>JARCFY010000014.1:48110000-58110000 GCA_029233225.1 Lepidodactylus listeri
AAACCCCAAACCAGCCCTCTGCATGTCTACCCCAATTTGGCAGAGGTATCCATCTCTATATTTTAAGTGTGGATTTTAAGCAGAAAGAGATCCAACTCATGACAATAGCACTGGAGACTTGCAGTGCTTTTATTTTTAATGGGACAGATTGAGCAAGGAAAAGCAAGCAGGAACATAGACTGACAGTTAGTCCTTAATGGGGATGGATGAATATTGGGCATGCCAGAGGGCCTACTGGTTTGGCTCACATCCTGCTCATCAGTTGTGAGCAGGAAGCTGACAATTTGGTGACCTGTCTGGATGTGCCTGGCCAAATTCAGAGGTGGCCATTTTGTATGATTTATGCTGTTTTCTTGCATGATTACGGTGGCTTTTCTTGGCAGCAGCCATCCCTACTACTAGTCTGCCACCACCTCTGATTTTTAAAAAAATCCCATTTATTTGAATTGAGACTTACTATTTATGTGTCTGTTTGCTGATGGTGTCCATTTTTTGTTGGCATTCCAGACTTTTTGTTATTTTTATGCCAATCTATGCTTTTAAACAGCACGTATACCAAAGAAACACATACCAACACCCTCCCCCCCAAATGTAATGGGTATGGAAAGGATGTGGCAAGAAAACGAAGACTTGTAGGCTCAATTCACATAAGTCAGGAACAAAAATCAAAACAGGCGTTTCCCCAAGTCCAAATAGTAGAGCTGGAAAATGTGGTCACATCCCTATAGAAAAAAATCATTCCAAAATATGGCTCTTCCTGGCATGCTCCTCACTATGAAACACCTCCTGATGTTTGGCTTGTACTTCCCATCTCCTGCTATTTTGGCATGCTGCTCATTGAGCTGGCCTTGACAGCTGTGAGGTCATACTGCTGGCTCCTCCTCTTCCTGTCACATAGCTCTGTTATGTGACTTCCCCACATGTGCTTGCCGCTCAGGTCTGGAAAATCTTGGCATCCACAAGTGACCAGACATTTCTTGCTGTGAGATTAAGCACTCAAATCTCAGGCTGTTACAAACAAGCTATTTAAATTATTCCTCTGATCAGCAGGACATAGTGCATCTAAAGCTGTTAGTCAGTAAACACTCTACAGGGGGGAATATGGGGGAGGGAGGAACTGACTGCTAATTGCAAAGACTGGGAAAGGGCACTTAATGAGGACAGGTAATTCAGTGAAGTCATGATTCATTTGAAAGGCAGGATTGGTTCATCTCCTTAAAAGGTCTTTATGGGAGGGAGGGAATGCACACAAAATAACAGCTGCTCTTTCCAAGAACATCAGTTCTGTTCACAGAAGTGATCCCATTAGCGAGGCTGCTTTTCAGCAGACTGAAAGATTAGTGTGCAGTAATATGGACCCTATGCAACCACCACCACTGCAGTCCAATTTTATATAACACCATCAATACCCAAGGTACTTCAGAGAGTACAAGAAGACAGATCCATGCCCTGAGTCACCTACAACCTAATATTTGAGAGAAATGTATTTGCACTCTGGGTACAAGTGGTTTGGTTTCGGCAAGGAGCCAGCAGGATGTGGTGGTTAGAGTGTCAGACCAGGATCTGGGACAGCCAGGTTCAAACCCCACTCTGATGTAAAAGATTCTTGGGTGACATTTGGCAAGTCACACTCCAAGCCTAACCTACCTCAAAAGGTTGTTAGATCAAGATGGGTAGCCGTGTTAGTCTGTAGCTGCAGAAAAGAGTCCAGTAGCACCTTAAAGACTAATAGAAGTTGTTGTAAGGTATGAGCTTTCATGAGTCACGGCTCACTTCTTCAGATACAACCAATGTTCCATTGCCACATGCTGGGGTTTTCCCAGTTCAAGACCCCCATAAATGTAACCAACGCTCCAAACCCCCAGAAAATGTAGTAATCCCATAGCTGAAGCCTATAGCACAACTGCAAAGTGTTAACTTGATTATAGTCTCATGCCTCATAGTCCTATGCATGAGTAAGGATGCTGAACTTGAGTAAATTAATCTCCTCTAATACACAAGGCCAGCTGTAAGTTGTTGCCTGGACTCTGCTTTCCAGATTTTCCTCATCTTGTAGCTACACCCCCACCTACTTGGACAGCCCTGCTACAAAAAAAATTTGTTTGCACCATTACTTTGCTCCTCACCCTGCCTGAGCTGTCTCACCAGCAAAAACAGCAAGCTGGGGGAGCAGGTACAGAACAAGCGGGCAGGGTGACTCAAAGAAGGTCTGCCCCCCCCCCCCCCCCAGTTCTGCAGCCACTGAATGGAGAAGGTAGCTGTTGCCCCAAGTTGGAGATGAGAAATGGAAAGTGAGAGACCTGCTCAAGGTGAATCAGCAAAGTGGTGGCTGAAATGGGGCAACCTGAATTTACAGCTGAAGACACACACAGCTTATAAAACTGATCTTTCGGCAGGTTCTTCATCCATGATCGTTGCAATTTACACAAAAGATGCACATGGCACCGAAACAAATGCTGGTTCTTCACATGCAATTATTCATTTAAACATTCACTGATCATCTCATTTTAAAAAATACAATTAAATGTAAACATTCTGGGGAATGTTGTGAATGCGTCCCCAGTCAGCTCTCCCTCCCCACTAACATTCTAATTAATCACTCTTTTAAAAATCGGCAGAACATAGTGTGGGATAAGAGAATGTGTATTTGTGGTCAAGCCATCATCCCTGCAATGATAAATTGGTCTCCACCATAGATTTCAAGGCAGTGTACTAAACACCACACAGCAATGACTATTCATGCTAAAAGGTTTCTGAAGCAATGAGCCTTTCCTATAAAGCCCAATTTCCTATAAAGCCCCAGTCAGATCTCAGAAGCTAAGCAGGGTCGGCCGTGGTCAGTATGTGAATGGGAGACCACCAATGGGAGAGGCAGGACACAGCAAACCACCTCTGAATGTCTCTTGCATTGGAAAACCTACAAGGTCACTGTAAGTCAGTGAGAGCCAGTTTGGTGTAGTGGTTAAGTGCGCGGACTCTAATCTGGGAGAACCGGGTTTGATTCCCCACTCCTCCACTTGCACCTGGCTGGATGACCTTGGGCAAGCCATAGCTCTGTACCAGCTGTTCTCTCAAGGACAGTTGTCTCAGAGCTCTCTCAGCCCCACCCACCTCACAGGGTGCCTGTTGTGGGGAGGGGAAGGAAAAAGGAGTTTGTAAGCCGCTCTGAGACTCCCTTGGGGAGTGGAGGGCGGGGTATAAATCCAATCTCTTCTTCTTCTTCTAAGTCAGCTGTGACTTGATGGAAGGGGGGGGGCAGCTTAGACTAGGTTTAGAGCCTAACTGGCATTCTGTGACTGAATGAGGATGTTCAGAGCAATCCTAACATAGTTACACCCTTCTAAGCTCATTGATTTAGGGTTGCACGGTAGTTCTTTGTTCCTGTGAGATCAAACCAGACTGGAAGATGAACCCTGAAGGCTTAAGTTTTTACACAGAACGTGAAGAGAGGGGGGGGGAAACTAGCAAATGTGAAAACAAACCCATTACCCCTCATAACTGCATTGCAGCAAAGAAAAATCTACAGAATTAAATAAGTTATATCCATAAACTAAAGTGTTCATTCAGCTGCCAGAAAAGGATATAAGATTTGCCAGAATTACTTTTTAAATGGGGGACAGAGATGGGAAAGAGCAACAGTCAAGGCTGAAAACAAAACTACTCTTCATTCAAACAGAGCTATTAGGAAATTGCCTGTTGAACACAGACCGTCTCAAGGTACATCATTTCTCTTTCAATTTAATTTAGGGCATGTTCACATGGAATATTTGGAATTGGATCAGATTTGCAATTCAAGATAGGAAAAGTTTTAAAACGATCAAATAAAGCACGACAATATCAAAAGCCTTTTAAAAATATACAAAAGTATTTTTATTTAAACACTGGCATACTGTTTCAAAACAGAGTTAACAGATGATCCAATAGTATGTAGGATCTATGCAGTTTGTGCTTGGAACAAAAAAGATAACTATTTTCTAGTGTCTTCCCCCAAACATACACACACTTTGGACTTGGCACTGGCTCTAGCAAACACTCCTTTAGTTATGTATTCTTCTTGCCTTCACTCATACTTAAGCACTGAATGGTCACCCATCACAGTTAACAACTAGCATTATGAACAAAGATCGAGTCCAGTGGCAGAATTTTGTTCTATTGCTTCAGACCAACATGGCTACCCACCTGAATCAACCAGCACTCTATAATCAAAAACATAAATTAAACCTTCTTTACAATACAGCATAGCCACTGAAATCCCATTGATTTCAATGGGAAGGTGAATAAACGTGTTTAATTCTCTGATTTATATATTATTTAATGCTAGGGGCTTATCTTTGCTGCCAACTCTATAGCACACTTTTTATAGAAGTTCTATGTGGTGAAGCTCAAAAGTGGCATTCAGAACATTAAAAACATTTTCAATACATTTTGTTTGACCAAAAAAACCTACACTATTCTGTAAGGGCGATTCCGCACCAGCACCTTCTTCGACGTTACCACTCAATATATTTCGGTGCAAGCAAGCGTTTCCACATAGTTTGCATCGGAATTAGTTAAAACCCGATTTTTCTGTGGAAATTCCCCGCATTTTCCCAATCCTTGATTTTCAGGGGTTTTTTCTCTGCTGCGATTTGGAGCGCGGATCGTTCCTGTGCAGAACACAAGCCGGGGGATTTCCTTACTCCTCCCCTCTTTGTAAGGCCGCCCCTCTCTCCGCTGCCCACCAACCTCTACTCGCACGTGGGTCCCTCCATTTTGTTTTATCTTTTCCCTTTCAAGACTCCATCGTGTCCTACCAAAGAGTTTTTTTTAATTTCTAACACTGTGCTATGTTGCAACGCACCGTCTATGGAATGCTACTGCGTGCTACTTGGGGGGGGGGGTTCCGTGGGCAGAGCTACGTTGCAAAGCAACCCCGCCTATTAGAGAAAAAAAAATTTCCCCCCCGAAGACTAAGTTTGGAGTACATTACTTGCGGAAACGCAGACCTGGACTTATCAAGGCTCAAAACTTTATCATGTGGAAACGGAATAATTACTCCGGGACAGCAAAATCCGGGAATACAGGGCAGCAACCAGCCGGTGTGGAATCGCCCTAAAAGAAACCAGTTTAGGAGACCTGAATTTAATAACACACAGCATTTGAACCAAGACAAAAAGTGGGGTATAAATGTTTTGATAAATGTATCAATAACATTAATTAGTGAAAATGTTACACATTTTAATACAAAATGTGACACAACAATTCATTTTAACGAAGTGTTAATTTATATGATATCCAACAATTTTATACCCACACACACATATAGTAAAGATTCAGAGCAACAAAAAGCAATTCAACTAAATGCTAAATAACAAATAATAATTACTTCTGGAAATGAAAGAACAAAGTATTTATTTATGGTAAAGGAAACACCCCGGGGCCACGGACCAATCCCTCATCCTCCCCCATCTCCAGCACAGGAAACCCAACAAACCAAAAAATAAAGTGATGCCACTTTAATTGCTCTCACCTGTAGTAGCCACCTTACCCTATTAAGAATCCTGTTCCAGCCAGGAGACTAAATATCCAATATTATCTCCCCCATCTGCTTCAACCCATGTTCCAGGCCAACTCCAGACATAGGCCCTTCCCGAAGTCTGTTTAGTTTCAGGTTACCACATGCTTCCTGCAGAGTCAAGCCTTGAGGTGGATGTACTATCAATGATCCAGGAGATGCTACCTGCTGTATTCCTGGGCATGGATCCTGCCTCCCAGGTCCCAGAGAGGCCATAGTACCTCCAAGCTGCAAGGATGTCAAGCCTTACTGGCTACTTCCTGCCTGTGTCAATCAACCACTTCTTCCTGCTCGGTGTAGTCTTTAAGAGTGTCAGACTGGTATCCGGGAGACCCAGGTTCAAATCCCCACTACCATGGAAGCCTCGCTGGGTGACCTTGGGCCAGCCACATTCTCTCAGCCTAACCTACCTCACATGGTGGTTGTGGGGATAAAAACGGAGGAGAGGAGAATGATGGAAGCTCCTTTGGGTTTCCACTGGGGAGAAAGGCAGGGTTTAAATGACTACATTAAAATAAAATTGAAAAGATCTTTTATCCCAAGGAGTCCTCTACAGCAAGAGAACTTTCCTCCACAGGGGGCTCTTAGCGCCCCCCCCCATCTTTTCCTTAATTACTTATGCAGATCTGCCTTGTTCTTCCCTCAGGCCTGCATCTATACTGCTGCCCCTCCCCGCCCCCAAGACTGTACCCCCTTTTCTCCCTCTTCTTCCCTGGGTTTAGGGTGCTCTGGAATGTGCTAGACTCATTACGCCTCTTCTCTGCCTGGTCAAGGTATGCCATACCAGCAACCGACCTCCTTCCCCAAGGTCAGAATGAACCAGGGTGTGACAGATAGCAAAGCTTTAGCATGCACTACACTGATTATACTAACAGGAGCAGCTAAAATAAATCATATTGTTCCATCTCCTGTTCTTAAGCATCTTATGCCATTGTCCATGCTGTTCAAAGCAAGAGTTTTTCACATCAAGACATGCAGGCAGATACATCCTTTTTTTTAATAGATTTAATTCATTTGGTTGCGTCACCTTGCTTCCCCAATGTGGGCCCAAAGCAGCGTACACCATTCTCCTCTCCTTCATGTTACTTTCATAACAACAACCCTGCGAAATAAATAATCACAGGAGCTCTCCAGCCCCCACCTGGAGGTTGGCAACCCTCATTGGGAGTAACTTTGTAAATGCATAAGATCCAGCTGCACTGTTACTGTTTGCCTGGGAATGCTTCCTGTTTGGAGCTTTAAAACGAGTTTATCAGGGTTTAGATCCAGAAACGTTTTTCAGCAGCAGGGGTCTGCAAGGCTTGCCAACTGACTCCTCAATACAGCCTGGATTGCTACTGTGCCAATATGCCAGCGGTTGCTCAATCAGAGCCTGATTTTGCCCCACCTCCCATGCCAAGCTACGCTTAAAGCAGCAGCATCATGCATGCATGGTGTAAATATGTCCGTGTTTCCATTTTTAACAAATGCAGGATATTTTCAGAAATTCAATATGCAGTAAGTGTAAGTATTATAAGAGAAAAGGAGGGCACAAATACTGGAATAAATACATGAGAGCAGAGGGTTCCCACAACCCAGGGTTTTTGGCGGGAGAGGCGCGCATCTCACTGCTGCAAATCAAAAACCACTGTTAAAGGGGCCAGTTCGAAAGTTCGCAACCCCCCTGAGAAAGTACAAGGCCAGCGCATCTCTGAACACGTGCAGAGCGCCTCCAAAGCAGTCCGGCTCCGCTTTTTGGCGAGGCATTCAACTGCCGTCGTCACGACCAAGGCAAACGGCTTCAACTCCCTCCACGTTTGCAGTCGAGATGAGTCACACCCGAGCATAAAAAAAAAAACCCGGCACGCTCCCCCAATCCCTCCTCTCCTCCCCTTCCTCGCCGTCTACCTGAGAGCAACAGCGAGACACGTCAGTGATCCCTCCGGTGCATCCCGCGCTGCCGCCCTCGCAGAAGGGGAAACGCGAGGCCACGCCTCTATCTCTCCCCCCCCCCAAGGCCGAGGAGGGAGTGGGCGGAGCTCAGCGGGGCAGGAGGTGCGCGTGTGGCTTCTGCAGGAGCGGAGGATGCGGCGGGTCCCGCGGGCGGGGCTCCCCTTGGCGCTGGAAGTGGGGGTGCGCGTGCTGCTCCTCGGACTTTTCTTGTGAGTGCAAGCCCGGGGGGGGGAAAGGGGGGGGGGGGTTGTCCGTCGTTGTTTCAGACTGGGGCCGTAGTGTCTATAATACACGGGCTCCGAGTCCTCCTGTTCTGCGTGTGCATTCAGGGAAGGGGGAGGGGAACAAGCTCTCTCTGGGGCCGATGCGCTACCGTAGAGATGATGACGAACGGCTTCTTCAGGGTTGGGGACTACCGTAAAGCACAGAATATCGTCGGCCTTTCCGAAAACCTGGGCAGTGTTTTGGTGCCATATGTGAAATTGACGCTGGCCTCCGCCTTACCGCACGCAGTTAGCGGGGCGAATGGGGCATCTTTGTTGCTAACATGGCTTTGCCGTGCTGGAGGGACCTGTGCCGGCTCTGGAGTTGCTTCTTTTCGTGCATGGGGAATAATGAGCCTTTTAGGCTTCTAGGCATAGAGTTGCTTTAGGCTTGCATTGGATGGCACTCATATTTTGGAAGGGGAGCAGCCGGTGCCTTGTTTTGTCCCGGTTGCCTCTGGTCCTTTTGCGCCACACACATGGCCTGGCCAAGCAAGCTGAGTAACATCTTCTGCATTCTATTGCAAAACTGGTTATGTTCTTAATAAAAGGGGAGTAGGCCCATTTGTGGAAGGGTGAGTTCATCAGTGACTATTAGCTGAAGTGGCTAAATAAAACCTCCATGATCAGAGGCACTATACCGCTGAATGCCAGTTACTCGGGACAACCACGAGGGTGGGGCTTCGACCTCCCAGTAGGGTTACCAACTTGGGGGTTGGGAAACTACTGGAGATTTGGAGGTGAAACCTGGGGAGGGTGGGGTGGAGGAGGGGAGGGACCTCTGTAGGGTTAAATGCCACAGAGTCCACTTTCCCAAAGGAGCCATTTCAGTTGTAATTCTGGGAGATCTCCAGGTCCCCCTCCCTAGGTTGGTAACCCTGCCTCCCTGTCCCAGTTGTGTGTCTTCTGGGGCATCTAGTTTGCCCCCTTTTTGAACAGGTGATCTGTTCTGACATGGTGGATCATCCTATAATTTAGGAGCCCCCTCCTACTCAGCATCTGCTTCTTCCCCACATCCTCTTACTATTCAGCCAGACAAAAAGTTCCAGTGAATTCAAAAGCCTGTCTGCTTCTTTGTGACTTTTGAGTTGATCTTAGTAAAGAAATTTGTGCTATCTTTGCTGTTTGGGGTTATAGGGCTTAGCAACTGTAGGTTGCCATGTAGGTCCATGGGGAAAAAATCCCAAACAAGAGGAGTATCATACCTTTCTATTAGGGCCAGCCAAGGTATCACAAAACAGGGAGTGCAAGTTTTTTAGTTCCCCTCATCAGGAGGGATTGGGAGGGGGGCAGGAATTGGCTTCTATAGTTATTAAGAGTGTTGGGCTAGGATCTGGGAGACCTAGGTTCGAATCTCCATTCCGCCATGGACAGGATGGTGGTGAGGATGAAATGGAGGAGAAGAGAATGATGGAAGCTGCTTTGGGTCCCCACTAGGAAAAAATAAGAATATATGGGATTATGGAAATATATGGGATTTACTTCCAAGTAGGTCTACTGAGGCATGCTCCCTAAATGAGATTGCTATATATACCCGGAGTACTGTAAAGCTTTATTGGCACATCTGGAGCTACCAAGCAACCTTCAACCCTAAATTGGAGATGTGAAGGATTGAACCCAGTACCTTCTGCGGGGCCATCTCAGTGGGAGGGCCATGGCTCAGTGGCAGAGCATCTGATTGGTATGCCGAAGGTCCCAGCTTCTGTCCCTAGCACTGCCAGTTAAAGAGTCTGGCAGTAGGTGATGTGAAAATCTCTGCCTGAGATCCTGGAGAGCTGCTGCCAGGCTGAGGAGACAGTGCTGACCTTGATGGACCAAGGGTCTGGTTCAGTATAGGGCACCTTCATATGTCAATGTGTTCATGGTATAACCTAGGATCTCGCTACCTCTTGGATTCTCTGGGTAGAATTATGGCACGATAGTGGCTCCAGTGCTTCAATGAGATGTATGCAATAGGATCTGATCTGGATGGCCTTTTGGGAGCTAAGCAGGGTCAGCCGTGGTTCGTACATGGATGGGAAAACACGAAGAAAGCCCAGGGTTGCTATGCAGAGGCAGGCAATGGTGAACCAGCTCTGAATCTTTGAAAATCCTATGGGGTCGCCATAAGTTGCCTGCGACTTGACGGCACTTTCTACCACCAGTGGCCTTTATTCATGGCGGGGCCTTTGTCTCTGGTGCTTTGGTGGGGTGGATGCAATAGAACAACAGCCTCTTGTGGGCAGTACCGTAATGTTACTCATTTATACACCTTTGCAGTGCTGAAAGCATCTGATGAACAAACCTTCCCTGAGTCAGAATATTTAAACTATTGATAAGACATCTTCTCCACTGTTTGGGGCAGTGTGCGATTGCTAAAAATACAACACAATATAATACTAAAAAGGAAACCAGCACCAAATCACACAAAACAGCAACTAGACCGGAGTTAATAATCAAACCAGCAACAATACATCAGGACTATAAGGAAGGTGATAGATGCGCCTGTCTTTTTTGTGATGACGGCAGTGGGTGAATTTGGGGTTGAGACGTGGGCTGGAGCCTTTCCAGCTGGACTGAAAGCAAACTCTGGTGAGATGTGGCCGGTTGCATGCATCCAGTTCCCAAAGAGGCCAGAACTATCTCTGCGTAACTTGGCATTTTTAGGACGCCAGAGGTCTTAATTAGCACCTGCTTCTACAATATGAGCATTTGCCACTAGGAGAGGCCTGCCTCCATCTTTCTTCCCTTGAGACCAAACATCTCCAAAACATCCTGTGTACAGGAAATGAGAACGTATCCGCCAAAATCCTACAGACATCTCACTATTGTTATAGAGCCAGAATGCTGTAGCAGCTGGAGTGTCAGACAAGGATCTGGGAGACCCAGATTTGAATCCCCACTCTGCCATGGAAGCTCACTGGGTGACTTTGGGCCAGTCACACACTCTTACCAGAACCTACCTCACAGGGTTGTTCTGAGGATAAAATGGAAGAGAGGAGACCTATGTAAGCCACTAGGGGTTCCCATGGCAGAGAAAGGAAGCAAACAAATAAAATCATGTTTGTAGCCATTTCTGTGTATGCTTTTGTGCATGCTTGCTTAGATGTTAGCCCCGTGGAACAACGTGGCTCTTCTTTCTGATCAGAGGACATGGGTGCAAGTAGCTTGAGAGGTTTTATTTGATTCATGGCCATGTCACCAAAGGGAGAGAGAAGTGATAAGTTTAGGGCAAGTGGGAGAATCAAACCCCAAAGGCCTTTCCTGGTGATTAGATGGTGTGTGCATGACATTCTCAATAACCCCAAATTCAGGCACAGGTGTGCATTCAAGCTGCACATTGTGAATGGTGGAAGAGAATACAGGATTGCAGTTACCTATAACTGTTGTCTTAGGTGGGACTTCTTAGGTCATCCCTCATCCCGGCACTGGCCAGGGCCAAAGGTGCTTGGCTGTGGTACAGCAGGTGCAGCCAGTGCCCTCCCATGTGGGGCCCGAATAGCCCGGCTGCTGTTTGCCTTTCCGGTGCAAACAAGATGGATCGGCTGGATGTGCACTCCGGCATGGCAGGAGGACAGCACGCGGCCTCCAAGGGCTCCAGGGGAACTGGGAAGCTTGCAGAATTGCTGTGGTTGGGTGTGGGTGATAGAGCTGTGTTGATGAAGCTATGTAGGGGTGGGTCTGGACTGGGCTGGAGAATGCATGAGAAAGAAAGAAAGAAAAGTGATAATTGTAGAACTGTTGCTGTTTGCAGTATTGGTTCTAAGAACATAAGAGGTGGTCCATCTAGTGTAGAATCCCATTTCACACTGTGGTCTACCATTGTATTTTATATTACTTTACTTTATTTATGTCCTGCTTTTCTCCCCAGTGGAGTCCCAAAGTGGCTTCCATTGTTCTTCTCTCCACCATTTTATCCTCACAACCCTGTGAGGTAGCTTATGCCAAGAGGAGGTAATTGGCCTAAGATGAGCCTAACCTAACTCACCACAACAGCCCTGTGAGGTAGGATAGGCTGAAGATCATTCACTGAGCTCCCGTGGCAGAGTGGGGATTCGAACCTGGCACACCCAGATCCTAGTCTGACACTCTAACCACTACATCAGGGATCCCCAACATGGTGCCCAACACCTTTCCTGGTGGCCACCAAATGTTTTTAAAGCACGAGTGGGGCCATGTGGGGCTTTTGCCCAGGAAGGCTTCTAACTGGTTATTGGAAGTTTGCTTGGCTAAAACTTTGCTAACCCACCTTGCTGTGAGGATGAAATTGGAACAAGAAAACCCAGGGTGCTGTTCTGCACTCCTTGGAGGAAAGGCCAGGATTAAAATGTCCTAGACTGGTGATTCTTGGTGCCAGGGCAGAATAATGGATTCACAGACAAGTGTTCCGTCACTTCACTTAGTGAAACTTCCAGCTTCAGAAGCTACCTCCAACTTGAGGGGCTCTTCTGTCGGAGGAAGACCCGCATAGATTGGAAGAAGGCTTCAGACTTAGCCGCGTGCCTTGGGCCAGTGGTTCCCAACCTTTTTGGTGCAGTAACCCACAAGTCCAAATTTGCTTAGTACCAGTGTTCCCTCTAAGCTGAGTTAGTGTGAGCTTTTTGTGAGTGTTATAGTGAGAAGAGTGACACCAGAGCAAACTAATGTATGCAGCAGCCAAATCGCTCGCTCACAACTTTAATATCAGTAGCTCACAAAGTAGAAATTTTGCTCACAAGACTACTTTGCATTGCTTGGTACGATAATACGTCGATTTATCAGTCACATGAATTTTGGACCTTGGGTCTTCGGCAGCCGTTGCCTTCATGCATATTAGGTATGCCTGTTTTATAATCATGACTTGAGGCATCGCAGCAAAAATGTACTTAAATCAATAAAACTGCAAAAGCCAGTGACCCACTTTCACAAGCTTTGCAACCCACTTTTGAGTCAGGACCCACGGGTTGGGAAATGCTCCCTTAGGCTCCAGTACTTGAAGCCTTTCATCTCAGCGCTGGCCTGCCCCTCCCTCTGGCACTGCCACAGTCCTCTTGGTCACCAGATTCTCTTTTCTGTAGGGTCACTGAAATCCTGCCTCCATTCCAGCGGGTCATACAGCCCGAAGAGATGTGGCTGTATAAAAACCCCTATGTGGAGTCTGACCACGTGCCTGCCAAGCCAATGTTTGTAAGTATGCCTTCATGCCTACTGTTTTGTGCAGTGTAGGCTTGTGCCTGAAGTATATGGTTTGTTTCGAGTGGGCGCTGCTTCTAATCTGTATCCTGTGTGGGCTATACAGCGTGGCATGCATTCACAAGATAATGTTTGCGGTGATGCAGATGAGAAAATTGGAAGCAAGGGGATAGCGCTGTATCTTGATAAAGAAAGACAAACCTTTTGTGGTTAGAGTTCTTAGTTTCTTGGAACAAGATTAGTCAGTGTTTGGGCACAGAATGGATGCTTTTTGATTGATGGAAATGTATCAGTCAACTAATATTGGTTATCTTTTTTTTAAAGTAAATATTAACATAGGTTCTAGTGCAGAGCTCCGTTTTCTTAAGAGAGGACCCTCTCCAGGTACAATTTAAATTGAGGAACTTACCGTATTCCTTTTTGTAAGTGCTGGACTAAATATCTTACAAGGTCTTCTCCACAATAAAAGGAGGGGAAGCTTTAATACCTAAGAGTACCTGATACTGGATACTGTATCTAAAGTTATTGGCCTCTGTGTGGATACTCAACCATATTAGGGTAGGGGGTCTGTGCATACACAGATAATCCCCTGCAGGTGTGCAGAAGAGTATTGGGGGACCCTTAAAAACCATTCTGATGAGGATGCTCTAGAAAACACAAGAGTGTTGAAAGCCACTAAATGTTATTTGGGGCAGTCCTGGAGAAAAATGTCCTGTTCCTTTAATGTATGAAAGAAGGCAGAAACCTCTCTTAAAGAGATAGGGCCCTTTTTCTCCAGCCAATTGGAAACTCTAGTTGGAAGGAGAGATGGAATTAGCCTGCTGAAGACCTGGCTCCTGAGAGTTCCTAGAATCCTGGAGGGGAACGTTTTAGTGAGTCCATTTCCCCGTTCTTGCCAGCTTATTAAGAAGTGTTTGCCAATTTAACAGAATATTGAACTAAGAAACATTGCTAAAATGGTGGTTTTATTTCTCTTTCTGCCTGCATGCATTCAGCAGATACATTAACAAATGTCGTGAATTGTTTTAAGGACAACTGAGTGTGTATGTATTGCCAGAACCTGAAATTTTGTTGCAACACAGCCTAAAAGGGGACAGATCTAGTCTTTCCACCTTAGGCCCCCTGTGGGTCCGTGGCTGAGCCAGTTCCATGTGTTTGGTCACCCCAAGCAAGACATGCCCAGTGCTTTCTCCTACGCAGCCCCCAGCTGGGTGTGACTGCAGGGACGTGGTTGAGTCATGGCCACCGCCACATGCTCAGAAGGGGACACACATCACCTCCTGCACTGCTAAGGTTACCAGCCTCCAGGTGAGATCTGTAGTTCTCCCAGAATTACAACTCATCTCCAGGCTAGAGAGATCAGTTCTCATGGGGAAAATGGCAGCTTTGGAGGATGGACTCTATGGCATCACATCCCTGCTGAGCTCCCTCCCCTCCCCATGCCCTGCCCCAAGTCTCCAGGAGTTTCCCAAGCTGGAGTTGGCAACTGCAGGGGCTTTGTCCATGTGGTGTATCAGCAGCCTCCACAGTTGTCGGGGTGATTTGATGATTGAAGGGTTCGCAATGTTGCAGCCTTGCTGAAGCGAAGCACCTCTGGATCTGGGCAGTGTCCCATCAGGAGACTTTCTGGTCAAACTGTGTAAAGCCACAAGTGGTCAAAAGAGGCTTTTAAAAAGACAGGATAAAAGATCGTAGAAAAAACAGCCCAGCACAGAGAGCGCTCTAAACAAGGATACAGAATAGCAATTATATGGTGCTTTTGGTCTTCAACATCACATGCATTTCCCTTGATGCAGTCCTTGCAACAGCCCTGTAAGGTGGTCTGGGATTGTTATTTTTATATGGGGGAGCCTGAAGGGAAATGGCTTGCCTAAAGCCACTTAGGGAGCTTATGGAGAAACTTGAACTTGGGATCTTGGGATCCTAGCTCATTCTTAAGTCACTCTGCTACAAGGAGCAAGTTTTTTTGTTTGCTTTATAGCCTGCTTTTCTTAATAAAACAAAACAGTCTGGAACAAGGCAGTTAAGAGGACTCTAAATGTTAAAATGAAGGCACAGCATTACAAAATGGTAGCCAGGACGCCTGGGGAAATAGCAAAATCTCTGCCCTGCGTAGGTTCCACTTGCTTTTATTCTTTTTTCACAGCATTGCTGACTAAGCCTGTCTCTTTCATCCGATTGCAGTTCATTTCCTTTTTATCTCCCGTGGTCTTGATTCTTCTGGCTAAATTCTTCATGAACGCTGACCAAGATGATATGCGGGAAGCATGTCTAGGTGAGCTTGAGCGGTGGTGGTAGCAGGGGTGGGGGAGCGTGGAGCTGTACGGTGGCTGGGCAGGGCCAGAATTGTATTACTAATGGAGACTACTAACTTATTACACAACCATCTGTCAAAGAAAGCTGTCCCCTCCGGATAACATAATCCAGGTCTACTGTTGGACCAGAGAACAAGTGCAGTGTAGTAGTTAGGATGTCAGATTAGGATCTGGGAGACTCAGGTTTGAATCTCCACTCTGCAGTGGAAGCTCCCTGGGTGACCTTGGTGGGTTGTTGTGAGGATAAAACCTACCTTGCTGGGTTGTTGTGAGGATAAAATGGAGGAAGGGAGAGGGATGCATATACATCAGTCTGTGCTCCTTAGATGAAGGGTGGGATAAAAATTTACCAAAGCAATAAATATGTCTTTAGAAACTCTTGAACCCAGCTGAGAGAAGGTCTTTCCCTCCATTATCTCAGTCATCTTTACAGGGATTAGAACGGAGCTGTTAACAATGCTGCTGGTGATGACATGTACCTCTTCTTTCTCCAGGGGCCAGCTTGGCTCTTACGCTGAACGGAGTCTTCACCAACGCTGTGAAGTTGGTTGTAGGCAGGTGAGCGCTTCCCGGGAATGTATCTGTGCCACTACTTCTCCTGGTCCCTCCCATTCCAGTTTTGATGGCCAAATGTTGAGAGTTCTGTAGTGGGCCCCATCTTTGGAGAAGCCTGCTTGATTTCCTTGACCTCTGATTTTAACCCAATTTCAAGCGGACAGTATAGGACACTGTGGTGGATCATGTCAAAGGTCACCAGTTCAGCATCCAGGGCCGGTTCCAGGTTTTGTAGGGCCCTGGGCAGAGAGTGCTTAGCCCCCCTTCCCTACTGTGCTCACCACCAGGACCCCCGTGCCTCCCTTTCTGCCCCTAACCATGTACCCCCCCAACCTGCCTATGCATCCTTCCCTGGCCTACTCATGACCCCCCTCCCCAGCCTCCTGCTTGCCCTTTCCTCAGCGGCACTGTATACAGCTGAGAGTGCCGCTGCTGTGACCATCACTATCCACACACTCTTCCCGGACAGTGCTGGGCAGCCCAGGTTGCTAGGGGCGCAGGAGGTGGAGCACTGGCAAGGGAGTGGGTGATGGGAGGGCCTGCAGGCAGATAGCAGAGGAGATGGGGGGGTATGGCAGTCGGCCCTGCCAGAAGCCCTGAGTCACGGCAAAGGCCCCGCCTGATGGAATGCTGATGCCAGCCCTGCCATGCATCCACCATCAAAGGTTCTTGGGCAGCAGGCATGGGAGACACCTCTGCCCAAATCCCTGTACAACTCTATACAGTCAGGGCGTCCCATTGCGACCTTCTGTTCTTCCCCCTCTCTGCCTCTTCTGAAAAATCAGGGACACAGTCCTGCCCTGGGTATGTGTCTTCTCATATGTGTTTTGTGCATTTGCCTGCAAGCCCTATATGGCCTGGGACCTGTCTACCTGAAGGACCGCCTCTCCCCATATGCTCCCCAGCGAGCACTACGGTCTGGGACCCAACACCGCCTGGCCATTCCCGGACTGAAAGAGGCGCGACTGGCCACAACGCGGGCCAGGGCTTTTTCAGTGGCGGCCCCGTACTGGTGGAATGAGCTCCCGGAGAACATCAGGGCCCTGCGGGATTTGATGCAGTTCCGCAGGGCCTGTAAAACAGAGCTCTTCCACCAGGCCTTTGGGTAGGGGCCGCCCAAGGCAAACATCTTAGCCCTGGCCCAGTTCCATCTGCCAGCCCGTCTATTGGCATGGCCAACTGCCTGTTCGTTTGCTAGCACTATTATCTGCACTTAGAGATTTATGGGATTGTTATTTGGATCCTTCTATTGAATTGGAATGCTGCCGACCTTGTATAAATAGTATTTTAATGTTGATGTAGGATTTCAATGTTGATGTATTATTTTAAATGATGTGAGCCGCTCTGAGTCTGCCTTGGTGGAGAGGGTGGGATATAAATTTGACAAATAAACAAATAAATAAATAAATGTTAAAACATGTTTCCTCTTTGTTGCCATTACCACAGGGTATAAAACCCAGCTTCTTAAGTAACTACCAATTACTTTGGCGAGGGAGGGGGATGTGAGTCACAGTCTGCTTTCTGAAACCAGAAGAAGCTTTATTACTATTACTAAACTAGAAAAAACACACACATGGTAAATAACTATCCTAGTTAGGAGATACAGATCTAAGGAAAATTAAAATAAGCATTTGTTTGTTTGTTTGTTTGATATATCCTACTCCTTTTTATTTATTTATTTTTATTTCATTTTATTTCTTAGATTTGTTTCCTGCCCTCCCTGTGAGTGGGCTCAGGGCGTCTTTCAAGGTCACGTAGAATAATGTGACAGTGAAACAACACATAAAATTCAATGATTAAATTTTAAAATGTGAGATGCAAGATTTAATAAATTCAAAGTTTCATATAAAAAAACCAGAGTAAAAGTTGCCATGGTAGCATCACGGCATCTGAGCAAAGTATTTGAACCCAGAAAAAGGAAGATTCCACCTTTTAAAATTTCTACCTGCTTTGGTGAAAAACTCCCCACCCCATTCAGAGTGAGGAATCCTGACCCTCGTGTAGTGCTCCCTCTAAACTGTGGTGTCTTGTGAGTAAAAATTCTGCTTTGTGGGTTACTGGCATTAAAGTTGTAAACAAGCGATTGGCTGCTGCATAAATTAATTTGCTCTGGAGCCCCATCCTTCCTGAGCCAAGATGAAAATGTGTGAGCCAGAGGCTAAAAAACTGAGCTAGCTCACAGTAACTCAGCTTAGAGGGAACACTGTCCTTATGGTGCTGCTATTGAGGTCCTTTGGCACGTAGCCCTTGTCTCTCTTCCCTGGCTCAGGTTTTTTTATGATGCCCATTCATCTCTTCCTTTGGCAGGTAGGATAAATGGGCTTTTTCACGCTGAAACCCAGTTCCTGTTTTCCCTGACTCCTCTCAGTGGTGGGACTAAGCAGTTGCCATGGGTTCAGGGTCCCCAGTTGTAACTATCAGTATCCTGGGAATTCTCTAACGGTGTCCCTCTCTGCAGTGATCGTTGGAGTCAAACTGGAATAAGACAATGGGAGGACCCGTAACTGGATCCTCCCATTGTTTTTAGAATGCTAAAATCAGCCACATGGAGAATGAGGGCCATGCATGGGTAGGGGGAGTTCAATACTTTCCCCCGACATGGTTATGCCAGTTGAAACGAATCCCCCACCGCATGGACATCTACACATGAATTGTCCCCAAAGGGAAAAAAATATGGGCAAACCACATTTTCCCCCTGTAAGGACTAGTTACAGGACAGTGGGGATAGTTTGGGGGGGTACCCTACATGGCCCTCATCTGAATTGGACTGTAGCTGATATTAGTGATTTAAAGTCCTGGGAGGATCCAGTCTGCTCTGGCAGCATCTGGCTGAATTCAGAAGTCTAATTTGAAGTTCAGTCAAGCCAAGGCAGAGACCTGCACATCCTTAAGAGGCCCCCCTGGAATTGGCTGCAGTGGCTTTTTTGGAGCCTGGAAGAAGCCTCCTACGGTGACTGCTTCCTCTTTTTGGGCTCTTGCTAGCCCTACGGAGTCTCATCCTTTTGCTTCCTTTCCTCGCTGCAGGCCTCGGCCCGATTTCTTCTTCCGCTGCTTTCCAGATGGACGGGCAACCGCTCAGCTGTTGTGCACGGGTGATGCAGAAGTAGTGACGGAAGGGCGCAAGAGCTTCCCCAGTGGGCATTCTTCATGTAAGTTTGACAGTTGTCTGGGTGGGTTGCAGGCAGGAACAGGAAGTGCCAGTCAGATCTGATAACGATTGCTAGCTCTTGAGCGTGTGCCTTAGCTTCTACTAGACCTCATAACTGTGCATCTGCAGCAGATGAAATCGGGGGCGACTATCGAGTTCATCCTCAATAACCAGGATCATTCGAACGGCATGTACTAAAAAGCCATTTCTGAAACTGAGCCGTCTGTCCACCCGTTCTTGATTGAGCAACCCATGCGCTCCGGAGTACAGAGCAGAGGGCAGTCTCCTTGGGAGGAGATGTTTGCAGAGCTGATAACGCCAGGCGGCTTTCCTAAGTGAACCAAGCCATATGCTGCCGGGAAGAGCCAACAAGAGGGCCTTTCCGCATGACCCAGTGTGGAACGTAGGCTCAGGCTGTTCCCACACCCATCCGATGCCTTAGGGTTGGACCCTCTGAAGAAGTTCTGTGGGCGCTTTGTAGTCACTGGCTCTCATGTCTCTAGCACCTGCGTTTGCACCAGGCTCATTGAAACCCATCGATCTTATGCAAAAGGAAGAGCTAGCGCAAGAAGCAGCACGCACCATGGCAGAGACTATCTAGCGCACAAGGAACTTGTTCATAGGATGCAATCCTAAATATTCTGGAGTTTCTCCTAATTTTTTGTTTTAGCTCTGCAGCAATGTAGCAAGAATTTTTTCTGCAGATGCACCCAAAGCATTGTGGAAATTAGGATTTTAAAGCTTTAATGCCTTTTGTAGTAATCTCGGGGAGGGGGTGATTCATATGTTACCGGCGCAGACTGATTTCTGCTTCTTCATAATTCCTAGTAACACTTGAATAACAGAATCATGTGGGTGATCGTATCCCTTGAGAGCCAGTGTGGTGTAAAGGTTAGGGTGCCAGACTAGGGTCTTGGATGCAGTTTTGGGAATCTCCCGCATAATTTGCCTGTTCCGAGGGATTCTGTTGTTCAAATAATGCAGGGTTAATTATCGGGGCCATGGTGGCTCAGAGGTTAAGACACTGAGTTGCAGACTAGAAGATCTGTAGCTCAGTGCTGTGAGACGAAGTGAGCTCTCGTCTCTGGCCCCAGCTCCTCCCAACCTAGCAGTTCGAAAGCAAGGAATTGCAAGTAGATAAATAGGTACCCCTTCAGTGGGAAGGTAACAGCATTCTGTGCACCTTGGTGTTTAGTCATGTTGGTACATGACCATGGAAACATCTTTGGACAGTGCTGACTCTCTGGCTTGGAAAGGGAGATGAGCACCGCCCCCTAGAGTCAAATTCGACTGGCTTTCGAGCAAGGGAAACCTTTACCAAGTTATGAGAATGCCGCAGTTGCCCAGCTCCTGTAAAATATGAGGCAGCCCTGAGAGAACACTTCCAGTATTGCCACTGTAATTCAAGGCTAGCTTTCTCTGTCAACTGCCCAGACACCTTTCTGAAGCTTACAGGCGGCTGTCACTGAAGGGTGTGTGTGATGACAGCTGGGCATTATTGGGGTCTCACAGGGATCCCTCTCCTGTCTTGCAGTTGCTTTTGCTGGTCTTGCCTTTGGCTCCTTCTACGTGGCAGGGAAGCTCCACTGCTTTGCAGCCGGTGGGCGTGGGCAGTCCTGGCGCCTCTGTGCCTTCTTAACACCACTCTTTGTCGCGATGCTTATTGCTTTGTCCCGTACCTGTGACTACAAGCATCACTGGCAAGGTGAGTGAAGCCTTCCTGGACTTTTGGAATGCTGATGGAACAAGGGGTGAAAATGGGTTGTATTCCCTAAGCACAGCAACCCTTCCTCTAAGTCAGGGGTGGTGAATCTTGTGGTGTGCTGGGGTGGAGACAGAATGAAGCCTTCCTAGTAAGGGTCCTCAGGTGCCAGACCGCCTCTGGCTCTGTTTTTAGAGAAGTGGGAAATGTTTCCCTGAGTTCACGCTCAGGCTCTGAGCAGATGAATGAGCAACCAGTTTGGTGTAGTGGTTAAGTGCACGGACTATAATCTGGGAGAACCGGGTTTGATTCCCCACTCTTCCACTTGCACCTGCTGGATGACCTTGGGCAAGCCATAGCTCTGTAGCAGCTGTTTTCTCAAGGACAGTTGTCTCAGAGCTCTCTCAGCCCCACCCACCTCACTGGGTGTCTGTTGTGGGGAGAAGGGAAAGGAGTTTGTGAGCCGCTCTGAGACTACAAGTGAGTGAAGGGCAGGATATAAATCCAATCTCTTCTTCTTCTTCTGGCTGCACTGAAGGTGCCTAGCAACTGATCCCAGTTTCTTCTCCAATCTTGACATCATCTTCTGCTCTTATACTTAGACTTGGAACCCTCTGTACAGTCACGGTCTAGGGTTGCCAGCCTCCAGGTGGGGCCTGGGGATCCCCCGCTTTTACAACTGATCTCCAGCTGACAGAGATCAGCTCCCCTGGAAAAAATGGCTTCTTTGAAGGGTGGACTCTATGGCATTGTACCATGCTGAGGCTTCTCTCCTCCCCTGAGGCTTCTCTCCTCCCCCCACCCTCTCCTGGATCCGCCTCCAAAGTCTCCAGGTATTTTCCAACCCAGACTTGGCAGCCCTATCACAGTCACGGGGACTGGATAAATTCCTGTTGTGTGCCCAGTGCTGTTTGTGGGTTGCTGTAGCACACTGTTGAAAACAATCTACTAAAGCCAGGCAAGAGATTGTGTATTGGGTTGAGACTGGCTTTTACTTCTGGTCTAATGCAGTAATTATCGGGTGGCGGTTGTAGACTAGACTCCCCGAATGTTGTGTTGGATCCAGACTGAATTTCCACTGATGCCCCCTCTGCAGACTCCCCCCCCCCCCCCCCGATGTCATTCCTCAGGGTGCCCTGTCTCCCCAGGAGCAGCCTTTCATAGAAATCAGTGGGATGCAAGGAGAGAAGTAGGAAAGTTTCATTCTGCTGGTGGAAAATTTAGTTTGGCTCCCCAACACATTAAGCGCTGTTTGTTGATCATGGGGGTGGGAGGGGCGGGTAACCCTTCTAATATAGATGCTAATGCCAAGTTGTGCAAAACTCCAGGCGCAAAGGATGGGATAGATCTCCAAGTGCCCAGGCATGCTCAAAGAGCTGTGTAGATGTTTTAAGGGGACGGGTGTTCTCAAAACCACATCTGTAAAGCTGCCTGCAAACATGTGGCAGGGAATGGTCTTATCATTCAGAAAGAACGGCTACGCTTTTATGACTTCTAGCAAAGCCAGAGGGTTGGAATAGACCTCACTCCTGCCAGAGAAAACACTGTGTTGCAACCTGAACAAATGCACAATGATAAGTCCTGACTATTGTGCAACTTGCACATTTGCTGGTTGACTGGAAAAACACTCAGCTTGGGAAGGCTTGTATCCCAATGCATTGCACACCTGATTTGAAGCTGACTAATCGGCACTGTTGCAGCCAACAGTGACTGTGTTGGGCGTGAGTTTGGTAAGTCAAACGATCCCAGGTTCAGCCCCCAGCAACATCTATGAAAGTAAATCTGGCAGCAGGGACGGCAAGCTCCTCTTCCTGGTACTGTGAAGAGCTACTGGACTGAGCTTGATAGGCCACTGATCTAAGTTGATATACTGTCTTATATTGGATAGGACATTCGCTTCCTTTTTTAATTAAATTTGCTGATGAAGGCAGTAGGCTTGATGCCAGAGTTGTCCAAGCAGATACACAGCTTTGGAGATGGAGGGCATGTGTTTGTTTTTTAAATTAGATGGATTGCTGTTAGCCCTCACTGAAATGACCTTTACATTCTCTTTCTTCTGTTCCTCTCCAAGATGTGGTGGTTGGCTCGGCAATGGGCTTTGCATTTGCGTACCTCTGCTACAGACAGCATTACCCTCCTCTGACAGACCCCGACTGCCATCAACCGCTGCAACGCAAGTCCAGACTCTCTGCCCCGGAGAGGCAAAAGCTAACCCTCTCTGGTTTCAACCTAGATGTATAGAAGATACCCTTGGAGAGAGAAGGCACAGCCCTCCACAGGACCCTGTGCTTGGAGGGGGGGATATTATCTCACTTTAAAGGGCCAGCAGCCTCAGTTGAGGGTGTGGGCCTGCTCCTCCTCTTCCCTTCCTCATGAGCCTGTTCGCAGAGAAGAGAGTATTGCGTTTGGTGTGCACTACACGGGAGGTGAGCCATCCTCTTATCCCTGGCAGTGGCATCTTGCTGCAAAGGATCAGCCCTGGATCCACTCTAAGGCCTGCTGCAAGAAGTGTTTAGTGTACAACTTTGGAGAGGTAGTGGGATCTGACAACAATCCAGTCCAATCCCTTGCTGCAAAGCAGAAAATATTCTGCAGGGCAGTTGCTGTGGTTAACTCAAGCAAACCTTGGGTGCATGTTAGTTCACTGTGCATTCTAACAACATGTATGCAGCATGACTTTAGCATGCAGGGCAGGTTACCTTTGTTTTCTGTCCACTCAGCTAGCACCTGCCTTTTTAAAAATATTCCCCAACTCTTTCTTACACACAGAGCTAATGAAGGACTTAGTCTGTATTCCCTTGACTGCCTCCAAGAGACAGTTCTGCACTGTATGACCAGGTTATTCTTTGCATATTGCCCAGGCCACCTGTGCTTATCTTGGTAATTGATGCCAAAGCTGGGATCTTGACCATTTTAGCTTGTTTTGGAAGATGGTACTGTAGTCTTTATAAAGTAGAGCTTGGAGGCAGCAGCTGTTGATTGTGGAGAAACAAGGGTGCACCAATCTTTCCGTGGCCTGGAGATTGAGTTTCAGTGTGTTCCTAGGTATTTTTTTGCATGACTAACTACTCCCTATCCCTCCCTGCGTATCAGCTTTAACTCCCTTCCCTCTTTTTATTCAATCCCTGATCTGTACCCTGAAAGTATTCATAGTCTGAAGATTTGAATCTTGGTATACACAGTCTGGTCCATTTGTTTTGAATGTAGCTCTTGCATCTTTTTGGTGTAAAGCAAACCTAGCTCTAATCATACCAGGACAGTGGCCGTGACTGTTGAATCAGGTCCAGGCTGGTACATTGACCTTTAAAGCAACAAAGCCAGGCAGCAGGTTTATATTTCCTTGAGCCCTGAAGTACTTTAAAATATCATTCTAATCCTTAAAAATTGCCAGGGATAGAATTTGAGGGCCATTACCTCATAAGATGCAAGGGATCTCTGATAGGGTTCTCATATGTGTTGTGGTTGGAAAAAATGGGCCACTGGGAAGGAGGGGTTTTCTGAATTCTCCCCCTCCCTTAGCTGCTTTAAGCCCTAGGAGATAAATAAAACAGTCACAATAGGGGTACTTGTCTTTTTTTCATCCTGGAGCATAACCTAAATCCTGCATGCCCAGCCCTGCAACAAAGCCAACATCCTACTCTGGCTCAAAAACAGCATGGGGGGAGGCTGAAGCCCCTTTTCTCCCATAACGTGGTCCCAATACAAACTGGGTCCTGTGGCATTTGGCTGCTGTCTGGCTGTGGGGAATGCAAGTGTGGGGTCAGGATACCTGCCCCAACTCATGCAAAAAACTTACTGTGTAAGGATGTGGGCTCGGTATGGCTTGTGAATGTGGCCTAAGTGATAATACCCAGAAGTGTCATACAATTTAGTACAGTGCATGTGAATTAGCACAAACTGCATTACCAACGCTAGCCATTTTTCGCTGTACAGAAACAACATCTAGCTCTCCTCCTGACTTGCTTCTGTGAGTACCTATACGGTAGGGGAAGAGAGCACTTTTTCCCCACAGGAGCAGCATGCAGGGTAGTACGACATTGCACAAAAACAGGAAAGAAAAGCTGCCTGTACAAAGTTGGTCAATTACTATGTGGTTCAGACAGTGGCACACCAGACAGCCTTGGGACACCCAAAGCTGACCAAGAGGATGGCTGAGTTAGCACTTATTGTTTCCTCTACTCTCCCCACTGTAGAAATCAAAGGTATGCTTTTGCAGGCAGTAGTTATCATCTCAAGTGTTAGAACATTTTGAAGCTTGTTCATTTGTGCTTCTTGTTAAAATGAGGCTAGCCTATACATTTGCAGAGGAAAGAACTGTAGTTTGTAATGTAAAGATTACAGTGTTCAAGTTTGCCTTTTTAATATTTTATATGTTTTTAGAGACCAAATCAAATCACTCGAGGCTCATGGTTGTTGGTTTTTTTAAGTGTCCAATAAAATAAATGCCAGTACTTTAAAACATCAGAGTTGAGTCACTGCTGTGATCCTTGAATCAACTTGTAACAAAAATTACATTGGCCTGCCCTGAACAGGGTAAAGTCTAGCTCAAGGTTATTGGGTTTTAGATCCCAGCCTGATTTACCATTCCCTTTCCACTATTTGTCATCGGTCTTCAGTATTAGTAATGAATGACAGGAAGATTCTAATATGTTAAAACTGGTGCATTCAGAAGAACTCCATTGACTTCTCAGGGATATGAGATTGGACTGTTTTTAGCTTACACCTAACTGGTTGTAAAATGCAGGATGCTGCTTCCACTGTGTTTACCCAAGCTTTCCAAGATACAGCTTGATTTATGGAAGAACTACTGTGACAGCATGAAGAATAAGGTAAATTTGCCCTACATACAACCAAAAAAGCAAACTTCAAAATACATGTAATTTATAAAGTGAGTTGTAATTATCCATAAATTATCCATAAATTAAACATACTACAACCCCCCCCCCAATATTTATGATGTATCACAGTCTTTGACCAGCTATATATGTATAGTAGAGCAATATTTATGGTGTGTGTAATTTATGGATAATTAAAACTCATTTAAAGTTTTTTTTTAATTAAATGTATTTTGAGGTTTACTATTTAACCCCTTTTTGGTCACTGACTTGTTTTCAGGGTTGTGTGTTGTCCCCCCCCCCCCCCCGCCCCTTTCAACTACGTTTCACAGCAAACCTGACTTTCTTAGGCCTCCAAGGTCACAACCTGGAACACATCCAATGATGTTCTGGGGATTCCCATAGGGTCTGCTGGTGACTTTTAATCAGTGCAACACTGACCTAGCTTGACGGCAAGGCCTTGCTGGCCGGTATCTGTGTCCCATTAGTTCTGTAATATAAACACAGCTCAGCAGGGCTGCCTCGGCAGAACCACTCGGAAAGCTGTTTCACACTATCTATAGTAATTATGGTGGTTGTGGTTACACCAGTATTACATCACTGCTAACTGCAGCAAACATGAACGTATATCTTTGGGCAGAGGCTCCAACATACATGGATGGTTAGATCATCTGTCAGTCATACCTTACGGTGTCTTGCAACAACTGCATAGGGTAAAGCAGCAAACAGAACTAGTGCATGGAGCTGTTCCAAAAGGAAGTGGGTTTTTGTGTTTTAAAATAGCAACACATTTAGGGACTTAAAAAAAACACAAAAATGGCAGTTGAATATATTTCTGCCACAATGTATACAGCTGGCTGCAGGAAAGCTAGGTCCTTGGCCACTGGGTTCTGTTTTATCTCGGCTTGACAGTCAACTATAAACTCTTCCAAGTTGTGCTAGAAGCATCCCTGCCTGCTTTTCTTAAATCTCTGCTTCCTCTATGGGGGAGGGGGCAATCCTTGCACAGTTAATACACTTTAGCATTCTCCTTGCAGAAGACAAGAAATACGCCAAAGCCATATGTTTACTGAAAAAGATTGAATAACTTTTTAAATAGACATATTTTACAAAGTGCATACATTTCAACAGCTGTTGTGACCTGACTGGCCAAGGCTGGATTCTTTCCTGTATCCACCCCTACCCCACCCGCAGAGGTTCTAACCCAGAACTTGGTCACACCAAATGGTGCTGTTGCTCAGTCACAGCTGAAGCACTAGTGGATGAGGTGGTGAGGGAGGCAAGGGCAATTAGTGCAAAACATGTAGGGAGAATAGCCCATGGGAGAGGATGTTTTTGATACAGAGTACCCAAGGAGTATATCACATGATCCCCATCCAGGAACCCATTGCTATCTACTGCTCTTGTTGAAGAGGTTTCCTGAAATGTAAATAAATCTCTGGAAACAAGGGACCCTTCTTATTACCAACCAGTTGTGCCAAGATTTAGGTTTATGTGCATGATGTAGCTGTGCAATCGTAGTACAGTCCCAGTTTATGACCTAGCCAGCAGCCAGCAGTGTGAGCACATGACTGTGCTTCCAAGAGGAAACTGACCTCTGTGTAAGCAAACACAGGCTGGGCTGGTTGTTCCTTGCTGCTTACTAGAGCCCCATCACCCACAAGCAATTCCATTTGGTAACATATTGCATTCAGCAGGATGCCTACATGCTGTAAGTGGCCCTGCTCTTCCCCTTGATCCAAACTCTTCACTCACTGATCATTGCAATGCCTTGCACACCACAGGTTCTCTGCCAACACTGGATTCTCTTTCCAGCACTCCTGGAGCAAGACGTGCTCTTGCTGCAGCTGAACAAAATGTGTCTGTGCACAGCTAACCCCAGGAGCCTTCCAACAACTTAGGATTGATTCCCTGCCTCCTGGGACAGCTGCTTGCACAACACACTGCACTAAGAACCACTCTCAAGAGAGTTGGGGAAGCCCACAGTGGAGCTCATGCTTATCCTGGTGTGCTGAAGCTATGTGGGGTATAATGAATGTGCACACAGGCAGCAGGCTCACAGTGTCATACTTGGAGGAGTCAACTGTTTGCATCGTGGGAGTGTACGAAAAAGGAGGCGATTTGCAGCTCTCCATGCCACTGTCGGTTTCTCCTTAGGGAAGTGTCTTGTGCATTTTTCCCCCTGCAGCAAAGTCGTAGGGCACACCTGGCAATGGCCAGCAGAGCAGGCAGGAGTGGCTGCTCTAAGACAAGAATTTGGATTCGGAGAACCTCTTGCTTTGGTCTGTAGCTCCACCTGTTGGGCAAAGCAGCAGCAATGAAGGGTATGGAACAAAATAAATCCACCACAGAAAACAAAATCGTAATGCTTGTATATCCAAGTGCTGCTACAGAACAAAGGTTTATAAATATACCCCCACACAGACACACACAGAGAAGTTATTCGCTCAAAGGTGACATCACCCTAACCAATGCTGCTCTCTCAGTCCCAGAGGTTTCCAACCAAAGTGGTGAGGTGAAGTTCTAGCACCGATTTCTAGCCACATCTAGTGCAGTTCTAGACTCGACATAGCTGGTATTGCAACTTAACACACACCTGCCTCTAAGCTGGAGGACACAGTCCAGAGAGTCCGTGAGCAACAAGGACAGTATGGGTCAGGCAAGTGAGACCAAAAATGCTTGCCATACTTCCACTGTTACTGGGACAGGTCATCCTCCACAGCTCCAGGCAGTGGGGATGAAGCATGCTGGGTGCATCAGCAACAGATGAGAGAAGGTGGTGGTGGTGGTGAGGAATTCTTGACAAGCTTCCACTTGGGAGTACACCTAAGGAAACAGGAAAGATCAGCCATGTTAAGGCAGCTTCAGTAGTAGAGGAGAGTGGGCAATTTTGTCTGAGAAATGAGATGACTTACATTTGGTAACTAGACTGCTGCGGCATGTCAGTCTGGCTTTACAAGAGAGGCTGGTCCAGGCTGATGCCCTGCGTTTGGTAAATCTCTTTCAGCAGCAACAGCGCTGTGTCCTCCGACACCCTGGAGGTTAGGAATAGGGAATTAAACATCATGTAAGTGCACGTGACAAGCCTATCTGAGTCAGAGGTGACAAACCAATCTAGTCTTAAGCATAGGGTAAGTTGAATCCATAGGGTGTTCCTACCATGCCACTCAGCTATGTGCAATGCTTTCCTCTGCTCAAGGAAACTCTAGCGAAAGGCACTGCACTTGGCTGAGGAGTCAACCACACCATCGTCTGGGGAGGGGTTGTGGCTCAGTGGCACAGCATCTGTTTGGCTTGCAGCAGAAGGTCCCAGATTCAATCCCTAGCATCTCCACTAAAAACCAGGTCAGAGGTGGCATGGAAGACCTCAGCCTGAGACTCCGGAGAGCTGCTGCCAGTGTGAGTACTGACTTTCATGGACCAATGGTCTAGTTCAGTATAAGGCAGCTTCATGAGTATTCATGTGTGACCCTAAAGCTACTCATCAGGGCAGGTGGGGAAGCGAAGGAGAGAAGATGCAGGAGCTAATATTGCCGTACCCATCACTGGTGATTTCAGAGGCAAGGACAATGGCAAGGGAGGTGGGTATACCTGCCTCTTCTCCCAAACATAACCTTTTTCCCCGCCTTGGATTTTACCCATAGGCCCCCACTGCAGATTCCTATTAATTAAAAATTTAAGTATTTTTAGACTTAAGAAAGCTATTTTTCACTGGGGGGGGGGGGGACTTGATGAAGAATCAAAGATGATCCACTACACTGATTATTGGATGTGCCTTAGAAACCCAGAGACCCCCTGAGTCCAGACATGAACTTGTTCAGTGGTGCCGCTCAGCCTTGAATTTCTCTTCAAGGGGCTGGGTGCAGCCAAGAAAAGCAGACCCTCACTTGAAACAGTGGCTGTAAAAACAAGTTACTGGAGAAAGCCCGCCAGTGAAATGCCTCATTTTCTGACTCGAACTTTTCAGCAGCAAAGTTTACTAAGTTCCATGACCATTGGCTTTATCCCAATTTTAAAAACTATTCGAAGTTCAACAGAAGGCTTGTTAGCCAGCAAGGCACTTTTTGTGCTCTTATGGAGTTTCATATCCATAAGCTTGAACTCTGTGTTACCAACAGTGGTAGGGTCTTGCGCTTTCTTCTTGAATAGGAGCCAGCTCCAGCCCATGCCAGGAGGCTGACACCCTAAGTAGTTCACCCAAGACAAAGGATTCTTCTTGCCATGAGGTCTCCTTCTGTCAGACATCCGCTGGCTAACCCCCACTCCCCCACTATACATCTGGATAGTTATGCTAACTAGACTGCCTAGCAACTAATGTGCCAGCCATCAGATACTTGGCTAAAACCATCAACCAACAATAGGTATGGCCAGGTGAGTCATCGGACCCCAGACTCAGTGTCTGTTTCCTGATGAGATCATGCTCTTGCAATACTGACCATCCCCTGGACCTCCTCCCTTTGTTCACCTTTAACCTATAGCAAGGTCCAAAAGGGACGGACCGCCTAGTAGGAGTGTTAGTGGGTTGTGGTCTGCAAAGCCCGCCCCAAGACCCCCAATAAAAGACCAAACCGAGAGTCACTCGGTCTCTTGAGCCGTCGCCCTCTATCTAACCTATTGACCCTTCAGTCCAGCTTTCTGTCCCCAATCCTTGCCTCCATCTTTGAACCCCTTTTTCTCTCTCTGGACTCGCGATCCAGGAGAACCACGTGGTCTTGCCGGTTCAAGCCTCGTGGCCCCATAGCTTTTATACCTTTCTTCCCCCATCCAACTCATCTTGACATCGGACAACGCATCTAAGGTAACGTGCTTTCCCCACCAACGATACCTGCTCATGCACAAGTGCTATTTTCTCTCTTTATTTTATTAGGCCTGTAAGATTGTGTGTGTGATTACGTTTTTGGTATGCTTGATTACATGATCCAGTAAACAACATTGAACTTGGAATCTGCCTCACGTGTCTCTTTCCTTGAGAACTCCCGGGAGGGGTGGGACCCTGGTATAGTTGGCAAGAACCCGTGTATTTCGCTGATTGCTAAACATAAATTAAAGCAATTCGGCCAACAGGCTACCCACAAAGATTTCCTGAAGCAATTAAAAAACCATTACATACCAATAGCAGAGATGGCCTTGCAGTGCAAACAAGTATTCATTAAAGCTTTCAATTGGTTTCTCTTGAAGCACATAGTCAATGCGGTGGCCTCCATTAAGCATGCCCACATTAATCGATGTAGGTTCTTCTCTCACTGGTATAGCTGGCTCTTCAGGTTTCTCATCTGAATGAAGTAAACAGACACAGCTAAGATAACATGGTTTCCAAGCTTGTGTAGGCCAAGGCCTGACTATCCAATAGTATCAGGCATTGCAAGGATTCCACACCCACTGAGACCAACTAATTTGCAATTTTAGCTGAAAAGCTACATGCCACTTACTTGATGGATGAGGCCTAGAGAGTTAAGAACACAAATCCTCAGGGAACATTTTTTTAGAGGCCGCAAAAGTAGCCCGTATCTGGTACCAAAGAAACCTAAGTGCAACTCTCAACATTATGTAAGTCATTCAGACATCTCCAAATTAAATTTGTTTGCATCAACACACTCCATTGAATAGGAGTCAAGATTCTGCGCTTTTGTATAGCTAAAACTTTTTTGGGCAAGGGCTACTACTGAGCAGCAGGCACCACTATAAGTTTGCCTGAAACCAGAAGGAAGGATGGAGGACTCTGCTGGGATGTTATTGAACACCATGCTCTTTTGCTTGCAAGGCATAAACTCCCTCTTCCCCCTTCACTAACCGGTTTGCTTCTCTGAACTGGTTTCAGTCTCCGATTCCGGTGCGGCATCTCCGGTGGCCCCTGCCTCCACAGCTGGCAACGAGACCCTGGTGAATGACTGCCAGGCTATCCTCAAAGAGCCCAGCAAGTTGTTTTTTATGTCAGTGCTCATCCGTGTGAGGCCCTCCTTCAGCTCTATTAAGAAGAGGAAACAGAAATGGCCTTGCAAACTGAATGTAGCATGGATGCAATATAGAAAGCCTGTGACTCACAAATTTTGTCAGCATACCAGGACACGCATTACCTTCCTGTCGACCAACACACCCTTCTCACTTCAGCTTCAAGCCAATTCTGACATCTTCTAGATCCCCTTCTTTGGCTCTCTCAATTCTATTCCTGTTTCTCACATAGTCACATTATCATCTACACACGCCCTTGCTTCTCCAGCTCCAGCTCCGATTCTCATTTCCATGGACCAAATAAAGTTTTACATCCAATCAAAAGCTACTGAAATTACTGCCTTGAGGTGTGTAAGTGCAACTGGGGGGGGGGTCCCCTTTCAGAATGCATCTTCCTCATGGCTTCTTCAGAGACAAGGCTAAGAAACAGCAGACAACATTTTGAGGAAATGCATTCATCTGTTTAAAAGAGCTTTACAAGGGGACTAGATAGACTGATCCTACATGAATCTATCAGTGGCACTGGGTATAGCCTTTGTGTGTATGCACATGTCATCAGATACATTTCAGGCACGCACATGAAAGCTTAAACCCAGAATTAAACTTCATTAGTCTTAAAGGTGCCACTGGACTCAATCTTTGAGTCCAACACAGCTACGCCCCTGAATCTATCAGTGGCTATTAGTCACTGGTGACTGAGGGGAATCTCAGAGGCACTAATCCTCTGAATCCCAGAGCCAGGAGGCAACATCAGGGGCAGGTCTTGGCCTCCATGCCCTGTCGTTAGCTGTCCAGAGGAACTGGCTGCCCATTGTGTGAGACAGGATGCTGTACTAGATGGACTATTCATCTGATCCAGCGGGGCTCTTATGTTCATCTGAGGAATCCTCTCAGGGATGCAAAGGGTGTCATGGAAGCTGGATACTTGCCACTCCTCAACCTCTCTCAACCTCTCTCATTAAGGGAGTCACTTTCCACCCGCCACTTAGAGATACGTTCCTCAAGGCAGAGCCCTTGCAGCCAGAATCAGCACCCACTACTTTGAGACCTTCAGCACCAAATCTGCTGTTGATCTGTATTCACTCCTTTGGGGTATCTGTACAAACCTGTGAAGTGAATCAGGCCTATGATGACTTCTTGTTTCCAAGCGAAACTGGTGGCGCAGTTCGCTGACTGGCTGGGTCTTCTAGCACTCACGAACACTGCAATCCTAAGCAGGTCTGCTCAGAATTCTACTAAAGTGGGACTTACTCCAAGGAAGTATTCTTAGGATTGCACTGCCAGTCATTTCCTATGGGTCCTCCTCCATGAATCAATTTCTCACAAGTTTTTTAAAAATAGTCCTCAAATGTTTAAAAGGACAAATGGTCCAATTATCCGGGATGGGGAGAGAATTCATAAAAGCTTGACTGAAGAAGGGGTCAGGGGAGAAGAGATGAAAATTCATACTGGAGTTGGAGCTATGACATATGATGATAGAGGGAAGTGGGGAAGTAGAAGTAGAACTTTCTCACAGTTGAAAATGCCGCATGTCCTCCTGGAAGAAGATACATCTGTCTTCAGCCTGTCATCGTTTGCTTGGGAACTTGTACCCACAGCCTGACAAACTGTTTAGAGGCTCTCTTCGGGAGTGAAGGCTTTTGTTGTTGTTCAGTCGCACAGTCAAGTCCAACTCTTCGCGGCCCCATGGACCACATCACACCAGGCCCTCCTGTCTTCTGCCACCCTTCGGAGTCCGCTCAATTTCGTGTTTGCTGCATCGATAACACTGTCTAACCATCTCATCCTTTGCCATCCCCTTCTTCTTTGGCCTTCAATCTTTCCCAGCATCAGAGTCTTCTCCAGTGAGTGCTCCCTTCTCATTTGGTGGCCAAAGTATTTGAGCTTCAGCTTCAGGATCTGGCCTTCCAAGGAACAGTCAGGGTCGATCTCTTTTAGGATTGACTGATTTGATCTCCTTGCAGTCCAAGGGACTCTAGTCCCTGCTTAATTACAGGTAGCTCAGAGCTTTCTAAATTCTGAAACCCTAAAAGGCTGGCTTTTTTTTTCCAAATGGAAGTTGAAACACCTAGGATTAATATTTGAGTAAACACTAACACCTGTCCAAAAGGGGCAGGATACATTTATATGAATGTGCTCAAGCACCACCTGAAAATGCAAAAAGTTTCTTGGAGCACACATTCAAAAGAACAGTCTCAGCATTACCTAAATGCATCCTCTTCCTGCCTTTATGATGAGGAAGCAACATGGGTTCGAATTCCACATCAGGGACAATCAAGGGCTCAATCCTGTATGCCACTGGGTCAAACTACAGAAGAAAGAGCACAAAACATTATACGGTATGTATTTGCGTATATCAGGGAAACATATCATTAATTGGGTTAGGTATACAAATTCCTTATAAGCCAGATACATTGTTGCTGAATTATCTTCCTGACGTTCCCAGAGATCAGCAAGTAGCCGCTTTACATCTGATTACTGCTGCCAGACTGCTTTTTGCCAGGTATCGGAAAGAAAATAATACCCCTAATCTACAAGACTGATTGCTGAGAATACACAAAATTTATATTTTGGTGAAATTAATGGCTTACCAGAGTACATAAGATTAGATAATTTATGGTCAAGAGCAATACAAAAAAATAGAGCTGCGAACTGTATAACTAGATTTAATAATAATATTAAATTAAAAAAATTATTAAAGCTAAGCTCAAGTCATGTGATGCTCTTGCTTTACATTAGCTACACATATATAACATATTTTGATTAGCTTGGAGGCAAGGAGCAAAGGAGTCCTGCAACAATTAAGACCCAGGAGGGTAAGAAGAAAGGGAAGGCAAGGGTAGGGACCATTGAGTGGCACTGCATTATCTTCATTTAGTAAGTTTTTGTTCATGCACCACATTTTAAGTGTCACTTTGACTGGGGGGGGAACCACAGTGTTGCTGCTCATACATACGGGATGAAAGATATGGAAGAAACCTTTGCAGGTAGGCAGGCTGTATGTTGGATCGATCCTTTTTATTCCTCGTACAGTGAGAAACATCCCAATAGGAGACCCAAAGGCAAAGAAGATCTGCGGCTTATAGATCAGCTGAGGGTAATTGGCAGAAACCTGGAAGAGTTTAAATGTAACAGGCTAATTGTTAGAGAAAGAGCAATTTGTGCATATTGCCACAAGACCACCCCCAGCAGCATCAGGGCAAAAAGCAATACAAAAAAATCTAGCATCCTGAGTGGCCAAAGAAATACCTCTGGGAAGGCCATTAGCAAGTCACTGAAGGCAAAAATCTCACCCCCAACCCCCAATTATGCTTTAGGAGAATGAATACTTGTGTCTGAATTTACTGTTTAGGATTAGTTATCCCAGGAGAAGGAAAAAAAGAGGTCTTCCCAATTTCTTTCTCCAGAGGGTGCATACCTTGGTACATCTTAATCATGTTTCCCCTCACTTCCTCACTGTTAACATTTTACTAAAAGAAAAAGCCCCAAATGTATTAGCTATCCCTCATAGGCGAGCTGCTCCATTTTCTTGATCCAACTACTCTTTTCTGCACTCAACTATGTGTCCACTGAAATTAAAACATAAAAAGTGTGAAAGGGAATTCACCCCAGCACCCAGCTATGATACATAGCTCACTTGGGGAATGCAGCGCTGTGGAATGTTGTGATGGATCACAATTTAATGAGGTTTAAAGATAAGATTTACCCAAACCAGTGCAGAATCAAACTGCTAATTGTTTTTAAATTAGCAAGAAAACATCTGCATTGCATCCTGTCTCCAAGAACTTTAAACAGGTTCCCAAACAATCTTCCTGATAGTGGAAAAACTCAAACCTATTTAAGCTTCAGAAATTAAACAGAATGGGAATCTTCAGACTGCTCTACAGATTATGTGTTGTCTGAGACACTGGCCTGAATTCCTGTGTAACTATTTTGGATACAAAAAGGATAACTTATGACCAAATCAAGATGAAGATTTAGAAGCTGCGTTGTTCTATAAGAGGGCAAAAACTTTAGTAGTAGTACCCTTTCCCCTACAGCCCTGGGACTGGACAAGGGCAATCTGAGACAGACAGATCTGGCCAGAGAACGCACACTCTTTAAGGCAGGGGTGTTGAACTCATTTGTTACGAGGGCCGGATCTGACATAAACAAGACCTTGTTGGGCTGGGCCATGTATGTCATAAAATGTAATGCCAGGTAGCGGAGATATAAACTTTACAAAGTTTAAATTTTAAATAAAACATGCTTAAAACACTAGCAATCTTGCAATATTTTGTCTATTTAACAGTCTCTGATAACTGACACCTCTTCTCTGAATTATTGCATCAAAATGTATGTGCTGTAGCAATCTGGAGTATGCTGTTCAGGTGCATATCTGTAAGCTGCAAACCTACTTTTGATTTATTTACATTTATTACAGAAATCTCATGCTTAGGGTTCCTAGCCTAGGACCCAGGGGAAAACATGAAATGGCTGGGCACTGCAACCTCTTGTACAGAAGTTGGTTCATGTGCTGGTCAAGAACATGAGAAAGTATCCTAACACAGACTGAGGGCCGTGTGTTTGTCTGCAAAACTCTACTCTTCCCCAGAGAAAAAATTACAACTTCCTACAAAGGAAATGTGCTGGGTGAACTTGGTCTGGACAGCCTAATCCACCTCACTGGCTTGTTGTTATTCCTCCTCTAAAATAGTTCATATTGCTTTCTTACTAAGAAAGACTGGATCATGAGGGCATGAATACAGTGAAAAGGGGGAGGGAACCCAATTGCACCCAGGGGAGCCCTGGCATAAAGAGCCCAACAAAACACACACTATAGCAAGGCACACAAAAGCTCATACCTTGAACAAAACTTTGCTGGTCTTAATGATGTTTGGTATTTCTCCCGTGCAATTGAGGCAGCCCAGCAAAGCAAACTCTTCCTCATTCCCTCCCTCCCTCCCTCCCTCCCGGGAGGAGCCTCAACCAGTGGAAGTAAAGAGAGGCTGCCCTTTGTTTCCTGCAGCCTGGCCAGGAAGCGAGCTTTGGCTGTTCCCGCCCTTGCCCTGGGAGGAGGGGAAGGAGCCACAGCCAATTCTTTACCAGATTCTCTCAATCGCACAGGAGAGCCTTGCCTATCAATCTCTCCTGTGCGATTGAGAGAGACTGGTAAAGCAAGCTGTAACATGGCAGCAGCAGCAGAACTGCTAATGGAAGTAGGAAACAGACAGGGCCTTGTTGTCCTGCATGTTTGACATCTCTGCTTTAAGGTGTTTAACATTAGGCTGCTGGAGGCTAGCAACTGGAACTGAAATTATCTGCCATTGTGTCCTTAGAAACCTTGCTGATAGCATTACAAACTGGCCACAAGCAGACACTGCTGACTTGGTAAATTGATAACTCAATAAGACTTTTCTGGACAGTTCAACAATGAAGCCCAACAGGCCATCTTTCTATCTATGATGCTGTTAATGCAAGGCTGACATAATAAAGCAACTCTAAAAAGCCCCTTGGTTGCTGGGGGAGAGTTAGGGTTACCTGTCCTGTCACAACATCCAGGCACTGGCAATTTGACTTCACATTTGTGGGATTTGCAGGTGCCTCCTGCTTGACACCTCCATCTTCCCAAGCCGTTGCAGGTGTTTCTCTTTTGGAATCCTGCAACAAAGTAAGACAACTCTCTTCTGTAACCATTTCTGCCAACACTAAGCTTCCACAGCTGCCTGCCTATGAGGCTGCTGGAGGGGCGGGAATTTCACCTTGCAAAAATGCCAGAGCAGCATAATTACTAACATTCAGCAATCCAACAGTGCACCAGACACTGCATCAGAACTTGCTGATGGCACTGCTTGTCCAACCCACTGCAATATTTACTATTTTGTATCATATTTCCAAAGGCTTGGGGCAGGCGATAATACATTTAGGTGTAAATTGCTGCTTTGGACCTTAAGATCTTGCAAACAATAATTACAACTTATGCCAAGTTGCCTGCTAAAAATATTAACAAATGAACAAGATCCTGCTTTGGTTGCACACAGGGCTGGTTTAAAACACTTAGTCACCCCAAGCAAGGTATGCCCATAGCTCCTCTCAAGCCAGTGGCAGCTGAACTGCCACAGTGTTGTCAGCCGATGGCAGTGTGGGAAAGAAATGACAGGAATCCATCATCTCCTCCTGCACCAAGGTAGCCAAGATCCATCTAGTTTACATGCCGTTATCCAAACTGGAGTATTAAAATACTACAGGCTGGCAAAAAAAAAATGCTGGTGAGAATAAGCAGAAAAACAGCCTACAAAGAAAGGAAGAGCTGAACACTCTTTTCTCGTATCCCACCCTGCTCAAAATCACAGCCTCCCCAAAGGCTGATCTTCATCTGGAGGAGGAGGAAGAAACACTAGGGCTTCATACACTTGTGTATGATGTATGTACCTCGCCTCCCAGTAGAGTCAAAAAGCAGTCCAGTCCACAAAAGAACACTGCTAGTATTGCACAATAATCAATCCAGCACCACCAGCAGGCATTCTCCAGCTCCCCAAATGCAGAAAATAATGGAAATTTCTTCTTCTCACGTCTCCTTGCAAATGCTCTTAAAAGAAAGCATGCAAAAGGTTCTGATCCTGCCCTTTCCACTTTCAGGAAGCACTTCTGCTTGCAGAATAGGGGAAAGGGTGCTAGTCATTTATTCTCCCCACACACACTGCAATCCCCAGGATGTTCCTGTCAGGCAAGTGACCCAAGGGGGGACAATTTCAGTGGATACAGAAGACTGAAGGGGGGTGGGGGGGAAGAGGAAGAAAGTCACTGCTTATGTGTTTATGCAGTCCAGCTCCACTCAAACAGCATAGGATCCAAGGTCTATTGTCCTGCCAAAGAGTAAGTAAAAACCAAAATAGGTTTTAAGCATATGTCTGTAATGGTTTTTGGGAGTGGGGGGTAATATGTCCAGGATACAAGAACCGCAGTTTCAGGCAAGGAGAAATATACAAGACTGTCAAAATGGCCATGAAACACGTTTTAGCAACAAGACTCAGGCAGTTCCCTTTTACTGATACAATAGGGATATAATCCTTATCCTGTTTTTAGCATGGAAAGTGTATTGTGGGAGGAAAGACCATTCCTGGAGGCAGCAGTCCAAGCCAGTAAAGGCTGCCTGTTATTCCAGACCACAATTACTAAGGGCAAAGAAAATAAAGTAAAAGGACAAAGGGTGGAGGACTGAATACATTTGGCAGTATCACCAGGTTTGGTAAAAAGATATTCAAAATATGCATGCATTATTCTGACCCTGAAAGTAGAATTGAAAGTAATTCAATTATCAGAAAAAGCATACCTGGTTGCTGTGTTTGTTCCTTAAGTAGTGCAGGATTTTCATTCTAGGTCCCAAAGGAATTCCCATCTCTTTAAGTTCCTTTTCTGTACACAAAGCCTGCTCAATAAGAACCTCATATGTAAGCTTCAGTTTTGTTATAAACAGCAATTCAAATGAATAAGGGACACTCCAGCTTCTACTTTGCTGCTCTCATTTGACAAGGATACAAGGTGGCTGACTGCTTATGCCACTGCTTCTAAGGGACTGCTGAGCTTTTGCAAAACACAGAAATATTTGTAAGCCCAGGCTCATGGGACTCTTACATAGAAATTATCCCACCACAACAAGTAAAGCCCATGCAGCAATGGACCACTGTTACACCTGTAATACACAGGAAATAGGGAACTATTGCTGCTACAAGGAGAGAAGAGCAACTACAACTTCACATTCAGCTTCTCTCTTGCATATGCCAAGAGAATTCAAGCACATACTTCAATAGACAAAGATTTGGTCCCCCTTATTCCTATGCTACCAAATACATCTCCAAAAAGCAGCTTCCATGTTGAAGGAACAAAGCAAGACGTCATGTCAATTTACCAGTGCTTCTCTATCCACATGTTCCCTCTCAAACACAGAATAATATTCAGAGAGCTCAAGTTCCTTCAAGATGTCCTTTACTGACTCAAGGCCTTCTTCACCAGACGCTGGCATGCAGGATCCCTGTGGAAACAGTCAACAGTACTTGAGCAGCACTTTCCTAACACAATCTGAGAATTTCTGGATCTACTAGACACGTAGGTTGCATGCAGATAGAAACTGCTTGAGCAACTGATCAACATTCCGCCTTCATGAGGCAGACACAGTCTTTCAAACTTAACTGAGTTCAGGGGTAACCAGTTCTCCCTGTTACCAGCACGAGTTAGCAGTCTGGCTGACATGCAGACTGCTGACTGACTGGTTCTTATGACAATCAAAAAGCCACTCCCCTCCATCTGTTCAGAACAATGTTTCACTTTTTAAAAAAAGGAGAATTGCTCAAATGTCTGCCTGCAGTATGGGTGACAGAAGAAGAATCCCTGCTGGAGTTAGAGCTAGAGAGGGAGAAGCAGACCTTGACCCACAATAGAAAAGCCTGCCTCTGTCAGGAAGTACATCTGTATATATACACTTAGCCAGCATGATGCACTAAAAGTAGTAATAATGAACCGATAGTTAGTGAGCTACTACTACAGCTTGTACGTTTCCATTACAATTTCCTTTACTTCCATCTTATACTAATTAGAGAGAAATAAGAACATCTCATCAAAATCAATTTACTTCCATATATGTAATTTCAGATTGGACCCATTAATTTCTATGTCGTATGACTTAATTGTCCAGACTCCAAAATGTGTAGCAGAATGTGGGACAATGCAGTAAAGGAGATTTTGGGACAATGCAGTAATGAAGCATCTAAATGGGAAAGTCAAGGGAAAAAAGACTCCAGTTCTACATTATTTTAAATAGCAGAACAGGCCTATTATAGCAGTTCATTTTTTATCAAATCAAGCAACAAACATGCTTAAACACAAACAGATACACAGGTTCATTCTCTTGAATCCACTATCACCATATTTGATTCTACAGCAGCTACCTTAACACTGTGGGGTTTTTTTAAAAAAAATCACAGAATTTAGACATACACTTGTAACATAGGAAAATGTCACATTTGTAATCCAACTTTTTAAAACCCCTGAGTCTGGCAAACTCAGCAGCTGTCTGCAACAGGAGGAAGGAAGAAGGCTGTCAAGGACATGACATGACATCCAGACCTTTTGGCACCTACAGAGATAGAGCTCTAAGGGAGAACAATATCAAGCCTCCAATCAATAGGTAACATTATCCAACTGGATTTTTAAGTGAACTCTATTGCATTTTCTAAAATTAGCCCCCAATTCTAACAACATAAAAATGATTCCTTTTTTTCTTTACTTCTGTTCTTCACCTTAGCACAGCGACAGAGGTAGAAGAATCATGTAACTGCTACGCTTTGGTATTTTCAGAGCCACAATGCCAGTTGGGCTTGTCTGCGTAACTCAAGTTCTGAGCTAATTAGTCTGAAGAAGGCTCCATTACCATCTCAAGGTCAGGTAGGTGCTGGTGGGGCCCTACAAACAGGCCTTAATGCCATGTCCTCTACCAGAGACAACTGTTTCTCCTTCAACTTGCTTTGGATAGAATCCAGGCTGAGGAAGTGTGTACGAGCAGTGGAAGTGGCACTCCACGTTGTGAACTTTCAGTGATCCTAAGGAGGATGATATTTTTCCCTGACTGAACTGTGATAACTGTATTTGGAGCAGCTTCTTCCTTTCTAAAGGGTCAAACTAGCCAAGGCATAAGGGGTTGTGTGATCAGTTTCCCAATAAATAAATATATTTAAAAAAAAAATTAAATGTAGTTGCAGAGGGAGAATGCAGTTAATCTTATCAGAGATGCAGCTTGTCCTGTAGATGGCTGTTTTCCCAATCAAAATCCCCCCACAACTTCTTTCCCAGATATGGAAGAAAGCAAAGGCAAGCTGGCTCCCGATTATATCAATACATACCACATTGCTGTGGATTGCACTTAGTTCAGTTTTAGCTACATATTCGAACTGTGACTGCATAAAACCAACGTTTTCAAAACATTCCAGGAAATCCTGGAGCTCCTTGGTAGCTTACCAAGGGTTGTTCAATGAGAAGATCAGAAGTGGCATGTAAGCAGCCCTGAAAGTCAGCTTGCCCACTGCTACTGATGTTCCTCTGCAATATATAATCGACAGGGATATGTTAGGCACGTTCTGTGATGGATGTACCAGACGTCCTCCCAGTGTCTTCTTTTAAAGCTCAAAGGAAGCCATGCAGAATCTCAGACTGGCTGGGGACAGTGGTATGGGGAGGGGGTGTTTAAATGTCTATCCCAACTAAAATCTCCAAGCTGTAAATGTGAATAGTCTTGGCTGCGAGGGCACAGTGTAAGTACCCTCCCTCTGCATGTCTACTAGAGGCTGGGGAGGGAACATGTGAGGGAAAACACTGCAGGACACTAGGAAAAAAAATTGTGGAAAGGAAGGGTTCGCCACATACATCTGCTGCCTTCAGTTTGGGACTCTTCTCCACAGCTTTTAGGTTGTATAAAGATAGACATTGGGAGATTAAATCATGTATCTCCCACACTACATATATTTTAGCCCCCAGTTTATAAAGGCCCCGAAGGCTACAGTACCTGGACTGGGCAGCTTAGAACAAGATCAAGAATGTGGTGTAATATACAAGGCCAAGTGGGGGCCCCTGATACTCACAGAAGGGGAATCTCATCTCCCCCCTCCCACTTTCTCCCTGGGACCCCCTGCAGCCACTGGACCCACCATCTTCCCCTCCTGTTCTCAGTGGTTCGTCTGCTCCGGGCAGCCTCACCAAGACTTCCTCCCTGCCCCCACGGCTCATCTGGAACTGCTCAGGGTGGTCGTCATTAAGACTTCCTACCCCCCTTCCTTTCAGTCTGCGTCCAGGCCTGGATCAGCAGCCAGCATGCTCCACTGCTGTATCCAGGCCCAGAGCAGCAGCTGGAATGCTCCGTGGCTGGGCCCAGCAGCTGGAATCCTCTGCCACTGCTATTGGGCCCACCGTGGCTGGGCTGGAGTAGCAGCTAGCATGCTCCTCTGCTGCTGCCAGGCCCAGAACACCAGCCAGTGTCCTCTGCTGCAATGGCTGCATCCAAGAATCTACTGGCAGGGTACCTGAGCTGCACCACTCCTGAACCCAGCACAACTCCCCTGTCCTGCTGCCGACTGCCATGGCAAGTGCTACTTTAATTTTCAGGGAATTTAAACCCCTCCATGATTTTTTTTTTAAATTTCTAGATTTTTCTGTACACCTGGGGAGTGCCCCAAGTGTGCAGAAAAATCTCTTTAGCAGCTCGTGGCCCTGATCCACAGATTTAAGTATCGGCAGATGGTGGCCATGGGTGGCGAATAGTTTATAGATTCCATTACAGACAAGTTGGCATGGAAAGCAGAAATTTTCAATCTGTGCTCTATAACAGTGGCTTGCATTAAGTATTGCTGGAGAGGGAGGAATTTACAATAGGTCAGTGTGAGCAAAATTCAGTCTGGTAGGCAATGCCAGGTTCTTACATGATGACGATATCCAAGGACAAGAACGCATTCACATTCTACCAAGTATGAAGAGCACTCCCCATCTCACCCCCCCCCCCCCACATACACACACACAACAGAACTGAAACACAAGCTTGTAGGGCTAGAAACTTTAAGGGATACAGGTGTAACAAGTTCAGATTCCATATAGATAGACTTAAACAGTTAACTGAGTATAGTTAACTGTATTGTTTTATGCGGTATGTTTTCTGTTCTTTGTGTATCTGTGTGGTCTATTTTTCTTACTTGAAAATAATAAAATATTTGTTTAAAAAAAATGTCAGAGCATTACAAAGTTATCTGGCTGAACATGCCTGCAGCTCAGAGATCTCCTGAACAGCAGGGTTATACAGATGATACTGTATAAAGCTACAGGATACTCAAAAGACCTGTTTTAAATCCAAAAGTTGTTTCTACATGCACAAACGCACCTTGTTATTATCGTCTCTCTCTCTGGTACATTTTTGATTAGTGAGAAGATCAAACAATATAAGTGATCCTAAAAAAAAAAAAGACACAAAATGGTTAGCAGGATGTCAGTCTCAGAGAGGGCAGAACTGCCTGGCAAGCTTCCTCTCCACCCTTTTCTAATGTTTTTAAATTATGAGAGGACCTTATTGCTTCAGAGAAGTTTTAGCAAACAAACAAACAAAATTTCAAAACACAAAGCTATGGCTGTGTTCTGATTTTTACAACAGCAAAGATCCTAAATCCACAGACAAAAATGCATTCAAAAATCTAAGTCTGAGGAAGTTGGGAAATGGCCGGAGTGGGAGTTTACAGCTAAAACAAATTTACAGGTGCAAATTGTAGTTATCTCCATGTACTTAAACACAAGGACTTGGGTTGTAGATTTGGGGGCAGACTGCAGCACAGAATTCTGTATCTCTGGCTGGTATGTTTAGATCTCTTGATACTTAGCCACAATGACCCCAAAACATATTCATAGCTTGTGAGCAACTGCCTTAAATGACAGCTTCCTGCTAAAGCTTTAAACAAAGAGACTACAGGATAGCAGATCTCAGGAGGCCACGCAAATCTCTGTATTCAATTAAAATGTTAAAGGAGGAAGAAGGGAGAAAAGAAGGATGATTATTCACCTTTAATCTGTCAAGCCCACACTGTTCCCCCACGTCTCAGAATAAAGACCCTAAACCCAAGTAAAACAGAGCATTCAACATGCATGCAAGCTCACTTGTTTGTACATGTATTGAGGAAAGAGAGAGGTTTATACCTAAACTGTGACCTGCTATTGAAACTCCCCCTTTAAAGTCAGGGTTCCTTTGCAAGAAGAGTAGATAGAGCCGGTTCATTTCTGAAGCAACTGTGTCTACAATGGTCTGGCAGTAGGTGGAGCTATTATAGAAGAAAACATCCAGGATAGTGTCATTGATAAAATGACGCAGGCGGTTGATGCTTGGCAAGGTGATTCTTTCCAACTCTCTGAAGACAAAACAGAACAGGACATTTAGAGGACAAAGCATCTAAGAGCTCCTTTTTGCAGCTTTCATTTCCAATCAGGATTCCAAATCTCAAACTGTGCCACAAAAGCTTTATTTCATTACAGAAAAGCTTCCTTCAAAGCAGTAGGATGAATATGAATGTGCCTGAAAATACAGGCAGATACAAATGCTGTACTCCATACTCCAAGAAATAGAAATTGGTCCCATTGAGATTAGTGGCCTTTCAAGTAAACACGCACTGGACTGGGATGGACATAACCTAAGACTATTTACCATGTAGGCCACACTGCACCCACATGGTATTTCCCATTCAATAGGAGAAGAATGCCATTATGAATCCCTAAGTACTCTACATCAGATATACTAAGCAGTTTTGCTGAGCCACATCTTACAGAGTTGAGAATGAGATGCTGAAGGCCAGTTCACAAGTTATGAAGTCCACTTTCTATCGGACATGGGAGTTCTACAGTCAGAACTTAATTCTCAGGTGCCTGGGAGTCCATTTTCGAATGGGACCATGGAGAAAAAGGACATGCCTTGTCCCCATTTTCCCAACCCAAAATTGCCCCACAGAGCTGCTTTTTACCCTATTTATTTATTTAATTTGATTTATATCCCACCCTCCCTGCCAAGGCAGGCTCAGGGCAGCTCTCTGGGGAACACGTGGGGAAAGGCAGTCCCTCAGGTAAGTAGGCTACAGACGATATAGGGCTTTAAAGGTTACAACCAGCACCTTGAAGCAAATTTGGTATGCTATCGGCAGCCAGTGCAAGGCCTTTAGCACAAGCTGGATATGTTCCCACACAGGGAGTCCCATCAAACAGCCTGGCTGCAGCATTTTGCACCAGCTGCAGCTTCCGGATTTGCAACAAGGGCAGCCCCATGTAGAGAGCATTACAGTAGTCCAGTCTCGAGGTTACCATTGTGTGGATCACTGTTGCCAGATCACTGCGTTCAAGGAAGGGAACCAGCTGAAAATGGTAGAAGGCTGCCTTAACAGTGATGCTACCTGGGCCTCCATTGTTAAGGAGGTGTCCAGGAGCACTCCCAAGCTCCTAACCTTTGGCACTGGCATCAACAGCGCCCCATCAAAGGCCAGTAGTGAAATCCCTAACCCCGGTCTGCTCCAACTCAGGCACAGGACCTCCGTCTTCGTCGGATTCAATTTCAATTGGCTCAGTCTAAGCCAACCAACCACAGCTTGTAATGCAGGTCCAGAACTTCCAGCCTAGAGTCAGACTGACTGCTTAACAACAGATATAGGTGGGTGTCATCCGCATATTGGTGACATCCCAGCCCATGCCTCCAGGCAATCTGGGCAAGGGGGCACTGTAGATGTTAAATAACATAGGGGAAAGCACCACCCCTTGGGGCACTTCACAAACCAGCAGGTGCCTTCAGGACAGCTGATCCTCAAGAGCCACCCTTTGTTCCCGACCTTGGAGAAAGGAAGCGAGCCATTGCAAGGAAAGCCCCTGAATCCCAGTGTCGGCAAGGTGGTGGATCAGTAACTGATGACTGACCATGTTAAATGCCGCTGACAGGTCCAACAGCAACTGCACCACCAATCCACCCCAATCCAGATGTATCCAGAGGTCATCCGTGAGGGCAACCAGTGCTCCCTCTGTCCCATGGCCTGAGCGAAAGCTGGACTGCAAGGGATCTAACATGGAAGTGTCATCCATAAAGCCCTGCAACTGTAGCGCCACCGCCCTCTCAATTAATTTGCCCAATAGGGCAAATTGGAACCTGGATGATAGTTTGCCAATTCAGCTGGGTCCAGAGATGGTTTTTTCAAGAGAGGGTGGACCATCGCTTCCTCAAGTAGCCCAGGGAACAGTCCCTCAGAGAGGGACTTATTAATAATCTCCCTAAGGGCACCTCGAAACCCCTCATGGCCAGCTTTAATTAGCCATGAAGGGCATGGATCAAGGCTGCATATGATTGAGCGTATCGTCAAGAGCAATCTGTCCACTTCCTCTAGACTGAATGGACTAAAATAATCCAAAACCGGACTAGAAAACATGCATGGAGCCTCGAGTTCACTCACTGTCTCAATTGTGGTGGGGAGATCGTGGCGGAGTGACAAGACCTTATCTGCGAAATAGCTCACAAATGCCTCACAGCCAATGTCCGATTCCCTAACGTTTGGTCTGCCTTGTGGCAAAACTGTCAAAGACTGAATAGTTCTAAATAATTGGGCTAGGCGTGAGCTCGCAGATGCAATCATAGCCACATAAAACTCTCTCTTCGTGGCTTTGATTGCCATCTCATAGGATCTCATAAACGACCTATGGGATATTCTTGTAGCTTCATCGCAAGAGCGCTGCCACTCTCTCTCTAGCTGCTTTAGCCTTCGCTTCATCAGCCGCAGCTCCTGGGTAAACCAAGGAGCTAGCCTAGAGCAATGGCACAAAGGGCATCGGGGAGCGACAGGGAACTACTGGGGAAACTGACATTACATGTAATACTGGCTTCCCTGCAGCCATTTAGCTAGGGAAAATGGTGTACTGGGAAGGCCATCACTCTTGACAATGAGAGATACAGTGGGAAGTGAGCTCCCCCTCACTTGAAGCCTTCAAGCAGCAGTTGGATGAACACTTGTCAAGGATGCTTTAGGCTGATCCCATAGGCATCAACTACGGGGGGGCTCGAGCCACCCCTGAAATTTCCCGGGGGGGGGGAACTGAGCCCCTCCGGGAAAACGGAGCACCCACCGCCGCGCATCCCCGGGCCCTTCCTAGGGCCGCTGCATCTCTCCCCCCCCCCCCCGCCGGCCTGGCTGCCTCTGTCCCTCCCTCCCTCCGTCCGTCCAGGGGCCAGCTAAGCAAATGCCCAGCTGGCCCCTGGACGAATGGAGGGAGGGACGGAAGCAGGAGTGGCCAGGCCGGGGGGGGGGGAGGCAGTGGCGGCGGGGACATGGTCCCGGCGTGCGCGCGCACAAAGCGCGCACGCACGAGCCCCTCCTACCCCGGGGGATTTTAAAACTCAACGTCCCTGGCTGATCCTGCATTGAGCAGAGGGTTAGCTGCAATTGTATGGCTTCAACTCTGTGATTCTATCATTCTAAGTGGGAAGGCAGAGGGTGGGAGAACAAGCTGCCATGGGAAAAGGATAAAGAATGGACAAGCAAGAATGCCACATATGTTTAAAGCATCTTTGTCAAATATGCTGCAGGGAGTCAGGGTATGCAAAGGATCCAGAGCACATGGGGTAGAGCATCTGCTTGGCACACAGGAGATCCCAGGTTCAATCCCTGGCATCTCCACTGAAAAGGATCAAGGTAGTAGGTGATATGAAGGACTCCTGCCTGAGATCTTGCACCACCACTGCCAGTCTGAATAAATAGTGCTGACCCTGATGGATGAAAAGCTTGATTCAGTATAAGACAGTTCTGTTTGCTATTCTATGTCCACAGTGTCCTGACAAAGAGCACAGATCTGGCATTCTATGAACCAGCAGAGAGTTAACCACAATACTCCTAAGAACATGCAGTCACAGTTAGATTAGCTAGAAAAATTGAAGGATTTACTTACACATCCACGCCAGTATGTAAAGTACTGTGCCAGTTCACTGGAAGGAATTCAACTCGGCCAATTTGTTGTTGCTCCTGAGCTTTCTTGAAGTGTGCTTGCAGCATGCTCAAGGAAACGCTGCGGAAGTCATCGACTGAAAAACAATTTCAAGCTTGAGTGAAGCAGCCACTGTGCGCTGCACCACACACCAAGAAATTAATTAAAGCTTGTTCAGCTTGCACATGCAACTCCATACCCAGTTCATGTACGCAAATCACACTGATGTTTCTAAGCTGTGGAGACTTGTGAGCAAAAATTCTACTTTGTGAGCTCCTGGTATTAAAGTTGTGAGCGAGCAATTTGGCTACTGCATAAATTAGTTTGCTCTGGAACCACCCTCCCTGAGCTAAGACAAAAATCTGTGAGCCGGAGGCTAAAAAGTTGTGAGCTAGCTCACACTAACTCAACTTAAGAGGGAACACCTGCAACTCAATGTGTTCATCCCACTTTCTGAATCTGAAGGCTTTGCAGTTCTCACATACACAGCCAGGAGCTGCTGATCAACTTGCAAGGTAATCAAGACCCACTATTTGGAAGTCATTATGTTAGACTATTGCTATTAGACTACTGTTAGACTACTTCTACCCAATTTATGCAGGAAATGAGGTGAACTGGAAACCAAACGTTACCAAGCTTCTGAAAAAAATCCCACACATAAAAACAAGCACATCTGCATTTGAAACTGTAACTTATATGGAGCAGCATTAGGTGATAATGAACAGAATAAAGAGGATCTGACCATCTAAAACCAAAAAGTTCCACCACGACTTTTAAAGACAGTTGGGCTTTTAAAATGCATTGGTCCGGAGGAGAAAGTAATCCTATGTATCAATACTGTAGCTAGTCCAGGCTAGTCTGATCTTTTCTGACTGTGGAAGCTAAGCAGGGTCAGCCCTGGCCAGTATTTGGATGGGAGACCTCCAAGGAATACCAGGTCATGACACAGAGGCAGGCAATGACAAACCACCTCTCAATGTCTCTCGCCTTGAAAACCCTATTGCGATAGCCACAAGTCAGCTGTGACTTAGCAAAAACAACATAACATAGATGAGAGCTATAGTGAAAATAGCTAAGGAAGTCCATCTTCAAAAGAAACAGCACTCCAATTCTTCTGAAAAATTCCTATGTGGGACATTAGCATCCATTTCACTGAATCAGGACCATGAAGGAGTTCCAGAACATTTAAATCACTGTACTTCAGTACAGTAAGTCCCCTGATACATGATATCTGCTGAAAGTCTACATTTGCCTTTTGTAAAGTGTTCCAATTCTTTCTAATTCTAAGATCCAGAATATTCAAAGCTATGCTATGCAAGAGATGCTACCTCTTTCAAAAGTACATGGAAAATACCTATTCACTTTTAACACAATCTCAAGTTTCCTCTCAGAAATATCTGGACTGGTAGCTATGTAAAATATTAACAAAACCCTCACATGTAATTTCTACTGCCTGCAAGGGCTCAAGCATTATTAAACTGCCAAATAACTCATTCTCTTATTGCTTCTAGGCAAGAAACCACAGTATGCAAGAGATATGGATTAAAATAAACATACAACACAACAGTACTTTTGCCCGAACACGTATTTAAGAATGCAGATACCAGGTCACTGTCAGGTAAGCTATTCAAAGTATGTTACTCCAGTGTTGAAACAATGTTCATTGGCTCCCGACTGGACTCCTATCAAGGGCTGTTTTTGACCAAAGATATAAAATTCCCTTCCCTGGGAGGGCTGTTTGGCTGGCTCTCTGCCTGCTTGTCTTAAGGCATTTACTTAAAACTGTTCTATTTCAGAGCACATCTAGCATCCATCTATTAGTCCAATGGCTGATGTTGGACTTCTGGAATTAGAATCATTGAGAGGTCTTCTATGCGTCTGGCATCCACAAGGTTGTATTGCTTTAGCTGGTGTGGTTTTTTTGTACTGAAATTTCTTCTTTTTAGTCTCACAAGCTATTTTATGGACCCATTGCATCATAAAACAGGACAGAAATGTTCTAAATGCCTACAAATATATCTGACTTCTCTGGGACAAAAAAAACCCCAGCATCTCCTCTTACCACACTGAACAAGGCTACGGAACCGTATATCACAGGCTGGTCCAATTCCATGCACAATAAAAACCAAATGATCTATTTGCAGAGGCTCTCCTGAAACAAAAATAAGAGAATTTACATACTGCATGTAGTTGAGACTTTTGCCAAATGAGTGTGATATTTTTCAAAATATGGCTCAAAGAAAATACAGGTCCAAACTAGCAATCATAACATTTTAAAAATGAAGAAGAAGAGAAGAAGAGATTGGATTTATATCCCGCCCTTCACTCACTTGGGAGTCTCAGAGCGGCTTACAAACTCCTTTCCCTTCCCCTCCCCACAACAGACACCTTGTGGAGCTGAGAGAGCCCTGAGACAACTGTCATTGAGAGAACAGCTGGTACAGAGCTATGGCTTGTCCAAGATCATCCAGCAGGTGCAAGTGAAGGAGTGGGAAATCAAACCCAGTTCTCCCAGATTAGAGTCTGTGCACTTAACCACTACACCAAACTGGCTCTCTTGAAGCCCTGATAATTTCAAATGTCTTATTATAAATCATTATGGGGAATTAAAAAAAATTAATAGAAAAGTTATTACAGAGATAGCTATTTACATTATCTACAATCACTTCAATTTTGAGCAAACATCTTTCAAAATTTTATTCTCTCAAAATCTGAATAATTTTTCAGTATCAAATTAGTTTTTGAAAAAGATTTCTTGCAGCCCTTTCAGTCAAGATGCCCTGGATAAAATTACATCAAAGTAAAGAAAGTTCAAAATCAAACAAGATGAGAAGGAAACATTCAGTTACCGCTAGGGATTTCAACAGAAATATTTTCGACTCCTCTCTTCACTGTTCTTGGTCGGCCTTGCTCTGTGGGACTTGCACCCCAGTCATCGGAGACTGCTACTGGATGGTAATGTACCATCAGCTTAAAAGAACCACCAAAATAAAGCAGGTTAGAAGTGGAGTAGTGTAGAAAACAAGTGCAAATAATCACACTCAAAGGCCTCCACCACCAAAATACAAGCCTAAAGAAAATCTGAATACAAAAACATGTACTGATGCTAGTAGCAAGCTTCACCCCATCCCAATTAATCTTACTGTAAGATGTACTTCTATTATTTTCCAAGCAAGCCTCCTAGGAAACTTTCTGACCAACATATATTTAAAAACTGGAGCATATTTGCGAGGCTATAACAAGCCTAAATAACACAAACAATCAGGATTCTAAAATGTACTAGTGAGGAAGCAGAGGTATTCTTGTAGTGGTTGAAAAATTATTCAAGAAGAAACTTCTCAGTGCGAGAAAGCCACTTACCTTTGGGTTATGCAATATTATTATTTCTCTAGAAGGGGACTCTAGTTTCCTCTTCCACTCATCTAGTGTGACACAGATCATATATGTTTCCTAAGAAGGAAAAAAATTATTTAATAAGTCAACCATACTTCAGAGAGCCCTTCACTGTTTAGGTCAGCGGTTCCCAGCCTGGACGCAGGGGACAGGAATTACTGCAAGGGATCCATGAAGAAATCTATACAGTAAGCATTGTCAGTTTGATCTTTTTGTTATTATGTATCTTCTCAATCAATGGATACCCATAGTACAACTACTACTATGTGGGGGATCTGCAAAAAGAAAATTGATGTTAAAAAGGTGTCTGCATACTCTAAAAGGTTGGGAACCATTAGTTTAGGTCATACCAACAAGGTAACTTGGAAGTAAGAGAGTCCTAAGTGCAAACACACATCTGATTATGACCTTAATTGAACGATTCCTTAGCTGGAGAGCACAGTGAAGGATGAAACACAATGAAAGATTCAACAACAAAAACCAGTTTTATAACTACGTCAAGCACTCAACCAATAAAATCCCAACTCATTTTCCAATATACATACCACCCTAATCCACCTTACTAACAGCATGACTGAAATACCATAATTCACTGAGGGAGCAGTCACCAAGAACGTTTATTTGTGTCCCTACCATATGACAAGAGAATCCTGTTCATTAATTTCAGAAATTTCAATAAGGACATCATGCAGCGGGTGCTCTATTAAATTTATTGGGGAATGCCCCCTCCCCCCCAAATCTAAGGTCAGGATTGTGCTACTTTTTTAAAAAAAGAGAGAGGGAAATGAATGGTCTGCCATCTGCAATGCATACTTTGTTTAAATACCAGCAATATAGATAATTCCTTCAAGTAGTATTTATTCAAAAGGCAATTTTGCATTATGGGTTCACATCATCCTGTGCACTAATTCTTTAAGATGGAGATCATGTGTGTACGATTCATTTCCCAAATTCCATTTGTGAGATGGTATGCAGATATGTAAAGATGCGACTTCTACAGCACAGCAGCCATTAGAGCTCATTTCACCATGCATCAAATTAATGTTCTCTTTCTCTCTCTCCCCATTTCCATTCAAATTGTGCATTAAAAAAATTTCAGTTTACTATCAGGCTCCATTTGTGAGAATAAAACAGATGACGAAGTAGGAAGGCTTATTTGCCGCTTAGAAGAAACTAAAAGTCTAGCAGAAGAGCCAATGTAAACACAGCAGCAGAAGACCTGCGTATAATGCCTACAACTGAGTAAATCTCACTACTGACACAGGACGGAAAGGACTAGCCAGGAGGCAGTTTGGATATTAATTGAAATCAAATTTGAATGGGCCTCTAATACCCCTTTCCAACTTTCACTGGAAAAGGATTAATAGCTAAGAGCTCAGTCAGATTGTGGCACCATGAAACTGGATATTCTCCAGGAGATCAGAAAAATGCATGATAGGACACAACTGGTGTCCTTAAATCAACATTACCTCCAACTCCTCACTGAAGCTTTCAGAGTATGGAATGTATTTGTTGTCCTCTCCTTTGTAAAACCAAGTGCAGCGCCTGACTTCAGAGTCTTCTTCCTCCCAGTAGACAGCACAGCGGAGCCTCTTCTTCAAATGCACATCGTATCTGCCCCCTTCTGTTGGAACAACCGGCTCCTCACAATCTTTACCTGCAGAACACAAGGAGTCGATAAAAGGAGGAACTAAACTATAGATACTAAAGAAGCACACACTTTTAATTCTATTTATTTACTTCATTTATAGCCCACCTTTCTCACCAAGACTCAAGGCAGATTACAGAACACAGAAAACAATTCAACCTGCCGGCAAAAGACATCCAAAAATAAGGGGCTGGATTAGAACCCATAATTCATACTCTGAGGAAGTCCTCTAACTATGCACCCAAAATTGTTCAAGAGTATACAATTCACTAAAAAAAATTCTATTTTTATAGACAGCTATACAGTCAAAAAGATTGCCCAGACAAGGAAGTTGAAGCATACTTAGATAAATTTGTGAAGAAAATTTTTTCGGAACAACAGAAAAAAATACTAAATGCCCCCATTACAACAATGGACATAATAGAGGCCTTAAAAAAGCAAAAGGTTAACAAATCACCTGGTCCTGATGGATTAGGAATAGAATTTTATCGAACATTTGAAGAAAGCACGGCTGATATACTGAAAATGACAATACAACAGATATATGAGGGTGGAGAAATCCCCAATTCTTGGAAGGAAGCAATAATAAGTTTAATTCCGAAACAAGGAGCTGACTTAACAGACGTTAAAAATTACTGACCAATTGCATTATTAAATGTCGACTACAAAATATACACGGCAATCCTATCAAACAGACTTAAAATGATCTTGTCTCGGACGATAAACAACGACCAGTCGGGATTTTTACCTCACAGGCAACTTAGAAGTAATATTCGCATTCTTCTAGACACACTAGAGTACTATCAATGTCATTCTGAAAAACAGGTAGCCCTTTGCTTTATAGACGCGAAAAAGGCTTTTGATATGTTAAGTTGGGAATTTATGTTGGCATTACTTAAGAAATGGGAATGTGGGGAAAATTTTTTCACGATGATTAAATCAATATATCAAGAACAACAAGCGAAAGTAATGTTTAATGGAGACTCAACAGAAAATTTTTTGATTCAAAAAGGAGTTAGACAGGGGTGCCCGTTATCCCCACTTTTATTTATTTTTGTCCTAGAAGTATTATGCGACATTGTAAGAGAGGAGGAGGCAATAAAAGGGCTGAAGATAAGAGGTGAAATATTTAAATTGTTAGCGTTTGCAGATGATATGGTCTTTATCTTGCAAGAACCCCTAAAATCATGTGAGAAATTGCTGACAATACTAGAAGAATTTGGACATGTTGCGGGATTTAAAGTGAACCAAAACAAGACAAAAATTTTAACTAAAAATTGTACCACAGAAACGGAAACACAGCTTTATGAAATGACCAGGTTTGAAATTATCAAAAATATTAAATATTTGGGTATATGGATATCTAACAAAACCAGCTCTTTATATAAAGATAATTATTTAAAAGTATTGGGTGAGATCAAAAAGGATCTTGAAGCTTGGAGCAGACTTCAAATTTCGCTGATGGGTCGTATTGCTTTGTTAAAAATGAATGTGTTGCCACGTTTGATGTTTCTTTTTCAAACCTTACCAATTATAAAAAATAAAATCTTTTTTCGCGATCTAAATAAAATCATATCAAAATATGTGTGGCAAAACAGAAAACCAAGAATAAAATTAAAATACCTACAGGAAAGAGCAGAACGTGGAGGCTTGGCCCTCCCGGATTGGTACTTATATTATGTGTCTGCCGCTATGATATGGGTAAAAGACTGGGCAAATTTAGAGAACTCAAGATTACTTAAACTAGAAGGTCATGACTTGATGGTTGGTTGGCATGCGGTGTTTTGGTATAATCAAAAAAATAGTGTATTTAAACAACATGCTTTAAGAGCTCCCCTCCTAAAAATATGGTTAGAAGTTAAAAATAAATTTTATCAAAAAATACCAAAATGGGTATCTCCTCTAGAGGCCTTTATTAGACCGACCCTTTTGACAAAAAACAAGATGCTTACCTACCAAGAGTTGCTAGAAAACGATCAAAAGCTGAAAAGCGTTCAAAAGATTAAAATACAAGGAACTGACCTAACATGGTGGGAACAAATACAAATGAATACAAGATATGATCTAGATAAGAAACAAGGTTTTTATAGCAGCTACACTGAGCTTGACAAAAATTGGCTAATGGTAGAAGCGAAAAATATACAGAAAATTTATAAAACCCTCATTGAATACAAAATGCAAGACGAATGGGTTAAACCCAATATGATAACGTGGGCACGTTGGATTGGGCATAATATAAACTTGGAAACCTGGGAAAAAATCTGGAAAAACAACATGACATTTAATAAAGCGAGTTCATTCAAAGAAAACTTGTACAAAATGTTTTATCTGTGGTATTTAACCCCAGACAAGTTGGCTCGATTCTCTAATACAAACTCAAAAATATGTTGGAAATGCAAAAAGTGTACAGGGAATTTTTACCATATGTGGTGGACATGCCAAAAACAAAAAAAATTTGGTCAAATGTAAAGATTATTATGCAAGAAATATTACAATATGATATACCTTGTTCCCCAGAACTATATTTGCTTAATGTTATTCCGGAAGATTATGATTATAAAGATAAAAGATTAATAATTTACATCGTTACGGCCGCAAGAATCCTATATGCGAAATATTGGAAGACTAACAAAATACCTGAACAAGAGGAAATTGTAAGGAAACTATTTGAAATGGTAGAAATTGATAATTTAAGTTTAAGGTTAAAAAACAAACAGGAAACATTTAAGTCAATGTGGGAAAAATTTTATGTTTGGTATGATAAGAAATATGTATATGTATAGACAAATTGATATGAGTTATAACTGTAAATCCGTCAACTCTCTTTGTAAGGAAAATTTTTGAATCATTGTAATGTGGATATAACTAAAAAAGTAAAATAACATATTAAAAAAAAAAAAAGAGTATACAATTCAAAATGTAACACAGAGACAGAGGACTATCTGAATGTTGCCCCAGTAGATTCTAGGCAACTTGACCTGAACATCCAGTATGAACAAGGATAAAAATCTAAAAGGAAAAACAAATTGTTTATATATGTTTTACTGTGCAAAGAACAGACATACAAACTTCTTAACAGCCTATACAGAACAGGATTTTGTTTGTCAACATGATATAGGAGCTATTAATAGCAGAGTCACCTCAATAAACAAAAGAAATTTAGACTTCCAACCTTTAAAGAATTATCATTTTATGCTATCTGTTAAAATGAAAAAAACAGGCTCTGTGAAAATGAGAGGCCATTTGCAGAGAATGCAACGTTAAGTGTAGAATACTGCATAATTCTTGGTTTTCTTTTTATAAAAAAACTGTAGAAATAGCTTTGAAAATAGAAAATGTTTTCAAAATGAATATGTGGGCAGACATCATGCCTTAAACATTTGCTTGATCAAATTTCCCTCCATATATACATGGGAGGAAAGAAGGCATGGTACAGCCCGATCTCATCCGATTTCAGAAGCTAAGTAGGGTCAGTGCTGGTTAGTATTTGGATGGGAGTCCACCAAAGAAGACTTGCAGAGAAAGGCAATGGAAAACCTCCTCTGCTTCTCACCTGAAAGCCCCTTGCTGGGGTTGCCATAACTCAGCTGAGACTTGATGGTACTTTACACACACACCTCTGCACACTTCCCAACAGCCAACAGATCGCACAAAGAAGTACAAAGTATAAGGCAGGGGCTGTTTACAGTCCTTTTGTTTTTAAAAGCGACTTCTGATCACTTGGCATTTATAACTGTGAGTCATACTTTTCAGTGTTGCTTAGAGACCAAAAATTAGTAAAGCACTCAATACATCAAAGGCTTCCGGTTGTAATGGTGGCTATGTCAAACCATCAGGGATTTCAAGCTTGGAACACTCAGAAGTCTTGATAACCTGTTTCATTTAAGACATCCTTGATTTAGTCTGAATGAACTATGCAGCCAGGTCACAAGACACTTCACAAAGGGAAGATATGTCAGAATTACATGATGGTAGATTTTTGTACACCTCTGAACTCCTCAAATGCATTATAGAGTGCAGTAAAAGATTACCAGTCTGGAATCTTCAGTCCTGTACAGAAAAATACCTCCTCTCCCAATCAACTTACTGGATTGGTAGAAATGTTCTAACATCTCTGAATCTGGTCCACTAAAGGGAATCCACCTTTCTCTGGAATCGGCTTCTTTGCAATAAAACCAGTGTGGGGAAACCAGTTCATATTTATTTGCTGTATCTGTTTCTGCTGCCTCAAAGGAGCTGGATGAATTCAGTGATGGAGAGACCTCCGTTGGTTGTGGTTCTGCTGCTGACATTGCACTGCCTGGAAGAACACAAGGAGACTGAATGAGCTGAACTGTTTTCACACAAAAGTTTGGTTTCTTTGCCAGAATTGAACTAAAATCACACAGGAATTAAAACACAATTTCTGAAAAATAAGCTAAACAAAAGTGGAAGTGGTTACAAACAGTTGAACAGAAGCTGCACAAACTGACTTATCAAGTTTCTCAAACTAAATCAAGCATAGCAACATGGATGAAGAGTGCGGAATGAGTAAAAGTTACATTTTGGCTCAGTGGCTAGCCTCTTCCTAAATCCAACAAGGAACTCCCAGTGTTTTAACAGCAAAATAACTGCACCAAATCTGATAATATATGAGAGCAGTATGCACAGGCAAATTGGTAAGCCATGAGAAGCAAGGTTTTCCACACAGCTATGTCTAAAAAGTGTTCTTTAATATGGATCAAAGATCAAGCTTTAGATTCTTCTTCCACAGTTCCAAAAGCCTATACCATTCATGAGCATGCGGAGCATGTGGAATTCCACATTGTGGAATTTAGCATTTTAAAAAAATAGGATTTTGGATCTAAATTTTCAGAAAGTCTTTAGATTATTTTTTAAACAATTACATTAAGAATTAATACCATCGAAGTTCTCTTTGTCTCATGAGTTCCTCTAGTAGCATTCCTAAACATACTGAACTTCCTGCTTTAAAATATACAAACTCAGAAATAGGAACAAATCACACCATCCCTTTGAATCAACACACACATAAAATACAGAGTTCTAGAATCATACGCTGCTTTCTGTGGGAACTGTATTATCTGTATTCATCTGGAAATTATATTATATTAGCATCACCAGCTGGCAGAAAACTATTAAACCATTTTGGTTACATAAAAATGTAAACAAGAAGATAATCTTTGAGCTGTTTACAATCACAGAACCCTAACTACTCTGTCAGTACTCTGCTATGTTAAATTTGCTACAGAAACACTATATTCTATTTTTATTATTTGAGATGAGACCCTCTTAAGAAGCTCACACCTGCACCTCAGACTTGGTTTTATATTATTTATATCATGGCCATTAAACCAACCAGTCTCTGACATTTTGACTTGCCACTGCAGACTACTGACAGCTTCACATATTCACTTGGGGGGGGACGGATGGTGTTGATTTTTGTCTCTGTAGTAGAAATACTGAGATTCAGAAATCTCTCTCCAGAAATTTCCAAATGAAAGGATGCTGTGAATGTATGTCTATACAGATCACTATGTTGTATAAGTCAAATATTCCCAACAGTTTGTGAATGTTCATAAGCAGCAAATAGATTGCTTATTTCAAAAAGGCAGGAGAAACCATGGGGCAGGACTGCAAACTGGCATTCTCCTGCTAGAATTTAACCCTGCATAACATAGGGGGAATTGGATGCACAAGCCCTATCCTATATGTTAATGACACACATTCATCAGCAATGTTATGGAAAATCAATTCCTGTGTAGGAGGGCCGATGTCCAACTTCAAAGTATAGAGTTTATTGACAACACCCAGCCAACAATCTCGACATCCTCCCACCCACTGCTTTAGTTAATTGAGCACACCAAATGCCGTTCCTAATTCCATAATGCTCACTGTGCCCAGAGAAGGATCTACAGAAACAATCATGACGAAACAGCACACTGGCATACAGCTACCTACGGCCATTACTGATGCGAGAGATGCCACGTTTAACGCACGGCTGTCCCTTAACCAAATGTTACCCTTTCCCCAGTACTTTATTCATCAACCAATCCACGTGCCATTTTCATTCAAAATTGTTTCTACATGGTGCCTAAACCTCTAAGGACCACCCTATAGGAACTGTGACCCCTTCTCATTGTTTCTCTTGGTTTCTTATTCTCCAAGCAGTCTGTTTATTCCTTAGATACTAATATCCCCAACCGTCTGTTCCCAAACACACACAATTATTTCTGTACTCTCACAGACTCTACAGCCCAGTAAAATAAAAACCCTTCCCCATCGCAACACACAGAGAGAGCTCTTCTCCTCTCCAATTTGGCAGTTTTTCAGTTCTCCATCCCTAAACATAGCAGTGATACTCTCTTGAACAGTACACCTAGAATGGAAAGTGCCGGCTGGTGGTTAAGGTGTCAGGCTAGGATCTGGGAGACTCAGGTTCGAATCCCCACTCTGCCATGGCAGCTTGCTGTCTGACCTTGGGCCAGTCACACACACTCATCCTAACCTCCCTCATAGGGTTGGTGTAAGGATAAAATGGAGGAGAGGAAAACAATGTAAGCCACTCTGGGCCTCCACTGGGGAGAAAAGTGGGATATAAATGAAGTAAAGAATTAACTAAACAACAAGAAAGGGGGCCTAAATACACTGACTTCTCCCACACATAGCCACTGCTAATTTCCTTAGCTCTAGTTACAAAGACAGCTCTCCCAATACTGCCTGCCAGTCACAGGTCACCTGCATCCATAGCAGGCTACTACATAAATACCACTATTATTAAAAAATAAAAACTGCCGGTCTGTATGACGCCACCCTCAAAAAACGGCCATACCATTCCCACAACCTCATTCCTTCCTTCCACCCAATACATTGCGGAGCCGCTACAGCATAAAATGCCCAGAATACCCAACAGGACTTGGGAAGATCTGGGTTCAAATTCCTTTTTAGCCAAAGAGTAAAAAGCCCAGTAGCACCTTTAAGACTAATATACCTTATTGTAGCAAAGCTTTGGAGAAACACAGCTCTCTTCGTCAGATGCACGGTTAACTCTGGATCTGTTTAGCCAAGAACCAGATCACCTCAGGCCAGTCTCTGCCTCAGCCTAACATCCCCCATAAGATCGCTGCACGAATAAAACGAGAGGATACAGAAGCCGTAGGGCTCAGCCGTTGATACTGGGCAGTCACCACCTTATCCTCACAACAACAACCCTGTGAGGTGGGCAAGTCTAAAGGGAGAAGGAGCAGAAGGCACGAAGCTCTCTGAGTGACACCCAGCCATTCTGGCTCGGGTCACTGTGAGGAGAAAATATTTATCCCCCGCTCCTGCCTTTCTCTCCTGAGCGCCTCAGGACTCCGATTCGAAAAGGGAGAAGAAGCCAGGAGGCGCTCTAGACGACGCAGGGCCAGTCCCTTCGCCCAGCCAGCCTCCCGGGGGCCCCGAGTGAGGAGGCTCAACCAGCAGCGAGGAGAACAGCCCCGCACGCCGCCCGGAGTCCCTCGGAGGAGGAAACACCTCACTGTTCCCCACCTGCCCTGTTAGCGCCACCCTCACCAGCACCCCCAGCCGCATCGCGCCCTCCGGCCATCGACCGCTGCCCCGCTCCCTCGCCCAGCCCAGCCCAGCCCTCAGGGACAGCCTTTCCCCCGCCTGCGCCCCGTCAGCCCCTCACGACCACCACCGCCACTCGTCTTTGTCCCCGCCCGCCCGCTGGCCCGCCCGCTGACCGACCCCAGGCGGCCAAGCCGCGACGTCTCCTGGGTGCGGGCGCCTGCTTTCTCCTCGGCTTTCTGCGGCCAGCGCTGCTGACAAGAGCCGGGGTGACCCGCGCACGAGCCGGGCCTTGCTGGCGGCCGGGCTGGCAACACCCCGGCCTTCTGCCCGCCCTCCCGCGGGGCGGGGCCTAGCTCGCCTCATGCGCGGCCACCGGCGGCGGCGTCGCTGCCTGCGCGAGGGCGAGGCCGGCGCGAGGAGCCTTCTCTGCCGCGTTTGTGGAGCCTTCTCTCGTCTCGGGGGAGGGGTTTTTAGGGGGCTGCAGACGAAAGGGGCCCAATGCGGGGTCCTTCCCCCGGCCCTTCGAACCTCCGGCGAGAAGATCGGTTCTTGGTTGCGCGTTGTAATGAGATCATACACCAGATTCGCCCATTGCACATCCATCTGGTTCTTGTTTGGTTTTGTTCTACGGATGCCAGCCTCCAGGTAGAACCTTGGGATCACCCAGAATTATAGCTCATCTTCTGAGGTCAGTTCCTCTAGAGAAAATGGATGCTTTGGGGGATGGACTCTATGGTATTGTACCCCACTGTTCCTTATCCTCCCCAGGTTCCATCCCCAAATCTCCAGGAGTTTCCCAACCTGGATCTGGCAACCCTAGTTTGTTCACTCCAGCCGTGTTAAGTAAGGATGCCAGCCTCAAGATCGGACCTGGAGATCCCCTAGAATTACATCTTCTCTCCAGACTTCAGAGATCAATTCCCCTGGAGAAAACAGAGGCTTTGGAGGGTGGACTCCATGGCATTGCACCCCATTGAGAGTCATGTTCTCTCCAGGCTCCACCCGCAAATCTCCGGGAGTTTCCCAACCTGGATATGGCAACCCTATGCTCCGTCTCCCACCAGTGACCAGGGGGGACCTGGCAACCCTACATGTTAGCCACTGATGAGAGTCAGGCCATACAAAAGGTGATGGGTGAAACACACTGCCACAAGATGCAGTGCTGGCCAGTTGCTTTAAAAGGAACGGACGTATGGAGAATAAATCTACTGTTGACTGATTCAGGGGGGTATTGATCTGAAGCAACAGAACAAAGTTTGAGTCCAGTGGCACCTTTATGACCAACAAAGTTTAATTCTGTATATAAGCTTTCATGTGTATGCACACTTCATCAACCATAATATCTATCTGGGTGTTTTAGTGGCAGATGCTGGGTACTGATGGAAACAGCATGCTGGACTACCACTAGCTTGATATTTACAAGTTCGTTCCCAATTCCTAATTTGCCAGTCCAACCACAAATCATGATACTTAACTGTGCACCCTATAATAACCTTCAGGCCACTCTCAAATCATTGCCAGACTCTGGGAATGCTGCCCTGCAAGGAGACATTTCTCCAGTTCCAGCATTAAGGGCCCCAAAGCAGTGTGGCAAGCACACCTCAAAATATGCTTCAGACCACACCACATCGCAACAAAACAGGATAGAGCTAAGCCAACTGAGAACAGGAGTTGGTTCATCAGTTTGAAAAGAGGAAAGAGAAATTGCAGATAGAACCCAGAACTGACCATGTTGCAGGAGAATAACCTTAAGAAAGATATAGTACTTTAGCCTGTGACAAGGATAATAGAGCAAAGAAGCAAACTGCTGTAGGAGTAAGCAAAAGGGGAACAGAATTATTTAAAAGGAGAATGGAACCAGAGGAAATGAAAATTTCCCACTTGCAGGAAATAGAGTTCTCAGAGTGGAAGATAAGCAACAAGACTCAAAAGGGTCGCTGGCAAGCAGAGAGTTTAGAAGCTAGGATAAAACCCCACAGTGAATAAAATAACCCCCCCCCCCCAAGAACCCAGATTGAAGTTCACAACAAAAAAGTGCCTCAGCAGTATTTCAGGATGATGTGAGCCACATCAGGTCCATAAGGGGGAGAAAGGTGGGATATAAATGAAAATAAAATACATTTCACAAACTGAAATGTAAGTGGACAGGTGTCAGAACAGTGGCTGCACTGTGGCTGTGGAACTAAATGACAGGCGTCAAGGAAAGAGAGGCATAGGAAGTAGCTCTTAATATGAAAGAAAACCACAGGAGTAAGATTAGGGCTATTAAGATTTTTTATCTCTGCGTTTTAAGCAGAGTTTGGTGTAAGCCAGTTTGTAGTGGTTAAGTGCACAGACTCTAATCTGGGAGAACCGGGTTTGATTCCCCACTCCTCCACTTGTAGCTGCTGGATGACCTTGGGCAGCCCATAGTTCTGTCAGAGCTGTTCTTTCAAGGACAGTTCTGGAAAGAGCTCTCTCAGCCCCACCTACCTCACAGGGTGTTTGTTGTGAGGAGGGGAAGGGAAAGGAGTTTGTAAGCCACTCTGAGACTTTGAGTGAAGGACGGGGTATACATCCAATCTCTTCCTCCTCCTTCTTCTTCAGGAAGGGAGAGGTGAGTGTCACTCTTCATTTAGGAGTTACCAGCTGCAGGAGAAAACCCGGAGTCTCAATGAACACTAGTAAGGGGGGGGGGGGGCCACAAAAGAAAAGAAACAGCTAGGGGTGAGGTATTCCTAGAAAAACTGTTCCTGCCATATGCCAGCCTGGACTGTGTATTTGGCTTAGGAAGCCAGAATCCTTTACACAGCATCCTAGGGAAACAGGACATTTTAAAAATTCCATTTAGTTGCAGCAGGGTTCTGGGCCTCATTGCTGACCTTTCACCACATAAACTGCTGACTGGGAGCCTTGCACAATGGATTGTTTTTACTGATCTCCTGAGCCCATTTGAGAAATGTTCTGGGCAATGTGATTGGGTGCTAATCTCGTTTTCTATTACACAAGCCCACTGGTACATTGTTCACGAGAAGAGCAAAATGGCTAAAAATAGATAAATTTTCCCAACTCAAAGTCCTCTAAATAATAGCCATGTTGGACCTTGTTTGAGCAGATAACAAAAAAAGTTAATGGCTAACCAAAATATAAACTACTAAGTAGCAGAGGTCATAGAATTAAGGAGTTACTTCATTAAATCTCAGTTAAAAGGTGTTATAAAGTAATCAGTGATGATCTTTCTTCTTCCCACCCTGCATCTCCGAACCTCATTAGAAAAACAACAGATCTTCACGTCAGTTTGGTGTATAGATTTGTGATCCTGGGACAGGAAAGGGGACAGACCACACTTTTGAGGAATGGCTGTAGCTGGCATGTCAGCTAAAACAGATAAAAAGGGCTATGAAGGATATCTGTACCTCAAAACAGAAAAGTTTGAAAAGCCTTCTCCTCCCCCCCCAAAAAATGGTCACCAGAATTGAAGGTGGGGGGTTATGAAGTTTGGTGGGGAGTGACTTCAGTACAATAGGGAGGCCTCAAATATTTCAGTGGAGATCTGCAACCCCCTTGCTGAGGAATCTGATGTCATGGTTAGGATAGATAGCTTCCTAGTACATTCAAGGTTGTTCATATCTTCTTAATCAGTGTGACACCAGTCATAAAGTAAAGCTAGGGAATCCAACCAAGAGGAAGAGGTCAACTGCATAATTAATGCCTGTTCATTTGCTTTCAGTATCGCGATTTCAGCATACCTCATCATTACTGATTACCAGGGCAAATTATAGCAATGTATTCCCCCTCCCCCCCATCAAATATTCTGCATAGTGCTATTAGCATTCTGAATTTCAACATAGCTTGCAATACTTAGGTTGATGAACTGGGCTTCTAACTTTTCAAGATCCAGCCACTAGCAGACATTCACCAGCGAGAGAACCTGGGATTAGCATTCCTTAAGAAAGATCACTGCTTCTTCATTTTGGGAAACCTTTCCGTGAAAGATTTTTATAGCATTTGATAAATGTTTCTCATGCACCTGTTGCACAATATATGCAGGTAGGTCACTGCTGGAGATCTGAAAATTAAAATGAAATAGACATCAAGAAACAGCATTTCCAGAATCTGAAATAGCACCTGAAGAAGCGGGCTTCAGTTTGCAATAAATTTATGCTAGATTTTTTTTTTAAGTTCTAGTCTTTTAAAGTATCATAAAATACCTTGTTGAGAATTTCTAGAAGATCCTTAAAGGGATTCAGAAACAGCTTCCTCACAATGAAACTGAAGACAGTTTCAGGAATTGGCATATCTTTTGTCATGTTTTTATGCCAATAAAGGTCGATTGATTGATTGATTAGAACATAAGAACATAAGAGAAGCCAGTGTTGGATCAGGCCAGTGGCCCATCCAGTCCAACACTCTGTCACACAGTGGCCAAAAACACCAGGTGCCCTCAGGAGGTCCAGCAGTGGGGCCAGGACACTAGAAGCCCTCCCACTGATTGCCCCCCCCCCTCAAGCACCAAGAATACAGTGCATCACTTGCTCCACAGTGCATCACTTGATTGTCATGTTTTTATTGTTCAAAATGTTGCAAGAAAAATTCTAAACCACAGTGGGTACTGAGAATACAAAAATATAATAAAAGTAGGTATTGTATGCCCTGGCTGCATGATTGACCTTATAGCTCTTTACACTAGGATGGTTACAAACACTTATTCATCTGCCGGGGGCTAAGATTCCACAAACCCACAACCCCCAAAAAACAAAGCAAGAGGAAAATTATAACTCATCAAGCATCTCTGCATTTGGTAGGTCTATTCAAGTCGCACAGAACACTTATCAAAAAAAGAAGAGATAATCCAAAACAATAGTAATTCTTTAATTATAATACAAAATTTGGAAATAAATTTAGGAAGAGTATTGGACAGAAGCCTATCTTCCGATTCAATTATTTTCATTTGTGATTAGAGCATTGTGTCACTCAGAGCAAATGCCATTTTCCCAAGTTTTTGTTCTACATAATTCCTCTTTAAGAAAGCAAAATTCTATAGCCACCCTGACAGATCAAAGTATTAAAGGATCTGTATTAGTTAATACAGTGGCTAAGACCCTGAACTGCAGATCGAAAGATCAGAAGTTGGGCAGTTCGAGACCCGAGTGCAGCATGACAGAGAGAGCTCCTGTCTCTGGTCCCAGTTCCTGCCAACCTAGCAGTTTGAAAGCAAGAAATTGCAAGTAGATAAATAGGTACCGCTTTGGTGGGAAGTTAACAGCATTCCGTGCACCTCGGCGTTTAGTCATGCCGGCCACATGACCACGGAAACATCTTAGGACAGCACTGGCACTTTGGCTTGGAAATGGAGATGAGCACTGCCCCTTAGAGTCGAATTCGACTGGCTTTCGAGCAAGGGAAACATTTACCTATTAGTTAATATGAGTATTCTACTCAATGCAGACCAAAGCCAAACACACATTACAGGATGGGGTTTTTTTTGCCACATGACTTTTCTTCCATGGTGCAGTAACTTCAGCAGCCATCCCATCTGAAGAGGTATGTAGAACTCAGCCTTGTGAAAAAACTCCATACACACAGGGTTCAGAATCCCCATGGAACAGCTTTTGAAAGCATCCTTACCGGTTGTTTGCAAATGAACTTTAATGGAGTTGAGTGATTTGATCTTTATCCAGGCACGTTACCAGCAGGGCAAGGGCTGCCAACTACAAGAAACTACTTGTGCTTGTGTGTCTTACATCTAGGTCAGCCAAGGGTTTCTTCAACTTTTTTTTTTTTGGCAGCAGTATATTTTGCAATGTGGAGTCTGAAGATGTGAAGCAAAAAGTTTCATGTCTTTACTTGCCAGAAATCCAGCAAATGCAATTAACATATTGTAGAGCAAATATTGGTCCTGATTAAGTAAACTTTGTGTTTCCCCAAAAGCCTCGTTTACAAGATTTGAAAAGACCAGCAGACAATGCATGAATTCTTCCAATACAGTGTCTTTTAGTGTTGCGTCAGGGTACCATTGCATAAGGTACCAGTCAGTGCTTAGATGTAACAAGTCCCAAACAGAGGTTCCAAACAGAATCAACTGCAATTCTGCTTTTGGCATTCCTACTGCCTTTTTAGCTTATTCTTACCCTAAGTATAAACACAGTCAGCTATTATGAAACCAGGCCATTCTAAACAGCTACAAGTCAACAATTCAGATGTTACATAAGTATAAAAAGATGCAGTATTCCAACAGAGATGTTTTCTTCATCTGTAGAATCTTTGTGTGCCTGAATAGTCCAGGCTAGCCCAACCTCATCAGATTTCAGAAGCTAAGCAGAGTGGACCCTGGTTAGTATCTGGATGGGAGATCACTAAGGAATACCAGGGCTCAACGTGGAGGCAGGCAATGGCAATTCACCTCTGAATGTCTCTTTTGGAAAACCTACAGGGTCACCAAAAGTCAGCTGACTTGATGACACCCCCCCCCCCCCCAAGAATCTTTGCTTAGTTTCTGAACATGTTTTTAGCTTTTAATGGAACCTGCAGGAGAGGCCATAGTAACTATTCTAAAAAGAAATAATTTTAAAAGGATTTGTTGTGGTTATGCATTACAGGGTGGACGCAATACAGGTAAGCGTCAAAACAATGAGGTAGAAAAAACATGTGTGGATCTTGCCTTGTACAGAGTGTGGGGGGGACAAAAACTGCTGTGCTTGCTATCAGATAGCAGCATGATGCAATTAAAAAGGTATGCTGCTGTTCCCAAGGACACCTTTGGCTCCAAGGAATAATTTGACGTTTGTAACTTGGCTGTTATAGCAAGCTGAACAGTGTGCAACCAGTACTTCATTTAGGAACCAAGGATTCCTGACAATGTCCCTCTAAGCTGAGTTATTGTGAGCTAGCTCACAGTTTTTTAGCCTCCGGCTCACACACTTTTGTCTTAGCTCAGGTAGGATGACTCCAGGGCAAACTAATTTATGCAGCAGCCAAATTGCTCACTCACGACTTGAATGCCAGTCGCTCACAAAGGAGAATTTTTGCTCACCAAGACTCCACAGTTTAGAGTGAGCATCGATTCCTGATGCCAGGTTATGATGCCCGGTCTGTCTAGATGCATTTGAGGAATCCAGACTATCACCCTCCACAATCTCTCTCTCTCCTTCAGCAGCCAGGAAGCATACCTTTCAGTGGGATAGCCATGCTAGGTGGCTCCCCCCTGGAGGTTTTGCTCCAGTTTGGCACACAAACCAGAGTGGGCTTTTTTTGAGGGAGGAGGGAACATCCACATCATGTCATCTCCTAATCATCTACTTACCACATTTCCCCCTGCTTTGCTGGGATCTTTCCCTAACCTGATTTGGTACAATCTTTTTGGAATGATCATGGTCAGTATGTTTGTATGTCATGGGGATGGGAAAGCATGTTTTTGAGAGTCCACCCCCATCCACATTATTTTCCTTCCTCAGCCCCACCCCAACTGTTAAAGAGCTGCTATTTGCTCTGCACCCAGAGAGCTGTTTCAGGCTTTAAGACCAGCAAACCGACATCTCACTATAGCAGTATAATGATCTACAAGTACCATTGAATCCCCAGCTTTCCTTGTAAATTGTCAGCCCTTTTTGTTGGGAGACATGCACATCCCCTTCTATCTCCATGATGAAAGGGGCTACACACTTTTTAAAATGAGAGGTGGGAATTCAGAGGAGCTGTTGTTGCAACAGTAAACCCATAGGTCGGTAGCCAATTTTAAAAAGCCTGAAAAAGCCATCGAGGGGGTTGGAAGCTCAGGCAAGTGCAGGGAAACATTATTTTAATCCAGCATATACAACTTTAGGGGCCTACAATGTATTGAGGGGGAGACAGCACGGAGATGCCATCCTTCAAGCAGTCTATAAGTTTGCAGGTATTTCAACAGGCTGAGTCCCTCCTTCGTTTAACCAACACTCAGCAGTCTCCGCATAGTCTCTCCTAGAACATATTCAGTCTTCGCCTGACCAGTGTTATAGGGTTGGAGAGATAATTTAGAAAATTTTGTTTTACAAGGGAGTCCTCAGAGCCTACTTCAGCTACCTTTGTAATCACATGAACACATGAAGCTGCCTTATACTGAATCAGACCATCAGTCCATCTAGCTCAGTATTGTCTATTCAGACTGGCGGCGGCTCTCCAGGGTCTTATGCTGACGTCCTTCACATCACCTGCACTCAGATCTCTTAAGTGGAGATTGAACCTAAGACCTTCTGCATGCCAAGCCGATGCTCTTCCACTGAGCCATGGTCCTTCCCATATCAACACAAGGACCAGCCTGTTTACTATTATCAGACTTGCAAATATCTGCCTTGAGGCTCAATGATAAAGGTAGACTATAAATTAAACAGATAAACACAGCTATAGGGATGATTAACAGCTACTAATATGTTTGGTTCCATCACAGGAATCTTAATTCATAAGTTTCTTGCTGCCATCTCTGCAAAATAACTTTGTAAGATTGGTGGATGACGCCCACTGAAGTTTTAATGTGTACTAGATTCTTCATACCAAGACTGCACAAATAGTGCAGTGAGAGACAGCCCACTAGATGCTTGGTATTAAAAATCAGAGGGACGTTTGCCTAGATCTTGAGGGTTGTCAAGCACTTGGCAGAATGCAATGCAGACTGTCTGTGCTTAGTTTGTACTTTTCATTGGCTATTACCTGCTCATTTTCCCACTAGTTTTAGTCCCAGCAAAAATAACTCAAAATTCTGCAAGACATGTTGCAATTTGAAGAAATGTTTTAATGTTATATGTACAATGTAATATGTAAAATTTGTTTCAGTCCTTTCAGCCTTTGTGTCCAAAAAATGAGGAATGATCACCTGCTGCTGCTCAAGATTTGTTATCAATGAGCTTCTAAGGGAATTTTAAAAAGTGAATGTAATATGTACATTTGTCAAAGTAAAGCAGGTTACTGGCTTGCCTTGCAGCCTGCTCTTTTCATTGTCATCTGTGTCTTGCAGAAAATCAAGACACCCGACATAAAGAATACTCAGTTTAAATCAGCAGTGCCAAAACGTAAGCTGGGGCAGTTTAGTCACTGACATCTTTCATCGGGTTTTTAACAGCTGGAGGAACATAGTGGTTTGTTGGCATTTTCTATCTTTTCCTCTTAAAAAAAAGAGAAAGATATATAAAGGTCATCATTATTATTATTCATTCCACTTGCTTTTACATGTGATAAGCAATTTAGCTAACAACGATAAGGATTGGCTAGATTGCTGTAGCGGATCCTTAGAAAGATAAAATATAATTACAAATCAAACATTTTTCCAACAGGAAAAAAAGGCAATGTGCCTTAATATCACTCAGCATCTGGATTTCCATCCATGCAATAGAACATGAGGTGCCATCTGTCCAGGGTGAGGGTGCCAGAAAAAGAAGCATGTAGCAGCACTTTGGCAAAGTTTCTAATCTAACAATGATGCCTTCTTAAGCTTTTTAAAATGATTACACTGGTGGCCTCAATAGCCTCGTGTGTTTTTTTTTTAAGTGTTCTTGAAGATCAGCTATACCTCATCTTTACAGACAGGACAAGAACAAAAATATTCATGTAAGCACAGAGGGCTGTTTTTTAATCTGTCAGGATGCTAAGATCACTAAACCAATCCTTACTCACTAACTCACTACAGCATTTTTCAAAATCCTATACTACAATACAGAATGAAGGATTTAGTTTATATCTAGATAGCCACTGACACTGTGCCACCAAGAACTAGAGAGAGATCTAGTCTACAACGGAGTTTACGCTAATGATGGGTAGAGTTTGCTAGTTGTTATAGAAAATACAGTAAGAACACACTGCTAAAACGAACTTTTACTAAATTCAGCCCAATACGCTTCCAAATAGAGCAACATTGTGTATCATGTGATTCCAACACTGGGACAACAACTTAAGATTCCTTCCATACCTTTTCTGTGTTAATACTACACCTATCTATTGTTTTCAAGGCTGCAACAGAAGAGAGACTCTCATGTATGTGGGGTTAAAGATATGTAAGACTTGGATGTCAAAAACCAGATCACTTATTGTGCCCACATAATAAGCAGCTAGTGATTCTGGTGCACTGGTTAATATGCTGTCTTTTGGCAGAATTTGATCTGGTTGCACAACTACTTGCAAACAGAAGGTTTCCAACAAGGATGAGAAGATTATCTACTCATGAAGAGGGGGATTCTCTAGGTTTTAAAAAACAATGAAGTAGCATCCACCAATTGAATGCAGCCCACTGTAGCCATATAGCTACAATACAGCTGTTTCTCCTGATCCCCATCTATTTCAACTAATAACATTAGTTTTAGTAGGGTGTAAAACAATATATTTTCCTTCTATTTCCATCTTTAGAAGAAAGTACCGTTCTGGTTCTGGTTAATGGAACGAGATGGCTTTTTGCAGATCTGAAATCAGGATTTTACATCTAAAAGACAGTTCTGCATTCTATTGCAACAAATAATTTTTTCCTTACTAGTGACTGACTGTAACTTACTAGTAACTGCCTCTTAATTTTACACAGCAGCTGTTCCAACGCTTGCTTTTCAAAATACAATAATCCCCCAGGAAAATCTCAGAGATGGGTCGTTATATAAGCTGACACAACCAACACAGAAGGCTTACTGAACCGGAACTATCAGGAAAGAGCAATATTTACTGTTTCTTTTGTAATATGCACTACAGCCAAATTAATCAGCCTGAATGTATTTTCTGTTTATTTAAAACCGAGACTTTAGTGAAGCAACATTACACACATGGGGAAGCAAAGACATCTCCCTACTTTGGAAAGACTCCACCTCCATAAAAAATATTGAGATCCCTTTCACAAATACTAGCAGAACACCTGCTTCCAACAAGTAACCCTTCTAGCACCACAAATCCTTCTTATGGTGCTACATCCAGACATCACTAGCGATTTGTGAGAATAACACTGAAATCCTCATCCATGCCCTCCCTCCTTCACTAGAATGCCCAGTCTGGAGGCAAGACAAGCTAAGTACCTCAAACCAAACATTGTTACTACCTGCAACTTAGACTAAGAACTTGCTGGTTCAGAAATTAGCATGGAATATCAGGGGACAAGGAACAGGATGTATTCTCTCCTACTGACTGCATTCCAACAGTTTTTGTAGACCTGTTATTTTTAGTATTCTTAGCACTGGATTTACTTCCTGGTTCTAGAATCTGTCCCACCGATATACACAAGCAAGCTCTGAACTCTGTTGTAGGAAAGAGCAAGAACAGAGTGCTCCTTGTGGCTTATTACATGCAAGTATATAGCATCTCAGGTAGGCAGGACAGATTTGTGGTCACACTAAATGTGACCATGTCAAATCACTTGGACTAAAAGCAAAAGCTAGATGAGAAATCGGAGTTCTGAAACAGAACAAAGTTTGAGTCTAGTGGCACCTTTAAGATAAACAGAGTTTAATTTTGGGTATAAGCTTTTGTGTGCTTATACCCAGTGTTAAACTTTGTTGGTCTTAAAGGTATCACTGGGCTCAAACTTTGTTCTAATGTTTCAGATCAACCCACCTGAATCTATCATCATAGGTGATAAAAGAGTATGTATGCTAATTTGCTGGTATTCACAGATTCTACTTATGGCTTTAATTCAATCTTAGCTATACTTATTGCTCAGGTACTTATGCATCTTGACTCTAATTAGCCCTTCTTGGCAACTAACACCCCCCCACCCCCACCCCCATATACTGTGGTTGAAGAAGTCTCTTTTCAATGTATCTGAAGTAGTATGCATACACACAAAAGCTTATACCCAGAATTAAACTTTGTTGGTCTTATAAGTGCCACTGGACTCTACCAACACACCTACGCATCTGAATCAAAGTTCTGAAAGACCTGGTGAAAAAACCGCGAGAGTGCAGTGAAAGAACAAGCTTAAGAATCCCAAGCATCTCTTAAGCTTTGTTTTTCCAAGCACCCAATCTTTCAGAACTTCTGTTACTCATCTCACTGATTCGGCTATATTGTTACTATTATGTTCATAAGTACAAAACAAAGCCTACAGTACTGATCTCCTAAGCGTGCTCACAAGAGTTAATCCTGCTCTCCCTCCAGGGCACTCAATGCAATACCATAGATCTAGTCCTGTTCTAGCACTCATATCTTCTTGTTTAAGGTAGGTTTGGCTGAAAAAGAATAACTAGCTCAAGGTAACCTTTCGTGAATGAGCCACGACTTGAACTATCCAACAAATGAGGATAGTTTCACGGAAGGCAGCCCTACTGGTGTGCAGTAGAACAGCAAGATTTGAGTCCATATCACCTTAGAAACCAACAAGATTTTCTGGGTATAAGCTTTTGAGGGTCCCTTCTGACTCTTGAAAAATTATACCCCAAAAACCTTGTTGATCTCTAAGGTGCTACTGGATTCCAATCTAGTTTATTCACCACACTGGCTCCCTAATCTACAAATCAGCAGACCTAGTTTCAACATCCATACATCTGACTCACACAGAAGTCAAAACTTTATTTAAGCTTGTAAGCAACCCAACAATAAACACCCACAAAAATGAAAGTAACAAGGAATGAGATATCAGTAAAGCTAAATGTGTCATGCACTTCAACCCAGTGTTATAACCCCTCTCCCCCCAAAATTCAAGAAATCTAATACAGAACATTTTGTGCTTGTGTGAACTCAATGGTCACAGTCTGGCGGCAATACAACTGGTCCCTAATAACAGATGTGAAGATAAAAGGGAAGTCATTCTGTTTGGGCACAGATCTTCTTGCCAAAGATATCCTAAGCATCAGGTCATAGGAAGCAGCTGTTCTTATCAAGTCTATCACACACTTCTATCTCTTACACAAGATAGGAAGTAGGTCACTTAAGACAGAATACCAAGGCATTTGTGTGGTCACACTCAATATAATTTTAATTGTTTGCCTCCAATATTGTCATTTGCAAACTTTGCATTAAAAAAACTTGGAAGTTTGTTTCTCACCTTAGGGAACAAAGACCACTTTGGGATGAACAAGATATTTACAGCAGTGGCCTTACCTGTCCCCCTCCAGACAGTCATTGTACAGAATCACCAGTTACACAGATAGAATTGATTTTTTTTTTGTAAAGCAACATATGAAATATCACTAACACATTTGGCCAAGGGCATTTGTGGACAGAGTTCTTACAATCATTTTCCCCATCTGCTAGCACTGCATCTTGCACAGGCAACAGTCAATTCTTTTCCTTGGTTCCGTCCGCCTATCCTATAAAAAGCATCATGATTATACCTCCACGGTACAGTAAAACAGCAGGACAGCTATACTGGCTTTGGTTACCCTACTGACTGGCTCATCAGAAGGGCTTCAGTTTAGCAGGATGTACCCCCAACGATACAGAACACAACACAATTTCTATGATAACAGTGAGGAACCTGTAAATAATATAAAGAGGAGCAGCTCAAGGAGACGGTTGTCTTGATTTTACTGGTGCTGTGTTGCAACTGAAATGTCTTTGTACCTTGCAGAGTCTGACACATAACTCAGCCGTTCTGAGACGTCACTGGTGCTCCAAAAGCTCTGTCTTCAGAGACTCAAAGCCTTACCTCAGAATGCCCCTTGCAGAATTATAATCCTCCTGTGGAGCAAAAGCGTGCTGATAACTAGGGAAGCTACTACAGCGAGTCTTCAGTCATTAGGGTCAGCATGTAATCTCTTCCCCTATATTCGTTTGCAGGACCACCAAGCTAAGAATTTAGTCTTAGTCAATTTACCACGTGATTTTAAAATCAAAACTCAAGTTACCACTTATTGCTTTTGATGTCAAAAGAGCTGGGGAATGAACAAAGACACAGTTCTTTGAGAACTCCAGGACTCTGTCTTAGAACTGTTGCTATCCCCAACTTAAAGCCCCTTTCTTTCCAGTTCTTCCAGTATGGCCTGGATTCTGTGAACAGCCTCTTTCCTTGCCTGCCGTACACTCTCCTGACCTCCTGTCTCTATAGAGTCCAGCTCCAACAGCTTCTTGGTCAGCATTTCCTCCAGTAGCCGGTAGCCTTTGTCCATTTTTTTCCCGACAAATTCATCTACCTCTTCCTCTAGCAGTTCAACCCCCTCCATAACCTCCATAACCTTTCGAACTCCTGGCTGCACATCTGACAGTTCTGATGGAAGCTGCCCATTGGTTTTGAAACCTGATCCATGGTCAACAGCCACAGGCGGCTTCTTCTGTATATTATTATATAGCTGGGGCTGCGCACTGTACTGCACTTTGGTGTTGGAAGCAGGTGGCTTAGTGTCATGCTGCACCAGCTTGTGATCATTCATGGTCCCAGGAGGCAGGTGAGTGGCTTCAGGGAAGTAGCTGTGCTGGTTAGTTCCTTGCTCCAATTGGTTGTAAGAGGAGTCCTAAAGTGAGAAACAAGAGTCTTTAACATTATAGCTAGCTCCACCAATTCCATTACCCTACATCTTGCATCAAAAGTGAAGTGCATGCAGATCCCCTGGCAGCCAATATTGCCAGTCTGCTTCTCTGCTCTTGAGCAAGGTCTGCATGGTCAAGATGGCAGTACATAAGAGGTTCAGGCCTTGAAAGATACACTAAACACAAGACATGGGCTCTGAACCTGTCAGAATGACATCACAATATACTATCACCCAGTAACCTGGCTCCCAGGTGACCTTCCCTATGAACTCTGCCACCCATAAACAGTTCCAAAACAAGAAAGAATGACAGAAGCTTGGCAGACTAAGTTCTTCCGGTTCACGCATGCTCTAGCAACTGAAGAACAGCACAGGGTTGTCAAGATGATATGCAGACCACCTCAACTGTCCATAGGACGAAGTGGAACTAAAGTTTTACCAAAGCTTGAGAGTGCTTTTAATGAAGGCTCAGTCCACTAGGAGGTTCAGAGGTGATCACATTGTGGCAGGACAGAAACAAAAATAACAAGCTGATCAAGCTGCCTATATTTACATACAGACCAGAAGCCTTAAGCATTAGTGCCTGTGCTGTCATACCTATGGAGCCACAAGAGCACCAAGTGGCAGAGGTGCAAGGTATACACGGTACCAAAAAACCCCAAACACCACAAAGGATGAAGGTAGTGGTGCCAAAGCAAAGAGGCACATTCTGTATATCAGGTGAAAGGGGGGGGGTGTAGCTAAGCAAACTGAACTCTGCAGCACAAGGGAAAGGTGATCTCTTTGTACACCTTCAAAAGGTACCTTTGCACTGTTAATTTGAGGATGTGGAGCAGATGCTCCATTGGCAGGCCAAGGTGAAGAGGATTCAGCAGCATATCGATTCCCGTGTCCTGTTGATGCAGGAGACCAGCCATAAGGAGGCTGGATCCCATAAACGCCAGGAGCTCGCCATGTTGAATCTTGAAGCCTTGGTTGGGGCGGAGGTGGTGGTGGCCCCTGTTGAGGAATACCATGATTGCAGTCGCCATATGGATGGGGTGGGACAGGGAAGCCAGGTGTCTGTAGGGAAAAGAAAAAAAATTCCTTGTTTACCTAACTCATTAAAAACATCCTGAGAGTAAAAAAACTCAACTGGGATAACACTTTAATACATAAGAACTTACAAAAATTGCTGATTGCAAGCTTCACTTTAAGAGGCATTTCTACCTCTGTTGGGAGGGAGATGCCTCTAAGATTACGCACTGCAGTAGGCACAAGCAGTATATTTAAAAACATTTCCCCCTTCCAATGCAACTTATGTAGATTTAATCTATAATTAATTGACTAAAGCTCATACGATCAGTTATGGTACCTTTAACTGGCAATAGTCCTAATGGACACATTTGTCATCATGAATCATAAAGACCAAGTAGCGTTGTAGAATTAGATATAGATAAAATTAATAAAAATTTAAAAAAAATAAAAAAAATAAAGACCAGTTTGGTGTAGTGGTTAAGTGCGCGGACTCTAATCTGGGAGAACCGGGTTTGATTCCCCAGTCCTCCACTTGCACCTGCTGGATGACCTTGGGCAAGCCGTAGTTCTGTCAGAGCTGTTCTTGAAAAAGCAGTTTCTGTCAGAGCTCTCTCAGCCCCACCTACCTCACAGGGTGTCTGTTGTGGGAAGGGGAAGGGAAAGGAGATTGTAAGATGCTCTTTGGGTAGTGAAGGGAGGGCTATAAATCTAATTTCTTCTTCTTCTTCTTCTTCTACTTCTACCAACTCAGATCAAATCTGGCAGTAACTTCAGTGGGCTTGCTATAGAAAGGAATATAAGCAAGTGGCTATGAGTCATATTACTTTATGGAGCAAGCATGGGCAATCCTGAATATTTCCCTCAAACTGTAATTTCATCCTCTGTACGGAAACTACTAGGCCAAAGATAAAATATACCATGTAAACACGCCCAGGTAACGGGAAAATACGCCAGGAAAAAGTGGTAGACTCTTCTTGTCTGAAGGTTGTATCAGCAAATCAAGAAAAGTTTAAGTGTAGAAATCCAACTACTTTAAGCCAAGAAGCACTAAACTCATCATGCCAAGTCAATGGTAGAGGGATTTGGCTGATCAGTTCAGCCATTACAGAGCACACAACTGCCCACAAGAGTTTCCTTACCGGTGGCTGGGCATATCCTGGTACTTGCCTCCTCACCATAGAACTTTCTGCTGGACAGTCAGGTGGGGGGTAATTCCAGCTGGAAGCTGGTGACTGAGACTGGTACAGTCCAGGAGACTCTGTAGAATAAGGAATAGGAGGATGCCCTGTAGAATAATAGGTACTTGATTGTGGGAGATTGGGATACGGAGGAGGTCCTGTCCCAGGAGCTGAGTATGGAGTGCCATAAACGCCATTTGTATAGGAATGATCGATCCCCTAGTAGACAAAGAAGGGATATTTAAACAAATCAGTAAGCAAATTATGATATTTCAGAAATTCCTGCACAAGAGCTGTATTTAGGATTATTGGTACCTGGCTCAAGGAAGACTCCTGTATTTTTAATAGTTTAACAGGAGTTACTGGAGAAACCCATGCACTGAACTTTTTCAGATCATACTTTTTAAATGGATAGGAACACCCTCCATTTCTAGCATAGAAAACCACACAGTTGTTGCCTGGACAACATAGCTTCCATACAAGGTTTACTGCAACTCTCAGCACTAACTATTCCCTTGGAATTAAGCAAGGCATCAGTCCTATAGTGAGAGCCCTTAGTATCTGCCTGCCAGATTCTGCTGAAAGACAGTGCACTGTTAGACTTCCTGGATCATGCAGTTCTGCAGTTTGGGGTCAGAAGGTCCAAATGCAAAGGCTAGGACTGTGTCACCCCTATCTCTTGCCATGTACCGTGCTCAATGGTGAGTGCACAGTGACTTTATTCAGAGAACAAGTAATCATCCTGCAGAAAAAACCCCCCGGTGCTCAGTCAGTGAGTGCCCCCTAGCGGGGATCACTGTAACCCCTCACCTTCGGGTAAGCACCGTGTTTATTCAAATAAGAGTGTTTATGTTATTCAGATTAAATGTGATACCTTCTCAGGTAATGGATAGTCACTATAAGAAGCTTCCTTACTCAAATAGGTTATGTTTGTGCCAATAAGGGTGAACTGATACACTGGAGCATTGTCTCTTGGAATGTGTTTTACTCAGATATAAGAGAATTATGTATTTTACCACTTCTTCAAGGAAGAGCAAATATACCTACTGGAGAGATACTGAGTGCTCCTAGAAGGCAGTGAACATAAAGCCATTCCGGCCACTGGGTTGAATGAGTAGCTTTATTTAAATAAATAAATAAAATACTAAAATAAAGCCTCCGTTCCTTTTAAAATTCACCTTCAGCAGGTTCTCTGGAGAGGTGACATAGATATATTCTGAATTAAATAAAAATAATTTATTAAACTGGAGAGCAACTGTGCACACTGTTTTTAACCCTTTCTCTGTAGTTGTACAATTTCTTGCTGTGAACTGAAGAAGTTAGGGTTTTCTGTTTAAGTTGTTTGGAAGAAAGGAATGATACTTCAATTCACATCTATGAAAATTAATGTTTTTTATCTTTTAGGGTTTTCTCTAGCTTGGAAACAGCTTGGCTACTTTCACCATATGTGTAGTCCTGCCCTTCCAAAAGGGTAGCAGTCACAGGCTCATTCAACTTTATTTTTGCACCAGTGTTGCAAAACAGATGAGACTGAGAGCTAGCACAGCACAGTGGGTAAAGTGAAAGCTACCAGTCATAAGTTCAGGTAATCCAATTCTTACCTCTACCACACGCTCCATACACAGGAAGCTGCACTGTGCCAACAAATGACACTTATACCCATATTCTCAGGTATTTTAGGACAGTGTTTTACAATGTTTGGTATTACTATATTTGGCAGACAAAGGGCAGAAGTCAAGACAGAGACTCAGACACAAGACTAAGAACTCTCCAGTCTGCTGAGCAAGGCAAACAATCAGGTGACACAGGTCCTTACATCATTTCAACATCATGAGAGTGTTTCACACTCAAGATACTAATACCAGATCACCTGAGAGTGACGGAAGAACTGCAGCACAGAAGGCCTTGTAGAAGTCAAAACTGTGCTTCTGGTGAATACCACTTAAAATAACTTTCAGCACTGCAACACAGTCCGTTCCCTAGGCAGCAGACAGATGGCTCATTCTCCAGAAGTGAACAACCTTGGTCACAAACTCACAAAATACTGCCTTATTACTCTACCTGGCCTTGGAGTTCAGGTCCAGAAGGATATGGACTTGGGTAAGAAGCCCTAGGCTGAGAGTTCCAGTAGTGGGAGCCATATCCCGTGTAAGAGGGCTGCTCCTAAGGGAAGAAAAGGGGAGAGGGGTAAGTGATTTTACTTCCTGAAAACCAGCAATATACAAAAGTGCTGAGGAGTTTTCTACTACAAATGTTTAGAATAGCTTCTTTTTATTATTATTATTATAAATTTTTATTAAGTTTAACATATTATGGGACAGGAAAATATAGGGGTGGGAAGGGTACAGGGTATGGGATAAGACACAAAGGAAACTTTCATCAAATTTATATAACACCTGTTACAAGTTTTCGGTCTTAATTCTTTGTTTCCAGTTCTATTTCTTTGTAAATGTTTACAATAGCTTCAATCTCTACTTGCACTCACATATAACCAGGACACACAGTGGATGTCTGCTTGTTAACATGGTTTTAATGTGGACCAAGCTGAACCATTCCACTTCCCATCAGTCCATGGCAAGATGGTACCATCCTGCTGATTAGGAGAAGCTCTGAGCTCTCTTTTCTCTTACAGCAAGGCACCTCTCTTCCAATAAGCAGCTGGGTTAGCCTCTTGAGTGACCAGTGTACTGAAAACACCTTGCAGGCAGAATTTGACTACTTATTTTGGAAGCAAGATATTTCAAAAGGTCCCAGGTTCAACCCCAGTTAAAAGGATCAAGCAGATCAGGCAGTAGGTGATGCTTAAGACCTCTGCCTGAGACCCTGGAGAGCTGCTGTCAGTCTGAGCAGACTATACTGACCTTGGTGGACCAAGGGTCTGATTTACTACAAGACTTCATGTGTATGTGCATGTGTGAAAGCAACAGACCTTACATTGGGCAGCGTCTGGAGAGAAAGAATTGGTTCCTACTTCAGACGGAGCTTCTTTCAGCTAAACAAGGAAGGCCACAGTCATGAATGTTTTGCGTATTTGTGACAGTTAGTATAAGACGAGATTTCAAGAAGTTTGCCTGGGCCAAACAGTTCTCTCAGCAATTCATACCCTAAAGCAGTGCCCACAATCATTATCAGAAGGCCTTTGTTCTTAGCTTCAAAACAGAGAAAGAGTTCATTCTAATATGCAGCTGAACACATTTTGTGCAGTAGGAAAACAAATTATGCAGTGGGAATCAATTTTTTGAGCAATATTGCACATGTTTAATAAAGAGCTATGTTATTCCTGAAAGACAAGACACAGGGTACCAAATAGAAGATGAATATGAATGCTGTCAGTCCCTTTTCCTTTGTTCCCTCTTTCCTGTCCCATCCTTTCTTCCCTCAGGTTAGAAAGAGGTATGTTGTGTACAATTGATTATTGATGAGAAGGAAGAGGAAAAGGCTCAGAATCAACCTTGCTGAGTGCTACCTGTATTTCAAGACAGCTCTGGCCGTTTGGATGTTTCCTTTCCTTTTACTCCCTTAGAAGCTCACTGATTAACGAATCTTGAGCAGCAGAAGATTCTCATTCATTTTTGGACACAAGGGCTAAAAGGACTGAAGCAAATTTTGCTATTGCCAGAGCGATCTTAGGATCCTTATCACTAAGCAAAGGAAACAGTTCCCAGAGTGTAAGGGGACGACTGATTAATTAGAGGCTTAATACAATGATCCCTAATAGTCTCAAAACACCTACATTCAAGCAAAACATGAAAAGATGCATCAATCCTATTAAGGCTGCAAGGGTAAATTCTATCAGAATAAGGCCTATTCAGAAATCTCCCCTGTGGAACCATTGAGGGTATAATATTCAATCTTGCAAATAAGAAAGCTCTGCAGTATCATGGGATAGTAAGATAATACATATAGGGGGGGTAAAGATTTTTTTTTTGGGGGGGGGGGAGACCAAAAGACAGGAGTGAGCAAACCTGGTGGGCTCTTGAGATCAAACTACTGTAATCAGTTTCTAGGACACACACTTTTCAATCAAAGAAAACACTTTGGATTTACCCATATCAGAAATATGATTAGCCAATATTCCAACTAAAGTTATTCTCATCCAGGGCTTTCATCCACAATGATTTGTGAGTATCCCATTTCAGAGCAGGCAGCAAGCCATCAGAACAATTTTAGCCACAGTTTGAAGACACAGAGCCAGGCCCACAGTACTTTTTTGTGCCTGTCTCAGATGGTTCAATTAGTCTCAGACTCTTGAGCATTTGTAATAATCCTGATTCAAGATCTGTCACTTGGTATTCTGGTTCCATTCTGAATAACTTGAAGAGTTGCCAGGCGATTCCATCTGTAATTTTGCTTTACTCATTGTAGCTGATTAATTATTAGCTTCATCTCTTGTCTTCTATTGATAGCCTCCGGAAATAAATCTGGGAATGCTTCAAGCTGAATATCTTTGTAGGTAAAGGCACTTCTTAGCCTGGCCTGCATCATAATTTTCTTTTTTATTCTATAGTCTAAGAAAGACACAACAATGTCTCTGGGTCCCTTTATGTTCATGTTCAGAGCAATCCCAGACGATAGGCTTTGATGATTATTGGAAGAACATTGTCTTTCCGGTTCAGTGTTGTTGCCAACCAATTTGCCATAAAAGCTTGCAAATCTGCCACTCCTTCCACTTGCTCTGGGAACCCATGGAATTTTATATTGTTTTGTCATGTTTCTGGTGCAAGTAATTTAATCTTTATTTGTTCATTTCCTATTTGGAAGTTACAATTTTCGTTTTGAAGCACTTCTGCCAGTGTCATGGCACATTCTGCTACTTTTTGTGTTTCAGAAATAGAGGCTCTTATTTGATTCAATTGCTTTTTGATGAATTCAACCAGTGCTCCAAGTTTAAGCAATAATCGGCTTTCCATCTCGACAAGATCTGTTTCTGTAAGGGAGACGCTCTGCTATTAGTCCTGCATGTTTTCTGACAGCATTTTGTTGCTGCTGTGGCTCCTATCCCCTGCTTGTCTTTCAGCTTTGTTTTTAGCAAAATATGAGTTCACCATGCAATTACTCACTTCCGTTGGTTGGTATCGATGGTGTCTTTTTTTTTCTTTTTCTCCATAAGTTCTCTTAAGGCACAGTTTAATTATGATAGGGAACAGCAGAGAGAAGCACTGTAGAACTAAACGTCTGCTTTATTCACCCAACACCATCCCCCCCAGGATAATTATTTTCAATGCAACACCTTCCTTTTCCTCAACTCTCTGTGCCACAGCACAACCTCTCCCTTGCAAAGGGCAACGTCAGCTGTTAAGATTGTGGATCAGCCTTTTGACACCTCCCTAATTAGTAATTCCAGCGAGGCGGCCCTGTTAGTCCATTGCAGCAAAATAAAACAGCACTTAAAAGATTTACTAAACTTACTCCAGCATAAGCCTTGATGAGTCAGAGCTCCTTATTGCACCACTTATTTTCACTTCTCAAGATAGAGGAGGAAGACAGAAAAGGAGAAAAGGAACAGATGGACAGAAAGCAAAAACAAGACGGGTCATACAGGTCTTACAATTCTCCCTAAACTGCAATCTGGTATTTACGCCCCCTTTTCCCTCAGGGAACATAGAAAAAAAAAGGTGGGATTTGGGGGTCTTAAGCAAAAGGCACACTTTAAAAACTGAAACAAAAGGATATCCAGATGTGCACTAGTAATAATTTTTAAAGGTAGGTTAGTCCCCCGCCCCCAAGAGGCTGCAACGCCGCACACGTGGTGACGTGACAGGACAGCGGCACGTGGCAGCCCCTCGCGGCCGCGGGGGGGGCGCTTACGTCACACACAGCTGATAATGGACAGCGAAGATTTGACCGTTACCTGGAAACCGCCATTGTCGCCACGAGTGACTCTCTCCCCCCTACTACCCCCGCAGCCATGCACAGGGCACCTGCGGGTCTCCATGCCCCATGGTGGCGGAGGAGGCTCAGGCTCCGGCCGGACTCGTTCCACTTCCGTACCGTGTAACAATCTCCTCAACGCGGCCGCCATTAGCGGCTCCTCAAGCTCTCCTCGCTACCGCCTCCCCCTAGGAGCTCAACACGCATGCGCGAACAATGTCCCGCTATAACCAATTGGTACTGTAGGCATTCCCCCTCTTACCCTCATTTCTGTCATCGGTTTTCCAAACCAATAGGCAACTACCTATAATAACCCGGATGTATGGAGTCCGAGGAATGCGCCGCTTCTCCCCGTTCTTTTTGACGTTCATCGGCAACGTCCGCCAATCACGCGAAGAACCCAATCAGAAGACGCCTTCTCGGTCAACCGGTAACCCTTGAAACGCTGGAGCGAAATGAGTTATAATTCCAGGATAGACGTGAAGCAAAATTACACAGGAGTTCCGTGGAACCTTGAAGCCTATCCTAATTTATTCCAGAGCTAACTTCTTCCGATCCACAGAATTTTACATCCCTTTGGCCTGGTTAAACATTCAGAAGGGGTGGGTGGGTTATAGAGGTTTTTCTAGTTCTGCACAGGCAGGAGAATTTTTTTTTTCTCACTGAGACTCAAGGCAGATTAAACAATGTAAATCATGCAGTCAATAGAACGAGTCATCTAATGAGCAAGGTAACGGGACAATTTTTTTTTAGAAACCCTACAAATAGAAAACAAGCCCAGAATGGTTCCTGATTTTCCTTTTGCAGGGAGCCCCACATAGGAGACCATTCCAAAATGCAATCCTCCTCTTGCAAGAGCCAACCTGAAATGGAACAATCCATTCTCTAGCTCCGGAGATCCCCACCTCACTCCCATCCTTACACTTTATATGTAAGGAGCCATCTGCAAATATAGTGTGCACTCCTAAAAATACAGGAGATTTTTCCTTTATAAGGACATAAATCTGTCTTGTAGCAACTGAACTGGGAGTTGCTATAGGTCTCACAAACAGCACATGAGGTGGTCTGCCTCATTTCAGACTTCCTGTGTAGGGCTTTCATGGTGGAATGCACCTCCATAAAGGCAAAAAAAGGTTTTGACACACAGAATGAGTATACAGGGGAGAAGCTGAGGCTAGAATCATTCTCCCAAGTTGCTTGTTTCACTCAATTACTTACATTTCTAGCCCAATTTCCAACCAGATGAACTTCCAAACAGAATAAGAGCCCTGCTGGATCAGACCAATAGTCCATCTGGTCTAACATCCTGTCTCTCACACAGTGGCCAACCAGCTCCTCTGGACCACCACCACCAACACAGAGGCCACAGGCCTTCCCCTGATAGTTCCTCCTGGCTTTGGGATGCAGTGGATTAGTGCCTCTGAATGTGGAGGTTACCCTCAGTAACCATTGATAGACATGAATCCATGAATCTACCTAATTCCCTTTTAAAGCCATTTATGTCTGTAGCCATCACTACATCTTCTGGCAGCGAATCTGGGTTACAATTCAAAACCATAATAATATTCAATTCAAATAACATTGCAGTTGAAAAAAACTGGCAGAGCTGTGTCTTTGATTAGCAGAGTTTTTGCTTTTGGAGATGGCCTTCTAGGGTGGCTGAAATGTTGAAAATAGAGAACAGAAGACAGCCAGTATGGTTTCATGATTCAAGTGTTGGGCTAGGACTTGGAAGACCCCAGTTCCAATCGTTCCTACACTATGGATGCACGCTGGGTGACCTTGGGCCAGTCACACTCCCTGAACCTCTCTTACCTCATAGGCTTTTGGGAGGATAAAATGGGGAAGGGAGAACCATGTATACTGGCCTGAGATAATGGGTGAGAAAAAAGCATGAAATAAATGACTTAAGGATGACACTTTGTTCCAACCCAAAGTATTCAGATCTCTCTCTTTCCAGGTGTTCTCCTGACCAGCTGCTGCAACTATAAAGTAAGTAGGTAAATAAAATAAGTATTCCTGTTCTTTCTACACCCCCATGTATTTATTTACTTCATTTAGCACTCAAGTCAAACTGCTCACAGGTGGTTCTGCAGTCTTTTCAGGTGGTTCTACAGTCTTTTTGGTCGCTCTCCCTCCTGATGGTAGCTGTGGGGGTGGAGGGAAACAACTAAAATCTTCTCCCGAAACCTCTTGCCAACCTGTTACATCTCCTGGGAATATTTTTAAGTCTGGAGGCACCCTCCCCCAGTCTGAAACGGTACAGTCCAGACAGAGAACTCCTTTCCTGTTGGTGGGGCTAGAAACCATTTGCACAGTCCACCTTTCCAAATCCACTGCCAATCTGTTTCTCTGGTTGCTGAGTATAAAATAACGGATTCTCTTGTCATCCTTTTTCTAAAGTCCCAGTTGCTTTAAAATTTGCACGCAGAAAGCACGCCAATCCTCTGATTGCTAGGGTTAACTTCCCTGAAACTTTTCCAGTGCTATATCATTTTTAGAGTCTGACACTGCAATCCTCTAGTAACCGGACATTTAAGTAACTTTGCACAGGATTGCACTGGGCATAACCAGAACTGTATACAATGGTCTAACACTGCAACCCTAACATTTTCCTAGTAGCAAGCTTCACTGAACAGACCGGCTTAAGATGGCACTGTATATGAGGCTGTGCTGCCCTTTACCAGCCCCCAGGAGCCCAGGCCTGAGCTACAACCCCTTTACCACCATCTGGTCTGTTTATGTAATTTCAGAAGCAAAACTGAAATCATTTTCTTTTGTGCTTAATGAGATTTATTATGAGATGGGTTCAGAGGCGAGTTTTACGAGTTTGCCCCAGACTCACAGAAATCACGCTTGGGGCCCGGTTATGATATCCGTTTCATATCTAAGCCCGTGGAACTTGCCTCCCCTCAACTATGGCTACGCGGCCCGCACATCCTTCCATATTGCGTCATCGGACCGATTCGCAGATGCATGTCTAGGAAGGGAAATCCAGCGATGTTCCAGCGCGACGACAGCTCGAGAGCCTGCGCTGTGTGGATCCCTAGGCATATTTACTCGCGAGGCACCGAACTCGGGGCTGGAATTACTTCCAAGTTAACACGCCCCGGCTCGGCTTGTTATCGCCGGACTCCATGGGGCTTTCTCTCAAGTAACCATGCGCTCAGCAGAACCCCGGGACGCTTCAACCACGCACAGGATGCGGCGCACAGTGGTGCGCGGCCCATTTCCTCCAGCTTGAGCCGAGCCCCCACCGCCTTGCTCGGCATCGGGGCGCTCGCCGCAGCAGATGAAAATCAGCTTTGATTTCTCGACCAGGTGGGCGTCCCCTCCCTCCGCAACCCATATAAGCCGCTGGCTGGCGCTCGCAAGGCCCTTCCTTCGGCTCTCCATGCGCACGAACCCACCGGACGCTCGAAGCCTCTCCGCCGCTTCTCCCCGCCCCGCCGGAGCATGTGCTTCCGGACCGGGCGGGGAGAGGGCATGGGGAGGTTCCGCTTCTTCACGGGCAGATGCTGGCGGCGGAGCTTCCGCTGCGTCCGGGGGAAAGATGAATTATATGCCTGGAACCGCGAGCCTCATCCAGGATATTGATAGTGAGTGCACTCTCCTCCCCCCCCCCCCCCGACTCGCGCCCCGGGGGAGCCTCTTTTGGATGCACCGCCTTTCCCCACTGGCGCCGTTCCTCTGTGCAAGCAGGGCCAGCCGTTCATTTACCTCGGGCATTTTTAGCCTGTTCTTTCTCCAAAGAGAGCTCGGGGTAGTATGTGTGTGCTTCTTTCCTTCACGGTTGTATTTGTCACAACAGCCGGGCGAGGTAGGTTAGGCGAAGAGCTACTACCCCGGCAGATTCTAGTCTGACGCTCTAATCAGTGTACCACACGGGGTCTTTCCTAGCTCATCGCTTTCTCCTACATCTATCCTTCTAGGTTGCTACTTCTCATCCTTTAAAAACAGTGTTTCTGGGAAAAAAGATATTAGAAAAACGAGGCGCCCGTTTTCTCTCACATGTGGTGTTTTAATGAGCCCTTGTTGTAGTCCCCACAAAGCCGTTAAGCAGCATTGCAAGCTCTGTACCGAGGAGGTAGATTGCTTTGAGCACAGCAGTAAATTGGTTTGCTTCCTAGTACTGGTGGGGGTGACAGTTTCCCTTTTCAAAGTAAGGGGAAGAGCCCTTGTAGATGAGCTGGCTTGCCATGCTGAAGCTTGCTTTCACACTTCTGCTATTAACTCTCTCCTTTGAAATTTGCAGTTTCCTCCAAGAAAGGAAGGGAGGTGTCTGTGTGTGTGTGGTAGGTTAAGGCTGAAAATGGGGCTGGCTCAAGATCACCTAGTAAGCTTTATGGCCAAGTGGTGATTTGAACCCAGGTCTCCTTACTGCAGCACTGTAACCCTAAAACTGTATTGCCTCAGGTATCTTTGAATATCTGTATCATAGGGTTAATTTTGGGGTACGGCCTGTTGGAGTAGGGTTGGCAATTCTTTGCAATTTGGCCTGTGGCCGTGGATGAAGCTTTTCATGGCAAGTGAATTTTTAATATTGGAAGCCAAGTCACTCTAACAGGCACACCAACGGAGCCAGTTGAAAAGTAGCTTTTGCTATAGCTGTTGATTCATTCTGTGATAAAGAAGTCTTGTAGCACCATAAAGACTAATGAATTGTGATTGTGGCATAATGCCATGATAAATTACATGGCTTTTCAGGTACCATGATTTGTGCTTGAAAATTGATCATAAGTTTTCTTCTAATTGTCCGTTTATTCATACAATGTTCAGAAGGCGAATTGCATCCTAAATTTTGGGAAGAGGCACTCCTTCCCCAAATCACCTTGCAAGGCAAAATTGTGATCAGTGTTTTTTCCAGTGTCATGTGTAATCAATTAGGATCCGGTCTCCATAAAATAAAGAGAGCTGGGAGTATGGGTGGGTATGTTTCATCAGGCTAACATGGGCAGGAGTGGTTGTGGAGATGGGTAAATGTCAATTTGAACATTGTGGGAAATCAGTGTCTTTGGTGCTTGCTTTTAATGCCAGTATCCAGCCCTGGAACTTACAATGTGTAATAACAGTGTCTCTGAACATGTGTAAAATGCTCCCCACACCACAGTCCCTTCCTTCCCTGTAGTGTTTCTTGTAGCTTAGACCCAAATTAAATTTTCATTTTAACAGTGGTATCACTAGATAAAATTCTGTTTGATCTCCCTAGCCTGCAGTATATGACCGTTTTAAAGCGAGGCTCGACTAGGAATAGAGAAGTCAGAATTTTGTGGTTGGGACAGAAGGATTTGGATAATAAAAGTAGCCGGTGTGCTGTAGTGATTGGAATGTCAGACTGGGAACATTTGGTTTCAGATCCTTACTCTGTCATTATCTTTACCTTGAGCCACTCACATTTGCTTTACACCAGGGGTGGGCAAACTGTGGCTCGGGAGCTGCATGCGGCTCTTTCACATATATTATGTGGCTCGCGGCAGGGCGGCTGGGGAAGCTTAATATCATTAGCAAACAAATATCATTGGACAAATTAATATCATTATCAATATCTGCTTTTACCCCTTTTGTTATTATTTTTGCCAGTCTCATTTAATGTTAATAAAAAGCAAATTTGCTTATTTTCCAATAAAGGCAGGTAATATTTGTTCATGTCTTGTGGCTCTCAAACATCTGATATTTATTCTATGTGGCTCTTACGTTAAGCAAGTTTGGCCACCCCTGTTCTAGGTGGCTCTTACGCTAAGCAAGTTTGGCCACCCCTGCTTTACACTAACTAATCTTGCAGGCCGGCCTGGACAGCTTCTCAGTGCTTATTTGCCTGAGTAACTATGGGTCCGTTAGTGGCAGTGGCCATGGTGTAGGGAGAAGAGCTATAGGCAGGTAGTGAGGCTCCTAAGTTTTAGCCACTAGCTCCTAGATCAGGACTGTGTTTGTCCAGGCCTGATCTGTTAGGATACATGAGGGTAGAGACCATCAATCACCCTGAGCTCCTTGGATGATGGGTCAGATAATGTTAACTGAATCTTGTGCATCTAGCTTCCACCAGCAACAGCTATGGATCTGGCTATGGATGTTGTACCTTACAGGTAAATATTGAGAAAGCTCTTGCTGGCCCGTAAGCCAGCAGCAGCTTAGTTCCAGCTGAACTAAGCCTGGTTTCCTTTCCTTGTAGTACTATCAAACTTAGGCACGGCCAGAGGTGTGACTTGAAGGGCAAGAGCCAAAGGGGGCTCTTAGCCCTTGTGACTTGCAGCCGGCATCCCTTGAATAAGAATACTTAACCAGTGTGCAGAATACAGATTCTTAACCTTTTTTTGTTTGGCGTATTTACATTGTAATTTATCTTTTTGTTAGTTGCTTTGGTCTCCTTTGGGGAGATAACCAGGATGTAAATACTTAAGTAGTTATTGGCAGTGCACCAGGGATGTTTGATTTGTATGTATGGTGCTTAGTGGTTTCAATACTTTTTCATGCGTTGCGATAACATAGCCTGCAACAGCAATTACTGTTCTACAATCATGTAATTGTGCTCAGCAGAGAGATCCTCAGGTCAGAATGGCTATACATGTGGTTCTGTTTCCATTTCTGTTCCTCTGGTGAATTCCCCTGTAGGTCCACTATATGGATTTCAGCAGTCCTATGTGTCTGGCGTTTAAAGGTATATAGAAGGTCAGGTGCAAATTGGCTTGCAGCATTCCATTCCCATTTAGAATGTGTGCCTTCAAGATGCCTAAAAAGAGACAACATTTTGTGCATCCCGTGGAGAGTCCCCCTCCCCACCTCTTGCCTCTAAATCTCATTGACCACCACAGAGAGGTCTGGAAGCTGCCACATGGAACAATTCTTTCATGCCTTAATCAAGTCAAGCTGAAACTCTGCTTCCCCTTTAATCTTTTGCGTAGTTAATTTTCATTTACAGAGAGCTTTTGAAGGTTTCCCTCAAGTCATTTTAAGAGGGAGTGTTCATCTGAACAGCAGGAGGAGACATAAGCCTGTAATATCTTGGCTGGAGACGTGTTTGATTTGGGAAGCTTTGAACTTGAGACCACTGGTTTTGGAAAACCCCATCACCACCACCTCTAAAAATCTGTCTACTTGGTGCAGGTTGTCTTGAGAGCTGTTTTGTAAGTGACTCAACCACTAATCTGTACTTTTCTTCCTCCCAGAGAAACATTTGGTCCTCCTCCGAGACGGCAGAACGCTGATAGGATATTTACGAAGCATTGATCAGTTTGGTATGCTTACCTTCCTTGTTGTTGTTGTTTCGGTTGATGCAGAGGTCACTGGATGAGTCCAGCAATGTTTGATGACAGCCCAGGATCCAAAGAAAGCACATACATGCTTGGGTTAAAGGTATTAGCATCCCTGTCCTGGTTACGGCTGTGAAGGCTGCCAAATAAACACTGCCGTTAAAGAAAAAAGCTTGCCAGAGAGCTGCTGGGGCAAAATCAGAGGTGGATCCAATTAGTTTTTGCACTGATGAGAAAGGAAGTAGGCAGCACAGCCTCAAAAAGGCAATGCTGAGAATCCTGGGATCTGCAGGTGCAAAAGCCATGTGGGATGAAGGCTGTAATATGGAGGAGAATTGAGTGAGGTTGGAAAAGCTGGTTGGATCCAACCTGGGGTGGCTCGCTTCCATTTGTGCATGCATCTCTCTTTGGATCCTGGTCCAAATCTTGTTCCTGCTCTAAGTAAGCCATTCAGATTCTAATTCATAGTCAGGGTTTTATCCTTCATTTGTGGGGGTGTGAGTATGTGCTGTTCATGGCTGGTTTCCTGGGTGGGGGTGGGAGAGCTGTGGAGGAGCTAGATTAAGGCAGGTGAGAAGATAACACTATTATGTAGAGCTAAATCAAATCTAATTGCTTTTGTCTGAGCACAATTTTGTGTTCAAGCAAATGGCTGTTTGAAACATTCAGCTGCACGCTAATGCTTTTGGCTACTCAAGATGAATGCAAACTGGGGAAATGGCCATGTGTTGTAATAAGGTTTGGAAAGAAAAGAGTGAGGTGCATAGGTACCTTGGAGATAACACCCAACTGGGTTTGTTAAACATTTGGGAGTCTTGATGCGCTTGGAAACTGGACAGGATGTTTTTATACAAGCCAGGGTGGGGTTCTCTGGACCTGACTCACCTTCCCTGCCACCACATGACAGCTATAGGAAGCTTGTTTCTGCAAGCGCTCCGGGGTCCAGTTTGGCTCAAAAGATGGCATGGGGGCGCTGAAGCCCCTTCTCTCACCACACCATGGTGCCATGCTGAATCAATCCCTGAGGGACTTGGGAAGTAAGTTATTAGTGGCTGCCTTGTGGCTTCAGGAAAGTAAAGTTGTGTCGGGGGAACACCAGTCTGACTCCTGCAAAAATGTTCTGGCTTGTTCGGGCCTAACTCCTCCCGCGATGTAATACTTTGCAATGAGCAAAGGTGGAAAGTCTCCTGGCTCTTGCTGATGAATTACATTAGTGGACTTTTCAGAATCAAACAGTTATGTTTGATTCCGTACTAATTAATATCTATGAAATGTGATTTCCTTTTCTTTAACCGCCCCAAAGATGTGCATTACCTGTTTAATAACCATGCCATCAAAATAATCTTAGTTAATTTTCAAATTGGTAAGTGTCTGCATAAAACCAGTAGTTCTGCTGGGGGGGAAGGTATTTCCTGGACCAGGCTTCCAGAAGCAAATGCCGCTGAGGTCAGATACTGACTCCCAAAGAAATCTGCAGTGTTACAGCATGCTTAGAAATACCCAATGAGATCTGCTACCATGGAGGAAGGATAGCCCTTTCTCTAAGAGGGAAGGATCAGCAGTGGCCTCCAAATGCATGTCTAATTCCTCCTCCCCTCTGTTCTGCAAGTTTGAAGGGGAGGAAGGGAAAATGACATGTACCAATGTAGAAGTGGGAAGAGGAAGTAGACAAATCTTCCTGGCTGATTTATTGGGGGGTGTTTTTATTGTTTAAAAAGTCATCCTAGAGGATAGATCTATCAGTAAGTATTGGCTATAACAGCTAGATGGAACTTCCATGTTCAGAGGTAGTGGACTTCTGAATATCAGATGGTTAGGGGAGCAACAAGCAGGGGTTCATGTCCTGATTGTAGGCCTTTCCAGAGGACTTGGCTGGCTGCTGTGTGAAATGGGATGCTGCGCTAGATGTTGTTTTGATCCAGCTGTACTTCTGTTACGTAGTGTATTGTCAATGGATTTACTCTCTCAATTAAACTTTACCCACTTGCAAAGCCATCCCTGGTGAAAGGCAGTTGAAAAAGCACAACGCATTTTGAGCATCTGTTGGCTTGGGTCTGAGAAACTGGGTTCTAGAAGGAGAAACCTGGTTTTTATACCCTGCATTTCTCTACCTTAAGGAGTCTCAAAACAGCTTTCAATATCCTTCCTTTCCATTCCCCACAACAGACACCCTGTGCGGCTGAGAGAATTCTGAGGGAACTGTGACTGGTCCAAGGTTACCCAGCAGGCTGCATATGGAGGAGTGGGGAATCAAACCCAGTTCTCCACAGTAGAGTCTGCCACTCTTAACCACTACACCATGCTGGCTCTAGTCTCTGAAAAGTGTGTTGTTTATTTTTAATGCAGCAACTTCATTTTTATGCCAGAGGTAGAGATAAGGCCTTAAAATGGCAAAATTGTTAATGTTACCAACTTCTGTCCCCCCCCCCCCCCCCCCCGAAGGGCAATCACTTTTTCTTAATGACACAGAACAAAGTTTGAGTCCAGTGGCGCCTTTAAGACCAACAAAATTTTATTCAAAGTGTAAGCTTTTGTGTTAAAAGCTTACAATTGGAATAAAACTTTGGTGGTCTTAAAGGTGCCACTGGACTTAGACTTTGTTTTGCTGCTTCAGACCAACATGGCTGAATTTCTCTTAATGACACAGATCAGGATTTCTTTGAATGCACGTTAAAACGCCACAGTTCTGGTGATCTCCTTTACCGCTAGAGGGAGCCAAATTTCTTGAAATGGCATTCCCACTCCTTGAAGGGTACAAGTGCATGTGGTCCAGCCAGCACTCTGTTGAAAACTTTCAAACAGCAGTTAGGAAAATCCTTGTGTAGGCGTTCTTGGGCCTTTTTAACTATACCTGACCCCTGTTCTTCACAACCATATGCAAAATGCAGACCACAAAGGAAAAATTCATTAAGTTGCCCTTAGGAAATCCCAACTTCCACTTTTTCTTTCTGGTTATGGTGTTTATTGTGTCATGCAAGCCCGTATGATTTAATGTCTAAAAACAATGGAAATTGGCTCAGCAGATCTAGTTTTAAATCCTGGCTCATTAGTAGAGCTCTTGCTTTGTTTGCTGAACAACTCAGGTTCAATTCCTTAGCATCTCTGGTTAAAAGATATTGGGTGTAGCAGGTGATTAGAAAGAGGTTCTTCTCCCCAGAGAGCAGCTGCCAGTCAAGAGACAGCGCTGTTCTAGGTGGAACTGGAGACCAATTCCTTTGAACGAGGCTTCTTGGGAAGGGGCGCATAGCCTGGTGAAAGCAGATATGCTTTGCAGACTTGGTCTCTTGGTCTCTGAAAGCAGATATGCTTTGCAGACTTGGTCAATCTTCAGTTGAAACATCTGACATATATAGTATTGGGGAAGACCTTTTCTTCTGGAGAACTGCTGATAGTGCTGACAGTGTTGATGGGTCTGTGGTCTGACCCATTGTCAGGTAGCTTCATATGCTTGAGTGAGTCTATCAGTCCTCACGGGGTACTCGCCCACTTTGATAAATATAGTCTGGTGAATAAAAATGAATGCGGTCTCAATATAATTTGGGGTGTGTAAGGGGTGATCTTGGCGAGATTCAAGTTTTTGATTATCGGAAGCAGAAAGGGTTGGGGTGTATTGGCAAGTAGCTGTGCCTGCATTGCTTCCCAAGAAGTCTGGGAGCTTTCGGTGCTGTAGAGGTGATCTGAAAAATAGCTTTGGATCTCTGCTAAACGTGAGTGGTTAGGCTTGCCAGTACTGAGGCTGATCCGGGAACAAACAAAGAATAAGCCACCACAGATGTAGAAACCAATATTACTTGTAGCCTTTCGAGGGGTAGGGTGAGGATGACAGCATTTTTTAGATCCTTAGAGCTTATGACTAGTGGTGGCTCACAATGTCATCCTGAAAGACTGGGATAATAAGGGGTAAATGTAACGTGTGGATATGGTTAATGAAAGCATGTAGTCGTCCAAGGAAGTTGGGATTGGAATAAGTCTTTCCCTGATGCGCTATCAATATTTATAAACTAAGACATTTTATATTGGCTATAAAAGCAGGCTAACATCGTTAAAGGCCTATTAAAGTTTGAATTATGGCATCATCCATGCAGCTGCTCTACGGAACTTCTGAAGGGAATTTATAGTACATTCTTATTAAATAATGGGTCAGAATAGTCTCTCCCATTGCTTAAAAAGAGATTGGAGTAGTACATTGGCATAACTACAGAGAATAAGTGACCATCTATCCAGACATGACATGACTCATTTTGTAGCTTGAAATATGAAATGGAGACGTTTATGTAAGTGGTATTTAATACCAGTGAGATTAGGTGGGATCATTCGGCACATTCAAAGTATCTATTCCGTTATTGTGCCTTTTTCTTGTGCAGGGCAGTGTATGTGGTCCTTGGCACCTCTGATTTATCCTCTCAGCAAGCCTGTGAGGTAGGCCAGGGCTGAATATCTGACTGGCCATAGGTCACCCTGTAGATTTTTCGTGTTGAGTTTGAATTTGAAGCCAGGTCTCCCCAGTCCACAGATACAAATCTAGAACTGGGCTACTCATTCTGTCCTAAGTAAGTGCATGGCACGGTCTTCTGTTAACTGCAGATTTGTTAAAATTTTTTGCAAGAGTAGATGCAAAACCTAAGTGTTGCACAAAGCATCCAAAATAATTGTCTGTGTTCATAGCTAGGAACCAGCCTGGGCTGCCTTATCTTGAATAATCTTCCACTTCAATTTACAAAGCAGGAGCTTCTGGCTTTCTTCAAGATAAGTGAGTTTATAATTAAGGTCCTGCTTGCCAAATATTTATGCACTGTACATAACGGCACATAAAAACCGCTCTGGAATTCTTAAAAGCCTTGTAAATGCTGAAGATAACATGTTGAGATGTTCTCTTTTTGGCTGGCTAAAACTTCTTGAAAGGTACCCAATAGGTCTTTTTGTCTCTCTCTCTTTAAAGGCAGCACTGCCTCAGACCATTTTATCTTAGCTGTCGGCCCTAAGAATAGGATTAGAATTTCCCTTCGAGAAATCTTTGTGCCTCTGCCCTCGCATCAGCAGGGGGGTCCCCACATTTCCTCCTCCAGTTCTTGACACTCACTGGTTCGAGTCAGTGGAGTCTGATGCATGGTTTGACCAGTCCCTCCCTCCACTCTTCCAAAAATGCCTTGCAACTAATAATCACTCCTTGCTGTATTTTGTTCTTGGAGGAATGGAAGTCAATCAGTGTTTGGCCCTAGAAGTCAGATGTTCAGTTAGGCTGTTGCATCTTTTGCCATAGCCGGGTGTCTTATTAAGCTGCACACTGAACCACTTGCCAGGAAAAACAGCTTGGAAGCAGGAAGCAGCCCTGTGACGCCCGTGGCCTGTGTTCTTCGGTACTGGTACCTCGCAAAGCAGTTGTTCTGGCAATGATTCCCAGGGACCATCTGGACTGTTGCATCCGTTCCTTGAACTGCGATCTGGATGCAGTCTGTAAAATGGGCGGTGATGTGACTTTACTTTTGTGCCACTTTCCCCTCAGCTCATCATGGTTTCCAAACATACCAATACACAAACATTCAGCCAAAGGCTCTTCTTCAAAGGTCCGCCTTGTACTTTCCCCCTTTATTTGATTATTTCTCACCACTGGGAACCCGAAAGAGCTTACCCGAAAGAGCTTACATCATTCTCCCTACCCCCATTTTATCACAGCAACCCTGTGAGGTAGGTTAGGCCAAGAGTGTGTGACTGGTCCATATTTATTCAGCAGGCTTCCTTGGCAGGGGATTTGAGCTTGGGTCTCCCCAGATCCTAGTCTGACATTCTGTTCAACCATGCTGGCTTTCTTCCTAATTGCAGAAAGGAAGGAACAGTCCTCACATGGTTTAGTTGGTGGTCCCTTCCAAAGGGATGGAGCCACTGCTGAAAACATTTTTGCCCAGCGTGATATTGTGTAAGTGTCTCAGGTCCTGGTCAAGAGATGGTAGGTCCCCCCCCCCAAACTCCTCTGTTGGTTTGTTGACAGCTCCATCTTTGGACAGAGGGACTGGGCATGAACTTGAAATCCTTATGACCCATTGCAACTTGAGATCACTTGAATCACAAAGCTGTCTTATAGTGATTGAAATAATTGGTCTATCAAGGTCAGTGCTGTCCTGACCAGCAAGGATTCTTCAAGGTCTTGTACAGAGGCCTGTCATGTGACCTCCTACCTAATCCTTCTAACTGGGGATGCCGGGAATTGAGCCAGGGACCTTTGGCATACCAAGCAGATGCTCTACCCCTAAGCCACAGCCCCTTCCCTTAAATCACGTCCAATGCTAGAGATCCCATATGGACTGGGAGGCCCAAGAGCTGCAGAAGCGGTTGTTAACCTCCCCCCACTCATCTCAATGTAAAGACTCCCATCTCTGGTTGCTTTAAACCTGCAGAAGGAAAGAAAAAAGAGGTACATACATTGGGGCTGTCTTTTTTCTTTCCCTCACCAATGCTTGCCTCAGTCTGGAGGGAGCCATTTTTGTGTCGGAAATGACACTCGCTGATCCGTATTGCCCTTCCCCAACAGCTTCCCTTTTCTAGCTCCATCTAGAGAACCAAACACTACTAGATAGCTGGGAACAAAGTGATGGCACAAATGTCATGTGCGGTGTGGCTCTTATATGCCTCGGACATTTTTGCAGAATGAAACTAGTTCAGCAAGCCATTAAGAGTTTCTTGAGTAACTCTGAAATGTTGCAATCCTTCCCAGCAAACTAGGCTTCTGCCCACGCACCCCATTCACCCAGGGATTGCATTTCTCTGTCGTGTGTTGCCACTGAAACAAATGTGGATGTTAATCTCCCAAATAGGTGAAATTGCAGCAGGGTTATGCAGATCCACAAGGGCCTGGACAGGCCTCCAGGTACCAGCAATCTGTGACATTTGGGAGAGGGGAATGAGCATCTTACAACCAGAAGCCACACCTTTCTTCAAATCAGGGACCAGATTAATCTTTTTGCAGTGATGTAGGACCCGTAGAGGGGCTGCAGTGGTTTAGAGGTTAAGATGCTGAGCTGCAGACCAGAAGGTCTGTAGTTTGGGAGTTTGGGACCCTAGTGCCACATGATGGAGTGCACTCCAGCCTCTGGCCCCAGCTCCTGCCAACCTAGCAGTTCGAAAGCAAGAAATTGCAAGTAGATAAATAGGTACCACTTCGGTGGGAGGGTAACAGCCACATGACCACAGAGAAGTCTTCAGACAGTGCTGGCTCTTCAGCTTGGAAACAAAGATGAGCACCACCCCCTAGAGTCGGATTCGACTGGCTTTTGAGCAAGGGAAACCTTTACCTTTTTAGGACCTGTAGGGCAAGGTGGGGGCAATTGCTCCAAGGCTTGGGTGCCTGAGAGCCTGCCATGCTGGGGTGGGCAACATGGACAATTTTTTGTGTACTGTTGTTGTCACTCCTTTTTGTACTCCTACCCAGTGTTCCCTCTAAGCTGTGTTAGTGTGAGCTGGCTCACTGTTTTTTTAGCCTCCAGCTCACACATTTTTGTCTGAGCTCAGGAAGGATGGCTCCAGAGCAAACTAATTTTTGCAGAAGCCAAACTGCTCGCTCGCAACTTGAATGCCAGTAGCTCACAAAGTAGAATTTTTGCTCACAAGACTCCACAGCTTAGAAGGGAGCATTGCAGTCTACCCCCTTCCTTGTTAGAGCAGCAGCAGCAGCAGTGATCCTTCCCCACCACCGGGGGATGCTGTGGGTCCAGCTGTAGTCTCCTCAAAGCAGAGATGGCTAGGAGCACTGTGCCTTCCTACCTTTACTGAATATCTGTAACCATTGCATACTCATAATGTTCTCGTTGCAGCTTAAATATTTATTTAAAAGAAACTAAGCACCATGAGTCATGAATAATTAAATGTTCCCCCCCGTATTATCTATTGAGCAAGAAATTACTGTATGAGCTGAGTAGGTCTTGGTAGGATAGTGCAAAGGAAAGATCTTGGGATTTGGGTAACTCTGAAGAGCTGGGAACAGCTAGGAACAATGTGCACCCTTTAGAGAGCAACAACACGTTCAGATTTGTCTGCATTTAAGCGTGCACTCAGGGAGTCCGACTGAGGAGCAGTTACTCAATCACTCACTGCTCTTCAACATGTACTTAAAAAAACCAAAAATCACAGACAGGTCAGACGCTGTGAGGAACCATGGGCTCAGTTAAACCATGGTTAGTGTGATCATCCAAATGTGAGCCACTAACTGTGTTTTGTTGGGGTCCATCAAACCAGGATCTAGAGCCATGGTTTGAAGCCAGTTTATTGACCTCAGTGGGTTTGTGTACGCACACAGGCCTAGCTTAATCCTAGCTTAACCCTTTCCACACTGCCGGCCAGGATGCCGGGGGGGGGGGGGCATGCAAAGATAAGGAAAACCAGCATTTATCAAGGAAAGCCATGGTCTGGGTGATTATAAAATCACGATTCTGATTGGAGACAAACTAACACTAATTAAAATAAAGCCATGGCTTTGTGTTACGTCTGTGGGATTCATAGCAGTGCCTTTACGGCATCTACTGCAGGTTCTGTCATCTCTAAGAGGAATTTTTAATAAATCTTATCTTTTGGCGTACATCTCTATCCAGCTTTCTTTAGCAGAGTTCAGGGTGGCTGCTGTTTTATTATGCTGCTGTAGGCTAGCACTGCTGCCCTTCTGGGACTATCCTAACTGGAGATGCCGAGGATGTAGCTTGGGACCTTCTGCATGCTAATGCTAAGCACATGCTTTATCAGCTCTGTCCTCTCACAGCACCCACAATGTCTGGGAGCTGAAATTGCTTCTGGAACTGAACACTAAGAGGGATCCAGCTTGAGGCTGTCCGTACATCAGGGGCAGGGACACATGTTGCCGTCCGGTGGCACTCAGTCAACCTCTCAGAGCACCGTTGAAGACAGTCATGAAGTGCATCGAAGGTGGTTGTCCATGTGTGTGAGATTTCTCATGCCTCTTGCCCATGCATTTCAGTCCTTTCTCTCTTCTCTCCCCTCGCCCTGAAACTTGCAGCCAACTTGGTGTTGCACCAGACAGTGGAGCGCATTCATGTGGGTAAAAAATACGGCGATATCCCCCGCGGCATCTTTGTGGTGAGAGGCGAGAACGTTGTTCTTCTGGGAGAAATTGTAAGTAAGCAACACCCTCACCACCACCCCATTTCCCAGCTTTGTGGTTCACAGGGATTTCCTCGGTGTAATTTGGGATTTGGGACACTAGTTCTCAGCTGATGTTCCTGCGTTCAATGTTTGCTGGGGTGAGGCTGGTCCCAGGCCAAGGGAGATCTCAGGTGAGGGCCAGGTGTATCCTCTTTGCCTTTTACCTGCCCTGTTTTTGTCCTCAGCGTTTCTCATGGCAACTTCACACTTGTTCTTTATTGCTGTGGCTGTTTTTGCATAGACACTCCCCCCCCCCAAAAAAACCCCTTTGCTTTTGGAATGGAGCATTGTCTTTGGGAGTGACCACATATCATTCTGTAATCTTTCATGAGCCAGGTTTTTCTTCATCCTCAGAATGCTCTTCCTCAAATCTGGTTTACTGCAGTCTTTCCTGCAAGAGCACAGTTGAGGTGTATTCACGCGTCATCTGGGTAGGGAGGAGTACATTTGTGAAGGACCCACCCACTCCTCCATTTTCCTTCCACTTTCCCTTGCAGCCACTGTTCTCTGTGCTAAACCACTGGAAGGCCTTTTTAAAGAAAAGGTGACTGCTACAGTCCTGTAGGAACTACCATTTATTAAAGAAAGCTCACCAGTGGTATGGCAAGAGGGGGATGCAGGGAAAATTTCAGCTGATTGAGGAAAATGTACAAAATGCATCCTTGTTTGGATGCTCCACTGCTAACGTAGTGTGCCTCTGCATTTGCAGTGGCAGTGAATGCAGAACAGAGAATCCTCACCCTGTGGAAGCATTCTATGGGTAAACCCGTGCAATGGATTGTGTATGGATCTTTCTCCTGGCAGTCTGTAGTCCTAGCAGCAAACTCATGGTTCCATTTCTTACCTGCTTTCCTACGTGGAGGGGGGGAAAGCTGAGGAGGGGGAAGCCCCTTGGGAAGTATTACTTTTACTTGCTTCATATGTTGGTGATCGGCATTTTTAACCTACAGGGAGTTTAGGAAGGGAGGGCATAATTCTCCTCTTGCTGTTTTATCCTGTGAGGTGGGGCAATCTGAGACTGGCCTGTGAGACACATGCAGGGGCATAGTAAGAGAATTTGGGGGGGTGGGATATTGGGAAATCTGGGGGGGGGGACAGGTGAGGGGGGAGGGAGAGAGATCCCATCAGCAGGCAGGCGAAGAAGATAAGGGTCTTTCCTTACCTGCTGGCCGTACTCATTCGCCTTGGCCGCTACAGGAGAAGGAGAGCAGCAGAGAGTGCATACTCGCAGAGTGTTAATTGTACCAGCTGGCTCTCCTTCGCCTGTAGCAGCCAAAGCAAATGAGTGTGGCTGGCAGGTAAGGGCAGGGGCAGGGGGAGTTGTGGGGCGTGGGCCATGAGTGAGGAGGCAACGCCCCTAAATGCCCCACTGTGGCTTTGGGCCTGTACACAGGGCATCGTGGAGATTTGAACATGGGTTTCCCTACTTCTAATCAGATACTCTAATCCCTACACCATATTGGCTGTCTTAAATGTGAGGAATATCCATGGGGTAGTTATACATGGGGTGTTATACATGGGGTGGGTTTTTTTTGTCTGTGTGTGTGTAAGCACGGTAGAGCTGCAGTTCAGCAACTTGCCACCAATTAAGGCACCCTAAAGCATTCTTCAGAGGAGTATATGTTGCAGATACTAAAGGTAAGTTGCTGCTCCTGCATTATGGGATAGGTGCAATGACAGCGTGCATAGTTTTTTCTACTAAAAACGGTGAAGCACCTCTGATAATTGCTACTGAACTGAAGTAGTAAACCTGCTCCTGGGCTTTGTCTCTTCGAATTGCATATCTGAGCTCCCATGTTAAATGTTCCTCTGCACTGGAAATCCCTGCATATAGAAAACTAGCATACCAGGGGAAAGACTAAGCTGGGATTTGCCTTGATACGCTAGGTCCCTTGATGCACTAAGAACTCTTCTTGTTGAGAAGGGGCTCCCGTCATAAGAGCCTCCAGCTGGAAGGCCACAGCTTTGCCATCTCAGTGAGACCCGGGCCGCCTTTGCCAGCCACGTCATCTGGGAAGCGTTAGCAGGAAGTTCCAGAGCCCAAACTTTGTCCAAGGGCTTGCGAGTTGCTGCGTTGCAGTTTGTGGACCAGCATAGCTGTTGCCTTCTTTGTCACCTTGAATATGATTTTTGACTATGACTTGACCCTTATTTTGCTACAGGACCTAGAGAAGGAAAGTGACACCCCACTGCAGCAAGTGTCAATCGAGGAGATCCTGGAGGTGCAGCGGGTAGAGCAGCAGGCGAAGCAAGAGTCGGAGAAGCTGAAAGTGCAGGCGCTGAAGGAGCGAGGCCTCTCCATCCCCCGGGCCGATACCCTTGATGAATATTAGACAGTCTGTTTGGACAGGCGTCTGCGTCTGCGCAGCATTTGAACTGATGGGGTTTTGTGTTGATCCGTCTTTATGACCAAGGACTGGTGATTTGTTTTTTTGTTTTGAGTTCTATTTTTTGGTGGGGGGGGAGTGTGCAGGACACGAGTAAATCATGACTTTTTGCTTTCTCGTTGCAAGATCACTGTTCCTGACGACCTGAGCGCTGCTGGATGTCTCATGTAAACCAAATGTTGATACGGCAGCTATACCGGCTTGGGATAAAACTTCTTTTTAAGTTGACTTCCTTTATATGTGATACTAGAGGAGGTGGAATTACACCTCCTGATGTGTAAATTAAAAAAAAAAACCCACAACGCTCTGAATGCTGGTGTTGCTGAGGCTGGAACACTTTTGAGAGGCCGGGCCTACCTCTTTCATCACCCTCTAAACCGGGGGTGTCAAACATGAGGCCCAGGGACCGGAACAGGCCCATCCATGGCTCTTATGCATCCCACAAGCAGCTAGTGCAAGGGAGGGAACAGGAGACTGCTCGGGGGGAGTGGGCAGAGCCACTCCAATGGTGGCTTCAGCATGGTGGAACAACCTCGTCTGCAGCACTCAAGCAGCACAGGAGCATCTGGCCCAGCGCTGCACTGCTGGCTCTCCAGTCCACCCATATGGGTTTTCCTTTGCATCCCCTCCCAACCCCATGAGGCCTTGCAGTGAGGATTACACCAACTCAGACCTTATCAGCTGCTGTCCTTTATGCAGTTTATATCTCTGGTACCTGGCATTACATTTTATGGCACACATAGTCTGGCCTGGCCTGACAAAGTGATATTTATGTCAGATCTGGCCCTCATAACAAATGAGTCTGCTCTAAACAGACACAGGACAATAGCTAAATCTTGCTAGAACTGGCATGGCAGAGAGGCTGGTGGACACGTGATGCTGCCTTGTACTGAATCAGACCTCAGCCCATCAGTCAGCATTGTCTACTCAGACTGGCAGCAGGTCTCTAGGGTCTTTTACGTCCCTTGTTGCCTGGTCCTTTTAACTGGAGATGCTGGGGATCAAACCTGGACCTTCTGCATGCTAAGCAAATGCACTATCACTTAGCTATGGCCCCTCCCCTCAGAAGGATGCGGGGAAGGGATAAGAGTAGTGGCTAGAATTGCCCATCTGAGACATGTCACTCTTGGGGGGTTGAACAGGGTTCAGTCAGTTACAGTTCAGCAAATATCTGAGTTGCTGCATTATTATTTGATCTCTGCTATGGGTGTTGGTAGCTCATCTCTCCTGCAGCTCCTACTGGTAATATATCTTGCATTTTTAATTCTGTCCTTCCTCAAAGGAGCAATCAGCTGTCCAGCAGGGGAAACAGTCTGGTGGACAGATCTCAGGTAGTGTTAAAGGGTAGCAGAATGCCACAAGGATATGAGTCCTGCTGGATCCAGCCCAATGGAGACCATCTAGTGCAGCATCCTGTTTCCCTACCATGGCCATTCAGATGCCCCGGCAAAGAGGCAGAGTTCCCTGACCTTCTTATTGGCCCTTAGCAGCTGGTATTCAGAAGTATATTCAGAAGTATCTGAATAGGAAAAAAGTAAAACATCTTGAAAATGCATTTATAGTAGCAGAAGCCTTTTCATCAGGAGCAATTCAAATAGCAGTCAGGCTATTAGAACCAGCGTGGTGTAGTAGTTAAGAGCAGCAGACTTAAATCTGGAGAACTGGGCTGAGTTCCCCACTCCTCCTCCACATGAAGCCTGTTGGGTGACTTTAAGCCAGTCACAGCTCTCTCAAGGCTCTCTCAGCCCCACCTACATCACAAAGGTGCCTGTTGTAGGGAGGGGAAGGCAAGTCAAGGCAATCGTGAATTGATTTGAGACTCCTTAAGATAGAGAAAAGCAGGGTATGAAAACCTACTCTCCTAAATTTCTCAAAGTGTTAGGAAGGGCACAGTACATGTTTTAGTTTAGATCTAAGGAAAACTGAAGTTGCATTAAATGATCCCAGTAATTCAGTACATATGCTGAAGCTTGCTGTTTTCTTCACCTCATGATTTGGGTGGCCCTCCGGGGTACTTTTATGTAACAAAATTAGGTAGACCTCTAATGTATTGGTTCTGCATGGCTGGGGGAGGTCTGTGACAGTTTTCCTCTGCAACTTGTACTTGGGAAGTGTGATTATCTTCCACATGGGGAAGCTGGGATTCTCTGGTTCTTTTCTACCTTGCTCTCTGGCAAGCTGGTGGTGGGCAGGGGTGGTCAGAGGAAAAACACAAACTGCAGTGTGGATTTGTGGGCTCTTTGGATGACACCAATTTATATAGTGTGTTCAACAGGTTTTGCCTCGGGTATTCTCCCTCTCCCACATTCTAGTGTTGGAGAGACCACGCACCATACTGCAGAAGCACAGGAAATAATGACAGCTGGCACATCATATCCTTAACCCACAGCCTTTGTCTTGGATTGTTTGAATTAAATGCTCCCTTTAAAAAAAAAAAAAAGGCTGTTCTCCCTGCATTCAATATTATGACACCTAAATTATGTGTTTGAAGAAGGTGAAACCTCAAGTGGGATTCTTTGCTTCTGCTGCAGAGAGCTGAGTTCTTTGAACAACCACCTGTTTGGGACTGTGGCTTTTTGCATTCAAAAAATTGCCCTGTCCAAATTTCCTGCACTAGAGGAGATGCTGGGGTTATGCATTTGGTCAAACGGTCTTTAATGGGGGTGGGTGGGCTTATGCAGCTTTTACTCAATGACAAAATAGTATGGAACAGGTTTAAAAAGGTTCAGTGTGTTTCAGAAAAATCTCATTGCTCTCAAGTATCGTATTAACCTTGCTTGGGAAATCTTATACTTTGTTATACAAAGACAAAAGAGCGCATTTAGTTTGTCAACAGCTTTGTATTGGACCAAAGGTGTATCTCTACAGTAGCACTCTTTTTAATGGGAGCTCATCAGCTGCTGCTTAGGAAGCTCAGCACTAAGATACTCTGAAGATAACCATTTCCTATTATGACTCTTACTTTCCCCCCATCTGTTACCATTGCCCCGCATGTGGAGGCCCAACTTGGTGCAGTGGTTAAGAGTGGCAGTCTCTAATCTGGGGAACAGGGTATGATTCCCCACTCCTCCACATGCAGCCTGCTGGGTGACCTTGGGGCAGTCACGGTTCTCTCAGAACTCTCTCAGCCTCACCTACCTCACAGGGTGTCTTATGGGGAGAGGAAGGGAAGGCAATTGTAAGTCACTCCAAGACTCCTTCAGTAGTGAATTGCGAGGTATAAAACCAACTCCTCCTGACTCCGCTGGCTAGCAACTGTTGGATAGATCCATCCTACCTGAATGAACAAAACCTTTTTTTGTTAAATCTTCTAAAGTCTATTTATTTTATTTATAGTTGGATTTCTAGTCTACCTTCTCCCTGCATAGCAGGGGTCAGGACAGATTACAGCAACAGTTCTAACAACAATTATACAACAACTTAACTGGTTAGAAACCTAATACAATTATTCAAACCTACAGCAAGCTAGATGATGGTCGAACATGATTTGTAATCTCTCAAAAAACGATCTGTATGAGTGCTCAGTGTAGACAAAGTCCTGAGGAATTGCACCAACCACAGCCACCAATACAGAATGAAAGCTGCTCAGGGCTTTGCATGTCATGTGATCTTTTAATATGAGCCATTCAGGCATATCTTCTATATGCAAACTCTGCTAGTGCACACAATGGTTCAAGTCCCAGAGGCCAGTGTAGAGACAAAGTGCTTTGCTTTGCTTTTTGTTTGTTGCTCTCCAGCCTCTTAAAGTAGCTGGACAATGTCAACAGGTAGCCACATTAGGCCACAGTGCAGCTGAGTTGGGCCGAGGCTTTGTCAATGTAAAAATGCTTTACTCTTTCCATGTATTCCTATAAAGACTTGAATTATATGTAAATAAGTTCTTGCCATTGGTACACTTTGCAATGTATGTTGTATCTCCCACCATCTAAGTCTGCATTAGTACCTGTGTTCAGTTTAAAAAACATCTGAGCTTCAGAACAAGATGGAGAAGGCCCCAGTCTGCAGTATATTTTCCCCCTTCTATTTGTACTCAGTATTCAGTGTGATGAAGAGTTCTGTAGAACTCAAACACTTCCTCACTTTTTTTGATGTTTTGGTTGTTTCTTCTAAAGATAGGGTTCTGCCTGTTGAATGCTTTTATGGCTTGGCTCAATGTGCAAAATTTGCGGGTCTCTGCCTGCTCCCTCTGTGTTCTAGGTAAGAACCACCAGAGGGGTTGAACCAACTGCAAGTGTGTGGGAGCTGAACTGGGGCTGTGATCACACACACTAAATAATCGGCTTTCAAAATCCAGTTGGAAAGTGCATTGAAAGTGGATTATTTAGTGTGTGATTGCAGCTTAAGTCATTGACATCAGATCTCAGGTGCTATATCCCTTCTCTGTATCTGTTGTTATGGACAACCATGAGCCTGAGTGATTCCATCTGTAAGTTTAACATATATCCTACTTTTCTATAAGGCAGGGCTGAGTAACCATAAGCTTTAATTTATGATAATAATCAGGTGTTGTATAGCGCTTTCAGTGTTCAAAGCACCTCCTGTACAAAATCTTCCTATAATACTATCAATAAGCCTTAACTATCATCCTGGTTATGGGGCCATGGTGGCTCAGTGGTTAAGATGCTGAACAGCAGACCGGAAGATCGGTAGTTCGGCAGTTCTAGACCCGAGTGTCGTGTGACCGAGTGAGCCTCCTGTCTTTGGTCCCAGCTCCTGCCAACCTAGCAGTTCGAAAGCAAGAAATTGCAAGTAGATAAATAGGTACCGCTTCAGTGGGAAAGTAACAACGTTCCATGCACCTCGGCATCTAATCATGCCAACCACATGACCACAGAAACATCTTCGGACAGCGCTGGCTCTTTAGCTTGGAAACAGAGCTGAGCACCGCCCCCCTGGAGTCAGATTCAACAGCCTTTAGAGCAAAAGAGAAACCTTTATTATCCTGGTAATGCATACCCTTATCCTAGAGCCCTTTGAGTTGTTCACAGGGGTAAAATTGGAACTGAGACCTCCCAACTCATTCACTGTGCTGCTAAAAACTAGTACCAGTTGCTGTATGTGTCTTTTTTTTTTTTTTGCTTTGGTCTTAAGGCCCTTGCCCAGTTTTCATGAATAGGGTTTGAAGCCTGATCTTTGCATGTTAGCTGAAACGTAAGCCTCTCTGAATGCCAGTGGATATCCTTACATTCAGATTTGGTAATCCTACCCACCTCCCGAAAACAAAAATGCGTAGGAGGGCAGTAGACACTTTAAGGAATGCTTTGCTTCTTATGTTGCCCTATTCCCTGCATGAGGGGTTTTTAAAATGTTAGCAAAACTGTCGTTATGGGCTAAACATATCATCCTGATTAATGAGAGAATATGGGTTGGCAGGTGCAAAGGTGATTTGATACAAGGTTGGGTTTTAGACCGAAAGCAGGTGTGTGTGCTGACTGCCCGTTTGCTAGGAAGAAAACTTGCAGCGGCCTCACTCCCACCATTGTATTATTGCCGATTTTCTCATTCCAAGCTCAGACGTTATTACAGAGGATGGGCGACCGACCAAGAGTCTCTGCCCGTTTTCCGTTCTCTCCTCGCCGCCTTCCTTGGAGATGCTCCGGCGCCCCAGAGCAGTGGAATGACAAAGGAACTACATTTCCCAGGATGCACTCGAAATCCCAATGGTTTTTTTTCTTTGGGGGGGAAGGTGGGTAAAGGGGATTACATAACTCCCAGAGCGTTGACACCTCTCGGCCCCGCCCACTGGCCGACGTCACTCGGCCGGGAGCCCCGCCCTCGTGGAACGTTTTGTAGCCAGTCACTTTCAGATTGCTACAGTCTTGCTCTGATCCACGCTATTTCCTGCTGCCTTCGGGGGAGAGCGAGGGAGAATTCCGGCGCTCTTTTCCTGCCTGCCCCTTTCACGCGCGGGGAGCCGGGTTTTCTTTCCTTTAAAACCCGGCGTGGTGAGCCAGATCTTGCCCCTGAATTCCGCCCGGGCAGCCTCAGGAGCGGGACTGGAGCATTCTTCGCTCTCCCAGCCTGGGTTATGGTGTGTTGAGGGAGGGGGGGGGGGTGCGGGGGCTTTTTATTTTTCATCGCCGGCGGTCCCCCTCCGCCCCCCTATTTTAATCCAAGAGGCTCGTTCCCAGCGCCGGAAAGCCTTTTTCCAGGCTGTGTGTGGCTGCGGAGGGGGGGAGGCTGAGGAAGGGGGCGGGTGAGGGGATCCCCCCCTCTGCCTGCATTGCATTGCATTGCGGCTGTGCTCCGAAGGGGAGCGGGAGGTCTCTTCTCTCCCCCCCCCCCCCCCCATGCCGGCCTTGATCGTCGCGATTTCCACTTGGAACAAGGAAAAAGATATGTTTTTTGTTTGTAGGGTAGACCGCCCTGAGGTCTAGGGTGCTGCTGATTCCGCTTCCCCCCAAAAAAAAGAATTTGGGGGGAAATCACCTCGCAAGCTGGTCCCAGAGGAAAGCCGCTTTTCCCTCCACCCCCGTTTTGGTTTTTTGATTTATTGCATCCCCCCCCCCCCCCGGGACTCCCACCCCGCTCGCCGCCGCCGCTGCATCTTGCAAGCTGGATCAGTATGGAGCTAGAGAACATCGTGGCCAACACAGTCCTCCTGAAAGCCCGAGAAGGTAAGCGAGTCGCCGGGGGCTTCCAGCCTCTCCCTGCGAGCCTGTGTTGGGGGGGGGGGGGCGCGGAGGCGGCGTCTCGATCGAAGGGACCGAATGGTTTCAGCAGAAAGTTTGGGGGCCCTGCTGCATCCGGCATCTGGCCGTTCCTGTGTGTGCGGACGGGCAGCTGGCTCGAGTTCCCAGCGGGGAGAGGACCGGGGGGGGGGGGGGAAGAGCTGCGTCCTGAGAATGCGGGTTGGCTGGGGGGGAGAGGGGAGGGCGGCAGGCAGCTTGGACGACATCAGTGTGGTTCCGATCCGGAGACGTGGGCGGCTGAGCCTTCCTTTAGGGTCGCCCCATGGAAACAAGAAGGGGAAAAAACAACCCTCAAGGGCCATTGGGCCCCTCTGAGGCGACCAGGTGGCTCCAGAAGAGCGCGATAGTGGCGCGCCGATTCCGAACTAAAGTCACACTGAGTGCAACCGAGCTTCCTCCCGAGTAAGTGTGCAGCCTCGAGGCTTTTGTCCCGACAGTACTGCATCGGATGAGCAAAAGAAGAGACGTTCTTTCAGCCCCAAGGTAGTCTGCCCTGGTCAGATTCCTTGCCTGTAGGTAGATCTTTCTTCACCCAAGGGCTTGGTGTATGGTTTAAGGATCACCCTCTTGGCCTCAGTCCCTCCATCTTCAAAATGGGCGTCTTACAGTGCAGTGGTATGTGGAGTTACTCCAGGCTACACCAGAAGTACCCTGTTGCTAACTGGCCCCGTTGTGTCCTTGGAAGAATATATCCTGAGAAATATTTTGTATGTTAAAGATGAAATGTGGATTGTTCATGATCTAGCTTATTTATATATTTGTTTGTTTGTACATTTATTTATTTATTTATTTTATTCCATTTATGAATCGCCTATCCCCCACAAATTGTGGGGCTCTAGGCGATGTACAAGTTCAGTTTATACACTGCCCGTCCCTGAGTTCATAGGGCTCAGGGCGGTTGACAACAAAAGCAATACAGACCAAAAATAAAACAATCGAATTAAAATTAAAAACATTAAAACAATTTAAAAATATTAAAAAAAACATTAACATATTTGCTTTCCTGACTAGAGACTTTTTTACTGCATAGGAAAGCAAGGACTAGTGCTCGTCTTTGGTACCAGTACGGCGCATGATGCTGATTCGTGTAGGGTGGGATGGTGTCGAGGGAGCACGTATGGTTAAAGCCACAGGTCAGATACCTCAAGTTGATAATGATTACTGTAGTGAAGAGAAGTCTAAAAAGCCTAGGAGAAATGTATGCCTGCTTGCTTTAAACACATTTGACAAAGGCACACGCGTGCGCCTGTGGTTATATGGTTATGGCTGATGTTTGAGGATGGAGGTTTCACATAGCTCCACAGGTCAGGAATGCACGGCCATTGGCGTGAGTGAGCCAGAATGCTACCTAGCCTTGCTTTCTTTAGACAGGAGGCTTGGCACATGAGATTGCTTGCTGCTTAGAATCCATTGTTTCTCAAAGCTTGTAATGATGGAAAAATGGAGAGTGCCTTGCAGAGGAGTGCTTTTGATGAGCCTAGGAAAAACTAGATCACAAAGGTGAAGTGACCTTTACCTTCTGCACTTGAATTCCAGAAATCAGTCTTGGCAAAACTGATATATAGATTCAATCCAATTTGCCATGCCTTAAGCAAGAGTGATGCGGTGGGTCCCCCCTCCCTCATCCCTAGGTGTTGGGAACAGATGCAGGTGGGAATGTCGTATTGGTCTGAAGCAACATAACAAAGTCTGAGTCCAGTGGCATCTTTAAGACTAGCAAAGTTTAATTCTGGGTATAAGCTTCCATGTGCAAAGCACACTTCGTCTGGAACAGAAATCCTCAGCTTGGTAGGCTTTCTGGCCCAGCAGGGCATGCTGTGACTGGGCTCCACTGCTGCCCTTTATGTCTACTCATGATGCAACAATCTCCATTAGCTCAATAGGAACATCTTCCCAACCATCAGAATGAATGAAGTGCGGGAGGCAGATGTGGTTTATTCCTGAAATGTTGGTTGTCCTTATATAACCTTTCTTTCTTTCTTTTTAAGACACTACAGATTTTGAATTCCTAACCTTTTTGTAATTGGGCTCAGAGCCTCTCAGAATGACTAACTTCGTTGGGAGTCAGAGCCGTAAATTCTGTCTGGTTGCAGCCCGCCAGAATGAGGACCTAATTTTCTAGGTCCGAAAGATGCCTTGCCTGGAAAGCCACAATTCAAGTGGTAGAATGGGAGCTGGGTTGAGTAGGGCGGCATGTTCCTTGAGGTCTTGGCCTGAACCAGAAAAGGCAGCTAAAGCAAATTTCTTCTACAAAAATTAGAGGTTTACTCTACTGTAATCCAGACAGCAGTTATGTCCATCCCTGGGCTGAATGGATGTCTTATCCTTGGGGATGTTCATGCATGACAAATTTATGGTGATATGAGTTCCATGTAGGGAACTGCAATTTGCCATGCCTTGTGACTCTTTTGTTATGTAATCATGGAACAGGGAGCACTGATGAACAAAGAGATTCCTCAGTGAGCATGGTAAAAAACGAAGGTGCATTAGCACATTTTTGTGACTGTTTGGAAAGGTCTTTCCTTGAGAAGTGAGATTTGGCTAGAGTTTTGCATACTGATCACTTCCTGATTAGATTACTGTAGGGCATTCTCTGTAGGGCTGCCTGTAAAGGCTGGTCTTTTATAGGAACTTTGACTGGTTTAAAATGCCGCAGGAGGGACTGCAGGTGGGAAGTGGTTATTGCTCCAGTGATGAATGAACTCTGTGGGCTGGCAGATTGTCTCTGGGTATAATTTAAAATGCTGGTGCTTTCCTTTAAAACCCTATGGCAGTGATACTCACTCAGTGGCTCTGGAGCCACATGTAGCTCTTTGACCTGCCACCTGTGTATTTTCTGAGTACTGCACCCCAGTGTGGCACCTACTCCATCTTCCAGGTGAGCGGGCAGTGCCCTTGCCTGCTGGGACTTGTAACTAGTGGTTCCAAGCTTGAAACAACCACTGCCAGAGGAAGAGGTAAGCTGTGAGCCTCTCTGAGGTGCTGTACTCATGCAAGGGATGAAAGTAAATGTGGCTTTTGCTTGACAGTAAATGTACACATGCCTCTCAGTGAGCCACAGAGTAAGCACTACTAAGATAAAGGGGTCTAGATCCAGGATGCCTGAGGGACTGCCAGTCCAATGAGTAAAGATTTTAATCAAAGGCCCTTTCTCTGTGCCTCTGCCTTCTAAGGTGAAGTGGATGGTTGCTAGAGACGGGGCCTTTTCTGTTGTGTCCCCTTGACTCCATGACACAGCCTCCTCCTAATTGCTTGTCTGATGTCACATCTGTTGACTTTCAGTGCCAAGGAAAAAGTCCCTTCCTTTCAGTCACTACAAAGTTTCTGGATTCTGCTATTGTGCTCTCAGCGTAGATTGATTTTAGTGTCTTCTAACTGACAACCATTGCAATCGTATATGTCTTTTATATACCGTAATTCTAACTGCCATTTAAACTTTTAAGTTGTGGTTTGTTCTTTTATCCTTGGCTGAAATATATTATTTTAAAAACGTATCTTTATGTCACTGCCTCATTGCGCTCATTTTGATTTGACTGTTTTTGAGTTGTAACCTGTCCTAAAGCTTTTGCGTTCAGAGTACAGGAGAGAGATCCTTTAATTTAAACAATCAGTTTTTGACAGATCAGTCTCTCTGACCCTCTCACCCGCATAACTGGCCCATGAAAACAGAGAATAACACTAGTTTATTCAAGTTCTAGAAATCCAGACAAATCCATGAAACAGAGTGTTCTATTTATTACTGCGAAAGCTAAACAGAGCCCCCATGTTTAGAGGCAGTATACCTCTGGGTGCCAGATGGTGGAGTCAAAGGGGAGATAGCTGTCACTATGATATTCTGTGTTCAAGATTCCTGCAGCATGGAGTTGGCTACTGTTGATAAAGTACAAGATGGGCTTTGTTTTGACTCAACTACATACCGTATTTTCCGGCGTATAAGACGACTGGGCGTATAAGACAACTCCCAACTTTTCCAGTCAAAATATAGAGTTTGGGATATACTCGCCATATAAGACTACCCCTCTTCCAATGAACACCAAATTCAGCGCCAGACCTTCAGTTAGCCCTTCTCTCTCAAGTGGCTCTGTGGACTCCGGAGGCTAAGAAACTGTAAGCTAGCTCACACCAGGGGCGTCGTCTTTTTAAATTCCGGGGGGGGGGGGTGTTTGCGCCAGCACAACACCTCCCTGCAGCCGCTGTGAGTGGTGCGGGGCCTCCCCGTGAGCGGCGTGGGGGCTTCCTTCCCCACGGCCGGCAGCGGTGCGAGCCCCCCTGAGAAATGAAATGGCTGCTGCTTGCGCCGCTGCCGGCCTTGGTAAAGGAGGCCTCGCGCTGCTTGCACCACCCCCGGCTGTGGGGCCTCGCCGCAGCCGGCGCAAGCGGCGCAGGGCCTCACCACCACAAGCGGCGCAAGACTTCCTTCCCCGCGTCCGGCAACGGCACGAGCAGCACAAGACCTCGCTGCGGCCGCCACGAGCGATGCGAGGTTTTCCTCCCCGCGGCAGTGCAAGCGGCCCGAGGCCTCTCTTCCCGTGGCCACCGCCAGCATGAGTAGCAGCCGCTTCATTTCCCAGGGGGGCCCTGCCTAGTCCCGCCTCACTAAGCCCCGCGCGCCGTCTTTCGGAAGGCGCCCTTTGGCTGGAGGTCTGCACAGTGCCCTTCCCTTTGGTTGCCCCCTCGTTCCCCTCTGTCGGCCGAGCTGTGGACGTGGTAGGGATGGGGTAACCGCAGATTCTCCAGTCCGGCTTGGAAGTTTCATCACCCGCCCTATAAGACGACACCCGGCGTATAAGACGACCCCCGACTTTTGAGAAGATTTTCCTGGGTTAAAAAGTAGTCTTATACGCCAGAAAATACAGCATTTTTTTTAACCTTCTTAAGGATAGACGGTGGATGAAGAAGGTACTGCAGAGAGCAATAGTATGCCAGTTTACTCAGAATGCGACTTAGGTCTGTTCAGTGGGGCTTACTCCCAGAAGAGTGTTTTCAATATTTCATTGTTTTGTCTAGGAAGATGAAAATATTGCAGGCTTGTGGCTAGTAAAATTCACTGCCAGCATGGGAGTTTTACAAAAGTTCTCTAATTTTAAAAAGACCATTTATTACTGGCTGATGTGTGTAAGTAGACCAGTATCTTTTTATCTTTGGTGGACGAGCACTTGTAGTTTTATTTGTGGCCATAATTTTATAGTAGTCTAGAACTATTTACCATTGTCTCTTTCAAGAATGCTGAAGGAAACTGCTGCTGGATCTGTAGTAACAGAATGCCCACCTACTACTGGCCAAATGTGAATCCCAACTGTAACACAGGCATGGCCAGCTGTGAACTTCTGGTATTAGTGTGGTGGGCTGGAGACATTTGAAGACTTGGACTAGGACCTAAAGAGAGATGCAAAGGGAGGAATCATCCTGGGTTGGATTTATCCAGCTTTGCTACTCAATATCACTCTCTCCCCCCCCCCCCCCAAATTTTCCAGCCCCATTCCCCCAATGCAGGTTCCATTACACCCAGCATGGCTCTTTTGGTGGTCAAAGAGGAGCCCTCTTCATTTTTCCACCAGCAGAAAAGCTGGTTGATCTAACCCAGGCTGTGGTCACACACGCTAAATAATCCACTTTCAATCCGCTTTCAGAGCGCTTTCCAACTGGATTTTTACTGTGTGAACTGGCAAAATCCAGTTCGAAAGTCCATTGAAAGTGGATTATTTAGTGTGTGTGATTGCAGCCTTAATGACCAGACCAGGTACTTAACAATGAAGCCAAAAAACCCCACCATGGCAGATGACTTTAGCAGTGTGTTGATCCGAAGGTTTGCCCTGTTATTTGATTGCTGAACAGGGGTCTGGTTTTTGTTCTGTGCTGAGAGATTACCTGTGTTTTGGGTTTACAGGTGTATACATGCCATCAAGTGGCAGCCAACATATGGTGACCCCAGCAGGGGGCTTTCAAGGCAAGTGAGAAGTAGAGGTGCTTTGCCATGGCCTTCCTCTGCAGAGTCTTCCTTGGTGGTCCCCCATCCAAATACCAACTTTGCTTGGCTTCACCATACCATTTCACATTCCTGTGTCTTGGCTTAGACCAGAGCTAAAGTTCATTTTGACTAGGCTGAATTCTTCTTTGACTGGGGACTTGGAGGCCCATGAGAAAGCACCAACAGATCTAAACCTTATTCAGATTCTAGTGGGTTTTGCCTACTTGGGAACAACATTGATGTGTAGCATACATGGCAGTGGGGGTGACTTCCACTGAGCAAGTCAGCACAAGATGTGATGCTTAGATGTATCGTGTTTGATGGAAACAGCAGCTGTGTGTTCGGATTGGCTGGTGCTGGTGAAAACAAAGCAACTTTGATGGGAATTTTCCAGGGTAGCAAAGGGTTCCAATTTAATAGATGATGTAGATGTGCAGATCTTTTCAATGTCTTTGATCATGTCTGTCTTAAGAAAATTGGATATGCCTTTCTGTCTTCTCCCAGCTCTGGTTTACTGTCCTGATGCTGTCAAATTATATATAGCTCTGAATATTCCAGATATACTTTTATCCCATTGGCTTTAGGTCTCCTTGAGTGCTTACTGACACCCAGTAATAGCATCTTGGGATGTTTGGGTATCCAAACTTGCTGCTGCAAGCACTGACAGAGGCGAGATCTTAGGACAGGAAACCTTCCAGTGATGGCTTTAGGCTAGTAGTACAAGAAACATGCAGAGTTTTGCCAGACAGTGACTGCACTCAAGTGTACACATGCCCCAAGTTCATTGTAGTACAAAAATATCGGTTATGAAGTTGCCCTTCCTGACTCCTATTCCTTTTCTGTCCTTCCTGCTGTGTTCATGATTGTGAACGTAGATGCATATTTTTGCCAGTTCTTTGATAACAGAACTAGAAATCTGGTCCTGGAGCAGTCAGATGAATACATCAGGGAAATGCGCTTCATTAGTGGTGCATGTTCAGTAAACAGCAGCAACCTGGGCACTGTATGGTAAGTCAATGGATATTATATCTTCTGACATTGGCAGTTATGCCAACTAAAGGATGAGAAGACAGAAGGCAACTCTTACAAAACCTGGGAGTAGGATATCTCATACCATATGTTTTTCCTCTACTCTTGCTTATCTGTTTTCTTCCATTACACTTGAAGTGAAATCCCAAAAAGAATTACACCCTTCTAAGCCCATTGACTTCACTGGACTTAGAAGGGTGTAGCTTTTCAGGATTCCTCTTGATATTGAATCCCCATTGGGGAGCAAGCTGCATATCAAGTTAAATAATGAAAATGTATTCTGCTACTACCATTGCTGACAAAAGTGTCACTTCTGGAATGAATAGGGTTAGCATTTTCTTGTTTTCATGATCTGTTCTGGTTACAGAAAGTGTAGCTTGTTTTTCTTCAGGAATCTCAGTCTTCCTGTGTTTCCTCAATCTATGCAAGAAATACATTTTGTAGACATCACTGTACAAATACATGATGAATGCATAGGCACCACCTTATATTGGAAACCTACTGATCGACAAACATATCTACATGCATCCAGCCACCAATCGTGAACAGACCAAACAATCTATTGTCTACAGCCAGGCTCTGTGTTACAACAAACCTTTCTGGAACTAAAATATCCACCCAGCGAAGTAAAGAAACAGATTAACAAAGCCAGAACAATGCCCAGAGAAAGCCTTTTAGAAGACAGGCTTAAAAGAGACAATAACAGAACACCACAAGAATATTTCTCTGGCCTGGTGACAGAGGAGATGTAACACTGCACAACCAGTCACCCCACCTCAGAGAAAAGGATGCTGCTAGTTACCTCTGTGTGTGAAAGCTTATACTTTGAATAAAACTGTATTGGTCTTGGTGCCGCTGGACTCGAATTTTGTTACATTTCCTCAGTCATCCAGCTTTGCATGTCAAACTCTATACAGCTGCTATGAAAATCACAGACAGACATTGTGGAGCATGTTAAACTCAGCTGTAGCCTCCTAGCATACACCTCTTTCATCTCTGCATCAATCTAATTTTTAGTTTACTCTCACTTTAAGGAACCCAAGGTGGAGGACATGGTACTTCCCTCCCCCATTTTCTCCTCTCAGTGGGTCAGTATGGCTGCAAGAGAGTGAATATGAATCTAGGCCTTCCCCAATGATTCTTAAGGGGGGGGGCATATCCCTCCTCAGCAAGTTACCAACAAATCCTGGGGGGGCATTCAAGATTTTAGTCAGCCCCTCCTTTACACTTACAATGGTTTCTGTTCTGACAGCCAATAGGAGAATTGTTTTATATAGAAAAAGTGTCATCAAGAAAATAGTAATTAAATTGAGTATTAAGGAGTTGGCTGATGGCTGATCATTGAAGATATGCCTGAGATCTGTGCATGGCGCACATATATAGATATATAAATAAAGGTAAAGGTTTCCCTTGCTCGAAAGCTAGTCGAATCCGACTCTAGGGAACAGTGCTCATCTCTGTTTCCAAGCTGAAGAGCCAGCACTGTCCGAAGTCTATAAATGGAATTGTGTTCTCAGTCATGCTTTTTGTATTATGATTTTTGGGTTGTGACTTGGGGAGGGGCATCCAATAGCCATGTGGCACACTTGGTGGGCAGTAGTGAATTAGGAAGTACTTATCTAGCCACTGCACAATGTCTGTTGGTCTCTACCTTAAGCAATGTTGGATTTGATGGGAGAGGATGGAGTGATCAGTCTGCATATAAAATTGCCTTTCCTTCATCTTGGGATTTTTCATGAATATATGAAACTGTCTTGTGCTACATAAACCCATTCACATCCACCCACCCCTTAGACTAATATCTAATCTGCCTGGCGGTGATTCTTCAGGATCCTGGGACAGAGAATCATCTTTGCCTGCTCTTGCTTCCTGAGAGCTGTTAACTAGAAATGCCAGGGGATTGAATTTGGCACCTTCTGTGTGGGGGGCATATGCTCTGCCACTGAGCCACATCCCTTCCGACAAAAATTTCTTTCCCACTTTCAGTGAGCAGACTAGGAACATGTGGTGTTTGACGTCTGTATCAGATTGCTCTGAGCTCCTTGGAGGAAGGGTGGGATAAAAATGTACGGATTTTGTGTGAAATGAGAAAGGGTAACAAAAGTCCTGAGATTTAATTCAATGAAACAGCCCTTCTCAAATGGTAGTTCTGAACTGTAGCACTTAGAGTGGAATAGTAAATTCTAAAGACATCTGATATTATAAAGGAAATGTCTGGATCAGTATCCAAAATAGGGTTCCCCAGGCAGGTGCTGTGAGTGCAGATTTATAGACTACAGGTGTCTATAAATCTCCTAACAGCCACACACTCCATGGATAATTCTTTTACTGCCCTGGGAAGTTGAACTACCAAAAACTTTGATAGCTTTCTAAGGTTCTTGAAGCAGTCAAGTGAATCCAGACCTGTGTTCAAATCCCAGTGCAGTTATGCACTTGCTGGCTTTGACTTGGAAACTTCAGTTCATTTTTATTTTGCTCTATTGAGCTGAAATGAATGATGCAGATTCTGTTTTCCCCCTCCTTGTCATGATGGATAGCTCACTGTTACCATCAGTGCTTATCTGAAACATGGTTATCTCTAGTTGCTTATCAGTAGGCTTGAAGCTACTTAGAAATGAATGCAGCAATCAGCTTCTTGATGTGACAGCCAGAAGAAGTGTGATGGGTTCATAGGTCTCGAGGCCCTTTGAGCTGTGAAGAGTGATGAGCTCCATTTCATGGCTTTTGGAGCGAGTGAACGAAATGAACATTCTAAGTGCTTCGCAAAGCACTATGGAGACGATGAAGACTGCCTTAAGGCCATTTTGCTTTCTGTGAGGCAGGATCCTGCTTCTCCATTAATACCTTAAGATCATGAAAGCAACTCTGCTGGATTAGGACAGTGGTCCATCTACTCGAGCATCCTGTATCCCACAGTAGCCAGACAGATCCGCTGGAAGTCCCAGAAGCTGTGTCACAGAGGCCAAAGTCTCTACTTGTTCTTGCCCACTAAATCGAGTGACCCTCCCCGGCCCTAAGGATGCCAGGCTGGCTATCACCAGGGCCTTTTCAGTGGCGGCTCCGTACTGGTGGAATGAGCTCCCAGAAGAGATCAGGGCCCTGCAGGACCTTTTGCAGTTCCACAGGGCCTGCAAGACGGAGCTCTTCCACCAGGCTTTCAACTAGGAGCCGTCCCCACTGTCATCACCAATGATCCCTTGGCCCAGATAGTCGAGCAAACTGAGGAAACCTCAAAGAAAGTACGCCATCTACATAATTCTCAGAAACATCGACAGCATTTTATTAGGATGAGTAGGATAAATGAACTGTTTTTAGGATGGTTTTACTGGATTTTAATTGATGTTGATATATTATGTTATATGTTTTAGTGATTGTGAGCCGCCCTAAGCCTGCTTTGCCGGGAGGGCAGGGTACAAATGTAAAAATAAATAAATAAATAAATACTGCATCAGAGCGTGGAAGCTCCCTTTATCCATGATGACCAGTACCCATTGAGGGTCATATCCTCAATGAATCCCTCTTTGTCTCAGATGGCAAAAACTAAATTAACAGTATGTGTGCTCTCCAAAGGCCTAGATTAATGCTGCTAATTAATTAGCATGACTGTTTATTCCTGCTGAATTGTATTTTGCCCAGAGGCGCACTCGGCTCTACTCTGTTGGTGGCCTGCGAATATCGGTGCGGTGCAGCACAACTTAAGTGAGGTTTTCTGTGGCTTTCATTCCCCTCCCCCCAAACATGTCTGGCCTGAGGGTGATGCCTGCCCTTTAATTATGTGGGATTGGAACACCCAGCCAAAGCTGATCAGAAGGTGACCATGCAGCATGATGTCTGAAGAGTCTTTCTCTGCCAAGGATTGTCAGAGTATTGGTGGTTCTTGTGTAGCATTCAGATACTTTGAGCTTGCTTTTCTGCAGAGGCTATCACCCCGTCCCCCACCCCCAGTGTGAAGACAGCATGCACGTTGTGGTGTGTAAAAGAATCACACTTGCAGAAACATTAAATACATGTATTTTCAAGCTAGCGTGAATTTGCTTTCTTGCTTGTTTTGTAGGACTTTGTGCTTATTACCAGGCGCTGATGTGGCGATGGGCAGTATGGGGTTTACGAGGGAAGGAATAGAGATGCCAGTTTCAAGCCTATGCTGGGAAATGAGACAGAAACTTAATAAGCGTCCATTAGACACAAGAGCAAATGGGGATGCTGTTCAAGAAGCACAATCCATATTTCTCGACTCCTGCAGCTACAAGTAGGGAGGTTCTGAGGTTGGTGTGGTATAATGGGCCAGTGTCACTTGGCATACCAAGGAGATCTTGCTTTGATCCTGCCATTGTCTCTGAAATGTCTTTAAGGTTCTGATTTTTTCTGTCTTGGGGTCCTTGTGTGGCGTGGAAAGGAAGCATAGGTACATTGTAATTTCTTAAAAAATAATTTATCTAATTCTTATCCCTTGAATGGGTTGGGTGTACAAGTTGTTCGCTCTCTTCCATTTCATCCACACAACACCCCTGTAAGCGGTGCTTCTTTTGTTTGAAAAGTGCCAGTGCGTATATATAAGGTTGCACTGATTTCTACCAAGTCCCCCTTCACTCTGCCAAGCCCCATGCAGCTGTTCTGAGGGTCCACTCTCTTTTTCGGGCTGATGCACAAGTATCAGGACTCAGGAGCCATGAAAAAAGGTACTGGTACTCAGTATTAGTGAGTAACCATCACAAAAGAAGCCCTACCTGTGAGGTAGGTAAGGATGAGAGCAGGGGTCATTTTGTAGAAAAAGAGGTGCAGGAGCTCATTAGCATAACTCATTAGCATAACTTATTTGCGTATGCTACACCACCTGACATCACTGAAAGTATGTCAGAAGGTGAGAGAGAGAGAGAGAGTGCTGGCAGAGAGGGGACAGCTACCAATCCAAGCTTCAGAAATACCACTATTCTGGGAGGAGAGCTTCAGTGGTGGCTGAAGCCTTCAGAAGGCTGGTCGGAGAACAAGGACCTTTCCAGGGGACGGGGTCATTTTGCTACAGCCATGACACAAGCAGGCAGGGTTGCCACAAATTGGCTGCAACTTGATGGCAGAAAAGAGAGAGAGAGAGAGAGAGAGAGAGAGGGAATCTTGAATCCTCAGTCTTCCAAGTTTGTACTGCACTGCCTCTGTCACTATGTAGCTGTAGGCACACACACACACCCCTTCCCCGGCGTCTCTGCATCTGTGCTTCCCATCTGCAGTTTGGGGATAGTGATAATCTACCTCACTGCGGTATCATACAGAGTTCTGAAATTGATTAAACGTTTGAATATGCTAACGAAATACGTACATGCAAAGTAGTCATAGTGTTTCCTTTTTCTTAAAACACAGAACAGCTTTAGGGGAAAAGCTTAATATGCAGATTTTGTTAAATTCCCAGGTTTGGGAATTTCCTTGGGGTGTGATCTAGCGATTGAGAAACATGCTGAGTTGTACGCCTGGTCTGAACTGACAGCAAAACGAGGTAGAACAGAAATGGAAGATCTCTTAGCTGGTCAATTGGACTGCGGTAACTCAGACTGTAGGCAGGGGGACTAGATTTTTGAATGTTCCTCTGCATATAAAACTCTCTGCAAGTAAAAAGGTAGCACAGCAAGAGATGGCCTGGGTTAGTGTAGTCCCTTTCTGTCTGAATGGGCCAGTTCTTTCCTTGCTGGAAGTTTTTCACCTGAGGGAGCTTTCAGAAACAGCATCAGTCTCTCCTGCATCCTGAAAGTCAGGGGTCATTTCAAGCAGGATCTTGGGGGAGCTCAGCTCCGGGAGTTGGTGCCAGCCCCCCCCTCCACGGGGGAATGCCTGCTTGTGTCATGGCTGCAGCAAAATGACCCTGTCCCCTGGAAGGGTCCTTGTTCCTCTGACCAGCCTTCTGAAGGCTTCGGCCACCACTGAAGCGATCCTCCCAGAATAGGGGTATTTCTGAGGCTTGGATTAGTAGCTGTCCTCTCTTTGCCAGATCTCTCTCTCTCTCTCTCTGTTCTTTCTTTTCTTGCCTTCTGACATACTTCCGGTGATGTCAAGTGGTGTAGCATATGCAAATTAGTTATGCGAATGAGTTATGCTAATGAGCTCCTGCACCTCTTTTTCTATGAAGTGAGCCCTGCTGAAAGTGGTGCCTTCCATTCTGACACCCCTATATTCTTCTACTTTGGGAAATTGTTGGGGATTTGGGGGTGGTGCCCGTGGTGGGAGAAGTTTGGGGAGGGAGTTCAACGTCGATCTGGTGTCACTCTAGGTCTTCTGTTTCTCTTTGGTATATCATGGAGCCTGTCCTCTGAAGCGGCTGCTTTCTCTAGGAGAACTGTCTCTGTAGCCTTAAAGTTGTGATTCCAGGAGGACTTCAGGCCTTACCTGGAGGTTAGTAACCTAGGCTGTACTTAGACAGGGTCTTAGGTCCAATTTCAGCACAATGCTGGTGAGACAGAAGAACTTGCCCTTGTTGAGTCTGCACACCTCCAAAGTCTCAGTTGAACTGTACTCTCAGCTGCTGTATATGGGAACATTAGTACCCCGTGGAGCTGTAGCCTGGGCAAGTGTGTAGTGGCATGGTAATGTTGCACACATAGCATCCCAGTTGAAAGAAGGCACTACTGCGCACATGCAACTTTCTGCCAGCCTCATGTTTAAATGGGGCCTTAAACTCTGCATGGGAGGTAGCAAGCTACCTTTGTTTGGGGGGGGGTCTTCTTTTTGTAGCAACTGGAGGTGATATTCCCTGGAGTGCTGATGGCAGGCATGCCCATAGGAAAACACTACTGGCTCCCAATGCAAGTCCAAGCACATGTTGAACCTCTCCCTTGCCCCTCCTTCCTTGTATTTCAAAGCCTTACGTAGCAGATTATATTTGAAAGCCTTAAGTAGCAATATATCCATTTGCTTTAAAGGTTTTGTCACTTTAGCAATGTTGTGGGTGTGGATCCTCTCTCTCTTGCGTGTGAGAATACTTGAATTCTGCAAAATGAGAGGGGAGGGCACTAGTATGTATTGCTCCCCCTTCAGCCCGATGCACGCACCTGGAAACCGATCTGCTTCCAGGGTTTTTCCACTCACTTTTGATCTGTTGAAATTGTGGTGCGTGTCCTGGGCCAAAAAGCACTGGGGCAGCCATTCTCACTGGTTCCCTTCCTGAGGTCTCAGGGGAGTAGAGCAAGGCTGCCAACATGTGTCCTCCCCCTCACCCCAATTTGTATGGAGGATATTGCACAGCTTCTTGGGGCTGCATGGGTGAAATAGTGCACCAGAGGTGCTTTGAATATAGACAATGCATTGTTGCAGAGATTAAGGGGCTGATGTCCTAAAACTAGAGACTGAGCATAGAGCACTGCACAGATCTCTGACCATGTTTTCAGATGCTCCCTTGGGTAGAAGGACCCAGGGTTGCCAGACACCCAGGTGGAGCCTGGAGTTCTTTGGGAATTGTCCAGGTTACAGAGATCAGTGCACCTGAAGGAAATGGCAGCTTCAGAGGATGGTCCCATCACATCCCAGAGAAGCTCCCTCTCCAAACTAACCCTATTTTTTCCCCAGGTATTGCCCTGAAATCTTCCAGAATATCTCAGGCTGGAGTTGGCAGCCATGCAGGGCCATTAGGATGCATCCTTTCCTCTGTGTGCTAAAAGGAAATGCTGGGATTGATTGTTGATTGACACACCGTGTATTTTATTAAAATATTTTTATTCTGGCATTAGGCATGCTGTGCTTTCAGGGCAGTTTGCAAAAACATGCAAGTGACATGAGAACAGAGTGTGGTGTGCTGGAGATGCCCAGCAGGATCTTGGCATCGTTTCTCTGCTACGTATGGTGCGAACTTTTAATATGAGCCCCTGCACACTCATGATCCCATACCTTTGATCTCATTTAGTGGTCAGTGTTGGGTTAGGGTTTGGGAGATCCAGGTTCAAATCCCCACTCTGCCATGGAAGTTCTCTGGGTGATCTTGGGCCAGTGACATGCTCTCAGCCTAACCTACATCACAGGTTTGTTGTTGGGGAGTTAAAATTAAGGAGAAAAGAACAATATGGCCCCGTCCACACTGTCACTTTTGTCGCTCATTTCTCCCTATTGCTTCAGGTTCCCCCACCCCCCATATGTTTTGTTCTCTCTAGTAGTTCCAGAGGGAGCAAAACACATGTGGAAAAGGGGGAGGAACCCAAAGCAATAGGGAGAAATGAGTGCCAAAAGTGACAGTGTGGACAGGGCCTATGGTTTGTTGCTTTGGGTCCCCATTGGGGAGAAAAATTAGGTATACGTATCTCAATACATAAGAAGTTCTGTTTCACGAGGTGGGTAATGGGCTTGTAGGCTGGCCTCCCATACCCTTTAAAATGACACACACACCCTAGCCCTGCCCCATGCGTGGGCATAGGGCAGCAGTTGAACCAGAGACTATAGCTACATTCAGACTTTATTGCTGTAGTGAAAGGCTGTTGCAAAACAGGCTAAGATTATTGGTCAGAATCAAGTGTTTCACATACAGTCAAGTCAAACTCATTAATGAAATCATGCACACATATTCATCTTACTCAGAGGCATTAAAATAAAAAAAAGTGTTTTTGAAGCTCCCTCTCCACCCACACTCACTTTGCTCAAATTTTGTTTGATGCAATTGCAAATAATGCCACCCGGTAAGATATCCTTTTATCTTTTACCAAGGAAGTATCTTGTGATGACCAACCAGTACATTGAGAAATGTCCCTCTTGGGAAATCATAGAGTGAGCAAGACCATAAGTCATGGACTCAGTCTTAAATATAACCACTTTGACATATACACAGTCACTCTTTAATGAGGGATGCACTGATACCTGTTCTCCGAATATGCTGTAGGTATCTGTTAGAGTCTCAGTTTGGCAAATATAGTTTCAGCCGGTGGATAGCTGTGCAAGTCTGTAATAGCAGAACAAAATTCGAGTCTGGTAGCACCTTAAAGGCCAACACAGTTTTTCAGGGCATAAACTTCTGAGAGTCACAGCTCACTTTTTCAGAGACAAATAGAAGTTCAATTAGCCCTCATATTCAGCAGACCTTTGTTTATTGATTCAGAACATTTCTATGCTGCCTTTCCAGCCAAACAGAATTTCCAAGGTGGCAAACTTTAAATGTTTGAACATTAAAAATGTTTGAAATAAAGTATGTATATAATCATTCAATAAAAACATATAAACACCACAAACTAGGGAGGAGGCCAGTGATGGTTATTGGGGGTATGCCAAACGGAACAAAAAAGTCATCCTCTAGTAGAAGACTACAATAGAGGAAGATAGATGGATCTCACTGGGAAGTGAGTTCCAAAGTTTTGGTGCCACGACTGAGAAGGCTCTCAGGTTGTTAGTTACCCATTTGACCTCCAATGGCAGGGGCACCCAAAGCAGGATATAAGGGCTGATGGATCTCCATTCCTTTTGGTATCTGACTGAGTTTTGTCTCAGGGAAGCTTATACCCTGGAAAAATTTTGTTGGTCTGTGTGATGCTACTGGATTCAAATTTTGTTCTCTGTTCTGTGAATGCTTCCTTTAAATTTGAACAAGAAGTATTCTGGGAATATAATCTTCCTTTTGTATAAAGGTATATCAATTAGAAAACTGATTATTACTTTTATTTCTCTATCAAGCTGCGTTAATGCGTCCAGATAATGTGTTATTGGCACACTGGTTAGAGCAGTATTCAGCTATGTATGCATGCCCACACCAAGTGACTATTTCCTGCGTTAGGTGGAAGAGAAGATATTACTAATACGCCTTGTAGGTAGCCTAATGGCTAGCCTCCTGTGGCAAGTAAATTGTTTCCAGACTGACAGGTTAGGAAGATTTTTTTTTAATTAGAGACTTGGTAGGTCATGTTTTTCCCCATCCTCAGCAGTTGAAAAATGTAGGAAGAGGAGTCCTTCAATCGGAAAAAAATCCTTAAACTAACCCTGTGCATTGTGTTAAGAAATCACTGTCTCTTTAATACTGACATGCAGGGCTATTTTTGGGCAGTTCTGATTGGCTTCTGAGTTGGCCACGCCTACAGCCTCCCCTCCTCGGGTTCCCCAGGTGCCTCCCAAGCTGCGGGGCGCCTGGGGAAGCCAAACCAATCCAGGGAGGGAAGGCAGTTTAAACTGCCTCCCCTCCGTGGGTTCCCCAGGCGCCCCACGGCTGAGGGGCATCTGGGGAAGCTGATCCAGAAACTGCCTTCCTTCCCTTATGTTCCCCATGAGCCCCGCAAGCCACGAGGCACCTGGGGAAGCGGATCCTGGGAGGGAGTTGTGCTGTCAGGGTTGTGGCCTAATTATGCTAATGCATTTCTGCTGTTGGGTGTGGCCTATTATGCTAATGAGTTCCTGCTGGGCTTTTTCTACCAAAAAAGCTCTGCATGAAATTGATGCAGCTTGCCCTGCATACCTGAGTAGCTCTGTGAGGTAAGCCACAACTGTTCCCATTTTACAGGAATGCAGTTGGGAGATTCAAGCAAGTAAGCAAACAAATAAAGAATACCCTGTCTTTCTTCAAAGGGGGGACCCCAAGTGGCATACATGGTTCTCCATGCCTGCATTTTATCCTCACAACAACCCTGTGAGGTAGGTTACTTTGAGAGCGTATGACTCACCTAAGATCACCCAGCAAGGCTCCATGGCACAACAGGAATCTGAACCTGGGTCCCAGCCTGGTACACTACCCACAATAGCATACTGACTTGCCCAAGGACCACTGTTGAGTTCATGGCTGACAGATCATCCGGAACCCTGATTTGCCAACCTCTTATCTATTAATCACCATATTTACCTGAAATTCAGATGGCCCTGGATGTAAGATGACCTCCCCTAAAAGTTTATGCACACAATTTTTTTTTTGCTTATATAGTATGTGACTATAAGGCAAACCCCCCCCCCCTTTTTATGGCGAACCTTGGGGGGGGGACCTAGTTTTGCATATGAGTGTATACAGTAGGCCATACCAATGCAAGTATTTAAATTGTTGAGGGGGTCAGGGAACTGACATGCCAATCTTTCTGGTGCCTTTAAACCATCATTGGTTTCCCTTTAAAAAAGCAAAGGTGGTTTTTTATAGGATTCCAAAGTTGTAATTGGAGAACCCCAACACCAATGACTGTTTGAGGACTGTTGAGAGCAAGCTGGGGTATGGTGGGAGGGGCCAATCGTCTCTGAACATTTCCTGTCTTGTGGGAGCTTTGAGGCAAACGTGACCTGCGTGTACAGCTGTGCTGGTATCATGAAACACACAGCCTGGGAGGGTGGTTCCCCCCCCTTCCCTCATGTGAGCAGGTTTGTTGATACAACAGATTGGAAAATGCTTATGCCCTGCCATTTGGTGCGTGGGCTTTCTCCCCCGCCCCCCATAATGGTTTTATTTTACATTCAACAGCTTGTCTGCTTTCACAGGTCACCTTGGCAGGGAGGGGAAGGGGTTTGTGTATTTGTGTGCTTAGGCTCTGAGTAACACGGGAGCTCTGAATAGGAGCAACTGTTGATGGGGACGCATCAGTGGGCTTGAATGCCACTGAAGTGTTTTATGTAGCACATTTTTATCCTCTTCTCCTCTTGAGGAGCTTTGGCTGCCGGTGCCTATGGGTCTCCCTCATTTTGTCCTCACAACAACCCTATTGGGGGAATATGGATTGCCCAAAGTCACAGAGAGCCAGTTTGGTGTAGTGGTTAGGAGTGCAGACTCTAATCTGCGAGAACCGGGTTTGATTCCTCACTCCTCCCCAAGCAGCTGCTGGTGTGACCTTGGGTCAGTCTCAAGTTATTTCACGAGCAGTTCTCAAAGAGCTCTCTCAGCCCCACCTACCTCACAGGGTGTCTGTTGTGGGTAAAGGAAGGAAAAGGAGATTGTAAGCAGCTCTTGAGACTTCGGGTAGTAAAGGGCGTGGTATAAATCCAATCTCCTCCTCCTCCTGTTCTTCTCCTCCTCCTCCTCCTCCTTCCAGTGAGCTTTGTGGCAGCAGGGGGATTGAATTCAGACCGCCTAGGCCTGAGGGCAGGGGTCCCCAACATGATGCCCATGGGAGCCATAGCACCTGCTGTGCCTTTCATGGTGCCCACCCAGTGTTTTTAGAAAGTGGGTGTGGCTAGATGGGCCTTTTGCCCCACAATGCTTCTGATTGGCCATTGTGCTCTGCAGATATTTAAAAAAGTGTTGTTTTGGTAGCGGCTGCCACCACAGCACAAGGATCTTCGCTATTTGACTGAAGGTAAGCTGCGGCAGCCATATTGTGGCTGGCTCCACCTTCTGCAGCAGCTGTTTTGTGAATGAGCCCACCACACTATGTCAGAATTCCAAAGATGCCCACCGGCTCACTAAGGTTGGGGTCCCCTGCATTAGGTGTTGACGCTTTAACCACTGGAGCACGCTCTTGCTTGAGTGGATGGGCGGCTTCTTGTTGGCGATGCATAACTCAAACCGTCCCCTGCTCTTGCCCGCCATCTCTTTTCAAGTGAATATTTTATTGGGTATTTGCAACTGGCGTCTGGATTATCCATTCTGAAGGCAGCTTAGCTGTGCTCAGAGAAATGACAACATGAAATGCCACCTCCTCATGCCCGTCTGCTCCATGGGTGTGCACGTGGCATCTCTCTGCATGCAACTCATGGCAGGAAACAGCTGTTCAGCTTGTGGGAGTGCAGAGAGAGGTGAGCAAGCTGGATCCTCCTCTGTCACAGCTTCCTTCCCACCGCAGGTGGCAAAGGTGATGTCAGATAAAGGAGGGATTTCCTATTCTCAACAGAAATGGGTTGCATGATTGAAAAGCTAGTCTGTGTGAGGATTTTTTTTGGGGGGGGGGGCGCTTACAAGCTGTCTTATTGAGGCTAGATTAGTTATAAGAGTGAATAAAGATCAGGGGCTCCAAGCCAAATGGGAGTCCTGATTGTAGTCACACTGGGTTCATCTTTCACAGTGACAGCAGCACGGTATAGCAGTTAAGAGTGTCAGATTAGGACCCGGGAGACCTAGTTTTGCATCCCCACTGGACCATGGACATTTACTGGGTGACCTTGAGTGAGAAACATACTCTTGGACTAAGCTACCTCACAGGGTTGTTGTGAGGATGAAATGCAGGGAGGGAAAATTATGCAGGCTGCTTAGGGACCCCCATTAGGGAGAAATGTAGGCTATAAATGAAATAAGTACCAAAAAAATAAACCATCGAAAATTCCAGTGCATGGCCACAAACATTAATGTTTTTGCAGCTCATTAACGCCTAAGCAGATGGTTCAGTTGACAAGAAAGAGAGAGGTCAGAAATGTTGGTCTTGACCTGTTGTACATACAAGGGCCTATCTACAGGGGCCTTTTCTCAACCCACCGTACCCTCCATTTTTGTAGTGTATTGACTGCATGTTGGTTTCTATGCAAACGGGACCTAGAATACATTGAGGCTAGATGAGGGGCGATTACGTGTGGTCCAGTTGCTTCCATCTAAGCGTTTCTTATGCTAGATGATTTCTCTGCACAGGGCAGATGAATGGTGTCTTACCCAAAATAGTGGTACAATGGGTACCCCTCCATCTAAAAATTAAAAAGTCCAGCAGAAGGGAAAAGAACCCTTTGGGCAGGGGTCTATACAGACTGAAAATGCAGGTTTGTGGGGCTTGGTGAGAAGTGGAATGTGGTCATCAAGGCTTATTTATTTAATTAGACGAGCCTTCTCTGGGATCGTTCCTCTGAAGAATCTTTGGTTGTCAGGAACATCCCTGATAAGAATTCCTAAAGCTTCCCCCATCATATTTTCCCCCAAATGATTGCTTAAGATTTGCTGCCTGATGTGGACTGTTTGTACAAAATCCTTACATATTTCTGTTAGCCCAGAAATATTTTTTTCCCCTCCCTGCCTTCTGTGGAAGAAATGGACAGAGACGAAAATGAGGTGATACAGGAGGAAACGCCATCATCCATTCATCCCTGGCTAATGCATCTCTGGAAGGTGGGAAATAGCCTGTTGGGCACTCTTCCATGCTGATGCTCCCAGAATTCCTAGAAGGGATCATCCTGTTCAGTAGGGTAAAGATATCATCCCTGGCTTTGAAGCCAGGGGATGGCAAATTCTCCCAATGTCATTGGCAGAGGCTGATGTGGGTGGTTTGTCACGTAGAATCTTCTTGCTGGTCTTTGAACCACCATGATAAAAAAAGAGCAATTTCAGGGTCCTGGCTGGAACGACTTAAAAGTAATATCAATGGCCTTTCCAGCATGAAGAGTTTAGTGCTCTTGGATATGAATTTTTAAGAGGTCGCTATGTTAGTCTCCTGCAGCAGTATTTTTTTTGAAAAAGGAGTCTTTTGACAGCTTTAAAGAGGTTTATTATGGCAGGATCTTTAATGGGTAAGCAACCACTTTATCAGATGCATGTAGTGTAGCTTTACTCAGCAGATCTACAGCTGGGGGGGATTACAGCAGATGCATACAAGGTTATATAGATGTTCCACCCTTAGTGGTCTCATTTCTAAACTTAAGTCTCAGACACTTCAGCTTTCCTCATAGGGAAAGTGCTTCAGACCCCCAATCATCTTGGTTACCCTCCTCTTGTACTTTTTCCAGCTCAGTCATGTCCTTTTTGAGATACAGTGATCAGAACCGCACACAGTATTGCAAATGAGGCTGCACCATATTTTCAGTCCCTTTTCTGATAATCCTAAACATAGAATTTGCCTTTTTCACCACTGTGGCACACTGGGTTGATATTTCATTGAGCTATCTACTATGACCCCCAAGATCTTTGCCCCTCTCAGTCTCAGCAAGTTGAGACCCCATTATCCTATATTTGAAGTTGGGATTTTTTTGTTCCAATGTGCATCACCTTACATTTACACCTTACATTGAACTTCATTTGCCACATTGCTGCCCACTCACCCAATTTTGTGGAGAACGTCTTGGAGTTCTTCACAGTCATCCATAGTTTTTACTATCCTGAATAATTTTGTGTCATCTGCAAACTTGGCCACTACACTATTTACCCCTAGTTCAATTTATGAATAAATTAAATAGTACTGGCCCAATACTGGCCCTTGTGGGCCCCACTGCAATTGTCAAAAGCCTTTTGAAAATCCAAGTATATAGTGTTTATCAGGTTACCATTATCTACATGCTTGTCCACTTTCTCAGAGAACTCCAAAAGGATGTTGAGGCAGGACTTTCCTTTGCAGAAGCCATGCTTATATTCCTTCAGCAGGCTTTGTTCCTCTGTGTGCCTAATAATTGTATCTTTGATCACAGTTCTTACTAATTTGCCTGGGACAGACATTAGGCTGGGCTTTCATTTCCTAATTTTCCCCTGGACCCCTTTTTAAAATCCAGGTTAACATTTGCTACTCTCCAGTCTTCTGGTACAGTGGCTGAACTTAGTTATAACTTAAGTTACATATACAAGTTAGTAGATCAACTAAATAACATTTGAGTTCCCTAAGAACATCAGGACCTGGAGACTTACTGTGTTTTAACTTTCCAAGTAGGTCTGCGAGACATGGCTGCAAAGCATGACAACAGGAGACTTCAGCCCCCTTGTGCCCATGTTCACTTAAAACTGTATAAAGCTCCTGGGTAAAGGTAAAGGTTTCCCTTGCTCGAAAGCTAGTCGGATACAACTTTAGGAATGCAGTGCTCATCTTCATTTCCAAGCCGAAGACCTAGTGCTGTCCAAAGACGTTTCCATGGTCATGAAGCTGGCATGACTAGATGCCGAGGCGCACGGAACACTGTTACCTTCCCACTGAAGTGGTACCTATTTATCTACCTGCCATTTCTTGCTTTCAAACGGCTAGGTTGGCAGGAGCTGGGACCAGAGACGGGAGCTCACTCCATCACACGGCAGTTGGATCTCGAACTGCTGAACTACCGACCTTCCGGTCTGCAGTTCAGTGTCTTAACCACTGCAGCTCCTACATGCCCATAAATGAACATCAGTGTAGGTATCTTTCCCCATGAATATATATGCCCTGAGAAAAGCAGGATCCTTGAACCCTATACATTTATAAATACATTTTTAAATGCATGGGACTTTTTCATGTCCTGAAGTGAATGTGCATACACTGGGTGCCAGAGTTGGTTACTGCAGTGCCACTCCCCCCCCCCCCCCATGCTTAGTTTTTAAGTATGCACTTAGTTACACTCAGAGGCCCCGTGAGCCCCACCTGCTTCCGGATTTTGAGGCCCCAGCCATGATGACAGTTTATTTGTATTAAAAATGATGACCATTCAAAGTCTTACTTATGACAGAATCTATATCACCTAAGGGAAAAAATGTTTATCAAATCACATCTTTTGTTGGCCTAAATTTTCATTTCTAAGCTGAAAGTGTGCGTCATAACTGGGTTCCATAGGGATATGTATAAAAACAAGCTATGCAACTTATTGAACGCCAAAAAAAATAAGTGTCTGATTTGACCTGGAATAGATTATATGAAAACGGCTTCTCTCTCTCCCACTGCATGATCTGTTTATATGAAAACGGCTTCTATCTCTTCCACTGCATGACTTGTACTTCATAGAGGAAAGGCCCATCAATGGCTACTAGCCACGGTGGGTAAGGGAGACCACCCCATTCAGAGGCAGTAAACCTCTGAATGTCAGAAGTGGACCCTAGCCCACAAAAACCTTCTAATGTGAGAAATATGTTAGTCTTTCTTGTGCCTCAAGACTCCGTGACGTGTGTGGTTCAAGTAAATATGCTGTAAGATTGAGAAGGGCCTGAAGGGAGAGATGAAAGTAAGCTGGAACTGACCAGTGGTAAGAAAGGGGCTAACTTGCATCTCTCATCTTCTGCTTTTAGTCCCCCAAAAGAGACCATGGGGGGGGGGGCGCAGTTACTTTCACCCCACCCTGCAGGCTTTGCTCACCTTTGGCCTGTGGAAACGAAACAAGACTGACCAGAGATACTCCATTTAGAGGCTTGAACTGCATGTTATGAAAGGGAGGAAGAACTTCTTATAGAGGTCCCAGTTGCCCAGAGTTATGTTAAATTATAAGGAAAACAATTGTGTGCTACCTTTCGTGGGGACCAGCCAAAATATCACAGACCTTTGAGTTTTCCAGGTAGTCGTGTTGGTACACCGTAAAATCCACCAGTGATGTAATACTTTATTATGAGGTATTAAAAAGGTCAAAAACGTAACATAAAGTTAACTGTTTTATGATATTTCAGCTAGTCCTAATGTGAATTACTACACAGCTGCTATGTTTGGACTTTTTCTGTGGAACATTTCTGTAGAACTACCTATAATCTTTACTGTGAGGAATCTGGCTGGTCAGATGGGGTTCCTTCAGTGTGTGTTTTTCCCTCCTCTTTTCTTTCTCTGAGTATTTTAAGGAAGATACTTGGATGGACCTGCCTGCCCTTTAGTTCTGCAGCAAGGCTGTACTCCTGGCCATTAATTAATCTATTTAGATATTTTTGTCCTACTTTTCACCCCAAAGGGGACCCAAAGCTGCTCACAACATTGTTCTCTCCTCCAGTTTGTCCTTGCAACAGCCCTGATAGGTAGGTTAAGCTGAGGGTGAGTAATTAACCCACTGTCATAAGAACATAAAAGCCCTGCCAGATCCAACCAGTGGTCCATCTGCTCCAACATCCTGGCTCACACAATGGCCAACCAGTTCCCCTGGAGGTCTAAACAACAGGGGAGAGGGGCCAAGGTCTTCCCCTGATGTAGCCTCCTGGCACTGGTAGTCAGAGGTTTACTGCCTCTGAATATGGAGGTTTCCTTTATTCACCATGGCTCATAGCCATTGATGGGCCTTTCCCCCATGAATCTTTCTAAGCTCTTTCTAAAGCCATCTGTGCTCATGACCATCCCTACTTTGGCAGTGAATCCTACAATTTAGTTGCTTGTTGCATAAAGAAATATTTATTTTTGTCCATCTTGAATCAACTTCACTGGCTGCCCTGAGTTCTAGTAGTATGTATCATTTTATAAACCCATCATGTTCCCCTGTAACTATCTTCACTCAACTAAAAAGTCCCAGACTGTTCTGCTCTTTCCTCATAAGAAAAGTGCTCCTTCTCCATGATCATCTTGGTCAACCTCTTCTGTACTTTTTCCAGCCCTGCAATGTCCTTGCTGAGATGTGTTGACCAGAACTGTTCACTGAATTCCAAATGAGGCCCACTCCATGGCTCTATAGAAGGGCATTGAACAATATTCGCTGTTTTATTCTCAGCCCCTTGTTACCGACCAAGCTTCCATGGCAGAGTAGGGATTCGAATCTGGGTCTTCTGGGCCCTAGTCTGGCACTCTAACCACTACACCATGCTGATAGACCATGTAAGTCGGATGTGGTCTGGTAGTTGTTGGATCAGGGTTGAGCCTTGATGGAGGTGCTCGGCGTGTGTTTTTTCACGGTGTTCTGGAAGGCCTTGGACCTTTGTTTGAAGAGAGTCCTCTTTATCTGGTGCTAACTCCCTTCTGTCATATTGTCAGTGGAGTCTGTGCTGCATAGTAGTTGGAGAGAGTGGCAGCTATCTTGCCTTATCCTGGCTTCCAGCCCCAAAGGCAGCCACTTCTCAGTTCTCAGAGTTCCCTAGCTGTGCTCCTGGGTTGCAAAGTGGGGACAGAGTTGGCTTCGGTCCATCGGCAGGTAGCCCTTGCTGCCAGCCTTTCTGCACTTCCATCCTTCTGTTGTGATGGCTCTGTCTTCCTTTCTCACCTCTCGTTTTCCTCGGAGAGCGTAAAAGTAGAGACTTTGCCATCCAGCTTTTCTTACTCCCCTTCCCCCCCTTTTTTAAATCCCCCAAAGTGTTTCCTTTTGGCAGCTTTGTAGATTCCAGGCATTTCCCTTCCGAAACTGTGTTTGGTGCTGGGTTTCGTTTGAGCAGCAAGGAAGAAAAATAAGAAAGCGCCAGCTGTCCCGCACTCCCCTTCGTGTCTCTGTGGTGGGATCACCGTATGTTCAATGCCAGGAACATTCTTCAGGACCTCGTGGGACTCACTGGGTTTCCTGTTGGAGAATGCAAATTGGAGAGGGAGGGCGGAAGGAGCCGGAGGCTGGTTTGGGCAGGTTGCAGGATAATATGCTGCAAGGAAAAAGGGGGGAGGTTATTGGGGGTGTATGGGCTCCCCTGGGGCTGTCAGGTTGTGGATAAGGGGTTGAGAGCTTTCTCTGGAGTGCCAGGCCTGACTTTGCAGCTTGACGGTTTAATAGTTCTGGGGATTGCAGGACTAGTCCCAGATAAGCAGAATCGAAGGGATGTTGTGGACCAACAGGAAGCGAAGAGGAGCGTGTCTCCACTTGCAAAGTGATGGTGGATTAAGTTGTGTCCTTACTAGCTGTTTTCCCAGTTGGAAGCAAGTAATGTCTTTTTTTCTCCTCCTTCTCCAGGCCAACATATTTTCAGGCCACGGTTGTGACATTTCTGGAAGGGAAATAAGGGTGTTGCAGGGTTTTGGGGAGGGAAAAAAAACACTGCCATGTGTTTGATTTAAGCCACCAGAGACAGGACTCATGGAATGCTGTGAGGGCAGTCAGCAGTGGCAGATACTAGAGATTCCCTTTGAGGGGAGAAGAAAAATGCAAAGCTGAATCAAGAGTGGCAGGAAGAGTTTCTGCAAGAGACCTAAAGTGAATGAACCATGGAAACAGCCACAGTCGGGCCAACGTGAGATTCTCTCTGGCTGTTGAGACAGAAAAACAGAACTGGGCAGGTCAGAGCTGCAGATGGATGCACACTAGCCTGGAAGTAAGTGTCATGCAAATCCACGGGACTTGCATCTCAGTAAATGAGCATACGGTGGAAAATGAGTCCATGCGCTGCAGTGCTGGGTAGGCGATCAGCTGCACTGCTACATATTTTTAAAAGGAAATTGTTGGGATAAATGTTAACCTCCAGCATGCTCCCCGCCAGCCTCTCCAACTCTGTGCATGCTTACGGAGAGGTAAGTCCCACCATTTTCAGTTGACCTTACTGTATTACATTTTAATACCACCAAGGAGAACAAGATCCCGGTGGGTAGCTGAATTGGTCTGAAACAGTAGGACAAAGTTTGAGTCCATTGGTACCTTTAAGACCAACAACAGTTTACTCAATTTAAATTTAAAATTTAAAACTTTGTTGGACTTAAAGGTGCCACTGGACTCAGACTTAGTTCTACCAAGGAGAACGGTGTGGCCTACTTGGTTCTCCTCGCCTCCCTTTTAACCTCACAACAACCCTGCGAGGTATGCTGGGCTGACCCAGGGTCACTCAGTGGGCTTCATAGCAGAATAGGAATTTGAGCTCCCCAGTCTTAGAACACCCACCACTTTACCACGCTGGCTCTCAAGAAAAGTGCACATGTTCACTTCAGGACTGGCATGGTAATCAGGCCTATTGACAGGGCTGGCATCACAGGTTGGAACCACTGGGCAGCATCTGAGCCTTGGAAGAGCCCTTGATTGTGGGTGGCAGCAGCTTGCACAGGCTGCTGCTCTTGAAGTGGTGATAGTACTGGCATCGGGTCCTCCCAGACACAGTGGGCCGGTCTCCCTGCCTTCCCTCCCTTGGCATGTATGCTGATGTCATAGGTGGAGGCCAGGCAGATTGCATGCCACTTACCTACCCAACATGCAGTGATGGCCGCTAGGAGCAGCTGATGCCAAGCAGCAGGAGAGGACACAGGAGCAGAGGAGGTGAACAGACGCTGGTAACCAGCTGCCTGTCCCTTCTGTTATTGTTACAGCTGTGCCTGGGAGGGAGCCCAGTGAAGGGCATCCTCCAAGGGCCCCAAAACCTAGAACTGGCCATGCCCCTTGGCAATCCAGATAATATGTTTTGACCTAGAGACAAGATTTTGGTTGTGGTGTGGCCTTGCAAATAAATACACGAATGTTACTAGTCCTCATCATAAAACAAAACTTAACTTGAGTGGCGGCAACCTACCCTGTACGATAGGAGGGAAGGGGACAAGACGCTTCTCACACCTGCAGATCCCCCACTGCCTCTTGGGTACTCCTGGGCAAGGAGAGTGGGGGGTGGGGTGGATCATCATAGTGACAAGGGGAGGGCCTGGGGCTCTGTGACAGAGCAACTTCTTTGCCTGCCACAGGTCCCCGGCTTGTTCTCTGGTATTTCCAGTGAAAGATTTCAGGCAGCATGTCTAGGAAAGGACCTTTCTATGCCTGAGACCCCGGAGAGCTGCTGCCACTGCTCAGGGTAGAGAATAACAGGCTTGCTTCTTTGAACCTGCATCTTTTAACTTTTTGATAGATAGTGTGACAGTACACTCCCCTAGGGTTAGTTGCGTGCGCTTTGATTATCTCTCTGATGGTTGGTGACGTAGAATAGAGTGCAGCTGCGTGATACATGCAAGTTATCTTTTCCTATTCAGGAGTGATAGGTGGGCTTCCAAGGATGATAATAAAAATCGAGCTAAGGCCATGTAACCCTTCTGGAAAACACAGTTTGCCCCTGTGGAATGCAGTCTGTGAAGGCACAGAAAGAGGTTAGGGCATCTTCATTTGAGGAAAGGCTAAGGCATTTGGGGCCTCTAGAAGATAACTGAAAGGGTGAATATGGTAGAGGCTTATAAAATGACACATGATGGACAGAGAGCCCTTTCCCCTCCCCTCCTCTGACACTTGGAGAGCCAGTTTGGTGTAGTGGCTAAGTGTGCGGACTCTAATCTGGGAGAACCGGGTTTGATTCCCCACTCCTCCACTTGCACCTGCTGGATGACCTTGGGCAAGCCATAGCTCTGTACCAGCTGTTCTCTCAAGGACAGTTGTCTCAGACCTCTCTCAGCCCCACCTACCTCACAGGGTGCCTGTTGTGGGGAGTGACTGCAGAGACAGGATGGCTGAGTCTCAAGGAGTTAACCATACTGTGAAGTCTGGTCTATCCTGTTGGCATAGTCCCTTGGAACTGCCTGTCCCTTGAAACCCCAAAGTATTGCCTGATGAGTTATGCTCCCCTTTAGCCATGTCCCTGGTCTACAGCAGAAACTTAAGTGCTATGCAATTCAATGCAAGCTCCTTTTCACCCACCCTCATTCTCTGGGGCCTTAGAGGCCCATTTCTGCAGGTGGCCGACTACTGGAATTCTCTCTCTCTTTTTTAATGTGTACAGCTAGCATTGCTCTTCAGATCTAGAGATCAACTCAGTGAAACAAATCAGGTCCTGAACCTGCCTTAAGCAAACAGCTGAAAGGCAAATACTACCCAGGCCAGCCGGGCAGAGGCACCTGTAGCTGTTTATGTTAGCGAGGAGAAGGCAAAGGTTTGTCACTGTTATCCGTCCGCTCTCTGCGCAGTCTGCGTCTGCTTGCTTTGGCACAAGAGGAAAGAGGTTGGGAAACAGAGATGGGGGATGCCCGTGATCTGGACAAGGTGAAAGAAGGAATCTGAGTTCCACTGAGCCTCCAGGAGGAGTAGAATCTGGTGCATCATAGTGGCTAAGAGAGTGAGCTGGGAGGGCACTGGTTTTGAACCTTCCCTCTGCTGTGAATTCACCACTAGACCGCTTCAGTTAAGCTGCACGCTCAGCCCCTGTCAGCAATACAGAGTTGACGGTGGTGGCCTGTCTTGCAGGTTTATTTGTTTGCTTATTAATTTCATTTACGGTCCACTTTTCTCACTTAGATTCAAGGTAGATTACAGCTAAAAACAATGTAGTAACGCCCTGACCTGGATAGCCCAGGCAAGCCCAGTCTTGTCAGATCTCGGAAGCTAAGCAGGGCCAACCCTGGCAAGTACTTGGATGGGAGACCTCCAGGGAATACCAGGGCTGGGAGGCAGAGGCAGGCTATCAAACCACTTCTCTGAATGTCCTCCGTGCCCCGGTAGGAGTCGCTAGAGGTCACCATGACTTCCAGGCACGGACACACACACAAATGCAAAAAACAAACAATGTGGCAATAGTAGCTGAGGCTGGCCTGATTTCATAAGATCTCGGAAGCTAGGCAGAGTTGGCACTGGTCAGTATTTGGAAGGGAGATCACCAAGGAATACCGGGGTCATGACACGGAGGCAGGCAATGGCAAACCACCTCTGAAGGTCTCTTGCCTTGGAAACAACCCCATGGGTCTTCATAAGAAAGAACAGAAAAAAGAAAGAACAGTAAAATCGACAAAACTGTCAAAACTGTGTGAATCCAGACGGTAAAGAAACAAGACAAAATTAGAGACTGTGGCAGTGCAATATTATATTATTTATAACAGTAATGAAATTGGGTTACAACTGAGACACAAAATTAGAGGACAGTTAAAAAAACAACATGAGACACACACCATGAAGACCACTGTAAACTCGGCAGATATAACCACCCCGACTACAACTTTATTCACCTTATACAAATACTCTCCTGAACGGTTCTGCTACTTTTAAAATGACTGAATTCTAAATAATAATTTGGCAGCCTGGCTGAAGACCTGTCAGTGGGAATAGTTTCAGAGCCACATTGATCTCCTGTAGAACAGCTGGCTTCGGGTCCAGTAGCACCTTAGAAACTGACAAGATTTTCAGGGTATGAGCTTTTGAGAGTCAAACCTCCCTTTGTCAGATCTGGGCTCGAATCTAGCTGTCAGTGGGGAAACCGACTGGTAGGACAACTGGGGGCGGTATTTTCAATGGGGGAAGGATTTCTCTTGCACTGCTAAAAAGCAGTGTATGTGAAGGGCTTTGAACGCATGAAGTCCTATATAAATGCTGTGCTGTCATCAATCCAGCTTTGTGCTCAGTAAAATGAGAGCAGGTGTAGAGACTGAGCCATGCGCTGGGTATCTGCTCAGCAACTTTTTATCCTACTGTGCCTCCCAAGGAAGCTCAGGACAGCATGCATACTTTTGCTGTCCTTTATCCTCCCAAATACCCCTGTGAGGTAGGTTAGGGGAAGACAGAGTGACTGGCCCTAGGCCACCTGCAAGTTCCACAGCCGGGGGGCAGGGTTGAAATTAGATCTCCCAGGCGGATGCTAAAACTACTGCACCACATTGTGTAGTCCCGTATTCAGATCTCACCCATACCAGAGTTCCCGGTAGGTGAGTCATTCTTACTGAGTATCACCCCCTCCCACTGCAATGTGAGGATAATTCTGACTTACACTGCAGGGTTGTCATAAGGGTTACAACCAGATAATGTACGAGAAGGACTCTGAAGACTCAAAAACCTTCTGTGTAAATGCTCTTTTATTCAGGTAATGCCTTTGGGAGTCAAGGAAACAGATGGCGTCAGTTTGCTTTTGCCGAGGAGGTAGTTTTGCAAACCTTTTGTTTGCCCGTGGTAGGCTTGAGAGTTCAGGCTTGGGAGAGAGGCCGGAAGCAGAAATAAGACATTTGGGGACTGTAAGAATTCCCCCCTCAGGTTTTTGGTTGGCATCAAGCAAATACTTCAGCTGACACTTACCTGACCAGATGACAAAGCGTGGCCCATCCCTTGTTTGATGATGGAACTGAGGCTTGAAGTCACATGGGTCGGCAGGTTGTGTCTGCTGGGGGAGCCGCTGTTGTCTTCCTTCCCGGGCAGAACTGAAGTGCTTCCCCAGCCGAGGTTTCTGTTCTGAGCTCTGGCACCAGCTGAAATCAGTAGCTGTGAGGGGCCAGTGTCTAAACTAGGTCATCCCTGGCAGCTGCATGGCCTTGAGAATGTCTGCCTGATGGGTGAGTAACCCACCATAGGCTGGTAAGGGCCCTGTTTCTAGGGAGTGTAAAAACCAGAAGGTTCTTGAGGCCAGACTGTAAGACTGGAAGGACCACTTGTTCACCTATGAGCTTGCTGGTCAATTATTTTATTTATTTATTTTTATTTTATTAGTTCAATTTATACCTCGCCCTCCCCACAAAGCAGGCTTAGGGCGGCTTACATAAAACACACATATAAATACAGTTAAAATTATACAGAAAACAACCACAAATCATATATAAACAGTCCTAAACATTTCCTAAAATGCTGGTGCAATACTCAAGTAAAGTGCAATACTCAAGTAAAGCGCAAGAGCAAAGTGGCGGTCCAGATGGTATTCTCACATCAGCTCAATTGATCAGCTAATTTCAGCAGTGAGGCAGGCTGAAGATGGTAAAGCCAGGACACAGGGTCACTCCTTGGTATTAAGGCAGCTCCTAGTTGAAAGCCTGGTGGAAGAGCTCCATTTTCCAGGCCCTGCAGAACTGTAATAGGTCCCACAGGGCCCTGTGTTCTTCCAGGAACTCATTCCACCAGTATGGAGCCACCACCGAGAAGGCCCTGGCCCTGGTTGCCGCCAACCTGACATCTTTGGCGCCTGTGAGGGCCAGCCGTTTTTGGGCCCCTGAACACAGTGCTCTCTGGGAAACGTATGGGGAAAGGTGGTCCCTCAGGTGGCTGGCATCAGAGATTCTGCTCTGTGCCTCACCTTCTGAAGTAAAGTGGGTAGCAACCAGAGACTGGGCCTTTTCTGTGGTGGCACCTCAGATGCAGAACGCTCTCCTCATAGCAGCTCACATGGATCTGTCCATTACATTTTTGTCCTTCCGTTCTTCCAAAGGGATCAGGGTGGCTTACCTTATTCTTGCCTCTTCCACTGTGTCCTCACCACAGCCCTGTGAGGTTGTTTTGGTTGAGAGATGGGTGACCGGTCCAATGATCATGCCATGGCGTAATGGGGATTTGACTCTAGATCTCACAGTTCCTAGTCTGACATTCTGACTACTCTGCCACATTGGCATGGCAACTAGCCTGACAAGTTTTGCATGCCAGGTGAAAATCTTTTCATTGGCCCAGGCTTTGGTTTAAGGTGTCTTATGATTGCTGTAGCCCCACTTACTCCCCCACCCCACCCAGTTTACTGCCTCTTGCTGAACCTGGAGCTGCTTTGTGTGTGTTCAGACTGTAAATGTGTTGGATGCTTCTTCCAGGCAACACGGCTAATAAATATCTTCAGGAAGTAAATGCATGATTGGTGGGCTTCATTTGGGTTGCGTGGGTCACAAATTGTGCAGGCCTAGTATAGACCTTGCTAGACATGTACCCTGCATACAGTCAAAAACACTGCTCCTTTTTGTTGTTGGTCTGATCTTCCATGTCTGTGCTTTGAGACTCAAAGCGCCTCTAAGGGAACTCTGGCCTAACAGTGTTTTGATTTTCTGTCAACTAGTTTGATAATGCCTGTCATATGTGCATCGCTGATAGGAATGAAACATGAAGTTTGTTGTTTTAAAAGAAGGCTGCTTTAAAATCAGGCAGTGTTAATTTCCATCTGGCAGCAGTTGCAGAAATGAGGCTTCAGACTTCTGTCACTCAGTTCAGATAATCCATATATAAGACCAAATTGTGGCTTGCTGCTGCAAGTTTAAACCCCCCCCCCCCCCCCCGGTTCTATATAGATACAGTGACCTCCCAGGAGCAAAGCAACTCCTGTAAGTGTAGTTGGCTGATTTAAGCATCACATCCAGTCTTTGTAAACACAAACCTGTGATTTATAAACACAGCTCAACTGATGGATTTTCATCTTGGATTGGAGCCAAGCAGCTTTTCCAGTGGAGAATAAGGGAAGAGGGGTTGGTTCCCTTTGATCACCAAAAGGCAATGCTGGGGATCATGAGGCCTACATGGACATAAACGCATGTGGGATAGGGGCTGCAGTAAAGAGGGAAGTGAGATTGAGTGAAAAAGCTGTCTGGATCCAGCCCGCTGGTTTGCCAGCCATTTGCAACTCAGGGCTTCTTTCAGCATCACTCCAAATTATAATGTTACTGGTTTATTTGGTAGATTTCCAAACTGCTCTTACATTAAAAAAATACTCAAAAGTGGTTTACAGAATAAATTAAGAACAAAACTAGTTGCCACCAAATCACTTAAAATGCGTTGATGTAAACCAGTCTGAAGCAGGAACATAATAAAACTGTTTAAACTCCACAAAAGCAAAAGATAAAACCAGTGGATTAAAAAGCTATCAGTAGAACCCTTGGCATTAGAACCCAAATTAAAAGCCTGTCAGAACAGAAACATCTTAACTTCCTTCTTAAGAGAGAAGGGATGCAGCTACTTGAAGCTCCAGGGAAGCAGATTTCATTATGTTGGGGCCATCATGGAGAAGGCCCTGTTCACTGGGGGGGGTGGGGGTGGGGGGGGTGATACCAAACTGACATGCACCTAAGCTAGTGTTCTGAGTAGGCGTATCTTAAAAAGCAAGGAAGTATATATGGAAGCAGATGCTCTTGCAGATTCTTCCAGAGAAACTTCCTGATAGTTCTCCCTGGTAAAGAGTGGATGTTTATGTGTGTTAAGCCTGCCATCTCTCTGGCTTTGGACCTAAGACTTAAGTCTGGGGGCTCATCCTCAGGGGGGCAGGTTTGAATCTCAGGGCCATGAGCTTGCGCACACACTTGATGGCTTCTTCTGTGCATGCTTGCTTGTGGTGACTAGTAAGATGAAGATGGGGAGGGAAGGCAGAGTGGTATAGCCCAATCTTGTCAGCTCTCAGAAGGTAAACAGAGCTGGTACTTGGATGGGAGACCAGCAAGGAAGACTCTGCCCAGGAAGGCAATGGCAAACCACCTCACTTACCTTGAAAGCTCCTTGTTGGGATTGCCATAAGTCGATTGTGATTTGATGGCACCTGTGTATATAAGATAAAGATCCAGCACTAGCAGCTTGATGACCTGATGTCATTTTGCGTAACTGATTTACTTGGAAGTTTTTTTGTTTGCTCTGGTGGATAGTTCCTGGTCTGAGGGATGATCCTGAATCTCCGTTGGAGAGCCAGCATGGTGTCGCGATTGCACGTTGGCCATATTGCGCCACAGGTGACGTAGGCACTTCCAGAGAAAAGTTCAACAGGATCAGCCCTGTCAGAAATTAAAGTGAGCTTTCTGTTGACCAGAGATTAGGGTGAGTGACAGGAGGAAGAGGGAGCCATCCTGACACCACCTCCTTTTCCTGCCTCTCTACAGCAGAGGATACGGTCGGGGTAGGCCCTCTGGGTGCACTACTCACCTGGAGCACTGTTTCACCCCCATCTAAGGATTGCTTTTTTAAACACAACAACAACAACGGATTTTAACTTGTGCCATGGCAGTTTCTATTTGAAGGATGGAATTTAGTGTTTAGCATAGGAATGTTTCCAGTATAAAACAATCCCCCTGTTGACAGGGTGTATGTGTGAGTGACTGAAAGCATATAAGATCAACATCATTGGCCGGGGGGCTTTGGCCCTGAGATCATTGCTCTTTAGCAACTCCCCCCCACCCTTGCCAAAATCTGGTGGGGAACATAAAGGAACATGTTGTAAGTCTTCCCTAGTAAGGAAGGCTGGCTGTTGTCTCGGACGCAGCTTTTCTGTCAGGGTTCATAGAAGCAGGAGAAGAAGAGATTGGATTTATACCTTGCCCTTCACTACCCGAATGAGTCTCAGAGTGGCTTACGATCCCTTTCCCTTCTCCCCACAACAGACACCCTGTGAGGTAGAAGAAGAAGAAGAAATTGGATTTATACCTTGCCCTTCACTACCCGAATGAGTCTCAGAGTGGCTTACGATCCCTTTCCCTTCCCCTCCCCACAACAGACACCCTGTGAGGTAGAAGAAGAAGAAGAGATTGGATTTATATCCCGCCCTTCAGTCACCTGGAGTCTCAGAGCGGCTTACAAACTCCTTTCCCTTCCCCTCCCCACAACAGACCCCCTGTGCGGTAGGTGGGGCTGAGAGAGCTCTTTTCCAAGCTGTCCTTGAGAGAACAGCTGGTACAGAGCTATGGCTTGCCCAAGGTCATCCAGCAGGTGCAAGTGGAGGAGTGGGGAATCAAACCCGGTTCTCCCAGATTAGAGTCCACACACTTAACCACTACACCAAACTGGCTCCCGTAGGTGGGGCTGAGAGAGCTCTCTCGAGGACTGCACTTGAGAGGACATCTCTGAAAGAACTTGTGACTGACCCAAGGTCACACCAGCAGCTGCATGTGGAGTAGTGGTGAATCAAACCTGGTTCTCCCAGATTAGAGTCCGCACTCCTAACCGCTACACCAAACTGGCTCTCAGTGGGTATTGCTTGAGAGCAGGCCAGGGTGGCATATCGCAGTCCTCTTTTGATTGACTGCTTCACTCTTGCATTTTGAAAGAAGCTAATGCACACATAAGATGCAGCCTTTTTCTGAGTCAGACCCTGGGTCTATCAAGGTCAGTGTTGTCTGCTCTGACTTGCATCAGCTCTCCAGAATCCCCAGCTGAGGTCTTTCACATCACCTACTTCCTGATCCTGTTGAGTGGAGATACCAGGAATTGAACCTGGCACCTTTCGACATACATGACCTGCGGCCCCTCCGAGAGTACTTGTTCATCTCGGTGACCAGCCAAGTCAGCAATACCATTCTCTGATATGTGCTCACTTGGAAGAGGATTTAAAAACAGACAGTATGCAAAGCATGTTTAACTCTTCAGAAAAATAGATGTTCCCCTGGAGGAAATGGCACCTTTGAAAGGTGAGCTCTGTGATGCTGTACGCATGTGTGCGCGCACCCCCCCCCCCCGCTTCTCCATCCCAAACCCTGCCCTCCCCAGGCTTCACCCCAAACCTTCAGGAATTTGGACTTGGCAACTCCAAATTATATCCATACAAGCAGGAGGACCCGCGATACTCATGGGAGGGGGGGGGGAGAAGGAGCTCCACGTCAAGGAGGAAGCACCCGCAGGTGAGCTTTCTGTCCCCCCCAAGGGCACCGGTAAGGCCTCCGTGCCTCTCAGCCGCTGGGCTGCCACAGAGTTCCCAGAGCGTTCTCTGCCCATGCGCAGGGAACACTCTTTTACTTTTGGGGGGATTTAAATATTCCCCCTGAACGTTTTTTTAAAAAGTTTTAAGATTTTTCTGCACACCTGGAGAGTCCCCCAAGTGTGCAGAAAAATCTCTCTGCCCCCTAGGTGCCCCTGATGTGTGGATTTAGATATCCACATGCAGGGGGTGCCTCAACTATTAGATATATAGATAATGAGCTTCCTCCCTTCTCCAAACTTCCCCCTCCCCAGGCATTGCCCCAAATCTAGGAAATTCCCAAGCTGTGGTTCTACAGCTACTGGCCAGACCAGATAAAAAAGAAAACTTGGGCAGACAGTTTGGTCCATAATGAAATCCAAAAATAGTAGCTTCCCTCTAAGCTGAGTTAGTGTGAGCTAGCTCACAGTTTTTTAGCCTCCAGCTCACACATTTTTGTCTTAGCTCGGGAAGGCTGGCTCCAGAGCAAACTAATTTATGCAGCAGCCAAACTGCTTGCTCATGACTTTAATGCCACTAGCTCACAAAGTAGAATTTTTGCTCACAAGACTCCACCACTTTGAGGGAGCATTGCATAATGTCTTCTTACCAAGATCAACCACAATAAAACAAGCAAGCTTTTGAGCTCTTCAGAGCTCTTCCTCAGGCTGGATGTTGACAGTTCTTTTAAGAAAGAGGATGAAGGGAGAAATAAGATCTCTGAGGCCGTGATATTAAAGCCTCTTTGTCCACATCCTGCGTAGAATGCTTTGCTGACTTCAGTGGGGCACAGAGTGTGGCTGGTATCAGGTTGCGCCCCTGGCATGCTAAGGAACAAGATTTAACAAGAGTTAAGAAAACTGAAGCCATTCAATTAAAAACATAACAATCAGATGTCTTCCTGGCGCCAAATGGAATACATAGGTCCAAAAGCAAAGGAAAAAATGCAGTATACTAAAGCAGAGATTATCTGCAGATAATGTGGCCCTTTTTCATATTTGGAAACATGACCCACTTCTTTTGGGGGGGGGGGTGTATGGGTGGGAGAGTGAAGACTGTGTACCGTCCAGAATACTGTAACATATCGTGCCTTTGAATCTTAGGAGGAATTGTGAAAGGGCTGGTTGAAAAGCTTAATTTATCAACAGTATTAACTGCAGTGAAACTGAAGATTTATTTTCTTTAGAGATCAAATTTATGCTTTGCTTTCTTAGAATGTGGGGCACAGAGGAAGGGAAAGGAGATTGTAAGCTTCTCTGAGTGAAGGGTGGGGTATAAATCCAATTTCTTCTCCTTCTCTTTTCTTCTTGCTAATTTTGAGTATACCTATTTTGCATAATTTATTTAACAAAGGACTATGCAGAGAACCTAAGATCCATATCTTTCTTCCAGGACTTCTAAGAATCTATCAAGCATTGTGTGTGTAGGAACTATGCTTGGATTTTTCTCTAACCAATTTCCCACAAGCAGCTGTGCCGCCATCACTCTTCCATTTGCCCCAGTTGCATTGGTCAATTTCACACTATTTGCCGCGCAGCAGCATTTTAACCCGCAGCTCCCCATAATTTCCCCTGTGTCTTCTCAATCTCCAAAAACAAGGATCGAGAAGACGCGGGAGAAATCGGGGAGAGCTGTGGGGCAAAATGCATCCGCGGGGCGAATAGTGTGAAATTGACCGATGCAACTGGGGCAAATGGAAGAGTGATGGCGGCACAGCTGCTTGGGGGAAATTGGTCTCTAGGTCAGCTCCTACATCGGCTTACAATTCAGATCCATAACAATATACTATTCAGTCCCATTGGGCTGGATCTTATCGACTTATTCCGCTATTCAGCAGAAGAGGCATGTTTCTTCTGGAGGGTGGCTCCACCATTAGTGGAACATGTTCCTAGAATCTATCCAAAAAGCCACAGAGAATTTTGGATAAAAATGCATATACACAAATTTCAGAAGTGCTGTCCATCTCCAAAAAATAACAATTCAGCCTTTTCTCTTAAAATATTCACATAGGGCATTTAGTTATTCAAAGCATAATATTACTTTATCATAATTCCTACAACTACCCTGAGAGGTATGGTAACATTAGTCTTTGCTCATTTGACTTCACAGTCTTATGGAGCCTTGCAATTTTGTGAAACATTTCCCTTTCCTACTATCTTAAGAACATAGGAAGAACCCTGCTGGATCAGACCAGTGGTCCATCTAGTCCAGCATCCTGTCTTGCCAGCCAGTTCCTCTGGAAGTCCAACGACAGGGCATAAAGGCTTTGGCCTTCCCCTTGTGTTCCCTCCTGGCACTGGTATTCAGAGTTTTACTGCTTCTGAATGTGGAGGTTCCCTTTAGTCACCACGGCTAGTAGCCACTGATAGCTGTTTCCTCCATGGATCTGTCTAATCCCCTTTTGTAGCTGTCTATGCCTGCAGCCATAACTACATCCCCTGGCAGCGAATTCCACCCTGAATTCCACATTTTAATCACTCACTGTGTGAAGAAGTATTTACTGCCTATCAGCTTCATTGGCTGCCCTCAAGTTCTAGTGTGTCAGGGGAGGGAGAAAAAATTATCTCCGTCAGCTCTCTCCACCCTCCGCATAATGTTATAAAACTCTGTCATGTCGCCTTTAGTCATCTCTTTTCTAAACTGAAAAGTCCCAGACACTTCAGCTGTTCCTCAAAGGGAAGGTCCTCCAACTCCCTAATCATCTTGGTTGTACTTTTTCCATCTCTGCAATGTCGTTTTTTGAGATCTGGTGACCAGAACTGCACACAATATTCCAAATGAGGCTGCACCATAGATCGATACAAGGGCATTATAATGTCTGCTGTTTTCTTTTAAGTCCCTTTTCTAATAATCCCCCTCAGAGTGTGCCTTTTTCACTACTGTACCATGCTGGGTTGACACTTTTATTGAACCTGTCTAACATGACCGAAGAGCTTATGCCTCTCAGTTTCAGCAAGTTCAGACCTCATTAGCCTATACCTGAAGTTGGGATTTATTATCATCACCTTACATTCACCGGCATTAAACATGATTTGCCCAGTTTTGTGGAGATCCTTCTGGAACTCTTCACAGTCATCCTTGGTTTTCGCTGTCTTGAATAATTTTGTGTCGTTGTGTGGCCAACACACTACTCACCCCTAATTCCAGATGATTTATGGACAAATTAAATGGTACTGGCCTCAAGGGCATCCAGTGAAACTGATGGGCAGTAGGTTCAGGATGGCCAAAAGGAAATGACACAATGAGTGATTAAAATGTGGAACTGGCTGTCAGAGGATGTAGTGATGGCCACAGGAATAAGCAGCTTTAAAAGGGGATTAGATAGATTCATGGAGGATAGGTCTATCATTGACTACTAGCCATGGTGACTGAGGGGAACCTCCATGTTGTTCAGAGGTATTAATCCTCTGAATCCCAGAGCCAGGAGGCAACATCAAAGCAAGGCTTTGGCCTCTATGCCCTGTTGTTGGCTGTCCATACGAACTGGTTGGCCACTGTGTGTGACAGGATGCTGGACTAGATGGACCATTGGTCTGATCCAGCATGGCTCTTCTTATGTTCTTAATATCATTCCTTGTGGGACCCCATTGTTTGCTTTCCTCCTTCATCAGAACTGTTCTGCCCTTTGCTTCCTGTCATTTAACCAGTTTTTAATCACTAAGAGAACCCGTCCTCTTATCCCATGGCTCCTATGTTTACTCAGGAGTCTTTGGTGAGGCATCTTGTCGAATGACTTTGAAAAGTTCCAAGTATATAAAATCTCCTGGTCACCGTTGTCTGCAAGCTTGTTGACTTGGCCAAAGACCTCCAAAAGGTTGATGATGCAGGACTCCCTTTGCAGAAGTCTTAGGGACTAGAAACTTTGCTTTTAAAGAAACTACACTACCCTCGGAGGCGGCATTTGGGCCAGTTGTCAGATGGGTAAGGCCAGTACCATTTTCTTTTCTCATCTGTGGTTTTCCTTTAACTACAGTTACTTAACAGCTCCTGAAGCAGTAATATAAAAAGACCAAAACCAAAATTCAGCAAATGCCTCATAATAAAACCATCAGCAGTAAAAACAACAACCGCATACTCATCCACCCACATACACTGGCTTGGTTCCCACTGTTGGTTTTGCGGGTGCATGGGTGGTGGTAGAATTTTTGCTGATTTCCTCCTCTCATGGGGGACTTTTGGGGGTCCCCCATTCCCCCAGGACCAGCATTTTTGGAGGCATTTTGGCCTGCCATGTGTAGAATCAGCAAAAATCTCCCCCCCCCCTTTTTTTTGTACCCATGGAAATTCGAGGTAGGATCCAGACCATAGTTAGAGTTCTAAATTATTTGCCCCTTCTCCTGATACCTTGTGGGCCCCCCACTTGGGATTATTTTGCCCAGAAACCTTTAATTGATTGGTGTTTAAAAGCAATAATAATACCCAGAATAAACAAGGAAAGTAATATTGGACACCCATAAACTTGAGTCCTCCAAGGTCTGTGTGAATAAGAATGTGATTAACTTATGCCTAGGACATGAAGGAAACCCTCAGTACTGGACTTGACAGCTCCAATTAAAGGAACACTGGCATGTATTAGGAAAGACCTTTCTCTGCCAGAGGTCCTGGATGGCCACTGCCAGCAAGTGCACACAGTACCAACCTGGATGGACCAATGGTCCGACTTGTTATAAGGCACCATCATATGTCCATGTAGGATTGAGTTTCAGAGGTGGGGGCTCTAGAGAAGGCCTTGTCCCCTGAGGCTACCTTCATAATCTTAGTAAATTAGAGCATATTTATCAGGGCCTCTAAATCTGGTCTTAAAGTCTGGGCAGATTCATGTTTTTGCACTAGATTGTGCAGTGCCTCAGCCTTCATCCTTGGACTTGCTCTGCATTCTGCCCCATATCAGAGGGCCCTCAAGTCCCCCAAAGTACCAAAATTTCTATTATTAAGAGCTGGTAGTTCTTAAGGACCGGGAATTTAAGGTTTTCTTTTGCCACAATCTCAAAAAGGAAGCAATAGCTATGGATCTGTGATTTCTGCTCGCACCAGCAGATCTTGTGTTGATCAAATGTTACGTTGCATCACCAGATTCTTTAGTGCCTGCAATTTTTTTAACTAGTCATCTGCATATTTCCCCACTCTGATTCACTCTAGAAGGGTTTGCTAGTGTGCATGTTAAGGGGCACCCAAATTATTAACTTGTCTGTTTCAGGACTGAGTCCTGACCTTAAACTGGTAAACATATATTTGGGAAATGAGCCTCAAGTTAGATTTAAATCTCAGCCTCTTGTGTAGAAGGTATACTATCCTATACAGCCAGGAAACGTTTATCTCTGCTACAGTTGGAGGGAAAAGACGATGAAGCGCTCTGCATAAAGAGAACAAAAGAGCAGCATCCAGCAAGTCTGGGCATGCAAAGTCCACACGGGTGTGTGAAAAGAGATGCCTTCCCCCTTTTCTTCTGGCGATTATAGTTTAATCCTTCTGCATTCAACAGAAGCACAATTTCATCCCATTTTTTGCAAACCAGTTCAGTGAAAGTCCTGGAGCTGCGGTGGTTTAGTGTGTTCCTGCTGGGGGTGCTGAGTGTCACTTTTAAACTAAAGGTCCAATTCAGAAGATGCTCTCTGCCTACCTGCTCGGCACTGAAGCTTCTTCAAGATGACGTTTTCAGAAAAACTGGGAGTAAAACTGGTAGAGCTGGAAAAGCAGCAGAAAAGGGCAACCAAAACAATCAAGGGGTTAGAGAATATGACTGACTGTTCTGTAGCATTAGATTCAGACAAAAAGAAAGAACTTTGTAATGCAATGTACAGTTAATGTACGGAAGTGTTGATAATGTTATGATTATATGCGTATCTGTTGATGGCACACTTTTATTAGTTGTGCTGTTAGTTGGTTTGCATGCAGGGTATAAATGCTTGGAGAAAAAAACCTGATTATTAAAAGAAAAATGGAGATATGTGTGGAAGAGAGGCCTATCAATGGCTGTTGGCTCTGTTGGAACTTCAGGCAGTATAACACAGGGGGAGCAGGTGAACACTGGCGCCTTCTGTAATACAGCACCTTTGATACAGCTAAGCGGCATAAGATCCACCCATCACTGAAGACTAATCTTTTCACCTCTTGGATTTTCCTGTGTGGATCAGAACATGCAGGAGGCGAATTATAACAGTAGCAGAATAACCAGTGAATTGTGGGTCTAGCCCATAACTGGGTCTGGCCATTACATGGATAGGAGACCTCCCAGGAACACTGTGTAAGCCATCTTGATTCCATGACGGAAGAAAAGGTGGATTGTAAAGTAATAAATAAAATGAATCAATCCTGTTAGGTTTCTGCCAATCACAGAGCTGCTTCACAATAATCCTGGCTCCTTGGCATCTGTACCTTCTTATTAATGTGTGCGAGAACTTGTTTGTACAGGCATGCATGGTATTTTTTTACATGTGCTGCCTGGGCTTTCAAATTTTTCGATCCCTTGGAGTTACAGGACTCCAAAGAAAGAGGTGGTATAGGTACGCCAAGATGGGAGGTATATGGTAAAGCTGCAGCACTGGTATGGGTAAAGGATTGGTTAACATTAAATAATCGGAGAGTACTTGGACTAGAAGGACATGATCTATACATGGGCTGGCACGCCTATGTATGGTACGGGAAACACAAAATTCATGCAAACTTCAATTCGCACTTACTGAGAAAGGCTTTATTAGCAATATGGTTAGAAGTAAAGGAAAGCTGTTATGTTAAAACCCCTAACTGGGTCTCCCCAATAGAAGCATTTGTTAGACCATCTTTATTAAACCCCCAAAATATTGTAGGCTACAATAATTTATTAGATAATAAAGGGAACTTAAAAAGTGAAACACAATTAAGAGAAGAATTAGGGTTACAACTCTCTTGGTGGGAAAATATACAATTAAGATCTAGATTCCATAAAGATATAAAAGATGGGATTGATATTAAACCAAATGAATTAGATGAGATCTGGTTAAAGAATAATGATAAAGTAATTAATAAATTATATAAATATTTTCTAAATAGCGAAATGCAGGAGGAGATAATAAAGCCCACTATGATAGCTTGGATGAAAGATCTAGGAGGGAATATTGAAATAGAATGTTGGAATAAGATCTGGAGATCATTGAAATTCCTAACAACAGTCAACTATAAAGAAAACATCTATAAAATGTTTTATCGATGGCATTGGCCACCGGATAAGCTCCATAAATTTTATAAAGTGTCGAATAAATGTTGGGCGTGTGGTGATAGAGGGACATATTTTCATGTGTGGTGGACATGTGGGAAAGTTAGTAAATATTGGGAAATGGTTAGAAAGATGGCGATCGAGATTTTAGAGATAGAGATACCTTTAGAGCCAGCTTTGTTTTTGTTAAATATGATGCCAGAAGGGATGACGAAAAATAATCAACGATTATTGTCTTACTTGGTAACGGCAGCACGTATCCTAAGGGCTAAACTGTGGAAATCGGCAGAGATGCCACTACAAGAGGAATTAATTAGCTTAATTTTGAACTGGGCGGAAATGGATAGACTATGCTATCTTTTAAATCCATACGCAAAAAAAGATTCCACAGTGATCTGGTCCAAATTTTATGAATGGATGGACTAAAAAGGCTAAAGGTACAATATTGTTGAATTAGAGAATGCGATGTCTAATGAAGAACCAATTGAATACAATATGGAGTAAGAATATGTAAATATATGTATATGTGTACGTATGTAAAATAAAAATTATTATATAAAAAAAAAAAAAAAATTTTTTTCGATCCCTAACCCCTTTTAAACTTACTTGGTTTCCTGTGGTGCTTAATCCGTTATTGTCCTCTGAGAATTTGATCCTTGGGATCTCCACTGAAGGGAACTCAGTTAACAGGTGTTAGGGAAGAACTTTCTCTGATGGAGATCCTAGAGAAGTGCCAGTGATCCAGGCAGTCAGTATCAAGTAAGCTGGGCCAGTGTAAGAGCCAGCATTCAGCAGCTTCATGTGTTCGCCTGTCTTTAAGCAGACCAGTGGGCAGCCACACGTCTGTAGGCTGCTGCTCTGTGTGCATAAGTGGTTTGCATGCAGATCTGGTTGCTGCGAGGTGGAAGCAAGGGTACCTGTGCTGTGAGGAAGGCTGCAGGGTCTTTCCTGGAGTAACATAATACTCTCCTTCAAGGGTCTTATTCTCCATCGCATCCCCAGGGATCCATGCCACAGTTTAAGAATTGCTGATACCTCCTAGAAATTTAATGGCTGAAGCAGAGAGGAGAGGAGATGGGGGCCCCAGAAATGATGGTCACTGATGTGCCAGTTTAAGAGAGGCACTTATGTGAGGTCAGTGGAGCTGCTGGAATCTCAGCAGAGCTGTTGGGGTTGTGTGGAAAACCTGGGTTGCACCCCAGTATCTATTAATAGAATTGGATGTGTTGCAGAACAGGTGGCTGAGATTGCAATGAAAATTGGCAGCTAACAGTGCTGGGAGTTCTTTTTGTTTTGGTTTTTAGAGCTGTGACAGTTTTGGTTAAATCTGAGTTTTATTTCTCCAACCTTCTGCCCACTCAAATAAAAATCCACACAGCCTTTCTCCAGTGAGCGAGTGAGTGATTGTGTGCTTGCATTTTTAGACATGAATTGGCCCAGAGCCACTGACAACTCCTCAGAGCCAAGTATATATTCAGAAATATTGTGTGGAATAGCCAGCCCATTTCAGAATGCAGGGAGGGAAACATTGGACTAAATGCCATTCCCTTCCCCCAGTTTAATAAATCCCTTTTCATCTAAAACTATCATGTAAGCGAGGAGGCAAGGCCAAGAACCTAGCTTTCATTGTGCACTGGGAGAAACCTCGGTCTTGCATTTATGATATTGCATTATCCCTCTGAGCCCTAGCCTGGATGGCCCAGGCTAGCCCGATCTCATCAGATCTCAGAGGCTAAGCAGGGTCAGCCCTGGGTATCACTTGGGAAGGAGACCACAGCTGCAGTCACACACACTAAACAATGCACTTTCACTGCACTTTCCAACTGGATTTTACTGTGTGCACTGGCAAAATCCTGTTGGAAAGTTCATCGGAAGTGGATTGAAAGTGGATTATTTAATGTGTGTGACCGCAGCCGGCCAAGGAAGTTCAGGGTTACTATGCACAAGTAGGCAGTGGCAAACCACCTCTGTTTGTCTCTTGCCTTGAAAACCCTGTGGGGTCGTCATAAGTCAGCTATGACTCGATGGCACTTTCCACCGCCATCACCGTAGTCCCCTGGAGGGCTGTGCCATACACCTCTTTCCTGAAAGTCTTGCTTGGCTCAAAGACTTCGATATATTGAACACTAACCCCACAGTTGGTTTCTAGTGTTTTTCAAAGGAAGTTTGATCAAACTGTAAAAAAAAAAATATCCAAGAAAGAAACTTACTGAAGTTGAAACTCCTTCCTTCACACAAACCAAGACTTCTTGGTTTAGGGTGGTATTTGGAAAGTTGGAGAAAGAAGGCCAAATTAAGGGAGATGCTGGGAGATCCCACAAATGGATCTTCCCAGTTTTTTAAATTGGAAATAGCCACATGGAGGTCAAGGCCTTGATGTGGGGGAGAGAGAAGAGGATATTTAAACCTTCTCCCCCACATACAGTTTCAGTTACCGAAATCAGCATCTCAGCAGTTGTCATTAGCTCTGGAAAGGGAGAAGACAGACAGGGCACCGTGTCTTTCTCTGTTTTTCCCTTCTGGGCCAGTGCTCAGAGCGGAGAGAGAGGACAAGAAGCCATCTCGCTTCTTTTTTGAGCAGACCAAAAACAATCTCAGCAGCAATCTGAGAGGGTGGGATATAAATATGCCATTTTCCTTTTTTTAAAAATCCCTGAGATTGCAGTTCTAGGAAACGGCAACTTGGGAAACCTGTAGAGACCAATCATGTTTGTGTAGGATAGTGACTAAGGGATGGATCTACAGGCTTCCTAAGTAGGGGGTGGGCTCTCCTTCTTTGGAGGTTTTCAGACAGAGGCTAGATGGCCATTTGACAGCAATGTTGAGTCTGTGAACTTAGGCAGATCGTGACAGGGAGGGCAGGAAGGGTTGCCTAAATGCTTTGTTCTTGTGGCCTTTTCTTGCACACCCAGGGAAATGCTGATTGCCACTTTGGGGTCAGGAAGCAATTTTTCTACTGGCCAGTTTGGCTGGAGATCCTGGAGGTTTTTGTCATCTTCTGGGTGTGGAACAGTGGTCACTGGGGGTGTGGAGGGGGAGGTGTTTGTGAATTTCCTGCATTGTGCAGGGGGTTGGGCTAGATGACCCCAATGGTCACTTCCGACTCTATGATTCTATAAAATTAGGACATTTTGTGATTTGAGTCTGTCCTCTGCCACCAGCCTACTAGATCAGTGGCGCTCACTCCACAGCTCATGGAGAGCCACATTTGCAGTTACTGTCACCCAAAAGAGCCACGTGGACTATGGTGTGCCATAGGCACCACTCCACTAAACACACACACAGAGACACAGAGCAAGATGTAGCTACTAATACTAACTATATAACTATAACCCTTTTAACTACATGCTCAGAGGCACTCAAGTAGGGTTCTCGCTTCTCATCAATGTTGACCCTAAACCAGCCCTTGTGTATCTGGAGTGAGAGTTTCCCTCTCAGCCTTCCTCCTCTCCCAAGCATGACACACAGCAGATCAGGCCAGAGAGAGAGATTGCCAAGGCGCCCGGAGGAGAGCAAGCTGGCCCTGGAGAATAAAGCCGCCACCACCTCTTGCTCTTTTCACGGGGCGGGGCGGGGCGGGGGGCCCCTGCTATGGTGGTTTTACTCTCTGTTCTCTTCCTGGCAGCTTCCTGGCTGCTGCAAATAGAGTGCAGAGGTTGTGATCTCACGGACAATTAGCCCCGACATAGATGCGAATGCCGGGTGGATTAAAGGAGCGCGATCAGACAACAACATCTGGGAAGCGTTCCACAGCTGTCAGCAGCCTGTTTTGCTCCACTGCACAAGCGGATTTAAAAGACACCTCGGAAAGTCCGGAAGCAAATGGGTTGCTATGGGCCACAGACGGACTTTCCCATGTCTGATCGTTCCAGTGCGCTCTCATGGCATCAGGACAGTCTGATCAGACCATCCCGACTCTGTGTCATTGTTTTTTGCCCTTCTCCGTATGCACATCATCACACACTCCATAGGGAGCCCTCGGGGCTGAGGTGCAACTCATCGAGCCCTCATTTAAGCACGTCGGAGACAAACAGCAAAAAACCCCAAAACCCGTGACTCACCCATGGTTGCATCTGATCATGCAGTAGCAGGCTGTGCCCGCAGCTTCGAAAGACTGTGTGATCGCACAACTGTGGGTCACCTTCCATCGGAGGAAATAGTCGTCCCCCCCACCCCGCTTTATCTCACGTGTGTGACTACAACCAGAGGCTCAAAAGAAGGGTGGGTGGGGAGTTGTTGGGAGAGTGTGGAGCCTTTGCTTCCATTCCTGGCGGAAGGTCTGCAGCTCAGGGACTCTTGCTGCTTAGCTGTACTCCAGTCCCTCCAGTGGCAGCTGTTTCATAGTGGGAGCTACCTGCCGTCTATAAGCTCTCCCGGGCAAAGGCCATACCCATTCTCCTGGAACGTGGGGTGGGTACTACTGGGGAAGAGTGCTCAGAGGAGCCACAGGGGGGCATGTCGAAGAGCCACATGTGGCTCCCAAGTCACTGAATGACTATCACTGTACTAGATAGTCTTAGGTTCATTCCCTTGTCTTCAATATGGAGATAACAACACCAACTTTATAGGGCTATTGTAAGGGTCACAGCAAAACAGTGTGCTTGAAACACTTTGAATGTTGGAAAACATTATACAAATGTAAATGTTGTTACCAATAACTTCAGGAAGTAAAGAGGAAAATGGCGTGAAACGAGTTCCGCTGTAGACATCTGCTTGGAGCAGTTTGCATTGTTGGTTCTGACCGCTATTGTTGCCATAGAGAAAATGACATCTGGGCTCTTTGTTTGAGAATCCTGCACTAAGAAATGATGGAGGCAGTGTCCTTAAGAGCATGGGGAAATGCACAGTTGAATGCACACGGGGCTGCGTTATGACTTCACACAAATGAGGCTTGTACAAAAAGCACAGACTTTAATGACTCTTGTTAAAGGGTGTTTTGAGCTGCTTATCTTCACTGTAAAAAGGTGAGTTTAATGGTGGCCAAGCTTATAATTTTGCTGGGTTTTTCATACTCGCTTTGCGTGTGTGCATGTTCAGCCATGCTAAAAGAAAAAACTGCTAGAGTTTTACAGATACAGTGGACCACCAAAAAGACAAACAAGTGAGTTCTAGATCAAATCAAGCCTGAATTCTCTGCTAAAATGACTAGACTGAGGCTATTGTACTTTGGTCACATTGTGAGAAGACAGGAGTCACTGGAAAAGACAATAATGCTAGGAAAAGTTGAAGGCAAGAAGAAAAGGGGGAGACCCAACATGAGATGCATTGACTCTGGTTGAGGACAAACTGGTGCTCCGCCGCGCCATGGAAGCAGAGGCGGAGCAACCCGGGGGCGAAGCATCCCAGAGCTTGCGGCTCACACTGCATGCAGTACAGCGCAAGCAGTCCAGGGAGGAGGCAGCCCGCAGCGTTCACACTGTGGGCGGCTCTTGGCGGTGGCAGCACAATGCACGGCTGTGTGCTTCCGCGTGCATTCACACCCGCCGGAAGCGGGAGGGACGCGCGCCCAGCCGCTGGGACACCAATTCCACGTGGTGTATGGCTGCCGCGGGAGCTCAGCGCCGCAGGACCTGGTGAGTACGGGAGGGCTACGCCAGGCAGCTGCGGCTGTGTGCACAGGCCTGCCTCCTCTGCTTGCAAAGCAGACATAATGTGGGACCAAACTCCAGTCTGTCTTCAGCCTTTGTAAAGGAATCATGGCCTTCGGTTTGCAAGAGCTGAGCAAGGCTGTGTCAGTGATGTTTTGGAGGTCATTAATTCATAAGGTTGCTGTAGGTTGGAAGCGACTTGATGGCACAACACACACACACACCATAACATAACAGAAGGGTAGTCATACTGGTCAGTACAGTCATCTACATTTTCTTTCCAACAGCAGCCAGTCACATGCTACAGGGAAATTCAGAGCAGGTAAACATTATATTTATATTTTATTTATTATATTATGGCTCAAGGCAGCTTACATTTCCAAGGTTAAAAACATACAAAATGCAATAACTCCCCCTTCCTAGGGAAATGTCTGCAGCTTAAACCCCAATAAAAGCCTTCCTACATTGATCTTCGTGCTGGTGTTGCATGCGCAGCTTTGTATAAAAGAACATGGCAACGCTCTGTGTTTGTTGCCATTGATTTTAATACAGGGAAACCATTAGCAAACCATTCTTTAATGCAAACTGATTGGCGTGTTTCTCCCCCTCCCACATTGTCCCTTTGTAGCTTCGTTTAGCATTGCACCTATTCTCAACAGTTTTAACAGCCAGCATTGCAGGTGACAGGCGCCATGAACAAGCAGGCCAAAGTAGGCTAGCTAGATGAGCATTCAGTAATACAGATGTGGATATTGATTCCCCCCCCCCCCCATCCTGGGTTTTAGTGATGGGGATAGTAGCCCTGCCCCCTAGTTCAAGAGGATGCTGTAGCAGTGGTGAGGTACAAGATTACCATGGTAACGAGAGACTGGATAATAAACTCAAGAGAAAGAGTGCATTGTACATTACCCATGTGCTATAAAATTCAAGTGCCCTCTCCCCCCATTCAGCCATCTACAAGCAGAAATCTGGTGGAGACATGAGCAGCGATATTTTCCCCCCATGTATAGAATATATTCCTGCATCGTCTCTTTGCTAATGATTGGCGCATGTGCCTCTGTCCAGGAGCTGATTGGCTCAAAACTGGCTAGCTTGGCTAAGCTGCTGTTACTGTGACCTCTAAGGGCCAAAGTACAGGAGATGCTGGAATTCTGTGACTCGCCCAACCAAAAGTAGTCGGGGGGGGGGGTGTTGCTGACAGATCGGAAGCATGTTGCTGGGGAAGGGGAATCCAGTGTGATAATCATGGTCAGAATGTCAGACTGACAAGGATCTGGGAGGCCCAAGTTCAAATCCCCAGTCTACCATGGAAACTCACTTGCATGGCTTTGGACCAGTCGTTCTCTCTCCCTCACTCAGCCCAGCCTACCTCACAAGGTGGTTGTGTTCAGGATAAAATGGAGGAGAGGAGAATGGTGTTGTAAACTGCTTTGGGTCCCGTTTGGGGAGAAAAGTGGGGTAAAAAAATCTAAATAAATAAGCCATTCCCCATACCTATGCCGTTGCCCTAATACAGGGGTGGCCAACCTTGCTTAACGTAAGAGCCACATAGAATAAACGTCAGATGTCTGAGAGCCGCAAGACAGGAACAAATATCACACACATGTTTTTATTTTTTAATATATGCAAATTTGCTTTTTATTAACGTTAAATGGGACTGCCAAAAATAAAAACAAACGAGGAAAACCGGTTATTGATAATGATATTACTTGTTTGCTAATGATATTGAGAGAGAGAGAGAAAAAGAGAGAGATGGAAAGAAAGAATTAAAGAAGTGGAAAGAAAGAGAGAGAGAGAAACTAGGAAAGCAAATAGTTGGGAGGGAGGAGGGAGGGAGGGAGGGAAGGAAGGAAGGAAGGAAGGAAGGAAGAGAGAAAAAGCATGCCTCCCCTTTGCTTCCCCAGCTGCCCTGCCAGGAGCCGCACAATATGTCTGAAAGAGCCGCATGTGGCTCCCGAGCCACAGGTTGGCCACCCCTGCCCTAATAGAAAATGTCTTAACCCTACCACTGGAAGAATATACTCACATTCTGCTTTCTTTTGGTGTAGTGGTGAAGTGCACAGACTCTAACCTGGAGAACCAGGTTTGATTCCCCACTCCTCCCCCTGCAGCTCAGAGCTGTCCTTGAAAGAGCAGTTTCTGTCAGAGCTCTCTCAGCCCCACCTACCTCACAGGGTGTTTGTTGTGGGGAGGGGAAGGGAAAGGAGTTTGTAAGCCACTCTGAGTGAAGGGCGGGATATAACTCCAATCTCCTCCTCCTCCTCCTCCTCCTCTTGCCCTTCCAGCCTGGTGGGGGAATGAAGAGGTCTTTTTAAGTCATTGATTTTTGCCCCATCTGATATAGCAGGGATGAGCTGCTCTTCTCTGTAAATTGAATGCAAGAACTTCTGAAAGGCTACCTTCTTTCCAGTGAGTGGGAATAAGGGAGATGAGCACTGTGAGCCCTTTCTGGCTATTCGGTCTAGCTGGGGAATCACAGAATTGCAGCAGAATTTAAAAGATCTGACTCTTGAGAACATCTTTCCTGCAAGGTGTTTTTTAGTTTAAAGAGAGATGACTCCTGCTGCAGTTCACTGCACTTTTACTTGGGAATTAACCCCACTGAATTTAGTAGGACTTACTTCAAACGTAAGCATGGTTAGGTTTGGACTGCAGTGATGGTGTCTGATAGAAGTTCATAAAATTATTTATGGATGTCTGATAGAAGTTCATAAAATTATTTATGGTTGTCGTGAAAGGCATGGGGAGAGTCAATAAGTGGAAACTTTTTTCCCTTTCATAACATAGGAATAAGGCTCACTCCATGGAACAGATGGAGCCATAAATCCAGGATTGAGTTAAGGAGGCATGTCTTCACACAGCGCACAATGAATTTATAGGGCCCAGATCCCAAACGGTTACTTTGAGCAAACTCAAAGATTTGTATTTCCTAATCACCCCAAGAAATGCAAACTACAGAGAGAATGGAGTTCAGTTTCATTGTCTCAGTGTGTATTTTTTTAAAAACAAAACAAAATGCAATTCTTACAATTCTTTTGGAAACCTGAATTCCGATCCCCATGTGCTTTCAATATTTTTCAAGCTCTGCCTGTGTGCATGCATTCCTTGGCCTGGAATCCAACTGCATGTGTATGTATCTTAGAAACCTCCTCAGCAACTGTGCTCGGTGTGGTTGCCAGAATAGCAGTGGTTGCCCCCATGACCTGTCACTGTCTCCTGGACCGGTGTCAGGAGCTGGTGTGGTCAGGCCTCTCCTGGGAGGAGGGGATCACTGCTTGGTGGAGGAGTCACCACCAGAAGAAACTCTTAGTCCACCTGTTCCCACTCAGGGATGAAAGGTGGGATATAAATGAAGCAACCAAACGAGTTCAAATGTAGTAAACAAATTGCAGGGGTCTCTGGGCCAGTCTCCAGCTTCCTGCTTGGAAATGTGCTGGAGGGTTGGAGCAGTGGCTCTCTCTTGCTCCTTCTAAGCTGTTTGTGTGTGCACGCAGGGGGCAGAGGGACCTTTCTCCCAAACCCAGAGCCTCCCCCCGCCCCGGCACAGAGTCAGGACAGTCCTTTCAAAAAGAAAACTTGGGGATCTTGGCCTGGAGCTGATAGCTTGGGAAGCACAGAACTTTCCCTTTCCTCTTCTGGAGCAAGTGAATAAGTTTACATGAGGTGGCAGATGGATCGCAGGCCGTCTTGGTAAGACAGCTGACTCAGCAAAGGAGCTTGTTGGAGCAGCTCCCGGGGCAGAGCTGGGCAAACGCGGGCCCCGGCGAGAGCCGACTGACAGGCTTCTTTTCGTTCCTGCTGCCGTCACCCCAGGTCCTCCATGCAGCACGAGCAGGCCTTCTAAGGAAATCTTTGTGTTTCCAAGGGTTAAGACTAGTGTGTGTGTGTGTGTGTGGGGGGGAACCTGAGTGGGTGGGGATGAGTAATATGGATTTGGCTGCTTTGGCTTTGTTCCTCCCTCCCCCCCTGCCCGAAATACCCCCAGCTGCTGAAGGCAGGAGGCCTTGTGGAGCCAAGAAGGCACTTTTCTAGACCTTCCCAGATTTATCAGTGGGTGAGTCTGCCTCCCAGGAGAGGAAGCAAAGCAGTAGCAGATGTGGAATGGGATATCTGGAAATAAGGGCCCTTGCGTAGTGGCTGTGATTCAGGAAGGCATCATTCAGATCTCATTCAGCCACAAATTCACTGAGGCCCTCAGCATGCCCCAGCTCAGTCCCACATCTGTAGGGCTGATGTAAGGATGTCTATAATAACATGGATCCCTTTGGGAACCCCTGATATAGAGCTTGCAGTGTACAATCCGGCTGAGGGCTCATACTAGGAAATGCTAGAACGTTGAGAACAGGGAATGGGTGCCACCACAAAATGGCTGCCATGGAGGGCCAGGGCCAGTCAAAAAAATTGCTGCCGTAGGCGATACTGGGACCACTCTCAAAATGTTTTGAAGTTGCAAGCCAAGCATCCTCTTACTATGAAGTTAGTTGTTTCTGTGCTCTCCTGCTCCAGTGAGATGGATAAAAGCCAGGACTGACTCTTTGCTCAGTGAAGGAAGCAAATAGGCACCAGAAGACCTATCAGCGGGCGCCATGTTGATGATCACTACTCTGTACAAATGCTGACTGTCGTATTATTGGTTGGCCCAAATTCCACTTACTTTGTCACTGTCTGCTTTCTTGTTCAGGGAAGGGCTGTGACTCAGTTGTAGAGCATCTGCTTGGCAGGCAGAAGTTCCCAGGTTCAATCCCCAGTATCTCCAGTTAAAAGTTCTGGCAGTAGGTGATGTGAAAGGCCTCTGGCCTGAGACCTTGGAGAGCCACTGGCAGTCTGAGTAGACAATGCTGACGTTGATGGACCAAGGGTCTGATTCAGTATTAGGCAGCTTCTTGTGTGTACATGTGTTCGATTTAGCTGAGTTGGGACATGGATGCTTTTCTTGTGAACACACAAAACTCCCTTATACTGAGTCATATTTGTTAGAAATTCCATACATGCGGCAGTTAACTCTAAAGCTGGACATCACACTGTGAGGGGTCAATATACTTCTCTGTTTAAGTATATCCCATTACTACATATGAATTGATCCCTTTTTGATCTGTGGGAAATGTGCTCTAGTTGATGGTGTAATTCTTCCCTCTGAACTTGCTCTGGTTTGACTGGGTCCTCCCCCAATGGTTCAGTACCATCTACCTTGCTTGTTAAATGTGACTGGTTCAATCCCTGGAATCTCCATGTTAAAGGAGGTGACATGAAAGACCTCTGCTTGATACCCTGGAGAACCTTTGCTGGTCAGCATAGACCTTGACAGGTGTTCACATGTAACTGCTAATATTCAGAGGATGCCTTGTGAGGTCTGCTCTAGGCAATGTCACTAGCAGGCATCATAATCCAAGGAGGCCATGGCTAAGCCCGTACTGTCCTGGACCTATTGACCCTTGCTTGTGGCATTACAGTCAGCTGCAGCTTAAAAGAGGAAGTGGTTAGAACAGTGGAATGTAGTGGCTGGGGAGCTGCATGCAGCCCCTTGGCATGCCACCTGTAGCTCTTCTGAGCAGCATTCCCTGGCTGGCTAAAGTTCAGCAGTAGTGGGAAGAGACAATCCTACATACTCAGAAGTGCTTAGTTCCCGTGGCCCTTTCTTACACACCTAGGGAAATGCTGATCACCACTTTGTGGTCAGGAAGCCATTTTTTCTCCAGGCCAGTTTGGCTGGAGATCCTGGCAGGGTTTTTATTTTTTTGTCATCTTCTGGGTGTGGAACAGCAGTCACTGGGTGTTTGGAGGAGGAAATGTTTGTGAATTTCTTGCATTGCGCAGGGGGTTGGACTAGATGACCCTGGAGGTCTCTTCCACCTCTATGATTCTATGATTCTAAGTACCCTGGCAATTAAAAGGATTGTGGTTACACATGTAATAAGAATGCTGATATTGTATTGTTTAGTAGGGTGGCACCCAGCGGACACAATAGTCCTCTTTTGGCTGATGGGAATTGTGAAAGTGGCTCTTCTTGAGTGATGGAGTGAATGCTGCTGAGTTCCAGGAAGCCACAGAAGTGACCCCAAAGACCTTCTGTCGTCAATTTTGAAAGCATTTGCTCAGTAAGCCTTTTCAAGCCAAGAGGTTCCAAAACTTGCCGGGATTGTGTGTCGTTTTGGTTTGCCAACCGGTTTTGACCAAAACAGTCAGGTGGGGCTGTGTTCTTTAACTCATAACAATGGAAGGGCTTTTTGCCATAGATTGCAGCAATTATCATAAAATTTCCCCCTTCTTACATCTTCAGCAGTTTCACAACTCCCTTGTTTGTTTAGACACACACACACCCCAACCTGTCCGCCTACCTTTGTACAACTTGCCAAATTAGCTGTGACATTGATAGCTGATAATGCAGTTCTATCATTTGGAGGTGAGCCAGGGGACTTCCTTAATCACCCTTGGTCCGGGACAGGCAAATTTGGGTCACGTCACAACTGACGTAGCTAGCAAGCCATTGATATGGGCCGTTAACTTGTCCCACTCCAGTGAAAACAAAAGGAAGGCAAGACAGAGTCATAGATGGATGCTTTGTGTCAGTTAGGTTGGCCTTTTTAAGAGGTATTACAGGGATTTTCCCTCTACCTCTTTTAATGGTTTAAATGCCCTTATGTGCCAACAGCTGAGAGGCAGTGTGGTATATTAGTTAGAGTGTTCGTCAAAGACTAGGAAATCCCAGGTTCAAACTCATCTTTTCATGCAACCAATTGGGTGATCTTGGGCCAGGTGCTCCCCCTCATCCTAGCCTGCCACGCGGGATTGATGGGAAAACTGAAAGAGGAGAGATGCATTTATGCCGCCATGAGCTCCCTGGAGAATTGGTGACTTAAAAATCCTGAAAATAAGGTTCCCCCCTCTGACAGAGCAGGGAAGGGAGTTAAAGCTTAATGTTCGGAAAGCCAGTGTGGTGGTTAGATGTCCTATTAGGACCAAGGAGATTAGATTCACATATCTGCTCAGTTGTGAAGCCCACTGGATAGTCTCGGGCCAGTCCTTCACCTGAACCTACCTCACAGAGTTGTTGTGAAGGTAAAATGGCTGAGGCTAGAACCAGGTACGCCACTGTGAACTCCAAGGAGGAAGCGTGAGATAAAAATGTGATAGGTAAACTAGAGCTGAGTATACACAAACAAGTTATGTTAGCATAGCTATATTTTTACAGTGTGTTTAACTCCTACATTGCTAAACACACACGCACTTATTGTGGAGTATATGCTCACGGCTTTTCCTGCTAGGGTGTTAAGGGTCTTGTTAAAACATCTGTTTTCTTGAACTGTCACTGTACAAGAGGGTAGACAACACACTTCCCTCATTTAGACCCAACTCCCATTGTGGAGCTGAAGCCACAACCAGACGTACCCAGCTGGGATGTCAATTCTAGGCTTGGGAATATCCAGGTTCAGATCCCCCCCATTCAGCCATGAAGCTCAGTGAGTGACCTTGGCATCTCTCTCCTTTCCTCTGTCTACCCCCATCTCTCTGCCTCTTTACCTCACAGGGTTGTTGTGAGGATAAAATAGAGGTGGGTGGAACCATTATTCTGCCCTGAGCTCCTTGGACGGATGCAATTAAAGTGTGATACAAGAGGTAGGAACAGACAACTGGAATATAAGCTGATGCCCAAATCTAGCCCCCTAATAGGGCCATACAGGCAGGTACCACACAGGATACCTTGTTACCCTGGACTCTGGCATATGTTGGCACAGGCACATTTGTGAAAGCCTGTGTGGTATAAACTATATCTGTACAGGAAAAGGCTTAAATGAGCTAGGCATTGATCTACTGAGGGCAAAAATAGTTCAAAAAGGGGGCAGTTACCCATGCTACTGAATGTTTTCCCCACACCCTTCTCTTGTCTTACCAGGTTTCTGAGTTGATGGCTATGCAGGAATTTATTTATTAATTAATATATTTATCCTCCTATTCCCCCCCCCCAAAAGTAGGGTATAAATATGTCAGATTTACTCAAAGCATCTTGCATGATCATCTCCTTTCCTGTGTTATCCTCACAACAGCCCTAGGAGGTAGTTTAGGCTGAGAGAGAGTGACCAGACCAAGATCGCCCAGTGAGGCTCCATGGCACAGAGGGGGTTGGAAGCCGGGGGAACCTAGTCCTAACACTCTTAACCACTACAGTTGCATTGCCAAGTTCCTACATTTTATGTGGGGTTTCAGTTTTAAATATGAGGCCCAGAAACCTGATGTGGTGTACCAAGTGGTGAGGGTTGTGTATGGACAAAGCAGACCCAGATTCAAATCTTTGTTCACCTGTGAAGCACATGTGGTGGGTAGCCTTGAGCAGTTTGGGAGCTCTGTTGTGTTCCGTGTCACAGGCTTGCTGCTGTTTAATGAGAGATGTGTTATCAGTGTAATGCTTTACAGGAACTGCAGATCCGGTTATCAGTGAACGCAGCTGGGGACAGACTCTTGGGGGTGCGATAGATATCTTGCAAAAGAACAAAACCCTCAGGGGAACCTGAAAAATCAACAGGTTCCACTGGCCTTCAGCTTTCAGGCTGACACTAAGGTAAACTGTCTAGTGGCTTTCAAAAGTACGATATTCTTGTAAACCCTGTTTTGACCAGGTAGTGATATTTCCACAACAAAGGAATCAGTCTTGGTTTCTCATCTGATACGTCACACTTCCATCCAGTGCAGAAAACCAAGTCAAATGTATACTGAAGGACCCGTTTTGTTCTGTTAAAAAAAGACTTTCTTGAGTAGGTGGCCAGAATATGTAGTTTTCGCTGAACTTGTCACCTTCTCTGCTTGAAGAGCAAGAGCAAGATCTTGGATGCTCAGCCTCAGAAATCTCCAGAGCCCTGTGCAATCTGTATCATTATTTCAGTTTGCATTTTCCGCAAGGAACTCAGGGGAACGTACATTGCTACCACCCATTTCACCCTCACAACACTTCTATGAGCAAGGATGGCCCTTTGAAGCTGTCTCCCTGGGTCCCACTGTGAAAGCCTACATCACAAAGACTTTCTAGAGAGCAGAGATAAAGCCAAAGCCTCACATATATTTTACTTAGGCCTTGGGCAGGTACCATGAATGTGCTTGTCAGAATTTTAAAAATCTGCTTGCCTTTGGCGAGCATGCTTGTGGACTTGCGTGTATGACCTTATACCTGGTGAGGCTGGAAATATAGCTGCCGTATTAGAGGTGAACTTCTAATGTGCTAAGGTGGCCTCACTTTGAAAATTTAAATTCAAGTGGGTAGCTGTGTTGGTCTGAAGTAACAGAACAAAGATTGAGTCCAGTGGCACCATTAATGCCAACAAAGATTAATTTTGCGTATAAGCTTTCATGTACATGCTCACTTCTTCAAATACTTACAAGCCTTACTTGGGGCGGGGGGACATTTAGCTGCCAGGATGGGCTAGAGCCCAGTAGCAATTTAAAGACTAACAAAGTTTGTGGCAGGGTATGAGCTTTCGTGAGTCACTGCTCACTACTTCAGACAGACTAACACGACTATCCATCTTGATCTACCAGGAAGGTCTAGTTAGAGTCAAGATGCACAAGAAAGAGTGGGGGGAAACGTTGAAAAAATGGGACAGCAATGGATTGCTAACAAAGCTGTGTAGAAATGAGGTAGAAGAACTGTAAGAAAGGGAAATGAAATTGGAACATTAAGGCTGTCTTGAAACTGCTTAGGTCATATAAAATTTAAGACAATGGGATTTCAGAATCAGTTAGGGTTGCCAAGTCCCTGGGAGGGGCAGGGAAACCCCTGCTCGATTGGTCCGCTCCCTGCCGGCCCGGATTGGGCTGCCAGGGGGAACCCCAGCCCCAAATTGTCAGGCTGCGGAGACGTGCCTGGCCTGATGACGTCACCCAGAGGTGCCGTCATTGTGTCTGGCACATTTGGGGGGGGGGCGCTCTATCATTCGAGGGAAAACTCTATGGTTTCCCCCCCGAATTATAGAGATCCCGCCCCCAATGTGCCTGACGCGATGACGTCCCTTCTGGGTGATGTCATTGCGGTTTTGCGTGCAAAGCGCACGTGCCAGAAGATTCCCAAATGGGGCCGGGACTCCCCCTGCTAAATAGTAAGTTGGACTTAGCAGCCCTAGAAACAGTAGTCTATAGCAGTTGTCCCTTCCTCTGCTTCATTCTCATGACAACCCCCCTCCCCCCCCAAGGTAGGTTAGGCTCTAAGTGTGTGACCAGCCCAAGGTCACCCAGAAAGCTTTCATGGCAGAGTGAGGATTCAAACCTGGTTCTCCCAAATCTTGGTCCAACACTCTTTACACTAGTTCTCAGTAGGATCCCTAAGTATGCATTAGTTTGGGAAGGATTAGAAAAGACAGAAGCATCTAATCCTTTTCCTTCCTGTGTCACTGACCTTTCGCCATTCCATCCGCTACCCTTAAGGAATGGACCATTCCCTGCTGTGTAAGTCCTGTGGTGTTCTAAAAATGGAGCGCACTCAAAATCCAAATAAGAGGAGGAAAGGGCGCACACACCTGACAGCGGCTGCTGTGCCCACCCTTTCCCCATTTTAAAAATCAATTTGAAACGTATGGAGGAATGTCATTTTTATGGGCACTCCAGACGTCTGCATTCTTATCGAGCCTTCTGCTGACGGCAGAAGTGAGGTATGAATAGCCCTTAATAAAATCCTTATCAGTCTCCATTAAAGTGCAGCGGAGGAAGGGGCCTGGAGGCTTCAAGATTTGCATGGAGGGTGACTAGGGGGGGGAAGAGGAAGAAATCTCTCCAGGAGCTGGCAAGGGCAAGCTGCGTTATTGTTGTGAATTAGGAAAAGGGAAATCAAAAGTTCATTCATTAACCACATGCTGTGGGGCTAGAGTTGAAAGGCGCAGGCCAGGATACCCCAGCCAGATACCATTAGTTTGCATTACCCTGCACAATACAGATTCCCTAGATGCAAATATGACATTGTATATGAACTCAGAATAGCACTGGCTGTTTTGATAGCATTTCACTGCCAATTTACTGGTCCATAAGAACATAAGAGAAGCCAATGTTGGATCAGGCCAGTGGCCCATCCAGTCCGTCACACAGTGGCCAAAAACACCAGGTGCCCTCAGGAGGTCCAGCAGTGGGGGCAGGACACTAGAAGACCTCCCACTGTTTCCCCCCACCCCAAGCACCAAGAATACAGAGCACTGCTTGCCCCAGAGCAAGTGCCTTTGTGGCTAATAGCCACTGATGGACCTCTGCTCCATACGTTTATCTAATTCCACCTTGAAGCCATCCATGCTTGTAGCCGCCACCACCTCCTGTGGCAGTGAATTCCACGTGTTAATCACTCTTTGGGTGAAGAAGTACTTCCTTTTATCTGTTCTAACCCGACTGCCCAGCAATTTCATGGCGTGCCCACGAGTTCTTGTATTGTGAGTACTGTATAGTATTGCTGTTGTTGAGTACAAATCTGCAGCTGTAGAGTTTGCCGCCTAACTATTTACCTCTCCCTTCCTCCAAGGAGCTCAGGGCAGTATTCAGGGCTCTTCCCTCTTCTGTTTTATTCTCCCAGCAACTCTGTCAGGAGGTTAGGCTATCTAAAAGATACAGAATCTACTACACACACCATTCTTCATTGCCCCTTTTATTGGGACATTCAATCACATTTTAATACTCTATTCTTAGAGCTGGCATTTGGATGACACAATTTTTCACTTCCTTCTGTTTAATTCTAATTGCGAAATAATGGAGGCTGTTGCAGAATTTTTATATTATGCAATTAGAAGATGTGGCTTGAATAGCCAAGTGTATGTGGCAGATGCATCTTACTATTTTGCTGGATTTCTTAATGTTTGTGCTTTTATGCCAATAAAGGTTTTTTGTGTGTTTTAGGCTGAGGAAGCGAATGATAGGCTCCAAGTCACCCAAGTGAACTTTATTGGGAACTGGAGATTTGGAACCTGAGCGGTTTCAATGTGACTAATTTGCTCTGCCTTGGCTCCCTTTCTGCAGCCTTGCTTCAGGGAGCATCCATGCGATGTGGCATTCTATTTGTCCTGCTTCTGGGTTGCATTCAGACTAAATTTGGAGAGAATTTCTCAATCAAGAATGGTTTCTGTTTCCATACTTCTGAGATAGAAGCTGTAGAACAGCAATTCTGGGTTGGCGTACAGAGAAACTTTCAACACAAACACGGTCACCAAGGAAGCTTACCTTGTTCAGACTCCCTGAATTACGTACAAGGCAAGCTTCCAATTAGATTGCCTTGGGCTGTGGTCACACACACTTAAATAATCTACTTTTAGTCCACTTTTCAATGCATTTCCTACTGGATTTTGCCAGTTCACACAGTGAAGTAAAATGTTATTACTTCTCTTAATAATTAAGAATATGTTTGAATAATGTAATTTGGAATGGTAGATCTAAATGTAGCTCTCTGTTTTGGGGACAAGGAAAATACTCTACAGAGCCAAGATACTGTAAAGTTCACCTCCATTCTAGAAAGGAGATAGCGGGATTCTCACAATTTAGGGCACATCAATTTCCAGTTCTGACATATTTATTACTTATGTTGTTTTCTCCCCAGTTGAACCTAAACAGATGATAACCAGAAACCGACCTTGTCATTCTTTTGATCAGTTAAAAAATATCTTCACTATTTTGCATGCTAATTTAACAAACCACTCCTATATGATATGATATGCAATTCCATTTCATTGTCTGGCAAAGTGTGCGTGCACATGCACACGAAAGCTCACACCTTGAATAAAACGTTGTTGGTCTTAAAGGTGCCACTGGCCTCTACCTTTGTTCTATTGCTTCAGACCAACATGGCTGCCCACCTTGAACTGTACTGAGCAGTTTTGTGTCTGTGCTGTAGATTCTTAGTTGTTGTAATTTGTGGCTGCTTCTGCCCACTTCAAGAACTAAATCATCTTTTACCATGGATGAATCAGTGTCCCCTGGGCTTTCAGGTCCCCTTTCAGGTCAGTAAACTGTCCAACTTATGTAAAGCATGGAGTTGCTTGCAGTGATTTCCTCTATTTGCAGTTAGATCCATCCAGTGGCAGATCGGGGTCAGTGGACTTTTGAGACCCATGTCTGTTCCCTATGATTGGCCCACAGCATTGAAACCCTTCAGGAGTCGCAGGAAGGCAAAGCAGGAATGTTTTGGAATAGTATGGCAGAACAAAAGAGGCTCCCTTCCTCTTTTGGGGCACATTACTCCTGCTGAATAATGCCCTTTCAATGCACTTTAGCGACAGTCTAACAGCAAAGTCCACTTGCAAACGATCACTAAAGTGCATTGAAAGTGGATTACTGGCTCAGTAAGTTAGCAGTGGTTTATTCATACCAGGAAGGTGGTTATAAACAAAGACCAGTCACTGCCAGGCTCTCTTATAACTCAGAGAGACATACACAGTTATCCCTTCCTCCATTTTGTCATCACAACAACCCCCTTGTAAGGTAGATTAGGCTGAGAGTGTGTGACTGACCCCTCTGCCTGGCTGCACGAATAAGGAGGCAACTGTGGGTACAGCCAGCAGGAGAGGCTGCATTATCTTTTGTGCAAAGGTCCTAAAGTGGACCCCAATTTCTTTAAATGATCCTATCAGATTGCATAATTGGAGTTTTTAGAAACTGCATGGAGCTGGTAAGTTTCTTGGCCGCCTAAGGTGATAACTGATGGGACGGAGTCTTCAGCACGTCAGCAGAACCCAAGCAGGGAGACAAAGTGGTTCGGCCTTAGCAGAACAGCAGCTACCCGCATTGGTAGTTGTGTGATTTTAACCAGGGCTGGATTTACAAATAGGCAGACCAGATCAGACACTTGCTTAGGGCTTTTAGGGGTCTGAAGAAGTACGGGGGGGGGGGGGGGGGACACAAACCGCATGCTAAACTTTAATGGAAGCAGTTCCCCTATCTAACAAACTAAATGCGTACTAGCAATAGACTTACCAAAAGGTGGAGAATGCATATGAAATTTGTGGTTTACTAAATGTTTAATCCCGCCCTTCCCCCAAGGGAGTACAGAGCAACATAAATGGTTTCACTCCATCCTCAGTTTTATTTTTACAGACAAGGTTATTTAGACTGGGAGAGAGTGACTGGTCCATGGTCACCCAGGGAAGTTCATAGTAAGGGGGGGAGGGGATCTGAACCTGGGTCTTCCAGGTTGTGGTCTGACCTTCTAACCACTGCACACACAGTCTTTCCAAAATGAGTTCTAGCTCTGTTCACAGCTGAACAGCAGCCTCCCAGTTCCTTTCCGGCTGGCTTTGCTTTGCATTTCTTTTCCTTGTGCTTCCTTGGGGTCTTTGGGATCCTTGGCTGTCCTTGTAGCTGCTGCCCCCCCCCCCCCCTCTGCTCTTCCCTCCAGCCTTGGTCAGCTGCAGCTGACCACTTGGTAGCTCCTTCTTGCCCCTCCATAATCAGCAGAAGCTTGTTTTCTTGGGGGGGAGCAGGTCTTGGAACAAGCAGCAGACCTTTCTCTGCCTTCTCAAGTCTTACACTGCCTACCCAGCTGCATTTCCAGACGGTAGCTGCTGGCTAGCTAATTATGTCTGTCTGCCCACTTTCAAGTTGCGTCAAGTTTTATTCGTTAAAAGATGCTGGTCATGGCAAAAGGGAGGTATGCAATTTTCTGCTGATGTGCCCATTTATTTTTGCCCCCCTTTGCTTCCACAACAGTTTGGGGAGACCAGTTTTGGGCCAAACTACTGGAGATGTGTGGCTTCAACAAATCTGCCTCTTTTGCTGTGTCCCCCCCCCCCCCCCCAGTAATCCAAGAGGAATAGCTGTGTTAGACTGTGATCACATACACTAAATAATCCTCTTTCAATGCACTTTCCAACTGGATTTTGCCAGTTCACACAGTAAAATCCAATTGGAAAGTACATTGAAAATGCATTGAATGTGGATTATTTAGTGTGTGTGACCACAAACTAAATCAGGAGGCCAGTGGTACCTTAAGGACTAACAACATTCAGTCCAGCATGAGCTTTCACGAGTCAGAGCTTGGCTCATCAGACACATGTGGTGCCTTATGATGGAGTTTGGGGCTTCCGTGTCCTTCAAGCAGCAGCAGCCTGAGAAGAGAAGCGGGGCTGGCAGGGAAGCACTGAGTGTGATGTCGCATCATGTGCCTTTTTTCAGTGACGCAGTACTGGTGAGACATGGAAGGAAATGGAAGTCAGTGGTGGCGTTTTGCCCTCCCGTTCCGATAGGGTAGTGGTCTTCAACCCATGGGTTCCGGCCCTCGGGGAAGGGGGGGTTGCAAAGCCCCAGCTGAGTTGTGTGCCAGCTTGGTGTAGGGGTTAAAGTGTCAGACTAGGATCTGAAAGACCCAGGTTCAAATCCCTCCTCTACCGTGACACTTCCTTAGTGCCCTTGGCCCATTGTATCCTCTCAGCCTAACATACCTCACAGGACTGTTGGGAGGGGGAAACCAACAAATGCCTCCCTGATCTCCTTGAAGGAAAGGCGAGATCAAAATGTAGTAGTGACAGCACAACTGTAAGGTAAGTCCAGTCAGCAGGGGAGAGGAGACAATTCTCCTTAAGAACAGTCTGGTTCAGAGAACACCCCCCCCACTTCTCCCAGCAAAAGCTTGCCCTTGACGTCTCTTGCACACACACACCCCTTGGGTTTGGTGTTGTGGTTAGGAGCGTGGACTCTAATCTGGGAGAACCAGGTTTGATTCTCCACTCCTCCACATGCAGCTGCTGGTGTGACCGTGGGTCAGTCATAAGTTCCTCCAGAGCTGTTCTCTCAAGGCCAGTTCTTGAAAGAGCTCTCTCAGCCCCATCTACCTCACAGGGTGTCTGTTGTGGGGAGGGGAAGGAAAAGGAGATCGTAAGCCGCTCTGAGACCCCTTCAGGTAGTGAAGGGCGGGGTATAAAACCAATCTCTTCTTCTTCTTCACATTCCTAGCAGTTGATCCTCTGTTGATCATGCTCCATGTGCACTTGGTGCCCCCCCCGTGCATCCATAACCTGGGCCCCTCCTCTTCCTGTCATATGCTTATGGCTCAGTGGGTCTCATGCTGCTGCTTTGGGTCCCGAGCCTGGACGTACTGAAGACCAATGCCATAGGACATTGTCTGGCTACTCTTCCCTTACTGCTAGATGTCTGGATTGGCATGCAGACATGGATAAGGGTAGGGATTGGTGGGATGACCACTGAATATAATAGCACTCTTTCCATTGCCTGAGAAAAAGCTCTTAAGCAATGGAAAGAGTGCTGTTATATTCTTGTCCCACGGGAAAATGAACAATTGGCCAGGGGTAGAGAAGGGTGAAGCGGAGCTGCAGTCTGCCCAGACTCTATTACCTCAAGTGGCAAATAAAAAACCTTGATTATGCCTGTCGTGTTTTCCCTACCAGCGCTTAAAGCAGTCTTTCCATGTTCTTATTTCTTTGATGTAGCAATGGCGGAGCTCACTAAATGTATTCTTACAGACTGGGGGGAAATTGCTTGCAGTATTTTATTTAGAGGGTTTTTTTGTCTGGCAGGTAGAATATACCTGTGCTTTTCTTAATTCTTGGAACTGGCACCCTAGGAGAAGTTCAGCTTGTTCTCTTTAACTGCCCCCTCCCCGTAGTTTGCATAATATTTTCAGATGGCAGAATTCACCTCCTCTAACCTGAGAAATGGCATCTTTCTTTTGACTTTACTTCAAGGCAGGGCTTTTTTAAAAATGGAAACTGCACAGTAGGTCTGCAATTATAATTTGTGCACATAGTACGCACCCCCGTAACACGCCTGTGCATTTTCTTTGTGTCTGCATCGCCACCTGTATCAAAGACATTGAGAACTTCAAAAGATTCATCATCATAAGGGTTCCCTCCTCCCCAATGTTCTAAAATGATCCCCATTGTCTTGAAAACACTGGTGAGCAATCTTTGGGAAGTGGCAGGGGAATGTCTGTGGCAAGAAGGAGGAGGAATAGGTACGTTTGAGCAGAGCCTAGGGTTCCAGAAGGGAGCCATGGTTCACAGGTAGAGAGCATCTGCTTTGCATGCAGAAGGTCCCAGATTCAATACCTGGCATCATCTCCAGTTTAAAAAGGATCAGAATGTAGATGTAGGGCCCTGCAGACCCTAAAGAGTCATTGCTAATCACAGTAGACAGCATTGACTTTAATAGACAAATCTGACTCAGTACTGGGAAGACTTCGTATATGCTTTTCACATGTCATTGGGCTTTTCCACATGGGTTTTTCTCCTTGGTTCTGACCCCATAGTGCTTCAGTTTATCCCGATTTCCACATGCATTTTTGTGCTTTGGTTTTCACTTTGCAAAAACACCCCCCCCCCCATTTTTATAGGGTTCTTTTGAAACTACTTTTACCCTAAAGTTTTTCTGAAAGATGATTTTGAGTTGGCCTTTTCCTTGTGTGTAAGGTTTCTGTTGGTCTTCTTTGTCCCACCCACTCCCACCCACCTCTAGCCCCACTGTTCGATGATTGGACTGTTGTGGTCAGGCCACTCCTCCCCGCAAAGACAAGTGATTTTTTTTTTTGCGCTAAAATATCAATATACTGCTGGAGAGTTGTAACAGTAGGCTTATTGTTATAACACCCCAGTGATGTATTGATATTTTAGTGCCGTGTTTAAAGGGGGGGGGGCTGTGACGCCATAGATGACACTACCAATGATGACAGCATGCACCCTCCCTTGAAAGTCCTCTTTATTGAAGGCGCATGCAGAAGAAGATAAACTGACTCCACAACTGTGAGAATGCACAGGGAGGGCAAACATGCAGCACAGCCATTCGCAAACCAATTCCGATGCTTGTGGGTTGACTTCCAAGAAAAACAGGAGTAAGCTGACCATGTGGAAAAGCCCACTGGTCATTTTGTACATCACCTAACATAATACAAAATAAAACCAGAGTCCACTTCTACCTTAAAGACAGATTTGTTCCTGTCTAAGTTTTAAGCTGGCGCTCACACCATCAAATGCATAGGAGTGTAAATCTTCTATGGCAGAAAGAGAAGCTGGTTCCAGGCATGATCCAATCCAAATAGTAAGCCGTTCCCTCAGCATGAGAGCAAAACACTTCCAGCTGTTGTTAAGTCAAAATGTAAAATCTGGTGCAGGATGCAGAAGCAAGAGGAAGTTACAGATGTGTAGCTGAGATAATCGACACCTGTATTGGGTGGAAAATGCAAGATATTAACACCTGTAGTGACTAAAGAAAAGCCAGGTCCCTGTGAAGACCTGGCTCAGAGAGAGTGTTAAACTTCTCTATGAATTCAGCAATTTCTCTTTGAAGTTCCTCTGCAGGAGAATGGTGATTTTTATGATCAACAAAATGCTATGGAAGATTAAAATGTTCAGTCACAAGTTGCGCATGAGTTGAACGTTTGCACTGCACGCATGACTTTTTGGGATCCCCCCCGGATTTGCACATTTTGTGTCTGTTTGCACATTTTTTAAAAAACCTAGTACAAGGCAGGGCTATTTTGGGGCAGGAATGCAGAGGAACGGAGTTCCAGCTGGCTTCTGAGCTGGCCACGCCTACAGACCCCACCCCACCCTGGGTTCCCCAGGTGCCTTGCAAGCTGCAGGGCACCTGAGGAAGTCAAGCTGATCCAGGGAGGGAGGGCAGTTTAAACTGCCTCCCCTCCTTGGGTTCTCCAGGCACCCCGCAGCTGCAGGGTGCCTGGCGAAGCCGATCCAGAAACTGCCTTCCTTCCCTCGGGTCCCCCATGTGCCCTGCAAGCTACGGGCACCTGGGGAGGCTGATCCTGGGAGGGAGCTGTGCTGTCAGGGGTGTGGCGTAATACACTAATGAGTTTCTGCTGCTGGGTGTGGCCTATTATGCTAATGAGTTCCTGCTGGGCTTTTTCTACCAAAAAAGCCCTGGTACAAGGTATAGGCTAGTCTGCTGGAACTCTATTCCTGCCGTACATCCAGGGCTGCAGCAGAAGCTAGCTAGCCTGACTGTCCATCCACAGCCTCCCCCTCCCCAGCCCACAATACATAGCCCACAGCCCAATGTCCAGGTGGGCCTGGAGATCTCCCAGAACTACAGGTGATCTCTAGACAGCAGAGGTCAGTTCCCCAAGAGAAAATGGCTGCTTTGAAAGGTGGACTCTATGGCATTATACCCTGCTGAGTGCCCCCCCAAGATCTCCAGGAATTTCCCAACCTGGAGTTGGCAATCCTAGCAACAGTAGCATGGGTAGCATGACTCCCTTTAGCAAGGCAAAGAGGTGGAGAATAGAATTCACAAAATACCCTTTGCTAGCGCCAACCTAATGACATAAAACACTTTGCAAGCTTTCAGGTTCACTAGAATGCTTCATTAGGCCAGATGTTACATATAAAAAAGGGGGCAGCAGTTTTTTTAGGTCATCATAACTATGACCCTCTTTTGTAGATCTGCCAACCTGCAGGGGAGGCTTGGATTTCTCCCAGAATTAAAACTTGACTCCAGAGATCCATTCTCCAGGAGAAAAGAGCAACCTCAGAGGACAAAATCTATGTTATATCATAGATTCGAGGTGAAACCCCTTCCCTAATACCCCCCTCCATAGGCACCACCCCCAAATCTCTAGTAATTCCCCAAGCCAGAGTTGGCAACCCTACTGCCAGGATATGGAGGGACCTGGTAGGGAAAAGGGATTTCAGCCTGTTCCTGGCCAAGGGCCATAAAAGCAGGGGGCAGTAAAACAATTAAAACCCATAGCAACGACACCCGCCAATTTGTTCCCCCTTAACTGGTGAAACGTCAATCCTTTTTCGGAGGGGCGGAGGCCTTGAGAGCCGCAGCAGCAGAAAGAAGATTAGAAGAGGGTAGCGGAATGCTCTCTTGCGTGGTATTTACGGAGGGCCAGTTCCAGCTCTGACGCTGGGCCTATTCATGTAGGAGGAAGTGAATTGATTCCAGCAGGAAGTTCTTGCCCGGCCTACTCCCTGGAGAGCCCTGAAGACAGAAAGGGCTCTCTCCAAGTTTTGTGCTGGGATGCAGCCTGCTCAGACGTACTTCGGGGTTGCTGTGTGGGGTCTTCCTCGCTTCCTGTTTGCTTACCTTGACATCACCGCTCCTGAGATGGCATCTGGTCAATGGGAGAGGTTGTTCCTGGCCGAGGAGCAGCCCCAGGCAGTCAGCAGGAGCGCTGATGTCACAGACCCACAGGGATTACTTCATAATCGAAGCATTTAAGGCCTCCCTGTGAATGGGAAGAGGGGGGAAAGGCAAGGGAGTGAAAGGAGGAAACAACCTCAGCCGTTCCAAAACTCTTTTTTTCCAGTGAGCGACCGAGAAAACCCCACGCCAACCCACAAATCTCAGTGACATTCACCAGTGTCGGGCATATTCGGCAACTAGGTCGCTCCGATCCTTCTCTTGGAAGAAATCTATATTATTTTTGTAGAACGAAGTTTGAGTCCAGCGGCAGCTTTAAGACCAGCAAAGTTTTAAAGGTGCCACTGGACTCAAACTTTGTTCTGCCGCTTCAGACCAACACAGCTGTACCCACCTGAATCTATATTATCTTGTGTTGTTCTGAATTTTTATAAAGCTCAGAATCTTTAAAAATAATCAGAGTGGAGTAATTAACATAAGAAAGTCTCCTGGGGTGGCTAGATCTGAGTCCAGTAGTTCCTTAGAGACCAGCAAGATCTTCAGGGCATGAACTTTCAGGCACCCTTCATCAGACTCTTAAAAGCTCATGATCCCCCCAAGTCTTGATCTCCAAGGTGCTGCTGGACATGAATCTAGCTGTTTTACTGTCAACCAGCACGGCTGTCCTCTGGAACTATCTCAGTGTGGGGGATGAATCCAAACATCTGCCACGTGACAAGACTTTTCATTCCTCCTCGCCCTCTCATAGATAACTGCAGGGATTCACTTTTTACCATCTTGGAGGAAAGCTGAAACAGTATGCAGCGCTTGGTAGGTGGCTGCCCCATGTCACATGAAAGCTTCCTGCACATATACATGTCCTGTGTTATCTTTTTTGGTTGTTATTTTCACCAGGTTTTGGTTTGGACCCAGGGGTTGCGATCTCCAGAGGTAGAATGGGACTTCCCTGCCTCCCCAGTCTTGCTGTGGTCCAGAGTACTCTCCAAAATGTTGATCCTGGGGGACGGGGGAACCCCAGGAACACCACAGGGGTGAATCTGTAGTGGGAGGAGTCCATTACTGGAAATCTACTGCTAGATTCAGCCCACTTGTTCATACAGAGGTCAACTGTTTGCAGCAATGAGGACTAGATACCCACTCTGCATTTCTAGTGTGCTTGTCTAAATAATAAATGTTCCTTGGTGGCCTCTCATCCAAGAATCGGACAGCAAGGTTGCTGTTTCGTGTGCCGTGACCCTCGCAGGGTTGTTGTGAGAATACAATTGCATACAAGTGCAATAAATAAATGTGCTTCTTAGAATCTCCAGATCCTTATTTTAAAAGGCAGGGGGAGGCCCGCGTACTGTGTGTGCAAATGTTGTGACTAACTGCCCTGGGAGCAGGTCATGGTCTCCAGCGACTTCAGAAAGCGACAGTGTCTGCCTTGCAGCTGTGTTGTGCCAGCATGCACATTGGTCTGTGCCCAGCCCTGAGGCTGGTGTGCACGATCAAGAAGCCAGCCAGCAAGATAAGGAAGCCAAATGACTATTAGCTGCCGAGGCTGGAGGACGAAGCATTGTTCTCAGAGGAAGTGGGAACCACCTCTGGTCTCCGACTTGTAGACTCTACTCTGAAAGCACAGTCCCTCGTCATGGCAGCCCAGCCAACCCACCAAGGTCACAGGAAGGCCATCTGCAAGGGGGGAAAGGGCTGGCCTCGCTGGTGACCAACGCAGAAACGGAACAATTTTGTTGTTGTTGTTCAATTGCACAGTCGAGGCCGATCCTTCGCAACCCCATGGACCACATCACGCCAGACCCCCGCCTTCCGCCTTCCTCTGGAGTTTGCTCAATTTCATGTTCATTGCATTAGTAACAATGTCTAACCATCTCATCCTTTGCCGTCCCCTTATTTATTTCATTTATTTAATCCAATTTTTATCTTGTCCTCCCAACCTGACTGCAAATTGGAAAAATAGAAACCTTAAGATGGGGTTTTCAGGCTGTGTCATGGTGAGCAGGACAGTTTGTGGCAGAGGGGTACATATATTCTGCCTAGGGTTGCCAACTGTGGGTTGGGAAGTTCCTGGATATTTGGGGGTGGATCCTGGGGACGGCAGAGTTTGGGGAGTGGAGGGACCTCAGCAGAGTCTAATGTAATATTGTCCGACCTCCAAAGCAGCCATGTTCTCCAGGGGAATTGAGCTCGGTGGTCTGGAGACCAGTTGTAATTCCAGGAGATTGCCATACCCCACCTGGAGGTTAGGATAACCAAAGAGAGATGACAGGATAAGTGAGTAGTAAATGGCAACCATTATATATATACACGAAGGGAATATCACTCTTTTATAGGGTTGCCAAGTGTATTAAACTTACCGGCGGGGGGGGGGAGCTCTGCTGGCCGGGCGGCGTCACCGGAAGTGACGTCAGCACGTTGGGGGCATTGCCAGGGCGACGCTCTGGCAATCACCCCAAAACTCTATGGAGTTTTAGAGTTTTGGGGCAATTGCCAGAGCGTTGCCCTGGCAACACCCCCAATGTGATGGCGTCACGTCCGGGTGACGTCATTACGTGAGGGTCGTCCAGGCTGGACGACCTCAGGGGTGGGGTTTCCCCCGTCGGCCGAATGCTGGCCGGCGGATCGGGAACCCCTGTAGCGGGGGATCCCCCGCCCCCCGGGCTGACTTGGCAACCCTACTCTTTTATAGATTTTCAAAAAAAAAAAGATCAGTGTTTATACTACTACTAATACTTTTCTGTACATTCATACAAGAATAACCGTTAAAAAATGATTCCACAGTGTTGACAAGCACAGTCCAATAATCTAAAGTTCTTACGAACAGTAAATCTTCTTTGTGTCTGTCTTGTACTAATATTGGATTGTAGACAAATAGCATAAAGGTCATGACTTCATTTCATGAGACTTCTTCAGAGCAGAATACGTGTAGACCCAGTGAACCCTTTCCTACTCAGCATTCATCTCTGCATGCTTTCTCTCTGCATAATGCTCACACTCAGTGAAATCCTCTTATTCGGCTTACTCTCCGTACACTTTCTCTCAAAGACTTGAGTAGTTCTGAATAGTTTTTTATGCTTATTCTTGTATGAATGTACAGAAATGCATTAGTATTAATATTGATCTATTTTTTAAAATCTATAAAAGAGTGATATTCTCTTTGTAACTGTATCACAGTGTCCATTTACTATTTTCTACTTCCCTGGAGGCTGGCAGTCCCATGCCCCTCCCAAGGGCTGCCGTTCTGTCCCTTTCTCCCTCACCAGTGGACTTTTCAGAGGGAGGCAAACTTCCAGTATATATTCGTCCAGCACTGCTTCCAGTTCTCCCCCCACAACAGTTGCATTTATCTAATTCTAACCAGCAAATATATACTGGCTAGAATTAGATAAATATACACAAGCCTGCCCGTGAGGTGGCTTTATATGGAGTCACGACACCAATCTGTCCAGCTGAGTCTTCTCTACTGACTGGCAGAGCAACTCTCCATGGTCTCAGGGCAGAGAGAGACGCTGATGAACTGCAGCTAGCAGAGATTCTTTAAACTGAAGATGCCGGGGCTTGATCCCTGGGGACCTTCTGCAAGCAAAAGAGGTACCCTGCAACTTAGGCCTTGCCTCAGAAGTGGGGAGGGGGGGAGCTCTACCTTGAGCTTCTTGGAGGAAGGGCAGCATAAAAATGTGACGGTGGTGTTTGGGCGGTTGCAGGTGTTGCTGGAAATGATAGGACAGGGTTTTGATAAAGATTTCAGTTGCCTTGTGTGAGGCATCTGCGCTGGATTTAGACATCTGCAGAAGGGAAAGTCTAAAGAAGGCTTTATTTTAGAAGTGTTCATGGTTCAGGAAGGGGTGTACACCTTCAAGTGGAACCCTCATTCCTGCTCCCTTTAACCTTTCTCTAAAATCACCTCCATGCAATGCCCACCATGGCTCTGCACCATTGCCGTAATATGTAGACTGGAGTCACAGAGTGGTATTTGGTGTAGTGGTTAAGTGCGCGGACTCTAATATGGGAGAACCGGGTTTGATTCCCCACTCCTCCACTTGCATCTGCTGGATGACCTTGGGCAAGCCATAGTTCTGTCAGAGCTTTTCTCTCAAGGACAGTTCTGGAAAGAGCTCTGTCAGCCCCACCTACCTCATAGGGTGTTTGTTGTGGGGAGGGGAAGGGAAAGGAGTTTGTAAGCTGCTCTGAGACTCCGATTGAAGGGTGGCGTATAAATTCAATCTCCTCCTCCTCTTCTTCTTCATCCACCAGGTGCAACATAACCATGGTAGTCTCCACCATGAACTAGAACTTGCTAGGTCTTTTTCACGTGTTAGGTTTCTGCTGTTGCTATCGCATGTACTGGGAGAGTGCGCCATGTGCAGTCACCTCCATACAAGTGCCTGGAAAGGGCAACATCACTACTTTGCAGCATTGGTATGCGTGGATCCATACCCCTGAAAATTTGGGGGTAGTATGGAAGTCAAGGTGATACTTAGAGTGCTGTCAAAGCAGTCTTCCATCCAGGCTGTGACCTGCCTCTTAACCTGCTTAGCTTCAGCAACATTGCTTTCTCGTGTGCCTGTAGATTAGGTGTCCCCAGTGTGGTGCTGGCACCTTTGCTTGTACCCACGAACTGTTCCTAGAAAGCGGGTGGGGCCATCGGCCTTTGGAGATTTGATCAGCTGTGCAGGTTTTTAAAGACATTGTTTGGCAGCAGCTGCCACCACAACACAAGGGTCTTCAAGGTATGACTGAAGATAAGCTGCAGCAATCATTTTGAAGCTGGCTCTGCCTCCTGAGGCAGCCATTTAAATGGCAGCTGTTTTGTGGCGAGGAGAGAGACAAAGGAAAGAGAGGAGAGATTGGATTTATACCCCACCCTTCACTACCTGAAGGAGTTTCAGAGCAGCTTACAATCGCTTCCTCTTCCCCTCCCCTCCCCACAACAGGCACCCTGCGAGGTAGGTGGGGCTGAGAGAGCTCTCTCAAGAACTGCCCTTGAGAGAACAGCTCTGAAAGAACTTACGACTGACCCAGCTTATGACTACACCTATCATGCTGTGTCAGAATTCCAAAAGTGCCCACAGGCTCAAAAAGGTTCAGGACCCCTGCTATAGATTATCCCTAGGGACCTATCTATGATGAATGTATTGCTTTCTGCTGCTGCTGTCACTGGTATTTTTTCATCCCATCTGTTTGACTTTTATTCCACCCTTCCTCCATGTAGCTCTCTGAGGCAACTGTATGTGGGTCTCCCCTCCCCATTTTATCCTCACAACAAACTTTTTAAGTAAATTAGATTGAGAGAGAGAGGCTAGTCCAGTGTCACCCATTGAGCTTCATGGCTGAGTGGAATTTGAATCTGGCTCCGCTGTATCTGAGTCTGGTACGCTAACCACTATATCATGCTGGGACTGGATTCAGACGTCACTTCTGGTTTTAAATTGTACTGGGGACCAGGGTGAAAAAATGGTCTAGAACAGTGTTTCCTGACCTGTGGGTTGGGACCCAAAAGTGGGCTTGCAGGCCATCCCTCCAGTAGCCAGGCCTGTCTTTTGAAGTTTTCTCTTTCTCTCCTCTTCATCCCTGCCACTTTCTTGCATTCTGGTCATTTAGATTTTCAATGTAGACTGTAAATAAAACTATAGAATGAAGTTTTCATTCCACAGCTAATCCTCCCCTCCCTTCTTTTTCTGTGTTTTTCAGGAGGTGGAGGAAAACGGAAAGGGAGGAGCAAGAAGTGGAGATTGATCCTCAAGTTCCCACACATCAGCCAGTGCGATGACCTTCGGAAAAGCTTGGGTGAGTGAGGAAACCATGTCTGGCAGATCCACACAGCCTGCTGGCAAGAGGCTCACAGTAGCAGAGCTGGTTAGCAGGTGGTGTTGCAAGAACCAGCCAAACCTGCTTTCCAGAGAACTTGGACTCCTACAAGGAAGGAACTGAGCCAAATGGCCCTTCGTGCACCAAAAAGATGACTCAGGTGCTCCTGCATGTCTTTTGGCAGGATCCTACCAGCAGGGTATCATTTCAGCAGCTTCCGGTGGGAAAAGGATCCCATTGATGGTGGTTTCCACTTTAGGACAGTACAATTGAAGTGGGAAGCTGAGAAAGGGGAGAAAATTTAGGGCTCTGTCGTGGGCAGTAGCTAGAAAGGTTCTCTAATGGCTGCCGCCACTCTGGCATGGGTCTCCTCGGGAGGGCCCAGAGCACCCACCCTACCCCTTTATACAGTAGTTTTTCAGTAGATTTCCCTTTATATGTGACCAAATGAGGTGTGAGGACCCAGGCAGAGTAACAAACTAGTTTTATTAAAGAGGTTTAATAACAACTGTGGTTCAAAAACATGTAGGAAAAATGAGCATAGTACAGGTAGTTAAATCAGTAAAATAAGAAACCCTAACACATCTGACTATACTGTCCTAGCCTTCTCTAGGTACCTGGTCTCAGACTGACCCCTTTTGGATGAGGAATCCCACTTTCTGCAGCAGCCCAGCTCCCTGAGAGAGAACACCTGCCCACTTTGGGCAAGGACTTTTATCCCTTCTTCTCAGGTACCACCCTCTGCTCCCCTGCTGGTGCAGTTTTCTCTCCAAAATCCCCTGTCAACCAATCACAAGGTCCCAAGGGAACCTGGGAAACGTAGGCCCTGATAGCTACTCCAATACAGGCTTCCCTGAAGCCACTAGGCCTCCGTAGAGCCTGTAGGCCACACTACTATAGACCCAGGATCATGACAGGGTCTTAACCAATGATGCTAAGATCATAGCAACCTGTTGGAGAAGAAGCTTGGACCCAGTTTGGCAAAGTCCAGTTTCTTTTGTGGGAGCTTAGTTATTAATGTAGAAGTTTATACCCTGCTTTTCTCTCTAGCAGTGAGCTTCCATGCCAGAATGGGGATTTGAACCTGGGTCTCCCAGACTGTGGTCTGCCGCTGTAACTACTACACCATGCTGTCTTCCTTTGCACCATACCTGTGCTTTCAAATCGGGGCACCATGAGGCAGCCTGGCTTGTTTCATTTTGTTTTGCTATGCATTCTGCCTTTCCCCTCAGGAGCTTTGGCTGGTGTACATGGAGGTTACCTGTTTCATCCTCACAACATCCTTGCATGGTCGGGTGTTTTGTAGCCAAGTAATGGTTGGAACTGAGGTTTCTTGTTTCGATATCCCTACCCTCTGCCACTACAGCACAGCAGCTGTCAGATCTCGCTTAAAGCACAAGATCAGAGTCCCAGTCTGAACCAGGTCTCTTGCTCACTCTGTGATGGCCCCGGGGCATTTTTTTCTGGGGGATCGTGGTGGAAGAGAGTTCTGGACCCTCTTCAACAAAATTCTTTTAAAAATCTTTAAAAGTTCATGAGTTTCCAGTATACAGATTGAAAACTTCATTTCCTTCCTGAGAGTTCTGGCACCTCTTTTTTTTTTTTTAAAGAAAGCCCTGGATGACTCCATTCCTGAGGGCCGTCCACGAGACATAGCTGGGTTTTCTCGGAGTCCGGCATCTGTGTTATTAAACCGTCTTTTAACAGGCAGGGTTATGAGTCAAGCTGGAAGTCTGAAAATGTGCTAGTATAGCATTGTGACTCAGAGATGGGGCTACGAATTGGGAAGTCCTTGTTTTGAATATTACCTTGGCTGTGATCTCACGTTGTGGCTTCAGGCAAGATCCCCTCTCCCAGTTTCCCATCTCCCATGTGCAAGACGGGGATCTGCCTCATAGGGCTGTTGGAAGGATTCCAGTGAGATAATGTATGCGGATTGCTTTGAACTTCAGCCTGAAGTGGTGCAGCCCAGAATCAGGTTTGCAAACTCATGAGATTTAACAACTTCTTGGGTTACTTTTCCCTGCGTGAGTTCATGATTCGAGTCATCTAGCTTGAGGCTTGTTGTGCCTCAGTTGGTCCTCAAGTTACAAAGGCTTGGGTCTTTCGGCTGCTTTTATGAGGCATGTTTTGATTAAAGGAATGCCAGAAGTGTGTGCGTGTGTTGGTGTGGGGAACAAACTGCCCAAGGGAGAGGCCCTCTGTATTGGTTCATATGATGTACAGTTAGTGGATGCACAAGGCTGTGCCTGTCTGACCTTTCACCTTTGACCTTTGGGGCAGAGACTTACAGAGTCAGACAGGAAGCCTGTTTGCCTACTTGGTAAATTGGCCTTCATGGTTCGTGAGGAATTTATCATCATTCTGTGCAATATGCTAAACTATCAATGCAATCCTGAGCATGTATACTTGGAAGTAAGCCCCACTGAGTTCAATGAGATTAACTCCCTAGGAAGCATGCGTAGTATTTCCAGCCTATAGCGTGTTTGTTATGTTGGTATTCCGTGTGCTTCATACTTTATATAGTTGTCCAGTCATGTGGGAGGGTGCCAGAAGGTGGCCCCAACACTATGTGCTGTCCCTGATTCCCTCTCTGCAACTCAAAGAACTGCCTTCAGCTACCACAGTGGGTACACCCAGTGGTTGAGGCTGCACACAAATAGAGGACAAATTGACTTGTGTTCTGATTCCTCCCTGTGGACTTTGAATAAGCCTGCTCTTCTCCTAGGCTTCTGAGAACTATCTGTGACTCTTAGCCCTCTGGATGCTCTGCAGATTGTTCCCTGGGGCGCATGCTGCGTTAGGAGAGAGCTCATGCTGCTGCCTCTGAGAACTATGTTTACCGAGAGGCCAAGGAGCACGGCTTCCTACTTGGTAAAGGGGGAGGGCAGAGGGACTGACAGGAACAGGAACGGACAGTGGGGCAAGTAGCCCCAGCATGTCCCAGGTGGCAAGTGAGGTCACGGCTTGGGAATTCAAAGTGTGCAGCTGAGCACAGTGTGGGACCGGCCTCTTTGACCTCTGGGAGAGGGGGCTTTTCTGAGAAAAATCAGCCATGCTGGCTTTTACACATGACCCACAGACATCTTTATGGGAGGGAAGGTGGGCCTTACAGCATTTTGAAGAGTTAACATTTTGTATGCCTCCTCCCACCCCAGACTGCTGATATTTTAAGGCTTGTTCATTCCCTAGCGATCCTGGCAACACCAGTGGGACATATTCTGAGGTTATTGTGTTCTGGACTGTAAGCAGCCTTAAGCCTGGTTCACACATTCCAGGGAATGAGGAAACAGAGACCTGAAGGGCAGTAGAGTGGACTGCACCCTTTCAGATGGTAAATGGAGGATCACATTTTGGAATGCTCCCCTGTGTTAAAAATTCCCTACAAATAGAAAAATCAACAGCAAGCTATCACCCTGCGACACTAATTGTCTAGTTACGCTAGGCACGTGAAGCAGGAAGCTCTGAATCTAATCAGTGCCCAGGTTAGAGACTTCATAGGTCTCTAATCCATAGGTTCCAACTGTTGAAGCCACCAACAGCTGGAATGTGGAGGATTAATATCAGGAATGCTTCCCTCAGCATCTCTGCAGTTAACTTTCCCAGCTTCTCAGTTTTCTCTCAGGCCTTGATTTCCTCGATCTGTACCGTCCAGGTTATCATGTTGGAATGTATTTCCAAACTGGTACCCCTTAGGCAGGGAGACTGTAAGTTTCACCTGCTTAAGCTACCAGCAGCTAGAAGGTGATGGGGGTAAGATTGGAGGGCTAACATCTGGGACATGTCCCCATCATCTCTACTGATGGTCTGTCTCAGGGTTGAACCAGGTAGCAACAGACGCCGCAGCATTTTGTGACTCTTTCGTTTATTGCACAGGGGGCAAAAAACAACTGAGCTTTGCTTTTTACTGTCTTTTAGTTAAACATGTGATAGCTGTTAACTGTCATCTGCTTTGGGATCCAGACTGGCTGAAAAGTTGGGTATAAACATGCAAATGAATTCTCTGAATGCATCCTTGAGTTCTACAAGGGAAAAAAATGTGGGATATAAACCTAGTGGTGTGGGGATTTAAAAAAAAGAATTATTCAAGGTAATCCAAATTCTGCACAAAGAGAGCTGACTCTTGCATGCTGTATCCATCATGCAAAGTAAGAAATTGGCATACATGTGCTTATCTTGCACAAGAAATGTATTCTCCTGCTAGTTACGGTGAAGGAGTGAACAGCTACACAAGACGCTGAAAGAAGGCAATTGTCCTCTGGATGACTGGAAATTCCACTGAACCCCACCCGGCAGTTGGTGACGTTTCGCCAGATGTTGCCTCCCTGCTTCCCTGCCTGTTTCCGTAGTCATGAGGGCAAGAAACATGGGCAGAGTTGCCAAATGCTAACGAGCACCATACCACACACAAATTGCTGATGTTCTGAACATGTTCAGCGTATCGAAATAAGCATCCCAATGACGTCATTAGAAAATTACAAATCATACATATTTGCACAAGCAAGTTTTGCAAGTATACTACCATGTGTACTATTTTCACTTCTGTTTCAATGTATATCTCAATATCATGGCTATTTCCTCATCCACAGCTGTGTTCACATCCTCAACATAAATCCAGTAGTCATCCGGTTTCAATGGCTTTCTTTATCAGCTGAACACAAAGTTAGAGACTGATGGATTTCCTGTCTCTGATACTATAGGAATATCACTTCTGCTGAGTAAAGTAACTACTCCCACAGTATAAAATCTCTAGTCACTTGGAATCCCTGCATCAGTCAGGCCAGCTGCAGTTGGACGTGTGTTCTCTGCTGTTGTGAACATAATACACATGGTAATATACTTGTAAAACAGGCTTGTGCAAATACATATTCATTTATTTCACTCGCTACTTGCACATTATGTCACTTGGACTCTTCACTTTGATACATTGAATATGGTCTCTGAACATCTATCATTATTGTATAGTGTGGTGCTTATTCACGATCATGCAACTTTGGCCTTATACACTGAGTTCCTTTCTGCTCGCTAAGGAACATGAACAAACATGTTCAAGAGGCTGAATGCTGCACCTGCTATCGCACATGAACACACATGAAGCTGCCTTCTACTGAATCAGACCGCTGGTCCATCAAGGTCAGTGTTGTCTACTCAGACTGGCAGCGGCTCTCTGGGGTCTTCAGTAGCAGTCTTTCACATCACCGGATCCGTTCATCTGGAGCTGCTAGGCATTGAACCTGGGACCCCTGCATGCCAGGCAGATGCTCTGTCACTCAGCTATAGCCCCTCTCAAATTCCATCCTTGCGTGGGGTGAACACATACTTGGCTGTGCCTGGGCCCTCTTCTGTGGAGATTTCTGTTTGACCGCTGCAATGACAGTTTAGCCTTCAATGTCCCTCTGCTTCCCTTTCAGAGTTGATGGATGTAGAATGCTTATGCAGCTTCTCAGCATTCTCTACAGCTTTGCACTACTGGTTCCTCTAGCCCAGCATGGTCTACTTTTAACTAGCAGCTGCTCTCCAAGATCTTTGGCGGGAATCTTTCCTGGCCTTGCCACATTTAATCCTTTTAAACTAAAATGCCAGGGACCGAACCTGAGACCTTCAGCATGCAAAACAGCTGTACTGTTGAGCCGTGCTCACCATCTTCCTTGGTGGTCCCACTGATGGGTTTGGCACCCTCAGGTGAGGGTCTCGGAGAGAGGATGCCGTCCATCCACGTAGGAGATTAACGAGTCTTCCCTTTCTTTCTTTGCAGAACGTGACTACAGCAGCCTGTGTGACAAGCAACCCATTGGCAGACTGCTTTTCCGCCAGTTCTGTGAGACTCGGGTGGAACTCCTCCGGTGCATCCACTTCCTCGATGCTGTGGTAAGGCAAGGGCTACATCCAGAGAGTTCAGGAAGGCCTGCTGGGCAGGCGTGTCTTGCTGCCCTGTCTTTAAAGATGGCAGGGAAACCATGTGTATGTGTATTAGCTTCTCTAGTGCCTAGAGAGGGGGCATGGGGGGGACATGTGAACACGTGAAACTGCATTATAATGAATCAGACTTCAGAGCCATCAAAGTCAGTATCGTCTACTCAGACTGGCAGCAGCTCTCCAGAGTCTCAGGCAGAGGTCTTTCACATCATCTCCTACCTGATCCTTTTGGCTGGAGATGCTGGGGATTGAACCTGGGACCTTCTGCATACAAAGCAGAAGCTTTGCCACTGAGTCACAGCCTCTCCCACAGCCGCCCTTACACCTTCTCTCTCTGTTGAGCCCCAGTTAGTTCCAGCTGGCTAAAGAGTTTCAGTACCTGTGGAAAGCAGTCCTGCAAAGAACAAAGGAAGAGTGTGGTATTTATTTATTTATTTATTTAAATGATTTTATTATTTTACTCTTATTTAAGTTATTTGTGGTCTGCCTTTCTCACTGAAACACAGAGTAAGTGCATACAGTCAACAGGATGGGACATCCAATAAGCAATGTAATAGGATTAGGACTGCAGAAATCTGAGACAAAGGTGGGGGGGGGGAAGCGTAACTGTTAACATGACACATTAAATGACATAGCAGGGTAACACATACAGCAACGGGTAGTATGTACTCTACATTGTGGTATAGTCCGCAGTTCCTTTCCCTTTTTTAAAGCTTCCTTATGAACTGTTCTGTTGCCTGTGCTATTCTATCCAATTCTTCTGTGTAAAAATACCCTACTGAATACTTCAGTATTTCATGGTCTACGGAAAGCCAGAAGAATGATGTACATCACCCGTAGCACCTTGGAAGAAGGGCTGGATAAAAGTGTACTAAATTAATAAATAACAAAGACTCAGTATTGGAATAGAAAGAGAGAAGAGTGGGGGGAGGAGACGTTTAGTGCAGCAGTAAAAAACAACAGTTTGCCGTTGCTAGCAGCTTTAGAATAAAATACAGGATTTGTGATACAGACTGAATGAGGTTAGGCAGTGCCCTAGATGCAAAAGCACATTCAGGCCTCACCAAAGATGACTAGTCAGAGAAGCAAACAGTAGCTGTTTCGCTCTGAAAAAGTAAAAGCCAACAGCCATTCAGATCTCTCTCTAGACACACGGATTCCTCATTAAAGCTGAGAGCAGAAGCCCATGGCAGCCCTTGTGTTTGCAAAGTTGGAGCTTAATTTGAGAGGCCCGACTAGCTAAAAAGCCAAATTGGGCAGTATGACCTAGTGATCACAGGATATGACCCCCCCCCCAGCAAAGTCCCATCATTAAATGATTGAAGTTCAAAAGTTCTTTGCGTGAATCAGCATTGTATGCTGTTAAATACGCATGTGTGTGGCATTTAGAAAATAGTGGGTGGGGAATACATCATCTCTAGAATGCTTTTCTAATGAGTCCGGCCGCTGTATTTTCCTTTATTGCTGTAGCCCTGTTCACAAGTTACGGTGAATGCATGTATATTTTGTGCACGATGTGCACTTGTTCTTTATGTGCACGCTGAGTAATTCTCATCTTACATTAAATGCACATACAATTCAACGTGTGATTATAAAGCCCACATTTACCCAGGTGTTGGTCCCCGGCTTCATTTGTAAAGAATGCTGGCTCTTTCTTGCCTACACTCAGGCATACAGGATGCACATGCATTAATGGTAACCTCTAAACAGGTTTGTATCTAATAGTAAAGTGGCTGGCCCCTATATGGATTGTGTAAGCCGCAAATCCAGGGCACTGGTATGCAGGGGTCCTTTCGTAAAAAAAGAGGTGCAGGAGCTCATTAGCATAACTTATTTGCATATGCCACACCCCCTGACGTCACCGGAAGTGATGACGTCATCGGGAGTGTGTCAGAAGGCAAGAAGGGAGGGAGGGGGAAGGAAGGAAAGGAACAGGAAGGAAAGGAACAGGAAGGAAGGTAGGTAGGTGGGGGAGAGAGAGAGAAGAAAGAAAGGAAGGAGGGAGGAAGGGGGGAAGGAAGAAAGAAAGAAAGAAAGAAAGAAAGAAAGAGAAAGAAAGAAAGAAAGAAAGGAACAGTAAGGTAGGTAGGTAGGTGGGGGGAGAGAGAGAAGGAAGGAAGGAAGGGGGGAGAGAGGGAGGAAGGAAGGAAGGGAGAGGGGAAGGACGGGGAAAGGAAGGAACAGGAAGGTAGGTAGGTAGGAACAGGTAGGTAGGTGGGGAGAGAGAGAGAAGAAAGGAAGGGAGAGGGGAAGGAACAGGTAGGTAGGTAGGTGGGGGAGAGAGAGAGAAGAAAGGAAGGGAGGGAGAGGGGAAGGAACAGGTAGGTAGGTAGGTGGGGAGAGAAAGTGAGAAGAAAGGAAGGAAGGAAGGGGGAAAGGAAGGAAGAGGAAGGTAAGTAGGTAGGTGGGGGGAGAGAAAGAGAGAAGGAAGGAAGGGAGGAAGTATTGAGGGGGGGAGGAAAAGGGCTTCCCGGGGCCACATCTGCCGCGGCCCCAGGGGGAGGGGGGAGGAAAGGGCCTTCTTCTGCCCGGGCCGGCGGAGCGCCACCGGCCCGGGAACTCTGACGGGGGGGTGAGGGAAGGGGCTTCTCGGGGCCAGCGGCGCTCTGCCGCGGCCCCAGGGGGAGGGGGGAGGAAAGGGCCTTCTTCTGCCCGGGCCGGCGGAGCGCCGCTGGCCCGGGAACTCTGACGGGGGGGCGAGGGAAGGGGCTTCTCGGGGCCAGCGGCGCTCTGCCGCGGCCCCAGGGGGAGGGGGGAGGAAAGGGCCTTCTTCTGCCCGGGCCGGCGGAGCGCCGCCAGCCCGGGAACTCTGACGGGGGGGCGAGGGAAGGGGCTTCTCGGGGCCAGCGGCGCTCTGCCGCGGCCCCAGGGGGAGGGGGGAGGAAAGGGCCTTCTTCTGCCCGGGCCGGCGGAGCGCCGCTGGCCCGGGAACACTGACGGGGAGGGGGGCGAGGGAAGGGGCCGGCGGCGGCAGAGCGGCCTGCCGCAGCCTGGAAAGAGCGAGCGGAGGGGCGGGGCTTTCTTAAGTGCCCGCCCCCCCGCCTTCTCTCTCCCGGAGCGGCGCTCCGGTGCGCCCCGGCCCCAACGGAGCCCTGCTGGTATGTAAGGCGGGGTGTATCTACAGACTTGAGGGATTCCCCAGGTATGCAGGAAATTAGGGCTTGGTAATGAATTAATCAAAATAAAAACACACACCTCCAAACCTGATAAGGCTGAATCTGGAAAGTATGGAAAGCCGAGGGCAGGAGATGTTTTTTTTGGGGGGGGGGGGGTTGTCTGTCTGCTGAAGGCGGTGATTTGGGAGGAGGATTTACAAATTGTCCCTCGCCTGCCATTGCCTCCTTGCTGGCCCTCCTGTCTTGTCTTGGTTATACTTTTAAAGCGCATGATATTTTCCCAAGGGGAGCAGAAGGCTTTAAGACTCCATGAACTCACTTCCAGCTTCAGTTTTCTTATCTGCTTATTAATGTGCTAACTCTGAGTTTGCTCCCTTCCTCTGAAAAGCTCAAAGCTGGCGTTTAGACTCATGTGGTAGGGTAGGCTGAGACAGTGAGATTTCCAAAGACCACCCAGGGAGTTTCAGAGCTGGGATTAAAGTCTGAGGTTCCCACATGCAACGGCAACACTCTAGCAATCTACCCCTCATGCTGGTTTCTGCCTGGAGCTGGGGGTGGGTGCAATGCTCCTTCTAAGCTGTGGAGTCTTGTGAGCAAAACTTCCACTTTGTGAGCTACTAGCATTACAGCTGCGAGCAAGGGATTTGGCTGCTGCATAAATTAGTTTGCTCTGGAGCCATCCTTCCTGAGCTAAGACAAAAATGTGAGCCGAAGGCTAAGAAACTGTGAGTTAGCTCACACTAACTCTACTTAGAGGGAAGAGTGGTGGGTGGGTGGGAAGGGTTATATCTGGTCAGTTGTTTAAGTCATAGCATTGGCTAAAAAAGAGCCAGACAGAAGCCAACGGCCCCTGCAAGGGCTTTTCTCCTCTTTTATTCTTTCTCGGTTTGTACCCTGCCACTGCCTCATTGAAGGCTCGCAAGGGGAAAGTGACTGTTTAGCACAGGAGAGAACTGAATTCCTGAAGAGCGACTTTTCCACTGGGAGAGGAGAGTGTGTTTCACAGCCTGTTCTAAAGTCAACGGTGCAAAAATTCCATCCAGCTGACGTGTAATTTTAAAAGTCAGCCCTTCATCTGAAATAATATCCTAGTGTTTTCATGAGTCTTGCTCCCCCCTCCTCCCCCCGCCCTTTTCTCCCTTTCAAAAGTTTCCTGGTTCTGGAAGCATTTTACACGCAGCCAAGCAAATTTGTTGCTCCAGGGGTCAAGTCAACTCATTTGAGCTGGGCGTTTTGGGGTTGTTGTTTTTTTATTATTGCAAGCTAATGCTAAGTTCTGATCTGAAATCCATTTGCTCCTACTCTGTGCTCCTTCGGCACCAGAAGGCAGTTTTCAACGCCGTTTTAAAGAGGGGAACGCCAGCCTTAAACTGATCTGTGTTTCCCATTACCCAACTGTTTATGCAATCAAACATGGCTCTTTCTCTCTCGCTCACTCTCTGAAGGCGCTCCTTGAACCCATTTCAGGTCTGTGTGGAGCGGGAGGCCTCCCCCAGGCCTGCCAGAAAATTTAAGCCGGCATATAAAAGGGTTTAAGCCTTTTGCTTATTTGCATAAGCCCGCTGGACACAAATGACAGGAATGCCAATCTCGTCAGATGGCTGTTAAATGGGAAACACATGCTTGGAAAAAAGATCCTCGGTCAGGCTGTGACTGTTTGAACTGGCTAAAGATGTCTTCTAGAGTCAGCGTTGTAAAGCAAGGCTTGAAATCCAGCGGAGGGCTGAAGAACGAGGGGTGTCATAGGCCCACATTGGGGATGCCAGATATGTTGCTGGGCCCCCCAGAACAGTTGTGGGGTGGGGAGCATTTTGAGTCAGGGAAATGGCGTCGTGTTGGTGGAGAAGTTGAACTGCCTGTTCCCCAGCGTCATGGTCCCAGTCCAGAGTAAGATCTCCAGGCAATCTACGGCTATCTTTTAGAAACAAATAACCCATTGGGTGGTGCCTGGAGATCTCTCAGAATAACAAGTGATCTCCACAATACAGATGTCAGTTCCTCTGAAGAAAATAGCGGCTTTGAAGGATGGACTCTGTGGCATTATACCCCACTGAGGGCCCTCCCCTCCCCAAACCACACCTTCTCTAGACTCTACCCTCAACTCACCAGAAATTTCCCAAGCCATTGCTGGCAACCTTATTGGGTGTTCTAACCCATGGGTTTCTAGTGTCTGTGTGGGGTTTGACCCTGAGCTAGACTTTTGTGAGGATCTTTCTGTCTGATGATTTAATAGTGCCCTTGAGGGATTGGGAACCCCCACCGTCCCCTTCTCAAGTACTGAGGACTCATTTCTCTGATTGGCCCATCTGAGACATTTTTATCCCTACCCATTCTCCAAGAAACACAATGTGGCATGCTTAGTTCTTTCGTCCACCATTTTATCCTCACAGCAACTCTGTAAGGTAGATTGAGAGAAAGAAAGGATGGTGTTATGTGTGTGACTGGCCCAAAGTCATCCAGTGGATTTCCAGGGATAGTGTGGTTCTACACCTGGATCTCCCATATCCTCGTCCAACATTCTGACCCCCTTCAGGGCCTGCTTAGGGTTACAGGGCTGTCAAGAGACCCAAGATGGCTTCTTTCTTGGCTCCAGTGGGCATCCTACATTCAGGGTTGCCAAGTCTCCCAGCAACCCATTCTTTTGTCCACTGGCACCTGATGTGTCGGCAGAAGGGATTGGGGGGAGGATTGGGCACACTGAGCCAGCACAGTGATGCCACTTTTGGTAAAAACCAAACATGGTGTCATAGACACTCTAGGATTTGCAAAAACACTATGATTGTACCATAGAGTATTTTGTAAGTCTTAGAGAGCGTCCCATGACAGCATTTCCACCTTTTTTTTTACCAGAAGTGCTGTCAGTGTGTCAGCATGATGACAGTGCACCAGTTCCCTCCCACTGATTGTTCCCAGGGCTTGCCAGCGGTGACCTTTCAACCCTACCCTCAATGCTGGCATTCCTCCATAACTCCCTTTCTTTCTTTTCCATTGCAAATTGGATTGCTCCATTGCATCTTTGTTGGAAGTAATCAAGGATTGCCCTAGAAATCAAAATCAATATGCAAGCTGTTTTGCAGAGTCCAAGATAAGAAGAAGGGCTGCAAGAGATGCTCCTTCTAAGCCGTGGAGTCCTGGGAGCAAAAATTCTACTTTGTGAGTAGAATTTAATAATAATATAAAGAATAAAGAATAAGTTGGGAGCAAGCAATTTGGCTACTGCATAAATTAGTTTGCTCTGTAGAGAGACCCAAGTTCAAATCCCCACTCTGCCATGAAGTTCTGTAATTGACCCCAGGCAAGCCACCAGCTCCTAACCTAGCCTGCCTCACCAGGTTGTTGTGAAGATATAGTGGAAGATGGAAGGAAAACTGGGTACCTTCTCCTAAACTCCTTGGAGGAAAGAGGGGTAAACACATAATAAAGAATTCAACGTTTCACTTGCCAATCAATGCCATTTTGGCTTTGGGGGGAGGGAGGGGTTGTATTGAACAAAAATTCCTGTACAGCAGACATTTGTGTCTCCATGAAACACACGTTAAGCCATTGAGACTGCACAGGGAGTCAGATTTAAGACCTACAGGATATTAATTCTGGGTTTTCCTGAGTTCCCATGCTCATCTTGTGTGTTCTTCAGTCATGAGACTAATCCCTGGGCCTCAAGCCTCTCAGGGTGTCAGGGGTGTATGCACGTACGTGTGTTTCATACACATGTTCACTCGGGGATTTGTGACTCTCCCTACAAGTCATTCTTCCCTTGGCTTTTTTGTGGCTCAGGAAATATGGGATCTGTAACAGATCAGTCTTACGGCTTCTTCCAGTCATCCTGGACTACTGGAGACTCTCCCTTTCTGTTTCTGAGCTTTGTGTGGGACTGGCTACACGGGAAGCTCTCAGCAAAGCACCCCAGTGATTGAAGCTGGGTCAAGGAACTTCCTTTTGCCCCCTCGGGAGTCACTGCACATTCCTTCCGATTTGATTCTCATGGCCGTCACCCCGGGGCCTTTTCATTAAGGAAAACACAGAAGTCACTTGAGCCTTTGAGAATGGCAATGACCCATAAGTCATTCCGGCTCTGTCCACCCGCTGGCTTTCTATTTTGGTGCTTCTTGTTTTTAAGAAAGGGGTGTGTGTGTGTGTGTGTGTGTTTTTTTCTTCAAACACCTGCCCCACCCTTATCCACCAGCTGGCTACTTCTCCACTTCTGGCTCCCTGCTCTTGGCTTCAGTGGCTGTACAGCCAGCTTCATACCTGACTTTACTGCATTCTCCCGCTGAGGTCGTCCTATCCAGTGTGTGCCAGGCCGATTAACCCTTCACCTGCTCCTCATCCCTACCACTTCAGGGGTCGTTGTCTTGTTTCTCTCGTCTCCTAGCACCCAGCCTTGTTCCAAAACATTCGGGAGGGGACCTGCGGGTCAGATTTTTATAGCAGCAGTGTGCTTCTCTCGGGGTCAGGCAAACAGCTTGCATCCTGTGGAAAACGGGCAGAAAGGAGGGTGTAGTTTGAAGAGAGGCAAAAAAAAAAAGATCTGCAGGGGCAAAGGGGAACTCATGCGGAGTTTTCAGATCCTAGACCACAAAGTTTGGCCCAGGGTCTTAGGCAAGAGTCTGAGCATGTTGAATAGCCAGGTGTCAGGCCACGACCCAGACAAACAGGTTGCCTACCTATAACTGATGATCTTCGAGTGGTCATCTGTGCATTCACACTGATGGGTTTCTGTGCCTGCACAGGAATCCTTCGGTACTGTAGAAAGCTCTAACGGATTTTCGCTCCCAGCGCCTCCGGGCATGCACGGAGCCCCACCGTGCATGCCCAGAGGAGCGGGCGTGGACATCCCGCCAGTTCCTTCTGACTGCTGCAACCAAGCGTGTTAATGAGGAGAAAGCCTGGCAGCAGAGGGAAGGATGGGCGGGTAGTGTGAATGCACAGATGACCACTCGAAGATCATCAGTTACAGGTAGGCAACCTGTTCATCTTCCACGTGGTCTCTGTGCTTCACACTGATGGGAGAGTAGCGAGCAGTGTCCTACCTGGAGGAGGGAGCAGGCAGGCTGTCACTGAGAAGCAGCGGATAAGATAAGGTGACGCATCGCAGAGCGGGCAGCTACTCGAGTGTCCAGTGCATAGTGCCTGATAAAGGTGTTCGGAGTAGCCCGAGTCGCAGCCATGCAAATGTCCGTCAGGGAGGCATCTTTGAGAAATGCTATAGAGGCTGCTATAGACCTGGTGGAGTGTGCCCGCATGGGCCCCGGAAGTGGAGTCTTGGCGAGTTCATAGGCGAGTTTAATAAGCTCCACAATCCATTTGGAGAGTCTTTGGGCGGTGATAGGTTTGCCCATTCTGTGTGACGCATAGGAAACAAAGAGCCTGGGTGTTTTCCTAGTCGGCTTAGTACAAGCAAGGTAAAAGAGAAGTGCTCGTTTTACGTCAAGCGTATGTAATAGACATTCTTGCTCAGAAATGTAAGAAAGGTAGAAGTCAGGCAAGATGATCTCAGATTGCAGGTGGAAGTCGGAGACGACTTTAGGCAGGAACAAAATGTCCGGAACCATGCAAACTGTGTTTGGTAGGAAGCAGAGGAATGGAGGATCGTGTCTGAGGGCTAGGAGTTCGGCAACTCGGCGAGCAGAAGTGATGGCGAGTAAGAAGGCCGTTTTCCAAGCCAGCAGGCGGAGATCACAGGATGCCAACGGTTCAAATGGCTTCCGAGTGAGTGTGCAGAGGACCAAAGGCAGATCCCAAGGTTGTGGTGGTACTCTGGTGGGTGGATAGAGATGGAGAAGGCCCTTCAGAAAGTGTTTTGAAAGGGGGTGGGCGAACACAGAAAAGCTGTCAATTCTGCTGTGGAAAGCCGAGATTGCAGACAGGTATACTCTCAGAGAAGAGTGTGAGAGTCCAGCATCCACTAGGGATAGGAGGAAATCAAAAATATGGGACAGGCCCACAGAGCAGGGTTCTATGTCAGACAAGGCTAGGTATGTACAGAAACGAGTCCATTTGTAAGCGTATGACTGACGAGTGGGTGCCTTGCAGGAGTTAAGCAGGACATTATTCACTCTATCCGAGAATACGGAGGGGAGAGTCTCCACGCCGTGAGCTTGAGACGTGGAATGTCGTGGTGGAGGACGGGAGAGTTGGAGAGTATCAGGAGATCTGGTAGTGGAGGAAATTGATGGAATTTCCCATGGGTCAACGAGAGGAGGACTGGAAACCAGGCTTGTCTGGGCCACCAAGGAGTGATCAGGGAGACCAAGGGAAAGGGCCATTCATTTAATCAGGTCTCCGTAAGAGGTGAAATCCTCTGACGGGGAGATCGGTAAATTTTCCACCACGTCAGGTTTTGGGGAAGTGTCGACAGGGGAACTATGGTTGGACTGATTGTCATCGGAATCCCGTTCAGAGGAGGAAGAGACGGGTGCTGCTTCCGTTTGAATTGACTGAGCCGGGGGTGGGGTCACACGGATGAGGGTCGTCTGTGTCGACCGCGGGTCCCACACAGAATGTTTCAATGCCGTGGCTGTTGGTGGTTCAGTGGCGCTTGGTGCCGATGGCAGAGGAGTAGGACGTTGCTGGTTCGTAGTCTGGGTAGGGGGTCTAGACTGTGCTGCAGAGGGCAGTGGACGTGGTCTTGCTGGCGACAGAGATCAAGCCCGATGGGAATATCTATCCCAGTCGGAGTGGGTGACCAGGGGGATCCAGGGCATCGATGTCGATGGTGGGTAGCCTCCGTACTGATAGGGAGGATGGTGCCGATCCCATGGTGCCATTGGAGGAGCATATCCCCAGTGCATCGAAATGGGGGATCGGTGTCTAGGTGATCTATACCAAGGAGACCTGTGTCTCAGGGAGTGGTATTGGGGTAGTGGAGGCTGATAGTCGTGCCTATCGTCCCTGTCTGGACAAGGAGGATCGGTCTCGACATAGGAGAGGGATCCCTCAGATGGCGATTGGGACCTAGAACGAGAGCTTGGGCGTCATGGTGACAGAGCATAGAGCTGTTCTTGGTTGGTCTCGAGAAACTCCTGTGCCTCCAGAATTTGGTCTGGTAGTGCCTCGTGCGGTTGCCGGATGGGAGAATCCAGAAGAGTGATAGTGGTCACTTCAGTAGGTGGTGGAGGCACGATCAAGGGAGTTATCGGTACCGAGGTATCATCTAATGGGGGTGCTACTGGTTTGGAAACCGAAGTAGGGGCCTTACTCGAAGGCTTGCCAGTGCCTGCTGATAGAGCCTTGTGGCGTTTTTCGGACTTATCCTTCTTCTTTTTGATTGGCGTCGAAGCCATAGACTGCGTCGGAGCCTGGTGTTTCGATACTGGTCGAGTTATATCGGATGACGGCCTCGATGTTGATGGGGCTGCGAAGTCGGCTGTCGATACCATCGATGTCGATGGGAAGGAGGTCATCGCAGTCGAGGTCAATGCGGGAAGCAATGCCGACTCCAGTAAAGCAACCTTCAGGCGGGCTGCCCTATTTTTCCGAGTTTGGTTGCTAAACTTGGCACAATGAGGGCAGGAATCTGGCCGGTGACTTTCTCCGAGGCAGAGAATGCACAAGGAGTGGCCATCAGGAGCTGCCAATTTGCTGCTGCAAGCCGAGCAACGTTTGAAGCAGCCCCACTTTGTAGCCATAAAGCAGAAAAAAACAGAGATGACTAACGGGGGGGACCCGAAGGCAGAAAGGGAAGAACCCCACCACCCGAGGAGAAAGAATTTTTTTTTTTACAGAAGAATATTGGAAGAAAGTGTTGAAAGTTAAGGAGAAAGAGTGAGGAGACAAAGAAAGCGAAGCGAAGGAGAGCTTTCCTCAAAGGACTCAGCTAATCGCAGAAGCTGTTAGCAGCGTGGCGGTCAGAAGAGAACTGGCGGGATGTCTGCGCCCGCTCCTCTGGGCATGCGCGGTGGGGCTCCACGCATGCTCAAAGGCGCTGGGCACGAAAATCCATTAGAGCTTTCTACAGTACTGAAGGATTCCTGTGCAGATGCGGAAACCCATCAGTGTGAAGCACAGAGACCACGTCAAAGATCAGTTGGGTTTTTGAACTATTTGTCCAACCACTTATATATCTAGTAGCCCAAGGGCAGGTCTCCTTATGGATAGGAAAATCTGTTTGGAGAGGCCAGCCACGATTACAAGGTAGGGTTCTGCATACCCAAAGGAAGCCCCCAGGTTTGCAGAAAAATCTAGACAAAAATACTAATTTGGGGTATTTCCCCAATTTCCCCAAACCTCTCCCAAAGTTTATAATGATTTCCCTGTGTGTGCAGATGTTGCCAAAATAACAGCCAGAGTTTGGTGTCATTTGGGGTTGCTGCTGCAATCCAGAATGGGACACGAGAACATGGCGGCTGCGGCCAGTGGAAGGAAGTGCAGAGGGAGAGCTGGCTCCAGCTTGCTTCCCCTCTGCCTACTTGCCTGCCTACCTCACAGGTGCAGGGAGGTGTCAGAGGGTAGGAGGGAGAAGCAAGTCAGGGGAGGGGCTTTCTGGCAGGGGGCGTGCTGGGACAGGAGGGGGCATGCAGCAGGGAGTAAATCAGAGGTGGGTGGACCAGAAATGTGATGAGAAGGGGAAGAAGGGAATTTTTCCTTCTTGTACATCTTTGTGAGTTCCCTTCTTGTTCATGTCTGATTGCCAGAAGCAATCACAGGACTGTAACTGCACAGTTGCTGGAATTACCAGTAGGAGACCCAGTGTAGTATATTGGTTAAGAGTGTCCTACTAGTGACTGAGAGACCTGGGTTCAAATCCTCACCTATGCCATGGAAGTCCCCTTGGTGATGTTGACCCAGTCACACTCTCTCAGCCTCACCTACCTCACATGGTTGTTGTGAGGATAAAATGGAGGAGGGGAGAATGACATAAGCTGCTTTGGGTTCCCACTGAACTAAATAAATAATACATAAATAAATGTTTCCTGGCATGGATAAGTGAGCCTTATTTATCTGGCGACACCAATGTGTATAATACTTTTCAAAGCAACATAAGCACACAAAGGTCTCTGCTTACAATCTAAAGTTTTATCAAGAGGAGAAGCGGAAGAGAAGAAGACAAAACTGGGGTGGGGGGGAATCCACAGTGGGCTGAAAGAAATTAGGGGCTGCAAAGAATAATTGTAAGGGGGAAATTTTATTTATTTATTTTATTTTCACTTTGTCTGTACCCCGCCTTTCTCCCCAGTGGGGTCCCAAAGCAGCTTAAATTGTTTTTCCTGTCCTCCATTCTGTCTTCCCAACAACCCTGTAAGGTAGTTTAGGCTGAGAGTGGGTGCCTGGCCTAAGGCCAGCCAGCCAGCATCCATGGCAGAGTGGGGATTCGAACCTGGGTCTCCCAGATCCTAGCTTGACACTACACTATGCTGGCTGTTTTACTATATTTTGTAACGTATTTTATACATACATGGGGCTTTTACTTGGTTAGGGGTGCAGGTAGGAGGGTTAAACTAAGGGCTTTAAGTAGTTGCGGGGTGTGTGTGAAAAGGGATTTGAAGGAAGAGAGCCAGTTTGGTGTAGTGGTTAAGTGCGTGGACTCTAATCTGGGAGAACCAGGTTTGATTCCCCACTCCTCCACTTGCACCTGCTGGATGACCTTGGGCAAGCCATAGCTCTGTACCAGCTGTTCCCTCAAGGACAGTTGTCTCTGAGCTCTCTCAGCCCCACCTACCTCACAGGGTGTATATTGTAGGGTGGGGAAGGGAAAGGAGTTTGTAAGCCGCTCTGAGACTACAAGTGAAGGGAGGGGTATAAATCCAATCTCCTCCTCCTCCTCCTCCAACAGCACCCCTAGAGTTCTGGGAAGGAGTTTCAGGCCTAAGGGATACCAGGGCAGAAGGGGCAGAATTGTCCAAGAGAGCTGGGAGGCCTTCAGCAAGATGAGGGGTGATGGAACGGGAGAAGGGCAGGGATGCAGATAGATCTGGCTGGGGAGTGTTTGTTGGTAATTAATTCAAGGGGCAGCAGTTTGAGAGGAGGGCAGAAGCCAGATTGTTGGAGGTCAAAAGAGAAGCTGGAAGAGAGAAGGGCCAGATGGTGGGAGTAAACAGCACATTCCAGGAGTTTGGAGGCAAAGAAGGGAGAGTAGACAAATGTACGAAGCTGCTTCTTACTCTCACTGGTGGAGACTCTCCCTGATGTCAGGCAGAGAAAGGTCTTTCCCAGCACCCAGAATCCTTTAGCCGGAGATACCAAGGACTGAACTGGCAAACTGTGTGCTGTACCACTGAACCATGGTCTATCCCCAAAACTTTTAAAGTGCTGGCCTCTCCCATGCCCAGTTCCAAGGATGGTAGCAGAGAGGAATGGTGGGTAATGTGAGGGGTTTTTTTTGATAATGGGGCATTCCAGAAGAAGACCAGAGGAAAGGGATCATTTGATGCTATGAAGAAAAGGAAAACATTAATTGAGAGGGGATTTAAGGGGCCCAAGGAACCACGGTGGCTCAGAGGCTAAGATGCTGAGTTGCAGACCGGAAGGTCAGTAGCTGGGCTGTTCGAGACCCTAGTGCTGTGTGATGGAGTGAGCTCCCGTCTCTGGCCCCAGCTCCTGCCAACCTAGGAGTTTGAAAGCAAGAAATTGCAAGTGGATAAATAGGTACCACTTCGGTGGGAAGATAGCAGCATTCTGTGCGCCTGGATGTCTAGTCATGCTGGCCACATGACCACAGAAAAAGTCTTCGGACAGCACTGGCTCTTTGGCTTGGAAAGGGAGATGAACACTGCCCCCTAGAGTTGGATTCAACTGGCTTTCGAGCAAGGGAAACCTTTACCTTTATCTTTAGAGAAGGATCAGATGCTAGAAGTGGGAAAGACTACAGTCCAACATCCATGGATCTGTCTTCTTTCTCCTCATCAGCATTCTTTCTTTCTTTTATGTTTTTCTTGCCTTTCTTCCAAGGAGCTCTTGGGTGGCATACATGGGTTTCATTTCACTATTTTAACCTCACAACAACCACCCTGCGAGGTAGGCTATGCTAAGATAGTCTGACTGGCCTCAAGTCACCTAGTGGGATTCATGGCAGTGCAGGCATCTTTGCCCAGCTCTCCCAGGTCCTACCTGGTCTGACATTTTTCACATTTTAAGCACAACACTGCACTGGCTCTTTTTGGGTTTGCTATCAAATTGTCACATATATTGGATTCTGATTTCACTGTGTGGCTTTGGGAGCCAGTTCTTGGCTGGAGGCTGGAGACAGATCAAGATGGGTAGCTGTATTAGTCCGTCTGTAGCAGCAGAAAAGAGCAAGAGCCCAGGAGCACCTTAAAGACTGACAAAACATGTGGCAGGGGATGCGCTTTCGTGAGTCACTGCTCACTTCTTCAGATACTTCTTTTTATCTGAAGAAGTGAGCAGGGACTCACAAAAGCGCATCCCCTGGCCACAAATTGTGTTAGTCTTTCAGGTGCTACTGGACGCTTGCTCTTGGCAGAAGAGTGGGATAAAAATATAACATGTAAACAGGGTAATCCAGAGGGGAAAGGTTCGAAGAAGGTGAAGGAAAGAGGGACAAGGTTGGAATGAGCAGTGGTCTGGAAGAAAGAACTAGAGAGATCACTTTTTAATTTGCCACTGATGAAGGAAACAAACATGACATGGCCTGGGACATAGGAACCCTGAGACTCCCTTGGTGGTCTCCCATCCAAGCCCTGACCAGGGCCGACCCTGCTTAACTTCCAAGATCTGATGTGATCAGGCTAGCCTCGGCCATCTAGGTCAGGGCATATATCAGCCACCAATTTTAAAAGCTGGCAAAAAAAGCCTACCAGGGTTTGGAGGAGCATGGCAGACGTGGGAGGAAATGGCACTGGATGTGGAAAGCTGCCTCTCCACCTGTACCTCAAAGCCACTTCGAGTATAATCTCCCTGGAAATATAATCCCAAAGCAAGTTTCAGAAAAAATACGGCAAAATGGGGGAAAACCTGCATGACAGTGTCCCTCCTCCCACAATGTGCTGCAGTTCTCGGGTGGACAAGAAACACAGAACATCCCTGTGCGGAAGCAACCCTGGTTCGATCTTCGTGAAGCATTTCAGGCCAGTCCTAAAAGAGAGAAGACCCAGCTGCATGTTGCTCTGATACGTTATCTCTGATTCTTGTCTTCCGCCCTCCATTTGTTATGATGCTCGTTGAGGACCACAGCATCGCCTGCTACACTGGATAGCAGGAAGATGGAATATTTCCCCAGATGTGCAATGTGCACTTGGTGCTGCCCACCCCTGGCATGAACAGTTGCCTGCCACAGCAGCCTTGACCCAAGTGGCTGTTTTTCTGGCTCTCCACGGGAGGCGGGACATGCCTGGTGGTTGCTAGGTAGCTTGAGGGAGCATTCTCTGGAGCAGGGGTGTCGTCAAGCACAATTTTCCCAGTTCAGTTCCATTTCCATTTCTATTTTGCTTCTTGTTTGTGCAATTAGAACTTGGTGAGTCTTTATTTTCACACCATTTTCTGTTTCCTTGTGCTTTCCTCTTAAAATGTTGGCGTTTTAGTTGTGCATCAGTAAATTGTTGGGTAGTGGTCATATGTAGGAGTAATAACCATATAAAGGGGTGTTAAAATTGCATAAAGGAGACAAACAGCCCATCGGTACTAGCGGTGGACCCAAATAATTTACAGCATGTCACACTTTTATTGTCTCCTTCCAAGGAGCTCAAGGGGGCATACATCGTTCTCCTGACTCCATTTTGTCTTCACAACAACTCTGTGAGGTAGGTAGGACAGAGAGAGAAGGACTGGCCCAAAATTACTGAGTGGGGATCTGAACTCAGGTCTCCTCAGTCCCAGTTCAACGCTCTGTCCACTCTACCTCATTGACTGTCCATGACAGTTTCTGGAAAGAAAAATAATTGAAAAAGAGTACATTCCCCCATCTCTATTGTGGATTCATCTCAGAGCTCAGTGGGGAACGTGTCCTGCAACTGCCTGCAACATGGCTGCTTTCTTTCCCCTTCCTCCCTGAAGCGTAGCAGTGGTGAGTGGCTGTGGAGAAATCGCAGAAGGAAAGCCTCAGCAGCTGAGGGAGGCGAGGAACCAAAAGGGAAGCAAAGGAAATGGGTTCCAGTCAGGGCTGGTCCTGAGGAAAAGAAAAGGATGTGGTGGGATTCAGGAAGGGTGGGGGGGAAGAGAGAGAGAGAGAATGAGATCAGACTGAAGGCTACAGAATCACCGCTCTAGGGATCAAGGGCGGCCTGGTCATTTACCTTAGGGGGATAGTTCTCAGTGGGCTGCTGCCACCCTGGGAGGCTGCTGGCAGCCCAGACCAAGCCGGATTTAGCAACTCCGGCAGTGCTGGGAAAAAGCACTGCAGGGTATGCTCATCTCCAATCTGGCATCCATGATCAGTGTCAGCTTGTCGGATGAGGCAATGGTGCCCCTGACCACTCAGGTTTCCTTGCTCCCAGGCTCTTTTAACTTCCCAGCTTGCCCCTGCAGGGGATGATTTCCAGGCAGACCTGCTCAGTCCATCTCCCTCTCCTTTTCTACAGGCAGAGTATGAGCTTTCCCCAGACGAGAAGCGCAAGGAAATGGGAGAAGAGATCATCCGCAGGTTCTTCAACAGCGAGGTAAGTTCCTGGCTGCCCTGCACTCGAAGCCCTTTGGGAGTCTTGACTGTAGCCCTGCTTGTCATGCAAGTGTGCTGTGCCCCCTGCTGGACATTCGGGACATACAGTCTCATCCTTATTGCAGTGCTTTTTGTACACGGACAGTACCATCCTATGCAGAGTTATGCCAGTTTAAGTCTATTAATGTCAATGAGCTTAAACTGGAGTAAACTTGCATGGGATTGCACTATGAAAATGAAAAGCTGCGTTGTACTGAGTGAGAACAGTGGCCAGTCTAGGTCAGTGTGGTTTCCTGTGGCTGGCAGAAGCTCTCCAGGATCCCAGTACTTGCAGCCTGCAGGTGTCAGGAGTTGAAAGTAGGACCTTCTGCATTTAAAATGAGCTCCACCCCTGATGAGTCATGGCCCTTCTTGTCTCATGGTATATTTGGGGAGTGTGCCTTGTGTGCCTGCATGCATGTGTTGGGAACATTGCAGTTATCTCGACTGCATCCATATTAAACGACAGCAGGGGTGCTTTTTTGGGTTTTGTTTTGCAACATTAATGCCATTAAGGGTTTCTGTTGTGACCTCTGCCATCCATAACTGTGTTTCCTTTTTATCTTAGTCCCCAGACTATATTGCTGAGGTCAGCCAAACCCTTATGAACGAATCCAAGGAGAACCTGCAGAGAAGTTCCTGCAAAGATCTCTTCAGCAACTGCATGCAGTGAGTTCTGAGCTTGGTAGAGCTTAGTACCAGGCGTGGCCCGTCACTGAGCCCCATGTTCTGCATGCAAGGACAGTACGGGCTGCACCGCTTTAGACAAGAGAGGGAGGGTCGCTGTTTGGCAGGGATGCTGAGCGGAAGAGAAATAGGTTCTTGAATAAATCGGGAGACACAATTCCAGCAGTCCTAATCATCTTGGGGGGGGGGGCATGGAGCTGACTCCTGGGAATGGGCCGCTGAATCTGAACTCCTCTCTTTTGCCCAGCCGTCTGCACGAGTACCTGAGTGGAGCCCCTTTCACGAATTACCAGGACAGCATGTACTTCGACAGGTTCCTCCAGTGGAAATACCTGGAGAGGTAAAGCCATGTTCTCCATCTTCAGCATCTGTTTTAGGGCTTTGCCAGACTGATCCTCATAGGGACAGACTTTCAATAAGCAATGCGACCTTGTCGTTTTAGACAATCGGTGACCAAAGACACCTTCAGGCAATACCGGATTCTTGGGAAAGGTGGCTTCGGAGAGGTAGGTGGCTGCAACAGCCAGGGGGGCTTCTCTGGTGGTGGCGTCTGTGGTATCGTAAAATTGCGAAACACAGAGACAACGGGCAAATGAAATAACAGTGTGAAATTAAAGGCTGCAGAGCTGCACATTAAAGGCTGCGGAGCTGAATATATCAGTGTGATCAATTACAAAGCTTTCAGTTGATCAAAAGGCATCAGTCAGCAGCAGTCTCCCCCCTCCCCCCCAAATAATGTTTATTATTTTTAATGTAAGTGCTTGTAACTCTGTGGGTGGTGGAGGGGTGGTAGCTGCTAGGTTAGATTACTTTAAACAGAGTTCAGACATATTCACGGATAAGACCATCAGTGGCTAAATAGAAACTCCATTTTTAGAGGTACTGTACCTGTGAATATCAGGTATTGAGGGGTAAGTAATGGGTGGAGGGTATGCTCTTTGTGTTGAATTTCCACTGGCCTCTGTTCACTGTGGGAAACGGGATGCTGGACTACATGGGCCATTGCTCTGATTCTGCAGGTTCTCCTTGGAGATTCTGAGGCCCACTTCTTCTCCATTAGCGCTGAAGAGGAAAGAATACTTTTTCTATGATACTCAAACTTGTGCATCATTTTCCCCCTTCTGAACTATTGCTTTAGTTATGCACAGATGAGTTCCTCAATTAAATCGGAACACATCATCCTGTGATTTTAATCAACTCACATTTTGTTAATGTAGAACCTCTAACCTTTCTTTCTTTCTGTCCAAATACACAAATGTGAAGGCTGCAGCATGGAAACAGTATTCTAAGATCATGAGGATTTTTTACAGTTTTTTTGAAGTGTTTTATTAAAACACCCTATTAAAATACTGTTACCCTGTTGCAGGTAATCCTCGTTAGTTTATTAATATGTTACTTTTTGCTAAAAAATGGGGAAACAAAGAATCCAAAGGGAAAAAAGTATATAAAAAATGTAAAAAAGAAATATAACTGCTGCTGTATTTCCAAAAGACAATGCAATCTGATTCAGAAACTATGACACGTCATGATTGATTTATTGCATTTTTACAGTAAGAAACTGATACAAACATCTGTTTCAATATCTTTTTTAAAAGGTGCTTAAGATCTCAGTCCAGGGCATGCTTGCTGGTTTTCCCTGGTCCTTAGATCGCTACTGGGAGCCAGGAAAGTTGAACACATGAAGCTGCCTCTTACTGAGTCAGACCATAAATCCATCAAGATCACTGTTGTCTGCTCAGACTGGTGACAGCTCTCCAAGGTCTCAGGCCGAGGCCTTTCACATCACCTACTACCAGATCCTTTTGATTGGAGATGCCAGGGACTGAACCTGGGACCTTCTGCATACCAAGCAGATGCTTTGCCACTGAGCTATGGCCCCTTCCCCAGAAAAACACATCAAGTTCTCTAACCTGGATGGCATAGGCTAGCCTGACCCAGTCAGATCTCAGAAGCTAAGCAGGGTCGGCCTTGGCTAGTATTTGGAAGGGCGACCTCCGAGGTCTGAAACGTCTCTTGTCTCAAAAACATGTCAAGCTCACCACCTCATGGAGCATAATGCTAAAGAGCTAGAACTGCTGGCTGCCAGACAGTCTTAGGATCTACTGGCTATAGTACACACAATGGCATACGATGATGATTCTTCCCCCACTGTTTGTACTCAGTTTAAAAACCTCGTCCAGAGGCCTTCATCCCCTTTCTGCCCTCACACACCTGAGGTAAGGCTTGTACCTGTGTGAGTGGGCCCAGGGATAGGATAGTCCAGTAAAAAGGTGGTTAACGTTTGCGTCTGGGGAGCCTAACGCCAGTTCTTTTCTCTGCCACAGGATCGCTCTGCAAACGTGGGCCAGTCCTTTTAGGCCGCGATCCTAAGCATACTTACTTGAAAGTAAGTAAGTTCCATTGAAATCAGTGGGACATACTTCCAAGTAAATGGCTTTAGGATTGAGGTTTTGGGAGGAGGTCCTTGCTGCTTAATGCATGAACAGATGTCCTGTGTCCCTAGAGGCTGTATGTTCATGGTACATTTTTCAGAGAGATCATGTGGAGTAGCTCTTCAGGGCCCATTTTAGAGTGGGGGGGGGGGGACACGGAACTGCACAACTAAATGTTCTGTCACATCAAAAGCTCCCAGCGCATTGAACCCTTCCCTCACTACCTGTTGCACCCTCCTGAGACAACTCTTTAAGATAACCAGTAAAGGCTGCCGGCTGTGCCACCCTGAGATTTTTTTTAGTATGGTGCTGTAGTGATGGAGTGTGGGCAAGTCCAGCCTTTGTATCTCCCACAATGAGAGATGCTCCTAAGTTCTAATGGACATTGGACCAAAGAGCATCTCTCACAGAGCTGACCTGCACAGCAAGCTGTAGGAATTCCACCACATATTTTGGAGAACATGATGCGTGAGCTACTCATATTTCCAATTTCTCTCTACCTTAAGTAACATCGAAAGCTACTGTTAGGACCTCTTTCCATCTTCAGAAGACTCATCTGTTCATTCAGACCTGCTGAGGCCAGAATGCTGGTGGCCATTGACGGATCCAGTGCTTCTCCCTTGTGCAAAACTCCCTGACCAGTATCCAGCTGTGTTGTTCCAAAGACTTAAGGGCACTTAAGTTTTCAGAAAGGGGGGGGGGAGGTGATTTCTGCTGATCTACCTTGTTATCCCTTTGATACTTTAAAGCAGAAGAAGGGAATTGGGAGAAAATTGCCCCCTGCTCTTTCTGAAAACTTAAGTGGTTGAAAACAAACCCCTGCGGGCATAAACATGGTCTTCCAGGAAGAAAGGGTTTTAAATTTAGCCTGCTCCCCGATGCATTGATTTTCTCAGCCCAGTACAAGCCTTGTAACGCAACCGCGCCTCGCTGTCTGCTCTTTAGTTCAAGTTACTGATTTCATCTTATTTAGTATTTTAAAGTCTTATTTACTATCAAAGGTAGGGTCCCCTTTCAAGAAGAGATGCACCGTAACTGAAAACAACAACAACGCTAATATGCTAGAGGGATTCCATATTCTGATAAAGGACCTTTAATGGTCTGCATTTCTTATTTTGGAGCACTTCAGCTGGCAAAAACATATCCATCCCTTATGCCTCAGGGCCAGAGTGCAGGGGGATTTGCTTAAAGGTTTTCCCCACCAGCCAATTTCCCTGCTGCCGCTCCCCCTCCCCTGCCGCTTCTCCCTCCCCACATTTCTGTCATTCTCCTGAACACACAAAACGGAGGCCATTTTTATAAAAGGCGTGGGCTTGTCGTTTTAATGTCTGCAAAAAGTTTTAGGCAATTAGACTGTATCATTTATTCTAAGCATTTTGCTTTTTAAATTGCACTGTGTTCTAATTCTGATAATTCCATTTGATTGCCACGTCTATTGTATGTATTATGATGCTGTTTTTCTGGCATTGTGTTTAAATTTTGTAATCCGCCTTGGGTCTCAGGGAGAAAAAAGAAGAAAAAAGAAATGAACTGATGAATAAACAAAGGAGGGTTTAATAATTCCTGCTTGCAAAGCCAATGGTAGGATGCAGCATGTAAGGCCAGATTGCTGGGCAGAGATTGCTGTGTAATGTGTAACTTGGCCATGAGGTTTTCTGATGTGAGGGACGTGAGTTCCATGTGGCCTCTGGTGCTCTCGTTTGGAGGACGTATAAGATCTGCCCTTTGCACTCAAGTTCAAAGAGAGTTGCTGAGATGTTTGGTTTTCTCTTCCTGGAAAGTAGCACAGGAGAAGCCTTGTACCCACCTGTCAGTTGAAGAAGCATCTCGACTATTCTCCAAGTGCCATCATGAATACCAGTCCTTTCTTTGGGGCGTGCAAAACTCTCCACTGATCCCCAGACGCCATGAGTTGTCTTTCTTAGTAAGCTCACCCTGTCTTGTCCCCAGGTTTGCGCGTGCCAGGTGCGAGCTACAGGGAAGATGTATGCTTGTAAGAAACTGGAGAAGAAGCGCATCAAGAAGCGGAAAGGGGAGGCCATGGCTCTGAATGAGAAGCAGATTCTAGAGAAGGTCAACAGCCGGTTTGTGGTGAGTGTCCGCCTGGACCCATTGCTGATCCCACCACACAAGGCCCTTTGTGGTGCAGTGGTTGGACTAGGACTTGGGATATCCAGGTCTGAATCCTTGCTCTGCTGTGGAAGCTTGCTGGGTGACCTTGGTCAAGCCACATACTCTCAGCCTCACCTACCTCACAGGGTTGTTGTGAGGATAAAATGGAGGAAGGGAGAATGTTATGTTGTAAGGTCCTGTGGATCCCCTCTGAGAAGAAAAGTGGGTTATAAATGAAGTAAATGAATAGATCTGAGACTGGCTGGGTTGCCATGGAGGGATTCCTGCTTTTCTGAAACTTCTTTCCTGCATTTTCTTCTCTGGCACACCCTTTCCCATGCCATGCTTTGGTTACCCCCAGATGAGGGATGTGTTGTCCGTGGAGCTGCTTGGAGGACTTGCTTGAAAACCTCGGTTGGTTCAGAACAAAGCAACCAAGCCTTTGTGGACTGAATGTATTTGGCCAGTATTAAAGGGTCTGCACCAGTTGGTTTCCAGACGCAGTTCAGAACTGGCTCTGATTGGTCCGAGTGGAAAACCTTCTAGTTTATCCAGGCTTTCCACTAAATTTTTTAAACTGCTGTTCTCCTGGCTTCTCTGCTGACCTTCGAAACTATGGATTCACCATAGCAGTTCCTGTTGAACCATTTTATGCTGTTGTGGTGGCTTTAAGGTTCTTTTAGTGTTATCTTAGTTTTCTGTTGACTGTTTTTATTGCCGCTAACAGTTATGCCATTTTGGTTCCTCCTATTAGTTAGGTATTTTATCACTGGTGGTTTTAGCTGTAACCTGATTTTAGCATGTTTATATGTGCATCTCCTCTGAGAGTGCAGAATGAAAATGTTTTTAGCAACCAAACAACTCTGAGCCAGGGAGTACCACTTGTGCCCATACAAAGCCCATTTTTTAAGGTCCTAATCTGAGGCTCTGCTCTTGATCCCTGCCTACTCTGCAGTGGCACGCTGTTTGTGTATCACCCTTCCCAGGCAGCTTGATTGGCACTAATTCCTGTCTTTTTTGACATGACTGTTGCTAGGCACTCGTTTGCTCTATGAAGAAATGTTTCTTTTAGAAGCTATTCCATCTTTTTATTCATGAGGGATGTTCAGATTTATATTGGTTGTTTTAGGTCAGGGTGCCTGTGGCCGCCTGGTGTCCTGGTGCCCACCAAGTGTTTTTAAAAAGTGGGTGGGGCCTAGAGGGACTTTTGCCCAGCAAGGCTTTTGATTGGCTGTTGGAGGTTTGATTGCCTGTGCAGATTTTTTAAGCATTGCTTTAGCAGAAGCTGCCACCACAGCACAAGGATTTTCACTGTGAGGCTGAAGCGATGTGGCTGGCTCTGCCTCTTGCGGCAGCCATTTTGTGGCAGCCATGTTGCCCACCACCCTGTGTCAGAATTCCAAAGGAGCCCGCAGGCTCAAATATTTGGGAAACCCCTTTTTTAGATTTTGTAAGCCTTCTTGTGGACTGTTCTAATATCAAAAGCTAGGATCTAAATTAGGGCTGCTAACCTCCAGGTTGTAGCTGGAGATCTCCTGGGATTACAGCTGATCTCCAGGTGACAGAGATCAGTTCACCTGGAGAAAATGCCTGCTTTGAAAGGTGGACTCTATGGCATTATACCCCATTGAAGTTCCTCCCCTCTCCAAACTCCACCCTTCTCAGGCTTCACCCCCAAAATCTCTAGGTATTTCCCAACCTGGAGCTGGCAACCCTAGTCTAAATATCATTCAATACCCTCCAACTCTATTTCCTCTCACAGGTTAGCTTGGCCTATGCCTACGAGACTAAGGATGCCCTCTGCCTGGTCCTCACCATCATGAATGGCGGAGACTTGAAGTTCCACATCTACAATATGGGCAATCCCGGGTTCGACAATGAACGGGTCACCTTCTACGCTGCAGAGATTTGCTGTGGCCTTGAGCATTTGCACAGGGAGGGCATTGTGTACAGGTGAGACGAGAGCACTCTTTGCACATCCCAGGGAGCCAGGGGCCTGGGGGGTGGTTCCAGGAGAAGGTGGGGATGGGAACCTTTTTTGTTCAGCCCCCATTCAAAAACCCTGCAAAGCTAGGCGTCAGGGAGGAAGCTGAAATGGAACTAGTGTGATGTATTGGTTAGAGTGTCAAACCAGAATCTGAGACATTCGAATCCCAGTTGTGCCATAGGAGCTTACCGGGTGACCTTGATCCAGCCACGTGCTCTCGGTCTAATCTACCTCACAGGGTTATTGTGAGGATAGAATAGAGAAGGAGAGAACGCTGCGTTGTCAGCCGCTTTGGGTTCCCACTGGGGAGAAAGGCAGAACTGAAGTAAACAAGTAAATCTTTCCCCCTCCTCCCCATTGGGAGGAAAGGCCCCATATAACTGAAGTAAGTAAGTAAATAAATAAGTCAACCCTTCCCCTCCTTGTCCTAGTTTCCTATGTGGGAGGAACTTGTGTGTGTGTGTGCACACACATGCAAGAAGCCTTCTGTCACAAAATCTCAATCTCTCATGAAATCTGAGGTGGTACAATCCAGCCTCAGGCTTACCACCTCATATACTTTTTGTGAGAACCAGTCAGCTCTTTCTAGGGGTTCTTATCCCCCCGCCCGGGGTATATTCGGAAGAGGCCGAGAGCCCTGCGATCTGGGCCAGCCCCTGCTTCTCATGCTGGGTTTTGTCTGTATCTCCCCTGCAGGGACTTGAAACCCGAGAACATTCTTCTTGATGATGATGGTGAGTGTCAGATTCTGGGTGTGGCTGCTTCTAGGGGTCTGAGCCTCATTCATTCACTGCTAGTTTGCTCAGTATCACACTGAAGAGACGTGTGAGTCAGGCAACCGGAGTAGGAGCTCTGTATACTCTCTGGAATCAAAACTGGGAGCCCACTCCATCTGCCAAGATGGTCTAGGAGCCGAGGACGTCCAGAACCTTTTCTCTTTGCTTCTCATCATGCGCTCTGCCTCTGGATTGCTCTTGTCTTTCCACTAGTGTGCGAAGTGTGGGTGAACATATAAGCCTGCGTTATACTGAGGACCAAGTAGATGAGCCAGCCTGGTGTAGTGAGCGGTTACAGTGCTGGATTAGGATCTGAGGGACTCAGCTTCAAGTCCTCCCCATTGTGCCCATCCAAGTTCACTGGGTGACTTGGGACAGTTATTCTTTCTCAGTGTGAAGGGCAGTTGTAAGGGTAAAATGGAGGAAGGGAGATTGTTGTACCCCGGCCCGAGCTCCTGGGAGAAACAGTGGGATAAAATGTACCAAAGAAACCAAATGCTTCGGAGATCTGCAAATGGCTCAGAGATCCTCAGCATCTTTAATGGGTTAATAGCAGCCGCGGGGTGTAGGTGTGGTGATTTGGATTAGAGTTGCAGCACAAGGAGAAAGCAGCTTCACCCATTCCCTTAGTACCGTTTTTGGGGATTTTAAACAACACGCTGGTGGTGGTGCTTGCGGTTTTTGAGGAGACAGACAAGCCATGAAATAGAGAGCCCCCATGTTTACCCTAACAATGCAAACTGCACTTTTGAGGGGGAGATGGAGGTAAAGAAAGCCAGTTTGTGTAGAGGGGAGGAATGGGTTAAACCTCCTCTTCCCCTGTGCTGTGGCCGTAGTCTGAACTGCTCTCCCACTCATACCCTTGGCAGGTCTGTTATTCACCAAAGAAAACCGCTCAGGAGATTCATTCACAGATCTCCCAATGTATCATCTAATTTGGCCCTATATCAGATTGCCCAACCTGGTATCGTCTCCTGTGACTGAATGCGACTCTCCAGGGTCTCTGGCGGAGAACAGTCTTACTGGAGGTTCCAGGGACTGAACCTTCTGCATGCAAAGAACACGCTCCACCACCAAACCATTGGTTCTCCTCCATCCACTGGGCCAGAGAATGGGACTCCCCACTCAGCACTCTGCACCCTCTTTCTTCCTTTTTCCCTCTAGGTCATATCCGGATCTCAGACCTGGGCCTGGCCATCAAGATCCCAGAGGGGGAGACCATCCGTGGCCGCGTAGGAACTGTTGGCTACATGGGTGCGTATGGATGGGAAGTCTGCTTGGGGTAGCCTTGCATGACCCCTTCTTGTTGCCAGCTGGAGACAACCTTGACCATTCATGGTCAGCGGACACTTATGTTTGAAGCCCTGATATTCAAGAGGCCTAAGTCCTGTTTGGCATGAGCTGTGGAATCCATCTCTGGAAGTCTTTGTAGATATAACCTCCAGGGCTCATTTCGTAGCAGGAGCTCCTTTGCATATTAGGCCACACCCCCTAATGTAGCCAATCCTCCTAGAGCTTACAGCGCTCTTCTTACAGGGGCTACTGTAAGCTCTTGGAGGATTGGCTACATCAGGGGTGTGTGGCCAAATATGCAGAGGAGCTCCTGCTATGAAAGGAGCCCTGATAACCTCTAATCCAGAAATTCTAGGCCTATTATACAGAGGTTGAGTGTCAGAACTGAGGGAAGATGGAAATGTGCTCTCCCGTTATCTGCTTTATTATCTCTTTACACGCCCTAGGGCTGGGAGCTGGCTGAGCTATCAGGCAATAAATTTTGATCCCTATATTTTAGAAAACTGAAATTGCATTGGTTTATTTGGGGATCTATGCAGACAGCTCATCTGAAGTGTGGGTTGAGGGACAGGAAAAGGCAGTTAGGATTTAATCTGTCAACAGCATGCACTGCGGGAACAGCAAATGTTGAAGGAAGGTGGATTCTTCATCTTGTACCGTCTCCCATACTTTTCCTGTGCTGTGGCAAACTTGTCATTTGTAGGCAGCTCTGACAGAGCTCTCGTCTGTTCTCCCCTCAGCTCCTGAGGTGATTAACAACGAGCGCTACTCCTTCAGTCCAGATTGGTGGGGGCTGGGCTGCCTCATCTACGAGATGATTGAGGGCCAGTCACCCTTCCGGGCCCGCAAGGAGCGGGTGAAGCGGGAGGAAGTGGAGAAGCGGGTGCAGGAGGAACAGGAGCAGTACTCGGAGAAGTTCTCAGAAGACGCCAAGGCCATCTGCAAGGCGGTGAGGACTGGAAAGGGTGTCTCTCTTGTCAAATATGTATTTCACTTGTCTTTTCTCCAAGGAGCTCAGGACAACATATGTGGTTCTCCCTCCCCACCTTTGGGCCTCACAACAACCTTGTGGAGTAGGTTAGGCCAAAGGAGAGTGAATGTCCCAAGGTCACCCAGTGAGCTTCAGTGACAGAACAAGGATCCTGGGATCCTAATCCAACACTCTTAACCACTACTGTGTGCTGGCTAGAGACTACGGTGTGCTGGCTTAGAAGGGTGCACATGCGCACACACATTACAGCATATTTATTTATTTATTTTGTTCCATTCATACCCAATCCTGTATCTCCAGTGATGACCTGAAGTTGCTTATATCATTCTCCTTTCCTCCAGCTTGTTTGTTTGTTAAGCTGTTTGTATCCCGCTCTCCCCTACTATCGTGGGGCTCAGAGAGGGTCACAACATGTAATAACAAAATGGGAGTACAATTAAAACAAACCAGTTTAAAACAATTCCAGATATTTCCAAATATTTACAGTTGATCAGATGGCACCTCATAACCTTATGACACTCTCCCAGGTGAAGAAAGGGGAGGAAAAGACAGGGAAAACTGTATAGACAGGAGTTCTCCTGATCTCACCCATATGCTTGGCGGTACATTTTTGTTTTACAGGCCCTGTGGAACTGTACCAAGTCCCTCAGGGCCCAGGTCTCATTCGGAGGCACATTCCACCAAGCTGGAGCTACAGCTGAAAAGGCTCTAGCTCTAGTTGAAGCCAGGCGAATGCTCCTTGGGCCTGAGATCATCAGTGTATTGTTGTTCAGAAAGTGTAATGCTGTATCCCTACCACAGCCCATAGGTAAGTTAGGCTGAGAGTGTCTGCCTGGCCCAAGCTTTCTTGGCCAAGTAGGGATTCAGACCTGGGTAGCCATGTTGGTTTGCAATGGAAGAGCTAGGATTGAGTCCAGTAGCACCTTACAAACCAACAAGATTTGCAGGGTACGAGCTTTTGAGAGTCAAAGCTGCCTTCAGATGGACTCTGGGATCTCCACCCCCGCTTGCATCTGACAAAGGGAGTTCTGACTCTTAGAAGCTTATTCTCTGAAAATCGAGTTGGTCTCCAAGGCACTACTGGATTTGAATCCTAATCCGGCCCTCTAACCACTCCACCCCAGTGACTCTCAAGTACCAGCTAATCATGTTTCCACCCACTGTAAAACCCACATGGCCAGCAGCCAAAAGAACAAGATTTGGGTCTGACGAAGGGAGCTTTGACTCTCAAAAGCTTATCCCTTGGAAATCTTGTTGGTCTTTAAGGTGCTACTGGAACTGAATCTTGCTCTTTTACTGCAGACCAATGTTGGCTGTCCACCTAAAATGCACAACCAAAAAGATTTGCTAAAAAGCAATTATTTGAAAGCTTTTCACTAACCAATCATGGAAACCCAAGTAAGGGAGGAAATAACAATATAAATAGGGAAGGCAAAGGAATCAAAGTAGGGACAAATGGCTCAGGGTCCTTAATGTTTCATGGGCCAAGCTGGGAGGATCCAGGTGCCTGAGACATCGTTGTTCCTTCGATAGCTTCAGAATCTACCCTGTCCCCTTCCCCCCCCCCCTCTCCAGCTCCTGACCAAAGATCCCAAGCACCGGCTTGGATGCAAGGCAGATGGGGCAGTCCAAGTGAAGTTGCACCCCTTCTTCAAGACCATCAACTTCAAGCGGCTGGAAGCAGGCATCATGAAGCCCTCCTTTGTGCCAGATGTAAGTTCAGGCCAAGAGGAGGTGGGCTTTGTTGGTGTTTGTGGCAAGATGCAGATGACAGCTGTAGAAGAACTCTGTCTGTGGAGGTGGTGGAGAGAGCCAGTGCATGGAGAGCTGGGTGCAAGCACACTGGCTCCATCCCTTGCACATGACTATGTATGCTTGTCTTCTCCTCCTCCTCCTCCTCCTGTACACATTGGCCACACGTGGCCACATAGCACATATAGGCGCCCTGCCCATGACAAGGAACAATTGAGAACAAATGATCCTGATCCTGGAGTGGAGTTTGTACCCAGGTAGGCACTGTGCCCATAGGTGGTGAACGTGTAACGCAGGGGCAGAAGACAGTGCTCTTGCTTCTCTGCATTCATTGGTTCTGTATACAGATACGTTGTATGTACAGAGCCGCTGCTCCCCCCCCCCCCCCCCCCGGTATATTTATGGAAGTTGGCACCTGGCAGCATTTATGGAAACCCCTGGCGTTCATTTACTCATAGAAGTATCAGCTTTCAATCTAAAAATAGAGCACAGGGGCGACAACAGAGAGAAAGAAGGAAGATAGACACACAAGGATCAACAGAGGAAGAGTATGCACTCAGGTGGCACCTCTCGAACCAAATCACCATCCCTGAGCAAAACTAAGCCTTAAAGTTGTGCAAGGGCTTCCATGACAGAAGGGCTTTGAAGGAAGAGAGAGAAGCAATGTTATGTATGCATTCTAGGAGGCGGAAGGGAAAAATAAAGAAGTGGGTCATTGGATGGAGCAGGAAGTTTACTCTGTCAAATATGCAGCTTGATGTGTGAGACTTGCAAAAAGCAAACTTATCTGTTGGTCTATCCTACAGCCCCGGGCCGTGTACTGCAAAGACGTCTTGGACATTGAGCAGTTCTCCACGGTTAAGGGGGTCAACTTGGACCAAACTGACAATGACTTCTATGCCAAATTCACCACGGGCAGTGTCCCCATCCCCTGGCAGAACGAGGTGAGGACCTGGAGCCACTGTCATGCAGCTCCTTGTATTTGGGTGTATGCTCCTATTGGAACTCAAGTTGTATGCCTTCAACCCAGGAGATCTGAGTTGGGCCAAACTAGAGGATTTGTCAAATACATCAGTGGTATTTTGAGCAGGGCCCCATTTTCAGATCTTAGAGCAGAAAGGGTCGTATGAGAGTTGAGATGCTCTGAGGCCAACCCGTTTAGAGCTTTGAAGGTCAAAAAGAGCATTTTTAACTGGAAATACAAAAAAATGTTATGGTACACCAGCATCGTGTGCTTCTCATTCCCAGAAAATAATGGTCAACTACATCAAAATAAGTCCAGTAGCGCCATAAATGAGTCCAGTAGCGCCATAAAGTCCAACAAAATTTCCAGGCAGCATGCAAGAGCAGCCCCATGTAACACATAATGCAATAGTTTTAATCTTGCAGCCACCAAGGCACAGATGATGATAGAAGCGTCTTCACAAGGTAGTCAGTGGTGCAGCTGACAAAACCCTCTCCTGATCACAGCCACTATGGTGAATCCAGAAGAACCCACATGCTAAAAAACTTGATCCTTCAGGGAAGTGTCATCGCATCCAGGACATGAATTTTCATCTGTCAGTCCGTTCGCTGACTCCTCTGTCATCTCTCTTCTGGATCAATGCTCATCCTCTTCAGGCCAGGCCTAAAAGGCTGTTGGCTTGGAGCCTCTGCCTTTGCTCTGCAGGCACTTCTCTGTGGTCACTGAGGAGTGCACTTGCTCTCATGCTTGGCACTTCCACTTGTGCAACACCAGCATTTTTCAAGGAGCCCATAAGTGCCTATCACAAGGGGAATGCACTCCATAGCAAAGGACTGCATCTCAGCAAAAACAGAAATGCTCACTTGGAACTAAGTCATGGGATACAAGATCCAAGCCATTGCCTCTCCCACCTTGAGAGCATAACCTTTGTACTTTTCTTTAGATGATCGAGACTGAGTGCTTTAAAGATCTGAATGTCTTTGGACCAAACGGCACTCGCTCCCCAGATCTGGACTGGAAGCAGCTCCCCGATCCTCCCAAACGTAGCCTGCTGCAGCGGCTCTTCCGACGAAACGTAAGGCGCAGCATTGCTCAAGTCTACGATGTTTTCTCTTCACTCCTGGCATGATGAGAGATGTTCCTTCTAGCAGCAGGGAGTTCCCCCCCAGCTGTGGACTGAGCTCTGCCTCCCACTGCCCTCCCTTTGCATGTACCTGGCTCAAGCTGTACCACAGATTTGTGTCTCTCCTCAGTGGGTTTGCCTTTTTTACAGTCTTCACACACACACACACACACACACACACACACACACACACACACACACACCCCAATCACATTTATTTATTTACTGGATTTATTGGGTTTATAGCCTGCCCTCCCCTGTGCTAGCAGGGCTCAGGGAGGTAACAATATCCACAATCAGGTATGAAAACAATATATACAGATGTGCGCTAAATGCCCACAGAACAATACAACAACAAATGAGACTATCTTAAAGCCATAACATATTTAGTGTCTTGTAAGAAAAACAAATAACACATTCCATCACAGAAAAAATACAAAGGTTGATAGAAATTCATATAGCAGTCTGCTCAGGTCCCTCTCAATCTATATTCCTCAAACAGTCATGCCCTTATTCAGATTCACAAAAGCAGTCTGCTCAAAGTCTGTGTTTCTCTTGCAGTCAACACTTATTCTGGATATCTAAGTGTTTCAGACCTCTGGTCTTTCCTCAGGAACAAATCCTATATAGGAATCTTACATTCAAGTAGACACTTTCATTGATTTATTTTTTTTGTTAATCTATTTGGGCAAGGTCTCCTCCCTTATTTCCAAGCGTGCTGATACTGCTGCCAAAGTAAAATGGACCCAGACTATGTCTCTTTTTACTGGCTGCCTGGAGGAATAAACAGACAAAAACAGAGGGAGGGGGGAGCAGCCAATCTAAGATGGAGACCGTTGCTGCCTCAGCCCTGAGCCTGGTGGAACAGCTCTGTTTTGCAGGCCCTGCCACAGTGTTCCACCAGATGGGAGCCAGGGCTGAGAAGGCCCTAGTTCTGGTCAAGGACAGCCAGACACTTTTCGGGCTGGAGGTCACCAGAAAGTTATTGTCTGTTTACCCTTTTAAATGGTTCCTTGCCCATCACATGCCCTTGGCCCAGTGTCACAGATTCTTTTCTGATGCCCTGCCCTCTGTTTCCCCCACCTGCAGCAGTAAGGCAGGTGATGACGAAAAGCAAGGCTTTTTCAGTGGTGGCACCTCACCTTTGGAATGCCCCCAACGCTCACCTGGCTTTCCTTTCAGCACTAGGCCAACACAGTTCTTTTTACTCAGCCTGTTCCATCTTATTTCAATGGTTACTGTGGTTTACCTCTAGCTTGTGGACTGTTTTATGAATATCATCTCAGTCTGCTGAACCTTGTTTTGTGCTGTTTATGCCCCTGGCTTGGTTTTATGGGCTTATAGATTATTTTTATGCTGTTGTATAGTTTTTCTGTATTTGACTTCATGAGCTGCTTCAAGCAGGTCTCTGGAGAGGCAGCATAAACATTTTCAGAGCAAATGAGCAACTAATATGTGAGTCAAACAGAGCTCAAGATTTGTGAAGAGAATTTCCCCCTCTCAGTTCCCATCCAGTGTTGCTAAGCATTCTGGGATACCTCCTCAGCCTGGGTTGTTGCCACGACTGCTTTTGACTGTGATGGTTGCTGAGTTCCTGTTCTCTACTCACACGCCATGTGTCTTGCATTTTCCCACAGCCAAGTGACTTCACCATCAGCACCAATGCACACTCCAACTTGTCAGCGGCTCCCTCACCAGGCCGGCCCACGGCACAGGCTCCTTCCTGACCTTCGGCTTCGAGGGCCCCTGGAGCCACCACCTATTCGTTGCCTTCTCAGGGTTGCCTTAGGCACAGAACAGAAATTTGGACATCCCTGTCCAGCTGCTGGGCTCTGTTACTGGCTAGGAACTGGGGAACACAGCCTTCAGAGTGCCAGGATAGCTGAGCCCGCCGGCAAGACACTCTCACTGCCTCCCAGTGCCAATGTGGATTGTGGCTCAGGACTCTCATTCGATTCTGTTCCCAAGAGCCTGGGCTGCTCTTGGATGGGATCTTTCTTCCTCTTTCGCACTCTGGTCCAGTGGAGACGCGCTTGAATCCAGGTCACAGCTGCCCTTCGTTCTCTCTCTGCCAAGGCACAGAGGCCTTCACCAGCCACATCATACTGTCAGTTGTGGTGTTTTGGGGAAAGGAGTTTGTTTCTTGGAGATGCCTCAGAGGTGGCATCCAGAGTACAAAAATGGACAGTGGGGTGACAGCTGAGGGCGAATGGTGTCCGAGAAACAGGATGCCTGCCTCTTTCAGCGACCTGTGTTCATACAGCTGGAGAGAGGGGTGCCCAGCTTAGACACATCCTTTGTGTTCCTTCAGGGCTTTTTTCAGGAATAACACCCCCCCCCCAAAACCAGAGCCTGGGACATCTTTTGAAGAAAAAGAAAGCCCTGGGGCCATTTCACACCGTGGGGGGGGGGCGGGCGTGTGCGGTCAAAAGTGGACAGTTCTAGCTGCCATGTAGGGAGAAATGCCTGTGGGAGTACTGCGAGGATTGGCAGGGAGTAAAAGGAGCCCCAGACTCGGTTTGGCTGTGGGCTGCCCTTCAGAGCTCATCAAAAGAAAAGGGTTGAATGAGTGAGTGGCTTCCGAGCTGTCATGCCTCAAAACCTTCTTCAATCTCCAGCTTGCAACATGGAGCTCGTTTGTTATTTTGTCCCCGTCTGCTATATTATTTTACGTTGACTAGATCTTGTTATCTCCAGTTCTTTCTGCCCATCTTTGTGCCATTCACCTACAATCAGGTCACAGCCCACCAGTCTGATGCCGAAGACTTAGGGGGCTGCTGGTTGTCTGAGTGTGTTTCTTTGCCCTTCCTAACCATTCAGTCCCCGGTGATTATTGTTAGCCTCACCAGTTATGCACAGTGAAAGGAGAGATGGAGGGATAGAATTCTAGATTCTGCCTCTTCAAACTGCAAGCTTGGGAGACTTGGCGCAAAAAGTTTGGCTTAGGGGTAGGTCGCGTGCTTTAACGGGAGAAGGTCTCAGGCTCCAGTCCCTGGCCTTATCAGTGAAAAAGATCTCATGATGTAGCCAGTGCTGGGAAATACTTCTCTCCATGTGTAGCTGCTGACAGATTGAGTAGGCAACAGTCATCTAAGTGGACAGCTAAGTCAAGAGGAAGCCGTTTCATATGTCCATCTCAGGATGGGGGATGTTGTGTTTCAAGTGTATTTACAGGGCGAGATGGGAAAAGGAGGCCACAAAGTTCCAAAGCTTGAGTTGCAGAATTACCATTTTCTTTAGCCTGAAATGCTCCAAATCTATCTCCTTATAAAGAAACCAGACCATTCCAGTTTGTTTGCAGGGGCAGGGTACGGCTTGGGCTCGGCCCTCAAGTGATGGCACTGGCAGAAGTCAACATCTGATCCAGAATTGGATGTGCCACAGAGAGGGCCAGGCGTAGAGTTACCAGCCTCCAAGTAAGGCCTGGCACTCTCCCAGAATTACAGCAGAGTTCCAAATAACAGAGAACTTCACCCAGAAGAAATGGTAGCTTTGGATGACAGACTTTCTGACATCACATCCCCACTGGACTCCTTCCTGTCCTAAATTCCACCCTCCACAGGCACCACCTCCAAATCTCCAGGAATTTCCCAAACCAGTCCCAGTTGGGGGGTGGACACTGAAAATGCATTGCTCGGCGCCTTAAAGAGCTGTGGGCCAAAAAACTATTGATTTCATTCGAGGTTAGGCCCGGCCTGCCAGGGTCTTTGCTTTCCAAAGTAGATGGCAAGGCAGCCACATCCAGTGTGTTGTGCTAAAGACCATCGCTTGCCAGGGAGGCCGGTGGGAAGAGGGGTCTATTTTTACTTGGAGTTTCTCCTTGTATCTTATCGTAAGCGGTTGTGTGACCTGCTGCTAGAAGGGCCTGCTCTGTGCCTGGGGCTGGGTTTTATCATTTTTCACTTTCCAAACAGCAACAGATCTGGCCTTGGGGGAGAAAGGGTGGGCCCTGGGCCTTGGCAGGGACTCCCCAGGCCAGCTTCCCCATGATTAGCCTTGGGCACAAGAATCTCATTCTGAAGTCATTCAGCTCCCAGCTGCAAAATAAAAACTTCTGGCTCTTTGAGCGGTCCTAAACCGAGCCAGGCTAAAAAAGACACAGGGCTTTGCCTGTTGAGCATAGCACGTCTCTTCTTTCACCAAACCCCAAATGGAGAGGTTGCCCTCCTAGTGTTTCAGATGCTTTCTGGTGGGGAAAGACCGAGGTCTGTTCCTCTCTTTGCTGCTAGAAGCAGGGGGAACTGCTGTGCCACTTGCTTATGAGTGAGCCCTCCCCCTCTTTTCCCACACCATGTGTCCAGAAAAAGGATGATAGCTATATGGCAGAAATGTAGGAATGCCAGCCTCCAAGTGGGGCCTGGTGATCCCCCAGAATTACAGAAATCAGATCCCCTGGAGAAAATGGATGATTTGGAGGATGACATTGTACCCCACTGAGGTTCCTGTCCTCCCCAGGCTCCACCCCCAAATTCCCAGGAGTTTCCTAACCTGGAGCTGGCAGCCCTGTGTGTTCAGCAAGATCTTCTACAGTTCACCTCAGGAGAAACCATGATGTTCAGATTGTGCACGCTTTAAAGATACACACAAGTGACTCTCAGGACCAGACTTTAGGAAGCTTTTCTGTCTATGCTGCTGACTAGAGGGGTAGGAGCAGTTTCACTTTGCCCAGACTGAAAGCTCCCCTTGTTCCCTTTTTCTGTCGCTTGAGCTTGGCTGTAGACCATACCGCTCACCAGAGCAGTGGCCCGTCTGCTGCAGCCAGGAATGGATGAGGACTTCTGTGACCTTCTCCCATTTCATACTGGGAGAAGTGCCTGGAGGTAACAGAGTGCACCTGTGCTCCATGGGGCATTGCTAAGCTTGCCAACCCCCAGGTGGGGCCTAGAGATCTCCCAGAATTAAAATAGATCTCCAGGTGCTACAGATATCAGTTCTCCTGGACCAAATGGCTGCTTTTGAGGGTGGACTCTGGCATTATACCCCATTAAAGTCCCTCCCCAGGCTCCATCCCCAAAATCTCCAGGTATTTACCAGCCCAGAAATGGCAACCCTAGGCACTGGTGGGGTATAATGAAATTTGATAGTGCTGAACTATTCCATTACACACACAATAGTTTGGTGTGCTTATTAGGGGATGCTTGGGGGCATTTCTGCCAAGGTCCCTAGATGGGCCATGTGTGTTTCCCATTGGGGTTAAAATGGCCAGGGAGGCAGTATTGCCTTGGTAAGGGAGAAACAGTCTCGATTCCCTCTCCTGTCCTCCAGCTCTCCTTTACAAATGCTTGTCTTGGGTCCAGAAGTTCCACCTCTGTTTTAGGGGTGGACCCTGAGGAGGGTGGGGGTCAGGGAGGGTGGAGTATTATGGCATAGGAGTCCTTCCAAAGCAGCCATTTCCCCCAGGTTAACTGATCTCTGTAATTTGGAGATCAGTCGTAGTCCCAGGAGATCTCCAGCCACCACCTGGAGATTGGTAACCCTACATATTAGGGGGAAATGGGTTTGGTGTTGCTTCTTTTGTCACTGGAGTGCCTCAAGGATTGAATCCTTGAGCTCCATTGTTGTACTGCTGGAAGATATAGAGGCACTCTGTCGTTCTGAGGTTGGTTACCATATATTGAGTATTGTTGCTGGAAATAATTTTTTAAAAGCAGTTGATAACAGATATGGACTGAAAATATTATTCTCCACCTCAAAGGGTAGTATAAATAATTTTGGATTCATTTAGACTTCTTACCCCAGTGGGGAAGGCTAAGATGTATCCTTAAGTTTTCCTCAGTGAGGCATCTGGGTGAAGCAAAAACTATTTTAAACAGGGAAATATGACGAAAGACCAGAGTTATATATAGCTCCTTAAATTTCACCCCCTTAAAATTTGGAGGGTTTTTTTTAATGCAAAAGAGCAACCCTTCCCCCCACTTTAGTGTTTTCTGCCACCTCATTGTCCTGCATGTGTGAACCAGGTAGCTCCCATCAGACTGAAAGGGAAACCTGTTTTTGCGGAGTTTTCTGTTGCTGTCATGAAAGGTGGCGATTGAGCAAAGTCTTGCAGACGTTCACCTTCACAAGACAATCAGAGACCTGAAAATGTGTCAGAGTTTGGACATAAAAGTTCACTCAGCTTCTCTTGACAATAATAATAAGTCAGGCTTTGAGATCAATGGGCTAATGGCCAATTTTAGTTCATAAACCAGAATCTCTCCTAGGCCAGTCACTGCCATCCCCCCCACCTCATTCTCCTAAATAAGGGATGTTTTAAAGCCATTGGTTGAGATTTTCACCCAGGGGAGGGGGGGAATGTCTCTCTTTATGTTTCGGAAAGGCTAAACTGGTTATCTGGGCTCCCACAGGGGCGTGGAATCAGGTATGGTGCATCAAAGGGAACACATGAGGAAGTTTCATCCTAGCCTGGCCTTCCCAGTCATATGAGTGATTCTGCTTTGTAGCAATGGACCATCTTTTCTCTGTGGAGAAAATCTTTTGTCTTATGGGTGTGGCGATTCCAAGCCAGACTGAAACTCCACCTCACAGAAGGACAAGTATATTTTTCTATGGGTTTTTTTTTCTCCCTCTCTCTCTCTCTCTCTTTGCATTGATATATTGACATTGGTTTTGTTGCTGGGTTTTTTTTAAACAAACACACTGTTAATTTCTGAGTCAGATACATTTTGGTTTACATTTTTAAGCTTTTGGTTTTGTACATTTGTAAATATTTATATGTTGAATGCCTGGATGTACATTTTTAAGCTTTAAAAGCTGCAAGCCAAGCCATGTGGTAATGTCACCCAGATGTGTCAGGGATATTTTTTTATTGGGGATCATGGGGGGGGGAGGATCCAACCTCTCAATAAAGAGTGGCTGTCACTTTATCCCAGTCAAAGGGGAGTGGGGAGGAAAGGGCCTCAAATCAACTAGGTGTTCTTTCCTGACTTTAAAATTTAATTTACAGAACTATATATACTAGGGTTATTTTCCCCCCATTTACTTATCCCCAGGGCTGTGTGTACTCCACACTGAAAAGAAATAAAAAAGTGCACCAATCAAAGCTGACTTCTGTGTCGTGTGTTGAATATGCAAATGAAATCTTTTTGCTTGCTTTTGATCTTCTGTATGGTTGTCTTCTTGCTAAGCGTGTGAAGCGTATCTTTGCAGTCATGTGGACTGGACTAGAAATGTGCCTTTTAAAAAAAGATTCTCAGGATACAGAATTTAATAGCTGATACCAATTTCTGTCATATGAGATTGTAGAATACACACAGCCCTTCTCGTATCACTGAGACAAAAAAACAAAACAAAGTTTCCTTGAGCTGGGCTGGGTGTGGAGGGTTTGTATCTTTCTGATAAGTTTCACATTTTTATGTCTCACCCTTTTTTGTGTTAATTTTGTATTTATTAAAACATTTCCTTGACAGACAAACCCAAAGCAGCCTACAGTGGCATAAAAATACAAGAAATGTAGTCATTAAAATGCTGTAGCATTTTAAAACAAAGCCACGTAACAGAAAGCAAAAGTTTTCCAACATTGGGTCCCCAACAAGGTAAGACTTACCTAACAGAAAGATGTCCACCACCATCATAAACAGCACAGGGGAGGGTGTTCATCCATCTTCACAAGTAAGGGCAGATTACAGGCTTGGTACCACAACCAAAAAGCCTATCGTATTCAATTACTGAATTCATTTATCCCTTTCTCCCCAGTGGCTTACGGCATTCTCCTCTCCACCATTTTATCCTCACAACAACCTTATGAGGTTACCCACCAAACTCTTGATGGCAGTGATCACCGAGCACAGCCTTGTTACAGCTTGGCATCTGTGCAGGATTATATGTAGCAACCTAATTTTTTCCAGTTCATTTTCCAGAGAATCACGCCCGAAAGACGGATGACAGGACTGACGCCAAATCTATCTCTCCCCCAATTCCTCCCTTTCCTTTTCTCCTTTCCCTATAAAAATACAGACTATGCTTTCCTTTTCATAGCATCCAAATAAGTGAATTTTGCTTCATGAACACTCATGCTGGGTGGAATAATTTGTTAATCTTCCAAGGTTCTCTTATGTTAGGAGAAGTCAGTCCTTTCAGTTGCATCTCCTCTGACCTTATTGGTCCTGAACTCAAAAGATCTCAGAGCAGCATTCTGAGCCCTGGGTCTGCCATCCCAGGATCGGCCAGCAGAAGTGTAGCTTGTGTGGTCCACCTACTTTGCTCCCCCAACCCTAGAAGAGACCTGGGGGAAAAACAGCCATTCTGCTTGTGTTTGCATCTGAACAGCTCTGGTGTCTAAATGATGCTGTCAAAAATAATGTAGGGAAGAGTCACCAGCAAAGGAGTTATGGTGCAGCACAGGCAAGATCCAAGGCCCCAATCACATCCTGCTTCCTTTGACCAAACCAACTGATGCCAACCTTGCTTCCATGATCCCAATTCAGAAAAGGAAAGGACTCATGGACAAGTCTGCCAATGGGATGGTGGTCTGATGCACTGAGCAAATGTACTCCCCATACCTAGCCCTATGCAAATGTTCTGAAGCTCTCCTCCTAGTTGAAGTAGAGACAGACCATTTGCAGGGGCCCAAATCCCCTTTTGCACATAATTAAGAAAGCTATATGCAACCTGTCTTTATGGTGCATGAGATCAACCATATGCTTCTTTAAAATCTCTGCCGGAATTGACCCACAGATTCTCAGGAAACTTTATTCTTTACTGACGTCATTTATATGCCACCTTTTCCTCCAAAGTGGCTCACGTTGTTCTGCTCTCCTGTCTATCCTCCCAACAACCCTGTGAGGTAGGTTAGGCTGAGAGTATGACTGGCCCAAGGTCACCTGGCAAGCTTCCATGGCAGAGCAGGAGCTTGAACCTGAGTCTCCTGGTTCCTTGTCCTACACTCTTCTTAAGCACTACAGTCCACTGGCTCTCAAAAACAAAACCCAACCTTTTCTCTCTCCTCAGTATCCACCCTAAGATTTTGGTGATGCCCAAGACACAATGGCAACGAAAGACCCCCGGTGGTGGATCAGAACACAAATACATCTATTCCAGCATCCAGGTTCCCATGGTGGCCAACTAGATAAGCAAGAAGACCTACAAAATCAGGGCACAGAGGCTTTTCTCCCTCCTATGGCCCTTGAGCCAACTGGCATGCGGATGTGTCATGCTTCCAAACATGGAAGTTCCATTCAGCCATCATTAAGAGCCATTGATGGAGCTATTCTCTGTTAATTCAAACAACTCGATGAGCAGCAACAGAGGTCTATGATTGCACTATATGATTACACAGATGGGGTGGATCCGACCGGCTTTTCGGTTTGTGTGAAAGGAAAGATGTGTCCTGTTTGGCCAAAAAGGCCATGCTGAGAATCGTGAGGTTCTGCATGTAGGATGGGGGCCTGGTACAGATGGGAACAGGATGCGATTGAGTGAAAAAGCTGGCTGGATCCAAGCCAAGGAATTGAGAAGCGAGGAAGTCCCCCTGACAGCTGCAACGACATATTTATTAACAAGCATTTCAGAACTGCTGCTGCTGTTCCAAATCTGTCTGACAGTTCTCTAGTAATCTCCCCCCCCCCCCCACTCTGTTTCTGCAATGAAATCTGAGCGTGTGGTTGCCAACGTACAGTTGTGCAGTGTTTGCCACGCTGGGGCCTGGGCATGACAACTCAGAATGTGCAAGTAACACAAGGGAGTCCCTACAGGGTGTCCCATCAACACAACAGACCTGGGCAAACTGTTTATGCCTTTTTATTTCTTAGGCAGGCTTGTTCAAAATCTCCCTAGGTGAGTGGATTCAAGTAATAAGACTGTGGAATACCTGTGTTCTGCAGTGGTTAGAGTGCTGGTAAAGGTAAAGGTTTCCCTTGCTCGAAAGCCAGTCGAATACAACTCTAGGGATGCGGTGCTCATCTCCGTTTCCAAGCTGAAGAGCCAGTGCTGTCCAAAGACATTTCTGTGGTCATGTGGCCGGCGTGACTAGAAGCGGAGGTGCACAGAACGCTGTTACCTTCCCACCAAAGTAGTACCTATTTCTTGCGTTTGAACTGCTAGGTTGGCAGGAGCTGGGGCCAGAGACAGGAGCTCACTCCATCATGCAGCACTCAGGTCTCAAACTGCTGAACTACCAACCTTCTGGTCTGTAGTTCAGCATCTTAACCACTTGAGCCACTGCAGCCTCCTAGAGTGCTGGAGCAGGTTCAAATCCTGCTTCAGCCATGAAACTTTCGGGATGATGTCGGGCCAGTCACTTGCAGCCTAACCAACCTCACAGGATTGTTATGAAGATGAAATGAAGATGCTGTGATCAATATATGCCATGAGAGAGAAAGAGAGAGGCAGTGGCTAGTGGGAAAGACTGGGACAGGATTTCAGTTCTGGGTGCATTTTGTCATATGTGACTTTTCTCCTCATAGACTTGCAGTGAGGGATGATGCTGAACCGATGTCCCTTTCTGCCCCAGTCAAGACTCAGAGCGCCCCCCTCACTGTGCCTATACCACTCCTATTAAGAAATCAACCTCTATTGTAAAAGAACTCTAAACAGAACATTACAGTTTTCAGAGATCATCTCAGTGGCTGCAAAAAGCCAACCGAAGCACAAGGGGGCCCCACAGGCCAGCGGTATGGAAAACAGGATTGTACCACCTTTGATGCTAATTCTAAGGCCTGGTCTGCCCATGCAGCACAATGAGGGGTTCACATACCACTTAAAAGTGCTGAATAATTTTTTAGACATTGCCCCCCCCCCCGTTTTGCTTTGGTTTTGTTTGCTTTTTTAAACACACACACACATGCACACACACACTTTCATGCAAGTGACAATTATCATTTCATGGAGAAAGGTCCAAAGAAGTGTGCTTGATTAAACTTGTGTTCTCCTTGCATAGAGTTATTTCACATTCGGGAGTATTCAAGATGGTACTGCCATATCTGCTGTCTGAAGTGATACAATCCTTGCTACTTCCAGGCCAGGACTGTAGCCTCAATCCGTTGCATGTGCAGAGGCAGCCTTGGAGAGAGTTACTCACATGATCCTTAATTTTTGTGTAGGGGTGCCTGTCTATGGTATCCCAGGTTGGGATCCGAAGCAGGGCAGACTGTGAACTAGGGTTGCCAGCTCTAGGTTGGGGAAAACCTGGAGATTTTGTGGGTGGAGCCTCCGGAGGGCGGGGTTTGGGGCATAATGCCATAGAGTCCACCTTCCAAAGCAGCCATTGTCTCCAGGTGAGCTGATCTCTGTCACCTGGAGATCAGTTGTAATAGTGGGAGATCTCCAGCCACCACCTGGAGGTTGGCAACCCTACTATGAACAGACCCGAGAGATGCAGCACCTTGGTGAGCAGGAGCAGGGAAAGGCCTGACTGGGGGTTCTTGGGCAGGGAAAGAGCGGGCCAAGGGAAAGGTTAGGGTTGCCAGCTCTGGGATGGGAAATACCTGGGGATTTGGGGAGTGGAGCCTGAAGAGGGTGGCGTTTAGGGAGGGGAGGGACTTCAGAGGGTTATAATGCCACAGAATCCATCTTCCAACATGGCCATGCTCTCCAGTGAACTGACCTGAGCGGAGATCTCCAGGTGCTAGCAAAAACCCTGGCTAAGACTGACGATATTAGCTTCCTTGGGAGCATTGGCTGCCTTGGGAATAGAGACCTCCTAGGGTATAAAGGCCTACTCAAATGTGAGCCCAGAAACCCAGGGGGTGGGTGTGCAAGGAATAGGGAAGCCTGGGTTCCAATCTCTGTTCTGTCCTCTATTCCACTGGTGGTGTTACCCTAAGCAGCAGAATTATGTCCTTCTAAGTCCACTGGAGTCAATGAGTTTAGAAGTGTGTAACTCTCTTTAGGACTGCACTATGACAGACCTTGAGCTTGTCATTCTTATTCAGCCTAACCTATTTCACGGGGCTGTTGGGAGGCTGAGCAGCTGGAGGAGGGGAGACCTTCAATATACCATCCTGAGCTCCTGGGAGGAAATGTGGGATAAAGATATGATAGACACAAGCAACAAGTAAAAAGCTGAATGGTGCAATCCTGTCTGTCTCTCTGTGTGCAAAGTGCCATCAGCTCACCACCGACTTATGGCAATCCTAGCTAGAGCCTTTCAAGGCAAGTAAGGATCAGAAATGGTAAGCCATTACCTTCCTCTGCGGAGTCTTCCTTGGTGGTCTCCCTTTCAAGGACAAACCTGCTTAACATGTGAGCTCTGATGAGATGGGGGTATACCATGCTGGCTTCCCTCCCAAAGCAATCCTAAAGAGCGTTATATCCTTCTGAATCCATTTAAGTCAACGGGTTTAAAAGGCTGTAACTCTCCTTAGGATTGTGCCAGAAATCACTGAAGTACTAACAGAGAATAAGGAACGCAACTGAGCATATTAAAAAAATCAGCCAACAATAAATACAGCAAAGCAATTACAAGCCAAGCAACAGAGTGACATTAAAAAATCAGGGGAGAGTGATACAAGCCTAAAACCTTGTAGGCTAGATGCCCATTCAAATATCTCTGGGAGGGAATTCCCTAAATAGGGTGCCACCACTGCAAAGACCCTTGTGCCAATCAGCTCCCTCTTGACCTCTTCCCCAAAGCCTACCTCCATGCACTTAGCTGTTCTATCGACCACTTCCATTGAATCCAATGAGATTTTCTTTTGAGCAGATACTTTTAAGATCCAGCAGTCAATGTTGCAGTCCTTAATAACTGCAGAGTATGGATCCATTATAGTGTATGGAAATGTTGCCATAAGACAGGGATAGATTCATTCATTCATTCAACTTTTATCCTGCTCCTTTCCACGCCAGGCAGAGCTCAGAGCAGCTTCCAACAACTGGATATACAATATAATCAGCATCACGATTTAAAACCAATCTTACAATTAAAACTTACAATCAGTCTATCATATCAGATAAACAGGAACGCCAGGCATGGGGGTTTGGATAGCGGCTGCAGCTGATTGCCCCCAGGAGATGCTCTTGGACCTTGTGGCTCTGGCCGCCAAGTTCCATCTGCTCTTTCAAGGCTGCTTTCAATGCCAGGACCTTAACCTCTTGCATTCTGCACCCCGTTGAGAGCTCTTTGGGAAGGAGAGAATCCTGCAGCTGATGACCTCTCAAGGCTGCAGGGTGAGCACAAAGCAGCCGAAACAAGTGATTCTTACTAGGCCTCTGGAGTTTAGGCCTGTAACCTTTGCTTACAAGTTGATGCTGTCTTCTTCATGACAAGTTTTGAAAAACATGCAGGTAGAAAGGGGCAGGGGGGAGATATAGTTAGCATTGCCTCTTTGTTTCTGGCACTATTTAGGAGTCTTTCATTTTTCAGGCAGAAATTCCACCTGTGAAGTTGTTCAGACTACGGAGATGCTGTGATGGAAAACATTGCCCTGTGGAAGTTTGGTTTGTGCAGTTGTTAAAGGCACAGCAACCCTGCCAGATGCCAGGAGCCTATCCTGCTGGTGGTGCTTTGTGAACTGTGAAGGGAATTTGCTTTTGCCCAGGATCGAATGAAGGGGGATTTTCTGGAGACCTTCACAATGGATCACAAAAGCAACGAACCAGAATGTGTCAACAGGAGCTCAGATTTAACCACTGTAATATTTATTACAGCAGCCATAGTCTAACTAATTTTGAGAACATGACTCAGTGCCTATCCATTTCTCCTGTCTTAAGATACCCAGCCAAAACTGCTGTCTCCTAGACCCTTTCGTAACTAGAGGATTTCTCACTAGAGTTAAGTCAAGCAGTAGCACCACTGTCAGCTACTTAAACAGACTAACATGTCCATGCATTTCAATATACTTTTTGCTGTTCTATTAGCAGTAATACACTTCGGGATGATTCACTCAAGAGTTCGGTATACATGCAAGCCAGAAATACATTGTGTTATTTCTTCTCATATGCAGGTGAAGGAACAAGTGTGTATAGTACACATCACTATGGGGTATGTGTAACTGTGTGATATGGGTGTGATTTTCTGTAGCAAATGTAACTTTTATGAAGTAGCATTCATACTGTTCGGTCATGTAAATGGAGAACTGAGCCACTGTCGTGAAGTGGTTCAAATGCTGGACTAGGACAAATCCCCACTCTGCTATAAAATTCTCAGTACATGACTTAGCCAGTCACTCACTCTCAGCCTAACCTACCTCACAAGGTTGTTGTGATGGCAACTACCTTGCATGCTGCCCTGACTTCCCTGGAGGAAGGGTAGATAGGTAGGTATTGCTGGCTCCTATGGGGGTCTCGTCTTGATGTCTGTTGCACTGCCACTGCAGCATGGAGTAGAAGAATTAAATCGGTTCAGCTGATGTGAGAACTCTGATATGGAGATACATAAAATATCCCCCCAGAGTTTGCCACAGTGGCTGACCAGACACTCCAGAAGGCTCTAAGCAGACACACAGAGGCCAAAGACTGTTGTTAACCCTCTGACGCTGACATTCAGATACACTGTTTTTGAACACGGAAGTCCATTTAGCCACTATGGTTAATGGTTACTGATGAACCTATCTTCCACAAATATATCTAACCCCCTTTTAACGCCAGCTATGTGACTGTGAGTCCCACGAATGCTTTGTGTCAAGAAGGGCTTTCTTTTCTCTGCTTTGGATCTTCTGCCAATCACCCTCTTCACTGGCTGCCTCTGAGCTCTTGTACCACCAAAGACGGAACAGCAAGAACAGACTAGCCGAGGTACCGCTGGAAGCAGTAAGGCTGTGAGAATCTACTTCAGCAGAAGGCGTGGCTGGGCTCTCCTTTGGCCCAGCTGTGTCCACATGTGGCTGAAGCAGAAGCTTAAAAGCTGTTCCAGCAGGGTGCATTCTTCAGGCTGTTCTCATTCCCCTTGTTCCCCACCTGGCTGTCCGCACTGGCAGCCGGAGAGGAAGGATGGAAGGTGACCACCTCATTCTCCTCAGAGGACTTCTGTGTGGAGGCTGGGCTGAGATGCCCCTGGCTCCGGAAGCAGATGGCATAAACAAAAGCTGACAGGTGCAGCAGGCAAACGCAGCAGAAGACACTCATTGCGATGATAGTGGGGGGCTCCCACACTGGCGTCTCCACGACAGGGGCCAAAGAAGCCCGGGTTACATTGCCAGGTTCTTGAAGGCTGCCCCAAGTCATTTTGGGCCACCAGCTGGACCTCAGGTAGGGCCTTCAGAAGCTCCTGGGATGGACCTCTCGTCTTCCAGGCGGCAAAGCCCTCTGTGTGTTTGGGAAAGAAGCAAGGTGTGTGAAAGTGTTGCATGACCAACTGTCAGGTGCTGCTTGACATATAAGCCGTGCTTTAAAGCGGCTGTCTTTCTTATCATGGATTGTTTGTGCCTTTGACACCAAGCAGAAGTTTAGCAGGTTCAAGCCATTGCTGCAGGGCAGAGCAAATTATTTATTTATTTGAATAACTTATATCCTGACTTTTTCCCCCAATGGGAAAACCAAAGCAGCTTACAACATCGTTCTCCTGTCTTCCATTTTATCCACACAGTAACAACCCTATTATGTAGGTTAGGTTGTGTCATGATCTGTGCCGGGCGGGGAGACAGACCTAGTGTGGCCTAGGCCCAGAAGAGACCTGTGCTGGGGGTAGAGGGCTGTCTATCTACAATTCCCATGAAGCTTGGTGGCAGCAGTAGCCAATGGGAATTTGGGGAAGTGTGAGGAGACAGAATTTAAGCTGGGTAAACAGACAAACGGTTTCTTCTCTCTACTGCGGCCTTTCCACAGACAGAGTCAAGCTGAGGGGAAAGTCTGGGCTGGGAGGGAAGGCCCAAGGTCACCCAGCAAGCCTCTTGGCAGAGTGGCAATTCGAACTCCAGTCTCCCCAATCCTAGGGCTGCCAACTGCCTAGAGGGGAGAAAAATGTCCTGTCTCTTTAACAGAGGGCTTATTTAGCAGGTGATGTTACTTACCACCATGCCATGAGAAGCTTCAACTGCACATTTCCTCATGCGAAGCCACTATTAAAGGGACAGGATACCTTTTTTCAGGCAGCTGGCAACCTTAGATTCTGGTCTGACGCCCTCACCACTGCATCACACTGGCTCTGATGGAGATGCAGTGATGGGGGATGTTTCTGGCTCCAAAGGGGAAATCTTCCAGAAGAAGAGGCAATCACTTTGGGAGATATTTAGTATACCACTATACCTCCTTAGCAGTGTGCTCATCTGTTTGTTTGTTTGTTTCCCCCCCAAAGATAACCACCGTGTGTGAGTGCATGTGTATTCTTCTGGGGGAGTCACTTCTGACAAAAATAACTTTCTGGAGTTCTTCCAGGAGGGTGTTGTTCTCTGCTTTGGTCTAAAAGTCCTGGCTGGAGCTGATGCATCATCAGCTGTTCTCAGAGGGAGAAAAGAAGCAAGGTGGTGTAGGAGTGAGAGCTATTGGGCCTGTTGTGAAGCAAACTAGGTTCAAATGCCCACTCTGCCCTGAGAGCTCATGGGGTGACTTTGGGTCCGTCAGTCTCTCTTATCTCACAGTGTTGTTGTGAAGGTATTAGGGGAGGGATAGGAGAACAGTTTCCACTGCCACGAGCTCCTTGGAGAAAGACTGATGGATAGATATAAACCAAGGGCAGGGGTACAAAGGCCTGAGGTTTCTGTGAAAAAAAGATGGCAGACTTCTCTGGAATGGTTCCTCAGGAATTCCTTGGTACCTGGTCTGAGCCTATGAAAACATGACTTCATTCACCAGCAGAGTGGTGTAGTGGTTAGAAAGTCTGGCTCAGACTGGAGAGAATTTGTTCAAGTCCCTGCTCAGCTTTGAAGCTCGCTGGGGAACTGTCACTGACTCTCCTTTAGACTGACCTGCCTCAAAGTGTTGCTGTAAAGATAGGATGGAGGAAGAGCCAAAGTGGCTTTCCTACCCTGAGCACCTTGGAGGAATGGCAGAATAGACATACGCTATCAGAAAAAGACAAATCATTGCCCTGACCTGGATTGCCCAGGCAAGCCAGATCTCGGAAACTAAGCAGGGTCAGCCGTGGCTCATATTTGGATGGGAGACCTCCAAGGAATATCAGGGTTGTGATGCAGAGGTAGGCAATGGCAAGCCAACTTTGTATGTCCCTTGTCTTCAAGCCCCACTAGGGGTTGCCAGAAGTCTTGACTTGATGGAAAAAAACAAAAAGACAAATCATTGTACTGACAGGACTGTAACTTTCACAATCCTACCCTATAAGCATGGTGGATGAAGGACACCCCTGTTGATTAGTCAGTCGTTTCTTGCTTTCTTCTGGAAGGAGTTTTTGTTCATGCATCTAATTTATTTATGTGGCCCTTTCCTCCCTCAGTGGGGACCCAAAGTAACTAACATCATCACTCCCCCCTCTTTCAATGTCTTTCACACTGCTGTAAGGGAGGTTAGCCTGAGAGAGAGAGTGACTGGTCCAAGATCACCAGCAAGCTTCCACGTCAGAAAGGGGTTTCGAACCTGGGTCTCAGAGATCCTAATCTGACACACTCATCACTACCCCACATTGGCTTCTCCTCCTTCCCCAGCTTCGTATGCACTTGATAGTCTCAGCGTATTGCAGGAACTTCAAAAAGCTTACCTCCTTTGTTGCATCAGGAGTCACCCTCCATCTCTTCCACTGCTCCCTCATGTTGCAGTTAGCCCATGGTCTAAGCTGGTGGCCCAAAGCTCCACCAGTCCCTTCAGGAAACTGCATTAGAGGCCTTCTGTCTCAGGTCCCCTCCTGCCTGGAGTCCCCTTCTTCAGCATCTCTCCTTCTTCAGCATCTGGCTGCTCATAGGCTATTGTCAGCTATGAAGCCACTATGTCTGTTGCTCTGGAAACCATGCATGTGTGTGTGTGTGTGTGAGAGAGAGAGAGAGAATCCGGGATTTTTGGCTTGAATAGAGAGGAAGCTGGAGCTGCATCACCTTCGTTGTGAACAATATTCCTAAGGGTCTGTGCCATAACCTGCCACCTTCTTAAAGCCAAACTAGGGGGATTCGTTTTGCCACAAGCCGGATCAGGGTTTCCCCCAGGTGCCCCCTGATGGTCTCACAGTCAGACAGCAATTCTGAAGTGTGCTGGGGGCTGAGTCAGCTTGGGACTGAAGCACCGGGTTGCCACATCCCTCCTGGCCACCAGCAAGGGGTTGGGTGGTAGGGTAGGGTTGCCAGCTCCAGGTTGAGAAACTGCTGGGGATTTGGGAGTGGAGCTCCGGAAGGACCTTCAGTGCGGTACAATGCCACAGAGTTCACCCTCCAGAACAGCCATTTTCTCCAGAGGAGCTGGTATCTGTAATCTAGAGATTAGCTGTAATTCCAGGGGATCCCCAGGTCCCACCTGGAGGCTGGCATCCCTAGGCCAGGGAAAGTAGAGGCTTCAGCCTCCCCCTCTTTCATTTCCCCAACTAGAAACAGCCCTGGGGAGGCATTATTTGTGGCTGTGGGGCTGTCCATGCACAGGAAGCCCAAACCTGACTCATGGCAAAACAGATCATCACTTTTGGTCTTTGGTTTACCTCAGTGGAGGGGAAAAAGCTCGGCAAGCTTATGGTGTCTTCTAACTCTTTAAAAATGACAGGGCAGCAGATCCACCACCTCACAGGGGTGGCTGTCTCCTTTTCTTTCTGTCTTGTATTTTATCTGTTTTCTTCCTTTCTCCCCAAGGGAGACCCAGTGGCTCACATCATTCTCCTGCCCTCCATTTTATCCTCACAGGTTACTGAGACGTGAAGTTAGACTGGGGTCTCCAGCATGGTGCCCGTGGGAGCCATGGTGCCCAGCATCACCTCTCCTGGCAGCCGCCAAGTGTTTTTAAAAGTGGGAAGGACCAGGTGGGACTCTGGCCCAGCAGGACTCCCAGTGGCCCACTGGAGATCTGACTGGCTGTGCAGATTAAAATAACCTTGTTTTGGCGGCACAGTGCTACCCTACCCTTGGGCTTTATTCTCTCTCATTCCTTTTCCCCAGTGTTTATTTAAATATTCTTCATTTCCTCTTCTGCACTCAGCCTTCCTCTGTGTATGCTTGTGTGGCTCTGCTTCCTGAGAGGCTGCCGTTCTGTGATTGCACCCACTACCCTGCCCACAAGCTCAAAAAGGTTGGGAGCCCCCAAGTTAGGCTGGCCCAAGGTCTGGCTTCCGTGACACAGTGGCCATTCAGTCCTGGGTCTCCCAGGCCTTCGTGCATCACTGTAACCACTGCCCCCCTTCCAGCATCTCAGCTGTTGCTCTTTGTCCAGAGCTCTCTCCTTGAAAGGGACCCCCTCCCGTGAAAATGCTAGCCCCCTGGAATAGGACTGCTGGAGATCTCCTTGGATTACAACTGATTTCTAGGTGACAGAGATCAGTTCCCCTGGAGAAAATGGCTGCTTTTGAGGGTGGACTCTATGGCATCATACCCCACTGAAGTCCCTCCCTACCCCAAACCCCACCCTCCTCAGGCGTTACTCCCCAAACCCTACCCTGGAACCTCTCATCTCTCATAGAAGAGGGTCACGTGTAACAATATTGCTGTGCTTTCCCCGGTTCCCCTGAGCAGTGGGAAGTTCTTAAGCAGGGTTGCCAAGTCTGGGATGGAAAATACCTGGAGAGTTTGGGGGTGGATCCAGGAGAGGGCGGGGTTTGGGGAGGAGAGAAGCCTCAGCAGGGTACAATGCCATAGAGTCCACCCTTCAAAGCAGCCATTTTCTCCAGGGGAGCTGATCTCTCTCAGCTGTAGATCAGTTGTAAAAGCAGGGGATTCCCAGGCCCCACCTGGAGGCTGGCAACCCTAGTCTTAGGGGACTGATTTCCTTTGGGCAAGGAATTGGAGGTGCCTTTCTCATATTTGCTGACATTATAAAATATACAGGTGGACCATCCTGTGTGAAAATGCACAGCCCTTGGGGGTTGCACATATTGCGGCTACTGTGGTCTTGGACAAATGTAACTGATCCAGTAATGCATCTTTCTTTGTGAGAAAAAAAAATGCCTTATCAAAAAGAGGAAGTTATGGCTGCTGGCTGATCATCCCTGTAACCAACAGATTGCTAGTTAATAGAAGAGGAGAGTAGTAGCAGTTAGTAGTTAGTAGTATAGGGTGATAATGAACTGATGCTACCCTGACAGGTGGGGAATGTCTCCCACGTGCTCGGAGTGCCACACTCGTCTGAGCTGGCAGAAGGTGACAGGCCTCCAGCTGTGGGGAAAGGGCAAACAGAACAAGCAGCTGGGATGGGCAGAGGTGGGGTGAGAGAGCTGTGAATTAGTTACAGATAAATAACCTCAAAGTTAGGGTTGCCAAATTTAGGCTGGGACACTCCTAGAGGTTTTGGGGGTGAAGCCTGGGTGTGGCAGGAGTTAGAGAGAGAAGAGGCCTCAGTGGGGTCCAGTGCCATAGAGCCCAACCCTCCAAAGCAGCCATTTTCTCCAGGGAACTGATCTCTCTGTAGCTGGGAGAGCAGCTGTAATTCTGGGAAGTCTCCAACTCCAAGCCTCCCCCAGAGGCTAGCAACCCTGTTCAAGGTAGGGTCTCTCTCTCTCTCTCTCTCTCTCAGGCCCTGATGGGGACTAGCTGCCTTGCAGGAGTGCCTCTTGGCCTCGTACTGATGCTTTAGTTTTGTATTTGTAAACAAAGCAAACATTAGCAAAGATACCATATGCCTTCAGTGCCCTCTTGTCCCCTGGGATTCATCATCTCAGAGAACTGGGTAGCACATAACAGTATTTTCCAGTGAGTTCTTTAGACCTGCTGAGAACAGAGACCCTGAGGATCACATGCCAAGCTGCCTCCATTTCCCGTCCACTGTCAGCTTTCACCTGTGTTGCTAGGCACCGGCAGCTAGGACAGTGCTGGCACATGAATTGGAACCACCTACCCCAAAGGTATTTTTTTACTGCCAGCACCCCACAGAAGTGACAACACCCTTGTAATGATTTGCAGGGAGGCAAATATCAGGCCATGGCGTGTGGAGGACTCTGTGGAAAAGGTGGAGGGAATGCAAAGACGGCTGCAGCCAGTGAGGGACTGAAAATGAGATCCACCCGCCCTTCAGAGGCACAAGGCTAAGGTCAATGTTTATAGCCTGTAGGGATATTCCCTTCGGTTCCCAGCAATGTTTTTTCCATTGTAGATGAAAAGGGAAAGGACCAATCCTTTCTGTGCAACACTCTTTCCAGCAGGACTTTGCCTTTGTTAGAATAGTTTAGTATGGGGGGGAGGTTCTTTACAAAAGTGACATCCCACCTTTCTGCCTTTATGAGGCAGCTAACAATTTAAAACATACACGATAAAACTACAGTATAAAACCATTAAAATTACCATCTACCAAATATACATCATTAAAACAACTTAAGAGTTTAACAAACAGAGTTAAAATACAGACAAACCAGAAAAACAGTGGATAGGAAGGAAGGATCATTGAGGGAATGCCAAACAAAATGAAAAAGTCTTCACTCACTGGCAGAAGACGGCAACAGACGGGGACAGATGAATCTGCCTGGGGAGAGAGTGCCAAGGCTTTGGTGCCACAACCAAGAAGACCCTTTCCCTTGTTGCCATCCACCCAATCTCAGGAGGCAGGGACACTTGAAACAGGGCCACAGAAGACGACCTTAATGGCTGAGCAGACTCATAAAGCTTAGGTGGTCTTTCAGGTTCCAAATCATATAGGTATGCATGTGTGTGCAAAAAACCAAGCCAGTGTGATATAGCAGTTATAGTGTCAGAGACCCGGGTTCGAATCTCCACTCTGCTGTAGAAGCTTGCCAGGTGATATTAGAGAGTTGTTTTGAGGATAAGATGGAGGAGAGTAGAATGGGTCCTTGCTGGGGACACAGATAAATGAAGAAAATAAATAAATAAATGCATACGTGGTGCCCCATAAGGAGGAAAAAATTGCACAGCAAGAGGGAAGGGGTCTTTAGCACTGCCAGGACCCAAGGTCTGACCTGGAGTTCCAGAGGTTTTGCTTTCTTCTCAGTGTCCTTAGGGGAAGGAACAAAATCTCAAAGTGACAGAATTGAGGGGCTGTTTCCTGCATGGTGTGAGAACATCAGCTATTTGCTCTGTCCCACCCCCATGTTCTGTTGGAAGTTCCAGATGTGGTGTCCCCTGTCTCAGATCTCCAGACTGCGTGGCAAGAGAGACTAGGTAGCGAGACAGGCACACTGACCTTTCCTCCTGTATCTACTCTTCTGCCACTATCCTCTTTGGAAATGCAGATTGTGTTCTCAGGGATCAACTTCCCCTTCCTTCTTCTCTCTCTCTAGATGAAGACTGTGCTCTCTACCTGCACATACCAACAGAGGGACATGCTGACGCTCCTGCATTTGTAGCTTTATTTAAGCATTCTGCTAACTAATGGTGACTGGACTAACCACACCAGTTAAACTCAAAACGTTCATCAGATGACACCAGCCTTTTACCAGCCTGTCCTGCAAGTCTCTTCTGCTTAGATGCCTGTATTAGCTGCAGCAATAAAGGGACCTCGGCTCCCCCCACCCCAAAAGGCAAAACGGGTCATGGTCTCCTTCCACTCAGAGAATAAATATGAATCAGCACCTTGTGACTCAAAACTAAGGTCTGACTGATTATCATAAAGTCTCTATTTGAGGGTATGAAGCAAGTTTCCTCTGCGTCAGCTTAGCTATCAGTCTAGGATGTTTTGTACAAAATGTGGCCTGGCTCACTTTCTTAAGTAGCCCATCTTCACTCACATGAGTTTCACTGCCAAGTAAAATCTACTACACAGGGTCTCTTTTAGGTGCCCCCACCTTTAGAGGTGAGGGGGCTGAGCATTAGTAGCGGCAGAGCCTTTTTTGTTGCTGCATCCTGACATAATCCCATTTCGTTGCATTGTTTATTGTTGGTGTTTTAATGGTCTTTATTGCATTGTTCTCAGTGAGAAAAGTGGACAGCAAATGAAGTGAGTGAATAAATAGGAACTTTGCTTTTTTAGTCAGTGTTTTTGTTGATTTTCTTCCTCCCCCCCCCCCCCTTCTTTGCATTTGATAGTTGCTTTTTGCTTTGGACTGCCTTGCAGATGCACTAGATTCCCTGCCCCCCCCCCAATCTTTTGTGAGAGGTTGCCCTTTTATTGCTGCTTGGATTTCACTGGTTTTGCTGTTGCCTGCTTTTATTCTTATAACAAAAAGATTACCATGTCAGAACTAGCTACCCTATGGAGAAGTGGAAAGGTGGGGCAGAAATTTTAAAAATAAGTGAAGTGGAAGTACTTCCTTCCTGGTGGGCCTGTTCTTAGGACTGTGTCACATTGTGGTTTCTGTTGTGCAGGCTGACCAGTGAAGGGTTGATTCAGCCTTATGATGGGTCTGCTTGGTCTTTTGACCCAGCCATTTTGAAATCTGTGGTTCTGTTGCAGTGTGGGGTGTGGACCTGGGACAAAGACCTCTCTGGAAGTTGCTGCAAAAAGATAGTCATAGATGGGACCTTGTGGACCGTCTAGTCCAGCACCCCAATCCATGCCAGGAATTTGAACTACAGCATTCCCGACAAATGGCTGTACAGACCTGTAGCAAGGGAGAGACCCCTTGCCCCCAGGTAATTGGTTCCACTGTCAAACTGCTCTTAACAATAGGAAGTTTCTTCTAATTTTCAGCTGAAATCTACCCTTCTGTAACTTAAGCCGATTAGATTTTGGCTGCTTCCACCCAGTGATGATTCCCATGTAGCTCTTGTTGCCGCTGCAAATGCAGGGGTGTTCACAAAAGCAGTGGGATTTCCCCTACACTTTCTCCCCCCCCCCCCGCCCCATGCAACAGCCATTTCTCCCAGCTTTCATTTTTTAAAAATTATCTAGCCCTTTTCATTGTGGAGACACAGGGGGTTCTGTGCATGATAGGCTGGCAGGACTTGTTTTCTGAGAACGGCCCTTTATGTAAAACAATAGCCAGATTCTTAGGGGCATAGTTATTTCTCTGGAGCATCACAAGTCTGTTTTTTTTAAAAAAATCAATCTTCATTTTTAGTCTCCAGAAAAAGATGTTGTTAAGAACACTAAGATGTTAACCGGTAAAGCACCTTGTGGTAGACATCCTCTTCACACTTTACCGAGTGCATAGACTGGGTCTGGGTCCCCACCTGCTGTCCAGCATAACACAATGGCATGTGAGTTGCAGTTTCTCCTCAATTCCCATGTGGGCAGTGCCTGAATAGGATCAGGATTCAATGACGTTCACTACACTCTAGTGTAACAATACAACAATAGAAGGCAAAAACAAGTGTAGTAAACAGACTCACTACTTACAAATTGCCAAAATGCTAAAGAACATGTAATAGACAGTAGCAAATACAAAGTAGCCACATGAGAAAAATACCAAAATGGAAACAATGGAGAACTTGTGCAATAATACACTACAACAAAAAAATCCACAGAATAATGGAGAACTAATATAATAATGCGACGTTGTATCCGGATGTTTGATTATAACGTTTCAAAGTTCATCCTTCATCAGGGTGTTCCCTTTAAGTTGCTGTGGTTTCCATACTTTTACTCACATGCACTGGGAACAATAACAATTCAATACAAGAACGGACACAAATCTCCAGTGTGTAATCAGCTTCAGCAGCTTCAGACTTCCAGCGGAACCGACATTTTATATCTTTCTCATGTGGCTACTTTGTATTCACTACTTTCTATTATATGTTCTTTAGCATTTTGGCAATTTGTAAGTAGTGAGTCTGTTTACTACACTTGTTCTTACCTTCTATTGTTGTATTTGAATAGGATGGGGGCCATGATATACACAGAGAAGGGTCATCAGCCCTCCTCCCCAGCGCTGCACCAGTTCCCCAACTTGAAACAATCCCAGAGGGCTTCTAGTTGGGGAAGTCCATTTGTTCCTTGGGATACATGTGGGTTTTCCCAACAGGCCCAGTAACATCACCCCAGGACTGTATCAGGCTGGGGAAATGGCATGGAGTGGAGGAGGGGGGAGGCTGAAGCCTGCTTTCCCCTTCTCCACAACCGCTGCAGTCCTAATTGGGTATAGCACCTGCATGGAATCGGAAAGAACCCACAACTCACCTGTGATGTCTGACACTAGGAAGGGACTCAGAAGAGCAAACCTGTGTCCTCCATAATGTGCAAAGAGGAGTTCAGCCCACCGTCACCTGCAAGCACTTATAACAGCCCTGTAGAATAGGTCCCTGTTATTCTATTCCAGATCATGGGGAGCATCTGCCTACTTCAGGTGGATTAAAAATATCAAAATGGGGTTGTTTCCATTGTTCTGTTTCTTTTCTTCTTTTCTATGGTAATTGTGAATTGATTTGTAAGGTAAAATGATTTTTTTAAAAGATTTAATTTTCTTTGGTATTTTAAATATAGGCTTGGACTTGGGACTTGGCCCCTGGGGAAAAGGAATGTGATCAGTCCCAGAACTCACAGCCTAGGACTCCAGGGGACCGGGAGGTGGAACAGACAGCAGTGTGATGCTTCCCGTAGGCTGTCCATTTCCCACTTACTCCGTCACATACTTCTGGCCCATGGGCGCAGTTCTACTACCAAGGACAAAACTGTCTGCTGCACTGTGATTTACAGCAATGACCGCCCCGCTTGCTCTGATGGGAAGCCACGCAGAGGCTTTGGAAAAATTTAGCATTGACAGCTATTAATTTCTGCGATTGTTTTCAAGAGCTCTAGAATTGAGCAGAGGTTCCAATGTACGTATATTATTTCCAAAGCCACCCATCCAGCCACTATGCTACATTGGTTGTTTGTGAGAAGACCAGGGAATACAGTGGTGTTTTCTACAACTTGGTAATCACGGTGTGGTGCTTCTGGCCAGTGATTCCTTGTTGTTAGGAACATACACGTAGGGATATTTTCTGTGCTTTCCTTCCATTTTGCTAGCTTTAAAAAACCGCAAGTAGTACCTATATCACTATACAGTGGGCAAACCTATATTAACTATGATCTTTCATGAAAAGCATACCAAAGGAGGCAGGGCTGGTATGAGGGGTCATTAAGGTGGGGCAGTTGCCTAGGCCCAACTCTCCTGATTAGGCCTGTTCTTGCCTGCCTGCTCCTTGCTCATCTGCTTGCACAGCGGCAGGAGAGGTGGTCCCACAAAGCCCTGTCTCCTGTGCTACTTGCCGCTCCTGCATGAGCAAGCGAGTGTCAAATGAGCAGTGGTGGCAGGCAGTGCATGAGGCTGGGCTTAGCAGCCTCACCGCTCTTGTGGCCACTGCCTGAAGAATGGGCACGCAGCTGGGTCCCCAGGTGGGCGATTTCCCAGGTAGGGCGGGCAGGCAGGTGCATGGGTGAGCCACAGCATGTTCCTTTTTCTGTTTTCTCAGTAGGCCCATTTAGTACAATGCAGTTTACTCCCAAGTAAGTCTGCCTGGGAAGGCACTGTGAGTGAGGGCAAGAGGGAGGTGGGGGTGATTTCTTGTATCCAGAGGTGAGTCCTTTGGAGGGGTTTGGGGGCTCTCTGCCCAAGGCCCACCAAAACTTGAAACCAGCCCTGAAAACAGGTTTTGGGAAGAAGGGGTCAGAGCAGGAGAAGGGCCACCATTCAGGACGTAAACCACTGGGGGACAATAATGTCATGTGGATGCTTTGGAAGAAAATGGTTCAAAACCCGAAATGGAGCAAAAACACCTGTGTGGAACTGAATTTAGTCTGGTTTTTGGCCTCTGAGCAGTGGTGGCTGATGGACCCGACTGTCGTTCACTCATTTCTCGTTCAGGGTAGAGCAGCGTTGGCCTTCTCTGCCTTGGCTTGATGTCTTGCTTGACCAGGCCCTTGGGAGATCTTTATATTTTGCTTCCCATCTCTTTGATGAATTCAAAGACAGGATGCTCGGCACAGCAATCCTACTGTAGTAGGTAGAGAAGCTTACCCCATGCTTCACAATATCTGTTGTTGTCAGGCAGTTTGGTGTCATCTTGTTGCTTTATGTAGCTCTCTTCCATTTTCCATTCCCAGGAATTTTATCAGTTCTTTGATCTTTTGCTCTCTGTTATGAGAAAACTTCCACCTTTCACTTCCAGTACAGGAGACCAGCATCACTAGCTGGCTAGGGAATTATGCTGAAAGGGAGGGTGGTCTCTTAGGACCCCCCCCCCGGAAGGCCTTTGCATTTTATTTCAAAATGTTATAATACTTAGCATTTATACAGTGCTTTCAGCATCCCAAGTACCACATGCATGTGGTCACAGTAAGCCGTGCAACAAGGGAGATCAACATTGTGTGTAAATTGCTATTATGGTGAGCTCAGCAAGAGCCTTTCAAGGCAAGTGAGAAGTAGAGGTGGTTTGCCATTGCCTCCCTTTGCAGAGTCTTCCTTGGAGGTCTCCCTTCCCAGTACAGAGAATGATTAAAATGAGGAATTCGCTGCCAGGAGTTATAGTGATGGCCACAGGGATAAACAGCTTTAAAAGGGGATTAGATAGATTCATGGAGGATAAGTCTAATGATGGCTACTAGCCATGGTGACTGAGGAGACCCTCTACATTCAGAGGCATTAATCCTCTGAATCCCAGCTCCAGGAGGCAATCTCAGGGGGAAACCTTGGCCTCTCTGCCCTGTTGTTGGCCATCCAAAGGAACTGGTTGGCCACTGTGTGAGACAGGATGCTGGACTAGATGGACCCTCATTGGTCTGATCCAGCAGGGCTCTTCTTATGGTCTTACCAACTCTCCTTAGCTTCCAAGATCTGATGAGATCAGGCTATATCATGCTGCTTCCCCTCCATGAGCCCGATATTATTGTTGCCATATTGGAGTGCTGAGAGCAGTTTGCCTAAGACACGTGGTAAAGAAGCCCCAGACAAATTCCACCAGGCATGCAATGACTTTCACCCCACCATCAACCTGACAATGAACCAATCTATGCAAGAAATACATTTTCTGGACGCTACTGTAAAACTAGGCAATGGATGCATAGACAACACCTTATACCAGAAACCTACTGACTGACAAACATACCTACATGCCTCCAGCTACCATCCTAAACATACCAAACAATCCATTGTATATAGCCAGGCTCTATGCAACAGCCACATCTGTTCCAATCCTACAGACAGAGATTCTCATCTGGAAGATCTACAACAAATCTTTTTGGAACTAAAACATCCACCTGATGAAGTAAAGAAACAGATTAACAAAGCCAGAATGGGACCCAGAGCAAAACTTTGTTGGTCTTAGGTGCCACTGGACTCAAATTTTGTTTTGCCTAAGGCCATGTTGTGAGTTTATGACAGAGATGACTCAGGTTTGCTTCAATGCTGTTTCCATTCCATCTTTCTGCATCTGGTTGATTTGCCTCATGGCAGGAACTGTACATTCTCTTTGTCCTTTTCCAGAAGGCTGAGTGCAGGTTTGTGGGTTTGGCAATTAAAATGCTGCTTTTGCAAGATGTCTGAGCAGCCATTAAGCTTTCCTGCCCTTTGCTTTTGTGTGGTTTGTAGATAGAGCCGGTGCTTTATCTGCTGATGGGCTTGATCCTCCTCCGCCTGGGCTCATTTATTTTAATGGCTCCCTTAAAAGCTAAGCAGCCGGTTATCTGTGATGAATGGAAATGTGGTTTGCTTTTGATACAGTGTCCTTGGAGCACAGTACTACAACTTGCTTTGAAAAGCCGAGCGACTACTTTTGGGAAGTGAGAGGGTACTCAGATTGGCGGGGTAAGGGGCGGGGAGATATGAATCAATGTGTTTTTGTATGGGGAGAGAAGCTCTACAGAGCTGCATGAATGAGATCCCACCCCAAAAGTGACTTTACAGTTCTATATTTGTACCATAGATTTCCCCTACCCCCAAAGATGAAACTGGGGATGTGTTTTGTAAGACCCTCCTTTTCATGTCAAGGATCACTGCCTACATCTCTGCATTTACACATCCCTGAAGGTTCTTTGCCACTTTGGCAAAGGGCCAGGTTTGATTCCCCACTCCTCCATATGAAGCCTGACCTTGGGTCAGTCACAGTTCTCTCAGAGCTGTTCATTCACTAGCAGTTTGCTCTGAGCTCTCTCAGCCCCACCTACCTCACAGAGGCAGAGAACAGACTGGCAGAATGAAGCATAAGGGAAGTGGGGCAAAAAGACCCGGGCCAAGTTGTTGCGGGGCTTTCTGGTCATACTGTGTGGACTGATGTGGGACCATACCAGGGAAGAGGCGGAATGGAGCGTTTGCACTGCGGGGCGGCCTCTAACAGTAGCACCGTGGTTGCACACAGCTTTGGTCTGTTTTGTTGACCTGTGCATGGCCACATAGGCACATAGGTGCAGCAGCAATGGGGCAGGATCCCATGGCTAGGAGCTTTAACTCCACAAGCCGGAAGCGTCCCCACGGGTGGTTGTGTGCTGAAGCGTCCCCATGGGTGGTTATGCGCATCCCTGCCAGATCAGCAGGTTCACATTACCGGTGCTGTTTGATTACGGCTTATTTGCGTCCAGACTTCCAGGAAGCAGGACCAACGCGCACCCAAAAGGCTTGCCACAGATTTCCTTTTTAAAGCGGGATCAAAACGCTTCAGGACGGGGTGAGTACGGCACGGCGACGCCAGGTAGCTGTGGCTGTGTGAACCAACCCTCTTAATCCACTTGTGAAACGTGCCTATACTGGGCCAAACTGCCAGTCTGAACTCGGCCAGGGTATCTGTTGTGGGGAGGGAAAGGGAAGAAGATTGTAAGGCACTCTGAGACTCTGACTGAAGAGCGGGGTATAGATCCAATCACTTCCTCTTCCTCCTCCTCCTCCTCCTTTTTCTTCTTTGCCCTCACAACAACCCTGTGAGGTAGGTTAGGCTAACAGAGAGGGACTGACCCATGATCACCCAGCAAGCTTCAATGGCAGAGCAGGGGGAGGGGTTGCAGCTGGGCTTCCCAGACGGCATTCTCTCTAACCCTTATGCCACTCTAGTCTTCATACTATACCACACTTGGTTACATGTTTGTCTACACTGAAATCTCCTGTCTTCTCTCAGCTTAAAAGCCAGGAGGGTGTTTGCTCTTTGGGGTAAAAGAACATTTAAGAAACGGAAAGAATAATTTTAAAAAGTACACGATAGAAGTTAAACAATCTGAAAATAAATCAAATAAACCTTTGAGTCTAGTCCAGTGTGGCGGATGGTTGCTTCAAAAATTACAAAAAAAGACAAGGATGCTCTTTTGGTGTGAAAAGACATTCATGAACAGCCAGTCTGAGGACAAAGTGAACCACTTCTGTGCACTCCAGATTCTGCTCAATCTCTTATTTGTCCTGATTGCTTTGATTACCGGTGTTTGTACTGTTCATTCGAAATGCAAAATCACCCACTACTGCATGCTTTCCACATCCCGTTGTTGGGTCCTGAACTGAACTGTGAAACAGATACTTGAGTTAACTGCTGATTTTCATAACTGGCTATTTTAACATGCAACAGGATGATTTCGGAGGTTTTAATTGTATACATAATATAGAAATTATTAATTAAAGAACACAGTGCACTCAGCCCATGTATGTAATGGCTGCAGGTGAGCATCCCCATAGTTCTGTCCAGGTAATGCAGGAGTCTTCAAAGTCCTTCCCCAAATGTGCTGTGAAGTAGGGAAGTACTAAGCTGGTGGTTCTCAGTCCTCAAAGGAAGCCCACCAAAGGAAGCAATTTCTGCTCCAGGTACTCCCTCAAGTGTGTGTTTGTGTGCGCGCATGCAAGTGCATGTGTGTGCATGACGATGGAGAGACATTGCATTAGCCATTGAGCATGGAGATGGGCTGTGGTTTGATAATATGCAGAAAGACCCATTGTCAGCCCTTGCCACTTTCAGTTAAAGGCTTTCAGGTTGTATGGAAAGACCCCAGCCTGAGAAAGAGCTGGTCCTGGTTTAAAAAGCCAGTGCTGAGCTGGATGGGCCAAGGGTAAGGCACTGCAGTGCCTTAGTTGGACATCTACTTTGCATGCATAAGGCCCCTTCCAGGCTCAGCCTCAGGTTAAAGGATCCCTCACAGCAGGAATTGGGGAAGGCCTTTCTCCACTGGCAAGTCCCTGGGAATCAGAGTACTGAGCCAGATGAAATGTGGGTTCCCTTCCACACTTAGTCCCTCCTCCCCATACACGCAGACATGAAGGTGCCTGTTCAGAAATTACAATGAGCTCACATGCAACACATGTACAGTGTACACTTCATTTTGTTTAGTACATGTGGTGAATACTTAAGTATCTTTGAGACAAATAAACTTATGCTTGTTTATTTCAGCAGAAATTGCCAAGAAATCTCTCCTCAGTTGTAAAGACCTGTCTGTATAACAAAACAGCTATGTTATTGTTAATATTTATGCAAAGTTACCTCATTTCTGTTGCCTGTTCACCTTCTAAGTCCTAAAACTGATACCAACCTGTCCATTTCCCCTCAAAAATGAAATAAAGCAGTTTGTTAGTTTTGATTTTTTAAAAAAATATGTGTTGAATAATTATTGTATTACATTCAACATATATGGGACAATGTAGCCAAGGGGCCATGCCTCCATATTAGAGCATGCAGAACATCCCAGGTTCAATCCCAACATCTCCTGTTAAAGGATCTCCATCAGCAGGTAATATCTGTGGACAATACTGCCCAAGATAGACCAAGAAACTGCCTCAGGTATAAGTAGCCTTTCTGCTCCAGTAGCCTACTGTGCACAAAGATGTCACACGTTATCTTCCTTGCCTGGCACATATTTGTAATGCTTGTAAGAACATAAGAACATAAGAAAAGTCAATGTTGGATCAGGCCAATGGCCCATCCAGTCCAACACTCTGTCACACAGTGGCCAAAAACACCAGGTGCCCTCAGAAGGTCCAGCAGTGGGGGCAGGAAGCCCTCCCACTGTTGCCCCCCCAAACACCAAGATTACAGAGCATCACTTGCCCCAGACTGAGAGTACCTATCTATACTTTGTGGCTAATAGCCACTGATGGAGTTCTGCTATGTTTATCTAATTCCCTCTTGAAGCCATCCATGCTTGTAGCCGCCACCACTTCCTGTGGCAGTGAATTGTATGTCTTAATCACTCTTTGGGTGAAGAAGTACTTCCTTTAATTTGTTCTAACCTGACTGTTCAGCAATTTCATGGAGTGCCCATGAGTTCCTGTATTGTGAGAAAGGGAGAAAAGGACTTCTTTCTCTACCTGCTCTATCCCATGCATAATCTTATAAACCTCGATCATGACACCCCTCAGCCGTCGTTTCTCCAAGCTAAAGAGCCCCAAGCGCTTCAACCTTTCTTCATAGGAAAAGTGTTCCAACCCTTTTATCATTTTAGTTGCCCTTTTCTGCACTTTTTCCAATGCTACAATATCTTTCTTGAGGTGTGGCGACCAGAACTGTACACAGTACTCCAAAAGAGGTCACACCATCGATGTGTTACTCCATTGATTACACAGATGGGTCATCTTTTTTATTGACAAACACTGGAAGCTGGCTGAAAATGAGTAACTGGGTGACTCAAGTGGGGAAGTCATGTGAGAAGAGGGGGAGCCCAGAGAATAGCAATGAATTATTCCTCCGGGCCTAGAGCAATGAAGTAACAGATGTCTATACTCCAGAGGAGCACATGTGACATCAGATTTCATCCCCTCCCCTCTTCTCCCTTTTCACAACTGGTGGCAGCTTTTGCCCTTCAGATGTGTGATATATGTTGGAGGGAGGAGAATCATGGGGAAGGGTGTTTCTTGAGCACTGGATACACAACACATCAAAGCAGTAGGTGAATATAGAAATATACAGATGCACAATGCATGAAAACCACCTTATACAGAGTCCAAATCTGGTTCAAATCCAGCTTAGTGTTGTCTGCTCTGGTTGGTAGCCACTCTGATTTACTGCCTCTGTTCCCAAGGGACACTTAAGCAGGTGCTTTCCTCCAAGGGCAGCCTTGTCAATTTCACTCCTTGCTCGGTGGGGTTGAAAACTGTCAATGGTAAGGCAATTTTGCCCATGCCCATCTCTAATATTGCGCTCTTTGGGAGCAGGGAAAGAAATCTGGTATGCACTTGGCAATATCTTGTAGATAGATATAGAGAGACAGGTTCAAGTGGCCATCCCACCCACTCTGAAGCCCACCAGGCACCCTTGTCCATCCACTGGATCAAAATACACAATCCAGGCCACAGCCTGGCATAGGCAAGGGGTTGGATCCGGGCAGCTTTTCCACTGAATCTCATCCACTTCCTCTCTATACTACAGCCTCCCATCCCACAGACCTTTGGTGCCTGCAGGTCCCCTGGTTCTCAGCATAGGTTTTAGGAGTGGTCAGATAAATGACATCCATTATTTCCACCAGCAGAAAAGCTGGCTGGATACAACCAAGGGCTCCGATGTGCAGCTGAAAAGTACACGTGGTAGAACTCCCTCTCTTTCTCCCACCCCAACCTTCTGTCAAGTTGCAACCATCTCATGGTGACCCTATGAAGCTCAAGGCAAGAGATGAGCAGAGGTGGCTTGCCATTGCCTTCCTCTGCACAGCACCTCCAGCCTTCCTTGGTGGCCTCTCGTCCACCGAGCTTAGATTCCAAGCTTTGACAAGATCAGACTAGTTTAAACTGTTAGGGCGGCTATATCCTGATCGTTGGGCAATTGGTTGCTGATCACAGCTGGCTGGACATGGATAGAGGCTCCTGCATCCTGCAAGTTCCATGGGGTTTTGGATTGGCATTACACAGTGGGTGCTGGGAGAGCTGAGCTTGTAGATGCCTGTCTTCATCTGTGCTTGCAGAAGTCTGCTTCCTTGGATGGATTTCTAGAGTAGAGATAGGAGGGTGTACAACTTTTAGAGGGGGAAGAGATAGGACCACTGTATTACAAACAGCTGGTGTGCTGTAGTAGTTAGATATGAAAGACCCAAGAGTGAATCTCCACTCTGCCATGAAAGCTCGCTGGGTAACCTTGGGCCAGTTGCATCCTCTCGGCCTAACCTCCCTCGCTGTGAAGATAAAATGGAGGAGAGCAGAATGATGTAAGCCTCTTTCAGTCCCATTGGGGGAGAAAGGAATCAAGGAAACAAATAAAACAGAGCCAAATAGCAGAGCAAATCTGACATCCAGTCTTCCATTTAGAATCTAAGGTTGGAGACCCTGGCTTCCAGGACAGCTGCTTAACCACTGGGCAGCATTGCCTCTAGGTCCAGCATTTGGGCTTTACTGGGAACTCATCCCTCCTCTGAGTTCTTGCACCAGTAACCTAGAAGGTCAGTTTCTCAGGAGAAGAGCACGAAAACTTACGTCAAAGGAAACAGCTGGTGATTCACTGGCTCTTCGGAGAGTGCATCCCTTTGGCTGTAACTCATCGGCGAAATGTCATCTCATCCTTGACTGTTATCATCTCTCTTGCTCGCCTCTGTGTGTGTGTGTGTGTGTGTGAGATAATACCCACCCCTTCCAAAGTTACAGCTTTATGTGTGTGTTTCTAAATAGAAGAAAGAGGCTTCCTGTAGCTGCCTGTGCCCCCTCTTTGTTTGCAATTTGGCACTTGAACTCCACCGCACCCAAGCGTGCATGGCCGCAACTACCCACAATTCCCCTAGAAAGCAGTCATTCCATACATATGGTTTGTAAACCATGCGTAGTTCTGGTTTCCTTTAAAAAAAAATAGAATCATAGAATCATAGCATTGGAAGGGACCTCCAGGGTCATCTAGTCCAACCCCCTGCATAGTGAAAGAAATTCAAAAATATCTCCTCCTCCATACCCACAGTGACCACTGTTCCATGCCCAGAAGATGACAAAAAAACCTCCAGAATCCCTGGCTAAACTGGCTTGGAGAAAAATAGCTTCCTGACCCCAAAGTCGCAATCAACCCTTCCTGCCCTCCCTCTCATGATCTGCCCAAGTTCACAAAATCCGCATTGCGGTCAGATTCCCATCTAGCCTCTGTTTGAATACCTCCAAAGAAGGAGAGCCCACCACCTCTCGAGAAAGCCTGTTCCACTGAGGAACCGCTCTGTCAGGAAGTTCTTCCTAATGTTTAGGCGAAAACTCTTCTGATTTAATTTCAACCCGTTGGCTCTGGTCCGACCTTCTGGGGCAACAGAAAACAACTCTGCACCATCCTCTATATGACAGCCCTTCATGTACTTGAAGATGGTGATCATATCAGCTCTCAGTCGTCTCCTCTCCAGGCTAAACACACTCAGCTCTTTCAAACTTTCCTCATAGGACTTGGTCTCCAGACTCCTCACCATCTTTGTTGCCTTCCTCTGGACATATTCCAGCTTGTCTATATCCTTCTTAAAATGTGGTGCCCAAAACTGAACACAATACTCTTGGTGAGGTCTAACCAGAGCAGAGCAGGGGCGTAGACTTTCTAAATCCCCGGGGGGGGGGGGCAGGGGCTCTTTCGTGCGCGCGCACGGGACCATGTCCCCGCCGCTCCTCCCTGCCCCCCGGCCCCAGGGAGGCAGACCTGCGCAGTCGCGGCGGCGGTGGCAGCCAGCTGGCCAGCTGACTGCCGCCCGCACGAAGCGCGGGGCAAAATGGAGAGCTCGCTGGTGGCCAGTCAGCCGGCCAGCTGGCCGTCGCCGCCTCTCCCCCCCCCCGCCCCAGGGAGGCAGGAGGGCAGGCCGGGGGGGGGGGGAAGGAGAGGCGGCGAGGCCAGCTGGCCAGCTGACTGGCCACCGGCGAGCTCTCCATTTTGCCGGGGGTGGCTGAGCCCCCCCTGGAAAATTTCGGGGGAGGCTCAAGCCCTCAAGCCCCCCCCGTAGTTGACGCCCATGGAGTAAAGTGGTACCATCACATCACATGATCTGGACACTATCGCATTTGCCTTTTTAGCAACCACATCACACTGCTGACTCATGTTCAGTGTATGGTATACTAAAACCCCTAGATCCTTTTCGCACATACTACTGCCAAGACAAGTAATTATAATAATTATATAATTATAATTGTGCATTTGATTTGTCCTACCTAAGTGCAGAACTTTACATTTATCCCCATTGAAATTCATTAAAATTCTTTTAGCCCAGTTTTCCAGCCTGTCAAGATCATCCTGTATCCTGACTCTGTCTTCTACTGTATTTACTACCTCTCCCAATTTGGTATCATCTGCAAATTTAATAAGAATTCCCTCTGTTCCTTCATCCAAATCATTAATAAAGATGTTGAAGGAAACAGGCCAGGGCAGATCCTTGAGGCACTCCACTTGCCACTCCTCTCCAAGAGGATGAGGAACCATTCACAAGCACTCTTTGGGTGCAATCTGTCAACCAGTTACAGATCCGCCTAACAGTCATAGGATCCAAACCACATGTTTCCAATTTGTCAACAAGTATATTATGTGGAACCTTATCAAAAGTCTTACTGAAATCAAGATAAATGATGTCTACTGCATTCCCCTGATCCACCATGGTAGTAACTTTCTAAAAAAAGAGAGATAAGTGCTCACCTTTACTAATTTAACAATGAAAATATATTTTTGTTTCATGCACCTATGCTTGAAAATTCAAATTCTTGTTTCCAGAGTTTTGAACTTTAAACTATACAAGAATTATAGACTGTACGAAGCAGGGGACCACAAGGAATCTTGGCTGCAGGAGGAATACGGAAATTGCATTCAACCAAATCTTTCTCATCAAGACTTGGTAATCTTGGAGAAAGTTTCCCCAGCCCAGTTGCCACAGCTGTTTTGCTTGTATTTCCCCCTTTGACTGAGTCTCAGCCACTTTCAACAAGCTGGGTCTCCTGGAACTTATTTAGTCCTCTCATTCTTTTTCTCCCATGTGGTCAACTGACAAAGTCATGTTTTTCTGCAAAGATTTTCTGCACATTTTCCTGCTGCCCATGGAGAAACTTCTCCCTTTTCTGCAGGTTGCCTGCCTGTGCTGCTTTCATCACTGGCACAAACATAAGAACATAAGAGAAGTTACAATGTTGGATCAGGCCAATGGCCCATCCAGTCCAACACTCTGTCACACAGTGGCCAAAAATACCAGGTGCCATCAGTGGGGCCACCGGTGGGGCCAGGACACTAGAAGCCCTCCCACTGTTACCCCCCCCCCCCCCTTCCTCAAGCACCAAGAATACAGAGCATCACTTGCCCCAGACCGAGAGTCCCCATCTATACTTTGTGGCTAATAGCCACTGATGGACCTCTGCTCCATATGTTTATCCAGTTCCCCCTTGAAGCCATCCATGCTTGCAGCCATCCACTTCGCTCTTACATATATTGATACAATATTGACTGCAATCAACTGATCATGTTATAATACCGAATACAAAACTCTTGCTCTTGTTTGAGAAGTTAATGCAACTGTCCAGTCCAAATCACAAATCTTCCATAATCAGCATGAGGCTAGCAGCAAATGCAGTGTGATGAGCTCCTGGAGCTCTTTCAGATATTGATTCCTCCCCCTCCCTGGGCATATTTCTTAAAATGTGTATAGTGCTGTCATTTTTCAAAGTGCTTCACATATCACAGTAGTCTTGCCAAGAACCTTGCAAGGTAAGCCAGTGTGGTCTTTGTCATGTTGCAGAAGTGAGATGGGTGAGAATTACTTGACCCCGATCACCTAGTAAGTTTGTGGTGGGGATGAGATTTCAGTCAGCAGGTCCACCTCTTCTTACACACTATTGTCTGATGATCTCTTCCCCCTTCCCTTGTAATGTAATATGTTTATATCCCACATTTCTTCCCTTTGGAAATTCAAGGCAGTGCCCAAAGGGTTCCTAGATGGTCTTTTCTCCAGGCACTAACCAAAAAACCAAAGCTTCTCGGCTTCAGCAAGATTGCTGTGATGGATGCCTTCAGATCATATCCTGGGGCAGCATTCCCTTCTGTTCTCCTACTCTAAGGCTGCAATCATATGCACAATTAGACGCAACATAGGTGCGAATGCTGGGTGGATTTAAAGGGTGTGATCAGACAACAACATCTGGGAAGCACCCCGCAGCCATCAGCAACCCATTCTGCTCTGCCGCAGAAGTGGAGTTAAAAGACACCAGGGAAAATTTGGTAGTAAATGGGTTGTGACGGGCCATAGATGAACTTTTCTGTGTCCGATCGTTCCAGTGTGCCCTCATGGCGTCAGGATGGTCTGATCAGGCCATCCCGGCTCTGTGCTGTTGTTTTTCCCCCTTCGCAGGATGCACATCAACGCAAATTCCATAGGGAGCCCTCGGTGCGGAGGTGTGATTTATCAATCCCTCGTTTGAGTGCGTGGGGAAAAAAGGGATGAACCCCCCCCCCAACTCACCCACAGTTGCATGTAATTACATACTGACAGACTGCACCTGCAGCTCCAAAGGGAGGCGTGATTGTGCAGCTGTGGGTAAAATTACTCCAGAGGAAATAGCCTCACCTCCCCCCCCCCGTTTTTTTCTGGCATGTGTGACCACAACCTAAATTTGGTGCTCCAGGATCATGAGACGGGCTGGTTACCAAGCAACAGTATAATAGATTATTGTTATTATTATTATTATTAACCTCATTTTTAAAAAAATCTTTCTTACTGAGATTTAAAGCGGATTACAGAATACGAGCAACGATCAATTCATTCAAATGGCAAAGATCTCTAATAAACAAAGCAATGTGGTGGGACTTATACTGGGAAACAATGTAAAAAATACTGTCTAAGGCAACAACATTTTCTAAAGTTTGACATACCATACAGGTCCTGTTCACAAGGTACAGGGAACACACATATATTCTGTGTAGAGTGTACATTTGATTGTGCTTCGGATATACGTTAAGTAATTCTCATGTTATTGTCAACACATGTACAGCTGTACTAGTCTCCAGTTTCATTCATAAAGTGAATGTGTGTTGATTGTTTCTTACAAACTGATATCTGCATGTACAGGCAGGATGCACATACATGGACAGCAACATGCGAACGGGGCTACAGGGTTACAAAGAGAAAGGGTTACAGAGGAAGAAGCCGCTGAATTGTATTAACTGCAAATCTCAGGGAGAAGACATTATGCTTGACCTCTGTGACAATGTATGAGCTGAGCCTCCGATCTCCTTGCCTTGCTGCCATAGGCTTGAACTGCTGACTGATTTGCTCCTTGTTTTCTTAAACAATTGGATTTTTTTGGTACCTGCAGTTTCCATGATTCTCAGCCTAACCCTTTTGGATTGTCCAAGAGGATGCCTCCTTCGTTTTTCACCAGAAGAAAAGCTGTTTGGATTCAGTCTATTTGATGTGGAGCTGGGCAAAGCTGACATCAGGTGGCATCTTTCGTTTTCTGGGGAAACTGAAAACATAAAAAACAACAGTTGATCGAATAGCTCTCCAGTGCCATTGGGAACATAATGTAATGTGAGACTCAGCCTAGTATAGTGGTTATAGGGTTGGACTAGGATCTGAGAGAACCAGGTTCAAATCCCCACAATGCCTGGAAGCTGGCTAGGTGACCTTGGGCCAGGCACACACTCTCAGCCTAACCTACCAGGTTGGTGTAGAGGTTAGGAGTGCGGACTCTAATCTGGGAGAACTGGGTTTGATTCCCCACTCCTCCACTTGCATCTGCTGGATGACCTTGGGCAAGCCATAGTTCTGTCAGAGCTTTTCTCTCAAGGACAGTTCTGAAAAGAGCTCTGTCAGCCCCACCTACCTTATAGGGTGTCTGTTGTGGAAAGGGGAGGGGAAAGGAGTTTGTAAGCCACTCTGAGACTCCGATTGAAGGGCGGCATATAAATTCAGTCTCCTTCTCCTCTTCTTCATCCACCAGGTGCAACATAACCATGGTAGTCTCCACCATGAACTAGAACTTGCTAGGTCTTTTTCACGTGTTAGGTTTCTGCTGTTGCTATCGCATGTACTGGGAGAGTGCGCCATGTGCAGTCACCTCCATACAAGTGCCTGGAAAGGGCAACATCACTACTTTGCAGCATTGGTATGCGTGGATCCATACCCCTGAAAATTTGGGGGTAGTATGGAAGTCAAGGTGATACTTAGAGGGCTGTCAGTCACAAGTTCTCTCTGAGCTGGTCTCTCAGGAGCAGTTCTCAAAAGAGCTCTCTCAGCCCAACTGACCTCACAGGGTGTCTCTTGTGGGGAGGGGAAGGGAAAGGAGTTTGTAAACTGCTCTAAGATTCCAAGTGAAGGGTGGGGTATAAATCCAATGTCTTCTCTTCTTCTACCTCCCAGGGTTGTTGTGAGGGTAAAATGGAGGAAAGAAGAGCTGCTTTGGGTTCCCATTGGCAAGAAAGGTGGACTGTGAAGTACTTATGGACAGTGTTCCCTCTAAGCTGAGTTAGTGTGAGCTAGCTCACATTTTTTTAGCCTCCAGCTCACACATTTTTGTCTTCGCTCAGGAAGAGTGGCTCCAGAGCAAACTAATTTATGCAGTAGCCAAATCGCTCACCTAAAACTTTAATGCCAGTAGCTCACAAAGTAGAATTTCTGCTCACAAGACTCCACAGCTTAGAGGGAGCATTGCTTATGAAGTAAGTAAATAAAATATAATAATAATAATAATAAAGTGCCATCAAGCCAGAACCAACTCACGGTGACCCCCTCAGGGTTTTCAAGGCAAGAGATGAGCAGAGGTGCCATTGCCATGGCCTTCCTCTGCATAGTGGCCCCTCTCTTCCTTGATGGTCTCTCACCCAAGTCCTAACGGAGGCTGACCCTGCTGACCATCCAGGCTGAAAAGCTCAGCTGCTTTGAGCTATTCAGCCCATTCCATTGAGTAAGAGGCACTGTAAGAGCCCATTCACCCATTACCAGGTCTTTGATTTCCCAGCATGGCTGCCCTGGTTCATGTTGATCAGACTTGTTTCTGGGAGTTTCGTGCTCCGAACTTAATTCCCAGGGTTGGTGAGCATTTTCTATTACTAAGATCCTTAATAAGCGTCATGAGTGTGTGCTTGCATGCATCTGAGAGACGCTACATGATGCTTAAGAGATAACAGCACACAAACATGCATTGCACAATTGCACTGGCTAGATGTTTACAAAAACAAGCAGGAACACTGGAGTAACAACGTGTCCCATGGATCTGTCACATTGTCCTCTCTGAACTTGCAAAGGCTGGATTTTCAACACCAAAACTAAGTAGGTATGTTTCTCACACCCAGTGCTGGATCAAGACATGCTTAGACCCCTCAAAAAATGTCAAGTTTGAGAAGCCCCATAACATTACCCCCCCCCCCCAAAAAAAGGTGCTTTAGTAATTTTTAATCTTTGTGTGTGTTTATGTAATCTGAGACACTAAACTGTAGTTTACTTAGCTTGTGTACAAATCCAGCTCTGGTAAGACGATACCTATCAGACAAGGAACACACCCCAAGGATTCCATGCTTTCATTGCTGCGATCAAATCTTGCTACTGATGGACTGCGTTTGCAAGGACTGTGTGGCCCTAACATGTCACCATCAGCCCTCGGTCTGATGTTTTCACCCCAGACCTCCCTTTATTTATGAGTTGGCCAGTTCCAGTGACAGAGCACAAGGTGACAAAATATTTATTTTGAGGGAAACCTTTCCAGTATTTCTGATTGCCTAATGGTGCCTGAAAAGGGGTCCGTTTGTGTAGGGCAGTGCTCGATAACAGAATGCTGGGCCACAGCGCAACACTCAAATTCAGAACCCAGCAAAACTGCCAATGATAAAATCTTGTTCCTGCATTCATGCAGAGTAATACGGGCCTTTTCTCCTTCACCACACAAACTCCAGGGTTACCTGGGCCCTCTGCCTGAAGGGTAGATCATGTAGAGACTGCAGAGGCCTATCGCTTGCCCCTTCTTCGGGGCAACGGCCAGCCTCGTTTGCCGCCACACTTCCAGGACAGCCTTCAGCGAAAAGGATGGAGACAGACAGAAAAACAGCCATTCCTTTATGAACAGTAGGAGCTTCCATAACCTCCTTGCCAACCCTGAGAGTGTATATCCATGCCATCCTAAGAATACATTCCTGGGAATGAGCCCCACTGATTACACTTGAGTGAAATTCTGAGTAGACCTGTTTTATATCTATTTTAGCATCTTTGGGTTGGGTCCTGTCATGCCCTTCTGCTAAATGAGTAGGATTGCTAGCTCCAGATTGGGAAATCCCTGGAGGATTGGGGGGGGGGGGGGCCCTGAGGAGGGCAGGGTTTGAGGAGGCAAGGGACCTCAGCGGAATATAATGCCATAGTGTCCATCTCAGTAGAGTATAAAGCCATAGAGAGCTTGTCTGGCTTGGGAAAACCCATACATAGATGCCTCAAGGTGCTTGCCAGGTTCTCCTGCCCAGCTAATTTTTCATGAGCAGCTTTCTTTAAATAGGAGAGAAGTGTCTCACCCACTCATGCTTACAGTCAAAGTGGCTAAGACAGATTCCCCTCCCCCCCCCAATAGCCTAAGACCAACTCTGGGCAGAGGAGCCTGGGACAGACAGAGAATGGACTTCATATGGGTAGAGTGTGGAGCACTAGACACTTTTTTTGTGGGAGGAAATAGAGTCGCCACCTGGCCAGAATTCTGCAGAACTTTGCTTGCCTTGGGCCACTTGCTGTGAGAATACCCTTCAGCCTGGGTATTCTGTTTTATTGCTATGCTTCCCCCTGCTATGTCTGTATGCCCTACTATATTCATATTGCCATGTATGTATGCTAGATGCTTCCCTAACACCTGCCATGTAATCACCCCTCCCTTAGTGAACCCTCACTTTGGCCAGTATGTATGTGGGCAGAGGTTTTCCCTCAAAGCCTCCCACTGCCATAAATGGGGAAACGCCAGTAGAAGAATGCACTGCATTGTTGTAGCTATATTCAGCGAATGGCAGCAACTCCACCCAATTGTCCTGGTGGTAGTTAGTATAACACCTTAAAAATTGCTCCAGAATCTGATTAGTTCGTTCGGACTGTCCATCGGTTTCTGGATGGTAACCAGAGCTTAGAGCAGGCTCTATGTCCATAAACCCTGTCAGATTCTGACACATGCTAAGAGATATTTTCGGATGTGCACGCAGGGGCCAGTTTGGCCTTCCAGGAGCTGGGTTTTTTCCCCCTCCTCCCTCCTCCACCCACTCGCCTTGTCCTTGCTCTATTCAAGCCTCTTTAAAAGCAAGGCAGCAAGTTGCACATGCCCAGTAGGGCATCCTGAACTTTTGCAAGAGGAAAGAATCTTGTGGTGTCAAGAGTTCCGGGAGCCCTATTGGGCATGTGCTGCTGGGCGGAACCCTGTTTTTAAAGAGGTTTGGGAGACCTGGTGTGTGTGTGTGTGTGTGTGTTCTCCCTCTCTGCCTATGTTTTCTTCCCTGGCTCCTGTTCAAGGGAAGGAGAGAGACTGTGTGTTTGCTTTTGTGTTTGGGTTCTCTGCTATAGATTTCCTTGCGTGGTGGTTTAGCTCCCTTTCTGGACTAATCTGCTTGGACTTGTCTGGTGATTCTCTTCTGAGCTAGAGACTCTCAGCCTCAGTGTTGCCCATTTGTTTTTCCAGCATGTGTCCTAAATGCTACAGTGGGGCATCTTGGGGCCCGCCCCCCTGACTTACTGCCAAGGCCCCGAGATGCCCCACTGGTGCTGCGGTCCTGTGATATTAACTAATTTATTGTTTTTCTGTTGCCTGTGGCTTTGTAAGCTGCCCTGAGCCTGCTTAGGTTGCCAGCCATGCGCAGCTGGAGGGACTCATGGGGTGAGGACAGTTGCATCCACTTCTGCCACAAAACTGGAAGCGACATCATCACATCGCGCAGATCTCTAGGATTTGCCCCAAACTTTTCAAAGTATTTGCCATCACTGGCTTTTAAAAGAAAAGTAAAAAGAAGAAGAGGAAGAAGAAACAATTGTTATTCATATGGGCTTGCCACAAATGTTTAAAGTCTGGGTCTTTTTTTGGAAAAAAATTTAGGTGGGGCAGATCAGTGCTCTCGCTGGGGCGCTGTGCCCACCAGCCCCACTTTCACCCCAGCCACCCCCCTTAAAAATGAGTTCACGCAAACAGCCTCCATGTGGTGACAGACCACTGCTGTCACCATGTGGCAAGAGTACTTTCTCCCCAGATTTCCTCAGTCAGCTTAGAGACCAATCAGGAAGCTAGGGCAGGAAGTCTTTTCTTGCCCTCCTTTCTCTGATAGCCGCCACCACCACCAACGCCACCTCCAGTGAAATATCAGCCCCTGCCTCTTGTGGTGTTGCTGGAGGCTGACACTACAGGGATGTATTACTGTAGCATGTTGAGTAGTAAAGGCGGGTGAGTAAGAAAGTGTGCAGGCTCTCTTAATTGAACAACTTTATTTCTACAAGGCACAAACTCGGGGTACTACAAGACAGGACTAGGTACAGCCACATGAACCTAATGAGGCTGGGCTTGGGAGAGCGGGTGCCACCCAAAGCAAACGGGGACCTGGAAGAGAGTCTTGATAAATGCCTTCTTTGTTATCTTATACACTTCACTTTGGGGGTGCTTCTGGATCGAAGACCAGGACAGAAGACAATCAAAGAAGCAAATAAACAAGAAAAAGATTCCCTTGGATTCCTCATCCTTTTAGAATTCCCAGCTAGGATTGCAAAGTCAGCAGGAGCTTCATCCTGGATTTAACTCAGGATTGGCTGCAGTATTTCAGCAGACGCATTTCCAGTGAAGCCTGGGAGAGATGCCTTTCATATGCATACCTGATCCAACCAGGCTTGACTGGGGATGCAGGTGGGCAGCTGTGTTGCTCTGAAGCAACAGAATAAAGTTTCAGTCCAGAGGGACCTTTACATCCAACAAAGTTTAATTCTGGGGATAAGCTTTCATGTTAGTGGATCTCAATAAAGCAACAGCTTTTCCTTACAAGTTTATGCACAGACTTGCATTCATCAAGAGTTTGGAGTGGTCCACACACACACTCTGAGTGGATCCTTTTCCTTTTGACTGGATCCTGTTTTGATCTGCATTCTGCAGTACAATTTGAGAAACTGGCTCTCCTCACCTCTTTTTTGTGATAATCCCACCTCTTGTGCCATTTGTCACTCAAGCTATATCTCTGTGCCAACTGAATGTAACACTAATGAGGGTTGCCAGTTCCAGGTTCCAGAATTCCTGGAGATTTGCAGGCAGAGCCTGGAGAGGGGTCTCAGCAAGGAGGGGATGCCATAGAGTTGTATGTCCCAACTGGTGGGTCATGAAGCCTCTAAAAGTGGGTCACAGGCCAGCCCTCTTTGTGTGATGTTTGTGGGTTTCTCAAAAACCTCTGATGGGGCACTATAGAAAAAGGAATACTGGAAGAGAGGAGTGCCAAGGTCATAGTTTGCCTAGGGCACCAAAAAAACCTGGGCCAGCCTGGATGGGTCAATGTACAAAGTCAGTTTGGACTTCTGGGCCACCATACCAAAAAGCCTGGGAACCACTGTTGTAGAGTCCAATCTCCAAAGCTGCCATCTTCTCCAGGGGAAGTTTTATCAGTTTTAGTCTCTAGGAGAACTCCAGGCTCCTTCCTGAAGGTTGGCAACCCTAGCCTTCATGCATCTGAAGAAGTGAGCTTTTTCTCAGGAAAGTGTCATGCCACCATCCGTCTCTTATTCTTTAAGTTGCCACAAGCACAACTTCTTTCTTATTTTTGGCTAGCCCTCTGGAAAATCCTTCTAGTTTGTTGCCTATTCATCCAAGGGATGTTGGCTTAAAAGGTTTGTGGATTGCACCGGCTGCTGTCAGATAGGGCTCCCCCCCCCCCAAGCATGATGTGATACATTTGACCTTGGCGTCAACAGGCCTGCTGTAAGTGATGTCTTTCCTTATCTCTCTGCTGACAAACAAGCATCCTTCTTGTGTCTATTTAAGCCCTCTGAGAGCAGTGGAAACAGCAAAAGGGCACAGTCGCAGCCTCCGAGGGACAGCCTCCCAACAAGACACTTTTTGCAGCAACTTACAACGACAATGTTGCCAGCAACCTTCAAACTGTGCGCTGGCATCTCCTACAGGCACCTGCACAACATGACAGGTAAGAAGAAGCAAAACTGCTGCATTTTTGTTTGAAATAAAACATTACTGGCTGAAAGAAAGCTGCAGTTTGTAGCTAGGAGGACTGTTGGAGACTGATCTCTAAGGAGCAGATGTGACCGTCTGTGTGAATTCAGGGTAGGACCACGACTCTCTTAGTTGAGCACTGCTTATAAGGCTGACCTAAGATCTGAAATATCAGATCTCTCTCTCCCTCTCTCTCTCTGGATTTAGAATTTTTTAGAATATACAAGGTAGGGCTGAGGAGGTAGCCAACTGCATATAAGAAGTGTCAGAATTTTCTGGAAACCTACAGAACCCTAAGATCATGGCGATGGCTGACCCTTTTGTTTGGGTTTGCTTATATTATTATATAGAGGTATTATTTAAAAACCCTCTCTGGCTGTGTCTGATTCAACTGTTGGGGATTAAACCTGTGAAGACTTGCTTGTCAAGGAACTGAGAGGTGGGAAAGAAAGTCACATTTTTCAAAAAGAAGCGATCGTCCTAAATACACATAATAAAAAGCCGAGTTTTCTGTCCCAAAGGATTGTAAAGCAAATTATGTATGTGAGGGCTGTCAAGCTGCAACTGATTTATGGTAATCGCAGCAAGCAGCTTTCCAGGCAGGTGAGAAGCAGAGGTGGTTTGCCGGCGTCTTCCTCTCCATAGCCTTCCTTGATGGTCTCCCTTCCAAGTAGTGACCCTGCTTAGACTCTGAGATCTGCCAAGATTGGGCAAGGTTGTACCCTGCCTCCTTCCTCTGTAATCCAAATTAGCATCTCAAAAAGAAGAAGCCACCAAAACATTGCTGTTCAGCACACTGGGCGTATTCCCCAAATAAATGTGAATTCTTTGCACAGGGATCTAACGTAGCTCGTATTAGTGGCTGCCACTGCCAGAGCAACCGCCTGGATGTTACTACAGAGTTGTACCTCACTGATGGGCATGATCACAGGTTGCGCTCCCTTCCTTCATCCTTCACTCACACAGCACAACGAAAAAGGTTCCTGGCTTGGGAACCATGACACCTAGGGTAAATTTAGGGTTGCCTGCTTTGGGTTGGGAAAGACCCAGAGATTTGGGGGGTGGAGCCTGGGGAGCGTGGGGTTTAAAGAAGAAAGGGACATCATCAGGTTATAACGCCATAGAAACCACCCTCTAAAGCAGCCATTTTCTCCAGGGGAATCAACCTGGATCATCTAGAGATCAGCTGCAATAGCAGGAAATCTCCAGGTACCACCTGGAGGTTGGTAACCCTAAGTTTAATTATATTTTAAAATCTGAGTTTGGTAGTGGGAAACAAACTCCACTTCTCCCAGAAGTATCCCTGCATCAGGAAGTTTTCAATCATGTCTGAGGGGACGAGGGAGGAAGGGAGAGGGGGGGAGACAAGAGGGGAACATCAGAGTCACTCTCCTTCCTTCTGTGTCCTTGTGTGCCAACTATGGTGGGTTGTCAGGCAGCCATCTGTTGGCTATTCCACCACTCAGGGTGGTCCGTCTTTTATCAACCAGAGCCCAGGACTTTTCCATCGTGGCTCCAGCTCCGTGGAATGGGCTCCCCGAAGAGGTGGGGAAGCCCTCCTTGGAGAACTTCAGGAAGTGCTACAAGGCCTGTCTGTTTGCAAGCGAGTTCTAAGGAGATTTGGAGGGGGGGGGGGAGATTTCAAGGAGGGGAAAGAGATTTGGGGTTTGCAATTTTACGTTTGCCTTTAACTAAAAATGTCCTTAACTATTCCTGTGAGCCGCCGTGAACCACAAGGAAAGGTGAGACAGAAATATTTGAATAAACCAAGGGAAAATGAATAAAATTTGTGCCCACCACGCATAAGAGTTTTTCATAATGTCTGAATGTGACCGATAGCAAAAAACTGTTCTGCACCAGACTTGGCACTGTAACTCAGGGAAATTTGCAGTGCCATTATCATAGGCCAACTCACACATCAAATAAGCTTGGGAAGGCGGCAGGCAAAACCGAAATCCTTCTATGTGACATGTAACAAATGTAACAGGGCATCCATCCTTGGAATGCCCAGCTCATGCATCCAAAAAAGGATCCTCATTCCCAGATCATATCCGACTAAGTACAGTAAGAAAGAGCCGAAAAACCATGTGTGGCCGTCCAGCTGACTCCCCCCCCCTCCCCCCCGCTGTCATAGTAAGCTCGGAGGCTCTTTTCGTATCTGCTAGTCTCTTCTCTGACAGTCTGAAACTGCACTGTTGTTTTTTAAAAAGACTGGGAGGGCCTTTGGGGAAGAGCTAGATTCCACCCTGTCTGTGTGCCCAGAGCTTACATAAACAAAAGCAGACAAGCCCAGACGCCAAGACTACACAAGTGAAAACAGCCATCCTGCTGACTGGGTGGAAGGGTTCACCTCATCCCAGCTATTGACTGCACAACCGAGTGATGCAGATTCTGTGCCTAGGATTGCCGCAGCTGTCCTAAGGGAGAATGCTTCTGTGATTTTTGTTCACAATTGTATGACATACAAAGCCCCCATTTTATTATCTATCTATCTATCCAGGGGTCATTTCGAGCAGGAGCTCGGGGGAGCTCAGCTCCGGGAGTTGGTGCCAGCCCCCCCTCCCCCCGGCGGGGGAAAGCCTGCTTGTGTCATGGCTGCAGCAAAATGACCCCGTCCCCTGGAAAGGTCCTTGTTCCTCCGACCAGCCTTCTGAAGGCTTCAGCCACCACTGAAGCGATCCTCCCAGAATAGTGGTATTTCTGAGGCTTGGATTGGTAGCTGTCCCCTCTCTGCCAGCTCTCTCTCTCTCTCTCCCCCCTCTTTCTTTCTTGCCTTCTGGCATACTTCCGATGATGTCAGGTGGTGCAGCATATGCAAATAAGTTATGCTAATGAGTTATGCTATTGAGCTCCTGCACCTCTTTTTCTACGAAATGACCCCTCTATCTATCTATCTATCTATCTATCTATCTGTCCGTCTGTCTGTCTGTCTGTCATCTTATCCTCTTTCTCCCAGTGGGGAGCCAAAGCAGCTTACATAGTTCTCCTCACCTCTGTTTTATTCTCACAATGACCATGGAAAACAGATCAGGCTGACATGTAGGGCTGCCAACCTCCAGGTGGTAGTCAATAACAAAAACAACGGTGATGTTGTGTTATGAAAATATATTTAGACTTCAGTTCTGCAGCGAATATATTTCTTCATCACATTATGAAAACATACGCAATCTCCCGCCCATCACAACTGATTTTTAGGTGACAGAGATCAATCCGCCTGGAGAAGATGGCCACTTTGGAAGGTGGACTTTATGGCATTATGCCCGGCTGCATTCCCTCTCCTCCCCAAACTTCCTCAGGCTCCATCCCCCCAAATCTCCCAGTATTTCCCAACCCAGAGCTGGCACCCCTAAGTGTGCCACCAACCCTCAGTCTCCAGTGAGCTTCCATGGCAGAGGAGGGATTCAAAACTGGATCTCCCAAGTGATCCAGTAAGTGTAAAGGAATTGGGGGTGGGTGGGGGATGATCAATGACTTGGCTTGCTACAAAGTTAAAACTGGTTCTTAAATCTCCCTTCCTCAAATACATCCCTGATAATTACCCATCAGCTGGAGATGGAGGGCTCAGGAACAGGGCCCAAGAAGTAACTAACTTGGGCCTGGAAGGAGAAAGATTACAAGGGCAGCCCTTGGAAGCTACAAGGGTGCTTTGACTGTCCATACAAAACAGCTTCCTTCCAGCAATCACATTTTAAGTTAAAGAAAAAAGAGAGAGAGACCCAGGTTTGAAAACAACAGAGGGGAAACACAAAAGAATGGCATGCAACCGTGGCATCATCTGGTTTGTCAGATTATTTTATTTAAGAATAAATGAATCATGGCAATTCCAGACTAAACAGCTAGGGCAGAACCCACTTTGGAGACAAAGAAACGGAGAGAATGTCAAGTTAAAAGGTAGTGGAGGAAAACAATGAGCTTCAATGGAAGGCAGAGGGGTGAAAATACCCTTAGGGACCTGGTCCATTCGAGTGCGTGTCTGTAAAGCAAAGCACCGTCTCCACCTATTATCACACAATTTCCTTTTTTGCCTGCTATGTACTGATGGTGTTTGCTTTGTCATGATAGCTGAGATTGACATTCTGCATTGTTGTTCATTGAACACTGTTCCTGTCCCAGCATGCCCTTGCATCTGAAACTGCTTCTGATAAATTACCTTTGGCCTTCAGCAGATGAAAGGTTGCTGTGTACCTTTATCTGGCCAGTTTAACAAACCTCTGCAGCACTGACTGGGGCGGGGGTTTCATGTAAAAATGTGCATCTCGTCCCGTGATTATTCGGTGTGCCCAGACAGAGTTTGTTATGCTGAAAAATGACATGTCTGCTCCATAAGATAGAATTTACAAATGGGTCTGTACTAGTGCAGAAGCAAAGCAGTTGCTTTGCATGCAGCAAGTCCCAGATCCAATCCCCAGTTATAAGGATGTCCGCAGGGATATAATTTAGAACTGCCAACTCTAGCTCGGGAAATTCCTGGATATTTGGGGGTGGAGCTTGGGGATGGCAGGATTTGGGGCAGGAAGGGAACTCAGCAGGGCAGAATGCCATAGAATCTGTCAAATCAACCATTTCCTCCAGGGGGAATGAGCTCTGGAGATCAGTAGTAATTCCTAGGGATCTCCAGGTCACATCTGGAGGTTGGCAACCCTTGATAACAGTGATGGGCAAGACTTACCTGAGATCCTAGAGAGCCATTCTGTATTTGAAATAGACCACATGGGGTTAGATGAACCATTGCTCTGATTCCGTATTAGGCAGGTTCAGTTCAAGCTACCTTGAATGTTTTTCTTTAAAAAACCCAAAGAATTCAACCCCCGAAATACCTTTTATTAGGACCAACCCAATGACACATAAGAGGTTGCAAGCTTTCAAGTTTCACTGAACAATTCACCAGGCCAGATGTTACAAAAGAAACAAAGAGGGGAAAAGCAGATGTTCCAGGTCATCATCTCAAGCCAGGATATGGTAGGATTTCTGGCCGGCAAAGAAGGTTCAGGTTGCAGCAGCACTCCCCTCCCCTGCCCCATCCAATGCTCTCTTCACGATGCTGAACTTTGTCCCTGCAGTTTAACACTTATCCAGATTATCATTTCATCTTTCATGCAATGTTTTTCTTCCCTGAAGAGCCCTCGATAATCACATGCCAGCCTGCATTTTTGTCAGCAATTCTTAGCTGTGTTGTGTTTAGTGAATTAGAAACCACCCTGTTAGCTGGAAGGCAGTGTTCAAATTAGGTATGCTTACATGTGTACATCATTTACTGGTGGGTTTGTGGTAGAAATGCATTGTTTGCACATACTCTATTTTCTTCAGGATGGACCGTGGGAGGAACTGGATTCTGCCAGTTTACAAAGGAAGCTGACACTGCACAGCATTGATTGGCTCTGCTCTGTGAAGTCAAATCTGCCTCTATCTCCAGCAGATCTTCTAAGTTACTTAAAATAATACTTGTGCAATTTAAATACATGCTTTTTTAAAAAAAATACAGCTCACCAGAAGTAGGCTGTGTCTTAGGAATGCATTCTGTACTGTAAGACAGGGACAGATTCTGCTTGGTACTGGCGAATCTACCTTGTGCTAATGGTCATAGGACCAGCATGGACTTACAGTGCCTGCATTTTGCAGGCAAAACCCTAGGCAGAATTTCCTTCTTCTTTTCTGTAGGTCCCAGGTGTGTTTCACAGGGAAGATGAAAAACTGCTGTCATGCCCACAGTTCTTTTTTTCATCCCATTATTTTCCTTTCTTCCCCTCAGGCTTGAAGAGACGAGCTGCTGTTGCAATAGCCCAGGAGCTGAATAAATGTATGTTTAACAGGACGGGTCCCAGTAAGTGGATCAATCAAGTTCGCAGAAGGAGTTCTCTGCTAAGTAAGTATGATAAGGGGAAATAACAGGCCTCAGTGACCCCCAGATTCTGGTCCTAAGCTTGTTGCCCTTGTCTTGCTAGGACAGCACTCTCTTTGATTGGAGGCAACCACTGAAAATATTGATGGGGTCTCTCTCTCTCTCTCCTTTTAAAATCTCCCACTCTTACAGGCTCTAGACTAGAGGAGAAAGTCTTTGGTGAAGCAGAAATGTCCTACATCAAACAGGGAGAGGAGGCCCTTCAGAAATCGCTAAAAATTCTCAGTGACCAAGACGGCTGGAAAACAGAGACCATGGTGGTAGGTTTGCTGCACTTTTGTTGGTTAATTCCCTTCCCAGCTGCAGGAGATCTGGGCAGTCTGCAGTCTTTCCATATCCCATTTTATCCTTGCAAGTTCCTGCTGAAGTAGAACTGATCAAGACTGATTAATCCGCCCACAGCCACTCCATGAAGATCACAGCAGACCAGAAAACTGACGTGCCCTCTTCCATTTTATCTGCCATGTTAAAGAATTCTTAGCATGTGTGTCTCAGTTTGTGCCAGCCACTGACACTAACCCTTCAAGGTCTATCCTTTCCTGCAGGACAATGGGGACAAAGTCCTTAGCAAAGTACTCCCCGATGTCGGGAAAGTCTTTCGGCTGGAGGTGGTGGTGGATCAACCCATGGACTGCGTCTACAGTGAGCTGGTGGAGAAGATGGAGCAGATGGGCAACTGGAACCCAAATGTCAAAGAAATCAAGGTGAAAAGACAAGAGAGACTAGGGCTGGGATGGAAAGGCATTCTCAGAAAAGAGGGACCATGCCACTGCAGTGTTGCAGGTGAAGGTTTTTGTGGCCAGGACAGAAGTGACATCACTGGTAAACAGCTTCCCATCAAACTCCCGTCAAAACCCTACTGCTTCAGGGTTGACTATTCAGCTCTGCAAGGACTACTGAGCATAAGTTTGTGCTGCTGTGGGGCTTTTAATAAAACAGCGCAGCACCATCTAGAGGCAAAGGTCATGGGTCGAGAAGACCAAGGTTATCAGTTGCTTCATCTCCTCTTAGCACAGGCCAGCAATGTTTTTCGTTTCCACTAGAATGGAGATGGAGACTTATAGTAATAATTAAACCAGACAAACTGTTAAGATTTCGAATCTGTGAAGCTTTTATATTTTGAAACAGGAAATTTTAAAATTAAACGAAAAAAACCAATCTGGGCTCAAGCTCAAGCACATAATTACCTCTCTAAAACAGAGCTCCCACTCCCACTGCAAACTTGTACAGTGCTTATTAGGAAGGGACCATGGCTCAGCTGTCAAGCACATGCTTTGCCGCCAAACTCCAGGTTCGATTGTTAGCATCGCTTCATGTGTACATATGAAGCTGTCTTAGAGGGGATGAGACCCTTGGTCCATCCAGGTCAGTATTGTCTTCCCAGACTGGCAGCAGCTCCCCAGGGTCTCAGGCAGAGGTCTCTCACATCACAAACTATCTGATTCTTTTCAGTGGAGATTCCAGGGATTCAACCTGTGACCTTCCTGCATGCCAAACAGATGCTCTACCAGTTGAGCCCCAGCCCCCTCCAATTAAAATTTTGTGGAACAGATTTTGAGGAATATCTTTCTCTGCCACAGACCAAATGGGATGCCACTCAGAGCAAATAATATTGAGCTAGACTGACCTGTGGCCTATGTGCGTATACTGTGTCAAATTTCAGGATTTGCTCATTTCTCTGTTTATCATTTCCTCCCTGTCTTTTCAGAACCCGTCTTGATAGGAAACCCTGAAATAGTAGCAGAGAAGGGAAAAGTTCATTGTGCAAAGCAGTCTCTAAGCCTGGAAAACAGGCAGAACATTTTCCTGCTCCTTGAAACACACACAGTTAGGGTTGCCAACTTCCAGGTGGGCCCTGGCGTTCTCCCAGAATTACAACTGATTTCCAGACTACAGAAATCAGTCCCCCAGGAGAAAATGGCAGCTTTGTACCATATACTCTGTGGCATCATGTCCCTGCTGAGTCCTGCCCCCCCAGCTCCACCCCCAAATCTCTAGGAATTTCCCAATTAAGAATTGCAAACCCTAGGCTTGTCCTCCCTTCCTGCTTGATGTGAAATAACTAATTTGCTTCCCTGTCTTGGCCACCTTGATGTAGATACTTCAGAAAATCGGCAAAGACACCGTGATCACCCATGAGACAGCAGCTGCCACCCCTGGCAATATCATTGGCCCCCGGGACTTTGTGAGTGTCCGCTGCTCGAAGAGGCGGGGCTCAACGTGTGTGCTTGCTGGCATGGCAACAGCCTACACAGGAATGCCCGAACAAAAAGGGGTCATCAGGTAAATGACTTTACAAAAAACCCGACTGCCTTGATTCATGGCCTCTAACATTTCCCTGTTGAAAACAGGAATGCTTATAGAACATATTGGTTCTCATCCCCAGGATTTCTGCGCAAACCCTCTGCCTCCAGTATTATATATCCAGTATTACATATGACTGAAGGCAGGGCTCATTTCGTAGCAGGAGCTCCTTTGCATATTAGGCCACACACCCCTGATGTAGCCAATCCTCCAAGAGCTTACAGAGTTCTTCTTACAGGGGCTACTGTAAGCTCTTGGAGGATTGGCTACATCAGGGGTGTGTGGCCTAATATGCAAAGGAGCTCCTGCTACGAAATGAGCCCTGACTGAAGGGTCTTCTCTACCTTCCATATTTATTGACTAGGATTAACAGCCTTCCAGGTGTGGCCTGGGGATCTCCCACTATTACAACTGATCTCCAGACAACAGAGATCAGCTCCCCTGGAGAAAATGGCTGCTTTGGTGGGTGGACTCTATGTCATTGTACCATGCCGAACTCTCTCCTTACCAAAACATCATGTTCCCCAGGCTGAACCCCTTCCCCAGTCTCCGGAAATTTCCCAACCTGAAATTGGTAACCCTATATCATAGCTTGCTCACTTTAAATTATGTATTTTTTTTCCTTCTGGTTAGAGATGCAGTAAACAGTTATCCTTCCAATAGGTTCTGTTTCAACAGTTCAAACGTAAATAATAAGGTTCTGCGACTCCTCTTGTACATCAATTGCCCGTTGCCAAATCTAAGAGCAGAGCAAATATTCCCATGCCAGTTGTACATATGTGTTCAACAAATGTTTGAAGTTTCTCACACTGAAGCCCTTAAGAATTCTTATCACCACTTTTGGTGGATGGTAGTTCACAACTGTGGGTTTGTACAAAGCAAAGAATTGTGTCTTACGGCAACTGCTGAAAATGGCGGCCTCAGGTCTAATCCTCCCCACCTGTTTTTTAATACATTCGCCCATTTTTACCCCACACTTTCTCCAAGGAGCTCGAGGTTGATATATATATATATATATATATATATATGGCTTTTCACTTTCCCATTTTATCCTCACAACAAACTTGGGAAGGAGGATTGGATTTGCAAGTGATTGGCCAAGGATTTGAACCCAAGTCTCACTGGTTTTAGTCCAACAAAGTAACCACTACATCAGTCTGGCTGGTGTATCTGTATAGCCCTTTATCAGTAGAGTGGATTGAAGGCTGGGGTTTTATGCAAATACATTTCTAGTGGTTAGGCTAGCCACCACATTCCAACATGCTATATCAGTGGTACTTAGTCCATTGCTCATGGAGAGCCATTTTCACAGTTACTATCAACCACAAGATCATGTTTACTGAGTCCTGCAGATTAGTGAGGCTCACTGTTTACCCTCTCCTCCAGCAGCAGCTGTTCCGAGGGGGCAACCACCTGCCAACCGCAAGCCCTGTTGAACAATAACCTTGCCCACTTTCTGGAACCATGGGGAACAGTGCTTAGAAGGGCCACAGGTTCTGCTCCAAGCCACTGGGACAGCCTCTGTTATCTGGCAATAAAGCTAATGCCCAGTTGCTCACAGGCTGGATAAGAGCCGCCCTGAATGGGCCCGTTCTAGCCCATGGGCCATATGTTTGACACCTCTGATCTAGACCTATAAGTGAGCTGGATAGCCCAGGATAGCCAATCTCATTAGATCTCAAAAACTAAGCGGGGTTGGCCTTGTCTGAATTTGGATGGAAGACCACCAAGTGATACCGGGGTCACTAAGCAGAGCCATTCAACTGCAAAATGCCTCTGAACATCTTGTGCCTTAAAAGCCCCAAGAGGTGGCCATAATTCAGCTGCAACTTGTCTGCCAAAGAGAGAGAGAGAAAGCAAGAGAAAGGGAGCGGGGGGGTTGGCACGGGGCTGCTCCAAATTCTAGTGCCCTAGAACTATAAAATAACATGGCACAGACTTTCGAATATTCTGCTAATGTGGTACTGCCCTGTGCTTCTACAGAGCTGAGAATGGACCCACATGTATGGTTCTTCGACCACTCACAGGAGATCCCTCCCAGACCAAACTGACCTGGCTTCTGAGCATTGATTTAAAGGTAAGTGTACATGATGCACTGTAAAATGACTTTCCCTTGCATAAATGACTTTCCCTTGCACCTTTACGGTTGTCTCCTGGAGTACAACCAGCTGAAGGCACTTAGGGTTGCCAACCTCCAGGTGTGGGTCTGGAGTTCTCCCAGAACTTCAGACTACAGAGATCAGATCTAGGGTTGCCAGATCCCCCTGGCCACCTGTGGGGAATGAAGAGTAGAATTGCCAGATTCAGACTGGGAAACTCCTGGAGATTTGGGGATGGAGCCTGGGGAGGACAGGGACCTCAGTAGGGTACAATGCCATAGAGTCCACCCACCAAAGCATCCATTTTCTCCAGGGGAACTGATCTCTGTAGTCTGGGGATAAGCTGTAATTCTGGGGGACCCCAGGTCCTACCTGCAGGCTGGCATCCCTAATTCAGACCCTCTGGAGGGAAAAAGCAGGTTTGGAGGGCAGACTTTGTGGAATTATATCCCTGCTGAGTGCCCTCCCTTCCATCCACTCTGCCCTTCCCAGGCTGCACCTCCAAAATCTCCAGGAATTTCCCAACTCCAAGTTCCCAGCTCCATGCAATGACACTACCTGTAGCCACTGTAGCTATTGTGCTGGTCTGCTAACTCTTCACGCCACTACCCAAGGCACTCTTCCCCCCTTTCCCAAGATTTGCATGGGTTAACATGGCTTGTTAAAACTGCCCCCACATCAGACCAGCAGCCTGCGAAAAAAAATCATTAGAAAATGAGCAGTCTTTGGGATACCATAATGCTCTTAAGTGCATTCTTATGAACATTGTGGGATAATTTAGACTCAAAAAAGCTCACCTTTAAGGGCCCACTTAGTATCGTTGGCCACTTTCACATATGCTCCCAACGATGTGGGAGTCACTGCTGGAAGCACATGGGAATGGGGGGCTTTGGTTGCATGCACTGTGTGCTGTTCCACAATTCTGATGGAACAGACACTAGGATGAATAGCTGAAGTGCAGGCACTGGGTAATGCATGAGAATGTAAGCCACTCCAGACATGCATCTGATTACACATGAACACACATGTCTTATACTGAAACGGTCTGTTCATCTATCAAGGTCAGTATTGTCTGCTCAGATTCGATCTCCAGAGGTCCTTCACAACATCTCCTTCCAGACTCTTTAACTGGAGATGCCAGGGACTGAAGCGGGGACCTTCTGCATGCCCAGCAGATGCTCTCCCACTGAGCCGCAGCCCCTCCCCTAAATGATTAGGCATCATTCGTTGGCTTTGACCGAGCTGCAGAGTTGTAAATCCTTACCCTAGGCTCTGATCAGTGTCTTTTTTTCCTTGACCCCAGGGATGGCTGCCCAAGACAATCATCAACCAGGTCCTCTCCCAAACCCAAGTGGATTTTGCGAACCACCTGCGCAAGCACCTGAGCCACACTTTGGCCATGTCCTGCTGAAGCAAGCCCACCTCCACGCATAACAGACCGCTGCTGTGCCAGCGCAAGGCAAGCAGCCCCCTCCTTGTCTGACCAAGAGGGGACGTGTAGAAACGAACCCACAGAAAGATGTGGTTCTGCTAGTTGAGAGTCACTCAGAAAACAGGGCTAAGTCTATAGCTGATTTCAGCAGCAGCGGTGGGGAGGGGGAATTTGTACCTTTTAAAGATTTCTCTCCCAGCGGGGGATCGCTGCCCAGGTAGACAGATACCTCTGTTCATCTGCCACTTAGTCTACTTGCTGGGAAAACGGCATCCAAGCAATGGAACAGTACCAATGGGGGAAGTGGGTTACCTATTTGCTTCATTATTCACTTAATGAGAAATAGAGAGATTGGCCCTGCGTGGAGTTTACTCGGAAATGCACCAAATCTCGAACAGCAGAAATTATGGAACTCATCCATGATTTAAGACTGTCCTTAATCCCATTACTACTTTCCCCATAAAAGCTTAATGAGTGTCTTTTACTTTAATTTATGGAAATATTTATGCTGCCCATCCTCCAAGGAACTCAGGGATCTGCCTTGGAGGAAATGACAGGCTGCCCACTGCTGTGGGATCTTATTACGTACATCACAGTCAATGCATTCTCTATCACCTCCCCCCCCCCCCCCCCCAGCAATTTAGGCCTGAGTTATATGTAACTCCACCTGAGGCAAAAGCACTTTCCCATGGGATTTTGCTAGCATTGTTATGGGGAGTGGAATGTCTTTTCCCAAAATTCACTTTCTTTTTTAGATGTAGCCATGGTGTCTTCTTATTCTCTTTCAAAAGAAAGCTTTTATTTCTCTTTGTAGCTCTCTGTTACACTTCCATGCACACTTTTGTAATTTCAGCCCTTGCTGGCTCCCCCCCCCCTTTTGATGTTACATACCACAAGATGGTGCTCTCTAGCAGGAGGATAGGAAGGTTTGGGAAGCCATGCCCTGCCTCTGAGCATGGACAGAGTAATATTCTGAAACTCTGCAGAATCTCCCTTCCCGCCCCTCCTCTCTTCAGATTTCTCTTTTGATCAACATTCCTAAATAGAGGGAAAGAAGAATGGATTGTTGGATTTGAGGGAGAATTTGGGTTAAGAGAAATTAAGAGCATTCCTCTTTAACACAAGATTTTGCATTTTGCACCACTTACTCCGGATTCATTTCTTTAAAGTGGGCTGCTACCTGCGCTGATAGGCACCTGGGTTATGTGAGACATCATGTGCACTGCACATGGTCCTATGGGAAAGTGCTTTCACCTCAGCCAGCGTTGTGTTTAAAACACGCAGGTGAGAACCATCAGAGGTGGCGGAAACATGCTTGCTAGCAATTCCCGCTGGGAAAAAAAAAAAAAAAGCAACCTCCAGATGGCAAAATGGAGAGTGTGGCTGAGCAGGCGCAGGGCCAGAGAATCCCTCCTGCAAAACCTGCCTTTGCACAACCCCTTAGTCCCTTTCCCTTACTGAAACTAAGTTTAAGCAAGTGTACCTGAACTAAGCGCACATTCTTCCCCTGTCTGTCTATCCCTTTCTCCATTTCCCTCTCTCCTCCCTCTGTTGTCTCCCTTGTGTCAAATTTTCAATTGTAAGCTCCTTGGAGCAGGGACCTGTCGTCTTGTCCTCTGTCAAGCATCACACACACTGACGGTCGTGAGGGATGCTTTGTGGGGGTAGAGAGGGAGGCCACAGAAAACTTCAGCAGGCTTCACTCTGTCCTGGATTGTGGCTAGATTTTACGCCATCTGCAAGGGCCAAGTTACCAAGAAATGCCCAGCACATATTGGCTGGTTTGAGCGTCACATGAAAAATGCAGCTTAATTAAACTAATCATGGTGTGATCGTCCAGACCCAGGGCCACTCCATTATGTAGGATCTGAAGGTTGTTTACTGACCACACTTAATGTTAATGCTGGTTTTGCACGCCATACACGGGTGGCCACCCCTGGCTCTTGCTATAAAGGCAGGCCATCCCTGCCAGCTCTCAGATGTGAAGGCATTGAGGTCAGCATTTGTCAAGACAAAGCAGGATTTGAATAGGTGTCTGCAATCTGGATATCACTTTTGCGAACTAACCATAGTTAACAGAAAACCCTGTTTTTTAAAAAATATCTGAACGGAGAGAACTTTGTCCCTTAAGATTTACAGCTTAGTGATAAGATGGTTAAGATGGAAACAAACAGAAGTATAGCTTTTAAAATCATTCAGTATTCTGCAGCCAATAGGTAAACACAGCTCACCACCAGTCTAGTTGGAAGTTGGTCTGTTTCTGAATTGCCCAAGAGGAATTCATTTTAACTTGTTTCAAATTGAGGACTTGAAAAGCATTACGCCTAAGGGATTACATTCTTTCCTTTAAAAAACACACTCCCAATATTCTTCTGCCCTTACGCAGAAATAAATCAGTGCACCCTGTTTATACTGAAACTGGGTTGAAGGGGATCAAGAACAATACTAGGTATACCTAGGGTTGCTAATCTCCAGGTAGCACCTGGAGATCTCCCACTATTACAATTGATTTCCAGGCAGCCAAGATCAGTTCCCCTGGAGGGAATGGCTGCTTTGGAGGATGGACTCTATGGCATTGTACCCCTCTGAGGTCCCTTCCCAAACCCCACCCTCCCCAGGCTCCACCCCCAACTCTCCAGGTATTTCTAAACCCAAAGCTGGCAACCCTAGGTATACCACAAGCAGATTTATTTTTCCCTGCTGGATTTACCTTGCTAATAGGACCAAGCTGGCTCTCTCTTCCAGTTGCTTGAAGAACCTGTGTGCCCCGATCATGATCCCTAAAAGCTTGGGTTTTTTGCTTTAAGCCTGAGCTGGCCATTAGCCAGCCTTGCCAACTATAATAAAAGTTTGGACTCTATGCTTCCCTGTTAGGCAGAGTCATTTCTAAGTAGATAATTAAGTAGGTATTTATTTTTCCTTGTTTCCTTCTTCAGGACAAGGTGTTTATTTAATATTTATTGCAGTCACGTATATTAAAATATAGCATCCTTATGTTTCTCTTATGTACTGGATTAGCTTCACAAAGAAACCGGCAGATAATGCAGTGTAGAGATTGCCGGGCAAGGACACAGCACTCATTTCTAGCTCTGGGGTGGGGGTGGGGGTGGGGGAGCCAAAATCCTCTGTGATCTGAACAGTCAAAAGCTAGTTGCAACTTAATACTGAGAGCCCGATGAGCTCCTGCTCCCGGATTTAAGAGAAGTCACTCAGCTGTGACGCCTGGTGAATGTATACTTTTGAAAATAAACATTTGCGTGATTTTAAAAAAGTTGTGTGCAGCTCTCTTTCTAGAGTGGGCAAGATGACCATACGTAACACCCAACTGGATACACTGCCGTGCCCGCTGTGGTGCCCTGCCTCTAACAGATATGTCCATTCAGTTTTGACCTTGCCTTTTCTTCAAGTTCAGAGCGGCATACACCACCTCCCTTATCCTCTTCCCAACAACCCCACACAGCTTCTTCTTGCAGCTGGTTTCTGCTGCCCCCCCTCCCCGAGTTCATCCCACGGGGCCAGTTGCGCCCACAGCTAAAGCAACTCTGGTTGATCTCTTGTCACTTGTGGTTGGCTCAGTTTTGGTCCTGCAGGCCCAGCCTTCTGGAGACACAGCTGGGGTCACCACAGAGAGACCCAAAAGGTGGACACATGATGCTGCTTTATTCTGAACCAAACTCTTGGTCCATCATGGTCAGTATTTTCTACTCAAGATTAGCTGCAGTTCTCCAGGGTCTCAGGAAGGAGCGCTTCACATTACCTACTGCCTGGTCCTTTTAGCGGGAGATGCTGGGGATTGAACCTGGGACCTTCTGCATGCCAAGCAGATGCTCTCCCAGTGAGCCACAGCTCCTCCCGAGTGGTCCTTTCCTCTGTGCTGTGCTTCAGTTAACACGGTATTACTGTTGAGCTCTACTACTGTCCCTGTTAAGTTCTAGCTGAGTGCCTCCATCCTTTCTTTCCCATCTGGACATCTCTTGGATCAACCAAAGCACAATGCCTGACTTGAAGTGTAGAAAGCTGTGATCTGTAAGCGGGAGCTGCAGAGCCCTGTACCCCTCCTTCCTCAGCTATTTATTTTTGGGGGGTGGGGGGAGCCGACCAAGTGGCCCTCTGGTAAAAATGAAAATGTTCACTCTGGCACACTAGAGAGCTACATTTTGACATAGTAACAATGTTCTGTTCAAAAGCAACATAAAAGTATCAATGCCCTAAAAAAGTAACTGTTTTTGACCAGAACAAAGACGAAAAGATAAATTTGTTTCCAGTGCAGAAACTCATAATAAGTCAAGTTCTTTAAGAGTGACACATTCATGTCACAGTAGTATGGCGCCAGGGACTCTGTTTCAAGGAAAGCGCACATTGCCTGTAGTCTTGGGCTTGAAGGTTAAAGCCTAAACGTATTTCACTTGGTGTTCATTTATTTCTAAACATGTCAGCATCATTTCTACCTCCACTTGGGTACACACACAAAAGTTTACCCTTTCAAATTTGCTGAATCTTCCAAAGCACTAACCAAAAACCGGGAGATACCCCCATTTGCCAACAATGTCTTTTCATAGAGAATGGTTCCCCAAACTGGTTTCTTACACAAATACATTGGTAAAAAGATCAGACACACACAGGGGAACTGGTGCTAAAGGTTTTGGGAAGGCCACCTCTTGGAAACCAGCATCTAGTCCCTGGGGACGGACTTCTCTTGTCCACGTCTCCACGATGCCTCTGAGACAAAGAGTGGGGATGGATGTCAGGTTGCTGCTGGTTCTCTCTCCTGCCAGAAGCAGAGCACTGACTGAAGAGGGCTCTCTAGATGCCCTGAATTGCCCAGAAAGAATCTCTCCCTGACCATGGGAATCCAGAGGAGGGGCACTGAAATACATGGAGTAGGAGGGAAGGCAGGAGGAAGCCAACTAACGAAGTCATCCTAGATGTACAGCATCAGCAAATCTATCCATCTGTCAAGTCTTTCCTCTTCTGACACAGCTTTCTCCTAATCAAATGATCTACCCTGGTTTGCAGGACAGCTCCAAATTCCACTAAGTTCGGGTAACAGACATCACCACTTCCTCCTGTTCAATTTGTTTTTCTTTCGGAGCTGTACTGGAGGAACTAAGAAAAACACGTTGTCTGCCTTTCCTTGTTTTTATATATATAAAAAAGATTTATTTCCTTTCTGCTTTACACCCAGTGATGTCGTCTCATAAAAAAAAAAAAAGGTACACATAAACACACATATTTAATCACAACGTCTTTCAAGGCTCCCAAGGCGGGCTCCGCCGCCCATCGACCTCCGTCTCCACGTGATAAAGGACATCTGCCAGAGTGTGCTCTACCACGGCCACCCAGCCCATGTCGCTGATCTGCCAGGGGGAAGAAAAAGAGGTTACATGCCTCAGCTTCGTGCAGAAAGGGGCAAGAAGACGAGGCTGGAAGTTGGGGTCCCAAAATCCTGTTCTGTCAGCGGAGGAGTCTTCCACCAAAGGAAACGATCTCCACTAGTGGTCCAGCTCTACGGGACCCCAAGCTGAGGTTTCTAAGTCCATGTTCGAGGGGAGCAAGTTCATCTCTAGGAAGATCGAAGTCTAGAAATGTATATCTGTGGGTCGGTTCGGGAAGGGCAGCCTGATGAAGAGCCGGGGGCTTAATGCTCTCTCTTGCAAAATCATTTCCCAGCCACTTCACCTTCACCACCCTGGGCCAGCAAACGCCAAAGGACTGCCTTTAGAATTAAACCAGAAGATGCTGCCGTTCTGAAAACACGCACACAGCGGCGGCAACATCGTTTTTGCACATTCAGTGAAGTCATGAGACCCTAAGCATGATCTTGGAGCCCCCATTATCAGCCAACTGGGGCGGAATTTGGGACCGTGGCTGCCAGCAGGAGCGTTTAATCCAATGCAAATTGGCAGGAGTGAGCAGCCAGGAGTGCAAGACAGACAATACTGCGAAGGGCAGGGAACCAGGCTGAGAATGAATGAACCAGCGGTGCTTCCAATATTGCTTGCTTTGCCCAACGGCTGCACTCTCTCTGCCTATCCTTCCCTTTCTAGCCTTTGCTTAGGATCAAACAGATAAGATGACAGGAGATCTGTGATTGGCTCTTGCTAGTATATTTGAAAACTATGTTTCAAGCAACCTTGTTTATCCCCGAGACAAACTGTGGCCATGCAGGGAAGGGAGAGGCCATTTAACCTATCCAAACCCTGTATTATCTCACCTACCAAAACCAGTCTTGGAAGGAAAAGGACAGGCAAACAGATGGGAATTTGTTTATCCTTCCGAAGCTAATAGAAGAGAAGACTAGTCTGGAAAGCTTTATCCTTCCAAAGCTAACAGAGGAGAAACAGAGGACCAGTTTGGAAAGGGTGAAAGGAGTATACCCCATCAAGGCCCTGCATGCCTGAAAGGAAACTAGGAGGGCTATGATATTCTTCTTCTCTAAACTGACCATTATTTCAGTCTTCTAGGAACGCCTGCAACTATTTTAGGAATCCACTTCAAGGCTGTCATCAGACAGAGAAACAGTTTGGGTTTCCCTGAGATAATGCAAGAAGATATGGGTGAACTGGGTAAAATTAAGACCCTGTACCCAGCTCAGCTCTGACATCCAGAGCCAACATTCCCTTCCACACTCGCCTACGTTGGTGGAAGGTAACACCAAAAGAAGGGGGAGGGTGAAAAGTATGAAACTGTTTTGAACTTGGTGCACTGGCACTGACAGGGCTCTAAGTGAGATACTTCCAAGGCAGGATTTGTAACTGCTGCCAAATTTTAAGGACCTAGTTCTTTCATGCCCCTCCTGTATCACTTTGCTCATTGCTCCAGAAGGTCCATCCACCCCTAGGAACAATGGTGGTGGAGGGAAGAGAATGCAAGGAGGAGGAGGAGATTGGATTTATACCTCACCCTTCACTCGGAGTCTCAGAGCGGCTTACAAACCCCTTTCCCTTCCCCTCCCCACACCCTGTGAGGTAGGTGGGGCCGAGAGAGCTCTTTCCAGAACTGCTCTTTCAAGAACAGCTCTGACAGAACTATGGCTTGCCCAAGGTCATCCAGCAGCTGCAAGTGGAGGAGTGGGGAATCAAACCCAGTTCTCCCATATTAGAGTCCACGCACTTAACCACTGCACACATGGAATACTTTGCATCCAAGGCAATATGTATAGAGAGCCTACAACCCTGCATGGAAGCAAATGAGCTGCAGGACACAGAATCCGGTATTTGCTGTGTAACTTGGGAACTCAAACTTATATTTATAATACAGAAAGCATGTGTCTAGTCCTCATGCGAATGCTTAGAAATCAGATGTGTCAGGAATAAGGTTGCCAGCCAACGGGAGACTTATGGGCAGGGGGTGCTTTGCGGTGGTGTTGAGATGTTGCTGGCCATGCAGTGATGCTCTAGCATTCACCCCTATGAGGTGATGCTGCTTCCAGGTTGCACCAGAAGTGACACCACTGTGCCACCTGCGAATCCCCTCCATTCCCCCCACAGCAGCCCACTGAATCAGGAACCATCAAAATGGTCTACCGGCATGATAACAAGCCTGGTTGCTCCGGCTCCCTGCCTACTCTTAACTCCCTGATCTGGGGAAAGGAGAGTAAAAGGTGTGCAGAGAAGGGCAATCCTAAACAAGCCTACTCAGAAGTCAGTCTTGTCATAGTCAAGGAGGCCTACAACCAGGAAAGCGCTCTTAGGACTGTAGTCTAGATCACACCAATCGATGTTTGCAACAACAACAACAACAAAGCCTTGCAGGACCAAAAGGGAAGGGAGAATTACTGGATTCGCACACCCTGAACTCCACCAATATTCTGCACAGATGGGGAATATTTCATGATTGGGGGCGAAGCTCAGCACGGTCCCCACATGCAGAACCGCCTGTACTTAATCCCTGGCAGAATTCCGGATTCTCAGCTATTAGAGACACATGTGGAACATTCACAGGGAACGTATCGTGGCTCCACACTTACCGGGCGATAAGTGACATCTCTTGGAGGGTATTTGAAGTAGGGTCCAAAGTTTATAGAAACCTACAAAAGGAGGAGGAGAAAAAAAGAGGAGGGGGAAAAAGATTGTTTTGGTGAATAAACACGTATTACTGCAGTCCTCGCCCCAAACCCTGCACGGCAGGCTAGTGTTAAGATTCCCACAGTACAGAGGGGGAAGAGGAGAAATCAGAGAAAGTGCCTCGCCTGAGGCCACCTGGTAAGTTTGCGACCAAGAAGATATTTGAACCAGCAGCTTCTCAGATCACAGCTCAGTCCCTCTGCCACTATGCTATGCCAGCTCACTGCTTTGAAAGGACAAGGATAATCCCAGACATTTTAACAAGCCAGCAGTGCTCACGTAAGTGGCTAGCAGAAGAACAAGGATAACATCGCTCCACTGAGCAAAGTCTGAAGTCTTCCTCCACAGTCTAAAGAAGCGTCCTCCAACTTAAGTGGTTCGTCTGCCAATAGAAGAGCTACTCTCGCGAGCAACAGGCCCGCAGCATTTAGGTAACAGGGAGAATTTAGGTAGCAGGTGCTCTGCAATCCTAACACCTACCTGTCAGGTAGGCCAGGAGTATTAGCCCCACACCGCAGATGGGGGAAGCCGTGAGAACTGCTTGCCTGTGGCCACTTGGGAGTGTTCATGACAGAAGTGAGATGCAAATAGGGAGACTTCTCTGATTTGCAGCTCAGCTACTTAACCGCAACACCACACCAGCTCTTTGTATGACATGCTTCTTTTCCAAGAACAGGGGGAACAAATCAGCTGCACTGCAGATGTCTAAGCGGCAGCAAGAAGTGAACTCCAGCTTCATGTGGTTTTCCAGCGCTCCAGTGTGTTTCTCTGAAAACCATCCCCCAAAATCCCTGGGACAGTAGGACAATTGCTGGAGATGCAGAGGGGATGGGGACCCCTGCGCAGTGAACTCCATCCTCCAAGCCAAGTAAGCCCAGAGGAACTGCACTGGTGCCTCCGGGGCAGAGGTCCCCAGCTTCCTGACCCTCTAGGCAATTTAAGAATTTTGAGAGCGGGTGATGGGGACCGCAGTGAGCGCTGGGCTCAGTCACAGCACGTAGGGCAGTTCCAAGTCAAGCATCATCATATGACGGAAGCGGCTTTTTGCAGGAAGGTGCCTCAGGCAGACCCCAAGTGAGGTACAGCCTGTGCTGCTCTGAAAGTCCTTCTACTCCAGTGAAGTGGAGGAAAGCCAGAATTAGCTCTTTGCTTTGGGGGAGAAGCAAGTGGGCACCATAGCAGGGATCGCTGTTCTAGAAACAGGAGGGGGAAAGGGCTTGCTGGGGTATGGAGGAGGATTTATGTAAGCTTCCCCAGGTCCCCCATCCCATAGTCTTTTGCATCAGGATGTAAATTTGCACTGATGTACCGGGCAGGTGGAAGAGAGGTTCAGGGGAAACAAGGCACCTGCAGGAACACGAGTGGGTGCACAATGAGTGAACAAATGCATACCACAAGCTCATGTGCCACCAGTGGGATCTTGCTTCAAGAAACAGGCACCAAAGCTCTTCATTTCCAGTTCCAAAGTGATCACTGGAGCTTGCCTTACAGCAGCTCAGCCTCCTGGTCCACCTTGCCCCAAATCACCTACTCTGACTTGCAGCAATTCTCTGGAGCCTCAAGCAAGGGAAAAACTTTCCCCAGATCCTTCACTTGGAGATGCTGGGAGCGGGGGGGGGGGGGGGGGGGGGGAGTCAAACCCGGGGCCTTTGCCATGCCAAATGCCCACTTAACCCCGAGCCACAGCCCTCCCCCAGATGCCCAAGAGCAGAACACTCATGGCACCTGATTGCTTTTTTACCTACCGTGCAGCCTTTGTACAAAGAGACAGCAGGGAAATAGACGCCTTCAAAAATATCTTTGTATGCAACTCCTTGGCTGGCACCGTTTTTATAGAAAATTATCTGAAAGAGATAGCAGGCAGTCACCCCGAGGGAGCAGCCAAGCACCACGACCTTTTACCCTGACATCCACTCAGCTCAGCTGCTTTCCTCTGAGCTTGTTGCGTCTTAGGGGGAAAGCTCAGGCTGCAGGTCTTCACAGTACCCACCAAGAAGCCTTCGCTTCGAGTGAAGGCTAGCCGGCAGGTGCCCAGAAGTCAGTGACGCACAAAACCTCGCCTCCTGCATTCCACAGAGTGCAAAACAAGCTCTTGCGAGTGCCATCTGGGCAAAGGGGAAGATGGTTACAGGCAAAAGGGTGTGAGAAGCTGCTGTAGTGCTTGCTTGTACCAGCCAGTTGCAATTCATGGATGGAGAATGGTGGGGAAATGGCTGCTGGCCTGTCACATCCAGGCTGAGTCTTTGTCCCTCTCCTGTGCAGGGGGTTAACAGTGGCCTGACCCCACGGGGAAGGGCTGAAGGGTTACAGCCTACAGCCAACAGGAAGATCTTCTGAGGATGAGGAAGATCTCTGCATTTAGAAGCTTTCCCCAATTCCCCTCTACTTAAAATAAAATATTATTATATGTTATTTTGTTGTGTGACCTGATTTAGTCAATTTATAACCCCACTTTAATCCCTAATGGAGATCCAGAGCAGAGCCAGTTTGGTGTAGTGGTTAGGAGCACGGACTCTAATCTGGGAGAACCGGGTTTGATTCCCCACCCCTCCACATGCAGCTGCTGGTGTGACCCTGGGTCAGTCACAAGTTCTTTCAGAGCTGTTCTCTCAAGGGCAGTTCTCAAGAGAGCTCTCTCAGCCCCACCTACCTCATAGGATGTCTGTTGTGGAGAGGAGAAGGGAAAGGAGATCGTAAGCCACTCTGAGACTCCTTTGGGTAGTGAAGGGCAGGGTATACATCCAATCTCTTCCTCTTCTTTTTATATCGCCTCTCCTTCATTTTATCCTCAAAACAACCCTGTGAGGTAGGTTAGGCTGAGGGTGTGTGACAGGCCCAAAGTCACCCAGTAACCTTCCGTGGCAGAGCAGGGATTTGAACCTGGGTCTCTCAGATCCTAGTCCAGTGCTCTAACCACTACACCACACTGTCTCAGGGCCTTGAACCCCCTAGTTAGAGAGAATAAAATGGAGCTCACTCACTTCGACTGCCCACTGGAAGTGAAATAAACTTTTCTGGTCTCAGAAATATGCCCAGCTACATAATGGCAAATCCTTTCCTGTGACATGACACACAGCTTGCCCCAGAGGTATACTGGCATCGATCCAGCAAATGATGAACACCACATGTACACACTCAGGGAGCAAAAGAACGGAAATGCTGTTCTGACAGCAAACTAGGCACACCACTGGGTCCCGTTCCTGACTGCAGAGAGACAGAAGACTGGATCCAGCCCGATTTCCCACTCCGTCCTCCTCCGTGCCTCAACCCCATCCCAAGTGAGAGCCACCGTGGTGTAGAGATCAGAACGGTGGACGAGGACCCAGCAGATTTAGGTTCAAATCCCAACCCTCTCGGCCTATCCTACCCTCAGAGGGCTGTTGTGAGGGTATACTTGAGAAGGGGAGAGTGTTGGGTCCCTACCAGAGAAAAAAAAGTGGGGTATAAATGACAAAACAAACATGGCCTTGTAACATTTGTCCCCTGATTCTCAGCACAGCCCAACGGTGTGGTCAGAGAGGAGGCCACCTGACTTTCTCACCAACAGAAAAGTCAGTTGGATCCGACCCACGAATAGGAGCTGTTCATTCCGTAGCCAATAACAGGAAAGCACAACAGTGTCCAGGGTGCTCAGTCGTCAGACCGCAGCCATTCTGTTTCCCCACACGGTGGCTGCGTTTAGCAAGAAATGTCCCCCGTTAAGAAAACACCACTAGAAGCTGGCCAGAGGCTCCACAGACTTAGCGCAGCTCACTGGCTGGGCAGATCAGTGTTTCCTTTCTGAAGCCCCACTTACTTGGCTTCCTGTAGCTTGCTTCAAACTTTTCTCTGCTTTATCCACAAAGTCCTTCTCTTCAAAGTACAAGTAGCTTTTGAATTTGATCAGTGCCTGAAAAGGGAGGGGGGAGTGCAGTGTGATAGGCAGTTTGTCAATGCACAAAATGTCTCACCAACATGCTCAGAATTAAAAAAAACTCTATCCAGAGTGTCGAACTCATTTGGATCTGACATAAATGTCACTTTGTTGGGCTGGGGCACATGCACCATAAAATGTGATGCCAGGTACCGGAGCTATAAACTTTAAAAAGAGCACAGGCAACCCAATTAACAATATTATTTTTTACTCAAAATACAAACATGCCTAAAAGAGTACTTCCTTAAAGTATCTCCCTGATGCCCACCTTCCCACTTCCACCACCCGTTACTCATTAGCACTGGGACAGAATACAGGGACATAATGCCCAGCCTCTGTTATGTGGCAATAAAGGGAAATGACCAGTTGCTCACGGACCACCTAAGAGCCCTGGATGGGCTGGTTCCAGCCCAGGGGCCGTATGTTTGACACCCCAGCTCTATGCAGACACAACACTGGTGGTAAAGACACACCTCCATGGTGGGCTTAGTTGCTAGTGGCATTCAGATAATTAATGCAAGAAAAGCTTCCAGTTTATGTTAAAAATAAACCCCAATGCTGGAGCTAAAACCAGGACAGGACAGGAATTCACGGACCACAGGTCTATCAACGGCCATCAGCCAGGAAAGCGAAACAGAGCCTCCATGTTCAAAGGTTGTATACCTCTTGAGTATCAGTTGCTGGAGGTGGTGGTCTTCTGGAGCACCTGTTTGTCCACATGTGTGTGTGTGTGTGTGTGGGAGGGGATGGATGGACAGGATGCTGAACTAGATGGGATCTCAAGTCTGATCCAGCAGGGTTTCTAAGGGATACCAACGAGAACAGCAAGGCAACGAAGCAGTCCTCAAAGTGAGTGGAAACACTCAAGTTGTTTACACAGACGGCTGGGCAATTTCTGCACATTGCTGCCTGCATCACAGAATCCACATTCTGGGATGGATGCCAGTTTCTGGAGAATTATGGTTTTCAAAACAACTTTGTGGTTCTCATGCAAAGTTGCATTTCTTTTTGCCTGCAGCCAACTGTTACTTCCAGTACCCCATTTGATTCTTTGCGAGCACAGAGTACTTCTCAGCCAGGATATGCCGTGCTGAGCAGTCAAAGGATGGACTGAACATCTGTCGCTTCCCCTTGCTTTTTAGGAACCTAGTAAAGTACCACCTAGGCCACCAGTTTCACAAGGCCTATAAAGGGACTGATGTGAAACTCAGAAGGACAGCCCTGTTCAGTTCTTGATATTGCACAGAAGAAACAGGCTGGTTGCATTCAGATGTCATGACCAGTGTTCCTTCTAAGCTGAGTTAGTGTGAGCTAGCTCACAGTTTTTTAGCCTCTGGCTCGCACATTTTTGTCTTAGCCTTGGAAGGATGGCTCCAGAGCAAACTAATTTAAACTCGTATAGTATTTTATTGTATTTTATGGGAACTGCTGTTAGCCACCCTGAGCCCGCCAAGAGGCGGGGAGGGTGGGATAAAAATCAAATCAATAAATTTATGCAGTAGCCAAATGGCTCGCCCACAACTTTAAAGCCACTAGCTCACAAAGTAGAATTTTTGCTCACAAGACTCCACAGCTTAGAGGGAGCATTGGTCATGACACACTTCTTGGTGTTAGTGAATCCTGGCAGCCAAGAGCACGGCTTGGCTGCTCTGTACATTCCCTCCCTTCACACACACACACAAGCACAGATGCAGCCTTCTTGGTTTGGGAAGTCTTCAAGCCCATTTGCCATGATGTCTGAATGCAAACAGGAGTTTGTTTCTTACCCACAAATAAAGATTCCAAGCTGGGAGTACACCACAGCTTAGAATTCCCATTTGAGGGGAGGAATCAAACTCCCATTGGCCTAGGATCCTGCATTTAGACACCATGACAAACTGAAGTTTGACTGAAGGCCTCTGAAACCAGGAAGCTTTGAATCATGCTCTTCCCTTCAGCAAAGAAGGAACACCTGAGTGTAGAAAAAAAGTTGCCTGGACAGCCCAGGCAAGCCCAGTCTCGCCAGATCTCAGAAGCTAAGCAGTGGCGACTCTGGCAAGGAACTGGAAGGGAGACCTCCAGGGAATACCAGAGGCAGGAGGCGGGGGCAGGCTTTATTCAGTCCCCTCTTTGAATATCCTCCAGGACCCCAGAGGTCGCCATGGCTTCCAGATGCCCGCGCACACGCACATATAAAAAAACCAAAAAAAAAGAAGTTGCATTTGTGCCTGCCCCTGCCCAGGAGGATGTCATCTGACCTTATCTTTATAGGTATCCGGCAGGGATTTGGCAGTTTCTGTGTCGTCGGGAAGGCTAATGTAGAAACCAAGAACATCGCCTTGGCCATAGCTGGAAGAATAATGCTTGCCAATGGACTGGTGGAACTTGGTGCCTTTCTTACTCCGCCATGAATAGCTGAACTTGTCATACCCGAGGGGAGCCTGCAGATTTCCTGAAGAAAAACAGAAGTCATCAGATAGAACTCATGATCCCTGGGCTTTGCATGTGTGCCATCTATTTGGAGCATCCCGACAATTCCTAGAAGGAAGACCCGCTATCCTTTCCAAGATTTTCATCCCTTATTGGCGGGTACCCCCACCAACTTTGATAGTTGTTGCTTTGCTGATATGTACTCTATGTTTTAAAAGGGGCCGCAGTGGCTCAGAGGTTAAGACGCTGAGCTGCAGACTGGAAGGTCTGTAGCTCAGCAGTTTGAGACCCAAGTGCCGCGTGACAGAGTGAGCTCCCAACTCTGGACCCAGCTCCTGCCAACCTAGCATTTCAAAAGCAAGAAATTGCAAGTAGATAAATAGCTATCACTTCGGTGGGAAGGTAACAGCGTTCCGTGTACCTCAGCGTTTAGTCATGCCAGCCACATGACCATGGAAATGTCTTCAGACAGCCCTGGCTCTTCGGTTTGGAAACAGAGATGAGCACTGCCCCCTAGAGTCGGATTCGACTGGCTTTTGAGCTATGTTTTATAGCACAGGGGCATCTAGATCATATTTGCACCACCCGTTAGAAGCTTCAAGCAGCCAGGTGTAATTTACAAGTCTATGAGAGACAGACAGGGCATGGATTTTTCTGCCCTCCAGTACATTAGAACACAGGTTCATTTAAAAAACCCCCACAATTCTATGTAAACGGGGGGAAAAGATGTCGATAGTAAACTAGTTTGTGCATCCAGCTGGAATTTTCCATGTACACAGATCATTTCTGGATGCAGCAACAGCCTTCATTTCAGTTTGAATCATCTGAACTCTGCATCAAAACCCCCTAACTCACTATAATTTGGGTAAAAGCAGACAAGACACTGGCTGGACATCTAAATTGACATCTTCCAAGGCCAGGAGAAAACGCTGGAGATCCAGATCTGGTTTGACCTTACGTGACACTGTGTATTCAAGAAGGCGTGAACACTGCTGACACTGGGAGAATTAGCCAGCCCGCAGCCCCTTAGGCACCGGCCCATTGTACAAGCTTGTGCAATGCATCGGAGAACAGGAAAAAGAAAAAAAAATCCTCCCCACTGATAATCTGCTCATGAAACTTTCTCTCCTCACTCCCCCTGCTCACACTGCAGTTTTGTTCGGTTTGTAACCTCCTAAGGCGGTCCTAACAGTCAGTCCTTGGTGGCCTGAGTGCTCGAAGTCTGCAGAGTCACTTAAGCTTGCTTGATGCAATTGTGCAGGCCTGAGCTTATGGGCTGTCTGCATGGAAGGAACCAGATGCAAGTTACCAGATGCGCTCCTTCCACAAAAAGCAGGGTGTCGTAAGACAGGATAGTGTAGTGGCTAGAAAGAGATTTGAGTCTCTATGGAAGACTGTAGGATGGCCTTGGGGCAGTCACACACTGTGAGCCCAGCCAAACTCGCAGGCTTGTTATTGTGGGGATAAAATGGAGGAAGGGAGAATGATATTGGAAGCTGCTTTGGGTCCCCATTGGGGAGAAAAGTGGGGCATAAATACCTGAAGAAGAAAGTCTAAAAGTTACATATTTCAAGCTGCTGTTGACCTGAAGGAAGGCAAGCTCCTTGCCCGTCTACAGTGCTCTTACTATTCACTGAGGCAGGAAAAGTCACTCAAGAAGGTTAAAATTGTCTTCGGAAACCATGAATGCAGAGGAGGCCAAAGGCAAGCAACTTACCTAGTGGCTGAGACCACCCAAGCCTGGCAGCTGTTTCTGCGGGCATCTCGTCCACAGAAATCTCAAAATACCAGGCTCCCTTCCGCACCCCGTGCGAGGCTCGAACCATGGAGTAGCCCTTCTCTCCAATGACTGTCAGCCTGTCGTCTGAGATCTTCAGCTGAGGAGCTGTATTTGTAGGAGGGGGAGAGGAAACGGATTGCTGAGTCTTTCCCGTGTTTACACCCTCAACTGCAAAACAGCTGAAGCAACCAAGGACCACAATTTTAATTCTTTAGCGCTGTCCCCCAAAGCCTCAGTTAACAGTATGAATTTCAGTCAGTTGACTAAATCGGGACGTGCTTGTGAATATATAAGACAATGGTTAATGTATTTGCGCATTACCGGAGGCATCACCTTAGAAGCAGCTTTGCACTCATAGAGCCTGGCTCTGGCCAAAGGCATGTGCCCTTTGACAAGAGACAAAGGGCTCTTAGCTCACAGCCGGCAGCCACTGAGCAAACTGGACAATGGATCCAGAACCTGTCCAGGAGCGGGGTTTTTTGGTGGTATTACTGTATTTTGCTTGTTTGAATTATTATTTAAAATTAGCTACTTTTGTGAGCCACTCTGGACTTCCACCATCAAGAAAAGCGGGGCAATAAATGACCCAAATCTAGTTTTGCCAGAAATCGCCACTTCTCATGAGGCCTATGCCTGCCAGGGCCAGAACAGATCCTTCAGAAGCACCATACCTCTGTCGTGCAGAGCTAGAAGCACTCGTTCATACAGACAGGCTCGGTAGAGGTCTCCGGGAATCGGCTTGCCCGCCCAGCAGTCTAGCTCCAGCTTCTCCGGGTCAGGCGCGTGGGGGTCGGGCTCGGCCAAAATGTAGCGGTATCCATCTTTGTTAAAGGGGTGTTCCAATGGGTAGCCATGAGGTGGGAGACGCTGAGCGGAGAACAAGGGGTCACTGGATAACAGAGAAAGGGATGTTAAGCGAGACACAGAGCTCCAAGATAGGGAACGGTTTTAGCCAGCCAATATCACGAATGTCAGCTCTTCTTCCACTGAGAAATTTATGAAGGGTGTGTGTGGGGGGAACCCTTAGAACTTGCATTACTCAACGCACTGCTTTGCAGGTCACTCCAGCCCGTGGCAGGACCGTCACAAAAGTACCTTCCAAGCCAGCACAGGCACATATCAGAACGCAGGACAGGAAGAGAGTCCCATGCAGCCATAAAAATCTGAAGAAAGAAGCTTACCGTGACAGTGATCGCCTCTTTCTCTAAAAGTTATACAGGACTTTAATTCACATCAGCTCTCATTGTAACACCCTGGCCTGGAGAGCCCAGGCTCGGCTGGTCTCATCAGATCCTGGCTGCTTAGCAGGGTCAGCCCTGGCTAGCATTTGGGTGGGAGACCACCAAGGAAGTCAGGCAAAAAGACACTGCATAAATAATACAGGGTAACTACGGAGAGGGAGGCAATGGCAAGCCAACTCTGAACGTCTCTCGCCTTGGAAACCCTACGGGGTCTCCAGAACTCGGCTACAGCTTGAGGGCACTTTCTATGGCCACCAGCAGTTACGACAGCACACCCCAGGGAGGCCACTATTGGTTGTCAAATAAATACTGAAGCTATTGTGAATTAGCCGCTGCCTGGCTTTTCAGCATTCGGTCCATCAACAGAATTAAACCGATATCCACTCACTGCAAAACCTCAAGGAAAGGTGTCTTGACGTTCCTGAAGGGAGAGGAGTCTTTTTCTTAAACTTGATACTAAATTGTACAATAGCTGTTAGATCTTGGAAGCTAAGCAGGGTTAGGCTTATTATTTATTAGATCAGACTTCTAGACCACCCTGCCCTGTAAAAGGACTCAGGGTGGTGTACAATGATAAAAAACATTCATAAGAAAAATCCACAATTTGAGTGCAACAAAATACAGCAATTGGCCTAGATAGATGACACTAAGCTTCTGACTGTGCTACTGCTCTCTAAGGGGGCAGGGAAACAGGAGTACCAGACAGATGGAAACCGTCACTGCCCTCAACCAAAGTCTGGTGGGACATCTCTGCCTTACAGGCCCTGTAAAACTGCAATAAGTCCTGCAGAGCACGGATGTTATTTGCAAGAGAGTTCCACCAGGTTGGAGCCAGGGTGGAAAATGCCCTGGCTCTGGTTGAGGACAGCTGGATCTCTCTCAGGCCAGGGACCACCAGTAAGTTTTCCTCTGTACAGCGCAATGCTCTTCTAGGTGCATGCCACCTCTATTTGTCTCTGGCCTTGCAAACTCAATGGGGTTGCCATAAATCAGCTGCGACTTCATGGCATTTTCTACCACCACAGATTAACATCCAATCCTGGCATTAGATTTCAATTAGTTCTTAAAATGGAATATCAAGTTATCTATGCACAGTTTGTCGCCAACACAGGAAACATTAGTTTGCTTTTGCGCTATTGCATTTACCTCCTGGTTTTCTTGGCCGTTCCTGTGGTCCCTCCGTCTTGCTGTTTGCGTTTTGCTCCTCTTCCTTTCCCACTGGTTCCCGCAACAATCCCCCCTTGGGAAGAAAAGTACCCACAGATCACTCAGCATTACAGAGGGGCAAAGGGAATCTGCTCAAAATTCCCTGGATGCATTTGAATCGCAACAAAACCAGATAGTCTCCCAGTTAGAAAGCAAAACTATTGCCTGTTTACATTCAGCTTCTTTCTGGGCCTGCATTATCATCCAGCAACGGGTTTAGTACTGAAATGATACTTGGATTGACAGAGAGTAACATTAATAACAATAATGCAGGCCCTTATCACGACACAACAAGTGCAAGCAGAAATATCTTGATCTCGCCAGTGTTCACTAATTGGAAGGGGACTCCTTGTCATCTCTTCCATGGAGATTTGAAACACATGAAGAGAAGCCAGGAGCCGATTTGACAGGAGAGCAGGGAGAATCGAGAGGTTTCAATTAGATGCTTGCTCATTTAACACCAGGCAAAAGGCTTTAAAAAACACACCAGACACACAGTTTCCGCATCAGCTGTAAGCACCCAAAGACGACAAAAACAGGGAGGAAAAACCAGAAGCATAAGATGTTTCTCTGCAGTGCCAGCAAATTGCCATTTTTGGTGTTCTCAAGGACTTCAGGAGCCTTGCCCGTATAATGACTCTGCCTCCTTCCCCCCTTGGTTTGTTAGTTTAGTGGCCTTGCAAGATACACAGGCAGCTGTGAAAAAAACACACACATCACCTTTTTGCCACAGGATGGTGCAGGAGAGTTTGGGGTATCCAAACAGCTCTGGCATTCAGGACCAAAAGTCACAAAAACCTGTACATGCCTTATTTTTATTTTTAAATGAGGAAAAGCTCAGCCTTTAAACAACCCTAAGTATCGGTTATCTGTGGAAGCCTCCTCAAAATGTTGATGCGCTGCACAAAAATAATTGGAGACAGTGGCTGCTTTTGTCCACAGGTTGTTACCGAGCTTGTGTGTGCCCACACTAAACATGACACACACATTAAAGAAGGATGCCAGCAGCTCCAAAAACTCACCAGCATACCTGAATTTGATGGTTACATGTGGAGGAAATGAACCCTGTGCGTGAACCTGGCCCCTTAACACCAACATCTTGGACACAGTCAGGGTTGCTAAGAAGTCAAAGAAGAGGCCTGCTAGCATCTGACCGTGTTCTCCAGTGTAGAGGAGGCGTCCAGTTCCCTTTTAGGTGACCAGGGGGGAACCTAGGGGAGACTGACGGATTCGGATAAAAGAGTGTGCTGCTACATGGGTGTCGCAACGTCAGGGGCAGGCATACACCGTTCCTCGCTTTCAAGAAATACAGAGTTGAGAGCTTTGCTGTGCTGCAGACAAACACCTTTAGCAGCAACCTAGGGTACCATGACTACAAGTGTAGCAAGCTTGGACATTATTAACAATCCTACAGCAGTGTAAAGGAATGAGGCTTTGGAAAGTAACGTCATATTCTGCACAATCATGAATCAATTACTTTAGAATGCCGCATCTTGATGCGAGCCCAGGTAATCAGTTTTGACCCAAACTGTAAGTGGGATCCTGATGGATCTGACAATCCACAGCATAAAAAAAAAGGAGGGACATTCCAAATTTATCATCAATTTCATGTCCTGCTGTTTCCCCATAGAGCTCACTCAGAGCAGCATATATTGGGGGGGGGGGGGGGGGGAGTGCATCCCTTGTAAGGCAGATGCAGCTGAGAGATAAGGCTACCCAAAGAGCTTTCATATCCAGCCAGGAACTTAAATCCAGGACATGCACACCCCCGTTCAAGGTTTACACACCATCTTTACATATGATACCTTACAGGAGTTCTGGCTGACAGTTCATGGGAAATCTCACCAGAGACTGCAGAGGAACACACCCGCCAAGAGGCTTCAAACTGGTTGCCTAAATCCAGCCTCCCTGTTAGCACAAACTTGGCTTTAAACATTTAAACACCTTCTAAAATGCAATGTAATTTCCCATGGCCCAATTTTTGCATGCATTCTCTGATTCCTTTGTGATACCCAATCCTTATGGGCTCAGGGAGCAGGATTTCCTTACCATACCACAATATTGTGAGGAAGGTGGTCGTTAGTCCATTTTAGAGATGAGGAATTGAGGCTGATGGACCAGAGATTTGTCACCCCAAACAGAAGTCGAGAGAATGGATTAAGATGGCCAAAAGGATTTTGATGACCCATGAAAGGCAGAATATGATGGTTCTAAAAGGTAGGCAAAACTTCTCATTAAAGTGGAAAATTAGGATTTGTTAAAAGTGTTACACCCATGGTTTTTTAGGAGAGGTACTTTAGATTAATTAATCTGGAGAGTCTAAGACATGTGGGTTGTATCCTACCAGCTTTTCTAATGGAGAAAGAAGGGCTCAGTTACCACTGAAATGGCTACGCCAGGGATTGTGGAGTCCAGATGGAAAAGAAGTCCCATTGAATGGGGGAGGGGGGGGGGGTCAGGTAAGGCAGCGGGCAAGCTGAGCTGTTAGGATACAACACAATTTGGCAAAACAAAAAAAAGAAAGCTTTTCAAACCACAATATTAAAAATGTAAGAATCTGAAAAGTAGAATATTCACCTCCCAAAGAGGCTCCATCTGTAAGAACAGAAGTTGCACCATGTAGTTGTTATGTTTTAAACGAGAGAGGAAAATAAAAAAGACACTACCAGCATGAAAAGAAGGTAAAATGACTAGCCACAAGAAACACACTCATCTTGATCAACGGCCTCCAATAGTTCTAAATCCTGGACCACCTGGACTAGGTGACCTGCCAGCCTGCAGTTATGTAACAGGAAGTCATGTGCTATTAGAGTTACACGACAGGAAAGGGCGGGTGGGTGGGTGGAGCCAGAATTAGGACTGTGCTGGTTTCAAGACCGGGACGATGTGCAGCAGACCAAGAGCTGAAGACCGGCAACCTTAGCCGAGTTCTGGAAGATGTACCATATAAGGGGAAAAAAGCCAAGTGCCAAAGCTACAGTGGCATCTTCTCCAAACGCTGAGTGACCTCGCCTCAACAGGCTTCTCTCAGTGACTGCACAAAGAGAGGCAGGAGGCACGGCACTCTTACTTTCTACGCATGCATACACACAAGCTGCACGTTGTTCCAAAAGGCAGCTAAAAATGGTAGCTTCCAACCTGGCAGGTGGGTCTCTGCGACCCACAAATGGAAGACCACTGGTCCTAGATGGAAACATCTCATCCAGATCTGCATTTACTTTAGATTAACGTGACACAACACACCATCCTTTAGGAAGTTCTCCCACACAGACCCTTGCTGGAATCATGGGAAAGTGGGCCAGAGCACCGCCATGTTCTCCTCACGAGTTACACAGGAAATAAGAAACCACTCCCCCTACCAGTGTTCTTAGAAGCATCTCCACGTGGCAAAGCAGAGGTTTATTCGGCGTGGCTGATCTAGGTGACCCACAAAGACTCCCGTTCCTCTTAACAATGCTGGAGTGGGTGCACAATGTTGTGTGCCACTATTGGTGGAACCTTCCTCCCATGCAAGGAGTCTTCCACTGGTGGAATGTGCCTCTTCTGCTGCAGCAAGGCGTCTTGCACTGAAGGAAGGCAGCCCCATGCTGTACAAAAATACTCTGCCAGCTAGACTTATTGAATTCAGAAATATCAGCCAAAGGAAATTTCCCAACCCCTCCTCCAGCCCAAAACAAAGCTTCATCAACGAGTGATTTCCCTCAATCACAGCGTGCACACAGGAGGCATTCATTTGCTTGATATTACTGGATTCCTAGAACCTTTTCAGTAAGAAGCTTGTTTTCAAAAGTACCTTAAGGAAGGATTCAGACCAAGATCTTGGTTCCCTAAGGTCCCCTTCAGCTCACCTTTGGATCCAATTTCTCAGTTTGGATCCAATTTTTTTTAAAGAAAAAAATAACGTGGCAAACAGATTTTATGTTCTGATGTGTTTTCAGGCAGTCTCAAGGCTAATTTAAAAATTAAATGTGTCCCATGAGCTAAAGGAAACAGTTCTGTCCAGTAAGAAGACTTGAGAAAAACACAAGAAGTTAAATCTCTCATCAGATTTCTTTTAGAAAGAAAAACAACAAACTTGCCATTTAGATTTCCGCTTGTCGATACTGTGCTGCTTTGTTTCTGATTATCGTACGCAGGGCCAATATTAGCAAGGTCCTAAAAGAGAAGCCAACATACAAATTTAAAAAAATAAAAATTTCAGCTAGACTCTTCAAAGCAGGTACAAATATAACCGCAGGCATCTGTGAATGTCAAACATTTATTGAGAAGTTAAGTCAGCATTACCAAGTGTGTACTAAGCATGCTTAGCATTGCAGCCTTAGCTGAATTCTCAAAGCTTTCAAGGCATCCCAAGGCTTTTAGAGAGCTAATACATACACCCGCAAGTCTGTGTTATGCCCTGCATTCTCTAATTGACAAAAGTTCTAATCGGTCCTCCCCCAACTGACCTCCACTTAATGTATCATGAAATTAACCAACCTGAAAACAATTGTGAATAATGATGTTATCATGTTATGGAAATATTTCTGCATTGATAACTTTACTCGATTGTGCCATGAAGGGGCATGCCAAGTTGACATACCTGGTCTAGGAGTCCAAATTTGGGGTAATCCTCCTCCGGATCTTTGCTCCCTGGGTCTGGATGTTCTTTCACCAAAAACACGTCCCTTTCTTTACACTGGCGTAGAACATTTAAACAATATCAGAAGCCTGTGGCACATTCAGAAATACTTGAAAGGTGAATGGTGATTCGGGGTCATGGATCAGTAGCACGGCGTTAGTTTTGCATGCAGAAGGTCCTAGGTGTGATCTCTGGCACCTCCAGGATCAGTTTGTGGATGATGTAAAAGAGCTCTGCTGGAGACCCTGGAGAGCTGCTGCTAATCTGTGCAGACAATACTGATCCTGATGGATCAGAAGGTCTGATTCAGTATAAATCCAGGTGGGCAGCCATGTTGGTCTGAAGCAGAAGAACGAAGTGTGAGTCCAGTGGCACCTTTAAGACCAACAAAGTTTTATTCGAGGTATGAGTTTCCATGTGCATGCACACTTCCTCCATGTGCATGCACACTTCCTCAGATCTGAGGAATCCTCGGATTAAGGAAGTGTGTGTGCACATAAAAGCTCATACCTTGAATAAAACTTTGTTGGTCTTAAAGGTGCCACTGGACTCAAACTTTGTTCTACTGATTCAATATAAGGCAGCTTCATGTGTTCAAGGGCCCAGGTTGAATCCCCCGCATCTCTGGTGATAAGGATCAGGTAGTGGGTGACGTGAAAAGGCCCCTGCCACCCTGGAGAGCCCCTGCCAATCAAAACTAACATCTAAAAGACGAATCAGTGCTATAACCTGATACAAGGCAGATTTGTATGTTTAGATGCAACTGGGATTCTTTAACAGACACACACACTCCCTTTTCTTTCCATTTCCATTTTGTGCTTCAGAACTTCCAGCACTTACCATTGTTTTCACAATATTATTTGGCCATGTCATTTTTCCTGGTCTCTGCCTCGTTGTCATACATTCCCAGTACTTGTCAATAAATGGGATAATATCCTGTTTGAAACCAAAGGGAAATAATGACAAGTTTTACTAAAGAGCAAATGTTTTCACCAGGTTTCAGGATCTCCACCATACAAATTACAGTGCCAGCCTTTTCCATTAGAAGCAAGACATTACACAAGTGTCGCTTAAATGACAAGGGCTGCATCCGCACAATCACAATGAACCGTGACTAACAACTGTGATCTGATACAAATCCCAGTTAGTTGTGATGTCTAGCTGCCAAATGCCTGACAAATTAGGGCTTCTTTTGTGCCAAACTAGGGCATCAACCCAGGGCCTGTGGCCAGTTTGTCAGCCACTGTTCATCCTAAATGTGGTTTGTTGCAACATCTGGATTCTCCTACCAATTTGTTGAACAGCTCCACTTCCTCCTAGCTGTGTGGCATCCTCCCTATATTGCCTACCCTGATGTCTTCGCTGGTGGGAGAATGGTACAAAGCCAGCAACTCAGGGTCACATGCAACCTGGGATTTGTTACTTCTGTCTGGTAAACCAACAAGAGTTTGTTAGACAAAGCCATGCTTTAAGCATGACATCTGAATGCAGCTGTGGTCTAAATTCACCGACATCAGCACACATGGAAGGTTACAGTAGGAGGAATTGAAGAAGAGAAGAAGAGAAGAGATTGGATTTATACCCCGCCCTTCACTACCCAAAGGAGTTTCAGAGCGGCTTACAAACTCCTTTCCCTTCCCCTCCCCACAACAGACACCCTGTGAGGTGGGTGGGGCTGAGAGAACTCTTTCCCAAGCTGTCCTTGAGGGAACAGCTGGTACAGAGCTATGGCTTGCCCAAGGTTATCCAGCAGGTGCAAGTGGAGGAGTGGGGAATCAAACCCAGTTCTCCCAGATTAGAGTCCGTGCACTTATGGATGTATAACCGGCCTTTTCCTATGTAAATGATAGTTAACAAAAAAAGTTTTAACAAAAAAATTAGTTCATGGAGATGATTTCCCTCTCTCTGTATGACACACAAAAAGTTAAGAGTGTTTTTTTAAAAGAATGGAAAAACAGATACGGTTTGCAATGTTTAGAGTCCAAAGCAAATCGAGCAAGCGTCCTCAATGAATCCATTAATGAGTTGCTACCAGTGCCATCCTAAGCGGAGTTGCCCTCTTCTAAGCCCACTTTGCTGCAAGAGTCAGCTAGCACTCTGCATTTCAACGGTACATACATTATTCTTTCTTGGCCTATTCATAAAAAAGACCAAATTGCACTGCATCCAGAAAATGTCACTTCAGTCAATACCAACGTTTTGTACATTCAGAGATGGCGAAGAGAAAGAGTGGATCCTGTACCTTGTCTTTGGAGAACATTGTCTTTGGGTGTTCATCTTGGGTCCGTGACTGCCAAGTTAAGTTGGCTAGGGAACTAAGACACATTTCCTTTAGATCTTAAGAATAAAACAGAGAGAGAGAGAGAGAGAGAACACAGCTTTAGGGCTTAGCAACTGCGATCCCTCTTAAGCTAAACAAATCCACTTCCTAAAAGTTACAGTCAGGCCAGCCTGCAGTGCGGTGAAGCGGTTAGAGTGGGTGAGGAGACACACGTTCAAATCCCTGTGGTCACGAACCCCCTGAGTGAACTTGCACCAGTCACTCTCCCAGAGCCTAGCCTACAACCAAGAGATGAGGACAAAAATGGAGGAGGGGAGAACCCCGTATGCTCTTCCAAGCCCCCGGATGTTTGTTATGATAATGTGTAAGCAATGACAAAACCCCACCCCCAACACTTTCCCAGTATTTTTTCCCTTACTTACTTGCTTGTTTTCTTAAGAAATATGTATTTCCACTATGATGGCAAATGTTGCAATGGAAACTGTAGTTGGTCATAAAAGGCAGGCAGGATCTGGAGAAGAGCAACTTCTTTTATTATTTCACAGTAAGTAGTATGAACTCTCTTGTGATGGAACAAAAAGGTGAGTGGAGTGCCTTCCTATCCCTGCATGCTCCCATCAAGTTTAATGAAATGGAGCTACCAACACTAAAGCTTAACACACAGTTCTAGAGAAAGACCAATGGAAACCCATTCTTCCCCCGTCCCCGCAGCAGTCTGTAACTAACTCTTGAAAGTCAGGTTCCGAGATACAGCTGGGTCAGATATGTGAAGAGGTACATCTAACTTTCCTCCCATAAAACACTCACCTGCATCCCAATCTACAGTTTAGTCAATCTGATGTACTAGGATGTAAAATGCTCCAGATCTAACCAACCTCAAGGTCAACTAGTAATCTTCCTCCCAGACTGTGCAGAGACTCTGGGGATTCTTGGTCTCGCATCACAGCTTGGCTCAATACTTCTTGGTTAAAACCTCTAATCCTGCATCTGCTTTTGACACACTGAGGTCGGCATTGCATAGATGGGCCTGCAAGGGGCCTGCCTCAAAACATAAGGCTGGACTAGAGAGCTTCTTAGTCCCTTCCTCCTTTCCCTTGTGGCTCAACTGGTCTCCAGAACAGTTTTTAAAACACACACACACACTTTCAAAGCCTTTTTTGGGAGGAGGCTGCAAACACCACCAATCACTTTCAAGTCCAATGAATTTGATAGTTCTGCTCACTACACTAATATTTCAGGCAGATCCATCACTTTGCACTGCAATATGAGTCAGCAAAATAATACTGGCCCTGCTTGTCTGCCTGTGCTTAGTCAGCAGAAGCCAAGGCTGAAGAGGCTTCAGGGGATTATCAGCCAAGTAAACAGAAGCCCATCATTTTTCGTGGAAAATGCAAGATCAATGTCAAACATGCAAAGGTTGCCAGCCACAAGCAACAGAGTCTGCCGTAATCCCATCTGAAACAGCTGGATCTTCCCTTGGAGTAAGGCAGTTAAGGACTGCAGCCTTGTAGAGCTTTGCTCAGCACAAATGGTTTTATTATTCTTTACATGGCTCTGTGTGTGCTGGGTTGCTGCGCAAACAACCAGAGAAGCAAGGTCCTGGCCACAGGAACTTTAACGTACCCCACTGAATATTTTACCCAAAAAATGTAATAACTTATAAGGCTTTAGTTGACTCCGTAATCATCTTAAGTAAAAGGGTAAAGGTTTCCCTTGCTCGAAAGTCAGTCTAATCCAACTCTAGGGGGCGGTGCTCATCTCTGTTTCCAAGCCGAAGAGCCAGCGCTGTCCAAAGACGTCTCCATGGTCATGTGGCTGGCATGACGAGGTGCATGGAAAGCTGTTACCTTCCCACCGAAGCGGTACCTATTTATCTACTTGCAGTTTCTTGCTTTTGAACTGCTAGGTTTGCAGGAGCTGGGGCTAGAGACAGGAGCTAACTCTGTCATGCAGTCTTGAACTGCTGAGCTACCAATCTTCTGGTTTGCAACTCAGTGACTTATCCTCTAAGCCACTATGGCTTTAATGGTAGCCAAAAGAGAGAATTTGAAGGAATGCAAGACCCAAAGATTTCCAGGGTATAAGCTTTTAAGAGTCCTGAAGACTCTCAAAAGCTTATACCCTGGAAATCTTGCTGGTCGTTACAGTGCTACTGGAATCGAGCCTAACTCTTCCTCTGCAGACCAACATGGCTTCCCACCTGAAACTATCTTTGAAGAATTGCTTTGTCTTACATGTCCCTACCTGGTCTGCATCCTTTCTCCCCCTTCAGAGGTCCAGTGGGTGACACAAAAGCCTTTTCAGTGGCTGAATTAAGGAATACCCTCCCCTCTCCAGACAGATTTGTGAAATGTCAACATTACTTTCACTTTGCTACTGGGGGGAGAGAGACACACCTTTTCATCTTCCAGTGCACTCAGCGATAGTACTCTGAAACTCTAAATGGATGGACTTTTAAAAATATGCTGCATAATTTTCCTTGCAAAACTCAACAAAGCAGAATTAAGGATTCTGACTATTTTTCATACTGATCTATGACTCTGATCTGTCAATGGGGCTTTAAGTTTCTGAAAACATTACACAGAGCCATGGACCCCATCAGTACAAAAACTGCAAAGAGGAAAAATGAGAGGGTGAAAATGAAGACCACAACCTTGCATGTCTGTTCTTCCATATTAAGCACCACTGATTTCACAGCAGAAAGAACCAAACTGTGAGCTCACGCTGCCCTCTTCTGGCAGTATTCACGCAAACGTATTGAGACAATGGGCCAAAATAGATAGAGGCTGGGAGACCCACAACAGGATTTCTTAAGCATTTTGAATTGGCAAAGTACAGCTTCACGGCCCCTTATTCTGGATCATAGCCACAGCATGGGATAGCAGTGGTAGCTACAACTTCCCACTGGAGCTGTTTTCTCAACCTCAAATGGTCTACTAGAGTTACCACCTGCTTTGCTGGGAAGGGGGAGGGGCACACTGTTCATCCATATGTCACCTGAACCTTTCCCATCTTCAAAGGGCAAACAGCAGGCTGAGATCAGGAAAACTGAGTGGATGAGAAGAGCTAAACCCCACCCAACCTGTGCCATTGAGGGGTGGGGGCCACAGTCACTATTTACCAACAAACATGCTCAGGGCATCCACTCAAGGGTCTCTGGGTGTCTCATGCACTCTTCAGCTAACGGCTCTTCCTCCACCCAAGCAGATCTTCCCTTGGAGGAAGGTGCCAAACTTGGCTTAGTGGGATGGAAGGACACAGACCATCACCATTTAAAATGTGTCTCTTGAAATGGCTTCTCTAACAATCTGGGAACAGAGAGGATGACAATGGAGAAAGACATGCAGCCACTACGTACGTTGTATCGATGCCAAATGTTTCTGCGGTGAACCATTTCGTACAAATCCCACACTGCAGCTCAATCTCTCCCAGCTGCCGTCCATTCTCTTCATCGACCGAGCCGGTTTGTGCATCCAAAACTTCAGAGTTGTCCCCGATACCTTCCTGCAATGACATTAGCACAGCTGCACAACAAAAAAGGCCAAGAACCACATTAGCCACAAGGCACAAAGTGCAACACCACATGGAGAACCTGTGGGATGCATCAGTTAGAGGGCTGGGCCAGGATCACGGAGACCAGGGGTCACAGTCTGACTCAGCTACGAAGGTGACTGGGGCATGCTAGCCCAGCCCTGTTCATAAATTACAGTGAACACATGTACAAACTGTGTACAGTGTCCCCTTCATTGTTCTTTTTAAGTATGTTCAGTGATTATCACAATACATTCAAGTACAACTGAACAAGTGATAGAAACCTTACGATTCTCCAGGTACTGATCCCCAGTTTCATTTGAAAAACAAGAATATGTTGGCTATTTCTTACAAACCAATGTACACAGATGCAGGCAGCGTGTATGTGCATTCACTGCAAGATGTGAGCAGCATGCAGTGTCTCAACCTAATTACTTCACCAGAGTCACGAGGAGAACCTAGCACGCCACAATCATAATGAAGAAAGGGTATGATAGATGAATTTGGAACACAAACCATTGTAATATGAGAAAATATGTAACCTGGATTTTGCAGAAACAGGAAAACCCTTTCAAAAGATTCATCCAATGAGCATCAGTCACACCATCACCCAGTCATCTAATCCACAGCAAATGGACCTCCCCAGCCAACCCAGAAATGAACCTTGGCATACTAGCATAGAACAGGGACAACTCTGAGAATTAACTGTGGAGTTTTCTAATTCTTCTTCCCATCCTCCTCACGAATAGGGCCTAAAACCAAAGCACCTGCAGCATCCCAGCAGAGCTTCACCGATCCACCTACCAATGCATCCTTCCCACTAGATGATTCCGTCTCCAAGGCAGCACTGGCATCTGGAAGGGATACATCCCCACTGAAAGGCACAGAAGGAACCACATCACACTCATAATATTATTGCACATTACACACATTTAGGAGGGAGAGGGGGCTCTGCTTTTTTCAGAGGGTCTCCATTCTTCATCCCAAGCACTGGAGGAAAAAGCAAAGCAGTGCTGGCAGTGCAAGGCCATTCTATTGGGTAGGCCTGAGCAAAAGATGGTTGTGCTGGGTGCAAGGAGGAATGTTTCTGGGTAGAAGAGAAACAAAAAGGAGTCTAATGGCATTTTAAAGACCAACAGAATTATTACAGCAGACGCTTCCACTGGCAAAAAGCCACTTAATTATGTATTTCTGCATGAAATGCATCTTCATTTAAGGGTGGTGGTGGTCTGAGAGATTACTGGGGAAAGCACTGTAAAGAGCAGGGCCACAATTTACAAGGGATTCATTAACCAGCAACTACTTATATGCAGAGCTCAGGTGTATCGAGCATCCCCTTTAAGCACGAAACAAAGAACAAAAAAGACGTGTATCTCGTGGCATGTTAAACAATGACTGATTTGCTATGGCAGAATATTTTCACGGACTAGAAATGCGTGAACCAAAACTCCATCACTAGATGAAGAAACAGAGAGGGAAACAGCTGAACCAAGCATTGCAACCAGACGTCCAGCATGCAATGTTTCAATGCAAATCGCAAAAACGATATAAGACAGGAAGGGGGAGAAAGCGCAAAAGAATGACTGAGAGTAGGGCGGTGAAAGGCAGATCCGATTGGCCAGCAGGTCAGCGCTCTGGCCAATAAGATACGGGTTTGAGAGTTGTGGCCAATGAAAAACAGATTTGAGCGTTCTGACCAATAGGATCAACCGGCGGAAGCGTGGCTGTGCCGAGCCAATGGGAGCGCAGATGCCGTTTTCCCACTCTTGTTCATGCGCCCACGCCTTACCCAGTCTCCGAGTCTGCAGTTCCCTGCTCAGCAGGCCCTGCGGTTTCCCCGGCCGCTGCCTCTGGAGCCTCCGGTGGAGTATTCTCCCCTTCACCCCCTTCTTCGGGAGCAGGAGTTGTACCTCCCGCCGCCGCCATCTTCCGCCCAAACACAGTTCTCGCGAGAGTTACTTCTTGAGTTCTCGCGAGCTGTTATTACTTTCCCCCCCGCAACCCCTCCTCTTCCTTTTCTTAAAGGGGCAACGTCAAATATTGAGCGCAATAAAAGAAAATGGCTGGGTAATGGAGTAATTACCCCCGCAAAAAGAATATCACCCCGTATTAAGGTCTGGTTCTCACTGAGGTCCGGTCCCTCTAAAAGAGTTGGCACGTAGAAAGCATTTCAGTCTCTGTTCTCCCAGGCCTTTCACAAATAATGTAGCCCGAACCTTTCTTTTTAAAAAGGAAAAATTCATATTATGCTGTATGCCTTCTCTGAATGTGAACAGTTTAATGTTTTGGATATGTTACTATTTTATATATGTGGATGTCAAATGTACATATTTTATTCCACATCAGTGATTTAATGTTTCAAAAATTTCCCGACTTTATTTACTTAATTTATAGCCTGCCTTTCTCCCTAATGAGCCCCCAAAACGGCTTATATTGTTCCCATCTGCTCCGTTTTATCCTTACAACAACCCTGTGAGGTGGGCTAGGTGGAGTGTGTGAGTGGGCCAGGGTCAACCAGCAAACTTTATGAAAATGATTAATTTATTTATGTTGCTCATTAGATTACCAGGAGTATTTCAAGCACTATACATTGTGCTTATTTTCCATGATGGCTTTGCTTCTGGAAATCTACATTTTCTGGATAGTGCATCTGTAATCTCTGAGAGCATAGTGCTGTTGCCTACACAATACCTTCTCTGGAATTCTCCATGTTGCTATAAAAAATAGATTTTTTAAAAAACAAAGTTTTGAGGAATAAAACAATAGAAAGCATCTGTCCTCATAAAGCAATCATACAGTATTGGAACTGTCACACCTCCTTTCTGTTGAGTGGCTTTTATCATCAAAGAACTGGGTGTTTATTAAATTACTCACACAGTAAGAGTCCCTTTGAAGACACTGATAACTCCCATTGACACCAGTGATCCCCAAGCTTTGATCATCACAGGAATCTTCTGAAGTACAAACCCATTTTACAGAATAAGAGGTCAAAATGCATTGGCCTAATCCCACTATGGCAGAACCAAAGTTCCAGTGACTTGTTTTCTTCCTACACACAAAGTTGGCTTTCAGGAATCCCAGAAAGAAAATAATGGTTTTTCCCTAACAAAAGATCAAAGGCGCTGATAATCTAATGAACCTGAAATATGGGATCCAGCATCCTTAATTCATTCAACTGGGATTTTGAAAGCAGAGTGGGCTTTGATGTTGGTTTTAACTGGAAAACATCAAAGGAAGGCCCAGTGATATTGATCATACAATTATTCGTCAACAAGTGCACTTTCTTAAGTCAATTACAACCATTTCCAAGTCCAAAGCTTTCAGAGATAATGCAAATCATGGTTAAAGACTGTCACTATTCTATCTTAGGAATTCATTTTAAACCCCGTTCACCCGTTTTATATGCAAACTGTTATGAAGTCTGTGGCCATTGTGTCACATGTTCTTAATTTCTTTCATTATTATTTATTTTATTCTCATATGCACCAGAGATAAGATAGGTGTGCCTTTGCGACAGGATATGACAGGTGAGTCATTGTTCCAGATTCCCCCTCAGGATTCATTCACATGTAGATATTTATTTGGTTGGATTCTGACCAGGGCACAGTGCTCTGTGTAATTTGGCCCTAGGCCCCATACTAATGCCTTGGAGCTCATTAGTTTGCCGGGCAGCAGCTGCTGTCCATTACCTGGGGTGCTGAAAACAGTTTTTCATGATATCCAGTAGAACTATTGGTCTGTCTCCTCACCCTTTCCAGACCTTCCTGGAACAAGACAGAGAAATCCTGCACTCTGCTACTTAATTGGCTAAATGATTAAAGTAGCCCATGGAACCTGTCAAAGTGCCATGCAAGTCCACCTTGAGCTGGGGGTGTAGCTTCTCAGATCTGGATAATAATACTAAGATGATACAACTGGTAACATTCCCAGGAGAGAGGATTCAGGTCTTAGCTTCGGACTCCCTTTATGTTTTAAGATCACTTCAGAGGATTCACCAGAAAACTGGGCTGCCAAAATCTAGCAGCTGAGCCCTAAGAATTCTAATTGGTTCAGGGGCAGCAAAGAGATACAGCCCTTATGCAATCATCATAGCAAGTGTGGTATAGTAGTGTTAGACAAGGACTGGGGGGACCTAGGTTCCAGTCTCTACTTGCTATGAAACTTACTCGGTGATCATGGACCAGTCGTCCTCTCGGCCTAACTTGCCTCATACAGTTGTTGTCAGGCTATAGTGGAGAAAGGGGGAAGCCCTGGATGCTGCTGCCATGGGATAAGAATGCACTAAATAAATAAATGCTTCCAGTACAAGACTGAGCTGCTTTTCACTCCATTTTCCAAATGCAAAAGATTTCCGCATGGATATAAAAAGATGACTTCCACTTAGGGTTGGCAATTCTGGCTTGAGAAATTCCTGGAGATTTTGGGGTAGTGTCTCAGGGGGTTGAAGTCTGGGAAGGGAGGGGAGCTCGGCAAGAATGTGTGAGGCCATATAAAGTGTGTCCTCTGAAACTGCCATTTCCTCCAAGGAAACTGATCTCTGCAATCTGGAGATTAGTTTAATTCCAGGTGACCTCCAAGCCCCAGCTGGAGGTTGCTAACCCTACTCTCAGTATCCATACACAGTACTGGCCAATCACAGTTTGCAACTGAATACCAAATTTTGTATGATGTTGGCCTTTTTCTATTCCTTTAAAAAAAACACAACCCAAAACATAAATCACTGTTTCTTTTTTTACTGGGGCTCTAAGAAAGGAAGGGCAGCTTCAGCTCAGTCCAGTGCCCGATGGGTTGTTTCCATCATCAGCGCCTGTTATAGGGTGTTTGGGGAGCCCTGTCCCTTGGATGTCAGAGCCCATTCAACTTGAGCTCTTGCTTCCTCTGCAGCATTTCATGGAAGAGTTCCACACCACAACATCTGTCAGGCCACCTCATGGTAATCTGAGGACACTTTAATCAGACACTATGCTCTAGACCTGAGGTTCCAAGTGCTGTGTGCCTGGGGAATATCGGCTTGTAGAATATGTCTTCTTCCCTGATTTGAATCCACTGATAACAATTAGAAATATTTGAGCAAGGCAATTGTATTTTGATCGTCCTGATGGCGTCTCCCCACAGACTTATATATTGCTTTGTTTCCATCTCTGAAGCAAAATTCTACGTTCTTGCATGCTTAGTTGTCTATCTGGTGAATGCTTCACTGTGGAAGTGGGTAAATGGTCTGCCCTGAGGCCAGAGACACAGCAGGCAGGATGTCTTCAAAAACCTTATTTAATGTACTGAACAGCAAAGCAGGGAACTGTCTTTTTCTATTCAAGAGCAACTCTGAAAAAAATTGCAGGTCCCACCTCTGATCAACTAACCTCTAAGCTAGAGGACGTTAACCAATAAGGACATTTCTTGCCATCTCCAGAGCAAAATGCCTTTCAGGACAAGGTTGCTGAGAACCGGGATCAAGGCCTTTTGAGCTGGGGCCCTCTATAATCAGCCTCCTGACCAATGTTCCCTCAAAGCTATGGAGTCTTGTGAGGAAAAATTCTACTTTGTGAGCTCCTGGCATTAAAGTTGTGAGCAGGTGATTTGGCTACTGCATAAATTGGTTAGCTCTGGAGCCATCCTTCCTGAGCTAAGACAAAAATGTGTGAGCCAGAGGCTAAAAAACTGAGCTAGCTCACACTAACTCAGCTTAGAGGGAACATTGCTCCTGACCTAACTTTTCACTTAAACTTCCTTTTAAAATATAGCTGACACAGTCCAGTCCTCACTTTGTTGTTTGGAAGACCCAGGAGAGTGGGGGATCTCTGTGAGATATGCCATGTGCCCACTGAAAAAAAGCCTGTTCAATATGTGGCAGGCACCAGTGACAAAAGAGGACATAATTTAAAATAGGAATTCTCAGATTGCTAAAGTTTGAAGCCCTCTGAGAACTATTATCAATAGTTCAGGCAGAGAATCTCCCTGGTATCTGATCAGGTGAGCTTTGACTCACAGAAGTTTACAGCCTGGAAAATTTTGTTGGTCCTGAAAGTGCTACGGAAGTAGAATTTGGTTCTGCTACACCCCACTAACACAGTTTCCCACCAAGAACTATCAATAGTCCAGTTACTCACAGAGGTGTTTGTAAATCTCTTTGCTTATCAAACTGCTGTTGAATGATGATGAACACTTGGCAGCTGAGGCATTTAACCTTGGAAAGACTGATATTGCGAGCAAAGGAGTGAAATAGGAGCTCTTAAGAAATTTGCATATAGCTACAGTCTTTGATCATCCCAAGAAGACTCTGCTTGGGCAAGAAATTTAATCCCACTGGGCGAGTTGTTCTTCAGATGTCCTCTAAGGAGTTTCTTTCAGATTCTCCCTTTGAAACATAAACTATTGAGGCTCACTCCGTTGAGGCTGCAGGCTCCCTGTAGACAGATAAGGCAACCACCTATTCCGTAATCCTATGCCTTTGCAGAGGAGGCATGTTTGTGCTGAATATTACTCTGAAACAGCACTGTCTTTAAATCCTGAAAGCATCTGAAAAATCCTCTGGCTGGAAGTGGATTTCTGTGGCCGCCTAGTGAAGATTGAATCTGAAGAGGTAGGCTCTATTAAACCGAAGTTTATGCTGGAATAAAATTGTATTCATGTTTAAAGAAAAGATCTGGCCACTGTGGTGCTTGCCCTGGTAACATCTAGAATAGATTACTGAAATGTGCTTTACGTGGGGCTGCCCTTGAAGACTGCCCAGAAGCCACAGATAGTACAGAATGCTGAGGCCAAAGTATTGGCTGGAATGGGTCATAGGGACAGTATCACTCCAGTCTTGTTCCAGCTACACTGACGTCCGATTTGTTTCCAGGCTCAAGTCAAGAGGTTGGTTTAGATCTTTAAAGCCCTGTACAGTCTGGGACCAACATACCTTAAGAACTGCCTCCTCCCCTATAAACCTACCCATACAATCCCGTCAGTTTCGGGGGTTGCCCCTGCCATCTGAACTCTGGGAGCTGCTCTGGGCCCAGTCATGGTAGTGCACTTGGAGCAGCTCTCAGACACCAGCACCACTGCACCTGGGGTGAAAGGTGGTTGGCAAAGCCTCAAGCCACACCAGGTTTGGCAATGTGGGGAGGGGGAGATGGGATTCCGCCCATGAGTCTTGCAGGATCCCCCCTTGTACATATATATGGGCGGAATCCCATCTCCCCCTCCCCACATTGCCAAACCTGGTGTGGCTTGATGACAAAAATGTATATAAGGTTGTACAGATCCAAAAATATCACATTCCAATCGTAAGTTTAAAAAAATTGATTTCTTACAAAGATTAAGGCCTACCTATTTCCCATCTATATATATAAAAGAAAGTCCTCTCACTGTAAAATATACCAAATTCGGGGAGAGCGCTCCTACCATGGCGTAGGTGCTCACAGGGCCGGCTCTGTCACTAGGCCAACTAGGCGGCTGCCTAGGGGTACAGCTGGCAAATGGGGTGGCAAAGAGACTGAGAGAGACTCAAACCAGGAGACAGTGTGCATTATGCAAACCACGATTTACCATTATGTCTGAATCCAGCTTTCCATCCAGGCTAAGAACCAAACTTAGCTTTGGGCCAATGCAGATAGACTTGTAGGTGCTGCGGCCAGCCAGTGCAGGTGGCTGCCAGCAGGGCTGGAGAGCTCGTGAGCCCAGGTGGGTGCTGGGGCTGGGGGGGTCTCTGGCGGTGGAGAGGACGGCTCTTGTGGGGGTGGGGGTACTACAAGGCAGCCTCACCTGAGGGGGCACCACAAGGTAGCCTCGCCTAGTGCGCAAAAAACCCTGGGGCTGGCCCTGGGTGCTCACTAAGAAGTGATTTTTAGAAATTCGACCCCTAAGTGGGTCAAAAGGGGGAAAATGTGCTCCCCCCATTGATTCCTATGTGGCTGCCTCCTAGCACCCCCCCCCCCACTCTCTGGTTGGTCAGCTGCAGAGCTCAGCATTCTGAGGTTAACAAAAAACCAGTTACAGGAGACTGCAGAGAACTAACAGCAGCTGAGGAAATCAGGAATGGTCAACAACCACCTGTGAGGCGCAGTGATGCTGCTGGCCCAGCCTCTCCGATGGCTTCCAACACACTCCCCCTCACCTCCTACACCTATCAGGCAGTTGTCTGTCAGGTGCAGCAGCGGTTGCAGGGTGCTAAAAGCCATGAGGGATCCTGCTGGCCCCACCTCCACAGTGGCTTCTAATACTCCTCCCCCTCCCACACTGGACAGGCAGCTGCCTGTCAGGTGTAGGAGAGGAGGTGGGATGCTTACAGCTGCTGGGGAGGTTTGCTTAGCAGGATTGCCTTAGCTCTGGTGCTGGCCCAGCCTCACGGATGCCTTTAAACATAATCCCCTCCACACACACACACACCAGACATGCGGGTGTCTGTCAGGTGTCAGAGCAGGGCCAGGGTACTTTAACGCTACAAGGAGGAGGCAACTTAGGAATGCAGCAAAGACATTTGCACATAGTACTCCCATGGGGCACTGAGCTGCGCAGGCCAAGTACCAGCAAATCACCCTGAGGCGCTCAGAACAACACAGTCTCCATATGAGCAAAACAATCCAGGAGCACCAGTAGAAAGGCCATCACTTTTGTGGAAGGTGGAAGGAGTTGACTTAACAGACAACTGCTTCTTAAATGGACAGTTCTAGGTGGCCTGCTCTGGAGTGAGCTCACCAAGCAGCCTGGTGATCCTAGCACCTGAGGGCAGAACCACCAATGTGGTCTACAGAGAGGTCCTTCAGCAGAGAGAGAAAAAACCCAGTACACATGTCTCACTTCATTTTTTACACTACAATCTTCTCCATTAGAATTCCTACAACAAATGTTACATTTCAGACTTCACATCATCAGTATTATAACTGGATTTACAGAACTTAAATACCGTAGCGAAGCACGGGTATCAGACTAGTTTATAATAAACCCATTTAGTAAGGAGTGCCGCTATCTGTATCTTCTCATACTAGTCCATAGTTCTTATGGAATTTTCCATTACAATTATGGAATTTCCATTATAAGCATTTGTAGAAGATGCTATGATGTTTAATCATGTGACAGAACATCCCAGAGCATGAATTTAGAGCCCTCTGGATTAGAAATACTGTTTTTTTGTTTTTTAAAAAGATGATCCTTGACATTTTCCAACAACTCTCAAACCATCTGCCTTTCTTGTACCTGGATGGTGTCAGATTGCTCTTCTCTGGGCACATACGAGACCCTGGAAGATGTCTTTGTGAGGAAGAGAAAGGATTGAAGCCACGTGGTGGCAGTAAAAGCCAATGCTGCCAAAAAACTTTGGACCTTGGAATAAGAAAACTGCAAGGCTGGGAAGTGGTTTTTTAAAATTATCTCAAGGGTTTTCTAGTTTTTATTTCCTCTAGGGGAAAAAACCCTTTAAAAGGGGGATTAGACAGATTCATTGAGGATAGGTCTATCAGTGGCTACTAGCCATGGTGACTAAAGGGAACCTCCAGGCTCAGAGGCACTAAACTTCTGAATCCCAGAGCCAGGAGGCAACATTAGAGGAAGGTTTTGGCTTCTATGCCCCTGTTGTTGGACCTCCAGAGGAATTGGTTGGCCAGTGTGGGAGACAGGATGCTGGACTAGATGGACTACTGCTCTGATCCAGCAGGGCTCTTCTTACTTTCTTAAATAACCTATTAGTAATAATCTCTGTTTTGGGTACAGAATTGCCTCAAGCAGTCAAATCTAACCCAGTAGGTAGGTAAAGTTCCAATGGGATAGCAAGACAGGAAGTGGCATTTATAAAAGGGAAAGATATACTGAGGTGAGGCTGGACTTCACACCTGGACTCCACTTTTTAAGGGGAGGAGTTGTGCAACAGTCCAGGTCTTGTATGCAGGAAGTCCCAAGCTCAGTTCCTGGCATTGCCATTTGAAAGAGCTCAGGTAGCAGGAAATGGGAAATATCTTTCCCTGCCTGAATCCTGGGAGAACTGCTGCCAATTAAAGCAGATAATATTAAGCCAGCGTAGCTTAGTAGTCAGAGTGTCAGACTAGAATCTGGAAGACCCAGGTTCGAATCTCCACTCTGCCATGGAACCTTGCTGGGTGATCTTGGGCCAGTCAGACACTCTCAGTCTAAACTATCTGTGAGGATAAAACAGAGAAGATCAGTGCAAGCCTTTTGGGCTCCCATTGAAGAGAAAAGCAAGTAGTAAGTTGGATAGACCAATGGATGCATTGCACTTCAAAGTCAGGGTGTACCTCTCATTAAACCAATGGCTCTTTCATACATAGGTGCAAGCATTCAGGACAGGTTTCTTTCATCTTATCTACAAGCAGCATAAGAAGCTGGCTTTCTTTCCAAGATTACAAACAGAAACAAATTGTTAGGTTTCATCAGTGCTGGGAAGACATTCTTCTGATTGCCACTTGGAAGAAACTGGTGGGAATGAGCATTTAATGTTGTTCTCAATCGTATTGCAAGCATTGGAGGTATGCACTCACCTCCCTTTCCTACAGCTGTTCTTGTCTCTGTTCCTTATCTGCCAACTCATCCAACAGAAAAAGAAAATTAGTTTACCAGATATGTGCCTTCTTTGATCTTGATGGGGTGTGGGAGGGTGTAAGAAGAAACTGCTTGGCTTATCTCTACAAAAGTTTAGTCTTTCCCATTTTGCCTCCCTGATTCCTAAAACTGTGCATGTTTGAAACTGGATCACACATGTTATCATCCGGCTGAGAGCTTGTGATCTGCCCAAGGTCACTCAGTGAGCCTCCAAGGCTGACCGGGAGTTCAGATCTTGCTTTTCAAGGTGCTGTTCTGGCGTGCTAACCACTGTATCATGCAAGGGCATAGACTTTCCAATTTTCAGAGGGGGGGGGGGCTGGGGCTGGGCCAGAGACATCACAGGCCATTGTCTCTGGGGGAGGCTTAGCACTTCCTGGAAAAGTTCGGGGCGGGAGGCTCCAGCTCCCCAGCCTCTCTGAAGTTGATGCCTATGGTATCGTGCTGGCACCTCCTCAGAAATTGTAGCTGGCATTATTCAAAACCTCAGTTTAGCTCTTACAGTCTTCTAGGCATTCCAGCAATGATAGGACAAAGGGAAATTCACATATTTGCTCAGATACTGTGTGTAAAGGTACTCAGAGAGACTGCCTGCCTATCAAGTGAGGATTAAACAAGATAGGATGGAGATCATAGATCTCCCTTTGAAAGCAAAGTTACAGCCTGGAAGTGCATGGGACGGGAAGAGAGCACTTTGGTCTTGGATTCACTAAATGAATGCATACTCCCCTGCTACTTAAAGTGCACAAAACTGAAATTTTTTTAAACAGACACAACAATTTATCAATGCAGAAAATTGCACAATATACGGGAAGAGATGCCAGAGTGGCGGCATGATTAAAATGCCAGACTAGGATCCGGGAAAGTTCAGGTTCTCTTTCCCCCTCTGCCATGGGAGCTTGTGGGGTGACCTTGGGCCAGTCACACCCTCTCTGCCCCATTGACCTCACAGGGTTGTTGTTATGAGAAGAAACTGAAGGGAGAATGGGGTTAGCTGCTTTGGGTCCTCACTGGGGGGGAAAGCAGGATATAAATGAATTTATTTAGGAAATTGCTGTGCTTACTCTCTAGGGAACCTGTGCATGGTGGCTTACAAAATACAATATAACTAAAACCACGAAACTTCTTTGAAGTTATAAAACCCACCATTCAAAACACAGCAGAGCATAATAAAACACTATAAAGCCTGAAACAGATTAAAATGTGTCTTAAAACAATACAAACATAAATAAAGTCCTGACAAAAAGTCCATATAAAGCCAACTTATGATAAAGTAGGGGGGGAGTAGTTACCCAATAATACTCAAAAAGCTTTTACTTCTGCCCCGAAATGATTGCATTTGTCTTGGGGGAAGTGAAGATATGCCATCAAGATGAATGTGTTTTAAAAGAGATATCCAAAACGCCAGAATACAGCCCACATAATACCATTTATTAGGACCAACCAAATGACACAAATCATTATAACAAAGCTGTTAAATCTTCTGGATCATTCACTCCTTTGGTACGTCCTGAGTAAATTTCTTGGCTAAGGCAAGCCCCCCCCCCCTCCCCAGTTTTGGGTACCGCAAAGAGCCAGTGTAGTATAGTGGTTCAAATGCTGGACTAGAAACGGGGAGATCCTGGTTTGAATCTACACTTTGCCATGGAAGCTCACTGACTCAACCTAAGGCCAATCACATCATCAGAGCCTAACCTACCTCACAGGGTTGCTGTCAGGATAAAAGGGAAGAGGGGACAAAAATATTGTAAGCTAGTTTGGGAGAGGAGTGGAGTATAAATACAGGAAAAAATATATTTGGATATCAAAAAGATACTCAATTCCTTGCCCTGCTGCTATTGTGAAGAAATTAATTAGATTATGTGTGGTATGTTTAACAATCCCCAGTACAGGTAGATCAGAGGCAGGAGTAATGTCTTGCTGCATTATTGGATCAGATTTGGACTTTGTTTTACACATCTGTGCATTGCCATCACAAAAGGCAAAACTATGCCTTTAACTTTAGCTCTCTGTCCTCTCCAAAATTTAAAGAATGATGGTTTGTAAATATGGTGCAGTTTTGATGGAGTAAAAAAAAAAGGGGGATATTAACTTAAAGTTTAATTCTCTCATAGATGTCTGGACTTTGTGAAAAGCGGAAGAATTTTAAATAAATTGCCAGGAACCTTCATTAATTTCTACTCTTACGTCATTTTCTCATGCCATCCCATCTGTTTCGACTCGCAGATTTCCCAAGGTTCTATTTTGTGTAAACACAGTTTCAGAGGTGACATGTGCAGTTACTACAGACAGAGTGTTTTTCATGGTAGCGGAAGTGCCATTAAGTCATAGTTGATATGGTGACCCCGCTGGGTTTTCAAGGTGGGAGATGTTCAGAAGTGGTTTGTCATTGCCTGCCTCTGCGCCACAGTTCTGGTATTCCTTGGAGGTCTCCCATCCAAATACTAGCCTGGGCTGCCTTGACCCTGCTTAGCTTCCAAGATCTGATGAGACTGGGCTAGCCTGCGCTGTCCAGATCAGGGTGCCTTTTTCATAGTAGCACATTAATTATGGAATTAGGTTTGTTGCTGCTGTATATGGAAGTTCCCTTCAGTCATAATGACTAGTAGCAATTAATGGACCTACCCTTCATAAATCTGTCGAACCCCTTATAAAAGGGGGCCATCACAGCCACAATTATCTTACTGGCAGTGAATTCCGCCATTCCCATTACTTTATTTTCTTGAGATTTTTTACTGGTAGGATGTTACATTTTTATTGGTACTAACTGATGGTTATTTGTTAACCTGAAGCCACGTGACTGAAAGATGGAACAGGATCTATGGAACAAAGAAATGCATAGCACGGTTGTAAAAAAAATCCTGTAATTCTGTTTTGCTTTTACTAGCAACTGAATTTTGCAGTTGCTCTATTCCTGCCACACTACTGGGGGTCTGGGTCACACCCCTCCAATCATGCATGGAAGGTCTGGGCAGAGCCTACTCATCTGCAAAGTGTACACATACAGTTAAATTCAGCTGGGGTAGCCGTGTTGGTCTGAAGCAACCACTCCAGGCAAAGGTTCTTAAACAAGAGCTTCTTTATTGGAGGGGTATCTTCGGGGTACACGTGTTGAGTTAGTAATGAACCTGAAGAGCCGTGTTAGTACAATTATAGGATATTCAAACCATATTGTCATACAGAAAACTCCAATCAGTGGCTAGGGAGAAGGTGCCTAAAACAGTTCCATTGTTTTATTCCCAGGCTAAAAGCGGGAAAGGAAAAGCGGTTTGCACCTGCAGGAGATAATATGTAATTCAAAACAAGTCTGTGTGAAGTAGCAAGCAACCAAGGACAGAGATAAGGAAGCGCAGAAGTTGCGGAGCTTGGGAGTAGGAGTAAATTCCCAAGGGGGGAGGGAGTCAGTTCGTCTTGCACAGGAAATCCCAATTCCCACCCGGGATCGTGGCAACTGACGCCAATCATGCATGGAAGGTCTGGGCAGAGCCTACACATGCAGATAGATTCAGTGTACACATGCAGATAGATTCAGCTGGGGTAGCCGCATTGGTCTGAAGCAGCAGAACAGATTTTGAGTCCTGTAGCACTTTTAAGACCAAAAAAAGTTTTATTTGAAGTGTAAGCGTTTGTGTGCGTGCACACTTCTTCAGATACATGCAGGCTCTGTATGTGCAGTCAGCACCCTGCAGACAAGCAGATATACCAAGTGATCGATCAAAGGATAATATTAAGTGGCAGCTACTATGCAAGAAGGTTCTCTTTGGACGTGACAGGTCAGATGCCAAGGGCTAGCCATTTTAAAATGCAGTCCTAAGCAGAGGAACACCTCTCTAACTCCACTGAATTCCAGGGGCTTGGAAGGGAATAACTCTGTTTAGGACTGCATTGTTCGCCTATAGCAGGGGAGTAAAAAAAGGAGGCACTGGCTGTACCTTCGAGGCTAAGAAAATGTATCCTAGCATAATTTGTCAGGTGTCAGAGCTCACTGCCCCAGACGCCTTCCGTCCAGATTCTGCTGGAATAAATGATCGTCTTGAAGATGCCTTTGGAGGTCTGTTTGATTCTGGCCAAAGGCAGACACTTCCTTCACTTCAGGCAGGCCTTTTGCCTTACAGCAGCATTCAAAATGCAATAAGTTTGATCCCTGATCAGGAGGAAGAGGGGATATAAACATTTCAAAAGAACAAATGAATGAATGCATTTAAAAAATGAAGGCGCAGGATTGCCCACAGCCTCTCCCTCCTGCAGAATCCCCATTTCCCATTTATGCCACAAACCAACCCTCCAGATTAAAAAGCCAAGCGCTCACCCACTGACCTCCTATTGCCCCCCCCCCCAGTCTGGATTCCTCACCCCCCTTGTTTTAAGACTGACCCACAGAAGGAGAACCAGGGTGCCAAGAAAAAGGGGGGAGGGGGAGAGAGGCGGGGTGGGTGGGGTGGAGGGAGGGAGGGGGGAGTCCCGATCTGGTGATTTTCAGGCCGCGGTGGGATCGCCCCTCTGCTCCCTCCCTGCTTCAAGTCTGGGCGGCTGATGCCTAACGGGGCAGAAGGTGGTCGGAGGGCTGCGCGCGGAGAAGTCCTGACAGCTGCGGGCCGGCCGGGGATGGAGGGGGCGCGGCGGCGATCAGAGGCCGGCCAGCTCGGGCCGCGCCAGGTATAAAGGGCCGCTCGGCGGGCGAGGAAAGGCACCGTCGGAGACAAGCCCGGCCGGCCGGCCCGGGAGCCCGAGAGAAAGCGAGCGTGCGAGGAGCGAGGAGCGAGGCGAGCGGGGATTGTTGGCCCGGCGTCCGGCGCAGAGATGCTTCCCCGGAGGCGCCTGGGGCTGCTCCGCTGCGCCTTCCTCTCTGCCCTGCTGGGGCTGGCCCGCGCCCAGGCCACGTCTCCGGAGCCCCGCCGCCCCGAGGTCCCCTCCGGACCGCCGCCGGAACCCCGGACCACCGCTCCCGCCGCCGCCCGCGCCCTCCGCTACCCGCCCTACATGATGCAGCTCTACCGCGCCCTCCTGGCCGGGAAGCCCCTGAGCAGCGGCCGGGCCGGCGCCGACGGGCGGGCGCTGCAGGAGTCCGACTCGGTCCTCAGCCTGGAGGCGAAAAGTAAGTCGCGGCGCGCTCTGGTCTCGGCCCTGGACGGGGATGGCCCGGCCGTGTGCCCGAGTCTAAGCGGAGTTCGAGTGAGCTAGCGCACCGGTTCTTCAGCCTCCGGCTCACACACTTTTGCCTTCGCTCAGGAAGGCTGGCTCCGGAGCAAACGAACTGATGCGGCAGCCGAATCGCTCGCTCGCAACTTCCGTGCCTGCCGGTAGCTCACGCAGCAGAGTTTTGGCTCACAAGACTCCCCAGCTCAGAAGGGGCATTGGATGGCAGGGCCCGGGGAGCACTGTTCTGGCGTCCCCTGAGCAGAAATGCTACTTTGTGAGCTACCGGCATCAAACCTGTGAGCCAGCGCTTTGGCCACTGCATCGAGTAATGGGCTCCGGAGCCATCCTCCCTGAGCAAAGACAAAAAGGTGTGAGCCGGAGGCTAGAAAACGGAGTGAGCTAGCTCACACTGACCCAGCTCAGAGGGAACACCGCTGGTGAGGTTTCTCCCTGGCCCGCCGTCAAGCAGCCTCCCCGCTTCTCCGCTTTGTGGATTGTGGCCTCAGACGTCTGTGAGGGAGGGAGGGAGGGAGGGAAGACCCCCCCCCCCCAGGGAGACCCAATCCACATCGCCGCGCTGGGGAGCTCATCTGGCCGGGAACCGGGAAAAGCGGACGGGGGGGGGGGGGGCGGAACGGAAGCCGGTGGTTCTCGTGTTTATTGAGGGTCTCGGAGAAGGGCCAGCGAGGGAGAGGAAGGGAGGCGGGAGGCGCCGCCGAAATCCTTGGCCTGGGAGGAAGGGCTGGCCCGGCAGAGCGCTGTTAGAGGCTCGAGTGGTACCCAGACTTTCCCTGGCGGGCCGCTGGGAAAAAAGGGGAAAGCTGTTTGCAAAGAAAGGGAAAGCCTGGGTCAATACCGCCCCGCAGCCAGGAGCTGAGACTTGATCCCGCTTTGCCGCCGAGGAATTCCGGGCAAGGTACATCCGCTCCCCGTCCTAGTCGCGGGCTCGGTGCTACCAGCTCAGGTTCACACGGAGAGGTGCAGTGTTCCCTCTAAGCTGAGTTAGTGTGTTTTTAGCTCAGTTTAGAGTTAGCTCAGTTTTTTTAGCCTCCGGCTCCCACATGTCCCTCTTAGCTCAGGAAGGATGGTCCCGGAGCGAACTAATTGATGCAGTAGCCAAATCGCTCACTTACAATTTTAATGCCAGTAGCTCACAAAGTAGGATTTTTGTGCACAAGACTCCACAGCTTAGAGGGAGCATTAGTGGGGGTGGGGGGTAGGATTTGAATCTGGGTCCCGATCTGGCTCTCTCATTACTACCCCATGCTGCAGAGAGTCCTTTCTAAAAAGAGATATGCAGACCCTGCTGCCAGGAAGTTATATCTCAGGGATGCCGGTCCTCTAATCTCAAACCTGCAAGGAGGCATACAATTATGCAGGGAGGAGGAAACGGCACTTAATACAGTGCTCGGAGGTTCTCCTTCCTTAACTCTTTACACCTCTCAGGTCTGAGATGCTGACTTTCAGAACAGTTCTTTTGAGGGGGGGGGGGGGTGAGTAGTGTGTGCGCTTGTGCCTGGGCGTGCACGGGCGTGCTTGCGAGCCTGGAAGTCATGGTGACTTCTGGCGACCTCTAGTTTCACTGTTTGGACGTTTCAGAGTGGTGGCTTGATAATCTGTCTCTGCGTCTGGGCCCTGGTATTCCTTGGAGGTCTCCCATCCAAGTACTTGCCAGGGTCTGCCCTGCTTAGGACCTGACTAGATCGAGCTTGCCTGGACTAGCCAGGTCAGGGCATTGAGACCAGTTCTGGGACTGGGCCGTTCTTTAATGAGCCTCAAGATCCCCCCCCCCCCCCACTGTAGAGGATTCTCAGGTTAGAACTGTGGCATTTTAGGGACTAGCAATCTATTTCACTAGGTATATAAAGCAGGCTCTTCTTCTGAAAAGGTATGCTATGAAAAAACAGTGTCTAAAATTTGCCACTGCTGCTCTGAACTACTCTCCTACTAGTGTACAGATTGTTACTTAATTTTAATTTGGTGGTGTGACTTGTTTTAATACTTTGGTAAACCACTTTGACCACAGTGAGAAAGCGGGGTGTAAATGTGCCCTGACCTGGCTAGCCCAGGCTAGCCCAATTTCTCCAGATCTCGACTTGGAAGCTAAGCAGGGCTGGTCTTAGTCAGTATTTGGAGACCACGAGAGATTTTTAGGGCTTCTAGGCAGAAGCAGGCAATGGCAAACCACCTCCTAAGGACTCTTGCCTTGAAAACCCTATGCGGTCACCATAAGCCAGCTGTGACTTGACGGCACCCCCTAAAAAACCCACTTTCAATAAATATATAAATGGATTGTATCTATTTAAAATATGGTAGGTAGGTCACAGCTCAGTCCCCAGCATCTCCAGCAAAAAGGATCAGGTGGTGTGAAAGCCTTCTGTCTGAGACCCTGAATTGCTGCTGCCGGGCAGGCAATACTGATCTTGACAGACGGATGATCTGACCCAATCTAAGGCAGCTTCTTGTGATATTCTACAATTACTGTGGAAAACATATTCAAGGTGGCCAAAATATAGCAATTTAGAAGCAGGAGTAATATGAAAATCAAATCGAAAACTGTAGTTACAACGGCAGCTGAGCAGGTCAGACACATGGACAGATACAGCAGCAGGAACCATCATCACACAATAAGTGAGGGAAATCACACTGAAACAGAAACACAAATATGGAGACAGCTATCCAAACATTTGGAAGAATACAAGGTATTTGCAGCCCATACAGTGTCATGGTTAGTGTGTGGGACTGGGATAAGGATTGGGTTCAGATCTATACTCAGCTATGAAGTTCACTGGGGGACCTTGGGTCAGTCACTCTCTCACACCTTAACCTACCTGACAGGGCTGTTGTGAGGATAAAATTACAGAGGAGAGAGGCATGTATGCTATCCTTTGACGAATACAAGGATAATTATTAAAGAACTAAGGTGAGGGTTGCCAACAACCTGGAGGACAGAATGTCCAGTCATATTAACAGAGGCTTAATGCTTGACAATGGGCAGGTGAGGTAAATAACATTACAGTAACCCTCTATTAAAGGACACTTTTTCTCTAGGATGTTGGTAACTCTACCTACAGTTTGTATTTGGTGCCAGGTAAGCCTCTGTGTGGAGGTGTTTAAAAAGAAAATGTAGGGTTTCTTTCCTATCTTTGGCTTCTTCCTGTCAGATGACCGCTGTCAAAGACTAGGGGAACATTTAGGTCATGAGGTCAATAACCCACCGCCTACCCTGCTGTTTGACATGAAAAATGTTTTTGAATTAGGTGACAGTTGATGGGATTTTGTCAAAGGAGTTAAAGCATTTATAAGCAGCCTTTTCATCATCTGAGTACCATTTACTTTGCTATTCTGTGTGATGAAGTACTCTGCAGGATCCAGAAACTTTCACGCACCTTCTGCAGTAAAAATCAGTCACATTTTGTGCATGCACATAAAAGTTTATACCCAGAATTAAACTTTGTTGGTCTTAAAGGTGCCACTGGACTCAAATTTCATTCTATTGCATGCGGAGAGTTAAGTAGTCCCCCCCCACACAGGTAAAGCCCTGAACAATATTCCAGCCAACAATTTTTCCTCTAACCTGTGGAGTTTTGTGAGTAAAAATTCTACTTCGTGAGCTACTGGCATTAAAATTGTGAGCGAGCTATTTGGCTGCTGCATAAATTAGTTTGCTCTGGAACCATCCTTCCTGAGCTAAGACAAAATGTGTGAGCTAGAGGCTAAAAAACTGTGAGCTAGCTCACACTAACTCAGCTTCAAGGGAACTTTGCCTGTCAGCCTGGTACAGACTTGCAACCAGAGTTCCCTCTGAGCTGAGTTAGTGTGAGCTAGCTCACAGTTTTTTAGTCTCTGGCTCACACATTTTTGTCTTAGCTCAAGAAGGATGGTTCCAGAGCAAACTTATTTATGCAGTAGCCAAATTGCTCACTCACAACTTTAATGCCAGTAGCTCACAAAGCAGAATTCTTGCTCACAAGACTCCACAGTTTAGAGGGAGCATTGCTTGCAACATCTGTGCCTCAGCATACAGTCCCATCTCATACATACAATCATATCAGCTGAGGGCGAAAAAAACGTATTTTAATTGTGAAATAACATCAATACAACGTTTCAGAAGAGTAGCTGTGTTAGTCTGTGGCCCCCAAATTAAACAGAAGTCCATTGGCATCTTTTAGATTAACAAAATTTATATTTATTTATTTATTATTTAATTTATACCCTGCCCTCCTTGCTGAAGCAGGGCAGCTATAATTCTATCATCTATATTTTTTGTGAGTTAGGGCACCAGCTTCATGCACTGGATCTGCAAGCTGGCCTGGGTCCCCCTGGACTTCTAGGCCTCAGTTTTCAGTATTGCCTTGGCTTGGGCCCTGATACCAGTCCTTCCCTTTTGCGCCCCCCTGTGGCTGCTTTAAAAAAATCAAGAAAATCACACCACTAGATAGAACTCAGACCTCTGCCTTCAGTGGGAAGACCAAAGGCAACATTCTGGGTCTGCTAAATTAGCTATAAATTGCTCACTGAAAGGATGAGAGACTGTGAGGGTAGATGAAAGAGAAGACAACACCACAACTTCCACAAAATGCTGCCAGCTCTGGTAAGGGTTGTGGGTCTCAGAAAGGCCAAAACAATGTTTGTATGTTTGCAATTTGGGTTATAAGTTCTTTTAGAAGGCACAGGAGATATGAACTTCCTTACCATGTATAGATGTGAATGTGGATTTTCTCCCTTTTGCTTTCTTTCTCACTAGTGCCGAAAATGATTGTACACAGACAACACCATCACTTTCCCCTCAGTATTTTGTCAGTACTTCAAAAGTCTTAATGGGTGTGAACTTTTTCCAAGCATTCTACAAAGGGCAGGGCTTTTATATCAAAAGAACTGGCGGGTGTTAGCAGACAAAGGAACAATAAAATTTGTAATGAGAGTTAGATTCCTCTGATCTTTTTATCGTCCATGATCTAATTAACCAATTAACTAATGGGATGTGTTGATAAGTATCTTGAAAGCCTGTAGCTTTATTTTTCTCCTTTAGCACAACTCCTTAGCCTCCTCCACCACTGAAATTGTTTGAATAGCTGGTACTAAAAGGAAGACAGGTTCTTTCCCGGTTTATTATCCTGTTTCTCTCACTCTCTCCTTCCTTTCTGGTATCTCTGGCGTCATATTTTAGTTTGTTTTAAAATTCTTATCCTTTTAATAGGGCAATAGCAAACCAAAAAAGAAAAAGTGAACAAATACTACTATAGTACTATAGTACTAATATAGAACTATTGTATGTGTTTGGAACCAGTGCAGTGTAGTGGTCAGAGTAGCAGACTAGGAGCTGGGGGACACACAGGTTCATATCTACTGTCTGCCATGGAAACTTGCTGGGTGACCTTAGGCCAGTCACACACTCTTAGCATAACCTACCTCACAGGGTTGTTGTGGGGATAAAATGGAGAGGCAAATCATGAAAGCTGCTTGGTGCCTCCATTGAGGTTAAGCTGTGGTGTAAATGAAATAATTCATCTGTATATATAAATCGTTCCTAAGCTACAGTAAGTGGGGACCTCTCTTCCTTTTTTAAAGTGCTGTGCACATTGATGGCTGCATAGATATAAATAGTTGCTTGTGCAGGTGGTGTGGAAGCGATGCTGCCAGGTACCCTTGTTCAGAGAAAACAAATGGGATTTAAATGCATTATTACGCCATTAAGCCCAGCTGATTTCAGTGGGACTTCAATTTTGTTAAGTTTCTCTGGCCTTATGTCAAAAGCATGTTCTCAAAAACAACGAGGCCTTGGGAAGGAAGTATTCTTTTTACATTACTAGTAAATTCAAATTGCATTCTGCTATATGTGACAGCCAGCATGGTACTATTATTATTCCCACTGGTAAATCCAGTTAGCATTCTGCTACAATAGGATATACTCATCTATGGAACAGTTCAATCATGGCCAACTTTGAGTGGGTTGGAGCCTGCCTTTAGAATCCTTCCCTGGAGTTTGGTGCAAGTTACAATCAATGCTCCCTCCAAGCTGTGGATTCTTGTGAGCGAAAATTCTACTTTGTGAGCTACAGGCAGTGTAGTTGTGTGTGAGCGATTTGTCTACTGCATAAATTAGTTTGCTCTGGAGCCATCCTTCCTGAGCTAAGACAAAAATGTGTGAGCCGGAGGCTAAAAAACTGTGAGCTAGCTCACACTAATTCAGCTTACAGGGAGTACTGGTTACAACAATATGTTACGTTTAACCTTTTCCTTATGAAGTACATTAAGCTGAGAGATAGCTAGCGATCATGGCTAGTGATCATGCCTTTTCACTGGCCAAGAACTTAGCAATGCCTCCCAAATTCAAATCCAGCTGTGCAGAGAGATTTTTTTAAAGTAAAAAAAAACTGCTTTGGAGAGGTAGGTTTATGAAGTCAAAAACCCCAGCTGGTCAGCACTATGCATAGAGTGGTAAACAGGTAAAACCACCTGTCTTTAGTTTAATCTGGAAAGGAGGCTAAAGGAACAAAATGCGTATAGATTACAGTGGTCCACCTCTCAGAATGTATGTTACCATGCACTTGTGCTCCACGGGTCCAGAGCATACACTGGCCTTCATAGGTTCCCACCTTGGTATCTTTCTGTTCAATCTCTCAGCAACACTGCTTGGTGTCCAAAGACTGATAAGAAACTTTAAGGTGTTAAGCCATTGCTTTGCTCCACTCAAGCCCTTTCCCCCAATGTTCTTTTTCTACCTTCCAGGTTCTTTCCAGATTGACAATCAGTGGTGCTTCTTTTTTGACATGACCTCCATTTCCAGCAACCATGAGGTGAGATTGGCAGAGCTCCGGGTTCACCTGCTACCCTTCTCTCAGGCAAGAAATGTTACTGTGAGCATTTACCATAGCCACGGGCACACATGTCATGAGAATCAGACCTGCACAGAGAAACTCTTCCTTGGCTCCTTTATCAGCTACACCTCCTTCAACCATTCACCCTGGAAGGTGTTCAACATCACCAGCATGCTCCGCTTCTGGCTCCACCAAGGTGTGAATTCTGGTGATGATAAGGACGATCCAGATGTTCAAGACTGGGAGGAGGAGGAGGACCCTTCTGAGAACAACAATGTAGGAACAGCCAGCTCTTTCCGAGGTCAATTTGGGCATCATGACGCCAGTGAGGCACAGTGTGGCATGGTGACCCACAGTGCAGCCAATAGGGTCTTTCTTGTCATCTTCTCCAAAGATAAGTTTTCAGCTGCTTCTTTTCCTGCTCCGAGTCTCATCAGGGCAGTGGAGATGTCAAAGCACGTCATGTTGGACAACACTTCCAAAGAAATCGGGGGCCGTCGGCACCGGCGGAACAGGAAGGAAAAGCAAAGGATTAAAGAGACCGATCTGTCCACCGCCAGCTTTGGAGAGGAAGGCCGAACTCTGTGCAAGAGAGTAGATATGATGGTGGACTTTGAACAGACTGGCTGGGGAAGCTGGATTGTGTACCCCAAGAAGTTCAACGCCTACCGCTGCGACGGAGACTGCCCATCACCTGTGGATGAGACCTTCAAGCCAACCAATCATGCATATATTCAGGTAGGAGGCAACTACACTCCACAGGTATTTTTTTGCAGCCCTTGGAAGGTGGAAAATGGGTCTGCAAAAGTATAAGGAAGGAGAAATTTAATTTTTTTAGATGCCTGAGAGTCCACACCAGGCAAAACACTGGAAGATCCATATTCAAATCTTCCTGGCATTTTAAAAAGGGAAATAGCCGCTGCACAGGACTCTAGTTTAGAAGAAGAAGAAGAAGAAGAAGAAGAAGAGACTGGATTTATATCCCACCCTTCACTCACTTAAGAGTCTCAGAGTGGCTTACAAACTCCTTTCCCTTTCCCTCCCCACAACAGACACCCTGTGAGGTAGGTGGGGCTGAGAGAACTCTTTCCCAAGCTGTCCTTGAGGGAACAGCTGGTACAGAGCTATGGCTTGCCCAAGGTCATCCAGCCAGGGGCAAGTGGAGGAGTGGGGAATCAAACCCGGTTCTCCCAGATTAGAGTCCGCGCACTTAACCACTACACCAGACTGGCTCTCTTTAGACCAGGGCCAGAATGCTGAGGAGAAGGAGGTTAAGCTTCACCACGCACTGTTTTGCCTGTTAAAATTGGCCATTCAGCCCAGTCCTGTTGTTAATCCTGGAATGGGAGGAAAGTCTCTTTGTCTCTTTGCCTGAGACTTTCCCCCCCTTCTAGGCACCCCTAGAGAATGGGTGATTGGCAGTGAAATTACTTAAAGGAGAAGGGTTGCATTCATTCATTTTGTACCTTATTTACTTTGCCCGTGCTCCACAGAGGTCAAGGTGAAATAAATAGTTCTCTGCCCTTCTCCATTTTATCCTCATCTGTGCGTATGTGCCATCAAGTTGCAAACAAGTTATGGTGCCCCCAGCAAGGGGCTTTCAAAGCAAGTGAGGAGCAGAAGTGATGTGCCATTGCCTTCCTCTGCAGAGCCTTTCATGAAAGTTCCGACCCTGCTTAGTTTATGAGATTGGGATACACCATATCATTCCACATACTTTTAATCCTTATAACATAGGGTTGCCAGGTCTGGGTTGGAAAATACCTGGAGACTTTGGGGTTGGATCTGGGAGAAGGCAGGGTTTGGGGAAGGTACAATGCCATAGAGTCCACCCTTCAAAGCAGCCATTTTCTCCAGGGGAGCTGATCTCTGTCAGCTGGAGATCAGTTGAAAAAGCGGGAGATCTCCAGGCCCCACCTGGAGGCTGGCAACCTATTATAACACGGTCCAATTTGCTATAACACCTGAATTCAGAAACACCTGAATTTGCTATAACACCTGAATTCAGAAACATGAACAAGATGGAGTCTCTCTCCTCCCCAGAAATCAAGAATTCTAAACAGGAATTAAACCACAGTTGTAAACTCCAGTTCCTGGAGAGGAAACAAGATCCAGTTGCTCTTGGTGTGTACATTTGGATGCCCTGATGAACTGGGGTTTGATTCAAGGCTTCTCAAATCAGAAAGATCTTTAGTAATGCCCCATGCAGGGGAAGGAGGGAGAGGATGGAGGGAGTAAACAAGATGAGGGCTGCCAGCGCTGACTAGATGAGGCACACGGCTGAGACCTGAACACACCTTAATGCCTTATACTATGTCAGACAGTTGGTCTCCCAAGATCAGTACTCTGACTGGCAGTGGCTCTCCAAGATCTTATGCAGAAGTTTTTCACGTCACTTCCTACATGATTCTTGTAGGCAAAGTAAGTGTTTTGCCACTGAGCCAAGATCCTGTCCCCCTTTGAATGGGAGTCATTTAGTAAATCTCTTGATCTTTACACTACTTCTTGCAGTTAATGTGTTGTTTTCCCTTCCTTTGTTCTTCACAGAGTTTGCTGAAGTTATACCAGCCCCATCGAGTGCCTTGCCCAGCCTGTGCCCCAGTCAAAATGAGCCCATTGTCCATGCTGTACTATGAGAAAGGGGAGGTGATGTTGCGTCATCATGAAGACATGATCATAGAGGAATGTGGCTGCAACTGATGTTTAGTGGACTTCCTCAGCTAACTGATCAACAGGCCTTCTAGACAAGAGTTCCCTGAGACCCTCTCCTCTTGCCACAGATGCTGAGGGCAGGACAGATATCAATTCGGAGCATCACATCTACAACAAAGGGGACTCCTCACCACTGTTTCTCTGGCCCTTCTAGGACTTTATCCACAGACTACATCTCAGAGGGGAAGGCAGAAGGGCAGGGTTGTAGTAGGGACAAATCTCTCACATGAGAACCTGCCCTGAAGTGGATCCTCCCAGAAATGTGGTCCCAAAGGCCATCCACCATTAAGAATGAAATGTCCTTGTTCCTGTGTACAGAACTTCTCAGAGTGTACATGTATTTTGTATATAGCACATAGGCTAAAAGTTAATTCTAAGATCTCTATTGGAGTGGCAGGCCCACTGAGAACCTCCAGTACTGAAAAAAATTGTCAACAAAGAGCTTAATCAGCTACAGTGATTTTAAGGAGGTGGTGAAATACTGCCTGAGGTGATCAAAGGTGCTCAAGATATGGGGGTTGCCTGTGAGTCTCCCAGGGTGCTGAGGTTTTGCACGGCAGTGAAGTTTGGGATTGTGGTAAAGAGTTACAGGAATGATACAGTTAAGAAAGGGATGATGTTTGTAGGAGAGAGGCCACTGGCCTCCTGGTGGCGTCTGAGAACCTGCAGGAATGGTGTTAAGATGGCTGTTGAAGTTGGCACAGTTAGGGACTGTAGGCCTAAATTCTATAATATATAAATAAAGCTGTGGAGTTCCTTCTCAGGAGACAGGGATCAATTTTTTGGGGAACCAGGAGTATTTTCTTAAGGGATCGCTGACTCATCAGGAAGAACCTTATGGCTTATCCAACCCAACTTCCTGCTGGCAGTAGAAATGTTCCTGAAAGCACCTTAAAACAGAACTATGCATCTCCAAAGATCCTGGAAATGATTGCAAAAGATCCTTTCCAGCTGCATGGATGGCAACAAATCCAGCCAAATTGTTGTTTAAAGACGTAAAGACTTATGGTGGTAAACTTCACAACTTCAGACAAACTGTTTTGGTGCTAGCAGTGGAAATTTTACTTAAAGCATCATAAAGGAAAACTCTCCAACCAGCTACCAGCTATAGAGCTAGAAACCACCAGAAGAGATTATCTCCTCCTCCATGTGTAGATGTATGTCCAGTCTGTTCTTTCAGTGGTAAAGTTTCTACAACAAATAACAGTCAGCTTTATCTAGGCCAAACCACCTCCTGTGTATTTTGAATGCCCACTGCTGGCCCAGTAGGTTTCAGATTGGCGAGAATGGAACACAGTTTGGCTACAATCAAACATCACTTCTATTTGTTCATGATGGGAAGCATTCAGTTTGCCAGGACATCTGAAAGCTGGTGGTGCAAACTGGAGTTTACTCACCACAAATCAAGATTCTAAATCGTGGTTTCACCCCAGTTTAAAATCTCAGTTTGTGAGGAAAAAACAAATTTCTGTTAGTCTTGGGGACTGCATTTGGATGTCACGGCTAACTGGTGGTTGTCTCTAGACCTCTGTACATGACCTCCTTCCCACATTCAGTCAGGGAGCATAGAAGGAAGAGCAGGCACATGTGCCTGGTCCCACCGCTTGCCTCTGCTCTGCCTTGTGAGTGCTCTGCCTTGTCAGTGCTACATCTATGCATGCAGGAAGTATACACACATAGCCCCCTCTCCATGATCAGGGATGCTGCTTTTCAAACATTTCTGATTACCGGGATGGCAGCTATGAGCGTACACTTCTTCCGGGCATTGGCGTCACACTCACAGGCTGGCCATTACAAGGGCAAGCCCAGAGCAGGGCAAGCTCCACCTCTGTGCATTGCCTGAATGGAGGGAGCTGTCCTGTGCAGAGGGACACAGCCGATTAGTGTTCAGTGGAATCTCCCTTGTGCTGGGTGAAAAAGGAGGTAAAGAGGAGCATGCAACCTCCCCACCCCCAGGTCTGTGCAAAGGGCATGAACGTCCAAAAGTACCCACAATTCACAGAGCGTACCATATGACTGATCTCCACTGTCTTTCGACCAGTACAAGCTTAATTCTTTCAGTCTTTCCTTTGTGGTTATTAAAAATTCTGCACAGTTGAAGTATGGATGATAATAAAAGCAATTTATTAAGGACATCTTCTGTGCTATTTATTCATACTGAAACAACAAAACCTTTTTGCGGCTGGCCGACAGTTCTCTTCACACATCAGCTGATATGAGTTATGCCATAATCTGGCAACCTTTAAAGTACCACAAGACTCCTGTTGGTTTCACCCCCTGCAGCATTCCTCTGTCTTTCTCCCTTCCAACAGTCCTATATCTCACCCAAATTCCAAGGGCCTGACAGTGCCTCAGGTCATGCTCTTAACCTAGGGATTTTTTTGGTGTGTGTACTGTAACTCAGAAGAAATCCTCACCCCCTGGAGGGGCTGGATATCATCTGAGGTGGGAATTCAGACACCTGTCTGTGGCTCAGCTGTGGAAGTTGGGGGAGGGGGAGAAATGCCCCGCCAGATCATTCATGCTCATAAACAGCTCCTTTAACATTCTCCCAACAAAAAGTCAGAGAGTTGAGTTAAGGGTCACTTCACAGGACAGGCTGCCACAGGAAGACCCAGTGTGAATGACCCAAGTCCCTCATCACCAGGAAAAAGGCATATTGTCTAAGTACAACAGGAGTCCAGTGGAGCCTTAAGAACTAACACAATTTACTCCAGGCTAAAGCTTTTGTGAGCCAGAGCGCAAGATCTTCATGAAACGCATGAGGTGTTTATCTGTTACACTGAAGTATTTATACGCAAAGCATATTTTCTGTTACTAGCCCTTGTAAATCAGCCTTGAGCCTCTGTCAGAGAGGTAAGTCAAGTAAATAAATGAATGGCCACCTTCCAGGGCAGTGTGGGGATTTGAATCTTGGCTCTTTCAGACCCTCGTCTTATGGCGGTTTTGATACTAGTGTGGTTTTTATGAAGTTATGTGAACCATCTTGCCCTCCCCCTTTTGAAGGGGAAAAACAGGATGGAAATATTTGAAGAAATAAATAGCAGAATCCATATATAACCCAGCAGTAGCAGTACTGGCAGGTAAACGGGGATCTTCTTAAAAAAGGATGACAGAGTTGCAAATCTAGAATCATCTTTATTCTTGGGAGAAAAGTTGGATTGGGAGGGTTGCTTGGGCATGTGCAATCCTTTTTTAAGGGATATGTATCTGTGTGTGTACTGAACGTGATGACTTGCTAGTTCAGTTCTATGGGAATCAATTTGCAACAATGTCAACAATTGGTAGGTAGCTATGGTGGTCCATTAGGGAGGAAAAATCCCAAATTAAAAGTGGAGAAATTACCTTTTTTAGGGCAAATAAACAGTTGCAAAGAAGTCAGCTAAGATTTGGCTTGATTTTAAGCAAAAAGGGGGGGGGGGAGTATAGAAGAAATTGCACAACGCCTTTTAGCATTCATTTTAGGACTCTTCCTGGGACTTATTTCATCTTCCTTTCCCCATTTTGTTTCTTTTTCTTGACGCCCAGCAAGGCTGGGACCAATTCAAATGCCTGCTCACTTCTTTTGTGACTTTTTAGTCAATTGTAATAGTGATATATCATACTGTTACCCTGACCCTCTGACATTTCCAAGATAAAAACATGCTGTAACGATGCTGTGAATTCCATGTTGAACATGCTTGATAGTTGAACTTACCTTGCTCAGTTGTAATGATCAGACACGAGCCAATCATTGGGGCCTGATCAGTAACACGAATGCCAAATGGGTTTGCATCAGCGCCCCCCCCCATAAACTGCACATGTGCAAAGCTACCAGCAGTTCAAACCGATCGGCAGCCTTTGTCACCACCAAAGATTGCTTAGAGGAACACTGAACCATAGGATTTTTTAAACACAGCATTTATTTATGATTTGTGATTGATTTAACTATTTAAACAATCGCTTGCCAAGCAGCACAGTAATGCAGCTGGGGTGGAGGGGAGATAGTGTTCAAGTAGGCTGTGTAAGTACGTGCCAGAGTGAAAAGCTGATTGTGTTATACTGAACTGCACTTTGAGGAAGGAATACGATGAAGCAACCTACTGAACCTTCATGAATCAGATGAGCAGCTGGTCAAAAAATGGTCTCCCTGTTTGCCTTGGTGGCACTCTGAACTGAACTGAAAGAGAAACAAGGCAACCTCAGTCAACTAGGTTGATAAAGAATTGGCTTTGGTTTATTGAATTCTGGAATGCAGAATTTATTGACTCGGTACAACCATATACAAGGCTGTCTTTGATGTGTCAAGGTTTCTAAAAAGAGAGATCAAATGAGAATTTGTACTCCAGGATGAAGGGATGGTCCACATCTCTATGGCAGGGCAGGCTTGAGTGTGCCGACTAAGCTGATGCTCCGAGTCTCTGACAGGCCGCTCTGTAGAAAGGAAGATGCTGGTTCATCAGGATGACCCTCCCCCACTCTACCACTGGACCCATTAGTTCCAATCCACATCTAGGCCTGGTGATAAACAAAGCCTGTCTGCTTCTCGCCCCTGAGGCCTGCCTCCAAGCAAGAGGCTATTCAGCCCATATTTCACACTGTGAGCCATTCAACAATTAAGGAGTGACTAGAAACTCATTTGTATATGTGGGTGGGAGGGAGTTGTTAACTAAAATGACTTCCCAGAAATAGTATCCCTTTCGCCCAAAGCAGCATCCCCCAGGGTGATGGAGCTTGAAAAGATGGAAAGTTGTATCTCATCACACCCCAGACATCCTAGGGAAAGTAATGGCCCATCTGTTGTCCCTTTATCTTCATGGTGGAGGTGTCACTTGACAAATGGATCCTTCACAGAGACTGGCCTATACCCAGCCCAGCCAGCTTTCATATATGCTCCAAAGGTTTTTCCATCTCCACAACAGGAGCAGTTTTTTAAACTCTCATTCTGGTAGACCCCTCTATTTCCCCTTATCAGGGATGCTTTGTTATATGTTTTAGTATAAGGGACAACGGACATGTGACACTGGGGAATCCTTTCCAGGATTGATTTATTTAATCGATGCCCTGCCTTTCTCTTCCAAGGGTGACTCAAAGTAGCCTATATTCTCCTCCCCTCCATTTTATCCTCACAATCACCCTGTGAGGTAGGTCACCCAGCAAGCTTCTGTACCAGAGTGGGATTTTAATCTGGGTCTCCCACAACACTCTAACCAACACACAACACTAACTCAGTCCAAGTCATAGATTTAAACACTGACCTTTCCTCACCTCAGTTGCTCCCAGGTCCATCAACATTACTGTTCACCTAGCTGACCAGATAATTTTTTGTTGTTGTTCCAAAATACACAGCCAGAGCTCTCTCTCTCCCCTTGGCAAAAACTCTGCTTTATTCTCTGGTTACTGTCCACCCTGCCTACTGCAGTGTGGTTTTCCCCAGCCTCTTTCTTGTATACCTCTTTGCAAAACTCTGCTTGGACTCCACTCCTGTAGTCCAGGCCTCTCAGAGTCCTTCACTGGCTTCCTATTCCTCCAGCACAGACTCCTTCCCATTCCCCTTAGCATTTGGCTCTCACTTCTGTGCCCGCAACTTCTGCAGTCCCATAAGATCTGGGCTCACGTTCTCTGTCATAACTCCACCCATTCAACTCATTTCATTTATTAGGTTTAAAAGCCCATAAACCATACCCCTTTAAAAGTTGACAGATTTAAAATCACGGCAAAACAAAATTTCGCCACGCCTGTTATGCAGTTAAAACAGAAACTATTCAACAGGAGTCTCAGTCTTGTAGGTCCTGGGAAGGGTGAGAATTTCAGTAGCCATTTCCTCAGAAATTCTCCTCTCCCAGCTGTACGTTTAGGGCAATGGAAAAAGATGTGGGAGAGGGAGTCTACATCTTCCAGTGAACAGTCACAGAAATGTGGATTAACAGGAATCCCCTGGAAGCGGCGCTTCATCTGTGCAGAAGGGAACGCATTACAACGGGCCACCACATATGCTATTCTTACTTTAGGGATGGTCAGCACATACAAATAGAGTGGCAGCTCAAATTTTGTTGAGTATTTAATCCCTAAGTATGATGGACTCCACCCATTCTTGTTTGAGCAGAACCCCTTCCTCTCGGACAGGGGTGCCGTGCCACCTCTCTCTCTTCTTTCAAATCTCTCCTCAACTCCACTTTCTCCACAGGACCTTGAGACTTACCGTTCATCCTTATTCATAGCTGTAGCCAAGCTTTGAAGTATATGAAACTGCATTTTCCCGCATATCTCTCTTGGACTCTCCTCTCCATGTTCATTCTCCCCATTGTCTGTTTTAGACTCAAATTAACGAGCTGCAAATAGGCCCTCGGCTGCATTTCCTTGTTAAATAGCTTCCAGTGTAGATCTGGAACATGATGCAGGTGGTGGTAATCTTTTCCCCCATGCACTTTTTTCCTAACCTTGAATGGATTCAGCTTGCCCTGCTCCTCACAGAGGTAGCAAATAACAGCTCTGCAAGGCCATTTGGAGTTCAGAAAATGGTGCAGGTAAGACAGTTAACCATCTTGCCCCAAGTGCTTCAGTCCTGATGGGGCCATGGCTCAGTAGCAGACCGCAAAGCTCTGGCATCGAATCATAAAGCCACTTGCTTCCAAATCCATTTTTTGGCCTCTGTGCCCCCTGGCAGAGAAATGTCTGCCTGGAGAACTTGATCCATACTCCACTGCTTGGCTTCTTTTCTCCTTAGAGGGCATTTTAGCCTGGTGATTTCTTTCCATGTTGCAAGCTTGTCTTCTTTGACTTAGTGTGTCCAGTGGCCACGGAAGCTTACACTTTGCTTTGTTGGTCTTAAAGGTGCCACTGGACTCAAACTTTGTCCTGCTGCTTCAGACCAACATGGCTGCCCACCTGAATTTCTCTGAATTATGTTCGGGCATGTGGAAATTAGGGAAATCAAAATTTTGGAATAAAAGGAAGAGCTTTGGGAATATGACATTGACACAGAGCTGGATGGGGAATGCAGTAGAATTAACCTAGCTAACAATAATTTAAATCCATTCATTTTTATCCCACCCTACTACCAAAGAGTTCAGAGCAACATGCATCTGAACATCCCTGGCTGTTTTATCTGCACAACAACCCTGTGAGGTAAATCGGGTCAAAGGAAAGTGTCTGGCTCAAGGACACCCAGTCAACATCATGGCAGGGTGAGGATTTGAACCAGGGCTACAAATTTAAGAACATTTTCCTGGGACTTGGCCCCACTGAATGGAATGGGACTTACTTCTCAGTACACCTGCTGAGAATGGCTCCCCAGGCCTCTAGTCCAACACTTGTAGCCACTGGACCGCACTGTCAATTGTTTGAAATAATTCTAGAGATTACTGCTGTTTGTTACAGATGATATAGCGCTCCAGAGGCGTGCTGCTGATCGGTTGCTACAGCAGAACACCAGAAAGGAGTTTAGAGATGTATGCAATACAACAGACTCTGGGCCATGAAAGCTTCCACCCCAATAAATCTGCTTGTCGTGAAAGTTCCACAAAAGTCTGTATTTTCTTCAAAAACAGCTATTTTTGTAGCATGTTTTAGTCATTTGCACAATGCCCCCCCCTTAACTATAGCCTCATTCACAGCACAATCAGCTCAAAGTATTTGGCTTTAAATCGGTTTAAACCCTATTGAAACCAAGTAATTCAGCTTACTTAACTTTGTGGATTGGGTTGTTAGTACAGTCCCTGTTTATTGACCCATCCAAGCACAAGTCCCCAGAGACATGAATGGAAATAGCACACCAGCCGTTCTTTGATGGGGGGAAAGAAAAGTCCCCCAGGGACAAAGGAATCTCCATTCTAACCGCTTTGCGTATCACTGAGTCCTGTGATTTGTAGAACACCTCTTATCTACCCTGCCTTCCCCTTCGTGATCTGCCAAACAAGCTCCGCTAAAACTCCCATCCTGAAGACGTGTGAAATCAGAGGGATACCATGGCGGAACCTTTTAACAGGGCCCAACAGTTCTATAAGGCTTGTTTTATCAGTGGAACAGGGATGAGGAATCAGCTTGGAAAGGAGCTGGGCTCTTCTGAGCCCTAAGTCCTGCAAGAAAGCACACAGCATTTGATTGCAGTTCAGGGGAAAAAAAAGATAACTAAAGGTGGGAGGGGGAATACACAGTACAGATCTATGCATGGCATGAAAAATAATTACTCCCGCCCCCCCCCCCCCCCACACCAAGTACTAGAACTCAGGAAGCACACAACGGCTTGGATCCGTCACAGTTTCCGCCTGATGTAAGGAATTTCCACCTGTGAAGCAAGACTTCCCCATTGCCCCATGAGCCTGTTCGCAGGGAGGGTGGGGTATAAATGTAAAATAATAAATAATAAATAATAAATAATAATGATGCGATGCCAGCCGCTGGGTTTGACCTGGGGATCCCCTGGAATTACAACTCATTTCAGACTACAGAGATCAGTTCCCCTGGAGAAAATGACAACTTTGGAAAGTGGACTCTTATAGTATTGTACCCCAACAAGGTCCCTGTCCTCCACAGACTCCATCCCCAAACTGACAGGAGTTTCCCAACCTGGAGCTGGCAACCCTCCCCCCCCCCCCATCCCCTGCTGGTGGCCAGGGGAAACCTGGCAATCCTAGCCCCCCCCCCTTCTGTTGTTACTCCAAAAACCCCATCAATGCTCTTCCTGGGGGAAAGGGGGGAGGTCTCCTGGAACAGCTGGGAGCCGGGGGGGGGGGGGGGGGAGAGGACTGCTGCAGAAATGGGAAATTCAGCAAAGATTGCCTCCTCTTCCAGTCTGTGCAAGTCCATTTACCGAATGCAGGCCATTGAATCTGAGGAAATAGAGAAAAGCTGGATCCAAGATTTCCTCAGAGTTGCAGGCAACACCAAATGGCTGTGGTGTGAGCCACCCCCCCCCACCCCCAACAGATGTCTTGAGAAGAAGAATTAATAGTAGACATCAATCTGCAAATAGAAGGCTAGTTTGGCTGAAATCTGAGACAGTCAGAAGACTGAATGGAGGGTAAAGCGGCAAGCATTTTTTTAAATGGGAAAGGCAGTTCGCTTGGAGTTAAAAAAACCCCAAAAATACAAGTTGAAACTGTAAGACACTTTGGACCACAAAAGAAAAGACTGGATGTAAACATTTAAATGAAGAAATACACCGTTGATGTTACACTTTATTTGCTTAAAACAGAAGCCCTGGCACAGCAGTATTTATCACATCATAACCCAGAAGAAACAAAAGCTGCAGATGGGCAATTCAAGGTGGAACAGGCTGCTAAACCTCAACTGTTTGTTAACTGCTCACCTTGTCCTCTGACAGACATTGAAGTGTTAAAATGTTGAAAACTGCCACCTGAACCTTCAGGGCAGCTGACTTGTTTTACAAAGAATACACAAAGCGAGGAGGAAGCACATCTTAAAGCTCTTTGCAAAGCTAGCCCTTCGGTTGCTGTATATGCTGATGACCGACCAATGGTAGCCTGAAAACAAGTGCAAAGGGGCTGCTTTGATGGAAGGCAATGCTCCCTCTAAGCTGTGGAGTCGTGTGTGCAAAAATTCTACTGCGTGAGCTACTGGCATTAAAGTTGTGAGTGAGAGATTTGGCTGCTGCATAAATTAGTTTGCTCTGGAGCCATCCTCCCTAAGACAAAAATGTGTGAGCTGGAGGCTAAAAAACTGTGAGCTAGCTCACACTAACTCAGTTTAGAGGGAACACTGTTGGAAGGTGTCCATTTTGGGGGCTGTGTTTTTAAGTGACCCTTTAGATCACTGAAACAGACTCTAGCTGGCTTAGTTACTTTAACCTTGGTTTCTGATAATCTGGCAAGCAGGAAATCAGTCCTTTTTTCCGGCAAAGCACCTAGGTTAAAAGACAGATTCAGATTTCTGTCTTTCATCTCTACATGGTCACCACAGTACTCCATTCAATTCAGAAATATTTTGCTTGATGTATGAGAACGCCTTGTTGACAGCTGCTGCAAACTTCACTAGAGAAAGATTTGTTTGAAAGATTAAACACAAGCAGTTCAGTTGGCAGGAAGCATACAGCATTAAGAACAGTCACAGGTTTCTAAGAACACTCCACTGATTCACTGGCATTTTGGTTTGACAAGCCAGGAAATTAGGGAGTGGGTCCAAAATGTGAATTCATATGTCAGGCATATTGTTATTTTACCCCTCCTAATGGCTAACTTGAGGGTGGAGTGCCTATCAGATGCAGAGCATAACCAGCTTATCCACTGACAAGGTTTATGCATACTTGGCGGCGGCGGCGGCGGCGGGGGGGGGGGGGGCGGGGGCGCAGGCTCCCCAGGTATGCATAATCTGCAAATTATCCAAAAGAAACGAAAGCTTCCTAAAAGCAGCCTGATGGAATGCTAACAGGTGCGAGTCAGTGAAAGGACAACCAAACCTAAAAGGGAAATGGAAGATTGGCCTGCTCAAGCTCCTGAGAACATACAGAATTCTGGAGTGGGAGATTAAGGTGTCTGGGGTAAGGGAAAATTTCTAAACTGTTTCTCTCACCCCTCCCCTTTCATGCCCCTCCCAGCTTGAGCTCTTTAATAGCAGAGCTCTTAGACAAGAGCCTGTCACAAAGCAACAAAAGGGGACCATTTGCAGGCAAAGCCACGCTTTTGAATGCATCAGGAATTCCTTAGGCATGCAGAAAATATGAATATGTAAAATGCCCCCATCCACCAGGTCTGACAGAAGACTGAGCATGCTCATTGACCTTGGAATGTTGAAAAGGGGTGGGGAAAATCAGCCTGCTCATGCCCCTAAGAGCGTATAGGATTTCGGAAGGGAAGAATTCCAATAGTTTAAGCTTCTTCTCCAAAATTCCTTGTGGGACCCTATTTTTAAATTTTTATTTATATTAAAGTTTAGCATTGTCCTTTCTCATGATTAGTGCCCAAGGCTGCTGACCAGAGTTCATGGTATACAAAGCTAAAAGGCAGGCATAGCAACAAAACCCAGAAAATATCCTTAGACAAGAATAATGATCAGGTGGGAAGATTATGAAGGGCCTGTGAAAGCAGGGCTGTCATCGGGCCTGAAACACAATGAAAAACATCCCTAATGGGGGAGCATGTGTCTGGAAAACTGTGGGTGACCAAACTATTGGGAACTTCCCCATTAGGCATTGAGCACTGTTATTTTCAGAGGTGCGTGAATACATTTACTTTTGCAGGGCAAGTAGCGATTGGGTCCAGATGATTTCCTGCATAACCCTCAGAAGAAATTCTTGGACTGGAAAAAGCTTTGCATCCATGTTTGTCTCCTTCTCTTGACCATTAAAACAGCAGCCCAGAAGAGTGATTCTGAGAGCAAGGCATTTTTTTTTTTTGGCACAGGGAAATTTACTGCCAGCCTTCTAAGATTCTAGCCACCTGAAGCTATAAGAATCCCCAGGCATTAAGTGACAGAAAGTGTTTAGATTGGCAAGAGTTCACATACATACAGAACAGCATTTTTTTTTTAAAAGAGACCTTACCTAGAAAGTTGATCTAGAATATGGAACAAGTCTTCACCCCAAGTCTTATTTCTAAAAAATGCAAGGTGCTCAAACTTTCCTATGTTATACAGGTTCATGATTCTCTGCTTTCCAGATCCATGCTGAGAGACCTCTCATCCTCAGCTTGGGCACTACTGCCTTGCTCTTTGCAAGTGTCTATTTCAGAGGGAATCTGGTGAACCAATTCCTTGGCAAGATGGTTCTCTCTTTTGAGACTGTTTACTGCTGGTTTTACTGCTGATTTTACTGTTGGGTTTTTTTTGTTACAGGGTTATTTCTACAGTTTTACTGATAATTTTATGACCAGTCATGGTTGTGCTACTTGTAGTTGCTGTTTTCAGATGTTGTACTGTAGGTTTTCATTCACGTTTGTAAACTGCCTCAAGTGCTATTTTAGTAGAAGTGTGGGATAGACATTCCCTAAAACTCACATTTCTCTTTACACATTGATGGAAGTCCCGTCAAACACAGAAACACTGATTTCTTAGTAAATATGCAAAGGACAGATGTGGAATCTAGCACTAAATCTTAGTTTATGTTAGACACATGGCTAATGTATGAACTCATATAGTTGCCATATGCCTAGCTGGATCATGTTTGGCCATCTATTCATTAATTCATATGATTTCATGAAAGAGACAAAACACACACTACTCTAGAACTCACAAGCAGTTTTTAAAAAATAAGTTTTGTTCATACAGAGTTTTTATGTAAACCCCCCACCCTTTTAAAAGAAAATGTCATAAGACTACCGGCTTCCTTCTTAAAATCCACTTTTCTTGGATCAACCTGCACCATCTGCTTTTCTTGTTAGGACTTTTAGTATTTTAGCTGTGTACAGCTGTGTTTTATGATTGGTTGTTTTATTATATGTATGTATTTATTGTATTGTATGAACTGGTTGGTAGCCACCTTGAGCCTGCCGTAAATGGCGAGGAAGGCGGGATAGAAATCTCAAATAAATAAATAAAAATCCTTTCCCAGCACATTCAAGAGCGAAAGTGACCAGACTGTTCTGATCTGATCAGCCTCATTGCTTCACTGTTTTGTACCAGAGGAAGGAAAGTAGAATATATAGCTCTAGTGAGAAGCTTGGGGAAAAGTTTCTTCCACTCTCAACCACAGTTCCTCTCAGTTGCTATTTTACAGATTTATCAAAGCTACTAATGTTACATGAGCACTAGTGCCGCAGATAGGCACATGAGATATGCCACCCCTTCCCCACCGCTTGCGTGGTTTGAGATAAAAGACTGTAGAGTGCTTTGCACATGAAGTCTGTGAACAAGAAGAGACCCACAATTTTACGTAATCATCTGCATCCAGCATGATTTTATTTCTCTCCTTACATTCAGTCCCTTGCCTTCAGAGCAATGGATACTGACGAATGAACAAAAGGCACAGGGATTCGAGACACAGAAGTTAAAGCATTCCACTCTCTTGTGCTGATGGCCATCGCTGGCAGCACCGCCATCCCATGCAGAGAACTATGCCATCATTTTCACTCCTTACGCAACAGGAAATCGTCTTCCCCTCTTCCGTGTTTAAAAAATAAAAATCGAGTGGACTTTCCAGCTCAGAAGGCTTTGCAAGGCGTGAACTATTCTACAAGTCTCACTTGTTTTGGAAGCACGGCTGATTCTGTGTCTCCACTGGAGTGGGAGCCAAAACCCCCCCCCCCCATATTCTTAGGAAAGAAGCTTTAGATATCCATGTCAAACTGGGCTTCCTCACCTGTTGGAGAAGAAAACGAGTACTGATCAGGTTCAAAATTCACATTAGATAGGGCTCCTGCAAACATTATGACGGCCCAAGTCTTTGAAAGCAAACATGGCACTGTTAGTCAGCTTGGCTGTTAACAGCCTGCTCCCTTCTCTCTGAAGTCAAACAGGCTGGCAGCCTTCACTGCAGGCAGGTTTTGAGCAAAGAGGGAAGAGGACTGCTTTCGGCAGAACTGATTAAGTAGGTAAATGAGCTTGCACTCTCAAGCTCCTGCCAACCAAAAGGCACAAGACCCTCTCAGATGCCTCCTACTGGCTATTGGATTCAGCAGTTTTGGCTGTGGTAGGGCACCCTGCATGGGCCCATCATCCGTAGCCCCAAGGTATCAACCTCCAACTTTGTCACTTGCTTACCCACATTTAAAGAGTTATGTTGCGCCCACCTACCAGGTATGTTTCTGCAGGAGTCACTGACCTGCACATGCCTCCTGACTAGAAGGAGGCAACATCAGAACAGCAACTCAGGCAGGGACATACTGGGTAATCTCCTCTCGTAGGCAAATGGTTGTAGCTATACTAGGGAACATCCTGTTAACACACAACATCAGTTTAACTCTGTCATGACTGAAAGTGACAGCTTGCTAATATACCAACACAAGGGCTTTCTGGGAAATTATTTATTAAAGATCTTCTACCCCGCCTTTCTCCCATCCTCAGCAACTCTGAGCAGCTTATTAGCATGAAATGAAAGCATAGCTTAAAAAAAAAAACTCCCATCCACTTTGGGAACTGCTTCAATGGAACTTGTACTCTCCTGATTTGATGTCGGAGTCCTTCCATTGCATGGATGTCCCACCATTTACAGAGGATGGACTAAGACAGGTGGAGATGGGTTAATCCATGGAACCACGAGCATTTGCAGAATCAGTCTACTACCCTGTAGACAGGACTCTTCACACACAGCGGGATCTCCTGTAATACTGCTGTGGTTATAGGAACAACCTCAGCAGCAGACACAGGCTGCATCCATGGTTCCCCCGCAAGTAACTCACATTTTAATGCCTCTTTCCCAGGTCTGTACAACTTGGGACCCTCCAAGGCTCAAGAGAACCCATCAGCCATATAGTGTGGTCTTCATGAGGACCAGCAATCCCTTGCTCTTGCAAGCACAAGCAGGATGTTTACAGAGCTCTTGGTATCCTGTCTTGTATGGCTGGTGAGCTGCAGAGGGTCTGACGGGTCATGCGTGAGTCATGTCGCATGTCTGAACTGCGCATTAAAGGCCCTTTTATGGCACCAGCCACAGGTAACCACTCACCTATGCCAGGTTTCTCCTCCTCGTTGTGGGCATGATTGGTCTCAGATCCAAGTTCCTTTGCACTCAGACTAGTAACGCCTGGAATGTCAGGAAGATCACAGGGTGGTGTTTTGGCAACTGGAGAATTGCGACACTCCATTAAAAAATTACGGTCGTAAATGATTCGTGTACCTGGAAGGGAAAACACACCCTCAGATCATCACTGGGCTTTCCACTGACTGGCAAGGAATGACTGTTTTTTGGTTGCAGGCACACATCTCCAGTTTCATGCTGGACAGCAACCAACATAATGGATTCCGGCACATTCTCACACACACAGTTGTTGAGCGGGCATGCTCTCTCATAGGCAGGCTATGTGACCTGTTGTAATTTCTCCCTTCAAGGAAGAAAAGAACAGAGGTGAAACCTCTGGTCCTCCCCTCTAGGGCACAGAACCCAGCATGGGAGCCAAGGAACCATGTCCCTGCCTTGTCTCACGTCTTCACTCTGTTGTCAGCAACAGCTTTCCCCCCTGAAGCTGCAAAAGCACTCAACAGTTAATGGAGGAGAGGATTCTGCCCAAGGCACCAGCAGCGATGCTGCCAGCTGGGCAGTTCTGAGACTCAGCTGAACAGCTCTGGCTGTACCTCCATGCCCAGTCCTTCGCCCCCACCCCCCTCACTGTCATGTTCTCTCACCTAGCATGAAGCTGCCTTCTACTGAATCAGACCTTCGGTCCACCAAAGTCAATATTGTCGACTCAGACTGGCAGCAGCTGTCCAGGGTCACATCACTTACTGCCAGACCCTTTTAGCTGGAGATGCTGGTGCCTCAAGCTGGGGCCGCCTGAATGCCACGGACCCTCTCAGCCTTCGACACGTTCCTTTGAAGTGGCACCCCATTTAACACGACATGCAGGGATGGACTGGGGTTCAAGAAAAGAGGAAATACTCTGCGAGGCAAAGAGGTCAGAACTGTCCACCTTCACCATACTTGCCTCCTAAGAGACCCCCCCCTCCCACCAATAACTCCTCTTGTCCATCATAAGGGCTAACTTAATGAAGCCACAGCTGTGCCTTCAGATGCTGTGCTAGGAGCCACACTTTCCAGCACTTTCACACCATTAAAGCCTCCTCACGTGGAACACACAAAGCTGCCTTAGAGTGTCCAGGCCGTTCAGAGAGCCAGTCTGGTGTAGTGGTTAAGTGCGTGGACTCTAATCTGGGAGAACCGGGTTTGATTCCCCACTCCTCCACTTGCACCTGGCTGGATGACCTTGGGCAAGCCATAGCTCTGTGCTAGCTGTTCTCTCAAGGACAGCTTGGGAAAGAGTTCTCTCAGCCCCACCTACCTCACAGGGTGTCTGTTGTGGGGAGGGGAAGGGAAAGGAGTTTGTAAGCCGCTCTGAGACTCTTAAGTGAGTGAAGGGTGGGATATAAATCCAATTGCTTCTTCTTCTTCTTCTTCTACTCTCTACTCTGGCCAACTGTAACTCCTCAGGGCCTCAGGCAGAGGTCTTCCACATCACCTCCTACTGGGTCCTTCTCACTGCGGATGCTGGGGATTAAGCCTCGGACCTTTGACATGCAAAAGGGATGCTCTGCCGCTGAGGCAAGGCTCCATGTTGAGGGCTCTACACCAGGGGGCAGGATGGTGCACGAAAAGACCCACACCTGCTAGGCATCTCCTTGAGCCAGAATGCCAAGTGTCAGAGCACAAAGTTAAAAGCTTTCAAGAGTCAGAACAGATGTAGTGGGGCGGGGAGGGGGGGATGAGAACAAGTTTTCGGCGCCTCCCTCAGCTTGGGTTCCCTCCTAGCTTTGTGATTTGAATGACAGACCAACATACTAAATGAATCAAATGCCGGTTCATCTACCCATCTGGCCCTTGCTACGCACTAGCCAAGCTGCCTACTTTTTTTTGGAAAACTCTGAATGTAACATTTATACTTTCATTTGCTGCCTTATTTTTTTAAAAAGGAAACAATGCCAAACAGGTAGAGACTTGGGAGGGAGGGAGGGAGATGGGTGGACTCAGAGGAGGCAGCTCATCAACACCACACACAGCCAGATTCTTTCAAATGACCCTAGAGGGAAAACAAAAGACATGTTTGCACTGAACGCAATGAGAGCACGTCCAAATCACCTCCACGCCTCTAGAAACCATCAGATATGTCTGCACCTTTCAACGCATTCAGGGCATCTAACCGAGCTGCAACACGTTAGGGGTAATTAAACAGCCACGCTCATTCGGGGCTCTTTCCACATTGCCTTTCTTATCAGAACAAATGGTTGCCTTCTGCAAATATGAAGTTTAGGAGAATGACAGAGCTGGAGGTTCCCTGAAGAAAGAATGACAAGGAAAGCTGTGACTAAAACCACCTAGAAACAACAGCATGTAGGAAGGGAGACTGAAATGCAACTGCAAATCAAGCTTCCTGCATGGCCATTGGTCTGATCCAGAAACCTGTTCAAAGCACACAGTCTGTAACCCAGAACAGAAAAAGGACTGAAAAGCCCTTGATGTAGTTCAAATGAATTTCACCTAGACTCAGCTATTGTTCCCCAAAATAGTATCTGAAACTAGACTGGAGAAAAGACTCCCCGTCACGAAGTTTGCTGTTTACAAACGAAGGCAGCCTGCAACTGGATCCATTCAGAGTCTAAATGTTAACATCCGCTCATAAACAAGGTATTCGGCTAGGTAGACCACTAGTCTCAGATCCAGCTTAGTTGGTCCTAGGTATGCCACTGCTTCAGTGGCTAGAACTACAAGATGTAAAAACCTTTTGTTCAAGTCCTAATCCGTAGCCTAACCACGCTCCAATAGAGTGTCCAATAGAGGACAGTGAGGGTAAACAAATATTCTGCTCCCCAAAGGAGCAGAGAGGGTACAGGTGGAAGAAAAAGTTAATCTCTGCCTTGGCCACCACCTCCCCATTCAAAACCACCCATCTCCTGAAGTGGTCTTCTTCTTCTTAGTAATAATAATACTATCAAGAACTCATTGCATGTATTTTCATGTCATTTGTATTCAGGCCAGTGACCTAAACAGTCCCTACAGTCTTGGTCAGGCTACTCCATCTCTTAGCCTTCTTCCGCCTGGAAAAATAATGACCCATTTTACACATGAAGGGCCTTAGATTCTGCCGATCTGCTTTATTAACAGCATTATATTATATGCATTTCATTGAAATAGGTACGGTAAAGATTCTTCTTTTACCCATTCAACAATCTTTTTCAAGCAAGACTAGAGAATCTACTATGAAGCTGTTTGCGGAAGATGGGGGTGGGCAGGGGGGAGAAATCCCCCTCTCTCCAGAGCATCTGGAAGGCTTTGCCACATGCTCCTACCACCAGACACCTGGTTTTGAAGACTATCTCTGCTAAATTATTTTGCAACACACGTACAGCCTTTCAAAACTGGTTAATCTTCACAGATCAAGGGGGAGGGGGGGGGACTACAGTTTAAGCTGGCACAGGCACCCATTCAGTCCTACGCCCAACGTTAAGAGCACCTAATCAGCGTTTGGAGACAACAAGCCTTGTCTGTGGTTACAGATGCCAACTGACAGAACATTTGCAAACAAGGCCGGCTGGAAGTGTTGTCAGCATATCAGTTATTTACAAGGACATTTCATCACAGGGTCACCAGAGGACGGCGTTCCTGGCTTCTACACTCAGGCGCTCACAGCAGCATATCCAGAGATCCAGTTGACTACACCAGACACTTAGCAGCACCCGGGTGAACCTGGGTGGGTTAGGAATTAAAATGTTTCTGAAAATGTTACTGGGGAGGGTGGGTTAGGATCATGGAGGCAAATGCAGCAGATGTTTTCAAAAGTGAATATAAGAACACCGAGTGCTTTATGTTTAGCTTGCTTGGCACATAGTTTAGCTTAACTATACAAGTGTATTTCATTCAGAGTCACACACTAAAAACAAAGTAAAAGAAGGGACACGCAGTTCCAAGCAGTGTAGTGTCTGGACCAGGGAAACTTCAGTTCAGCTCTCCCACTCTACCACAAAGCTCACTGGATGACCTTGGATGGGTTACTTTCTTTCGACCCACCCTAAGTCACCACAGAGCGGCAATGATAAAGGGGGAGGAAGCATGTACTTCACTTCCTTAGGGAACGGGTGGGATTAAAGGTAATCAACAGAGAGGCTAGGGATTGAGGGGAACTCCAAAGGTCATGTTGTAACAGCGATGGCATTTACTCAAAAGAAAGATGGGTCGTTATTTTTGTTCAGTAAATAGTTGCCCCAAAGTATTCAGTTCTCAGAAAAACTAAAAAGCGTATGCATGACCACAGGGCTGGGCATACCCAGTGTTCTTTTAAAAATTCCCTGAACAGCCCACACAAACACACCACAATGTTTGCTCTTGATAACTGCCCTCAGTTTCAAAAGCGGGTTGCCACACAGAATCGTGTTACGACAGTACACGGGCATGGGAAAAATAATTGCACAGTGTCAGAATCCCAAAGGTACCCACAGGCTCAAAAAGGTTGGGAAGCCCGGCTTAGACGCTCTGTCATGGGGGACCATTTCACTATTTTTTTAAGGTAATTTTGTTTGCCACCTGTCACTGCAACAGGGAACGAATAGCTAGAGGGTCTCTCCCTCTAAGGCTAAATAGTAGCTCCGGCTTGAAGATCTCACACCTCTGCAAGGGTTTTTATGGTGGTTATTGTGTTCGACTAGGACCAGGGAAACCCAGTCAGCCATGACACTCACTTGGCATCCGTAGGCCAGTCACTCTCTGTCTCCCCTACCCCACAGGGTTGACGTAAGGATAAACTGGAAGGTTGAGAAAATCAGGCATGCTGCCCTGAGCTCCTCCAAGGAAGAGTGGGATAAAAATGTAAAGGGTAGCTCTCCAATGAAATGGGCACAGTTACTGCCAATACACAACTCTTCTCTTGGCTCCACAGAACATATGACAATTACTGACTGCAGTCCAACAACACGCAGTCAATGGATATTAGTTGACCCGTCAGAGGGCTGGAACAGCAACCCTACAATGCTCCCACAAAGATGGACATTCTTGCATTATTTAAAGGCAGATGCATGCAACCCCCATAGAAGTTTACAAGAGGTAAATTTCCCCCCTTGATCTGAATGCAGTAGGATACTTAATAGACAGACATACAGTACGATGGAGCGAAGGCATGCATGAATTGCACTGTCTCCTAGACCCTTCAGCCCAGGACAGCCAGTTGTGCCAGGATGTGACTTTTGGGGTGCACCTGAGAACGCTGCTTCCCAAGAATTTGCAGTGGCTTGCTCAGAGCCAAACACCCTGCAGCTTCTCCAGAATGTGCCACACACCGAAGCGCTGGTTCTCAGTGCAATCAGTGCTTGCGCAAGACCACGGGTCATCCTGACCTGCTGCCTCACAGCAACCTGAGACTGCTGAAAAACAAACCACAAATAGGACCAGTGACCAACCACCTAACCCCGCTGCTCAGTCTGAGGGACTGTCAATAAGGTTATTTTCTCCCTCTGATGGATCGACGCCCATTTATGTGCCACGCCCCTTGCAGAAGTGCTGCAAGCGAAGCCTCTGAACCCGTCGGGAGGGGCTCCACCACAATTAACTTACACAATCGCCGCTGACAGAGCTAAATAACGTTTTCCCTTATCGGACCAAAAGCAAGGGAGCTACTTCTGTGGTGCTTGCTCTCACTTCCCCATGCCGCTGCTATCAGGAAAACAGCCTAGATAAGGTCCATCCCATACTCTGAAAGCCTCTGCTAGGAAGCCTGAAGCTGCTGACCCCACCATGGAAGGAATGCGACAAAACCCTTCTCTCCCATACTGGATAGAGGAGACCGTGAGTCAGTGCCTCACCTCTTCACTGGGCTACGAGCAAAACTTCCATGGTGGGCTTTATAGAGAATCAAGCCATGGAACATGACAAAGGCACTTTCACACACGCTAAACAACGCACTTTCAATCCACTATCAATGCACGTTGTAATTGGATTTTATGGTAAAATCCATTTGCAAACACTTGCTAAAGTGCATTGAAAGTGGATAAGAAGTGCATTATTCAGCGTGTGCAAAGACAGAAGAAGAAGAGTTGGTTTTACAATTGCCCTCCATTCCTCTCCCCACAACAGACACCCTGTGAGGTAGGTGGGGCTGAAAGAGCTCTTTCGAGAACTCCTCATGAGAGAACAGCTCTGAAAGAACTTGTTACTGACCCAAGGTCACACCAGCAGCTGCAAGTGGAGGAGTGGGGAATCAAACCCGGTTTTCCCAGATTAGAATTCAACAATCTTAACCACTACACCAAGCTGGCACACTTGGTTACTCACCACAAGACCTTCCACTCCTTTGCAAAGCTGCTGCCAGATAGAGGAAGGGCTTTCCCCAATGCCTGCAACTGCTGAGGTGCCAAGGACATCGACCAACTTTTAGCAAAGCCTTCTTACGACCCACACTTTTTAATCTAATGCATTTATACCCCATCATTCCCCCCAGTGGGGACCCAAAACAGCTTACATCGTTCTCATCTCCTCCATTTTATCCTCACAACTAGCATCTTACTAGGGTACCTTGTGGGGTAGGTCAGGCTGAGAGCGTGTGATTGGCCCAAGGTCACCCAGCGAGGCTTCCATGACACGAGTGGGGATTTGAACCTGTGTCTCCCAGATACTAGTCTGACACTCTTAACCACTACAGTACACTGGCTGTGTAACTTTATAACATGACTGCTACTGCAGAGATGTTGCTCTGCTAGCCTTGACTATGAATTCCCAAAAAACTTCCTCCAGTCTTGTATCAGACAAGATGTTTTCTGGCTATACTGCAGCAAGCCTCAGTGCCAGAACTGGAGAATCAGAAGTCTTCTGTCAGTTCCCCATAGCCTGTTGATTCAGATATGGTGTCCCATGCTGGCGTACACAGTAAGGAAATGTGTCTGAATCCAGTGTAACAACCTTTAGAACATCCACGATGTATACGGATTGCTGGATCAAAGAACCAAAAAGAGCACCCAGGATGGTGTAGTGGTCTGAATGTCAGACAAGGACCTCGGAGACCTGAGTTTGAATCCCCACTCATGCCATGGATGCTGGCTGGGTGACCTTGGGCCAGTCACATTCTCCCAGCCTAATCTACCTCGCAGAGCTGCTGTGAGGGTAAAACGGAGGAGGGGAGAATGATCTAAGCCACTTTGGGTCCCACTGGGCAGAAAGACGGTATAAATGAAGTAAACAAACGCACTCTTCACGCTTTCCCCTCCCAGAACATTTTCTCACTAGCTGTGCTGGGCAGATGTCGTGCCCTCACCTGAGAAAGGAACTGATCCTCTGACTCCTCCCAGAAACTCAACCACCACCAGCATCTTCCTAGGGTAGATTTCACTTGCAATGCGAGCCACACAACTCCCCAGTTTGGCTTCTACTGACTTTCCATCTGGTGCATCACCTGAAATTTATCTCCAGAGTTGTTAATACAATGACTGTCAAGTAATTCCTCCATTCCTGCCCTACAAGGGGAACTGTGAATCTCACTTGGTGTCAGAGAAGTACAAGGAAAATTCCTGGTCTTTGTAATTTCAGTGGAGAGACCCCCCCACTTTTTTCTTCTTGCTTACAGAAACTCGGGTGTAACCCAGATTGCACAGGTTCTCCACTAAAAAGCTTGGAAGACTGTGCTGGTGTGAATTGCCGGGCTTATCTTGTACGTATATTTGAGATACGCTTAGCAGCGCTACAGGCTGTACCATTTGCACTTCACGGACTTCGGGCCACACTGTTTACCATCTTTCTCTCTTTTGTGTGCTTACTTATCTCTCTGGCTGATGGATGATAACATTCATCCTGCAGAGAGGAGTGCCTGAACAGATGAACCTGCTGCCTGCAGAGTTAGACCACTGTTCTGCCGAGGTCACCACTGTCTACTGTGACTGGCAGCAGACCACTGAAGTCTAAGACACAGGCTGCCAGATCCTTTTACTGTGGCTCAGTGGAACAGCCTTTGCTTGGCATGCAGAAGGTCCCAGGTTCAATCACTGGCATCTCCAGTTAAAAAGACCGGGCCTTCAGTGGTGTGAACTATCTCTTCTTCTTCTCCAATCTCTTCTTCTTCTTCTCTACCTGAGACCCCAGAGAGCCAATGTCAGTCCAAGTAGATCATACTGACCTTGATGGCTCAATACGCTGATTCAGTATTATAGTGCATATTCATGTGTGTGTTCAACTGTAAACATCAGGGATTTGCATCTGGGATCTTCTCCATCCAGAGCATGTGCTCCGGCACTCAGCCATGCTCCCTCCCATGGTTTTAGGCCACAAACGTTTGTGCTATAATAAATCAGAAAGTCTTTAAGGTACCACAAAGCTCTTGTTTTTGCCGTAACAAGTTAGGTATTAAACTGTCCCACAAGATAGGTATTAAGCTATCCCACAAAGATAATAACTGCTCATAGGCAGCTGGCTACAGGCCAGTTTCCAAGGCACACCTGCAAGCAACTGACTAGCGAAGAAAACTCCAATCCTCCTCTTTCAAGGCAACATGGGGAGACAAACCTAATCTACCCTGTAGCAAATGCCAGAACAAGCTAACGCATGCACAAACTCCATGCCCCTCCAATCAAAACACACCTTGCAAACTAAATCACCCACTGGAGTACAGTGTATATCATCCTGGCCCAGTGACACCATCCGCATACAAGACAGCGGAACATCTTTTCCAAGAGGACAGAAAAATATTTAACCACATCGCTTACTGTCTTGGACAAACTCCTGGCTTTGCACTGCAATCCTGTACTCTTTACATCCATCGAAGTCAAAGGACTTAGAAGGGTAAAACTCTACAGGACTGAACTGTCTATATTCTCCAGGCTTGGGAACCATCTCCTCAGCAGAGAGAAGAATCACTTCTAGGGAGTCGGTAAAGAAAGAGAAACGTTCTCTCCCTTTCCAGCGAGTTTTTGCTTCTGCAGTTATTGTGGCTGTCGAGCTATTGTTTAGAGCCACTGTGGTTTATGAGACTGGAACTACGTTTTACATATTACTGTATTTATGTTGTTGGAAACCATCTTGATCTTTGTAGAGGTGAGAGAGCAGCGTTTTAGGTAAACTGGTCAAATCTGAGCTGCTCTTAAGTGCCATAGGTGACAGGCAAGGCTAGACACGAAGGTCACAAAAGTTACAAGTGTGATGCACCTGGAAGAATAAGGCCAGATGCCCTGGGGGTAACACTAGAAAGGAACTTACCAAAAGATCTACCTGCAGCTGATCCAAGTGAGGGACTGGATCACATGGAAGATTTCCCAAAACACAGCTGTTGGAAGCACAAAAGTTACTCCTTGCTGTCTGCTTAAGCTAAGTGAAAGTGACTGTATTCCCCCCCTCACACACTTTTTCTCAAAGAAACACAGAGTTGGAAGGGACCCCAAGGGTCACCTAGTCTTACTCCCTGCCCAATGCAGGAATTTCACCCCCCTCACTCCCCCCTGCCCAATGTTTAGAAGAAGGCAAAAAACCTCTAGGATCCCTGGGCTGATGCGGCCAGGAGGAAAATCCCTTCCTGACACCAAAGTGGTGATCAGCATTGCCCTGGGCATATAAGAAAGGACTACAAGAGCCAAGAACTGGCTCATTCCTTCCTGCTCTCCCTCTCGTGATCTGCCCAAATCCATAGTGAGTCACAGAATCAACACTGCTGCCTTCTCTGTAAGACACTGCACGTAGTATTTCTCCTGACACTATTTCAAAAGCAACAGAAATAAAATCATGCCACCCATCTGTTATACAGGCCATTGCATCTGCATACTGTCGTTTTATTTAAATAGATCCAAGCCTTGTGTGCGCCTGCAGCCCTGGTGTTACTGCTTCAGCAGGCACAACTGTATTAGGTACATTCTTCTGTCTGCTCATGCATCGCAGGATGCAACCCCAGGCTTGCCGAAGTTTTTTTCCTTGACAGGGCTTTGACAACTCTACAATTAGCAAGGATTCTGCAGGGTGTGTTTTGCTTGCCATGCAGGGTGCAGCGACAGAAAAGACTGAATTTCTGCTGCTCGTGCAGTTGTTAAAAGCACATAGACTGGAAATATGCCCACCCCACGTTACCCAACTACATCTAAATGGTTAAATGATCAATTGCACAGATCTTGCTGTATGATCACTCATACCAAGAGAGATCAAATTGTATCCTTTGCGTCTCTCAGGGAATTCACACTGCAATACTATGCAGAGCTACTGCATTCTGTTTTCGCTGATTTCAAAGGAGTTAAGAGTGGATTAACTCTGCAAAGGACTGCACTGTATGGTTCTCCAAGGCTAAGAGGCTAGAGCAGTGATACTCACACGGTACCACATGTGGCTAATTTGCCACCTGTAGATCTTCTGAGCACTGTTCCCCAATGGGGCACCTGCCCCATGTTTCAGGTAAGTGGGCAGTGACTTTGCCCATTGGGACTTGTAGTTGGCAGTAGGTTCCCATCTTGAAACAGCCGCTGCCAGAGGAATGGGGAAGCTGGGAGCTTCCCCGGGGTTAAAGGCCTTGTGCCAGGGATGGAGGTCGATGTGTTCCTTTTGGTTGATGGTAATTGCAAACATGGCTCTCCTCAAGCTACAGACTGGGTACCACTGATACAGAGCATGCACTATTTTATATAATTGCAACTCCACAGCTAAGGAAGGACTAACATCTGGGGCAGACCAGCAGGAACCTAATATATTGAGAGGGAGGAAGAAGTTAATGTATGCTGCAAGCCACTTTGAAGGTCTTATAGAAAAACACACAATATAAACAAACAAAAAATACTAAGAGCTATACCTATCAGACTGCCAAAAAAATAAATAAAAAATCAGCCATGCTATTTCTCAGATAAACAAACTCCAGGAAATATTTAACTAATTGATGTTTGTCTTTAGCTTTCTTGTGCCAGAAATCATACGGAAGAGGTGATCACAAGACCCACTATGAAGGCTTTGTTTTGGCAAAGGTTCCACTCACCTTCCTTGAATCCTGTTAAGCTGCACAGAAGATTAAGGCCCTATGGTTCGGCTCCAAGCCTTACAAATTGCTTCGATGGCTGGTTGAATGCTTTGAGACAGTTGTCCTATCATCTCCTCAAGATGATTTAATCGGCCCTTCTGTGAAATACAAGCTTAAATGCATCCATCCCCTGCTTCTGGAGCCGAGCCAACATTCCAGGAAAGGCCTCGACAGGCCCCCAAATGAGAGGGCCTCTGCAAGTGAGTTTATCTACACAGGAGGCACCTCTTGGCACAAAACTCACAGAAACCCTTCGCATAGACAGAAAACCTGTGCGTGATACAACAAAAAATGAAAAAAAACCCATATTGGCCTTCTCACAGCACATAAAACTATGCTACCTTAACAGATGTATCTTAATTGATGCCATCTATGTATTAGGAAATAATAAACACTGAAATTAGAAAACAAATGTAGTCAATAGAAGAAAGGGTGAACATCTCTTAGAATCCCAGCAGGACTAGCAGTGTATTGGGATATTGGCCTAGATAATACCTCTGTATCACTGACAAGATGACCTCTTTAATAATGTATTACTGGCAAAAACATTATAGCATTCTCCGTTGCTAGTTATTCATGCTTAAGGCAATAAACAAACATCTCACTGAAAATACACTGTAGTTGCCTATACTGGAGGCTGTATAAGGGGGTTGTCTGGGGGGGGGGGGAGGAGAAAGAGGGGGGGATTGTCTGAGAGAGGGGGAGAGAAGAAGAGGAGGCACAATGTCTGGGGGGGGAGAGAAATAAAGGGTAGAGAAAGAGGGGGCAGACTGAGAAGGGGTCGGGGAAGATGGGGGAAATGTCGGAGGAGGGCTGGGGGTAAGTTAAGGGGAGAGAGGATTGCTAGAGAAGGGGTGGGGGAGAAGACTGACAGAGAAGGGGTGAGAGAAGATTGATAGATAAGAGGGGGCAGAGGGTGGGACTCTGACAGAGAAGTGGGAAGAGGGAAGAAAGCAAAGGCAGGGAAATGCCCCCTCCCTGCAAGTTTCTTGTGGGTCCCCACTTATCTCTCTATAGTATTAGCACACAAGAAGATTCAGTCTCACTCTCTACATGGACCAGGGTATAGAAAATATCCCAGACCTCATAGGGCCAAGGAGTTCTCTGCAGCTCTTACAGGCATGCAGTGGCACATCATTTCATAGGTCTACTCTTTTTTTTTTTTGCCAGTTTTGAATATTGCATTTTCAGTCCTGATCTTCCTCCACAGGGCAGAGTTCCCAATCATCTTCTCCTCCATTTTGCCCTCCTGACACATCAGTGCAATGAAGTAGGCTAGGTTGATTCTCCCAAGGTCGCCCAGTGAGAGAGAAGAAGATAAGAGGTTGGATTTATACCCCACCTGTCACTACCCGAAGGAGTGTTAGAGTGGTTTACAATCCCTTTCCCTCCCCCTCCCCACAACAGGCACCCTGTGAGGTAGGAGGGGCTGAGAGAGCTCTGACAGAAACTGCTCTTTTTCAAGAACAGCTGTGCCAGAACTATGGCTTGCCCAAGGTCATCCAGCAGGTGCAAGTGGAGGAGTGGGGAATCAAACCCGGTTCTCCCATATCAGAGTCCGTGCTCCTAACCACTACACCAAACTGGCTCTCTTCATGGCAGATTTGAACCCTTGTCTCCTTTGCTCTAATCCACCAGACAAGATCTTGCATGTTCTCAGCTAGCTTAAATTTCAGAAGGGGAACCATTCCTAAGAGCTCTCCGTCTCACAGCTGTTGTGGTCACACTGGCTGCCTTGCCCTACCAGCCTCTACAGTTCATGGGGAGGGAGGAGCAGGGAGAGAAATCACACCACCACGCTTATTCTGCACAGTCTGCTGTTTCAGCTATTGTGTATGTTCTTCTGCCACTGGCTGGAGATACGAAGCGTATAACCCATGTTTCCCCAAGCAGAAGGTCCAGCCTTATAAATCACATGCAATTCTTTTTACAAATAGATTTCAAACAAGCAAGTGCTTGACAATAGTCTGCCAGCAGAGAAACTCTCTGGAACTACTGAGTAACTGAAGTTTTGAGTTACAGCTGTTTTACTACAATATGCCAGCTTCGGAGTTATACCATCCACAGTGAAAGCCACTGCAATCTGCACAAGGAGCTGTTCTGTTGCAGCAGTTGCTTCCGTGAACAGGGTTTTCCACCTTCCCAGTGAGAAGGTTATGCAAGTTTCTCAAATGTTCCGCTGCTCATGTGAGAAACCGCGTCTGTTATTCCTGTATCTCAGAATCTAGTCCTAACATATTGATTGGCTCACGAGGTGCCTGCCCCGTTTCCTTCATTTGTCATCATACAGTATAAAGCACTTTGTTATGAAGCCCTTTGGGTGAACACCAGCGAATCATACTTGACTCAGAACAAACAGAGCCGGGCACACCTCCCCTCCGGCCACACATGGGCAAGAGCTTGCACTCACTGCTCTGATCCTACAAGTCACACAACACCTGAGCTCAGCTTTAACTGAGCATTGGCTAGTGTGTGGAGCACATGTGAGGCAGTGCAGGCAGAAAGGATAGGGGCAAGTGAAACCCACAGCTACGGTTGGAGTGTGTATTATGCTAGCAGAAGACAAGCTTAAAGCAAGAAAATATCATATACAAATGTATAGTAATGAAACAGAAGTAGAATTAAAATCTGTTCCAAATATAATATCTCGAATACAATTGGGTTCTCTATAGGAGATATATAATAGACTTCTGTTTACTCCGTGATATACTAATTATCTATTAAAGGTTCTTATGAATATGTAGAAGTGGCGAAAATCTGTTATATTGAATATGTAGTAATGATTAAATCGGTGTTGTAGTCAAAATAGATTAGATTAGTTGAGTCTGAAACCTAAAACTTAAATGATGAATACCATTGTACCCCAACAGAAATAAGAACTATTGAATGCTATAGATAGATACCTTAAAAGTTATAATGAAGGGGATAAAAGGGAAAATATTCTCTTTCTTATAAGTTATGTACTACATGGTTGTCTTTGACACATGTAATTATGTTGTATAACCCTTCCCCCCCCTTTTCTTTTCTGTACTCCCAATGTTTCCCTAAAATAAATAAATAAATAAACCCTGCAGCTACAGTGTGTCCTCAATTTACAGGCAGTGTTCTTTGCTCTTACAAAGTTTGCTTAACAGAGCAAAACAAAGAATACAGGAAACTCCCCTGTGAGTCTATGATAATGAGACTAACCCTAGCTGCTTCTACTGAATATTCCTCCCCCTTTTTTTTTTTTGCTGTCAGGTCTCAAAAAGACTTACGGTGATCCTGCAGGGTTTTCAAAGCAAGGGGCATTCAGAGATGGTTTTTATCATTGCATACCTCTGCATGGCAACTCCGGATTTCCTTGGTGTCTCCCATCCAAGTACTAACCAGGGCTGACCCTGCTTAGCTAACGAGATCTGATAAGATAAGGCTATCCAGGTCATGGCTGAATATTCTGTAGCCAGACCCAGTACTTCTCCATCACTTTCCTTAACTCCCAAACACAAAACCATGTTCAAAAACGTCAGTTTCCTCATCCTGTCTGCTTACTCCACGTTTTAAACTTGGTGCAAGCAGGAGTTAAAAACACAGAAAGGGAAACAGTTTTTAACACAGCCTTTGGTTGACAAGAGAGTAAACCTTTCTTTTAACACTGACTGACCAGCTTCTGTTCCTTGCGTGGAAATACTGAGAAGCAGACCAAAAACCACAGACCCACCAGTGCAATAAAAAGACTTGCTCTACAAGGAGCTAGTGTAGCATCAGTTAAGGGAAACAGTTGTGACCCAGAATGTCCCAAGTTCAAATGCTGCCTCTCCCATAGAGTAGGCAAGCTACCGTACTTTCTTCAGCCTTGATCCCCCTTCCACAATATGGGGGTAACAACAGCCCACCCAACAGACTGCTTAAGTGAAAATATAACGTGTATAAAGTGCTTTGAACAATGAAAGTATCATACAAATGCCATGTGTCATTGCTCTTCCAAAGAACACCATCACAGGTCTTGTTTCCTTGGCTTAAAATAACACTAAATGTTGAACAGTTAAGCTATAAACTAGGAACAAACATTATTGGTATACAACACAAGTATTTATAACTGAATATTGTCCAGCTCAGTAGGCTCGCCTTGATTTCTATTCCAAGAGTTTATTTTCCATAAATGCTACAGCACACAGAATGTCTGAAGCTGAACAGACTGGGAGGAGGGTAATGGAAGGGAGGCCATTCATCTCTCCAGTTTAGGATGAAGCTGCTGTACACAGATAAAATTTGGAAAGGCTGTCCAGATGACCACTCACAGGATTAATCCCCCTCCTTCCTGTAGTCCCTGAACCACATTCAGCAGCACTGTCCTGTACTGACAGCATTACTTACCACTTAATACCCACTGTCCCCTCCAGAAAAACCATCATCATCCCAAGATGCTATAATAAGACATGCATTCTACAGAATCAGAGAAATCCATCTTCCTACCACCCTCAGAGCAAAAAGGTGAAGAAAGACTACATACTTTAAGCATACTTCCTTGGAAGGAAGCACCATGAATTTCTCTGAGGGATTCAGCTCCAAGTAAACAGATTTTGATTCAGACTGCAAGCAAGCATATGGGACAGATTACAATACCAGAGCATTCTCTAGCATTAAGCAGCTGCCTATTCCCTGCATGATTCCAGGGGCTTTGCTGTGCTTGCCTAGTTTTTGCAGCAAAAAACTAAGTTCCACAGCACCTTCAAGACTACCACCACATTTCCTGCAAGCAAAAGTATTACTGGCCTTGAGCCAATCTCATCAGAGGCAGTGAAGCACATGTGGAGTCCCAAAGCAACTACAATATGTGCACATCATTCTCTTCAATGCTCCTACAAGCAAGTACTTTGTGATACCTGATTGACTACCCCAAAATCTGTGCCCATGTTCCAGTCCCAGGCACCACCCCCTGCCCTCATGCCCCAGATCCTTCTACACGCACCCCACACACTCTGTCATCCCCAGCTTTCCTCTCTCAACTCCACAATATCCATCCTCTCCCTGTAAACTGAAGACCACTTTTGGGTGTCTACCAAGCAGATTATGCCTCGTCTGCGGTCTGCTGTTTTAGTCCTTTCTTTCTGTACTGAAGGCACCAACAAAGAGCCTTTAACCAGCTGCATATCTGATTTTTTAAAAGCACAGAATTGTTTGTGTGTGTGTGTGTGGGGTTTCTCTACACTGTCAATGGAGTTATTGTTTCAGATGTTTCATGTTGATTCCTGATGTCAGAAAACTGGTTCTCAGGCTATGCTCTACTTCAGTGGCCTCATCCCACCCTCCCTCCCTCAAATCAGGAATGTTCTCCCAGCCTTAAAAACTCAGTAGCACTGAAGTGTTTTTTTTATATACAAACGAGAGGGGCTGTGACTCATGACTGTCTCTAGCACTGTTCTCTAACCAGGAATCAACCCTCTCCATAAATACACGTAGAGCTGAGTTACCCTGAAGCACGAACAGGACTTCAGTGTACATCAGCACCATTTATGCAAAGGGTGCATTCAGTTTGCAGAGGGGGCGGGGAACTACGATTGATCTCAAGCCATCCAAGTATAACTCAAATAAAAACAAACTTCATGTCTTAGCTTTGCCTCAAATGCACCCCATAATCTGTCTGTTCAAACAATGGGTCACCTGCTCTTATAAAGTGCAAGCAACAGACCAAGTATTTAATAGCTAGAAGGAGAAATGGCAGGGCAAACCCTTCTCTGTAATTTCACAGCTCAGACTACATGTTCAGAAAAGGCAGCTCTCTGCACATGCTCAACGGCATGCATTACAAATACCACTGGGGGAAAAAAACCCAACATTCAAATTGCTTACTCAAATTAACCCCAATCTCCGCCCCTCATTAATATCCACACTCTCTTCGCACCCTCCTGACCCCGTATCTGAAATACTTGCTATTCCTCAGCAGCGCTGCAAAAAACTACTCCGTGCGCTTAAAGGGCAAAAGGCACGCTACAAGTGCTCAGAGTGCACGCTTCGTACACTGAAAGCACACCACAAGGCGGGGTGTTTACTTGGCGACATTTGCACGTGCCCAAAGACCCAGGGCGGCGGCGAGGGAGGGCGTTCTTCCTCAGCAGCGCTCTGCACACGCTCCAGGGTTCCCAGCGCCCTGTACGTGCTTCCAGGCACCCTCGCGCCGCAGGAGCCCTCTCTTTCGCCCCCCTGGCTTCGCCCCCCCGGCCTCACCCCCCGGCGTCGTCCCGAAGACCGTCCCGCCCGGCGTGGAGCTGTAGTCTCCGGGAAGGAGCGGGACCCCATCGGGAGGGCTCAGCCGCTTGGCGAGGCCGGGGATGTCCCTGCTCAGCGTCTGCCCCTGCGGCGGGGGAGGTCGGCAACAGCTGGCGGCGGACATGGAGGAGGACGCTCGGCTGCGAAGAAACTCCGCTGGCTATCAGCCTCCGCCGCAGACAGGCTCCGAGGCGGGCCCGCCACACCCACCCCCGGCCCCGCAAAGCCCGCCGGGAAGTGTAGTCCTGAGAGGGAAGCGGAGTCGCCACGCCCACGCCTCTCCCTGCGCCTCCTCCGGAGCGTTGATCGCCGGCTGTGCCTTGAAAAGCGGCGGGTCCCAGCCGGCTGCGGTTTTTTTGTTTGCTATTAAAGAGGCACTTGCATTCATTAAAAAGAAAAGGCAATAACTGCTGTTCGTTCCTCAGGCCGCAGCTGAAGGATTTAAGTCAACTGATCGACTCTATCAAACGGAAGTCCTGTGCAGCGTTCCTGTTGTCTGTGGACCTGAGGAAGGCAGCTTTGACTCTCAAAAAGTTATCTCCACCCCCCCCACCCCCGATCTTGCTGGTGTCTAAGGTGCTACTGGACTCGAATCTAGCTGTTCTACTGCCGACCAACACAGCTGCCTAATGAATCTAGGGGCGCCAGGCTCCAAGTGGTGGCCGGAGATCTCCCAGAATTACAACTGGTCGTCTCCAGGTTACAGAGATCAGTTCCCCTGGAGAAAAGGGCTGCTTTGGAAGGTGGAGTCTGACATTATACCCACTGAGATCCCTCCTCTCCCCATGCCCCGGCCTTTCCAGGCTCCACCCCCCCCCCCCCCCCCCCAATATCCAGGAATTTCCCAACCTAGACCTGGCAACCCTATCTTAAACTCTTGTCTCTTCTGTGTTCTTTGCTGTCAATTCGCTTCCCGTTTAAGGAGACCCTATGAATCAATGGCTTCCTATAGTCGTTTTTAATGAGGGCAGATTGGTGCAACTTTATTTGAGATGGCTGCAACCCTAGTTAGTTTTTATCAGGGTATGGTTTTTTTCTTCATCAACTGTAGTTCTTAATAAGATCTTAAACAGCCTGTTTCTTTTAAAGAGCAAAGCATTTTTCCTTTAAAATAAATTACTTTAGCTGTTCTCCAACACCCCTTCTCCAACACTCATTTCTTCTTGTTTGCGTCTGAACATGTCATTCCCTTCCTTCTGAGTGACACCCGATCCTGCTGCCTTTCACTGGGGGGAGAAGGAAGTCGTGTTTGCAACCTGCAGCTGTATGGTGCAGGTCTCAGTGCTTGATTGCTGACCCCTGAGAGCACCCGGGCCATACTTTAAAATGGCACTTGATCAGTGTGATTATTTAGATTTGAGTCCAGTAGTATCTTAGGGACCAACATGAGTTTCAGTGTATAAGGTTTTGAGAGCCAAAACTCTCTTCCTTTAGACAAGAATAGAGTACAAATGGAGATCTTGGAGTCCTTTTATCCTTGTCAGAAGGTGGGAGGGGAGTTGCAGAGAAGGAACTCAGGATGCAGGGGTACACTGGACATTGTAGTCAGCTTGATAAGAGCAGAGGGGAAATGCTTGAAGACAGAAAAATAGTGAGAAAAGAATCCTATGTTCCTATTCAGCCCCGGTGGTTTTCATTGTTCTGAACTTGTGAATTATCTCAAGTTCAGCAACCGTGTGTTGTAATTTCCCATTGAAATTTCTTTGTTTGTGGACTGCCACTCTAAGGTCAGCAGTATAGTAACCTGGAAGATTAAAATGCTCTCCCACAGGTTTTTGACTGTTGCGTTTTTTAATGTCAGATTTATGTCTGTTTATTTTTTTGCGTAGAGACTGACCTGTTTGTCCAGTTTAGAAAGCAGGAGGGCATTCCTGACATTTGATGATGTATATAAACATTGCAAGATGAACAAGTAAATGGACCTGAGATAGTATGGCTGGTGTTGTTAGGTCCTGTTATTGTGTTGCTAGGGTGGATAATGGGAAAGAGCCAGCATCATGGTTTGCTGCAGGCCCTGGTCCCAGAGTCCATGTCCATGTTAGGAAGGTAGATTCAGGTGGGCAACCGTATTGGTATGAAGCAAGAGAACAAAGTTTGAATCCAGTGGCACCTTTAAGACCAACAAAGTTTAATTCTGGGTATGAACTTTTGTGTGCATGCACACTTCATCAGATATATTGAAACAGTTTTCCTCAAGCCTTGTATATAGGTAGAGAGAGGATGGAGGGGTATTTTATTTATTTTATTCTTATTTTATTAGATTTATATCCCTCTCTCCCTACATAGGAAGCTCAGGGTGGGTTCCAAACATACAGATCTGCAAAAAACTTCAGATTTACAATGAAAATATATTAAACTCACTAAACTATATTAAACTCACTAAAATCAATAAAACACTAGTTGCCTTCCTGGGTCTATCTTGTAGCAGGCTATCCCTTGGTATCTTTCCAGACAATGGATCCTTTGGTGTGTTTAGGATAGTGGCTGGAGGCATGTAGATATGTGTGGATTGATTCCTGGTCAGCTTGATGGTGGGGTGGAGGCTGCTGAAGGCCAGGTGACATTTCTTCAGGGCTTCTTTCCCATGTGTCCACATGAAAAAAGGTTGTCAGTAAATCTGAGGTACAAGAAGGGTGTCAACAGACAGCAGCTGAGGAAGCCCTGTGCTAGGTTACCCATGAAAATGCTGGCATATTATCAGGGGTCCTTTCGTAGAAAAAGAGGTGCAGGAGCTCATTAGCATAACTCATTAGCATATGCCACATCCCCTGACATCACCAGAAGTGTGTCAGAAAGGGAATGTTAGTTTCAGCCCCATTATATCCTATGGGCCATTGAAATCAATGGCAAAAACTCATGGGTATATGAGGGGCTGGAGGAAAGGGGGTTTGAGGGAGAGGCTTGTTTCAAGAAGATTGAACCAGGGAGTCCAATTCTACGGGCCCCCAAACAGGTTGCCCCCATTCCCTCCATTGTTCTCTGTGGTAGAAAAAAAGGTAACATTTTTTCCCACCATAGAGAACAATGGAGGGGATGGGACAACCTGGTCCAATCTTCTTGAAACTTGGTGGGCATTTCGAGGAGAGGCCCCAGCAGCTACCCTGCAAGTTTGGAGCCCCTCCCTCAAACCCCCTCCCCTCCAGTGGCTTTTAAAGTTGCTGCCAAATTTCGGCGGCAATTCGGCAGCGAGCTGAATCAGATTAGAGAATCTGATTCAGCCCGTGGCTGCCCTACTGGCCAGTCCTGAGCTGGCGGAGCTTTGCCCCGCCTCGCTCCGCCCCCAACAGACCCCTGCATATTATAGTGCCATGTTGGGTGCTCGTGCCTATGCCATTGATCTGAAGGAATAAATCTTAACTAAATCAGAAGTAGTTGAGGGTGAGGACAAACTGGGGGAGCTTGGTAGCACGGTCAGCTGTGGTGATGTCAGAGATGGTGTTCCTAGTGGCTTGTAGTCCATTTTTGTGGGGGATGCTGGTGTGTAGAGACTCAGCATCCATGGTGGCCAAAGTAGTGTTTCCTGGAAGATTGTTAACGAATTGTACTTTTCTCCGGAAGTCTGTGGTGTTTCACACACACCTGGAGGCTCTGATGGCAAAGGATCTGAGAATAGCATCCGCGTATCCAGGCTCCCCTACAGTGATGGTGCCTGTCCCCGAGAGAATAGGATGTCCTGGGTTGCTGAGCTCGTGTATTTTGGGCAGAAGATTAAGAGTCGCCTGGTCAAACTTCCTGCAGTGTGTCCATATAGACCTGTTGGTTGATTATGGTGATAAACACTGGCGAGGAGGTGGTCTCTTTAGAACGCCCCTTGAATAAACCAGCAGCATACTATCTTGCATCTTTTTCATGCTGTGTGTTCCAATTTCCAATCTTCTTCTTTATGCCCCATCATTGTGCCTTGAACATTTTCTGTCTTGGCTTGCAGCCTGACTCATTCCTTTTCATACATCATAACACCTATTGTAATATGTCCGATCTATTCTTTATTCCTGATAAAAGTTTATTTCGCTGCCATGTATTTCCAATTATGGCTTTCTAATCCCCTAATCTCGTTCCTTTCATTTTTTAATTGCGCTGCACAATCTCAGACCAGCCGCATGGACAGCTGCTGTGTTTCTTTCAAGTGCTGGTGGCCGGAATGTTTGTGCATGTGGCTTTGGTGCATATTCTGTTGGCTTGGTGCATATTCTGCACTAAGAGACTGACAGTGTAGTCCTAAAGAGAGCCACTTGGAAGGGTGTAATTCTTCTCATGATGGCATGGATAGGAATGCAGTGTCATATGTATTCCATGGAAAGAGGCTGCTGAATGGAGTTTGGAATATGGAACACAGTTTGTTGGGAGTTTGGGGGTGTCATGATCTAGGCTGTGCAAGTGAAGGCCTAGCAGGCCCAGGGAGCCTGAGTAGCAGGGGGAGGAGACCAGGCCTACAACTCCCAGAAGTCCCCGAGAGGTTTTGGTGCCAATTTTAGTCAATCACAGAGAAACGGGACTTGTAATAAAAGAGCTGGTACAGAAGAAGCGCCGTTCTTTTTTCCAAGAGAGCAGGGCCAGAGGGGAGGCTGCTGCTGGGAGAGACCCTCACCCTGAGATAGGGTTGCCAAGTCACTTACACGTCCAAGCGGGGGAGTCCCGCTCCCGGACCCTTGTGCACGCGGCGCAATGACGTTGTTTGGAAGTGATGTCATCACGCCGGGCACATCACTGGGTGATGCTCTGGTAATCACCCTAAAAACTCTATGGGTACCATAGAGTTTTCAGGGTGCTTGCTAGGGCGTTGCCCTGTGACGTGCCTGGCGTGATGACATCACTTCTGGGCAACTTCATAGCGCCGGGCACATCGGCCTGATGTGGCCATTTCGGGGATGGGGTTCCCCCTGCCGGCCGAATCCGGACCTGCGGATTGGGGACCCATTTAGCGGGGGAATCCCCGCTCCCCAGGGGACTTGGCAGCCCTACCCTGAGAGGAAGTGCGAATAGACTCAGGCTCAACTGAGACAGTGAGCTAGGGACTGAGTCTAGTCGCGTTAGGGCATTTGGTTTCTTTTCCCTTCACCCACTTACTGTTATTATTCTTGCACCTTGTTTATTTCCCATATTGGGCTAACCTCCTGTACAAATAATTTGTTGTTTACTCTGCCTGGTCCTCATGCCTATTATGCGGCCAACTAAGGGAGGTCTGAAGGACTTGGAAGGGTGCGCTGGGCCTTCTCAAGGGATCCTAAATCCAGAGTGGTGGCAGCATCTGGTGACACCCCACCTGAGCCGTGACGGGGGCCTTGCTCTTTTTTAAGACGCATGTTCCTAGTCCTCTCAACTGCAAAGGTTAGCCAGAGTGTCCCATGGGAAACATGCAGATGAACATTTGGTCCTAATAACAAGAAAAAAGGGACATACACAGTTTTGAGTTTTGCACAGAAATCTGACAGATGAAACCTCTTGTACAAGGGTGAGAGTTAAGCTGAGGCAGTTTAGTACAGGGTGCTAGTAAATAAAGTGTCCTCGGTAGAGGTACTTTTTATTTTCTGCTGTGAGCCCCCTCAAAGGGAGAGTGCCAGTAAGAAATGTAAGTTGCACCCCCTCCTGTTGTATTCCATAGCCTTTAAACCCTACTGTTCACAATTCCCGTGTGCGCCCCCCCCCCCCCCCCCCGGTGTCTTGGGTGTCTGAGATGTATTCAACACATCTGATGAAACCCACAGAATCTTTCATTTATTGAGACATTTATACCTTGGTTTTCTCCACAACGGGGACCAGAAGGGGCTTGCAACATTATTTTCTCCTGCTGCCCTTCCCTTTTCACAACAACAACAACCCTGCAAGGTAGATGAGGCTGAGAGAGACTGGCTGGCTAAAAAACACGCAGCGAGCTTCCGTGGCAGAGTGGGGATCTGAATCTGGCTCTCCCGGATCCTAAGCGAACACTAGCCGCTACACCACACTGGCCCTCTGTAGCATACGCTGCAATAAATCTGGGTGTTGGTTTTGTTTTTAGAGTTCTCTTCTGTGATCTAAACACTTCCCAAACTGCTACTCCTCACATCACCTCTTGATCACCTTTCCTCCTCTTTTCAAGTTGCTGATGTTTCTGCTTCTCCAAATGGGGACTGGCGAATGGCTTCTCAGTCAGTCCTTGCTTGTGGTTTAGTCGGTGCTCGGGTCCAGGTCTTTCCTCTCGTCTCTGTGGACCAGCTTTCTGTGTGTGGCCCTGAGAAGACGCTGGATCTCAGGGTGGTCTTAGCTCGGTGCCCTTCAGAACCACTTGTGAAATCTATGCCGTGTGAGATTTGGCAGCCTTCTCTTCCTCTCCCCCTGTTTCCTCCTCTTGGAGGCTGGGTGGAAACAAGAGCCTTTGGTCTGTGACCTTGCATTTGTGAGAGATGTTCACCTGTCGAGGTGGCAGCAGAAGGTGCGGAAGAATCAAAGCAAGTAATTATGGCTCATTCTCAATATCTCCATCAGGGTCAGTGCCTGCAAAATGCCAACAACAAAGGATCGCTAGTGGGACATCCATCTGTCTGATCTTCCGCCGAAGTGTTGGCGTCTTTATTGCTAGAATCCGCATAGAATTTGGCCTTCAGTTGGACCACCCAACAATTTCAATGCAACCTTTCTCAGTTACACTGAACCCTTCCTCAGGCTAATGATGGAGAAAATAAGAAGTAAACTAAGCTCCTTTTCTCTTTGAACCTCACTGGGTTTTCCTTAATTGTGGATACTATCATGTTTTTATTCCCCCCCCCTTTCCTCCAAGAAGCTCAAGGTATTCTCCATCAAGGTAGATTAGGCTGAGAGAGAATAACTGGCTCATAGGCATCCAATGAGCTTCGTGGCTAAGGGCCTGAACTAGGGTTGCCAACTCTGGGTTGGGAAATTCCTAAAGATTTGGGAGTGGAGCCTCAGGATGGTGGGGTTAGGGGAGGGGATATGTATCAGTGGGATATGATGCCATAAAGTCAACCCTCCAAAGCAGCTGTTTTCTTCAGGGGAACTAATCTCTGTAATCTGGAGACTGGTTGTAATTCCAGGAAATCCCCAGGCCCTACCTAGAGGTTGGCAACCCCAGCCCGAACACATCTTTCTGTTATAAAAGTGTGTCCTCAAGCTTCATGCTTCCCATATGTGTGTGTGGGGGGGCAGTTTGGATCTGGGGAGAGGGTGCTTAAGCTTTTCCCCACATACTATTTCCCCAACCTGAAAAGGCCCTGGAGAGCTGCTATTTGATCCCCTGTGGAAACAACCATGTACTGAACCTGGCATGCAGTTTCCCCTCAGCCTTATGTACCTCACAGGGTTGTTTTTGTAAGGGTAAAAGGAAGGCAGGGAGAGCTTTGTTGTAAGTTGCTTGGGCCCCCATTGGGGACAAAGGGGGGTATAAACACACCAACCCACCAAGGCTTTCTGGTCTTCGCACCAAACTTTCTTTTTTGCGGTCAAGTTTCAGCCAATTTATGGGGACCCCGTAGGGTTTTCAAGACAAGAGACATACAGAGGTGTTTTGGCATTGCCTGCCCCCACATCACGGCCCTGATATTCCTTGGTACTCCCTCACCCAATCAGGGCTGACTCTGCTTAGCTTCTGGGATCTGATGAGTTTGGGCTATCCAGGTGAGGGCAGTGCTAAGCTGCACATTACAAACCACACAGGTTTGCTGTGGGGACTAACAGCCACGCTGCAACTGCAAGTTCCCGGTGGCAACTCCATTTAGGAGGGGCCACGGGGGCCTGATTCTGATTGGGATGGTGGCACACAGGGAGGAGGAGCTTCTCCCCTCCCATTTCCCTGAGCTGAATTATGCAGCCCCCTGATCAGGCCTGTAGCCATAGTGGGGCATTTAGGGCTGGTGCCCCCTCATTCGTGGCCCATGCCCCACAGCTCCCACTGCCTCTGCCCATGCTCTTACCTGCCGGCCACACTGGCTGCTACAGGAGAAGGCGAGCCAGCCAGCATAAGATTAATACTCGGGGAATAAGCGCCTTGCCTTGCCTGCCTGCTACTGTAGCAGGGAGTTCTTATTCCCTGAGTATTAACTGCACTGGCCAGCCAGCAGGTAAGGAATGACCCTTCTCTTCTTCACCTGTCTGCCTGCCTATGGGATAGCTCTCTCTCTTTCCCTGCACCTCTCTCTCTCCCACCCCCAAATTTCCCAATGCCCCAGCACCCAAAATTTTCTGGCTACGCCCCTGCCCCTGATGAGACAAATGATGAACTCCTGGCACTGTGGCACCATTTCAGCTCAAGAAAATAGCTCAGGAAGGGGGTAGGCAGAAGGCCATCCCCCCCTTGACATGGTCCTGATCAGAACTGGGCCCCCGTGGTGTTTCTAAATGGAATTGCCTCTGGGAACCAGCAGGTGCAGTGTGGCTGCTGGTCCCTGTGGCTGACTCATGCAACTTGGACCATGTAGCGCAGCCCGTGGTCTAACTCTCTGGGCATTCTGCTATGTAGGCGCTGTGCGCTGTTTCCTCCTGGCTAGAAATGAGTTATTCTTGCTCATTCTCCAGTTATGGAATTTGGCTGTGAGAGTGATGCCGCACAGTGACAATATATGTATGCGTCTTCTCTAACTGTAGTACCTGATCTTCTGGAGCAAAGGAAAAGAAGAAAGCATCAAAAACAATCCCCACCTCATCTTCAGAAGGTTATAAGAGACCCAGAGAGTAAAAGAGAGCAAAAGAACGATATGGTTATGAGACACATTGCACCTTTGTGTTGTATGAGTTTCATGAGGGTGGCTGCAACTGTCTTATGGCAGGAGTGGTTGCATTCTGGTGAGTGGTGAGCCAGCCAGATGCCCAAGATAGCTGCATAATCTCTTACTTGAGCTATTTGTGAATCAAGGTTTCTTAGAAACCACATAATGCATCTGCTAAAGTGGGTTTATATCACCATACATCTCTGGACCTTGAAGTCTTTCTCTCTCAGGCTGCAACAGGCTTACATGGCTACTCCCCGGAAGGCTTCTCTGGTCTTCCTGAGAGGCATCATTAAAAGGGAGCCTGATAGTCTTTGAGCAAGAAAGGGGACTGGAAGACTACCCCCCTGTCCCAAATCCAGTGTGGTCCATTCTTAACCATATGTATGTGCCCCATTGTGCCTTTGTCGCATCAGTGGAGGTGCTGAAATCTTTGCCATGTGGTCGAATTGGGACCTGTAAAACAAGGGCCATATCTAAGTGACTCTGCTGGCCTTATGTTCTGCTCCAGGTCTGCTTGTTGACTCTAGGATAAAATGCCATTAAAATGGCATTATCAAAATTGGGGAGGAAGATGCCTGTGCCAGGTGTCAATGGAGGAAAACCAGCCACCATTTGTCACCAGTGGAAATGGCTTGATATTTAGATCATTATGGTCCTCAAGTGCTCTTCAAAGAGCATGTCGATCAACATTTGCACCTAACTGCAGACCATGAAGGGAAAGGACAGGGTGGCCTCCAAGAGATGTATGGTGAAAGAGCAAAGGAGTCCGTTGTCAGCGGCATCTCAGATTAGTTTGGTGAAAGAGCAAAGGAGTCCGTTGTCAGCGGCATCTCAGATTAACACCCAAATAACAGCCGAATGTTGCTCCTGCTTTGAAAGAATTCATAATATCAGTCACGTTTAATAATGTTTGGGCTAAAATGGAGGAGAGGAGAATGATTTAAGCCGCTTTGGCCCCCCCTGGGGAGAGAGGCAAGATATAAAGTAAATAATAAGTAAATAAATAACAATTTTTTTTTCAAATAGACATATCTGAATAAATTAAAACATACAAACAATGTTAATTATAATCTCTCACATTTTCAAACATGCATATGTGGTTGAGGCCCATCTCGATACTGATTATTTCAAAACCTAATCAAGATGGTCTGTCTTTCAACACATTTCCCTGTAGACACACTAGTTTTGGGCAGTGCAATCCTAAAGAGAGTTACATCCTAAGCCCATTTGAACTCTACTTGCTCCCTTCTACTTTCTTTCAGAACAACCCTGTGTGATAGGTGACATTGAGAGAATGACTGGCCCAAGGCCATCCAGCGGGTTTCATGATAAACGGGGACTTGAACCTGGCTCTCTCAGCTTCTAATCTGACACTTGAACCACTATGCCACAGTGGTGTTGTTTGGAGGGAGCCTCCCATAATAAGGATATAATTGGGGTGCAGACTGGGAGAAAAGCATGAAAGTGCTTGTGACGAGAGAGGCCAAGAGGACAAGCCAAAAATAATGGAAATCTCTGCTATGAAACTCTGGTCGGAATTTACAATGGCATGCAAATAAAAACACACAGACTTGGGCGGGTTTCTCAAAATCAAGAATCAATCATTCATGTGGTAAGTGCAAGGTAGGGCCTGTTCCCTCTCTCTAGTACTTGAGCAATGAGATGTGAATTGGGGAGGGGCCGTGGCTCTAGTGGCTCAGCGCAGGGGCGTAGACTTTTTAAATCCCCGGGGGGGGGCTCCCTCGTGCGCGTGCGCGCTCGGGACCATGTCCCCGCTGCTCCCCCCCCCAGGGAGCCGCCGCCGCCGCTTCCCTCCCCTGGGCCGTGACCGCCCGCCTGCCTGCCCGCCGCGCTCCCCGCCCCCCTCCCTCCATCTCCCCGCTCACCTCGGGTGCCGGCGGCTGGCGTGTCGCCCTTGCGGGCCCCCGGCTCCCGCTCTGCCTCGCGCTCGGGGCATGCGGGGGTGGCGCAGATGCCTCCCCCCCGCCCTAGGGAGGCAGGAGGGCAGGCCGGGGGTGGGGGGGAAGGAGAGGCGGTGACAGCCGGCTGACTGGCCACCAGGCGCTCCATTTTCCCGGGGAGGGGGCTGAGCCCTTGAGCCCCCCCGTAGTTGACGCCCATGGTTCAGCGTGTTCAGTGGCTGCCATTTCCAGGGTCAGACAGCAGGTTTTGGGAAGACCTTTCTCTGCCTGAAGCCCTGGAGAGTCACTACCAATCAGAGCAGACAATTCTCTAGGGCAGACAGTCTGACTCAAGGCTTCCGCTGAAGTTCCTGGACAATTTCCCCAGGCAACCCAACTGTGCAGCATATAAAAAACAGAAGTATTAGCCTGTCTCATTGTTTTAAAAATCTGCACAGCCAATCAATTCTCCAGTGGCCAATCAGAAGGCTTGCGGGGGGAAACCCCCACTTTGCTCCACCCACTTTCTAAAAGTACTTGGCTGGCACCAGGAACTACATTGAGGTAAAGCTTTGTTCACACCTCCGTTTTATTGCCACAACAACCTTGTGAGGTTATGAGATGGTGACTTGCCAAGTGAGCTTCATGGCTGTGCTGAGATTTGAACACAGGACATGCTAATCAGAGTCCAGCACTTTAGGCACTATTCCTCCTATTTTGTCTTGTATTTAATGGAGTGTGGGCCCTCAGTTCCTTTTTAATAGGAAAAAAAGAATGGTTTGAAGGGCACTTGATGATACATGATGCTGGGCAAGTCAGTTTAGGCTGCGATCTTATGCAAACTTCCTCGGGTGTAATCCCACTGAAATCAGAATAACTGTCATCAGGATAGAATTGTGTTGCACATTTTTCTTTGCAAAAGACTATATGGATGGCAACGGGAAAAAATCAAGACCTTTGATGCATGCTTGATTTGCAATTTAGTTGTGCACCCACCTGAAGTAATTTACTTATCCCTGACAAAGAGCATTCTTTCTGCAAAATTTGCATTTTGTGGGGTAAAATCCAATCTCCTCATCTCCTCTCCTCCCCCCCCCCTCCTTCAATGTGTATTGCATATTAGACATTAGGCTTTGACAGTCACCTCTGAATACCAGCGCCCCCCAGTGCCTTTCTTCCTGTAAGACAATTTCCTTAATTTAACTTCCTTCCTTTTTGACAGTTGTCTGTTGAGCTGAGCACGCTCTCAGCCACTTTAATTTACCGTGAGATAGTCAGTCGTGATAACTACATAGCATTGTGATGTGAGAGTGGCACCAAGCCATCCGTGTGTGGGGAAAGGACCGACAAGTCGCTGCAATGTCTATCTCGCTGACTCTTCCATCTTGTAAAAAAGAGCATGCTAAGAAGATACAGTAATGTACACTGATGAAAAATGCATTGACACAACATGTAAATTTGGGTAAAAGCCAGCATCCTCACCATCTCGGGTAATCCCTACTCTGAGCATTTACTTAGGCACTTCTACCCTCCTTTTCTCCCTAGTGGGGATCCAAAGCTTCCAGTATCATTCTGTTCTGCTCCGTTTTATCCTCATAACAACCCTGTGAGTTAGATGAGGCTGAGAGAGAGAGAGTGGGATTCACCCAAGGCCACCAAGTGAGCTTCCATGGCAGAATGGGGATTCAAACATGAGTCTCCTAGATCTTAGCCTGACACTTTAACTATTCTCTGGGTAATGTAGAGTGATTCCCCACTCCTCCACTTACAGCTGCTGGATGACTTTGGGCAAGCCAGAGTTCTGTCAGAGCTGTTCTATCACAAGCAGTTGTCTCAGAGCTCTCTCAGCCCCACCTACCTCACAGCATGTCTGTTGTGGAGGGGGAAAGGGATTGTAAGCTGCTCTGAGATTCCAAGTGAAGGGTGGGCTATAAATCCAATCTCTTCTCTTCATATGATATATAAGTCCCATAATGTTTCTCAGCCAAAGCGTAGTTCTCAGTTGCATTTAGAAAGAATTGGCAAAGCTGGTGATCATATCTGCTTGCTGTGGGAACAGAACCTGTAAACTTTATGTGTGCCAGGCTGTTGGCCCAAAGCCATCTGGTCATGGGCTGCTGCTATAGATGCATGATTGATCTTGCTGTGTACCATGGGAAACATTAAAGCTGGTAAATTCTGTGTGTGGCTTTGGGTAGCCACATGAGCAAGAAAGTTTATATGCACCAGACTTCCGGCTTGCTATTACATGCCCAAAGGTACTGTGAACTTGCCCTAAGGAGTTATTTGCAAATACATTTCCTATTCTCCTACTATGGCTATTAATATTCTGAGCAAGTGCATAGGAAACTGTCCTAATACGATAGGGGTTAAGAGTGTTGAACTAGGCACAGGGAGACCCGGGTTCCCACCCCTGTTCTGTGATCAAGATTATTGAATGACCTTCAGCCACCCTCATTCCCTCTGTCTGTCCTCCAGATGATTGTTGTGAAGATAAACTGGAGGAGGGGGAGAACTGTGTACCTGCCCTGAACCCCTTGGAAGAAAGGCAGAATAAAAAAGCAATTAGTAAATGGTGAGAATGTTCTGGGCACTGAGGCTTGAGTTCCTTCCTTCCTTCCTTCCTTCCTTCCTTCCTTCCTTCCTTCCTTCCTTCCTTCCTTCCTTCCTTCCTCCCTCCCTCCCTCCTCCCTCCCTCCCTCCCTCTCCAGTGAATCCAAGCAGCTTATATCATTCTCCCCACCTCTACTTTATCCCCTCAGTGAGGTAGGTTAGACTCAGAGTGTATGAGTGGCCCATGATCACCCAGCAAGCTTCCATAGTAGAGTGAGGCTTCGAAATGAAGTCTCTCAGATTCTTGTTCAACACACTGGGCACTGCACTACACTGGCTCTCTTGGTTTAGTGCATTTGGATCTAACCTGTCCTCCAAGGAACTCAGGATGGCAAACCTGTTTTCCCCCTCTTCTGTTTATTGTCACAACAACCCTGCAAGGTTGGCAAGGCTGAGAAAGAATGACTGACTCAAGGTCATCCAGGAAGTTTTATTGCAAGGGGGGTTTTGCACTCAGGGGTCCCTGGGCCATGATGCTTCACCAGGTCTCCAGCATACGTGCATTTGGTTACTAATCTTTATTTGGTTACTGACTTTATTTCAAATATTTGTGTCTTGCTTTATCTGTCAGTTAAACACGCTCGTCTAAGCCCACACCATCGAGCCAAACCATTAAATGCCTGCCAGTGGTTAACCAAGAATTAAAATACACTGAGCTGCACAGTCATTCCGATGTAAACCACACATCACCACACATCCATCCTCCAGAAAAGCCTGTCCAAAAAAATCAAATGTTGTATAAAGGTTTCCTCAACGGGAAGGGGGTGCAGAAATCTCTTTGTGGTACGATGGTGCCCTCTAGTGACTTTATAGTCCAAGTGCTCAGTCTCACAAGGGACAATTTTTAACCTAATTTTCAGTTTTCAGCCACTGCAATAGGTAGGCTTTGTTAATCTGTTCAAGAAATCTGAGACTTACAGTGCCAATCAATGGACTTAGAAGGGTGTTACTCTGTTCAGGATTACACTGTTATTAACAACGTGTAGGCGTTAGGTTGGGAGGGAAGGTGGCATGATATAGACTGATCTCATCAGATCTCGGAAGCTAAGCAGGGTAGATACTTGGATAGGAGACCACCAAGGAAAACTCTGCAGAGTAAGGTTATGGCAGACCACCTCTGTTTCTCACTTGCTGGGGTCACCACAAGTAGGTTGCAACTTGACGGTACTTATGTACATGCATAGGCATCAGGTTATTGCAGTACCTCTATACCTCTGGGGATGCACAGATCTTCCCATGGATCAGCAAGCTGTGGGCACGCAACAGCATGCAAAGATCTCTGTACACTCACTTCTGGGATACTTGGTTGATGCTGGGTAGAAAGTTCAACAAATCTGAGAGACACACTGACCAGTTTACCAACGGAATGCTGCTAAAGGCCTCACTTTGCTTGGCCAAGAACTAGGAGGATTGCCAACTTTAAATTGACTCATAAGCTTTGATGTGCTAGAGTCCACTTCATCAGATTTGTGAAGTGTAACGTCAGTTTTTACACACACACAGTACACACACACACAAAGGGGAACGTGATGTCCATGAAATGCAAGAGGTAGTTTGTGGTACAGTCTGAGGTGTAATCATAGACTGTGCCTCTTAGAAAACCCCGGGGTCAACCCAGCCAGCTTTTTTTACTCAGTCTCATCCAATTCCCCTCCGTACTACAGCCCCCATCCCACATGGCTTTTGTACCTGCAGGTCCCATAATTCACAGCATAGCCTATTTGGGGTCAACAAAGAGGATGGCTCCTTCCATTTTCCCCGGCAGAAAAGCTGTCTCGATCCAATGCACTACCTCTTTAAAAGTCTTGATTGTCGCTCTGAGACTGCAGCAGAGAGGGGAGAAGGACACTCGCTTTTGTGCTTGGTCAGAGGAGGGCTGCAGGATTAGTCTGTCACCTCTGCCCAACACACATGAACATACATGAAGCTGCTTTTTACTGAATCAGACCATTGGTCCCTCAAGGTCACTATTGTCTACTCAAGACAGACTGAGAGCAGCTCCACAAGGTCTCAGGTGGAGGTCTATCACATCACCTACTACCATATCCTTTAATTGGAGATGCCAGGGATTGAACCTGGGGCCTTCTGCATGCAAAGCAGAGGCTCTTCCACTGAGCCACAGCCCCTCCCTAATGCCAACACTAGTGAGGGAAGAGCTGGAAAAGCCGAGCAATTTAACAATTGCCAGGCCCGAAAGGATATAAATTCTGTCAACCTGTCCTTTGGTCTCCACTTATCTTTTGTTTGCAAGGCTGTCTTCTCTTGATTAGTGTGAGTGACTTTGGGAAATAAGTGCCTGAAATATAATAATTCAGTGCTGTTGAGTAGTAATCAACTCATGGCAGGCTCTCATGGGGTTTTCAAGGCAAGAGATGAACTAGAGGTGGTTTGCCCTGTGCACAGCAACTCGGGTCTTCCTTGTGGTCTCCCATCCAAATACAAACCAGGGCTGGCCCTGCTTAGCTTCCCAGCTCTGACTAGTGTGGGCTATTCAGGGTGCTAGTTGCCTGGAAAGAGGGATAGAATCATAATGAACACATAGGTCACAAAACTGGGTAACAGAACTGTATGCAGTGTGCTGTTCCATCCTATATTTTGTGGAAAACCTGAATGTACGTTTGTGGTGCTAATGGATGTCACCAAACACCACATAAAACCATGGTATAATTAAAATAAGGGGCCAAAATAAATTATACATGTGACACATTGGGCCACAGATGCCTGATCCAATTTAAAGTCACATGTATGATTGGGGGAAGTAACTTTCAAAGTTTTCTGTCATTCAGGCATGAGAGTGCTGCAGGAAGGGAAGAAGCTTCAGGCTTCTTGCCCATGCTGTTTTTGCAAGCAGAAACTGCCACAGGCCCCCCCCCCCCCCCCATTTGCTTGGTTGTTTCTGCAGGCAAAAATGGCACATGAGGGAAGGAAACCTGAAACTCTTCCTTCCCTCTCACAGCACTCCTAAGCTGGATGAAGCAATAGAATGTTTTAAATATGTGTGACTACAAGCTGGGACAGGTACCTGTGACCCAATTAGTGTCACACATATCATGTATTTTGGCTCTAACTATGGCTAGTGTGACCATCTAGATGTGTGCCATTCCATTAAGTAGGGTTAGTTAGTATAGGTCAAACCATGACTTGAAACCACTGTTTGAAGTTGGTTTATTATCTACAGGTAGTTCGCTTTGGTGGGAAGGTAACAGTGTTCGGTGCACCTCGGCATTTAGTCATGCCAGCTACGTGATCATGGAAAAGTCTTCGGACAGCGCTGGCTCTTCAGCTTGGAAACAGAGACGAGCACTGACCTTTAGGGTCGGATACGATTGGATTTCGAGCAAGGGAAACCTTGACCTTGACCTTTTAGTCTTAACTATGAGCTCCGGTGAACTTCCTGACTTAATCTGACCTTGTTTCCAGGCTCTGCCCTCAGCTGCAATGCAGGCCAGGATACCAGTTGGGCCATTTGATTAATGGAATGCTTCCAGTTTTTGCTTCTTCCCAGAAAGCCAAGGCTGCAACAGCACCGTTTAAAATTGCTCGGCATTTCATACAAGACGCTTGCAAGACAAATCTGTAGAGCCATGGCCTGAGAGCCCCCCCCCCTTTCAAACTTCCAGCCTGACAAAGAACTCTGGGGAACAAAAAACCCTCAGTTACTGTCTTGGTCATGAGGGTTGGGACTGGAAGTATTCTAGCGCTGTTGATTTTGGATATTTAGCTTTGGACCAGCGTGGCTACCTGGCAACCTTATATGCATAACAGTTAACTGTGCAATCTGAAGCAGAGTTCCGCCCTTGTAAGCCTGCTAACTCTTTAGTATTTCACTGGTAGACTGTACATGAATCACATGGTGCGTGTTCTGTGCCTTGCTTATCCACAATGTAAAATGCCACCTCCAGGCCTGGCATAAGCCTTGATTAAATCTTTTAATCGGAAAAGTGCAAATAGAGCCTCCAAGGTCATTATTTATTCCTAATGCTTTATTAAGATTCTGATCAACATGGCTTTCAGGATATGCAGCCTGCAAAAAATATGAGATCTTTGCTAGCGAGGCTCTGCACAGACTCCAGCCTCGGTCTCGGGGCAGCGGGGATTAACCTGTGCTATTTGTGCGGCAGTGGGGAACCCAGGTCTACTGGAGCATGAGATGCTCTCTAATGGAGGTGTGAGGGCCATTTGTTCTCTGTGCTTGTGCACGTAAGGCAGCATCAGTTAATGAGCTCTAATAACCGAAAGAGCATGGTAAGACTTTGCAACGCTAAGATTTAATAATGATAAAGTCAAAGCATGAGCAATGTCTCAAGGTCCTGTGTTATTTCCCAGTGCCGTGATGGAGGCGAAGGAATGATACGAGGGCTCTTATCGCACACGTAGGCTCAGTAATGTTTGCTGAATACCCGTGCTGCTTAATGAAGTAATTCCTCTCAAAATGAATAGTTAATGAATCCATAGGTCTGAGCCAGATTTGAAAGAGGGGATCCTTCTCACTGAAGCTTTTGCAAAGTATGAAATAGGCCCTCCTGTTTGGGTGATTTCTTGAAGGTCTGTACAAAAAGAGGCCCCAAATGTATACCTGTTGTGCAGTAGCAGGCTCCAATCAGGTACTGAGTTACTCAGGCAACTCAGGTCCAAAGTTGGGTTACCAGGTCCCTCTTGGCTACTGGCAGGGGATGGTAGGGTAGAGTTGCCAAATCCAGGTTGGGGAACTCCTGCACATTTGGGGATGGAGCCTAGAGAGAACAGGGACCTCATTGGGGTACAATGCCATCGAGTCCACCAACCACAGCATCCATTCTCTCCAGGGGAAGTGATCTCTTTAATCTGGAGATGAGCTGTAATTGCAGGGAATCATTGAGTCCCTTCCTGGAGGCTGGCAACTCTAGTCCAAAGTAAACCCAAATGGCCCCAAAGGGTATTATTTGGCCCATTGTCAGGGCTACATGTGCAGCCCCCAACAGGGCAGATAACACCCCCTGGGGCCATTTTGGATCAGGAAAACAACCCCCCCCCCTCTCTACCATGGAAGCTCGCTGAGTGACCTTAGGACAGTCTAAACTCCTTCACAAGGTTGTTGTGGGGATGAAATGGAGGAGAGGAGCACAATGCAAAGAGTGATTAACACATGGAATTCACTGCCACAGGAGGTGGTGGCGGCTACAAGCATGGACGGCTTCAAGGGGGAATTGGATAATCATATGGAGCAGAGGTCCATCAGCAGCTATTTGCCACAAGGTATAGATAGGAACTCTCAGTCTGGGGCAAGTGATGCTCTGTATTCTTGGAGCTTGGGGGGGGGGCAACCATGGGAGGGCTTCTAGTTGTCCTGGCCCCACTGGTGGACCTCCTGGTGGCACCTGGTATTTTTGGCCACTGTGTGACAGAGTGTTGGACTGGATGGGCCACTGGTCTGATCCAACATTGGCTTCTCTTATGTTCTCTTACGTTCTTAATGCACTGGGGTCTTAATGCACTGGGCAGAAAGGTGGTGTATAAATGATGTAACTAAATAAATAAATGGTGCAAGAGGAAGGCTGAAGTCCCTCCACCCTCATGCTGTGGTCCTGATCCAGATCATGTGATGCTTGGGTTCTGGGTTCCCATGGGGAACTCACAGCTGCTTTCTCCCCGCAAGTCCTTACGGCCGTCATATGCTGAACATTTCACCAGAGTCAATGCACCTAGCCCACCATGGGTTTCTTTTCTTCCCATTTATAGCCCCACTTTCAACCAGTGTCCCTCAACATGGTCTTCCCACTTGAATGAGGAAAGCAGGAACTGACAGATACAGACTATCAGCAATAAGACTGCGCTGAATGTTTTGGGTTGAAAGTGGTGTTTCTGGTGTTAAATGTGTAAATATTTTCCCCAAACCCGTTAATGAGAATGCTCATCTCTTTTAAGTCCTGTTCACTGCACGTTTCCTTCGCCTATCTGTTGGTACACTGCTGTCATTCTTCCCCAGTTAGGGATTATTTCTGCTTCCTAAAGTGATCCCAAACAATCAGGAATGCTTTCGTGCCCTGACCTGGATAGTGCAGGCAAGCCCGATCTCATCAGATCTCAGAAGCTAAGCAGGGCCGACCCTGGCAAGTGCTTGGAAGGGTGACCTCCAAGGAATACCAGGGCCGGGATGCAGAGGCAGACAACTATCAAGCCACCTCTCTGAAATGCCCTAGCCCCATTAGGGGTTGCCAGAAGTCACCATGACTCCCAGGCTTGAAAGCATGCGCACGCACACATACTCCCCCCACCCAAAAGAGGGAATGCTTTAGTGAGTGATGACACTATTCATTCATTTATTTGTTTGTTTCCAATTACTTTTGCCCTGACCTGGATGGCCCAGGCTAGCCTGATCTTGTTAGATCTCGGAAACTAAACAGGATAAGTGCTGGATGGAAGGGAGACCACTCAGGGTTGCTGCACAGAGCCAGACAAAGGCAAACCACCTCTGAATGTCTCTTGCCTCAAAATCCCTGCAGGGTCACCATAAGTTGGTTGCGGCTTGACGGCACTTTCCATCACCAAGCTATTTTTCTCCCAAGTGACCAAGAGCAACTTCCAGAAATTTCCAAACTAAACGATATAAAAACCCCCCAAAGCTACCATATTTATCCTGGGTAGGTCCTGGATCACTAGGCTGGCTATCCTATGCCCCAAGTTAAGAGCCACAGGCTAAGGCCAAGGGCCCCTTATCTGAAGCTGCCAGGGGCCCATGCCTCTAACCATGCCCAGGCTTTATACCTGCAGACAGAAGGGAAATTAAAAACATGTTGTGCATCTGGCAAGCGTGTTCCCCTACAATTTCTCTTCCAGTGCTACATAACCAATCACATGAGGGCATCTCTGAAAGCAAAAGAACCAGTTCAGAGCACCAACCAGTGTTCCCTCTAAGCTGAGTTAGTGTGAGCTAGCTCACAGTTTTTTAGCCTGTGGCTCACACATTTTTGTCTTAGCTCAGGGAGAATGGCTCCAGAGCAAACAAATTTATGCAGCAGCCAAATCACTCACTCACAACTTCAATGCCAGTAGCTCACAAAGTAGAATTTTTGCTCTCTGGACTCCACAGCTTAGAGGGAGCACTGGCAGGCTTCCTGAACGGTTTCTGTCTATTCCTCCAGGAACTCAGGGCTGCATACTTGGTTCTCCCCCATTTATCCTCTCAGCAACTCTGTGAGGTAGAATAGGTGGAGAGAAAGTGACTGCCCCAGGGTCACCCAGTGAGTTTTGTGGCAGAGTTGGAGTTTGAAGATGGGTCTTCTCAGCCTTAGTCCAATCCTTTCACCAGCACACCATGCCTCACTGGATGATCTCAGCCAATCAGGGGGCACATAGTAAAACGAGGACTTCAGTGAGGGCAAATAAAACCCACTGGCAAAATATTTTATCTGCATTGCTGAGCTTCGAGTACAGCAGATTATGGCCCTAGCAGCAAAATCTGAATTACATCTCGAGTAACTCCAGCATACTGCTGGTGTTCAGAATGCATTCAAATAACTGCGTTCCCATTTTAAAATGCAACCATTAATCTTCCAAAGGAATCCTTCTCCTTTCTGATGTCTTTTCCCGGTTGATCTCTCATGTGTTTCAGTATCTACACTGTGTAATGACTTGCAGCCATGTTACTTAAAATGACATCAATTTGGGAACAGTATTCTGGGATGGCAGGGCATTACTTACAACGACATCGACGGTTACTGGTGAATATTAAGTAGGAAACACAGATGGTTGTTTCAATTTTATTCCACAGTTTCCATTTTACTGACTAAAGAGAGAGGCTGAGATAAGTTTGTCTGGCTTCTTAATGAAAATATTAGTTTGTAAGGCACCTCAGTGGGGATGGAAAAATAATCGGCCAATATAATTTGCAAACTGCTGGAAGAAATGCTGTCCTCTTTACACTGTGTGCATCTCATGACCCTGGATACATTCCATAGTATCTGAACAGTATTTTTTTTCAACAGCATGCAGCTGCAAAGCAGTTGTGTAGACGCACGTTTAAGCAAAAGACATAGCGTTTTCACACAGTAGCCAGTGCTGTTCTCAATCATCTAAAAGACCTTTGGGCTCCTGTAATGTAATCTGTTCTGTTCTTCTTCTCTTCTTAATGCCCTTTGGGGGACATACCAGGAGAGGCAGTCCCGAAGGTACGTAGGTCCCTGACTATTGAGGGCTTTAAAGGTAAGCACCAAAAACCTTGAACCTAATCCGGTGCTCCACTGGCAACCAATGCAGTTTGCGCAGCACTGGATGTATGTGTGCTCTTTGTAGGGTCCCCACAAGGACCTGTGCTGCCACATTTGGTACCAGCTGGAGCTTCCAGGTCAGTTTCAAGGATAGCCCTACGAGTTACAGTAATCCAGCCTGGAAGTGACCATTGAATGGATTACTGTTGCAAGGTCAGAGTGAGACAGATAGGGAGCCAGTTGTCAGATCTGGGGCTGGAAAAATTCTTGCTGGATAACATTGGCGATCTGGGCCTCCATAAATAAAACGGGGTCCATAATCACCCCCCAGACTCCTGACGGTAGGTGATGGTGTCAGAGGTACCGCATCAAGGGCTGGGAGTTGGCTCCCCAATCCTGAGTCACCCCCACACCCGCCACAGAAGTTCAGTCTTAGTTGGATTCAGCTTCAACTGACTTTGCTTCAGCCATCCCACCACAGTCTCCAAACCCAGATTTTTTGGGGTGGAGTCTGGGCAGCCACCCATCAGCAGGTATAGCTGGGTGTCATCAGCATATTGGTGACACCCAAGCCCAAAGCTCCGAACCAGCTCCGAACCAGCTGGGTGACGGGGCACATGTAGATATTAAACAGCAAAGGGGAGAGGATCGCCTCCTGAGGCACTCCCCAGATTCGTGGGTGTCTAGTTGACATCTCCCCCCCAGAGCCACCCTCTGTCCCTGACTTTGGGGAAATGAGATCAGCCACTTCAAGACTGTCCTGCGGACTCCTAGGTCGGCAAAGTGGTAGATCAAGAGATCGTGATTGACCGCAACAAACGCTGATGTAAGATTTATCAGCAGCACCAACCTGCCTCAATCTGGCTGCCTACGAAGATCACCCATGATGGCGACCAACACTATCTCCGTCCCATGGCCAGGACAGAAACTGAACTGGAATGGGTATATTGTTTGGCCAGTCTCTGTTTGTAGTTTGAAACTTACAAATCATAGATTCACTGGCTGAATTGGGGTGTGTTGAACATACCACAGTGTGTTTATGTTGCAGGTGAGCCTGAAATACATGCTCCCTCCCTCCACACTCCTTTCTCTTCCCTTTTGTTGGAGCACGGGAATTCATAAACTCTAAACAAAATGGAGTATTGCTTTCTCACCCACAAACCAGTATCTTCAAACAAGATTTTACACTTAGCTTCCCTGTTTGTGAACGAGAAGCAAATTCCAATTTATGAAAGTGCTAAAGTTTGGACAACCTGACACATTTGTGATTAGATCAACAGCTTCTTAAATCTGAAAATCTCCCTTCTGGGTGCAGCGCATGAAAGGAAGGAGAGAGGGAGATGGCAAGTCTGAGGATTTCAGGCTCATTCATATCACGAACAAATTATCGGTTTGTGGACAAAACTCTCTCCATCTGAGCTTCCCTGTATCAGGAAATAAGCAGTGGCCTATATTTCCGGACTCTTTTCAGAGCAAGCGTGATAAAGATTGGAGGGAGCATCTAGATAGAAGAGAAGGAGGGATATTGTATGATTGGATTTCATAAGCAGTGACTCTCGACTCTCCCTTCTAAGAAACTGGCTCTTCTTGAGTCTGAAGCAGTTAGCGTGGGTTATTGGAGTGTTCCTGTGAGAGCAGCCAAGAATGAGCTCCATCATCCTTCCTGTGTCTCGCTTGCCCGAGGCTTGCATTGATTTGCATTCTGCCTTGGAAATTATATTTGATATGCAGAGGTCCCCAGTCAAGCTGTTGATGACACTGGGAAAGATCGTGGGGGAGAGAGAAGAAGCTGTTGGCATTTGCATTTCAGGAATGGTTTCCTGCACAGTGAAGAGGAGAAATCTCACTTTCAAGCGTTTCACCGGAGATCCGAACAGAGCCGTAACCAGGCCCAGTGGGTGGAATCTGAAGGAAGCCTGCTCAGACCCCTCTTTGAGTCCTGCTTAAGACTCTTGTGCTAATAAAGCCATTTTTTTTTTAAAAAGCAGAGTTTAAAATATATACAATTCAATGATAAATATCAGAGTGGATGAAAATAGGAAACCCAGTCAATGTTAAAGCAATGTTAATATGAGTAAATTTAAAACCACAGTGGAACATAATGGACAAAACTGAGAACAGTCAGAAGCAATGTCAACATGACTCCGAGGTGGTCAGTTTCAAACAGTGTCAGAAACCACAGGCAGGTATTTTCATTCTTGAACTTTAAAATGTTCTGTTGTAAGCCACTTCCAGCGCAGTTTTAAGTTGGGGAGGGGAGATGAGATATCTATCTCTTATTTAAAGAAACTGGCTCATTTGGTGGGGGTTGAGTGTTGGACTAGGATCCGGAGACCCAGGTTCAAATCTCCCATTCTGCCATGAAACGTCCTTGGGTAATTTTGGTCTAGTTACCTTTCCTAGCCTAATCTAACATGCAGAAATCTTGCTAGGTAAAATGGAGGAGGGGAGAGCCACATATGCTGCCGGGCTCCTTGGAGAGAAGAGTGGGATAAAAATATACAAAGCAAGTGGGGGACCTGCAAGGACCCATTGGACAGATCTCATTTCCCCACTCCCCACCTGCAGCCTCCCCGCCCCACCTTTTCCATCTTCCTGCCATCTTCAGCTTTCCTTCCCTCTAGCAGCAACTCAGGTTTCCTTGTCTCCCATCCACCCAACTTCCTTGTTCTGTTTCTCCCTGGGCAAGTCTCTCTCTCCATTTTCTATCCCCTTCCCCCCTCATCAGTTTTCTGTTTCACCTTTTTGTCTCCTCCCCTAACTTTACCTCTTTTCTTTTCTTTTACCTTTCTTGGTCTGTCTGTCTGTCTCCTTCCTTCACCTGTCCTGACACTAACTTAGGCTCAGAAGTCTCTGCCATGTTTTTTTGGGGTGTTGCCTAGCAACCCTCAAAATGGCTGCTGAGATCTCCGAACACAGCCTCATAAGATCTCATGCCATGCTTTTCTTAAAGAATCAGACATTGCCTCTATGATTTGGGGATTTTCCACCCCCAAATGTATTTTTTTAACATTTCACGTGTTTCTGCAAAACTGGGGCTTCCCCCAGGCTTGCAGAAAAACACCTGTTCTGTCCCTGGCACTAGTGTCTTGATTTTTTGATCCACACTGTAAGGCCCAATTAAGAATCAGATAAGTAAATACTCCAAATATTTTTAGAAATAGCACAGATTAGGCTCTAAGCAAACATACATGGGAGGACATTCCTCAGCAGGGTGCTAATCTAAGAAGTGCCTTCTCCCTGAAAAACCATTGCCCCTATTTTTGCCTTTGGGGGACGCTTTGGACAGTGTGACAAAATAGAGTTCAGGTAGCTGCTCAGCAGTGTGCAATAAAGGCAGTGTGGAGGTTTATATTCTGACACTTGTCTTTGTTGTACAACCAGAAGGGCCAAGAACGTGTCACTATTTTTCATTAGTCCGCTGTTAGAAGCTGTGTTGTCCCTGGTACCCTCTGGCCTTCTTTCTAACAGAAAAGATCCTCAGTTGATGACTGTAGCACATCTGTGGACTTCGGATGCACAGATCCCAGGCCATTTAGGGCGGCTCTTACTGCCTTTCTCCCTCATTTCTGTAGTCCTATTTTTGCATTGTTTATGGCCTTAGGGCAAAACTAGATGTGCAGGATTTTTAAGAGTTGGGTGCGGTTTCCCTGGACCCAACTTGGGTTCCCCACAGCCCCACAGAAGCTGTGGGGATCATCCACAAAATAAAAAGGAGAGCCCAAACAGGCTTGGTATGCTGCTACAGGGGGAGGAAGGGCTCCTGTTCCATCCCCAAGCTATTTTCCCATGCCAACACAGTGTTGGGGGTTTGTTTCCCCATTTTTTGCACAGAAGACTCCACACGGAGCAGAGAAAATGGAGGAATAACTCCCACCCATTGCTATTTAGATGAGAGGAAATGGCTTTTTTGGGGAGGGGGAGGCAGAAGCCCTTCCTCGCTCTGCAGTGGTGTCCTGAGCCCATTTGAGTTTCCCTTTATTTTTAAACAGCCATTCCCTGTGGCTGCTGTATGGCTGCAGGAACTCAAGTTGGTTCAGGGAATCCAGACCCAACTCTCTAAAAACTTGTATATCTTGTTTGGTCCTTATACTACTTTTACTAGGTTGTTTTATGATTTTGTAGTCCAGGCATGGCACCATGCGTTATATGTCTCATACCGGTCCTGTTGCATTATTTTTAATTTTTTTGGGTAATCTGTTTTGAATCTTGGTAAGAAAGGCAGACTATAAATAAAATAAATTAATGAATTTAAACACTGTAAATAGGCCCCTATCAGTACAGACCAGTCCACAACATGACCCCTTGTTTGGGGATCATACTGTACGTACACCCCATCACAGGTCCCATTTATTTAGGAACTGAGGAGAGGCAATTGCCTCAAGGAAATGGATTTGGGGTGATGATAGCCTCCCTCCCATCCCCTGTGAACCTTCCTAGGGGTTGAGAAACCGATGCTTTCATTCCATGTGTTATTTCGTTGCTGCACTGTTTTCCCTCCTTTTCCAAATGTGTTTCGCTCCCTCTTGGGGTTGCTTCAATATTTCATCACAGTATCTTCAGTTGATTTCCCTGCACTTTTAAAGTCCTCAGGAATAAACTGGTGATACAGCGATGAAATACTGAAGCAACCACAAGAGGGAACAAAACTCGTGAGGAAAAGAATCCCCCCTCAATGCAGTATGGACACACAAGCAAAAAAAAAAAAAACATTTGCAGAAAAGCCCCATGACTCTCTAGGACTGTTTCCCCAAGTTACAGTGAATGCAGGTACAATCCACATACAGTGCATACTCTTGATTGTTCTTAATGCATGCACAGAATAACTCTCATGTTATATTCAGCACATGTACAGATGAATATGTGACTGAAACCTCACAAGTACTGGCTCTTTCTTACAAATAGATGTACACGTGTACATGCCGGATGCATGTAGGTTCATTGCAACATGTGAGCAGAGCTTTTCAAACCAGTGCAGCAAACCAGATATGCCCTGTAGGGCTTTCTAACTCCATGAGATTCCTTCCACGGGGGAGAATTTGACTCTCGTTTTGTTGCCAGGGCAACCAAAATGACGGCTGAATTCTTTGTAAGAAAGTTTTTATTTTTCAAAACATTAAAATTAATACATTTGTTTTATACAAATCCTTTTTTCCATATTATATAACATTTTGTTCTATTTGTATAGTCTTGCTTTTATCTTGTATTGGTGGTTTCCCACCACATCTGAAGCATAACACATTTTCCACTTTATCCAAAATAGTAATATTTATCTCTATGTTTACATTTCTGGTAACGGTTATATATCTTTAAAATACTTATATACCAATTCTTATTTTCTATATTCTTATATAATTCTAAAAAACAAGTTCATTATCTAATTATCCTTAGTACATTCATATACTCAATTTCTATTCCTTTATGCTATTATAACCATGTATAAATGTAGTTTTTCATGTCCCAATATTTTTCAACATATTCTTTCAAATCCTCCCAATCTTCTAAAAAAGTCTCTGAGTACAGATTATTCAACTTTCTAGTCCATTTATCCATTTCAGCCATATATAACAATTTTTTCAACCATTCCCACACTTCTGGTATTTTTTCATTTTTCCAATTTTGTGCATACACCATTCTTGCTGTTGTAATCATATACCATATTATTGTCCTTTTCTTTACATTTATCTCTTCTAGTTTAAGTCCAAGCAGTAACATTTCAGGCAACTTCTTAAATGTTTTTTTCCATTTCTGCATGTATTATAGACCAATAAGTCTTCGCTTTATCACAAGTCCACCACATATGATAGAAAGAACCTTCTTTCTTTTTACATTTCCAACATTTGTTAGACATATTTTGATTAATATTTGCAATTTTTTTTGGTGTCATATACCATCTGTACATCATTTTAAAACAGTTCTCTTTTAGATTATAACATGTAGAAATACTCATTGCATTTTTCCATAAAAATTCCCAAGATTCCATTTCAATGTCTTTGTTTAGGTTTATCGCCCATTTTATCATTTGTTCCTTTACCATTTCATCAGCATTAAACCATTTTAACAATACTTTATACATTTTAGAAATCATTTTTTTCCCATCTTCCTCCCAAATTTGTTCTATTTCATTGCTTTTTTCTCTAAAACCAGATTTTTATCACTTCTGTACATATCATATATTTGTCTGTACCTTAACCAGCCATAATCAAAGTCCATCTGCTGCTGCTCCTTCAATTTAAAGTCTTTACCATGTCTTGTTAACAGGTCTCTATATTTCAACCAGTCTTGTCCTTTGTAGTGAGATGATGGATTTAAAACTTCTGCAGGTACAATCCACATAGGTATTTCTTCTGGAAAAAAGTTTTTATATCTTGTCCACGTATCGATTAATGTTCTTCTCAAATAATGATGCTTAAACATATTGTCCATTTTTGTTTTACCATAATACAGATATGCGTGCCACCCAAACCTACAGTCATGACCTTCCAGGGACAATAACTTTCTGTCTTGTAACATAGTCCATGTCCCTATCCAAGTCAAACATACTGCATCATGATATAGCCTTAAGTTTGGTAACTGAAACCCACCTCTCTCTTTAGCATCACACATTATTTTCATCTTAATTCTTGGTTTTTTCCCTCCCCACACAAACTTAGTCAATTCCTTCTGCCAGCATTTGAATGTTTTTACATCTTTCACAATTGGAATAGTTTGAAACAGAAACATTATTCTTGGTAACGCATTCATTTTAACCACTGCAATTCTACCCAGCAGTGACAAATTTAATACATTCCACCTTTTAATATCTTGCATAACTTGCTGCCATAATTTCTCATAATTATTCTTATACAAATCAATGTTTTTCATTGTTAGGTTTACACCTAGATATTTTGTCTTTTTCACCACTTCACATTCTATAAGATTTTGTAATTCAATTTGCTTATTTGGCATATTTTTACACATCACTTTCGATTTGTTCTTATTTACATAAAACCCAGCCAAATCACCAAACTCTCTTACTTTCTGCAACAAATATGGTAGTGTAGTCATAGGGTCTTCAGCTATAATCATCACGTCATCTGCAAAGGCTATATATTTAAAAGAGAAACCTTTTATTGTTAAGCCTTTAATTTCTTTATCTTCTTTCAAATTTAGTAACAAGACTTCCAAAATCCAAATAAATAGCAACGGCGAGAGTAGGCATCCTTGTCGTGTTCCTTTTTCCACTTTAAAGTAATCTGTTTTTTCAGTATTAATTATTAAAGAGGATTTCTGTTCTCTATATATTGACTTAATAAGATTAAGCATATAGTCTCCAATTTCAAGATGTTCCAACACTTCAAACATAAAATCCCAATTTAAATTGTCAAACGCTTTTTCCGCGTCTAAAAAAAGAAAGCCCACTTCGTTCTCCGGATGTTTATCATAGTACTCTATAGCATCCACTACTACTCTTATATTGTCTCTTATTTGGTGATTAGGTAAAAATCCTGCTTGTTCTGTCTGTATAGTCTCTTTAAGATGTTCCTTAAGCCTATTAGCTATAATCTTGGCAAAAATCTTATAGTCATTGTTTAACAAAGAAATTGGTCTATAATTTTTAACATTGGTTAAATCTTGACCTTCTTTCGGAATGGGTGAAATGGTTGCTTCTTTCCAAGTCTCCGGGACCTCACCTGTCACTCCTATGTCATTCATTAATAGCAATAACACTGGTGAGATCGAATCCTGTAGTGATTTATAAAACTTAGCTGTAAATCCATCTGATCCAGGTGCTTTCCCTAATTTTGAATCATTTATTGCATTTTTAATCTCTTGTAGTGACATTGGGCAGTTAAGTAGTTCTTTGATTTTCTCCGTTGGTTTTGGTAATTTTAATGACTGTAGGTATTCTTTAATCCTTCTTCTGTCTTTATTTTCCTTCTTAAAAAGCTTTGCATAATATTTTAAAAATTCTCTTTTTATTCCCTTATTGTCTATTATCTCAATATTGTCCCGTATCACTTTAGTAATAAATTTATTTTCACGTTTTTTCTTTAATTGCCATGCTAAGTACTTTCCAGGTTTATTTGCACCTTCAAATGCTTTTTGTTGCAATTTTTTCAGGTTCCAGTAAGTCTCTTGATTCAAAATAGCTTTTGCTTGGTCTTGTAACATCCAAATTTCCTTTTGCAGTTTCTTTTTTCCTGGTCTGTTCTTCAGTTCCTTTTCTTTTCTTTTAATGGCTTGTACAATGTTTTCATATTGTTCTCTTTTCTTTTTATTGTCTTTAGCGTTCAATGATATCAATAATCCTCTCATAACTGCTTTGTACGCATCCCACACAGTTTGAATTTTTACTTCTTTTTGTATGTTCGCTTGAAAATATAAATCTGTCTCTTCATGTAATTTTTTAACTATTTCTTGGTTGTCTAATAAGTCCTCATTTATTCTCCATCTCCCTTGCCTTTTTATTTGCCCAGAAGTCCATAGACAAGGATTGTGGTCTGAGATTATTCTAGGTAGAATTTCAACTCTTTTTGTCTTAAATGTTAGATTAATAGACATCCAGATCATATCAATTCTTGAATGTGAATCATGTCTGTTAGAGTAAAAAGTATAGTCTTTCCCTTGTGGGTTAACCTTCCTCCAAATATCCTCCAGCTTTTCCTGTTTTATCAGTTCAAAAAAATTTTTTGGAAGTTTCCCTAGTGTGTCGTCTTTTCTCTTTGAGCGCCTATCTATTTTATTATTCACAGTCCCATTAAAGTCTCCCAACATTATGATTTGTTCATAGTTTACACTGTCCAGTTCCATTTGTAGTTCTTTAAAAAAGATTTCTTTAGCTCCGTTGGGGGCGTAAATATTTACAATCAAAGTCTTCTGTCCGTGTAACAGAATTTCAATAGCTAAGTATCTTCCTTCTTTATCTTTAAATATTAGTTTAGGTTCCAAGTCTTTTTTGGCATATGTTACCATTCCATTCTTTTTATTACTTGCCAATGAAAAAAATTCTTCTCCCAACTTTTTTCTTATTAAATATTTGTAGTCTTGTTTCTTAAGATGGGCCTCTTGTATACAAACTATACTACATTTTTGTTTCTCCAGCCAGTGTCCTACCATTCTACGTTTTTGGGGTGAATTAAGTCCATTTACATTCCATGAGAGTACTTTGTAATCCATCTTGTTGTAGTCTTAAATATCACCAAATTCTTCCTTGTTCTCACCAACAAAGGCGTACATTTCTGCTGAATTTTTAATCACCATTCTGTTGTTACCATAATAAAAACTCAGTCCTTGTGGTATTTCCCAACGAAATCTTATTTTTTTCTCTTTCAGTTTGTCTGTCAGACGTTTGAATTTTTTCCTGTCTTGCAAAATTGCTCTGGGCAATTCTTTCATTATGATAACTTTTTTTCCACCTATTTCAAAAGAGTCTGTAAAGCATTTCTTGTAGATTTGTTCTTTTGTTCTCTTCATTGTAAATTGAACTACCACGTCCCTTGGTATATTTTTGTCTCTCGCGTATGTAGAATTGACTCTGTAAACAAGATCCATATGTTCTTTAACAACTTCCTCTTCCTCTTGTAAAAAATCTGCTAATGCTTCTTGCATTCTTGTAAAAATGTCTTCACCTAATTTTTCCTCTATACCTCTAAATCTCTGATGGTTTTGCATGTCTCTATAGTGCATCATCTTTTCCATTCTGTCATTTTCCTTCATTGTTTTTTGAGTATTTTCTTCCAGTTCTTTTACTTTAATTTCTATGTCTTGTGTTCTAGTGGTTAACTTTTGTAATTCAGCTTTTAAATCTATAAAATTTTTGTCTGCTTGTGCAGCTATACCATTCATTTTAACATTTACCTCTCCTATAGCGTCTAACATTTTTTTTCCATTGCTTCCATAACAGCTAGTAATTCTTTTTCTTTTTTTGCTGCCATTGTAGGAGAGGACCATGTAGCTGCTCTCGATCTTAGCCCGTGATCCGTCTTGTCTCTTTAAAAAAGATCGATTTTATTTTATTTTCCAAATCAAACACCGTTTAGTGTAATCACACAAGCTAGTCTGAATTCTTGAGAGAGGATGGAATCTTGAAAAAGTTGGAGAAGGATTCGCTGTGCTCATTTTAGAGTGGTTTGAAGGAGTGCATTCCAGAAGGCAAGATTTTACCACTGAAAATGCCTGGTCTCCAGTTGCTGCCCACCTCACATTTTAAGTGAGCAGAAAACAGTCAATGCAATTCTTTGTGTTGCATAATAGTTAACTGATGGATATTCCTTGTAGCTATACGTATTCTGCTCTGAAGAAGCCTTATAAAACAGGTGTTGGAGCAAGCCTGTCTACAGATTCGTGACCTTTATGCTATTTGTCTACAGTCCAATATTAGTACAAGAAAGACACAAAGAAGATTTACTGTTCATAAGAACTTTGGACTGTGCTTGTCATCCCTGTGGAATCATTTTTTTTTTGCTGTTTATTCTTGTATGAATGTACAGAAATGTATTACTATAGGTATTAATATTGATCTTTCTCTTGAAAATCTATAAAAGAGGGACATTCCCTTTGTAAATATATCACGGTTGCCTTTGACTATTTTCTACTCACTTATCCCATGATCTCTCTTTGGTTGTTCTCACCTCCCATCTTAAGCAGAGCTTGAGTGGCAGAGCTTGAGTGGCAGATTTTAACTGGCAGGCTATAGGCAGTACCATCTGCCACCTTCAGAGTTCTCCAGAACTCTTTATCAGGCTAAATGTAAAAAGTGGGTGAGGGAGATTTTTCAGACCATGGTCTTTATTCAGAGTAGAATATCAGCCAGGGATTCCAAAAACAAATCTAGAGTGTTTGCAATTTTTGTTTCTGTGTTTCAGCTCTGTGTTTCCCAAAAGCTTATGCTACAATAAAGTTTGTTAGTCTTAAAGGTACTACTGAGCTTTTTACTATTTTGCAGCAACAGACTAACATGGCTAACTCCTCTGGATTTAAGCCTCTGTGCCTCGACCCTGGACCTTCCTAGCAGTCTCCTGTCCAAATACCAACCATGGCCGACCCTGCATAGCTTCATGAGATCTGACTAGAACCAGATCAGGGCATTTGCAAACAGCAGCTCCTTTAATCAATACCATAACAACAGAGGAAGTGCATCAGGAAGTACCTCAAGGAAAAAGTACCTCCCAAGGGTTTGGAGTGGTTATTCTATAGACTGTGTATGGTCAGAGTACAGATAATGCAAATGACGGATCTGGATCTACCAGCACCTTTCAAAACAAGATTCCAGATGTGCGGGGCCGAATTTGGTCAAAATCCATGTGTGGAGAGTATTAGGGTTGCCAACTCTGAGTTTGGAAATTTTTTTGAAATCTGGGAACGAAGTCTGGGAGGAAGGAGTTTGGGGGAAGTGAGGGGGTTCAGCAGGAATGTGAAGCCATAGAGTCCACCTGCCATTTCCTCCAGAGGAACTGGTCTCTGTAGTTCTGGGAGAAATCCAGGTTTCAAGAGGTTAGCAACCCTAGGAGAGTCGATCTAATCCTTTGAGCCCTGTAGTGTGTTCAAACCACCCACTGCTGTTCCTGTGCACTTTAGAAAGGGAAAATGGTGGACACCTGTCCTGATGCTAATAGGACTGGTATGTATTTTCAATAGATAAAACCATGCAAGCCTGGAAGGATTAACTGCCCTAAGCAGTCCCTGTATGGCCCTGATTTAAAATATAGTTTTGAATAATCTATGACCTCTGTCTTGCCTAAGTAACTAGTTAATATTTCTCCTGGGTCTGGTTGACATATGAGGTCTGGGAGTTTTGAGTTGGAACTCAGTTCACAGGTGCATGGGAGGCTGGTTTGGATTGAAACCATGGCAGTCAGAGAAAAGGGGCTTTGGACCTTCATGGGGTGTGCTTCTAAGCACACCCTTGTCTTTGCTTTCCTTTGCCAAGTGTGGCCCTCGGATACCATAGATCAAATCTACATGCTCCACCAAAAGCACTTTCCAGTTTTTTCTCTCATCAGCATGCACAAGTGAAACAAACACATACAACACTGTAGAGTTTGAAATGTTGTCAGGCCTGTGTGGGAAATAGGGTTGCCAGCTTTGGGTTGGGAAATCCCTGGAGATTTGGGGGCGGTACCTGGGCATGGTAGTGGGAGGGGCCTCAGCAGGGTGTAATGCCACATAGAGCCCACCCTCCAAAGCTGCTATTTTCCCCAGGTGAAATGATCTCTGTCACCTGGAGATCACTTGTAATTCCAAGAGATCTCCAGGCCCCACCTGCAGGTGGGCAACCCTGAGAGAAGAGACAGTTTTTGTACAAGCTTTTGGAATCAAGCAAACAGGCCATGTGGATGGGTTGGTTTACAATTGCAGTTCAAACCCTCCTGCTCTCTACAATGTCTTGCATGACTGGAGGATGAGTCTAGTGGAGGGCTGGCTCTGTCTGGATGGTGCCAGAAGTGAAATGGGCATTCTCTTCTTTTTTTTTTGTCAATGCAAGGAAATCATCTTCTAATTTCCAGATATTGATCTTACACTTTGCAGAGACTTTGATTCAGTTCTCAAAACATTCTGATGCCATGAATGAATCAGATTTCCAACGCATACTTGCCCTTCCTTCTCACTGGCTATATGGCCAGTACTGTTATTCCCAACATGATGTAGCAATTAGAGTGTCTGATTAAGATCAGGGGGACTCAAGTTTGAATCTGTGTACTCCCACTGAAGTTTTTTGGTGCCTTTGAGCCAGGTGCGGACTCTCAGCCTAACCTACCTCAGAGGGTTGTTGTGACGATAACATGGAGAAGTGGGGAATGATGTAAGCTGTTTTGGGTTCCTATTGGGGAGAAAGGCAGTAAAATAAAAATAAATAAATAAAGTAAAATATAAATAAACAAATAGCTCCCCCTCCAGGTAAACCGGCAGGAAGCAGGGCTGGAAAGGGTTCTTTGGTGCATACTGTTTCACACAACAGCAACATTAGTGGCTTCTACCCTAATAAGCAGCACCAGCCCTGGTCAGTATTTGGAGGAGGAGGAAGAGGAGGAGGAGGAGGAGAGTTGGTTTCACTTGGAGTCTCAGAGTGGTTTACAATCTCTCTTCTCTTCCCCTCCCCACAACAGACACCCTGTGAGGGAGGTGGGGCTGACAGAGCCCTGAGAGAACTGCTCGTGAGAGAACAGCTCTGAGAGAACTGTGACTGACCCAAGGTCACCCAGCTGACTGCATGTGGAAGTATGGGGAATCAAACCTGGTTCTCCAGATTAGAGGAGTTTAATCTGGAGAAGCGGGTTTGATTCCCCACTCCTCCACATGCAGCCAGCTGGGAGACCTTGAGTCAGTCACAGTTCTCTCAGAGCTGTTCTCTCAAGATTGAGGACAGGCAGGCGATTGAGAACTTCTTTCCATACATGCTGCTGAACTTAATGCTCTTTTTCAGGTGCGTGGTATAGATATAGCCCTTGCCAGTTTCAAAACACTTCCCATCCATTCTCTCATAATCCTTACAGCAGCCCTGTAGGGTGGAGCAACACTGGCCGAGTTCAGACTGGCAGTTTGGCCCGATATAGGCCCGCTTTGCAAGCAGATTAAGAGAGCCAGTTCACACAGCCACAGCTGCCTGGTGTTGCCATGTCGCACTCACCCCGTCCTGAAGCACTTTCGTCCCGCTTTAAAAAGTTACCTGGTGAAACCGGTGTCAAGCTGTCTGGGTGTGCGTTCATCCCGCTTCCTGGCAGTGTGGACGCAAATAAGCTGCACATCAAGCGGCGCTGGTAATGCGAATCCACTGATCCAGCTGCTGTGCCCAAGCGCCTACGCGCAGATCAGCAAAACGGACCAAAGCCGCACGCCACCCCACCACTGCTGCCAGGGGCCACCCCACAGTGCAAACGCTCTGTTCTGCCTCTTCCCCGGTATGGTCTCAAATCAGTCTACGCAGTGCGAACGGAAAGCTCCGCAACAACTTGGCCCGGGTCTTTTTGCCCCGCTTTCCTTGCGCTTTATTTTTCCAGTCTGTCCTCAGCCACTGATACTGCGGGGAAGCCCAAGGGAATGGCTTGTCCATGGCTACTTCCCGAGCTTGTGGCATAACTGCGATCAGGGCCTTGATTCTATGGGCGGCTTGTATTTCTGTAGCTTCCCAGATACTCAAGATAAAGGAACATTTGTGTGGCTTGTAAACCATTGTTGGTGCATCAGTCACTGCGCCACTGTAAAAAAAAAAGAGAGAAAGAAGGAAAATATGGCTGTAGCATATGATGTGTATATATCAATGTGACAAGTGCTGTTTTTAAAAAAAATGAAAATGAAAAGGAAGTCGAGAACTAGAGTATCACACACACACACATCTCTTTTTTTTGCTGCCCTTTATGAATTTCGAGGCTCCAACAGTGACATCACTGCTCTTGCCTGTATTATAAGGGGATTGTATGTTCTCTTGCCGTTCAGTCAGAGGGGAGGTAGATTAGCTGGGAAAGGGAAACAGCACCTCCTTCTGTCTTGCTCAAACTGATCTGATATTGCTGGTTCACTGCTGGTTCACTGCCCTTCTCTTAAATAGAGACTCCTCAACAGATTGGAGATGAGATCTGGTTTGTGGTTCTTTTTTTGAAAATCTGTTCTTATGACGGACACATAAAATCCTAGAAGCAAAGTTCAGCGTTCGATTTTTTTTTGCCAGCCACAAAGACAGATTTCCAGATGACTTCGGGATGCCGGTAAGAAACTGTGATGAAATACATTCTAAATTGTTAATCTAAAGTCAGCAATATCTCCTTTGTTTTAGAGATGTGAAATTATTTAAATGGATATTAAATACCATTTCCCCCCCACCCCCCGTTGTTTGGGAACAGATGAAGGGGGGGAGGAGATAGTATTTCTTTGTTACTTAAACATATGGGATGTACTTTGTAGCTTCATTCAATGCTTTTCCTAGTTGATCGATATCCCTGGAAGACAGCAGCCAGTAACTTCTACCCTTTCCTGTCCCAGCTGGATCCCACAGAGAACTTGTCTCTGAACCCAGAAGGCAACTGGGGATATTTCAGAGGGATGCAGTCTAGCAGACGCAGTCTTTGACAAAGTGGACTCACAAAAGCTTCTGACAAAACAAACTGGTTAGTCTTTTAAGTAAGGCTCTTTGTCATTTGGGCTGCAGCAGATGAATACAGGTGTCCCTCTGAAACTAGTGGGCCATTGCTTAATGGGGAGGGACCAGACCTACCCAGAAGTCATTTACAGTACAATCTTGAGAATACTTTCTTGGAAGTTAGTCCCATTGAATAGAGCAGAATAGGATTGCTCTGGTGGCCCCTGTGAGCTTCTCTTGTATGAATTTCTGAGTTTGGTTTAGGATTGTCAGATGCTGTTCCTCTTTTGCGTTTCACTGACTTTAATCCCAATCGTCACATTTGCATCCTAAATATATCCACCTGAAGCTCCTTCTATTGACTCAGACCATTGGTCATTGTTAGTTAATACTTGATTGTTTTAACTGGAGATGCCAGGAACTGAAGCTCTATCAAGACCCGTGTGTGTATATATATCACCTAGCTGAGGGTTTATTACATGCTTCTGATGAAGTATGCTCTAGCCCATGAATGCTCTTCAAGACGGCAGTCTTCGAGGTGTCACAAGAAGACTTCGTTTTTTGCTGGGGAAGCTCCCTTCAGTCTCAGATATGTATGGTTATGCTGCAGTTATTTATTTATGTTTATACTCCACTTTTCTCAATGGGGACCAAAAGTGGCTTATAACATCATTCTCCCCTTCTCCTTTTCTCCCACAACAATAGCCCTTTGAGGTAGGTTAGGCTGAGATCCAAAGTCTGGCCAAAGGTTACCCAGAAAGCTTCCCTAACCGAATGAGGAAGATCTATAAGGAGGGAAATGCATCCTGAGCAAATACCTCCTTTTACTAATCTGTACAATATTTTGGCAACATAGGTCAATATTATCATCCCACCACTGCAGATGGTGGCTGAAGATGGTGGCTTGCCTAGGGTCCTCCACTGAGCTCAGGAATGATGACAATAGTGAAATCTGAAGCAGGGACCTAAAAGACATCTCACACCCAGCTTCTGCCAACCTAGCAGTTTTAAAGCAAAAAATTGCAAGTAGATAAATAGGTACTGCTTTGGTGGGAAGGTAACAGCGTTCCATGCGCCTCGGTGTTTAGTCATGCCGGCCACATGACCACGGAGAAGTCTTTGGACAGTGCTGGCTCTTCAGCTTGGAAATGGAGATGACCACCCCTCCCTAGAGTCGGATTCGACTAGCTTTCGAGCAAGGGAAACCTTCACCTTTAAGAAAAGACGTACATAACTGGTATTTTTGCACTCTGGTTTTCACTCAGAAAAATAAATAAATAAAAAGGAGTTGTATTACACTTTAAAGCTTAACAACATTTTATTCCAGCATAAGCTTCATACCACCCAATTTGCAAAGATCTCATCGTATACAGAGTCCCTCTCCGATTTCATTCTCATAGGAAATCGGCAATATATGCTAAACGTGACTAGCCCAAGGTCACCCAGTGAGCTTCATTACTGAGTCAGGATTTGAACCCAGTTCCTCCCAATCAAAGTCCCAGGTGAGTTGTCCTTCTCTACTCCATTCAGTCCAGAGGGGAACTCTGCACATGCCTCCAGAAAACCATATTCCCCCCTCCACAATATTCTTTACTGATACCCCACGTTTCAAATTTTGAACAAAACAATTTCCAAGGCCAAATACTGGGTTCCAGTTAATCCCTTTTCACAGCCTCTTCCTAGTCCTTTTGAAAGCCAAATCAAACAACTGCATCCCATTTCTTTCTCTGGAAACTTGAGCCGCTTTGTTTGTTCTTTTCATTGGGAATTGAACAACCAGGTTTTTTTTTTCTTACAAAAAACTGCAATCTTTTCAGAGACACCAAAAGGGTGATTTGCTGCAATACGCCTCTGTAAACTCCCAGCTCTGCAGAGAATTGCCTCCTGCGACTATTTATGCGATCTGCCTTTACGTCCTGCTGATCTTTATTTTCTGTATTTGTATACCCTGTTCCTAAATCTGTTACCAGATGAATGGTAGTCATTTCCACACCACTGTTCAGGGCACAGAGTTCATAACAAATCCTTCTTTACTTATTTCCCCAGAATCATTGGGAGCTCAAAGCAAGCTGAGAGAGAAAATAAATCTATCCGATGTCTCCTAGTGAGTTTCATGACTACCAGTGTGAAAGTGGTCCTGCTTGTCCAAACCCAACATGTTATCTGTTGCACTCCAAATCTGTCATCCCTCCCCCCAACCCGCCCCCCCCCCCATCTCTGTCAATTATAATTCAGGGAGAACTCCAGGACTCACCTGGGGGCTGGCAACCTTGCTCATGAACATGAGCTTTAGGGACTGTGGACTTGCCATTTGTTTCTGACAATAATGCTGAATGTAGACAATCATATTCATTTAACCTTCCTTAATTTTGATGAGTACACAAGAAGAGCCCCGCAGGATCAGACCACAAGCCAGCTAGTCCCAAATCCTGTCTCTCATTCATAACAACCCAGCAGCAGCTTCTAGAAAGGCCACTGCCCTGACTGTTGGATTCCCACAATAAGTGCTATACAGCAGCTCACTGCATGGAAGTTTGTGGCCAATAACTATGGATACCCCCCCCCCCCCCCCAATGGGTTTCATTTCCTTTCTAAAACCCACTGAAGCTAGTGGCTATCACTACATCTTGGGGCTACATGTTCCATAAATGAATTATCCATTTTGTGAAAATGAAGCATGCAGGTCCCTCTTAGGGTTACCACCTCCCACCCCAAATATAGAAATAAACATTGCAGCTGTCTTGTGAAATCTCCAGGGAACTAGGAGATACAATCTGTGAAGTGTCGGCTCTGCAAAACTGGAAACAAATTGCTGCGGAAACAAATCTGACGGGGGAGATTTACAATGAATACTTTGGTAAATCAGGTTTTTTTTTTTGTCTGGGGGAATGCGCCAGAAAGGAGTTCCGGAACCTCTTCAACAAAATTCTTTTTTCAAATGTTTCAAAGTTCATGAGTTTTCAGTGTACAGGCTGAAAACTTCATTTCTGTCTTGAGAGTTCTGGCACCTCTCCCCCACAAAAAAGCCCTGTGGTAAAGGGTTGTACTTATGCAAAATAGATTACTAAAATGGCTTTTCAAAGGAGAGGGGGGATCCACTGACACTGAAAGAAGGAAGGGCAAGACAGTGGCCAGGGAAAGATCTGTAGCAAGACAAAGTACAGCAAGGCAGGCCTCTTCGGCAGGAGGTGCTAAAAGCAGGTAGAGGGCAAGGGGGGGGCACGTTTGCGGCAGTTACAAGAAGGACCACTATAAAGTATAAATGGGAGAGATGCATCTCCAGGAATTTGAGAAGGAACAAATGGTTATATTTCCTCCAGCATGCATTAGGGTTGCCAACCCCCAGGTGGTGGCTGGAGATCTCCCGCTATTACAACTGATCTCCAGGCAACAGATATCAGTTCACCTGGAGCAAATGGCTGACTTGGAAGGTGGATGTCATGGCATTATACCCCACTGAAGTCCCACCCCTCTCCAAATCCCACCTTCCTCAGGCTCCACCCCCCAAGTCTCCAGGTATTTCCCAGCTCTGAGCTGGCGACCCTAGCATGCATTGCTATGCGCCTGGAGATATGTATCGGCACATGACACTTTTAATGTTCTTAGTAGGCACCACCACTGTACTCACTCATTGTGACTGAGGACTGCAACATAAGCAAGGTTCCTCAAATTCTGCCGGAGGGAGAAAGTGCTTAGGAAGAACTCAGCCCCTCCCCAAAGACTAGAACTCAGTGGGCACCCCATGAAGCAGATGTGCAATAGATTCAGGACAGATCAGGTTATCCTGATTTCATGGAGCTGATGGCCACCAGCTTCCATGGTTTTACAAGAAGATAGTCACACTCATACCCTGACCTGGATGGTCCAGAGTAGCCCGATCTCATCAGCTCTCAGAAGCTAATCAAGGCTGGCCCTGATTAGAACTTGGATGGGGACACCAAGGAAGTCTAGGGCTGTTATGTAGAGGCAGGCAATGGCAAACCACCTCTGAATGTCTCTTGCCTTGAAAACCCTATGTGGGGTCACCATAAGTTGGCTGTGACTTGACAGCACTTTACACACACACACACACACTTTTGTTGTTCAGTCACAAAGTCGGACTCTTTGTGACCCCATGGACCATATCATGCCAGGCCCTCCTGTCTTCTGCTGTCCACCAGAGTTTGCTCAACTTCATGTTCGTTGCATCCATAACACTGTCTAACCATCTCATCCTTTGCCGTCCCCTTCTTCTTTGACCTTCAATCTTTCCCAGCATCAGAGTCTTCTCCAGTGAGTGCTCCCTTCTCATTTGGTGGCCAAAGTATTTGAGCTTCAGCTTCAGGATCTGGCCTTCCAGGGAACAGTCAGGGTTGATTTCTTTTAGGATTGACTGATTTGATCTCCTTGCCATCCAAGGGACTCTCAAGAGTCTTCTCAAAGAAAAAGAACACACACGCACGAAGTCAAATTCATGGAGCGTGTTTATCACCAGCTTACACCATGATGGAAGCCAGTGTGGTGTAGTTGTTAGAGTGCTGGATCTGGCAGACCTGGGCTCAAATCCCCACTCTGCCACAGAAGTTCGCTGGGTGACCTAGGGCCAGTCACATGTTCTCAATCTACTTCACTGGATTGTTGAGGATAATATGGAGGATAACATGGAGGACAAGTGAGCCACTTTGGGTCAATACTGGAGGGAAAGGAGGGGTATAAATTATGTAATATAAATAATAAAATCAGTGTTCAGAGGCCATGTACCATTGAATACTTTACCAAGAGGCAACAACCAGGAATGAATTCTGACTTCTGTGCCCCTACAGGTGGTCCTTCTGGGCAACAGGGAGCTATCTAGGTGGATTACTGGTCTTATATAACTGTGATAAGTATGTCCACTACTATAAAGCATAAATAGTCCATCCACCCTCTCTTCCCCCTTCAAAAATAAAGTGCTTGACAGGATGATCAGTGGTAGACTACAGAATGAGGTATCTCTCGTGAGTGGCAGATGTGGTCTGAGATGCCTCTAGGCATAATTTGAAACCCTCTGTTTAAAAAAATGAGCAAATGTGTAACGAACAGGAAAGCACCTATCTTATTCCTGCTAGTCTTTTGGTCCAAGGTCCTCCCACATCCTTCTGATGAAAAATGGCAACTGGTTAGTCCTGCAAACAGGACCTGTTTTACTGACTCATCACACTGCAAGACTGCAGCAAAGCTGCTGTCATGTTCAGTGTTCCAAAATGTATGACAACTCTCTTTTCGGTATTATATTACTTTAGGTGTTCCAGGGGTGAAATATTTCCACATTTCTTTAACCTGCTTTCCAGAAAATTCATGGAAAATAGGTCGATCAACAGCAATCGGCCAGGGGGACAAAATGGAACCTCCATGTGTGGAGGCAGTGTACCTCCAAGTGCTGCTAACTGGTGGTGAGGTAACAAGATGGAGAAGCTTTGGCCACCATGCCCTGTGCTTTGTAGGGCATCTGATTGGCCACATGGGGGGGGGGGGGGGCAGGATGCTGAATTAAACAGGGTCAGAATCAGTGCGACTCTTCTTAGAATGGTGTGTCATCAGGATGTGCATTTTGCAGCAGAGGATTCAAGCTTCCTTGGTGCAACATTTATCAAAAGAAAGAAAAAAATTGGTATCCACAGTCACGAATGACTGCAGGCACTTCTTTTGGCCCTGCAGCCCAGTTCCCTTCCTAAATCCAGATACCGCCCCAAGAACAAGGCCTTTTCTTTCTCATTTGCACCATCTGTATCTCGTCAGACACCTTTGATGGAAGAGAAAGTACTCTTGTGGAGTCCAGTTTCCTTTGCCTGCTGAGGAAGCAGCTGGCAGCCTTCAACAGCTTGATAAAGATGTGCTTTTCGGAATTAGTAGACCTGATTAAAGGACCACATGTCACTTGCTTACTAAACAGGAGATTAATTACATGGCTGAATAGCATCTCCCCCCCCCCCCAATCTGCCCCCATGACAACACAGGGATGGTTGCTTCATTAGGAGTTTAAACTAATTACACAAACAGAGCACTAATGGAATGTCAATTGTGGGCATAATGCCTAAGCTCTGGGGTGGGTTTCCTTTCATATTTGTTTCCCCCATTAATAGCCTGTTGGTTAAGAAGTTGTTTACTTTGGTTCAACATGTTCCTAATTAAAGCTAGTATAGCTAAGGCCTGGTCTGCTCATTAGGGTTGCCAGCCTCCAGGTGGGGCCTGGTGATCTCCCGCTTTTACAACTGATCTCCAGCTGACAGAGATCAGCTCCCCTGGAGAAAATGGCTGCTCTAAAGGGTGGACTCTATGGCATTGTACCATGCTGAGGCCCCTCCCCTCCCCAAACCCCACCTTCTCCTGGCTCCATCCCCAAAGTCCCCAGGTATTTTCCAACCTGGACTTGGCAACCCTACTGCCCATGCAGCAGCAAGGTGATAGAATTCTAAGGGTGATTGTGATAATGATGATGCCATACAGTCCAACCTCCAAAGCAGCCATTTTCTCCAGAGGAGGTGATCTCTGTAGTGAGGAAATCTGTTGTAATTCCACAAGAGAGAGAGAGAGAGAGAGAGAGATTGGATTTATACCCTGCCCTTCACTACTCGAAGGAGAGCAGTTTACAATCTCTTTCCCCTTCCCCTCCCCACAACAGACACCCTGTGAGGTAGGTGGGGCTCAGGGAACTCTTTGAGAACTGCTTGTGAGAGAACAGCTCTGAAATAACTTGAGACTGACCCAAGGTCACACCAGCAACTGCATGTGGCACAGTGGAGAATCAAACCTTGTCCTCCCAGATTAGAGTCTGCGCTCCTAACCACTACACCAAACTAGCCTTCCAGGTCCACAAGATCTCCAGGCCCCACCTGGAGGTTGGCAATTCTATCTCATCCCTCCATTTTCTCATCACAACAATCTTTTGGGGTAAGTGAGGTTGAGAAGGGGTGGCTGGCCAGTCTGGGATGTATGACTTCAGAAATGTGGGGGAGACTGTGGGGGAGAAAAGGGCCACAGGTTGAATGCCTCCTTCCAACATGAAACATTTCCTTCGAACAATAAAAAAGCAGATCAGGAGAGAAAGGCCTTTCCTACGCCCTGCTAATTTTCTGCTTACAGAACTTTAGATAAAGGAATCCCTGCCCTACAATCTGTAGCTGTGGAGTCCATTCTAGGACCTCACCACTCTGACTCCACATTACCACCTCGTTGGGTTGTATGTGTAGATGGGGCCTTAGGGACTGAGGAAACAGAAAGTTTTGATGTCTGCCAAAAACTCACTAAATGGGCAGAGGGAAGCTGACCTGATTTACTCCCCAAAAGAATACACTTGGTAGCTACAGGGTTTTGAATGCCATAGAGTCCACCTTCCAAAGCAGCCATTTTCTCCAGGGGAACTGATCTTTGTTGTCTGGAGATCAGTTGTAATAGTGGGAGATCCCCAGTTGCTACCTGGAGACTGGCAACCCTAGGCTTGCAGTTGATTGTGACCAAGAGGCTTGGGTTCAAGTGTCTCCTCAGTAGCTGCTTTCTTGCAACCTAATTTATCTCACAGGGTTGTTGCTAGGATGAAAGCCATATATGTTGCATTGAATTCTTGGGCAGAAAAATATAATTAAAATGTAAGCTGTATTTATTCTGGCAGATTGCTTTCTGCTTCATCTGTGTGCCACTTTGGGGCCAGTTTATTTATACAGTGTCAATAGTGAAACATGACCCATTAAATAAGCAAAGAATAGCCAGATCTTTGCTTCCAGAGAACTGAAATAAATGATGGGGAAAATATCAGAGAGCAGGTGATACAAGGGTAAGCTAGGAGGCATGTAAGTAAATGAGGTTATATATATATATATGCCTTTCGTTATGGTTAGGACTGAAATTAAGCTGAAAAAGTTGTGGGAAAGATGTTAGAAAGAAGGGAGGCAGAATCATCCCTGGTTCTAGGGTTGCCAGCCTCCAGGTGGGGCCTAGAGATCTCCCGCTTTTACAACTGATCTCCAGCTGACAGAGATCAGCTCCCCTGGAGAAAATGGCTGTTTTGGAGGGTGGACTCTATGGCATTGTACCATGCTGAGGCCCCTCCCCTCCCCAAATCCCACCGTCTCCTGGCTCCACCCCCAGAGTCTCCAGGTCTTTTCCCACTCAGACTTGGCAACTCTACGTGGTTCTCTGTAACAGCAATTTTATGAGATAAATTAGGCTGAGTGGCCAAGCTAAAGTCACCCAATGATCTTTGTGCCTGGGTGGCATCTGAACCGAAGACTTCCAGGTCCCAGTCTAACAATCTAGCCCAGGGCCCCAACATTTTCAAGGCTAAGGGCACCTTTCAAATTCTGACACAGGATGGTGTGCACAACCACAAAATGGCTGCCACAGAAGGTGGAGTCAACTACAAAATGGCTGCCCTAGGAAGAGGAACTAGGATTGCCAACTCTAGTTTGGGAAATTCCTGGAGATTTGGGGGTGGAGCCTGAGGACAGGAAGTTTGGGGAAGCGAGTGACCTGACCTCAGCAGAGTATAAAGCCATAAAGTCCACTCCCCAGTGCAGCCATTTTCTTGAGGAGAACTGATCTTTGTCATCTGGAGATCAATTGTAATTCTGGGAGATCTCTAGGCTCCACCTGGATATCGGCAACTTTAGGCAGAAATAACCACAACACGTCAGGGAGTGAAGTTATGCATAATGCTGATAGTCACTCTTCAACATTTCAGGCAGAAGCTCTGTTTAACAGGGTGTTTTTTTTTAATGAACATATTGTTTAAAAATATTTTCTCACACGCAGACACAATAATGCAGGGGAACTCCTTGTGCTGTGGTGACAGCTGATACTGAAGCAACTTAAAAAAAAAAATCCGTACAGCCAGTCAGGCCTCCAATGGCCATTCAGAAGCCCTGATGGGCCAAAGCGCTACTTGGCCCCCGCCACTTTCTAAATACACTTGGTGGGCACCAGGAAAGCTGTTGCTGGGCACAGCAGCACCCATGGGCACCACGCTGATAATCTAGCAACTGTAGCACACTGGCTCATTAATTTTATGGCCATCAGCCCAGCTGCTCCTTGTGTTTGAGTGCCAGCTTGATATCCACCAGGAATGCACAGTACTGGTGTGGAGAAGTACTACGTGTCATTGGTTTGATGTTCATAGTAAAAAACTTCAGAGGCATATTCCTGAGGGGATCTCCTCAGATGTGGATGCCACTAAGAACTGGCACATTTTACCTTTGTAAATCATTTTTTAAAAGTTTCTTAAGTTTTGTGTGTGTGTGTGTGTTTTATACACTGAACAGTCCTTCAAGATGGTATGTGTGGTTTGGACCACATGGTGCTTCCCTACACAGCAGTCCGTATAGAAACCCTGCAGTTAATGTTTATTCCCCAAACCATCTTGAAAGTGCTTCTCTGTGGCTGCTGCCACTGGAGGAAGAAAATGAGTCTCATCAGGTACATTATGGGGTGGGCAGAAGAGACAGAACAGATGGCATATGGTGGCAGTGGAGAGAGGGAAGCAGATGTCGGAAGATTCTGGAAGACAATTTAGTTACCATGAAGTTGACAAGTAAGCATGTGTAACTCTGAAGAAATTAGAGTTTGCACCATTTTCAGATTTAGTAGTGTACCCAGGAGTGCAGGATCTTGTGCAACACCTAGCACTTTCCTCCATATTTATGTGTGTGTGTGTGTGTGTTAAGTGCTGTCAAGTCGCTTCCAAGTCATGGTAATCCTATGAATTAATGACCTCCAAAATGTCCAATCCTTAACAGCCTTGCTCAGGTCTTGCAAACTGGGAGCCAGGGCTTCTTTTATTGAGCCAATCCATCTCATGTTGGGTCTTCCTCTTTTCCTGCCACCTTCAAATTTTCCTAGCATTATTGTCTTTTCCAGTGTCTTCTTATAATGTGATCAAAATATGATAGCCTCAGACCCCTACATAGTAAGGGGGAATACCACCTGAATTATCTTGATCTTGGCCATTAGTAACACATCCTTACATTTAAGGACCTTTTCAAGTTCCTTCATGGTCTGCCCTTCCCAGTCTCAATCTGATTTCTTGGTTGCAGCCTCCTTTTTGGTTGATGGTGGAGCCAAGGAATAGAAAATCTTAAAACAGTTTCAGTTTCTGCAGTTCCTCAGTAGTCCTTACTTTTGTCTGCTTATTATAGCGCCCAGGAATTGGTTGTGCCCAGATCTCATGCAAGTGGATTGTAAGCAGAGATACAACAAGGTTGATTTAGTGCAAGTGACTATCGCAGTCTTTTTCTTGCATTTCTGCTTGTGCAGAAAGCTCTAGAGCCAGGGGAAACTTTGCACTGGATCCAACCCATTATTTCAGTGTACAAAAAACAAAAACCTGTTGAGTGAAGCGGCTGTTAGTGACTGGAGGGTTAACACGAACCTTTCAGAGGGAGCTGGGTGGAATATGAAACCATGTATGATTGTCACAGTGTGTATGTAAAAGACAGGAGTGAACATCCCCCATTCCATTGATTTTTATATTGTTTTCAGGCTTGTCAGTGGTTTCCCTTCTCCACATTTTTCTGTGGGTATGTAGATTTATATGCATCATATATGCATATTGCACAGGTCTTATAATACAGATTTTTTGTAGGACATTTATAGGACACGCATTCCTACTTCCTACTTCTTTTCCCTGCTTGCTGTTGCCTCCCCCTTCCCTCTGCCACTGTACTTGTGTCCTCCTTCTCCTCCTCCTTTTCCTCATCCCAGCTACTGCCGCTGAGGCCCTGTGCCAAATCTCCAGGCAGGTGCCTTGGCAAGCCTGTTTGCTATGGCAACCCACAATGGTGGCTGAACTTCAGCCAGAGTTTCATTTTTTTAAAAAAGTTTGCTCTTGCACAGAAATTGTAATTAAATTGGGGAGGGAGGCAGTTCCATCTCCATTTTTTTGGACTGTTTTAGACTCTCTGCCATCACCGCCCCTTGCAAACCTGGGCATTCTCTCAGGTTTGCAGAGCATGAAATGGTAGCTGTGGCAGGTCCCATTGCACAGATTTCACAATTTGCACAAGGATTAGCCTCGGTCTTAGATATATGGTGATACTATGTGTAATATGTTAATAGGCTGACACAGAAATAATGTTGGAAATGGTATACACTTTCCCTATGAAGAAAGGTTAAAGCGCTTGGGGCTCTTTAGCTTGGAGAAACGACGGCTGAGGGGTGACATGATCGAGGTTTATAAGATTATGCATGGGATACAGCAGGTAGAGAAAGAAGTATTTTTCTCCCTTTCTCACAGTACAAGAACTCATGGGCACTCAATGAAATTGCTGAGCACTCAGGTTAGAACAGATAAAAGGAAGTACTTCTTCACCCAAAGAGTGATTAACATGTGGAATTCACTGCCACATGTGGTGGTGGTGGTGGCTACAAGCATAAACAACATCAAGAGGGAATTGGATAAACATGGAGCAGAGGTACATCAGTGGCTATTAGCCACAAGGTATAGATAGGAACTCTCAGTCTGGGGCAAGTGATGCTCTGTATTCTTGGTGTTGGGGGGCAGGCACAGTGTGAGGGGTTCTAGCATCCTGGCTCCACTGGTAGACCTCCTAATTTCATGGTATTAGTTTCTTAAGTAATGGCCAATGAAAGTAACTTTCCAACAAAGTTGCTGCCTTGAGATTTTCTTTATCTCAGCCACTGCGATTTACCCTTCTGTTCTTTCCTTTTGGTCTCTGCCACAGATGAGTTGAATTCCTGCCCTACCATGGAGCCCCCTGAAAGCTGCATGAACCAAACAATCAATTCCACCAGGAACCTGACTTACTCTCCCTATTATCAGCATTCCCCATCCATTGCGGCTATCTACATCGTTGCCTACCTGTTCATCTTTGTCTTGTGCATGGTTGGGAACAGCCTGGTTTGCTTCATGGTGCTGAAAAATGCCCGGATGAGGACTGTCACCAATTTGTTCATTCTCAACCTGGCCATCAGTGATCTGCTGGTGGGAATCTTTTGTGTGCCTACCACACTAGTGGACAATTTAATTACAGGTAAGGAAAAGAGGGGGCGGTAGGGGGATGAGGGGAAGAAGGTGGAAAATGCTACTGAAACCGCACTAAATCATTACGTACATAAAGGGCTTATTCATACTGGCTGTACTTGCAAGAAAAAAACAACAAGAATTTTAGACACCTGTAGATCATCATTTGCCCTGACTTAGATAGCCCAGGGTAACTTGATCTTGTCAGATCAAGAAAAAATTAATGCAGTGAGAACTAATGGAATGCAGTATAAGTAGTGTAATAATGCAATTGCTTTGGACTATTTAAAACAAAACACAAAGAAAAGAAATGGAAACAGTAAGCTAATTAACCAGAAACTCTTTTGCAATAACATGGGGTTGGAGGGTAAGCTGTGCAAATGTGGAGGGGAGGGCGGACCTAGGGCTGAAAAACACTGGATGAGAAAGATTTCCCCACTAGGTTGATTCGGGTTCAGTGCTAGGATTACAAAAACTTCCCGGAAACGGGATTTGGATGCCGCATGGCAAGAGGGGGAGAAGTGCATTCTTACACCTGGGACGGCAGAATCCTCTGCAGAAACCAGGGAAAGCCGTGGATGAATAGAGGTGCAGGCTCAGGGAAACTGGACCCTGCGGAATCAGTCTGTGAGGGGGCGACAGGCAGCCTCAGTGGTTCCTGTGCTTGGATTAGAGCCATCACCTACAGGGGGAGTTGACCTGCTCATTTGTACCCTTCTGCTATCCAATTTGTTGTAGTGGTTAAGAGTGTCAGGACTCTAACCTGGAGAACTGGGTTTGATTTTCCACTCTTCCACATGCAGCCAGCTGGGTGACCTTAGGTCAGTCACAGCCCTCTCAGAAGGGCTCTCTCAGCCCCGTCCACCTCACAGGGTGTCTGTTGTGGGGAGGGGAAGGGAAAGGAGTTTGTAAGCTGCTCTGAGACCCCTTCAGGTAGTGAAGGGTGGGTATTATAGCAACTCTTTTTCTCCCTGACTGATGGAGCCCCCAGGGTGGTTAGAGTGTCAGGCTTGGACCTTAGAAGGCCAAGTTCAAGTCCCCGCTCTGCCCCAGAAGCTTGCTGGGTGACCTTGGGCCAGTCACACATGCTCAGCCTACCCTGTCACGCAGAGTTATTGTGAGGATAAAATGAGGAAGGGGAGAATGTTATAAGCCGCTTTGGGTCTCCACTGGGGAGTCACGTGGGGTATCAATGAAGTAACTAATAGCCAGAGACAAGAACCTTTCCTTGGAGAATGTTGGTGACATCAAATCTCTGAACAAAGTCTTCAAAGAGTGGGATACCTGAGGTGGATGACCAGTAGGTTGCCAGTCTCCAGGTGGTACCTGGAGATCTCCTGGAATTACAACTGATCTCCAGACTACTGAGGTCAGTCCCCCTGGAGAAAATGACTGCTTTGGAGGTTGGACAGTATGGCATTATCCCTCACTGAGGCCCCTCACCTCTCCAAACCCCGCTTTCCCCAGGCTCTATCCCCTAATATCCAGGAATTTCCTAAGTCAGAGTTGGCAACACTAATGATCAGACAGAAATTTGATGGGAAGCACCATTTGCTCCACAGAGGTTAAGATGCTGAACTGTAGACTGGAAGGTCTGTAGTTTGGCAGTTTGAGACCCGAGTGCCGCGTGACGGAGTGAGCTCCCGTCTCTGGTCCCAGCTCTTGCCAACCTAGCAGTTCAAAAGCAAGAAACTGCAAGTAGATAAATAGGTACCGCTTCAGTGGGAAGGTAACAGCATTCTGTGTGCCTCAGCATTTAGTCATGCCAGCCACATGACCATGGAGAAGTCTTCGGACAGTGCTGGCTCTTCAGCTTGGAAACGGAGATGAGCCCTGCCCCCCTAGAGTCAAATTTGACTGGCTTTGGAGCAAGGGAAACCTTTGCCTTTACCTGATTTGCTGTGATGGAAGCATTCTGCTTGCTGTGATGGAAGCATTCTGCGTTTATCCCTTGGCCCTGATTGGCTGAGAGTGCAGCTGACTGGCTGGTCTCCCTGTGTGGAGCAAAAAGCCTATTAAAAGCTTGCAGTGAGTGAGTGAGTATGTGCCTGTCAGTGAGCTGACCTCTGGCTGATGGCTCTGTCTGCTTGTTGTCTCCTAGGCTGGCCCTTCAGCAACAGCATCTGCAAGATGAGTGGGCTCGTGCAGGGCATGTCTGTTTCATCCTCGGTCTTCACCTTGGTGGCAATCGCTGTGGACAGGTGAGACGGTGACTATCCCTGAGACGGAGCAAACTGCATGTGTTACAGCCTCAATGACAGTGCCCTGGGGACAGACTGAGGGATAATAATGGGGGGATGGGGACTATAAGGTGAATGATCAAGGTTATCTTAATGTGATTTTTCCATCCATATAGGCTTCCCTACCTGTTCTTCCCCTCAAGGAATGTGTCCTTATTTATTTTGGAAGCATTTGTGGGAAGAAGTGTGCTATAATTGCAAAGAACAACTTTACGGTACAAATCCTATGCAGAGTCACTCAAGTTTAAACTTATTGATTTCAGGTTGTCCTGTTAATTTAATACATCATGCAAGGTCAATATATTCTAATCAAGCCCACTGATTTCAGTGGCTCACCCTGTTATTTTAATACACCATACATGGCCCATATATTCTAATTAAGCCCACTGATTTCAGTGGCTCGCCCTGTTAATTCAGTATATCACACAAAGTCAGTATATTCTAATAAAGTACAGGTAAAGTTTCGACATAGGCGAGATGTCCTTTTCTGATGATCTTGCAGTGAGCTTCTCATTTTGAGCTCTTCATATGGCTGCCTTAAGTACACAGAATTAGGTCAGTAAGTAATACTAGCAATTGGACGTTGTTTCAGACTAGTTATTCTAGCCCTACATTTGATAGTGCAAAATATTCCTGAGAAGGGAGCCAAGGTAAATCTGAACAGAAAATTAGACTCATGCTATGAAGATCATGACCCGACCTAGATGGCTTAGGCTGGCTAGACCTTGTCAGATCTCAGAAGACAAAGCAGGGTCGGCCCTGGTTAGTACTTGAATGGGAGATGACCAAGGAAGCCCAGAGTTGCAATGCGGAAGCAGACAATGGCAAACCACCTCTGAACTTATTGAGAAATGTGGACCTTAGAGAATGTGAATGACTTGATCTATGTATGGCTTGAAGCTGGGGAGGGACCTCCTTCACCCCTCTCCATGCCTTGCTCAGTGATGGAGACCTCGTTTTTCTACTTGCCATTTCCTTTTGGCTCCACAGGTTCCGCTGCATCGTGTATCCGTTTAAGTCAAAGCTCACCCTCTTCCAGGCCCTCAACACCATCGCCATCATCTGGGTGCTGGCCATCACCATCATGTGTCCCTCTGCTGTCATGCTCACAGTCGCTCAGTTGGAGGACAGCTACATGGTCTACGATGACAATCCGAGCATGGCTTACCCCTTGTACTCCTGCTATGAGGCCTGGCCTGACAGCGAGATGCGCAAAGCCTACACCACTGTCCTTTTCGTCCACATCTACGTAGCCCCACTGATTCTTATCACGTTCATGTATGGCAGGATTGGGTTTAAGCTGTACAGATCTTCAGGCCCGGTGAGTCGGCACCAGGTGGTAAGTGAAGATCGGTGCAGTAAGGTAGTCTCCAGGAGAAAAGTCAAAGTCATTAAAATGCTGATCCTAGTGGCATTGCTCTTTATGCTCTCCTGGCTTCCCTTGTGGACACTGATGCTGCTTACAGACTATGTCAAACTGGAGGACCAACAGATCAATCTGTTGTCCAGTTATGTCTTCCCCTTTGCGCACTGGCTTGCCTTCTCCAACAGCAGCATCAACCCCATCATCTATGGTTACTTCAATGAGAACTTCAAGAGAGGGTTCCGGGCAGCCTTCAAGCTCCAGGGCTGCTCTGATGAAATGGTCCATCAAGAGGCATATCCTGAAAGGGCGACCGTCAGCACCAGTGGCCTTGGTGCTCGGAACAAAATCTTCACTGATGGAGACTCCTCAGACTCGGTCTGCTTGAAGGACTTGCGCCCTAAAGCTTCTTGTACCCTGCAGACTGGATGTGGCCAAAGACAGGGACTTCATGTTGAGGATATTGGTGACATCACAACCCTGAATAAAGTCTGCAAAGCTTGGGTTGCCTGAGAGGGAGGACCCCACAGAAATTTGGCCAAGAGGGGCCAGTTTCTTTGCTGAATCTGCAGCTGACTCGCATTGCTGGAAGTGGTTGAGTTGCCACTCATTCATAACTTGCCTGGATTCTAACACACATGTGGGAACAGCTCTTACATCACATGTGTTCTGGAAGTTCAGCAGCCATTCAGCCATGAAATCTATTACTGAGGGTCATGCTATATGTGATGCAACAGTTGCATGAGTTTGGGAATATCTCACTTTTAAAAAGTTAAGATACTTAGCAGTCCTACATAGATGTCTTGAAGAATTTGGAATGAGTCGCTGCTGGAGAGTCTTGAAACCCTTCCCTTCCTTGCCATTTCTATATGTTAAATAGCCCCTCTGAACTTGCCGTTAGCTCCGCAGGAAGGAAAAGGGACAGCAAGATATCCTAAGCATGGAACTTTGTCATCATGCATATTTTGGCCCTCAGTTTGACGCCATCGTTTTCTGCTTGGACTACACAAGGGGGATACCTGGTTCTTTTGACGTGTATAGGCTTTGTTATAGGATTGTCGATCCCATATACTTCCTCAGCTGGCCACTTTCCCCTATCCCCTCCATCGAATGCACAACGCGTCTCCCAGGGGATCTGCACTAGGGCATCTGCACAGTTTTGATCTGCTCTAAGTCCACAACACTGAACCTTTTTGCTGTGCCTCAGTGACCCTGCAAACTGCAGTTCTGCAATGGTGCACAGGCTCCTTCTCCCTTTCTCATTTTTTAAAGTGTGTACAGCATACTATAAAACCCGGTTCTTGGTTAACTGGATTAAGTTAGCATAAACCTAAATCCTTGGTTTCACTGGACTTTGTGGATTGGGATTTGTGCATCTAATTTGTCTGAACTGCAAGTGTTAACAGATGAGCCTGTGCCTTCTTTGATGTAAGCTAGCCAAAACCATATCATGGCTGACTGTATAGAAATTGTGCAAGTCCTAAATGGTCCGTGTGTGTGTGTATGTGCATGTGTGTGCGAGCAAAAGGAGTTGTGGGAAAGGTGCCAGTCTCTTCTTTGTCACTGGGGGGCTCAGTGCAGTCTTCACAGGAAAAAGCAGAGGGGGTTTCTTTGCAATTGTTGCTTATTTACAGGTTGAGTGGGCTTTGGGGAATGCAGAAAGAAGACCATAAGCAGGCAACACCAGTTCCGCAGCAACATCCCTTGTGGCCTCCCCAGTACCAAGTGCAGTGAAATTCATACATTTCTTCCCACGACTCTTGTAGCGACTCTTCTGTCAGCCCGCAGCTATGGTTTCCACTCCCTCCTCTCTTGCCGGTGGGTCTGATTTTCAGATGCATTCCAGGTGGCTTGAGAGAAGTGCTGCTGCTGCAGCTAATTGCCCAGTAATCAGCTTACATTGTGCTTGTCCGGCTAGAAGGTTCCACTTATGTTCAAAAGCGAAGGAAATGTGCTCTGCTTTGCATTGCAGACGCCTGCAGTTGCAGCAATATTTAAGCACAATGGGACAATGAATTCCAGATAAGTCGGGACATTTGGAGGGCGGGGAGTGGGAAGTGCTTGATGGGGAACAGATCTGAAAGATTCTCCTCCTTCTGCTTGCCAAGTATTTCTGCAGCAGGTATAGAGATCTGCCTGAGAACCAGTTTGGTGTAGTGGTTAGGAGCACGAACTCTAATCTGGGAGAACCAGGTTTGATTCCCCACTCCTCCACATGCAACTGCTGGTGTGACCTTCAGTCAGTCACAAGTTCTTTTTGAGCTGTTCTCTCAAGGGCAGTTCTTGGGAGAGGTCTGTCAGCCCCACCTACCTCACAGACAAGCACAGACAAGCACAATGTAAGCTGTTGTCTGTTGTGGGGAGGGGAAGGGAAAGGAGATTGTAAGCCACTCTGAGGCTCCTTCAGGTAGTGAAGGATGGGGTATAAATCCAATCTCTGCGTCTGCTGCTTCTGCTGCTGCTGCTTGTTTATAACATCGAGGTGTGAAAAACCATACCTGCCACACTGTAATGCTACAACTCAGCTGGGAAAGCAAAAGAGCCCTTTTGAGGGCAGATTATGGCAGGGGTGGGTGTAAAGTTTAGAGTTGAAGGCAGAGTTTAGCAGGCTCGTAGCTTTTGGGGGCTCTGCCCCCTCTCTTAAAGGCACAGCCCTGCAGGAATTTATCCAGAAAATGCATTTGTAAATCATTTTAAATCATTTTTAAACATTTGCTTAAAGGCATGCTCCAGTGTGGCACACAAATAGAGGAAGCAAACAGGTGGTTCCAAGTGGTGGCTTGGTACGAGCTTGCCATAAACTGAGTACTACGAAAAATGCATCTCTGGTTGCCCCACCAGAAAAAAAAGGTGCCCCACAAGCCAGAAAATCCTGGCTATGGGCCTGGAGCTTCGCTCCATCCACTTCCCATTGGGTCTGCATGTGGAGCATCCCAATGGGTGCTCCAACTGCCACCACTCCACAGTTTCCCCTTTGAGAGGGATCAAAGGAGGTTTATTTTCTAATCTGCCTCAAAGGGGATCCATAAGACAAACTGTGCCAAGATTGGACACAATGTCAGCTGGAAGCTTGCAGATATTGTGGGGGCTTCTTGCTGCTCCTGTGGGGGGGAAAGCCCTGTGTGTAAGCTATCAAGGTCATGCCATGGGAATCCATGTTCCAGCCAGCAGAAATTGATACAGGTTTCTCTGCAGAACGTAAAAAAGACAAAGGCATAGCTGAAGGTAGTGAAATCTGATTGGTGGCTTAAAGGAGGAAGAGGAGGATCAAGGCAAAGATGAGCATTGGCTCCCTTTGGACACAGATTTCTCACACAGAACAATTTATTTATTTACAAGATTGATATATCTCAGTCAAGGCTACCAAGGGAGCTACTAACTAAAAAACATCCATTAAAACACAGAGCAGGAAGGAAGGGTTGTTGAAGGAAAGCCAGGTGTAACAAAAAAGTCTTCACCCATTGGCAGAAGACAGTGATGGGAGAGGACAGAGAAATATTTCTGGGCCAGGAGTCCTCCTATTGTAATGCCATAATCAAGAAGGGCCCCTCTCAGGTTGCTACCCATCTAACCTCAGAAGGCGGGGGCATCTGGAACAGGGCCTTGGAAGATAACCCTAGTGGTCAGATAGGTTTATATGAGGGGGTGAGGGCTTAAGGTATACTGACCCTCAACCATATAGGGCTTCAAAGGTCAATACCAGCACCTTGGATTGGGCCCAGAAACAAACTGGGAGTCAGTGTAGATGGATCAAGACTGGAGTGATATGGCCCCTCTGACTCACTCCAGTCAAGAGTGCTTGGAGAAATCCTACATTCCATATATGTGTTAAAACCCCAGGGAGAACTTCTGCCTTAGTCTGCTCAAACTGGCCAAAGTCTTGGACAGCTGAAGAAAATACGTGTGCCCTGCTAGAGTTTTGTCTGGTCACCTGACTTTCTGTATTTACAGTTTTTCAATTACATGCCGAGATTTGTGCATGTCTACTTTCTGCAGTTGCACTGCATCATGGGTATACAGCAACCACTGCACAAACTGTATACTTCTAATCCATAATAGGACTAGCTGCAGTGTCCGCAAATGTACCCAGAGGACTCTGATAAATTCATTTGGGGTCATAGCTCGGTGGTAGAGCACATTTTTTGTATACAGAAGATCCCAGGTTCAGTTCCTGGTATCTACAGGAGCTCAGGTAACCATAGAGGGAAGAATCTCTACCTGACACCCTAGACAGCTTCTGTCAGTATGAATACACACTCCTAGACCAGACAGATGTATCTGACAGTATGGCAGCTTTACCTGTATGCATACCAATTTAAGACTATCTGTTAGCTTGACATATTTGAAATTATCACTTGGAAATGAGTGTATCTTGATTTCTGATTCATAAAAACAGGAGGCATTATTTATAAGGATGGGGTCATGTATCATTAAAATGAGGGAATGCTGAATACCGTCTCTGACTGATCTAAAGCACAGGATATATTGTCGAAAACTGCATAATGTTGACATGTACCAGAGTCTCAATGCTTTGGACCATTATTTTACAGCACAGAAAACACTCTCTTTGGAGACACATCAGCAGGATTCTGCTTCAGGGCAGCCAGATGTCCAGTCTGAAGATGAGCGCTCACTGTAGGCCAGCCAGCAGTTTGGACATACAGGTGCTCCTCGAGTTCAGAGCTTTGGCAAAGGAACAGCCATTGCTCCGGTACATTTGTGTTGGGAGCTGTCCTTGGTCCTGCCCTGCACAATTCCCTCTTGTGAGCCAACTGGAATCTGGATAGGGACTACGGTACCTTTTTCTGAATTCATAACAATGAATCAGTTTTTTCCTAGGCTTTGCTTAGCACTTTGTGGGGCTTGCAGCTTTACGAGACACATAATTTTTGAAGAGGTGGCTGTTTATCATTGAGTCTAAATGCCAGTGTGGTGCAGTCATTACCAGAGATACCTGGGTTCTCTAGGTTCAAATCTCCACTCAGTCATGAAGCTCACAGCATGAACTCGGATGAGTCACAGGGTTGTTGTGAGGATAAAATGGAGAAGTGGAAATCCCTGAGCTCTTTGAGGATGGGTGAGGCAGAAATGTCAGAGAGAGAGAGAGTCTGACAGCTGTGACGAGGGGGCTGGGAGGATGAAGCAGGAAGCACAGTTGACTGAGGACTTCTGTTCCTTGTGCATTTCCATTGCATCCAGAATCCATCTTATAATTCCTGCTTAGTGTATACAGAACAAGCTCCCTGAGGACAGTTTACACGTATCCCATTATCTAGAGCAAACCAGGAAACAAACCTCAGCTAATAAAACAAAAGCTGAACCTTTGCATCATTCTGGCTGTTCGTGCACCAAAAGTTTTGAGCATCGGCTGTTTCCGCAAAAACCCTTAAGGATCTCTTGAGCTATCAATGAATGTTTGTCGACACATAAAAGTAGCCCAGGCTCACACAGCACAAAGTTTGAGTGGGCAGTTGCAGGCCTTTTCCTGACTATTTTCAGCTCCAGATGGGTGGGGGTTCAAACTGTCCATTGCTTGCAACCCTGTCCTGGTTCTTTATTAAAACATGTAAGACCCACCAAGGCCTTAAAAAAAATAGAGCCAGAAGAATCCTCCTGTATTGCTCTTCCTCTCACTGGATTCAGAAGTGTGTGCAGGAGTTGGCTCCAGTTTTTCTCATCAGTTACAGTGCACCTTGGGGCTCTCCTGCACTTGGGATTGCCTTAGTGTGTGAATTGCTGGGGGGAATGAAAGCCTTGTGTGGTGTTGCCACCAGATGCAGTGAGGACAGAAGGCAACATAGGAACAATTGTGATGGATAAGACCAACTTTCCACCTAGTTCAATAGCCTGTTTTACACTGTGGCCATTCATAGAACTGCAAAAAGGCCACGGAGGTCAACATCTCCCCCTGTGTTTGTCCCCAAGCACAGATATTCAGAGGATCACTGACTCTAGACAACATGGAGTCATTCTGACTAAGAGCCAGGGATGAATTTTTCCTCCATGAATTTCTCTAAACATCTTTTAGGCCTGTTTGTCTCTTCAATCTGTATGCAGAACTTATCAAAAGGAAAGCTGGATTAGATGCAGATGAAGGTGGAGTGAAAATTGGTGGAAGGGACATTAACAGTCTGAGATATGCAGATGATACCACATTACTGGCAGAAAACAGTGAAGACCTAAAATGGCTACTGGAGAAGATTAAAGCGGAAACCTTGCATCAGTAGCCGTTTCGAGTCTTTCTACGCTTAATAAGGCTATCTTTAAAAAGTTTCACCAATTGCATGTGCAATTGGCTCTTGAGGGCACAGAGGACCCTGAGGGGTAGGAAGAGGGTAACTGAGAAATGGGGTGAAGAATGATGGTGCTGCTGAGAGACAGAAACAGAGAGGACTATGGGAAACAGAAGCAGGATCAGAAAAAGAACAGGAAAGAGAGAAAGGAGGTTTAGAAAGGCCTGCTATGGCGCGGAGAGAGAGGAAACAGCTGTGGACTGCAGACAGAATTCACAGAGAATGAGTTAAGGGGAAATACTGACTGCTAACCATTTTGATAGTTAATACGGTGATGCAGCCCTCTTGATTTAATGAAAAAAAAAATAGAAGTGGCCCGCAGAGCGATCTGAGTTGTTTACCTCAGCAAGGGCATAATCAGTTTGCTCTGGTGACTAGGATGAGGCAGAATGGGCTCCTGTCTGTTCATAATCACCAGAGAGGTGCTTCAGACATATGTTGCCCTCCTCGACACAGCCATCCTCAAGGGCTACCCTGCGGAGATTGACTTGTCGGTCAGAATGCCTTTGGCGGTACTGCTCTGGATTCATGACTCGAAAACCGTGTGCGGGAGGGAGGGAGTTCTGGGTGGGACAGGGGAATTAGAATCACTAGCAGGAAAAGAGAAGCAGACTCTCAGCTATGCAACGCACCTGGAATAAAATCAGCTACAGGGAAATAAGTTATGCCGATAACCGCCTACACAAAAACGTAAGGCAGTTTTAAAGCAGTAGTTATGTTCTACTGCATCTAAAATCTGAAAAACCGACATTCAGCTGCAAATTGGTTTTCTCTGTTCATTTATGTAAACAGTTGTGTTTGTTGATGCCCTGCTTCCCTCCCCAGTGGGGACCCAGCACCATCCTTCCCTCTTCCATTTTATCCTCATCAGCAACTTTGTGAAGGAGGCCAGGCTGAGAGTGTGTGACTGGCCCAACGTCAGCCAGCAAGGTGCCATGGCAGAGTGGGGATTTGAACCTGATCCTGGTCTGACACTCAAACAACTACACCATGCTGTCTCTAGAACTTGCATGACACTGTGCAGACAAAAGGAGCAAGGTGTTTCCTGATCCACCGACCTGTCCAGCCAAAGGACGTTTCAACTGTTAACCTGCATTTGATCCTATAACTATTTACTCTACAGTGTCCCATTGAGTCCAGTGGGGCTTACTTGCAAATAAGTATGTGTCGAATTGCAGCTGTGCAGCCAAATCCTGTGCAAGCTGACTCAGCAAGAGAGCCCCATGGAGTTCAGTGGGCATTATTCCACCTGTGTAACTGTGTGTAGGACTGCAGCCTTGGAACTGAACTGGGGGAAGGCCACCCAACCACTGCCTTTCCCCCAGCGAAGGTTCAGCTAACAACACCAAGCAGATCATCCAGTGCCACAGGGGGACAGAAATGGAGAGCAGATACTCCATGGGAAGCTGTGAAAACAGCTGCATTTGTTCCCAGAAAGAGACTCAAAAACATATATAGAAAGGAAGGCAAATCCTGTCCCCTACACTAGATCATTAGCCAAACAGCCAGCAACATTTTAATTAATACAACTGGTTAATATTCTTTTGTTCAAATAAAAATGTGCCTCTGATTGACTGGGTAGATGTTTGTTTTTAGAACTTTTTTTTAATAATGCACATACATACAAAAACTGCAAGCACCAACTTAGAACAGGCATTCCCCATTGTCTCTAAAGCCCTGTTCTGATTTATGCAAGATTGGGGTGCCAATCTTGTTGATGGGCAAAACTACTTGTAACCCTCCCAATGCATATGATCATTGTTTTGTGCAAACAGGGCAATGTACGTATTTGGTACGTGCGAATGCATACCTTCAAAAATTTATCCATTGCACACACCAAAGCTGGAAAAAATATTCACCCCCTCCTCACAAAATGGGACCCATGCATATTGAGAGGACTACTTGTAGTGTGATCTTCTGTTAGGTATGGTTGGATCATAGGGTTGCCAGCTCTGGGTTGGGAAATACCTGGACATTTTTGGGGTGGACCCTGAGGAGGGTGGGGTTTAGGGAGGGGAGGGCCTTCAATGGGGTATTAATGCCATAGAGTCCACCTTCCAAAGTGGCCATTTTCTCCAGGTGAACTGATCTCTGTCATCTGGAAATCAGTTTTAATCCCGGGGGATCTCCAGCTACTACCTGGAGACTGGCAATCCTATCGGATCACCAAAATCATAATGATCGAGCAAGCCCTCAAACAGGAGCAAATGCCTCTTCTAAGGTGATATGACATATGTTCATCATATAAGAACTATTTCTGCTCAAATGTGTGTAGTGAGCAACAGGCTAAAACTCATTCAGCAAATCAGCCTGGTAAACAGACCCCACTTCCCCATTAACTGGTTGCCCATCTGGTCTATTTAATTGCTGTGCAACATCCCCTAAAAGACAGGTTTTCCGAATGTCAAAATCCAGCAGTTGTTAGCAAAACAGAGCTGTCTGGTTCCTAGGTACTGCTGCCAATATTGCCTTAGCGAAAGGAGGGAGAGATGTATGTTAAGCTCTACTGCTAGATACAAATTCAGGCCATCAGAGCCTCAGTCCACACTGTGAGAAAATAAGAACTTTGTCTATTAAATCAGTATCATTGGAAGGAATAATTAAGCCGTGAATCAAAGCACAGCGGGGAGGTGGGGGAATGGCGTGCGATTAGAGACTCTAAAACACTGATGCGAGTTTTTTTAGAACTCCTGCAGTGTTTATAGATTTTCATTTAAAAAGCAGTGCAGCAGGTGGTGTGTTGTCAAATACCACGGTCCGGTGGAAATGATCCACCCTACCAGCAGAAGCAATTCCAGTGTTATTATTTCAGGCTATTAACTCAGCTTTAATTCCTGTGCATCACAGCTGCAGTGGGAAGCTGGAAATCATTCAAGCAGCTGAATGGCCAAAACCACATGCCCACCATGTTGGGACAAATGATATGGGGCTGGATTTCATCTTGCAGACCCCACAGCTGGAGACCTAAGTGAGAGACTGCCAAGAGAAGAATATAGAGCTTTGCTCTCCAGCCTTATAGCTGAACCTGAGTACAGCGTAACCTTCAAAAAGGTTCCAAGTCCTAATCACGCTGGTTTGAAGGTCTGAGGAGGGGCTGTGGTTCAGTGGCAGAGAATCTCCTTTGCATGCAGAAGACCCCAAGTTCAATCCCCAGCATCTCCAGTTAAATGAGTCAGATAGCAGTGATGTAAAAGACTTCTGCATGAAATTCTGGAGAACCACTGCCAGTCAGAGTAGACAAGAATGACCTTGATTGACCAGTGGTTTGATTCAGTATGAGGCAGTTTCGTGTGCAGCTCTGGTGGGTAGGGCCATGCCTCTATGGCAGAGCATCTGCTTTGCATGCAGAAGGTCCCAAGTCTAGTGCCCAGCATCTCTTGTTTAAAGGGTCAGGTAGAAGGAGAGGTGAAAGACCTCCACCTGAGACCCTAGAGAATCACTGCCAGTCAGAGCAGACAAGACTGGGATAGGTGGTCCAATGATCTGGCAACTCCAGCGAGATTGTTGAAAGGATGTCATTTCAAGCCTATCACTTGAAGAAAGTTTTGTGTTGTATGTGAAATGGTGGTCTGGGTTTAGTGCATAAGCACAAGGGTTGTGTACGTGGGCCACCCAGTTCAAGCTTTTCCAGTTCAGTCCAGATAAAAAAAATATTAATGCCATCTCTCCTTAACCAGAAAGAGCAGCTGACCTTCCCTTACTCGCCATTTCTGCTTAAAAACATATAGAAGGTCCTGCTGGTTCAGATTAAGGGTCCATTTAGTACATTAAGAACATAAGAACGTAAGAATTTAACAGAAGTCAATGTTGGATCAGGCCAATGGCCCATCCAGTCCAACACTCTGTCACACAGTGGCCAAAAATACCAGGTGCCATCAGGAGGTCCACCAGTGGGGCCAGGACACTAGAAGCCCTCCCACTGTTGCCCCCCCCTCCAAGCACCAAGAATACAGAGCATCACTTGCCCCAGACCGAGAGTTCCTATCTATACCTTGTGGCTAATAGCCACTGATGGACCTCTGCTCCATATATCTATCCAGTTTCCATGCTTGTAGCCACCACCACCTCCTGTGGTAGTGAATTCCATGTGTTAATCAAAGATTGATTAACACATGGAAGAAGTACTTCCTTTTTATTCATTCTAACTCAATTGCTCTGCAATTTCACTGAGTGCCCACAAGTTCTTCTATTGTGAGAAAGGGAGAAAAGTACTTCTTTCTCTACCTGCTCTATCCCATGCATAATCTTGTAAACCTTGATCATGTCACCCCTTCGTCATTGTTTCTCCAAGCTAAAGAGCCTCAAGTGCTTTAAACTTTCTTCATGGGGAAAATGTTCCAACCCTTTTATCATTCTAGTTGCCCTTTTCTGCACTTTTTCCAATGCTATAATATCCTTTCTGTGGTGTGGTGACAAAAATTGCACACAGTATTCTAAATGAGGTTGCAGCATCGATTTATACAGGGGCATTATGATACTGGCTGATTTGTTTTCAGTTGCCTTCCTAATAATCCCCAGTATAGCGTTGGCCTTTTTTTATTGCAGTCACACACTGTCTCAGCATTTTCAGTGAGTTATCTACTATGGCTCCAAGATCTCTCTCAATGTATATTTATAGGATTTTTGGCCCCAACATGCATCACTTTGCACTTGGCCACATTCAACCCCTTTTGCCATGTTGACACCCACTCGCCCATCCTCGACAGATCCCTTTGGAGTGCCTCACAGTTTCCCCTGGTTTTCACCACCCTGAACAACTTTGTATCATCCGCAAATTTAGCCATTTAACACTCTATTTAAAATTCTATTTCCAGTAATGACCAGCCCAGTTTCTATTAAGCACATATGCAAGGTAGGAAGATCACAGTTTGCATTTTCCCCTACTGCACATGGAGATTCCATTTAGTCATTCTGGCCCCATGGATTTGCCCAACCCCCTTTTAAAGCCATCTGAACTAGTGGTCATCACTACATCACGTGGCAGTGAATTTTGTACATTAATTATGCATTGCTTAGAGAGCTACTTCTTTTTATCCTGAAATCTACAGCTGATTCATTTCACTGTGAGGTGCTAAATTCCAATATTATTTATGGGAAAGGGAAATGAAAATTAAACTCTGTTCACACCTGGCATATTGTTATAAACCTCCCCTTTAGCTGTTTTTTCTGTAAACAAGTTCCATAGCCTTTCCTGAAGGCACTTCAACTCCCTAATTGTTCTGGTTGCCATTTTCTGCACCTCTATTAGGTCTACGACATCCTGGTTGAGATGGAGTGATCAGAACTATACACCGTGTTCCAAATGTGGCAACAATATAGATTTATACAAGGGATTGAGGGAAACAGCCTTGTCTGTAGTTATGGTTGGGAGGGACAGGAAGCAGGGCCTTTTCACCAATAGCCCCCAATCTAGGGTTGCTAGGTCTCCTGCTATGGTGGGAGACCTCCTGCAGGCAGCCTTCTCTTCCTGCTGTTGGCTCTGAGAGGCAGTGGGAGAAAAACAATTGCCATTGGGCCAATGGTATAATGCCACTTCTTGAGGGAAACTGTATGGTTTTACTGTAGAATTTCCAGTGATTCCTAGAGAGGACTGACATCACTTCTGCCCCCCCCCCCCCAATGACATCACACCATCACTGACAGCACCTCTCCAGACTTCTGCCAGTTGCTGGGCCATTCCTAGCAACCTTACTAGTCAGTCTGCAGAATTCCTTCTGTCCAGCAGTGACCTGTGCTATCGCTTCCTGCTTTCCAGAACAGATCAAAGATATGTTTTAACATTCTGGAAGGCCTTTAAACTATTTTTAATTGCATTATTGCTTCCCTGTTGAAAATGGATGGCTGCTTTATTGAACTTTGATTTTGGTCTCTTAAAAAAAAGTGTTTGTGGCTGTTCCCCCCCATTGCTTAAGGAAGAAGAACTGGACTCACACTTGCTCTGGTTTCTTAGCATGAAAGCACATGTGTCCTCTTCTAATAACCACTCCAGGAGCATCATCTTCTGGAGCTGTCTGTGACAAAGGCAATGCCCCAGGGTCTGTAGGACAGTGAGTGAGTAGGATTAGCGAGACAGTAGTTCTTTCAACTTTTTTAGTCATATTGCAGACATATTGCAGACAGCCCAGACTCCCAGCAATTACGTTTCCTGTGAATGACTGTTTTGGGCATCATGTGATGTTTGCACACCTGCCTCTTTCATACATCCAGAGATTTTTAATTGGCATGCTAGTTATCCATGTTGGCATGGAGAGTCAGTGAGAGCCAGTGAGAGCATGTCAAGAATGTAAGTAATTATGGACTGGGTGTTCTGCTTGGAAACAAGCTGTGCAACGGGGCTAATTGAAAGGCTGACACTGGTCACAACCAACACTAAAGCTGTGTGGAGAAGAGACCCAGCATAATGGTGAGATGCTGCTTATCAAGTCAACTAGCTTCGGCAAGAGTGGCATAGAAAGGAATCACTGACATATAGGAAATGATGCTTGACTTCCTTCCCTATAGACTAATCAGCTGATGAGAGGTACTTGTTGCTGTTCAGTGGCTGCCCAACAGAAGGAAAACATTAACTGAAAAATGGAAGACCAAAATTTGCAAGCTTTCAAGGTGTCCAGGACTCTTCATAAGGCTGGATGTCAAAGAGGAATGGGTGTGATTTTCCTGGTCTTTATCTGCATCCATGAATAGAACACATGAACCTACCTTATACTGAATTAGACCATTGGTCAATCAAGTATTGACTACTATGGTTGGCAGGGGTTCTGCTGTGTCTAAGGTAGGGCTCTTTCACATCACCTGGTGCCTGATCTCATTAAGTGGAGACACCATGGATTGAATTTGGGACCTTCTACATGCAACACAAAGGAGTACCTTCAGACTTCATAGGTGATGGATGGAGTTGGCATTGGCTTGGCCTTCTGGGAAGCAGAAGGTGAGGGAATTTGTGGTGTAGACATTGTAGTACTATAAACAAGGGAGTTGATATCACTGCTTGCTGGAAGATGTAGGGTAATAGGTCAAGAAACAAAAAGTAGAAGTGTCGAGATTTGGACTAGGCCTAGACTGATTATTGAATGATACAGCAATTGTTATTCCTGCTTATGATCTACAATAAATCTAGTTTGGAACCTAAATTGTACACAGCTGCTTGATATAACAGAAGGGTAACCTCCAACTATAACTATAAAATCCAGTGGTTAACACCAAATGGAAAATTAGGGTGGCCTGGAGCTCTGTTTCCCTGTTTCTGTAACATTATGGTGTCATTTCCAGCTATGTACCCCAAAGTGATGTCACTACAACATGTGACGCTCTAGGAATTACTCTGACATCTATGGTTTTGACCTTACAGTTTCAGGGAAATCCTAGAGCATCATGCAATGTGGTGATGCTACTTCCAGGTAGGCAGCCGGAAGTGAAGTTATGGCAGTGCACAGTGCTGTTTCCCCAAGTGTCTGTTCCAACCCTATGGAAAACACAAACCTGAGAGCCTGAGAGTAAAAGAAAAATGTTGCAATCCTTATATTAACAACTAGGAGTAAGGCCCATTGTGGGAAGAAATATAACGGGCTCTAGAAGGAAGCTCCAGGTGAGTGTCCCAGCTGTGGCTGGTGGGGCGGCCGAGGGAAGGGGAAAATAGAGGGAGGCAAGCTGTGTTTATTTCCTTCTGGTTAGTTATAAGGCAAGACTGTTTCAAGAAGTCATTTTGCTGCCCCAGGTGGGTAGTATGGGAGGACAGCCTCATGGTAACTGGTATGGTTCCCTCCACCCCTGACTTATGTTGATTTGGGATTATGCAGTGGCAGCTAAGGTAGAAGACCACTACCTCCTATGCAGTGTCTTCTGGGTTCCAAGCAGTTCCATAGCCAGTTACAGGGCTGCCAACTCTGGGTTGGGAAAGACCTGTAGATTTGAGGGGTAGAGCCTGGGGAGGGAAGGGGTGGGGAGGTACCTCAGCAGGGTATAATGCCATAGTCCATTGCCCAGAGCAGCCATTTTCTCCAGGAAAACTGATCTTGGAGATCTCCAGGTGCTGTCTGGAGGCTGGCAATACTAAGGGGAAGGCCAGACCTGTAGATTTGAGGGCTGGAGCCTGGGGAGGGCAGGGTTTGGGGTGCCCATAGCAGCCATTGTAATAGCTGGGAAATTTACTGTTGGAGAAATTTTGTGCTGTGGCTGGGGAACACGGTGATTTCTGGGAGATCTCCAGGCCCCAAAGGGAGATTGGCAACTCCAGTGACTGTTTAAGGGACGATTGGAAGATGTATTTTACCTCATGACACATTCAATGACTCAACAGCAAACTGTTTAGAATGTTAGAGGCAAAGGCCAATCAGGACACATATGCAAATGACCTCTGTGTTCCAACTGACTACTGGGGGGAGAGGAACAGCAAACTGTTTAGAATATTGGAGGCGAGGCTCAGGCAATGCAACCAGTGGATAGGGACAGCTTGAGTGTCACATCAGGCAGCCAACTGATTTTGGCAAGCATAGAATGTTGCCACTTGAAATTCTTTTTTATTATATAGAGAGATACCAGAAATTAATTTTTGTCAACACCTTAGGTAAAGTCAATGAAAGGTCCTATGACCCAGTCTCGGGAGGGGGGAGGAGAAGCTGCCTCAGTTCACTCCTTTCCTAGGTCTCCTGCCCAGTTGAAGAATGCTTCTCTATATGGGCTAAATAAAGGTATTTTCAAAGTAGACAAAGCTTTTGGGTGTATGGTTGCCAGGTCCCCCCAGAGGGTGGGTAGGTGGGGTAAGATTGCCAGATCCAGGTAGGGAAACTCCTGGCAATTTGTGGGTGGAGCCTGGGGAGGACAGGGACCTCAGTGGGGTACAATGCCACAGGGTCCACCCTCCAAAACATCCATTTTCTCCAGGGGAAGTGATCTCTGTAGTCAGCAGATGAGCTGTAATTCCGAGGCAGCCCCAGGTCCCACCTAGAGGCTGGCATCCTTTCCAGGTGCTGGATCCCCAAAAAAGAAATCCCCCCCAAAGAAAAGCCATGTCATACAGTTTATTAAGACCAACCAAGAATTACACATCAGATTGGATGTTAATGTCAAAATTTAAACATGAGGAGAGTAATGACAAGAGTATTATGGGATGTGTTTCTACTCATCTGTCTTCATGAACAAGAGCAACAAATGTTCTTTGTTACAGTGAGGCCAACCCTTCAGAGTCCTTTGCTATCCAGATCTGGGGGGCAAGGAAGGGGTTTGTGGACAGGGAGGGGGAGTAGAGGGGAAAGGCTGAATTGATCTGGTGCTTGTGGATGTTAAGACAGTTCATGAAGCTACTCATGAGCCAACAGAAACTGAGGCAAACCAATATTCATCTACCTATCATTTCACATTTACCAAGCTTTGCATGTGGGTAGGAGCTGGAAACAGCTACACTTTTATGAAGAGAAAGCGTTGCTCATTCACAGTCATTGCTGCCATTTTGGGAAATGCCCTGGCAGCCTTTCTATAGCCTGGAGAACAGATGTATGATTTGAATGTAAAATGTCCTTAGAGGCAAAGTGATTGCCAGAAAATGGTTACAGTTAAATGAAGAAAAGTAGGTCAAGTCTCAGTCCCTGGCTTTTGAGAGGGAAAATTAGGTTTTTGTTGAGCATCAATGGCATCCAGTTTGGTTACTGTACTGTACGGAGGCAACAAGGAAAAGAGGCTGCAGGAATGGACCCTAGGGAGACACAAGGATGTGAAATCTTGCTGCATCTCCTAAGTAGGACATGGGGTATTATCAATAAGTGGCAAAATAGTTGCCATCATGAAGTGATGAAGGACAGCAGAAAGAAGGTATGTATATCATGGGTACCTTGACAGGCCCTAGATCAAATAGTGCCTCAGACACAGAGCATTTGCTCAGCTTTGGAACACTGTATTTTTATAACACTGGTAACCCCTCCCTCCCTCCCATCCATCCATCCATTCATCCATCCATCCCATTTTTATCTTGCCCTTACACCAAGGAGCTTGGGGCAGCACACATGGTTTTCCTCTCCTGCATCTTAACCTTACAACAGTCTTTTGAGGTAAATTAGCCTCCCCCGAGAAAGTGTGACTGGCTCACCATCACTGACCAGGAATTTGAATCTAGGTCCTAGTCCAGCCCCCTAACTATGTTGTCATTTTGATGCTAGATTTATTTCTGCCCTACAGCAGATATATTTGCAAATGCCCTGTCCTGTGTTTTGAAGCAGTTTGGATACACCACAATCCAGACCAGGTTTTACTTATTCCGAAGACCCTACAGGTAAGACCTGGTATGGTGATGACCTAGGTGACCTTTGGTTAGCTGGATGGGTTATGAATATGTTTTTGGTAGATACGGCAGGGAGAGCCCATTTAATCCCCCACCCAGCCATATTCCAATCAAACTCACCCTTCCAAAGCTGCACACATACCCAGTTGAAAAGCAGCTGGGACAATTTGGTTCAGAAAAATCGGCCTTCCAAGTAAGGATTAAGTTTCCATGTGTTATGCAAAGGGGTGGAGCCAGTGAGACCGATTGGATCCCCTGTAGGTGCATTGAACATACAGACATATACACAGGCAAAGGTTGGGGGTGGGTCTCCTGCAGCAATCCTGTTCGCTGTCCAGGAGGGGATGATGCTATGCCTGTCTATGGAGAAAGTGGAGGTGTTTCTTCAGAGACCACTGAAGTTAGGGCCAAACATCTCGGTTGCACTTCTGTTTTCTTAGAGGAAGAATCTTTTGTTCCATCACTCTGAGGATCTGAGGATTTATCTGACTAGGGTGACTGTCATTCTAGCTTTCACAGAAGCTGTAAAGACCTGGCTCTGAAAAGCATTAAGCACAACAAAGCATTTTGCCAAAGTACAGTGGTGAGAGCATTTGTTTTCAGGATTGAATCCCCTCTGAAAATTGTAATTGCTGCCTTGATCAATAAGGGCTCGTATCCACCGTCAGTCTTCTTAGCAATTATCATTTATAATTGAAACCACAGAGTAATCATAGGTCTCTGGTTGTCTCTTTTTAATTATTTTAATAGGTAAACAATGATTAGTCTGTGGTGACAAAAAGCCTCTTGACGTATTATTTGCTTGCTCTGAACTACTCATAATTTGCCAAGTTAAAAAGTGAGCAAGTGGCTCCAGTTTCCAATTTGTTTCTCAACCCAGTCCTTTGTCTAGTCTTACCTATTGTCTAACTCTTACACTGTAGTACTTCATCACAAACAATGAGAAATTGTGTGCCATTTCCCAACCTTTTTCATGAAGGTCTCAATGTTCCCAGAAGTGAGAACAGTTAAAAAAGGACCTTAACTGCATGTCACACTGTTTCCAGGTCCACTCCAGACCAGGGTTTTCAGCTGTGGGTTAAGAAATTCCTGGAGATCTGGGGACAGAGCCAAAGGGGAGGGGAGGGTGCTCAGTCGGGATGTGATGCCATAGAGTCCATCCTCCAAAGCTGCCATTTTTCTCCAGGGGAGCTGATCCCTGTAGTTTGGAGATTAGTTGTAATTTCAGGAGATCTCCAGACCCCATCAAAAGCCCCTGGAACTTAAATCAGAATCAAGGCGTATTTAGCCACAGCTTGTGCAAAACTGCAAGACACAAACCGAGCCGTTTAAAACAGAACTGCAAAACAGAGCCCCAAAGAGTCAATTCAAGATGATCTCAGTTCAAATGGCACGGAATTGCCAAGTCAATTGTCCATCTTGCAATCACATCCAACATTTCATAAAGGTAAAGGGCACTGCTTGACTTTATCACGGATGATTCAGTTTTTCCACATAAGACCTTTGAGGAGGGGGGGTGAAAATCAAAGTTACCTTGTTCACAAATGCCTGCTTTATCTTGAATTGAGCACTGGTTGAACTGATTGTGCATTTTTGCAATTTAAAAGGGGCAGCTTGTGTTTTGGCACAGCTGGTAATGTTCAGCAAGGTTGCTGGCCAGGTGGCTCCAGCTGGGCTCCTGTTCACAATTTATAGGCATGCTGGGCTTAGGAGTGCCTCACAGTTATGCTGGGCAGGTTGTACATCATCACGTGCAGGGGGCTGCTATTGCACATGCACGGTCAGTGATATTTATCATGTTGGCACATGCACAGAAATATCTGGCTGCAACTATGGCACCCAGAAGGCTGTATTTAAATCTGCAAAGCATTTGAAACCCAATTAAGAAGACTCAACTAATCCAAGGACTGTTCGGCTGTGCAAATCAGGCAAAAAAAAATGAGCAAGGCTGGAATACTAGGATGGAGGAGGAGGAGGAGGAAGAGATGTGTTGTCAAGTAGTGATAACTCAGCCATGCAACTCTCCACCACCACACAGTCACATTTCAACACCCTTGACTACCAAGAAAGGCACTTCTTTTGTAGGGTTGCAAGCCTCCAAGTCAGGCCTGGTTATCTGTCCAGATGACAAAGATCTGTTCCCCTGGAAATAATGGATACCTTGGATCATGGACTCTGTGGCATTAGATCCCAAAGAGGTCCCTCCCATCCTCAAACCCCACCTTCCCCAGTCTACACCCCCAAAATCTCCAGGTATTTCCCAATCCAGAGCTGGCAAGCCTACTCTTTTGTTCGTTAATTTCCTCCAAACCACCCCCCCCCCCCAGGTCAGCTAGGTTGGCTGAACAGGAGATGGGGAAAGGAGCAAAATAAGTTGAGGAAGAGCTGTGGTTCATTGGTAGAGCATCTGGTCAGCTTGCAGAAAGTCCCAGGTTCAGTTGCCAGTATCTCCGGTTCAAAGGATCAGGTAGTAGGTAGAGTAGCCAACAGACCTGGGGAGGAAACCCCCCAGACTTAATGTATAGAAATGAGCAGTTGAAGCTTTCCATGGCATAAAGATAAATAACATCCTCTGGTAAACAACACCCCATTAAACTTCTGTTAAAGGGACAGGGGATATCTTCTCCAGGCCTTTTGGCAGTCCTACTTTCGGGCCATGTAGAAGACCTCTGCCCAAGACCCTGGAGAGCAGCTGCCACTCAGAGTAGATGATATTGACTTTGATAGGCCAATGGTCTGAATCAGTAAAAGGCAACTTCATGTGTGTATGTGTTCAATTGGAGGAAAGCTGTCTGAGAACACTCATGTGCCGAGCATTTGCAGTGCAAGTTAGAACAATTTTGAGCATTCACCCCCCCAAAAAGCTGATCCTTTGTTGGAGGGCTGGGGGGAGCCACTCATGATTTCTAGTCCAATAGAACTGCAGTTCAAACAGAGATCTCCCCTGCCTCTGCTTATGACATTTCCTCTAAGAAGAATCAGTGCCCCAAGTCCCTCCTCTTTTGTTTTGCTGAAGATTCTCCTGAGTCTCTGTGAGCTTATGATGGTTCACGGCAGCCCTGACAGAGACCAGAACATTTTGCCTGATAAAAAGAGAGCAGGCAATAAAACAGCATTCCTCATCGATAGCAAGAAGTTCCGGACCAAACTACACTAGACTTTTTGAAGAGTTGGTTCTGGGGAACCTTGATCCAGCTCACTTTTCCAGCAGCCACATAGCAGCAGCAAGAACATCATTTTTAAATCTTGTAGGAACTCAATTTGGACTGAGACCATGGCGTTGGGGGTAGAAGGGGCTCCTGTCTTCTCTCCCTTGCCATTTTCTGGAGCCCAAACAACCCTGGTGAGGAGTTATTTGCATAACTTTGGAGTAGGGTTGCCAAGTCTGGGTTGGGAAATACCTGGAGACTTTGGGGGTGGAGCCAGGAGAGGGTGGGGTTTGGGGAGGGGAGGGGCCTCAGCATAGTACAATGCCATAGAGTCTACCCTCCAAAGCTGCCATTTTATCCAGAGGAGCTTATCTCTGTCAGCTGGAGATCAGTTGTAAAAGCGGGAGATCCCCAGGCCCCACCTGGAGGCTGGCAACCCTACTTTGGAGGCAGGACCCCTCCTCCCTCAGTGCCATGGTCCTGAGCTCAAACAGACCCCAGCAAGCTTTAAAAATGAGGTACCTCCCCCAGTGGGGTATAATGATATGAGTCTACATTCCAAAGGGGGATTAATTTATGTAGTCTGGAGATCAGTTGTAATTCAGGGAGATTTCCAGGCCTCACCTGGAGATTGGCAACCTTACTCAGGAAGTCCAGACCCGTCTTTTCTTGCCTTGTGTAGTTCGGCCCTAAACTGTTTGGACTTGATGTCCAAAAAACAGAACGGAAAGGATCAAATCACTGTTTCTGAAGGTATCCCACAGCCAGAACACTGGAACTGAGAAGGCCCTGTCTCTACTCATCATCCGCTTAACCTCTGAGGGGTAAGGCACCTAAAGAATGGGCAAGTAAGGCCATATTGTCCATCACATATTCTCCCACGTACTTTAATCTAGGACTGCTTGATATTGCAGGCTTATCCTCTGTGGTTAGGGTTGCCAGCCTCCAGCCTCATGGGGATCTCCTGCTTTTACAACTGATCTCCAGCTGACAAAGATCAGCTCCCCTGGAGAAAATGGCTGCTTTGAAGGGTGGACTCTACGGCATTGTACCATGCTGAGGCCCCTCTCCTCCCCAAACCCCGCCCTCTCCTGGCTCCACCCCCAAAGTCTCCAGATATTTTCCAACCCAGACTTGGCAACCCTATCTGTGGTTCCATGCATGATTCGCATCTGCTTGGTTTAAATAAGAAATACATGTTCTGCTGCTGGGAGGCCTTTGCAAGCCAGGAGTGGCTGGAGCAGACTGTAAGGCCGCTGAGAAAGCAGAGGTGCCCAGCCTTTCCCTTAGAAAAAGAGCAAACAAATTAGACCGGACTCATGGGGGGGGGGGGGTGTGCTGAAAGCGCTGTAATCACCGGTGAGGCCTTTTACTCGGTGCACCAATCTGCATTAATTCTAGATCTGGGGAGGAAAAAGAAAGCCCTCCCACTGGGTGAATCATATTGGGACCACGTACTAGGAAAGAAAAACTGGAGGAAAAAAATGAGATAAATTCACAGAGGAAAGGCCCTTCTTTAATGGCTATTCATCACTTTAGCTGGAAATAGAACCACGATGTTTAGCAGGGAGAGGTGTGAAAAAAATAAAGGGGCCAATAAATAGTGTTAAATGGAGTTTGTTCTTTCTGAGAGGATCCAGAAGTTGATTAAGTGCAGAAAAGGGCAACTAGAATGATAAAAGGGTTGGAACACTTTCCCTATGAAGAAAGGTTGAAGCGCTTGGGGCTCTTCAGCTTGGAGAGACGATGAATGAGGGGTGATATGACTGAGGTTTACAAGATTATGCATGGGATAGAGCAGGTCAAGAAAGAAGTATTTTTCTCCCTTTCTCACAGTACAAGAACTTGTGGGTACTCAATGAAATTGCTGAGCAGTTGGGTTAGAACGGATAAAAGGAAGTACTTCTTCACCCAAAGAGTGATTAACACGTGGAATTCACTGCCACAGGAGGTGGTGGCGGCTACAAGCATGGACGGCTTCCAGAGCGAATTGGATAAACATATGGAGCAGAGGTCCATCAGTGGCTATTAGCCACAAAGTATAGATAGGAACTCTCAGTCTGGGGCAAGTGATGCTCTGTATTCTTGGTGCTTGGGGGGGGGGGAACAATGGGAGGGCTTCTAGTGTCCTGGCCCCACTGGTGGAGCTCCTGATGGCACCTTGGAGGAAAAGGCAGCTTTGTAGAGTGGACTGTATGGCATCAAGGCAGGGTTGCCAACGTCCAGGTGGGACCTGGAGAGCATCTGGAATTTTAGCTGATCTCCAGCTAACAGAAATCTGTTCCTCTGGAGGAAATGGGAGCTTTGGAGGGCAGACTCTTTGGCATCACATTTCCTCTGAGCTCACTTCCCTCCCCAAACTTTACCCTCCACAAATACTGCCCCCCAAATCTTCAGGAATTTCCCAAACCAGAGTTGGCAACTTTCTCCATTGTCAAGAACAGCAAGCATTTGCAACAAGATTGGTAATCACAGAAACTAAGCCCCTCATTAACTCTACCACTACTATCAGCCTACCAAAAATATGCGCGTATGCAGGCTATTTTGGGGCAGGAACGTACAGGAACGGAGTTCCAGCTGGCTCCCAAGTTGGCCATGCCCAGCAGGAACTCATTAGCATAATAGGCCACACCAACAGCAGAAACTCATTAGGATTGGCTACATTAGGGATGTGTGGCCTAACATGCAAAGAAGTTCCTGCTGCAAGAATAGCCCTGGGTTTTGACAACAAACAAGGTAAACAGAATAAGAAGCAAAAGGTGGGTGTGGCTGGATGACCAGACTTCTAACAACACGGGGGTGTGGCCTAATATGCTAATGAGCTGTGCTGTCAGGAGTGTGGCCTAATATGCTAATGAGTTTCTGCTGTTGGGTGTGGCCTATTATGCTAATGAGTTCCTGCTGGGCTTTTTCTACAAAAAATGCCCTGTGCATATGTATCTGTGTGAGAGAGAATACTGCGCATGTCAGTTTCGACAACACCATAAGACACCCAATTAAGCATGAGCAGATAAGATAAAGAATTGTAATAGAATTTCAGTGGCAGCCATTGTCCTAATTTGCAAGCCAGTCACTCTCAGAATGTAAAAGTTCCGCACAAACCTCTGTTCCACTGCAAATAAATTCTACATGCAAGAATGGAGAAAGCTGAGGATTATTAAAGCTTTGCCAGCTGAATTTTTGCAAGTTGAAGACACTTCACTGGATGATCCCTCTATATTGAATCTGCAGGCTTTCTTCTGGAAGAAAAAATATCATAAGTAGCATTCTACCTTAGTCCCAGAATGTCTCACCCAACATCCTTTGACCTTTGTGCTCAATCAAAACCCACAAACTCTTATGCAACTGGCATGTTTGGCCCAGGAAGCACAGGTAAGGTTCAAGGCAAGCTTCTAGGCTAACTGCCAAATGTTGCCCATGGTTGCCCCCCATTTGTGTCACTGCAGCCCTTGCTAGCTGCAAGGAAAGAAGAAGAAGCAACCCCTGTACAAACAGCATAGGGCAGGATGCTGCAGCTGCTCAGCCCTTCAAGTACGTGGCAGTGGTCTGGTCCAGCAGTAGGCCAAGTGGTCTGCAGATAGAGGCAAAGTTCAGCCAGAAAAGACAGGAGCCTCAGGTAGAAGTCTCAGAAGCCCCAGTTCAATATGGTGTCACTTTCCCCTACATATCATTGCCAGAACTGTAAAGAGGAAGACTCTGCTTAGCCTTTTGTGTTAAAAAAGAAAGAAAGAAATCCTTCACCCAGTTTTTGCCATGGTATGTAGTGATGGCCTACGGCTTAGATAGGACCACCTGTTTCTATGCCATCCATTCTGCCATTTAAAGTCCTCCTCATAAGCCCTGTTCTCTGATGGAGGTACGACCTGACGGTGGAAAGTCCAGCATTGGCCCGTCAGCTTCAGACCAGACTTTCACAATTATCTTTTAAGTACGGATTCCCGATGGGGATCAATGGGCTACTCACGGAAGCAGCATGCTTCCCAGATGTTGAGGTCTGGATGTGCACTTTAAATCCACCAGGCACTTGTGCCTGGTGCAGCTCAAAAGAGCCGTACAAACGCACCCTCTGAGACCCTTTATATGTAACATTTGTAAAGAAACCCCTCTGTAGTTTTCTGAGGCGATGTGTGTTATGCTGCTTCCTTGCCTTCCTTAGTGTTTCCTACTTATTTTTGCTGCCACCAAAGGCTCTTGACTTGAAATTCTTAGCTGGACCCAAAGAACGGGACAGCTTAGTTATAGTTGGTAAAACGACAGAAGAGTCAGGGCATGGGGTGGCTCTGAGGTAAAAAGGGATGCTTTACTCTAAAAAAACCCATTTTTTCCTCTTAAACATAAATAGAGTTAATTATTTCAGATAGATACAGTTCTTCCTCTTTCCCTAAAATTACTGAAAATTAGGGCTACCATATTTTGAAAAGCAAATGAGAGGACATATTCCCCGACTACTTCAAACAAGTGTTCACTATGACAAATCTCATTTTAAATACCCCTACTATTTAAGCTATGATATTAATAGTTACTAACAAGGCATATTTCTAACCTTCCAACCCCAAAAGAGGACATTTTCATCAGTTTTTTAAAAAGAGCCCAAAAGAGGACGGACACACACATACACACACGCACAAAAGGACATGTCCTCTAAAAAGAGGACATCTGGTGACCTTACTTAAATAGACCAAACCACAAAAGCTTATTTTCTCACTTGCCACTTAGGCTAATAACTTCCACAAAGAACACAGATTGCTCTCACAGCGCCTCACTCTTCACCCACTCAACTCCCTTCTTGCCTCCCCTCTTTCACACACACAAAACTCCCACTCCACAAGCCAGTTAAACCCACCCCCTAGGGTACAGCTACCATCCAATCATAACGCACACTAGCCCCTCCTTTCTTACTCTAGAGGACTGCATTTTAACCCAGAGCAACACACACATGAAGTCCCACATTAAAACACAGTAATAAAACACACACAAGATATTTACATAGCAAACCACCACAATTATATGCAGATAGTCTAATAAATAACTGTGAGTGTTCTGACATATAAAATATGTGATTTTCCCATAACGTGTTCCTTATTTGGAGCTCTGCCAACGGCTATCCTAAGGAGACCTTTTCCAGCACTTGTTAGCTGAGAACCTTTCATTGAAGAAGCTGGTAATAAGGACAAGTTATTCATGCAACACATATGCTGTACCACTGACTACAGCCCCTTTCCCGGTTTTGAAAAGCAGGCCATGAACTTTAGGGAAATTTTGTTTAGAAGGAATTAAAAGTCACTCCTCCAAATAATGAAATACCTAGTTTGGATGATGCAGTGCATAAAGAGCATGGCATCGTCAAGTTTATCTTTATATGCCCAGGCAGTGATAAGAAAAGACCTATGGCTGGATTTCTGCTTGTCCTGCAGCTGTGAGCCAGAACAGTCCCATCAGGAAAAAAAATCAGCCCTTTTCTAATTATCATTCAAGACATTGTGAATGGTTGATGCATTCCCCTCCTGACCTTGTCACTTGGGTGCTCTTGTTATCCTCAGTGTGTGGGTTGTTTTTTTTTGTTAAACTGTTGTTCTAATTGGTCATTTCTCACCATGAGGATGTGTGTCTCCTAGGTAACACATTGTTGTTCATCCATTCCAGATGTTTGCCAGAATCTCTCTCTCTTGTTTCTCACTACTTTATTACTTCTCGCTGGACATTTCCTGATTGAGTGTAAGACAGTTCTAAGGCTGATGATGATCCTGAGTCCCTTATACGTTATTCTCTATTCCAGAAATTTCCCTGAGAAAGAGGAAGTTCATATTTGGCCAATCAGAAAATTGTTCCCAAAGTGATTCTCTCTGCCCTAACGATTTCCTCTTCATGGCATCTGAAGGAGCGATCTCTGATTAAATGAAAGTTCATGCTGAAATAAATGTTGTTATTCTTTAAGGTACCTCTAGACTTCTGTTTTATTTCTGAAATCTGAAATCCCTCACTTTAAATTAAACAACTCACGGCATACTAATTGGCCCATACGTATAGGAAGAGAAAGCCATTCCTTAAAATGAAGCATTTTAGCCTAGTAGATTGACTTTGGACACCTTAGCCATTATGCTGCAATGGGTAATGACATACTGGTGAATAAAAGCAGGGTTTTGTTGTTGTAACATCAATGGAGTTTTGAGCAAGTTGTGGGAAACACATATGGAACTATATGAAATGGAACTATACTTGTCTGGGAGGGAGAGACACTTTAAACAAGCACACATGTGAATTATTTCCTACTATACAGATGCAATTACATTTTTGTAGTTCATGTGGATTAATATGGATGGCAAAAGAGAAAGGAAGGGGCTTGGGGGCGGAGCTATGGGGTTATGTGTGGTGGCATGTGTACCATCACATCATTTCTAGGAAAAACAGAAGTGACATTGGGTAGCTCTAGCACATGCCAGAAACTCAAACATTTTTTTTAAATTTCTCCCATTGCTGGTTGAGTGGCAGTAGGTGACATGGGTCTCTGAAGAAGAAGAAGAGATTGGATTTATACCCCGCCCTTCATTACTTGGAAGAGTCTCAGAGCAGCTTACAAACTCCTTTCCCTTCCCCTCCCCACAACAGACACCCTGTGAGGTAGGTGGGGCTGAGAGAGCTCTGACAGAAGCTGCTCTTTTTCTAGAACAGCTGTGCCAGAGCTATGGCTTGCCCAAGGTCATCCAGCAGGTGCAAGTAGAGGAGTGGGGAATCAAACCCGGTTCTCCCAGATTAGAGTATGCGCACTTAACCATTACACCAAACTGGCTAGATGACAATCACCCCTGATTGTGCAATGGGTTGCCAGTCGACCTGGGGAAAAATGTCCTGACCCTTTAATAGAAGCTTAATGTGCATGAATAGGCAGTTGAAGCTTTTCATGACATGGAGGTACATAAATGCATGTTTCTGTAAAATGCCATCAATCCATAGCCAACTTATGGTTACCCCACCAAGGGGCTTCTACGGCAAGTGAGAAGCAGAAATGGTTAGATGTTGCCTTCCTTTGCGGAGTCTTCTGTGGCTGTCACCCTTCTAAGTACTAACCATGCTTAACTTCCGAGAGCTGACAAGGTCAGCTTGGTGTAGTGGTTAAGTGTGCGGACTCTAATCTGGGAGAACCAGGTTTGATTCCCCACTCTTCCACATGCAGCTGCTGGATGACCTTGGGCAAGCCATAGTTCCGGCACAGCTGTTCTTGAAAAAGAGCAGTTTCTGTCAGAGCTCTCAGCCCCACCTACTTCACAGGGTGTCTGTTGTGGAGAGGGGAAGGGAAGGGAAAGGAGTTTGTAAGCTGCTCTGAGACTTCTTTGGGTAGTGAGGGGCAGGGTATAAATCCAATCTCCTCCTCTTCCTCCTCCTCCTCCTCCTCCTCTTCTTCTTCTTCTACCTTCCCTTCTGACCAAATAGCAGTGGTATGAAGGACCTCATCTGAGTCTTTGGAGAACCACACTGCCAGTCAAAGTAGACAATACTGACCTTGACAAGCCAGCGGTCAGACTCTGCAGCCCTGTTAACAAGTTACAGTGAACTTCTGGATCTCTTGCATGTCTGTGCATATATATCTCTTTGTAAGAAACAGCCAATGCAGGGGCGTAGAGTTTGTAAATCCCCGGGGGGGGCTCTCTCGTGCACGTGCGCGAAGTGCGTGCATGCGCACGGGACCATGTCCCTGCTGCTCCCCCTCCCCCCCCCCGGCCCCAGGGAGGCAGGCTCGGGGCGCAGGGTCGGCGGCAGCGGCAGCTGGCTGACCGGGAGCATGTCCCTGCCGCTCCTCTTCCCCCCCCCCGGCCCCAGGGAGGCAGGCTCGGGGCGCAGGCTCGGGGTGCAGACTCGGTGGCGGCGGCAGCTGGCTGACCGGGAGCATGTCCCTGCCACTCCTCTTCCCCCCCCCGGCCCCAGGGAGGCAGGCTCGGGGCGCAGGCTCAGCGGCGGCGGCAGCTGGCTGACCGGGAGCATGTCCCTGCCGCTCCTCTCCCCCCCCCCGGCCCCAGGGAGGCAGGCTCGGGGTGCAGGCTCGGCAGCGGCAGCCAGCTGGCCGGCTGACTGCCAGCCGCGCATGCGAAGCACGGGAGCATGTCCCCGCCGCCTCTCTCCCCCCCCCGCCCCAGGGAGGCAGGAGGGCAGGCTGGGGGTGGGGGGAAGGAGAGGCAGCGATGGCCAGCTGGCCAGCTGACTGGCCACCGGCGGCGGGCGCTCCCTTTTGCTGGGGGTGGCTGAGCCCCCCCCGGGAAATTTCGGGGGAGGCTCGAGCCCTCGAGCCCCCCCGTAGTTGACGCCCATGAGCCAATGCACATTCATTTTATGCAGGAAACCAGGGATCTGAACCTGGATAAATGTGGGGTTTAAATCATGTTCAGCTCTCTCTCTCACACGCTGTCTCTCTCTCATGCCATCAAGTCACAGGCGACCTGTGGTGACTCCAGAAATGGGCTTTCAAGAAAAGCAGAGATGCTTTCTTTAGCAGAGTCTCTTTTTTTGCATGGCCTTCCTTCCAAAGACCCTGCTTAGCTCCTGAGATTTGACAAGATCAGGCTGTACCATGCTGCCTTCCTTTCCAAGGTACATAATATTACCTGGGAAATAACATCCCATTAAACCTCCGTTAAAGAGACAGGGCATTTTTCTCCAGGCCTGTTGGCAGCCCTAATTGTGCAGTCACCCTGACTAAAGGAGGTCTGAGCACACACACTGGACAGAAGAAAAACACTCTTTTACTCCTACAATTGGATATGATTGAGTTAATAAAGGGTACTAAGGCACAAGATCTACAGGAAGAGAAAATGACTGGATCTCAATTCCTCAAGCACTTTTGTCACTTTGGACGGGCTAGCAGAATAACAGAACATTATCTGCAGTCTTACTCTTTGAGTAGGATGGTGTGTGTTATTCTTGGCCCAGAACCTCAAACCAGGAGCTCCGGAGCCTTGCTGTAGCATAAGAACATAAGAAGAACCCTTCTGGATCAGACCAGCGGTCCATTCTTGTCCAGCATTCTGTTTCACACACTGACCAACCAATGGCCTTGGAGAGCCAGCCTACAGAGCACTGAGGCCAAGGCACTGATGCTGCCTCTCAGCAGTTGCATTCAGAGCTTTGCTTTCTCTGCAAGGGTAAGCTCCTTTAACACACCATGGCCAGCAGCCACTGATGGACCTGTCCTCCATGACTCTTAACATCCTCCGTCAGCTATTAGAGACTCAGGTGCTTGCCTACAGGAAGAGCTGCTGGCCCAGTCCCTTCAGTGTTATCCTTAAAATGATTAGAAACAGAACCAATTCCAGCATAGGATGATACAATTGTAGGAGGGGCACCAACCTGGAATTACAGCTGATCTCCAGACTATAGAGTGCAGTTTGCCTAGAGAAAATGGCTGCTTTGGAAGGTAGTCTCTATGGTATTGTGCTCCACTGTTGTCTCGTCCCCGCTTGGCCCTGTCTGGACCTTGGGAGTCTGGACCTGGGCGCTCTGCCTGCATTAGATCTTCCTCTTCACCTTCTCCTTGGACTGCTTGGTCTTGCTTCTGGTAGCCCTGGCTTGTCTTCTACGGATCCTGACTTCTGACCTGACCTGGTTTCTGCTATACCCTCTGGGTTATCATCTGCTTCTGATCCTTGTTTGCTTGACCTCTGGCTTAGGGTTGCAACTCTGGGTTGGAGAATTCCTGAAGATTTGAGGGTGGAGCCTTGGGAGGGCAGGGTTAGGGGAGGAACCTCAGCAGGGTGTGATGCCACAGAATTCCTTCCAAAGCAGTTCCTTTCTCCAGGGGAAGGAGTCAGGGAACTGGAAGAGAGCCAGTGTAGTTTGGTGGTTAAGTGTGTCAGACCAGTATCTGGGAGATCCAAGTCTGATAACTTACCTCACGTGGAGGAGAGGAGGATGATATAAGCTTTTTTGGGTCCCCACTGGAGAGAAAAGTGAGGTATTAATGAAACAACATAACCAGAAACAAGGACTTTTCCTTGGAGAATGTTGACAACACCAACTCTGAACAAAAGCTCGGGATGCCTGCAGTGGATGACCGGTAGAGAAAGGTGGAATACAAATGAATAAAATAAAATAAATCTCTGTAGTTCATAGCTCAGTTCTAATTCCAGGAGATCTCCAGGCCCCACTGGTGGATGGTAGGCTTGACTTGGATATCTCTGTTCTAACTGAGGGTGTCTCTATTCTGATTTAGTCACCTTGTCATGTAACAATTACTGGGAAAGCTCTGCATTATTAACTATACATTTTCCATACTGAGGGAGGGGGGTTAAAGGAAAAACAAACAAACATGGGAACTGTGTTCTTCCCAGGCCACAGATTTTTAATTATGATACCTGATCTGGAATAGATCAGAGATGATGTCACAAAATACATACTTAAAGGTCTCCGTGAATAGAACACCTTCTTGATGTATATTTTGAATGTTTTCACCTTTGAGGGCAGGAGAATCTAGAAATTCTATATAGATGATGGGTAACTCTCTGTCTCTCTCCTTTCTCTCTCCTCTCTCTCTCTCTCTGAAATATGTGGTTATATAAAATATCAGTCTTTGCAGTTGTAACATGTGCCAACACATTCTGCTGTGAAATATTTGTGAAATCTGAACAACCCCTCCACCTTGATAATAGCACCACATTTGTTAACATTTTATGAATCATGTTCTTATGTTATTTTTGTTATTTCACAGCTTTAAGCTGTGAACCCAGCTAAATAACCACCCCCTTGAAAACCATCAAGTTGATGAATAGGTTTCTAAACTGAAGTTATTTCATGAGGAAAGATAACAGTTTCCACAAGTTCTACAAACTCAACTTGCCAGTACTGATTTGCCTTTTGTGTTGGAGAAGTCTCTCACTTCCTATTATGACTAACGCCTTGCATGGCATTCAGACATCACAACGAATCGCAGTTAGACCAAACACTAGTTTCTCGTGTCGTCTGAAGTTAGTTCATAGGTTGATACCAAACTGGGCTTTCAGACTAGGGTGTGTAGCTGGTTTGTTAACTGCTGTTTGTACAAACTGTGGTTTATTGTGAGGTCTTATTTATTTATTTATTTATTTATTTATTTACTGTTTTAATTTATATCCTGCCTGGCCGGATGAACTGGCTCAAGGCGACTTACAGACATAAAAATATAAAACCAATAAATATAGTATTAAAACCACAGTTACATATACAGCAACATGCTGATAAAAGCAATGCAGATGGTGGCGGCATTCAGGGTACAGTCTGATGGTAAAAAGTAGCATCCAGCGGCAAGTCATAGGGCCAGAAGATTTTCCAGTAGCGCATTCATCAGAGGCGCATCCATCAGTGGCAGCTCCTAATCGAAAGCCTGGTGGAGGCCCGTTTTACAGGCCCTGCAAAAGGCCCCACAGGGCCCTGATGTCCTCCAGGAGCTCATTCCACCAGTATGGAGCCGCCACTGAAGGCCCTAGCTCTCGTAGTAGCCAACCTGGCTTCTTTCAAGCCAGGCGATGTTGTGACCCTGACCTCAGTGCCAAGGGTGTCAAGTTTTTATTTTTCCGGGGGGGGGGGGCTCTTGTGCACGCGTGTTGTCCTTCCTGCAGCCACGAGCCTCTCTCCCCCCCGCCCAGCTCCCCTGCACTCCCTCCTGGGGCCATCGGGGCAATGTGCCCAGTGTGATAGCGTCACCCAGAAGTGATGTCATCACGCTGGGCACATTTCCAGGGTGATGCTCTGACAATTGCCCTGAAACTCTATGGTGCCATAGAATTCCAGGGCGATTGCTAGAGCGTCCCCGTCAATGTGCCCGATGTGATGACGTCACTTCTGGGTGATGCCATTACGCTGGGCACGTTGCCCCGATGACCCCCGGGAGGGAGGGAGTGCAGGGGAGTTGGGGGGGGGGAGAGGCTCTTGGCAGCAATGAGGAAGGTGCGGCGGCGGGGAGGCGTGGCAGTGGGGAGGCACAGCGGTGGGCGGGCACCCCATTTCACCGGGGGGGGGGCCTCAGTCCCTCCTGGGAAATTTGAGGGGTGGTCCCAGCCCCTGAACCCCCCTGTAGTTGACACCTATGCTCAGTGCTCGCTGGGGTACATATGGAGAAAGGCGGTCCCTCAAGTAGGCAGGCCCCAGACCATATAGGGCTTTAATTGTCAAAACCAGCACCTTGAACCGAATCCGGTAGCTGGGAGAGCTTACATTCACAAACCAGAGTTTGTTGAGTACCTGCACTCCTTGCAGCCACAAAAATGTCAATATAAGGAGAACTAGTGGAGACCCACAAGACTTGTGAGGGGGGAATCCCATCCTCCCCCCAGTTGCCCACCAGGCCAGCCACTTGCCGAACATCACTGCCACTCCTCCTCCTCTCCTTGTCTCCACTCACCACCTGCCTGGTTCTCCTGCCCACTCACTCATCAGCTTTGGCGGAGTTAGGGATACCAGACTCCAGGTGGGGCCTGGGGATCTCTGAGAATTACAGCTCATTTCCATACCACAAAGATCAGTTCCCTGGAGCAAATGGATGCTTTGGAGGGTGGGGTCTATGGCAATGTACCCCACTGAAGTTCCTGTCCTCCCCAGGCTTCACCCCTTAATCTCGAGGAATTTCCCAACCTAGAACTAGCAACCCTACACCCCTGTCCCCCCAACCGATGGCTGGGGGGACCTGCCAACCCTATTGGTGGCTCCTTCCTCACTCACCTGCATTGCCACCCCTCCATGGCTTACATGGCAGAGTTCCCACTCCTCCATAGCCCATCCGTCTGTCTTCTTCCACATTGCTTGGTCTCAGTGGCAGATGGGCAGTAGTGGCTCTTCCTGATGTAGGGGGTGCAAGTAGCAGTGGTTCCTTCTCCTTACCCCCTGCCGTTTCAGGGTTACCAGTGAGCTTCCATGACAGAGCAGGGACTGGAACCTGGATCTCACAGATCATAGCCTGGCGCTTGAACCACTGCCCCATACTGGATCCCAGGACAAAATGGAGATGGGGAAGATTCATGTACATTGCCCTGATCTCCTTGGAGGAAGAATAAAATAATGCACAAAATAAGTAAGGAACAAATTGAGTTTATGCAGAAACAGGGATTTATTATCTATGGCTGTGATCACACACACTAAATAATCCATTTTCAATCCACTTTCAGTGCACTTTCTATTTTGCTAGTTCAGACAGTAAAAATCCAGTTGGAAAGTGGATTGAAAGCGGATTATTTAGTGTGTGATCACAGCCTATATCTGGTAGTACAAACCAGGGTTTATTGTGATGTTAGCCCACAAGCTCAGAAGCAAAGAATGGAGCTGGTAGAAGTAGATCTTATCAGCCCTCCAGCACTTGATGTGATAAGTTATATCCTCTTCCTGGAAAACATGAAAGAAGGCCTAGTATGACCAACTGAACATGAATATGAATAATTGATGGACAATTGAAACGGCTATATATCTAGGAAAGGCGTTGTTCAGGTATAGGAAATTTTTCACTGGTCATCCTCTGCTTGATTTATGACTGCAGGAGGTCTTCGGACACTTTTAAGCAAGGAGAATCGACGGGTTGGAGTTATGTGCATACCTTGTTATCAGCGCCTGTGAGCGCAATTACTGTCATGTTTATCTGTATATCAGTGTTGAAGCATGAAACTCCAGATAGTAGCTGGAGATCTCCTGGGATTACAACGGATCTCCATGCGACACAGATCACTTAATCAGGAAAAATGGCTGCTTTGGAAGGTGGATTCTATGGCACTATACCCTACTGAAGTCCCTCCCCTCCCAAACCCCACACTCCTTAGGCTCCACCTCCAAAATCATCAGGTGTTTCCCAACCCAGATCTGGCAGCCCTAATAATGTATGCAGAATGGAGAGCTACTGTAGAAAAATGAAATTATAGGATATTTTTGTAAAGGGCAAGTGCTGTAGATTCTGGCATGGCTTAGTATGTGCATTATCTTGTTGTTGCTGATGATGATGTGCTGTCAAGTTGAAACCAACTTATGGCAGCCCCTCATGGCAAGATATGAACACAGCTGGTATGCCACTGCCTGCTTCTGCATAGCAACCCCAAGTTGTTTTTGGTGGTCTCCCATCCAGATACTACCCATGGCCAACCCTGCTTAGCTTCCCAGCTCTCACAACTTAAAGCTAGTTTGGGCTATTCAGATTGCTACATCTTGTTCTTACTTCATTGTTTCCAATTTCTGTAATGCAGTTTTTGCATTTCTTATAGATCACGTCTTGTACTACTGTTTTGCACTGTTTTCTACTCTTTTAACTTTGTAACAGTTTTATTATGTCGTTTAATATCTGATACATCTGTATTGTTTTAAAATTTTGTAATCGACTATTTTGTTGGTCTTAAAGGTGCCACTAGACTCCAACTTTGTTCTATAAATTACACAGATCAGGAATTTCGAGTTCAGCCAATAGGGGATGAGTTTCGCTGTTTCTGTTGTTAGGATTTTCAAGTGTTCATTTTAGCCAATAGATGGCGATAGTTCACTGCTTCTCTTCTGAGGGAAATTTCACTTTGCCCTGTGCTTTGCTTTTGTTGCTGTGGATTTCTGGACAGTTTCATGTTGGGGTGAGTTTGTATAGAGTTTTTAAAGCACTTAGAATCATAGAATCATAGAGTTGGAAGGGACCTCCAAGGTCATCTAGTCCAACTCCCTACACAATGTAGGAAATTCACAAATACCGCCCCCACCAGTGACCCCTAATCCAGGCCAAGAAGATGACAAAAAAACCCTTCAGACTGTTTAATGCTTACTATAAGGTGAAGGAAGGGGTGAAGAAATCTGGCAAGATATTTTTGTAAGTTGCTGTGAAATATGCAAGCCTGCATAGAACAAGCTGGTAAACCATTTGGCAGGCATGAACAAATGTTCCCCCATTTGTTTCTTGTTATATTCATTTTATATTTTTGTCAGTTGCATCTGTTCCCTGCTTTTTGTTGTTGGATTTGTAGATTTATTTATATTTCATAGGTGCATTGAGTGCATTCTATATGCATTGTACACAATATTTTTAATTAAAATATGCAACAGATAACATTGCTTATGGAGGCCTAAATAATGTTAAAATGCATGCATTTTGATGGGAAAGCTTCAGTGGAAGGAAACAGAAAATGGAACAAAAATATTTTTTTTGAAAAAAGGATTATGGGTTCAGTTTGCAGGAGGGAGAGGTGAAATGGGGGTTGGGGTTTCAAATCAACAAGGGTAAGAAATCTGAAATAATCTCTAGTCCTGGTATGGATCAATAGTCCGGTCCAACAGGCTTCCAGTGCTCTTATGAGACAGGGATCCCACTCCACTTCCAGGCCTATGGAAGTGGACTGGCCATTTGGAAACATGCACTTGCCCCTCCCACTACTCTGCTCTCTCTCCACGTCAATTAAAAATTCGTGCCAGTCTAGGGCAAGGAAAGAGGAAGAGCCGTGGTACAGAATCAGAAATGAGACTGCATTTTGAAAACTGTCCAATCTGATTTGAATAGCCCCATTTTAGACTTGCGAGAAATGAAATGACGTGTTCATATTTTTTTGCATTTCTAACGTTCTTTTGTGCATCAGCTGAGTCAAAATGCCGTAACAATGGCGCAAAAAGAAAAGCGTCAGCAAGAAGAGGAGATACCAGGCAGTGACAGCATCACCGTATCTACAAGATTCCCTGTGGCTTATTGGAAGAGCATCTGCTTTGCATGCAGACTGTCTCAGGTTCAGTCCCCAGCATCTCCAGTTAAAAAGATACGGTGGCAGGTGGTGTGAAAGATCTCTAGCTGAGATCCTGGAGAAGCCGCTGCTAATTAGAGGTAGACAGTACTACCTTTGTTAGGCCAGTGGTATGACTTGGTAGAAGTCAGCGTCAAAGAGAGAATGATAACTTGTGGATGTGCTGGAGAACAAAGAGGGAGAGAGCTGGAGAGATGGGGTGAGAAGAGGAGGGAAGAAGAAAACCATGTATTCTTGAAAAGTTTCTCACAGCCTCCCTGCAGCCTTCTAAAACTGACTGGAAGATAAGGACTGTGTGCAGACACTAGTGGCTGTGGTCACACATGCTAAGTTTGGAGAGCCAGTTTGGTGTAGTGGTTAAGTGCGCGGACTCTAATCTGGGAGAACCGGGTTTGATTCCCCACTCCTCCACTTGCACCTGGCTGGATGACCTTGGGCAAGCCATAGCTCTGTACCAGCTGTTCCCTCAAGGACAGCTTGGGAAAGAACTCTCTCAGCCCCACCTACCTCACAGGGTGTCTGTTGTGGGGAGGGGAAGGGAAAGGAGTTTGTAAGCCGCTCTGAGACTCCCTTGGGGAGTGGAGGGCGGGGTATAAATCCAATCTCTTCTTCTTCTTCTCCTCTAAATAATCCACTTTCAATCCACTTCCAGTGAACTTTCCAACCGGATTTTTACTGTGTGAACTTGCAAAACCCATTTGGAAAGTGCATCGACAGTGGATTATTTAGTGTGTGTGACTGCAGCCATTGCCTTTGTTCTGCTTCTGGATGTGGGCATGCAGGTTTGTGCTTAAGCAGTTGTGATCAGAGATGTAGCTGAGCCGGGGCCTAAAGGGGCATTGCTTGGACTAACACAACGTTTTCCTGAGGTTGTGTGTGATCCAGGCCCAACTGTCTTCTTCGTAGAATTCAGCGTAGCACTGTCAGACTAGGATCTGAGCGACTCAGCTTCAAATCCCCACTCTGCCATAAAGCTCACTGGGTGACCTTTGGGCCAGTCACTTCTTGCTCAGCCTAGCCTACCTCACTGGGTCGCTGTGAGGTTTAAATGGAGGGAATTGGGATTGGAGCTGAGCATGAGATCTGGCATGATGGAAGTAAGCAGGGAAAAGAGTTTTGAAGGACAGGAAGCCAAAAGGACATGCAGGTGCTAGATCCATAGTCAAGACACTACGAGAGGAATTTGACCAGTTGTTGCTTCTATTATCATCTCAGCATTCTGGCACATCTGAGAGAACATCAGGGATCCGCAAGCAAAGGGCACTGCTGACTTCAAAATACTGACTGAGATTTCATATCCATCCACTTCTTGGGGTTCTGCCTTAAGGCTTTTTAGTGAGCGATAAAAGTACCCCATGGGCCAGCTGTGTGTCCACAAACAGTTCATGCTTTCGGCATTCCAGAAGTTGTGGCTGTTCTGTGATCAAGATTCCATTTGTTCTCTGGTATCCTGTGTCCAAGGGTAGCTGGTTATGTTTTTTTGGGGGGGATGCGGCAAAGGAAGCCATCTCTCCTCCTTGGAGAGTACTGTAGTACGATACCACAGGAATCAGTTTCTTCAAGGCTTCAGATGGTGATTCCATTATCAGACCCTGGCACAGGAAATGAACACATCCTGCCCCAACGAATGACATCAATGTTGGTCTCATGAGTCTTTGAATGTCATCAACACAAGGGAAGCAGGAAAGTTGCCACCATTTCCTCCTCCCATGAAATGGCCAATTAAGGGGTCAAAAGAGAAACCTGAAGCTGATGGGGGACTGGCAAAAGCAAGGGATTTAAGGGGCTAGTCATCAGTATTCAGCTCTGATACTAAGCTGATGAAAACATGGGAGAGATGAGAACTTTTTTCAATGACTTAAATGTACAAAGCCACAAGGAGAATTCCATTGTCCTGAGTATGGGTGGTAGATTTCTATGGAAAATTGTCTACTTACTTCTGCTTCTTATATATCAGCCCACTTTTCTTCCAAGCCTGAGGAGACTTCTGTAGGTTCCACTGACTTAGCCAGGGCTATTTTTGGTCAGGAACGCCCAGGAACGCAGCTGGCTCCTGAGTTGGCCACGCCTACATCCAAAACCTCTGGCATGCATGGCTGGCTACAGAGCACGCTGCCCTCCCCACATTACACACAAGAGGGAAAGGCAGCATGTTAAAATGCTGTCTTTTCCTCTGGGGAGCCCCTTGGGATTTCCTTGTCAATTTCACTCCCCACCAGTCAGCTGAGAGTGAAATCGACACTTCAGCAGCTGGCGGCAGGGGGGGGGAGGGGGGGTAGGAGACTAGAAAGGTGATGCTTTCAGATCCCAGATACTTCATCAGCGCCTTTCCCTGACCCTCTGGTTCGGGGGGGGGGGGGGGAGACTAGAAAGGTGATGCTGAAGTGGGACAGAGAAGCGGAGGAAGGGGGGGAAGAAGCAAGCTTCCATGCCTGCCCTGTGCTTTCCCAGCCCCCACTGGATATGCTAATGAACTGTATTATCAGGGGGTATGGCCTATTATGCTAATGAGTTCCTGCTGGGCTTTTTCTACAAAAAAAGCCCTGGACTCAGCTATTACATCAATAACACTGCCAATGGCTTGCTTCAGTGTAAAGCCCAGGATAGACTGCACAATTTCATAGGGGAGAAAGCAGCCCTATGAAGGGTAATCAAGCAAATACTAACACTAATATAAGACAGATGAGTCATTTTCAGCTCAGCTATTGCCGATGGAGAATATGGATATTGGAGTAGCTTGCATCTCAAAGTGTCATTCCCTTACATTAAGAATTTGTGATATAAAAGCATATCCTGACAGTATTCATTCCCAGTCAGGTCCCTTCATATTTGGCAACATTGTTCAGACACATTTTGGAAGGATCGTGGGCAGATGGGGGCCACTCTTGGTTAATCCTGCATAAAGTCACCAAATTGGGGGTGGGGGAGCAAGACATTGTTGCAATTATTGTGGTATAATTATTAGAGTGTTGGACTAGGACAGGGGTGGGCAAACTGGCTCAGGAGCCACATGCGGCTCTTTCACATATATTATGTGGCTTCTGGCAGGGGGGCTGGGGAAGCTAAATATCATTAGCAAACAAATATCATTGGACAAATTAATATCATTATCAATATCTGCTTTTACCTCTTTTGTTATTTTTGGCAGTCTCATTTAATGTTAATAAAAAGCAAATTTGCTTATTTTCCAATAAAAGCAGGTAATATTTGTTCATGTCTTGTGGCTCTCAAACATCTGATGTTTATTCTATGCGGCTCTTACGTTAAGCAAGTTTGGCCACCCCTGTTCTAGGTGGCTCTTACGCTGAGGAAGTTTGCCCACCCCTGGACTAGGATCTAGGAGACACAGGTTCAAATCCCCGCTGGGTGGCCTTGGGCCTGTCATTATTTCTCGACTCAAGCTACCTCACTGGATTGTTGTCGAGGGGAGAAAACAGGGGAGAATGTTGTAACCTGCCTTGGGTCCCCGATGGGGAGAAAAATGGAGTTTAAATGTCTAATAAACCAATGGAAGCATCCGCTACTTGTTTAGCCCCCTGAGCCTGTTTTATGGTGTTAATGGACTACTTAAATGGTGTGTTGTCTTTAATTATAGCCCCCTTTTCTCCCAGGAACAGCTAACACTGCTTTCCGCTCCTCCCTATTATCCTCACAATGACCTTGTGAGGTAGGCAAGTCTGACAGTTTGTGACTGGCCCTTGGTTACCCAGCAAGCTTCCATGGCAGAACAGGGATTCAAACCTGGGTCTCCCGGATCCTAGTCCGTAACCACTACAGCACACGGAATTCAGAGGAACTAGTAGATAATGGCAATAAATTGTTACAACATAATTGTGCTCATGTGCAATACCAACTATCGATCTTTTTAAGCCTTCAAAAAGAGCTGTGTTGGGAGGAAAAAGGCAGGGGAAATGGTAGCAAATAGAGGACAGCATGCACAAAACAGCCATGTTAATGCTCTGTTGTCACTTCGGGTGTCTCTGCGTTTGCAGAAGCAGTGACAGGGGCATGGAGAATCCTTCCCCCGTGGCTGCAGTCTGTGATCAGAACATCCAAGGCGTTGGTATAACTTGGATGGTAGAGGTGATACGTTCCAGTCCTTTAGTCCCTCTGGGGACCCCCCAGTTTTTCTTCTGTGAGGAGCTTCAGCCCACTTTCCCGAACGACCCTTTGTGCTTCCCTAATGCATGTATACAGCACAAGGAATGTTTGCAAGACTTTTCTCTCTGCATTACACAATGTTCTAAGTGCAGTGATTTATATCCACTCTACTATCAGCTCATGCCCTACAACATCCTGGGCTTTTGTCTCCTGCACTGGTATGGGAAATTAGCAATGGAACAGAACCAAAAGGAAGAGCCATTGTTAGAGATGCTGGGTGTACCATTCCCATACCAGCCTGGCTCTGCTCTGAGCCAACTTGGATCGGCAGTGATTTTGATTGGAGACAAATAGGAATACACACACACACATACACACAGAACATCTATATCCTAAATGTCTCTTAAAGGCACGGAAGCCAGGATGTTTCTTTTCTGGCCAGGTAGCAATCTTGGAACAGGGTCCAGGGGTAAAAACCCCCCAGGAACCAGGCATAAGGCTTAGTTCTCACAGAGGCACTAAACTCATGTCTGATCTGTACCGCTTTAGATGACACCTGAGATCTCAGTGGGGGGTTCCTTTATATGAAAAGATTCCCTGAGCATAGAAAACCAAGCATGGGGAGTCCCAGTCATGCTAGTTTCCCATAACTCACAGGCATTTAAATTATTCCCTTTGCATGTAGTCTTGCAGCTCAAAACTGATTTCATATGCTGTTGTTATGGAATGGAAAAAGACAGGCAAAGAAAAGGGACTTCTCTCTCTCTCTCCCCCCCTTCCTGGTTTAATAACAAGCTGGAGAAGTCCATCTGCTCCATCTGTTAAACTCCTCCCCTCATGACCCAACCCCCCTGCTACACTTTTCCTTTTTTAAAAAAAAATCACTACTACAGTCTGTCCACCAGTCTCCCTTTGTCTTCTCTCATTTGTTCCTAGGACTGGAAAGTACACATGAAAACATGATAAGTGATGAGAAGCATGGAGATAAAGAAGAAGAAGAAGAGATTGGATTTATACCCCACCCTCCACTCCCCAAGGGAGTCTCAGAGCGGCTTACAAACTCCTTTCCCTCCCCCTCCCCACAACAGACACCCTGTGAGGTAGGTGGGGCTGAGAGAGCTCTTTCCCAAGCTGTCCTTGAGAGAACAGCTGGTACAGAGCTATGGCTTGCCCAAGGTCATCCAGCCAGGTGCAAGTGGAGGAGTGGGGAATCAAACCCGGTTTTCCCAGATTAGAGTCCGCGCACTTAACCACTACACCAGACTGGCTCTCAAGAATGGAAATGGACTTTCTGAAACTGGCTACAAAGTGCATTGTTCCTAGGGATATAATCAGGAAGAAGCATGTTCTGTTTGGCTTTCCATTCAAAGCCCCGTGCACCATGCAGGTCTGAGTCAAGGTGCCCATTACCTGTCTGATTTTGGCCCTGTCTGTCACGCACCCTTTCCTGTTGCTTGCATCCGGTGGTGCCTTGCTATGTGGGTAGGAGCGGTTCATTCCCTCTGCATGCAAGACCCCAGCTGTCAAATGCGCTTATCTGCTTTTCCCATGGAAAGAATGTGTTTATCTTCATTGGGACATAAAAAGAATAAGTGCCAACAGGGAAGACTGACTTCTGGTTGTTTCATTTTTGTGTGAGTCTCCGAATGCCACTCATAAGATAAACACAGACTTTTAAAAATTATTCATGACCAAGAATAGCTTGTTTCATTCCTTTACAAAGGCTGGCACCTCATGAAACAGATTCCAGCCCGCGTGGCCAAACTCAGTTCAGTATATTATTGATGAGACAAAAAAAATGAAGGGGAGATGTTTGCAGGACCCTTGCCCCCAAACTTTGGGGATTAATCTCCAGTTAGGGAAGGCAGCACGGCGTAGCCCAATCTCAGAAGTTAGGCAGGCTCGATTTTTGGATGCAAGGCAACTTAGGCAGGCTGTGCAGAGTAAGGCAAAGGAGACCACCAAGGAAGTCTCTGCAGAGAAAGGTAACCCACCTCTGCTTCTCACTTGACTTGAAAGCACTTTGCTGGGGTCGCTACAAGTCAGTTTATTGGCTGATTGATTGATTGACTTGATTTGAGTTCTAGCCCTCCCTCCCCTGCAGCAACAAGTTGTGACTTGATGGCATGTGCATATGTAACATTCACTCTAAGATGCGACCGATAAGAAGGAATATGGCAGTCCTAGCAAATAACATGCTCAGAAGTTGAACTTAATCTACTCACAGTGGCCACATACTCTTTGAGTCCAGCACCCTGTACTCTCAAATTGCTAATTTGTTCCACATTTAAAATGAGCGAAGTTTCAAGTGTATTTGTGGCATCTGGTGATATTCATCATCACTCAGACGTAGGGATGCCAGCCTCCCCCCAAATTACAGCTCATCTCCAGACAACAGAGATGAGTTGCCCTGAAGAAAACGGATGCTTTGGAGGTTGGACTCTATGGCATTGTTCCCCCTTGCAGTCTCTGTCCTCCCCAGCCTCCATTCACAAATCTCAAAGAGTTTACCATCCTGGATCTGGCAGCCCTACCCCTCCATCCCCTGCCAGGGCCAGTGGCGGGGGGGGGGGAGGGGCGGGGGGCTAGCAACTCTACTCAGACAGCCAGTTGATAGCTACTGTTGATGCATGCTGAGGACTTACTAGGTTGCTAGGTCTGATGGGGACTGTAATTTTCTTGGCCTTCCAATGCAATTCAGAAGGCCAGAAAAATACAGTTTCCATCAGTCACAGCAGGAATTCATTCTAGGCAAAATTACAAAGATTGATTTAGAGGAAACGTAGGCCCACTCATTGTGGCCCGTGTCTATGTAATTTATGCAGCAGCCAAATCACTCACAACTTTAATGCCAGTAGTTCACAAAGTAGATTTTTTTGCTCACACGACTCCACAGCGTAGAGGAAGCATTGATTACAAGCGTTTAAAAAAAGAACGGGACAAGCACTGTCTCCAGCTCATTTTCTTGCAAATATTGTCAATCATCCACCTGCAATGCCAACTATAATAAACTTCAGAGCTAAGAAGAACAAGAAAATGAAGATGAGTGAGCTACAGAGGACCTTACTTTAAGTTTTTCATGTGTAGACAGGGCGGATAGTCGAAGTTTTTTTTAAAGAAATATATTTTGTTTAACCACATCAGTTAACAAACATAGATGTTTAAGCAAATACAAGAATACACATGCTATAATGTTATTGTTTTAGTTAAATAAAACTATTTAAAATTGTTGTTATTATTATGGTAATGATTATTTTTCTCTTTCCAATAAAGTACGGCAGAAAAGCTGTCCAAATATGAATAATTAACCTATTAAACTGGAGAGAATTCACCTTGCAATCATTTCATAATTATCTATGATGTTTCTAATAGTATAACCAAAACAGTAATTTTTTGCTATAACTGTAAAACTAATCTGAAAAGTTGTTACTCTAAAAATGAAACCTTGATCTGGTTGTAAATATTAAGATTATACCAGCAAAAATGAGTCTTTATGTAGAAAACCATGATTTAAATCTAGTCTAAATCAAATCCACCCTGCAGGCAACTGCTGAAATTTTTCACACAAAAAGCTTCTCTCAATAGAAATTCACAGGTGCCATCTAGTGACCTAAATAGGGCATCACCTGTCTGCATTCCCATTCCCAAGAAAATTTTTTAAAGGAGTTGGAAGCTGTTTCAGATTAATGAATAATTCTTTAGCATGGCATAAATGTGTAGTTGCCTCTGACTCGAGGATGCAATTGCCAGTCCATTTTGTAAAGATGCAGTGAAATTATGGTGTTTATGTCCAGGTTCTGTGGCATTTGAATTGCCTTTATAACTCTTTCCCCATTTAGCACTAGGGCACTGAGTGGTTTTATGGCCAATGCCTCCACAACAAAAGCACTTCAGCTCAGATTTCTTGCCTCTCCCCTCTCTCTGCATGGCTCCGTTAGCAACAAAATGCTCTCTTAATTGCTTTTGCATACCTGCATTGCCAGCTCTTATGATCTCCCTCTTGCTCTCCTGTCTGGAGCTTTGCAAATAAGACTCATTTAAAGAAGCCTTATAGGAAAACATTTCAGGCAAGCCATCAACATCCCTGCACAAAGTTTGACAGTGTTCAAATTCTTGAACTAACTCTGTGACAGAAGCATCAAACGTCAGATTCCCTTTCATCTCCAAATAAGTCACAACATGACTATAGCTTGCAGGCAAAGTTAAAAACAGCATGACTACTTTTCTGTGTTCATCCAAAACTTCACCACAATCCTGTAGTTCTGCATATAAATTTGTCAGTTTGCTGACATGAGCTCTAAAGCTTTCCTCCTCTCTGAACCGCATAGACATTAGCTTTTGATGCAGAGCACAGCGGGAGGTCTTCTTTGATGAGACCCAACTAGAGATACATACATTTGCTTAGCTGTCTGGAAATCCTTTATCTGCGCTAAATAGTCAGAATCACAGAAGACATCAGGAGTCCTTGGGCTTTTCGATCCTTCTTCCTCCAAGACTTCCTCATTGCTTCATCTGCAGTGTCTGGTGGAGGCTCCTGGTCCAAGAGTTCCTCAGGTTCGTCCTCATGAAGAGCCATTTTCAAATAGGTGCACTGTTCCAAGAAAGTCCCAGGAGTCAAAATAACTAATCTTAGCTTCCCTTCCACATAAACTGATTTGGCCATGGCTTCCTTTGTTCTCTGTCTATCTTTTCTAAATCTGCTCCGTACTCAGCAAGTGCACACACCTTTCCATTTTGGTTAAATCTTTGTTTTGACCACTGAGGGTGAATTTAATTCTTTCTGGGCCACAATAACCTGTTGGGTTCACAGTACAGCCAGGAATCTCTATATGTAGCAGAGTGCACTAGGCTACATGCAGCAGTAGCTTTTTGGTGCTGTGTGTGCTAGCAAAAGTTAAAGAGTTACATGGAGCCACTTGTCAGTTTCAAACTAATAAGAATCCTTTATTCAAGGAACTACATTCTTGATAGTATAGGTTGAGAGATAGGGATAGAATCTAACCTAACTAGCTAGATGGATGCAGACGGAGAATGCATGTCCTGCATTCATGGTGGATAAAGATAGACAACATGTGCCCCTTCTTTGTGTGTGCAAGAGAAAAGGTGTCAAGCTGGAAGGAAGGAAGTCTTTTCCCTAAGAATATCATTCTACTACAAAGAATAGTATCAGATAGCAGGAAGGAGCTGAGTATGTGTTCTGACCTCTCTATCTGTCTCTAAATCAACATCTCCTGGGGGTCCCTGGCCTGAGTGACATCCATCTTGCCACCAGGGCCAGGGCTTTCTCTGTCCCGGCCCCAGCTTGGTGGAACATGCTCCCTATTGAGACCAGGGCCCTGCAAGATCTTCTTCAATTCTGCAGGGCCTGCAAGATGGAGCTGTTCTGCCAGGCCTTTGGTTGAGGCAATGGGTACCCACATATGGCCTTTCTGAGATTGCTGTCACCCACCCACCTACTGATATCTGTCAACTGGCCTTTATCTCATCTGTACCATTAGGCCAGAATTTTATAGTCAGATGACTTCTGTTTCAAGCTGTACCCATTGTTTTTAATGTTTATATTGTGTTTTAAACTGTAATTGTATTTATTATAGTGATGTTACCCACCCTGAGCCCATCCGCAGGCTGGGTGGGATATAAATACAAATCAATCAATCTATCGTGCTGTATCTGAGGGCTGGGGCAGGGCACAGCATGCACTCCTTCACTTCCAACAGAGTCTACCTTCCAAAGCAGCCATTTTCTCCAGAGGAACTGATCTCTGTAACTTGGGCCCAGTTATAATACCAGGAGGTCTCCAGCCACCGCCTGGAGCCTGGCAACCTTGCTTGAGCTCCAGAAGTGGAGTATGGGGACAGATGGCGGATCAAGGCAATGTTGTCAAACAACCTGGAGAAAAATATTCTGTCTCTTTAGAGGCTTAAAAAAACCAAAACTTTTATTTATGTAATATAGCAACAATTTACAGTAGTACATACTATTAGGAAGCCACTACAATAAAAACATAATTTAAAACCCAAGTAACACAACAGCAATAAAACCAGACAGTTATTCAATATATAGCTATAACCTTCAAATATCTGGACGTGCCTTTTTAAAGCTTGCTATGTCTTTCCATATATTCAAGAAAGGGAAACCAACGTTCCAAAAGATCTGAATAAAACTCTGGATTCTCTGCCAAGAATATAACTTCTTATATTTTGATCTATTCTGATATAACTTCTTTAGGTATATTCTGATATAACTTCTTTAGAGGCTTAATGAGATCTTGGTGGTTTCCTCTAACTGGTGCAGCTGCTGATGACAGAGCAGCAGCAATAGGGATTCTATCTGCCCAGTTCTTGGTGGCAGCCCCCCACCCCCACCCCCCCACCCCCCGGGCCACTGGGGTGTTTTCAACTTCTTTAAAAAATAAGTGCTCAAATATCATATTGCTATGCTGTTGTAACAACATGCATAACAGTTCCTCTGAATTCCCAGCTTCATTATTAAAAAGTCTTAGCCTCTTCTGTTGTAGAGATATGTCTTTCCTCCTCTATCTCTGAAATGGAAGACTCACTTTAAAACCAGAGACTCACTTTAAAAAAATGAAAGATGGGAATTCATAGAGACTGTTACAAATATTGTTTTGATGTTGGTGTTATGACAATATTTTAGTGCCATTTAAATATAACTTCAATTGTAGGGGAGGAAATGGCTGATGTAGGTGCAGTTTCAGGGGAAATGGCTGCCAAGTGAGCAGGAAAATCTGAATTTTCCCAACCCTAGCAGGGTTGCCAATCTGCAGGTGGGCCTTGTGGATCCCCAGACTTACAACTAATCTCCTGACTACAGAGATTGGTTCCCCTGGCAGCTTTGGAGGGTGGATTCTATTGCCTCACACCCCTGCTGTGTTCCCTCTCACCACAACTCCACCCTCCCCAGGCTCCACCCCTTAATCTCCAGGAATTTCCTAACCTCGATCTGGCAGCCCTACGGCATCCACACAGTAGCCTCCCAGTTTTTCTGTGATTTGTCCCAAAAGTTTGGAGCAAGGACGGTTAAGAAAGATTGTAGAGGGCCTGACTTGGATAGCCCAGGCAAGCTTGATCTCATCAGATCTCAGAAGCTAAGCAGGGTGGACCCTGGCAAGTACTTGGAAGGATGACTTCCAAAGAATACCAGGGCCGGGACGCAGAGGCAGGTAATATCAAGCCACCTCACTGAAACGTTCTTAGCCCCACTAAGGGGTCTCCAGAAGTTACTATGATTTCCAGTCTTGCAAGCGCATGCATGCGTGTGTGCATGCTCACACACACAAAATACCAAAAAAGAAGAAAGAAAGAAAGAAAGAAAGAAAGAAAGAAAGAAAGAAAGAAAGATAGATTAGAGGAAAAAATGCAAAAACCCTAGGTGGTGCACAAATGCATCACAATGCTTTGGGAAGTAAGAAAAAATCCTGCCTCTCAATAGCATTGAACTTAGGGAGATAACCTGTGTGGAAATGACTGTTATTTGCCAGATTATGTTATTTATAGGTTTGCCAACCGCTAGGTGGGGCTTCAAGATTTAACAGAATTACAACTGATCTCCAGACCACAGAGATCAGTTCCCTTGGAGAAAAGGGCTGCTGTGGAGGGTGGACTCTACGGCATTATACCCTATCGAGGTCCCATCTTGTTGGAATGAGCAACTCAGTATGCCTGGACATTGGGCGGTGCTACAACACTCTAAGTGTGTATGAGTGTTATCTCATTGATTGGGATGCCTCTCTTTGTCTAACCTGGGAGCTGCCCTCTGACCCCTCCTTTCTTTCTTCCTTTGCCGCACATGGCCTTCCATAGAGACACATGTCTCTGCAGATCTCTCCTGTAGATACAATGCCCTCATACTTCCACACACATGATGCCAGACAAGCTGTCAACTCCGAGCTGTCAACCCTAGTTCCTCCATGCTATGAGGAACTTCAGCGGCCAGTTTCCACACATTAAATCAGTTAAAGTAACAGGACATTTTTCTCCTGACTATTGGGATGTGCAGCTATCTTGATTTTCATCATTCATCCCATCCACCAAACATGCACTGCCTTATTAAATGAGCATCTAGAACAGTTCGGAGATTTAAAAAAACCCAAGAATGCCAAAGAACCCAGAATTTGAAGGGTCCGACTACAGATAGTGGAGAGTCCCTGACCCCATGTCCCATCACCCAGTGCCTCCCCAAGCAGTATTGCACACAGTGTTAAGTCACTTCTGATGAAAGATGGAAGTGTCAGAGGGTAACTGTAGGAATTGCTGGAAACGTTTATGGTTTTACCCCCATATCCCCCCCTCCAATTTTCTGCAGGTTGCCCTAGCAGGCACCACTAGCTAGTTACTGGGTACTACTCCTGGATCTCAGGATCTGGGCCTCAAACAATGCTTATTCTCCAGTCTCCTTGTTCCCTTAAGACTTCCTCCAAAAACCAGCCTTCTGTTGCCCAACTCGCTTCCTTCCCACCGAAAGACTTCCTGCTGTTCTTCTCCCATCTCTTGATGTTTCCCATGGGGCAAAAGCCATCACTGTGAAGGGACTGGTTTGCGTACTAGGATACCCCCGCCCATTACAGGATGGGAGAGTGTTTACAGCCCATCATGTGAGAAGGAATGAGAGTGGACAGTGACCCGTGGCAAGGGGAAATTCCTGCTTGCTAATGTGTTATCATCGGCACTACTTCCACCAATACGATGCAGCGTGCTAATTAAGAGAGAGCCCGGAAGAAAATAAAATGAGGAGAGGATAAATGTCCTTTGTTCTGTAAACAGCCAGCTACAAAGCAGTAGAGATAGTGACCGGGTGGGAAAGGGGGGGGGGGCACAGGAATTATTCTTTCCTTGCTGTGATGTAACTGGAATGCCATTCCCTTTGTAGCTAAACAGACAGAGCCTCTGGAGGCACTGAGCTTCCCCCAGTCCTGCAGCATATATACTTTCCTGTTTTCCAGGAAAAAGCCCAATTTTGGGGTACCTCTCCCAGATAAATGCCAAACTTTTTGTGATACTGGGGATCTAGTAATTTAATTGCATCTAGGGGGCCCTCAGTATGGATCACTGCTGACCATGATGCTGGGTTGTGGGCTGTTAACTTTGTGCTCATGCACCATTTTGCCTGTTGGAAATGGCTTCCTCAGGCAGCTTTTTAGCTTTAGAGTGGAAAAACACAGGTACCCACATCATGCCTGTCTTTTCCCATACCAGGGGAAAAAGCAATCTGGGGGACCATTTCTGATAGGAGAAATGGCAAGGGGGGAGGGGAACAGTTACAATGCCACCCTTCTCCATCGCCATGGCTCTGCCCCTTATTTTGGCCTTCTCTGATTGTTTTTGCAGTTAAAATACAGATCAGTGGATCTGCTCACAGATGTGTAGTTCACTTTGATTAAGGCATCTATATACTAATAGCCAAGTGCCTAGGGCTGCCAGCCCCCAGGTGAGGCCTGGGGATCTCCCGCTTTTACAACTGATCTCCAGCTGATAGAGATCAGTTCCTCTGGAGAAAATGGCTGCTCTGAAGGGTGGACTCTATGGCATTGTACCCTGCTGAGGCCCCTCCCCTCCCCAAACCCCACCCTCTCCTGGCTCCACCCCCAAAGTCTCCAGGTATTTTCCAACCCAGACTTGGCAACCCTGCAAGTGCCCCCTGGGCATGCGGATATCTAAATCTGCACATCGGGGGCACTTGGGGGGCAGAGAATTGTCCCTGCACTCTTGGGGGACTCTCCAGGTGTGCAGAAAAATCTGAAAACTTAAAAAAACTATACAGAGGATATTTAAATACCCACAAAAGTAAAAGGGTATTCCCTGCACATGGGCAGAAAACACTCTGGGAACTCAATGGTGGTCCTGGCGGTTGGGAGGCATCTGGGCCTCGCCATTGGGGGCCGGGGGGGGGGGAGATCAGTGGCAGGCCCAGCAGCTGGGAGGCATACAGACCTCACCACCAGAGCCTGGGGGGAGATCAATGGCAGGCCCGGTGGCTAGGAGGCATCTGGGCCTCACTGCCGGTGCCCGGGGAGGGGGAAGCTTACCTGTGGACACTTCCTCCTCAGCCATGAGGTCCTCCTCCGTGCGAGTATCACAGGTCCCTCTGCTTCTCACTGTATCTAATAGTGAAGTGACTCGAATCCAAAACAGCAATGAAAACATGAAACCCAGATCATTCACAGATAATTTAGGGGTCTCAACATACTTAGGGAGCTCTTCCAGTAAGCAAGGAAAAATATGACTTGGTAAATGGGTGGGTGGTGTCAGAAAACAATGTGATGAAGACTGAGTATGCTCTAGGAGGCAGGAATGTTGAAAGCAATTGAGAAGACTTATAGGAAAAAACGGGACAGGGGAAATGAACCTGCCCAAGGCCCTGAGAGCTTAGACAATCCTGAAGAGGGAGATTTGAAAGGTGCTTTCACACATGCTGAATAATGCACTTTCAATCTAATTCCAGTGCACTTTAGCGATCAATTGCAAATAGATTTGCCATTTCACACAGGGCCATTATGCACTCACAGTTTACTGCAGAGAATCCGAGCAGTCAAGCTTGACTTCGGATTCTGTGCCATTCTTTTTTCTCTGACGTATTTATTCTGCAGCTACAACCAAAAAGGCTTGACTGCTTGGATTCTCTGCAGTAAGCTGTGTGTGCAACCCAGACAGGATTGCTGTGCCTGCAGGGAGCCGATGGCTGCTCTGCGCTGCTTCCTCCCATCACCCGGCTCAAACCAGGCAGCCAGAGAGGGTAGCCCATCCGGGAGTCTTTTTTTAAATGGTGATCTGAGACTAGTGATAGTCTCATCACTAGACTCATGCTGCTTGTAAAAAAAATTAAATGTAAAACAATGAGGGACACACTGATGAATGGCAGAAGGTACAGAGTGGGCGGAATTACCTGGATATGGGTGTTGGAGTGGTCTGCAAGGGATGGGGAAATGGTGCAGGGGGGAAATACGAGGGAATCTGTATGCTTTTGAATTACCTTTGGCTTGGAAGTGAAGCAAGGGAAAAAACGGCACAAAAACACTCTCAGAAAACCCAGGGAAACAGTGAATGGAAAGTGAACTGAGCGCTGAAGGGAGGAAAAACAATGCAGAATGAAAAAGAAAACCTGATGGACATGCACGATGAAAGCAAGGTAAGACACCTGTACATTCCTGATCTGTGCCATGGTCCTGATCTGAATTGGCCCTCAGCAGCAATTTTAAAGGGAGTTTCCATCAGGAACTCACAGTTGTAGTATGGCTGCAAGACCCCATAACAGACCCATGAATAATTTAATGTGTGATTTGGCCTTAGTGCATATGTGAAAAATGTGCACATAAACATTAAGTCGATACATGACTTGCAGTTGAACTATGATGATCTATTGCTTGATAATTATGCTTTCTAATATACCTTTAACTAAAAGCAGAAACACCTTTGAGTGGAAGATAGGAAACAGCAGAATAAATGAATACCCTGTGCAGAAGGTAGAATCGAAATTTTGGCAGGAAGGGCATGGCACTGCAGTCATGGTCGAGATGAGAACTAGGGATGCTGCAGAGTTTATGGTGAACATGTTCAACCGGGACACAGATCATGTTGGACAGCTGCAATATCCCATGAGCGAAACCCGCGATTTGTTCACCTGTCTGTCGGGTTGCCAGGTCTTACCTTGGCCAGAGCAGGGGACTTGGGGGGGGGGGGCATTCCGAGGATGGGTGAGGATGTCGCATGACAACCCAGACATGATGACATCACCAGAAAGTGATGTCATTGCACCAGAGACGTCGCATGGGGGATGCTCTGGTATTTGGGCAAACTCTATGGTTTTTTCAACCTCAAAACCATAGGATTTGCCCAAATACCAGAGTGTCCCCGTGCAACATCCCTGGTGTGATGATGTGACTTCCAGGTGATGTTAATGTGTTGGGCACATTGCAGGGGGATGTCCTTGTTTGGGGGTGGGGCTTCCCCCACTGCTGGGTAGTGGCTGGCATTGGGCTGAAAATCAGGGTTTTCCCCAGCACTGCTGGGAGAATGGCAATTCTACCTTGTCTTCTGCTCTCCGCTCCCCCTGCAAGATAGAATTTTAGCGGATGCATCTTGTCAAGTGATGCATCTTGTCAAGTGCAGAGGAGAGAAAAGCTGCCTTGACTGCAATTTTTTGTTCTGCCAATGAAACATGCAGGCACCTTGTCCTTTCCTTGCATCCCGTCTCCCTACAAGTGCATTCTCCCCCATCACAGAGTTGCTGATGTGTTATGTCTGGTGCTTGACTCTTTGTCTGCAGCCAGGGAACATGCCTGGGCATGTTCGCCTGTAATGGGATGTGATAACAACAGAGCTTCCTTCCCCAGAGAACAATGGACTTAGGGATCCTGCCGGTCCCCCTATCAGGGGCTGAGGATATATGAATGGACCTATGATAGCCCCTGGCGGGAGAATAATCCCTGTTGGACCAATCCCCCTTAAGGGGACGGGACGGTCAAGGTGTGGTTTACCTGTAAATATAAGGGGCTTCCCCATTCCTTTGTCCCCTTGCTTGATCCTGACCTGCAAGAAATCACCATGCTGTATATATGATCCTGACTCCCTAATAAAAGAGCTATGATTGAAATCACTCCAATGGCCTCCCGAGTCCAGTACTTTTCATGATGACAAGGCCATGCCAGAAGTCTGGAGGTGTGAGGAGTCCCTGTCCTGGCACTAGGGATGCCAGCCTCCAGGTGTGACCTGGGGATCCCCCAGAATTATAGCTCATCTCCAGACTACAGAGATCAATTCCCGGGGGGGGGGGGGGATGGATGCTTTGGAGGGTGGACTCTATGGCATTGTACCCCACTGAGGTTCCTGTCCTCCTCAGACTCCACCCCCAAATCTCCAGGAGTTTCCCAGCCTGGATCTGGTGGCCCAACCCCACCATCCCCTGCTGATGGCCAGAGGGGATCTGGCAACCCTACCCAACACTCAAGAGACTCCTCAGCTGACAGCCAGGCTCCTGCGACAGCTTTCATCTCTTTGTGATGTCAGCCTGACAAGGCACTCCCGATCCATGCCAAGTTTACATTCCTCTTGCTTTGCCAGCCATGATAACATCCCGCTTGCCTGCCTGCCAGCTCCCTACACAGAGAGTCCATGTGCTGGTAAACAATGTTTTCCTGCCTGCAGGAAACTCCCTCACCCAGTCTCCACCTGAGCTTCCAAGAAGTCGGAGGCAGCAAAAGCATCCTTATTGGAGAGACAAGACTTGCCAGCAGATGTCACTCAGTCTCAGCCCTGACAATAGATGCCCCTTGGAGCGGGGCACAAGTGCCCCCATTTGCTCCCTGCTCAGGGTTCTTAATAGCCACACGACAGGGAGAAATTTGGCAAGTGCAGTTTGCCTGCCACTGAATTTCCATGCAGTCAGAATACAACACTGGTTGGTACATGGTTAGACTCTGTCTACATATTACAAAGTCCTCGTTGTTTGTTGGGGAATAACACATGGACTTTGTATTGCATGTGTGATGGGAGTTCTGTGCCTCCCAGACATACACAGGCTTTTTCCAGTTTGTGGGAAGAAGAGGTTTTATCTTCCCTCCCATGCTGTTTTTGCATCTGTAAGCTGCCCCATGGAGCTATAATGTTGGCTCCATTATAAACAAATGGTTACTTAACATGACACTTTTCTGTGTGCTGTAATCAGAAATAAAGATCCACTGTGCATGCAGGAGGCGCAAAACTGCCATTGCATGGGTGATACAAAGTCCTCGCATTATCCCCCAGCAAACACAAAGACTCTCTAATGTGTAGTTGGATTAGGATCCATCTAGATGGGTGGCTGGGGTAGGATTTGGGAATCCTTGCTCTGCTGTGGGAACTCAGTGGGTGGCTTTGGGCCAGTCAGTCTTACTCTTCCTACCCTTCCTCACTAGGATTGCCAACTCTGTGCACCTGGGAATTAAACTGTGACTAGCAATAGGACACGTGGAGGACACAAGGACTGTACATTGTGTGAACTGGCCCCCAGTGAGGTGGGAGAAGAGAGGGGAAGGATCATTGAGGCCTCTGTCACCACCAGCCATTGGATTGATTTTTTGATGTTGGTGTTTTTGGTATTTTTCATATGTGCCTGTGTGCCTCTGCACCTGGAAGTCTCGGTGACCTCTGATGAATGACACCTACTGGCTGCCTAGAGGATATTCAGAGAGGCGCCTGAATAAAGCCTGCCCCCGCCTCCCCACTGCTGGAATTTCAAGAAAGTCTCCCATCCAAGTACTTGCCAGAGTCAACCCTGCTTAGCTTCCAAGATCTGATGAGATTGGGCTTGCCTGAGCTATCCAGGTCAGGGCACCACCAGCCACTGGATTAAAAGTCTCAGGATAGTCACAGTACCGTCACACGAGCAAGAACAGTGCTGATTGAAGATCAGCCTGGCTGAAATGGATAGAAATCCTGTCAGACTGTTACAAGTTCTGTCAGACCCCTTTGCCTCGACTCCCTGGTCTTCTGAGCAAAGGTGTCTCCGGTGATTGATGTAAGCCGCTTTGGAGACCATTGTCCGAAAAAGAGACAGGCATATTATAAACAAATAGCTCCCATATAAAAAATACAACTTATTTTTAGAATAGGAATATTTCTGGTTAAAAAGGGAGTACACAGTTGGGGATGCCACCTAAAAACATGAACGCTCCAAATGCCACCACTGAGCTCATCATACAAGATTGCCCCAGGCACATTCTGCGAGATCACTATCATCCTGGATGTTGCCCTATAAAATGTATGAGCACAGCAAGAGTAAGGGGGAATGGAAGGAAATATGTATTTGTTTTTAACAAAAGTGCCAGTTATGTGATACTGCCTTATATTGAATCAGGCCATTGGTTCATCAAGGTCAATATTGTCTACTTAGTCTGGCAGTGGCTCTCCAGGGGCTCAGGCAGAGGTCTTTCACATCACAGACCCCCTGATCCTTTTAACTGGAAAATCTGGGGATTGAACATGGGAACTTTGCAGGCAAAACAGATGCTACACCATTCAGCCAAAGTCTCTCTGTGTTTCTGATGCTTAACAGTGCATTGATAAGGAAAGAAATGTAGGACTTCTGGTTCCGGCGACTCAAATGGTGGGAATGCTCCTTTGGTGCTCCGATTGGGGCGGCCCGTAGCCCAATGAACGGGAGGGGTGTCGGATGATTCCGCCCCCGAAGCCCTTGTAGGGGGCTTCTGGCATGGGGCATGAGGGGTGCCTCTCCCAAGGTGACGGCCAAGGGACTGAGGCTCCTCTTTGCTCCGAAAGGTCCCAGTGCCCCGGCGCTGCCATGGGACTAAGAGGTGCACACCAGACTGGTGAGCAAAGGATCAAGCATATAAACGAAGCAGCCCTTACCAGCAGTCCAGTAATCAACTAAGCATGAGTCTAATAGTCCACTCAATTGGACAAGTGATAAAGCATACCGAAGTCCCCCCCAAAAAAGTGGCGAGGGAGGAGGGAATAGTTTGCTCCCCCCCCTCATTTTAAACGAACTGAGTTAAATCGGGGGAGTTGGCTTGCTGGCACAGCAGAGGAAAAACAAGTGAAGTGTGATTTCTTAAAAATGGCTCTTTTAAACAAACTTTCTTAGACTTTATGAACTTTCCTGAAAAGTAAACAATGACTTTCAGTGGAGAAAAAATGGTGAACAGAGCAAAACCCTCTCCAAAAACTACATCTTCAACACTTCCTGTCCCTAAACTGGAAGCTACCATGGACTCTCCCAGCATGTTATCCTCAGCACTGCGCCCTCTGCTGGATAAGATGACTAACTTGAATCAAAACTTTGATGCGCTCCAGAAGCAGATTAAAGAAACCAACATTAAAGTGGAGGAGGCAGTTAAATCAGCTAAACTGGTTGAAACCAAGACAAAAGTAATGGACCAAAGACTAAAAGTGGTGGAGAAAGACAGAGCAACCAATAAGGACCAACTTTTAAGACTACAATTGGAAAGATCAGCATATGTTCTACAATTTCAAGGTGTCCCTGAACAAAAGACTGAGAATCTCAAAGAAATCTTAAGTGAAGCATTAGCTTCAATGACAGGTTTACAAGCAGATTTTCTACAAAGTGAGATGGGTATGATCTATAGGACATAACCTGATTTTCTGAAGAAGAAAAACCTGCCTGGAGAGATTGTGGTAAGATTCTCTATGAGGTCTACAAGAGATGTGGTGCTCAAGGCCACAAATGGGACAACCCTAAAAATCAAAGACATTGAAATCAGAGTCTTGAAAGACATTCCATTTGAAATAAGGAAAAAAAAGGATAAAAGCTTGACAAATTTTCTGCAGAAAAACTCTACCCCTTATAGATAGATTTTTCCTGAAGGACTGGTATTCAACTACCAAGAGAACAAAGAAATGATTCTCTCTCCTAAAAGTGCAAATACTTTTTTGGAATTGCAACAAAGATCTACAGAAGAAAAGAAGACAGCAGAGGAAGAAGAAGAAGAAGCCGTTATACATGATGGAGAAAGTTCCGAGAACACAACGAGTAGTTCTTCAGAAGACCCTGAATCTGCAAAAGGGGCGGCTGCTCCGAAGCATCTGGCAGTCAAATGGGACTTTGATAAGCCAAAACAAAGAGGGAAGAAGGGGAAATAATACTGTGTCCAATTTGAAAGTTTGAGAAATTTAAACTAACACTTGCTTGATTTTACTTATGCAATACCAGCTTAAATAAGAAAGCTTAATATCCCGCTTCATTATACTGTTTTTTTAATACTAAGGAAACTTTGTTTAAACTATGTAAAAAAGCAAATTTATGATCCTTGTTTAGCTTTTTAGGTTTAGTTTTGTAGTTTGTAGAGATTTTAGTATTGTAGTGTGTAGAAAAGCAATTAAAAATAAATAAATTTTAAAAAGATAAGGAAAGAAGTATAGAGGTTTGGAGTTGGTGAGAGGGTTCCAGAAGTTTCTGTTGGTTCTGAAGAAATCACTGATTTTCCATTTATTTCTTTGAAACCCCACCTAAGGGCAGTTCCACCTTGGAAGGAAAGTTAGCTGTGACCTTTACAGGCCAATCTGAAGACATTAAAGTTTGGTTTAGATCTTACTGCTCAAACAGCGAAAAGGTGGCGGCTATGTCTCCACACACACAAAGAGAAATATACATCATTGTATCAGCTCTTGGGGTCATTTGTTCTGAAGAACAACAAAATAGTGCAATGAAGAGATTAAAAATAGACTCCTGGCATGGGAGGTCAATTGCCCATGGACAGGGAGTTCTACAAATGCCGGCCAACCAGGAAGAGATATCTTGGATGTATTTTTTCCATCTCATAAACAATCCTTTGAACCCAAAGTAAACACTTGGAGCCTGGTCCTCCTCTCTTTCCTCACATGGGGACTTTAACGACAATTTCCCCTCTTTTAAATTCTATAGCATGGAAGCAATTACTATCCTCTGACAGCATCCAGAATGTTCCGTGATGAAGGAATGTGACCAGCTGGAACAATGACTCTGGGCATTTTTTTTTTTGTTTGGCTCCGGCCTGAATGTCTTCTAGGCATTCTTGGAGCATATTAAAGTTCAGGGAAGTTTCTGCTGGAGTTGCACAATAAGTTTGAGCAGGGTTGCCAATGTCCAGGTGAAGCTTGGAGTTTTCCCAGGCTACCAGGTGATCTCCAGACTACCAAGATCAGTTCCCTGAAGGAATGGCAGCTTCAGAGTGTGGCCTCTATGGCACCACATTCCTGTAGGGCTTCCTTTCTGAACTTTGCCCCCTCAAGCACCTCTCAGCTAGTAGTTTGCCAAGCTGGAGTTGGTAACCCTAGGTCTGAGCCATCCTCATGCCAGTGATCCACTGCCTGTAGGGAGAGATGATTCTAATGTACCTATGAACAATGGTAGGATAGCTAAGGTTGGACATTATGTTCCTGTAATAATAATTATTTTCTTGGATTTTCTGATCCAGACCAGATGCAATTGATGACAGGGAGACTGTACTTTAAACAGAAACCAGGTATTTTGGCAACAACTTTCGTTTTGATCTTCAGCCACAGGACAGGAGAAGGTAAGGTTTTCCCTATGAAAGCTCTACCATCGTAGACCAAAGCCACATGTGATGTCTGGGGATCCATGACTAGATTTTCAAATGTGTATTTTAGCTGCAGAAGGCAACCATGGGAGGAGGAGAAGTGAGCTTAATCCTTTGCTTCTCCACCATTTCATTAACTGGAACTGCACCCCAGCTGCATTAAGCCCCACAGGGGGGAAAAAGACAGGTATCCGTATTGTGCCTGTCTTTTTTCTGCATGGTGCTTAAATCACTGGAGTTGGAAGAACTGCCATTCAGGGAAAAGGTATAGAGGTGAAAAGTTAACTCCCACTTTCCCAAAGCCAAAGCTCCAGCCTTCCTTCTCATGAAAGTTCCCCAAGCCGGAATGGCCCCAGGGCATTTGGGAACATTAGTTCCCCAGTGTTATGTGTGGCACAAATTGGCTCAGGAGATTCTCCACCTGACTTGTATCACATTGTCTAGCTGAGCTCTTTTCCCAACTAACCTCACAGGACTGTTACGAAGATAAACAGGAGGGAAACCATGTAGATTGCCTTAGGTATATATCAGATTTTTTAAAATAATCTAATTAATACATTTGATCATGAATTAAAATGTCAGTTTGCTGAATGACAAGGAGGAGGAACAGGCATTTTCCCCCACCTCAGGGAGCTAACCTACTCAAAAGAAGTAGTTAGTCATAAGATTCACCTACCCTCCTTTGGAGACTCTAGCTCTGAAATTCTGCAGCTGTCTCCAGGAATGTCATTTGGTACTATTACTTCTAGTCATATTCAGAGGAGCCTTTGGGATTTCCAAATTCATTGCATATAATCCAGTGTGGGAACAACCCATTAAACAGAGTTTATAAGCCCAGGGCCTCGACCTTGTGCTAATGGTAGACTGAGCATGCGCCCCACTGGTATTCATGATGCAATATACCACCATTCGTATTCCATTTCTTCTCATGGAATTCTCTGGAAAACAGGAAATGTACATTAAATGTCAAATGCCAGAACTTCACAAGCACTCATAGATAGAGAATCACTTTCTGGACTGAAATTAAGGCAGACATTAAACCCCATGCAAGGGAATACATGAGAACTTGTGTTGGGGCTCTAGCTTGTGAAATGCCACTGGAACTCCTGGCTTCTCTAGCCCTTTTCAGATATGATCTCTGATACCAGGAGACTGCCAGCCAAACATATCAGAATGGGGTTGCCAGTTCACATGTGGGGCCTTGAGTTCTGGAATTAGTGCTGAGCTCCGGACTAGAAAGATCATTTACCCAGGAGGAAATGGTAGCTTTGGAGGGAGGAATCTACAGCATCGCATCCCTGGTGAGCTCTCTTCCCTCTCCAGACTTCATGCTCTCCAAGCACTGCCTCCAAATCTCTAGGAAGATCCCAAGGCAGAGCTCATGCAGCCCTACATGAGGAATATGCATCCTCCCAATGCACACAGTTGCCACATTGTCTTGAAACTACCTTCTCCACTCATTAGATAGGAGAAGAGTGCTTGCCCTGCCCCCCCCCCCCCCCCCGGGGGAGAAAGGCAACTGCAAGCCTACCCATCAAGGAACTGGGGGGGGCGTGGCCCCAGAGGGCATTTAACCCCTGGAAACACTCCATGTGGCCCTTTACTGGTGGTCAATGTGTGAATTTTTGCTCATGCCTACAGACTATATATAATACGCTACATCAAAACCTTGATTTTTCAGAGTTGTGGTACACGTGTACCAAAGCTGAAAATCTGCACGTTGCCCATTTCAGACAACATGGAGATGGTACATATTGAGAGGATCTCTGCATAGTTGCTCGCCTCCTGGCACATACCACTGTAACATCTGAAAAGGGCCATTTTCAAAAGAGACAGGCGCAATCAGTATTAATACTGGGGCAGTGAGTGTTAAGAGAGATCTTGTGGCTCTTTGTAGCATAATCTTTTGGGAGGCTTAATCCTACTTGGTCGGATGCCGTGTGGCTTATACCACAATAAATACGGTAGTCTTTAAGCTGCCACAAAATTGTTTTTTTGCTGTGATGGACTGGCCCACTGCACTGAGAGCACATGAGGGAATGCAGCCCCAAAATACAGTTCATATATAAGTATGTACAGAAACTGCTGCACTGTAATTTATATGCAAATCTGAGACTATCAGATTTGAGCTGAATAGGAACTGGGACTGAAGGCAGTTATTCCCTCTTGAAGGCTGATGGACGATATTATTTCTTACTCTGCCAGTTCCCCGAGAGTTGGAAATGGTCCAGACCCCAATCTGTTTAAATCATTTGCTCTTGGGACAGGATCTTGTTTTCATCTTTATTCTGCAATGCAATTTAACATACCATGAGAGCAAGCAAGAAGCAGGTCTGCTCAGAAGCAATTCCATTTTATTTAATGGGGTTTACTCCCAGGAAAGCGTTCTTGGGATTGCAGCCTATGCTGTGAAATGCTGGGCCATCTCCCTTTGCAATAACTCCCTGACCCTGAACACAACACTTTGTGAATCAGACCCACCGGACTCTGGCTCAGGAAAGCTTCTGCCGTGATAAAGTTGTTTGTCTTTATGGTGCCACAAGACTCTTCATTGTTTGGACTGCAGCACACTAATACAGCTCTCCCTCTGGAATATGTAAATACAGTAAGCATATTATTTACAACTGAGATTTTTTTAAAAAGACGTGATTTGATACAAGATGTCCTTGCTTTTCCAAGTAAATCAAGTCTGTCCTTTTAAAAAACCCTGCTCAGCAAACTCTTTATAAATAGTTAGTAAAATTGGTTTTGACTTTTAGTATTCTTATTCTTTCTCACCCTGCCCCTTGCCTCAGATACCGCATCTACACCACTGGGGTCCAATGTTTGTAAATATACACTTAGGACAACATAGGGGAAAAGCAGCATTGGAATATAATTTGAAGCAAAACAGTGGCAGGTGGGGAAAGGGTTAAACACACACAAAACATACCCACACCCCAATGTTTGAAATCCATATACCAGTGTCCCTTTTTCCTTTAGCTGTAGCCAGAAGCCACCAAAATTGGTTGGAAGCCTATACCATTGATCACGGAATGGATGTGGCAATCATTAGTTTTTTCTGCTGGTATTTTAAATTATATAGTGTTTATTTTGTTTTATTTTGGCATGGCTACTGTTCTATCTGTCTGTCTGTCTCTGTCTATCTAATCTAATCTAATCTAATCTACTCTAATCTACTCTAATCTATCAGCAGGGAGGGTCCAATCATCCTCCAAATGGCCTTCCAATAGCCTAAGGAGGCTTCCTTCAGTAGAAGAGCCACTTTGTCGGATGAAGCCTTCTTAGACTGGAGGCAGGCTTCAAACCTGAGCCACAGTGGCTGCTTTTAAAGGGTGGGCTCTATGACATTATACCCCACTGAGGTCTCTCCCCTACCCTAAACCATGACTTACCCAGGCTCCACCCCCAAATCTCTAGAGTTGGCAACCCTATATGTTAGAGAGGGAAGGCAGCATGGTATAGTCCAGTCTTGTCACATCTCTGAAGCAGCGTCAGCAATTGGAAGGGAGACCACACAGGGAAGACTTTGCAGGAGAGGGCAATGGCAAACCAGCTCTGCTTCTCACTTTCCTTGAAGGTCCTTTGCTGGGGTCTTCATAAGGACACTTCCGCACTGTCATTTTTGTCACTCGCTTGTCCCTACTGCTTTGGGTCCTCCCCCCCCCCCCTTTTCCCCACATGTACTTTGCTCCCTCTGGGACTGCTAGAGAGAGCAAAACACATTGGGGGGGGGGGGACCATGAAGCAATAGGGACAAACAAGTGACAAAAATGACAGTGTGGAACAAGTCATCTGTGACTTGACAGTGCTTTACACACACACACACACACACACACACACACACACAGTGTTACTGTGTGCTCTGGGGAATGTTCAGATTCTAACAAGGGGGTGGTGTGCCCCCCCCCCAAACACACACACACACACACACACACAAATAGGAGCAAGTTAATACAACAGCTAAAAAATACATTGGCTCCCTCAAAAAGTTCCTTGCAGGAGCAATCCTAAAAAAAGGAAGAAAGATTTATTTTGAGAAGCATGGATAATGTGGTGCTGCATGGAAGCTGCATGGAAACAACACAATACATTTTTTTTTTAAAAAACATCCTTAAAGAAACCTCCACATCTTTACAGACACCTCCAGCAATCCCCTGCAGAGAAGAGACTAAGCTGAGGGTGATACTCTTCTGTTTGTGAGAAAAAACTAGCTTAAGTAATGCTATATAGGAATAACACACTACCTTTAACAACCTTTTTTAAAAAAAACCCTCCTCATAGTGATGCTAATTATTGCCAAAAACTGGCTCATCCTTGAATGGAGAAAAATTAATTGATGAGTAATTGATTCACTCTTCACTGAAGTCTTGAAATTCTGCTTCAGACACAAGAAACTGCTCCTACCAATATTATCCTGCCCCGGAAAAACAAAAACAGAGGAGAATGTCATGTGGAAACATGGGGGGATGCACCATTTGGGTGGCTGAAACATGAGAAATCCTTCGTTAGAAGCAGCCCATGTCTCCCAAATGAAAGATTAATACTCTATTCTCTTTTGCCATGGGAAGTATTTGTGGTGTGCTTCTACAAAACTAAAAAGGTAACTTGAAATGTTCTTGTATCTAATCTGAATCAGTGGATGGCTACGCAGGAAGGTGGATTTACAATTGCATTCAAATCATCCTGAGCTTTGGTATCAAGTTGCATTTTTAGATTCCCACCTATCATTTTTCTTTCTCCACAGAATGACATGCATTTGCAAAAGCTCTCTTCAATATTTTTAACCTCTCCTGCAAGAGGGGAAGTATTTTTCTGGTTACTTCAAAAGTTGGTCCACAAAGATTGGGGGGAAAAAAAGAATTAAAGGGATAAGGAGGTTTCATTTTGTAAATTGGAGGGGAGAGGTTGCACAAAAATGCATGTATGTAAATGGAAACCTACAGGTGGCATTGGAAGTCTATTACAATCTCTCCTGGTGTATTTTGGCCCTTCAATTATCTGTGCCTTGCCCTCGATATGGATTTGTAATATATACCTGAGGAACAGACTTTTAAGCCCTCTGCCAAAAATCTGTCTCATTTCCTGCAACCAAAATTGCCCCCTATTTCCCCTACTTTTAGTAGCAGAAAAACAAAAAATACAGGCTTCATACATGCCCCCCCCAAAGGCTTACAACTGCTCAGGAATAGAGACACATGAAGCTGCGTTAGACTCAGTTAGAACCACTGGTCCATGGCTCTCCAGAGTCTCAGACAGAAGACTTTTGTATCACCTATAACACCCAATGTTTTCAGCTGGAGATGCTGGGGATTGAGCCTGGGACCTTCTGCATGCCAAGCAGATGCTCTACCAACTGAGCCACAGCCCCCTGGAATGTTAAGAATGTTAAGAGCCAGTTTGGTGTAGTGGTTAAGTGCGCGGACTCTAATCTGGGAGAACCGGGTTTGATTCCCCACTCCTCCACTTGTACCTGCTGGATGACCTTGGGCAAGCCATAGTTCTGGCACAGCTGTTTTCTCAAGGACAGCTCTGGAAAGAGCTCTCTCAGCCTCACCTACCTCACAGCGTGTCTGTTGTGGGGAGGGGAAGGGAAAGGAGTTTGTAAGCCGCTCTGAAACTCCAGGGGAGTGAAGGGCGGGATATAAATCCAATCTCTTCTCTTCTTCTAAGAACAGTCTGAGAGCAAGCTGAGCTGAATGGCTGGAGCAGTGCTGGCAGTGTCACAAGAGCCACGCAGGTCAGCCTTGCCTGAAGGCTCCATTAGAGGAGAGCCTTACAGCCATCATCATCGCTGGTGCCAGGACCGAGATGAGTGATCCTTGCGGCACTGTCATCACTGCAGTGTCTCGGCTTGGCTCCCTACTGGCCACTGGCTGCCCTCCAAAGCAGCGGCCCACTGGGAATTTTCCTGGTATGTTCAAAGTCTGGTTCTTTGATACCACCACCTTCCCCAGCACTGTGATCCTCATGCTTCTTAATGTCAAGACCACCCTGGGAGATCTGTACAGTTCAGCCCCCAGTTTAAAGCACTCAGAAGGACGTAAAAGAAGCAGCTCTCACTGGGCAAAGCTGCATGAGATTGACTAGAATCTTGCCAATATGTCTGAAGCAGAGCCCATTTCGTAGCAGCAGCTCCTCTGCATATTAGGCCACACACCCCTGATGTAGCCAATCCTCCAAGAGCTTACAGTAGCCCCTGTAAGAAGAGCTCTGTAAGCTCTTGGAGGATTGGCTACATTAGGGGTGTGTGGCCTAATATGCAAAGGAGCTCCTGCTACGAAGTGAGCCCAGTCTGAGGAGTCCCTGAGATGGAGGGGCAGCAGAGCCAGACAGGCATGTGTTCTTGGGCGAGCCTTCTGGTAAGAAGCTGTCAATTACCTCTTCATTTCACCCTTCTTCTGAGGAGCTCAGGGTGGTGTACATGCTTCTCCCTTCCTGATTTAATCTTCACTATGGCCCTGTGAGGTAGGTAAGAGACTGGGGCTGTGGTCACACAAGCAGTTTGTGCTGACATTGTCATGGTACCTTTGCAGATATAAAGAGCAAGATCGGACAATGACATCTGCCTTCCATGCCCCAGTCATTGGCCCCTGGGTCCAGTGTGTCCTGGAAGCAGAGTTTGCTGACACTGGGGAAAGCCCAGTCTTTATGTGTGCCGACGCTTCCACCACGCATTTTCCGATGTCTGATCACCCCATTGCGAAGTCAAGCCATTTGGGAAGTCTGAATTTTCCCTTCCATTTCCACCTCCTTTGATGGTGCTTTTTTTTGAAAATCAGGTAGCTGTGCGCATGAGCTATACAAAAGATATGATGCAATCTGGTTTGGGGGTCTCCCAACGGGTGTCGCAGTCACACCTACCACCAAGGTACTCACCTTAAAAATGGTTACTGTGCTCAGCGTGGACTGGAGAGTTGCAAAGGGTGGGGGGAGCATCTGCCTTCCCTCCCATGCTACTTTCCACAGTGGAAATGGCTTTGTGGCCCTGAGATCATGTGTCTGAGGACACATGGAACCCAAGCTGTGAATTGTGATACTGTGGATCAAATGAAGTGGAGGAAAGTTTCTGAATGATCATTAAGGCACTGTATAGAACCTGTGTTGCCCTGGCTTCCATCTCCTAGACTCTCAGCTAGTGTAGATATCCAAGTCTAATCTGTTTCTAATAGAAGTTGCCTTGTGGCTGTTACCTGGCCATATTGGCCTTGCTTAGTTAACTTACAGGGAAATGAACATCCTGCAAGTGGTTTGGGTTTGTTTCAGCAACTAACAGCACAGTCCTAAGCAGAGTTACACCCTTCTAAGCCCATTCACACACTTCGAAGAGTGCAATTCTGTTTAGGGTTGCAGTGTAAGTCCAGTGCACTGCTGGGTCTGTGGGAAAGGCCCACAGAATTGCCCTACCCATGTGGTTAAATCATGTAAACATTTTCCCGGGCACATGTATAAGTGAATCCCAAAATATCTAAAGGGCACTGTGTCAGAGCAATTCCGAAGCAGGTTATCTCATTTTTTCTCTGGGACATCCGGTACCCAGTGGGTTAACACTATGCAGTGTGCTTTATGTGCTGATGAGGAAATATGATGACAGATCACTCCAAACAACTTCAAAGAGAGGCCAACATGGAAAGTATTCTCAGGGTAGAGTGCACAAAACCAGGCTAATTAGTGCCAAAAGCATTAAAGTGGAAGCTTAAGCCGATGCCAAAAGCCTAGCGTTTTGATTGGCTCAGAGCCCATCCCTATCGAACCACATGGCTCAACTATTCTCTCCCCATCCATATTTACTTAGCAAACAGCCAGTGTGGATTTAGGGCAAACATCAAATCACTTCCAAGTACTTGGTACAGCAGGCCTTGTAAAGGGGACCAGACACATTCATAATGACTCTTGGCTAGGATTGCCTAATGGAACTGCCTCTGTGTTGATTACACATGTTGTTCTGGATCTTCCTGACAGGTTTGGTGAATAAATGGTTCCCGATTAAGCATAGAGTTGTCTGACACTGTGTGTGCTGGGATGCCTCTTCACACATTACAGAGGACACAGTTTGGATCTGGGATTTTCACCTTGTGTCAGACATAACACAACTGTTCATGAGTTGCACTTTCTCCTTAATTCTCAAGTACATGTTGCCCAATCAGGACCATGTAGCATTACTGATATTCAGGTGGAACCTGGTTCTCCTGGAATTACAGCTGATCTCCAGACTTCAGAGATCTGTTCCCCTGGAGAAAACGGCAGCTTCAGAGGCCATACTGTGTGGTATACCATAGAGTCTAGGAGAAACTGAAATTTCCTCCTAGGTACTGCCTCCAAATCTTCAGGAATTCCCCAAGTCAAAAATGGCAATCCTAGAACCATGGTGCGTGTGAAAACAGGCTTCACCCTGCTCCCCTGCACCACTTCCTCAACCTCAAATAGTTCCAGGGGGAGCTATTTAGGTGAAAACAGGTGTTTCTTGGGATACACATGGGTTTTCCCAATAATGTCACCTTGGGACTGTTTCAAGCTGGGAAAATGGCATGGAGGGGATGCTAAAGCCCCACGTTTCTCCACGTGCACCAGTCCTGTTCCTAACTGGGTACTGCACGCACAGGAATTGAGAACCCACAACTCACCTGTGATTGCACTATGTCTGACACAGCATGGACACTCCAGGTCCAACCAATGCTTCCTCTAAGCTGTGGAGTCCTGTGAGCGAAAATTCTACTTTGTGAGCTGCTGGCATTAAAGTTGTGAGCGAGTGATTTGGCTACTGGATAAATTAGTTTGCTCCGGAGCCAACCTTCCTGAGCTAAGACAATAATGTGTGAGCTGGAGGCTAAAAAACTATGAGCTAGCTCATGCTAACTCTGCTTAGAGGGAACACTGGCAACCTGTGTATGTCATAACATGTAAAATGGCAGCATGGCTTGAACTCGAAAATCAAAGTTCTAACACACAAATTAAAACTGCAAGGAAATTAGATTCTTTTTCCTGGGACTGTGGTTTTGCTAATGCAGGGAGATGACCCAGAATGAGCTGCCAAGCTTTCTGATATGCTCCATCACTTGTCACTCTCCTCCTGACATGTCCCCCTTCCTTTCCCAGTAGAAATGTTTTCCATTGCTTGTTCTGGCTTGCCAGCAGCTGCAAACAGATCCCCATCAGTACAGCCACGAAGAAAGTCCCTTTCATGACCAATCACTCAGAGCATCAGTGAAACTGCCTTCCTGTTTGGCATGTGGGAGTTTCAGTGACCTCATGTAGAGCTTTAATGACTCCAAGAAAGCCAGTGTGATGCGTTGGACAAAATGTTCAACTGGGTTCCACACCCAGTGATAATGTCAGAGTGATATATGGTGGACGAAGTGCTAGACTAGATGCTGGGCTCCCCCCCCCCCCCCCCCCGGCACTGACATCATTCATATACCGGTAATCATTTATTGCCTGAAATAGAGACATCATTTCTTCCAAACACTTACACACCCTGACATCATGTCATTTTTTAAGTGTGTTTCATTTGTAGTGATTGTTGGAACTTCCATCACAGATGCGGCACAAGCACTTCAGGCATGGCTTTTTTTTTAAAGTGTACAAGTAACTCTTTATGGGCAGGCCTGATATCAGTGTGGAATTTGGCAAGATCTGATAACTGGCACAGGATCCTGGGAATCTCAGTCCTAACTCATACATCTGTGCTCTGTGTTAGCTCTGTTCACAAGTTAAAGTGAACAACGCACTTACATCCTGCTTGTACATATGTACATCTCTTTGTAAAGCCCTGTTCATAAGTTACAGTGAATACATGTATGATCAGTATATAATGTATACTTGATCTTTCTTTGTATGTGTGTTGAGCAATTCTCGTGTTACAGTTAATGTATGTACAGCAGAATGTGTGATGCAACCCCCCATGTTTATCCAGGTGCTGGTCTACTGTTTCATTCATGAAGTAAATGCATATTGGCTCTTTCTTACAAACAGATGTCTGTACATAAAGGCAGGATGTACGTGGATTCACTGTAACATGTGAACATGTTTAATCGTTAAATGCTGTTGCTAATCCTGTTGCTAATCTATTTTATGTGCATTGTTAAAATTTTAAGTGTTTTATGTAAGCCGCCCTTGGCTGGGAGAACGGGATAGAAGTTTAATCAGTCAATCAATCAGAGTGAGAAAATTCCCATTCACTCTGCAAAAAAAGGGGGGGGGGACCAGTACCTGGATAAATGTGGGGTTTAAAATCACACACTGGGTTGTGTGTTGAATGTAACATGAGAATTACATGTGTTGAATGTAACATGAGAATTACTCAGCCTGCATATGAAGAAAAACCAAATGTTCACTGTACACAGATTTGTATGTGCATTCACTGTGACTTGTGAACAAAGCGAGCCTTACTCATATATGGCTTGTAGATTGTATGTCTGTCAGGGTTTGGGATTGGACTTCGGGTTGGCAGTGTATCCCCACTGTGCACATAAGCTGCCCTCTCCATTTGGGGAACCAACCTTTCCGCTGAATTGGCCTCCCCCAGCCCAGCTCAACTCAGCTCAGCCCATTCTCCACTACTCACTTTGTCATTGTGCAGTTTTTTGCAACACACTGACTGTACTATGTCATCTCTGTTAACGTACGTAGTCTGTGTTTATATCTTTTAGCCAAATTGCTTTAATTTATTAATAATAGATTGCGGAATTATGATATTATTGAGCAATTGGCATAACTACAGGATCATGACCTTTATATACCAGAGTCCCACTTTATCCAAATCCCAGAAATAGACACAGAGGCTAGATCACTAAAACAGCAATTTCTTTACTGAAGGATTCTTAAACATACAAACACAAAATCAAGCAAGGCTTCGCCGGAATTCTCCCACAGCTTCAGTGATCCTGTTTTTAGAGGATCACTGAAGCCACAGGGAATTCGGGTGAAGCCGCAGGTCAAAATGCGGCATGGGGCAAATAGTGGGAAATTCAAGCACGCAATCGGGGCAAAGGGAAGAATGACGCCAGAGTAGTGCCTCGTGGGAAATCGGTCCTGGTATTACGACTGATCTCCGGACTGCACACATCAGTTCCCCTGGAGAAAAAAGCAGTGTCAGAGGGTGGTCTCTATGGCATAATACCCAGCTGAGGTCCTCCCCATCCCAAACCTTGCCCTTGCCAGGATGCACCCCAAATCTCCAGGAATTTGCCAACCCAGAGTTGGCAATCCTACCTAAAGGCTGAGGTCCTTAAAGTAGAGGTAGGATACAAATATTTATTATATTTGTATCCTGCCCTTCTTCCGAGGCCCTCAAGACAGGATACGTTAGATAGGCAGGCAGACAGACAGAAGTGTTTATGGATCCATAGACAAAGTGTGCTACCCTAAGCAGAGTTATATCCTTCAAAGTCAGTTGAAGTCAATGTGCATAGAAAAGTGTAACTCTGTTTAGGAGTACACTGAAACATGGTCACTGTGTATGTGGGGATACACTTTACTGGTTCCCGGGGGCATCCCAGCTACAATGCCTACTACCATGAGGAAAAAACAGGATATAAACTGTTGAACATACGTGAGTATTTTTATAGAAGCTTATTTTCTTGAATCTAGGTATCTGTTGTCTGGATGTCTCGTGGGATTTCCTGGAGCCAATCAGAAGCAGTGTTGCTGAAATACTACCAGAATGGAGAAGCGCCTGATACAACTTTGATATTAAGAGCAACTGAGGCTGAAAACCTAAGAAAACTTTCCCATTGACTAAAGAAACTGGTTCTGAGTAGGCTTGCTTATGATTGCTCCCCTAGAGATCTTCCTCTGCTGTTGCTTATTCAGACTCCTATCCACCACCCTCTGACCAAGGTCATTAAGAAAAGGTCTAAACCCCTCCAGTGCACTTCCTCCTAATGCAGCCTCTAAACACTTCAGTAATATGGAGTGGCTGACCATCTGTCAAAGACCGCTGGATAGCATTGCCAACTCTGGTTTGGGAAGTTCCTGGAGATTTGGGGCTGGTGCCTGGGGGTTGGAGTCTGGGGATGGGGGGGGAGCTCAACAGATGTCATACAGCCCACCCTCTGAAGCTGCTGTTTTCCCCAGCAGAGATGATCTCTGTAGTCTGGAGATCACTTGTAATCCTGGGAGAACTCCAGGCCCCACCTGGAGGTTGGCAACCCTAAAGAGAGGAGGCACAGCTTGTCTACATTTAAATGGAGAACCTCCACCAGGGCAAACCAGTGTCATCTCTGTGTTATAGCCAGGCCCTAGTGGTTGCATTCAAACTGAGAAGAAAAGTGAACCCAGATTAGTCTTGGTCTTGATGAGTCCCTTGTCTGAATCAGTTCTGAAGCACTGGCCCAAAGGTACTCTCTCAAAGCCCAGACCAAAATCCTTGGGTGTGTTGTGTGGCGAGAGCAGCAGACACAACCAGATACATAGTTGTGCTTAATTAAGAACTACTGGTGGTGATGGAAAGTGCAGTCGATTTATGACAACCCTGTAGGGATTTCAAGGCAAGAGACCTTTAGAGGTGGTTTGCCACTGCCTGCCTCCACGTCACAACCCTAGACTTCTTTGGTGGTCCCATTTAATAACTAACCAGGGCTAATCCTGCCGGACTTCTAAGTTCTGATGAGATCAGGTTAGCCTCAGCCACCCAGGTCAGGACATTAAGAACTATTAAGTTAGTTAAAAAGGCACCCTACATTGGCAAGACTGGTTTAATTGAACATTATCTTATTCCAGTTTGGATAGGGGTACCAGATGTCCTCTTTTTAGAGGACATGTGTCAGAATCCAAAGATTCTAACAAAGGTTTCTGTTATGTTTAATGCTTGTCTGCCATGTACTGCTATGTATAATCTCCTTTATCATGTAACCTGTCCCTGCATTTGCTATGTAACCTTTCTTTATGGCTCTCTTTATGACCCTGGGTTTATGGCTCAGGCTGGGTCTGGTCAGTGTAACCATTTGGTCCGGGAGGGTGGCGACTCCAGCGCATGAGAACAATCGGCTTCTCACCTCCGCGCCTCCGCATTCCTTTCCTCCCTGCCGGGGAAGACGAGGACCAGTTTCTTATCGGCGTGTGAAGGCCTTGGCAAAAGTTATTTGTTATGCATAGATGGATACATCTAAGGGGTCTGGTTTAAGAAGGGAAATTTACATCTTCACACTTAACCTCTTTCCTGTAAGAAGCAAACGGTCAAGGGACCTTTTAGCCCGCGATTTTTCCCTCATTGTGATTGGTTAGCTATGGGTAATTCAAATTGTACTAGAGGGTATATTAGTCCTGCTTCTATTGTATGCTTTATCTCTGACAATGTTCCGAGGACCTGTAGTAATGTAGTAATAGGAAATAAAGAACTGTGTTTGATCAACAAAGGTCTGATCCTTGACTACTTCGACCAGAAGCCTCACAACATGTCCTCTTTTTTTTTGGTGTCAGTTCTCTTTTGGGCTCTTTTTTTAAAAAACTGGTCTTTTTTGAGGTTGGTAGGTTAGGAATATTCGTAATTAGTTGCAATTATCACAGCTTAAATAGTAGGGGAGGAGGAGGAGGAGGAGACTGGGTTTATACCACACCCTTTACTACCTGAAGGAATCTCAGTGTGGTTTACAGTCTCCTTCCCCTTCCGCTCCCCACAACAGATACCTGTGAGATAGGTGGGGATGAGAGAGCTCTTTTGAGAACTGCTTGTAAGAGAACAGCTCTGAAAGAACTTCTAACTGACTCAAGATCACACCAGCAGCTGTGTGTAGAGGAGTGGGAAATCAAACCCGGTTCTCCCAGATTAGAGTCTGCAGTCCTAACCACCACACCAAACTGGCTCTAAAAAGAGAGTTGTCATAGTGATCACTTGTTTGAAGTAGTCGTTCGGGAAATATGTCCTCTTTCTTGCTTTTCAGAGTTTTAGACGTAGTTTTAGATGTAGCTCCTCCTGTGCTCTTTCACTGAAATCGGCTGCTTCGAATCGGCTCACTTCGAGAGCTGTGTGTCTGTTGGCGAATCACAGTGCTACAAGACTACTTCAAGTTAGTAACACTGGCAAGAAACATTCTGCCATTAAGCACAGGGCTGAAAAAAGCAGTACAACACAACCTTCAGATCCCTTCTCACTCCTCCTTAGCAAAGCATCACTCTGAAATCTCATTTGCAAAAGCAGAACACAAAAACAGCAGCAGAGTTTATGCCACATGGCAACCGACTGTTTTAAATGTCTCCAGAGAGCGCCCTTGGGCCGTCCCAGCTCTGCTTAGGATCGCACTGCTTGTTTATAGGCCCGGCCTATCCAGGAGAGGGCCTGGCATGTTCCTATTTTTAGTAACCCAAATATAGGCTGCCTGAAGGCTATCAGATTGGAAAGGCTCTGGGTGGTGATTTCATCTTGGCTGCCCACACTTTACCATCTGCAACTTGGCCATTGTTTTCATAAGGCTGAAGTAAAGGGTAGGAAGATGGATATGGGGACTGCCAAGCACGGGATACTGCTCATAATGCCTCAGTGACGGGAGCAAGGCTAAGTAGTCAGACTTTTGTCAAATGCTGATAAATCTCCATCTTTGACTTGGCAAGTTTTTCAGGCTTTATTTTTTTTTGTCTTTTTGTGGCCTCAAGAATGGTTCACGTGCTTATGTTAGTATGCCAGTAAGGTGATGGAACCACAAGAATTTGGCTCTTTCCTGGCTCCACTGTCACGTAGGATGCTGTGCAAAAGGCAAGCATTATCTGTTGATCTTGTGGTTTTAAAAAAGTATAATTTAGAGGTATCCCCTTGTGTTTAACTATGATAGGCGGAAACTGGTCATTTAAAGGCTTGCCCTAAGATCACATGACCTTAGTTCCAGCATTGTGGTTCCCAGCTTGGGGGCTGGGATCCCCTGGAGGTCTGCTCATTTACTGCCAGGAGTCCATGAGTCCATATGCACACTAAGTAGGGTTGCCAACTCTGGGTTGGGAAATTTCTGGAGATTTGGGGATGGACCTTGAGGAAGGCAAGGTTTGAGGAGGGGAGGGTCCTCAGCAGAGCTTAATGCCACACAGTCCATCCTCCAAAGCAGCCATTTTCTCCAGAGGAACCAATCTCTGTAGTCTGGAGACATTTGTAATTCTGGGAGATCACCAGACCCCACCTGGAGGTTGGTAAGCCTAGTACTTATCTTTCTGTCATTATGCATTTTACCAATCAATGGATACTAACAGTACAAGTACTATAATTGGGGGGGGGGGGAACTTAGAAACAAACTGTAACCCTGTCTTGACTGGGGTCAGTCATTCTCAATAGGAAACACCAGTTAACTACAGAGCTGCTGCATTTTTCACCAACTGCAGTCTTCAGCTTTCACTGATACCTGACTCTAGTTAAGACCTCCCTGGAGGAAACACGGCTCCAAGGTGGAAAGTGAAATATGACTGACAGGTTCATTAGAAGAGGCAGTTTCGTCTTCTGAACACATTCAGCCTGCCTGACTTACACTTCAGAGATTATTGATGCCTCTCTTCTCATCGAGTTAGGGAGGGCTCCCTAACGGAAATGCCAGCAGCCTTACCTCAACGACTTGAAATACATCTCTGGTGTGATGGTGATGCTTACAGACACCCACGCTGCTGTGTGGATGAAGGGCTGTTCTTTGAAGGTCAGGCTTCGGGAGGTGTTTTGCTCACAACTGTTTCTGCAGAACTTTTCAGTGTCTGACAGTTCTTTATCATTCCTGCAGTAGTTATGTGAACAACAGTTCTGGGGAAATGCTTTTGTATATGGGAACAGTGGTTCGGGCATAAGTGTGAGTGATTCAAACATCTGAGTTCTCTGTTTCTTTTGTCATATGTGCATGGGTTGCGTCTGATTGTGTTTTTCAGAAGTGTGCGTTGTGACAGCTTCAGAGCAGTTTTGCAGTGCTGGAAGGTACCAAGAGGCAATGAGACGCAGGGAGGGGGAAACGAACTCGACCCAAAAACCAGAATCAAGAACCACAAGGGTAAGAAAGAAGTCTAATATAGGGCCAGTATTAAAAACCTAGTTAAAACTTATACAAAAATGCATGTATTTATTAGAAAGGTAGTTAAAAACAAATAAGGGTCCAATGAAAGCCTCGTAGGAAAGTTCAAGTGGCCTGAACACAAGGGGCCAATACAAACGACCTGCCACGTTTCAGCCTTATTGGGGGCCTTCTTCAGAGGTCAAACAGTCCAATCATTAACTTCCTCTTTTGCTGGGAACAGAGCCAGGTCTTGGTGAGTCCTGGGCAAGATGGCCTCCAATTCCCCCGCACCCAGCATGCTCTCAGTATGCACAGTTACCATGTTATGTGAATGAGGGGCCATGTGCATTTTGCATGCATTTACTGCCTCAGTACACTCAAATGAAAACCCTGGAAAATCTAGTGGTCAGTTCACATGAGAGCCAGTTTGGTGTAGTGGTTAAGTGCGCGGACTCTAATCTGGGAGTACCGGGTTTGATTCCCCACTCCTCCGCTTGCACCTGGCTGGATGACCTTGGGCAAGCCATAGCTCTGTACCAGCTGTTCCCTCAAGGACAGCTTGGGAAAGAGTTCTCTCAGCCCCACCTACCTCACAGGGTGTCTGTTGTGGGGAGGGGAAGGGAAAGGAGTTTGTAAGCCGCTCTGAGACTCCCTTGGGGAGTGGAGGGCGGGGTATAAATCCAATCTCTTCTTCTTCTTCTTCTTCTTCACATGTACCAAAAGTGCACATGCATGCAGAATAAGTGCATGCTCCTGTTCCCCCTAAGCATGGTGAACTCCTGGTAGGCACAGATGAACTTTTTGAGAGGTTTGAGAAATTTGCTGCCAAAATCTCACTCCCCTCCTCATACTTGCTTTCATTCTGCCCTTTCTGAATGTCTGAAAAGGGCTTGAGAAGGAGAGGTTTTCTAGCTGGAAATGGCTAAGCACGCTAGGTCTCAAACTGTGGCAGGTGACCTCCCAGCACCCTGGTCATTTCCCACCTGTGCCTGAAACACTGGCAGGAGGAAAATGTGGGGAAATGGGGGGTATGCTCTGGCATCCTGACAGTGGATGGGGCCCTCTAGGGTTTTGCAGATGCTCCCTGGTGTCATGACTACACTTCCAGTTTTCACAGGAAGTGACATCACTGTGCCAGCATGATACAAGTGTGCCTGTCCTTCCCCTCCAAAGGCTCCTGGGCGTTGCAGGCAGGCCTGGTTAGCCTAGGCATGGGGGTTATATTTGCAACCCTGAAGACTGCTCATCAGGGATCCATCTTGTAGGACTGTCCATTTGCTTCCACATTTTTTTCCTCTTTGTAACTTTGCTAAGAAAGCAAATATTACAAAAACACCATCAATCTCCAGTTCTTTCCTGTCCAAAGGACACTAAACCCTTATTGTTCCTTAGACCTTCTCACTCATCAGGAAAGTGAGGGAATCACATAATGTTATTATAATACTAATACTTTGCTTGGGGCAGGGTACTGAGGTTAAAATACAGAAGTTCACCTAGAACCTCTGATGGAAGCTGAGCAGAATTTGAATCAGGGCCCTTTCTCTTACTCTATGAATCGCTGTGCTGGCCAGTGTGATGAATTCAATTTCACTGTGTTCTGGCTGTTATTTACTAGCAGGGATTCAGAAAGAAGCACGAGTTATTCCCATGACTATAATCCTAATTTTAATAAACAGTATCATTTATTTATTTATTTATTATTTCACATTTTTACCCTGCCCTCCCCGCAAGCGGGCTCATTAGAAGCATATTACTAGCCTTGCATGGATCTACACTATCAAATTTTGGTTATGACTCCACTTCCACTCTGACCCCCTTTAGTTATACGCAGGGGTCCTTTCGTAAAAAAAGAGGTGCAGGAGCTCATTAGCATAACTTATTTGCATATGCCACACCCCCTGATGTCACCGGAAGTGTCAGGAGGCCACACACCCCTGACATCACTGGAAGTGTGTTAGAAGAAAGGAAGGAAGGAAGGGGGGGGGGGAGGAATGAAAGGAACAAGAAGGAAGGTAGATAGGTGGGGGAGAGAGAGAGAGAAGAAAAGGAAGGAAGGAACAGGAAGGAAGGAACAGGAAGGTAGGTAGGTAGGTGGGGGGAGATAGATAGATAGATAGATAGACAGATAGACAGACAGACAGACAGACAGACAGAAAGAAAGAAAGAAAGAAAGAAAGAAAGAAAGAAAGAAAGAAAGACTCCAGTCTTGTTTTAAAAGTTTCTGGATAATCAGCACTCTTTCCTTCTCTACCAAGGACGCCAGAGACCTCAGAGGAGCCAGTTGTGAAATTCTGAAATCTAGTTTTATTCCACCAAGACCCAGCAGCGCTTATGAGCCACCAATCAAGTAAGCACTGGAAGGTTCTGAGCATAGAACTATGTGTAGCCCTGGCATAGGTTGGCTGCCCAGGTTCATGCTGCCTAGAAACAGCACGACTGAAGTGAGCCTGGAACCCGGGTATGATGCCATAGAGTCCAGCATCCAAAACAGCCATTTTCTACAGGGGAGTTGATCTATATAACCTGGAGACCAGTTGCAATGTCAGAATATCTCCAGCCGCCACCTGGAGACTGGCAACCTGAACTACTCCTGGCCCACCACGTTTTAAAGCACAGGATGAAAAGGCAGACGTAGAAACCGAAGCCAAGAATGAATAACTTTCAGAATGCTTCTGTTTGCAAGAAGCAGAAAATGTATATCCCACTAACCAATCCTAGACCGCAGCAGCGTTTTCTCTCACAAAAGCTCCTCCCCTGCCACAATTTTTGTTAGTCTTTAAGGTGCTGCTGGGCTCTGGCTCTTTTCTACTAACCAACCCAATAAGGTTTTTTTGTACAGAACTCTGAAAAGCTTCACTCACCAGCCCCATTTCTGCCCATCTGTAACTTGAATTGACTGGTTTTTACATTGGAGTCGCCCTACATTTTCTTTCCATTCCTTAGTAACCCCGTTCACACTACAAACTGAGATGTAAAAGTTTCCTGGAGTGCCACATTGCCCTTGAATCCATTCACCTGTGAAAACAGCCACCACCATATTTTTAATGCTGTTTTGCCGTGTTAATTATCAGATAACCTCCCAGAGCGAGCAATGAAGGGACATGCTTTGTACACATATATTTTGTGGCTCCCGGCAGGGCGGCTGGGGAATCTAAATATCATTAGCAAACAAATATCATTGGACAAATTAATATCATTATCAATATCTGCTTTTACCCCTTTTGTTGTTATTTTTGGCAGTCTCATTTAATGTTAATAAAAAGCAAATTTGCTTATTTTCCAATAAAAGCAGGTAATATTTGTTCATGTCTCGCGGCTCTCAAACATCTGATGTTTATTCTAAGCAAGTTTGGCCACCCCATTCTAGCTGGCTCTTACACTGAGCAAGTTTGCCCACCCCTGGCCTAGATCAAGGCAGGTAGCCCTGTTACCCTTGTCCATAGCAGGAGGGGAAAAAAGCAAGAGTCCAGCAGCACCTTAAAGACTATGGCGGTGGGGCACGAGCCGCCGTGAGTCGCTGTTCGCTTCTCCCATCTGCACTTTGCTCTGCACCCTTGGAAACAAACTGTCCCTCTGCGGCGTATTCCAGAAAGTAGCCCTGCTCATTTTCTGTAGCCGGAATTGCAAGGGCTCTGGGGGCACCTTAGAAATCAACCAGCCCCCATCTGTCATTGACAGTACAAAAAAAAAAGCCAGGTTCCACCGAAATGCACTAAAATGAAAACAGCCATGGGGAGCAGCAGCACATTGGGCACTGCCAGGCACAGCCTGAGGTCAGAGACACGGCTTACCAGAATCCTCTCCCACAGGCGAGCGGAGGGCGCCAAGCATGCACACACGCGCCCAGGGCAGAGGATTGGGTATATATGTGTGTGTGTGTGTGTGATGGGTCCTGGTACCTGGGAGCCCCGCAGCTCCTGCCGCCGCTTCAGCTGCTCTTTCGCGCAGTCCCGCTGGTCGGCCATCTTCTCAGACCCGGCAACGCTCCAGCCGCGACAGAGGGGGTCGGCTTTGGCTTTTGAGCGGGGGGGGGGTTGAGGGTTTTTCTTTCCCCGGCCGGCGGCCTGCCGCCGGCTCAGGGACATTGAGCGGGGTGGGTGGGAGGGAGGGAGGGAGGGAGTTTCTTTGTGGGGGTGGGGGGTGGGAGAGGGTTTTTTCCCCGGCCGGCGGCCTGCCGCCGTCTCGGGGACATTGAGCGGGGGTAGGTTGGAGGGTTTTTCTTTCCCCGGCTGGGGACATTGAGTGGGAGGGGGGGGCTTGGAGGGTTTTTCTTTCCCTGGCCGGCGGCCTGCCGCCGGCTCGGGGACATTGAGCGGGGTGGGTGGGTGGGAAGGAGGGAGTTTCTTTGTGGGGGTGGGGGGTGGGAGAGGGTTTTTTCCCCGGCCGGCGGGGGGAGTCCGATCCAGCCGCGGCCCTGCTGGGGGGTGGGGCTTTGTAATGTGCCCGCCCCCCAGCATCTTCACTGGCGGAGCGGTGCTCCGCCTGGCTCCGGCCCCAACGGAGCCCTGGTTATACGTACTAACTACTTGCTGAATCTGTTAATTCCAGCTGGCTATTTTACATCAAAGCCAAAATAAGTTCCCTGAATTTATGCTTATTTATGCTTTCTGAGGCTTTTAGAAGAAAAAAATCTAGTTTATTGGGATCAGGGCTACAAACGCTTTATAGCCTGGCTAACAAAACCTGTTCTCTTTTAAATTTGGGGATTGTTCTTCACGCAAACCTTCCAGCATCAACTCATAGCTCTAAATTTGCACAGAGCCATATCCTTGACTAGATTTAATGTTCTTCCTTCAGCTATCTTATCCGGCAGATTCCAAGGGATTACCTATCCTAGCAGGTGTTGTCCTTGTATGAAGGACTGTGTTGAAACTGTCGCCCATGTTCTCCTCCAGTGCCCTCTCTATCTGGCATCCCATTGGGATCTTCTATATCCCATATTAGCCCAACTTTTAGAGACCCCTCCCCGATGATTTTAAGGTCCTTTTCTTGCTTAATAATCCAGATACAGTAATAACTGGAACAGTAGCAACGTTTCTTTGCAGTGCCATGCTCACACGGCCTGATAAGTGACACTATGAATTAGGTTTTATTATGATGTTACTCTGTTTTATTCTGTAATTCTAATTTTACTGTACGCGGATTCCGTATTTAGATTACTGTATCTACTTGTATATGCCAATAAAGGCTTGTCTGACACTGGCATTACTAGCCTTGGGGGGGGGGAGGCAAAAAGAGGGTGCTTGCCCTTTCCTCTCTCCAGGTTTCATAACAGCTAGGAAGTAGGTCAGCTTCAATTGGTGAACCCAGGAGGGGCTGAGGGGTTAATTAAACTCCTTCTTTCCTCCTGGCACAATCCAAATTGCACAGACCCTTTGTAGCCGCTATTGCCCTTTTAAAAGCAGTGGGAAGATCTAATTGTGAATCTTCTAGCATTTGTCACTCTAATTAGGTCCCTAGACACTCATGAATTTACTCCCCTTGGTCCAATGAAAACTATCTCTTTTAACCAATTTTAGTTCCTATTTGACCTCTTTTCTTACAGAGTACAGAGTTTGCAACCAGGATGTCCACCATATGTCTTCAGTAGGCTAACTAGGGGCTTTTATGCATACTCAACTTATCCCTTATTTTCTTAGCAGTCATTTACAAGCATTGGAATTGGTTTGGGCATGATTTTTCTGCATGTCTGCCTTCCCTCTGCATTTTCACAGTTGTGGAGTTGGTTTATTTTCTTCCACACATGGCTTAAATAATTAGGATTTTCAAGAGAGGGTGCCATTGTTATTGGTAGGAACAGGCATGAACTGTCTGATGAATGAAAGTTCATCACAATTTTTGGCTAGTTCATGGTTCGCGAAGCGATGTTCACAAACTGAAGAGCAGCTATGAATGTCCACAAATTTTGATCCAGTGTGTGGTGGTTTGAGAAGAGCAGAAAACAGGTCTTTAAATGGCTCCCAGCCACTTAAATCCCTGCTTTCTGCTCTTCGTGAAAAACAGCTGTTTTGTTTATATGTCTTGAAGCCATTTAAGCCACTGTTTTCTGCTCATTGCGAAAAGCTGTGGTGAGCAGAAAGCTGGAAGTGAGATGGCTGGGAGGCGTTTAACCCCCTGCTTTTCTCAGGGAGCAGAAAGCAGGAATTTAAATGGCTCATGAACTGATATGAACCGGTTTGGTTTGTGAACCAGTGTATCTGTTCGTGGTTCGGTTCGTGGTTCCCTAGTCATTGGTGGTATCATCAGTTGTGTCACAGCACTCCTCTTTTCAAAAAACAACCCCTTCCCTCACAGTGATATAAAGAAAAAGACATATCTCCACAAGAGAAGGGGCTACAAATGTACATTTTCCAAAATGAAAGCGGGAAGTTCAGATAACCTGCTCAGCCTATTGATACAAAAGTATATTGATATATAAATATTTTAGCGCTTTTTAAAAAACATAAAAAATGAAACGGCTGATCTTCAAGGCGGGGGATGAAGGGAGTGATTTGATGGTGATGACAGTCCAGTAATCAAAAAGAAGGCTAGAGGTGGGTGGGAGTGGACAGGACAAAGGAAAATGACAGAAACTTGACGCATGAAGAAAAAGGCAACTCAAAATTGGCTTCCAGAAAAAGAACGGGTTAAAAGTTGTTTCCAAGGGATTGGGGGGGAAATGGGGGGGGGGGGGGGAACCTGAAGTAAAAACTAAAAGCACAAAAATGTGTGTGGAAATCAGGGGATAAACCCAAGTCATATGGGACCAGAACCAATGGGGGGGGGAGTGGAAAAGTCCCAATCCTTCCACTTTGGTGAACCCTATGGCATTATACTCAGCTGAGGTTTTCCCCTTCCCAAATTTTGCCCTTGCTATGATCCACCCCCAAATCTCCAGGAATTTTCCAACCCAGAGGTGGCAACCCTACCTGAGGATGAGGTCCTTGAAGTAGGGGTAGGATAAAAATATTTATTATAGTTGTATCCTGCCCTTCTTCCACAGATGGAAGAATGCTATCCAAAGCAGAGTTATATCCTTCAGAGTCAAAGTCAATTGAAGTCAATGTGCACAGAAGGTGTAACTGTTTACACCTCCAGTACACTTCCTCCTAATGCAGCCTCTTGCTCCATTACCATGCCTTGCTAGCACTTCTGCTGCTACTCAGTGGAGAAGTGGGAGCCAAACAGGGGGGATGATCAGTGGCACACCAATGCCTCAATGTCATTTCTGGCACAAACTGGGAAGTGACATCACTGCATTGGTGTGATGCTGCAGGTAAAACCATAGAGTTTCAGGTGACTCCTAGAGTGGATTCATGCCAGAAATGATGTTGCAGTGATATCATTTGTTGTGACACTGCCCTCCTCGCCTTGCATCTCTAAGGAGTTGTAAGTGCTGGGCTGGTAACCCTAGCTCCTCAGCACAGGCGTCAACTTCAGGGGGGCTGGGGAGTTGGAGCCCCCCCCCCCAAAACTTTTCCAGGACATGCTGAGCCTACCCCAGAGACAATGGCCTGTAATGTCTCTGGCCCAGCCCCAGCCCTCCCCCCCCCCCGGGGAAATTGGAAAGTCTACACCCTTGCTCCTCAATCACACACGGGGTTGCCAGGCTGTGCCTAGAAACCAATAGGAAGGCTGTGGGAGGGGACGTATGGTGGCTGTGGTGTCACATCACTTCTGGTTAAAAAAAAAAAGTGATGAAGGTAGCTCTAGGAATCACCAGAAACTCTATTTTTACCATAGAGATTCCAGTGATTCCTAGAGCTACCCTATGCCACTTCCCTTTTAATTTGGTAGTGAGGTGGCACTGCACGCAACACTGCAGGGGTTCTGTTATTTTTCTCCCACTGCTGCTCAGAGTGGCAGTGGGGAATGGGAGCAGGGAGGAATGGAATCCCTGGTCACACATGACATTGCAGGTTTTCCTCAGTTCTCATGCATATGATATCTGATTTCGATTGCAACTGTGGTATGCATGGAAAGGGCCCTCCCCCATCACCATTTTCATGACCTATAATATTCCTGGGGGCGCTCTATTTGGCCTGCTAGGGAAACTCATGTGTACATTTGTGGCTTTCCCAAATAGGCCATATAGAAGAAGAGGAGGAGAAGAGATTGGATTTATACCCTGCCCTTCACTACCCAAAGGAGTCTCAGAGTGGTTTAGAATCTCCTTTCCCTCCCCCTCCCCACAACAGACACCCTGTGAGGTAGATGGGGCTGAGAGAGCCCTGACAGAACTGACCTTGAGAGAACAGCTGTGCCAGAACTATGGCTTGCCCAAGGTCATCCAGCAGCTGCAAGTGGAGGAGTGGGGAATCAAACCCAGTTCTCCCAGATTAGAGTCTGCTCACTTAACCACTACACCAAACTGGCACCAAATAGGACAATGTGGGAGGAAGACTGAGCCCCCTTCTCCATGCATGCCACAGTTGTGATTCAGATCAGACACCACATATCTACAGGAGTGGAAGAGAACCTGTTGGGGGCTTGCCCCCATGGCCTTTTGCTCTAGCTTGGCTTCTTAACTGCATTGGTCTTTTCCTTCCATTAAATACAGTATCATTTGCCAGTTTCTGCTTACCCACTTTTCCTTCAAGATTTTCTACTTTTTCCCCCCAGATTGCTTTTGTGGTGGTCTGAAAAGGTAGAAACAAACCCGTGAGAGCAGCAAGTGATACTTTGTATGGGGGTGGGGAGAAACCAAGACAAACTGTAGCAAAAATCTGGTGCAGAAAAGCCCAGGTATCCAAGGTGGGGATCACAGACACAACCTGGACACACTTTAACGTGTGAAGACATTTCTGACTGGGGAGACTTGAGATTGCATAGCCTTGAAACCCACTGGAAGCCTGACACCAGTCACTCTATCTCTGCCCAACCTACTTCATAGGGTTCTTAGAGGAGGGGAGAGCCACCATGTATGCTTTCCTGAGCTCCTTTGGGCTAGATAAATATGTGATGGATAGATTTCCTGTTTTCGGCTTGGAAAGGAAAGGGCAGCTGGCCTTTCCCTTCTTGCTGAATGTGAAACGGTGGTAGATGTGGAAATCCTTGGAGCCTTCATAAAGCAGAAGATATTGCAAGGTTATTCTTCTATGATCTCTTCACGTTCGGAACATTGAGAACATACTAGTGAGTGTTGCTGTGGCTTCTCTTGTTATTCATGCATTCCTTGGCCAGCAGCTCTGGGAATTGCCATGGGAAGACATTTCTGTTGGAAGAGGACTTACTGGGAGGTAACCATACCAATAGGGAAGTGCCAGAGGGGTGCCCCTGGGATCCCAAGTCCTCTTTATTCACAGCAGTGTTCCAGAATTGTTTGTTTGGAACAATCCAGTATGTTACAGAGAGTACAAAACATTCAGGTCTCAAGTCGTCTTTGAAGGACTGCACGTTGCAAATAACAAAGAGCTGAAGGGGAAAAGCACACTTGCCTGCATCTTTTTAGAGCGCATCGGTATTCCTTTAATACCCAGACTTGGCACAGCTATTAGGAGCCACATTCACTGTGTGAAACAGCAAATGATTAAATGCAGCACACACAGTATATGACTATCTTGGTGTGGTTTTGAATTCACTTTTTAAAGACCCTGGAGACAATCTCAGCAGATGGATTGCTGGGGGTTATGTGCCCATGTCTTTCTGATGACTGAAGACAAGCCAGGTTTGGAAGGCAAACCACTTTGACAACTGCAAGGTGTGCCTGCAAATTCTCAGCCAATATTTTCAACCAATGCTGCCCACATTTGCCTATTCAAAATTTCTCTTTGACAATAGTTCCCGTTATTTACTGCAACTAAGGGTTGTTCTATAGTTACAGAGTCCTGTGGTGCTATGGAAGTCAATGATCTTCTGCAGCAAACTGGAAAAGGAATGACAGCTTTGTTCCCAGTACCATGCTGAATGTCACAGTCTTTGTGCTTTTAACATCACACAATACCCACCGGTACTAACAAATGAGTGAAGGCCCAACTACAACATGCCACAGTTTATGAGGCTGCCTCCAGTCTGCTGCGGGTCCTGCCAAGTTGATGTGCACTAGAAGTTCTCTGTGGACACTTAAATTCTCAGACATATGAGGCCCAATTCAGATTGGGATTATGAGTTATGGGAAGCGGGGAGTAAGCCTGTCTTACCCCCCTCACGTGTTTCCTGACCTGAAATGGTTGCTGGGAGCCATTATTTCTTCTGTTATGGAAACTTTTGGGTAGTACATCAGTACATCGGCATATGTAAGTTTCCCCAGTGGAACAAATAATGTGCACCAGCCATTTCAGATCAGGAAAATGGTGCAGAGTGGGGGGAGGCTTAAACTCTCTCACCCTGCATGCTTTGGTCCAGATTTTTTACCACTAGGGCCAAATTACACAATAGATTTTTAGTGAGCTGCATCCAGGTCCCCAAAACTTAACTTTCTCTGCAGCCACACAGCAGCTGTGGGCAATGTCACTTAAAAAGTCTGTGGGGTACAGATTCAGCTCAGGAGTGTGGCATAGGGGACAGAAGGGCTCCTGCCTTTCTCCTGCACTATTTTCCCAAGCCAAAACAGCTCTGGGGGTGTTACTTCCCCCAGTGCCATTTTGGCTCAGGAAAACAGCATGGGAGGGAAGGCTGGAAGCCCTCCTCCTTCTGAGCTGAATCCAACCCTTGTAGTCTTTTAAAATTAAAAATTTCCACAGCTGCTATGTGGTTGCAGGGACAGCAAGTCATGTTCCCCAGATGTGACCCATTTTTTTTAAAAAAAACCATATAGTTTGGCCTCATAATTTATATGCCACACTTTCTTGTGATATCTGAATGCAGCCACGGGATATTCTTGTCCCCCCCTTCACATTAATTTATTGTGAATACATATTTGAAAAGCATTCCAAATGCATACAAAAGGGGGAAAATACATTAATGAGTTTATTTGACCAAACCTACTGCATATATTGCACACAGAGAACTCAGTCTAATCTGTGTTTGTTTGAGATTCTGTCTTTAACGGCTTGGTTTTGATGTGCCGACACATCTATTGGTTAGAAGCAGAACAGCCTTCTGGAGGAACCCTCTCAAAGCCAGCAGAGAATTCTCATCCTGTTACAACAATTCACTTGCTGATTCCTTCTGACATATTTACAGGGCTGCTCTTGAGAACAATGGCATCATAAAACAGCCAGATAACTAGCTCTGCAAAAAGCCAACCAGGCGTGGATCCCATGTTTAGCTCTTTGGGGCGCTCTCATTCTTCCGCTGTCACTTTGTGTATATAGAGCTGCAGTCTGCCTCTTTCTGTCAGATAAAACTGGAAGAGCAAACTTCCTCATCTATTTGTTTTTTTCAATCACACTCTTCGTCCAATAAACCCAAAGTACCTTTTGTGGGTTCCCCCCACTCTTTATTCTCACCACAACCCTGGGAGGTAGGACAAGCTAAGATATAGTGACTGATCCAAGATCACACAGTGAAGCCACAGATGGACATAAAGCCAGGCCCCATAGCTACGGAGGGGCTTTTGGGGGTTCTGCCCCTTTTCTTAAAGTCACAGCCCCACAAGAATTTCTCCTGTAAATGCTTTTTTCAATCATTTAAAAAAAATTTTTTTGAGGTGTGAGCTCCTTTAAGCAGAGTGGGGTGCTGTAGTTGACTAATTCCTGCACTGAGCAAGAAAGTCGGAATAGGTGACCTCCAGGATCCCTTCTAACTCTGCATCAAGAAACTCATCTCCTTCAAGAGAGTTTTTCTGCATAAGTGTTAGCTTTCCTGACTATACATCATCAACCCCACCTGCCAGCTTGTTATCAGAATTGCTTAGGCTGGCAAAAGTGATTAACTTGCAGCATCTGAGAACTGTCATCTGAAGTGGTTAACATCTTATAATTTAGAGATTTGTCCTGATAACAGCTTTCTATTGGCTAAATGGCTTTTCTTTCTGCACTGAAAACTTCAGCCCCACCAGAAAAAGATTCGCCCCACGAGCCCCTGCCTATCGGCCTGCACAAAGTTGAAAGTTCCCTGAATCCTCAAATCCCCTCCCTAAAAATCAGATGAGCGGGACCCCAATTTGGATTAGGACTATAGTGTGAAGGGGGGAGGATTAAAATTAATCCTTCATTCCGTGTTCCTGAGCTGACATGGCCTCAGGGAACCACTGTTTTCTTCACTGGCAAATGATGCTGTTAAGTAATCTTATACGCTGAATGTAATTGAGTAATTTTATACTCTGAATGTAATTGTCTTTTGGATTGGACACCTGCTGTGTTTTGTCTTGCTTAGATTATAAACTGGATAACAGGCCCTGTTGTTAGCCAAATTGCTCTATTTGCTTTAATAAAAGGTTGGGGAATTATGATATTAATGTACAATTGGCATAATTACAGTATCACGGCCTTTGTATACCAGAGTCCCACTTTATCCAGGTCACAGAAATCTTTGTGTTTGTGTCCTTTATAAAGTTTATATGTCTGCTACCTGGCATTACATTTTATGACACACATGGTCCAGCCCAATAAGGTCTCAATGTCAGTCTAGGAGTAAGGCCCGTTGTGGGAAGAAATACAATGGGCTCTAGAAGGAAGCTCCAGGTGAGTGTCCCGGCTGTGGCTGGTGGGGCGGCAGAGGGAAGGGGAAAATAGAGGGAGGCAAGCTGTGTTTATTTCCTTCTGGTTAGCTATAAGGCAGGGGTGTCTCAAGTCATTTTGCTGCCCCAAATGGGTAGTATGGGAGGACAGCCTCATGGTAACTGGTATGGTTCCCTCCACCCCTGACTTATGCTGATTTGGGGTTATGCAGTTGCCGCTAAGGTAGAAGGCCACCTCCTCCTATGCGATGTCTTCTGGGTTCCAAGCAGTTCCATAGCCAGTTACAAGGCTGCCATCTCTGGGTTGGGAAAGACCTGTAGATTTGAGGGGTAGAGCCTGGGAAGGGAAGGGGTGGGGAGGGACCTCAGCAGGGTATAATGCCATAGAGTCCATTGCCCAGAGCAGCCATTTTCTCCAGGAGAACTGGTCTTGGAGATCTCCAGGTGCTGCCTGGAGGCTGGCAATACGAAGGGGAGGGCCAGACCTGTAGATTTGAGGGGTAGAGCCTGGGGAGGGCAGGGTTTGGGGTGCCCATAGCAGCCATTGTAATAACAGGGGAATTTTCTGTAGGAGAAATTTTGTGCTGTGGCTGGGGAACACAGTGATTTCTGGAAGATCTCCAGGCCTCACACTCATCTGCCACCTCCAGTCAGTTGTAAGGGTAGTACCTTCTCCAAATGACTGAGTTAGCCTTCTTATTTTTAAAAAAAAAACTCAGAAAGGTTCTCAGTTATGAGATCATCTCCCTCATCTTGGACTGATTAATCATCCTGGACTGTTAACTGGCATTTTACCTCACAAAAGGATGGTCAGCCAGCAGTCATAACAATAGTTTTGCCAGGTTTGATCAAGATAATGTACTTTTAAAAGTGTTATATAAATACCAGGCATTATTATTGTTAATAATAATATTATTATATCAGGAGGATTCCAAAAGCTGTGTTTTTCTTGATCTGCATTCCTTCCTTCGAACTACCGATAAAGCCCACTTTCCCCCCTCAGTATCTGTTTGTTATCCCTTCTTTCCTCCAAAGCGCCTGAGGCATTGTACACAGTTCTTCCCCTGTCTTGTTTTACCCTCACAACAAGACAGAATAGCCTGAGAGTGGGTGGCCCAGTATTACCCAGTGAACTTCATGGCTGGGATAGATGTGTGTGAGAGTGAAGGAGGAATGAACCACATCACACTGTTAGCATTCCTGTTTGGACTTGAGGACTGAAAGGGTTCCATGTTTCAGTTGGGCTGGATAAATAGGGGGGTGTATTTTCATGAAGGGAAAATGGCATGGGCAAAAGCTTAACCCTCCTTTCCCTTGTGATATGATCTCTTCCCCTCATGTGTCTGCTATCTAAAGTGTGGAGGAAACGGTCATGTTTGGTTTGTCCTCACTGGCTGACCCTGGGCCAGTCACTTTCCCTCAGCTCTATCCTAGCTCACAGGGTCATTGCATAGACAAAACAGATGAGGTGGAACCTGCCCTCAAGGCCAGATATAGGGTTGCTAGCTCCGGGCTGGGAAATACCTGGAGATTTTGGGGGTGGAGCCTCAGGAGGGCGGGGTTTGGGGAGGGGAAGGACCTCAGTCAGGGTATAATGCCATTGAGTCCACCTTCCAAAGCAGCCATTTCCTCCAGGGGAACTGATCTCTGTCGTCTGGAGATCAGTAGTGATAGCGGGAGATCTCCAGGCCCCACCTGGAGGATGGCAACTAATCAGATATGTGATTTTGGGCTTCCCACATAGGGTTGCCAGTTCTGGCTTGGGAAATTCCTGGAGATTCAGGAGTGGTTCCTGGGGATGTTGGAGGTCAGGCAGGGCGCTCAATAGGGCTGTGATGCTATGGAGTACACCTTCTGAAGCTGCTGGTTTCTCCTGAGGAACTGAAGCTCTGGAGTCTGAACAGCAATTTGGAATTTCAGGAGAATTCCAGGCCCCTCCTGGAGACTGGGAACCCTGCATCCCAGGTGCATACAGGGCTTGTTCTGAGCAAAACTGTGGCATGCTGGGAGAAGGGATAGAAAGGTAGGAAAACATCACACAGGGGTTAGGTTCTGGGCAGGAGCTCTGTTGTATGCTTCAGGGGGACCAGAAGACAGGAAGTTTGCATAGCAAGAGGCTCAAATGGACCGAGAATGGGCTATCCAAAAGGCAGAAGGAGGTTGAGGGTAAAAGTCAAGGGACAGGATGGCTGAGTGTTATTGGAGGGAAGATGAGGAGAAGAGAGCCGAAGGGTCTGTTTTAGAAGTGGTACACCAGGGATTCTGCTGGTGGAGCAAGGAGATTAGATATTGCAGAAAGGAATGTGAATCCATTGTTGGGGGGGGGGGGGAGTCCTGTTTATCATGTGTGTAAAATAAGGCAGAGCAATAAAAGAAGTTAGAAAATTGTGTTTGGCAGAATCCCCCGTAAAGCAAACAAGCCTGATTCACATAAGAGTCGCTCAATATCACTCAACATCTCTTTGTCTGTTTCAGGTCCACTTTGTTAACAGAAATCAAAAGAAAATCAGAATTCTGTTATTCACAGCCATCTCTTGGTATGCAGAATCAGGACTATAGAGAAATCTTTCTTTCTCTTTTTGTCGTTCTAGAACTCATGATTGCAGAGAAGTTTTGAAAATGGATGGGTGAAGGGGTTGTCAACCTCCAGTTGGGGCCTGGAGATCTCAAAAAAATTATAGCTGACCTTCAGATTAGAGAGATCAGTTCCCCTGGAGCAAATGACTGCTTTGGAGTGCAGACTCTATGGCACTGTAGCCTAATGAGGTTACTCCACTTTCCAAATGCTGCCCTCCCCCAAATCTTCAGGAATTTCCCAACCTGGATAAAAGTGTGGCGGAGGGAACCTAAACTGAGATTCAGAGCTTGTTGCAGGGTGTGCAACTGTGAGCACACAAAGCACAGGAAGGGAAAAGCATTAAACTGCCCCTCCACTTAGCCAATCTCTACTCCCGATTTCAGCCCCTCATGGCTGTGTTATGTTGCAAAACTGAAACTATCCAGAGACAGATTTCATGAAGCTGTCCATCACAAGTTGGTTGGCCTTACATCACATGATTGTGACATCACTGTTGCTAGAGTCACATGACTGCCCTGTGGTATTGCAAAGGTGCCACCTTTTCGGCATTGCACATGTTTGATTTCTGGAAAATGTCCTGTTATTTCCCGCATTCTTGCTTCTGCCTCTATTCTGTGGATAATCCTCAAGGCAAGGCGTGTTTAGTCAGCTGATTAATGTTATGGGAAAATATGCACAGCATTCTTTGTTTATTAGTATTTATAAACAGAGTTATTTTGGACCCTCAAAGATTGTGAAGACTGCAACCCTATGCACACTTATTTGACAGTTAGTCCCACTGAACTCTGTGGAACATGCTTCCAAGCAAATATACTTAGGATTGAGCTGCATGAGGGATTTCTGGGAGGGGGGGGTTGGATATTGAATATGGCATGCCAGTCCAATAACACCAAAGCCGAAAAGACAGATCTGAACATATCTTCCAACATATCACAGATGGAAATGGTACTACTTGTCAATTAGGACATCAAAAGTGCAGTCCTAAACAGTTATACCCTTCTAAACCCATTGACCTCAACAGACTTAGAAGGGTCTGCTTCTAGTTAGAAGAATTGCATTACTGCTGACTCAAAAGGCAGTTATGCAAAGCATGTAAGGGAAACAATGGACAGGGCTCTGTCCATGGACGTGTGATACATGAAGCTGCCTTCCACGGAATCAGATCATTGGTCTCTCAAGATCAGTATTGTTGCAAGGACTTTCACCTGTGGAGTACATGACTTAGGTTGCATTCATATGGCTTTTTTGAGCTGCGCCGGGCATGAGTGCCTGGTGGATTTAAAGTGCATGTCCAGATAACAACATCTGGGAATTGTGCCGCTTCCGTGATTAGTCCGCCGATCCCCGTCGGGGATCCGTACTTAAAAGATAGTGGTGAAAGTCCCGTCCTAAGCTGGCCAATCGGCTAATGGCAGACTTTCCCTTGTCTAGTTGTTCTACCAGCGTGCAGTCAGCCCATAGGGATGGTCTCCAGACCATCCCGAATGGCCACCATTTTAAAAAAGTCTTAGAGATGCACACATAACCACTTAAACATGTGATGTCTGCAGAGCTGCACTCAAACGATCCAAACAATTTAATGTTTCTGAAGGTCCCGTGATATTTATGCACTTTGTTAACTGAAATGGTACCTTGAGGAAGGTACTGCTGGCGGTGCTTTTACCATTTTAGTCTGCGCATGCGCGGGAAAACAAATACACAGTGAGGCACATATGCGCATGTGTAAACAGGATTTTTTTTATAAAAAAAAAAAACCTGACTGCACGGCTCCTTATGGTGGATGCCATCTAGACAATCCACTGTGGAGTCACGCATGGTAAAGCGATTCATGGGGAGCTGTCTGGTTGTGTGATGCTGGATCAAAAAGGTCTAGATCAAATTACAGATGGGCCAATGGCGGGATTAGCTGCCCATCTGAACGCACCCTTAAGTTTGATGTAGTGGTTAAGTGTGTGGATTCTAATCTGAGAGAACCAGGTTTGATTCCCCACTCCTCCACTTGTACCTGCTGGATGACCTTGGGCAAGCCATAGCTCTGTACCAGCTGTTCTCTCAAAGACAGTTGTCTCAGAGCTCTCTCAGCCCCACCTACTTCACAGGGTGTCTGTTGTGGGGAGGGGAAGGGAAAGGAGTTTGTAAGCCGCTCTGAGACTACAAGTGAAGGGTGGGGTATAAATCCAATATCTTCTTCTTCTTCTTCTTCTGTCTCAAATGGTCTGGAGGTGTGGCTTGTCATGTGACTGGTATAATGGTGCCTCTTCCGTTCCTGGTTGTATAATTCCATCTTTATCACCCATCCAATCCTCCAGTATTGCCTTTCTAACAATAAAGATGTGCTCAGGGAGGTTGGAAGCCTCGACTGAACTTATAGTGAATCAGAGTATTGATCTATGAAGGTCAGTATTGTCTACTCTGACTGGCAGCTGCTCTCCAGAGTCTCAGGTAGAGGTTTTCCCATCACCTCCTGCCTGATCCCTTTAACTGGAGATACCGCAGATTGAACCTGGGACATTCTGCATGCAAAGCAGATGTTCTGATCCACAGCCTATCCCCATCTGGAGTCAACAATGTCCCCGGATAAGGAATGTCTAAGAAGGAAGGCAAGTGCACCTGTGAGCACACAAAGACCATTTCTAAAACTTTTCTTCAAAAGGCAAAAATAGGAACAAAACACAGACAGTGCTTTATCAGCCACAGCTGCCAGGGAAATAGGAATAAACAGGGGAAATCAGACCAATTGAAATCACAGCGTATTATGAAAAATAATAACGTATTCTTGCACTAGCAAGAATATATGGAAATAAGGGGAAGTATTGGGGCTAGATGAGAACCCTGTATTACCTGTTTCTTCTGGGTCCAGATAAAATTGACACTGGGGCCTTTCAAATGCCAACTAAGTTCAGGATAAGAAGCCTCATTGGTGGTACTGTCATTCTGACCAGTGAGACCAGGAATACACTGAGCCTTTCTCAGTAATGACTCCCCCCCTTTGGCCTGGAATCAGTTGACCGAACAGGTGTGGAGTTTTCCAATATGAAATTGTAAAAGATGTTAAACATTGTGGATAGTTGTTGTCCTGGGTATTCTGCACTTTTTTTGTTTTGTTTTCAATGGGAGCTCTTGCTCTGTGTCTCCCCCCCCCCCCCCTCAATTGTTGCAGTTCTTTTCAGGCAGTTTGCATGATGTCATGCGGGCGTCTATTTGCCTAGTTTTCCCCAGCTTGGCTGCTGGTTTTCCTACATTTGCTTGGGTATGATCTTTTCTGAAAGATTCAGAGGCAGAAAACTGCTGGATACCAGTGCTAGGAGGCAACATTGATAGGCTTTTTGTTGGCTATTTTTTAAATTGTTAGAATATATCAGTATGGCAACACTACAGCAATATACGTACTACTGACCAAAAAAATGGCAAAAAGCCCATGATTGACCGCAGGGGTCATTTCGTAGAAAAAGAGGTGCAGAAGCTCGTTAGCATAATTCATTAGCATAACATTTGCATATGCTACACCATCTGACATCACCGGAAGTACGGCAGAAGGCAAGAAAGAAAGGAGAGAGAGAGAGAGAAAGAGAGAGAGAAGGAAGGAAGGAAGGAAGGAAGGAAGGAAGGAAGGAAGGAAGGAAGGAAGGAAGGAAGGAAGGAAGGAAGGAAGGAAGAGCTGGCAGAGAGGGGACAGCTACTAATCCAAGCCTCAGAAATACCACTATTCTGGGAGGAGAGCTTCAGTGGTAGCCAAAGCCTTCAGAAGGCTGGTCGGAGGAACAAGGACCTTTCCAGGGGACGGGGTCATTTTGCTGCAGCCATGACACAAGCAGGCATTCCCCCACGGGGGGGGGGGGGGCTGGCATCAACTTCCGGAGCTGCGCTCCCCCGAGCTCCTGCTCGAAACAAGCCCTGATTGACAGTAGGGGAATGGTGAGCACAAAGGGACGCCAGAGGGAATGCCCCTGTGAAGAACCTCCATGGCTGCTACAAATGACTCCCCATTTGCACCACCAGTTAGAGCAGAAAAGGGAACATGTGGAAGCAGCATTTGAATAGCTCATTAGAAAATAATTGTTCGTTGATTGGTTCCTAAACCTGCTTTATAGCTTTTGTTAACCACTCTGAGTGCAGGAAAAGTGGAATAGAAATATGTTGAACAAGTTAATTGCTATTTTAAATGTGATCACAGATTAAATCTCCGTTGTGACTTGAAGGCTGCTCTTTGGGGTTGTTGTAAGGAGTCTGTGGTCACAGCATGCAGGGGATGTCTGGCAAATGTATTAACTCTTGTAAGATTTGAAGTGCAAATTAATTGGAGATAGCTGGTAAAATTTAAATAGCTGATTAGATTAGAAAGACAAAAAAAATCTCTCTAGGATACAACAACTGACATGTATTTTGAAAATCTTGGAGCTAGAACATTTAGTTATTTACTTCATTTATCCCCTGCCTTTCTCTCCAGGGGACCCCATAGCAGCTTACATTGTTCTCTTCTCCCCCATTTTATCCTCACAACAACCCTGTGAGGTAGGTTAGGCTGAGAGTATATGACTGGCCCAAAGTCACCCAGTGAGTTTCCGAAGCAAAGTGGGGATTTGAATCTGGGTCTCCCAGATTGTAGTCTAACGCTCGAATCACTCTACAGCGTAGTGTATTCGAGGTGCATCATTCTTTTGCATAGTGCATAATTCTCCTCCATATTTTTTAGACCCCCATTTCCACATGACTTTTGTCCACAGGGGTCACATGATTCCCAACATAACCTTAATGGTTAAAGAGTATTCCTTCCCTTTCTCAGCAGCATAAACACTGGCTGGCTCCAACCTGTGTTCAAAATATAAACACTTCAGTATTGTAGCTTTGAATACATCTGGCAGGGTGAGAGAACAATCCCCTTATCTTCATGTCTTCTTGCTGGGTTGTTTGTTTTTTTAAACCAAGTACTGACTTTTAAAATTATTCTGAATGTAAGATGCTTAACGATAAAGGCTGGATACAAAGAACTGCAAGCAGAACACAAGGAGTCTTTGCTGCCTTTCCCTTCTTTCTGCACCTGCTGAAAAGATGGTCCCCAGGACTGGGAGACCCTCGGGAACAGCATGTCGTGCAGTGGAGAGGGACTGCAGAGGAAAAGGGGAAATTGGCAGGATTCCCTATACACTCTTGTATAAACGCCTGCACATACAGAATAGAAACTCATGCAAGAATGTGTGTGAGAATTTCCATTGATTTCCACACAGCTGCTGCCCCCCCCCCCTGCATCCCATGCTTTGTGGGGAGGTGCTGCAGAAACCAAAGGAAAGTGGTAAAATCTATTCTGTGAGCTTCTCTCTGCTCACGGTTCTCTGAATCCAACCCAAACTATTAAACTCTGTTACTTTTAGCAATGCCACCCTCCAGGTGGAGCCTGGACATTTTCTGGAATTACAACTGATCTCCGGACAACAGAGATCAGTTACCCTGTAGAAAATTACAGCTTTATACCCTGCTGAGGTCCATGCCCTCTCCAATCCCTACCCTCCCTAGTCTCCACCCCCAAAATCTTCAGGAATCTCCCAGCCAGGAATTGGCAACCCTAATCTGCTGGTGTGTATGTCTAGATTTTAAGACGGGAAAAGAAAAAATATGTAGAAAGACATCTCCAGCAATAGAATGAAAACTGTGATTAAAAACATGCTGTTAGGTCTTTTTAAAAGGTTTAGTTTGGAATATTATTCTGCATGAAAGTAATGGCATAGTAGTCCATTCAGCCGTAAAACAGCAACTGAATTTCCCTCTTGACCTCACAGAGAGAATCCAGAGAAAGAGGATGGTGTCTGAATCATCTGTGCGGCTGTGCCATTTTTGTTTTGATTTTTTTGCAGTGGTTCCTTCCCTTCACCTTCTCCCAAGGTTAATCTACAGTGCAATAGAAGCTGCACATTAGTTATCATAGCCTGTGCTCACCCTATCAGCACCACCATGGGTTATACAAATATTTCATAGAGATAGCCATGTACCTCCCAACTTTTACTCACAAGGCAGTGCAGTAGCAGGTTTATCAAAGTGCATTGTGGGATAATTCAGTGCACATAGCAGGCCATATTTGTGCCACCATATTTGTGCAAACACGGTCCACTGTCAAGAGATGTGCTCAATAGTATGAGAATGCTGACATTTCAAGGCTCTGCTTCAATAGAATGTTGCCAAGTTTTTTTTTCTGGAATAAAAAAAATTAAAACTACATCAAATAATACCGAGCCTCGAAATACCATTCATGCATGATAACAGATTAAGAGCAGTACAAACCTAGGGATGCCAACAGCCTGGAGAAAAATGGGGAGGTATTTACCAGCTAGGGAGGGAAGACAGTGTGGTATAGTGTAATCTCATCCTATCTCAGGGGGCGTTTTCGCACTGGCTTTTTTCCGGGGCGAGCACCGGAGTGAGCACCGGAGTTTCTGGTCAGTTTCACATCAGTTGCTCCGTGCTCACAAACTCCTCCGGAGTTTCACCGCACTGCTCAGGAGTATCCCTGGAGCAAGAAAATCCTGTTCCTGGCGGTGTTTCCTGTTTACTTCGTTGGAGAAACCTAGATGAGAACACACCCACTCGCCCGCCCTCCATCTGGCCCGCCCCGCGGTGGGCGTTTCTTGAATTTTTTTTTTTGAAACGAGCCCTCCTAACGTTATATCGAAATAAGGAGGCAGGGAGGCAAGATCGCACCACAGGGACTGCGTTGGCAAGGTGGATTTGCCGTTTCTTGGGAGCAGGAGCCGGGCGCCATTGGCCCGAGAGCTCCATGTGCTTGCTCCCCGGTAACTGCTGCCCTTTGTTTGGGCTTCCCTGGCAACAGCCCGTGCAGAGCTGGTGGTGGGTGCTTTCCTCTAGCAATCCGTGGAGAAGCCGCGGCAAGCGGGCGGGCGGGCTGGGTAAACTTGCCTTCCTTTCCGCTCCCTGTGTGCGGTCCCACGATCCTGAAGCAACACTTCCCCCCCTCCTTTTTTTTTTTTTTTTAAAAAAGGCCCTTATAACGTTATAACATCATAATGAAATTTTGATGCAGCAAGGGAAGACGGCACAATTGTTGTCTTTATATAATAAACACACGTTCACATCTACTATGGGGGGGGGTTAATTTGCTGTTTATTGGCAGCCCCTGCAGAGCAGGCTGGGCGCGCTTCTTTGCAGAAAAGTCACAGAAATGGATTGAACTGTTTTCAAGGGGCTATAACTATTCCTGCGGAGCGGGGAGACTGCTCTGCGTGTCATGCTGCTCCTCCTCAGCTGCCGCCACCACCACCACCACCATTTATGTAATTTTTTTTTCTTAACACGGGCCATCTGTCGCCATGTTGCCCATCCTCCATTTTGTTGCCTTGATCGGGTTAAGCACACGACATTTCAGTTCACATCGGAGAATCCACCAATGGGGGGGGGGGGGTCCTCCTTGTAGCCCGCCAATCGTTTTGCATCAACCCAGAATGGCGGGAAAATTTGAATACTGAGGAGGGACTTGATGAATTCTGGGAAGAGGAAGGCGGGTGATGCACTGTCGTCATTCCACTATGACGTTATAACATTACCACGCATGCGTTTAAAAAAAAAAAAAGGAAAAGCGGGGAACGAGGGAGGAGCTGGGGGGGAGGAAGGGGAGGGAAGGGGAGGGGAAATGCAAGGGGCGGGCACAGAGAGCATCGAAGCAACCCAAATGGGAACAGAAAACTTCGGGGGGGGGGGGGAGAGGAGCAGATTGCTATAGTGCGAAAACGGCAGGTTTGCTCAGGAGGAGTCGCAGAGGGGGAAATGAGGAGGAAGTGAGAGGCAACTGGCCAGTCTGAAAAGGCCCTGGGTTTTTTACGTGCATGGGAGACCTCCAAGGAAGGCTCTGCAAAGGGAGGCAATCACAAACCACCTCTGCTTCTCGCTTGCCTTGAAAGCCGCTTGCTGGGGTCTTCATAAGTCAGCTGCAACTTGACAACACATACATAATTTTCAAGTGACATTACTTACCTTTATGCCATGAAAATGTATTATCTGCCCATTTCCACACATTATGCCTATGTTAAGGGAACAAGGCATTTTTTAAAATCCAAGTTGTTGACAGCCTTCAGAAACTATATGTAATGCAAACAATACATCCCAAAATTGTCTGGGGAAGGCTTTTGTTATGGAATCAGAGATATCCCTCCATTCTAATATTTTATTATTTTGACACCTAAGTCAGTGTTGCAATTTCATTATGAGCGGTACAGCAGATGTGTTCTCAAGTCCTTGTCAGTGCAATCCTAAACCGAGTTACACAGGGCTAAATCCATTGAAATCAATGGGTTTAAAAGGATGGAACTCTGTTTAGAATCACACTGTTTACTCCCTGCTTGAGAGCTGGGACTGTCCCCTTTGGCTTTTTACCACCTGGTCTTTTTCTCCAAGACTTGTGGCCAATTGTGCAACTGGCCAGCCACCCAACTTGCTAGTGGTCCCTTTGGTGCAAGATCCTATATGGAAACCACACCTACAAAAACCTATACATGCAAACATTTAAAAATAAAGAATACACCCAGTTCTGTAGCCAGAGTCAAAGGAATGCCTGATCCAGGGCTTCAGTACGCTTCATCAGAGTTCTCCTCAACACTTGTACGTGGTCAAACGTCTCAATTTCCCCACAATTTGCTGTCAGAACTTGTAGTTTGTTTGGATGACTGATTACACAGCCAGTGGACAGGAGTAATAAACTGCTTGTTGGGTCAGAAAAATAGAAGCCATCACTTATCTTGTCTAAAGGAAGTCATGCCTCGCAGAGCAGATCTCTGTAAGGACATAGCTCTCTCTGGAAGCTTGGGTGAGATTGTCAAACGTCTTGCACTGCAACAAAAGCCAAATACTTCTTTTTAATTAGGACCAACTAGAATAACACAAAGCATTGCACATAGGGTTGCCAACTCTGACTTGGGAATTTCCTGGAGATTTGGGATGGTGCCTGAGGAGGGTGGAGTTTGGGGAGGGGCTAGGAGCTCATTGGGAATGTGAAGCCCTCTGAAATCCTATTTCCTCCGGGGGTACTGATCTCTGTGTTCTGGAGCGCAATCGCAATTCCAGGAGAACCCCCGGGCCCATCTGTGCCAGCTAAATCTAAGCTCTTTACCCATCCATTAAAGGGGGGGGGGGTCAGTTTCTGATCTCAAAGACATCTTTCCTGCATCCTGGGTAGAATGCCTGACTGATTTAAATTGATTAGGTGGATCTGGTTATTAAGCTGCACCTTTAGCCTTCTGGGAAGAAGAAATTAAAACAGTAGCCACACCCTGAAAATATAAAGGCAAGGCACTGCAATGCTTCCTCTAAGTGGTGGAGTCTTTTGAGCAAAAATTCTACTTTGTGAGCTACTGGCATTAAAGTTGTGAGCGAGCGATTTGGCTACTGCATGAATTAGTTTGCTCTGAAGTCCTCCTTCCTGAGCGAGGACAAAAATGTGTGAGCTGGAGGCTAAAAAACTGAGCTAGCTCACACTAACTCAGCTTAGAGGGAAGACTGGACCACATGACTTTCAAGCACCAAATGGAACTCAGAGGTCCTTTAAAAAACTGAGAAGTAACTTTGGTCCTAATCAAAGGTATTGTACAGCATTTAGTTTTGGAGTTTTTTTTTTTTTTTTAGAGCTGTACAACCACTTGCAATCTCTTGTTCTAAAGAAAACAAGATTTAATAAATTAGAAGGGCTAGTCACTCCCTGAGTGAGCCTTGGCCAGCCATAGCCCACTTCGCCTAACCTGCCTCACAGGTAGGTTGTATTATGTGATTGAATTATGTATTGTGTGGTTTGTTATATTTATATGTTGTGAGCCACCCTGAGCCCACTTGTGGGGTAGGACAGAATATAAATCAAATCAATTAAACAAAACAAAATAGAACAAAATGGGCTTGGAGTTATTTCTCTAGTGCTACTATAAGTATTTGGAATGTGGAATGGCATAATATAGCCTGATCTCATCAGATCTTGGAAGCTAGTTTGGTATTTGGATGGGAGACCACCAAAGAAGACTCTTCAGAGGAGGGCAATATAGCAAACCGCCTCTACTTTCCCCTTTCAGTGAAAGTCCCTTGCTGAGGTCACCATAAGTCAGCTGCGACTTGACAGAACTTTACACACACAGGATACGGATTGTAACAGTATGGTATCGCTTGATCTTATCAGATCTTGGAAGGTAAGCAGGGTCAGTACTTAGATGGGGAAGGAGGAGGTGGTGGAGGAGATTGGCTTTACACCCCACCCTTCACTAGGAGTCTCAGAGCAGCTTACAATCCCTTTCCCCTCCCCACAACAGACACTCTGTGTGGTAGGTGGGGCTGAGAGAGCCCTCTTGAGGACTGTCCTTGAGAAGAACAGCTCTGAAAGAACTTGTGACTGACCCAAGGTCACACCAGCAGCTGCATGTGGAGGCGTGGGGAATCAAACCTGGCTCTCCCAAATTAGAGTCCACGCTCTTAACCACTACACCAAACCACTACACGAAACTGGAACCACCAAGGAAGCCTCTGCAAAAGAAGGCAATGGTAAACCACCTCTGCTTCTCACTTGCCTTGAAAGCCCCCTGCTGGGGCTAGTTGTGACTTGACGGCACTTTACACACACACTCTCTAATAAGTGCTTATGGAATGGCTGGTTTATCGCCATTAAAAACTGGCATTTCCTGGCATTTTGTCAGAAGTTAAGTAATCCGAACATCCTGTTGTAATGAATTTCATTGTTGCTTTTCTTCTACATTTATCTATTTTTTGAAATTAAAATAGGCATTCTTTACCTTTCCTGCCATCCCTGTATTTGTGTGGAAATGCTTAAGAATATATTATGTAGGCTCCCTTCGTGGTGAAAATTAGCCAAACTAGATGTGATCTGTGAGATCCAAAATTAGGTTTACCTGCCTTAAAAAAAATAGCTTAAAGCAGCAATGGGTAGTGGAAAGGAGGTGGATCAGGGCCACAGAGCTAGAGGAAGGTAATCTGTCTTCCTACCCTCTTCCTGATACAAACTGCCTCTTCGCAGTTAGTATTTGCCCCAGTGGAAAGGAGACATATATATGTTCCCCCACCCATGGGGCAATAGCTGTCCTAACTTGCATCTTTTTAAGTGCTGGGGGGGGGGGGAACGGTTAGCCACTCCCTCCCCAGGGCTGCAGCTCCATTTCCAACACCCTCCCTCCCCTCCACTGCTTTTAGCCTTTAAAAATAACAGCTGGAGATCCAAATCAAAGATCTGCAGGGTAAGATCCAGTTTGGTGCTTTATTAATATTTGAACCGAGCATGTAAAAAACAGTCAGATTCTAAAGTTGAGTTGTTCTCAGGTTCATAACGCTTGTTCCATCTAGATGTTCAAGGAGTCTGCATTTCATTTTCGTGCCTTCTTCCAGGGATGGGCCAAGTCCCTCAGAAAGAACGTCTGCCTCTATTTTGGTCTCCTGGTTTACACTATCCTGCGCTTAAAGAACAAGATTGTTGTTTCCTTGGGTTCGGTTTCAGAACTGGATGGGCTCTCTTTGCCCAGGAGTGCTTGTTAAACTGTAACAAGAGCTGAAGAACAATTGGCGGCTCTTGCTCTTAACCCTGCAGCAACAGAGACTTTTTGAGGAAAGCAAATTAAGTGTTGCTCTACTATGGTTGCCAGCCTCCAGATGGGGCCTGGAGATCTCCCGCTTTTACAACTGATCTCCAGGTGACAGAGATCAGCTCCTCTGGAGAAAATAGCTGCTTTGAAGGGTGGACTCTATGGCATTGTACCATGCTGAGGCCCTTCCCCAACCTCCACCTTATCTGGGGTCCACCCTCAAAGTCTCTAGGTATTTTCCAACCCAGGATCGTGGGGGTTCCCAAGCAAGTCACTCCCCCCCCCCCCAATTAAACTGCAGAGGAAAGGCATACAAGCTAAAAATTCTCTTCAATTTCCACTTGATTTTTTCACACACACAGAAGGATGAGTGTGGAATGAGACAGCATAGCTCTGAGGTGGAAGAATGCAATTTGGACTGTAGGTGGCTGGTTCCATCTTGGATCGTTCCTTTCCATCTATGACTTCAGGAAAATAGCCAAGTGAGAGGGAGAAAGAATCTACCCCCTCTTCATTACTGGTTGTGCTGGCTTTCTCATTGCAGGGAGTCTTCCGTTAGTGGAAGCACTCCAAAATGTGATCCTTCATCTGCAGTGGTACAGTGCAGAGGGTAAAGGATCAGACTAGGATCTGGGAAACGCCGATCCCCACTCTGCTATGGAAGCTCCTGGGAGACCTAAGGCTAGACAATTTCTCTCAGTGTGACCTACCTCACAGGGCCGTTGTTCTGTGGAGATAATGGAGGAGGGGAGAACAATATTATAAGGACACTAGGAGAGAAAAGTGGGATATAAATATCTAAACAAATTCCACCTCAGGTCTTTGCCACCTCATTCTACTTCTTGTGTGAACCAGGCCAGAGGTGCCTTATGCAAACCAAGGACAGCAGCCATGTTGGAATGAAAGGTGGGCATTTATGCTGGTCTTGGAGTCTTGCTGAGCCACTGTCTAAATTCTGTCTTTTCAAAAGTGCAGCAAAGCTGGGAGTCGAGCCCTCCCCCCTTCCTCCTCACTGTATCAATGTCCATTCTGGGGGAAATATATAAAACAAGTGGGGACCCACTTGCAGGGGGATTCCCTTTCATCCCCTCTTTATTCCTCCCCCCAACACAGCCACTGGGCCCAGTGCAGCCCCCGGACCCATCTCTGGGCCTTCCAAGGATTCTTCCCACCCCCCACCCCCCAGCAAGACCTGTGTGGCTGCTGGACTTTGTCACTGGGCCTGCTGAGGCTTCCTTGCCCCCCACCCCGATGCCAACACTGCCAGCCAGTCCTGTGAGGCTCCTGGCCTCTACTGCCAAGCCCACCATGGCTTCCTGCCACCCAACCATCACTACTGGGCAGAGAAGGAAGTAGGACCTCATGTGCAGACAATGCTTTTGTTTTTTGGGGGGAGGAGGGTTTTTAACATTCCCCAGTGTATTTTTTAAACCTTTTCAGTTTTTTCTGTAAACCTGGGGAGTCTCCCAAGTTTGCCAAACTATTTGTTTCTAGTCAGTGTGGGCCCAATCCACAGATTTAAGTATCCACAGATTGGGTCACACTTGACTGTTAAATATCAGACATGCAAAGGACGTTTTTCAAAAGCACTTGACATCTGACAGCATTTCTGACAGCACTGTGTTAAGATTTTATAATTTGGGAACAGAAAGACCAAAAGGAAGATTTTGCATCTCGGAAACAGAAAGACCAAAAGGATACTATCAGACTGACGTGCCAAACCCAGTGCTCCTTCTGCTTACAGGATTGTCCTTTTGTGGTCCTTCATTTAATACAAACGCCAGCTGCGAAGTTAAAGAACGTGTTTAGAAATTCAACTGTAGAGACAGGATATTATAAAACCTCCATTGGCACAGATTTCATTAGCATACAATTGAGAGTGCCGAACTAGGATCTGGATGGGAAGCCCTTCGAATACTTGAAAGCCCTTGCTGATGCAAAGTAATTTATTTTCCCATTTCATTCCTTTCTAATAGAAGAACTGAGCAAGAGGATGAGAGGGCCTACGGCTGAAATCTGTAGAGAGCACTAGGGGATGGGGAATGTATATGGAGAGAGGGAGAACAGGAAGAAAACTTGTGAGGGACAATACTGCAAATTAATACACTGTATTGTGCAGTAGATACAGTGTTGCACCAAACCTGGGGAGACTTGGGTTCAAATCCCCACTCTGCCATGGAGGCTTACCGGATGACTTTGGGCCAGTCACTCTCTTTCTTAGCCTAACCTACCTCACAGGGTTTTTGTTGTGACAGTACAATGGGGGAGGACAGAATGATGTTGTAAACTGCTTTGGGTCCCCATTGGTGAGAAAAGTGGGGTATAAATCAATACGTTTCTCCCCCTATCCTGCTTCATGGGGTTTTATGTTGCATATAAACAAAGGGAAAGGAGCATTAATGCTGCCCAGGTCTCCATGGTGAAAGGGGAGGATACAAATATAATTAATACACTGCCTCCGAGTATCAGGGTTCAATTTAGCCACCATGGCTAATAGATACTGATGCCCATGACTTTGTCTAATCCCCATGCACTGAGTGGAGAATAAGCACTTCCTTTTGTTTGTCCTGAATAATCTAGTGTGTAGTGGTTAGAGTGTTGGTGTAGGATCTGGGAGTCCCAGGTTCAAATCCCCACTGTGCCATGGAAGCTCAGGCCACTCACCCGCCTCAGCCTACCCTACCCCACAGAGCTGTTGTGAGGATAAAATGCTGGAGTGGAGAATGTTGTAAGCCACCCGAGGTCCCCATTAGGAAGAAAAGTGGGGTACAGATGAAGTAAGCAAACTTTGCCCCAGAGTTCTGCTCTTTGGAAAGAGGGAGAAAAAGCTATTTTTCTCTTCACTTAAATAATTTTAATATGGGCATGATAGGGAGGGGAAATAATTTTTTTGAAGTTGGAAGGCAAGATTCTCATAAAGCAGCTTAAAAGTAACAGGAGATCACGCAACAGGAAAGCTGTCCTTGCAGGAGAGCTCTGATGAGGAAATCACCAGTTCCAGTTTTGTCCCTACCACAAGTAGGGCAGGTGACTTTATGCAATCTCTCTGCCTTCCTAGATAAGCCGATCAGCCTATGCCCCTCCCTCTCACTACAGAATAATAACACTGGCCAACCTTACAGGGTTAATGTAAGCATCACAACAAGATCATGTATGCAGAACACCTTAAGCAGCCTCTACATTGCGCTACAAAAGGAAAACTCTTCGCAGAAGAACAGCTTCCCTGCTCTGCCAGTTTTCTACTTGCGGAGGGGACATGTAGGTCTCAGGTTTTCAGTGCGATCTTGTAGCGCAATGTATAGACTCCGCCAGGGGCTCTCACTTATTAGGAACTCTTACAACAACTCTGCAAGGTAGGCACTTCCCAACTCAAGATCACGGTGGTGAAATCAACTGGGAAGAATTCGACAGGAGTGGATTTGCAAGACTGGAGAGATGAGGCGGCGCAAAGTTGGTGGGGAATGCGCTCTCCGTGGGGAAGGATGTACAGGGGACTCAGCTAGACGCCACGGCCTCCCCCTCCAGCCCCGTTTCTACGCCGTCCGCTCCTCAGAAGGGCGGGGGTCCGAGCGGGCGATGCCCGGGGCGTGTGCCGCCTCCCTCCTGGCTCGGGCTCCCTGCGCCTTTAAGGGCTCCTCCTCTCCGCGATGCCCACCGAAGGGGAGGGCAGCCGTCCCTGCCGGAGCGTCTCCAGTCTTTCCAGGAGCATGGGCCGGGCGGACGAGCCAGGAGCGGCTGGGCGTCCGCCGCACATGGAGCCCGCGCGGGCAGCGCCTGCCTTACGGGGAGGAGCCGCTGGCTCTTCGGACTGAAGCCGTCGAGGGGGCGACTGCGAGAGAGAGAGAGGCGCGTCGAAGTCGCTGGCCTCCCCTCCCGCCCGAGCTGCGATGGCTCCCCCGTGGCCGCCCAACGGGACGTTGTGGGGGCCTCATCCGGCGGCGTCGGGCAACGGGAGCCTGAGCGCGCAGTGGGCGCTGGGGGCGGCTTTCAGCCTGGCCGTGCTGGCGACGGTGGGGGGCAACCTGCTGGTGATCGTGGCCATCGCCAAGACGCCGCGCCTGCAGACCATGACCAACGTCTTCATCACGTCGCTGGCTTGCGCCGACCTCATCATGGGCATGCTGGTGGTGCCCCCGGGGGCCACGCTGGTCATGAGCGGCCACTGGCCCTATGGCACGGTTGTGTGCGAGCTGTGGACCTCCCTGGATGTGCTGTGCGTCACGGCCAGCATCGAGACCTTGTGTGCCATTGCCGTAGACCGCTACTTGGCCATCACGGCGCCTCTCCAGTATGAGGCTTTGGTCACCAAGGGCCGGGCCCGAAGCGTGGTGTGCCTGGTGTGGGCCATCTCCGCGTTCATCTCCTTCCTGCCCATCATGAACCACTGGTGGCGCGACGGGGCGGACGAGGAGGCCTTGCGCTGTTACGAGGACCCCCAGTGCTGCGACTTCGTCACCAACATGCCCTACGCCATTCTCTCTTCCATCATCTCCTTCTACGTGCCCCTCTTGGTCATGATCTTTGTCTATGCGCGGGTTTTCGCGGTGGCCACCCGGCAGCTACAGCTCATTGAGAAGGACAAGGGCAGGTTTATCCAAGATGCCGCCAAAGGCTCTCGACGGAGAAGACCCTCCCGGCTGCTGTTGGCTATCAAGGAGCACAAAGCCCTCAAGACCTTGGGCATCATTATGGGCATCTTCACCCTCTGCTGGCTGCCCTTCTTCGTGGCCAACATCATCAAGGTTTTCGCCAGGCCCCTCGTCCCGGACCAGCTCTTCCTCTTCTTCAACTGGCTTGGGTATGTCAACTCGGCCTTCAACCCGATCATCTACTGCCGCAGCCCTGACTTCAGGTGCGCCTTCAAGAAACTCCTGTGTTGCCTTCGCAGCGCTGATCGCCGCCTCCATGCTGTCTCCAAGGACCTGAGCAGGTGCCCGTGCGCCTTCAGCCCCCGGGTGCGCTTGGAGAAGGAGAGCAAGCCCCCAGCCGGGGCCAGAGAGGAGGAAGAGGACGAGGGGGGCTCCAGCAGCAACAGCAGCCGCTCCAGCAGTAGAACTGCGGAAACCAGCCTTTTGCACCCCCTGGGCAATGGGCACCTCTGCTCCCAGCGGCCTCTTGAGGAAGCCCAACTGCAAGGCACCCAGACCACATTGTGCCCGCAGCTGGAAGAGTAGGTGCTTTGGCAGAGAGGGGCGGTTAGAGGGGAAATTGGCTAATGGGGTAGAAGAGGATTTGGGGAGGCTTCAGATACTGGGTTGGATCAAGCCCGCTTTTCTGCTGATGCAAAAGGAAGGAGGCATTCTATTTATTCATTTGCTTGCTTGCTTCATTTATATCTCCCCTTTCTCCCCAGAGGGGAGCCAAAGCAGCTTACATCATTCTCCTCGTCTCCACTATATCCCCAAGGTCACCTAGCAAGCTTCTAGGGCAGGGTGGGGATTTGAACCTGGGTTTCCCAGATCCTAGCCCATCTCTCTAACCACTACATGGCCCTGGCATCCTCTTTGTCCACCTGAAAGGACTGGGCTGAGAATCATGGGACCTCCATGTACCAGAGCGTTGTGGGATGGAGGCTGGAATACAGTGGGGACTTGGGTGGGATTGAGTGGAAGCGCCGGCTGGATCTATCCCACTGTTTTTTGTGGGTGTCATCCATCTGTACTTGGTATAAAAGGAGACTGGAAGGGGAGTTTCATCCTGGGGCTGTGATGCCTTCATTGTATGGAACTGATGGTTAACACGGGACGTAATAGCCTTACCAGTTCCCAAACTCTATTCCTCTTCTGCGCCAGTGGACAGAGTCCGGCTTTCTCTCCCAGCCAGTTATTTTTTCCTCCCATTTCCCCCTGATCTGCACAGGATTTGGGCTTTGTATCTTTGTTTCTCTACAACTTCAATGAGATGCCCCATTTTCAGAATGTTCAACACGCTGACTTCTGAAAATAGTTTCCCAAAGTTTAGGTGCTCCCGTGCTCCCTGCTCATGGGTCCTAAATCTTTCTCGTTGTTACCGGTGGAGATGCTGCCACAGGATCAGCCTGGTTTGTGGCAAGGGAATGGCATTGGCAAATGAACCCCAAATTTGGCATTGCTCCTGCTTCACAGGCTGTTAACATGCAGTGTCTGTGATTTAAGCAACTATCTTAGAGCATGGCTCCTCTTCCATGGGATTGGTGTGAGTGTGTTAGCTGTAGGAGCTGTAGAGAAAAGAGATCTGGTCCCTACAATGAAGGGTTTTCAGTCTACATAAGACAGCCAAGATTGGGGTAAGGAGGAGCAGGGGAAAAAGCAGGAATGACACAAGAGGAGCCAAAGAGTGACACTGGAACAGGTTAGGTGAGGCCAGGTTGATTTAAATGGGGCAATTTCTTCTTGCTTTGATCTTGATAGTTGATTCTTCCAACTGTTTAGCTACTTTTGGGGACTCCCAATTCCTGTATTGCTTTGGGAAGGTCAAAAGCATCTACAAATCAGAATACAAAACAAAAATCCTAGTGGGGCAAAAATGGAAGAGGCAAAAGGCAGAATGGAGCGGACAGTGATTTAGGATACTTAGACATGTGAAAGCAAGCTCCAGTATAAGTTTTTAAAAATAAGGGAAGGCATTCAGAGCAGAAAAGTGGTGCTGGATGAGTCTGTTCCTTAGCCTTTCCCCATGTTCCACTTCCCTGCTTCAAATTTCCCTCTCCCCAGAGCTGTGGGTTTCCAAATGTACATTTGCGAGGCCGGAGGGAGAAACGGAATCTCGTTCTTCAAGCAGTTTCTGAAGAAACTCAGCATTCTGACTTTTTGAGTAAAAGAATTTGACACACTGGATTGTGCTCAGCTTTAAGTGTTAAACAAGAGCATGAACTTTGAAGTGTCACTCAGTGTGGTGATGGTGTTGCTTGCTGACTTAGATGTTGCTCTCAAATAATTTATCTTGGGACCTTCTCTTTCTTGGAGATAAAGCTCCAGACACTTGTGTCTTAAGATATCTGAAATAAAGAAGAGGCAGTTGTTTATTCCTTCCTGCAGTTGAGGAAGAGAATCTGCAGCAGCTGTCAATCTCCATTCTTAATCTTTTCCCGTGTCAGAATAGTGTCCAAGGTGAGCTTGAACATAAATGCAGCATCCCTGGCTGCTTCCAGCAGCAGCAGGTGAACCCAAACCTTTACTTCTCCATGGGAGCAAAAGCACCTCTGCCTAAGCCAGTGGCAAATTGCAAGGGCCGCTTTGGCCCATTCCTTCCCCAAGATTCTAAGGAGGAGTTTTGACTTTCTCTGCTGTGCTGTTTGCACACTGTCGGAATGTCGTTGACAGGGGATCGAATGGGGAAGAGGAATCAAACACATGTGGTGGTCTGTGCTGATTTCATATTTACACACCAGTTTAAGCCCAAACCCATAGAAGTTTCATGAGCGAAAATTACCCATGTAATAATGTAAAATATTTTCCTAAGAATACAGATTGCAGCTATTAGGGCTGCCGTTTTCAGAGGGAAACCTGTGTGTGTATTTGTGTGAATGATTCTTCCCCGCCCCCCAGTAGTTTAAAAAATAGTGTAAAAGGAAATTTTTGGGGGGTGGGAAAATGGTACAAACAAGATAAGTTAAAAGCTCTTTCCCCCCCTTCCCTTATTTTTCCCCAGACATTACAGACAAAGGAAAAAAGTCTTTTGAAATGATCAAGGATTGACACGTTGTGTGTAATTCTACCATTGGTGAAACATTAACACTTGAGAAGGTTGCTATTACTGTTTCTGAGAGCGAAATCTCTACTGACATCCTCCATGCTAACTTTTTTTTGATGTTCCTTTACTTTTCAGTCAGTTCAGAAACTACCCCATGGACATCCCCCCCCCACTTTGAAAACAGATGTTGGAACAAAACTCTAGTGCAGAGTATTTGTTGCCTCTCCATAAAACATGTATTTGCTCCTTGCTTTCTATATCAACTTCAAGCTTCTGGCTCTTCCTTGGAAAATCTCTACCCCTCTGCCTCCTCTGTACCCATCATTTTTCATCTTTCTTTATCCCATCCTTAATTTCTCCATTCATGGGTGTGTGTGTGTGTGCAAAATACATGCAACAAGCACCGACAGTTTGCCTTTGATGTTTTCGTGTTTTACAAAATACAGACATGGAAGCTGTAGTTTGGTGCAGAAGACCCGTGGCAGGGAGGTTTGGGAGTGGGCGTTCTTAATCCTTTCTCTTTTAACTCCACCACTCTTAACCACTATGCCACAGCTGGCTGTATATATATTTCTGACTCATGAAAGCTTGCACTAGAAGCAATGTTATTAGTGTTTAGGATATCACTGAGCTTCTGTTTAATTTTATCACCCCAAACAAATACAGCCATCCCTCCGGAATTTTCATTCTTCCCTTCCTCCAAGAAGCTCAAGGTAGTGTAGCAGGGATCTCACAACAACCCAGGCAGTTTCCCCTCACAACAGCCCTGTGTCAGTGATCAGAACAAGGTGATGCGGCCTTTGCCTGAGGAACCTTCCCTCTCTTCCGCAAAACACCCAGTGATTCTTCTGGTCTCTGCCAGCTTTGTTATGCCTGCTAGCTGTAGTCAAATATACAGGAGGCTTTGTTATAGTAGAAAGGGGTCGAATCCATCTGATTCCCACAAGGCTGCTAAGCTGCTGCTGTTCTGGAGGGCTGATTTACATTTTACGCACATGTGTTTAATTAACATGTTGCCCAGTCAACATGCTGACATCATGAACGTGAAGGACAAGGCAGATCTAGACACTGCAAGACCCATTAACAGTTCTTCAGTGTGTGTGTGAGGGTATAATTCTAAATAGCTGCAGTGATGGGGTGGGGTGTTTAACTGTTCCCTGACCTCATGGTTCCCCAGGAGCTGCTGCTTTCCTCACTGAGAGAAACATACAGCGTTCCCCCCACTGGAACAAATAGATGCCGTGGGGTCATTTGAGGCTGAAAAACCTGGAGATGACTTAAACCCCACTCCTTGATCATTATGAATGCCCCTCCAGCACCCTGCTCAGTCACACCCTGCCCTAAGGACCGTCTCCAGCAAACAGAGGTTCTTCATCACTGCTCTTCAGTGAACTATATCTCTAACTGATTCTGCAAAAGCAGTTGGCCCGCCCTTGTTGGCCCGCCCTTCCATTTCCCCCAGTTGTACTGCTTAATTTCCCACTGTTTGCTGCACGGCTGCATTTTGACCTGCATCTCCCCCTGATTTCCCCCGTGTCTTCTTGATTTTTATTTTTTAGGATCAAGACGATGCAGGGGAAATTGGGGGGAGATGCGGATCAAAATGTGGCCGCACAGCAAATAGTGATAAATTGAGCAGTACACCCGGGGGAAACGGGAGAACAAGGGCAGGACAACTGTTTTTGCGAAACCGGTCTCTGTGTAACATGTAGCTTGGGTTAATCTGATTGAGACTATTGACCATTGACCAACCTGAGTCCTTTCACTAGTAGGGATGGGCATGAACCAGCTCACAAATAAAAGTTTGTGACAAATTGTGGCTGGTTCATGGTTCGTGAAGTGATGGTTGCAAACTGAAGAGCTGCCATGAACTTCCACAAATTTTAAGGCAGTCAGTGGTGGCTCATGAAGAGCAGAAAGCAGCGGTTTAAATGGCTCCAAGCCATTTAAACTCCTGCTTTTTAAATGGCTCCAAGCCATTTAAACTCCTGCTTTTTGCTCTCCACCGCTTTTTGCAGGAAACCCCATCTTTCTGCTCCCTGCAAAAAGTGGCATGGAGCAGAAAGCAGAGGTTTAGATGGTTTAGAGCCATTTGACAGCCTGCTTTCTGCTTGTCACTGCTTTCTGCTCCCTGTGAAAAGCAGCAGGGAGCAGAAAGCAGAGGTCATGAATTGATATGAACCGTATCATCCATGAACTACAAACTGAAATGCAAAAATGAGGTTCATGCCCATCCCTAGTTACTAGCAGGCTACCTGAGGTTTTTTTTACTGGAGGAGCTAAAGACTGAACTGTAGACCTGGCACAGGATCCTATTTTGATCTCACCCAGTTACCCATCTTACTTCAGTCCTCATTCTGCCTAGTTTTTGTTCAGATGAGTCCTGTGATCCCTGCAAAATAGTTGGTAGGATCCAACCCCCTGTATGTGTATAAAGCTTGAGTTCTGCTAAGGAATTATAGATCTCTGGAGGAGCAGGTGTCATGATAAGCCATGGGTTTATCCCACTAACTGTTCCATCTATACCCATTGACTTCAGTAGACTTGTAAGGGTGTAACTCTGTTCAGGATTGCTTTGTAAGTCTGTCAGATGCAACAAGTCATAGTTTTTCTGTTAATGCTGGCTTGTCTTCTTTCTTCCTTTCCCATCTCTTGGCAGGGAGGAGATTCTCTCCATAGTGTCTGGTCAGGCAGCCATGAGGCCAGCCCTACTCCCACAAGCTGTGCCTCATGAATTTAGCTGTCACCTCAAACCACAATGAATAGAAACTGTAGATAACAAACCAGATCTTCACCCTAGTTTAAAATCCCAGTTTGGTACCACCCAACAAATTCTGGCTAGTTGAACCTTCTGCATTCAGATGCTACAACTAACCAAGATTTGGTCACATCATAGTTGATTATTTTCTTTATTTCTATCCCACCTTTCACCCCAGTGGAGACCCAAAGCAGCTCACGTCATTCTCCTCTCTTCCATTTTATCCTCACAATGACCCTGTGAGGTAGGTGAGGTTGAGAGCGTGTGACTCACCCAAGGTCACTCAGCAGGCTTCCATGGCAGAAGTAGGGATTCGAACCTAGATTTCACAGATCCTAGTCTGACACTTTAACCAATAGATCACGCTGGCGCTTTCATTTGATTTCAGTTTTGCCTCTTATCTGCCCAGTACAAATCTTTGCACTTTCGCTGTGCCTGTGTGCATTTCCACTCCCTGGAAGTGTGAACTGAGGGTTTTCACTTGGAGCTTTTATTTATTTAGTACATTTTAGATCGCACCCTTCCTCCAAGGAGCTCCAGGTGGCATGCATTGTTCTCCCCACTCCATTTTATTTTCACAAGAACCCTGTGAGAGATAGGTGAGGCTGAGCGTGGGTGACTGGCTCGAGGTCTCCCAGGAAGCTTTGTATCAGAGTGGAGGTTTCAACCCAGGCCTCACGGATCCTTGCCGAACACTCAAACGGTTCCACAGTGTTGACTGCCAAGAGTGCGCTTAAATTTCCCCACCACCACCAAGTTTAATTCAGTTGGACAGGAAACGAAGGGATTTTCCGATAGGACCATGAAATCAGCAGGTGTTGCTTCTGCTAAAAGGAATGAGCAGCTCGTATTAAACGGTGCCTAGGTGAAGGGGATGAAATATATTATCCTGTTGTAAGAACAATGGCCAAGCAATGGATGGTCAGGAAGAAAGACCGAGATCAGTTGCACAAATGCTTATCTTGCGTGTATCCTTCTCAAAGAATGGAGCTTCAGTGCAAAATCCGGTGTGGTGTAATGGTTAGGGTGTCCGATTAGGAAACTTAGTAGAAGTTTACTGTGAAACTTAGTAAATAACTTTTGGGCCAGTCACTCTCCCTCAGCCTAGCCTACCTCACAGGATTGTTGTGAGGATAAAATGGAGGAGGTGGTGATGTACGCTGTCTTGAGCTCCTTGGAGAACTGGGGGGGAGAGATAAAAATGTACTAAGTAACATAAACAGCATTCCCCATGTGAACAGTAACAGTTCCCAAACATTGTTCCGGACTGTGCCTCCTCCTCTGATGAATATCAGTGAGCAAATCCAGCTACTTGGTCCACGCCCTTGCAAGGGATCAGTTTCGGCTGGTCTGAAAGGCTTCACAAAGGAAATGTGGCAATGACCGATTAAACGGAAGCTGGGAAAGAAAGAGACCATCCATCTTTGCTGCACGGCAGTCTCTTTTAACAGGATGTAACGCAATGGCTTGTGGGGGGGGGGATAAGCCTCCTGTAAGATAGAAGTTGGGATGCTCTCGTGAAAACATGACTGGTCTTTCCTTTTTTAAAAGATTTCCCATCAAAGGAATGAGGGAAGGCCATGGAATCTGATGGAGGAAGGAGCAAAGGGAAGAATGTGAGTATCCTTTTGAAACTCTGATCAGGGTTGTGAAAGGTGAAAACCATCTGACAGACGAACAGCTAAGAATTCCTGCTGAGGAACCAACTGTTGAAAAGGATCAGCTCTGGGATTTGTTTTCAGCAGCATATTTCAGCCGTGGGGCACATAAAGTAAAAAGAGGAAACGGTTACCCATGGGAGCATGCCGAGTACATCGAATATCCACAGAGAGCAGCTACGCATCTCAGCTTAGTGGGCAGGGTTTGTATTTGTTTGTCTAGTCCCTGCCCCAAAGAGATTACAGTCTACAAATCTGATGCGGGGGAGATGACAAAGGGAAAGTCTGGAGCAGGAGGCTGAAATAAGCAGGGGGGGGGAAAGCATTCATTCCAGTTATTTATTTATTTTTAATAAATGCCCCCTGTACTCACTGGATTGGTTCAAATATAACATGAAACCGTGGTTTATGGTTAGTTTGTGAAACCAGGATTTGGCTCACTGACAATGATTCCAGTCCAAGCTTGCCTTGATCAAGGCATCACCTTTGCCTTTTCTCCCCTGCCGAGCCCTGGCTGGTGTCTCATTGCGATAGGGGCAGCACTGGGGACCAATCCAGGATGAAGCTAAGATAGCCACATGTGGTGTGAAAGTATAGTTAAGACTGGCTGTACTGGTTAAGAGCAGAGGACGCTAATCTGGAGAACCGGGTTTGATTCCCCACTCCTTCTCATGAAGCCAGCTGGGTGACCTTGAGTCAGTCACAGTTCTCTCAGAACTCTCTCAGCCCCACCCCCCTCACAGCCTAGCAGTGTTCCCTCTAAGCTGAGTCAGTGTAAGCTAGCTCACAGTTTTTTAGCCTCCGGCTCACACACTTTTGTCTTCGCTCAGGAAGGATGGCTCCAGGGCAAACTAATTTATGCAGTAGCCAAATCGCTCGCTCACAACCTTAATGCCAGTAGCTCACAAAGCAGAATTTTTGCTCACAAGACTCCACCTCTTAGAGGGAGCATTGTGTCACAGAGTGTCTGTTGTGGGGAGGGGAAGGGAAGGCGATCATAAGCTGCTCTGCTCTGAGACTCCTTTGAGTAGCAAAAAGTGGGGTATAAAAACCAACACTTCTTCTTCTTAATGTGTTAATATATTTTGATCCCAGTTTTCTCCCCAATGGGGACGCGAGGCTACTTACAAAATTGTTCGCCTCCATTTCCCTACAACAGCAATGCTGTGAGGTAAATTAGACTAAGAGACTGACTGGCCCAGAGTCTTCAAGTGAGTTTCCATGGCAGAGCAGGGATGAAACCCAGGTCTCCCAGATCATACATAGTAATGACTATACCATGCTGGCACATAAAACCATGGTTTGAGAACCTGGTTTGACATACCCTAAATTGGAAGGCTGAGAGCCCATGGCTTTTCTTCCAGCTCCAGGCCCAGAATTCTGTGCACTGGATGCGTGGGAAGCATCTGAAGAGCTATCTCTCGCTGAGCGTATGCGAAGAATTTGATCGCAAATGCTTATCTTGGTAACGTTGCTCACTCTCCCAGGATCCAGATGCCATATATGGTGTTTGGAAGGAAGGAAAGCCCAGCCTTTGAAGGGCAAGGCTTTGCAGCACTGAGGACTCTTGGTCCATCCTGCCCTCTGCCTGCAGTTTACTGTTTTCTGCAGGGCAGCCCGTCAGTACATGTGAGTTTCCCCAACAGGGCACAGTGCAGCTTGCTGGGGCCATTTCAGATCAGGAAAATGGTGTGTGGGGAGGCTTAAGCCCTCCACCGACCCAGGCACTATAGTCGTAATTGAAATCAGGCCCATGTGCACTAGAGAATTCAGTTCTGAGCACTGAACACCTAGGGCATATCTGCCGGACAGCACAAGGGTAGATGTGGCAGGGGACACAACACGAGGATACTGTAACATAGTTAAGCTTTCCATTATGATGTTGGGAGCTCACCTGTGGGTTTCCCCCCACTTTTAAAAAAGCAGGCCCCTGGGATCCAGATTCAGATCAGAACTGTGATTTTGGGAGCAATGGGTTAAGCTTTCCTCCTCTTTGCCATTTTCTTGACCTGAAATGGCCCCACAGTTTGCCCCATTACAGTCAACGTATCAGTTCTTCCACAGGTCCTGACCATGACATGCATGTTTGCCTCAAGGGGGCAAATATAGTTCCAGGGGGGATTTCAGGACTGGGAGAGCTTTAAAAACCAAACCAAAAAAACCACCCCACCCTCCCTTTGCACCGTGGTCCCAGCCCAAGTCAGATTTGCATGTGTCTGCAAAAATTAAAACAAAACACTTTGGAGTTCATTCAAATTAGCCCCGAAAGGACCTTAGGAGGCCCTTAATCTGTTCTTTTCCTGGTGTTCAGCCTCTCAAAATATCCCTCTCTGACCTGCTTGTCTCCCCACAGGCAAAAAGACAACAGGGCCCCCATTTGCCTTTGTGGATGGCCAAGCAGTGGTGGGCCGGGCAGGGAGGAATAATCCTGAGTGGGAAAGCAGCAGAAAGAGGGAGGTTTAAGCCGCCCCCCCCACCCCACATTTCTGCTCTTGGATGCAGTCCCCGATGCTGTTTTTCAGTCTCAGAAACAACCCAAGAGCCTGCAGGTTGGATCCAGCCAGCTTTTTCACTCACTCTTACTCCATTCCCCTCCTTAATACAGACTACACATCCTTCAAGGATTTTGTCTGCACAGCTCCCGTGATCTCCAAGAGGTCCTTTTTGCTAGCCGGAAGTGTTCCTGAAGCATCGTCCAGCTTGGCCCTGCATCATGGCATGCATTTGCAAACACGCTTGCCGCAGACAACTCTACATTCCTAAACAATAAAAATGGGCACGTGACCTTGAGAGCTGAGTCACGCTTTATGTCACCACTCCAGTGTTTGCGGCAATAAACACATAACATGTGAAAGTGTCCAAAAGCCTATGTGCTGTGTAGACCTCCTTGAATAAATGAATGGATAACATGTGAAAGAGAGACACACGCCCCAAACATTTTGGAGGACATATACCTTGGATGCAGTCTATTGGCACATATGGGTTTTTAATGAGTTAGGTCTGGGTTTCCCAAAACCCAAGTCAGAAGCTGCGGGAAATGGCTTTTAAACAATACAGAAGAGCCTGTACGGGCTAGGAATGCCACCGCAGGAGGAGGAAGAGCTCTCCTTTAGTTTTAAAAAGCCATTTCCCACAGCTGCTGCATGACTGTGGAGAATTCAGGTTGGGTCTGGGAAGGCTGGACTTGATGCTTTAAAAACTTCGATGTGGAATTGGCCCTAAGAGACAGAAGGAGACCCGTTCTTAGGCTTCCTGGTAAGGTAGTTCAGGGCTGAGCTAAGAAATGAACTGGGGCGGGGGGAGGCCTGACCCATAGCTCTGTCTGTTATCTGTGATGCTACACTGATGTTTGGAGGCACACAGCTCTCCTGAGTGCTTTACAGATAGCCCAGTGCTTTGACTGGCGTTTGCTGAAGGGAAGTGTGAGCGTTTTCTTAGACTCTTTTTGCTTTTCTTGGCTTCTTGTCTTGAATTATGATATGGGAGAAAACTAGTTTGTTTTCCACTGAAGGAAAATCCACTTAGGAGTTTTGAAGAGCTAGTTATGCAATACGTTTGCGCACTCGCTTATTGATTCCCCTTGCTGTGTTTGTTTGCCTTTCAATGAAAGGTGAGTCTGGACTGACCGGTGGCTGGCAGGCTAAATGGGTTTGTTGGATTAAGGCCTGCTGGCTGTGACGGGAGCTGTCACTCTAAACTTAATGACTATTTCCTTTTCGGTGTACTTTCCTTCTTTCTTTTCAGACCTGCAACGACCTGTCTAGATCTTAGGAGGCTGCTCCTCCAGCTTCCTATGAGAGCTGGTCCATGGGCCTCTGAATAATGACCCCCAATTTAGCATCAGAGTTAACTACATGGACTCCTGGGAAGAAATAATTCCCCGGTCGTAAAGAGGGAATAACAAATTGGGACTGACTGTTCTTCCTCGCAAGGTTTGAAGGTGCCAATACCTTACTCTACAGATGGCAGTTTCAATCGAAGCATTCTGGAAGTTGCCACTTTGCGTGCCACAGTCATCAGCATTTGTCATTTATGAAAAGCCAGCTGGGTGTTAGGCACTGTACAGGTCATAGACATGATTCTGTTCCTTTAGCCCTGTTCTTTTCTCCTGGGATCTACGGCCAGTTCTGATGTGACACTGAACTTGCACCGAAGGAAGTACCTGCTGTTTGTCGGTAGTTCAGCGGTAAAGCGTTAGAATGAACGGACACTTGACAGTAATGGGCGTGTACCATTTCTGAAGCTGACTCAGGTATCTTGAAACGCACACTCTTCCCCCCCCCCTTTGAATGACAGCCGAACAAAAACTGTAACTGTTAATGGTTGGTGGGGGCTGTTCTTGAATGCAGCTGTACCCAGATACACCCTTCAGTGACAAGGTGGATATTTTGCTGTGGTTTCATTTTGGTAGTGAGTAAAAAGCGCAGCTTCTGAAGGAAGTATTGGATTAGCAGAGTGCTCAAGGCACATGACACAGTGGAATTTACCTGGCATGTGCTAAGAACATAAGAAGAGCCCTCCTGGATCAAACCAGTGGTCCATCTAGTCCAGCATCCTGTCTCATACAGTGGCCAACCAGGTCCTCTGGAGTGCCAACAACAGGGCATAGAGGCTGAAGCCTTCACCTGATGTTGCCTCCTGGCTCTGGGATTCAGAAGGTTAGTGCCTCTGAATGTCGAGGTTCCCCTCTTTCCTCATAGGGAAGGTGCTCCATCATCTTGGATGCCCTTTTCTGTACTTTTTCCAGCTCTCTAATGTCCTTTTTGAGATACGGTGACCAGAACTGTACACAGTATTACAAATGAGGCTGCACGATAGGGCTATACAGGGGCATTACAATATCAGCCCTTTTATTTTCTATCCCTTTCCTAATAATCCTAACACAAAGTTTGCCTTTTTCACTGCTACAGCACATTGGGTTGACACTGGGTTTCATTGAGCTATCCACTACAACCTCAAGATCATTTCCCCTCTCAGTCTCAGCAAGTTCAGACCCCATTTAGCCTATACTTGAAGTTGGGATTTTTTTTGTCCCAGTGTGCATCACCTTATACGTCCCAACATTGAACTTAATTTGCCACATTGTTGTCCACTCATCCATTTTTGGTGGAGAAAGAAGGTGTTTAAAGGGATCACAGTCCCTTTAAACATCATCTGCAAGCTGTGAGCCTGCAAGGGAACTCCAAAGGCATTTAAAGGGCTCACAGTCCCTTTAAATGCTTTCTCCAAGCTGAGAGTTCACTCCAAAGGCATTTAAAGGGACTGAGAGCCCTTTAAATGCATTTTAACCATGGGTATCTGGTGGTCCCAAAAAATCCTAAATATTTTCAGGATTTTTCGGGCTCAGCCATTTCAGATAGCCGAACACACACCGGCTGTCTATATCTGGCAAAAAAAATACCCAGAAAATACCAGTAAGGTATTTGTTGGGTTTTTTCCCAGCTTGGATAGACTGAATACACACCCCTAATCTGGACCTATCTATCTCTCTGACTCTCTATAGTCCCCCTCTGAAGTCTGTGGCACAAAGTCCTCCACTTCCAATAACTTCCTTCTCTCTGGGGATGAAGGGCTGTGGGAGATGGGTTACGTGTGCCCAGAGAGCCTTCTGTATTGTGAATCAATGCTTTAGATATGTAGGCAGCACTGTCAGGAAAAAAAAGGGAAGTGCTGCTCTGTCATATGTCAGTTCATCACCGTGGGAGAAGGATGAGGACTCTCATGTTTCTTCTGTGAAGACAGGAGCCTAAACATCAGGATAATTTCTGTGCTCTTCTGTTTTATTAAGGTGCTGTACTTGTAGGAAAAGTGGTAGTGTGCTAAGAGAGCAGGGTTTTTTAAACAGCACATCTGAGAGTTCCTTCAGTGTGACGAATTTTGAGATAGGCCCTGATTTCCTAGCTTCATCTTACTTTTTCTTTTTACCCAATCCTTTCTGGCAGTTTAACTGTGATGTTTTCCACACAAATGGTTCTCTACCCTCCTGCATTTGTATTCCTCTGTGGCTTTCTTTCATTTCTGCAGAGGTATTTTCAGTTTGAGGACCAAACCCGAAGTTGGCTCCCCGTTGTGGTGCAGCAAGGGAAATCCCAGAAACAGGGAAGTCTGATGCTGTGCTGCAAGAGAGGAAAAACTTTGTTTTTGCACCTTGGACTGAAAATACCTCTGCAGAAATGAGTGAAAGAGCAGAGGAATAAAAAAGCAGAAGCGGGGAGACCCGTTTGTGCAGAAAACGTCTGTATGCTTGCAATATGCATTCCCCCCCCCCCAATTCTCCTGATTGGCTGATTTACGGTTGAGTGGTGATTGGTTGGCAAGAGCCTCCTGAAGGCTGAGCCTGACTTTGATTGTCACAGGGACATGCCTCAAGCAGGCAGAAATTCACCAAACGCAAGCTTTTATGTCACTACATTTCAGCGGCTAGGAAACTGCACCTCTTGGATTTCTGTCATGGAACTGCCAAAGCTAAACAAACAAACAAACCCAATATGGCAGCCCTATCCTCAAAGGGATTTTGTACCACATGCCTTCTGGTAGACTGGATGACCTGCTCTTGATACCACAACGTCTTTGGTCTAATGGTAATCAGTGCCGAGGTTGTGTGTCTTCATAAGGGGAGGGGCTGATGCATCCCAGATCAACTCAGTCAAGCCCCTGCAAAAAGAAGGCTGTGCTGAGTCACTTTCTCTGTCAAATGGATCTCCTGCCGATCAGTAGCATGGTCAAATGCAAAGGAAGACAGAGCTGCTGTACTTCTGTCATGTAGAACAGGACATTTTGACAAGTGCAACTTTTCATGCTGGTGAAAGTCAAAAACACCTGTCAAAATTCCCTCCTCTGCCAACTGCTTGTAGGAGTCCTGATCTCCTTGGTCTCTGGTCACCATGTCTTGGGGATCACTGCAGAAAAGCAAAGCGAAGTGGTGGTGAAGACTCATCGGTGGGACCTGGGATTCTGTGACACACGTAAAAGAACTATTTGTAGAATGATCCTCTACGAGACATTTTTGAAAGTGCAGTTTTATAATCTCTTGTTCACAGAAAGGCTCCTTCTGTGGCTGAGCCCAAGGCCAGGTTAAGGCCCACTGATGCTCTGAGCATAGCCCCTTGGCTGTGGTGCCCCTCGGCCCTTCCATTGCTTAACTGACAAGACATCAAGACTCAATAAGTGCTGAAGGAGAAATAAGAGATTAAAAATCCAGTTTTCTTCCAGGCCACTACTATATTAAATATAAACTTTAAAAAAATGTATTAACACTAAATAGCAGTAAGCAATATAAGCAATAGTGCCCCCCTTCCCTTGGTGCCCTAAACATCTGCATATTTTGCTTAATGGTTAATACAGGGCTGACTGAATGTAGTCAGTCAGCGGCTTATGCTGTCTAAGACAGGGGAGGGGGGTCACTGCCAGACCTACAGGAGTAGATCCCTTGATAAACTATATTTGCACTCATCCTATTCCTGCTGTTTGGCAGGCAAGGAAGCTAGCAATAATTAGGCTAGTTTGACTTCTGTTTGTGGCTGAGGTGAAGGAAAGCAGAAAGCAAACAAGAGAGCCCTGTATTGTAGTGGTTAAGTGTGGTGGACTCTAACCTGGAGAACCAGGTTTGGTTCCCCACTCCTCCACTTGAAGCCCTCTGGGTGACCTTGGGCCAGCCACAGTTCTCTCAGAACTCAACTCCACCTACCTCACAAGGTGAGGTGACCATTGTGAGGAGAGGGAGGGAAGGCAAATTTAAGCAGCTTTGAGACTCCTCGGGGTAGAGAAAAGTGGGATATAAAAACCAACTCTTCTTCTTCTGTAACTTCCTGCTGTCTTTCTACGCTTTTAGTCCATTCCACTGGATTATACCTGAAGACTGTTTTCTGTCTTCAGCCGCTCAGGAGAATTTAAAAACTGCTATGTCCGTCAGTTGGTATAAATAAGGGACCCGAAGGGAGGTTTATGCTTGGAACCATAGCATCAGATGTCTTTGACAAATTCAAATAATCATTTCAAATTATGAGGGTAAAAAAAAAACTCCTTTCCAGGTAATGGTTTTGCCAAGCTGCTGACTAAATTTTAAAATGGAAAGTATGACATACCTTTTATTTCCCCATCCAGCCTATTTGAAATAGTAATTATTTTACTGCTGCTCTTAATCCCACAGCAGTGTAGCAAGCTGAAATGCAGTGTTAATTCAATTGGAAACGTAGAGCTTGCGGTTGGTAAATGGCATGAAATTATCTTGATTTCCACCCCAATAAAACGAATCCAAACAAACAAAACAAATTCAGTTCACAGACATGCCAGTTCTGCCTTTCAAAACTGTATCCTTTGCAACTTGAATATTCAGATTTGATCTTTCGAGATACTGAGCCTCTTGACTTTCAGCACTGGGAAAGATAGAAATTCTTCTGCATGATCCCCAGAACAACTACAAAGAGACGAGCCGTTGTAGGAATTATCTACCTCAGAAGCCATTCTTTGGCACTCAGCCAGGGACGAGCTTCACATCCAATTTTTCTTACCCTTTGAATGTTCATATTTTATTCATTCGAGAGACTGTTTCACCAGAATGTAGGCATGTCCCTTGGTGAACCTGAGCTACTGTCCCTTCGATAGCCAATAGCCAGTGAATGTTTGGCTCCAGGTCACCCAAAATTCACCCTTAGGGACTCGGACGTGGATGGGTTTTTGTCTAGCCAGTTGGCAACCCGACAAAGCAGCTCTCTGCAAGCTTTGCTGAAATGAGTGAGGGAGTGACAGTGTGATAGAATGCTGTTTACTCAGAAGTTAGGGTTTTTTGGTGTTCAGTGGCTTACTCCTAGATAGGCCAGTGTGTCTTGGACTGCAACTTTAAAAGAGTACCAGGACCTAGGTGTTCTGGGACAGCTCTCCTTTGTTGCCATAGGGTGGCCTTGATGGATCGTGTTCTATTGTTTTCTGCAAGAATGATTTAGAGACCCAAGCCTGCAATTCGCACACTTCAAGCTGTATAACATACAACACATATTTCAGGCCACTGAGTTCCATAAGTGCCAGGTTGTTTCAGAACTTTAGTTAAGCTCTTGGATCTGACTCCTCTCCTATCACACAATGCCCGAGGCAGTTGCGATCTGATGTCTGCAAGAGGATGCTTTCTGAGCATGGGCAGAGAGCCCTTTCTTCCTTGAAAGCCAGTCACCGTGCTTGTAAGCACATGTGGCGGGGAGTGTCAGTCTAGGTAGATTAAGGGAAAGCATCTCTCTTTCAGTGGCGTGAGGCACCAGGGAGGCTTAGCTCCCATTCCATTGATTCCCCTGGGTGACCCATTGCTCCTGCTTGTGTGAGGCTTTTGCATGTGCTGCAGGAGGCAGGGAAATAAACTAGACCAGGGCATGGGAAAAGGAACTGGGGCAGGCAGGAACGTGGCTTCCGGCTAGTGCAGAATATTTAAAGGGACTGCTCCAGGTTGTGACCGGGCAAACCTGAGCTTGGGAAAATTCCTTATTGCAAATAGGAGAACTGTGCCTGGCATGAGGGCATTTGGTCACTGCAGCCGTGGTTGAAGTCTTTTGATCGGCTTTTGGCATTAGCGTGCCTGCACCTTTTCTAGTTGATGTCTTCTGTTTGTGCCCTGCAACGCTGGGGCCTATCAGGCTGCATCTCCCAATGTTGAAGGGTTGGTCTGGCATCAATCACATGTTGGCAAAACACCCAAACTGTTGATCTCAGGGCTTCGTCAGTGACTGTGAAGGTTGCCAAGAGGCCTGGAGAAAAATGTCCTGTCCCTTTATTACAGGCTGAATGTGTAGAAAAGGGCAGCTGCAGTTTTCATGATGGCATGGAGGTAAATGACATCACCTGGTAAACGGCAGCCTATTATGCCTCTACTGAAAGGGCAGGCCATTTTCCCCAGCCCTTCTGGCAACCATAGTGACTGTGCCAATATAAGCTGGAACCTTTCATGTACACCCATGATGGGCTCATTGTAAGGGCGGAGGATGGAGAACTGGGATTGGACCAGTACCCTGAGGAGACCATCATGTGTTTTATTGGAGGAAGAGAAGAATTCTCACACACTGAAGCAGCCGAAATGCACCCCTGTGAGAAGTGTGGGGCTTGCCTTGGTATGCAAGTGCTTCCTACAACTAGAGGACAAGGTTCTAACAGGTGCATGCAGAAGAGATCATTTTTATCAAGGGCAGCTTTTCACGACTGCAGTGTGAGAGCCTGATCAAGTGGTCCTGTCTGGAATTCCCTGATCCTCACTTTTAAGATGCTGTCTACTCACTACTAAGTCCTGCCCTCTTGTTTCTGATTACCTTGTGTACAAACGCATTTGGGGATTGTAAATATATGTATGTTTTGGTTGTTGTCGTTTCTCTTGTGATGCAAAAGACTCCCCTTCCAAGAAGTCTTTAGCGATCAGTGAATGTAAATAAAAATGCCTACAAGCATCTTGTGTGTTGAGAAATCCTTTCTTGAAAGTCCCTGAACTGGACTCTCCGTTTCATATTTCACTTTTGAAAGGTCCACTGGGCACTTGGGAGAAGAAAGAAGTGCAACCAGACAAAGAAAGAATGTGTGAGAAATGCTTCCTGAATCAGAGATGGGACATTTGGAAGGGCACTTGTGGTTATTTAATGAGATGTTTTGGCCATATACATCTATTCCAGCCCTTCTGCTGGACCCAAAATCAACTGGAAGATCACTGCAACTTAAGGCAATAGAGGTGTATTTGGAAACGTCCCATTAAAATCAGTGGCACTTACACCCAGTGGGTTGGATTCAATCACTCAGCTCATAAAAGTTTATTTATTTATTTCCTTAATTTATACCCACCTTTGTCCCCAATGGGGAGCCAAAGCAGTCTATATTGTTCTCCTCTCTTTCATTTTATCATCACAACAACCCTGTGAGGTAGGTTAGGCTGAGAGTATGTGACTGGCCCAAAGTTACTCAACAAGGTTCCATGGCAGAGGGAGGATACAGCCATGGGTCCCCCAGATCCTAGTCTGACACTAACCACTGCACCACACTGCCCTCACCTGACTTTAGTGGCTCTTCCATTGGGGGAAGGCTCCTTAAGCTGTAAGAAAGCTCCAAACTTTGCTGGGCAGGGTGGCTTTATCCACCCAGTGTGCATCTAGGATTCTGGCCGAAAAACAGATCCTTATGTTGTCTTGGCAACATAGGAGTTGTACCAGGAAGGCTGCTTCCTCATCCTGATGGATTCAGATCAGAAACTGGACTAAAAGGATGGGAGTATGCTGTTAACATTCATTTCTAGGCTTCCAAGCACAAAAAGAGGGACCGATCAGTTCACCTGCCCTTCCAATTTAGCATAGTAATTCCAGCTTCATTCAACTGAGTCGGCAAGGATAGTAGCCCTGTTCACATGTTACAGTACATCTGTAAGAAACAGTCAACATGCATTCACTTTACAAATGAAACTGGGGACTAGTACCTGGATAAATCTGGAGTTTAAAGCAGATGTTTAGTTGTACATGCATTGAATGTAACATGAGAACTACTGAACGCATGAATAAAGACAAATCAAGCATACACTGTACATGGGTGGTATGTGTGTTCACTGTAGCTTATGAACAGGGCTAGTCTTGTTGCACCTTAAATATTATATTCCAGCATAATCTTTTTAGTCAATGGCTCGTTTAAGGCCCACCTGCTTCCATACAAACCTGCCCATCCACTGCAATCATCTTCAAGGGTCCTGCCTGTAAGCTCTCATGGTCTGAAACTAGATAAGTGGCAGCCCAAAAAAGGGCCTTCTAAGTTGTAGCACCAAAACCGTGGCACTCCCTTTCTGGGGAGATTCATCAATCCCTCCTGATCACTGTCTTCCACCAGTGGGTGAAGACTTCTCTGTTTAATCTAGCATACGCTCACTGATCCTCCTTTTTATTTTACATTTCTGGTTTTACAGACCTGCAGTGTTAAAAGCTGGTTAAAGGTCTTTTAAATTGTTCATTGCCTTGATAGCCCTAATTGGATAGAAAAGTGGGAGACAAATGTTTTAAATCAATAATTTCTTCAGATGCTGTGCATGAATCTGCAAGGGACAATTGCTAAATAGTCCCATACTGGTCTCCCACTTAAGATCACAGCCTTATCCTCATCCCTGCATTCTGCTAAAAGATGTTGCCAGTAAAAGGGATAGAGCCAGTTTGGTGTAGGGGTTAAGAGTGTGGACTCCAATCTGGGAGAACCGGGTTTGATTCCCCACGTGTAGCTGCTGGTGTGACCTTGGGTCTGTCATAAATTCTTTCAGAGCTGTTCTCTTAAGGACAGCTCTCGGGAGAGCTCTCTCAGCCCCACCTACCTCACAGGGTGTCTGTTGTGGGGAGGAGAAGGGAAGGGGATTGTAAGCCACTCTGAGACTCCTTCAGGTAGTGAAGGGTGGGATATAAATCCAATCTCCTTCTTCTTCTGCCCTAAATCTGCAAGGGGTTCAGAGTTAAGGAAACTAGCAAGAGAATTTCCCCCAGAAGCACATTGCCACACCTTAGGCGGAAATACCAATAGGTCGCCAAATGACTAAAGAAAAAATGTCCTGTCCCTTTAATGTCCTGCTAATGGAATGTTATTTGCCAGGTGATGTTATTTACCTCCATGCCTGTAAAAAACTTGTTGCCCATTTCACATGTTAAACCTCTATTAAAGGGACAGGACTTTTTTTTTTCTCCAGACCCTTGGCAACCCTAAACCTCAGGGGCATTTTCAAGCACTGTATCGGCCACTCACTTCCCTTAGTTAATGTTCATTTTACCACCATTCATATTTATGTTTACTTTAAATGTGACTGGCCCCCCCTCCAGCTGTTGCAGGAGAATACTCCCATATTCCTTTACCCCAGGATAGCCCAATTTTGTCAGATCTCAGAGGCTAAGCAGGGTTGGCCCTGGTTAGTAATTGGATGGGAGACCACTGAGGAAGGCTGGTCATGGCAAACCACTTCTGCACATCCCTTGAAAACCTTATGAGGTCACTGTAAGGGGACTGCCACTTCATAGCAAGATATAAAATTCCCCATACTATTCTGCGAGCAGAGCTGAATAAAATCTCATCATGATGTAACTGAAGACAGACAGCGTGCTGCCACCCCCCACTTCTGCATTTTCTGTCCACCCCCTCTTTCAGTCACCCTCAGTGTTCCCCCTAAGCTGAGTTAGTGTGAGCTAGCTCACAGTTTTTTAGCCTGCAGCTCAAAATTTTTTGTCTCAGCTCAGGAAGGATGGCTCCAGAGCAAACTAATTGATGCAGCAGCCAAATCGCTCACTCATACCTTTAATGCCAGTAGCTCACAGAGCAGAATTTTTGCTCACAAGACTCCACAGTTTAGAGGGAGCATTGCGGCTTCCAGCCTCTGGTGAAATTGTCAGGATTAGGCAAAAGTCTTGCCAATTTCATCTGTTTTTTAAAAAACTGACACCCCTAGTACTTTAAGCTGTGTCTTTTTTAAAAAGTAGACTGTGTCCTCCAAGAAATTGCCAGGGCTTTCTCCTGACCTTGCCATTTTCACTGCCCTTGGGGTGTGGTAAATGAAGGAAATGAGTCTCAGAGAAGCAGAAGAGGCTTTTTCCTAACCTTCGCAGTTTCACCGCAGGGAAGGGCGCCAAGGAAGGAAGAGGCCTTGTGGTGGATGTCAGTAAGTATCACAGGAGTGGACGAGGAATCCGGTAAGGTTGCCTCCCTGTGCGTCTGTTCATGGAAGCAAGGGTAAAAAGGTATTTTAAAAACCCAGTCTCGAAAGGATACAGGAAAGAAGATTCTGAGCGGATGGGATCCAAACAAGGTGACGCGAACACAGGAGGAGCAGGTTGAAATGCAGTTCTAAATCCACTTTCCTGTATGTCTGTCAGTTAATTAAAAAAATTGTTGGATTCAAGTGCACCTCAGAGATCCACAAGAGTTTCCGGATTTAAGCTTTAGAATAGGGTCGCCAGCTCCATGTTGGGAAACACCTGGAGATTTTGGAAGTGGAGACTGAGAAGGGAAGGTTTTGGGGAGGAGAGAAAAAGAACAAGAAGAGATTGAATTTATACTCTGCCCTTCACTTGTAGTCTCAGAGCAGCTTACACACTCCTTTCCCTCCCCCTCCCCACAACAGACACCCTCTGAGGTAGGTGGGGCTGAGAGAGCTCTGAGAGAATTGTCCTTGAGAGAACAGCTGGTACAGAGCTATGGCTTGCCCAAGGTCATCCAGCAGGTGCAAATGGAGGAGTGGGGAATCAAACCGGGTTTTCACAGATTAGAGTCCGCGCACTTAACCACTACACCAAACTGCAGAGGGACTGCAATGGGATATAATGCCATAGAGTCCACCCTCCAAAGTGGCCATTTTCTCCAGGGGAACTGATTTCTGTCACCTGGAGACCAGTTGTCATCCCAGGAGATCTCCAGCCACCACCTGGAGGTTGGCAACCCTACTTTCAAAACTCTGTTTTGTCAGCGTTTAATCTCCTTTCTTTAAACTTGTACCTGATGAAGGGGGATTTGATACTTTTGCTGGTCTCTGAGGTGTGACTGGGCTTGAATCTAACTGTCCTACAGCAGACCTCCCCACCCTGTGGCTGAAAATACGTCAAAAAATATATACAAGCACAATTTAAATTGCACCTGTCTTTGGCATAAGCGCACTAGGAAGAGGAGACCCCCCCCCTTTGTCTGCTGGAGAACTATCTCCTGCTGCCATCTGGTGGATGCTACTATTACTCCATGAAAGGCAGGAGAAGTGATTGGCTGACATGTCTTTGCGTTCACTGTGTTTTCTCCCGCAATTGTCATGACGTCAGTGGTGGATAAAAAGTCAATGGAAGGAGGGTAGAGAGCTCATTATACACCAAAAGAGAAGACCTGAGCCCAAATGCAATATACCTTTGCTGCCTGTCACCAGGGCTTTTTTTGTAGAAAAAGCCCAGCAGGAACTCATTAGCATAATAGGCCACACCCAGCAGCAGAAACTCATTAGCATATGGGGCCACACCCCTGACAGCACAGCTCCCTCCCAGGATTGGCTTCCCCAGGTGCCCTGCGGCTTGCGGGGTGCATGGGGAACCCGAGGAGGGGAGACAGTTTAAACTGCCTTCCCTCCCTGGATCGGCTTGGCTTCCCCAGGCGCCCCACAGCTTGCGAGGCACCTGGGGAACCTGGGGAGGGGGAGGCTGTAGGTGTGGCCAACTCAGAAGCCAGCTGGAGCTCCATTCCTGCCCCAAAATAGCCCTGGCTGTCACCTTCAAACAAGGCTGAGATTGGTTGATGCCTATGGAGAAGCAAGTGGGGAACAATGATAGCCAGAAGGGAAATCTCATCAGCTGCATCTGCCAGTGGTCATGCACACTAGCGGCAACCAGCACTGTCACACATAGACTTAAATGAGTTTTTATGTGGCCTCTAATGTGACTGCTTGGATATAACCAACTTCTCTTCTCTTGTTTTGGTCTTTTTGCATTTGTGTTGTGTGTGCCCGTGCCTGGAAGTCATGGCAACCTCTGGCCACACCTACTGGGGCATGGAGGACATTCAGAGAAGTGGCTTGATAGCCTGCCTCTGCCTCCCGGCCCTGGTATTCTCTGGAGATCTCCCACCCAAACACTTGCCAGGGTCGGCCCTGCTGAGCTTCAGACATCTGATGAGATCCGGCTTAGCCTGGCCCAGTTTCTCTTCTCTTCTTGTCCCTCATTAGCAACAGTTGGGGCTGCCTGTCGCCAGAGAAGGATCTGCCTCCCTCTCCATGGGAATGTCCAGGATTCATTTCCTGCATGTTCAGCTTTCATTATTTTGGTATGTTGTGTGCCTCCCCAACAGGGACCCAGAATGTCTTGCAACATCGTTTTTCTCCCAGCCATTTTATCCTCACAACAACAGCCCTGTGAGGTAGTCTAGACTGAGGGTGAGTGGGCCCAGGTCACTGAGTGAGCTTCCATGGCAGAGTGGGAATTCAAGCCTGGGTCTCCCAGATCCTAGCCTGACACTGACTAGCACTCTGGCTCTAACTGGGGGGGGGGGGGGGGGGGAGGGAGAGGCAGAAATCCCATGGCACCTTGAAGACCAACAGAATTTATTGTTAGTCTTTAAGATGCCACTGAGCTTTTGGTTTATTTTGCTCTAGCAGCCTCACATGGCTACCCTTTTGCAATCATTTGTCAGTGAGATACAGGGAATATCGTCCAAGAAACCTACTCAGCTGCCCTCCACAAGGAATCCCCGACATTCTAATGTTCTGCCAAGCTGTTCAGAATTGTCAACACAAATAACATGGGCAGCCTTCATTTAGGTTCTGGCTCTTCCACACTGATTCCTTACTTCTGTTTTTGTTGATTTGGTAAAAAAAATTGTACCAGATTTTATTCTCACAACAACCCTGTGAGGTGGATGAGGCTGAGAGAGAGTGACTGACCCATGGCTACCAGGTGAACTTCACAAGGGGTGCAACTAGGGAGATGCAGGCACAAAGCTTTTCTTTAAAAAATCATCAGTGTAAAATTTCTAGCATTGTAATTGATCTGCTGCTGCTTACTTCCTTGGGAGTAAGTCCCAGTGAACTCAGTAGGGCTGACTTCTGAGTAAACGTGCTTATCATCAGCCTGTAAACACCTCTCGCTGTTTCTGCTGGGTGGGACAGGGGGTCATGGGGGACAGGAAGTAGAAGAAATACATTTTAAAATATTCAAGTAGGTTTTAGATTTGTGCTGTGGACTTCATATCAAACCAATGTCAACTTCCCATATGGAAAAACCCTTTAAGGAGGGCGGGGATGAGGGGCTGTTCGCTCCAGGTTTTACACAGCATATAGGGAAGCATCTCAGAGCTGTTTTGGAGGAGTTTTTCAGTGATCTTCTTGCTAGCTGGGGTAAGCAGACTTAAATTGCAAGGCTCTACTACAGTCTACTTGTGTGGCTGACTGTTTAGGGGCATGGCTTGAGAAAGAGAGCTTGACTTGGATATGCTGATTTTTAAAAAAGTATCTTCAGGCTAAGTGATACTGTCACCTTCCTTTGCACAATTTGTTGCAGTAAGCACTCCCTCAAATAGTATGCTGGCCCCTGTGCCGGTTGTGAAAAATAGGCCACCCACAGAGAAGATAGGAGTCTCTTCCTGCTTGGGGAGGTCCTTCAGGTATGTTGAAAAATATGACTCTGTAAAAATTACCAAAAGGAAAAGAAATCCTCTCCTCTCTCTGAAAAACACCAACAATCCTAGTCTGATGAAGGCTGGAGGTATCCTCTACGATGACAGAATGTTGAGGGTAGCTGAGAAGCAGTGTTCCCTCTAAGCTGAGTTCGTGTGAGCTAGCTCACAGTTTCTTACCCTCCAGCTCACACATTTTTGCCTTTGCTCAGGAAGGATGGCTCCAGAGCAAACTAATTGAGCCAAATCGCTCGCTCACAACTTTAATGCCAGTAGCTGACAGAGTAGAATTTTTGCTCACAAGACTCCACAGCTTAGAGGGAGCACTGGCTGAGAGTCATCTAAAGAAGAAAAGTTTTCTCAAGCTTCGCAGTACCCCTAAAGTGTCTGAGGAGGAGATGAAGAGGAGGTGGTTTCCAAATCGTTCCTGTCCTTTTGCATTTCCTCCTAGCCCCTGCAACCTATACGTGTAGTAGAATTTTCAGGCTCCCTAGTGTTAAGGCATTTAACAAGCCAGCTTTAACAATGCAACCAGTCCTGTAATTGCATCACTTCCCTGTTTATTGTGCAAGTCTCCCTCCTGTAGTGAGGGCTGCCAACACCTGGAGAAGTCCTGTCCTTCTAATAGAAGCTTCATGTCTGAAAATGGGCAGTTGAAGCTTTTCATGGAACAAAAGTAAACAAGATCCCCTGTTGAATAACAACCCATCAAGCCTTTATTAAAGGGGCAGGATAATTTTATCTCCAGGCTTTTGCTAACCCTGGTGGTGGAAAGTGCTGTCAAGGCACGGCCAATTTATGGCAACCCCATAAGGCTTTCAAGGCAAGAGAAAAACTGAGGTAGTTTGCCATTGCCTGCCTCTGTGTAGCGACCCTAGATTTCTTTGGTAGTTTCTTATCTAAGTACTAGCCAAGAAGAGATTGGATTTATACTCACCCTTCACTTGGAGTCTCAGAGCGGCTTACAAACTCCTCTCCCTTCCCCTCCCCACAACAGACACATTGTGAGGTAGGTGGGGCTGAGAGTTCTCTTGAGAACTGCTCTTTCAAGAACAGCTTGGACAGAACTACAGCTTGCCCAAGATCATCCAGCAGCTGCAAGTGGAGGAGTGGGGAATCAAACTCTAGTCCATGCACTTAACCACTACACGAAACTGGCTCTCTAAATGTTTAACTTAAAATGTCAACTTTAATGCCATCGCCGCTTTTTAACAACCCTGGATCTGGATAGGCAGTATACGAAATAAATAAATAGATAAAGCAGATGTTCTGTGCAGCCCCTACCCTGTAGCTGTGCAAAGATGAAATACATACACTGTGTTCTCAGAGTGGTTAGGAGGCAAGGTCTTTAATTACTTTTATCACTGGGTTTGATAGATTCTCAGGTTTTATTATCTGATGGACATATTTTTCCCCTTGGTGCACTGTTTTTATATACTGCTTTTCCATACAAATGTGTGGATTTTTTTTTTAAAGTTGTGGGGTGGGTGGGTGGGGGAGGGGTTCTAGGCACAGCTGAGGGGTGCCCGGTCATTGCCATCACTCCTATTTTCCAAAAGAAGGCACTCAAAATGACGTGCACAAAAATCCTACTGATGCTGTTTAAAAATGTGTTGGTAGCTATTTTTCCGTTGAAGTCTTTGGGTCAAGAAGGTGGAATTCCACAGAGGACCCCATCCCAGCCAATGAACTTCCTCACAGTCACATGGTTTGTATGTTCCCCACTCTTCCTGGATGGCCTGTTCCTGCTCCAGATTGGATCCTGGAACATGTGCAGAAGGAGCTTCAGCCTTCCCCACTCTCTTACCCCAGACAGAAACTATCTGGGACTGATTGGGGTAACAGCACAAGGGGGGAGGCTGAAGTGCCTTCTGAATGTATATTGTGATCCAATCAGGAGGGGGAGACAGAATTCTCCAGAAGAGAGGAGATCACACAAATCAAATATGGTTCTGGCAGAGCTGGGGCTGAGGCCTTCACCCTCTTGTACCCACAGAATACCATCTTAATGGAAATCACCCGTGATGACCTGCTTCCCTTGCCTCTCTCTGTCCTAGAACCACCTTCAGGTTGCTGCTAAGCAGGATGAGCACCACTTTCTCTACCTCAATTACACTTCCTTCAGAAGACAAGCCGGTGGTAGACCTTTGGGGTAAGGATGTGCCAGTTAAGAGAACTGGGCTAGTGCCCGGGTTCACTTTCCCTCTCAGCTGTGAGGTCCACTTGGCCCAGTGACCCTCACTCAGCCTAACTGCCTGTCATGATCTCCGTTTTGGGGCGGGCAAGGCTAGCCACTGTTCCCCACCCTTTTCGCTGCTGCTGCTGCCACCACCTCAGATGAAATCCAGCCCCTCTCTTTCTCTTGTGGGTTGCTCAAGGCCAGCTCCAGGGGGGTGTTGCACTGCAGCATGCCAAGGGGTCAAGGCAGGTGGGTAAGGACTTGTGCAGACCCTCTCGAATTAACTTTATTTCTGCAAAGGCACAAACTCAGGGTACTACAAGGACCAATCTAAGTGCACTAAGCAAAGTAAGCATACAGTTACTAACTAAGGAACTTACAATCCATGGTACATCTGCTCTTTTGTTAGCTGCAAGATGTCCCTGTCCCTGGTGCATCTGCAACCATCTTTAGCATCATTCCCCTCTGCCATCCTTCATGACAAAACAGACAGCAAACCATACCCGAATGCACACCAAAGCACAAAGGAACAGAGTCCTTTTCCAGATCCCAGCCCATGTGTGCTTGAGGGCCTTCAACCAATCTGGGTGTCAGGTCTTGGTGGCTCAAGCCCACGATACGTGGACCTTCCGATCAAGAGGCGTTAACACATCAAAGGGCTAGCGAGTTTTCCCTCACGGTTGGGAAAGGATTCTCTCTTTAGTCTTTTCTGCACATGTTATTTTATTCCTGGTGTCCCTGTATTGTGTCAGTTGTTTTTTCTGCATGTGTTTTGCTCCCTCTAGTGGTTGCTTTGATATTTCATCGCTGTATCACCAGCTTATTCCTGAGTACTTTAAAAGTACAGGGAAATAAGCCAGAAAAAAAGGGGGGGAGGGGGGTTTGTGACAATAAAAATGAGATATGCAAAAAAAAAAATTCAGCAAAGAGCCCCTTCTCCCCAGCCACAGAGACTCCAGGGTCCCTTTCAGTGACTAACTGTCAGAGCATTTCTTGATTCCTCCCCTGCCCCCTCATCTCATCTCATCTCATCACACCTACCTTCCAGGGTTGTTGTGAGGACAAAGCTGAAGAGAAGAGAGAACTACATACCCAACCTGAACTCTGTGAAAAAAGTTACCTGGGGGTTGGGATAAAAATGTGAAATAGAAACATCATCTTGGTGTTTGTTGGCCTCCTTAAAGATATTTGGGGTGAGATTAAGTCTTTTGCAATGTCTGAAATTTCTGGCATGTGTGTCCATGGGTTTTCAGATCTGGAATGTCCCTTGCAAACCACAGCTGGAGTCCATAACTTTTAAACTGGGGTCTTATATCAGCATTTTTTTTAATGTCTCCGTAGGCTGTGAACTGAACAGCAGTATGAGGAAGTGTGTAATGGAGGTGGAAGACAACTTACTGGAACAAATAGTGTATCTGAAATCAGTAAGTTTCCAACTTGAACAGCCCAGGCTAGCCTGATCTTTTCAGATCTCAGAAGCTAAGCAGGGTTGGCCCTGGCTAGTATTTGGATGGGAGCAGGGCTTCTTTTGTAGAAAAAGCTCAGCAGGAACTCCTTAGCATAACAGGCCACACCCAACCAGAGAAATATATTAGCATATTAGGCCACACCCCTGACAGTGCAGCTCCCTCCCAGGATTGGCTTCTTTAGGTGTCCTGTGGCTTGCAGGGTGCATGGGGAACCCGAGGGAAGGAAGGCAGTTTCTGGATCAGCTTCCCCAGGCGGGGAGGCAGTTTAAAGTGCCTTCCCTCCCTGGATCGGCTTGGCTTCCCCAGGTGCCCCACAGCTTGCGAGGTGCCTGGGAACCTGGGGGTGGGGGGGTGGAGGCTGTAGACATGGCCAACTCGGAAGCCAGCCAGAACTCCATTCCTGTGCGTTCCTGCCCAAAAATAGCCCTGGATGGGAGAATGCCAAAGAATACCAGGGTTGTGAGACAGAGCCAGGCAATGGCAAACCACCTCTGAATGTCTTGCCTTGGAAACCCCACGGGGTCACCATAAGTCAGCTGTGATTTGACGGCATTTTCCACCACCATCGCCACCACCAAATTTGTGTTACAATATTCTCTGTTGCCAACAATAGGCTTGATTTTGCTGATTTTTCTGCTTGTTGAGCAATTGTCTGAAGCAGCTGGAACCTTGTTTGCAGTGAGGGTGGGGAATGCCAGCACACTTGCACAGTGAAGCTAGTAGCATTTGGGGCCAGCTTAATGTTATTTTTTTAATTTCCAGTTTGCATAAACTTTGTATATATGGGGTGAGGGCATGAAGGGAAAGGGAACGGAATCCTCGTCACCTGATCTTTCCCACAGTTGCCTCAGCTTCTTTCATTTTGCCCAGCTGATGCTGTAAAGATTCCAGGCCTACCTATACATTACCAGGTCCTTGTGTCTCTCCCCTCCCCCACAATGTCTGTCCGGGTCCTGACTTAGGGTTGGCAGCTGTTTGCAATTCAACTTTGGGGAGGCCGGGCAGGTTGATGGTGTTGTGCATTATACCACAACATCACTTTTTTCTTCATTGGGCTCCCACTGCTCCGCCAAGCAGCTGTAAAGACCCAGGGCAGTATGGAAAGTCTCCTACTGGTCATGAAGGAAATGACATCAGCATATCACTGGCAATGTTATTACATAGCCAGTAGGGTTCCCCCTCTTTGGTAAATCTCCTACCAATTGCCAGCCTTACTGCTGAAGATACACAGGTGCTGGGTCAATAGAGAGAATTAGGGTTGTCAAGTGGGGGTCAGGAACATAGGGAGGTGCCACTGGGCGACAGCGTGATGTCAGTTTCGGGGGGAACTGGAAATGATATCAAGCCTCTCTAGGAAAAACCAGAAGCTCTATGCTAAAACCATTTCATAGAGAAGACTGATGTCACTTCTGGCTTCCCTAAGAAAGTGATGTCATGCCACTTGCAATTTTCCCCCCTTAAGATTACTTTTCTCCTGCTGGCTATGGGAGTGGCAGAGGGAAACAAGAGGAGGGGTGAGGTGCCAGCTAGGAACAAGCTGTGTCTCAAGAGCTTGCCTTGGTTCCAGGTAGTACAGGTCCAGGAAGCAAGGATGGGGGCATAGGTCTTCTGATGCTGGTGGTGTCTGGAAGCAAGGTCAGCCCCTGCCATTTGGTAGCACTGTCCTCGCTGTACTGCCTCAAGCACTTGCTTTGATGCAGAACCAACCCAGTGTCTTGTACTGCTTTTGTCTCCCCTGAGTGTAGTTGGATTCAGGCATGCATGAGATGCACTTGTTCTGGCATATCCAAAACAATACACACTCACACATCGTTTTGATTTTGTTCTCTGCTGTACTCTTGCAGGTGTCTCTGGGAGAAGAAGCAGAGGATGAGCTGCACGTGGTGGCAGTCGAGTCCAAAAACATGCCCAGTGTCTACAAACCTGTGCCCATTGTGTCACTGCAGCGCTCAGTCTTACCAATGGTAACTCCCTGGGACAGTGAGCATGCAGTGGAGGCTGTGGCTAGCCCCATCCCCTTTAAAGGAACAAAGAAAAATCATATTTGCATATATGTAGTTTTTATACATGCAAACAAACTGGTCATCATGCCACACTTAGACTGAGCTTTGGAAAAAGCAACATGGGGCGGGGGGCGGGGGGACTCCTGTCTTCGTTTCTCTCTCCTCCTATCTATGTTTCCTCCTGTAGACACTTCATACATAATACAGCTGCCACCATCTTCTTCAGTCCCAGCATGCAATTTGGAGAGGGCTGAATCTCTTCTGTCTCCAGTGCTGTGGTTCAATATCGGCCTCTTCTAGGGTTACCACCTCCAGGTGGAGCCTAGAGCTCTCCCAGAATTACAACTGATCCCCAGGCGACAGAGATTAGTCTCCCTGGATAAAATGGCCGTTTTGCAGGGTGGACTCTAGGGCATTATACCCTGCTGAGTTCCCTCCCCAGACCCTACCCTCCCAAGGCTCCACTCCCTGAAATCTCCAGGAATTTCCCAACCTAGGTTGGCAACCCTAGCTCCAGCAGACCATGGGAGGCGAGGCAGTCTTGTTCTGCTGTTAGAAATCCCTTTTTATCAGCAGAACTTACTGCTGGATCCATTCCTTAAATGAAAGGAAAATGACCTGGGAAAAGACAGCTTATGGGGCTTCCCCACCCCTAGTAAGAATCACCTCGTGTGGTTTCCATTGATTCTCTATGAACTGCATCATCTAAAATTAATTTCCAGTTTTATTAATATAATGATCACTAACTTCCCCCCTCTGCTTTCAACCTCTTAAGGGGCCAGTGGGGTTCCCTTTACTGTTACCGAGACATTTAAATTATTGGTACGGGAAGGGGGGGGGGACAGTGGGCGGGCTTCAAGTGTCCTGGCCCCACTGATGGACCTCCTGATGGTACCTGCTGTTTTTGGCCACTGTGTGACAGAGTGTTGGACTTCTCTTATGCTCTTATTGCTGCATTTTATGTTTTCAATTAGAGGCTGCCATTCTAAGAAAACCAGGGGTGCAACCTGATACCAGCTCCACCCAGCACCACTTTATTTTAATCTGCAGGGAATTCTACACCGGATGCAGATAAGAAGGCATTAAGATTAGAGCCTGAAGCATCTTCTCTACCACCTTCCTTTAAGAAAACCAAAACACCTCCAGCCTGGTCAAGAGTTTTGCAGAACTTGAAAGCTTGCATATTGTTTTGGTTGATCCTAATAAAATGCATTTAATGGCTTTGGTTTTTGCTAAGGACCCGCATGGTTAGCAGCAACCTCTGTTTAGGTTGTCCATTGTACCCTAAAAAGGGCTAGTCCATGATTTGTACAGTAGCATGTCTTTTTGATGGAATGATCCACCATTTAGGAGGAGATCATAGCCTAAACCCAAATCTATGGTGTTTTCAGAAGCTAAATATATATTGGCACCATCAGCCAAGCCACATCTAAGATCATTTTGGGGGGCTAATCTAATCAACACTGTTATGTATCATTACTATTTCATTTTTGGTACAGAATGTTTAAAATAAACACATTTTAAAATCTGTGTCTTATCTCTCCCCCCCCCCCCTTCAGGTCTGCCTGGGCAGCTTTGAATTCACCCCTCCTGTTGCCTTTGTGCTAAAGTCGGGAATGGGACCAGTCTATCTTGTTGGTCAACACTTGATCTGTGAGTAAAACTCCAAGTTACTAAGTGGGTGAAAGGGAGCTCTTGAATGCAGGAAACTGAAATAGGAAGCTGTGTGAATGCCTAGTGAGATCAGAAGGTTCAGGTCAGAGGTTCTCGCTAGATGGATTCACAAACTCAAGTACCATGCTGGAGTCCACAGATTTTTACCTGAGTGCTGCCATCTACTATACATCTAAATTATTGAGCTGCACACTCAGAATTTTTCCAAGCTACTTGTTGGTGCTGTGGAAATGGCTGGCACTCACCATAAATGACCTCTCAGCTGTGTTCCTCCTGGACAATTTGCTTTACCATTGGCTATGAGTGTATAAGAAAGACCCTTGATCTTTTCTGAACTGAAAACAGGCTTTGGCTGGAAGATTTGTTTTCCAAAAAGAAACACGCACACACACCCCTAGCAGAAACATTATCAGGCACCCTGAATCCACCCAATAGTTTTATAAGTATGTAAGTGCAGTCAAGTCACAACTGACTTATGGTGACCCCAGCAAGGGGTTTTCAAGGCAAGTGAGAAGCAGAGGTGGTTTGCCATTGCCTTCCTTGGTGGTCTTCCATCCTGGTACTGACCCTGCCTAGCTTCCAAAATCAGGCTACACATTCTCCAATATTTTATAGCTAGTGCCATTTGGTTATTTCTCAGAGGATATATTCCCAAAGCCCAGAAGCCTCAAAACATATATCAAAAGACTGGATTTGATAACCACAGATGTGCCTCTTCTCCACATCAGGTCTTCACCTCTGCCTTTGTTGCCATTGTGACATCATATCCTGCTCACCCTCCTGTTGTTCTTCCACCGACCATCTAACTGGCACAGAACTCTTTTGCGTAGCTGGTTAGGCTTACCTGGTAACGGAAGACAGGCCCTTCCTTACCTGTGCAACTGGTGTAGATCTTCCCAACGGCCCACTGTCTCTTCGGTGATAAGGGGAGGGGATGCCCTTCAAAGCAGCCCAGTTTTGGTGGTGGTGGTGGCTTCTTCATTTAGTGCTGCTTTGTGACTCTCTTTCTCAAGTGGAAGGTGATTCTGATTACGCGTCACCAGGAGATGATACCCAGACGGATGACACACAGACAGATGACACACAGACGGATGTAGATACCTCGATGGATGATTCTCAGACAGCTGTAGATTCTCAGATGGATGGTACCCCGGACACTATAGATGATACCCAGATGAATGGAGATTATGGAGGGAGCAACGCTAATACTGAGGATTATCCTGGTGGCACACCAGAAGCCGTGAGTGTGTGGTTCTCTTATACATTTACATTCCATGTTCCTTAAGGGAGATGTAGGAATCTGTACATGGAGGAAGATCTGCAATAGACCCAGAGCACCCTACCTAGCTGAACTGCCAAGTCTCCTGCCTACCAGTGTCCCAGATCAGATCTCTCTTGAAATGATCTAGATTTTATCATGTGAAGCAAATGAAAGAACCACAGCTACCAAATTTAAAGGGGCAACAAAGCAACGGAGCTATGTAGTGCACCGAAACAGTATCACAAACATCTCTATTGTATTTTTGATAAAGATATAAAGATTTCAATCTAACAATATACCGAATACAAAGAAGGTTCAATAAAAGACGTATGCTATGAAACGCTGACACCCCAAACACTTACCTGATATCTACCTATAGGTATGCCTTAAATGCTTTATGAAATATATGGAATGAATATTGAGTTTGCAGTTCCTGCTTGACTAGTCTGACAGAGCTTAGAAAGAAAATATTTGCGCAGCTACTATTGGTCCTTCTCTGATGAAGACCATGGAAATGAACATATTACCTGGAAACTTTGTTAGCATAAGTCTTTTATTGGACCTTCTTTGTATTCTGTATTTTGTTAGATTGAAATCTTTATATCATTATTAAAAATACAATAGAGATGTTTGTGATGATGTTTTAGTGCACTACACAGCTCTGTTCCCTAGATTTTATCATGACATAGGAAACAGTGGGAGGCAAATTTTACAAGCCACCTGTAGACATGTTTCCTCTCCTTTGTAGCTTCTCGTGTCTTTGCCTTTACAGTCTGGCCCCTTCATATCCAAAAGACTGCCTCTCCGCGTATGACCCTGGATGGACCTTAAGATCCTCATGACAAGGTTTGACCTCTTTCCCCTCCTTAAAGGAGATGATAGATTTAATTCTCCCCAGAGCAAGATGTGGGCAGTGTAAGCCTGCATCATTTAGTTTGGCTTTTTCCTGACTTTGTTTTCATGCTGTTTAAATGAGTTAATGTTTAATGTCAGCTTTAATTTGCTTGTTTTACTCCAAACTGCTTTAAAAACTGTCTGTTTTAAATAAAATGGATCCTTTCACCCCACCCTTTCAGGAGAAAATGAGCCACCGATGATGTCCAGATTCCTGTTCGAGCGCATATCCTGTGGAGGACGTCTTCCAAACTTCTGATTGTCCCATGTGCTGCTGATGGACAATTAAACATTTGTTATAGAAACCTGCTAGATTGTTTGGTGCATTTATTATGCCCCTCTTGGTTTGGCTGATTAGCAGGACTTTTTCATCATCATTATCATTATTAGTATTAGTATTATCCACTAGATATGGGGAGGGGCCATGGCTCAGTGGTAGAGCGTCTTATTTGTGTGCAGTAGGTTCCAGGTTCCTCTCCAGTAAAAGGATTCAAATCTGACCCTGCATGCCTGGCGCCTGAGTTCCCAGCAGAGTGCATGGCTCTAGAGAAAATGCAACATGCAGATAGGCCCAGACTGCTGGCCATTTCCACATAGGTTACCTGCCCGGGGTTCAATGTTGTTGGTATTAAGTATTGAGTTGGGAGACGATAAATCAAATGCAGGCTTTTATTCAGAACATCGTTCAGCTCAGGGACAGCTCTAGCAAGAGCGGCTCTCAACTTATAGCGTTCCAACACATAACCATATACATTGTAACTGGAAACACGCAGTCTCATTGGACCTAAGCAGGGCTCTTTGGATTGGCTTCAGGACCAATAAGGAGTCTTTATTCAGCAGCCAATAGGAATGAGGGAGTTAGGATACCAGATACCAGACAATGCAATGCAACATAACATAATACAACATAACACTCCTCTCCCCTTAGATCAGATAACATAGTCTTTCAGAAACGTGGCGGAGCGCCTGGTCCGATGTGACCGGCATGGCAATGGCAGACTCAATAGTGAACGTCCAGTTAAGTCCGGGGACTCCCAAGTGGGCCGGCATGAGCTGCGGCAACGGCGGACTCAATTGGGAGCATTCTGCTGAGTCCGGGAGCTCCATTTTCTCCAGGAAACTGATCTCTGTCATCCAGAGGTAATTGCAGGAGCTTTCCAGTCCCCAAAAGGTGAAAAAAAAAGGGGGGGGGGAACTCAGCCCAACAAATAGCTGCGAACCGAGAGGGTCAAGCTAACAACAGAATAATTATAATGGAAAATATAGACCCTTATAAATGTCTATATTTTCCATTATAATTATTCTGTTGTTAGCTTGACCCTCTCAGTTTGCAGATCTCCAGTCCCCACTTGGATTCTGGTAACCCTACAGCAGAGTGATGTATTTGAGCTGTCCAGGGTCAGTTAGGATAAGTGGAAGGGAACAGGGGAAAAGAGAGCAGGCAGCAGACTGCTGCCTAGCAAAGCACCCTGGGACAACCCCTTCAGCCAGCTTCTGCTACAGCATGCCAGAGAGAGCCTGAGCAGATGTGACACTCATGAGATAACTCTGCATGCATGATGCATTGCATGTATCATGGCCCAGTTCAAGCAAGATGCTGCATACATGCAAAGCCACGCAGTTCTCATCTGCCAGCATCACATTAAGTCAGAATGTTTGACAGCAAATACACATGGGATCCTCGGCAACCATTGTCTTGGAGTTCCATGAGTTGCAGCATAGCATAGTTCCATGTGCAGACCCTTCTAAAGAACTCAGGGTGAACATTTGGCCATCCTGCTTTGGCAGGAGAAGACCTGTGTGAAGGTCGCGGCAGAAAGGCTGGACTATGGGGACACTTTCCGTCTTCCTGGATGTCCCCTTAGTTAAGAAGACTGACAATCCCTTGGACCACTATAAAGAAGATCCGCATCCCCAGAAGGTGTTGCTTGGCCATGCAGGTATGGCTGCCTCAAACAATGCCATTTCCTAACTAGGAGCTGGATGATCCCTGACAGGGCTGTCAACTGGTATATGATCTCAGTTCCAGCGCCTTCACAAAGAGTAAATAAATGTTCCGTCACCAGTATGAAGCTGTAGAGATGAGGTACTTGGTGGAAGAGTTGGATTTGTTGTCTCTTGCGAGGTTAACAATAGTGGTATGTATTTGTATTTATTTATTTATACCCTGAGTTTGTCCTCAGAAGAGACCCAAAGCAGTTAATGATACCACTCTCCCTTCCTCCAGTTTTCTCACAATGGCTCTGTGAGTTAGGTTAGGCTGAGAGACAGTCACTGGCCTAAATTTACTTCCACAGCAGAGCAGGGATTCAAACTCAGGCCTCCCAAATACTAGTCCAGTACTATGTCCACTACACCATGGTGCCTCCCTATAGCAACAGAAACATAGCCAGCCTTCCTTGCTGGGTGAGACTATCAGATTTCTTGGTGACATCTCAAAGAAATGAATGGAAGAATCAGTGGGACCCTCATGACCATCAGAAATGTCTATTAACTTTCTTGCCAAATGTTTATATGTAACTTAATAACTTTTGATTGTCAGAAACCTATGTTGGATAAGGGTGGGTTTTTTTTAATGTTTAGGAGCTTCTTATGGACAAACCTTCCTCAAACTCACCTTTAACCCCTGCCGTGTTCCCAGTCATAACAAAAAGTCATAGCCTTTTTCATTTTATCCTGCCCTAAGGATCTCAGGGAATACATATTTCTCTCTTCGTCCGTTTTATCCTCAGCAGTACTAAGAAGCGGGTCATGCTGAGAGACAGTCACTAGCCCAAATTCATCCAGTGAGCTCAGTGACTGTTAAGGGATTTGAGCTTAGGTGTCTCTGGTCACAGTCTGGCATTCTAACCACTGCATCACGCTGCCTCTTTTCAAACACAGTAAGCATTTAAGCATGATAAAGGTGATCATGCTGTTGAAAAATCCATCTTGACTGATAAAATCATGGCTGGACAGAGGAGGGATGATCATGTCACAAATTAATTTCTTTAAAAACTTAGCTAGAGTGAATTATTGCCCTAGGCACAGGGTAGACTTGCTTGTCCCCTCTGAAGCTACAGCTAGGGTTGTCATTCCCCAGGTCTGGGTGGGAATCCCCAGGTTTCGTGGGGTTTTGCCCACCACCGACTAGCTGGCCGGCGAGGAAAAGCCCATCCCCAAACAGTGATGTTGCCGGGTGATGTCCCCAGGGATGGCGATGCTCTGGTTTTTGGGGCAAAACTCTATGGTTTGAGGGCAATTTTATCATAGAGTTTTGTCCTCAAACTAGAGCATCGATGTACAACATCCCTGATGTGATGATGTCACTTTCGCATGATGTCATTGCACCGTGGAGCACCGCCCCACTCCCAGAAGGCCCCACTCTCACCTCCTGCTGGCAACCCTAGCTACAGCCCTGGCCATAAAGTCAGTGGGTTCTGAAGAGGCCCAAAGTCAGGGCTTTGTTTACCCTGTGTGGAAATTGGTCCATCATAATTCCACACAATGTTGGTTTATCAATGTACCAAGAGAATGCTAAATTCTCTGATTTGTGTTCATTAGCAACAAGAAAAAGTGCTTAATTTGCACAACTGATTTCTTCTGAAGAGCATTAAAGTCATCTCTTTTATAGGGCAGAAACCAGCTGTTTGAAATACAGAAATATTTCACAAATATTCAGAATTCACCAACAGCTTTCATTTTTTTGATACCAGCTTTGGTGGGGTTTGCCTTGTCTGCCTTCCTTTTGTACTTTCTTTCTCTGTTCTGAAAGGCACACACACAAATGGTTACATCAGATCACAGGGAAATGGAACAGTAAAAGAGGAAGAGATGAGAAATACTTTTTTGTAAGTTCAAAGTAAGTCTCTTAATTTGTAAATTCACGGGGAGTCTCTAATTTCACAAGGTTCTGTTCGGCACCCTGGGTCTTAATTGCACTGAACTTGGTGTGTATGCACATGCTTGAAATTTTTCTAGGGTTGTCAGCCTCCAGGAGGCACCTTGAGATCTCCCACTATCACAGTTGCTCTCCAGATGACCAAGATCAGTTCCCCTGGAGAAAGTGGCTGCTTTGGAGGGTGGACTCTATGACATTGTATCTTGATGTCCCTCCCCTCCTCACACCCTTCCTTCCCCAGGCTCCACCCCCAAAATCTCCATGTATTTCCCAACCCTGTCTGGCAACCACTGAATGCCATTAATGGCCAGTGTTAGAGCTAGCATGGGACCTATCTGTTTGAAATCCCCCTATTGTTAAGTTTTTTAATTTCAAAATTTCCATCCTGACTCTCAATTAAATATTTCCAAGGCAGCATCTAATAATTCATCAATGCATAACAAAACAATGAAATATAAAAGCAACCTGAATGACTCGAAGAGCAGCGCTAAATACTGCAGCTGATACAACATCAAAATAGTTGGAAATAAAGCAGTCCTGGCACAACAAAGAGTGATCAGTCCATTAAAGCCTGAGCAAAGGAATGAGTTTTCACCAAATAATTAACATTCAGCAACACGGGGCCATGTGAAGATGGATGGGAGGAGTATTCCATTGCCAAGGCGCCATCACAGAAAGCAGCCCCCAGCACCATGCCAAAGAGCCATCCAGTAGCCTACCCACAGGTGTACCTACCAAGAAGTATCCTGAGCTGCAGGAGACAGACAATTACTTCTGCAAGGGGAAAGTAAGTTTTTTCCATTTGTACGGTGGGTGTCTTTAGTTATATCTCACTGGATCCAGAGTGGTGTTAGGGGTCAGAGTGTACGACTAGGATCTGGAAAACCTAGGTTCAGATTCATGTCATGGAAACTTGGTAGTGACCCTGGGCAAGTCTCTCAGCCTAACTTACCTGGCACAGCTGCTGTTGTAGGGCTGCCAACCTTCAGGTGGGGCCTGGAGATCTAGTGGACTACAGAGATCAGCATAGGCGTAGAGTACGGGGGGGCTCGAGGGCTTGAGCCACCCCCGAAATTTCCCGGGGGGGGCTCAGCCTCCCCCGGGAAAACGGAGCGCCTGCCGCCGCTGCTGCTGGAGAGGGGTGGCGGGGGGGGGGAGGAGGAAAGGCGGCCTGTGTCAATTCCCAACTGAGACCGTAGGTCAGAGCGTCTCGGACTCCGCAGCTGAACTCGAGCCGGTGGGCAGCAGGCGGGGGACTTGTCTGGATGGCCTTTCTGGACGCGTGTGGAGGGGAGAGAGTCAGCCGTTGCCTCTGAGGAGGGCCAGGAGCCGTGACTCCCACTGGACGGCAGCAGCAGCAGCAGTCGGGGAACACCAGGCCAGGCCCGCCGCAGCCTTGGACTGACAGGGCGGAGTCCCTCGAGGGGGCCTTTTCTCCTTCCGCTGCTTGCCATGGATCGCCTGACCTGGGCTCGGCGCGGGGGGGGAGGGGGCAGGGGGCCCGGGAAGTCTGGGCCTGGCCGGAGGCTTCAGGGAGGAAGGCGCTTCCTGCCGCAGACCGGGGCAGACCGGAGGCGGAGCGGGGCAGACCAGCTTGCTGAGGCACCGTCGGGGCGGCGGCAGTGGGATGGGCGGGTTGATCCACGAAGATCTGCTGGGAAAGAATTCCCTCGTAGCCCTGCCGAGGCCTTGGCGTCCTGCGGCAGAGGAGGTCAGGAGGGTTCGAGGCCCTGTCCTTTTCAGACTCTGCAAAGCTGGTTGGGCAAGGCAGCCCTAGGGACGCCTCCCCCCCCCGAACGGGCAGTCCTGTCCTCCCCCCTCCCCGCTGGAGAGGCTGCCTCGCCTCCCTCTGAACCAGCTGCGGCCGCTATTGGGGGGGACACGACCCAGCCGTTGACTCTCTAATCAGAATGTACCGAACCCCCGCGGGGTGGTCACCTTAGGCAGAGGGGCCCTTTCGGAGGAGGGCCGGGCAGGACTGTCGGCTCGGCTCTGGAGAATTCTCTCCAGTCACCTCCCTCCCGCAAATGCCCGGCCATGGCGGGGGGAGGGGCCGCCCACCGTCTTGGCAACCCCTGGGCCAGCAGGTTTCCGCCCCTGAAAGAGGAGCCGCGGGGTGGGGGGAGACACGGTCCGCCGGCTCTTCCTCCGAGGTGGGGCAGTCCAGGAGAGGGGGCGTCTCCCGCCGGACCGTGTCTGCCCCCCCCACCAGCCACTGCCAGCCTCCCTGCTGCGAATCCCAGGACACCCGCCAAGGCCCCGGGGAGGTGTGCCCCGAGAAGAGGAGGAGGAGGAAAGGCCGCCGGTCCGGCCCAGTCCTGGGTCGCTGCTGTCCACCCGCGCAGAGGGGCGCAAGTCTCCCACCCTCGGGGGCCCTGAGTCGAGCGAGGGGGACCCTCCTGCGGGGCTCCACTGGGCACCTGCGGGAGCCCCCATGCTAGCCCCAGAGCCCCCTTCTTCGCCCCAAACCCCCCCTCCCTGAAGAGGATGCTCCGTCCTGCTCCTCCTCCCCCACGCGGCTCTGTTGACTTGTCTCCCGGCTGGAGAGGCCGCCTGGCTGGTGGGGGGGGGAGTCTGCTGGAGAGGGAAGGGGTGGCGGGGGGGAGAGAGAGGCACCGGCAGCAGCAGCTGGCGGGCCTGGGGAGGCGGGGCGGTTTCAGGGGGAGGAGAACATCGCTCAGCCGAGTGCGTGCGCTAAGGAGCCCCCGCCCCCCCGGGATTTTAAAAAGTCTACGCCCCTGGAGATCAGGGTGGCCAGCTCTGGGTTGGTAAACACCTGGAGATTTTGGGGGTGGAGCCTGGGGACAGTGTGTTTTAGGAAGGGGAGGGTGCTCAGCAGGGTACAGTGCCATAGAATCCACCCTTCAAACAGCTATTTTCTCCAGGGCAACTGATCTTGGTCATTTGGAGATCTATTATAATGGTGGGAGATCTCCAAATGCCCTTGGAAGACTGGCAACTCTAGCTCTCCTGGAGATAATGGCTGCTTTGGAGGGTGGACTTTATACCCCACTGAAGTCTCTCCCTTCTCTAAACCCTGCCTTCTCCAGTCTTCACCTCCAAATCCCCAGAAATTTCCAAACATGCTGTTGTGAGGAGAGGCTGTGGCTCAGTGGTAGAGCATATGCTTGGCATGCAGAAGGTCTTAGGTTCAATCCCTGGTTTTCCCAGCTGTCAGTAGGTGACGTGAAAGACCCCTGCCTGAGACCCTGGAGAGCCACTGCCAGTATTGAGTAGACAATACTGACTCTAATGGACCAAGGGTCTCATTCAGTATAAGGCAGCCGCATGTGTTCATGTATGTGAGAATAAAATGGAGGAGAGAGCAATGTTGTAAGCTGCTTTGGGTCCCCATTGGGGAGAAAAGTGGGTCATAAATATCTAAATAATAAACAGACACTCTCATGATCTTTAAGAACTGTTAAATAGTGGGTTCCGTGGATGAATAAACCCCAAGTACAGTGATCAGCTCTCTTTATTAGTGATCCTGGGGCTACTTTAGGGATGACTCATCCTCAGTACACAACATGAACATAAAAGAAGTCATGTAGTTCCCCATCCTGTTTCCAGGAATGATTAGTTAGATACCACAGCGACGTTCACCAGCAGGGCCCAACTGAAACAATTTTCACTTTCTGATTTCTACCCAGGATCTGACAATCAGAGGTGTTCTGCCTCTGAACCTGGAGGCCCAATTCTACTTTCCTTCCTTGCTTTTTCCCCCGTGTCAGACTTATGGCAAACCTGTGCAGTTTCCAAGGCAAGAGACGTTCAGAGGTGGTTTGCCATTGCTCGCCTCCATACCACAACCCTGGTATTCCTTGGCAGTCTCCCTTCCAAATACTAACCAGGGCTGAACTTCCTTAGCTTCTGAGATCTGATGAGATTGGGCTAGCCTGGGCTACCCAGGTCAGGGCTAAATAGTTGCTAGTAAAAGATCTACCCTGTGTAAATCTGTCCAACTCCCTTTTAAATCCATCAGAGCCACAACTGTCCTGACATCTACAAGAGCCTTTGTCAATGTGTAACAGTCCAGGTTTGCCCTTAAGCAGTGATAATTGGTAATGCTCCCTCTAAGCTGTGAAGTCTTGTGAGCAAAAATTCTCCTTTGTGAGCTACTGGCATTAAAGTTGTGAGCGAGCGATAAATTAGTTTGCTCTGCTGCTGCATAAATTAGTTTGCTCTGCATAAATTAGTTTGCTCTGGAGCCATCCTTTCTGAGCTAAGACAAAAATGTGTGAGCCGGAGGGTAAAAAACTGTGAGCTAGCTCACACTTAGCTTAGAGGGAACTCTGGTAGTACACAAGAGTGTCCCCGTTTTTCTTGATGAAATGTTGCAGGTATGTTTGGGGTCAGTTCCTGTCCATTTCCTACAGGTTGCCAGACTGATGCCGGTGAAGCTTGGATCCCTCCTGTGGTGCAACGGATTTTACTCCAGATCTCCCAGGATCCAACACTGAATCACGAATACCTCCCAGAGCTTGGGATTTATGAGTACACTCGAGCAGCCACTGAGCTGGCAATTGGCAAGGAGAGCCGCGCTCTCTTAGAAAACAGGGTATGAGTGTTATGTAGTTACTTCACAGCTTAGGGTTACCAACCCCCAGATGGGGTCTGGCCATCTTCCAGAATTACAAATGATAAGATCTCCTGGAAGAAATGGCTGCTTTGGAGAATGGACTATATCAGGGGTGTCATACAACAAAGTGACATTTATGTCAGATCCAGCCCTTATAACAAATGACACTTCTGGTCTATATGAAATTATACCATACTGAGGTATAATTATACCATACTTTCTGTCCCATCCAGAAAGCCATAAGAGCATAAGAACTTAAGAGAAGCCAATGTTGGATCAGTCCAACATTCTGCCATACAGTGGCCAAAAATAGCAGGTGCCATCAGGAGGTCCAACAGTGGGGCCAGGACACTAGAAGCCCTCCCACTGTTGCCCCCCCCCCACAAGCACCAAGAATACAGTGCATCATTTGCCCTAGACTGAGAGATCCTATCTATACTGCTCCATATGTTTATCTAATTCCCTCTTGAAGCCATCCATGCTTATAGCCACCACCTCCTTCTGTGGCAGTGAATTCCATGTGTTAATCACGCTTTGGGTGAAGAAGTACTTCCTTTTATCTGTTTTAATGCAACTGCCCACCCTTCTGAGGCTCCACCCCCAAAACCTTCAGGAATATCCCAACCCTAATTCACTCAAAGATAAGATGAGGTCTCAGCTAACTTTGCATATTTTAACCAAAATATGAGGTTAAAAGTATAACTAGAAGGCAACTACAGACCAAGCCAACTGCAGCCACCAAGACAGAACTGCTAGGCCAGAGCAGAGAAACAGAAAGTATACCTTGAAGCAGGGGTCCCCAAGCTTTCTCAGCCTCCGAGCATATTTGGAATTTGGCAGAGGTTGGTGGGCAGATCACAAAATGGCTGCTATCGGAGGTGGAGTGACCACAAAATGTCAGGGAGTGAGGCTACACATAGTTCCGATAGTAGCCTTTCAGCATTTCAGATAGAGCACTGTTTAACAGGCTGCCTTTTAAAATTAACACATTGTTTAAAAATATTTTCTTGCACAGATAAATTATACATAATGACTAGCTAAGAAACACTCTTCTGGCAGTGCTTGCTAATAATCTGCACAACCATCCTCCCTAGAGAGAGAGCAGTGCCGGCAGTGGCCCTTACCTGCCAAAGCAACTCTGGTTGGCTCCAGGGGCAGCAGGTGGCTACCAGTAGCTTCAACACGATGGAAAAGAGGGGAGGGGGGAATGGGATTGAAATATAATAAGGAGATGGCTGCTAGAAAAAAAGATGATGACCTTTCCTTTCTTTCTCAACAGGCTGGGGGCGTTCACACAATCGGTGGGACAGGTGCTCTTTGGATTGGAGCTGAATTCCTGTGCCATTGGTACAAGCCCAGGTTCTCCACTCCAACTGCTCTCTACATCGCCGAGCCACAATGGGGTAATTTTGTAAATGAGAATCTATATGCACCATCAATGGACATAGTTGCTTTACAGGGTACAAGAAGACAGTTCTCTGCTCTGAGGTCTTGTATTGTTAACTTGCATAATTTGATCGTTACCAGGGCTATTTTTGGGCAGGAGCGCACAGGAATGGAGTTCTGGCTGGCTTCTGAGTTGGCTACGCCTACAGCCCCCCCTCCCCGGTTCCCCAGGCGCCTCGCAAGCCATGGAGCACCTGGGGAAGCCAAGCTGATCCAGGGACGGAAGGCAGTTTAAACTGCCTCCCCTCCTCGGGTTCCCCAGGCGCCCCGCAAGCCACGGGGCACCTGGGGAAGCCGATCCTGGGAGGGAGCTGCACTGTCAGGGGTGTGGCCTAACATGCTAATAGATTTCTGCTATTGGGTGTGGCCTATTATGCTAATGAGTTCCTGCTGGGCTTTTTCTACAAAAAAAGCCTTGATCATTCCTATTATAAACTACTTTAATTCAAGCTGGAGAAGCAGAATATACACTTCTCTCTGTGTGAGAGTGTATGTGTTTAAGTGCCATCAAGTAGCTTCCAATTTATGGAAACCCTATGAATTAATGGCTTCCCCAAATCCTAAGGTTAACAGCCTTGTTCAGGTCTTGCAAACTGAGGGCCTTTGTAGCTGCCTTGACTGAGTCCATCCATCTCGTGTTGGGTCTTCCTCTTTTCCTGATGCCTTCTACTTGTCCAGGCATTATTGTCTTCTCCAGTAGCTCTTGTCTTCTCATAATGTGACCCAAGTACAATAGCCACAGTTTGGTCATTTTAGCTTCTAGGGAGCATTCAGGCTAGAGTTGATCCAGAATCCACTTATTTGCCTTTTTGGCAATCAACAGTATATACATTTTTATAAGGAATAAATATGTCCTTGCTTCTTATCAGTGCTTGGACATCATTATTAGTAGCTCTCTGCTGCAATGGGGTTATTTTGCTGGCTGAAATGTACTTTGCTTTGCATTTTGATGGCGATAAAAGGGGCAAAATGAAGTTAAGGAAGGACCAAATACACTCAGCCTCACTCCTTGCAATACTTTACCAGCTTCTCGGTCTTTTCAGATAGTCTTGGGTGTGTATTCCAAGTTGCTGGCTTTACAGACATTCGTCCTTACTGCTATTGGAACCCAGTCAAATTGACAGTTGATGTCGAAGCGTTCTTGGAAACACTGCAGGTAGGGTGGTAAGAATGGGCAGCCTTCCATATAACGGGAGGCCCAAAGGTCCACGCAGTCCAATATGGTGTACTGAAACCAAGGAATCTGACGGGCGTGGGAATATTAAAACAGATTACTACGGAAGGATTTGATAGTTGTTTCTAAAATAATAATGATGTGGAGACAGAGTTCTTTTTTTCTCCCTCCTTTATAACATTTCCATGAAACTGACTGGAAGAAAATTCAGAACAGCAACAAGGAAGTACCCTGACCTGGGTAGCCCGGACTAGCCTGATTTAATCGCATCTCAAAAACTAAGCAGGGTTGTCTCTGGTCAGTATTTGGATGGGAGACCACCAGTGAAGTCCATGGTCACGACGCAGAGTCAGGCAATGACAAACCACTTCTGAATGTTTTATTCCCTGAAAACCCTACGGGATCACCATAAATTGGCTGTGATTTGACAGTACTTTCCACCGCCACAAGGACGTACCTTTTCACAAAATGTGTAGTATATTAACAAACTTACAGTATTTATTTAGAACATTTCTTAATATTTATTTATGTATTTATTTATTAAATTTCTGTCCTGCCCTTCCCAAATGAGCTCAAGGTGGGTTACATCAAAACATTTTTAGAATCCTGCTTGACTCTGGCTACAAAAGCGTCTTTAATGGTATGTGTCTATAAATTCCCACAGACTAATAGAACTGCTCACACAGGGCTCTGTCTGCATATTCAAGGATGCTGCATTTGGTACAGTTTCCAAACTTATGGACGGAGCCCGTGCACATACAGCTGTACACCCGTATTATGTTTTTAGCCCATCTTTCTTCCAAGGAGCTCAGGGCAGCATGCATGGTTCTCTTCTTCATTCTATCATCACAACAATCCTGTGAAGTAGGTTAGGATGGGGGGGAAGTGACTGGTCCACCACATTGACTCCCAAGACCAGACAGGGCTCTATGCACACATTCTGCAGACCTCAGAGTGATTAGGAGTGCACATACCAGCTGGAACCTCTGTCATGCATTCACTCAACACATGGGAGGACATGCCCATCACAAGATCATCATGGGTCTAAAATGCCACCCTGAACTTGAGGAAGATTTGGGAGGGAGGCACTCTCGGTGAACATCCACAACCAGTTGCAGGATACATGGAGATGCGGTAGAAACAGCTAACCATGCTCTTTGTCCGAAACGTCTTAAAATCAGAGGTACGTTGCCTTTGAGGCATCCCAGTTTTGCTTCACTCATGTTCTTAATGCACATAAGGCAATTGTTGAACCATTGGTTTGCTTCCAGAAGGCACCAACAGGCTCCATTGTCTTCCTGCATGCTCCAGAAGAAATTGGCCTGAAGCCCAAGGAGTGGGAGGCAGTTGCAGCAACCATGGAAGTAAGTCAAAGAAATAGCCAGGGGAAAAAAGACTGTTCATGCTCTGTGGAGCCCCAGTGGCCTCCGCACTGAGAGGGCACTGGTGCCTCATCCTGCTCTCTGGCCTTTCTTCTTTCAGCTTTAGGAGCAAAGGTTTAGCAATTCCAGGTCGCTGTAAGAATCACTAGGAACGCTATGATCAGAACACCCTGTAAGCAGACAAGGCCTTGTTTTTCTTTTTAATTTTTCTCCCCAAGATGATCATCCCTCCCATTTGCCCCCTGTTTCTGCCCACCAATCAGGTGAGCATTGGTGGGCAGGGATCACAATCACCTGAAGGTGTCCCACCACAAGCAGGCAAATGGGAATCCTACCTGTCCCCCAGGAGCAGGCATTTTAGTCTGCAGCAGGAGAGGGGAGGTGAGAAAGTTCTGCTCCATGGCCAGAAGTCCCTTCCATCCATGGAAATTTCCAGTGGGTCCAAGACAAAATCTTGTTAGTCTTCAAGTTGCCACAAGACTTGTTTATTTTTGCTAGAGCGGACTAACATGGCAGCCCTTAACTGGCATTTTATGAAATTGTTTAATATTTCTTGTGTACTGAACAAAGGTCTCAAAGCAGTATGTGCATTTTCCAAATAAATGAACAAAACTCTATAGAACCCACTCTGCTTGCAGCCCGATTACAATCAGAAACTTTCTGCGCGGCCTCCCAACTTCTTGTCATTCAAAAGCTGCCAATATCCGCTCCTCCCTCTGCCTCTGTGAAATGAACTGCCCATTCAGGAATCATCTGAACACTCTGGTTCTTTTGTCTGAACCCTTCCTCCACATAGGCAAAACTTTAGGCAAAACCATAGCTGGAGCCTAGAATTGCCAACCTTCAGGTGGTACAACAACAAAGGACAACAGAATAAGAGAACTGCTATACCCACTGATACGAAACTCCGAAAATGGGCTGCCAAAGACTCCCAGTTCATCTACAAATGCACATAAAAAATAACAACAGAAACTGTATTTTGACCCATTCAACACAGTAATCAACAATAATACAGTATCGCATACGAATAACAAAATTTCAATTGCCAACAAACCAAATAGTACATTCAGACATAACAATCAGGAATAAGGAAAAATAACACCAGCGATGTGGAGAGATACGCTCATAGCTGTCGGTAACAGCGAAAGTAATTCTGTATTGAAGGTAATAATGGAAAAGCTTTTTCAATCTCCCTCATGAGTAACCTTGATGAGAACCTCCTGGTCTCCTGTCCAGGATGATGCACTGTAATGCATTAGAGGATAATAGATAAGGAGCACAGCACGACGCTCCCCTAAGTTAGAGAATATTATGTACTTTTTGGCTATTTGCCCGGTTACTGAGGGAATGTACTTAGAGGTTAGTGTAATTTATGTTGAGACTGATAACTTAACCTTAACTGAGATAAGCTTTCACTGTTACCGACAACTATGAATGTATCTCTCCACATTGCTGGTGTGATTTTTCCTTATCATGATTGTTATGTCTGAATGTACTATTTGGTTTGTTGGCTATTGAAATTTTGTTATTCATATTGATACTGTATTATTGTTGACTACTGTGTTGTATGGGTCAAAATACAGTTTCTGTTGTTATTTTTTACGTGCATTTGTAGATGAATTGGGAGTTTTTGGCAGCCTTCAGGTGAAGGCTGGAGATTTCCTGGGATTACCATTGATCTCCAGGTGACAGAGATCAATTCACCTGGAGAAGATGGCTGTTTTGGAAGGTAGACTCTATGACATTACAGTGTACCCCACTTAAGTCCCTCCCTTCCCCAAACACCACCCTCCTTAGGCTCCACCCCCCCAAAAAAACTCCTCCTGGTATTTCCCAACCTGGAGCTGGCAACACTATGTGGAGTCTCATTCTCAGTAATCAGATGGCCAAACAACCAAGGATACGTTTGTTTTCCCCTTCTTCTTGTTTCTTTAGAAAAACCAGCTCTTCCCCTTTTTCAATGTTGAAAGTCAAGGCCTGGCTTCTGGAAATCTGGACAAAGACGCCTGGGCCTTGCGGCACTTTGTGGGGCAAGGCTTTGAACTTCTGTGTGCCCAGTCCTTTTCCAAAACATTTGGCTTATATGGTGAGTCTCTGAATTCGCAGACAGCTACCTTTCAGGAAAGTGGGCATGCAAGGATTTTAATTTCCTAAGAAGCTAATCCTGAAGGCACATTCATCTCATGATTAGCTTTGCTACCCTTCATTCTGTTACTTTTCCTGTGTCTACTTTTTGGATCAGGGGTCTCTAATATGGTGCCCATGGGTGCCATGATGCAGCCAACACCCTTCCAGGGAAGCCACCAAGTTTTTTGAAAGAGGGGGGGGCTTTTGCCTAGCAAAGTTTCTGATTGGCCACTGGAGATTAGTTTGGCTATGCTTTGGCAGCAGCTGCCACTACAGCACCAGGAGCTTCACTGAATGACTGAAGGTAAGCCACAGCAGCCATTTTGTGACTGGCTCAGCCTCCTGTGGCAGCCATTTTGTGGCTGTGCCCACCACAGTTTCATAATTCCAAAAGTGCATGCAGGCTCAAAAAAGGTGGGGGGGGGGCTAGGGTTGCCAAGTCTTGAAAACTCACCGGCGGGGGGGAGTCCTCCTCTCGCCGGGAATTTCTTCTGGTGCGCGCGCTTTGCGCGTGCGCCCATCAACGTCACTGGAAGTGATGTAGCACGTTGGGGGCGTTGCCAGGGCGATGCTCTGGCAATCACCCCAAAACTCTATGGTATCATAGACGCCCTGGCAACGCCCACAACGTGCTGCGTCTCTTCCGGTGATGTCATTATGTCGTCCTTGCTGGACGACATCAGGGGTGGGGTTCCCCCCGCCGGCCAAATGCTGGCTGGCGGATCGGGAACCCCTTTAGCGGGGGATCCCCCGCCCCCCGGGCTGACTTGGCAGCCCTAGGGGGGGGCCTTGTTTTAGATTATAAACTTGTCTTTTTAGTACTGTGTAAAACACCCTCAAGGGCTAGCTCAATGGTTATATGGGGGGGGGGGCCTGTGAAAATGGGCTTACTTGTGTATACACAATCCTTCATATACATGAATGAACATACTTGCATGCACACACATCCTTCCTTCCTTTTGGATAAAGGAACAGTGCCACTCTTCTTCTAGCCCCATCAGAACCAATGGGACTTGAAGGAAATAAAGAGAGCCTTGCTCAGAGACTTCGTTGGGTGACCCTCCCAGATAGAAATGGGGGACTGCCCAAAGTACCTTGCAAGGTCATCTTTTCATGCCTTGACTAGTCTTAAAGATTCCACTTTTTAAGTCCCTTGCTTAAGACACTGAGGGTGCATTCATATGGCTCTTTTGAGCCGCGCCAGGCATGAGTGCCTGGTGGATTTAAAGTGCATGCCCAGACCTCAACATCTGGGAATCGTGCTGCTTTCATTAGTAGCCTGTCGATCCCCTTCGGGGATCCATACCTAAAAGTTACTAGTTAAAGCCCGGTCTAAAGCTGGCTGACAGGCCAATGCCAGACTTTCCACCATCAGGTCATACCTCCAGTGCGCAATCAGCCTGTAGGGATGGTCTCCAGACCATCCTGAACGGCCGCCATTTTAAAAAACCTCTTAGCGATGCGTGCATAACCGCTTAAACAAGCGATGTCCCCAGAGCTCTGCTCAAGCGATCCAAACAATGTTATGTTTCTGACGGTCCCCTGAACTTTGTCAGCCTTATTAAGTCAAACAGTACCTAGAGGTATGTACCGCTGGCCATGTTTTTATCATTTTTAGTACTGCATGCATGGAAAAAAAAGTATATGGTGAGGTGCCTATGCGCATGCACAGACAGGATTTAAAAACAAAAACAAACCTGCACATCTCCTCACGGTGGATGCCATCTAGACAATCCACTGTGGGAGTCATGTGCAGTGAAGTGCTTCACAGGCGGGCTGTCTGGTTGTGCAACGCTGGATCAAAAAGATCTAGCTCAAATTACAGCTGGGTCAATGGCAGGATTAGCTGCCCATCTGAACACACTCTGAGCTGCAGACCGGAAGGTCTGTAGTTTGACAGTTTGAGACCCTGGTGTTGCATAACAGACTGAGCTCCCATCTCTGTCCCACCTCCTACCAACCTAGCAGTTGGAAAGCAAGAAATTGCAAGTGGATAAATAGGTACTGCTTTGGTGGGAAGGTAACAGCATTCTGTGTGCCTTGGCTTTTAGTCATGCTGGCCACATGACCACAGAAACATCTTTGGACAGTGCTGGCTCTTCGCCTTGGAAACGGAGATGAGCACCACCCCCTAGAGTCAGATTCGACTGGCTTTTGAGCAAGGGAAACCTTTACCTTTAACATTACTAAAGCAATGATAATACCCAGGGTATAACACAACCATTTGTGGGGTATGCATGACGAGCACTTTGACTGCATTTGCCCAGCTGCAACAGGTAAACCCCATGCCCGCACACCCAGTCTCCTGCCCTTGAGAAATTGAAGAGCGGGATCAAAAATGGCTAGAAAATGGCTGAACCTGGCTGAAGGTCCACTTGAGCAACTCCAGCAACAGTTGACCACTTGAACAACTCCAACAGTATTTTAAAAAGACATCTTCTGAAAGGCCACAGAGGAAAAGGGGCTGAGGATGCATTTAGTTACAATTACATCAGGGTTTAGCTTCTCTGTGGCCCCTGCAGCTCAGAGCCATGGCCAGACTTGGATCGGAAAAGAAGAACTGCACATCCCTGTGATGCATAACTTGACTAGCTGGATAGTGCTGGAGCCCCTTAGCAGCTCAAAGGAGGTTATCATAGCTGTATGGAAACACTAGAGGTCCCTGCAGCCAAAGAGAAAAGTATTCAGAAATTAGGAAGAGGGATGAGCAAACTCTTCACTGTAGCTTATTTCCCACTTTTCTCTTGCTGGGAGAAATTGCAGGGTTTCTCTTGTAATATCCCCAGTCCCTACTGCCTTGGTGCTCATAATGATATTCTCTTTCCCTTCTTCAACTGGGGGAATTACATTTATTTACAGGCCTGTAGCCAGGATTTTGTAATTCGGGGGGGGCCTTTAAACAAGTTGGGGGTCACTGACATCAGTTGTGGAAGCAAGCCATGCTTGATGAAGGGGTAGCAGTAGCGGGGGGGCCTGGGCTAGATGGAAGTTGGGGGGGGCCTTGGTAGGAAGTCAGGGGGCCAGGCCCCGAAATGCTCCACTGTGGCTATGGGCCTGTTTATTTAGTTAAAACATTTCTGCCTGTTCTCTCAGTAGAAAAGAGCAAGAGTCCTGTAGCATCTGAAGTATCTGAAGAAGTGAGCAATGACTCACAAAAGCTCCTACCCTACCACAAATTTTGTTAGTCTTTAAGGTGCTACTGAATTCTTACTCTTATCTACTGCTATAGACCAGACTAACACGGCTACTCATCTTGAGTGTATGGAAAATGTGTCGATTCTGATCCAAATTGCCGTGGCTGGGTTATGTACCACAATCCATGTTCCGTTCTGCTCCTTCATGCAGATGAGCTGGCGGGGAATCTTATTGTGGTGACCAAAGACAATGAGACCCTGATCAGAATCCAGTCCCAGCTGGGCAGGCAAATATGCACAGCATGGTGGAGCCCCTCTAGCCTGGGCGCCCGGGTCATTGGAACGGTGCTGAATAGCCCTGCTCTGCTGTACGAGTGGTAAGGAGGAAAGCAGGTAACTTAGCCATTGGAGTGGATGTTTGCTTTGATTGTAATCGCTGTTCCACTTTATAGCAGTGGCCAAGGACTTCTCAGTGGTGGAGCAAAACAAGGCTACCAAAGAGAAGGTAAAGTTTGCACCTGTTCAGGATGCAAACCTAGGTATGCTGGAAAATATTTTACTAAGTAAAAGAGAGAGAGGCAGAATCACCACCTCCTCAAATGGCCTGCTGAGGACTGTTCCAGAGTGGTGGCCATTTTAGGACTGAGCATGTTGGTCATCCACCAGGAGACATGAAATGTTGAGGGCAGTTCAGTGTCAGTTGAAGCAGGGGGAAGATGGAGGAAACTGGCCTGCTTGTCTCTATCAGATGGTATCATGGAGGGTGTGCTGCACAGGTTTCCCTCTCCCCCAAATGCTCTCATGCAGCCAAGGCAGAAGGAGGTGCTTTCTTCCCAGTGCTTTCTGTGTGCGTGTTAAGTCCCGTCAAGGCGCAGCTGACTTATGGCGAACCCAGAAAGGGGCCTTCAAGGCAAGTGAGAAGCAGAGGTGGTTTGCCAGTGCCTTCCTCTGAAGCGTCTTCCTTGGTGGTCTCCCTTCCAAGAACTGATCCTCCTTAGCTTCTGAGATCTGACAAGATTAGCCTGTGTCATGCTGCCTTCCCTCCCACCTATGGTTGCCAGCCTCCAGGTGGGGCCTGGGGATCTCCCGCTTTTACAACTGATCCCCAGCTGACAGAGATCAGCTCCCCTGGAGAAAATTGCTGCTTTGAAGGGTGGACTCTATGGCATTGTACTATGCTGAGGCCCCTCTCCTCCCCAAACCCCGCCCTCTCCTGGCTCCACCCCCAAAGTCTCCATGTATTTTCCAATCCAGACTTGGCAACCCTACTCCCACCCCGTGCTTTATTGATTATTTATTCAAAACCTTTATCTCCCTCTCCCAAAGGACCTGAGGCAATATGAAAGTTCGATCTAGGGAGTCAGGGCTGTGATGGCCCATTCATACGCACGAGCCATCACTGGTTGCTGCTGCCATCAACCAATGAGAATACATATGTAAACCAGGCCAGTATTATAAAGTGAAGGGCAGTGACTTCTACACAGAACTGAGCCTTTCCTGGCATCTTAAGAAATATGGGCTGCTTCCACAAGAAAGGGGTTTGGTTTTGTTTATTTGCTTTGCTTTCAAACTGGAGGACTTTTCGGTGGAGCATCCTCATGGAGTTGTGCTCTGATCATCCTCTCCCTGTCCTCAGGATAATCTTCCCCAAATTTGCTCCGCTCTGTATGTTGTGGGAAGAGTCTAGTTGTCATATTGTCTGGACAGGGAGGGGTTCATTTTTAAAGGTTCTGTCCACACTAGCCCCAATGCTCCCTCTAAACTGTGGAGTCTTGTGAGCAAAAGTTCTACTTTTGTGAGCTACTGGCATTAAAGTTGTGAGTAAGTGATTTGGCTGCTGCATAAATTAGTTTGCCCTGGAGCCATCCTTCCTGAGCTAAGACAAAAATGTGTGAGCCAGAGGCTAAAAAACTGTGAGCTAGCTCTAACTCAGGTTAGAGGGAACACTGATTAGCACCATTTTCCTTCTATCAGCCCCTCTCACGGCCACTATTTCCCCACTGTGCCACAGGAGGGCTTTTTGGAAGGCTTTAAAAGAAATCAGAAATTGCTATAGCAATATAACAATGCACATCTTCCCCCCCTAAAATCCTTCAGTGGTGCAGGAGGGGGAAAAATGTAGGGCATACGGTAGCTGGTGAAGGAAAGTGCAGAAAACTACTGTGTAGAAGCTTTACTACCAGTGTGTATTGCTCTGCATTCCCAGTGGCAATGAATGCAAAACTGAGAATCTCAGCCATGTGGCTGTGGGCTACACCATCAGGATATGATCATGCCTTTGCCAACCTCAAGAGCTAGCATAGTATAGTGGTTACAACATTGGACTGGGATCTGGGAGACTCAGGTTTGAATCTGTCATGGAAGTGTGCCAGGTGACACCCTCTCAGCCTACCCTCCCTCCCAGGGTTGTTGTGAGGATTCTGGCTGTGGTCACAGGGCCTTTTAAATCTGGGAGCCCCCCCCCCCCGGATTTAAAGGGGCTGCGTTTTTTTACTTCAAGTTGGGATGTACACACACACACATGTACACACATCCCAACCCCCGCAGCGACGGGCAGCGGCGGCGGCGGGGGGGCAGAGGAGTCCGGAGGTGGCGGCAGAGGAGGCGGCAGAGGCAGCAGAGAAGGTGGCAGAAGTGTGCAGTGGCAACGTGCAGCAGTATGCGGCGTTGTTAGAGGTGTGCAGAGGAAAAGGAGGCGGCTGGCGGTGGCTTTCTGCGGTGGTGGTGGCGGTGGCTGGGGCAGCACCCTTCCCTGAGCCCCACCGGTCACCTGATAAGTTTGGGAGTTCCCCCCCCCCTTTTGCACGTGGGCGTTTGAGTGCCCAAGTGCCCAAGTGCAAAAGGGGGGGGGGTGGAGGAGGGATGATCTGGAGAGCCCTCTCTCGCAATGATTGCGAGAGAGGGCTGTCCAGATAGGCTCAATTGCAGGTTCCTCGCACGACCACCGGGAAAACTGTTGATTTTCCCGGGGTCGGAAAATGCGGGAGGAACCCACATTTGAGCCCACTTCGGTGTGGGAATAGCCACAGCCATTGTGAACGGTCCCTTTAAATGCGGGAGGAAACAGCACTTCCTCCCGCATTAAAGGGCCATGTGACCGCGGCCACAATGGAGGAGGGGAGATGGTTGTAAGCCTTTTTGGGTCCCCACTGAGGAAATAGGCAGGATATAAATGAAGTCAATGAGAAAAAATAAGAAATCTTAGTTTTCAGGTCAGTAGGGGAAATGTTTGGAGAACTAGGAGCACCAGAGCAGAAATCTTAACACCAGCTCTCATCCTCAGGAAACTGAGTCTCCGGATGGTGGTAGAGAGGATTATGCTGATCAGGGAGAAACTAAAAGAGAAGCTGCGGATCTTGGGGACACCTGGCTCCTGGGAGCATCTCACAGCCCAGTCTGGAATGTGTAGCTTCATTGGACTCCAATGTAGGTATCCAATAAGGGCCACTCTGTTGCTAAATCTGCATCTGGGCAGTGTCTCTCCCAAGTACTGTGGTCCAAACCTGCCAATCGTGATTCCCCTTCAGCCCTTTCTTTGCCATGATGAGCAGTGCTCTGAAGCCAGTAAAGGGGCTGCTTTGGATTCCCCATTCCACTCTTACTTGAAAAGTACCTCCTTCATTTCATCACATCAAATGCTCCTTCAAAATAGCCCTAAAAGAAGGGAATCCAATCACTGCATGTATTCAGAGGGGGAGGGAGTGGTTGGAACACAGGCTGTGAACGGCTTATAGAATCTCCAGTGCTGCTTTCCACCAAACTTCTAAGGGCGAGAGCACATTCTTGGAATCAAGGCAATGTCTCAGTGCATGAAAATGAAACATCAGGAAGGAGAGTATGAATGCATCTGTTTGGGAATGAAGATGTAGCCATCTTTCAGAAGTGATTCTGGAGTTTGTATATCTTTCTATTGAGGAATCAGTGAGCCATAGTGAAATCCTGGACTAGGCAGGCCTGGATAAAAATCCCCATTCAACTTTCTGGGTGACCTTGGGCCCATCACTGTCTCTGAATGGCTAACCTCGCTCACAAGGATATAGTGAGGATAGAATGGGAGACAGGACTCTGGAAGACAGGCAGCATTTTTAAAAAGTGATGGAATTTTATGTATGCAGTGCTACAATCTCATGCACCTTAAAGAAGGTAGGTGTTACAACAGTTATACGGCACAGCACTGCTATAGTCATTTGCTCCGTTACAGCCTGCCCTAGGCTCATTTGAAAGCAAAATGGGTATTTATTCTTTTGCCTGAAGATACGTTATGAAGACATAATTACTATACATTATATTGTCTATCAGCAGTTCAGAATGAGAGCCCGTGTGGTGCAGTGGTTAAAGTGTCAGACTCGGATCTGAGAAACCTGGGTTCAAATCCCCACTCTGCTGTGGGAGCTTGCTGGGTGACCTTGGGCCAGTCACACACACTCAGCCTAACCCACCTCGCAGGGTTGTTGTGAGGATAGAACAGAGGGGAGGAGAACAACATGTGCCACTTTGGGTTCCAGCTGGGGAGAAAGACAGGATATAAATAAAGAAAATAAATAAATAAATATGCCAGGCTGCGTAACACAGTGCCTTAGTGTCCATGCACACAGCATTTACATGCATGTGCACTGGAGAAAAGATGCATCCATCCCCACCCCAGTCAGAGATTTAACTTCCATGGATTTGGGGAGTGAAGCTCAACCCTGAACAAAAATTAGGCATCCCCCCAAAAGTCAAAATAGGGACAAAATAGGAAGCAGTGATTTATCCAGGAACATTCCTAAAACAAAACAAAACAAAACTGGGCCTACCTCTGCTAAACCGAGACAGAGCATATGTTTCTGGCCTTAGCTGGTTCTATGGGGAGGAGAATGAATTATGTTACTTATATCCTGCCAGCTTCCCAGGTGGAGTTCCTAGTGAAGCACAGACACATCTACCTCTTTGAAAACCAGCAGATCAACATCTGCAGCATTAACTCAAAGAATCTGGACTACGTCGCACAGAGCATCCACGAGGCAGTGTTAGCCACCTTTCTCAGGGACTACAATTAGGACTTGGAAGATGTTGACTGGAGCTGAGCCGGGAAGTTCAGTGGGCCCAGGCAATGTCTTTAGAAAGGCTTGCAGTTATAATAAATGGTGTTTTTGAAATCCTGTGTGTGTTAGTGCTTGAGAGGTCCTGGCTTTTCCTGCCTCCCTTTCCTCCATTGAGAGAGTGGGAGCTTTTCACAGCCTGGTCACTTGCTAATTACACCAGGTGAAGCTGAGCAAGCTAAAATATACATTCAGTTTGTAAATTGCCATCTTCGGCATCCTATCCCACATTAATGGCATTCACACATGCACTAAAATACTGTCAGAAAGGACCAATGATGCTTGTGTGAGAATGTTCTAACTTCTCTAGGATTTGTGTTTGATTAACCACTGGTTCCATATTCATTGAAGTGTCAACAAATTTCACATGTAATTAGCATTGTTGTCAATAGGGCCATCAATGATGTACAGAGTACCAGAAGGCCGGACCCTGCCCATAGGAGCTCACAGTCTGAACTCTGGCACAAGGGGGCCAGTAGAGATGTGGATAAACAAGAGGAAGAATGGGCATTCATGTCAGTTACCCAGATGTAGGGCTCTTCTGCACACTGTCATTTTTGTCATTCATTTGTCCCTATTTCTTTGGATCTCTCCCCCCCCCCCCCTTTTCCACATGTGTTTTGCGCCCTCTGGGACTACTAGAGAGAACAAAACACATTGAGGGGGGAGGAACCCTAAAGCAACAGGAACACACAAGTGATGAAAATCAGAATGCGGAAGAGACCTTCGTTTCAGGAGAGGATGAGGACCAAGGGGGTTGTGCCGAAGTCTTCACAGGAATGGGTTTGGAGGTAGGAGGCAGAGGAAGTGAGAGAACATCATATTGAGACAAACAAAAGTGCAGGAGGAAAGGGGAGAGTCAAAGGAGGGGTCAGCAATCTTTCCAGCATCTGAGGATGAGAGAGTGGGTGTTGGCAGAATGAAGGTCACGCAGTGAGGGTATAGGAAGCCAGCGTGGAGTGCTGCAACATCAAAATTGCAAGAGAGGTGAATCATTTTGCAAGACCAGTGAAGAGCTTTCTGTCTGGCTTGACATTTCAGAGGTGCCTGTGCTATAGTGATAACCTGTAAATAAAAGCCAGCAGAGCCCCAACTGGGGTTATCACTGAGACATGGTTTTACTGGTTTGATCAATAATATCACATATTAACATTGGCTGGGAGCTAGTACAGGGACTGAAAAGCTAGGAAACTTCATAGCTGGCCTGACAATGGAGTGCGGGTTTTTTACTACTCATTTCTTCATGCTGCCCCGTTGACATCAGGCAGCTTTACAGCAGTTTTGCAACACTCTGGTTCAGCAATATACACACCACTTTCAGGCAATAACCAGATGCTGCTGTTATCCAATGGACGTAGGAACAACTGGGTCCCAAACACCATCCGGAAGTCTTGTTACTTGATTGCACCAGCCTATATTTGGTGTAGAGGTTAAGTGCGCGGACTCTAATCTGGGAGAACCGGGTTTGATTCCCCACTCCTCCACTTGCACCTACTGGATGACCTTGGACAAGCCATAGTTCTGTCAGAGCTGTTCTCTCAAGGACAGTTGTCTCCGAGCTCTCTCAGCCCCACCTACCTCACAGGGTGCCTGTTGTGGGGAGGGGAAGGGAAAGGAGTTTGCAAGCCGCCCTGAGACTCCAAGTGAGTGAAGGGCAGGATATAAATCCAATCTCCTCCTCCTCCTCCTCTCCTTTTTCTATATTCTGTCTTGGAACTTCTAGATGGTTCTTATAAAGAGTTCCTAGATAAGCACAGAGGGTGCTTCAGGCTGTGTCTGCTGATCCTGCCATACCAGCCCCCACTTGGGGCCAATCAAGGTCCATCCATTACCCGTCTGATAAATGGAGGAGAGAAGGCAGTAAAACGGCCCCCTTTCCTCTGACAGGGACTCTGTACCTTTAGCAGCTGAAAGATGGGCACACATCCCCAAGACCATCTTTTTATCAGTATTGCTTCCCTATGCAGAGCAAAGCTGCACCAGTTTGGAATTCTGCCTGCTGTGCAGCTGTTCAAGGCACAGAGCGTTTTGCAGCATGGCGAAGGTGCTCTGTAAATCGGGGTGAATCTTTTGTTACCAGGATAGCTTTGTATGACAAAGTCAGAGAACACCGACTGCTAAACAAAGTAGTCTTCTTTAGCATACAGAAGACAGTGTTTTCAAGCAGGCCTATGCAAGCCCCATCAAGTTTTTCTGAATGACTCTGTGTGGCCTCTGTGCAAAATGCTCTTCTTCCTTTTTGCTTGTGGTGTTCAGTAATTGGCTCTTGCAGACTAATTGGTTTTGCAGCTGTAGTGGCCGGTGGCCAGGGTGTTCTCCAAGATTGGATGCCTCATTTTTACTGGGTTCTTTTAGTACTTAGCATTTTGTTTAGAATTCAGCAGCATCCTGACGTGTTGGTTTCTGGACTGAATCTTGGAAGAGACCGATGCTGGCACCAATACTGAGAGGTAGTGGGGCGTAAAGGTTAGAGTGTTGGATGCAGATCTGGGAGACCCAGGTCCAAACCCCACTCTGCTATGGGAGCTTGCTGGGTTGCCATGGGCCAGTCCCTCTCAGCCTACCTCTCAGGGTAGATGCAAGGATAAAATGCAGGAGATAGCAGTTTGGGCCCCCATTGGGGAGAAAAATAGAGTACAAATATCGAAATCAACAAGGCCTAAAATACCAACCATTTCAGTCCTTGGACTATTCCCGAAGGTCTATGATCAAATATCTCCCCAGACTCTTATAAAACATTTCTAGTTGATGAAGCATGAAAGTGACCTTGGTCTCCTCTTAGAAAATTTGGTTATTGCACCCACAAATTTTTGGTATAATAAACTGTGCAGGATTCTGCATAAAATACCCCCATCAGCTAAAGTATTGGAGACAGTGGGGAGAGAGAGCCTTTTCTCATTTTCGCGTATCACTATAACTCCAGGTCACCTCCAAGGAAGAAACCAAAAAAATAAGAAACATGAATCCAGTTATCTGTTTGGAACTATAAATTGTCTGACGTACCTATCTCAGCCTTAAAAAAATCCTTCTGTATTACTAAACAGTATATAAACATAACTCTTATGCTTCATCTTACTAAAATGTATTGTAAGTGAAATCTCAACCAAGCTATGTAACATTGAAAATGACCCCTGCCCCTTGGGCTTTTAGTGGCCTTCTTTTCTTTCTCCCATGGTTTGTAGTTCCCCCTTCCTATTTTCTGTTGTCGTTCTATAGAAAAGCAATAAAAAAAATGGTAAAAGAAGATAAATTAAATCAAAGGAGTTTTCGGCTAAATGTTAGGAAGAACTTCCTGACAGAGCAGTTCCTCAGTGGAACAGGCTTCCTCGGGACATGGTGAGCTCTCCTTCTTTGGAGGTTTTTAAACAAGCTAGATGGCCATCTTTTATTTTTTTTGCTAGATGGCAATCTGACAGCAATGCTGATTCTGTGAACTCAGGCAGATCATGAGAGGGAGGGTTGCATCAGCTTCTCCCTCTATTTGATTCCACCCAGTAAACCATTTCTGGCTATTTCCACCATAAAAGAGAACAGAACCAGCAGAGTATTAGACTCATACCTAATCTTGTCAATGGCCAGGGTGAGGACTAGAATCTGGGAGATTTTAGCTCAAATCCCCATTTGGCCATGTAATTTGTGGGCTGGCCTTGAGCCAATCACATATGCTTCAATCAACATACATCACAGGGTTGTTGTGAGGTAGGGTTGGCAGTCTGTAGGTGGGGCCTGGAGATCTCCTGGAATTACAACTGACCTCCCTGAAGGAAATGGCAGCTTTGGAGGGTGAAATTTATGATGATATCACATCCCCACGGAGCTCCTTTCCACCCCCAAACTCCACCTCCCTAGACACTGCCCTCAGGACTCCAAGAATTTCCCAAGCTGAAGATGGCAACCCGTCATGAGGACAGAACAGGGATGCTTTCTTGTTGAAATGTTTGGAGGCAGATGTAGGTATCAGAAGATATGCTTTGGATTGGTTTAAACTGTTCCTGACAGACCAGGCTCAAAGGGTTGCTGCTGGAGACCAGTTATCAGTGTGAGATTTGTCCTGTGGGGTTCCACTGGGTGAATTCTTATCCCCTATGCAATCTCTATCTAAAGCCCTTAGGAGGAATCATTTGTAGTTTTGGAGCTGGATACTGCCAGAAAATTGCTCTATATATTGCTTGGGAGAAGCAACAGCCTGGCCCTCAGACTGTTAATCAAGGCCTCTCAGTGCCCTTAGCCAGAAAACAACTCTTTCCCCATATTATCATGTTCTGTAGGTTTTCACATCCAGTAACTGCACAAGGTTGGAGGATCAGTTTTTGTTAGCAAAACCATGTAGGATGGAAGGTTTAATTCACCTCCCCCACCCTTCCATGGCCCTGAGTCTCCCCCCCCCCCCCCGGTCATCAAGCTGCAGCCAATTTATGGCGACCCCCGTGGGGTTTTCAAGGCAAGAGATATTCAGAGGTGGTTTGCCATTGCCTGCCTCCATGTTATGACCCCGGTATTTCTTGGTGGTCTCCCACTCAAATACTGACCAGAGTTGCCCCTGCTTAGCTTCTGAGATCTCAGTAGGGCTGCCAGCTCTATGTTGGGAAATACCTGGAGATTTTGGGGGTGGAGCCTGAGGCAGGTGGGGTTTGGGGAGGGGAGGGACTTCAGTGGGGTATAATGCCATATAATCCACCTTCCAAAGCAGCCATTTTTCCCAGACAAACTGATTTTGGTCACCTGGAGATCAGTTGTAATCCCAGGAGATCTCTAGCGCACAGTTGGAGATTGGTAACCCTACAGATCTGACAAGATCTCTGACAAGATCAGAGGCTTTCCTTCTAAAGCTTTGCCAAATGCCTGGAGAAAAAAACAGCCTGTTCATCTAATAGCAGTTTGATGGGATGTTATTTTCCAGGCGATGCAATTTACCTTCATGCCCTGTAAAGTTTCAAATGTTGATTTCCACACTTTAAGCTCTGTTAAAGGGACAGAACATTTTTTTCTATCGACAGCTCTGTTTGTATCAGGAGGTTATAAAGTTGTAACTCGCTTTTCAAATGCTGAGAGGATGCCATTTCCCTGCTGAAAATAGCTCCCCCAAGCAGCTTTATTCCAGCTGGGGAAATTGTATGGACAGTCATCATTTTTCCTTAGTGAGGGGAAAAACAGCTTAAGAGGGTAGCAGTTTTGGGCACCAGTCTGCTCTATCGCTTCTGTCAGCCCCACATGGCTACAATAATGTGTAGTTAGGCCCTTAGATGTTTCATACATTTTCCTGTTGCAATCTCCCCCCCCCCCCCCGCCTCAGCTTCTCTCAGTGTTGTGTTTATATCATCCAAGACGTAGTTCTTTGACAAAAAAAAAAGCTCCCTTGAGTTTCATTTCTGTCATCCAGGGGAAAATGATGCTGCAAACAATAACAGGTTGTTATATCTTGTTATCCACCCCTGCTTTCTGAAATCCAGAATTCTCTGCAGGCACACAGTATCCTGAGGCAGAGAACAGGAAGATACTTTTTGTACTTGAAGATGAACCCTGTTGACTTGAAATAAACCTCTAGTTGTGTAACCACCGATTGTGTAACCAAGCCCGAAGAGTGTTCCTTCATATAGTACAGGTAAACAAGAAAGCCTATGGCTTTCTTAACTGATATGAATTTTGAATATACCTTTCATTCTTCATTTCTAAAACATATATGAAAAACTATTCATGAGATAGAACTGTATACCGAATGAAGCCTAAACCTTCGGGTAGATTCTGTTTCTCTTCCCCACATTCCTCATTACTTCTTCATAGGGTTACCAACCTCCAGATGGTAAAAAACAAGAATTACTCCCCAGAGACAAGAAAATAGTCACCAATACACAAACTACAGTCTAATTGATATAAAGGATCATAACAATCACATCTAAATGAACACGAGTCTTCTTAAGGATTACAAAGATTCTACAAGAAATTACAAGGATATTTAACACAGTACGAACTACAAACTCTATAGAGTTTAAAAGCTGACAAAGGTCAAATCTACATCTGACTTTCCCACTGGAATCATTCTAGTTTCAAAAAAACCCATCTATACCTGTTTCTAGTTTCAAACCATACTTGTTCTAGTTTATAAATTAATGTTTACATTAGTTAATTGCCCTTCTGTGGTCAAGCCAGCATTACACTGCTTTAAACAGATCCTGTTGCTTACTGCTCTTCAGATCCAGGGAATAAAAAAAACAAAGTGAAATTTGAAACCAGTGTGAATTGAGTGTAGGAAAACAACAGCAGTCAAACTACTTCAGAGGGGAGGGGACTGGGCCAAAGACGTTGTGACTGAATAGAATACTCTCTAATGACCATGAGTTTAAAGGAAGTACAATGAAGGTGACAAATGAGCCATCTCAGTGTATGCTTCTCTCCTCTAAACTTTAAGGAGGCGCAATGAAGGCAACAGAAATGGCACTGCAGTTGTTTGTCTCTTTTCTCAACAGCGATGAGGCCAATGATAGGAGCTGTTTCGAAACAAAACCTTTGTCAAGAGGTATAGATATCTTCTTCCAAAAAAGGTAAAATGCAAAGATACAATGTCCAAGCCATTTACATTGTGTTCCACTGTGATTCAGATTGCTTCAAGCTATTGGGCTCCATCGCTGTTCCTATTATGGTCGTTGCACCTTGGACACTGTACCTTTGTTTGTACATACTGTGTTAAATATTCTTGTAATTTCTTGGGGAATCTTTGCATTCATGTTCATTTACCTGTGATTGTTATGATCCTTTGTTTCAGTTAGACTGTAGTTTCATGTATTGGTGACTATTGGTTTTTTGTCCCTGGGGAGTAATTCTTGCTTTTTTTGTTTGTCATTCCTCCTCGTTCCTGTTTGTTTAACCTCCAGGTGGCGGCTAGAGAGTTCCAGGAATTACAACTGGTCTTCAGATGGCAGAGGTCAGTGTCCCTGGAGATAATGGCTGCTTTGAAAGATGGCATTATACCCCTCTGAGGTCCCTTCCCAAACCCCACCCTCCCCAGGCACTGCCCCCCAAATCTCCAGGAATTTCCCAACGCAGAGCTGGCAAGCCTGCTTCTTCAGCGTCTGCCTAGCACTTTTTAATGTAGCCCGTCACCCAACATGCTCACAGCAACATTTGTGGTTTTCTTTCCTCCTCCTATCCTAGGGTTACCAACCTCCTTGTGGCATACTACAGAGATTAGTTTCCCCCAGAGGAAATGGCAGCATCAGAGGGTGGACTCTGTGGCATCAGATCCCTGCTGAGTTCCCTCCTCAGCTCTGCCCTCTCCAGCCTAGATCTCCAGGAATTTCCCAGGCAGTACTTGGTAACCCTATCATAGCCTCACAACATCCCTGTGAGGTTGTTTGGGTTGAGAGAAAGTGACTGGCCAAGGGTCACCCAGTGAACTTCCATGGTAGTGTGGGGATTTAAACTCAGACACACACACCCCAGTCTCCCAGACCTTAGTCCAGTACTGTTAACTGCGACACCACACTGGCTTTCTTGGACTTCCTTATCATTTTTATCACACTGCATATTTCTCCCCTTTCCCCATACCTTCTTTAGTATTCATTTCATTCCTTGTGACCTTTCCGCTTGGTGTTTTGTTTGGCTCTACAGGCAGACGCTATCAGTCGAACAGCAAATTAGATAAAATGTCTAATTTGCATACTCTATTCATATTGTCATAAACTGCAATTATTCATAATTTCTAATTATGTACAAAATTGAATTTTTATAGAGTGCAGAAAACACAGCTTCGTCACGTGGGTATTTTGATAGCTGGCAAAGCTACAGTGACGCTTTAAATACAGACAACCGCTGTTTTCTGAGTCAGACCAGTGGTCCATCTTTTAGATTCGAACTGTTCACTCCTCTTTGACTGGCAGCAGATCTCTGGTATCTCGGACCGAGAGACAGTAGAAATGTGCAAACACATTCAGAGAAATTATTTCTGGGTTTTGTTCACTTTAATTGTTATTTTTTTAAAATTCTTCCTTTCCAGTGGAAACACTGTTGTTTTCTACATAATTAAGATGAAATATTCTGGATAGTATCCTTTTTCCTTGGGACTCTGCTTGCCAAATTTCAGGCACTTAGGAGAATGGCTTTCTGCTGTACTTGGCTGTTCTTGCCTGTTCTTGGCTGAACACAGTCCAAGTAATACGTTTGATTGGGCCCAACCCAAAGACTCACAACAATGTGCAGGCTTTCTGAGCTCCCCAGAACTCTTCATCAAGCCACATATTATAAAGTAAAAAACAGAAAAAGAGATTTTCCAGGTCATGGTGACTTTGGCATGCCAGCACATGGTAACGAGTTCTTCCAACATTTCTAGCTTCCCTCTGGGCCACTGGCAGAACATGTTGCTGTGGAGTCATGACAAGGTCTTAAAATAATTACCTGAAAAATCTGCTTCCTCCCCCCCTTTTTTTCTTTTGCAACTTTATCTGGCCTCGACTTGCCAACACTGGGTTGGAAAATTCCTGGAGAACATAAGAACATAAGAGAAGCCAATGCTGGATCAGGCCAGTGGCCCATCCAGTCCAACACTCTGTCTCACAGTGGCCAAAAACACCAGGTGGCAGGACACTAGAAGCCCTCCCACTGTTGCTCCCCCCACCCCCAAGCACCAAGAATACAGTGCACCACTTGCTCCAGACTGAGAGTTCCTATCTATACCTTGTGGCTAATAGCCACTGATGGACCTCTGCTCCATATGTTTATTTGGACTTGGGGGTGAAGCCTAGGGAGGGCAGGGATCAGAAAGAGGAGGTCTTCAGAGGGGTGCAGTGCCATAGAATGGACCCTCCAAAGCAGCCACTTTCTCCAGGGGAACTGATCTCTGTAGTCTGGCGATCAGTTGTAGTTCTGGGAGATCTCCAGGTTCCATCTGGAGGCTGACAGCCCTGAGCCTAATGAAGGGTGCTGGTGAACTTGAAAGCTTGCATGCTGTTTTGTATCATTGGGCTGGTGCTAATAAAACACATTACATAGATTGTATTCATGGCTTTTACTTTTGGACAAACACAGCTGTGAACAACGTCTCTGTTTTACTGGCAATTATTTACTTAATTAACACAAGAATGCAGGTACTGGGCAGGTATCATGCATCTAATTCTAAAATATGGCCCCACTATCCAAACAAAGGATCTAGGGTAGAAAATCTTGAAAACCTTTTTTTTTAAAGGAGGACATTAAAAACCCCAAGCAGACATCACAGAGGGGAAAAGAACACTAGGTGGCATGTTGGCCAGCAACCTAATGCAGAGCCTGATAACAGAAGGAATTAAGGGAGAGGGGCAGGAGTGGGGAATGGAACTTGTGGGGGTACAAGGAGTGAGTAGCAGGTGGGATGTGCAGCCAGATGGTAAATGATTGGACAAGTGGACTAGAAGGAGGAGAACATTGGGAGGAGGTAAATGTGGGAGGTAAATGTGGGCAGGAGCAAAGATGTGAAGGTGGATCAAGAAGATGGTGGCTATGAAGAGATGGAGGAGGAGGAGGAGACGGAGGAGAAGGGACCAGAAATAGAAGAACTGAGATTTAACCTTTTCATGAATCCTTACAGGTCTCAAGCTTGTAATACTTAGATTTTCATGCATGTGTCCATCCATTCATGTCTGACTTAGGTTAAGGTGGGGTCTACGTTTACTGTTTGGTGCTGATGTGGTGCTTATGTCAACTGTGGAATAGCAGCACTTTGGTTTTGGTTACAGCTGAGACATCACAGTCTGTTTTGAAAAGATACTTGGCAAGGGGGGAAGAACAAGGTGTATTCTAGTAATCCATTTGTCTGGACTCATCATAGTCCATTAACAGCAAGGGTAATTCAAAGAAGAAAGGAGAGTAGCTTTGGATGATAGACAAAAGATGGCTGTTAATGCAATGCAAATTAATTATAACATCCATTATGTTCACAACGGGAGGAATTAATACACAGAACCACAGCTGCACATGAAGAGTCTCCCACTCTCCCATAAGCAGATTAAACAGCACAGGCAGATGTAATAACTCTCATGTGCTCTAAAATAATGTTACAGAAGTGCGAGTGGGTGGATCCGACTGGCTGTTCTGCTGGTGGAAAAGGAAAGAGGCATCGTCTTTGACCACTGAGAATGGCTATGCTGAGAATCCTGGGATCTGCAGGGACAAAAGCCTGCCACATTCCATCAGGGCCCTGTGGGACCTCATGTAGTTCCACAGGGCTTGCAAGGCAGAGATGTTCCGCCAGGCTTTTGGTTGAGGATGGTGATGGGTTTTTTTTTTTACCTCTGCTGGCACCCTCCCCAGTTTTCCATCCTCGTTTTGACCTCTTCCCCCCTGCCTGCGAAACGGCTGGCAGTCTGTAATAGGGGAATAATTAATTCTAAGATACTATTTGCCATCTGTTTCACTGTATTTAATATATTTGATTGTTTTATTTGGTTATTGTCTTTAATATTGTGTACATCACCCAGAGCGCTACGATAGTAAGGACAGGGTGATTCATAAATGATGATGATGATGATGATGTGGGATGGGGACTGTAGTATGGAGGGGAACTGGATGAGGTTGAGTGAAATGGGCTAATGACACAAAGGAAGGTCAGCCTTCTCTGTTCCCTCTGAGCAACACAGGATCCCATTGTGCCTATTTGGTAGTCAGCTTTCTGAGATGTTACATTTTGGCATTCTAACCTCATGCAATAGGACAACTTGCTGCCATGATACTCTCAATAAGCATGGTCACCATTTTGTGCTAACGGGGAATGTGCTCATTTCCCCATGTTAAATAAATGCATATCATCACAAATCCGGTATTCAGTTCTGCTGGAATATACATGTGTTGTCTTATTCACACAAAATGGTGACCATACTTATTGGGCAGATCAGGTAGTGCGCACTCATGTCACAAGTGTGCCAAAATGGTGTGATACAATCAACCATCTGAAAAGGGCTTCTCTCTTCAAATGGATCTCATTGACAACATCTGCTTTGCATGAAGAAGAGCCCAGGTTCAGTTCCTACCTTCAGTATCTGACGAAGGAAGCTTTGGCTCTCAAAAGCTTATATCCTGAAATTCTGGTTCGTTTCAAAGGTGCTACTGGACAAGGTTCAGGTAGTAGGTGATTGCTAGCTGGGGCCCTGGAGAGCTGCTGCCAGTCTGTGCAAACAATACTGATCTTGATTGAGCAATGGCCTAACTAGGGCTATCAACTCTGGCTTGGGAAATTCCTGGAGATTTGAGAGTGGTGCCTAGAGAGGCCAGTGTCTGGGGAAGGGTGGGACCTCTGTGAGTATTTGATGCAGCAGAGTCCAGCTTCCAACGCTGTCATTTCCTCCAAGTGAACTGATCTCTGTCGTCTGGAGATCAATGGTAGTTCCTGGAGAACTCCAGTTCTCAGCTGGAGGTCGGCAGCCCTAGGTGTAACTTGGCATATGGCAACTTGGTGTGAATTAACCTCTCTATTCTGTATTTTGAAAGAAAAAAAAACATCCCAGGCACATTCTGTCAGCTGTGTCTAATTTTTCACTCTACATACCATATGCCAAATGTTGTACCTAATGCTGGCACTCATCTTGAACACGTGAAGCTGCCTTCTACTGAATCAGACCCTTGGTCCATCAAAGTCAGTATTGTCTACTCAGACTGGCAGCGGCACTCCAGGGTCTCAGAATGATGCCTTTCAGAACTCCTCCTACATGTCCCTTTTAACTGGATTGAACCTAGGACCTTCTGCAGATGCTCTGCCAGTGAGCAACAGGCTCTCCAACTGTACCCTTTGAAACTGGTGGCAGACGGTTTTGAGACCAGATTTGCAACCTTTGCTGGTATATACTGATTTCTGAAAAGAAGGCTGTTTGGCAGCAAGATTAATGTAACACACACAGAAAACATTTGAATTGTAATGTTTAAGCATTAATTTTCTAACATGGTGGGGATGGAAGGAACAAACATTTTCCAACGTTCTTTAATCAGATTACTGCTTGCTGGCCCCTGTGGAAGAGGCAGTTCAAGCTGTGGACCTGTTGCCTTGGTGCAAAGTGACATTTTCTCATCTAAATTAATCTCAAACAGGCATACTTCTTTGAAGAGTCTGCTAAAGCCCTCATTATCATGTTAAAATGAGAGACCATCAACTCCGTCCAAGGTCCCCTTGATGTAATTTTCTGCAACACGATTTCCTGGCAATTTTTTGTGACAGGAAATCAAGAACTGAAGAGATTGACTTCAGTTTGCTCTGCCAAAGATGTTAAGTCGTTAATTGCGAATAACTCTCTTTGTTGTTGCTCTGTCATCAGTGGCTTTTGGGGGGGCCATTTCATATTTCTTTTGTGCTCTTAGCTACTATCGCTCATTAGCAACCAGCTGTTAAGACAAGGAAATGAAATAGTTTAATTTAGCTAATGAATAGATGGGAGGAAAGTGATTGAATTATGATGACTTTGCGTCAATTGTCTTCACCAGAAAATTGTACTTGGGAGTTAAAAGCACCGACTTGTACAAAACAGGTTTATTCAAAGTCACAACATACCATTCCAGCTTCCCTGCAAAACATCATAGATTTATTCAGTGCACTGTTGTAAATTATTATATGTCCTGAAGACTGAAGCCACTTTGAGCTCTACCTGACAGAAGTAATCAAGTGCCCTTTGAGTGTTTTACAAATGTGCATATAGGTTACTTATTTTGTTGCTTTAGGGCAAAGGCCACCCGTACCATAAAATGCAGTGCTGAGTACCGGAGACAATGCTCCCTCTAAGCTGTGGATTCCTGTGAACAAAAATTCTACTTTGTGAGCTACCAGCATTAAAGGTGATTTGGCTACTGCATAAGTTAGTTTGCTCTGGAGCCATCCTTCCTGAGCTAAGACAAAAATGTGTGAGCCGGAGGCTAAAAAACTGTGAGCCAGCTTACACTGACTCAGCTTAGAGGGAACACTGATCTGGAGATATAAATTTTATAAAGGACAGCAACTGGTAAGCTCCGAGTTGGTATGTCCTCACTGCAAGGCTCCATGGGCTGGGGGAAGGGGGTGTGCAGAGGAAAACCCATGTGGGCAGACTGGAGAGCCAGCAGTGCAGTGCTGGGTAGGTGCTCCCATGTCCCAACAGAGGATTCTCTGCATCCCCCACGTGCAAACACTGATCCCTGCAGCTATCCGGGACAGCATCTCCAGAGCTGCAGGCCGGGTGGAGATATATAAATATGGCTGCAGTGGCCCTAGGGCTGCCAAGTCCCCTGGTAGGGCCGGGGAAACACAGATTTTTAGTGCTTATCTCCCGCTTTTCCAAAGTTGGCCACCGGGGGGACAAAATGGCTGCCTTAAAAGGGAAATGTCTGCAGAGAGCCTGCCCTGCAGTAAAAAGCCTCGCCAGACATTTCCCCTTTAAGAAGTCAGCAAGAGAGCTTCTTCCACAGCAAGAGAGGTCCGCCCAGAGATTAAGGAGGGACTGAAGGAGCTGCTTTTGCATGTGGCTGGCAAGGTGAGTTTCTCTTCCAGCTCTTTTCATTCTCTCTCCCTCTTTCTTTTTTCTGTCTGTCTGTCTGTCTGTCTCTCTCTCTCTGTCCCCATCCAGCAGAGGTCTACCAGTGGCTATTATTAGCCACAAGGTCTAAATGGAACCCTTTGTCTGGGGCAGTGAGGCTCTGAATTCTTGGTGCTTGGGGGGCAACAGTGGGAGGGCTTCTGGAGTTCTGGCCCCGCTGCTGGACCTCCTGAGGGCACCTGGTATTTTTGGCCACTGTGTGACACAGAGTGTTGTACTGGATGGGCTGTTGGCCTGATCCACTGTGGCTTCTCTCCTGTTCTTATGATATGAAAATCATATTTAGCACTTGTGTAGCACTTAGTGCTTCATATTCTGCCGAGATGAGGAAGGATTCAGTAGGGCTGTTGCTCAGTGATAGAGCATCTGCTTGACATGCAGGAGGTATCAGCCTCTTCAGCTAAAAAAGGATCAGGTAATAGGTGACATTAAAGATCTCATCCTGAGACCCTGGAGAGCCACTACCAGTCTGAGTAGTCAGTACTGACCTTGATGGACCAATGGCCTGATTCAGTATTAGGAAACTTCATGAGTTCATGTGTCAGCATGTGGAAGCAACATCACAGGATGTGACATCACAAAATGATGTCACTTCCTTTCTCCTGGCTCCACCCCCAAAGTCTCCTGGCTCCACCCCCAAAGTCCCCAGATATTTCCCAAGTTGGACTTGGCAGCCCTAAGTGGCCCCCAACTTACCAGTCCCTGAAGTGAAGGGGTTCTGCTTGACTGCTGCAGACGAGGTTGTCCCACCATACTGAAGCCACAATTGGAGTGGCTCCACCTACCTCCCAAGAAGCCTTCTGTTCCTTGCCTTGCACCAGTTGCTCATGGGCTGCATAACAGTCCTGGATGGGCCAGTTTTGACCCCCAGGCCTTATATTTGACACCCCAGCTTTAGGGGATTTATATCATCCCCCCCACCCCCCAGCTACCAGGACAAAATCCAAGAATACAAAGGGTTGGATCCAACCAGCCTTTCTGCTCGTGAAAAAGGGAGAAGGAACACAAGAAAGGCTATGTGAGGTATAACGGGAATGGCATGGACTAAAGTCATGTTGTTATTAATTATTGACTTCACTTATAACCCACCTTCCTCACTGACACTAAAGTAGGGCTGCCAAGTCCTGGTCAGGGTGGGGGATCCCCCAGCCCCTGCAACCTTTTGCCTGATTCAGAAAATGTTTTCCCCCCAATACTGGCTGCCGTGTCATAAAAAAAAACCCTGGAAGTGATATGGAGTAGTTGTAGGAACCACCAGAAAGTCTATAGTTTTACCAGAGAGTTTTCAGTGATTCCTAGAGCTACCGATGCTACTTGCATTTTTTTAAACCAGAAGTGACCTTCCTGGCAACCCTAGACTCAAGCCAGATTACAAAATATGAGAATTAATTCAATCAGGCAGCAAAGACCTCCAATAAACTATACAGTAGGACTAAGATTATAGAACTGGGAAACAGTGCAAACAATAAAAACAACATCAACAGCATTCCCTCGATCCAGTAAGCTCCTCAGGAAATGAGGTTTGTCTGGCAGGACCTGTTGGGGACAAATCCGTGCTGACTTCCCCAGATCACCAAGTTGTCATTTAGATGCTCGCAGACTGATCCTTTTAAAATCTGACCCAGAAGCCCTGACCTGGATAGCCCAGGTGAGCCTGATCTTGTCAGATCTTGGAAGCTAAGCAGGGTTGACTGTGGCAAGTACTTGGATGGGAGACTTCCTTGAAATACCAGAAGTGGGAGGTGGGGGCAGGCTCTATTCAGCCACCCTCCTCCATGCCCCCAGGAGGGTCAGTCACCAGAGGTCACACACATATTAAAAATACCCCTCAAAATCTGCTTCACTATCTTCCCTGGGAAAGAGGTCAGACTGACTAGCCTGTAGTTTCCTGGGTTCTCCCTCCTCCCTTTTTTGAAAACTGGGATAACATCTAACCTCCTCTAGTCTTGTGGCATGTCTCTCGTCCTCCAAGAGGTCTGGAAGTTCTTTGAGTACTCTTGGGTGCATACCATCTGGCCTGGGGGATTTGTACTCATTCAGCACTGCCAGGTGCTTCTCAACTATCTCTCTGTCCATGTCAACTAGCAGCCCGGACACCGTGCCTGGCCTACTACCATCTCTAGATGAGCCTGTTCTCTTCTTTAGGGAAAAAACAGAGCTAAAATACGCATTAAGCCTTTCTGCTTTCTCTATATCCTCTTTCAGAGTTTTTTCCTTCACCCCCCCTCCTTTCCCTTCCTACAATTTCAGACAGCAACACCTGGTCTTATTAATATATGTATATACAAAATTCTGAATGCATGTATTTTTGGATGTGTGTCACTTTATAATAAGGAATATTGACCACTGAGGAAGGCCCATAGGGGCCAAAACACGTATGGTCCTTAGATCAAAAAGTTTTATCTATCAGTTTGATATGCACTGCAATTAGTTCTTAATTAACCTAGTTTTAAATGTCTGATACTTGGACTGTCTCTTTTAATTTTATTTAATTTTATTTATGTGTACACCCTAATAAATGTCTATATTTTTTCATTATAATTCTTTTGTCATATTGCTGGGTGCAGCCTGTTTTTTCTTCATCCTTTCAAAGTAGCCATTTTCTCCAGGAGAAGTGGAATAAATGTTTTAAGGAAACAAACAAACAAGTAAGCAATTAATGTAGTCTGGAGATAAGTTCTAATTCCGGGAGCTCTCCAGCTCCCTCCTGGAGGTTGGCAGCCCTACCACTAACGCTCCCCACTCCTCCTCGTGCAGCTGCTGGTGTGACCTTGGGTCAGTCACAAGTTCTTTCAGAGCTGTTCTCTCAAGAGCAGTTCTCTCAAGAGCTCTCTCAGCCTCATATACCTCACAGGGTGTCTGTTGTGAGGAGGGGAAGGGAAAGGAGATTGTAAGCTGCTCTGAGACTCCAAGTGAGTGAAGGGCAGGGTATAAATCCAATCTCTTCCTACTCCTCTCAGCATCACATGCCACACCAGGTTGTTGTGAAGATAAAGTGTGGAAGGAAGAACTATATATTCTACCTCAGGGAGGGGTAAAGATAAATAGACAAAAAGCCCAAGGCCTGGGTAAATGAAAACAATTCAGCTAGGCTGCTGAAGCTAAGATCAGGCGCCAGGTGAAATGCCTGAGGGAAAGATATTCATGACAAGAAGCAGCTACCTAGAATATCTTTTGGAAAGGGAAGAAAAATGCAGGGGTGGACAGAAAGGAACCAAAGCGACTGCTAATTGAAACCCTGGCTAATTATTGGACCAGGTTATCCTGCTGCCTGAGGAACAGCATGTGGGAAGAAAAGAAGTACAAAGAGGATTAAAAGTAAAATAGATAAATTTGCATGACAGTCTCTTCCTTGCAGCGGAGTCAGCAAGGGAAAGGCCAAATACAGCAAAGCCAACACAAGTGTTTTGCTGGTAAGCCTATCTAGTGGCTATTTCAAAGGCTTGCTGAGCTTCCTCTGGTGTGACATTCTGAAGAAATATACTTGAAGGATCCCTGTTTGGTTCACAGCCATATTACCCAGTTAGTGACTAATCTGGCCAGCTGGCCAAGACCAAGAGCCCCTTGGCAAGCTCTTCCTCTTCTCCTCCACAACTCAAGCCTTCTCATTTTGTCTTCCTCTCAGTCACTGACTGACGTATATCATTCACGGATATTTAAAGCGTCTTTCTTCTCCCAGCCAAACAGCTTGAAATGGCTGCATTTGGCAAGCAGAGGGAAGGGAACTATTGCTGGAATTGACAACCCAGCTGTCATTTTTGAAAGGTCAGATTTGGCTTTCGAACTAGTAGTTGCTGACTTCCATACCTAATGTATGTGCCCAGTATGCTACCAGGTACTGTAAAAATAAAATAGGAGTCCAGTGGCATCTTAAGGACCTATAATATTTATCCCAGCATTAAGTTTTCTTGAATAAGAGCTCTCTTCACCAGATGCATTGAAGTTTACACCCATTAATCTGATGCATTTATATTAACATTAATATAAATAACATTAATATAAATAACATTAACAAAATATAACATCAATATTAATATAAATATAACATTAATATAACATTGATGAAGGGAACTTTGACTCAGGCTATAAATGAAATTAACAATTAATAACAGCATGATTTGTGAAAATTTGTTAATCTTTAAAATGCTGCTGTCTTATTTATTTATGTACTTCATTTATAGCCTTGTCTTTTCTTGCTAAGATTTGCAAAACAGAAACCAAGGCAACCAGACATTACACGGCATCTGGTAAACAACGCAATAGGACTAGGCGTACAAGGCATGACATACCACAAACAGTGCCAAAAATGGAATTACTGTATTTTCTGGCGTATAAGACTACTTTTTAACCCAGGAAAATCTTCTCAAAAGTCGGGGGTCGTCTTATACGCCGGGTGTCGTCTTATAGAGCGGGTGATGAAACTTCCAAGCCGGACTGGAGAATCTGCGGTTACCCCATCCCTACCACGTCCACAGCTCGGCCGACGGAGGGGAACGAGGGGGCAACCAAAGGGAAGGGCACTGTGCAGACCTCCAGCCAAAGGGCGCCTTCCGAAAGACGGCGCGCGGGGCTTAGTGAGGCGGCACTAGGCAGGGCCCCCCCTGGGAAATGAAGCTGCTGCTACTCGCGCTGGCGGCGGCCGCAGGAAGAGAGGCCTCGGGCCGCTTGCACTGCCGCGGGGAGGGAAACCTCACATTGCTCGTGGCAACCGCGGCAAGGTCTTGTGCTGCTCGTGCCGTTGCTGACAGCGGAGAAGGAAGCCTTGCGCCGCTTGTGGTGGTGAGGCCCTGCGCTACTTGCGCCGGCTGCGGCGAGGCCCCACGGCCGGGGGTGGCCTCCCTTACCAAGGCCAGTGGGGGCGCAAACAGCAGCCATTTCATTTCTCAGGGGGGCTCGCACCGCTGCCGGCCACGGGGAAGAAAGCCCCCACGCCGCTCATGGCGAGGCCCCGCACCGCTCACAGCGGCTGCAGGAAGGTGTTGTGCTGGCGCACAAACCCCCGTCCCCCCCCCCCGGAATTTAAAAAGACGACGCCCCTGGTGTGAGCTAGCTTACAGTTTCTTAGCCTCCGGCGTCCACAGAGCCGCTTGAGAGAGAAGGACTAACTGAAGGTCTGGCGCTATATTTGGTGTGCATTGGAAGAGGGGTAGTCTTATACGGCTAGTATATCCCAAACTCTATATTTTGACTGGAAAAGTTGGGGGTCGTCTTATACACCCAGTCGTCTTATACGCCAGAAAATACAGGTAATCTTTTTAACTGGAGACATCACAGGTGGAATCTGGGGCCTTCTTCATAGCAAGCAGATGCCCTACCACAAAAGCACAACCCACCCCTAACGTTCCCCCACTTCCTTTCTAGGCAGATAGTTCAGGGCCTTCTGGTAGGTAGTTTGACTGCACTGGGCAGTATTGTCAGATCCATCTGAAATGTCACCCACCATGTACATCTCTGTGTTGGCAACAGAAAAAAAATTCTGCATTACGCTCTCTTGTTTGTTTGGGGTTTGTTTCCATGGTGCCATACATCTTCTGTTAATCAAAATTCTGTTGCCATGGTTATGTCAAAGTAGTCAGTGCCAAAGTGGTCTCTTTTTAGCATGCAAGGACCACCCTGGAAAAGCCAACAAAGAATGGTTGGGTGAATGAGAAAAACAAGATGGTGCCTTTCCCCACTTAAGCAGTTGGCCCACACTCTGAAATGAGGCTCCTGCTCTTTAGTGTGAGAGTCTGGCTCTTCTGGAAGTAGGGCTGCTATATCCCAGTTCCTCAAATCTGTATTGCCTGTTGAGCAAATTATTTGTTGATTGTACCAATAAAGAACAGGAATGACTGTATTCCCTACTGGTTGCTTTGTGCCCGCTGGTAGCATTTACTACAGAAAACTGAGAAAGGATCAGAAGAAGCGTCTCGACCACGATGGGCTCATGCTTTCTTCTCACAGAGCAGCAAAGTTTGTAGCAAGCATGTCAGTCGTTGCCCTGATATCAGGGTGTCTAGAGCATCCTGCAAGTGACATCACTTCTGGTTATGCAGCTGGAAATGACACTGAGGCATTGTGGGATGCTGTTCTGGCCTCTCCATTCCCCCTCCCCCCCCCCCCCCCCGGTCAGCTTCTAGGTAGTAGCTGAGATCTCCTTGGATTACAACAGATATCCAGATGACAGAGATCAGATCACCTGGATAAAATGGCCACCTTGGAAGGTGGATTCTTTGGCATTATACCCCAATACAATCCCAGCCCCCCCCCCCAAACCCTGCCCTCCTCAGGCTCCAACCCCAAAATCTCTGGGTATTTCCCAACCCGGACCTGGCAGCCCTACAGTTTACTGGAGTGGGGGTGGGCAAAGGAGGGCAGGGGCAGGAGTTTCCTCATCCTCAGTGGGTATTTAGCAACCATGCGGTGGTGTCTGGGATGGGTGGAGTTTGGGGAGGAGAGGGACCTCAACAGTGATGTGATGACATACAGTTCACACTCCAAAGCTGCCATTTCCTTCAGGAGGCTCTGTATTCTGGGTATTGGTTATAATTCTGGAATAACTCCAGGTTAGGGTTGCCAGATCCTACCTGGCTTCCAGTGGGGGGCTCCTGGGTCCATTCCTGGATCTTCTGGTGTGCGTGCTTTGCACACGCCCCGTGATGATATCACCCAGAAGTGATGTCATCACATTGCTGATGTCGGGGGGTAACGCTCTAGTTTTGGGGCAAAATTCTATAGCTTGAGCCCAATTTTACCATAAAGTTTTGCCCAAAAACTAGAGCGTTGCTCCCAACATTGGTGATGTGATGATGTCACTTCCAGGTGACAACGTTACATCACATTGGGGGCCATTGGTTGAACCCTGCCACACCAATACGGTGCAAAAATGTGTATACTGTGATACTGGTTCTTAAAAAATTAAAATAGGAATATGCCAGTGAAAAGGGTATATAAGAATTTTCCTTGTTTCAGTGGAATTCTATTCTAGCCAGACAGGGACTGTCGCAAGTCTTCATGATCTCATGGCAGCCTGTTCCTGGGGAGGAAAATGACTATAAATTTGCACATGGTTATTAATTTCCCTGCTTCCCCCCCCCCCCCCCCCCACAAACACACTTTAGTCAGTGTGAGGTTGAAGAACAAATTCTCACCCTTTAATTAATTTCCAAAGAGAGTTGAAACGCCGAGGGGAAGATGCTAAGGCATAAAAGCGTAACAAGTGGCACGATCAGATGCAGGCGCAGAAAAGCATCTGAAGTTTAGCGGGGCTGTTTGTCGTACTTTACACAGCGGTGAAGCTGGCTTTCTTCCTCAGGGCCCGTCCAGATTTGATATGGGAGATCCATGCTCAGTCCCATGAACATCTTGTTTCTGACTTCAGCACAGCTGTGCAGGACTGCTAGTTTCATCACTTTCTCATGCACTGTTTCCCCAGTCTACATGCCCATTTGATACTGCTGTTATTTTTTAATTATTATTTATTTATTTGATTTCTAAGCCGCTCTCCCTGTAGTTGCAGGCTCAGAGCGGTGTACAAGACCTGGTACTCCAGGATTCAACCATGCTAAAACATTAAAACAATATAAACATTATATTTAAAACCACTTAAGAACACAATTTAACAATCTAAGGTGCTCACACTCAGTCCTAAAATTCAGACCTAAATTTTATCCCCACCCGGGGGGGGGGGGGATTAGAGGAACCTCTGACCTATAATTAGTAGGTTGGTGAGGTATTTTAGATTTTTGGGATACACATGATGGAAAGGGTAAATCCCTTCCCCCAGTATTACTTCCTTGATTACAACTAGCAACTTTTTGCTCATCAGCTTTGAAAGAAAGGAAAAAACTACATTTGGTGATCCAGTCACAGATCTCCCATATAGGTTGGCCAGCCTATGACTGGAAATCACTGGAAGATCAGGTGTGGGGGAGGGCAGGGACGTCATATAATTGTGCTGGGGAACATGATCCTACATCTACTTTCCTGACCATTCAGATCATCACTGGAGGCTGTCCTCTGGGGGGCAAACGAGATGTCTGGATTTTAAAAAGTTGGGTCCAGCTTACAGGAAATCTGAACTCAACTCTTCAAGAACCTGAATGTCTAGTTTGGCCCCTAATGTCCCGTCTTGCTTATTAGAGCCAGAGATTTCTCTGTCCTTTTCCCTTATGTGGTTGCAACCTTTGTTACTCTCTTTCCAATTTGCCCTTGAACCCTGGTCTTCAGCTGGTAGGATGACGCAGGGACAGACTGCCCCTGAGGTGGACCAGGGCAATTATCTACAACACCACAAGGCAGGGGTCACCAGGGGTGTGTTGGCAGGTTACCAACCACAAGGGGGTGCCCTGGAATTCTCCTGGAATTTCAACGGACTACAAAGATCAGCTCCCCTCGAGAAAATGGAACCTTTGGAGGATGGAGTCTATGGCACCGCATCCAGTGTTCCCTCAAAACTGAGTTAGTGTGAGCTAGCTCACAGTGTTTTAGCCTCCAGCTTACACACTTTTGTCTTGGCTCAAGAAGAAGAAGAAGAGGAGATTGGATTTATATCTCGCCCTTCACTCACTTGGAGCCTCAGAGCAGCTTACAAACTCCTTTCCCTTCCCCTCCCCACAACAGACACCCTGTGAGGTAGGTGGGGCTGAGAGAGCTCTGAGACAACTGTCCTTGAGAGAACAACTGTGCCAGAGCTATGGCTTGCCCAAGGTCATCCAGCAGGTGCAAGTGGAGGAGTGGGGAATCAAACCCAGCTCTCCCAGATTAGAGTCTGCACACTTAACCACTATACCTGGATGGCTCCAGAGCAGACTAATTTATGCAGGAGCCAGATTGCTCACTCACAACTTTAATGTCAGTAGCTTGCAAAGTAGAATTTTTGCTCACAAGACTCCACAGCTTAGAGGGAGCATTTCCCCAGGCCCTGACCCAAAATCTCCAGCCATTTCCCAGCCTTCTTGATGGTGGCACCCCTGGCTCCAGCCCAGGCACATGCTCCACAGTGGTGCTGGCTGCTGCATGTTTGCCCTGCCCACCTTCTCCTGCCCCATCCTACCCCTGTGAAAGAGAGAGAGAGGGAAAGAGAGAGGCAGGGAAGGGAAGGGAATGGGAAGAGCAGGTGGCTGCCAGCTCGCCCAGGTCCATGTATGCTTCAGGTGTAGCAGCTTGGGGTGTGTCTGAACCATGGTGTCTCTAGACCCACCTGGGCGGAGAGGGGTGCACCAGCCTAGTAAAGGAGGAGTATCCTGCTTGCAGCTAGCCTAGGGCTAGGGTTGCCAGCCTCCAGGTGGGGCCTGGGGATCTCCTGCTTTTACAACTGATCTCCAGCTGACAGAGATCAGCTCCCCTGGAGAAAATGGCTGCTTTGAAGGGTGGACTCTATAGCATTGTATTATGCTGAGGCCCTTCCCCTCCATAAACCCCGCCCTCTCCCGGCTCCACCCCCAAAGTCTCCAGATATTTTCCAACCCAGACTTGGCAACCCTACCTAGGGCACCAGAGCCCTTTGCACCAGCCATGGGTGGACGCATCAGTGGGTCATACCCTGAACGAAGTGTGCTAACAGATAAGGGTGAGAATGCGTGTAGTAATTAACTGCAATAGTATAAGTTAGATACAGTTTGTGCAGTGTTTAGGGTTGCCATCCCGATTGGGAAGGTGGACTTTATGGCCCCTTTCAGACAGAACGGTAAACTGCTTTCTTCTATTTTCATCTCTGCTTGGCACTTCTGAATCGCTGTCGTGCGCTGTTTAAAATGTCTGCAGCACTTCCAATCGTGCCACCCCCCCCCCCTTTTTGCTGTGCGATCTTCCTCAAACTTTTTCTTGGAACATTCTAAGTTGAGCACTATAGCACTAGACCAATATAGCCCTTCAGTGCTACAGCAGCACCACTGAGATATGTTGAGATTGCAGCTGTTGTTACCTGGATACAGGAGGAGAAAAGTAGCTCATTGGGCAGCAGGTGCTCAGGGCATCAGTGATTGATGTTACACAAGTTGCTAACAACAGCTGCAATCTCAGTGTATCTCACTGAAGAAGACTGCGCAGCAAAGAAGAGAGGGGAAGAAAGTGTGACACTGCTTGAAATGACCATAGCGCTTCAGAGATGGCTCATTAATAGAAGGAAACTTGCTGTATGAAACCACCATCCCTGTATCGTGTTACTCAAAACTGGGCCAACAATAGAGAATATCCAGTATAGAATGGTAACATGAAAGGGGCTTATGGCATTATACCCCACTGAAGTCCCTCCTGTCCCCAATCCCCACCCTCTTCAGGCTCCTCCCCCCAAATCTCCTGGTGTTTCCCAACCCAGAGCTGATAAACCTAGGTGATGGGATACAACGTACAGTCTCAGCTCAGGAACTGATGTTTTAGTGAAGTCCTTACCTATTTGTTCAAAACCCTTGCATTCCCTTGTAAAATGAGAAAACAGAAACAAAGGAGCTGCTAGAGTGAAATATAGGAAATGCGACCCCCTCCCCCGATTCTGTAACAGATCAAAGGGAGAAAGGAGGAAAAGAATATATGAGCAATGGTGTAAAGAGCAGTCAGGATTGCAAAAGAAACTTCCCTGGAAATTAAACTCCTTGCAAACATAGAAAGTATGCAAGGCATTTTCTCCAAGTTTGCATTTCTACATCACTGAAGGACTAAATGCAAATGAATTTCAGAAGCACCAGTCCCACTGGGCTTCATGAACCTTCCAGGTATGCCTCTGATTTGCATTTTTGTGGGTAGTGCTCGGGTAATTTTTTAAACTTAATAATTGCACAATCTGAGACTCCCTTGGGGAGTGGAGGGCGGGGTATAAATCCAATCTCTTCTCTTCTTCTTCTTCTTCAATTTTTAAAAACAACCCACTGGGCATACCAGGAGACTGGTTTTGATTGATAAAATTTTTCATGTTGTTGGTACAATGGTCTCCATCAGTTGTAAGGACTGTTGGAAGCAAAGTGCAGGCTGGATCTGTCTGCTTATGCCCTACTGAAAGGACTGCAAGTGCAGTCCTCAGACAGGGGATGTGGCTCAGTGGTAAAGCATCTGCTTGACATGCAGAAGGTCCCAGGTTCAATCCCTGGCATTGCCAGTTAAAAAATAAGGATCAGGTGGTAGGTGACCTGAAAGGCCCCTGCTTGAGACCCTGGAAAGCTGCTGTTAGCCTGATTAGATAATAGTGACCATGATAGACTGATGGACCACACATAAGGCACAAAATCATCCTCATGGTTTTTCTCCAAACCCTTTCTAGTTTGTCAATATTCTTCTTGATTTGTGCTTATGAGTGGGGTTTTTTGTTTTGTCTCTCTACTTTTTTCTTTGCTCACACATCACACAAAACCTATTGGAGGTATGTATTAGTGAATATAGCAGTTACACAGTCATAAAAGCATGTTATTGCATGAGGTAAATAAACTCCAAAGAAGTATATTTCAAAAAGGTAGAACTAATACCAAATCTGCACCTCCCCTCTGAAGTAGTTTGACTGCTGTTGTTTTCCTACACACATTTCACACTGGTTTCAAATTTCACTTTGGTTTTTTCCTCCTGGGTCTAAGCTGAGTTAGTGTGAATTAGATTTTAGCCTCCAGCTCATACATTTTTGTCTTAGCTCAGGAAGGATTGCTCCAGAGCAGATTAATTAATGCAGTAGCCAAATTGCTAGCTCACAACTTTAATGCCAATAGCTCACAAAGCAGAATTTTTGCTCACAAGACAGCACAGCTTAGAGGGAGCATTGAGTCACCCTATTCATACTCAGAGATTTAACTAAGAGAGACTTTGGAAGGGAGCTGAACACTGAAAAATATAAATATTAGCCATTCACACTAACAAAATGTGAATAAGGCGTCCCACAAAGGCAAAGATGAGAAATAAACACAGGCCATTATTTACCAGTGACAAGTATTAGAAAATGTTCATTGCCTTTGGAATGTTCAAAACAGACAACTGGGGCGGGGGGAGCTCAGAGGGAGATGAGGCAATTGCCCTGCTCATGTTCCTAAGGGTTTATGACTTTGGGGCTGGGGGGGGGGAGGCAATTGCCCTACTCATGCTCCTAAGGGTTTATGACTTTCTGGCGAGGAGAGATTTGAGCCTGGAAGGAAATTTCCATTCCCCCCTTGCTTCCATTGCAAGCCCCCCAATTTGTATTACTAAATTTTACAGTGATCCCAGTAATATAGCTCAGTCATAAGCTTTCCCACAATGCAACCAGTGTTCTTTCTAAGCTGAGTTAGTGTGAGATAGCTCACAGGTTTTTAGCCTCTAGCTCACACATTTTTGTCTTCACTCAGAAAGGATGGCTCCAGAGCAAACTAATTTATGCAGTAGACAAATTACTCACTCACAACTTTAATGCCCGTAGCTCACAAAGTAGAATTTTTGCTCACAAGACTCCGCAACTTAGAGGGAGCATTGAATGCAACACATTTTTCTTCTAACACTCTGAAGACCAACCCCTCCAATTCTCAATACTATACATTAGGTCAGCTTGAGGAGGTTTAATGTTTTCCAAGCATGCAATCAGCCAAGTTTAAACGATCCTGTTATATAGTTCCAATGTGTGGTAAGACTTTTTGCAGCTAAATTCCTACTGATGTCAAGCTAAATTCCTACTGAATTTAGCTTGACATCTTGTACCAGTTCTCATGAAGCTGTTTATCAAATAATAATGGGCAGAGATAGCACATCAATATCTGGTTACCTAGGGTCAGGGGCGTTGACTTTCTAAATCCCCGGGGGGGGCAGGGGCTCTCTCGTGCGTGCGCGCTTTGCGCGCGCGCGCGCACGGGACCATGTCTCTGCCGCTCCCTCCCCCCCCGGCCCAGGGAGGCAGACCCGCGGCGGCAGCCAGCTGGCCGGGACTGCCGCCCGCGCGAAGCGCGCGCGCGACTATGTCCCGGCCGCTCCGTTTCCCCCCCCCCGGCCCAGGGAGGCAGACCCGCGATGGCAGCCAGCTGGCCGGGACTGCCGCCCACGCGAAGCGCGCGGGCGACTATGTCCCCGCCGCCTCTCTCCCCCCCCCCCACCTCAGGGAGGCAGGGCAGGCCGGGGGTGAAGGAGAGGCGGCGACGGCCGGCTGGGCGAGCATTTTGCCGGGGGTGGCTGAGCCCCCCCCGGGAAATTTCGGGGGAGGCTCGAGCCCTCGAGCCCCCCCGTAGTTGACGCCCATGCCTAGGGTAACCAAAATGACACACAAGATTCCAAATATGGAAGCACCATAGAACTGTTTTATATTAGCTACTGCGTTTTCCGTAGTTTGCTCCCCCTCCCTCCATTATTGCTGTACCCTTTCATTACTGAGCAAACTAAAACCTGCTATTTTTTGAAGAGCTTTGTAAGTTTCTTCCTCCTAGGTCATTGTAGCCAGTTAGAGCCACTTCTAGAGTAAATGTCAGATAATTTCCAGAACAACTAAACCCATTATCGCATAAAGAACATATGCCCACAATAATGGTACTCAGCAGGGCAATATAACAGAGACATGGGCCTATTACACAGACATGTGTCCATTGCTTTCAGTGCACATGTCCGTCGGGGGTTTCCCCCCTTTCCGCATGTGTTTTCCTCCCTTTAGTGCTTACCTTGCTTTCTGTTCAGTTTCCCCCCATGTTCTCTGAGAGCACTTTTGTGGCAAGTTTTTTGTTGTTGTTGTTCACTTCAAAGTCAAAGTGAATCCAAAAGCAGAATGATTTCACCAGATTGCACCCCCAACCCTTTGCCACCCTGATGCCTACTCCCCCACCCACATCAAAGTCATTCTGTTCATTCAGCTACCTTCGGCCGCCCCCCCCCCCTTCATTGGTGTACAACCGCTATTTAATTTTTTCCCCTTTTTAAAAATTTAGCGCTACAAGACTAGCAATAAAATGCTAATCAAGAGTTTAAATCCCCAGTACGTGTGTGTGTGTGTGTATGTAGATATAGATAGCTGTGGTGGCTCAGAGGTTAAGGCACTGAGCTGAAAACCAGAAGGTATGTAGCTCGGCAGATCAAGACCCGAGTGCTGCGTGACAGAGTGAGCTCCCTTCCCTGGTCCCAGCTCCTGCCAACCTAGCAGTTCGAAAGCAAGAAATTGCAAGCAGATAAATAGGTACCGTTTCAGTGGAAAGGTAACAGCGTTCCATGTGCCTTGGTGTTTAGTCATGCCAGTCACATGACCACAGAAATGTCTTCAGACAGCGCTGGCTCTTCAGCTTTGAAACAGAGATGAGCACCACCCCTAGTGTTGGATTTGACTGGCTTTTGAGCAAGGGAAACCTTTACCATATATATATATGGTATACACATATACACACACACACACACCTGTGGTGAAAATTTGGTGTTAGGACGCTAGTGAAATGGCCACCTCTCAGCTGTTCAGTTTTTGTAATTTTTGTAACACGTGTTTGCTCTACTATATCCTTGTAATGATTTTATTAAATGTATCCAATAGGATTTAGGACTCATGAAAAGAAGCATCAGATGCATTTTTCCCATCAGAAATTGCTTGGAATCCATTTGGGGGCAGAGCTGGCACAATCCAATTCCCATCCACCTCCTTAATCTATCTGTAGAGGCAAACGGTGGTGTCAGGGGGCCAATGTTTTTCTGGGGAGCCCTGCAGTGCTGCAGAGAAATCCAGGGTGTGTGTGTGAAGATTCCACTCAGCTGTAGCCCAGAAGTCCCAGAAGGCCCTCTCTACAGCATGGTGAGAGACCGTGCTGGTATGCTTGGTGGCCTCTACAGAAGCTGCTGCCTCCACCACCACCCCCATTATCCACCGCTGACCCCACCAGTGCTGCCGGCCTCAGAAGGGCGGGGGGGAAGGCCAGCACCAAGCCCTGTCCCCGAGGCAGCAAAGAGAGTAGCCCCCCCCCCCCCCGGCTGGTCTCCAGCAGCAGAAACCAGGCAGGGGGAGAGAGCAGGGTGCATGCACAAACAGAACACTGCACGAAATTGCAAGGGCAGAAAATTGGCATTACTGCGCAGCTGCGATGGAGCGCTTGCAAAAATACAAAAAATGCTCCAAGCCTTTGTCGCCACCCACTACCATGTCACAAATGACTTCTCCACTTCAATGAGGAAAGGTATGATTCTGTATATACGCAAAAAAAAAAAACACCAGGGCCCCGTCCACACGAGCAAGATAAGCCAGACGGGAAGTGACTCAAATTTGAGCCGGTGCAATTTGCGCCGCTTTTGCAGGATCACACAGGTCCATGGACCTGTGAGGGCGAACTGTCGCTGCGTGATCACACGCAGCCGTGGGCGAGTTGGGGTTTTTTTTCCGGCTGTTTTCAGTGCGCTTATCGGCTTCTACAAGGGATCTATGACTTGCCTGTCCACCCTTGGGATCATCCAATGATGTGCATACTGGGATGGGAGGGGGAAAAACCCCCAAAAAGCCCGCTCCCCAATGCCACTTGTTTGCTCTGGTGTGATCACACCAGGAAAGGTCAGTTCTGGGCCGTCGCAAACCATTTGAGACTGCCCTTTCACTGGTAGCTAAATAAGTCGATTCCCCACCGGCTCAAAGTGGTTTGCGACACTTTGACACCAGTTGCAGGATGCTTCCCAGATGTGCTTGTGTGATCACGCCACTTTGAGCCGGCGGGGAATCGTCCTTCTTGTGTCGCAAATGGGTGCGTGTGATCACGCCCCAGATTTCAGAAAACAAAAAAACTGGAGGAAAAAGAATATTGTGAAACGCAAGCACCAAATCTGAATACAAGCTTTATTATTTGACTACTATGAAAATCTGGGGTCAGCTGTGCATGCATAATAGGCCATGTTTTCCTCTGTTAGCTTCTAAAGCCCTGTTGCCAAGTCCAAGAGTCACAGTGGTACAGTGGTTAGGGTGTTGAAGTAGAATCTGGGAACCTGGGTTCAGTTCTCCATGCTACCATGAAGTTCACAAGGTGATCTTTGGCTAGTGAGAATCACTTAGCAGTACCATCTACTTCAGGAGTCCCCAACATTTCTGATCCTGTGGGCACCTTTGAAATTCTGACACAGCGTGGCAGGCACAGTCACAAACATTTTGCCACAAAATGGAGGTCACAGGAGACGGAGCCAGCCACACAATGGCTGCTGCAGCTTACCATCAGTCACACAGTGAAGATCCTCATGCTGTAGTGACAGCTGCTGCCAAAGCAACATTTAAAAAAAATCTGCACAGCCAATAAAATCTCCAGTGGTCAGTCAGAAACTTTGCTGGGCAGGGCCTCATTTGTCCTCACCTACTTTCTAAAATCCTGCCAACCTAGCAGTTCGAAAGCAAGAAATTGCAAGTAGATAAATAGGTACCGTTTCAGTCGGAAGGTAACAGCGTTCCGTACACCTCGGTGTCTAGTCATGCTGGCCACATGACCACGGAAACGTCTTTGGACAGTGCTGGCTCTTCGGCTTGGAAACGGAGATGAGCACCACATCCCTAGAGTCAGATTCGACTGCCTTTCAAGCAAGGGAAACCTTTACCTTTTCTTTCTAAAAACACTTGGGGGGGGCACCCAGAAAGGTGTCAGCAGGTGCCATGGTGTCCACAGGCATCACAATGGGGGGCCCCAGTTTACATCATAGGGCTGTTCTGAGGATACAGTGGGAATGGGAGAAACATGTATGCTGTCCTGAGCTCTTCGGGGGAAAGACAGAAGAAAAATGCACTAGCTCAATAGAGATAGCTGCTTGTATTTAAGGCGTAGCCACATGTGACAATGGCAGATTATGTCATTTAGACCCAAGAGGCATGATTTTAAGGCAGCTGTGGAAAGAGTCTAATGTTTCCCCAGTCAGAAGTGATTCCACTGAGTTGATTTAAGCTCTGGAAAAGACACCCATACCCATAATGTGCCTGTCTTTTCCTTCTACCAGAATAGTAGAGAAGGGCATTTTTATTTGAAGAAGTGGGGCAGAGGGGAAAGTTGCCTCCCCAAACACGCTTTCCATTGCCATGGCCTCAGTCCAGGGTCCTTCCCCTATTTCCTTGTCTGCTTTTAAGGGCCAAATGGCACGCTTGTTTGAATCTTTTTTTAAGTTTTAATGTTTTAAGGATTTATATATCTGGAAACAAATTTAAAGATTTCTCAGAAGAACAGTACATAAATACTTTAAATAAAGAAAGAATGTATTTGTTTACCACATTCTTAACCTGTCCTTCCTCCTAAGAGCTGTGGGCAGCAGATTAACATTCCCTTGATGTCCCATTGCTTTTTCTATATTGTGCCATACATAGCCTTCGTGTGGCATCAGTGTTCAGCTCCTTCTTGGAAAACACTCTTCACGACTGCGGACCACGCTATAGAATTCTAAGTCCTTCATCGCTGATACAATCCTGAGGATCTTGGTGGGTTTAAAGAGGGCAATGAAACTAATGAAGTGCTGCCTTATTGATAAAACATGCTGTAAGAAGAGCAGTCCTTAAGGACTTTGCAGGCATAAATAATGCAAGATCGTAGGCTGTATGCGGTATACATTAACGACATCATTGTAGCTATTTTATGGGTAAGGCAACACAGACAATTTGCCTTCAGCGTAGGGATGGGTTCAAAGGCGGCATTAATTAAGATGATACTCTGCAGTAAGATAAAAAGTGCTGGCAACTTTTCTCCCAGGCTTATTCTGTCTCCTGCAGTGCGTCTTGATGTAGATTTTTGCTCAGTTGTATAAACTTGTGCTAAATGTCTCTTCTTGGAATCTTGGGCTTTTCGGTGTGGTGTTTTTGCTGCAGCTCAGAGTCTTGCCTCCGACAGCCCCCACCCCCACATGATATTCAGTCCTTGTTTTCCCAGTTCTGGTTTTTATTCGAATTTTCCCTGTCCCCCCTGCCCCCGATCATCAGGAGAGGAACAACTGATACTGCACGTGCGTATAAAGTGCCGTCAAATGGCAGCTGACTTATAGCAACTCCAGCAAGAATACGCGAAGAATGTCACCCAGCTGGTTATGATAACTTCAAGCAGGTTCAGACAGTTGTGCAGGGCCCATATAGGGTTGACAACTCCCAGCTGGGAAATTCCTGGAGATTCTGGGGGTAGAGCCTAGAGAGGGCAGCATTTGGGAAGGGGAGGGACCTCAGTAGGGTATAATGGCAAAGAGTCCATCCCCCAAAGCAGCCATTTTCTCCAAGGGAACTGATCTCTATAATTTGGGGGTCAGTTGTAATTCCAGGAGGTCTCCAGGCCCTACCGGGAGGGTGGCAACCATATATCTGAAAGGCCTACACTCTGGTCCCAGGAGAATCCCTAGCTGACCCTTCTCTTTGCTCTTCAGGCTCTTGGAGGGACCAGCAAGTCAGGATGAAAGATTATAGATGTGGCCAGCTGGGAATGCTCTTATTGGGGGAGGGAATTGGCTGTTGCAATTCTTTGGTCCGACTTTCTCGGAAAAATTCTAGGGCTGGTTGCAGGAAAACCCAGAGCAAAACCAGGACTCTATAAAATAATGAAAGAGCATCAGCTTAGGAACTGGTGTTACATAGCGGCTAAGAGAACAAGCTGTGCACCAGGCAGTCCTGGGCCAAAAATCTCATGTCCTCAACGAACTAGCTAAGTTGCTCCGCATCGCCCTCACCTGAAAATGGGGCCGTTATTACCAGCCTACTTGACAGGGCTGTTACGCCTATGACAACAAAAATAATGGGGGGAGTTTTGACTCTCCCCCCCTCCCAAATAAAATAAAATTCAAAAGCACGTCATAAATGGCAAGAGGGCTTAAGTAGTAGACTCGCTGCCCGACTCCGGCAGTGGAACCGAGCACCAATGCCAAAGGCCTTGTTGCCAAAGGCACTGCTATTTTAATCCAACAAGGTGAAATTTCCTGCACTGTGCGTGATGGACAGGAGACTTACATCCATCCATCTCATCTGTGAAATCTCTGCAGAGGGTGGCCTCGGGAACAGAGAGAAAGCAATCAGCAGAGGGTGCCAGTGAGTTGGAAGCGTGCCTGAAGGAGAAGCGGCATTCATCAGAAAAACTAGCGGGCAGCACACCATCCAGTTTGGATTCGCTCTCTCTCTCTCTCTCTCTTGCTATCATTTCCTCTCTCCTTCTCTGTTCTATGCGCAGACACACACACACACACACACACAGAGATGTAAAACTTTCCTCCCATGTCTTCTGCATATAAAGAGGCACCTTTCTGCTTTCTCATCCTGACTTAACTGAGCTTCAGGTCAGTACAGAATGCATGATTTCTATTTGCATGTCCAAATGTCAAGCTGATCCCAAAGCAGTGAGAACTGCTTCTCACCTCCCCCCCCCCCCCCCCCCCCCCGGTGTGGCAGCAATGAAAAGGAGGGCAACGCTTAAAAAGATGCTAAGTTTTGGTAAGTGGAGTTGAGCGTCTCAGCTAACTCATATCGGTTCATAAAAGAATTCCCGGAGTCCTGGAAGTACAGACTACAGAAACATCATGCATTAGATGCATCATTTCCAACGAAAACTCTGGTTTTTAGGGGGGGGAAGGTAAAAATGGAAAGCAGGAGTCTGCATGTCTTTGTCCCATTTTGCTAGCTGGTTCTCCTCTTCAGAGACTTGTTGAGGCATAGCTTTGAAAGATGTTTTGTGTCTGGAATGAAGGGTGAAAGATGAAGTATGTCTCACTGTCTTCAATGGGGCTCTACTTCTGAGTAAGAAAAGCAGAGACAAAGTGATTTCAGGAAAGCCAGCCTCAGCCCCCAGCTTCAGTGTGTGGTGACTACCCCAACCTTATAGGGTTGTCAAAATTATAATGAGATAATGTATGAGAAGCGATTTCTTGCCAATGGGTAACCCTGTCCGTCTCCTGGTGCTTCTTTTTGAGAGAGACCTGTACCCTGGTTTAATGGGGAAGAAAACAGCGCAATTCAGGCACATGATAGGACAGAGGTTTTGGGAGGCTCTTTCAGTTGTATCCAGTGTTCCCTCTAAGCTGAGTTAGTGTGAGCTAGCTCACAGCTTTTTAGCCTCTGGCTCACACATTTTTATCTTAGCTCAGGAAGGATGGCTCCAGAGCTAACTAAGTTATGCAGCAGCCAAGTTTAATGCCAGTAGTTCACATAGTAGAACTTTTGCTCACAGGACTCCACAGCTTAGAGGGAGCATTGAAAATGCAGGACAATAGCAAAATCCTTTGTTCCATAAAATGGAGCCTAAAAAAATCCCTAGGACAGTCAGGCGATGTTGCTTTCTGTAAATAAAAATGAGCTGGCTTTTGCATGATGTTGCTATGTGGTACAAAACCTAAGGCTGGTCCATCTTTCTTTTTTGTCTAACTAACCCATGTATCTTCGTGATATCCCCTGAAGAGCCTTACACTTGGCGGATAAGAACCTGTTGCTGTTCCCTGGCCTGAGAGACATCCGGCTGTCCTCGACCAGGGTCAAGGTGTCCTTGGTCCTGGTCCCAACCTGGTGGAACTCTCTGCCGAATAACATCTGTGCCCTATGGGACTTAATGCAGTTCTTCAGGGCATGCAAAACAGAGATGTTCTGCCAGATGTTTGGTTGAGGACAGCAATGGCTTCCCATCTGGCTGGCACCCCTGTTTCTCCTCTCTCTCTCTCTCTCTCTCTCTCATACACACACACAGCAGCAGCACATTTTTGGCAGTTTCATCACCATCTCACTAGTTATTACTGCTGTATTTATAGTATGGGTTTTAAATATGATTCTTATCATATATATGTTTTATATTGATGTACACTGCCCTGAGTGGTGTATAATAATAATAATAATAATAATAATAATAATAGTAATAGTAATAGTAATAGTAATAATAAAGTAATAAGCAGTTGTTAGGTAAAAATGTATTTACACTTCAGTGCTTTGTAGGAAAGGCAATAGGCAAATGGCCAAAGTAGAGTTTTTTGTCTGTCTTAACATTTTTAACCCATCCCTGTTGGTTGTGCCAACTTACACTGTGTAAGAACGCAGACTCAGTGATGTATATAAATTAAAATAATGCTTCCCCTCACTTCCTCCTAGGAGCTGAGGGTAGTATACATGGTTTTCCTCTCCTCCATTTTATCCTCACAACAACCCTGAGAGGTAGGATAGGCTGAGAGACAGAGAAAGAGACTGGACCAAGGTCATCCAGTGATCTTCATGGGTGAGTGGGGATTTGAACCCAAAGCTCTACAGTCTCACATGTTAATCCCGACACCACTGGGGGTCTTGGTGCTGCATGGTTAAAAGAATGAGCTGTGGTCTGGGAAGCCCCTGGTTCAAATCTTGCTTTGGCCGTGAGCTCACTATGCACAGAGTTTCTCTTCCTCAGCTCCCCATCTGTAATACAGGGATAATAATGAGAATCACCTACCTTCCAGGTTGTAGTAAGGATTTGTGCAAGGTAACATACGTAAGGCACTATTGAGAATGGTGAAAACCACAGCAGGAGTCCGAGAGGAGCTCTCTGGATTGGAAAGCAACAACATGGAAAAATGAATCCAGGTGGGCAGCCGTGTCGGTCGGAAGCACATTTAAGAGCAACAAAGTTTTATTCAAGATGTTGTTTTATTCAAGGTGTTGTTCCCCGAGTTGAATCCAAACAGATGTGAACCAGAAACCAAGCTTGTTGTTCTTTTGATCTGTTAAGAAAAAGCACCACTATTTTGCATGCTAATTTAACAAGCCACTCTCTCTATATATACAGCTGGTGTTCCCTCTAAGCTGAGATAGTGTGAGCTAGCTTACAGTTTTTTAGCCTCTGGCTCACACGTTTTTGTCTTAGCTGAGGAAGGATGACTCCAGAGCAAACTAATTTAGGCAGTAGCCGAATCACTTGCTCACAACTTTAGTGACAGTAGCTCACAAAGTATAAGTTTTGCTCACAAGACTCCACAGCTTAGAGGGAGCATTGTTTACAACTATGTTCTGTAATTCCATTTCATTGTCTGACAAAGCATGCTTTGCACACGAAAGCTCACACCCTGAATAAAACTATATTGATATTAAAAGTGCCGCCAGACTCTAACCTTGTTCTATGGAAAAAAGAAGTTCAGTGTGGAGAAATGCAAGGTGATGCAAAACAGAGCAAAAAAATTCTAACTTTAAATCTATGTGGATGGGTACTGAGAATGGAGAGAGAGATCTTTTTCTCCAGCTGCCATAATACTGGCAGGAATACTACAGGAATTCCCCAACACAGAGCTGGCAATCCAAGGTGCTTAGGCCAGTGCCCCTTCCATATGGCAGCAGAAAAAGTTGCCCCCAGTGTGGAAACAGAAGCAAGCGAGGTGGAGGTGCCCTTAGGGTTGCCAAGTCCCTCCTGGCCACTGGTGGGGTAGGTTGCAAATCCAGATTGGGAAACTCCTGGAATTTTGGAGATGGAGCCTAGGGAGGACAGAGTGGGATACAAAGCCACAGAGTCCAACCTCCAAAGCATCCGTTTTCTCCAGAGGAGTTGATCTTTGTAGTCTGGAGATGAGCTGTAATTCTGGGGGGTTCTCAGGTCCCACCTGGAAGCTGCCAACCCTATCTGGGATGGCATCTGCGCACAGGGTCCCCACACTGCGCACAGGGTCCCCACAGGGTCCCCACACTGTCTCCACCTGGTCCTTCTCCTTTTGACACATCAGCACAGAAGCACCAACACAATTTTTGCCTGGCGACTCCCCCTTCCCCTTTTAAAAACTGAGCCATATTAATTAAAACAACAACTTAAATGGCTGAAAGAGGGGAGGAAGAATGGAACACAAAGGGGTTTTTTTTGTTTTAAACCTGGTCTAAAGAGGAAAGCCTCCAGAGCCACCCATGTTGTGCTCAAAATGAGCCCATTCTCACGTGGAAGCAAAAGAAAAAAATATTGGGAATAAGAATTGCTGTTGGGAATAAGAGGTAGAACAAAATTTCTGTGCAGAAGTGGTCTGATCCAGCAGGATACCTCTTATGGTCTACAGTGCTTTGAACACTGTTAAATACATGCTAAGTATTACAATTAAGTTACACTTAACCACTAGCACATTTTGATTATAGCCCCTCTCTCTTTTCCGTTCCTTATTTTCACTAATATTAGGTGTGCTCATACTTCCTCCTCCTGATATTGCAGCTGTGAATCCTTTTTTGTTGTTTTTGCTGCTCCACGTGCACAGAATACTCCATAAGGAGCAGCAAAAAAAAAGAAGAAAGAAAAGCAGAAGTAACTCCCCCTTCTCAGGGTGTGTTCATACAGCTCTTTTGAGCCGTGCCAGGCATGAGTGCCTGGTGAATTTAAAGTGCATGTCCAGATCACAACATCTGGGAATTGTGCCGCTTCCGTGAGTAGCTCGTCGATCCCCGTCAGGGATTCATACTTAAAAGATAGTAGTGAAAGTCTGGTCTAAAGCTGGCCGACAGGCCAATGCCGGACTTTCCACCATCAGGTCGTACCTCCAGTGTGCAATCAGCCCATAGGGATGGTCTCCAGACCATCCCGAATGGCCACCATTTTAAAAAACTCTTAGCGATGCGCGCATAACTGCTTAAACATGCAACGTCCCCAGATTTCCACTCAAGCAATTCAAACAATTTAATGTTTCTGATGGTCCTCTGAACTTTATTAACTTTATAAACTGAAAGGGTACCTAGAGGAAGGTACTGTTGGCAGCGCTTTTCCCATTTTAATCCGTGCATGTGCGGATGAATAAGTATATGGTGAGGCACATATGTGCATGCGCAGACAGGATTTTTTTTTTAAAGCCAACCGCATGGCTTTTTACGGTGGATGCCATCTAGACAATCCACCGTGGGAGTCACATGTGGTAAAGTGCTTCACGGGCAATCTGTCTGGTCATACAACGCTGGATCAAAAAGATCTAGCTCAAATTACAGTCAGGCCAATGGCGGGATTAGCTGCCCATCTGAATACACCCTCAGTGGTGTTTCAGCATGGGAAAATGGCTGGGGGGGGGGGGGGGGGATGACGACACAGGAGCCCTTTCCTCCCCTTGTGGCAGCCATCCAAGCTCATTTGGGCTCTTAAAAAAAAAAAAAAATTCCTCAGAACTCCTGTGTGTCTGCAGGGAACCCAAGTTGGGTCTGGGGAACCCAGGGAACCTGGACCCAAGTCATTAAAAACTCAAATGTTTTTCTGCAGACTTAGCAGGCAAAGGGTCCCCCAGGTTTGTAGAAAAGTGCTTTGTCTGCACATGGACCCAGTCTCTGGATTTCAGGATCTGCAGCTGGGGCCATGTTCAGAATTATATATAATGATCCTGAACAAATCCTGACTGGTCTAGACTAGGGTTGCCAACCGCCATGTATAGCCTGGAGATTTCCTTCTCTTAGAACTGATCTCCAGATAGGGTTGCCAGCCTCCAGGTGGGGCCTGGGGATCTCCCACTTTTACAACTAATCTCCAGCTGACAGAGATCAGCTCCCCTGGAGAAAATGGTTGCTTTGGAGGGTGGACTCTATGGCATTCTACCATGCGGAGGCCCCTCCCCAAACCCCGCCCTCTCCTGGCTCCACCCCCAGAGTCTCCAGGTATTTTCCCACCCAGACTTGGCAACCCTAGCTCCAGACAACAGAGATCAGTTCCCCTCTGCTGCTTTGCAGAATGGCTGTTTGGAGGGTGGACTTTATGGAATTATACCCTACTGAAGTCTCTCCCCTGCCCAAACCCCATACCGTGGTGCCTTCCAATGGGTCTCTCAGGACCTGTATGCTTCTTCCCCAACATCTGCCCTAGGGAAGTTTTGAAATGCATTGTAGACCTAGCCACACCATAACTTAATATTGGCAGTTCCCAGTCACCAGAACTTAAACGCAATGGAGTGTCACCAATAGAGTATAGGAAATAGTTCTAAGAATCTTGAAACATTGCCTTCAGTAATTCAAGATGTGACCTATCTACAACAACAGACAAACCTGATGAAGAGTACGCAAAACGGAATGATTACTAGAACGCCATTGTTTGTCTTAAGTTGTTTCTCTTTGTTTTTCTCTTTGTAAGAAGTGTATTACACTAGGACCTTGAGTCTAAGATAAGACTTCATCATTGGCTGTAAAAATCTCTATAGGAGTTACATCATTCTGAATGTACTGTTGAGCTTGATGGTTAATGCCTAAGTTGTATTTTTGTTAAGTACTAAAAAATCTACAAAAAATGTATACTTAGCATATGTTTTTAAAAAGATATGAAATTTGTAAAATCATACACAGTGATTTACCGTTTTACTTAGCTTATATACACCGTGGTCTGGTTTGTTGTAATCCTCCAGGTGGGGCCTGGAGTTGTCCTGGAATTACCACAGATTTCCAGATGACAGAGACCAGTTCCCCTAGAGGAAGTGGCACCTTTGAAAGTGGCACCTGCTGATCTCTTTCCTCGCCCCAGACTCCTCCCTTCCTGGGCACCAACCCCAAATCTTCAAAGAATTAATGAAGCTGCCGTTTGCAGCCCTACAGCAGAGAGCAAAGTTGCCAAAAGCCTTGAGAAAAATGTCCTGTCCTGTTAACAGAGCCTTAACGTGTGGAAACAGACTGTTGGTGCTTTTCATGCCCTTTCATGTCCGGGACATAAATAATACCCCATTAAGCCTCTATTAAAGGGACAAGAATATCCCCCACCCCTTCCAGATACTTGGCAAGCTAGCAGGGAGCACCATTTGGAAACAGCTGCCTTCCTCACAGGTGGGTGCTTGGCTTGCAAACTGCCATGATTTGACTGGCCACAGTCCCCTATGAGCAGCCATTTTGTGCTGGCACTCTTTCTGCCTTCTCAAAATTCAGAAAGTGTCCACAGTCATAATTGGGGGACCACTGTTCTAGATGTACCCATTAGAAGACTAATACTGTGTCCTTTTGCTCTTGGAGGGTAAAGAGAGTCGGGACATTGTGTGAGGGTTCAATCAATCAACAACAACAACACCCAACCCCACCTCCAATACAGGAAAAGGTTCTCAGACAGGAGGAAGGTGGAGTTCTGAACAGAGGGGGAACCCTGGGCAACCCAGCCATGGGGGTGGTGGTCACTGTGCTTCCCCGACTGGGCATGTCCCTTGACCTCAACAGAGAGGCTTCCTTGTGAGAAGAGGCCTGCTGGCGAATAAAGGCTTGCCTTATGAATAAGGGCCTCCTGGTAAGCAAAGCAAGGGACAGAAGAAATGGGTGTGGCTTCAGGCAGAGCTATACAAGGGGGAAAGGGAAGGAATTAAGGAAGGAGTTGGCTCTTCATATTTGATTTGCCAACTCCAGGTTCTGAAATACCTGGAGATTTGACGGTGGAGCCTGGGAGGGTGGGAGAGGAGGGAGCTCAGCAGGGCATGATGCCATGCAGTCCAACTTCCATAGCAGCCATTTGCCCCAAGAGAAGTGGCATAAATCTTCTACATAAATAAATAAGCTATCTTGGAGATCTGTTGTGATTCCTGGAGCTCCCCAGTCCTCACCTAGAGGGTGACAACCAGTGTTCCCTCTAAGCTGAGTGAGTGTGAGCCAGCTCACAGTTTTTTAGCCTCTAGCTCAGATTTTTGCCTCAGCTCAGGAAGGATGGCTCCAAAGCAAACTCATTGATGCAGTAGCAAAATCACTCGCTCACAACTTTAATGCCAGGAGCTCACAAGGTAGAATCTTTGCTCACAGGACTCCACAGCTTAGAGGGACCATTGGTGACAACCCCATTTCATAGTCAGGGAGAATGATAGGAGTAGAGGGGATTGTCTGGGGTCACAGGATTGCCAGTTCTGGGTTGGGAAATACCTAGAAATTCTGAGGGTGGAGCCTGGGGCAGGGTTGGGGAGGGGAGGACCTCATTGGGGTATAATGACAAAGTGCCCACCCTCCAAAGCAGCCATTTTCTCCAGGGGAACTTACTTTGGTGGTCTGGAGATCAACTGTAATAGCAGGACACCTCCAGGTGCCACCAGGTGGTTGGCAACTTTATGACCAGTGTTCCCTCCAAGCTGAGTTAGTGTGAGCTAGCTCACAGGTTTTTAGCCTCTGGCTCACACATTGTTGTCTTAGTTCAGAAAGGATGGCTCCAGAGCAAACTGATTTATGCAGCAGCCAAATTGCTCACTCACAACTTTAATGCCAGTCGCTCACAAAGTAGAATTTTTGCTCGCAAGACTCCACAGCTTAGAGGGAGTGTTGCTTATGACTAAGGAATCCCCACCTTCTTTCAGGCTAAGGACACCTGAAGGGTCTCCCCTCTTTCCCCAGTTCTTCAGAGAGTGTTAGTAACAGTCACGAGGGACCTTAAACTGCACGATGAACCTAGCGTTGCAAGTCGTTCGCAGCCTATGCAGACTGAACATGAGATCAGCTCTGGCATCTCACCTAATTCTGAATGTGTGTGTGGTCATCCACCACCTTACCAACCTCTCCCCCTCCCCCAACCTTTTCAAAAAGCATTGTAAATCTCCAGGAATTCAGGGGAGAAAGTTATATTGGTGATCATACAGACACTAGCCAATAGGTGCCCACCCCATAGCTGGCTTAGCCCCGACACAGCTTGCTGTTTTCAAGGCAGCAAAGTTGCTTTCAAGCCAGAGTCATCATTAAAAAAATGACATTGTCTTCACCTCTAGTAAGCTGTTTAGATGCGAGAAAGCCTAACAGCAGCTGGAAAACTTATAGGGCTGCTTTGGGCAAGTCATTGAGCATTTTGAAATTTGAAGCGTCACTTGTGACTGTGAGGCATAAATTGGCTCTCATTTCTATCAGGTTTGTAATGCAGATGTAAAGCCTGTACCATCTGGAATGTTCATTTGCATTATGCCCATGCAGAGTCGTGTCAATTCCCTGATTCTGCCTTCTGTCTCAGGCAGTTGTCCCCTCTCCGGTCCACAACCGTTAATGTTTCTGAAGGGATGGGAAGTAATATGCCACAGCAATGGCTCTTTAAACAGATAGGCTCCAACTGGGCCTATGTTTGCTGTAAATTACTGTTCTTCCCCACTGTGGTTTCCTGCTGGGCTTGATGGGGACTGTAGGTTTTGCAGCCTCCCAAACTGAATCAGAAGGGCAAGACAATTACAATCATCATTCACCCCCAGAAATCAGTGGTGTTCCAACTGGGAACTGTTGCTCATGGTGAGAGGATGAATGTCCTTAGCTGCGTGGATGCAACTACAAATGAAATACTGCTCATTTTGCCTTGACCTTGGTAGGCAAGCCTGATCTTGTCAGATCTCAGAAGCTAAGCAAGGCCGACCCTGGCAAGTACTTGGAAGGGAGAACTCCAAGGAATGTCAGGGCCAGGATGCAGAGGCAGGCAATCAAGACACTTCTCTGAAAAAAGTCCTAGCCTCACTAAGAGTCACCAGCAGGGGTCATTTCGTAGAAAAAGAGGTGCAGGAGCTCATTAGCATAACTCATTAGCATAATTCATTTGCATATACCACACCCCCTAACATACCGGAAGTGTGTCAGAAGGCAACACCCACCCCTCAGGCTCCACTCCACAGGTGAGTGAAACTGACCTGCTCTTCCTCCCTTCCCTTCCCCATCCAATACTTTGTGCAACAAAAATAAGCATAAAGGACACACCCTCATTTTCTTCCTGCTCCCTTGAAACCACCAGGTTTCAAGTAGACTTGAGATACCCAGGACATGTGCACCACCCATCCCTTTCCCTTCCCCTCCCCACAACAAGACACCCTGTGAGGTAGATGGGGCTGAGAGAGGTCTTTTGAGAACTGCTCATGAGAGAACAGCTCTGAGAGAACTTGTGACTGGCCCAAGGTCACAGCAGCAGCTGCATGTGGAGGAGTGGGGAATCAAACCTGGTTCTCCCAGATTAGAGTCCAACTCCTGACCACTACACCAAACTGATGGGGTGGAAGCTGCTGAAGGGCTGGTGAAATTTCTCCAGTACCTATGTGCCATGTGCCCAGATAAAAAATGGTATACTTAGAAAATTTATATGCCACCTTGAGCAAGTCTCTGGAAAAGCAGCACACAGTCATAAAAGGAACAATGATAAAATTATCAATCTTAAAACAAAACATTAAAAACAATAAAGACCCTAGCAGGGCTTTCCCCGGGGCGCTGCGCCTCTGCACTGCTCGGGGAAGCCGAGGAGGGGACGGGGCTTGGTCATGTGCCCGCCCCCTGGGCTCCTCACTCCCGGAGCTGCGCTCCTGTGCGCTCCCGCTCCAACGGACCCCTGGTCACCAGAAGCTACCATGACTTCCAGGCTCGCAAGCACATACGCACATGCACACACACAAATACTCAAAAAAAAGAGAAATGCTGCTCATTTAAAACAGCAAATTAATCTTCCTCGTGAGTGTACCAAGGGTTTGACTTTAGACATTGCTCTAGTTGACTACCTTAAGGTGGGACTTGTAGTCCTCCTAGAATTCCCATTGAACTCTAAACTCCTAGAATTACCACTGAACTCTGAGTCTGTTTGCGGGGAGGGCGGGGTATAAATACAAAAAATAAACAAATAAACTAACTAACTAACTAACTAAAAATTAGTTCCCCTGGAGGAAATGGCAGCTTTGGAGGTTGGCTTCCCAGCAAGGGAGAATTCCTAGAGTGTCACTGATGCACTGAAATCACTTCTGGGCGGGGGAGTGACATTACTGCACAGTGGGGTTGCCAGATCCTCCCCGGCCACCAGAGGGTTGCCAGATCCATAAGAACATAAGAGAAGCCAACGTTGGGTCAGGCTAATGGCCCATGCAGTCCAGCACTCTGTCACACAGTGGCCAAAAACACCAGTTGCCATCAGGAGGTCCAGCAGTGGCGCCAGGATACTAGAAGCCCTCCTACTGTTGTTGTCATCCCCCCCCAAACACCAAGAATACAGTGCAACCACTTGCCCTAGACTGAGAGTTCCTATCTATACCTTGTGGCTAATAGCCACTGATGGACCTCTGCTCCATATGTTTATCTAATTCCCTCTTGAAGTTGTCCACGCTTGTAGCCGCCGCCACCTCCTGTGGCAGTGAATTCCACGTGTTAATCACTCTTTGGGTGAAGAAGTACTTCCTTTTATCTGTTCTAACCCCACTGCTCAGCAATTTCACGGAGCACCTACGAGTTCTTGTATTGTGAGAAAGGGAGAAAAGGACTTCTTTCTCTACCCACTCTATCCCGTGCATAATCTTATAAACCTCCATCATGTCACCCCTCAGCCATTGTTTCTCCAAGCTAAAGAGCCCCAAGCGCTTCAACCTTTCTTCATAGGGAAAGTGTTCCAACCCTTTTATCATCCTAGTTGCCCTTTTCTGTATTTTTTCCAATGCTATAATATCTTTCTTGAGGTGTGGTGACCTGAACTGTACACAGTACTCCAAATGAGGTCGCGCCATCCTGGTTGGGAAACTCCTGGAGATTTAGGGAGCAGATCCTGGAGAGGACAGGAACCTCAGTGGATTACAATGTCATAGAGCCCGCCCTCCGAAGCATCCATTTTCTCCAGGGGAATCGACCTCTGTAGTCTGGAGATGAGCTGTCATTCTGAGGGATCTCCTGCTCCCATCTGGAGGCTGGCATCCCTAGCTGGCCACCCTGTTTGGAGGACAGACGTTGGCATCACATCCCCACTGAGCTCCCTTTCATCTCCAAACTTGATCCCCCCCATGCCCCGCCCCCAAATCTCCAGGAATTTCTCCAGCTGGAGTCGGCAACCCTAGCCATTGCAAGTGCAGGCCGTCTGATCAGCGAGCTTGTTAGTTACAAGGATCACAGCACCACTAGCAGCTGGGTGATGTGAATGTTACAGTTGGGGTGGGGGAGTTATTTTCAGAGACCTGAAAGCACCTTACCGGACTAATGGCTGCTTGTGGTGTAGGCAATCCTCCCACTCCTGTCCCTGGTTTCACAGGTTTCACAGGGATTCGTATCATTTCATACGTCGTCTATAGCTTCAGCTCAGGGGTGCTTTGGCTGATAATCAAGTCTAGCGACTGCTGGAAAAAAGCCATTATTTTCTCACATGTTATATCATGTGTTTTGCCAAAGAGTTTAATAATTGGGGGGGGGGGGGTTACCAAATGAATAGCTAGGACCACAAAGTCAAGCCAATAAAGCACTTTCTGCATTGCTGGCTCATATCGAAAAATGTCTGATATGATGTTTTCCAGACAGAATCCTGATTCTATAGCAATCAAACAAGCCAGTCTCCCATTCATCCAGCACAGCCAGGACACTGTTCTTTTCTCTGACGAGATCCACTTACCCACCTCCCCTGTCCTTTCTGCGTGAGCCAGCCTGGAGATACGATCTTCATTACCTGGAGGCCAGATAGGAATTTTTTTTTAAATACAAACAACAATATGGATGTGGCTATGTTCCCAGTCTGTGCAGAATTATAATGACAGTTTGCTCTACACAAAAAAGGGAAAGTGAGATTTGAACCTGGTGGGAGGGTTCCCAGCCTGTCAGGCCTGGAGATTTCCTAGAATTATAGCTGATCCCCAGCCTACACAGATCAGTTTTCCCGGCGAAGATGGCAGCTTCAGAGGGTGGAGTCTATGGCATGATACCCCACTGAGGTTCCTCCCCCTCCACAATCACCGCCCTCCCCAGGCTTCACCCCCAAATATTCAGGAATCTCCTAACCTGGACTTGGGATCCCTACCCAGGAGGCTGGTCTTTATACCACAGTTCAGTCCTGAGATCACTCAAACCCAGTTCTCCATCTGTAAAATTGCACTAATGATAAACCATCTCAGGGCAATAGGCAAACAAAGTTTGTATAGAGTAGAGTTGTCAACCTCCAGGTGGAGGCTGGGGATTTTCTGGAATTACAACTGATCTGTTCCCCTAGAGAAAATGGCAGCTTTGGAAGGTGGACTCTAAGGTACTATGCCCCACTGAGGTCTCTCGCCTCCCCAAACCCCACCTCCGCAGTTTTCGACCCCCAGAATTTCAAGGAATTTTCCAACCCAGAGCTGGCAACCATAGGAAGAGCAGTGGTGAGGTTCAGACATCACCCAAAGCCATGGCTTTGTTAAACATACCATGGTTAGTGAGTTGTTTGAATGCAGTTCACTCCACTAATGGTGACTAGTTGGAGTACATTGAATCATGACCTGAATCTTCATCAAGAAGTTGATTTGTGAACAATGGGTCTTAACTGCAATTTCCTCTGGTGTAGCAAAATAGACACCCTGGAGCTGTCCCCACTGCAGGCCAGGATGCCAGCAGAGCCCCTTTGGGGAAGCAGGAACACAAGGGGGAAAGAGTGAAGGTGGCACAGCCGGTGGCTGTTGAGAAAAACCAGGATTTCTATGATCATCTGTAAGCAGAATTCTGGTTTCCCAAGCTAACCATAGCCAAATACATTATGGGTTCACACAATGTCTGAATTGAGCCAGAGACTCAAGTCAGGTTCCATGATGCCTAAACTGAAAAACTGTGATGGGGCCAGCAAGTTTTTATCATTAAAGAGCAAACTCTACCAAAATTCAATGCAAGAGGTTAACAAAAAGCCAGTATCAGAAAGCTTACTGGCATAGCGGAAAACATATGGCTATAGCAGTACAGATGATTGACATATTAATTTATCATTTACTATTATTTATTGTCTATTAATAACATATAAAGTTTCCTTAGCCCAAACCCTGGCTGTGGTGTGTCCTTTCTTACAAAGTGGCACTCGTAAGGTCTTGCAGTCAGTAAGACAGGGGCACCCTTTTCCACCACATTTCCACATTTCACATGTGGTGGAAATGTAGGAAAGTTCAGAGATACTGGTTAATGGTGCACGAAATGATTAAGGAGAGGAGGGGATTGGATATACCATTAGTTCCTGAAACCTTTTTGTTAAACATACTCCCGGAGGGATTGCTTAATTATGAACAAAAATTATTAGCCTATATACTGACAGCAGCTAGGATAGTCCGGGCCAGTGCGTGGAAATCAGTAGCACTGCCGGGAAAAGAAGCTGTGATTGTTAAATTGTTAGATTGGGCGGAAATGAGCAAGTTGGGATTTCTTTTGAATATGAATGCAAAGACAGACACGAAGAAGATCTGGTCCAAATTCTATGTATGGGTAAGCTAATTTGTGAGGCTCCAATAATATGTATGTTAATTATGGACAAATATATAAATGTATAAAATCAATCAAAATAAATTTAATAATAATAAAAAAAGACTAGACTAGAATTAAATTGGTTTGCACTTGATTACTGGCCACTGTTCACCTCCATCATTTCCTTTCTGTAAGGTAGGTATAAGAAGCCCTTTAGACCAAGAAGAACCTTTGCCTGCCATTACATAATGGTTAATTTAGTAAATCCTCCTATCCCTCCAATAGGCTTTAATGCCAACGTTTCATAAGGGTCATATTTGGTTTCATAATTACAACTGTGCACAATTAAGTTGCAAATGATTCATGGTGACCCCAGGTTTTCAAGGCAAGAGACTAACAGACATGGCTTGCCATTGCCTTCCGAGCAACCCATCTTCCTTTACGGTCTTCCATCCAAGTACTAACTGTGGCCAACCAAGGGCTTGGAACAGATCTCAGTATTCCCATGTCTCATTTTATCCTCACAGCAAGGAAGTAGATAGAACAGAGACAGAGCTATCACAGAAGAGTGCCCTCTGGACCTCTTAATAGATTAGACAATGTAATCTTTGTTTCTTACGTACGCTAACCAAACTCCGCACCTGTCAAAATGGGTTTATAATTGTACGTTTTATTTTATTTTTAAAAAACCTATTCTTTTTAGCAAACCTTTTTCTTTGTCAGCCCTTAGGGCAATTTGGGAAGTTGTCCGCCACACCTGCAATTGCTCTCAGTAGAATCCCAAATCTCCCAGCAGAATCTGTCTGCTCTGAACTTGGCATCATCACCATCTTCATTGTTTTCCATTTTGCCCGTCTTTAGGGGAAAGCTGTTTACCAAAATCTCTGCTGTTCTAACTCTCCATTTTTATCTGTTCTCTCAGGCACCTGTGGAGCAATTCATTCCCTCGAACTTTTGAAAACTTCCCATTGAGACATGCAATAGCAATTTTGCAAGGCTGAGGTGGAAAACCGAAATTGTGACAAGGCTTCCTGTGCGGCACAAATGAAAATGGAAAAGCACCAGAAAAGGTGTGTCATAGTAGCAAGTACGTCAGGGAGTAAAACAAATGGCCACTGAAAAACATGTCATCTCAGTGATGTATATTTGAACTACGAATGCTGGAGAAGCAAGATGGCCCATGATGATCCATTGCCGTGGGAACTATAAGCCCCCTTCACAAACTGACCTAGGCTGAAACAACCTCCCTTGTTATATTGACCTCCTAACTCTGATCAAGTGAAAGAAATGGATTTGTGATGTTCTCTTGTACAGGGAAGCCAGGTTGTGAAAGGTATGATGATGTGGCTATGACTCCAGAGTAGAATCTGCGGGGCTCGTCCGACTGCAATTACTGCCATCTGTATTTACTATCAGTCCCTGTTGTCTTTGACTCATGGAAACCACTGGCCACTGGGACAATGGGCCATTCAATGGCAGCACCTATGAAGTCGTGCTCCGGAACAACACTAATTCCAGTAATCAGTTTACAGGTGTGCAGCTGATTCAGTCTTTCAAACCTCTTCTGATCCCCTGCTACACCTTAGTGGTGCTAGTGGGAATCTTCGGCAACTATCTCCTCCTTTATGTCATCTGCAAGACCAAGAAAATGCACAACATTACCAACTTTTTCATCGGCAACCTGGCCTTCTCAGACATGCTGATGTGTACGACCTGTGTCCCCTTTACCCTGGCATATGCCTTCAACCCCCAGGGTTGGATCTTCGGCAAGTTCCTGTGCTATTTTGTATTCCTGATGCAACCCATGACAGTATATGTGTCTGTCTTCACCCTCACAGCTATCGCAGTGGACAGGTAACTGCTGAATGTCTCCCCCATGATTGACCCAGACCCAAAAGGCTTCAGCTAACCCTTTCACTAAGGGAAGAAGGTTGGGGTCTCCAGTTACTAGAATGCCACACTGGAGTGAGGGTTTCTTACATCCTTCCCCTCCAGTCCCAAGTCCCCAACATGGATATTAGTTCTTACTGTCAACCACCCAGTTCCCTTCCCATCAGTACTATCCATCTTCTGTTCCTTCATGCCTTCTCTCTCTCTCTCTCTCTCTCTCTCTCTCCTTCACTACCCCCCCACCCAACACGCTGTTGGGTAACTTTATTTGGAGGCTCGCTGGACCTGTACAAGGAGAAATGGATGGAATGTGCTCTCTGCTGCAGAGTGGAGAGCACACCAGCCGGCTCACCTTCTCCTACTCCTCCTTCTCCTGCTTAAATCAAGCAGCCTAATTAGATCACTAATCTAATTACAAACTGATCTAATTGGTAATCTAATTTAAAGTTTAAAGACCAACAACGTTTATACCACGAAGGTAGATTCAGGTGGGTAAGCATGTTGGTCTGAAGTCGCAGAACAAAGTTTGAGTCCACTAGCTGCATGTAAGGTTCGAAGAAATTTTGTTTCAATTTGTCTGAGGAAGTGTGCTTGCACACAAAAGCTTACAGCTTAAAAAAAATCTTTTGTTGGTCTTAAAGGTGCCATTGGACTCAAACTTCGTTCCAACATTTATACTAGTATAAGCTTTGTGGATCACAGCACACTGGTGTGTGTATGGCCGTAACTGTGATTTAGGGAGAGTTGGATTCTAGAATATAAGTTTGACGCAACAGTTTCCACACATTCAAATGTCCGTAAGGCCTCTTAGGATGCTGTTCTGGCCACCTGTCAGTTAAGCCAATGACTGCAGCAAGGGGACTGCAGATGAGCCCATCTCTCTCCTGCCTTTTATGCCCTTTTATTGTTTTAATCTCAGCAGATCTAAAGAGATCACAGCATGACTCTGCAGAAGCAGACGATTCTGACTCATAGTCTTCCGACTGGGCAGCCAATTCAAGTGGTTTGTTGGCTTCTTGTGCCTCCTGTTTTCTGCCCCGTATTCAGCCCCTCACTTAGTCCAGAACATCAAGTTCTCACCATATTTTTAGCTTCTGGCCAACTGAGTTGATGAATGCACTAATTTCATATCTGTTCTCCATCCTGAGAGGACTGGATTATCGGCAGGAGACTGGAGAATGATGCATCAATCACTCAAAGATAGGTGTTTTTGACTCCCTATTGTACCAGGTGTTATCCCTGCTTGTGAGTTAATACCATTTTTTTTGCGCAAAACAACTGGATCTGGTTGAATGCAGTTCTTCTCTTTGGCAAGCTGGACACAGATGCAGACATTCAGAGAGGGGTGTTTCAGTGTTTCCACGATGGCATAATTCTAACAGCCAAGTGTTTGATCCCAGAAGGAAATGGAAACAGGCAGGCAGGGTACAAACCTTTAAAACAGTGAAATCCAAGGGGTATTTTTCATGCAACAGGCCCACATAAATGTACAAGTGGTACCTAGGGATGCACGAATATATATGAATATATTATTTCACTCCTTTTCATTTGTGTTCATGGTTGGGAGGACCATTTTCCTCCTGCTTTTTTTCTTTGCAGGGGCCAATAATGGAGCACACCCTATCATTGGGTGTGTAACAGCTAGCGTTGCCAACCTCCAGGTGGTGGCTGGAGACCTCCCACTATTACAATTGATCTCCAGGCAACGGAGATCAGTTCACCTGGAGAAAATGGCTTCTTTGGAAGGTGGACTCTTTGGCATTTTGCCCCATTGAAGTCCCTCTCCTCCTCAAACCCTGTCTTCCTTGGGTTCCACCCCCAAAATCTCCAGGTATATCCCAACCTAGAGCTGGCAACCCCAGTAATGGCCCATGCCTCCCTCAATGGAGGTCAGAAAGAAAAAGAACAGGCGACCCTCACTACCAGCCATCCCAGCCAGGGCTTAGGCTGGCCATTCAGAGTGACAACCACTTACACTGCCCCATCTAGGGCTCAGACAGCTGTCTTGGTATAGACCACTTGTGCCCAATTCATCCACCACTGGGCAGCTGACATCTAGTAATGGTTTCCACTCTCCTTATATGGGTTGAGGGATGAACCATTGCTTGGCCCTGGCAGGGGGCCAGTGGTCAGTGGCAGTGATTCAGGTGCCCCATCTTGGACTCATGCCCAGGGGCCCAGAAGCACCAAGGATGCTCCTGTTTCTTTAGCTCTTTTCTTATTTTCTTTGCTTCTCTTGTGCCATTTTAATGCCATTTATGCACCACACAGAACTTGAATGCCGTGTTTATGCTGCAGGCATACAGTTGACTCCAAAAGCAAGCATCAATATTAATGATAACAGTTATACTGAATTTCATTGGTATGCTAGAAAGACAGCTGCTGTTTCATCCCAAGCTGGGAGAAAATAAGGAGGAAAGAAACCTAAATTTTCGAATCAAACTGGTGTGTTCACAAAATGTGTGTAGATGGATGGATGGATGGATGGATGGATGGATGGATGGATGGATAGATGATAGATAGATAGACAGATAGACAGACAGACAGGTGTGGCCAAACTTGCTCAACGAAAGAGCCACACAGAATAAATGTTAGATGTCTGAGAGCCACAAGACATGAACGAATATCACACACACATTTTTATTAACATTAAATAAGACTGCCAAAAATAAAAACAAAAGGGGGGAAAACAGATATTCATAATGATATTTATTTGTCTAATGATATTTGCTTGCTAATGATATTTATATGTCCAAGAGAGAGAGAGAAAGAGAGAGGTGGAAAGAGAGAGAGAGAGAGAAACAAAGACAGCAAATAGATGGGAGAGGGAGGGGGAGGGATGAAGGAAGAGAGACAGAAAGAGAGAGAGAGAGAGAGCAAATAGATGGGGAGCCTCCCAGGAGCCGCACAATATGTGTGAAAGAGCCGCATGTGGCTCCCGAGCCACAGTTTGGCCACTCCTGAACTATGATTTTCAACAGACTAAAGAAACCTTGTAGTATAATCCTAAAAAGATTTGCTCAGACTTAAACCCCACTGAATAAGATTTATTCTCAAGGAAGTTCTTGAAAGATTGAGGTCTTACCATGCCATCCTAAACAGGGTTACCACCTTCTAAGTCCACTGTCTTAAACTAACTTAGAAGGGTATAACTCTGCTTGGCACAGCACTGTAAGTCAATCACGTAAGCTGGTTGCTTGATTACTTGATCGATTTGCAGTGCATAAATCCAATCTCCTCCTTTTTTGGAGAGCTCCACAATTAACCTAGAAAACAATTAACCATGGTAATTAACCATGGAGAACAGCTTTTTCAGGAAGGAGGTGCAATGTTTCCAGATGGCACTTTTGAGCCAACTTTGAACCTCCCCATGGGTAAAACTATATGAGACAGAAATAATAGTTTTCTCAACATCTTTAAAGTTTAAATTTCAGGCATGATGCAAAACCTTCAATGACTGGGATTCTCTGGAATTTTCAGAAAGTTAATGAGCATCCTTGAAGCTCCCTAAGGCTGCTTTGAAAATTAGGGAAGGGTTGCAGAATGAGATGTCTTACCCTTTTCTCCTTTGCTTCTTCCAGAGTTCAAAATGCTCACCCAAAGATTTGATTAGCTGCCTGGAAGAGGGAATAACACGTACCAAACTTCTTCCCTCCCCACAGAGCTAATTGCGGTATCTTAACTGGAGATACCAGAGATTAAGGCCGCAGTCACACAGGTCTTTAAATCCGGTAGCCCTCCCGGATTTAAAGAAACCAGGGTTTTTTATTTCAGGTTGGGATGATTACACATCCCAACCCGCCGGCGGCGGCTGGGGAAGGCAAGGCGTGGGCATGCGGGTGGTCCTTGCATGGCTGCCTCCCCCAAACGCAGCCAGCCAGAAGCTCCCCCCTCCACCGCCACAGAGAGGCTCTTCTACTTACCTGCTGGCTGGCTGGCTGGCCCATGCTCCGCTCCTGGTCGCGAGCCACGCTGGCTGCAGGAAGTTGGGAGAAGCATGGAGGGGTTGCCAGGCAACAGCGGCTGGCAGGGCTCAGGGCCAGGAGCAGAGCGCAGGCGAGCCAGCCAGCCAGCCAGCAGGTAAGAGCATCTCTGCACGGCAGGGCGGGGGGGGGGGCTTCTGGCTGGGTTTTTTTCCTTTCTTTGCACTTGGGTGCTTGAGTGCCCAAGCGCCCAAGTGCAAAGGGTGGAAAAAGCCCAGGAGGGATAATCAGATAGCCCTCTCTCGCAATCATTGCAAGAGAGGGCAGTCCAGATCGGCCCAATTGCGGGTTCAAAGCGCAACTCCCGGAAAAATAGTTGATTTTCCAGGGGTCGGAAAAAGCGCTATGAATCCGCGCTGGAGCCCGCTTCGGTGCGAGAGTAGCCGTGGCCAGTCTGATTGGCTCCTTTAAATGCAGGAGGAAACAGCAGTTCCTCCCGCTTTAAAGCGCTGTGTGACCGCAGCCTAAACCTGGTACTTTTTCCATGCAATGTACAGATTCTGCTTTTGAACCATCCCCCCTCCTCCATGGTTGCTGTAAAAGACATCATGGCAATTGCAAAAAAGTCACCAGAGACTGGCAGAATTGGATATACAGAGATCTCCGTTCATATCAGACACTGTTCTGCTAATGGGTTCACCAAGAACTCAGGGAGCAGGGCATGGAGACAAAATGTACCTTATGAACCAACCTATGGTCCAGCGGTTGCTAAACAATGTTCCAAGGAACACTGGGGTTCTGAGCAAGTTTATTGGTGGTTCTTATTTATTTATTTTATTTGCTTGATTGCTTGCCTGCTTGTTTGCTTGCTTCCTTTATACCCCCCCTTTCTTCCAATGGAAACCCCAAATGGCTTAGATTGTATTCTACTCCATTTTATCCTCAAAACAATCCCAGGAAATAGGTTAGGCTGAGAGCACATGGTTGGCCCACAGTCGGCCAGCAAGCTTCCATGGCAGAGTGGGGCTTTGAACCTGGGTCTCCCAGATCTTAGTCCAGCCCAAAGACAGCTCAGATACTATTCCCAGTCTCAGGATATTCTCTGCAGTGTACTCATGCTCTGCAGCAGATGAATCCAGGTGGAAAGAGATCCTTGAGCAAGTGTGGATTCCAGCAGACACAGGCAAACAGAATCAAGCTTTTTCTTCTTCCCTCACAAAGGCATGGTGCTCTTTCATGTACTGAAGCCAGAGAAAAGATCTGAATGGCTGACGTGGAGCATATCTCTGTTAAATACCTGCCTTAGCATCCTTCCAAGGCAACTTCAAGTCAGCTCAAAGGAGCAGTCTGATTGGCAGGCAAGACTCTGAAGTGGCCAGCAAGAACCCCCTGCGTAATACCAGTTGTCAGGATGAAGGGAATAGTCTCTATTATTTCATTCTCCCACAATACATGCCTACCATGTGACTTAATTCAGTGACTCAGCTTCTGATGTGATAATTGCAGTTCCCAAGGATCGGGGCTGTTCTGGGATGGAAGGGTATAATTTCTTTCCATAGCTTCACCCTGTGATAAGCTGTTTGTGTTTAATTAAATGGTATAGAAGTGGAATTCTAATGAAATTAAAGCGGGGGGCGCAGAACGGTTGATTTAATGCATGTTAGGTTTCCCAGTACTTTTAGCTGTTGTGTTTTGCCCTGGAATTTGTTGGGGGCCAATTGTTAGCTGACCACTGCCAATCCTATTAGTGTCTCCAATGTTACTTATTTCCTCGTGGCATTACCAAATCAACTGTTAACCAGAAGGGCCATGATACCCAGGCCATGCTTTGAAGCCCTAAACAGTTTGGGACTGCTTTAACTGACGGATCATTTCCACCAGGGCAAGGGCTTTTTCCATCATAGCCCCGTCCTGGTGGAATGCTTTATCAGAGGAAACGCATGCCCTGCGGGACACGTCAAGGTTCTGCTGGGCATGCAAAACAGAGTTGTTCTGGCAGGCTCCTCAGTTAATCTTTTTATTTCCAGTGGTTATTGGTCTGCCAGATGTTTCCTCTTTGGAACATTTCTGGGTACCAGGACAATGTGAAGATTTCAACTGTTTTAATTGTTTCAGTGATGAACCTGATGATTCTGTTGTATGTCTTTTAAAACGCTGTGAGCCACTCCGAGGGGTGGGATATCAACCAAATAAATAAACAAATAAATAAAGCCAGCTACAGAAACAACCTTTATCAGGTGAAGGATGGCATTGCATCTCTCAGGATATCAAAGCGCCTAGAGAGGTTCAAACTGCTGCTTCAAATGGATATAATACATGATCCAGTAGGGATGTCTGAGGAATGCAAATTATGTAGGCATGTATTTTATTTATTCATTTATTTATTAAATTGTATTTACTAGGCCACCCTTCCCTAAAAGCAGGGCTCAGGACAGTTTATAACAGGATAATATACATTCTCAATATAAAACTTAATTAAAACAATCCAGTGCATACTAGTAGGTAAAAACAGTTTATATAAGATGGCAGAGAAATCCTAACTCCCCAGTCTCCCCTGGGGGGAGGGGTTATGAGGGATGGGGAATTATATGAGAGTGCCAAAAGAAGTCCTGTCGCTGTCCTCAACCAAAGGCCTGGCGGAACATCTCTGCCTTGCATGCCCTGCGGAAAGGTAACAGCTCCCATAGGGCACAGGCGTCTTCTGGCAGAGTGTTCCACCAGGCAGGGGCCAGGGCTGAGAAAGCCCTGGTTGAGGACAGTCAGATGACTCTCGGGCCAGGGGCCACCAGCAAGTTCTTCTTTCCTGAGCGTAGTGCTTTTCCAGGGGCATACTGGTGATGGAGGTCATCCTTTAAAACTATGGCATGGAACTGATGACATTAGAAGAGCCCTGCTGGATCAGACTAGGGGTCCATCTAATCCAGTATCCTCTTTCTCACAGTCTGGGCTGTCCAGGTCAGGGCTGAGGATATGGGAAGGGAGCAAGCTTCCAAGCTGATCTCTTTTTCAGGAAGGAAGAATTCTTGTACAGCTCTTCTTATATTAAATCCCCCAAGTGGGAGTAAGAGAAGCCACCCTTCCATGTTTGTTTAAAACCTTTATTGGCCACCATTCCACCTCACAGAACTCAAGGTGGCTTACCATGTAAAAACAACATAAAACATAAAAATACATAAAACACATAAAAGACCACAAATTAAAACCACAGTTTAAAACTGTTGATAGGCAGAAAAACTAGACTAAGTTAATGCCGCCTGGAATAAAACCATCTTCAGCTGCCTCCTAAAGATCGAACGGGCCAGTTGTACCTCCCTCGGGAGACTGTTCCATAATTGTGGGGCTGCCACTAAAAAGGCCCTCTCTTGTGTACCCACCAGACAAACTTCTTTGGTCTATGGGACAGTCAAAAAGGCCTTTCCCTGTCATCAATTCCCAGGCAAGAATATATAAGAGGGTCCTTCAGATACCATATATGGCTTTAAAAGACAAACCCAATCTTTTGAATTGGGCTTAGGAGCAAATCGGTGGCCAGTGTAATTGCTGTAATATTGGGGTCACGTGCTCCCGGTAGCTGGCCCCAACCAGCAGTCTAGCCTCAGCATTCTGTACTAGCTGTTCCAAGGCAATCTGAATGCCGGATGCTGGCGCTATATAATAGGGGAGAACTCTTGCCTGCACGCCCGGTTTGTTGGCTTCCTGCACTTTTCTGGCTAGCCACAGCTGTAAACAGGATGTTGGACTAGCTGGGATCTTGGTCTGCAGTACTCCCCAAGTTGACATGTTTTAAGCCCCTTTATCTCTCGTTTTAAATTGTAATTGCCTACCCCTGTCGAATACTTTCAATTACCATATGGCTGTGAAAAACAGTCATTTCCACAGGCCCTTGTAAGCTTCTCTTGTCTATGCAATGATGGACTTAGCCCTACCTTTAACATTAGATGAATCAGCGCACTGTCAGGAAGCATAAGGTAGCCCTACCTTAGCCCTACCTTTACATTAGATGAATCAGCACACTGTCAGGAAGCATCAAAAAAAGCAACGAGCAGAAATGTCCAAATATGCATATGCAGTACAATGAGGCCTCTAGTGGTTGGTTGGAATACCTGCCTGGAGGCTTGCCTGATCTTTGTCAGATCTCAGAAGCTAAGCAGAGTCAGCCCTGGCTAGTATTTGGGTGGGAGACCACCAACAAAGTCCAGGGTTGCTAAACAGAAGCAGGCAATGGCAAACCACCTCTGAACATCTCTTGCCTTGAAAACCCTAGGGAGTCGCCACAAGTCCATTGTCACTTGACAACACTTTACACACATACACACATTTTCTACAGGTGCTGAGAGGAAATATGGAGTATTTTGTGACTCTTTTTTTATCCCCTGAAAAATGAAATCCCCTCCACACACACACACACCACAAACACTTTTGGAAATTTTTCATGCATAGTTGTGCAAAAGTGTGCATGGTTCACAAGGGAATGGGTGCTTGTGGGAAAGGGAAACATTGCCCTGCTGATTAGACAACCAGTCCTAAGCTGATGCTCACTGCGATGTGCAGCCAGCAGTGCATCTCATTTAAAGCAATGTAGTACAAAAGAATATGATTTGGATACATATCTACACATGAATACTACTCCTTGGCTCAGCTATCTCACCAATGAGGACATTCCCAGAGTCTTTCCCTACACAACCAGCATCAGATTGCCAGAAACGGTGGCCTGCAGGGATGTGAATAAGTGCACAGCTATGCAAAAATTGCCACCATCTCCAAAATGGCAGCATTTCATGCTGAAAGTCAAAGTGCAGGAAACTGGGTTGTAGCACCCCGCTCTACAGGATTGTACTTAAGGCATTCTATTTGTAAAGCAGGAACTGAGCCATGGGCCCCTTCCCACAAGCTGTGCACACTTTGGTAGGAAGAGGCCCACCCCTTCAATTTTGAAGGTGTGGGGATCACTGAGGACATCCTGTCCAACAGCCTCCTTAAAAGCTGGTACTCATACTGGACTGCACCAACCATGCATCAGGGATCCCTCTAGTCCTTCCTGGGCAGCAGTTTGCCTTCATGATCCAGTTTCATGTATGTATGAATATACGCGTTGCATCCTGGAGCTGGAGGGTGAGGCTGTCAAGCCACATGTTGAAATAACTAATTTTCTAAAGTGAAAAGTTCTAGGGTTCAAGGCTGCCTGAAATCCATGCCCTCTGCTTAGAACTCTCCTTTCCTGATCCCATTCTGGTCCAGTTGTGGCTTGTCAGTGGGCAGGGGAAAGCATATTGCACATGCCGACTTGCGCCTTTTTAATGATTTCTCATATGAACACTAGCTGGACACTTTCCAGGGCTTAGTCTGGGACTTGAAAAAACACCAAAGTTCTGATCATGCAGGCAGGGCCCTATGCACATGGTTGCCAGCTCTGGACTGGGAAATAGCTGGTGATTTGGAGGTGGAGCCTGAGGAGGGTGTGGTTTGGGGAGGGGAGGGACTTCAACGGGATATAATGCTGTAGAGTCCATTTTCCAGAGTGGCCAACTGGAGATCAGTTGCCATCCCAGGACCACTCCAGTCATCACCCCCTGGAGGCTGGCAACCTATGCACACACACTTGCACTCCTGTAGAACTCCATTCTGGCCTTCAAATCAATGCATGGAGAGCCACGCTCAGTACTAACACTGACCAATATTACTGTAATTACTCGGCCGCTGATAACAAGAAGGCATGGTAACAGGAAAGTGGATCATGCCAAACAAGAAGAAGGAAAATGCAGGAGAGGGAAGTCACACTCACTACTGTCCTTTTCTTCCCAGATACTACACCACGGTGCACCCTCTCAAGAAGCGCATCTCGTTCAGTACCTGCGTGTACATCATAGGTGGGATCTGGCTGCTCTCCTGTGCTCTGGTGGCCCCAGCTATTGTCCACACCTACCATGTGGAGTTCCAGAAGGAAGGCTTTGCCATCTGCGAGGAGTTCTGGATGGAGGAAGAGAAGGAGCGCCTGGCGTACGCCTACAGTGCCTTGATCATCACTTACATCCTGCCCCTCTCGGCTGTCTCCCTCTCATACATCTGTATCACCGTCAAGCTAAAGAACCGTGTGGTGCCCGGCCACCCAACGCAGAGCCAGACGGAGTTTGATCGCATGCGGAAGAGGAAGATCTTCCGCCTCCTTGTGCTGGTGGTGGCTGCCTTTGCCATCTGCTGGCTCCCCATCCATGTCTTCAACATCATCCGCGACATTGACATAAACCTGATCAACAAGGACTATTTCCTCCTGATCCAGCTGCTCTGCCACTGGTTTGCTATGAGCTCCTCCTGCTGTAACCCTTTCCTCTACGCCTGGCTGCACGATCGCTTCCGGAGTGAGCTGAAAGAGATGTTCACCTTCAAACGGAAGATCATCCCAACCAACAACTGTGTGGCTGTTAGCGTGATGCTCTGAGAGCTCAGATCTATGCTCTACTTTGGCACATGCATTGCAATGAGCAGGAAACTGGCTCTCATTCAATGTCACATCTTCTCTTATAGAAACCACCATCTTTGTGGAATCTTTGATGAAAGCTGGCATGGTGTAGTGGTTAACATGTTGCACTAATAGCTGGGAAACTAAGGGTCAAATCTCCATCCTGTCCTGAACTTACTGGTGGCCTTGGGCTAATCATGCTTTCTCTCGGCCAATCCTCTTATGGTTGTTGTGGCAATGGGTTGCTGTGGCTTCAGTAAATGAAGAAGCAGTCAATGTAGCAATAGAGCATCCACACAAGTGGATTTCCTCACATTTTTTCTGTCCCAATCCCCCACAGTGGCTATATCCTACTCCACACCACCACAGTGCTTATGGAGGTGGTTCTTTGGTAATTAACATATCACTATAGCATTATAGTGCATTATAGCATTATAATGTATCACTATAGTGTTATAATGCTATAGTGATAAGTCACCAGGCTGATTGTTAGGCTGGAATACTATGACTCTGACTCTCAAAACCACTAAAGGTAGGTTTGGATTTGACAGAGTGATTGGTCCAAAGTTACCCAGTGAGCTTCCATGGAAGAAAGGTGATTTGAAGCTGGGTCTCCCAGATGTTAATGTGTGACACTTTAACCACCACACTACATGGACTAAATCAGTTTATAAGTTTTGAGTAGTATTGTGATGGACCTTTTAAATATTCTTTAGACCCTGGATTCTTTAGTTCCCCATCTCAACTGTGAAAATGATGCTTTAAGTGTTTTCTGTAATTGACTGTCTCATGAATGCTACCTGGCTGCCATTTAACTAAGGCAGCCATTATTGTGTGGTTTCTTTTGCCTTCCAGCCCACTCACTTAAGCTCAGACTCAATGGATAACTCAATTTGTGTACATTAAATGCCTAAATGTAAACCAATGAACAGCAGTTATTCTTTTTTTTCCCCCTGAGTAGCAGCCACCGTACCACAATGCCAAAGCAACAAACAGGGTTACGGAGGCTTACTCATCAGTATTTCAGTCTATTTCAACAGGAACTATAACTGGACCTTGTTCACAGAAGTATGATTGACGACAATATCAGAACAGATACTGATAGGAGCTTCATTTGCATAGACTGAGCAAGATTCACTAATAATCCCCAAGTGTTGATTTTGTCAATCCACAAAGGTCTGTTTTTATAGACAAAATTAATGAGCAGCTGTTCATCAGAAGGGCACAGAAGGGACAAGGACCAAATGACAAAGCATCTCTCTAAACTGCTCCTCCTTGCGCCGATCCAAAAATAGCTAAAGATGTCCTGCAGATGGCAGCATGGCTTACCCTGAACCCCTCCCATGCACTGGAACTGATCCTATTTAGTTTTCATGAGGCTGAGTGAAATTTAGTTCTGCAGTGAATAGTTTATTGAATTGGTGGGCCACAGCCCAGAACAGGGCTACAAAAAGCTAAGTTACAACAGTCACCTTGGGAAACCATTACTCCCTAGGGATCTGGTCCCTTTAATCCCACTTCCAATGAACAAATTAACAATTTGGGGGCAATCGGGGACTTCAAATAAGAAATTTTACATAGATTATGTATGCAATCGGGCAAATCTCAACACAATTGGGGATATTCATGGTCTTAGACCCCTTATTGGGGTTTACATTGTTTTGACTATAGTGATCAACACAGCTACTTAGAAGATCAAGAATCTGACCCTGAAAGACAGGTGACTGAACCCTTTCCTCCTGTGTTATTTCCCCATGTAATTCATTCCCCCCAAGAACACCAAGATGTTATACTGCACCTGTACCTGCCTCTCCCACCTGAGAGCTCACTTCAATTCTAGGAAGACACTATACCTTGGGGAAATAGATGCTCCTGTAGGAAAAGGTTAAATATTCACCAAGATCACTTCTCTAAGTCTTCAAAGCAGCTACTTGGGGTTAGGGAATAGTTTTCTTTTTTAGAGGAACTCCAAATCAAGATCTCCCGTGTAGTTGTTTAATGCTAAGCAATACTTCCTGGAGACATTAGGGTGTTTGGCTATGTATGGTGAAGGATGATCTTTGGAAGAACTAGAACTTTATAGCATCAAGGCAGGAAGCAGCTGTCCAAAGCTTCTTTTGCTATTTGGCTTAGCAAGGATCACAATAGTTCCTCCTAATAGCCATTTGTGGTAAAATCGATAGTAAAGAGTTAACTGGAACCTGATTATGGATTGAAGGAAAACTCCACCCACCCACCCCCCAAACGTTCTCTTTTTCTTAGTTTTCGTTTCTGTGTTAGTCTGAAGTTGGTTGCAATAAAGCAGACGTGTTACATTCAGCCACTCATGTGAGTACAGCAATTTATTTCATAATCACCATGAGATCACAAAACCATTCAACTACAGGGTAGGCAAGTTCAGATGAACACAAGCAAGAGCCCAAAGCTCTGTAAAGGGACAAAGAAACATGTCACGAAACAGGCCACATTCAGATGTCTTAGCCAACCTCTGCTGTTCACCACGGACACAAACACAACTTGTTGTGCTCCCATCCTCCTCCCCTCCCTAGGCCAAGTTTGTACCTCTTGAAAAAACCTTGGCTTCTCCTTGGTGGGCACCCACATAGCTTGTTAGTGTGCCTACATACTCCTTTTACTTTTTCCCCTAATGCATACGCTGTGACTTCTGGTTCTGGAAGTCTTTGATCAAACTCCAGTTCTCTATGACACCCAAATGCCACCACCTAGATAAATTGGAGTTTTGCTCACCACAGACCAACCAAACTGGGATTAAACTGTGGTTTCGAACCTTGTGGAGAGGACACAGACTCCAATCTGGAGTGTGATTGAAGGTTTCTAAAACCAGGAAGCTTTAGATGGCACTTTGCTAGAGGGGAGAGGAGGAGAAGTGGGAAGTGTGTGTGACTACAGCAAACAAGCCGTGAGCATTGCCCATCACAAATAAGCAGAAATTCATTGTAACATCTGAACATTTTCAAATTAGAAACATCCACCAGCAATTACATAAGTTTCAATTATTCCTGTGTATCAACAGCAGTCCCTGTTTCCTGGTACCTGTAATTAATAAACTGCTGTTGCTATTATGTCTCTGTTTTGCCTATTGGCAAGATGTTAGAGGTGTTTAGTATGATTAAAGCCACAGAATAAAACCTTTACAAACCCCCAACTCAACCTGCAATATGGGACTCAGTTTTAAATAGCTTTAAAAATATAGTGGGGTGGATCCTACTACTCCATTGAGACATTTAACTAATTTATTAAAATATTTCTACCTAGCATTTCCTTTTGACTCAAATTTGAAGTTTTCATCCAATCTAAGGCGCTTTCCTCCAACGTAAGGGGCTCTTCCATTGGAGGAAGAGCCACATAAGTAGGAGGAAGGCTCCTTGGAAGATGGTTGGATCCACCCCATTATGCCCTTCTTCCTTTCTCCTCCTCTCTTTGTCATAATGCTTCTCTCTCTTTGCCAGGAGCTAATCTATGCTACAGACATGCCGATGTAATAATCATTCCTTATCCCAGGTGTATCTTGGGAATTGTAGTTCAGAGATGAGGGGTAGAGTTGTTCAGCAGGGGATTCTTATAGGGTTGCCAGGTCTGGGTTGGAAAATACCTGGAGACTTTGGGGGTGGATCCAGGAGAGGGTGGGGTTTGGGGAGGGGAGGGGAGGAGCCTCAGCATGGTGCAATGCCATAGAGCCCACCCTTCAAAGCAGCCATTTTCTCCAGGGGAGCTGATCTCTGTCAGCTGGAGATCAGTTGCAAATGTGGGAGATCTCCAGGTCCCACCTGGAGGCTGGCAACCATAGATTCTTATGATTCCCAAAATATTGACAGTAGGCGTATAGCAAATAGTACACAACCAACACAAAACTACACTGCAGAAATAGTGTAATTATTTCTCTATCTATTTCTTTTATTTTCTCCGTGCTTGCTTGCTTTCTGAAACAAATAATGTAGTACCACTAAGGCAATCCACCTCAGGTAAGGCATCCTCTGTCCCATCCCCCATTACTTCCAATCCACACAGTCAATATTGCTAAACGTGTTTGAGTTGCAGCTATTCTATAGGGTTAAATATTCTGTTCAACATTTGTGCAGATGAGGGATGCATTTGAAAAAAAAGAAATTTAAAAAACCTACAGGAAGAAAACGCTCTGGACAGTTTCCTCTGTGTTAGAAGCCAGCACAATATGGGACTTGAAATAATTCAGTGTATGGCCAGCAACAAGATTCGTCAGCAATGTGTAATAAAGTGTGTCAGCTCAGGCAATGTTCCTCGGTGTGACGACAGGGACATCTGTTACAAATCCTCAAAAGTGGCCCTCTTGTCATCAGTGAAATGATTGATGGCATGGAATTAGCGAGACTGGAGGAGTAGGGCTGCAAAGAATTCTAGGCGCTGCTTCAGCTATGCCGAAATCTCACTGCAATCAATGGGAAACGTGTGCAGGTGTGTTGAGGCTGGATGCAGCCACTAGAATGTCCGAGTGATGCAGGAGTGGTGAAGACTCCTGCTCACAATTCCAGAATGTAGGGATGTTTTGGACAAGATTTAAGAAGGTTTCAACGGGGTTATTGTTTATTCCCTTCATTTGTATCCCATCTTTCTCCCCAGTGAGGGACCCAAAGCAAATGTTTCAGTTTCTGCCGTGTTTAAATTACTTTTTTCTTCTTTTGCAAACACTGCTGAAGGGCTTTAAGGTGAACAAGAACAGTGTGATGAGAGAGAGGAACAGAAGGAGTCAGAGAGGGAGGGAGGCACAGAGGGGAACCTTAACCCTTTCCTCCCCTTCTGTTTTTTCACTGGAGGGGGAAAAAACCCTCTATGACTGCTTTTACTTTCACTGGGGGGGAGGAAATATGGGTACCTGGACATTTCCCCCAAGAGCAAAAACAGGTCAAGGAGGGGCCTTTTTCCATCAAGAAAATGGCAGGGGAGGAAAGGGCTAAAGTCCCCCCTCCCCTGGCACACTGTTCTCTTCCTTAGTAAAGCAATTCCAGAAGTTGCATTTCAAAAGAAAAAAAAACCAAGTCTTAACTAAACATGGAGGGAATCCTAACAAGTAGCTAAGCCATCTGTCCATGAAGAATTCTTGCCTGCCTAGCTCAGTGAAACCAAGTGCAAGTTTCTATATCCGATGAGGATCTTATTTAAGATATTTAGATGTTGCTTCTGAGCATTTGCATCTAACGTGCTTCCAGGGTGTGCAGAGGAGAGATTAGAGATCAGTTCACCTGGAGAAAATAGCCAGTTTAGAAGGTGCACTCTAGGGCATCACATAACATTGATGTCTCTCCCCTCCCCCAAACCCCACTCTCCTCAGGCTCCACCCCAGAAATCCCAAGATATTTCCCAGCCTGGAGTTAGCAGCCCTACTCTGAGATCTCTTTTGCAGCTACCACAATCTAATCAGCCAGTGTGGTGCAGTGGCTAAGAGTGTCAGACCAGTGCCTGGAATACCCAGGTTCGAATTCCCTCTTGGCTATAGAAGCTCGCTGGGTGACTTTGGCTAGTCACACACTCTCAGTCTAACCTACCTCACAGAGTTGAAGTGAGGATAAAATAGCAGAGAGTAGAATGGTGTAAGCCACTCTGGGTCCCCACTGGGGAGAATGGCAGGGTATTGATGAAATAAATAAATAAATAAATGTCGGCATTACCCCCCTTTCAACCCCATCTCGCAAACTACAGACTCAAATGACATCTTTCTTTCTTCCTCCTCCCTTTTTGCTTAACATTTGACCTGAAAAAGAGCTCTGTTGAGTTCAAAAGTTTGCTGTCTGCTTCCTGACCTGTAATATTCAGGGGTCATTTTGAGCAGGAACATGCAGGAACGCTGTTCTGGAAGTAACAAGCCCAGGAGCGGGCACATATGGTGATGCGCTGTAGAAAAAAACAAAAGCATAATAACTCAATCTGTATTTTCATGCTTGTTGTAGGGTAGCTTCCCTGCAAGAGCAAAGGAAACCTAAAGGGTCTTTAGTCAAAGTGTAAAGCTGGCTTGCCAGCTCTGAGTTGGGAAATACCTGGAGATTTTTGGGGTGGAGCCTGAGCTGTGGGTATTGCCTTCTGACACACTTCCGGTGATGTCAGGTGGTGTGGCATATGGAAATGAGTTATGCTAATGAGTTATACTAATGAGCTCTTGCACCTCTTTTTCTATGAAATGACCCCTGATCTTGATAAAGCTATATTATCTTGTTTCTTTTGGATTTTTATTCAAATGGACCAAAGGGCGACCTGCAATTTTTGTCTCTACTGCTATTGCTTCCTGTGGAAGGAAATTTCTTCGAGAAATTCCATATATAAGTCATTTACTATGTGCATATATAATGTGCAAAGTGTCAGAATATATGTAGGAATGAGGCTTCCTAAAGCAGAGCTTCAATATTGGTGTAAGTTAATTACGCAATCACTGTGATGATGACAGTAATGTCCATATATTTGTCCCATTTGGTGAAAGCAAAGTGGATTAAAGCAGTGGATTAAAGCAGCTTTTAGCTTGCCTCAGGTTGAGTGTAGTGGCAGAAAGCAGAAGAGAGTCATTTTCTAAACTTTAGCCACTGTAGGCTTTATATTTGTATTACAAGAACTTCCAGTGTAAAGATCTGTGCCGATCTTTACAACAGCCCTTAAGGTAGGCCAATACAACCAGCATCATCTACACATGGTAGATGGGGCACTGAGGCTGAGAGGCTAGCCTAAGTACTCCTTACTAAAGAAACTGTTAACCGGGGATTTCCCACATCACAGCTCCTCCTTTTGCATGTGTAAAGCGCCATCCAGCCACAGCCAACTTATGGTGACCATGTAGGGTTTCAAGGCAAGACATATTCAGAGAAGGTTTGCCATGGCTTGCCTCTGCATAGTATGCAGGTGGGTTATTGTTTCCATGCCCTGTTTGTGGCTTTCTCAGAAACAACTGGCTTGCTGTGGGAAGCTAGATGGCTCTTGGATTTCATTCAGCAGGGTTCTTCTAATGGTTCAGCTTTCCCTTACTCGGACAACAGAGCAATCTTATAATTCGAGTGACCTAATGTAGAGGACAGCCTTTGCACTTAGCAGCTGCAGAGATGATATTTTATGCAAGGTTGAGAAAAAAATATGGGTGCACTGTCCTCTTTTGGATCTCACACAAACCTAGCCAAGAACTGAGATCTTCTACGGAAGCATTACTTTGGGAACCACCAACACCTTGTCTACCCGAGGCAAGGCCTTCTTTGTGGTGGCATCCCAACTGTGTAACTGGTCATTGCACCTACTTGTTCGTTTCCGGTTGCTAGGATGAAACCATCCCCTTTTGGTTCAGCGAGTCTGTTTCTAAGTCAACCCGAGGTCTGAAAGTCTGCCGCTTTCCTGTGATCGGAAGGAAGAGAACTATGCCACAAGTCAGAGCTGGTTAAGAACTGCAGGTGCAGACCTGCACCTACCTATTCATTTCCATTTCTACACCAGCCTGCCTCCATGCTGATGCCAGAATACATGGTTTCTCCCCACTGCCCTCACAATGGCCCTTTTGAGGCAGGCTGGGGTGAATGAGAGTGACTGGCCCAAGGTTACCCGATGAGCTTCTTCACTGAGTGGGGATTTGAACCCAGTGCTCTCAAATCCTTGCCCAACACTATAACCTCTATGCTACAACACTACAGCCATTAGGAGTTGCTCTGACAACCACATCTCATTCCCAGCCTCCTATGCACATTCTTTGCTAAAACTGGGTGCAGCTTTATGCTTATCATAAAGTTTTAGAACCTATTTTCATAGCTGTTTGAAATGTAAATACACGTTTTTGAAAAATTTGCTTTTATTTAAGTCTGGTTTGGCTGGTTTTCATGTGCGCAGGTATGTGATATCTTGTGTCATGAGCTGAGTTTTGGGTACAGCAATTCGTCTATTGCTTTAGCTCTTCCCGTGGCTGATTTATAATTTACTGTTTCTTCAGTAGCTTTAATCTGTAATTTCATGTGCTGTATTTGGAAGCCCTCAGTTGAGTGGTGGGGTGGAAATGTTAAAAGGAAATACAAAACAATACATACAATCTACCCAGTTTGCTCCAGCCTGTTTAGTTTAAACGTAACATCTCAGCTCCTGCATGCAGCACAATTTCTGTGGAAAATGGCTGGCGTCATTATCAAAGGGTTCTCTGTCTCTTTTTTTTAAAAAAATGTAAAAGTTAATATACAATAATCATTAATCATAAGTTCTTCAGCAAAAACAGAATAATTGAAATAGCTGTAGTAAACAAACATACAATTGGTGTAACTGTACAAGATTTCAGTTCAAACAAGCAGTCCTAGGACAAATGTAATATAAGGGAATCAAAATATAACATCAAGCAACCTGTTCTGTGCTCTAGTGGAATTCAAAGGGTTCTTTTGACACATCCTAATATCCTGATGGCTACAATTGCAGGCCAGATCCTTGGGCATTTACAAGAAATTATTCCACTCTCCTTGAGGCTAGCCTAAGTACTCCTTACTAAAGAAACTGTTAACCGGGGATTTCCCACATCACAGCTCCTCCTTTTGCATGTGTAAAGCGCCATCCAGCCACAGCCAACTTATGGTGACCATGTAGGGTTTCAAGGCAAGACATATTCAGAGAAGGTTTGCCATGGCTTGCCTCTGCATAGTATGCAGGTGGGTTATTGTTTCCATGCCCTGTTTGTGGCTTTCTCAGAAACAACTGGCTTGCTGTGGGAAGCTAGATGGCTCTTGGATTTCATTCAGCAGGGTTCTTCTAATGATTCAGCTTTCCCTTACTCGGACAACAGAGCAATCTTATAATTCGAGTGACCTAATGTAGAGGACAGCCTTTGCACTTAGCAGCTGCAGAGATGATATTTTATGCAAGGGCATTTACAAGAAATTATTCCACTCTCCTTGAGGTTCCAGCAGGCATCATTAGGCTTTGATTTTGCCATCTGTTTCTCACATCCTGCAAATGTACTCTATTTTCTCCCCTTTGGGATGCCATTACTGCTGACACTGTAACGAGATTACAGAGACTGAGGCAGGGGAATAAATACCTCACTTCTGAAGCACCCCTCATCACAGCACACACTCCACTGCTTTCGGCTGGCATCTCTGCTTCTGCAAAACATGATTATAGAGCGCCGAGAGCGTCTGTGGCAAAAGTAGAGAACATCACAGACATGCAAGCTCTATTATTTTTTTGTTTTGTTTTGGCCGACCCTTATGGACAAGTACTAAAACAGACCAAATTAAGGCTGGAAGCCAGAGAGGCTTTCACAAAGGGGTTATTGTGTAGCCGGCACATGGACCGAAAAGAACTTGGCTGTTTTAACCACTGCACAGTATCACAAAGACTTCTTGTTATGGGTTTCAGATAGAAACCAGGAACTGGAAGAGATCCTACAGGTCATCGAGTCCAAAAGCTGGAAGACTCCCTCCAATTCATTTTGCTTCTGTTCATAGCCTCCAACTGTCCACGTTTACCAGAGACATTCCCTATTTCCTGGTCCCGATCCCTGGTTAACAAATCACTGTTTTGTACTTGGGAGGGATGATTTGTTCAAAAGTTGTATGTGTCAGCTGCAAGAATATTCCTTCACAACTGCTTCCTCAGTGACTAAAGAGAAGGTTGTAAGAGAAGAAGAAGAAGGTTTTTATACCTCTAGGTAGGATTGCTACCCCACCCGCCCGCTGGAGGCCAGGCCCCACCCTCCACTGTCTATCAGCTTGCCAGCAGGGGGACTTACCAGGAGCAGAAAGGAGGCCCAGGCGACATTACAGGTGACATCAGTTCCCATGTGTACCAGAAGTGACATCATTATGTCAGGGATGTTGCAGTGATGCTCTAGTATTTGGGCAAAAGCTCTATGGTAGAAGCCATTTTTACCATAGAGTTTTTTCCAAATGCCTGAGCATCACCACTCATCACTCCCTGTACACACTGAAACTGACACTGCTGCATCATTAGCGACAAAGCCTGGGCCTCCCTCCCACTCCTGTTAAGTCCCCCCCCCCTTTAAGGCGTCTCAAAGTGGATCACAATTGCATTCCTTTCTCCTCCCCACAACAAGCACCTTGTGAGGTAGGTGGGGCTGAGAGAATTCTAAGAGAACTGTGACTGGCCCAAAGTCACCCAGCCGGCCTCAAGTGGAGGAGTGGGGGATCCAATCCGGATCTCCAGATTAGAGTCTGCTGCCCTTAACGAGTACACCACACTGGCTCTCAGTACTCAGAAGCAGATATGGCTTCCCATGTTCCATAATTAACTTGTGGAACTCAGTGCCGTATCATGGAGCGATGTGCAGATGGCTTAAAAGCCAGCGTGATGTAGTCATCAGAGTGTCGGACTAGGACCCGGGAGACCTACGTATGAATCCCCACTCTGCCATGGAAGTTTGCTGGGTGACCTTGGGCCAGCTACACACTCTCAGCCTAACCTACCTTGCAGGGTTGTTGTGAGCATAAAATGGAAGAAGGGAGGATGCTGAAAGCAGCTTTGGGTCCCCACTGGGGAGAAAAAGCAGGGACATGAATTAAGTAAATAATAAATAAAATAAAAGGGGGATGATACAAATCCATGGAGAAAAGATCTTTCAATGGCTAGTAACTATGCCAACTAAACAGAACCTTCATGTTCTGATGTAATACATCTTGGAACACCACTGGCTGGAGGACGACAACCAGGAGATGCTTTGTCCTCCGTGCCCTGCCTTTTGTGGTGTCTGAGCCCACTCTGCACATTACAAAGTTCTGGTGTTCATTGGTAGATGACACAAAGACTTTGTATCAGATGTCAATAGGAGCCCTTTTCTGCTTGCAACTGATGTGATTTTGCAAAGGGAGAAAACAGAGGTGCATCAGGTTCCTATTGTCCACCCAAAAGGACATTGTAACCTGTGAAGTGGTGACTGTTGGACTGATCCAGCAGGGCTGTTCTTACTGCTTCCGTACAGGAACTGGCAGGCTAGAAATATCACTCAGCCTATCTTTCCTATTATATAAAGCCATTTTCAAGATTCCAAGTGGCAAGATTCTATGGGGCGCCAAAATCAGTAGGCTGGACAGACTGCTACTCAAAAGGGGGTCCCTGGCCATTGGCTGCATTCTCTCCCTGCTTTGCCTCAGTCCCGCTCACAGAGCCACCAGCCAACACCCCGGCATCAGTCTGGAGGGAGCCAGCGAAGGGGAAGGACCGACTGGGTGCTGGGTCCACTCTTCTCCTCTGCCCACTGCCAGGTGGGTCTAACTGTCCCCTCAGTGGCTTGCTTCTGTCAGTGAAAAGACAATGGACTATCAGCATAACCCCCTCCACTGCACACTGCCAGCGTGCCCAGAATAAACTGTCAGAATAAACTGTCAGAAACGGGGCATTTCACACAGCAGCGCTTCAGGAACGGTACAAAGAACTGAAGAACGCTTGGGAGAAGGTTTCAAGGTAAATAGGCTCAGGAACGCTTCCCCAACGGGAGAGGCACGTTTCTCTGTGAAAGGGCCACTATGTTCCGTTAGGAAACCGGTACTAATATGGTTCTGTGTAAAATGACTGACAGAAACTGTTACTGAAGAGTTCCTGAAACGGAACATATTGGCTGTGTGAAATTCCTCAGGCCTTTCTCCTGCTTAGCTCCACCACGGCTGGCTGGCTGGCTAATGAGGTGGGCCAGCAACCATCAAACCGTTCCCTTCAACCCCCTGCAGTGTGGCTGACTTCCCCCTAGGGTTGCCATCTCCCACTGTTACAATTGCTCTCCAGATGACAGAGATCAGTTCCCCTGGAGAAAATGGCTGCTTTGGAGGGTAGATCTTATGGCATTATAGCTTGCTGAGTCCTTCCATTCCCCCCGCAAAAAATGCTGCCCACCAAAGGATCCACCCCCAAAATCTTCAGGTATTTCCATCATGGGGTTGTCAGGTCTAGGTTGGAAAATCCCTGGATACTTTGGGGGTGGATCCAGGAGAGGGTGGGGTTTGGGGAGGGACAAGGCCTCAGCATGGTACAATACCATAGAGTCCACCCTCCAAAGCAGCCATATTCTTCAGGGGAGCTGATCTCTGTCAGCTGGAGATCCATTGTAAAAGCGGGAGATCCCCAGGCCCCACCTGGAGGTTGGTAACCCTATTCCATCATCAGAGCTGGCAACTATCCCCTCAGTGCCCGTTGATAGGCAACCAAGCTTGCTTCTTTGAAAGCTTCATCCACACCTATGTTGGCCTTTGGGAGAAAACTCATTGGGGCCAGCTGAACAGAATGCCATAGAGGCCACCCTCCAAAGCAGTCATTTTCTCCAAGGGAGGGGAGAGGATCTGTTGTCTGGAGTTCAATTGAGATACCTGGTGATCTTCAGGCTCCACCTGGAGGTTGGCTACCCTAGGCATTTGTGTGCGTGTTTATATGTGTGTGTGCGTGTGTGTGTTTGTGTGTGTGGTGAAGAGGCTTGGGGAAAAAAGGCAGTCTGAAATGGCAAACCACTCCGAAGACGGCTCCAAAATGGTAGGGAAAGGGCTGCCACTTTACCAGTTTATTACAAGCTGGTAAGCAGGATCTGCTAGACCCATTGTTGCCAATCTCCAGGGGAGGGATGGAGATCATGCTAAATTACAACTGCTCTTCAGATGGCAGAGATCTTCCCCCGGAGAAAATGGTGGACTCTGTGTCATTATACCCTGCTGAGGTCACCACAGCAAATTGACGCTGAGTACCCAAGGCTGGGGCACTCTCCCAGAGCCTCTTTCTAGAGCCTGTTGTATTTATTTCCACAATGGGCCTTATTCCTAGTAAATCATAACAGAATTTCCAGCTCAGGCTCCTCCTTTTTCTTTAATTGCTATGTGTATCTCTTATAATATCAGACCTATGTAATGGATATGTTCAGCAGCATGGCCAAGGCAACCCATTCTTGGAAGCAAATCTTCATTCCAGGGAAACCTAAACAATGCTTTAAGAAAAGAGCTGCTGGGTGATGGCTAATGGCTTAAGAGATGCCTGTGGTGATACCGGATTGGATGAGACGATGAGATGAGCCTGAAGCATAAGAGTGCATTAAAACAACAACCATTACCTGCTAACTGCACTGGCCCAACTAATTGCTTTGTTTTGCAATGCTTAATACACCCATATGCAAGCAAGTGGAGTGAACCTCTTGACTTGCCAACTACACAGATAAGCTGGTCTTGGCTGTTGCATGAATGAACAATGACTGTGAATCATTCACACTGAGCTTTCCTTTGAACAGACCCTAGGGTTGCCAACCTCCTGGTGGGGTGTGGAAATTTCTTGAAATTACACCTGACCTCCAGACTACAGAGCTCAGTTCCCCTGGAGAAAAGGGCTGCTTTGGAGGATGGTCTGTATGGCACTATACTTTGCTGAAGTCCCTCCCCTCTCCAAATCCCACCCTCCCCAGGATCCACCCCCAAATCTCCCAACCCAGAGTTGGCAACCCTACAACACTTTTGCTGTCAAATCAACCTGGTGAGATATGATTGGAAGCAGGGGGTGAAAACCACATAACAAAGCGGTTCTGGCAATGGCACTGCTGAAGCTGGCTTCTCAGTGAGGTTGTATGGTGCAGTGGGTAAGAGTGTCAGACTGTGATCCTGGAGAACCAGGTTTGAATCCCCACTCTGCCGTGGAACCTTGGTGGATGACTTTGGGCCAGTCACACACTCTTCACACAAGCTACCTCGCAGGGTTGTTGTGAGGATTAAATGGAGAAGAGGAGAGAAGAAGAAGAAGAGATTGGATTTATACCCCGCCCTTCACTTCCCAAGGGAGTCTCAGAGCGGCTTACAAACTCCTTTCCCTTCCCCTCCCCACAACAGACACCCTGTGAGGAAGATGGGGCTGAGAGAGCTCTTTCCCAAGCTGTCCTTGAGATAACAGCTGGTACAGAGCTATGGCTTGCCCAAGGTCATCCAGCCAGGTGCAAGTGGAGGAGTGGGGAATCAAACCCGGTTCTCCCAGATTAGAATCCGCGCACTTAACCACTACACCAAACTGGCTCTCTTGGATTTTATTCAGAGCGATGTAAGCCCCTCTGGGTCCCCGCTGGGGAGAAAGGTAGGATATGAATACAGTAAATGGATACTAAATTCTTCTCCTCCCTGGTCTGCAACCTTGGCTGCCACCACTCCTTGCCTCTCTGGAAGTCATGAAGTTGTCTTAAAGAAAGCCACCCCGTTTTGCTCAGCTTTGTCTGCTCTGATTGGCCACAGCTCTTTAGCAAAGAAAAGTCTTGTCCAATGCCTGCCACCTGAGATCCTTGAACTGAAGATGGTAGAAACAATCCAGGGATCTATAGCGTACAAGACACATACTTTACTGCTGAACAACAGCCTCTTGCAGATTGTATGGAATGTAAGGTTGGTTCCACACAGAGAAGAGGCAGAAAAGAGCCATGTGGGAGAAGCAAGTGGTGTTGGACTGATGATCACAGAGGTCATCCCTGGGTGCCTCCACCCTGCTCGCTTCTGCTTCTGACTTTTCCCACCTGCCCATCTCCCCTCTTAGAAGTAAATAAGGAGTACTTTGGAAGTTTTGTCTTTTTATTATGCACATTGGGCCCTCTGCCTGCTAAGCTGCACTGATTCTTCCCAAACTATTGTTTGCAGAGTAATTAACACGGGTGCACAACCTGATTAAAGAGTAGATAAAGGTTTGTTTAGGAATTAACATACTTGACAGGAAAGAGGAGAGACAGAGATGGGTTCCTAACTATATCTCTAGCTGAGAGAGAGGATAAGACTGAGTGTGGCACTTTTGAGAAGGGGGGAGGAATTGCCCTGAGAGCAGCAATCTGGAGACAGGCAAGGAATGGCACGTAATGAGAGAAGGTGCTAACCTCACTATCCGAAGTGTCTTCTTGCTGTCCCTTGCAGGGTCTTCTTTCCTTCTTTGTACACCAGGCATTGCCTTTTCCAACAACTATTGACCTCACTGAATAAAATCCAAGAGAGGCTTTTAAAAGGATAGTTCTGTTTTGGCTGCTGTACGAAGAAAGGCAGGAAAGAGTCATTACATGACTCCTGCTTTCTGACAGGTGAATGAAGACGGTTCTTGGCCCTGAGCAGAGAACAATGGCATCATTTTACAGCACTTCATACCTTCAGGGCACCTTGCAAACATAATCAACTCCCCAAAAGCTTGTTTGCCAGTAGGGAAGATGGGAGTTCTAAAGAAGAGAGAAAGTCATGTGACCTTACCTAACCTAAAAGAGCACCATCCCTGGCATAAAGGGAGGAAGACGGGGAAAACTATTCTGATGAGTAACAGACTCACAATTCCCTTCAAGTCACGGACGGACCTTTCAAAACTCCCTTGACAATAGCATTTGATTGCAGGAGGTGAGTGGCCCTCAAGCATTTTTTCCGGTCTGGGAATTTTACATGAAGGGTGAAAACAGCACATCTCAGACTTCACTCCTCAGAATAAACCCTTTGCTCGAAAACAAGATATTCAGCTGTGATTCTTTACTACAGCATGACTTTGGGAGAACATGAGAGCCACTGTGACACAATGGTTAAGAGGACTGAACTAGTATCTAGGATACCTTAGGATACCTGGGTGCATATCCCCACTCGTGCCATGGAAGCTTGCTGCGTGACCTGGGACCAGTCCCATTCTTTCAACCTAATCTACCTCACAGGGTTGTTGTAGGATAAAATGGAGGACAGAATGATGTAAGCTGCCTTGGGTCCCCACTGGGGAGAAAGGTGGGGTACAAATGAAATGAATAAATGAATTAAAGATAAAGGCTTCCCTTGCTCGAAAGCCAGTTGAATCCGAATCTAGGAGTTCTTAAAAAGCTGTCCAATTTGGGGGCAACATCTCAGGAGCAACATGGTGTAATGGTCAGAGTGTCGGATTAGGATCTGGGACACTGAGGTTCAAATCTCTATTCTGTTTAAAAATCCAAGGCACCAGCAAATTAGACTGAGGTCCAGAATAAAGACTACTACATAATAATGCATGTGAAACAGACCCTATGGACATTCCATTTTAGATCAATGAATCTGCTTCAGCCTGCCCTCCCACAAAGCTGATGGCATGGCATTACATCTTGCTAGAGAAAATAACATTATGACATTTTGCTTGATTTAGATATCATCAATTCTTAGAACTTGCTGCAACACAGATTTTGGATTGCATTATTAAATTGCAAAATAAAACAGGAGTCCAATGGCATGTTAAAGACTAACATTTATTCCAGAATAAGCCTTTGTGAATCAGAACTCACTTGCATGTGTGTATGGTCCTCCTAACTATGGTTTAGGGAGATTTGTACCCTAGAATATAAATTCAACATACAGTTTCCATATATTTAAATGTCTGTAAGCCCTCTTGAAATGCTTTCTTGTAGTCTTTAAACTGGGCCACAAACTCAAGTCCTTGCTTATCTTGTGTTTTCTGTCTTCTAACGTTTTTGCTCTTTTATGTGAGACCCCCTTCACACATAAAGGCCCCTCTCTATAGTATTCTGAGGTGATGTGTGTTGTACTGCCTCCTTGCCTTCCTTATTTTTGCTGCCATCAAAGGCTGCCGCCTCACAATTTTTAGTTGGGCCTGAAGAATAAGATGGTTTAGTTGTATTTGGTAGAATGATAGAATGGTTATCATGTGGGGGGTCTCTCTGAGGTAAAAGGGGATCCTTACTCTAAATGAAAAAGTTGTTTCTCTTAAACATAATCCATTTATTTAGAAGTATAACAGCATAATAGTTTCTGTATGCTCAGATGCATAATGGTTCCAGATGGGTACATAAGTGTGATGGTTCCATATAGGTGTACTGTTCTTGGTTCTCTAAACTTTCTTAAATAAACTTAGCCACAAATGCTTATTTTCTCACCAAGGCTAATAATATTCACACAGACATATTTTCCTCACTTGCCATTTAGGCTAATTAACTTCCACACAGGTTTCTTTTCCATAAAACTGGACATGAAAACATAAAAACAAAACACACACACACACACAATATTTACATACTGAAAATATCATATGCCCCTTGCATGCGTGTAGGTGTGTCTATGTGATAGAGACCCTGCTTTTCGCAGGGTTCCCAATCCATGGAAGGGCCTATGTGCATACAGTTATACACATGTAAAGGGGTACTGCAGCTATTCTGCAGAATACATAAATTCTGGGAACAGCCAGGCCAGCAAAGATGATCCCAGTCCCTGTACATGATTTTGAACACCTGAACAAAGCTGCTGAACAATTTTCCATATAGAAATCAGCCTAAAGGTACATAAAAGGACACAAAAACAAAGATGAAAGAAGGAAAGTTCTTATTTTATGTAATTATAAAAACCAACAGAACTGTGATTATAATTTTTGATAATCTGAAATATTTCACACTAATACTACTCTAGAGAAGATCTGGGGCAAAAGTCACTGTTATTTGATCAGACAGAACCTGAAGGGTGGTGAATCCTGCTTATGAACTCTCTGCTCCCTTCTGCATTGCTAGGGTTGTCAACCTCCAGGTGGTGGCTGGAGATCTCCTGGTGTTATAACTGATATCCAGGCAACAGGGATCAGTGCCCCTGGAAAAACTGAGAGCTTTGGAAGGTGTACTCTATAGGATTATATCCTGATGAAGTCCCTCCCCTCCGCAAACCCTGCTTTCCCCAGACTCCACCCCCAAAATCTCCAAGATTTTCCCAGTCCACAGCTGTCAACCCTATGTATAGCTGAAGTCTCTCCTTTTCACCTCCCATTTGATCTCCTCTGATGTCACAATGGTTCTCTGGCTTTCCAGCTGCCATTGATGTGCTTGCTTTGATGTTGTAAAGATGCCCAGGGCCCTTCCGTGCTTCCGACCTGGTTGGTAATCTGTGGTTATGACTGTTTTTAATGCTTTATTGTTCATTTGATGCATCATTGTGAAACAGCTTTGAACTGCAAGAGAAGCAGCATACTATTCTGAAAGAAAGCAACCACCCAATAAATAACAATATAATCCCTCTGTTTGAGTTACATCAGCTAGGTGAGACTTGCATTGCAACTAAATCTCTGATGATGTCCTAAATCAAAACTATGCTCTGTTGCTTTCAGCACTGTTCTCCTACCATCATGCCAGAACCAGAAGTCCAGCTTCAGAGGTAATTCTGAAGTCACAAAGGAGAGATGCAGGTATGTTTGTCAGTCCCCAGGTCGGGACGGGGGTTCCCCCAGTTTTTGGGGCTTCTGCTCACTGCTGACCAGCCATCGCCAGCCAGCTGGCTGGTGGGGAAACCACGCCCCCAAACAACTACGTCCCCGCGTGACTTCCCCAGCATGATAATGTCACCTGGAAGTGATGTCATCATGCCAGGGGCATCATACAGGGACGCTCTGGTTTGAGGGCAAAACTCTATGGTTTTAAGCTGGTTTTACCATAGAGTTTTGCCCTCAAACCAGTGTCCCTGGCATGATGATGTCACTTCTGGGTGATGTCATCACATCGGGGACATCCCAAAATGCCCCTCCCAATCCCCCCACCGGAGCGATGAGAGGACCTATCAACCCTAGATGCAGGAGAGAGAAGAGTTTACTTTTAGCCTTTCTTACTTTTTGTTGTTGTTGGTTGTTTAAAAAGCCCCCCCACACACACACACACAAATATAATTTCCTTTACAAGAGGACAGATGATACCACAGTCACATCTCATTTGACCCTTATTTTAATTAGGTTTAAATAATTTCCTACTGGAGCCAATAGCTACCAGAGGAGGCGATCAAAACATGGTGTTTTGATCGCCTCAAATCAGACAAATGGCCTGTCAGGCTCAGTTCTGTCTACTCTGACTAGCAATGACTGCTGCTGATTTCAGGTAAAGAGAATGTCTTTCATGTCACCTGTTAAACCTGGGAACTTCTGTATGCAAAGCATATACTACAACAGAGCCATGGCCCATTGTGATTTTTTTAGCACAGAAATGATATTTATTTATTTATTTGCTTGCTTATTTACTTACTTACTTCATTTCACTTTAATTATACCCCACCTTTCTTCCCAATGGGGACCCAAACCACCTTATATCATTCTCCTCGCCATGTTATCCTCACAACAATCTTGTGAGGTGCATTAGGTAAAGGGCGTATGACTGGCCCAAGGTGACACAGCAAGTTTCCATGACAGAGTTCGGACTTGAACCTGGGAGATCTCCCAGACTCCAGTCTGACACTCTCAACTACTGCGCCACATCAGCTGGGTTACAGCTCCCGTCTCTCCCTCCCCACAACTACTCTTTAAGGAAAATTCAAGAGGTTTCACATTGTCACCCTGTCCTTGAATTACACCAATTAGCTAAGGATAAGATTGCTATCGAGTCTCAGGTGATGCCATGCCATAAATCAAGGTTATTCACAGATAATTTCGGCATTTTTCTCCCAGTCCAGTCCAGTCCAGTCCTGTACCTTCATCTCTTGTAACTCTTCTGGATTGACACTATTCCTTTATGTATGTTACTGCTTCACAGTATACTCACATGGATGACAGGGGATGGCAGTAGACACTGCCTAGCATCCAGCGTATGTGTGTAGCTGTGAACTATTGTCCTCTATTCCCTCTCCATGTGCAACACTGCCTACACTCACAGGGGGTGCAAGCAAAACAACCCCTCCCCCCAAAAAACCCACCTGCCTCTTTGTCCTCTCCAGTGGTAGAGCAGTCTACTGCACAGAAATAAAATGGAATAATAGCATTTTAAAAGAAATCAGGAACAAAACAACATTGTCTCTTTTCCTTTTGGCTCCTAACTAGTTTAGCATCGTCTGATGTCAAGGTGAGGATACTGGGACACCTCGCTTGCAAATCATTACGGGGTGTTCATGGTTTGGATGGCTTCTGACTGAGTAGAAACAGGTGTGCGTGGGGAACCGTGTTCAAAAGAGATCCTAAGGCATTATGCACAATGAATAATGCACAAGAAATAAGATGTTAAGTAGCCACAAGTGCCCAGAGAAAAATAACCATGAAGAAATCAGGATTTAATAGGAGCGTGGAACTGATGATCTCTGTGTGAAGCTGCCTCATAGTGAGTGAGTGAGATCATGGGTCCCACTAGCTCGGGATTGTCTATTTTGACTGGCAGCAATTCGCTAGGGCCTCAGAAAGAAGTCTTTCTCAGCTCTGCTACCTTTTGAACTGGAAACTGAAACAGGGACACCCTGCATGCATAGCCTGTGCTCTACCACTGAGGAATGACCTCTTTCATAGATTTTCCCCAGTGGTGGTAAAAGCAGCAGGGGGTGGGGTGGGACCAATGGGAAAAAGGCATGAAGAGTCAAAGGGCCCACACGCCCCACACAAAAATGCATTTAGCTGACCCTTTAAACTGCAGGCAATGTGACTGCATTCCTTAATAAAAACAAGAAGAAAAACACTAGAGTTAAATAGTAATAAAATAAAGCTACACATAATGTGTAGTTCTGCCACAAGATAGGATAGATAAGATCTTATCTGATAAGATCACACCATAGAGCATGCGAGAATGGCCACCTTGCAGTGCGGGTGCTGCAGGTAGTGTGGGCTATGAAGATTTGTGGTTAAACTGGATCTACTACCTACACCACCTGACTGCCTCTCTACTGGTGCACTGCTGCTCAAGTCTGCTCATAACCACCATGCCCTCTCCTGGGACAAAGTTGCTCACTGGGTTAAGGTTGTCAACCCTGGGGTGGGAATTGAGAGTTGTCCCAAAATTATAACTGATCCCTGGACTACAGAGCTCATTTCCCTCAGAGGAAATGGTAGTTTTGGAAGGCAGACTTTACAGCATCACATTCCATCCCCAAACTCCGTTCTCCCACAGGCACCCAAACCTCCAGGAATTTCCCAAGCCAGAGATGACAACCTACTCTGAGGGCCCCTTTTCACACCAGCTACACTCTACCCAACTCTTGTCTGAAATCATATGATCTGTTGTTAGCTTAACTAGGCTAGTCTCTCTGTTTACACACACACACACACCATTCAGTTCCTCATATTTATTCTTCCTCTAAGGAGCTCAAGGCAGTCAACACTGTTTTCTCCATTTTATCCTCACAACAGTCTTGTGAAGCAGGTTAGACTGAGAGCCAGCCACTGGCCTGAGGCCATACTTCCCCTTTCCTCCCCCTCAATAAACAGGCCAGTGAATGTACAGTTACACATCAGTGGCACTAGGCCAACTTCCTGGACTGTCACTCCCCTGAGGCGATCAGGGCCCCAGATATATATATATTTTTCCTGGCTGGAGCAAGGAAGGATTCGCCTAACTGGTAACATATATTTATTTTAGATATTTATTCCCCACTTTTCAATGAGGGACCCAAAGCAACATACAAAATTGTTCTCTGCACCTCCATTATATCTTCACAACCACAACCCTGAAAGGTAGGTTAGCCTGAGAGAGAGATTACCCAGCATGTTTCCACGGCAGAGTGGGGATTTGAACTTGGATTAGCCAGATCCTAGTCTAACACTCTAAACACACCATACTTTTGGCTCTGTTTTATTTTGTTGATATGTTTTACCTTTTTGATGAATATAGTAAAGCTTAATTATACCAAAAAAAACGGCTGTTAGTGCCCTGAGCCTTCATTCCCCATGGCCCAGTTCACACACACACACACACACAAACGTTCATCCCTTAAAAAGGGCAAAATCCGGTGATAGCCTTTAGGTGTGAATGGGATTTTAGCCCACAGATAGATTGTTCATATCATCTGATGCCACCTCCAAAGCAAAGCAATCAGTTCCCATATCCAGCTGCCAATTATCAAGTGCTGAGTAAATTACTCAACATGAAATCAAGTGATGTGTCCATGTGCACATATACCTAAGCACATGTTTTCTGAGGAGTGGTTATATCACTCCCCAGAAACCAGAACCAACCATCATGTGTCTGGGATTAAGAAGCATGAGTTTCATGTTAGAAAGCCAGATTTATAAATGGGCTTAAATCCCAGTCCGTCCTATGTTAGAAATGATTAATCACTGGTAGTAATTAGTGAGTTCAAGAGAGTCAGTCATTCTTTCAGTCCCTCAGCTAGCCCACCTTACAGGATTGTTGTGAAAATCAAATGGAGGAATGCAGAATCAGGTATGTCACCCAGGACTATTTGCAGGAAGGATGGGATAAAATGCAATAGTTGCCATTGTCCTGGCCTACTGTTTAAAGAAGAGAGGTTTGGATTCTCAAGATGAAAGCTACACACCCAAATGTTTTGTGTATGTGTACACATTTGCATACATATTGTTTCCCCATTATTATAAAGAATGCACATAGATATACAAATCTCAGACATAAAATGTGCACATATCTGCAAATGTCAGGTTCCTCCTTCAAAGATACCCAATTGGCAGCTGGGAAAAGTGCTTGTTTGTTTATTTTGAAGGGGAAACTTGAAATGTATATACATGAGTGGGTGTGTTTCTTATAACAGACCTTTTATACTCTGGGATCAGACACTAAGTACAAAAACATTGATAGGAAGCAGCCTTCAGTGCCGATTCACTGTACCATTTTGGGAAGGGGTAGTACAAAATTTGTAACACACACCAAAGTGTTTGCGGCCCTGAGGGGAACAATGTACATGGGGTTATGCCATATAGTCTCACAACAATCCTGTGAGGTAGGTTAGGTTGAGTGACTGGCCCAAGGGCACCTGGAAAGGGCAGAGTAATTCAATGCACGGAAGAGTCAGGGTTCACAATTCTATGTTTTCCTTTAAAGGTAAGGGATAGAAAGTGCTGGCAGATGGAAACATAAAAACTTATGAAGAGCCTTGCCAGATCGGACAAGTGGTCTGTCTAGTCCAGCATCCTGTCTCACACTGCGGCCAGCCAGTTATTCTGGAGGGCCAACAACAAGGCATAGAGGCCAAGGCCTGCCCCCAATGTTGCCTCCTGGCACCAGTGTTAGAGGTTTTCTGCCTCTGATCATGAAGGTTCCTTTTAGTTTCGTGAATTTATATAATCTCCTTTTAAAGCCATTTGTGCTTGTGGCCATCTCTATATCCTCTGGTGGTGAATTCCATATTTGAATCACTTGGAATGGGAAGGTGTACTTGACCTGTCCATTCTGTCTAGTACATTTTTATTCCATCTGTTCTCCAAGGAACTCAGAGCACTGTACATGGCTTTGAAGCCCTTCCCCACAACAACTCTGTGAGGCTGGTTAGGCGGCAAAGATGCAACTGGACTAGGGTCACCCGGTGATATTTCATAGCAGTGTGCTTATTTCAACCCAGGTCTCCCAGATCTTAGTCCAACTGTTATACTGCACTGCTCCTCATGAAGTTTTTCATTTCTTTATCCAGCTGAGTTCCAAAACCAGATATAAGTTCAGCAGGAGGGGAACTGGGTTTAATGAGGGCATTTGAAAGGGCAAGTCTGCAGGCATGGGAAAGTTTACGCATCCCTTCTCTTAACTTCTCCTCAGCAAATATCCCCTGCCCCTGCATATCACTGTGCAAGCTGACCAGGGGTAGTCAGTAATTTCTATTATCTATCCTGAAAAATCACTGCCTCCATTGAATCCCCCCCAGAGCCTTCTCCAGCATTGTAATCCTTACACTTCACTGGGTATCGAGAATATAGAATTAGGGCGTTTCAAGAATATTCCTAGTTTCAAGAATATTCCTAGAAGTTAAAGGTAACGTTTCTGTTTCACATGTGTGCCAAAACAGCATGCAATTCCCTACTGAGTTACATGGCTGAGCAGGGAACTGAAACCACGCCTCCCCAGTCCAGTGCTCTGCCCACTACACTACTCTGCCCCTGACCCGATCCAGTACTGCTACTCTGCATTTTTCTGCTTCTGTGCAAGCACAACACTTCTTATTGGGCAGCTTCCAACAGGAAAGGGGAATGAGATGACATCACTTTTGGCCAACCCGTGTGCAAATGAGTAACAGGTATTGAATCAAGGAACTCCACCACGCCCTTCAGAGCATAGCCGAGACATGAGCCAAACACCGAAACTATTTTCCACCTGCTTGCTCTTTTCTCCAGTTTCTCTCCCTGTCTCTAATGTTCCATTGCTAAGTTATCAGCTACACAATGGAAGGGAGGAAAGCAGTTGGTATTCATTGGCCTTTACTGCATACGCCCATATTTGCTGTTCACCTTCAGCCAAAGCTGGGTGATTTGACAGCCCACAGAGAGTCCCTTGGTGGCTATTAATTAGGCATCATGGACCAGTGATCTTCTGACAAGGCCAGAAGTCAAACTGCTCCAGTAAACAGCCTGTCCCATATAGCCGGAAAGTTATTTGAAAATGAACTCCAAATAGCACTGCAGTGCCTGCTGTGATATGGGCGGCAGAGAGTTCATCCCATCACGTGGATCCATTTACTGGGGATTGGGAGAGAAAACAGGACTTGTTTTATAAGTGCCAAGTGACAGGTGACATAGGGGATTGGTGATTAGATCCCCCAGGGTGCCCTTCAGTTTTCAAAAACGGCAGCAGTGAAGGCAGGGGGGACAATAAATGGATGAGGGTCATAGTGCTGGGAAAAGAGAGGTTTGAACTCTTGCTCCAGGCCAGTTCCCTGATCAAAACAAGTCCCTCTCCCAGCTGCTTTCAGCCATGGTAAGGGAGAAAAAAATCCCCTGAAATATTTCTAGAGACCATGAAGTGGGAGTGGAAAATGACAGCTCTAGCAACACATATGAGCAAACTCTGACAACCTCCAAAGAGAGAGAAATAAGGACAGAGTGGAGATTTTGGCTGCTTCCACATGGCAGTTTTGCTCCTTATCTAAACTGGCAAGGGTTTTTATGGAGCATCCACATGATATTGTTCCCTAATTGCTTCCCTTTCTGTGTCTTTCCCCAGCCTTGCTGCAATTTTTTCCAAATCCACTTTTGGTACTAACTTTCGGGAAAGACTGCAGTCAAAGTGTACTTATGCACTGTGTGGATGGGAAGGTGGGCATTTTTAATAGGTCCTGCACACATCGCCGCTATTTTCCTTGCCTTAGTCCTCTGTAGTTGCCACTCTTTCCATGCCTCTAGTGTGCCTTCTTTTTTAAAAAAGTAATTGACATTTGTGTCAATTACCAGTTTCAAACTCTAGCCAGTGTCAGTGATAAAGTGGGACTGTAGCTTTAAATTGGTAATTGACATATTCCTCTAGGGTAACACTATGGCAATAGGGTAATTACCAGTTCAGCTGGCACAGGGAGAATCAGGCTAATGGGGGCGGAGGCAAGAAACCTGCAGGGAATGCTGTCTTGTCATTGTGGGTGCCTCTGCATTAGCAGTGGTAATGGAACATGGAAAAATCATCACTGTATGAATGCTTCCAGAGATCTGATAGGGATTGCCCAAGGAAAACAGCAACAATTGAATTGTCTCATCTAGCACTACTGCTACTGTTTTTGCAAAGCTTTGTCTTCGTCTCTCGCTCACCCAGCCCCCTCAACTGCAGAATGAAAACCTCAAACCAGTTAAAGCTGATAAACCTCATCTTTATCTTTTTGTTGTTGTTGTTCCCCTGTAGCACTAGGTCCATGTTTGATGGATGGGCTGGAAAATCATTGATATCAGCATTGTTAATTTTAAAAAGTAAATTCTGGTATCTGATAAGTTTCAGGTGGGTAGCCATGTTAATCTGCAGTGATAGAATAAAATTTGAGACCACTAACACCTTAAAGACCAACCATTTTTCTTCCAGGGTATAAGTTTTGAGTAAAAGCTCACTTTGGCAGATATGTTCTCATTTGTATCTGATGGAGTGAGTTTTGACTCACACACGCTTACACTCTGAAAAATGTTGTTGCTCTTTAAGGTACTACTGGAATCAAATTTTATTCTGGTATCTGAATATTTTGAGGGCTCATGGTAACAATCATCAGTGCTTATACGTGAAAGACAATCGCCTTCTTGGCTGATTTTGTTTCCCAAACTTTTTTTATCATCACTGACTAGTTCAGATAGTGGTGCTTGTTTCCATCCCTTCGGGCTTTAAAAAAAAAAAAAAAGTTCTGAGAGAGGAATGTGAGATGATGAATACATCATTATGCATTGTGCTTCTTTCTTCCTTATTGCCCTTCCAGAGAACATGGAATGTGCTACAATCATACCATATGAATCCCCCCTACAGGGGAATATATTACTTTTGAAAACCTTTTTGATATTTTACGCCTAATCAGCATTTCCAGTTGAATTCCTAGATACTGAGGGTCTGACTGTTCTCTGACTCATGAATGTCGCAAGACACGGCCGGGCACAAAGTCAGAGGCAGCACAACCTTCTGGGAAGTGGAATTTCCTCCACGGGACTGCTTGCTGGGGGTGGGGAGGGCACCCAATAAGAAAGGTGTTGTGGAGCGAACTCTGTTCCCATATGACAACTGTGGTTAATACTGATAGGCGCAAACACTAACAAGCAAATATTGTCCTCTAAATACAGATTAACTGGAACAAGCTGTGGATACTGAGTAGCCTATGTTTCACCATTTTACAGGGACACATATGCCAGCATGGAGTGGTGGTTAAGCTGTCAGACTGGGATCTGGGCAATCGGTCTTCAAAACCCCATCTACTATGGGTGATCATTGGGTGATCCTGGGCTAATCTTTCTCTCTCACCCTAACCTAACTTATACCTTTGAGAGGATGAAATGGAGAAAAGGAGAATAATGTAAGCCAGGGGTGGGCAATTGTTTTGGCTCGGGGGCCACTTTGTGGGAGCGGAGGTTAGCGGAGGGCCACACCTTTTAAAATGATTGCATTCATTAGTTAACTTTGCATTTCAGAAAAGGTATACATTGTATCATAAAAATCAATAAGTATAAATTAAATAAAATAGTGGTAGTTTTATTCAATTTATTTATTGTGCTAATTTCATATCTATAGCTACAAGCATATTTAATTTTAGAATCAGTTTAATGAGACAAATGTACCGTATCACACCACGTGGCCGACTGTTTTGGCGGGCCGCAAAAAACTCTGTGGCGGGCCGCATGTGGCCCCCGGGCCGCTATTTGCCCACCCCTGATGTAAGCTGCTTTGGGTCCCCACTGGGGACAGAAGTGGGGTAAAAATATCTACCTAACACCTCTAAGCAAAGATCACTACACAAGCCCTTTACTTCCCATATTACACACTGCTGAAAGCCACATCCTACTACTCTTGCATATTTGTTCACTTTGCTATACCCTGTCTTACATTAATTTAAATGAACATGGTTATTTGTTCTTTCAGAAGTTCATCACAAAAAGTCTTATGGAAGAGCATTTTTTGTTTGTTTGTTTTTCCCAAGTGGGGAGGAGGCTTTCCTCTTTCTGTTCGCTATGCATTATTTTTTAAAGGGCCCAACTGAGGAAGAAATTTTGGGTCTGGGATTTCATCCTAAAGGCAGGGTGAGCAGTATACCACCACCACTCTTCCACAAGCTGTCAAAAGCCACTGCAAGTGGGGAGAAATGGCTACTGAAAAAATTCCCAAGTGTCCCCCATTTCCTCCCCCAAAGTTCTCATTGTCCCCCAAGAATTGCAAATCAACACCTGGGGAGGTCTACACAATCCCAGTTAAGAATGACTTGTTTAAATTATTCAGGTGGATAGCCATGTTGGTCTGAAGCAGCAGAACAAACTTTGAGTCCAGTGGCATCTTTAAGACCAACAAAGTTTTATTCAAAGTGTAAGCTTTTGTGTGCAAAGCACACTTCTTCAGACAAATTGGAATAAAGTCTCCTCAAAAGCTACTTATAGAAGACAGAGGGTGGGGGGCAGCCGTTAGGAGGGGCATATGCATCTTGGCTCTGAATTACCCCTCCTAATGGCTGCCCCCACTTTCCTGTAAGTAGCCCTTGAGGAGACTTTATTCCAATTTGTCTATAGAAGTGTGCTTTGCACACAAAACTTATACTTTGAATAAAACTTTTTTGGTCTTAAAGGTGCCACTGGACTCAAACTTTGTTTTGTTTAAATTATGTGTGGCATGATTCTATGCATGCTCCCCCCACACACACACACTGTAAGACCGACTGCATTAATTCTAAATGTGCACTGGATTACAGGCAAACAGTTGAATCCAGACTACATTTCCCAAATACAACTTTCCTGCCTCCCTCCTCCCACTGGAGCCCAGTGATCTCCACAAATTGCAGCTTTTGGTGGACAGGGGACTCTGAGGAACAACGTGAGGGGAGTCTGCAGTGGGAAGGGGAAATAGGTGGAAATTGCCACGTCAGTTTGGATACAGCTCAAAGGCTGCAGATACCCATCACAGGATATTGCACTATCACTGAGTTACAGCAGTCATTCCCAGCAAAGCTGTATCCACTTGCCAGTGTGCTTGCTACAGCACAATATCTAATGATGGGTGGGTGCAGCATGAATCTAAGCACTTTTAGCACTATGGTGACCCGAATTTCAAAATCCAGGCTCCGCAGAATGCTGCAAGCTCTCATTCCCAAACTGGATCCCACTCTGCCAGCCAAAGAAACCAAGGTTTGGTTTACATCTGATGGTGGTGAGGCAAGAGCACTCTCCCATGGGACCCAGTTAATTGCATGACACTTCCTTTAAAGCGTTTGGGCAGCTATGCATGGCCACATAAGTACTTTGGATGGGTAGCACGGCCCTCTAAATAACATGCTATGTGAGTGCACAGTCCTGGGATGAGTGCTTTTGCCTCACCAGCATCATGTTTAAATCAAGCAGTAGACAGCAAGGTGGGATCACTGCTAGGTTTAAATTTAGTATTATTGTCCAATGTCCACCCATAACAAAACAAGAGATTGAGGCCAGGCCAGTTTTCAGCCATGCAAATAGTACCCTTGGGAGCCTAGCAGGACCTGTTTGTGTAATGTCTTATTTCTTTGGCAGGGCTGCAACAAAATGTCATAAGGCTGCAGGCATGGGAAGTATGCATTCTGCAAAGAGAAATTCAAGAAATTCAGGTTGGCCTGGATGTGGAAGCCAGTTCTCTGAGGTGGAACACCTATTGTCTGAGTCCAAATGAGCATAGGGGTTACTGTTTTTTCTTATCACCAAGAAGAAATGCACTCTGTGCTTGCTCCGAGACAACTGTATACAGTCCAGTGCTCTACACAGCAAACAGAAACACCACAGGATGGTGAGTCAGTTTTATTGTTTTGTCGCTGGTGTTCCATTTGTAAGAGCCAATGAGCTGTAGTGGTTTAAGGTCTGGACTATGATTGGGGTGGTCCAGGGTCATATCCCTACTTGGGGATGAAGTTTCCTGGTCAATATGGGGCCTGACATTGTCTCTTAATCAAACCTACCTCACCATCTGAGGATAACTCATTGTGCTGCATTTTAGCTTCTTAGAGGATGGGATAAAAACAGGTCTCATTATACCACACAAATTAAAGATACAGATGCCATCCTTTGGGAGCACTGGGCTCCTATGCTTTTAACAGCTAACAGGCAGACATTCAAAAGTGAAGCCTTGCCAAGCACTAGAAAGGAGATATTAATCCACCTTGATACTTTTGATTGCTTACCCTCTACCCTTTTTTCCACACAATAAATCCAGCACGATAAATTCAGTTCTAGAATGCGCCCCCCCAACCCCCAAGTGACAGAGAAAGCTACACCCTTTGGATTTCTGCCTGTCATTTAGAGGTACTACTTTCCTTTAAAAGGTTACCTCTTTTGGTGCCTGCCAACCTGACCCTGATAAATTAACCAAGCGAAGCTCTCTTTTGGGCATGCTCCTAGAGCCGTGGAAACAACTTCACGTCGTTCATTCCTGCACGCCAGGCTGTTATCGCGCATACCGCCACACGGCCGGGAGGAAGTAAACAAACAGCCGCCCCCGCCCCAAGTCCCAGAGCCAGGCATTCTTGACCCCGCCCCCTAATTCCACGCGAGCGTTTCCCCGCCCCCTTCTTTCTTGCATGCCTCCGGAGAAGGGACTCCCCCTCCGACCTCTCGCGAGCTCTGTCGTCCAATTGTGCGGTGAAGGCACTCAGTTCTCGCGAGATTTGAAAGGGGGCGGGTCGCAATACAGAAGCGGGGGCCGGGCGCCCAAGTCTCGCGAGATTCTGAAGCGTCCCTGGCTCGCTCTCCTGAGTTTCGGTCGGTCAGTTTCGCCCCGCCGCTGACTCGGGAGGGGGACGGAGCGATGTCGCTGCCGGGCTCGCCGGTGTCCGCGGGGCCGCGCTGGGCCCCGACCCACGTCCAAGTGACGGTCCTCCAGGCTCGGGGGCTGCGGGCCAAGGCCAAGGGCGGCAGTGGCGGGAGCGATGCCTACGCCGTCATGGCGATGGGGAAGGAGAAGTTCGCCACCTCGGTGGCCGAGCGCTGCCTGGGCTCGCCCGTATGGAGGGAGGAGGCCACCTTCGAGCTGCCGCCGCCGCCCCGGCGCGGCCTGTCCGGCTATGAAGAGGAAGGAGGGAGAGGCGCGCCGCCCGCCGTTCTCCAGCTCACCGTCTCCCATCGCGCCCTGCTGGGGCTGGACAAGTTCCTGGGGCGCGCCGAGATCAGCCTGGCGGAGCTGCAGAGCGAGGGGGGCCGGAGGACCACACGGTGAGGAACTCGGGACAGGCGGCCCCGGTGGGCTGGCCTGAAAAGCTCCGACGACGAGGGACATAGGGGGGCAGTGGGGTGTAGGGGGCTGGTCTTGTCGGGCGAGGCTTTGGGAGAGTCGGGTTCAAGTCAGTGTTCCCTCTAAGCCAGTGATGGTGAACCTTTTAGAGACCGAGTGCCCAAACTGCAACCCAAAACCCACTTATTTATCGCAAAGTGCCAACACGGCAATTTAACCTGAATACTGAGGTTTTCGTTTTAGAAAAAAAACCCTCATATATTAACATCTTTTGTCTTAAAAGAAAAACACAATAACAGAGCTTTCAATGATACAAACGACTATTTATTGAAAGGTAAAAGTTTGCATTTGGCATGCTTTTGAACAATTAATGTGATTTTTGCTGTCCAATCTCGCGAACTCTGTGCTGGGGCGATGCCGTGCGTGCCCACAGAGAGGGCTCTGAGTGCCACCTCTGGCACGCATGCCATAGGTTTGCCACCACTAAGCTGTGTGTGTGTGGGGGGGGGGGTCCTGTGGGCAAAAATTCTACCTTGTGGACTACTGGCATTGAAGTTGTGAGCGAGCTATTTGGCTGCTGCATCAATTAGTTTGCTCTGGAGCCATCCTTCTTGAGCTGAGGCAAAAATGTGTGAACTGGAGGCTAATGAACTGTGAGCTAGCTCAGCTTAGAGGGAACAGTGGTTCAAGACCCCTTTTTTGGCATGGAAGCTCGCCGGGTGACTTTGGGCTGGGTGTGCCCTCTGGGGCTGACCTACCTTTCAGAGTTGTCGCGAGAATGAAATGGTGCTAGAGTAGAGCTACCCGTAAATCCTCACTCCGACTTTAGGCTCTCTTAGGTGATCTAGGTTTACAGAGTGGTTTTTTTAGGAGAAATGGTGGGGAAATGACAAGGAATGCTGCCCTGAACTGCTTGTAGGAAGCTGGTGGTAAAGATGTAATAAATAGGCTGGTGAGACCCCAGGCACATGACTTATATAGTTCTCTCTGCCCCACCTTAAGTAGCACATCCATAAACTTGCCTTTCATTTTTCCCATCCCTCCTCTGGGGGTCTGTTCAAGGTTGGCAGTCACCAGTAGTAGTTGTTGGTGTTTGGTTATGATGGAGACCACAGTGGTGAAGTAAAATAGGTTTATACCCTCACTGTCCAACTAACTGATCTTGGCCCAAGTTATTTTTTCCCCCTGCTTAACCTACCTTAGTTTGTTGGCCATATAATGTGATAACATTTTTTTGTGTGTCTGTCACATTTTTGTGTATCGTTTCCTCCATGGAGGTTATTGGCTATACTCATAGTTTTTACTTTTAATCCTCACACCAGCCCTGTGAGGTCGGTTGAGCTAAGCGATTGGCCCAAGGGGACTCAGTGAGTTTCCTGGTTGAGGGAGAAGTTGAATGCATCCCTGCTCCCCCCCCCCTTTTAATCTGATGCTCTAATCAGTAAATGTTAGCATTATGAATGGTGCTTAACAGGTAAAAACAAGTAACAAGTCCCTCTGAAGGATTCAGTCTCGAATTAGACATGGGTCAAAAAAAGGAAGATGGAGGATTAGTCAAAGGTGGAGTGGGGAGGAAGGTCACATTTAGTTGTTTGAAGTAAATCATGAGTGTTAATGGGTTGTGTCAGCAGCTTCTCAGGAAGGATTTTGAGGAAGGAAGAGAAGTATGACATGAAAGAAAAATACTTGTGTGTGTTGCGCCAAGACTGCATTTCAGTTGTGTTTTTAAATTAAAGCACAAACACTGGTGGAAAGATGGCTAGATTTCCCAGATAGGGTCCTTCCCCCTAATTTGTGCTCAGAGCTAATTTGCAAAAACTGTTCTGTGTATTATAGATGGCGACTGGATTTTTTAAATTTAAATGGCCATTGTATGTAAACCAGGGTGTGATTGAAGGTAGAATCTGAGGGAGAGGAATGAAGTCTGGGCAAAATATAGCTGGGGGGGGGGGGGAGCCTGCACAGACCTCCTTCATGTTGTGGATGGAGGCTTGGCTAGAGTTTTGGCCACTAAAATACTGCCTGGTTGCCAGTTGGTATGCGGTGGGGCTGTGTAATGGACTCTAGATTGCTGTGTTTTGAAGTGTAGTAGACTTCCAGTCTCAGGGAAGAAAGTCTGAAGCAAAAAAGAATGACACCCATACATCATGCTCAAAGTACACCTAAACTGATAAGTACATTTAGGGCACCTATATGAGGCCACCCCCCAGTATGGCTAGGCCTGGCCAATGTTTGAAGATGTTAGTGTGGAGTTTTTTTAATAAGTTAAGTTAGACTTCTGGTAAATTGGCTCACCAAGTCACTTCTGCAGTGCAGTGTTTCAGTAGATGCCTTACTCTTAAAGGAGAGAATGTTCCTGAATTTTTGTATGACTAGTTGGGTGTTCCACTTAGGTGAGGCAGTGTGAGGTTATGGAGTATGGAACAACCTTGTTTATATTTCCCGACAAGTTTATAAATAGGTGTTTTCATACAGACAGGACTTAAAATGACATCAGCATTGTGAAAGCTTACCAGTTTGGGGCAGAATGTGGAAAGTGTGAGTGCTTCTGATGGCAAGAGAATATGATTCTGCTAAATTGGACAAAATGAGCAAGAGAGGGAGGGACAACAGTTTGCTTCAAGAGCTTTTGTTTAATCTGAGATTTGAACTGGGTCTTCCAGGGCCATAACTTGTGCTCTAAGGAGTACACTTCACTTGTTCTAGAAGCAAGTGTTTTGATGAACTGGACCTGCTTGCTCAGCACATTCTTAGAAAAAAGTTAAGTTTGGACAAGGATTTGGTATGGTGGCCAAGTATACACATATGCGCACATACATATATTCATGCATCTGTAAGTGTGGGATTTCTGAGTTGTCAAGAATTCCACTACATTTGGACCATTTTTAAGTGCTTCCCTTTGGACAGGTGTATTTCCAGCGAAAGCATGATTGAATCTTACTTGTTTAAAAACTAGTAAAAGATACAGAGCATTTATATACCACTTTGGAGCATGCTGCGCGCTTAGCATATTTGCTTTAATCCTCACTATTATCCCCATAATATATTAGAGGGGCTGAAGCAAAGTATGGTTTGACAGGGGGCACCAGTTAAGTTTTTGGTAGAGGCTGGATTCAAATCAGGGATTTGTAGTTCTGCCTCTTAGCTCCTACAGTGCCTCAGCTGTAGTCAGTTCTTTCAGGTGATCTGCTTTTAGATTTCAGATCTTTAAACTTGGGGCATTTTTCAGGTTTATAGAAAGATAGCTCAGGCTAGCCCGATCTCATCAGATCTTGGACGCTCAGCAAGGTCAGGCTGGCTAGTATTTGGATGGGAGACCACCAGGCATGTCCATGGTTGTGATGCAGAGGCAGGCAGTAGCAAAGCACCTCTGCATGTTTCTTGCCTTAAAAACCTCACAGGGTCACCATAAGTCAGCTGTGATTTAATGGGGGGGAAAGCTGTCTTGTCTGTTCATGGCTCCAGTCTCCAGATTTAAGTATCCATGGATATGGCTATGTTGAGAATTAGGTATATTGATGTTTTGTTAGTATACAAATATACTACATTTATCAAATAATCATTTAAAAGATGAATAATCAGCTTTAAAATCTTTTATTTGGTATATATTCCAAATCAAGATGTAGAGGTGGTATTTGACCTAAGTCACATAACAGTGAAATGGTAAAACTGTACAACTTAAAAACATGGATTACAGGTCTTCTATACTGTATGGTCCTTTCATACAGCCTAGCTTTCTTTCTGATATGCTGGTTTTGTATGTTCAAGGAACTTTTATCCTTTCAGTTCATCACCTGCATCCAGTAGTGGCAAAACACAGAAGCATTTTTTATCACTTACCTTTTGTTTGTGTGGTTGAGGCCAAGTTATGAACAGAAGATGGTTAGGTATAAGAATTTGTAGAAATTGTTGTCTCTTTGCTTCTAGTTCTGTTGTTTCTTTTCTTGGTTGCCACAAGATTTTATGGCATGCAACTCTCTGAAAATCTAATAATGATTCATACTTTGAAAGAAGTTGCATGCGTTTATGCTCCTTTCATTTCTGTTCTAAACTTTTTGTAATAACTCTCTCCTTTTCTCTCTTTCTAGTTCTACTATATCCTCTGCTGTATCCAGCTCTTTTCAAGACTATCCTACACCACTTATCTTGAGGGAGCAAAAAGGTTAGACAAACTAAGATGGCATGCATTGAAGACTCTAACATAGTCTGTTCTTCAGTATATACTTCGTGCCACAATAGCTTTTTATGCCACTGCCTTGATGTTCTAACTTTATATCTACCATTAGCTATTAGCAATAGTCCTCACTATGCCAAGTTGTCACATCACATCTCAAATTGCAGACATTGCATTTCACTCTTAAGAATCTAGATTCTTCCTTGAACAAAAAGCTGTCTGCAGCACACTACTCCGTGAACAGTTTTAAGTTCCTAACACTGACATCTCCCTGTTTTATTTGGACAGATGGTATAAGCTTCACTCCAAACCGGGGAAAAAAGAAAAAGAGAGGGGTGAAATAGAGGTGGACATCCAGTTCATGAGGAGCAACATGACAGCCAGCATGTTTGATCTCTCTATGAAAGATAAGTCCCGGACTCCATTTGGCAAGCTGAAAAATAAACTGAAGGGGAAACGGGGAAATGGACTGCCAGATACAGCCTCGGCAATCATTCCCAGCACAACTCACTCACTTGCTGACAGTGATGAAGAGTCAAATGGGAAAGAGAAGGAAAAGAAAAAATCAAAGTTCAAGACACTGTTTTCCAAACCTGGCTTGCAGAAAAGCAACATCTCCCAGTCCATGTCTGTGCTACCTTCTCTACAGCCAGTTGCAGAGCGAGTGAGGCTCAGGCCAAGTGACTTTCAGTCACAGTGGGATGATGACGATGACGATGACACTTTAACTCCAGTCTCAGAGAGTAAGTATTATTTTCATAAGAAAAAAAACCTGATTTCCAAGTTGTGTAGAACATTTTTTCTTTATACTTGCTGCAACCAGGCCTTTTAAATCTAGTTGTTCCTTGAGACTGCTGCTTGAGAGCTTTGCAGATTATCATACTGTGAAGAAATGGGGGCATCTTTGTAACTTTATGTGTGAGAATTCCTAGACTGAAGCCTGTTTAAAAGTAGTTCTCCAAACTTGGTTGCCAGGAACCATCAGCTGATCTGGGTACTGAAACATTTTCAAGTGTGCTTTCATAATTCTGATATTATTCTCATTTCTGTCTTTTTCAGAACCCCCTGCAAACAGAGCTGAAGATAACTTCCTTTATCCTCCTTCTGGAAGATCTCATCAGAGAACAGGTAGTGCAGATTCCAAGCAATTGAACCAAATTGCATCCAGCAGCACCAAGAAAGATGGGCATTCTTTATTTGGTGGTCTCAAGTCCAAAAATGACCCAGTTTCCCGTTCCAATGTATGTATCAATGGCAGTCATGTTTACGTGGAAGAGCCTGAGCCAAAAAGTGATACCATTTTGAAAGAGAATACTCCATCTTCCCCTTTCCCTTCCCCTCAAACATCCCGACGAAAGCATCTCTTTTCATCCCAAGAGAACTTGACTGCCATTCCCAGTAAGGACGCTGAAGTGACCGGAGGGCCATCTCTTGACAAAGGACCACCTGAGTCTTCCTCGCTAGAGTCCTTTAAAGCCATGACTTTGCCATCGTACAAACTGCTTAGTGGTGGGGATTTTCTAGAAAGTATCACTCCAATGATTTCAGACACTTCAAAAGAGATCAAAAAACAGGAGGACATGAAGTCTGCTTTGCTGTCTCTTGTAACAGGGAAAAAAGAAGCCGAAAATAGTTCTGAGGTTTCTGTCAAGGTCAAGGAAGTGAAACGTAATGAGAGAGAATTGGCAGGAAAAGAGACAAACCCCTTTGAAGTCCCTGTGGATTGCAGAAGAGACCAAGGCCCAGATAAGAGAAAATCTGCAAATGCCCCTGTTCCAAAGGCATCCCTCAATCCTTTCACTGAAAACACCGAGGAAGAGAAATCAGAAAAAAGTGCAGCCTCTGTGAAACCATCCCAGGCCAAACCCATCAAACCCAGGTTAGTCTTTAGACACTGTCATACATGAAAGATGGCACTTAAGGTGATTAAAAGTCATGTTGTAATGGAGGCAAACAAGAAAAGCCTACAGGTCACAAATTGAAATAGATTTTGTGCTGCCTAGTAATCCTGAGGCCTGGGGGGGGGGGGGGGGGGTCTTTTCCGATGTCTCTGGAAAGGAGAAACAAATAGCTACATGTACTGCTGTCTTTATTTTAAAGGCAGCATGTTGGTGCCCCTTTCTTGGGTGGCAGAGAGTGGAATAAAGTCCTACAGTCTGTCTCCAAAATAGAGACTAGTCTTAGAACAAGAGAATTATGTACTTCAGCTAGCTGGACTGACACTTGCTGTTGTAGCTTTCTGTCCATTTCTCTGCTGAGCACATAAGAGGCTCTACCTCTGTTCTGTTTGTGTTGCTGGGCAAGTTCAATTAGGCTATGTTTTTTGTTCCTTACTCTCAGTCCAGCCGATCTTCTGGTCTGTTTGTCCAGCTAGTGCATTGGCTTAGGTTCTTCTGCCTTCATAGACTTGGCTATGATTTCCAAATTTGGGAAGACAAAAGGTAATCATTGTAGGCAGTGCGTGGTGGAGAAGAAGCACAACACAAATAGCACTTATCTGTCCTGTCTGTTCGGTGTGTTACAGGAATTAGGGAGAGGAGCGAGTGATGGATGTGTGAGAGGGTATGATCCCTCCCTCCCTCCCTCCCTGTGTTTTGGAAGTAGGAAGGGGAGGAACACTGGAGTGGAATGGAAAAGATTTAGGCAAGTGAGTCAGTGTGCAGCTGCCCTCTTGCCCTCTAATAATTTGCATTCTTATATGTTGCATATTAAGTTTTTACAGAGCGTTCATTGTTTCTTTCCTCAAGTTTCTGTATCTAATGTTTCTGTATCCATGCTGTGAATGCTAAATAGGGACTTAGCTTCATTATGTGTGCAAAATAGTCAGTACTTGTACCAAAATGACTCATTGACTTGCCTTCTAAAACTAATGCTTTTTTTGCAGCCTAACTAAGATTTGAACTGGAATTAAATAAACTTCTGCTTTTCTTTCTGGTTTCTACAGAAATCCATAACCTTACCTTTTGCTTAGAGTTTACAACTAAATATGATACTTTGGCTTGGTGAATGGCTTCTTTTGAACGAAACTATGGGAGCCACTTAACAGACACGCTTCTACGTTTTCCTGTGTTTAGCCCTTGCATTTTGGTGCTTTTTATGTTTAAGTGACTTGCATACTAATGCAACCTGTTATGGACTTTGACTAAAAAGAACTGACCGTGTATTCCATTGCAAATAGACCTTGCTGCCTTGAAAAACTTTGTTTTTTAAATGTGGGATTTTTTTTTTCATGGAACATGCTGCTGGGCTTCAAATTTCTGATGCTAAAGTCACATGATTACATAGAAGTTAATTTGGTTGGTGTAAAAGCCCTTGGTCTCTGCTGTATGTTTTTAACATGCAGCAGCTTTATGAAACCTGTCTTCAGAATGTTTCTGCTTGTCTCATGTTGCATCTGCAACTGACATGCAGGTTTTATTTTGTCCCTTTCTGCAGACTGGGCGTGTCTTCAGAGGATGAAACCAAAGCCACTTCTACTGATTCTGTATCTCCTACTGTTTCTCCTTTCTGTCTTTCCCATTCCTCTAGTCATGACAATAACCCTTTCACCTCTAAACATGGTCCAGAATGGAAAACTGAATCTTCCAGTCATTCTGCTAGTCCTCCATTAAAACTTTCTGCACAGCCTGACAATAATCCTTTCACTCCTAAGTGGGGACAGGAATCCAAAGAAGACGACCCAGAATGCTTCAGAGCTAGTCCTTTCTGCAGGCCCTCTCCAGCTGCTAGCAGTGAAAACAATCCTTTTGCTTCTAATTGGAGGCAGGAATCTCAAGCAGAGAATTCTGGAAATGTGACTAAATCTCCAGTGTATCTTTCCCATCCTACTCCAAGTCCTGTTCATGAAGGTCCTTTTGTAACTACACTGGAAAACAATTCTGAAAGTATTAACAGTCCTCCCACTTCTGTTGCTTTTCCTTCTGCTGCCTCTGACCAAGAGCATAACACTTCAGCAGACAGCACTGCTGATTCAGAGCTCTGTCCCATTGTGCCTTCAGAGAACCTTCAGAGTGAAGATCAAATGGATCCTGTGGGGGCTGTTCCCAGGTCTCTTTCTGGAAGCCAACCTGTACGTTTTTATGACCGAATTGGGCGGATGCTAAAGACGCAAGGAGATGACAAAGAAGTGCAAGTGGTGACACCGTTAAAAGAAAACAGTGGGAGCATAAAGAAGTCAGTGACCTTTGCTGTTGATGACATGAGAGACAACAATAGAGTAAATAGCGGTGATGAGGTTTCAGATGAAGACCTGGTTGAGAGCAGGCCTCATGGGGAGGGTGAGAATACAGTAGATCCCCCTGGAGGGGAAGGGACACAAAGACATGAACTGAGTACAGAGGATTGCTATTTAGCCATGCCTGATGGTAAAAGAATCACTGCAGTTCATAACAGTGGGAGCCCCTTAGAAAGAGAGAATGAAATCAGCCCCTCGATTAAAGGAGAGCCACCAGTACCAATCCAAAGAGTCCTTAGACCGTCGCCTAAGGAAACAGACATGTCAAGGATAGTATTGAGTAGTACTTCTTCCTCAGTACCACCACCAAAGCCAGCCCCAAGAAGTGCGCTAAAACTAAAAACGGAACCTTTTCCTCTGCCTGAAGCAAAGCTAGAAGATGTGACCAGTTCTTCAGAGTTAGAGTTGCATACAGATAGTTCTCTACTCTCCAGTGAAAATCCAACAACTGTTAATTTAGTAGCAACTAAACTTAATCCTGAAAGTAAGGATGAACTTTCTCAGAGCGTTAACAATGATCACCCTGACACTCCCACCGGCAAACAGCTGGGCACTTCTGCTGCTGAAGAACTGCATCTAACACCAACTACCCTTCCAGTTATTCCTGAAGTAGGATCTGATGATGAGCAGCTAAGTGACATCCAGAAAGATGATGAAGGCTTGCCAAGTGCCCAAGATGGTTCTTCACAATTACAGTCTTCTGTTGAAGAGAGGGAGCCGGCCTCAGACAAGAAGACTACTGGTGAGAGACAGAAGACTGTATCCCTGCTTGTGAAAAAGACTGGCCTTGACGATGATGTTAAATCAAACAAATTGTCAGTCTGTTCTTCAACAGTAGTACTTGAGAATGGAAATGAGAACATAAAAGGGTCAGAACAGAAGGATGTTAACAGTTTGAAGGAAAGTAGAATGGGTGATTGTCCTGAATTCTCTGATAAGTCTGTTTCTCTTTCCTCTCTGTCCAGTTCTTCTCAGCCTTACTCTGCTAGTTCTTTCCAGTCTGATGCTCTCAGCTCTAATAAAGCAGAATCTCCGAAAAAATCTGCAGCGGAGGGCTTGGATGTCAAAGTGTACAGTTCTGGCAAGAAGAAGCTGCTTCAGGCATGGGTTTCACCCTCTGAAACACATTCCAATCTAACTCAGCAGAGTGGTGGAACTGTGCCTGCTAAGCTCAGGTGAGAGGAGTTGGGGGCTTACATGGTCTCAGAGTGCCGCATGTAGCTTTGATTTATGAAGATGGTGGCTTTTTGTTTCATTCCTTTGCCAAAATGAGAGGTTGCAACGGTGAAAGGTATCGTTAATGGTTTTTGAAAAGCTTGCAGTTGCAAGTTGTAACTGAACTGTAGTTCCTTATAGCATATTGCTTGTAAGTTGGCTATCTCGATACCTGAAGTTGTTTACAGGTACTATGTGAGAACATTGTGTGCCAAGATAAACCTCTGAATTTAATCTTCACTGAAGAACTTGCATGTGGAAAACTTATTGGATACTGGGATAGAATACAGCTGTGCAAATAGCCAGCTAACAACCTTGAGCTAGTTAGTATCTCCTGAAGCCTAACCTACCTCACAGGGTTGTTGTGAGGATAAATGGGGGGGGGGCTGTCATGAGTTCCTTGGAGGAAGAGTATGATAAAGATGCAATAAATATCCATAGCTAATTTTATTAAACATGGGAAAACTGTTTTCCTTTGGAGAACCCTTACAACACCTTATAAAAAGTGTAGAACTGTTCAGAAAAGATAGCAACATATTGGCCTGAAAGCTTAGCAGTAACTATGAAATTTAACCTTGGAATGAAAAAATGTGTGTAGAAAGAAAATTTACTTTAATGACTTAACAAAAAGATCTTCATATGTACACAATGGTTCATGTACAGTTCTTCTTTGGTGACAAAGGTGTTTAATTACACATTGATATGGTGATAACAACTGCCTAAAATAATTGGGTCTTTCTTTCAGACTTCACCCTGTGAAGCCAATGAATACGACAACAAATAAACCACCTGCAAAAACCTTGAACGTCACAGCAAAGATCCTGGATAACCAAAATGAAACCAATCTAAAGGTACTTCAGGCATAGTACATTTTAAACCAAATAAGATATTTGCTGTCTTCAACTGTATATACTATTAACAATGGCAAGTAGGAAAATCTAATTTTAAAAAGATGGCTGATGTTTAAGTAATATCTTAGCTTCTTGTCTCTGTCATTTGAAACTTGTATGGGTGTAAAAGAACACGAAAATTGTGGCTTGATTAGGCATACAGTGAAGATATGGATACACTACTGTAGAAACAGGTGTGACTCAATGTATACAGCTCTATAGGTCATGTTATTGAATGTTCTTGTCTTGCTGTCCTCCCTTTGGTGGTACTGAGGACCAATGCTCCTCCTAAGCTGTGGAGTCTTGTGAACAAAAATTCTACCTTGTGAGCTACTGGCATTAAAGTTGTTAGCGAGCAACTTGTCTGCTGCATACATTTGTTTGCTCTGGAGCCATGCTTCCTGAGCTAAGACAAAAATCCATGAGCCAGAGGCTAAAAAACTGTGAGCTAGTTCACACTAACTCAGCTTAGAGGGAACACTGCTGAGGACTATTCAGTCTGATGTGTTGGGCTGCAAATGTGATTTCAGCAGGTTCAGAATTTGCCATCTTTTCCACAGACCTTTGGTATAAAAGACTGTTGTTGAAAGGGGGGTAAAGTTTAATGGCTTGGTGCATCCAGCCAGATAACACAGGCAGGCATACCAAAACCTTACTTTAGCGCCCTTCACAAAATATACTGAGATTCCTGTGGTTTGTGGATCTTTAACAAGGTCCACCTGCCGAAACAGAGGAATTTTTTGTGTGCAATCACCACATCTTGGTTTTTAGCAGCCCCTGAAAGCAAAGGCCTCTGAACACCTTATGCCTGATGCTTTTGGTGCACCTTTGACTTCTCTTCTTACCGGAATGACTAACCACTTTTATTCTTCCCTTTTAAAGAAATATGACCCTTCGGATCCTGCTTATGCTTATGCTCAACTAACGCACGATGAGCTGATCCAGCTGGTCTTGAAACAGAAAGATGTGATAGCAAAGCGAGATAACCAGGTGCGGGAACTGGAAGACTACATTGATAATTTGCTGGTCAGAGTCATGGAAGAAACCCCAAACATCCTTCGGGCACAACCCCACATGAACAAAAGAGCCGGAAGGATGTAAAATGGCAATGAAATCCAAACAAGGACTTCGCTGTTACTCATGTTTCAGAAGGGGAGAATGTGAAAAGGTTGACCTTGAAATTATCTGCTCCTTGTACCAAAGCAAAATTATTTTTTTCCTTTCTTCACTTGCCTTAGTGTTGGAGACTGGCTAATAATTATACAGTTCAAAATGAAAATACTGGTGGGAGGGGGCAAACACCCCCATACCGTGTAGTCACTGTACGTGTTTTGCTGCTGCGTTAGGGTTAACAGCCTGAGATCATGGATTGTGGAAAGAGTTGTGAGCCAGTTTTTAATCTGTAAATAACTGTGTAACTGGAATATTTTAAAGGGTTTGGTTTAAAAATGGATGTTTCTGCAGTAGCTTACAGAAGAATAAACTCTTGGACTTTTAAGGTTATTTTTAGTGCAATTTAGGTTATTTTTAATGCAATATTACAATCATATGCTAATTACATTCAAGGGATTGAAAGGCATGCAAGTAAGAAAGCATTGTTGCATGGTCAAGAAGTGGTGTTATCCATCAAAGCCTAGATGCACTTTTGCTTACAACAATTAAGCACAAATCATTTGGAATTTCTCTTGGCCCTTTTAAATTGGGGGAAAAAAACATCAAAAACAGCTATGCTGTTCAGTTCTCATTCACAGGGGTGGGGTGGGCGTGTGCACTACAAACTTGCAGTGGATTGTGCAAAGTTTACTTGTTTTGCCCAGAGAGAAATGCAACTGTGCTGTTCACAAGCAGCTCTTACTTGCCTTAATCTTACTATTTTGATAAAGTTACACACAAGTAAGAACAGATGAGAATCCTAAATATTTCGGCACTCCTTGAATACTTGATATGAAGAGTCTTTCATTTTGTCTAAATCAGATTCCTTTCATACCAGTAATACAGTTGTCTGTTTATATTGCTTCACTCACTGGAACATGCTGATAGGCTGGATTCTTGAGCAACAAGAGTGGCCACAAGAGAAAGGCGAGGCCGAAATCTTTCAACAAATACCCTTCCCTAGTTTACTGAATTGTTTCTGGATTGTACCCTGAATAGATGGTTAGTAGTTTAAATTCCAGTAAAGCTTTTTATTTTAAATCTTATAGGGGAAAATTTAATTGCTGTTTGCCTTTCACATTTCTGTTTGCTGCTGGGCAAATACGGATTGACTGACTTGCAAAAGTTCAGTTTAGTAGATCTCATAGCAGAGCGCATTCAACATTATGTTTCATTATATAGTTCAGTTGTTTGCCGTTGAAGCTAAATCAAATCTACTTTACTTTCAGGAAACTGATGAAAATCTTAGCTTGCATACGCCCTGACACCACTCCAAGTGTTGTCGGTAAAGTCCTTTAATCCACTGAAATCCACAGCCTGTGTGGATAACTAATGTATCATTATTTCTGTACATTACTGCACTTTTAAAGAGGGCTGAAGTTGGCACTGAATAGCTCTTGAGACCTCGTGTTCCCATGTACTTGTGAAACTTGATTATAAACTGGTCAGCTCAAATCAAAGCTCTGACTTTTACTGAATGGTGGTACTTAAGTGATAATCAGTCAGATGTTAGAGCATGTGGAGCGATTAACATTTGCAGTATTTGTTTCTCAAAAAAATAGTACAGCTCATATGACTTGCACTATTTTTGTAATGATAAGCCTATCTATGCATTTTAAGGGTTAGATACGCAACACAGTGTGGTTCCAAGCATGTGGCTATTTTCTCCGTTCTTTCCATAAATGGTGTTTGGCATCTATGGAATAGCCTGGTTTATCTTTTTGCATAGTGCTAATTCTCACCATGGAATTCACTGACCGAAGCTGTTCTGTTTGCTTCAGCATTGTGGTAGAGTGCGCGTGGACAACAATTATGGACACTGAAAGGAGAGGAGTTGTTGTGTCTGTGATAATGGTCTTTCCGCATGCCTCTGGCTCCCGATAATCAGAAATTTTTTACTGCACAAACACATCTGGCATGTTACGTACCTTAAGGTGCTTGGGCCTCTGTGTGAAGATACCCTAACCTGTTTAAAGAGATCAAATTACTACTTCCCTCTAGCTTTTCATTTTAAGTGATTCACTGTTTCTTTCAGAGTGCCAGCTGGAGCTGTGGCACCATACTATATGTCTGCTGCTTTTGGCAAGAAAGATTTTATGAAGATGTTTTTTATTGGAAAACTTAATGCCTGGTGGGTCATGTTCCATTTACTTAATGACACACATGCCAGGAAAGTCTCTTGCAACAAATGGGAGTCAGCCTCTTAAATGCAGCTGTTGCTGTTGAATGTGCCTACTATTTTAATAAAGTTTGTACCAGAGAGATTTCCAGCTGATTGTGAGACTCCTGCGCAGGGGAAGTGGTGTCACTGGGTCCAAATCAGTAGACTGCTCCTTCATATGAAGACTTGATCTGTTACATAGTTCTCATGAGTTTCGATCAGTAGGTAATGAAAACAGTTCCTTGCCATCTTTGCCTTACAAAGAGTACTTATGACTTACAGTTCTGCAGACAATCAGGGCAACAGCAACAATTTGCTGGTGTGTTCTTAAATGTACTTAAGTGAACAACACAAATTCAGCTTTCTCTCGTGCTCAGTGCTTATCATTGAAGGATCTGAATGTATGTTATTTATTTTCTGCCTTGTTACTCTTGGTACTTACAGTTCTTTGGTTTTTATACAAAGACCTTCAGCCTCATGGACTGTTAAAATAAATTTATTTTAAATTTGTGTGAAAATTTATCCATTTTCTGAAATGTAAGAAAGAAATGAGGGGTGCTTAGTATAATGGGCAAATAATTGGCTGTATTTATTTTAAAAATCCCCTTTCCTTGAAGGGTTTTTTCTCCAGGATTCTGTAAGCTCTTGGGCTCGAGTAAGCTGCTTTTCCCTTGGTCCTCTCCCATAGCAGCTTTGGTTGCTCTCGGCATTTTGTTTTCCTAGGGTACTTTGAGCCTTCATGGAAGTTGGGGAGGGGGGTTAATTTGAAAGTCATCTTTTTCTGCACTGCTGGACAAGTCCCCCATGTAATGGGACATATCACTGTGTGGGTAACCTGGTTTTGCTGTTCACATGACAGGGATGGGGGCTAGCCACTTGTCTAGAGAAATACTTCATCAGTTAGCAGTTAATGTGTAGCTACTGGTTATGTAGAACTACATACAGTACATATTCCAATACAAAGTGTAAGGGCAACATTTTGTGAAGTTCAGCCAAAACCATGCATTCCTTTGAAACATCTCCATGAATATATCTGCCTGTCTAATCGAAGATTAATCAACTAGACCTTAGTTACAGGAGATTAAGCAAGTTTGACATTGAACCAGCATGTTCTGTGCAGGAGCCAAAAGATCTAATGATGCACCTAGATGATCATCTTCAAGATAATTCAGAATCAGTGTTAAGCTTCACATTTTTATTTTATTTCTCAACTCGCGTATGAATTTGAACCGTTTTAGAACAATACACTTGGATCTAGTGACATACCTGTGGGCCATGCTGGAAATCTCATCTGTTGGTCTGTTTCCTGGGTTCCCATCACAGGTTGAATATGGGGAAAATAACCCACCTTCAAACTGCTAAAAGGGGCAAGTGTTTTATACCACATAAATCTCTTTTGAAGCAAGCCTGCTGTTGATCACTCCCATAGACTACTATTTAAAAGGGTGCTATTTAGTTCTTGCTGCCTGCTTAAAACATCCCAATGGGTAGTGATCACCATCAAACATATTTGACAGGGAAACCCCCCCCCCCAAGTATGTGGCATAAAATGCTTTCACCTTTAGTACTTCAGCACTACGTAGTTTTTGTAGATTTAGGCTAGAAAAAACCAGACACCAAGCTTTCATCCTCTTGTCACCATTCTGAACAGGATAGAAGGTTCCATGCCAGGTATTGCTATGTTTACATCTGTACTATGGCCCTTTTTATGCACAGTAATAATGACAAATTTATAAACTAATTTTGAAAAAAACCCTTTTCTAGTCCCTGTTCCCAGAGCTTTTGAAGAAGAGCTGGTTTTTATACCCTGCTTTGCTCTACCGGAAGGAGTCTCAAAGTGGCTTGCAATCCCTTCCTTGCAATCCCTTCCCTTCCTCTCCCCACAACAAATACGTTGGGAGGTAGGTAGGGCTGAGAGAGTTCTGAGAGAACTGAAGGGTCTAAGTCATCCAGCTGGCTTCATGTGGAGGAGTGGGAAATGAAACCCAGTTCTCCAAATTGGAATCCACGGCTCTTAACCATTATACTATGCTGGCTTTTGGATCTAAGTTTCCCTTGAGCCTAGGCTATCCTGATCTCAGAAGCTAAGCAGGGTCAACTCTGGCTAGTATTTGGATGGGAGACCTCCAAAAAATACCAGAGTTGTGATGTGGAGACAGGCAATGGCAAACTCTCTGAACATCTCTTGCCTTGAAAACCCAACAGGGTTGCCATAAGTCAGCTGTGACTTGACGGTTCTTTTTACCATCATACTGCTTTTCGGCAATTCCCTTCGTTCACAAATGTCTTGGCCTGTAGCACTGTATTGAATGGCTTGGTATGGCTCCTGAAAAGGACACTGTAACTTCTGGATATGACACACCAATTTGGAAATATTCGTGATGCAGAACTGCATCAGCAGGAAGGGATTTTGAATCAACTGCTTTGGTATCACTGAGATTGCATGTTTCCCATGCCTTCCAGTGATTCAGTACCTCTATAAAGTTGATCAACCCTCCCATATGTTCCAAATGACATAGTTCCAGTCTCCAAAAGCAGAGGCATCCATAACTCAAACCTGTACCTATTGCAATATTAACAATCAGCTATGTAAAACCCTTAATGCAAGGCAATTTCAGAGCCTGATTTTTCAGAAGCCAGGATTTTAAAAGATGGCCGGAAACACAGTCACCACGTTAGTCACACATACCTAATTAACAAGCACACAGAAGGTGAAGAAAGAGAGGCTGGATCAACAGCAAAGCATCGTTGCAGACAAACCTTTGGGAGAGTTTGTCATCAGTGATAATTCATTCTGGCCCAATCATCAAGTTCAGGGCTTTTCCTCAATGAGTCAGAGATCAAGTGTTTGAACGCTGGTGACGTTCTCGTTTTATGACAGTTGTTGGTAGAACATCCTCCGTCCTTGCCAAATAGCACTCCTTTTTTGGCACCCAGCGTGCAGGTGGCCCTGTCCGTGGGATCGTCATGAAAGTAAACAATATAAAAGCCCATTAAATGTATTACATATACGTTTTATAATTCAGAAGCTGTATTTATTTACAATGCTTACAGTATTCGGTTTCACTTTCCTGCTGTCAAGCCTTCAATAGAATATACTTTTATAATATAAAATCAACGGTGCAAGACCAATATCCTATCGTCGCCACCACCCCAGTTCTAATACAGCAGAGGAGATGGATTTGCTAGATGAGACCATGTTGGAGTTGAAGGGTTAAACTCCCTGTCATGTTCCTCTGAGGCTCTGACACAATTTGGGGCCATGCTTGCCTGCTGCTTGTTTTAGGCACCAACCGAAGTCTTTTATCTTTGTAGCATCTGTTTTGGGCCACTGTGAAAGCGAGTGCTCCGCTGGAGAACGACCATTGGGAACTTACCGTGAGGGGTCCTTCTCCTCTGAGGTCAGGAGGACATCTCCTTGGGTTATTCCCACCATTCCTTTAGGGAGGCAGGAAACACTTTTTTCCCCTTCCTCTTGGCGCCTTGGGAATAGCCCCTCCTCCAGTTCGGGGACTCCGTCAGCAGTAGCTTAAACTGAACTAACTTGTCACTGCCCCTCCTTACTTAAACCTGTTTAACTCAACTATTTGAACTATTATACATTGAAAAAACCCTGTGTTCTTCCCCCCCAGATAGACACGAAGGTAAGTAAACAGAATGAATATAAGAGAAGAGTACAGCACAGTGGAAATCAGAAAAAAGGAAAGAGACGATGATGTATAGAGGGAGGGCCGAGATGTCCTCCTGACCTCAGAGGAGAAGGACCCCTCACGGTAAGTTCCCAATGGTCATTCTCCCTCTGAGGTGGAGGACATCTCCTTGGGACCTCCCAAAGCAGTGTCCCCCTAAGTGGGTGGGTCATCATCGTCAGCTGCCAGAATGATGTGCTGTAAAACTCGTCTCCCAAATGCAGCATTAGCTGAAGCAAAGGTGTTAAGCTTGTAGTGACGAATGAACGTGGAAACCGAGGACCAGGTCGCTGCTCTGCACACCTCCTCGATGGTTGCTCTGTTGGCTAGGGCCGCATTAGCAGATGCACTTCGCAGGGAATGCGTGGTTATCCCCACCGGTACTTCCAGGCCAGACGCTTTGTATGCCTCTACTATACAGGACTTGATCACTCTACTGATGGAGACCTTGGACATTCTGTTCCCCACCCTGGGCGGAGAAATATTGACGAACATGAAATCCGTTTTCCGAATCGCTTCCGTCCTAATGAGGTAAGCTTTCAATGCCCGCCGAACATCTAGGGTATGCCAGAGGATCTCCTTGGGATGAGTTGGCCTTGGACAAAAGGTTGGGAGATATATCTCTTGTGTTCGATGAAAAGTGGAATTTACCTTGGGCTGGAAGGTGGGATCCGTTCTCAGAACCACCTTGTCTTTGTGGAAGATGCACAGAGTAGGCTTAGTCGAGAGGGCGCTAATTTCCGAGACCCGGCGAGCTGATGTAATTGCTATTAAGAACAACACCTTCATTCGTAGCCATCTCAAGTGAATCTCCCCGATGGGCTCAAAGGGAGATTTGGTCAGTGCTCTCAGCACGATGTTCAATCTCCACGTGGGAAAACGGTGAATCTGTGGCGGAGATTTGACGTGGGCTCCGTGCAAGAACAGCTGAATATGGAGGTGTTTGGACAGCTTATATCCCCCTACCAACGGAAGAACGGTAGAGAGTGCCACTATCTGTCTGTGAAGCGTGGCTGCTTTAAGCCCGGATTCCAACCCCTCCTGCAGAAAGGAAAGGATTGAGGCTAATGAAGGTGATAGGACATCGACACGTTTTCTTCTGCACCATCTTACGAATGCCTTCCATGTCATATTATAAATTTGAATAGTGGACTGCCTTCGGGATGTTAAGATCGTGTCCGTGACCTGGGATGAGTATCCGAGCTTGGAAAATTGTTTCCGCTCAACCGCCAGGCGGTCAGACAATACCATCCTGGTTGGGGATGCCAGATCGGGCCCTGCCTCAACATGTCTGGCGTCTGTGGAAGTTGTAATGGGGGGTGCACTGATAGCTTCACCAGCGTCGAGTACCACGGTCATCTCGCCCACAGGGGAGCCACAAGGATGATCTCCGCTCTCTCCTCTTGAACCCGACGGATGACTCTCAGGATCAGCGGAAGGGGCGGGAATGCGTACAGCAACCCGGGAGGCCATGGAGATATTAAGGCATTCGTTGCTTCTGCCTTCTTGTGGTAGTGTCTCGTGAAAAACCGAGGGAGTTGATGATTTGACGGAGATGCAAATAGGTCTACGAGAGGCATGCCCAGACGTCTTACAATGAAGAGGAACAAGTTCAGGTGAAGTGACCATTCGCCCTGGTCTAAGGTCTGTCTGCTGAGCCAGTCAGCTTGTACACTGTGGATCCCTTGGACGTGCTCGGCCCGGATCAAAGCTAGATTCCTCTCGGCCCAGGTGAAGATTCGTGCTGCCTCTTGCTGTAGTGGCGCCGATTTGGAGCCTCCCTGGTGGTTGAAGTAGGCTTTGGCTGCCACATTGTCCATCCTGATCAAAACATGCTTGTTGATAATTTTCTGTCCAAAGTGTAGTAGGGCAAGACGAATCGCTCTTAGCTCGAGTAAGTTGATCGGAAGAAGACTTTCTTTCCTGGACCAGAATCCTTGGACTGGATCTTTCTCCAGGACTGCGCCCCAGCCCGAGAGGCTGGCATCTGTGAAAATCTCGGAGTGGGAGTGCGTGTAATAAACCTTCCCCTTCTGCAAATTCAGGAGGCTTGTCCACCATAGGAGAGAGGACTTGACGGGGGCAGGCAGAAGTATATTCATGGGGCGACGTTCCATGATCTGTCTCTGGTAAGGTCTTAGAAAGCACTGCAGAATCCTGGAATGAAGTCGTGCCCACTGAATCAAATCTATGCAGGAGACCATCAGCCCTAATAATTTCGCCAAGGTCATCAGGGTTGTAGATGAACTCCGCATCACCGTAGATGCCATCTCTCGGATTTTGTTGGCCTTGTCCAGAGGAAGGAAAAGAGAGTTGAGCGAAGTGTCTATGATCGCCCCCAGATGTTCTATCCTGTGAGATGGTATGAGAGAACTTTTGGCCAAATTGATTATGAATCCATGATCTTGAAGACACTGTAGAGTACGTGTGGTGTTCTGCTTTGCCGTCTCCAGATCGTGGCCCCTGACTAGGATGTCGTCCAAGTAGGGGTGGACATGTATTCCTAATCTCCTGAGGTGCACTACCGGGTTCACCAGTAGCTTGGAAAAGAGTCTGGGGGCCGTAGACAACCCGAAGGGTAGCGCTCTGTATTGGAAGTGCCGACCTCGGATGCAAAAACGCAGGAACCTCTTGTGCGACTGATGGATTGGCACGTGGAGATATGCCTCTGTGAGATCTATTGATGAGAGGCAATCTCCAGACCTTAGGTTCTCTGTGATTGATCTCAGAGTCTCCATCCTGAAGCGACAAAGAGTAATGAACCTGTTGAGAAACTTCAGGTCGAGAATGGCTCTCCAGTCGCCGTTCTGTTCGGGGACCAGGAAGAGGACTGAATAGACGCCGAGACCGCGTTCTAATCAAGGGACCGCCTCTATGGCTCGAATGTCCAGCAAGTGTTGGAGGGCTCTGTCGACTAATGCTTGCTTGGCGGCTGACCTGCTGACCGGTGAGATCAGGAATCTGTCTGGAGGAGGACACCGAAACTCTATCGAGTATCCCTGAGATACGATCTCCTGTGCCCAAGAATCTGCCTGAGCTGCTGTCCAGGCCACCGAAAAGAGCAGAAGTTGAGCTCCCACTGGCACCGTGGTATAGTCATGCCTGCTTGGACTTGGGATCACGGTCCCCGCCTGAGGAACGGCTGAAGGGAGGTCTGGGGAATCTGGAGTTGAAGGCTCCGCGCTTGTTGAACGATCTGTTGTTGGTCCAGCCGTGTTTCCTTTGTTCCTGACGAAATCTGGGCAAGGAATGTTGGGTCCGAAAGGACTGCGAGGTCCTTCTGTCTGTCTGCCGAAAGTTCTTAGGCATAGCCTTCTTCTTATCTCTTGTTTCAACTAGAATTCTCTCCAGGGCCTCCCCGAACAGCCGATCACCCTGAAAGGGATACGCAGAGACCATCAGTTTAGATTGGAAGTCGGCCTGCCACGCTCTGAGCCAGAGAAGTCTTCTTGTCACCGCAGTAGATGCCATTGCACGGGAAGCAAAAGTCAGGATGTCCAAAGTGGCGTCTGCAGAAAAGGAGGCTCCTTTCAGGATGCGAGTGGCCCCCTCAAAGGGCCTCGGTTATTTTCTGGAAGAAGTTGAATTAGTTTACGTAGCCAGACAATAGACGCCCTAGATGCTATGGATGCTGTAGCCGCTGCCCTGACCATCATGGAGACGGATTCATATATCTTCTTGAGTGTGGCGTCGGCTTTTTTGTCAATGGGGTCGCGTATGGAACCGTGACCGTCTTCAGAAACTAGTCCAGTGGATTGAATAGCTGCTACTGGTCCATCCACTGCCGGTGATTGTAACAAGTCGCGGGTGTACGTGGGTAAGGCGTACAGCTTGTGTACAAAGCTTGGGAACTGCCTGTTAGCTGCTGGCCTGTCCCAAGCTGACCTAATCTGTCTTTCAAAATACTCAAGAAAAGGGAAAACTTTCTCCACCAGCTCCTCTGGAGGAAAAAATTCTTTGAGTCCCTTGGATCTGGATTTAAGCTTGGGTCTGACAGGGGCCTGATCCTCAGAGACAGGAGCCTCCTGAATTTCTAGGGACTTCATGGCCTTAGTAAGAAAGTATTGGTAATCCTCAGCCTTGAAAAATCTCCTGGAGATCTCAGGCATTTTCAGATCTTCCTCCTCTTCTTCAGAGAGGAATTCACCCTCCTCTTTATCGTCATACACTGAAGAAGAGGTTTCCCTATGTTCCCAATGCTGGTTCCCTCCATGCATGCTGTGGGGGTTGGGCTGCACGGTTTGGGGTGATTTGGGGGCCCAGGAAGCCGGTGGAGGAGGGACTGGGGCTTGACTGTGGCCCATTAGGCCTGTCTTGGCGCAGAAGGAGAACATCTCAGCCTGCATGGCCTGCCTGACCACCCTTAGAAGCCCAGTGGATATCTGCTCACAGTCTGAGTCTCCCCCTCCCCGGGTCGGATCGGGCCCATTATGACGCGAACCGGAGGCCTTACTTGCTCAGTCGATCGTCCGTAACGCCGGCGGAAGGCTCGTCTGGGTTGCGGGGCATCGGAACGCAAAACCAAAATGGCCGCCGCCATCTTCGGAGCACCCTATTTTGGCGGGTTCTGCTCCCTCTGGAGTCTGCGGTCGCTTGAGCGCCCGTAGCGCGGCTGCCGCTGCCTCCGCCGGGTCCGTCGGGGTGGCACAAGAACGCCGCGAAGGTGAGTAGGCCGCTGCCGCAGCGGCGATCTCGTCCTCACCAGAGGAAAAACCATCGGAGTGTTCCGCTGCCGTCTCCATCTCCGATAACGGCCTCACTGAAGAAAAGATCCTCCAATCTTCCCAGTGCTGGGGTTTGCTGAAAGGGGGGGGGGGAGGAGGAATGAGCTCAGAAAAACGGCAGGAGAATTGAGCAGGTGAGGTAACTAAATAATGGAGAAGGAGGGAAAAGGCGGATAAGGAGAAAAGAATCTAAAAGAGGAAGGTCTGTGGATAAATCCTAAGCTCAATTAGTAGTCAGAAGGCGAGCCCTGACTGCTAGCTGCTGCTCCCTGAAAGGCAGGAAACGAACTGGAGGAGGGGCTATTCCCAAGGCGCCAAGAGGAAGGGGAAAAAAGTGTTTCCTGCCTCCCTAAAGGAATGGTGGGAATAACCCAAGGAGATGTCCTCCACCTCAGAGGGAGAACACTGAGGGCATTCAGAGTCAATACCTCCTCTGCCAGGAAACTCAGTTGGTGACCTTTGTTACCCCCATTGCCCCTCTGCAAAGAAACGTGGAAGAGATACTCCCTCCAGAGCTCCCTACATTTCTAGGGCTTACACAGCCACAGGTACAAGGAGACTCCATTTTGAATCAAACCCGGAAATCACGGGTGGCGTTCAAAGCAATGAAATGGCACTTCAGGATGAAACAGCCAGGTCTGCAAGCTAGGTCCTTGATCAAGGACTTATTTTGTGACTCCGTGGAATTTCCTCACATAATATTTGCAGGACAACAACCTTACATTCCTTCCCTATCAAGAGCTGCCTTCGCAATACAGACTGGCCTGGTAAACTAATCAAGTCCATCATGAATACAATTGCCAGCCTCCAGGTGATGGCTGGAGATCTCCTGCTATTACAACTAATTTCCATGCAACACAGAGAAAATGACTGCCTTGGAAGGTGGACTCTACAGCATTAAACCCCATTCAAGCCCTTCCCTTCCCCAAACCCCAACTTCCTCAGGCTTCGAACCCCCTCCCCCAATCTCCAGTTATTTCCCAACCCAGAGCTGGAAACTATATTCAAGAACATATTCTAGGGTTTCCAGCCTCCAAGTGGGGCCTGGGGATCTCCCGCTTTTATAACTGATCTCCAGCTGACAGAAGTCAGCTCCCCTGGAGAAAATGGCTGCTTTGAAGGGTGGACTCTATGGCACTGTACCATGCTGAGGCCCCTTCCCTCCCTCTCCCAGATCCACCCCCAAATTCTCTAGGTATTTTCCAACCCAGACCTGGCAACCCTAACATAATCAGAACTTAATCTTCTGCCCACGCCTACCGCCCTGCGAAACCTAGAATCAATGCTGCTCTGGAGCCACTTGGCGAAAGGTATGTAAATCCAACTTTGCAATTGTTTATGAGCGCTGCAGAATGTCCCTTTGATGGGCTTATCCCACTTGCTTCTTGGGGATAAAATAGGGTTGTCAGCTCCAGGTTGGGAAATACCTGGAGACTTGGGAGTGGAGCTTGGGGAGGGCAGGGTTAGGGGAAGGGAAGGACTTCAGTGGGATATAATGCTACAGAGTCCACCATCTGAAGCAGCCATTTTCTTCAAGTGAGCTGATCTCTGTCGCCTGGACATCAGTTGTAATCCCAGGAGATCTTCAGCCACCATCTGGAGGTTGGAAACCCTAGTATAAAATCCAAAGGATGTTGAATGGAACAGGAAAAACAACAGAAAAAAAAACTGCAGGCCACTCCTTGCCAGCTGGTTGACTAGTAAAGTGCTGAATTCATTCCAGGTAGGGTTGTCACATCCTTAGCTTAGACACAACCTTCCTTAATATCTCTGGGCTTGGCAAAGTCTACCTGTGCCACACAGGGAACAAAACTCCTTTCTTTCAAACTGAAATCAAATTGCATCTCTTCCCTCAAGTAATGGCAATCCTGCTCCCCATGGCAGCCATTTTATGAGTGACCCTGCCCCCCCCCCCCCCGATATCCATCTTGTGGTGACAATCCTTGTTCAAAATTCAAAATCAACCAGTGGATCATTTAGTTAGATAGGATGTTTGGTATTTTACTTCCAAATGTAACCCCTTTTCATCTAATTTTTTCTCAAAACTAATACACACGTCTGGCTGCCTTGGTTCCTCTACTAAATATTCCAACAGGAACGGTAGGAGGTGGGTTGTCTGGGACCGATACTTGTATAAATATATTGTAGGCTTAAAGTGGAGCAGCCAAGGAGGAATCAGGGAGGACGACCCTCGCCGGAGCAAATGGGGGACCCCCTGGTCTGAGGCCTAAACTTCACACATGCCTTGTCGTTGGCCAAGTGCAAGAGGCAAGCAAATGCCAATGGTATAGAAAGGGTTTTTTTGCCATAACAGAAGGCATCCTGAGAGACACCAAAAAATAAAACAGGATTAAGGCCGAAGAGAGGCAGTAACTTTTTCAGAGCTAAAGGAAGTATGATGGAGGGTCACTGTTCATGTTACACTTTGGCTCTTGTAAACCGATTTAACAGGTTTTTGTATCGTTCAAAAACTTGTTTGATCCCAGATATCAGTGGAGCAAGAGAAATCCTAAACCCCTATGAACCTGCACAACCATTATGGTCATCTTTGGAGGCCCTACTGCACAGGCCCCCTTCACCTTCTGAGATTAGGCAAGAGGAAATCCGGGAGAGGGCCTTCTCAGTCATAGCACCAGAACTCTGTAACCTTCTCCCCAGGGAGAGTCATCTGTCCCTTTCTATTGCCGTCTTCTGTCAGTGGGTGAAGCATTTTTTGCTTCATTTGGCATTCCCTCAGTGATCTCTCCTTCCTAACCAGTGTTTGGTATGCATTTTAACTGTTTTATAGGTATTTTAGCTCTGTTTTAAAACGTTTTTAAAGTGGTATGTTTGGGAGAGGGGTTTATTTTAATAGCTTTTATAATATATTTTATTGTTAGCCACCTAGATAGCCTTTGTAAGGGTGGAAAGGCAGAATACAAAATTTGTGAATAAATAAATGTATGCACCCCGTGCAAAGCAACCATCTCAAACTGCTTTTGTTTGTTTATTTTTTTATAAGGGGATTATTGCTTATTCCTAGTCTTAGGTTACTTTACACTGCCGGAATGCTGGTAGGAAGCCAAATCAGAGCAATTATGAATTACCTTGATCCAGTCATCAATGAGAGTCATCTGCAGGTGGTTATTTGGGCTAGAACGAGAATAACTGCCACACACCCCAGGCCATTATGCCTGAATTCATCATCCTTCTACACTAAAAAGGTATGGTTAAGGGCTTGGTATTTTTGGCCACTGTATGACAGAGTGCTGGACTGGATGGGGCATTGGCCTCATCCAACATTGGCTTCTTTTATGTTCTTATGTGTTGTTACTGTGAAGGCGATGGCTTTCCTTGAACAGCAGCCTGTTGGTTCACTGGTACAGTTTTATAGAAATCTGCTGCAGCTATGGTGGCTGGCCAGCTTGCTTATTAAAGAGAGCTGGAAGTGTAGAGTATTGGCGCCATCTGCTGGTTTATCTTTTGCTCTAATTAGTTCTTGAAAGGGTCATTTCATACAATTGTATGCTGACATTTCCAGCTCTTAATATGAGTTTGTGTGTGTAACCTGTGAGAACAGTAGTTGAGGATGCAGGACTGGAGGCTTGAGCCAGGTTGGCAAAAGAGAAGAGGTCTGTAACACACCTCCCAGTGGGCAGCTGTGTTGGTCTAAAGCCTTTAAGTGGCACCTTTAAGACCAACAACGTTTTTTTTAAGGTATGAGCTTTTGTGTGCATGCACACTTCCTCAAATACAATGAAATGGAATTTACCAGTCCATGCACATAAGGCAGAGGTTGAACAGCAAATTAGCATACAACATAATACAAATAAAAATCAAATAATGAAGATGTTTTAACAGATGCAAACAGGTATAACAAGCTAAATTTATCAGGTCACCATTGTTTGGGTTTAATTTCGGGGGAATTAAATTTCCTTCACTGTTACCGTCCCCCCACCCCGATATCAGAGAGAGAGACTTTAGGAACTCACTAATGCAGAATACTGCCTTCTTCCCATATTTAAAATAAGTGTATTTATAGCTATATTGGTGGGTAGGACAACTTAAAAAACACGCTGGAAAGGCATGGTTTAAACTTTAGAATAGGGAGAGTTCTATGGAAAACAGCTTGCCTTTTTGCTTTTAGCGATTCCGCCTGAGATTTAACTTGTTTCTCTGGAGACCTTTGGAGAAGGATAACAACCTTCAATTAATTTTGTGACAATCCTAATTTTTAAAAAATGCTCTAGGATTCAAGCCCTGCCAGCTTTTGCCGTTAAAGCCTTCTCCTTAAACCCTGCCTAGTAGAGACACGCTGGCTGGCTATGATCACAGACTTGCCTGCGACACTTTACAAGGCGACTTCTAAGAACTCCTTTAGGGCCGAACCCGGAACGCTACTTTTTCCTCTCTCGCGCTCTGCACGGAGACCATTTTAGAAGGACCGCGTCGGAGCCCGCTGCGTCGTTGTCATGGTGCTTGTCCGGAAGAAGCAGGTCCCACGTTGAAAACGTTCCCCCTTCTGGTTATTTCGACGTTAGAAAGGCGCCGCGTGAGATAAGGGGACGTGCCAGGGGAACGGAGGTATCCACAGATTTATTTTTTTGGGGGGGGGGGAGGGAGGAGTTGAGTATTTGGGGTGTGGGTCTGGCTACCTTCGCCCGGTTTTGATGCTCAGCCAGAGGGTTCCTTTTCGCGTTGTGTTTCCTTATTAAGTCAAGGTGGCGCTGGCAGTGTGGGGGTGCTAGCTCTGGGTCGGGAAATACCTGGAGGTTTGGGGAGGAGAGGGACCTCAGAAGGGAGTAATGCCATTGAGTCCACCGTCCAAAGCAGCCATTTTTTCCAGGGGACACTAATCTTTGTTGTCTGGAGATCAGTTGTAATAGCGGGAGATCTGCAGGTGCAGCCTGGAGGTTGGCAGCCCTGTTTGCTGGGGGCCGTAAGGCCATTGTTGATATGATCCCACAGTTAGCTGTCTCTGGACATGGAGACTCTATTGAATTGCTATAACTGATAAACAATGATGGAACTAGTGTCTATCAATTTGTTAATCTACATTTAGAACCATCTAAGCTTGTGTTGATCAGTATATACTGAGGTAGGCAGATTTGCTAATTAATTTGCTAGTTAATTTATATATTGTGTGAACTGCTATGCAGATGCTTGATGATGTTTCCCCCATGGTCCCATTTAGCCGCCCCCAGATAAATTTTACTTGCTAAATTTTGTGCTGCCTTGCTGCTATGAAAGGCCTCCCAGAAGGAAAAGTGTTAGCAGTTCTAGTTGGACCTCAGCTCTAAAATCTCTTGGAAATGTTTGACTTCAGGCCAGGTACATATAAAATAATAGAAAATTACTTTGGTCCTAGTTTTGTTTTTTGTTTGCCCCAAAGTGTATCTAGCTTCTATGGATGATCAGGACTGAAGGCATTGTTTCTAGATCACAGCAGTGAGAGGGGGAGGGAGGGGAGAAGGGGAGATCAAGAGGTATAGATAATAGATATATGTATGTGTGTATATATGTGTATGCAGGGTTATTTTGGGGCTGGAACGCACAGGAACAGAGTTCTGGCTGGCTTCTGAGTTGGCCATGCCTACAGCCTCCCCTGGGTTCCCCAGGCGCCTCGCAAGCCATGGGGTGCCTGGGGAAGCCAAGCTGATCCAGGGAGGGAAGGCACTTTAAACTGCCTCCCCTCCTCAGGTTCCCCAGGAAACCAATCCAGAAACTGCCTTCCTTCCCTCAGATTCCCCAGGTGCCTCACAAGCCACAGGGCACCTGGGGAAACCAATCCTGGGAGGAAACTGCGCTGTCAGGAGTGTGGCCTAATATGCTAATGTGTGTCTGCTGTTGGGTGTGGCCTGTTATGCTAATGAGTTCCTGCTGGGCTTTTTCTACAAAAAAAGCCCTGTGTGTATGCATGTACATTTTAGTCAAATTTTTGTCAACGCAGTTTACCAATGATAGAGTATATGTAATCCAACATTTTCTTGCGAGTCCTTGGACCTCTGATTGGTGGCAGAGGCCAGAATGTCCTTCCTCTCATGTCTGCAGTCCTTGAACAGAACACGTGCTTGTCCTTGGTATCTTTCTCCAGTAATATTTCTTTACAGTATTTATAAATTTATAAATTATTTGCAGTTTTTCTTTACAGTTAAACAGCAGAATTCTCACAGGCTGTTGGATGGCTCTTCAGGAACTGATAGTGTGAGGCCCTTGGCCTGGGTTTCTGCCTTCTCCCTGGGACAGACATGTGTTTTTGTAAATGCTGAAGACTTGGTAGAGTTGCTTCAAGTGGTAAAAAGCCCTCTAACTGACTTGTGCAGACTGTGTAATGATATTCAAGTGTACAGGCAACTAACATGCCTTAAAGCTAAGAGCAGGCTGAGGATCTGCTATCATTTCTTCTCACTGGATTTTCACCTGTACATTTTCCTAGTAGTATTTTGGATGGATTATTGCCATTGCTGCGATGTCAGTTTCAAATGGAGTTCAGGATACTGAAAGGTTCATGAAACTTTGAACATTGATGATATGTTTGTGTTCCTCCATTCTGTCTGTTGAATCAAGAGTTTTAAGGTTTTAAAAAGGAAGAGATAGTGATTTTTCCCTCCTCAGGAGTCAACTAGAAAATTACTGTTGGTAAGTGTAGTGTTTTAAATGTTACCATTTTCCATGGCCAAATATCAGCATTTTATGGGTGGTTATACTTTCAGGTTGCAGGTATGTCAGGTCAAAGGAAGTGTCCAGATTGTGGCTCTTCAGAAATAGTAGAAGATTCTCACTATGCGCAGAACCAGCTGGTGTGTGCAGACTGTGGCTTCATCCTGACTGAAGGACTCTTCACAACCACGTACACTGATGAAGAGCATTTGCAACGTGAGTTCAAATGCAGTAGTATATGCAGAGGGGGAAGGAACAAAACTGTGCTTCAGTCTAAAGCATATTTATTCTAGGCCCACTGGAACTTATGAATTTTGCTCCCACGTAAGGGAGACCAGGCGTGCCTATGTAAAAAAAAAAAAAGGCTCTTGTCACACTGTGCTACAGGTCATAAATTCCTGCCTGTTTGATCCAGTTATTGAATTAAATACTTGTACTGGTTTATATTCTGCATTATTTTAAGGGGTCTGTATTGCAAAAAAAGTCCTTTCTAATAAGAAAAACAGTCTTTTATGTAATACTGACATCTGCACTGCTTCACTTTATTTACCTGTTTTTATGTATTAGCAACTACAGGATAGGTTTTGGAGGGTTGTGTATAATTAAATTCCTGTGCAGGGGCTGCCAGTGCTTCTTCCAGCCTCAGCTACCTTGTCCTCTACCTCTAAAGCATTCCACAGTTCTTGAGACACTGTCATCAGAAAAGAGAACTGGGGCAGATAATTGGTTTCCAAGACAGGCTACCTTCTAACCCTTTGCCATGTACTACTGGCTCTAAGGCTGGGACTTCTACACTGAAAGTATCCCTGATGTGGGGTCCCCCCCAGCATTATCTTGAAAACCTGTTCTGTAAAGAGGCTAGAGGCTCCTCAGCTTCCATAAACAACTTCTCCCATTGCTGAATTTCTCTTTGGAAACACATCGTTCAACTTGAATTTAGTTTCTTACCATTAAAATCTGTTTTTCTTGGCTTTACCACATTCAGCTGAAATAAAATAATTGTTAAGTTTTTCATGTTGTCCTAAAGAATTTGCAGTGTTTTTTTTTTAACTGCAGTGATCAGAACTGAACTGAAATAGCAGCCGTAACTTCTGTTCATATAGTCTCCTGCTTAGCCATCCACTACTGATGCTGAAAGTGCCTTCCAGAAAATATTAAAATACTCTTGATGCCCCACTGTTTTCAAAGGTAGTTTCAGGACATAAAGATATCAGTGCAATTCTAAATGGTCAGGGGAAGGAAATCAGTGAGGATCCCTGAAGCCATCTTGAGAACTAGCTGTTCTCAGGTGCATTTTGAAAGAAAAGCCAGGAGTAGTTTCTGAAGGATGCTCTGGGGCAGCCCCGTAGCTAGGGATATTTTTGGGAGGGGGCCTGGGGGGGCATCAGCTAATTAAATCAAAGTTAATTAGTGAAACTCCTTAGAAGCCAGCCTTCTTCTAAGACAGCCCTGCACCCCCGCCAGACTCCAGGGCAACTGAAGGGGGTAATGCCCAGCAGCTGCAGTTTCCTCTCTCCCCTGGAGCACTGCATACCTGCTCAAGTTCTAAAGCTAGGCAGGGAGAAGCAGACAGTGGGGCAGCAGCATCCAGGAGGGGGATTGGGAGGGAAGGGGGGGAGAAAGAGATCTGATGGTGGGAATGGGAAGAGGCAGCAGGACACTCTCCCCAGCCCACTTAACTCAGGCTAGCCCAGCAAGCCCACCCACACCACCGAGCAAGCCAGGCACCTCCCGCTGCTGGAACTGCCACCACCTCCGCCACCGCTGTTCTGGATGTCACTGGCTGGGAGTGGAGCGAGGCCGGTAGGGAAACAGCCAAGGCGCTCAGTTGTCTGGCAGCCAGGTCAGAGACAACTTGGCACAGGCAGCAAAGTTGAGGTACTTTGGTGCTAGTCTGGGACGGAGGGGCCCAAAAGAAATGCTCTGGGGCCGGGCCCTTTGGGCCCCATGTTAGCTACGGTCCTACTTTGGGGCCATCACAATAAAGGCCTAATCATCCAGGGAGACAATGGGATGCTCTATCAGACGATGGCAGATGAGCCCAGAAAGTTCCCAGAGAGTACGGAGCAAATTTCTATTATAGCTAGATCCTACACCACTTTTGCAAACCAGTGTTTCATTGTGAGCTTTGAACAAGGCTGCTTTGTCTGACGAATTATATATTTTTTCTTCCCAGAGGTGACTTATTCACGAAGTACTGGTCAAAATGAACTGCTGAGCCGATGTGTGCAAAGAGGTAAGCGTTTCTTATCGTCCCATCTGCAGTTTAGTGTAGTGGTTAAGAGTGTGGACTCTAATCTGGAAGAACTGGGTATGATTTCCCACTTCTCCACATACAGCTGCTGGTGTGACCTTGGGTCAGTCATAAATTCTTTCAGAGCTCATCTCTAGGGCAGTTCTCGAGAGAGCTCTCTCAGCCCCACCTACCTCAAGGGGTGTCTGTTGTAGGGAGGGGAAGGGAAGGAGATTGTAAGTCGCTCTGAGACTCCTTTGAGTAGTGAAGGGTGGGATGTAAATCCAGTCTCTTCTTTTTCTGCAACTTTGATGCAGAAGCGCACATGCCTGCCCTCCACAAGGGTGATACTCTTGCTGCTTTTCTGGAAGCAAAGAAGCTGCTATGTTTTAAACCTGACTTTCCCCTTTGCTGAGAGACAAGATGAATATCCTCTGTGCTGTTCAAGGGTGTTTCCTTGACAGCCTTTCATGGCGTAGTGGGCAGAGATTGGACTTTGGTCTAATCTTGGCAGAGCCATGTACTAACTGGGTAACTTTTGATGAGTCCAAGACTTCATCAGCTATTCTGTGTGCATAATAATTGTACATACAAAATCAACATAAATCAAGACCGGTTAGTGAAGCAATGCCATAAGGGAAAGGAAAAGCTGCATGCAGCGATGATTATGTATTGTCCAATTTAAGAATAAAACCCTGGGAGTGTTGAATATGTTTCACCTTAAAATTCCTTGTCTGACTTGTATTGGTTTAAAAATAATACAGATCCCATTTTATATTATCTCAGAAAATAATTGACTAACCAAAACAGACTATCTATCTATCTATCTATCTATCTATCTATCTATCTATCTATCTATCTATCTATCTATCTATCTATCTATTTATTTTTTAAAATAGTGAAACTGATGTGGTTAACCAATCAACATTAACATGAATGTATGTTTGGTTGAATTATACTTGTAATCTACTCTGGGAGTTCTGAGCAGCTTACAGCAATTCATTCATTCATTCATTCAAGACATTTCTCAAACTTGCTGAGCTTGAGATCCCTCTAAATTTGGTGTACCAATCCAGTGCTTGCATGACAAAAGGGTAGTCGGGCGACTTTGATTACTCCTGTAACACTAAATGGGGAAACACCATTAGAACAAAGCAGCAAATCTTGAGTTGTCAAAGCAAGTGGGAGAACAGCTGCTCCCCTCCCCACCCCGGTCTACTGTGAGCCAATAAAAATCCTTTGCTAAAGGACATGTGATCTGTTGCTTTCCCTGCTGGTGAAAGGAAGATGGCTACATTTTTCTCAGCATCCTGTCTGTCCGTGGACCTTTGTACTCTTGTTCCCTGTACTTCATAGGGCTACCCCACTGATGAAGAACCACTGAGATGTCTGTCTGTCTGTCTGTCTTACTTCCAGTGTGTGTGCCTGAGGCAGTTCACAACAATGAATGAAAATCAGTCCCAAACGTTACAGTCTAAAGTAAGAATACAAAAATCATCCAGCCCAACAAAGGCCACTAAGAGCAATTAAAAACCACAACAGGAAGCAGTGATGACATGGCTGTTGGCAGAACTTCATCTGGTGTTACTGGTTCACCACCTTCTGGCCACTGTGGTTTTCTTTCACCAGTTTCTGGGGCAATGGTAAAGGCAACCTGGGGTGGCCTAGATGGAAAATTGCCTCAGTCCAGCTCCAATATGTTTTGATGCCCTTAGGGGTGATTAAAACAATGTATGTTTTACACCTCCCAGCCAATGCAGGATCTCTCGGTAGCTTACAAAACGAGATATTTTATGTAATTAGAACATAAGCATAGATTAAAAATTGACCAATTTAAAAACGTCTTCATCTGGCACTGAAAACTTAGCAAGCCTGGTGAACAGACAAGGGGGGGATTTTTCATAACCTGGGTGCCACAACTGAAAAGGCCCTTTCTGTTATCATTGCCTTGACAATGAACAGGGAAAGAACAATATCTTACATTAACATCTTAGATTATGCATGTTTTGTGTGTAAATTAAGCAAACAAAACAAACGTGGACATGGTGTTTCCCCTGCAGGGATTGGGCGTGTGCGGGACCTCTGCAAAGTTCTTCAGCTTCCCTCTCTGTTCGAAGATACAGCTGTGGCCTATTACCAACGGGCAATCAAACGCCCCCTCTTCCGGCTGGTCAGCTTGGAGAAGAAAGAGATGCTGGTGGGCTGTTGCGTCTTTGTGACCTGCCGGCAGCACAACTGGCCCCTGACCATGGGCTCCGTCTGCTCGCTGCTCTATGCAGAAAAGGAGCTGTTTGCCAAGACCTACTTGAGCTTCTTGAAGGAACTGGAACTGGATGTACCGGCTCTGAGCTTGGCAGACCTGGTGAAAACTCACCTTGACAGGTATTGTGAAATTCTTTGGCCCTTTCTCCAGTGGGCCTCTCTTAAGTTGTTGCGTAGCTGTTGAGGAAATAGAGACTTTACTTGGAGATGAATTTGCAGCGTATAAGTGGCCCTCTCCTGAGTGAAGAGTGGCTGAGTAATTGCTCAGGAGTTGCCCTTGTGCTGACCTGGGTAACCCAGGCAAGCCTGATCTCATCAGGTCTCGGAAGCTAAGCAGGGCCGACCCTGGTAAGTACTTGGAAGGGTGACCTCCAAGGAATACCAGGGCTGGGATGCAGAGGCAGGGATATCAGGCCACCTCTCTGAAATGTCTTAGCCCCACTCAGGGTATGCAAGCACCCCCCCCCCAAAAAAAGAAGTTGCCATTGTGCATAGCAGAGAGAACCTTCAGTACAGTCTGAGGGTCTTGTTAGATGTTGTGCTAAAAGTATGGCTGATGTCCAGATAGCTGTAGGTATATAATGTCTAGCAGAACTCACCCATGTATTGATGTTACATTTCTTGGCAAGGGGATTGAGATGAAAAAGAAATCTGCATTGAAGCATGCCCTGGCTAAGCCAAGGAGAGAAATCGTGGGGTGCAAGTCCCCACAGATGGGAAAGGAGCATGTACACAGTGAGGTCAAGTGTTGTTGCTTGCGCCATCCCACTATGGAAGTCACGGAACTGCTGCTGTTGTGACTTCTCTGGGACAAGGCATCAAGTGATCTGACATGCTACAGGGGTGGTTGCATCTGCATCATTTGTCATCAGACAAGAAAGAACTGTTCCACTTTGTTCGAGATCCTGGTAGACAGTCCAGAAGCAGACTGGGTTCCAGACTGTCCCTTTCAGTTTAGCGCTATAACAAAATAATGGATTCCCCCCATTGCCCATTATTACCTTGTATAGGTGTAGGTAGCATCTCTTTATAGAGTATATAGCATGTATTTATATGGATGGTTACCAGAGCCTTCAAGGAGCCATCCCTTGCAAAGCAGCAACAGTTGCTATAGGGAGCTCAGAAGAAGGAAGGGCTCTGTGCACATTTTCACATATTAAGGCAACAAGAACGGTACATAACACAGAAAAATCTATTAAGACACGCAATATGATGAGCGTGGAAAAACAGTGATAAAACAGTGATAAAAAATAGACCCTCCCGGTCTACAATACAATACAAAGAACAGTGTGTACTAATGAGCCATAATTTTATAGGCACAAAGACCAAAGTATCCAGGTACAATAACACTTATACAATATAAAGTGTAATCCAATATGCTATTATTCCACAGGTACAAGGACCAAAAAGAAGTATCCAGGTACAAAGATGCCGGCCTGTATTCCTCGTTTTGTTCGGACTTCCTCACAAAAAAGGAAGAACTCTCAAAATGTCGGCAGCTCGTCTTCAAACTATATAGAAATCCTTGGGATTTGGTTCCTGTACTACTGTCTCTGGAGAAATAGTCTGTAAATTATACCTTAGGAATGTTCCTGTTCAATATTCCATTTGAACATATTGCAGTATACTGAGGAAGTCCGAACTAAACGAAGAATACAGGCCGGCATCTTTGTACCTGGATACTTCTTTTTGGTCCTTGTACCTGTGGAATAATAGCATATTGGGTTATACTTTATATTGTATAAGTGTTGTACCTGGATACTTTGGTCTCTGTACCTATAAAATTATAGCTCATTAGTACACACTGTTCTTTGTACTGTATTGTAGACCGGGAGGGTCTATTTTGTATAATTGTATACTATTTCGTTTTTCATGCTTATCATATTGTGTGTCTTAATAGATTTTTCTGTGTTATGTACAGTTTTTGTTGCTGTAACATTTTTACTGTGATTATCACTTGTGTATGTCACATTTTCACATATACCAGTAAACTCCAAGCTCAGATACGGCACTGAAGATAATTCATGCACATTAAACGTGTTTGTGAATACTATCCATATGTTCGGACTTGTTTGTCATATACATAGAAACAGACACAGATGGCTTATATGAGTCCAGATCTGGGAATAGCAGCCCCGTGATTGGAATGAAGAGCTGTCCACACAGTTTTAAAATTGTCTTTGTAGCTGCGACCACAAACAGCTTTCTTTCCAAAATGGAGATTCTCAAAATGGTGGCTCCTGCCACCATATCTCCCGGGGTTTGAGCAGTGTGCATGACACAGTGCCCAAACAAAATGCAGAGCCGGTCCTAGCCTGCAAGTGAAGATTAAAATGAGACTCAGATCTGTCCATATGGTTCTATTTCAAGTTAAAAGATTGCCCTTTGCCGCCTGTCTTCTTGGTGTGTTAAGAGGACTCAGCCCTCTCTGATCATTCCACCTTCACGGGATGCTGTCTTTGGCTCATAACAGCATCCCACCTTTCTCTCTTTAGGCAGCTCCATCTGTCTAATGGCATTTCTGGCTTTGTTTTTCCTCCCCCCAGCTTTAAGCTGTTCCCGAACTCATCCAGTGTCCCAAGCAAGTTTGTGGAGGACAAGGAGAAACTGGTGGCTAGGACAATCCAGGTGGTGGAGCTTGCCAGCGAGACGTGGCTGGTGACTGGCCGGCACCCCATCCCCATAGTCACGGCAGCAGCCTACCTGGCTTGGCAGTCTCTGTGCCCTGCAGGTCGCCTCACTTGCACCCTCTCCCAGTTCTGCAAGCTTGCCGGGACAGACCTGCCGCCACCAGCTCCCCAGCGGCTGAAGGAGCTTCACAACATCCTCCTTAGGATGGCATCCGAGCTCAGCTGGCTGCGAGTGTTCAAGGTGAACAAGAAGAGCGTGGCAAAATACATTGCAGACCTGCTGCAGCACCGCCGCCTGCTCCTGCAGACTGCCTTCCGCACAGGGGACTCTGCTGCTGACGGCTCCTTGGGAGACTCAGCAGCAGCACCGTCACTACAGACCGGAGGTGCAGAGACAGAAGGGACGCCTCTTCCGGGAGAGAAGCGCAAGTGCAGCAGCGAACGGCCCCCCTTGCTCCCACCCTGCCTCCTTAACCCCAGGAAGAAGTTGCGAACAACCGTTTCCTGCTCAGAGCTCTCAGTCACTGGAGACGAGCCCATCCTGGATAGTGAAATAGAGCAATACCTTCGGACCCCAGAAGAAAAGGAGAGGTTCAGCAAAGCCCAAGCCTGCCTGTGATACTGAAGCCGAAGGGATTCAGGGAGGCGTGCAGCCACTGTGCTGAGGGTGGTTCTTCCGGGCTGCAGCTTAGGGTTCCAGAGCTGTTTCCATTCCCAACTGGAGGGATTGCTTGATTGTGGGGAAGGGGCATTTAAAGACCTCCCACCCAGAAAGGACCATGAGAACAAAAGAACCAGCTCCCTTATGCTAGAAAGTTGCTTCAATGTGTTTGTGTCAGTTGAGATGTAGTTTATTATTATTATTAATTGCTGCTGAATCTGGATTTGGTGTGCCTCGCTTTTCAAAGCCTTGAAGGGAAGAAATAATATAATGAGTGGGAGAACACGGAACTGAAAAAGGTTTTGAGTTCCAGTCTTCTTGGAATGAGAACTAATCATCTTGCTGCATCCAAAGGGCTTCAGTTCTCTTTTGAAGGTGATCATCCCAGCCACTCATAGATCTGCTTCCTACTGTCAAGGGGGGCAAACTGCTGCACTATGGTTTTTCCCCATGTTTTCCCCGCAACATTTGAAAGCAAGTGATCAGGTGTGTAGGTTGATGACAATAGTTAGTGCCAACTCCGACGCATGATGCTGGCGTGGGAAGTATCGTTGGCATCATTGGCCTGTGCACGCATTCAGTTCCTGCAAGATGAGTAGGGCATGGAGTCAGGGCATGGTCAGGCAGTTCTGATACTGCTGAAGTAATGCATCTACGTGTGGATAAGAACTGAAAGTTCAGCCCCCTGCAATTGCGCCTTTGCTAAAACTATAGCCAGCCCTGCTTGGCTCTTCAGCAAAGAGGGAGGAACCAGAGGAAATGTAGCTTAAGGGGCAAAAAAACCAGCCACTTGGGGCAGCCTCTGCCTCTTTTGAAAGAACATTTGCTTTGAGTACTTCTGTTTCTTTCACCTGGTGTCTGTCCATACACGTGCACAAACCTTGTCCTCTGGGGACCCCTGGATGTCACAGGGATTTCTTTCTTGTCACACTTGGCCCCTCTGTGTTATAAGCAACAGCCCAAGAGAAGTGGTGCATGGGTCTGTTAATTAATTCATGCATTGCATTGCTCAGCCTGTGCTGCCCCACCCTCATATCTCTGGGGAGTGGAGGGGAAAAAAAGAGGATCAAGGGTTTACCGTTGTATAGCCGTAACAGACTTGATCCTGTGTTCAGCGACCGGAATTTTGAAGGCTACATACATCTGTTCAACCGCTTTTAAAAAACACACACCAAACCCAGTGGGGCACCCTTGCAGCCAGACTTAATAAAAGCCTGACTTTGACTTAACAGATACTGAATTGTTTGGGGTTGTCCTTGCGTCAAAGAGGAGTGAGAATGCAAGCGCCAAACATACTGGATGTTGCAAATCTTTTAATATATTAAACAAGAAACATCTGCTAGAAACAGTTCATTTATATAAAATGCAAACACAACACAACAACAACGAAAAACCCTTTAAATGGTTTCTTTGGCACAGTTGTCTCCTAAAGCTCTGTTTGATATGTCAGATGCTCATAATGTAAACAGGAAAAAAAAAAAAGGTAATAATACAAAGCTTTTCCTGATTAATATTGTTTCGGTGTAGCAAGCATATATAACAAATTCAGCATCGCCAATATCATGCGGTTTGCAGCATGGACATATGATATAGGCTTTATTAAATATAAAACGTATAAACCCAAGAAGGAATTTTCATCAAAGCAGGGGGAAAGTGTAAAAAAAAAAAAAGGGGATAACTTCAAGGGAGTCTGTAGGAAGTACTTGTCAGGTGCAAAGGAAGGAACCAATTTTTGGAAGGTGGCGGGAGGGGGAAGGCGATTAAGTGCCTTGTGACCCCTTAATGGCTACAGCTGTCCATGCCAGCTCTTGGAGCCAGTGTGGATCCCTGTGCTGACTTGTGGCTGAAGGGGCTGTCTGTCTGGCCTGCCCTGCAGTGGGTGGTGCTCCCAGCCAAACGGCCCTTGCAGTTCCTTGGAGGTAGGATTTGTGCAGGCAAGGAGGCTGAAAACGGCTGCCTGTCTGTGAGGTCTGTCTGTGTCCAGAGGCAAGGACTTCTCTTAATAAACATGGAACAGTTGATTTTTAAATGATAACCATACTGCTATGGACCAGCACGTAATACACTGGAAACTATTTCACGAAAGCGAATGCACATTTGTAATACCCCAGTCTATCTGGTGTCATTCCCCCCCCCCCACCTTTTGAGGTGTTTGTGGGGGTAGAGATCTGAACTGGCAGTGCCTGTTTCCTAGGAAGCTGTATGCTGCTCTCTTCTCCCTCCCCATCCTGCCCAGTGTGGACAGTGTGTTAGTTTTTATTGTGGGTTCCCTACTGGGATGTGTTTGCTGCTGTCTGTGATACAAACACTGCTAAGTGGCAGCAGGACTGTTCAGGGAAGTTCTGTTTTTCTGTTGCTGCCATTTCTTTGCTGAAGTTTCTCTTTCCAGTCTCTGTGAATCAGCTTATACTGCATTTGAACATAGATCTCCAGATATTCAGAGGGCAACAACAGGGGGCAGGTATCAGGCAGACTCTGGCTGGCCACGGTGCAGCAACAGGATGCTGGCCTAAATGGACCACAAGTCTGATCCAGCAGGGCTGTTTGTTCCTATGAATATCTGTGCTCTTAAAGTCTGCTGTTACCCGATTAAAAGGGACCTCCAATACAGGCAGGTATTCCAACCTAAAGCATCAGGGCATCAGAGTGCTTCCCTACAGTGAGAGATACATCAGTGAGACTCAGTGGAAGAAATGGGTTTGTTTTTTTTAGCTTGTTCTGGCTTTAGCTGATACAGCATACCAAATAAAATTGTAACTGCTAATGGACTACTCTAGATTCCTCTGCCTGAAAGGTGGGCTTTGTAAACATTATAGCAGTGATATTTGCTATGGGGTCATCCCACAATAATAGTGTTATGCTGAAAGTCGCATAATCACACGTGCAGCTAATTGCATGGGAAAGACCCTGCTCAGGAGGCTTCAGATCTTTAAGATTATGCTAGCACCACTGAAGGACTCCATAAGATGTGCCGCCCATTAAAAGGCACCTAACGGTGGATTTCAGGTGTGTCTCACCAGTGCAGGTTGCCCTAAGATGAGTCTCTTATGTTTTTGGAAGCTGTCTGCTTCCTTTGTCCTAAGTCAAAGTACTCGTTTTAGATAAAGGACAAAGAGAAACATGGATAGCTGTTGCTCTCAGCTGGTGTCTCACCTGATTGTTGTAATATTGCATAAAGGGTTCTTTGATGGACACGGGGCAGGGACAGAGAGCATCAGTGGCAGCTTTGTAGAGGGAATCTCCACACACGTTATCAGTTCTGAAAGCTATCAAGCATACACAACCCTTTCCTGAACCTCTGTGCTTGCTCGTCTACGCTCACAATGCTGCAGCCATCCCAGAAAGTGCGCTCATCTGGATGTTGCCCTGGTCTGGGGGTGTGAAAAAGGCTCGTGAGAATTCTCTTGCTAAATGTTTCAAGGCAATAGGCTTGAAGCCTGGTCCATGTTTACGCTGCATTGCCTTACTTTCCAGTACAATACAAAGAGAAAAGTGGGTGTGCTAATTTTTGTGAGGCGCATGCTCCGCCAACAGCCTTTGATGGTTTCTAGCACTTCTCTGTTTGCTGTGGGTGAGTCAGATGTACAATTAATTCCACAGGGTTGCTTTAAATTACTACCACACCTTCTCTGGAACCCTTTCTGTCTGGAAATTTGTAAGTCCAGATGTTAATCAGTAATGAGGGGGAGAGGAAAGAGAAGGAGAAGAGTGTTCTCCGGACAGTAAGGTGCAGGTTCAGGACAGGGATTCCCCCTCTCCCTTCCTTGGTTCCTCACAGTTCTTGGAGCGATAGTGGAGCACGCAAGGTATAGACTAGAACAGCCTCCACAAAATGTGCCATATAAACAACCTGCCGCTTTTCCCCCAGACCAGACAATCTTTGCATAGTACGTGCCACGAAGGAGAGGTTAAGTCCAGCTCAGAGATTTTTTAAAAAAACACAGATTAAAAAAAAAGATCTGTCACAACCAAGTCACTCACGGCTGGTATCTTTCTTTGATTGGGTTAAGCTATGGCTTTTACTTTTGCTAACTCAGTAAGCTCGGGATGCCAGCCTCCAGGTGGGACCTGGGGATCCCCTAGAATTACAGCTCATCTCCAGACTACAGAGATCAGTTCCCCTGGAGAAAACGGCTGCCTTGGAGGGTAGACTTTGTGGCATTGTACCCCACTGAGGTCCCTGTCCCCAGGCTCCGCCCCCAAATCTCCAGGAGTTTTCCAGTCTGGATCTGGCAACCCAACCATACCGGTGGCCAGGGGAAACCTAGCAACCCTACAGTAAACCAGTGGGGCTAAGTAAAAAATAGAGGCAGCAAACCTGAAGTGTTTTCTTTCTTTGGGAAAAAAATATTCTTTGTTGTCACCTCACTGTAGGAGCCCCCTGTCACTTGACATCTCTGTTCAAACGTTTGTGTACAGAATGGAGGGGGGATGAGGAGGCTAGGCACTCTCCTTATTTTAACCACACATTAAGGACAGAATTGCCCAGAGGTCCTAAAACCCAACACATGAAGCTGCTAAAGTCCACTGGTCTTTCATAGTACTGTTTGCTCAGACTGGCAGCAGCTCTCAAGAGTCCCAGGCAGAGATCTTGCACGTGACCAGCTACGTGATCCTTTGACTGGAGGGGCCAAGAACAGAATCCAGAATCTTCTGCCTGCGAAGCAGATGCTCTGCCGCTGAGCCACAGCCTCTGCCTGAGTGTTCCTGAAATCTTTGGAAGAAGCTGTACGAACTTGGGGAAGGCAGACCGGGAAATGAATCACCCTCATAACTAAAGTGTGATTCTCACATTCTGGAGGATCAGGTGCCAGAATGGATTGCTCTGCTGCAAGGTGGTGGGGATCCTCGCGCTGAATGTTCCTTCACATAAAACCAAAGCAGCCTCCATGCAAGCTAGCACAACTGGAAGAAAAGTCCTGTGGCCTCTCTTTGCTCCCTATCCCACGTATCTACTTTCAGGGGACTTACCACCCACTCAGCCCAGAGGAGCATTCCAAATATGATCCTCTAAGATTTGCCACCTACATCTCAGGTGGGGCAATCCACCCTTGCCTTTCAGCATACTATCCCCTCAATTCTTCTGCACGGATGAACCAAGGCTTGAGTTTTATGCGTGCCATGACTACTGTCTGCTTGCAAGACATAATGTGAAAAGAGGGCTACTGCTTATTGCCGTTAGGTGAGGCCAGGCCTCCGGCTTGCAGGGGCGGTAGCGCTGGTGCCCCACCACTTTGGGAAGCTGCCTCTGAGACATCCTCAGGGCACCCTGGCCTGGCCACTTCCAGCTCAATTTTGACATTGCGTGTCCAGCGCAGCTTTGCGCATGTGATTTTTCTTTAACTATCTGGCACAACACCGAGGGCTGCGCCTTTAAAAAGAAACAACCCCAAGGAGATGGAGGTGTTGAAAAGTGTCTAATGCAAAATAATCCTTAAAAGATAATGAGTTTTAAGCCACCTGGGGCTCTTCCTTGCAAAATCTGAGGAACATTTTCTGGTTTTCTTCCCAGCCTCCCAACTTTCCAAATGCTACTCTAAATAACGATTTGGGCTAATGTCCTCATTGCTAATAAGACCTGGGGGGGACGGACTTTTTGACTCTGAGGCTGGAGATGACCCAAGGTTTTTAGGGAGACTCCTGCAGCCTGCTACCCGCTGTATACTCATCCCATTATCATCGGTTCCTACAGGTTCTGTAGGTTTATGTTCAGAAACCTACAAAACCTGTTGGAGCCAGAGAAGAATCAGACAAGAGATACAGGTGTGCAGTCTGCAGGCGGGATTCCTCCATCGCACACCTCCAGTTCTCTCAGAAAACGATCACCTGTCTCCTGCTCTGGAGTGATGTTGACGCAATCTCACCACTGCATCAAAGCTGAGCTGGAAAGGAGCTGTATGAATGGACCCTGAGCTAAGTGCTAAAGGGGAGAGGAGATCTCCTTTACATGACTGCTTAATGTAAAGCGAAGGCACTTTCACTGGATAGCAATTTGCCTATACATATGTACATACAACACTCAAGATTTCAGCTTATGAACACCTCCTTCCCTCCATACGATATACAAAAGCATCTAGGGCCTAAGTGACATGCAGGAAGGATTAAAATAGATTGCAATTCTCCGGGACCCTCTAGGACAATGATTGTCTTTCACGTGACTGCCTTGGCACCTCGGGGAGGGAGGAGTCTTCTGCTCTGTCTAGGGAGAGGGGAAGACTCCTTGACCAACACTACCTGGTGTCTAGAAAGTCAGGTGTGGGGAAGTGTGCCCTGCTTCTTAAGACGAGGCACACACACGCTGCCCTTCTTGCCGTAGTACCAGGTGAACCTTCCTCGGCCCTATAGGCAGAGGAGCAAGGAGCAGGAGAGCTCTTGCCGATGCTGCCCAAGTCCCCTTTAGTGCACAACAATTACCTCTGCAGCTTGCTTTGGCAGGCTCCGAGATAACCCATGGCTTGCAGCTTCCTACCTGTTGGGCAAGCTTTCCTACACCGTCGTCTCACTCTTCCAGAGACCTGTTCTCATGCCTGCCGTGCTGTCGGTGCTGGCCAGGTTGATATCGTACTTGCTGCCCTTCAGACCCCCGTTCTGGTTGGCCACATTGAGCGGGAACGATCTCCTCTTAGTCTCTTTGTCCACGGTGCTGGCCTGGTGCTTGAGGTTCTCCCTGCTGGTGCTCCGCCGCTGGGCTCTGCCGAAGTCTGCCGCCCTGTGACTGCCGCTGCCGCCCCCGTCGCTCAAGTCCGACTGCGTGAGGGCCGAGTCCAGGTTGGGAACCGTGCCCTGGTGCCGATTGTTCAGCGGGCTGTTCCGGCTGCTTTGGTAGCTCTCCGAGAGGCTGTTGTGGAAGCTCCCACTCTCACTGGCGGGGTGGTCCGAGGAAGGCCCCCGCAGTGCTTTCAGCCGCTGGTGCTTCCCTTCCCGGTACTGCTTAGTCCTGCTTTTGTGGTGCCTGCTGCGCCCGTGGAGGTTGTTGGCGTACCTGGGGGCAGGGTTGCTCTTCCCGGTGGGCGTCTCTGGATCCTCGTGGCAGGGGGCCGGCAGAGGGTTGCTCTCCGCCTGCCCGAGAGCCACCTGCAGGTTGTTGAGCTTGCAGGAACCCGGGGCTGAATTTGTGCTGCTGGGGGAGGACGAAGACTTAACCGAGTGAGCTGCCTCCGGGCTGCAGCCGATGAAGACCTGCGAGCCATCCTCCACCCCCACCCCCGGGTGCACGTAGGCTTGCATAGGCAAAGCATTCCTGTAAGACGGGCAGCAGGCAAACCAGGAACCCTGCACATCCCTGCGCCGGGCACAGTGGTGGATGACGATAAAGAGCCCCAACACAATGGCGGTGACTCCGTAGAGGCAGCTGAAAATGACCTTCAGGAGAAACCAGCGCTGGGACACTGCCGTGGCTCCAAAGGCCCACAGGGTGATGTACAGGAAATGGGTGATCATCAGCGCCCAGAACTGCACCCCCAGGGAGTAGATGCCGTCGGTCTCGGCACTGTGTGGGCTGGAGTTCAATGTGACCGAGATGGAGCCTGAATCGGTCAAGAGGTTACTGCTGCCGCCCAGGCGCGGTGGGCTCTCTGGAGGTCTGGGCATCTCCTTCAGGTTCTTGGCTTGGCACTGCAAACGGATGCCGGCACACAGGAAGTATATCCAGGTGATGAGCAAGATGAAAGCCACAGGGACGTAGAATGCCCCAATGCTTGGCCTACAAGCCAGCCAGCAGCTGAGCAGCAGGGGGGGGATGGAGAAAGAGGGGGGGGGAGAATCAAATAAGTAATCCGTGAATGACCCATGCCCAGGTGGGCAGCATCTAGAAGTGGAAGGCATTATTTTAAGGTCCCCCGGGGAAAAGTGAGAAAAGTAGTACCCATTCTCTTAATTCTGACATTCTAATTAAGGTGGCCTCAACAATCACATAAAGTTTGCTTAGGCCTCTCTCCTTCTCTGCCCTGCCCTGCCCTGGATAGCCAAGGCTAATTAGATCCTAGAAGGGTTGCCCCTGGTTAGTATTTGGATGGGAGATCTGTGGCTGACCCAAGGTCACCCAGCTGCCTGCATTTGGAGGAACAGAAATCGAACCTAGTTCTTCCAGATTAGAGTCCTGCCACTCTTAATCACTACGCCAAACCGGCCACCAAGCCTGGGGAAACCTGAGTTCAAATTCCCATTCAACTGTAAGGCTCAGTGGCTGGCCTTGGGCCAGTCACTCTCTCTAAAGCAACAAGTGTTTGGAGGGTTCAGCTCCCTTCACCCCCGTTTCTCTTCCTTTACAAAATCAGAACTCCCACCCTGTACCGACTGGGGTAGCCCCACCTTTGAACGAAAGGTTCTGCTGCTGTGCAAGCCTGGCACTCTGGTAATACACATTTTGACGACACATTAACAGACAGATTAAAAGCCCCGTGGCTAATGGACAAAACCTTTTGGCCTAGTGAGAGCCCGGGGCAGAATGCAAATTGTAGCTTCTCGTGTGGATGATGCACAGCTTGCCTTCTACCAACAGTAGGATCAACAAGTCATGTGCAGGAACATTCCCTTGGCCCGCCGGCAGCGGTCATAACTTCCACCCCGCTTGGCCATGCAGGCACTCCCAAATGGGATAAAAGCAAGGAGGACCTGCTGTCACCAGCGACCTCATTCCAGTCCAAAACGAAGGCTACATATGTATGTGTGAAGCTTAAGCATGCAAAGCAAGTGTTGGGATTGCTTACTAGAAGTCGTGGTCCCCGTAATTGTGGATGTTGACAGCTGCTGTAATCCCACAGATGATGAGGGGGATCCCGCCAGCAATCAGGTAGAACCTGAAGCACAAAGGAAACCACCATTAGCAGAGCTCCTCTCCTGAATCCCCCAAGGTACAGAGACAACGGGCGAAGAAGCCACATTTTTCTTCCTCCAAGAAGGTTGAGGGGCAGGGGGGCACTTGGTTTCCCCGACTTCCACCACGCACTGGTCTAGTATAACCCAGTGGGCATTGTAATTGAGTGGGGATTTGAACCCAGGGGCCCCCTCTTTCAGTCTGAGCATCCAACCCCAAGGTCACACCAGGGCTCTATTTCTAGATACTAAAACAACAACAACAACCAGTCTGCTACTTCAAAAGTCCAGGAACCATGGCCTGTACTGAATTTGGTAATCTTGAAACAGGGATTCTCTTGCAGGCCAAGACTCAGCACTCAGATCAAGATTCCTCCCCTCCACACACTCCTTGCAGCACTGTCCCCCAAAGACCCTCCTGTCTTCCTGAACATGAGAGCATAAGAGAAGCCAATGTTGGATCAGGCCAGTGGCCCATCCAGTCCAACACTCTGGGTCACACAGTGGCCAAAAACACCAAGTGCCCTCAGGAGGTCCAGCACTGGGGCCAGGACGCTAGAAGCCCTCCCATTGTTGCCCCTACCCCAGGCACCAAGATTACAGAGCATCACTTGCCCCAGACTGAGAGTTCCTATCTATACTTTGTGGCTAATAGCCACTGATGGACCTCTGCTCCATATGTTTATCTAATTCCCTCTTGAAGCTGTCCATGCTTGTAGCCGCCACCACCTCCTGTGGCAGTGAATTCCACGTGTTAATCACTCTTTGGATGAAGAAGTACTTCCTTTTATCTGTTCTATCCCGACTGCTCAGCAATTTCATCGAGTGCCCATGAGTTCTTGTATTGTGAGAAAGGGAGAAAAGTACTTCTTTCTCTACCCGCTCTATCCCATGCATAATCTTATAAACCTCGATCATGTCACCCCTCAGCCATCGTTTCTCCAAGCTAAAGAGCCCCAAGAGCTTCAACCTTTCTTCATAGGGAAAGTGTTCCAACCCTCTTATCATTCTAGTTGCCCTTTTCTGCACTTTTTCCAATGCTATATCTTCTTTGAGGTGAGGCGACTAGAACTGTACACAGTACGCCAAATGAGGTCGCACCATCGATTTATACAGGGGCATTATGCTTTCTCCGTACCGCAGCATTGGGCGTGGGGCTGGCAGAGGTGCTTCCCCTTCCTGTTGCTGCGGGGCCTTCCACGTGGCTTCCTTGTAGATCACTCGAGCCATCACAGCCATCCACAGGAGGGTTGACAAGGAAGAGTAGTGCAGAATGATGCCAACCTGCAGGGAAATGGTCTTATTGGAGGACACCGACATCTGCCCGGGTGGCTTTTTCGGGACCGCTGCTGTAATGATCCCCCCACTGCCCTGCCCCAGGATCCCTTTATATTTTCTTCTTCTTGGCTGGGCAGCCCCTTTTCTTTGTTCTTCCCACCAAGTTGTTTAAATGTATATAGATATATGCCGACCTAGTCTAGAGATCTGAGGGACCAAAGAAAATCCTTCTTTTGTCTTTGTCTAACAATGGCATATGAGAGGCTGATGGTAATTCAAGAACTTACGGGATGTTTTATTTTACTTATGGTCAGGTAGGTGTCAGATTTAGGACTTAGAAAGTAAGCAAGCAACAGGAACGAGGTAACTTTGTATAAACAATAGTTTGTCACGAACATGTAGTGGTTTAGTTATATGGACAAGTCTTTCAAACTTGGGGAGAGAGATTTCTTGGCAGTCTCTGCTTAAATAAACAAGCATAAGCTTTGTAAGTTTTTTTGAAAGTTTTTAAGTTGGTGAAAGCAGGAACATTCACACAAGTTCCAATATCACTTCCTAACCCTTTACTAGGAGATATTTCCCTCAGGATTGAATGAGGATCCTTCTTGATCCTCTCACTCTCTTAACCTTCCTTCCCAGTCAATTTTCATTTCTTAACTGCCACACCCAACAGTAGAATTCCATTTGAATCTCTGGTCACTCAAGGTTCTCAGACCAGGTTAAAGCATTAACCATTTACTATCTGTCACAGCTGCACAGATTGCAGCATCCTACAGGCAGACCAGCTTGTAGAGGGGGGGGAAAGAATGCAATGCAGTGTGTGCTTAGCTGGGAGGCATATGGAATGGGTAATACCTGTTTGTAGACTGATTTGCTTGAGATTCGTCTGCATGCAGGACATCTTTGTAAGCTAGGGAACAGCTACTTGTTGTAGCTGGCCCTGGAACAACCTTCCTGTTCTCACAGCACTTGTCTGCTGCTGCCATTTTTTATTGTATATAGAGAATCTCTTTGGCCATCATAGCCATAGAAAGACCACACATGCCTGAATTCACCTAATTCCTGCATTACAGCCGTCTTAAACCAGTGGCCACTGTTACTTTCTGTAGCAGTTATTTCCACAAATTAACTATACATTGTGTGAAAAAGGACTTTGGACTTATTTTATTGGCCTGTCCTTAATTTACTGCCAAGCAATATCATCAGGGGCCCTCAACTTCTAGAGGGGCGGGGGGGACGACAAAAACTCCATCTGTTTGGAGAAAGCAAAGATCCCCCATGCACGTATTTCCCACAATACTAAAAGCTGGACTCCTCCAATGGAATTGATTGGTTTCAGATATGAAAGAAAAGTATTTCTTCACACAACTCATGTGGGATTCACAAGACAGAGCAGTTGGCCACTGGTTTAGACAGCGTGAAGAGGAGGATGGATCAATCGGTGGCTATTGATCATGATGGCTAAAAAAAGCCTTCATATGCAGTTAGCATACCTCTAAATACCAGCTGCAAGAGCAGGAGGTAAGTTAAGCAGAAGTGGAGGTCTACCATCTTCATGCTCTACTTCTGGGAAGCATCTGGCTAACTTCTATTGATAAGGGCACCTCTTATGTTCTTACCACCGCTGAGCTTCTCTGCACTTTATGCAGCAATCTGTTTATTATGGAAACACTGGCATTTGCCACCACAAGTGCATAACAACCTCAAACGCCAGTGTACATGCTCTTGGGAACTCCAGCAGGAGGGATTTTAAGGGGGTGCCTGGGGAAGGCGGAGTTTGGAGAGGATATGATGATGCTTTAGGAAATTCCCCTAATCTTTGTGGTAAAGGCCACAGAGACATGGGGAAATTCCTAGAGTGCCACTATGGAGGCTACTTCCCGGCCATTTTTCCTCCCACTCCTCAGTTTCTCAAGGGCAGGGGGGCTGAGGGCAGGAGCCCATCCAGTTAGGTTAAAGCTCCCTGAGCACATATCCAGGTCTTTAAACAAACCTGTCAGCCCTCCACTACTTTATGCGTTTGGTGTGTGAAACACTAGTTTGCTGCTGTTACAATGTGTGCCTGCAGCGGTGGTACTGTCATGAAGAACATCAGGCCAAGGCTGACCATACTCACTGCTTGACAGATGACCAGGTAGTCAGTCAGGGTGATGCCGCCTGCGAACACAGCAGACGTCATGGCAATGTGGAAGCAAAGGTTGAGCAGCATGTGCCAGCATTTCCGCGAGATGTGGATGGTGCTGACAAACAGACCCCAGAGAAACACAGGCTTTGGTTAGTCTGGGATGACAAGTGGACCTCAATTGCACAGAGCTTCCCAGCCATAAGCAAGACAAACAGCTTGACACAGGTTGAACTGCACCTTATGAACAGTTCTATAATACAGGGCTGACATTTTTTCCTTTCCAGCCACTGGTTCACTTCATCCAGTACTACCCAGAATTTCAGTCAAAGGGAAATTCCTTCCCACCTGAGATTCCCTGGCTGCAGACGAGCAGAGAAGGCAGATGGTTGCCAACTGTAACATCTCCACTTACTTTAGTTTGCTTTTCTTGTCTCCAGGTACAAAGTTCCAGCTTGGCCAGAGGCTCTTGGTCTATGGCTTGTGCCCTTTGGCCTTGGACAAGCTAGCCCACTGGATCCAGGACTGGCTCAAGACACAATTGATCTAAATAGTATTCTTTTCTTCTGTTGTATGAGATCATGGCCCTGAAGGACCTTCTGCAGTTCTGCAGGGCCTGCAAGACAGGGCTCTTCCACCAGGCTTTTAGTTAAGGTGGCAGATGTCGTCCCCCACCCCCGCTCTAATGGGCCTCCCCCCCCCCCCCCCACCCCAGTGGGTCAGACCTGCATTACCATCCAAGGACTAAAACCTGAAACAGATGGCATCTGCAAGGCTTTAACTATTACTTGTACCAGATAAATGCTGTTGTATTTTATTGATGTTTTAACTGTTTTAATTCTTTGTATGCTGTATATTGTTTATTATGTCTGATGGAACCCACCCTGAGCCTGCTATGCAGGGAGGGCAAAATATAAATCCAATAAAATAAAATGATATTTAATTGTGATTTCTTAATTATTGTTTGTACTCCCTTGGGGGGGGGGAACACATGCTAAAGAAGTATTAATTATTTATTTATCAGCTTCGATTTCTATCTCGTCTTGCCTGCACCGCAAGACAGACATGCAAGCCACGTGCTTGACCACTGGGACCCAACCCCCTCCAACCCTGAGGGGTCTCGGCAATACGAGTCTGCCACTGGAATCGGAAGGCTGCTCACCTGTGGTTGATGATATAGGTGATGATGGTGGCAAACAGGCAGAGGAGCAGGAGGGCCGTGCAGGTGTAAATGACAGGATGCAGCACCTCGGCTGGGCTCTGTGACTCGCGTGGGAAATTGCTCAGCTCCTGCATTGGAGAATATGGTCAACTGACTTGAGCTGTGGCAGGGACATCAGAAATTAAGCCAGCTAGTGGCAGCTCGGGGAGGGGGGGTGCTCACTGTTCTGCCCCCCTAGGGAGATCACAGCAGTCCTGAAGAATTTGGAGTCTAAGCAGTTAAGAGGGCAGGGAATGCATATTTTACATAAATTAAATAAACAACGCTCCATTCTTCACAGAAACAAGCACCTCCCTGTGTCACTATGGCATGCCCTCCTTCAGGAAGTTCGTTTACTTTCTTCTTCCTGCAACCTTTCAGAGGCAAGTGGTCTGTGTTCCATCAGACTTTTGAGAGTCCCGCCCTTAAACACATTCTGCTGCTGTTTCATTTTATGGAATTCTCATTTGAGCGGCAGCTGTTGCGTTTTCTGATTTAATTCTGATTGGTTTCCAGGACTTCCTATACGTCCTCCAGCAGATGTCCTCCAGTAGACCTTCTCCACTAAGCACTGCCATGCTTTATGCTCCTCCACATGCCTCCTATCCACCTCTCAGGGGCCAATGAAGCAGGGCTAAAAGGAGCCAGAGTGTCAACATTACACCTTCTCCAGAATCTGTCCAATCAGGACACTGGAAATTGCCCTAGAGGCCTCTGGGACTTTGCAGGGGGCCTCTGAGGTGTTCTCTCATTTCCTGGCCAAGTTTCTCTACTCAGCAGAGGGCAATCTGGTGGCCATGGGCCACGGCAAGTGCCTTACCATTCTTGACTTCTGCAAGTAACGTTTGGGCATGCCTGTGCCCTTCCACCCACTCCCAGCTCCGTTCCCCCTCACGCCTACCATCAGGACAGCAACGTTGCTGAGGTGCCGGCAGCTGACGGTGGTGACATTGAGCTCAAGGCTAATCAGCTGACAACCTTCTGCTCTCCAGCTGCCGTAGCCGGCCAGAACATCAAAATCCCAGTATGCGGCCATGCGGTCAGTCCCTTCACCCAAATGCCGCAGTGAGAGAAGGACCGGCTCTGTGAGGTTGTTCACTCCACAGTCATCTGGGGAAGGAGACAGAGGGTTTGGTGCAGGGGCTGCACAGGCATCACCATGCAGACCCTGCTCGCTCACTGATCAGCATCCAGAGCGCGGGCTCTACCATTGCCCCCTTACTCTTGCCCTGCAAGGCAGGGAAGCCAGTGTGGTGGCCCTGTAACACTCACGCTGATCCCACACAGCCATCCCTGCCACAGCTACCAGCCCTTACGTGTGCCTGAATAGATCACTGGCGTGGCCACGCTGCGCCGCTTGCCGTCGTCAGCAAGGTGAGAAGAGTTGCCGGTGCTGCAGAAGAGCTTGCCATTGCGGAACACCAGCAACTGGAGCTTGCATTGGGCGGGAGGCGGATGTGGGGATGCCGGCGAAGAGAAGAGGCCAGGAGGTAGCTGAATGGAGGCCAGAGCAATGCTGTTCTGAGGGGACAGGGAACAAGAGGTGAGCAGAACCCCACAAAGCCGATCCAAGCTTGATCACCCTTCACCTCCGCCCTGGGAAAAGGAAGGCACAACAGGCACCTTTCCAGTTCTGTCTTAGTGGCCCCTTTATCTTATACAGGGAACATCTCCAAAACATGCCTTTTTTAAAACTACAGATGTCAGTTGGTCAATTAACACAGGAGGTCAGATGGCTTTGCTAACGGATCTCACCTTGACATGGAAGCTGGCCAGAGAGATGTTGGGCCGTCCTGTGGTGCAGCGGAACTTCAGCTGCTGGTCTGCCGGGGGCTCACTGTATCGCTCCTGACGTGGGGGCCGCCCACCGAGCATCCCCTCGCGTTTCTGGAACGCCGTACAGCTCAGGCCCGTGTAGCTTTCTGGCTTGATCAGGTAGGCCTCAAAGGCGATATTCCTGGAGATCTGCCAGAGCAAAAGCCACAAGATTGCCTCCCAAGCAAGGATACCATCGGGAAAACTGACGCATGCCCTGGGAGGACCCATCCGTAGGCATCACACCTTCCCTGCTCCCCCAATAGGTCTGCCACTGACCTTCAGGTTTGCCAGACTTCCCACGTTCCTAATCATTTGTTAATGAAGCAAATCAAGCTCATTTCTCCTCAGGCAGCCTGCTGCTTTGCACTTGTTCCTGGGAACTATCACAAAAGGCTAGGCCAGGATCAGAGGCAGGGTTGGCTCAAGTTTCACCAATGAGGTCACCCACCGCTGAACACATGAAGCTTCCTGATATACTGAGTCAGCCCATTGGTCTATCAAGGTCAGTATTGTCTACTCTTACTGGATCTTCATGGTCTCAGGAGATCCCTTTTTAACTTGGAGGAACTGGGGACTGAACCTGGGACCTTCTGCATGCAAAGCAGATGCTCTACCACTGAGCCACAGCCTGCCCCTTATTGTCAACCAGAGCATAACCTGTGATGAAGATCTGAGTCCCACCTACTATCCTTCCCCCACCGTCTTAGCTCTGTGATCGCCTGTTTCCCCAGTACTCCTTGAGAGGAACGTCTAGTTTTGCTGGCACTCTTCAGTCTGGATCCATAGTCCCCCCTCCAAATCTCAGGCCTGGTCTCTTACTCCCTGTGGTTCCACCCAGCTCACCAACCCCAAGAGCCTGTGCCCTTACCACGGCAACGTGCTGCGAGTTGGGGCTGAGCGTATAGCTGGCAATCTTCTCCAGTGAGCGGACGATGCTGGTGCAGGCCTTGTCCTCAATCTGAGCCATCCACAGGACGTGGTCGTCCACCAGCATCATGTTGCTGGCCATCTCCACAATGACATCTGTGAGCTAGGCAGAGACCAGAGATTTAGGAGGTGGAGCACAAGGAAACCTGGAATGCTCTTAAGTGTTTAGCAGATGCAGAAGATTAACTAGGCAGCGTACACAGGAGCAGAAAACAAGTCAAAGTTGGAATAAAGTAGAAAATAGGGGTGGGATTCAGACTGGGAAAACAGAGCAGAGGAAGGAAGCTTAAAAACCCCCTTCACATAGTGCTATTTTTCAGATCTAATTAGCAGCCCTTCCATGGCTGTTAAGAACATAAGAAGAGCCCTGCTGGATCAGACCAGCGGTTCATCTAGACCAGCATCCTATCTCACACAGTGACCAATCTGGTACTGAAGTGGTTCCTCAGTGTTCTGAAGTGATATTTAAAACACACAGAGGTCGGATAACCCATTCCCGGTCCCCATTTTCTACTTTTACGTCGCTGGTCTTCAGCTAGTAAATCTGGAGGCAGAAGTGGGTCACAGCCCAAAGCCTGGTATATAAACAGCACCACCACTATTTTCTTTGGAGTTCTTTTTTTAATATTTCACCCAGATGTTTTCTTCACAATGCAATCTTAGCCAATCAGGGATCATGTTGTTGATGATGATAATGCCAATCAGATCTGACACCACTGAGGGCAAATGCAGCCAATTCAGAGTGAGGGCAATGCTTCCTGCTTTACCCTTCCCTTGCTGCTCGATGGGCATGGAGAAAGAACATTTGGTAGGCAGGAGAGAAAGGTAGAGTGGCTTCTGTTACAGTCACAGCTGCCTCCTAGGTAAAAGGGGTGACACTGTAATCCTTCTTCCCAGTCAGCAAAAGTCAGGGCAACTTATCAGTGAGTTCAGATGTGTAACCCAGAGGCATCTATGGAGATCCGGTGATGGTAAGAGGGTCAGACTGGAACCGGGGAGACCTGAGTTCACATGCCCTCTCAGCCCTGAAAGTTACTGGGTGACCTTGAGCCAAATACTTGCCTTTAGGCAAGCGACACAGAGTTGTTGTGGACATAACAAGGGGAGAACTATATCTGCCTCTTGGAGGAAAAGCAGGATTAAAATGTCACAGCTAAAATGTAACAGCTGGGTGGAAAAGCCACATCCACATGTTGCAAAATCATCCACAGATTGTTTCCTGACCCCTGGCAATTTTATATTTCTGTTATTAAGCTTCTCTGCATCTCTTTTCAATGTCTCTATGCATAGAAAAGCACTTTCATTATAACTCAGGAAAAAAGGTTTTGTTGTCGTTGTGAATTTTTTAAGGTGTCTTTTTTGTGCTGGGTACGCTTTTGATCATACTGATAACATCACTTCACATTTATTTAGCGCTGACAGTGTTGAGAGTCCTTAAAACATAGTTTATCCCAGTTATCCTTCCAACAGCCCTGTAGGGTAGGCCGGCATTATTACCCCCATACTACAGATGGACAGGCTGACCGAGAGGCTTGCTTAAGGTCATCTAGGTGAGACGAGATGTGACTCAGCACCAGAATCACTGCTCATTTTCACAGCCACACCTGTCCACAGTGAAGTGAGGGGAGGTCTGTTGACACTCAGCCTGGGTGTGTCTTTTTCCACCCTTGCATGGCAAGCCAAACATGCTGAAATTCCTTCTGCCGTCCAGTGATTAAAAACACAGTAGATGTTTGCATCTGGCCACCCTAAAAATCGTATATGATTTTTATTTATTTATTTTTTAAAAAGAAAGGTCTTAAATTGCACTTTAGGGACAGGCCTGCAAAGGTGAAATATGCGTCCTTTACATGTGTCTTCTTCTGTTTTTCTGCACATCCACCAATGTGGCAAGGGAAATACTTCTAGCTAAACAATATCCCTGACCCAACCTGTAAAACCGCTGTGGAGCAAAAAGTGCAAGTGAAGCCAATCTTTTTTTTTTTTTGTGAAATATATTTTTGTGAAATATATTTTTATTTTGAAAAGGTTTGATTACTACTACTCCTACTACTCCTACAATTACAGAAAAGAAAAGGGGGGATTATATAGAAAGCTGTACATTGCAGGGTATATCAAACAAGAAGTTGAAAAATATTTCTCCCGAACATTCCCTTCATCACAATTTTAAAACATTTTTTATCAGGCACAGTGGTCCTTACTTCAGACATTTTAAACTCCAAACTATTACTAATCTATTGCAACATTATTATTAATGTCATCATTACCACATATTCTGTGTTCCGTGTTTCATCATTTAACCCAACCTGTCAAACTGCTGTGGAGCAAGAGGTGCAAGTGAAGCCAATCTTGTGGAAATCAACTCCGATTCCACATACTGCTAAAATCATGGAAACCTGAACTCCCCACCACACCCAAGTCTCAATCCATGGTGCTTTGAGGGTGCTGGGAGAATGCAGACGGAAGAGCTGTATGGAGGAACCCTTCCCCCTGTACTGGAGTATGGGGAGGGGGAGAGGACAGGAGTGGGCTCAGTGGGCGACGCCGTTACCTGCTTAATCTGGTCCACATAACCGGTGAACTTCTCAATCATCTGAGACACGTAGATGACATCCATCATGTCTGAGAAGTTTGCAGCTTCCGCCGTGTAGACACGCAGTTGGTGGGCCAGGGTCAGGGCATTGGAGGCATTGATGGGCATCTGGGAGGACAGAAGAGCAGGGTCACAGCCACCCAAAGTCCAAGTTGGGCCAACAGTACTTTATTTATAAAACTGAAATGGGCCTAGGCTGAAGCCTACCTGCTTGCTCACAGAAGAGTCCCCCCGCCCCCCATCTCAGGCACATAAAAGTAGCTTCCCGTTGGGGATGACCAAAATGAATTCTGCACATACTCCAAAGCACTCTCTTGGCTACTACTTCACATGTGCTTGAGAGGGCAAGAAAATCAGGTTCCAGGGCTGAAGGCTAGCACAAGCCTAGGCTCAGGGCCAACTCTGACATGACCCAAAAGATGTGCCCTTGGGAATTTCCACAGGTTTCTTTAAACAAGATGCTTGGGCAGAAGAGTATTTGGACTGGGCCCAAAATGCACGGGGAAGGTGGGTTTTAACTCCCCATGACACTCTCCAGATCTCAGTGGTCCCCTACCACCACGACCAGAGGGTAAAACATATAGGGATCTGTGCAAATGTGTCAGATTTGCATTTGCAGATTTGCAGTGGCTCAAGTGGTTAAGACGCTGAACTGCAGACCAGAAGGTCGGTAGTTCAGCAGTTCGAGACCTGAGCGCTGCATGATGGAGTGAGCTCCCGTCTCTGGTCCCAGCTCCTGCCAACCTAGCAGTTCGAAAGCAAGGAATTGCAAGTAGATAAATAGGTACCACTTCAGTGGGAAGGCAACAGCGTTCCGTGCACATCGGCGTCTAGACATGCCGGCCACATGTCCATGGAAACATCTTTGGACAGCGCTGGCTCTTTGGCTTGGAAATGGAGATGAGCACCGCAGCCCTAGAATTGGATTCGACTGGCTTTTGAGCAAGGGAAACCTTTACCTATCTCCTTCTACCTGAGTGGCTGGGGTTCCAACACCTTCCCCACGCCTTTTAACCATGGACCAACCAGACCACATTAAGTTAAAGTATCAGATGCTGGGACTCAGATGTCCAGATATTCTCACAAGCCACTTCACTCGATCAGTGTAGCCACAGCACTTGCACATTCCGGGAGGTGCACCAGGGAGGGGTCAGCACATGCTATGGACACTGCCGCTGTCCAAAGGGCTGCCTTTCCCCAACTCACCAGCACGAAGGTATAGAGAACACGGGTGATATCGTTGGTGTACAGGCAGTGGGAATAGTCCCCTTCTTCCCAGTGGCCTGTGCGGTCGCAGCGTCGCCAAGCTTGCTTCTCCAGGCTGGGCCCCCCGTTCCCAGAGGTGAAAGGGTACTGCAGGCAGGACTGGTAGGCAGTGATGCCAGCCAAGGTGCGTGGCCATCTGTTGGCAGGGAGAAGGGCAACCAGTGAAAACAGGAACTGCCTTGGGGTGGGCACCATTGGCAGAGGTCTGCCACTTTCCTAGTCCAGGGCTCTGTTTTGTCCTTCACAATCTCGGCATCTGGTTTTGTTTTTTATTTATTTAAAGAGGAACCAGCCGCTCATTCAGAAATACTGCAGCAACAATGCAACAACAGCTGCTCTGGAGAAAAGGCTTTTCCATCTGGGGAGGAGGAGGAGGAGGAGATACATGGCATTCCCCTCTTTGGCAGATTTCCAATATGCTCCCTACCCCAGGGGTGTCGAACGCATTTGTTATGAGGGCCGGATCTGACATAAATGAGTCCTTGTTGGGCCGGGCCAGGTGTGTCATAAAATGTAATGCCAGGTTGCGGAGATATAAACTTTATAAAGGACACAAACACAAAAGATTTTTTTTTACTTAAAATAAAAACATGCTTAAAACGTTAGCACTCTTGCAATATTTTGTTTATTGAACAGTGTCTGATAACTGACTCCTCTTGCTCTGAATTACTGTGTCAAAATGTCTGTGCTGTTGGCAATCTTGAGTATGCTGTTCAGGTGTGTCTCTGTAAGCTGCGACCCTACTTTTGGTTTATTGACGTTCACCACAGAAATCTCATGCTCAGAGTTCTGAGTCTAGGACCCAGGGGGAAACATGAAATGGATGAGCAATTGAGAGAGTCTGGCGAGCCAGGCTATGATGCAGCAGCAGCAACAGAACTGGAAGCAGGAGAGAGCCAGTCTGGTGTAGTGGTTAAGCGCGGACTCTAATCTGGGAGAACCGGGTTTGATTCCCCACTCCTCCACTTGCACCTGGCTGGATGACCCTGGGCAAGCCATAGCTCTGTACCAGCTATTCTCTCAAGGACAGCTTGGGAAAGAGCTCTCTCAGCCCCACTTACCTCACAGGGTGTCTGTTGTGGGGAGGGGAAGGGAAAGGAGTTTGTAAGCCGCTCTGAGACTCCCAAGTGAATGAAGGGCGGAATATAAATCCAATCTCTTCTTCTCTTCTTCTTCCAGTGCGGGGCCTGATAGAAGCCCTCCGGGGGCCTAATTTGGCCCCCGGGCTGCATGTTTGACACCCCTGACCTACACTGTTCCTTTGACCCACAGGAGTGCAATTTCATGGGGCACAGAAAGCTGCAGTGAGACACGGGAGGCTGGGAAGTTGCCTTCCTCTAGCATGACTTGGCTCCCATTCCCTAGCAGCCACATCTTATTGGTAAAGCCTTCCAGGGACCCTACAGTCTTCAGGTTACTCACATCTGAATTAAAAAAATAAACAAAGGCCACGTCCACACTGTCACTTTTGTCACTCATTTCTCCCTATTGCTTCAGGTTCTCCCCCCCCCCATACGTTTTGCTCTCTCTAGTAGTCCCAGAGGGAACAAAACACATGTGAAAAAGGGGTGGGGACCCAAAGCAATAGGGAGAAATGAGTGACAAAAGTGACAGTGTGGACGTGGCCATATATATTTATTTACTTCACTTATAACCTGCCTTTCTCCCCAGTGGAGACCTGGGCATACTACATTCTGCTCTCCTCCATTTTATCCTCACAACAACCCTGTGAGGTAGACAGGTGGAGTGTGCAACTGGCCCAAGTTCACCCAGCAAGCTTTCATGGCAGAGTGGAGATTCCAGCCTGAGTCTCCCAGGCTCTAGTCCGACACTCTAACCATGCTCGCTCTCAAATGGCATACGGAAGGTGGATCTAGGTTCCATCTCTTCCTCCAAACAAACTTTCCAAATACCAGGAGTTGTGGGGCTGAGCATTAAGGAGCATGCAACTGTACTGTTCTGGCAGGCCAAAGCTTCTAGACTGTCATGTTTCCTCCCTGACACAATGGCTCAGTTCAGATACTCTAGAAGCCGAACTGGGGTTCAGCGTGATGCCGGGACTGACAAACCAGGGCTTGTGATGGATCAGCAAACCAGCATCAAACCATAGTTTGCAAACCACAGGTTGTGCTCACTCATCTGAACTGCAGAAGTTATCAAACACCAAAAGGTCTTGTGCGTGTACACCAAAGATCAGATCTTCTTCACAACACAATGAGCTAAGAAATCAACAACCATCCCTTCTGTGACGAAACATCCCAGATCACAGTGGTATGTATTGGTAGCTGATTTCACATCTCAGTGTTGCCAACAGATGCTGACTGGTTTCCTATGAAATGTATCTTACTACATTACTATACATGGGTTGTATTTTCATAATCATTTATATGCATGCTGCGTGTTTTGTTGATATATGTGTGCTCTGCTTTTTGATGCCGGAAATGCAACATTATCTGGAAATGTACTGTATTAAAAACATGTATTGCTCTACGGATGCTTTCCAGTACTTTGTACTTAATTTCTGTTTAACAGAAATTCTTCCCTCTGCTTGTGATGTCTGAATTGCCACCATCTTTTAATTGCTGATTGTATGACTGTTTTATTCTGTTTTATGTGATCTGGCACATGTTGATTAAGTGATTGGCACATGTTGCTGTTAACTGTAAGCCGCCCTGAGCCCGTTCGCAGGGAGGGCAGGATATAAATCTAACTTAATAAATAAATAAATAATCTTGCCTCCAAAGGCCTCTAACATCAGAAGTGGGGCATCAGCTTTATGGGCCACTAAGCAGATAGAAAATGCAGGCAGGCAACCTGCTATCAGCCACGGTGTTCTGTCTGTTTAGAAGCTCAAACCATGGTTTGAGGTTTAGACCAGAGGCAGTGCTAACCATGGTTTGCTGTCATGCCAAAACTGAGCCAATGTCTTTCCTTCAAAAATGGCAAAGGTTCTTGTCTTCTTCTACATCTGGATTAGAGCTTTGCTGGCCTGAGATGACGTAATCCCGAAAAAGCAGAGGGAAATGCAGACAGTTGCGTGTCAGGGATGGAGACCCTCTGTGGGAATGCACGAGGGGGCTGGGAAGGCAGCAAAAGGGGCAGGGGCCATGTCTGCCTAGGAAGCAGCTCCACCACGGGGGAGGAAAGCTTTCATGCTGTGCCACAGGGCTTGCAACAGAGAACAAACTTCAGACGCCAAGAATTTTATGGAGTGATTTATTTGCCTCCCTGGAACTCTGCCTGACCCAGCTGCTTCAACATCTGGCACGTGAGAGTCTCCCTACGCCCCCTCCCCCTGTGCCGGCAGCAACAGCTGGATGGATTGGAAGAAGGCGTGCAGAGGTCATATGGTCCCCCCCCCCCATTGTCTATGCAGGCACACGGACCTCCCTGCCACAGGCTGTTCCTTGCAAAGACAACCCCACCATCCTCCTCGTGGTTCCCAGGGGCCTCTGCTTCTCAACAGAGACAGAGCGGTTCAGGAGGCTTACATCCGGGTGGGTTCCAGCAAGCAGCTCTGCCAGAAAGACCTCGGTATCCGTGCTCAAAGAACCCATATCAAACCGGGGAGGAAACGCTGCGTGCCCCCCTCACCTCCTTTCAGAACAGTCTTCTATCTGCCCACTAAATCAAACCTCCTTCCCAGGAAAATACAAAACTTCCAATCAGATTACAAAGCTATCGAGAGCATCTCTCTCCCCTTCCAGGATTCAGTCTGGTTTTGGCACGGGGGGACTGTCTGCTGAGCATGCCAACTGCCCCACGCCTGCCATGGGTCAGGCCTCGATGCCCTCCCGGGGGGGTCCCTGTTTGGCCACACAGTGGTTGGAGCTCTCCACCCTCCCCTGGGACTTTGGTGCTGTTTTTCCTGCGCCTAACGGCAAGCCATATCCTGCTCATGCAGAGCGTGGAGGCGGAAAGGGGAGGAGAAGGCGAGCCCGCTGTTAATTCAAGCCACATTGACGGCACAGTAATTTATATTCCATAAAGACCCTGCCGAGGTTACGGCTGGCTCCATAAGCCTTTTTTCTCTTGCCAGAGAAATTCCAACACCTCTGCTTCTGGAGCCTGTCTGCGCTGCCAGAGCCGGGCCTCTCCTGCCGCCTCCCTCTCAATGGCTGCTTAATCATTCCCAGGCCCGGACTGCCAGAGAGAGCCGAAGCCACCCCTTCTTTTCCATAAGAGGGGCAGTGGACCCAGGGGCCCGAAGCTGGCTCCCCCCACAACAGCCATGGCAACATAGGTCCCTCTAGATTGAAAAAGCATGCTTGCTTTTTTAATGAGAAAGAAAACGCTCCCCCCCACCCCCACACCGACAGCAGCTGCACCACTTCCTCCCTGGTACTGAGATTCTGTGTGCCTCGATGGGGACCGCAAGGGGTTCCCGGCCCCACTCTGACAGCTGCTGGCGTGGCAAAAGCCACATCTCTCCTGCATTCCTTGCAGGGCCGGAGAAACGCAGCGGGCTGGGACAACCCTGCCTTCCCTGCAATTCCACCAGAATGGCAGCAGAGGGCAGAAGGGAGCAGGCAGCACAAGCTACTGCCGGGAGGCTGCCCAGGAAGCTCCATCACCCCCAGCGCCTCCATTTCTCCTGCTCCTGAACATGACAGGGTAACGTCTAAGGAACAAAACTAGTAAATTTTGAGCTGGGTTTGCAGTGTAAATAGCAGCAGTTTGTTTAATTTTTAAAGTTTCTGTTCCTCACAGTTCTCGGAACACGCGGTAAAAGACACTGCAAGCTCAATGAAAACACTTCCCTCTCATCAAGTGAAATGTGCCCCACTTTGTCGGCTAGTATGATGCTGAATATAGAGCACAGAAGCCAGGACCTGGAGCGGGATGAAGCTGGGAAGCATGGTGGCCTCGTCTTGATACAAGGGGGGTGGATTCAAAACAGACACACATACATGCTTCTGCATTTGGGGTGGAGCAGGCCTGTAGCCAGCAGTGGGGCACTGGGGTGCGGTGCCCCCTACTGGTTCTGCAGCGCCCCCTTCCCCTTCATTCCCCTGTCTTTCCCGGAGAGCTTAAGCTGTGCCACACCAGCCTGAAGCAATTTCTGTCATGTAACACATGGCGGATTCCTGTGACATATCTGAGAACTCATCCATGAAATCAAAGAAGCTGTACCCCTTATGCATAAGACAGGTGGAGGGAGCCCAGCTCATCGTGTATTGCCCTCCTCTTGGAAGGTCCATCACAGGCAGTGTTCCCTCTAAGCTGAGCTAGTGTGCGCTAGCTCACAGTTTTTTAGCCTCTGGCGCACGCTTTTTTGTCTCGGCTCAGGAAGGAGGGCTCCAGAGCAAACTAATTTATGCAGCAGCCAAATCGCTCGCTCACAATTTTAATGCCAGTAGCTCACAAGGTAGCATTTTTGCTCACAGGACTCCACAGCTTAGAGAAAACATGGAAGGTACCACTAAACCGGAGTGTTTGTGTCCACGGCAGCACCGGCTCCTACCTGAAGTCTCCGCGGTTGTTAGTGACCCGCTCCGCTGGGCAGTAGGATGCCGATGTCTCCAGCACAACGATCTCCACCTTCTTGCTAACGTTGCCCTGAGCAGTGGAGAGGGTGCACTCCCATTCGCCACTGGCTGAGACATGGATGTTGGACAGGATGAGCTCGCTAGGGACAGACAGTGTTTTCAGAAGATGCACAGACCTAGTCGGTAGCCAGCTTGACAGGAGAACCACTTCGAACCAAGAACACGGCATGCAGTCATCTGGCTGAAACGATACTCTCACTCCCTGATTTTGCAAAAGGCCTTCCAGTGCCTCCTCTGAGCACAGAAAAGAAGCAATTACGTAGACTCTGTACCCTGTAACTTGTTGCCCCTGACCAAAACTAGAAGAATGAGGTCTCGTTGCCAGACTCTTTAAACCTGAGAAACCCATGTCTCATACCTGGTGATGAAGGTGCAGTCATGGATCAAGCTCTCCTCCAGGATGATGCCGCTGCGTTCATCCCCCTGGACCAAGGCACGGTTGTGATGCCACAGGATGTGTGTGCTGTTGTCCAGGTAGGTGGCTGTACACTGGAAGGGGAGGCGGTCACCTTGGAAGACAACTTGCCGCAGTGAAGGGATCAGCTGGTGGGTGTGCAGCTCTGGGGCACCTTCTGGAAGGAAGATAGCAAGACTTGTTGGAGCTGTGCAGGATGGGAGACCCCCAAGTAGTAACCTCGTCCCAGCCCCAATCTGTTTGCTCATATTCAAAACAACAAAACCAGTATCCTCAATTTGGATATTTATGGAATTATGCAAATAAAGAAATCAGCATACATTTTATTTCATTTCTTTAAAGCATTTTTGATGCTGCCTTTACCCAAAGAGGGTCCCCCAAGACAATGTAACATTCTATTCCTGACAGACTTCTGCAAAGGGAAGTCCCGCCTCACCAACCTTTTGGAGCTCTTTGAGAAAGTGAACAAACATGTAGCTAACAGGACCTGGTAGACATTAGATTCTTAGACTTTAGGCTTTTGACAAGGTACCTCATCAAAGGCTCCTGAGTAAGCTTAGCAGTCATGGGGCAGGAGGATGCATTAAAAATTGGTTAAAGAACAGGAACCAAAGAGTAAGAATACATGGACAATCCTCTGAATGGAGTGAAGTAAGCAGTGGGGTCCCACAAGCATTGCTACTGGCGAGCTGTGCTATTTAATTTGCTTGTAAATAATCTGGAACAGAGGGTGAACAGTGTAATAGCCAAGTTTACACAGGACACAAAACTATTCAGGATGGTGAAAGCCAAGGCCAACTGTGAAGAGCTCCAGGGAGATCTCCACAAATTGTGTGAGTGGGCAACGAAATAGCAAATCAAAAAGTCAAAGTGTAAGGCGATGCACATTGGAACAAGTAATTCCAACCTCAAGAATATGCTAATGGTTTCTGAACATGCTGAGACTGAGAAGGAAAGAGACCTTGCAATTGTAGCGGGTAGCTCAGTGAAAATGTCAGCCCTGTATGCCACAGTGAAAAATGAAAACTGTATGCTGGGGATTTTTAAGAAAGGGATTTCAAAATAAGACAAGCAATATTATAATGCCCCTGTATATATCTATGGTGTGACATCATTTGGAATACAGTGCAAAGTTCTGGTCACCCTGTCTCAGAAAGGACAGTGCAGAGCTGGAAAAAGAAAAGAAGATGGCAACCAAGATGTTTAAGGGGTTGGAGCACTTTTCCTGTGAGGAAAGGCTGAAGAGTCTGCGACTTTTCAGTTTAGAAAAGAGGTGACTATGGGGGGACATGACAGAAGCTTATAAAATTATGCATGGGGTGGAGAGAGCTGACAAAGAGAAATTTTTCTCCCTCTCCCAAAAGAACTTGAGGGCATCCAGTGAAGCTGAGGGGCATTAGAGTCAGGACAGACTAAAAGAAATAGTTCTTTATTCAATGAGTGATTAAAGTGTGGAATTTGCTGCCGGAGGATGTGGTGAAGGCCACAGACAAAGACAGCTTTAAAGGGGGATTTGACAGATTCATGGAGGATAGGTCTATCAATGGCTGGGTGACTTAAGGGAACCTCCACATTCAGAAGCAGTGAACCTCCGAACACCTCTGACTGCCAGGAGGTAAAATCAGGGGAACGCCTTGGCCTCTATGCCCTGTTGTTGGTCCTCCAGAGTAACTGGTTGGCCACTGTGTGAGACAGGATACTTGACTAGATGGACCACTGGTCTGATCCAGCAGGGCTCTTCTTACGTTCTTACGTTTAAATATGTCACAAAGTTCTCCAAATATCTTAAGGAGTATGATCCTGTCTTTTTAAAAAGGAAGGAAACCAAGAGTCTCCATATAATGAGTTTCAAAATGATCTCCATGCTAGGAATTTGCCTTCTTGCAAAGCCTCCAAGAAAAAGGGTACTAAAATTCTACAAGTAATGACTGCACTTATAACTGCAGAACACTCACAGCTGGGCCGGTACTGAAACCACACCTTAGCGGTTGTGCTCCTCCACCCAGTTCCCAAAGGAATGCCAGACTCTTGACCGATATTCGGGGACTGCTTCCCCAGCAAGCACTCATTCTGTAGGTTTCCCCCAAGCTGCTGGGAACCTCACCACAGCGCATCTGGCCCTCCCGGATGTTCCGCACTGGCTTCCCATGCAAGGCGCTGGGGTAGATGCACAGTGTCTTGTCCGATATCTGGACGGAGCGGTTCTTGGACCAGGGCAGGACCCAGCGCATGTTGCAGTCGCATGTCAGGTATTCCGTGGCAAAGTCGCTGGAGGGAGGGATAGAGCCACAAATTGTGGTCAGCTGAAGGCGATGGGGAGGAGGGGTTTGCAGGAGACACCAAGACAGAACCAATTCAGAGAAATCTTCAAATCCAGGACCCAAACATGGGGCAGAGAAAACTGATACACTACAGCAGAGCTGAATGCAGGGCTGAAAGCATATTACCCCAATGTGATCTATTAACTTCATTTCAGAAATAAAACAGACATTTCATTTTCTTTCATGACTCATCAGATCGTATTGTGGTGTGCAGAGTTTGGGATCCTCACAGAACTTTTCCCAGCTGCTCTTGAAGTGACCAGATCAGCCAAAACCAGAAGTGGTGTCTTTTCAAGGCAGTGAAGAACAGCTGGTTTTATACTCCACCCCCTTCACTACCCGAAGGAGTCTCGGAGTGGCTTACAATGGCCTTCCCTTCCTCTCCCCACAGCAGACACCCTGTGAGGTAGGTGGGGCTGAGAGAGCTCTGACAGAAACTGCTCTTGAGAGAAATGCTCTGAGAGAGCTGTGACTGACCCAAGGTCACCCAGCTGGCTTCATGCAGAGAAGTGGGGAATCAACCCCGATTCTCCAGATTAGAGTCTGCCACTCTTAACCACTACACCAAACTGGATCCAGGAGAGGCACATAAATAAAGGAGGGGCCTGTGAGGAAGTAAGACTTTCTGACTACATTCCACTCGGGAGACACTTGCGGCTCTTTGACACGCCACCTGTGGCTCTCTTGATACTGTTCCCCAAGGTGGCACCTCCCCCCCCCCCCCCCCCCCGTTTCAGAAAAGTGGGCCAGGCCCTTGCCCAGTGAAGCTTGTGGCTGGCAGGTGGTTCCCACCTTGAAACCGATGCCAGAGGAACAGTGAAGCGTAGAGGCTCCCTGAGGTGCAGGCCCCACACCAGGGAAGGAAGTACATGGGGCTCTCTCGGGTGATGGTAACTGTCAAAATGACTCTCAGCGAGTCACATGATGAGTACCTCTGCTCTACGAGAAAGAGACAGCCTCCTCAAACGCCCACAGAAAAGCCGGAGCATCGGAGGCTGGTAGACCTTGTGCCTAAGGTCCAGGGCTGTGCTCTTTGAGGCCCCAACGAGATAGGACTCTCACAGGTCGGTTTGCAGTGGGACTGCATACGCACGGGTGCCAGAGAATTGATGCTCAAGCCCCGTCCCCATCTGAGAGCCAACCTAGATGCAGAGGGCGGCCATTCCCGCACTTGGAGAGGTGCATGGGGGCAACGAGGGTGCCAGTTCTTGTTGCCTTGCAGGCCCAATCAGGACTGGGCCCACATGGCATTCTCAAAACACCCACATTTGGCTTTATAACAGTGGCGGCATCCCCAGGATGGGCATGGGGACACCATCACACCTAGTTTGGCCCTGATTTAAAGGGCATTTGGGTCTTCTGGTTAAAGACAAGCAGGCTGCCACAAGGGATGGTGTGCCAGGCACCATCAAGGCCCTCCTGCCCCAGGAGTCAGTGAGACCCAAAAGGGGCATCTCTGGGTATGCAGAGTGTCCTGTCCTGTCTGTAGGTGGTCCTGTTGTCATCCTGGGAGAAAAACATACCCTTTGGTACAGACAACTGTTAACGCAATTCATGGCATGCTTACCATGCTGGAACCCGTGCAGGAATCACGCACTGCTCCGAGGATGGCCTGGTCTCCTGTGCATGCTTAGAACACAGCCTAGAGCCAATGTTCCCTCTAAGCTGAGTTAGTGTGAGCGAGCTCACAGTTTTTCAGCCTCCAGCTCACACATTTTTGTCTGAGCTCAGGAAGGATGGCTCCAGAGCAAACTTATTTTATGCAGTAGCCAAATCGCTTGCTCCCAACTTTAATGCCAGTAGCTCACAAAGTAGAATTTTTGCTCACAGGATTCCACAGCTTAGAGGGAGCACTGCAGAACCTTCACAGACTTGGGCTGGGAGAAGGAATCCTTGCGTGGAAGTTCGGATGTCCCCCTCCGACTTCTAGCATCAGGTGGTATCCACAAGTGGACGAAACCCAGGACTGCTCCTCTTCCAGATTCCAATTCTGTGACCTCGGCTCTGCATGCCCATTTTCATCTGCAATGGTGTGTGTGTGTGTGTGGGGGAGATACTCACATGACTTTCAGAGACAGCAGATGGTCAAAGACCCCAGGCTGGAGGCTGGAGAAAATATTGTCTGATACGTTCCTGACAAAGCAGAGAATGAACAAGTCACTTCACTCGGTCAAGGCTGGTCAGATTATCCATCACCGAGAGCAGGGCTGTGGGTGTTCTTGCCCTCCATCTCCCTGACTCAGTATTTTATTTGTTTAAGATATTTCTACAGAGGTGCGTGGGCAGAAGCAGCTGCAGCCTTCTTTTCCTTGCTGTGTTCTCCTCCTTAAACCACTTGGGGAGCTGCTATTAGCTCAGTGGCATAACTGAGGTACTGCCACATAAGTATCGTGACTTCACAAATGGAGTCCATCACAGTTCCACAGGCCGGTTTAAGTTGCTATGAGCATAGGGTCTTTTAATGACCTTCCAGAGGATGCAAATAAGAACATAAGAGAAGCCGATGTTGGATCAGGCCAATGGCCCATCCAGTCCAACACTCTGTCACACAGTGGCCAAAAACACCAGCTGCCCTCAGAAGGTCCAGCAGTGGGGCCAGGACACTAGAAGCCCTCTCACTGTCCCCCCCCCCCCCCCCAAAGCACCAAGAATACAGAGCATCACTTGCCCCAGACTGAGAGTTCCTATCTATACCTCGTGGCTAATAGCCACTGATGGACTTCTGCTCCATATGTTTTTCTAATACCCTCTTGAAGCTGTCTACGTTCGTAGCTGCCGCCACCTCCTGTGGCAGTGAATTCCACATGCTGATCACTTTTTGGGTGAAGAAGTACTTTTTTATCTGTTCTAACCCAACTGCTCAGCAATTTCATGGAGTGCCCATGAGTTCTTGTATTGTGAGAAAGGGAGAAAAGGACTTCTTTCTCTACCCGCTCTATCCCATGCATAATCTTGTAAACCTTGATCATGTCACCCTTCCGTTGTCGTTTCTCCAAGCTAAAGATGGGTGAGGGAGGCATGGAGAGGAAAGTTGCAGCCGCTTCTGCCCATGTTCGGTAGTCATGAGGAGAAATGGGCAAGCGTGAGTGTGGGAGATGCCAAACTCCCACTGAACAGCCGCTTCAAAGTCCTCGTGTTGTCACCCAGAGACATGGCCTGTTCACAGGGCCTGGGGGCCCAGCAATAACGTGCAAGCGGTAGCTGGAAGCTGCTGGCCAGAAGAACTGCTGACCAGCAGGCAGCTAGAATTTTAATTTCCAGATTGGCATTCACTTTTCAGTTGTGTCCTAAAAAGTTATTTGCTTAATTAGGATGCTGGAATGTGTGCTTTAATTTTATGTGTAGAATGTAACCTGGATTGTGGTACATCAGCTCTCATCCTCCTTGGAAGGAAAAGCATCAGAAGGAAATCAGGATCTCCTAGCTGAATTCCCCTCTAAGGAATTAAAGGAAAAGGAGTATGAGCTCCTCACTGTGGGGAGCTTTTGGGGGTGGAGTCTGAGGAGGGCGGGGTTTGGGGGAGGGAGGGACCTCAGCAGGATATAACGCCACAGCCCACCCTCCAAAGCAGCCACTTTCTCAAGGGGAACAGATCTTGGTCATCTGGAGATGAACTGTATTAGTGGGAGAGCTCCAAGTTTCACATGGAGGTTGGCAACCCTACCCCCTTACAATTTTGCAAACTGGATACAGAATGGAGTCTTGATAGCACGGATGAAGCTGACAGCCCCCAGCCCAGCAAGAGCATACCAAATACAGCCATTGTCGCTACCCAAATACTCACAAGCGGATGAGGTTGGTCAGTCCCTGGAAGATGCCGGTGCTGAGACAGCCAATGCGGTTGTTGGAGAGGTCTCTGGGAATAAACAGAGGACTTTGAGAAGTCACAGACACCAACTACACTAATCCTGAGAGAGGAAACTGCAAGCCACAGGGACCACTGCGTGGGGCAGAGTGCTGAAGAAGAGGTCACCCCTGGGCAGATGCCAGAACCAAAAGTGCAGCTCCTTGGTCACTGCTCTGTATTTCAAACCGCCCTGAGCAGGTCTTTGAACATAAAATTATAAACAAAGCAGTGGATGCCACCACATGGACAGGACTGGGAAAACCTAAACTTTGCTACCTAGATGGCAGCCATCCAGGCTTTGCTGTGATTTTTCCCAAAATTTCACAGCAAAGCAGGTTTGAGGATGCTCAGAGAAAAGCTAGGGAAGCCCCAAAGGCACAGGAATGCCCCACAATGCTGAGGGGAAGAGGGGGGGAAAACTTACACTTCCCAAAAGCATGGAACCCAGGGCAAATAACCCATGTGAAAAATGGCTCTTTGCCTTGTCGCCAAAGTCAAGGCAGCGAGAACGCCGGTGGTATCAGCAAGGGGGAAGGACAGTCTCATATGTACCTCCTGTGAAGATTCTCACTACCAGTTTGGTGCAGTGGTTAAATGCACGGACTCTAATCTGGGAGAACCGGGTTTGATTCCCCACACCTCCACTTGCACCTGCTGGATGACCTTGGGCAAGCCATAGTTCTGACACAGCTGTTCTTGAAAAAGAGCAGTTTCTGTCAGAGCTCTCTCAGCCCCACCTACCTCACAGGGTGTCTGTTGTGGGGAGGGGAGGGGAAGGGAAAGGAGTTTGTAAACTGCTCTGAGACTCCTTCGGGTAGTGAAGGGCGGGGTATAAATCCAATCTTTTTCTACCATGAAGCCCCCTCTCTGTGGATAGAACTAAGGCAGCACCGATGGACACTGCTGGAGGGGAACACCAAAGGGAACCGGTCCTCTGGTGTGGCCCTTTGATACAGGTATCAGGTAAGGGAACGGAGTGAAAGATCTGCATCAGAAAACCCATAACTGCGGTGACTGAAAACGACTTTGTCAAAGTATTTGCAGGGGACCTTGAAGACATAAGGCAGGAGATAAATCCTGGAAAGAAATGATTTTTTAAAAAGCATATTTCCTCCTGTACATTTCCTTTTAGGCTACACAGGCCTGGGCAATATACAATGGTGAAAAATTACCATGAAACCCACATGCTATCCAGGGGTGGGGTGGGGGCGATGACACTTTATGAACAACACGCAGGTCCCAGGTGATACAGCGCTGAGAGAAAAGACTGATGGGGTTCATAAAGGTGACCGAACAATGGGCAAGTTTGAGGGCTGGAACGGGGTTAGGAAGGGGGAGGAGGAGACGGGATTGGCTGGGCAGTACTTACAGACGCTTCAGGTTGGAGAGGCCAAGAAAAGCTCCAGGCTGGATAGTGCTGATCAGGTTGTTCTTCAGGTCTCTGAGAACAGAGAGGAGAACACACAAAGGGTTAGTCCTGTGATGACACAAGGATGGCATTTTTCCTTACAAGAAGTCCAGCATCTCTTTATACTGAGACAAGGGCAAAGCTCCCTTCTTGGAATGACTCTATTCAGTATCCAAGCAGCAGCACTGAAGCTGTTTGCCTTCTGGTGGGAAGGGCCATCAGGTCACAGCTGACTTATGGTAACTCCTCAGGAGGTTCTCCAGGCTACAGACGAACAGAGGTGGTTTGCCACTGCCTGCCTCCATCTGGTGACCCTAGATCCTTGGTGGTCTCCCATCCAAGTACTAACCAGGGCCAACCCTGCTTAGCTTCCAAGATCTGACAAGATCGGGCTATCCTGGGCCATCCAGGTCAGGGCATTGCCTTCTGCATATGCATATTATCCATAGATACCGTAGATACATTGTGTTCTGGCTAAAGGCACAGTGGAATCTCATTATTATCATCGTATGAGCTTTCATGCATTTATCCCAATTGAGAACTTTTCTTTCTAAAGGAAAGTTGAGATGCCGGGCAAACAACTTCCTGCCCTGGAAGAAACGCCAATTTTCATTTTTGCCTTTCTGGAGGAAGAGTTCTGTCCAAAGTCCTTCTGGCTCAGCACCTTGTTTCCAACAGTGGCCAGCCAGATGCTTTGGGGAGTCCACAAGCAAGGCACAAGCAGCAGCTTTCTCTAGCGGTTTGCTCCTCTACTGCCATTCATAGTGTATCTGAACATGGAAGTTCAATTGAACTATTATGGCTATTAGCTATTGGAAAATCTATCTTGAGTGTTTCTTATCCCTTCCAAAAGGCATCTAAACCAATTGCCATTGTCATATCTTGTGGCAGTAAATTCCATGTTCGCATTATGCTGAGCCCCCCACTATGAACCATAACCACAGGCTGAAACCTCATAGTTAGCTTATGGCTCCCCATACCCAATGTACAACCTGATGACATCAGAATATGCAAACATTTTGCCACGGGTTGCAGAGGGGGAGAATTCAACAAGGGACTACTAATTTTCCAGCAGCAATTTGGCTAACCTGATCCCGTCCAATCTCAGAAGCTAAGCAGGGTCAGCCCAGGTTAGTACTTGGTTGGGAGACTGCCAAAGAAGGCTCTGCAGAAGAAGAAGGTGAGCCTCCTTTCCTTTCCTTTTGTACCCTTAGAAGCTCACTGATTCATCCATCTTGAGCAGCAGCAAACACTTGTTTCTTACTTTTTAGATGCAAGGGCTAAAAGGACTGAGACAAATTGTGCAATTGCTAGAGTGGTCCTGGGATCCTTATCGCTGAGCAAAAGAGCCAGCGTTTCTGGAGAACAGGAAGACGGCTGGTTGAACAGCAGAAGCCAGCAACGGCAAACCACTTCTGCTTCTCACTTGCCTTGAAAATCCTAGGGGGCTGCTGCAAGTTGGCAGAGATTTGATGGCACTTTCCACCACCATTGTAAAGTGTAGTTCCGCCGTCAGAATGGTGCATGATGCTCCATTACCTACATTATAGAGAGGAGGCAACAGTGGCCGATTCCCACCCAAAATGACATCAGCTCCCCTTAACCCAAGGGCATTAATTCCTGTTAACCTCACATCAAAGAGTGTTTGTAGCTGCAGGAGATTGGTTATTGTTCTGTAATTCATTAAGAACCCTCAGATGGACTCCTCCCCCGTAACTGGTGATTCTCTTTCCCACCCTCAGTTTATGCAACAGAATAAGGAAGAGCAACGCATACACACGCAGCAGACCACCCACGTGTTCTAGAGGTTTAGCCAGACAGCCTGAGGGTGGCAAGAATCAAGCTACCCTCTTTTTCCACACCCATGTGTCGCCCACATGGTCATTACAATCTGGGGAATCCAAGCTTTCAGGGCTGGTTTCTTTAAGAGCTGTTTTCTAGACCTTGTGGCCATTGAGGCAGATTTGAAGCTCTGAAGGAAGAATGCTTGAAGAGGAAAAAAGCAAGTCAAACAAAGGTCAAGTTTGGGGTGGAGACAGTGAGTACAAGTGAACATCAAAACAGGAGCCCTTGTTCCCTGACATCAGCAGAAACCACTAGTGGTTTTCAATACAAATAATCAAGAGCACCGCTGGGTAAAAAAAAAAAAAAATCATGGTGTTTCAACTGGTGAGTTACAAGGGAATAAAAGAAGATACATAAAAAGGGATCATTTTGCCAAATCGCAAAGCGGAATTTGTATCATACTGGAACAGCATTTCCCCAAGATAATATGGTACTGTACATTTGATTCCCCCACCCCCTCTTTCATAATGGAGAATGCAATTAAAAATGCCCCCAAATGTTCACTCTTCAAATGCACACACAAATGTTGGTCTGTCCTTCTTGTCACCCCTTAACCCCCCCCCCCCTTGGCTTCTAATGGGTTGTCTGTCATCTGTTTTGCTTAAAGCTCTGTGTGCAGATTATACAAATTTAGTTGATATGATTATATATTTAAAACATCACATGGCACAGTCATGGATGTCAGCAGCAATTCCTATGTGCAGTACTTCCCCTTAAGAAAGTCGTATCATAACAAAATTGGCGAAGACAGCATGTGGACCCTTTGACGATTTTTCAAGTTGCTCCCCCCCCCCCATGAGAATGGGTTGGGAATGCTCACACAGACGGTAAACTTGAGTCATGGTTATTGTCAAAAGTTGATTCTTCTTTACAAAAAAAAAAATTGGATAAAGCACAAGTTCACTCATAGTAGTCTGGCACTTGCTATGTTCATACAGATGATGCCAAGATTATGGTGCATTCCATGCAGCGAGAAGATATGTACTCATTGGGAACAGTGTTCCCTCTAAGCTGAGTTAGTGAGAGCTAGCTCACAGTTCTTTAGCCTCTGGCTCACAGATCTTGGTCTTAGCTCAGGAAGGATGGCTCCAGAGCAAACTATTTTATGCCAAATCACTCACTCACAACTTTAATGCCAGTAGCTCATAAAGTAGAATTTTTGCTCACAAGACTCCACAGCTTAGAGGTAGCATCGATTAGGAAGCCTTTTCCTCGGGGGTTCTGTGCTGACCAAGGCTGTCTGTCCCCCCCCCCCCGCACACACACACATCCCAGCTTCTCCACGGGTGTTGCTAATTGCAGAAATCTGCTAGCAGTAAGATAAGAATCTGGAATCTGGAAGACACACAACCCTCTTGCTGTTCGCCTCCTCCCCACTTCTCTACAGACTTGAGAAAGGAGAGATGAGTATGCAGATCGCACTGAAGGCAGCTGCTACCCTAAATCATCCTTTTAAAGTTTAGAAGAACAAGAGAAACAGGAGGCACTATTCTCACAGTACCAAAAAGACAGCTGGAATGAGAAACCAGCATAGCATTTAAAAAAAAAAAAAGACACAACCCTCTTCTTGAGGGTGAGCACATGCAGTGCCTGTGCTAGGGAAAGACCCCTTCTGCATACCTCAGAGGGTTGCTGCCAGTCAGAATGGACTTACAACACATGGCAGGCCACTGACTCAACTCAGTACAAGGCAGCTGCCTCACAGTTAAGGCAGACAAGACATTGGAAGTTGACGATTGGAGCTCCTAAGTGGGTTTCCTTGGTAAACAGCAACTGCTTGGCTCTCTGCTTTGGACTGAGACTATGAAGGCATTTGGGGGGGGGGGGGGTTTGATCCTCTTGCACGGTTTCTGTAACTCGAAACAGCTCCACAGAGTGGCTCTGGAGTCAGTGTGCTATAGTGGTTTGAGTGTCAGACTAGGATCTTGCTGCTTTTTAAGAGTCCCCACTGACAGGGGGAAGGAAATGGCTACCATTCAGCCAGGGTAAAGGGAAATGGCTGCCATGTGGACGGGAAGATCTAAACTTTCCCACCCACACGCCAGCCCTCCCAGCTTTACTGTAACCTTTCCCAAAACTCTGAAGCAAAGCACGTTTAATAAAGACTGGAGAAAAGATGGTGAAATCATCAGAGGCACTCAAATGTACCTCGAGTCTATGAAGCAGGAAAAAAAACCCAGCAACACTGAACCTGGGGCAGCTAACCTGTGCCTCCCTTAACCTACCTGCCTCATACTATTTTCACTGTGGTGATCAAATGGAGGAGAGAGCAGTGTGCACGGCCCTGAACTCCGTGGAGGAAGGGTAGGTTGAAATGCCCTTAATAAATGAACATACAAACAGGCTGCATATGTGGAGCCTTCATATCTCCCCCAATGAGGCAGATTTGACAAAGACAGCACACATGACTCACCATTTTCCAGTACATCCTCACAATGAGAGAGAAAGACTGGCACAGGGGCACAGAGGGATTTGAACCCTGATCTCTCTGATCCCAGTCCCATCCACAACATCATCATGACTCTCAGCTCTGTTCGCTTGTTTCAGATTGCAAGGCAGGAAAGGTTAAACACACACCAAGAGACCTAGTGTTGTGTAGTGGTTTGAGAATGCCAGACAAGGATTGTGGTGACCCAGGTTCGTATCCCGATTCTCACATGGGAACCTGCTGGCCGACCTTGGGCAAGTCACACACTCTCTGCCTGAGCTACCTCACTGGATTGTTGTGAGGATAAAATGGAGCAGAGGCAATAATGTAAGCTGTTTCGGGTGCCCACTGGGGAGAGCGGTGTGGTATTAACGAAGTTAATTTAAAAACAAACAAACACTGGTTCTCCTGATCTGAATGAGGACCTAGCGTAGCTGCCTGTACAAAGGGGGGGGGGGACCTTAAGGGAGCTCCAAGCACAGAACTTCTGGCAGTTCCACACAATTTGACTCTTGATAAGCCTTTGGCAGTTTTCAAGTTTGATCTGTAGTTTCTTTTCAAAGGAAGACGCCTTTTAAAGAAAACATTCTTATCGCACCTTTCTCCCTATAAATGGCGACCCAGGTTGGCTCACAACGCTGACCTCAGCTAAGAAACAAATACATTGAACCCAGCATTCAACAGTCACCTACTAACTTGGCAGATACCAAGTCCTCCCATTGCCCCAATCAAAGATTTCTTCTCTACTTCTGTCAAGTTGTTTCAGGGAATTGGGGCAGATCCTGGTGAAGGATCGTGCCCGGATGACAGCTGGATGAATCAGTCTTCAAGCCGCTTAACTGCTCATAAGAATAAAATTCTGGAGAACAGATCTGAGCAATCTCACACATTTCCAGCTTTTCATCAGTTAGAACAGGGACACGCTTGCATGCTTCTAACACCTCACAGTACAGATTGTTTACCTGAGGATCAAACTATCCAGAATGTCTATCTATTTTAGTATATTTGTATCTTGCCTTTTTATCCCTCATTTTATCCTCACAACAACCCTGTGAGGTAGGTTAGACCGTGGGTGTGTGTTGGGAGGGGGGCACTTCATGGCAAAGTGGGAATTTGAACCCAGGTCTCTCAGGTCCTAGTCTAACTGCTATACCACATTGGCTCCAATGTTCCCTCTAAGCTGAGTTAGTGTGAGCTAGCTCACAGTTTTTTAGCTTCCAGCTCACAGATTTTTGTCTTAGCTCAGGAAGGATGGCTCCAGAGCGAACTGATTTATGTAGCAGCCAAATCACTCACTCACAGCTTTAATGCCAGTAGCTCACAAAGTAGGTTTTTTGCTCACGAGACTCCACAGCTTAGAGGGGGCATTGGTTGGCTCTGCAGCGACTGCTTACCATTTTGTTTAATGTTAAAACAGCAGCTGTGGGGTGGGAAGTTGGATCATAGCCAGGGAACTGGAGAGTATTAAAAAAACCTTCTTCAGACTTAATGCCATTTCCCAATAGAAACTGTCCCGTTCCAAACTGAGAAAGGACTCATGTTGTACTTGACTTTCCTTGGTCATGCAGCTAACAACAGATTGGGAAGGGGAGATTTCTAACCCCTGCCCCAAAACACGCTCTGTTGCATTTTATTGTTAAAGAAAATGTTGGGAGATCCACAACTGGATATTATGAACAGGGGTCATTTCGAGCAGGAGCTCGGGGGAGCACAGCTCCAGGAGTTGGTGCCAGCCCCACCCCACCCCGGCGGGGGAAAGCCTGCTTGTGTCATGGCTGCAGCAAAATGACCCCGTCCCCTGGAAAGGTCCTTGTTCCTCCGACCAGCCTTCTGAAGGCTCCAGCCACCACTGAAGCTCTCCTCCCAGAATAGTGGTATTTCTGAGGCTTGGATTAGTAGCTGTCCCCTCTTTGCCAGCTCTTTCTTTCTTTCTTTCTCTCTCTCTTTCTTGCTCTCTCTTACCCTCTTGCCTTCCGACATACTTCCGGTGATGTCAGGTGGTGTAGCATATGCAAATAAGTTATGCTAATGAGTTATTTTGCACCTGTTTTTCTACTAAATGACCCCTGATTACGAATATATAGTTTGACTCACACACTTGGGTTGCTAAAGGCGCTTCATGACCTGTTCTTTGACTGTAGCAGTCCCCTCTCCCAATTTTCAGAATGTTTAATAGACTTTTCAGTGAAATTCAAGAGCATTCAACAATATTTACTATCTGGATCTGGCAGCTATGGGGATGGGGGAGGAAACAGAAAGGAAGCACTGTGCAGGCATTTTGTGTCTATGTGCACTGGACTCAAGACATATCCACCCTCAGATCTAGACACCAGGGGAGGGGGGCTGAAACACAAGGAATTCCGCTGCACATGTGTGCCATGTACAGAATAACAAAATGTTTAAATGGCATCTCCAAAAGGCAAAACAGGGACACTGGCTCCTTAGGGAAAGAGATGATAGAACAGGCCGTCCCTGGTAAATGGGGACATTCAAAGGGTACACAGACTTTATCTGTGGTCCAAACTGACCTTGGAAAGCAAAGCGGTGCTTTTTCTCAGGGCTAGACATGGGACGCCTTCTCAGCCATTGCTGGCTTGCTGCCATAGAAGAACAAGACTTTAAGAACATTAATCACTCACTACAGAAAGCAGAGGAAGTCTTTAAGGAAACAGGAAGATGTCAACTTGAGGAGGGTGTGGTGTAGGGGGCAGATAACCCTTTGGTGCCTGCACTTCTGTTCCTCCATATCAGCCATGGACAAAAGGAAGGACAGAAGAAGACCTTGGTCTGAGAGACAGGGCCAGGCATTGATAGCTGAGAGACAACTGCTAGGCCCTAGTGGTACTGAATTCTGTCACTAAAATGACACTTGTCTATAGTAAAATGACTCAAGCCATGTGACAGCAATGCTGATTCTGTGAACTTATTAGGCAGATTACAAGAGGGACAGCAGGAAGGGTTGTATCAGTGCTTAGTTCTTGTGGCAAAGTAGGATTGGCAGTCTCTTTTGATTAAAGACTGGTGCATAATACTAAAAGAGCTAAGACTTCTGACTGCCATACGACCTTAGGATCTCCTGGATATCCTACACACAATGCCACATGATAATTAATTTAATTAAAGAGAAGGAGGTATCCTGCTGCCACCTGGGTCCAAATGGCAGGAACCACCCCTCCGGTTGGTGCCAGGCTCCAAAACAGGCACTAGGGTTGCCAATCCCCAGGCGAGGCCTGAAGTTCTCCCAAAATTACAACCAGTCTCCAGACTTCAAAGATCAGTTCCCTGGGGGGGGGGTGGAATGGCAGCTTTGGAGGGAGGGCTCTATGGTGTTACTTCCCCACTAACATCCCTCCTCTCCTCAGTCTCTGCCCTCCCCAGGGATCACCCCAAAATCTCCAGAAATTTCCAAGCTGGAGTTGGCAACCCGACTTCGAGCCTGCAAGGGTGGCATGGAAGGTGCATCTCCTCTGATCCTGACGGGCTCCACGCTGGTCTTGGCGCCTGCATGGGTGAGGTGACAGCAGATGTCTCCCCACCACCACAACCACGGGTCTCCAAGATTTGAAGGTGGGGTGTGGCATGGATAAAATATGTACAGCTGGCCCCACTGGCTTGCAGAACCAGGTTCCTCTTGATGTCTAATTTAGGTTGCCTTTCTCTCTTGGATCCTGTCCTGATCCCAGGCCATACAGAGACTCTGCTTGAATGGAGATTTGATCCCAGAGAACTAATAAACGAAGAGACGTGGAAAGAGCAGCAGCAGGCCTCTTTTGCTTGCAAGGACGGAGGCACTTGGCAGCTTGAATGGCTGGCAGTCACCATTGTCAGGAGGCTGCTTTCCAATCGCAGAGAGATAAGAAGCAAGACAAAACATAGGAAGCTGCCGGAAACAAAGGGAGTCGGCACGAGCTACCCTGCAATCACTGTTTTCGCCACCGACTTCCTTCTGCCACACTTGATTCCGAGTACCTCGGAACAGGAAGGGGCTGTACCTGAAAGGGTGTCATCCTGGACTCCATGTCCGCAATCTGATAAACGAACATTCAAGTTTCAGGAGTGGTCTTGGACAACAATATGTTGGGATGAGATGTTGTGTCTGAATGAAGAGGACTCTTGTAGCACTGTAAAGATGTCTTGAGTTGAGCTGGACTTTGGGATTCTCCAGAAGTTCAAGGGAAAGTGCTCAACTTAAAATGGTTTTGGGGGGACAGGGTGAGGAAGATCGAGTGTTGAAAAGGGGTGGGGGAAAAGTGGCACTATTTGAAATGACCATAGCGCTTCAGAGACCACTCATTAACGAGATGAAGCTTGTTGAAACTCCCTTCCCTGTATCGCTTTACTCGGAACCGGGCCAACAACGGATAACATCCAATTTAGAACGGCAATGTGAAAGGGGCCATAGTTTCCTCTCTATCCTTCCTCTTGTCTGTTCCGCTGCTGTCTCTTTGTTTACCCAAACTGCTGTTCTCAAGGAACTCCCTTCTTTCCTGCTGCTTCCTTCTCTTCCTGTCTTTGTATGCTCTCTCTCTTTCTCTCTGACCTCCATAAGAGCAACAGGCACTCTCTGAATCTCTCTCCATCCTCTCTCCACCCTGAATTGCTCATCAACTTTATTGACTGCCCCAAGTTTTGGTTATTTGGGGAGAGGGAGAAAAAGTTCTCTCTGTCTACTTTGTCTTCCGCTTTGCCGCAAGGGGAGGGACTATGGCTCAGTGGAAGAGCTTCTGCTTTGCATGCAGAAGGTCCCAGGTTCAATCTCCAGTGAAAAGGACTGGGTGGTAGGTGATGTGAAAGACCTCTGCCTGAAACCTTGGAGAGCTGCAGCCAGTCTGAGTAGACAATACTGACCTTGATCGACCAATGGTCTAATTCAGTATAAAGCAGCTTCATGTGTAATCACGTGTGATTTACTTGAGATCAGAGAGCCAGAGTAAGGGAACACTGTAAATGCACTTTCAGGGAAGGTTCTGTGGCTCAGCGGTAGAGCATCTGCTTGGCATGCAGAAGGTCCTAGGTTCAATGCCCAGCATCTCCAGTTAAAAGGATTAGTTAGTTGGTGATGTGAAAGATCTCTGCCTGAGACCCTAGAGAGCTGCTGCCAGTTTGAGCAGACAATACTAACCTTGATGGACCAGTGGTCTGATTCAGTAGAAGGCAGCTTCCTATGTTTTCATCTTCAGGAGGTGGTGGTGGCTAAAAGCATGGATGACTTCAGGAGGGAATTGGATAGACATATAGAACAGAGGTCCATCAGTGGCTATTAGCCACATAGGAACACTCAGTCTGAAGCAAATGATGCTCTGTATTCTTGGTGTTTGGGGGGGGAAACAATGGGAAGGCTTCTACTGTCCTGGCCCCACTGATGGACCTCCTGATGGCACCTGGTAGTTTTGGCCACTGTGTGACAGAGTGTTGGACTGGATGGGCCATTGGCCTGATCCAACATTGGCTTCTCTTATGTTCTTATCTTCACAAGGCTCCTCTTTATTCAGACAACTCTGGTTTCCCATCCCAGTGTACATTATATGAGACCATTCTTGAAACTCAAAAATGTAGTTTTACAGCATCCCTAACAAGGGAATCTCAGAAAGATCAACTTGCTGAAAAAAATTTCCTTCCCCTTGTCCGGAGCCGTCAAGTCAACAACCCAGGAGGCCACCAGAAAGAAGAATCCCAGCCCTATGGATGAAGCACAAACCACCCTATTCATGCACTCCCTTACTCTGTGCTAGGGCAACAAGGAATGAACAAATGCGAGAAAGGCCTTGGGGCAAAGTTGTTTCTGCAGCTGGGCCATCTCCCAAGCATGTGATAACTTAAAGGATGAAGGGCCCTTGTCAACACAGCCACAAAAGGCCTCTGGAGGAAGCTCCGTTACAGCAATCAGCTCCATTCTACACAGTCTGGTGTCTCATCTCAGATGCAGTACTGCCAGAGTGTTGGATCCAGACTAAATTGGCAATCCCCCCCTCCAATTCCCTCTTCCCTTTGGAGACCTCCTCCCATGTCATTTCTCAGGATCTCCTACCCCACAGAAACAGCCACCCATGAAGACCTGTGGGTTGCAGTGGAAGATAAAAGGCAAGAAAGTTCTATTCTGCTGCTAGAGAGCTGAGTCTGGATCCGACCCAAAGACTGGGGGGCAACATGCTGTCACTGCTTTGGCAATACCTTTAGATGAACTTTCTGCATTGGAAAGATGAAAATAGGCACCCTTTTAATGACAAGTGGACACCAAAAGCATTGTCTTTGCCAATGGGGAAGGCTGTGGCTTTGTGACAGGACACATGCCTCATATGCAGAAGGTCCCAAGTTCAATTCCCAGCACCTCCAGCAAAGGCATCCTGGGAAGCAGGTTCTAGGAAAGATCCCTCTCAGCCTGAGTCCTGGAGAGTGAAAATAATAATGGGTTATATGGAGCTGCCTTATGCTTCAGTGCACTGGTCTACCAAGATCAGAATCATTCACTCCAACTGGCAGTGACTCTCCATCCCCTCAGGTCAGATGTTTTTACATCACCTACTGCTGAAGCCTTTTAACTGGAGACACCGGGGACTGAACCTGGGACCTTCTGCATGTAAAGGAGATTTTCGGCCACTGAGCCACAGCCCCATTCCTACTGAATCAGTGGTCTGAGTCATCAAAAGATAGGTTCATACAGTCAAATGACAGACCATATAAAGCCTGCTGGCATGCCATGCCACCTTCTGAAATACTCACTTCAGGACACACACTTTCCTACAGTCTAGAAAGCATATCTGTCATATTTAGTTCCCCTGTAATTTTTATATTTTTACTATGAAACACCTGGGTTGCAAATGACAAACATTTTCAAAATTCAGTGTGCTACAGTTGGGTAGAGCAGGGCAAGCAAAGTTCTGGTTCTTGTTGAAGACTGTGCTTGCCAAACGGGAACAGCCCTATAAGTCAGCTCCATTATTCCATACAGACTGAGTTCACATCAGCTAACTGCAGCCATCGTGAGACGCACAGGTCCAGTGTATATTAAATGGTACATTTAAAAGATATTAGCATGGCTACCACCGCTGACCAAAAGTTGCATGGGGAATCTTGCTCTCTCTTTCTCAGGGAGTATTTTTTTGTATTTTTCATATGTGCCTATGAGTGTGTGCATGTGCACCTGGAAGTCATGGTGACCTCTGGTGACTGACCCCTACTAGGGACCTGGAGGTTATTCAGAGAGGTGGCTGAATAAAGTCTGCCCCCCGCCCCCGTCTGCTGGTATTCCAAGGAGGTCTCCCATCCAAGTACTTGCCAGATTGGACTCTGCTCAGCTTCCAAAATCTGATGAGATTGGGCTTGCCTGGGCTCTCCAGGTCAGGGCTATGGGGAAGCTCTCTTGTCTTGCCAACGTCACACTGAAATTGGGCCTACGCTGCCTCTGAATGCACAGAAAGGGGAACAAGACCATTCCCCATGACCCGGCTGCTGTCTTCTGTGCATTTATCCCATCCTGTGCATAGCACCTGTGCCTGCATATACAGTAGAGAGTCTCTTCATGCAATCTCTACCTTTCAAGGTATGGGTCATGCCTACAATGAACATGACTGCCAACCCTTAGAAGATATAGATCTGGCAAGGGGCGGAATCCTATAACCACCTAGGGACAAAGCCTGGCCCAGGGTCCGCCCTCTCAAGAGGTGGGTGGGTCTAGTGGCATCCAAAGGTAGAGTTTGGTGGTGTCAAGGGAGAGGACAGATGTAGCCAAGGGCAAAAGAGAAGGGTCAAAGGGGCAGAGTGAAAAGGTTCTGTGCCCAAACCACTGCTCGGGATAGCACATTGAGGAGGATACCAGACATCATAAAGGCTTGGTTTTCTGCAGGCCTTCAGTGTCAACGGAATAGGGTTGCCAGCTCCAGGTTGGGACATACCTGGAGATTTTGGGGGTAGAGCCCGAGGAGGGTGGGGTTTGGGGAGGGGAGGGTCTTCAGTGGGGTATGATGGAATAGAGACCAACTTCCAAAGTGGCCATTTTCTCCAAGTGAACTGATCTCTCCAAGGGAACTGGAGATCAGTTGTAATCAATGGAGATCTCCAGCCACCAAGGAGGTAACAGGTAGTGCCACCGGTTTAGCCCAAGTTCATCTGTCTCAGACCCGGGCAGTGGCGAAGAAGGAGGTCAGCAAAGGGTATCCTCAGTTTAGGGTGACAAAAAGCCTTGAACTGGCCCCGGGTGCCACCCTGAATTACACCTGGGAGGTAATGGTGTCTGGACACCTTGAAAATGAGAATGCCCTGCTTAAACACAGCACACGGATGACGGTTCCTTCTGAGAGAAGGGACAAAGAACTGTGGAAGGAGAGAGGCATTCGGGGATCAGGCAACAGCAAAGGAGAAGAGAAAATGACTCCTTCAGAAAGTTCCAGTGGCTGAATTTATTGCATACGTCTGGCAAGAGCCGCCGGGGAAGGACTTATGCATTGAGCAGACACAGGCGGTGGGGGGAGGGAAGGATGCTGTATGGCATGTTTTCCTATGGAGAATGATGACTGTATCAAACTGAGGCCAGGGTTATCCACGCAGCGGAACAAGATGTCCAAATGGGCTGCAGCATTTCAGTCTGCAAGCATTTACGCCATTATTTACTTAATTTGTACCTCACTTTTCAACCCAAAGTGGCTTACAATATTACCCCCTGCTCCATTTTAGCCTCACAACAACCTTGTGCGATAGATGAGGCTGAGTGTGAGTGGCTGGCCAAAGGTTACCCTGCAAGCTTCCATGACAAAGTGGGGATTCGAACCTGGGTCTCCCATATCCTAGTCAGATACTTTAACTAGTATACCACACTAGTATAAAGACTCCTTGCAAATAAATAACACTCTGCTTCCCACAGAAGCTAAACGGGATACAGGAGGCAAGGCAAGAAAGAATGGGGGGAGGGGGGGTGGCTCAGTGGCAGAGCATCTGCTTTGGCATGCAGAAGGCCCCAGGTCCAATCCCCGGCACATCCAGTTAAGGACCAGGCAGTAGGTGATGGGAAAGACCTCTCTCTGACACCCTGGAGAGCCGCTGCCAGTCTGACTAGACCAGGGGTGGGCAAACTGTGGCTCGGGAGCCGCATGCAGCTCTTTCACATATATTATGCGGCTCCCGGCAAGGCGGCTGGGGAAGCTAAATATCATTGGACAAATTAATATCATTGGACAAATTAATATCATTATCAATATCTGCTTTTACCCCTTTTGTTATTATTTTTAGCAGTCTCATTTAATGTTAATAAAAAGCAAATTTGCTTATTTTCCAATAAAAGCAGGTAATATTTGTTCATGTCTTGTGGCTCTCAAACATCTGATGTTTATTCTATGCGGCTCTTACGTTAAGCAAGTTTGGCCACCCCTGTTCTAGGTGGCTCTTACGCTGAGCAAGTTTGCCCACCCCTGCTCTAGACAATATTGACCTAGATGGACCAATGGTCTGATTCAATATAAGGCAGCTCCATGTGTGTTCGTGTGACAGCATTGGGGCCAACCACCTTTTCTGCCAGGAGAAAAGGGAAGGAGAGATCCCCTTTGACCACTCAAAGAAGGCTATGCTTGGGATCACGGCACCTACAAAGACAAAAGCCACATGAGATGGAAGGGGTAATACAGTGAAAAATCTGGCTGGATCCAACCCAATAAATCCGACCCGGCTGCTGCCTCCTCAGGGACTAGTATTTAATTGTACACAGCCCCCGAACATGGAGGTTCCACTTAGTTTCATGGTTACCAACCATCACTGGACCCTGTCCTCCATGAATGTCTCTAACTGAGTGCCACCAAGTTAATTTTGTGCTGTCTTAGGTAGCAGGTGTTGGGAAAGAGCTAGAGAGAATGTTACTAGTTAGAGTAGACAATGAAGCCTTGGTATAAGGCAGCTTGGCATGTTCCAGTAAAAGCATGCTCACTCAAGATATGGTTGGAGGGCGCATGATCCAGCAACCTTGCTGAGGCAAAGCAGGTGTAAATCTGGATGGGAGACCTCCTGGGAATCCTACCAAAACCTCCTTGAGTTCCATGTCGGAAGAAAGACCTGATACTGATGTAAGAAATAAACTGGATGAAAGTAATATCCAAGTGGCGACAACTCACAGGGTGACAATTCTACTGGGAAGGTCTGAGCTGTTTGCGGCTGAGTCCCCAGATCCCCACCTGTAACCAAACACGGTTCCTCCCTCCTTTCTGCCCTGTCCCTCTTTGTTTCCTTCCCTGACTCCTGTCAAACAGCTGCAGCCCATCACCCTACAGATCGCTGCAGCTGCACGGTGCTGCGAAAGCAGTGATCGGCAACATGTGTGGATGAACGGAAGCGCACAGTTCTGCGTATTCAGCCGGCAACACAAAACGTCATTAAGCCGAGAACCCTTCTTGACTAAAAAGCCACAACATCTGTCAATGAGACAGGCAGCTGTTCCCATTAAAGCACCAGCTCTGCTCTGCGATATGGGAGAGGGACCATTAAAACATGAGTGAAAAGGCAAAACTGGCTATTTTATATTTGCCTTGTAAGGGCAAGAAGAAGCTGGACTCGCCCTGCGGAACGAAAACTCTAAATCTTGCTTAGTTCTCCTGTCTGCATCGAGGAACACTGTCACGGGACACAGTTTCAACTGGGGGCCCCATTAGCCTGTGTTAGCAGAACAAAATTTGAGTCCAGCAGAATCTTAAAGAACAACTCAATTCTGCAGGGTGGAAGCTTCCCTCAGTCAAAGCTCACTTCATCAGATGTAATAATATTGTTAGAAGTCAGCTTTGACTCTTCAAAAGCTTATCCCCTGGAAAATTTAGTTGGTCTCTAAGGTGCTACTGGACTCAGACCCAATTCTGCTGCAGAGCCGTTTCCCATTCGGGGACTTCTTGTCCTGGGCTGCAGTTTCTTGACACGTGGCACTGAGCTCCGGAGTCAGACTCCAAGAAGCTGTCACTTCCCCTCAGCTCCTGAGGACTTCCCTGATCTATCCTCTGGGTCAGTAAACATGGCATCCTGCTGCAGGGCCTTCAATCTGACCTGGCAGTCTGCTCATCACCTCCCTATTAACAGGACCGAGGTCAGTAGAATGCATTAATTCGCAAGGGGATTTGTGCTCACTCCCTAGGGGTGAGGAATGGAAGGGCCACATCCCCATTCTTCCAGTCTGGGCTTGCTCCTCTGTATATTGTTTAATTGGCAGATTTTGCAAATCAAGTATATCCCATGTTATCTTGCCTTTTTGTCTGCTCCTGGCAACTACAGAATTTGGACAACCGGCCTATACGAAGATGTACACTTGGGATTTTTCCCCCTGGCATTTGGACTGTGCATGGTAGGGTGAGGAGGGATTGTCTCTGATTGTTTGCATTACCTTTACAGTTAGGTTCAAGTCCAGGACCAACATGATTTTCAGGGTATGAGCTTTTGAGAGTCAAAGCTCCCTTCATCAGACGAGAGTAGGAATGGAGATCTGAGTTTTTTTTATCCAAGCCAGAAAGTGGGAGGAGTGTTGAAAAGAAAGGGAGCTTTGAATCTTGAAAGCTTACACCCTGGAAATCTGCTGGTCTCTAAGATGCTACTGGACTCAAATCTAACTGTTCTACTGCAGATCAACACGGATACCCTCTGCAACTAAATTAGCTTTGCAATATAATACACACAAACACACACACACAACCCAGAAAGCTGCTGAATAAATAACCAGAGTTTACAGCGGCTGTGCAAAATGTCACTCTTTGTCCTCCTTCATTTTTTAAAGTCCTCCCCACTTGGGTGCCATTTTCCTGCACCCACACTCCTATTCTTCCCTGAACCACAAGAGGGCTTTTAAAACTTTTTTTTTTTAATGGCAATCCCTAGATGGCTGCAGAGCAGGAACATTGTAACTAACTGTTGTCATGTTCTTCTAGTTCCTCTGAATTCAAAGCCATCATTTAAAAAAAAAAAAGTAAGTCTCTAGTCCTCTCTGTTGCAGTGAAAAGGGCTACAGCCTTACATTCTAAAAACTGAAATCTGGTAATTCAAAGGAAATGACAGATCCAGGCAACAGATTGTTATACAGTTATTGCACTGTTTTTTTTAATAAGATATAAGCCCTACCTTGATGTGGGGGGGAACAATGGGGGGCTGAGGCAGGGCAAACAGCCTTGCAGATGTTCCATTGCCATTCTAAATGCCTCTGCATTTGCAGTGGCAACAAGAGCTTACATGTAGAATTCGTGGGTGGAAACAGCCCGCATTTCAGTCGAGGGTTGAGATCTGTCTTGAGAACTGCTGGGGAGGGACAAAGCCATCCCTCTCTCCACAAAAGATCCAGCTGCAAGGAAGACCCTCTTTCTTGGCCACATATGCAGCGAGACCCAACACGGCATACATACTCCACAAGGAGCCACACAGAGCTGCCCAGAACAAAGCCCAGCCTGTTCTCTGCGGAGCGAGAGTCATTTCCTTTGAGACAATAAAAGGCCTCCCCTCTCACCTTGCTCTTGCCTGCAGTTGCATGGTGGGACTTCTCCTAGTTGAAGGCCTCCTTTGTCTCCTGGGGGACTGTTGCTTATTGACTTACCCCAGCTGCGGCAGCCAGCAAAAGAACCCTTTCTCACAGCAGGTGGCTTTTTTACAAGCAAGGTTACCAGTCTCTAAGGAGCAAGGCTGGGCTCGGGAAAGAGCTGAGCCATCTAGAAGAAGCCCTCAAACAAAACAGGACCCCAATTTAGAGACCAGTAAAAGGCCTACTGTAGAGTAAGAGCTGCCACCCACTCTGTAATCAGCTTCTTGGTGGTCCTCCAGACCTCAGCAGCCCCTGAGGCTCTCCTGAGGACCAGGTTCCTTTATTTTATGGGGCTGCCCTTCCAACAGGGAAGCCTCCATTCCAGAGAAAGGGACATCACCAAGCATCAATTGTCAGTGGAACCCACTGCTCCACTTGCTCTGCTTTCCCCCCTCCCCAACATAAAATGTAGGAATCTCACATCAGTTAGCAATAACGAAGCTTATGTATGAATTCTCACACCTGGCCTTTTAAGTGTCTAGCATTAATGGGGTGACTTCAAGCCATTAAGAGAGACCATCAGGACCTTCTGGGCTGTGGCCTCTACCCTCTAAAATATTTTGCCAGAGAAAGCAAAGGAGGCAGTGTTACTTTTAAGAACCTCAGCACACAGAAGGTACCCTGCAAGTTTGGAGCCTCTCCCTCAAACCCCCTCTCCTCCAGCCCCTCATATACCCTATGAGTTTTTGCCATTGACTTCAATGGCCCATAGGGTATAATAGGGCTGAAACTGACATTCGGCTGGTTATACTAATGAGTTATGCTAATAGGTATGCTAATGAGCTCCTGCACCTCTTTTTCTACGAAATGACCCCTGGAATTACTGCAGACAGGTCCAACTGCAGACAGGTCCAGCAGGAGCCCAAGAGTGCAAAAGTTAATGTCTCTAGGCAAGAAGGAACCACTAAGCCTGCCTTTCCTGCCCGGAGACATTCCATTCCATTCCACTCTGTTTTATGTATAGTGCAATGTAGTTACACCCTTTCAAGCACGCTGACGCCAACAGACTTAAGAGTGCGTAGCTCCACTTAGGAGTCTGCTTTTAGTTCATTCCTACACTGCTTTTTGATCTTATTTAACAGCCTCCAAGATGGTTCTCGTGACGTACATAAAAGATCGACACAATTTAAATGTCAATTAAACAGCATCATTAAACCATGAAAACAGCATCATAAACCCATAGAAAACATCATGGAAAGCATAAAGAAAGAAGACATGGTACCGACAATCAATCATCTGTCTGCCAGTTCAAAGGCATTTTGGAAGCAGAAGGTCTTTGAACAGAGGCAGGGTCAACCTTAACCCACGAATGATATAATTAGGGGGTAGTAGCAGGAAAGGCCCTGTTATAAGTCCCTACCAATCTTCCTTCAGACAAAGCAGGTTCCTTCAGGAACTCCTCACAGCACATCTCTCTTTTGCCCTCTAATCCCTTCAACCTTTACCACCACGACTTGATGCTGAGGCCTACGAAACCAGTCATGCATTTTATGTTGATGTTTCTGTTTCTTTTTTAAAAAAACACGAAAACAGTAAGAACCCCTATGAACTTCTTCTGGCATGTCGGGCATCATTTTTCATTTAATGGGTTTCTGTTTACCCCATCCATGTTTCTTCAGAGATATAAACTAAATCTTTCCCCCCTATTCTTCTTTGTATACATCATCTGTTCATCAGAAATGTAAGATCACCTTCCACAGCTTTGCTTAAAAGCCCTTTCTTATTACTGCGGCTTCTATTTGATTCCTCAGTCTGTCAGCCACCCTCAAAACAATGGCTGCCCCAGAACTTCTGGTTCCAAAGACTTCATTGCTGGAAGAAACAGAAAGATGAGAGGACAACAAGCTCCCATTCTTTCTGCAGCCTGTTCACAGGACATAAAACTACCATTGACAATAAACACAGATAATAATCTTCTTGTTGATGTACCCAGTGTTGAAAATTCCCCGAAAACTTCATACACATGAAACCTAGGGTTTTATTTATGACAGTTCTATACTGCCTTTCTTCCAGCTTGGTGTAGTGGTTAAGAGCGACGGACTCTAACCTGGAGAACCGGGTTTGATTCCCCACTCTTCCACATGAAGCCAGCTGGGTGACCCTGGGTCAGTCACCATTCTCTCAGAGCTCTCTCAGCCCCACCCATCTCACAGGGGAGGGGAGAGGAAGGGAAGGAGATTGTAAGCCACTCTGAGATTCCTTCAAGTAGTGAAGAGTGGGGTATAAAAATCTTCTCAAAATGATGTAGATGGTGTTCGTAAGAGACCTCCATATGGCCACTGAAAGTCCTCTGATTCTAAATGCTGTTCAGTAAGATACCATGACCTACCTCAGTGAGCATCAAACCCATGAGTTAATTTACCTCCCAAACTGCTAAATTCCAACTGCAAATAAGCATTGCATCCACATGAAGGTTTTTCCCCTGACTCAACTTCCCAATTTGCAGTAGGGTTTTTTGGGGGGGGGAGGGAGGGTCGTTCATTTGGATCATTCGCTTCAATCTCTAATTGTTCTTTTCCTGGTTGTCCCGCATTCTAGGTACAGTCTCAAACCTGGTTTGGTATGGTCTTTCTAGTAAGAACGTAGTCTTAATCTGGATGGGAAGGGGCACAATTACAAATGTCCAATTCATATCAGTGCTTCCTCACAGTTGCCATTGCCCCTGCTGTGCCACAAGAGAGCTTTTTTTTGGGGGGGGGAACAAGATAGCACAGTAACCTTATAACTACTGCCATGATCTACTAGATCCTCTGAATTCCCACCTTTCACTTTTACAAAAGTCTCTTAACCTTTTACATTGTGGACATACAAGAGGGAAAGTCTCTCTAAAACAAAAAGGGATAGAGACTTACCTTCTTTTTTTAAAAAATGAAAGTTGGTAATTCAGAGGAACCGGTAGGTCACAGCCAATGCTCCCTCTAAGCTGTGGCACCTTGTAAGCAAAAATTCTACTTTGGGAGCTACTGACGTTAAAGTTGTGAGTGAGCGATTTGGCTGCTGCATCAATAGGTTTGCTCTGGAGCCCTCCTTCCTGAGCGAAGACAAAAATGTGTGAGCCAGAGACGAAAAAACTGTGAGCTAGCTCACACTAACTCAGCTTAGAGGGAACACTGGCTCATGGCAATAGTTCATTATAACATTATTTTACTATCGTGCAACAGCAAGTAATGATGTTTTAAAAAATCAAAAAGCCATCCAATGATACAGTGGCGGGAAAATTCAGGGAAAGTGCACACAAAACTCCCACACTGAAGTTCACCCTTGACTTCTCCCTTTCCTTCAAATAAATGCCTTCAGGAGACCTTGCAAAGCCTTCTAAGAAGGGAGGAATAGTGACTGTGCCAGGGAGAAATCAGAACATTGGCAAATGGTAGTATTCATTATAGATAGTCTGATGCTGGAGTTTCACAACTGGAGCTCCCATGAGGTTTGGCTGAAATACAGTGGGCCACAGTAGGTGAGGGGAAGTGATAAAGTGCCACTCCACAAGCTTCACACCACCAGTGGCCCTTACAATCCCACCCACACGCAAGGTGGGTACATTTTTGCTTGGGAAAATGGCTATATGGGGGAGGTCTTTCCTCTCTTCCCCTGTACCAAAGCCCAGCTGTAGCCCCAGTCCCCACTGCCTGATCTAGCGACTGTTTTCAGGACAAAAATGAAAGTTTCCATCACAACATTCTGATGCCATAGACCATGTCAACAGAAGCTAACCCCCAGAATTTGGCTTTCCCCCTTCAAGTTTACTGGTCAACATATTCACGATTTATGTTTTCTGACCGAGAGGAATCAGCCAAGAGACTCCTTCCTAAACAGCTTCAGAACATTTTAGTCTTCCAAAATGTCCTGCGTTACAATCTGGGCAATACCGACCACTTAGGGCTCAGATTTCTGTTTGCTAATCTTACCCTCAGATACTTCAAAAACTTCTGAATTGTCAATTGATCCCACAGCATGTTGTAGAGCGATTACAGCAGGATGGATCGGCACAAAGGCCCGGAGATCACAGATGTTGCACTCAGTTCCCCAAAAGAAGCCGCATCAGTCAGTCGGTGGCAGCAGAAAAGGGAAGACAAGAGCCCCGACGGCACCAGACAGATTATTAACTGATTTATTGCAGCATACATTTTCAGAGGCAAGGGCTAGTCGGTAGTTTTAGATGTGTATAAATGTGCAGTGTCAGTACAAAGGAATGGCGACACATGGAGAGGCATGGTGGCTCAGTGGCAGAGCACCTGCTCTGCATGCAGAAGGTCCCAGCAATCCCTGGCACTTCTGCTTAGGAGGAACTCTGAGAGAAGTTGCTGAGAAAGGCCTTTCTCTGCCTGAAACCCTGGAGAGTTGCTGCCCATCAAAAATAGACAGTACTGCGCTAGGCAGATAGGCTACCTAATGCATTCCTAGGACATTCTAGTCACCATCCTTGGAAAGCCAGCATGGTGTTTATTTACTGCATTTATATCTCTCTCCCCCATTTTATCCTCACAACAACCCTGTAAGTAGGTTGGGCTGAGAGTATGTGACTGGCCCAAGCTCACCCAGTGAACTTCCATGGCAGAGGAGGGATTTGAACCTGGGTTTTCCCAACCCTAGACGGACACTCTAACCTCTGAACTATGATGGCTTATTTAGTTAACACCCTGCTTTTTTCCCCCAGTGGGGAACCCAAAGCAACTTACAACATAAGTTTTCCATCCTTCTATTTTATCCTTCCAATAAGAATCCTGCAAAACAGGCTAGGCTGAGAGAGAGAGAGAGAGAGAGAGAGAGAGAGAGAGAGAGAGAGAGAGAGAGAGGGACCTGGCCAAGGTCACCTAGCAGGTTTCCATGGAAGAGTGGGGGTTAAATTCAGGGTCTCCCATCTCCCACTTTGACCACTACACCACACTGCCTCATAGCAGCTAGAATGTTCAATCTGGGCTGGAGTGACCTGGGTTCAAATCCCTACTCAGTCACAAAGTTTATGAGGCACAGAGGGTCAGGCATTGTTTCTCAGCTTAACCAACCTCACAAGGTTGTGGTAAAGATATTCGGAAGGGCTGCATGCTTTCCTAAATTCTTGGGTGGAAGCATGGTATTAATGATCCCCCCAATCCACAACCAGAGTGTTGGAGGAAACTTTCTTGATAACTACTGGCAGGGTCATACTTTATAGTATGATCCCCCCCCCCCCCACCTACCTCACAGGGTGTCTGTTGTGGGGAGGGGAAGGGAAAGGAGTTTGTAAGCCGCTCTGAGACTCCGAGTGAAGTGCGGGGTGTAAATCCAATCTCTTCCTCTTCTTCTCTTCTAGTAATCAGCTATACAGACACTATACAATCCATACTGATTGAAACGTTGTGCCACTCCTTCCTGAATGTTCTCATTTTAAATGCCTTATCTGTTATTTATTCCCTTGTGTAGAACCCGGTGGACGGAAAGGGCCTCTGCTGGCACATGCAAGTTGGGGGGAAGTGCAGAGAGTAGCACAATCTGATTTAGCAGCACAGAGCTAATGGCAAGGTCTGCCACCAGGTGATTTTCAGCCGCTTTGACAAACTCTGCTGGTGGCCAGGTGGGGAATGGTGCTGAAAGGACAGCTCCGGCTCACCTGAGACTCTTAAGTAAACTAGACACGACAAGGGGTGCCATAATTCCTGTTCATCTCTCTATACATATACATAGCAGGGAGAGGGCAGCAAAAGGGAGCCCTTCCTCTCTGTTCTGAGCTAACCAAACCTCACTTGGGGTACTTTATATAGTTCTGAGCACCTCACTTCAAGAGGAATGTAGGCAGACTGGAACAGTACAGGGAAGGGCAACCAAGATGGTCTGGAAGACAGTTCCTAAGAGATAAGGTCAAAGGGCTGGGTATATTTAGCCAGGAGAACAGACAACTGCAGGGAACTCTTCATGTACTAGAAGGGATTTATGCCCTGCCCATCACTCGGAGTCTCAGAACAGTTTACAATCCCCTTCCTCTCTCCACAACAGAAACCCTGTGAGGTAGGTGGGGCTGAGAGAGCTCTGAGAGAACTGCTCTAGAGAGAACAGCTCTGAAAGAACTGTGGCTGGTACAAGGTTACCCAGCAGCCTTCATACGTAGGAGTGGGCAATCAAACCTGGTTCTCCAGATTAGAGTCTGCCGCTCTTAACCACTACACTACACTACACAATGACAAGAGTAGTTTGACAACGGTATGCATCACCTAATCAGGTGCTCTCTTGCTGGATATTAAAAAATCCAGGATTTGTGTCTCCAGGATTTATGCCTCCCACAGTGGCCACCCAGATGCTTCCAGAAACTCACACGGTGTGTGTGTGTGATAGCAATTGCCTTGTCTTTGGGCATATACCACCTCTAGACGTGGAGGTTCCATCCATTCAGCTATCATTGTGCATAGCCACTCATAGCCCTCAGAGCATAAAGCCATTCCCTACTTAGTGTTCAGTGCTTACAAATACTAGAAAGGCAAAGGCTATTTGTTAATGTAATGTAACAATTAAGTTTTGTACAAGGTAGTATTGAAGTGTAGTACAGGAATTCCAGCTCCACTGTTGTTGATGTTCTGTTACTACTTGATGTTTTGTCACTGATGGATTTCGATCTGATTATCTTTGAATATTTTTCTTAATAAAACATTTTTTTTTAAAAAGGTAGAGATATAATTTAATTATGGTTGGGATCAATGCTCCCTCTAAGCTGTGGAGTCTTGTGAGCAAACATTCTACTTTGTAAGCTACTGGCATTAAAGTTGTGAGTGAGCGATTTGGCTACTGCATCAGTTAGTTTGCTCCGGAGCCATCCTTCCTGAGCTGAGACAAAAATGTGTGAGCCAGAGGCTAAAAAACTGTGCGCTAGCTCACACTGACTCAGCTTAGAGGGAACACTGGTTGGGATCCCACCGATCCATTCTTCTAATCATGGCATTTTCCTCCAGCGGAAGTCTCCCTGGACCAGAGGAAGGTTCATCCATTAGTGGAGCAAATCTGCAGAGCCCAATCCTTTGCTCTGGTTTCTGTTCTGACTCCCAAACAGAACTGAGGCTTCCAGTTATCTCTGTATTACAATTTCAATATCACCTTCTTGGTAATCACCAACCAGATATTCTTGTGGCACTCTGATGCCCTAAAAATGGAAGATTTAATTCAGGATTTGACTCCTTCGTGGCGCTCTGGAGGACACAAACGTGCGCTGTCACGTCAGGGGCTGTTGTACCAGAAACAGGAATTGGTAGATTTATATACGGCCTTCAAATCTTATTCTTGATCTGTCTGTCTTACTGCATACATGCCCAGTTCATAATTTAGTTCAGTCCTCAGGTCTCAGGCATGGAATTTTGTATTTATTCATTTTCCTCATACCCTGCCTTTCTTCCACTGAAGATCCCAAGTCAGTGTACATGGAGATCCTAAGAGAGCCAGTCGGATGTTGTGGTTAGGAGCACGGACTGTAATCTGGGAGAACCAGGTTTGATTCCCCACTCCTTCACACACAGCCAGCTGAGTGATCTTGGGTCAGTTACAAGTTATCTCAGAGCTGTTCTCTCAAGGGCAGTTCTCGAGAGAGCTCTCTCAGCCCCACTACCTCACAGGGTGTCTGTTGTGGAGAGGGAAGGAGATTGTAAGCTGCTCTGAAACTCCGAGTGAAGGGAAGGGTATAAATCCAATCTCTTCTTCTCTCTAGGCCCTGAGCAGACCCAGACCTGCTCAGCTTCAGCAATGGGGCTGGATCCTGGGCCTGCCAACCATGCCTTGGGCCCGTAAACAGAGAGGAGCCACCGCATGTAAATCACATCTCCGGCTAGCCAGCCCCAGTGCTGCATGATGTAAAAGTAAACCAGGCAATTAACATGCTTGCTTTGTCTTCCCCTTGCCAGGTTTTCTCTAGTTTCTGTGGGGAGGGGGGGCACAGAAACTCTCTCTTTGAGGGAAGACACTCCAATCCCCCCTTTTGCTCTTGCAGACAAGGCGTCTTGGCACGGCATTCCCAGAGCAGGCTCCAGCTCTGCCGAGAGTGCAACTTGGAGACAAACCAGAGACTTTCATAGTCTGAACATAAACAGCCCGAGATAATATAAACTCCCTCTGCCGTGCTTCCCGCAGGACATCTGTGTCTCTGGGACTTTAACCCAACATTCCACCCAGAGCATAAACAAGGGACAGCCGAAGGAGCAGCGGCACACAGGGCGGGCTCTGTGTTCGAGCAGCCCCTTGCTTCCTGAGTCCCTGGGAAGGCCAGGGGTGGGCGTGGATTCTCTGGAGCCAGCAATAAAGGGATGTGCTATTGGCACATACAAGGGGCTCCATTCAGAAGGGCTGGGGGGGGGCAGTTAGTGGTGAATGCCACGCCGAGACCAGCTGCAAAAGGAAGCAACAGCAGGTGGGACCCACAGCTGGCATAAGCTGGCGCGCCCTGGCTGCCTGGGAGAGCATGACGCCGACAATCTGGACCAGATATGCTAGCAATGCGAAACGAAAAGCCACACTAGCTTGTTAGCTCATGCTGCGCTTTATAGTGGAGGAGGTTGTGGGCATCGCATGGCATGCCTGAGCAGGAAGGGGGTGGGCGAGACAGATGAGTGGCCCAGGCTAGGGGGTAGAGCAATGCCCTTGGTTCTGTGAGGCTTTTTAGCAGCACATTTGTCAATGATTGATTCACTGATGGCGTTCAGCAAGCGACTCTCTCATCCTCAGTTCTATGACTTTTTGCCCCACCTTCCCTCAAAGAAGCTCAGAGTGACAGGCAGGGTTCTCCTCCACTTCATCCTCACAACAACCCGGCGTGGTAGGCAAGGAAAGACAGTGAGGTTCATGCCTCAGCAGAGATTCAGAGCTAGCTCATCAGCTGTAAAGTGGGAATGACAAAGGCCGGCACTGGCCAAAGGTGTTAAAAATAAGCAAACCTATGCAAAACAGAAATGTTGTATGACAACAGATCGGACGACAGGCAGAAGCCAGGTGCACAATGCAAGGTGAGAGAATGCATGGGGGAAGTGTGAGGTCACACCTGGGCCCCACCCTTGAGCTCCTCGAGTGCCTCTGCATATTTACACAGCACCTACATGCAGAGACTCCATGTCATCTGTGCTCTGCACACATCACACAGAGAAACCCTACATGTGTACAACATGTAGGAACATAGGACCTATGCAGAAGGACAGATGAATGGGTTGGATCCAGACAGCTTTTTCACTCACCTAATTTCCCTCCTTGCTTCAGCTCCCCTCTCCACATGGTCTTCTTCCATGTGGGTCCCATGATAGCCTTCCGTAGTAAAAGGTGTGCCAAGAAGGAGGAGGAGGAGGAGTTGGGTTTTTATACCCCAGTTTGCTCTACTTTAAGGAGTCTGAAAGTGGCTTACAATCTCCTTCCCTTCCTTTCCCCACAACAGACACCTTGTGAGGTAGGTGGGGCTGAGAGTTCTGAGAGAACTGTGATGGGCCCAAGGTCACGCAGCTGGCTACATGTGGAGGCATGGGGAATCAAACCCAGTTCTCCAGATTAGAGTCCACCACTCTCAACCGCTGTACCACACTAGCTCTCTGTGAAAAAGACAAGGTTGACTAACATTCAATTTAAAAGTATTTACCCTTTATTTACACTGGCTGGAGATCCAGCACAGTGTGGCACTTAGAAAACCAGATTCAGTGGAAAAAAATGCTTTTATGGCTTGGAAAAAGGCAGGACTATATTGAGTGATGGACTTAACCTATAAGGGTATTCCATTAACCAAAGTAGAAATAGAAAAGAAAATAGGGGAGAAAATCCTTTGGTTCAGATTTTTGCAAGTGTATAATATGTTACAAAAGTTAAAACATTTACAGGTATTTTCTGGAACCCTAACGGAATTTGAAGTCATGTTAAAAAATCAAAGGAGGAAAGTGAAAGGCTTATCACTAAAATATATAACATTTTGATTTCTAAAAGCAAAAAGGGCATTACAAACTCTCAAAAGCATTGGCAAATGGGAGTGTTCACAACCTATCAGTGAGGAAGACTGGCATTTAATATGGTCTTCACCAAGCTATACTTCTAAGATATTCAGCATCCATTTTAATACCTTTAAGGTTATAAACATGGTATCTAACTCCTGTAATGCTTCATAGAATTAATTCTAAGATCCCAGCTCAGTGCTGGAAGAAGTGTAGGCATCTGGGGGATTATACACATTGTTAGTGGTATTGTCCAAAATTTAACAATTTTTGGAAACAAATATACAAACAAAACTTATTAATCACAGGGTATAATTTACATGAATCAATTGAGATAGCCCTCTTGGATGCTTGGGTAATACCCCAGGAAAAAAATGCACAAGAGTTCTGATTTCTGCTCTTTTAGCCATAGCAAGAATTGCTATTGCACAGAGATGGTAATGTAAGGATGGTCCATCTCTTTATTTTTCAGCAAAATAAACTATGGGAGTATTTAATTTGTAGTCGGGTCTCAGCTAATACAATGATAACAAATACAGTTAAAAGCCAAAACTTTTTTCAAGCGGTTTGGTTTCCTGTTTTAGACTATCTAGCAGATTGTGGAACAGTACCTAAAAATCCGTTGTATAAAAACTTGTTACACTTTGAAATATTGCTGTTCATGGTCGCCTTCCTGATTATTTGTAACTATTCAGTAATACGTCTGTTTTATTCACTTGACAAAAACTTTGTATTTTCGATGTTCTGTTTTAAAATACAATAAAGATTTGAAAAGGAGAGAACCAGGTTTGAATCCCCGTTCTGGCCAGGTCATCTTCGCTTTGGGTAAATGTGGTAAGTCTACCAGTGGCTATTCACTCTGATGAGTAAATGGAATCTCCCTATTCAGAAGCAGTATACCTCAGAAGATCAGCAGCTTGGAGGGCAGTTGCCAGTGGGGAAGGGCTGACCAGTGGGTTTTCAAGGATGTCTGGCTGGCGAGTGTGAGAACAGGATGTTGGAGTGTCTGGACCAATGACCTGACAGGAAACTGGCAGGCTAGTGAGGGAGATGGAGCTCTGAAGAAACCTCACAATGTTTAACATCAGGAAGAGCGGTATGATTGTGGGATGGGGGGAGAGAAATGTGAGGGAAGCCAGCCAAGAGGCTAAAGGAAATGGAAGAAAACAGACGGTGGGCTAAAAAACAGGAGCAGAAGGAAACGGAGGATGCCAAAGGAAGGAGGAGCCAAGGAGGAAGTAGGAATGGGGCTGGAGGCTATTTGGCAGGAAGGAAGAGGGCAGGAGAGAGGGATCACCCAGCCTCCGGAGAGCCAAAAGGGCATCAGGTTGTTCGGTCAAGAATCAGAGCCTTGCGGTTCTTTTAACAGTTCCCTAGACGCAGGAGTTGCCCTGAGGTTGCAGAAATGAGGGAAAGGGCACAGAGGCCTCTATCACCGGCCACTGGACGTACAGTATCGTCCTAAGCAGTGGCAAAAGCAGTTTACTGAAGAGAAGTCTTTTTCTCCCATACCCATAATGCTGCACCCTCAGTGCCCGCCCGACAAGACAGAAAAATGACAAGATTCAGGACAGTCAGAACGAAGTCAGGACTTCACAGAACACACAGCTAACTTGCAGAATTCACCAAAAAAAACCCCCATTAATTTGTGGTCTATCAGCAACTATTATTCACAATAGCTCAGACGAACATCCATGTGCAGAGGCAGTATATCTCTGAATGTCAGATGCTGGGATGGGGGGAAATGGGGAGGGCCATTGCCTTCATGCCTTGCTGGTGAGATTTCCAAGGCATCTGGTATCAATAGTGGTTAGAGTGCTGGATTAAGACCCCAGAGACACAGAATCAAAACTCTCTGCTCAGCTATGAAACTCCCTGGTGACCCTGGGCCAGTCACTATCTCAGCCTAACCTACTTCACATGGTTGAGTCGTGCATGTCACCCTGAGCTCCCTGGAGGAAAGGTGGAACAAAAATCCACTACAGATCTGGTTGGCTGATGTGAGAAAGAGAATGTCTGTGCTGTTGGCAATCTTGAGGTGTGTCTCTGTAAGCTGCAAACCTACTTTTGATTTACTGACATTCAGCACAGAAATCTCCTGCTCAGAGTTCTCAGTCTAGGACCCAGGTTAAAACATGAAATGGCTGAGTGAGTGAGAAAGCTATGATGCAGCAGCAGCAACAGAACTGGAAGCAGGAGATGGCCAGTTCCACTGCGGGCCTGATAGAAGCACTCCGGGGGCCTAATCTGGCCCTCAGGCTGCATGTTTGACACCCCTGATTTAAACAGAGATGCCAAGAAGGGACACTGAAACTCTCCTGCTGCTCTGCCACAACCCTTCTCCACAACAAGAACCAGGAGACTTTGGGGGGAAGAGAATGAGTATTCCCATCAGCCTGCTTCTAGGGTAACATGAGAAATGCTTACCAATCTGGGGAGCAGTACAGCTAGTGGGCAGAGTTCATAAACCTGTTGCCCCCAATACTTGCACTGGCAGCAATTCCCTTGCAGAGTTTATCTGCACTGGACATCTGGTTACTATCAGCCGGCAGAGTATTTACAAGTTCAGTGCAAGAATTCACAGCCGTCACTCTCCATCAAAATTAACCCTTAAAGCACACAGAGTTCATTGGCAGCTTCCCGTAACCTCTGCTTGTTCCTTCCTGCACAAAAGCTGACACAGAGGACTGTGGATTATGCGACAACTGCTTTCAAAACTTACTGCATAGTGCCCAGCCCACACGCTCACAAATTCCAAATAAACATGCCCAGGCTTCAACAACCACTCAGAGATCTGAGAAAGCAGGGGACATGTTCTCATTCGTTTAAAGTTTTCACTTAAGCACTCAAAAGGGTTTTAAATGGTGTCACACATGTTTAACGAACATCTTCTCCAGCAGAGCTCCCTGTATGATCACACTGATTATTTCACAACTAGCAGTCCAAGTTTGCACAGTTTGGTGGCGTTCAGCATGGTGGCTGGCCTGGTCACCCTGTTTTTGCACAACTACAAGTTACTGACTTGCTTGGAATATGTATGCTGGAGAGTTATCATGGGAAGGCCACGCGTCACATAGAATTTGGAGTGAACGTGCTGCTGTCCTGATTGCACAGTGACAGCATTCATCGGTCAGTAGTGCTCACCATTTTGGAGCATGCTCAGAACTTACTGGATTGAACTACAGTGCCCAGCTGGCAGTGTGAGAACACGCAAAACGTTTGCAATCCAATTTAGAACATGTGACTAACACAGATGCATTAAGCACGGGATGCCAGGCAGGCAAAATAGGCAAGGGTCAAGTATTAGAGACAGAAGCTGCATAACTGCCTTTCACCACCATCTCAGCAGGACTGAAACAATTAAGGAAAACACCTTCTTGGTCAGCTATATTCTTGTGTATCAGAAAGACTGGCCAGACAGAAGAGGAGAACAAGGGGAACCTCTGGAAAGCAGTCTACAGATCCACAGGTATAAACCATTTGCAGTACTATTCAGAACCACACTGAGTTTTTGATCAATAGTGAGCATTTTTTTTCAAGCATTCAAGGATGTGGACTGAAATAAATCACACTGTGATGCCTGCCGAAGAGAGTCTGCACATCACTGGTAGCAATGTTCAGCTTCCCAGACAGCCAGAGACAACTACCTCTGTACAGGACTAGAGGGGCCATATACTAAGTTGTCAAAACAGCTGCCCTGTAGCGAGTGATATCTGCTTCTGCCTACGTAGGTCCACTCTAGGGATGGGCTACGCTGGAATGTGGCAGGATTTTGGTAGCAAATACGATTCCTTCCCAGGATTTCATCATCCTTTCTAGCTACTTGGTGGAAGGATGCTTCAGATTATCATTAAAACTGCAGCTGAGACTAATAAAGCCAAACTGGGAATCAAGGCAGAATGTGGGTGGGATTTAGCACTGGGAACACGTTTTAGTGTCTGACTTTGGACATTTTCTGAAGGGCCCAGAAAAATGTTATTGCGGCACCTTCTGGTTTGGTGAAGGGCAACTTCCCAGCAGCCTATAACAGCCTATAACCTGACAAAGCGCATGTGCTTGAACCAGCTGCCTACTGGCTGTATGGCCGGAGGGGGGGGGGGGTTCCTTTGGTGTTGGGCAGCATTCAACTGACCCCTAGCTGCTTTACGACACAGAGGGGGTGCTGGTGGGGCTCAACAGCTCATGGCAAAATCCTGTGCCAAACAAAATTAACAAAGGAAGTGAGGCTAGCCTGAGAGTGAAACTGCCATGGGAAATCCTAGTCGGCAGAGGGCAAGGACTCTCTGGAATCTAGCTTGGAAACATGCCATAATTATTAAGAGAACAACTGGGTTAACATTTGGAAAGCGGCAATTAGCAAACAGGAAATGCCATTTATTTTGAAATGGAACAGAAATCGCTGCCTGTTCTCACTGCTGAGATTCCAGACAAGGGATAGGCAGTGCAGTCTGGAGGCCGATTCCTACACCACACAAGCAACAGTTTGCTTGCATTTATGAAAAATGTGCTAAGGACTGTGGGAATGACCACACTCAGTGATTGCACTGGGATCCACTTTACAAGAACTGCATCAAAAACTACAGTGAAACTTTAAATCACTCAACAGACTGGCTTGTAAGAAATTCGTTTCAGGGACTGATGTTTAGGCTACTTCCACATGGCTGCTTTGCTCCACTGTGTTTCCCAAACAGGAGTGGTCTTGCTCCCAGAGTCTGCATGGCATTTCTATGTATCTGCACACCTTTCAGCTCGCCCGCCAACACATGGCGATCTCTCCTAAACCTGCTTCGGGATGAACGTTTTTGAAAGATCGCAACCAAAGCAGACTTGCACCAGTGTGGATGGGAAAGCACAGAGCCTGCCCACAGCGGTGATGTTGTCCTTGTCCCTCTTGGCTGCCATTTCTCCTCTCCCATGTTCCCAGAGGGCTTTAAAAAAACTGGCCACTGACATATCTGCTATAGTGTTATAATGATGCAGTGCTGTGTCAATTGACAAACTTTTTAAAGCCAGAAAAAGCCCACCAGTGGCATTGGGGGGGGGGGGCAGGGAAAGGGCAGGGAAACCCACCACGTGGCTGTTATGTTGCTGCTGTCAATGTCTCTGCCTTCGCAAAAGCAACAACCGCCACACGCAGAGCTGGCACCACATGGAAGCATCATTAGAACGGGAGGGGGGGTGGTTGCCAAAATGCCTGCATTTAGACGTCAAGGTGAACTGGAGCTTGCTCAAGCTAGGAAGTCTTTTTATTCAAGAGGAGGAGGGCAGGGAGACTGCAAGCCCAGCAACAAACCGTGCTCTTCCAGCATCGCAGGTTTATTACACGAATCTGAATGCAACTTCTGCTGAGCTCTATCCATTTCAGCCACGTATTGTCAGAAGACAGCCGCACCAGCTTCATCTCAGAGGCAAACTGTGTTCTGCTCAATAGAAAAGAGCAAGAGTCCAGTAGCGCTTTAAAAACTAACAAAATTTGTGGCAGGGTAGGGAGATTTCGTGAGTCACTGCTCACTTCTTCAGATACAGCATCTCTATCTGAAGAAGTGAGCAGTGACTCTCAAAAGCTCCTCCCCTGCCACAAATTTTGTTAGTCTTTAAGGGGCTCCTGGACTCTTGCTCTTTTCTACTGCTACAGACAGATTAACACGGCTACCCATCTTGTGTTCTGCTCAGGTTTTGAAGGCGCACAGGAAGTTTCTTTTTTTTATCCCATGTTTTAATGGTTAATGATCGACCAAGCCTCTTGGTTTCTTTGACCTGTTTGGATTTGGAATCACAAAGTCTTTAGTTATTATTTATTTACTCCATCTATGTCCCACCACTCTCCCCAGCGGGGACCCAAAGGGGCTTCCATCACTCTCCTCTCCTCCATTTTATCCTCACAACAGCCCTGCAAAGTCAATTATTTATTAGACCGAGAGTGTGTGACTGGCCCAAGATCACCCAGCAAACTTTCAAGGCAGAGCAAGCTTTCGAGCCTGAGTCTCCTAGACAGTAGTCTGACACTCTAACTGCTCCACCACACTGGCTCTCTTATTACAAACTCCATGGATTAACCGGGAGTCAAACTCTAATCTGTTGACTAAATTTTAATTAACTTCAGCTTCAACTCCATTAGCTGAGAATAAGGTTAAATTCACATGTGCATTTTAAAGGGCTTTAATAATTACTCAGGAATCTTCCCTTGTGTCCATTATTGCCAGTTTGGTGGGATGACTGAAAAGTCAGATCAGGGCCTGGGAGACCACGGTTGAAACTGCTGGTCGGCCATGAACCTAGATGACCTTTGACCAGCCATTCTCATTTTCTCTCTAGCAGACTACCTATCTTGCAGGGTAATTATGAAGCCAAAATTGAGGGGCAGGGGTCACGTAAGCTGCCCTGCAAAAAGGGTAGGGAGAAAATTACAGCTAGCAGTCATTCACATTCACAAGCTTAGCTTTCCCTGCTTTAAATGTCATGTCTTCGCACTCCTTCTAGGTAAAGCTGGCTAAGACACTCCTCCTCATTTTCCGAGGAAAGTAGCCAATATTAACTTGTGCCTACCTGGCAGTTCAAAAGCAAGAAATTGCAAGTAGATAAATAGGAACTGCTTTGGTGGGAGGGTAAGAGCATTCTGTGCGCCTCGGTGTTTAGTCATGCCAGCCACATGACCGTGGAGAAGTCTTCGGACAGCGCTGGCTCTTCTGCTCAGAAATGGAGATGAGCACCGCCCCCTAGAGTTGGATTCGCCTGGCTTTCGAGCAAGGGAAACCTTGACCTTGACCTTTAAAACTGGGTCCAATCTCACAGGCTGCATTATCCTTCCCTTCACTGTTTCCCCACACCTCACCTTTTGCTCACCCGTGAAACTGAAATGGTGGGGTGGCAGAGCTGGTGTCAGCATACCCTAAGGTAGGGCAGCTGCTAGGGCCCAGGGCATCTGTTGGGGCCCACTGCCACTGACCCACCTGCCCATCCGCCAATTCTTCCCCCATCCAGGAAACGGCATGTACGTGGTGCAGGGATCTGTGAACACATGCAATGAAAGGATTCACGAGGGAGGGGGAAAGGCACTTGAGTTGATGGATGGGAAGAGAGGCATGTGCAGAGAGCAATGGAGGGCAGAGGGGAGGGGGCCCTGGGCACTCTATGCCCAGGCTCCCTGAAACCTGGAACTGTCATTTGGGGGGGGGGGCAATGCTCCCTTTAAGCTGTGGAGTCTTGTGAGCAAAAATTCTACTTTGTGAGCTACTGGCATTCAAGTTGTGAGGGAGCTACTTGGCTACTGCATAAATTAGCTTGCTCTGGAGCCATCCTTCCTGAGCCGAGACAAAAATATGTGAGCCAGAGGCTAAAAAACTGTGAGCTAGCTCATACTAACTGAGCTTAGAGGGAACACTGCTTGTGAGTTTCACTAGAGAGCAAAAGACAGAGCAGGGAAGGAAACTGACATCAGCGGAATAGATAGATCTCCCAACTGTGTCGATTTCCCTAGCTGACAGAGAAAGTGGGAAGCCGAAGGTAAAGGGACTGCAAGGCTTCAAGGGACCTCACTGCTAAAAAACCCCAGAAACCGATGAAGAGAGGGAGGGGGGTCAAGTGGGAAGGAGCATCCCTGCTGAGGAGGGGGCGGACACTCAGTTCTGTGAGGAGGAGATCAGACGGCCTGCTTGGGAGTAAAGACCTACTGGTAAGGAAGGCAAAGGGGGCAGGGGGCAGGCTGAGCACCTGCAGATCAAAGGCAGAAAAAAGAGGACAGTGATTTTTCTGGGGAAAGAAAGATGAGTGAACTGACAGCCAGCCAGCGAAGATGACCCCCTTCCCTCGGGCTCGCTTGCTCACATCCACAACACTCCCATGCGGTGTGGAAAGGTAAACATGTGAAAAGGCCATGCCCAAGTATGTGAAACTTTATAGAGGAAAATAAGGTGGGGACTAAAAAAATGAGCATGCCGTTGCAAAACCCACCTTCCCGCATGGCCATCGATTCATTTATTACTTGGCCTCGAGTCTGTTTAAAGCTAGGGAGGGAAGGCGGCATGCCTGCTCTCATCAGATCTTGAAAGCTAAGCAGGGTTGGTATTTGGGAGGGAGACTACCAAGGAAGACTCCGCAGAGGGAGGCCATCTCTGCTTCCCACTTGCCTTGAAAGCCCCTGGCTGAGGTCACCATAAGCCAGTGGTGACTTGAACAGCACTTCCCCCACACATGTTTAAAGCTGTCCTGAGCTGGAAGGCCCGGGCTAGCCCAATTGTGTCAGGTCTCAGAAGTTAAGCAGGGTTGCCCTTGGATGGGAGATGACCAAGAAAGTCCAGGGTTACTATGAAGGGGCAGGCGATGGCCAAGGCCCTCTGGTTACCTCTTCCCTTGAAAACCCAACAGGGTTGCCACAAGTCAGCTGTGACCTGAGGGCATTTCCCATCGCTACCATGTTGAAAGTTGCTTTCCCGTCTTTCTCAGATGTGCATCAGTGCTGAAAGTGAGGTTGCAAAAAGGTGTGTCAATTGGCTTGTGCAAATCCTGTCAAAGCCCCACTGGTGTCAGCTGGACCTCCTGCTGAATCAAGGTGATTGTGTCTGATCAGACTACAGGTGTACCAATTAACTGATCTGGATTGAAGGCTGGCTCTGGAAAGCTTACACAATTGCACAGCAATCTCCACACTATACACATGTAAAAGTGTAACATGAGGACAGGTAGAGACTGCCTGAGTTAAGAAAGCCAGGAATTCAGAGAAGAGGACAGGTTTGCATCACCGCCCGGATCTGAATAGGGGGCCCTGTCGATATTTGCTTTTGCAAAAAAAACCCCTCAAAACAATACAAAGCCCCAAAACTGGGAGACCTGTCATTGTTTCTAGGATGGGCTCTAAATGTACCAAAAAACAAGTCATTATAAAACACAACAGATATCTCTTTATTGGCTCTTGCATGTTTGTTGCATGCCCTGTACAAAGGAAGAATTCAGAGAGCTGAAGCGTGGAGAATTGGACTTTCAAAATCAGATCTGGCCTTCTTTTTTGTTGCTGTGCTTACCGATTGTGTTTCATTTTCCTATCCATTCCCCGCCCCCCTCATCCTCTGTCACTCCTAATGACAACTTGGGGTGGATCAGAATTAGATGAGGAGGCTGGATGAGGAGTCACAGTTTACATTTGATTTAAACTGTTTCAGTCAGTTAAACGTTTTGCTGTGTATAGGTTACACTAACATATAATTTGGGTTTTTTTGGGGGGGGGGGTTGTTTAAAATGACTCAAGTGTCTGTGTGGGAGGGGGGGAAAGTAGAAACCACCACCACCACCCAGAGGGCCTGAAGATATTTCCACGTATCGCTCTGTGTCAGCACCAAGTTTGTTAGGCCTCTGGGGATGATTGGGCAAAAGACCCCTTCAGAGGAGAGATGACTGGAATGCAAAATTATCCCCCCATTTTCACTTTGGTTTTGGAATGACTGCCAAAATAGGGGGGCTACATTTTAGAGGAAGTGAGAAATGCTCCCACTGTGGTCTACCCACCTCCATTTCAGCTCAGCACTATAGCATGCGAATGGACACTGCCTTAAGCCCAAGGCCATGCTAGACAATCAATGCACATACACCGGGAGCACACATGAGCACGCTGGCCCTGCCCACCACCTCTGTGTGATCACTGCTTTGGAAGCATGGTGCCTACATGTTCAGGCCCCCTCCCCATGATCAGAGACGCTTATGGAAGTTCTTGATCACAGGGTGGGAGCACACATGCCTATGCTCCCTCTTGCTTGTGAGATGGCAATCATGCACAGGCAGGGGCAGCATACTTGTCCATGCCCAGACACACATGATTCGACTGAAGGTGCAGAGGGGCTGTGTGCCCAAGGCTAGCTAAACCGGGCCACTGCTCTATCAAAATCAGGATTGCCTGCTGCATCAGTGGCTCTCCAGGGTCTCATTATAAGTCTTTCACACCACACAGTACCTAATCCCCCTGACCTGGATAGTCCAGGTTAGCTGAGTCTTGTCAGATCTCAGAAGCTAAGTGGAGCCAGCCCTGGTTAGTCTTTGGAAGGGAGAGCACCAAGGAAGCCCAGGGTTGCTATGCAGAGGCAGGCAATGGCAAACTACTTCTGTGCGTCTCTTCCCTTGAAAACCCTACGGGGTCACCAGAAGTCAGCTGCAACTTGGTGGCACTTTCCGTCACTACGATCTAACCATTTTTATTTTGTTTACTGGAGATGCTCTACAACCCCACCACCATTCAACTCCGGAGAAGAGCTCACTTCATCCTCTCCTTCGATACCTCTGGTCTCCAGGACAGATACGCTCCCTCATGAAGATCCAACTTGGAAATAAAAAAAGTGGCAACATCACACACACAAAGCACAAACAGCGCAGAAGGCACATTTCCCTGCCTAACCACTGCAGAGATACTCAACGGGGCTAGCCTTTGTTAATGTGAAGGCAACCTGTTTTCCAAATGCATGCCTGACAACCTGACTGCTCCAATCAAGTTCAGAGTCCAAGAGTTTTACAGAGAGCTAAGGAGAGAAACAAATCTGAGCATGCCAAAGGCACAAAGCCCATATGGTGTACTGGTCAGAGTGCTGGATTAGCCTCTGGGAGACCAAGGTACAATTCCCTGCTCTGCCATGGAAACTTGCTGAGTGACTTCAGACACTCCTTTGCTCTTAGTGTGGCCTGCATCACAGGGTTGCTGTAACGATAACATGGAGAAAAGGCAAAGGATGCAAGCTGCTTTGGGTCCCTGTTGGGACACACATATGAACACATGAAGTTGCCTTAGACTGAATCAGACCGTCAGTCCATCAAGGTCAGTCTTGTCTATTCAGACTGGCAGCAGCTCTCCAGCGGCTCAGGCAGAGAGGTCTTTCACTCACCACCTGGTCCTTTCAGCTGGAGATGCCAGGGATTGAACCTAGGACCTTCTGCATGCAAAGCGGATGCTCTACCACTGAGCCACGGCCCCTCCCCAAAGAAAGGAGGAGTAAAAATGAAGTAAATAAATACCGTACTGACTACTGTAAATCAGTTGCCTGGACTGACATGCCTCTCTTGTGCTGGCAATGGCATCAATCCCATTCTGGCTCGTAACTGGCTAGACTACCTTGGCAAGATCCAGAACAACTGGCCAGATTGTATAGAAATCTCTAGACGAAACAGAGGTGGGCTGGTGAAAGGAATGCACAGCTGGGCCTAGCCACTTAGCATGGCTGAATCTGAGCCTCTGAGACAATGGCTGGCTCAGCAAGGAAGCCAAAAAGGTACGGAGGACCTGGGAAGCAGAGTCAGCCCGGCACTGTGAAAGCACCATGCCTCTTACAGTGTACACTTCAACATCAATAAGCCAGGCTACAGTCCAAGCAACAGCTGCTGTCATTCCCTTCATACCAGAGACTTCTTCTGAGCCAGCTCTCATTCAGAAGGGCCAATCAGGCCTCTTTCACATCTCCAACCCACCCCTCCTTCTCTGGCTGGATGGGCGGCAAGGGGCTACTCCATCTTGCACTCCCTGTTTGCAGCTTGACGTGACCTCCTGTCTAACAAGAGACTACAGGACAACACCGATTCAGCTCCAGCAAAGGACTTCCTGAACAGTGTGGTTTTTCAGTGCTTCTAAAACTTGCCAAGTTGGAAATCTTCGTAACCTTTTCTGGAAGTCTGTTCCAAAGGGTCAGTATCATCACCGAAAAGATCTGTGACTGGGATGCAGCAGATCTCAGGGTCTTGGGCAGAGGAATTCTCTCGCCTGGCAGAACATCTTCGCTTTACAGGCCCTGTGGAATTGCATGAGAACCTGCAGGACCCTGGTGTCATTTGGCAGAGCGTTCTACTAGGTCGGGGCCACGACTGAGAAAGCCCTGGCCCTGGTCGAGGACACCCGGACATCTTTGTGACTGGGGACCACCAGCAGATTGCTATCCAGAGAGCATAACACTCTCCCGGGGATATACTGGAGGAGACGGTCCCACAGATACATTAATCCCTGGCCACTCAAGGCCATAACAGTCAACACCAAAACCTTAAACTTGACTTGGAATTCTATTGGAAGCCAATGCAGCTGGCGCAGCACAGGTTGTATGTGTGCCGTCCGAGATGTTCTCATCAGGACCTCTGCCGCCACATTCTGGATCAGCTGAAGCTCCCCGGTCAGTCTCAAAGGTAGACCAGCATAGACCGAGTTGCAGTAATCTAGCCTGGAGGTGACTGTTGCTTGGATTACCATGGCTAGGTCAGGGCGTGAGCTGCTGAGCCTGGCGGAGATGAAAAAAATGCCAGCCTAGCAATATGCGTTACTTGGGTCTCCGTAGTCAGGGAGGCATCCAAAATCATGCCCAAACTCTTGACGGACTGTGCCAGTGTGAGTGGTGCCCCGTCAAGAGCAAGAAGTCTGTGCCCCAGCCCTGAAGCCCCCGACCCCAGCCACAGAACCTCCGTCATAGTAGGATTTGGTCTCAGACTGCTCAGTAAAAACAACAACAGAATTTTCTCCTATCCGCATCTTAATTCAGTTAAATGTTTGCAAATCTCAAATCGCTGAATGTTTAGCTTATTGATTGCAGGCACTTTTTTCAAAGTTAGTTCTGTGCTGTAATTCTGTCTAGAAACTCCTCCAGGTGGTCCCATGCAACCATTTTCTCCCTGCATTTCAAATTGCGCCAATTAACTTCCTTACCACACGCTCCCTGGGCCAACACTGCTCAGCCCTTTGCCAGCTCAGCGCTAGCTATGCACACAGGGTAATTATTCTGTATCCCACATGGCAAGAGCCTTCCAGCCACGGCAAACGCCGAGCCAAGAAACAAGGACCACCCGACGCCAAGTCTCCACTTCATCCCAACCCAAAGGGCTTGTTGATTTTGGCCTTTGGAGTGTGTATCTTCGCTCTATTCTCTTCCATAGCAGCAGGTGGCCAAACTCCATGGGATGTTTACACTGAAAAAAAATCTCTCGGGGGGGGGGGCGGGGGAACATCTTTGCCTTGATGGACTCATTAGGTTCTCGAAATGAGCCACAGTCTACTCTTGCCAGGGCACCTCATGCGCACATGCGCATAAACACACACCCAGTCTCCGAGGCTGAAATACATCATGTTTCACTTGGAGCTGAATTGACTGATCATGAGAAAACCAAATATACTGTGGAGCAAGCCTACAGAGAGCCATGAGCTCACTACAATGCAAACAAAATCCGGCACAGGGAACAGATGCTTAGACGAGTGGTTCTCAGGGACTCCACCCACAGAACCTTAGAAATGCAATGCTGGATCAGAACAAGGGGTCCGTCTAGGCCAGCATTCTACACCCCACAGCAGCCAGCCTGTTACCACTGGGAAAACTCACACGCAAGGCAGCATCTGTGTCCCTGTGCCAGATCTGCCCCTGGACTCTTGTCCCTTGCCGGGAAGTGAATTTGCCCCAGCTATGCCCATGATGTTTATACCCTGCTGACTGCCATGTAAACTGCAAACTAGCTTTCAACTTTAATTTTTTCTGTACGAAAACATGCACAGCTGATGGAGGGGTTTTTTTTTTGGCTCAGTGGCAGAATGCCTGTTTGCTATGTGGAAGATCCCCAGTCCAATCCCCAGCATCTCCAGTTACATGAAGATCAGGCAAGAGGTGATGTGAAAGATCTCTGAGAAACCGGAGAGCTGCTGCTGCCTGTCAGAGCAGACAATATTTACTCTGATAGGCCAATGTCCTGACTTAGCAGAAGGCAGTTTCGCGTGTTCATGTACGTGCTGCAAAAGAGGAACTTTACGTATGTTTTTAGTGACGTGTCTTGGAAGGGTATTCCTGTGCTGTTCTTGCCCAGAGAGAACCCCCAAAACTCAAGCCATTGCAGAATGGAATCCAGTGTAATGCAGCACCCCTGTTCAAATGCACTGAACCCCCTTTCATATCAGAAGTACAATCTACAAAGCGCTAGTAAGTACAAGCCAAACAACACACTGCAAGTGATGTGAGCTTGCCACAGGGACGAGGGCCCACGCTGCAGCTGTGATGTCCCAGTGGTAACTCCGCTCAGAAGTGTCTCAGGGTCCCAGTACTGCACTGGGACCTGGAGGGGCCAGGTTCGAATCCCCCTTCGGCCAAGGAAGCTCACTGGGTGACTTTGAAACAGTCACTCTTTTGGCCAAACCTCCCTCTCAGGGCTGTTGTGAGCATAAGATGGAGGAGGAGAGCATGATACTGTAAATTGCTTGGGGTTCCTATTGGGGAGAAAAGCAGAGTATAAATATCCAAATAAATAAATACTGCCTCATTCTGTTACCTGTGTATACCAGACCTCTATCATTGATATTTCAGTTTCCAAACATCCTGTGGGAACCATGTTAAGGCTGACTGTCTATTAGAAAGCAAGAGAAGGTCATGATCATCCCATGCCCTTCTGCATCTCCAAAGATGACATTAGGATATGTTTCCCCCAGTGACAATGGCTAGCGAAATATTGTGTCCTTGTCTGACAGTGGAGAAGAAAAGGTACATAGTATTTAGCCAGCGCCACCGCTCTGACTGAAGCAGCCCTATGAAACTTTCACATTCAGAGGCAGTAAACCTCAGGAGGCAACATCAGAGAACGACCTTGGCCTCTACACCCTGTTGTTGACCACTGTGTGAACAGGATCCTGGGCTAGATGGAACACTGATCTGACCCAGCAGATCTCTTACATTCTTATGTTCTCTCTGCAGTACAAAATGCAATAAGGAAATTCAAGGATTTCACGTGATTTTCAGTACAGCTCACTTCTCGGTGCCAGAGCACATACTTTGCCTGCAAATAGTCCTGGGTTCAAGTCCTGACATCGCCAGCAAAAGCATTTCAAGTAGCAGACATTTTGGGAAAGACCCTTCTTGCATGAGAGTCTGGAGAGCTGCCAATTGGAGAAGACAGACGGACCAGCGTTTGAACTGCCTTGGTATGAGGCAGCTTGATGTATGTTTAAGGCCACTGACAATTTTAACATTTTGGCCAGATCTGAAGAAGAGAAGAAGAGATTGGATTTATACCCCGCCCTTCACTCAGAGTCTCAGAGCAGCTTACAAACTCCTTTCCCTTCCCCTCCCTACAACAGACACACTGTGAAGTAGGTGGGGCTGAGAGAGCTCTGACAGAAACTGCTCTTTCAAGAACAGCTCTGTCAGAACTATGGCTTGCCCAAGGTCATCCAGCAGCTGCAAGTGGAGGAGTGGGGAATCAAACCCGGTTCTCCCAGATTAGAGTCCATGCACTTAACCACTACACCAAACTGGAGAAGTTTGTCCTTCAGAAGCCAGTGGGACCAAATAACCAGCATATGACCTGAAACAAAGTGGCAGTGAGGAAAGCTCTTTTATTGATTGATTGATTAGATTTATATCCCACTCTCCCCGAGCCTGGCTCAGAGTGGGTGACAGCAACTTATAAATCTACTATCTGAATATACCATTTAAACCTCCTACAATACAACATACAATTAATAAGTCCATAAATACAGTAAAATCAATAAACAACTACTATAAGATTCAAGATGGCATAAAAACTTGTGTGGGGGGGGGAATAAGCAGACATTTAAGAAGGGAAGAAGGGGGGGAAGCAAGGGAGGAGGGGAGCAGAAACTAGCTGTAGCCTATCAGCTAGGAGCCCGGTACTGTCCTTAATCATAGGCCTGGGGGACTCCACATACCAATGATATAACATTGGCATGACACGTTCGCATGTTAGGGGCACAGCAGGGCCACGTTCAGTGGCAAAGCATCAGCTTTGTATGTTCAGGGTTCCAGGTTCAATCCCCTGTATGGATTAGGTAACAGGTCATCTGAAAGACCTCCATCTGAGATCTGGGAAAACCCCTGCCCATCAGAGTAGACAAAACTGGCCTGATTCGGTATAAGGCAATTTTGTGTGTGTTCAATTTAGTTTTGAAAAACCCACCCTACTCTTTTTTTGGGGGGGAAGGGGGTCTCCTCTTTAGAGAAGGAAGGCGAGGAAACTGGTACTCAGGTGAGCATATTAGTGCCTTTAATTTTGGTCAACGACTGAGCCTGAAGGCTTCACTGTGGAGCAGGCAAGCTGCAAATTCCGGGCCACTCTCCATTCCACTAGAAAGGTGGCTTTGTCAGACAATATGGGCTGAAAGGACAGTTTGTATGTGTCTCTCTCTCATGCCCAGCATGAGTCCTCTCCACTGCTCTGCTGGGAGGTGTGACAAGGACCCACAAAATGCCAGATTCAGCCCCTGAGGGAGAATTCCCGCCCCTCCCTGGGTCAGGGGTTCAAGCCCAGCTCAGGTTCACAGCGATGGAGGTGCTGTTCCCATCCGCTTGTCGCTTGTCAAGTTGGAGTGGAGCGAGCTACAGGACACAGGCCTGTCAAGGATACAAAAGCCATCATCTCAATTGGCGCTAATGGACCCTCTTTGCTAGTGCCATCAGCAGACAGGCCAAGTGACAAATGGATAAGCCACAGAGAAACAACTTCTCCCAGTTCCTCAAGACTGAGGCCGTAAAATGGAGAAGCAATTCCTTGCTATTTTGCCACTTCTGCTTCCAAAATACACCACGGATGTCTCTAGAATGTCAACACTACAGAGATGGGACTGCAGCGCAGTGGGGAAGCACGTGGTTTTTTATGTCTGCATGTTATTGTGTGTTCCCAAGTTCAATCCCTGGCACTCCCAGTTCAAAGGTCAGCATGCAGCAGGTGCTGGAAAATACCTCCCTACGCCTGAGATTTTGGAAAGCTGGCAGGCAGAGTAGATCACAATAAGCTTGATGGAACATTTACTTATCTAGATAATTATATCACACTTTGCTCCCCAATGGGAACACAAAGCAGTTTACATAACAAGTCTGTGAGGTAAGTTAGACTGGCCCCAGGTTACCCTGCAAGCCTCCACGGGGATTTGAATTTGGGCTTCCCTGATCCTAGTGCAATACTCTAACCACTACACCACAACATAATTTCTGTTCCACACATAATCCTTGGTCCCCCAAATACAGATACTCCGTGGGACAATGTGGAGAAGGCGCCATAGCAGAGCACGTGTCTTGCATGAAGATCTTCCCAGGTGCAGTCTCTGATATCTCCAACCAAAGTCTCTCAAGCTGCATGTGGCTGGATATGAAAAGCCGCTATCAGTCAGAATGGACAGTACAGGCACATTGCTAGTCTGATTCAGGAAAAGGCAGCTTCACATTCAATTGTGTTTATGGTTGTATCAACACCATAAACACAATTGAATATGTGCTGTGCTGTGTGCTGTTCTATCTATAAACAAGAGCATGCGTGCACATCTGTAAAACACCACACAGGTCTCTTTCATGCAGCATTTCCTCAGTGCACATCTGCACATTGTTAACACAAGGGGATGTGAGACACAGGATTGGATCCAGACTAGGTTTCCCATTAGCAGAGCAGAAATTTCCTGTCCGCTCCCCCCCAGTACAGCCCAGTAATCTCCATGAAACACTTCTTAGGAGATGGGTGTCCTCAGAAATGACATGGGGAATTTTGCGACAGAAAAGGGAAACTGGTGGAAACTGCCTCCCCTTCCATTAGTGGGGGGAAAAAATTAGCCTGTACCAATTCAGTAACTAGTTTTTGAAACAACCCAAACTAAACTGGAATTGGAGAGGAACAGAATGTAGAGTACAGTGAAATTCCAGAGCAGCACTGGCTCTTGGGCTTGGAAACGGAGATGAGCACCACATCCCTAGAGTCGGATTCGACTGGCTTTCAAGCAAAGAAAACCTTTACCTTTACTAGAACCTATGGTCTTATTATGTTGTGATTTTATCTAAACTTGTTTTAACATATCTTGCTGTTTTAATATATATATTTATGTATATATACATTTTGTAAGCCGCCCTGAGCCTGCCCTGGTGGGGAGGGTGGGATATATGATGATGATGATAACCCTTGCCGGTGTCCAGAGAGGGCCTGGCAACCCTAACTGGGAATATGTGCTTGCCTTGTGCAACTCATGGCTGCAGGGCGGTAGGAATGTGCGATGGGATGATTCTCAAAATCGTAGTTCCTGGCCCTAAAGTTATCTGGCCATCCTTGACTGGGGCCAGGGCGAACCTGGTGGAACTCTCTACCAAATACCACCAGGGTCCTGTGGGCCTTAGGCAATTCTGCAGGGCCTGTAAGACAGAGATGTTCCGCCAGGCATTTGGTTGAAGACAGCAACAGTTTTCATCTAGGTTGGCACCCTTTCTGCTCCAGCTGTTTTTCATATCTGTCTTGCCCTCCTCTCCCCTGCCCACGAAGTGGCCGGCAGTCTGAAATGGGGCCGGTTGATATACGCCATCTTCTTGTTTGAAATATGTTATTCATGTTTTAATTGTCTTACCTCGATGTTTTTATGAATGACGTACATCGCCCAGAGCCCTGCACTGCAGGAATTGGGTAATTAACAAATTTAATATATAAATATAAATAAATAAATAAATAAAGGAACAGTCAGATCAGTATGGAGGGTTCTCCTCCATTCTTGCTTGCATGGTGCCCAATTCAGATCAAGACTGCAGCATGCATGGAGAAAGGGCTTCAAGACACACACACACACACACACACACACACACAATTTCCCTGACCTGAAATGTTGGGAGGGGGGCATCCTTCGGCCCATCACAGAAACTGACATATGCAGCAAAGAATATGTGGATTTCCCCAGCAGTCAATTAGCACCTCCCAAGACCCTGTGCCATCCTCCCTAGAAGTAGCCATTTAAGACGGCCCCAATTTGGATCAGGACAATAGGAGGAAAGCTTTCAAAACTGTATTCTCCCTCCACGTGGTTTTCATAACTTCAGAAGGCCCTTCCAGATGCCTACCTACTCCCCAGTGGAGCAAATACCAACTCCGGAGAGTCATTTCAGGCTGAGAGAATAACATGGGATAAAAGAGTAGGTGAAATCCCCCTTGCACTAGACCTGACTTGAATGGGGGGACCCCTCTGGTTTTCCTTGATATACATGCATCCGTCCATAAAAGCATGTCCCCAAACATCTACATTATGCGCTTCCTCCACTGAGTAACCACAGCCAGGCCCACACACTGGAGATTAATTTATCAAAAACATATCCTGCACCCTGACCTGGATAACCCAGGCTAGCACAATCTCATCAGATCTCAGAAGCTAAGCAGGGTCAACCCTGGCTAGTATTTGGATGGGACACCACCAAGGAAGTTGAGATGCAGAGGCATGCAATAGCAAACCACTCCTCTCCACAGGGTTACCATAAGTCAGCTGTGACATGACAGGAAAAAATAAAATCAAGTAAATCCTGCACTGTCAACCCTCCTGAGTTCACGTGGTTGCTTGCCATCATCACACATACAAACCCCTACGGAAAACCACCTGAGTAAAGATCCTGTTAAAAACCTGGGCAAACCAAGACACTTTAGCCTGATGTCTAAAGCTAGCCAGACAAGGCATCAGGCAAACCACCCTGAGGATAGAACTGCACTCCAACAGGCCCTTTCTCTGGTAGTTCAGCAGCTGGGGATATACACAGAGAGAGAGGCCTTCCCAGAATAACTTAATTGCCTGGGAGGAACATAGGCAAGGAGGCAATTCTTTACATATCCTGGTCCCAGACTGTTTAGATTTAGAGGAATAACGTCAGTAATTAGAACTGATGGGTCTGGGTTTCCCCCCTCAGCCTCTAAAACCTTTCAGACGTGAGGGAATTCATTGGGCGCACATCACAGGGCTTAGCTGGAGCCAGGGTTCAACCCGGAAATCTATTTCACTGCCCAGGTTTTGGTCCTGGACCCCATGAAATAACTTTCCATCTCCCAGGACTGAACATTTGTACTGACAAGAGATTCTGGTGTTTAAATGCTGATAATCTCTGGCTGAAACCAAGCCCCGCTTCTGGGAAGTCCCTGAGCCCCTGCACGCTTCTCTCTGTAGTTACAAAAACTAACTCCCTGCATGCTTGCCTCTCCGCAGCTCAAAAGGCGAGGAAACAATCCCGGCTCCTGTCTTGCGCAATTACCCCGCAGCAGCGTAGCGCATTGCCGCTGGGAGTGTACAGAGGAGCCACCATCCAGCGCAGAGGGTGCTAGGACAGGCACGGCTCCCTCTGACTGACAGCTCTCGTCTCCCAGCATAATTTGAACATTCCAGAGTTGACCGTGGGGTTAATGCTGCCTTGTGTGCACTGGGATCAGGACTGGCTGTTTGTTCAGGACTCGCCGAACAATGAGACTTTAAAGAGATTTTCAGCACCCTGGGGTCCAAACCAATTAGACACAGTTTTCCAGTCAAAAGTGGGAGGAGGAAACCAGAAGGGGGGGGGGGGGGGAGACGCTTAGAGAAGTCAAGTTCAAGGGTTGCCTAGCAAACATCAAGCTTGGGAGGAGGGGGCTAAGCGGAAGTGGGAATTTCTGTCTTGGGGGTGGGGAGGTGGAGAGAGAAAAAAAGGTGTCCAGGAGCACAGATTTGCTAGGCTTTCTCCTTGGAAACCCTGGGCAAACAGCTCTCCAGCGGGAGTGCCTCTGAACTACAACCCAGCTGCTGCCTGCCCCTTGGGTGAGCCATAATCCTTTGCCATTAATGAGAGCTTTGTGCCAGGATCAAGGGGTGGGGATGACCCCAAACTTCAAAAATAAAGAGGGGAAAGAGAATCAAACAAATAGGCATTAAAGCAGCAGCATCCATTAGGCAAGTGAGAAAACGGCGAAAACGGCCAGGCCCTCAAGTCTTTGCAGTGCCAAAAGAGAGCAATCTCAGGGCAGGCCCAGACCGCTTTTGTTCCAGGGATCTGGGCCTGGTTTTGCCCACCACAGGTCAGGAAAGCACAGCAAAAGGCCTTCCTCCTGAACATGCCATGTCGAGGGCATCACATCCCTTTAGAAAATGTTCCTGCTTGGGAAACAGAATCACACTGTTTGCGAATGCATACCTCAGTGTTGTGTCAGTTGTTGGTAGGATTGCTTTCCCACCCCACTCATTCATGGGGCTGCAGAGAGATGTGCAGGAACAGGGCTGGACAAGCACCCTCTGGCCATCACCTGGGCAGATGAGTCTGGGATGCTTTCTGAATGTTTGTGCCCCCAAACGGCCATACTTCTCCAATTAAGGGAAGCCACTGTTGGTCCTTGGCCCAAAGATCCCCCAAATTTGAATACTGCTCTGCAACTTCTTCTCTAAAACGTGATCTTAATACCCAAGCTCAGCTTGCAAAGAAGGGAAATGCAGAGGAGCTGAAAATACTTAGAACTCCAGTGGCTACTGGTGTGTCTCCGGGCACCACTCAGAATGCTGGGTTTGTCCTTTGAAGCCCTAAATGGCTTGAGTTTCTGAAGGCCCACTGTTCCTATAGGAACCTGCCTAGTTGTCTGTTGGAGGCCCGATGCTGAAAGCTCTCATCTTTGGAGATGAGATGCATAGCTACCAAAGACAGGGTCTTTCAGAAGTGACACCCTTGAACACTTTATATTTCCAGAGCCAAACTCCTGGTTTGTAGGCAAGAAGCCAACCATAGTTCATCTGCTGCAACACACTGTGCTTAACTGGGACAGTTTAAGTCTTGCATTAGATTGCTGTGTGCAAGGGGAGGGGAGGAAGGGAATACATGACTTTGAGGGGGGGAAACCCAGTTCATTTGTACAATGGCAAACTACAGTTTGTTTTGAACTAGGAAGTCTTCAGTTCCTGAGCCACATACAAAGGAAAAATGGGGAAGGAATGCATGGGCCCAAGGGTTATCAAGATTAATTCCCATAATGACAAACTATAGTGCGTTCTTATGTCTGAACGGAACTTTGTTTTGAGCCTTTATCTACAGAAGACAAGCGAAACTAACAAGATAATTCTCCAGTCCTTGTGACTGGGTATGCTACGTTCACCCTTCCTGGTTTTGTGTTCTTTTAAAAAAAATAATAAAAAAAATAAAAAGAGGATGAGCAGCTGCATGGCTATTAATTCCAGCAAAAGTGTCCATCCTTCTCTCCTCCACCTGACTTGCACGGACTGGAGAATATGCTGTTGTTTTTTAATGGGAGACATACTCAAAAGAATGGCACCAAATGGCCATGGAAACACACTGAATTTCTAGGTGGCCCCTAGAACGGGCAACGGGGGAGTCATTTCAAAGGGCAATGCCTTCCTATTTGTCCAGCTGGGGATGCTCTCTAAAAACCCACAGCATGAGCAGCCAATCAGTCTTCTATGAGTGAATTCTAGCAGCCATTCAGAAATACAGTGTGTTCCTACACTTATTCATAAGGAACCATTGGCCATTCATTTTTTTAGCTTATCCCTTGAATGGCGTGATTGAGTGAATGGAGACTTGTGGGACCATCATACAAAGGATAAGATGTGATTAGGCACATATTTACTAGTTCCCTGGAGAAGGCCTTGGGGTAAGAAAGTGTGTGGGACGCCTATGTCTCAGGTATGGCCAACAAAACCACATCCCCAAAACATTTAAGTGTGCTTGGTGGATTCCAGATTTTATTTTCAAAAGATGTTTGCATACCCCTGGTTGAGTCTCCCCTAAAGGCCATCAAAGAGCTCCACTCCACATCAGAAACCCTCCCTGGTCCACAGAAGCAGTACTTCCCAGCCTCCTTCAATGCATCGTCTCACATTTGCTGGTGGAATGCGAGAGGTTTGCCTAAGCTCAGCATCTCGGAACAAACCCCCTTCAGTGTGCCAGCCGCTTTCCCCCCTAACATACATACCTACGGATCAAATCCATATGGGGACATAAATCTCCCCTTATGAAAGCCCTGAGCTATAGAGATGCCTTTCATGAAGAGATAAGAAAGTTAACTTTGTTTGAGGGGGACAATGTCGCTTTTCACGCCAGGCCCCACAGAGCGGCCTTCCCATAACGCTCCTTTGCTCCCACCGGTTTTCCTGCCAGAGGGACAGAGTCAGTATCTTCTTTCAAGGCCAGGCCATTGACCGTCCTGCCCATGGTGCTCTTGATTAATTCTGCCCATCAGAAGGCCCATTCAGATAATTAATGTGGGGCAGTGGATGCTTGGGGCAGGAGCAGGATTGTGGCAACAGGTCTTGCCTCAGCCACTGTGCATTCATTTGGAGGCCACAGTGGAACTTAAACCCAAAAGGGTAGGCCTTTTCCTCATGAGCCTTGCGCAGAGAAAGCCCTAAGGACATAGCTGTGCACACATGGACTGCACTGCGAATGAGAAAGATAAAGCACATGCAGTCTACACACTTGACAGAACATCTGAAATGGGGTTCGCTTCATTTATCTATTTAAAACATTTATTAGCTGCCTTTCTCCCTTGTGGAACTCAGGGCAGTTCACAAGATAAATAAAACATTATAAAAACACAACAAAAACCAACCATCATAAAACCCAGAAAGGTCACGCTTTAAAAACTCTAATTATAGGACTGCCAATAATAAAAGCTGAATCAATCAAATGCAATACTAAATAAAACGGCCTTCAACTGCCTCCTGAAGATCGACAATGAAGGGGGGCCAGGCACACCTACCTGGAAAGGCTGTTCCATAATTGTGGGGCTGCCACGGGAAAGGCCCTGTCTCCTGTACCCACCAAACATGTGTCTTTAATTGGTGGGACAGTCAGGAGCACATCTCCCTGAGGTCTTAATTCCTGGACATAAATATATGAAAAAAGATGGTCCTACAGATACCCCAGTCCCAAGCCATGTAAAACTTTAAGGGACAAAACCAACACCTTGAATTGGGCTCGTGGGTGGAACAGTAGCCAGCGTACCTGCTATAGTATCAGGAACATCTGTCTGCAGTAGCTGGCCCCGACCAGCAGTCCAGCTGCAGCATTCTGTACTAGCTGCAGTTTCTGAACACTCTTCAAGGGTAGCCCCCAGTACAGCACACTGCAATAATCTAGTGTAGATGTCAAAATCATCCTGGCAACGTAGGACAAAAACAGCATGAATGTGGGTTAACATGGATATGTGGGACAACATGGATGGCCAAGACAATCCAATGGCTAATCTTATTTCATGGGTTCTGTGTGTGCTTACAGTGCAACCCTAAGGGGATTTACACCTTTCTAAGCCCCACAGATGCTCAACTCTCCTTAGGTCTGCACTGTTATCATAGTATAAGATCAAGATGGGTTAGTCTGTCTGTCGCAGCAGAAAAGAGGAGAAGAAGAAGAGATTGGATTTATACCCTGCCCTTCACTCCCCAAGGGAGTCTCAGAGCGGCTTACAAACTCCTTTCCCTTCCCCTCCCCACAACAGACACCCTGTGAGGTAGGTGGGGCTGAGAGAGCTCTGACAGAAACTGCTCTTTTTCAAGAACAGCTGTGGCAGAGCTATGGCTTGCCCAAGGTCATCCAGCAGCTGCAAGTGGAGATGTGGGGAATCAAACCCGGTTCTCCCAGATCAGAGTCTGCGCACTTAATCACTACACCAAACTGGTGTAGTCCAGAGTCCAGTATCACCTTAAAGACTAACAAAACTTGTGGCAGGGGATGAGCTTTCCGGAGTCACTGCTCACTTGCTTAGATACATAGTATAAGTCACTGCTCCAACCCATTAGGGGCCTAATGAATAACAATTAAAGCCATTATCAGTAGTAACTGAAAAATCTACTCATCTACCGAGTTCAGGAAGTTGATAGTGATACACTGTGATAACTACTGTGATGTGTCATGCACAGTGTTACACCGCTGCAATTCAACATAATTGTCTCAACAAACTTTCTCCTTCACTTTCCAGACAGCAACTTCAAATCTGGCAACTCGGGCTGTCACAAACGTACCATGGTTAGACAGTAAAAATATAACTTCAGACTGATCAACAGCATTGGACAAGATCGGATTTAGAACACTGCTGTGAGCTTCAGTTCTGCGGATCAGCCTCTCCTACATGACAAAAGGAACTGTGATGTGTCCTACCTAATGAGTACAGAGCTCTCCTTAATGGGCCTTAAGTGGTAGGAAATGGAGATGGTCTTGGCTAAAGGCACAGCAGGGCTGGGGTGAGAGCCCTGGCTGTGGGTCAGCTGAAACACCTTGAGGGTGCAGGGCCTCTTGCTCTGCGATCAGATGTGGGGCAGTGAGGTTGTTGGCTTGGAGGAGTGTTTCTTTGCCTCTACCTGCGTCCTCCCAGTTCATTTGTACATTAAAAAAATGCTGCCCCCCCCACTGCTACACATTTGTCTTCTCAGTGCTCGAGGACGTGGGGTTTGCCTAACAATACATTTCCCCTTTGGTTCAGAATACAGGGAACAATATAATACACAACAGCATATCTCTCCTGACATAAGGGCACTTATGATAGCATCCTAAAATAATGGAGAGGGCACAGCATCAGAAATGGGGCTAACATCTAGGCGCTACTCTGATGCTCTAAACTGAAGAACCGCCATCTGTATTAGGTTTTCTAATTTTATATGTTTTAATGTTTAATATTAATGTGTACTGTTACCTGTTGTTAGCCGCCCTGAGCCTGCCATTCGGCGGGGAGGGTGGGATATAAATCTCAATAAGGGGCAGTGCTCATCTCCGTTTCCAAGCCAAAGAGCCAGCACTGTCCGAAGATGTTTCCGTGGTCATGTGGCCAGCATGACTAGACGCCGAGGTGCACAGAACACTGTTACCTTCCCACTGAAGTGGTACGTATTTATCTACTTGCAATTTCTTGCTTTCGAACTGCTAGGTTGGCAGGGGCCTGGGGCAAGAGACAGGAGCTCACTCTGTCACGCAGCACTCAGGTCTCGAACTGCCAAACTACCGATCTTCCAGTCTGCAGTTTAGCATCTTATGTAACCAGCAGCACAGACTCAGCACTGAATCTGGGGTGGTCTTTCCCGAGAGAGACACCCCAAAGTGACCTCTGAACCTCCAAAAGCAGTGCCCTATAAAGCCAGGCTTAGCTTAAACAGTGGCTTTTGCTGGGAGGCTAGAAGAACCACATTTTGGCTGAGAAAACTAAGGCGAAGCAAACCCCCCCCACACACACACACTTCTCCATGCGAAGCAACCCCCCCCCCCCCCCCCCCACACACACTCTTCTCTCCTGTCAGCTGTAGTCCAAACAGGACTAAGAATGGGCAAATCTCTGCCCTTGCCTCAGGCATCTTCTGCTGACCAAATGGCTAGTCTTTTGTCTATCAAATGTAGAGGCAGGGAGGGACATAAAGCCTCTGGTCTGTGCTATTCTCATGAATGAAGTACATTGCATGTTTCCACCCCTCCTCTCCTGTTTCACCCATGTCAGGAAGTATCTTTGGAATAATCCTCTCATCCCTGTCTCCATGTATTTGTCTAAGATATCTGCATTCTTACACCTATGCCAGACCCATCAAGGCAAACATTAACTCTCCATGTATAGTGAATGTCACCCATTCAGGATCATTCTGCCACACATTAAGAAACATCACTCCTTTTGTCTGGCACCAGGGAAACGCCAGACCACTCTGTTGTTCCACAATGGACACCCCCAGCACAGTCATCCAACACCTGGCTTCTATTGTTAAAGCCAGACTCTGCCCCCCGCTGGAAGCTCACTGGCCACATCTAGGCCTTGCCCATCCTGATTTCACACACCTCCTGGGATCTCTGATTGGCCCAGGTAATCTTTTGTTCTCACCTGAGACCAGCCCCCAAGACTTTCCCTTGGTCTGCATTGTTTTCCAGTGCCTTTAACTGTCTAGGAGGTCCATGGCCTCAGACCATGTGTTTCTGTCCTGATGCCAACTGGCAGGCCACCCCTTTACCCTCTGGCTTTAGGCCATATTCCTTTCTTCATGGACCTCTGCACATCTGGACAGGTAGTATCACCCCATAACTCACTCCCTCTATTCCCTATCAATCACCTCTACTTCCTTAGTTCTATATTGTGTGTATGAATGTTTGATTATACTTTATAAGTTTAAGAATCCTTCAGTAAAGAGATCACTGCTTTAGTAATCTAGTCTCTGCGTCTATTTCTGTGACCTGGATAAAGTGGGACTCTGGTATATAAAGGCCACAATCCTGTAGTTATGCCAACTGCACATTAATATCATAATTCCCCAACCTTTTATTAAAGCACATAGAGCAATTTGGCTAACACTGAGCCACCACGGCCATTAGGGAGAAAGGCAGGGTATAAATGAAGTATATAAATAAATAAAACTTCTTTTGGTTTGAAAGTCGAGAAAAGATACGCAAAACACCATGTAAACATGCAGCTTGGCCCTAATTCAAACACAATACTTTTCAGCAGAATTTGTTCATGTATTTCGCTATGAGTAGCAAAGCAAGAAGGCCGCATGTAAATGAAACTTGTGCGTAAACGAGCCCAGAAGAAGGCATTAAAGTGAGGAAGCGGCAGATTGTTTAATAAAGCAACTGTTTACACGATCATTATTTTTTTTATCATTCGAACACTGACATGTTCACACTCAAGCCCTCATAAATATCCTGACATATTATCAGCTCTGTTACCTATTTTTGTTAATAAAAATCAACATGTCAAAATGTTCCAGTGGCAGCCGTGCATGTAGATGACTAACAGTGAGGACAGATTGGAAAATAAGTCATTCAACAGGCATAGGTGAGCCTAGAATGTACAGGGTACCCTTTGCCAGTCTTCCAAACCTTGGAAAACTTTTAAACGGTAAGAATAAATAAATAAATCCTTATTATTTAATTGTTCACACATTTAATGCAGCGGTCCCCGACATTTTTGATCCTGCAGGCACCTTTGGAATTCTGACAGAGCGTGGTGGGCACAGCCACAAAATGGCTGCCACAGGAGGCAAAGACCGCCACAAAATGGCTGCCGCAGCTCACCTTCAAATACGAAGCGAAGATTCTTGTGCTGTGGTGGGCAGCCGCTGCCAAAGGAAAATTAAAAAAAAAAAAATCTGCACCGCCAATCAAATCTCTTATGGCCAATGGGCAAAAGCCTCATCTGGCCACAACCGCTTTCTAAAAATACTTGGCAACCACCAGGAAAGCTGGAGCCCGGTGCCCCCAACCATAGACCAGGATCCAGCAGCACCCCTAAGCTATGAAACTGCTCCTTCAGGGAGAGAGCAACTCCCTCCAAGACAAGCTGATTTCTCAGTCCTCAAACAGCTTCTCCATTGACCAACAACACCTCAATCTGAGCTCCAGTTTATTGGCCCACTTCCAATCCTGTTACTTTCTCCAGGCACCAGTTCAGGACTTCTACAGACTCCCCTGACTTAGCTACTAACGAGAAACTGAGTGGTGTGTCATCCAGGTTTATGACAACCCAGTGAGGGAGGCTGGCTGAGATAGTGAGTGAGTGACTGCCTCAAGGCCACCCAGGGACCTTCATGGTACAAGAGATAGATGTGAACAGGGGTCTCCCCAGCCAAAACCTCTAACCACTACATCACACCCCCTGTCAAAGAATACGGAATAGAAGCTTTGTGTTGAGAAAGGAACGCAGCACCAGGAAGCAAATTCAACCATGCACTGAACTACTTTGGTGTTTGAATTTGGGCACCCCTTCATTTGCTTCGCCAAGAATCCAGGAATTTAAATGTTTCCCTTTTCTCCTCTCCAGTTCTTGCAACTGCAATTAAATGCCTTTACCCCACCCCACCCCCAACCCCGGACTTCAGTTTTGCTTTGGCTGCATTTTGCTAATTCCCTGGACATTCATTAGGAGCCCCTAAACTGCCCAGAACCAACAATGGCGCGATTGGCACTTACAGCTTCTCCAGAGCACGTAGTCCGAAGAAAGAGCCATTCGTCAGAGCTGCTATCTTGTTGTTGCTCAAAAGCCTAGAGGGAGAGATGGACAAAGAAAGAAAGAAGAATTATTCAACCCGCTTTTAACCAAGCAATCGGGACTTAAATGACCTACAAGGGCCAGGTGTGGGCTAGATTCATTAGACCCAGCCGGGCTTTGGGGGAGAGGGGCTGAGCAGGAAATGCTATAAAGGCGGCAGGATGAATGTACGGAATCACAATTAAGATGAAGATGCCTCCCCCCCCCCCCCATGTACAAAGAGTCATCACCAATGCTCCCTCTAAGCTGTGGAGTCTTGTGAGCAAAAATTCCACTTTGTGTGCTGCTGGCATTAAAGTTGTGAGCCAGCGATTTTGCTGCTGCATAAATCAGTCCGCTCTGGAGCCATCCTTCCTGAGCTAAGACACAAATGGGTGAGCCGGAAGCTAAAAAAACCCCTGTGAACTAGCTCACACTAACTCAGCTTAGAGGGAACACTGGTCATCACTTATATAATCCGATCTGCAAAGAGTTTCCCATCTCTGAATGTCTTTGCTTCTGTATCATGGGGGGAAGCCGTAGCTCAGTGGCAGAGCACCAGCTTTGCAGGCAGAAAAGTCCTGGGTTCAATCCCCAGCATCACCTGTGAAAAAGGGTACAGGTGGTAAACTTTTGAAAGCCCCCCCCCCCCCCCCCCCCCGGCTGAGATACTGGAGAGCAACTTCCAGTCATAGGACTTAGTGTCAGGCCTGATGGGCCAATGGCTTGATAATGCAGCTTCACATTTTACAGATGGGGAATTGAGGCTGGCCCATGGCCGATGACAAATCTACGCAGGTGTGGGAACTCCAGGTTTAAGCCGCACAGCATATTAAATGGAGTCCACTACCACAACCTATATATTTCGAAGAGGTAATAGAACCAATTAAGTTAGTCTGTGGTTGTAAATATAAACAGGAATCTTGCAGCATATTGATATTTCGCTGGACTAGAATCCACTGCCAAGTATGTGAGAAGGGTCCTAACTTTGCAGACACACAGAGATATTTTACACACAGACAGGATTGTAAACAGAAGGATCCCCTGCTGCAGACCATGACCGTGTACATGCAAGTAAAAATGTGCTGGTCTCTCAAGTGACAAAGGGTAGTACTTTTACCACCCATCTACGTATCCCACCCACCACTTTCACCAAATGCAGGGCTGTTACAAAAACCACCCTTTCTGGAGAATGTTTATGAGGTTGTTCGGGGTTTTTTTTAAAAAATCATTCATAGCATCATGCAAATTTGGAAAAAACAGAACAAAATGGAAACAGCTTGACGCAGTAAACATTGCACTTGAGGAATGTACAATCACATCTTGATGGCCAGTCAGGCTAACACATAAACAAGTTCTTTAGATTTTTCACATATTTCCATGGCCGCAGCTCCTTCCAACTGTCATTGTGGGTAATTATTCCTATGTCACAGCTCTGAAAGTGAAAGCACATTTGTGTTCACTTCAAAAGAAGTGGCCAGCTAGTCCAATGTGCTTTGCAAGAACATAGTAACACAGACAATGAACATGGATCCAGATGCGTGCCCTCAGCAGCGTTCCGTGCAGAAGGCAGCTTCTGTGCATGGATCTCGCTTGCTTTTTAAGGCACTTATGTATTTATATACAAGCCAGGGATCTGTGAACACTCACAGATAGCATCTAATGTCCCCCCTGTATCCCCTTCATCACACTAATTATACTTTCCTTCTCCCTGGCAGCCCCTATAGCCTCTCCCCTTTCCCTGCTTCCTTTTCTCCCATACACCTACCAACCTTCCTTTATCCGACCACCCCATTCTTCAGCTTTTTCCCGTCTCTCCCCTCCTACCCAACTAGTTACCTTTTTCTGTTCTTTCCCCTTCTCTGTTTCCTTCCCTTCCATCTTTTACCTTCTTCAGTCTCCCTCCCCTTCAACTGACAGAAACAAAGACTTTGAGGGCTCAGCAATATTACTGTGTTTGCACAGCAACCCCCAAAATGGCCAACAAGGTCTTAAAACACAATCTTGTAAGATCTCAGTGGGCATTCATTTCTTAAACCCAAAGAAATTGCTTCTTAAATCAGAATAAACAATCCCCAATATACTAGACTTTTCTGCAAACCAGGGGTTTCCCTCAGGTCCATAGCCTCCGGTGGTTTCTGTTTTACTATTTAGTAGAGCTTTCAAGATCTGACAAGATCAGGCTATAGCATGCCACCTTCCCTCCCATAGTCACAGTTCAGATAGAGTGAGAGAAATATCACAAGTCTCTGCCTGAGAGATTTTTTTTTCTCCTGCAGGCAGGCACTTGGAGTGTCCCCAACCAAGTCAGGACTTCCCCAGCTCCCAGGCTGAGGGTCTTTTATGCATCTTTATCCCAAAGTAAACAGTTTTAGCTGACCACAAAAGGGGCCTTCTCTTGGCCTCAGCCCAACAAGCAGGAAGCCAGCTGTGCTGAAAAGAGGGGGAGAAAGAACAAGCCCCCAACCCATTCTCCTAGCTGCTCATTAAAGCTTTTTTAATGAGCAATCAGTGCTCACAGACACAGCCTTCTGCCGGGAGGGCCACCAAGTAGACCCAAAGCTTTTAAGAGCTTGTAGTCAGAAGCCACTTGAGACTTCGGTCTTTCCAACAAGAGCACTCCATGGGCCCTTTAGCAGCCTCTGCAGTGATGCAACTGGCCCGATAGGCCACCAGGATGCTCTGCGGAGAGAGCCGAATGCCTGGGGCAGTCTCAAAGGAACAAGGGCAACAAGAAGCCTGCAGAAAGTCAAATGATAAGCAAAGTGGAGCTCTGCTGCCTAAGCAGATAGACTTGCTGGAATTCCTTTTTGTGTTTCTCTTTCTCCTTCTGGCTGACGGCAGGGCTGGCTTGCCAGGAGGAGACGGTGAGATGTGACAGGGCTCACAGCAGCCAGAGCAGGGTGGTCATATTTAGGGGGGGGGGGCTTCTTTGCATATTATGCAAATCACTTGTGGGGCGGGCGGGATATACCCGAAGAAATAAATAAAATAAAAATTCAACCAATCAAGCCTGTTAAATTATCTACCAAGCCCTGCCAATTCGTCACAGAAGGAAGTTTCTTCTCTTTCCTGAAGAAGCTGCTGTGGAGCAGGACCTCTGAAACCTTTACTATGAAAGGAATATTGGGGGTGGGGGGAATTAAGTCAGCACAGGCATGCAGGAGGGGGAGAAGTATCGGAAATGATGTACAGACACTATCCAATAGGTACTACTGACATACTACACAATAGCAAGAGGTATTCTAACAGGAATCACCGCAATTTCTCCAGTCAGCAAACAGTGACATTTCAGAGCTGGCATCTGATAGCAGCAAAAAATGACTTAACAACTGGGCACTGATTACACAAGCACACACCAAACTCCCATTCTCTAGCAGCACCCCTGGAAGTATCAATAGACAAAGACATTAAAAATGGGAATATGAAGGGAAACAAACTATTTCTGAGGTAAAGCAAAGAACGGGTGAACACATTCTGGAGTACAACTCAAAGTGTTGGTTCTTACCTTACGGACCCTAAATGGCTTGGGGTGAGGCAGCTGAAGGACTACCATCAGCCCAGTTCACCAGTTCAGATTTACCTCAGCCCTGCTTTCGGTGACCCTGTCTTCAGAGCTGAGACAGGTAGTAACGCAGACAGGACCTTTTCAGTGATGGCCCCTCACTTTTGAAATGTCCTCCCCCTTGAGGCTGGCCTAGACCCTACCTTGCTTTTCATCGGGAACCAGACCAAAACATTTCTTTTTAACCTCACCTTTAACTGAGGGGATCCATTTTTTAAGCTGCTTTATGGTCCACTCCTAGACTTAAGACTGTTTTATGAATATTATTTTAGACTTTTAATGTTCGTTTTATGCTGTTTTTATGACCTGGCTTGTTTTGTTCTGTTTTGCTTGTTTTAGTTCAGAGCTGTCTCAAGCAGGTTTCTGGAGGGGGAGGGCATATAGGTTTTTCCAAACAAATAAATGCTCTGCTTTGCCTGCTTAAATAGCAAAGGAAGCAGATCTCTTCATTGGACAGAGAATAATTTCATGGATGGAGAGTCATATTGCAAAGCAGGGCTATGATCGCCTAACATCCAAGTCAGCAGATCCCTTCTTTGGTCACCGCGCAAAAAGGGTCATGGATAGGCTGCAGCTGCTCACGAACCCACAAAACTGGAGCCATTTAGCTAGGTCTGCAGAGAGATGGCCTCCCAGATCTCCAACCCGGAGCTTACCCACCCAGACGCGGGAGGATGGGTTCACCAGTTGGAGGCTTTGCTTGGTCTTCAGACAACTGGGGTCCATCCAAGTTTCTGTTGTGAAATCCAGACTGCCTCCCTAAAAGGCGAGGAGACGGCAGGCCGAGATGCAATCAGCGTCCTGTCTGATCTGCAGCCAGCGGCCAGGAGAAAGAATCCATGTCTTGATGGCCTGGAAAATAGATCCTTGACCATCTCCATTTCCCCACAGCTACACCAGCTCCGATTTGTAGTTCAGGTCTGCAGCGTAGTTCTGCATGCTTCCACAGACTCCTCTCTGCCTTTCAGGATAATCAGTCAAAGGACAAACCTTTAGGTCTGGGAAGGGTAACCTGTTGCCTCCGGAAGAACTGCCTACTCCAGCTATTTTGTAGATTGGTTGAGGCTCCAAGCTTCCCTGAGCCTACATTCAGACTTCAGGAATGAACTAGAGTGTGTGACAGGCACAAGCCAGGTCAGTTGCTGGGAGAGGGGCTGTGGCTCAGTGGAAGAGCTTCTGCTTTGCACGCAGAAGGTCCCAGGTTCAATCCCCAGCTTCTCCAGTTAAAAGGACCAGGTTGCAGGTGATGTGAAAGACCTTAGACCCTGGAGAGCCACTGCCAGTCTGAGCAGACAGTACTGACTTGGATGGACCGATGGTCTGGTTCAGCAGAAGTCATCTTCATGTGTGACTTCCATGCCAGTGTGGTATAGTGGCTAGAGTGGAGGCCTATGATCTGGGAGAATCCTCATTTTGCCTTGGAAACTAGCAGGGTGACTTGGGCCAGTCATACATGGTCAGCCTAGCCTACCCTGCAGGATTGTTGTGAGGATAAAACAGAGAAGAGGAAAGCGGCATAAGCAGCTCCGGGTCCCCACTGGGGTGAATGGCAGGATATAAATGAAATAAGTAAATAAACAAATATGCCTTATCCTTCCTCCCTTTCCACGGTACACCAAGACTTATGATGCAAATCTTCCACTAACTCCAGTTAGCTAAAACATTCAAACTACAAGCGCCTTAATAAATGGATGCTAGTCCCCCTACACACACACACACACACACACACACACACACACCCAGGATTCTTAACTGCGATGAGACTGTGGTTTACATCCCAGATGTGTAGCTCCTGAAAAAAAAAAAAACCAGCCCAAAGGAGGGATACAATGGATCGCACAGAAACATACAAATCTGCCTTCTTCTGAGTCAGCCCACTGGTCTTTGTAGAGCAGAACTGTCTACTTTGATTGGCAGCTGCTCTCCAGGGTCTCAGGCGGAGGTCTTTCACACTACCTACAACCTGATCCTTTCTACTGGAGATGCCAGGGATTAAACCTGGCACTCTGTGCATGCCAAGCAGGTGCTCTTGCCCCCGAACTACACCCCCTCCCCCTAAAAAAGCCTCAGGAGTGGAGAAAGGGGGGAGGCACATTACCCCACCACATCATTTCCCCAATTGGAAACACACCCTCTCAGGCTGCTTTTCGCTCCTGCAGGGAACAACACAGGTACCCTTTTCCCCTCCTGGGGCATTTCTGTTTGGGGGAACAGACCAGGGTGGAAAAGAGGTAACCCCTCCCCTTCCCTCGTGCCATGACCCTATTTGTATCACACACTCCAAATGCATGCACGCACACACCCAGAGCGCTGGATTTTGTAGCTCAGTTACAAAACTGGGGGTGCAAACACAGATCCCCAGTGTCAGATGTGAGTTATGCATGTAGATCAAGCCTGCAGGGATGACCTGGAACAGCCCTGTGGAACTACCATAAAGGGGCGGGGGGCATCTCCTCCCTGGTCCCCAACTACCAGAACCACACCAACATTCTTGCGCTTTCTTAGACCACCCATAAAACCCACCCAAACAATGCTCAGGAGGCCGAAGAGTCAAGTAGGGAGAGAGGCACCGATAGACAGGGGGTGGGGGGGATGGTTCTGCTACACCCGGCACGTAGGTCAAGGGAGGCAGGCATTAGGAAGAGCTTCAGAGCAAGATGAGCCTGTACAAAATCATCCTCTTTGCGCCTGTCTGTTTTTCGCCTCTGCCAAAGGGGGTGAGGCTGCCGAGTGTGCCTGAAACCCTCCAGATTTTGGCTCATTTGTTTAAAAGGGAAACTATGTTAATGAAAAAAACATGGATGAGGAAAAAAGATAGCCGGGATGGGGGGGGGGGGGGGGGGGCGGGGCAGAGAGAACGTTTCTTCTCCAAGTCGCCTAAACAATTAAGAGGCCCCCAAGTCCCACTTTCAACAGAGCCTCTGACACATCAGCGAGATGTTGCCAGAACGCAAGAGAAGACCGGGAAGAGGAGGGGCCGGGTCTCCAACCAAGGAGAGGGTTGCCAAGACCTGACATGAGAGATCCTACCTGCCTCTTGGAAAAGCTCCCAAGGCAGAGAGAAAGAAGCAACTGTGGCCATCGTGCGCCTTGCAGGAGGGAGATGCAAGGGGCAAGCAGGACAGCAAGCCCAGTGGTTACATCCACGCATATGTCCAGCTGCCCTTCTACTGAGACAGATCAGATCTGTCTAGCCCAGGGGTGTCTGTTCTGATTGACAGCAGCCCTTGAGGCTCTCTGGCAGAGATCCCTCCTCTGCACCCTGCTATATGAGTCGGATCCAAACGGGATGTTACGCATAACCAGTGATCACCATGGGGACTTGCAGCCAGACAGCAACTGTGAGTTCCCCGCAGGGACTCAGTTCTGAAGCGCTGCAGGGCCCCAGTTTGGATCAGAACCACAGCACAGGGAAGGAGGGGCTTCAGCTCTGCCCTGGTGCCATTTCCCAATTTATTTTTATTTTTTTCAGGGATGGCCCTTTGGAAGAGACACCAGTAGCAACTTACCAGTGTCTGTCACCTTTGCAGAGGCACTCTTCAGAGGCAGCGGAGCAGATCTGCAGCCACTGAAGTTGGCTCTGTAGATGCAGAGGGCCCAAATCTTCCCTAACCGAGGAGTTGCCACCTGGCAGGCAGACCACGTACGTGCCAGGGCAAAAGCACTCATCACAAGACAGGTAGAGCCTTGCCTGTTCTTCACCCGCAGAAACCAGGCCACGGTTTCTGCAAGCCGGTTGTTAGGAACGCAGGATCTTAACATCAGGCCTCCCTCCCCCATCCACACATGAAGCTGCAGCTCCTCTTCGGGGACTAGGCCTTGACTAAACTAGCCTCCCACTTGCTCTCCTGAGCCTGTTTCCTGCTATTGATGCTCTTTTTTTGTAACTCATATTTACTTAAGGACTTTTCTGCCTGGGGTTTGGTTTAGAACTGGACCTGATAGCAGGAAATGAGGGCGAGAGGTCTCTACAGGGGGGCCATGTTTGCCTTTAGTGGCCAGTCTGGCTTCTAGGGCAGATAGAGTACCGTGATTCAGTTGCCAGCCTCCAAGAGAAGCTTAGATTTTTCCCTGCATAAATCACTTTCCCTGGAGGAAGCTGCAGCTGTAGAGGGTGGCATCTAGGGCACTGCCCTACCGCTGAGCTCCCCCCTCCCCAAACACAGCACTGCCCCCACCCCCAGTCAATCTCCAGGAATTTCCCAAACTGGTACCTCCATTCCGTGATCTTTTTGCAAGGATTTACGAGTTCCTGAGGATGCCACTTCCCCATGCATAGCAGAGGTTTAGCTTTCCCTCTGTGGTTTTTCCTCTCCTTTGAAAATCACAGCCTCTCTGCCATTTTGGGACTCTCTCCTGCTACCCTTCTTCCCTCGGCAGTGCAAGAATCTTGCATCAGCAAACACTGAACAAATCTGTATTTTATTTTCCACTTCTCAACCCAGCCAACCTCGAAGGGCGGTTGTGAGGATAAAGTGGAAGAGAAGAGAACCACATACACCATCCTGAGCGCCTCAGAGGAAGGGTGGATTAATAGTGTTACAGAGATAGGAATATTTAGTCATACTGAGCACAGAAATGCTGCCTGGGAGGACTTGGGGAGTGAGGAGAGGCATGCCAGTGTCATAAAGCAGACAATGTAACTTCCAGCACAAAACCAGAAGTGACATGACATCAGGGGAGGGATGCTCTAGGATTTGGCAAAACTCTCTGGTTAAACCATAGAATTTTTGGCAAATCCTAGAGTGTTATCCCCATCATGACATCACTTCCAGTTTTACCAGAAGTGACACTGCATGCTTCTGTGCCCACCCCATTTTCTCCCATTTCCCTTCTCTCAGCCTTTGAGGCACCAGTGGAACTGGGGAGAGATTGCCAGAGGGTCCCCCAACACCCCTTGAGCAACACATTTGGCTGCAGCAGTGTTTCCGGGGGGGGGGGGGGAGGATTGCTCTACAGAGACCTAAATCTATTTCAGCCCAGAAACCATTTCTTAAGAAAGAGTCCTGTGGGGATCAGAACAGAGGTTCATCTAGTCCAACGCTATATTTTATAAAACAGCCAACCAGATGCTTCCAAGAAACTCACAAGCAGAGTCTGAAGGCAAGAGCCCCCCCTCTGGTGATGCCCTTCAATAATTGGCATTCACGCATACACTGCCTCTGAGCATGGCGGTTCCATTTCTTCATTTATATTTACTTCATATGTACCCTGTCTTTTACCCAATGAGGATCCAAAGCCGCTTACATCATTCCCCTTTTCTCCATTTTATCCCTGCAAGGTTCTATGGTAGAGTCGGCATTCGAACCTGGGTCCGACACTCTAACCATGGCTCTCATCTGTTGGCTCTCATCTATCAAAAGTGATCCATCCTTTATACATTTATCCATTCCCCCTTTTCCAAGCCATCTCAGCCAGGGGTTACGACTCCATTCCTTAAATTAACTAATAAGGATCCAACCCTACGCGTGGCATTCTTCACTCTTCATAGCTGGGTGGCCAACAGAAACAAGGGGAGGAAAGCATACTGGATGTCCCATTACAGGAACAGGAATGGATTTGAGGGGGGCGGGGAACTCCATAAATGTGATAAATATATAGATGAAGGGTTTTATAAGCCCCAATTAGGAAGGAACCTAAGCTCCTTGAGGCTGACACTGATTAGACACTGCAGACTCTTGGCATGGCCAGCCTCCAAAAGAAGTTATACTGCACATACTCTGGAATTGTCTATAAATTATACCTTCCTGGAAAGACATTTCTTAGAACAGACTAAAGATATTACTGAGTATGAAATACCAGTGAAACCTAAAGTGCTTCTCTTAGGACTTTTTAAAAGGACTGGAACTGATGATATAAAATTGGTTACATTTTCGCTGATGGCATCAAGAACATGCTCAGCCAACATCTGGAAACCAAAGAATCCCCCCCATCAATAATGGACTGGCATAAAAGGATCTGGAACCCCAGCTCTCTTGACTTCAACGCCGTCTTACAAAAAGGAGGATCTCCATCCAATAGATTTGTTCAAAGTCTGTTTACAAAGCACTGACACACAAAATTTTCTCATTCTATAAAAAAAACTGTGTGCTGTTTTCTACAACACAGAAGTTAACTTTCAAAAAGAAAGGACTGCCTTTCCCTCATCTCGGTGTGTCTATAGCCAGGAGAAAGGTACGTATTGTTGAGTGGGTTGGGTTCCTTGCAGCTGTGAAAGGTACAGGAGCCTCCCCGCTCTCCAGCACAGCAGCCCTACAGACAATCCAGGAAGGCATACCAGCTGCAACTGAGAGGCAAGGGAAGGCAAATGATACTGGCAGTGACAGCTGCCTAAAAACACAAGAAGAGCCTTGCTGGATCATCCAAAGAATCCATCTTGTCCAGCATCCTCCTCTTGCTAACAGTGGCCAATCAAATGCGCCCAGAAGGGCTACAAACAAGGCCCAGAGGCCATGGCCTGTTATTGCCCCCACCTCAGTAACTGGCATTTAGAGCTACACTGCCTCTGAGAATGGAGGTTCTATTCAGCCATCATACCTTACAGGCATCAGTTCATCATGAATTCACCGGAATCTCCTGCTGAAGCCATCTGTGATAGTGGCCACCACTATATCCTCTGACAGGGAGTTTCAAGGGTTAATCGCACATTGCCTGAAGGACCACCTCCCTTCATCCATCCTCAGTCTACCAGCCATCAACTTCATTAGGTGCTCCCAAGTTCTGAGATTACAGGAGGGAAAGTTCTCTCTATCCAGCTGCACTCAGCAACAGATTGATTTATAAACTTTTATCAGGCTCCCCCTTAATCAGGTTTCCCCGTAAACTGAACAGCCCCAGCCTTTCCTTCTTATTCCAGCATCTCTGTATCTCCCGCTGGTAGAAAAACGCTAGACTAGGTACCCTTTGGCTGGCTTCAGCCAGGCTCTTCTTGCTGTTATTCACGGTGGTTCTCCCTTCATGCCCAAGACACACAGTGCATCCAAGTTTCGAAAATAGCCCATCGCTTGTTGGGAATGGAGACCGTTTTGGATGCGGTGGAAACAGATGCCCACTAATTCTGGGGTGAAGTGATTAGGCGTGCTAAGAATAAATGGACTGAAATACTCGAACCATTCCCAAACCAACCAGGCCGCAAGGAAAAGCCTGCTGTGATTTTCTCCCAAGGATGAAGGGACGGTGAAAAACTGGATCCTTGTTTTACTGAGACAGGGCAGAATCACTAGCAAAGAAGCTTTGTGTAGTCCCAGGGCCTTTCCAAAAGATTTCTTCCCCTTGTATCACAAAACCATTCTTGGTAATTACGTAGCTTCTGCAAGACATCCAGCTGTCTTTCCTCAAGGTAACACATCTGTAGTTGGGAGGTCTCCTTTTCTAAGCATTCAGATCACAACACTGTCATTGTTGGGAGAACGTAATCCCCGCCTCTGCTTCAGGCTAGCATTTTGACATCAGCCATGTGCAGGAGGCATTGTGCAAGGTCACTGTCTTAAGGAACGGTAGATTCCTCCAAAGAAAATACTTCTTGACAGAGCATGTAATTTATGGCACCCGCTGTCCAACCAGATATGATTATTACGGACTCCAGCTTTAAAAGGATAAACCTAAACAACAGTTTACAGTTAGAACAGCTAAATGGAACCTCCACGTTCAGAGGCAGTATATCTCTTTCTAACAGACATTGGGACGGAACAGCAGGAAAGGACTACTGAGAGACAGTTTGGTGTAGTAGTTAGGAACATGGACTCTAATCTGGGAGAACTAGGCTTGATCCCCCACTCTTCCGCATGCAACTGCTGGTGTGACCTTGGGTCAGACATAAGTTCTTTCAGAGCTGTTCTCACAAGGGCAGACCTCAAAAGAGCTCTCTCAGCCCCACCTACCTCACAGGGTGTCTGTTGTGGGGAAGGGAAAGGAGATTGTAAGCCACTCTGAGACTCCTTCAAGTAGCAAAGGGCGAGGTATAAATCCGATCTCCTCTTCTTTGTGGCCTATTGGTAGGCTTTCCAGAGGCATCTGGCTGGCCACTGTAAGATACAGGAAGATGGACTAGACGGACCCTTGGTCTGATTGAGTCTTTTATGTGGTTGCACAAATGCTGCGCATACTGTTGGGACTTACTTGAGAGCAATACCAGGCACAAGAAACACAGATCCCCTTCCCCAGGCCTGGGTCCCTGTGGGGATCATCATAAAGTTTCACTGCATTAACTTCAGAGAGCTGAGCGTTCCATGAGAAAGCTCCACTAAGCCTTCAGAAATGAATACACAAGTTTAACAGCCACAGAGCTAGTCCACCAGTTCATGTTCCACACTTCCTACAAAGGAGAAATGTGTAGCTGGGACACAAACCATTACATGGTACTTGACCAAATAAGCAACCATAATGTGTGACCAGCCACTGAGAAGCAACAGCCTGGACGACACCCCCCTCCCACACACCGCTTTATAATAAGTCCCCTAATCCCACACTCTAACCACTCACTATGTGACCTTGAACTAGTCACATGGAAACCACCTCCAGAGGCAGGCTGGGGCATTTTCAAACAGCTCACCTTGACAGGCAGCATTTCCGCAGGCTGAAGATCTTGCCTAGGGTTCCAAGTTTCAAGAAACAAGCAAGAAAACCAGCCTTGCAATTAGTACCTCAATGAAAAGGTATGGATCCCACCCTTTCCCTCCCAAAACAGAGGCCCAACGTGGAATGCTCCCAACGTGGAATGCTCCCATGGAGAGCTTTGTGAATGGTACACCCTGGCCTTGTTCCTCTTTAAAACGCAATTGCTCAACCCCACGATTCAGACGGAGACTGCAGCAGAAGGGGCAGTAAAGCTTTTCTGCCCATACAGTTGTCCTAATCTGAAAACGGCCCTAATTGTCCCACTGGGGCAAACACGGAGGGGTCCACAGCAGGCAAACAGAGGCTCCTCGAGGCAATTGGAGATCTGGAAGATGGTACCAGGGGGTTGTTTGACATCCCTTCCCCTTGCACCACACAGACTCAATCCAAATCAGGACACTGCCGTGCCTGCACATCTGATGTTTACAGAAACACTAGGAGCTCCATTCACAGTGTTGTGTGTTGTTTGGCCTGTAGCCTTATCTGCTGTCTCCAAGATGTCTGGAGACAGTTTCCAGGGCAAGCAGCCACTGTAGATGTCCTCCCATCCAGTTTCAAGCCCCATCGTCGCTGGGAGTCCCACAGAACAAAATCATAGTCTTCATGACATACTGAAACAAAGCTGAAGACCAAATAACGTTTATGTTTCCCATTTATCTCTTGCCCGCCTGCCTCTATTTTCTGTCTACAAGCTCCTCCAGGCTGTGGTCCAGTGTGGTCCTTCTCCGGCTTTGCACGCAGAAGGTCTCAATTCACTCCCCAGCATCTCCAGTGAAGAGGATCAGATGGGAGACAGTATGAAAGATCTGAGGGGGGCGGGGACTATGACAGCAGCAGAGCATCTGCTTTGCATGCAGAAGATCCCAGGTTCAATCCCCAGCGTCTCCAATCAAAAGGACCAGGCAGGCAGTAATACAGAAAACCTCTGCCAATCTGAATAGACAATACTGACCTCATCAAACCAATGGCCTGATTCAGTACAGGGCAGCTTCATGTGTGATCATATATGTGAAAGCCCTCACTACCCGAGACCTGACAGCCAATCAGGTTAAGCAACACTGCCTGTGATTGACCAATGATCTTGCATCAATATAAGGCAGCTTTATGCGTGTTCATGTGGGGGGAGAGGCCCATCTTCTTGGTACAAGGCCATAAAAACTCTTCTTGCCCATGGCCAGTGCTCCATAACTACAGCGATGAATCTGTTTCCGAGCCTCGCCGCAGGCAGTGCTGCAGGACCCCCCTCCAACCACCCTCCTCCGCTAACCCCCTTGCAAACACAACTAAGCCCAACACACAACCCAGTCATCGCCTAATTGAGCGAGGGCTGGAAATATCCCTCCAGACAATGCAAGGATTAGGAAGAAAAGGGCCCTGTCAAATGTGAAATATCCAACGCAGTGGGACTCTGGGCAGGCACGGCTGGCTGCGGGGGAGCTGCCCTTCAGGCCCGCCAAGGGCAAACGCGGTTCCCTCGGTTGACAAGTGGATTTCTCTAACCTCGACCAGGCTGAACCTTGATCCAGTGCCATTTACCACTCCGGAGCCAATTCTATAGTTTCCCCCCGTCGGGTCAGAGAGAGTTTCCAGCAGTTTGAAGCTAATGCTACTTAATTGCTAGACACAAAGTCTCTTGTGCTTGCACTAGGGCAGTGGTACATTATGGGCTGTTCTGATCAGTGTGTGTCTGGGGGGGAGACATTGGGGCTTTCGCTGGACTTTAAAAAAAACAAACAAAACCAAATCCTCAAATGAGGAGATGAAAAGGAAAACACTGGCTTATTTTTTCAAGCACGCTGGAATCCACTTGGATAAATAGCAGCTCCAGAACCGGGGATGCTAAAACAATAAACTTCTCCGGTCCTCCGACCAAAAAAGGATGTGAAGTGATGCTAGCCCCCCTCGGCCAGAAAGCAGCCAGCATCAGGCCTTTGCATAAAGGCCAGGAGTTCTCCCGCCCCTCCCAACCGATGAAGATGGAGTTGAAACTAAGAGGGAGGCTTTCTGCTGCTCTCTCTCTCTCTCTCTGAGCTCTTTGGGTTGTTTTTGAGAGGGAGGTAATTAAAAGCACATGCTTAAAGGCTAACGAGACACAGAACTTTCTGCAGAATGCAGGGAGAAAGCAAAGGGCCTTACTGCACAGGGGACCTTCTTTAGATGGTTGGGGGCTGGGTGGGTTTGTGCAAGAAGGCCAGGAGAGGTCACCTTGGGGAAGGTGCCCCGGATGGGCAGGCCTGGCTTCTTCCTTAGCACCAACCTCACCTCCCTATTCTGTGCTGGAAGAAGGGGCTTTCTCCTCTGATCCAGTTTGGCTAGCAACTGCGATTGGCGTGGTGATAAGACCGCAAGCCAAAAAAGCCCTGCTGGATTAAAGCAAAGAACCATCTCAGCTGGCTTCCTGCTTCACAAGTGGCCTCCAGAAAGCCCCAAAGCAGAGCCCCACGGTAGGAAGGGATCAGCTTTCCCCTGCAGTTACCCCCTGCAGCTGGTGTTCAGTGGTATACTGCCCTAGAACATGGAGGCACCATTTGGCCATTATGATTAACAGCCATGGAAAGATCTATTCTCCATGAATTCGTCTGAAGACCCTTAAAAAACTGTCTATAATATGCTATTACCTGGGTTCCAGGTTGTGGTCTAAAGTCATTTAGGATGTGATGCAGCCACGACGCCGAAGCCTGATCAGCATACAGGTAGGAGAGCCGGCTTGGTGTAGTGGTTAGGAGCGTGGACTCTAAGCTGGGAGAAATGGGTTTGATCCCCCAACTCCTCCACATGCAGCTGCTGGTGTGATCTTGGGTCAGTCATGGCTCTCTCTGAGCTGTTGTGTCAAGAGCAGTTCTCAAGAGAGCTCTCTCAGCCCCAGCTACCTCACAGGTTGTCTGCTGTGGGGAGAGGAAGGGAAAGGGAGAGGAGATCGTAAGCTGCTCTGAGGCTCCTTTGGGAAGTGAAGGGGGGGTATAAATCCAATCTCTTCTCTTCTTCTTCTCTTCCGGGATCCCCCATTTATGCAGCCCAGATGGGGAAATTAATGTAATAAAGAGCCAACATCATGACTGGGGAGACCCGGGTTTGAATCCTTACTCTACCATGGGAGCTTGTGGGGTGATTTTGGGCTCACTCTCAGCCTAACCTACCTTGCAGGGCTACTGTGAGGATAAGATGGAGATCTAAGCTGCCGTAAGTTGCTTTTGATCCCTTTTGGGAAGAAAGGTGGGATACAAAAATCTATCTAATTAACCCAAATTCACAAGGCAGATAGAGAAAGAAAAAATTATAAACGATCCACTTGTCAATCTATTTGACTGTGATGTTGTCTTAGAACTAGAGAGGACAACAAGAAGATAATCAGCAGTATTAGGCCATTTACACAGTGGAAACGTATGTACTTCTGGCCCATAAACAGAAGAGGAAGGCCAGAGAAGCTGAGGATTGGAGTTGTTAAAAACTGTATCTGCAAGAAATTGTTCTCACGGTGGTCGGTTCACCCTTGCTTTGCATCTTAAGCAACAAACTCGACTCCTTATGGGTTTTGACCACATCACTTTTAAAAATCCATCCCTTACTCCAAGGAGCTCGGGGCCCATCTGCAGATCTCCCTTCCTCCATTCCATCCGCACAACAACCTTGCGAGGTAGATGAGGCCCACAAAGAGTGACAGGCTCCAGATTGCCCTATGAGCTTCTGTGGCAGAGTGGGGATTCGGATCTGGGTCTTTCAAAGCCTTTGCCCAACACCACAGCCACGCTGATTCTCTACCCTGATTCTCACTGGCATCGTGTTCCCTTATGACTGCCCATACAGGTGCACTACAAAGAGAGAGCTCCGCTGCCACCACCACATGGATGCTGCAGGAATCTTTTTTTAAAAAAATGTCCTACCAATTGTACACCTGCAACGTCAAAAGCAATCATGTAAGCTCAGTGCATGGCTGAGGGCCATTAGAAACAGCAGAGCCCAAGGCAGGGTCTGTGGAAAGATCTGGCACAGATCCCTCATGCTGGTCCAATTGCCAGGACCGTGCTCCATGTCAGCAGAGAATTTCCCCTCTTCAAACGGCAGGAGGAAAAGGCTTCCAGGGCCCGAGTAATTCCTGAGCTCTCACTGCCAGAGCCATGGTGGAACTGCAGACTTCACACCCTCCCTGGGATTTATTTTTCCTGCTCCGACAAATGGGGACCTGGAACAATGATTTGCAGCTGACGAAAATAGCCTGGCGGCAACACCCTACGGATGTCGCTGCGAAGGGAAGAGCCCTTGCGCGTGCAGGGCCGCTGGAGGAGTGGGAAGGGAGCTGCAAGGCAGGGGGGAGGATCAGAGGCAGGTGGCCCCCACAGCTGCCTGAAGGCCTGCTTGCCTGCCTGGAATATCTGCCCTTGCTCTGCCACAGCAAGGGGACTGGTCAGGCTACTTGGGGCTCTTGCTGCTACGGAAGGAACACCAAGATTCACGCTTTTGCTGGCTGGGTCCTTTTCGACCTCAAAGAGGAGGCCTCGGGTTTCCAGTCCGGGAGCTTCCTCATCAGGTTAGGCCGAGAGTAGGTGACTGGTGAAAGTCTCTCCCTCCAAGCATACACAACAGGGTGGGGATTCAAACCTGGGTCTCCAAAATCTCAGTTTTTCACAACACATGAAACTGCCTTATACTGTATCAGACCCTTCCATCAAAGTCAGTATTCTCTACACAGACTGGCATCAGCTTTCCAGGGTCTCAGGCAGAGAAAGGTCTTTCACAACACGTACTGCCTGGTCCTTTTAACTGGAGATGCCGAGGATTGAACCGGGGACCTTCTGTACGCCAAGCAGATGCTCTACCCCTGAGCCACAGCCCCTCTGACACCTTAACAGCTACCCCACACTGACTTAAAGTTTGCACCCCCACAGAATCGGCAAGCCAATTTCCCTTAAGGCTCCTACAACCACCTTTTGCTGTGTTTTCATCAAGCTGCAGCAGGGTGTGTCTGGGGGAGAAAAGCACTGCCACCTGGCCAGCTAAATGTGCCTTATCAGTTTTTCAGCTTGGCATTAATGTTGCCCAATACAGTGTAGAGGAACCTCTCCTGGGCAAACAAGCGACAGCTCCTCTCCCTGCCCAAGCTGAGATGATAACTTTGTCTACCAGGATCCACGAATACGTCCACAAGGACCTCGCTCGATGGGGAAGTTACTTTACACATTCGCTTCGACCTGTGGGCCTGCTCATCTTCAAGTAACAAGGGGGTTTGTGTAAAAGCTTTCCAGTACCTGACTTTAAAGAAACAATTTCTGCATAGATCTCTCTTTCCTTCTCAGGATACCCTCTCAGAAACAAGAGACGAGTGAGTAACTGGATCCACTGGAGTGTTAATATTGTGCATTTGTCACCTATTGGGCTTTCTGTTGAATCATTGGAAGTAAAGGAGTTCCAAAGACAAGACTGCTCCTCTTGGTTCTCCACCTGTTGGCCCAGCAATCTTTCCGGCTTCCCCAGCTGCTTTGACAATTACCCCTGGCTCTTGGAAAGTTGATTCTCATGGTCATGGGATCCACATGAAGTAACAACCTCAGCAGACAATGGGCTGCAATGAAAAAGGGACAAAAATTGCTCCCCCCCGCCACACCTCATCCATCAGCTCAATTCCACCAACAGAAGAGGCAGGAAAGGCAAAATCAGTCTCTTTTTATTTGAATCCACCAACATGAAATCATAAGCAGAGTCCTGCTGGATTAGACCAGTGGTCCATCTATACATCGTTGGAAGGGGCCATACAGACCATCTAGTCCAACCCCCTGCCCGATGCAGGACCAGCCCAAAGCATCTCCAACAAATATTCCTCCAGCCTCTTCTTCAAAGCTGCCAGTGAAGGGGAGCTAACAATCTCCCTAAGCAGCTGATTCCACCTTTGAACCACTCTGACCGTGAAAAAGTTTTTCCTAATATCCAGCCGATACATTTCTGCATGTAGTTTAAACCTGTTGCTTCAGGTCCTATCCTCTGCTGCCAACTGGAACGGCTCCTTGCCCTCCTCCAAATGACAGCCTTCAAATATTTAAAGAGAGCAATCATGTCCCCCCTCAATCTCCTCTTCTCCAAACTAAACATTCCCAAGGCCCCTCAGCCTTTCCTCGTAGGTCTCAGTCTCCAGACCCCTGATCATCCTTGTCGCTCTCCTCTGCACCCTCTCGATTTTGTCCACATCCTTTTTGAAGTGAGGCCTCCGGAACTGCACACAGTACTCAAGGTGCAGCCTAACCAAGGCAGTTTACGGAGGGACTATGGCCTCCAGCATCATGTCTCACACAGTGGCCAACCAGTTCCTCTTGACAGCCAATAATGGGGCACAGAGGCCAAGACCTTCCCCTGTTGCCTCCCAGCTCTCGGATTCAGAGGATTAGTGCCTCTGAACGTGGCGATTCCACTCAAGCAACATGGTTAGGAGCTAGTGATAGACCAATCCTCCACGCATCTGTCGAATCCCCCTTTTAAAGCTGTTTATTCCTGTGGCCGTCACAACATCCTCTGGCAGCGAATTCCACATTTTAATCACTCGCTATGTAAAAAAAGTATTTCCTTTTGTCCATCCTGAATCTACTGCCCATCAGGTTCAGTGGATGCCCTCAAGTTCTACTATTTTGGGAGGGGGGGAATTCCTTTGCCAGCTCTCTCCATCCTTTGCATATTTTGTACACCTTTATCGTATCCCCCCCCTTAGTCGTCTCTTTTCTAAACTATAAAGTCCCAGACTCTTCAGCCTTTCTGCAAAGGGAAGGTGCTCTAACCCCCCAATCATTTTGGTTGCCCTCCTCTGTACTTTTTCTAGCTCTGCAATATCCTTTTTGAGATACAGTGACCAGAGCTGTACACAGTATTCCACAGGAGGCCACACCATAGACCTATACAGGGGGTATTATAATATTGTCTGTTTTATGTTCTATCCCTTTCCGAATAATCCCTAGCACAGAGTTTGCCTTTTTCACCGCTGCAGCACACTGGGCTGACACTTTCATTGAGCTGTCCACTACGACCCCAAGATCTTTTTCTCTCTCACCCTCAGGAAGTTCAGACCCCATGAGCCAATACTCAAAGCTGGGATTTTTTTTTGTCCCAATGTCATCACCTTACACTTTCCAACACTGAACTTCATTTGACACATTGTCGCGCACTCACTCAATTTGTGGAGATCCTCTCAGAGCTCTTCACAGTCAGCCTTGGTTTTCACCATCCTGAATAGTTTTGTGTCTTCTGAGAGCTGTCCATTTATTCCTACTCTTTGCTTCCGAGACACATGTGGCACAGTGTTAAGACGAACTCTTAAAGGGGCTCTGAAGGAAGCAGGGAAAGGTACTGTTTTTGGCAAGGATCATTCCAACCTGTAGGATTTCATCCCTCATACTGACCCATTAGATCTGCCGTGTGGACTTCTAAAGATCAGCAAGGGGTCAGCTCAGACGTCATGCTTCATGCAGGCAGACTATGCTCAAGGCCAAACAGGAAACTCTACGCAGACCCTTCTGGTCAGCATCTAACTTTTAATAAGGAACATATTCTGAACCGAACAACAGCTGAGAAGCAGGAAACATTGGCACAACCCACTGAAACTTCCTCCCTTCTCCACCCCACCCACCCACGAGCGACAAGACACAAAGGACTCTTCCTTCCCAATGCAAGCGACGAACAGAGACTTTGACAGCGCCTGTTGTGCTTCGAAGCCTGTCATTTCCACAGGCCTGTATCAGTTGTCAACAGTCTCCAGCTGGTGGCTGGAGATCTCCCGCTATTACAATTGACCTCCAGGTCCCAGAGATCAGTTTCCCTGGAGAAAATGGCTGCTTTGGAGGGTGGACTCTACGCGGCATTATACCCCACTGAGGTCCCTCCCCTCCCCAAACCCCACCCTCCCCAGGCTCCGCCCCCAAAATCCCTCTTTAAAGCTGTTTATTCCTGTAGCCATCACTACATCCTCTGGCAGCAAATTCCACATTTTAATCACTCCCAACCCCAGAGCTGGCAACCCTAATCACAGATTTCTAGACACTGCACTGGTCACGGGAATCATCATCCCTGCGTTGACCACAACAGTCAGGGGGAGAAATGCGAACAATCAGTCCACAATGGGCAGAAAAGAAAGATGCCTTGTGCTTGGAAAGGGGAGTGGCTCCATGGCAGAGCATCTGCTCTGCAGGTAGAAGGTCCCAGGTTCAATCGATGACATCTCCAATTAAAAGGATCAGGTAGGAGGCCATGTGAAAGACCGCCGCCTGACTGTGTGGAAGAAGAGGAGGAAGGGGTTGGTTTTTATACTCTGCTTTTCACTACCCAAAGGAGCCTCAGAGCGGCTTACAATCTCCTTCCCTTCCTCTCCCCAAAACAGACTCCCTGTGAGATAGGTGGGGCTGAGAGAGCTCTGAGAGAACTGTGACTGGCCCAAGGTCACCCAGCTGGCTTCATGTGAAGGAGTGGGGGAATCAAAGCAGGTTCTCCAGATTAGAGTCCGCCGCTCTTAACCACTGCACCACACTGGCTCTCAGAGAGCAGCTGCCAGTCAGAGTGGGCAATACTGACCCTGAGAGACCAATGGCCTGACTCAGTAGAAGGCAGCTTCACGTAATAATGGTTTCATCCTCTGTTAAAAGAGCACAGCAACTGCTGGCCACATTGCTGAGACCAGTGGTTCCCAATCTTTTGGGTATGGTGAGGCAACTCACAAGCCCAAATTTCCTCAGTGTGGTGATCTGCTTGGGAAAACAACAATGAAGTGTGTGCAAATCAATACGTCTGCAAAAGCCCATGCATGACCCACTTTCACAGGCTTTGCAACCCACTTCTGCGTTGGGACATGCTAGTTTTGATCACAAGCCATGAGCATCCATGACCACCAGTAGAAAGGAAACTGACACTGTAGGCTGGTGGGGCAAGTGGCTAACAGACTGTATTGGCTGTCAGATGGAACTTGGGGAGTCTTTGGGTTTGGATCTCTGCTCAGGACACAAACTTTTCTGAATGCCTGTGACCAACAGCTCCTTCATTCCCTTACCTGCATCAGCTCATCCACTTCAGTTTGGTGTAGTGGTTAAGAGCACGGACTCTAATCTGGGAGAACCGGGTTTGATTCCCCACTCTTCCACATGCAGCTGCTGGTGTGACCTTGGATCAGTCATAAGTTCTTTCAGAGCTGTTCACTCAAAGGCAGTTCTCGAAAGGGCTCTCTCAAGCCCACCTACCTCACAGGGTGTCCGTTGTGGGGAGGGGAAGAAATAGGGATTGTAAGCCACTCTGAGACTCCTTCGGGTAGTGAAGGACGGGGTATAAATCCAATCTCTCCTTCGTCTTCTTCATGCAGGCATTTGACAGGCAGCTGCCTTCCAGGGTCTCAGGCCTTTCCTAACACTTGCTGCTGGAGATCCTACCTAAGGGCACAGCACATATTCCAGGAGAAAATTCTCCTGGGGATCTGAGGAAACTCACATAGTCAGAAAAAAGCCCTATTAATGCCATGGCATTTCCTCTTATCCTTCCCAAGGACGTGTTTTGTTCTGCACAGCAATACTTCAATGGAAAAGTGGGGGGAGGGATGAGGCACCAGTGAAACTGACTAAGGGATCCCTCCCAGCCTTATCAGTTTCATTAGCCTTTCTGATGAGGCACCAACCTGGTCAGTTTCTCTAGTGCCCAGCCTGGCTAGGAGGCGGGAACCTCTCTCTCTCACCTGCACAGGTGAAGCTGCCAGATATCAAGTGAACCCATCTAGGTCAGTATTCGAACTCACAGCTGCTGTCCGGGGTCTCTGGCAGAGAAAGGCCTTAGCCTGCCCTGGATACCTGAGGGCCATTAGCTAGGCAGGCCAGAGACACTGAACTGGGAGCCTTCTGTACACAAAGCAGGTGAGCCACAGCCCTGTTTTAACTCTTGAACTGGCACCACATGCCACTTGGAGCCCAGCCTACAACAGCTTTACAAAACAAGGCCTCCGAGGAAAACACACTCTGGCAGGCAGGCCTTCAGCTTCTTCCCTGTCCTGGCCGTAATTAAGGTAGCTACGGAGCCTCAGTCTTGGCAAAACTCAATTATGGGTCCTTTTTTCAAAGGGCAAGGTAACAGCCAAGACTGTAGCCCAATAAACAACTAAACAAAAGACTGGAATTTTGTCAGGAATGCCCCAGGCGCACAGGGCGAGAGAAAGGCATCGAGGGAAAACCAGCCTTGGAGAAGGGCTCTCCGACAGGCCTGGAAAGCGGTCATAAGCTGAAACTTTATATTACCTCCCCCTCCCCTCCCGCCCCCTCCTAGACAATATGCAATTTCAGAGCAATCACGCTGTGTGCATAAATGAGGCCTCGCTCAAGAATTCCACATCTGGAAGAGGTTTGAACTCCTGCGTGAGAGACAGCACGGCTGGCTATGACCTTCTACAGCTATCTGTCTCTTGTTAGGAAGACAGTACTTTTTCCATTAAGCTATTAGCAGAGAGGTCAGCTAGCGAAGGAGGGAATTAAAACCTTGTTAATACAGGCCCAGATCGGTCCTGCCACCTTGCAGCAAGCAGCTCCAGGCCGACTTCACCGGCTGCCTGGGGGACAAAGCCAGGCACTGCGCTCCAGATCTGGGCGTGCCCAGAAGACTTGCAGCACAGAGATGGTTTCCATACCCACTTCCATCTCCCACTGAACAAAATACTGATTGATTCCAAGTTAGTATCTTCCCCTCACAAACCTATAGGTACCACACAACATCTGGGGTTTGACGTTGTGGTGGCTGGACAATCCTCACTTGGCCATGAACCCCCCCCCCCCCCCCGGGAAATGTCACTGCCCTGCTTACGGGCTTCCCTGGGACAGCTGGTCAGCCACTGTGAGGACAGGATGCTAGACTCAGTGTATGCCATGGTCTGATCCAACAGTCTGAATTTTGCAATGAGGAGCTCATGATCTCAGCCACAGTCAGCTCCAGGTCTTGTTTTTACTGACTATATAGAGCTTCTCCATATTTGGCTGCAAATGATACAATCAATCTGATTTCAGTGTTGCCCATCTGGTGATGTCCACGTATAGAGTTGCTTCTTAGGTTGTTGGAAGAGGGTGTTCGCTATGACCAGCGCGTTCTCTTGACAAAAACTCTGTTAGCCTTTGCCCTGCTTCATTTTGTTCTCCGAGGCCAAACTTGTCTGTTATTCCAGTTACCTTTTGACTTCCTACTTTAGCATTCCAGTCCCCTATGATGAGGAGGACATCTTTTTTTGGTGTTAGTTCTGTGAGGTGTTGTAGGTCTTCATAGAACCGGTCTCTCTCGTGGGAAAAGAGAAGTGCATTCAAGCCCTTCAAAGCCTGCAAGCCATTTCTTCAGATGCTATGGAAAAGAAGCAATCCCACAAAGATGTCAACCCCAGCAGTGAGCCAAAGGGACCCAACAGCGTCCTTTTTTGGTAAGCCCCCCTGTACAGAGAGTATAAACCAACCAAACTAAGGGACAAGCTAAACAAGACCCTGGATTTCCATGACTTAAACCCCAGATGTGCAATTTGGCCCCCCAAAACAGCAAGGGGGAGATGATTATTTGAATGGCGGCCACAGCGCAGGGATGGCTGATCTTCCCTTCATGCCATTCCCTTGATCAAAAATGCCCACACACGCTGCTTTAAGCCTCAACATCTCTCTTTCGCCCTTCCTGTCTGGATGAAGCATGTGAATGAAGGGAAAGAGTTAAATTTCCCCCATGCTGTGGATCTGTGATCTGGATCATCCCCTTACACAGCTGCTTTTCAGGCCATATTGGGAGGTCAACAAAGTGCACGAATGGCAGCCTGGTCCTTTAAGAAGCTGAAGCATTCAGTGACAGGCTAGAACCAGAGGAGGAGGAGGAAGAAGAAGAAGATATTAGATTTATACCCCGCCCTTCACTTGGAATCTCAGAGCGGCTTACAAACTCTTTTCCCTTCCCCTCCCTACAACAGACCCTGTGAGGTAGGTGGGGCTGAGAGAGCTCTGAGAGAACTGCTTGTGATAGAACAGCTCTGACAGAACTATGGCTTGCCCAAGGTCATCCAGCAGCTGAAAGTGGAGGCGTGGGGAATCAAACCTGGTTCTCCCAGATTAGAGTCCGCGCACTTAACCACTACACCAAACTGGGTCGTTAAGGGCCCATCTACACACCACGTTTCCCCCCAAGGTCCGCACTACCAAATGCATAGTGTGATTTCTGTACTGGGAACCTAATGCCAGACACAATTTGGATGGGACTGTGGCATGCAGGGAGAGGGGTTTTAGGCTCCCCCAGCCCACATACACCATTTTCCTGATCTGAAGTGGCCACTGGGGGGCACTGTTTGACCCACGGGAGGCTCCAAGTGCACTGATCGGGTACACCAAGGTACCGAAGTGCACTGATCCAGTACACCAACAGGACAAATAGCACTCCTCTGCCATGCTGTTTCAGGTTGGGAAAACTGTGGCAGGGGATCGGGAAGGCTGAAGCCCTCTCTTCTAGGGTTGCCAGCCTCCAATTGGTGGCTGGAGAACTCTTGGGATTACCACAGATCTGCAAGCAACAGAGACCCATTCACCTGGATAAAATGGCCCTTTAGAAAGCGGACTCTATGGCATTATATCCCATTGAAGTCCCCCCAAATCCCGCCTGTCTCAGGCTCCACCCCCAAACTATCTGGGTATTTCCCAACCTAGAGCTGGCAACCCTACTCTCTTCTCAGGCACGGTGGTCCTGATGCAAATTGGCTTCATGCATGCTTGGGACGAAGTTCCCAGCACAGAACTAGCAATATCCGTTTGATTGCTATGGTTGCCAACGGGCCTGGAAAAAATATCCTGTCCCTTTAGTAGTGGCTTAATGGACTGTTATTCACCGCCCTGCCATGAAATGCCTCAATTTCCCTTTTCTGCACATTAAGCTTCTATTAAAGGGACAGGTCGTTTTTCTCCAGGCCTGTTGGCAACTGCGTTGATCACACAGACTTGGGGTAAGGGAGGCATAATGGTTAGTGTTGCTGGGCCCTGAAATACCCCTGGGTTACAGCTGATCCTACAGCTCCTTTCTCCTTTGGCTCCCAGATCTTGGCCTGCTGGCAACCAGTTGAATTGGCCCATTTCCTGCTGCCACTGAATTAAATCTGCTGGAGTAAGCTTTGCATTTTTATCTCTAGCTGGTCTGCTCCAGCCCATGCCTGTTATCTGCAAGAGGAAGCTGTCCTCTTATCTGGTCTGTTCCTGTCCCTTTAGAAGTGATCTGATGCAGAGAGATAAGATGATGAACTCCTTACTGTCTGTTAGCGCCCATCAGACCAATTAAAGGGACACTTACAAGAGCTGTTTCAGAAACTGGCATCCCAGAGTAGGGGTGCTGCTTCTTCCACTAACACCTCCAAATGCTTCCATAGTCCCAGCAAATGTTGTCAGAGCAGGATGAATGCTGAGTTTGGGTGCCTCTTTCAAAAGTGGGCCAGACAAAGCACGTCCCCCAGAACCTGCCGCATTTTATCCGACCTTGCTTCCAAGGAGCTCAGAGCACTATATACCGCTTCACACTTAAAACAACCTTGTGAGGCAGGTTATGCTGAAAGAGAGAGCGACTGGCCCAGGGGGGATTTGAACTGGGCTCCTAGACCAGTACTTTAACCATCATACTCCTCTTGTTGTATATGGTGGAAAGTGCCTTCATCACAGCTGGCTTATGGCAGCCCTGCAGGGTTTTCAGTGCAAGAGAAAAAAACAAGCTGTTTGCCATTGCCTGTCTCTGAACGACAACCCTGGGCTTCCTTTCTCAGTTGGTGTAGTGGTTAAGAGCATGGACTCTAATCTGGGAGGACCAGGTTTGATTCCCCACTCCTCCTCCACATGCAGCTGCTGGTGTGACCTTGGGTCAGTTACAAGTTCTTTCAGAGCTGTTCTCTCAAGGGCAGTTCTCAAGAGAGCTCTCTCAGCCCCACCTACCTCACAGGGTGTCTGTTGTGGAGAGAGGAAGGGAAATTGATTATGAGCTGCTCTGAGACTCCTTTGGGTAGTGAAGGGAAGGGTATAAATCCAATATTTTCTCTTCTCCTCAGCTTTTGAGATTTCACTTAAACTGGGCCATCCAGGTCAGGCGAGGAGTGCAGTGTGTGAGCATGTGTGTACATTCATTCCAGACAGAGAGAAAATTAAAGGGCAAAATCATTAGAGTGGAACGGCCCCTCTCAACAGATACCAATTTGCTTATCTTCCCTTCCACAAGATGCAAAATGTATAGAACTGAATTCAAAGATTCCGTTCCTCTAGACTTCCACTAGTGCTAGCAGCCTTCCACCAGCGGAACAAGCCTCCTTGCCCTGCAGAAGACTCCACCATGAGCAGAACCCCTTGGATCCAACCCAACATCTGCAAACTTTTTCCCAGGTCTCAGCCATGCCTTCCTGATCATCAACAGTCAAAAATAGTTTCAGACTACAGGCAGGTTTCCAACTGCCATGTGTTTGGACAGGGAAAGAAATCACTTTTTTTCTTTAAAAGCATGGCGAGCCAATCTCTTGTACCTGCAGATGTGTGGCTGATTTTAGAAATTAGCAACAGCTGCCCAAGCCCCTTTGGTAACAAGGCCAAGCCTGGAGAAAGCAAGGTGATTTTAACGGCTGTGGAAATGTGAAGGGTGGACCCTGAAAGGAGCCGAATACACCTCGGAACAGCTGTCCTTGGATGGGGCTGCCCAGCCAAGATTCAGCCATCCTTTGCCTCCAGTGCAATCCTACAGTTACTGTTGTGAGTCAGCCAAGGCTCAGCAATAGCAAGGATTCCACAGCAGAAGAGGAGCCCCACGAAGCCAGCTCTGTGTCAGTAGAAACTAGCAAGCAGGAAGATAAACTGCAGGATTATCACAATCCACTGGCAACAGCTAGTGCAGAGCCACTGACACCCTCCAGTTCTGATTCAACAGATGAAACTCAGTTGCTCCTTTCCAGCCCTCCACACCCTTAGAGCACCGCAGACGGAAGCTAAGAACAGAACTGCAGGAGAGACAACAGAGTGCACGCCTCCTAGCCCGACATCAACCGCTTGCTGATAGCAAAGATGAGTAGTTGCAGGATTACTTCTGAGCAGCTGGATGCAAGCATGACCCTTAAGTATATGGCTATAAAAACCAACCAAGGGAGGCTGTTAGGTGGGGATGCAATGCATAGGATAGATGCTCAACCACCGGCTCTGCCTTCCCTGATTTTCTGGACCCCTGACCTTGGACTGAACGACTCTGTCTTGCCTGACTTGTGGCACCTGATACTCTGAGCCTGCTAGTCACTACAGTTACACTCTTCTCTGTCCACTGAAGACAATGAGCTTAGAAGAGTATAGCTTTGCTTAGAATTACACTCCTTAGCATCTTTTACAAAAAGATGCTCATTATCATGACCTACATTTTTTCATGCAGAAAAACTCCTCACTGTGTGTCTTGCAGGGAAAAAGTGAGTGTCCCAGACCACAGTGATCTGCCATTGAAAGTAGGGACAACTGCTTACATATTTTTCACAAGTATATTCTCCTGTGGTATCTTTCTATGCATGTGGGTTAGGCTGTGCTCAGTGGAAGAGCAGCTGCTCAGAATGCAGAAGGTCTCAGGTTCAATCACCAGCATCTCCAGTGAAAAGGACCCAGCAGTAGGTGATGTCAAAAACTTCTACCTAAGACCCTGGAGAACCACTACCAGTCAGAGAAGACAATACTGACCCCGAGACCAACGGTCTGACTCAACGTAAGTCAGCTTTCTGAGCTTTGTACGTGACGAGATAGTTCCTAGTCCATGAAATCTGACACAGCAACAAAAACTTCTTAGTTCCTTAAGGCATCCCAAGATTTCAGTTTATTTCTTCACCATGACAGAAGCAACAGCAGATCCACAGCTCTGATAAAGGACCCCATGTGCAGTGGCAGAGCACACCAGTTTTAGCACATGCAAAAGATGCATGTGCAGAGAGGGTGGCCCTTCAGTGCAGACAGCCAGACTGACTCATCTTTGTCAAAAGCTCATTTGCGAAGACTTCACAGAGCTCTAGTCGCATGCAACAGCCTTTAGATACAGATTCCTCTAAACAGAGCGCAGCTAAGAATGTGAAAACTTTACTGTTTCAGTACAGTGAATGAGGGATGGAGTAATATCACCATACAGATGAAAAAGACAGAGATGCAGATTTCAAGGAGCCTCCTAAACCGTCCAGAAAACAACTTGCAAGAACTCCACAAGCCACTCTGAGAGTGATTTCAAATGCACTCCAGTTTCCTGCATGAAGCAAAGCTACTCTCCAAGCCAATGTGCATGCTGACATCCACTGAGGTTAATTAACACGAGCACATGTAGGCAAAGCCACAAATCATATCGTTTCATGTGTGAGTCATTCCTCGGCTGAGCAAAAGTTGACTATTCAGAACAAGCAAAAGAGGACTGGGAAAAAAGCACCTTTGGAAAGCCAAATAGAATCAAAGAAAAAAAAATCGGAATTGGACGCAAACTTCATTCCAAAACAAGCAAAAGCAGCAAGGAAATGTCACAGATTTCGAATGGCTGTACTTTGAAGAAGCACAGAAACTGGGGTTGGGGGGGGGGGGTCAATTTGGCTGAGGGAAACAGTGCAAGAAAGGGTTAACTCTCCCTTCCACTCTATGGCCTCAAAGAGAATCATTACAGGTTAGCAATTCTGATCACAGCTATCCTGCATCACACATCCCTTGCATCACTTGCCCATTCTGCATCTAAGCTCATGCTGGGCATCACCCAGTATGGAACTTTAGGCTTACAGGAGGAGTCTGAAAGCCCTGCACTGATGACACAGCTTTACAGATTCAGCTAAACTGTTTAACTGAGTCTGACTACAGGTCTATCAAGATCAGTATTATCTACTTTAGCGGGCAACAGCTCTCCAAGGTTTCAGGTGGACACCTTTCATATCCCCTCTTACCTAACCCTTTCAACTGAAGATCCTGGGGACTGAACCTTGGACTTTCTGTATGCAAAGTAGACGATTTACAATTAAGCCACAGCCCCTTTCCTATTTTAACTTATCTTGTACTAAAACAACACAGGGAATGGCTTACAAGGTTTAAACCAATTATAAAAACCACAGCCCATCCTCCAAACCCTGATAACAAAACTGCAGCATCCAAATTACCAGAAGGAAGTCAAAAGCAGCAACAGAAACCAGGAAAGCAAAACAAATAAACAGACTCATTCAGATGAGTGAAACAGCAGAGAGATAAAAGTTAGCCATTAACAGGAAAAGACAGACAAAGGATGGCTCCCTGCAGCCTCCACCAAAATCTCCTCCCTCTCAAGTCTTCATCAGTCACTGAAAGGCCAAGGAACAAGAGGGCAGTTTGTATTCCTGGGGCAGGGAGTTCCAAAGTCTCAAAAAAGCTCACTAGCAAAGCAGAGCATTGTATTTGACATCCGCTTTCCAAGACGCTGTGCAAGTATTAGTTCAAGTATTAACTTTCTAAGAATCACCCTGCGGAGTTCACAGCCTTTCAGCCCAGGTTTAACTTTGGCATTTCCTTGCAGATTGCACAGGGCCCCGAAAAGAAGCACCTAAGAAACCTGCGGGCATATTTTCTTTTCCTCTGTGGAAGGAAAACTGGCATCAAAGTTTGGCTCACATGAAAGCAGGCTAGACCGCCTCCCCATCTGTGCAAGAGGAAGCGACTGATTTCTTTGGACCCCACTTCCCCCTTTCGTTACATTTGCTTATCGTGTTTCAAAGAGGGGAAATATTTTCAGCAGGGGAAGGGTGACATCTAAACACCATGCTGGCGTGGCCTTTCAGCCTCACTGCCCAAATACTGTAGTTCCTATTATTTCATGTTTACAGCAAAGGATCAAACAGAATGCCTTGACGCAAGATGAGCCGTCATCACCAATTACCTTTGGCATCGCAAATCCCCTGGGCGTAATTTCTCCTTTTTGTCCCGTACCATATGGGCTGTCTACAGAGAAGCAACTCGATACTGGAGCTACTGCTTAAGCACAACTTGGTTCCACGCATGCCACATCCTTCCTCACACACAAAGTTGACACGATGCCTCCGCGGCAACCTCTGCAGCAATGTGTTCAGAGGTCGGTGCTCGTTTGACAGTTATAGAGGTTAGAATGTCAGACTGGGACTGCAGGAAGCCAGGTTCAGATCCCAACTGCTCTGTTAATTTCACTGGGTGCTCTCAGCATCCTTGCCACCTCTCAGCCTCACCCACCTCACTGGTACACTGTGAGAATAAACGAGGAATGCGATAGGAAGAGAGAATTTATGCCACTCTTGGGGCTGTGGTCACACACACTAAATAATCCACTTTCAATCCATTTTCAGAGCACTTTCCAACTGGATTTTTATTGTGTGAACTGGCAAAATCCAGTTGGAAAGTGGACTGAAAGTGGATTATTTAGTGTGTGTGACCGCAGCCAAGGGGAAAAGGCAGATTAAAGCCCTGATATTTCTAATGTGAGGGCTCAGCAATTCTCGCACTCATGTCATGTACCAAAGCTGGAACAAAGTTGAGAGCCAATGGGGTGTAGCAGTTAGATCAGACTAGGATCTGGGAAACCCAGGTTCGAATCCCCACTCTGCCACTGGAGCTCTTAGGGTGACACTATGCCGGTCACACAGCCTCAGCCTAACCTACGTCACAAGGTGGCTGTTATGATAACATGGAAGAAAAGGGAATGGCATAAACTGCTTTGTGTCTCCATTGTGGAAAAAGACAAGGTATAAATTGAGTAAATAAACAAAATAAAATAAAATACATGCACAGCCTCATTTGCACAAAATGGTGCCCACAAATACCAGAGGGGTCACATCTAGTGGGCTGTCTCATCATTCAAGGCCAGAGCGCTAAAACTGTAAGAAAATGAACAGAACTGCTATATGCCTCTGAGTATATGCAGAGTGCTTCTCCTCGCTGATGAGTAATCCCAAACAGAGGGTTGGACTTTTGCCTAAACTTGCATTCTAGCCCCACAGATTTTAGAAAACAAGGTATTAACCCTGCCGCAAATCATGCCCACATTACACATTGGCATAACGCAGTGTGCAAAGTCCCTTCCTCATATCAGACAAATAACAATTTGGTGTTAGGCTAAGCATGTGCAAATACAAACTGCAATGTAAAGGAAACTGTCCTCTCCTTTAATCTGGGACCTGTGAAAAGCAGCTGTGCATGCCAAGGCAGCACGCTAGCAAGATGAGCGTACCCACACAACATCTTCCCTGTACTACCAGTTCCTGGCACTCTCATTAAGCCCGGGAACTGGCTTTGTGCAGACAGCAGCCTAGTTTAAACTAAAGTTGTGCAAATGCAAAGTGCAACAGGTGAGTTCTTTTGCCTCACCAGTAACACACCTGCCTGGTGGGTTCCATGGCCAATATCCAACCCACTCCTTCCACAAGGAGCTCCGGGCAGCACACACAGTCCTCTTAGGAGCCTGGCTCAGATTCGCATCCCAGGACTGAAAGAGAAATCCTTAATATACGCCCCAGGAAGTGAGTTTTCCTGAATCAAAGACCGTTTCAGGTGGGCAGCCATCATATTAACCGGTAGCAGCAGAACATAATCCGAGTCCAGTAGCACCTTAAAGACCAACATAATTTCCTAGGGTGTGCGCTTTGAATCACAGAAGTGTGTATCCTGGAATGGTTTTTTTGGTCTTTAAGGATATTACTGGACTCAAATTTTGTTCTTCCTCCTGAATTCAAAGGGATTTACTTCTGAGTGGGAACACTTTCGGACTGAGTTACAAGCATGCATCTCTCACACAAAGCACCCCCAAGCCAATCAGCAATGGAAAATGGAAAGTGGAACCGCAGCAAAATGTGTGAAGGAGCCAGGAATGGCATTAGATCATATGTTGATGTTAAAAAGAACCAGTAGCATTCATACCTTGAAAGGGATGATTGGTCCCAGCACTATATATTTCCTAGGCTAGCAAACACAAAACAGGGGACAGATCTTCCACTGTAATTCCCACATTAGTGGGAGGACCCAAGCAGGAGCCAAAAACACATCTCATTTTAGAAACCCAGCCCTTCTGATGAACACCTGCAAAAGTCAGTTAATGGAATGCCTCTGAGCATGTACAGAATGAGTTTCATTGGCAATCAACGATATTTCTTGGCCTAGGCATCTCCATTTAGATAGACATTGTTCTGTACATCAGATTACCTGGGAAGAAGCATGCCTCTGACCATGTACAAAGTGCACTTTGCTCAAGACTGTGTAAATATCCTTCATTTGGCAATGAAGATTGGTGGGGGGGGGGCGAATATGGCATCTGGCTTAAGCAGCTCTAATTAAGGCTGCACTCTTACCTGGGAGTAACGCTCACTGAACGGGGGGGGGGGGGGATTCACTTCTGAACAAACATTCCAAGGAGGACTGTGCTGCAAATATATCGTTGAATAAAAGCACAAAGGAGGTGGATACCTTAGAGGATATACAGAGTACTTTAACTGCAAGAATACAACTGGATTAATTTTATTCATTAGAAAACCCCTTTTCATGTATATGTGCTCCGAAAGTCCATTCCAACTTATGGCAAACCTATGAACCCAAGACGTCCTATGTTAACAGCCTTGCGCACGCCTCGCAAACGGAGGGTCTATATAAACAAACCAACAAGAGCACTTAAATCCAGTCATTTTGCTTGCAGTCGCAGATTTTACACAGGTGAGGCAAAGGCTTCTGAGCACGTACAGAGCGCCCGCCCCACTTTTTTTTTTAAAGGCACAGCCTCTTGATCAACCGAAGTCTGCCCCCTCCCTCGCGCAGCCCTGTCCCCTACTCACAGGGTGACCGTGCCGTTGGGGAGGAAGCGGGGCGCCAGCGGCTCGCCTAGGTCCTGGCCACTGCAGCTGACCCTTTTCCTGGGTGAGCCGGGTACGGCCAGCCCCTTCGGCCTCTCGTCCACGCATTTGCAGGCGCGCAGCTGCAGCGGGCAACTCCGCGCTCCCCCGGCGCACCACAGCGCCGCCCAGAGGAGCAGCGCGCCCGCCCACAGCATCCTCGACGGCGGCTCCCGGCGAGACGGCGCGGAGCAGCCCATCCTCGGCGAAGCGCCCCCAGCAACGCCTTCGGGGTGCGGGCGTGGCGGTCTCCAGTCCGGGGCGCCGCTTGCCCTCAGCAGCGGGTCGCTGACATGGAGCGGGGAGCAGCCAGCCCGGCCAAGGGCTCTCCTTCCCGGCCGTCACACGCGCCCGGCGCCCAGCCGCAGCGCAGACGACCCCGCCGAAGCCCGGCGCGCCAGCAGCCCGCCCGCCGCCGCCGCCCGCGCCTGCCCCTCGCCCGGCGCTGAGCGCTGCATGGCCGGCCGGGAGCGCTGGGCTCGGCGGCGCCGCCAGCAGGGAAGATCGGCGGCGGCCGCTCCGCTTGGGACAGCTTGGAAAGTAGCGGTTTGGGCTGCTGTGATTCGGGTCCCGCCCCCCGCCTGCCTGCCTAGCGGCCTGGCCCCGCCCGGCCCTAGCGCCTCCGGGTTCGTGCCTCGCCCTCGAGGCTTCCGTGAAGGTAGAGGCAGGTGGGGAGCTAGCCGTGCTCGTCTGGAGCAGCAGGACAAAAGTTTGAGTCCAGTGGCCAACAAAGTTTTATTCCGGGTAACGCCCCGCCCCCCCCAAATCTTATTCTGGATATAAGCTTGCATCTGAAGAAGGGTGCATGCACACGAAAGCTTATATCCAGAATTAAACTTTGTTGGTCTTAAAGGGGCTTCCAGTTTCTCAGCTGGTCCCTGTTATTTACTTTTTAAAAATTACATTTCCTATTTGTGTTACTATAAATGGGCGTCTTATAGCAGTGGGGGGGGGGATTAAAACTCCCTTTGAAAGTGAGACGCTGGTTGATTAAACTAATCCCCCCCCAAATGCTTTTTTAACATGACAAAATAACTTGAGAAATCCTGTAACGGGTCTCCCACATATGGTGCAATTTGACCCCGAGAAACAGCAAAGAAGGTGTGTGTGGGGGGGGGGGGGGGAAGTGCTGATAACAGGTTATTTGCAAAGCTGAAAATATGCCTTGTGGACCAGAGGCCGTTTGCGACACCAGTCTGAAGGCACATTCCCATTTCACAAATAGTTTTCACAGCAGGTTGGCAAAATAGATCTTTTGTCCTGCTGACTGGTAATAAAAATTGAGGATACTCCCTTTTAAATGCATTCCTTTGGCTTCTCTTTTGCAAGTCATGTTGCCAGTGCAAACCTATACAGAATTAGAACACAGTTTAAGTCCTGGCTGAGGCAGAATTTGAACCCAGATCTTCCTGAGCTTATACCCAGAATGAAACTATTGGTCTTAAAGGTGCCACTGGACTCAAACTTTGTACTGTTGCTTCAGTACAAAGTTCAGTACATGGCTACCGACCTGAATCTATGCAAAATTACTCATTGAAACAGTGGGTTTAGACTGCAGTAACTTTGCTTAGGATTGCTCTCTTAAAACTACCCAGATTTGTGCAAGGAATCCAGGCAGTTTATATTTTGTCAATAAGGCTTGGAACCAAGCAACATGGGGAACCTTTCTATTTATACTTTGAGGTATTTCTACTTTCTGTCCCCACCCTTCTGTATTATTGCTATAGATCTCAGGGCAATAGAGATATTTGGGGCAGAACACTGTCCCCGGGCTGACCAAAAACTGATGGACTCTGCCCTGCCTCCAGAATGCACCACCCCTGTTTTGCCCAGATAACAGATTTTTAGATTCCAAGAACTGGCAACCGTTTTTGTGAGAAAGCAACTGAGAGCTAGTGCAGTGGTTGGGCTAGGAGCTGGGAGCCCTGAGTTCAAATCCTTACTCAAGCTCAATGCTCACTGAATGACTTTGGGCCACTCCCTCTTTCTCAGCCTCACCTGCCTAACTGGGTTATCATCAGCCCCAGAAGAAAGTGGTTGACAGCTTGCAGTTTAGAGATCTATCCTGTCAAGGCTTTCTACTGGCTAAATGGTTTTTCTCTTTGCACTGAGAACTTCAGCCCCACCAGAAAAAAATTTGCCCCACAACCCACCAAATCCTGGCTATAGGCCTGTTATCAGGATAAAAGAACTGCCCCTAGAGCTCCTTCAAGGAGAGATGGGATGAAAACACCCTCAACAAGGTAGACTGTTGTAGGGATCAGAATGTCCAATGAAGAAAACCTGGGTTCAAATTCTGGCTCAGCCAGGAAATGTACCAGGAAGCCCAATTACTCTTTCTTAGCCTGGCCTACCCAGGAATATTTCCGAACAGGAGCTAGAACTTTGGTGACCACAGTTTATTAGCCCACCTTTCTTCCAGAAAGCTGAAGGTACAGGGTTGCCAACTCCAGGGAAATTCTTAGAGTTTTTTTTTGGGGGGGGGGGAGTCTGGGGGGGGGGTTGGGGAAGGGAGGGAAGGGAGGGACTTCAGTGGGGTATGATGCCACAGCATCCACCTTCCAAAGCAGCCATTTTCACCAGGGGAACTGTTGCCTGGAGATCAGTTGTAATCCCAGGAGATCTCCAGCCACCACATGGAGGCTGGCAATGCTATGAAGGGGGCATATACAGTCTTTCTCTCCTGTGTTTTATGCTCACAACAGTCCTTTGAGGTAGGTTAGGCTGAGAGGGAGTAACTGGCTGAAGGACTTGAAACTGGATGTCGCCCATCCTGGGAGACACTCTGCCAACTGCCCCTCACTGAAAACTGATTGGCTGGCCTGGAGAAGGAGCTTCAGAGACCACAATATCTAGGAACGCAGCTGCAGTAGCAGCCAAGTAGGCCACAGTCCAGTCCCATGGAAGCCACAGATTCTAGCAAGTTTAGGGGTTTTTTGGAAAAAAAATTAAATGACAGAATCATCGCCACGACACTAAGGGACTCTGACCTGCCCCTGACTGTGGCCTGATTCACTCATGCGCTCACTTGCGCTGGTGGGCGAAATGGAAATCTATACATGTATGAGCACAGGTTGGTGATGGGACAGGGGTGACTTCTGTCAGCCATTTTAACCACTGTTCAAAGTGCTCAGTGGCTGGCATGGTTGTCATTTGATTCTTTTCCAAGCAGCCCTCTCTCTCTGTGGATCAAGCTGATGTTTTCGGCTCCCTCCATTCCACATCAGCCCACCACCTGCTAGCCACCCTCACTGCTTCTTTCCCTCCCATCACTGCTCTGTCTGGCCTGCAGCACACACACACACACACACACCCTTGTATATCCATCAGGCCATTTCCTCTTCCCCTGCTGCAGGACCCAACTCTTGAACAAAATATTTCCTGGACAACCCTGCATTTGCACAGCATCCTGACTCTCCCCTACCCCATTGTCATATCTGGCCCAGAAGTCTGCTGGGACATCCACCTCAAGCTGTACTGAAATATATAAATATCTCCCCTACAGATCTTCAAATGCATCTTTGCAACACAAAGCCTGGCATCTTGCTTAGGAAACGGATAGCTGAGAGTCTCTGGGCCCTCACCTCTACACTAGATTCCCAGATCCTCCCTCTAGTGTGCCGTTCCAGCCAAAAGCCGCCACCGCCCACCAGCTTCCACCAATGAGAAAGGGCAGGAAGCAGTTTTCCACCAAGCCTGGGCCTAGTTCGGGAATACTTGTATAATAATTCAGGACTGAAGGATCATCTGGCAAGTTGCACTGAATTTTAGTGCAGTGCGGTTAGAGGGTCAGCCTGGCTATTATTTACTCATGAGGCTCACAGATAGTGCAAGCTTGAGCACAGGGCAGGGGTCACTGACGAAGGGGGGGGGGGTGGCTGTGAATTTCCTGCATTGTGCATGGGGTTGGACTAGATAACTCTTGAGACCCATTCCAGCTCTATGTCTCTATATTCTGTGTATAAAAAAGTAAAGGTTTTCCTTGCTTGAAAGCCAGTCGAATCCAACTCTAGGGGGCGGTGCTCGTCTCCATTTCCAAGTCGAAGAACCAGCACTGTCTGAAGACTTTTCCATGGTCATGTGGCCGGCATGACTAAATGCCGAGGCGCTCAGAAGTAAATACCACTGAGTTCAATAGGACATATTAGTGAAGAAGGGTGCTTAGGTCTGCAGCCTAAGTGGCCTTGAATCAGTCATGCTCTCAGCCTCCCCTACCTTGCAGGGTTGTCGTGAGGACATAATGGGAGAAATAGACACGTCACTCTGAGATTTTTAGAGCAAGGGCAGGATAAAGGTAGATTCATCTAAAATGTCATTTGCATTGGGTTTCTTTCTTCTCATGTTCTGCTGTAAGGGCCAATTGAGGACTGGCTGGCTGGATAAATAACAGACCAACTTTGTGACCCACATTAGCAATATTATCTGGGTGGATCATGCATAAATGCAACATTTTGTACATGAAAGACCGGGAGCCACTGACCTACCCTGATCTGTGCCGGAGCACTTTGAAACATGGTCTGGGCCGCCAGGAACACTTCCCTGCCTTTTCCTCCGATGTGAAGTCCCCCAGACAGTCAGGGCATTCTCCAAGAGCCAAACAGGATGGCTTTTGCTGGCCCTGAGACCCAGAGGATGCCTGTCAGAGTTGGCAGACGCCGACTCCAAAGCGAGCATGCCACCGTATGAACTTCTCTCCGCTTTCCCCTCCACCGTTTCCTGTAAAGTTACCTCTCCAAACAGTCGGCTCCACATCCAAACCCAGCAGATATGTGAAACCCTGGGCCCATCCCCGCAAAAGGCCTGCAGTTCAAACACTGCTTCCCCAAAGGGCTTGAGAACCGTGTCTTTCCAGGCTTCTTTCAACTCTTTCCAAACCCCTTCCCAAATAAACACCAGCTCTGATCCGCTGGAACCCTTCTCGAGCAAAGGCAAATAGAAAGGTGACTTATTCCGTCCTGTAATAACATTCGGCTCCCCGCTCTTAAGAAGGGCTTAAACTCCTCAAAGCAAGGCGCTCCTGCCGCTCATTCAAAATGCCATGCAGAAGATCCTCAGAGGCTTAGCTTCTGGGCCCCACACAGCACCAGTTAATGGCGGCCTGCTTCTCTGGAAGGAAGTTGTTAGCAGCCATCTAGGTCCCAAAGTAAAATCCAAAAAAGCAGGACACAATCGCAGCTGATGCCTTTTATATTAGGACCAACCCAATGGCCCAGACCACTGTGTGAGGCTGGATGTTACAATTAAAAAAAAAAAAAAACGGTTTAAATGAGAGGGGAAAGTTCCCCAACCTTTGTTTTAAACGTATTGTAACATCCAGCCCGATTAAGAGTTCTAATGAATTCAAAAGCCTGCACACACTTGGGTCATTTGGCAAGTCCTAATAAATGGCATTATATAGGGATTGTGTTCTACTTTGTCCAGGCCAGACTACACCAGACTTTGGAATTCCGTGATTCCAGATTCATTAAAAAGGTAAAAGTAAAAGTTTCCCTTGCTCGAAAGCTTGTCGAATCCGACTCTAGAGGGTGGTGCTCATCTCCATTTCCAAGCCGAAGAGCCAGCGCTGTCCGAATACTTTCTTCCAAGGTCATGTGGCCAGCGTGACTAAACGCCGTGGTGCACAGAACACTGTTTCCTTCCCACTGAAGCAGTACCTATTTATCTACTTGCAATTTCTTGCTTTCGAACTGCTAGGCTGGCAGCAGCTGGGGCCAGAGACGGGAACTCACTCCGTCACGCTGCACTCGGGTCTCGAACTGCTGAACTACTGATCTTCCAGTCTGCAGTTCAGTGTCTTAACCACTGAGCCACTGCAGCCCCTCCAAATTTGTGCCAGTAGCTCACAGAGTATAATTTTTGCTCACAAGACTCCACAGCTAATCCATGTTCCCTCTAAGCTGTGGAGTCTTGTGAGCAAAAATCATACTCTGTGAGCTCCTGGCATTAAAGTTGTGAGCAGGCCATTTGGCTACTGCCTAAATTAGTTTGCTCTGGAGCCATCCTTCCTGAGTAAGGGAAACATTTTGTGAGCCAGAGACTAAAAAATGGTGAGCTAGCTCACACTAACTCAGCTTAGAGGGAACACTGGTCTGGACTAGTCCTCACCCAGCGTAACAGTCAGAAGTTAGCTGCGGATTCTCCGTTCCCGTGCAAACAGTGCCCAGGTTGGATCAGAACTGTGCCCTCGTGGAGAAGAGTATCCAGCCTCCACCAGCTCTTTTTCCATTGATCTGAAGCAGTCCAACTGGCACTATTGGCACATCGTGGAAACCCATGTTTACCCTGGGCTATGATTCAGTGTTTTGTCATACAGAAAAAAATCCCTCTGTAGAAACCAGATCTAGACATCAGGAAGAATGGTTCTATTCTAGTCTCCTCCCTGAGATGTTTATTTTTTCTCTTTGTAAAAGTCTCTCCTCTCCATTAACGGAGGGGGAGGGGAGAGCATCTCAGCATGCGAGCCCCTTTCTCCTAGCAATCTAAAGTGGTACATTTCAGACACAGGTGGACTACCTCAATGAGAACCAGGCCAAAAGTCTCCTTTACGGAGGCCAACGAAAACAATTTCAGCACAGCTCTCATAGAGGAAACCCAATAGCCACTGTATAAACAACTCTTGAGGCAGACAAGGCTCTCTTGAAATATGAAAGAACTAAGCTTCAACATCCAGCAACTAGACATCGTCACCTGTTCCCGATCCAATGCAGGACATTTTGAGCTTCATTTGCCTGTTTTTCTCCAGGAACTAAACATGCGGTATGGGCCTTTATTGCAAGGATGCCAACTGGGAAACTAACTACACTTCAGTCTTTTCACTACTCCGGCAACCAGTTTTTTTGATTTGCAGTGTAACCTTAATGAAGAGTCACTCCAGTCTTTTCAGTGGGCCCCGGCCGTGTGCAACTCTGCATTAGAATGGCACAGTTTGCTTGTACTCTCTGAGTTCAGACCAAGGAGGGGGAGTCAAGAGATAATGAAACTGACCAGGGACCTTTCCAATCATCATGCTTAGACAAAACTTACAACAGAATTTTTTCCTGGGAAATCTTTCTTTCCATGGTGTTTCAACCCATGACCTGTGGCCTGTGGGAGACTTTCTTGATTATTAAACAGCATCTCCTTCCTTCCTTCCTTCCTTCCCCCAGCTTTTCTCTCCATAAACAAGTTCTGCCTCTTTGAAGCTGAGCATTTTAAAGGTTCGATTAGCGTAGCTGCTTTATAAAAGAGAAGGCATGGTCTATTTACTGCTGTGTGAAGTCTTCCCTATTCCATTCTGCAGTGATTAAAACATTTCTGTGCCACCTTTCCACCCAAATAGGGTTCCCAGGGTGGTGGGCATCAGCATAAGGTCTGTATAAAATGCTTCAATAGAAACATATAACACACAAACACACATAACACCAAATCCAGGGACAACAGACAGTAAGAGTCATTGGGGGTATGGCCAACGAACCAAAAAAGTCTTCACCCCCTGGCAGAAGACAATAATAGAGACAGACTGACAAACCTCCCAGGGGAGGGAGTTCCAAACTTTGAGATTTACGTTTGGTCTAAGTCTCTCTGTTAACACTGCAGTCAGCCTTTAAGTGTATTAGTGTCACTGCCTTTGGTGTGGCTTTGATTACACGTATTGTGCACAAACATTCCATCTCTTGGTGTCACGCAAACTGAGTGTACACACATTAACAATCTGTGTGTCTCACTCCTAAGAACATAAGAAAAGCCAATGCTGGATCAGGCCAGTGGCCCATCCATTCCAACACTCTGTCACTCAGTGGCCAAAAACACCAGGTGCCCTCAGGAGGTCCAGCAGTGAGGCCAGGACACTAGAAGCCCTTCCACTGTTCCCCCCCCACAAGCACCAAGAATACAGAGCATCTCTTGCCCCAGACTGAGGGATCCTATCTATACCTTGTGGCTAATAGCCACTGATGGACCACTGCTCCATATGCTTATCTAATTCCCTCTTTAAGCCATCCATCCACCCAGGCTAGCACGATCCCGTGAGATCACAGGAAGCCAAGCAGGGTTGGTCTTGGCTAGTATTTGGAAGGGCAACCTCCAGGGAATACCAGGGCTGCGACTTGTGATGCAAAGGCAGGCAATGGCAAACCACCTCTGAAACGTCTCTTGCCTTAAAAAGAAGCCTAGCTCGCCACCTAGTGGTGCATAATGCTAAAAAACTAGAACTTGTGGCTGCCAGACAATCTTAGGACCTTCTGGCTATTCTACACACAATGCCATACGATAATTATTAATTATTTTGCAGAGCACAAAGATGTAAAGTGATTTCCACAAGCTACTCTTGTTCCAGTGCTGAGTTTTCCACCAAGTTACTCCCTCATTGTCTGAACAACAATCCAATTGGGGAATTGCACTTAAATAATGTATTTAGAACAGTTATTAGCCTCCTTCCATCTGGAGCTCAAGCTGGCTTTCCTATGCCATAATAGGGTGGTGGCCCCAAAGAGGGTATGGCAGGTAAGGAGGCCAGCTTCCTGGCACTCTTGGTAGCAACGCACATGCCACACTTAGGTACATGGCATTAGGGGGTGAGAGGGTGAGAATAAGAGCCTTGTATCTGCAGGCAGAAGCACCAGGGTGTAGCGTAGGGTTACCAGGTCTGGGTTGGAAAATACCTGGAGACTTTGGGGGTGGGTCCAGGAGAAGGCAGGGTTTGGGGAGGGGAAGGACCTCAGCATGATACAGTGCCATAGAGGCCACCCTTCAAAGCAGCCATTTTCTCCAGTTGTAAAAGTGGGAGATCTTCAGGCCCCACCTGGAGGTTGGCAGCCCTAGTGCAGTGGCAGGCAGTTTGATGTTTCCTCTTGCCTGCATGCTGCCTTCTAGGGGAGCGATTCTAAACCTTTCGTATCTTATGTCCCACCAATCCCTGCATCAAAGAACCTGGGTCCCACCATGTCAGAAACAAAAAGCCCACGTTTTCTAAGAAGGACATTTCTATCTTTACAGGCATTCTGTTGTTGCATTTATCATTTATAGGGAAGTGGGGCAGAGGCAGAAGCACCAGGGATAATCCTGGGTTGGCAGGGAGTGGCACATCAGAGACACTTGCTTGTGGGCAAGGAGAAGGGGGGGGGGTTAGGAGTAGCAGCAAGGGGCCAGGGTTACTACTCGCATCCCCAGAGGTGACAGATAGATCGGCAGGAGACAGCATATCCCCCTTGCAAGGGGACGTGAGTCTTGAGGGAAACAGAATTCTTAACCGTTATGAAAACCCTGTGCCATACCAAGGCTGCGTCTGCATGCCACTGCTTTAGAGCCACTATGCTAGGGATGCCAAAGTGCTTTGCTTTGTTAACAGCCATCCTGGGGGTACCCAAGGCAAGCCAGCGCTTTGGGGTCTCTTGTCTCAGAGACAGCTGAGCAATTGTTCTTTAAAAAGGATGGAAATCCAAAGAGGGACAACAAGAGAATGACTGACCCCTAGATGAGGCGGACAAAATGCCAGCCGCTTCCATGCTGCTAGAGAGGCTGCCAGCTTCACAGTAGACGCAGCCAATAGTCAAAGTCCGGGTGATCGCAACTGTTGGACAAGGTAAGCTGAAGGACCGATCTATCTGGCTGTCGATCCACTTTCTCCAGTGTTTTGATTTTTTAAAACACACTTTAACTGTTGGCATACCAGTTTTAAAGCGCTGTGATCCTTCAAATCAAACATACCGTCAACTACTTTCTTTCTGATCTCTTCAAATATCTCCATGCCACAAATACACAATCCATATTTATCTTGCATATCGTTCCAAGACGTTAGATTTAAAACAGGCAATTACAACCACAACACTTAGCATGCAGTTTAGCTACATATCTCAAATCAAATTGACTCGCTCAAATTTAAAAATAGCAATATAATTAATATACATAATTACAATGTAATGTGTGTGTAAACATGTTTTGTTTAGTTATCATTTAAGATGTATTTTCCATGATATATCAATAAAAAAATTTAAAAAAAAAGTTCTAGCTCTTTTAACATTATGCACCGCTAGGTGGTGAGCTAGACTTGTTTTTAAGGCAAGAGACATTTCAGAGGTGGTTTGCCACTGCTTGCCTCTGCGTCAGGACCCTGGTATTCACTGGAGGTCACCCATCCAAATACTAGCCAAGGCTGACCCTGCTCAGCTTCTGAGATCTGATGCAATAAGGCTAGCCTGGGGCATCCAGGTCAGGGCATTCGTCCAGGAGACAGTGACTGGCCCAAAGGTCACTCTGTGAGCTTCATAGGACTTTGCACACGTGTTTCCCTGGTTCTGCTCTTCCCTGGCTCAAGTTGCACTGGGGCATTCAGAAACACACCGGAAGACTGGGAAGGAGATCCTAATGACATTGTTCCAGTGGAATTGTGAGCAGCCTCCGCTTGTCTGTTTGGAATTATAGCACCGTTGCCCCTACAGCAAAACCCCTGTAATAAATGCGCCTGCTGGTATCTCACAAGGTGGCCGGGGAACCCCACTCTGGCTTCTCAGTGGTGAAAGCCTAACCATGAAGGTTTCCCTTGCTCAAAAGCTAGTCGAATCCAACTGCTAGGTTGGCAGGAGCTGGGGCCAGAGACGGGAGCTCACTCCATCATGCAGCACTCAGGTCTCAAACTTCCAAGCTACTAACCTTCCGGTCTGCAACTCAGCATCTTAACCTCTGAGCCACCACGGCCCCACTGTGAATATCGCGTAACTATATAAATACAAATGGTAAATTATAACTTTTAATACACAGCCACACTTTCCTTTCATTAGATCCTAAGAAAGCAATGAGATTTCTGAATAAAAATCTATGTGCATTTCCGCGTTCTATGACAAATGGATCCACACACAGGGATCACACACTTACACATGTTTTACTGGGTTCAGTGGGGAACATTTCTAGGTAAGCGTGAATCGGTCTGCTTCCTCAGACAACAGTTGTATGCGCTGCAGAAACAAAGAGACCAAGGGAAGAAACCAAGAGACCAAATGAAGGGAAGACTGTGTTTGGACAGGCAGATTTCCTGCTCTGGGGTGATGGAAGGTGAGGGAACTGTGTGGTTTACAGAGGTGCCTCTTGCACAGGAGGCTGCATATTTAGCACTGATGTTTATCTAACCTTTAGTCTTCCTTGCTGAAGTCTATGAATAGAGATGCTACAGCAGTAGACGAGAACATCTGTATTCCTCCATTCCTACAGCATAACCTACCTGCAGCTGTTCTCTCGATTCCTGATGAAGTCTGTTAGCTACTGCCCAGCAGCTGAGATGTTCATCTGAGAGGCTTCACAGGCAGGCACTCCCCTCTTCACAAAAACAAGACCTCCTTGGTGGTGGCACCCTGCTTCTGGGGATCCCCCCCCCAAGCATATTTGAGGGACCTTGTTACAGTTTCAGACACCAAGCCAAACCCATTCCATTCTCCTGAACCTTTGAACATTTTCTACTGAGCTGTTCTTAGCTGCTGACAACTTACTATCCTTTTTAAAGGCTGTGTGTCATTTAATATGTTCCCTGATGGCTCGAGAACCATCTTGAAGACTGAAATGCTGGCGTGGGAACTTGAACCTTTCCACCACTTAGGTCTCCAAGGTCATTTGCAAAGCATCTAAACCAGGATAAAATACCAACAGGACAAACAGGTCTCAGCCCATCCCCATTTTACCTTCATAACCACCTTGGTAGGTAGGTTAGGCACAGTGACTGGCTCAAAGCCGTGCAGTGCGAGTTATGGCTGAGTGGAGACTTGAACCCGTGTCTCCCCGTCCCAATTCAACTTGCTAAGCTCTCCATCTCACTAGCCCTTGAAAGTACATTTTACTCACTGTTATTGATGTCTTTAGGGCCCAAATCATACTGGAAACAAAGACAAAAAGCACTGTCTGCAACAAGAGTGCTGGAAGCTCATGGGGTGACCTTAAGCCAGCCTCATTCTCTCAGCCTAACCTACCTCAAAGGGTTGTTGTAAAGCTAAAATGGAGGAGAGTGATGGAAGCTACTTTGGGTTTCCATTGGGGAGAAAAGTAAGGTACAAATGAATTAAATGAGTAAAATTAGGACTGTAAAGGTTGCGCCATCCTCACTGACATGTCTGTGAAGCCTGAAGTGTCATTCTGGTCCAGTCACCTTTATACAGGGAATGCCTACAGTTAAAAGGGGGGAGGGCAATCCCCTGCTCCTCTTGCTGCCACCTCCAGCTCCCCTCCTTCCCACTGTCAGCCAGCACACTTGCATGCACCATTTTGGGCTGCCCTCCACAGTTCAGCTTTAGTGATATTTTGAGATGTCGACGGGTGGGTTTTAACCCCCAATTAGCGTGGTTGTTTTTAAACTATGGTAAAACGCCTTCAGTTCGAGTATTGGTGGCAATGTTTCTTATCACTCAGTCTGCACCCCCTACGGGCTTGGAAGTTGTAAAGGGTTTCTGCTAGAAGAAAGGGGAGTTGTGTCTTTTCCTTGTGCATGTGATCGGTCTGAGTTCTGTGATCCATATTAAGCCCCGTGCAGTCACACATACCCTGGGAGAGAGAGAGAGAGTGAAAGAGGGAGAAAGGGGAGCACTGGGTCCCCTTGATAACAGAGAGAAATGCAAAGGGCTGCGCTGCAGAGGGTGCCTGGGTGCCAGTCTTCAGGCAGCAGTTTGTGCCCTTTTAACTGAGTGGACTGGCTGGTGGTGGAAGTACCGAGAGGGGAAAAGTTGACCCTGGGAGAGGGGAAAGAAGCCGGGCTGGGCCAGAGAACCAGGGAGGCGGCATAACCGCCTCCCTCCCCCATGGGCAGAAACTGGGGTTTATTGGTCCAGTTCCACCACAAAACGAAGATTATGCTGCACATCTGGGGATTCCCCAGGGTTTGCAGAGCCCGAAATGATAGGGCTAGCTCCATTGCACCAATTTGATTATTCCTACAGGTGCCAGCCAATGCTCCCTCTAAGCTGTGGAGTCTCGTGAGCAAAAATTCTACTTTGTGAGTGACTGGCGTTAGAGTTGTGAGCAAGCGATTTGGCTACTGCATGCATTAGTTTGCTCCAGAGCCATCCTTCCTGAGCTACGACAAAAATGTGCGAGCGGGAGGCTAGAAAACTGTGAGCTAGCTCACATTAATTCAGCTTAGAAGGAACACTGGTGCCAGCTCCCGGCTATTGGACTCAGCAATATTCAGGCACACCTCTTGCAAAGGCAAGCCCAAGTTGGGTTTTCTTGTCCTCCAGAAAGGTAGGCAACAGTGCCACCCAGTGCCCAATTTAAGTATGGCTCAACTTCCTTTGAAACTCCAGCGTCCACAACACACCCATCGCTGAAAGGGTCCAAACCATACTATTTCTCCTTGCAACTCTTCACTCTCTCTGCTCCACATAAGCTCATCCGACAGCAGATCTCTATTATCTTTTTACTCATAGCGGACGCCCTCCACCTCTGCTGGCAGTCTGCCCTCAAATATATATCAAGCCGCTTTCTCCTCCTCCTTCACAGCCGGACAATGCTAAGTCATAGTTGGATATTTACTGCACACTTGAAGGGCCAAAATGATATGTTTGTTTTAGGGATGACTGCAAATTTCTCATCCGTGCTGTTTCAACCTAATAAAGTTAATCTCAAATTTCATTTCTCCATTGTTCAGATCAAACCCATGACGATCAGTTAGATTTGAGTCCAGGAGCACCTTAGAAACCGACAAGAGTTTCAGGGCGTAAGCTTTCAAGAGTCAAAAGTTCCCTTCATCAGCCACAGTAGCGGTTTCCATACTATGTCCTGTTTTGTGTAACTGAATTTCTTGCAATGTGCAAACATGGTTTTCAGTGTTAATTGTGCATTGCCAGATCAGCATTATGCAGTTGGATCTTATATGTAATAATGATGTGCACTGTACACAGAAATACCAAAGATGAGTACACACAATGAATCCACAAAACAGAATCAAACCCGTCATAAAGATAAACACGCAGAAAACGAACAAAATAGGGGATGTTTACCTTGCCAAAGTGGGGAAACTGCAGAGTGTGAACCCTTTCATCACTGCCCCAACAACTTTGGTGAAGAAATTCATTTGCAAACTGTGCACGAGAAGAACCGCATGCACACGCCACTAAAAGTGTGATGGACTGCAGAGCAGTGACTGTAACACTTTCCATTTCTCTCCAAGAGAAACTGCACCAGCAGCGCCTTTCCAGAGCATTAGCTGACCCCTCCCTGGCACCCTTCCACCTCCATCTGGTTCTCCCAGGCCCTCTGCTCATTCCCCAAATCTCAGTTTTCTCCATTTAATAAACCTTGTGAGCTAAGGGGGAAGGGGCTGTGTTATTGTCATGTTTGGTACAAAGCCTAGCCCATTTTCAACTACTGGGCTGAATCCTACCACTTCACAGAGCAAAATTTATTAAAATATTTATAGTCTTCCTTTCCATTTGACTCAAATTTGAAGTTTTCCTCAAAACTAAGTGGGTCTTCCATTGCAGGACAAGCTGCAAGTTGAAGGAAGACTCCTTAGATCCACCCAATAGAAGCATGAGTGAAATTCTGGCCAGGAAAATCACCCTATTACAGGATTTGCTTTCCAACTTCCCAATGCAACAGTACCGCAAGAAGCAAATCTTGAAATCGCTCAGCTAGAGATGGGTACTCCAGAAGCTGCATGGAAACAAGCCCACCAGAACAGGAAAGTCAGCGTGGTATAGTGATCAGAGTAGGGGCCTAGGACTTGAGGACCAGCTTCAAGTTTCTACTCTGTCATGAAGCCTGCTGGATGTCCTTGGGCCAATATCTCTCAGCCTACCTTACAAAGTTCTTATCTTTACAACAGAGGAGAACCCTACCTCCTTTGCAGGAAAGGCAAGATAAAAATGACTGATGGACAGAACAGCGGCTACTTGCGCCTGTGACAGCAGCGAAAGCTGAATGCAAGCTGGCAGCCTTTGCCAATCATTCACGACCCAGGGAACATAAAAATAACATCTTTAATAGCTTTGCAACTGGCACAGATGGTACAGTATTCCAATCCACAACTGGATTTAGTCTTAACACAATGAAAATACTGTACTGTGGAACTCCAGGACCGTTCAGACTGCAGTCAGCATTGCACCTATGTGGTGGGGACCCAACTGGACTGGATGTTCATCATCCAGGGAGTTAACACAAGCCCCACAGCTAGATTAAACCAAAAAAGACACACCAGGCACGAAGCTTTCGGCTACAGGGAAGAGGACAGAAGGGTATTTCTACCAAGGACTACAGTCGTTTTAGCAGCAGGCTGGGCCTCAGAATAGATTGTCAACAGGTGAGTTACAAAACAGATTCCACTGTAAACATTTTCACTGAGTGGGGTGCTGCAAAGACGGAGATGAATGCTCGGATGAAGTCTGAGTGAAGCAATAGGCACGGCTGCTTCAAATTAATTCCCTTAAGATCTTGGAGCAGTATGTACAGTGGCGATCCAACTCATTGTTCTTCCTACCAAGCGGGCCCAACGTCTGGGCTATGGATGCTTTGCATTAACCTGCCGTTCCTTGCACATGAGCCACTTGCAAACCCGCCACGCAAGGTGTCTTGCGACAGAGACACATACGTACATGCAGACAAGTGTGTCCAAATAAATAAAATTAAATTAAATTGTGGGCTGCTAGGTTTTGCTTTTGGATTGATGCACAAGCCTGTTTTACACCACAGTGGGTGCCGTCCCTCCTGGGTGGGGGGAGTGGGCCTGGGGGAAGCATTTCGAAAAAACTTTCCGGACACGGCAGCCTCGCGGTCTCCCACGTGAGGTAGGTGAGCCCCGTTTCTCAGATAGGGGACGCAGGCACAGAATGGTTAAACGACTCGGCCAAGATCTCACAGCCAAGTCAGAAGCAGAGCCAGGGATTCCCTGCTTTGGCTAGTGGAAACGTACCGCTACCTAGCAGAACGACGGGCACCCAGGAGGGCGGGGGAGGGAGCAGTTTAATAACGGGAGAACAGGACGTGATATGTGGCTAAGTGATTGGAGCTGGCGACGCCAGTCTTTGGAGGACAATTTCAACCTTAAAAATGCTTCACCCTTTTCAACTCTGTGGCTCAAAAATAATTATTATTATAACAGAAAAAACTACTGATAGCTTACACATGCAAGTGGATGCTTCTCCATCTCTCCTCAGCAGCCCATCCGCACTGAGTGGCTACTTTAGTGTTGTTAAGGGTTTATGAGAGACTGCTGTAAGGATGCCTTGGCCTACACACCGCATTTGGGGGGGGGGGGGAATGTGACAAAGCATGTCAGAGGCATCCCTGCAAAGGAGGGGTTTCGGCCTCCAGGAAAGGAGAAAAACAATTCTCTGATCAGAAATGTAGGATGGTCACGACTGGAAGTGGTTTGATGCCCAGACCTAGTAGGGCTTAAGTCAGCTGGTTATCCAGTACAGCTATCTAAAGTCACTGTAGCTAAGGTACCAAAAGTCACTTGTCAATCACAGGTGTTCATTTGCTGGTTAAAAAAATCCAATTTCTATGGATACACAAATAACAAAGTTACAGGTAACTGAGGCGCTTGTGACACCTCCCGATTACCTGATAGCGCCCCACACTGGTCAGCACAAAGGGAGAAATTCAAGTGCATGGTAAGGTCTATGTGAGCGTATTCCCACCACTGGGGGAGGGAATTGCCTCGGCCTTCTCACATTAGTGCTCCTGCACTGTCAAGTTCTCCAGTCTTCCTCTAATTTCTCCCAGGGCCTTGTCACTGGAAGGCTTCTTGGAGTAATCGCGTTCACCGAAGATCGTGCTTCCAATTCTAACGTTGGTGGATCCAACTTCTATCTGCACAGAAGTAAAAGGAGAGGAAAAGATATGATGATGTTTGTTCCCAGATGACACTGGCTCTCTGCTCCCAGACAACACCATGATTTCAGTAGTGCATAACTGGCATTGTCCATGGGACCCGTTGCTCCACTGGCTGATCAGCTGAGGCTTTGGTTCCCAAGATCTTAGCTCTCCCATCTGTAAAACGGAACAGCAGCAGCCACCTGCACAGGGAGGTCTTTACAGGTGATTATAATCTTTTTTTCTTTGCCCTCAGGTCACAGCCGATTTATGGCAACCCCCCTATCAGGTTTCCAAGGCAAGAGACATTCAAAAATGGTTTGCCTAATTCTGCCTCTGCGTAGCAAGCCTGGACTTCCTCAGCAGTCTCCCATCCAAGTACTAACCAAGGCTGACCCTGCTTAGCTACTGAGATCTGACTTTAACCGTGTCCTCCACATTATCAGCCTTTCTGTAATCTCAGGCACAGAATTAAGGTCACACTTCAGACCAGCGTTCCCTCTAAGCTGAGTTGGCACGAGCTAGCTCACAGTTTCTTAGCTCCCGGCTCACTCGTTTTTGCCTCAGCTCAGGAAGGAGGGCTCCAGAGTAAACTAATTGAAGCAGCAGCCAAATCGCTCGCTCACAGCTTTAATGCCCATAACTCACCAAGTAGAACTTTTGCTCACAAGGCTCCACAGCTTAGAGGGAGCACTGCTTCAGACCAGTAACCCTTTGACAGTAACATGAAAAGTGAGATTTTTTTGCATGTGGCAGTCCTTTTCCTTTAAAAATATGGAGTGGCAGTACAACTGGTACCCATCTTAGTTCAGGGGCAACCATTTTGTGGATTCTCATTCAGCCACTAAAGACTGAACAACTAAAACAGGGGTGGCCAAACTGCGGCTTGGGAGCCACATGCGGCTCTTTCACACATATTGTGCGGCTCCTGGGAGGCTCCCCATCTCTTTGCTCTCTCTCTTTCTGTCTCTCTTCCTTCATCCCTCCCCCATCTATTTGCTTTCTTTGTTTCTCTCTCACTTTCTTTCCACCTCTCTCTGTCTTAGACACATAAATATCATTAGCAAACAAATATCATTGGACAAATAAATATCATTATTAATATCTGTTTCCCCCCCTTTTGTTTTTTATTTTTGGCAGTCTTATTTATTGTTAATAAAAAGCAAATTTGCTTATTTTTCAATAAAAACGTGTGTGTAATATTTGTTCATGTCTTGTGGCTCTCAAACATCTGATGTTTATTCTGTGTGGCTATTATGTTAAGCAAGTTTGGCTACACCTGAACTAAAACATTCGCCAAAAGAAGAATTCAGCTCTCTTTGCGTGGCTTTAGCAAACATCCTGTTTTGATCCCATTTATATGCTAGGACTTGACAGCAGGCTATCTATTCTGGAGACACGGCCTTGGTTGCATGGATGGGCTGACCTCCAGGGACTCTCTGGGGTTTCAAAAGAGAAAGGTCTTTCCTGGCACCGTCTACTTAATTCCAGGGATTCAGTCGGCATGCAAACTGTATGCTCCACCACAGGGCCACAGTCCCTCTGAAAGAGGTCCCTAAGCAAGAAAGAAGCCAGACTTACTGCATGCTGAAAGTCTGTCGACATCCCCATGCTGAGCTCAACCTTCTCAATAGGGATATGGAGCTTTTCACACACCTCTTGACGCAAGGAGATCAACATCTGGAGGAAGAGACAGAGAGAATGCAACTAAATTTTGTCCTCCAGTTCCTCAGAGGTCAATCTTGTGGAATCTTTCAAGATCAGACATACCTGGAAGTCAGGATTGGGTCCCTGACTGAGGTCATGCCCAAAACTGCCAATTGTCATCAAGCCCACAAATTCCAGGCTTGGACACTTCTGGATGATATGTGCCACAGTCATTGCTGTTTCACCAGGCGGCAGGCCATGTTTACCTGGAAAGAGAAGTTTAGCATCATATAGTGGAGACAGACGGGCACTCTTCACACAAGAGATGGGCGGGCTCTACTTCCCTTATATATTAACCCCACCTCAAAATGCCTTCAGCTAAAAAGCTCTACAAGAAGCAAAAGAGAAGGTGAAGTAGAGGTGTGCTGGTTTCCCCTTCTTGGTGAACCTTCCTGAGAATTTGCAGCCCATGATTCTGAAATCTGGACTCCCAACTGGAAAGTGCACCTTGCCAGCATCTGCTGGATCAAACCCAAAGGTTAATCTAGTCTAACATCTAGTTTCCATCCCTGGCCAGATGCCTCCAGGAAACCCACAAGCAGAGGCACAAAGCAAACTGGTACTCAGAGATACACGCACTTTCGGAACACAGACACTTCCTTTAGTCTCCACAGTTAACAGCCATCGATAGATCCATCCTTCATGAATTTGTTTCACTCCCTTTTAAAGCCACATAAGCCAGCGTCCATCGCTGCATTTTGCAGTGACCAATTCCATGGACTGATTATGCATGGAGGAGAGACAACTATCTATAGTTGTTTGAATATCCCCACATTTTAGATCTGAGGCAAAATAGCTGAATTGTTCAGCCTTAACAGCTCTGCCAGTTCAGTGCTTGCAAACTAGCATCATGTGGCATAATTTGATGTGCTGGCCTTTGTAATGAAACAATGCTCTCCAATAGGGAAAATGATACAGGGTGGGGGGGAGTACAACAAAGCCACCACTGGTAGGATTTTGCCTTCTGGAAAAGCAAGATCAAGAGGTTACATCTAGGCCAAACATTATTCCTCATTCACATATCAAAGACAAAGTCAGCCTTGGATCTAAAGATCCCTTTAGCCCTTTAAAATAAGCGTGATCACTTGGTTCATGGGCTCTTGGACACTTGGAACACAGTTAAGAGGCAGGTGAACAGCATCCAAGCTACTTACTGTCCTCCCCGCTGGTGTTCACCTGCACCATGATCTTCAGCCTCTCCGAAGAGCCTTTCTTCTGCCAAGAGCCGTTCAATCTGTCTGCCAGTTTCACAGAATCCACCGTTTCCAGCATAAACAAGTTGGGTACAGCTAGACAAATGGAAAACACATCTTAGCAACACTGGCCACACCAGAAAGAAGCACACACTTTGGACAAAGCTTATCCTAAGAATGTGACAAAATGTAAGATGTCCATTCTCCTTTGGGGAAAGGGGGATCTTTTCTGACCACCCTTGCACATGCAGCATGGATTGAGTACCGCTCCCCCATGTGTTCTTGCAGGAAGTGTTTTGCAGAACATAAAGCACAACAGGAAGAACAAGAACACTATTTGTCCATTACGTGATTGCCCAAGAGGATTTTTTTTCCTTTTCACCTTTCTCAATGTGTTGGTTGGTTGTCAAAGGATACAGTTGTTTATCTGCTGTTGTCAGTTAACTGCCATGATTTCATTCCAATAACTGTATGAGTGTTTCAAGGTGTATTTATGTGGTCTCTGAAAAGGTCACAGGCTTACATATGCTTTTCCCCCAAAGTTTCGTGACAGGTCCCGCCCGGGAGTTCGAAACGGGGCCATGACCCCCTCCTCTGGAATGTGTGCTCCGCTCGCTTGCCTGCTTGCGCATGCCCTGACTCAATTACTTGCTTCCCTGGTGTTATCTCTTGTGTCCCATCCTTGAACAGGACTGCCTCCTGTTCTGTGTGAGCCAAACTCACTGGTGTTATGTATTCCTTTTCTTCATGTCTTGGGAACTTAGCTTTTAGAAATGTTCAACATCATTATTTTCTGAGAACTCCTTTTCCCGCGTTTTCTATGGGAACTTCAGGCCAGTATATTTGAGCGCCTAAATTCCTGTCCAGTGATTGGTAGATAGCTCTTAAGCCGTATTTCATATCCAGTATATCAGTACATGTAATCCCTAAGCACAGCATTACTAACAGGAAAAGTGTTTGACTACAATGATATTTTCTACAAATAAAGGACTTACTGCTTAAGGAGACCTGTTGTGGACTATATCTATTGGGACATTCTCACAGCTGTCTGATAGAATATGTGTACATGAGTTCTCTGTTCTATTAATATGTTTAACTTGTCTGAATGTGGTGTTCTTACAGTCTCAGCTTGTTATGCAATGGCCTTTGGCTATAGCAATAAAGCATGGTGCAGCAAAGTCGCCGGCGTCTGCAGTGCTTAAAGGTCAAACTACATGTGACAATGCAGACCCATGAGCTGAAAATCCGTGAAGACAGAGGCAGCCATATAGGAAAAGCAGAGAGAGGGGTAAAAAATGTACTTTGGTGATTCCCCACGTGTATGCACATATGCACACGTGCACACACACACTCAAGGGAAAAAATTAAACACTCTTGCCCCCCATGCTGCACCACTCCCACAGCCGCTATTAGCTTTAAGGAGGAAAAGTCAGATGATTCCAGCTGCAAATCCCCCTTACCCCAAGGGACCTTGCAGGAGATCAACCACATACGGGAACAGAGAACTTTCGTTTTACCACGACAAAGGCATGAGACAACTGAAGCAGCGTGAACGTCCTGTTCAGTAACTCATTAAGATAGAAACGGGGTCTATGTTACCAAGCCCAACTATGCTCTCTGCTTCAGGAGCATGATGCTCTGAGCCCCATTCTCTCTCTCAACAAGGCGCTGCTTGCACTACCCTATGGAGAGGCCTCACATGCTTGCCTTTTTTTCAGGCTGAGGAAGCAAACTTGCTTTTGGGTAAGAGATTAATCTTGAAGGTCATTTTCCTTCCTTCCACTTCCAAGTTAGCCGACTAGTGACTAAAATTTAAAACACACACACAGCCAGAAAGCAGCAAGTAGGCCACCCTTCTTTTAATGCAGGGTCACTCTCTCAACCAGACTAAACCGGTGATTCTGTTATTTATTAATTGTATGGCAGAGTTACACATAGGAAGCATATGTTAATATAGAATACCTAACCAAGCTAATACAATGGATATGCAGACCAATTGGGCAATCCCCCTAAATACTAATATCTAAATTTTCATTCCACTCAGTTGCAGCTGGGGAGAGTTCAAAGAGCTCTGTCACATCTTCCTGGAAAGCACAACACTCACATTCCTGTGGCAGATGGAAAATAGTTTGACGGGTTGCACCATGACCATATTTGGATCCTGGTATTTTGCCCAATTTAAACAACAGGTCGGCACAACTGCCACAGCCTGTTCGTATTCTAATAGCCAGTGATGCTTACTGAGGGCCATACAGCTCCCTAGGCATGATTTACAAAACCTAGAGAAGAGTTTCAAATGGGTAGCCATGTCAGCTCTGTAGCATGAGAACAAAATCTGACTCCAGAAGCATCTAAAAGACCCATACAATCTTCCAGGGTATAAGCTTTTGGGATTCAAAGTTCCCTTTGTCAGATACGTTGACTGTTGAAAGTTTATAGCGTGGAAATCTTGTTGGTCTTTAAGTTACTCCTGGAGTCTAATTTTGTTCGACAAATCTAAGGGGACAGTCAGAACTTTGAGGGGCAAATGGGAGCAATGAAGGGTTTTAGGCAATTCCACTTCCAGTGGTTTCTACAGCCAATGAAAGAACATTTTTATGCTCCTTGCCCCCCCCGCCCCCGAGGATAAAATCCCAGATTTCTCCCCTAGGCCCATTTTTTTTAAAAAAAGTAGCACATGGCAAATAGGAATCAAACTGAACATGAAGGTGTTGGCTGATGGCCATCAGGCACAAAAATCTCATTGAATGCACACCTGAAATCTGTGTACCATATGCATCTCTCATAAATAAAAACTATATAAATAAAGTTGCCTTGTCTGGAGAGCTGCTTTTACATCCTAATTTCTCCATTTGGGGCTTGGGAGGCGTTTGATGACAATGCTAAGTATTTGGTGGGTGGTAGTGGATTAAAGGTAAGAATCACTGGTTTAACAATCAGTGTGCCCAGGCCAGAAAGCATCTGAGAAAGGTGCCTGCAGTGGTATAGTTTCCAGATGGCTCAAGGAAGCACGTCAAACATAAAAACAACCACGCGGGATTACTACTCCGTCAAACCTCACGGGAACATTTTCTTCTGATCTCAAAAAGACTTCAGCTGGCCAGACTTTAAGCATGAACAAAACACATTGCCAAGACCTCCTGTGAGAAACGCTGCAACAGTCCAACGCTATACCAGCTCTGCTAACATCTTGTATTGTGCAATTCAACTGCATTCCAAAATTAGCATTAATCTGACTGAGTCAGAGTCGGTACTGCTGGTGCGCCCCAGGAAGCCTGTTACAGAAGTCCCCTTCTCCCCCCCCCCCCCCCCAATCACAATCAGCATATTGCCTTTCCAGTCAGTACAGAAAGAAATTAAGGTTACCAATCAGCTTGTTGACATTGTTTTTCTGAAGGTGGCCTATGAAATGCCATTTAATCTCTGGACAGGATGACAAGATCTAAAGAGAGAGAGAGAGACACGGTGAGCTAGTTTTGAAGTGTGCTCCTGCACAAACACATTTGGACCGAATGACACTTTTCACGTGGGGATACAGGATGAGATACAGAACCCTCCCTGGAAGCCTCAGATGCGCGACCAGTTCCGAAAGTAGTTAGCTCAATACTGGTAATGAACTCTGCTGGGACACATTTTGTGATTCAGCCCTACCTGGGACTGTAGAACTGTCACATTTCTAGCCCCACCCTCCATCAAGTATTTTGGAGCTAGAATCAGTTTTGTAAAGGGGCCAGCAATGGATAGAGATGGAAAGTTGTACATTTCTAGGCATCAGCAGCCCATCTTCAAGCACATGGATGATCCAAAACCTGGAATTTTCCCCACTAAGGCCAGAGAATTAATCAGTACATCATGACTGAATCTCTGATCTAGTTCTATCTAATACAACATGGGTTGCTGTCCATCTAGACCAGCATCCTGTGCCCAGCCGTGGCCAGTCACATGTTTTTATGAAGGCTGTAAGTAAGAGCGCAAAGACAATTCTCTGCCTGCAACAACTGGTGTTCAACAGTATGCAGTCTGTGAACATGGAAGTTTTATTTAACTATTGTGGCTTCGACACATTGGCCCAAGTCCCATCCATATGTGGAATTTCATTCTTCTTCATTCCGGCAGCCCCTTCCAACTCCCACAAAGATCATTCCTAGGGTCACAGGATCTGTGTAGAGGATCAGGCCCCTAGGTCAGGAGGCCAGAGTGGGAAGATACTGGGTGGAAAGGGATACTGCATTCCCTTCTCTCCACCTTTTTTCAGAGGGCATTTTGCTGCCATTTGGAGGCATGAAAGGATTGCTGTTTAAACCTGGTTTGTGACTTGGGTGGGTTTACCTGGTATATTTTAATTGTTTTTCTCTGTTGCTAGTTTATTTTTGCTTTATTTATTTATCATCCGCCTTTCTCACTGAGACTCAAGGAGGATTACACAGTGTGATTCAATGCACGTAAACTGTTGGTATATCTTGGTACGCTGCCTTGGGATCTCCGGGGAAAGGCAGAATATATTAAATAACCGTTGCCTGGCATTCCCTGATTATTCAACAGACAGCAAGATGATCTCTCAGACACGCATGAAAAGGTAAGTGCTTGCTGAAACACATTCAGCTAACCTACAGCTCTATTAAATTTGGTCAACAGACCTTTCAGCAATACAGCCATGAAAACAAAATACAGAAACAGGGCATGTTAGATTAACATAGTTTTTTCAACATCCAGGACCTAATCTCAGTGGCTACATTCAAAAAGATAGCTGATTTTCACAAAGGAAGCATCCTGGACAATTTTTTCCTGCACATACAGACTCACATAGGCAAGCAAAGGGATTTAAAAATGCAATATACTTACGCTGGAGTCTGATGCCTTTTCTAGCAATTCTTGAACCTAGAGAAGAGAGACCTTCAGATTAGGATTTGGAAGCTCTCGCCTCTGTGTGGAATCCCATGAGTTCTGATCAGCACACACACTGAACTGGAGAGTGAATTTCAAGGATGCCAGGCAACACAAGGCAACAGTGAGCTTTTTCCCACTCACATTGTGCCGGCGTTCTGCCTCCGTTTGTCCCGGCGCTGGGTGTCAATTTCACACCCTTTGCTGCGGCGCGTGTGTTAATACGGGGCTTCGCGCCATTTTCTCCGCACCTCCGGTAAACCTTTTTTTTTTAGGTTTACCGAAGGTGCGGAGAAAATGGCGCGAAGCCCCGTATTAACACGCGCGCCGCAGCAAAGGGTGTGAAATTGACACCCAGCGCCGGGACAAACGGAGGCAGAACGCCGGCACAATGTGAGTGGGAAAAAGCTCTGAAAGTCACTTTGACCAAGAAGTGATTCACTCCTGTATTTGTACATACATCCCCAAATATAACATGGTATGCACTACCATTCCCCCCCCCCCAACATTTTCAATTTCTAGGTTACAACTGCATTACATCATACCATACAACTCCAGTCAGCCAACCATACTATATGGGTGTAATACTAGACTGAGGGGATGAACTCCTAAGGCCATGCAATGTATAGGAGAGTTCTCATATACACAGGCCATCTCCAGGTTCATGACCACTGCTGTCAGAACCTTCTGCATTGTCATGAAATCAAACTGCACTTGTTGCTACACAGCAATGAAAGAGACCTCTTTATCAAAAAGAAAGGCAAACACGTGCCAGGTGGCTGGAAAATAGGGGGCTTCAAGGAACATATCTGGAGTCATCACATCTGAGGTTAAGAACATAAGAGAAGCCAAAGTTGGATCAGGCCAATGGATGTTGTTGAATGTCAGATTCCTGTGGGATACAGTCAATACCCTGCCACTCCCAGATCCAAAGGGCACGGCATTGACTCTCAAGGCAGGCAGAAGCCAATTCAAAAAGTAAGAAAAATGAGATGTGCCCCAGAATATATTGGGCAAAAAGTGGTTGTTCTCTGAAATACCAGCTGTTAGCCCCCAGGTTGGGAGGAAGCCTAGAACGTAAGAGAAGCCAATGTTGGATCAGGCCAATGGCCCATCCAGTCCAACACTCTGTCACACAGTGGCCAAAAACACCAGGTGCCATCAGGAGGTCCACCAGTGGGGCAGTGGTCACAGGGATGCAACATGAACTCCGGGGCTCCGTATTAGAGGCCTAGAGGGGTTGGAGAAGAGAGAGACACAAGACACAGAAGAGTTTGAGCAATGGTGTGGCCCTTGTTCAGTGATGGGAAGAACCAAGGCCAAAATGGGACAGGATAAACTGGAACATCTTTTCTTTTCCATGGAAAAGGTTAGCTGTACTCACATAGTTTTCTCCAAAACTGCGCTGTCCATGTTTGTAGGCCTCTATCACCATTTCGGCAGGTTTCGTTTTACTGACGGCTACCAGACGTGGCTGCACTGCGGGCAAGCTCTGTTGGCACAGGAAGAAGCAATCAGTGGGCAAGCAGAATGAAGAATACAAGTCAGCTTCGTGGACTAGTTCACACATCCAAACTCATCACCTGATGACTGCCAGTGTCAAGGGATGACCGAAGCATGTGAAACCAGCACTGACATGGTTTTCGATTACCTCATTTCATCTTGAACACTTCAACAGCTAACGAAAATATATTGTAGCAGAAGCTTTTGGGAGTTACCCAGCAAAATGGGCTCTGGTTTATGAAAGCGTGTACCACAATAAATGTTTTAGACTTTTAAGGTGCCCTGAAACTTTATTGTTTTAGCCTAAAGCTGGCCTTCAAGGAATTACACGCTGCACAGAAACCAGAATGCCTCTGGAGAAACTTTATTTAACCTGTACATATCAGTAACAGCACAGGAGTTTAAGCCAAATACATTGCACTGCTGACTACCAGCTACAGGACAAGCCCCTCAGCATATAGAGCAGCACTTGAAGCAGAAGTGAAGAAAAAAATCCCGTTAACACAGTGGGGGAAGAACACTTTCTGAAAGGAACCCAGTTAATGTGGCAGCTTCAAGTATTTTAGAAATGCTTAGCATTTTAAAAAGAGTCAGCTTTCACTGACCTGCCAGGAATAGTTGCACGTTGACCCTTTTAGTGATGAATTAGCTTTTTGTACCTGACTGTTGATTAGGTTTTAATTGCAATGCTGATTGTTCTCCATACTTGTGATACGGAAAGGATGCTTTCACAAGTAAAAACAACAGCTTTGTGAATCGCCTAAAATAAACTGGAAGGGGAAGGAAGAAGATGGATCCCAAGAGACTGGTGAACCACTGACCAATGGCCAGCAGGCCATCTGGAGGCTGCTAGGATTATCACAGAATGCTAGATTGGACCTATGCTGGGTATCCTTTTAGCTCAGATTGTGCATTCATTTCCTGGTGTTCACTAGTAATGTGTCTGCACTCATCCACACAGAGGCAGTGTAGTGGTTAGAGTGTTAGACCAGAATCTGGGAGACCCACATCTGAATCCCTGCTCTGCCATGGAAGCTCACTGGGTCACCTTAGGCCAGTCAGGGCAACAGGTTTACTGTGAGGATAAAATGAAGGCGAGGAGAACAATGTAAGCTGCTTTGGGTCCCCATTGGCAAGAGAGGCACGGTATAAATAAAGTGAAAAAATAAATACTCACTTAAACTGCAATACATTTCCAAGTATGAAAAATAAGCAAGACTACCATGCCCCCCCTCAACCATTTTTTCCATGAAAATAAAAGCCTGCAAAAGGGAGAGAGAACAAAACTTTTCCTATCTACCTGCCTAGATATCTACCTGCCTAGACAACTATCACCTGGCATCTTCCCTCTTGTAATCCATCCTGCAAAAGGGGAAGGAGAGCAAACAAGGCCCCTTTCGCTAAGTAGCAGTAGAAGAGTTGGGAAACAACTGCTATCAGCATGTTAGATGTCAACAGCATGATTTTGTTCTTATATTTTTAAGAACTGATGAGGCAGTTCACAAAACTAAGAGTATGGGATATGAAAATCTTACAATACACAAAACGGTGCTTATAAAGTGTAGTGAATACATCAGAAGTAATAGCCTTTTGATTTAGTAATGGGAAGATAGTAGTTCATAGAAGCAGGCTGAAGTGGGTCCCCAGTTCCTTATTTATGAATCAGATAGAGCTCAAACCAGGCTTTGAATTGGAAAACAGCGTAAGTGAATAACCAGGAACTGCGGATAAGTAACTGGGATCCAGGAACCAAATTTCAACCTTGACTTCATGGGTAAGATGCTGGCAGTATCTGGTGGAACATTTAGCAGTGGTGGTTGCTGGAATTTTTACAAGGAATGCTGGACTAGGTTGGACTTTGATCTGATCCAAGAAGGTAGCACTTATCTTCCTCAGCAGGACTGCACATTCAGGGTAATTAATAAGTTACAGTGCTGAGAGAGGGAGATATTTGTGTTCCTGGAAGGCTAACAGTTCACAAGATGCAATCAACAAATTTATGTCTGAACTGTGGAGTTGTCTGTTACTGTTAACTGTCTTAGTAGCTAAGAAGCTCTCTAAATATATATTACTTTATAAGTTTAACACATATCAAAAAGGATCTAGCCAAAAAAAAAAAAAAAAAAGGACTGAGCTCAACTACCATCAGCACATACTTTCCAAAAACCATAACTTCTGAAGAGGTGGCATACACATTTTCTAAATAAATAAACTTTGTGGAACAAAATAGGGACATGCTTTTTTACCAGCACCACCCATTTTCATATCTCGGACCACTAGCTAAGCTCTCCCTCCTCAAATCCACAATGTTGAAAGCTAAATTTGTTTCCTCTGCTGTTACCTGGCTTCCACTTATCTAGAAGATGGGCCCTTTTTTTCCTTCTCCCCCTTTAGAGAAAGAAATACTAGCAAAACAGATTATTCATTACTTTGTAACAATTTTGGTTGGTCTTTAGTTGAGAGCCAGTTTGGCGTACTGGTTAAGAGCAGCAGACTCTAATCTGGAGAACTGAGTTTGATTCCCCACTCCCCCACATGCAGACAGCTGGGTGGCCTTGGGTCAGTCACAGCTCTCAGAGCTGTTCTCTCAAGAGCAGTTCTCTCAATCATACCTACCTCACAGGGTGTCTGTTGTGGGAAGAGGCAGGGAAGGAGATTGTAAGCCATGCACATTAGGAAAGATGGCATACCATACATTGCACTGTGCTGCCTTAATGGTCACATGCTTTACTTACATGCACATAGTTACTTTCATGCGGGGGGGGGGGGGGCAGAGATGCACCTATGTTTTTACTGTGACTAAACCTCAAGACCCTGAAGGAAGCCCTGAGACTAAGCAACTTTGCCAAATCACACAAAACGTGTTAAATTCCAGAACAGCATCCTTGTTAGTCTTCTGCATGCAAAAAACTAGCAGGCTTGCGGCCCCTGAAAGACCAACACATTAAAAAATTCTACCCTGAACTTTCAAGAATTAGAGGCCATTAAGAAAAACAACAGAACATTTCTATCCCGCCTTATCTATTCAGACTCAAGGCAACCGGGTTCAAGGTGCACTTTTGAATAAAAGCCCGTTAGCTTTTCACCTGCTATAAATTAGCATAAGCATCCCCAAAAGACAGGACCAAGAAAGGAGAGAGATTTACCAGAGAGCAGGAAATAGGGATGGGGCCCGGCTCAATAGGGGGGCGGCGAGGTCGGGCACAAGCAACTCCCACCTGAAAAAGCCCCGGAAACCTGCTAACCCAGGCACCCCCGGTTCAGTGCAACGGTTCCCAGCAAAGGAGGCCTGCGCTCTTTCCCCCTCACCTGGGGCCTCCGGGCCGCCGCCTGCTGCACCCGCTCCTTCACCGTCCTGAGTGCCGATCCCAGGCCTTCGCCAGCAGCCATGCCTACACTCCACATTCCCTGCCAGGCCGATTAATCTGAGAGGGGGGCTCCCCGCTCTCCCCCTAAAACCGCTTCCGCCACACTTTCACGCTCCTCCAAGTATCCAATCAACATCCAGAGTTGAGCTCCATTCGCCAATAAGAACGGGAGGTGGAACAAAGAAGAGTGGGGCGTAGGCCGCGGGCTGGGGACAGGCGGGCAGCCATTTTGGAGAGGTCAGAGACGCTAAGAAGAGGAGGCTGCGGCCGGGAAGACGCGTGCGCGGGCGAAAGCTCCATGTAAGGATAAATGGGGACGTGTAGCAGACCCAACGGTGCCCAGTGGCGTGATGACAGATTCAATTCAGCAGATTCCAAATTTCGGAGCGCGTTGGCAATTTTTTTTTTTTTTAAGCAAAACAGCAGCGCCTGTGTGCTGGTTCCACATCTGTGCAACGTTTACTGAGGAATAAGCCCATAACATTCTGTTAGACTTACTTCTGATAAAAATAAACGCAATGTGCAAGGCTGCAGTACGGTATACGGTTACGTGGGAATAGTATCTATTGGGCTGTGTACGGGGATTTACTTGGGACCCGGCATGCATATATACGGCCACAGGGAAAGTACCTTTGTAGTGGTTGTGATTTATTACAGACCGTCCTAAAATGTCGTTATGCCAGGAAGGAGGGGGGGGGGGGCGCTGTTTAGTGAACATTTTGTGAACCAACAGTCGTCTTGAGAAAATAGGAGAGTATTGGCCTAAAAATACTTTTTTTTTTGCCGAAGAAAACAAGTGGAAAACGTGATCTAAGCAGGATTTCTTCCTTGCAGTTGCTTGTGTTCCCGTTGGAGAAAGAATTACTAATTACGAGGCCTGAATCTGGGTTCAAATGCCGGAGACAAACTAGTGGAGGAAAGGGGCTTTGGGAAGCCCCCCCCCCCTCCGGTAAAACAGAGATTATAGTGATTTAAATCACACCCTGCCGCTTACCCGGACTCCCCATATCGTGTTAACAGCAACCTGAGCTACTGAAGGTCTGCAGCAGGAGAGACAAGAATCCTCTTATGTAATTTTTGCGACGCTTAATGTGTCAAGTTAAGACTTCTGCTATGCTTCAGTTCCTTCTGGTTGGTTCCAGACTTCCACCATCCTAATGCACCGTTCAGTCCCATTTTATTGTATTCACTCATTATGTGTAATCCGCCTTGAATCCCTGTAAAAAAGGCAGGTTATAAATTAACGTGAGTAAATAAAATTGCAGGGTGTCTTTCACCTCACCAGAGAGAAAATCATAACCTGTTGTCCTTCACTGGCAGAAAGGCTTCCAAGGCGAAGCTGTACCTTCCAGGTAGATTTGAACTCGGGTAGTTTTCTAGCCCTGACTACTCACACGGTATGGAGAGCGGAATGTACCTCTCCCTTCCCTGATAACACTGAGGGAGGTGCCCCCCCCCCCCCCCCCCAAAGCCAGTTCTTAGAAACCTGACTACACCAGCCAGAGAACAAGCATTAGGGATCCTGCATGCTGCTTCTGCTCTTCCCTCACCTGCCCAAGTGAACAGTGATGGCAGCTAGGATAAGCAACAGCCATTGACTACAGGGAAAGTGTGGGTGAGTGAGAAACAGTAGCATATCAATCGGGGTCAGCAACCTTTTCTGATTAAACAACCAAATGCTGCCAAAATTCAGAGATCAAAAAAGCCAGTATAATGAAATAATGTAACAAAGATCATTTATCACTGAAACTATGCATCTTAGCATTATTGATATTATTAATAATCCATAGTTTGTTGCAGGTCATCTATTGAGAAGTGGCATGCACGAGTTCTCACAATAAATGTGCACCATGGGGGCAATTGTTTTACCACACTGTCCATGGTGCACAGGTGGAAACAGTGGCAACTGTTCACCTCCATCATTTCCCATTTTTGTAAAGCATCTCTAAGAAGCCCTTTAGACCAATACAAATCTCTGCCAACTCTACCATGCCACCTACCACTTCAGTACACCTTAAAAAGATTTTTAAGAGCCCTATTTAGTTCCATTCTGAGCCACAATTGGCTCTAGAGTCAGACTGCCAGTCCCAGGAAGGGTTCCTTTGCTTTTATCAGTCCACAGAATGTGTAAAGCAGAATAATTCAGAAGGGCATTTGGAAATAGTTGTAATGGAACGGTTATGGAAGGCACATTTACAGGACTGTGTAGTCTATTCCACTCTTTAGTGTATTCCTCTTATTGCATTGTGTATTTTTGTAACCCACTTTCTGCATGGCATGTTTTGTACTGCTTTTTGGTTTGCACTGTCTTCTAAGTTTGCACTCCTGGTCCTGTTTCTGGAATTCATTGGATGTCAGATGCTGTCCTGATTGCATCATTTTTCTGTTTTGTAATCTGCCTTGCCTTTCAACAAGAAAGGTGGCTGGTGAAGAGTAAATAACTTAAGATTTCATAGGACTGCACAATAATGTTGATACTGATCAGAAAACTGTAGAACATTTTATTCGGTCATTACAATAAATAATCAAAACTGATAGGGTGGTTTAATCAGATACGAGAGTTTAACAAAAAAGAACCCAAGAGATCAGTACATAGCAGTGCATTTGCAGGACAGATTCTCACTGACATTCATTCAATTTTTTCTTAAAAACTTGCATACAGAAAGAGAGGGGGAAGAAATTTAGTGTGTTGTTCAAGGAAAATTAATGGAAAGACACAAAGGAACTATAAAGAACTACTCAGAGCCCCCACTAGTGGCTCTGAGTAGAAAGAATTCTCTCCTTAATGAAGCAGTAATCATGTTAAAATTCTCAGCTGTATAAAAAAATCTACATTCTCCATACCTAACAAGTTGGGACAAAATTTAGTTGTCTGGAGGAACCCCCTCCCCCCCGGTCTGTATTTTTTCACACTCCTATTTACTGCCTCTCACTATACAGTCGTTTAAGCTCTGTTTAATGAAGCTGTATTTTTTTTTAAAAAAAAAAACTTACACATTTAATTCTAAGCATTCTTTTTTTATCAAAGTCATAAAATTCTTATAATACACTTTGGCTTGCTGGGATTTAGTTTTTGCTAGTAAAAAAAACTGAGTAAGAAATACCCACTATGATGTTTGTTACTTTTACTTGGAGTTTTAAAAAAAAAATCAAATATCATCCCTCCTCCAATCTCCACATTTGAACATTTCCCCACCCCATTTTTACATTTTTGTACATGCATAATCTTATTTGTCAACAGCAGTGGTGTGAAAAGTGGCTTGCTTCTTCTATTGCAGTATTGGACATTAATACACAGTCTGGATTTCAGAATGAAACGTTCAGGAGGAAGACACAAACAGCAGCTACAGAACAAGTTTTAGAATCTGCGTTATTCCAATCTTTTCATTCTACACCAAGAAAGTTTTGTACCACGCAGTGCAGTCAGACAACTACTGATGCATTTTGGTAGATGCGCCATGCCGGGGGGGGGGGGGGGGGGGGGAGAGAATAACTACATAGCAAGGGGAGAGGAAAGCCACAAAAGGAATCCAAACATTTTCTGTGGCAATCTTGAAGGCTTGCTTAGCACTTTAATGACTTGTTCTTAGATGATCAAATGTGTGGCTAACATCTGTTCACATTTTAAAAAGGTCTTGCCTAGCAAATGAAGACTGAGGAGGGAAGCGAAACAAAATAAGAGACGAAAGCCTTTTGGGAATATCAACCTGTCCCCCATTCCCACATATACATTCTTTAATTCAGCACACAAGTACATCCTCTGACTATACAAAGGCAATGTTTAAAGATATAGTTAGTGTTGCATTTCCAGACCCACTCCTATGCCTCTGGGGCTGCTTTATGGAAGAAATTAGCTCATACCCACTTCGTATCAAATCAGAGCTAAGGACATGTTCACTGGACACTAGAGGCACATGCCAAAGACAGCAGCCAATGGGATCCAATTTCCACAGTCTTACCATTATTGGGAGTGCCTTCTTAGTTTTGTAAGGGCTGAAGGGTCTTAAATCCTATCATGGAGTTATTGAAAGTACTCCTGGGCCAACTTATGTGATCAGAAAAATGGTAACATTCTAACATTCAAGCCACTGACCCTGCAGGAAGTTCAATGGGATTTCTATGGAGAAAGGTATAACACCCACCATACACGGTGCAATACCCAATAGCAGCTCTTAATATAGAAATCCCAAGGGATGTGAGGCTGACTGGCCACAGCACTCTTATTACTCAACAAGGTTCACACACCACTATGGCAAAGAAGAAAAAACTGCTATTTGCTTAAGAAATCACGGTGCTGCACCAGTAAGATTCTCCTTCCCACCTGTTCTGCTGTGTGTGAACTTCATACACAACTGGATCATTATGGCAAACCTGTGCCTAGGCTACATCCCTTTAGGGTGCAGGTGGGGACTTCACTTGACTGAATGTTTCTCTGGAAATAAAATGGCTTGCACTGAAGAAAACTAGCATGTTAGAGGATTCTGGATTAGCATTTTCCCTGACAGGCTAGTTTTCTAGGAGCAAGGATCTCTTTTAAATTGAGCATTTAGTTAAGTGTGCCCCCCCCCCCCGGAAGACTCAAACAGAATAGTCCAGACAGTAGTTTGTTACCAAGTTCTAATACTAAAAGACAAAGCACTTTCCCCCTGGCTGCAAAACAAAGAGATTACTGGACTTCATACTCATGTAGAAGTCTAAATTCATGCTTTAAAAGGGCATGATAGAACATAGGGAGCATCGTCAATCCAAAGTCTGATTTCACTTTGAAGGAATTTGGCATGTCTTTCTCAAATTTTGCAATCAATAACAAAAAAAGATCGAAGAGATGCAGTGAAGAGATTTCCACAACTTGTGAAGCTTCTGGGACATTTTTAAAGATCATTTGCAGGTCACACTGCTATTCGCTCCATGTTACAAAGGGGCCTGTGGCCATTTCTGCCTTAGTAGCAGAACTGGTGCTGTTACTCCCCAAAGGAATGTAGTGTGACTGCATGGTAGACACTGTAACGTATCAGACTGACTGAACCACCTTTTTGCACAGACTGAAGGGCGGCCACCTGTGAGAAGCATTCCTCTACTCAGCAAATGTGGCAACCACATTGCAAAAGCGTTCACATCTTCAAGCCACTGGTTCTAGAAACCAATGCAACCCTTCACTCAAGCATAAATGTAAGGTTTTTGAAAGATAATAGGCTAAAGGGGAAAAAATTGTCTTTTCGTCCGCATGAATTTAAATCCGCTGTGATTTGTGGTTTAACCCAACTAAGATGTAGGAAGCCAAGATGCTTCTGAAGACTCACCTATCTGTATGTCAAAAAGAGAATGTACAGACCCACTGCTCTTTACTGGTAGTAGACCCGTTAGGCCACAGCTTGAAGTGGCAAAAGCTTGCAGAACTAAGCCATTTTGAGGATCACAGTTTATGGCTTCCTGGCACTTCAGCACTATTTAAGCAGTAAGAGATTATGGCCTATTATCGTTAGTGTCACAAGCTGCAAGACACAATGACTCTGTTCACGTAAAAGTATGCATTCATGATGCCAACAGACAAGGAGAATTGTGACCCCCCCCCCAAAAAAAAATTCCAATCCTGACACCGTCAGCTACTCTGGGAAAACATGCACACACTGCCAAGAATGAGCAGCTTTGCTAACCGAAGCTAGCAGGGTAACTCTTTAGTAAGGAGGATCAAGGCTATGCAATAGTTTCCCTCAAGGGATCTTCACCTGAACGTACCTGTGCCCAGCTGTTCTAAGGATTGGAAATGAAATCTACCAAATACAGCTCTCTCATGTTAAATGCATGTATCAGCTGTCTCACACAGAATTTGCTTAAATCACAGACTGACATTGGGTAGCTAAAGAAACAGAGAAGCTTCCTAAATTTCCAAGTCCCCTATTTAGGAAGAGCTTATCTCAAAGCAGACGCTTTAGCAATGGCAGTAACTCCAGAGTATGCAGTTTGGAACTTCCCGTCTAACAAGGGCATCACATCAGAGACGGTTTTGCTATGGATGAAACGGACTTGGAAGCCCCATCGTGATTTGAATCCTGCTCACAGGACTGCACCCAGAAAAGCAAGAGTCGGTCAGTCCAAAGTGTTTCTTTACACACACACTGCTCATGGGACCACTTCAAAAAGCCACACCATAGGAGCCAAAATTATGTCAGAATGAGTGCAAAGTACCATCACCCATCATTGTGACCTTTGCAAAATTGCACAGGATCTAGGCCCCTAAATTCTAAGAAACAGCTTCCTCTAGACGGCAACTGCAACAAGCTAGTCCATGTTGACCTTCTTGTGACAGAAGAAACACAGAATCTGATTGCTGGTTTATTATCCACAGCGTGCATGGACAACTTACAAACAGCCAGCTATGTATGGTGGCCAACTACAGTCCTAACTGTTTTTGCTTTCTGCTTTTTTTTTAAAAAAAAGGAGCTTAGGGCTGTCAAGCACCAGGCAGGCCACTAGGAATAACCAGTGGAATGCATTCCGGGCAGGCCTGGGTCTTGAAAGAGCTGCGACCCAGGACATCCATGGGCTCACCTGCTTCAAGTCACATGCAGTGCTTGGTAGCTCACAAAGGACACATCCAGCTGCCTAAGTGTACAGATTTCTGTGCTCGAATGCAGAAGATATATCCTTGAAAAAAGATGGCAACTTTCCTCCCTTGGAGACAAAAATCATTACAGTGGAGGCAAGGGTCTGTGCCACACCTCAACACTGGTTTTCCCAACTGTCCCCATCAGGAGAAAAAGAAGTGGAAGCAGACAGAATATCTGTGGACTTCAGACATACTACATGAATGCATCTGGAAATAAGCACCATTTGGACGAGCTCTGAGCGCACCACTATTTAATGCTATTAACCTCCATGCCAAGTCTGGACTTTGTAGTGTAGCTGAGTTTTAAATCCAAAGCATAGCACCTTTCTGGAGATGGGCGGGTATGTCAGCAACATACACTACAGGTAAAATCCAAAAGTTCAAGAATTCAAGAATAACACATGGCAGTTAAACCTACAGTCTGGTGCATATGTTATACAAAATGAGCTGCAAAGCCCTCTAAGCCCAGTCAAGCAGAGACACAAAATGCCTGAACTTCCTGGAAACATGATTACCTGCCTAGGTGACACCACAGCTTTTGACCAGGGAAGGTTTCTCCGGCTCTAATTCCTAACCCTCCCCCTCCCAAATGAAACTGGAGGTGCTCATTCAATCGAAGCGGGCTGCAGAGGCAACCAAAGAAGAGGAACTCTGCAGACCCTCGAGTGGCATCTGTGGTCGTCTTCTCACCCTGCACGAGGAGAAACACGACAGTGAATCTGACTGCAGAGAAAGAAGAATTCCGGAAATCCTGGAGGAAAAACCAAACCCCTTTGAGCACTTGCAGCCGGCCTTCAGAGCACAAAGAAGGTTTCGCGCGCTTGTTCTCTCCAGCATCGCCAAAGACCAAGGAATCGCACCGAGGGGAGTGGTGAGGAGTCTGTGACGCAACGCTGAGCTGAGGCCGAGCTGCTCCTTTTGGCCGGCTTGGAACTCACAAATGGTCTCCCCCTCCGAGCCAATTTCCGTCCCTCGGCTCATCAGCCTTCTTTTCAGAAGGTTTGCTGGTGGTCCCGGAGTGGTCCATGAACATGTTGGGGATGTCTTTGCCAAAATAGATCTTGCTATTGGAGGCCACAGCCCTGTACTTCATCAGCTGCAAGTACTCTGGGGTAAGTTTCAGCTGCAGGGAGAAGGGAGAAAGGAAAAAGCATGTCAAGAGCCAAGGGCATTGTTACAGCACAGAAGTGCAGTGAAAGGGGAGGGATTGTTTCACCTGGATTGTTTTTCCCACCATTTCAAAGAGATCAAGTTGGGTTACAACTTGTGGCATAGATAACTGACAGGCAGGGTACAAGAAAAATGAGACAATACACATGAGAAAGCTGCCCTATACTGCATCATCAAAATAGGTATTGTCTGCCCAGACTGGCGGCAGCTTTCCAGGGTCTCAGGCTGAAGTCTTTCACATCACCTACAACCTGATCCTTACTGGTGATGCCAGGGATTGAACCGGGGACCTCCTACATGCCAAGAAGATGCTTTAGCACTGTGTCACAGCCCCTACCTGGAAGAGGCCGTGGGCATACTGGAAGGTAGTTGTAGCTGGTGCCCTCAGAAGATCGGAAGGGTTCCCAGACTCACCCACCAGTTCTGCCTTCTTGCCCACTACTCCGATTATCAGTTAAAGACGCCATGGCCACTGTAGTGTAATCCACAGCAGAAGAACTCTCCAGATGAACTCTAATGTAGCTTTAGTTTTTCAAAGTGTGAAGCATGGTGCCCTATAAAAAGGTCCAAATATCTCCCACAGAAGCAGCTCCTTTGCTGCTGTGCCGGATTCATGTGCCGGGTTAGTTGAGCCAGGAAGCGGAACAGAACCCCCCACTTTCCTTTGCTATACCCCCGGAGGCATATAAACAGAACGGCCTTATACTGCTGAATCGGATCACTGGTCCTTCTAGCCCAGTGCTGTCTGTGCTGTTTGGCAGTAGTTCTCCACCACCCTTGGCCCTGGGCAGCTTTCTCAGTATTTGCGACCAAAGAACTGTTTAACTGAAGATGACGAGAGTTGAACTGGGGAGCCTTCCAGATGGAGAGGGCAGCCTTGTCTACTAAGTTATACAGCAGGTGTTTCCTGGGGTTCCTTTTGGAGAACTAAGCTGGGCTCATGTGCACTTACCTGAATACTTCTGTAAAGAAGAAGAAGAAGAAGAAGAGATTGGATTTATACCCCGCCCTTCACTCCCTAAGGGAGTCTCAGAGCGGCTTACAAACTCCTTTCCCTTCCCCTCCCCACAACAGACACCCTGTGAGGTAGGTGGGGCTGAGAGAGCTCTGACAGAAACTGCTCTTTTTCAAGGACAGCTCTTATCAGAACTATGGCTTGCCCAAGGTCATCCAGCAGGTGCAAGTGGAGGAGTGGGGAATCAAACCCAGTTCTCCCAGATTAGAGTCCACGCACTTAACCACTACACCAAACTGGCTACACCAAAGAACTTAAAGCACAATACATGCCTTTCATCTGGATTCTGCCTCACGACCAAGTCAAGACATTAAAAAACCCGCCTAGGCTGTGTACCAATAACTGAGAACCATTTGGTATTCAAACTTTTCTGCTTTATCATCTCCCAAGCTCATCATACTTAACAGCTCACAGAATACCCAACAGACAACTAAAATGAGTTAAAAAACCCCACACTTAACTTAAATCACTATGCCAGTATAATTAACCTCTGATTTCTCTCTAACCTCAATTAACACCTTCGTTTAATCTAAAAAGGGCTGAATGGAAGACAGCTACAGAAAGGGTGCTGCTGCAGGGATCCTCTGTTTTGCAAAGTTGGTCCTGCTCTGGCAATGGTTTGAGACTGTACCAAGATTGAATGAATGCTGGGATGATTCCAGGGGAACACGGTGGACAAGAAGCACAGTTTGAAGGTAATTCATGTTACCTGCTCTGAGCCAGTTCTGGGAGAGCGGGTTATAAATCCAATAAATCAAATCTAATATAATAAATAAATAAATAAGGTCATACCCAGACTGTCCAGATCTTTCTGATTGCTGCCCCCTAAACCCAAATGTTGGCCTCCTTTTTTGATGCAGTTTCTGTAGCTAGGATACAGCTAGCCACACCCACCTTTTTAGTTCCAAACCCCAGTTCTCATTGAAATGGAAAATCTGAGGGGCTTATACAGCTGAATGCTCCTCCCTCCCATACAGGGGAAAAAAACCTTGCATGCTGAATCTAAGTGTTCTAGCTTGGCCACCTCCCTGTCATGGAAGTTTTTTTTATCAGCAAGGAATTTTCTCACCTGGAGGTGCAACTCAATCATGCAAATTACTGTTGGAGATGGTACAGGCCAGACACAGGTTCACCACCTCAGTGAGACCGAGACCAGCCTACGGGTCTGTAGACACCACGGGTCATCTGGAGCTCCAAGACATTGGTGGCCCAACTGGGTTCCTTACCTTGTTGGCCTCTGCAACCTTCATGGCAGTGTAACATTCAGCATCTGCTCTAGCCTTCTCTCTGGCGACAAAAGCAGCATCTGTCAGGAGAGAAGAAACTTCTAAACACGGGGAAGCCACAAGACAGCTGGGAATCTCTCTTCTAAAATCTGCTTCTGTCTTCAAAAATTAGTATACATTTGTATGATCAACTTCAGGCTGTAAACACGAGGCCCCCTCCAATAATTTTGATTGATCAAGAGGGAAAGATGGGAATCGTAGGTTATTATTGGGCAATAGTTGGCAGAGAAGAATGTGAAGGAGGAAAGGAAGCAAAGTGTAAGGGCAGGGCCTACTTGGTGGTAGTGACTTTTTTTGTGTGGAAGCCCCTCCCCTCTATATAGTCAACTGCTGCTGACACTACTGTTTTCCTAGGCTTTTGATGGCTTCTAATAGTTTTTAATACACTAATATGATGCTGGTTCCAAGTTGTTGTTGTTTTCAAATAAATGTTATTTTCTCTTTGATGATGTACATTCAGCAACTAGCCAAATTGAGAGCCACTGTGATTACAGGTGTTAGCACCCAAACTGAATTGGGGAGACCTGGGTGCAAAATCCTCACTCATCCACAAAGTCTATTGGACAGTTGTGGGTCACTCACTCTTTTTCGGTCTAACCTGAGACATGGAAAGGAAAGAAGGGAGAACCACATATGAGCTCTTTGGAGAAAACGGGGGAATAAAAGCATGATAAACAGATCAACACAGCTGACGGGTGGATTTTAAATAAAACACACAGTTAGGCAGCTAGCAGTACGTTATCGATCCGATCCTGCATATACTGCCTGCAATGTGAGCAAAAATTTTCAGCATTTAGACCATATGGTTGTTGCAATTTCAGGCTTCTTGCCACAAAAATGTGAAGGTTAGGAACATACTTTTCCTTCCTTCTCAGAAGATGGTGAGATGGTTCAGATTCTGAGCAATCCATTGTACCCTGAGCTAAAGACAGATCAAAGTGGCACCTAAAAGACTAATATAATTTATGCCAGCATAAGCTTTTGAGAGTCAGATCTCATTTCAACATACACATATGGTGGTCTTAATCACTTTAGACACCTTTATAACAAAAAGTTGACGGTGGGGGGGGGAGATCCTGTTTGTAAATCATTCAGGGGCAGGAACTACAACAGATGTGGTTGCTGCTCATAAAGAAAGGTGAGAAAGATCAGAGGCTCCAGCCCCTCATGGGCTGCAGATACAGAAAAATACAGAAGAAACAGTTAACAGGTCCATTCAGAGTAGAAGATGATGGATAAAGTTTATTCAAGGAAGGTGCAATGTAAAATACTAGAAGGTGCCATGTAAAATACTAAAAAAACTAAACATCTGTGAAGGACTACAACATGAAAACAGCATGATGAGAAAAGATAAGCTGACATTGCGAGGTCATGCTGAGCTATTAACAATTATAGCGATCAAGGAAACCCAAGCCTCTGTTTAGGCCACAGCAGAGACTCATTCCTGGCTGGATTCTTCCTTTGAAATTGTTTTTATAGACGACAGAGGTCAGTTTCTTCGAGAGTTAAAAAGTGACTGCTCTCAGACGTCTTGGGGGGCATCTTCAAGCAGCAACCACTGTTGGGAGCTGGGACAGCATGGAGGGGCACCATGCCAACTCTCTCCGCCTCTAATGCATGACAGCTCTATCTTGCTGCTCCAGTTGGTGCTTTCCAGGAACAGACAAGTTCCATCTTGTTGCACAAAATTCTAAAGTTCACGCTATAAAATGCTGCTGCCACTCAGCAATGCTGCAAAACACTGTATTGAGAACTCTGGTTTTAGAAAGCCCAAGTTTTAAAACAATCCTTGTAAGAACTGCCTTTTAAAAAATCCAGCCTGACGTTTTCCTTTGGTGTCTGGTTGTTTCAAAACACATCAATCCATTCGGCTGGTCACTTCTGTTCACGCGCCCCAGGAGAGCAACTGCAACCAAACCCGACAGCTGAGCAAGTCACAGTCAACTTGTTAGGGCAGCTGGAATGGTTTGGGACAAAAGCCAACGTTCCTTGTCTAGGGGGCATGGCTGGGCCTCCGGCTCCTATGGGGCTGTAGCAAGGGCCTGGAACCTGGCAACGTGCCTTTCTGAGAAAGGAAACCAGCAGCTCTGTTGGGGACTGCCTAATGAGAGCGCGCTGATCTGTAAACCGCTAATTGGCTCAGCAGCCGAGCCACTGCAAAGCTTGACAAGACCCTTAATGAACCTAATTGGATCTAGGGACTCACTGCTCGGAGGCTGCCTGGCAGGGCCTTTCCTGTGTCTGGGAATTTGCTTGACAACAAAAAATGGTAAGGAAACCCTCTAAGTCACAGTCACAAAGCACTTGGTGATCTCCACACAGGGTAGGAAAGTCAATACAATACAGAATTCTAACTTCTACTGCCTGGGCTGTTCTGGATGCTTTCAAGAGGTAATGGGAGCAGGGCTACCTCAGTGGTGGACAAGTATCGAATTTCTTTAAGAATCCGGACATGCAGGTAAACAAGTGGAGCACGCTGCTGAATGCTGCGGTTTTGCCTTGCAAGTGGACAGTGGCAGGAAGGCTGACGTGACTGGCTGTACCCAAACACTGCGGCAGCTGCTGTATTTGTGCACCAAACCAATTCTGCCAACTGAAATCTGCCCAAGTTCTCCCCTGGTCAGAGGTTCCCATCTTTTGGGGAAGTATAACTGGGCCTCCACCAGACTTATAACCTTCTTGGTGGCCACTGGTGGTCCGTAGAGTGCCCTCTCTGGCTAGGTTCAGGAAATTGTCTGTAACCACCGTACTTCAGTGGGATACAAGCCCTTTGATTGATCCTGGTTTACGAATATCGAAATATACTACTGGGATTCACTTTTGCTGGGCTAATGCTTTTATTGGGCTTGGGTTCAGATTCAAGTGTTTGCTTGGAGCTGTTTTTTACTGGCCACGAGGGTGAAATTATTTTATTGTCCATGCTTTTTGCTGTGTTTTGTTTCATGCATTCTTTTTATACTCTTCTGGAAACCGCTTCCTGGGCAGTAAAACGAACAAATGTGCAGAATGCCAGGACTGGCCCTGATATGGTAGAACTGCAAGTACAGAATTCCTTTATCTGCATTGGAAGTGGAACAAAACAATACCCAAAATTCTGGCCAAGGAAGCCAAACTCGTTGACATATTTCTCCCAGTTCACAGAAGCAGCATAAACACACATAAGAAAAAAGGGTATTGTGGGGGCAGCTGAGGAATGGAATTGGGAGAGAAGGACACGGGGGGAGGGAACCAACTCACACGAACGCAGCTGTTCCCAAGATTCTGTTGGAGGCACTGCTTGACTCACCAAAGGTGCAGCCTGTTTTTTACTGGCATCAGCCACACAGATCTACAACTGGCCTGTTTTGTCTCAGTTATCCGGTGTCTAGAAGCAAACCAGCCCAAGCTCCCTTTCCTGGAGCCCAGTTTACTCATCTGTGAGAAGGCAGAATCCCTCCGAAGACACAAACTTCGAGCAGAACAGGATCCCATTCATCAGTGTTCCCCTATAACCGCTCAGTACAAGTAAAAAACTAGCACAGCAAAGAGAAAGATGGTAGAATCTCTGTCCCTGATGTTCTAGGTTTTTATTTTTAATTTTTTCTACTTGCAGGGAGCTTCTTAAGTGGGAAAGCATTTAAAAGTCTAACTCTCCCGCCAGCAGTCTGAAGGGGCACAGCTTATTCTACCACCTTATTCCTCTGCATGCACCAGAGACAATGGCATGCTTTGTTGTGCTTTGCAGTCCTCGGATACACCAAAAATCCCTAGTTAGACCGCTGCTCACCTTCAATCTCGGAGATGCGCTTCTCAGTCTCCTTTTCCATCACCTTCTGCCCGTACGTGATCTCAGCCACCTGTGCTATTTTTTCAGCCTCTGCAGAGGAAAAGAACAGCTCTGTGTATGGACAAGCCAGCTGCCCTTGGAAAGCCCTCCTGCTATGGTAAGAGGCCTGGCAAACTGAATCACCCACTGGGCACCTGCACTTCTCTAATGGAAGCAGTCTGGAAAGCCTTTACAAGCCTGCCAGGCTTCCCTGCAGGAAGAAGTAGGCTGTAAACAGCCTGCCCTCCTTTCCTGTTTCAAGCCACTTCTCCCTTTATAAAGGCAGATCCATATTTCTAACTATTTACGCCACATGAAGTCTCTATTCACATCCACTGATTACAGATCTCCAATGAAAAAAATTACTTTTAGTCATTTCAAACATTTTTTTACTGCTTCTCAAAACCTCAGAGCAGCTCACAATTAAAACAATAAGAACTAACAAAAATGCAGCAGGATAAACTGGTCTAAACAGATCAGCGACCAAAAGGCAGAACAGAGAAGTTGTCAGTTGCCTATGAAAAGACAAGCTGAGATGGGGGCCCACACAAATTTCTCCAAAGGAGGGCAGTCCAAAGCTCTGGGGCTGTAACAGAGAAGGCCCCGCTTCTTATAGAGGCTGATCTAGCCTCACTATAAGATGGAACCTTTAGGAGGGACTTGGTGGTACTTCTCAATTGCCTACTGAGTATATATGGGAGAAAACATACCACCCCCCCCCCCAAAATGGTGAGCCCTTAAGCTCCAAATATCTCACCATATATCAATAATCATAATCCCAAAACAGAGCAATCCTCTTCAGAGGAAACTGTGTCACAACACTAGAATTCTGTATTGTAGAAGGTCCCAGGTTCAGCCCTTGGCATCTCCAGGTAAAGGTGTCAGGAGAAGACTTTTCTCTATCAAAGACCCTGGAAAGTAGGTACTACAAGGCTAGGTGCCCTGAGTCAGTAGAAGGCAGCTTTGGGTATTCTGTGTCAACCCCGTTTATCTCCTGGTGGGATGCACTGAGCTTGGCGGATTGCAAACTTGACAGAGCCCCGGTCTTATGAAGCAGGCTGTGATCCATGCGACGAAATCACCAATCCAGACCCACAACTTTTAACTTGCACCTTTCCTAAAGCATTTCGTGATCCCGCCTTCCTATCACCTTCTCCTAACCAGGCATCTCACTGACTGCCACCCTCCTGAGGGTTATGCCCTCCTGCCTCTCACCCGTGGCCAGCTGTAAATAAGGAATCTTGACAGGTATACAGACCAATGACAGCCTTCTTGCGCTCCGTCTCTGCCTCCTTCTCCACCACCTTCTGCTTCTGGGCTGAGATCAACAGTTTTGTCTTCTCGCTCTCCCTAGAGGGACCAAAGTGAGCGTGGAGGTAAATCGCTGATAGCAGGCTTCAACGCTTTGAGAGAAAGAATGTTCTAGGCTGAGCGGGTTGCTGGACAATCTCCCCACTCCATGCCTGCTGAAGCTCAATAAGATTTGGGCACCACTAGGAAACGGATACAGAAAGGCTAAAGCAGAGTGCTATGCAATGCTATGCACCCATTGGGACTGATTAATGTAGTGGGCCAACATTCAGGAGGAAAGCGGCAAATAAACTGAGCCAGGTCAGCCTAAGATCTTACAGATTTACTGGATCGGAACAATGGGACATCTAAGCACACTTCTCATCTCAGATGACGGCCATTGCCATATATTGAGAAAAGCATTAGTAATGTACTTAGGTCCATGTCGGTCGCTCTTTGTAACTGATACCCCAAGACTCAAGGATACCCCAACGATGACTACGCCGTCTTCAGCTACTTTAGCTAAGAGACTGCAGCATTCTCCCTCTCTCCCAGGAACTGTTATTAATGTTGGCCAACAAACCAAAGCCCATATCTTGCACTCAAAATAATTATGCAAATAGCATTTACGCAAGTGGCTTTGTACCTGAATATTTCATTCCGAATCCTAACATGAGCCTCTAAAATTTCAGGGAGGCAGAGGGAAAACACAATGTGAGAACAAACACTTAGCCTCCTGAATTCTAGGCCCTTCTGCAGCCAGTAACTACAGTGTTCCCAAACGTACCCAACAAAGGTATAACCCACAGTGTTGATTTCTTAAACCAAAAGGAAATGGAGGTTCTCAGGAAATCAACCTTGGATGTCATACTTGGAACTGAAAAGAAGATTCCTTATGCAATTTTGCATGCACAAAACTGAATTCATCTCAGCCGTTACGCTAGCAGCTATCACCATTCTGGTAGTCGAAGAGAATTCTTAATACTTACATCAGTTCATAGTTTTTCCGAATTGATTCAGGGATATTTGGCTTTGTGACTCGCACTGCCTGGATGGACAGAAAGAGAGGATGAGGGATGAAAGGAGACACAGAATACCATATACTCGTGATAAGGAAATGAATGAGCTACTACCCAGTCCCTGGAAGGATCCCTATGCCTCCGACAACCAACATTCTAACCCCCATCTCCCATCTTATCAGGGCTGCAATCTCTCATCCAAGTGGCAGCCGATGAGGCTGATCTGGTTTCAAGCAGCAGAGGAACAATGCTCACTTCCAGGTGCTTGCCCTCGAAAGGGCCACCAGATTCCCCATAACTGGCCTAGTCCCTCTGTTTGGGTAGGCATTTCAGGGCACAAAGTCTTGCTAATAACCACCAAGACTTCCTGAGCTTGTCAAAGAGAGTAACCTGGGAACTGAGAATGCTACCAATGAAAGAGGAGACACAAGGGCACTCACAGCCCACCTTCACCCAAAATATGCACTGCCGGGTTGGGGAAGAAAAGTGGACCCCAACTTCGCAAGCAGAGCAAAATGTAGAATTAAAATTCCCTTCTCTGGGCCAAACCTTAACACTAAACAAACAGAAAGCTGGTCTACCTGAGGAGCAAGGAGATCAACAGTAAGTCTACCTTCCAGCTTTCTGATCTTCTGCCCAGTTTTGGACAAGCGTCTCTCGTCTCATGACTTTGGCTTACCTGTATGATGAGGCCAGGTGCCATGCCTGTCAGATCTTGCTGGAGAGCCAGCTTCAAATTTTCATCTATCTGATCTGGTAAAGAACCGAACAAAGAGTCACATGACTTAAAGAGGATCATACGAAGAGGCTCAGAGAGGCTTTTTCCACCAACGTAGGCATCCCCAGTGGGAAGAGACTTCTGCCCCAGCTCAGCAAAAAATCTCCCGATTATGCTGTAAGCTAAACTTTAATGACTCCATGAGGCAGTAAGAGTACATTTAGCTATACCAATTGTTTAGGAGAACAGAAACAATATTAGCCACTGACTGGGTTGGTTTACATGCTATTGGCAAAGCATGTGTGAGACAGTGTGGAGGGGTGGGTAGAGTGTCGGGCGAGGATCTGGGCTCAAATCCACTCTCTGACACGAATGAGCTCACCGGGTGGCCCAATCCCTCCCTCTCAGACTGGCCTACCTCACAGAGTTGTTGTGAGCTCAACACAGGAGACAGAGAACGAAGTACATAGCCATGAACGCCATGGAAGAAAAGCAGGATCAAAAATGCACTCGACTGAGCCTTTTGCTCAGCTGCTCTACCCCTTCCCTTCCCTCTCCACCTGCAGTGATTTCATTAGTTCCTTTTCCTTTAGTGTCAGATGGATGACCCTGCTGGTCTGCGGTCAAAGGGCAAGATTTCAGCCTCGGAGTACCTTGAAGACCAACAAGATTTTCGGGGCGTGAGCTTCTGAGGGTCAGTGCTTACTTTTGTCAGATACCATGGAAAGCTTGCTGGTCTTTAAGGTGCTACTGGATTGAAATCTTGCTCTTTCCCTTTAGTGCACACTGTTATTGGCTGTTGCGATGCATTCCCTCCCCCCACTAAGAAATCAGCTTCAAACAGCCGTTTGCAATCTTGACCAGGAGAGAAAGCACAAACTGCAGTAATGGTTCAGATGTAAAGGCAAATACTGGTTAACGCTACACTGTTCACAGACTACAAACATGCCAGCGAAGGAGGAAGTGGGAAGGCACGGTGCTTTTCCCTGCAACACCAAGCCATGTTTGCCATTTATATGTTACCAAAGCCACCATCAGTTGCTGTGGTCCAGCCTTGGCAGAAGTACTGCAGAAGGTCCAAGGCCCTTCCTACAGCCTGCAAGGGCCTGACAGATTATGTTTGGATTCTAGGATAAAATCGAGAACATCTTATTAAGCACAGAAAGGAAATCGGATTCCTGATTAAAAACCCGAAGCCTATGTCAACAAATGCACCCAAGCCCCTTGACATTTTCCCCTCCACACTGTTCAATGAGGAGTGTGTACGGGTGCTAAACAGGCAATGAGCAGATGAGCCAGAAACACGGAGTCAGATAATGAGTTGGTTACAGCTTCAGCTTGTAGCAAACTGACACTGGCAAGCGCTCTACAACCAGCCTCTTTTGCATCATGTCACTCACCGAACAACTCAATATAGACTTCTTGAAGAGTGTGAACGCTGCAGAACTGATTGAGTTCATGGTGAATCTTGTTGAAGATGAGGGCTTTGTCATAGTCTGCAGTAAAGTTCTTCACTATATCATATACTAGTGAGAAAAAAAAGAAGGCAGTAAGTTAGGAGGTCCGTATCATCTGGAGCAGCCTTGCCAATGTCAGACGTTCCAGGGATCCAACCAGGAGATGGGTCCTTGCTCCCTTTTCCCTGTACCACTAGTAAAATGGGGGTTTATTTGGGGCCAGGTAACAGGGCATGCTGCTTCAAATCCTTCTCCCTTTGAGAAGCAGGCAACCCAAGAGAGCCAATCCTACTCCACTTCCCTAATCTAGAACCTCCAAGTCAGTCCTCTGATAGCTCAGGTAGTAGAACGGAGTACTGCAAGTGGGGATCTGAAGGCATCCCTAGGATGAGGTTTAGCTTTGGCCTAAAGGACTTGAGCATTAAGAGGGAGGGGCAGAGCATCTGCTCCACATGCAGAAGGCCCCAGAGTCTAGCACACAAATATGACTTCGCCCAAGTCAGATCACTGGTCTATCGAGCTCAGTATTGTCTGCTCCGACCGGCAGCAGCTTTGCATAATCTCCTTCACACTATTTCCTGCCTGACCCTTTTAACCGCAGCTACCTGGGTAGGAACCTGGGACTTTCCGTGTACAAAGCCAGAGCCCCTCCTCCAATAAAATGCCGGCCTCTCCAGTAGGTAGCAAGTAACGTCAGACCTCTGCATGAGACCTTGGATACCTGCTGCCTACAAACCTTGATGAACCAATGGTTTGACTTGTAATAAAGACTGTTCCATGTGTGTTCAGCAACAAATCGGGACGTGTTATACAAACCAAGAAGGTTTTTTTCATCATGGCACAATGCAAGAGGGGACGAGGTTGGGAGCCCATGCACTTCTTGGCTCCTTCTCGTTACCAACTACAGCTCACCCCTGACGGCTGAACGCGGTCAGTATAAGGCAACTCCACTTCTTTGTGCGTTGTTCCAACATGCTGATTAAAGGGCCAGCAAAGGAGTGGCAGTCATAACGAGGCGTACTAAAATACCAATAGGGACATATGTGCCTGCCCAACAATGTGGGAACTGCAACCCCCAATAATTCGTGCACATTTCTTTGTGCCACAGCCTAGGAAGGAGGCAGGGCATAACTCGGCCCTGTTCACTCACCAGCACTTTGGATCAGGAAATTCACCACCTCAATTCTGTCAAAATAGATCATTACACCCCCACTGCAAGAGAGAGAGAAGGGGGTAAGCACTAAATAAGAGGCTTTGATTGGAACAGCTCAGGAGCCAGGTTCAGAAACAGTTAGATTCTGCAAAGGTGTAGTCTCAAAATATGCAGCTGACCAAGAACAGGCAAGATTTCTGCCTCATGATACCCAATTCAGACATTTCGGTTTTTACAAAGGCAGTGGATAAGATTGAATAAAAAACCCCAAAACCTGACTGGATCCAATCTGCAGAATTGTTATATTGTTAGAGGTGCTCTGATGACCCAGGTGATCGGAGCACTTCTACAGGTCAACATGTTTTCCATTTCCAACATTTCAAGGTTTTGTTGCCTGGTTGCACTGAAAACAAGAGAAGGTTGCTCATGCAAATTTTACATGCAAATCTGCTGGATCTTATTAGCAATCAGGTGACCTGTTGCTAGACTTTGAATATGTTGCAAACAGAATACAGGGGGAACAAATCGAATTATCTCAGCCACAGGCCGCTTTAAAGTTTTCCTGCAGACTGCGTAGGAAGGCTCTGCCGTGGCCTATGGCTAAAGTAAGATTGTTCCTCTTATGGTCACATGAATTTTACAAAATTACAACAAAGCAACTTCAGGAGTATTCAGCATTCATTTATATCCAGTCATTTTTATAAACCGGTTATTGTCTTTACAGGCTACCCAGAAGAACAATTCCTACCTTTAGCAGGGGTGTCAAATATACAGCCTGTGGGCTGGAACCAGCCCATCCACAGCTCTTCTTTGGCCCATGAACAACTACTGTTAGATGACAGAGGCTTTGCATTATGTCTCTGTATACTGTCCCAGTGCTAATGAGTGATGAGTGGTGGAAGTGGGAGGGTGGGCATCAGGGAGATACTTAAGGAAATACTGCAAATGTTTGAAAAGCATATTTGTATTTTGAATAAAAAATAATATCTTCAATTGGGTTTGCCTATGTTTTTTATAAAGTTTGTCTCTCCAGTACCTGGCATTACATTTTATGGCACACATGGCCCAGCCTGACAAAATGACATCCTGTGTCAGATCCAGCCCTCCTAATCAATGAATTCGGTGCCTCTGATTCAGGATGGGTGTGCAAGTGAAGGAGAGGATGCCATCTGGTGGCAGGTACAGGGATCCTTATATTTGTTCTGTGAAAAGCAGTTTGCGATCAGCTCCTGTGCCTTGGATTTCCCTGCCAGGAACATTTGGAACCATGAGAACATACATTGCTCCTAAGATGTCTCGAGATGTGCCATTTCTTCTTGGATTTTTTTTTCCAACCAGGAGCTGCTTTGCACCCTTGCTTCTGGGCATCTGGCAAGCCAGTGTGGGAAACAGGATGCTAACCTAGATGGATCTGTGGTCTGATCCAACAGTGCTCCTTTACGTTCTTACAAGTGGGGACATGCAAGACTTGCAGGGGGGAAATCACAAATATCCCTGCTCGCCCACTGGCACTTGCACGGCACTGCCATTCCCCCCCCCCCACCAGCCTGGTTCACCCATCCATTCACAGGGGGGCATTAGCAGCTCCTTCCATACCCAGCTGCACTGCTGCCCCTCCACAACTTCTCCAGAGGTGGGGACTGCAGTGGCTTCCACTCCTCCCCAGCCCACCCACCTGTCCTTTTCCCTGCCACTTGGCAGCGGGGGGTGGAGTTTGGCAGCTCCTGGTCTTCCTCCCCACTCACCAGCCTTCAAAAGAGTGACAAGTATGGGCTGCATCAGGGTGCATGAAGTCAGCTACTCCTCCCACCGCTGCAGCTGTTAAGTTTATGTCTTCTGCACTTGTGGAGACATAATCCTGTGTTTTGGGGATCTGTACAATAACTCCCCATTCTTTTAAAGAACTCTTAGATTTTTCTGCAAACCTGGAGAGTTCTCCAAGTTTGTGGGGGGAAAGTCTCCCTTCTGTCTACATGGCCCTGAACCACAGATTTAAGTTTCCGCAGATGGGGCCATGCTGACTATTAGATATATGGATGATAAAATGAGAGGTGCTGTACAGATGTGAGGGGAAGTAGCCCAAGATTCCAAATGCAAAGCCAGTCTTTGTTTGTGGGAGGACAAAGGGGGCAGACGGATTGCCACATCACAGCTCACCTAGTACCACACGGAACATTCTTTACTTCATCTGTCTGCAACGTTGTCTGGAACAGAAAGCAAAAGAATCAGAAAGGACCTGGGGAGTTTTGCTTCTGCTCAGCTAAGCAGTGCTTCTGCATTGTATGCAAAAAAAGGAGGAAGAAAAATCAAATATCCAAACCAGCCAGCTCTCCCTCCCCTTAATCATTCTTGCTCAGCCACAATCCAACTAAATCTGCAGCTATCGATTCCCTCAGCCCTTATCTGGCACTTGGCAGAGCTGAGAGAGCAACCCGAACGCCTCTATCCAAAGATTGCTCAACAAAAAAAGCACAAGCCAAACTCGTTCAGCAGACTTGACAGATGCTGAATCTAAAAGATAAGCTTCTTTGGAAAAAATGTGCAAAGCTCTGTTTGAAGACAAGGTCTGGATCCTATTCAGATAAGAAAAAAGAAGTGTGGGCGTCAGATAAGTTTCGGGCAGGCAAAGGGTAAGTGCATTCTGGGAATTTTACTGTCATCTGTAACATCAAACACCATTTGAGGGCCTTTCCCACTGAAATTATGCCAAAATGAAATAATTGTGACATTGGACATGAATGCTATTGCTTTCTAACTTGATCTGCTCTGCACCCTTAGAATGGCCTTTTCGGCTGTACTATGTGGGGAGAACAAATGAGGTACCGCAGCAGCAAGTTCACCCACCCACCCACCCCACACATTCATTCTCCTGACTGAAAAAAGCTGAGGAAGGCCTGTGATTGTTAAGCCCTGTTGTACCTCTGGCAGGGGAGGATCCTGCTGGCTAGCAATGAACAACACTGAAACTGAAATAACAAATAACATCTTGCTGCGTTTGTTCTCCTTTGCTCTCTTCAAAATTATGAGCCCTTGGACTCCGGACTCCCCGCCTCCTGGAACGTTAGAATTAACAAATGTCTTACTCACTGCTGCTAAAGTTGTCATAGCGCAGAATTGGAAAAACAAAAATGCTCCGACCATGGCGCAATGGTTGAATAAAGTTTGGGATTTTTTTAAAATAGAAAAATTATCTGTTTTTGCAAGTAGTAATGGCAACGAAAGGGAGCTGCTAAATCCTATTGACAAGCGGCACCCAGTACTGATGAACGTTGATGTTCATCAGTTTGACTGGGAACATGTTATGGATGCTAAATTCAAAGCCTTTATATATGGGTAATAATCTACCAATGGCTGACTCAGGTTTAATCATTCATTGACAGGTTTATCAACACTGTACTTTACACGGTGTCTTTATACATGTTTGTTATTTGTATTTAGCTTAATGATTATGTTCCATGCCTGCATATTGCTGTGCTTGTCTGTATATTTGATTTTTTTTTTTACCGTTAAAACTAAATAAACTTTAAAAAAAAGTATGAGCCCTTGGACGGGAGCCAAAAGGGCTATCATCTTTTGGCTCTTAGCTAGAAGGCTGTAGCCTATAGCTGGGTGGAAGATCCACTAGCAGAAGGAGATGCTTCCCACCCCTTTCCTGTTTGTTTCTGGGTTCTTCTTCCTGTACTGTAAGATAGTTTGGGTCCCTGCTAGAAAGAAAAGCAGTCTATGTACATATAAACATGAAAATACCGTAAGACACTATTCAGCACTCTTCCTGTTATTTGCAGGCCACTAGGCTTCCAAGCCCCTTATGGAAGCTTCTGGAGAAACTTACAAATCACAACTCTGCATCCAACCCAGCTGCCCCAAATACTCTAAAGGAAGGTGCTGCCAGGTTTGCACATGCTCTGTGATGCTGGCATGTTCATGAGTCAAGATCCTGCGGCCATAAATGGATCTTTGGTTAGATGGCGCTTTAAGCACTTACAGAGGCTGGCAAAGACTTCTTACAAAGCAGCATGTTTCTAGTCCCCAAGGTTATGAAGGAAAACGACACAAATGGGCAGTTTGGGTTAAATGCTTAAAAAAATGTGGGACTGTATACAGTTGCTCTAAGTACTGGCAGATGCGAATTATTCTCAGCTGTGCAAGTCCCTTGCCACAGTCCCTGGATCCAGGTCATAATCTGTGCTCCCACCTACTGTGATATCCATTAAAATGGTTGAAAAGCCATCTTACACAGGAGGGACAGGGGCAGCTGTGGAATTCTAAAGCTTGCAAAATGTGCCCCCCCCCCCCCCCCCGGTTGCCCATATTATGCACCATCCTCTCTCTACCATCATGGAAGAGAAATAAGCACAGGATGCACATCCCCGGTAACTCACCACCCAGTTAGGGGAGCAAGATGGTATAAAACCACAGTGGCATAATGCGAACTAGTATGGGTACATTCCTTCAGGAAGATCACTGGGAAAGGTACCTGCACTGATTTATAAGAGGTGATGAAGGGAAGCATGAGGTGGAAGCCAGGCCCACTGGTGGACGTCAAGAGAGCTCCTCCCCTGTAGTGTAAAAAAACAGAGAGACGTGCATATGTTTAAGCAGAGAATGCTACAACTCTTGGTCAAGTGTCAGACATCAGAAACGCAAATGCCATTCACCGAACAGCTACTCATCCATGCCTTCTATCAGTAGTGATGTATTTGGGATCAAATACCCATCCGCCCTTTTCAGACCATTTGCAGACCAGTACAATAAAATCTGGCTTGTTCCCAGTCTTCAGAATCTCCAATATGCTTATGCTCTGTATTAAGTTTGAACTGAATTATATCATTTCATCAGTTACAACTTACTACCCACCATCTCCACTCCTAAGATTTCAAGCAAGCAATATCCGCTCATATCTTTCAGCCTCATGTCATACACTTTGTGGTCTGGTGAGACATTTGCAAACTTTGATTAGATCCGGACTTAGCAACCACTGGAAATGTACCTATAAAGTCAAAGCTGGACTACCACAATATGCCTTCTATGGGGTTGCCCTTGGCGAGCGTTTGCAAGTCTTACCTAATGCAGATTATCTGATAGGTGTGTGTGTGTGTGTGTGAGTGAGAGAGAGAGAAAACGAACTGACTGACCTCTCCCACCATTGTTCCTATTACATTTTAAGTGTCAATACAGCTTGCGGGCCGGAATTGGCCCATCCATGGCTCTTATCCAACCCACAAGCAACGGAAGGTGCTGAACATATGAACTACCTCATTACTGTTGGTTGTGAGCGCTCATTGGTCCATGTAGCTTGGTATTGCCTTTGCTAACTGGGAGAAAGTTTGCAAAACCTCAGAGAGAGATCTTTTCAAGCAATCCTTCCCAAGATCTTGCAAACTGAAGATGCCAAGAAGTGTATTTGGGATCTTCTGCATACAAGCCATGGGCTCTAATGTAGAACCTTTCCCTTGTTGATTTTGGACTCATCAAGCCTAAAGAAAATACATCCTCCATTTATATCACAGCACCATGATTTTCTTAGCGATAACCATCAGTGCACTATGTCACCACCACATACTCACACAGAGATGTGGTCTATCTATACAACAGAATGAGGTGGTAAAGCTGCAGAATGGTAGAATGAACGATAAGCAGACCGAGGCAACCAGGAAAGGAAAGGCAAGCTGAGCAACAGTGCGTGTCCCACAACAAGGATTAAGCTGAAGGTCAGAGAGCTGAAGAGGCATTCTCTGTACCACTGACTAACCTCCCCTTGCTGCTTCTTCCAGTGTGCACTCAAAAAATAGCTGGAAGCATTATGCATCCTTTCTCTATCTATGTGCAGCAGGCCCTTTCAAAAGGCCCTTTCACAGGCAAAAGCAGTGCCTCTACTGGGACCAAGCAGATGAGGCTCCATAACCCGAGAGTCCCATCCCTTGGACTGGAGAACACAAACCAGGGTTTATTGTCCTGACCTGGATAGCCCAGTCAAGCGCGATCTTGTCAGATCTTGGGAGCTAAGCAGGGCCAACCCTGGCAAGTATTTGGATGGGAGATCTCCAGAGAATACCACGGCCGGGAGGCAGAGGCAGGCTATCAAGCCACTTCTCTGAATGTTCTCCATGCCCCAGTAGGAGTTGCCAGAGGTCGCCATGAATTCCAGGTGTGGGCATGACACAAAAATGCAAAAATACCAAAAAACACCCCCAAACCATCCGTCCCAAGCTAAGACAAAAATGTGTGAGCTGGAGGCTAAAAAACTATGAGTAGCTCACACTAACTCAGCTTAGAGGGAACACTGGTCCTGGCCTGACATGCTAACCGCTACCCCACACTGGCTCACCCACAAACAGCAGCACTCCCACCCAGCCCATGCACATACCGGTAGTAAACGCCAATGTGGCCTTCTTCGATCTTGTGTATTGCAGAAAAAAGAGCAGCAGCCACCAGGCTGGCAGCTAGAGCTGCTATGGCACCCAGCTGACTCATCCCTGAGAATAGCTCCTGGGTGAGAAAGAGAAGGGGGGAAAGCACTGGTTAGTTCTGGAGCACTTTGGAATGCTGTGTGACACCAAACCTGTTGTTCTCTTGGGGCGTGGACCTGGGGATGCAGGATCTCCTGCTCTGGGGCAGAGTTCGATGAAGGAGTTAGAAATTATATGCAAGAACACCCCTTCATTCCTAGATCAGGCTAAGATCCATCCAGGCTGGCACTCTGCATCCAGCGCAAGCCAATCCATTATTTCTGGTCGCTTCTATAGCATTAAAGAGACCTCTCTCGCCTCTAGCAACTGGTCTTCTGGAGATGTGGCCTTCCATCCATGCACCCTCGGGTGAATCTCACATCCCTCCCTCCTGGGTTGCAAGTCCCTATATAGTTGCTGTATTCTTCACCCACACCCACACTTTTTGGAAGGACCTGATGCTCAAGTGTACATGCAGAGTGCAAGGGTGCCGTGTACCTTTTGCATGCACTCCCAAGAGGTGCAGCAGAACAGTGAGGCAAGCGTACTCAAACAGTGGAGAGAATTCCTTTCAAGCACAGCCAGGTTTGGATCCTGTGGTTGTCAAGTGACTTCCTACTGGCTCAGCTGGTTCCGTGAAGCTGCTTGGGGTCAAAAGGGAGTCTCACACCTCAAGAGGTGCCGCTGGACTCAAACTTTGCTCTACCTCAAGAGTGAAGATCACTCTTCTGGAGCCATGCTATCGGTGAATGCGGAGCTTCGTTTACCATAAGGGTTATCATCCCTAATAACCCTGTACTGACCTATCCTCCCTGAATGTGTACTTTGGATATTCACGTCCCACTTTTTAACCTATGAGGGTCTGTCAAGCAGTTCACTGCAAGTATGGAAACATCATGAATGTCACAGCCAGATAAAACCAGGGAACACAGTAAGGCAATACTCAGTGTTAAAGAGAAAACAAACACATCTAAGCCACAGGACACCAGGAAAAAAAAACAACCAGCCTACAAAACCAGCAGTCAAACCACCATAAGGAAACACAAGACAGCATCCACCAGCTAACCCCCACCACCACCAAAGCCTTCCAAAACAGCACTGTCTTAGCCTTACATCTAAGTGACAGCAAGGCTGGGGCATGTCAGTCCTTTGGGGAGGGGGGGCAGGATGTCCCACAATCTTGGTGCTGCCACTGGAATGACCCTGTGGAAGAGCACAGGGCCTCCATACACCGGAATGTCCAGGGAGATTTATATGTGTGAATCATAGCAAACTACAACCCGCTGGTCCAAGTTCAGTATCCTAATTATATTTATTTCCTGCCAGCTTCTAGTGGCCACCCTACCCAAAAAAAAAAAAGGTTCAAAATATACAGGCAGTACCTGGTGAGATCTAACAAGATACAGGGGTGGATGAACAGTACTTCTCATGCCTGAAGGAGCAAGGTTTATAGTACAGCATCTCACCCCTCGCAATAGCTAGCACAGAGCAACACACGGTCTGTTCCTTGCAACTTTAGCTCACAATTCCTGGATTCATGCATGTTATAATCATGGCAACTCCTGTGACACTAATTCACACAACCTACAGAAACAGCGGCGCTCTCAGAACAACTTTACCCACGATGCCAGCTGTTTCAAACAACTGACTTAAGGCATAACTGCAAAAACCATCACACAACACCTCGAGCCCGTTTCAGCAAGTTGGAGCAGTTCTGCAATGCCCAAGAACCTGGTGCTTTGTGACTGAGAGCCAGAGATGGTAGCGATCAGAATGTTATACTACGATTTGGGAGAACCAGGTCCAAATCCCCACTCTGCCAGTGAAGCTTGCTGGGTGACCTTCAGCCACTCTCTTTCAGCCTAACCTCCTCTGCAAGGGAGGAAAAATGGAGGAAGGGAGAACAATGCTGTAAGCCACTCTGGGTCCCCAGGGGAGAGAAACACGGAGTGTAACTAACCTAGTAAATAAGACTGTAGTCTGAAGAGCAATAAGAGCCGGCTATTTTGCAACAGCCATTTCCGAAAACAAGCAGGCTCCTAATGCACAAGGGGTCGATAAACTGTCATCTTTGGGCAAATATGGCGATCCAATGCAAAAGGCAACACTGTTCTTCAACCAAGCTGCAGAAGTTATTACTTTGCTTGGTATTTATTAGAAATAGCTAAATTTTGCATTGCTAAACTGTGGAAAGATACCAAATGCCAAAGGTTACTGCCTGCTCTGGTATGTCACCCAGAGAACATTATGCTCTGCAGAAAACAACCTACTGGTGATCCCTGGCCCCAAAGATATCCAGCTGCCCTGGACCAGAGCCAGGGCTTTTTCGGAACTCTCTGGAACAATGACAAATACCACCAGGGCCCTGAGGGACTTAATGCAATTCCGCAGGGCCTGTAAGGCAGAGATGTTCTGCTAGGCCTTTGGCTGAGGACAGCAACAGTTCCATCATAGCTGGCACCCTTCTCCTTTTCTCCATCTTTTCACTTTGGCCCCTACCCACGAAATGGCAACATAGTCCAGAGTGGGTAAAGAAGAAATATTATACCATCTGAGATTCTATAATTAATATTTTATTGATTTTAACATTGTTTTTAACTGCTGTACATTGTCCAGAGCCTTGTGCTTGCAAGGAGGGGGGAGGAGACTGGATTTATACCCCGCCTTTCACTACCCAAAGGAGTCTCAGAGCGGCTTACAATCTCCATTCCCTTCCCCTCCCCACAACAGACACCCTTTGAGGGAGGTGGGGCTGAGAGAGCTCTTTCGAGAGCTGCTCATGAGAGAACAGCTCTGAAAGAACTTGTGAATCCAATATATAAATAAATATATAAAACCGGGCTGCTTAAATAACAAAGTTTGGCCGAAATTGAGAAATAATCGGTTATGTTTTTATATCAGTTAAGTTAAATAAGAACCAGTGCAGTTATAGAGGTTAGAATGTCAGACCAGGATCTGGGAGACCCAGGTTCAAATCCCCACGGAGCCATGAAGCTTGCAAGGTGACTTCGGTCCAGACTCTCTCTCTCTGTAACCTGCCTCACAGGCTTGTTGCAGTGTTTAAAAGGAGGAGGAGACAATTACTTTCTAAGATGCTCTGGGGCCTCATCAAGGTAAAAAGCAGTATGTGCATATATGATTGAATAATATAGCACACCTCGTTACCAAGCTTTGTTAACTTTGTTCTCACTCAAAATCACTTCAGATTTGGAAACACCTTCTACCTTTGGGTTTAATGACCTAGCTGTGAGTAGCCACCTGGTTCCGGAGTATGCAGATATTAATGGTTGATTTACAGGAGCATTTCCTCAGCTCCTACCCACTGACACCTCTCCTCTACTTGAGGTCCATCAGGCACATTTTCATCATCTGGATACATGGGGAGAAAGCTCTTAAAAGATTCCACCCAAGGCTTCAGCAACTTTCACCTCAACGCCAAACTAAGCACAGACTGGGCCACATGTTTCTGGACAGAACTGTGCAACTAAGGCAGACAGATCACCACCACCATATATTGAAAACCCAACTACCACTACCTATCCACATGCTTCCATCTACCACCCTGAGCATACCATACAATTCATTATTTGTAACCAGGCACTACATTACAAACCCACTTGCTACAATAGGGCTGTTAGGTACCAGGGCTGGGAGAGACTTCTGCTTGCAGTTCTGAAGAGTCTGCGGCAGCTGCCAACCAAGAATCAGGTCTAGGGCTACACCATTGGACTCTGTCTAGGCAGGGTCATGTGTTTAATTGAACTACAGGAATGGACAGCAGGAGGAGAAGAGTTGGTTGTTATACCCTACTTTTCACTACCCAAAGGAGTCTCAGAGAGGCTTACTATCGCCTTTCCTTTCTCTCCCCACAACGGACGCCCTGTGAGGTAGGTGGGGCTGAGAAAGTTCTGAGAGAAATGTGATTAACCCAAGGTCAGCCAGCTGGCTTCATGTGGAAGAGTGCAGAATTAAACCCTTCCCTTCCTCTCCCCACAACAGACACCCTGTGTGGTAGGTAGAGCTGAGAGCTCTGGGAGAACTGCAACTGGCCCAAGGTCACCCACCTGGCTTCATGTGGAAGGGTGGGGGATCAAATCCGGTTCACCAGATTAGAGTCCACTGCTCTCAACCACTACACCAAACTGGCTCTCTAGGAGCAGCTTCTCCTATACTGGCTGCATTCTCTCTGTCCTGAACAGGCAAAACTTGCTGTAGTTCTCTCTGTTACGCCAACTTGAAAGGAAGAACAGCTCTTCTCAGGGAGTGGACCTGGCATACTGACTAAAGCTCTTCTGGGACAGACAGAGCATAAAATAGGATGACTCTGCTATGCCATTAAGTGAAGAAAGCAGGCCTGTGCATCAAAAAGCAAAAAAGCAAAGATGGTTGCTCCAACTGCCCCTACTTACCAGGTACCACCGCTAATCTCCTGGTACATAGCCCTAGCAGAACATCATACCAACTTGCTCTTACAAGCAATTCAGAAGAAACCTTTCGGGGGGGGGGGGGGGGGAGTGTGCACACTACAATTCTTCCAGTTTTAGTTCTCCAGAATTTAAGGAAGGGAAGACAGCAGTTTCATTTACACTACGGCCAAGATGTATTTGCATACATGCACACAGGTTACCCCAGTGCAACACTTCCCCTTCCATTCCCTGCACATAACTGTTTCTCCAGATGGTAAGTGTACTTGAAAAAAAGTTCTTCAAACAGTTAATCCAACCGAAAGTGTTTGAATGCAGCTATTTTATAATAGACATGAGATCCACTGAAACAATAAAAGGCTTAAGAGAAAACGGTTATGGTCCATTTAGGACCACACCCTGTTTCTGAAGCTGCCAAAGGGCAGGCTCTTGCAAAAGGATTTGAATGCAGCATACATCAGGCAGAGAAATGCTTATACCAGTATCTGTCAGAGAGGGGGGAAAGTACAAACGTAATCTTTGGTTTAAAAACTGGTTTAACCAGCACACCCGTGTCTCTATTTTCATCCATGAAATGCTAGCAAATACAAAAAGAGAGTACTGGGAAGCAGGACACGGGCTTTACAGTGCCATAAACAAACACCAAAAGGAGTAGATAAGGGCAAGAACATGGGGCAGAAAGACATGCAATTTTTTTGTTTTGTTACAGCACACAATATCTATCACAGCTTTGTCACATCTTAAAACACACTCAGAACAGTTTATGTACTCCTACATAACACTGCCCCTCTATCATATATTGCTAGGCAATATATGAAGCTTCAAAAAAATTCATTTTAGGGCCTGTCCTTTAAGAAGCTGAATAATAGCTTCATTCTTCTGAACCATCCCAAGTTCACCTGCCTTACAGGGTTGTTGTGAGAATTAAAGTGAGACAGGAGAACAATGTGCACCACCTTGAGCTCCTGAACAACAGGAAGAAAATAAGATACAGACAGGCTAAACCATGCATGAAGAGCCTTATTTAGGGTCTGCACCTGAAGGAACAGGAGGGGCTTGGAATAGGGCAGAATCACCAATACGAAAACGGTCTCGGCAACAGCTCGTATATTATGGTTAGGATACTGGCCTAGGACAGGGGTCCAGGTTCAAATATCCACTGTGCGATGAAGCTTGTGAATGATCCTGGGTCAGTTACTACCTCCTAACCTCATCTGTTACGGGGGCAAAATAGAGAAGACCTCTATCCGCCTAACGGGTCGCACTAAGGGTTCCCCTCCTTTCAGGAGCAGAAGGCGACTGGGAAAAGGCACAAGGAAAGTAAGAAAACTAAGCAGGCCTAGCTCCGCCACAAATGAAGCACGTGGTCCTGCGCCTACAAGAGTCACAAAGTAAACGAGAGAACTAAATAGGCTTGAGAGCAGAAGAGGGCTGGGGGCTCCACGAGAGAAAACGCAGGCACGGCCTTGGCCAAAGGAGGGGAAAAAGAGGAGTCCTATAAGCGAGAGGAGAACGCGAACTCCGCCCGGGGAGCCCAACAGCCACGAGGGAAGCAGGAAACGCAGCCTCCGCCTCTCCCACTCACCACAACCGCCTGCTCCTGTCTCACCGCCACTTCCGGGTGTCGCTCGAGTGACGCCTTCACTACTCGCCGCCTTCATGCAACTGGCTAAGTTGTCCCCGCCCTCTCCTTTCTCCGCTCTTTTGCGCTGCAGTTCCAGCGCTGGGTCCAGCAGAGGGCGTTGGGGAGCAGGCGGAGGTGGGATCTTTCGAATCTAGCTCGCTGCGCGACGCGAAAGTCTTTTAATTTCCTTTCCGTGTGGACATTAACGTCTGAACTGTGGACACGCCGAAGGCAAGAGTTTGGGGGAACGGTGAATTAAAAGAAACGATTCTTCTTTCATAATCATGAAACGGACACGGAGTTTCTTCGTGTCGTCCCCGTTTCAGATACAATAGCATTTTCACTTATGGGATCAGAACAGGTGCAGATAGGGTTGCCAGCTTCCTGTCTGGGAAATGCATGGAGATTTGGGGGGGGGGGGGGGGGTGCAGCCTGAGGAGGACAGAGTTTGGGGACGGGAGGGACTTCAATGGGGTATATCATGCCATAGAGTCTACTTTCCAAAGCAGCCATTTTTCCCAGGTGAACTGATCTCTGTCGCCTGGAGATCAGTTATAAATCCCAGTAGGTCTCTCGCTAACACCTAGAGGTTGGCAACCGCAGGTGCAGAAGTTCTGCATCTAGTTCAAGCCCTGTTATTGGCTGCTCGCATTGTGCCTTGAACATTAGGTGTAATTTCAGATTGTACCGGGACACCTGGAAGAAGACAGTAATGGCCTATGGCCATGGTTAGAGTACTTGCACTATCAAATGGCTTTCTTTTCTGAGCATGGACCTACATGTGAACATATGGAATTTCCTTTATACTGAATAACGTCATTGGTCCATTGAGGTGTGTATTGTCTCTCCCAAACGGCAACAGTTTAACCACATCAAATGAAATGAGATGCTTGAGTGTTTGTTTATTAAAATATTTACATCCTGCCCAATGGTTCACAATACAATGCATAATTACAACAATAACACACAAACTCTCCTCACCAAATTAAGTGCCTTCACCTATCCACCGTTAAAAGCTCTGGTAAATAAAGCAGCTTCCTAAATGTCCACGGGTGGTGCTTTCTCATCCCATTGGGGAGGCTATTCCATACAGCAGGAGCAGCTGTAGATTGGCCATTAAGGTCACCAGGAACAGTTCTGGTGGGTCAACGGCCTAGGGGGCAGCCCCCCACAACTGGGGCCACCTGAAGCTGGGAGCCACCCCTTGCCAGGGTCACCCCAGTCCAAAGAGAGTGGCAGGCACAAGATGGAAGTGCTGGGGGGGAGGGGTCACTATGGCTTGGAATGGGACACACCTCCAGTTGGCCCTTGCCTTGCTGGGCCTCACCACAGCAAAAGACAAGACAGGACCTCCTGGCCTCACTGGTCCCAGGTTCTGCCCCTGGCATCTCTAGGTAAAAGGATCAGGTAGCAAGCGATGTGAACCACTTTTACCTCAAGACCCCACAGACCACGGCCAGAAAGCGTAAGCAGTACTGAACTTGATAGACCAGTGGTCTGACTTATTATATAGCAATTCCACGTCTGATCAGATGGTCTGGTTACAAATCTTCTGTGTCACGGACGGCTTGGTAGAAGAAGACCATAAGATGAAGGAATGTTTTTGCAAAAGGAGGCCTAACGGAATAGCTATGCAGAGCACAAGTGGGCCGGGGATCCATTTTTGAGGAGAAAAGATCCAATCTGAGCAGATGTGATCCAATCCCAACTGCTGATAAATTAGCAGAGCAAGATGAATCAACTATATAGCTGCCAGATTAGTAACTTCCATGCAATGCTCCCTCTAAGCTGTGGAGTCTTGAGAGTAAAAATTCTATTTTGTGAGCCACTGGCATTAAAGTTGTGAGCAAGCAATTTGGCTGCTGCATAAATTAGCTTGTTCTGGAGCCATCCTTCCTGAGCTAAGATGTGTGAGCCACAGGCTAAAATGTGTGAGCCACAGGCTAAAAAACAGCTAGCTCACACTAACTCAGTTTAGAGGGAACACTGGCAGGGACATGTTTATGTGATCTGCAGATACTGGTACAGTCAGGTTGAAGATCTTGATTCCATAATCAGAAACAAATAATCTGAGCTGTAAAGGCCCATACTGAACCATCCTATTATCCCAGACAAAGCTTCTCCAGGATTCAAACCCACAACTCTCATTTCTGGGCCAGCTGGGTTTTGTTCTAGCCATGCCGGTTAAGAAACTGGGTCCCTGGAGTGTCCCTGGCTCCTGAGCTATCAGAAGATGTAGCAAATTCAGGCTGAGATGATGAACTGGGGACCTGGATGAAGGTCAGTAGGTTTCAAATTTCAGCAGAATTGTAGCCTAACTTTGTAAGAGGGAGATGCATTCGTAGGTCAGCCAGATCCCGGCACTGATATTGATCTGATGTCGGCATGGAGGTGCAATGCTACGGGAGGGTCTTGCAAAAATGCTTAGCTTTTTTGCTTCCAAGGTTAACAAGTCTGTAGGCGATTTAAAACAAACCCCCCCCCCCCAACAACCTGCTTTCCATTAGGCTGTATGTTTGACTAAACAGAGGTGCAAAAAGAGCAAGGGAATGTACCGAGATATATATTTGTGTGTATGTGATCATTGAATGGACTATAAACTTAAATATATATTTAAAATGTTAATGAAAAGAGAATGTGGATTCACATACCATGTAGATACCATTGGAGAGACAGACAGACAGATAATAGACAGATTTTACACAAACATACCCCAAAACTGTCAGAAGAATTCCATGCCAATATATAAAAGCAAGTAATGAAATATCAGCAACATTTGTCAATCCAAATTTTACAGCTCTTAAATAAGTATTTTAAAAAGATGCTGTGGATGAAATACACCCTGCATTAAGTTTTTAAGCCCCTGCCCAGATTTAAAGCCTTGATAAAAATGTATTAAATCTTTTAAGGTTCATAATGAATCTAGCACGTGTTTCATAAATCACAGCGCTTGGCTCGGTTTCGCAGCCTTTTAATAAGGGTAAACTAGGAAATTGCTCTGAGCTCAGGCAAAATGCATTCCTATAATTGTGAGAGCAAAGGGAGGCTTTGAAAAAAATTTGGCTCACAGCTGGGGCTGGCCTCGGCTACTTTCATTACTGTAAATCAGTCTCCATCTGTGGATCTATGGTTAATCATATCAAGATGTGACTGGTCCAAAGGTAAATACCATTAGTAATCATTCAAGGGGAGAAATTAAATTGACAAGGCGCTGTTAGCAGTGCAGGGCCGTCCCTTGAACACTAGGAACATTTATCTGAAAGTCCAGCCCAGGTTAGCTGTTGCTAGTCTTGCCAGTTCTTAAGGGCTGACCCCAAGTTTTAGAGTTTTGTCTGTTCTAAAAGGATATTTATTTTATTTTGATAGATTTACATTGCCGCCTGTCATCTATCAGGCTCCTGGGTTGTGGCGATCGACAAATATTAAATCTGATAATAAAATGCAATCCATTTAGAAAAAGAGAAGGAGGGGAGGGGAAAAAAACAAGCAGTCAAGTACCTGGGAAGAGGAGAAGAAGAGTTGGTTTTATACCCCACCCTTCACTACCCGAAGGAGTCTCGGAGCAGCTTACAGTCACCTACTCTTCCTCTCCCCACAACAGGCACCCTGTGAGGTAGGTGAGGCTGAGAGAGAGCTTTAAGAGAACTGGGACTGACCCAAGATCACCCAGCTGGCTGCATGTGGAGGAGTGGGGAATCAAACACAGTTCTCCAGATTAGAGTCTGCTGCTCTTAACCTCTACACCAACCACTACACCAAGAATTTGACCTGGCACCTGAAACTGAAAAGGCCTAGCACCAGCTAGGCAGTTGGAAGGGATTTCTTAAATAAGCTTCCAGCATTAGTAGATGTCCACCTCACATCTGAAGATGGGGGCACACAGAGGGTTGGAACCAACCAGAGTTGGATCCATACACAGGGCTGGATCCACTCAATTTCCTCCTGTTCTCCTCCATACTACAGCTCCCCTTCCACATGGCTCTTAAACACACAGGCACCACAATTCTCAGCATAGCCTTTTGAGTAGTCAAAGAGGACATGCCCTTCCTTTTTCACCAGCAGAAAAGCTGGTTGGATACACCCCAGCAGGGCCTTGATATATGACCTGAGCTGTTGGGCTAACTCATATGGGAACAAGCATTCCTTTAGGTACTGTGGAGAGTTACAGTGCCACCTTAAGCAGAAATATAGCCTTCGAAGTTCAATGGAGTCAGTGCACTTAGTCTGGTATAACACTTCTTTGGACTGCACTAGGGATGCCAGCCTCCAGGTGGGACCTGGGGATCCCCTGGAATTGCAGCTCATTTCCAGACTACAGAGATCAGTTCCCCTGGAGAAAATGAATGTTTTGGAGGGTAAACTCTATGGCATTGTACTCCACTGAGGTCTCTGTTTTCCCCAGGCTCCATCTCCAAATCTCCAGGACTTTCCCAGCCACCTTACCCACCCTGGCAACCCTAGACTGCACTATTAGCCTCCTTCTTTGGGTCTCCACAGCACAGAATTAAATCTCAGGGTAAATCTCAGTGACAAGAAACCACCCCCCGCCCCATGATATATCCCCATCAATCTGCCTTAAACTATATATTAAACTAGACAAAGGTTAACAACATATCCTCCAACTGTCCCTATTTACCAGGGACAGTTCCTGTTTTCTGATGCCTGCCCTAAGTAAATTACTGAGATGGATCCTACCCCTACCCTACCGCTCCAGTGAGCAAAGCTGCACCAGCCTATGGAGAAATCCTCCAACTTAAGTGGCACTTCCTCAAATGGGAGAACTCCTTAAGTTGGAGGAAGGCACCTTAGACTGGATGAAGCCAGCTTGGAGGTAAATTGGATCCACACCATTGTCCTGATTTGAACGTTGGGGATGGTGGTGGTCCTTGTTCCCAGCCTTAGCATTTCCCCTCCTGGGGCAGAAGATACCCCACACACAGAGTTCCTGTTGCCCACCAGAACGATGGCAAATCGCTGTTAGGTAAAGGTGTGATCACTTTCAAGAAAAACACAAAAGTGAAACCACACCTCTCTAGGAATTGCTGGAAACTCATTGGTAAAAGTGTAGAGGTTCTGGCAATTCCTAGAGAGGTATAATGTCACTTTAGGGTTTTCCCTGGAAGTGACATCACACCATCACACGATGGTGACCCCTGGCCTCCCAGACTCCTGCCAGTTCCCAGCTGCTGGCCTGCAACCCTGTTTGTTCCAATAATGTGACTGATATCCCAGCACTGTCATTTTTCAGGGTTCAACTACTTCCAGTTCTCTGGAAATTCATTCTCTGAATGGTTGGTGGATGCATCTTGTCACTATTGCACATGCATCTAGCTGCGTGTCCATGAACACTAAGGCACCCTGCTATGCAGAGCCCACCATTTTCACACATGGTAGTTGCTGGGGTTTGTTTTGAACTGTCAACAACATATTGTAAAACAGTTACAGTCTTGTAACCAAAGAGCAGAGGGAAGGCTGCATGGTATAGCCCAATCTCATCAGATCTCAGAAGCTAAGCAGGAACTCGGTATTTGGAAGGGAGGTCACCGAGGAAGACTCTGCAGAGGAAGGCAATGGCAAACCACCTTGGCTTCTTATGTGCCTTGAAAGCTCCTTGCTGCGGTCGCCATAGGTCGGCTGTGACTTGATAGCACCAGGGGTCCTTTCGTAGAAAAAGAGGTGCAGGAGCTCATTAGCATAACTCATTAGAATATGCCACATCCCCTGACAACACCAGAAGTGTGTCAGAAAGGGAATGTCAATTTCAGCCCCATTATACACTATGGGCCATTGAAATCAATGGCAAAAACTCATAGGGTATATGAGGGGCTGGAGAGGCTCCAAACTTGCAGGATAGCTGCTGGGGCCTCTCCTTGAAATACCTATCAATTTTCAAGAAGATTGGACTACGGGATCCATTCTATGAGCCCCCAAACAGGTTGCCCCATCCCCTCCATTGTTCTCTATGGTGGGAAAAAACATTACTTTTTCCCCAACATAGAGAACAATGGAGGGAATGGGGGCAACCTGTTTGGAGGCCCGTAGAATTGGACCCCCTGATCCAATCTTCTTGAAACTTGGTGGGCATTTGGGGGAGAGGTCCCAGAAGCTACCCTGCAAGTCTGGAGCCTCTCCCTCAAACCCTCTCCCCTACAGCCGTTTTTAAAGTTGCAGCCGAATTTCGGCGGCAATTCGGCGGTGGGCCAAATCAGATCAGAGAATCTGATTCGGCCCGTGGCTGCCCTACTGCCCCTCCTGAACTGGCGGAGTGGCGCTCCGCCTCGCTCCGGCCCCAAAGGACCCCTGGATAGCACTTTACACACATACACAACAAAAGAGCAATCACCCCTCTGGCCTTTAAAAGTGAAAGGCCTTTGGTCCATAAATAAATGCAGCATTCAGCAGATAATGGTGAGCCATTGTTTCAGTGTTATAGCCTGCTTTGGCGGGGAGGGTGGGTAGAAATAAAATAAATAAATAAAATAAATAGTACAGAGAGTGTAGCATGCAAAAGGACTCTTGATCTGCAGATAGGAGTATTGCAGGCACATCTTGTTTTCTGGCGGCATGTTACCATCTCCGTGGGAATCCAGTCGAAAGGCTAAACCAGATGAGACACTAGAAGATTTGTGAACAGATCTGCCTGTCATTCTTTAAAAATACATTGTAGCTGCAAAGTGAAGGCAGGGATTCTACCCTATGTAGTTTTTGCCCACTGAAACTGACTGCCCTCCAAGAATGGTTATAAGCCCTAAAAGGGGCAAGAAGACAGGCACCCTCTGTTTGGCTGCAATAATAGCATGGGGAAGGGTGTCAATTTTGACTGGCAAAACCATATGAAGGAAGAGCTAAATCCTTTATCATGCTGTGGTCCCAGTCCCAAATTGGGTTCCTCACCATCTGCCTTTCAAAGACACTGTGCATATCAGTTGATGGATCTCTCAACATCTCTAGTTTGACTAGGGTTGCCAACCTCCAGGCAGTGTTAGGGTTGCCAGGTCTAGGTTGGAAAATACCTGGAGACTTTGGGGATGGATCCAAGAGAGGGCGGGGTTTGGGGAGGGGCCTCAGCATGGTACAATGCCATAGAGTCCACCCTTCAAAGCAGCCATTTTCTCCAGGGGAGCTGATCTCTGCCAGTTGGAGATCAGTTGTAAAAGCGGGAGGTCTCCAGGTTCCACCTGGAGGCTGGCAACCCTAGGCAGTGTTCCCTCTTAGCTGAGTGTGAGCTCGCTCAGTTTTTTAGCCTCTGGCTCACAATTTCTTGTCTTAGCTCAGGAAGGATGGCTCCAGAGCAAACTAATTTGTGCAGTAGCCAAATCGCTCGCTCACAGCTTTAATGCCAGTAACTCACAAAGTAGAATTTTTGCTCACAAGACTCCACAGCTTAGAGGGAACATTGCCTCCAGGAGATTTCCCAATGTTACAAGTAATCTACAGGCAACAGAGATCAGTTCACCAGGAGAAAACGGCTGCTTTGGAATGTGGCCTCTATGGCATTATACCCCATTGAAGTCCCTCCCCAAACCACACCCTCCTCATGCTCCATCCCCCAAATCTCCCAGGATTTCCCAACCTGCAGCTGGCAACTCTACGTTTGACCCTTAGGCACCGTCTGAAAGAGAGTGGGGTCACCAGGTCCCCAGCATTCCAAATTCTGAAACTCATGGTGCAGATCCTGATGATGTAATGGGGATTGGAACGTGGTCTGGTGATGTCACACTGAACAGCAGTGTTACTGGCAGACCTTCCACAGGCGGCTGGAAATTGTAGCTCATGGTATCTACAAAAGTGTGCTGTCACAATGGCGTGGTTCTGAAGTGATGGACTGGTCCCCACATGCACCCCAACAGCAGAAATTATATGACATGATCAAATGTAAAATGTAGGTGAGCCGCTAGTGCCAGATGATTGCCTCCCGTCTCCAGTGTATAGCTGTAGATTGCCACAAGCAGGTATGCAAAGAAGTCTTCCCAGAAGCCACTAAGGGTGTGGGCTAACTGAGGGCTCCAAGATTACAACCTGTCACCCTGAGCATCATCCTCCAAACCCGAGTCTCAGGGCCAAAGCCTGAAACCTGGCAATGTGAAGGGAGGTGGTGGCTTCAACAGCATTTGTCAATTTGCCAAGCTTTCAACAGCCTGAATTAAACCCTATGAATCACGTTTTTGCTGCTGCAACTTCAAAACCCAGTGTCCCCCCCCCCAAATCAACACTCCCACATCTTCCCCAGCTCTCTCCCCCACACCCTGGTTGTCTTGGAGCCAGGGAGAAATTCCCAGGCCTTTTTTTACTAGCAAGGGAACCCAACCAGGTTAGGAAGCCTTTGAAATATTCTCGTTAACACCATTGTCTCCATGCTGTCTGAAGAGGGAGGGCCCACAAACAATTGCCCTCCTTACTTTTAATACAGATGCAATATTTTTATTTCGCTCCCTTTCTGGAGTGTTTTACAAGCTCCAGTAAGGAGTGCATGAAAAAAAAAGTGTGGGATAATGGATCCCAACAGGTGGACAAACACCACCTTAAGCAGTGAGTCGGTTTCTTTGTCTATTGTCTTAAAGGGGAAATCAAACATTCTTTGCCCTTTGTGTAGGAAATCTATCGGTGGTGTTAAACTCAGCAGGAGACAAATCTCTCCCCCCACCACATAAAGTGCTGTTTAAAAGTCTGTCTAACCTCATTAACTGTCACAAGCAACAATACGGAACTGGCATTAAAGGCAATTTTCAGCCTGTTGGTCATTAATCACCGCTTGACAGTCATAAATAGGGGTGGAAAAACCATTCCTCCCACCCCTTGCTTTGGAGTTTAAGGTTACCTCTGTGCAGATCGGTATGTGCTCATGAAGGCTGTGCTAGTGAGGTGGGTTGGAAGAGGCGAGTTAGTAGCTGTTACTAACAACACATGCCTTGCATACGAACACAAATAATCTGAACTAGGCCAGTGGTTCTTAAGCTGGGGTTTGGGGGGCCACCATCAGTCTCCAGGGAATTTTCAGGTGGTTTTTAAGACCCCAATGAAGAGAAGGAGGGGGCACTGAAGAACCAGAGGTTGTCTTAAGGTCTTCACTAATGCTGAAGAGGCAAGCCACTTTCCAGTGTTGGTTTTAAGACTGAAACTGAACAGCAAGCTTGCCTCTTCAGTCGTGCCATTGACATGTCACAAGGATGCTATACAGATTTTCCTGCAAACTCGGGGGACTCCCGAAGTTTGCACAAAAATATCAAAAATAAAATATATGGGGCTTTTTTTAAAATCCTCCACCCCCAAAATACAACTGGAATTACAAAGATCAGTTCTCCTGGAGAGAATGGCAGCTTGGAGGATGGACTTTATGGCATCATACCCTGCTGAGGTCCCTCCAGGAATTGCCCAACTTGGCATTGGCAGCCTTCTGTGACTGGCCCAAGATTATTCAGCAAGCTTCAAGTCTGTGTGGAGATCTGAACCCCATACTCCCAAACTGAACTCTTTAACCACAGTATTATGCTGGCTCTCATATCATGCTTGAACCCAGCCCCCCCACCATTCTCTAGGTGGCTCCTCCTCTTCCTCCTTCACTTTGGACAATGAACTCCCTTGGCTTTCCCTCCCTCAGCTCCTCCAGCATCCCTTCCTTGCATATCACTCCACAGGCCCTAGATCAGAGCCTGCAGCTGCAGAAGTGGCGAGGATAATCCTCCCTCCTCCTCCTTGTCCCATTTTTCTGGAAAGGCCCTTCACTTCCTGTCTCCTGCCAGGTTTCAGTTCCAATGGGTTTGGGCCAATTACTGAAATCAGGCGACGAGGCACTTCTAATCTTCCCTAATCACTGTGCCTAATCATTATTTAATATGTTGTTTGTAAAAAGCCCTGAAGATGAAACATGTTGTGGAAACACAATTATTATTTACAGGTGGCTTCGCTGCGTGCTGCGCCCTGATCAAATGGAGTTGAAACAGGGTTCTTTTGACAGGTAGAGGGGGGGAAAGAGGGCTCCTTTTTATCTTCCTTATCTTCTGAAAATCTTTTAAGAACGTTTTAGGGGGATTTTTTTAGAACGTATATGGGGGGAAGAGTAAGTTCCCTGAAAATCAAAGGGGAAGGCGGCACTCAGCCTTAGGCTGGCTGGAAAATGTGATTGACAGGACGATCCTACCCATATCACAGGATGAAAACAGACATCCAAAAATGCCCCAGGTTTAATATCAAGGATCACAGCCCAAGGCCTGTTACCACTAAGACTCTGTTCCCACTTAGTTGCCTTCATTTTCTCTATATTATATTTGCATCCTGCTCTTTCTCCAAGGAACCCCTGGATATGGTAAATAGTTCTCTGATTTAGGTTTATGCTTGCAACTGCCCAGTTCAGCAAGTTAGGTTGAGTGCGCACGACTAGCCAGAGATCTCCCAGCAAGGTTTACAGTTGAGCATGGATTTCAACTTGTGTCTGCCTGATCCTAATCTGAGACCTTAACTGCTCTACCAGTGAGTCTCAGAATGTGGCAGGACGTGAAAAAGATGGGATATGTATGTGACTGGTGCTTTAGTGCTCACTCATACACTAGCATTTAAATGCACATGGGCTAGAGATAAGGCAGATCCTATGAGGATTTCTGCTCAGATGCTCCTGATTCCCCTCCTCACTGTAGTTTCTGTCCGACATGGCTTTTGTCTTTGTGGCTCCAGTGATTCCCACACAGCCTTTTCACTGGTCAAAAAGAGTCCTTCCTTTCTCTTTCGACAGCCAAAAGCCTAGTAGGATCCAGCCTAAGGTCTATCATATTTTTTATCCTACTGTTTCTCCAAGCATACATATTTTTTATCCTACTGTTTCTCCAAGCATACAGAGAAGCATACATGGTTTCCACCTCCTCCATTTTAACCACAGCAACCCTGTAAAGTAGCTTAGGCTGAAAGACAGTGAGTCAGGAATATACAAGTGTCCTCACTTGTGTCATGAAAGAGTTAATCTGTTGTCTGTGTTTACAAATAGTCAACTTGCATAGAGCCAGTTGGACATCAAGCAAAAGTTCCAGCTAGAGAGGTAGGAGGTAGTATTCTAAATAAGGTAATTAAATTTCTCTATTGGTTAAACAGTTTTATTGGGGTTATTCCCTGGTTTCGGTCACGTAGGCAGTTTTGGGGAACTTTCGTTTTCTTTGTTCTAGAGACCACAAGAGTTTTAACCAAGATGGTGTTTAGATCAGCAGAAGTTAGACAGTTTACTCTTTATTGTTTTTCAATTCCAATGTAACCCTCCCTTTTATTTCTTTGTAAAGCTTTCCTTTTAATCAAACACACAAGACTATGTGCTGCTTTTACTCTGTTGTGCATTTTTAGTACTCTGCTAATTTTTCCCAACACAGTGACTGGTCTAAAGTCACTCAGCGAGCGTCATGGATGAGTAGGAATTTGAATCTGGGTCTCCCCAATCCTAGGTTAACTGCTATATTACACAGGTTCTATTCACCATTCAACAGTTTAATTTCTAGAGATCCTGGAAAGGGAGATGAACACCAGAAAACTTGAGAATTTCACATTAACAAATTTTTTGAAGAGGCAGCTCCCAAAGGAAAGTAGATATAAAATAAGGGCAATGATATACGAGGAGCAAGGACCAGAAAATAGGGACTGTGCTGTTAAGTGAGGATAGTTGGAGCAATGCAGCTTATTCAGTTCAGAAGTACCACCAAATTCCACTGGACTTGTTCTCAGGTAAGTGTGCTGCTGTGGCTTCTTCTTCTTCGTCATCATCGTCATCACCATTCATCGGCTGTAAGCTTGACTTGCTTACAAAAGCCAGCTGGAGCAACTTGTTTTGGAAGACCATTTCTGCACAGCAAAAGCTCTAAGCTTTGGGACCCTCTGGGGAAACAAAGGCTGCGGTCACACACACTAAATAATCCACTTTCAATCCACTTTCCAACTGGATTTTGCCAGTTCACACAGTAAAAATACAGTTGGGAAGTGCACTGAAAGTGGATTATTTAATGTGTGTGACCCCAGCCAAAGTTAACCAATGGGTACATCAAACAATTTCATTGTCCTCTTATCCCCACCCACCCTAACATGCAATACACATCTCACGTTAAGGAAGACCTAACGTTTTTTAATTGGTTCCTTTCTTATCAGACATGGGTTGCAAGTTTCCAACTTTACGGGACCCAATTTGGATCAGAACGATGGCGTTCAGGGAAAAGGTGCTTAAGCTTTCCTCCCGGCACTATTTTTCCTACTTGAAATGGCCTTGGGGTTGCCCTGCTGAGGGTTCTACACCTCAATTTCTCCAGTGGCACACCCAAGATAGCACACCCAAGGCCATTTCAGGAGGGATAAATTGCCCTCCCAAAATAATAGTCCAGATGGCCTGGATGCCCCCATCCCCAAATGACCTAGATGGCTCAGGCTTGCCTGATTTTGTCAGATCCCAGGAAAGCTTAACTATGTTGCTTGAACAAGGGAAAGAAGCCAGGCTCAGGCACAGTAAAGCCAGTGTGGCATGGTGGTTCAGATATCAGACTAGGATCTGTGAAATCCAGGTTCAAATCCCCACTTGAGCCATGGAAGCTTGCTGAGTGGCCTTGGGCCTGTCACATTACTCTCCGCCCAACCTACCTCCCAGGGTCACTGTGAGAATAAAATGGAGGAGGAGAGAATATTGTAAGCCACTTTGAGTCCCTAGAGAGAAAGGTGGGTCATAAATGAAGGAAATAAAACAAAACATGCTATTCAGCATTTTCCTTCTTTAAAATGAACGACATGCAAGGTGACTTTTATCACTGGGTGGCGATAGCCAATCTCACCCTGGGCCCGCTCCCTCCATTTGGCTGTAAGAGAAGGACATAGTCCTATCTACCTGCTGAAGCGGGCTGTGGCCTCATGAAAGCTTGCATTAGAATAACTGTTATTGATCATTAAGGTGCCAGTGGACTTTTATTTTAACTACAATGGACTAACACAGCCACTGCTTTGCTATCAAAATAGAAATATGTTTGCAGTGCACGGTACAGAAAGGTGGTAGTCATCTCATGTGTGCACCGATACACCTCAGTCTGCCAAATTTCCATCAGAGGAAAAGGTTACAAATACCCATCTAGGCTGCCCTTTGTATCTTAAAATATTCACACTCCTTTTATAGCTTCCCTTTTGAGCCCAGTTATAACCATCCTGCTGTACAGTAACCGTTCTTAGCCACATAATGATGTCCCATTGAAATCTGCAGGGCACAACTGTGCCATATCCTTTTTTTTTGGAGTTACCTATCATATCCCACTCTCCCTCCCAGGAGTTTGAGACAGCAGTGATCACGTTGCTGTATCATCCTACAGATTGCATTGCTTTTCATTGTGTAGTCTGCTTTGAGTCCCGGTGAGAAAGGCGGACTGGAAATAAATATGCTGGAGACTTTTAATTGTTCAGATTTTAACTAGCCCCTTGCTTCTTGCTTCGTCTACATATTAATTAGTTGACTGTTAACTAGAAAACTTCAAACGCTTGTGTTTCCATCCCATGTGGAATCTGACATTACACTAGATCAAAGAACATCCCTTTCCCAGCCTGTATTCATAGAAAGAGGCTCATGGAAACCTGAAAAGTGAAAAGTCTAGACGAATCCGGAGCTTGATGAGAATTCGGCCAGCTGTGGCTTCTACTTGTTCCTGCAGCATTGTGTGACTCTTGACAGTTCTGAGCATCCAACAAGGGTCAAGAAGCAGACTGAGTTTTACGTAAGCGTTATCCAGTTATTATAATGTGGGTGCTCCAAGCACCTGCAAGGGGAGATTGCCCTGTGAGCCATCTTCTCAATATGTGCAATCGCCATTTTGATGTGCATATTTATTTTACTTATTTATTTTGCTTCATTTGTATGTACCCTGCCTTTCTTCTCCAAAGAGACCCAAAGTGGCTTACATTGTTCTCCTCTGTTTTAGGGCAATGAGCGTATTTTCCAGCTTCAATACATGCAGGTAGAAACCTAGATTTTGAGTGTGCAGGTTCATGTGTACTGCAGATGAAAAGTACACACATAAAATGGTGATGGTATATCTCAGGAGGATCGTGGGTAGTGCACTCTCTCACAGTGTGGAGTGCCAAAATTGTAATGATTGATAAAGTTTTACAGTCCCAACTGAACAGCCAATGTTTGGTTTGCAGGATTCCAGCAACGTAGTGTTCTTAAAACAGTGCTCGGTCTACAGGCTTAAGCAGCAACAGTACAGTGGAGGTGCAGGTGGTAAGATACCACAGCTTGGCTGCTGGGAGCCTCAGTTGACTCCCTAAGGAGGTGGGAAATGGCATCATGTAACAGCCAACTAATGGTGACTCCGTAGCATTTTCAAGGCAAGAGATATTCCTAGATGGTTTGCCATTGCTTGCCTCTGCATAGCAATCCTGGACTTCCTTGGTGGTCTCCATTCCAAGTACTAACCAGGGCCAATCCTGCTTAGCTTCACAAATCTGATGTGATCAGGCTAGCCTGGGCCATCCAGGTCAGCGCTCCACTCCCAAATTGCTTACAATTTATTACCAGCTCTTATCTCCAAAGATCCCCTTGAATGAATATTACTTGTACTCCATTTCACTTCAACAGTGTGTGTTTAGACCAGCAATGCTCTCTAAGGATCCATCTGCCTCTTGGCCTATTGTGAGGCTTAACCTTTCGCTCCAGTGATGACTGGTTACCAGTGGAGGGGACCACAGGTGAGCAGTTGCCAAGTGTGGAGGGTTATAAAATGCGCCCACCGTTAAAGAGAGAATGTTGCAAAGAGAGCTTGAAGCCCTGCAGGTGTCCTGGGCGGGGAGAGGCCTGAAGCCAGAACACCCTGATCAAAGAGGTGCTGCTGACAGAAGGGATTATGATCTAGAGGAGAAGCTTCGGGCAAAAACCTGATGAAATGACAGTGGGGATTAGAGTTAGTGAATAACTTAATACAGAGGAGTGGCATGAAGGAGTATTGTTTGACTATAAGTAGCGGATGTTATGATCCAATCAAAAAGAAGGGAGGGGGAGAAGAATGAAGCCTCCCAAGTGCAGCTCCCAAGAACTTAGCCGGCTTCTGTGTCGAAATAATTTACTGCTGCCCTTGCAAACCTTTTGATCAGCCGGTTGGCCAATTGTACCTATCATTAGCATCACTGTCATGCAGTAAATGGGTAGCTCTCACCACTTTTGCTGCCTGTTTACAAGTAAAGCAGGGTTTGTGTATTCTGATAGTGATTCTGAAGATGTAGTGGTGCTGGGCACGTTGAAGCAAAGTGTGCACAGAGATGCATCATTGGAGCAATGACCAGTGCTCCCTCTAAGCTGTGGAGTCCTGTGAGCAAATATTCTACTTTGTGAGCTACTGGCATTAAAGTTGTGAGTGAGCGATTTGGCTGCTGCATAAGTTAGATTGCTCTGGAGTCAGCCTTCCTGAGCTAAGACAAAAACGTGTGAGCGAGAGGCTAAAAAACTGTAGGCTAGCCCACACTAACTCAGCTTAGAGGGAACACTGGCAATGACTGCTCTGGAAACACACTCTTCATGTTCGCGTCAGTTTCCCATTGAGGATCCGACTCTGTTAAAAGCGGTTCTGACAATTTGCTACAAAAGCTGACCGTGCATATAGCTGATTGGCTTGTGCCGGGGCTGTCACGAACCCTCTATTCCCAGATCAATTTTTCAGTGCTTAATAAGCAGTTTTACTTTTTCAAAAAGAAACCAGACATGAATGAAAACAGCATGTGGAAGGGAAGGACGTGTCTATGGAATGGATCACTGTTGGAGGCAATAATGCATACATTTGTGATTTGTAGCTTGAAGGAGCACGGAAACTAGGTTCATCGCTGGCAAAAAATGTACCAAAGTCTGTTTTTGAAGTATATTTGGATTCATCTATAGAGTTCATGAATTCAATAGCAGCAGAAAAACTGAAGTCTTTTTTCTACTTCCAGCAGGGCACTTACTCAGCATAATGTATAATCAACATAATTAAGGTTATCATTAAACACACTATGATAAGCTCATCTTTCATCAGGTTGGTTAAAGAGTGGTAAAAGGATACATTTGATTTGAGCTGTCCCTTAATGTTGTGAAGATTTTTTTTAGACTTGTTGGGTAGTATTGATTTGAAAGCAGGAGGATTCAGGTTGACACTAAATTCAGGGTAACTACCTGTCCACCGTGAGGACTTTTGATCAGACTTGCAGGGACCTAAGTTACCAGGCATGTGGGAATTCGATTCAGATCAGGACCATAGTACATGGGGAAATATTGCTTATGCCTTCCCCTTTGGAGTGGTTTTTTCAAACCGAAGTGGTTCCAGTGACACTACTCCATGTGTACTGATAGGGTTCCCCACTAGGCAAAATAGCACCTTCCTGGGACTGTGTCAGATTAGGAACATGGTGTGGGAGAAGAATTAAGCATCCTCTTGCCACATGCCATTGTACTAATCTGCATCAGACCCCATGCTTGCATGGTAATTGAGTCCCAAACATGGAAACCGCGACCTACTTCTAACTGAAAATCCTTGTGGGGCACCCAGACACAACCTGAGGACTTTGTAATGTATAGTTAGGCTCCATATGGTGGGCACAGCACTGTATAAGGATGCAAAATCTTGTGTATGTGCATAATTGATCCTATCACACAACATTCCCCCACATTTTCTAACATGAACCATGTGTTCCACAGGCAACCATGCAGGGATCCTTGTGCATGTATAGCTTCACATAGTCTTCTGGAGGATCTGTGAACTGAGATACTAACTCCAGCTGATATCCCTGGTCCTTTAGAGAAGGGTTGTGGTTCAGTGACTGAGCACATGCTTTTTAGGCACAAGGTCCCAGATTCAATCCCTGGCATCTCCTGCTTGAAACGATCTCAGGGAACAGGCATTGGGAAAGACTGTTCTTTCCCTGGGACCATGGAGAGCCCCTGCCGGTCAGATGAGATAATACTGAGTTAAATGGACCAGTGGTCTGACCCTGTGCAAAGAAACCTCATCTGATCTAAAACAACGTACAGAGAAACTTTGCCAGAGGAAAGCATCTGAGACAAACTGTGTGTTGTAGTGGTTAAAGTAATTGGACTTCAGTCTGAGAGATCCAGATTTGAATCCACACTCTGTCACTGAAGTTTGCTGGGTGCCCTTGGGTCAGCCACACATTCCCAGCCTCAGCTACCTCTTCTGATTGTTGGGAGGATAAAATGGAGGAGAGGAGAATGATGGAAGAGGCTTCGGGTCCCAACTGGAGAGAAAGGTGATTTGTTTAAAGCAGCAGCTTTCCCTCAGCTCCCTTCTTCTTCACTGTCTTGAGAGTTTTATTGAAGTGCTATAGAATTATTTAAATAATTAAAACAAGATTGGAATGGTAGGGCAATGAGGGACATCCACACAAATCCAATGTGGTTCAGTGAGGGGAGGGCATTTATTTCACATGGATCCTTCTTCTTGACAAAGGAAAGTACTATCTGCTTCACAATACCATCACTCCCCGGAACTGCATGTCCTCTCCAGATGCCCTATACTTCACATGGAGGTCCCACTATAGTTTGAGAACCACCACAATAGTGGAACAGGTGTGCATGACTGAGAGATACAGGAGGATGGGTATAGCTGCATGTTTGATAGCAGCAATGACTTCCATATTTGAGATGGCATTTTTGTCCATTACTCCAGTTGTGAAGGAGAGGAATCATAAGAGAACAGCAGTGCCTGTTTTCACACTACTGGTGTGAACACTACTGGGGTAACATTCAGCAAGATCTTGAGAGACAATGTGTATGTGGGAGGGAAGAATGTGTGGAAATGGCTTGCAGATCTACTCCATGCAAGTTCTTTTTCTGACATCCCACCCACCGCCCAGAAACAGGAAATGCCACTGGCTCGTGCTTCCTCTTTCCCTCCCTCCCACCCACGTTACGTGCAGAGGCCCACCAGACGCGGAATATGTGATTCCTTTGCCAAATATGGAATTTCAATTTGCACGCTTCAAGGACTCTGAATCATTGGGCTGAGCTCCATTAACTTTGTTTAATTTGCTTTGACATGTCAGGCTGAAAATCAAGCAGACCTTGCCCACTGCTGTGGAATACACATGACCTACTGGCAGCCAATCACAAGTTACTGAAATAATTTATGCATAGGAATGTGAATTACAAGTTCACAAACACTGAACTGCAAACTGTAATTTCTCGAACATACTATATATGTGTGTGTGTGTCTCTGTGTGTGTTTATATGATCACTTGAGATAGAAGTTGTTTCAATTTTCAATTTATGGACCTATCCAAAGGACTAATGAGTTGCTGAATAAGCAGAATGCAAAGGAAAAAAAGCTGGTCTGGTTTCCTAGGGGCCTTGGATTCATCTGGTGATAAGTAACTTTAGAAGCAACAAATGTCTGGTCCAGTCTATGAAGAAGCAAACATATGTAGCTGTAGTCCTTGCTGAACAAAGTTTAAGTCCAGTGGCACCATTAAGACCAACAAAGTTTTATTCAAAGTGTAAGCTTTCTTGTGTAAAGCTTTGAATAAAACTTTGTTGGTCTTAAAGGTGTCACTGGACTCAAACTGTGTTCGGCTGCTTCAGACCAACATGCCTACCCACCTGAATTTTTCTCTGTACTTTTTGCTGTGCTTGAAAACCTCTTTAGACACAGGGCAATTAGGTGCTTTTAAACCATTTCCCACTCACCATCTCCCAACTCCACCCACCTACAGCTTTCTACCAAAGCTGTGTTTGCCCTCCCATACAAAAATGTGAAGGCTACATAGGAAACAATCGGGGGGGGGGGCACTTGGGATACTTGCATACTAGCTGCTTTATCCAGAATGGACACCTTTTGCTCATTTCTTGCTTCCTGAGAATCAAGATAATATTTGTCCCAAAGGGTTACATTTGCCTCTTTTCTGCACTGTCCTCCTAATTTTTTAGTGGTATTGGTAAGGGAAGGAATGATGGGCACAACAGGATGTCCAAGGATTCCATGGGGAATGAAGAGAAGAAGAGAAGAGATTGGATTTATACTCCTTCCTTCACTACCCAAAGCAGTCTCAGAGTGGTTTACAATCTCCTTCCCTTCCCCTCCCCACAACAGACACCCTGTGAGGTAGGTGGGGTTGAGAGAGCTCTCTCGAGAACTGCCCTTGAAAGAACAGCTCTGAAATAATTTATGACTGAACCAAGGTAGCTGCATGTGGAGGAGTGGGGAATCAAAAGAGTCCATGCTCTTAACCACTACATAGAACTGGTTCTCTGGATGCTCCATTGTCATAATGAACATGTCTGCATTTGCAGCGGCAGTGACTGCCTAATGGGGAAATGTTACCATGTGGAAGGCACCTGACTACCAAGCAATTGCGTCACCTGGGGTGCAGAAGTGATCAGTGAGGATATGTGACCTGACCTCTCCGTCCCTCTCTACAGCCAGGAGCAGCTGTCAGTCTCCTGATGTTGCTATTATTTAAAATAAGATGACAATGTATTTTTCTTAGTACAGAAGCTAGCTGGGAGTAGTCTATTGAATAAGTGAGTGCACGGAGTGGCTTCCCTGTTGGATCACATAGTAATATTCATAAGCTATACAAAGCATCAGTTTCATCAGACTTGCTGCAAAGATGTGGGAAACTTTTGTCTGTTCCAGACATTTCATTAAAAACATAATACCAGTGGTTCAGAACTAGTGGCTGCAGATGAGGCCCTTCCAAAAGGCTGGCTCCCTTTTTGCACGAGGACTAGATAATAAGCAATTGGGTGGGAACTAGTATAGGATTAGCTACTGGCACTTTGGCTTTGCCTCATCCTCCCCACCCCCCCTTTCAGGTCTCAATCACCCATTACTCCTTGAAGTTTCTGCTTTTCAAGTCACTGCCTACTTAGGCCCCCCTCCTGTTAGTCCCCATCTTTCATGATCAGCTTTCCTAACACTCTCCCTTTCTCCCCTTCTTAGCAAAGATCTCTTATAACATTGAAGGAATAATATTTTCTTTTTTATTAATCCCCTTTTGCTTCAGTTTTCTGCCATTTTTCTCAAGACTTGTTCTCCAGCTAAAACTTTCCCTCAGGTTCTTCTTTCACCCACATTCAGCCACTTTATTCCTTAATTTTCCTGCACTCCAGGACCTCTCCCCAGCTCCACACCTGGCCTCATGTGAGATTTTAATCCTAGCCAAACTGACAATTTCCCCTTCCCTCACTAAAACTGGACTGCAAAAGGTTTAGTTAATTTCATTTAAACATTTCAAGCTGCCAGACCAGCTCAATCAATCCACAAGTGCAATGCAATCTATATTGCTCCATGACATTTACCAAGTAGCGGGTCCCAGTACATTCCAGCGCAATGTGGAAACCGAGGCTGAGTTCAGACTGGCAGTTTGGCCTGATATAGGCACGTTTCTCAAGCGGATTAAATGGGCTGGTTCACACAGCCACATCTGTCTGGCATTCCCGTGCCGTACTCACCCCGTCCTGAAGCATTTTGATCCCACTTTTAAAAAGTACCAGGTGAGAGCTGTGGCAAGCCATTTGGGTGTGTGTTGATCCCACTTCCTGGAAGTGTGAATGCAAATAAGCCACAATCAAGCAGCGCTGGTAATATGAACCCGCTGATCCAGCATAACCGCCCATACATGCTGTGTGTTTGAGCGCACAGCCGCCCGCAGGGATGCTTCCGGCTCACAGAGTTAAAGCTCCTAGCCATGGGATCCTGCCCCAACTGCTGCTGCGCCTATGTGCCCATGTGCTTACAGGCAGGTTGGTGAAACAGACCAAAGCCGCACGCAACTGGGGCGGTGCCACCAGGGGCCGCCCTGCAGTGCAAACGCTCCATTCTGCCTCCTCCCTGGTATGGTCCTGCATCAGTCCATGCAGTGCAACCGGAAAGCCCTGCAACAACTTGGCCCAGGGCCTTTTTGCCCCACTTCCCTTGTGCTTCATTCTGCCAGTCTGTCCTCCGCCAGAGGGTTCACATCCCAGGTATGGACCATGCTGAAAGTGAATGATTCAAAGTTAAGCTGTTGATGATGGGATTGTTCCATATGATCTGTTTGTCAATGTATTTAAAACATTTATAAGACCTCCTTTCTCCCAGAAAACTGGTAGCCAAGGCAGGTAACTACAATAAAACCAATACATCATAAAAACGTTTAAAGAATAACCATTAAAATGTCCAGCAACAGATTCCAAGCAGTTGCCCTTTAAAGCTGGAATGTTAAGAACACTCAAACTGCATACAGGATGTGGGTCTCCTAAGCCATGGTCACACGGCCCTTTAAATCCGGGAGCCGTGTTTTTTTACCTTGTTGGTGGTGGGCGGCGGCAGTGGGCAGAGGCAGCGGTGGCGGAGGTGGCAGAGGAGTCTAGAGGAGACCGGAGGCATCGGCAAAGGAGGCATTGGAGGAAGAGGCGCCGGCGGGCATCGGCGTTGGCGGCGTCAATGGGCGGTGTTGTGAGGCGTTCAACGAAGGTGGCTGGCGGGGCCTTTTTCTGGCGGCAGTGGATGTTGGTGGCAGTGGCCGGGGGAGGCACCCTTCCCCAAGCCCCGCCGGCCGCCTGGTAAGTTTGGGGTTCCCCCCCCCCTTTTACACTTGGGTGCTTGAGTGGAAAAAATGGAAGACGGGACCATCTGGACAGCCCTGCTCTCGCAATGATTGTGAGAGAGGGCTGTCCAGATGGCTCAAATGCGGGATCCTCGCACGACCACTGGGAAAACAGTTGATTTTCCCGGGGCCGGAAAATGCAGGAGGAACTCACATTCGAGCCCACTTCGGCGCGGGACTAGCCGCGGCCGTTGTGGACGGTCCCTTTAAATGCGGGAGGAAACAGTCCTTCCTCCCGCATATGGGTTCTCCTACTTGGAGAGATGATTCTTGAGAACTATCAATGCCCCCCTTGTATGGTGGATGTCCCAATTTTATCCTTCAGTAGCACTTCTCCTTCCAAGAGTATGATATTCCATTTTCATGTGGCATACATTTTTTTAAAAAAATAAATAAAAACTGGGCACAACTATAGGTTAGCTACTGTTTAGACAGGTAAATGGGGGACGTCAAACTTGACAAAATAGCTTATTCCTAAAATGAATCCATGAGGCTAGCCTCCCTTCTGTGGCTCCGGTAGCTGGCACAGAAAGGAAACACCTGGCGAAAAAGAAAAAAACAACAAAGCACTGTAGAACAGAAGAGCTCGGGGTGAGGCCTCCCAACGGGTGAAAGGCTGAAAAAGAGAAATCGTGTTTCTGCATTCAAATCCCACCTTAATATTAACTGCCAGGCCTCATCCTGCCCTCCCAAGAGCATTCATCAAAGCCAACAACAGCTGCAAATACACATTTCTTGGCTCTGGGATGTCAACAGGAGTTTGGCTCCATGCTACTTTGGCAGCCAAAGCACTTGTGGAGTTACACAAAGCATAAATGCATGTGCTAAAGGCAGGGAGGGTTCCAGGTTTTGAGGCAGGCCAGGCAGAGTTCCTAGGGCCCCCCATCTCCTCTGCCAACCACTAGGCTCCTGCTTGTGCCTCCCTCCCTCCCACCCATCTTCATACCTCCCACCTGCCTGTGCATCCTTCCTAGGGTTGCCAGCCTCCAGGTAAGGCCTAAAGATCTCCCAGAATTACAACCAATCTCCAGATGACAGAGATCAGTTCTCCTGGCGGGAATGGTCACCTTGGATGGTGGATTCTATGGCATTATATCCCAAAGGGGCCCCTCCCCTCCTCAAACCCCACCCTCCCTAGGCTCTATCCTCTGAGTCTCCAGGAATTTCTGAAGCCAGAGCTGGCAATGCTAATTGTTCCAAAGAAAAAACCCCCTAAAATATAGCAATGCACGCAGTGCTAATGTATAAAATACCATCATTTAGAAACCACAGTCCTATGGTTCTGCATATGAGTACCTAATCCTAATACAAAGACAAATGTCCAATCATATAAATACAGGTTAAAAGGTATAAATTATATCCATATACATGAACCAATACCAAATGCGTTTCAGCTAAAAGCCTTCCTTGGTGGTAAAATTCAAACTGAGCACTCCATAATTTTAACAAAAATATACATAAAACTTATCATATACAGAACAGACCTAAAATGAAGGGATTGGGGGGGGGGAAATAATAATCTATATTTTGAAAATATATGGAATTGGGATAACTACCTTACTCACACTGAGATGTTCACCTGTGGAGTTAAGTGGTGATAAATATTCTTGAGATGCAACGTGGGCAATTCATCAAGATGTACACTATTTCATATGCTCATGGATCTAAACTACATATGAAGCATATGACTAAACAATTGCAAATTTAAAAGTCACCTAAATTTTAGAAAAGAGGTATGTAGCTAACTGGAGGGGGAAAACCCTCTAAATGACGCAGTATTTACCTACTTAGGCCCGGTCTGCAATACTCAAAGCTCCAATAGAGTACTCACGGAGTGCAAATAGAAAAGAATCAGCACTATGGTAGTCCACCCCCTATGTGTTTTTCTCCCCCCTTTTTGGTTTCACTTATCTTCTTTTTGGGGTGTCTAGGTTTTCAGGAGATCATGTCATATAAACACATTAGAGTTTTCAGCTACTCATATGAACAGATAGCATCCTTGATTAATCAACCTAAGATAAAAGGTGAAAAAACAGAATAAACTGCATGATTAGTAGAAAAACTGGAACAGACTGGAACAAGAGCATAAAAAAAATCAATACAGATACATTAGTAGAAATTAGACCATTAAAAACCAATTAGACATGTTAGAGGTACAGGGAAAAAAATTAAAACATAGGCATTTTGAACACATGAACAAACCAGGCAGAGATCTGGCATTCTGTCTCAGGAAGGAGGGGAAAAAAGAGCAATAATGGAAAAAGAAATACAAGAACAATTCATCAATGTTCTTTCAGAACTATACAAAAAGAAGCCTATTTCAGAAAATGGAATAAGAGAATATTTAAAAGACATCCCAATGATAAAATTTTCATCAAAACACAGAAAATGTTTAAATCAAGCAGTAATAATTCAAGACACTTCTCAGGAAACAAAAAAATAAAAAAGGACAATGCATCAAGCCTAGATGAGCTGACAGCAATGTATTATAATTCTGAAGATGTTCTAATGATGCCATTACAAAGTCATGAATGAAATAAAGAAGGAAAGACAATACCTCCAATGTGGCAAGAAGCATATCTGACATTAATATACAAAGAAGCAAGTGATGCAACACTACCACAGTCATATTGACCTATCTCTTTATTGAATGTAGATTACAAAAATTTTACCACAGTAATAGCAGGAAGATTAAGAAAATGCATATCAAATTTAATACATACTGTCCAAACAGGCTTTGTAACAAAGAGGTATATGAAAGACAATATACCGTATTTTTCGGACCATAAGACGCACTTTTTCTCCCCAAAAAAGTGGGGAGAAAAGTGCGTGCGCCTTATGGTCTGAATACTGCTGCCGCGGCAGGCACAAGGCTCCCCTTGCTGCCATGAGGTCGCCGCCGCGAGGCTGCCGTCGCCGCTTGCGGCTCGCGCGAGGCCGCCGCTCGCAGCTCTCTCTGGGCCGTCGTCACGGCTCTCTCTGGGCTGCCCCTGCTGCTCGCGGCTCTCTCTGGGCCGCCCCTGCCGGCTCGCGCGAGGCCGCCCCTGCCGGCTCGCCGCTCGCGGCTCTCTCTGGGCCGCTGTTGCCGCTCGCGGCTCTCTCTGGGCCGCCGTTGCCGCTCGCGGCTCGCGCGAGGCTGCCCCTGCCACTTGCGGCTCTCTCCGGGCCGCCGTTGCAGCTCGCAGCTTGCGTGAGGCCGCCCCTGCCGCTCGCGGCTCTCTCTGGGCCGCCCCTGCCGCTCGCGGCTCTCTCTCGCTGTTGCCGGTCGCGGCTTGCGCCGGGCCACCATTGGGCCGCCGTTGCTGCTCACGGCTTGCGCCAGGCCGCCGCCAGGCCATCGCTGCCGGCTCGCGCAAGGCCGCCGCTGCTGGTTGAGGCCTCCTGACCAGCGCGGAGGGTGCGATCCTCCCCCCGCGTCTTATGGTCAGGTGCGTCCTATAGAGCGAAAAATACGGTACGTTTCATAATAGATGCAACTGCATTTTTAATAAGAAAAAAAAAGAAAGCAGTGTTTTTATTTTTGGATGCAGAGAAAGCATTTGATAATATAACGTGGCCTTTTCTCTTGAATGTACTTCAGAATATAGGCTGTGGCCCAGATTTCCGGAACTGGATGCAAGGTATATATTTGAACCAACAAGCAAAAATTCTAGTAAATGGAAAACTAACAGAACAGAAAACTAGCAGAAGCAATTCTAATTGAAAAAGAAACACACCAGGGCTGTTCATCTCTATTATTTATCTTAACAATGGAGATTTTAGCTATAAAGATCAAACAAGATATAAGGATCAAAGGAATAAAAATGGATGACACCGAATTTAAAATGAAAAGTTATGCTGATGAAGTGGTCCTAACAGTTTTGGACCCACAAAAATCATAAGTTTTGGAAATTCCAATATTAATGTGTAGGTGGCAGAATATTGTTGATTTTAATTATATCACACTCTGTGCAGCTGTTGTTTGATGTTTGACATTTCTTAATATTTGCAGTATTTCATAAGAATCATTCTTGCTGCAAATTCCTGCAAGGTTTATGCTCTGTGCTTCTAGTGTCTCCAGATACATGTGGATTTCCCCCAGAAGGATTCATAAACAAGATATGGGTTTACAGGTTCTTTTTTTTAAAATGAGACTTAGACCCCTACAGAGGAATACTTCTGTTGTAATTTTTTCCATGGAGGCAAACATAGCATTGGCAGAAGACTTGGATTTCTCTTCTTTGCAAAGCTAAAAAGTTCTACTGTTCCCATTTTATGGATGGGAAAACCAACACAGAGAAGCCATGTTTAGAGGACATATATCCAAAACATATGAATGTCCTGTCAGTGAAGTCCAGAATAGAATTTACACGCTTCTCAGTCCATTGAAGTCTGTTTAGGATTACACTATTTATGTGAGGAGGACCAATATGTGCATGAGACTGATGCACATCTGACTGTACATGTGTAAGGCTCTCACCTCAAATGAGAACCTTGATTTTCCAAGGTTTCCTACAGCACAGAGAGCCATGCATGTATAAATAGTTCACACCAATGCTCCCTCTAAACTGTGGAGTCTTGCGGGCTAAAATTCTACTTTGTGAGCTACTGGCATTAAAATTGTGAGTGAGCGATTTGACTACTGCACAAATTAGTTTGCTCTGGAGCCATCCTTTGTGAGCTAAGACAAAAAACGTATGAGTCAGAGGCTAAAAAACTGTGAGCTAGTTCACACTAACTCAAGCTTAGAGGGAATACTAGTTCACACCTAGTCTCCATGCGTTCAAGTGAGCATGCAAAGGCTGATGTGAGAGCCTGTTGCTGCAGTCCTGCAACCCCCTTGCCAGTGCATGGTCACTCACTCTCAGGGCTTTTTTTGTAGAAAAAGCCCAGCAGGAACTCGTTAGCATAATAAGCCACACCCAGCAGCAGAAACTCATTAGCCTATTAGGCCACACCACTGACAGAACAGTTTATTAGCATATAATACCCCATGTTAACAGAAGAGTGGTCATCCAACCACACCCACCTTTTGCTTCTTATTCTGTTTACCTTGTTTGTTGTCAAAACCCAGGGCTTTTTTGTAGCAGGAATTAATTTGCATGTTAGGCCACATATCCCCAATGTAGCCAATCCTAATGAGTTGCTGCTGTTGGGTGTGGCCTATTATGCTAATGAGTTCCTGCTGGGTTTGGCCAACTCAGGAGCCAGCCGGAACTCCGTTACTGTGCGTTCCTACCCCAAAATAGCCCTGCTCACTCTTAATATTTCATCTGTAGAGAGACTCCAGCAATCATACTCCAGCAATCAGAGCCTGACAATTCCATCAGCTCCTGCATCAACGCTGTGAATTCTTGAAATGCTGGGTTGTTTAAATGATTACGGTGAGGATTCCAGAACGACATAAACAAAATATGCTCTCTATATTCAGCCACCAAGGCAGGAATATCCCATACAAAGTGGCACTTTTTGAGGGAGGGTCCAGAAAAAAAACCCAGAAATCATTTTGCAATGCTAAATGCAGCTTGCTCTTTGATCTAAACATTCTACACTGCACAGCAATCCTGCTGATAATTGGCCTTCTAACTCTGTATTTCAAGTTGTGTTGACAGCCTGTGTTTTGTATGGTTCTTTCGGTCTCCAGTTTTATGTACCCATAGCCAGGAGCAAATTTTGTTGGAAGTTCATGAGATCTGAGTAAACAAATCATATTTTTAAGGTATACTTCCATACCAAGCACATATGTGTGGCTGAGCAAGAAGGGTGTTAGGTCACTGGCGAGGCCCACAATCTGACAAGAGGGCCCACTAGTGATCTCTTGCCCACCTTCCAATGGTAGGAGCACCTGATGGTTTTGCTATGAAAGAGGGGCTGTGGCTCAGGTATGATGGTATCAGCTTTGCATGCAGAAGTCTCAGGTTCAATCCTGGACTACTCCAGCTGGGTACTAGGTGACATGAAAGACCTCAGTCTGATACACTTGAACGCCACAGCCAGGCAGAGTAGACAATACTCAACATGATGGCCCAATGGACTGATGCATTAGAAAGCAACTTAGTGTCCATGTCACAGAAGGAAACTGAGTGCAAGACACTGCCTCCTCCAGTTGCCCCTCCTGTTGGGAAATGGGAGATTGCCCCTCTGGGGGAGCAACAATTGGGTGGGGAGGGGAACGAAGGGTGCTATGAAAATGAGGGGGAAAGAGGGAAGGAGTTGGGGGGGGGCATGGATACCCTTTTTCCAGGGGCCCACAAGTATCTGCAGTCATTCTGGCAGGAAAACTTTGGGTTATGGCAAAAGAGATTTAGGACAGGTAACTACTTGCCCTGACCTGGATAGCCCAGGCCAGGCCAGTCTCATCAGATCTTAGAAGCTAAAGAGGATCGGCCCTGGCTACTGTTTGGACGGGAGATCTCCAAGGAATACCGGGAATGTGATAGGGAAGCAGGCAGTGGCAAATCACCTCTGAACATCGCCCACCTTGAAAACCCTACGGGAGGGGTGTCAAACTCATTTATTACGAGGGCCAGATCTGACATAAATGTCATTTGGTGGGCCGGGCCAGGTGTGCCATAAAATGTAACACCAGGTACAGGACATATAAACTTAATAAATGACACAGGCAAACCCAATTAACAGTATTATTTTTTTCTCAAAATGCAAACAAAACCAATTGATTCTTAGCAGTGAAAGCAACTGATTTACTGGGGAACCCACAAAAGCCCCAATAAATGTATTTAATCATACCCAAGCCTAAGTTTTTTCCAATACCATAAAAGGGGGAGTACCTTACATTTCTATCCACACTGGTTGCTTGTGGGCCAGGTAAGAGCCCTGGACGGGTCGGTTCTGGCCTCTGGGCCTCATGTTTGACATCCCTGCCCTATGAGGTCACTATAAGTCAGCTATGACTTGACAGCACTTTCTACCACCAACAACTACTTGAGTCTTTTGGGCCAGATCTTCGAAATGAAAGGCAGGGATTTTACTGAACTTTGCATCCACACTGTTTTGACTTCCCCTCCCTTTATTTGAACTTTTCTTTTTTCTTTGTGTTAACTTAGCCTGCAGTTCTTTATTTTCAAGCCAATCACTGTTGCCTTGTGCCAGTTTTTCCAATTAAATATATGCAGCATTCACTGAATTTTTGGGGGCATCAAATTATATACGGCATACAATGTAAAAACGGCATTAAAACGGTGTGAAATTGGGAATGCCAGTAACAAAAAATGGGCAAACGAAAAAACTCATAACAAGCTTCTACAAACCAAAAAGAAATGAAGAGGGATCTCTTTATACATTCCTAGTGAAAGCTTCCCTGTCATCCCTACGGGACCGACCATCTCTGATCATAGTCCTAAAAGGAATGTTCACATGCAACTTCTGAACATTCCTCTGGACCACATGAAATAGACACAATTATGGCTTTTCATTCCTGGAAACGAATCTCTGCCATTTGCAAAAAAGCCACTCGGGCTTTCCGCGTCCGTTTCTGTGCCGAACAGACAGACAACTCGGAAAGAAGCTGCAAGCCCCATTTGATCGCAATCCCTGCTGCTGGACTGCTTGTACAGAAGGGCCATTATTCCTTCTGACAAGATGGTGAGTCTGCACCCGCTCCTTGGATACTTTCCCTGACACCATTTTGAAAAGGAAGTGGGGGGGGGGGACTTAACAAATTAAGTCTATCAAACATTATTTGCGGATGATGGTGCCGATTTGTGTTCAAGGATGTCCAGACTCATTAAATGTCAGCATTAACAATACAGCAGTTGGCAATCAAGGCAGCGCTCTGGCTGTTAGTCATTAATCATGCTCTGACAGGCCTGAAGTGGAAAGTAGGAAACTGCTCACATGTGTGCTGTGTACCTATTTACTTGCTGCTGCAGCAAGCATGGCACGAACTGTTTGCGTCGACTTGCTCCTTACCGGGGTGATGAGGAGAAAGGGCCCTTATTCCGCCCCACCGGTATGTATTAGGCACTAGAGGTGGGGAGGGAATATAAATACATAGGGCGTTTTCGCACTAGCGTTTGCTTTAGTTTTGCCCTAATGCTTGCTCAGGAGCTTCTGGTTAATTTCCCACCAGTTGCTCCGGGCTCAGGGTTTGCTCAGGAGTATCGCGGCACTGCTCCGGAGCTTCCCTGGAGCAAGAAAATCCTGTTTTTTGCGGTGTTTCCTGTTTGCTCCGGTGGAGAAGCCAAGATGAAACACACCCACTCACCCGCTCTCCATCTGGCCCGCCCCGTGGTGGGCGTTTCTTCAAAATTTTTTTTGAAACGAGCCCTCCTAACGTTATATCGAAATAAGGAGGCAGGGAGCAAAGATCCCACCACAGGGACTGCATTGGTGAGGTGGATTTGCTGTTCCTTGGTAGCAGGAGCCGGGTGCCATTGGCCCGAGAGCTCCCTGTGCTTGCAGATGACGGCTGCCCTGTGTTTGGGCTGCCCCGGCAACAGCCCCTGCAGAGCTGGCAGTGGGCGCTTTCCTCCAGAAACCTGCGGAGAAGCCGTGGCAAGCAAGCGGGCGGGCCGGGGACGCGAGTCTTCCTTCCCGCTCCCTGTGTGCGGTCCTACGATCCTGAAGCATAACTTCCCCCCCTCCTTTTTTTTTTTTTTTTTTAAAAAGGCCCTTATAACGTTATATCGACATAATGAAATATTGATGCAGCAAGGGAAGACAGCACAATTGTTGTCTTTTTATAAAACACACACGTTCACATCTATTATGGGGAGGGAATGTTGTTTGGTGCTCCAATTCAGCATGCGTAGCAGGGAGACTGGACTGCCATTGATGCCACTCAGCCTCAGCTGCCGCCGCCTCCGCCACCACCATTTCGGATGAAATTGCCTCCCGTGTTGTCTCCTTTAGACGTCTCAGTTTTCAGGTTTTTAAAGTTATTTTTATTTAATTACTTTACACAGACCAGCCAACACCATATTGGCTATCCACCATTTTGTCCCTGTGCTCCCGCAGGCAAAGCAACCAACATTTTAGCTTTTAGCTCAGAGTGGAGAATCCACCAATCAGAACAGAGAATCCACCCATTGGGGGGAAAATCCTCCACTGACATTTGCGGTCCCTGTAGTTAGCCAATGGTTTTGCTTCAACCAAGAGTGGTGGGAATAATTGATTAGGAAGGAGGGAGTTGTTGAATTCTGGGAAGAGGAAGGCTACCGCAAGGTGGGCGGGGGATGCACTACCGTCATGCCACTATGACGTTATAACGTTACCACGCATGCATTTAAAAAAAAAAAAAGAAAGAGCGGGGAAATGAGGGAGGGGTGAGGGGGGTGGGAGGGTAAGGGGAGGGGACATGGACAGGGGAGCGGCTGAAAGCATCGGGGCAACCGCTAACTGTGAACTAAAAACTGTGGGGTTAAAGAGGAGCTGAATCCTCTGGTGAAAAAATGGATACCGTTTCTCCAGGGGAAAATTACCGGGGGAACTGAGGAGGAAATGAGAAGCAAGTGGCATGTGCAAAATCACCCATAGTATTGTGTACTGGGTTTGATGCATAGAAGCCCGGACTACGACGTAGTGATCAGCATAGATTTATTGAGTACACAACAAGCACGCAATACTGGCCGAGATGGCCAACTATATACAACTCCTAGGACACACCCAAAAGTCCTATTGGTGGGTTTGAATTTCCCGCCAGAGTTCTTATTGGAGGGCTAGTGGTGGTCTAGGATCCTTGACCCCTGTTGTCTCTCAGAGTCAAGCTCTGACTGTATGCCACTGGCACCCAGTGGTGGTCAGCGGACATAACACCTAGCTTGTAATTCAGATCAGTTGTGCACCACAGGTTCCAAAGCATGTGTTACAGGCAGGGTTCCAACTCTGGCATGGGAAATTCCTGGAGATTTGGGGCAGTGCCCTGGAAGGGTGGAGTTCCAGGAAAGGAGGGAGCTCAGCAGGGTTGTGATGCCCTACTGCCGCAGAGTTTTTGTAAGCAGGGCAGGCGGGACCTGGAATACCTGGAACAGCTGAACATGCAGCAAATTTTGGGGTGGTGGTGTCATGGGTCCATCTCACCCCAACAAATCTCTCTCACACAGGGTCTGTGAAAAGTCACTTTAATTCAGTCCCTCCAGTTGTATATTCAGGTGGGCCCTGTCATGTCCTTGTCCCAAAGTTTCCTCAGTTCAGAACTGGACACATCAAGCACACAGGTCTCAGGCCCTTCTCACCCTGACCATTCTGGCTCCCCCAGATCACTTCCTTTAGGGACCTCCCTAGCATCTGGACCTGTCCCCACAGGCAGGACTCACCCCCTCCCATGCCCAGAACAATCCCAGGGGGATGCTGCCTCCACCAATAACAGCCGCAATGGCCAGCCAACCCCCTCCTCACAGTGTTAGCACCTGTCCCACTGGTTTCTTCTGGGCTGTCTGTTTGGTGTAGTGGTTAAGTGTGTGGACTCTAATCTGGAAGAACCAGGTTTGATTCCCCACTCCTCCACTTGCACCTGCTGGATGACCTTGGGCAAGCCATAGTTCTGTCAGAGCTGTTCTCTCAAGGACAGATCTGAAAAGAGCTCTCTCAGCCCCACCTACCTCACAGGGTGTCTGTTGTGGGGAGGGGAAGGGAAAGGAGTTTGTAAGCCGCTCTGAGACTCCTTCAGGTAGTGAAGGGCAGGGTATAAATCCAATCTCCTCCTCCTGAACTTTTTATTTCTTTCAGGGGAACTGATCTTTGTGGCTGGTAATTCCAGAACTACTCCTGGTTCCATCTGGAGGCTGGCAGCTCTTATACAAGACGTTGTCACAGAGGGCCAAACATGTCATGATCCACGAAGGATATACCTTGCTGACTTGTAAAAGAGAAATAGTGACTGTGTGGGTCCCAATTCAGGTTTGGCTATAAGGGAAAGGAAAGTTGCCAACCTCCAGGTGGGGCCTGGAGCTTTCTTGGAATTACAACTGATCTCCAGACAACAAAGATCAGTTCCCCTGGAGCAAATGGCTGCTTTGGAGGGCAGACTTCATGGCATTATTCCCCACTGAAGTCCCCCCCCTCCCCAATCCCTTCCCTCCCCAGGCTCTGCCCTGAAATCTCCAGGAATTCTCCATCCCAGAGCTAGCAACCTGGGGCAGAGTCTAATCTTTCTCCTGTGCTTGTTCCCTATTGAAATAACTGAAAACTGAAAGTTGTATTTTGGCTGGGTCCATTTTTGAGGGCTGTGTGTCACTCCATTCTCCCCTATATCTCTGTCATCAGCCCTTTTGAGCCTGCAGGCACCTTTGGAATTCTGACGCAGGATGATGGGGTGGGGCCAACCCCAAAATGTCAGGGGTGCTCAGTTCTCATAGTAGCTCTTTAATATTTTAGGCAGAAGCTCTGGTTTACAGGATGGATTAAAAATCTGATATATAAAAAATATTTTTGTGCATACACAGAACTTACCTACAGTCATACAGTGAAGATTCTTGTGCTCTGGTAGCAAACAGCTGCTGTCAAAATAACATTTTAAAAAACCTGCATAGCCAATCAGATCTCCTACGGCCAATCAGAAGCCCTGCTGGGTGACAGGTGGCCCCAGATACTTTCTAAATACCGTTGGTGGGTGTCAGGAAAATGGTTGGTGGGCAACATGGCCCTCCTAGATGCCACATTGGGGACCCCTGCTCTATATCCTTGCTTCCCTATCAGCCTACATCACCTAGTTTGCTTGCACTGGCTTGGATGCTATTAGGAAACAGCTATCCTCCCCCCATTTTCCAGCACTGTGGTGCTTCTTTGCACCTCCTGGGGTTCCCCAGTATTTCCTGTGATCTATCCTGAATGTGCTTCGCTCTGATGTTTTGGGAAACACTGCAGTAAAACCAGGGTGGCACAAAAATCAACATGAAAAACCTGTGGGTTCCCAGATCAGCCTATGCTGGCACCATTTTCAGTGCCACAGTCTCCCATGGTAGCTACTTCCCCTTGCCACCAGAGGTTTTGTTTTTGGTTTTTAAATCAGCACTGCCATATTATTATGCAAAGATTGAGTCCAGTGGCACCTTTAAGACCAACAAAGCTTTTTTCTGGGCATAAGCTTTTGTGTGCATGCACACTTCTTCAGCTGCAGGCACACAAAAGCTCATACCCAGAATAAAACTCTGTTGGTCTTAAAGGTGCCACTGGACCCAAACTTTATCCTGCTGCTTCAGACCTACACGGCTGCCTCACCTGAATATATACTAGTGTTATACAGTTATGGCATTATCATTATCTCTCTACTAGTTTCTCTGAATTGCTGGCTCAGACCAGTGGTCTGTGTAGCTAAATTCTGTTCCGCACAACAGAGGCCGACCAGATGCCTCTAGAAAATCTGCAAGCAGGGCACAGAGTCCAAAACCTCTCCCATAATTATCCCACCAGCACTGGTAGTCACTGAGTGACTGCCTCTAAATATGGAAGATGCCCACTGTGGCTTGATGTACCCCTGGATGTACCCATCCTTCATATTTTGTCTAATCCTCTTTTAAAGCCAACTATACATAGGGTTGCCAACCTCCAGGTAGGGTGTAGCCATCTCATGGAATTACAACTAATCTCCGGGCTGCAAAGTTCAGTTCCCCTGGAGAAAATGGTTGCTTTGGAGGGCGAAGTCAATGGCATTACATCTAACTGAGGTCCCTCCCTCCCTCCCTGAACCCCGCCATCCCCAGGCATCCCCCAAAACTCCACGCATTTCCCAACCTGGAACTGGCCACCCTAACTATACTAGAGGACATCACTATGTCTATGAATTCCCCATATCCATTTCTCTTTGAATGAAAAAGTACTTTCCTTTTGTCGGTCCTGAATCTTCTGCCCATCAACTTCATCAGGTTCCTCGCCTCTGCCCCAGTTCTAAAATGTTGAACGAGGAAGGAAAAGTTCTCTGGATTCCCTTTTCCCAACCCAGTCATGGATCTGACTCAGTATAAGGCACTTTGTGTGTGTTCAGCACGGTAAGTCACAGATCCCCGGCCTTTCTGAGCCTGCGAGCCCCTTTGGAATTCTGACATGGTCTGGTGGGCGCAGCCAGAAAATGGCTGCTGTAGGAGGCAAAGCCAGCCAGAAAATGATTGCTGCAGCTTACCTTCAATAGCAAAGATCCTTGTGCTCTGGTGGCAGCTGCTGCCAAAGCGACATCTTGAAAAGTCTGCCCAGCCAATCAAATCTCCAGAGGCCAATCAGAAGCCTTGCTAGGCAAAAGGCCCACCAGGCCCCATTCACTTTCTAAAAACACTTGGCTGATGCCGGGAAAGGTGTTGGTGGGCACCATGTTGGAGACCCCTGCAGTAAATCATTCCGTTCTGTGTTTGTTGCCGCTAGCAAGCCATGCCATGGTTTGCTGGTGGGTTTCCAGCTTCAGGTGAACCAGGCAGGTGTTCAAGTGTCTGTACCCCTGATGCTCTCTGATAAAGGTGTTAGATTTCTCTCCCCATTCAGCAGTGCTCAGGGGCAGAAGTATTCCGCCAGGGAACCACTGCTCTAGCCACCACTGCTGGTCTCTATAGCCCCTGCACACAACGTGCCTCCCGGATGGATAAATCTGCACAAGTTAGGTTGGCCTCCCGTCCAAAAAATTTCTCTAGCAGTGCTGCTGGGCAGAACACTGGTGGATTGGTGGAGCGCTTCCAGCTCTTGGCTAGGGATTCATCCACACTCTGGGGCTGGCTGAACGCTTGGGGTCTTGGCGGAAGCCCTCCCGGATGAGCCCAGTGTTTGGAGAGGGAAGGGGGGGGACTTGGAGTTTGCTGTGGGGAATTTGCCCAGAGGCTTTTCCTTCACTTAATCTTCCAGACGCCAGCCCAGTGGACAGCTGCCAGGATGCCAGGTCATCTTGTCAGTAAATAAAGGAGCAATGTTTCCAGCTCCAGATCCCATTTGTAAAGGGAAAATGATTAATGACACTAAGAAACCACAATTCATCCAGGGAAAGAAAGTAGACTTGCCCAAAAAACACATGAGAATTAGTGCTCCGACTGGCTCCTGGGGGCAGGCGAGGGGAAGCTAATGGCAAACAGAACCCATCTGTGCAGAGACGGAGAGGGAGAAGTGTGAGAGAAACAAAAGCTCCTTGGGAGAAATGGGAAGAGGGATGGAGAAAATTCCAGAAGACAGAGCCTGTGTAGTGCCATGAGTCGGTTACTGCTGTAGGACAGTGGTAGTTCCAGGTTCGAATCCCCAGTCAGCATTAATAAGCTTGTTCATTGACAGTCTCTCACCCTCAGTCTAGGCTACTTACAGGGTTATGAGGATACAAGGCCGCAAAACAAGTTGCAACAAGTTACTTAGAGGAAGGGCTAGAATAAAAAATGGGACCAACAGAAGAAGGGGAGAGGAGAAGGAAAACTAGACAGAAATTCTTTTAGGAAAGAGATTGAAAATAAAATGGCTGATATTATAATGCCCCTGTATAGATCTGTGATTTAGCCTCCTTTGGAATACAGTGGGTAGTTCTGGTCAAGACTGTGTCTCAAAAAAGACACTGCAGAACTGGAAAAAGTCCAGAAGGAGGTAATCAAGATGGTTAGGGAATTGCCCTTCCCTATGAGGCAAAGCTGAAGAATCTGGGACTTTTCAGTTGAGAAAAGAGAAGACTATGGGATGACATGAGAGACGTTTATAAAATTATGCCCAGGGTGGAAAGAACTGACAAAGTATTCTTTCTCTCTCTCTCAAAATACTAGAACTTGAGGGCATCCAATGAAACTGATGGGCAGTAGGAAAGACAAAAGGAAATCTTTACCCAACAAGTGATTAAAATGTGGAATTCACAGTCAGAGTGCACTGATGGCCGCAGGCATAGACTGCTTTAAAAGGGGATTAGACAGATCTATCATTGGCTACTAAGCATGGTGACATAAGGGATCCTCCACATTTAGTAAACCTCTAAATACTAGAAAGCAACATCAGGGGAAGGCCTTGGACCTCCAGAGGAACTGCTTGGCCACTGTGAGACAGGATGCTGGGCTAGATGAACCACTGATCTGATTCAGTAAGTGATGTTCTTAAAGTCAAGGCAGCCAGGGTTATTAATTGCCATGGTGGTTAGTGGAACCTCCATGTTCAGAGACAATGTAGCTCAGAATATTAGTGGCAGCGAGCTAAAAGGAAAGAAGGTCTGTTCCTGAAGGCATCTGGTTGGGAGATGGGGGATGCATGACTAGGTAGTCTAATCCAGCAAGTTGTTTTTGTAAGTTCTAAAGCTCTGAAACAGAACCTGCTTTTTTCTAACTGCCTCCAGCTGATTACCAACCCACAGTTCAGAGCTTGCCACACCGCAGCTCACAGTAGGCAACAGACGGAGCTTGCCAGGTTCCCTTGTCGCTCTGGTGGGGGGATTTTGGGGTTGTTCTGGGGTTGGCAGGGACATCATGAGTGGCACCATTGTGTTGGGGATGTTGCGTGGCAATGGCCCTGTTTAGGGGCGGGGTTTTCCCTGCTGGCCAGCTGGTCTGTGGCGGGGAGAAGCCCCTGAAACCGGGGGACACCCCACATGAACCTGGGGCCTGGAAAGAAGGAAGATGGCCAGAGTATTCATGTTGCACGGGTCTTGCACTAGCCTGCATAGGTTCAGGGGCAGCAGGAGAGCCACAGAAACTAAAGCAGCCCACACAGCTGCGATGTAAAGAATGGAGGCATCCAAACAAACCCAACCCAAAATGAGCTCTCTCAGTATACTCTAAGAAACTGCTCCGAAGGAAGATGGCTGTTTTAATGGACCAGGAAGTGCCTGAAAGAAAGGCAGTGTGTTTCCCAGGGGAAAGGCGTAGGATAAAAATGGTGGCAACATCTAATGATCCAGATTATTAGAGCCGCCCTGAGCCCGGGGAGGGCGGGGTATAAATTTGGAAAATAAATAAATAAATAAATAATAAATTACAATTCTATAGAGCAAGCAGCCTAAGACAGTGAACTAACTGCTCATTGGGATTCAAACTCAAGCCTCTGATACATAAGGACAATACTGCTGAAGCAGCTCTAAGGCTCACCTAACTCAGCATCCTCTTCCCCAGCACTGGCCAGCTAGATGTCCTCCCAAGACAGCCTACAAGCAGGACAGGAATGCAACAGCTGTCCCTGGAAGATGACCCCCCCAGCAGCTGGTGTTCAGAGAAACACTGTCTCTAAATAGGAAGGTTCCATTACACTTTGAATAAAACTGTTGGTCTTAAAGATGCCACTGGACTTAGACTTTGTTGTTCTCCATAAATATGTCTTGTTACATCTAGCATGCTTTAAATGTAACCTAAGATAGAGATCATTACCACATCCCATGGCAGCAAAATTCCAAAATTATTGATGCATTGTGTGAAACTTGGCACTAGATTTTAGCTAATCTTTCATTGTACATTTATTTCCAGTACTGTTAGGGTGAGCTACACAGAGGGTGCGGCTCTCAGAAGACTCCACAGCAGTCTCAAAGTAGAGAGGGTATCCACCCAATCGGGCACTGTTTTATTGTATTCGTTTAATAAACGCATCTGTTGCAAAGCTTAACCAATGGGGCTCATAAGGAGGGATGCCAGCCTCCAGGTGGGACCTGGGGATCCCCCAGAATTACACATCATCTCCAGACTACAGAGATCAGCTCCCCTAGAGAAAATGGATGCCTTGGAGGGTGGACTCTATGGCACTGTACACCACTGCACCCTGTCCCCCCCAGTCTCCAGCCCCAAATTCCAGGAGTTCCTCATGGAGCTGGCAACCCTACCCCCCCCCCCCCAAACTTCTGTCAGTGGCAGGGGGGAACCTAACAACCCTACTCATGAGGCAGCCTCCATTCATGATGAAACTCATACAGTATACTAAGATTAAAACCACCATAAATAATATTTTCCAAAGATTCGTGCAACAAACAAACAAAATAGGCAACCAATACGAAGAGCCACAAACCAAATCCAGTGTTTTCTGTAAACAGTTGTATGAACTCTGGAAACATGGCAGTGCTTGGAGACTTAGAACTCCGCACCACAAGGAGGAATGCAAAGGCTGGATCAACCATTACCCTATCAATGCCACAGATTTTTGATTTTACAGGCAGTAGAATACTTTCTCAACTGCATCTGCCCTGCTAACAATGTGGCTGTAGCAGGAAATGAATTTTGGCAGGGACTGGATAACAGTCAAGATGACCATTGCCGGCATGCGGCGGAGTGAAGCCAACATCAGCTCTCCTCTTGGTTCTGGTTTTGGAGCATCCTAATCCTCCTTGTCAGACTGTTGAGCGGGGAGAGCTGAGAGAAAGCAGGAGCGGACTAGTTTGGAAAAGCATAAAAAGAGTCCTCCAGCACGATCTCTGACTCTCATCCAAGCAGCTGCGTTCTTTCTGCTCTGGCATCTCGAGCCCTTGTGTAATTTCTGGGCTTGGAAAAGGAGAGAGGGGAGGATTCATCACAAGCGGAGAGATAAAAAATGAGGCTCTCTCCTCCTAATCAGGCCATTGAACCTTATAATGAGTCTCAAGGCAAAAGAAAAAGAGGCCGGCAAACTGAGAAAGGAAGACCTGAGAATCCAGAACAAGCACCGTCAACTGGGAAGGCAAACTGGGAAGTTCTGCAACTACCTAAGCCAGGCAGGTTTCCTTTAAAATGTCAAGGACAGGGTCTGGGGCCCAGCCAGGGCCAAACACACACAAACCAAAGCATCACTGCATTTCCTGGCTGAGAGAGTCTGGATGGTCCAAGCCAGGAACACAGAAAGCTGCATTTCCCCAGCTTCCTTCTTCAAATAAATCAGAACTGCTGATCTCTTTCAACTCTGCAATCGGATCTGTTCCAATAAGGAAGGGAATGAAAGGCCATGTCCCCCTGGAAGCCACCAGAGTAATAAATCTCCAACGTACAAACACATCCCAGATTTCCAACTGCATTTGTTTCATGGTATTGTTTTAACAGAGGGCTCAAACTGCAATAAACTCAGCCCTCGCTAGAGGGTTGTTCCAACATACTGCTGGCAGATGCGACCGGGGCAAAGGACTGCAGTGGAAACAGAAAACTCCTGCAAGGAACTGATCCATCCCCCTGGACAGAGCCGCAGGCCTCATCTGCGTCCTTCCTTTGGGACCGCTCAATGAACAGAATGGCACTGGTGTTAGAACTCGGCCGGCACTGTCCTGAACGGAGTTACACTTTTCAAGGCCCATTGACTTCAACGGACTGAGAAGGACGTGAGTCTGTTTAGGACTGTACAGTCATTCAGAGTGAATCCATGAAAGTTTCTGCCAGTTTCTGTGGAGCAGTGTTCCCAAAGGAGATGAGGAGCATGCTCATTAACACCTCTCCATATGTCCTAAGCCTTTCCCCAAACTGGAAGATGGAGATGCAGAAATGCTCTGTCCCCTTCTCTCCTTCTCTAACCTGGTATCTCCTACTTAGAAAGTGGAACAAGCTACATGTGACCTTGGAGCTCTGTGACTGGAACTCCAGACCACGTTATTGGCATATTATGCACAGGTGTTTTCCTGCACTTTCACCATGCATGTCTGTCAGGTTTTCTTTGTTGTTCTGCACTGATTTTCCTCCCTTCAGTGCTCAGTTCACTATCTGGTTGCTGTTTCCCCGGATTCTCTGAGAGTGCTTTTGTGCCCATTTTTCTCAATTTGCTTCTAAGCTGATGGTAATTCAAAAGAGTACAGGTTCCCTTGGATTCCCCCCCTTTTGCCACCCCTCAAAGGTCACTCCCCTGCCCACACTGAGGTCATTATGCCCACTCTACATCTTCTGCCATCCTCCTGACGTTCATTGGTGTACAAGCTCCATTTCCCCCTCACTTTTAAATTTAATTTTTTTTACAAGCAACATGAGTCTAGTGATACAAGACTATCGCTAGACTCAGATCGCTGAATAAAAAATTTTAAACGATGGGGGGCAGTTTAAAAGGAGTTGTGCGAAGTTTAGTTCCCTGCTGGTATTGACCTGAAAGGGGATCAGAGAGGAGGTAAACGGCAGCATCCCCAGTACAAAAAAAAAAAAAGCATGCAAAGAAAATAAAGGAAATCAGTGCAGAATGAAATTGACATGAGATGTAAAGAGACCTTAATGATCCCAGCTAGCCTTATCTTGTCGGAAGCTAAGCAGGATTGGCTCTGGTTAGTATCTGGAGGGGAGACCACCAAGGTAGTCCAGGGTTGCTACACAGAAGCAGACATTGACAAATCACTTCTGTTCACCTCTTGTCTTGAAAACCCTACAAGGTTGCCATAACTCAGCAGTGATCTGCCAGCACTTTACACCACTGCAATGATATGAAGGGATATAACTGAAAAAGATCTGGCAAGCCAGATGCCTTCAAATATTTATAAGTAGGCCTCAGAGGCAGTACTCCATGCTCAAAAGTACTGTGCAGGCTTCAGGACAGATCCCAGCTGTTAAAACTTGTTCTGTGGCTTAGCTCTGGAAACTGCAGATACTACTGGAAAGTCCAAATGATACTACAAAAGGAACTGAACCTCATGGGTGGTATATATAAAATGGTGCCCACATAAGGCTTTTGTAAATCCCTCTTGTGGCAACAGTCATGTCTCATCAGATGGATTAAACTAAAGAGAAGTCCCATGGTACCTTATAGATCAAGTAAATTTTATTTCAGCAGATACGCATTTCCAGGTTCATCTTCACTTCATAAGATGCATGCAGTGTATCATTATTTTGGAATCTCCTTTAAAACAAAGTTACAAAAGAGGGGAAGCTGAAGCACAGGGAAACCTATTGCAAATAATTCAGGGGTGTTTCACTATCGAATGGGTGTGGATTAGGGAAAAGGTCAGAGGTCTCAGTTTTTCATGGCATACAGATAGGGCAAAATGCAACCAAAAAAGTAATAAATCCAGACAGAGTGGGTGAAAATGACCTGGACTAGTGGAACCAATGTGTATTCAGATTTATCCAGTGAAAGTCGAGGGTGATCAGGCATATGTAAAATTCCAGTCTAATAAAGAAAAGTACAGAGACCACACATTGGCTCAGCAAAACCAGCTGATGCCCGTAAAGGGGTGGGGAGTCATTTGTTGCCTTGCCGCCACTTCAGATGGCATTATTAAAGACTCGTAAACATGACTGCCTTGCTAAACTGTGAAAAGTGTGTGCCAGGTCAATGGACAGAGCTGTGTTCCCAAGAGAAGTGCCTATGCTGGACTTTGGAATGTACACTGTGGCCAAGGGGAGGCTTGTGCTTAAGAAGTATGCCAAGCCAAATGTGGACCCTTCTGCCTCTGCACCTCTGCATCCATACAAGCACTGGGATGCAGACCAGCAGCCCTGACCTCCATGCACACAGAAACAGCAGCAGATCAGGAAAGAAGTCATGCTCTGGTAAAGGACAGATGTTCCTGAACAGAAGTCATGAGGGAATTCCTTCTTCTTCACACAAGCCCCCCCCCACCTTTGTGTGTTAACTTCACCTGGAAAACATACATTCCTCTCCCTCCTGAGCCAGCCTAAGACAAAAGGATGTGCCCAGCTACAGACAATAGCAGCAATCCAGTCTTCCTGTCACCCATCAAGTTAACGTCAGTGTCAAATATCTGGTCATTAATCCAAAGCACCAGCCCTGCGACATGACTGGTTCTCTTCCTTCTCTCCTTTGTCTCACCCCCTTCCCCCAGAGGTTTCACTCTCTGCTGACCATTAATTTACAATTGCCCAACTATTAATCCTTTTATGCCCAATTCAGAGTTTAAAGGGTTTTTTTAGCATTTCCTGGGGACCAAGTGACCACATGAGCCTCTAGCCTCAGGTCACATTTTAGGTATTTAAGGAGAGCCCTCCCTGAGTTCGCTCTCTTATAGCTCCTACAGCTCTCTTAGCTCTTGCCTCCTTGCCTCTCGCTTGCTACCTTGTTGGTTCTATTCCTGAGCAGCTTGAGACCATTCCATGTGTGTTGCTGGTCAACTTACGTCCCCCTTCCTGCATGATCAACTCGTCTCATCGAACAGGTAAGGTATCACCCAACCAATGATACTTCCTGCTCATACAAACATCTCTATACTTTCAGTGCTGTATTCTTACCCCTGTATTGTGTGTGAATGCTTGCTTTTCTGTATGTATGCTTAAAGAACCTCTAGGAAAGAGATTATTGTTTTAGCTACAAAGTCTCTGCATCTATTTGTGGGCTCCGGGAATTCCGACTCCTGTATACATAGGTTATGATCCTATATTTTAAGCCGATTACCATTTAATATCTATAATACCCTCCCCTTCACTTATTAATATATAATTCAATTTGCACATGGGTTGAGCCAAGTCCTGGGGGAAGCTGGTATTAAATAGAATCAAGTGATTTACTCTACATCACTGAAATCCCCTTTTAAAAGACTGGTAACTACACAGAGGGACTTTCCCCCTTGAGTCCCTTTCTTCCCATACCATTCTCCCTCTTGCAGCCATGTATGTAACATGATGACATAATGGAGCCAATAGCATCTCCATTGGGCAGTTTGTGGATGCAATAACAGCAGGGAGGGAGGCTGAAGCTGTTGTGAAAAAAAAGAGGTACATGCAACCAAGAGGTACAACATTCTCATTGCACATCCATGTCAGATTTCCACCAAAAAACCATGAGGACTTTGTAACATGTAGCAATGTTCTTCATTTGCATAGGCTTCCAGCCAGCCTGTCCTGGTTGAAGCAGTGGTGGTTTCTGCCATGGCATCAGACTGGCACACAAAGGAAGACATAAATCTCCTCTCCTCTCCTGTCTGTCCTCTGGGAACTCTAAACCACCAAGCAAGGCCCAGAATAAGGCACACTCAGTGACATGGATGCCATTAATTTTTAAATAGTGAACATATAACAATATGAATAAAAACAGCAGTATAGTTGCAAGATATTTGATTTGTTAATACCCAAATGCACAGCCTATGGATCAGCTCTGCTATGAAAAGAAAAGCCGGGCACTTCAAAAGCAGAGGAGAAATTCAGTTGAGGGAAATTCAGAAACCTCCCCAACCAAATGTCACCTAATACTGTTAAGTGTGATGCAAGCACTGGGGATTGCATGCATACACCTTCTTCCTCCTCTCTGCTGCTCCTTTTCTCTCGTTCCCACTCTTTCTCACACGCACAACACGCACCACTCCATCAGCACATGAAGACATGAGACTAAACAGCTGCCTCAGTAAAGAGCTTTGCAAAAGTATGTCCGAACTCATTAAGCATCAGGCCAAACAATACCCAAAGTGGCAATGAGGGCAATTTCAAGGTTGTTGGTCATTAATCACTCACTGACAATCCTGACAGGGCCAGTCACTCCAAAGAGTTCAGCTGTCTGGGGGAAAAGCGAGTGAAGAGCCGGCCTCCTTCAAGTGGCCTTCTATGTTCAGCATCAGCCAACCTGGCCATGTCTTGCAATACCCATGTCCCCAGTCCTCTGTATGTGTCCCAGCACGATCCTTGTCCATTACAAATAAGTGGGTAGAATGGGGTGCCAGAAAATGGACACCTGCTAAAGAAAAGAAGAAAAAGAGCCGATTCCGCACAAGTGCTTTGCTTCCCTTTCCTCCTGGGTTTAATTGGTCCAAATCAGTGTGTGCGTTTCCGCATTACAGGAATCTGACCCGGGTTGATGCCAGTTCTTCATTTCCGCATCTGTCCTTGCCCCAAATCTTGAGCCCCCACCCATCTCCCCCCTCTTTTTTAAAAAATGTAGGTGGAGTTTCGTTATGACATCGTGATGGAACAAAGTCATGATTGGCCAAGGTTTTTCATAATTCCCGGGAAAGTACATCATGCACCCACCCCTTCCCCCCCTTTTTTAACGTAGGCGGAGTTTAACGTAGGCGGACCTCCATGCCGCCATTACTGCATCATGTTATTACTTTTGCCATTTGGAAATGCCCACGAAAAGAAAAAAAAGCTTGTGCCAGGGATGGAGGGGAAATGGAGGGTGGGAAAGGGATGGGAAATGGAGGGGGAACATGCAACACAACACATGTAATCCCTGCAAAAATTGTGTCCACACCACCACACCACCCACAATACACTGGCCCCGCAAAAAATGTCAACCACACAACGATGGATCAATGTCGTGTCGTGTTGTTGTAATGCAACGGGGGGGGGGGGGGGGACAAAAAAACAAAAAACTTTTGCGCAAACAATGCAACACAGAAATGTGGAGACATCAACAACAAAAGTACATTTTTAAAAAGACATTTAAATGCCAGTCAACGGTGGGTCAATGTTGTGTCGTGTTGCTGTAACGCAACAAAGGGGGGAACAAAAAAAACCCCGCTTGCACCAGGGCGGGAAAGGAAGAGGATAGGCAGGAAAGGGGAGGGAAAGAAGCAGAGAGGTGTTAAAGGGGTGGAGCAAGAAACCCTGATTTCGGAGTTCCCCACTTGAATGCCCCGACTTCACTCCCGTGGCAACCCCCCCACCCCTGAAAATCCCAGAAACGGAAGATTCAGGGGAACCGAGGATTACATTTGGGTCAACTGCAGACCCGGAGCAACAAGAGGGGAATTGTTGCTCTACCTCGGTCATCCAGCAGTTGCAAGTGGAGGAGTGGGGAATCAAACCCAGTTCTCCCAGATTAGAGTCCGTGCACCACTATACCAAGCAAGCCAGGGTTCTCCCAGATTAGAGTCCGCACACTTAAACACTACACCAAAGGGGAAATCACAGCTGATGTGGAACTGGTACAAGGGCAGCTTCCTGCGCCTGGGTCCTCAACCTTTTTCACTCTGTGGGCAGCTTTGGAATGCTGACAGAGTTGTGGGCCCATTCACAAAATGGATGCAGTGAGAGGTGGAGACACACAAACAACCAGAGAAAGTCCAAGTGCAGGGAAGAAGAGAGTTAACTGAGCTGGGAAAGAGGATAACACCAATGCTGTGTTGGCAGGGTCCACCAAAGCAACATTATTTTAGATTTTTAACAGTCATTCAGATGCTGTGCTGGCAAAGAACACCACCCACTGTCTGGAAACATTTGGCAGGAACCAGGTAGGAGACCACAGACGCCACATTGGGGACCCCTGTCCTAGACAAAGAACCTAGGATTGCCAGACCCCCAGTTGGGGCAGGGTTTTCCCTAATTTTGGGGGTTCCAATCTGCTGGCGGACACTTGGCTGTCAGGGGAAGCCCCACCCCAAACAGCCCCCTCCCATGTTAATGTGGCCGTGCGAGGCATGTTGACACTCTAGTATTTTGGCCCAAAGCTTTATGGTAACCATAGAGTTTTGGCCAAAATGCTAGAGTGTCAATGCACTGACATGCCCAGCGTAATGACAAGAAGACTCCAGGATGGACCCAGGAGCACCCCAAGTTCCTAAACTGGTTGAACTCCATTCCCCATAAATATCTATTATAAATAAGATGGAAACCTGGAGCAAATGAGAAAAGCAATCAAATTATCTTATTCCATTTTGTATTTGAGGGATAAGCTCTTTCCTTGTCCTTTAAATTAAACCCAGCAGCTGGCTATAGCTTGAAAGCAGAGTGCATATTTCTGAATCATTAGGGCTGAAAACTGCTGTAAAGCTGCTGTAAAGCACGTTGCTGAAAAATACAATAAGGCACCACACAACCACATTACAGCTCTGACAGCAACAAAAAGGATTTTGCATTTTTTAAATTCTTATTCTCAAGTCGACAAAGAGGATGCTAATGCACTGCAAAGCTCGCTCCCAGCAATCCGTAGCAGGGGACGTGATTGCCAGCACAATCCTATGTACGTCTACTCAGAAGTAAATCCCACTATGTTCAATGGGGTTTACTCTCAGGTAGATGCACATAGAACTACAGCCTGTATCAGCTCCTGGGCTGGTGCTTTGGGCAGCTGGGTCCAAATTAAGGTTGCCAGCTCCCAGATGGGGCCTGGAGATCTGGAATTATAACTGATCTCCTGACTGTGAAGACCAGTTCCCCTGGAGAAAATGGCTGCTTTCAAGGGTGGGCTCTATGGCCTAATACATTATTTTTTGTAAATATTTGTGTGTGTGTGTGTGTGTGCATGCCTGGGAAAGAAATGGCTGGCTTCTGGTGATGCCTAGTGGGCCTGGGAGGCAAGGGACGTTCAGAGAGTTGGCTTGCTGCCTACCTCTGCGTCATGGCCCTGGTACTCCTCGGAGGTCTCCCATCCATGTACTTACCAGGGTCGGCCCTGCTTAGCTTCTGATGAGATCGGGCTTGCCCAGACTATCCAAGTCAGGGCTGCATTATACATTATTGAGGTCCCTCTCCTTCCCAAACCCTGCCCTTCCCAGGTTTCCCCCCAAATCTCCAGGAATTTCCCAGCTCAGAGTTGGCATTGCAAGGCCAAGTCAGTGGTGGCATGGGCCCAGGAGGTGATCGGTGTACCTTGCTTGGGGATGGCAACCTTGAACAAGCCCTGCCAAAGAGCCCAGGGGCAATAGAGTTACCATGTAGAGCCTGGACTCTAGACCCTGAAGAGAATTCTGCTCATTTGGGTTTCTGCTGTTGCTGCAGCATTCTGGGAGAACTCCAGGCCCCACTTGGAGGTTGGCAATCCAAAGCGTGGGTGAGACTGAATATCAGATATTGAGCCAGACAATCCTGGCAAATTTATCAAGGGAGTCTGTTCAAAAAGCATTCTATCTTCCTGACAGCATTCCTTGTAAGACACATTTTGGAAATCTCTGAGAAAGAAGATAGAACAAGCTTCTTCCATAGTTCAGCTAGGACCTTCTTCCTAACATGCAATTGAATGCATCCTCCCTGCAGTTTCTAACCACTGGTTCTCGACCTCTCTTTGATAGGAAGAGGGGAGGTAGTTGCCCCCCTTCCTTCCTTCTGGTGTCCTTTGAAAACCTGGAAGACTGTCAGCATGTCTTCTCTTAATCTCCTCCCCTGCAGCTCACATATATCCATTCCCTTTAGCCTTTCATCATAGGATTTGCCTGAAATCCTTTATCATCTTTGTAGCTCTCCTCTGAATCTCTTCTTGGCTTGTCAACACCCTTCTTGCACTAAGATGCCCAACCGAACACTGTTTTCCTAATGTGGTCATATCCAGAGCTGCCAAGAATTGATAGGTCAATGGAGACTTGCAAAAGTGTTTCAGCAGCACTTTCTATTTAAGGCTACAATCCTATGCACATTTACTCGGGAGTAAGTCCTATTTGAATCCACTGGACTTACTTCCAGTTAAACGAAGATAATGTTGCAAGGCACACCAGAGACAGAGAGGTAACGGTGCTACAAACCGCTCTTCTCACTATTATTTCCTTGGCATGTTGGAAAAAACTCTAATTTCCTCTGCTTTTTCAACTGCTGATTTGTGTGCTCATTTATTAACTTCTTTATTATGACTGACTTCAATTATACCCTGCCTTTCTCCTCCACGGGGATCCAAAGCAGCTTCCATCATACTCCTCTCTTCCACTTTATCCTCACAACAACCCTGAGGGGCTGGTTAGGTTGACAGTGTGACTGGCCCAACAGTACTTGGACAGCTTCCATGACAGAGTGGGGATTTGCACCTGGGTCTCCCAGATCCTAGTCTGACACTCTAACCAGAACACAACATGGGCTTCCATGAGTAAAGAGAATGTTAAAGACCTTAGAACCCTTATTTTCCCTCAACATTTGTTGGAATTCCCCTGCAATTCCAGTAACCAGCTTTTGATAGTATTTGAGCTCCAGCAAACTGGAGCAAGAGGGGTTTTTTTGGTTTTTGTTTTAAAAAGATGACATGATTAGTGTGCCACCTACTTATATTTGATCATTACTTACATTGCAGCGCATTTCTGGGTTGTTTGAATTGCTTTTGAGCTTCTGGTGTGAAATATATAGGACACCGGGGGGTTCATGACCCCAAGCATGTAGTTTAGCTGCAAGGGTGACATTAACTTCAGTCCAGATTACTGAATTGAAAACACCCCCTCCCCCAGCAGCTGCCCTAAACTTTTACTAAGGTTACCTGTATAATAATGTTGCCAACCTCCAGGTGGTGGCTGGAGATCACCTGGGATTACAGCTGATCTCCAGGCGACAGAGATCAGTTCACCTGGAGAAAATGGCTGCTTTGGAAGGTGGACTCTATGGCATTCTACCCCACTGATGTCCATCCCCTCCTCAAACTCCTCCAAAATCTCCAGGTATTTCCCAATCGGGAGCTGACAACCCTCGTGTATAGCGCTTGTAGTTATTTCTCTACCAATGCTTGAAGCATGTGGTGGGGAAGGGATTTTTGATCAGGGAAACAGTACAGGGGCAAAGAATTGTAATGGCCCTTTTCTCAGCACTGCAACATCACTTTATATGGGGTTCCCCTGCAGCTGTTTTCTGGGGGGGGCACCCTATGGGGGAGAAATCCTCAGACCTTATGCCTGAGCAGAGATTCGAACGTAGGTTCCAAGTCAACCCACTATTTCTTATACTATGCTGGTACTTAATATGAAGTGTGTCTAGGAATGCCACCACTGTTCCATTTGCTAACAATCAATCCCTACCCAAAACTGTTTTTCAAGATCATCAGTGTATGCCACATCTCCCAGACCTGGCCTGTTCTAGCAGATTCCTGCTAGAATCCTGTACCAAACAGCAGCTCTCTCTGGAGACAATGAACACAATCTTTCCCTGTTAGCCATAGATCAAGCTGGTAATGGCTGAGCAGGCTCAAGTAGAAAGCCAGACGGGAATGAATGAATAAGCCAGTGCACTCTGCATGAAGGCAGAAGTAGGAAGAGCTTTTCTTCTCTGGGAGCTCCCTGCCGTTCGGAGGCACACTAGGCTAGAGATGTCCCGGTGAAGATGACTAATGGGATCTGGACACAGATCAAAGGCAAGCCAGGCTTAGCTTGATCTCTACATGCCTGCACGTGTGCGGACAGAGAAAACATTTCTTTGGATGTTTCCATTTCAGCAGGTCAGTGAAAAGCCTCTCTCCAGTGACAGATCTGTCAGGGCCGTGCAAAGACCCAGGTGTTAGGAGATGCAGATGGCAGAACCCAAAACTGGAGCAAGCATTTTCCAGAATAATGAGGCCAATGTCTATAAGTAAATCAAAGAGGCTAAAGAAAATCCATCTGAAGATAAGAAAGGAAAGGGCAGTGAACTCTTTTTCCAGTGGTATGGAAATATCAGGATCAGATTGCTCCTGGGTTCATGGAGAAGGGGCTCAAGGCAGTCCCTAATGGCAAAGAGCATGTTCCCCATGCCCATAGGTGGGTATGGTTCAGGTGTACGGAAGGGACCTCAGTGACAGAGCGTTGGCTTCCAGACTGAATCCGTGGCATTTCAGGAGCTGGGTAACCTTTCTTTGTCTAGGACTCTGAAGAGCCACTACCAGCTACAGTAGACAATACTAAACTAATGATCTGGCACAGTATAAGGGGGACCCACAAGCTCACTCTTCTCTTGCATGCAACTCCAATTAAAAACTTCCATTTGACTAATCTGATTAAATGCACATCTAATTAAAACTTCTGTATCCAAACCACAAACTATGGTTTGCTTGCTCCAGGATTAAACCAGAGTTTGGAATCCTGGTTTTCAGGGAACAGAGCAAAACATGGTTTATGGCCCAGATACGAAGAGGGAGCCTTTCATTAGATCACTACCCATGACAGGAGGAAGAAAAGGAAGTACAAGCTGGAGGATCATTTCAGGTTTGTTCACATAACAGCAAATCTTGGTTTGCCATCACACCTGAACTGTGCCACATGCACATGACATGTATAAATGTTCCTTGTCCTGTGGGTTGCTCACTCATGTGCAAAAGTGTACATGCTGTTGCTTGTGTATCTGTGATGACATTGGTATGTATAGTGTGCATATTAGATGATGTGCACAGAAAGGTAGAATGTAATATTTAAGTCAGCCAGGAGGGATTCAGCCTTCAGTAGTGGGTAGGACAGGACTAGAGAACGGGCTTGACAAAATAATACTTGGGGAGCAATATGGAAGAATTAGCCAACAAGACAATTTCTGAAGGACAAACTACTTTTTTCCAAGTTCTTCTGGATGCGGATACTTAATGGTCCACCTGTTCCTATACATACTTTCCCATTAGCTGAACTCATTCTTGGAAGATCTGTGTGCCTCTGCTTTCTGAAATAAGGCAGATAGCCAAAAAGATGGGGTTCTTTTCTGTTGTGGTACTACTTCTTTGGAACTGGGGCCACAGAAGTGAATCGAGGAGATCCCACACATATAAGCTGGATGTAGCCTACTGTATAGTCTTTTGGCCAACAAATTCTGAATATTACAATCTTACAGGATACAGCTGATCTCTGGGCTACAGGACTCAGTTCCCCTGGAGAAAATGGGTGTTTTGAAAGGTGGATTCTATGGCATTATATCTTGCTGAGGTTCCTCCCCTCCCCAAAGCCCATCGTCCCCAGGCTCCATCCCCAAATCTCCAGGAATTTCCCAACCCAGAGCTGGCAACCCTATTCAAGATGCTTCTTGAACATTGTCAAATGTTTCCTTAAATCTAGGAAGGCTGTTTTTGTTTGGAAAATGAAGTAAACTGTGAATACTAGCAGCACTTCCCTTATAAAATGGGGGTGCTGGCAGAACTCAAGCCCCCCTAAGAAGTAATTATGAAAGTATTTATGACACTGTTTACTTAGCCCAGATGCTGACTGTTATCAGCTGCCAGCATCTACAGAAGAAAATAGAACTATTGGTTGCTAATGGAATATTCAAATTGTCAAGCTCACAGCAGGGCTTGAGACATGGCTTGCAAGCTGCTTTTGGATCTGTGGTGTACAGGTTGTGCAAGTGTGAAATAAATAGGCAACCTTGCAAATAAAGGAGCAGCCAAACCAAAAGCCCTGTAATAGGTGGTGCATAGACTGATGACCCCGGTCTGGACCTATGGAAAGAGTTCATAAGCCCCAACAATTTACAATTCAGATTTTCTAATACTTGTTGCTGGTGAGACACAGTCCCTATTTTGTCCCAGTTTCCATCTCTTGGAGATGCCTTATTAAAATTTTGACAGCCTAAGTTCACGTCTCCAGATATTAAATCTCTGAAACTGTGTAAGGAGGGATTCATGTTGTCTCTAGTGCACAAGCACAAATATTGTGTATGCACATGCACATAAAAGCTACAAACCTAGGGATATTTTCCTAGGAGTAAGCACCACTGAATACTGTGGGGCTTACTTATGAGTAAATAGGTTAGGATTGCTTCCTAAAGCATGAGGTGTCATGAGCTGTGAATGCATGTAGATTAATAAGGCACATTGTAGCACAACTTGGGCCAGTCTGTCCCAGGCAAATTAGCAGAAACTGTAATCAAGGATGGAATTAAGTACTTTATTCTGTTGCTTCAGATCAACACAGCTACCCACCTGAATCTATCAAAGAAGGAATTGTTAAGTACATAGAGGGGCAAAGCCTGCTGAAGGAAAACCAGCATAGCTTCTGCAAAGGAAAGTCCTGCCTCACCAACTTTTTGGAGTTCTCTGAGAAAATGAACGAGCATATAGACAAAAGTGACTTGGTAGTCATTATATACGTAGCCCACCAATCAGCTGGAGGGCCCTTTAAATCTTGCAGGAGGGAGGGAGGGAGAAGGATGCACAGGATCCATTTAAGTGCTTTAGAGAAGGGGGGCATACACGCAGTCCCAGATTCTTCTCAAAATTCTTCTCAAAACAATCTTATGGGGCTGGCCCTTTAAGGAACGGGGCAGAGCCCAAAGCCCCACTGTAGCTACAGGTTAGGTACAAATACAAGGCAAGAATGACACCACACTGTAAACGGATACATACAAGCAGCAAGAGCAGAGAATTAAGCAAAATATAATATTGGAAGAGGAAGGCTTGCATGGCAATTCTGGGCATAAGAACAGGGGTGTTCTATAACCACTCCTATTTTCATTAGCAAAAATTTGGGAAGCATGTGAGTTTTGCTGCCTGCTGTAGTCCATCAACAACACTAGGCCTACCTCAAAGGGAGACCGTAGAAACCGAGCTCCATCCAGCTTGTCTCCCCAAATTTATGGAGCTTTCGTTTGGGAGAACTTCGCCTGAGTCTAGAAAGGAGGGGGGGGGGAAATATCTTGACTTACTGAATCATATTTATCATCTTTAAATACATTCTACATATGCAAGCCCATGTTCCTGAATCCATAAACCTCTTTCACTGACTCTGCTTAGCTAGGCCTCTCTTTCAGCAATTATTTATATTTAACTTTTTCCATATGCGTAGCCTGTCGCCTTAGTGTCATTTCCGGGAAAACATGGAGGGGGTGTGAGTGAAGGAGAGGGAGAGAGAGAGTTATTTGGAAGGGGGGGGGGGAGAGGGAGCTTCATGTTCTGGCCTGCTGGAACAGGCCCACTGTTGCTGGCACGGCCAAGAAAATCCACCCAGTGGAGCCAGCACTCATTAATCATTCGAACTACTAAACTGCCAGCTCCTTTCAAGATCTTTCAAGAAGTGTTTTCACCCAAAATAGAGTTGAAAATGCGCCGGGCCTTACTTTCAGAACCTCATCAATCTGGCTATTATGGGGAGTGTCAGGCAGCCCTGACAGACAAGGCCCGCTCTGTTCAAGGGGCCCCGACTCCCTCAACCTGTCATATCAAAGACCTGATCAAATTGGACAGCTTCATTTGTACCTACAGAATAGATAAAAGGGCTGTTCATTGAAACAAATGGAGTGGAGGAGGAGGAGGAGGAGGAGATGGGGGGGGGGGCAAAGCAGGAGTCTCCCGACCCTGCAGGAGGAAACAGGGCAAAGAACGCAGTCTGGTGTGGGGAGGAGAAAAGGGTGGGTTGGGGGCCTCGTGCTGACCAGTGTTCTAGAACCCCACGTTGTCACCCATTCTGTCCGTTTGGCACTCTCACAAATTCTTCCAGTGATATTTAAGAGGTGTAATAACCACCTATTTTCTCCCTATATATGTACTTGCAAATGGTAACTTACTATGGCTGGTTTGATGTGACTCTGTTTTACTGAGGGCCTAGGTTTTGCTAGCTGTGTTTTGAAAGTCAGGGCTTGTTAGCTAGGTAGACAATACCGTTCAGTCTTATTCTATTCAGGGCCATGCAAAAAGACCTTTCCTCAGTTTTAACCTCACAACAGCCCTTTGAGGTTAGCGGCGTGTGACTTGCCGGCTGAGCTTTGTGGCTGTGTGTGGGTTTGATCCCCCGCCCCCGCCTAGTCCAACATTTTAACTCCCATACTACATAGCATTTAGGCAACAAACTTGACAAGCAAAATGTGCATGCCCCATACATGTAATTGTGCGAGGCAGGGGCTCTACTACCTGCATAAGGCCTTAGAAAGAAGACAGGGAGTCTGCACCGAGTACACCAAACCTAACAAATGCCTTTTTTTCTTTGTCTCCAGGTTTATTCTAGAAACAGCTCCAGACACCTTTCCTTCTTGTCTATCATCTGGCTCTTATAGCACTCCAAGCCACATCCTTTTCCTGTTCCTCCTGACAAGTAGAATTTCTCTTGTGTATTGTGTCTTAGTGTGTTTCTTAACAATCTGTTTTACAACAGAGTGTACCCACACTGACTAAAAGCAGCATAGGGTTGTCAGGTCCCCCTGGCCACTGATGGAGATTGGAGTGGTAAGGCTGCTAGATCCAGGATGGGAAACTCCTGGAGATTTGGAGGTGGAGCTGGGGCAGACAGGGACTGAGTGTGGGTACAATGTCATACAGTCTATCCTCCAAAGCATCCATTTTCTCCAGAGAAACTGATCTCTGTAGTCTGGAGATCAGCTGTAATTCTGAGGCATCCCCAGGTCTCACCTGGAGGCTGGCATCCCTAGTTCAGCAGTTCACATACTACTTTGAGGCAGTAGACAGCTGCTGTTTTCATCTAAAGGTCACAGGAGGGACTAGATCTTTAAAAGCAGCTGGAATAAGATGTGTTTTGCTATTTGGTTGTAGCAGTTTTGCCCTGGGTCTTCAAGATAATTCTGGAAAAACATTCCTAGTTTAGCACAGAGGTGTCTCAGATTATGTCTGCTGCTCCTCAAATGGGTCATTGCTTATGCCTTTGTTTGTGAGAAAACAATAGTCTGAACTCTTGCTGGGGTGACTGTTTTGATCCCAGTGCTGTAACCTCATGGTCTCCTCCTCTTGGATCTGCATTTGCAGACAGGTTCAGTTCCCAGCATCTCCAGTTAAAAGGGCCATGTAGCAGGTGATGTGAAAGACCTCTGGCTGGGATCCTGGAGAGCTGCCTCCTAGGGGAGCCAGTACTGACCCTGACAGACCAATGGTATGACTGAGTATAAAGCAGCTTCATACGTAGGTCGAAGATATACTTTGTCAATATGTAACATGGAAGAGCTCAGAGAGTGACCATAAGGCATGTACCTGTTTTCTGTCCTAGTGGATTCTGAACCCAAACAATGTGTTTTATTTCCACCTAGTTCCCTCTGTAGGTCAGCTCCTTGCCCATCTTGCAGGAGCTAAGTTCTCCAGCAAAGACTTCCCAGTTCTCTTCCACAGTGCTCTGAGGTTCTTATTGCAGCTCTTGCCCCTTGGTCTGTAGGTCTTCTTCAAATGCCCTCCCATAACTTGATCAATCAGCAAGGACACTCCCGAGTTTCAGTTTTCAAAAACTTTTCAGTTTTCAAAAACTTAAATCTCATTTCTCTGGAAACCTCCAATACCCACCACAGACTGTTTCAGGTCAGAAGAATGGCGTGGAGGGGAAGGATAAAGCCAGATGTGCCACAGCTGTGGTCTGAGTTAGATACCGGACAGGGGGGAACTGAACAGAACCCACAACTCGTGTGTAACTCAGACCTAGTTTGTGTTCTTTGTAATTTTTGGATCACCAGAAGTTCATTTAACAGGTAAATTTAAGCAGGAAAAAAATGAGAGAAGAAAGGTAATGAACCAGCACAAAAGGAGCATGCAGGTTTTATGGCGGCGGTGGCGGGGGGGGGGGGGTTCTCAAAAGACTCCTGCTAAGCAAACACTTTCAAAGGAACCCATTCCAATCTGCAGCTCAGTCAGCTCCTAGGAGAAGATTTAAAGCCTACCCGCAATTGGTACTCTTTCCAAGGCACTTTTCAAAATGCTGCAGTGATAAATACTTCCCTTCGCTCCCCCTCTGGGCTCAGCCATTCCAGGGGAAGAATGCTTTTGTGGTTCCTTTCCACTGTGCCAATGACACTTCAACCGGGAGTTCAGCTTGTGCCTGGGACAAATCAGCATGTGACTAGCAAACCTGGAACTTACTTGGTTCATGCTGAAGAGGCTGTCTCGGTCCCTCCACAGCCCTCCTTGAGATTGTGCAGAAATCAGAAACAAAGAGCTTTCGTGGCAACAGTCAGCAGGAATAGTTAAGGACTGAACTAGGAGTTCTGGATAGGAAATCCAGATGGGTAATTTAGGCCCCCTACCTAAAAGGGCCATAGAGGAGAGGTACCAGAATCAGCACCAAGAAGTGGAGGGCGGGAAGGCTAATTCTTCTCCTCCTGCACCGTCCCTGATAGGACCCCTTCCCAACCAAGCGGCTTTAAGTCTCAATAGGGAAAAAGAAAACAGGAAGCCATGTTATGGCAGCTTCTCCCTCATCAGTGCCAAAGGCAGCCTGGTGGGACTGTAGGAGTGCCTTTTTAGTACGGGAACTGTATCTCTGTTTCTCAGAACAGTTGAAAACACTGGCTCGTAACTTTAAGGCCCTAACTTTAAGTGCCAGTTTGGTGTGAGTGCCAGTTTGGTGTAGTGGTTAAGTGTGTGGACTCTAATCTGGGAGAACTGGGTTTGATTCCCCACTCCTCCACTTGTACTTGCTGGATGACCTTGGGCAAGCCATAGTTCTGGCACAGCTGTTCTTGAAAAAGAGCAGCTTCTGTCAGAGCTCTCTCAGCCCCACCCACCTCACAGGGTGTCTGTTGTGGGGAGGGAAAGGGAAAGGAGTTTGGAAGCTGCTCTGAGACTCCTTTGGGTAGTGAAGGGCGGAGTATAAATCCAATCTCTTCTCTTCTTCTTCTCTTCTAATGGCTTGGGGGGCAGGGTACTTTAAGGATCACTGCCTCTCAAACACTCCATAGCTAGGGATTTTTTTGGGAGGGGGCCTTGGGGGCACAGTGCAGGTGGTAAGTTGGGGCACTTTGGGGGCAGCCCAGGAGGGAGCGGGCCCAGAAGAAACACTAGGGGGCTGGGCCCCATGGGCCCCACGTTAGCTATGGGCCAGTGTCCAGCCCACCAGTGAAGATCCTCCTCACTATCCCTGCTCTCTGTGCTTCCACTTGCAGAGGTAGGGCAGGGGTGACCAGAAACAAGGCTTTTTCAGTGATGGCACCTTGCTTTTGAAATGCCCTCCCCCTTTAGGCTTGCCCTGTGCCTACCTCACTATAGATGCAACACTGCAATGTTGTTGTTGTTTTTTTAACTGAGACTGTTAACTGAGAGCTTCCGTCTTTTGTGGTCGGCACTTAGCCCGTTTTATGGATACCATTTTAGGCAATCTGAATGCTGTTTTGTGCAGTTCTGATGCCCCACTTTGTTGAGCCAAATGACACGTCTGGAGCTCTAACCCCTGAGTCCTAGCATCATGCATGGCTTAGCTCAGAGTTTATTTAAAAGAAGCTTTTCTAAGTCAATACGGAGCGTTCCACTGACCCCTCTAACTCTGGTATGATTAGCATGGAAAGTCCAGGGTGGAACATGTGTGGGTTAAATTGTGACACAGTGCGTTGGGGAATATCTTGACCATGAACGGAGCAAAATCTACTGGATTGGATCCAGGCAGTTATGACTTAAACTCACTCGATTCCCCTGCACTTCACAGCCCCATCCCATGTGGCTTTTGTACTTACAGATCCTATGATTCTCGCCATAGCCCTTTGAAATGGTCAAAGAGGGTGTCTCCTTTGTTTTTTTTACCTGCCGAAAAGTCAGTTGGATCCAATCCACTGCTTCTCCTGTCCCCATGATACTGGAACTCAGCCTCCTAAAGTGAAATGGATTAACTGCAGGTTCAAGACAGGCAGATGAAAGTACTCCTTCACTCCAAGCACTGTGAACTTGTGGAACCCGCTGCCCCAAGATGTGTTGCTGACCATGAGTTTACAGGGCTTTAAAAGGAGGTTAGACAAACTGATGGAAAAGAAGACTATTCATGGCTGTTAACTGTGATTGCTAAAAAGAAGCCTCCATTTTTGTAAGAAAGTAAGGCACAGAATAACATTAGCCTTGAGGGCATCGGTAACAAAAGATGCTTGCCTTCTTGTGGACTTCCTGCAGTCATCTCCATGGTCACAAGATGCTGGACTAGATAGACCTTTGGTCTGATCCAGCAGGACTCTGTTCTTATGAATTCAGTAGCTCACAAACCCCTTACTTACCTCTCATCCTTTTTGGTTCTTGTTTGGTAGAGAACATCCCACCAGAAAGGACCAAAGATTTGGTGCATATCTAAAGTCAATGGGTTGGATCCAACCAGTTTTTCCACTCATGCAGTTCCACTCCACACTACAGCACACCCCCCCTTCCCACATGGCTTTTGTACATGCAGGTCCAATGAACTTTAGTATAGCCTTTTTGGGTGGTCAAAGGGGATGCCCCTCCTTCCTTTCTCACCCAGTGGGTTAGATGGAAACTGCTATTTCTCCTTCCCAGTCCAATGCTCTGCAAACAGAAAAACCAATTCCAGAGAGATTACATTGGTAATATACCATGTCCATGGAAAGGTCTCTGCTTATTGCACAGAGTTTAGTCATGCAAGCATCTGTGTCCCCATCTGCAAACAAACAATATTGTCTTTGAAATCATTCATCAATTAGAGGTTGTACTAGATAGGTGCTGTAATCAGTTGTGGAGTCTTATGGACAATTAGGGGCAGACGTTGTGGCAAAAATGGATTTTTATTAGTGACTGGAAATAAGGGAAGGGATAGGATTAGAACCTATGGAATATTAGTGAGAAACAATGATGCAGAGGTATGGTCAGCCAGGGATGACTGAAGATATAAAAGCACAATACACAGAACCCAGGGGCGTAGACTTTGTAGATCCCCGGGGGCGGCGGGGGCTCTCTTGTGCGCGCACGCGAAGCGCTCACGGGACCATGTCCTCTCTACTCCTCCCCCCCGCCCCAGGGAGGCAGACCCGCGCTCACCTTTGCTCGGGGCGCAGTCACGGCAGCGGCGGCAGCCAGCTGGCCGGCTGACTGCCGCGCGCGGGAGCATGTCCCCGCCGCCTCTCTCCCCCCCCCCGCCCCAGGGAGGCAGGAGGGCAGGCCGGGGGTGGGGGGGAAGGAGAGGCGGCGACAGCCAGCTGGCTGGCTAACTGGCCACCGGCGGGCGCTCCCTTTTGCCCTCGAGCCCCCCCGTAGTTGACGCCCATGACAGAACCTTGAAGTGCTATCATTAGTGCTTTAGCCAATGTATTGACATATACATAGGTAGGAAAGGGACAGGAGAAATCCTGTTTCTATAGGCTTATTCAGAGACCACTGACAAATGGCCCCTTTGCTGCTAGGTCATCAGTGTTTGAAATTATAGAACCATAGAGTTGGAATTATAGAATCACTATAGAGTTGGAAGGAGCCATACAGGCCATCTAGTCCAACCCCCTGCTCAGTGCATCCCTGATAAGTGTTTGTCCAGCTGCTGCTTGAAGACTGCCAGTGAGGGGGAGCCGACCACCTCCCTAGGCAGTCAATTCCACATCAACTGGACTTGGCTACCCAACTGATTCCAAATTCTGGAACACGGTCTGGAGGTGGAGCACTCTTGGTAACAGGGTAGTACTGACATCTTCCCATTGGTTGAAATAACAGTGCTTCTTGGGGACAAATGACACAGAGAAAGGGTGCGGCTCAGTGGCAGAGCATCTGCTTTGCATGCAGAAGGTACCAGGTTCAGTCCCTGGCATCTGCAGTTAAAAGGAGGTAGTAAACCTAGTTGGTGAAAAATATCTACCTGAGACCTGCAGCCAATCAGAGCAGACAACACTGACCTCAGTAGACTAATGGCCTGACAGTATAAGGCAGGTCCGTATGTGTTAGAGTTTGCTGACTGTAACTCCACATGTGGTGTTGGCCATAAAAAAGGCCTGCTTCCCACATCTGGATCAGAGTCACAGGGCCAGAGAAGGGGGCACTAACTCTCCTGCCCCTCCCAGTGTCACTTTTATGATTGAAAATGGACCCCTAGAGCTTTAACCCCTTACAGGAAAAATAAATACCCATATCTAATTGCAGAACTCCAACGGCATGTGGCTTAGCCCTGATATCCCCCTAGATTAGAAAAGAGCATCCAGCTGACACAGGTAGGCAGAACAAGAGCTTTAAATTTGGCAGGGATATGGATGCGGATAAGAATGTGCCACTGCTGCTCCCCATTTAATCCTCCCTTTGAGAAATGGTTTAACTGCTTTCAGTAAATGTCACGCATGCATGGGAACCCCATTGTATTTAATGATTATCAATTCAGCAGATCCCAGTAAACAAGTAAATGGGCATCTTAAGGACGGTAATTCTCTGTAGATCAAAGACAGGCGCGTTTTGCAATGTGTAAGCTTTGACAGATCTAACTCTTTGAAAAGACAGAGGCTACCCTATGATCATCTATACACCACTCACTTTTGAACACCACCTACTTTGTGCTCCTGGTTTCTTTGTTTCTGGGAAAGTTCAGCTCAAATGCTAAAGCATTTAAGAATTTCCATTTTTTTCATGTTTGTGTGCATATCAAAAAGATCTGCAATTGCATGGCTAGAAATTGCTGCAACCCTGCTGAGGCTCACATCTGTATGAATGCACCCCCATGTGGTGGAAAAGGTGCTTCCATCAGCTCTCTCTCAGTTCTTCACTGGCTTCTGTCTGTAGTCAGGTGAAAGCATCCACCCCCCCCCCCCCCCAAAAAAAAATCAAGATGCAAACTGATCCTTAAGAAAATCTTCATTTTCAGTGTACACGTATGAATATAAACTGTATTCATAAACACCAGTGTTATTAGCATGGGTCAAGGATGGGAGGGATTTAAGGCTACAGTCCTAAAAATACTTGTCTGGAAGAAAGCCCAACTGAATAAAATACTTCTTTCTTACAAGAAAACCTGCTGAGGATTGTTTCCTAAGGGTCGAAGGATATAGGGCTGTGGTTTTCGTACTTAGAAGAATAAGGAAAGAACAACCAGAAATTTTATGTCATGAGGGCATCCTATGCTAGTTTGAAAACAAATCTAAATCTAGATACATTCCTCAGAGGAAGAGCCAGAAGTAGCTAGCCTCCTGCCTCCATGCCAGATGCCAGCTCCAGCTGAGACCTCTTCCCCCCCCAGCTTCCAATTGCTGCTGATAACAAGAAGCAGCTAGAGGCACTTTAGGGTCTGAATCCGGCTCAGCTGTGAATCTCCTCCGTGAAGAGCATTTTGGATTGAACTTTAATTATCACTTTGTATTAAATTTTGTTTCTTGTGTATGGCTTTGGAAGCAAAACTTCGGCTCAAAATCAGGATGAAAATACAATAAATATGCTTAAAGTGACTTTATATGATTTGAAATTAATTTGATTTTAAATGTCAGGTTTCCATATGCTCATCTGGGCTCTGGATTGTCAGAGGAATCATAGCTGGGTAATCCATTCAAAACAGCAAGGTTATGCCCAACGTATCATTATCTGACTAAATAATATTTGCATGCCACATACTTTAAACCAGCTGAAGGAAGACAGTAGTAGAAATTCTGGGAAGAGGGTGCATTTATCTCTAAGGGAAGGGGCTGGTGGCTTAATGGAAGAGCCTCTGCTTTGCATGCATCAGGTCCCAGGTTCGACACCCGGCATCTTCATTGAAAAGGACTAGGAAATTGGTAATGTGAAAGACTTTGGCTTGAGGGCCAGTTTGGTGTAGTGGTTAAGTGTGCGGACTCTAATGTGGGAGAACTGGATTGGATTCCCCACTCCTCCAGTTGCACCTGCTGGATGACCTTGGGCAAGCCGTAGTTCTGGCAGAGCTGTTCTTGAACAACAGCAGTTTCTGTCAGAGCTCTCTCAGCCCCACCTACCTCACAGGGTTTCTGTCATGGGGAAGGGAAAGGAGTTTGTATGTCGCTCTGAGACTCCTTCGGGTAGTGAAGGGCAGGGTATAAATCCAATCTCCTCTTCTTCCTCTCTGAATCTCTGGAGAACAGCTGCTAGTCTGAGTAGGCAATATAGACCTAAATGGACCAATGGTCTGATCCAGTATAAGGAAGTGTCATGTATATACATGTGTGTACCCCAACATGCCCCCCCATAACTGCAGACTTCAAGAATTTCAGGTCATCCTAATCTGACAGGAAGTGATTGGCCCAAGGTAATTATTGAATGGAGGATTTGAACCTGGGTCTTCCTAATTCTAGTCTAACCACTACATAGGAATTTGGAAATGTTGGTTGGCCTATATATTGCATTCCCCCACCGCCCTTCCTCCAAGGGGCTCAGGATGGTGTACGGGGCTTCTCGCCCACCCCTCCGTTTTATTTTTACAACAACCTTGGTGAAATAGGTTTCACCGAGAGAAAGTACCTGACCCAAATCACTCACTGAGCTTCAAGGCTGAGTGGAGATTTGAACTCAGGCCTCCCCAGCCCTAGTCCGACAGACTAATCGCTGCATCACACTCGCTCTGTCAGCTTCCAGTGTGAGAAGTCACAGTTCAGCTTCTCTTCCTAATTTTCGGCAATGACCTCTTACAGAAAACATTACAAGCTATGGAAGGTTGTTATTGTGAATCATGTTAAAGATATACCCTTTCTAAATGAAGCGGCCTGCTAAATGTTTCGTTGAGAAGTTCTCTAGTACGCAGAGAATTATGTCTCCTCTGTTATTCACCATGATAATAAACAGAGAGCTAACTGCTACCCATACATCATCATCATTGTAAATAACATCTCTTCCAAACAATAATGCCTGGAAATCTGTCTGAAAAGTGCACGCCACTAAGCCCTGCAGACAATCACTGTAACTCAGTGCTGCTCTGTGCATCATCTTAAGACTAACAGTTTGTGAGGGGAAGGTTTTTCTTACAATCCTGCAAAAGGAAAAGCGCTGCATCTGAAGCTCACAGATGGGACACCAAATAGGGAAAGACCGCCCAGAGGGGTCACCCTTCTACACACCTGCAGGTTCAGGTTGGGAGTGGGAACAGAATCACCTCAAGCCCTTCTCATTAGGCAAGTTGCCACATTTCCAGATGTTCCCCAGCCAATTTGTAATACATACCCATCCAATGTATCTATCCAGTGTGGTGTAGTGGTTAAGAGCAGCAGATTCTAATCTGGAGGACTGGGTTTGATTCCCCATTCCTCCTCCACATGAAGCCAGCTGGGTGACCTTGAGCCAGTCATAGTTCTCCCAGAACTCTCAGCCCCACCTACCTCACAAGGTGCCTGTTGTGGGGACGGGAAAGGTGATTGTAAGCTGCTTTGAGACTCCTTAAGGTAGAGAAAAGCAGAGTATTAAAAAGAACTCTTCTTCTATTGATACCAAATGATGATGCAAATAGGAGTCTTGCTAGGCCATCAGACCAATTGCCCATCTGGTCAAGCAACCACATGCTTCAAGAAAGCTCTCAAACAGTGTGCTGGGACCAGTGCCTTTCCCTGATGTTGCAACTGATATTCGGAGGTACAATGCCTTTGAATATGGAGGTTCCATATTCAGGACTAATAGCCATCACTGGGCCTCTCTTTCATGAATTTGCCTAATCCCCATTTAAAGCAATCAAAGCTAGTGCCTGTCAATGCACCCTACAGCTGTGAATTCTACATGTTCATGATGTGGCACATGAAGAAGTACTTTATCTTTTCTGAATCTACTCACTATAAACTTCTAAGGTCACATATTTTGGGAAAATACCTCTTTCTCTCCCCTTTCTCCATCTATATATAATTTTGCAAACATCTGAACTACATCTGTAACCTTCTGTCCATTATAGTTGTTAACGGTGGCTATGAAATCGGAACAGTTCTCTCTCTCTCTCTCTCAAAAAAGCTCTTGTTTAACTACAAATTGCCATGCCACAAATTAAAATTCATTTTAAAGAGAATCTTTTGGTGGGGCAAAAAAAGCTGTCAGTGGGGCAGTATAATCATAAATAGGGAAGCATCATTTACAATTAATTGTTATATGTGTGTGTGTGTATTTTAAGTTGTTTTAATGGTTTTTTTTACTGTTTGCCAACTTGGGAATGCTAAGGTGGGTAGAAAGGCTGCATAACAATGTCTTAAATATGTAAAAACTAATAAAAGGGGGTAAGAAATAATAACTGAGTTGCAAAGGTGTGCTTGCCACTTAAGTAGTACATAGGGCTGTCAAGTTTTGCCTGGCAACCAAAGTGAATGTGGGGGGCAGGGACATGGGGGCACTTTCAGGAAAAACTGGAAGTGACATCAGATCGCTCTAGGAATCAACAGAAATTCTGTGGCAAAACCATAGTGTTTCTGTTGATTCCTAAAGTGACGTGGCATTACTTCCAGCCCCCCAGAAGTGACATCACACTATTCATGATGCTTTTCTCCCCTTCTCCCACCACCACACAGACTGGCAGTTGGCAAAAAGAGTTGCTGGGAGGCCTGGCAAGCCTAGAAGAGTTCACTGTTTCTACCACGGCCTTTAAAAAAATTGTAACATCCAGCATGATGAAGTAGGGTTGCCAGCCTCCAGGTGGGGCCTGGGGATCTCCGGCTTTTACAACTGATCTCCAGCTGACAGAGATCAGCTCCCCTGGAGAAAATGGCTGCTTTGAAGGGTGGACTCTATGGCATTGTACCATGCTGAGGCCCCTCCCCAAACCCCGCCTTCTCCTGGCTCCACCCCCAAAATCCCCAGGTATTTTCCAACCTGGACTTGGCAACCCTATAATGAAGACAAAGTTCCAGTGAACTCAAAAGTTTGCAAAATGTTACATGTTGATTTGTGTGGTCCTAATAAAAGGTATTACACAGATTTTGTTCTCGCTTTTGGATTTGATTTGTACCAGTATGGCTGAAGAACTTTTTCTCCTGACACAGTCAATTTTAAATGAAGTCTCTATCTTGAGCTTCAATCTTACAGCATGACTCCAAGAAGTTCATGACTCCAACATCTACAAAATCCTCACTGGTGTCATTTTGGCTTTTACAGGCCTGTTCCTGGCAGCCGCTCTCTCTCTTCTCTTTCCCCTCTCTGCTCCTTCCTCCTCTCAGGAAAAAGGCAACTGTTTCTTAGGTCAGAGTCAAGGGCTGCTGGGAGATGTCCTTCAGAAGTTCCATTACAATAGGAGTTAGCAGTTGAGAAGATGCAGTTATGAGATCCCCCCCCCCTTTCACTTGTACTGCTCAGTACTGTTATCTGGGCTTGAAAATTATATACTGTTATTTGCTGCTGAAATACTTTAGCTTTATTGTTATTTATTAAAATATTCATGCCACACCATCCCCTGTGGTTCAAGGTGACATACAAGTCCAAGTGTAAAACATATAAAATACAACCCCCCACCAAAAAGTGCTTTAGCAAATAAAATGGCCTTGCAGATCCTCCTAAAATTTCTGGAGAGGGTGCACACTCCTCTCTTCAGGGAGCCCATACTGGTAGGGGATGTTTAGCTTCACTACCTCTGGGTTGGGAAATACTTGGAGATTTTGAGGGTGGAGCCTGAGGAAGGTGGGGGTTGGGGAGGGGAGGGATCTCAGCAGAGCCTGATGCCATACTACTTATTACCAGGGCTATTTTTGGGCAGGAACACACAGGAACGGAGTTCCGGCTGGCTCCTGAGTTGGCCACACCTACAAGCAAAACCTCTGGCATGCGTGGCTACAGAGCATGCTGCCCGCCCCACATTACACATGAGGGAAAGGCAACATGTTAAAATGCCATCTTTCCCTCTGGAGAGCCCCTCCGGATTTCCTTGTCAATTTTACTCCCTCCCCCCCCCCCCCAAGCTGAGAGTGAAATTGACAAGGAAAAGCCTCTCTCTGCCTTCCCTTCTCTGATATATCCCAGCTGGAAAAGGGGAGGCAGGGAACCCAGGCACCTTGAAAATGCCTTTCTTTCCCTCTCCGATCTTGGGGAGGGAGAAAAAGGCATTTAACCATGCCCCCCGCACTTCCCTGAGTCACTCTGCAATAGATCCTAGGCACTTTCAGATCGCAGACACTTCAGCAGCACCTTTCACTTCGCAGACACTTCAGCAGCAGACACTTCAGCAGCAAACCTTTCTGGTTTGGGGGGGGGGGTTAGGCTAGAAAGGCGATGCTGAAGTGGGGTGGAGAAGCTCGGGGGGGGGGGGCGGGAAGAGGCAAGCTTCCATGCCTGCACCGTACTTTCCCAGCCCCGCCTAATATGCTAATGAGCTGTGCTGTCAGGGGTGTGGCCTATTATGCTAATGAGTTCCTGCTGGGCTTTTTCTACAAAAAAAGCCCTGCTTATTACTATTCCACGGGGCCTAAAACAGCTGTTCCACCAGGCCTTTGGCTGAGGCAGCAGGCGTCCAATTAAAAAAAAAAAGCTTGGCCTCCTCTGCTGAAATTGACCATCTACCATCTTAAATTGACCACCTACCATCTCTATTCGGCCCGAACCAATAAGATCTTACAGACCCAATGGTGCTAGCTTGAAATAATGTATATAATAACATGGTGCAATCCATTTTGTGTTTTCTCTTTTTAAATCTATGGTATTTTAAACTGTTTTAATTATTCTGTGAATTCTATTTATGTGTTTTAGATTCCTACCATGATCCGCTCTGAGACCACTTGTGGGGAGGGTGGAATATAAACTGAACAGAATAAAATGAGAGTCCTCCCTCCAAAGCAGCCATTTTCTCCAGGGGAACTGATCTCTGTCAGCTGGAGATCAATTGTAATACCAAGAGAGCTCCAGGCCTCACCTGGAGGTTGGCATCCCTGGTGTGATAAAAAACACGGCTCTGGTCAGTGCCAGGTGCGCTCTCTTAAGTGAGGGAAAAGCCAGTGGGTAGCAACTTGTGTACTATAGCATGTATGATATGGAGCATGTACGACATATGGAGAGACTGTCCTTGAGTGACATGGGTCCTAGCGGAGAAGGGCTTTTAAAGCTCATAACCAGCACCTTCAGTTGAACTCAGAAGCAAACCGGAAACCAATGCAGCTGTCTTAAAATAATGTTGTGTTATTGCTCCTTTTAAAAAAAACCTTTCATGGTGATTTCATGTCATTTCATCTTATGCAGAGAGCCTCAAGAGTGTGCCATTTAAAAATTGTAAATAAAAGGAAGAACTCTTTACTAAGGTCTCTAAGACCTTTAAGACCTTTTGCCTCTATATACCTTACATGGGAGTAAGTGGGAACAGCCAGGGTAGCTAGATGTTTGGCTCTGGCTCAAATACAAAGTCTGCCTTCCGGGCTTTAGGGCTACTGTCATTTATTTATTCATTTCATTTATACCTCACCTTCCTCTCCAGTGCAGACCCAGAACAGCTTAACATCATTCTTCTGTCTTCCATTTTATCCCCACAACAACCCTGTGGGGTGGGTTAGTCTGAGAGTATTGTAACTGGACCAAGGTCACCCAGAAAGCCTAGGGATTTGAACCTGACTCTTCCAGATCCTAGTCTGACACTCTGATGACTCCTACACTAAATAGACCAATGATCTGTAGAAGGTAGCTGTACTGTGTTAGAAATGTTTCTCACCCATGAGGGCTCACAGCTTGCTTATTGTTTTCAAATGTGACTGTCAAAATCCCCCAAAACATCCATGGTCAACTAGCTGTATCCCATAGATTAAAGTTCTTGCTTGCATATGAGTGACAGTCCAACCCCCTTTCCTGGAACCTCTTTCATTTGGTCTTCTTTCACTATTTTTTGTCACAGGAATCCATCTCCTTTAAATGAAAAAAATAAAAGACCAGAGCAGAATCCATCATTAGCAGACAATAGACTTTTGATGCTCTCATTCATGAGTTGGGTGGCCGATACCTCCTCTGCAGCCAGACACCCTTCATGATGAATTAACAGAGATATTTAGCAAGAATCTCATACCTTGAGAGAACAGCTTGCAGGCTACAGCATCCAACTCATTCTTTTTCTGTGTCCAAAAGGATAACGTGGCCTTTGTTAAGTTTTGGCTGTGAGGAACCCAAAAAAAAAAGCTCCCCTGTCTTTTAAAGCCATCCCTGCAAGTCAAGCAACAACAACGAAAAATCTTTGCATGATTTCTGTTTAAGCAGCAAACAGTTGCAAAGTGTCCTGACTCCTCTCCCCCCACACCAATGACACACACACACACAACTGCTGCAATAAATCAATAGGAAAATAGAGGCTGCCAGTTAGACTAAACAAGTGCATTTGTGAAGCTTGCTAACCCTCATTAATCACTCTGACAGCCCTAAAAACACATTTCCCCTTTAATGACTGTATTTGGATAATCAGTGCTTTTTCCTCCTCAGTTAGAGTTTGAGTAACAGACAGCTGGTGTTATTGCAACCATTCATGGGGGAGCGTGGGGATCGGGGTCAGCCCGGAGTCAACCGCTAAAGGTCTTTCACAGTCTTGGGCCTAGAGCTAGGAAACTCGTTGTTATGCAATAAGGAGAACAGCAGTTTACTGTCAATAGGAATTGGAACACATCCTTTGCTGTGTCCCAGCTCCCACCTGTGTCATTGAACAACTGCCCCCACAGGGCAGAGAGACCACTCGCAGCTGGCTTGGAAAATAAAATAAATAAATAAAAAGCCCTTGCCTTTAGCCAATTCTTTGCTTTCAGGCAAACACAAAACTCCAGAGATTTCCCTCACTAAATGCTGCCAGCAAATTACATGCGCGTCACACACATGAAAATGGTAATTCAAAAGCACAGAGCTTCTAAATTAAGCCATATATTACCCAGTGCGCCTGGCTATGTATTTTTTTTCTTCTCCTCAGAAAGACAGGAAGAAATCAAATCATGCTGAAAACTCTCGAGTGTGGGCTGTTAGACAGAATTATTAATAAAGTACATCCCAGAGCTCTTATTACAAGATGAATTCAGCAGTAACCGAGGCACATGTCTGACAGAGACTTCTTTAATGCATTGGCGGCCTGATCGCTCAGCAGCAGATAAAATTGCAGGTTTCCAAATATTGCTTGGCAGGGCTGAGAAGCATGTTCTCTGCTTTGCGATGCAGGAAAAAGGAACTGCAACCTGGAATTTGTCTGGGTGAAACAAGGACTTAAGGGAGGGAAGCTGTTGTCTGTGGTGGCTGGGACTCAAAATGTTAGTCAGGCTAAGCAGCTTTTGTTCATGATTACCTGTCACACAAATGCCCAGGAAGGGCAAGACTCAAGGGAAAGTCAACAAAAAAAGTAATGTTACCTCAGAAATACTATACTCCCCTTCCCAACTTCCCATTGAGAGGAACAAAATGGCTGCCCTGCCACGGCTGTGTTTATAAACTCTGTGTGGCAACAAGTGATTGCCTCCATTCAAGAGAAAGCTGTTCTTTGGGTAAGGCTGCCATTGCGTGGAGATAAAGCACCCAGTACACATGCTGTGGCAGCACGTGCATTATCACAGTTTTATCCCACCTTTATTTTGAGAGTACATGGCTTGTGCCTCTTCTGCGTTATCCTCACAACCGTAAGGTAGGTTTAGGTTAGTAGAGTGTGACTCATCCAGGATCATCCATTGAGGTTCACAGTTGAGTGGGGATCTAGACCCAGGTCTCTGCTGTTTGACACTCCCAAGGACTACACCATGCTGGCCTAACTTGTTAATTCTGATACCAGACAAGATCAGTTATAGAAAGCTTTATATGACTAATAAAATATTTCAAATGTCTTGCAAATAAAATAAAATGTCTGAGGTGACCATGTTACCTTGGACGATTAAAAACTGATATTGACAGGAATAACTAGGCTAGGTTCAAAAAACATCTGGAAGATACCTCTCCGAGGTGGAGCTCTGTGTTACCAACATACAGACCCCAAATAAATCAGAATAGCCTAGGTGTTAACAAGTCATATTTGTATCCAACATCCTATGTTCTGTAACAAAAAGCAACATTTATTGGGCTCTTGCCATGCTTTGCTCACAACGACCTTGCAACATAGGCTGGAAGACAGTGATTTGAGCCTCAACCTCCTTCCAACTCAGCTAAAGCCACAGCTCTACACAGAGACTGACAGCAAACGCAGGTTTCCCTCTGTGTAACATATGGGTATATATGCTCCAAGGAAGATAATTACCACAGGGACCACATGGAGCTTTGCAGACTTTGGCCCAGCAATTCACAGGATTTGCAAATATCTTTAGTATAAAATAAATGAACCATGTTCTTTCTGTCTTCTACCCTTTTTCTGCATTTCCACAAATTGCAATGATGTCTTCCTCCGAGGATTGCCAACATACTTGGGAGAAAAATGTGTGAATTGACAGGTGAAGCTTTTCATGGAGTGGAGGTAAGTGATGTCACCTGGTAAATAACATCCCATTAAACCTCTATTACAAGGACAGGACATTTTCCTCCAGACCTTTTGGCAATCCCACCTCTCCCCACCACTTGAAAATGGATAAGTGAATCAGGCCCCCTTTCAAACCTGAAATGCAGGAACATATCCTGTGCTCATATACAGAGTTTCACTTGACTAGCTCCCTGTTCCAGAGTATGCCTGGTACACAGTGCGTCAAATGCAACAAAACCAAACCTTAAAGCTTCACATTAGCCCATGTAAAGGCATTCGAAGTAAAATATAAATTCAGCCCTGATTCCAACACAAGGGACAAGACCTTGAGGCCTTTAGCAAGAAGCGTCCCTAAAAACAGGACAACCCAGAAATGCTCCAGATCTTAGTGCCCAAGAAGAATGTCATAGATCACAGTCTCCGTAAAGGGTCCTTTGTGGTTGAAAGAAATAGGTGTGATGTGTGAAGAACACGACAGTGTCTGTTTTTGCTATGGGTGGCCCTATCAGGAAGCCAAGGTGCAAGCGAACATCTTTTAAAAAGCCAAGCAGCTTCATGTAGCAGCTTCATGGTCCACGCATTTGTGACACAACAGGTCATGTGTTCTTCACTCGGAGGTGTTATGTATTTTGTTCAGGCTTCTCCCTGTATGAAGATGATATCCATGCAGAACGACATCACAAGTGGACTAGCTTTAGGCCTGGTTCGCACACTGCAGGATGGGGTGGCGGCTTCAAGAGGTGGAAGAATGAACAGTGCCGCTTCAGACTGCACATGGAAAATCACACTGTAGAAATGTTTTCCCAGTGTTAAAAACCACTTGCGAGCAGAAAACAAGCTGAGCATGCAAACCAGGAGGTAGAGCTTTTCCCCCTCTCTCAGCCTAATTTACCTCAGGGGGCTGCCGGGAGGATAAAATGGGAGGAGAATGCCATAAGCCCCTTAGAGACCCCACTGGGGAGAAAAATGGGCTATAAATTAAGTCAGCCATTCTGGGGAGCTTTGCTACCTCATTCTTTTGCATATGTAAACTAAGCTTTAGAACCGGCTTTTAACACAAAAACAGCAGATGCACCAGAGAATCATTGATTATCCCTTATTTGCCCTTGCATGACATCTGGAGAGGGTGCTTTGACGTTGCCCCCCACCCTTGAACTACAGATACAGCCCCGTGTCCCCTTCAGGACATTTTATTAGATGCAACCTAAGCAGATGCTTGTTAAAAGAAAAATATTCTAGATATTATTTCCAGCTTGGTGGTCGACAGACCACTTATTTTTATTGCTTTATGGTGTGCTAGATATAAAACACACACACACAGAGAGCAAACTGGAACAATATTGCAAAGATCACTTGTAGGCACTGAAGTCTTGGCCTCTAGACCAACCAAGCAATAAACCCGCACAAGGGATAATCCAGTCTTTTCCCAACAACTGGACAGCCCAATCCTGGGCCAATTTACTCTGAAGTAGGTCCTCCTGAGTTCAGGGGAACTTCGCGTCAAGTCACTGTGCCTAGAATTGCCTCCTGAATCTTACCTAGTCATCCTGCAGATTTGCTTTTTGTATGTAAAACTGATAAGAGCCAGGGATGTACCCATGATTTATGGTGCTCCTCCCAGAGCATTTTGTGGAACTGTAATTCAAAAAAGTATACTGCTTGGAAGTTTTAGCAAATGATCAAATCCTTCCCTGTTTGCAAACAGAATTCTTTGTTAGCTTGTTCAGTCCTTGCTAGCTTGTCCAGTCGGTTCAACACCCACAATGCTTGCCCACAACAGAAGATTACAGTTTCAGTCTTCTAGGAAATATGTTTTTTTTAAAAAAAACCTCTCAGGATTTCTTGCATACATAATCAGTTATTTAAATTGCTCTTGGCCTATATGATCTCAAAACCCTATAAAGACAGATATCCCCTAACCCGCAATCTGCCTGCAGCTCTCAAACCAGCTTTGAGATGAGAGGATGGAAAAGATCCAGCCGCTCTCAATGTTTGTGACCGCACTAAACCAAATGAAACTCTCCCCCCTACACAAACACAAAATCCCATCTATTTGTACACAAAGTACGCTGGTTCCTCTTGAACGCTCAAAGGCGGCCTTAGGATTCTGTGGTCAGAGAGAGGCTCGGATCTGTCATGAATCCAAAATCAAGGAAAACAAAAGGGGTGGCAGGGGAAACCCCCCCCCCCTCATTCATGTAGTCCTTTCCCCAGAGGCAGCTTAAATAATCCCCATGCTTGACCCCTATCTCCACTGTTGACTCAACTGGCCCTCTGCATATATTCTGCGGCTGGTGAATTTGTGGCTGAAATGATGCCATGGATGCCTTTTGGCCTGGTTGCACGAGGGGGTTCCCACACGGGTGGAGCTAAAGAAGAGAGGGTTCGCTACTATGGTTAGAACTGGGCCAACGTAAGAGCTGCTTAACAAAAGCAGCTTCCTGTGTGGTTGACGCTACCTCCATCACTGGCATAACAAGAGTTTTGGGGTACTGAGCAACTCCTAATCCCCTGGTTAGGGCTGCCAAACTCCAGGCGAGGCCTGGAGCACTCCCAGAATTACAACTGATCTCCAGACTACGGAGATCAGCTTCTCTGGGGAACATGGCTGCTTTGGAGGGAGGACACTACAGCAATATGCTGCTCTGTCCCCAAATCCAGCCATCCCCATGTTCCACCTCCCCAAACCTCCAGAGTTGGCAGTCCCACCACTGCTTCTCCCTTATATCCAATGCATCCTGCCTCTCAGGATTGTTGTGAAGGCAAGCAAAAGATTGCAAACCACACTGTACATTTAAAAATTGCTACATAAATTTGAAGCTAGGTGTGAGGCTTTATTGCCACGTAGACACAGTGTGCCAGTATGCCCAGGATGAGGCGCCACACAACCAGAGACCCAGCACCCATTTTTTCAGAACTTGAAACGCCAAGGAAGAGAACACCATGTGCTCCCTACATTTTTCTTCTCTGGGTTTTCTAACGTACACCCCTTTGATTTCAGGTGACACTGTTTAAAAAGGGTGATGCAGGAAGGGTTTATACCTGGCTACTTGTCAGACTAAGCACCTGGTTAAGTCACTTTAGGTCTTTCCAAAAACTAGGGGCCTCTCAGACTCACAGGTCAGTCCAGAGAGGAAAGCTTCTCTGGTGGCAAGGACTCATGATTCTGGAAACTAGCTGCTGTCTTCCACTATCCTTGCACTGAAGCTCCTCTCTCGGGCAAAAGGCCTTCTGGACTCTGTGCTGAGGCTACCCTGTCTAGAATGAACTTCTAGCTGCCAGCTAGCCAAGAAGAGCCTAGATACTAGCAACTCCAGGAAAGAGCATCAGACAAGAGTTTGCCTGCTTGTCTGAAGTAAATGGAGACTGCTGCTGAGTCACCCACTTCTATGCACAGATGATTTAGCTAGCAGAAACCCAAGAGCTCAGTTCAGTTTTCTGAGGATGCAGTGCCCTGAGGATGCAGTCTCAGAGCCCCAAGGAATACCCACAAAAGGATAACACAGTTGTGTGCTCTGTTTAAACGTATAGTACCTGGCAGAGCAGGGCATTGCAGAGAATGGCGTGGGGCAGGCTAATCATGCCCTCCGTACCCCAATCTGATCTTCCTGTTATGCTCCTATAAGGATCTTTATGTCCTTTTGTAAGTGAGAGGACTGCTGGATACCCCTCCCATTCTCTATACCAGTCTGAGTACCCATGTGTGGGGAGGGAAGCATGAGGCTTTTATGCACTTCACCCACGGCCTACACACAAACCCAAACATTTTAAATGTGGGGTATACAATGCCCACATTATACAGAGGCTAGCGAAAAACACAGTTCCCTGAAATGCAGAATTGTCACAACCAACCAGAAAGGCCAAATAAACTTTTACTCTGGTAAATCTAGCTGTACATCTGCACTAAGTGGAAACAACCTAGCAACACAACCAAGTTGAAAGCCTTGCCAGAGCAGGCTGTACACTCTTCAGACAGAGGTGCAGAACTCAAAACTATCCCCCTTCCCCCACCCACTTTGCAGGAGTTCACTTACAATAAAATGTCAGAGAGGCATAGATCTGGAACCCACTGTCTGGAGGTACGGGTACACATGGCTTTAGCCGCAACATTTTGCAACAGGAAGAAACTCCCCAAATTGCAAGACCACTTGGCTTTGTGGCTGGTACCACCAGAGTGTAGCACAGCATTTTTTTTAAAGCTCACATACATAATATGGTGGAAAGGCATTTCACTGCTGACTGTGTTCTTCCTTGAGCAGGTATACAAAGAGCACTGTGCAGAGCCTAAGCAATCACCAAGCAAAAGGTGTGTTACACGTGCTGCTTTTCTCCACCACTAGATGGTGCTGTAGGCTTTCAATGCTCAAGCCTACTGCAGTTCTGTTTTCTGAAATCTTCCTGCCCCTTGGTTTGTATTTTTCCTATAATGAGAACAAGTCCCTACTTTTAAGAAACAGAGTTAGTACAAGGAAAGAACTTGGAGAAGAGAGGGACACCCAAGCCGTGCACATACACACAGCAGAAAAAGAACAGACACCTTTACTTCAGACTACTGGGGAAGTGTTACCACTTTTGACTGCTCCCCCATACAAAAAAAACCCCTCCGCAACTAGAAAGCTAGTACATAAGGGAGAGGAGTTCTATTCCAGGCCTTTGCCTGTTGTACTGGCTTCCTATTTGCAAGGAGACTGCAGCTTCAAAATGCGACTTCCTGCTTGTGCTCTGAAATGGCAAGTCCATTCTACCCCTGCTGCAGTGTTCATACTGCAGGGCTCAACCAGTCCTAAATGCGCACACACCTCAAAACACAAGTATTACAGTTATTTCAACTGATAAAACCTAAGAGACTCATTGACACTTTGATTCCCTTTTGTGGGGCTCTGTTTTGTATATACAAGGTGTACAACACAAAACGGGAAACAGGAGAGAATGTAAGACAGCACACGCACTGCAGAGTGGATATAGCCAAGTATTCATTTATTAACAAAATAAGACTTACCAGAACGGAGCTCTATTCACCCAAAAAAGATCCACAGCCTTCCGCGTTGCGTTAGACTGGGGATGGGGGGGGGGGGGCAGGCTCCGCACCCTAATGACTGTTCCATTCCTATAGGTCAAGAGTAGTTGGGGGGGCATTAGGGAGGGTTTGTGAGGGGTTTTTTTGGTATGTAGATTTGAGCCTCTAGTTGAGGGTACAGTAAGCCCCCCAAGTTAGCTGGATTTGCTTACATGATCCAGCTTTTGTACTATGCTGAGCAAAGTTCTTCTGAGTTCTCCATTTGGCGCTTGTGAAAAAAAGTTGCTCTATTCCAGTCATTTGAGGATGCCAATTTCACTTAAATCCAGGTCTTTTAAGGGAGGAAAAAAAACTGTGAGAGATGCCCCCGTGGTGGACTCTTTGCTTCCCGCTCTTCATGGGCCTCTCTGTAACAGCAACGATCCAAGCTCCCGCTGGATTTGCAGGCCAGTACTGTCTATACGGGGGCGGGGGGGCAACCGCAAGCTCTTATAGGGAAGAATCCTGACTATAAAGAGCAGGAGTCCCAGCCAAGCTGGTGGCAAAGCTATTCAGAGATGGCACCCAGCAGCTAGGGATACCAACTCAAAGAGATGCCCCCGATTCTGCAAACTGAACAAACCCAAACCATCTCCCACCACCCTTTCCTCCAAACACAATACACAAAAGGGGGGGGAAATATTACATTTCTGGTAACTGTACAAAAGGAAGAAGAACTGATTTTTTTTTAATAAAAAGAGATAAAACAAAGCCGGGGGGGGGGGGGGAAAGAAACTTCTGTGGTTGTTGCTGTTGAGAATCATGCAAAAGGACCCCAGGATGGGAGAACTTGAAAGAAATTAAAGGGGGATTTAAAAAGAAACACAAGAAGAGCCCCCGACGCCTGCAAAAATAAAGGGATTCTTTTTTTGTGTGTGGGAGGGGGGGGGACACAGACTTTTTGCATACCATTGATTCATTGGTGTATTAATGCACTTATATTCCCAGCTTTAAGCTAACATAAGAGTCAATAAATACATAGTCCAGGGCAAGGGGCAAGAGAGGTCACAAGACGGGGTGGGGTGGGGGATGCGCTTTAGTTACTGATATCCAAGTGCGGAGGCTGAAGTTAGTCTTTGGCCATACAGGGCATACGGAGAATAGTACGGTCCAGCCGCTGGCAAGGAGGGCACTGGCAATGCCCCGGCTGTGGGCAAATGGCTCTTGCCGTAGGGATGGTATCTGTTTAGTCCCAAAGTGTGTGGACTTCTCAAAGACAGGGACCCTGGCAAGGAGCTGGGGCTCCCGGGGGCCGTGGGCGGGAGATGGAGGTGGCAGGAGGCCGCAGAGCTCAGCCCAGACGCAGGGTAGCCAGCCAGAAGTTTTTCTGCCCCAGGCAGAGTGGTGTGGGTCCGTAAATGGGCCAGGAGTTCCTCCGAGGTGGAAAACCTCTTGTCGCAGGGTCCGCTGGCCGACACCCAGTTGCAAATGTGGGGCAGGGCGTCGTTCTGGAGCATGAAGCCGTAGGTGTAGAGCGGGTGACCCGGCAGGCTGGGTGTGGCACTGGAGAGGGTGGTGTGGAGCGGGTGCGTGGGGTACACCAAAGGGTATCCTCCGCTCTTCAGGCTGCCCGGGTCGTGGACGCAGCTGGAGCAGTTGCTGGTGCCCAAGTGGGAGGCGCTGTGGTAACTCAGGCAATAGGGGTCGCGGCATAATCCTTGCATGAAGGAAGGGGGAGAGGCCCCCGTCAGCGGGCTGGAGCTGGGGGGCTTTCCGTGCAAACCCAAGGCCCCAGGCAACTGGCTGCTCACCAGGCCAGCCTTGGTAGGATCCAGGCTGGGCACGAACTGGGAGGGGTAGCCAGCATAGGCCCCGACGATGGATCCGTGGTAGCCGATGCTGGACGGAGGCAGGGGGAAGACCGAGTGTCCCGGCTTGTAAGGCGACACGGGGGCCACGTGGCCCGAGGCGGTCAGGGCCGGCGGCTCCGACTTGCGCCCGGAAGAGGCCTCGCCGTGCGCCCCGGGCTCGGCGCTCCCCGCGCCGCTGCCCGCCCGGCTTCCCCCGGCGCCCTGCGCGCCGTCGGGGCTGGCCTTGGCGACTCCCTCGAGCTCCTTCTTCTCGTCGGGCCCTTTGCACTCCGAATGCTGCGGGGAGCTGCCCCGCGAGCCGCCCGGGGAGGAGGCGCTGGAGGACGACGACGCGGGAGCGGCCGCTCCGTGCGGAGGGAAGGGTGGGCAGGCGGCGCTGGGCACTCGGAAGCCGGTCTTTTCGGAGCCCTGGCTCGGCGGGCCGCCCCCGCCGCCCTCTTTGCGCGGATCGCCGTTTCCCCCTCCTCCTCCGCCGCCGCCGCCGCCTTTGGCATAAGGCTTGAAGCTGGACTTGTCCTCGCCGGGGGTCTCCCCCAGCTGCTTGAGGGCGCTGGAGGCGGCGCGGCTGCCCGATTCCTTGTCCGAGCCGGGGAGGCCGGCGGAAGCGCCCGAGTTCAGCTTGGAGGCGGGTGGAGGGTCAGGCTTGCCGATCTGCGAGCAGGTCTGCGCCAGGAGCGCCAGCGGGCTCTTCTTGGCATCCAGCTAAGAGACGAGGGTGGGGTGGCGGAGAGGAAAGAGAAAAAGGCAGGTAAGCGAAAGCTGCGGGGGGGGGGGGGGGAGAAGTCCGCGCGCACTGCGACCGCCCCCGCCACTGAAAGCCCCCCCCCCCCGGACCCAACTCGGCAAGGCCCCGGGAGCGCACCTCGGCCGCCCTCGCCCAGTCCCGCTCACCGATCCTCAGGCTTCCCGTTCCCGTCTATCGTCCCTCCCTCTCCCCTTACTTAGCACAGCGAGAACTCGTAATCGCTTCTTCCCAGCAAACGCCGCCGCCGGGCCATTTCCCCTGGACGTTCGCCACCACGGGGCTCCAAACTCAGCCGGCTACTCTCGGGAAGAGCCTCCCCGCTCCAGCGCCCCGAGTGAAAGAAAAAGAGCCAAACTCTCTTTCTCTCTCGCCCTCCCCGATCCATTTATATAATAATAATCGTGTGGCGCCACAAGAGCTCGGGAAGGGTGCTGGGAAGCTCGAGACACGATTGCCTAGTAAAAGTTACATCCCTCGAGGCAAAAAGATTTAATCCCCCCTTGAAAAAAAGGATCCAAAAGACACCACTCCAAGAGACTTCCGACGTAGGGCTCGGTTACAGGAAACCTGGCAAGTTGGGACAAGGGAAGGCTTTCCGGGTGCCTCAGCAGCAAATTCAAGGAGACGAAGGAAGGGAACGAGTCAGGCGGACTTTCTGAGCCAAGCCCAGGGAAAACACAGTCCTAGGGTGGGGTCCCCGAAACCGACGCGGGACGCGAGGGAAAAGGGGCGCAGCCCTTCGCGGAAGCCCGCGGGCGAGCGAAACCCTCGCGAATGGGGTGGTGGGGGAAAATCCGTCCGAGCGCCCCAATTCGCCGGCGGACGGTCTGGGGAGAGGAGGGCACTGACCTCGATGGGGCTGACGGGCGTGGACGAGAGGGGCTGCAGGTATTCCGGGTGCAGGAGGTGTCCGCTGTGGGCGCTCAGCATCTTCAGGACCCTGATGGGAAGCCGGTTCGCCTGGCGCAGGGGGTCGTCCGGGGGCAGGTGCGAGAGCGCCGGGGACGCGGCTGCCGGAGACTGGGCTGCGGGAGGGGTGGGGGCAGCCGCGCTCTTGCCTCCTCCGCCGCTGCTGTCGCCGCTGGGCGATGTCCTTGCGTTAGATCCAGCGGGCGAACCGCTCATTTGGGGGAGCGCGCCGGGCAGGGCGGGGGTGGGGCAGGGCCGGGCCGGGGAGGGGGGGAGAGGGAGGAGGAGAGGCGAGCACCGCAGCGCGCAGACCCGGCCAGGGGCGTCGTAGCAACGGCGGCGGCGAGGACGACCGCACCGGCCCCAGCGAGACAGGGGGGGGAAAAGCCTTCCCGTTCCCGGAGCCACACGTCAAATAGCTCGGATCTGCAGCACACTTCAAAGGCACCGGCCCTGCCCACCAATCGGGGACGTGCCAAGGCCCTCGGGGCGGGGCCATCGGCCGGTGGGGGGAGCTAAGCCGGGGAGGCAGAGGAGCGCTTAAAGGGCCATGCACGTCTCCGGGAAGAGCCGCGGCTGCTCCCAGGCGGAGGAGGCGCGTTTCCAAGAGTCGCCTCTTTCTTGCCTCTCTCTCTCTCCCCCCCCCCCCCCCCCTTCACATTGCAGATCGGGGCGAGGCCAGCTTCCCTCCCAGGCAAGCCGGGGGAGACGCACTAGTGGGGGGAAAGTTGGGATGCGGAGGCGCTTCACCTACCTCGTCACAACTCAGCGGGACAGAGGAACTGGGGGGGGGGGGGGGCGGGTCTCAGGCAAAAGCTTCTAGCCCAGGATTGCGGGGGGGGGGGGGGGGGGAGAAAAATCCCCGATCCTCCCAGCGCCTCTCCTTCCAAACTTCCTTTGCCGATGAAAGGGACGCGTCCCAGTCCTGTCCCCTAGGAAGTCTGGCTGGCTGAGAGAGAAATCTACGCCCTGAGCCGGGAAGTCTCTGCTGCAGAATTGCAAGCCTTGATCGCGAGACAGAAAGTCGCTAGGTGGCCTGGAAGCCAGCCGCCCGCTCTCCCTCCGCCCCGAAAACAGGGTGAGAACAGCGCCCTGTATCGAAATAATTTGGGCTGCAGCCTTGAGTCAGCTAAGTGGGTTCGCTGAATCGACTGGACATCTTTTAACAGGCCCCAAAGCTCTTCCTAATTAATCAAGAGACTGAAAAAGTTGTGTGTGTATGTGGGGGGGGGGGGGGGGGGGAGGCGGCATTGTATACCAGGATCTCAGAAGCTAACCAAGGCTGGTAGGTGGAAGGCAGGCCACCAAGGAAGACTCTGCAGAGGAAGGCAATGGCAGACCACGCCTACTTCTCATTTACCTTCAACGCCCCTTGCTGAAGTCGGCTGTGACTTGATGGCACGCACGCGCACACACACACGCGCGCACCTCCCCCCCCCCCCCCCCCCGTTGTCCAACAACCATCCCAGTTTATGTTCTAGAAGGAATAAATGGATAGATGATAGGTAAATGTTTGAAGTTAAGAGCAGCAGTGCTGGATCAGACCAGTTGGGTGGACTGGCCATTTAACTTACTGGGAAAGTTCCTGGAGGCTCCCCGATACGCAGGGCCAACCAAAGCCAAGCCCCAGCTGCTCTGCTGGTCTCAGACCCTTCAGCAGCACAATCATGTCAGCTCTCCGACAGACACAAGGTACGGGTTTCTCTATCTACTTGGAGGACGACTTGGATATGCAGAAAATATTGCTTTGTAAATTAACCAGGGGAAAAGGGTACCTCTTTCTTGAAAACAGACCAACGAAGAGTGAATATGCCCAAAGTGCACGCAAGGTTGAGCGTTGGTCAAAGGGAGATGAAGAACTGTTCCAGAGCTGATTGAATCCTAGAATGGAGATTTATTTATTTATTATCAGATTTATATCCTGCCTAGCCAGCTGTAGCCGGCTCAAGGAGGCTTACAGAAATTAAAACATCACAGTATAATTTATATTAAGTTAACTTAAAATAGAGATAAAACAGTAGAAGAACCCACAGAAGTTGGCGGCCCACATTACTCTCAACACCCAGTAGAGCAATACCAAACCCGAGGCCAGGCAGTTTCACCGGTTGATGTGGTGGTGTGGAATTTCTTGCCTATGACTCCTTGTGGGTCACTAAGTCATCATGGCTAATAGTCACTGGTGGATCTAAACCCAAGAAGCTTGGGGCATACATGATCCCCCCGCCCACTTTATTGTAACAACAACCCTGGACTGGGCAGAGGGATTATGCCAGGTCCCAGATCACCTGGTGTACCATGGAAGAGCGGGGATTGGAGCACAGATCTCTCTGGTATTACCGGAACAATAACAGCCACACCGCACTCTGCCTCGTGTCTGTTTCTTTTTCAGAAATGCAACATTAGGCCACTTGGGAGCCACACCAGCAGATGGAGAAACCGGGGATCAGAATGCTTCCTCCCTCATCCCAACCTTTAGTGTCAAATTGGTGTTAAAAAAAATACTACCGTAACTAGGACTGTCAACAGCTTTCTGTTGTTCTTTCACAACTTGTGGTTCTTCCTTGTCATTGCTGTTTCTATGGCATGAATACCACAAAACACTACGACAGTTCCTTTGATTAAGAGAACAATCCTAAGCAGGTCTACTCAGAATCCTGCTCAGGTTGATTGCAATGGGCTCTACTCCCAAAAAACTGTTCTTAGCATTGCATGGTAAAGGAAACAAATACTGTGGTCCATGGAATCACAGCCTGCCAGACCTGACCTTGGACTGTGGACTGTAAGCTATTAATCTTGATCCTTTGCATATCAGATCCCACCCACAACCTCACAATGTAATGGACGGGGCTATCAGGGAGGAAGATCACAGTCTGGCACCTCTCCATCATCCTGGACATAGTTTTCATTGTAAGACAAAAAAACAACAACCCAACTGATTTATTTGTTCTGGAATACTCATTTTGAAATGTGGTATTAAAATAAACAAAAATATATGACCTTCCTTACTGTTTCCCACTGTTACAAAATTCCTAGTCTATTGAACCCCAAGGGAACAATAATGTCTTTATCAAGATGGAAAACCATCACAAAGTAGTGAGCGAGCTTTTGAGTGTGGCAGAGCTCTTCTTCAGGCTGACGTTGAGGCTTCCTCTGGAAGTGTGTACATGTGGGGGAGAAAGGTATGTCATTGGTCATGATGGAAGGCTGAGGTCTGTTGGGAGTCATAAAACAAAATACATGCTATGAAGGCGTAACTCAGTTAAATTGTTTGGGTACCTTAAAAGGTCTCTGTTCGCTCCAAAACTCCTAAGTGAAGTTACACCTTTCTAAGTTGAAGAAGAAGAGGAGGAGGAAGAGATTGGATTTATATCCCGCCCTTCACTACCCGAAGGACTCAAAGCGATTTACAATCTCCTTTCCCTCCCCCTCCCCACAACAGACACCCTGTGAGGTAGGTGGGGCTGAGAGAGCTCTTTTGAGAACTAACCTTGAGAGAACAGCTCTGAAAGGACTTGTAACTGACCCAAGGTCACACCAGCAGCTGCATGTGGAGGAGTGGGGAATCAAACCCGGTTCTCCCAGATTAGAGTCTGTGCTCCTAACCACTACACCAAGCTGGCTCTCTGAAGTCAAAAAGCAGAGGTGATTCAGATGGATCTCAGGCACTAATTGGAACCTGGGAAAGCAGAGAATGGAAAGGGGGGGAAGCAGTAGTCAAATTTGTCACAAAACTGGAGCAGGAGATTGATTTTAGGTGGTTAAGTGAAAGAGAACCCACATTGGATAATGTTATGTAATGGTCAGACGATGTTTCCTCCATAGACAAAAATCCCAGAATTCCATGACAAAAGGTCATGTTGCTCAAGTACTATGAACAAAGATGCAAATACTTTATGGGTCAAGGAATAATGTCTTTGCCTTCCTTGGGAGCTCTTCAGGCTTCCAGCTTTGTGGCTATAGTGAATCAGCACCAGCTACTGCAGAGGAATAGATGTGCAGCTATCTGTCTGTAGGAATCTAAGTACACCGGACTGCAAGCCTCTCTGCAGAAGCCTGTCAAATGGGAGGCTGGACTTTAAGAAGGCGGATGCAGCAAGAGAATTTCTGGGCCCAAGGAAATGAAAACTCACTTTATTTGACCATGGATACTGCAAGGCGGTATGAGATTCTTCAGGGCTGTTGGGGAAAAAGTAATCATAGGTTGCCAGATAATATTTCGGTGCAGAGATAGGATCTAGCAATGGTCAGGCAGATTGATGAGCTTTTCAGACAAGTGGAAGGCAGACACGAATGGCATAAGAAGTGATGCTATGGAAGAAGCAAAAGATATTCCCATCAGTATTTTGGGGCTGGGGCATCTCATGGGGTTGTGACGGGTCAGGCAGAGCCAGTGTGCATTCTCTGCGGGTAGCGTGGGTCCAAATGCAAAAAGCTGAGTTAAGGGCTCAGTTCCAGAGTCCAGAACCAAGAAAGTGATTACCAAAGTGGTGTCCAAGTGGCATAGTCAGGCAGTCCGAAGGTTACTCATGTGCAGAGATCACAGAGCTGAGAAGCAAGGTCAAGAACCAGTCCAGGGGTCACACAGGCAAGGTCTGGTACAGTGGTCACAAAGTCAGCAAGAAGATGACTTGATACTTCCACACCTAACAGCCTCCCTTGGCTGATTTTTATAGGCATATACCTAATGGTCATGCTTGCAGCCAGCTGCTCAGGAGTAATCCTGCAACTACTCAAGCAGCTGGCATCAGGCCAGAAGGTGAGCACTTTGTCGTCTCTCCTGTAGTTCTGCTTGTAGCCTCTGTCTTTGGCACTCTAAGGGTGTGGGTGATACTAGAGGGTTGGGAATGATTTAACTTAGTTTCATCTGTTGAATCAGGGCTGGAGCGTGTCTGTGCTCCAGCTGTTGGCTATGAGTCCTGAGAAGCCTGCAGTTTGTCTTCCTGCTTGCTGGCTTCTGCTGACTGACAGCTGGCTACATGAGGCTCCTCTTCTCCTGAGGAGTCCTCTTGAGGAGTTCTCGCTGAGCCCTGGCTGACCCACAACAGAGGTGGATTTCCACAATCGTTTGGGAAAAAGGGCTGGTGCAATGAAGCCCAAGACTTTTCAAAAGTCAGATTCCCACAATGATTTGAAAGATGATGGTGAAGCGGATGTGAGTTGCCCGGTTCCATGAATGCTCTGAGACATCTTGGACATGTGTCCACAGGGTAGCTTCATAGCACCTGCCAAGGAAGTGGTGAGCAAAGATAGGTGTCTGAACTGTAGTATGCCTACAGCCAGGCAGCACCCAGCCAAATCATCTGCAGATGATTTCTCCACAATAGCAGCCCCTTTAAAAGAATTTTTCCAATCCACAACATGGGAGTTGAGGCATTTATTTCAAGTGGCATCCCCTTTTTTTGCCCAGCAGATTTCTTCAGTATAGTATTCAGAATTACTTTGCTCATAGTCTCAACCCTGAAGCTTTATTGCCCCAGATGCAGCTGCCTTGGGAAGTGTTATCAAGTCTCGGCTGATTTACGGCAGCCACAGGGTTTTCAAGGCAAGAGGTGCGCAGACCCTGAATATCCTTGGTGGTCTCCCATCCATGTACTAACCAGGGCTGGCCCTGTTTAGTTTCTGAGATCTGATGAGATTGGGCTAGCCTGGGCCTTCCTGCCTTATGCCAAGTTAAACCACCTTTATACCAAGCGAGTCAAGTCACTGGCATACCTGACTGGTAATGGCTATCTGGCAAGGAGTGTTTCCAATATCCATTTCCCATGATCCTTGAACTGGAGAGGCCAGGGATAGAACCTGGGACCTTCTGCAAGCAAGGCATGTACACCACCACAGAACCACGGCCCCTGCTGATTTCATTTTGAAAGGGGCTTCCATGTGAGTCTGTGCGATTGCTGTGAAGTATGTGGTTTTAAGAATCACAGCTTCAGTCAGACTGATTCCCATTTATAAAGGAAGCATTATATCAGACAGCACAGACTGAACCAATCTGTCAGCCCGTAGGCAGGAATGCTAAAGGGCGAATACATAGTACATTCAGAGTGATGTCATTGCTACAATATTAAAAGAAAAAAATAAAAAAAAATCCGAGGCTTATCTGGAACAAATTACCCATTGAAACTCGCCTCTCTGATTGGCATGGCATACCACTAACAGATTTAGAACTCAGATTGTTTGACAGTTTCCCATTTCCTTTCATGTATTTCTAAGTGACGGCATAGAATTTGCCAACGGAACACCACACGGCAATCGTTGGCTGCAGGGCCAGCCAGAATGGGAAGGAACACAGGCTTTCCAGGAGAGTTTTCGAACTGTGAGTAGACACTTTGCAGGCCTCGAAAAAGAAGCTTCCATTCCTGGGAAACAGAACTTTGCCTTCCCCGGCTCTTTTCCGTTTGTAGAATGCAAGTTTTAGGTTACAGCTACCTAGTCGGGGGGAGAGGGGGAGGGAGCAAGCTGTATAATTAATCATATTAGATCCTGGCAGATGCTTTCGTTTGCAACAATGTTGCTATTATTAAGTGTATAGGGCTGCCCATTACAGCCAGAGTCCACGTGCTCAGAGTTCTGGGAAGAAGGACTTGGCCGTCTTTCCCCTGAGCAGAGGAGGCTTGTCACATGGCATGCTTCAAGTACCACTTTCCCAACCACAATCAATCACTTGGGCTTGTCAGATCTGTCAGTTCTACCTCACTGGGAGACCTTTCTCCGAAAATGACCGCAAGCCTGATTCGAAAGGAACGAGAACGGCAAAAGGCGGGCGCAAGGAGGCGGCTGCTTTTCAGTCGGAGCCGGTTCAAGTTTAAGAAAGGAAGCCGGAGCAGGAAAGGGGAGGAGGGAAAGCAAAGCAGAAAATGCAAGGATTGCTTAAGAGTGCTTTCAGGCTCCAGGCCCGTGGCAACGGCAACACACACACAAAGGTGGGGCCTCGGGTGGACTCAGTTCCCAGACCTTTCTTTTTCTTTTCAAAACAGAGAAACAAAGGGGAAAGCCCAAAAGTATAAAGAGATACGGTTACTCATTCTATGTAGTAATATGGCACAAAGGTTCTCTGCAGAGTTAAGGCACAGTGGGTTGGATCCTCCCAGCCTTTCTTAGCCACCATCCCAGATGACTTCTGTCCATACGTGGGTCCCCTGATCCCTAGCATAGACTTGGAGTGGTCAAAAGAGGCTCCTGAGAGCCAGCTTGGTATAGTGGTGCGCGGACTCTAATCTGGGAGAACCGGGTTTGATTCCCCACTCTTCCACTTGCAGCTGCTGGATGACCTTGGGCAAGCCATAGCTCTGTCTTGAAAGAGCAGTTCTCGAGAGAGCTCTCTCAGCCCCACCCAGGTCCATAGCTACAGTGGGGCATCTCGGAACTAGGCCCCCCGATTTACTGGCAAGGCCCCCCCGACTTCCTTTCCAGCCCAGGATATAATGACCTTCTCCCTGCAGGAGGGGCAGCTCAAGCTGAGGGCCTCTGGGGGAGGAGGCAGGCAAGATGCTCACAGTGGGAGGGAGACTTGGACTTACTGGCACCCAGAGTGGAGATCAGTGCAATGCGGGATTCCTGCACTCTGCTTTCTTTACCTTTAATTTGATTAGCCAGTGCCCATAAGAAATTTAAATGCTCCCTGACTTAAAAAAATCTTGGCTATGGGCCTGGCCCTACCTACCTCACAGGGGAGGGAAAGGGAAAGGAGACTGTAAACAGCTCTGAGATTCCTTTGGGTAGTGAAGGGCAGGGTATAAATCTAATCTCTTATTCCTCCTCCTCCTCCTCCTCCTCCTCTTCTTCTTCTTCCTCCCTTTGTCTTTTGCCAGGGGAAAAGTTGGTAGGATATAGTCCTGAAAGTTTGGAACACTCTAATTTCCAAATCTTAGGGTCAAGCAACACATGGCATTGGAGATATCAGCATTACCCGGCAGCTGCTTTTTGATAATAAATTACATGCAAGATTTCCATTTATTCCTCCACAGCATGTAGCTATGCTGACTACAAATATGGGTTTGGGAGAGAATCAAATGGAGCTTGGCTAGTTGTGTTCACAGTTTCCCTGCTGAAGAGCTAGGGTGCTACTCAGTTTTAGAAACACCATCTCTCTTCAGCAGAGGAGGCTATAAGCAACAATATAGCTGGATTTAAAGAACTTTAAAGATATAATAGCACAGAAGATGTTCTCTCAGAGATGATCAGGGCAGACATTCTCACGTTGACAGTAACATTAAGTTCTGACATCTGGAAGTAAGTATCTATGTCTGAGTTATTATACATTGCCTCTGCAGTGTCTCATGCTAACCACTGTCAGAGAGAAGATTCCAGTGTTAAGGGCAGCTTTATACCTTTCTGAGTCCCAAAGGCAAAATGTTAAACCAGATCCTAAGAGTTTCTTCATCTGACAAACCCTCTGACACATTTTGCTTCACATTAAGGTTTGTTGGGTCCCATTGGGTCTCTGTTTCCCAAAGTTCCTTCCACTAGCCAGCTAGCTCCTCCCTCCCTCCCTCCCAGAGTAGCTTCCATGATTATTCTCTCCTCCAGTTTATCCTCACAACAACTCTCTGAGGGAGGGTTGCCAGCTCAGGGTTGAAGATTCCTGGAGCTTTGGGAGTGTAGCCTTGAGAAACATGGTCGGGGAGGGACCTCAAGGAGGTATAATGCCATAGAGTCCCCCCTCAAAAGCTGCCATTTTCTCCAGGGAACTGTAGTCTAGATGTGAGCTGTAATTCTGGGAGATCTCCAGGCCTCATCTGGAGGTTGGCAGTCCCACCTGAGGTAACTTAGACTGAGAATGACTGGCCCAGCAGAAACTGTGCCCAGCGAAAACTGAGAGTTAAATTTTTACATATTTCCAAGGCCCACTGCTCTATCGAAGCCTCCAATGAATAAATATATCTGTTTTACCTTAGGACTCCGGCGTGTTTGTAGGGCAGACAAAGTATTTTTGTCTGATAAATAACATAATTAATAACCAAAGACAGGTGAAGGGAATAAGAGGATTATTACCCCTATTCTCCTCAAGTAGGAGGGGAGGAAGCCTTAAACAAACCCTCACAAGTTACCTCATGGTGACAACCATAAGGTCCTATGCACTTATATATAAAAAAACCTTTATGAAACCCCTTGTTTGGGTTAAGGATCACCAGAGAAGGCTCAGCATGGTGGCAATGAATAAATTCCGTAACATGCTACCAGCGATTTTATTAGTTTTTATATAGATTCTGCCTGAGTGTTCATAGTTGCCCAGTAAGTTTCATGGCAAGTATGACTTTGAACCCAGGTTTTCCCAGCCATAGTCCAACATTCTAGCCATTGTACCACACTGGCTCTTGCAAATGCATCCTTTCCAGTCTTTGCCTACCTGGCAGTTTATTTTTGCTGAAAGCATGTGTGAGAATAATTAAAGCGCCATTGTATTGATGGCTTTCAGGCTGAAGCCGAGGCCATATTTCTTTCTAAATAAAACTGTCTTAACTGGTGAACAGGAGGAGAGCTAGTGAAGCATTAACAGGCATCTCCACAGACTTGTTACCAGTCTATCGACAACAGAATGGCAGGTTCAGACGAGTGTCGGCAGGAATAAAATGCCACTGAATGATCAAAGAGGATGAGTCCTGTCTAATAGCCGAATATTATAGGAAATTATGGTATCTGATTATTGTTTTCTTTTTCATGTACCTTACTGCCTTCCCAAGCAACAATAATTTTAACTATGGATTCTTTGGGGACAAGGTCTTTGGGGCTGGGGGTAGGAGGGAAATATATGGACTGTATGAATCAAGAAAATATCATGGGGGATAGATTACTCTTGCCAGCATGACAGCCCTGATCAGAATTGCCCCCTTCCCCCACATAATCCACCACATAATCATAGATCGGCCAGGTCACATCTAGATTGCTAGATGGCTGTTAAAAAAAAAAAAAGCTCTTGCAAAGAATCCTTTAGCAGACCCTGCTGAATGCTGGGAAGGAAGACAGGCATATCATAATGAATAATATCATGAGGGCAGTTTGAAAAGAATACATGGAATCCAGCAGACAACATCAGCTCTACGAGTGGGAAATAGTTGATCAAAGGACCAGGAAATCTCACAGGAAGTGTGCAGGAGGAATGCCCTTCCTGAGGCATGTTGAGATCAGACTGGTAACAGAAAGGACCTCGTCTGCCATAATAAATTATCTTTCTTAATGAAACATGGGATGTTTCTTTGAAAGCAGAGGCCCAGCTTTAACAACAGGATGCTGTGACACATGAGCTGAAGCTTTATAGTGCTGTGTCTTTCGCAGACAGGGACCTGGCGCTGGAGTGGACACTCTTGAAACAGCGGTTTCAGGAAGATGGGTTGGACTTTTATGTTACAGTATTAAAAACATGAAGAAGTGCATGTTGCCTTGACGGGCTGCAGCTGCTCTGACTGTCCTTATTCACCAGGGTCTGTCTGGGGTTTCTAGTGCCAGTCCCTGCTTTTGTCTCTGATCAGTCTTGGGAATTCCTTTTAAGGATGAATTGCTCAGATTCTGCAAATGTGAACTGCTAGCGTTTCACTGTTAGGGTCTAGCTCTTTACCCTAAGTCTTTAGAAGTTAGGTCTCTGAGTGATGGAGCTGTAGGATGAGTCCTGTCTCTGCTGTCCTTACACTCAAATGCATGCGTGTGAACAGTAAGGCACCACATAGTACAGTCTGCCACTGAATCAACTGGGATATTCTAAAGTGTTTGGTAGATTTTATTTATTTATTTATTTATTTCATGAGATTTATATCCTGCCTTCCCTGCCATTTGGCAGGCTCAGGGCACCTAACAGCATATTCAAACACTAAAATATACAATATCTTAAAAACATTAAAATACATAAAACAGCTTAATAACATAGTACAGATGGCGTATCCTCATTTGGTGTATCAGTGCAGCGTCTAGATGTTCACCAATACGAGCGGTCACACCAACTGGCGGATCGAATCGGGCCAGGGCCAAGATGTAAATATTAGGCAGCCCCTACTTAAAAGCCTGGTGGAAGAGCTCCGTCTTACAGGCCTTATGGAACCGTAAAAAGTCCCGCAGGGCCCTGATGTTATCTGGGAGCTCATTCCACCAGCGTGGGGCCACCACTGAAAAGGCACTGGCCCTCGTAACCACCAGCCGAGCCTCCTTCGGCCCTGGAAGGACCAGACGATTATGGGATCCAGACCGTAGTGCTCGCTGGGGAACATATGGAGAGAGGCGGTCCTTCAAGTAGATAGGTCCCAGGCCATATTATAGATAACATATTATAGGGAAATTATAGTTTTCTAGTAGGTTTTGATCTGGAAGAACAAATGCAATGTTTTCTGTTAAGTTAGTGGAGAGCAAGGGAGGACACAGTAAATAAATACAGCAAACAGTGCAAGTGCTGCTCTTATGTGAAATATCAGAGGGTCTGAAATGGAAAGTCAGGCTGGGTCCTCCTTTCAAAAAGTAGTAGACTACTCTCCACTTATGTCCCCAATAGAAGCTTGTTATGACAAGAATACAATAAATTTGCCACCTATGTGATAAGGTCCCAGCTCAGGTGTTAAAGCCGGTTTGCTTGACTGAATTTGAAAAGCTGTTAATAAATGTAAATATCCCCAAGCAAGGTTTAATATCAAAAATCTATGGTTTTTTTGTTGAAACATGATGGCAGTGTACTGCCCTGTCAAAAGGCGTGGCATAGGGACTTAAAGCTTGAAATAACAGAACTCCAATGGGAACGGATGTGGAATAACACACGAAAGCTGTCCAATGTTGGTGGTCATGCCCAAGTGTTTATTGTTATTGGAATTGGGTACGTGTGGGGATTCAAGGGATGACCAGAATTACTTTGCCAATGGACCCCAAACTTTTTTTTGTTGAATTGGTGGCCTTTTGACTTGCCACAAGAGACATATAAGGATTTTACTCTTCTATTAATTACCGCAGCCAAAGGAGTAATAGTGCAGGCATGGAAGAAGCAGGCTCCTTTAAATCTTGAGTCTTGGTACTCTAAGGTCTGGTCATAGGGCTGCCAAGTCCCCCGCTAGGGCGGGGGAAACACCGATTTTTAGAGCTTACCTCCCGCTTTTCCAAAGATGGCCACCGGGGGGACAAAATGGCTGCCTTAAAAGGGAAATGTCTGCAGAGAGCCTGCCCTGCAGTAAAAAGCCTCGCCAGACATTTCCCCTTTAAGAAGTCAGCAAGAGAGCTTCTTCCACAGCAAGAGAGCCCCGCCCAGAGATTAAGGAGGGACTGAAGGAGCTGCTTTTGCATGTGGCTGGCAAGGTGAGTGTCTCTTCCAGCTCTTTTCATTCTCTGTCCCTTTCTTTTTTCTGTCTGTCTGTCTGTCTCTCTCTCTGTCCCCATCCAGCAGAGGTCTATCAGTGGCTATTATAGCCACAAGGTCTAAATGGAAGTAAGTGCCTCTGCCAGTTTTTTCCCCTTCTCTCTCTCTCCCTCTTTCTTTCTTTTTTCTGTCTGTCTGTCTGTCTGTCTGTGTGACTGTCTCTCTCTCTCTCTCTGTCCCCATCCAGCAGAGGTCTATCAGTGGCTATTATTAGCCACAAGGTCTAAATGGAACCCTTTGTCTGGGGCAGGGATGCTCTGCATTCTTGGTGCTTGGGGGGCAACAGTGGGAGGGCTTCTGAAGTTCTGGCCCCGCTGCTGGACCTCCTGAGGGCACCTGGTATTTTTGGCCACTGTTGTGACACAGAGTGTTGTACTGGATGGGCTGTACTGGATGGGCCGATCCACTGTGGCTTCTCTCCTGTTCTTATGATATGAAAATCATATTTAGCACTTGTGTAGCACTTAGGGCTTCATATTCTGCCGAGATGAGGAAGGATTCAGTAGGGCCGTTGCTCAGTGATAGAGCATCTGCTTGACATGCAGGAGGTATCAGCCTCTTCAGCTAAAAAAGGATCAGGTAATAGGTGACATTAAAGATCTCAGCCTGAGACCCTGGAGAGCCACTACCAGTCTGAGTAGTCAATACTGACCTTGATGGACCAATGGCCTGATTCAGTATTAGGAAACTTCATGAGTTCATGTGTCAGCATGTGGAAGCAACATCACAGGATGTGACATCACAAAATGATGTCACTTCCTTTCTCCTGGCTCCACCCCCAAAGTCTCCTGGCTCCACCCCCAAAGACCCCAGATATTTCCCAAGTTGGACTTGGCAGCCCTATCTGGTCGCTATTTACATTAGAAAGGTTTGCTGTATATCAGAATAATGAGGCGGCACAATTTGAATTATCAAATCCCTTGGACAAATGGCACCCTTTTGTCAAGAGAATGGATGTGCAATCTCACCTCACTGAGAAATGGTCCCTTTTTAAGATTCCAGTATTTTTGAGTTGTATGCCTTAAGGAGACTAGGTTGTGTATTTTTTGGTTAGCGTATGAGTCTCTGTAAAACTAAACCTTATCTATGTATTCTTCGGTTTATGTACTGATTATTGCACAATAAACAATTATAGAAAGGGGGGAAAAGAATACGATAAATAAAAGTGATTTTGTAACATATGGCAACATGGTAAATGCTCAAGGGAAACTCAGATCCTGGCAAGACATTAGAGATGAAGGAATTAATATTCAACAGCTGCTATGTCACCAATCAGTTTCAAGATTAAAGAAGATTATCGGCAAGGAAGGTGGAGTTTTAAGAGATATGATGAAGTTCAAACAGCTGATGACAAAACGAAAAGGTCATCTATTACAATAGATATACAAGTTACTACTTCAGTTAGAAACAGAAGAAGTGGAAAAATGTATGATTAAATGGATGCAGAATTTTTAGAGAGCAAATACTAATGCATCGATGGGAATGGTTATGTGGAAAAGAAATTAAGTTTACAGCCAGCCAGATGTTACGAGAAAACTGGCATAAAATGTTGGAAATGCCAAGATATAGATGGAACCTTTTAGTGTATGTGGTGGACTACTAAAAAAGCAAAAAGATATTGGAAGAAAATACTTTGGAAAATGCAGAACATATTAAAATTTAAATTCTCTATGGAAACTAAGAACATGCTATTAGGAATATTGCCCAACAGATTACCAAAAGTTTTGGAAGAGGTATTCAAATATATGGTGACAGTGGCTAGAATCACCTAGGTAGCAAAACATCTGCCCAGGCTTAGAAGAATAGGAAAATAAATTTGCCGATTATGCAGTAATGGTGAAATTAACATCCAATTTGAGAAACAGATCAATTTCAGAATTTAAGGAGAGATGGCGTGTCTATTATGCAAGTAGGAGACAAATCTAGAATGAGAAATTGTTTTAAAATTGTATATAATGCCCTGACCTGGATAGCCCAGGCAAGCCTGATCTTGTCAGATCTTGGAAGCTAAGCAGGGCTGACTTTGGCAAGTACTTGGAAGGGCGACTTCCAAGGAATACCAGAGGCAGGACGCAGAGGCAAGCTAATCAAACCACCTCTCTGAAAAATGTCCAAGCCACGCACACACACAAATACACACACATACACATTAAGGGTCAGTGGCATGACATACATGCCCCTCTAGCAATGCTTATCTGCTACCTAACTATGCATCCCTTGGCTTTCCCTTCATCTTGCACAACAATTATTATTGCGCAGCCCAAAGCGGTTGCTCTAGAATGCAGATAAAAGTGGACATTGAGCATTCTTCCACAGACAGCAAGAAAGTACCCAAAGGAACAGTCTAGGATCTATTTGCTACAAGTTTATCCTATCTTTTCTCTAAAGAGTTCACAGCACTATTCAAGGATCTCTCTTCCTTACAGAACACCTGTAAGGAGGGCTAGTTTGGGGCAGAGGTGCTTGGCTCAGGGTTATCCATTCTAGCTGGGCAGGGATTTGAATCAGGCTGTCCTAAGGCCAAACTAGATGATGTACCTGCCATGAATTAAGACAGACATCACATCAGGGAACTAACATTCCCAATGTACTGGGGATGGATTTGGTGTGGGAGCATGATGCAGGGGAGGGGCGATTCAGCTTTACCCCCTGCACCGTTGTCAGGAGCCAAACGGCTGCAGGGAAGCTTTGTTTGCCCCACTGTGGAGCTTCACATGCTGCAGTCAGTGTGCATGGAGCTTCACAGTGTAGCAAGTGGGCCCTTACTTCGGCTCAGGAAAAGGGCACAGGAAAGAAAGCTGAAGCCTCTCCTCCACCTGCACTGCATTCCTGAGCCAAATCAGACCCCAGTACATTTGGGAACGTTATCTCCCCAAGGTAATTGTCTGCAAGTTGGGTTGGGGAACTTCGACCTGACTTGTGGCAGATGCATTATCTAGCTGAGCCCCTAGATTTATTTATTTTATTGATTCCTACCCTAGGCTGGCTCAAGGTGGCTCACAACAAGATAAAACTATCAAATACATAAAACATATACATCATATTTAAAACAATATTAAAATCAACAATAATAAAGTGCTAGTAATTCCAATGTTTACATTCATTCTATTGGTTCATTTCCGTTCACTTCAGTTGTGAGGGAGGGAGGAGGGGGACTAGGGCAGGCAATAATCACAGGGACCTATTGTAGCCTGCCACTCAAAGACAGTTTGGTGTAGTCGTTAAGTGTGTGGACTCTAATCTGGGAGAATCGGGTTTGATTCCCCACTCCTCCACTTGCAGCTGCTGGATGACCTTGGGCAAGCTGTAGTTCTGTCAAAGCAGTTCTCGAAAGAGCTCTCTCAGCTCCACCTACCTTACAGGGTGCCTGTTGTGGGGAGGGGAAGGGAAAGGAGTTGGTAAGCCACTCTGAGACTCCAAGTGAAGGGCAGGGTATAAATCCAACTCTCCTCCCCCCCTCCCCCCGCTTAGCACTCCACAGCACTGGCTTCCACCAGTGGAGGGTGGTCTTCGCAGTGTGTCCATCAGGTTAAGTACATATCCCTGACCTTGTTGGAAGACACTGCACACAGAGAAAAAAGGAGTCTTCAAAGAGCTAAGAATGCAAAAAGCCAGTGCTTTGGGCCATATGTACTGAGAAAACATGGTTTTGCTGCTGCTGCTGGTTAGTTTTCTTCCAGAGTCAGGGGAGTGGCCACCACAGAAATCACTCTGGGAAGGCAGTGTTACCCCTTTATCAATCATTACTGACACATTTCCTGTGTTTGTGACTCTGCGGACAGCTCTGTTATTGATGGACTTTTTCCAGTAGTCCCTTGCCTTCATTTACAGCTTGTGTTTCTTTTCTTTCAACTCTTAAAAAAAAATATTGGTTATCCTGGTGGTGTGGGTGGGGGAAGGGAAGGTTGTCTTCTGAAAGCACTTTTTGTGGAAGGCCTTTAAATTGCTGGTACGAGGCCAGAAATATGTTCAAGGCATGACGGACACCCTAATCTGTGTGTTCAACAAGGAAATCTGGCCAGCGTGTAAATTACAAGATGCTGAAAGATATTAAACACAGGAGAAAAACCAACTTCTTCATCAGGCTGAACTGCTTTTCTCAATTGGTAAAAATGTGTGTGGCTACAGGCATGAAGAGAATGTTGGGTTGCCCAGGCCAGATTTGGAGAGGTTAATTATATGTTTAAGAGTAACATAGGACAGAACATCTCACCATGATTAGCTTTCCCCATCAGATCTCTGCGCTGTTGGGGGAAGCTGCAATTTGTGTAAATGTCATTCCTTGGAGAATTCTGAATGTCTCTTAGGGTTGCCAGCTCTGGGTTGGTAAATTTCTGGAGATCTGGGGTTGGAGCCTAGGGAGGGCAGACTTTGGGGAGGGGAGGGACCTCAGCATATAATCTCATACAGTCCACCCTCTAAAGCATCCATTATTATTATTATTTATTAAATTTATGTTTCACCCAATTCCTGCTGCTGTAAGGCTCTGGGCAATGTACAGCACATAGTAAAAACATTAAAACCATAAAATAAGTATATAAATAATGCTAATCCAGCAATCTAAAAAGATCAAGTGGTGAAATTACAATTTCTCCCCAGTTCCAGACTGCAGCCGCCTCGTGAGTATGGGAAGAAGAATAAAACAATCTGATGGAGAGAGAGGAAGAGGAGGGTGCCAGCCAAGATGGAAGCTGTTGCTATTCACAATCAAAGGCCCAATGGCACATCTCTTCCTTCTAGGCCCTGCAGAATTGCATACGGTCTTGCAAGGCCCTGATGTTGTTTGACAGAGAGTTCCACCAGGTTGAAGCTAGGGCTGAAAAGGCCCTGGCTGAGAACAGCCAGATGTCTTTGGGCCCAGAGATCACCAGCAGATGGCTCTCCAAGGAGCCTAACGCTCTCCCGGGGACATACCGGAGGAGACCGTTCCACAGGTATGTCAGTCCTTGACCTAGGGCTGCCAAGTCCCCCCCTCCCCTGCTAAATGGGTCCCCAATCCGCTGGTCGGGATCTGGCCATCAGGGGGAGCCCCACCCGCGAAGTGGCCCGATCAGGCCGATGTGCCCAGCATGATGACGTCACCTGGAAGCAACATCATCACCCTGGGCACATCGCCAGGCAACGCTCTAGCAATCGCCCTGAGAACTCTATGGTACCATAGAGTTTTAGGGCGATTACCAGAGCACCGCCCTGGCAACGTGCCCAGCGTGATGACATCATTTCCGGGTGATGTCATCGCGGCGTACGCGCGCTTTGCACGTGCACAGGACTCCCGGAGAGGGACTGGGACTCCCTCGCTGTTATGAAGGTAAGACTTGGCAACCCTACCTTGACCACTCAAGGCCTTAAAGGTCAACACCAAACCCTTGAACTTGACTTGGTACACCACTGGAAGCCAATGTAGCTGGCGCAGCACAGGTTGTATAAGTGCCGTCCGGGACCGATCTATGCCATCTGGAGATCAGTTGTAATTCTGGGACATCTCCAGGCCCCACCAGTCTCACTTAGCCTTTGGTCCCCTCCCAACTGCTTCGCACTCTAGAACCTGATTGTTTTCACTTTTTTCCGTTCTTCCTCATTTTCCTTCTTTGAAATGTTCAATTCTCTGTTGGAAAAGCAAGCTGCTTTCCCTTTTCCATTTAAAAGGTTTAGCAGTTCAGTTCCTAGCACTGCCCTCACCTCTCCTTGCTTCCCAAACACCATGACCAAACTACAAGGGATGTGGGAGATCTGCAGATGGATCGCCTGAGGTTTTTATTTTAATTTTAAAGCAGTAGTGGGGCAGCTAGAAAGCTAGCCAGCCTACAAGTTTCCCTAGTGGGGCTAATAGCCCCATCAGAACCATTTCAGTCATAGGGCTGCCAACTTCCAGGGGAGGCCAGGAATTCTCCCAGAATGAGGAACCTCATCTCCAGACCAGTGTTCCCTCTCAGCTGAGTTAGCGTGAGCTACCTCACAGTTTTTTAGCCTCTGGCTCACACATTTTTGTCTGAGCTCAGGAAGGATGGCTCCAAGGCAAACTAATTTAGGCAGTAGACAAATTGCTTGCTTACAACTTTAATGCCAGCAGCTCACAAAGTAGAATTTTTGCTCACAAGACTCCACAGAGGGAGCATTGCTCCAGACTATGGAAATGCCTTGGAGAAAAATGACAGCTTTGGAGAGTGGAGGCATTATAACCCACTGAGCTCCCTCTTCTCCTGAAACTTGGCCCTTCCCAGGACCCACACCCAAATCTCCAGGAATTTCCCAGCTAAGAGCTCACAAGCAACCCTATTTAACAGTGCAAAACCACATGGGGGGAAAGGCTTAAGGCATGTTTACATGCAAGGCATGGTCCCAGTATGAACAGACTTGGGAACTGAGTTTCAGGTACTGAACTCATGAGACACGTCTGAGCAAAAGTCCTTATGGTGGACTTGGAGAGGTCTTGAGGATAACATATCCTACAGATAGGCCTTGACAGTGAATGGCTTACCTAGTGAGTAAGTAGCAGTGGTAAGATTTGAACAAGGGTTTTCCTGACTCACTTGCTCGGTGACTTGGTGCCAGACACATGCTTGCAGCCTATCCTACTTTTCAAAGTTGTGAGGATCAATCCAATCAATTAATAAGGTACTCACTCACTCACTCACTCACTCACTCACTCAGTCTTTACTTGTTACAATCCTAGATCAGCCAAGATTGACAGGGAAAGAGTAATAAAAATGGGGGAGAGAATGACATAAGCTGCTTTGGGTCCCCACTGAGGAGAAAGGCAGGGTATAAATGAAGTAAATAAACACATTAATAAGATCCTATCCACAAATTATGGTGAACACAGTTCGGTGTAGTGGTTAAGAGTGGCAGACTCCAATCTGGAGAACTGAGTTTGATTCCCCATTCCTCCTTCACATAAAGCCAGCTGGGTGACTTTGGGCCAGTCACAGCTGTCTCAGAGCGTTCTCAGCCCCACCTACCTCATAGGGTGTCTGTTGCGGGGAGAGGAAGGGAATGTTGATCGTAAGCCTATTTGAGACTCCTTCGGGTAGTGAAAGGTGGGGTATAAAAATCAACTCTCCTTCTTTCTTGCTTCTTCTTCTTCCCCAGTTTGGTGTAGTGGTTGACAGTGGCGGACTCTAATCTGGAGAACCGGGTTTGATCCCCATTCCTCCTCCACATGCAGCTAGCTGGTGATCTTGGGTCAGTCACAGGTCTCTCTGAGCTGTTCTCTCAAGAGCAGTTCTCTCAGAGCTCTCTCAGCCCCACCTACTTCATAGGGTGTCTGTTGTGGGTAGGGGAAGGGAAAGGAGATTGTAAGCCACTCTGAGACTCCAAGTGACGTATGGGGGTTAAACCAACTCTCCTTCTTCTTCTTCTTCTTCTTTGTTGTTGTTTTACATTTGAATTGCCTTTATAAGGCAAACAAATCTGGACATATGGAGCAAACATATGGAGCAGAGGTCCATCAGTGGCTATTAGCCACAAAGTATAGATAGGAACTCTCAATCTGGGGCAAGTGATGCTCTGTATTCTTGGTGCTTGAGGGGGGGGGCAACAATGGGAGGGCTTCTAGTTGTCCTGGCCCCACTGGTGGACCTCCTGGTGGCACCTGGTATTTTTGGCCACTGTGTGACAGAGTGTTGGACTGGATGGGCCACTGGCCTGATCCAACATTGGCTTCTCTTATGTTCTTATGTTCTTAAGTGTGATGACTAGTTCTCATGTTACATTTAATGTATATACAGTTGAATGTGCAATTTAAACCCCATATTTAACCCTACAGAGGCCACCCCTCAAAGTAGCCATTTTGTCTGCAAGAATTGATCTCTGTAGTCTGGAGATCAGTTGTAATTTCAGGAGACCTCCAGCGCCCCCCCCCCCCATGGAGGTTGGCCACTTTATGTATGTTCATTCATGGTAACATGTTGAACAGGGCTGAAGTCTAGACTTTTTTGCCCCCAAAACAAAAGGTAAACATGCTTCTCACTGCTTTGGAGCAGAGCGAGTGTAAAAATGATACATAGCGGTTGGAAGCAGGAAAATTGGATCCCCTGTGCCTGAAAGGACCGCTTCCTATTGATTCATGGTAATGCCAGCTCTGCCTGGCTCAAGTCCAGTCCTGAATCAGGGTCCTCCCCCACTTAGCTTGGACTCTTGGACCCCAGGCAAGAGCAGATAATATTTCAACTCCTTTCCTTAATGGAACAAGGATGACTCAAAGGCTTTTTAGAAGGAGCGGTTTCATTTGGTCTTGATGTTTGCTACACGCCTTTTATTTTATGGGTAAATCATCATCTATTAGCTCTCCTTTAAACAAGATGATGGGAGCCTTTACTCAAATCATAACAGTCCCTTTCAGCTGACTCCGGGGGAAGAAAATGTGTCTGTGTCAGCGATTTCCCCGCACACACTTTGCAAGTTCTACCTTGCCGTAGAAAGGGCTTCTTCCTCACTGCTGAACAAGTGCATAAAGATGATCTTATTTATTGCAGGAGACATATTTTAAAACAACTGACAAAACCACAAGATGTAAAATGACAAGCAAAAGAGGAGGGTGTTCTTTTAAAAAAAATAAAGACAGCATATATTTCTGGCATTGATCAAAATACAGTATTTCTTTTAAAGCTGCAATTAGTCCTTCACAAGCAGGCGCGTAGCAGGAAAAGGGACTATTAACCGAGAGGCCCTGGATCCTTGTTCCTGCTTAGTTGTTCTCTTTGCAGCCCGGTGATTAACATTAAAGAACTGTGTGAACTTTGGGGGTTGGGGTTGGGAGAGGAGGCACGATTTATTTCCCCCCCCCCTTTCATTCCCTTGATGTGTGACTAACAGCTGTTTTTCTTTGTGGTAAAGCAGTGGGATCTTCCTGTTGTTGATGTAATGGAGATGCTTCCTGGTGTGAAATTCTACAGGATGGATTGTGCAAAGGGAGTAGGGCTTCAATGCACTTATCAAAGTGCTTTAGGAAGAAGAAGAAGAAGGGGGGGAATTCTCACTTTCTTATTCTGCAGGGACAGCGGAACAGTTTGAAACACACACAGAGGATATCAGATCAAAATGATATGTTGGGTTGTTGAGTTGGTGGGGGGGCGGGTGCACATTTTTATAAAGACCTTTTATAAGCCTGACAATGCTCAAAGTAGAAAAAAATGAATTTAGGTGGTCACAATTTAAGATTGCAAAGGGGTAGCTGTCTTAGTCTGCCACAGCAAAATGAAGTGAAAGTCCAGTGGCATAAATATGGTCAGACTTTAAGGTCCCACTGGACTCGGGGACAAATTTAGAGATTTCTACAGTATCCTAAGAAGTCATACCTTTCTAAGTTCAATGCCTTCAATGGTTCACAGAATATAAAAATCTTACACTGAACTGGCTGCTAATACAGAGGATATTTGGAAGTTTTGAAAGTTTGGAAAGGGTGGGGGGTCTTTTCTCCTATCAAGGTAAAATGATAGCATAATAGGCTTTGAAAGGATCTCATTGGCCCTTTGAACCCAGCAGTCTTCAACCCCAGGGTGGACGAAACCCCAGGTGGGCTGCAGAGCTCCACCTGTTGGGTCATAAACAAATACAGAACTGCCATTTCTATCCCTACTCTTTGGAAGGGCCTGCTGCTAAAGTTCATGGGGGAGACAGCAAGGTGTTGCAACGCCTCTTCTCTTTGCACTCATGCTATGGGGAGCAACAGAATGGCCAGGTGAGGTTATGCAGTGATGGAGAGGTTCCTTTGTGGCCCCAAGCTTGGCTTGTTTCTCACCAAAATACAAATCCTGATGCTCTGCTTGTGTTTCCTGTCTTCAGGTCTCTTGGTCTGCTGCTCACTGTCTTCATCTTGACTCTGGTGAAGTCTTTTACAAGCCTCGGGAGAATTGGCTACCCCAGGCAGCCAAGCTGTTTGGCTCCAAGTGAGTGAAAGGCAGAAAGCGCTTTCTCTCTGGCAGCTCCTACATCTCCCTGCTGGCTCTGAGGTCTAGACCAGGGGTTTCGAACTCATTTCTATGGAGGGCCGGATTTGACATAAATTGGACTTTGTCGGGCCGGGCGATGTGAGTCATAAAATGTAATGCCAGGTAGCGGAGATGTAAACTTTATATAGGATACAAACACAAAGATGTGTTTAACTTAAAATAAAAACTTGCCTGAAACATTAGCATTCTTGCAATATTTTGTTTATTTAAAATAGTTTCTGATAACTGACATTTCTTGCATCATTGAATTATTGAATCAAAATGTCTGTGCTGTAGCAATCTGGGAGAGGGAGGAGCCTCAGCCCAGTGCAGGGAGCAGAAGCTTGCCTATCTATCTCTCCTGAGCGACTGAGAGAGTCTGGGAAAGCAAGCTATGATGCAACAGCAGCAGCAGAACTGGAGGAAGAAGCAGGAGACAGCCAGTCCTTGCAGGCCTGACTGAAGCCCTCTGGGGGCCTGATCCGGCCCCTGGGCCACATGTTTGACACCCCTGGTCTAAAGGATGAGAACAGTGTGGGTGGTTGTTTTCCTGTAAGCAGACAGATTTCCACCATCTATATGAGAAAGGATCCTGTAAATAACCATCCAAGATGAACAGGACAACTTTTGATAAATAAATAAATATATAAATAACAATTGAAGATGCAGCCTGGGTCCACTCTACAATTCCCCCAAGCTCTGAGCAAAGAAGCAGCATTATAGGGAACATTGTACCTTCAGCAGTTAACAGTAAGCCATCGCTCCACCTCTTCTTTCTGAAACCCCTGTAAATATTTGGAATTTATCTTATGTATTCATCACATTTTTACCCTACCCTTTCTCCAAGGAGCTCAGGGTTTCTTCTTCTTTGATCCATCTTGTGCTCATGACATCCTTGTGAGTTTGGTTGGGCTGAAAGTTCAGGCAGTGTGCTTCATTGCTTCTCTCACACTTGTGTTTGGCACATTTCAGAATCCCCTCCCCTGGGCCCAGAGCCCCGACCTCAATCCATACTTATCCCTCACACCTGAATTACCAATTGGAGGACTGATTATGGACTTCCAGCATCAGATTGTGTAGCTTGTATGTGTGTGTGTGTACAGCGTTAAATCACAAGCAAATTTATGGTAATCCCATGAGACTCTGCAGAGGTAATGTAAAATTTATGGTAATCCCGTAGGGTTTCCAAGGCAAGAGACGTTCAGAGGTGGTTTGCCATTGCCTGTCTCTGCATAGAAACCCTGGTCTTCTTTGGTAGGGTTGGCCAACCTCCAGGTGGGGCTTGATGAATCTCCCCAGATTCCAACTAATCTCCAGATGACAGAGTTTAGTTCACAGGGAAAAAGTGGCTGCTTTGGAGGCATTATATCCTGCTGAACTTCCTCCCTTCCCCAAACCTGTCCCTCTCAAGGCTTCACCCACAAAAATCTCCAGGAATTTTCCTAGTCAGAGAAATGGCAACCCTATTCTTTGGTGGTCTCCCATCCAAGTACTAAGCAGGTCTTCCAAGATCTGATGAGATCAGGCTTGTCTGGGCAATCTGGGTCAGGGCTATTGTAGTCTAGCCCTAAGAATTCGAAATTCTGATGATTTGACCTCCATTTATGATACTGATCATGCGTCGATTCACACAGTACAGAATACACAGTACAGAATACACCGGCTGGATCCAGAGAGCCTGTGCTGTGTCCCAAGTATAACAGTCACATGTGAATCGTAGATTCTCCTCAATTTCCATGCATGGGACCCTGTCTGTGACATGTGGGGAGAAGGTGCTTCAGCCTCCCCACCCCCACACTGTTTTCCTGAGCCATGGCAATCATGTGGGTGGGGGGGGGGGCGACCCATATACGTATTTGTCCCATTTGTGAAACCCCAACTGTACACTGCAGATTTCCCAAGAGGCCAAATAACATGCCCCAGGCCAGGAAAACAGTGCAAGGTGGGAGACTGAAGCTTCTTGTCCATGCATGCCACAGTTACCGTCCCAAATAGGACACCATGCATCTGAGAATCGAGGAAAATCTGCAACTCGCTTGTGACTGTTGCACAAGACATGGGGCAAGCAGTTCAAAGCCTGAGATTCCTGATGAAAGGGTGAAAGGAAAACTGGCAACTCAGCATTAGAATGTAGCACCAGCAGGCGTCTTAGCCGCGAAGGAAGCCAAAAATCTTGTAAGGAAGACGGGGTGGAGAATCACATTCAAGAACGGCTTGTATTCATCTGAGGCAGAGTCATTACTACCCCTGTTTTTTCCCCTCCCTTTTCTCCTTGGCAATATTAGTTAATTAAACTATGCAAATTAAAACATCTTAATTTATATAATATCAATACCACAGCCTTAAACCATTTGGCTTCATTCGTCTGGCACGTTTGTTCTATAAAATGTTTGGAACGGCTCTAATAAAAAGAGAGAGAGAGAGAGAGAGAGAGAGAGAGAGAAGGGCTGTAAATCAGGTTTAATTTATTCATTTTCTGTTTGATATGAAAGCTTGCCAAAATCAGATTATTTATGAGCCCTTCATAACAATAGGCATTTTTATGGTTTGAAAATGACAAAAGAGGAGGTTGGGTGGGGGGTCCTTCAGTGGTTGTTTCCTTTCCCCCCCACTTTTCTTTCACCTCGTTAACTGTCTTTGCAGAAACATTTTTTTGGGGACCACATAATCTCAAAGAAAATATTTAATTATTGATATTGTGAAAATAATGTACATTTAAATCTTGAAAAAGACATGAGATCTTAGAACCAACCGAGCGTTCTAAACTTCAAAGCACCAGGGGCGCAACCCAGTCGATCTGCAGGATGTGGCACCTATGCATTAAGGGAGCTGTGTGGGACACGACAGAGCCCTTTCCCCCCTTGCCCTGTGGTGTGCTCGCACAGGCAATCAAATTTCCAGGCAGTGGCTGGGAATAGGAGGCATGTGTCACCTCTCATGTTTCCATTCCAGTTTCCCTTCTCTCAGCCAAGGGCTGTGAGTTCTGGAGAAACCGGGAGAGGGCTGGAGGCACATATCGCCCCTCTCATTTCCCATAAGGATCCAGCATGGCACTTCCTGGTGGAGTGCTACCCTGGAGGACTGCTGGCCGTCAGCAGCCAGCTAAGTCAAGGCCCAACAGCTACGCCAGCACTACTGGGTCCATCTAGCTCAGAACTTCAAACGGTAACAAAGATCGGCGTCAGCTCATCCCTTCTTCCTAAACCACTGCTAGTTGGAGGCAGTGGTTGATAACATCTAAGCTTGCCATTTGCCCAAGTGTGGTAGATAAATCCCTGCCCTTGGCTTCAACTTCCTGCCCTCAAGAAAGTGAGGAGAAAAAAAATGGCCTTCATAGCGATGCTATGTCTTTGAGTTCTCTGCCATAGACATTAGCAGAAATCCCCAGAAAGATCTGGAAATGCATATCCCCCACTCCACCTTCCTCAGGCACTTGTCTCAAAATCTTCCATTTGTTGAGGCAGTGCTGGCAACCCTAATGGCAGCCATCATTGGCACTGCTGGCCAGGAATGAGTCGAGAGGCCCCTGTGCTGATGGATTTCCTGGATCATCTTCTAGTTTAATCCCTGGCATCCAGGCAGTGGCTCAGAGGTTAAGATGCCGAATTGCAGACTGGAAGGTCAGTAGCTCGGAAGTTCGAGACCCGCGTGCCCTGTGGCGGAGTGAGCTCCCGTCTCTGGCCCCAGCTCCTGCCAACCTAGCAGTTTGAAAGCAAGAAATTGCAAGTAGATAAAGAGGTACCGCTTCGGTGGGAAGGGAACAGCATTCCATGCACCTTGGTGTTTAGTCATGCCAGCCACATGACCACGGAAAAGTCTTTGGACAGTGCTGGCTCTTTGGCTTGGAAATGGAGATCAGCACTGCATCCCTAGAGTCAGATTCGACTGGCTTTTGAGCAAGGGGAAACCTTTACCTTTATCCGGTTAAAAGGTCTCAGGAAGCAAGTGCTGGGAAGACCTTACTCTTTTGGAAACCCTGGAGAACTGCTGCTAGCCACTGTAGACAATACCCAAAGACCAGTGAGCTGACCTTGGCATAGTCCGTATTCATATACTTCCTGGGCACTGTGTTTGGAGAAGACGCTGCTGTCAGGTAGTGCAGAGGGAAGAAGGGCTCCTTGTCCTGGGGAATGACATGAAAACCTTCCTTCTATTCCCTCCTCACATAAGCTGATCACAGGGGAGGGTGGTAGCAACGTCAGCCAGTTTGTGCTCCAAAGCCACAGGGTGGGCGGTGGAGGCACTACCAAGAATCCATTCATTAGCAGCCTATAAACCCGACATTGCATACAATCATCACCTAGAAAACAATTGCACAAGTTTCCCCATCCTCCCCTTGTAAAAAATGTCACATCTTTCAAACCATCTTTTGTTTATTATCCTAGTACAGATGGAGCCAGAAGCTTAGAATGGCGTTGAGTGTTTTCTGGGACGAGAAAAGGCCAATGGTTTGGCAGCCGTTGGAAAAAGGGAAGATGTGGAGTGCTTGAGGCCTTTAAAAAAAGGGACTAGCAAATTTTAACAGGATATTTTAAAGTCCAGCTCTCATTGTGGCTGGTGAGACTGGAGAAATATCCTTCAATGGACGAGCCCTGATCAGTTAGCCTGGAACCATCACTGTTCCTGAAGTGAAGTCCATCTGTTCCTGGTGATTGACGGCATGAATATCTCAGCCTCTGTGCTTCTCAGGTTGCCACCTGGGCCATGGCTCAGTGGGAAAGCATCTGCTTGGTATGCAGAAGGTCCCACATTTAATCCCCAGCATCTGCAGTTAAAAGGATCAGGGACTAGGGCCCTTTCTGCGCTCCTTTAAATCCATGTTCACCATGGTGTCCTCCAAGCAATTCTGCACTAAAATCGAACTCAACCTTCTTAATCCAAGTCCCCCCGCCCTTTCTGTGTTATACCTCTGAGGATACCAGTCACAGCTGCTGGAGAAATGTCAGGTACTACAATGCCAAGACCACGGCCATACAGCCTGGAAAAATCTACAACAACTGATGATCTCCAGCTGACAGAGATCAGCTCCCCTGGAGAGAATGGCTATTTTGACGGGTGGACTCTATGGCGTTGTACTATGCTGAGGCCCCTCCCTGCCCCCAAACCCCACTCTCTCCTGGATCCACCCCCAAAGTATCCTGGTATTTTCCAACCCAGACCTGGCCACCCTAGTTCAGTATAAGGCAGCTTCCTGTACATCCCCTTCCTGAGCACTGGGGTCTCAATCCAGTTTGCCACCCCCAATCAGCAGCTGGTATTACAATAAATTTAAAGAGAGAAGAGCTGCAATCATGGATTTCCAGCATTCAATCTGATTTGATCCACAGTGCATGACATGTGTGCATCCACACACCCATGCTCACATATGTGCATGCATGTGCTCACATACTCCTCCAAAATGCAAGGAATGTTTTACTTGGCAGAAACCCTGGCTAAATGAAGAGAAGTACGCTCCCTCTGAAGGAAGGGGGGAAAGGGCTTTTTCAAAGTGTGGTCTGGCCAATCCAGAGAACATTCCCCCTTTCCTCCAGGAAAATTGTCATCCAGGACCCATCAGTCAGGGAGAGCTTTCAGTAAAAGGGACTCCTTGTCGACTTCCCTGCCTTTGATGTGCCTGGGATGGAGGTGCTCAATTAAAAGCCTATCAGTCTGTAAGTAAATCAACGCCTATCAGTCCTGTCACATCAAACAAACGATTATTACACTAACCCGCCCACCCCATTTATCTAGCTGTTCCTTCTTGACAGCTCAGGGTCAGGGCACTGTAAATCCTGCACTGGATTCCAGCCACCTGGATCAGGATTAAAGCCACCAACCAACATGCCCTGCTGCACCCAATTATTTTCCACAACCACAGTCAGAGCACAAGGAGAGAAGAGCACACATTGCATTTCCAGGCAGCCAGGATGCCAAAGAAAATGCTGCCTGGGTAGACAAGAATGGAGAGAGAGAGGCACAGAGAGAGAGAACAAGAAAAGCTACTTGTTAAAAAGGCTTTATGTAGTAGTTACTATGACTTTTGCACTAATATTACCAGGCAGCCAAGTCCCTTAATTCTGGTTCAAAGGGGATCCCTATGACAATATCTTTAAAGTGCCCAGCGCCAGAAGTGTATAATCAGCTGCTCTGCAAAACTCACACGTAGACCTCACATTTCCAAATAAATCAAGATCTTCCTGTGTTTGCCTTTTAGAGCACAACATTGTGAGGGGCAGAGCCGAACTAGAGGGTTCTAACATCTTTAAGAATTAGGCCTAATTCACACATGGCAGGAGAATGAGGTGTGACAGGTCAAGAAAGCCATACCCCTACGTTTGCAAGACCTGAACAAGGAGGATTTGAAAGTGATTAATTCATAGGGTTGCCATAAGCTGAAAGCAACTTGAGGGCACTTCACACACACACACACACACACACACACACACACACACACACACAAACATCATGTAGGTGTGATCCAGGCCTTAGCCCCTGTGGTGACAACATTGTGAACGGTCATTGCTAGTTGCTGTTGGGTTGCCAACTCCAGCCTGGGAGATTCCTGGAGATTTAGGGTCAATGTCCGTGGAAGGCAAAATCTGGGGAGGGATTTCAACTAGAATGTATGGTTTACCATAGAGTTTGCCCTCCGAAGCTGTCATTTCCTTCAGGTGAACTGATCTTCATAGTCTGAAGATCAGTTGTCATTCTGGGAGAGAACTCCAGACCCCACCAGGAGGTTGGCAACCTTCTTTGCCGAACAGTCTCTGGGAATTAAGAGAAGTTCCCCCAAGACTGCAGCAAGACCTGCGTTCCTTAGTTTAACACAAACCTCAAAAAATCAACACCTGCAGGAATGAAGCATGAACTTTTGTAAGACATGGACTCCTCTATTCGATATTCACCTGGGAAGATAAATCTGTGCATATTTAAAGCTGCTCTCTGGCCTTCAAAAGGAACCATTACCATCTTGATTCATGTTGTTTTTAGCATCCATTGAGGAATGTGATCTGAATGACAACATGAAAATATCAGATCAAGACCCTGCCCTCCCATTTTAATCCCCTCAGGGGTCCAGTGATGGATACAAGGGCTGGGGACATCAAAGGAAAAGGGAGGTGGGCTTGCAGTTCAAAATTTGCAGCTAACTTGTGGATAGATGCCATCCAGATTTCACAGAAAAGCAGGCAGAGACCACATAGCATCATGCTGTAGGCTAAATTGACTTTTTGCATGCCCTAGTTCTTTGCACCATGTGATTTTAGAACAGTACCTTTTTTTGTAGACATTTCAGTCTAATCACAAGTCCCCCCACCCCTGCCTGTAGGCAGACCTCATGTAAAAGCACAAGTTTTTAAAGATTTTTTTTAAAGAAAAAGCTTGAATGGATGGATTTTGTTTTCCAAGCTTCCTCTGCATATCCCCCTTTCTACGTTTCTACCCATCTATCCATACTGATCCCGACTGGATATGAGTCACCAGGCCAGACTTTGAACAATTAGAAGTTTCCCTGTGTCCTTTTTAAAAATCCTTTTTTAAACAATTGCAAAAATGACTTTTAGTATATTTTCACTTCAGTAATATATCTCAAGTTGTTTGGACCTCTCTGACTCGTTCACATTGTTTGGACCATTGTTAGAATCTTTCTTGCTGCAGCCCAGAGAGAGCTGGAATTTAGCAGGTGGTGATTAGAAAACTTGAAAATGGGACTATTTCCATCTCTCATTTGAAAAACTCAGACATGGAGTCTACCATGTAATAACAGCCAGGAGAAAACAGGCTAAGTCACACATGCAGAAGAACGAAGGCAGGCGGAAATCCCCCTTTCACATATCTGAAGTAGCCTCAGAATAATGGAAGTGCAATTCTCAGTAGTAGCCACTCCATGCATGTATGACATCAGTGTGCATGAACCAGGATGTTGGAAAATCCAGTTGGTCAGTTTGCATGTGATAAAGCGGTATGCACCTGCCAAATACATGTGTGCCCCCAGTTCAGACCAAATGTGGAGTGCACATATCAGAAGAAACTCCACACAACCGCCAGGCTTTGGGTACGTGTGAACTTAGTATGTGAACAAGGATATTGTGGTAATTCTCTCTGTTCTCCTCCTCTACTTTGTACTCTGAAGGCTTAGTCCTTAGGCAGACAACATATCCCACAGGATACTACAAATGGAAAAACAAAAATATGCTTGTAATGCCCCAATTCTAGGCTTGCCAGCCTCCAGGTGGGGCCTGGGGATCTCCTGCTGGGGATCTCCTGCTTTAGCAGACCTCCCCAACATCTCCACAGTTACCATCTAGGGAGAGTGACTACAGAAGGGAGATCAGGAATTTGCTCTCACACACATGTGTGTTTATATGTGTGAAGACAGCTTGAGCAATTATGCTCTGTATGAGAATTTGGGTGCTCACGCATAGGCCTTGCTTGCATGATCAAGAATCCTGGCAAATCCCAATCACACAGACAGGACTCATGCACATAACAGTTCTAGGAACAGTGGGTGAAATCATGTCCCTCCCCCATGAGGATTCATTCTGCACAGTCTGTAATATGTGAGAAGTACTATATTGTATGCACGCATGGGGTGGGACTTGAGTAGAGATCCTCTGGGATAGAAGGGCTCTGCTAGGCTTCCCCTTGACAGCTGTGAAACTGCTTCTCTCAGACCATCCATAACCCAACTCAAACCATTCTTGTGGCTGTACTAATTGTGACCATACAAGCAGAATCAAAAGAGGCGGCCAATATTCTCTGGAACAAAAGCAGCTCTTTCTCACAGCGGCTGATGAGGCCGTAATTCTCACCCGTAACATGAGCTTGAAATATAACCCCATTGAAACAACCAGACAAAATGGCTGGCTTTGGGAAAAAGAGCAAAAGCCATCAGAGAACCTACAAGAGAGGCCAGGAAGCACAGCTCATCCTGGACTTCTGGAAACTGTTGACTGTTTCTGCAGCCTTGCCAGAACGGTTCCTCACTGCAGCTTGGAAAAGTCTTGCACAGGTTTCAGCACCTCGCTCTCACACCACATTATGCAAAAGCTAATTCGACATTCCGGCTGATGTCAACATTCTCCTTTATTTTTATTGCGACGGCAAAAAATGTGTAGACTACGTTAATTTTCATGTGCTCTGTTTCAAGTAACACATTCCAGATCCTCATGGTCACTCGCTCTTGAAAGTGTATATTTGCAAATTTCCGGGATGGGAAAAAAAACACTCCCGGAAAGGATCCAAGAGAGGCAAAGGATATCTGTTTGCCTTTCAAAAGTCCACCTGGAACAGTTAAGTCACATGAATCCTTCTGAGCCTGTTTCAGGCTAGGCTGACTTTTTGATGCCAGTCTGGACTGGATTAGCATGCAGTGACTGGTGATATGGGAATGGGTTCACCAGTCATCGGTTCAGTCCCCATCATTGACTGCGTAATGGCTTTGCTTGCAGATAGACACAGGTGGGTAGCCGTGTTGGTCTGAAGCTCTGGCTTTGCTTGCAGTCACTGATCGGCAGGCAGACCACTGTGCCTGGCAGATCGATTAACACAATCAATCACGGCATGCCAATTCGAACAGGCTGTTTTTTTAAAAAAAGACAACCTTGTTTGAAATAAGCTTTTCAAAAGACTTTGTGGCCATGGACCTAGGACAGGGGTAGGCAGCTCCCAGGATACATGTTGAAAAGCAGCTCATAAGACGACTTTGCCTGGTGTTTGGGACCAGCTCTCTGCCCAAGGGACCCAAGTGAGCCCTGGAGTAGTCGGCAGTGCCACTTGACTTGCTTTCAGAGGGCCAAGTACAGCCCTCATCCATCCCCTTTTGCCTGCCAGAACACCGGCATCTTCACAGGCGGATGCGGTGGACTTGGGCCAAGAAGGTTGCTGATCCCAGGCCTAGGAAGCCAAAAATGCTTGCCGCACTCTTACAAAGACAATGGCAATAATAGTGAAGTTTGTCTACCTTGCATTTCTACTAAACCATCTTGAGTCCCAAAACTCAAGATAATTAGATAATTAGGCAGGATAATTAGAACCCTTCAGTTGGCAAGATGTGGAAGTTTGGAGGATTCTCTAGAAAATGAGTAGACCTGGATGGATGGATGGATGGATGGATGCATCTTGGTCAGCCACACCATTGCTTTTGTTTTTGTTTTAGCTTGTCAGTTCTGAGCTGAGATTATAGAATTGAAGGTTGAGTTCACACATAATATTGTTCCTGTGACAACAGCAATTAGATCTTGAAACTGCTGTAATCTATCAGCCATGGCGGCTTAGTGGTAGATCGCATGCTTTGCCTGGAGAAGGTTTTTGGTTCTGTTCCTGGCATCTTCAGCTAAAGGATCTCTATTAGGTATTGTTGAAAGCCCTGCTCTGCAGAGACGCTGGAGAGCTGGAGCCAGGTGGACCAGTCACCTCATTTGGCATAAGGTAACTTCCTACGATCACCTAGGATCGTTGAGTCACTTGATGCAATGACCCAGCCACAGAAGGTTGCTAGAGGTAACAAACTGATCCCATATTGGTAAGCATTTCATGAGAACTTGCCCTTAGTCATATTTTTGTTGGGAGATTATTGAAGGCAAAAGGCATGAAATTGCCAAGGTCTATGCAGAAACCCTGGATGCCACAGAACGTGGCACAGAGGATTGCTGGTGGTGAATACATGAGACTATCAGCACAATCCTAAAAAATATGCAGTAAGCCTCACTGAATAGACCTGAACAGGATTCCAAGTACAATCCCACTTAGGATTGATCTCTGTATTCTTATGTCTGTCCACTTCATTCTTTTTCCTCTGTGTTTGTGTCTGTGGAGCAGACAAAGCTTGTTCTTCTTTTTGTATGAATGATCTGGACAGAAGTCTCCACTGTCTTATTTCCTAGACATTGATTCTGTACACATGTTGTGGTCATGTATTAATATCATGCTCTGTTGGAAAAGTATTGCATATTAATAAAATGAAAAATAAATAATATCTTTTGGTTGTCCTACTCAAATATCTGAAGGTCAGAAGCAGACCCAATGATAGCATTTCACTGTGATTTGCTAAACAGTATCCAGCACAATTGATACATACCAAATAATTGGGACATGACAGAAGGTGTTGTCCAAGCCCGTATCTGGGCTGCCATAATTTTTCTCAGGAGTGGATTTCTTTTGTGCAAAGTCTAGGAATAGAGCTGCCAGGTGCCCACCTATGGTGGGTGAACTCCCACACCTGCCCTTGCTTATGCTGCTCAAGCAAGTGAGCGATGGGAGAAAAAAGGGGGAGGGATGGCATTGCAGATGCTATGGACACTCTAGGATCCTCAATCTCTCCTGTAGAGGTTGTGGAGTCCCTAGAGCATCACAGGGCAGCAGCTGTGATTTCGATTCTGGGTGATAACCAGGAAGTGATGTCACAGCATCCATGATTCTTCCCCCTCCCAGGCTGTGTCCCCAAAGCCCCCAGGGTTTCTGGATGAGGGCATGGCAACCCTACCTTGGAATCACCCAGTTTCTAGGAGGGATGAACAGATGAAGACCTGAATATGCAGTGAGATATAGGATCCTGGTCTCACTGGGATGTTTTGAGCAGTCATGCAGTTTCTAGTACTTTATGGAGCACTAACAGCTATGAAGAAGACATGGCTATGACTTGGTTCCCCCTTCTGTAGATATTATCTGTTTATGTAGCTTCATCAATGTCATGATGCTTTGAAGAACATGTGAAGACAAACCTTTGCCTTAGGGAGTTTACAATCTAAACTTCGAGGCAAAGAAGACAATCAGTTGAAGGGAGGGGATACATTAGACCAGAGGAATGTGCATTCATTCCAGTTACTTTTAGTACAGCAGGAATAGGGGGAGTGTACCTGAAAAAAACAGAACCTTTTCTTCCAGGATATCTATGTACTCAAGCTGGGAACTGAACTGCTCAGGATACATGGTTTGGAAGGGTGTAACTCTGTTCAGGACTGCAATGTGGGTCTGCAAGGCCTGTTTTAGCTGCCTGTTCCCATCTTCTGAGGCAAGGCACTGCAGAATCTCCTGCATTTTTTTTCTGGCGCTGTTGTCAGTAAAGGGACTTTGGTTTCTTCAGGGTAACACCTGCATGTAATTGCTAGGCACAAGATCTGTTCAGTGCTTTTAGAAAGGCAGAGTTTAAGAAGCACACATTCTAAAGCCCCTGGTACAGTTGCATCAATAAAACATTTAATACCCCCTCGCAGTAGGCGGCCTTTTCTCTATAAAACAAATAGCCCAGGCTAACAAGCAGTTATCGGAGAAGTCAAATAATTATTACTTTAAACAGCATGTTCAAAACATGGATACTTAAGGCAGTGAAATAATGACTCTTTGTTTATGACTCTGATCAATATGTTGTTGCCTTCTGTGCATACAGAATATGGCAAAAATCTGCCTTAGACCACGGAAGGGGGTAGGAAGACTTCAGAAGGAAAGGTAACAGGAACTAGGAGTACCCTCCAATTATGTCCCTAATTACGTCTCTCTAATTATGTCCCCCATTAGTAAGTGTCCACTCTTAGTACTGTTCTTATTGTTCTGATTCCAGTGCACTTTTAAAAATGTGTACAGGCTTAGAGGCATCCGTTTGATTCACCACTTCTATTAAGATCAACCGGAAAAAAAATGTTTTCTTAAGGATACCATCCATCTGCCCATGTCTGAGTGACAATGGCAGCCGAAATGAAAAGGAATTAGCAATTCAGATAATATTTATGGCAAAAAGATTGGAATGACCCAGTCTGTGGCTGAAATGCTGCAGATGACCAAAACACAAAAGCAAAGCACTCTGCAGGTTTCAGGTTCAGAAGGCTCAGCTATTGATTTACATCCTCATTAAAGCTGCAGTATTTAGTGAGTGCACTGGGAAAGGGCCATGGCTCAGTGATAAAGCAAATGCTTCATATGCAGAAGGTCCCAGGTTCAATCCCTGGCATCTTTAGTTAAAGGATTTCAACCAGCACATGGTGGGAAAGACCTTTCTCTGACCCTGGAGAGCGGCTGCCAGTCAGAGTAGGCAATTATGAGGTAGATGAGCAATTATTACTTGAAACATCTGCAATCTGCCCTTCAGGGGCAGGGGACTGTGAGGCACATGGTTTGCCTACTGAAGTTTCTTGGCTCCGTTCCTGGAATCTCCAGCTGAAGAAGCTCAGATGTTGTAAAAGATCTTTCTCCGCCTAAGAGCCTGGAGAGCTGCTGCCAGTCAGAGCAGAAGATGATAAACTGGATGGAGTTATGGTACGACTCAGAATATGGCAGCGTCATATACAACCAGTTAAGACAGGCAACTAAAAATATTTTGACTGACAAAAAAAGGCACCTCTATTTCACCAGGCAGCAGATTTTTAAAAGCATTTTGATTATTTGTAATAGAAGGGCATCCCTCCTGTGCATGAGAGATTCTTCTGAAATTGGGCCTCTTGTGGCATATGTGGACATCATTTAAAAACAGAGGAAGCATACTTTTTTTTAAAAAAAGAGTGGCTATCTTTTCCTTATGTGCAAATGCCTGTAGATTTAATTGATCGACCAGTGGCCTACGACTCATCTGATTAACTGGCTAAGATTTCTTAAGTTGGAGGGTGGCCCTCCTCCAAACACGTGGAATGTGTCCGTGGCCCCTGTTCCAGAAGGCCCCTCCGCCTCTCAGGTTCAGCTTCCTCTATCTTTGGTGGGCCACGGTGGCATGTGGAGGTGACAGATTCATTTCCATTTATGATCAGTTATGATGATACCCCCGAAGAGTAAAAGTCTATACATAATAATGTCTCTTTCTCTCTCTAGCTTTGTTAACAACTTCAATTAACAGAGAGCTGTGTAATGCTTCATCAGCCATTTGGATTACAGACGAAATTAAGCCATCATATTTATGAACTACTCGGAGAGTCGTGGGAGAAATTGGCGTATTTTACATTTAATAACACAGCCTCTCCTTTTATTTATAATGCTAATAATGATTTGGTGGCTGCTTTGGGAGGGGTGGAGGGAATCCATAAATGACAGAGGCTAATTCACAAAGGCACAGTAACCGGAGATGTACTCTCTGGGAACACAGCACTGTCAATACCTGCTCTTTGCTTGCTTTCTCCATTCTCGAGTCCTTTTCATATTTGATTGAATAGCCCCAAGAACAAGAAGGCTTCTGCCTGGTAATTGCTTCCCACTCGGCACTTTAGGAATCTGAAAGTGTCTAGTGTTAATAATTAAAATCTCAAAAGTGGATAGGTTATTTCTACAAACCACTAAAGTCTGGCACTCAGTAGGGACTCTGGGTACCTATGCAGCACTCAAGTTTTGGAAACAATGTGATGGGGGGTTGTGGTTTCTTAACCCAAAGTTTTCTCCAAGTGGCAAAACTGAGCAGGCTTTCTTCAGCATCCTGCTTTTCCCGAATGGGGAGCAGGGGGACCACGAACAAAGTCAGCAGCTGAGCAATGACACTGGTTGGGCTCGCAGGAGGGCCCTGCATCCGTGCAGAGAGGATAGGATAAAAGCAGAGTTTAATGTTAATAAAAATTGTGACAAGCATCAAGGACTCCTAGAAGTTACGTCACTGAATTCCTTCCCTTTGATCTCAAGTGGGTAAGTATAGTTCCTAGGCTAAGCTGCCCTCAGAAGTAAGCTCCAACTCTGTTAAATCTTGGATAAAATAAATCCTGCAAGTAAAACATCGGGGATCCTCAAACATTGTCAAAATAAGTCTCACCAAATCAAGAAACTTGGGTAGCTGAGGACATGTCTACACTCTGCATTTAAAAGCAATTCCAGGCTGCGATCACACACACTGAATAATGCCCTTTCAATCCACTTTCAGTGCTCTTTCAAACTGGATTTTACTGTATGAACTGGCAAAATCCAGTTGGAGAGTGCATTGAAAGTGGATTGAAAGGGCATTATTTAGTGTGTGTGACCGCAGCCCCAGACTCACTTATCCACTGTTGTTCCAAGCTGAGGGCATTTCTAGACAATTCCCCCAGCCTTGCTGGTAAAGTATTGTTTTTTAGTGGCAAACTGCATGTCTCTGTTGCATAACAAAGGATCCTTTGGATCACTGGCAGGGAACAGAGATGCTCCAGTCAAGTTTCCCCAGTACTGGTGAAACTGACTAGGCTTCTTCAAATTCTGATCAGTTTCACACAGATCAAAGAGGGAGATAACTTGAAGGAATGGGCGCTATTGAAGCTGACTAGGGTTTCCCCCTTCTATACAGTGTTGCAGAAGTTAAAACCATCATAAAAGCTCACCCCTAAATCTATTCTAAGCTAATGTGTTCAATGCAGTTCTAATAGAATACACCTCTTCATAGGTCACACACACACATACACACAGAGTGTGCAGGAATACAAGGCTCACATGCAGGTAGAAGTCCATCTTCCTTTCTGTCCATCAGCCGTTGTAAAAGGCTGATGCAATCACATTAAAATATATATTTATTGCCTTTCACCCATTCTTACCAATTGTGGGAGGGGGTGGGAAGAAGTTCAAAAGTGGGATTATGAAATTTCTCTCCATCTCATACTAATCACAGTGCAACCTTATGTACACGAAAGTCCTACTTTATTCAGTGGAACAGTGTAATTGTTCGAGTGTTGGGTTGGGATCTGGGAGACCCAGATTTGAACATCCGCTCTGCCCTGGAAGCTTGCTGTGTGACCTTGGGTCAGCCACAGACTCTCAGCCTAGTCTACCTCACTGGGTTATTGTGAGGATAAAATAAAAGGGATGAGAATGATGTAAACCTCTTCGGTATCCATTGAAGTAAATAAACAAATGAAGTAAACAAACAAGGAAATACTCCCAGGTCAATGTGCATAAAGTCATGGGGTAAACTGCATAACAGTACAGTTCACAGTTTCTCCCCTTTCCCTTCTAGTGGTTGTGAACGTTGAAGATTCCAGGACTAAATTAAAATCTTAAAATAAAGGAAAGTTCAACAAAGTTTGATAAAAAGGTGTGTGTGTGGGGGGGAAATTGCTTGATAGTTAAGATAATCTCACCACTTGGGAACAACAGATCTCTCCCCTCACACTGTCTTAACTAGGTGGGACTAGCAACGGTTTCTGCAACCCCTCCACAGCCTCCTTTCTTCTTCCTTGCAAAGAGATCTGAGAGCTTTGGCAAGGTTAATTAATCTGAGTGGAGAGACTAAAGCCTTAAAAGATTGGGAGACACATGCTGAAAGATGACAGCTGGCAAAAATCATTAGGAGCATCTTTCGACAATCTATATCCCGTTATTGATCCGGCTATAGATCATGTTTTCTTTCTCCCCCTCCCGTTCTCCCCCCCCCCCACGCAAGATCTTTTGGGTCGATACGGCAAGTGCATTGAGACTGTAGCAACACATTTAAAACCTTATAAAAGGTTATTTAGTTGCTAACAGTGCAGCAGTTTCTGCAAAGCCTGCCAAAAGGTTACAGCTTTTGGGGCATCATAAATTACAGACGACAGGGAGGGGGAAAAAAAGTAAGTGCGGTTTTCTTTATTGTCTCCATGATGGATGGGCTCCCGAACAAGACACAAAATACATCATATCACCTTTAATGGGCCCACATTTCTGTAGCCGTAACTCACCATTTTAAAATAGAAAATGGTGAAATATGGCATTGTATATTCCCACTCCTGACATATTTATGAGTCCTTCCCTTCTTATAAATACAGTGATTGCTATTTCAAAGTGCCATGTCAGGTATGAGCAGAGCGCAAACAGCTGGTGTGGTTGAAAAATTATAGCCAGACTTGGACGTTTTCAAAAACGTTCTTTCGCAGCAGTAAATTTACAATGTTTGCACTAACTGTTATTAAAACCAAATCCATATCTTGGCAACGGGAACCCATTGCTTCATAACAGCTGGAGTGACAATTCTGCCGGACAGCTGGAACGGGGCTGCAAAACTAGGGGCTCCCAGGGTAATAAGCCCCCCTGAGAGGGGACGGGGGGGGGGTAATTGGCGAGATCCCCTAGCAGGTTCTGTTCTGGGCATTGCATACTGGGCTGGTGATAACAGTCTTGTTCATTTTCTTCCTGGCAAGGGTCATTTCATTTTCTTGGCCTTCTGAGCAAGGTTTTTCAGCCGGCCAGGATCTGAAATGAGTGGGGCCCTGGACTCCTGAAATGGAATCTTGTGAAAGTCAGAGTGGCGTTGGAATCTGCACAGCTGCAGTTTGCTCCAAACGGTGGTAATGTGGCCTCTTCTTGCAGGTTCTGCTATTTACTATTTGTGTTCCAGCAATATATCTCCTCATTTCCAACATCCACATAAGCATAGTTGCTGTTTAAGAGTTAAAGGCAAGCCATGCTACCATCTTTCAGGCTCGTTTCAAAACGGGCTGACCTCAATTTTCATTCCAAATTTGGAATCAGGCAGGGCCTTTGTATTTCCTTGTTTCTCTCCGTCATCACATTGTTAGACTGGATCATGTTCTATTGATAGGGGCCCTTTGACCCATGCATGTATACTTCTGTTGATATCTCTGTCCATCCATCTGTGTAAGGCAGTTTTATCCCACCCTTCCTTCAAGAAGCTCAGGGCAGCATACCTGATTTTCCCTATCCTGTGTTAATCCTCACAAGAACCATGTAAGGTAGGTTAGGCTAAGAGGGTGTGGCTAGTCCAGTGAGCTGCACATAAAAGAGGAGGGGGATTTGAAGTTGGGTCTCCCACTCTGACACTCTAAAACCCACAGGTAGGCCACCTACTTGGCCCAAGGGCCAAAAATGTACTGTACACCTGTGAAGATGTTGGCGTGCCAGCCAACAATATTGGTGAGTGGGTGTGTGTTGTAGCTGGCCAGACATACTTAGAGCAAGCTATGCCCCAGCAGTTCTGCCAGTATCAGGTGGTGAGGGATATAAGCCATGTCTGTTGCCTGCTCCGGCATCGCTGGCCCACACAGTGCTGTTGGTACCTTGGCTGCTGGGGCAAAGATCTGGCCCTGAGTGCCAAGCACAATGACCTGGTGTGCCTCTGTTGGCATAGGAGATGGAGATTGCCTCTCCCTGCTCTAGCTACGACACTGCATGGTTGACAATGAGCGCCTGATGAAATAGGCTGCTGCCTGGAAACACTAGTATCATAATAAATCAGAGGCCCATTTATACACTTAAACATTTAAAACTGACAGGCATGGGCACACCCAAAGCCTTTTGTTAACTGCATGTTTGGAATGGTGCTGAGAACTCAAGCTCTCTCTTTCTTTATAGCATAGTGCAGGGATCCCTGGCTGTTCTGAGGCTTCAGACACCTTTGGACTTCTGGTACAGTGTGGTGGACAGTGGTCACAGCCACAAAATGGCTGCCACAGGATGCCTTCAGTCAGGATACCTTCAGGTTAACAAACAAAGTAATGGAAGCAGGAAAAGGTAAGAAGGATTCCTTTAAGCTGTGGAAGGCTTGTCCATGTGAGGTAAATAAAAGGGAGCAAATAAAATGCAAGGCAGTGATCAGACAGGCAAAAAGGGACTATGAGGAACATATGGCAAAAAACATAAAGACCAATAATAATTCCCCCCCCCAAATACATTAGTAGCAAAAAAACCAGCCAGGGAGGCAGGGGGATCCTTGGATAACCAAGGGGTAAAAGGATTCCTAAAGGATGATAGGGAGATGGCAGAGAAGCTTGAATGTATTTTTTTCCTGTCTTCACTGTGGAACATGGAGGAGCTTGCCCGCTCCAGAACCGCTGATTTCAAGAGGGGTGTTGAAAGACCTGAGTTGAATTGAGGTGACAAGAGAGGAGGTCTTATGACTGATGGACAAATTAAAAACTGACAAATCACCAGGCCCAAATGGCATACATCCAAGATTTCTGAAAGAACTCAAATGTGAACCTGTGGACCTCCTGACAAAAATATGCAATCTACCACTAAAATCTGCCTCCATTCCTGAGGACTGGAAGGTGGTAATGTAACCCCCATCTTTAAAAAAGGTTTCAGAGGAGATTCAGGAAATTACAGGCCAGTCAGTCTAACATTGGTGGAATCTGTTATTAAAGACAGAACTAGTAGACACATAGATGAACAAAAGCTTCTGAGGAAGAATCAGCAAGGATTCTGTAAGGGAAGATCATGTCTCACTAATCTTTTCAGGTTCTTTGAGGGGGTGAATAAACATGTGGACAAGGGTGACCCAGTAGATGTTGTTTACCTAGACTTCCAGAAAGCTTTTGAATCAAGTTCCTCATCAAAGGCTCCTAAGTAAACACGGCAGTTGTGGGATAAGAGGACAAGTCCTCTTGTGGATTAAAAACTGGCTAATTAACAAGAAACAGCAAGTAAGTATAAATGGGCAGTTTTCACAGTGGAAGGTGATAAGCAGTGGGGTACCACAGGGCTCAGTACTAGGTCTGGTGCTTTTTAACTTGTTCATTAATGATTTGGATTTGGTGGGTAAGCAATGAAGTGGCTAAGTTTGCGGATGGCACTAAGTTGTTCTGGGCGGTGAGTTCTTCAGGACAGGGAGGACTGTGAGGCACTCCAGAGGGATCTGTTGAGGCTGGGCAAGTGGGCAAATATGGTTCAGTGTGGGCAAGTGCAGAGCAATGCCCATTGGAGCCAAAAATCCTAACTATAAATACATATCGATGGGGTCTGAACTAGTGGTAACAGACCATGAAAGTTATCTTTGACATGTGGTAGATAACTTGCTGAAAATGTTGACTCAGTGCGCAACTGCAATAAAACATGCAAATGTTGTGCTGGAGATTATTAGGAAGGGGATTGAAAACAAATCAGCCAGTATCATAATGCCCCTGTATAAATCGATGGTGCAACCTCATTTGGAGTACTGTGTACAGTTCTGGTCACTGCACCTCAAAAAAGATATTATAGCATTGGAAGAGGTGCAGAAAAGGGCAACTAACATGATTAAGGGGATGGAGCACCTTCCCTATGAAGAAAGGTTAAAGAGGTTAGTGTTCTTCAGCTTGGAGAAATGATGACTGAGGAGTGACATGACAGAGGTTTACAAAATTATGCATGGGATAGAGAAGGTAGAGAAAGAAGTACTTTTCTCCCTTTCTCACTTCTTCACCCAAAGAGTAATTAACTAATGGAATTCACTGCCGCAAGAAGTGGCAGCAGCTACAAGCATAGATAGCTTCAAGAGGGAACTGGATAAACATATGGAGCAGAGGTCCATCAGTGGCTATTAGCCACAATGTATATGGAACATATGTCTGATGCAGTGATGCTCTGTATTCTTGGGGCTTGGGGGCCAACAATGGGAGGGCTTCGGGAGTATTGGCCCTGCTGGTGGACCTCCTAATGGCACCTGGGTTTGGGTCACTGTGTGACACAGAGTGTTGGACTGGATGGGCCATTACCCTGCTCCTACATGGTTTCTCTTATGTTCGTATATTTTTATGTACACAGTGAAGATCTTTGTGCTGTGGTGACAGCTGCTGCCAAAGCAATGTTTTTAATAATCTGCACAGCCAATCAAATCTCCAATGGACAATCAGAAGCCTTGCTCGACAAAAGTCCCATCTGGCCCCACTTTCTAAAAACACTTGGTGGTGCCAGGAAAGGTGTCAGCAGCTTGGCATAGTGGCTAAAAGAATGGGCTGAGATCTGGGACGTCACTGCTTCAGAATCTCAGACACAAACACACTGATGACAAACAAAAGCCTTTTGGTATACTGGCCTACCTTACAGGGCTGTAATAAGAATTATTTCAGATAATATATAAGAAATTCCTTGGGTGGGAAGCAAAGATAGATAAATTAATTGGAAAGTGCTTTAAATATGCCAAGAAGGTGTGTGTGGTGTCCCAAATATTCTCTGGCCTGATTCAAATGCTGGTGAAAGTTGATGCTTAATGTGGTGGCCAAACTGTATCCCAAGATCTGTTCTTTCCTTGTGTACAAGAGTTCAGGGCATGCCTAAATCACAGCTTTTGACAGCTGTGTGACTTTTCATATGCATTGCTTATGGTTAGTTGCTGGGGGGTGGTAGAGCATATGGAGGAACTCAAACAGAAGGAGACATTCCTGAAGAAACAACGAGCCTGGATAATTTAAGGCTTTCAGAATAAGTGAATATCTTGAATGAGGCCTAGAAGTTGACAATTATGTTGTCATTGTGCTCTGACCTGGATAACCCAGGCTACCCTGATCTCATCAGATTTTGGAAGTTAAGCACAGTAAGCCCTGGTTAGTATATTGATGGCAGACTATCAAAGAACACTAGGGTTGTTAGACAGAGGCAGGCAATGGCAAACCACCTCTGCTTGATCCCTTGCCTTGAAAATCCTACGAGGTTGCCATAAGTCAGCTGTGACTCGAGGGCACTTTCTACCACCTTATTTATTTATTTTTGTGTTTGTTTGTTTGACTTCTAGCCTGGAAGCAGGCTCAGGGCGGACTACAACGATACAATAAATAACATAATCCAATGTATAAAATAGTAGAACAATCAATTGAAATCCCAAAACAATAACATCGATTGGTATATCAGCAACGACAATTGATGGCACCGTTTAATTAATCCATCTCCATCTGCTCCCGCGTGGGCTCCCCATATGTGTGCAGGTGGATGGAAATTGATACTGGGGGAATGGGCAGATGAAAGGCAATGCAGACTGAACAGAGCAAAGACAAGCGATGAGAGGCGAGCAAGCAGGAAACATAAAGTAGACAGACAAGCAAGACTCGCAAGGCAAGTCAGCAAGGCAGGGGAGGCCAATATAAATAGATCTCCACCACCTCAACCATAGGCCTGGCAGAACATCTCCATTTTGCAGGTCCTGCAGAACTGCATTAAGTCCTGCAGGGCCCGGATCTCAGTAGGGAGAGTGTCCCACCAGGCCTGGCTCTGGATCTGGTTGAGACTAAGTGAACATCTTCAGGGCTGTGGATCACCAGCTGACCTCGATCCATCAAGCATCATGTTCTTCGAGAGACGTACTAGGAGAGAGAGTCCTGAAAGTACTGGACCACATGGGGCTTTGAAGGTTAAAACCAAGACCTTGAACTTGACCCAGTATTCAGCTGAAAGCGAATGCTGCCCAGAGGTTGATAATTATGTTTGGGATGAGACCCCGTATTGTAACTTTTCATGCATAAATTCCCACTCAGGGGCATAAAATTGCATATCAGGTTGGCATCAGGGGTCCACATTGTGGGGCAGCAACCGAGGCCTGGGGCTCATCAGGGATTGCACTGGATCGTGCTCTCCGATCCTTCTCCTCTTCCTTCTGCTCACCCATATTTCTCCCAGAGGAAACAAGAAGCAACAAAAGTAAAGAGGGAAAAGTGAAGACACATGTCCCTGCTTGCTTACCTGAACGTCCCTGCTGAAAAGTGAAAGGGGCTGGAATCAACCCAAAGGGAGAGGATGGGTGCTAGGACAAGGGTGAAGGGAGAGAGGGCATTTTGCGCAAAGACCTCTCAAAACATGAAGCCAGGACGGGGCACTCCTAAAACAGAGCATGCTGCAGTTAAGGATGTCAAGAAGTCCCCAGGTCCGGAGCGCCATTACCCCCTGTTACTGTGACACCTCACTGGGTTGCCAGCCATTGGCTGAAAACCCCTGACATACTCTATGACATCACATCCTTGCTAAATTCCTCAAACTCAGCCCTTCCCAGGGCTGTAGGGGAGTGCAATGTCTGATCTGGCCTTAGTTTCTTTGCCTAGTTCTACACCACAAGGAGAAAAGCACTGTATGTAAACCAGCCTATAGTGTTCTATAGTGGATCCCCCCCCAAGGCCTTTATGCAGCTGAGGTTAGAGGTCTTGGATTCTACTAGAGTCATCAAGTCTTCTCTTTCTGGCAGGGCTTTAAGCAGCTGTACGACGAGCAACATGCTGATGCAGTAACAGGGAAAGGTTTTACCTGCCAACCTTCTGCTTCATCTTGCTTTTCCATCTAAGTACATTTTTCAGCAGTGTGCTCAACTGCCATTTTTACAGCAGTGCTGCAGCAGAGCAAGTCAGCCACACAAACCCTGCTTGCAGTGGTAGCCAGTTGCTGCTTTTCATCCAAAGGGCACAGGAGGGTCAGACTAGAGACCAAACTGGAATTGGTGGTGGAAAGTGCTCTCAAGTTGGAGCCTGTAGGCTTTTACAGCCAGAGACATTTTCAAGGCAAGAGACCCTGTAAAGTTTTCAAGGCAAGAAACTTTCAGAGATGGCTTGTCATTGCCTGGCTCTGCACAGAGTCTCTGGACTTCCTTGGTAGTCTCTCATCCAAATATTAACTAGGGCCAACCCTGCTTAGCTTCCGAGATCTGACAAAATCTGACTAGCCTAGGTCAAATGTGCAGAATTATTATTTGACTGTTCCTATCAAAGTTTTGCTCTGGATTTTTTCCATACAGGAACAATATAAATATCAATATAAATAAATATCTTAAGCACTCAGAATGGGTCTGCTGTTCCTGCAAAGAGATAAGTGCAAAAATGCAAGGCACAGCACCTCTGCCAGAGAAACTAGTTGGCAACCCTAGCTTGCAATCCCATCTCAGCTCCTGTTTTCTAACTTTCTGGGCCTTATAATCTCCACAACTTTTTTTATCTGGAATGCCATCCCAGGGTCTGGAGGTGCATATCCAAAGAACAGCCAAGTGTGACTTTGTCTCTGTCATGGTTCCAATTTACCCTTCAATCCTTAACAGCGGGTTAATGATACATTATTACAAGTTCTAAAGCTGTTGCCATTTCTACAGCATTATTCCCATTCATGGGGGTAGAAGTGTTTTCCTCCTAAATGCTTCATGATGAAAATAACCCTGCCAAGAGCCCTTCGGAACGCAGGCGGCTCCTGAGAGTACCCAGAATGCTCCATCCTCATTTACTCAGACAAAAGGCTTCTAATTAGCTTTTTGTTCCACCCGATTACAAATGGGAGTTTTGACCTTTAGAAGTGATTAGTTTTTAAGTTAACTCATTTGTACAAGGCCATTTTCTAAACTGTATACACAAGGCCAGGCTAAGGTTTTCACGACACTCTGCCCAATAAACTCAGCAAGGTCCCAATCCTGCCAGCAGCAATGCTGAGTTGCAAACCTGCAAACTAGGAGAGGGCAGGCATGAGAGAGTTTGCAGGTGTTAACAGCGGCTTTTGCTCAAGGCCTGAACTTAAAATACATTCTGACCCACAGAGCATTTTCCTCAAGAGAAGCAGCAAACAAGTTTCCATCCCATGCTCTAACATGTTTGATTTAAAAATATCCCTTATGAATATAGGTAAATATAATGATAGTTGCTCTGATGTAATGATCAGAATGCAGAGCCGGGGTCAGAGAGGCCTAGGTTGAAACTAAAGTTTGTGAAGGACACCTAGGATTGCCAGTCAGTGGTTCATACCTGGTGGGAAACTAGAGGGTGGGAATAGGGTTGTCAGGTCCAGGTGGGGAAACTCCTGTAGATTTGAGGATAGAGCCTGGGGAGGGCAGGGACCTCAGTGGGGTACAATGCCACAGAGTTTACCCTCCAAAGCATCCACTTTCTCCAGGGAAACTGATCTCTGTAGTCTGGAGATGAGCTGTAATTCCAGAGAACCCTCAGGTACCACCTGGAGGATGGCATCCCTAGGCAGGAACATGGAAGTCGTTTTTGGACAATGCTATGCTGCCACTTCTTCTGAGTTTCCAGTGAATCCTAGGTTGGTGCACTGATGTGATGCTGCTGCTTCCAGTTCGGCCTCATCATTTCCCCCTCACCACTCTTCTGAGCAGCAGCAGGGGTTGGGGGCTGCCGTGGGAGGTCTCCCATTATAGCAGGAGACCTGGCAGCTTTGGTGACACCAAAGGTTTCAGAAGGGTGAAAAAACAAGAGGAGTATGTGGGAGCTGGAGCACCTGCCCTGTGAATGGGGCCTCTGTGTTCAAAGGCAGAATGCCTCTGATTGCCAGATGTTGGGAAGCAGTCAGTAGGCAAGGGCCCTGCTTGGGGGCTTCCGTATGGCATCTAACTGGCTACCACTGGAGACAGGATGGTGGACTAGATAGACCACTGGTCTGATCCAGCCAGCATGGCTACTCTGATGTTGTAAATCCCCACCGCTATGCAACTCCCTGTTTGACTTTGAACAGCAAGGAGGGCTGTTGTGGATTCTTTGCTTGGCTTTCTAGAGGCAACCTGTCTGTGCACTGTGGAGAACAGGATGTCGGACTAGATAAACCTTTGGTCTGATCCAGCAGGGCTCTTCTTAACTAGCTGGGCACTGGTAGGGAAATCCTAACTCTGTGTTGTGTTCTCATTTATCTGGAAGTGAAATCAGCGATCAGCTTTCAGACTCGTGTGTTGGTTTCAAGGAATTTGAGTACATTGTAAAATATGAGAATCTGCATGTATGGAAATGTAACAGATGCAGCAACCCCCCCCCCCCCCAGTTATTTTGCTCGTGAAGAGGTGCCTCAACCCTCTGTGGGTTCCTTAAGGTCAAGGTAGCTCGTTCCAGTTTTCAGACTGGGACAGTTGTTCTGATTGTAAAACCTCTCATCTCTCGATCTCTGTATTTTAGCAGAAGTCTCCTGGTAGGGAAGAAAAGCCAAGGACGCCAAGTAGAAGAGCAGGAGATAGATGTATAACCCCCTTGCTGATACAAAGAAGAACAATAGGCTTTCAGAAGTTCTTTGTGGGAGTTAAAATTCAGAACCTTTTATCACTCATTTACATTCCTTTATCTACACTGAGCCCTTGAGAGGGGCCCCTTTTATTATCCAGGATTATTAAACAACAATAACAAAAAAAGAGTTATTGATAATGAAATGTTAAGAATTTTACTCCGCGCTTCCAGATTCAAAGCCATCATAATGGAGGCTAAGTTGTCTCTCTCTCTCTCTTTTTCTATCAGCGTACACACAGCCCATTGTTCTCCAAACATTTTGTCTCGGCATGGTTTATCAGAGCCAAGGGTATTATGTCTATCTCCAATGGTTATTCTTCAAACCTGTTTGGAAGATTTCATCTCTCTGTGGAAGAGAAAGGCCTGGAGATAAATTACCACTTCAGGTAGCTCCTCTTCAAAAAGAGGTCTCAGCTCAACTGCCTGGTTGTTGGGGGACCTTGGAAAGAGAGAGAGATTTTTATCCACCTCCCCAGTTTAAAGAATCTAATTAGAACAACAGTCTTGCTTGTCCTTCTTCATCAAACTGAGGGCCAACCTAGATGTTATATTTTTTTTAACAAACTGGAGGTGGATTTTCCTCCAACTTGACTCTAGTTCTCCTCAGTCAGTCACCAGCTGCTGAAAACTAAGACCACAAGCGCCACTGGGACCCAGTTCAGACCAGGACCATGGGGAGGGAATGGCATTCAGCCTCCCCCCTGTGCCATCTCCCTGACTTGAAATGGCCAGGGATGTCATCTGTCTCAGGACTGACCCATTCGAAAGAACACCTTATGGTAGGTCTTGTGCATGTTGAAAAGAAAGTTTCGATTCCATAGTTTTAACTCAGCACAAACTGGCCGTGAGGTTTGTTTTTAGTGCTTCTGCTTACACAAGGCCTGTTGCCCATGAGGAAATGCTTTATGGGATCCAGCTCTGTAAGTTTCCATCGGAGTGGAAGATTGTCCCAGAGTCCTTTGGAATGGCCTTTGGGGCATCCTCCACTTTCATGCTGTGAGAGGTGCCTGGGGAGAGGAACTTGACCCTTTTGTGCCCCTTTAGCTCTGCCCATGGGCTTGAAGAACTTAACTCCACTCCTTCCTTGAGTGTGTATGCAGTGTCTGTTGGCGGGAGGAACTGAAGAAATGGGAACAAGGCTCCGCCCATCAGCCTGCATGGTCAGCTGTCATCTTGCCTCTCCCCTCTCAGACTCCATTGGCATCCAGCCATTCAACTGAGACTTCTAGGCTCCGTCCTTGGGTCTGCTTTTACCCAATTCTATTTGGTATTAGCCATTTTTTCTGTTACAAAATAGAATGAATAAATAGTGGCAGGCATTGGAACTGAGCATTTAATTGTTATTTATTTGCTTGCATCATCCAAACCTGCGAATGGTTCCCCCTTCCCAGCTGTCTCTTTGCTCTCTTTCCTGACCAGAAAGTGTGTTATCTGCCCCAAAGTATGTCTGCATGCGCCATCAGGTCATAATTGACTTATGGCAATCCCAGCAAGGGGCTTTTAAGACAAGTAAGAAGCAGAGGAGGTACATCATTGCCTTCCTCTGCAGAGTCTTCCTTAGTGGTGCCCCATCCACGTACCAACTGTGCTTAGCTTCCAAAATTTGACAAGATCAGGCTACACTATTTCATTCTGCATCCCCATCCGCTCCACATTTGCCTTTGAAAATGCAAGGATGAGGACCATTAGTTCCTGTCAGTCAACCAATTAGCTCCCATCAGGTAGAAACCAGCATGCACCCCAAATAAGAAATGGTTGACCAGTAGTCAGAACACGGCACTTATCACTTTGCCTCAGAAATGCTGAAAATTGTTCTATTTATTTATTTAATTTATTATTTCAATTTATATCCCACCCACTGGGCAAACTTCTAGAGATGGCAAGGTGACTATAAGTTGAGTTGCAAGTCAAATCCATGTCTTCATCTCACATTCAATCCACTTTTACGATGGAGAAGCTAGGTTGCCTGAATTGCAAGCCCTCAAATGAAGAAACGCCCACTGACCTTTTCAGAGGGTAGCTGTGTTCATCAGCTGCAATGAAAACAGTCTCAAGGCACCTTACATGCTAGCACGTGTTTATTCTAGTATAAGCAAGCATTCATGGGAACAAGGACTTAGTCCACATCAGCATATATGAGAAAAAATGTGTTAATCTTTAAGATGCCAAAAGAATCCTGTGTTTTTTCCCCTCTCTGTCCCTGATGTCATTTGATTTTACAACTGATGATACATACAAGGCTGCATTTGTTATAATCAAATGTAGGTCCTCTGTTTTTTAAAGGGCTTTCAAAATAATTTGCAATCAGATTTTCTTGGTGCAAATGATGGCCATTGCACTAATGTTGCTCCAGGGCAATCATTTGGCTTGGCTTGGAGTGGCCACCCAGGAAAATTTGAATTCTTGGTATTGTGCAACGATAGTGCAACCTCTGACCTCATGCGGACACATTCTAAGTCTCCCATTTTAACATAACACCATTTGTTTTTGGAAAACCCAATAGTTCCTTCTCACAACTACATTAATGCACACGAATTCCTAGCTCAGCCTGTATGTCCGTGTCCCTTCACCTACACAGAGACAGAAGTTTACAAGCTTGGCTTTATGAGCAGAAAGCCCCCAAGCGGGTATGTGCAAGGCTTTCTTTCCTGCACACATACCAAGCCCTTTGAGTTGACTGCTCTGTTTTATAACATTGCTGTTTCCTGGCCTCACTTTTATTACATCTGTTCTTTGGGGTATGGTGTTATAAATTAGGTATGTGATGATGTGTAATCACTAACTGGAAAGGCAATACATTTTCACTGCCATAGCAGTGAGACAAATAAAGGGGGAGTATGAGAGACTGCCGAGGCTTTGACAAAGGGGTATATTTGGAAAACCTGATCGCAAATTGAAAACAATGTTACCCTAATGTAGGTGGTTTCATCAAGCAGTCATCGAGCTCTCCTTCTTTCGAGGTGGGAAAAAAGGCCTGAACTTTTGAGAGTGCAATTTCCCGCCCTGATCTCCTGTTGAAAATGGTATACTTCCCTTAGCTTTTTTTTTTCACTCAGAGATCAAGTTATGCATGCATCTTCTCTAGTGCTCTGAAGACAACTAAGAAGGGTGTAGGGAAGTTGCTAAAACCAGCAACAGGAGATCCCTTCCCCCATGTTTCCTTTGAAATCACAAAGTGGATGCAATTCCAAGAGGTTATTCATTGTTCTTGACTACTCAGTTGGAAAAAAGTAACACAATAGCATGTCTATAACTTCTGAGCACCGGTGACAACAAGAAAGGACAAAATATACAGGCAACCCACCTTAGATCAGGCACTGTCCCACATATGGGTTCAGACCTACTGGCCTGAAGACCACCTTATTTAGAGCAATTCCTTTCCGTCATAATTTTTAGACTATGTTTTGGGAAAAGATCGACTTCCTGCCCCAGTCGTACTGGTTACATCTTCTGGTTGTCTAGTAGACAATAGTCCATCAGACTGTGGTCCAAGTCTATTCATGGCTGGTTCACCTCTCATGAACCTTTGATGAGATAATGTTGAGTAGTGGCTAACAGTCTGAGCTACAAGCTGGGAAGTCATCTATTAAAATGTTAATCATTGGCTCAGTTTAGATACTACAGTAAACTAGGATTAAGGAAGCTTAATTATTACTTTTGCATAATGTTCTGTTTGGGAAATCATGGTTTGTGATTGCCTGACAAACCAAAGTAGGAAACCACGGTTCGAAAGCAAAAGCTTATGGCCTGTGTGTGCTAACCGTGGTTTCGCATGAAGTCTGAATTGATATGCTACATCCATTCTGGAGCCTGATATACCTAGAGACTAGGGCACTGAGGCAAAACATAGATAAGCAGCTGTTGAAAAATAGTTTCCTGTATATTCGGAAGTTTCCACCATGATTTGGGTCCTAAAGTATGCTTAGTAGAAAGCATTGTTTAACTTGAGATCTGGATTAACAGATCCTAATTATGGTTAGTTGTTGCTCCATCTATGGAGAAGACCATAAGGAACCTGAGACCATGAGTAGGTGCTGCTAGTCAGAGTAAACAATAGCGAGCTAGGTGGACCAATGGCCTCCCTAGGCATATCTCATCTTCCTCTGTTCATCTCAGATTGACACTACGGTTTGCTGATCCATTTGGAAATCCAACCCATGGTTTGTACAATGCAAATCATGGTTTGATATGATGTCTGAAGTCAACCATTGTGGTCCTGTGAGCAACAGTCCTTCTGTAATTTGGGGGTGATCACACTAGCACTATAAATTTTAATGAGATCATTTTGGACGCCTAGAGAAACACCAAGAAAAACTAAGCACTATTCTCTTCCTGAACAAGGTACAGTGGAACTTTTGTGCAATGCAAACTGACAGCCCCGGAGGGAAGGGCTTCCTTCCCACCCAATAATCCATATTTCACAGGAGAGAAACTGACAGTCAGACGTTATGCCATTTCTGAAAACCAGAAACTTGAAGCAATTTTAGCTGAACTTTTGCAACGCCGAAACAAATAGCCTGGCTCATGTTATAGAGCAAATAAATCACACCCAAATGAGAGCTGTAATTCCCAAAAGTACACAAGGAATTGATTTTCCTATGACAGTCAGCATGATGAACTGGTGCCGCAGTGTACAGGCATGTCTTAAGCTGCAGTTGGTTAGTTAACTCCTTCCCTTTGTCTTTTTGGCCTCTCTGCAATGGTATAATGCAAGGGAAAAGATACCAGCTGGGTTCAGGCGTAATGCCTAGCTATGGTGTGCATTATCTGAATGAGCCCACATGAAGCTTTGGGTTTATTCATATAATCTTTCCTCCCAAAGCCTCTCCACACAAACAAGTTAGTTACTTCCTCTTTTTCAGTAAGCCATAGTTTTTGTTACATCTGAATAGGCCAACTATGGTTTGCACTTACCCTGTAAATCAGGATGATAAACTAGTTTGTTTCCCACCGGACACATTTGTTTGTGGAACAAATTCACAGCATACCTTATGGGTTTTGATGTCAGTTGGGGTCACCCAGTGAAAGTTCTTAGCAGGGGATTCAGACCCAGTGTGGTATAGTGGTCAGAATGTTAGACTAGGATCTTGGTGACCCAGGTTCAAACTTCTACTCTGCCATGTAGCTCTCTTGAGTGACCTTGGGAGAATCGCAGGCCGTGGTCACACGGCCCTTTAAAGCGGGAGGAACTGCTGTTTCCTCATGCATTTAAGGGGACCGTTCAGACAGGCCGGGACAACTCCCACACCAAAGCGGGCTCAATCATGGGTTCCTCCTGTGTTTTCCGACTCCTGGGAAAATCAAGTATTTTCCCGAAGGTCGCACGAGGAACCCGTGATTGAGCTGATCTGGACAGCCCTCTCTCACAGTGACTGTAAGAGAGGGCTGTCTGATCATCCCTCCTGGTTCCCCCCCCCTTTTTTGCACTTGGACGCTTGGGCACTGATGTGCCCAAATGCAAAAAGGGGAAAAAAACCCACCCCACACTCTGCTCCAGGCCCCAAGCCCCGCCTGCCCCCTCGCATACTTCTCCCCAAACTTACCAGGCGGTGACCGGTGGGGCCTGGGGCCCGGAGCGGAGCATGGGGCAAGCCAGCCAGCCAGGATGGGTCCACTGGTGGTGGCGGCTGGCGGTGGCAGCTGGTGGTGGCAGTGGGGGGGGGGTGTAGAGCACTCTCCTGTGAGCAGGAAGGGTGCCTGCTACCACCACCACCACCAGGTTTGGGATGTATGAACATCCCAACCCGAAAGAAAAAAACTCGGATAAATTCCCAGAGGAACTTTATCCGGGATTCGAGTGCTGTGTGCCCATGGCCACAGTCTCTCAAACTAATCTATCTTGAAGGGTTGTTGTGAGGATAAAATGGGGGAAAGCGGTCTGCCACTCTGTGTGCCTTGGATGAAGGACAGGATTAAAATTTACTAGACCTATAAAAGACATAAGAAAGTCATTTAAGAGATTGGTGGCCAGAAGAGTGGTGATTACCACCAACTTAGATCAAAGGGGATTAGACGAATGAATGAATGATAGATCTATCACAAGTTATTAGCCATGATGGCTAAAGGGAACCTTCATGTTCAGAGGAAGTAACCAAATACCAGTCAATAGGCACCAAAATACAGGGGAAGGCTACTGACATATTGCCATCCTTGTAGGCTTCTCAGAAGCCATGAGTTGGCCAATGTCAGAGACAGGGTGCTGGACTAGATTAACTTTTAGCCTTATCCAGCAGGGTGCTTATGTTCCCAACAGAAAACTGTGATATGTTATAAACCAGGAAATAATAAATTGGCTTGAGATATGTGAAGAGAAGAGGGATTCATGCCCAAAGCTCCTCTTATGGCCTTGCACATACTCAAACTATGGTTTGCCATTATGCCTAAATAAAGGCCATCCACTTGATCCCATAGCTAATCAGCTATTAGATGTATCAAAGCTGCACTCTGAAATAGTATAAATAAAAACATAGAATTATAGGGTTGGATCCAGACTAAATTTCCGATCAGCAGATATGCTACTTTATTGCCTCACTCTCCAAATTCAGAGGCAGTAAATCTCTCAATTCCAGTGCCTGGAGGTAACATCAGAGGAAGGCTTCAACCTCTATGCCCTGTTGTTGGTCTTTCAGAGGAACTGGTTGGCTACCAGGTGAGACAGGATGCTGGACTAGGTGGACCACTGCTCTGATCCAGCAGGGCTCTTTTTATGTTCTTACATAAAAGTGACTCCAATCTTTCCTTCAAAATCCAAAGTCTGAAAGTCAATTACAAAAGCAAACTTGAAAATTCGAAGCTGTTTTTTTTTTTTAAAAGTAGCACAGTGTCGATTTGGATTTCCTTCTTCAATTTAGTTTAAACTCTTATCACAGCCCTTATTTCAGAAGCCTTTGCCTCTATGACAACTCCCCGGGATGAGTACAAGAGCACCCTTGCGTCCCATCATTTAGAAATTCTGATGAGCAGTCCCAGATTTTTGGAAGGCAGATTCCAGAAAATGTCCTTACTTACCTAGCACTTCTAATTTCCCTTGCTGGTAGGAGAACTGTCTCCTTCCTAAATGAAACCTCCCACTGACACGAAAATAAATAAAATAAAAGCTTCGGGTCTCAAGGGAAAGGGCAGTTCACTTAGGAGCTCCTTTCAAGGAGGGCCTCTGACAGGCCTCCCCTTTCTCTATGCACCAGCGCAGAGAAAATCCCCTTAGTTATTTCAATTACATGGATGACTGGCGAGAGTTTGAACACAAGTAATAGAGTCGGCAGCTCTTGATTGAAGTTTTTCTCACTAGCACCATTTGAATTGGCATCATTGACCTTCAAAGAGGGGGAACCGCTAATGCAGGGGTTAACCTCTGTGCCACTCATTTGGGCCTGTCGTTAGCACTTAAGTCCTTGGCAGGTGTTTTCTGTTGTAACCTAGGAAGCCTGACACCTCTTTGGTGTTGTGAGTCCCCGTCGCTCTCCTCCCCCCCCATTCTAGAGAAAGAGGCATATTGCAGGTGGTATGGTAGCCAGCAACATGTGACCGTCTACAATTATTTGATCCCATTCCAGATTAGGTAGAAGGCCACCTGCATTATCAAGCTAGGTTGACCATCCCTAGCATTCTCTGTTCTAAAATTACACCCACAGGGTTGGATCCAGACTACAATTTCCGATGGCAGAATGGAAAATTCCTACCTGCCCCCTCTCACTGCTGCTCACCGATCTCCATGAAATGCCGCTCCTGGGGGAGAAGGGACCCTGAGGAAGGACATGAAGGTGGTTTGCAGTGGAAAGGGAGAACTGGGAATTGCAGATTTAGTCTGGATCCAACCGGTGTACTCCAGCTGTCCCTTTTTAGCCGCTGTTTCTTGGTCCATGTCCCTGGTAAATCTCCCTAGCTTGTTCCTATGTCTGCCTTTTAGTAATGCCTCATTAAATTTTGGGGGAGTGTGAGCTGCTAGAGTTGTCTTCAGGATTCAGCTTCCCTCCCCGCAAGTATTTCTAAAAGTTAAATCTGTGAGTAGATGTTGCGGATATTCCAGCTAGTTGGACTATAAGGCTCCTTCCTTTCCTGCCATTCTGTGATTTCCTACACTGAACACAGAACTGAATTAGATGGTCTATTGTGTATTTATTTAGAGTATTTGCATACCACAACTTTCTCCTGACACTGTCAGTTCCCTGCAGACGTATTCTACAATGCATGTGTTCTACAATGAAGTTATGGGATCTTCCCATAAACCAGGGATGCTCAGTTCAGTTACATGTGATGTAGTCAACCTAGACTGGAAATTTGGGCCATATTGTGGAACTCTGATATCATCAGCTCCCTCCCATGATTTCACCTATGATTTTTAGGGGGGTTGATGCTATGGACTTGCAACAGTTGGAGCTCTAACAGTGAAGATGACGATCACGATCTCTTTGTGTAATGAGATTGCAGATTGCAGGCTCAAGCAGCCTCAGTTTGCCTTGGAATTGTGTGGGCAAGGAAGATGAGGCCTAATCCTTTTAACCTGCGCTTTGAATCCTGTCTCCCTGCTTTGCAGTTCAGATTTTAAAGGGAAAAGCTGCCAGGAGGGAGACTTCTCTTGTTAAAAATAAAAAAAGTAGTGGTGTCTACATGGAACACATAATTTGAGCTCTGACTGTATTCTTTCTACCTAAAAAAAAAGAAAAAAAGAGTAGCACGAACTTTCCCCTACTCCAGAAACACCCGTACTGCTTATTTTGACATCATGTCAGGGGAAAACAGACGTGAATTCCTTCTAGACCAGTCAGCAGTTATATAACACGTTGCTTTTGGTCACGTGTAGTGTAATCACTACAATGGTAGGATGCCAGTCCTGGGTTGGGAAATACCTGGAGATTTTGGGGGTGGAGCCTGAGGAGGGTGGGGTTTGAGGAAAGGAGAGACTTCGATGGGGATATAAGGCCATAGGGTCCACCTTCCCAAGTGGCCATTTTCTCCAGGTGAACTGATCTCTGTCCCCTGGAGATCAGTTGCAATAGCAGGAGATCTCCAGCCACTACCTGGAGGTTGGCAACACTAACCACCAGCCATAAATTAAATTGTGACATAAACCCACAGAAGTTTTTTTTTTTCTGGGGCGGGGGGGCAGAAGGGTGTATAAATCTGCTTTACACCCAGTCACACCATTGGTCCATTTAGATAGATCCAGGTGGGCAGCTGTGTTGGTCTGAAGTAGTAGAACAAGTTTTGAGTCCAGTAACACCTTCAAGACCAGCAAAGGTTTATTCAAGGTATGAGCTGTCGTGTGCATGCACACTTCTTCAGATACATTGAAATGGAAGCTAAGTTGCCTAGCACCATCATTGAGCTAGCCAGTTATCCAGATAATGATATCAAAGTCCTAAATTCTTGCTCAATTCTCATTATATATCTAGAATTTAAGTGCATGCACATGAAAGCTCATACCTTGAATAAACCTTTGTTGGTCTTAAAGGTGCTACTGGACTCAAAAATTGGTCCAATTAGTTCAGTGTTCTGCACTGTGATGGGCTGTTGCTCTTTAGGGTTTTGGGCCAAGAAAGGGCTTTTCTAGAACCTCCTCACTGAGATCCTTCAACTGGAGAATTCAAGGACTGAACTGGGACTTCTTGCAATCAAAGCATGTGCCCTACCACTGAGCGATAAATACAATTGCTATTGCTTGTAAGAGAACCAGGCTGGTGATAAATAATCAAATCAACCCTTTGTACTGGTTGCTTATTGGAAGGAATGCCGTTTTTAAAATTTTGGTCAGGATTCTCCTTTGCGACAGAGCATTATACTTCCACATAACATAATTAGGGTAATCAACCCTAATTAAATAGATTAGAGAATACCATGATTAAATTGGTCTTTTAATTATTGAATTAATGAAAATCATATAACTTTGCATGTACTTAAAACCTCAAAATATGGAGATTACGCAACACTGGCCAATATTAGAAAAAGGTGCAAAGCCCCCCAGAATAGGACCTGGAAGAATAGTAACTCATTCCGTATTGTCCAGCTCTTAGAATCTGACTTAAATCCTAGATACAAAAATACAAAGCCTACTCCTTGGGTCAGTAGCCTAGTGATTGCGCAAAAGAAAAATGGTTCACTATGGATTTGTCTTGATCCACATGATCTTAATTAGGCAGTGTTGAGGCAATGTTCCTCTATTCCCACTGTTGAAGATGTCAGGAAAAACTTGGCTTGGAAGATGCTGTCTACCATCCTAGATGAAAAGGATGGCTATTGGCAGGTAAAACTGGACAAAGAATTAGCAGAAGTGTGTACCATGGGAAAGATACCACTCTAACAGACCCCTCTTGGTATCCAGTCAGCAAGTGAAGTATTTCAGCAGAAAAATTATGAATGCTTTGGTGACATCCCAGGAGTCCATATTATTGCAGATGACATGATCATCGCAGCAGCAGACAAAGGGGAACATGACACCATTTTAAAGCATGTTCTTCAGAGCACGACAAAAGAGTGTAAAGTTCAACAAGGATAAGATACAGTTCCTGGTAGAAGAGGTCAAGTATATGGCCCATGTGTTTTTCCAAAGATGGTTTCATACTAGATGACAACAAAGTAGAAACTATCAACAAAAGCCCCCACCTGTAGACAAGAAAGGCCTTCGGAGACTCTTAGGGACTATACAATGCCTGGCCCAATTTATACCAAATGAATCAAGTCTTACTGCATCCCTGGAGCCCTGTTGAGAAACCATGCAATGTGGCAATAGGGACCTGAACATCAGGAAGCCTTAAACAGCCACAAATAAACCATCACAACTGCTCCAGTACTCCAGTACTTTGATCCAGGAGAAAAATTGGAAGTATGAGCAGATGCATCTAAAGATGGTTTGGGAGCATGCCTGGCTGAAGACAGACTGGATTTCGGGCCCGCTTCAGGTCCGCTGTGCAAGCAGATGAGGCAGGCCCGTTCTCACAGCCGCAGCTGCCTGGTGGAGGGCATACCGTACTCACCCCATCCCACGGCGCATTCCTCCTGCAGCAGCCGTACACCAGGAGGAAGTGGTGCCCAGCCATCTTGGCGCGCATTCCTCCTGCTTCCGGGTGGTGTGAACGCAGCCGGAAGCGCACAGCCACACGCTGTGCCACTGCCACCACCAGGAGCCGCCTGCAGTGTGCACGCTGCGGGATACTTCCTATCCAGAATACGCGCGCTGCAGCCGGTATGAATGGCAAGCTCTGGGAAGCTTTGGCCGCGGGTTGCTCTGCCCCGCTTCCGTGGTGTGGCGGAGCACCAGTCTGTCCTTGGCCCCTGTTTCAACAGGAGCAACCTATTGCTTATGCTTCAAGAGCACTGATACAGGCAGAGCGAAGCTATGCACAAATCAAAAAGGAACTTCGAGCTATTTTTTTACCATGACTAAATTCCACCAGTATGTGTTTCGTGCCCAAGTGATAGTCCAGTCAGACCACAAACCCCTGGAAGCAATTTTTGCCAAGCCTATTGGAAAGGCTCCAGCATGACTACAAAGGATGCTGTTACAGCTCCAAAAATATGACATCCAGATTGCTTAGACTAAGGACAAGGACATGCTGGTAGCACACATGCTTTCCAGAGCTACCATGCTCCCTCCGCCCTCTCCACCTGATCCCATCTATGAGGACAAAGTAATCCACAGTTTGGCAGATACTGAACCACTTGGTGATTTCTTGCTAAAGCAGCTGCAAGACCACACAAGGAGGGACCATGGATTTCAGACTCTCAGAGCCCTGCATCTTCATAGATGGCTATGTCAGTGAAAGCAAGGTAAACCAGATCTTAGACCTTATTGGCCTCTTAAGGATCAAATCAGGATTGAAAATCACTTACTCATGATTGGCTCTAAAATATTGATTCCCCAAGGTGCACGGTTTCACATGTTGGCCCTGCTTCACTTTCCCCATCAAGGTATGCAGAGGTCGAAAGCATGGGCTTGTCAAATCATATATTGGCCTAACATGATTACTCACTTAGAGCCATGGGTTGAACACTGTGCACCACATCAGGAATTTCAGCCGAGCAACTGCAGAGAGCCAATGATCTCCCATGAGATCCCAGAATTTCCCTGGTTCACATGGGCAACTGACATTTTTTACCTTGATGGCTAGTCCTACCTTATAGTTGTTGACTATTATTCCAAATACCCTGAAGTTCTGCTGCCACCTGACCAGATGGCTGACATGGTTGTAGCCAAGATGAAAGCATTGCTCACTTGCTGTGGTATTCCTAAAGAGGTCATTTGGGATCATGCCCCATTTGCAAGTACAGTGATGAAACCATTTGCATCTAAATGGGGTATCTCTGCCACTCACTCCAGAACCGGCTGTCCCCAGTCCAGTGGTCAGACTGAACGTACGGCTCAAACCGTCAAACATATGTTCAAAAAAGCTTTACTAGATGGTACAAATCCTCATTTGTCCTTACTCAACTTGAGGAACACACCTGTTTCAGGTCTAGAGTATGCCCTCACACAGCTCCTTATGGGAAGGCTTTTATGCAGCATCCTACCAGCTACATCAGCAGCTTTAACACCCAGACTGCCATCTGCAGTTCCGCAGAAGCTGAAGGCCTTTCAGTGTCAACAAAAGGCCTGCTATGACAAAGGAGCCCTGTCCCTTCCAACCTTGCAAGAGGGGGAGAATGTGTGGATGCAGACAAGTATGGCATGGGTACCAGCATCGGTTACAGGACAGAGGACTGAAGTATGTTCCTATACCGTTGAAACTCTGAATGGAAATATGTATAGGAGGAATAGGAGACATTTGAGAAAAGGTTGTTCCTCTGCAGTTCCAGAATCTGCTGCTGTGCCTGATCATGCTATCTCAGAACAGATCTCAGACGTTCTAGACCTGCCTGGAGAAGAGGACTATAGCACTCCAGATGTGCTCCCAGTGCCTGATGACCCCCCTTCCCCAGCTGAAGGTGTATGAACGAAGAGCAGGCAGGTGCTAAGGTTGCCTGCTAGATTTAAGAACTATGTGATGGGTTAGCGGTAAAGGCGACCCCCCCACCGGTAAGTCAAGTGCTAGCAACCTCTGACTCCACATTTTGTAGTTTTTTTGGGTTGCACTCACCACACCAAAGTAAAGAAGAAGGATGTGTTATATTTTTTGTGCACATGTATGTATGTATGTATGTATGTATGTAATGGAACAGTCTGTTCCTCCCTTAATATCTGTGTGATTTAGTCTGGTCCTATTGGGTGGAGCTCTTGTTTCAGTTTCCAGTTTTGTATGCTAGCTGAAGTTGTTGGTTGTGGGAATTGTCTCTGCAAATAAACAGCTGATGTCTTGAGCTGTCTGCTGAATGGACCCAAGAACAGGTTTCTGAGTGAGTACTCTAACCTGGGAACCCACAGCCAAAGGGGGACATTACAAAACCAACAACCGAATATCCAAAAGACACTAGAATCAACTCTTAAACCTGTTCTCCACGTGGAACAGAATGAGGCGGTAGACTCCTGAGAGGGGAGAACAGACTCCATCACTTCAGAGTACAAGTCAGGAATTACATTTTTAGTTGTTTCATTTACTAAAACTCTTTCTGCAAATGGAAAATTAGTACATCAGGAACTAGAACCTCTCTTCTATCCAAGGTAGTTTTATTGGTTATGCATTGATATGTTGTATTTTCAGTCCCCCCCTTCTTTGGGATAGTTAAGCTGAATACAAATAATAACAGGAATTGTTGTTGTTGTTGTCATCATCATCATCCCAGTATCTTGCTCTTGACAGTGGCTGGGAACCTGGTTATTAAAATGTTAACAGTCATTCCTCTTCATTTATTGGATCTGCAATTTTCTTTACAAAATACCCATGGAGAATAAATGCTATTTAATGACAGTCCCAGGTCTCAGCATCAGTATATTCTGGCAGCATGAAAGAGCCCTACAGCATGTAGATGTTGACTTTATGATTTAAAATACTGTGCACAAAAGAGAATCAGATCGTAAGTGTAGTTTCTCTTCCTTCCCTTTGGTTTGCGTAGATATGAAACGTTGTTCTCTCCTCAAACTGAATGGCACTCTATATAATTGTGAGGGACTGATATTGTGATGGGTGGGAAGAAGGGGTGATTGCATACAAGATACACAAAGGGAAATCACTTGCACGAGAAAGAGTCTCTGTGGATCTTTTATTCCAAGGCTTTTGCTGAACAGCAGAGCTTCCAGTTTCACTTTCTTATGTTGGGGAACTGAAAGGTTGTTCTGAATTACTAGGGGGAGAGAAAAGATGCCACATCGCCTTTTAACTTGCAAAAGAAGGAAAAGATATTTTCAAAAAAGTCTGGAGAGGAATACAGAGAATCAGAACAATTGCAAAGAAGGAGGAGGAGGAGAAGGAAGAGATTGGATTTATACTCCACCCTTCACTTGGTGTCTCAGGGGGGTTTACAATCTCCTTCCCTTCCTCTCCTCGCAACAGACACCCTGTGAGGAAGGTGGGGCTGAGAGAGCTCTGAGAGAACTGCTCTTGAGAGAACAGCTCTGGGAGAACTTTGACTGACCCAAGGTCACCCCAGCTGGCATCATGTGGAGGAGTGGGGAATCAAACCCAGCTCTCCAGATTAGAGTCCGCTGCTCTTAACCAGTACACCAAAGATATCAGTGCCCCCAAACCATGGGCTATGCTGCATCAGTTCTACACCATAAGCAAACTAATAGCAGGAGGCATTTACAGTAGAAACTGAACCAAGAAGCTTTATAGTTCTTCCAGGTCATGGGGAGCCAATGTGTGGCATGGGTGGGCAGAGTCACGCCAGAGCACAGGAACACTGTGGTGCCCAAAAGCATGTACTTCCCATGACTCACCAGAGGGGGCAGCATCAGATAGATGGGGGCGATCCTAGTTCCGGTTCCAGATGGCTCTTCCCTGAAATGATTTCTCAGAAGCCAGGGTGGTGGTCCTTGCATAGCACAAATAATTTAAATAATTTATATACATTGTAGACTTCAGTTGTTCTGGGCGCAGAATTAGGCACTGGTTTGCTGCTGGTTTAGACACATGGAAGGAGGTTTCAGGGTTCATCAGGATCTGGTCTGGCAACTAATGGGGCCGGGGTGACTAGGGCAGCCCAGGGCAGAGCAGAGTCAAGTTCCAAAAAGCAGTAGCTGAAGATCTGAAAGGATAGATAGCCAGGTCTATGGCAGGCTGAAGGACCAGTTCCATAAGCAGCTCTGGAAGCTGAGGGCTTCCCTCAGAGGGCTGTAAGTGGAAAGGGAGGAGATCAAGTTAAGAAGGGAGGGACCAGGCACTTAGCCAGGCACCATTGTCTTCAGTTGCTTGGAATGAAGTCTGGGCCTTCACAGATTGTCTTGACAGGGAACAGCAGAACTAGATTGGTCCTTGAGGGTCCACTCCTCGAGACAGAGGTTTGTAGTGAGACTTTGTTAAAGCCTTGAGACAAGCAGCTCAGCCTGCATGGCTTGCAGGAGAAGCATAATCCTGGTGCTACAGAAAGTAATGAACCGGTGCCTGCTCCTGGGAGCCCTGTTTCTCTCCCTTTCTCTCTCTCTGACACCATCCTTCATCCAAGGAGCTCGGGGTGATGGTCATAGGCGTAAACTACGGGGGGGGCTCGAGGGCTTGGGCCACCCCTGAAATTTCCTGGGGGGGACTGAGCCCCCCCTGGTAAAATGGCACACCTGCCGCCACCTCTCCCCCCACCTCCCCGGGCCCTTCCTAGGCCCACTGGCCAGCTGGCTGTCCGCTGCCGCCAGAGCCTCTTCCCCCCCACCTGGCTCCCCTGTACCTATGCCCCCCTCCCTCCCTCCTTCCCTCTCCCTCCCTGGGTTCTGGGTGAATGCCCAACATTGGGCAATTGCCCGGAGCCCCGGGAGGGAGAGGGAAGGAGGGAAGAGTGGCCGGGGGGGGGGGGGAGAGAGGCGGCGGCATAGTTTCAGAGCGCGTGCGTGCTTTGCACGCGCACGAGCCCCTGCCCCCTCCAGGGATTTCAAAACCTGACATCCCTGGTGATGGTTAATCCTTGCTCATTTTACCACCCTGTCAAGTAGAGCTCGGCTAAGAGAGTGTCCCTGGCCCAAGGTCACCCAGAAAATTTCATGGCAGAGCAGGAATGAGGAACCCACACCTGAATCTTACACAAAGTTACCAAATCAACCTCCAGGTGGGGCCTGGAGTTCTCCTGGAATTACCAATGATCTCCAGATTTTAGAGATCTGTTCCCTTGGAGAAAATGGCAGCTTCAGAGGGAAAATTGTATGGTATACCTTAGAGTCTATGAGAAACTGAAGTCCCTCCCCAGGCACAGCCCCCAAATCTCCAGGAATTTCCCACGCCAGAATTGGCTGTTAGGCTGCAGTCACACACGCTAAATAATCCACTTTCCATCCACTTTCAGTGCACTTTCCAACTGGATTTTGCCAGTTCACACAGCCACTTTCACACTGTCATTTTTGTCACTTGTTTGTCCTTATTGCTTCAGGGTCCCCCTCCCCCCAGTGTGTTTTGTTCTCTCTAGGAGCAAAACACTTGTGGAAAAGTGGGGGGTGGGGTGGAGAAACCAGTTCACACAGTAAAATCCAGTTGGAAAGTGCACTGAAAGTGGATTATTTAGGTCCTTTCTGCATTTGCCTGCCACTCTGGATTTTCTCAGTGTTCAAGTCAAGGCAATTTAAGCCCACAGCAAAACAGCATCCAAATAACCTGGGACCGTAGCAGGTTGAAACCAGGCTGACCACTGAAAGGAGGTAACATAATGCAGAAGGAGGGGGAAACCCAGAATAAAAAGAAGGTTGAATTTGATTTTAGTGCAGAATTTCCTTGGAGGACACTGCACGAACATGGATTAAAAGGAGAGTGCAGAAAGGGCCTTAGTGTGTGTGACCGCAGCCTAAAGATGGCTTTTCCTTTTCCCCACCTCTGCAACCTACGAGAGGTCCCAGGATGTCAACGGTATGGTTAAAGAAAAGTGTCTGTTGTTGTAGCAACGTGGGAAGCAGGCCCAGAAGAAGGAACTACCCTCCCGCGGCTGCCTCCCTTTGCCCTGTCAGATACTTTCACCACGCTGGGGCCCCATCCATTCTACTCACTTCTTTCTCCTCTTCCTATGAAGATCTCAGACTTGCAGAACATGTCTTTACATCCTGGAGACCTGTGATTCCCCTCCTAGGTCTGCTCACGCCCATTCTCTTTCACAGCAACTGGCCTCAATGGCACCTGCCGTCTTTCCTCCCACAGACCCTGCCTGAGGTTCCCTGATGCCAAGCTCTGAATGCTGTGAACAGTGAATAGCGAAAAATGGTTTAGTAAGGTTTGATTAAACGTTAACGTGTCAGATGCCAGACAGTGACCAGTATTTTGTTCCCTGAAAAATGGCTGGAATAATCTGCACAGGCAGAAGACCTTTAAGTACTCTGCAGGGTTTACTATGTGGGCACTCTTCTTTCGCAGGAAGGGGCTCTTCCCCCTCCTCACCCCCTGTTGCAGTTCCTCCAAAAGGTGAAGAAGCCTATAAAATCTCACAGGGGACTGTGGCCAGTTCCCTGTCAGAAAAATGCCTGGATGAGGCAAACGAGTGTGGTCGCTTCCTCAGGTGACACCAGATAATTTTCTAATCAGGTGCTGGGATGTGTTTCTTTCTTTATACTCCATCTTTCTCCATGGTAGAAATCCACAGCTGCTTGCAACATCATCCTCCCTTTCTCTATTATTCCCACAGTTACTCTGTGAAGTAGTTAGGCTGAAAGAGTGACTGGCCTAAGGTCACCATGGCAGAGTGACGATTTAAATCTGGGTCTCCTACTTTGTGCTCTGAAACTCTGACACACTACTTCATGCTGGCACTGGGCCCTCTACCATACCGTGGGGCACAGCAGTGAGAGGGGCTGTGGCTCATAGAGAATAGAGATGGTTCGTGGCTGAACTATGAACCAAACCATGACTGGATATGAGCCAGGAGGTTGGTTCACAAACCAAACTGTTTGTGTTGGATCATGAGCCCTTTAAAGTTTAAACCCCTGCTTTCTGCTCCCTATGAAAAGCCACAGAGAAGAGAAAGCAGGGGGTTAAAGGGCTGTAAGACATTCCCTGCCCCTGATTTCTGCTCTTTGCAGCTTTTCACAGGAAGTGGAAAGCAGGGGTTTAATAAATGGCTCCCAATCATTTCATCCCCTGCTCAGCTGTTTTTCATAAAACCCCCCAGAAAGCAGAGGTTTTCACAAACCACCATGAACAGCATCAAAATTTGTGGAAGTTTGTGGCCGTTCTTCAGTTCACGGACGTTGCTTCATGAACCAGACAAAGTTTGTGATGGACTTTAGTTTGTGAGCTGGTTTGTGGCTATCCCTAGCAGAGAATTTGCTTGATATGCAGAAGGTCATCTTCAGATAAGTAGTATGTGATGTGAAAGACCTTCACCCGAGTCCCTAGAGAACTGCTGCCAATTAGAATTGACAATACTGACAGACCAGTGATCTGACTTATAGGCAGCTTTATGTATTCACATATGTGCTAAAGTTTGCAAAATACATGAATCCATATGTACAAATTTATATGTCCACAACCCATCTCTTCCTCCTCAGGCCACATATCATTACAAAAGAAAGGGGAAACAACTTGATGAGGGGAATAACTGTTTAAATAGAGGACAGGCCTTGACTGTGGCCTATCCTTTCTCTTGTCTTCCTGTGCATTACTTCCTGTTAGGGTTAATGGGAACTGTAGTTTTTGCAGTCTCCTGAACTGAATCAGAAGACCCAAGAAAATTACAGTTCCTTCAGTGCTGGAAGTGTGAACATGTGTCAGTGATGGCTTTTGGCCTAAGTGATGATGAGTGTTACCAACTGCACATATTCAAACACTTGAAATGCTGCCTATTTTAAATTGCATACAGATCAGCAATTCAAGAGGATGAAGTGTTAGACTCAAGAGAAAATACACTGTGAGCAGTGTAACTCTGGGGTTTTTTTGAAGGCATTATTTGCAAGGATCACATCTTCTCTAGTTCATGGATTGTATCCCAGATACAAGAAATCATGGTTTGTGCTCCTTGACTCTTTGCGAGTGTTGCCAACCCCAACTTGGAAAATCACATGAGATCTGGGGCCAGTACCTTGGGAGGGTAGAATCTGGGTAGGGGAGTGAACTCAATGGGGATATGATGGCATGGCACTCAGTAACTTTTGTTTCTCTTAGACTTTATGGTATACCATAGAGTCTGCCCCCTGACACTGGCATTTCCTCCAGTGAACTGTTTTCTATAGCTTGGAGATAAGTTATCACTCCAGGAGAACTCCAGGATCCACCTTGAATTTGGCAACTCTACACCTACCTTCCACTTAGCCTTAACTCTCCCTCCCGCCATCTAATATAACTGCATCCCATAATAAATGTTTGACAATTTTTTTAAAACAACAACGTGATAAATATGAATTCTGTTTAGGGTTGGCAGCCCTCTTTGCCCATCACTGCTGAGAAAAAAATACTGATGTCTGCCCCTCAGAACCCATAAGTGACGTTGGGCAGCTCTAGGAATTACTGCAAACTATGATTTTACCACAGAGTTTCTGGCAATTCCTAGCTCTACCCTACATCACTTCTGGATTTCCCCTGGAAGGCACATAGCAGCTCACAGGATGTTGCAGCCTCCCAAGTTCCTGCCCCCGAATCTCTCACTGCTTGCCCGGTGGAGCCAGGCATCCCTAGTCCTGAGGCAAATCATGAATCAGATACTGAGATGATAATCTTTTTTTAAAACTTGAAACTAGTTGTGGGGATGGTGAAACAGCCACGGTGGCCATGAAGGCGGACAAAAGAGCGCTTTGGAAAGCTGCCAGTAAGAGCTGCCAGAGCAGTTTCATTTTCTGCCCATTCTAGACTCCCATCTCTGTGGTTAAGAAGTCTCCAAGAGTACAGCAACATCTCAAAACATGCTTTGAAGATCTGGACATAATACACAATAACCATTTGTCTGTATTGTGATTTGCAACCAGCTTCAATCTGCCGTTTGAGATTCTCATTGGACATCCACTCTCAAACCATTGTTGATGATTCAGACATAAAGACAAACTTTGGTGTTCCCATGCCCTTCAGCCAGGACCAAACTGGCTGCTTACCTTTTCAGGAAAGTTCCCAGTGCTTCACTGCTCTGGTGGGATACTGGCAGCCAGAAAAAACCACTATAGGAGCTGTAGTCCTAACTTTTGTAGGAGCTCTAGGGAGGTAATTACCTGGATGGCTCAGTTTAGCTTGATCTCAGAAGCTAAGCAGGGTTGGCCCTGCATAGTATTTGGATGGGAGACCACCAAGGAAGACTAGGGTTGTGACACAGAGGCAGGCCTTTGAATGTTCATGCCTTGAAAACCCTATGAGGTCGTCATCTAAGACTTGATGGCACTTTTCACCACTATGAGGGAGTGTCAAGGCTCACAGCATTTTAATAAAGAAGCTGTGGAGAGTGTCTTAACTGGGGATCTGACAGGGAGGCAGGGTCTGCCAGGACATCACTTGCAGTTCCCCAAAACAGGAAGTGACATCAAGATGCTCTAGGAATTTTCAGATCTCTTTGGCAAGAACCATGAAGAACTGGAAGTTTCTGGAGTGTCTTGATGGCACTTCCTGTTCTGAAACCAGAAGTGACATACTGGCATTGAGAGACACTATTTCCCCCCACCTATCCATTGATCAAGGGCAGTGGATGAGGAGTGTTGGTGGGAAGTTGCCTGGCAGAAGTGGGTAAGTAGTTTGATAATCCTGGTCTTAATACATTACACATTTGGTGGCTCCTTGTACTGATTGTATCAACCTACACTGTGCTTACTACATGTCTCTTCATATGGACTGTTATCGTCTTATATTGTGTAATCCACTTTGAGTCTCAGTGAGAAAGGCGGACTAGAAACACAGTAAATAAATAAACAAAATATAAAATTGTCTTGTTCCTGGGCCATATAAAACTTTTTGTCTGCCACTGCCTTTGGCATTCAAAAATGCAACTATGTTGAAATGTGGGTGATGTGCTGATGCCTTTCACTGTCATCGGTTTATCAGTGAATTAGTTAAACGGCAGATGATTAGTAAATTAAACGTTCTTTAACTCCTTGACAACTGGAAAAGAAAATTTGGGATTTTCCTCTCCAGAGGCTGCCTTTCCTTTTCACTCCATTGTTCTTTGCATTCAATGCAAGAGCCGTGGCATGGCTTCCATTCTCCCATTTCTGGATGCTCCTAATGTACTTCTCTGTTTTTTGGATCCTTTTTGAAAATGAAGAACGTTTTTATACACAGGAAAAAGCAAGCTGTAAGTTGAGAGGGAACGTGGTTTGCAGGCCGGATGCTCTTCAGAATGATAGGCTTGTAACTGCCAGGTGAGGCAGCCCATTAAATGCAGTGAGGATGACTGAGCGGAACAGACAGGGGAACATGTTTATGAAGTGACAGGGACAAAAGGAAATGGAGGAGACCAGAGAGAGATGCATTTAGAAAGGAGGAGGAGACCTTGTTATGCCCTCATCCTCTCCATCTTCTGCCTGAATTTATGGGAACTGTTTGATGTTGGGGACAGTGGTATTTTTTAAAAAGGTGTTTTTAATGGTCTCTAAAACCAGCAATTAGAGATGCATGTAGGCTTAATCAAACTTTGCAGTGATTTGGCCTAACTGTGTGCAGAGGGTTGTTGCAAGATTAGATCATTTAAAGCACTTTGTAGGCAATAAACATCTCTGATTGGGAATTCATGATGCATTTGTTATTCTCTGCTAAAGGGTGTGTCTCTTGTGGGGAAAAATCAGGTCCTCCTTTTTGATAGAGTGGCTTAAAAGAGTTTGGTCAACTCCTTTTATGTCTAAACAGGTTTGTGGAAGAATGGATTTTTACTTATTGATTACTGGAACACAAAGATTTCAGGATAATATTCAACTTTTTAAATTATGAAGAATATTATATGTGGATGAAGAATCCTTTGATCATAGATTATAGAATTGAAATAGATTAGATTATTAGATTTTTATTCTGCCCTTTCCCAAAGGGCGGGAATTATATAAGCATTATGTAGAACATGGGAATGTTATGAAGAGTATTCTATATGGAGGAATAATCCTTTGATTATAGATTTACTATACAGACTATAAGAATTATGTAGAACATACAGTTGTTACAGGTGTTCTTTTTATGTATGTATCATTCTATATAATTCTGGCAAGAGACTAAGGAAGATTGTGCTAATTAGCAGCAGGTGAAAAACATCTCACTGGGACTATTTCCTCAATAGTGAAATCCCCTGCATTGACATTTTTAAAACTGTGTAGATTCTTCATCACCAGGTGCAAACCCAAAGTTTTCTCTTTCTTACCCCATGTTTTTGAAACTTGCTAAAACTGGGGATTCCAAAAATGTGGAGTATGAAGGAGAAAACTTCAGGTTTGCGCCTGGTGAGGAAAAATGTACTGTGGAAAATGTCATATAACACACAGTTTTAAAGATGTCAGCGCAGGGAATTTACTGCAGAAATGGTCGGGGTTTGTTTCCCTTCCTGCATGCAGGTACTTAAAGCCTGGGTGTGTCCAGAGGTGCCAGCCCTTTGACACAAGCCCAGAGGGCAAGGGACGAAGGGCTTTTGTCCTTTGGTTCTTAGCCTGAGGGTTCAGCTAGCAGAGAAAGAGGGTGTGGTCAGAAGTCTTCATCCCCCTTTCCTGTTTGTTTCTGTTGGTTCCCCCCCCCCCCTATATTGTTAGCCAGTTTGGGTCCTCACAGGGAAGAAAAGCAGGCTATTAGCAAACAAACAATAGTACATATTTAACTTTGTTTCCACAATAAAATTTTAAAATATTAAACAGTTTGCGGGCTTGAAATCTTTATGCATCTGCTTAACTAGCACAGGATGCAGGCCACATCCTTCTGATGAAACAGAAATGACAGCAACAGGATACCACTGAAAGCTGTGTGGATCTTGAGTAGCTGCAAAACTAAAAGCTGCCATAAAGGACAGTGCTGAAAAATGCAGTAAAACCTAACAGTTGGGCAAGCCACAGAACAGTGGGGCAGCTGTGGCAGAAATGAGGACATCTGGTCTCTTTAACCAGGTAATACCCCCAAGTGCTTTAATCCAGCAGTTGGAGCAAGGTCACCCCTCCTGACCTTTCCATGCAGAATGAAGCTACTGCAGCTGGAAATCCAGCCATCAGTGTTCACTTGGGCACGCAAAAGGTAACAAAGCAAGCAGCCACATTGCTTAGCGCTGCACTCTACCCAGGACAGATGAGGTGTCTGAAATTACACTACTCAGCATAAGGAAATGAAACTTTTTAATTGGATTCTGCTTGCCCAGCAATCATGCCGGAGGCTATATTATATGGGCTGTGTACATGTAAAAATGAAATTTACTGCACATGTTGACTGGAGCAGACCCATCTGGGCTCCCAGCTCCTGCCTGTTCTATCCGGAGGGTTTTGCAATCCATGGCAGAAGGAAGGTGTGGGCTTGGAGCGAGTGGGATTCTGTCGAACACAGAAATGCAAAGGAAGATTAATTCCATATCCTCCCTGGCTTAGTCTGTTGCTGGAATTCAGCTTGCTGAAGGAAATAGGAAGACTTCCAGAAGGACACTTACTACCAAGGATGTTGTGAGAAGACATAAATCTCTGCATGGTATTAAGATATAGGTAGGCTTGTGTATATTCTGGGATCTCGTTGTTTGGTTGTTTAGCCTCTTAAGATTTTCCAGGGCAGTTCAGTTCCAGGGTTAGAAGCAAAGAAGCACAGTGTTTTCTATTGGGTCCATCCTTCATCTTCTTTGCCGATTCTAAAATACTTCCTTTTCCAAAATGGTCATCTTGTCTTATTATATTTTTCTTTCTGTAAAACAGATTAAGAGATAGATATCAGTACAGGCATAACTCACTTGCTTTTAAATATGTGGGAAAGAGTGCAATCAGTCTGGGTGGGGGCTCAGCTAGTAGTGTGGCTTAATGGTCAGAGTATTGGGCTATGATCAGGTTCAAATTCCTTCTCTCCTGTTAAGTTCACTGGGTGATTTTGGATCTCTTTCTTTCTCAACCTTACCCACCTCAAAGGTTGTTGTGAGGATCATGGAACAGAATATGCATGCTGCAATGAGCTCCTTGCAGAAAGGGTGGGATGAAAATCTAATTCAGTAGGAGAGGCTAGAGATCCTGCTAAAAAAACCCGTGCCACCAGGTTGCTGTCCATCCCCAACAGGCATCAAAACTGAACTTGCAGGTTATGCCTGCTGATCCCAAGATTCCAGCCTTCAGAAGGCTGGCAACCCTGTACAAGTATGGATGGTGCTGTGGCCCAGTGGTAGAGCATCTGCTTTACATGCAAAAGGTCTGAGTTTCAATCCCTGCATCACCAGTTTTTAAAAAGAGAGCAGGTAGTAGTTGCTGTAAAACAGCCACTACCAATCAGAGTAGACAGTCCTGACTTGGATAGACCGAAGTCCTGACTCAGTATAACACAGTTCCACTTGTGCTAAACCAGTGGATTTAGAAGTGTGTAACTCTGCTTAGGATGGCACTGTCAGTCTTCCAGAGGCACTTCAACATTCAAAGTCTATCGAGGGAGCATGAAAGATGCACAGTACTTCTGAAGAAACCAGCTTTCCAAGGTGAGTTAGCCCAATTAGTTTAAGGGATATCCAACATTTAATGCATTCTGCATGTGTTCCTTACGCATAAGCTTGTAAATTCCACCTTTTTGGTTTGAAAATCAGCTGTGTGTGAATGCAATTTTGTCTGCCGCCAGGGGTGTATGTTCTTCTAATCAGATCTTTGGGCTGTTTTGTGAATGTGCTTGAACTTCTGTGCATATTTCTTGGTACTCTTCTTCAGACAGCCTGTTAATATTCATGCTGGTCTCTCTGTCCCATGATATTTAAGTAAAGTTCAGGCAAGACTTTTTGTATATAAATCTCCCAACTGCTGGGAAGATGAAAGTCATCAGATATGATTCACTTTCTTGGAGCTCAGTTCTGGAGATATGTTGGTCCAAAGGAAGCAGAGAGAACATTCAATCTCCATAAGCATATGATTAATGGAATAGAAAGTATGGGAAAGTGTCTAGCAAGAACTAATTGTTCACTGACTCCAGTGTCTTTCTTCTACCAGATTTACAGAATTAGGTAGAAGAATGAAAGGAACATGACAGAAGATGGTTGGTATGATGAAAACCCAAAAACCTCTGGTGTACCTATCACTTCCATCAGCAAGCAAGCCACTCTGTCTCCAGACAGAGGTCCAGAAATGTATTTAGCATTGTAACATGTGATCAGTCCCCCTGCCCCCCCCATACACATACCACTTTTCCAGGGTCAGTAAGCATGTGTGAAAGACATAAATGTAGTTTCAAATGCACTTGTGTTAGGCTGAGGACAGACTGGCAATCTGAAGCGGAGGCAAAGCGGAGAGAACTGGAGCGGAGGAAAAAACCCACGGAGCTGGCCGTTCACACTGGCCAGAGCAATGCGGATCAGCGGCGATATGGAGCGTTCAGACTGCCACGGAGCATTCAGACTGCCGCATAGCCAGCGCGCGCGGCTTGCGTGCGCCGCTGCACTTTTTTTTGTTTTCCTTTGATGTTTTTCGCATGTGCGCACATGCGCACGTGCGCATATGTGCAAAACTTTTTGCCGGTGCGTTCACACTTCCTCCGGATGCCTCCCGCTTCTTCCAGTTCACACTGTTTGGAAGCGGGAGGCATGCGGAGGAAGGCCCCTGAACACCGGGAAAAACCGGTGTCCGGGTAAAGCGGAAGGAAAGCGACTGGGAGACGGGTAAGTATGCAACGGAGCCGACGGACAGATGCGCATGTCTGAACATGCTCCTTTCCTCCGTTTGCGAAGCGTGCCTGCCCCGCTTTAGATTGCCTTAGATTTTAAATGATGTTGGTGCAAGCAGATTTACCACTGCATTTGATTTCTATTTATGTTTGGCCCACTTGTCTCCAACAGAATGGGATCTTCTTATCCCTCCGCCATTTGTAACTTAAAAGGGGCGGGTAAGTAGTCACAGAGAACCTGAACTATGCTTAAACAAATTGTTTTTATTTAAAGGCAAATAAAACTGGGCTAGAGAACTGGAAACATCAACAAAATCAAAAGAGCAAGGGTCCCTAACCTTTTAGAGCAGGGGTGTCAAACATGTGGCTCAGGGGCTGGATCAGGTCCCCAGAGGGCTTCTATCAGGCCTGCACTGGAACTGGCCATCTCCTGTTTCCAGTTCTGTTGCTGCTGCATCATAGCCTACTTCGCCAGACACTCTCAGTTGCTCAGCCATTTCATGTTTTCCCCTGGGTCCTAGACTCAGAACTCTGAGCATGAGATTTCTGTGGTGAATGTCAGTAAATCAAAAGTAGGTTTGCAGCCTACAGATACACACCTGAACAGCATAGTCAAGATTGCAACAGCACAGATATTTTGATGCAATAATTCAGAGCAAGAGGTATCAGATACTGTTAAATAAACAAAATATTGCAAGAGTGCTAATGTTTTAAGCATGCTTTTATTTTAAGTAAAAAAAATTGTGTTTGTGTCCTTTATAAAGTTTATATCTCCACTATCTGGCATTACATTTTATGACACACATGGTCTGGCCCAACCAGGTCTCATTTATGTCAGATCTGGCCCTCATAACAAATGAGTTTGATACCCCTGTTTTAGAGCATGTGGGAACCTTCGGAATTCTGACACAGCACGGTGAGTGCGGCCACTGTATGGCTACCACAAAATGGCGGCAGCAAGAGGTGAAGGCAGCCACAAAATGGCTGCCACATTTTACTTTCAGGTACACAGTGAAGATCCTTGTGTTGTGGCGGCAGCTGCAGCCATAGCAACATTTTTAAAAATCTGCAAAGCCAATCAAATCTTCAGTGGCCAATCAGAAGCCTTGCTGGGCAAAAGCCCAACCGGGCTCCAACTACTTTCTATAAACACTTGGTGGGTTCCACAAATGGTGTTGGTGGCCATCGTGACATCCATGGATACCACATTGGAGACCCCTGAAATAGAAGATTAGTAAAATAAGCTGAATTGTCCCAATGTCAGAGTGTGGTGAGAAATAAGTCTCTGGCTCCAACTTACAAAACTCTGGAAAGGTCTGGGAAACAGTTCTTTCCTCCTCTCACAGCAGAAGTCCCATGAACAGGGTGACTCTGAACTCACGCCAGAGAAGGGGGTCCTCCTCTGACATTACAACTCTCCTTCTACAGGCTGTTCCTTCCTTGGAACTCCTTCTTTCACCCAAATTCTTCACTTCCTCCTGAGTGAATGCCTCACATTCCACTGACAGTTGGGAAAAAAGTTGGTCCTTCATGGTCCTGCTGCTCCTGCCTCCAGTTGCCGAGCAACCTCTCACCCAACCTCTGTAGAAGTCCCCTCCCTCAGTGTTCCTAGACCAGCACCCACTGTACAGGGAAAGACAGGCCTCAAACTGTCTAATAATAAATAAATAGTTTACAAGACTTACATACTCTTAATCTACAACTGTGAACATCTGTTGTACAACCAAATGAACCTGTCCATCTTGTCAGTTTTGCCACTGTTAGAAAGACTGGCATTTGGCCTGAGACTGCCAAGGCCTCCCCAACTTCTTCAGTTTACCAAAAACCAAACAGGGATGAATGTGAAGGAAACAGTGGTGAGGCAGGCAGGTAATGCAGAAAGGGTGGGAGAGGTGACAGATTGCTAGATTATCAATCATATAATGACAGGATTGCATTTGTTTCTGGAGGCAGGGGAAGGTTGGCTGGAAATTAGAGTAGGCAAGCCAGAGGGATATCTTCTGCCACTGCTGAAGATTATTGAGCCTGTTCAGCTAGCCAAAGGTAAAGCTTAGTCACTCCACAGGACAAATCCCACCCAGTTGATTCTGCTTCTCCGACTTTGGATCCTAAGATCTGCATGGACAAAAGTCACATGGAATGGAGACTGTGATAAGGAGGGGAACTGGGCATGACTGAGTGAAAAAAGCTGCATGGATCCAGCTAGGATTGCCAGGTCCCTCTGGCCACTGGCAGGGGATGGGGGTAGGGTTGCCACATCCGGAATGGGAAATCCTGGAGACTTGGGGATGAAGCCTGGGGAGGACAGGGACCTTAGTGTGGGGTATAGTGCAATGAAATCCACCCTCCAAAATATCAATTTCCTCCAGGGGAACTGCTCTCTGTAGTCGAGAGATAAGCTGTAATTCCAGGCCATCCCCAGGTCCCACCTGGAGGCTGGCATCCCTAGACCTACTATCTTACTATTACATTCTTCATTACAGATCAACAAAAGATAAAATGATCTTTATTTAAATATAGCTGTAATCTTATCCCGCTGAATAATTCTCTGTATGATAAATCATATGCTGTCAAAGTCAACTTCATGTCTCTGCTTGTGTGATTTAAGAAATATTAATATTTGTTTTATTTGTTTTCTTTTTAAAGACTGATTATGAGTTTTAAAATTGTCTTTTTAAATTGTGGCAGGATGATTTGTTTATGCTTTGTGGAGATGTTAAAAACCCTTAAGTGAAAAAGTTATCAAATATAGCTGGAGGGATATGGTGACATTTTTAAAGCAGGTAAAGTATAACTTGTGAATAGTGGTAATGCACATTAACTAAAGTGTAGGGGAGATGGGGATTCTGGCATGCTGTAAAATGCATGTGCAGTTTCAGCCTTGCATAACTTTAAGAACATATCTGTTGTGGAACACCTGTGTGTACGATGCATACAAACTCAAAGAAAAATGCACTTTTGAAATATGAAGTATATCTAATTCTTACAATTCATGAAAACATTTTTACTTTCCTATGAAGCGAAAGCGTATACAAATGTTAAGCACGTTTTACTATGGCTATTGGCACAGCAGTTAATGCAATAAAGAGCTGTATCAAGTGCAAGCCATTCAAAGAAATGGTCATCCCACTTCAAAAAGGATATCATAGAAGAGTGGTAGAGTTAGGTCATTTTAGAGCCTGATCTTAATAGTTTCAGGGGCTCCCTTCATTCAGGTGTTCTGATAAATACAATTCCCAGAATGCAATGGGGAGAAGAAAGCAAAAGGAGGTGAACTGGATGGGATGGACCTTGCTTGTTTGTAGCTACAACCTGCATTTGCCCCCTTCGCACTGCTGAGCCAGGATGGCTGAAGCTCCTGACCAAATTCCAGTCTAACGTCATAGAGCTGAGAACGGTACAAATAAAGGCAACCAGAATGATTGAGGGGTTGGGGAAGCTTCTTTCTGAACAAAAGGGCTAAAAATCTTTGGGGCTTTTCAAAAGAAAAATAAGGAGGGATCTGAGAAAGGTTGATTAAATTATGCACAGCGTAGACAAAGTGAATTGAGACCTCTCTCTCCCTTAATATGATGTCTGGTGATGCTGATGAACAGTAGATGCAGGGTATATAAAAATGAAGTACTGCTCAAATAATGCAGAGAAAAATATTCAAATTATCCAAAATTTATACTAAACATAAAGATTCAGTCATTACAGAAACAGGTAACATAGATACAGATGAATGTACTATTACACCTGTTGTATGCACATAAGAACTGTGACTTACATCTATTAGTTCACACACAAATATGTAATATACTATATGAGGATGAGATAAAGATGACAACTCTGGATTTCACTCTTCATTTCGTGTATCCTTCCTCAGATCACTAAATATAAGTACAGTAACATAGGCGTCAACTTCAGGGGGCTGAGGAGCTGGACCCCCCCGCCCCAACTTTTCCAGGAAGTGCTGAGCCTCCCCCGGAGACAATGGCCTGTGATGTCTCTGGCCCAGCCCCAGCCCCCCCCCCCCCTTGCGGGAAATTGGAAAGTCTACGCCCTTGTAAAGTAATCATAAGTACAATAATTACTATATCATAAAGCACTAATCAATCTTTATACACATAACAAATAACCAAAAATACCTGCACATATATATTACTCATGTGGAGGAGTCTCAAGAGTAAGTACCTGGGGTTAAGTATCCTGTAAGACAAACGTCTCCTTAGTGAAAAACTAAATAAAATCATATAGAATTTACAAAGGTATGGAGCTCTATATAGCATTTATAAAGATTACTGTACTCACCCCTATACATTTAAACAGTTACAGATGGGCAACCGATCAATAACAGGAATTGCTCTCAAAGTGTGGCACACCTTGAATGTAACTGACATGCTATTGGTATATATTAGAACGGCCGCAAGAGAAAATGCCATCCTAATAAGTTCTTAAGGGGACAAAGTCTATATATTCTCATGAAACAATTTTTACAAAAAAGAATTAAATTCTAGCGATTGATTAAATTTATGAGGGTGGTGTGTTTTAAGATGGAAAATCCAAATGGCTTCCCGTTGTCTCAAAATCCTCTGGATATCAACACAGTTGTATCAGTGAGCTACTGCGACTACAAATTTAAAATCATTGAAAGAACGACCTCTGTCAGCAAAATGTTGGACAAGGGGAGATTCTAGCCATAAATTTTTAACACACAACTTGTGTTCGATAATACACGTTCTAATAGTTCTAGCTGACATACCAACATATGTGCAGGTACTTTTGGTTGTTATGTGTATAAAGATTGATTAGTGCTTTATGATATAGTAATTATTGTACTTATGATTACTGTACTTATATTTAGTGATCTGAGGAAGGAGACACAAAATGAAGAGTGAAATCCAGAGTCTTCGTCTTTATCTTTGAAAATACTCTCATATTGTATATTACATATTTGTGTATGAACTAATAGATGTAAGTCACAGTTCTTATGTACATACAACAGATGTTATACTATATCCATCTGTATCTATGTTACCTGTTTCTGTAATAATTGAATCCTTATGTTTAGTATAAATTTTGGATAATTTGAATATTTTTCTCTGCGTTATTTGAGCAGTACTTTGTGTATTAGTAATCTTTACTGTGTTACCACTTTGTTTGAGATATATAAAAATGAAGCTAATCTTCCTTTCCTTTTATTCCCGTAGAAGATAATTGATTAAGACATCTTGAGCAGCAGAAGATTCTCATTCCTTGTTTTTTGGACGCAAGGGCTAAAAGGACTGAAACGAATTTTGCGAATCTTCACACAATGTGTCATTAATTTATGGAATCTTCTACTAGAAGATGTAGTGAACAGCTACTAGCATATGTAAGTATGTAATGAGCAGCTATTAGCTTACATATGTATGTAAGTGCCGTCAAGTTGCAACCAATTCATGGTGATCCCAGCAATGGCCTTTCAAGGCTAGTGAAAAGCTGAATGATACACCATTACTTTTCTCTTCAGAGTCTTCCTTGGTGTTCCCATCCAAGTACTGACCCTGTTTAGCTTCTGATATCTAATGAGATCAGGCAGAATTGTGCAGCCTTTCCTCCCAGCTACTATCTCAGAGAGCTTTAAAAAGCAACAAGGTATGTTCATGGAGGAAAGGGCCATCAATGGCAACATAACTCTGAATATTGGTTCCTCTGGGAAGCAATGCTTTAGGCTTCAAGCCTTGTTAACAGGCTTCCTAGAGATATCTGACTGGTCATTGTAGGAAACAGGATGCTGGACAAGATGAACCTTTGGTCTGATCCAGCAGGTCTCTTCATTGAAATGGGTGATGTGTAATAGAAACAACATATGGATGTCTCTTCCAAGAAATCAGCAAATTGGGTCTCAACCATTATGAGGCATGGATGTGAAAGAATCAAAAGCAAGTTCCTGCTCTGATCTGAAACTTCCAAGGTTGCTTTGGCTGAGTCCTTCTCTTTCAGGTTAATTTTTTATCATCAAGTTGCTTTAAGATAAACCCCACTGAATCAGACATTGATCTATCAATGGCCGAGGACAGACTGCCAATCTAAAGCGGAGGCAAAGCGGAGGGAACTGGAGCGGGGGAAAAACCCCACGGAGCTGGCCGTTCACACTGGCCAGAGCAATGCGGATCAGCGGCAATACGGAGCGTTCAGACTGCCACGGAGTGTTCAGACTGCCGCGTAGCCAGCGCGCGCGGCTTGCGCGTGCTGCTGCTTTTTTTTCTTTTATGCGCATAACTTTTTGCCGGTGCGTTCACACTTCCTCCGGATGCCTCCCGCTTCTTCCAGTTCACACTGTTTGGAAGCGGGAGGCATGCGGAGGAAGGCCCCAGAACACCGGGTAAAACCGGTGTCCTGTTAAAGCGAAAGGAAAGCGACTGGGAGACGGGTAAGTACGCAACGGAGCCGACGGACAGATGCGCATGTCTGAACGTGCTCCTTTCTTCCGTTTGCAAACCGTGCCTGCCCCACTTTAGATTGCCAGTCTGTCCTCGGCCAATGTCAGTATTGTCCACTCTGAGCACTAGAGGTTCTCCAGGATCTCAGGCAGGGGTTTTGCACATCACCCAGTACCACCTAAAAACTGGAAGTGCCCTAGATTGAACCTGGGATATTTTGCATGTAAAGCAAATATTCTACCATTGAACCACAGCCCCTTCCCATACCAACTGAAGTATGTTTTGAGATAATGAAGGAATATAATGAAGGAAATGTTTTTAAAGAAATAAGCCTGGTCAACTTGACCAAGCAGCAAACATTGTGAAAGACATGCATGAACTCTCCCAAAATTATACCAGTTTTCAGATTTCATCAGAGGAATTATAAACCAGCCTTTCCTGGTCTAATAGATTAGCAGGGAGTTGGCTGTACATCCATGTTCAGCAATGAGTTAATGCTCTGTATCATGTGGATGTGGCTGATGGTGATCTGTTAGGTATGGCTGAAGACAGAATGTTATTTTAAGCGAGGCAAATTGGTTTCAGCCCACATTCTCTGCCTGGACACAAATGCCTTGGAATGCAGTGAATACCTAGCAAAAGAATGTTCTCCTAGTATCAGAACATCTGTTGCTCTTCGCCCCAGGTTAGTCACCTACTGTGTTGCATTGTGAGATGGCATAGCATGTCTTCATCCATGGTGAAAATGCTCCAACATCTCCTGATTTCTCAGGAGAGTCTCTGTTTCCTGGTATCAGGCCCCTGATTAATTGTGTCTCCATTTTGTTGCTATTGATATATTTTGGGGAGGTTTTCGAGATGCCTTGTTAGATTTTGTAGCTGCTGAACTTGTCATTCTTTAGGCTTTGGCTTGTCAAGCATGTGACCAGACTCAGGCAGCAGTTGCATTCTTTCTTGATCACCTAAACACAATGTGCCAGTCAACCGTGCACATAGCCTACCTGCCTATCCAAATATGAATTGCAATGCTTGCTCAATATGTCTGTGCTGCCAATAGCGTAGGATTAGTACCATTAAATTCATTATGAAGGTATACATATACACCCACATTTACATGAGCTGTGGTTGTGGTTGTGGCCATTTCACTGATGCTTCCTCTTTCAAAGCAACCACATGACTGGCCACTGAAAAACAAATAAATACCAAAGAATAACCATGCCATCCTAACCAGAGTTACATCATCACTACCATTACCATCAGCACCATCACCATCACCACCACTACCACCACTATCTCATCATCATCATCCTCTCAATTTCTGAATTGCCCAATGCATGCTCATGTAGGGCTCTGAACAACACCCACCAAGGGAAGACCATCCACAATTCACAACTATATGCGCTCAAAACTGTATGTTGCGTTTGCATTGAAATACAAAGAAGGGTTAGTGGTCATAACCCAATAGAGTGTATGGACCCTTATCCAACAGATTGCTCATAACAATTAAGCATATTTTACAAAAAGAACATATTCAAAACCAACAGAAGGCTCCTCTGCAGTTCCATACATAGATAGCGTCCATAGACCTCCAAACAGAAAGTAACTGCAGCAGAAGACGCCCACTGTGGAAAGAATAACAGCTGGACGTTTCTCCCAGGTATAACATAGGTACAGCTCAGTAGCTTCAGTGGAATCTCTTGGTTCTCTACAAGGCTTTTTTCTGTGGCAGGGAATGTTCTTCTCAACTTTGCTCCTCCACTGACACATGTATGATCCAGATTCAGTAAGTAATTTTGTCCTTCCTGCATTCTTCAAGTAGAATGTTGGCTTTTAAAAATGCCCCCCCCCCCGCAGATGTCTGGCATATTTATTTACTTAAAATATATCTGGTGAGCTTTGTTTAAAGACCCTCCTTAAAAAAAATGATTTGATGCATTGCTATTGGTTAGAGAAAGTGGATTCATGATTGCTATAAGGGCCAGCCAATCAATGTCCTACATAGCCAGATGGAGAAGTGAGAAGGAGGTGGTTTTGTGATTGCTTCAGTAGTCAGTTCTATGCACAGCCAGATGAGGACGTGGGACTGGGCTTCATCACTGCCACAGTGGCCAGGCCATCAGCAGACTGCCAGATGGGAAAGCAGGTGGGAGGTACTTTTGCAAGTGTCAAAATGGCCAGCCAATCAGCACTCTGCACAACCAGTTTCTTTTTGATACAGGAAGAACTGGTTACTTCTGAGCTTAATATAGTTGCTGTGTACATTTATCCAAAGAGGAGTGACATGAACATTTACTGCCAAGGTGAAGTGCATCGGAGTTCATCCCAGTGTACATCAGACAGCAGTTCTGAAATCACCTCCACTGCCTTCTTTGTATATATTATAATGCTATATTATATGTATTAGGGCATTTTAGTGCATTGTTCTCTTTGTAATAGGGTTGCCAACTCCTGCTTGGGAAATACCTGGAGATTTGGGGGATGGAGCCTGGGCAGGGTGGAGTTTGGGAAGGGGAGGGACCTCAGCAGAGTATAATGCCATAGAGTCCACCCTAGGGTTGCCAGATCCCTCCTGGCAACCAGCGGGGAATGGGGGAACTTACCTGAGAAAGAAAAGAGAAAGAAAAAGAAACCAGTGTTGTGCAGGAAGTGACATCATCACTCTGGCAATACTCTGGCAAATACTCAGGCAATGCTCTAGTATTTCGGCAAAAACTCCTTTGGTAAAACCGGCTTCTCCCATAGAGTTCTGTAGCTGCTGTAAAGAGTTTTTGCCCTAATACCCAAGTGTTGCCCGGATGACACTGTTGTGAAATTCTGGTGCGACGTCAATGACAAGGCCTGAGCCTTTCCCTTTCTCTAGGTAAGTCCCCCCGCCGGCCAGCTGATTGGTGGCTGGGGGTCAGGGCCTGGGGACAGGGGATCCTTGCCTCCACCAGGGGTCTAGCAACCCTAGTCCACCCTCCAAAGCACCCATTTTCTCCACCCTCCAAAGCACCCATTTCTGATCTCTATTGCCTGGAGGTCAGTTGTAATAGTGGGAGATCTCCAGGCCCCATCTGGTGGTTAGCATCCCTACTTCATAATCAGGTTTCATTCATTACCATTCATGCTGTTTTCTCTGCCTTGCTTTAATGGCGTGACCCACTTTGAGTCAGAAAGGAGGACTGTAAAGAGATCAATAATATTTAAAGTTCAGAGGTGTGTCCCTAGTTGTGGCTGTGCAACACTAGTGGCGGTCACAAAAGCGGGGGAGGGGGGAGCAATATTTTTTGGCCTTTCCCCCTTTCCTCCCTGTCTCACCCTGCTTTCGTTCTTCTGGTTTTCATTACCTCTTCTCTGAGCCAAACATGAGTAGCCTAATAGGGAATAATAGCCAAGTGCGAAAGGGGAAAGCCTCCGGACTCCCTTTTCCCCTGGACTAATCCTCTGACAAATTCTCAACTGCTCTCCCTTTCTGTGCTCTTGTTCCAGGGCTGCTTCTGATTTAAATGGAAATATCCCCCCTTCTGTCCTCACCCTTCAAGGAAAAGCTGTACTCTGTCACAAAGCCTTTGAGTGGGTTTCTTTCTTTCTTTTTTTTAAAGGCTGTGTACTTTAATTGCCACCCTTTCCTTGGAATGCGCTCACCATCTCAATAGCTCCAGGAAACATTGCTGCCCATAAACCCTTTTCACTCAGAGCTTACTGACTGACTTTGTCATGAAACCCAAATACTCCTGATGGTTATCAGAGGCCCACATCAAAGCTGCTCAGGTCATAAATCTCCCAGCAAATGTAACCCAGAGCCCTAAAGAAAGCAGGCTGTGGAGCTAATGGGTATCCCCCACAGAGCAAACAAAGCGAGGAACTAGCTGCATGTGACTGACAGGAGATCAGGAAAAGGGGGGAAGAATTATGGGCTGGGTAGTGGGAGCCAACGGGTGATGAGTGATGGGCCAGGAGACCCCAACTGGGGGTGGGGTGGGACTGGAGAGATCTAGAAACAGGGACCATCTAGGACACAGGAGGAGCACATGGTATTACAAGAACCCTGGCAATGTGGAAAAAGCCAGCGTGGGATTTGCCAGGAGCATTTGAAGCAAGCTTGACTCTCATATGAAAGGTTAACATTCAAATCATCAAAGGGATGACGTTCTAAGGGATGTGGGGGGGGGGGGGGAGAAGGCCTCTTCCAGCAGTTGCTGGAGCTACTTCCTTTCCCTAACTTGGGAAAACAGACTGGGCAAATGGTTCCTAAACATCACTAAAGGAATGCTCACCCCAGTGGATGGCTCCCAGTGAGTTACAAGGATAAAGGAGGACTCCCTGGCTCTTCAAAGGAAGCTTCTCCACCCCTTCTTCACGAGCATCAAAGAGAGGCCCGGAGCGAATTGTGGTGATACAACCAGGCCTGGGTATGCAGCCTCTGATCTTTTTATTCCAAATATTTATATCCCACCTTATCTCCTTTGACTCAAGGTGGCTCCCAAAGCAACAAATTGCAAAGTCATAAAATGCAATAAAACACGACAAGCCGTCAAACAGCAAGATAACCGCTGGATAAAAACCGCACAGCTAGATTGGCAAAAATAATTTAGCCTCTGTAAATGCCCTGTGAGTTCCACTGATAAAACCCCAATCACAGTCATACAAATCCTGCAGTGGAATCTTCAACTCTGCCCTAAAGAGACTCTGCCTTTTGAATCTCATGACCTTTCGGCCCCTCTGCTGACGTTTTGATCTATATCTGCCTGTTTATGTCTCCTAGGATACACCAGTGTAGAGGCCGAGATCAGAGTGTGAGACTAGGATCTAGGAGACATGGGATCGAGTCCTTATTCTGCTGTGTGAGCTCCCTGGGTGACCTTGGACCAGTCATCCATTCTTAGCTAAACCTACCACACAGGCAATGCTCCCTCTAAGCTGTGGAGTCTTGTGAGCAAAAATTCTACTTTGTGAGCTACTGGCATTAAAGTTGTGAGCGAGCAGTTTGGCTCCTGCAAAAATTAGTTTGCTCTGGAGCCATCCTTCCCGAGCTAAGACAAAAATGCATGAGCTGGATGCTAAAAAACTGTGAGCTCACTCACACTAACTCAGCTTAGAGGAAACACTGCTCACAGGGTGTTGTGAGCATAAAATGAACCAGAGGAGAATGATACAAGCTGCTTTGGGTCCCCACTAGAGAGTAAGGTGGGATATAAGTGAAGCAAATAAATTCATGCATCTAATAAAGCGTATCCTAGCCCACAAAAAAGTCTTCAAAGTTCCCTATTCTCGGTCCTGGATACATCTCCGATCTAGAGTTGCCAGGTCCCCCCTGGTTGCTGGCAGGGAAAGGGGGGCAGGGTTTGTTTGTTTGTTTATTTATTTATTTATCAGTTAAATTTATATCCTGCCCTCCCCGCAAAGCAGGCTCGGGCGGCTTACATAAAACTCATATATAGATACAGGTAAAAATTATACATAAAACAACCATAAATCACCTATAAACAGTCCTAACTTTCCTAAAATGCTGGAGCAAAACTCAAGTAAAGTGCAAGAGCAAGTGATGGTCCAAATGCATTCATAATTTCAGAACTGTATTGTGTATATAGCCAAAGGCCGTCACAACACAGAATTAGAGTAGTAAAAAGAAGATAATTCTAATCATACATAAGTAAAGCAACAATTAAAAGAGTTCATGGTCCAAATGGTATTGAGCTTTCAAGATCTGTCTAAACTGCTAAACTGCTAAACTATAGCAGGCAGAGGGAAAAAATACAACTTCAGCTGTATGTAATGGGGAGCTTGACAGGAATTATATTTTGATGTGGGATGCTGTGTACAAGATGGGTCATATTTTTGTATGGATTCTGCAAATTTTGCACAGAATGTGTTTGACAGCTGAACTTACCATGGTTGAATGCAACAATCAGATGTTAGCCAATCACCTGGTCAATTTGGATCACACTGAATGACCCGAACACCTGCTGAACAGGTTTGCCTTGGTTTTTTTTGAAAACTGAGCTTGCACCCAAAGGCTGTTGATCTAAATAGAGTGTCAGCCATTAACATTGCTAGAGAATACTTAGATGAACACCAAATGGTGTGTGTGTGTGTGTGTGTGTATATCTATATCTCTCTCTATATATATCTCATAGCATCTATTTATGACTGATTTATGGAAGTTTCAGCATATTTAATTATCTATGGCTACATCCAAGATATTTTATTTATTTATTTGTTTATCATATGGCAGAGTTATACACAGGAAGTATACAGGAAGTAATATAAAATATGTAACCAAGTTGTTATAACAGGTATGCAGACTGATTGGGCAATCCCCCTAAATACTAATATCTAAACTTTCAATCCACTCAATCGCAGCCAGGGAGAGTACAATGAGCTCTGTCACATCTCCCTGGAAAGCACAACATCCACATTCTTATGACAGATGGAAAATAATCCAGGGAGCTGCACCACAGTCGCATTTGGGTCCTGGTATTTTGCCCCATTTAAAAAACAGATCTGCAGAACTGCCAGAGCTTGTTTGTATTCTATCAGCCATCTTCCATACCTTAGGTGGCAAGTAAAATCTTGAGGGCCTCTCATTGGTGCTTATCAGGTTATGGATATTGGTGGGAACTGATTGCATCAATGTTCACAACCATTCATTCCCTAGATTGAAATTTTGTGATTGCAGGATTTGTACAGATCTTATTCCTGGGTAGGATCCTATTCCTTGGGATCTTAGCCTGGATAGGCCCATGTTAGTTATATCCTTGTGGATGGGCAACTCTCTGTTTTCAATTATCTTTCTATATTCATGAAGAAGAGCATCTTGTCTTTGGAGATGCGGGCGAGCAATGTGGCACAGTGTGGGTAGCCAATAGGTCGGAGTGGGTTTAATAATCTGCTGATGGTTCTCATTGTTGTGCTGAGTTGGACATCGAGTCTGTGGACATGGGGATTGTGGAGCCACACTGAAGCACCATATTCCACAGTACTGTACACCAACTATATACTATACATCAAAGTCAGCAAGCTGCTAGTGCCATTCCCCCTATATTTTCCCTCTGCTGTGCCCTGGAGTGCTTAAAAAACAAAACCCAAACCCTCTGTAATGGACACTGTAAAAGTGTGCGCTAACGGTCTAATGATCAGTTGTCAGAACTTCTGAATATCCAGCTTTCAATTTTTTTAAAAAAAAGAACATCTCTAGCACTTTTCCTTGCAGAGTTATAAGTGGAAATGGGCACCTTATCTTTCCATTATAATTGTATAAGGAAAAATGAAATATTTGGAGGATGTGCTGTGCTGGTATTTTACTTTGGACTGCAAAGTCCTTTAGGCTGGGTCTGCATCCAAGGTCCAACTGAAAATCTGAAACTGAGCAAGAGTGAAAGAGGGAGCCATATTCAGAGACAGCTGTGTCACACAATGTCTCCCCAAAAGATGCTCAGTTGTGTTCATTGCTCAGATCTGAGCCCTAGAAAGAATGCCACAATTCACAGAGCAGATCGGTGACAGATGAGCGGCATTGTAAGAGTGCCTGTGAGTCTCTTCTATGGGGTGAGGCACTTTGCAGGCTGCTGTGACTTGTGAAGTGCCTTGCATGTGGCAGGCAACTTCTTTATGCGCTTTGTGCGTGACGTGTTTTCTTTCTTTGCTCAACATGGCAGCAAAGCTGAAGTCTTGACGAGCCAGGCTTAAAATGCAGACGTGTGCTGAGCGCCAGACGTTAATGTCACACCTTTCTTTTACTTTCCCTGTTGCCTTCCTTTGGTGCCTTTGATGTTAACTTCTTACACACTCGGAGACGCCTGGAGGACTGGATCAACAAATCATGCATGCAAATGGAAAGGGACAAAATGGAGGCAAGGCAAAGAAGGGTCTGCTCCTCTCTGCAATTGTGGGCCCTCGTCATAAAATCTCTTCTTTAAACTCTTCTCGAGAAGGCAGTCCTTTGGGTCCCGAAGCTGTCCATTGGAAAAATAGTCAACGTTCGTTCTAAAAAAACTATGGGACTGCTCTGTGGCTTATTAGGATGCTTCCCTCCCTTTCTGATCCATGGTGCTTTTGAGTCATCCCTACGTGCAACTATTAATGTAACAAGGAAGAGCAACAGTGCTGCAGTGCATGCTTTTTTAAAAAAAATTGTGTGTGTGTGTGTCTGCCTGGAAGTCATGGTTGACTTCTGGCAATCCCTAGTGGGGCTTGGATGTTTCAGAGAGGTGGCTTGCTATTGTCTGCCTCTGTGTCCCTGCCCTGGTATTCCTTGGTGGTCTCCCTTCCACGTACTTGGCAGGGTCGACCCTGCTTAGCTTCCAAGATCTGAAAAGCTTGGGCTTGCCTGGGCTATCCAGGTCAGGGCTGGAGTGCCTGCTTTTAAAATAAAAAGTTGCAAGTATATTCCCTGGTTTCTTTGATTCAGAAAAGATTTGTGACAGCAAGCAAGGCTGCCAAGTGTACAAAATTCTAGGAATTCCCGGTTCACCATGGGGGGGGGGGGGGGGATAGAATTCTAACCAAGCACATGTTGGATGTGTGAGAGGTTGGGTTCCCAACCTCCAGGTGGGGCCTGGAGAGCTCTCAGAATTCCAACCGATCTCTAGGCAATAGAGGTCAGTTCCCCTGGCTGCTTTGGAGAATGGATGCAATGGCTTCATACCCATCTAAGCTCCCCCTCTGCCCCAGCCTCACCTTCCCCAGGCTCCACCCTCCAAATCACCAGGCATTTCCCAACCCAGAACTGGTAACCCTAGCAGGGGTCCAAATGAGCGCTGCCTCTTGCCGCTCTCAATCTAAGGTGAGGCTGTACGTTCCCCCAGTGCAGGGGTGGCCAAACTGTGCGGCTCCCAGCAGGGTGGCTGGGGAAGCTAAATATCATTAGCAAACAAATATCATTGGACAAATAAATATCATTATCAATATCTGCTTTTACCGCTTTTGTTATTATTTTTGGCAGTCTCATTTAATTTTGGCAGTCTCATTTAATGTTAATAAAAAGCAAATTTGCATATTTCCCAGTAAAAACATGTAATATTTATTCATGTCTTGCAACTCTCAAAAGCTGACATTTATTCTATGTGGCTCTTATGTTAAGCGAATTTGGCCACCCCTGCCCCAGTGTCTTTAATGGCAGCGTGGCAAGCCATGTGTGTCTAGTTCTTTTCGGACAGTCTTCCAGGAACCAGGGGAAATCTAGAGTTTGGAGCACTCCCACTTTGTGAAGACACCCGCTTTCAAGGATGGTTTTGAAACAAAAAATACTCCTATTCTAAAAGGAATGCTCCTGTTCTAAGAGGAAATTCTTATGGTCACATGGAAGTTGTTGCATCACGCAGAAGTAGTTCTTTGAACAGAATGAGCAAATCAACATGCCAGTCGGAGTGCAGCATGCACATGCACCGAGCAGGTGATAAGCAGTGCATCCAGCTGGGTGACCTTGGGTCAGTCACAGTTATGTCAGAGTTGTTATCTCAAGAGCACTTCTCTCAGCGTTCTTTCAGCCCCACTTACTGCACAGGGTGTCTGTTATGGGGAGAGGAAGGGAAGGAGACTGTAAGCCGCTCTGAGACTCCAAGTGAAGGGCGGGGTATAAAATCCAACTCTTCTCCTCCTCCTCCTCCTCTTGGAGTCAGAATGAATCTGCAGTCAGCACTTTAAACTAGGCCCATTGTGATCCCAATAATCAAGTGACCCAGGGTAACCATTTGTGTGCCACTACCTACTGTGCCTACTGTCTCCAGCCTGAAAAGCATCCTTGCAAGCTCAGGTAGGGAACCGAGAGGCATCCTTGTGAGCACAGGCAACACTTGGCTTGAGCCCCTTAGCACTTGGTATGCTCACGAACTGATCGTCCAGAAGCCAATACTGCAGCTTCTTTCAGGTGGTCATTGCCACTTCCTGGTTCCTGCCTGAGCCTCAGTATTCTCTCAAGTAGAATTGCACAGGATCTGTCACGCATGCTGGATCAGAGGTGGTTCGAGTGGTGGACTCGGATCTGGGATGCCAGGTTTTAAGAACCCTCTCTGCCATATAAGTCCTCTGGGTGGCCTTAGGCCAGTCACATTCTCTTATCCTCAGAGCTCTCTCAGCCCCACCTACCTCACAGGGTGTCTGTTGTGGGGAGGGGAAGGGAAAGGAGTTTGTAAGCTGCTCGGAGACTCCCTTGGGTAGTGAAGGGCAGGGTATAAATCCAATCTCCTCCTCTTCTTCTTCATCTTCTCACTTACCTCACAGGGTTGTTGTGAGGATGGAATGGAAGAGAGGGAAATAATCTGCTTTGTGTCTTTCTTGGGGAGAAAAGGGTATGGTATAATTGCCTAAATAAATAAATAAGCTTCTCAGCTGGGGAACTCTCATGCCTGTAGTTGTTGCACAGGCAAAGGTAATCCCATCAGCGTGCTGCAAAGATGAGAAGAAAAGCGGTACTGGCAAAATTTCCCCCTCTTCGGAATGTGGGAAGGTGCCACAGTCTAATGTTGCAAAGTCGTCCGTCTATGTGTAAGACCTACATTTCTGTCTGGCAACGTATAATGCTGGAGTTAAGTAGTTTTGAAAGTCAGTTGTTCTGCCAACACAGATGAGTCCTAAATTATTTATACGTACCATCTTCACTTTTCCGAAAGTCATTTGGGAAAGGGTGACAGGTGAAGGCTCCTTGTGGCAGATGTTCATGGAGGCAGACAAGGCGCCTGCCACTGGGTTAGATGAGAAGAGAAGTGTCTTTGGCTGCTGGAAAATGACAGTGTGACTCACGGGTTGCCTCACTGAAGTGTAAAGGAAAGGAAGCCAAAGCAAAAGGGTTTCCTTTACGGCTGGATTCTCTAAGGGGACAGTACATGTGCATATAGACATGCATACCAATCAGGACCCACTGTGTTTTTTCTCTCAAACCTGGTTTCTCCTCATCTTATTGGCCAGCAAACTGAATGCAGGGGTAGTGGTCATGGGTCAGGGGTAGAGCATCTGCTTTGAATGCAGAAGTTCCCAGGCTCAGTGCCTGGCTTCTCCTGTTGAAAGGGTCAGGCTAGAGGTGATATGAGAGACCTCTGTCCTAAGCCCCTAGAGAGCTGCTGCCAGTCAGAGTAGACAATGCTGACCTCAATAGACCTGATTCACAAGGTCACAGGGGGACTGTCAACTAGACATGATCTGTGAGGTCTGTGTTTGGAACTCAGCTCTCAGGTGTGCAGGAGCCTGATTCAGACCATGGCACACAGGGAGGGGGCACTTGGCTTCCCTCCCCATGCTGCTTTTCCAACTGGAAGTGGTCCTGGGGAGCTTCTATTTGACCCATTAAATAAACTTAAATGTACTGATGGGCAACACATAAGTTTCCCCCAGCAAGGCAAATATCAACTCCCTGCGGCTGTTCAAGTCAGGAAACTGTTGCAGTGGGTAAGGCTGAAGCCCCCCCCCCCCCCCCCCCCGACCATGGTCCCAATCTGCATTAGGCCCCTGCATGGTTGGGAATTGAGTTCCAAGCACAGAACTCACAGATCACACCTATACATCAATCTATGTCCGCCACGTGACTTTGTAACGTGAATCAGCCCTCCATATAGCCTATTATGGCCTGCTCCCTTTGCTAAAGGTGGACCACCTGTCCTTTAAAACATTTCATTAATGTAATGTATTTGATTATGTATTCAATTAAATGTACATTCTTTTCCACCCCCCCCTTAGAAAACAAGCGAACAATCAAATGGTTAAATTATGTAAAACTGTCTTGAGGAGGGAGAAGGGGATTAGTGACTGACTGGTTCCTAGCCAATTGGCACTGTGGACAATCACTTCTTCAGCCAACAGGAAAAACCAGGTCCCCTTGGGCTGAATTTGGGGGAGGAGATTGCATGTCTGTCCTAAACACAGCAAGTGCCCTTTCACAGCGGCCTCACTGCTGCCGTTGGGTGCGTCTGGATGCACCCTTCATTTCTTGCGTTTGTAGAAGATCTTCATTTAGGACTTCAGCATCTGAATGGGAACTGGCCTTGTTTGACCTTTGCAAGTGAGCAGCACCTTTCGCTAACAGACTGCTCCTCGCTGTCTGAGCCAGCATCAAAGAATGCTACAGATGGATCGCCATCTGTGCTATGGCAGGGTTGATGCAACAGTGATGGCATGTTTACACGGCTGCGACTGAGATCAAACATCAGCTTTATTTCAGTACTTCTTTGACCATCTCCAGAAATCAGCACAGCATGGGAGGCCGTGTCTGGACGAGGCTGAGGCTATTAATGATGGGGCCAATAAGGGTTAAAATATCTCCATCTGCATCCCCATGCCAGGGGAAGCTGAATCTGATGAATCTGAACAGTACGAGAATAGGAAGCTGCTCTATACTCAGTCAGACCACTGGTCCATCCACTGAGTAATGTCTGTGCCCAGGAGAAGGCAGCCTTTTGGGGTCAAGTGGAATGAATGAATGAATGAATGAATGAATGGGCTAAATCTGCCTGAGAAGATGCTGGTGCATCAGGGAGGATGAGGGTTGTACTTAGCCAGACACTCTTTAAAGTTGGGCAAGTCAGGCAGCGCTGCCAGCGTCTTAGGGATTTGCCTTGGTTGGAGGTGGTGCAAATATAGGAGGCCAAGAAAGGCGTGCTATGCCCATTGCCTGCTCCCCCATCGTTGGCCCCCACAGTCCTGTTGGTGCTTTGGCTGCTTGGGTGGAGAGCTGGCATAGGGGCCAGCAAAATCGACTGGTGTGCCACTCTCAGCACCAAGCCAGGAGTTGCCTGCACTTGGTCTATGCCTGTGTTCACACTAGAAAGGATGCACCGATTTCCTGTTCTGGGATTGAACCTCTAGAATTTTTAGTCTATTTATTCCCCACTTTTCTCCCCAAGGGAGACACAAAGTAGCTTCCAACATTGTTCTCCTCTCCTCCGTTTTTATCCTCACAACAATTCTACAAAGGTTAGCTTGAATGAGAGGGTGATTTGCCTAAGATCACACAATGGGGATTTGAACCTGAGTGAGGGAATTAAGCAGGGATGGTCGTGGTCAGTACATGGACTGAAGATCACCAAGGAAGTCTGGGGTTGCTGTACAGAGGGAGGCAATGGCAAACAACAGTCCAGTCTCTACACCATGGTTCTAGAAAACATGGCTCTAGAGCCAGTTTGGTGTAGTGGTTAAGAGAGGCAGGAACCTAATCTAGAGAACTGGGCCTGATTCCCCACTTCTCCACATGCAGCCAGCTAGGTGACCTTGAGTCAGTCACAGCTCTCTCAGAGCTCTTTCCGCCCCACCTATCTCACAAGGGTGTCTGTTGTGGGGAGAGGAAGGGAAGGAGATAATAAGCCACTCTGACTCCTCCGGGTAGCATGGGGCATAAAACTAATTCCTCATCCTCTCCTCTTCCTCTTCTTCTATAACAGCTCTAGTGCCTTACATTAAAACATTTAACCAGATAAAACTGTGGACAAAATCAATCAAAGTGGTTTACCAGGGAGAGAGAATGGAAAACTGGGGCTGTCCTAAGTAAATAGGGACAATTGAGGCACATGCAGACCACAGCTTATGACCCTGAAAATGTTCTATACTGGTACTGTATAAATAGCCTGGAATCCATGGTGATGGCCACCAACATTTCAAAATCCAACAGTTTTATGCATGAGCATGCTACATTCCTCTACCCTTGGTCTCAGGGGATTTGCACACCAGATCCCCTTCATGCTGCATTGCACCAAAGCGTTGTGGTTCACAAGCTCCTACCTATCACTAGAAGATAATGTGGTGCAATGATAAGCATATTAGGCTCAGGTATGGGCAATCTAAAAAAAAGGGACTTGTTTTAAGGCACTTACAGTCTGGCACTTGGTATAAGGAAGGCAACAAAGGGAAGCAGAAGTAGCTGAACCTGCTTGCTGTCCAGAGACAAAGGCTAGCGGCTCGATCCACACTTCCAATCTAGCAAGCACATATCTAGGGTACAATTTAGCAATGATAATTCTTCCACTAATGGGCCTGTAATTGATAGGTTGGGTTCTATCTCTGTTCTCGTAAACAGGGATTATAATATAAGCATCCCAATCAGTAGGCATCTGTCCAGAAACACTGATAGCATCAAAATGTTCAGAAGTCATAGGAAACCACATTTGGAGGGTTGCTTAAAAACCCTTTTTGGGGAGCTGGAGCTGAACTGGGGTTCTTTGTAGACCTGTGGAGAGTTGTTTGTTTCCAGTACTCCAATGGTGAGTGTTCTGCTAGGCCAATCTTGAACAAAAAGCCATCATATTTAACAAAGTGTTATTCAACATTTTTTTTAAAAGTCCCTGGAAATCAAATGGGAAATTTGAAAGTGTCCAAAATTTCAGACATTTTGTTAAATTTTGCAAAATTTCATTTCCACTCTACAGCAAGTACTCTGTTTGACACCTCTGTCTGAATATCATTCAAGACACAGTACCACATAATAATAAGATAAGGCCCTTTACTCTGAACACATTCCACACAATATGTTTTCCTGGGATCATTTGCCCTGACCTGGGTAGGCCAGGCTAGCCCAGTCTTGTCAGATCTTGGAAACTAAACAGGGTCCACCCTGGCTAGTAAATGGATGGGAGACCTCTAAGGAATACCAGGGTCATGACACGGAGGCAGGCAACGGCAAACCACCTCTGGACACCTCTTGCCTTGAAAACCTTATGGGGTTGCCATAAGTCAGCGGTGACTTGATGGCACTTTCCACCAGGACCATCTAGTTGGTCTTAAGAAAAGGTATTATGTAGACTGTATTATGGAGAACTGTATTATACAAAAGGTATTATGTAGAACTTTTTTTTTTTTTTTGCTTTTGCTTTTGGAGTAAAATGGCTTTTGGACCAAAAGCCTCATTAAAGCCTATGTGGCTAGAATGTTGGCCTAGGATCTGGGAGACCCAGGTTCGAATCCCCACTCTGCTGTCGTGAGGATAAAATGGAGGAGAATGATGCAAGCTGCTTTGGGCACCCTGTGAGGTAGGGTTAGGCTGAGAACATAAGAATGTAAGAGAAGCCAAAGTTAGATCAGGCCTGTGGCCCATCCAGTCCAACACTCTGTCACACAGTGGCCAAAATCCCCTGGGTGCCATCTGGAGGTCCACCAGTGGGGAATGTGTGACAGGTCTAAAGTCACCCAGCAAGCTTCCTTATTTATTAGATTTTTGTTGTTGTTGCCGCTCACCCAAAGGGACTTATAACATTTAAACCAATAAGTTTACATTTCACTTCCTGGTAGAGTGGCAATTTGACCCTGACTACACTGTGCCAGATCCAACCAAAGTAAAATACAGTTGATTTCAGTGGTAAAATTGAGCATGCACTTAAATCTCTACCAGCAGAATACATGGGACTGCCTACATGCGTGGCTGTAGTCATACTAAGAGGAGTTCCTTTTGCTGTGTGACCCCCCCCCCCCCTCAGGGTCAGTCTAGGCCAAACACGTCTCGCAAACAGGTTCAGCCCATAAATATTCATTCCTTTTGCATTCCACCCCTCACATGCATGGGGGCACGGCAAGGAAGTGAGGATCAGGCCGCTTCTTTCTTTTCTGCAGAAGGAAAGACCGAAATCTCCCTCTTGCTCCACATTCTGGGTGTGTTCCTTTCTCTCCTGCAGCTGGCCTGCTGGGATGATATATGATCCCCACTGTTGACTCCCAAGAGACACTTTGTTCACTGTACTTTTCAGTCTGATTTATGACTTGGGCAAAAAGAACAACAACAACAAAAACCTCAGGAGTGATTGCAGTGTGAATGGGGAAATCAGCACCCAAGGACAGTTCTCCTAGATTGCAAAACCCAAGGCAGGGCTTTGTCTCTGGCTGAAGACTCCTTTCTGGAGAAGACTGATGTGGAAAGCAACCCAGGAGTCCAAAAATGTGACCTGGAGTGCCTTTGGGCTACCCCCTCCCCCCACCCAAATGTAGCAAATTCAAGCCAGGTATATATCATAAGTGTCATTGTTATTTATGAAGAGTTTCAAAACCCAGGCACTACGCAGTCTAAAGAGAACAAATCTTGCCCATAGGCTAGCTATGAAGGAAGGTTTGCAATGGGAAGGCATCTCTTGGATTAGGAGGAAAGCTCTTCAATTAGAACAGTCTGGATGCAATTTCACTCTTACTGAGGTGGCAAATAACTGTATATATGCCTGGTACAGTGCACTTCAATGCCTATCACAACTTTTACAAATAACTAGGGTGGGGTCTCTTTATTGTAAACACACAGAGAGAGCCAAGCGTTTGGGGAGGTAAGATAGCTCATGGGTAGACCAGCATAGTAACATGCATCAGTGACAGATCTGTGGGATGGGAGCATGACAACTCCCATTGGCCTGCATGAGAACACATTTCTATGAAACACTGCTAATAGCACTATACTGTACTGTATAAATACATGGAAAATATCCCATCAAACAGGCTTGAACTGCTTACAATCGGCTGAGCTGCCTGATGAAAAATTGGTTCCCTGCTCACAACAGGCAAATGGGACCTGAGCTGAAACAACATCTGCTTGAGTGTCCTTGGTTCAAAATAGGGATGCTTTTGAAATTCTCTTCCTTTTTTAAAAGTGGGACCCTCAATTTACCAGATTTTGTTGTCGAATTGGAACTGGACTTTTCCTTGGTCCTGTTCTTCTCAATGTTTTACACAGCATCATGCATGTTCATTCTGCAGCAGATTTTTCTTCCTTAAATTCGTCTTTTCTCCCCCTTCTACACCACACAATGTGTATTATGATCAAACACTGCAAAAAGGCAATCATGATGAGTTTATCAAGATGCTCAGGAGCCCCTCAGTAAAACACATCAGTAACATTGGGAGAAAAATAATGCAACAGAACCAAAAAAGTGGAAAGGTGCAGCAAAATGTGCATGCTCGAGTTCTGGAATGAATTTTAAAAATTCTGCTAGATTCTAAGCTGAATTACGGGAGGACTGCAATTCTGGGCAGATTAAACGTTTAGAACCACAAAAGAAAATAACAAGAAGAGGGGTGGTGGCTGCATGCTTTGCATGCAGAAAACCCCAGGTTCAAGCCCTGGTATCCCCATTTTTAAAAAGGTCAGGTAACAAGTGATGTGAAAGATCTCTACCTGAGAACCTGAAGAGCTGCTGTCAGTCTGAGTGGACAGTACTGACCATGATGGACCAATGATCTGATTCAGTATAAATCAGCTTCATGTGTTCAAAAGAAAATGTTTTTATCCCTTGTTAAAAGTGCCCATTCCAACAAGTAGCCATAATATCACCCTCTCCTCCAAACTGCCATTAAGAGTAGGAGCTTCTGTATGAAGGCATGATTTCCTCGTAACTGTGTCCACAATGGACATATCTGTGTGAGAACTAGTCTATAGGTACCAACCTGTGGATTGCAGAACATCTTTGAGACAAGGCTAAAGTAGGTCCATCACTGAAAGAAACAGAAAACTTACAGTGGGAAAAACTAGAGCGGGGTTGCACTAAAGGCTGAGAAGTCAAGGACAGATCAAACTTTGTGTTATACCAATAGTGCCCTCCTAAAAAGAGTTACATCTTTTTAAGTCTATTAGTTTGGATCAGCATTTCCAGCTTATGATCCCCTGCACACAGGTCAGTGGTGGGAAGTTTAACCCCCCCCCCCCCCCAAATGTGGCCAGGCTAATGGCATTACATCATTTCCAGTGAAAACCCAAAAGTGGCACTAGTCATCTCTAGGAATCACTGGGAACCCTATGGCACTTTCTAGAGTGATGTCCCCCTGTAGCCAATAGCTGTTCCATGCCCCCATACCATCCCTGTCTCCTACATGTCTGGCAGCCCTGTCTGGATCCAACCCACTTTTTCATTCAGTCTTGCACAATTCCCCTCCTTACTATATCCAACAGGGCTTCCATCTATGCAGGTCCAATGAGCTTCAGCATACCCTTTCTGGATAGTCAGATGGGACTCCTCCTTTGTTTTTGCCAGCAGAAAATATGGATGGATCCAGACTGCTGACTTTAATGGAGGATAGAAGGGTGTGACTCTGTTTAGGATCCCACAGTGCGTCAAGGAGAGAGATAAAACTAAGAAATCTATCTGCAAAGGGGGCTATTAGTGAACTGAGAGGTGCAGAATAGGGGAAACTGAGCTATGAACAGAAAACCTGAACCTTAAATGGGGACAAAATGGGAGGAACCCAAGTTGTTGTAGAGTGTTGGGGGTTGTTGCAACTTCAGCTTGTGGTTCAGCAGACTTTGGTTGTTTTTGGTCTGGCTCCATTTTATTGGAAGAACTCATCACTGGGAAGAGAAAGATTTCAAAGCAGGTCATTGAGAAGTGTTTGTTCTCTTCCTAGATCTTGCCTGGATCAATTAAAGAGTTTCTCTTGTGAAGGAACATTTTACAACTGAATGCAGAAGGGTCTCAAGAGCCATTCTCACCCCCCCAGTAAAGGTTCCAAGGAATCTATGTAGCATTAATACAATTGTTGGCTTCTGGATGAGATGCATGGCTAGACATTTGGTAGGATCGTAGCCATTGTGGGAGACTGTGATAATCTACAGAAAAAAAATATGGGTGGTGGTCTACAGAAAAAACTCATAATGAATAAACTCTACCCATCCACCATGCAGGTCTCCATCTCCAACTTCAAGCACCTCTTCTCCTGCTTCCAACTGCCATTAGTGGTCATTAGGTAGCAGCTCCATCTTCCTCTGCATACCTGAATCCAACTGAGTTGAGAATTTCCACCTGGAGGAACAATACATATTGATTAGTTGTCATTTGCATTATGTTTTGATTCTTGGGAAGTCCTTTGGGACCCACTATTTTGGCTGTAATGCAGATTTTAAAAAGTAGAAGAAGCTAACAAGCAAACTTGGTCCTGACTCCCAGTATTTGGGCCTGTTGGGATAACTGACAAGCACTAAGCCCCTATAACATCTGAGAATCCAAGAGGTGTCACAGCTGGAGTGTTGGACTAGACCCAGGTTCAAATCCCTGTGACCTTCACAGGCTGACCTTGGGTCAGTCATACTCGCTTGCAGCCTAACCTACCCCACAGAGTTGTGAGGACAAGATGGAGGAGAGGAGAACCACGTACACAGCTTTGTACTCATTAAATTTTTAGAAAATTACCTGGTTAATAATGTATCCTTCAATCCCATTAAACAAACTTGGCTCTCTAACTTCTGTTCAGACTCTTCTGTGATGACTTTCTTCTGCAGCCTCATCTCACAATATCTAGTTACAGGCCCGATGAGTGATGAAACTATGTAATTCAATGCCAGCGGACATAGCAATGGTCACAAGGATAGATAGGGAGTTAGACAGATTCAGGGAGGAGAGGTCCATGGTGACTAAAGGGAACCTCCACATATTCAGAGGCAAGAAACCTCTGAAACCCAGTTCTAGGTGGCAACATTAGGGGGAAGGCCTTGGTCTTGATGGTCCTCCAAGGCCATCGATTACCCACTCTGTGAAACCAGATGCTGAACTAGATGGACCACTGGTCTGAAGCGGCAGGGTTCTTCTTACATTCTTATGACCAGCTGATGTTATCCGTGGGTTGAAAATGAGACTTGATGAGTTCAGATTCTTTTTGACTACAATGAAGGAAGGCCTTGATTACTCCGGCTTGCCTGTATTGGCAAAATGCTTGTTTGGATGGGTGTGTTGCAGTAATGAACTCCTCAATCCCTTCTGGCTCTCTTGTCAATTTCAGGCATGACACAGACACAAAGGTACCTTTTTATAGGTAGGAAATTATAGGTTCTGGGACTTCAAAGCTTTCTGCAGTAAGAGCTTTCCCTTTTATAAATGACAGCATTGTTAATGATGATTTATTGCAGGGGCTAGTTCAACAAACCAAAATAACCCGTTTCTATGCATTGGCTTGGGAGTTAAGTCCCCCCTCCACCTTGCTTCTTGCTTTGGGCTACCCATTGCCAGGAGGTGACTGGTTAACAGCTGTTTAAGTACTGGTGAAACATCTCATTTATTAACTTGTCATCGCCTGTCATAAATTTTAGCAAAATGAAAAGTGATTGTGCACTTAAGTCTGAATAATTACCCAGTTATTAAAGCAGGCTTAGTTAAGATAGCCTTGTAGAAGTTTCGCTTATTTTGTCCTTTTGCTTCCCTCTCCCTGAAAACAAAGCCGAGGAGCTGAACTGAGCCACACTCCCTACCCCGATCCCCTCTCTTTGGCTCTCAGAAACTGTCACTTAAGGACAGAGCTATGTGGCACATATGTGCCATCGCTATAGGTTGCTCCTTTCCAGCAAATCAGCTGGGGGTGGGTGGGAGCAATTTGCAGTGAAAAAAACTGCCTGGGGAGAAGTCCTTACCCCTTCTCCAAAATTCTGGTTTTCTGGTACTACTCATCAGTTCCTTTGTCCTCTGCTGCGTTCCAGGTGCGAGTGCACATCTGGATTTGTGATGAGGGCAGGGTTTGAGAGTAGCAAAAGAGCTTGTGGTGGGAGGGTGGATCCTCACTTCCCCAGGTTGCTTCTCAAGTGCAGATCACTTCTCTGAATGCTCTACATGCTGATTTTTCTGCTTCATCTGCCCCACAGCCTGTGAAGTTTCAGAGACATGGTTCTCTTTCTAGCCCACATCTAGATAGGGTTGCCAGGTCCCTCTTGGCAACTGGGAGGGGATGGGGGGGACTTACCAGGAGAGAGAGGAAGGCCCAGGTGTAGTGGTGGTGTCACTTCCAGCATGCACAGAAAATATCATTATGCTGCTGCATCGTGGCGATGCTCTGGTATTTCTGAGGAAAACTCTATGGTAAAAATGACTTCTACCATAGAGCTTTTGCCCAAATACCAGCGCATCTCCCGGATGGCGCTGGTGTAATGATGTCTCTTCCTGTGGGCCTGGGGCTTCCTCTCTCTCCTTGTAAGTCCCCTGCCAGCCAGCTGATTGGCAGCAGGGGGGGGGGGCTGGTGGGTGGCTGGGGCCTGGCAGTAGGGAACCCCTGCCTCAAGGGGGGGCTGGCAACTCTACATCTAGATACTACCCCTCCCAGGGTAAGAAGACTAGTTAGAGGGCAGCAGAAAATCAGCGGGCAAATACTTAAGCACTCCCTCCCTTTCCCTTTTCTACCATACATCAACTCCAGAAGGTGTTTTGCCTAGAAGAAGCAGCTGTTGTGATTTAATTATGCATATTTGCATATATCTTGTCATTTAGCCTTCAGTTAATAAATCTTTAATATACTATAACTTCTTATTTGATCTCATTGGGGGGGAAAAGGAGTGCAAGAGAAGTTTTACAGCTCCTAATCTGGAGAATCCATCTGCCAATGCAATGTGATTGTGCAGATGCAAAATACCCTCAAAATCCTGCTTATTTTACATTGCAAATAAACCAGCAATGTGAAAGTACGGGATGGTCCTCTTGTTTTTTTTAATCTTTTTTGTATTTGTGTGTGTGTGTTTGTGCTTGCATGCCTGGAAGTCTTGGTCACTGCTGGTGACCATGGCTGGGGGCTTGGATGTTTTTCTGCCTCTGCGTCCTGAGCCTTGATATTCCTTGGAAGTCTCCCTTCCAATTACTTGCCAGGGTTGGCCCTGCTTAGCTTCTGAGATCTGATGCCTGAGCTATCCAGGTCAGGGCTGGGATGGTCCTCTTGAGAGAAAAAATGGGCACTGAAAGCAGATTATGTTCAGTTTCTGAACCCATTATTTGCAAACACCAGAGCATCACAAGTTATCTTCTGTTCTTTTGCATTTCTCTCTAGGCCCAGGTCTTTCTCACTCACCTATCCAGTCACCCTAATAATAATAACTGTATGCCATCATCACAACTGGCGTATGGCAACCCCAGGACCTTGGGGTTTTCAAGGCAAGAGTCTGCCAAGTCTCCCTCAGTGGTCTCCCATCCAAGTACTAACCAGGGCTGACCCTGCTTAGTTTCCAAGCACTGACAAAATTTGGCTAGTCAAGATTATTCAGGCTGCTCTAGCCCATCCCTCTACAGTCATCATATAATATCTGAATCTCTACAAACATGGGGGGAAAGCCTGAGCAGATCTATTCAGGAGTAAGTCCCATTTTATTCTGCGGGACTGTCACAGTCACTCCCATAGATTCATTTGAAACTTTCCTTTTTTGTCAGTAAAAACAGGGCTTGCCATATCTTAAAGCCAAAGCCATATCTTAAATGCAGGGATTATAATATGTGCTGCAGTATCATGACATATACACCAGAATTTTTTTGGAGGTAGTGGGGTTTCTAGAGTGAAAAAATTGTGGCAAATGGGAAAGGTTTTAAAAAGTTGCCCTTATAATTTTTAAGTGTTGCACTGAAAGATTTACTCTACAATACTTGAATAAAACAGGAGTCCAGTAACACCTTAAGGCTAATTTAAAAAATGTATTTTAAGTTCATTAGACTCCTATTTTATTCTGCTGATACAAACCAACACATTTACCCATCTAGAATTATGAACAGTACCCAAATACTCTATTCATTTGTATGCAAAACTTCCAGCGTGAGATAACTATCTTAATTATTCAGTTTTTCTGTTTCTGTCTGCTTAAGTTTTTATCTTATCAAAACACTCCTAATGAAAATATTTTTTAAAGTTGTAAATATATGATTGAATTTTCAAGTTTCTACTGAAGGTTATAGTTACACATTTTAATTTGAAAATTCCAGGTTTGGACATGGGTTCTCCCTGTTTGGGACAAAATTGCAGTTATTTCCCACATGGAATATATTACAAAAATTGCTAGAAGCATTACAGTTACAACTGATGCCTGTTTTTGCATAAATTGCATATTAGGGGTGTAAACGAAGTTTTAAAAAGTTGAAGCATGAGCAATGAAAATGAGTGGAACAAAATAATTCACTGTGGCAATATAATGAAACAAAAATAAACTAAAAAGAGTATAAGATATACAACCCTACAGACTATACTGGCTGTTTTACCCCCATTCTAAGATTGATAGTCCTCTTTCTCTGAGATTTATAATAATCAAAACACATCTTCGTTTCAGTGCATATTTAGAAACATTCCCAGAAGTAAAAAAAAATCCCCCCAAGAATATTTTAAAAGTTGATCAAAATTAAAATAATTGAAAAAATAATAATTAAAAAACTTATTCCCTTGCTACAAATTCCTCCCTAGCATTATTGCATATGTTGATAAGAGAATTTCACCCTGTCATACATCCATCCTGGATGCAGTAAGAGGTTTTGTTTTTGCAATTAACTCGCGGGGGTTGCACTTGCCCCATAATTACAAGCTACAGCTTTCGTTTGCATATCTTGTCCATGTGAGTTTCTTATTTTCTTACAGACGTGCTAACAGCATGGAATGCAATGAGTCCTTGTCCTGGGAATGCAGAAGCACTTTATTCCTATAACACCCATCACTTTCTTCTTCCTGGTTTTTGATCCATCTGCATGTGCATGGATGAATGGTTAGAAATTATCATGTAGACCCAGGGGTATGAAGTTGCTGTTCCATATGTTTGGGGGTCAGTTCAGGGCACACCATTATTCAGTCCCCACTAAGCATGCTATCCCATTGAGTATACACACACACTGCTGGAGGAAAGTGTGGAGTGCAATTATTTTGTGCCACACTTAGCTCTGTCATCACCACCAAAGTGATACTCTACTGCATCCAGATGCCTTTCCCAGCATTCAGTATGAGATTACCCAGAAAGCACTGCAAGGATCTCTGGGTCAGCTTCCCACTTCTAGTGGTAGTGGATGGGCCAAGAGTCTCTGGCTGGTGCTGGGCCCTCTGTCAGGCTTGTGGGTCTTTGCAGATGTTCAGTCATGCCCTGTGGACAACTTGGTATGTCCTGTAGCCATATTTTAAAAGTTTGGGCAGACTTTGGGTTGGAGGACAGACTCTCTCAGATACAAAGGACTGTGCCAGATGACAATCTATGGTGACCAGAAAACCCAGCGACAGCTTTGTTTGTGCATGGGCACAGTTTGAATACCCACAAGACCGTTCAAACTGACCCCTCCACATTTTTAGAGGCTCTTACCCAAACTTCTAAAAGCCTGTTTCCTGCATTACATGCCAAATCAGCCATGAATAAATGAAAGTAGCTTATACTGAACCAGACCATTGGCCTATCGGTGTGGTGTACTCAGACCATGCAGCAGGTCTCCAGAGTCTCAGACAGAGGGCTGTCACATCATCTACTGTCTGGTTTTATTAGCTGATGGTGGTAAGGATTGAACCTGGGACCTCCTGCTCCACCACTGAACCATGGCCCCTTCCCCACAAATTCAAAGGCCAAAAGAACTATACACATTAAACCCCATCAAAAATACTCTATTCATGTCTACTCAGATGTGAGTTCCACTGAATTCAAATGGGAATTACTCTGAGAGTGCATAGATGGCAGCCATGGCATCTGTTGCTGGAGAGGTCACAACTGCCTTGCTGGCTGATTGAGAGCTGGGTCCTCTTAAGAAGAGCCAATCAAAATACTAGAAGAAGAACCAATAAGAAATGATTGTTTACATTTAGCTAGCTTGGTAGGCTATACCATCGTAGTCTCATATAAGGCATCTAGAGAGTATTTTCAACATGGATGAAAAAGAAGACTTTGGAAGAGGATGCCTTCTCCTATTAATACTCTTTAATCACAAAAGTATTCTGTGGATGTCAGAAGTACCAAAACCTGGCCAGTTTTAAATGAGACACTTTGATGGGTTCTGTTGCCTTTTGAGTAGCAGGTAGAGCACACATATGAGGTATACACATAACAGGGTTGAATCCAATGGTTTAATTCCAATAGATGAGGAATCTTCTATTGGAGGAAGGACTTCTCTAGTGGACAACATCTTCTTCCACTGGGAGAGTCCTCAGATAGCAGAAGGGAATTACTGAATTCAACGCCCTGGCATATATGAACATAAGGGATTCATTACACATGGGAAGTGTACACAAGCCTATAGCTTGTTCCTATACCTCTTGTATATTGTAGGGCATTGTGTAGTCCTTAGAGCCCAATAGGCAGATGGTGTGTGGTTTTTTAACTGATGTGCGTACACACACACACACACACACTTTTATTGTTCCTGCTGTTAAGAAGCAAAAACTTGCTCTAGTTGCATTACGCATAAGGCAAAGAAAGGTGAAGTTTGCCTAGATTTTATTATTTTAGTATAAATTGATATTTGCAGAAATGTAACCTTTTGTGTTGAGGACTACATATTGAAAAATGATATCTGTATAGGGTGCTTTAACATCCTCTGTGTTTGCTGGTAGTACTGTATGATTATTTGTGATTTGTTTATGTAAAGGCAACTGACAATATTGCTAATGAACTTGACTTTACCTTACCTTACCATCTCTTACTTTGTTTTCCAGGTTTGCAGTGAAACTAACTCATTAGGAACTCGCAGTTTCCACAGCAAGAAACGACCCTAATTATTAAGGACTTGGGATAGACTGTAGAGCTGAAATATTTGGCTTATTCATTGTTTAAATTAAAAACCTTTGTGATCGACTCAAAAGATCCCCCCAGGTTTCCCCAAAAAGTTATTATTTTTATTACAAATATTTACAGTAACTGAGCATAGCAGACAACTGAGAGCAATCCTTAACAGACCTATTTGGAATCCTACTAAGTCTTGTTCAATGGGGCCTTCTCCCAGGGAAGTATTCTTAGGATTGCACTGACCCTCTTACAATTTTCATTCTTCCCCAACATACAGATAGGAATGCTTCTGTCATTTGGGAAGGCACCCTGGTGTAGGGGTACCAAGAGCCTAGTGCCTTCAGCAGTATACAATAGGGTTGCCAGGTCTGGGTTGGAAAATACCTGGGGACTTTGGGGGTGGATCCTGGAGAGGGTGGGGTTTGGGGAGGGGAGGGGCCTCAGAATGGTACAATGCCATAGAGTCCACCTCCAAAGCAGCCATTTTCTCCGGGGGAGCTGATCTCTGTCAGCTGGGGATCAGTTGTAAAAGTGGGAGATCCCCAGGCCCCACCTGGAGGCTGGCAACCCTGGTATACAAGATGGGAACAAGAAGGGGTATTTTGGCTCCTGTCATGACTTGCAACAGACCTTTCCACTAGGAATGGATGCCCACCAGGCATCTGGGCAAACTCGAGTCCTTCTCTTCCTTCTCCTCCACTGAGGCTGGCTTTGATGTTGCTGGCAGGCCTGCAAAACCTCCCTTCTTTCCAGGGTCCACAGGAGGTTGCACCCTGCTAAGACCTTCTGCCCAGCCAAATGCCTTCATTGTAGAAATGCCCTCTCTGGGAAAACAATTAATGCAGCTCTGGGACAGGCAGCTGCCCCATAGTCAACCTGCTTCACAGGATGTACCAGGATGTACCAGATACATTGCCCTGAGCTCCCTGGAAGAATAACAGGATAAAAATGTTATAAAAAGGTAAAGGTTTCCCTTATTTGAAAGCCAGTCGAATCCAACTCTGTGGGGCGGTGCTCATCTCCATTTCCAAGCCAAAGAGCCAGCGCTGTCCAAAGACTTTTCTCATGGTCATGTGGCCGGCATGACTAAATGCTGAGGTGCATGGAATGTTGTTATGGATGACTATAAAATGGCTCCTTGTCACCTTATGTGACAGAGAAGCCCATTTTGAAACTAACATGTTAAAAACTCTAGACCTGTACATACGTTATGTTATGTTGAGCTGGTGTACATTGTGTTTATATGCACACACTTCTATTTGTAAGAAAGAACCAATCTGTATTCACTTTAGAAATAAAACTGGAAACCAGGATCTGATAAATATGGGATTTAAATAATGTGTTCAGCTATGCATGAACTGAATATAACGCAATACTTATTCAGTATGTGTACAAAGAAAAATCACAGACCCATTCACAAGTCACAGTGAATACATGCACAATCCATATACAATGAACACTTGGGTTTTCTTTATGTGTGCATTGAGTAATTCTCATGTTACATCCAACACATGTACAGTTGAACCTGGGATTTTAACCCCACATTGATCGAGGCACTGTTCTGCAGTTTCACGTGTAAAGTGAATGCAAGTTGGCTGCAGTTTGTCACAAACAGATTACATATGTACATGCAGGATGCATGCAGTATAATGTGACTAGGGCTAGGATAGAGCCCTGAAACACTCTAGGAAATAAAGAAGAACAGAAGAAGAAGAGACTGGATTTATATCCCGTCCTTCACTCACTTGGAATCTCAGAGTGGCTTACCAACTCCTTTCCCTTCCCCTCCCCACAACAGACACCCTGTGAGGTAGGTGGAGCTGAGAGAGCTCTGAGAGAACTGTCCTTGAGAGAACAGCTGGTACAGAGCTATGGCTTGCCCAAGGTCATCCAGCAGGTGCAAGTGGAGGAGTGGGGAATCAAACCCGGTTCTCCCAGATTAGAGTCCGTGCACTTAGCCACTATACCAAACTGGCTCTAGAGACCCTGGAGATTCTTTGGTTTCCTAGAAGGTTGCAGGTTGGCTGTGATGGCACTCCTAGGTTTTGCCTAGGAGTGATTGATTGGCAATGGCTGAGCCAATATTGATTGGCAATGGCTGAGCTACCAACCTCCAGGTAGTGGCTGGAGATGTCCCACTATTACAATGGATCTCCAGGCGACAGAGATCAATTCACCAGGAGAAAATGGCAGATCTGGAAGGTGGACTCTCTGCCATTATACCCCCACTGAAGTCTGTCCCGACCTCAAACCCTGCTCTCCTCAGGCTCCACCTCCACAACCTCCAGGTATTTCCCAACCTTCAGCTGGCAACCCTAGCAATGGGCAGTTGGGTGCAGGCATAGGGGATTGCCCACCACTGCCTGAAAACTGGCAACACTCGTGTGCCCTCTAATGTGTGCACAGGCTTTCAAAGGAAATTTCCCACTTATCTTGCAAAAGTGGTCTCAGAAAGTTGGCAGCCCTCCATTTTGTGGGACTGGAGAGACCTCCTCTACCATAGCAGGCCTGCTCAACTGAGGAGGAATGGCCACAGAAGACCTGTTCCTTGTGGTGTGGAAGCTCTCCCCAGCTGCCAGTCCACACAGGAGCAAAGGTGCAGCTCAGATCCTGAGTGCGTGGGCCTCAGATCCTTCCTTTCTCTGTCAACAGCACATAACAGGTGTGGTGGAGGCCTGGAGGATGGCTTTGTCGGGCTGGTGATGGGGAAACGTGGCAGCTTGTCAAGCAGCTTTGCCGGCAGTGGGAAGACAGGTGAGATTAGCCAGCATTCTCTCTCCTGTCGTCAGCCTCTTCAAGGCCTGTTCTCTTTAACAGGGCAGAGGTGTGAGAAGGATTCTCTCTTGATCCCGCCCAGGGTGGTGGTGGAGAGAGTTTGGTTAGAATAAAGGAAATGTTTCAGCTTTCTTTGGAAAACAACACGCTGGGTATTGTTAGGGCCGGAGGGGAGGGACGTCAGTGCTAGTGGGCCTTAACCAGAGCACAGGCAGCAAAAGCGTGAGCGGCTTTTGCTTAGAGCCTTGTTTTTTATTGACCAAAATCAAACCCTTGGGAACTTGGTCAACAGGTTGTCATGCTCCTGGGCGTAGGTAGGCCTGTACATTCATTTACAGAAGGTGAGAACAGCACAGCGAGAGGATTCTCCTGTGCTTAACTAAAACTAGGCATGCTAAAACGAGAAACTTGACACAAACAAAATCGTGAAATCGATCTTATCTCGCTCAAACTTACCTCATTTTTTTAAAAGACTGAAAGGTGCTTTAAGGTCCCCATGAAGGAGAAAAGCAGGATAACAAATGCCTTAAATAAATAAGCTCCCTTGATTAGGCACAAAGCGAGCTCCCAACTGGATCACCCTTAACCTTCCCTGGCAAAGTTTGTGTTGGGCATAGCATGGTGCCAGGTAGGGTTGACATCTTTGGGCTGTGTAATCCCTGGAGATTTGAGGATGGAGCCTGGGAGGATGAGATTTGTGGAGAGCAGGGTATAAAGTCACGGCAGGCCACCTTCCGAAGCAGTCATTTTCTCCAGGAGAAGTGGAATACATTTCTTAAATAAATAAGCAGTCCATGTAGTCTGGAGATCAGGTGTCATTCCCAGAGGTTGGCAACCCTTGCGCCAGGCAACTTTGCAGCTGCTCACTCGCTGCTCGTGGTCCCAGGTGAGGTCATTGCCGCTTGCGTCCAGGCTGAGGACTCAGTCATCTTCTTATGGATAGAGCAGGTAGAGAAAGAAGTACTTTTCTCCCTTTCTCATAGGGCTGCCAAGTCCCCCCCCCGGGGGGGGGGGATTCCTCCGCTAAATGGGTCCCCAATCCGCCGGTCTGGATCTGGCTGGCGGGGGGAACCCCACCCCTGAAGTGGCCCAATCAGGCTGATGTGCCCGGTGTGATGACATCACCTGGAAGTGACATCATCATGCTGGGCACGTTGCTGGGGTGATGCTCTAGTAATCGCCCTGAAAACTCTATGGGGACCCATTTAGTGGAGGAATCCCCCCCCCCCCCCCGGAGTCCCAGTCCTAGACTGGGACTGGGACTCCCCTGCTTTTTTAAAGGTAAGACTTGGCAACCCTACTTTCCCCACTCAATGAAGTTGCTGAGCAGTCAGGTTAGAATGGATAAAAGGAAGTACTTCGTCACCCAAAGAGTGACCAACACATGGAATTCACTGCCACAGAAGGTAGTGGCAGCTACAAGCATGGACGAATTCAAGAGGGAATTGGATAATCATATGGAACAGAGGTCCATCAGTGGCTATTAGCCACAAGTTATAGATAGGAACTCTTAGTCTGGAGCAAGTGATGCTCTGTATTCTTGGGGGGGGGGCAACAGTGGGAGGGCTTCTAGTGTCCTGGCGCCACTGGTGGACCTCCTGAGAGCACCTGGGATTTTTGGCCACTGTGTGACCCAGAGTGTTGGACTGGATGGGCCATTGGCCTGATCCAACATTGGCTTCTCTTATGTTCTTATTTACTGGAGAGGAGGCAGTATCCCTAGGATTGTGGCCAGATCATTAAATAAACCAACTTGTATTGTAAAGCACAGACTTGTCTGCAGTTTGTCCCCTCTCCATGCAGCCTGATTGTGCAAGGAAGCACAGAAGTTGTGTAAACCAGATGCATCCACATTTGCTCAGATGCATCTCAACAGCTGGATAAATGATCAGCTCCCTGCTTGAGACCAATGACCGAAAAATAAACTAAACCAGGAGCTGACTGAGCCCATACCTAGTTTGCAAGAGAAAAAAACCCTTATGTGGAAAATCCAGGTCAACAATTGTTTGTTTATGGGTTTTTATTGAAGTATTTCAAGATTTTAAATATTTTTAATTGTCATGTTTTTATGTTTGCCTCCTTGTGGACCCTGACTGGGTTGTTTTAAATAAATAAAAAATAAACACATTGCAAATCTGTTCCTTCACAGGGAGTACAGCCCTATTTGGAAGAGTTATAAACCAGATCTGCCGTATCCCCTGCCAATAGAACTACTCAGTACTCAGCCACTTTTGCAGTAGTATTTCTGGGTCCAAAGATAAAAGCCAGCAGATGAAGAATGGCTTAAAACGACTTTAATACAATCAGCAATGAAAACATGTTGTACAGCAGTCTCTGTGCCTTGTTTGAGCATTCATTAGCATCATTTGATCTTAGAGAAAGTCCACAAATTACCAGTTCTTTAACAATGTTAAATATAAGGGAATGTTGACCTTGGATCAGTCACTCCCTCTCAGCCTAGCTCTACCACACAGAGTTGTTGAGAGGATCAAGTACAGATAGGAGAACCATATACACACTTCTGAACTTCTTGGAAGAAGGGTGGGATAAAATGGAGATAGACACATAGGCCAAGGACAGACTGGCAGTCTGGCCTGCTCTGCCTCCGCTTTAAAAGCAGAGGCAAAGCGGGCATTCAGACTGCCGCATCTGCCTGGAGGAGGCGGCCTGGATGCAACGCGTCCAGAGCTGCACTCCTCCCACAGCAGCCAGGCACCACTTCAAAGTGCTGTCCCGGCTGCTGCGGCGCACGTTCCACCCACTTCCGGTGGGTGTGAACACGCGCTGGGCGGGGGAGCCACGCGGCGTTTGGCTACCGCCACCGGAAGCTGCCTGCAGCCTGGACGCTGCGGGCTGCTTCCTTGTGGCGGCGTGCGAACACCGTGCGGCGGGGGCAATTCCCCCCGCCTTGTTCTGTCGCGCCGCGGAGGCGTGGCAGATTGCTAGTCTGTCCTCGGCCACAGATACTCCCATTCTTCCTGAATCAAGTTTCTGTTTGGTTCATACATATCCAGCCCTTTACTGTTTTCCAACATTGGTTTTAGGGCTTTCCACTTCCTCCCTGGAATTAGATGGCAAGGTGTGATGAAGTTATATGTCACTGGCACACTGATGACCTGCTCCAGATCTCTGGACGTGCTCTGCCAGTGGCTTCATGTCGATGTTAAATGGGACAGGGAACAAGATAGAACATGGGGGTAATCTGATTCAACAGATACATGGAGGAGCAGTCGAACAATGGCCACAAGCTATGACAGCTAAAAAAAATCTTCACGTATAGACACAGAACTAAGAACACCTGTCTGTGGAACACAAAGGTGCTAATTTTTAAAAATTAAAATTTAAATCTCTAGCTTCACTTTGGAAAGTAATCTCAGATAACTGTCCATCCCATGTTTGCCATGTTTACAGGATAGGCCAGAATTTATCTAAAGGCCAAACCATTTTGAAATTGGAGTGTGGGACCCCTGTTTGGATTGGGGCCACAGTATGGGAGAAGGAGAAGTAACCCCCTGAGCTGTTTTCCTGACCTGAGACCTCTTCCTGGGGGCTGCTGTGTCCCAGTTACAATGATGGGCTCAGCGCTGATGAATGCCTGAAGTGAACAATTAGGTATGGGTGTTCCAGCAGAGACCCTTCAGACGTATTTCCAAGACTCAAGAACCAAATGAGCAACAGGAAATAAATTAACAGGCGTTACATTGGGAATTGGTGTGTTATAGAGAGGGATGGGCACAAACTGGCAAAATGTGGTTCGTTGCAGTTCATGGTTCCATCGAATGTTCCCTGTTTCATTCCTGTTTCTAATAAACATTTATGTTTTGCTCTCCAGTGTTCCGTCTCTGCTGTTTGCTTGTTGGTTTTGTACTTCGGTTTGTATTGTGTATGCATGTGGCGTGGTTTTTATACACAATTTATACAGTATATGTACAACGGATGTCATTTATATGCTTTAATATACATATCATGTATAATGCTGATTTATGGATGCACAAATAAGGCTGGAAAAATGCATACATTCTTTGGGGAAAATTCAGTGTAAAGAAACAAAAAAAAATCTCTTTGAAATAAAGAAGCACGGGTTTGCCTCGCACTATGGAGAAGCAAGATCAAAACTGAGATTTTTCAGATCAAAACAGTAGGGACAGTAAATTGAAAACCATTCCTATAGATAATAGGATTAAAAATGTCCTGGTTAAAAATGGAAATATATGTGACTGGTGGTTGACACCAATATTCCTGGGTTGCTGGAGATTTTGCTCTGGTTTGTTATTCAACAAGACCTATTTTTCTATTGTACCCACACAACACCCCCCCCCCCCCCCCCATCAAGACACAGCTGACTTATGGCAACCCCACATGGTTTTCAAGGCAAGAGATGTTCAGAGGTGGTTTGCCATTGCCTGCCTCTGTGTCATGACCCTGCTATTCCTTGGTGGTCTTCATTCCAAATACCAACCAGACTCTGCTTAGCTTCTCAGATCTGACAAGATCAGGCTAGTCTGGGCTACCTAGGTCAAGGCCACCTCTACAATGTTATCCCCTTATTGTTCATTTTCTGGGTTTTCCCCACCCTTGATAATGATATTTTCCAAACTTGGTTGGACACCATTTTGGGAGGAAGGTTTCACAATGGACACACATGAAGCCGCCTGATACTAAATCAGACTCCTGGTCCGTCAAAGTCAGTGCTGTCTATTCAGACTGGCAGCAGCTCTGCAGGGTCTCAGGTAGAGGTCTTTCACATCATCACAAACCTGGTCCCTTTTAACTGGAGATGCCAGGATTGAACCTGGGACCTTCTGCATTCCACTCTTCCACTGAACCAAGACCCCTCCCCACTGAGCCACGGCCCCTCCAAACAGGGCTGTAGCTGGTGTGGGGCACACGGGCCGACAGCCCCGTCCATTTCCCCAGTCCCCCCCCCCCCGAATCCATGGGCCCAGCACATGGGCCTAACACCAGAGCTGCAGCCAAAGTCGGAGGTGGAACACTCCTCCCTCTGGTCCTGCTGCTGAGCTGGGGAGCTGCCCAGGAGCTGAGTCCCTGCCTGCCTGCCATGTGGCTGGGAAGGTATGCTTTTTAAAGGTCCCACCCACTTGGTGACATTTTCTCTGGCACAGGGAAAGCTCGGAGACAAAAGAAAGTCTGCATCTATGGCAAAGGAAAGGTACCTAGCCTCCTTGGGATGAGCTCAGCATTTTTCTAACCACTTAGCTGGTAGGGAGCCACCCAAAGTTCCCTTTGTTTCCATTGAAGATCTTTTAGATTTTATCCCCATGATTTAAGAAGCAAGCAGGCACCAGAGAACACAGTGGTGGGTGCCACAGTAGTGCCCGGGGGTGCCACACTTGAGATTTCATTTAACACTGCCCTAAAGGTTTGTTCCCCTAAGGGGAGGGGGTTGTCTGGGAAAGGATTTTTCTCCCTGAGGTGTTGTAGGAGGTTGTTGAGGGAAACATGAGACATTTCTGAGGGGAAAGGCAGGAGAAAAATGTCTGAGGAGAAAAAAAGAAGTAGGTGTTCCTCATCACAGAGAATGGTGTGGCTGTAGAAGCATAAAAGAGAACCCCATTTTCCCAAGACCTTCAACAGCAATATTACTGCATTTTAATATTCTTGAAGGTAAAGGTTTACTGGCGACTCAGTGGGAGTGACACTGTTTTACAGCTGAATTATTCCTCCTCTTTGGTCATGGGAACTCCTCCCGGGATGGACTGGGAGGCCAAAGTGGCCCTGGGAAGGACCACACCACCTCCCCTGTCATTTGGGTTCCCAATAATGCCTTGGCAAATGTCAGGAGATTTTTTTGGGGGGGGGGTGATGCCAGGGAAGGGCAGAGTTTCAGGGTACTGCGCTAGGCTGCCTTCTTCAGAGTGCATGCTCTTCACCAGGGAAAATTCCTAGAGTGTCACTATGTGGAGGCCAATTTTTCATCTGCTCCCCAGTTCCTCAGCGGTGAGAAATTGGGGCTGGGGGTGGGTACCTCCCCTTTCCCAGGCACATAAATGGGAGGCCTACCTGCCATACCCTTTGCCCAACATGCTTCTTCAAGGACGAAGGCCCAGACCAGGTGGGAAGGTCATGCCCTCTACCAAGCTTGCCTATGGCATCGTGGCTGGTCGAACAGGGAAGCTGGCCCCCGCTGTCTGGCTGAGTTGCGCAGCTATGCAACTTACTTGGTCCAGGATTGGTAGTACCCATTGAACTAGTCCAGACTCAACCTGTGCCAACCTGGTGACGTCCTTTTGTTCAGCCATGGTTTATGTTTTCCTGGGTGAATCTCCTTGCCCTACCCCCCGGCCGGAACGGAGGTAACAGCACTCTAGGTAGGCTATCACCCACCATGACTCTTTCCTACTGGTCATAATGGCCAATCTACCCTTGCTCCCCCATGACTTAGGAGAGATGGACACTATAGACCAGATTCACCAGCATTCCCTGCATCCCTCTTGTATTAACCAATCCAAGTCCCATAATTTCTTCCCTCAAGTGGGGCTGGTGTGGAGGAATAGGGGTTTCTGTAACATCAGATTCATAGTATTTATTTCATCTTTACCGTTCAACCTGACTCACGCTTTCAGACTGCGAGAATGGGACTGCATCAAAATTAATGGATATGATGGGAGGGGGTGGAATTAGGTCTTGGAGTCAGGGTTTCCAGCCTCCAGGTGGTGGCTAGAGATCTCCTGGGATTACAATTGATTTCCAGGCAACAGAGATCAGTCCCCCCAGAGAAAATAGCAGCTTTGGAAGGTGGACTCTATGGCATTATATCCCACTGAAGTCCCTCCCCAAACCCCACCCTCCTCAGGCTCCACCCCCAAAATCGCCAGGCATTTCACAAGCCGGAACTGGCAACCTTACATCAAAGCTGATGTCCTCCTGGGTTTAGCAAGCCTGGAAGCACCTGTCACTAGGACTGCCAGCTCCGAGTTGGGAAATACCTGGAGATTTTGGGGATGGACCCTGAGGAGGGCAGGGTTTGGGGAGTCCACCTTCCAAAGCAGCCATCTACTCCCGAGGAACTGATCTATGTCACCTGGAGATCAGTTGTAATTCCAGGAAATCTCCAGCTACCATCTGGAGGTTGGCAATACTACCTACCACAGTGGCAAGAGCTCCAAGATCCTTGCTCAGAAACCCTTCAGGAGGAATCCATGCTGAAAGCATCAGAGGGTTCTCTCATAACATGTAAACATGGTTTCAGTTCCACAGAAATTACTCAGTTCCACAGAATGTGCTCTTTGCATAAGTAAGGGGGAGTGTCAGAGCCCAGTTCTAGGAATTCGTGATTTCCGTCAACTACCGGACCTTCGTAATAATAGGTCATGCTCAAACATCCTTGGAGACCAGTTTCTACTTGATGAATCTATGGCCTGTTCCAGATGAAAGGCGCTTCCTGGCAATCTGCAGCATTAGCATCTCAAAGGGGCCCGTCTGAGGGTGGAACCTGCTTTGTGTACTGGAAAAAACTGCAAAAGTTTTGAGTGCGCCCATCCGCAACCAAAATGGGGGTCTGATTTGTAAGCCCACGACCCCAATTTCCATGCCCAGATCCCAGCCTCCTCTTCAGACTTCAGTTCTAGGGAGAGAGCCGAAAAGCATGCAGTTTTGGAAACCACATCCTTGAAGGTTTCGGGAGATCCTTTCGGCTGGCATGCCATCTCTGATTACATCAGTCGAGTCACATTATGCCGCTGATAGAGCCTAACAAGAAGTGACGGATGTGACTGTGGCTGGATAGGCTTATAAAAATGACACTGTAGCATCCAAAGAGCTGGAGAATTCCACCACCCCCAGCTCCGTTCAGCAGACAGAATTTTAAAGGCAAAGGCTGCCAGCTAGGAAATGGGCTCTGACTGTGCCCAGGACACCACCATGGAATATCTGACACAACTGTCTGCACTGGGCCTTGTGTTACTTTTGAGACAGCGATGCCCGATTTCAGAAGACTCGGTTTATTTGTATTGTGTTTATTTAGATAGGGACCCAGAGCGGCTCACAACATCATTCTCCTCGCCTCCATTTTATCCTCACAACAGCTAGAGCCGGGGGAGGGAGGCAAGGCAGAGAGAGAAGAAATGACTGGCCCTAAAGCCTCCCACAAACTTCTGTGACAGAGCAAGGATTTGAATGCGGTCTCCCACATCCTAGTGTGACACTACACCATGCTGGTTCTCGAGGGATGCGGCAATGATGTAATGGATAAAAATATGCTGTGTTAATGGAGACCCTTGCTTTGATGGCTGTACATATGGCACTGGGAAATCTGATTGCTAAGCTAGAGAGCTCGGAATGCCCAAACCTGGGTTTAAATCCTTAGGGTTGCCCAGGGGTCCTTTCGTTGAAAAAGAGGTGCAGGAGCTCATTAGCATAACTCATTAGCATAACTCATTAGCATATGCCACGTCTCCTGACATCACCAGAAGTGTGTCAAAAAGGGAATGTCAGTTTCAGCCCCATTATACCCTATGGGCCATTGAAATCAATGGCAAAAACTCATAGGGTATATGAAGGGCTGGAGGAGACGGGGTTTGAGGGAGAGGATCCAAACTTGCAGGATAGCTGCTGGGGCCTCTCCTTGAAATACCCACCAAGTTTCAAGAAGATTGGACCACGGGGTCCAATTCTATGGGCCCCCAACAGGTTGCCCCATCCCCTCCATTGTTCTCTATAGTGGGAAAAATGTTACTTTTTTCCCACCATAGAGAACAATGGAGGCAATGGGGGCAACCCGTTTGGAGGCCCATAGAATTGGACCCCCTGGTCCAATCTTCTTGAAACTTGGTGGGCATTTGGGGGAGAGGTCCCAGAAGCTACCCTGCCAGTTTGGAGCCTCTGCCTCAAACCCCCTCCCCTACAGCCGTTTTTAAAGTGGCTGTGGGCTGAATCAGATCAGAGAATCTGATTCGACCCATGGCTGCCCTACTGCCCCTCCTGAGCTGGTGGAGCTGTGCTCCGCCTCGCTCCAGCCCCAAAGGACCTCTGGGGTTGCCAGATATTGGTTGACAAATACCTGGAGACTTAGGGAGGTGGAGCCTGAGGGGGGTGTTTGGGAGGGGAAGGACCTCGGTGGGGTATGATGCCACAGAGTCCACCTTCCACAGTAGCCATTTTTTCCAGGGAAACTGATCTTTGTTGTCAAGATTAATTGTAACAGATTGGAGTTTATTGACATTATGGTTTTATTATTGTTACTGTTACTGCACTGATATTTTGTTAGCCACCTCAAACCCCTATTCTGGGGGAAGGGTGGGATAAAAAATCTCGGAAATACTTAAAAATAAAGAAAACTGTAAGAGTGGGAGATCCCCAGGTGCCACCTAGAGGTTGTCCACTCTAGTCACCATGTGAAGACAAGCAGCCGGGATCCCCTCAGCCAGCCCCTGGACCTGTTAAAAGGGGTTCCACAAATCAAGACTGAAAGGCAATCAAAACAAGAGCATCGGCTTCGCCAGGCTTCCAAGGCGGAGAAAATCCAGCTTGATGGCTCACCTTGAACCCTGAATCTACAGAAGCGCCTTAGGAAGTTTGCAATTCAGCGACTTTCCCCTTTTGTGTCAGCTGTGTAAGGAAGAGGTTGCCTGGCAAAGCCCTCAAAGGCGAAGGGTGTTTACAGGGAAAAGGAACCAGGATGTGGTGGGAAGAGCTCACCCCAGGCCCCTGTCTTGTACCCTCTTGGCTCCTTGGCATGGACTGGGCTGGGAGAGGAGCCGACAGGCCCTGGCGCGCTCTTCTTCCTACACTCCTCTAAAGAGGAGACAAGGCTGGGGGAGGAGAGAGGAAGGTGAGCCTGACAGCTGAAGAAAAGGGTGCGACAGCCGGAGCTGTGATCACTCAACAGAGCAGCCTGTCAGCTTCCCTTATTGAGTTGTACTTGAAGGGCTGAATAGGAAACAGACCGGGATGCTTTTGAAGTCGTGTCTCTTTGTTGTGATTCCGTGGTTGTAAAGCCGACGGAAATCTGGCAGGGCAATCATTGTTGTTGGTGCTATGTTTTCTATACAGACGTATCGTTGGGCGCCAGGAGGAAAGGAGGGAGGGAGGCTTTGAAACAAGGGCAAAATTGCTCCAAAAAGCTGCAATTTAGCAGAGAGTTTGCCTCGCCTGTTACCTACAGGGGTCCTGGGTAGCCTTGCCAACCTCCAGGTGGGGCCGGGAGATCTCTGGGAATTACAACTGATCTCCAGACAACAGAGTTCAGTTTACCTGGAGAAGATGGCTGCTTGGCAGGGTGGACACTGACATAATACCCTGCTGAGCTCTCTCCTCCCCAGACTCCACCCTGCACAGGCTCCATCTCAAATCTCCAGGAATTTCCCAATCTGAAGCTGGCAACCCTAGTTTCTACGGGCTTAAGTTCTGCTTGCATTTGGTGGTGGGTTGCTTGAACAGTGAGGCCACGGTAGCTCAGAGGTTAAGACACTGAGCTGCAGACTGAAAGGTTGGTCGCTCAGCAGTTCGAGACCTGAGTGTCACGTGACGGAGTGAGCTCCTGTCTCTGGCCCCAGCTCCTGCCAACCTAGCAGTTCGATAAATAGATAAATAGGTACCAGTTCGGTGGGAAGGTAACAGCATTCCATGAAACTTGGCATTTAGTCATGCCGGCCACATGACCATGGAAAAGTCTTCGGACAGCGCTGGCTTTTTGGCTTGGAAACAGAGATGCGCACCACCCCCTAGAGTCAGATTCGACTGGCTTTTGAGCAAGGGAAACCTTTACCTTTACCTGCTTGAACAGGAGTTATGCCACCAACCAATACAATCCGTATCAGGCTTCCAGCTAGTTACATGCATGGGACTGAATCCTGCATGAGATTTCCACAGATGGAAGGGGTGGGTGGGTCAGTTTTCATTGATTCTGCTGGAGACCTCCAACTCCCCTCTCCTCCTGTTCCTGGAGGCTCCTTGTCCCTTAAGAACAGGGGCGGGGTAGAGATGAGAAAGCCAAGAGAATGGACAGAGGGAAGACTTGAACAGGGGACCCACAGCTCCTTTTCTGAGCAATTATGTAACCTTAGCTAAGTTACCCCATTAATAGAAAATGCTCTCTGAAGTTATAGGGGAAAATGTAGACTGTATAAAGAGAATAAATAGTCTCTCTCTTATGCCCAGGTTGCTTTGGGACCCAGCTGGCTCCAGAATTCATTCAGATCATTGTAACAACCTGGTTGAAATGGAAAGCTGTCTGTCCTGGCCGACCTACAGTTTTGTGAGGGGTGCCAAGCCACCACAAAGCAACTGCCTGAGATTGCAGCAAGACACAACAACATGCTGTTTGCATTCTCCTTGTAAGCCTCATAGCGGTAGCTGTCTAGCCCCTGTTAGATTGGATGGTTTGATTTATACTCTCTGACACTTCACAGGTAAAAACAGAGAAGTGCTCACATTTCCTTCCCCAGAAGCCCACCTCCCATTATTCCACATTGCTGAGGGCTCTTCTTCCCTTGCTGTATTATTTGTTCTGGCTTCCACTGATTTATAAGCTCGAAGGTGATTTTGATAAAGAAATGCCAGAAAAACTACTTTGATCACAGTTCAAAATGTGCTTGAGCAGGGCAGACAATGGTAGCTTGCAGTTTAGAGTGCATGTGTATGCATTTGCATGGATGTGTGCTAGTAGGATTGCTAGCTGCAGCCGTGGGGACCAGTGCACTGGCATTGTGCCAGTGTGTGATGTCACTTCTGGCAGAAAACTGGAAGTGATATCATGCTATTGGGGGGGGGGGGGGTGACACTCTAGGATTCCCCAAATCCTAGATTATACCACAGAGTTTTGGCAAATTCTAGAGCCTAAGCACGGCCATGACATCATGAGGTCACTTCCATTTCCATGGAAGTGATATCGTATTCTGGTGCAATGTAGGCATGTCCCCCCAATCCCCCCCCAGTAAATCAATCATGGATTTAACTTCTATGCTGTGTTCACCAGTTACAGTGATCACAGATAACATTTGTCAGCAGTGTACACAAGATTCCCCCCCCTTTACATGTGTGTTGAGAAATCCTCACGTTATGTTCAACACATGTACAACTCAACATATGATTTAGGCCCTACATTTATCCAGGTACCAGCTTCATTTGTATAGTTTTCTCCCCTCCAGCCAAGTTTATGAAACCAAGTAGAATTATTATCCTTAAAAGGGATGCCTGTTTAAATTTCAGTTGCATACGAAAGGTAATAATCAAAATCAAATCAAATACCTTTAATGGCATATCAGTAAGATACATGGTGTGATAAAATATGAGCAAGAAGGCATTACAGAGAAAGCAAAATAAGGCAGATCATACAGAAAGCTTGTATCTGTCTTTAACCGCTTCAGCCTAAAACCTAGCGACCAGAGCTGTGATGTCCGGGTTTCTGTCATTTAATAGACATTGGATTATTCTGTCATTGTTAATACAGTGTTTAGGGTATAGTGGAGAGGAAAGGAGTTTCTTACGTGGACCTGCGTGCAGTTGACAATCCAAGATGATATGATGGATTGAATCTATTGATTTTAGAGGACAGATACATTGCCTTCAAAAGGTAATAAAAGATATATTGTGCAGAAATGGTGAAAGGGGAAAAAAGCCAATTAATTGGAAACGCCACCAACAAAAATGGGTGAAATGTCTCTAGAGGTAAACATTTTAAAAAATAATAAGTGAAAAAGGAGCCATTTGGATATTCACTATGTGCATATAGACCTCCAAAGGGGGAAAAGCCTTTTTTTTTTTTTTTTTTGCAAAACTTTGGATATTCTGTTCTTTGGAAGGTGCTGTCTTTTGAACTATGAGGACTTCTGGAAGACGTCTAGAAAACAGAATATTAGGGTAAGCAAATTTTTGCTCTGACCCAGCAAGAATCTTCTTAACTTCGTTCTTGCAACAACAAAAATCAAAATTTTCACCAACGTAATCCAAATTCTGCACAAAACGAAACCAAATCCTGTGACCTGTAGAAATCATACAGATATATGGAAATCAAGTAAATGAGTACACATTAATCTTATTCTGCTTTGGTAGGGCCAGGAGATAGTAAAAGGGTAAAGGTAAATGTTTCCCTTGCTTGAAAGCCAGTCGAATCTGACTCTAGGGGGTGGTGCGCATCTCTGTTTCCAAGCCAAAGAGCCAACACTGTCCAAAGACATTTCCGTGGTCATGTGGCCAGCATGACTGGATGCCTAGGCGCACAGAATACTGTTACCCTCCCATCGAAGCAGTACCTATTTATCTACTTGCAATTTCTTACTTTCGAACTGCTAGGCTGGCAGGAGCTGGGACCAGAGACGGGAGCTCACTCTGTCATGCAGCACTCAGGTCTCAAACTGCTCAACTACCGACTTCCTGGACTGCAGTTCAGCATCTTAACCACTTGAGCCACTGCAGCCCAGGACATACAGGGCACCAAAACTTGGCCACTTCACCAGTGGAAATCTCTCAGCCCTTCTCCGGTTGCAAGACACATTTCCCACAAACTTTCAGACCTGTTTTCATGGACCTAGCAACTTGCTGATTTTTTTTGCTTGTTGTTAAAAATTAGTGTGCTGATTCACTGCTGAAAATACTTATCTTTGCCCAGTTTTGCCGTGCTGTGGCAGCCTCACAGAATCCAGGCTTGTCCATGTGGAATACAAATTGTGCCCCCTTAATCCTTCCAAAGGTAGCCTGCATTCTTATTGGGTTGGTATCATGCTTCCCTGACCTTCAAGGTCTGTGGGTATTGACATTTTGCTCCAAGTGAGTCAATATTAACTTCTTAGGCCAATGGATAACAAATAGAAAAAAATAAGCAATGTACAGTTAATATTGATTTATGATTATCTGGGTCCTTTGCCTGACTTTCCCACGCATAAGCTGGCTTTCAACAAGCAGGGATTAAACCCTCATTAGTGCCAAGAGAGGAAACAAATAGGGAAGGAGGTCTGTTCCAAGGTTAAAAATGCAGCCATACACATCATCTGGAGCACTTGAACAGGTAAAGCTCGCCTTGTCATTGGTCCCGCCTAGCTCAGCATGGTCTGCTCTGATTGGCAATGGCTCTCCAAAGCCTAACACAGAGATATATCCCAGCATCTGCTACATCAGGAGATTCTTTGCACTGGCAATGCCTGGGGCCGAATTTTAACACGCCAAGCAGGTGCTCTAACAGTAAGCTACAGCCCTCCCCCAGGTTATGTTGAGCAGGCCTCAGATACAGTTTAAGACAAAGAGTCTGTAGAAGGGAGTTTGGGGAGGGTTTGGGGAAGGGAGGGACCTCAGTGGGGTACGATGCCATGGAGTCTATCCCCCAAAGACATCATTTTCTCCAGGGGGACTGATCCCTGTAGTCTGGGGATCAATTGTAATTCTGGGAAATCTCCAGGCTCCACCTGGAGGTTGGCAACCATATATGAGCAAGAAGGCAACTGAAACTAGCTTGATGGGCGTAACATGTCCTCTGCAGGACCTGGGCATGCCAGGTTCCTCTCCACTGTGCAAAAGCTTCTGACGTGTCAAAGGTGACAAACCAAGAGCAGCACTTCCGTTGTTGACTGTGAGCCAGATGAGATGTGATGGTTACATCTTAAAACACTGGGTTTGCTGCAAGTCACACAGAAAGGGAGAGGAAAAGGGAGAGGAAAATGGGGAGCTCCTGTCGAACCCGGCCTTGCCTGTGGCTGACCTCTCAGCCGCACATGGGCAGCTCTCTAATCATCTCTCCATGATTACAGTAGACTGGAAAATGCAAGCATGGTGTAGCAGTTAAGAATGTTGGACTAGGATCCAGGAGACACAGGTTCAAATCCCCACTCCACCATGGAAGATTGCTGGGTGACCTTGGGGTAGTCACACACAACCAGCCTAATCCATCTCACAGGACTGTTGTGAGGATAAAGTGGAGGAGAGGAGAACGACGTAAGTTGTTTGGGTACCCCTGGGGGAGAACTGTGGGCTATAAACACATACACATAAAGATGACTTATACTGAATCTGGCCACTGGTATATTAAGGGCAGTGTTGTCTACTCTAACTGGCAGCGGCTCTTAAGGGTCACAGCTAGAGGTCTTCCCCATCACTTACTGCCTAATCCTTTGAACTGGTGATGTCTGGGACTGAACCTGGAACCGTTGGCATGTAAAGCAGATGCTCTGCCTCTGAGCCATGGTCTGCTCCACTTCATTGAAATCCACTGGGGTGTAATGGTTGGGATACTGGAGACAGGCTCAAACAAGGCACGAGCCCAGGCCTGGTTCCCATTTTGAGGGGGTCGCTGGGCAGAGAGAACCCAGCCCACCTCCTTTGGCTACCAGCAGCTCACCCTCTGACCCTGTGCCTGTGCATCCTTCCCTCCACATCCTCGCAAACCCTCTCACCACCTGCACTCACAGATGCCTGCACTATGCATGTGCCCCGTTCCCTGAGGAGGATGGGTAGGGCATACTGCTGGAAGCATGGCTTGCAGAGTGCTTGCAAGCAAGCGGGTGGGCAGCAGGGGAGGTGCGTGGTCAGTGACAGTGGGGCCCTGGCATAATCCCCCTTATCTCAGGGTACACTAGGGTTGACAGCTCTGGGTTGGAAAATACCTAGGAACTTTGGGGGTGGATCCCGGAGAGGGCGGGGTTTGGGGAGGGGAGGGGCCTCAGCATGGTACAATGCTATCGAGTCCACCCTTCAAAGCAGCCATTTTTTTCCAGGGGAGCTGATCTCTGTTGTAAAAGCAGGAGATCCCCAGGCCTCACCTGGAGGCTGGCAACCCTAGGGTACATTGACACTGCCCCTGCTCGAGACAGTTGTTCTCAGTTTATCCTACTTCACAGGATTGTTGGGAGGATAAATGGAAGCCTGGGTACACTGCCCTAAGCTCGTTGGAAGAAGGATGGGATAAAATGTTGCCCTAATATTTGGAGGAGAGGAGCGTTCCTTTACATGCCTTAATTCAGCCCTCCCAGGTTTCAGCACAGAGATATACTACCTTGATAATCTCTCTCTCTCTGCATCTCTCTCTCTCTTTCCCCCTTCTTGTCAACCTTGACGTCAGGATGTTTCGAAAACTCCAAATCAATTTGAAGCCTCACAACTTTCAGCCAATGAAGCAATGTGCTGATAGGGTCAAAAGGCCTGTCGCCAATATGGATCATAGAATTTGACATATTAATTCAAGCTGTCAGAACCAATATGTGTAACTCTGTTCTGCAGAGGCACAGGCCTCCCTTCCTAAAAAACCAGGGAGAAAGATAACGTTTCACAAATTCCCAGGCAACCAGTTGGGAAATGGGTAACCGGCGAGTGCCCTTCCCTATACAGAGAAAGAGAAGCCATCCGAAAATGTTTTTTAACAACAAATGCTGATGAGGCTGATGAATGCCCTGGGATCACTTTCTCTTTTCACACATACAATTCCCAGCACTTATAAAGACTTTGCATTGGTTGATAAAAACATGGATGTTCATCTCCCCTCCCCCCCGCCCGGCCCTGGCAGCCCTGTTCAAAGCTCCCTTACTGGCACTATACAGAGTGGCAGGAAATACATTTGTTATTGGGAACTCTTTGATATCCAGTATGTGAAATGTCGGCAAGCTAGAGAAGTTCAGGCATCTGGCAGGAAATTACCATGAGTCCCCGTTTCCTTAACCGTCACCGCGGTGCACACACAGGGACATCCACGCACCTTTCCCTTTGTTCATCTTCACTGGAGTCCCGCATCAGACCCAAAAGCCCGAGATGGCTCAGAGGACCACAGGCTGTGATCGCCGGAGATCACACGGAGCCTGTCGAGCAGCTGAGAGCCTCCTCAAAGGCCCTGGTGTGGGTTAAGTATGTTTTTGAAGGTCTCGTCTGTTCTATTTTAACTCCCCCAGCTCCCATTTTGAATTTGCTTCTCCCACATGCAAATTGTCCGTTTGAACATTTCCGTGTCGTTTTCTGTTTCCCTTTACTGAATTATTCCTGTAAAATGTATTCAACATTATTTGCACATCAGTGTTTTTATATTATATGTAGTACAAGTAGGGGACCTGCAAGGACTTGTGGGGAGGGGGAGACACATTTCCCCCTCCCACACTATTTCCTCTTTCCCATCCCTAAAAGTCCCACTAGCCTCTCCTCCTTCCTTGCTTGCTTCTCTCCTTCCCACCCACCAGCCAACCTACCTTTTCCTGCCCCCCCGGACTATATTTATTATTGAAATACTTCATTTATACCCCACATTTCTCCACAACAATGACCCAAAGTAGGCTACATACTGTGAAGCAGGTTAGGCTGCAACAACCCTGTGAAGTAGGTTAGGCTGCAAACGTGTGACTGGCCCAAGGTCACCCAGTGAGCTCCCACAACAGAGTGGGGATTTGAACCTGGGTCTCCCAGATCCTTTCACCACTACACCACCCATCTTGAATGGAGTTTAACACAATTTTTAATGTATATATGGTCAATAAATTTCATTCATGCATACAGTGTGCATATAATGCTAAATGAATTGCAATATAATTATAGGTATTATATCCTAGTCCAGCACCTGACTGACCTGAGCCTGGGTGCCCCCGGGCTCCCCACATGCAACAGACAAGAACCACCAACACTCTTCTCCATAGGGCAACAGCACTGACCATGCCAGCACCCACCCAACCAGACTGCCAGAGGTAAACAGCTTGCTACAGACCCATAGCCATAGTGGCTGCAGCAGTGTGCAAAGTGGGCAGCAATTAATTGGCAGAAGGTAGGTGGCTGGCGATCTCCTGGGATTACAATTGATCTCCAGGAGACAGAGATCAGTTCCCCTGGAGAAAATGGCTGCTTTGGAAGATGGACTCTACAGTATTATACCCTGCTGAGGTCCCTCCCCTTTCCAAACTCCACCCTCCCCAGACTGCAGCCCCCCAAATCTCCAGGTATTTCTCAACCCAAAGCTGGCAATTGAAGCAGAAGGTGGCATCAATCTGGTTTTTCTAATACTTTGAAATTGTACTACTTAATTTTATGTAACTTCCCCAGTTGTGATCTTTGTATGCTAGCCTCTTCATTTATACTCCTTCCGTTTATACTCCGTTGCCAAACTGATGATGGATTTGATGAAAGCAGAGGATTAATGAACATGGGCAGCTTCCTCTCTTATGCTCTGCAGCCAGGTATGACCCTGCTCATTGTTTCGCCAATTATGTGAATCAGTGGTAATAGTTCCGACAGTATTTTTTAAAGGAAAGAAGCAACCAGATCAGAGAGAACAGTGAGTAGCCGTGAATGGACAGGTACAAAGCACCACTAAACAATTCGTTCAGATTTAAGGTTGCCAAATTCCCACCATTCTGAACCCTGAGACTCATGAGGTGGGGGTCTAGTGATGTCATATCAGCCAGCAGTACTAATGGTAGTTCTATGTACCGCTAGGACTCTAATCTGGGAGAACCAGGTTTGATTCCCCACTCCTACACATGCAACTGCTGGTGTGACCTTGGGTCAGTTACAAGTTTTTTCAGAGTTCTTCTCGCAGGAGGCGTTCTCGAAAGAACTCTCTGAGCCCAATCTACCTCACAGGGTGTCTGTTGTGAAGAGGAGAAGGGAAAGGAGATTGTAAGCTGCTCTGAGACTCCTTTGGGTAGTGAAGGGCAGGGTAGTTTGGTGTAGTGGTTAAGTGCGCGGACTCTAATCTGGGAGATCCGGGTTTGATTCCCCACTCCTCCATTTGCACCTGGCTGGATGACCTTGGGCAAGTCATAGCTCTGTACCAGCTGTTCCCTCAAGGACAGCTTGGGAAAGAGCTCTCTCAGCCCCACCTACCTCACAGGGTGTCTGTTGTGGGGAGGGGAGGGAAAGGAGTTTGTAAGCCGCTCTGAGACTCCAAGTGAGTGAAGGGCGGGGTATAAATCTAATCTCTTCTTCTTCTTCTTCTATAAATCCAATCTCCTCCTCCTCCTCCTCTTCTTGGAGGTGGACCACCTAAGGTTGCCAACTTCCAGGTTGCACCTGGAGATCTCCTCCTATTACAACTGATCTCCAGGTGACAGAGATCAGTTCCCCAGGAGAAAATGGCTGCTTTGGCGGGTGGAGTGCATGGCATTGTACCCTACTGAGTTCCCTCTCCTCCCCAAACCTTGCCCTCTCCAGGCTCCACCCCCCCCAAATCTCCAGGTATTTCCTAACTCAGAGCTGGCAACCCTATGACCACCTGGTATCTCTGTGTGTATTCACAGTCATGTGTCTTTGAAGAGATGGACTATTTACCACATGAAAACCTATGAAGAATTCTTTTTTTTAAATCATATGGAAATTAAATAGTAGTTAGTTCCAATGTATTACCTTGAATCTCCAAATTCTGTCCCACAAACTCGTGTGCACTGCAGAAGCCACCGTGTAAGGTTTAGTTGATGGCCCAGCCACCCAGAGCTTCTGAAAATGAGCCCCAAAACCTTAGAGCCAAAGACTGAGGCCTGACAATCCTACCCAGACTGTCTTACACATTATGGACTACACTGCTTGGATCTCAGGTAGGCTGCCAGCTCAGATTGGGCAGTGGTAGACCTACATTTTTGGGACCCTGAAGCTTGAACAGTTATGGAGGTCTATTCTCAACCAGCAACAATAGGGCAACATCCAACAAGGTCCAAAGGGCGAGCTCAGGATAAATTCTAGCAAGCTCAGAGAGCTGGGGGTTTGGGTGCTGCAAGCCCCTGAGAAAATTTTGAAATCTGACCAATTACAGGGACATTGTAAGGCCATGTGAAGTGGGTATTAGAGCATATTCTAAGGTCAGTATTAAGTACTTCAACCCATTGGCTTATGATTCTGTCACTAAAGTGGCTTTATTTTAATAACAAACACTCCATCAATGTTGTTGAAAAATTCACTCATTAAAAAAAAAGTTGTTTCAGGGCCCCTCCAGGATTAGGGGCCCTGAAGCTTAAACTTCATTAGTTTCATAGTAGACCTGCCTCTGGCAGTACTTGGAGATTTGGGGGGCAGAGCCTGAGTACGGTGGGGTTTGGGGAGGGAAGGGACTTCAATGGAATATAATGCCATAGAGTCCACCTTCCAAAGAAGTCATTTTCTCCACATGAATTGATCTCTGTCACCTGAAGATCAGTAGTAATTGCAGGAGATCTCCAGCCACCACCTGGAGGTTGGCAAACCTAGGGGGTCACCACCACCCTGCAACAGCCTTAATAGTCAGATGTAAATTGTAGGTTCTCCTCAGTTCCCATGTGTGGAGTACCTAATTTGGATGAGCCTTCCCTGACTCTCCCCTCCATTTTCCCAACCTGCTGTGGTCCTAGGGGAGCTCTATTTGGCCTGTTGACAGCCCCTGGGATTGCTTCAGGTTGGAGAAAATGGCACAGGGGGAAGCATGAAGCCCCTCTCCATGTCTGCCTGTGGCAGTCCTGATCTGAACTGGGCACCCCCCCACACACACATGGGAATTGAGGGAAGCCTCAACTCATATGACTGTTAACAGTTCCTCAGTGGAACAGGCTTCCTCAGGAGGTGGTGGGCTTTCCTTCTTTGGAGGTTTTCAAACAGAGGCTAGATGGCTATTTGACAGCAATGCGGATTCTGTGAACGTGGGCAGATCATGAGAGGGAGGGCAGGGAGCGTTGCCTCAGTACTTAGTTCTTGTGGCCCTTTCTTACACGCCCAGGAAAATGTTGATCACCACTTTGGAGTCAGGAAGTAATCTTCCTCCAGGCCAGTTTGGCCAGGGATCCTGGAAGTGTTTTGTCATCTTTTGGGCATGGTACAGTGGTCACTGCAGGTGTGGAGGGGGAGGTATTTGTGAATTTCCTGCATTGTGCAGGGGGTTGGACTAGATGACCCTGGAGGTCCCTTCCAATTCTATGATTCTTACCCAGGGTAAGGAACCTGTATGCACCCTTTGAGCTCTGTCATGTGTGTGGCGTCAAGCTAGATGATCGGCAGACTCGTGTGTTTCAGCTCCTACTAGATGGATCCGCTTGCAATTACTGGCAGGAGATGGCAGCTCTGAATATTCCCCATAAAAGTCAGCTTCTAGTATTCTTACATAGGGACCACTGAAACATACAACGATCTCCCATCTGCAGTTTGACACAGGGGAGTCCTACAAGAGATACACCAGGTGCTTCTGCTGAATGTGAGGAATGGGCAGTTCTTCGGGACACGCATATGTGCCAAACACGGTGTTTGGTCTGTGGCTTAGAGGACCTCTTTATGTACCTTCATGAGTAACGCCAAGCATGACTTTTTCTCTCAACATTCTTTTAAAAAAATGTTTTAGAGCTTAAGGAGGCTCCATGCCAAGACTAAGCTATTTCTTGAGCAAGCTTTTTCATGTAAGGTTTAGGTTGGCACAAACGTATAATTTATTAGCCTTTCTATATCCTACACAGATCCATAAATCAGACCTGTTTGTGTGGAGCTCTGCAGTGTGTCTCAGGGAATACTTACTTCCCAGGGTTGTTTCATATATATGCTGTTGTGACTAATGCAAATGAAAACCAGCGACCAACTTCTCTTACACCAGAGCTTTCTCACTTTGCATCCAGACAAGAATGCTTTATAACATACCAGGGAAGGAGGAGGGAGCGGGTGTTGGCATTTTCAAAACATTGGGGGGGGGGGGTGTTTGTCTTTCCTTTTAAAACCTTTGACAATCACAAGTTCAAAGAATACAGCCAAAGACTGCATTTAGACATCTTGACAACCTGTAATTAAACAAAGGTTTGTTGGCATCAGACATGAAGGCAGCTTGTTTACACACACCCCACCCTCTCCCCACCTCCTCTCTAGCATACAGCTTGATTGAAGGCTTCCCAGTCGATCAAGCTCCAGTTTGCCATCATTTCCAAATGCAGGTGCCTTGGCAAACTGGAGTTTGCCATACTGACCAGGATCCTAAATCTCTGTTGAATCCCAATTGAAAATCCTGGGTTGTGGGGAGTAGACAAACTCCAGTTTGCTGTGATGTCTTGTCATGATCACAGCCCCAAGCCAGGACTTGTGTAATTTTTTTTGCAAAGCCCTACATTTCCCAGGCACCTTCCAATCTCTAGGACTGGACTGGGGGAAAATTGAGGGGACACCGGCACCGATCCCTGCGAAAGGAGGCAGAACTCTGGTGGAGATCATATAAGGCCCTGCAGAGAGAAGTAGGGGATTCACTCCCTGAAGCTGAAGTTAGGGATGCCAGCCTCCAAGTGGGACCTGGGGATCCCCAGGAATTGCAGACCATCTTCAGACTGTATTTTTAATTAATTAATTAATTAATCCCCTGCCATGAGTGGGTTCAGGGCAGCTTACAACATAAAACCCATAAACAATAAAACAATAGATAGCACAATAGACAGTAACAAAACCCCATGCCTCATGTCAGGCAGAAATAGGTAGACATGAGATCCTCTGCAGAAAATGGATGGTGGGGGTGGACTCTATGGCATTGACCCCACTGAGGTCCCTGTCCTCCCCAAGCTCCATCCCCAAATCTCCAGGAATTTCCCAACCTGGATCCGGCAACCCTACCCCCCATCCCCCACTGGTGGCCAGAGAGGACCTGGTGGCCAGAGAGGCAACCCTGTGAACAGGCCCGTCCTCTGCCAGTGGTCAGGGGGGACTGGAAACCGTAGCAGGAAAGCTGCTTTTGGAGGGAGTTGATCCCTTACCCAGGGTGGGGTGAGTCAGGCCTGTTGGTAGGTTTGCCAGATCAGGGTTGAGAAATACCTGGAGATTTTCGCGGTGGAGCCTGGGGAGGGCAGAGTTTGGGGAGGGCTTCGGTGGGAGATCATGCCAGAGAGTCGTTCACCTTCCTAAGCAGCCATTTTTCTACAGTGGAACTGATCTTTGTAACCTGGAGACCTGTTGTGATTACGAGAGATCTTCAGCCACCACCTGGAAACTGGCAGCCCGATGGGTCAGGTAGTGAAATAGAGTATGAGATAAATAAGGCAGTCGCATCAGGGAGCGATGCTGTTTTCTGATCAGCTTTTCTCTTTGTGGGTTTTGCCCTGAATTAATTCTGCCCCATTTTGATAACTTTCCTCCTGTTTAGTTGCTATAACATTTGTTTGATAAACTGTTTCTTAGTCACTGTGCCTGGGTTCTTCATGCCTAAAATTTGGCCATACCCCTGACTAAAAAGGGGGTTGCCTGGGTGCAGGGTGGTTGCTTTGGCCCTCTCTAATAAAGCCCTAGAAACAGAGTAGTGGCAGCCATTTAAGGCCCATGCCTGTTCCAGGTTTCAAGGAGGTAGGAGGAGTTGAAGGAGTCTGTGGAGGGGGAGGAAGAGATCTGGTGTGCACAAGCACCACAAACAAGATTGTGTTTTGTGCCTGATGCCAACACCTTTTGCTGTGATGTCTGAATGCAGCCAAGGTCTTCTCTGCATGCGAGGCCAAGCCATAGCTTCGGTGAATCAAGGTATGAATTCATGAATCCGGGCAAAAACAATTTCGCAGAATGTCTCAAGTAGGGGGAATGGAGCAGCCTGAATAGCCTAGACGAGCTTGAACTTGTCAGAGCTTGAAAGCTAGGCAGAGCTGGGCATGGTTAGTACTTTAGTGGGAAACCAGGGTTGCTGTGCAGAGAGAGACAATGGCAAACCCCCCCCTCCCCATCTCTTGCCTTGAAAACGCCTTGAGGGGTTGCTGTAAGTCGGTGGTGACCTGATCATTTCCACCCCTCCTGCTGATTCTCTCTGCAAGCAGGCTGTGCCTCTTCCCCATCTTGACTTGCTTCTGGTTTTTCAGTTCCCATCTGCAGAAAACCCTTTTAAAACAACTGAAGGTTGGGGAGAGGAGAAAGCTTATTTTGCCTTCCTCCCACCTATCACTTCTCCCTACAAATGATGTTCGGGTTGCCAGCTCCAGGTTGAGAAATACCTGGAGATTTGGGAGGCGGGCCCCGAGGAGAGCAGGGTTTGGGGAGGGGAAGGACTTTGGTGGGATATTTTCTCCAGGTGAACTCATCTCTGTTGCCTAGAGATCAGTTGTAATCCCAGGAGATCTCCAACGACCACCTGGAGACTGGCAACTCTAAATGATGCTGCAAATGAGCCACCGCACTAGGGCTTTATCCACACATCTCTGGATATTGCAGTATCATTGCATGAGATTTTCCTGTGGATTTTCCGGTGCTGACATGATAATCCAGGCTTTTTGGCACTTTATTTAGATATTTATACCCCTCTTAACTACTTCGCCAAACTCTCTGTTGCAGATGATTGCTATAATATAGCAATAGCATAATTTCTAACTATGTTTAGATACAGCCTTGCATGACAAGGGAAACACAATATTGAAACTATCTAGTTTGGGTCTAGATTGGGTCTTAACCTGAGGGACAATTGGGTTAGATTTGAATATAGCTGCTTGCCTCTAGCTGTTGATTCTTCCTGCCTAGGCCTGATATGAGGAGAAAAGTCCTAAATGCAACCTCCTGCTTGTCCAGTTTCAAAGATTTCCAACAGCAGGCCTCAGAAAGACTTCTGTAGTAATCCTTGCAAGAGCACTGTCCATCTGTGTAGCAATAGTGGGCTAGACAGACCAATGGTTTGAGGAAAAGACAGCGTCATCTGATCATTAGTATCATTTCCACAGCGGTTGTTCTTTGAAAGTATTACATAGTGTGCTTAAGAATGATGGAAACAAGCTCCCTGCACTTGGTGTGGGGCATCAGAGAGAACACGGGACCTACAGACTGAGTTTCTCAGTACCCAAATCCAAGAGTAAGGTGGCCAGCACTGTACAGGGAAATGCCTGAAAATTTTGAGGTCAGTGCCTGGGGAGGGCGGAGTTAGGGGAGAATGTGATATCGCTTCCATGTGGCACTCTAGGAACGTCTCCTTAACTCTGTGGTAAAGACCATTGAGACATGGGGAAATTCCTAAAGCGTCACTATAGAGGTTATTTCCCAGCTATTTTTTCTCCCTGTCCTCAGTTTCTCAAGAGTTGGAGAATGGGGCTGAGGGCAGGGGTTTACCCACCATGGGTGGGCAAATTGGAAACTTATTGCAGGCACTAAACTGAACTTAAACGTTGCATCCCTCTAGGGTTGCCAACAATGCTCCCTCTAAGCTATGGAGTCTTGTGAACAAAAATTCTACTTCGTGAGCTAGCTGTGAGCAAGCAGTTTGGCTACTGCATAAATCAGTTTGCTCTGGAGCCATCCTTCCTGAGCTAAGAAAAAAATGTGTGAGCCGGAGGCTAAAAAATTGTCAGTTAGCTCACACTAACTCAGCTTAGAGGGAACACTGGTTGCCAGCCCTCAGGTCCCAGTGGGGGGTTCCCCCCACTTTTTGGGGCTCTGATCTGCCACCAGCCAGCTGGCCAGCGGGGAAACCCCACCCCCAAACATGGATGTTGTCATGTGTCATCCCCATCATGACATCACCTGGAAGTGGCATCATTGTGTCTCTGACATTGGGGGGTGACACTCTAGTTTTTGGGCAAACTCTATGGTCTTGAAGGCGGATTAAAGGTAGGACCTGGCAACCCTACATCCCTCCCATATGCCCAAACCAACCAGACAGCAATCATTTGCCCATACGAAAAACGTTCTTAATAAATCTTGGAGTTCAATGTGTTTTACGTAATCCCGAACTCTCTCCCTCACCCTTGCCAAATTGCATGCAAATCAATAACATGATAGTTTGCTTATTGCACTGCAGACAAAGCTGAAGATCTGAGATACCCATTCCTCCCCTTCCTGTCTTGTTTTTCCCCACTTTGGCAAACGTTTTAATATTTAAACATCCAAATACAAGCAAAGGAAATGCCCTTCTCTCTTTTAAAAGCTGTGTATTTATAGTTCCTTCTTCCCCAAGGATCTCAGTGTCTGTGGTTGATTAATTTTAATTAATATTTCATCTAATCTGGTAATATATTGCAAATGCTCAGCGTAAGTGCGCTTCCAAGTGGGTATAATTGAAATTTACACCCACTTTAAGTACTATTTATGCTGCCGGCTCCATGTAAAGTGGTTTCCAGGCCAGCTTGTCGGTGTGTACCACGGCAGAACTTTTCAGGCCAGTCTGGCAAAGAAAATGCCCCCAAATCGCTGTTTTGATTTCCACGTAGGCCTGACCCTTCAGTGGTTGTTTATCATGCGTCAGTGCTAATTTTATGCTCGTAATACATGTCAATGCACATCTGCACTGTCCTCATTAAAAACATATTGTCTTGCTTGGCCACCCAGTGAGCCGGGAAGTATAGCTCCACACCCTGCCCCATTCTGGTTTTCTCCAGCTGCCCTCTCTTCCCACTCTATTTCTCTGTCTCTCCCTGGATCCTTGTCAGACTCCTCCACGCATGTATGGACATGCCCTTTTTAATTTCCTTTTTGTTTTTATGTGTCATCCCTGAAAGGATTTTGCTTGTTTGTTTGTTTCATCCACTGCTTGTATGCTTGATTCATTTGTTTCCTGGGACCCACCAGGGTCAGCCCATGGGTAGGGCCCCACCTGCTGCGTTGGAGATCCTTATAGAACCAAAGAGTGATCAACACATGGAATTCACTCATGCCACAGGAGGTGGTGGTGGCTACAAGCATGGATGGCTTCAAGAGGGAATTAGACAAACATATGGAGCAGGGGTCCATCAGTGGCTATTAGCCTCAAGGTATAGATAGGAACTCTCAGTCTGGGGCAAGTGATGCTCTGTATTCTTGGTGCTTGAGGGGGGGGGGCAACAGTGGGAGGGCTTCTAGTGTCCTGGCCCCACTGCTGGACCTCTTGAGGGCACCTGGTGTTTTTGGCCACTTTGTGACAGAGTGTTGGACTGGATGGGCCACTGGCCTGATCCAACATCGGCTTCTCTTATGTTCTTTTTTGCCTAGTTTTGCTAGTGCCCATGTGCAGAGGGCAAGGATATCCCACCTCCTGCCTCTCTTCACAGTTATCGACAAGAGTTAACAGGACAGCAAGGGCAATTTAAAGGTAAAGGTTTCCTTGCTCGAAAGCCAGTCAAATCCAACTCTTGGGGAGGGTGCTCATCGCCGCTTCCAAGCCAAAGAGCCAGCGCTGTCCAAAGATGTTTCTGTGGTCATGTGGTTGGCATGTCTAGATGCTGAAGCACACAAAATGCTGTTACCTTCCCACCAAAGCTGTACCTATTTAACTACTTGCAATTTCTTGCTTTTGAACTGCTAGGTTGGAGGCAGCACCAAAAGCTCCAGGCTTTTCATGATAGGATCCACTGAAGTACAGGAGCCATCAAAACTGATTCAGTCGAATCTTTGTATGAAGGTGAGGAGCTCTGTTTTAATGTATAAGCGACAGGGTATTTCCAAGATGCCGCACGCAAACCAGGCTGTGGATTAGAGCTGAGGGGGAAACGTCTCATATTTGATGTTGTTGGAAAGAGAGACTTCAGAGAAGCGTGATGATGGAGATCTGGTTAAAGGCTTTCCCTGATTCTCTTACTGATGCTACGTCAAATTTTTGCGGGCAGTTTTTTCCTGATGAGCAGAAGGGATCTTGTGCTGCTTTGTTCCTGTTTGTGGTCTTTCTTGGCAGCAGATGTTGCTCCCATGTGTTTAGCCCAGGGATGCCAGCCTCCAGGTGAGACCTGGGGATCCACTAGAATTACAGCTGAACTCCAAACGGCAGAGATCAGTTCCCCTGATGTTTTGGAGGGTGGAGTCTATGGCACTGTACCCCACTGAGATCCCTGTCCTCTCCAGGCTCCATCTCAAAATCTCCAGCAGTTTCCCAACCTGGATCTGGTCACCCTAACCGCCCCCCCCATCCCCTGTCAGTGGCAACCCTTTTAGCCCTTGTTGCTGGCTATGTGATTTAGCCAGTCAGGAATCATATAGGCAGCTTGATGAAATCACAGCACCACATAGTCAAATCTGATGATGTGGCAGTATTGCAAAACTAAATCGGAGTCAGGTCAATACTTCCTGCCCTTACTCTGAATGGGAGAATTGTCACCAAAATGGCACCCCAGGGCAGGCGGGGGATCACAGGGGAAGTTATTTTCCACAAATGCCTCTTGCTTCAGCTCAGCCTCACCTTGCACTCAGGTTGTTCCTTCTCATGTCAACAACAGATTTTTACAAGGCCACTGTAAGGTTTTTATAATGCCAAGTTAGCTCCCCTTTGTTCTTCTCTTCCCGAGGAAACCTTGCTTGCCAAGGTGATTCTACACTTCGCACTGTGTTGGGACTGGAGAGCAAAACATTATTATTAAATGGAAATGGAGGTGCAGAGGTCAAAAGTTAACTCGTCTGATGCTAAGAAGCCAAGGAATCTTTGAGTCCTCACTCTGATTCTCCTGATCTTGTCTTTAGATGTCCCTCCCTTTCTTCGGGGTGTTCTCATCATGTTCATTATTTAACCCAAGCACTTGCAAGTGCGGTGGGTTCAAAAGAAAGCTTGTTTTCTTACCATTTCCAAGCCTCTTTTGTAGTGGGGTGGCTCGGGATAGCTTGGCGGAGGTTCTGAGGAGAGGTGTGCCCATCAGAAGCGACTAAGCATGGCTGTGCGGCAAACACCGAAGTCTGAGCTTCAAACTGGATTTTCATGTTGCTTCCTGTTAAAAGCAGCCTCCACTTTTTGATTTACTGTTTTAATCAGGCGGCTGTCAGTCAGCCTCATTCCATATCACTCACCATAAACACAGGCCTTGCCAAAAAAATTATGACTGTATTAAATTATTTTATTACAGTAAACTGCAGATTGAGCAGTGCAAACACAGGTGCTACGGCACAATTCCCTTTTAACTCCATCCAAACCAGCCAAGACAATGCAAGAAGCAGAAAACTGTGCACTGGGAAAGTAGGGAGGAATAAGCTGTTCCACACTGCAGGGATGATCAACAGGATTTAGGAAAAAGATGGGGTGCAGTCCAGGGATTGACAGAAAGGGGGGGGCGGCGGGGAGATTGCATGATTGAATATACTTTCACATATATCTAGCCTGGGAAAGCTAGCATGTCAGGAAGCACTGCCTTCTCCCTGATACCCTAGATTTCTGTATAGTTTCCTTTCTTTTCTTCAGATGGAGGAACATTCAAGCATGCCTTCCTCATTTGCACTGTCCAGCACAGGAGTACCACTCGGGTTCTACTGAACATAAGAACATAAGAAGAGCCCTGCTGGATCAGACCAGTGGTCCATCTAGTCCAGCATCTTATCTCACACAATGATTAACCAGTGCTCTGGAGGGCCAACAGCAGGGCATGGAGGCCGAGACCTTTCCTGATGTTGCCTCTGAAGGTGGAGGTTCCCCTCAGTCACCATAGCTAGTAGTCACTGATAGACCTATTCTCCCTGAATCTATCTAATACTCTTTTAAAGCTGTTTATTCCTGTGGCCATCACGACTTCCTTTGGCAGTGAATTCCACATTTTAATCACTATCTGTGTAAAGAGGTATTTCCTTTTGTCTGTCTTGAACCCACTGCCCATCAGTTTCAATGGATGCCCTCAAGACCTAGTATTTTGGAGAAGGAGAAAAATTTATCTTTGTCAACTCTCTCCACCTCATGAATAACTTTATAAACCTCTTTCATGTTTCCCCCTTAGCCGTCTGTTTTCTGAACTGAAAAGTCCCAGACTCTTCAGCCTTTTCTCATAGGGAAGGTGCTCCAACCCCCCTAATAATTTTGGGTGCCCCTTTCTGTACTTTCCCCAGCCCTCTGATGTCCTTTTTGAGATATGGTGACCAGAACTGTACACAGTATTCCAAATGAGGCCACACCATAGATCTGTACAGGGTCGTTATACTATTGGCCATTTTCAGTCCCTTTCCTAATAATCCCCAACAGAGAGTTTGCCTTTTTCACTGCTGCACCACACTGAATGTAACTCTTGAGTGACTGTAGGACAAGGACTTGGGGATAGATTCTGGAGGAACAAGTTTCCCACCCATAACTAATGAGGTTTTGTTAAATCACCATCCTTGGGGACTCAGAGCTAAGCCACACAATTAGTTGGACCTGATGAAATCTAACATGTACCTTATTGCACTTGGCTAAGAAACAACACAATGTGCATTTTCCCCCACTTTTGCAATCCAGTTCAATAGCTGTGGATGTTAGGGTTCCCAGCTCAAGCTTGGAAAAATCCTGGAAATTTGGGGATGGTGCCTAGAGAGGATGGAGTTTGAGGAGTAGCATGAGCTCAGCAGGGATGTGATGCCATAGGGTCCACCTAGGAGAACTCCAGGTCCTACCTTGAGGTTGGTATCCCTAGCTGTAATGGCACTGAAAACTGCCTGGCTTCACCCCTTGCAGATCCAGTACTTGGGGCAAACATTCCGTTTGTGTTGATAAGCAGGATAGCCTTGAGTTAATTTTGACTTCTGTTGTTGTTTAATAAGAGCTTCCAAGTATGCCATTGGTTGATTGATGGGCAAACATTCTTGTGTTCAGTTCAAAGCTGCTTGCATTTTTATGAACATCCCTATCAACTTTTGAAAAACAGTTGATGGGCATTTGTGAGCATTCAGTGAAAGACTTCAGTGCTTGCATATGCATGTACACACACACACACACACAGGCCCCCCCCCCATCAATACCAGTCCCCCCCTCTTTGCCAGTTCAGTTTCTCCAGGGCTTTTCTTTCCTGTAAGCCACTCTCTCAAATATTCCCCAGTATGACTTCCAGGTGAGACTGATGAGAATTGCTGTTTTTGCCACCTTCCAAACTGAATCAGAAGGCTGAGGAAAATACAGTTCCAGGCATCCCCAGTGGTCCAGTGAGTTCAGAGCTTGCACAAACAGTAGCTAGTAGCTGCCTATGTGATGGTGAATGACGCCAACCACACTAACAAAATGAATGCTGATAAGTATTGGAGTCGGGAGTCCGTGGAACAGTGAAACAGCATGATCTTTATTGCTGGTCCGGATGAAGCATACAACCCAGGGCTCGAAGCCCTCCTTTTATGCTGGTCAGGGACAATCCCCTGACCTCACCCAACTGGCCTGATAGGCTATTAGAAGTCTATTTACATTTCATAGGTTCCCTGGGAGAAACCTAGGTACAGGATTGGTGGCCGGTTTGAATCCACCTGGCCTTTGTTCTACCTGGCTGAAGCTCAGGTAGTTTCTTGGCCATGTGCTCTGGCCATGCTCTGGCCATGTGCTCTGGCCATGCGGTCGCAATGAAGGGAGCACATGGCGACCGCATGGTCAATACATAACATCCCTCCCCCCATAGTCCAGAACCCCTCTGCACACATAGTCTTTGAGATAGTCCGGGCGTCTGCGCTCACGTCCAGAGCGCCGGGGGGTTGTAAGGCGGGGCGTGTTGCTTGTGTTGGCAGGTTGCGGTGTGGGTAGTTGTTCTGCTGGCGGGGCCTGTCTGCTCGGGGGTCGTTCAGGTGTGGATGGTGCGACTGCTTCGTCCGCAGGCAGGAGCGGCATCTCCGCAGTCTCCGGATCAGGGTCTGGCGCTGCTTCTGGAGTCGTGTCGATGTCACGGTCTGTTGGTGCAGGGAGTTCGGGGGCCTGAGTATCATCGTGGTTCTGGGTACGGTGTCGAATCTGGTCAATGTGCCGTTTCCAGACTACGCCATCTTCCGTAAGGACCTCGTAGGAATAAGGCCCTGTGACTCGGACGATCCTCGCGGGGAGCCATGTCGGACCCCGTGCGAAGTTCTTTGCATATACGGGGTCTTCGGGAGCGAATCCTCGGGCAGCTGGCCGGTCTTCCGTTGTCGGGTTCCCCTCGATTGCTCGGTCGGGATGTAGGCGGTCCAGTACGGTTCCCAGTCGTCTTCCCATCAGAAGTTCGGCTGGCCGGCGCCCGGTCCCTTAGTGGGGTGTGTTCCGTTGGCAGAACAGGAACTTGTACAGCTGCTCTTCCCAGTCGCTGTGCTTCATCTTCTTTAACGCGTCCTTCGTTGTCCTCACCATGCGCTGGGCCTGGCCATTGGTTGCAGGGTGGAACGGAGCGGAGCGGATGTGGCGCAGACCGCAGGCTTCCACGAACCGTTGAAACTCACCGGAGGTGAAGGCAGTCCCGTTGTCGGTCACAAGAGTTTCTGGCATTTCGTGTGTCGCGAAGATCGGCCAGAGACTTCTTAAGGCAGCGTTGGTGGAGGTCGAAGCTACCGGCACTACCTCAAGCCACTTGCTGTAGCTGTCAACAACGATAAGAAACAACCGGCCCTGGACCGGTCCCGCGAAGTCTAGGTGCAGGCGGGACCAAGGCTTGTTAGTAGATTCCCAGGATCGGACAGGAGCGTGTGTTAGTAGATTCCCAGGATCTGGCCGCGACTCCTGGCATTTGGCACACTTCTGGACCCGCCCCTCAATGTCTTTGTCCAGGCCTGGCCACCATACGTAACTCCGGGCCAGAGCTTTCATGCGCACAATTCCTGGGTGAGCCTCGTGTAGGGCCTCTAGCACTCGGGGCCACAGGGGCCCGGGGATCACCACTCGAGATCCCCATAGCAGGCATCCCTTGTGGGCTGATAGTTCGTGCCTGCGTGCCGTGAAAGCGGCGAAATCTGGTCCCGGTTTTTCCGGCCACCCCCTTCCCACCCAGTCCGAGACACGGGAAAGGATGCGGTCCCGCTGCGTGCGACGGGCCACATCCGATACCTGTACGGGGCGCTCCGGTAGGTCCTCTAGGAGCGCGACGTGGAAAGCGGGAGCCGGATCAGGGTCGCAGGACGGGAGGGGAAGACGGCTGAGGGCGTCTGCATGACCCATCGCCTTCCCCGAGTGATGTACCAATTCGTAGGAGTAGCCTGACAAAAAAATTGACCACCGCAGGACCCGCGGGGACAGCATGTGAGGGGTCTGCCTGTGGGGGCCAAGGAGACCCAGCAGTGGCTTGTGATCTGTGGCCACGGTGAACGACCGCCCGTACAGATAGTCATGGAATTTCCTGACGCCAGCTACGATCGCTAGAGCCTCTTTGTCGATCTGGGCGTAGTTCCGTTCCGCCGACGACAGGGTCCTGGAGTAGTAGGCAACCGGAACCTCCTTCCCGTTGGGTAGCTGGTGCCCCAAGACCGCCCCAACGCCGTAGGGGGACGCGTCGCAGGCCAGGATGACAGGGAGCCTCTCATCAAAATGCGCCAGGACCGCATTCGAAACTAACAGGTCCTTGACGGCCTGGAAGGCCGCATCGTGCTTGGGGCCCCAGGCCCAAGCTGCTCCCTTGTCCAGGAGACGATGCAGGGGTTCGGCGACCGCTGCCTTGTGTGGAAGGAAGGCGTGGTAGAAGTTCACAAGTCCCAAGAACGCCTGGAGTTCCGCCTTTGAGGACGGGCGGGGTGCACCTGTAATCGCCGCTACCTTCTCCTTTGTAGGGTGAATGCCGTCCGCGGAGACTTGGAACCCCAAGAAGGTCACCGAGGAGACTCCCAGGGTGCACTTGTCTTTTCGAACCTTGAGACCCGCGTCCTGGAACCTTTGCAGCACCATCCGGAGGCGAGCTGCGAATGTGTCAGCGTCCGGGGTGGCGATGAGGACGTCGTCGAAGAACGGCTTCACTCCTGGAACATCTTTTAGGAGAGAATCCATTAGATTTTGAAAGATTCCGGGTGCTACGCTGACCCCAAATTGGAGGCGTTTTACCTTGAACGCTCCCTTGTGAGTCACAATCGTTTGTGCCTCAGCCGTTGCTTCGTCTACGGGAAGCTGCTGATAGGCTTGGGCCAAGTCTAATTTTCCAAATATTTTGGCGCCTGCGAGGGAGGCCAGAACATGGCTGACCACCGGCACTGGGTACGCGTGGTCCTGTAATGCCTTATTAATTGTACATTTGTAATCTGCACAGATGCGGACTTCCCCGTTAGCTTTGAGGGGGGTCACAATGGGAGTCTCCCACTTGGCATGGGAGACCGGCTCGAGCACCCCTTGTGCCACGAGCTTTTCCAGCTCCGCCTCCACTTTGGGCGGGAAGGCGAGCGGTGGCTGTCGGACGGCCACGCGGATGGGCCGGACTGCCGGGTCCAGGTCGAAGGAAACCGGGGGTCCTTTGTAGCAGCCCAATGAGCCGTCAAAAACGGCGGGGAATTCCTCGCAGATGGCCGAAAAGTTGGTGGAGCCCACACGGTGTATTCCTGTCCACTGCACTCCGAGCGGCTTGAACCAGGCGCGACCTAGGAGACTGGTTAGATTGCGCTCCACCACGAGAATGTCTAGCAGGCCGTTAAAGGCATGGTACTGGACCCGGACCCTGGCTAGCCCCTTAATAGCCACTGGGTTTTTCTGGGGCAAGTTCATTACCGTAGCCGTGGGAACAACACTACCCACTTCTTCGAAGTTCGCTGCTGGGGCACGGTGGCTGTTCCTCTGGCGGCAGGCCCGGGCGAGATGTCCTGCTTTCCCGCAGGCACGGCAGATGGCATCACGGAAGCGGCATGTCCGTCTGTCGTGGGGGTCCCCGCAGCTGGCGCACGTTGGGGCCTGCCTGTTGAGGGAAGCAGAAGAGGGAACAGAGACAGGTGCTGGGCGCCAGCCCTTGGGCCTGGGGACGCCGGGCTCACCCTTCTTCGAGCGTGGTTGCATCCGGTGGACGTCCTCTTCTTCGCTTGAGTCGGGTTCGGGAGGAGCCGCCTGGTGGACTTTGGTGGCTGCCTTGTCCTTTTGCATTGTCTCGAAGGCTGCTGCCATTTGGAGCATCTTTTCCAAGGTAGGTTCCGGCATTGCAATGAGGCGCCGGCGGAGCTTGGCTTCCCGGACCCCTCCCATGAAGGCGGTCTCCACGTGGTCATCCACGTGGCGGAATTTGCAGCCCATGGCTAGTCGACGGAGTTCAGCCAGGAAAGTGGCGGCTGACTCCCCCGGCTGCTGCTGGCGCTGTATGAACTCCCAGCGCCTGGCCAGTTTTGATGGCTTTGGGGTGAAGTAATCGCCGAGGGTCTTGGTGAGCACGTCGTAAGACACCTCGGTGGGGTCTTGCGGGGCTAGTAGGTTCTGGGCCACCTGCATGACCTCCACCCCTCCGGAACTCAAGAGCCAGGCGCTCTTCAGGTCTGCATCTGTGATTCCGCGGACCTTAAAGGCGCAACCCAGCATCTTGAGCCAGGACTCCCACGTCTCGGGGCGAGACGTATCGAAAGGGGTAATTGGTCCTGGAGCGTTTGCCATATTTACCAGAGCAGGAGCGGCGGCGGCTCTTTGAGCGATGTCCTCGTGTCTTGCGGCGGTGCCGGGGAGCACTAAGGCTCGGCGCTGGCTAGTGCCGGAGGATTGGGCTCAGAGCGGCTTGCGGTGAGCGCTGGAGCTCGGAGATGCCTGCGGCCGGCGGGACGGAGCTCGCTGTGCTGCTGTGGTCGGCTGAAGAGTCACTCATCGGGATCCCATCCTCGTCGCCACTGATAAGTATTGGAGTCGGGAGTCCGTGGAACAGTGAAACAGCATGATCTTTATTGCTGGTCCGGATGAAGCATACAACCCAGGGCTCGAAGCCCTCCTTTTATGCTGGTCAGGGACAATCCCCTGACCTCACCCAACTGGCCTGATAGGCTATTAGAAGTCTATTTACATTTCATAGGTTCCCTGGGAGAAACCTAGGTACAGGATTGGTGGCCGGTTTGAATCCACCTGGCCTTTGTTCTACCTGGCTGAAGCTCAGGTAGTTTCTTGGCCATGTGCTCTGGCCATGCTCTGGCCATGTGCTCTGGCCATGCGGTCGCAATGAAGGGAGCACATGGCGACCGCATGGTCAATACATAACAAATGCTAATATTAAATTGTGACCAGATGGTCAGTGAGAGGGTATCGGGCACTTTGCTCAGGAGATAATGGGCATTATAAGCAGGGTAAGTTAGATTTTCAGACGTATTTGTGAAGAATGCAATATCACTGCTATGTATTTCCTCCTCTGCTTGAAGGACTGTATGCCACAAATACTTTCCCCCCCCTTTTTTTACTGAGTGTTCTAAATTGAATTGCAAATACAGCAGTCATGCACATTCTAGCACTGCTGTTTAGGAACTTTGTCTTCTGTGTGGGGGAAGATACTAGTCCAGAATGAAGCTGTGCTAGGTTTGCCATATGCCGGCTGGCAATCGGCAATCCCCTGCCCTTCATAATTTGAGGAGCAGGAGAAAACATTGAGTTAAAATGGTGTTGATGTTGATGCTCTAGGAATTCCTCCCCATTTACCTTAGTGATTTTGGGGAAATTCCTAGAGAGTCCACCAGAAGTGACATCACATCCTCCTGAAAATCCACCCTCCCCAGGCACCATCCCCCAAATCCCCCAACATTTCCTGGTGCAGGGCTGGGAATCTTTTTTTTTTTTTGTATTTTTGCATTTGTGTATGTTCACTAGTGCCTACCCTGGAAGTCATGGTGATCTCTGGCGACCTCTACTGGAACACGGAGCACATTCAGGAGAAGTGGCTTGCCTCCTGGCCTTGGTATTCTGTGGAGGTCTTCCATCCAAATACTTGTCAGGGTCAGCCCTGCTTAGCTTCTGAGATCTGATGAGATTGGGCTTGCCTGGCCTATCCAGGTCAGGGCAGGGCTAGGAATCTTAAACTGCACAGCTCTCATTTCCCTATCCTTTGACCTCCCTCTCCATCCAGAAAAAGCTAGAAAAACATTAGCAAAAGAGGAGCGGGTTTTGTTGTGGTTTCTTGGCCTTTTCGTTTTGTCCACCTAATTTCCAGCTTGGGGGGGGGGGGGGGGAGAAGTGTTCCGAACTGGACTGCAAATACTTTACATGTGCCTGTTTTTATACCATTACTTGGGAACTATGGCTTTTGTGTGGGGGGAAGGCAAAGGTGTGAAACCCCGTGTCATATTTCGTGTCACCTTGCACCACGACTTTGAATGTGCACCACGTGCAGCTACCAGCCAGCTGTCTAGTGTGATCAGTGTTGCCAATGCACAGATTCAAAAGCAGAACATACACTCGATAGTTCCTTTTTACAAAATCATTTTAAAAATGGGCATACAAGCAGTGTGAGTGTATGGGCAATTGACTCAAAAGACAAAAATGGTCTTCGTGAGCAGAGGAAGTGTAATTTTTGAGCATGAGGTTTGTGGAGACTGCCACACTGTGAGAAATTAAGTACCAACTGAACATAAGAACTTAGCAAGGGCCTTGTCGCATCAGACCAGTCAGTGACCATGTAGTCCACCAACCTCACAGTTTCTCACAGTGGTCAAGCAGATGTCCCAGGAAAGCCTGTAAGCAGGACACACATGCCAAATCCTACCTCTATTTCTGCCCCACCCCTTTGACAACTGATATTCAGATATACAGTGACTCTGGATTTGGAGGTTTTTTCCCAGCGTCACCATGGCCAATAGACACTGGTGGACCATCAATTTGTTGAATCCCTTTTCAGCCACCACTGCATCAGTTCCATAAATGAATCTGACATTGTATGACTTTCTTTTGTCCACTTTCAGGAATGCCACAACGCATAAGGCTAAAACAATCTAAAAACCTCCTCTTGCCACAAAGATTTGTATAATGATGACATGATATCCCAAGACATTGTAGACAAAAAAGGAAAGTAGGATTGCTTTTTTTTTTTTTTTGCAGGACTTCAGAAAGGCAGGAAGGAACAGAGACCATCTGTTTGCGAGCCAAACTGAGAGGCCCTTTTAAAAAATAAATCTCCACTTTTAACTTTACAGATAAAAATAGTGTAGAAAGGACAGTCCTTAATCTCTGCTTTCTCCTCCAATGCCTGGCTTTCTCCTCCTCCACCGCTTTTCTCTCTCTTTTACAGGTTTCATTCTGGCTTTGATTCCTGTGAGTTTACTGACAGATTACTTCATTTTAACTCTATGGCTTTTCTGTCTTGTGGGAGGCATATTTCTAAGTATCATATTTATCAAAGGAGCTCGGCAAAAGCGAGGGCCAGAACGAGGCTTTTGATGATTCCCCCAGTAACTACAAGAGCAATAAATTTTGTGCGAAAGAAAACACAACTGGGGACCTTTTATGTTAAAGCTTGGAAACAAGGTTCTCCCATTGTCACTCGGAAACCTTTAGCATTTGGCCTAATCTCTCCCTTTTTTCCCTGTCTCCCCCCACCTCTGCTGTAGTCCCTCCTCCTCACCATCTAGAAGCGGCACATCTGGACTCACTCGCAAAGCTGGTCTTCAAACTCCCGAGGGTGACATTCCCCCCCCTATAACTTTAAATCAGAGCAGCATTTCAATAAATCACGGGGAACACTTATTTATTGGACATAGTTTTGGGTCTCTTAAAGCACGGAAAATAAATTTAATGGGGCATTTGGAGCATTTCTTCAATCTTTTGAGGGATTACAGGGGGGGGGGGGGATTTGTCAACCAGGCCAAGCTCAGCTGCTTGATCCAGAGAGATGGGAAAGAAATTATGGGAGATCTTCTACAAAGGCCCAGGTGTACCTTAAATCACATCAAAAAAGATTAATGTCAAAGGATCGCTTGCCAGCAGATTTGATTGGCAGCACCGCAGTTTACTTAATAAACTATCACTTTAGCCAGAGGGCGACTTTAATCTGAATTACATTTTCTCTTTTTTGTCATACGCCAGGCTGAGCAATTTATTGAATACTGTAGCATACTGCTTAACCTCAGCACTAGAGAAAGAGAGAGAAAGAGAAGGGGGGGTGGAGAGAGAGGCAAGCCCGAAGAGCCCGAGGAAAACCTTGAGACAGCAAAACCTGCTTTGAGAACAAAGGAGAGGCTTTGCTCCTTGGGCGGAAGGCGGCATTCTTTCAGCTCCGATGGGAATGTGTGGGAGTGAGAACACTCCTAATGCATGCAGGCTGCAAGATCCAGATCTTTGTAATGGACACACCACCAGTCAAGAGGCGTTTGATTTGAGGCTATGAGCTCATAAGGGAAGCCTGTGTGCAAAAGTTCAGATTACAAAAACACTCCCTCCCCCTGTCTAGTTGCCCAGCCTGCACACAAATACCACAGCTGGAGTCAGCTCAGACTCAGAGTGCTGCTCAGGGCAGGGTTCCTAGCCAGTGTGCTGTTGTGGTTAGAACATCTGCCTAGGAGACCTGGGTGCAACTGACTTGTGGTGACCTTAGCTGGCTGCTTTCTCTCAGCCTAGCCCACCTGGTGGGGTTGTTGGGAGCATAAATGTAGAGGAGGGAGAACCATAAATGGCAGTTTCTTGCTGAGGGTGTCAGTAGGGTTGCCATCCTCCCGATGGGGGCAGGGCTTTTCCTGCTTCTGGGACCCCCAATGCACCTGCCCCCAAAGAGGCCTATTGCGCCCATAGGTGACATCATCGCATGGGGCATATTGTGCGGGGGACACTCTAGCATTTGGGTATAAGCTCTATGGTGATCATAGAGATTTTTTTTACCCAAATGCTAGAGTGTCCCCTGAAAGACATGCCTGGTGTCCAGGGGAACTGTTCTCTGTTGTCTTCAGATCAATTGCAATAGAGGAAGATCTGGGTGTGTGTGGGGGGGGAGGTAGTTGGGAATTTCCTGCATTTTGCAGGGGGCTGGACTAGGTGACCCTGGAGATCCCTTCCAGCTCTATAATTCTATGAGTCTATATCACTGTAGCAAATGGAGTGTACCCATGCAGCCCTGATTTGGATGGGGAGGGGAGAGAGAGACTTAAGCCTCCAACCCCTGCTCATTTCCAGTAATTGAAATTGGACCTCCCATGCTATTATTAGAGTTTGAAGGGGGGTGGGGGGTGGAGACAGGCTTTTAAAAGGATATGGCTTCTCACCCATTTAAAATGAAACTAACAGCCCAGGGAGCCTGCTTTTAATTAGCAAAAGCAAGTAAAGGGTTAAAAGGATCTTTCAGGGCCCCAATCCAAACCTGACTTTTACAGGTGTGCTATTTTTCCGGTGGTGTGCAGATAGAGCTGTTTGATCCTCATCACATCCATTCTCAGCCTTCAAAGCGTGGTGACTTATGACTTGTCTGCATGGGGATTTCAAGGCAAGAGATGTCCAGAGGTGGTTTGCCATTGCCTGCCTCTGCGTAGCAATCCTACACTTCCTTGGTGGTCTCCCATCCAAGTACTAACCGGGACTGACCCTGCTTAGCTTCTGAGATCTGATGAGACTGCGCTAGTCAGGGCCATCCAGGCCAATGCAGCATAACTCGAGCTGTTGATAACATATTTTAGGACGATGCTGTTTTCTAGTCCATCATCAGCCGAAAGAATATACCAACTCTTGTCTTGAAATCAGTGCTGTTGCAGAGCAAAGGAATGCCACAGGTGGAGTAGATCCTTTAGCACCATGTCATGAGCAGGGAGAGGCTTGGGCAGTGAGGCTTGGTGTATGGATAGGGATGTTACAGATAACGCCCTATTTTGTGGAATGTTGGAGGGTGTTAACTGGGAGCAGCTCAAGTGTGGTACAGTCCTGCACTGAAGGAGTACATGATGTACCAAGAAGGCAACAACATGGGTGGGGCTGATGAATGTAGGGTGCTGTCTTCTACTGAGTTAGGCCATTGGTTCATCTAGCTTAGTGTCATCTGCTCTGGCCAGCAGCCACTCTCCAGGGCCTCAGCCAGAGAAACCCAGAAACCAGTACCCAGTTCTTTGAGTGCCAGGAGGTGCCAGGGATTGAAATTAGGACCTTGTGCATGCAAAGCATATAGCCTGCCACCTTGCTGAGCCTCCTCCCTTGATTGTATGGGTTTTTCCAACACAATCAGGACCATCTCATGTGATCAGCCAAAGTTGATCTCCAGTATGGATACCATCAAATTTCATGGGCACACTTCCATTCTGAGAACCGCAGTGTCTGAGATAGGTTCTCCTTGCTGAGGACAAACTGTTGCCCCCCCCCCCCCCGCTAATAAAATTTAGTAGGATTATTACTGTTAAAACTGACACCTGGAGTTATGCCGATTGTGTGTAAATAGCACTAAAGACTGTAAAAAAATAGCATAAAAGAAACAAGAGACTTGGGAACCCCTGTGACAAAAAACAGGTGAAATGAAAAGGCTGTCAATGACAACATCCAAAGCACAAAAGTAATACAAAAATGAGTATGCATAAATATCGAGACGCTCATTTTTTAAACTGCCCATCTCTGGCTTTCCCTTGAACAGCAATGTGATCTGGAGCAATTAGCAGGCCATCTTTCAGTTGCTGATTCCTGCATAACAATCCTGTTAGACAACCCTGGATTGACCTCTGCCCACATGATCCTGTTATGGACAGATGAGTCCTCGCGGTACGGAATCACACCATTGAACATCATAGATGTGAAGGCAAGTCTATGAAGCCCTGTTCCTATGTTATTTATTTATTTTATACCCCACCCTATCCCACACGTGGGCTCAGGGTGGCTTACAACATGTAATAAAACCGTAAAAGCAATAAAGCAAACAATAAAAGCAAACAAAAATAACACAATAACAAACAAAATAAAAAAGCAAAAAACAATAAAACAAACATTTTGAAATATGTTAAATGAACACATGTACAACCTGCATGAACATGCAAATACCAGTTTTTGAGAAAGAGCTAACACTAGTTCAATTTACAGATAAAACTGTGGGCAGCTACCTGGATGATTGTGGGGCTCAAATGACATATTCACTAGTACATGCATTGAAGGTACCATGAGAATTACTCAGTGCACATATAAAGAAAAAATAAAGCGCACATTCTACACGGGTTGCCCATGTGTTCACGATAACTTGTGAGCAGGGCTTCAAGGCTAGGGGTCACTTCTGCGGTCAGATTCCTAGGGAGCGGAGTGGTGATGCGTTAGCTTTATCCTTCTTTAGGCCTTTAGACAGATAGTGAACTTATCTGCAATGATGAGAATTTTGCAGCCTTTTCATGGGGAATGTGTAATCAAACGTTTGGTGCCTGTTTAGCTTGGCAGATAAAACAAGATTCATTATCATTTAGAGGGCAGGGACTATTGTACCAGTGTCATGCCAGCGAACACTGGACATGATGCCCTGGGACGTTCTAGGATTTGCAGAAACTCTATGGGTGGCATGTGCCCCTCCCCGGTTGGCACCATTTTCTCCTGTCAGTCTTTCAGGTGCCAGCAGGCAATGCTGAGCTTTCCCAGAAAATCTCCTGCTAACCTGGCAAGCCTAGTAACAGCATGCAGTGGAAACTAAGAAGACACTGCACTCCAGAGACCATACGTGGTCTGTTTTTTTAAAATAGGCCAGGCTCTCTGGTGCCTGGAAGCAGCATAACTGACTTTGAGATAGGACTCCTGTTGGTCTTGAAAATACGTTCTTATTTGTTGTTGGGTTTGGTTACAGTACAGGACTCACCAGCTTCTTGCTAACCACATATGAATTTGGCTGTTAGGTGTTGGAACCAAGTTTATTTCTCTCGGGGTCTGCATGAATATGCAGACACCATGATTCCAGACTCAGACTCTGAGGCTCCCGGTTCAAGCCCTGACTCTCTGACAAAGGAAAAGTTCCTTGCTGACTCCAGACAGGAAAATCTGATCCTGAACAGAGGAAAAGAAGCTTAAACTCATGAACAGATTGCTATAACACATATTTTCATCTCTGCTTGTTGCATTTTTATTCCACCTCCATAAGGTGGCACATGTGATTCACTCCTCTTCCATTTCCTCATCACAGCAACCTTGTGAGGTAGGCTGGGCTGAGAGTGAATGATAGAAGCTCATCTAATGAGCTTCATGGCTGCGTGTGAATTTGAGCCCTGGTCTTCCTGGTGCTAAACTGACACCCTTTTGTGTGTCTTTCACAAGCCTAGGTGCTGCCCTTCCCTGAACCCTCACCCTGTCCCATATCACTGCTCTTGTATATCTTCTGCACAGGCTAGCTGAAGCCCTGGCAAGCCACAGGGTAAGTTTTTTCCACTCACTTATTTGTGCAAACAAACAAAGAATCCCAAATTCACAATAATCTCTATTCCAAGATGGTGATTGAGGTCCTCCCCCTTAGTTCTGCTTGATAGTTTTGCCAGCGAAAGAAAATCGTCGGCGATGTCTAGCAGGAAATCCAATAAAAATTCTTCAAAAGATGGGCCTGACGTTGAAAAATAGCAAAATTATAAAAGTAGTCCTCAGAAAAGAAAAGGGGAGAGTTATTACATCTGGCAACGAGCAAAGGCCCAGAGCTCCTTCTCCAAATGAGCCATCACGAATTGAAAGTGTTTAGCTTCCCATTGATTAAATATGGTGAGGGACCTGAGGCGTGCCAAGCCTGGGGGATCAAAAGTTTGTTTTCTGTCAGAATGTGTTTTCAGTCATTGGGGGGGGGGGGGGGGAGGGATGGTGGGCCTGCGCCAGGCTATGTAACTGAGAAGCCTCAGGTTTGGAGTGAGTAATGGCCGAGATGTCGAAAAGCAGGAAGGCTGTTAATCATGCAACCCTCCTCCCCGTAATTCACTTCGGTAACTTGTACAAATTTGGTGTGTGTGTGTGTGTGTGGGGGGGAGGACAGATTCCTTTACCCCCTTTACTTAAAAAAAAATCTCTTCTGAAGGGAAAAGGGTTAGTATTATGGTTGCCAACCTCCAGGCTGTGGCTGGAGTTTTCTCGCTATTACAACTGATCTCCAGGTCACAGGGATTAGTTCACCTGGGAAAAATGGTCGCTTTGGAAGGTGGACTCTATGGCATTCTTCAGACAAAATAAATATTCAGCTCTGAAATATGTGTCATGTAGGTGAATCATGGACTAAGTAGGTGAACCATGGACCACGGACTTGCGGTGCAATTCAAAACAGAGTGATAACCTCCTAAGTCCATAGACTTCAATGGAACATAAGGTAAAGGTTTCCCTTGCTCGAAAGCCAGTCAAATTTGACTCTAAGGGGCGGTACTCATCTTTGTTTCCAAGCTGAAGAGCCAGCGCTGTCTGAAGACATTTCCGTGGTCATGTGGCTGGCATGACTAGATGCCGAAGCACACGGAATGCTGTTACCTTCCGACCAAACTGGTAGCTGTTTATCTACTTGCAATTTCTTGCTTTCGAACTGCTAGATTGGCAGGAGCTGGGACCAGAGACGGGAGCTCACTCTATCACGCAGCAGTATAGTCTTGAACTGCTGAACTACCGGCCTTCCGGTCTGCAGTTCAGCATCTTAACCACTGAGCCACATAGAAGGATATAATTCTGTTTAGGACTGCCATGGAAGTTCCCACATGAATTTATTTTCTGCCCTCCAACATGTCATAGAGGAAAACAGAGATAGTTGTATAACACCAGGGGGATGTATTTCCTTTATTTATTTATTTTATTCTACCACATGTCTGTGTAATGTGATTCTGCTGAGAATCACTACAATTTGTGGTGATAGATCTAGGATTGCATGAAATTCATCACTCGACATTGATAGTCATTGGCCCCTTTCACATTACCGTTCTAAACTGGATGTTATCTGTTGTTGGCCTGGCTCCAAGTAAAGCGATTCATACAGTTCTGTATCTGGCTATTTCAAACAGCACTACACTTTTCCCCCACCCTTTTCCGTGGGCCGATCTTCCTCTAACTAAACAACCAAAAACATTCTTAGTTGAGTGCTACGGTGGCACTATTGAGATGCCTTGGCACCATTGAGAGTCTTCTCCTCCTCCTCCTCCTCTTCCTCCTCCTCCTCCTCCTCCTCCTCTTCCTCCTCTCCCCAGCAAATGGCCTGCCAGGGTTCTGGGTCAATCCATGCTGGCTCCAAATTTGGCCAGCATTACTGCCAGCTTTGTTTCCCTTCACTGTATTTTGTTTATATCTCACTTGTTTCCTTTGTGGGGACCCAAAGCACCTGATCACATCATTCTCCCCTCTTCCACTTTATCCTCACAATAACAGTCCTGTGGGGTAGATTAGGCTGAGCGGTAGGGATGGACCCAGGTCACTCTCAATAAGCTTCCATGGCAGAGTGTAGATTCGTACTCAGCTGCTGAGTTCCTAGTCTGACATTCTAACTCCTGTGCCACAACAGCTGCCTTGCCTGCATGTAAAAGAGTGACGAGAGGTGATAATAACCCCCTTCTTCCTCCTCCAGCAGCTAAAGCTTTAGTGAATGCAGCTCAGCACCAAGAGTGTGCCCTCCCCAGCCCACCTGGCTGCTCAAGCCAGTGATGGGCGTCATCCTTCAGCCCTTCATCCTTAAGTACAAGTGCCATCAAGTGCAGCTGACTAATGGCAACCCCAGCTGGGGGCTTTCAAGGCAAGTGAGAAGCAGAGGGGTTAGCCATTGCCTTCTTCTGCAGAGTCTTCCTTGGTGGTCTCTCTTCCAGGTACCAACCCTGCTTAGCTTCCAAGATCTGACAAGATCGGGCTATACCACGCTGCTTCCCTCCTCCTTCATCCTTAGACGCCTACATTTAGCAGGCATATTCAAGTTATGAGCTTTCATGAGCACAAAAGCTCATACCTTGAATAAAACTTTGTTGGTCTTAAAGGTGCCACTGGACTCTAAATTTGTTCCACTGCTTCAGACCAACATGGCTGACCACCTGGATCTATATTTTTGGACACGCACAAGCAGGCTCCTTGAAAAGAGTATGCTTGAATTCATGGGTGCTGGCATCAAGGCTAGCATGCAGGATCCAGGTGGGACCCAAATGATCACCTGAAAAAGGCTAGAGGCCCCATCTTTGGTATTTAAAAATAGCCTCTAAGACAATAATGGTATCCATGTTAAAAGACCCTTCTGAAAGGAGAAGGAATGAGCTTATGCACTATGAGAGCAGGGGCAACCCAGAGGTGCTAGGTCATGGCAAGGTCACCTGGAGGCCTACCCAGAGCTTGCTCAGCTGTCAGCTGCTTGCTCAGTGGCCTGACTGATCTCCCAACCCTGTCATGTGCTCTGATCAATTGCCTCACGTTTCAAGGCAGGAGTGCATTTAATGTGCCCACCACCCCTGTTGTCTTTGTCTTCCCTTCTTCCTTGATCTCCCATCTCTGCTGTGAGCAGGAAGCCTCCTCTCACCAAAGGAATACGAAAAAGCTTGTGACCTCTTAAATTCAACAGAATGCTTATTTGTGAGAGCACCTAGACCAGGCTTTAAGGACCTTGAACTGGACTCTGAAGGTCAACCAGCGCAAGTCCATTCTCACTGAGAAAGCTCTGTTTCTCCAAGTATGGGCAATGTTTTAGTGTGGAAGATGATTCCATCATGTGTTCCCCTGCGCCTGCACTCTGAAGTGGTCCAGCCCATACACAGAGGTTTTTTCCCTCCTCAAAGAGGACCAAGTTAGATTTGATATGAGTGTGTCTCATGGTTTTTCTTAGAACTTTATTGTAGCTTGGGAAGCTCAGAGTTTGTTGGGAACAGCAGTGAAGCTGTTTTCCTGATCAAAACTCCCTCTCTCAAGTTGTTTCCCCACCTGTGAGAGAAAAGGTAGCAGTTACACCCATATTTTCCCCTGCAAAAGGATAAAAAGCCTGGATTGGGCAATATTGATCCGGAAAGTGTTACACAGAGTAAGGGTTAAGAACTCCTTTCCCTCATAACTGTCTGCTTCACTTAAATTCAGATCCTGCCCCCCCCCCCCCAGTGGAAATGGTGGTGATAATCTTCTGATGAACTTGTAGGGTTTTCAAGGCAAGATATATTCCTAGGTGGTTTGCCACTGCCTGGCTCTTTGTAGTAACCCTGGTATTCCTTGGTGGTCCCCTGTCCAAATACTAACCAGGGCTGACCCTGCTTAGCTTCGGAGATCTGATGAGATCAGGCTAGCCTGAGCTATCCAGGTCAGGACATAATAGAAATACAGCTTTGTTTTGAGCTGCATTGTATAGTAAAGGTACAGTTTTTTTAAAAAAACCACCCTTGAAAAGCACTCCACATATTTCCTTTAGTTTGGCTCTGTGAATTAGGCTGCAGTCCTAAGGGCACCTTCTGGGGAGTACACCCCACATGAGTCTTAATTCTGAGTAGACCTTCTTCGGAGTGCTCCTTTAGTCTCAAAAATGAAAACTCAGTTACAAGAGTCAAGGTCTTCTTCAGACTCATAATAATTTCCTAATGCTCCTTTGAGAAATCAAGGCTGTTTCCCATGGTTATAAGCGCAATATGAAGCAGATGCCCTTCAGCTATGCCCATAGCACAACATATCAGTCAGTCTATAGACATCACCACCTTCATGTGGTAAATCTGGGAACTGAAATGTAGAAAGCTGCAAATGACAGGAATCCACAGAAAGACAGTATTATAGCAATATCACATGTGGATTAGCCACTAATTTTTATACAGTAAAAATATTTGATGTGCTGAATACTGCTTATGGATAGGACATATGAAAAATAACCACCTTTTGAGTTTAGGTGGGTGTCACAATACCAAACTGAGTTCACCTGGCTTGGCATATTTTATTCCTTTCCTTTCCTTTCCTTTCCTTTCCTTTCCTTTCCTTTCCTTTCCTGTTTCAAAATGATTCTGCATCCATTGCCAGGATAGGGCCCTGATATCTTTTTGCTGAAACATGATGTTCAGTTTTCTTGTGATTAAACCCATATTTTGCTTGGCTATAAGTCAAACATGGAGGCAATATGCACAGATGAACTAATTTCAGTTTACTTGCCAGCAGGTAATTTGATAGGCAATTTGGCACGTGCCCATTTTAGAATTAAGCAAACCTGAGCAATAAAGAGGTAGGAAAACAATCCCCCACCACTGCAATGAGGCATTTTGTTTAGTTCAGCGGGGACTTATTTGGCCTTCAGTTTCTTGGGAAGCATTGACCTCATTTTGAATTGGCATCATGACATTACTGTAAGGCCAAATCTGATTGGCTATGCAGCATTTCACCATCATTACCCTCATTGCGTGATCCCCGATTGGCTAGGGTGACACAGCAAAGGAGACAAGCTCAGGGAATGATGTGGTTGGCTATGGCTGCAAATATATAGGAGCAGAATTGAAAAAAGGTATGTTTGTAAGGAGGGTTTTTTTTTGGGGGGGGGGAGTCATTTTGGACCCCTTGAAAGTGTTATTTTTATATCTAGAATATTTGTATGCAAACATTTGGTGTACAGCTAATGTGCCTGGGTGACTTACTATTTGGAAAGGGCCTTGCTACAGAACGACAGAGGCATTGAAAGAAAATGGGTGTAGCTCAAACATTGACATAGTACCGTTATACTGAGACTCTTCTCAGAAGTTTGACCTTGTACTCGACTGCTTGTTTCTTGATGTTTGAAAGCTAAGAGGTGGGCAGTGTATTGACACTATAGTTTAGTTTGATTTCTTATGGTAGCAAAATAGATTTATGGCAGCAATACCCAAGATGGACTTTTCATTTCATAACTTCTTGGAGAAGGGGTGCGAGAAAGAACAAGCTGTAACGGGATTACTAAATAAAGACTTGGATCACAACTGACAAGGAGAACTTCTTACCACATCACCTTTTGTTCCATTTTCGTAATCCCACCCCCTTCTCTCCTTTCATCAATGGCTACTTAGTCCTAAGGAGGAACAACTGTGACAAGACATGCATAACAAAATCCTAGTTACCCCCTTCTTTCTAAGATAGTTCAGGTTTTGGAATGGGCAGTTTTGGAGCACAGAAATGGTAAGGAGGGAAGGGGCACGTAACCCTTTCTCCACCTGCCCCTTTCTGCTGCCTATTCCCAAGAATCATTTTTCCACCTCCAGGGTTCAAGATGTGAACTTGCCTTCACTAACACATGCCTGTAATTCCATTCAAGTGGAAAAAAGCTTGGAAGGGAAAAGTTCCTTTGGCAGGTGGGGAGAAGGTTTGGTGTATCTTACTGCCCCACCACTACTCTGCTAAAAATGGAGCCTTCTCAAAGATGTCACCCTTTGAAGGGAAGGCCAGGGTTTGGTAAGACATGTTACTAGTGTACAACATGTTGCTCATCACTAATCTCCCATACCATTTCTCTTTCTGCAGGCTGAGCACAGAGTTTAAGCTGAAAAGCAGACGGGATGATAACAAGTGTGACCCAATAATTAGAGAGAAGTAGCAAAAGTGCAAGGTGCCTTGTATCCTATTGGTGAAATGAGTCCAGTCGAGATCCTTGTTAAAGAGCGAGCTTGCACAGAATGGCTGGTTTGGTGGAGGTAGGGTTGCCAACCTCCAGGTGGGGCCTGGAGACATCCTGGGATGACATCTGATTTCCTGACAACAGAGATCAATTCTCCTGCAGAACATGGCTGCCTTGGAGGATGGAATCTATGGCATAATACCCTGCTGAGGTTCCTCCCCTCCCCATAGGGTTGCCCACCTCCATGTGGGGCCTGGGGATCTCCCACTTTTACAACTGGTCTCCACCTGACAGAGATCAGCTCCCCAGGAGAAAATGGCTGCTTTGAAGGGTGGACTCTATGGCATTGTACCATGCTGAGGCCCCTTCCCTTCCCAAAATCCACTCTCTCCTGGATCTACTCCCAAAGTTTCCAACCCAGACCTGGCAACCCTACCTCCCCAGATCCCACTCTTCCCGGCTGCACCCCCAAACCACCAGGAATTTCTAAAGCCAGAGTTGGCAATCAGTGAATTTGTGCAGAGATCCTTGTTGGACAGACAGCTTGAGCAGAGGTCCTTCCCTGGAGGAGTGCTTGTGCAGACTGTTGGAGGGCTCATGCAGAGATCTTTGTTGGCTTGCGTAGAGATCCTAACAGGGTGGAGGGCTTGCACAGGGGCCTTTAGTCTGAGAACAGGGGCATTCTGTAAATGTCCCCATTTCCATCTGTGAAATGCTGGAGAGCGTATCCTAGCTGAATGGATGCTGTGTGCCCATGAAGCCTTAAAAACAACCTCAGCAACGCTCTGTTTCCCCAATGTGGTTTTGGCCAGCGCAAAGCTGGCTGTCATGAAGAAGGCTTTACCCCATTCCTGGCCATAATGCCACTAAGTATTGCCGGCATTAATCATGACGCTAGGTAAGCATTGTGGCACTTTTATGGCAGCTCTGAAGCTAATCTGTTGCTAATGCCTTCTGGATTATCATGATTTCTTACAGTTGTGATTCATTAACTCAGATGCCTAATAGAATTAGTATTAAACATCTCCTGTAGATTTCTGCCTCAACACGTTGAGGCTTCAAAGCCCTTTCAGTATTTCATTGTGTTACATTAAACGGCTGTCAGGCACATTGTGTGGTCTCTCCGAGAGGTCATGGTGCTGGCTGAATTAAAGAGTCACATGGCCGGGTACCCCTCTGTGTCATGGAGGATGGACTTTACTTCTCAGCAGAGACCTGAAACACTCTGGGATTTGGAGACCAAGCTCAAGCTGGCATTACACTCACTGATAACGTGATTCAGGTTCAGGAGTTTGCTTGTGATAGAAGGATTAGAACCTAGCGGTGGTAGACCTATGTTTGGTCTGTACCATTTCAAATGACAAGTGGGGCTTATGTGACTGAAGCCTCCCTCATAGAAAAACAGATTCATGAAGGAGTGGGCTATCAGTGGCTACTATTCATAGTAACGTATTCGGAGGCAGCAAACCAGTAAATACCAATGCTAGGAAGTAACGTCAGGGAAAGGTCTCAGCATCTGTGCCTCGTTTGATGGTCCTTCAGGGTGAAACAGGATGCAGACTAGATGAACCACTGACTTAATCTGGCATGGCTCTTAAAAGTATCTCTGCACAAAGCAGATGAAGGTGGCCAGGGAGAGGAGGTCTATTCTATCTTGACAAGGTAGTTTTTTTATATGCAGAGAGATTTTTGTATGAAGGAACGTTCTGTTAAAGGAGTTGCAGATGAAGCCCAGCCCTGACACCAGTTTTCCACCTCAGTACCAGATGTAGCAAAGGAAAATGAAGCGTTTGTATCTGAGTTGTACTCAGAGCTGGCTTTGTGAAGTTTGAGAAAGTAGGACTTGTGGAAAGGCACTGAGGTTTGATAATATAGCATACTGAGATTTGGGACTCCTTGCTTTTCCAATAATTTCCAATAGGTCCCAATCCAAAACATGCTGACTGGTTCCACAAGAACCTCAGGAATTACTACAAGAAGTGTGTGCTTCTCTACTTATTTCTCACTACCCTCTTTCCTCCCCAAGGTTAGTCATAGTATATTAAGATCCTATAACATAAGTTAAAGGTTTATTTATCTCTGTTTTATGAAGGGCAATGTGTACAGTATGTGTCTTGCTTCCCTGATAAATCTTCTTTCGTCACTCTTTCGTTTCTTCAAACTAGTATTTTAATGTTTTCCCTAGAGTATCCTCCCCAAATATAAAGAGATGGAGGTGGCACCTATGATTCAAGTGACCCCTTAGGACAAGGGTCGCCAACCGTGATGAGCCTGTAATCCCTTTGGGAATTAAGAGGGCACTGCCACAAATGGCTGTCATGGAGGGCTCAGCCAATGACAAAATGGCTGTCATGGCACCTGTGGCCAGTCTAGGGATGCCAGACTATGAGGCTCCTCCAGTTTCAGGTATTCCTCTATGCTCCCCCCGAAACAGGCAAGAAGCTGTAAATAAACGTGATGTGCTTGCGTGACCTGGAAGCGACATAGTCACGTCGGGGGGAGCAATGCTCTGGTTTTTGAGCAAAACTCTATGGTAGAAACTAATTCTACCACAGAGTTTTGCCCCAAAACCAGAGCATTGCTCCCTGACATCCCCAAGATGCCTGCGTCACTTCTGGGTCACATAGGCACGTCACGTTTATTTTCAGCATTCCTCCCTGCTCTCAGTAAGTTCACCTCCCAGTCCCCCACTAGCAGGTCCGAGGGACCTGGCAGCTCTAGGCCAGCCACTCGATATTGGGAGGTTCCGAGCTCCGTGTCCTTCTCTGACAAAGTTGCGTGCTTCTGAATGGGTGCTCCCTGCAGGTACAGAGGAGTCTTCTGAAGCACTTCTTGCTCCAGTGAAGTGGAGAAAAGCCAGGATGGCCCTTTGCTTTGGGGAGATATGCTCTGGGGAAGAAGCAGATGCCAGGAAACACACTGGTGGGCACCCTGGTGCTCACAGGCAGCACACTGGAGACCACTGTTGTAGAACTAGTGAACCCGACCTCCCTCTTCTGAGACTTTTCAGAAAGCCATAAAAGCCGCTTGCTTAAAAACAAAAATGAAAATGGATGAGCAAAATTCCTTATTCCTTTCAATTTGTGGCTTGCTTAAGTTTTTATCCAGCACTCCAATTCTCTGTCTTCCTTGCTGATGTTTTAGATTGGGGTTGTATTGTATATATGTGTACAGTTTTAATACACTGTATGGTAGTTATGCATTGTTCTTAGACATACTTGTAATTTATAATATATGCTGACTATATAATGATGATTTATTGATGCTCAAATAATGTGGAGAAATTTGTACTGTTGTCAGAAACCTTCTGTGTAAGGAAACTGGTGCTGTCAAGTCGCAGCTGACTTTTGGTGACCCCGTAGCATTTTGGGGAGAGACGTTTGGAGGTGGTTTTGCCATTGCCTGCCTCTGCACTGCGACCCTGGACTGCCTTGGTGGTCTCCCAGCCAAATACTAGCCAGGGCCAACCCTGCTTAACTTTCAAGATCTGATGAAATCAGGGTATCCTGGGCCATCCAGGTAAGGGTAAGGACATAGGAAATGGCATTTTTTTAAAAAATCACCCGTCTTCCATTTTGTTTTGTACAAGGGAAGAATGAAATCAGAATACCAGGATTATCGGGTCGAAAACCACAACAATGAGAATTTTAGAATCATCCTTCATGTTTTTGCTTTGACATCTTGCACTCGTAACGGGCAAATTAATTGCTCCTGTTTTTCCCATCCCCACTCAACTTCTGTCTGTTTTTGTGGTGTTGAGTGATGAGAGTCACAGAGCAACAGATGCAAAGAATTAAAAGATTATAAGAAGAAAAGAGGGCAATGAAAACAAAAACCAACTCCCCTCCTGGCATTTGTTCCCAGGTTGATTGAAGACGGTTTTTCTCATTTGTGTTGCCAGGTGGAAGCCTGGACATCCTTTATCTCTTAAAAATGACCAGAGAACTGTTGTCCTCCCTGCCCTTCCCTTGTTCTTTTGTCCACCCTTCTGCACCTGTTATGCTGGTGCACCTGGAATCATGCTGACTACTGCAGACATGGCAAGTAAGCAGACAAAAGGACTACGGAACAATGTGGTGGGACAAATGTCTCTCCAATGTAGGGAGGTGAGGTGGTGGATTTTTTTTTGTGGGGTGGAATCCCCTACCCAATGAGCTTTGTGGCCGAATGGACAGCTGAACCGCAGTCTACCAGGTCCTGGTTGGACACTAAGTGCTACACCAGACAGGCTCTCTGTTATCAGCTTCTCCTTATGCTTTCCCCTCCAGGAATCTTCTCTAGCTTGGCTTCTGTCCTTCTAGCGCACACTTTGTGTGCCCATTTGTTCCCAGTGTAGTTCGCAGAGAATAATTTACAACAGCATCACTTTGTCTTCCCAAGAGACTATTTGGAAACTCTACTGATGATATAATTCAGTATCATTTAGCGTGATGTTTCATTTGCAGTGTGACAAAAAATGGAAGGTGTGCTAGACCGGGTAGTAATATTTGGGCACCATGGACAGGAAATGGAGCCCAGGTACCCCTCTTCCCTGGCATTCACAGATGATGGCAGCAAACCCATTGATCTGACTTATGCCCAGTCTTCAAATGCTGGAAAGAGGGACATGAGATTTCCCTTAACAACATCCACAAGCCCCCATCCCCTGCTCTCCACACTTGAATAGGGCAAAGGATGTTAAACATTGTCATGGTGTTGCATACAAAAAGTGTAGCTAAGGAGGGATTTAAAAAAAGTAGGGGGCATGATCCCTATGGATGTCAGTCTCCCAGAATTACAACTGATCTCCAGACTACAGATCCCCTGGTGAAAAGGGCTGCTTTGGAGAGTGGGATCTATGGTATTATACTTTGCTGATGTCTCCTCCCCTCCCCTCTCTTCCCCTCCCCAGACCCTGCCCTCCCCAGACTCTCCAGGCTTCAATCCCAAATCTCCAGGAATTTCCCAACCTGGAGCTGGCAGTCCTAATGCCCCTCGGATCTAAGTGCTGAACACATTTGAGCACAATTTTTTTGAGCACAAGGGGCCTATGGGTGGAGGGAACTGAACTGTGTCTGCATGGAAAGACTGCCTCCCGTCAGTCTCTCCCCATCAAGTATTTGTCTCCCAGCTGTACTTCCAGTAATGCTCAGTTTAAAGGAGGGGGGGGCTTTGGGAAGATAAGATGTGGGCACCGAGACAGTCTGGCACCCGCATATCTATTCTGTTCTGAAAGTTAGGACCCCCCCTCCATCTCTATATGGTAGAAACAAACCGAGATGGAAATGAAGACTGCTGTGCTATCATGTGTAGTTAGGGCCCTTGTATAAACATGCCTTTCCCTTTTGTTTTGTTTAGACAATTGTTACAAACTGTTTTTTCCCCCACCCACTTTCATTGCTCCATTCACGGTTTGTTCCTTTTACCCAGTTTTTAGGACCTTTATTTGTCATTCATGCAAAAACAGGTGCCAGTCTTAATGGTTAGAGTTCTATTGAGTTTCATTGGTGCAGCTGGGTAAAGACAACTGCATTTCGGCTATCAGTGAGTACCTTCATCAGAAGCTGGAATCTTCAAGTCGAACGAGTGTGCCCATGAAACTGGGGAGCATCTCAGCCTCCTCCTCCCTTTATGATGCTCTTTCATCTGAAACTGGTACTTGCTGGCTAGGCGGGGTATAAATCCAAATAAAATAATAAATAAATAGAGCATGGCCCATTGTTGTTAGAGAACTGCTGAGTCTTTTTCTGCTATCTCCAGAATTAGCAAACGAGTGACTCCCACACTTCTTTCTCCATTCACTCCTTCAGTTAATCATCCTGCTTCTCCATTTTCAAGGCCAGTGTGGTGTAGTGCTTAAAGTGATGGACCACGATCCCAAAGACCCCAGGTTCAAATCCCTTCTCTTGCCTTGAAAACTTGCTGGATGACGTTGGGCCTAACTTTCCACACAGGATTCTTGTGAGGATTAAATGGATGAGAAGAGAATGGTATAAGTAAGCTGCTTTGGGTCCTGATTGGGGAGAAAAGTCCTGGGGAATTCATCTTCATTTCCCTTTAGCTTCAAGGCACTCTGCAGGTGATTTCTCTATCTTCCGCTTTTAGACCCTTCTACAGAACCAGTGTGAGGTAGCAGTTAAGCACTGGAGAGATCAGGGGTCAAGTCCCTACTCAGTCATGTAGCTCATTAGGTAATGATGGGCCAGTGAGTTTCCTGGGGTGGTCTTAGTGATTCTTGGGCTCTGGGGAAACATGAGGATGGGGTCCCAGAAGCACTGTGGGAGGTGGGTCACCCTCTGCTGCAGAGCAGATTGCCCTCAGGTTGCCTCCATGATTGCAGAGCCCCTCTCCCACTCTATACCTCCCGAAATTGAGGCAGTGCCCCCCAAAGTGTCTGTATGCCCTCCTCCCACTGTGGGGCTGTCCTGTCCCTGGGGCCTTCCTCCTGGCATGAGGCTTGGGTGTTCCAGGCACTCTTCTCCCAGAGTGGGGCTTGGCTGGCCTGTGTGCTCTCATTCCAGCTCTCTTTAGGGCTTGGCCCATGTGGATTTATGGCTGAGCTGGGTGGGTCTCCTAGGGTTGCCAGGTGCTCCCTGGCCACTGGTGTGTGTAGGGGGTAGGGTTTCCAGCTCCAGGCTGGGAAACTCCTGGAGATTCGGGGGTAGGGCTTACAGTACAGTAAGTACAATATATAGAGTACAACATCATAGAGTCCACTCTCCAAAGCATCCATTTTCTCCAGGCAAAATGATATCTGTAGTCTGGAGATGGCACCTCTAGGCTTGCCCAAACTGGACAGGGTCTTGCCTTCTTGTGCCATTGGGACTGCTTGGGCTGCTGGCTCACAGCCCTCCCCCCCCCACTGCCCTAGTAGGCTGAGTGAAGTCACTACCATTGCAGCAGTAACAGGAGCTTCAGAGCAGGGGCAGGATCAGGTTGTCCAAAATGCAGCTGCCAGGCTTCTGACTGGAACATCTCAGTCTTCACATATACAACCTGCCTTAGAGTACCTGAATTGACTGCCTATTGGTTTCCTTGTCAAAATCAAGGTCCTGGTTTTGACTAGGGTTGCTAGGTCCCTCCTGGAAGCCGGCAGGGGATGGGGGGGGGCTTATTGAGAGCAGGGATTTTCATCTGATGATTCAGTGATGTGCCCACATGACTTCCAATGTGACTTGGAAGTGATGTAGGCACATCGGGGAGATGCTCTGGTTTTCGGCAAAAATTCGATGGTAGAATTAGCTTCTACCTTAGAGTTTTTGTCCAAAAACCAGAGCGTTTCCCCAATGTCCCCAACATGCATGCATCACTTCTGGGTCATGTTGAAGTCACATAGGCACGCACATTGCTAATATGTCAGGCATTCTTCCCCGGTAGATCTCTGGGTGATCCCCATTCCCACTAGGATCTTTAAAGCCCTAAACCGTCTGGGACCATCATACTTGAGGCCCACTTTTCCCTTTATGACCCCCCCCCCCTCGGTAGCTGTGCTCATAATCTCATGACCTACTGGTGGTGCTGGGCCCTCAGGTTGCATGTTTGGCATCCACCAGGGAAAAGGCTTTTTCAGTCATAGCCCTTTTCTGGTGGAATGGTCTCTCAGATGAGACTGGGGTCTTGAAAGATCTCTCTAGGTTCCGCAGGGTCTGTTAAGACTGAGCTTTTCCTTCAGGCCTTTTCTGATTGAGTTTATTTTGAGGCTTAATGCTGGATCCTCCCTTATCAGTTGTGAATTGTTGGTTTTTATACTGTTTTATACTGTTTTTATACTGTTTTAAACTACACTTTATAAGTCTGCTTCGAGCCCCATTTTGCGTTAGAAGGGTGGTATATAAATTTAAATAAAATGAATGAATGAATGGGAGAAGCTGGCCCTCTGGGACTTCTCTGTTTTGCAGAATGCTTAAAAGGACTGACCTCTCCTGTTGAGAGTATGACCACCCCAGTTATTGCCCCGCCAAGGTTTGCTAATTGGCAGTGCTCCAAGGCAGGCTAATATAACCAGCCACTCATTATTTGCTTGGAAGAATTTGAAGCTGTGCACTATACAGCACCAATCCCCTTCGCCCCGCTTAAAATGGCAGATTTGCAAAGAAAAATGAAAGGGCTGCTTTAAAAGCCATCAGGTGTTAACTCTGTTGCTAAGCCGCCTTTCATCAGGCAAGCTAGGAGAACTGGTGACTTCCCATGGATTTGCTCTGTAGATTTAAAATGGAGAAACTTGTGAACTTCTGACCACTTCTCTGAACCTGACTTCCCAAGCTTTTGAAGTTCACCCATCCCGACCTCAGAACCCATGTGGAGAAGCCATCAGCTAGGAAAACAGAGATGGAGAACATCAAAGCGGTGATTGGAAGCAGCTGTGTAAATTGTCGGGAAATTGTACAGAGAGACACATACCTATGTGTTTATCTACTTAAACCTATAGCCTGCCGGGTGCATCTTGGGGTCTTTCTGGAACACATTTCTAACGAAGTTGGCATTCTCTGTGGCTTTCCTTCTTGGCACAGGCCAAGGAGTCTTGAAGAGAGTGCAATGTCTTCTAGCCAGTATTAATAAGACTCCCCTTACAGGGCTTTTTTGGAAAGCGATGGTGCCACTAAGACAAGCTCCTTTATGGAGAAAGGTCAGCCCTGGGGCAAGTGTTTGACGGATGGCCTGTAAGCCGGGAAGGAGGAAGAGGTCATGCAGAGGCTGTGAAAGGTGGTTTGTGCTAGTGCCAGCGTCAAAGCGGAAGGCATGTGTGCATGATTGAAGGCTGCATCTCGGCTTGGCTCTCATTCATTATCATCAATCACACCCAGCACTGACAGCTCAACAATTTGTAAGTCTCCTAGCTGACCCGTGCCCCATTCAAGTGCTTAGCCTGTATGACTGCTCCAGCTCTGACCCCTTCCCAGTGACAGATGACCCTTTGCAAGTCGTCAGAACATCGTCTATGAGAACCACTGCGATCTCAGCAGGTAGAATCAAGTTCAAAAGTGATAGGGAAACAAGGGGGAAATAAATAGGGTGATGATGGGAGCCGAAATCTGAAGTCCAGTTCCCAGCAGGACCTTCCTCGTGTAGGCCAAGTGTCTCAATTTAGCGGGAACAGTCCTGATGTTTCACTTTCTCCGTTCCATCCTTTCTTCTTATGAAACTTTTGCTGTATAACAATGCAAAAATGCACATGTGCAATCGCTATAGCCTAATGTTGCGGCATGACGGCAACTTAAATGCATGCACGTGAACACTGAGTCACCATGTACGACAATTCGTCGTTGTAGATAAAGGTATACACATGAACACTGATCAGGGTTGCCAGCCTCCAGGTGGAGCCTGGAGATCTCCCGCTTTTACAACTGATCTGCAGCTTTCAGAGATCAGCTCCCCTGGAGAAAATGGCTGCTCTGAAGGGTGGGCTGCATGGCATTGTACCATGCTGAAGCCCCTCCCTTCCCCAAACCCCTCCCTCTCCCGGATCCATCCCCAAAGTCTCCAGGTATTTTCTAACCCAGACTTGGCAACCCTAACACTGATGCATGCTGTAGCCTATATACTTAAGGGCCAAATTACACATGCATGTTTTCAAAGAGTTGGATCCGGGTGCCTGATCCAACTCTAGTTATTTAATTCTTATTTATTATTTAATTCATTTGTACCCCACCTTTTTGCCCAGTAGGGACCCAAAGCAGCTTACATTGTTCTTCTCTCCTCCATGTCCTCCTCACAACCTTATGAGATAGATGAGGCTGAGAGTGCGACTGGTCCAAAGTCATCCAGGAAGCTTCCATGGCATGAGTGGGGATTCCAGGCGCGTAGCCAGGATTTTTAAAGTCAGTGAGCATTTAAATTTCTTAGGAGGTACTGGCTAATTGAATTTAAGGTAATTTAATTAAGTTTCTGGGGGAAATAGGGAGGTGCTGTATGGCTCCGTGTGGCCACCGTAGCTGGCCCTTCGCACCAGACAGCTGTGCTCCTTCCCTGCACCCGCCGCTGCTCAGGGACTGGATGGGAAGTCGTGGGGCCTTGCCGGTAAGTTGAGGGGCCTAGGCCCGAGATGCCTCACTGGAGCTACAGGCCTAAGGGGATTCAAACCTGGGTCTCCCAGTACTAGTCCAAACCTATTAACCTCTACACCACACTTCTGTGGGGAACGGCTTCTTTTTTAAAAAAGGAGTGATGTCTGGATAGCCCCGGCAGGGCTGACCTTGGCAAGTATTTGGATGGGAGTCCTCTAAAGAATACTTGGGCTAGGAGGCAGAGGCAGGCTATCAAGCCACTTCTCTGAATGTCCTCTGTGCTCTAGTAGGAGTTGCCAGAGGTCACTATGACTTCCAGGCACAGGTGGCGCGCGCACACACACACAGGTTCAGAATGCCACTGCTATGGGAGGAAGGGCTTCTACCCCTTTGCCAGTAATTTTCCCACTCGGAAACACTGCTGTGAGCAGCAAAAATGAAGAAATATCTCCCCCCCCACACACTGTTTCTGTGCAGGGAAAAAGTTTGTGGGGGAAGGCAGGAGCTCTTCTGAGCCAGTTTGGTCTCTTTCTCTCTCTCTCTCTCTCTCTCTCTCGAAGCCATCTCCCACTGCTGCTGTATGGCTGCAGGCAACCCGGAACCAGCTCTTTAAAAAGACTAATGTGTAGTTTGGCCCTGAAAGAACAAACATCTTCAGCAGTGTATGATATTGGGAATGGAGGGCTTTCCCAGGGATCCTTGGTATGAAAATAAGAATATTCTACCGGTGTCTGAGAACAGCTGTCTGTGGAGAATGGGCTGGATGTCTTTTAAAATTCCCCACAATTCAGACTGTGGAGGCTGCTTCTTATCAGGGGCGAAGGGCTATGCTTTCAGTTGTGTGGAAGATTAATGCTTTTTGTAATGTGAAACATTTTTTAAACAAATGCATTAAGTAGCCATGTCTGAAAGTAAAAGAAGAAGGTAGCTGTACTGAGATGATGGGAAATTATTTGCTGATCCCAAAAGAATAATTAAAAAAGAATTAATCAGGATAAACTTCATACGTTGGATACCTTGTTATTAGCATATCTTTTCAGGCCATATGCTATTCCAAATTTTGCTAAATAAAATTAATTTCCCTGGTAAGGTTTGTCTTCCTCCGAAAGATCTTTTTCAGTGTTTTATAATTCTTAAGAGTGGTGGACTTTAATCAAGAGAACTGGGCTTGATTCCCCACTCCTCCTCTTGAGGCCTCCTGGATGACCTTGGGCCAGTCACAATTCTCTCAGAACTCTCTCAGCCCCACCTCCCTCACAGGGTATCTGTTGTGGGGAGAAGAAGGGAAGGACACTCCTTAGGGTAGAGAAGAGCAGGGTATAAAAACCTACTCTTCTTATCTCTGGTGTAGATTAGACCTTCGATTTAATTTAGGTCAGAAGGAAGTTCCAGTAATCTCTTTCGTGGATACAGGCCTGGTGCTGAATATGTTCTGGTGAGGGAACCTAAAGGAGACTTGAAGTTAGGTTTCTCAAAACTGCCTCGGGAGGCATTACTTGTGGGAGGATAGAATTTGGAAAGGATGTGATGTTATTTCTGGGTGGCACTCTAGGATTTCCCTGTTTGCTATGGTAAATATTGTAGAGAGAATTAAGGAAATTCCTAGAGTGTCACTATGGTCACCGTTGTTTTCTCCCTCTCAGTTTCTCAAGGGCAGGAGATTGGGGCTTGGGGGGTGGGAATTCTCTGCCAGGCCTATGCAATCAGAAGACTACTTAGGGTTTAGACAGGTATGTCAACTTGAAGCAGCACAAACTGAAATGGCAGTCTGATATGATTATATTTACTTAATTTCTTAATTTTAATTTAATTAGAATTTAAGTGCCAGGCACCCAGGTGCTCATTCTAGGATGACCACTGATGGATATTCTGTTTAGAGAGCTTATAGCTATCCAATGTAGCATTACCTGACTATGTAATGTTTATGCTTCAAAGACATAAAACCACAATCTCATTATTGGCAGCGTTAATGTTTCATCCAGGTAAACGGCCAAGGCAGAGGAAGAGTTAGGCCTGAAGAGGACAATTTGAAATAGATAAAAAGGGCTCTTATCGAGAAGGGCATAATTAGTTTGCCTAGTTAAATTTTCCACTAGCACGGATCCGTAAGGGTTGTTGTTATTTTTGCTACCTAGTTACAAACCAGGCAGTACAATCCTAAATAGATTTACACTGTTCTAAATATATTGAAGTGAGTGGACTTAGAATGCTGTAACTCCATTTAGGACACCAGAAGTGTCTTATTTTTGCTCTGTTCTTCTTACGAGACGATCAACAGCAATCAGCCACGATAGCTACTAGAGCCCCCACACTCAGAGACACTGTATCACTAGGGCTGCCAGGTCCCCCGGAAGGGCAGGGATTTGCCCGCTCAAAGGGCCCCCAACCTGCCAGCCCGTATTTGGCCAGTGGGGGGAACCCTGCCCCCAAAGTGCCAAGATCTGGCTGACATGCCTGGCACAATGACATCATCCAGAGGTGACGTCATCGTGCTGGGCACGTCGCCAGGGTGATACTCTAGCAATCAGCCTGAAAACTCTATGGTACCATAGAATTTTCAAGCTGAATGCTAGAGCGTCCACTGGCGGCATGCCTAATGTGATGATGTCACTTCTGGGTGACATTATTGTGGCACACGTGTGCTACTCACGCACGTGAATGTCCCAGACCAGGATCAACTCCCACCCGCTGCAAGACGTAAATAACCTGGCAACCCTATGTACCGCTGAATAGCAATTGCTGAGAATAATTTTAAAAAGATAAGTTAGGATATTTCCTACAATCCACCCTCCATTATACTTTGGGGGTTGTAAGGTGTTTCTAGATTGGTTTAATATGGTGGAGACATCTATCAGTGGCTATTAGCCATGGTGATTAAAGGGAACCTCCAAATTCAGAGGCAGTCAACCTTTGAATTCTAGTGCCAGGAGGCAACATCGGGAGAAGGCCTCAGTCTCTATGCCCTGTTGTTGTCTGTCCAGAGGAATGGGTTGGTCACCATGTGAGACAGGATGCTGGACTAGACAAACCATTGGTCATATCCAGCAGGGCTCTTATGTTTTTATGTTCTTATGTCCTTTTTAATGTTTATTTTTTTCCAAATTTTATATTATTGTAATCCACCTCAGGAGAAAGGCTAGTATATAAATATTTCACATCAATAAGTATTCGAGAGAGAACATTTTAGAAGACATTGTAGAATTAATAACTTGATTGGCAGCACTGGCAAAAATGAGTATTGATTGTTCACTGGAAATCACTGCCATTAAAAGAGAGTATCTGGGCTAATTAAATGGATATATTACAGGAGTAGAAAAGAAAATATCCAGTGTGATTTGTCAAAAAAAATTTTATTTCTATTATGTTGACATACTAATATCGAAGATAACCTTGAAACATGCACCATATGTTTATCATTTTGTATTGCAAAATTTTAAAATAAATTTTTATTTACGACATTTACATCCTGCCTTTACAAAGGCTGCAGCAGCTAACAATTTAAAACATACATAAAACAGTAAAAGTTTTAAATTATCTCCTAAATGGTAGGAAGGAAAAGGCCAAGTAAAAATTCTACAACTGCCACTGAAAAGACTCTAGGGCTGATTTCCCACAAGAAGCTGTGCCTCCTTCACTCTTCCGCTTGCCCCGGTTGCACTGGTCAATTTCACACTCTTTGCTGTGCGGCCACATTTTGACCTGCATCTTCTCCTGATTTCCTCCGCATCTTCTTGATCCTTGTTTTTTGAGATCAAGAAGACACGGGGGAAATTGGTGGGAGATGCGAGTCAAAATGTGGCTGTGCAGCGAAGAGTGTGAAATTGACAAATGCAGCCAGGGGAAACAGAAGAGCGAGGGCAGCACAGCTGCTTGTGGGAAATCAGTCTAAGTGTTCAGATGGCGCTTCATATGGTAAGGGTGCTCAAAGAAGAGCCTGCTTGAATAATATCAGTGCACAGAGGTAAAGGGAATGAAGGGTGATAGGGGAGGAGGCTTCAGTCCTGTGCTGGTATATGGCACTTCTGGAGGTATATTATAAGACTAGGAATGCTTTTACACACACTAAATAACGCACTTCCAATCCACTTTCAATGCACTTTGCAACCAGATTTTACTGTGTAAAATGGCAAAATCCACTTGCAAATGGTCTCTGAAGTGGATTGAAACTGCATTATTTAGCATATGTGAAACATCTTAGTTTGATCTGCATTATATCATGACTGACCCATGCTGTTCCTAGGTCTGCTTGAGGGTAGCTTATGCTAGCCTACTGCCTGAAATGCCATACAGTTGCCAGCCTCCAGTTGGGACCTGGAGATCTCCCAGAATTATGACTGATCTCCAGACTACAGAAAACAATTCATCTGGAGGGAATGGCAGTTTTGGAGGTTGAAGGATTCTGTGGCATTGCATCCCTGCCGAGCTCCCTCCCCCCTGGGGTTGCCAGCTCTGGGTTGGGAAATTTCTGGAGATTTTAATTATTGGGAGAGCTGGTATGTTAGTCCAGATCCCTTGTTAATTTTTGCAGAGTGCACTAAAAGTTCAGAATGCAGCAGAGCTTCTTTGCTCATCGTATGCTTGTAAGGCTACAAAGTTACACAGAGCCACTTATCTGTTTAAAAGAAAATAAGAACTACTTTATTTAGGAAACACATAATGGATAATGCAGCTTAGAGACCATGACAGTTTTTGTTCTATTCAGCTAGTGATGGATGCAGATGCAGAGAGTCATTTTGCATTCGTGGTGCCAAAGATGGAGAAACTGTGTCCTCCTTCTTTGTGCGTGTGCAGGAAGAAAGAGAGGGGAGATGGAAGGAAGTTGTTTCCCCCAAGAGTAGCAGTCTATACATCAAAGAGTTCAGTGCTAGAAGAGTAAACAGGAAGATGCTTAGTGTGTGCCTATCTATCTGCAACTCTCTGGTCACTTGCTTCTTGGAGGGTGAGGCACAGGGACATCGCACCTGTTATTCCAACAGAGATGACAGGGTTTGGGGAGGGGAATGAGCTCAGTGGAGTATAATGCCATACAGTTCCCCCGCCAAAGCAGCCATTTTGTCCAGGGAAACTGATTTCTGTCATCTGGAGATCAGTTGTAATTCTAGGAGATCAGCATGCTCAACCTGGAGTTTGGCAATCTCCCCAACTCTGCCCCCAATTTTCCAGGAATTTCCCAAGCTGGAGATGACAACTTTTGCGCATTCACAAAGTTAGGCCACATCGGGCAGTGTTTCCTCTAAGCTGAGTTAGTGTAAACTAGCTCACAGTCTTTTAGCCTCCAGCTCACAGTTTGTCTTAGCTCAAGAAGGATGGCTCCAGAGCAAACTAATTTATGCAGCAGCCAAATCGCTTGCTCACAACTTTAATGCCAGTCACGCACAAAGTAGAATTTTTGCTCACATGACTTCACAGCCTAGAGGGAACAATGGACAAGTAGTGGTGTCATCTCCAGCCTGGAAAGCTCCTGGAGATGTTGGGGTGGAAACGTAGCTGAGTGGGGAAACAAAGCCACAGAGTCTCCCCTTCAAAGCTGCCATTTGCTCCAGCAGAACTGATCTCTGTGGTCTGGAGATCAGCTGTATTTCGAGGAGAACTCCAGGCCCTAGCTTGAGGCTGGTAACCTTAGCCACAAGGATGCTTCTTACAGTGCTCCACATACTCCAGGTCTCAGTTAATTACTTTCAGCATTCTGCAATTAAGAAGGGTACATCTGCCCATCTATCTCCAATTTTGATATATTAATTTCCTTCACTATATTTCCCCCCAGAATTAAACCCAAACAAATGGTGACCATATAAACTAAGCTTGTTATTCCAGTTTGTTCTTTGCATCTGTTAAACACCGTTTATTATGCTAATTTGCCGCTCACCCTCTATGTATGTGTATGGACTGGTAACTTCCATTTCCATGTATTTGAAGAAGTGTGTGTAAACATGAAAGCTTATACCTTGAATAAAACTTTGTTGGTCTTAAAGGTGCCACGGGACTTGAGCTTTGTTATACTTTGCTATACTCAGTAACAGATACTAGAGTGCAACATATTTGCCCCATATATCCATAGGGAATGGCACACTTGTGTTTCAGTGGCCACTGCCGTGCATCAGAGTGACACACACATGCACATGTCTCATATGTTTCACTGTCTTGTACATGAATAGCAAATTCTCCCAATAAATGGCTTAAAGGATCTAAGATTCTTCTAAGACCAGGACTTTAGTTTTATATACATCTGGGTCGTGGCTGAATGGAGCCATGTAAAGGTGGAAGTGTTTTGCCTCCAACTGACTGGAAAATTCAGAGTGGTTTCCCCTCCTCAAGATCTTTTGTTTGAAGGGGGATGAAGGCGAGGGGGAGAGAGGTGGTCATGGGACAGTGGTCAGCACAGGGGGAAAAAGTCTGTCTGTATGTGCTGTGGGGAAGGAAACTTTAATTAGGGGAGCTTGCAGGCTGGCTTTAACCAAAAGCCAGTGGGAGTCCCGTTTGATCTCCTTGTGGGTCAGGCTGTTTGATTCATCATCGGCCTGTTGAGGGGGATGGACACCTGCCCGTCACATGCTTTGAATCCCTGAAGAGGGCTTTGATCTCCCCACGGCTGTGTGGGAGAGGGGTCACAGAAGTGCATGTTTCCAAGTTGTATTCATGCTTTGCTAGCGGGGGCAGTGGGGGAGAGGCAGGCATCTTCCCAGAGTCTCCACCAGCCCCTCTGCATCAGATGTGCTCGGGAGAGGCCGGAGCGAACGGGAGTTCACTGAGAGGGGAAAGTTCATCTGTAATCTAGGGGGAGGGGAAACCTCACATTCCTTTGGAGGATGAATGGGGGGGAGGAGGATGCCCATGGGGTCTAGAGCTACGTTTGCTTTAGGAAGGAAAAATTTACTCAGAGCAGGCAAAGGTACACTCTTGAACTGGAACTATTTCATAGGCATCGCTATTTCTTCACTGAGCACACCAGTTGCCAGTGGGTACTAAATGTGCACAGAATGTTGTCCCTCGCTTGCCATTTCTAGCTATTTTGGGCAGTGCGGCACAGGATGTCTAAGTTTGAGAGTACATCACATGATGCTGCTGGTGTGAATTTTTTTTTAAAAAATCAATTTTTTAAAACTATTTTTGGAGTCAGGTGCATGACAAACTTGCCCATTCAAATGCAAAGATGAGCTTTTAGGGCTACAGGGAAACATAGACGACAGGTGTAGCGTCTATTTCTTCATGATGTCTGAAGGCTAGAGACCCAGCCTTGGAGCTTGCCTGCCAGATGTGCCTTTATGGCAACCATTGTACAATCTATCCAGCTTGGAGGCAGATATGGTTTTGGCAGCTGACGTTGATCGTTCTGAATCTGTTAAACAACTGGAACATTTTGAACCTTGTGAACTGCACTGTGCCGGTTACACTGTTTGTTCTCTGCTTCAGGGTCCAAGCAGAGATGCTTCTTCAGCCCTCAATGGCCTGGGAACCTCATAAAATTAATATATGGATGTTGCTAAAGAATGGCTTTCCCTTCCTTCATGGAGAGGTAGCATCCCCATGTCTGTGGAAGGAGCCATCATGTTGTCAGACCTCATCGTTTGTCTGTTCCTGCAAAAGTTTCAGGTTGTGAGATGTGGCTTGTGTGGTGGTGGGTGGTACTTGTCTTACATCGCTCAGATCCTTAGCCGTGCCTTCTCACTGGATGTGGAGTCATTCCATGGTTGCTATGAATGTCTTTGAACCGGGGTCTGTTCCAGATTTATTCTGAGCTTTGACATTTGTGCCAAGTGGGCAGAACGCATTGCATTAGACAGATGAGGAAGGTATCCAAAGTGTACATGAAAGAGGATCCAGGTATCTCCCATTTCACTTATGACCTTGAAACCAGACTCTGGAAGTACGGGCCCTCACTGTATGATTGGAGAAGTAGAGAAAATGCAAGCCAATATCTCTGGAGGCTGAAGCTGGAAGCCCAATTGAGACTCTCAGCAGAGCAGCTAGGAGGGATAAGCATGTAACCCAGAGCCAGTTTGGTGTAGTGGTTAGGAGCAGGGACTCTAATCTGCAGCTGCTCCTCCATATGCAGCTGCTGGTGACCTTGGGTCAGTCAAGAGTTCTTTCAGAGCTGTTCTCTCAAGAGCAGTTCTCTCAAGGGCTCTCTCAGCCTCATTTACCTCACAGGGTGTCCACTGTGGGGAAGTGAAGGGAAAGGATATTGTAAGCGTCTGAGACTCCTTCGGGTAGTGAAGGGCGGGGTATGAAGCCAGTCTTTTCTCCTCTTCTTCCAGTAAGTTAACACATGCTATAGCCTATTAATAAAAAGGTAGTAGGAAGTCAGCATAAGGACCCCATCTGAAAGCCATTTTCACTCCTACAAAGTAGGGTCACCAACTTCCAGGTGGGGCCAGGAGATCTCCCAGAATTACAATTGATCTCCAGACAACACAGATCAGTTCCCCTGAAGGAAATGACTGCTTTGGAAGGTGGGCTCTATGGCACTCTACCCCACTGAGGCCCCTCCCATCCTCAAACTCTGCCCTCCCCAAGTGCCACCCTCAAATCTCAGAGCTGGCAGTCCCACCACACAACCATCCTATGAGGTAGGTCAGAATGGGACTATTGGATTGCCAACCTCAAGGTGAGGCCTGGAGATCTCCCAGAATTACAACTGATTTCCGGACTGCAGAAACCAGTTCCTCTGGAGAAAATGGTTGCTTTGGTGGGTGGACTGTATGACGTTATAGCCCCTCCCCAAATTCCTCCGTCCCAAGTCTCCACCCCCAAATTTCCAGAAATTCCCTAACCTTGGAGTTGGCAACTGTAATTCAAAGAATGTAGGCTGAACACACAAAATGGACAGGGAATAGGCTTGCCCCTGCTTTCCCTCCCCTCCCCGGCCTCCATGAGCTCAGCTAAAGATCTGAACAAGACCCCCCTTAGCTTTCCAAAAGGTGATGTCTCTGATCAGGTGTAAAGTGCCAAAACAGGTGTGTGCCTTTAGGGCTCTGTTCAGACCATCAGCTGAATCCGCCTCCACATCATCAGGTTTGTACCGCAGTTGGTTATGTGTAAGCTAAGTAACCTACAGTTAAATTCTCAGATTATGACAGATCTCTAAATACCCCCCCACCCCAAGATTATGAGAATATAGAGTGGTGGTGGTAATGCCCTGGGTCCTGTTAAACAACATAGTTTAGCCAGGGGTGGGCAATTGTTTTGGCTCGGGGGCCACTTTGTGGGAGCGGAGGTTAGCGGAGGGCCGCACCTTTTAAAATGATTGCATTCATTAGTTAACTTTGCATTTCAGAAAAGGTATAAATTGTATCATAAAAATCAATAAGTATAAATTAAATAAAATAGTGGTAGTTTTATTCAATTTATTTATTGTGCTAATTTCATATCATCTATAACTGCAAGCATATTTAATTTTAGAATCAGTTTAATGAGACAAATGTACCCTATCTCACCACGTGGCTGACTGTCTTGGCGGGCCACAAAAAACTCTGTGGCGGGCCGCATGTGGCCCCCGGGCCGCTATTTGCCCACCCCTGGTTTAGGGTCTTTTTTGTTCATTTGGTTTGTATTTTTTATATGTGCATGTATGTGTGTGCATGTGAGTGTGTGTGCACCTGGAAGACATGGTGACCTCTGGTGACTGATTGTGCATGCACGTGGAAGTCATGGCGAACTCTGGTGACTGACTCCTACAGAGGGCCTAGAGGATATTTAGAGAGGTGGCTGATTAAAGCCTGCCCCCACCTCCCAGCTGCTGGTATTCCAAGGAGGTCTCCCATCCAAGTACTTGCCAGAGTCAACTCTGCTTAGCTTCCAAGATCTGATGAGATCAGGTTTGCCTGGGCTATCCAGGTCAGGACAACATAGTTTAGGGTCTTGACGTGTCTTAATCAGGCCGTGATTTGCACGGAGCTATACACATTGCTATAGCAAGTGAACATTCCTAGTAGAAAATAGTCCCTGAGTCTAAAAGCAGCATAGCTTCAAGAGGAGATCCTTCCCCAGCCTCCTTTCTTAAATAAACTTAATTCCAAAGAGTTACGGAAGAATAATACAGCACCTTGGCAAGTAGTGATATTGTCATCCTCACAAATAGCATGTTAGAAAACCAAATTTATCCTGCTCCCAGTGTCAGTTTTCTCTGGAGTCGAGCATTCAGTTCACTTGCATTGATGACTTGTTCACAGTTTAAAGTGAGCAGTATTTTAAATCTATCTTCATCTGTGCATTTGGCGACATTAATCATTGCATCGGCAGCCAGCTGGTAGCTGGTGTGAGTGCATGCTCAGAATTTACCGAGTTCCAGGGGGGTGATAGGAATTGTGGTTTTCTATTTCAGTTTGAGAGGCCACAAAAACTACTTTCCCCATCAACCCTTACAGGGAGTCCTGCTAAGAAAAATATGGAAGAGTAATTTACAGGAAAGTTAAGTTCACACTGGAGGTGCTATCCCTTCTGTTCGATTATTCTCCCAGTATGGAAGGCAAACTTTGTGGCTTGGGGAAATATAGTGGGGAGAGGGGAGAGGCCTGAACGTGTGCCCAGATATGCATTTTGTGAGTATCTGATCCAACATGTTTAATGCCCATTGACCATGTTTGAATGTTCTGTAGTAATGCTTGCCGACATGCAAATGATTTTCGGTCAAGCACTGGGGTCTATGCATTGCTGGGTTAACAAAAAGTTCTGAATGATCTCCGATATCAAAATTAGGCACTGAATCTCACTGGAATTCATGACTTAAAGAGCACCCAGATGTATACTCTCCAACATTCCACAGATGAAAACGTGGGTGCCAATATTCTTATAGCAGCCTGTTCAAATACCAAGAATCATTGCCTGAATAGCCATAGCAAAATGTTCTGTTTCATCTGCTTGATACTGGAATCACTGACTATGCAATAGCCTGATCCGCCTTGTGCTTTGGCAGTGAGTGCCTTAAGAAATCATCATCATCATCATCTGATTAGGAATATTTGTCAGAACAATCAATCCCCCAATAATTGCAGACAGCCCTACTTATCCATCAAATGGAAAAAAAATCTCCCCTAAACAACAGCAGTGTAGGGCTTTAAAACAAACAAATTAGGACTAACTGAAACACCAGCACAGTAGAGAATGCTTTTGAATTCTCTAGAATTCTTCTTCAGGCTGGATGTTTAGTAAAACCTAGATTAAAAGAGGGTGCTGGTGGCAGAAGAGGAGAGGAATATTTCTAGATTAAGTTGATAAAGTCCCCACAGTTGGTTTTACAGTGAAGTACTGAAGGGTGTGTAGGTGCTTAAATGCAAGTTTGCTACGTGCAAAACAGATTTTAAGATGCCCCGAAGGGTACTGGGACAGAGAAGACAGCAATGGATATTCTCCTATGGGAAGTATTTTTTTTAATGCATTGATCTGAAACTATCTCAATAACTAAACAGCACACACAGGTCCTTTGTAAGGCAGAGAGCCAAAGGAAGAGAAAACATGGCTCACCTAATATTAGCAGTTCTGGAGATTACCTGTGGGTGGTCCATTAGTTCAAGCATCAATTTCGGTTGTACAACCTCATGTTTAGAGAGAATGTAACCCAAAGTCAAGTCATTACGTGTTGAAGTAATAGTGCAATCTGAAACAGAGTTACTCTTAGTGTGGCCAGCTCTGGCTTTCGAAAAATGTAGAGCAGAGCCTGGGGTGGGTGGGGTTTGTGGAGGGGAGGGACCTCAGTAGAATATAAAGCCGCAGTGTCCACCCTCCAAAGTAGCCATTTTCTTCCAGGGAACTGATCACTGAAGTCGAGATCAGCAGAGCTTGGCTGCTCTAGTTACGCCCTTCTAAGTCATTTGAAGTCAATTGCATTATTGTAATGAAGAAGGCATCACCCCGCATGTCCTTTAGGAAGTTGCACAAAATTAAATTGTTCAGGAGGACAAGTGAAGATTGTTAAAGGTCAGGCTTTTATTGCTGTGTTAATGGTGCAATCGTTTTAAGCGAGTAAACTTTGAATAATATTAAATAGACTTTCTACTCATGCTTTAATGAGCCTCTTTCAGCCCCCATGGGGGGGCAGGAGAAGCAGGGTATAAGGTTGTCATATTCCTGCTGGGGGTGGGGAGTAAATTTGATTCAGTCAGACTTGGATTGAATAGGGACTTTGGATGGTTATCTCATTATCAGAAGTAACCGCCTTTCAGGTATTCCATTCAGATTCATCAGTAGAAGGAAGGAGTCACACCCAGCCTGGATGGCACATTCTACCTTTTTCATGACTTTTGCAACTGCTTTGCATTTACATGGCACTTTCTACATCCTCTCCCCCCTCCCCTTACCACCTATATATCTCTGGTCAGTTTCTTCATACCCTCCATGCACCTGACGAAGAGAGCTGTGTTTCTCGAAAGTTTACGCTGCAATAAAGTTTGTTAGTCTTAAAGGTGCTACTGGGCTTTTCCTATTGTCAAGGGAATGTCTATCCCTCCTGGGGAATGTGGCTACTTTCCTGTGAATCAGCTTTTCTGGGATCTGCAGCCTGATAATTTCAGTTTTAATATCAAACATGGCTTCCCTTCTGCAATCTGAGACAGTATATGGCCTGAGAAGTCATGAAGGTGAACCAAAAACATTGCTTTGGACTACGGTTGCCAGTTACCTACCTTGTGGTGGCAGGGGGCTCCTGGCCCCTCTCCGGGATCCTCAAGCATGCACACAAAGTGCACACGCTGCAATGATGTCACCCGGAAATGATGTCATCATGCTAGGTACATCATGGGGGACACTCTAGCATTCAGCCAAAAACTCTATGGTCACCACAGAGTTTTTGGCTGAATGCTAGAGTGTCCCCCATCTGATGGGTATGTCAGGCAATGTGGAGCTGTTTGGTGGCAGGGCTCCCCCCCATTGGTCAGCAAGCAGGTAACTCTACTTCTGACCCAGGGCTGCTTTCAGGGTTAGAAATACAATTAATAACTAGAGATGTTTGAGCATGTGACATGCATTTTGTGCCTGTTGTGGTGGGGGGCACTACTGAATAATCCAAACTAGTACGACTGTAATCCAAACTAGTACGACTTGTTGAAAGCCTGCAAAACATCAATTCTGAGTATTCTCGAAAACATGACGTCTTTTTGACTGGCTGAGTGAAGTGAAATCCCTAATAGTTTCATATGCTTGTTTCTTCTTCTGGAAAACAGGGCACCTCTCCACCAGGAAGGAAGAAAGACCTATGGCCTCTGTTCTGTGGCCAAGTTTGATTTTCATGTTACAACTTAAGCAACAAATGTTGATAATCTTTTCTGGAGTGCGTGTGTGTGTGTGTGTGTGTGAAGGGGGGGGGGGAACCTGTCCAGTTCTGCCAGAGGAAAGAACCGGGAAGCCTCTCAGGCCATCTAGCATGGTAACAAAAACAAATTTCCCAAAGACCAAGACAAACCTGGTGAACCTGTAATGTGGTGTCCTATTTCCTAATCTCTCCAGTAAGGAAGCAGTGTGTTGAATTTAAAATATCCCTCTGGTAAAAAAAAACACACAAACCCTAACTATTTAAAGAGTGCAGGGGTTCCAGAAATGCAAAACAAAGATTTGTTGATTAAAAACACATGGTTGGTTCATGAGATTTGAGTAGCCAGAAAAAATCAGACCTGACAGTATTTTGGCTTTTCTTCTACCGCAAGACAAGATGGTGATTTATTACAGTGATGTCAGCAGGGGTTGAAAAAGTTCTCTGGATTGTCTTAATAATATATAAAAAAGCTTTACCTTGAAATCATTAGGCCCTTGGCCTGTTTATACAAGCAATGGCTGTGATTGAAACAGTCCCTCCGAAAACCCCCAGCCTTTTCGTGAACATGTGTCCTTCAGACGGGGCTTGCAATGGAGTGGAGCAAGAGTGCATAAAACCAAGCTGCTTGTGGTTGAATGATCTGAGACTTAGGGAGGGCGGGGGAAGGTCTTTCCAGATCTTCAAGAGTGCTTATAGCCAAAATGCAGAAAGATGGATATTGTCTGCTGTCCCCCATGCCCAACATCCATGCTATGATTGGAATAGAGCATTGTGAAGAAAGTTATACTAGTGGTAGTAATCCAGACCTCAGAGTGTCCAACCTTAGACCAAAGTTCACTGAGGGACTGTACCCCCTCGCCTGTTATAGCTGACCTGGGAGGTACATCTCATTGCTGGCTGCCTGTTGTCCTCTGTTTCCTCTGTTGTCCTAGCTTCCCTCAGTCTCCAGTTGCCAGAATGTTCTGTGGTGGGATATGAATGGCCGTCACCAGTGGTTCTACCTTCCATCTGCTTCCTCTCCTTCTCAAAAGAAGTCTCAAGTCAGCCACCTTTCCTCTATAGCTCCCCTACCCCTTTCTTCAGACTTGGAAGAAGTTCAATTTGCCATACATTTGGCTCTGTGTGCTCCAGTCCTGGTGATACCTCAGACAAGTTGGTCTAGCTGGGAAAACAGTGGCCAGTTTATCTGAGCTGTAGAGGCATCAGAGAGTCCTGATAGCATTGCCTGGCAGTCTATGTAAGTATGCACATGGCTGTACTGTTGTGAGCGAGAACTTTGCAAAACGTGGAATCCTTAATATCTGCATTTCTAGGCTCTCTTGTGTGATCCCACTCTTCCCTGGACTGTACATACTTTTGAAGGTAAAAATTGAAGCATGCTAGCTGTCATCACAATCTAGACCAGGGGTGTCGAACTCGTTTGTTATGAGGGCCAGATCTGACATAAATGAGACCTGGTTGGGCTGTACTGTGTGTGTCATCAAATGTAATGCCAGGTAGCGGAGATATAAACTTTATAAAGGACACAAAACAAAGTTTTTTTTAATTTAAAATAAAATCAAGCTTAAAATGTTAGCACTCTTGCAATATTTTGTTTACTTAACAGTATCTGATAACTGATACCTCTTGCTCTGAATTATTGCATCAAAATGTCTGTGCTGTTGCAGTCTTGAGTATGCTGGTCAGGTGTGTATTTTTAAGCTGCAAACCTACTTTTGATTTATTGACATTCACCACAAAAATGGTATGCACTGACATCACCCAGAAGTGACATCAGTGCATCAGTGATGAAACTAACGTGCTGACTTCCCTTCTGGGTGATGTCAGCACATCATGCAGCGTCCCAGCTCATCCCCAGAATGCCCCCCCCCCCAATCCCCCTGCTGGTGCAATGAGGAGACCTGGCCACCCTGGGCCAAAGAGTCCTCTGGCACACTGAAACCTAACAAATCTATTATAGCTTTTTAGTCACAGGTTTCTAATAATAAGCATAAAATCTTAACATTTCTAAAATCATGACTAGCGTTAACATAATATACAGTTCAATCCTATGCAGTTGATTTCCGTCTAAGTTCATTGAAATCAAAGAACTAATTAGAAAAGAGTCAGTTTGCATAGAATTACACAGGTAGTCTAATAAATTATATTTTATACAGCCTAAAAGAGGCACAATAAGAGACACAATCCATCCAGAGCTAAGAAAATCCTCATTGTCCTGAAAGGGAACCAGCGAATGCTTAACCAGGGCTTTTTTCCTGAGGGAACATGCCGTAACAGAGTTCCGGAACCTCTTCAATAAAATAATTTTAAAATAATTTTCAGTATATAGTTTGCAGTATACATGAGTTTTCAGTATACAGATTGAAAACTTCATTTCCCTCTTGAGAGTTCCAGCAGCCCTTTTCCAAAACAAACAAACAAACAAACAAAAAGCCCTGTGCTGAACTCTTCCACTGAAATAACTGGAAGAATTACCACAGAATCCTAACCATGTTTCCTTAGAAGTAACCCTCAATGAGCTCAATGACACTTACTTGTGGGTAAATGTACATCGTCTTGCAGCCTTAAAGTACTTAATAGCAATAAATCACTTGAGTCACCATACAATACTGAGCTGGATAGACCAATAGACTCTATTGCTGCAGTGCAACTTCACTTGTGTTCATTCGGCTGTTCATTGCAGATGTCTTCTCAATTCACTTTAGTACCTGCAAATGTTTGGTTGAACTAGGGTTTCCTCCAGGTGCAGCGTGGAGATCTCCCGGAATTATAACTTATCTCCAGAAGACAGAGATCAGTTTCCCTGGAGAAAATGGCCACTTTGGAGGGTGGACTGTATGACATCACATCCCTGCTGAGCTTCCTCCCCTTTCCAAATTCTACCCCCAAATCTCCAGGAATTTCCCAACCCAGAGTTGGCAACCCTATGTTGAACTTTTGATTGATAGACCTTTTACAGTACAATTTACAAATGTTGTGCCACCTATTTCCTGGCAAGCGACAGGCACTCCAGTAGAGCAAGTGACCGGAGCATCAAGGGCCCTATTTGCGGCTCCTGTGCAATCTACCTGTGCTGTTTTTATTCTCATAGTTATTATACAATAACACTGGGGGACTGATTACTAGGGGGATTAATGAGCATAGCAATGTCCGTTTTCAGAGTGGAGATGGTTACCAAAATAACACTGCATTGTATTTCTACAAAGCAAATGACCCTAATTAGTTCTCTTGTTCTTAAGCATGTGTGCTAATTACTCTGATTCCTCCAGAAATGATCCCCTCCCCACCCCATATGTAATTAAAAAATAAATAGGCATGACTGATTGAAGTGTGTTCAGACACATCCAGAATATGTCGTCAAAAACATATGGCTAAAATCCAATCATAATACATGCCCTACTTATTATATCTTTAATTTATACATTGTAGGTCTTACTCCCCCCCCCCAGTGCCAGTCTGGGCCCCCAAAAGTTGCTTACAGTAATAGTAAAAAAATAAAATTCTAAATATAAAACTACACATTAACTAAACAAGGCTCTAACACACACACACACACACATTTAAAAACCACCAGGTTCCAAAGTGCAGTGCAACTAATTCTAGGCAGCCACATGGACTTGGATTTTCAGTTTCTCAACTGACAACCCTTCATGTCATTACCAATTCAAATAATGACACTAAAGACTGTGATCACACGCTCCTTTAGATCTGACATAGGTGTGAATGCCTGATGGATCTAAAGGTAGCGATCAGACAGCAACATCTGGGAAGCGTCCCGCAGTCGTCAGCAACCTGTGCTGCTCCACCATGGAAGCGGAGTTAAAAGACACAGGGGAAAGTCTGGTTCTGATGCTTGCCGACAGGCTACAATGGCACTTTCCCCTGTCTGATCGCTTAAGCACGCTCTCATGCCATTGGGATGGTCTGATAATTCCATCCCGATTCTGTGCCGTGTCCCCCCCCCCCCCTTCACAGTATGTGCATCATCACATACTCCATAGGGGGCCCTCAGTGTGGAGGTGTGATTCCTCGATTCCTCGTTTATGTGCCAGGGAAATAAATGGCAACCCCCCCCCCCCCCCCCCGACTTACCCTCAGTTGTGTCTGATCACACAATGACAGGCTGTGCCCGCAGCTTCAAAAGGCTTTGCGATCTCACACCTGCGTGTCAAATTCCTCTGGAGGAAACAGCCTCTCTTCCCCTCCACTTCAACTGATGTGTGTGACCTCAGCCTAAAGAGACTTTTATTAAGGATATTATAATATAGCATTGGAGTGTGTTGTTCAAAAGGGTTGTTGAAAACAGTTACAAAACCCTATCAGCATAGGAACCATGACTATGTTGTGAGAGCAACAATAACAACAAAGAACACAGAGGAAACTTTTCTGCACCTGAACTGGGCAGACCTGCACTGCAGCATTGTAATTTTGTACAAGTTAGCATTGGGCTCCACCCAGTCAGCCACCATTTCGTGACTGGCTCCACCCAATGAGCTGCCATTTTGTGACTGATAGCTCCCAAGGCTCTTGAAAAAAGTTAAGTAGCTTCCAGGACTATAAAGTCTGCCCTCTCCTGTTTAATGACATCCTGATTACAGAATGCCCTCTCTCTTGAAGTTTACCTGCTGCCTATTCTGTTAAATGTTAGGCACTTTGGCCTTCCTTCCTTCCTGCCTGCCTGCCTGCAGCCATTATTGTTCCATTGCTTTGTTCCTTTGCTGTTTAATATGATGCTTAAGTTGTTTGAATTGCTGTCTTGAACATTTCAAAATCGAAAGCGTACAACTATTTCATCTAAAATTTCAGGGGTGTGTGTGTGATGTTTTAATGTCACTGTGTGCCATTGTAAGCACTTTGTGGTGAGAGTCACTGGTGAGTTCTTAAATTTATAAAGCAAACCTACCTTGGAAGGCTGTTGTGAGGGCAAGCTCACTGGAGTCAAGATCTAAAAGTGCTGATTTTAACTTCAGAGGGGTTCTGAGAACATTGTTAACATGGTTCTCTAGTACCTCTGCATGACAAACTTACCTTTCCTGGGCATGGCATAAGCATTTAACCTAATTCAAGCCACAGCCACCCTCAACCAGCCAGCTAGCCAGCCAGCCCCTTCCAGTGCTCCTGGACAGAGTTCAAAGCAAGCACTATTTACTTTTTGGATAAACTACTGTAATCTTCCAAGTCAAGAGTTTAGCACAGTTCTTGTGGGATAGCCAGGGCACCATGCTTTTCTCAGAGCCCAAGTCACTAGGTGGTCTTTTGAACCAGCCCAAACGATCTGATGATACTGCAGGCAGAAATCAGCTTTTGGTGAAAATCCATGCGCTGCCATAGCCCCATGCTGCCCATGGATATGTGAGAAAGTTCTGGAGGCACAGAACACTGGGGAAATCAAGAAGGCTTGTTGGATATAATTATTTTGGAAAACAAAAGGGGGAAAGCACACACACAACCTCGGGACTGATTGGCAGAAAGGCAATGTGGTTTTCTTCTCAATGAAAGATGGAGGATGAATGTCTGTCCTCAAAAGTTATGAAAATCCATCTCTTCTCTTCAAGCAAGATGTTCCAGAGATTCAGGCCTCACATAAGCAAACAACAACCCCCACCCCCAGCATGTTATACAGCTCAGTAACATCATGCCTCCAAAATGCTTAGCCAGAAGAGTCAAGATGCATGCAGCAGCCAGACTTTTCTAAGCTGTGCTGCAGTCCCTCTACCTAATCTATGTATCTGATAGCAATGTGTGGCTCCACCAGCGGATATCTAAATCCATAGATTGGGGCTACACTGACACTAAACAAATTTTCCTGCTAATGTGAGGAGCCCCCAAGTTTGTAGAAAAATCTGAAATCTTAAAAAAATAAAATAAACCCAACATTATATTCTCTCCCAAATTAAAACTTAAAAAAACCCTCCTACTTTAATTTTGCAGAGCTGGCAGTGGCATACTCCAGGAGCTGCTCTGGGCCTGTCTGTGGCAGCAGCAGACTAGGGTTGCCAACTCTGGCCTGGGGCAATGCTTGTGTGTGTGGGGGATTGGGAAGGGATTTCACCTGGAATCTATCATGTACTATAGAGTCTGCCCTCTGTTGCTGTCATTTTCTCCAGAAGAACTGAACTCTGTAGTCTGAGATCAGCTGTAATTTTGGAAGAACTCCAGGCCTCACCTGGAGGTTGGTAACCCTGCATCAGACTCTGGGAGCCACTCCAGGCCTGGCCACACCAGTGGCAGCGGGCACTCTGGGCCCAGTCACAGTGGTAGTGGGTACCAGGAACTGTGCAGGGCCTGGCCGCAGTGGCAGGAGAAGCCAGGAGCTCCACTGGACTCAGCCATGGCAGCAGATGCTGGGGAGCCACTCCAGGCCCGGCTGTGCTGGCGGTGGGTGCAGGGAGCCGCTTTGGGGCCAGCTGTGGTGGTGGCAGATGCCGGAAGCCGACCTGGGCTCAGATCAGCACCCAAACACCGCTGCTTCTGTGGCCTGACTCAAAGGTGAGTGGAAGGGGCCTGGAGTGGTGCCAGGCTCAAAAATGCAGGGAATAGGATTGCCCCTCATGTGTCTCACAGCCCCCCACAAGTTATTTAATGATAGCAAGCAGCCAGAGGGGCCCCAAGATGGCCATTCAATAAAGACTAAGCAATGTGAGCGAGCACCTCAGAGTGACGAGAGCCTGGCTAGAGTAATCAGTTATATAAAGCCCCATGAGACCTTGTTAGCTCACCTGATCCCAGTGCAGGGCTGAAAGCTGCAGTACTCCTTCTGGCCAGCAGCAGTGTTGGCACTGTAGCTCTGCAAGTCCAGTTCCTTCTAACGCCATGCTGCCTCGATGGTACAGAATCTATATGTCTAATAGCCAAGATCCTCTCTGCGTGCAGATGCTTATTTCCATGGATCTGGGTCAAATGGAGGGTAAGCAGATCTTCCAGCAAACTTGGGGCAGTCCCCATGGTTGCAGAAAAATCTAAAATGTTTTAAAAAGTATACAGGGATACTTAAATCCCCCCAAAAGTAAAACTGCTTACTCTGCACATGCACAGAGAATGGACTTACTGAAGTGTGGGAAAAGCCACTGGAGACACAAGGGAAGCTGCCACTGCAATAATTGTGTGCCCCACCATTGGGACAGCCCGCGCCAGGACCACCAGTAACTAAGACTATACTTCAGCCAGCAGGTTTGGGCATTGGACTGCTGAATGAAGGCAGCCGGTAGTGCTCCTGGGGAGGGAGGGCAGCTGGTCACTCTGGGAGCCAGCCTGCCTGCCCTCTGTTGCTGCCACCACTGCCCAAGCTGGCCCTGCGGCCGTCAGTTGAAGCGCAAGGAGACAAAGCCTGCGTTGTTGGCCCCCCTCCCTCCTGCAACCAGACTGAGGACGTTTGGCCTGCAGCTGCAAAAGGAGAGAAACAGAAAGAAGTGGGGTTCTGTGAGAGGGAAGAGAGAGACTGAGGGTGCGATCACATGGGCATTTAAATGCGGCTCTCATGCACGGCTTTTTCCAGTGTGATGGCTGGAACTCGGGTTTGGGGTAACCAGATACCCCTCAGCAAATCGCCTCAGTCCCGCAACTGGGCTGCACGGACTGTCCAAACCGGCGCGCCGCCTGTCCAGATCGGTGCGCCGACAAAGTGGCGGCGTGGCTTTTTTTTTTAAACTTCCCTGAGCATGCGCACAATTACGTTTACAAATCACAGGACATGTGCAGAACAGCGATCTTTTAAAAAAAAACTGGCAAGAGGGAAGTCGGGATCGTTGCGAGCGGAAGTCCAGACGGGCACAACTGCGGGTTCTCGCCAGGAGAAACCGTAAAATACTTGTTTTTGCTGGTGTTTGGAAAGGCGAGATTGAATGTGGTAGATCGCGGGGGGGGGGGGGGCACAGGCTTCAAAAAGGGAGACAGATGCAGTCGTCTGGTCAGCCCTTTTAAATGCGATGGGGAACAGCAGCGAAACCCGCTGTAAATGCCCGTGTGATCGCACCCAGAGAAAGAATAGGGAAATGTCTGTTGGAGGGAGAGAAAGAAAATAATGGGAGATTGTCTGAGGGAGGGGGAGAGAAAGAGGAAGGGGAGATGGGGGGTAGAGAAATAGTGGAGAGAAAGAGAGGGGCAGACTGAAAGGGAGTGGGGGAGAAAGGACATTGAGAAGGGCTGGGGTAAGGGGTGAGACATATAAGGGGTGAGAGGAGAAAGAGGGTAAGAAAGGATTGCTAGAGAAGGGGGTAGGGAGGAAAGCTGACATAGAAGGGGTGAGAGGAGAAGATGTGAAGGAAGTAGATACAGGGTGCGTGCAGAAAGAAAAAGGAGGGTGCTTTGACAATAAAGGGGGGGAGAGGGGAAAAAAGATAGGAGAATGCCCCCTCCCCACAAGTGCCTTGCGAGGACTGCCTGTAATGAAGACTATGGTAGGGCCACAACACATTATGCAATGTTTTGTTGCGGGTCCCCTCTTGTGTTGGTATATTACTGCCAGCTGTAGGGTTGCTAGGCTGTAGGAGCAGACCCACAGCCATGGCAGGGCATTTGGGGGCAGAACCCCACCAAGGATGAGCCCTGCCCCACCCCTTCTGTGCAGCGCTCCTTATCCCTGCCCCAAAGGGAAGGGAAGGCCCCAAAGTGATCACCAAAATTTTTTTGGCCATGGGGTTGTTGGGAAGGGCAGTGACCTCAGCAGGGTACAATTCCATGCAGCCTACCCTCCAAAGCTGCCATTTTATCTAGAGGAACTGATCACTGTAATCTGGATATCAGTTGTAGCTGGAGATCCCTGGGCCCATTTGGAGGTTGGCAACCCTGCCCTATGGTACCCCACTGCTCTGGATTTCACCTCCAGCTGCTTCCCCCCACCATGGTATATTTATCGTGGCTGGGCTGAGACTGCTGCTGTCTCATCTGCTCAGTCCTGCATATGGATTGGAGAAGCAAGAGGTTATTCCATAAGTCAGCAAAGGAAGAACCCTGTCATCTCCAACGGTCACCCGCTGCCAGGTCTTCCTGGCGACCATTTCTGCAGTGAAGGCTCCTGAGGGCAGAGGAAGATACTTTTAGAAAGCTGGTTTTCAGAAGAATTTTTGGAACAGTCTTTAGTGAGAGGAAAGGCTAATATATGCAATTTGTTTGAATTACTTGGAATCTGCCTTGAAAATCCACACAGGGAGAGCCAGCAGGGTGTAGCGGTAAGTGCATAAGATAGGATTGCTAACTGCCAGGTGGGGCCTGGAGAGCTACCAGAATTACAACTGATTTCTAGACCACAGAGATCCATTGGCCTGGAGAAAATTGCTGCTTTGGAGAGTAGACTCACACCCTCCTGAGGCCCCTCCCCTTCCAAACCTTGCCCTCCCCAGTCTTCACCTACCCCCCAGATTCCCAGGAATTTCCCACCCCAGAGTTGGCAACCCTGGTGTCAGACTAGGATCTGGGAGTTCCAGATTCAGATCCCTTCTCTGTGATGGAAACTTGATGGATGACCTTGAACCAATCACTCTTGGTGTAATTTTTCTCACACCATTGTTGCTGAGAGGAAGGGGGAAGTGATTTCATGCCATTTCAGAGCCCCATTGGGGAACAAAGCAGGACGGAATCTAAATAAAGAAATCTGAATAAGATCTCCGGAAAGGGGGATCCAGATGTGTTAAATACTCACACATATCCAAGAACTGCATGGCAAGAAAAAAAAAAGGCGGGGGGGGGGGGAGTGTAGGTGGGAAATAGTTAAACATCTGCTTTTCCACCTCTCCTCAATTTAATTTTTTTTTAAAAAAATGTAGAGCTTTATTATACACATTTATGACTGACATATACTTTGCTCACTGGGATCTCTGTGCCTGCCTCTCCCATTGGCTCCATTCCATGACAGGAATCACGCAGATAAATCCAGTCCATTTCTAAAGCTCAAATGCCAATGCTGTTGTTTCCCCATTGACCGAGGTACTTCAGGCACACCTAAGCAGACCAGTCGCCAGTGTCACACACGCAGGGCAATGGCAGGTGGGAGAGAGCTGGCGGGCTCTTGTCAGACGGGCTTGGAGAGGAAAGCGCCAACACTCATGCCTCCCCTGTCATGGAAGACGAAAGGGAAGCAGCAACTGAGCCAGCTGTCATAAACCATCATCTCAGCAATTGCTAGCTGTCATTAGGCACACCTGAAGACATCCTCAGTGCTGCAGCCAGGGATGTGGCAGGCAGCTCCCGCAGAAGGTGCGACGTTTCAATCACAGGAGGAAAAGAACAAATGGGATACTCAAATCTGCTCGGCTGAAACTGAAGCAGCAATAAAATGAGGAAATGTAGAGACATCAACCACCAGCACGGAGACTCTGATTCCTTAACAGTCTTTGACATCCCAGAGAATCTCGGGGTGGTGGGGAGATACAGAGTGTGAGAAGAAACACAATGCTTTAGTTGTAGCCACCATAGAAGATCTGTAATGCAGAATACCACAGATTCCTTGGAAAAGTACCCACCGCATCACCAAGATACACACAACCCACCAAGGCATCTCGTGTTGTCTAATCCTTGAACTTAGTGGACCAAGGATGCCACAGAACACTATGAAATGCACTCGCTGTGTCACCAAGTTACACACAGCCCACAAAGGCCTATTGTGTTGTTTAATCCTGGACATTAGTGGACCAAGGACACCAAAGATCCCTAGGAAATGCACCCACTGTACCATCAAGATACACAGAACCCACCAAGGCCCTCTGTGTTGTCTAATCCTGGATCTTAGTGGACTGAAAAATCAGCTCAACCACCAACATCTAGGATGTGAGATGTATCTTTGTTGACTGAGGTGTTCTGGATGCATGGTCATTTTGCTCACCCATGTACCAGTTCACAGAGCAGAATCAGAACACGTCTCAAGTAGACTGGACCTTTTGGCTTCCTTATAGCACCACCTTTGGTGTCTGTAGAGTCCCACAGGGAAGGGTGTTCCACAGGCTTTGCTGGCTTGCTCTTATCCCCACTGTGTCTTGCTGTGTGTGTTGCTTTATGGCTGCTTTGCTTTCATTTTCAGCCAGTTTGCTAACCCAACCAGAAGTCTGGAGGCAGCTGGTTTCCCATTTCAAGGAGGAATCAGGTAAGTGTTAGTCTGACACATTCTAGCCATGCCTGGATCTTAGGGGTAGGTTCTTTATCCATAAGTATGCTACAGTTAATCAGAGAAGTGTCTACTGCTGTACCATGCTCACAGCACAATATCAATAGCCATCTTGCTGCATAGCTGCCACAAAACACTGACTCAGCACATGCCAGTTCCCAGATAACGTTAAATCTGTAGCAAGTCACCACCATGCACTGAATTCAGCCCAGACTGGCTTTTACCAAATCTATAGAAATGCTCTAAAAGCTACATTTGCCTAAAGTTTATTTGGGTGGAAATTAATTCAGTGAAATGTCGCAACATACACACAATTGTTTGTCTTACTGGGGAGGAAAAAGTGTCTGGAGCTCGCACTGGGAATGATAATCAGAAAGGGCTATCTTTGCAGTCCTTTTATGAAATGTTCTCAAATGAGAATTTTGTAAGGGAAAAGGCTCTTGCTATTCATTACATATTCCATGATGCATTGGGTGACTCACTGGGTTCTCACCAGCTGTATCTTGCAATCTGAAGGGACTGGCTCTTGAGATACATGGTCCTCTTGAGATACATGGTCCAGAAGATTTTTCTTCGCATGCAGATGGAGGGGAACCCAGCTGTTCCTGATTAGTATTGAACAAAAGTGACTGAACAGTAAAATGAACCCCCCCCCCCCAGGAGGCCTGGATTCAAGTCCCCAGTTATCTCGGCCCCGTCTTTCTCCCTCAGCCTAACATACCCCACAGTGCTGTTGTGAGGTTAAACTGGGGTAGGAATTGTGTACACCACCTTCAGTTTTGGTGGGGTGGGAACCTTGAGATGGGGAGGCAAGGGGAGAGAAAACTATAAGAGTAAAGTTATAAAAACTGAGATGACAGAAAAAGAGTAATATTATAGAAACTGAGATGACAGAACGTAATAACATAAGAGAAGCCAATGCTGATTAATTAGTGTCTTTTCACTGGTTTCATCTGAGGATAACTAAGGCTGCGGTCACAAACACTAAATAATCTACTTTCAATCCACTTTCCGACTGGATTTTGCCAGTTCACACAGTAAAATCCAGTTGGAAAGTGCACTGAAAGTGGATTGAAAGTGGATTATTTAGTGTGTGATCATAGCCCAACTGTACAAAATACAATGGGATTTAAAAGCCGTATATGGTTTGGGACCACCATACCTGAAGAACCACCTACTTCCTTATGAAGTCACCTGACCACTATGGTTATCTTTGAAGGACCTTCTTCAGGTGCCCCTGCCTTCTGAAATCAGGAAGGTGGCAACCCAGGAGAGGGCCTTCTTGGTCATGGCACCAAAACTCTAGAATTCCTCCCCCGCCGGAGACTCATCTGTCGTTTTCTGTTTCCATCTTCCACCAGCAGGTAAAGACTTTTTTGTTTTGCCTATCTTTCCCTCAGTTGCCCCTCCTTCCTGACCAATGTTTTAATTTTAATTTTTATGCCTTTGCATGTATTTTAGCACTGGCTTTAATTGTTTTAATAATCTGTGTTTTTTTTTCTAGTGGGGAATTGTTTTTTAATGGTTTTAAAATGTGATTTGATTACATATATTTTAATTTGTTAGCTGCCTTGGTGGCCCTTGTGAGGGCAGAAAGGTGGAATATAATAGGCAAACAAAAAACTGTAAAATAGGCAAACAAAAAACTGTATCAGATGTATGTAGGGGTCCCATTTAACTACAGTGGCCTCTGATAGAGATGGATTCCCTGCCTATGTAAAAAGGTGTAAATTCAGGGCAACAAATCTGACTTGGGTGTTACTGATTGTGTAAAGGAACTCCTGTCTTCTAACAATGAAAATATGAAAGGATATTATCATGAATAATATCTGATGTGAGTGTCAAGACAATGGGACCGTCCAGGAACTTTGAGGGTGCAGCTGGAGGGGTTGGAGTCTTTTAGTAACACACACTTCGTCACTCTCTTTGATTCCATGCCTTCGGATCTATTATCACTTCTGATGATTCTCTGATTGTCACAGCTGTCTCTGCTCCCCACCCCTGATGTGGTAGAGCTCTTAATTAAGCACGCAAAAAAAAAAAAAAAAAAGGAACAGCTGAATTTGCTGGAACAGTTTCTCTTGTTTGAAGTTAAGCCTGCGCTTCAGGGCTTAGTGGATCCAGACCTGGATAAGCTCCGATCTTTCAATAGATTGTGGAGCGCAGAGATGCAATTGGGCTCTGACACCCGCATGCACACACACACACACACAAACAAACCCTGAGCAAATGAGGAATTAAACAAATACATCAATGTGTTAGTTTACAAATAGAACTGTTACTTGTTAGCCACAGTCTTAACAGTCTTTTTCTTTTTTTTCCTTTCCTTCTCAGGGCGTCTCTCTCTCTCTCTGTGTGTGTATGTGTATGTTTTTGCTAAGCTGTGAAAGACGTTTGTTTCAGTTGCCAACTTCTCTGCAGAACTAATGTGGGTGGATTGTGACAGATATAATTTCTCCATCCCACAGTTTCATCAACTTGAGTTCTGTTAAACTATACCCGCTGGGCTTAGCTCCTTTTAAAGTTTCCGCTTTGACAGGTAGATTTATTAGTCTTGAAATTTGTACAAATCAGATGTCACTTGTGGCAACTTGTCAAAATGTCAGTCTGGCGAGGGAGGTATGAAAGGATTTTCTGGAGAGAGAAAAAGAGAGGGAGAGGGAGAGAAAGAGAGTGAGCCAGACGGGAGGCAAGCTGCAGAGAGCTGGAGTAAGCAGAAGAAAGAAGGCTGCAGTCCCTCCCAGCGCCTTGATCCTGGGGGTTTTGCTTTATTAAATATCTAGCACTAGAGAGCAGAGGAGATCCTGCTGGATCCCCTTCTCCAAGTTGTCAAGGCTGACAGATTGCTGCGATAGCCTTTGCTGCCTGTTGAATGAAGCTTCTCTGCCTGTAATGGGGAGAGTCAGCCGGCAAGCCAGAGAGATGAAATTTCTACCCCCCATTGTACCCTTTAGTGCTTCAGCCTTTCCATTTGATCTAGAGCAACCATGATCTGTGTGGCAGAATGAATGTGGGAGGGTCGTATTTTGTACAGGAAATGCAGTGTGCATTTAGGGCGGGGGGGAAAGGATTTTTTTTAAAAAAAAAAAATCAGAAAATATGAAAATGTTGCACAGAAGGCCATGTTAAGTAGTCCTGCATGGTAGTGAAGTCCACGTTTTGCCAAACATTCTCAAACCATTCTCCTTCCATCTCAATAAGGAGACATGGGGGGTGGATTTGTTCTCCCCCACATAAATATAAAACTGAACTGAATAATTCCAGGCTCCTCCTGCTCATGAGTTATGGAAGACAACATGGAAACAAGTGAAAATTCTTGTGGAATCTGGGGCTGAGTTAATGAACAGAGAATCCTAAAGCGTGGAGGCAACTGGATTTCTTAAAGCTCTTCTCAAGGCCCTTTCTTCCGAATAGGGTTGCCAACCTCCAGGTAGCACTTGGCGATCTCCCACTATTACAGTTGATCTCTAGATGACCAAGATCAGTTCCCTTGGAGAAAATGGCTGCTTTGGAGGGTGGACTCTATGGCATTGTACCCTACTGACTTTGGGTCAGCTACAGTTATCTCAGAAGAGCTGTTCCCTCAAGAGCAGTTCTCTCAGAGCTCTCTCAGCCCCACCTACCTCACAGGGTTGTGAGGGGAGAGAAAGGGAAGGCGATGGTAAGCCACGCTAAGATTCCAAGTGAAGGGCAGGGTATAAATCCAATTCCTCCTCCTCCTCCTCTTCTTCCTCCTCCTCCTGAGGTCCCCCCTATCCACAAACCTCACTCTCTCCAGGCTCCACCCCCCCAAATCTCCAGGTATTTTCCAACCCACAACTGGTAACCCTGCCTCTAAACCATTTGGCATGTGAAGGTCTGGACTGATGCAGCCCTCAGTCCACTTAGGACTGATTTACACATACTTCCCGAGACTGGTAAATCAGGTTGATTTTCCCAGATAAGCAGCCCCTGCATAGCAAAGATGAAACAAAAGGTATGATCAGCTATCTCAGGCTGAAGACCAGACATCCTGGGTGTTTTTTTCCCTTTGGAAAATCCCTACCTGATGTTTCTGGTTTTAAAAAGCTCTCAAGAACAGCTTACAGAAATGAAACCCAATACGAGACGCAATAAAGCCAGCAGTACAAAATCACAAAGAGCAACTTAGGTGAAAAAACAACTTAAAGTGGCATCTATCCAATATGTCATTCATAGCAGAAGCTTTATCTGCCATGGAAAAGATAACAGTGTAGGAGCTAGGCGAATCTGCTTAGGGAGAGAATTCCATCGTTACCACTGCAGAAAAGCTCCTCCCTCTCTTTCAACCTTGCTTAGATCCCTCTCTGCATGCATTGGCAATGGTGTGAGATTTGCTTTCCTATTTCAGTCCTGGGCAGCTGCAGAATACGATGAGTTGGGGATACTGAAGTCATGCCACAGCACAGGTCCTGTCTCTCTTTTCCTCTCTCTGATTGTTGCCCATCTTCCTGGTTGGGTCAAGTGAGTAGGAAAGAACCTGCCAGTTAGCCCAAGTGATGTAAGCATAGCACTACACCATAGAAAAGAAGTCCCCATCTCACTGCAAGCTCATGCAAACAGAGCCTCCAGCTCTGAGTCAAGCCTCAAATGGACAAAGAAAGCAAGGTTTGAAAGAAGTTATGAGATTCTTCTCCCTGAACAACTTGTTGCTCACAGTTTCTCACAAAGTTTTCAACAGTCTATGTGGCAGTTATTAGCTTGCATCTTGGGCTACATGATTTTGATTTATTAAACTTTCCCTTATCCTACAGGTGTCCCTGGCAAGGCAGAGATAGGCAGAAACTTGGCTGCGTTTCCTAAACTTGGTTATCAGCCGTAATCAGATTTTTGGTTTTTTAGGAATTTTGCCATGTTTCATGATATTTATTACATTTTGTGGTTGTAATCCTTTATGCAGCCTTGAGCTTTTGCTAAAGGCCAAGGTGGGATATGGGCTTTCATAAGTAGATGATGTTGATGGTGGATCTCAGAACACAACTATTCTTCATTTATACCCTGCCTTTCTGCCCAGTGGAGACCCAAAGCAGCTTACATCATGGTCCTCTCTGCCATTTTGTCCTTGCAACAATGCTGTGAGGTAGGTTAGGCTAAGACTGTGTGACTGCCCCCAAGCTTCTGTAGCAGATATCTCCCAGATCTGACACTCTACATTGGTTATGTGAGGAGGACTCACTTCAAAAAGGATGTGGACAGTATGGAATGGGTGCAGAGGAGAGTGACGACTGGGGGCTTGGAGACCACACCCTTTTAGGACAGGCTGAGGAACTTGGGAATGTTTAGTCTGGAGGAAAGGAGGCTGGGGGGGACATGGTTGCTTTCTTTAAGATTTTGAAGGATTGTCACTTAGAGGAGGTCAGGGAGCTGTTCCTGTGGGCAGTAGAGGATAGGACTCGTAATCATGGGTTGAAATTAAGGGTGGGAAGGTCCTGGCTGGATCTTAGGAAAAACTGTTTGACAGTAAGAGTTATGCAGCAGTGGAATCAGCTTCCTGGGGAGGTGGTGAGCTCCCCCTCCCTAGAAGTCTTTAAGCAGTGGCCGGACAAACACTTGTTAGGGATGCTCTAGGCTGATCCTGCATTGAGCAGAGGGTTGGCCTGTCTGGCCCCTTCCAACTCTGTGATTCTGTGATTCTATGTATGTATTCGAGAAGATTCATTTATCTCATTAACATGTTTTTCTTCTTAAGAGCTCAATGTGGCAGGTATGGGTAGTGTTATCCTGTTTCCCCTTTTTACAATGCCCCTGTGGGATATGTTAGGCTGAAAGGCTGGCCTAAGATCGCCAACTAAGCTTCTTGGTCTGTGCCAGGATGAGCCCAGTGAACCCAATGAGGACCCAAAATGGCCAAGAAGCCATTTTGACATAATATCCTATTGGCTACCATTACCTTGCACATTACCTGAAAAGGAGGAAGGGGTGACTGAAAGAAGTTATCGATCCAGTGTGGTATACTGGTGAGAGTGTCAGACTGGGATCTGGGAGATCCAGATTCGAATCGCCACTCTGGCCATAGACTACGGGCCAGTCTCACACTCTCATCTTAATCTACCCCACAGGGTTGTGGTGAGGCTAGAATGGTGTATGTTGTAAGCCACTTTGAGTCCTCATTGGGGAGAAAAGTGGGGTGGCAGTGAAGTAAAATTTTGGAAAAAGGAAGGCTGTTCATTCTAAATAGGCAGAAGCTTTGGAACTGAAAAATGATGAGAAGTTTAATGAATACAGGAGAGGAATGTCTAACGGTGTCTGTGATGCTAACGGTTCAGAGATAACTGGGCTTGGTTGGTGGCAGATTCTCTGTGCTTAGATTGCCTAAAAGGAAGTCACTGACCCTTTGAAGTTCATTCCTTTGAAGCCCCACCTGGTAGGCAGGGTGGGGCCCAAGTGGGGATTCAAGGCCAGGTCTCCCTCCTCCACCTCCAGTCCTCTAACCGTAGCACTGCACTGGCTTTCTAATGATATAATGTTTAGTTGTCCAAGACCCTGTCTCAAGGTAGGTGGTGAGATCTGGTGAACTTCATGCCCTTCAGCTCTACAGTTATAATTAGTAACATCCTGGAAGCCTTGTGGGTATGAACTAATTAGTCAAGTTCTGAAAATCTGTCATTGAAGTGCCACCGTAATTACCTCTGCTGTGTTTTTCTTTCCAATACGGAGAAGGATTTTTGTGATGATGCAGTGGGAGCCAGGCCAAATGGCTATGGAAATGTCTCCTCAGTCATAACCTCTAGACTAGTTCTTTAAACCAGTCCATCAAGGCCGGAGTCAGGAGTCAAAGAGGCTGTCCTCATATTTTTGTTTCTCAAGCTACTTCTATTTAATGCAGCATCACAGTCAGACATTATACAGCTTGATGTTTGCCTATATCTACAAGAAGGAAGGGAGTGATGACTTGTGGCCCTATCTCTTTCTGTTGGAAGGTTGTTAGCCCTTCACTCTGCTGGTTATTCCTCCTACCCAAAATGGGAACAGTGGTAGTAAAAACAATACTTAGAAGAAACTGTGGCTCAGTAGCTGAATGGGTCCTTCCCACAGTCCCATGTCTAATCCCTGGTTTCTCCATTTGAAAGATTTGGAGTAGTCAGTATTGAAGAAGGCCCTTCTCTGAGATCTTCGAAAGACACTGCTAGGAGGAGTAGATAATACTGAACTATATATCTACCAGTCTTCTGATCTGATATAAGGCAACTTTACACATTTATTGGGAAGCTAAACAGGGATTTGGGAAAGCCTGCCTGTATTATGAACAGTCTTGGTAAAGTCTTATGAATTTAGTTCCTCGCCTGCTGTATAGAAATTGAAGTGGTCTGCCTGCTGGAGGAAGTGAACGAGATTGAGAATGTAAAATGTGTTGCACGGAGGGACTCAGCAATGCATTATTAACCACAGGAACATCCTTTTGCTAACAACCCATCATTGGGTTTGTTGGTCCTGTCCATGCCCATCTGCATTCACTCCAACGTGGGCACAGTGCCTACGTGTGTACAAATGATACACATGTCATCTGTGCTGTCAAATGGGTTCCACAGGTGCAGTCACAGAGGGATGTGGACTTTCCTGGCTGCCTCAAGTTATGTTATCGATCCTCCTCGTGTATTGCTCACAGGCCTCTCTGTAGCCACTGACGGGAATCTATCTTGTCGAAGGAAGTCAAATCCAGGCAAGAGTTCCCCTACCTTGTCTTTGTAATTTGGTAAATGTGTGCCAAGTTAGGCTTTCATGTGGGAACAGAATGGCAGCTAAAGCCAAATTCATAAAAAGGGGAAAAATAACTTGAAATTAAAGCCATCAATTACAGAAAAGGAAAAATATACAGTAAGCAAAACTGTCTAACAGGTATTGAGCACAAGAAAAACAAATGGAATCCTCTTTCTCAAGGTCTAAAACTTATCCCTCTGTGAAAGTCTTAAAATTATGTAGTTTTCAGTTAGATAAAATTTAGGCCTGTCAAAATCTCTCCTCAGGAAACTTTGAAGATGCTTCTCTGGAATTCCTTGCATTCCAAGCAAACCTGTCCTGAAATAATACCTTCCTGTTTTAGGTACCAGCCAACCTCAACCCATGTGTGATGAAGCATTTTGGTCTCCTGGTTCCAGAAGGTTCCTCGGGTTCTTAAGAACATAAGAAGAGCCCTGCTGGTGCAGAGCAATGGTCCACCTAGTCCAGCATCCTGTCTCACACAGTAGCCAACCAGTTCTTCTGGAGGGCCAACAACAGGGCATGGAAGCTGAGACCTTCCCTGATGTTGCCTTTTGGCTCTGGGATTGAATTTTTGTCTTGTTGACTGGAGGAAGGGGAGGAGATTATGAACACCGAAGGCTGGGTATGGCCAGCAAAGGGCAAGACCCAAAGAGCTCTTGGCTTGTGGCTCACAGCCATGACTCTTTAAGATGTGGTGGTGGAACCAGCATCAGCTTGGAATGAATTAATTTATGGCTTATCCCCTCTTCAAAGGCATATAGGGGCCTGCAGGATTGTATCTCTTTCATCATACTGTATTTATTTTGTGTACTTCATATTTTGTAAAGCTACCTTTTACCCCAGGAGTGGTAAAAATATCTTAAAAACAATAAAAATTACCAAACCAATTTCCATCTTTTATACTCTATTACAATGAAAATTAGTTAGGAAAACTTGAGTTACAGTCTTATTCCTACATAGGAAGGCTGTATTAGGTTAACCTCTGAGCTTTAGCAAAGTGCAATTTAATTCTTACTGTTCCAAATGTATAGATTTCACACAAGTTACTGCGGGGGTGAGGTGTGATTTTGCAAAAAAACTTGATCCCTATGATTGGGAAAGCTGTATTGGAACTGTTCCCACGTTACAGTCATGGGAGCTGATCACTTTAGAGTCTCTTAAAGACACTGATTTGTGTTCACAGAGCCGTGATGTCACAGAGCCGTGATGCAAGAAGGGAATAGAAGAAGAAGAAGATATTGGATTTATACCCCGCCCTTCACTCGGAGACTCAGAGCAGCTTACAAACTCCTTTCCCTTCCCCTCCCTACAACAGACACCCTGTGAGGTAGGTGGAGGCTGAGAGAGCTCTTTTTGAGAACTGCTCTTTCAAGGACAGCTCTGACAGAACTATGGCTTGCCCAAGATCATCCAGCAGCTGCAAATGGAGGAGTGGGGAATCAAACCCGGTTCTCCCAGATTAGAGTTTGCACACTATACCAAGCTGGCTCTCATTTAGGGCATTTAACACCTCAGCCTCCTCTTGATTTCGCTAATCAAACTTTTCCCCATGCTTTCCCATACTACTATTCGGGGAAAAGATGGACTTTAAGAGAACAAGTCTTTCTCCCTTAGAAACCAACAACCCTATTATTATGTATTAGCAAATCTGAGGAAGAGGTTGGAGGGTTAAATCCCCTTTTCCTTTCCCACATGGCTGGTTCAAATCGCATCTATATTTTGCAGTTAACATATACTGATCTGTGATTTCCATCTTGTCTGTTCTGGGCCTGAGTTATGTGAATCCCAGGTTGTGTGGGACTTCAGCAGTTCCAACCCCCCCCCCCCCCCCAGCATCTCAAATCAGGCCTTGAAGCCCAACAGCGGCCATGCTGTTGACAGCACAAAGTGGTTTAAATCTGGAGGTTTGGCTTAATTAACAGCTATCCCCAAATTCTTTATTTCTGAAATTTGCCACGCTGTGCCATCAAACAAGAGAGAGGGAGAAGGGGGGGGGGCTTCAGAGAGGAAGGTTTGCCTTGAAAAGCCATCATTTGATGTCAGACTAGAGCTTCAGTTACTTCATGTGGTGAGCACATTATACTGTCTTATGTTCTGCCTTAAATACCACAGATTTGGGTATGCCAAGCTTTCCTCCTGCTTTCTGGGCCATGCTGGTGTGTTGTGAACACACTGCGGTCATTTTCAAAAGTTGTAAAAAGAAAAGAAATCTAAAGTGAGGGGAAAAAGAAATCAATTCTGGTTGCTCAAGTATGATGTGGATTTCCTTGTATGAGAACTGAGTGTAGTCTGCTTAGCGAGATTGGTTCAGCCAGCAGGGAGAAAGGCGGGGGGGGGGGGGGGGGGAGAGAATGTCTGGCAGGAGTTCAGACTGCTTTCCAGCTCACACATCTGGTTCTTATATTTCAAAGTTAATTAGTCATATTGAGGCTGTCTGAAGATAAATTTATCATCCAGAAAAAACACAAACAGTTTGAAAAATGAAAGGAAGTGAGGTGACACGTCTTGACGTTTAAATAAATCATTTTAACATGATTAAAAAACTTGTCCTCTGTGACACCCAGCGCTCGGATACTTTGTAAAGACTTTTCTGACAAAGACAAGTCCCTCTTTGGTATACAAAGCCCCTGCCATTCAATTATACAGAATAATCTTTGGCCAATTACTTTCCTGAGTGACTACTGGTGAATACAATGCACAGCTGCCAGGTTTGTTCATTGAGGCTAAAGCCGAACAGCAAAGGAACCTGGAGAAGGAGGGAGTTTGAGAAGACCTTTTTAATTATTTTTTTTTGGTTCCATGTGGAGGGGCATGGCATAAAAGGGGAGGCTGTGTGAGTTCACCTCGTGCAAGATGAGATTAAGAAGCTTGAAAGGATCTAGCAGTCCCTTCAAATATTGATCCTCTGGTATCACGTGAATCCTTAATCTTAGTTTTTCCCAAAGTTGGTCATCCCTTGCTCTGTCAACCTTCCCGTGGATTCCATTCACTTAAGCCAAGGCTAGTTCCACACAATCCTGTCAGCATGCTAGGAATATGGACTCGGTGAGTCCATGTAGAGTTTGGCATGCCTTGGAAAGCAGCCATGTGATTGCCTGTCTCTAGCTTAGACTTTATGTTGCTCTTCCACTGGTGTCTCAGCAGTTCTGCCTCCAGAACAGCCTTTTCATTAGCAAAAGAGGGGAGGACATTTCTGCTAATTCTCCCTCTCATTGCAGGACCCTTCTTTGCCTCCTACACTGTTTCTGATGGTCCAGCGACTCACAGTTTGGAGGGGGAACAGAAGGCCACAGTGGGAAGCAGGGAAGTTGCCTTCCTTTTCGCATGGCTCCGCAAGCCACACTCACCTCAAAATGGCCCTGAACCCATTGAGGCATTCCTTTGCCCGACCCCAAACCTCCACAGTCTGCCAAGAGTGGTCTTCTACTGGAGCCCTAACCAGAACAACAAGGTGTGTTCTGGTCTCTCTGCCTTTGGAAATTCCTTTCTTTGGAGGCCCGCCCAAACTCCAGATTATGGGATGGATCCAGCCAGCTTTCCCACTCAGTCTTACCCAATTTTGTCCATACCACATACCACACAGTTTTGTTCATGCATCTCATGATTCTCAGTATAACCTCTTTGAATGGTCAAAGAGGACGCCATCTTCCTTTTTCACCAAGAAAAGCTGGTTGGATCCAACTATCCCTTGGAGCACTGTAATGGGTCAAGAAGGGTAAACAAATTCTTTTAATTTTGGTTTATTTAGATATGCTTGGAATATTTCATAGAAGATAGACTAGATATTTAACAATGCATTTACTTATTTCAGTTATAGCCAGCCTTTCTTCCCTCATGGAACTCAAGATGGTGGGCACAAAGCATTCCAAGAAAGTCTCCTACTCAGGTAATGCTGGAAATTGAACATATCACTTCTCCAGCCGGGGGAGGGGGCATGAGACATGGTTAAACCTGTCGTGAGAAAATTGTGCATTCTCACAATTTCTGTAAAGTTGCCTTCTGAATGCACAATTTTCTTACGACAAAACCCAACCCACCTACTCAGTAAGCCAAATTTGGCTGTGTGAACCAGATCTTATTTTCTCCTCAGTCTTTTCCATTTCTTATTTATGTTTAAAAATGTCCCATAATATCTGGTGCTAAAAATAAGGTGGTAAAAAGTATACCTCCCATTCTCTAAAACTCTGGTAAGACCAATTTAAAGCTGACCAGGTGGTGCTATGAAAGCCAGAACTAAAATGGAATGATTTGTTGGTGTTGAGGGCACAAGAAGTTCATGGTATACTAGTGAGAACACCACGTGATTAAGCCATTTCCATGTGGTTGGTGGCATTCCCTGACAGAAAGCACACTCAGAATTGATAAATTACTCTTGTCCCAGAACATTTCATTCCCAGAACACAGACTTCCCTACAGACAAGCACAGCTTTGAGATCCTTTCCCCAAAGACGAGGAATGATTATTTTTGCCAGTCAAAGAGGCGGAGAGGAGAACGAAGCTTCATTATTTGGCCTGGAGCTCACACGCTTGGTAGGGGGCAAGTTCACTGCCACTAGTGCCTGACAACAGTCTCTGGCTCCCAGGCAGAGTCCTGCGGCTTTCTGTTGACCTCTCTCAAAGATGCTGCCATACTGTTTGACTGCATGGCAGCCATTTTGTTTATTTAGATACACAGTACAGTCTGGTAGTTAAAAATAGGATGGTGGATATGTCCCCTTTTTGTTTCATATGGTCTTTCTATTTCATCTTTACTTGTTTCTGATTTCTTTCTTTTGTGACATTTCAGTCTTCTAAAATATCATTTATACATCAAACACAAAATAATGTTGAGATAAGTTAATGGGAGAAATCTGAAGCAAGGAACAGAAAGTGGTGTGAAAATAAAGACTAGTGGTGTGATGTGGCGAAACCAAACTAAAATAGGGCAAAACCAAACTTTACATCAAAACAATGAATCTGCAATGTAGCATATCTATCTTAAAAATGGCAGGATAAGACAGTAAGGAGGGGGAAAGTTTTGGAGCTGTGTAGCAGAAAGGACACTAAGCCCTGGGGTACCTCAAGGGGCAGCTAAGTGATGATTGTGTGTGTGTGTGCATGCGTGTGTGTGTGGAATCTGAATCTGCATGTGGAAATGCCAGTTTGGTGTGGTGGTTTAGTGCACAGACTCTAATCTGGGAGAACCAGGTTTGATTCCCCACTCCTCCACTTGCCACTGCTGGATGACCTTGGGCAAGCCATGGTTCTTTCTGAGCAGTTCTCTCAGAGCTCTCTCAGCCCCACCTACCTCACAGGGTGTCTGTTGTCGGGAGGGGAAGAGAAAGGAGTTTGTAAGCCACTCTGAGACTCCGAGTGAATGGCGGGGTATAAATCCAATTTCTTCTTCTTCTTCTTCTTCTTCTTCTTCTTCTTCTTCTTCCTCCTCCTCCTCTTCCTCCTCCTCCTTGAGAAGGGGCATGAAGATTTGAATCTGAGACCTAAATCAGCCTGAAGTCCCATCAACAACTCTGATACAAGCTTAATGGGTATCAATGATCTCTAGAGATAGTAGCAAAACTGGAAATATAGCTCCTCTTCCCCAGTCATAAAGCTCACTGGGAGGTTAGGTCACCAACCTCCAGGTAGTGCCTGGAGTTTCCCCAGAATTACAATTGATCTCTAGACTACAGAGGTCAATTCCCCTGGAGGAAATGGCAGCTTTGGAGGGTGGACTCTGTGGCATCACATCCCCTCCATGGTCCTTCCCTTCCCCAGACTTTGCCTTCCCTAGGCAATGTCCTCAAATCTTCAGGAATTTCCCAAAGCAAGAGTTGGCTGTCCTAAATCTCTGGGTAGCAACTCTTGGTATGCAGACTGGGACACTACAACTACTTTTCATATGTGAAATATCGGAAGACAAGCTGGATCCTACAAGGAAGTGCAGGAGGGAAAATAATTTAGAAATCCCTCAAATATAATCACTTCAGGATTCTATAAAACCGTAAGGCCTTAAGAAAGTTGATTTTCCTCCCTCCCTCCTCCCACTTTTAACCGATTCTCTGATGGTCAGTATTCTGCGCCTCATACAGCATTGTCAGTGATCACCAGTCCAGGTGTCCCCTTTCATTTCATTTACAAAAGCATACTTTTCTGCAAACCCAGGGAGTCCCTTATTATGTCAAAACTCCTACCTTAGGGTTGTCAACGATGAGTTGTGAAATTCTTGGAATTTTGGGATGGTACCTTGGGAGGGCAGGGTTTGAGGATTGGAAGCTCCACAGTGCCATCGAGTCCACCCTCTAAAGCAGGGCCGTACTAGCTACAGTGGGGCATCTCGGGGCCACGCCTCCTCAGTCATCAGCCACGCCACACAAATCCTGCTGGCAGAAACCAATTTTTAAAAGAATATTTATTTGTCGCATTAATTAGGTAAGTTGGGCAGCCCTGTGCCCTGCCGGCAGCCTGTTTTATTTGCCCAGCTCCTGATTTACATTGCCAGCTCTACCCACCCTCTGGTTTCTGTCCCATTCCCATACCTGGCAGCCTGATTTACCTCTTCAGCTCCTGATTTACTTGCCAGCTCCGGCAGAAAGAGGTTCTGGAACTGAGAAACCAGCTTGAATTTGCTCACCTCGTGGAGGTGGGGTGGGGTGGATTTTTTAAAAAATTAGTAACCTAATTAAGCTCACTGCCCCAGTGCCCCAGCCCTTGCCCCACCAACCAAAATTTTATGGCTACGCCCCCGCTCTAAAGCAGTCATTTTCTCCATGGGAACTGACCTCACTGGTCTGGAGATCAAGTATAATCCTGGAAGATCTCCAGGCTCCACCTGGAGGTTGGCAACCCTACCATGACCATGGGTGGCCTCCTCGTATGTGGTGTCTTCGTGACTGACATGAGCTTCAGTCCCTTCATTACTAAATGTATGCTAACTGTGCTTAATTTCTGAAGTGAGATGGTATTTGTTGTACCGTCTATATAGGAATCTCTGTTATCGAATCTTGGGCATTGGACAGCTGCTGCTGGTTGTTCGGTGGGGAAAGAAATCCACTCTGCACGTACACAGGAGCCCATGTCTTTGGGCAGCATGCCTTCTCACGATCCCAGACCACTGCCATTGCAAACAGGACCTGGGACTGCAGCCTGATTAGCTTTGGCTTAAATTAAATCTTGCCAATTCAACACGGATAGTTGGAGGCCTCAGAGCTCAGCACAGCCCCTCCAGTGGAGGCTGAGCCAGCGCTGAGTAGCATGATATTATGCTTACTACCCGTGTCTTGCAAACAGTCCTTCTGGCATTTGGGGGGGAAGCATCATATTGCTGACTCCATTCCTGTACAAACTTCACCCCTATGCAAAGGTTAGCTTAGGACTTATATATCATGTAAGTGTCACGTAGACCTTCAAATGAGCTGCATTCCTTGGCTGTGTGCCCAGGGGTGATGCTCATCTATAGCTCTAAGCAGAAAACTGCAAAGTGGGTATACTGAATGAGCATGGCGCTGCCCCCGCCCCCAACCCTCATGTTGTGCTTCTGCACAAAATATCCATATACGTGCAGCTTGCATACAGAGCCAACATGGTGTAGTGGTTAAAGTGTCAGAGCAGGAACTGGGGAACCCAGGTTCAAATCCCTCCTGTGCCCTGGAACCTTGCTGGGTGACCTCCGGCCTGTCACACACTCAGCCTAACCGACCTCACAGGGTTGTTGTGAGGATAAAATGGAGGACAGGAGAACGATGTATGCCGCTTTGGGTCCTCACTGGGGAGAAAGATGGGATATATTTGCACAAGACAGAACTGTATGCAGTGATTAAAGTGTCAGGCTCAGATCTGAGAGACCTGGGTTCAAATCCCTGCTCTGCCTGGAAGCTTGCTGGGCGATATTTATTTATTTATTAGTTAAATAGTGGCTGTTGATGGTAGTGGTGGGTGGCTCCCAGTTGAAGGCCTGGTGGAAAGGCTCCGTCTTGCAGGCCCTGCGGAATTGCACAGCCAGTCGCTCTGAGCCAGTCACTCTGTCTCAGGCCAACCTACTCCACAGGGTAGTTGTTGTGAGGAACAATGGCGAAGTGGTGACGGATGCTGTAAGCAATTTATGTACAGAGGTTGGATGTAGAACATGATGTCCCAGTCCCCCTCCCTAGCTGCCCCTTCCATACATTCGGTGTGCCCTGGTTTCAGTCATGAGTATTTAGAGGAGGAGGGGGAGGAGGAGGGGGAGGACACTGGATTTATACCCCGCCCATCACTACCTGATGGAGTCTCAGAGCGGCTTACAATCTCCCCCTTCTCCTCCCCACAAAAGACACCCTGTGAAGTAGGTGGGGCTGAGAGAGCTCTCTCAAGGACTGCTCTTGGGGGAGCAGCTCTGAGAGAACTTGTGACTGACCCAAGGTCACACTAGCAGCTGCGTGTGGAGGAGTGGGGAATCAAACCTGGTTCTCCCAGGCTGCGTTCAGACGACAATGTTAAAGAGCAATATATTTAAACTGAATGAAATTATACCGGAGAATGTCATCCAGACGTTGATCCACTCACTTGCTTCAGCGCGCAGTTGTTCTGTGACTGAATGTCTAGACCTTCCCCCGCTCTAACTGCAGAGCCCGTGTGATCGCCATTTTTTTTAAAAAATTGCCACATGCGCATGCATTGATGGCCACACTCGAGACACACATGTGCACATGCGCAGATGGCCACACCAGATATACACATGTGCGCATGCGCAAAATGTTTTTTTTTTTTTTTAAAAAAGGTGGCGGTTGCAGTCTTGGCGCGCAAGATCGTGATCAGACCTTCAGTAAATCCATGCCAAAACTGCACCGATCATCTGCCACCGGACTTTCTCAGGTATAAAAAAAACACGGAGAATAGTGGAGGGAAACGGGAGGCAGACGACTGGGGCATGACCGACAGATGTTGCTGTCTGATTGTGCACTTTAAATCCGTAAGGGAACAGCAAAGGGAGGGGATAAAACTGTGTGTCTGAATGCACCCCCAGATTAGAGTCCACGCTCTTAACCACTACACCTAACTAGCAAGCTTCCAGTTTGTTTTTTCCACAGCACTGGGCACCGCTTCAGTAGGTCAAATGTTACCTGGTACGGAGAGGCCGTGATGGGTGAAGTGTCTATCTGTCATGCAGCTGTTAAAATGCCAGGACTTATCACTGCAACTCCTACCCCTGTGGCTTTTGCAGACATGTGGGAAGAATCTCTGGATCTAAATAAACTGCTTACAAGCTGGGAACAGTTAAAAGTATTGCTCTGTTGCAGCAAAACCTCTTCCCCTGGAGACATTCTGAGCTGGAATTCTCACACACATCCATCGGGAAGGCTTTAGAAGGAAGAAAATGAATTCTTTGCTTATGCAATATTTCTTGGACACATCAAGGCCATTCATCATGACAGGGAAGCCAAAGCCTTTGGGTTCTCAGCCGATTGGAAGCCATTTTTTTCCTAAGCACGTGAACGGGCAGGAGTGACTGAATTCAACCCTCTGTATGCCAGAAACGACCACATCAAGAGCCGCTGCAGGTCTACGCATGCTGAACATTGCAAAAAAGGAATCTGACATCTGGCATGGGGGCAGCACAAGCTTGCGGATGCTTGGAGAGGGCTGTTACTGGCTCAAACTAGTCAGTGCCCTCTGCAAATGAAGACACACTAGACAAGCGTTTGTATTAGTCGATGCATAAGAGTTAGTTTGTGCGTTTTGTGGCTGCAGCATTGCAAATAAGAGGTGCTGTTAACCTGGATCACATTGATGACGCTACTCCTCCCACAGTGCCTGCGTTTCCCCCCCCCCCATCCCTGCCTCCAGTCCTACTACTATCTCTGACCCATGTAAGTGCAAAGGTATTTTGGCTAGCCAGCTTGAGTTGCTGACTCTAGGTTGGGAAATTCATAGAGATTTGGTGGTGGGGCCTGGGGGAGGTGGGGTTTGGGGAAGGGAGGGACCTCAGTGGGGTTTATGGCCACACAGTCCACCCTCCAGATTTTCTCCAGGGGAACTGCCCTCTGTCATCTGGAATTCTGAAAGATCTCCAGGCCCCTCACGGAGGCTGGCTAACCCTGATACGAGCACGTGCATAGCTTTCACACCCCAGACTATCCAAAGTCAGGTCAAGCCAAACAAAGCTTGTCTTCCTAGGTGCTTAGGCTTCCCCTTTTACCAGTTCCATTTTTCTGCCTTTTTGTCTTTGCTTTTCCTCTGAATCCTCATCCAAAAAGCCAGGATAGTGAGGCGATAGTCCTGAGTTCATATCTTCCCTTTGCCACAAATGTCAGTCGTTCGCAGTGTTTCTTGTTTTGAACCAGCCTCTCTTTATAAACCGGGCCCGATGGCGTTACATTCCTATGCGTCTGATGAAGCGATGCTGAGAGTCACAGAATGTATTTCTTTAAAACATTTATTCACTGCCTTTCTACCTTGGTGGAACTCAAGGCGGCTTGCGATGTCAACAAAACGATTATAAAAGCATGCAGAAGACCGCAACTTAAAATCTCAATCAGGATTTCCAATAAATAATAATAAAAAATGAAATTGTATTCAACTGCCTCCTGATGATCAGAACTGAGGGGGTCAGGCCCACCTCTTACTTAGACTAGCAGGGCTGCCCCTCTGGAATCGTTGGAATAGAAAGCCCGGGCAGAGATTTCCCAACTCCATGAGGACTAGGTCCTCATTGACAAAAGTGTCAAGAACTGCTGGATATAGTTAATTGCCTGCTTAATTTAGCCAACGAATAGCTTTTCCTCTTGCTCCCGGGGAGAATCTGTATCCCAAGAGCAAATGCAGCTCTCCTGTGCATTCCATGACACGAAACCATAGCCTCTGCCGTGCGAACAGCCTTTCGGGAGTCAGCTGAACCCGTCCTGAAACATGACGTCATTTTCTTGACTTGACAGGCAGCTCCAACATTGGGGACGTCTAGTAGAGCCAGGATAGGTACTGCCAGCCCTGCCACATTTCCTTTAATTCCCCTTTTTGTTTCATTACTGACAGGAATGATATAATCCAACCTGAAAGTTTTCTCCTATTAGCAATTTTGTCTCATCAATTTTGTTAATGGGATAACACGAGGTGCCGGCTAGGGTGCAGGAGTCTCATCATGTTGGTAATTTTCACTGTTACATCTTAGCAATCTGTCAGTATTTGTTCCCACTAATTCCACACAAAAGTCTTATTAGATCAGTGCCTTTGATTTTTACATCCTTATTATCCAATCCCCCTCTCGCCAGCACAAGGCTGGTGATAAAACGAAACAATCCCTGGGTGCATCGAAGGGGAAGAAATTCTTGCATGTCAAGTTGACAGCATGTCCATGGGTCGAACATCAATCAATGTGCAGGGCAATCAGCATAGCTGATGACCCAGAGGACGTGCTCAGCTGGTTTTTATTCCAATCCTCTGTTTCGTCATAGATCTTGCCTTTCCTTAGAGTGGCAAGAATTGCTACTATTGACACCAAGCAACCACAAAGTATGGCAAGCTTCCTAGTTCCTTTCGCACAAGCACTGCACCAGTGTCAGCCTCCTGAAATTTTTGGTCATGTGAATTTGCTGACCATAGCCAGCTTGATATATGTAGCTACCTCCTCCCCTAGGGTTGCCAGCTCCAGCTTGTGAAATACCTGGAGATTTTGGGGATGGAGCCTGAGGAAGGCGGGCTTTGGGGAGGGGCTTCAATGGAGTATAATGCCATAGAGTCCACCTTCCAAAGCTGCCTTTTTCTCCAGGAGAAATGATCTCTGATGCGTGGAAATCACTTGTAATCTCGGGAGATCTCTAGCTACCATCTGGAGACTGGCAGTCCTTTCCTCCCCCATTTGTATGTATGTATGTTTGTTTATTTAGATATACTTATGCCCTACTTTGCTCCCCAACAGGGGCCCAAAGCAGCTTACAGCATCATTCCCCTCCTCCATTTTATCCTCACAACAACCTTGCAAGGTCATAGAGAAAGAGAGAGAGAGAGAGAGAGAGTGAAAGTGATTGACCCAAGGTTGCTTAGCAGGCCTCCGTGACAGAGTGGGGATTCAAACCTGGTTCCCAGAACTTGCTGTAACCACTACACCCTGCTGACTCTCGGGCTGTGTGTTTCAGGATCCATTCACTGATCCATCTCAATATTTAAGAACAATCCTCAGCTTAGTGTAGCAGATGGTAAAGTAGGGGACAGAGAGCAATTAGAGGGACATGTCTTGTGATATGTGAGCTTAGATATTTAAAAGCTATCCATTTTGCTACAGCAGGCATCTTGATTTAACTTGATAGTATTTAACATGAACATAGTTCATCCACAATTCAGAACTTTAAGGACTGTCAGATCAGGAGGCCTGGATTTTTGCTGAATCAGATAAGCTGAACTCAAACTGAAAAACCAAAGCGAAGACAACACTTATAAAAGACCAAAGACAACAGTTCTAAACAGTGAGGACAAGCACTTATTGGCTCATCCGGTCACCAGGTCCAATAGGTTTTGAAAGCTGCAGTTCACTTTCTGGCCATCTGCAGTGGTGGTGCTGCTGAGCAACAGAGATCAGGCCAGCTCTTTCCTCTCTTGCAAGGAATATGTTCCCTGAGTGCTCTGAGTTATCAGCCCACAGTTTGAGGCACAGTGTGCCACAAGGTAGGATCTGCTACTTTAGGCATGTAAATCATACCATTCATGCTAATAAGAGTGAATATGGAACACAGCTAGTGTATGGTGAAGAATTAGCGATAGTGTTATCCCAGCACTTGGTTATTTCTGCTGGACAAGTACCAGGAGTGATCTCCAGACCTCTGAGCTTATGGCCAAGAATAAAGATACCCACATCCTTCTGGGAAGCTTTATTTCCCATAGCAGCTGCTATTGGAAAGAGGGCCATGGCTCTGTGGTAGACCATTTGCTTGGCATGCAGAAGGTCCCAGGTTCAACCCCTAGCATCTCCAATTAAAAAGTCCCTGGAGAGCCACTGCCAGTCTCAGTAGGCAATACTGACTATGATGGACCACTGTTGTGATTCTACATAAGGCAGCTTCGTGTAATCTTTGTGAGCCTCTTGTCTCCACGTAGCTGGCATGCTAACTATTCTTCCTCTGTGCAATTGGATACAGCTCACACTTTGTCAGGGTTGGGTCTGAGGAGTCCTCTCTGGAGGAAGAGGATGCTGTGGAGGCTAAACATGTGGAAGTCAAAACCCTTGCAGACCTTGCCGTTCTGGGGGTCTCCGACTGCCAGTTGTGGCTACCAGGCCAAAAGTCCAGATGGCTGATGAACAGGGGCTGGAATCAGAGACTGGGGCTGCTGAAGAAACCCACTTATGAGATTACCAGGGATCCCACAGTCACCTCAGAACCACAGGGGTGGAGAACATGGAAAATGCAGACAGAAACTCAGATTAGATGGTGGAGTGCCCAGCTGGCCATCTGGGTCCTTTCCTCTGCCTATGGGGCCTCAGATTCCTCTTATGAGGTACTGCTGTACCCTATCAGCCATAGCCTGTCACTTGGTACCAGTCTGGTGTAGTAGTTAAGTGCGCAGACTTTAATCTGGGAGAGCTGGGTTTGATTCCCCACTCCTCCACTTGCACCTGCTGGATGAACTTGGGCAAGCCATAATTCTGGCACAGCTGTTCTTGAAAAAGAGCAGTTTCTGTCAGAGCTCTCTCAGCACCACCTACCTCACAGGGTGTCTGTTGTGGGGAGGGGAAGGGACAGGAGATAGTAAACTGCTCTGAGACTCCCTTGGGTAGTGAAGGGTGGGTCTGCTTATACATTTTTTCTCTGCCTGGTTTTGCCTTGTTCATCTGGAAGGGATGGATAGCTCTGATTATTAAACTGGAGCCACATGATACGGGATATTGTGCCACTGCAATCACTCACTTCCTGGATTTTGCCCCCCACACTGGAAAATCCAGTGGGTGAATGATTACAATAACACAATATTCAATTATATGTAGTTCCTATTTCAGCTCAAGTTCTTGGCCTTGTCCAGCAAAGTCTTCAGACCTCTTCCCCTTCCTCATTCTGCAACGAAGCCATAAGCCCGACTAGTATGTGGCAGGCATGATGGGTTACATGGGTTACATTCATACATACAGTTAGGAATGTTGTATGAATAACCAGACTCAATCCAGGACCAGTGTTGGCATGAGAGATAATGGAGGCAGGAAGAAGGTGGGGTCCTGAATGAGGCAGCATCTTCTGAACCATTTACGTCAGACATTTTCAAGCTGTAGCCACTCTTGGAACCAATACTGGAGAAGAGATTGGTGGAGAGATGACAGAACACCATTTGCTAGTCATTGGATGTTATGTTAGCTACAGGTGTCCAAGTCAGGGATGCTTCCAAACTATCCTCATCTGACGTTTTTCCTGGATTTAAGAATTCTGAATTACCTGGGCTTTTTTGCAGAGTCATCCTCTGAGACCCTGCTTCAGTTGCTCCTGCTTTCTGAGGCTAGACAGGTGATAGTCTGAGAGAGGGCCTTTCCAGTCACGGTGCCAACATTTGGAATTCCCTCCCCAGGGATGTTCATCTGTCCCCTTCTACCACTGTCTTCTGCCAGTGGGTGATGAATTTTTTGTTTGGCCTCAGGGATTATCCTCAGGGATTTGGGGAGGCACCATAGTTCAGAAGTAGAGCATTAGCTTGGCATACAGAAGGTCCCAGGTTCAATCCTTAGCCTTTCCAGTTGAAAGGATCAGGTAATAGGTGATGTGAACAACCTCTAGTTGAGATCCTGGAGAGCCACTGCCAGACAGAGTAGACAATACTGATCTTGATGAACCAATGATCTGACCCAATATAAAGCAGCTTTATGTGTTTATCCCTCTTCTCTGCCTTATTGTACTTTGCTTTATATGTGCATTTTTAGCTCTTTAAATTGGTTTTACAATTATGCTTTTAATTGTTGGTTGTCTTGGTGGCTGCAATTGGGCAGAAAGGCAGGATACAGTTGTTGTAAATAAATAAATAAAACCAGAGCCATAGAAATATCACTTTTTTTAAAAAAAGGTCTGAATTGTGCAGAAAAGCACTGTGCATGCACGTTTTGACACACTTTTTCAGCCCTTCATGTGTCCTCCACTCACATTACCAATGCACATGTGTGCATTGATGAAACAGTATTTAAAAAACAATCCTGATGTGTTCAGACCCAAGGATGTATCCAGATTCTTTTAGTAAAGCACAGAATTAATGTGCAGGGATGCATGTTCTCATTAGTTGAACACCACACGAAAAGAATCTGGATATATTCACATTAATACCTTTTTGCAATGTTTTATCAATGTGCTACATAACAGAGATGGCAAAGGGAGATACAAATCAAAACCAGGCATAATCCAATTCCACAGTTACATTCACAAATTCTACTGAAATCCTGGAGGAATGGAATGCAAGGCCAAAAGAACTCATGAATAGGGATGGGCACAAACCGCATTTTTGCAGTTTGTTTCAGTTTGTGATTTATAGTCGAACCATGAAACAAACTGTGAATTGATACAAACTGGGAGGTTGGTTTCGCAGGGAGCAGAAAGCAGATATTTCCCTACAAAGTGGTGGGGAGCAGAAAGCAGGGGGTTAAATGGCTCCAATCCATTTAAACCCATGCTTTCTGTTCTCTGTGAAAAAAGGCAGGGAACAGAATGAAGGGAGCTAAATGGCTCTGAGCCATTTAGCCCCCCTGCTTTCTGCTCCCCACCACTTTTTGTAGGGAGCAGAAAGCAGGGGTTTCCCCACAAAAAAGATGGGGATCAGAAAACAGGAGTTTAAATGGCTCCAAGCCATTTAAACCTACACTTTCTGCTCCCCACTTTCTGCTCCCCACCAAGGAACAGAAAGCAGGTGGTTAGAACCACTTAGCTCAGAGCAATTTAACCTCCCTGCTTTCTGTTCCCCACTGTTTTTTGTGGGGAGCAGAAAGCATGGGTTTCCCCAAGAAAAGTGGTGGTGAATGGAAAGCAGGGGGTTAAATAGCTCCCTTCCACTTTTCGCTGGGAAACTCTGCTTTCTTTTCCCCACCAAAAGTGGCAGGGAGTAGAAAGCAGGAGTTTAAATAGCTCAGATATTGCAGTATGGTTGCATTATTGCAATCACTCCCTGATCGTCTCGTCTGCACAGGAAAATCAAGAAGGTGAATGATTACAGTAGTTCAGTATCCACCCATGTGTGGAACTAGCTTAGGTCAGAGTCTAGTCAATGCCTGGACAGAGGTGAACTCAATGTACATCTTTGTGAGTTCCACAAAAGAAGAAAAGCAGGCTGGGAATGCAGTGTACTTTTTGTTTAAAGTCAGAGATGGAGTAGGGTTGCCAAGGGGCAGAAGAAAAATGTTTTATACCTTTAATAGGGACTTGATGTGTGGAAGTGGGCAGCTGAAGGTTTTATGGCATGGAGGTAAATAACATCACATGGTAGCTAAATCCCATTGGTGGTGGACAGTGCCGTCAAGTCACAGCCAACTTATGGCGATCCCTCATGGGGTTTTTCAAGGCAAGAGATGAACAGAGGAGCTTTGGCATTGCCTGCCTCTGTGTAGCAGCCCTGGACTTCCTTGGTGGTCTCCCATTTAAGTACGAACCAGAGCCAACCCGCTTAGCTTCCAAGGTCTGATGCCTGGGCTAGCTTGAGCCATCCAGTTCAGGGCAACATCCCTTCAAGCCTCAGTTAGTAATGCCCTGACTGGGATAGCCCAGGCTAGCTGGGTGTCATCAGATCTTGGAAGCTAAAGAGGGTCAGAACTAGTTAGTACTTGGAATGGAGACCCCCAAGGAAGTCCAGGGTTGCTACGCAGAGGCCGGCAATGGCAAACCACCTCTGAACATCTCTTGCCTTGAAAATCATATGGAATTGCTATATGTCAGCTGGGACTTGGCAGCAAAGACAACAACAAGAGTTTGGGATTTTTCCCCCCTCCAGGAAGTTGCCAGTCATAAAACAGAGCCAACCTCAAACCTGATGGACTTTGGATAGTGTTCAATAGACTCTATCAGGCTCAAAGTGGAGCCTGAAAGAATCTGGATTGCCCTGATTTTTGGACCCCCAATAGTGGGAGGACTGGTCATATCAAGAAACACTAGTTTGCTGTCAAACCCTGTTCTCACCACAGGAGGGTGCCTTCACATGACTCTTTTGCCACTCAAAGATTGCTTTGAAACTGTCTCTCTTGTTTGGTTCCTGTCTAATGGACTTTAAAGTGGAAAACTGGAGAGAGGCAGAACAAGGGTATCTGAATCAGACAATGCCATCAGGCTGAAACTCTGATGCAGCATTGGCTTAATAATAACTCCTGGTTAGATAGTGTTGGAAATGCGTTCGGCTTCCATGGGAGAAATTAAAACAGAAGATTTCTGCAGAGCCACGATGAGATCTGTAAAAAGGTGTGGGGGAGAAGGTGGCAGTTTCAACTAAAAAAAAATGTATAAGTTTTCCTGAGCTTGCGGGAAGCAGACACACGAAGCATTAAAAAACAACAACAAACCAACCCTGATGGATTACATGAATATTCAAGTTGTTTTCAGCAAAGAATCTTTGACTTTGGTGCTACTTTACCGTTACAAGTTTTGTGCATTTTCTTGCTGTCAAAGCCGTTGCCATAATTGTCCAAAAGTTCCTTGATTATCTCTAACAAAACTGTCAGCTGGCTTTGAAGTATCAGAAGAGTCTCATCATGCTTTATAAAATAATAAACATCATTTGCAAATGCATCGGCAATATAGACAACATGCCAGCAGGAATGTCAAACAGGAGCAGAAAAGTTTTCCTAAAGAGATGCTGCGGAGCGGAGATGCCATTCTGCCACTGAAGTCTGTGTGAGCGGGAAAAGAGTCCTAAGGAAGAATCCCTTGAGTCAAACACTTGTTTTCAGTGCACTGAGGAGGAGGCATCATGGTAGAACGTCTTTTTTTAATAGGAAGTCCCGGGTTCAATTCCCGTCATCTTCAGTTAAGGAGCCTCCAGTTGAAATTGGTGGAAGGCTTGTCATTTTAACTTCATTCAAAAAATAACCTTGAAACTGGCTGAATACCTGGAGGGATACAATTTCAGCATTCATGGGTTTATCTAGTACTTTCATAGCATCCATGTCAGAAAGTTTAGCTGCAAAATTGTCTAGTCAGCTTCAGATTCGTACCTGGGTTTCCCTTAGGCTAAGGGTCAAACCAAACTTGCTATTCAGAACTTTCAGCAGTTTTAAAAAGTTAATTCTCAGGCTTGCATTGGTGTGTGTGGGGGGTGATATAAACCTTCCTTGTGCCATTTTTCCAACTGGAAAGGAGCCACTGTATTCCTCATTGCTTAGTCCAGTGGGAACAATAGTACCTCTCCAGGGTCCTTTTGGATCAGGGAGACTATACAGAGGGTGAGGCTTAAGCCCTCTCCTCCTGTGCCTCTGAGACCCTTAGACACTTGTGCCTCTGAGAATGTATTTTTAAACATCACTTGGAGTTTTGAACAGGGAACTCCCAAGTGTATGCTTGGGTTTGGATCTGAATCTGCCCATATCCCATAATATTTATTTATTTATTCATTCAATTTACGCCCCCTCCCCGGCAGGTGCTCTGGGTGGCTAGATGGGATTGGGCATTTCCTGTGGGGGTTCAAACCTGAATCTGGAGTGTGCCACCTTGCCACATCTGCTTGCTCTCTATGGTGGTTGCTTCTATGCTTTGACCTTTTTGCACTCCTGAAGGATTCTTTTTGCTCAGGACACTTCAAGCAGAATTGAAATGGTAATGCCACCAGCATTCAATATATGCATGCCTTAAATATATATATTTGTTCTTAAAGTTTTATCGGTACAATTGAGGGAAGGGAGTTTTCTTTTTATAGTTTTTTTAAACTAGGCTATTAAAATTGTCTGTTTTAACTTTTGTTGTAAACCATTCTAAGTTTGTTGGAATGTTGGGATATAAATACGTTTAAGAAATAAAAATCTGGTAATGCTGGTCTCCACAGGCAAGATCTTTCCATTATGTTTACTTGACAGTAGGTCACTTATATATATATATTTTAGAACTTTTTGATGTCAATTTTTATTAAGATTTTTAAAACTATACACATAAAAAGAAAAAGAAGCAAAAACAAAAAATGGAATGAAAAAGAAAAAGTGAGAAAAGCATGAAAAGTAGAAGGAAAATAAGGGAATATGTTTTGATTTTCGTCTACAACTGACAACTTTGTTTTTGCTGATCACCCTCTCTATAACTACACAATAGATCTCTCCTTTATCTATAATCTTTTCCCCTCTGTTATTCTTCAAAACCATAAGTCAACAATTCATCTTTTTCAGTTTCATGCAAAATGTCTATAAAGGGTTTCCAGTTAGCAATAAATATAATGTATTTTCCCTGATCAAAGAAGTAAGTTTGGCATCTTAGCAAGTCCCACCATCTTTACCAGCTATTCTTCTATTGAAGGTAATACTGAAGATTTCCATTTCTGAGCATATAATAATCTTGCCATTGTTGTGATATACAAATATAAAGTTCCATGTGTTTTTTCTAACTCTCTATCAATTAATCCCAACAGAAAAGCCTCTGGTTTCAGACAGTAGGTCACTTTTGGCAAAATTTCTGCTTCTCCCTGCAACTGGCCCTCATCCAGCTGCTTAGTGTTTCATAGAAAGTTCTGATGCTTCCACAATTGCTTAATTATTTTCTCTCATTTGCTAATCCTGAACTAATTGTTATTCAAGTCATTTTCCCTGGAGGGGAAGCTTTAATTATTGTTTTTGGCTATAAGTGAGCATTTGCTCATGAATTTTATTTTTCATAATTGTAATTATTTCATAACTGAGTAATTAGGATAATCAAAACATATAATTAATAAACAACTACTTTTGCTGCAAAGGGAAAAGCAGTGATTCAAGCCTCCTCCATTTCCCCAGGAAAATAAGGATCCATACAGGAATATCAGGCACCAGCACTGGGAGGTAACACAAAGTAATTAACCAGGCACAGAAAAGTATAAGTTGCTTTGAAATAATACAGAAAAAATTTAAAGGGATAGTAGGCTTAGGAAGTCTCAATAGCCTTCTGTTAGCACACACGGACAACTGATGTTGCAATTATCGTTTTAAGTAAATTAAAAACAAATATCAGGTCTGAAAAAAAGATGAAAGGCAACACTGATAGCACTGGAACAGTGGACTGATGACCAAGTCAGCTGGATTCTCTGTAAAAGCTAAAAGAATTAATTATCTCTGTTCCAGACTAAACAGCTGGAATGGAAATGGCCTCTGATGGTGGAATCCATCATGGAAGGAAGGAGGGATGTAAATGTAGTATACAACGAAAGTTGCCTAGTAAATGTGGGAAAGCTCTGACATTAGGAAATATTTTTTTGGATTCCAAAATATGCTTTACAGCAAAGCCACTAGGAAATGGCTTGATATGTTGACATGTCATTCATAACATAGAACATATGGTTCCCCTTTCCTAGGCCAATATACGGATGGTTTTTGAGGATTTATTGAAGATGGAATTTAGTTTCTGGCTACTTAACCTTTTGTGTTTTCACTGTTGATGCTTTTGATCAAATGCTGATTTGTATTGCTCTTTTGTTTTTATGAAAGTGTAATTTACCTTGAATGCAGCACTGATATGTTTAAAGAATGAAATAAAATAAATACATAGGAAGAGTCTTGAAAATAAATACGAAGGAGCGATACCATCCATCATGAGTTGAGTAACTTCCTCATGGCAAGGTGATCATGACTGGTGCTTAATATCAGGCTGTCACAGATTTATTACTTTTTAATTCTACCCTTCTTCCAAGGACACGTACTCCCTTCCTTCACAATAGCAATATGAAATATGCTAAGCTGACAGAGTATGGGCAGCCCAAGATCATCCCGAGAGCACTCAGGATTCAAATTAGATGAACTTTGTGCAACTTCTATTTCCCATGGAATGTGAGCGGTGTGCTTGTGCAGCCTCAGTTTGCCTAAGAGCTGTGCAGGGGTGTTTAACCCTTCAGCCTCCACTCATTTTTGCTATTCAAAACCAAGCTCCCTGAATTTTTATTAGTATTTTAAGGCGGAGAAAAACCATGCTTGAACTTAACACATATTTTCTTCTTTACAAAGTTGGAAGTTCAGTTTCAAATAGTTTTGTAGTTTATTATTATTATTACGGCCCATGGCCAGCATAGATCGAAGCAAACTAGTTACATAAAATACAGAAAGTGCACAGCCATTTGTATGGGAATATTATAATAAAATGTACAAAGACTTAAGAAAGAAGTATTTAAAAGAAGAAGGAAAAAAATGCAAAGCCTAAGGGACATTTTATCACTCTTTTATATAATCTTTGTGGATTCTAGAGGCTGCAGCCAAAAACCTGGAGCAAGCAAGCGTGTTTCAAATTGGAAATCCAGGTGAGGGTGGAAGGGTTTAACATCCCCTCCCTTCCCCGAATGGCCTTGAGGCAAAATGAAGTTGTTCAAGCCTGCCATTTGCCACAATCTTTGTCTTGCCTGATCCCTGATCTCAGGTCCTAATCTGGTATATTGACCGCAACAGCCCACTGGTCCTCATTTGTATACGATATACATCTTTAAAAACAATATTGTGCACTTTGAACACATTCTATTGTTTAGCTGACTCATTGCTGACATTTCACTTTTGAATATTAGCAAGGAAATCCTTCCCATTTAAATTGAAGTCCTTTTCAGAAACAGTAGGCAAAATGACTTAATCTGCAGCCACTAGAATATACTCAAAGCAAGTTCAATGTTTTCCTTGCCATTTCTGGTCACAAGATACGAAGGAACTTCTTGAATCCTGAAGTGCTGTTCAAAAGTTGAGGCTTCCTCAGAAGAGCAATTGAGCAATTACTAATGAATTAGTAAAGTTTTCTTCCAATTACTCCCAGGTGAGAAATATTTTGTACTTAAGAATAAGGATGTGAGTAACATCCTCCCCCACCCCCTTTGCATTCACAGTGGGGATTAGCAGAGTCTACTTGACAGATTTATATCTATGAACTTTTGCTTACTATTGTTGGGATCAAGACCAAAAAATAAATAAATTCCAGTATAAGCAAAAACAGACCCTTAAACAACCATTAGGCAAATCTGAGGCTTTTATTTTGGCAACAGAGCAAGCAAGCAATCTGAAGAAGAGGTGGATAAATGCTTGGTTTTACCTTTTCAGCTCATGGAGTGGCTAACAGCCCAGCAAAACATCATAAAGTCCTTGTGTCCTCTCTGGGGCTGCCTCAGCAATGTAGGGACGTGCACTGGGAAAAATATTGTTTTAATTCCATATCATAAGAACCCACTCTTAGATGCACACCTTAACATTTGTATTTGTCAGTGAAGCTGACAGCAATACCATAAGGAGTTGAGACTCTTGTCAAGAGGCTAAACTCCTAGCAGAGTCACTCAAGGTCATAGCTGAGACACCAGACTAAGATGCATCCACACCCTTGAGGAGTCAATGGAAACATCAGCAGAAGAGAATGGACAGTTCCACTGATGATAGGGGCAAAGGAATCCTTGAAGTGTAGCAACTGGGCAGCAGCAGTTGTGGAAGGTGACACTGATGGAGGATCTTTTTTAGACAACGACAGTGCCACTTCAGCTAACCCTGAGGAGTACTGTGCAAAAGAATGCAATGGTAAACCACTTCTGATAATCTCTTACCTCAAAAACCTTATGATGAGGCAATCCAAAATGCAAAAAGATGAAGTCCTGGAGGATGGAAACCCCAGGTCAGATACCACTCAATCAGTTATTGGGGAAGATCAGAGGACAACTACACCTAGCACTATTCTCAATGACACAAGTGGACTAAAGCTGAAAGGACATTCAGTTGATGTGAATGGATGCAAAGGGAAGTCCAAAGCTGTTCAGTGAGTAGCATAGGAACCCAGAACATGAGAAATATGAATCTAGGGCTGAGGACAGATTGGCAGTCTGCCGCGCCTCCGCGGCACGGCAGACTAAGGCGGGGGGAATTTCCCTTGTGGTGCGGCGTTCGCATGCCGCCAGAAGGAAGCCACCTGCAGCGTTCAGACTGCGGGCGGCTTCCTACGGCGGCGGGCAGACACCGCACGGCTCCCCCTGCCCGCGCACGTTTACACCCACTCCGGCAGGTGGAACGCACGCCGCAGCAGCCGAGCACCACTTTGAAGTGGTGCTCGGCTGTTGCGGGAGGAGCGTGGCGCCGGACGCGATGCGTCCGGGCCACCTCATCAGGGCAGATGCGGTCGTCTGAACGGCCGCTCTGCCTCTGCTTTTGAAGCGGAGGCAGAGCGGCCGAGACTGCCAATCTGTCCTCGGCCAAGGTAAGCTCGAAACTGAGAAATGGAATGTTTAAACATCATAATCCTGCAAGTGAGTGAACTAAAGTGGAGTGAGGACATTTTCAGTCAGAAAAGTACAAAGTATTTTACTTGGGAAATGACAAACACAGGAGAAATGGAACAAATTTTGAGTCCAACAAAGTCCAAATTTGAGTCCAAATTTTAAGACCAACAAAGGTTTATTCAAGGTATGTGCATGCATACTTCTTCAGATACAACAGGATAAATGGAGTCGCTCTAATAGTGAGGTGAGATATAGCACAAGTGATTGGCTCAAAGTATCAATGAATAAGATCAGTCAGTCTTAATGGAAACATAACCATCATTCAAGTTTATACTCCAGCTACTGAAGAGGACGAAACTGAAAGTTTTTATGCAAGCCTCCAGGAGAAATGGATCACACCTAAACAAGTGCCAAAATATATTCTAAACAACATTCCTGAACAGTTTAAAGACCATGTAAAGAACAGATTTACATTACTAAGTTCAAGGAAACTGGAAGAATTATGGGTTGAACCTAGAGATATTATCAGAGAAGAATATATGATGACTATTATTGTAACCAAAAGAAATGAAAGCCTTGATGGATATAAAAGTAAAAGATGACAGAAATAGAATTAGAAATTAAATGCAGCATTCCAGCAACTGGAACGTAGAGACAAAGAGAACTATTGTAATATCTAGTGTACAGAAATAGAAGAAAACAACAAAAAAAGGAAAAGCAAGATATCTGTTCCATAAGATCTAAGAAATTAAGGGGAAATTTAAAGAATGGTTAGGCATACTAAAAGATCAGCATGGAAATATGTTTACTGAACAGGACAAAATAAAAAAGATGGAGACAATGAACTGAAAAACTATGCAGAAAAGATAAGGATGACGGATTCCTTCCAAGAAGAATCTTCCAAGAATAAAAACCTGCATTTTTAGAAAGTGAAGTGAAAGCTGCATTCATAGCAATTGGAAGAAACAAATATTCAGGAGTAGATGGGATATCAATAGAGCTAATTCAAGCCACAGAAATGGAGTCCTGCAAAATCTTAACAAGAATATTCCAACTAATATAAAAAACAAAAACAAAACAGTGGCCCACATCTTGCCCGGCGAGGTGGGAAACGAAAATAATAAATATAAACACTCAATCTACATTCCAATTATATAAAAAAGGAGACATCAAAGGCTGCAGCAACTATTTGACCATCACATTAATTTCTTGTGTGAGTAAAGTGATACTCAAAATCTTACAACAAAGACTATTAACCATATATTGAATGAGAAATGCCAGATGTTCAAGCTGGATTCAGAAAAGGAAGAGGCTCTAGAGATCATATTGCAGATTTAGGTCAGTTTCTGGAGCATGTGAGACAATTTTAGAAGAAAATTAGCTTTTGTTTCATAGATTACAGCAAAACTTTTGACTGTATGGATCATTAAAAGTTATGACTGGTTTTAAAAGAAATGGATGCGCCACAACATCTGTGTGTTTTTATGTGCAAGCTATACTCTGGCAAGAGGCTACTTTAAGGACAGAATATGGAGAAAGAGAACGGTTTCCAGTTGGCAAAGGTATGATAAGGATGTATCTTATCTCCCTGTCTGTTCAATATATATGCAGAACATATCATAAGGAAAGCTGGATTAGATTTACATGAAGGTGGAGTGAAAACTGGCTCAAGGATTATTAATAATCTGAGATATGCAGATGACATAACATTACTGGCAAAAAATAGTGAAGAGCAGAAACGACTACTGATGAAGGTTAATGCTGAAGGTGTCAAAACAAGATTACAGCTGAACATCAAGAAGAAAGAAGTAATGACAACTGAGGAGTTACACAACTTGAAGGACAATGATGAGGAAATTGAAATGGTTCAAGATTTTTTATTCCTTGGCCCAATCATTAATCAAAGGGGAGACTGCAACTAAGAAATCAGAAGGAGATTAAGACTGGGATGGGCAGCCATGAAGGAGCTAGAAAAAAAATCTTTAAGTGTAAGGATGGCAACCAAGACCAAGATAATTCATGCCATAGTATTACCCATTACTATGTATAGGTATGAATACTGGACAATAAAGAAAGCTGACAGGAAGAAAATTGGTTCCCTTGTAATATGGTGTTGGAGGAGAGTTTTATGGATACTGTGGGCTGCCAAAAAGACAAGTGGGTTCTGGATCAAGTCAAGCTTGAACTCAGCCTAGAAGCTAAAATGACCAAACTGAGGCTATTGTACTTTGGTTATATTATGAGAAGACTAGACTCACTGGAAAAGGCAATACAAAAGATGAAGGCTGCAGGAAAAGAATACCCAGCCTCTTCTAAAGACTCAATCTAGGAAGCCATGGCTCTCAGTTTGCAAGGCCTGAGCAAGGCTGTTAACAATAGGATGTTTTGGAGGTCATTAATTCATAGCGTCTCCATAAGTTAGAAGTGACTTGGTGGCACTTAACATGCACACATGCCATTTAAGAAAGGGAAGAGGTATCGGTTTTAAGAATTCTCGGAAAAGTTGTTGTCCGGATTGGATCAGATGTCTGCCTGTTGGTTTCCATGCATGGCAGATTTTCCTGAGCAGATGTTTGTTCACCAAATGGTGTCAAAGTATCAGGGAACCTAAAGACTTCTCAAGTTTCAAGTGAATTGAACAAGGGGGGCAATTTTACAGCCCCTTGAACAAGGTGCCCCCAGCCATCCCTCACTGCATAGTAGAAAAGGGAAATGGCTGTGGGTTTCCTGGAGCAGGTTTTTTAACCCCCCCTCCAACTTAGTAACCACAAGTAAAAGTAGTCCTTACAGAGTATCTGTCTAGTGAGGTACCCACATGCTCCACTGATCGCATTGTGGAGAAATGAAAAGTGTGATGTTACCCACAATCACTAATTAATCTGCAAAAAAGGTGGAAACCAGGTAACACACTGACTGGAACAACCAAAAAAGACAACAAAATGAGAGGAAAACCCCCCACAATGAAAGATAAGAACAAATATCATTAGAAGCACCAAAAAGGAAAGTCAGAAGATCAAAACAAACCAAATGTTAATGTTAAAAATGGTTTTCAGTGATTCCTAGAAAGGTCTGATGGCACTTCTGGGTTTCCCCTGGAAGTGATGCAACACCATCTCCCAATGGTGATTCAACGTGTTGGTTGTATTCATATAGTAAAAACTGGTGTTCTGTCAAATATCTGGGAGAATACCATAAATACATGAGTATCATCTTAAGAACCAAAAACCTAGTAGCCATGTCATGTGTGTAAATCTCAAGTAATCTCTTCAAAATAGTTAGTTAATATTCACAAACTAGTTGTTGTAACAATCCACATGACTTTGCCTTTGTATCCATGAGGACTAGAAACTTGCTCTTTACAAAAACAGAACTGGTAGTTTCCAGATATGGAGTTCGATACCAGTTATTAGATTCTTAGATACTTACATGATTCAATCAAAAGACAGCAGAAGACAAGTAATTGTGATAACTCATGAAGGCTGCGATCATACGCACAATTAGACCCGCCAGGCGCGAATGTCCGGCAGATTTAATGGGAGCGATCAGACAACAACATCTGGAAAGCACCACGCGGCCATCGGCAACCCGTTTGGCTCCACTGCAGAAGCGGAGTTAAAAGAAACTGGGGAAAATCCAGTAGTAAATGGGTTGTGACGGACCACGGGCGGACTTTCCCCTGTCTGATCGCTTCAGTGCGCTCTCATGGCATTAGGATGGTCTCATCAGGCCATCCCAACTCTGTGCTGTTGTTTTTTCCCCACCTTCGCAGTATGAGCATCATTGCAAACTCCATAGGGAGCCCTCAGTGCAGAGGTTTGATTCATCGATCCCTCATTTAAGCACATGGGGGTAGGAAATTAGACAAAACCCCCCAAACAACTCACCCACAGTTGTGTCTGATCACACACTGACGGACTGTGCCCGCAGCTTCAAAGGGAGGTATGATTGTGCACCTGCGGGTCAAATTCCTCTAGAGGAAATAGCCTCGTTCCCCCCCCCCCCCACTTTATTTTGCGCATGTGACCGCAACTCAAATTAGTCTTCCTCCCACACTTCCAGGGGAGCCTCCCTCTGCCCTAGTGCCACAGAATCAACTCTTAATCAAGATTTTGAGTAGAGAGGGGGGAAAAATCTCCCATGCCACACAAGAAAGCAGTCTGAAAAAACACTGCTGTGATATGAAAAGCCATTAATGGCCAATATGGCAGCTACAAACAAGTGCTAGATGACAGGGAAAAGTATTCTAGCTGAGTCTTCTCCTTCATGTGCTAGCTTTCTGTGTGTGTGGATTTTCTTCCCTTGTACAATGCTCCCTCCAAGCTGTGGAGTTTTGTGAGCAGAAATTCTACTTTGTGAGCTACTGGCATTAAAGTTGTGAGTGAGCAATTTGGCTGCTGCGTAAATTAGTTTGCTCTGGAGCCTGCCTTCCTGAGCTAAGACAAAATGTATGAGCCGGAGGCTAAAAAACTGTGAGCTAGCTCACACTAACCCAGCTTAGAGGGAACACTGTGTTGTGAGACCATTCAAACTCATTACAGACCTCCCCCCCCAATTTTGATGTAATTGGGAGCCACTTGTGCAGCTTTGCTACAGAACAATACAGAAATTCAACAAAGGAGCAATTCTTTTTCTGCAATTAGCAGAAGCTGAATTAAGCAAAGCAAGTAAATGTAATGTATTCCACTTGCAGAATTCATACTGAAAGGGCCTTAGGGTCGCTGCTTCTTGCCAGTTTTTCCTAGACTGCTTGATGGTCACACACTGTCCATCTGTGAGTAAAAACTGTAAAATGGGATCCATCTGGGGCTCCATCCTTTGATTACTGTCTGTTCACACTAGAAGAAGCACGCTCTGGATGGCTGCCAGTTTGGTTCATGGATCATTAGCACACAGAGCAAGGAAGATCTTACAAAAGATATCCCCTGGCCTTAATTCCATTTCAAAGATGTTTGGAAACCCTGGGAGAGAGATTTTCAATGCTTATCTCAAGCAGCTCCACCAAGGCGTTTGAAGTTCCCTCATCTGTCACTAGTAGTCAAAGATCTCCTTTCAGATGATAAAGCAGAACCCTCTGCTGAAGAAATGGATTATTTTCAATTTTTAAGCAGTTGCCTTTAAAGTGACCTTCTTTTCCTGTGTGGTGGACCTAGCAGCCTAGTGTTCCACAGGGGGAAACCAGAGCTTTGAACTGCACTGCAGTCTGGATGGAAAACTATGCTCTTTCCTAGATGGCTCGGGCACAACTACCAAACTAGAACTCTGACCAGGCCATTTACTCACTTCTGGTAGGCAGCCTCACAGCAGATGGGCTCTCCCATCCACCTCTGCATTTGGGCTGCTGGAAGAAATGTGGGGATGGATATGATGTTGTGTGGTGCGTTGATGTCACTTCTGGGTGAAAAGGTAGACCATCGATTTTATTAGTTGTAGATTTTCTGGGCTGTGTGGCCATGGTCTTGGCACTGTAGTACCTGATGTTTCCCCAGCAGCTGTGACTGGCATCCTCAGAGGTATAACACCGAAAGATGGAATACTCTCTGTGTCAATCTACCTCACAGTTTTGTTGTAGGGGGGAAAAATGGAGGAGGGGATCAGTGGTGCCAGCAGTTGCTGCCACCCCACTCTGCTGCCTTCCTGTCATCTTCACTCTTGCCCTTACCTTACCCTAATGCTAACCCTGCCCCCCCCGGCCTTTGATGCCCCAAGCCTCTCCAAAACTTTTGTGGCGAGCCTTTCTGCAAATCTCCCAAACTCTCACAAGAGGAAAGAAATTCTTGAGAGTTTGGGAATCCCCAGAAACACATGTACAGATTGGCACACTGGTTTTAGAGAAGCTTGGGGGAGAGAAAATGTTCTGTAGCTCCCAGTCAGAAGCAGAAGTACTGGTAAGGTCAGAAGAAGAGTGAGCAGAATGGGGAGAGAAGGAGGTTACTGACTCTCCCCACCCCTGCCCAAATCCACCACTTGACACAATTGCCTAGGGTTGCCAAGTCCGGGTTGGAAAATACCTGGGGACTTTGGGGGTGGAGCCAGGAGAGGGTGGGATTTAGGGAGGGGAGGGGCCTCAGCATGGTACAATGCCATAGAGTCCACCCTTCATAGCAGCCATTTTCTCCAGGGGAGCTGATCTCTGCCAACTGGGGATCAGTTGTAAAAGTGGGGGATCCCCAGGCCCCACCTGGAGGTGGGCAACCCTGCAATTGCCTCACCTCATGTCATCACGGATGAGCTGGCTCTGGAAGGAAGAACCAGGGACACTGCCCTGAGCTTGCCAAGAGGAAGGTTGGGATAAAATGTGCTAGATGACATTTGTATTATTTACGTATTTAAGCTGTTCCTATCCCCTTAACTCTCCAGAGGTGGCTTTCAGCAAGGCATAAAAAAGATATATAATAAAACCAACACAACAATTAAAGGCTAACACAGCCATAAAGCCAGCTGGAGTAAAACAAACCATAAATTAAAAATCCAGAAAGTAATTAAAAAGGAGTCTAGCAAAGCAAGCAATAAAACAATAGAGTGCCACCAAGGAAACCAACGAACAAAAAACCTAGGGGGAAAGCATTTCTTCTATTAACTTTCTCTTTGGGCCTTTCTGGATGGTAGGATTTGCGTTTTGTACTGAACAAAAAGCAGTCCTCAACAGCTGAATTGTCAGTGTACATTTGCTTTGGAAAAACTTGCTGACCTCAAGGTGGAGCTTCACTAAAGGATTCTTGTGGACAAGATGAGAAAGGGGAAAAGATTTAACGTGCTTGACAACAGTAAATTAACTAGCCCTGTATTATCACTGACGTTCTATGTGTTGTATGTGGGGGGTGTGTGTGTGTGCCTTTGTGCATCTCACAGGATGTGCACCATCATCCTGAATTGTAGCCTTTGTTGTTGATCCTGTCTTGTGAAAGTGAAAGTCAGGATGACTAGGCAAAGCCTGTTTCTTCCTCTTCTGTCCCTGGGTGAAGCAATTTAAAAAAAGAGAGAGAAGGTAGGCACCAGCTAAAGCATCCCATGTAGATTGGTGTAGAAAGAGGAAAGAAGAGGAAAGCTAGAATCCACCATTTCATTAGGGGAAAAAAAACCCCAAAGTAAATGATACAACCATAGTACATGTTAATTTGTCCAGAAATGAGCATTTCTTTTGATCATCTTTTGATCTCACCTTGTTAACTAGGTTATCTTCAACCCTCATTTCATAGCAATTGCATATCTAATTTTTGTGTCATTTTATATATTTTTAGAAAAACCTTAGGAAAATAAAAAGCTGCAAAAATAATATGTAGGAATATAAAATAAGCCATATTGGATCAGGCCAATGGCCCATGCAGTCCAACACTGTGTCACACAGTGGCCAAAATCCAGGTGCCATTAGGAGGTCCACCAGTAGGGCCAGAAGTCAAGAAGCCCTCCCACTGTTGTCTCCCAAGCATCAAGAATCCAGAGCATCACTGCCCCAGACATAGTGGTCTATCTATGCTGTTGTTCAATTGTACAGTTGAGTCTGGCTCTTTGCGACCCCATGGACCACATCACGCCAGGCCCTCCTGTCTTCTGCCATCCTCCGGAGTTTGCTCAATTTCATGTTCATTGCATTGATAACACTGTCTAACCATCTCATCCTTTGCCATCCCCTCCTTCTTTGACCTTCAATCTTCCCCAGCATCTGGGTCTTCTCCAGTGAGTGCTCCCTTCTCATTTGGTGCCCAAAGCATTTGATCTTCAGCTTCAGTATTTGGCCTTCCAGGGAACAGTCAGGGTTGATTTCTTTTAGGATTGACTGATTTGATCTCCCTGCAGTCTAAGGGACTCTCAAGAGTCTTCTCCAACGCCATAATTCGAAAGCATCTGTTCTTCGGCGCTCAGCCTTCCTTATGGTCCAACTCTCGCAGCCGTACATTACTACTGGGAGTACCATTGCTTTGACCTTTTCCCTTCTGTATTTTATCCACTCTACAACCCTGGGAGGTAGGTTAGGCTGACAGTGTGTGACAGGCCCAAGGTCATCCAGCAAGCTTCCATGGCAGAGTGTGGATCTGAGCCTGGGTCTCCGAGATCCTAGCCTGACACTCTAACTGCTACACCATGCTGGCTTTGCAATTTAATGCAACACATCTTGAGTTTGGAAGATGGTGTCTTTTGACCTCCCCCAACTTTGCATATGTGAGCCTGTGTGTATGTGTGAGTAATTTGCCAGTGGGTTCTGGTTCATGGAAACTTATATCACAATAAATTAGTCTTCAAAGTACTGCAAGATTCTTTGTTGTTTTGAACCAAGCCACCTATTTGGGAGCAAATCACACTAAAATCAGTGAATCTTGTTTCTCAGTAAACATGCATTGGAGAGTGCTGTACGTTTGGAAAGGAGGGATTTGCAAAGCTTGAAGGACACGAGATACAACGATTGATTACTTGAATTAATGGTCAGGTAATAAAGTAACCCAAGGTTTAAGAAATTAATGGATGCTCTTTAAAACCACCATAACAAACAGAGGATTAGAATCCTACTGCTAGTTTTCCACTAAACTGCGCATAATATATGCCGGCCACAAATTAGAGAAAAGTATTTTAGTCCCACAAATTTTTCAGGAGGACAGAAAGAGATCTAAAAAACGAACCAGGGAAGCTAAATTGCAGCATTACGGAAGCTATTAAAAGCACAAAGACATAATTTTAAAAGGGGGAATTGCAGATCCAAACCCAAGAGAACATAAATTCTGGCAACTTAAAATGGAAGAAAAGAAAAGCATGCCAAGAAGGAATTTGAGGAGCAACTGTAAGATTTTTTTTCGGGGGGGGGGGGATACATTTGAAAACCAAATGCGTCTCGGTGGGTACCACAACAGGGACCACCAAGGAGAAAGACCATTTTTAAAAGGTCATTAACATTAGAGCTGAACAACGTATTTATTGTTTCTGTTTTCACAGAACATGGTGTTAGCAACAAGCTTTCTGCACCTGCAAATAATCAATTTGTGGTAGATCTTCAGTCTGAAGAAACCGTAGAAGAGGTTTTTAGGCCAAGGTGATAGATGATGCAGTCATCTGTCACCAGAAACAGATGGCCAGTGCTCAAGAGTTTTAGAAAAGGAAGCTTAATAGGAAGCTGCTAACTACTCATTTGGGCAGGCAACGTCTTGCTGCTGTTGGCCCTTATTTCTGAGTGAATACCTGTTTTGAAAAGACTCCAGAGGGGAGCAGAGTTTTTGAAAATGGGAATAAATTATATATTAGAACAGGGCAAGGTAACCTTGCATCACCCGTGGGCTGATACTATTCAACTCGGGCTCAAGACTGGCAGCAACATAATTTACGGTGATCTTAAGTAATGGGTAGAAAAGCAAACCATGTAAATCTAATGCCTTTGTATGTAGAACATTTTCTAATCTTTCTGAATACATTATTTATATGTCAAAGCCCTCCTGCCTGGTATGGGACTTCTGGCTGGGGACAGAGCCTTCACTTCAAGTGCAATCCTAAGCATATTTAGTCAGGAGTAAACCCCACTAAACACAGTGGGACTTACTTCTGAGTAGAAATGGATAATATTGCACCATTAGCGAAGGGAAATGTTACACATCACAGAAGAATGGATAAGGAACCCAGATCTTGCTTTGCTCCTAGAACAGCTACCACTAGTTCATACTTTCAGAGTGTTCCCCTTTCAGCATGTCCCCCTTTCTCAAGGACAATCTCTGTTTCCTGATGTGTGTGTGTGTGTAAAGTGCCATCAAGTCACAGCTGACTTATGGCAACCCCATAGGGTTTTCAAAGTAAGAGACATTCAGAGGCAGTTTGCCATTGCCTCCCTCTGCATAAGAGCCCTAGACTTCATTGGCGGTCTCCCATCCAAGTACTAACCAGGGCTGACCCTGCTTAGCTTCCAAAATCTGATGAGACTGGGTTAGCCTGGGCCATCCTGGTCAGGTTTCATGGTACCCTGGATTTATTTATACAGAAAATTTATATGCCACTACTCCAGAAACCTGCTTTGAGACATGGAGTGTGGACTTACTAAATGTCTCCATTTTTGAATTTGGGGATACCTTGGTAAATCCTGTCAAAGATTCATTGTTAAAACACATAAGAAGAGCCAACCAGATGCTTCTAGCAACTAGAAGTGTATCAGACGTTTCCAGAAGTAACATCATTCCAGAAGTAACATACATAGACATCTATGTAGTGAAGCTACCAAGAGGAACAAGGGGCAGTACTGGAGCAGTGGAGAAACCAGCTGGGACTGACTATCAACATCTTCTTGGACTCCCCTTTGCCACAGAGGATTGGGGAGCCACTTAATGGAGCCTGCGGCCACCAACAAAAGGATGAACCTCCCGCAAGACCACCTGGGACGTTATAAAGGGGAAGAACTGTGATGTAACAGATCTCCTCCCGGAAATCTGATGCTTGCAGCTTATGGTGGAATAAACCCTTCCCCTCTGGTTGGGATTAGACTTGGACCCCTGGCTGGCTGTGTATCAAGTGCCAGGGTTGTGCCTTCTGAGGTTTATATAGCCCACAGGACACATGAGCAGTGACAGACCAGAACACTAGGACTCTATGTAAGATCCTTTGGATAATTTCTACAAGATGGTTTTATTCTCTGCGTTCCATGCCTGCTTTTTGCATTAGCCAGGATTGAAAAATGTACTACCAGAACAACACCATGAGTCATCCCTTATTGACCCTTAGGTTGGCGAATGTTGGAAATGCAAGTGACTACTGTTAGTCCTTGAGTTGTCATACACACCTGTTGAAATATGTAGACACCACTAGAGAGGGGATACTAGGGTTGATGGACCTAATGACATGTCAGGTATTTGATGTTCAGATACAGAGATGATAGAGGTGAAGATTTCCCGGCATTTGTTAGAGAAAGAGGAGTTCTCAGTCATTACAGCAGCGGGTGAATGGGGTCTTTGTTCCCTGCTGCATGTTTTCATGCTAGTTAGTGGAAATATCACTTACATCTACTGCCACACTGAGCCAAGAGAATTAGGCATTTGTATCCTGGGCTGATTCCCATCCTAGAGAGACAGAACCGATAAAGAGTGTATAAAATTGCCACAGCCACAGCCAGCCTCCTCTGTATGAATGCAGACCTCTTATTTTCATGGCTTGAGGGAAAACGTCATGTGCAAATCAAAAGATTGCGCATTCTTTGAGCATGATGCTTACAAGACCCTCTGAAGCGGTGTGACTGACTTCCAGCCAATCAGCCAGGCTCCCTCATCCCCACTGGCTGTTTCCAGGCAGTGGTTCTGTCACTTTTGATCGATACCGAATGCTTTTCTTCCGATACATATCTCCGTTCCAAAGTCCAAAAGCAACTGGGAGATTGTGCTAGCTTTATGAGGTAAAAAGCCCTCTTTTTTTGATGGGCCTTGTCTTCCTCATCTCCATTTTTTTTGTTCCTTTATCTTTTTTTAATCTCTCTACTGTACTGATCTTCTTGAGATAATTATTTGGTATACTCTTATAGATACCTGTAGTGATCTGTTGAAAGCCAGCTGGTATCCTGGGTGAAGATCTGGAAGAAGATCTGTGCTGGCATGACATACACTGAATGGGTTTGTTTGTTGTCCTTTCAGTTATGTCTTTGTGACCCACAGTTATGTCAGTGCTGAATCATTATAGGGCAGTGATCCCCAAGGTGGAGCTCATGGGTAGGGTTACCAGTTTGGGGCTGGAAAATTCCTGGAGATTTGGGGGTGAAGTCTGGAGAGGGCAAGAGTTTAGGAACCTCAGTGTGGTACAGTGCCATAGACTCTACCTTCCAAAGTAGCTATTTTCTCCAGGGTATCAGATCTCTGTCATCTAGAGATCAATTGTAATTCCAAGAGATCTCCAGGACCGACCTAGAGGTTGGAAACTCTACTCATGGGTGCTATGATGCCTACAGTGGGTTTTCTAGTATTCATCTCCTTCTTTAACAAATCATATCTCCCCCCAAACAAAGAGCTAATCTTTGCTTTCTTCTACCTTACTGAAGCAGGAAGTTCTTCAGAAGAAACCAGAAGAAACCTTTGGTCTTCAGGGAGTACTCATTCAGAAACAGCTCCTCATGGCAACAATTTTGGAATTTATCCCATGGCAGCCATTTTGTCTGACACTCTCTCTACCTTCTCACACACATACACATGAATGCATGAAGCTACCTTATACTGAATCAGATCCTTGGTTCATCAAGATCAGTATTGTCTACTCAGACTGGCAGCGGCTCTCCAGGGTCTCAGGAAGAGGTCTTTCACATCAACTACTGACAGGAGATGCCAAGGATTGAACCTGGGTCCTTCTGCACGAAAAGCATAGGCTCTGCCACTGAGGACTGGGGCCCCCTGCTGTAGGGTGACTGGTTGCTTAGGGTGGTGGTTCACCAGAAAGTTTTCTGTTGCATTGTGGCCTAAAACACGGTAACAAAAAAAATGTGATGCATAAGTCCTTAGGAGGAGGCACACATCTACTGATGCAGCTACCATCAATGAGACACAGCTTTGAGGTTTGGGGCAGGGTCGCTATGCAAAGTGTGGGAATGAGTAAATAGGCAGAAGTGCTAGACTAGAGTAACACCCCTCCCCCCATGCTTTCTAGTTTGATTTGGGAAATTAACTGACCTCTGCCTGATCTGATAACTGGGTTTGGTGGGCCCTGCTCTCAGTAGTAGAAAAAGAAAGTAAGTGATACAATATGTTGGGTGGGATTAGCCATGACTGGTGGTGGACAATGTAAATTTGGCAGTGCTATTAATGCTACTGTACATTTGTGCTGAGTGCATTATGGCAACCATCATTATGGGAGCATCACAGGTAGTGCACAGTCCAGATATATGTAATCCTCTTAAAGTTGCAGAACTACCTGGAGATTTGGGAGATGGAGCCTGAGGAGAGCTGGGTTTGGGGAGGGATTTCAATGGGGTGTAATGCCAAAGAGTCCGCCTCCCAAAGTGGCCATTTCTCCAGGTGAACTAATCTGTGTAGCCTGGGGATCAGTTGTAATCCCAGGAGATCTTCCAGCCCCCACCTGGAGGCTGGCAAACATGAATCCTTGGGATCCCAGTCCATAACGTCTGAAAAGGGCTCAGTACAAAATCTGGAATAAAAGGAAATGAGCATGAGAGAGATCGCTTGGCTACACTGGGGAAATGAAATTCAGAACCTGGGGTGCATTCAGATGGCTCTTTTGAGCCATGCCAAGCATGAGTGCCTGGTGGATTTAAAGTGCACGCCCAGACATCAACATCTGGGAATTGTGTTGCTTTCGTTAGTAGCCTGTCGATCCTCATCGGGGATACATACTTAAAAGATAGTGCTTAAAGTCTGGTCTAAAGCTGGCCGACAGGCCAGTGTCAGACTTTCCACCATCAGGTCATTCCACCAGCGCACAATCAACCCATAGGGATGGTCTCCAGACTATCTTGAACAGCTGCCATTTAAAAAAAACTTTTAGTGATGCGCGCATAACCGCTTAAACATGTGACATCCACAGACTGTGAGGCACATATGCAGATATAAACATATGCAGATATAAACATATGCACATAAGCACATATGCAAATAAGCACATATGCACATGCACAAACAGGATTTTTTTAAAAAAGCCGACCGCACAGCTCCATACGGTCGATGCCATCTAGACAATCCACCGCTGAGTCGCACGCGGTAAAGTGATTCACGGGGGAGCTGTCTGGTCTTGCAATACTGGATTAAAAAGATCGAGATCAAATTACAGCCTGGCCAATGGCGGGATTAGCTGCCTGTCTGAACGCACCCCCTGAGAGATATTTGGAGGAGAAACATCTGTATGCTGGTTCCACCCATGCGGAGAGGACTGGAGCTGAGCGGTTTCAGTTCCTCTGCCTGGCCATTAACCGTTTGGGGCTGTGTTCTGCCCTGTTCCTGCTCAGCACCACTTTTCGTTAATTAAAAGCTCAAACAAACTTATAAAAATCCCCAACCAGCTGGACAGGTTTCATGGCAACTTGGGGCTGGACTCCTGCAAACAGCAAATGCCGGAAGGCAGCCTCTGAACTTTCAGATACAGGTTTAACTATAAGCAGTCTACCTTTTCTGGAAAGGTTTCTGTGTGAACTGGTGAGAGGAGAGACTCAAAGGAATGATACAATTCCTGCCAAGCAAAGGCCCTTGCAGCCCCGAGGAGCCTGTAGTGTTCACGGAGGGTTATTGCAAAAGGCCTCAGCAAGCACCACACAGCACAGTTCAAAAACAGGATCTACAAAGCAGGATTCCATAGCTGTGGTTTGCTAGAGGGGGCAAATGAATGCCTTCAGATGATAGGGACAGCCTACAAGGGCGTGTGCAGCCTCCAGACAAAACCACATGAGGCACAACTGCTTCTCTGCGGTCAGCTCCCATGTTACGCTGCTGACATGTGAACACGGAAAGATCACATGGGTCACGCAGATTGTGTGGGTTTGTTGCTAGCTCTGTTTGAAGTATTACATTTATCCTGTTGTATATCTGAAATAATATTGAAGATTTCATAGGATGAAAAATGGCCAGTTTTGCAAGAGCTGGGCAGCTAAACCTAGGGTTGCTGGGATTGCCAGGCATCACCTGCATGATGACATCACTTCTGAGGAATACCTAGAAGCAATGGCAGTAGCTCTGGGAATCACCGGAAATCCTATTTTTCTACCACAGAGTTTCCAGGATTCTGCCATTGTTTCTGGATATTCTGGGTATTAACAATTTATGAAAACTTACAGCCATTGCCCATGTAATGATGTAACTTCCAAGGAGAACCCAGAAGTGATGGTGGTAGCTATAGGAATAGTTGGAAACTCAATGGTTTTACCATAGAGTTTGCACTGATTCTGCCTTCGTTTTCAGGTATCCCCCAGAAGTAAGCAATTATGTGGGGGATGCTGGTGAATTGTTATTAATTTTAATTTTTAATTGTGCCAGTGTTGGGGAATGGGAACTAGGGGTGGGGGGATGTCCTGCCCCAACTGGGACCTTGGCAGTCCTAGCTAAAGCCCTGCTCCTCACTAGAGATGATCAAGTACTCCTCATTTTAAATCAGGCTGGGCTTGTTCTTTCCAAGACTGGGCTTTGTTAGTCCAAAAGGGTGAGGGCATCTAGAAATGGTGAGGGGGGGCAGCATCACCAGCATGATAAGGTCACTTCTGGGGAATACCCAGAAGTGATGGTGGTAGTTCTAGGAACTGACAGTAAGTCCTAGAGCTATCACCATTGCTTCCAGGTATTCCCTGGAAGTGACATCATCGATTGGGTGATGCAAATGCATTTATTTTGTTTTAATTTTCAATTTTCCCCACCAGTGGCAGAGAAATGGGAATTTGGGACAGGGCTTCCCTCATCCTGACTGGGGACTTGGCAGCCCTATTTGTGAGAGTTCCCTGACCATACTAAAATGTTCCAGGGAACTCCGGCTGACTCGCCTCTACCTGCCCACCAAGTTTGGTGAGGATTGGATTTATAGTAGTTGAGTTACACCCCCCCTCCAAGGCACCCCCATCCTCCATTGTTTCCAAAGGAGGAAAAAAGCAGCAAAAAAGTAAGAGCCCAGGAGAACAGAATCAAAGTTCAAGAGAATCTCTGAAGTAGAAGGTGGGGGGCATTTTTGCAAGCCTAGCAGAATGGGTGCAATATGCTCAGTAGAGCCAGTGCCACAGTGACACTGCAAACCCAACAGGACTAAGATCAAGCCAGTGAACCTCTGCAGGAGAAACTGAAGGTGAAAGGGGTATTTTTGCAAGCCCCTAGTGCAATGTCCCACTGCAATGCAGAACCAGTGCAATGTAAAGAGTGCCCTGCAAAACCAGTGCAATCAAAGACTAACCAGCAGAACCCAGTGTCATTGTGGCAATGCCAGCTCAACAGATGATGCAAGGGTTTTTTTGTGCAAGCCCAGCACAACCAGTTCAGTGTACAGAATGCCCAGCAGAACACAGGGCCACTGAAGCAATGCAAGTAAAAGAAGGCTAATGTCAAACCAGAGAATCCCTGCAATACAAACTGAAGGGAGGGGGACATATTTCCAAGCTCAGCTCAACCAGTTTAGTGTACAGAATGCCCAGCAGAACCTAGTGCCACTGTGGCACTGCAAGCTTAAATGGACTGATCTCGAAGCAGAGTCACAAGAAATCCAAACTGGGGGGGGGGGGGTTTGCAAGCCAGCACAACCGGTTACAATGTGCAGAATGCCCAGCAGAACTCAGTGCCACTGGCATTGCAAGCTTAAAAGGACTGATCTCAAAGCACAAAGTCACAAATCCAAGCAAGGGAGGTGGGATTTTGCAATCTCTGTGCGAGAAATGGAAAGGGAACACAAAGAAAGGCTGGCAAAGGGGGGGGATCCTCATGAAATTGACATGACTAGCTTGAAACTGACAACAGTGTTTCCAAAGCTGGAGAATTCCACCCCCACCCCTATCCCCCGCTTTGAAGTTTGATAAACATTTTGTTTGAACAGAGACAGTCTGTCTGGAAATGTATCCATTCACGAACCAGCACGATCCTCCACAAACTGCTTGAAAGTTTGTGAAAAGCTCATGTCAATTGACACACCATGCACTTCAGTTTGTGAACCACAATCCAGCCAAAATTAATCACAAGCATTAGTTTGTGAGCTGGCTCATACTCATCCCTTAATCAGAACATTGGTCTGTCAAGGTCAGTTGTGTCTACCCTGGCTGATATTGCTTCTCCCGGTCTCAGGTAGAGCTCTTTAACACAGAGTTGCCAGACATGGCCTGACAACCAGTGGAAGACCTGTGGGGGTGGACATAGTGGTGGTCATCAGCAGTGGTGTGGGATCACTTTCAGAAAAACCTGGGAGAGACATCATACCTCTCTAGGAATCACTGGAAATTCTATGGTAAACCCATAGAGTTCCTGGAGGTTCCTAGAGAGGTGTGACATCCATTTAAATTTATTTTTTCTCCTGCTGAAGCTTTGAGCAGGAGTGCAGCAGTGGGGCTGAATGCCAAGAGCAGGGGATTCCGTGTTAATTCTGGGGGTGAAGGTTGGCAAGCCTATTTTCACACCACCTACCACCTATTACCTGATTCTTTTAACTAGAGATGCCTGGGATTGAACCAAGGACTTTCTGCATGCAAAGCTCTACTAATAAGCCACAGCCCCACCTTGTGATTCCATTTTTTGATTCCCATTTCCCTTCACCCTAAACTTACTTTCCAGCCTGGTGAGGAGAAAGGAGGGCTGTCCCTTAGACCTTCATTGGGCCTCAAAGCATTACTAACAGGAAGTTCCCACTGCAAAACTCATAAATCTTCGGGAATGGAAGTTCATTGGAGCTACCAGGTCCTTCAGAAACTTGGTGACATCAGTACGCCTTGCTTGCAAGAATTCAGTTGCCCTGCAAACCTATGTATTTGTTTAACCTTACCCATCCATACATAACAGAAAGACTATGAGAAATATAAAAGTTCCATAACACATTCAAGCTTGCAAAGATCCTGAAGAAAGCAAGCTGCAACCACCACAGCTGCATGCAAAATGATGAGTCTTCTTAATGGTGTTTCCTTTTATGCGAGTACCCTTTTAATGCAGGCCTAAATGAAACTGAAATGCCAAGGTGCTGACAAACCAAAGAGGTTGCAGGTTTTAGGTGCACTGATATGCCTGCCATTCCACATGGGGACTGTAAATCCAAACAAACGAGCACAGTCAGCATGGCTTGGCAAAGCTGCCGTATCTAAAAGGCCTTTGATAGCAGGTGAGTTTCTCGCATCCGTGTGCAGTTTACCGGTGTTTTTAGCAGGCTATGATTCTATGTTATGTTTTTAATGGATCTATGTAGTGCAACTGAACCTTTGTAAGTGTTTGGGGTATTTTAATAAATAAAATTAATGGCTGGCTAAGCAATCATCATGGAAAACCAAATCCAGAAAAGGGGGGGGGGACAACAACTCCAGTGTTTCTTTACCTTGGGTTGGAGATAGTTCTTCCCCCCATTTGATCTCACCCAGTCTCCTCCTCACAGCAGCCCCCATTCCACATTCCTGGAATAGCCTTTTTCATCTCCAAAAGGGGTCCAGCCTCCCCCTTTCACCAGCCAAAGAGCTGTCAGAGTCCCCACCTAATTTAAGCAGTGCCTCGACACTCATTTGAGTATAGTGCCTCCTTGGTCTGGTATTTTATTACCCCCAAAGGGCATGCATTTTAAACAACCATGCAACAGACAGAAATCAAGGAGGAACAGCATCTTCCACTACTAATATCACCACCCAGGAAAAGTGACACCTTATGGGTATGCTGCTGTTAAAAACATAGGCCCTCTGTCAAGGAAAAATAGGGGCAAACTTGACTTCCTTCTTTACAGGAAGTAGAACTGAGCCAGGCAATGCCTGAATCCAGACCAGGTGGATTTATTCTCTGGAATGGGATCCCTTAGATTAGCTGAAGGAGTTGGTGGTTTGAGACAGAAGCTGGGAAACAATGAGTAGAAATCACTGCCTGATTGACTGTACAAGGTCACATTGTCAGATCTTTGTGGAATAGGTTCACGCTGCCTGCCAATTGTATGGGCTCCTGGAGACCTTTCCTGTCGCTTAACAGGCCTCTGTGGCTGGAGTTTCATCTCAAAGGAGTTTGCTGCCCTTCTCGAGCCACTGAAATTGCCCTCTATGAAATCTGGTAACAAGTATTCAAGATGCCTCTTTGCACCACATGCACACAAGTGCCTATACGCATTGGTAAGCAGACAGAGGGAGAAGTGTGTGTGTGCCTAGCAAACTGTGCAATGTCTGGAAATCAGCAATAAATGCATAACCCTGCAAACAAGATCAGGAAATTGGGAGGCCCAGAAACTGAAGATACATTAAGAAGGGAAGATTTTATTAAGCATACTTTACGTATATGTACCCAATCACACGTGCAGTGATAACTTCTAGGTTGGATTTCTCTGCATGATTTCCTGAGGGTAGCCATGTTGTTCTGCAGCAGGAGAGCAAGATTCCAGTCCCGTAACATCTTGGAGACCAAAGAGGTTGATGAGATATAAGTTTTCAAGAGTCAAAGCTCCCTTTGCACCTCTGCATGGACTGTCTTTATGACATGTCTTGAAACTATAGTTAGTTAACCTACTGATGGCTGTAAGGATTCTGACTGGGCCAGCTGAAGAGGAGATCATATAATACTAGAGCTGAGCCAATTGCCGCGGTTACCAGTTTGTTTCCAGACCCAATCTGAAGTGCTGGTGTTGACCTTTAGAGCCCTAAATTGCTTAGGCTTGGGGTATCTGTGGGAACACCATGTTAGCTTACCCATGAGCTGAATCATGACTAGTAGGCTGCCTAGTAACCTCCAGATGGGTCCTGGAGATCTTCTGGAACTATAACTAATCTCCAGATGATAGAGATCAGTTCCCCTAGAGAAAATGGCTGCTTTGGAGATTGGACTGTATGACATTATATCTTACTGAGGCCCTCCCCAGACTTCTTCCCCACATCTCCAGGAATTTTGGGACTGTGACAATTTCTTAAACTAGAAATGGCAGGTTGGCAACTTGTTCCCACACTGATAGAGGTTGGTAGGTATACAGGGCAAGGATTTCTTCGTTTTGGCCCCCAGACTCTTGAATTCTCTGTCCAAGGAGATTTCTTCTCCCCCTTTTCTGGACCTTTCAAATATGCAATCCCACCCTTGAAAACTTTAGGTGATTTTTGCCTCCTGATAAAATGTGGGTTTTTTTGTCTGCACTGGAGTTTTTCCTGTTGACAACTGATTTCAATGTTTTTTTACCATCACTGACTGCTGATTTGTGTGTGTGTGGGTGTGTGTGATTATTATCTACTATGCCATTATTACTGGGTTTTTTTAACTGTTGGCAATGCCACTGGATTTAGCTGTGTTCCATGACGATCATTTGTATTCTGTTCTTTAATTCCAGTCCTAATGTTCTTTAAGAAGGTGTCTTTACATAGAATGGTGGGGTATAAATCTTTTGAAAAATCACAAAACCCCAACAACAACAACAACAACAACAAAACCTTCTGGCAATTTGCAAAAGAAGTATTCACTACACCTGTCAAACAGATGTGTGTCATATATAATGCATTCAGTCCCGGTCATTGTGGCACCCCAAATACATGTGCTGCTTGCCCAACTTTCTGGCGCCCACTCCTCTGGCTCTGTGCTGCTCTTCCATGTGTTAACAGGTCAGTGACAGGCTGTTGCTTGTTAATTGGGACTCGGAACAGAATTACAAGAGCCAAATTTTCTCAGGCTGGGCTCCTGTGGCAGCAAGCAAGCGTGTGCATTCAAACCAGAATGATCTTTCTTGCACCCTTAATAAGGCCTTCATGCCGTACCTGTCACCGCTCCTCAGTGAACAGTGAGTTTACGGACTCGCGGAGAGAACATTTAAAGATCCTTTGTGTTGGGAAGAGGAACACCCAGGCGGATTGTAATTGGGCTGTCAAGGGGCTTTTGCTTGTCAGTGGAGGTGTAAACATAAGGCAGTGCTAGCTGGGCAGAGCAGTGAGGAGTTTATTTGGTCCCCTAGAACAGCAATTCTCTCCCCCTCTGTGCACACACACACAAACACGCACACACTGGGCAGATCTGTAGAGGAGTGACTTAGAATGAACTTGCTTCTGGAGTGTGCTGCTGTCAATGTGGCCCAGAGAGTCCGCTGTGACAAGTCAGTGCGCTTTCCTGGATGTCAGGGCTACAAAACAGAAATAGAAAAAGAAGAAGCCCATTTGTGCAACAGATCTTCGTCTTCACACATTTATCAGAGCTTGTGTGACTTCACTGTGAAGAATCTGTGCCACGAGCCCAAAATTCAGCCATGAATCGACTGGGATGGGTTGGATCCAAACGTTCCTCTCCACAGATGGAAGGAGTCTTCCACTCACAGGGTTGGATCCAGCCAGTTTTTCTACTGCTGAAAAATGGTGGTGAGAGTCCCATTTGACCACCAAAAAGATTATGCCAGGGATTATGCTGGGACCTACATTAAAAAAGCCATCTGGAAAAGAGGGCTGGAAAAGATTGGGTGAAAATGCCAATTAAATGAATCCTTCCATGAGGAGAAGGCTCCATTTTGTGAGTGTAAGGGCACGTTTGGATTCATCCCCTCATGATCCAAACCGCGATCTCTGTTACTGACTCTGAGAGTGGCATAGTGGCTAGACTAAGATCTGGGAGAGCCAGATTTGATCCTGACTCTGCAGTGTAAGAAGCTTGCTGGGTGAGCTTGGGCCAGACACATGTTCTCAGCCTAACCAACCTCACAGGGTTGTTGTGAACAAAGATAAAGGTGAGGAGAATGATGTAAGCCCCTTTAGCTCCCCATCAGGGAGAAAGGTGGGCTATAAAGTCAATAAATAAACAAAATGCAACTACATCTTACATGGAAATTCCAGTGGCCTCCTATCAAAACCACTATGAGCGGCAGCAGGGCACAAGGATAATTTCTCTGGGCCTGGTACAATATAGGTATCGATGCATCCATGTTCCCATTCCATGCATGCAATCTCATGAGTCAACAGACTCTCATAAGTCTCATGAGAAAAAAAAATCTACTGTGGACACTGTCAGTGTTCAAGGAATGGCATGTGGTAGAAGGATGAAGCATTTGTCTATTGCTACCACAATTATTGGTTGTTGGTGCATGATGTGCTTAGGTTGGGAGCATGGACCTCCAACTAGAGACAGACAGTTTTCCAGGCTTAAAAAATATTGGGACTGTCTTGTGCTGTCTAGTTTGACACTTCACTGAGATAGTCCCTATTGAGAACCAGTGTGGTGGAAGAGTGGTAGACTAAAACCTTGGTTTAGATTCTTACTCATGTATCTCACTGGGTGACCTTGGGCCATTCTCACCAATCTCACCCTGTTATGAAAATTAAAACTGGGTATACCCGGGGGGGGGGGGGAAGGGTAGGAGGATAGGAGAGGGGAAGGGTAGGAGAGAAATATAATAAATGCTTCTCCAGTAAATAACAATTCCTATTTTTGGCATTTAGAAATGATGTTAAACAGTTGTTAATATTTGCTTCTCAGGGTGTTTTTTTTAAGGATTTTAACAACTTCACCAGGAGTCCAGTGATAGGCCAGGGCTCAGCCACAGGATAGAAAATCCCACCTGCTGGCCTCTCCTTTGTTTCCCTATTCAAGTTTCCCTGCTGGAGGAGTTACCAGTTCAAGTGTGTGATAGCCATGGCCAAGGCGAAGGAAGCCATGCAGTGGTGCGTCCTGGTGGCTTTCCTAATCCAAGTGGCAAAAGTCGAAAATTGACAGCTTACAGTGCAGGTGTTTACCCGCTATTCTGTGGAGACTGGCAAGAACACCTTTCAGTGCTACGTTGACGGATTCCATCCTCCCAAAATCAACGTCAGGCTTCTGAAGAACAGCAAGCCAATGGACAGCCAGAAAAGCGACCTTTCTTTTCACCCAGACTGGGCCTTCCATCAGCTTGTCAACGCCAAAGTCACTATCGATGGGAAGACCAAGCACACCTACAAAGTGGAGCATGTGAACCCCAAACCCACAAACTTGAATGGGAGTACTGAGCAGATGTTCTCAGGAAAAGAAGACTGGCAGACTCTACCCATTTGAGATGCATTCCAGCCATGCTATCCTGAACCGCTTTTCCTGTGCTGTTCCTACTTTGAAATGACTGCTTTGGGAAAAAAAAATATTGCAACCTGTTTTGCAATTTGAACTTTAACAGTAATTCAGCCTTAGGTTGCTTTTGTTTAAATTCACTTGTTGCAATATTCTGGATGTTTGTTTGGATTTTACCGATGAAGGGAGATATTCTGAGAAGATGTATGGATGCAACCACTTTCTTAGCCCTGAGCCCACTTGGGGAAGGGTAGAATATAAAGATAGATAGGTAGGTAGGTAGGTAGGTAGGTAGTTCATTTATACCTACAAGCATGAATTCCACAAAACACACTCCTAACACAGCCGGGGGGGGGGGGGGGGGAGTTTCAGAGAAGTTTCCACCACCGCTCATAGTCTCTTTCCTTTGCAGGTCCCTCCCAGACACCCTGTGCCTTGCATGGGTTTGCCTGGCTGCCCTCTTCCCATCATCCTGAATCAGCCTCCAGGCCTGTGGAGGCCCCTCCTCTGTTTTGCTCTAACAGGGCTGGTTCCAGGTTTTGGGAGGTCCTAGGTAGAGAATGCACAGGAGCCCCCTATGACCCTGACCAGGCCCCTCTTCTCCCCCACCCACTCATGTGCATCATTCCTTGTTTCCTTGTGCATCATTCTCCTGTCCACTTGTAAGCTCTCCCACCACCTGCAGGACCAGCTTGCCACACTGCCTGCATGCTCTTCCCACAATAAGGCTGGCTGTTGGGTGCCACTAGAAGTGCCATTGCCCCATGGCCACCAAGAATGCCGATGCTTTATGCATCACTCACATGTTCTTCTTCAGCAACAGTAGGATGCAGATCCAGCTGGGAGCACAGGTGACAAAGCACTCAAAGCAGGTGGGGGAGGGGTGTGAGTACAGGCATCAGAGAAATCATAGAATCATAGAGTTGGAAGGAACCTCCAGGGTCATCTAGTCCAACCACCTGCCCAATGTAAGAAATTCACAAATACTTCACCCCCAACCCCAGTGACCTCTTTTCCAGGCCCAGATGTGCTTAGGATCCCTGGCCAAATTGGCCTGGAGAAAAATTGCTCCCTGACCTCAAAGTGATGATCAGCAGTTCAATGGGCATGTAAGAAAAAGCCACAAGAACAAAGCACTGAGGCAACCCTTCTTGCTCCCCCCCATGATCTGCCTAGATTCACAGAATCAGCATTGCTGGCAGATGGCCATCTAGCCTCTGTTTGAAAACCTCCAAAGAAGGAGAGCCCACCACCTCCCAAGGAACTGCTCTGTCAGGAAGTTCTTCCTAATGTTTAGCCAAAAACTCTTTTGATTTAATTTCAACCCCTTGGTTCTGGTCTGACCTTCTGGGGTAACAGAAAACAACTCTGTACCCTCCTCTATATGACAGCCTTTCAAGTACTTGAAGATGGTGATCGTATCACCTCTCAGTTGTCTCCTCTCTAGGCAAAACATACCCAGCTCCTTCAACCTTCCCTCATAGGACTCGATCTCCAGACCCCTCACCATCTTCATTGCCCTCCTCTGGACATGTTCCAGCTTGTCTATCCTTCCTAAACTGTGGTGCCCAAAACTGGACACAATAATCTAGGTGAGGTCTAACCAGAGCAGAGTAAAGCATGATGCATGAGTCATGCAGCAGTGGGCCCCATCAAAATCCACAGGCCCTGGTAGCTGTCCCACTTCAGGGTACGCTGCTGCAGGCCCTGTGATCAAACATAATTCCTGGGGAAGCCCCTCTGCCAGACCGACCTTGCGTTGCTTCCAACCTGCCATGTTTATATCCCGTTGGGTGGGCTGAGACACAGAGTCAGTGTTTGTCCCTGTCAGCCACTCCCTGATGCACCTGGCATTTCTAGAAGTTGAGTCTCTGAATGGCAAATGAACACAGCATATCAGTAGTGCACACCCAGTATCACACACATGAACACTAGGGCAGCATGTAGTACAGAGCCTGCCATTTTATACTCTGCAACTGCCAAGGCACATTTTGAATGGTTACCAAGTAAATTACTGCAGTGTGCTGCAAGTCACAAAGAAGAACCTTTGATGCTGTGTAGCATGGTGGGCAATGCACAGTGGTCCTTGATGTGAGCATTGGGATTTTTAAACTGACTTCTTCCAATCTTCTGTAAAATGCTGGAAGATACGGTGTGGGTTCTACAGTCCTTTGAGGGGAATGTTACTTTCATTCTGTGCTTTGAAGGAATGAAAATGTTCCACGAGTTAAAACTGCAGACTTTCTCACTTGATCGAAATGTGCTAATAACTGGCATGCTTCACATGGAGCAGATAGGAGAACTGAACCCATGTCCATGAAGCCACAGAAGATATCCTTCATCCTTAAGAGCTCCAGAATCCCGAGCAAAGCTGTTCTCCTGGGCTAATTTCGCACAATCACCCTGATCAGAGGAATTTTTTATTTGGAATGCAGACTCATCAGGACTCTAGTGGAAACCTTCTGGGATGGGGCCACCTTGGGACAGATGATCGCTTATGCAACCTAATGATGAACGATCACTTGGATTTTATCATTCCAGAGGGGTGGCTGTGTTTGTCTGTTGCCTCTGACACAGTGGGCTCTCATCCCTGAAAGCTTATGCTAGAATAAAAACTGATTGAAATTAATAGGCTGAAGCACCCACAAAAGTTAAAGGTTAGATCCTTATCATCTCTTTTTGCTGACTTTGTTATCTCAAAGACTTCAGTTTCTGGTCTCATGATATCAAGCCTCCCTCCCACCTCCCCACCCCTGAGATAGTTGTGTTATTTCTCCTATTTGGACCCTGCCAGAAACCCTAAAGCAGACAGATGTTAATAGTGCAATCCTTACACCCTCCTAAGCCCCTTAACTTCAATAGACTTGAAAGGGTATAGCTCTGTTTAAGATTGCCCTGTTAGAATCTTGTATTCCTTCCAAGCTGCATGATGAAAGGGGAGGGGGGTACTGAAGAGAATGACTATGCACCATGCAGTTGGTAAATGCCAGAGAATTCTGAGTTTGGGACTGGATGGGAAATTCATCATCCTTTTCCCCGTACATGACATTTCCCTGCCAGGTGTCCTAATTACTCCAAGATTCAGAGCAGCAGCTGAACTGAGCATGTTGAAGGATATATGCATAAAGCATTCAGATTTGTAGAGGAGAATCCCATGCCAAAGAGCAAACTTTAGGTTATACCAATGGGCAGGAGAACTGTCACCTCCTTCTTTTGTGCATATGAATGGGGGACCTGCCCATGCAGGCCCGTAGGCAGGATTTTGTGGCTTGTGGGGTAAATTTTTTTCTGGTGGGGCTGAAGTTCTCAGTGCAAAGAAAAGCCATTTAGCCAGTAGAAAGCTGTTACCAGGATAGATCTCTAAATTGTAAGCTGTCAGCCACTTTAGATGACAGTTCTCAGCTGCTGCAAGTTAATCACTTCTGCCAGCCGAAGCAACAATTCTGATAACAAGCCAACAGGTGGGGGTGATGACTTTTATAGTCAAGAAAGCTAACACTTAGGCAGAAAAATTCTCTTAAAGGAAACCAGTTTCTTGACACAGAGTTAGAAGGGATCCTAGAGGTCACCTACTCCAACCCTCTTGCTCAGTGTGTGAGCAAGCACTCAGCTTAAAGGAGTGCATGCCTTTACAAAATGTTTTAAAATGGACTTTCAGTTTTTGGCGACTCAATGGCAGGCACGCCTTGTTGGAACTCCAACAGAGGCAGCCCATAGTCCAGCAGATGAGAGGGGTACTGGATGACTGTGGACCCCCCTGAGCCCTTGCAGGGGGCTCCCAGCCTGGGGCACAAGGGGTGCCTCTCCTAAGGTGGCGGCCAAGGGATCAAGGCTCCCCTTTGCCCTGACAGGTCCTACTGCTACGGCACCACCATGGTGCACAGAGGCGCACACCAGTCAGCAGAGGTAATTTCAAACAGGAGCTTGGGGGAGCACAGCTCTGGGAGTTGGTGCCAGCCCCTCCCCCACCCCCGTGCGGGGGAATGCCTGCTTGTGTCATGGCTGCAGCAAAATGACCTCGTCCCCTGGAAAGGTCCTTGTTCCTCCAACCAGCCTTCTGAAGGCTTCAGCCACCACTGAAGCTATCCTCCCAGAACAGTGGTATTTCTGAGGCTTGGATTAGTAGCCGTCCCCTCTCTGCCAGCCCTCCCCCCCTTTCTTCTTTCTTTCTTGCCTTCTGACATATTTCATGTGATGTCAGGTGGTGTAGCATATGCAAATAAGTTATGCTAATGAGTTATGCTTATAAGCTCCTGCACCTCTTTTTCTACAAAATGACCCCTGCCGGTCGGGCATGCAAGCAATCAAGTAGACTTAAGAATCTCTCCTTATCTGGAATCTGCAATGCAAGAAACGTGAGTCCATCTGTTCAGCTGGATGTGTGTTTAAGCGCTTTCCTGAAGCCCCGAGTTAAAGTGATGGAGGGAAAGGGAGGGCATATTCCCCCCCCCCCATAGCTCAAGCAATCTTCAAAATGATTTTAAAAGGCTAGGAATTTTGGCATGTTGGGGATATAATCGAGTGACCACAGATCTATTTAAAGCAGCTTCTAAACAAACTTTCTTGGACTTTATAAAACTTTTTAAAACTTGTAAACAATGACTGGAAAGGGAGAAAAGATGGCGACGGGATCAAAGCCTTCTCCAAGACCTGCAAGTTTAACACTTCCAGTTTCTAAACCAGAAATAAACACTGACTTTCCTAACATGTTAGCTCTCTGTTGGACCAGATGACTAACCTCAATAACAACTTTGAAGCACTCCAAAAACAATTGAAATAGACTGATAAAAAAAAGAAGAAACAGCTAAATCAGTGAAAAAGGTTGAAGCCAAGACAAAAGCAATTAAACAGAGGTTGGAAGTGGTGGAGAAAGAGAGAACCTCTGACAAAGATCAACTTTTAAGATTCCAAATGGAAAAATCCGTATATGTTCTAAGATTTCAAGGTGTCCCAGAACAGAAGGATGAGAATCTGAAGCAATTATTAAGTGAAGTGTTGGCCCCAATAACAAGTTTACAACCAGATCTACGGCAAAACAATATGGATATAACTTATAGAACATATCCAGAATTCATTAAGAAAAAAAAAGCCTGCCTGGGGAGATATTGGTGAGATTCTCAAAGAGATCTACAAGAGATGTGGTGCTCAAGGCCACAAACAGGACAGCCTTATAAATCAAAGAAATTCGAGTTTTAAAGGATATACCATTCACGATAAGAAAGAAGAGGAAACAATATAAAAGCTTAATCACCTTTTTGCAAAAAAGCTCTACCCCTTACAGATGGATAACACCTGAAGGACTTGTCTTCAACTACAAAGAGAAAAAGGAAAAGACTGACTCTGTTATAAAGGCAAAGCAATTTTTGGAACAGCAACAAAGCACAGCGAAGGATAAAAAACCAACAGAGGAAGAGGAAGAAGAAGGCAGCATATATATACTGGAAAGTTTGGAAAATACAGCAAGCAGTACCCCGGATGAGGACTCTGAATCAGAAAAAGGGGCAGCAGCCCCAAAGCCCCTGAAAGTCAAATGGGATTTTGAAAAAGAGAAAGCTATGAGAAAGAAAAAGAAATAATGCAATTTACCTATTTGAAAGTTTGAATGTGTTAAATGTATTCGCTTGATTTAATCACTCAAAGACTCCTGCTTATATCAGAAAACTAGAATATTATGCTTTTATATAATAACCATATTTTAAAGGAAAGAACTTCTTAAGCTATAGATTAATCTCAGTTTCTTGATCTCAGTTTCTTGATCCTTGTACAGCTCTTTTTAGTTTAGTGTTAGTTTGTGTAGTTTGTTAGTGTTTGTAGTGTTTTTAGATGCAATAATAATAAAAGTATTCAAAAATGTTTTAAAACGATTGAAAAAAGCATTTACAGGAGACATTCTTGTGGGGCTGTGCCTTTAAGAAAGGGGGTGGAGCTCCCAAAAGCCCCACCATAGCTATAGGCCTGTGCTTACGCTCACTTCCAGGGTCCAGGGTATAATACACAGAATAAGCATATTCTATTTTTTTTTTAATCAAACTTGAATGGATTGGTCCTAAAACCCCCAAAGCTGGCAAATGCTAAATAACTACATGGATATCATCATAAACCTTCCAGTCAGTTTCAGACTACTCTGAAACAGAGTGCCGCAGAAGTTTCTGCAGTATGGAGATTAATCTTATCAGATCTCAGAAGTTAAGCAGGGTCAGCCCTGGTTAGTACTTGGATGGGAGACCACCAAGGAATTCCAGGGTTGCTACCCAGAGGCTGGCAATGGCAAACCACCTCTGAACATCTCTTGCTTTGAAAACCCCACATGGTTGTCATAAGTCCGCTGTGATGTGATGGTGCTTTCCACTATGATAGCAAACTGGGAAAGTGAAAGAGAGGCTTTTGGGGCTCAACTACTCTTCTTCCCACGAAGCAACTACCTTCCCTTCTTTCTGTGCCCCGTCCATCCCTGCACTCTCCATTTGAGCCTTGACTTCAGAGTGCATCAACAGGAAAGAAAAATTCTATTTCAGAGGTGCATTGATGAGTATCTGCAAGCATGTGGATTAATTAGGAATAGGATCTGTTTCCCCCATCCAGTCCCATTTTCTACAGCCCCTGAAGAATTATATTACTATTTAATCAGCTGCTTCCTACTGCCATTGTTTCCAGCTGACAAAGGCCTTAATCACTTCTGCCTGGTGGAGACAGCTTGGAACTTGAGCAAACATTGATAGTGCTGCAAATTCTGATGGTTGCCAAGATGGGACTTGCCTCCCACTCTATTGATGGATTTTCTTACTTGGTAAGATTTGTCTGCAGAGCATGACTTCAGCATTCCTTGCATTAGTCAGTGCTCTGCCAAAGGCAGCCGGTCTTAATACCTCCAGAGTCCAACTCAGAGACCAAATGAGAAAGAGAAAAGCCTCAGCTTCACTACATCAAGAAGTCTACTGCCCATGATTGCTCAATACAGGGTAGCTGACACAGCTTTGAACTTTTGGCATTAGCACACACAGCACAGTGTCTTCATTTTGCTAGGAATTCTGACAACAAGGGTCATACGAAAAGGTCTTGAAATAATGTCATGTAAGGCTCAAAGAATGCATATGCAGAATATTTGGGTAAAGGAAGTTGCAATTTTTTAGTGGATACCTCCCACCAGTGTGTTTTATCTTCATCACTATTCAATGGCTGCTTGGTTTGATATTTTAAATTTATTTATTTATTTATTTATTTTTCGCATTTCTATCCTGCCTTTCCAGCGAACTGGCTCAAGGCGGCTCACAACATAACATACCACTGAAGTGGTTTACAATTTAAAAGCATAAATAAACAACATTATAAAATGACTCACATAGCCGTACTGGTGGCATCTACGTGCTCCTGGAGAGTAGCGGCAATAGAAGGTTTGGCCTGTGGATCCAGGGCGATGTTGTCCTGCCATCTCCCCGGTGGCGGCTCCTATTCGAAAGCCTGGCAGAAGAGCTCCGTCTTGCAGGCCCTGCGGAACTGCAACAAATCCCGCAGGGCCCTGATGTCATCCGGGAGCTCATTCCACCAGTATGGGGCCACCACCAAGAAAGCCCTAGCCCTGGTACAGGCCAGCCGCGCATCCCTCGGACCGGACACTCTGATGCCCAGCTCAGCTCTGGCCATGTCCAGCTAATCACTCCTGTGTTACAGCTCGAAGTCCTAGGTGATGATGTTCCTCTTAGCATGAACATAGGGTGACTGTGTAAGATGATGGTGCACAAGGAGGATTTTTGCTACATTGTGTTTCAAAAACAAACAATGGCTGCGGTCACACAAGCAGTTTGCACCGATATAGTTGCATCACCTTTGCGGATTTAAAGAGCACGATCCGACAACAACATCTGGCTTCCGTGCCCCAGTCATTGGCACCCGGGTCCGGCCTATCCCGGAAGTGGAGTTTATTGACACTGGAGAAAGAAAGGTCTTACATATGCCAGAGCTTCCACTCCCCTTTTCCTGATGTCTGAATCCCCGCCGTGAATGGAAGCAAGATGGGAAGTGTGAACGGTCACATCCATCTCAGTTGTGGTTTTTTTCTTGCCTGGTAGGGATGTGCACATAAGCACATATAAGCATGAGTGGCTCCCATTGCCAGCAAGGGCCATGCTCTGTGGTTGAAGTGCGGATGCTGCAGTGCAGGACCGGCATGCGGAGGAGCTGCTTCAGGGTATGCTGTCTGGTCACCCCTTCCCACAACAATTTAAAACCCTGCAAATAGAGGTGCCATCAGATCGTGCCAAGCCTCCAGTGTGACTGCAGCCAAGAATGAAGTATGCAGTCCCTTTAGAGGAGGTGCTGGTCTCCATGCCTACTGACTTGGCTATACATGAACAGTCAAACCTGTCTCAAACTGAGTCTATCAATCCATCATTTTCTGCTCCCACAGGCAGCAGCTGTCCTGAGTCACATGCGGAGGTCTTCTATGTTACCTATGGTTTCTTACAAATTGAACCTGGGACCTTCTGCATGCATAGAAAATGATGAGCTATTGAGCCACCGGCCCGCCAGTGATGAGAGCTGGTTCTGAAGTTCAGAGAAGGGTTTGGATGCAGAAGGCGGGAATGAGAGAAAGCAGGGCTTTTTTTGTTGAAAAAGCCCAGCAGGAACTCGTTAGCATAATAGCCCACACCCAACAGCAGAAACTCATTAGCATATTAGGCCACACCACTGACAACACAGTTTATTAGCATATTAGGCCACACCCCCATGTTACCAGAAGAGTGGTCATCCAGCCACACCCACCTTTTGCTTCTTATTCTGTTTACCTTGTTTGTTGTCAAAGCCCAGGGCTTTTTTTGTAGCAGGAATTAATTTGCATGTTTGGCCACATACCCCTAATGTAGCCAGTCCTAATGAGTTTCTGCTGTTGGGTGTGGCCTATTATGCTAATGAGTTCCTGATGGGTGTGGCCCGCTCAGGAGCCAGCCGGAACTCCGTTCCTGTGCGTTCCTGCCCAAAAATAGCCCTGAGAGAAAGAAAGGTGAAGTAACTCTCCCACCCAGGTTTCCATTTTGATTTTGGATATCTGATGATCCCCAGCTCCCATCATCAAAAACAGTGGCACAATATGATGGGTGAGCCCAGCCAGGAATGGTTGCATAGGCTGCAATCATGGTAGACCAAGGGAACTGTTGTGTAGTACTGACAGTGTTCCCTCTAAGCTGAGTTAGTGTGAGCTTTCTCACAGTTTTTTAGCCTCCAGCTCACACATTTGTGTCTTCGCTCAGGAAGGATGGCTCCAGAGCGAACTAGCCAAGTTGCTCGCTCACAACTTTAATGCCGGTAGCTCACAAAGTAGAATTTTTGCTCACAAGACTCCACAGCTTAGAGGGAGCATTGCTGACACCATCCCCATGCTCCTGGCCTTCACTGAAAGATGCATTTAGTCAATTCAGTGGGGACTGGGTGGTGAGTCTCCAGACGGACATCTATGTTGGTGGAATGTGTGGAAGGCCGCTTTCACTTCCATCTGCCTTTGTATATTGGGATATTTCTTTATTAGCAAGTTTCAAGCAGAGTGGCAGATAGAAACCTTCTGAAGAAGGATATTCTTCAGTCTGTCTAGTGTGAAATAGTATTGAGGGACTCCGGCTGTATTCCTATCAATATATCAGCTTCTTCCTGTTCTGTATAACTAGATTCCAACCAGAAAAGAGTTTCTTGTATAAGGCCTTTTCCATTCTTAGACTGACTTTTAGAACAGCCTCACATCTGGACTTCCAGCGGGTTCAGTCTGGTTCAGAATTGAATAGCTTTGATGAGAATGGGACTGAAGAACTGGAAGCTTATCCTGAAATGTAAGAATGCCTTTCACTTCTGCCTGTACATTTCAATAATAGCTTCTCCTCCGCTTCCTTTGGAGCATGTGAGAAGGGATGCCACAACTACATGCAGCTTTAAGAGGTAGCCCATTCCAGAGGTGTGGTTGTGCTGATATGTTATTAATTGAACACTTATACTGGCTAGGAAGCATGTCATTTTCTATTTTACCCCTCTGTTCATATCTAAGCACATAAGGCACTCAAAGCCCACTAAAACACTCAAAGCCCACTCAAATCATGCTTCACTCCCTCGATTCAATGGGATTTTATGCCAAATAAATATTTATAGAATAGCAGCCTGAGCGCGATATTGGATTGATGCATTGTGGCATCGCTTTGTTGTCAATAACCTATAGTAAGTGGAAGACCCAGGGAGTAATTTTGAAATCCCATGTTCTGATGTCTCTCTCTTTTGATGTACAGACATTTTGCTTTTAAAAAATGGATCTAAAGTGCCATTCACAAATATGCCTTTGGCGTGCGTCATCATAATCCAGCCTCTGCTATGCCCTGGAAGCTGTGATTGCAGATTCTGTTTCCTCCTCTACTATGTCATTTCCTCCCTTGATAGATAACACAGCATAATGTGTCCATTGACATCTTTCATCGGCCTGTCCCCAGTTTCTTTCCTGCAAAGACACCTCTAGCCAGCTACCGTGTTGACTGCAGGTAACAAGGCTGCTTTCTGCTGAATCCCTCTTCCACCACCCCCTCCCTCCAGCCAGGCTGTTGTGATTCCAACGTGCACAAGAAAAGTGATGATAAATTTCCAACAGTGGCATTACAGACAGTCATAAATAATGCCTTGCTCTGTGGTGCCGGCAGTTTCCATTAGGGCTGTCTGGATTGGGCTGTTGATACCCTGGTCTATGCTGGGACTAGCAGTAAAATTTATCAGCCTGCTTTCTTCACCTCATAAATCATCCCAAGTAGAAGCCATATGGCAGAGAAGCCCTTAGAAACACATGACCGCCAGTAGCAGCAGGCCGACAGCCCCGCCTGGAAAGAAGATAGAGAGAAAGTACAAGCCATGGCAAAACTGCCTTTCCATCCTCTCTTCCCAGGGTCACTAATTTCTCCTGTGTTTGGTTTTTCCAGATATCATGATCTCCACTGTTGTTAACTGGACACTTCAAAATGGAGACAGTCTTTACACGCAGAACCGTTTAATCAAATAACCTTTGTTTTTATCAAGGGCAAACACATACAAACACACACCCCAGCAATAGTCCATCAGCTCTAGCGTCCTGTTTGGTAGTGTATCAGAAAAGCTGCACTGTGGCTAAAAATAAACAAACATGGGGCACAGTTCCTTAGGAAGACTTACTGATGCCAACTAGAGGTGTGCATTTGGATAGGCCTGAGCCAAAAATAAACTGGAAATTAGCTGTTTCAGATGGGCTGGGGGATATCCAAAATTGTCCCAAATTCTGGGAGTAGCAAAAATTTATCTCTGGGAGTTTTGGAAGTGTTTCAGATTTGCATGCCAGAAGCCAAGAGGGGGAGAGAGGAAATTCTTCCTCCCTTAGAATTTTAAAGGACTGTTATTTTCTAAGGGAAGGCCGAGCCTCCAAAATTAGAGGCCAGGTCTACCTGTGTAGGAAAGAATGATGCTTTAAAATTTAAAATGCGTGGGTAAGCCTGGCTTCTGAGGGTAGGTATACTATGATAGGAAATAATGGAGCCATTCCTTCCTATAGGCATAGACCTGGTCTCTCTACGATCTATAGGAAATAATGACTCCATTATGGGTGGTAGACCTAGCCTCCTAGGCTGCTCTACCCAATTAGCTATTAGTCTGTTGTGTCTCCTGTTCCTTTAAAATTTAAAAGGCCATTATACTCTATGGGGGTTGACCCGGTCTCTAATTTTGGAGGCCAGGTCTTCCCACAGAAAATAACGGCCCTTTAAAACAAACAGTGAGAGACACAACCAAACAACTGTTTAGCAAGACTGAATTCTTCTCTCTCCTTCCCTCCCTCCCTACTTGTCACCTCTGGGGGACATGGGAATGGAGAGCAATTTTTAAAATTGTTCTGAACTTGGAACCCCCGAAAAAACCCTGGGGGGGAGAAATCACCAAGTGGTAAGGAGAGTCCTGCAAATTTGGGATAATGTAAAGCAAGTTAATCCAGTTTTTTTCAGTGTGTGCACCCCCGATGTCCACACCCACTGACTACCACCCATGCCCCTTGGTTTCCAGTTTCTTGAGGAAATCCACTCATCTGTGCCTGATCTCCCTGCTGGATGGGCCCGGCCTTGCTCTCTACAGAAAAAAAAAGTGCCACAGTATGGTGGCTGGGGCTGGCTGTGGTTGGTGATGCACCACATAGAAGTGCAAGAGTGCTTTATGTCCACTACTGATGCTGTGCACATGTTACATACTGGCCCAGCTGGAGGGCAAACAGGCACCATTTATGAGAAAAATGTTTTGCAAGAGAACAGAAAACAGCACAAAAATAAATCCCAGTTTCAATTCACACCAGCGAGAATCAATTTTTTTAGTGGGGATTTGAGGGTCAAAGCAGCAGGGATATTTGAAATCACCCCAGTTTCCAACAGAAAGAAAAACAGTGGCTAGCAAGCAAGAATGGACCGAAAGGGAGGCTTCCTTGAACAGTGTTCTGTAGAGCCTTCCAGAGAGAGACCTGCCTGGCAGAAGCATTTGGAAACACGCTCAATTAAGTGTCCCGCATTCTGCCTAGCTATGCATTTAATTTCCCGGTAATAGGACAGTCACCATGTAATAGATTCATGTCTGCGTAATAGAAGAGTGCCTGGATATTAATATTTTGACTATTAGGGACATGTGTAAGGGAGGCTTAATAACTATGCAAAATATTACTGCATAATTGCTCAGCCTCCAAAGTGTGTTTTCATAATTAGCTGCTGGTTAGTTAAAATAAATATCATGCTTATTAAATATGAAATACCTTTCCGCTGGCAATGGTTGTTTGCAGTAGGTCCACTATAAGGAAGAGCATCTTCCTTCACCCATGTTTACTTTGCAGATAAGGATCTTGTAGTATTCCCAGAGGTATGCTTAGAGCAGTCCCACAGCTGCAGGGATTCCTCCTGACCATAAAGGAGAGAATACAGATTTCATTTTCCCCATTTTGCTATGGGGAAAAAATGTCTTTCTCTCTGATAGAGGCTTCATGTGAAGGGCTAGGTGAAGCTTTTCATGGCATGGAAACAGAAGAAGAAGAAGAGATTGGATTTATGCCCCGCCCTTCACTTGTAGACACAGAGCAGCTTTCCCTTCCCCTCCCCATAACAGACAACCTTTGAGGTAGGTGGGGCTGAGAGAACTCTGAGACAACTGTCCTTGAGAGAACAGCTGGTACAGAACTATGGCTTGCCCAAGGTCATCCAGCAGCTGCATGTGGAGGAGTGGGGAATCAAACCCAGTTCTCCCAGTTTAGAGTCCGCACACTTAACCACTACACCAAACTGGCTCTCAAAACCAAACTGGTAAATAACATCACCTGACAACTAACATCTCATTAAGGGACAAGACACCTTTTCTCCAGGCTGTGGCAACCCTAGGAATTCTGGACCAGGGAGTCGCCGGTCTTCAGCTGGGGCTTGGAGAGCTCCCAGAACTACAACTGGTCTCCAGACTACATATAACAGGTTCCTGGACAAAATGGCTGCTTCAGAGGATGAATTCTATAGTGTTATACTTCAATCATGCTTCTCATTAAAACATGAAATGAGAAGTCTTTGCTGCTGATTTTCAGATTTCAGTCACAGAGGGGTCATCATCCTCATCACCCTTAGCATGTATACTGTGTTTTTAATTGTTCATAAGCCATTGTTTTGTAACATATCACATTGTGATCCCCACACTTCCTCCAAGGAGCTAATGGTGGCATATATGGATCTCTTCATTGTCATTTAATTCTCACAGCAGCCCTTTGAATATGACTCACGGAGAGACAGAGATTGTCCCAAGGTCGCCCAGTGAGCCTCGTGACGGAGTTGGAATCTGGGCCAATGGCTCCTAGAGCCTAGTCTAACATACTAACCAGTGCATCACAGTGTCTCTCATACAACAATTCTGCAAGGTAGGTCAGTATTATTATCACCATGGTGCAGAAAGAGGCCTGGAGATAAGAGAGAGAGAGTCGGGGAGAGGGAGGCTTTTTCAAGACCATTTAGTAGGTTCGTGGCAGAGACGGGATTTGAACCAAGTGATTAGTTCAAATTAAAAACAAACACTATTTTCTTACGCTACCATAAAAGTAGGACTCAGGGTAACCCAATGATCAGCCGTAGATTTAGGAAAAGCAAATGAACCACGCTTTGCCCAGCTCATAATTAACTTGTGGAACTCATTGCTACAGAAATATAGGACAGGTTTATTAGTGGCTATTAGTCATGATAACTCAGTGGAACCTCCACGTTCAGAGGCAGTGTGCCTCAACACTAATTGCTATTGCCTTCAAGTATTATTTCTGGGCTTCCTGGTGGACCACTGGGGGAGGAGGGGATAGCATGCTGGGCTAATGCAGGCAGGCTGAGGGCAATCTGTCTGATTCTGCAAGACTTTTTTTATAAGCAACAGTAGGACAAAAGATTAGTGCAAATTGCAGTCAGTGATTAAAGTTTATATGGGCATTCATTTTTTTTAATTTTTTTGATTTTTATTAATTTTTTCAAACAAAATAACACAAGGAACAACCACTGCTCAAGACAATCAAAGAAGGAGAATCCTTCTAAACTGCAAAACATAGAAAAAAGTATACAGAAAAAAACCTCACCTAAATACAGAAGGAAGATAATGTTGAATCAAGTTATTGACAGAGAGCGTAATATTTAACACTTTTTTCAGTTTATCTTACAAGATATAACTAAGAGAGGAAGTTAAAAAATAATTCTTTGTATACTTCATACTTAATTTCTTTTCCATAAATTGAGGAAGGGCTAGGATAGATTCATACAAGAAATAAAGCCGTATATGAAATAAAATCAGACCGCGTTTCATAAAAATCTGACATTTTAGCTTTACTTGTGACTACTCGAAGTTGATATGGGCATTCATAAATTGCCAGCCTTCCTTCCCGTTTTGTGCTGCCAATGCAGAATGATTCCGTCTGTGCCCCAGAGAAAAGTCTGGGATTGGAGTAATTTTCAAGCCCAACAGCTGATGTTGGATAAAAGACCAAAGCCTGAAATATCTACAGAGCACGGGAGAAGACAGGCAGATCACAGAAGGATGATCCCTTTGTCTTCTTCTTTTTTTTTTTTTGGCTTCTTCCTAGCAAAGGCATTTTCCTCGCCTGTCCCCCGTGATAAATCTACCAAAGCTTTGAGGGGCATCCCAGGGCTTTTCATACACCATCCGCAGAAGGCCCTCAAGCGAAACAATATATTATGAAGATGTGCTTTTCACACTTGCTTGCGAAGTTCGGCTCTTCTGCTTTCCAGTGGCTAATCAGATTCAGACATCTTGCGAGTTGCCTAGAGAGAACCTGTGGGGGTGCTTGAGATTCTACTCTGGCCACATGGAATTTTCCACCAGTGGCCCATGTGCAGAAGTTTTCAAAGGCAGCAGTGAAAAATAGGTGTCCATCCAATGGCAATATCGTTGCCTTAACACAAGTCTAATCTTGGAAGCCTCTGTGGCCTCCTCATGGGCATTCACAACTCTTCTTTGATTTTGTTGTTGTTGTTCAGTCACACAGTCCAATCCAACTCTTCGTGATCCCATGGACCACAGCACACCAGGCCCTCCTGTCCTCTGCTGTCCACTGGAGTCTGCTAAACTTCATGCTCCTTGCATCAATAACATGGTCTAACCATCTCATGCTTTGCTGTCCCCTTCTTCTTTTACCTTCATTCAGTCCCTAGGATTGACTGATTTGATTGCCTTGCAGTCCAAGGGACTTTCAGGAGTCTTCTTCAGCACCATAATTCAAATGCATCTATTCTTTGGTACTTGGCCTTCCTTATGGTCCAGCTCTCACAGCCATACATTACTACTGGGAATACCACTGCTTTGACCATACAGACTTTTGTTGGCAGGGCAATGTCTCAACTTTTTATTATGTTGTCTAGGTTTGCCATCGCTTTCCTCCCAAGGAGCAGGCATCTTTTTATTTCATGGATGAAGTCACCATCTGCAGTGGTCTTGGATCCCAGGAATATGAAGTCTGTCACTGCTTCCACGACTTCCCCTTCTATTTGCCAAGGAGTGATGGGGCCAAATGCCATGATCTTAGTTTTTTTGATGCTAAGTTTCAAGTCAACTTTTGCACTCTCCTCTTTTAACATTAGCAAGAGCCTCTTTAGGTCCTCTTCACTTTCTGCCATTAGAGTGGTATTGTCTGCATAAAAGGCACAACTATATGATATTTGGCTGCCACGTTCTTGTTGTGGCCTTTCTCCAAAGAGCTGCAAACGTGGGCCTCCCTTCCATATTTTAGCCTCACACCTGTTCCAGGCGGTAAGGACTGCAAACGTGGGCCTCCCTTCCATATTTTAGCCTCACACTTGTTCCAGGCGGTAAGTTAAACTGAGAGAGTGTCTGGCCCAAAATCATACCATGCTTTTGTAGCAATGTGCAACCTTGAACCTGTGAGTCTGCTGCTCCTATTCCAACATTCTAACCCAATCGGGCTCAAAATGTAGGCCAGGGTTGTGGCCGTCTCACAGCTGGTTCACAAGGTCAGAATGGAGGAGGCAGAACATGGTGATTTTGGAGAGGAAGCTCTGGCTGGCTCCATGACAACTTTGGGTTTGCCTCTGCATCTTGTGTGAAATCGTCATGAAATACAGGCTATTGCTCTTTTATTTAATGGGGCTAACGATATTTATGTATAAACACTAAACATGAAGAGAGGTTTTAAAGGCTGTTGTGTCATTTTGAGTTCTTTTGGGCTTCTTTCCTGATCAAGGAGCCCACATTCTTTGAAGAACCCATCACAGATCTAACATCACAGACAATTTTGTTGCATCACCTCCAAATTCTTTTCAGTGCAGCTGGTTCGCTACTGTCCTCAGAACTCCATTCAGACCCTCAGAAGTAAGCAGCCTGGATATGCCTAGCAGGTTGGTATCACGTCTGTTATCACTACTCCTCGAACTCTGCATGTTCAGCAGAAAGCCTGAAACACAGAGATATACAGGCTCCACATGCGTAGCAGAGAATGTTGCTTTTTGCAGAATTCCTGATCATGCAGAAAAATGTGGTCTGATCCAGCTAGGCTCCTACTGGGTACTTATCAAGATTTGTGTATTTCTGTAATGCTTTACCAATATTCATATGCACTTCTGCATGGGGGTAGAACACCTAACAAAAAGAATGTATGAATCTATTAGAACCATCTACACTAACTTTCCATGCAACTTAGGGTCCCCAAGTCAATGAACAATAAAAAGCCAGTTTAAAAATACTCTCTTGTTTGACATCAAATTACTGCTGAGTTATGGTGACCTTGTCAGGTTTTCAAGACAAGACACATTCAGACATTGCCTATCTCTGCATAGGGATCCTGGTATTCTTTCGTAGTCTCCCATCTCTCTCTCTCTCTCACACACACACATGCACGCACGCACGCACACACAATGGCAACCAAGGAGTCCACGAACACTTCTCAGAATGGCTACCTCCCACCAAAGACTGGCCATACCCAAATTTTATTTTTTGCATTCCTTCCTAATTTAGTATATATATGTTAATTATATTTGCAGCAGTGCTGGATGTAATATTACTTTTGTATTTTTTAAATAAATTATCCCCCCCCCCCCAAAAAAAAAACCTCCCTCAAAATGATTAGGGGGTTGGAGCACCTTTCCTATAAGAAAAGGCTGAAGAGTCTGGGACTTTTCGATTTAGAAAAAGAGATGATTAAGGGGAAGACATGATAGAGGTTTATAAAAATATGCACAGGGTGGAAATAGTCAGGGGTCCTTTCGTAAAAAAAGAGGTGCAGGAGCTCATTAGCATAACTAATTTGCATATGCCACACCCCCTGACGTCACTGGAAGTGATGACGTCATTGGCAGTGTGTCAGAAGGCAAGAAGGGAGGGAGGGGGGAAGGAAGGAAAGGAACAGGAAGGAAGGTAGGTAGGTGGGAGAGAGAGAGAGAAGGAAGGAAGGAAGGAAGGGGGGAAGGAAGGAAGAAAGGAACAGTAAGGTAGGTAGGTAGGTGGGGGGGAGAGAGAGAAGGAAGGAAGGAAGGGGGAAAGGAAGGAACAGGAAGGTAGGTAGGTAGGTGGGGGGAGAGAGAGAAGGAAGAAAGGAAGGGGGAAAGGAAGGAATAGGAAGGTAGGTAGGTGGGGGAGAGAAGATAGGAAGGAAGGGAGAGGGGAAGGAAGGGGGAAAGGAAGGAACAGGAAGGTAGGTAGGTAGGTAGGTGGGGGGAGAGAGAAGGAAGGAAGGAAGGGGGAGAGAGGGAGGAAGGAAGGAAGGGAGAGGGGAAGGACGGGAAAGGAAGAAGCAGTGAGAGGGGGGAGGGAGCAGTGGGAGGGGGGAGGTTTCTGACAATTGAAGGTGGGGGGGGGAAGGGAAGAGGCTTCCCGGGGCCTGTGGCGCTCTGCTGCAGCCCCGGGAGCTGTGGGAGGGGGGAGGTTTCTCCTTCCTGGGGCCGGCGGAGCGCCGCCGGCCCTGGGACAATTGAAGGTGGGGGGGGGGGGCGGAAGAGGCTTCCCGGGGCCTGTGGCGCTCTGCCGCGGCCCCAGGAGCTGTGGGAGGGGGGAGGTTTCTGCTCCCTGACAGAAAAAAAGCCGTGGGCGACCGCCGCCGCGTGGCGCAAAGACACGATCCCCGAGGCCCCCGGGGAGCCGCCGCCCTGTGCCACCTAGCTGCTCTCACTTGGAAGAGGGCCGACTGTGCGGGAGAATAAAATGGCGAGCCCCCACCCACACTGCCGCTCAACCTCCGCCACGCTATTCCATAAAGGGAAGGGGAGGGCTAAATTCGGCGGCACCAGGCTGCGGGCGGCCACCGCCTGGCTGCCTGCACAGCCGCCTCCGCTGCCGCTGTTAAGGGGCCAGGCAGGGCGAGGAAAAAGGGGCCTGAACGTCCCGAGGCTTGGGCCGCCGCCTGGCCTCCGGGAACGCCGACGCCGACGCGGGAGAGCCAGCCGCCTCTGTCAGCTCCCTGCCGCCGCTTTCCCCTTGCTGCCGCCGAGGAGTGCTCTTTAAAAATGCCGCTGCTCGCTCGCTGACGTCTGGGCTTCCAATTCAGCTCCCAAGCTCCGTCTGCGTGCTCCTATCGAAGCGAGCACGCGGAGCCGAAGACGCGGGCGGGAGCGGGGTACTGCCTTAAATAGGCAGCCCTGCCCCGCCGACTCCGAGAGCATGCGAGATCGCATGAGATCGTTGCTGCCTCGCACTTAGGTGAGGCGGCAAAGCATCCCCTCGGTGTGACGAGCACGCCGGGATCCGAGTTCTCCTTCGGGACAGGAAGCATTGATGGGGGACGATGGTGGGGGGCGGGGCTTTGTTAAGTGCCCGCCCCCGCCTCATCTCTCCCGGAGCGGTGCTCCGGCACGCCCCGGCCCCAACGGAGCCCTGGAAATAGTTGATAAAGAGAAATTGTTCTCCCTCTCTCAAAATATTAGAACTTGAGGTCACCCAATGAAACTGATGGGCAGTGGATTCAGGATGGACAAAAGGAAATACTTCTTTACACGGAGAGTGATTAAAATGTGGAATTCGCTGCTAAAGGATATAGTGATGGCCATAGGAATAGACAACTTTAAAAGGGGATTACATAGATTCATGGAGGATAGGTCTATCAGTGGCTACTAGCCATGGCTACTGAGGGGAACTTCCACATTCAGAGGAAGCCAACTTTGGAATCCCAGTGACAGGAGGAAACATCAGGGGAAGGTCTTGGTCTCCATGCCTTGTTGTTGGCCCTTCAGAGGAAATGGATTTGCCACAGTGTGAGACAGGGTGCTGGACTAAATGGACCACTGATCTGATCCAGCAGAAGGTATGCTGACTCACAGCCATATTGAACTTTAAAGGTCAATTATATCAAGAATGTTGCTTTGCAGTGTTAAATTAAACCATACACAGAAATCAGTAAGGGGGGAGGATGAAGGAACTGAAGACTGTAAGAAAGTGCATGTGCTTTATACAAAATCCAACAATAAATAGAAGGAACAATTGAAAAATTCTGATGCAGCAGTTCCCCTTTGGAAACAGGTCCACCTGCTTTGAAACTCCAATTCCGGGGGGGGGGGGGTAGGGGGGAACTGGATAAGGATTTCAGAAGCATGGTTCCAGACCTCCGCAATTCATCTGGCCTCCATGGTTCCAAAAGTCTGAACAGAGCTCTTGTGTACCGTAAGCAACCCTAGAGAAACTGTAGGATGCCCATGCACGTGTGAACGCAGTCTGCAGATCTGCAGTGAAATTTGTGCTGGGTTTTCTAAACACCAGGATTTGTTGTGTTTATTGTCTCTCCCACTAGCCATACCAAAAGATGGCTGAATGAGCCAGTAACTCATCTGCCGAGAGGACAGCCGTTTCCTCTTGTGCTGCAAATATATGTGTGTGCACTGTACATTGGAACCAAAATGATAAGGGGGGGAAGGGGGAAGCTTCACAACCTTTCAGATGGCAGCATGTTTAATACCTCCACGGAGGCAGCTTGATAGGAACACAAAAGCAAGCTTGCTTCCAAACTGTAACCAATATTTGCTCATTGGAGTGACTAATTCCCTACTCCGCACTGCAGAACAATAGACATAATAGCAAAGTACATTAATGCAAAGCGGGCTCGTCTGGTGCCTTGGTTATTTGACACATAAATAAGTGGAGAAGGGGGGGGGGGGATTTTTTTTTTATCTACCTGTATAACTATTCTCCAAACAGCAGGCTATGAGCACGCTCAGAAAACGCTGACCCAGGCCTGCTCATGCACCTCCTGCGCTGGGTTGGCACATGATTTGCAGCACTGCGGGAGTTCTATCACTGACCTCATTAGCAGTGCATTTCCTGCCTTGTTAGCATCATATTTGTATAATTTACGGCACCTTGGTTTTTATGGAATGTGTTCCTTGTAGAGTGTAATGGCAGCAATATATTTAACCTCTTCTGTTTAGGAATGCTGCTGGTGAAGACAGCCTGCAGATATAAAAGGGATTGTCCTCCCCCCCCCCCTCCTTCCTTGCATTCACTCCTTTCTCCTCCTCACACTGAGCTGCTACATATCCAAATATATGGGAAACCTGTAAAGAGGCTCAGAAAAGGGGCAACAAGACAGTGTCTGGGGAACTGAGGGGGTCTGTTGAAGACTTCCCAAGGTCAAGGCGTAGAACTGGCTTCACATTAGTTTTTGAAAGTCGTATTTTAATCAGGACTGGCTACCCGGTGGGCAGGTAAGAGGAGGCTCTTCTGGCTAAGGACTTGTCCAGATGGAAACGTCCTTTGCTCCTGCTGGGGGCTGCAGCATCCCACTGAACTGCACAAATTCCTTAGCAGAAGGTAGGCATCGGGCCAAAGGACATGATGTGACACTGGAATTCAGTGACTTGAACTTTAGACTGTGGGGTGCTTATTGTATACATTATAATGGAACAGCCTGTTTCTCCCCTCCGATATTTGTATGTGTTAGTTTAGTCTCATTGGGTGGAGTCCCTGGTCGCATTCAGACGGGCAGCCAATTCTGCCATTGCCCCGACTCTAATCTGATCCAGATCTTTTTTATCCAGTGATGCATGACCAGACAGCTTCCCTGTGAGTCACCTTATCATGCGCAGACTCCACAGTGGATTGTCTAGACAGCGTCCACCTAAAGGAGCTGCGTGGTGGTTTAAAAAAAATCTGCATATGCACATATGTGCCTCATTGCATACTTGTTTTCCTGTGTGTGCGTGGAATTGAGTAGTTAAAGCACCACCAGTGGTACATGGAGCCAGAATCCCTATGCCCTTGGCCACCCTTGGATGAGGGTGAGACCACCCTTGGCCAATGCTGGATGAAACGAGTCCCGGCCACCCCCTTGCCATTGAGATCTCCTGGAGTGGAGGGACTACTTTGCATGGGGAAAGTCTCAGCGTATCCTTCCTCTAAAAACCCTTTCAGTTAATGATGTTCATAAATTTCATGGGCCATTCAGGAACATGAAATAGTCTGGAACGCAGCAGCTTTCATGCGTTCATGCGTTTATGCGCATATTGCTAAGAGTATTTTTAAAAATGGTGGCCATTTGGGATGGTCTGAGTTAGACCATCCCAATGGCCTGACTGTGTGCTGGAATGATCAGATGGGGGAAAGTCCGCCATTATCCCACAGGCAAGCATTAATCCCGGACTTCCACCGGTATCTTTAAAGTGCAGTTCCCTGGCGGGGCTGAATGAGCTAATAAAAGAAGCAGCACACACACTAAATAACCCACGTTCAATCCACTTTCAATGCACTTTCCAACTGGATTTTGCCAGGTCACACAGTAAAAACTAGTTGCAAACTGCACTGAAAGTGGGTTGAAAGTGGATTATTTAGTGTATGTGTGACCACAGCCTATGTCAGTGAAAGATGCTCCAGGGAACTGTCGTCTGCCTCAGAATCAATCAGTAAATAGAGCCAATCTGCACACCTTTATCCTTCAGAAGGTGTGCAACCCAGTCCAGAATAGATGAAACAAGAGGCAGGACCCGCAATACTTGTGGGGGGGGGGGAGGAGAAGGAGCTCCACATGGAAGAGGAGGAGGAAGCAGCCACTGGTAAGCCTTCTCTCCCCCCCCCCCCGGCAACGATGGCAAGGCCCAGGCTGCCAATCCTTCCCTCCTTGCGCCAATGGCAAGGCCCGCGTGGCCTGCCAATCCTGCCCCCAGTTCTGACAGCAAGGCCCGGGCCTGCTGATTCCCCCCCCCCCCAGGCACTGGTGGTGAAGCCTCAGTGGCTCCCAGCCGCCAGCCCGCTGCAGTTCCCAGAGCGTTCTCTGTGCATGCACAGAGAATGCTCTTTTACGTATTGTTTTTTACACTTTTAGGATTTTTCTACACACTTTGGGAGTCCCTCAAGTGTGCAGGAAAATCTCTCAGCCCCCAAAGTGCCCCTGATGTGCGGATTTAGATATCTGCACGCATGGGGGCGCTTGGCTGTTAGCTATATAGATTGCTTTTCCTACCACCATCATCCCTGTCTTTTCTGGATACAGCTTGAGCGTGTTATCCTTACTCACCTTGTAACCATATTAAGAATTTTGTTCAGGGATGCCACTGTTGTACCTCGATTTGCTGAGTTGTATTTCATCAGCGTACTGATGACACCACACTCCAAAACTGACCATCTCACCCTGCAGTTGCATTTAGGTGTTAAAAACAGAGGAGTGGAACAGCTGTCATTCAGTACAGTTTTCTGAGACCAACCCATTATGGATGAGTGGATTCACATTAATGTCAGGCTTCTGATCTCTAATTGTCTCAGATGGATCAAATGTATTTGGTGGTCTATGCTCCCAAATGCTGACGAGAGGTCTAGAAGAACAAATATACATACAAATATATACCTGCAGTGTGGTGTGTAGTGGTTAGGAGTGGCAGACTCTGATCTGGAGAACCGGGTTTGATTTCCCACTCCTCCACATGAAGCCTGCTGGGTGACCTTGGGCCAGTCACAATTCTCCCAGAACTCTCTCACCCCCACCTACCTCTGAGGGTGCCTGTTGTGGGGAGAGGAAGGCAAGGCAATTGCAAGCCGCTTTGAGACTCCTGAAGGTAGAGAAAATAAAGGTAAAGGTTTCCCTTGTTTGAAATCTAGTCGAATCCAACTCTAGGGGGTGGTGCTCATCTCCGTTTCCAAGATGAAGAGCCGGCGCTGTCCAAAGACTTTTTCCATGGTCATGTGGCTGGCATGACAAGACACCAAGGCGCACAGAACTCTGTTACCTTCCCACCAAAATGGTACCTATTTATCTAAGCAGGGTATAAAAACCTTCTCTTCTTTTTGCATACAGATTCTGTTGACCGAAGTCGATCTAAACAGGATTTTTTCAGCTCACTGTGTAGCAGTAACCAGATGAGTCAGACACCTTTGAACTATTTTGAGCTTTGAGTGGTACTGGTAGTTCATAATAACAAAGAGACTGGGAAAGAAGATGCTATTCACTGACATTGGTTTGGGTTGAACTAGATCACACCCAGTGGCTGATCTGCAATGAACGTCTACTCTTCTAGCTCCTCAGTATGGGTTTTCTTAGGTTTTGCTGAGTCTTTGGTACACATTTTCTCTTCTGTCTACCATAATGGCTGCAGCCTTAGCATAGCATCAGTGGCTGCACCATTGCTTATCCTTGCAGCATTGGCAGCTGTTTCCACATCAAGAGCCTTGGGGATCATTGGGCCTTGGAGATACGTCCAAGGGAGACTTTTCTTCACATTTCCTCATGCTGTGTTCAGCTATGAGAGATTGGCTCAGGAAGCCATCTTCACCATTCTGGTGGTTCAGGATGCTTACCAATATGCCCTACACTTCCACACCAGACAGTGGCGTCAACTACGGGGGGGCTCGAGGGCTCGAGCCTCCCCCGAAATTTCCCGGGGGGGGCTCAGCCACCCCCGGCAAAATGAACACCTGCCGGTGGCCAGTCAGCCGGCCGTCGCCGCCTCTCCTTCCCCCCCACCCCCGGCCTGCCCTCCTGCCTCCCTGGGGCGGGGTGGGGGGGAGAGAGAGGCGGCGATGGCCGGCTGACTGGCCACCGGCGGGTGTTCATTTTGCTGGGGGTGGCTGAGCCCCCCCCCCCAGAAATGCGAGGCGGAGCGGGAGCCGGGGGCCCGCAAGGGCGACGCGCCGGCTCTCTTGGAGCGGAGCAGAGAGGATTGGGGCGGGGGGAGCGCCAAGTTTCCTGAAAGTTGGCGATGACTGGCTGCGTCTCGGGGGAAGCACGCCGGGGGTCCAGGCGGGGGGGGGTGTTCCAGCAGCAGCGATCCTACCCCGCCGGCGCCCAAGGTGAGCGGGGGGAGGGAGGGGGGCGGGGAGCGCGGCAGGCGGGCACGGCCCGGGGGAGTGAAGCGGCGGCGGCGGCTCCCTGGGGCAGGGGGGAGAGCAGCGGGACATGGTCCCGAGCGTGCGCGCGCGAAAGACAGCCCCCGCCCCCCCCGGGGATTGAGAAAGTCTACGCCCTTGACACCAGAATCTAATTGTTGCTGCCCATTTAAAAACCTAGTTGGGGTCCAAGCAGCCAACCTGCATGTATGGACCAGTGCAAAAACCCCTGCTACTCCAGTGAGGCAGAGCAGACAATCTCCAAAATTGCTGCTCTATCCTTTGATGACTGGCTAACCATCATTATCACGGTACCAGTGCAAGTAGCATGACAGACAATCAGGACTTTGAGAAAAAAGGATGGGGAACATTGGAATGCAGTGCCCACTACCCTCATCAGCTGAGCTGTAGGAGGCAATTGTTTTAGACGATCCCACCTCTCAAGCCTACACTCCATTTTTCTTAAAGGGCCAGTGGAAAACCAACCCTACCACCAATGGTGAGCACATTCCAAACTTTCTGCTTCTCATTCCCCGTCTCCTCTGTTTCTTTTTCTCTAACCACTTTCCTTATTTTTTTTAAAAAATGAACTCTCTTCTGTCCCAGGAGGTTGCATTTCCAAATAAGTGTCATTCCAAGGTGACTTGATAATTGCTAACAGGACCGGACCAGCAAACACTTCCTTGAAGTTCATCACTGAGGTCATCAGTGTCACCTCCATATCCTCCTGCTTTTAATTGCCAGTTCGAGGAAGCCAAAGTGAAAATGAAGAAGTGCCCCAAGAGACAACGTTTTTTCAGCTTGTAATACCTGAATTTAGCGTGAGACTGGAAGTCATTTGGAAGGGTAAAAATATCCTTGTGCTGGATTTAGGTGTCTCTCTCTTTCTGCTCTCTCTGACATTGCGGATGGAAGCTCTTTGCTGTTCTGCTGTTCTTGCTCTTCCGCTGTTTCTGCCTTGCAGAAAGTAATGGTTTTGCTGGAAAGCAGGTGACTGATTTGGAGCAAAGTGGGAGCGCCCCTGGCTGAATGGATCACCCAATCCTAATATATTCAGCCTCTCCTGAACCCACTATAAATATCTTAAGAAAATTTCTCAGGGTTAGCTCAACCATTTGCTGTGTCCTCCTCATGTTTTATATATTGCATGTAATTTCTTTTTTTCTTTTAGGGATTTTGCAATGACCTACAGCTGATGGCAAACAAACCATCTGAGGCAAACTCTTTCTTCCCCGTGGAAAGCAGGGACATAAGGAACAGAAGAGCAGCCATACTGAATTATAGCAGTGATTCATCTAGTCCGACATCTTGTTGCCTGCAGACCCAAACCAATTCCCCCCAGAAGGTCCGCAAGCAGGGCACAGAGGTCAAAAGCTCCTTCTGTTGCTGCCCCCTCCCAGCAATGACAGAACAGGACGTTCTCATGAACTGTGCTTGACTATTTGCTAATCAGTGGGCTTGGATTGGCTCGTTACCAGTTTGGTGTAGTGGTTAAGAGCCTGGACTGTAATCTGGGAGAACCGGGTTTGATTCCCCACGCCTCCACATACAGCTGCTGGTGTGACCTTGGGTCATTCACAAGTTCTCTCAGCGCTGTTCTCTCAAGGGCAGTTCTTGAAAGAGCTCTCTCAGCCCCACCTATACCTCATAGGGTGTCTGCTGTGGGGAGGGGAAGGGAAGGGAAGGAAGTTCTGCAACTCTGAGTTAGGGGCGGGGTATAAATCCAGTCTCCTCCTCCTCTTCTTCTTTTTCTTCTCCTTCTCCTCCTCTTTACCAGGACCAATCCTGGTGGGCTGCTGCCCTAAGCACTACCCCCAGCTGCACCATGGTACCACCGAGGAATACAGCAGCATGCAACTTTGCCCTGCCAACCTGGATGTCTTTTGGCCAGAAAGGAGGAAATCACACATGGCAGTGCCTGGCTTTGCCCTGTGCTGACCGGAAGAGCATAGTGGTGCCTTCTTTCTCTGTAGCTGGTTCTTTGGTTCTCCACCACTGAAGGGGGCATGGTTATGGAAAGGGGTATGTCTTCTCCCAGTTTACCCACTGAGTTTTCTCCTCCTGCATCCTAGGGAAGACTGAAACAGCACTGACTACAGCCTGAAAGGTATGTGCATCTTGCAGAATCACATGGTTGCAAAATTGCTTTAACACTCTTCCAGCATAGGGTTGCCATAGGCAACATAGGCTGGAGATCTCCTGGAATTACAACTCCAGGTTATGGCTGCTTTGGAGGATGGACTCTATGGCATTGTACCTCCCGTCTCCAAACCCTGCCATCCCTAGGCTCCACTCCCCGAATATCCAGGAATTTCTCAATCCTGATGGCTACTCTAGCCACAAAACGCACTTTTAAAATGTAAGCAGATATATGACTGGATCCAGACTCAACTGACAATTTCTACCAGTTCTCCCCTTCCCATTTAAAATCCCCATCATTTTGTTCCTCAGCCTCCCCTACCCTCCAGGAGCGGCATTTTGTAGAGATGAATGGGCTGCAGTGTGGAGGGGCCAGGGAAGTTCTGTTCAGGGGATGGAAAATTTGGTCTGGATCCAGCCCTTAAGGCTCAGGCTGTGGTCACACAGCAAGCTTATCCTGATGTGTTCTCACTATAGATTTGATCGGGAATATTTTTTCTGGGTTGGGATGATCACACATCCCTCCCCGAACCGCATGCATCATGTGATGAGGCTCCGGGCACCGTCCAGATAGCCGTGCCACCCAAGTGCCAGCATGGCCTTTTAAAAATTGGCTTTCTGCATGCGCATATGCACATGGCCAGATCACCGCTCCTGTTGGGACTCGCCATACTCCCTTGCTTTTGCAGCCCCCCCCCCAACAGTGAACAAAATTAACCAGCTACGTACAACTGAGCACTGGAGTCTATATGTGTGCTTGAATGTTTATACATTGAATTTATTCAGTGCAGGATTGCTCATGCACACAACAGCAGAAGCTTGAGGGGGGGAACATCGTGAGAACGACGTTCAGACAACCTAATCATGATCACTGCGAGAGATGGCTGTCTGCTGTTATGTTTTCTAGGATTTACAGTTTATCCTGGTGAGTTGCGCTGGAAATCCCAGTGCCAACATGGGGAGTATGTGAGAGGCCGTGCATTAATAGGTACAGCATAAACATGGAACAGAAACATTTCTACACAAATCCTACCTTTTCCCCTGAGTTTCATCTGTATAAGAGGAGCAAGATTTTTCTGCCGTGTGAATTTGTTGCTGTATATAAATATATATACCTTGGGAGCTGTTGAGATACAAAGGCAATGCAGCACGTTATATCTGCAGATCACAAGCTGTTTCCAGCTGACATCAGCACAAACAAAGGACATGCCAAACACTTAGATCCTACTTCCAGCAGTTAGAATTCCAAAAGACCCATCCCCATAAACTAAAAAGCTCTCTCCCGTTCCCTGTGGACAACACCGAAGCCAAAAAGATTAGGTCCGGTATTTTAATATTTGAACTGAATTGGACCACAGCTTTAACACAGGGCCAGGGCCAGGTTTTTGTTGGCTGTTGAGCAAAAGATGCCCTTGAGGGCCTTTCTCACAGACCATTACCCCCCAAACATGGCCACCTCCCCTCTCCATTCTACCCCTATTCTCCCCACCTCAGTGATAACCATCTTCCCTCCCTCCCTCACATATAATAGTGGAGGGAATGAAATGTGACTCCCTCATGCCTAACTTAGCCTCAGTGATGCCTGCGGATCTACACAAAAGGAAAAAGGAATCACTGCAATGTTAACGTGCCTCTGGTCCCATTGGGAAGGCAGCAGTAGGGCACTGTTCTCTGACATGCTGCTTCCCATAATGCCTCTGGGCACATCTCTCATTGGGAAATGTGATATCCATTCAGTGTTTACTGCTTGGCGTTGAACCCTGTCAGGCTGGGGCCTTTAGCAGGTGCCCAACCATGCCATCTCCTGACAGTGGCTCAGCTAAAACAAAGAGGAATCAAAGGCTGTGTTCCTTCATTGTTCTGGAAGTTCTAAGATGGGGAAAGAAAGGAAGGCTCTGATGGGGGAGAGTAGTCGATCCCTTTTGGCTGCTGGTGAGTTACTGACTTTTAAAATCTCTATCTCCTTCCTTCCTTCCTTCCTTCCTCCTTCTTCCTTCCTTCCTTCCTTCCTTCCTCTTCTCTACCACCACCACCACCATCATCTGTGTTACCTTAAAGACTAACAAAAATTTGTGGCAGGGTATGAGCTTTCGTGAGTCACTGCTCACTTCTTCTGTCATCTCTGTGTGTGTGTGTGTGTGGGTGTCTGATAAGACTACTAGAGTGAGTTAGGCAACACTAGTATGGTGTGTGTGTGTGTGTGTGTGGGTGTCTGATAAGACTACTAGAGTGAGTTAGGCAACACTAGTATGGTATAGTCATACTGGATCCAGAGTTCTGAACCCCACTCTGCTATGGAAGTTTGCTGAGTGACTTTTGGCCACTCACTTTCTCTCAGCTAAACCTACCTCACAAGGTTGTTGTTACAAAGGTAAAATGGAGGAGGGTTCAATGGTGTTTGTACACCAATGTGGGTCCCCATTGGAGAGAAAAGTGATGTATAAATAAAGAAGATAAATAATATGGTGGAAGAAATACAGCTTCAAGAGGTGACCTGAAGTGAAGAAAGACAAAAAAGATAGAAACCAATGTGGCAACTCTGAGTTTATTTCACCTCTCTCTCTTTTAATTAACATCAAAGGGAGAAGCTTGAGACCCAAAGAAGACTGTGTTTATTTCATTCTTTTGATTTATCCTTTGCTCAGCAGTTGTTATAAAATTTTGCTCATTGTGGGTTGAATACAACCAGCTTTTCCACTCAGTCCCACCCAATCCCCCTTTGTACTCTAGCGCCAACCCGTATTTTATACACTCAGGCGCCATGATTCTCAGCTGAGCCTTTTTGCCTGGGTAACGCCGCCTTCATTTTTCATTATCAGAAAAGCTGGTTGGATCTAACCCAGTAGATTTTACTGTTTTGTAATTTATGTGTCCTAGTTACAGAATGATAAAACTTACTGAGTTAGATCCAACCAGCTTCCTTGACATGGCCTGGATAGCCCAGGCTAGCCTGATCTTGTCAGATCTCAGAAGCTAAGCAGGGTCAGTCCTGGTTAATAGTTGGATGGGAGAACACCAGGGAAGCCCAGGGCTGCTTTGCAGATGCAGGCAATGGCACACCACCTCTATTCGTCTCTCTATGGAGTTGCCATAAGTCAGCTGAGACTTGACAGCACTTTCCACCACAGTTATGTGTCCTGCTTTAGGCTGGAAGTAGTTCTGGAAGAAACTGGAGGAAGTTTTGGAGGAAGAGCCACTTAAATTGTAGAATGACTTCCAAGTCTGGTGGGAAGCTTCTAGCTTTGTTCAGTGGGATTGTAGGATCCCTAAGATTTCCATGGGTTTGTTTTAAAGGACTGGGCAGTAGCTGACGTGAAAGGCTTCTGCCCGAGAGCCTGGAGACCCACTGCCAGTCTGCATAGACAATACTTACAGTGATTGTAAGAGCTTTTTTGGTGGCAGCCCCTTACTGGTGGAACGAGCTCCCAGAGAAGATCAGGGCCCTGCGGGACTTGGGGCAGTTCTGCAGGGCCTGTAAGATGGAGCTCTTCCACCAGGCTTACAAATAGGGGCCACCACCCTTCCACTACATCATGCTCCCCCCCACCTTATGATCCTACGACCAGCAATGATCAGCTGCAGATGACATCATCCGGAGTCAGTGATCTGACAACCAGAGCCACGAAATGTTAGGGGGTCTACACAGGACACCATCTGAGCACTTTATCTGTTAGTTGTTATTGTTTAATTGTAATTTTAAAATGTTTTAACTGTTTTAATGTATTTATGAATCCAAGTTGTGTAAGCCACTCTGGGCCTGCAAAATGTGGGGAGAGTGGCATATAAACCAAATAATAAATAAATATGGTTCTTAGAGATGACAGATTTTGGAAGCCATGACAATTTACTGGCAGTGTAATGCATTGTTTCTGCTGCAGAGTAACAGCATTCATTTATTTGCTAGAAATCCTCAAAGGAGTATAGAGCAAAATGCTAGCTTCACAACTAGAGCTGAACTAAAATTACATACAGCTTTTCATGGAAATTTTGGGTAGTGTTGAAAAACACCTCCTTCTGTCAGCAGGTTTTTTTTTTTGGCACCCGTTTGCAAATGTGTTCAGTTATTCCTTTCCGTTGACCTCAATTGCCCTCACTCTCACTTGCCCTCGTTTGCTCTCAGTGACATGATTATACAGCCAAGACTGATTGGATGCATAAAGTTCTGATGTCCTCCTATTCACTGTGCAGTCTCTGATTGGGTTGTCTAATCCATGTGACTAATATAGGAAGAAGGAATAAGCAGCATCTATAGAGAGTGAGGAACTACCATAGAAGCCAGAAGAAATAGCGGCTGTCCTATGTGCATGGTTAAATGCAGAAATAACCACACTGGAAAAAGGAAGAGGAAGAGAAAGAAGAAGATGAAGGAGAAGAATTGGATTTATACCCTGCCCTTCACTCAGAGCGGCTTACAATCCCCTTCCTCTCCCCACAACAGACACCCTGTGAGGTGAGGTAGGTGGGGCTGAGAGAGCTCTTCTCAGAACTGCTCCTGAGAGAACAGCTCTTAGAGAACTGTTACTGGCCCAAGGTCACCCAGTTGGCTGCATGTGGGGGATTGGGAAATCAAACCCAATTCTCCAGATTAGAGTCCACCGCTCTTAACCACTACACTAAACTTGCTTTTTCAGAGTCTACCCCATTAGCTTGCACTGTACACAAGTCCTTGTCGATGTGAGGAGGTCAGGAACAGACTAATAGGAGCAATCCTCTCTCATCCCTTTATGCATTTATTTCTGAACCTTTTGAATATATGCACATGAGCAAACATGAAACTGACTTATACTGAATCAGATCATCAGTCCATCAAATTCAGTATTGTCTACTCAGATTGCCAGCAGCTCTCCAGGTTCTCAGGCAGATGTCTTTCACATTGCTGGAGATGCCAGGGATTAAACCTGGGATTTTCTGCATGCCAAGCAGATGTTCTACCACTGAGCCACAGCCCTTCTCTAAAGGCTGTTGTTGAACAGGACTGTAAAAAAGTATTTGTACAACCTAAGATTTTAGGAAATCTACATCCTGTTATCCAGATATGACATGTAAAAAACATAAAATCAAAAGAGATATGGAAAAAAGAAAACTAAAGAGCCAACAGGTGAACAACACAAAATAATAATAAAAAACAATGGGTGCGACCATACGCACCCATTAGCCGCATGGGAGGGATGATTCACTGATGGATCAAGCTGGCTGGCGCGATCACACCAGCACATCTGGGAGGCATCCCACAACCTCTGGCAAGCCGTTGGAGAAGTGGAGTAAAAAACTACTGGGGAAAATCCAGTATCAAATGGGTTGCTGCAGCCCACAGCGGGACTTTCCCTGTGTGATTGCTCCAGCACGTAAGTGTGGCATCAGGGATAGCCTGATACACGCTATCCCAATGCCACGCTGTTGTCCCCCCCCCTTCTCTGTGTGCACATCATTGAAAGCCCTTAGGGTGGGGAAGCGATTAATCAATCCCCCATTTAAGTGCCTCGGAAACCAACCGCAGAAAAAAAAACCCACTCGCCCACGGTTGCGTCTGATCATGCAGTGACAAGTTGCCCTGGCAGGTCCACAGACCTGTGTGATCGCACAACTGCGGGGCAAATTGCTCCGGGGCAAAAAAGCCTAGCTTCCCCCTGGATTATCTCTCTCATATCGGCGCGGCCAATTTAAATTAAAAAACAGCAGCCACTAAAAACAACACAGATCACCACCCTTCCTTAAAATTGACTGTATCTATAAAATCTCAGAATACATTAGAACAGAAATAAAACAGGGATATAATCCTAAGGGACAAGTTTATTTATTTAGAATATTTCTGTGCTTCCTCTTCTGCATCCTGCTTGAGAAGGCTTACAGTCACAAACAAAAGAACACAGCAAAAGCCTTAACCAGGTTATAGAAGGCTAGAAGGAAGTGGGCAAAAATTCAGTCATCTGGGGTCATTACCAAAAAGGCCCTGCTCTTAGGATTGCTAACCTCCAGGTGGGGCCTAGAGTTCTCTCAGACTATAGGAAATGACATCATCACACAAGCAACATCCAGATGATGCTATGGTAAAACTGGCTTCTACCATAGAGTTTTGGCCCAAATACTAGAGCATCACCTGGACATCACTGGCATGATGACATCACTTCCTGTGCGATGCCGGCAATTAGGCCTTCTCCTTTTTCCTGGTAAGTCCTCTGGTAAGCAGGAGTAGGGCCTGCTGGCAACCCTACCCACATTTAATTGCAGCACAGGAAAGACAGGTTAGCTGTCCTGGCCCCGCACCCCATCCTAATTCCCAGCTTGTCACCAGTATTCATGAGCCTCACTGAGGCTTAGGCCCATCCAGATCTGTCCTTCCTGCCCATTCCCTCTCCTCCTGTGTAGTCTCTCCCCCTTCTCCCTTTATAAATGGCTTTGCAGCGGCAGCTCTGGGGATGAAAGGCAGCCCGGGTAATGTCTCCATGGCTTCTTGTTAGCTGCACTCTAAGCAGGAAAGTGACTGGCCCTGACAATATAATTTACATTGCTGTATAAAACTATCTGTGGAAGCCAAGCTAATTTCTGCCAGATTAGGCTATTTGTCTCAGCCACTGTCTAACGGCGCAATCTATCAGAGGGCTGTTTTCAAATATCGCTTTTCAAGCGTGCCCTTGAGAGGCAGGAATTGATTGGGATCTTAGAAAGCAAAATTACAGCAATAACTTAAAAGAAACAATAATTACTGAATCATACCAGTGTCAGCACTCTGCAAAACACGAAATAGCCATCAAACCCCAATCCAATATATTCTGAAGCAAATTTATTGAATGGAAAAAGCAGTTGAGAGAGTGTTTTTTTCTCCCCCTTTCCTCTCCCTTCACTCTCTCTCTCCTGTTCCCCCGCCCTCCCGGTACATATGGTTATCTCCAAACCACAAGTGAATGAGTCGATAATTCTTGTCATTGACTGCTCCATTTTCAGAGAGTCCAGAGAAGATCCATTAGCTTCTTCTCTGCACTGTGTCTTTCCTCTTCCCCTCCAGTTGTTTGCCAGTCTGTGTTCCCCGGGCAAACAAACATCTATAACTAATCATCTGTTAAAACGCTGAGTCCCCTAATAAATCTCTGCAACTGAAATACTTTAATGGGTAATTAATTGATCCTGTTCCAGAGGAGTAATAAGATAATAAATTAGACAATATTTCACTCAGTTGTGTCACTGTACTGTTAATGGTACTGTGGGGCTAAGCTGAAGGATAATAAATTACCCAGAAATTAACTGCTAAGAGCTTTCTCCAGAAAAATTGGCTGACAGGCAGGGCTCGGTGATTTAAAATCCCAGCGCCATTCTGATTTTCTCAACATATTTACAATATATATATCCTTCCTTAAAAATATTAACTCCTTTTGGGGAACCGCTGGATAAGAATTATTCAGATGTCACCAACCAGAAGGGGGCAGCATTCCGAACATTACTACATATTATCTATTGGTGACTGGGATGAGCAGGATTCCCCTACTGTGTTCCTTGCTTATTTTCCAAAACTTGAATTCTATTCCTCCTGAATTCTAGTTTAACCAGGAGAATTTCTATAGTTGAATCCAGAATTGGAGCATGTTCTGTTTGCCTAACTTCCTTTGGCTCAACTGAATCTCCTCCCTCAAATGTCCGCATTGTCGAAGTGATGGTGTGCAGTGATTAAACATTACAAAAAAGCAATTTCATTGTGAATGCATTTAGATTCTTTTTGTGTGGTGTGTTAGTAATACATATATGAATATGCAGACAGGCAGATAGCTGGATACAACACAAAAAAGAATCTTATTGTACCAGGTCAGTGAAATGATATCAAGAGTACAGTTTTGCAGAGTTATATCAATGTGCACTCGTGCATTGGAAAAGGGGAGGGGGAGACAAAAATAATCAGAAACCTGTGCCAACCATGCATAGTCCCCAGTAAAAATTCAGAAATAAAACATGGAACAACTGTGAATGCCTAGAATAAACTGTTCTACTTTCAAAACAAGAACAGATCATTTACGGCTCCACAATCAGACAAGAAGAATTTGAACCCCTAACCCTAATCCTAAACCAAACTCACTGCAGTTGGAATGTGGAACCAAATCCTGGTTGTCCTCATAATACTGAACGAAGATGCTTGTTTTAGCTAGAGGCTGAGCTGTTGCAAATCCCACTTTATCATGTCATCTCATGTAATCATCTCTAAAAAGGAAAAGTCATCATGCATTGCTTTCCCTGCCCATTCTGTCCCAGGGCTAAGCTTCCTTTTGAAGACTCTTCATGATGGTTACATTTATATTGCATCACATTTCGAATGCCTGCCATAATATAGAGAATAAAGGGTGCGTTCAGACGGGCAGCTAATCCCACCACTGGCCCAGCTGTAATTTGATCTAGATCTTTTAAATCCAGCATTGCACAACCAGACAGCTCCCCATGAATCGCTTTACCACATGTGACTATGCAGTGGATTGTCTAGACGGCATCCACCGTAAGGAGCCATGCAGTTGGCTTAAAAAAAATAATCCTGTTTGTGCATGCACATATTTGCATATCTGCATATGTGCCTCACCGTCTGCAGACATCGCATGGTTAAGCGGTTATGCATGCATCACTAAGAGTTTTTTTTTAAATGGTGGCCATTCGGGATGATCTGGAGACCATCCCTGTGGGCTGATAGCACACTGGTGGAATGACCTGACAGTGGAAAGTCCGGTATTGGCCTGTTTGCCAGCTTTAGACCAGACTTTAAGCACTATCTTTTAAGTATGGATCCCCAACGGGGATCAACGGGCTGCTAATGAAAGCGGCATGATTCACAGACGTTGAGGTCTGGACGTGCACTTTAAATCCACCAGGCACTCGTGCCTGGCCTGGCTCAAAAGAGCTGTCTGAACACACCCAAAGTCACTTTTTTGGGACATTGTACTGTGAAAAAAAATGTGTAATCTCACCCTTAGTTAATTTGGAGAAAAGTTCCTCCGGAGGAGATCTGATAGAAGAACTCATCCCTTGCAAAGAGATTGTGCCTCTGTGATGGCGGGACTGTAGTTATCTGGGCCGTGTTGATTTCTGGTAAATTACTTCTGTGCTGATGCCCTATCACCAGTGATTACAGCTGATAGAAAACAAGGGGGGGGGAGTTTCCCAGGGTCCCACTCATATTTCTTAGGGGGGGGGGAATGAAAGAAATATGCAAGATAAGCATAGCAGTTGGGGCACAGATCCTGAGCCTGTTTAAACTGACTGAGGCAGATTCCACACTAGTTGTTGCCCGGTGTCACTCCCCGATAAAATCCAGGGTAGAGCAACAGTTCCCCACTTGTTGCTCCGGGTCTGCAGTTGGCCCGAATGTAATCCTCGGTTCCCCCAGATCTTCTGTTTCCGGGATTTTCAGGTTTTTTTTTTTTTTTTTTGCCACGGGAGTGAAGTTGGGGCATTCAAGTGGGAAACTCTGAAATTGGGGTTTCTTGCTCCACCCCTTTAACGCCCCTCTGCTTCTTTCTCTCCCCTTTCCCGCCTATCCTCTCCCTTTCCCGCCCTGGTGCAAGTGGGGTTTTTTTTTGTTCCCCCCCTTGTTGCGTTACAGCAACACGACACAACATTGATCCACCATTGACTGGCATTTAAATGTCTTTTTAAAAATGTACTTTTGTTGTTGATGTCTCCACATTTCTGTGTTGCATTGTTTGCACAAAAGTTGTGCCTGAGTCATGCCACTATAAAAATACGTATTGATGGCTTTGAGGCGCAGCACAAGCTGTTTTTTTGTCCCCCCCATTGCATTACAACAACACGACACGACATTGATCCATCGTTGTGTGGTTAACATTTTTTGTGAGGCCAATGTATTGCGGGTGGCGTGGTAGTGTGGACACAATTTTTGCAGAGGTTACATGTGTTGTGTTGCATGTTCCCCCTCCATTTCCCATTCCTTTCCCACCCTCCATTTCCCCTCCAACCCTGGTGCAAGCTTTTTTTTCCTTTTTGCAGGCATTTCCAAATGGCGAAAGTGATAACATGATGCAGTAATGGCAGCATGGAGGTCTGCCTACATTAAACTCCGCCTACTTTAAAAAGGGGGAGAAGGGGCAGGTGCATGATGTACTTTCCCGAGAATTATGAAAAACCTTGGCCAATCATGATTTTGTTGCGTCACGACGTCATAACGAAACTCCGCCTACATTTTTTTTAAAAAAGAGGGGGGAGATGGGCAGGGGCTCAAGATTCGGGGCAAGGACAGATGCGGAAATGAAGAACTGGCATCAACCTGGGTCACATTCCTGTAATGTGGAAATGCTTACACTGATTCGGACCAATTAAACCGGGGAGGAAAGGGAAGCAAAGCACTTGTGCGGAATCGACCTGAGTTAACCTGAACCGCAGCAGCAGCATCCTCTAGGATATTGAAATAGATATTCAGAGACGAGGTAACACAGCATAGAGAGAGATTCCATAATTAAGGATGCTCCTGCAATTTGAAATTCTCCCCAGATTTTGGAATTCTTGCCTTCTTTCAGAAATGGAGCTGCTGAATTAGGAAACTTGTGTTCTGCTACTTTTTTATTTCTGGATTTTGTACAGAATGCCGTACGAGACTGGTTTACTGAAGCTTTCGGTTCCGTCAATTCATTTGCATCCCTCTGCCCTTTCTCCTGTATAACTGATGAAAAATAAAGACTGATAAAACACTGCAAAAAGAAGGAACAACCCCCCCCCAACAAAAACAAAGAAAACCCCCAATATGGATTGGACTGAGTGTATGGTCGTATCAAGATTCTCTCTGGGTGCTGTTTTGCCCATACACAGGAACACATGTGCACACTGATAAAACACCACACGCACACAAAGAATCTTGATGTTGTCATACTTTACAACCCCACCAAGATTGCTTTTTTTGCAGGTTTTAATCAGCCCAAATGTGCTTATGATAAGGCTGGGGGTGCAAATGCATTGATTGATGTTATTTAAAATATTTCCTCCCCATTCTCTCCATATGATGTACCCGAGGCATGAAGTGAAGCTTGTTTAAATGAGAAGGAAACTGCAGAATTCTGGATTGAGAAAGTTTTCTAGTTCAATCAGAACGAAAGGGGAGTGGGACACACTGCAAAGCGAAATTCTGGCACAATAAAAGAATGTGATGGGGGGAGAACTTGCTCATCTCTCTCTGTGATTTTGATCACAATAAACGGGGAATCTGATATCTGTCCCATCAAACACTCAGTATGCAGCTACTGTGCCAAGAATGACGGTACCAGAATAGTAGAGATTTTTTACTGAATATTTACATCCCACCAGATCTCATTTCTGACGCTGGTGCTCGGGAGGCTGCAAAGGTCAGGGATTATGATGAACACTAGATCCAGATTTTGAGTTCCTCCTGCTGTGCCCAAAGTGGTAGGTGGGAGAGCTTGTCACTCAGGCAAAGGAGGAGGACATGGAGGAATTGCTTCAGAGTCCTTCCCATATATTAATCTAGATGGAACCCTGGGAGGGCAGGATGGCGTGGTCTGTGGCAGGGTCATTTATAAACTGCTAATCCCGACATTTGACATTTTTATAGCCCCTGATTACCGATGAGCTTTAAATGGGACATTGCAGGAACTCAGTCCATAATCAGACCATTGCTCTTCACCGCAGAACAGGAGGCACCGGTCGGAACTTGCCAAGTGACCTGCCCACTCCTCTCCTCCTCTTCCCCTTCTCCATTTCAGACAAGCTGGATCCTGCCAAAGTGCAGAGGTGCTTGTTAGCAGTATGTCTGAGTAGTAAGATAACATCATCATTTAACTTGCCCTCTCTCCATTTACAAGGAGAACACTGGCCTCTCCCTCTTTCAGAGCTCTGCCGGTGTCCAAGTAACAAGATCTCTTTTCATCTTGAAATCCATTGGGAAATCAAGATACTCCCCTTCACTAGGAGGAATGTCCTACGGGGAGATTTTGAATTTCTCAGCCCTGCTGTTTTGACTTCAAAGTCCCCATTTGGATTTCCCATCTGCCTTGTACAAACGGAATATGTGAATATGGCCTGCGTGTAAAGGCCAGTGTCCGACCATGCCTCTCAGCAAAGTTCAGAGCCTGCCTCCATCCCAAAGGGAGTGGCCCTTCCTTAAATTGGAGGAAGGCTCCTGAAGCTCGGGGAAGGCATCGTATGTTGTGAGCTGAAATATGTGCCTTTATGTGTGCGCCATATTCTGATTCCTCTCGCTGAGCCATTTGCAGCACGATTAATGTGTCAGTAAATCAGCATTATACATTACGAGCAGGGGACCCACAAGGATTTGTGGGGCCAAGTCATTTCCTTCTGTATCCCCCTCCCCACACTATTCTTCTTCCCTTGGCATCCTCTATATCCTCACCCCTTTCCTTGCTTCCTTCTCTCCTTCCTTCCCATCACACCCACCAACCTAACTTTTTTTGCTACCCCTTCTTTAACTATATTATTTACATATTCATTCATTCATTCATTCATTCATTCATTCCCCTCTTATTTCCTGCCTTCTCTGCAATGGGGGCCTAAAGCAGCTTACTTCATTCTCTTCTCCTCCCTTTTATCCTCACCATGATACCCTGAGGTAGGTTGGGCTAGGGTTGCCAACCCCCCCCCCGATGGAGGTGGGTTCCCCGTGATTTTGGGCCCCTGAATCCGCTGCCAGCCAGCTGGCTGGCAGAAGGAGCTCCACCCCTGAAGAGCCCCGCCATGACTGATGTGCCCCGAACGATGACGTGACCTGGAGGTGACATCATCGTGCCGGGCACATCACGTGGGGGACACTCTAGCATTTGGCTAAAAATTCTATGGTGGCACATGCCAGAGGACCCTGGGACCAAGCCAGGAGCCCCCTGCCTGCAGATGGGTAAGATCTGGCAGCCCTAGGTTAGGCTGACTGAAGGTTAAGAAAATGACTGGCCCAGGATCACCCAGGGATCTCATCCATGCAAAAGGGGGGATTTGAACTTGGGTCTTCCAAATGCTGTTCTGAAGTTCTAACCACTACATCACACTGGCTTTTGTGCAGTGACTACTGTTGAATAGTAGTGGGTAGCCAGTAGGGTTGCCAGCTTTGGGCTGGTAAACACCTGGAGATTTTGGAGGTGGAATCTGAGGAGAGGGTTTGGGGAGGGGTGGGACTTCAATGGAGTATAAGGCCATAGAGACCACCTTCCAAAGCAGCCATATTATCCACGTGAACTTCTCTCTGAAGATAGGGTTGCCCAAGTGCCTGGTGGAGAAGTGGGACTGCCACCACCAGGCCCTCTCCCCAGCTGCCAATCAGCTGGTTGGTGGTGGGACTTACCAGTAGAAAGAAAGCAGCTTAGGCCATGTCATTGGTATTGCATAGAAAGGGACATCATCACGCCAGCAACTTCCAGGTGATGCTCTGGTATTTGGGCAAAACTCTATGGCAGAAGCTGGTTTTACCATAGAGTTTTGCCAAAATACTAGAGCATCACCCAGAAGTCACCAGCACGATGATGTCACTTCCTGTGTAACACCGGCAATGTGGCCTAGACCTTGTTTCTACTGGTAAGCCCCACCCCCCAATTCCCTGCTGATTGACAGAAGGGACCTGGCAACCCTACCTGGAGATCAGTTGTAATCCCAGAAGATTTCCAGCTACCACCTGGAGGTTGGCAACCCCAGCAGCCAGCCTGGGTGAGTTATGCAAGTTGTGTGGTAGCAAGCTGCCCTGTGGTTGCTGCTCAGCCTGTTCCTAATGAGTTGTCCCCCAAAGGCCAAAATAGCCCTGAAAAGGGTCCTGCTTTTTACTGACAGACACCAATGCTTGAAGGCTGATGATAATACTGTGGTTGCCATTGAGTTTGGGGGCAAATGCTAGAGTACTACCCAACGTGATGACATCACTTCTGGGGAGAACTGGAAGTGGTCTAATTAAGCTGGGTCTCGCACATTGCAGATTTTTCTGGAGATTTCCTCAGGTTTGTTAAAAGATCTGTCTTGTCTGTTCATGGCTCCAGTTTCCGTATTTATTTATTGATGGATGGGACCATGTTGGAAATTAGATATATGGATGTATATGCATATGGTAGGGCAGGGAGATTGGGGATATCTTTGTGCCTTTCTCACTAAGACTCAAGGCACACACAATGCAAGGCAGTGCAAGCAACAGGATGAGGCATCTAATAAGCAGTGTAATAGGACTAGGATTCCAAAAATCTGAAACAGAACAAAAATCTAAACAAAGCAGAAGTATTAAACATGACACGTTAAACAAGTAGTAACTGGTATTACATAAGTAGAAATACAACCTGGGTGTGACCAGAGGTATAACTAAGCATTTGGTAAGGGCTGAAGGGCCTCTGCTCTTAGCTCCTGGCCCACAGACTGTGGCTCCAAAGGAGCCAGGCCAGCACATTTAGGACCAGGAGTTGGAGCTGTACTGTATATATGTATTCTGAAGTATATTTTTCTGTTTTGTTGTAAGTAGCTTAGTTCCCAGTGGTAAATGAAGTAGGGCAGAAATAAATAAATACATGAAATAAACTGTACAAAGAAGTACCATATAAATTGATTAAAGAGAGCATGCAAAATGTGTACATTAACAAAACTACAGACATAACACAGTTATTTTCTAAACTGGATTTTGTTGATCTCCATGTAGGTGAAAGTCACAGTGCCCCACAAAACAAAGGCTATGGCCATGTTCGATGGCAGGATGTATGGCGATGGCATCATTAGGGATGCCAGACCCCTGGAGGGGGCAGGGTTCCTTCACTTTCGGTCGCTCCTCAACTGGCCAGCAGGGGGGGATTATCCCCCCAACAGGCAAGAAGCCTGAAATAAATGTAATGTGCTTATGTCACCCGGAAGTGACATAGGCACGGTGACATTAGGGGCGACACTCTAGTTTTTGGACAAAACTCTAGAGTAGAAGCAAATTCTACCATAGAAGTTTTGCTCACAAACTAGAGCAGGGGTGGCCAACCTGTGGCTCGGGAGCCACATGCGGCTCTTTCACATATATTGTGCAGCTCCTGGCAGGGCGGCTGGGGAAGCAAAGGGGAGGCATGCTTTTTCTCTCTTTCTCCCTTCCTTCCTTCCTTCCATCCTTCCTTCCTAACTTCCTTCCTTCCTTCCTTCCCTCCTCCCTCCCATCTATTTGCTTTCCTAGTTTCTCTCTCTCTCTTTCTTTCCACTTCTTTAATTCTTTCTTTCCATCTCTCTCAATATCATTAGCAAACAAGTTATATCATTATCAATAACTGGTTTTCCTCGTTTGTTTTTATTTTTGGCAGTCCCATTTAACGTTAATAAAAAGCAAATTTGCATATCTTTAAAAATAAAAACGTGTGTGTGCGGCTCTCACACATCTGACGTTTATTCTATGTGGCTCTTACGTTAAGCAAGGTTGGCTACCCCTGAACTAGAGCATTGCGCACAATGTCCCAGACATGCCTATGTCACTTCCGGGTGATGTAGGTACATCACGTTTACTTCCAGCTTCTTCCCTACCCACTCCCAGTAAGTTCACCCCCTTCCCCCGCTGGCTTGTCCAATGGACCTGGCAACCCTAGACACCATGAAATTAACTTTTAGGATGACCCCTTTGACTAATTCTCAGGCCAGAATGGAAGACATTTTCAGAGCATAGAGAGAGATGATCTTGACAGAGAGTCACAAGGTGATCTCACACCCCATAATAGTCCCCTCCACAGTGCCTTTGTCATGTAATCACAGTGTTTCAAAAAGACTGAAGCTGTGTGAAGAAATGAAAGACTGTTGCCCCCTGCATGCAAGAGTCCTTGGTTTCTGCAGACAGGTTAGCCTGGCCTCAGATTAAACTCTCACAACCACAACAATCTTTTTTTTTTACCTCATGATGAATCATCTCATGCTGCTGTTGAGAACAGAAGTCTGATTAAAAGATCGTTTTTAGGCCTAGTTCTAACTGAGGTGGTAAACCTCTGTCTGTGTAGTGCCCATGGCGACTGACATCACCGAATGCTGCTCTATATATAGGGTTGCCAGGCTCCTGGTGGGGGTGAGGGATTCTTCACCCCGTCTCTCATTTCTTGCCACCCATGGTTTTGCCATATAGTTTTTGGTGATTCCTAGAGAGGTGTGAGGTCCCTTCTGGGTTTCTCCATGCCACTGCTAACAGTTTCCCGCCATGTCTCTGGGAGTGCTAGTCTCCAGGTGGTCTGGGAGTGCTAGTCTCCAGGTGGTGGCTGGAGATCTCCTGGAATTACAGCTGGTCTCCAGGTAAAAGAGACCAGTTCCTCTCAGCTCCATAGCCAGGATTTTTTTCTGTGGGGTGCCGCTAAATAAAACACCCTTCCCCTTGTGTTAGGGAAGGGCAGCGCAAGGGGCAGAGAGACGCCAGGTGCACAGCCCTGCCATGGCCTGCCTAGCCACCACCCCGGCTGGCAGCTGGCTGACCCGTGCCGGATGCTGCACTCGCCCTCCTCTTCCCCCGCACATGCAACTGGCAACAGAGACCTGACTTGGGGACAGACGGCTTGCCTGGGTGCTGCTGTGGCCCTGAGGTGAGAGGCCAGGCGCCATGGGAGAGTGAGCCTCAGGTGGGCTGTACAGACCTGGAGCGGAGGCAGAGGAGAGCAGGGCTGTCTGTCTGCTGCTGCACTGGGGGAGGCGAGGGGAGCATGGTGTGGGGCAAGGCCATGGCCAGGCTTCTCCTTTGCGCTGCCTGATTCTTGGCTGCCAGCACCCAGGCAGAGGAGGTAGTGGGCGGTGGCATGGATCTGCACTCCTCCTGCTACAGTACCTTTGAATCTCAGAGAACTGGGTTTGATTCCCCACTCCTCCACTTGCACCTGCTGGATAACCTTGGGCAAGCCATAGTTCTGGCACAGCTGTTCTTGAAAAAGAGCAGTTAATGTCAAGAGCTCTCTCAGCCCCACCTACCTCACAGGGTGTCTGTTGTGGGGAGGGGAAGGGAAGGGAAAGGAGTTTGTAAGCCGCTCTGAGACTCCCTTGGGTAGTGAAGGGCGGGGTATAAATCCAATCTCTTCTCTTTGACCTAGCTGGGGTGGGGCTCTGCCTTAATCGTGGGGTCTCTGCCCCTAAAGCCCCACCGCTGACTATGGCCCTGGTTCCCCTGGAGAAAACAGCTGCTTTGGAAGGTGGAGTCTATGGCATTATACTCCACTGAGGTCTTTCCTCCCTGTTCTCTCCAGGCTCCACCCCCAAAATCCCCTGGAATTTCACAATCCAGAGCTGGCAATCCTGCCCACCTTTCCAAACTCTGCCCTCCTCAGGCACCACCCCTAAATTGCCAGGAATTTCCCAATTTAGAGTGGGAAGCCTCTGGCTGATTCTGCATTGGCTTTTCCATCTGCTGTTTTACGAAACCCATGTGGGAACACAAACTCCCCTCTGCATTGCATGCTGATTTCACTTCCTTTGACCATTAAATTTTAAGGTACCCTCCACCCTCCATGCCGCTTTCGCTATCTTTGATCATCAGATTTTATGGTATCTTCTATTTCAGAAATCTCCCTCCTCTAGTCCATGGTCATGATCTATACTAGTGTGGAGTAGTGATTATAGTGTTGCACTAGGATCTTGAAGACCAAGGTTGGAGTCCCCTCTCTGCCATGGAAACTCACTGGGTGACCTTAAGCCAGTCACACACTCTCCACCTAACCTACCTCACAGGGTGGTTGTTATGAAGATAAAATGAATGAGGGAAGAACGATGTAAGCTGCTTGCAGCCTCCACTGGGGAGAAAAGTGGTATATACATCTATAAAGAAAGAAACAACATGTCTTGACTTTAGAAAATCACAGGTTGAGCCCCTGGCATCTCCAGTTAAATGTTCTTAGCAGGCACTGGGAAATAATTTTTAACCGCTGGCAACCTTGAAAGACCATTGTCATCCAGAGTAGCCAACACTGAGAAAGGTTGACTAATGGTCTGACTTTGTATTAGGCAACTTCATGTGTTCACATTATCCATACCATGTCGTTCTATAATATACATTCTCATAAAGAGCTAGGGACGAACTGACCCTGAAGACTGAGCACAGGGTGAGGTGTTCCTTTCTCTGTACACACATGACAAGCCAAGGACAACAGCACATTGTTATTTCCATGTGTGCCAAAGTCGGCAAGTTCTCAGGAGAAATTCGTAAAGAGAGCAAGAAGGAGAGCTAGAGGTGAACTGCAGTCCTAAGCAGTGGTCCCTCTAAGCTGAGTTAGTGTGAGCTAGCACACAGTTTTTTAGCCTCCGGCTCACACATTTTTGTCTTAGCTCAGGGAGAATGGCTCCAGAGCAAACTAATTTAAGCAGCAGCCAAATTGCTCACTCACAACTTTAATGCCAGTAGCTCACAAAGTAGAATTTCTGCTCACAAGACTCCACAGCTTTTTAGGGAACATTGGTCCTAAGCTGAGTTACACCAACTGTCTGATGGGCAGATTCAGAGAACAGTGCACGAAAGTGGAAGATGTTCCCAGATACAGAGACTGTACACTGTGCAGTTTCATAACAGCAGGTTCTACCATCAAATGAGTACTATGTACTTCACTCCCTGAAAATAAGGGGTAGTGAATGGTCTCCTTGGATGCACAACACTGCTTTACATCTCTCAGGATTATCCTTATCCAGGAATTAGGGACTGGGGGTTCCTCTCTTGCACTAAAAGAGGACAAGTACCATTCATTGAGCTGAGGTAAAAGAAGGCATAAAGTCTAGGTGTGTTCCAAAGAGGAAGATGGGGATGTATTCTATTCTGCCTCCCACGAGTGCTGGAATTCATGGTGCTGAGTTTCTCAGGCTCTTCGGCCTACCATTTCAATACGCAACTTGGCCTTCACAATACTTAAGAGTTGACCGCAACAGATACTGTTTTGATGACCTCCACATGGCAACTCAATGGATGCTGCCAACATTTCAGATTTTTGACATCAAGCTCTGAAACAGCCTGGAAATAAGTAATGAATCTTTAGCAGGCCCGGGGAGCTGGGATGAGGAGAGAGAAACCCGGGTGGCTAAGAGCCAGCAGAAGACATCCAAGGGTAATGTTCCAAGAGCTGATCCAAATATTATGACCTCCATGTGGAGCCCATCAAAAACACATTTCACAATAGGGGTGCTCCATGGAGCAGCTGTAATATTTTTAAGACCACTTGCATTCACTGGCTATCACAAGACGACACCATGGCTATCATAAGTGGACACTTTAGGACTGCAACACCGACGTGGAACGCTGCATGACATTAGGCTCGCACATGGGATAAGAGGTTTTCAAATGCTATAGCTTCTGCATACATGCCATATCTCAGAGGAAAAAAGGATCTGTGAGGCCACGGTTCACATTCGCATGATGCTTGCTTGGTGATCTTGGGCCAATTGCTCTGTCTAACAGAAGTGAAAGAATTGTAGTGAGGATAAATTGGGGGAGACTCATATATACCTAGGGTTGCCAGGTCTGGGTTGGAAAATACCTGGAGACTTTGGGGGTGGATCCAGGAGAGGGTGGGGTTTGGGGAGGGGCATGGTATAATGCCATAGACTCCACCCTTCAAAGCAGCCATTTTCTCCAGGGGAGCTGATCTCTTTCAACTGGAGATCCGTTGTAAAAGCAGGAGATCCCCAGGCCCTACCTGGAAGCTGGCAACCCTATGCATACCATCCTGAGCTCCTTAGAGAAAGGGTGGGATAAAACGTACTACACAAATTTATGGAAAGGTGGGGAGTATGTTTTCTGAACAAAAAAACAACAATTATTTAGCATTTCTGGGTTGTTGTTTTTTAAATTCCCCATGGAGCTTGGAACAGCCCCTGCTTGTGTTGTGAAATGCTACTTCTCTGCCTTGAGTGGGGAAGGTCATTTGGCAATTGGAAGCCATTAGTGATATAAATGGGGGAAAGTAACAGAGAGCTGGTAAGTCCGCCAAGTGACTCTGGGGTGTCTCCTTGCTTCTGTCCTCTCTCTCTCTCCTGCTGTTGTTGAAGGGAGTAATAATCAAGTAGGGCACTGGCAGAACTTGCAGATGAGATTAAAAGCAAATCAAAGAAGAAAAATCATGGCACGGTTTATGTCTCCCTAATTAAAACCCCGCCAGTCTTCTTTTTCTCTCCCCCTCCAACCCTCTTTTCCAGCTAATGTTACACTAACGAGCTGAGTTTAGTGGCATTTATGTAGATAAAAGTCCCGATGATTGATCTCAATGGCTTGTTAAAATTAGTTTCAGTCCACCATATTGATTTAATTCCATTGCTTGAAAGTGCTAATTAATAATGATAATAAAAGTGTCTGGGCTCATTATTATCAGTAGGCAGGTTGGGAAGGGGAAGTGCATGCATGAGAGTGGGGCACAGCTTTTCTTAGCCTCTGGTAGTTTGTCTAAAGATGGATTTGAGGAACCAGGAGGAGGGCCTGGGGAGTAAGGGAGCTCTACTGGTCCTAGCAGGGTCGTAGGAAAGCTGTCAGTTGCCTCTGTGTATGGTTGGAGGGGTGGCGGGGAAGAGGCATACCTCTTCTAGTCTAGCAGAGTCAGTTGATAGCCGTATTGGAATAAATCCAGATGGGCCAGGGACTCAGTGGCAGAGCTCAGGCTTTGCATCTAGAAGGTCCCAGATTCAATCCTTGCCATCAACAATTCTAACAAATCTCTGGCACCTGGTGCTGGGTTAGTTCCTTCTCTGCTTGACGCCCTGGAGAGTTGCTGCCAATCAGAGTAGATAATGCTGACCTAGATGGGCTGATGGTACATGGTGACCAACTCTACAAGTTCATGTATTTTACCTGGAAATGAAACGAGAAGGTCCTCAACAGAAAAGCCTTTTCCTCGCCTTCATATGGTGCAGCTTAAGTATAGAACCAGATGTCACAAGAAAGAGGGAACTATGGCTGTGTGTCTTTTCCCCCTTCTTCCCTGGAATATCTAATGTCACATCATTATATTGAGCTTTTTCAGGCTGATAGCCAGTGCCACAATGGTGGTCAGCAAAATGCACAGCACAATGATATCATGTCACATGTTGTTATATCGCATTGCTGCAGGGGTCCTTTCGTAGAAAAAGAGCTGCAGGAGCTCATTAGCATAACTCATTAGCATAACTCATTAGCATATGCCACATCCCTTGACATCACTGGAAGTGTGTCAGAAAGGGATTGTCAGTTTCAGCCCCATTATACCCTATGGGCCATTGAAATCAATGGCAAGAACTCATAGGGTATATGAGGGGCTGGAGGAAAGGGAATTTGAGGGAGAGACTCCAAACTTGCAGGGTAGCTGCTGGAACCTCTCCTTGAAATACCCACCAAGTTTCAAGAAGATTGGACCACGGGGTCCAATTCTATGGGCCCCCAAACTGGTTGTCCCATCCCCTCCATTGTTCTCTATGGTGGGAAAAAATGTTACTTTTTTTCCTACCATAGAGAACAATGGAGGGAATGGGGGCAACCTGTTTGGGGGCCTGTAGAATTGGACCCCCTGGCCCAGTCTTCTTGAAACTTGGTGGGTATTTGGGGGAGAGGTCCTAGCAGCTACCCTGCAAGGTTGGAGCCTCTCCCTCAAACCCCCTCCCCTCCAGTCACTTTTAAAGTTGCCGCCGAATTTCAGTGGCAATTCAGCAGCAGGCTGAATCAGATCAGAGAATCTGATTCGGCCCATGGCTGCCCTAGTGGTCACTCCTGAGCTGGCAGAGCTTCGCTCCACCTCGCTCCGGCCCCAACGGACCCCTGCATTGCTGCAAAGGAGAAAGAGACACAGACGGGGGGTGGGGGGTGGGATCTCCATACCTCTTGTAAGCAATAATTCTACTCCAAGTTTGTAAACCCTGTTTCAAAGGTATGCAATTGAAGTCATGCATGCTGGCCCAATCCAGGACCTTCATGCATTTGAAATTTGCCCAGAGACTATGCACATACTATCTGAATGTATACAGGTTCCTATACATGTTATTTGGATCCCTCACTTCCAAGAATACTGGGTCATGCATACCACAGCTAATAGCAAATTGTTCCCTAGATGCATGGAAGTTACCCTTGAGTCCCAAACCAGCTCCAGCTGCACATTACTAGGTAGACATATCTCCAAACACTGATTCAATGAGATTTGGATAACCATTGCAAGATGCATGTATAATGGATGTGCATTCAGATAGCAATATATATTACCTCTTTTCTTAGCGTGATGCTGCTCCAGAATTGGGGAGGGTGGGTTGCAAGGCATAGATTATTTAATTACAACATTTATATCTCACCTTTCTATCCAATCGCAACCGCCAAGGCACCAGTTAAAACAGCCCAATAAATAGGACTGCCAATTCCAGGTTGGAAAATTCCTGGAGATTTGGGGGTAGAGTCTGGGGAAGGTGGGGTTTGGGGTGGGTCAAGGAGATACCTCAGTGGGGTAAGATGCCATAGAGTCCATCCAATTTCACCAGGTGAACTGATCTCTGAGGTCTGGGGATCAGTTGTAATGCTGGGGTATTTCCAGGTCCCACTTGGAGATTGGTAACCATCTCTCTTATACATAATTTTCTGTTGGTGGTGGCATGCTCCTGAACATTCCACATGCCACCCCAGCCTTTGGTCCCCTGGCCTGTCAATCAGAAGCTGTCCCTATCCATTGGCTGTGAATACTCACATGCCTTTGGCTGGGTGCTGCTTCTCTTCCTGAGCCACTCCTTCAGCAGCCACTGTGCCCTGTCAGAATTTCTGGCAGACGGCTTTCTCTCTCTTGACAACACTTCTGCTTCCTTCCTGTGGGGGGATTAACTGTTACCTCAGTGGCTGTTGGTAGGTGAAATGAAATGGCAGTTACCTGTGGTTATAAGATGGCTGCTGCCTGTGGTTTGTTTAAAATGTTCTCCCATAAGGTTCAACTGTTACCTCAGTGGCTGTTAGTAGGTGAAACGAAATGGCAGTTACCTGTGATTATAAGAGGGGCTTCAGAGCACGGTAGAGGCTGCAGGTGGGGGTGGATGGGAAGCTGAAGAGTGAGGGGAAAATTAAGGTAGGTTGATGCTTGGCTGGGAAAGAGATGGGGTTGCCAACTCCATGTGGGGAATTTCTGGAGATTTGAGGGGTAGAGCCTGGAGAGGGTGAGGTTTGAGGAGAGGTGGGGCCTCAGTCAGGTACAATGCCATAGACTCTGCCCTCCAAACCAGCTATTTCTTCTTGGGGAACCACTGCTGCCAATCTCCAGGTGAGGGCAGAAATCACTCAGAATTACAACTGCTCTTCAGGTAGCAGAGATCAGTTCCCGTGGAGAAAATGGTGGACTCTGTGTCCTTATACCCTGCTGAGGTTGCCACAGCAAATTGACGCTGAGTGCCCAAGGCCTTGGCACTCTCCAAGAGCCTCTTTCTAGAGCCTCTTGTATTTATTCCCACAATGGGCCTTATTCCTAGTAATTAATAAAATGCATCATAAAACCAATTAAGAACAGGGCTATAACAACTTCTTAACTCTTCCAGGGCTGTAGAAGCTCAACTTTGTTTAGGAAGATCAGGAGCAAGGTGGGATTTGGAAAAGACAGCTTTCATACCTGTGGCATACACTGTAATCACTGAAAATTGACACGGGTGGAACCCATACATCAAATGTTTTCATTTGAATACACCCGGCTAGCATGAAGGGGGGTGGCAGCAGGAGGAGGAGGGTTTGATAAAGAATGAGAATGCATGAGGCACATGTGGATTGAAACAAAAAATGAAGTTGAGAGAAAAAGAACAATTGCTTAGGGGAAATCTGAACTAATACACTTGATACATGTTCAGGAAGAAAACAAAAGAAAATTGGCCCCAAAGCAAAGGCATTGTTAATGGTGGTCCAAAGTAGCCCTTGATTTTGGACAGAATAAATATCTTCTGAAGAAAAAGAGTACCAGATGAAGTAAATACATTGCCAGATGAAAGGAAAGAAATGAAACCTCAAACAACAGGAGCTGATGTAGTACAACTGTGAAAAAAATACAGAAGGATTTGGTCCAAAAAGCAAGCAAACATGAAGGAAAAGCAAGAACAGGGCAAACAAAAAGTGTGGGGGACACAAAGGCAATTTGCACACCGCCACATGACTTGGGTGGCAATTACAACCAGCTGTATGCAAGGCTCAGGTGAGCTGCCACAGGTTTATGCAGGGACCGATGGGCCATTTGGCATATAGGGGAATTTCTTAGTGCACAGCTGCTGGCTGGGGGCATACAGAACCAAGCCCCAGTATCTTGCCAACACTTTGGGGGCCAAACAAGGCAAAAGGGTAGGGGCGATACAGATGTGTAGCCAGTTCATTCATAAGTCTAGAGACAGGTAGAACAGAAAAATGGTGAAGATGTTGTTATAAGAACTTGGCTGAGAACTGTATACCCATCTCCTCATTTGATCGTTCCAGGCACAAGCCAGCCAAAGGGAGCAAGTTGGTGCGGAAGGGCTGCGACTCAGCAGTGGGAAAACATGAAGAAATGAGGAGGCGCTCCTGAGACATCAGTTCTATTAGGGAATGTGTAACTAGCCCAAGCTAAGCAGGGTTGGCCCTAGTTAGAACTTGAATGAGAAACCAGCAAGGAAGAACAGGGTTGCTATGCTGAGGCAGGCAATGGCAAATCACTTTTGCTCATCTCTTGAAAACCCCATGAAGGGTTGCCATAAGCTCCTCCTCCTCCACCACCAAAATCCAAAGGGGAAATTCAGATGAGCATTTTGGAAGCATTCCTACTTTCCCCCCCCCTTTCTTTCTTTCTTTTTTTCTAGAGAGATACTGTAATTTGAGAGAGTTAAAGTCTCCCACATTCTTACAGTGGCTGTTACAGGGCAGCATCATGCACTTTCCACTCAGACAGTGATGATGAGTCCTTGTTCAGCCGGCTGCAGAAAACCCAGTTTGCTGCACGGTTTACCTGTTTTAGAAGAAGTGTTGTGGTGCGGATGAAAAAGCATCCCTTCTTTCAACACATGAGGCTGCCCTGTATACTAGGCCTACTCATATGTTACGGTGAACACACATACACCTTGCGTGTATGTGTGTACATATGTTTGCAAGAAAGAGCCAGTGTGCCTTCACTTTACAAATGATGCCAGGGACCTGTACTTGACGAAATGTGGTTTTAAATCACACAGTCAGCTTGAACATAATAAATGGTAAATAATAACAGTAACAGAGACTCTGCATGATTTTTCTTTAATTTGCTTCTGAAATGGTACCAAAAGAAATAACTTGTGCATGTGGCCCAGATACAATCCCTTTCTGCTTACCATAAGCAGAAACCAAGGAGCTGTTTGAGTGCTTCTGCTTGCACAAGGACTTGTGCGCAAGATTTGTGTGCATGCAAATCTCCTGTAGGATCCAGTCCTGTGGATTTGGTTGAAGAATTGGTTTAGGACAGTGGTTCCCAGCCTTTTTAGGATGCTAACCTTAACATCCAAATTTGCTTTGTATGATGAGTGACTCATCCAGGACTGGCCCAAGGTTTTTTGTTGCCCTGGGCCAGGGGTGTCAAACTCATTTGTTACGAGGGCTGGATGTGACATATATGAGACCTTGTCAGGCTGGGCCATGTGTCATAAAATGTAATTCCAGGTAGCCGAGATATAAACTTCATAAAGGACACAAACACAATTAGAGATTTTTTAAAACTTAAAATAAAGCATCCTTAAAACATTAGCACTCTTGCAATATTTCGTTTATTTAACAGTCTCTGATAACTGACACCTCTTGCTCTGAATTATTGCTCCGAAATCTGGAGACAATGCCTGTGCTGTAGCAATCTTGAGTATGCTTTTCAGGTGTTGTTCAGGTGTGTATCTGTAAGTCGAAAACCTACTTTTGGTTTATTGACATTCATTACAGAAATCTCATGGCCAATGCTTTGAGCCTAAGACCCAGGGGGAAACATAACATGGCTGGACATTGCAAGCTTTTGTACATAAGTTGCTTTGTGTGCTGGGCAAGTACATGTGAAGGCACAATGACACAGGCTGAGGGCTATGTGTCTACAAAACTGTAGTCTTCCCCATAGAAATAACTACAGCTCCTATGAGGCAGTGAAACAACGAAGATACAGCAATGTATAGTGGTCAGTATCAGCCTACTATCCGGGAAGCCTAGGTTCAAAATCCCCAGTCTACAAAGGAAAGGTGCTGGGTGAACTAGCCTGGCAAAGCAAGCTCTTGCTCTTTCCCTCCCCAAGGGAGGAGGAGGGGGAGGAGCTTCAGCCAATGGAGGGAAGACAGGCTTTGCTCTGTAGCTCCTGTGCAACTGAGAGAGCCTGGCAAAGCAAGCTGTGATGCAGAAGGAAGCAAGAGAGAGGGAGAAGGAAGCAGACAACAGCCAGTTGCTTGTGGGCCGCATAAAAGTCCTGTGGGGGCCAGATCTGGCCCATGTTTAACACCCCCGCCCAAGGCAAACTGTGCCCTTAGCACCTATCTATTCCAGCATTCCATTTTCTACAGGGCCCAACCAGATGATTTTGAGAAACCAACCAACTTCACACAAAGAGTGCAGCTGCCCCCACTATGAACTCCAACCTCCTTCTCTGCCAACTGGGCCAGAGCTGGAGTTTAAGGAGGCATGCTGGGGTGGGGTGGGGGACTGGGTTGAGGAGATACCCAAAGATGGCAGTGAAGAGGTTGGTGGCAAAGGGTTCAGTGCAGTGCATCTTCCACAGCAGGTAAAGGGCCGTGAAGCAAGGCAGGAGGCTGGGCAAGAGGTTGAGCTGTCCATGCGCGCACACACCTCTTTCGATCCTCTTCTGGCTTTCCCATGGCATGCCCAAGGGTTCCCACCATTTCTCCTCATTACTGTCACAAAAGAGGGAGAGATGAGACTGTGAGAAGCCAGCGAGGAGGAAAGAAAGTGAAAGACAGAGAGGGCAGGAGAGAGGGCCGCCCTGAAACCCACTTTCAGTGGCTTTGCAACCCACTTTTGGGTTCCAACCAACAGGTTTTTACTTATTTATTTATTTATTTATTAATTTTATTCCTTGTTTATTTTTTGAATTATTTATTTATTTTGTTTATTTTATTCCTTATTTATTTTTCGAATTTCTACCTCGCCCTCCCAGCCAGAGCCAGCTCAGGGTTTAGTGGGTCAGGGGGATGCTGTATTGAGGGTCTAGCACAGCTTGCCTGTAGCTTTGGTTCTGCACCCACAGATGCCTGCTCCTTCCATACAGTAGTCAATAGAGCATTCCAAAGCATCATAGAACTCCACTCTCTCCTTCCCAGTAAATTAAGCCTTGGTTGTAACTTCTTTATCGTGGCTACCAAGGGTGATGAGTGCCGCAAAGCAGAAGAGGCTTGTCCAAGTATCGTGCTGGTTTTGCATATTAGAGGCCGGCTGGCAGCTGCAACCCCAGACTGTTATGACAGCATTTTGCTGGGACAAACCATCACCTGGGTGTTCTGACAAGAGGCTTCCACTTGCAGAAATAAATTGGGTCAGGAGATCTCTCTCTCTCTCTCTCTCCCCCCCCCCCTTCTCTCATTCTGTCGTCTCCTTTTCTAATTTTCTCTCTGTCTCTCCCTCATTCATCATTTTCTCATTCCCTCTGTCTCACACACATATAGCAAGTCAGCTAATGGAGTCGGGCAATAATTCAGACTTGCTTGACAGCAGCAGTAATTTCAATAAATAATTATGAGACATCATTTTTGCCTCCTTCTTGCAGGCTCATCACAGGGGCTTTCGTAGTTTATTAGAAAAAGAAATCTCCAACTTCCACGAGCGCTGGGCTGGCAGGTCCTACACGGGCTCCACTGGACAGCTATCAAAAATTATTTCTGGAAACGGAGCAAGCACGGCACAAACAGGCTGGGTCTCCGTCAATTGGTAAAAGGTAAATTGTGCACGAGGGTAGCTGTGATTCAGAGCGGGGCTAAGCATGAAGGGGAGAGAAGATTTAACCTGTCGATCACCACTTAGTTTTGTGAATTGATACCAGAACCTTTAAATTTTCTTAGCAATTTAAAGAGAGGGAAATGTGGTTTTATAGAACATGTTTCCTTTAAAATGCTAACAACAACATGAGTGAAACTGATCAGGGGTTGAGGATTTAAATTGCATTCCCACTGGGCCTAGATCTGAACTGAGAATATTCATTTGCTTCATTTATACCCGATAGGGCTGCCAGGTCTGGGTTGGAAAATACCAAGAGACTTTGGGGGTGGATCCAGGAGAAGGTGGGGTTTGGGAAAGGGATGGGCCTCAGCATGGTACAATGCCACAGAGTCCACCCTCCAAAGCAGCCATGTTCTCCAGGGGAGCTGATCTCTGTAAGCTGGGGATCAGCTGTAAAAGCAGGAGATCCCCAGGCCCCACCTGGAGGCTGGCAACCCTCATACCCCACCTTTCTCCCCACTGGGGTATTACAGTGACTTTCAATGTTCTCCCCTTCTCTATTTTATTCTCATAACAACTCTGTGTGGTGGATTAGGCTGTGAGCATGTGACTGGCTCAAGGTCAACCAGCAAGCTTCCATGGCAGAATGGGGATTTGAACCTGGATCTCTTAGCTCCTGGTGCAACACCAACCACACTGGCAACATGCCCTCTAAAGATGTGATCTTTGTTACATCTGTTTATGCCTCAAGATTATTTGTATCTCCTCCTCCCATAATAGATGCCCACATGCTCATCAGTAAACCACTGGCTCGCAAAAACGTTGGCTGAGGACAGACTGGCAATCTAAAGCGGGGCAGGCACGCTTCACAAACGGAGGAAAGGAGCATGTTCAGACATGCGCATCTGTCCGTCGGCTCCGTTGCGTACTTACCCGTCTCCCAGCCGCTTTCCTTCCGCTTTACCCGGACACCGGTTTTTCCCGGTGTTCAGGGGCCTTCCTCCGCATGCCTCCCACTTCCAAACAGTGTGAACTGGAAGAAGCGGGAGGCATCCGGAGGAAGTGTGAACGCACCGGCAAAAAGTTTTGCGCATATGCGCATGTGCGCATATGCGAAAAACATCAAAGGAAAACAAAAAAAAAGTGCAGCGGCACGTGCGAGCCGCGCGCGCTGGCTATGCGGCAGTCTGAACTCTCTGTGGCAGTCTGAATGCTCTGTATCGCCGCTGATCCGCATTGCTCTGGCCAGTGTGAACGGCCAGCTCCGTGGGTTTTTTCCCCCGCTCCAGTTCCCTCCGCTTTGCCTCCGCTTCAGATTGCCAGTCTGTCCTCAGCCGTTGATGAGTCTCTATACATGTTTACATCATGATTCTTTTTATATGGTGCTTCATTTATGTGTATTGTTTATTTACTTGTAATGTGTACCCTGCCTTACCCATGGCTTTCTGAAACATGTTCAGTTAAATATATATATATACCACCAGCAAAAAAACTACATGATCCCAAGCATTAATAGAATCCATACAGCTTAAACAGTTTCACAGCCAAAAACAACTTTCAATTGTCCAATGAGAAATATAAATATCACTGCAGGCATATTCATTCACCAGTTCATTCATTCTCCCTCAAAAGGGGCTGTTTTGCCCAGTTTGTTGAATTAGGCCAAAGACAGAGCTTTCCAAACCTTGTCTGGTAGTCCATTCTGTAAAGTGGGAGCCACAACTGACAAAGCACAAGACCTTGCTGAGCAGGTCCCATGAAACACAGGCACAGGTGGGAGCCATTGGTTTGAGGACCTAAGTGCCCGGTGCCCGGATTTATATGCAGAGATGCTGGCCTTCAGATGTGTGTCTTTATGCGGTAATAAAACAATATACAGAAAAGGTATCTTGATATGACTATATGCAAATCTACTTCTGCTTCATTGACTATGCTAAAGCCTTTGATTGTGTGGATCACAACAAACTATGGCGAGTCCTTAAAGAGATGCGAGTACCAGACCACCTCACATGTCTCCTGAGAAACCTGTATAAGGGTCAAGAAGCGACAGAGCCAGATATGGAAAAACTGACTGGTTTATCATTGGAAAAGGAGTACGACAAGGATGTGTATTGTCACCCTGCTTATTTAATTTATATGCAGAGTACATCATGCGAAATGCCGGCCTGGATGAATCACGAGCCGGAATTAAGATTGCCAGGAAAAAACATCAACTACCTCAGATATGCAGACGTTACCATTCTAATGGCAGAAAGTGAAGAGGACCTAAAGAGCTTCTTGCTAATATTGAAAGAGGAGAGCGCAAAAGTTCGCTTGAAACTCGACATCAAAAAAAACTAAGATCATGGCATCTGGCCCCATCACTCCTTGGCAAATAGAAGGGGAAGTTGTGGAAGCAGTGATGGACTTCACTTTCCTGGGATCCAAGATCACTGCAGACAGTGACTGCAGCCATGAAATTAAAAGACACCTGCTCTTTGGGAGGAAAGCAATGCAAACCTAGATGGCATAATAAATAGTAGAGACATCACCCTGCCAACAAAAGTCTATATGGTCAAAGCAATGGTAATGTATGGCTGTGAGAGCTGGACCATAAGGAAGGCCGAGTGCTGAAGAATAGATGTGTTTGAATTATGGTGCTGGAGAAGACTCTTGAGAGCCCCTTGGACTGCAAGGAGATCAAATCAGTCAATCCTAAAAGAAATCAACCCTGACTGTTCCCTGGAAGGCCAGATCCTGAAGCTGAAGCTCAAATACTTTGGCCGCCAAATGAGAAGGGAGCCCTCACTGGAGAAGACCCTGGTGCTGGGAAAGATTGAAGGTCAAAGAAGAAGGGGACGGCAAAGGATGAGATGGCTAGACAGTGTTATTGATTCGATGAGCATGGGGTTGAGCAAACTCTGGAGCACAATGGAGGACAGGAGGGCCTGGCATGATGTGGTCTGTGGGGTTGCGAAGAGCCGGACTTGACTGTGCGACTGAACAACAATAACAAATCAGAACCAGATTGCTTTTTTGCAGTGTTTTATCAGGTCTGCATTGCTTCTATGTGGGAGAGGAAAGCCATGAAAGAAAAAAGGAAAAGCCTTGGCAAACTGCACATGCACAGTGCAATGTACAAAATTCAGAAATAAAGAAATGCACATGTACTAAACAACAGAGGATTCCTAATGGTTTCCACTTTGGAATTCAAACTCCAAAGGCTATGCAGAAATTTGGATAAGGATGTTTTTTCCCGTGGTTCTGGGCAGACTACTGTACGTGACTCTTCAGCTTTTCTGTGAAAACACAGGACACTAGGGGCCTGGCAGAAGGGAAGGGAAAGGTCTTAGTCTTGAATTAGTGTGGAATTATACCTTTTTTATTCTGCTGCCAACAGTCTGTATTGGCCCACAGCAAAGAGTTTCCTCCTCACTGTACCACATGCCTGTGACTGACTTGAGAATTCGAATCCATCCTGATGCCTGTGAAGTGTGATTTATAGGCGCCACACCGCCACAGGCAAAACAGTACCCACATCTGTCTTATCTACACATCCCACACTTCTTCCAAAGAAGTGGCACACATGCTTCTTCTGCCTCATATTTTTATTGGATACATCTATTAGTATAGCAAAGTTGCACAGTCAGGAAAACGTGGGATCACATGCAGCAAATACACTTCAAGCAAGTATAATGCAAAGAGACACCATTTTTATTGAGGAATATTTGCCTTCGCATCTATTTTGCAGTGGAAAGAAGCCTAATCTACAGAATACTTCCCCCCATCATGGCCAGCTAATCCAGGAGCATGTGTGTGGGTGTGTGCATGCATGGGCATGCCCCTGGAATGGGTTCACAAGACAGACCTGTAGAAGCACCTTGCCTGTTGCAAGACCACTGGGAAGAAAAAACACAAATGCACAGGGCAAGAAGGAGGAGTCAGAGAGAAGCTCTCAGCTTAGATAAGGAGAGGCCTCCTATTATGTAAAAAAGTAAGAGTTGCCAGCCCCTGACTGGAGGTGGGGGATCCCCTGCCCCCAGCCCCTGTTCCCTGTCTTTGATCAGCTGGCCAGCCAGGGGACTTACCAGGAGCAGGAGGGAGACCCACACTATGTCACTGGTGATGTCACTTCCGGCAGGTACTGGAAGTGATATCATCACATCAGCAACATCACAGTGATGCTCTGGTATTTGGGCAAAAATGTTATGGTAGAACCACGACATTTTATTTATTTAGTCACATTTCTATTCCGCCTTCCCCACAAGCGGGCTCAAGGCGGCTCCCATAATCGGCAGGCTATGCCAGGTAAACATAAAACATTTAAAAACATGTTAAAAACAATCGTAAACAGTAAACAACAATAATTAATAATTAAAGTGCTCGCAGGGATGGTTGTTACTTCAGCAAATTAAGATGGCGCACTATCAGACATAATACCAGGATCCCGGTTCCGTTGTATTCCAGCCTCCCACGATGTTATGGCTTGATCTTCCTGTGGGCCAGCCTCTTATCATAGGTGTTAATAATGATCATTGGTGGTAGTGGTGGGCGGCTCCTAGTTGAAAGCCTGATGTCACTTCCAGTAGGCACCAGGAAAGACATTTCCACATCACTGGCAGTTTGGGCGTCCTTCCTGTTCCTGGTAAATCCTCCCCCCTGTTTTCCAGGAGGGTCCTGGCAACCCTAGTAAAAAGGTGACACATATATACAGTCTGGTTCTAATGCAGAGAGAAATGTCATGCCCCTCAGTGTCCAGGCGTGCTGAGTCACCTTTACTCCAACAATTTTGTCTTCACAAGAACCTGATAAGGTAGATAAGGATGTGATTGGCCCAAGGTCACCCAATGAACTTCAAGTGTGAATGAGAACTTAAAGCCAGGCTTCCCGGGGTCTAGTTTGACACTCTAACCAATTGTACCATGTTAGCAGTCCTTTTTGCTGCCATAATATGTAAGTGTCCTAATAATGTGCACTGGTTACATATATGCCATGTTTGTCAGGTTACCAGGATGCCCACCTGGGGCCACTGGTTCCCAGCTTACACATGTCGTGAAATTTAAATGTGACAGAAGCCACAGGGCAAGTGCTTTCATGAACTAGGTCTGAGAACAGTATTGCAAAATCTTTCTCAAAAGTGCTAGAATGAATGTAGCGTGACCGCTCAGAACCGATATAATGCAGTTTCCTACAATTCGCACACCAAAAGGCTGGTCAAAGATTAGCCTGTACATTCTAATGAGGTCAGTCTTCCATTCTTTGCACTCCACAGATACATAATTTAAACCGCAGGTCAACTTTCAGCATACCTGCCCTTTAGAGTAGGGCATGTTAAGATATATTACATTAATTACAGGCCTTTCCCGTAATCCTCGGGGCAGTCCTGACTCACCTATCACTTCTACCTTGCCCTCTGGGCAGCAAGAGGCAATTGCAGGAACTGGAGACAATCTGGCATTTGTTTGCTCGTGAAACATATGGGGCGAGGCAATTTGTCACAAATGAATTAGTTTGCTGGGGAAGCTGTCCAGCTCACACCCATGCTAGTGCCAGGACAGCAGCTGCCCACCCAGTTTGCTGTTCTCCTCCTCCTCCACTGAGCAGGACCAACAAGCGGGACCTGTTAGAACTTAAGCTGTCTTGCCAGCCTAATCTTCCAAGCTGAGCTGCAAAAAAACTCCACCATGGCACATTAGGCGAATGACTCATGGCTGTTTTATAAGATGGTCTAAACACCTGCCCATTAGAGACCTCATGCCAAGTCAGCACTTCACACCAGATCCATGTGGAGCTATGGTGGTTGCGGTTTTCTTCTGACTCCAATGCTTTTGTTCCAAATGGGGCCGCTAATTGCCTTGCCTTTCTCTTATGTGGGTTATCCAGAGTATAGAACCATGAGTGTTTTTGATTGAATTGACTTTCTTTTTGAGGCAGTTTTATAAGTGAATGCTTATTTGATATGCTATGACTGACCAAAGTGCAGCTGTCGTGTTGTACAACCAATAATTATTACCCATTTAACATCCCAAACCAAAGTCCTCACTCGGTCCGCTTCTATGACCTCCTCCCATTAAGTTGGATCCTATGACTTTCTTTCACTGTCTTCTTACAACAGAGAAAGACTTCCTCTAATGGAGAACGGCTGGGTTTGTGTGTCAGTATGTGTTTTTATGGAGAAAGGCTTTCCCTGATCGTGAACATTCTCTCTTTGTTGAAGAAAGAAATCTTTCTCTGTTGGAGGAAAACTTGGTGGAAGGGAACTATAGGATTCAACCCTGTGTATAGATTCCTTATCCATTTGTTCTGCTGTCTGACAGATAGTCTCGGTTTCATGTTAATAATCCCATACAAGCAATGGTCTTGTCTCCATTTCTTGTCTCTAGGTGGATTGCATGATAAGCATGCAGGAAGTCCCATATTTAATGTCCAGTTAGAAAAGGCTCTTTTGTAGCAGATTTACATAGTAATCCAAAACAGGATTATGACCTTCTCAGTCCACTGAAGACAATGGATTTAGACGGGTGTAAATCTGTTTAGGAGTTACGCCCTTCTAGGCCCGTTGACTTTCATTGATTTAGAAAGGTGTAACTATTAAGGACTACCTTGTTACGGAAATCTTTCCCCGCCTGAGACCATGTAAAACCACCAGTTGAAGCAGACCGTGCTTGGCTAGATGGACCAATGGTTTCACTCCATATTAGACAACTTTTTATGTTTTTGAGAAGAGCTCTGAAGGTTAACATTCTTGTCAATTTCACAAGGATTAGTGGTGAGCAATATGGCTGTCAAGCATTTTGGGTTGAAATGTTCAGTTGAGAAATTAAATGTTGCTATAAAATGGGCAAAAAAAGATAGGTGACTGATTAGCTTAGGGAAATTGTGACTGCACTGTTCTTGATACAGCAGCTTGGGTGTTGGTAAACAGGTTTGTCTGGGTTACTGCCTGGAAAGGAGAATGCCAGGGAACTCTGTGTATGCTTCTCAGATTCCATCATGGATAAATAAATAATCTGAATTTCTTGGTTGCCATTATTTTACCTCCCTCCAGATGTTTTCCTGGCTTGTCAGAGTGCAGAGAGATAGAATATTGCAAAATATTACTGAATGTTGTAGACCGGTCAGCCCCCTTCAGGAATGTTTTGGTATGCGATAGGTTGCCCTGGGTAAAGCGTTAGGGTTAGATAATCCACTGAGACTTTGGCCTCTATAAGGCAGCAGCCAAATTGTTAGGTAGTTAGTTTGAACCAAGAACCCACATGTGGCAGCCATGACAGTAGAAGGGACAATGGGCAAAATTCTCTTCAGGATCTTTTCTAGACTCTTAACAGTAGCATTTCTATATCACTTTGGGTGCCATTTGTGCCTGTCAGTATCCTCCCTGCCACCATTGCCCAGCTCCAAACCTAACTTCCACTTTTGCCCTAGTTTGTCCTTAGCTATGGCACCATTTTTATCTTGAGCTCTGTCTCCATCACACGTCTTTCCTCACACCTCAGCTTTTCAGATGACTGCCTTTTTTATCCCACTTCCTTTAGCCAACCAGCTTTCCGTTTTTCCTCTCTCCCTGCTTCCTCTCTCCCTGCTTCTCCTCATCAGATGTATCGTGATGTTTCTGCTAAGACTCCTTTGGATTGTTGTTGTTATTTGCTGTCAAGTTGCAGACGGCTTATGGTGACCCCATCAGGTTTTCAAGGCAGGAGACATTCAGAGGTGGTTTGCTATGGCCTGCCTCCGCATCATGACCCTGGTATTCCTTGGTGGTCTCCCATACAAATATTAGCCAGGGGTGACCCTGCTGAGCTTACCAGATCTGACAAGATCAGGCTAGCCTAGGTCATCCAGGTCAAGGCCGTCTAGGATTATCCCCTTTTTATCCAGTTCCCTGTCTTCTCTGCCCTTTTTCTCTAGCCTTCTACTCAACCAGCCCTTCCTTCAGGTTCTGCCTTCTCAGAGCACTGCCACCTAGCTTGCACTCCAGCTTCTCCTTGCCTCTGAAGTCCTTGAGGCTTTCCTTGAGCTTCTCTACCTCTCAGGAGCTCTCCCACATGCTTCTCTTTCAGTCCCAGCCAAAATGGCATCTTTCCCTTCCCTCACAGAACCTGAACTTCAGACTGTACACCTCCTGAGCCAACACAGCAGAAGTTCAGCCAATCAGCATCAGAACGTTCATCATCACAAACACAATCTAAACAGATAAGTATCCCTTTCCGGTTGTTTTGGTTTTGGCTATGAACAGTGTAAAGGTCCCCGAATCCTCTTATAAATGGTAATGATAACACAATTATCAGGCAAAACAAAAATTAAGTTTAATGGTGCAAAGCCAGGGTATAGTTTGAAGGTAATTCATATTAATTATGTTTGGATTAAAAGCTTATTTCTTTTGTTAGCATCTGCAAGTAGGAAGTTAGCAGTAAAAAATGCATATAATTACTGCATCTTATGGAGGAGCCGTGTTGAACTTAATGGACCATTCCCCTTCTCTCTGGGAGCACAATGAGCAGTAATATTTCACATTTTGTAAAATGCAGAAGAAATAAATTACACGTTTAATGATAAGAATTACTTAGACCGACAATGAAATTGGATTGGCTAGTTAATACGCTGAGACATTCAGACCTGAGCAGCACACACACAAAAATAATAATGGAGAACATCACTTTTATTTTTCAAAGGGTTGAATTCCACAAGTCATGGAAAGTGTAACAATATTGGTTTTCTTCTTAGTTGTATTTCAACTTAGGTCAAAGGAATAATGAGAACCGGCACCCTCAATCCCTAAGTTAAAGCAAGAATGCTTATTTGTACAAAGCATACATTCATTCATGATATATTACAAAGCAATACCCTCAATTCCTGTAAACATTGGAGGAAGGTTTGGGGCTTGTGGGTTTTGGTGATTTGGGATGGTTTCTCAGTTTTTTTACACTGAGTGGGGCCACTGTCTGATGAGCTCAGCTCATTTTGTCTACCCTGACCGAAATCAGATCTCCAAGGTCCAAGATATGGGCCTGCCACAGACTTCTGGCTTATTTTCCGTGAGCCACACAAAACATTCACTTCACTGATGAGGTATAGTGGGAGGGGCTGAACACATGGAGCTGCCTTAAACTGAATCAGACCACTGGTCCATCAAAGTCAGTATTGTCTACTCAGACTGACAGCAGCTCTCCAGGGTCTCAGGTAAAGGTCTTTCACATCAACTACTGACTGGTCCTTTTACCTGGAGATTCTGATGACTAAACCTGGGTCCTTTGGCAGGCAAAGCAGATGTTCTGCCACTGAACTATAGCCCCTTTGCTGTTTAAAATGCCAAAGTCTTGCACTTAGATGGAAGGCAAAGTGACACTCTAGAACCACACTGGCAAAGACAAGTTTGCTGAGGGTCACCCGACAATGATATAGAATGTTCTTTAAGTGCTGAACCACAATCTCTATTAACTGGGTAGGGTCACAACCTGCAGGTGGGGTTTGGAATTCTTCATGAATTATAGCTGATCTCCAAACCACATAGATCAGTTCCCCTGGAGGAAATGGCAGATTTGGAGCACAGAGTCTATGGTATCACATACCAACTGAGCTTCCTCCCCAAGCACTCAGCCCCAAATCTTCAGGAATTCCCTAAGCTGGAGGTTTACCTTGGGCCAGTTGTTCTCTCTCAGCCTAGCCTACTTCATATGGTCTGCCAGTGTGGTAAGAGGATATTTTCCTAGATGCAGGAAATCTGAGGTGAGGTTAGTGTTACCATCCTCCAAGTGGTACCTGAAGATTTGGAATTACAACTGATCTCCAGACTACAGTGATAACTTCCCCTGGAGAAAATGGCTGCTTTGTAGGGTAGATGCTATGGCATTATACTCCTATGGTTAAGGTCCCTCACCTCCCCAAACCCTGCCCTCCCCAGGCCTTAACCCCAAATCTCACCGAATTTCCCAACCTGGAATTGGCAACCTTAAGTGAGATCCTTGGGTCACACCAGGCTTTGTAGTACATGTCTGAAGACCTTCCATGCAGTTAAGCCACTGTAAACATGAAAGTCAAGAAAATGTACCAATAAACTGCTCTAGCCCTCACCACACCACCCCTCTTGCTGTGACCATAACTCAGTGCAGTCGGGTTGCCAGCTCAGGGTTGGGAAATACCTGGAGATTTTGGGGGTGGCACCTGAGAAGGGCAGGGTTTGAAGAGGGGATGGACTTCAGTGGGATATAATAACTTGGAAGGCAGCCATTTTCTCTAGGTGAACTGATCTCTGTCACTTGGAGATCAGTTGTCATCCCAGGAGATCTCCAGCTACCACCTCAAGGCTGGCAACCTTTATGAATGGGCTCTCAAATATGTATTGGCTTGGCTTCATCCCACCCTTTATACTGTTCTGGGTACCACAGTGGCTCCACCTTGCTCTGTCTTGTACGACGACTGCCGATGGCAACCAATGCCTCCGAGCCTTACACAACACAGCCATCAATTCCCACGGCCATTTTCACAATATCTCCTTAGCCCCGCACACCAATAAAAGGGGGAGAACAAACAAATGATTTTTTTAAAGTCAGATCCCAGTTGGTAAGCTGTTTCCCCCACCCTGGCCCCTGCTGTCCCCCCCACAGAAAGCCCCTTTTCTGATCCCGTAAATTTAGAGCAGCGATTGCATCATTCCTCTCTCTTTCCCCCCTCCTGCCCTACCCCAAGAACAGCACAGATTAAGATAAAGTGATAGTTCTGTGTCAAAGACTGCTTTACTGCCACACTTGGGATAAAGGAGGAGAGGTTAATTTATCATCGCAGGGGAAAACTGACAGAAGAGAGATATACTACCGAAGGGGGATTTAGCACAGGGCCAAGAAACTTCACACTATTTTTACCATCTGTCACATGCTCTAATAAAGCAGGACAAAATATGAAGAAAGGAAAAATGAACTATCAAACACTGATGTAATGCAGCCCATAAATCTAATTTAATTACTTTGCATGGAGACAGGTCCTCGAGTCCGTGTGAATATACTGGATTTTTTCTTGGCAACTTAACAACTAAGTGTTTTAATAACATCACTCTATAATTTATTCTGCCTGAAACACAAAATCTCTTTTGTGCAAGTTTCTTTCTTTCTTTTTAAAAAATTTTATTTTTTCGTGTGTTTTGTTTTGTGAGAGCTGTTAATTCTCTTTGCTAATGTCAAAACTGGCATAAATTCACATATAAATCTGAAGCCTGACTGTGAAAGAGGTGGAGGTTACTGAACGCCTTTTTATTGTTCTACGTCTTTTGTGTGTGAGTGTGTATGTGCTATTTTGTCTATGTGTTTTTTTCCCTTTCTCTCTTTTTTTTTTATAGGCATGCATTAGAAATAATTGGGCTCGATGATGACTTAAGGTGAAGAGAGTTGGCTTTGTAATTAGATTTTAACATAATGACAAAGAGCTGGGGTAGGAGTGTAGGGGCGAGTTTAGCTGGGATCATGTTACAGATTTTCTGTTGAAAAAGCACACATCTACCAGCCTGCCATTGTCTTCTGGGCACTCTTATTTATATTATTGATACTTCTGTTCCAGTGGTCCATTACTAAAAAATAAAGGAACTACCAGATTTTCCAGCTTGCTTCAAATAGAGGCTCCTTCACCCCCGATCTGTAGCTTGTAGGAAGGCCCACTGGACATGAGCAGAACACCTGTCTTACCCACAGCTTTTCCTGATCCAAATCTGAAGGTTTGTTAAAAAAAATTCTCCTTGAATTTTTTTTGGGACACTGAGTGATATTGTAAGCAGCTGTTTTGTTTAGTGATGTGTCACGTTTCACAGAGAGCTTGTTTGAAAATTGAACTTACACATGAACACATGAAGCTGCCTTATACTGAATCAGATTCTTGGTCCATCAGAGTCAGCATTGTCTACTCAGACTGGCAGTGACTCTCTAAGGTCTCAGGCAGAGGTCTTTCACATCACCTATTACCTGATCTTGTTAACTGGAGATGCCAGGGATTGAACCTGGGACCTTCTGCATGCCAAGCAGATGCTCTTCCAGTGTTCCACAGCCCCTTCTTGTTTGCAGTGACCTCTTCCTCTGGAAAGATGGCATTGATGTGTTCATATATTTAAAGCAGTATTTCAAGTAGTTTCCATGCACACGTAAGATGGTAGCAGTCAACATGGTGGCTCAACATATCACCACAAAAACCACAGAGCAGCCTATTATATGATCACTTCAGCAGGACTGAGGCAGCCAAGGAAAGGACCGCTTTTTTGTAGTTTGCAGATGGAGGAAGAGGAAAGGGGCAGCCGTGGACCAGTAGTGTGAGGATACGTGTATGCACAACATTTGCAGCACAGTTTCGAATAATTTTGAGTACTTGATAAAAAAATGAACCCTCCCCCCCCCCCGAGTATTAGAGAACATTGTTCTCAATTTATGATGTTTGCACAAGAGTGGTTTTATTGCTTGAACGGTTTTTATTGTTGGGGCTGCTTTTTATTGTAAGGGTGATTTTTTTTATTTCCGTTGGATTTTGCTTTTACTGATGACTGCTGTGTTTTTAAGTACAAACTGGAAACGGAGAGGCTCTTTGGCTGAGAGTTTACAGGCTAAATTTCCCCTAATAAACAAACACATGAAAAAAAATATTAAAACTGCTTTTAGCCCTGAACCCTGCCTCAAAGGAAGCCTTTCTTCTATGTAGTAGTAAATTCCTCATTGGCTATTTCAATTTTGCAACATCTGTGCAATGAGTTCCACAGAGATTTAATTTAACTACTCTCTCTTTTTTTAAACTTGTCCCCAGTGTGTGACTTATGCTGTGAAAAATGGCCATACACCCATGCCACACTCTCTCTCAGGAAATATCCGAGTATGGGGGATGCTGCGTTTGTAAACAATTATACTGAGTAGTTGCTGTTGGAGTGGACTGAAGGAATTATTGACTATCGTCCCTTTAATAGAAAGTTGGCATTCAATTAAAGACATCTTAGCTGACTAATCATAAGAGCTTAATTGATTTATTTTAGTCAGTCTGTATATGTTTTGAACATACTTGAGCTGAGCAATCAATTACATGTTTGAGCCCTTTAATATTTGTGAGATTACACGTTCTAGGACTGTACGATTGGTTCAAAAGAACATCAGAGTTGCCGTGCTGGATCATACCAGCAATCCATCTAATGAAGCATCCTGCTTCTCATGGCAGCCATTCAGATGCCACAGGAAAGCCCAGAAGCAGGGACTACTGACATCAGTGCTCCCCAGTTCATTGTTCCTATGGTTGTCTTATGACCCTGGGACAGGACCTCTCTTGGCCCCAGTGGCTGTTGCCTGCCATTACTCTAGCAGCTAGCAGGAGGGGGGGGGGGATCTACAAAAGTATGATGGCAGTTCTCAGGGAAAAACCTAGAAGGGACATCATTCCTCTCCATGAATCACTGGGAACTCTATAATAAAATCTAGAAAATGTTTTTTTCTCAGAAGTGATGTCAGTCCTTTCAAGGAACTGCTGGAAACATAATAAAACCATAGAGTTTCTGGTGATTCCTAGAGAGGACAGATGAAACTTCCAGTATTTTTCTGGAAGTGATATCATGCTGTTGCTAATGGCACACTCCCATGTATCCACCCCCCAGATTTCTACAAGGCCTGGGAACCCTAATTGCCCCCAAACATCTTTAAAAAGAAGCTTTGTCTAAGTCAGAAGACATACATTTAGAAGGAGTTAACAGTTATCGATCATGAAAGCTTCCCCCATCTTGTCATTTGGGTGTAATTTGCTTTGCCCAGTGTGCCAAATAATGGGTTAGATCCAAAGAAAAAAGTAGATGCTCATAGAGTTTCATAGGATCTGGAGACACGAGGCTGGTCAGAGCTGTACAAGGTTGGCCCAAAGGTCAGAAGGTCAGAAGCCAGCCACAAGTCACCGGGACGCAGCAGAGTCAGTGTCAGGACCAAACTATCCATGAGGGAAGAGTCAGAAGCTGAATAGGAGCATAACCAGGTTCAAGCAAGGAGTCAGGATTCATGGATCATTCCCAGGAGTAGACAAGGCCAAATGGAGGCCAGGTTCAGGCACCAGACTAATGGTCTCAGTCAGTGTAGCAGCTTGCTTTCAACGCTCATGTTCAAATGACTTATTTTCACTTTCATTGGGCAACATTATAATGCAAGGTAAAAAAACAATGTACGTCAGATGTTCCCATATGTTGAAGAGCATCTTTGGATCCAGCCCGCAATGCTTGCTGCAGTGACCGTATGACTCCTGAAACATGAGTGCTTTTCAGTGGTGCTGTAAATGTGCTGAGGTACAGAGGTGATATAAACACAGGCAGTTTTTTTTTTAAAAAACCCTCTTGATATACAGTAATGTGGATAAAATAATTAGACTCTCACAAGGCCAAACCGTCATGTGAGTGAAAACTGTAAAAAGAAAAGGGAAAAAAAACCCAGCTTTGACTCACCTGAAAAGCTTCAGGGTATAGAAAATAATCTGAGAATTAATATTCTCTTCTTCCGATTGTGGTTAGAGAAATTATAGTTAATACAGTAGGTCATATATTAACAGCTATAGAATTCCTCTGTGCCAGGACACTATTTTCCTAGGCTTTGTTCTGAACCTCTGAAAATGACGTATGAGTTTCTTTCTCCCTGTGAATAATGAGATACATTTAAGCCTGATTTCCACTTAAACCACCAATTTTGACATTTGACATCTGACTTGAAAGCCGCAGTTGCAACGTGGTCGGCTTGTAGGAGGCAGCTTGAACCCATCAAATGTTGGATGACCTCACTCAGAGAAGAAGTGCGAGAGAGATTAATTTGTTAGAATGTCAGTTATTTATGTGACTTTCCGAAGTTCCAACAGAAAAAAAAGAATATTAAAAAAAGAAAAGAAAGCTGAAAAAACAACTCTCTGTAGAAGCCTACACATTAACGGTATTTCAGTTTTGATCATGGGACCACCTGTAGTCCCTTGGCACAAGGGATGATGTCATACTGCTCATCTTGGCTGTTTCAACCTGAATCCAACCCCCTGACTGGTGGAAGGCTTCAAACTTGGCTCAGTGGAATGGTAGGATACAGACTATTTAGGGTTGCCAGGCAGTGCCTGAACTGGTGGGAAAACGATGGGCAAGGATATGTGGGGGGATGATATCGGCTGCAGTGTCATGTCACTGCACTTTCAGTAAAAATCTGGAAGCAATACAGGTACCTCTAGGAATTACAGAAACTCTATGGTAAAACAATAGAGTTTCTGGTGATTCCTAGAGCTATGGTATGTCACCTGCTTTTATACTGGAAGTGAAAGTGACATGATGCTGCACACAGTGTTGAGAGTTTAATTTTTTTTCTCCTGCTACTGCTCTGAGTGGCAGGCAATGCAGGGGAATGGGACCCCTAAGGCCATTGGCTTTTCTAACTGGCAGTGACTCTCACAAGTTTCAGAAGTTGAGGTTATTTCCACCTTGCAGTGGCTGTCAGGATATATGTACACATCAGTAATGTAGGATACACATGGAACGAAGGAACTGGAAACTGCAGTGAACTGTTCATACTCCAGTTCTGGAATTAATTTTGGAAAGTTGGCATTAAGGAAGAATTGAATGCAGAGCAAAACAATCCTCTAAAACAGTGTGGGAATGGAAGAGGGGAAATCCACTATCCCTAATAAAGGCCTAAAGGATGCAGAAATAGATGCCAAGCCCAGTTCTTTCATTCCTTGTGAAGGTAAGAAGCAAAGTTGTGACCCTCAGCCCTCTCTGAGGATAGCTCCAGATTACATTTCTTCCAGAATTGGAAAAGACCCATAACTCACAAACTTCACAGGTGGGAAACCCTCTTCAGTGGTACAAGAAATTCAAGTGGCTGTCATGGGTGTGACCTATTTCTATTTATTCCCCGGGGATCCATTTCAGCGTATTTATGTGTCTTTCAATTTTCAGTGTCTCCTAGAGTTACCACATGCAAAGTGGATGACAAGTAGGTCCTGGCTAAGGTTACCAGAATGTGGGCGAAGAGTCCAGCCGCATTGCACAAAACTCCTGAGACATTTGGCTTTCTGTGCTATTTTGAGCCTCAAAGATGACAGCACCGATTCACACTGAGCTGAAGCCAAAGGCGGTTGATGTCAGCAATCATTTTTGCCCATCAACTTCAACAGATTTTGGATAAACAGCACTTCACATTGTTGGTAACCAGGAACTGTTGTTGACTGGAGCCCATGGCTGTGTTTGCAGTCCAGAGAGTTCCTTTGCTGCAGGTAGATTGAATTGCAATGGAAACATTGTAGTTTTGTAATCTAGGACAGCCTTCCAGATCGGGACCCTTCATTGGAGGGCCCCTAAAATCACCCAGCCTGGCATTCACAGGGGACATTTTGTTGTTGTTAGAAAAGTCTTTTCTAAGGGGCCGTTCCTAAAGACACATCTGAAAGGCAGGACTGAAAGACTACTGTGTTACAAATTTACTTCTGCTTCATAGAGCTACAATCCCCATGGTTCCTCAGTCAAGATCTGTGAGATAAATGTGGGCAAAGGGCTTGTGCCATTTCGAAAGAGCAGAGAATGCATTCCAAGTGGGAAATAACTTCCTATTTACACAGCGGTCTCCCGAGAAGTGACAAGGACTTCATCTCAACCTCATCTAAACACCCTATCGCATATCATATTGCTGTGTCATTTGAAAAAAAGCATTCTACATATTACACTCAAATGGGTGTAATGAATCTCCAATCTTTTGCTTTTATGAAAAGCAGCCTTGGGAACAGAGTAGAGGTGGCAGGGAGGGAAATGCTTAACCCCTTCCTGCTGGCTGTTTTCTTAACTTAGATGCCTTTTTCACATGGGTTATTTGCTCCAGGCTCAATGAAGTGGGGTTTTTCTATCCCACAGCATCAAGGTGCATTCCTGCACATCCAGAGTTTCTGTCCTCTGCTGTGGGGCAAACTTTTGGGAAAGATGGCAGCAAAGCTGGGTGGCAGCGATTGGATGTTCCCAGTCCTGCCATTTTCCTTGTGGCCATTTCCTCCTGCCACTGGTGGTCATTTTTTTTTTAACCCAGGATTTTCCTCCTCCCCCTGGTAATGACATACTGATATATCAATAGGAAGCCACAGTGCTATGTTGATTAGCAAGGGGGGGATTATGGGGAAAGCCCCCATTGGTGCAAGGGGGCATGGCCACCGCAAGGACTAGGGTGGGGAACATGTGGTGAAATCTGCCATCTGGAAGCCCCACTGCCGCTGTGCTGCATTGGCAGCTGTAACAACAGCAGAGCGTTTGAAGGAAAGCATCGTTGTGTGGAAGAGTCCAACATTACTTTGGAAGTTGTGGGGTTTTTTTAAAAAATACACAGGGCAGAGTTGTGAAAGAATGAAATGTGACCGTCAACTATGATTTTCTTCTAGGACCCATTTACATCAAGGTGAACTAATTTCCACCGATCTTTCTCATCCTGGCCATTTGGTCCCCCCAATCATAATTTTGCTTTAATTTTTTGCCTAACTGTGACCCCCTTTTGATTCGTTGTTACATCATTTAACCTTACTTTCTTTCAGGCACCAGGCTATAACATTCCTTTTTATGTAGGCTTTTAATAAAAAGGTTTTAGGTCTTAAATGTCTGACAGTCTGCTTCTGGCCTGAGGATCCTTTTACTGACAGCCTTTTAGGCTGCTCGGTATGTATCTTATGCTGCTCTTATGTCCTGGCTTCTTTAATGACTTTGTTTTCCGTGGTTGTGCTTCAGTAGTCTTGTTTTATTGTTGTATGCTGCTTTGAACAGATCTCTGGAGAAGCAGCATATAAATGTTTAAAATAAATAAAAGTGTGTGTGTGTGTGTGTGTGTGTGTGTGTGTGTATATATATATTTCCCTTGCTCAAAAGCCAGTCGAATCCGACTCTAGGAGGTGGTGTCCATCTCTGTTTCTAAGCCAAAGAGCCAGTGCTGTCCAAAGATTTTTCCGTGGTCATGTGGCTGGCATGACTAAACGCTGAGGCACATGGAGCACTGTATCCTTCCCACCAAAGTGGTACCTATTTATCTACTTGCAATTTCTTGCTTTCGAACTGCTAGGTTGGCTGGAGCTGGAGCTGGGGCCAGAGACGGGAGCTCACTTCGTCATGTGGGTCTTGAACTGCTGAGATACTGACCTTCTGGTCTGCAGCTCAGCATCTTAACCTCTGAGCCACCGTGGCCCTTATATACCATACAGACTGTTTATGAAAACCATAGCACATTCTTGCACAATTTAAAGAAATCTATAAAACCAGCCATAAAAATATCTGTGGGTTGGATCTGAACAGCTTTTCTGCTTGATCTAGCCTGATTGCCCATCTCACTGTGGCCCCTGCTCTGGGTGCCTTTTAGCCTTCATAGGTCCAATGATCCCCAAGGATATGTTTTTCAGTGGTCCAAAGGGGCCCTTCCTCCCTCATGGCTCAGAAGAAAAGCTCATAGGATCCACTCCAACCCAGAGAGAGGCAAGAGAACATGCCTACATCCTTACTGCCCACGAGGCCATTTAATCATAAACAATTCTCCTCCTACCCACTTGCTGGGAATCACTATAACCGATCTACTCAGCCATGCCCTTCTCCTGGCTCTCGGCCAGGTATGATGCCACTGTGCCAAGCCCTCTGCAATATAACCTACCATTCACGGTAACAGCACTCTGTTCCTTTTCAGGCATCCAGCCTACAGAATGCAATTAGTGGGAGTTGCTGGTGTACCAGGACCTGGAGAGGGACAGGCTGCTGGATACGTGTTTGGGTGTCGGATGAGCTCAAATTGTCAAGAACGACTGGGCAAGACGCAGGGAACCTGGCCTACCTTAGGCTGGGGGAAGGCTTCACACTTCACTGCATGGAGTGGAGGGACCCTTGCCAACGTCTACAGACTAAGGATGGATGGATATGCCACTTACCCAGTCCTGTATATTTTCACATGTTGCCATTGTGAGTCTTTTCATCCTACCAAGGGTTCTTTGCTGGTGCTTGCACTTTGTTTTGTTTTTTTTAAATGACATTTTCATACCATTTTAAAAACATGCAAATTCAAAGGTAATGTTTCTGCTGAGGTTTGTTCAGGGTTAAGGTTAGGGTTAGGGACAGGTGGAATGTCTTCCCAAGTTGGGAGAAGCCATAGCCAAGAAGGGAACGTTAAAATCACAATGGTATGTCCGTGGAATGTTGTTAGTCTTTAAGGTGCAACTGGTGTTTGTGTTTTATCATGAAACTGAGTAACATCCCTTAATAGACATACTACTACAAACTGGCATGGGCAGCTCAGTTGGTTTAAGCCACCTAGAGCCCATGGATGGGGAGAAGCAGGATAACGGCCAAAAGAGCTCCAGGTAGCTTACATGGGGAGATGGGCTAGGTTACCCAGTGAGCCTGATGGCTGCATGGGGCTTAGAACATTGCAGCTCCCTGATTGGAGGAGGAGGAGGAAGGGGAGGAGGAGTTGGATTTATGTCCTGCCCTTCACTCAGAGTCTCAGAGCAGCTCACAATCTCCTTCCCTTTGTCTCCCCACAACAGACCCCCTGTGAGGTAGGTGGGGCTGAGAGAGCTCTGAGAGAACGGTGATTGACTCTAGGTCATCCAGCTGGATGCAGTTATAGGAGTGGGGAAACGAACCCAGTTCTCCAGATTAGAGTCCACCACTCTTAACCACTACACCAAACACTGCAGCCCAGTGATAGCTGCTTGGGAGCCATATGTGGTTCTTGAGTGCTGTCCCCCAAAATGGCACATGCCCCATGTTTCAGGAAAGCAAGCAAGGTCCTTACCCAGTGGGGCTTATAGTTGATGGTGGTTCCCACCTTGAAACAGCAGGTGAGCCTCCCTGAGGTGCAGACCCTGGTGATGGAAATAAATGTGACTCTTCAGGTTGATGGTAATTGTGAATGTGGCTCTCTCCTGTGGAGTGGCTGTGGAGTGAGTACAACTTCTCTGTCTATCACACACTGACCTTTACAGGGGTCCCTTCTGTGAGCACAGAAGAGAAGGTTCACACCCAGTGTTCTGTTATTAAAATATTTCAAGAGATGATGAAGGGGAGCAGGGGAAACATTGACAATGTATGACAGCAACATACCTCCTGAATCCATTTCCATGATTGCTGAAATAAGATTGGGTAAAACCTAGCAGGCTTTATGAGGCTGCAGGAAAGCACGCGCGCACACACACACACACACACACGCACACACACGCACACACACACACACTGTTCAATAGATTGGAATTTATTTCAGTGTGTTTTCAACATTGTTTCCCCTTCCTCTCTTTCTGTTTTCCCTGCTGGAGATAATGAAACCTCTGGTATTTAAATTCAGTTGCAGCTCCTAGCTGGATAGATTGATTGCTTAGGGAGGAAAAAAAACAAAACAAAACAGGAAAAAAAACCCTCTGAGCATGTATGCATAAACTGGATGGTAGATTAGGTTACTGTGAAAGGAAATGTACAAATGTATCGGGAGTGTACCTTTTGCAGCAAGATTAACTGATGGCAGTGGCAACTTGCTGATGAAGGCAGTTTGTGTAAGAGCAGCCCCCTAACAGCGGAGCCTCATCAGTCACTGCTGTCAGTCGGCTGCGTTGCCGGATCCCCAAATCTAGGAGTGCTTGGAAAGGAGCGGACACACCTGAGTGTGTGGCCCTGACGTAATTAAGCCTGTGACCCCTAAGCACATTTACTTGGAAGTAAGCATCGTGATGTGTCTCTGTTATGAAAGCCAAACATTTCTTGCGCTTACATCTCTCCCACGTGAAAGGGGACTTCCAAGGGCTTTACGGTGGCTAGATCATCCACACCTTTTGGAATACTAGATGAGGGAACTATTTCTGAGACATTTATTTATTTATTATTTGACATTTATATCCCGCCCTCCCCGCAAGCGGGCTCAGGGCGGCTCACATGGGCCCAAGGCCATGAGGTAGACTAGAGGTAGACCTTTCTTAGAGGGAGTGTGATGTGGAGCCACCAAACAGCCCTGTGCATCATGTGTTAGATTTAGCCTTACCAAGAAGAGAAGAAGCAGCAGAAGAGATTGGATTTATATCCTGCCCTTCACTTGGAGTCTCAGAGCGGCTTACAAACTCCTTTCCCTTCCTCTCCCCACAACAGACACCCTGTGAGGTCAGTGGGGCTGAGAGAGCTCTGGGACAGCTGTCCTTGAGATAACAGCTGTGCCAGAACTATGGCCTCTGCAATGTTGCTGGAGACAGAGCCACATTACTGCCGGTGGTTTAGGGTTGCCAGCCTCCAGGTGGGGCCTGGGCATCCCCTGCTTCTACAACTGATCCCCATCTGACAGAGATTAGCTCCCCTGGAGAAAATGGCTGCTCTTAAGGGTGGACTCCATGCACTGTACCATGCTGAGGCCCCTCCCCCCCCAAACCCCACCCTTTCCTGGATCCACCCCCAAAGTCTCCAGGTATATTCCAACCCAGACCTGGCAACCCTATGGTGGTTATATATTTTTTTAAAGGCGATGGCGCTATCCCACTAGCCTTAGGTGCAGCCTCAGATCAGCAGCCTTGCACAGGCTGAACCCAAATTTGTTAACACCTTCTGCAGACAGTGGAGTTTTTCTAGTATGCCTATAAAGACCCTTTCCACTCTTTCAAATCACCTCCTTTTAATATAGTGGGAGGGCCTCTAGAGAACATCTCACCAGAGGAAGAGGTCTGGTGTACTGGAAAACTTCCTTGCTCATTTTAATTGATTCTTTTAAACATGATTATACCATTATTGTTTTGGATCCCCCCCCCCCCGATCAACATGGCTGCCAGTGATGGATGGTTAGGCAGGATGTGCAGAGAAATATCGTTAATTTTGTCCTGAATCTTCTGGTTTTATTAGATGATCGCAGAGTCAAGCTACACATTAAATTAGAAATTAGGGTTGCCAGCTCTGGGTTGGGAAATCTGGAGATTTTGGGGGTGGAGCCTGGAAAGGGTGGGGTTTGAGGAGGGAGGGACCTCCACATGGTACAATGCCATAGAGTCCACCCTCCAAAGCAGCCGCTTTCTCCAGGGGCACTTATCTATGTGGTCTGGAAATCAGCTGTAAAAGTGGAAAATCTCCAAACCCCACTTGGAGGTTGGCAACCCTATATCTGTGATGGCGCTCTCCTGACATTTCTTTCTTTAAAAAAATCCTTTAAAATAGCCATGGGTAGGGGGAGTATTGGATCAGGTCAGTGGTGTTGGAGAAATAAGCCCTGTTGAAGGAAACAGATGGAGAGATACTATTTCCCCCTAAGATCCAACAGCATTCTGGGAAGAGGATGGCCCAGTCCAAGTCTCCCTCCCCAGCTGTTTTTTTTTTATGTACACCAGACAATTGGTCACAGATCTCAGATGTACCATGGAATTCCCAGAGCCATCATAAAATCACCCTTCTAAGCCCAGTGGTTTGGGTCCTACCATGTTTTCCTCTGGTGCTAAAAGAAGGAGAGAGTCCCCTTTGTTTACAAAATGGTTCTGCCAGGGATCATGGGACCTGCATGGACAAAAGCCAGGTGGTATGGGGCTATAGCCAGGAGATAAATGGGGTGAGGTTGAGTAAAAAAAACTGACTGGATCCAACCTGCAGACTTCAGTGGATTTAGATGGGTGTAACCCTGCTTAGGAGTGGGCTGAACGTGTCTTCTTCTCCACCTTTCTGCTTTACTTGTTCATGCTTCTCCTGTTCTGTGCCTCTAACACCTTCTTCAGCCAGCCCATCTTTCTTTCCCGTCCAAGCCTCTCTCTGGTACCCGCATATTTTTGTCCGAGCTGGCTGAGTTCAAGGATAAAGTCCAAACCTGCCAAGCTCCCAGTCCTTTGCCATGTCACGCTAATAGCTTCCAGATCCCATCACATATTAAATTCATGTGGTTTCAGCAAAGCCATCTATTTAATGCAATTCACTAAATGCTTGTGTAGCCCCACTGACAGTGACATATTAGTTTTGCAGTCTTTTGCAATCTGATATCTCTGAATTTGCCACTGTACTAAAGATTTGATTAATGTGGTTCCATTTCGGTGCAGTAATTGGCTACGACTGTTGTAGAAAATAATCAGCCTTTCATTTCTTACAACTGCACGGACATGCTAATGAGCGAGTGGGTTAATTAAGCCCCAGGCAGGAGGCGACAGTTACTGATGAGTGTTATGACAAACCACCGATATGGCATTTGGGAGCACGACAGCATATTTGCACTTTATGAAATTACAGGGAAACTGGGACACGCAGCTCAGAAGAGTTGCAGCTACATAGGGAAAGGATGTATCTCTGTGTACGTGTGTGTGCCTGTGTGTGACCGTGTGTCCATGTTTGGGAGACAGACACAGAAAAAGGGGGAGGTCAACAACTATTGTAAAGTTGTCACAAGGGGAGGGGGAGAAGAAACTTATTTCTATTCCCCTTCCCCCGCCGCCCTGTGTATGCGGCGGTTTCCCTGGGGCGATTAATATGTCGGCCAAACATGAAATATGGACACCTTGCAAAAGATTTTGCATTATTGCAATGTAGCAAAAAAAAAAAAAAGATGAAGAAGAAAGGCAGCACGGCAACTTTGTTTTGCTGGCGTTCGAAGGGTAGAAGGACAGCCAGGAATAAATCAGGCAGCTATGAGATGACAAATAAAAGCTCTTCTGGAAGGTTCACTCAGGCTGGCTCACCTGGAAGCGCCACAAAGAGCTGTCTCACTCGCTGCAGCCTTCGCCCGTGCTCGCGCTAAGGCCTGAAAGTCCTCTTTAACCAGAAAACATGGCTGCTCGGAGAGCTCAGAACCATGAAAGTTTCATTAGCGGGAGGGGGTTATGGACCTTTTGTGTGATTATTCTTCACCATTCCTGCTTATTTAAAGCAGTTGGGGCTTGCAAACTGGCACACAAGGCAGTGTTTTGACTTCATCGGTCAGTGTCCTTGGAACAGCTCAAGCAAAAAGGAAAGGAGAAAAAGAGTAGAAACCAATTCCGGTTCTTCCCCAGGACGATGATTGTGTTACTAATTATTTCCCTTGCACAGTGCTTGGAAGTGATACTGAAGAACAGAGTACTCTGAGCATATTCAGAGTACTTTGCCTCACCATTAAGCAATCAGGCTGCTTCACGTACAGGAGAATGAGGCGATAGAACCCGAGGTAACCATTTTCCAGATCGCCCTAATGTTCCATTATCATTCCCTGATGTTACCATTTTTCTTTTCTTGTGTCCAGACAACTTTGTTAACAACCCCATGCTGTAACGGTCTTTCTTCATCACCCCCCTCTTTCCTAAACTAATTTCCCCCATATTCTCCCCCCCCCCCCGCCCGTTGTGGAATGAATTTTCAAGATAGCCTCTTGCTCGGAATCTGAATTATTACCTCCTCCATCTCATGGATTGCCACTCAAAACCCACCCAGAAAACTTTTTTAAAAAATTGCATGCCAGCACTGAAACATTTGAGTGCTGGAGGGTGCCTACGCTGAAACAGTCAGTCCCATTGGGAGACCCGGCACCAACTCCTGCAGCTCTGCTTATACAGGAAGCTGACTCAGAGTCAATCTTCAAAGTGATCTTGGGGGGAGAAATTCTGCAACTCCAGTTCCTTAAAAACCAGCTTTTAAGATGTTTACCAGAACAATGCAGAGGGAGACTGAAGAAGATACACATATCAGTCATAAGCCTCAGTTGGGGAAGGAAGGTGGGGGAGGAGAGAGCAATATTCTAGCCACTTTAAATGCCCTGTATCATGTCTCTCTTTACACCAGATTAGATGTACTGAAGCCAATGGGACAATTCTTATGAAAACAGATCATGTGTTCCAGAGCAGGCTTGGGCGACCCTGACAGCTTCATCAAGTGATATCACTTAATTCCAAAGTAAGACCCAGGGAAGGGAGCCAGAGCGAGGAGGGGGCTTTCATGGAGCCTCTCTCTCAAGAAAGGGCACAGGTCTTGGAGACCAGGGCAGGTTCATCCTGGAAGTGTGATGCTGTGTGATGGGTGGGAATGTACTTTTATGGGAATTGCACAGCCCCCTTGAGGCTGCTGAAACACTGCAACCCTTCAGTGCACCCCCCCCCCCCAACCCAGAAAATCAATCCTCGATGTGAATGTGAACAGATGGAACCATGATGGGGGGAAATGAAGAAAACTTGTAAGTGTGAACTGATTGGAACTGCAACAACGTCCATGAAAACCCGAAAGGCAGCTGTAGTCTGAAAAATTCCACCTTTTCAGACTGGTAATGGAGGATCATGTTTTGAAGTGTTCTCTTGTGTTAAAAATTCTCTGCAAGAAGAAAACTAGCAGAGAAAGCCTGTGAATGTTTCCCCATTTCTTTCTCTTTTCAAATGGTTCCCATTAAAAGGGACACTTTTTTTCAGTGCTGTTTTTGTGTCAGTTGTGTAGAAATGGCACACAACATCAAGTGGTGTTACCAATGGCACAAAAATGGAGGAATTTAAAAGAGATTCAAGAATGGGAAAAAAATGTGGACACCTTAAACAGATGACAAGGAGAATGTATGAAATCAAAAAGAACTGAAAGTGACTCAACCCAAACAGGCCAAAATGTATGTTATATCATACTTGCATTCTTCTGGAGTCCAGCACAAAGACATAAATTGGGTATGACTTGCAAGTTCTGTGCTAGGAACTCAGTTCCTGGATATGCAAAATCTCAGTTTGGAACAAAAATAAAGAACGAACTGAGAAAAAAGATGCCAAGAAACTATATTTTAAAGTAACAATGTTTCAGATAAACATGGGGAGTAAGGCAACAACATCCACTCCAATAGGTTTCCCTTGTTTGAAAGCCAGTCGAATCCGACTCTAGGGTTGCAGTGCTCATCTCCGTTTCCAAGCTGAAGAGCCAGCGTTGTCCAAAGACATCTCCGTGGTCATGTGGCCAGCATGACTGGACACCAAGGTGCATGGAACACTGTTACCTTCCCACTGAAGCAGTACCTATTTATCTACTTGCAATTTCTTGCTTTTGAACTGTTAGGTTGGCAGGAGCTGGGACCAAAGACAGGAACTTAGTCCGTCATGTGGCAGTCAGGTCTTGAACTGCCAAACTACCAACCTTCTGGTCTAGAGTTCAGTGTTTTAACCACTGAGCCACCATGGCCCTAACTCCAATACATATCTGCAATAATTGTGATTAAAGTACAAAGCAATATCAACACGATGAAGATTCCGGATTAATACTTCGTTTCGTTCAACTGCTTCTTCAGGAATATATTACATCATGATGTTGTGTCCCCTCTTCTTATAGTAATACATCAATGTTATAATATTCAATGCAAGTTCAAAATAATCAACAAAATGGTAATTTTCTTAATTGGGCACCAGTCAAAAATTTAGGACATGATATATGTTTTCTTACAATCGCTGGAATGCCTCAGTTTGGATCAGGGCCAGGGCACATAGGGAGAAGAAGTGTCAGACTTCTCCCTCCCACCCTACCTTTTTCCCAAACAGAAATGGCCACCAAGGATCCATTCTTTGTCCCATTGAGAAAATTTGTTTTCCAGCAGTGTAAACAGCAGCCATTTTTAGGTGGGGAAAACAGCTGGGGGGGGGTGTCTGTGCACACCATAGTCCCAATTCAAATAATACTTTGTTGAGTCTAGGGTTGCCAATTCTCCGTGGGGATGGGGGTGTCCCCTGCCATCAGCTGGTGTTTCCTGCTGCCACTCTGAGCCATAGTAGGAATAAAATGAAATAAAATAAATGGCTATCCTTGTGATGTCACTTCCTGGAAAACTGGCATGCCTCTCTAGTATCTGGCCAAAACTCTGCAGTAAAACCTGTAGGCTGCAGTAGCCATAGCGGCCATTTGTAAGAAGGCACTGTGGCATACTTTACACTTTGATGGTTTGGCTTGCCTGTGGCTACAGTGACACAGAATGTAAGATGCTAAGCCCTGGCTCCTAGACATCTGGATCAGACACCCCTCTGTACTTTAAACCCACCTTGCAAAATGTGAATGGTGCTCCTGGCCCCAGCCCCTGCTGATGCTCAGGTAGAGTTGCTAACTCCAGTTTGGGAAGTTCCTAGGGATTTTGGGGGTGGAGCCTGAGGAGGGCAGGGTTTAGGGAGGGGAGGGCCTTCAGCAGGGTATAATGCCAGAGTCCATCCTCCCAAAGCATCCATGTTCTCCAGGTAGGATTGTCATTTGCCTGGTGGGGAAGGGGGATTACCCTAATTTTGCACTGGCCAGCAGGAAGGAATTCCTCCCAAATAGCGACATCTCACACAATGTGTCTGCATCACCTGGAAATGAAATTGGCACATTGGGGGTGACACTCTGGAATTTAGGCAAAGCTCTATGGTTTGCCGCTGATTTTACCATAGAGTTTTGCCCAAAATCCAGAGCATCACCCCCATCACCAACATGCTGACATCACTTCTGTGTGACGCAAGCACGTTGCTTGTGATGTTGCTGTTTTTTGGGGGGGATGGGGGATGACATCACTTCCCATTCCTGGAACGTCTCCACCCATCCCCCCACCAGTGGGCAAAAGGGACCTGGCAACCCTATCTCCAGGGGAACTGATTTCTGTAGTCTGGAAATCAGTTGTAATTCTGTAGATCTCCAAGTGCCACCTGCTGTTTGGCAACCCTGGCTCTCACAGATTACATATCCTGCATGGAATTGTTAGCAGACCTTTGGGGGGGGGGGGAGGAATCATCCATTCCCACACATACAGAGGTGCTTTCACTGCAGTCTGCTGGGCAACAGGATTTACAAAAGGCATTAACTAACTGAAGGCCTTCCAACTGCAGAGAGCCGTTCAAGATGGAAGAACTTACTTAAAAGCAGACACACACAAAGCACAACAGGCAGGGAAAACAACAGAAGTGTTCAGTCATCTCTGAACAGTAGATACATTACAGCCCCCTCTAAAGTTCAAGTGGACTAAATGCACCCTGCATCACTATTTACATTAAGAAAACTGCTCACAGGCTGTTGTCTCTCCAACAGGAATGACCGCTACCCAGAAGCACTTCTGACAGCTTCCAAATGGCAGCCATAATGCAAGAATCAGTCTGATGTCAGCAGACAGTCACATCTTTGCATAGTGTGTCCCTCAGGGTGAGAAGACTGACAGGCTCAGAATGCCAGCTTGAATACTCTGAGACAGTGCCTCATAGCAACGTTGCCCCTAGAGGTACAAACCTGGTTAAAAATAATAATAATGGAGGAACATGCGGAAGTATGTACAGGCCAGTGTACTAATGATGGATTAGTATACCGATCAATGTGCATCCCCTGAGAAATCAAAGGGGAGAATTGCCCACCTCAGGACTTCAAAGGAGAGGCGAAACAGTAAGACAGACATTCCAAGATTCATTATTAATCAGTTTCTCAGTCAAACATGAATCTAAACAGGCAGGAAACAAGGAAAGTGTTAAACTTCCCCCCCCACACACACACTGTGCACACATACTGCAGTGCCAATGTTCACCTGAAAAGTAACAGATGCAGTAGTTCATATATAATTTAAAAGTTGTTTAAAAGGATCAGGGAACTACAGATGTCATTTCTCCCATTGTAGATCTACTCCTTTCAGTTCTGGCCCTGCAGCGGCATTAAAAAAAAAAACCCAAACAAAAACATAACAAGTAGCTCCATCCCAAACATTCTACAGGAAGGTTTCTCTTTTCCTATTTGTTGTCTGTTTTTCGTTTATGGACTGTAGCTACGGTTGGCAGCAGGCCTGGAGAAAAATCTATTTAGGAGAGTCTCCTGTCCTGTTAATGCCCCTTTAAGGCTTATTGTGTGGAAATGGGCAGGTGCAGTACAATGAGCATTGCCAGCCTGGGGCCTGCCAGTCACAGGAACCTTTGGGAAGTGGGGCATGGGAAAGAGAGAGCATCACAGATGCTGTGAAGTAATTTCTGGAGGAAATGACATCACAGTAGATGCAACATCCTCCCCATTTTCCATCCTGCTGCTCAATTGATTGAGCACAAGTGATGGAGGGTGGGGGCAGGAATTTGCATACCATAGGCAGGCAAATAAGCCTAGGTAAATCCCATCACCTGGTAAGTGGATTACCGATTCCAGTTTTGGAAATTCCTGGAGATTTGGGAGTGGTGCCTGGGAAGGGAAATGAGACAGCATGGGATGCCACAGAGTCCACCCTCCAAAGCTGCCATTTCCTTCAGGGTGACTGATCTCTGTAGGCTGAAGATCAGCTGTCATTCTAGAGAATGCCAGGCCCCACTTTGTGGTTGCTAAACCTGAAAGGTAAATAGCAACCCAGAGATTTTATTAAAGAGACAGGACAGTTATATCCAAGTCTGTTGGCAATGCTACCTGTATCCTGCCTGATTAATGCTTTTTATGACTTGCTCTGGAGAGTATGCCGTTTTATGTTAGGTTTGTTTCTAATTTAATGGGGGAGTCTGGTTTTTACCATCTTATTGCTTTATTGTGTTTTAAATTTGGGGTTTTTTAATTGTTCACCAGTTTAAGAATGTCATGTGATGTAGTGGTTAGACTGACAACTTGGAACATGCAGATTGGAGCTGCAAGCTAAAGAACACTTTCCTGGGAGGAAGCCCCATTAAGTATGTATGTATGTATGTATGTATGTATGTATGTATGTATGTATTATTTTCATTTATATCCCGCCCATTTTGCAAGCGGGCTCAGGGCAGTTAACATCATTAGGATAAAAACAATTTGAGTTTAAAACATTAAAACATGATAAAACATTATAACAATTAAAACAATGGTACAGCTTGAACAACATCAGTTGGTTATAAAGTTCTGGCCCAAAAGTTAAAGGCCAGTTGTCGGTGGTCAGTACTCAGGTGACAGATAGAATGGGGCTTTTTAATCATCTCTTTGCCTGTTGTGAGAATAAACCTGCATAGGGACAAAAAACCAGGTATGCTGTACTGAGCTCCTTGGAGGGTGGATAGGATAAAAATGAAATAAGTAACACAAGAATTCAAGTACAAGTTGCTTAGTTGAGAGCAATCAATGCCATGGAATATATCAGATTCAGTTTAATTGTATTTCTCAGTGAAAATGTCCTTTCATCTTTGAATTAAAGTTCATCCATGAAGTATCAAGGAGCAAGCCTATGTTGGTATATGCTGAAGTACGCCTCTTTTTATTCAATACCCTCGATGCCCAGAAAAATGTTTTTAGGATTGTAATCTTGGCATCTTTGCCCTGCAATTCCATCTCATGCTTCTCCAACATTCGGTAAACAGTGAGAAAGAAAGTAGATGGAAGACTCTGCCTGCGTTTACTTGAGATAGGATGAGATTTGAAACCTGGAATTTAGAAAGTGATCACCATTTTCCAGCTTCTCAAAAGTATGTCACCAAACAAGTTTCTTTCAGCTAATTTTTTAGCTTCACATGTCGATTTCCATTATTATTATCTCAGAGTCTAAAGAAGTGGAAATGAAAGTTCATATTTAAAAACAAAAACAAGCTTTTGTCAAAATTTCACTGTTGATCAGAATCTGCAATCAAATAGTTCCATCTAGTCTTATATCAAAATTGTTAAAAAGAAGAATTTGCATCTTGTTTCTAAAACATGTCTACAAGAATGCCTAGACTGAAGGTTTTTTGTTCTAACTATATTCTTTGGAAAATTTCCCATTTAATTTTTTTCTCCTTATGCCATTTTCATGCAAGTAATGGATAAAAATAAACATAAGGTTGTGTTCTTTTTACAATTTTATTATTTTTCAAGAACAACAAATAATAATGAATAACAACAATAGTTCCAAATTTCACATCTGGTACCATAAAATAAGTGTTTTCCAGAATTAAAAACCAGAACATTTAGATCATACTATAACCTCATAAATTTGTACCCGTTGTGCAACTTAAAAGAACTCTTACCATAGGCAGTACAGTCCAATTGTTCTAATATAGGCCACCACTTGGCAAATGGACATAAGTTTTAACTGTGATTTTTTTAAAAAAAATCAAATGTAGTTTCATTCCAGCTGTGCCATAAAAGAAATATCGACTTTTGAACCGAACCAGTTGTCATCACAAACTTTGGTGACATTCCTAAATAATACCCTCTGAGTAGGATGTGCAGGGTTGCCAACCTCCAGATGGCATCTGCAGATCTCCCACTATTACAGTTGATCTCCAGATGACCCAGATCACTTCCCCCAGAGAAAACAGCTGCTTTAGAGGGTGGACTCCATGGTATTATACCTTACTGAGGTCCCTCCCCTCCCCAAACCTTACCCTCCCAGGCTGCAACCCCCAAATCTCCAGGTATTCCCTAACCCAGAGCTGGCAACCCTAAGGATGCAGCTTTTCCAGCAAAAAGCATTAAAACATTGTGCACATTTAACCCTGAATCACAGACTACCCTGTCCCAAAATTAGGCTTGCCAGGTCTCCTTAAATTTGCCTGCTGGAACCTGAAAGGCTAGCAGTAGAAAATGGCAGTAAAAAAAGGGCATGTGCCAGCATGCAGACATCATTTCCCAGGAAAACCAGAAGTGACATCATTGGGGCACTCTAGGGTTTACAAAAAAAAGCTCCATGGTTTTAGAAGAAGAGAAGAGATTGGATTTATACCCCGCCCTTCACTACCCAAGGGAGCCTCAGAGCCGCTTACAAACTCCTTTCCCTTCCCCTCCCCACAACAGACACCCTGTGAGGTAGGTGGGGCTGAGAGAGCTCTGACAGAAACTGCTCTTTTTCAAGAACAGCTGTGCCAGAACTATGGCTTGCCCAAGATCATCCAGCAGCTGCAAGTGGAGGAATGGGGAATCAAACCCGGCTCTCCCAGATTAGAATCCGCGTGCTTAACCACTACACCAAACTGGCTCTTTTACCATAAAGTTGTTTTGAAAATCGTAGAGCGCCCCATGACACCACTTCTGTTTTTTGCCAGGAGTGCCGTCAGTGTGCTCAGAATGTCCCCAGGGATTACTGGCTGCATCCTGTCAATCCTACCCAAAACTAAGTTCCTGGCAGAGTAATAACTCCCGCTTTTATCCAGAAACCTGCATGTGATTTGTAATCCCAATCAGAAAGGGGAGTTAGCTTTACCTCTGAACCTGTCCACAGGTCACTTCAACTGCCAGGAGTGTAATGTATCTTGAAGTAAACTCCCCAGGTAAGCATGTCAATGTATTACAAATCAAGATCAAGGGTTTCCACAAACTACCATATGAGCATGTGTTCATGGGTAGTTTGTATTTTTATATATGTGCTGCTGATGCTGGTTTTAGTGATGACAACATTTGGGAGGTTCAGAATACCAACCAGTTTGCCCAGCAGTGTCATCCAAATTGTGTCATTCCATTGAGAGTTCTTCTGTGTAATTCAAGTCAGAGAATTCCCTGGAATGCTGAAACATACTAGGACCCAGGTAATAGGAATCCTGGGAAGTGTTCTTTTCCTAGGCTGCATCAGTATAAAGAATTCTCCATTTCCCTGTTGTTATTGCCATGATTGCAGTGGCATTCACACTGGCAACAGAGCATCCAAACAGGGCTTTTGGGGCTATGTCAGCCACCGCTTTCCCTGCGTTTTTGCTCTACTACACCACCAGAGGGCTTTTCCAGGGCTTTAAAAAGTCAGCTAGATGACTATAGCACAATAACGTTATATTGATTGATTTGCACCATTTTAGCAAGTGCATATGTGTTCAAGCGAACGTGGTATTCCCCGCGTGCATCCTGAAGCAGTACTGTGACCTACAGAAGATTGTTCCACATTTTTTCCCGTCAACATGACATCACTCACCATCTACAAAGTGGTTGTGAATTAACAGTGCTGCCATGTAAGGAGCATGTGGGTGAAAAACCCACAAGGTGGTGTGTGTGTTTTTTTGCCCTGAGATTTACGTTGCAAAAAAGCAGCCCACGTACCTGCTCCACTGACTTTCCCTTTTTCTGCCAAGAGCATTTTGCAGCTACGATTCTCCCAGCATGGTTTCAGACACAAGGGGAGCACTCTTTTCAGGCACCTGGGCAATCATGTGCCAATGCACTTGCTAAGAATCTTGATCCTGCTATGCCCACACAATTATACCAGTTTCATACATATGGACTACAGCGGCTTGACAGAAGGAGTGCCATCAGCTGTGATATTCTGAGATCTGTACTGGTTTAACTGCCTCAGCTCCCCTTCTCATGTGCAAAAATACTGGAAATTGTAGTTTAGAGAGGGTGTTGAGAAAGGAAGAGATATCAGCCTGCTTTCCATCACTAGAATTGCTTGAACCCTTGCATGTTCAGCTCCAGGACTATTCACTGGTTCCAAACGGGGAGTGTTTCATCAAACAGTTCGCAAAGAGCTTGATCCTATTTATTGAGTTCCTTTCCCACATATTCAGACAATACAGTACCATACAGTGTAATTAGCAGTGTTTCATGCATACACAACTTCACCCAGCCCCATGGCAGTCTTACTTTCCCCGTCCCCACAGACTTCTGGCTGCTGCACGCCACTTGGGAGCCAACAGTAAGCAAATCAATCACGACAGCCAGTAATTACAAATAAACACTCTATGACAACATTTGGGAGGTTCAGAATACTAACCAATTTGCCCAGCAGTGTCACCCAAATTGTGTCATTCCATTGAGAATCCTTCTTGGATTCTTGAGAGCCAGTTTGGTGTAGTGGTTAGGAGTGTGGACTCCAATCTGGGGGAACTAGGTTTGAGTCCCCACTCCTCCACATACAGCTGCTGGTGTGATCTTGGGTCAGTTACAAATTATTTCAGAGCTGTTCTCTCACAGGCAGTTTTTGGGAGAACTCTCTCAGCCCCAACTACCTCACAAGGGTGTCTGTTGTGGGGTGGGGAAGGGAAAGGAGATTGTAAGCTGCTCTGAGACTCCTTTGGGTAGTGAAGGATGGGGTATAAAGCCAATCTTATATATATATGTCTGTCTGTCTGTCTTACTGTTTGCTTTTTGTTTAAGCCTGTGTTAGTAATTCACATGTCAATATTTGCACATCATTATGGGAGGTGTACTTTTCAGTTCCCACCATTTTAATTACCTGACCACCTGTGACCCTGAGTGGAACCAACACACCCACTGCACAGATGCAGAAGCCCCCGCAAGGCAAGGCAAGAAAGCTCCACTCTGACCATTACAGCACAGTTGCAAAGCTGTTCAGCAGCTGTTCAAGATGGATGACAGACTGATGAAGAGATTGAAGGTTCGGCTCACAGGTGATTGCGGCTGTCCAGCATGGCAGGTTTGCCTGTCAGACATGTTCACCATGAAGTTCACTGCATCCCTGCCCCACATGTTGCAGTCCCAACTTTAATCAGGGTTTTAGGAATATAATAATAATAATAATAGTCTGCTCTATGCACAGAATTCTCTGCACCACATCTATACTCTGATCCAGTGAGCCTTATGAAAATTAGACTTACTTCTGAGTAAAAATGGATAGGATTGGTTGTGCATTTTTTTAATGTGGCTGACCACCCTAATTAGTATTATTAACAAGACAAGTGGGGAGAAGACCCATAAGAGTGGGGGGGATCCTCCTTTTTCTCTTTTCCCTTCCTGCCCTTCCTCCTATTGCCTTCCCTGTGTGCCTCCTCCCCTTCCTCCCGAATGCTGTTGCCTCTCCTCATACTGGGCATCACCTTCCTCTGATCACCACTGCGACCTCTCACTGTTGGTGTCTCCTCTGTTTTTCTCCTTTTCCTTGCTGCTGCCTCTGAGACCCAATACAGAGTTTCAAGCCAAGTGCCTTAGCAAGCATTGTGGTTGCTACTGCAATCCAAAATGGCATCTGATCTCTGGCCAGGTCCACACCTCCCCCCCCCCCTCATGTCTGTGCATGCATATATGTTGTTAGGAAGGGTTTCGTGGAGGCGGGTATAATCCAGAACTGGTGACAGCTACAATTTATAATTCTTATTCAAATGTGGGTTTCCCTTCCCCAGGTTTTTGGGAACTTCAAAGGTAGTTATAGATGGCCTTGTTAAGCAGATTTCACTATCTATGTGGGGGGTAGGCCTAGAGTTGCCAGATCCTGACTGGGAAATTCCTGGAGATTTCGGAATGGAGTCTGGGGTGGAGAGGGATCTCAGTGGGGTACAATGTCACAGATTCCACCCTCCAAAGCATCTGTTTTCTCCATGGGAACTGCTCTCTGTAGACTGGAGATGAGCTGTAATTCCAGGGGATCCCCAGGTCCCACCTTGAGGATGGCATCCCTAGAAATACATATAATGACCTTTTTTGTTAGTTTTATTACTTTCCTTAGTACTATCAATGTACGTGGCACTTTACAAAGTAATCAAAACAAAAGGAATAGGATCCTGCCGCAATGAATGTACATTATTCACACATTAATGGTATATAAGCCAGTGTGTTTCTTTTTTTGGGGGAAAAGAACCATAAGTAAACTGTCCATCAGTCATGCAGCAACTTAAATGAGCTAAATAATAGGAACGGAAATCAATAAGTTAATTGTGTTACGGAAATGAAAAGAGCAACAATCCAAATAAATCAGTAATATTGCATCACTGTTATCTACAATAACCCTGGAATAATATTTAACATTTTAAGTATTTTTAAACAATATATATCCCACAGAAATATGTCAAATTCTCAGTCTGACAACTGCCATAAAACTGAAATTTTATGATATTTGGGCTTTGCCCACCCCCCTCTTTCCTTTCAGCCTTTGCAGTTCACTGTATCTATTTCTACAACTTCCTGAATTAGAAGATAGCTCTTTGTTGAAAATAAAACTTTTGTTCTTCCATTAGCACACTTGAGTGCCGAAATGTACAGCAAACAGCCAAATATTGGGGTGCTCAGCGAAATTATACAATTCATTAACCCTGGCTAATTGTCCCAAAGGTATACAGAAGCTTCATACTGAAAAGATCATGAATGTTTCTGAAGTCATGAGAATAGGAGAGTTTATCTGCAGTGTTTCGATTCCATCCTGTCCTACCCACACAGGCACTCTATCCTTTGTCTGACAGTTGTTTCCATTCAGGTGTGTTGTGTTGACTTCTTATCAAACAAGGAACAACATAAGAAAACCACATGGTCCAGGTTCAAATTATTACACTGATGAAGCATAAGTAAGATAGCATGAAGCTGATGACAGAGATTGGCATAGTTGGACAGGCCTGTAGCTATAGTGGGGCATCTTGGGGCTAGGCCCCCTGACTTACTGTCAAGGCCCCAGAGTAGTGGTTAAGTGCACAGACTCTAATCCAGGAGAACTGGGTTTGATTCCCCACTCCTCCACTTGCACCTGCTGGATGATCTTGGGCAAGCCATAGTTCTGGCACAGCTGTTCTTGAAAAAGAGCAGTTTCTGTCAGAGCTCTCTCAGCCCCACCTACATCACAGGGTGTATGTTGTGGGGAGGGGAAGGGAAAGGAGTTTGTAAGCGGCTCTGAGACTCCCTTGGGTAGTGAAGGGAAGGATATAAATCCAATCCCTCCTCCTCCTCCTCCTCCTCCTCCTTCTTCTTCCCATCCAGCCAGGGCCCCCTAGTGGTGAAAGGTGCAGGGAAGGAGATGGGTATTCCTTTAATTTGATTTGCCAGTGCCCCTAAGAAATTTAAATGCCCCTCGACTGAAAAAAAAAACTGGCTATGGGCCTGTAGTTAGACAGTGTCAACCCCTTACCTGGAGCACTGCAAACTCCAGGGTGAGGGCTGGAGTTCTCTTGGGATTACAACTGATCTTCCAACTACAGACATCAGGTCCCCTGGAGGAAACAGCAACTCAGAGGGTGGACTGTGTGGCACCTCCGCTGAGTTCCCTCCCAGGGCTCCACCCTCCACAGGCACTGCCTCCAAATTTCTAGGCATTTCCCAAGCTGCAGCTGGCAACCATACTTACCTGTGCTCTGTGTCTAGGTGGCTGAACCCTCTTCCTTCTCTCTCTCTCAAGACTTCCTTCACTGGCACCTGTGTGGGTCCATTATTAAGGCCAGGAAAGAGAGTTGCTCAGCTGTTACTAGCCACTGGCTGCGATCACACGCACAATTAGCCCCAACATAGGCGTGAATGCCGGGTGGATTTAACATGCACGCTCAGACCTGAACATCTGGGAAGTGTCCCACAGCTGGAAGCAACCCATGTTGCTCCGCCACAGAAACAGAGTAAACAGACACTGGGGAAAGTCCGGCAGCAAACAGGTTGCTATGGGCCACAGGTGGACTTTCCCCTGTCTGATTGCTACAGCACGCTCTCATAGCGTCAGGATGGTCTGATCAGGCCATCCCAACTCCATGCTGTTGTTTTTCTCCCCCCTTTTCAGTATGCACATCTTCACACACTCCATAGGGAGCCCTCAGGGCTGAAGTGTGAATCATCGATCCCTCCTTTAAGTAAATCGGGAACACATGGCAAAAAAACCACCAACCCCGACTCGCCCATGGTTGCGTCTGATCACGCAGTGGTGGGCTATGCCTGAGCTTCAAAAGACTGTGATTGCGCAACTGCGGGTCAACTTCAGCCGGAGGAAATAGCCTCTCTTCCCCCCTGCTTTATCTTGCGTGTGTGACTGCAACCACTGCATACCTACTCACTTCCTAGATGTGATGAGGAGAAGAGGGAGGAGCAGTAAAGATGGGATGTGGCAAGAGGCCTGCCTGATGGCAGCTGATCTGGAGTCCCCCCAAATTTGTATGAACCAAGGGGGGGCGGTATTTGCACCCTGCACGAAATAATCTTAATAACAGGGGAGGGAATGCTCTTTATATTTCATTCAGTCTTTTATTTATTGACTGATTGTGTTTCACAACAGTGTACTCATACACATTTTATTGCTGTAGCTGAAGGCCCTTGTAAATGGCATAAAAGTCATCTATAAAATGCAGGCATCTAATGCAGTGGGCTCATGTTTCTGCATTTAACATGCAGTCTGCAGATCAAAAGATCCACAGTTATAATCCCAAACCTAAGAAATAATATCAGAACACTTTCTCTCAGGGAAAAAATTACAAGTCTTTTCAGATCACTGTGATGTTTCTGAACAACTGGCACAGATTTTCTTTGCTGCAATTGCAAATAATGCAAGTGAATAGGCTATTCATTCATACTCATTTGATAATTATATCCTGAGGTGAAGATATGTATAAATGTTTTTCTCCATCCTCCTACCATTTTCCTTTGTCCCTTCCCATTGCTGTTATAGCCTTCCTCCACCTCACTGTTATACTGATATCATGCCCGTGTTGTTCAGGTCATGTTACAATTTAGATTGCTTTCCCCAAGGAGCTAGGCTGGTGTAATACTTATAATATCAGATGAGGATGACATAAACCTGTGTTCAAATACTCAAAAAGCCCTGAAATTAATTGGTAACATTGCACCAATCACTCTCTTTCACATCTAGTATGTAAAAATTAAAAAAAACCCATAAATTTAATTTTAAAAAATCAGTAGCATCCCCAGTTTTGTGCCTAGAGTCCTAGAAAAATGGCTGGGATCCAGTCTGGGAAGCCAGCCTCCAGGTAGGACCTAGAATTTTTCTGCAGTCACAAATAATCTCCAGTAACCTGGGATCAGTTCCCTTGGGAAGAAAAGGCAGCTGTGAGGGGTGGACTCTGAGACCTCACACATCCCTGCTGGGCTCCCTCCCAGACTTCCTCCCTTCTCAGGCTCCACCCCCAAATCTCCAAAGCCAGAGTTGGGAACTCTAGATTCAGTGACAAATAAGAGGAACATAGATGACTAAGAGGCCACTGTATTCCATCCCACCCAACTCTGCCTCAGCCCAAGATCATCCTTGTATCAGTATCATCTACCATAGAATTATACCATGTGGTCCCAATGACTTAGAGGCTATAGCCCAGCAAGGAGCATCTCTCAGTATGAGAGTTCACGATTTGTATGTAAAAAGTTCAAGGCTCAAACATTAGATATCATATAGCAAAGTTAGGAAAGCCTTTTGACTGGGACCCTGAGAAGCTGTGGTCTATCAAAGAAGACATCATGAAGCCCGATGGAGCTCTAGGTCTGGGACCTCCATCCCTGACTGGCAGCTGTTCCAAGAAGGAGGCTGAATTACTGCCTTACCTCTTGCTAGACACAAACTTCTTGTGAGAGGCCAGGAAACACTGGGGAGGGGGCATGGCTCTGATGTGTATGCCCCCCACATCACAGATCCATCGGTCTGATTTATGAGAAAGCAGTTTTTTTAATCTCTTACAGAGTTTGCCACAAGCCAAGATAAGGAATGAACCAGTTTTAACCACACCAAAGGGCCCACAAAGCACAGAAGTCTTGGTGACTCTCACTTAAGTGAAAAAAGCATACGGATAAAGGGAAGGCAACATTTCATCATCACCCTATTTTAATCATACCAATCAATCCTGGCAGGGGTCTTCTTAGACGACAGTATTTCCTGTGATGCACCGTGAGTGGTGAACATGTGCCTATACAAACATATACAAATGTAAGGTTTGTATAAGATTAGTCATGTCATCTGAGCGATACCCTTCTAAATCTTGGGTTTAGAATGATGCAAATAGACTGAGTATGGCAGTACAAGTGAAACCATCTGGAGTCTTAAGAAGTAATGGTGGATCAAGCCAATGGTCCATCTAGTCAGAGTATCCTGTTTCCCATAGTGGCCAATCAGTTGCCCTGAAGCCCACAAACACAGCACGGAGGCCGTAACTTCTTTGATTATTGCTTCCCACCAGCAGTTGGCGTACACTGCCATTGAACAGGGCTAATATCCATTGACCCATGCTTCACAAATTTATCTACTCTCATTTTAAAGTCCCTAAGGCCACCACGGCATCCGATGGTGGTGAGTTCTTCAAGTTAATGATGTGATATATAAAGGAATACTTCTTTTTGTCTGTCCTGAATCTACTGCTCATCATCTTCATTGGATTAGTATTTTGGGAGAGAGTTGAAAAGTTCTTCCTATCCAGTTTCTCCATGCCATTTTAAATTTTATCAAGCTAAACCCTCCCCTCCCCAATCTTTTCATCTTTTAAAAAGGCCCCCCCCCCCTCTTTTTTCCTAGGAGGGAACATGCTCCAATTCTTTGGTCATTTTTTTTTTGTCCTTTTCTACACCATTGCCAGTTCTTCTTGCAAAGGGATAATCAGAAGTGTACACAATATTCGAAATGTGGCCACCCTGTAGCATGATAGAGAGTGAAGCGGAAGCAGAATTGGTGAACTCCAATGGAAATTGCTTTCAGAACCATGGCCCTGAAATTTGACCTGACCGGGAATTGGGTGGTGCCCCCCAAAGTCTTACTGACTTCAACACAATACCAAAGGGCCATGCAGATCAGCACCCAGACCAAACCTCTTGCCCTTTCTCCTTCACTTCTCCCCATCCATTAGCCATTTCGAAGCCACTGCGACATGCCTCTGGGAGAACATCAAACGGATTTTGCTCTTGATACATCTCAAGGCCTGCCATTCCCTGCTGGCTGTCAGGGGGTCCTGCTCATTTTATACCTGACAGGACCCTGCAAAGAAGCCCCTGGGGGGAGAAAGCCATAAAAATGTTTTATGTAGGAATTGGTTGGTTTCTGTGCAATAAAACCTGAAGGCACTGCAAAGCAAGCTCCTGTGTAATTGCAAAGAGAGAGGAGATGGCTTCCATATGTTTGAGTGGGTGTGAGAGGCCCAGGGCTGGCATCTGTTCCCTTTGTTCTGTCAAGGAAACAAAAAAGAGGGGGGGGGGAGAAAGAAAGAAAGAAAGAAAGAAAGAAAGAAAGAAAGAAAGAAAGAAAGAAAGAAAGAAAGAAAGAAAAGAGAATGTGGGTCTAATGAAGAAATGGATAATGATAAACTCTCCAGCAGAAGCAGCTAAAGGATGGAACAATCAAACTGATAAAGCTCGTCCCACTTGGACCATGTCACAGAGAAGGCCTGGTACTAAAAAGCCCCCCCCCCCCCAATCAATAAATTACTCCACCAGGCATGGAGTCAGGGCAATCCGAGAGCCATTCATTAACGAGCTCGTTAAATGATTGATATGCTTAATTTTCCTGTCAAAGGTGCACTTCCCTTGTAAACATGTCAGTTGAGAAAAGTTCAAGCTTGTCACTGGGATTTATGGCAGGAATAATATGTAGGTGGAAAAGAGCGACAACTCCCCGGCGACCTGGGCTGCCCCCATTCAGCGGGAGGCCAAGGCATCCAGGTGCTGCAGCGGCCCCCTCCTCCTTTCTTCCCTGCAGCTGAGATAACAACAACAGACCCAGAAACCAGCAACAGACCAGAACTTGGCCCCAGCAACAATTAGCCCCATTAAATCAGTTCATCTTGATAAAGGGAGAGGCCTCTTAGCGGAGGAATGCCTTTGATCGCTAGTTGTGTTGGGGAACATCCCCCCCCCCCCTTCATATTGTCTCCTTTCTGTTGCTTTTGCAAAACTTCCAACAACACCTGAGGTGTTCATTGACAGCCATTAACTGTTCCCCTCCATGTCCCAAAAAATTAATTTGCAGGTGGTGAGGTGGTGATACTTACCTGGGTCCTTTGCTAAGGGCTGAAGCTCTACCGCCTTTTCTTTTTTGCCATCGAGTCACAGCCGATTGATGGTGACTCCATGAGGTTTTCAAGGCAAGTGATGGACATTGGTAGTTTGCCTCGCAACCCTGGACTTCCTTGGTGGTCTCCCATTAAAATACACCAGGTGGGGCTGACCCTGCTTAGCTTCTGAAGTTTAACAGGATCAGTTGTGAGCGAGCAATCCAGCTGCTGCATCAGTTAGTCTGCTCTGGAGCCGTCCTTCCTGAGTGAAGACAAAAATCTGTGAGCTGGAGGCTAAAAAACTGTGAGCTAGCTCACACTAATTCAGCTTAGAGGGAACCCTGGCCGGGCTCCATTGCCTGTGGCAGATATTTACTTACTTGCTTGACTTACTGCTTGACTTTCTCACTGAGACCCAAGGCGAATTACCAGCTTCCACTCTCCTGGCCTTCCGCAAACTATGCAATACTGAACGATCCAAGAGGGCTTTTCTGCATAGGTAAAAAGACTGCACAGTACAAAATGGTTTCACAAACTTACTTGGTGAAGTGATCGGGTCTTGTGGTTTTAGGATCCCATTATGTCATTTCTGTAGTGCTTAATGTTTCATGTTAATACTCATGTTATGCTTCAGATAGTTCTTTCTGGTGGTTCCAGATTTCTGAAATCCTGATGCATCAGTTATGGGAATGTCCCACTTTGTAGATTGTACTGGCTCACTATGAGTAATCCGCCTTGAGTTCACGTGAGAAAGGCAGATTATAAATAATGTAAATACATAAATAAAATAAATAAATGCTAGCAGGAGACATCTAATGAGCAATGAAATAAGACTAGGATTTGAAGTTTGAAACAATGCAATAAAGCCCATATTGTTGTTAGTTTCGGCTTCTCTAGCAGATCACTTTTTTTCCCCTTGGTATAATACTGCCTGCAAGATGGCAGTGATGATACCTGACACCGTTCAGGAAAATAAAGGCTGCAAGGAAAATACAGTGAGTAGATCTGAATAAAACCAATGGTCATGATCTAGAAATCCCCTGGGACCTGAAGTCAATACATGTGCAACATCAAGTGAGTTTTTGTTCATTTTCTTTGCAACTGCCTTTCTGAGCCTCCAGATTGTGCTGGAACTTCCTCATGGAGCAGACGTAGTGGTTAGAGACTGGACTAGGATCTGGCAGACATGAATTTAAGACCCTATTCTGCCGTGAAACTCACTGGGTGACCTTGGGCCAGTCACAGAGTCTCAGCCTAACCTACCCCCCCCAGGGTTGTTTGTGAGAAACAGACAGGGACAAGAGAACCATGTATGACATGGTTGCTCCTTGGAGCAAGAGTGAAATAAAAATGTACCAGAAAGAAAGCTCAGGCACTCAGTATTATAACTGCAGAACCTGAAAAACCGTCCAGGCCATGATTATGCCCACTACAACACGCTCAAGGTGCATTTCCAGATTGTGACCACTTTCAGTTGTAACTATCAGGGTATCATGAGTGAAGTTCTAGCCTCTATTAATTACTGGAGTTGCCAACAGGCCTGGAGAAAAATGTCCTGTCTTTTTCACTAAAGGCTTAATGTGTAGAAATGGGCAGTAAATCACTTCACCTGATAAACAGTAACCCACTGAAGAGACAGGGCATTTTTCTTCAGGCAGTTGGCAACCCATGCTCAGTCTGATCTTTGTAGATTGCAGCCTGCCTTCGGTTCCACCCATACACCATTTAAAGACTTTCCAAGGTCTGAGCAATCTCATCTTCTGAATCCAAAGGTTTTTTGCCTTCCGTTTTCAAATCTAGAACTTCCGGCAAAACTGATTCTGGGTTTGGCTTTACAGTATGAATGAAAGACGAATGTCACTGCAAGAAAGGTAAAGGTAAAACAAGAAAGGTAATGGTAAAACCCCAAAAGCTTGAAAGTGAAGAGCATCAAAAACTGGATTTCTCAAGGTTTTCAGGTCTGCTGAGTAATTTCATCACTTGCCCATTGTGCTGTTTTCTTCTAGGACACTTTGCACTACTTTGTTTTCAAAGTTAAAGAATGTGAAAGGTTTGAATATGGTGGGTGTGAGGTTGTGATCCTGTCTCCCCCTTGTGGAAATTGCTAGGGAAATGCCCAGCCTGTGGTCACAAAATTTCAGCTTAATTTGCCGCTCCCCCACCAAATATTTAACACTTAAAATTGCCGGCTTCAGTTTCAAGGAATGCATTTGAAAACTATTATTTTCCTGTATGGTAGTATGACATTATAGCACTAGGAAACTTTTTTGCAATGTGAATACATATTTGGCTACAATGCTGTAATTCAGAATTAAGGTTACTGTCTGGAACGCTTTCCTAACCTCTGTAAATTAATATGCAGAGCTTGGATATTGTCTGGAAGATCTTTCTATCTGACTGTGTAATTAATGCACAGGTTTTGGATACTGTCTGGAATTCTTTCCCCGCTAGTTCTGTCATTAATATATATATATATATATATATATATATATATATGTTGTTGTTTTTAAAACATCTATGGATATTTTAACACACACAGAGTGTAGCTTGCTTCTTATTGAAACCATGATAAAAGTTCCATATGTAAAATGCCCCCCCTCCCCGGGTCCCAAAGAGTGTGGGCTAGCTTTTCCTGCTCACCACACCAGATGTCCCATAAAACACTGTGAATTACCATAATGGGAGTGTAGGGTTGCCAACCTCTAGGTGGCAGCTGGAGATATTTTGGGATTACAACTGATCTCCTGGTGACAGAGATCAGCTCCCCTGGAGAAAATGGCTGCTTTGGAAGGTGGACTCTATGGTATTATACCCAACTGAAGTACCTCCCCCCCTCCCAAAACCTGCCCTTCACCTCCAAAATCTGTGAGTATTTCCCAACCCTGAGCTGGCAACCCTAGCTGGGGGACGGGGTGGGGGGATCCAATATGCTGGGCCTTTTTCTTTCAACTAGGCCTCTATATCAACCAAGTACTGAATATCCCACTGGCATATTCCAGGAACTAGTGGTCATTTTTAACTAGGACATTGGATTGGATGGACTCTTGGACTGATCCAGCAAGTCTATTCTTAACTGACATGAGTAGGTAGGTAAGGTGTGTGTTTTATGTGCCATCAAATTGCTTCCAACTTGTGGTGACCCTCTGAATTTATAATCTCCAAAATGTCCTATCATTGACAGCCTTGCTCAGTTCTTGTAAGCTGATGCACCCAATCACAGAAGAGTAAATCATGTACCTATATACAAACAAAAAGGGAATATAGTATAGGGCTAGTGGTGTGCAGTGCAAAAATAATCATTATAATTCCATATCAGAAATTCATAAGTTTAAAGGACCAACACACCATGAACCAGCTGGGGCAGGCTCCCTCCTCTCTAGGAGGAATCCATATCTAGGGTTCCCAAGTCGGCCTGGGGAGCAGGGAAAACCCCGTTCCAGTGGCCCGCTCCCTGCCAGCCTGGATTGGACCACCGGGGGGAGCCCTGCCCCCAAATTGCCAGGCTGCCCCAATGTGCCTGGCGCGATGACATCACCCGGAGGTGACGTCATTGCATCGGGTATGTTTTGAGGGGGACGCTCTGTAATTTGAGGGAAAACTCTATGGTTTCCCCTTGAATTTCAGAGGTCCCGCCCTAACATGCCTGACATGATGATGTCACTTCTGGGTGATGTCATCGCGCCACATGCACAAAGCACATGCGGCAGAACACTCCCGGGCGGGCAAGGAATCCCCCCGGCATCACTCCAGGTAGGACTTGGCAACCGTATCCATATCTCATTTTTGATACATAAGGATTAGAAATATCAGTATCAGGAATTGCTCGTAAAGTCAGATGTTGCTGATCTGCTATTGTAAATATTGGACATTTTTTCAGGTCGACAATACCTGACTTCACACCCCTAGATCTATTAACGGATATTAGCCAAACTGGGAACTTCCAGTGTCTTTTCTGAATACCTGTTGCTGGAAAGCAGATGGAAACTTTGGCCTCAGTTGTAGGCTCTCTGATGAACCACTAGGGTTGACAGCTCTTAGAAGGCAAGCACTGAGGGATCATCTAGTCTAGCATCTTGTTTCTCAGACACATGGTTACAGGCTAGGATGCTGTTATTGACGATGGGATCTGAACTAGGAGCTCTGTGGAGACAGGCAGGCATTGACTCCTTGCACCACTGGCAGAGGGGGAGGACTTTGACACAGCAACCCATGATCCTCCTGGCTAAGAAGTCAGGTGATACTGAAAGGACAGCCTGGTATAACTCTGGGTTATAAAGACTTGCTCACCAGATAATTTCCCACTTTGACTAGATTGCTGTTGGCGAGGGCCATCTGGGTGTTTTGAGTGCACCCTGCAAAAGAGTATTTCCAGCCTGTTTCTCCACCCTGTTATTAAGGAACTGCCTGCCTTAGGCAAAGCTGCCTTACACTCGGGGCTTTTTTCCCCTGGGGGAACGTGCTGGAATGGAGTCCGGAACATCTCAGACAAAAGTATTTTAAAAGTGTTTAAAAGTTCATAAGTTTTCAGTATACAGATTGAAAACTCCATTTTGCTCTTGAGAGTTCCGGCACCTCTTAAAAAACAAAACAAACAAACAAAACAAAAGCCCCACTTACAGTGAATTGGACTAGGGTTGCCAAGTCCGGGTTGGAAAATACCTGGGGATTTTGGGGGTGGAGCCAGGAGAAGGTGGGGTTTGGGGAGGGGAGGGGCCTCAGCATGGTACAATGCCATAGAGTCCACCCTTCAAAGCAGCCATTTTCTCCAGGGGAGCTGATCTCTGTCAGCTGGAGATCAGTTGTAAAAGCAGGAGATCCCCAGGCCCCACCTGGAGGCTGGCAACCCTAAATTGGACCCTTAGTCTATTGGAATCACTATTGTCTACTCACACTGGCAGCAGTACTCTGGGGCTTTCAGTGGAACCGTTTCACACTGCGTACTACCTGATCCTTTTAACTGGTGAAGCCAGGCACTGCACCTAGAGGGGGCAGGGTTGCTGACCTCCATGTTACCTCAAATGTTCCAGTGATGATCCCTGATTGCTGGAGAGTAAAGGCTACCCAGTTGTGCGAATAACCTATTGGTTAGGGTGCTTTGATCAGGAAGGGAGGAACCAGGTGTTGGACTTGCATTCGGGAAGAGATCTTCTTTCCTGTAGACTCCATTATGTAGAGAAATATCTCATGGCTTTGGATGGGGGGGGGGGAACTATTAGTTTGACAGATGCCCTAAAGCCACCTCCCCCACATAGCAAGTTCAAACTTGTTCTTTGCTGCTAGGAACCATTTTGTTTGACTGTGCTCCAGCTTGGTTTTGGTGTACATTTCCAGACTACACTCTGGCCTAGTTCTAGGCCAGACATGGCTAGTACTCATACACAGAGTGTTGGGGGGTGAAAGATGATGAGGCACATTTTCTGCCAGTTTCTCCCCTATGCAGGGACACATGGAGGGGGGGGGGTCTTACATCCAGGTGGGGCCTGGAGTTCTCCTGGAATTACAATTGATCTCTAGACATCAGTTCCCCTGGTGGGAATGAAAGTTTTGGAAGGTGGACTGTATGGCTTCACATCCCTGCTGAGCTCTGTCCACTCCATAAACCTCAAGCCCTCTAAGCACTACCCCCAAATCTCCAAGAATTTCACAACCTGGAGTTAGCAACCGTATTGGCAGGGGGGACCTTCTGCATGCAAAGCAGGTGCTCAGCTACTGAGCCATGACCCCACTCCAAAGTATCCATCTGACTTGAACCCAAGTGCTTGAAGTTGATCTCCAGAGAACCAACATTAATCTGAAGGACCTGTTCATTGAGTATTTCTAAAGCATGGGATCTTCAGAGTGGTACCTGGCACTGCTTGTGCTCGCTGGTCTGCCAACTGTGACATCATTGTAACTGTACGGATTCCTCAGGAGTGATGTTACAGCTTGGCTTTGGCTTTGCAGAAAGGATTTGGCCACACTGTGAAATCTATTAGCATCATATCTGCTTCTTTTGCAGAATAAGCCCTGTTTGGCAATGGGTAACTAGAGCCTTGACCTCTTTGGATGTTACACTCATACTTACCGGAAGGTCCTTGTTCGTAACGTACATATCAGTTTAATGACAGGGCTGACATGACAACAGGGACCTGTTGCAGAATGTTTTGCTTGCTTTTACAGGAAGCTGACCTGCAAAAGGGCTAGATCTTGCCCTTCTCAGGGATTCCTATAGGCTGAAAGCTGGAGGAAAGCAGATGTGTCTTAGTTAGCAGGTCTGATATCCAGTAAAGAGCCCAAGGGGGAATGCTTTCTGCTCAATGCCTGGCTGCCATGGCTTTGGAAATATGCTTTTTCACGGAACATATGCTGCATGCTTGCAAGCCTTCTTGCTGTGTGATTCAGTTAACTGCTTGTACACCAAAACAGACTGTATACTAGAGATGTATTGTTTGAATTTCAGTCTGTGAAAAATCAGATGGAGTTCACCCATATTTACTATATACAGGAGGTATAGTCACTGTTGCTCTTTAGCACATCCTAGCATTAGTGATGTATAATCAGTCTTCTGCTTTAATATGATCAGCAATTATGAGCATTATCCAAATGCTCATGTTTTATTCTAAATGGATTGAAATTGAATTGTTTTGTGAGTGTGTGTTCTTGCACTGCAACTTGAGAACTGAAGTCTACGTAGGCAGGAATGGTACCAGTCCAGAACAAAGCCCTCCTTGGAAGAATGTAGGCAATTTTTTCACAAAAAGAAGCCCTTTGCTTGGATTACCAATTTTCCCTTCGCCCCATGCTTTGGCCTTGCTTGGAGGGTGTGCCGTTAAGGATACCTCAGGCTTGCATGACTTCTTTTCTCCCCTCCCTCAAACACAATGAAATTAATTCTTGCCTTGGTACTTATGGTACTGTAGTTTGTGTGCAGGGGATAGCACTGAATTGCCTAGATAAAGCACAATGATGCTTTGTGTGCGCTATGCATAACACCTTGATCCATGATTCTGAGTATGTATCAGTTATATGTATCAGTTATAGCTTTCCAGCCTCCTTCCTGACATGATGATGAATGCTGTTGGCTGCACAGATGTAAAAGCAATAAAAGCAGGGGTCATTTCGTAGAAAAAGAGGTGCAGGAGCTCATTAGCATAATTTATTTGCATATGCCACACCCCCTGACATCACCAAAAGTATGCCAGAAGGAAGGAAAGAAAGAGAGAGAGAGAAAAAAAAGAAAGAAAGAAAGAAAGAAAGAAAAGAAAGAAAGAAAGAAAGAAAAGAAAGCTGGCAGAGAGTGGAAAGCTACTAATCCAAGCCTCAGAAATACTACTATTCTGGGAGGAGAGCTTCAGTGGTGGCTGGAGCCTTCAGAAGGCTGGTCAGAGGAACAAGGACCTTTCCAGGGGATGGGGTCATTTTGCTGCAGCCATGACACAAGCAGGCATTCCCCCGCAGGTGGGGGAGGGCTGGCACCAACTCCCAGAGCTGAGTTCCCCCAAGCTCCTGCTCGAAATGACCCCTGAATAAAAGCACAAATACAGACTATTTTAAACTAATAATACACCGGCCAGTACACCAGCAGCTGAAGAATATTGGTTGGTCAACTAGAGAGAAAATGAGTATCATTAGTAGGGTTAGTTCAATGTTCAAGCATGTTGTTGGTGAGCATTGCAGTAGTAGTATTACTACTTCACAGGGTGACTGTTGTGGGGAGGGGAAGGGAAAGGAGATTATAAGCCGCTCTGAGACTTCTTTGGGTAGTGAAGAGCGGGGTATAAAGCCAGTATCTTCTTCTATTATCTCTGCTTTGTGCTAGGTGCTATAAACAGCATGGAACCAACACATTTCACTGGTCAGAGAGCTTCGTCCATGACTACTATTTATTAGTTAGGTTCCATTTATCACTTTTAATGCAAACAGATAGGCATGAACACACGGCCTGCCATTTCACACACTGCAGATACTTAACGTGTTTTGAACTGTTGATAACATATCAGGCAATGTTTTTCTAGCATATATTTAACGAAAAGAACAAATGTTCTCAGCTTGTCCATCAGTGGGATTGGAGCTGTTGCCAAATCACTCATCCCTTCATTATTAAAAAAAATAATGATGCTAACGGGAAAATCATGACACAAAATAGTTTTAGCTTCTTCAATACTGTGAAACAAGCCTTAACATAATCAAAGTCATATCACCATCTACACTGCTGAACTCAGAGAAGAGCAAATAATTTCTTACCAATGGAGTTTTCATTTGTGTTCAAATTCTTACCAGGTGAAAACCATCTAACCATCACATTTAATTTGCTTGCTTGATAATAATAGTTTATGTTAGGGATACCCAAACCCCTGTTCTGTATCCTTTGATACACTTTTTTTTTGCTGCAAATCATGGGGGTTTATTTTTCCAACTAAACTGAAGAATCATCTGCTGTACTTCAGTTATTTCAAACTGGATTATCATAGGTATGTTCATAAAAAGAAATAAGATTCTAGGTAGTACAGATTTTTTTGCAGTTGCAATTCTACCTACCCAGGATAGCAGAAGTTTCCTCTAAAATGCTGTATATGTTTCCATTTACAAAACACATTTTTGTATTTACATTGTACTATTTTATTCATATCTTACTGTATCCAGAAACCTAAGTATCTAATAGTTGTAGAACTCACAGTTATACTGAAAATTCTTACAAGATCATTATTTTCAAATAAAAACATATTATTTGCCATCCAGGATAATTTTTAAAATTAAGCCTGTAACCAGAAACATTTGAAAATTGATCTAAAATATGTAACAGAACAGCTACTGAAGTAAATGGCTGAACCACAGACAGTGCAAAATCATCAGCAAATAAAGAAAGCTTAAGATTTTCTTTTCCTAATTGTACATCCTTGGTTTCAAGATAATTCCTAAGAAAATGGCTGTTGAAATATTCATCTTTTCCTGATGCAGCAAGACTACTTCTGAGCAGCCTCTGCCAAAGTTGCATCGTGGATGTGGCAAAATTTTGTTTTACTGTTTTTAAAAACTCTTTATCTAATGGTGAATGGCCTATGGGCTATTAAACCTATATAAACTTTGAACTTTGTTAATTCCTGAGTGCAATTGCTAATGACTCTATCACAATGACAAATAACGATGGGGATAAAGGGCAATCTTGTCTTGGTCCTCCATAATGATTTTTCTCTTTCTATAATTCACCATTAACTGCTCACTTTTGGATTTCTATACATCAATGAGATTTAAGTACTAAATAAACTCCCAGGATTACATTGAGACAACATTTTTGTAAATGCCCATTCAACATGATCAACTGCTTTTTTAGTCACAAAAATCATAAACATTCTTTGAGAATTTTAGAAATAACTCTGCTAAGTCTCTGAGTTATTAAAGCTGGCCATATTTTAAAGTCCTGATATAAAAGAGATATAGATTGATAAGGATTCATAACCAGGAAACTTTTTTCTGGTTTCAATACGTGTTAGCCTCTTTCCATGATGGAAGAATCTGTAGAGATTTGTTAATATCATTTAATAAAATAGTGAGTGAGTATTTGGTTGTACCAAAAATAATTTATAGAACTTTGGGATGAATCCCTCTGGTTCCAGAACATTATCATTTTAAAGATTTTTAACTATTGCCAACTACTGCAGACTCTGTAAAGTGAACTAGCAGTACCAGCAGTGAATTTAGGCATCTTAATTTTAGAGAGGAATATCTAATATAACAGGATTATCCAATGTATACAATTTTAAATATTATTTTGTAAATTGGGTAATAATTTCTTCATCATGAATGAAAACTCTATCATTAACAAAGATCTTAGATATATACTTTATATTTTGTTTATGGTTTGAGAACACAACATAGGAACATAAGAGAAGCCATGCTGGATCAGCCAATAGCCCATGCAGTCCATAACTTGTAGTGACTGTTCTTGATTCACCACAGACTTAATGAACATTTTGTAATTGTTTTTCATTCATGTATTACTAAGTACTGCATTGTATTTTATTTTAATCTTTAATAAACAGTTTAATTATTAAAACAAATAAATAATTTAAATTATTTAAAAAACCCAAAAAACTAATAAATAAATAATTTAAAGATTACAAAGAGTTTTCCCAAAGCTGCATAGACATTACCATAAGGGTGCTCAGTACAACCCTTTAGCCCCCTCTGCTCCCTTTATTATAGTTTTATTGAACTATATTGTTCGTGAGCAGCTTCAGGAATTTCGTGAGCTTTTCGTGAGCTGCTTCAGGAATTTCTCTAAGACCTCTAAGAATTAAACACAAGTACACATATATGTATGCTTATGGATGACCAAACATAATGTTACCAAAGTGAGCCTCAAGTCTAATGTGTATGAAGTCGAATGGTAAACTAGTAATGGCACAATAGCAAGCATCTCTCTTCAGCCTACGCTTTGAGTAGTTCAGCTTCTCTTTTCTTTTAAAGCAGAGGTAAAATTTCTTAGAAATAGAATTATGGCATTACCCAGTTCCAGATCTGTCTTGTGAACAGTTTAAGGACCTTTGAATGATGAAGAGGACATAATGTAAAAGGATTTTGCTGAGTCCATTGAGTGATGTCCACTGGATCTGTTGCTGATGTGTTCAATAATAAAGATAAATTGAGCAGGAAAAAAAAAACACTCTGTGTCACACAGTGGCCAAAATCCAGGTGTCATCAGGAGGTCCACTAGTGGTGCCAGAACTCCAGGAGCCTTCCACTGTGGTCCCCGAGCATCAAGAATACAGATTATCACTGCTCCAGACAGTTTAATAGTTTGGCTACTAGCTTTGCAAACTTATTAACCAATTCAAAATACTGTTGCCTAAGGAAAACCATTTTTCCCCACAGATCTTCTGAGGAGAATAATAATAATTCCTGCCCAGTTATATTGGGGGGGGGGGGATTGCTCTGAGGATACCTCTGATTTGTTAAGAAGGGAATCAGATTTAGACACCTCAAGATACTGAAATAAGCTGTGGTTTTCAAGAGGGGGAGAGTTTAGGTACACAAATAAAGAGACTGTCTCCAGGAAACCTGAAGAATAAATGGAAACTATATGAAGATACATTGTAACTGTAACTAAAATAGTCAGAAGCCTCTCATTAAGAGCCAAGAATATATCAAAATAAGTGTCAACAACACTATTTTGATTGTTAAAAGAAGTATAATCTGTATTATCAACAATTTTTACCTCAGTGTTTCCAGCTCCTGACTACACCTATCCCATCCTTGCCTGTTAAATAAAAACCGTTATTTCTGTTTGAATGTGACACCATCTCAAGTACCATTTAAAAGGGAAAAAAGAGGACTCCTGCTTATCCCACCAAATCCCAGGGCTGTGCTGAAAAACAAATAAAATCTATGTGGCGGGGTGGGACAGCCAGACTTTTGAAACCATAACTATTCCATGCTACTTGGGGCTGCTCAATCAAAGTTGGGAACTAATTTTTGGTGGGAAAACCTGCCTGAGAGTGGGGAAGTGCCAGGGGTCTGTCATAACAAGTAACAGGCTTTTTCCTTTTCGCATTCTGACTGCCTTCCTGAAATTGACCATCCACATCTTTCAGCTTGCTCCCATCTCTTTGTTCATCCCATCCTCATTCTTGATTAGTCTGCTGCACAGCCAGGCAGTCTTCCCCCATCACTTCCCACCTGGCTGGGAAAAGTGAAAAATTACTTTCCCTGGTTAATAGCTTAAAGTACATTAAAGTATATAGCTCAGTCCTTCTGTCTTGTATTACCATAGTTTTGCTCCCCCTCTTCTGTTCTGTATCAGAATATCAGAAATATACTTTCTGTTTAAGTATTTGTCCCACTATGCCTCTTTTCTTCCCTGGGATACTTATTAAGTCAATCTGGGAATGGTGTTGACTCTAGACTAAACAAAAAATCCCTACCGCTGAATCTGTGTTCTAGTTCTAGAAGTACAAAGGGTGCTCTTCACTTGGCTGCTTCTACTGGGGAAGGGGGGCTATTTGCATAAAAATGCAAGAAGCCTGGATAAATTGGAGAGCCGTCCTGCAAGATAGAAAGAAACCACGGAACAGTTGAGGAAGATTGGCATTTAACCCAGTCTTTCCCATCTGCAGAAAGTTTGGTAAATGCAAGCCAGAGCGGCTTTTTCAAAAAAAGGAAAGGAGGGATACAAATGCTACCCTCTGCCCAGCTTTTGCTGACTGGTTTTGTTATTCTGGAAAAGGCAAGCTAGGCTTTAACAGTTGATCTAGGATATGGCAGAAGCCATCGGCATTGGTTGCACAGTTGCACATCTTCCCTTTATAGGTTTTGGGGTGAAATATGTTTTTAATTAAAGACCAAGAGAGGATTTGCACTGTAGTCACATGCAACTCGCTGCATCAATCTGGTCCCATTTTATACTCAGAGTCATTTCCTTTGTAAAACGCATCTTAGGAAAATCAAGAAGCTAAAATCAAGGCCTGAGAAGACCCACCAGTTAGGAACAGGTAAAATTCTAGCCCTCTTCAAAGGGCATAAGGTGCATAGAAATCAAATCACACAGATGACAAATGGGCATGGAGGGAGGGGGCCGTAGCTCAGGGGAAAAGTTTCTGCTTGGCATGCAGAAGGTCCCAGGTTCGATCCACAACATCTCAGTTAAAAGGATTAGGTAACAGGTGTTGTGTAAAACCCTAACCTGAGACACTGAAGAGCCACTGCCAGTCAGAAGACACAATACTGAACTTATCAATGGTCTGATTCAATATAAGGCAGCTCCATGTGTTCATCGAATGACCATGCTGGTCCCACCCCCCTTCTGTTACCCAAAGAGGCAATATCCTAATTAGCTGGGGGAAATCAGCTTTAAAGGAGACAAAGCTAGAAGGTAACCTGGGATTCTCCACCTATGTATACAGGGATCTTTCCCTTAGATAACTCTTGAAATGTTCAACACACAAACACACAGAAAACACATAAGCTAGCTAAAAGGAAATCAGAGAGGAGAAGGGAGAAAGCAATTTCAGGGAGGCGATAGCTGCCAGTCTTGAAAAGTGGGGTCCATGGAGGCAGCAGTGAAATGACCAACATGTCATGGAGAAGAGGAAAAGGCCCCCGCGCAAGTGGGGTGTGTGAGGTATGGTGCCGAGAACACACACACACGGATATGGTGTAGTTTGCTGCAATTATAAAAGAAAAAAGGGGACGCTCTCCCTTTAAGTGCACAGAACTGGAAGGCTCTTGATGCCCGGTCTCCATGCTGAGACTGGGTGCGGGGCACTTTATAGCCGGCTCCATGTGTTTAAAGGGAGAGCATCCCCTTTAAGTGCATGGAGCTGGAAGGCGCCCAATGCATGGAGGGGAAGGGGAGGGATGGGCCCGGATGCCAGCCAGAATGCCATTCCGGCATGTTCCAGCCCCAAAAGAGCCCTGTCTAATCTAATCTTTAAGTGTCCGGTTTGCACTATAGTGCCACCAGTACTGATGGTCAGAAGCTAAACTGCAGGCTTCAACAGTCCAAGGAAACAATAGTGTCCCTGTGAGGCAGATTAGGCTAAGAGAGAATGACTTCAGGCTTCCAGATGAACCAAGTGGGGGAACAGACTTAATTAGAAACTCTAACCGCTAGATCACAGTAGCTGAACAACCCATTTCCTCAGGAAGGACTGATCTGCTTCCTGACAAATGGATTACTCACCTATGAGTTTGCCTCATTGTACCTACCACATCATACCCTGACTTTTGGAATATTTACATATTTGTATATATCCTTTTAGCCTACCATCTGGGTTGTGTTTTTATTGAGCCTTGAACTGGTTAGCTCTACCACCATAGCAATTGAATGCTGAGCAGGAGACCTGGTAATATATGAACTAAATTGTTCCACAAGTGGTTCTGTGGAAGGAGGAAGTTCTTGGGAACACCAGACAAAGAACGTGGACCTGCAGTAGCCATACCATTGCAAGGTTGTTGCTTTATGTGAAGCTCCTTCGTTGAGCTCTGTAGTCCCCTCATTTATCTACTCCTCAGCAGCAAATACACTCCAGACAGTCCCTCAGTACCACTTCAAACAAATTTCATCCCGGAAAATGGTTCGGTGCTTCTATATATGACACTATTCCCTTCTCTGCAGTGCTGTGTAAGCACTTTTTGGGCCCTTGGAATGCTTTCCCAAGCAACACATTAGTAATAATTATTTCTAATAATAATGACCGCTTATCCTAATAATTACTACAGCTGTACCTAGTGGTTCAGAATAAATCACACTTGATAGTCATTTAAGTAATTCATATATCTAATGAAATTATAGTGTTTGGCAACATATATACTTTGGGCCATGGCCAGTTTAAGGGCTTTGGGAAAGATCCATTCTAGTGCCTGTCACCAAGCATGCTGCCTAGTGCAGATTTCTGATTGTTGTTGCACCTATGTGCTTTACATTGGAGACTAGTTATCATCAGTGTGGGACCTATCATGTGGGGTTCCACAGGGCACAGTCCTATCCCCCATGCTCTTCAATCTTTCTGTAAAGCCCTTAGGGCAAATCATTCATAGTTTTGGGGTTGGCTGTCATCAGTATGCAGATGATACATAGTGATATATACCCTCATCCAAATATCCTAGTGTTGCAATGGAGCTCCTAAACTGCTGCTTGGTTGTGGTGGTTAAATGGCTAAGCGGGAACAAACTAAACCCTGGAAAGAAAGAATCATAGAATCATAGAGTTGGAAGGGACCTCCAGGGTCACCTAGTTCTACCCCCTGCACAATGCAGGAGATTCACAAATACCTTCCTCCACACACACACCCCCCCCCACACACGACACCTCTATGTCCAAAGGAGGGCCACCCCCCCCCTTTAAGTTCCCTGGCCAAATTTGCCTGGAATCAACTACTTCCTGACCCCAAAGTGGCAATCAGCATTTCCCTGGGCATGTAAGAAAGGGCCACAAGAACTATGCACTGATGCAACCTTTCCTGCCCTCCCTTCTCATGATCTGCCAAAGTTAACAGAATCAGCATTGCTGTCAGATGGCCATCTAGCCTCTGTTTGAAAAGCTCCAAAGAAGGAGGTCATGTTGGTTGGGAAGGAGAAGGTCTTGAAGGACATTATGCTTCCCACTTTCAACAGGGTTCAGCTGACCCTTGCTGACTCTCAGTTAAGAGCTGCAGGGTTAAACTGGATCTAACATTATTGCTGGTCAATTCTCAACCTCCATGTTATTCTCACAACAGCCCTGTTACAGTAAAAAGACTAACACAATTTGTGGCAGGGTATGAGCTTTTGTGAGTTACTGCTCACTTCTTCAGATACTCATGAAAGCACATCCCCTGACACAAATTTTGTTAGTCTTTAAAGTGCTACTGGACTCTTGCTCTTTTCTGCTGCTGCAGACAGACTAAGGCTGCGGTCACACACACTAAATAATCCACTTTCAATCCACTTTCAATGCACGTTCCAAATGGATTTTGCAAGTTCACACAGTTAAAATCCAGTTGCAAAGTGCACTGAAAGTGGATTGAAAGTGGATTATTTAGCATGTGTGACCGCAGCCTAACAAGGCTACCCATCTTGATCTAACAGCCTTGATAGGTAAGTTAGGCTAAGAGAGTGCATTTCATGGGCCCAAGGTCCCCCAGCAAGCTTCACAGCAATGTGGAGAACTGAACCTATGTCTTCCAAATCCCAGGTTAACACCTTAACTATTGCACCACACTGGTTCCTAGTTAGAGCTAAAGGTTTAATTATTGTGGTCTTGTGCTCAAATTCCAAAATGCTGAGCTTGGTATTCTGAATAACACTGAGCGGATCTCTCCCATTCTGCTCCTTAATGGTTTAGGAATCTCTCTCAGTTACATAAAAACATAAGGGAAGCCAATGTTGGATCAGGCCAATGGCCCATCCAGTCCAACACTCTGTCACACAGTGGCCAAAAATACCTGCATTGTGGTGGTGAAAACTGTTGTCAAGTCGCAACTGACTTATGTCAGCCTCGTAGGGTTTTCCAGGCAAGAGATGAACAGAGGGGGTTTGCCATTGCCTGCCTCTGTGTTGCCACCTGGGACTTCTTTGGTGGTCTTCCATCCAAGGACTAACCAGGGCCGACTCTGCTTAGTTTCCAAGATCTGATCAGATGAGGCTAGCCTGGGCCATCCAGGTCAGGACATTCAATTTCATTTTAACTCAGAGAATTCCTAAAATGGATTTTGGAATCATATCATGCACCATTTGCAGCAGCTTTCAGTTCCTTCCATTCATATCCATGTGCCCTTGTGCACACTGGTGAAATGCCACACAGAAATAAGATTGTTATGACACGACACAGAGTCCAGTTAAAGATTGCTTTGAGGCAGTGTTTTATCTGTTTTCACGGGCTCACACAGAGGGGTAGAAACACATGAAGTTCGGGAACTGAAAGCTGTGGCAAAGCACTGAATATGCTGAATATTAGATTTTTTTTTTAAAATGGAACAATGAAAAATATTGAAGTGGACCCACTATGGGAACAAAACCAGGCAGTTCAAAACTCCAAAATCCAAGGAGAATTTCAAATAAAGAGAATGTGGGAAGCATCCTGAACTTATTTATTTATTATTTAATTTAAACCCTGCTCTCTCCCCCCCTCCCCGTGGGAACCCAAAGCAACTCACAACATTGTTCTCCTGGCCTCTGTTACAGCCCCACAACAACCTCTGTGAGGTAGGTTAGTGTTGTGTTCTAATATGGTCCGGCCATGCGGTCCGGCCATGCGGTCTGGGGCAAACACATGGCCGGGCACAGACAGAGCTTTGCTCCAGAACACAATAAACTGGCTGGATTGTGATTTAGACCTATCGGTCAGCCAGGATGCAAATAGGGACCAATGATCTGGGGAGACTTAATTGTAATCCTATCAGAGTGCGTGGGTGAGGCCGGGGGCATGGTTTAGATGTGCATATAAGCAGACCCCCCAAGCCCAGCTCAGCCATGTGTTCCAGAACCTCCTAATAAACCATGAGCTGATTTTACTTGAATGCATCTGTGGACTGAGTACTTGATAGTTAGGCTGAGGGAGAGCAACCGGCCCAAGGCCACCTAGTAAGCTTCCACGGCAGACTGAGGGTTCAAACCTGGCTCTCCCAGACCCAAGTCTGACACTCTAACTGCTGCAGCATGATGAATTAAAGGTTCCTGTCAAAAGAAAACATGCTTGTTTGTTAGAGAAGGAATAGGATCAGGACGCGCTCAAGTGGAGTGACCGTGGAGATGCTGTTTTCAGTGTTTCTGTCTTCTTCAGTAAGTCTGGCTACATTCATCTCAGTTCCTCCTCTTTCATGCCACAATCTGTTTTCTGTTTCTTTTCTCCACTAAACGACCCTTTGGATCGAAAACTTTGAGGCATGATGGCAAAACTTGGGAATAATAATTAACAATTATTCTACAGGAGAAGGTTCCAGCTGGAGCGATATCTGGTAGCTGAGCATATATCTAACTAAGGATTGTTATTTAAGCAATAACCCTTGAGAAATTGGTCGTTACCAGCATTAAACGACTCAGCCCATTGCCAAGGATGGTTAACGCTCTAATAAACTGGTCATTAACTGCAGTAACAATGAATTTCGAGGGGATTATTGCTATTATAAACCTTAATCAATGGTTTATAACAGCAGTAATGTGGTCCTTTCTTTTAGAAGTAAGTAGGGCAAGCAGGAGCAGCAGGGCTGGAATAGTTTCCATTAAGGAAGATGACAGAATGAAAAGACTGAAGTGTGCGTTCTCAGAAAAATACTTTCAGAGATAGCTTCCCCACCCCCAAGATCTTAATGACTGTACAGTGACACCCAACAATATTTAGGGAAATTTTCCAAGCTCAAATTAGACCGGATATTAGATAAGATTTTGAGCAGTGCACAGAAATATCCCATTAACTCCCCCTTGGGATAAATTAGTGGTAGGGTTTAAATTACATTTGGGATCACCCACATTGCCATGTTTGGGTTCAGGAGGGAATTTTCCTCCAGCCTTAGACTGATAAGGGTTGTGTATGGTGGGCATTTTCCCAAGCTTCTTATAGCCTGGCTCACTTACATGAATCACCTTATTTTAGTCATTTTATTGACACATTTTGAATCCATGCAACAGAAAGATCTATAAAACAATGGTCAAATCAGCAAATATACAGCAAGAAAGCCAATAGCATTAAAACATTGATCATAAGCCAAATAAAGCAAGGGGTGCCAAGCTGGATTCCACTGCCCTTTAAGCTCTGAAAAGCCCTCTTAAAGAGAACTGTGTTCAGCAGACATTGCAAAGAGAGAATCAAGTGAATATCCCTTGGCAGAGTGTTTGAGTTGGACTGTGTTTTATTATAGTCCCAGGGTACCAGAATCTTGAGAAATTCCAGGAAAGATTTTGCTTATAGCTCTGCACTGACTGGATCTAGGCGAGCTGCTATGAAGGGCTTTCTGGTCAGCCTCATTCTCCTTTCTTTTTTCATACCGTTGGTTCTGAGTGAAGTTATACTCTGTTTACCAAAGAAGAGACCCTCGGCATATTCCCAAGGGATTGCATCTTACATTCAAAATACCTCTGATGGTGGAAACAAATAGAGAGGAACTTCTGAAGATGGCCTTAGCATTGCCAACCTCTAGGGGCCTGGAGATCTCCCAGAACTACTGATCTCCAGACAGTTTACCTGGAGAAAATGGTTGTTTTGGAGGGTGGACTCTATGGCATTATAACTCGCTGAGGTGTCTGAGGGAGGATTTACCTCCCCTCCCCAAATTCCTACCTCACCAGGGTCCGCCATCAAATCTCCAGGAATTTCCCAACGCAGAGTTGGCAAGTCTACTTCTGTAGTAGGTCTATATGCAAAAAGAGATTTGAACGATTTGCTTTTAAGCATGTTTTCTGCAGTGTGTGCCTGCTTTAAGTGTACCTTGATGAGAGCTAGTCCATTGTGAGGGTCGGAGTATTGGAGCGGAACTGGGAAGATTGGGGTTCAAATCTTCTTTCAGTTATAAAACGCACTTGGTGACTGTAGTCACAGAGTTTATACTCTTCTATTTAACTGTGTTGAGGAACTGGTAATTTGTGGACTTGGCCTAAGATCACATGACTTTAGTTTGCTCTAGAGCAGAGCTTTTGGCCCAGGTGCCCCCCCCCCGCAATGTCTGTCCATGAAGAAGTTCCTATGCTGACATTGTGTGTGTGTGTGGGGGGGCAGGGCGGGTAATGCTTGGAACCAGTGTTCCAGTGTTCCAAGCCCTCCCCCCCATTGTGTTTTACTACATGTACGAGGAGTAGATGCTAAACATGATCCTCCCAACATGTAGTGGCTGTTTTGTCTGCAAGGGGCAACATACATATTTTTAGCCTCAGCACACACTTACCGAAACCCTGATTTTTCAAAGGCTGCCCCACAAAGAATGTGCAGCAATAGCCAGAGAATCCCCAAGGGTGTATAGGTACCAGTAGACAGATCATTAAGAGTGGGCGAGAAGTTCTGTACCTTCCCCGATATAGCTGCAATCAAAGGCCTAATTCTCAGGTGATAAATCTGTGTCAGGCTCTGGCACTTCAGAAGGCAATTGGGGGCTCACATGATTAAGTGATCCTCCATGTATCGGAAAGATCTGTGATCAGATCTTCCCAGTGTTTTTAAAAGGCTAATAGCTGCCTTGCAAGAGCCAAATGCATGAGCAGAAAAGAACAGAAAAAGGCTTCCCCTTCATCATGGTTTCAATTAGCACCCCCCCCACACACACACACACGCACACATGTGCTGTTATTAGTCAGGGAAAGGTGAAAAAACTGCATGGAGAGGCTGCCTATCTTTTTGTCTTTCCACAGCAAACAACAAAAGCATAGCATGGGAGAGGCTATTTTGACCGCAACAGTGAGCATTTTGAAAATTCTAGAATGTCTGATCTCTCCAAGCATCATATCTGATTTGGACCTTAGAACTCGCTTGAAGATGGTTAAAAAAAACCCTGAGGTTAAAAAAGGGAATTCTAACAAAAAGTTATGGTATCACAGAGTCACAGAACTGAAAAGTTCTTTGGGGGTCATCTAGTCCAACTTCTTGCTGAATACAGAGGTATGCAACTTCAGCAGCCTTGACAGGTGGCTACACAGCTTCTCCTTAAAGACCTCCTGTGAAGGAGAGTCTACTCTACCACCTTTCGAGGCAGTCTGTTCTATTGTCGAACAGCTCTTACAGAAAGAAAGCTTCTCTTTATATTTGACCGAAATTCGGTGGTGGAAAGTGCTGTCAAGTCACGGCTGACTTATGGTGCACCCGCAGAGTTTTCAGGACCAGTCCACAGAGGTGGTTTGCCACTGCCTGCCTCTGTGTAGCAAGCAACCCGGAACTTCCTTGTTGTTTTCCCATCCATGTACTAACCAGGGCTGACCCTGCCTAGCAGCCAAGATCTGAAGAGATTGGGCTAGCCTGGGCCATGCAGGTAAGAGCAACCAAAGTTTACTTCCTTGTAATTTCCACCTATTAGTTCTAGTCCCCCCACTCTAGATAAAGAGAAAGCAAGATACCCCATTTTCTACTCGAAAATCTTTAAGATACTTAAAGGAAGTAAGCACGTCTTCTTTCTCTCTTTTTCTTCTCCAGGCTAAAAATGCCCAGCCCTTGGAGACTTCCCTCAGGGCTTGGTTTCCAGACCCTTCACCTTCCTGGTTGCCCTCCTCTGGACACACTCTGGTTTGCTGTGAAGAAGAGAACAATATCAGAGAAAGACAAATTCTTTCCCCCAGTTTCTTACAGGGGAAATCTATAGCTGGGCTTGTTTGGTACCAATAGGCTAATCTTTAGGCAGAAAAGTGCACTGTATTGGGGGTCCATTTAGTTTTTAATGGGACATTTTAAGGGATCCCATTTTCAACTGCCTTTTATAAATCTGCAGTAGGCTAATGTGACTGTTTTGGGGAAAAATAACTATATGCCATTGAAATACACAGCTAAACGTAATGCAAGAAAAAGTCATAGTTGAGCACATGACATGAAAAATGTACTGCGTGATGAATATCTCAAATCCAGTACACAGGTAGGGGGGAGATATTTCTGATAATGACTGTTTCCGAAGCATCTGAGAAATGTTCTTGCCTGAGTTGTGTTCATACTTCAAAATGAAGTGTTGATAAAATTTCTTGTTAAAAGATGATAGTTGGAGTCATTTGGACCGATAAGGCTTCTATTGCTAAGCATATTACAGAGAGAAAAGAGTACATGTATTCAGTGGTGCCTGGAGGGAGAGGCACAAAATTTTAGTGCATGCAGTAGGGAGAGGCTTGACTCTTATTGATTGATTGCATTTCTATCCCACCTTGTTTTCATCCTGGAACTCAAGAAATGGCATGAGGGCAGAGAAACAGTTGTGAAACTTAAGATACACAGAGTTGTGTCTCACAAGGGAGAAATGAAATCAAATGAAGCATATTTGAAACTAACAGACAGCTTTCGATGGTCTCAGCCTTAATAGAGATACAGAACCAACAAGGTCCTCCTGGCCCATCTAGGGTAACCCCCTAAGCTGGCAATGGATGCTTATTCTTTTTGGACTTCTGTCAGTGATGTCCTTGAGTGCAAAATGGTGCAATCATTACTCAGTTATTGTGGTAGAGCCACATTTTTTTTCTTTCAGTTAAGTGTAATGCTGCCCAGGTTGTCATATTCTTTGTCCGTTGACCTGAAGACCTCTGGTTCTAATGGATGACAGTAGTCAATAGAGGTATTCTGAAATATTTGGGATCTTGAGATGTAATAATGGACCGTGTGTTGAGCTTGGATGTGGGAATTTCAGTTTCAGCTATGAAGCTTTCTGGAATACAAGTGAGCCAAACTTTTCAGCTCCTACCCCTATGTACCAACCTGACTGGTAGGAAAAACTCATACCATCTTCCCACCAAAATCTTCTACTTATAAATTTTATTGCAGATCCCTGGGACCCATCAATAACTTTGACTTGAATGCTGGTGAACAAAGAGAAAGTTACAACAGGGGCCTGAATATCATTAAGAGCTGCTTCCTCCTTATCTTCAAGAAGGAATGAGATGGATGTCATGATACAGAAGTTTTATCTAAGAATGTGCCATAAAGAGAAGGCTGGAGAAGGAGCAGGAATTCCCTTTGGTGACGAAACAGCTACTCCACAACATGCTCCTGTTAATACAGTCTACAATAGCTCAGTCCTGTAGCCAGGATTTTTTAAGTCGGGGGGCCTTTAAATAAGTAAGGGGGCACTCCGCACAGACACCCCCACACCCCCCAAGGGAGTGCTACAAGTAAACAAATGGAAATCAGGGGGCCTTGGCAGTAAGCTGGGGGGCCAGGCCCTTAGATGCCCCAGTGTAGCTATGGGCCTGCAATAGCTTGACTTTTGTGCCACAACATCACCTTCCTATCTGTCTCACCTTTAAATCTTGCTCAGGCATGTTGTGCATTTCTGTGTCTTCCTTCTGTGCAACAGTGTACCTTTGCCCTTGCTTAATTCTATGCAATGCTGTCTTCTTGGCTGTATAGGAATTGAGGTGGTTTTGAATTTGTTTTCTCATCCTCTGAAATATTTTCCATTCTTTTAGCTATGTGTCATCAGTACGAAACGTAAATGTACTGTTGGACATGTACAAGCAAATCATTCTTGTTAAACAAAATAGGGTTATAGGGTTATCAGCATTTCTGGCAAGGTTCTTGTGCACACCCCCTCCCGCCTCTGGAAACTGGAGGAAATACATATAGAATCGGTGATTTCCCATAGCCAACAGTAGTTTCTTTTTTTAGTCAAATTAAGATTTCTAAAATCGCAACACCACCCAAGAGACAGAAAAGGAACAAAAAGCATATCACAGAGGTACGTTCTTGAAGAATTTACTCATCTAATCATTCCGTTGCCAGTTTCATCCTCTGTACAATTCCTACTGACCATAACAAATCCAGTCTGGGTACATCACTGTTCGTAGTTGATTTCACCAAAATGTGGATTTCTCTTACTGCCAACAGCCAGTCTAGAATCTTTGCACCAATGTTCACTGTGAAAATCTTTGGCAGATCTTTTTTTTGCTTCCATTTCCTGGCAAAGACCAATCTGACAGCAGTGAAAATATGTAAGGCTATCATTTAAAGATACCTAGGGATGTTGGGAACATAATTCAGCAGTAATGTCTCCCAACAGTAGTTTTTAAATGCTGTCGCCAGTCCCAAGCATCTGTGTGTTTTAGTGTCTAAGATCTGTTAGTGCCAGAAACAGTTAAGCAGAAGAATGCATATTTTTAATTTCAGAAGGTGTTACTTACTTAGAATATATACTTCCCTTAAACAATACCAATGAAAGGCAAGCTGACATGGCCATTTTTCATGTGCTGTCATCATTATCCATTTTGGTTCACCACAGACTTTCCTGCACTCACAGCTTACTGCAGAGTATCCAAGCAATCAAGCCTTTAAACTTGACTTTGGATTTCTGTCCTTGCCATCCGCACCAGTCTTATACCATCTGGTGTATTTATTCTGCAGCTACAATCCCCCCCCCCCTTTCTAAATGAGGGTGGAACGTCACTTGTGACCTGTGGTGGACAGTGCCCATTTTTTTAAAAAAAATTATGCAATTGCCCCATAGCAGTTGTGCAGTACTGTCCAGCAAGCACCTTCCATTTAAATCCTCCTAGTTCATGGTTTGTGCATGTCTTTTAGAGTTAGTAGGTTGAATGACAGGGAATAGAAAGGAATGCAGGCAAAGGGGGAAAACCCACTGTTGAAACTGACCATAGTTGTCTTGAAATTGACAAGGAGCTGAGAAGCCCTGTTTCCCATATTGCTGAGCACTAGGGGAGAGGGCAGCTCTGCTGTGCATATGTGAGTGTCTTCTCCTTTGGAGAAGTGAAGGTGCTGCTAGATTGTCAGTAACTTCCATTTATCAGCAAACAGCCCCTCTTCCTACATACACAGCTAGTTTCTCCCCTCTTAGTCTCCCACCTCCTCCTTTCTAAGCAGCCTGCCTGTTCTCTCCCTCCCTCTTCCCTGATTTAAGAAGCAGAGGCACAGTGGCCAGGATAAAGATTTCTTTTTTAAGGTTCAGAGGGTGGGTTTGTCCTGGCTTATGATAAGTGCTTGTGGAGGGAGGGGGGCAGATTCCGCCACCTTTCCCCAAAGTGGCAGGAGAAGGCAGCACAGTGCTGAATGGTTCCCCTCAGGCACAGCGATGCCGATGGCTTCCTGCACATTCAGCTGTGTGCTGCCTTCTCCTGCTGGCTGGTTTAAACTTGGCAGGCTCCTTGGCAGGCTCTGTTGAACTGTCCATTTTAAAGCAGGCTGCTCAGCAGAGTCCCAGATGATCCTGCGGGGAGAACTCTCCCTGCAGGATTGGTTTCTGCACACACACACACACAAACCACCACCTCAGCCTTTTCCTATGAATATATATATATTTTAATCCAGAGAACCCAGTTTAGTAAAAAAACCTAATTTTGCTAAACTTAGGCTGCGGCCACATGAGTGAGATAATCCTGAGGGGAAGTGAGGCTATTTTGCCCCAGAGCAATTTGCCCTGCAGTTGCGCAATCACACAGGTCTGTGGACCTGCTAGCGCAACTCGCCACTGTGTGATCAGACACAACTGCAGGCGAGTTATTTTTTTTCTTGTGGTTGGTTTCCGATTCGCTTAAACAGGGGATTGATGAATCGCTCCTCCACCCTAAGGGCTTTCGATGATGCGCACACTGAGAAGGGGAAAAAAAAAACAGTATGGCATCAGGACAGCCTGTGATCAGACAATCCCCGACACCACACTTCTGCGCTGGAGTGATCACACGGGGAAAGTCTGGCTGTGGGCTGCCGCAACCCATTTGATACTGGAGTTTACCTAGTAGTTTTTTACTCCGCTTCTCCGGTGGATCAAAATGGTTTGCTATGGCTTGCTAATGGTTGCGTGACGCCTCCCAGATGTGCTGGTGTGATCGCGCCGCTTTGATCCACCAGTGAATCATCCCTCTTGCACAGCTAATGGGTGCATATGATCGTGCCCTTATCCTGCTTGGGGGGGCACCTTAATGGGGAAAGTAAGTGCTGATGAAGGGCGGAAGATGGTGGAAGGTGCTGAGTGGGCAGAACTACCTCGATGTTGGTGGGAAGTGGCCTCCAAGGGTGGGGAAGGGCGGGGGGGGGGGAATCTGAGGGAAAATGTATGCTTTTGCTGTTGGCTTAAAAGAGGAGCAAGGGGAACAATCTTCACAAAACCAGAAAAGCCAGGAAAACAGTGAATGGAAAGTGAACGGAGAGCTAAAGGGATGAAAATTAATGCAGAACTGACAAACACACCCTCCCTGGACATGCAAGGAGAAAGCAGGGAGAAATGCAGAATGAAAAAGATACCACAGTGGAAAGACACTGTGAAAGCAAGGGAAACCACTGGTGCATAAATGGCCCACATTTCCATTGCTGTCACAGATTCTTCCCCCGCTCTTTTATGCCAGTAGTACCACTTTTACACTATATTTTTTTGCTTCTCTTGAACTGTATATGTGATGCCCCAATTATATGTAATTGATGCAGAAATAACATTGAAACTACACTGATATTATTGTGGAAAATTTGACATGAGGAAACAGGGGTGAAAATAAACACAGAGATTTGTTTCTCACAAAGGAGAAACAGAACTGAAATGAGTGTTGCTCATTTGATATGGGGGAAAATGATATGGGGGAAAACTGTCTATGTTGTAGTTCCTGGGAGGAGCCAGGAATTAAGCAAGGGTAATACCTACTTTCTTATTTCTCCACAGTTGGGCCTGAGTGGAGAGAGAAAAGGCACAGACTGAGGGAGCTCTGTCTATGTGTCATCAGTACGAAGTAAAGTTGGAAGCTTCTTCAAGTACAGGGAGTATTGTTATAAAGACAGAAAGAATATAAGCACAGGACCAGCAAATATCACTTTGCCCCCTATTTCCCGTTTCTTTTTTCTAAAAACCCCTATAGCCACTCCCCTTTTTCTGCTTCCTTCTCTCTTTCTTACCCATCAGCCAACCTACCTTTATCTGCCCCCTGTCTTCAGCTTTCCTTCATTCCCTCCCCTGGCAGACTCTACCTAGGAAAACTGTGGCCCAGTAGTGTGGTGCCACACCCAAGTCAGGCCCAGCTGGATGTTGCTGGTGGCCATGCCAGGACTATTTGTGGAGTGGGGAACCTACAAGGACTACTTACAGGGGTCACCTTGGAGCGAGGCTGGGGGCCAGCGCTCCCACAGGGAACACCATGGAGCGAGGACTGGGGCTTCCGAAACCCTGTCAGGTGGACCAGCCTGTATACTCGGCTGCAGGGGCAGAGGAGCCTTTTCATGTGCAAGGATGGAGACAGGTGTCCTGTCATCTGGTTTGGCAGTTGGAATGGGAGCCTGTTCCAGGATCCTCTTGTCGGGAGAGTCAAGTCTGGGGTTGTCTGGCAGGCCTCCTTCGATGTTCCCTGGAGCAGGGACGTCAACTGAGGCAGGAAGCAGGCGTCTCCTCAGCTGGTCAACATGCTCATGCAGAATCTGGCCATCTTCAGTTGAGACCTCATATGATACAGGTCCAGTTGGGTGAATGATCCAGCCAGCCAGCCAAGGGGGGCCCTTACCAAAGTTGCGGATGTACACAGGGTCTTCTGGGAAGAACCCCCTTGGTGTCTCCCCTTGTTCAGAGAGGCTACATGACTCTGGAGCCCTGTCCAGATGCAATCTGTCCAAGAGGATCGCAGGCCGCCGGCCCATCAGGAGTTTCGTTGGGCAGCAACCGCTGACCAGGTTGGGAGTGGTCCGTTGGGCCAAGAGAAAGCAGGGTTTAAATTTCCTGCCAAAGTCCCTATTGGTGCATACTAGGAGGTCCAGGATCCTTGGACCCTATTGTTTCCTGGAGCCAAGCTTGGCCTGCATGTCGCTGGTGCCTTGTGGCGGTCAGTGGACATAACACATTATTTCCTCTTTACCTCCTCCTGACAAGCCCCATATCCCCTCCTTTTCCAGCATCCTTCTGTCCTTCTCACTCACCAAACAGTTCACTTTTCATTTTCTCCTCATCTTCAGCTATATGTATTATTTAGTTACTTCATTTATATCCTGCCCCAAAACCAGAGTGTTGCCGTGTGACATTCCAGCATGATGTCACTTCCTCATGATGTCATAACATGGCTGGTGGCAGGCAGAAGCCTGAAAAATCAGGGGAACCCCTGCCTGGCCCAGGGGTCTGGCAACCCTACCTCTCTTCCATTTTATCCTCACAACCACACTGTGAGGCAGGTTAAGTTGAGAACGTGTAACTGTCCCAAGGTCACCTAGTGAGCTTCCATGGCAGGATGGGGATTCAAATCTGGGCCTCCCAGATTCTTATCTGAATTTGTAAGCATTCTACCACATGGCTTCTGTGGGATGGCTGCCATGGAACAGTAGCAAGCAGTTTCCATGAGTCATGGAAGTCTCATGATATCAAACTGCTTCGTAAATACTACCAGGCCTAGCACTATAAGTCCTCCCTCAAAAGCCAAAATAGCCTTTAGAATAGCGTATATAAATATCTGTCTCGCCTGCTCATGCCTCTGCTCCAATCTCTGGATTTAAGTATGCACAGATATGGCTAAATTATTAAATATATGAAAGTATTGATATATTATATATCAATACTTTCAAACAATGAGAATATTCAAATTGAACCATACAGCTTTTAAAATTCAATCTCCTCCAGTCACACCATACCCACATAATGCTCACAAGTATAGTGGGGAGGATAACTGAAATGTGATTACTGCTACCCACATTTGTTATACACCTTTCATCCAAGGAATTTAGGATTGCATGCACTGTTCCTTCATTTTTCTCTCTACAGCAGACCTTGTGGTAAGCTACGCTGGCTGTGCATGACCAACCCAAGGTCCTCCAGTGAGCTTCATGGCAGAGCTGGGATTTCAACATGGGCCTCCTGACAGCATTTTAAAGAGTGAGTTTCTACCCTGGAACTCCCTTGAGCTGCACCAAGGAGGCTACATTTTGATTGGGAGCCCCACAGTGTGTATGGAAGTAGGGATCTTGCTTTTCCCCATGCCTTTTTTCCAACCTGAAATGAGACCAATGGGGTCTTGCCTGCATGCCCCCGGCACTGTTTCATGTTGGGAAAATGGCACCAGTGAAAGCAGGATCCTTTCCTCCCCTTTCTGTGGTGGGCATGAGCAGAATCAGGCCTTCATGGCATAGTTTAAGGGAGTTTCTTGTTGGGAGCTTACTCTCTAAAATACAGCATATCCATGGGGCAAAACTGGAGACAGTGTTTTGTCTAGTTTGGCCCTGGGTCAGAGGAATTGGGATTGGGCTGAGCAGGACAGGTCACTTGGGAGGCAGGCAGTGGGGCATTAGACTCCACTGATTAAAGTAATTTTGTATTAAAAACAAAACAAGTTGTGATTTGTTAAATAGAAATCATGAATGAAAAATGCTATTTTGGGGGGGGGGGGGGGGATATTCATCCAAGGCAGGATGAATGAGTGATCCCGGTGGGGCAAAACACCTATCGGACCTGCCTGGGCTCCAGCATATACTACTGTCAGAAACAGAAGTCAGCCTTAAGACTGGATTTATGGGCTTACCGCAAGCCTGAATTTCAGGACTGCAAAGGTAGCTGGAGTTTTGATTTTAAACGTGTCTAAAGTTCCTTTCCTCAGATTCTCCCTCTGGTTGCCCCATTGTAGGACCACCAAGTGTTTTACGAAGGTAATACCAAACAGTAACTTATTTATTTATTTTTGAGAAGGCTGCACTGCCATAAATTGAAAAGTTTACTTCATTGTAGCCTGGAAATAAAAAAGCTCATTCAGAAAGTTAATGATTTATTTTATAGTTTCATTATCAGGGTCACATTACTCAATAGCATTTCAAACATGTCATTTGTACAAACTATGGTAATTAAAATTTATAACGTACTTCATCAGCAGCATATGAATCTTTTAGCCTGCACTCCACTGTCATATAAACAGTGTAATTTCAGCTGCAATTCACCCTTTATTGGCTCTCATTTGTGATTTAACAGCCATCAATGACGGCGCTATAAAGAATAAATTAACCATCCGTAAACCTGATGATGACAGGGACAGTCAAACAGACTTAAAGTGCTTTTACCAGGTTCTGGTTAGCCAGCCAAGATGAAGTAATAAGGAGATATGGATGGCAAGGAAAAGGCCGCTTTGGGGAGTTACCCCAAAGGAAGAAGAAAACACCTAATTGCCTGTGTTACAAATGAAAATTAAAAGACTTGGGGGATTTCTGACGATCCCTGTTGGATGGACCTTTGAGTCCTTTGATTCATAAAGAAGTCTTCTCAGTCTGTCTTGCCCCGCTGGTGGAGTAGCAACATCTCCAGGTTGGGCCAGACCCCACAGAAGAGGTGACATCAAGGCCAGGAAGGTATTGACCCTAAAGGTGAAGAGGTTTTCCATCCCTTCAAGTTATTTTTTTTAGCTTCTGAGGTGTGGTAGTTAGACTGCTGGACAAGGACTGGAAAGAGCCAGGTTCAAATACTCACCTAGCCACGATGAAGCTCTCTGGGTGATCTTGAGCCAGTCACACTAAGCCTGTCCTGTCACAGGGTTGTTGTGAGGATAAACTGTCACAGAGTTGTTGTGAGAGCCATGTATATCACCCTGAGTTCCTCAGTGGGATACCAATGTGCTAGTTAGATAGATAACAATGTCTGGCCAGATCAGGTCAAGGGTAGGTCAGTCTACAAAGAAGGCAAGACAGGATTCAGCCTAAGAACACCAACCAAGGAGGTGGCAAGGCAAAAAGACAGGCCAATAATCCAGGAAGGCAGCCAGCCTTCCACAGACTACCATGGTCAAACGTAAGAAAGGGCTCAAATATAGGTGGGCAAGATAGACAATCTGGCTCAGTGCCTAGTTAAGTCTTTTCTTTGCTGGCTGAGCACTGCTATTTGTGTCAGAATATGGCCTGAGTGGGATCTGTGCCACATTTCATTGTTGAGAATACAGGCACTATCCAATAGCTGCCTTTGCCACTTTTATAACCATGTTTCAAACAAATGAGGAAAGAATCACATATTACCTGTAAATGTAGATTGTAGTCTGAATGCTGGGACAAATGTGAAATATCCCTGAAACAGATCCAAAGAATTTCTTGTGAATAAGATACAAGAATAAGATACAAGATAATCAATGTGTTATCTTTTATCAATCTTACTTCCATTGGTATAACCAGGTGCAGCTTTCTGAGTTACACAGACTCTTCACATCTGTGCACAATTACACACTCCTTACGTCCCTGTGTGAGAAGTCCCTGGGGCACAGCTGTCTCTTTTGGCTCCCTTTGATGAGAGCTCACTAGAGACTTAGGGTGTCTTTGTACTATTTCCTTTATTATCAAACATGCAAGTGTACATAGATAGAGGCTAAGAAGCATTCCCACAATGCAGCAGATCCTCAGTAAGAGGAAGAGAGAGAGCGACCCAGAACCCAAAGGTGCTTAAAAGTCAGCCAACTCAACTCACAGCTTGCTGTATCCACTTCTCTCTACCTGTCCCAGTTCTTTATCCACACAGCTGTGCCCTTCTTCCCTCAACTGGGAATATATTCCCGTGACCTTCTCCAGGTCTGATGTCTGCGTGATCAGTATTAGTAGGAGGGCATCTCTTATTTACTTACTTACTTCATTTATCGTCCACTTTTCTTGCTGAGACTCAGGGCAGGTTACACAGTTCTAGGGCTGCCATTCCCCCTCAGAGGTGGGGCATCCCCTGCCACCTGTGGGAACTTCCCCACGGCTGCTCAGCTGGCCGGAGGGGGGAACATGGAGGGAAACAGGGGAATGTTAGCAGCAGTGTCCCAGTGTGCTGGTGTCAGTCCCAGTGCTCTCAGAAATAATGTCAGTGTATCACTGGGGGATGCCGGGGATGCTCTGGCATTCAGGCAAAACTCTATGGATAAATGCCACTGGTAAGTCCCAGGCCCTGTGTGGCAACCCTATGCAATTCAAAACAATGCAATAGAAATAGAGTAATATATACAACAATGCAACCCCCCTCCCAACCCAGGGTGACAAGATTAATAGAATGCACCAGAAAACTGTATAATACATACAATAAAGTAGGAAAACAAAATTGGAGAACAATGCAATAAAAACTGTAAAGATGAATGATCCCATGAAAACTTCCTAGAATTTCACAGACAATAGCTACAATCCTGTTCCCTTTAGAAAGATACCCTCGGGAACAGGGTCTTTTTTGTTCTTCTTTTTTTAACTTTCTGTTTTTAACTTTTAACATACAAATTGAAAAAAAAATCAAAATGAAGTTATGTTTGATATTTGTTCAACTTTGAGCAGTTGCGGTATATAAAAAAGTAGGACATTTATCCTGAACATAAACTACGGTATACCAGGGAAGGGAAATATTCTTTCTATATAGGAAACTATACAGTGATTCATAAAGGTTTACAAACTGAATATAATGAGCCTGCCAAGATATAACATGGATATAGATCTAAAAGTAAGTTAAGAAGCTAAAATTTCAGCTATAAGGAGCTGAATGAGACCTATTCATGTTATTGTTGTCCACCACATAGTCTATAAAGGGGAACCATTGTTCCAGAAAGTTAGATTTGTATTCCTGAGCTTCTAAATGAGAAAGCTGGTCCAAGATTTTCTTCATGATGAAATAGTCCCATATTCTTCAATACCACTTAGAGATGGTTGGTGAATATTTGTTTTCCCACTTAGATGCGATTGTAGCTTTAGCTGCTGTTAGTAAGATTGCTATTAGATCTCTTCTTATAGTTGGCACCTCACCTCAGGATCTTGCCAAAGGTTCAACAAAATAATTTCTGGTTGCATAGGTACCAAGTATCCTGTAATACATTTAATCTGGACTATTATTTTTTTTTTTGGCCAAGACCTTCTTATAATAATGCATTTCTACCAGCAATGGATAAATGAACCTATCTCACTGCATTGTTTCCAACATGTGGGTTGACTGCTTGAATCTATATAATGCATTTTCAAGGGTGTCATGTACCATTGTGTTAACGTTTTAAAGGACTGTATTTTAATATTAACTGCTCTTGTTAGAAATATTTATGATTGCCAGTTTTTATTCCAGTGTGAGTGTAAAGTCAAAATTACAGTCTATGTGCCAGGTCTTTAGTTCCTTCTATAGAAATCAAAATGGCATGTATTTTCAAGATTATATCTTTACAGGAACCTGTATAATTTTTTCGTATATTTTCAAAACTGGTAATAGTTCTAACAAGTTTGTTCTTAATCTCTGGATTTTCCACAATTTGTTTTACTTGAAGATACTGGAACCAAGGGATCCTGACACTATGACCAATTCCCACTATTTGCTGTGCTGCCACATTTTGACCTGCATCTCCCCCTGATTTCCTCTAAAAAATAAGGATCAAGAAGATGAGGGGGAAATCAGGGGGTGGGGGAGCGGGTTGAAATGCGGTTGTGCAGCAAATAGTGGGAAATTGAGCAGTACAGTAGGGGGAAATGGGAGACAAAAGGGCGAAACAACTACTTTTGCGGAATCGGTCTATATCTTTTTTTCTAGCCCGATCTTTTCAATAATTTGTCCATTATGAGTCACATCTATCAAGCATGTTAAATTAAGACCTCTCCGTCTTTGAATGAACTGCTGGCCTCTCCTGGTATAAACCATCTCTTCCCCAGGAAAGAAGATAGAGGAGAGATAGCTGGGGCTAGTTTTGATCTTTTTTTTGTCCCAGATATATAGAGTATTATTTAGACAGGTTTTATATGAAGTTTTATATGAGATGGTTTTATATGAAGTTTTATATGAGATGGTCTCTAAGGCTGATTGTTCCAAATGACGAATTCTTTTGGTATTTGTATACATGTGTTCTATGTGTATCCACTTGATAAAATGTGGTGGGTTTAAAAGCATTACTAATTTTTTAAGTTGAGATGCTTCATAATAAAGTTTTAAATCTGGCACATTGAGACCACTCAGTTTTGTAGGTCTTCACAATATATTAAATCCAGTTCTCAGTCATTTGTAATTCCAAATGAAATTATTAAGTTTTCTGAACAGTTCTGTTTTACACATTCTGTGGATTGGTTGAAGGGTGGGAGTCTTCCTATTATTTATTTATTTATTTATTTATTTATTTATTTATTTTTGAGATTTATACCCCGCCCTCCCCACCTTACGGCAGGCTCAGGGCGGCTACCATTAAAAAATTGTTACACATTAAATTGTTACACATTAAAACCATAAAAACATAAAAACTTACAATGCACAACATTCCTAACCTTCTCAGGCAGGCCATTCCACCAGTTGTGAGCCACAACAGAGAATGGATGTTATGGGCAGCTGTAGAAATGACTTCAGGGTGGCACCTTCAGAAGGCTTTGCTCAGGTAAGTGAAGCTGCTACAATGGAGCTCTGCCCTGCATTGTGAAATACTAAGAGCACTACTATTAGGTTATAGGCTCTGGCTGTTGTCTGCTTAGGCCAAACATTCACAGTTATGCTGGCAGGGGAGGAAGTTGGAAAGATCCCACTAGCTTGCTTGCAGCAGTGGAAACCATCTGGACTACATTTGTTCTTTCCTCTGCTCGCAGATACTTTGCTTGAGTGTGGCCAAAAGGCTTTAGGCTTTTCATGGCCACCTGGGGTCCACAGTTGGAAACCCCTGGGAGAAACTGGGGAGGGCAGAGCATGCTGGTGCGCTTATGCCACTTCTGGTAAAAACTGGAAGTGCCATCACGAGACACTCTAGAATTTACACAAATTCTATGATTTTACCATAGAATGCTGGTAAATTCTAGAGCATACACTATGCCAGATCTGGTTTTCACGATTTTCTGAAGCTCCAGCAGGCAAAGCTTTGGTCAGCCCACTGACTCTAGACTAAGCCCAGAAGAATTTCTTGGGTTTGTTTCTTTAATTTGAATTGTTCAAATGTTTTTGCAAAATGAAAATGTCTGTAAGCTGCTTTGGCTCTCCCTTTTGGGAGAAAAACAGCATAGAAATGGGACGTACTGGTTAGAGTCAGACTGGGAGACCCAGGGTCAAACCCCCACTATGTCTCTGCCATTGGAGCTTGCAGGATGCCGTTGGGCCAGTCACACCTCGTCATCCTAACCGACCTCATAGGGTTATTGTGAGGATAATATGGAGGGGAGGATGATGACATAAACTGTTTTGGGCCCCCATTGGGGAGAAAGGTGGAATGAAATTAAATAATCAAATAGTTAAACAAACAGCACTTTCACTGCTTTTAGCAATTAAGGTGGGATAGGGCTTAATGAAACATACCCAGGTCTTGCTTTGGCCTTCTGCTGTACCTTTAAGCATGCAAAGACTTCACACAGAAGGGTATCTGAGCATACTCAGAGTTGGCTCCAAGCACTCCTGACCAAAAAGAATCACAATCCATACTGCTGAATTTAAGGAGAGAGACTTTTAAATTAGAAGTAACTGATCTCCCAGAAGAAGGGAGGCTCACTAGCATATCTCATTTAAAAATTTAAGCACTGTAATAAATCTTTCCAAATATAAGAGAGATTGTTTTAACCTGTGTCTCTCATTCTCCAAGGCCATCCTGTTAGCACTCACCTGTACCCATCAGCTGGGTTATGAATCCACACCATCTGGTTTCTGGCTTTGATCAGTTTCTTAATCAGGGGCTCCTTGCGGTGGATAATTATCCAAGGGCTTGTTGTTGTGTTCATTCTTTGGAGAGGTAACAATATGCTTTAATAGAATCCCTCCTCCTATCACTGTGGCTGACATTAGAGAAAGCTAACAAATGATATGGATTGGATTTGTTACCAAGACATCTCCGAGGAGCACAGGTCGTACAGGCCAATAAAATTGGCCTCATAAATTTACCCTGACATACAGGATTACACCAGCATTGCTGAGGTCACCTTCTCAAACTGATTTATCACCAGCACATGGGTTTATAAAACTGTTTATAGGGGCTGCTGTTTTCCTTACATGGACTGATATTAATCAGAGCATCACAGTCCTCTTGGCTCCATGTGGGTGTGTGGAAGCAGGGTCTGGAGGGGCTATGGAATGCAAGAAGAAGTGGATTTTTTAAACTCTTGGTTCTTCCATGCTTTAGGAATGTTATCTAAAGACTTGCTGATACTGACCGAGAGCCCATGTGTCTTGAGGCTGTTGAAGAGGAAATGGGAAAATGGGCATCATAAGGGTGAAACTGTGGTTCAGTGGCAAAGCATCTGTTTTGCATGAATCCCCTGTTTCAGTCTTCATCACATCCAGTGAGAAGGATCAGGTAGCAGGTGATGTGAAAGACTTCAGACCAAGACCCTGGAAAGGTGTTGCCAGTTAGAGTAGACAATATAGACTTTGATAGGCCAGTGGTTTGTCTCAGTAGCCTTCTGCACATGATCCTACATGCATTGATTGAATGTGTGGAGAGATGGGCATGAGCATTTGCAAATGTGCTTCCTGAAACCAGCTTTCTTCTCAAATTTTGAGGATACAGTCTGAGAAGTCTTGAATGCAACAGGGGGGGAAACAGGGAACTTTGGGTTTCTTTCTGTAGGCTGACTGTCCAGCAAATATCAAGCCTATCCCTGACAAGCACATCTCAGCTGTGCACCCTCAGCTTAGCCAAAGATACAGACCTTGGGCTGCAGTCACACACACTAAATAATCCACTTTCAATGCACTTTCGAATTGGATTTTGCTAGTTCATACTGTGAAAATCCAGTTGGAAAGTGCATTGAAAGTGGATTGAAAGTGGATTATTTAGTGTGTGTGACCATAGCTCCTGTTTCCACATAAGGAACAAACCTTCTCATTTCTATGGGCACTGAAAGCAAACAATCTTTGTTCCCCAAGCAAGGATCCACCCCCACTCCTATGGCGGCCATTTTGTTCTTGTTCCTGCTCCCCATGGCAGCAAATATCCACTCCCATGGCAGCCATTTTGTGGTGGCAACCACTGCCTTTTCTGAAAATGCCAAAAGAACAAGGTTGGAGAACCTGGATCTAGACCAGTTGTAGTTAGGTTTGCCAACTTCCAGGGTGGGGTCTGGAGATCTCTCTGAATTACAACTGATTTCCATTCAATAAAGATCAGTTTCTCTGGAGAAAATGGTTTCTTTGGTAGGTGGACTCTATGGCATTATCCCCTTACCTTGCCCACTTACCTAAGATTTGGCATGTCAAAAAAGCCACATGTGGCTCCCGAGGCACTGAGTATCACTGATCTAGAAGATCCATCATTTTTTTACGTTTCACACTTGGTCTTGTAGAATTGTTTACATGTTGTACAGCTTCTTAGTATGTTGTACAGTTAATACTGTAACAATACATACAATCTATGTTGTGAATAAATACATATTACAGTGAAACATCTAATGCAGATTTATTGATGGGCAAACAGTGAATTGATATACGCATTTATTTAAATACTTATACCTCTCCTTTCCTTTTGGCTCAAGGAGGTTTACAAAAAAAACCCAGTTAAAATTTACATTTTAAGGGGCATATTTGGTTTTGAAGACACAGGAAATGACACAAAAAAAGAATGTTAAGTTTGATTTGTGCAAGGGAGAAGCTGAACTGAATTTTTTTCCTCACTTTGAAACGGAAGACTCTTCCTCTTCCCTCCTCCTGGTCATCCTAAGGAGATGGGGAGAGAAAAGTGGAAATTTCTTATCTGCTATTTGAGGCACTAACAACTGGCATCCATAGATTAACCACTGAAGCTGGGGAGGGGGCAATTGCCTGGGGGTGACTATAGATGGATTGTTGAATCCAGTGATTGAATATCATTGGCTTCAATTGATTCATTTATGTTTCTGCTTTCTCTGCTTTCAGAACAGGTTATTTTCCATTTATAATATAATTATTTTTTTTTAAAAAAATTGAAGCTTGGGGGAATGGCTCCAATCAGTGGGTTCCCAGTAAGTAAAACTACCAACCCCAGCAGCATGGAGAGAGTCTGGAGTAGGCTTGCTAACCTCCAGTTGAGGTCTGTAGATTTCCTGCAATTACAACTTTCCAGACTACAGAGATCTGGTCCTTGAGAAAAAATGGCTCATTTGAAGTGTGGATTCTACAGCATCATGCCCCACTGAAGTCCCCTCCTCCCCAAGCCCAATCCTTTGCAGACTCCATCCCCAAATCTCCAGGAATCTCCACAGATTTTCCAACCTGGAATTGGCAAACCTAGTCTGAGTTTGATTTGCAGGAACTGACAAATTTTGCTGCAAATGTGTGGCCCTAGATAGAAAGAAGTTGCAAATTTCCTTTAAAAGAGATATTATAAAATAAAGGTTTTTGCCCCAATTATATTCCATCTCCTGCCCAAGTCTAGATTTTGGGCATTGCTATCTCTTGGACAGGCATTTCCTGCCTAAGATTTCGGACTGACCTGCAATAGAAATCATCTTTGGGTTCTGTACCACCAACCTTGACTAGGTTTCTCCCGTTTTGTAATTTTCAAACTCTCCCCCCCCACACTCACACACTTTAAGAAAAGGACAAGTTCGTTGATTTCTCTCTTCTCTCACACTGTGCCAATGCTGCTTTGGAAAAAAAAATCTATGGAAATGAAGCTCCAAGGGAGGAAAATAATGCAAAATGTCTAAGCAGCAAGAAAACTGGGCATGCAATTAAAACCCATTATTTACCATTAGAAAGGGGGAAAGAACAGAGGCCTCCCAAATTAAAGCTGTTGGCACAAATTGCTAGAGCATACAAAGAGGAAACTCCAGGATATGAATTATGGGATATTAATTCACATTTAGTATCAGTGCAAAGCATAATGCCTCATTTTAAAAGAAGCATGTTACCATGATTCTGTAGTTTCTATAGTTTTTGCTGAATGGTGCTAGAACAAACAGCTTGGTGGCAAGGGCCTCTAAAGGATGTGAGTAGCACTCATATATTGTTTTAGGGGTGAAAGATGGCTAGAAACAGAGTAGTTGGCTGGTAGCCTTATTCCTCCTGGGAGGAATTGGGAGCGGGGACAAGATATGCTGGCACGCAACGTCACTTCCGGCAAAAAAGGGATGTGACATCATTACACTCTACGATTTCCCCCAAACTCTATGGTTAGCCCATAGAAGCAACTCCTAGAGAATAATGATATGTTCCAGTTTTGATGGAAGTGAAGTTGCACACCAGGAGACACCCCCTGCCCCCGCACACAGTTTCGACACTGGTAAATGGTGGAAAGACTCCTGCTAGGAAGCACCGGTTTATTACCAGGAAAAAAAATCTGAACATTTTTGAGACCCCATAGGTAAAGGTAAAGGTTTCCCTTGCTTGAAAGCCAGTCTAATACGACTCTAGGGATGCGGTGCTCATTTCCGTTTCCAAGCCAAAGAGCCAGCACTGTCCAAAGATGTTTCCATGGTCATGTGGCTGGCATGACTAGATGCCAAGGTGCACTGAATGCTGTTACCTTCCCACCAAAGTGGTACCTATTTATCTACTTGCAGTTTCTTGCTTTCGAACTGCTAGGTTGGCATGAGCTGGGACCAGAGATGGGAACTCACTCTGTCATGCAACACTCGGGTCTCGAACTGCTGAACTACTGGCCTTCTGGTCATACCATATCACAAAAATTCATGTCATGTTCTGCCAGGCTTTTGGTTGAGGACAGCAACGTTTTCCATTATAGCTGGCACCCTCTTTTCTTCCGTTTGGTCCACTTCAGCCTCCCCCTTAACCTACCCATGAGATAGAAGAACAGCCCAGAGTAGTTTTCGGATTAAATTATGGATGCCATCTGGAGATTATTAAATAATAATAGTAGATTGTTGATTTTAATCTGTAATTTTATATTGTTTTAATCTGTTGTAAATAGCCCAGAGTCTTGTGTACTCAGGGACTGGGTGATCCAGAAATTTAATGAATAAATGAATAGTTTGAGGATTAGACCAGCATTTTTTGTGTATTTATTGTGTACATTTCAATGGAACAGTCTGTGCCATCCCCTCCAGTATCTGAGTGTGTTGGTTTAGTTTCATTGGGTGGACTCCCTGTTCCTTAGTTCTGTTTGATGGTTAGAACTGTAGACTGCATGAGCTCCCCTTTCCTGAAACAAGTTGCTCCAAAGGCTGCCAAGTGCCCAGCGGGGGATCCTCTGCCCCCTGATGCTGTGGCAGGAGAAAAATTAAAAAGAAAAGTAAGTCTTTGTCTACGTACTGGAAGTTCTTATCATAGAGTTTCCACTGAGTTCTAGAACGACCCAGAAGTGACAAAGGGTCACTCTAGGAATCCCAAGAAACTCTATGGCAAGAACACCATAGAATTATATACTATATATATATATATGTGTGTGTGTATATAGGGTATTTCAAATGTGAGCCTGCAGGCTTGGGCATGTGCAGTTCATTTATGTACAGAACCAAGTATGCATTAGGTGTTTCTGTAAGTCATAAATAATGATGCTGATGTATAAAGCAGTAAAGAAGGAGCTTGTGCCCACTCTCTGTCTCTGCATGTTCAGGCAATGAGTGGTGGGATGGTGTGTATAGGACTAGTATAAGGTAATTTCATGTGTTCAACTTGGAACTGCCGGCCTTCTCTTTTTTTCAGCCTGGAGCCCTGCCTGTTCCTTCAATCTAGCCGTAAGTGGCAACGGTATCCCCTGTTTACAATCTAGCAGACAGGAATCTTGGGTAGTTTGCCTTGCTTCTGCCATTTCAGGTTATTTTCTGGCTGCCTTAATGCAAGGGGACAGGTGAGATGTGCTTCAAAACACTGTAATCATATTTTAAATGGAAATGAAATGTGTGAATTAAATGTAAATTACAGCAGAATGGAAGGACAATCACTATTAGTTAAGGTCTGACACCTATTTTTGCAGACCTTTCCTAAATGCCACAACTTGTTTCTCCGCATGTGTGATGCGGGCCGGTAATTAGCTGGCAGCTGCTTGCGCAGCCAGGCTGGCGGAGGAAGGGCCAGCCTGTCCCGCCTGCTTGGCTAGAGTGGAGATGGGCTGCTGGATGGTTCGGGGGAAATTATGAGGCAGGGATTATATTTTTTATTCAGGAGCTATGAAAATAAACCTTAGCGTTTTTCACCCAGCAGAGGTGGAGCAGTAATAGGAAGGGACGTTTCTGCAGAGTCAATTCATTTAAGGCTTCCCATTTGCTTTTATATTGGAAAAATATGTAGCGTGCCAATGGACTGCAATTTCTCCTTGTGCTTCAAGCTCTGCTCTGTCTTTACTTGCATAGTGAATTTGGGGGAGGGCGGGACTTCCTTTCTCAAAGCAACAGGGCATATGTTCTTCCTTCCTTCCTTCCTTTCTGGCCTATATGCCACCTTCTAGGTTTGCCAATCTCCAGGTGGGACCTGGGGAGCTCCAAGAATTACACCTGATCTCCAGATGACCGATATAAGTTCCTCTAGAAAAAATAGCTGTTTTGGAGGGTTGACCTTTGGATGCTTTATACCTTGTGGAAGTCCTTCCCATACCCCAAACTAGGGTTGCCAACTCCAGCTTGGGAGATACTTGGAAATTTGGGGGTGGAGCCTGGAGAGGGCAGGGTTTGAAGAAGGGAGGAATCTCATTATGGTATAATGCCATAGAATCCACCCAAACAGCAATTTTATCCAGGGGGAGCTGATCTTTGTCATCTGGAAATCATTGTAATCCTAGGTGATCTCCATCCCCCACTGTAGAGTTGCCAGCTCTGGGTTGGGAAATACCTGGAGATTTTGGGGGTGGACCCTGGGGAAGGTGGGTTTGGGAAGGGGAGAGGTCCTGAACCAGGTTCAGTGCCATAGAGTCCACCCTCCAAAGCAGCCATTTTCTCCAGGGGAACTAATCTTGGTCATCTGGAGATCAATTGTAATAGCAGGAGATCTTAGGGTTGCCAAGTCCCCCCGGGGAGCAGGGAAGCCCCCGCTGGATTGGTCCATTCCCCACCAACCTGGATTGGGCTGCTGGGGGAGCCCTGCTTCCAAATTGCTGGGCTGCGGTGACATGCCTGGCGCGATGACATCACCCAGAGGTGATGTTATCACGTCGGGCACATTTTTTGGGGGGATGGTCTATAATTTGAGGGAAAACTCTATGGTTTTCCCTTGAATTACAGAGGTCCCGCCCCAACATGCCCGACGCGATGACGTCACTTCCGGGTGACGTCATCGTGGTGTGCACGCAAAGCGCATATGCCAGAAGACTCCCAGGCAGGCAAGGACTCCCCCCGCTACATGAAAGGTACGACTTGGCAACCCTAGGAGATCTCCAGGTGCAGCCTGGAGTTTGGCAATTCTACCCCATCTGGAGGTTGGCAGTCCTCCCCCAAACCCTGTTTTCCTCAGGCTCCACTTTCAAAGATCTCCAGGAATTTCCCAACCTAAATATCTCTTGGCCCTTCCACTCTTAGGGCCTAATTACACTGTAACAATAGAATATATAATGCTGGAAGCAATCCTATGTAGGTCTCCTCAGACTCCTCAGTCCCATTATACCCAGTGGTTCTCACCACTAGGCTTAAGTCCCTTCTCTCTCCATACTGTAGTTAAACATTTTCTCCCACAGGGTTTTCCTCAATTAAATCGCTCCCCTTCCCTGACAGCTGCCCTTTGGTTTGGTAGTGAGAAGATAGGCTACGTTATTTGTTGGCTAAGTTAGGGAAATAGTCCAATCCTACACATACAGATTGCGTTCACTGCAACAACAAGATTTGCAAAAAGCATTAACTATCTTGTAGGCCTTCCAATAGCAGAGACACCTTCAGAACAAAAGAATGTAACAGGCAGAAAGGAAGTACAGCAAGAGCCATGAAGGGCCGGAGAACAAGAAATCATTCAGTAGGCTCTGAATAGCAGAGATGATACGCTACAGCTTCCCCTAGAATTTAAATTGATTAAGTATACCTTATATCAGTATTTACATTAATAAAACTACTCACATGCTTTTGCCTCTCCAGCATTATTTACCTGGTGAAACTAAGGGTCAAACTGAACATTACAGATGCATAGATCCAGGGGGGTAGCCGCGCTGATTTGAAGCAGTAGAACAAAGTTTGACTCCAGTGGCACCTTTAAGACCAACAAAGTTTTATTTAAAGTATGAGCTTTCATCTCCTCTCCTTACCTCCATGCTTGAGAGGAAACGGATGGAGCATGATAGCAGGGTCTCGGATGATTGCTCTTAGCACGCCACAATTAAGAAGGATACATTTACCCATTTATAGCTAAGTTTGACATATTTATTTCCTTCACTATGTTTTCCCCGGGAATTAAATCCAAGCAGTGATGAACTTATAACCCTAGCTTGTTATTCCGGTTTGCATCTGTTAAAACATTTCATTACATTGTATGCTAATTTGCTGTTCAACCTCTGCCTTATATGTATGGACTGGTAAGTTCCATTTCACTGTGTCTAAGGAAATGTGCCTGCACATGAAAGCTCATACCTTGAATAAAACTTTGTCGGTCTTAAAGGTGCCACTGGTCTCAATATAGATGCATACTTGTGTATTTTCATAGATTTGCTATTTGCTTATAAAGAAAGCAGGTGACAGTGGAGGGGGATAGGCAGGGGTCATTTCGTAAAAACAGAGGTGGAGGAGCTCATTAGCATAACTCATTTACATGACTTATTTGCATATGCCATGCCCCCTGACATCACCAGAAGTGTGTCAGAAGGCACACCCACCACTCAGGCTCCACCTCAAAAAACTCCAGGTATTTCCCAACTCAGAGCTGCCGAGCCAGCTTTACACTTTGACTAAAGACACTTTAGGTTTTCTTTGCTCTTGTGGGGAAGCTACCCTACAACAAGCATGAAAATACAGATCAAGTTAGTGTGTGCTTTTGCTTTTTTCCACAGTGCATCACCATATGTGCCCGCTCCTGGGCTTGTTACTCCTGGAACGGCATTCCTGCACGTTCCTGCTCAAAATGACCCCTGCCTTCTGCTAATGGATTGGTGGACCCAACTTAAAATGAGTATTTGGGGGTCGAAATGAAGCTCAGGCTGATTGTGTCGTTTTATGTGTTTAGTTTCTCTGGGACTTCATATATTGTTATTGTCAACTTTTGGTTGTTTTCATTGATGATCCTTTTGTTTCTTTTGCGGTCTTTCATGCCACTTTGTATCAGTTTTACACCATGTTTGCGCCTATACACCAAAATACCCCCCAAAATTTAGCATAAGGGAAGAGAAACTGCTGGGAAAACAAAGAATCCCATATGCCTTTCTTACACAAAATCAAAATGAGGATATTTGAATCCAACCAGCCAGCTTTTGAAATCCAGCCTTATGCCTTGTCAAAACAGCAAGGATTTTTTTTTTTTAAATTCCAAATCATTTAAGGACTTATTCAAAGAAGAGGATTTGTGTGCCATGATTCCCAGCAGCTGCTTATTTGGGAGGTAAACCTCTTCCGTTCTTCGCAGGTGATTCACTGCACAGACCCGGGACGGCTCCCCTTACTTCCTGCCTTTCTGCACAGAATCAAAACAGGCACGTGTGGAGGGCCTGGTGCCTTCCTTCCTATTTTTGCAGAGCTCCTCCAATTGTCAGATGGAAAAGGGTACCATCTGGTTAGCCCTTGTTTACTGCACACCCTGCCAGTTTCAGCTTATTAATCATATTTATCCAAGTATCTTAATTATTCCCTGTCTAGAGACTCGCCTTGCACTCAGCTGTTGACCCCCCTCTTCTCTCGTGCTCTCTCTCTCTCTTTATTCTTTCCTATCATTAATCACAGGAGCAGTGTGGGTAGAGGATGAATTCTGCCGCATGGGTTCCGCTGGCACGGTTACCACTCCCACTGTGGAGTGCCTGGAGTTCACTGCTGGCTTCTGACAAAGTTCCTAATTAAACCACCTGAGATCAGAGGCAGCCTAATAGGACATGAAAACTGTGCAATATAAGAGTTTCCCCTTACCCCACTCCCCTTCCTGTCTGCATCTTGGGGGGCTTTCAGAATCTGCACGGTTGCATTCTTTAAAGCACTTTGCAATAACAGAGGGTGCAAATACGCTATCACATCAGGAAATGTTGATTGAGACTTACCATACTTGTCAGTGGCCATATATTTGCATAGAGACATGTCCAGCAACACGTTGTGGATCAGGCAAGATGTAGGACAGTTCAGTGTACAATCCTACCAACCATGTCTGGTTGTGTTGAAACTAAGCTGTGGGGGGCTGTGGCTTTCTCAGTACCACATTGGCTATAGTAGTTATCAGAATGCAAGAGTAGCCATGCTGGATCAGATTAATAGTCCATCTAGTACAACACTATGTTTCTAACAATTGTTAGCAGTCAAATTCCTCCTCTCACTGAGGGGCAGTTTATAGACAGAAAACCCATAAACATCCTTCTTAATATGCATGTATATCAGCCCAAATATCATAAGCTGCTGTGCACTGCCTGGCCTAAAACGACACAGACTGGATGCCAGCCAGGAACAAGTCTGGACATATAGTTTAGAAGTATGAGAGAGAAATATGAGAAAGAGTGGCTGGCCAGCTAACCTTGTAGCGCCCCCCCACCGCAGAGCTGCCCTCTCCCCACCACTGGAGACCCGCCCACAAGGGACACCTCCCCTGGCCCCAGTGCCCGCCCGCCCACCTGCCCAGGCTCACAAGCTCTCCAGCCCTGCCAGCAGCCACCTGCACCAGCTGGCTGCAGCGCTTACAAGTCTATCTGCAGTGGCCCAAGGCTAAGTTTGGTTCTTAGCCTGAATGGAAAGCTGCATTCGGACATAATGGTAAATCATGGTTTGCATAAAGCACAGTATCTCCTGGTTTGAGTCTCTCTCAGTCTCTCCACCGCCCCATTTGCCATGTGTGCCCCTAGGTGGCCGCCTAGTTGGCCTAGTGATAGAGCCGGCCCTGACTGTAGCACTCTGCTCCATAGCAGTGTGTGTGTGTTCTTGGTGCCATACCTCACACCCCCAAATCCTTTTGAATCCTCTTTTTTTTTGCTCCATGAAACACTGGTCATTTTGCTGCTGCCTCCATGGACCTCACTCTTCAAAACTGGTAACTATAGCCTTCCATGGAATTGCTTTCTCCCATCTTCTCCCTGATTTCCTCTTAGCTAGCTTATGTGTTTTCTCTGTGTTTTATGTGTGTGTTTTGCCCATTTCTATTTCTTTTTATAAAAACCTTTCCTGCTGAACACTGGCCTATTTTATTTCAAGAGTTCTCTGTGGAAAAATCCCCATAAACACTGGTGGAGAATTGCAGTTACCCCCTCTTGCTTGTCTCCTTTAAAGCTAATTTCCCCCACTTAAATAGGAGACTGCCTCTTTGGATTACATAATGGCTAACCAGGTGACACCAAGAAGTCCAAAAGTAGGGCCTTCAAACAGTAGTCCTTGCCTACTGACTTCTCCCCAGCAGCTGGAAATTAGAGACATTCTGCTTCTGAATCCAATTTGACTACTATAGTTAATAGCCAGCAATAGATTTACTCTTAATAAATCCATCTAATGTACTTTTAAATCCATCTAAGACAGCATACCTTGTGATAATGAGTTCTAAAAGTCAGCTACTCACTGTGTGAGGTCAGCTTTCCTTTTGTCTTTCTGGAATATTTTGTCTTTCTGGAATCTACTACTTGGATCTACTGTCTTTTTAAATTTTTATTTATTTTTTATTATAAGGAGTACAGAAAGAAAGAAGGAATAGGAAAAAACACATAGGAACTATAAATATCAAAACCATAATGTGAGTTTTACCAGAGGCGTCGACTTTTAAAATCCCCGGGGGGGTGGGGGCTCTTGTGCGCGCATGCACATGCTGGGACCATGTCCCCACCGGCCCCCCCCGGACTGGCCTAGCCTGGCCACTCCTGCCTCCCAGCGTGCCAGGTCAGTCCCGGGGGGGGAAGGCGGTGGCGGCAGTGGCAGCGGCAGCAGCCGGCGGGCGGGCAAACGAGGTGGCAGCCCACGCCTGCCCCGCCGCCTCCCCCCGCCTGCTCCTGCCTCCGTTCCTCTGTCCAGCATGCTGGGCATTTGCCCAGCTGGTTCCTGGACGGAGGGAGGGAGGAACGGAGCAGGGGGAGAGGCGGTGGTGGTGGCAGCCGGCCAGCCAGCTGGCCTGGGCGCTCCATTTTCCCAGGGGTGGCTGAGCCCCCCCCCCAGGAAATTTCGGGGGTGGCTCAAGCCCTCGAGCCCCCCCATAGTTTACGCCTATGAGTTTTACAGATATTGAAGACAATCCTTTTTTCAGAATATATGCATATATATATAAAGTATCTACGTCTTTCTTTAATCTGCTTAATCACGACATACGATGACCTGAGTCCTGATATTATGAGAGATGGAAAAGGAGCTTTCTCTGTCTATTCTGTGGCTGAGGACAGACTGGCAAAATGAAGCGCAAGGGAAGCGGGGCAAAAAGACTCGGGCCAAGTTGTCGCGGGGCTTTCTGTCCACATTGTGTAGACTGATGTGGGACCATACCGGGGAGGAGACAGAATGGAGCGTTCACACTGTGGGGTGGCCCCTGGTGGTGGCACCATGGCGGCACACGGCTTTGGTCTGTTTGCCGAGGTGCACATAGATGCATGAGCGCAGCACCCAGATCAGTGGGTTCACATTACTGGTGCCGCTCGATGTGCAGCTTATTTGTGTCCACACTGCCAGAAAGTAGGATGAACGCATACCCAGACGGCTTGACGCCGGTTTCACCAGGTACCTATTTAACGCAGGATGAAAGTGCTTCAGGACCGGGTGAGTACGACAGGCAACGCCAGGCAGCTGCGGCTGTCTGAACAGGCTCTCTTCATCCGCTTGAAAAGCGGACCTATATCGGGCCAAAATGCCAGTCTGTCCTCAGCCTGTTTGTGTGTATAAAAGTTTATGGTAACCCCGTAGGGTTTTGAAGGCAAGAGACATTCAGAGGTATTGTCATTGCCTGCCTCTGTGTAACTAGCAATCCTAGATTTCCTTAGGGGTTTCCCATCCAAATACTAACCAGAGCCAACCCTGCTTAGCTTCTGAGATCTGACAAGATCAGGATAGCCTTGGCTACCCAAGCTAGCCTCAACCATGCATAATTTTCTAGACCTTTATCATGTCATTTCTCAGTCACCTTTTCAAAAAAAACCCCAAACCCTTAAAAAGTTCCAGATATTTTAGCCTTGCCCCAAAGGGCGAGTGCTCTAAACCAGATGATACATTTTGCTGTTTTCTTCTGCAGCTTCTCTAGTTCTTCAATGCCCTTTCTGAGCTGACCAGAATTGTACACCTGACCAGAATTGTACACCTTATTCAATACGAGGTCTCACCAGACGCTTGAATAAGTTCAAAATGCCATGCTCATCAATGCATACATGCAGGATGGTGATGCAGAGGAGAGGAAAAGATATTAATAGACTGTACAATAGGAAAGCTATAGCAAACTACAAATGTCCATCACCCTGTATAGAATTCAGACATTAAAAAAGCAAACAAATAGGAAAATGGGGAATTCCTAATAAAACAGTTTTTCTCCAGAACAAGCTGACATGTGGAGAGAAGTTTGAGAATGGTTGCCATCTTTAGTTCAGCATTTTGGCCCATCTATTTCAGCTGCTGATTTATTGGGAGACCCTCTTTGATACCCCCTTTCCACCACACATACCTTCCACCCTCTTGTAATCTCAATGCATTTTCCATATTTAACAAGGGAGCTCCCCCCTCAGTTTTACAGATGGAGACGCTGCGACCAAATGTCTCACAGACATCGAGGGAAAGCCAGAGACAGAAATCAGAATGCCAAGCCCCAGTAGACCTTCACCCCCTCCCAAATTCCTCTGCCATCTCCTGCCACATTACACAAGCCAGCGTCCATAGCTTTACTTTTCTGGTTCTATCAAGAGCCAATGTTTCATTTGTAGCTTGTTGGATTCTGTCCAGGAATAATTAGTTCTACACTGAGATTAGAGGAATGCTAGTGGCAGGGGGCAGGGAAATGGTGTGTGGGGGGATAATGTAGTTTGAAAGCACAATAGTGTCGCTGCTATTGAAGTCTCCTGGCTTTTTGCAAAAAAACAAAAAAAACCAACCATAGCTCTAATAGCATGATCTACTTTAAAATTTTGATTTCTCTGTTTATATTTTCCTTCTCGTTTGAGAAAAAGATGGCAGGTGGGGAAAGGACATAGTGAGAGACAGATCTAGGTGGGTAGCCATGTTGGTCTGAAGCAGCAGAACAAAGTGTGAGTCCCAGTGGCACCTTTAAGACCAACCAAGTTTTATGCAAGGTATGAGCTTTCATGTGCACACACACTTCTTCGGATACATTGAAATGGGAGTTACCAGTCTAGTCTTAAAGGTGCTGCTGGACTCGAATGTTGTTCTAGTGTGAGACACTAAAAGTATTTTTTAAAAGGTGCAGCCTTATTACATAAAAGCCATCCCTCGCCTCCAAAGATTATCAGCAAGACCCTACACTAATCGCCCTGAACTGGATGGCCCAGGCTAGCCTGATCTGGGCAGGTCTTTAAAACTTGGCAGGGTCGGCCCTGATTATTATTGGATGGGAGACCACCAAGGAAGGGCAGGGTCTCCAGGCAGAGGCAGGCAATGGCAAACAACGTCTGAATGTCTCACTTGCCTTGAAAACCCGATGGGATTGTCTTTCCACCACCACCACATTGCATTCCCTGAGTGGGGGAAGTTAGAACATTGGTCGTGAAAAGCAGGGTATTTGCTGATGCAGCCTGAAGCTGAAATGCTTCCAAAATTTTCCTTATAACTTTGGAGTTCTGGATTACCTGGTCTTGTTTCCAAAGGGGAACTGGCACACTGGGTATTCCCCCCTTTTTCTTTATTTCCTTTCTGAATTCTCTGTGTTCTGCATGGCCTCCTTGTTTCAGATTCCATTTCCTTCTGTTCATCCCCATCTCTTTCCCCATCTCTTTCTAACTCTGTATCACGGCCTAACAAAGAAGATAATTAAGAACATGCGGATATGAGAGAAGCCAATGTTGGATCAAGCCAATGGCCCATCCAATCCAACACTCTTGTCATACAGTGGCCAAAAATACCAGAGGAGTAGCCATGTTAGTCTATTGCAGTCTTTAAGGTGCTACTGGACTTTTGTTTCCTGTAATAAAGAGAATGCTTTCCTCACCTCTTCTAGGAAGCATTCCTGACAGACCACATTACTGAGAAGGCTGACCTCTGCATAGATCTTTCCATCCAATGCCGTCATTGTGAAACGATTTATTTCTTTTATAGCATTTGTTGCTATTTTGATACCATTTATGCACAAGTGCTGAAAAACAAAGATGCCAGTTTCAATGGAAATGTTTTCACATATTACATTAGTACAGCTGGGAGAAAAAAAAAAGATAATTTCACCTTTATCTGCTGATGTATCAAAACCTGGCATTTTTGAACAGTGCAGTGTAGAGATTGGAATGTCAGATTGAGACTCAGAGAACCACAGTGCAAATCCACTCTTTGCTGTGAAGCTTACTGGGCCCCGAGTTTGTCAATAAACTTGCCAACCTCCAGGTGATGGCTTGAGATCTCCTGCTATTATGACTGATCTCCCAGTAAGTTCACCTGGAGAAAATGGCCACTTTGGAAGGTGGACTCTATGGCATTATGGCCGAAACCCCACCCTCATTAAGCTCCACCTCCAAAACCTTCAGGTATTTGCCAACTCCAGGTTGGTAAATACCTGCAGATGTTTTTTTTGGGGGGGGGGGGTGAAGCCTGGGGAGGGAGGGGTTTGGGAAGGAGCAGGACCTTAGTGAGGTATAATACCATAGAGTCCCACCTCCAAAGCTGCCGTTTTCTCCAGGGGAATGGATCTCTGACACCTGGAGATCAGTTGTAATAGTGGGAGATCTTCAGTCCCCAACTGGATGCTGGCAACCCTACCCATCACACTGTATCAGTGTACCTCATCAGGTTGCTGTGAGAATAAAAATAGGGAGTGGAGAACCATGTACACTCTCCTGGGCCCATTGGAGGAAGGGTGGGATAAAAATTTGATGCCTGCTTTCCCCCAGCCCCTCCTGTATTAATGAAATTCTGATAACATTTATAACCGAGCTCTGCTCCCTCTCTCCGTGGGTTCCCCCCCTCCCCTGAGTGTCCCTTGCACTATTGTGGCAGTGACTCAACGGCTAGAGGGGACGGGTAACCCAGGGTGTATACTTGGCAGGAAGAGATGCCATTAAGGACTGTAATTTGTTGATCCAGCCTCTACTGGCATTTCAGCCGTGAGAGTGGCACTGTTTTCTTTATGACCTCATAAAGTCACAGCCGAGAGGCCGATTTAGAAAACAAACTGCCTCAGGTTGACAGATAATTAGATACAGGGGACATATTATATGCCTTTGCATATAAATGCTCTCCGAAGCCTGTTGGTTCATCAGAAGTTTAGGTTAAAGGAGAAGCAGGTATTCCTGACACATCAGGATGTATTTTCTGATGCACTTTAAGATGATGGCTTATAGCACCTTCATCTTAATGTCAGCTGGAGCACTGTCAGCGCAACCATGGATTGCAAACGGTCCAGGCTTGTTTTATGTCTCATTTGGTATTTATCCATCAGCTCTTTCTTTTTGCTAGTGAGGAAAAAAGGAAGGGGGAGGGAATTCAACATCCTCTAAAGTGGTTTGTATTTTGTTTTTAGTGTAACAATTGTGACAGTTAAAAAAGGAAGGGGGGGGGATCGTTTTTATACATATTGAGAGATCATTACCGAGTCTCATTTTGCTGTTTCCCTGACAGTGGCTTTGCCGCTGTTTGTTGTTAAACAAAACCAGGAGCCAGATCTAATGGGTTAGATCTAGGGTTGCCGGGCTGAGCCTGGCAACCAATGAGAGGGCTGGGGGCATTGTGATGTCAGCAGGGCTTTTTTTGTAGAAAAAGCCCAGCAGGAACTCATTAGCATAATAGGCCGCACCCCTGACAATGCAGCTCCCTCCCAGGATCCCAGCTGTGGGGCGCCTGGGGAACCCAAGGAGGGGCAGTTTAAACTGCCTTCCCTCCCTGGATCGGCTTGGCTTCTCCAGGCATCCTGCGGCTTACAAGGTGCCTGGGGAACCCAGGATAGGGGGAGGCTGTAGGCGTGGCCAACTCAGAAGCCAGCCGGAACTCTGTTCCTGTGCGTTCCTGCCCCAAAATAGCCCTGGACGTCAGTGATATTGTTATGTCACTTCTGGGGGAAAACCTGGAAGTGATGTAGGGTAGCTCCAGGAACTGGTTTTACTATAGAGTTTCCCAGCGATTCCTAGAGCTACCCTATATCACTTCCAGGATTTTCCCAGAAGCAATATAGCAACACTGCCAATGTTGCTGGGTTTTTTTTTTTAAATGTTTCTCCAGCCACCTCTCGGGAGTAGCAGTGGGCAAAAAGGGTTGCCAGCCGGAGACATCCTGCCATAACGGAAGGCCTGGCAACCCTGGGTGGATCCCATGATCTGTCAGCGGAAGGTGCTGACGGTCAACGGTCTTCCTGAGTGATATTCCTTTCCTACCAGCAGCCATTTCTGACCCTGGAGAAGCTTATTTCCATGGCAGCAGGACTCACGTGGAGTAATAGCCCTACAAATCAGGAGGCTGCAGTGGGGAGGGGGCAAGAGATGAAACCTCTCCATTCTTCCTGTGCTGGTAACAGAGCCCTAGGTGGTTGGACACAGATACAACCACTTTGCTGAAGCTAAGTAGGTGTGGCTTGGATCACTGCCTGGATGAGAAACTCTCTGGGAATCCGATGTACACCACCTGAGTTCCATGGTGAACAGGTGACACATATGAAGCTGCCTTATACTGAATCAAGCCATTCATCTATCAGTTTGGTGCCAGTTTGGTGGTTAAGTGTGCAGACTCTAATCTGGGAGAGCCGGGTTTGATTCCCCACTCCTCCACTTGCAGCTGCTGGATGACCTTGGGCAAGCCATAGTTCTGTCAGAGCTGTTCTTGAAAGAGCAGTCCTTGAAAGAGCTCAGCCTCCACCTACCTCACAGGGTGTCTGTTGTGGGGAGGGGAAGGGAAAGGAGTTTGCAAGCTGCTCTGAGACTCCAAGTGAAGGGTGAGATATAAATCCAGTCTCCTCCTCTTCCTCTTCCTCCTCCTCCTCCTCCTCTTCTTCTTCTTTTGGTATTGTCTACTCTGATGAGCAGCAAGTCTCCAGGGTCTCAGGAACAGGATGTCTTTCTCATCATGTACTACCTACACATCACGTAGGACTGCCTACTCCCATACGAATTTGTAAATTCAATTAATGCTCATGGATGTGCTTGGTTTTGGGAATCAAGCAGGGGTGCTAACTGGGACTGGCTGGAACTCTTCACAGACACACTGGGTAGCTTCCTCCACCCCCACCCCAGCAGGATCCAAACAACAAAGGAATGCACCTATTTTGCAAGTTAATATTTTTTCCCTCTTGGATGAACAGATGGGGGAGGGGGGACAACCAGTCAAAGTATTTGTGAACTGGATCCAATGAACATTGAGTCAGCCAAGCAAAACAGGCAGAGCTGGAATAGAGACGAGCCACACAGCTCCCCAGCCCCAAGCAGGGCTTAATATCTCTATTTTTTATTTTATTGATTTAAAAAAACACACACACACAAAGATGATGGTTGAAATGATGGATGTAGGGGAAGGAGTGTGAGAATGCACCGGCACAGAGCATTTTTGATCTATTTTCAAACTTTCCCCTTTGTTCAGTCTTGCAATTTGCAGTTTGCAAAGAAATTGCAACCTGAACAGAAGGTTTATGGAACTTCCTGTAGTTAAAAAACTCAATAATTAAAAGAAAGGAGCTAAAGATGGACTGGATTGAAAACAACTTCACCTGATACCTAAAAGATGGTAAAGTTGGCACCAGCACCAGGTGAACTTGTCTGGGTATGGAATTTGATAACTGAGGTGCTACCATAGAAATACCCTGACCTGGATAGTCCTGGATAGCCTGATCTTGTCACATCTCAGAAGCTAAGAAGTGTCAGCCCTGGTTAGTATTTGGATGGGAGACCACCGAGGAAATTCAGGGTTGCTACAATGGCAGATTGCCTCTGAATGTGTTTTGCTTTGAAAGGCCTATGGGGTTGCTATAAGTGAGCTGTGACTTGATGCCAAAAACACATAAACACAGAGGAAGGCCCTCTCTTTATTAGCCTATGAAGGTGTGTACACCTGGAGAAGAGCCTCTAATACAAATCTTAATTGATGGACAGGTTCATGTGGAGGAAAGTGGTCCTTCAGATATCCTGATTCTGCACCATCTCTTGCTGGATCAACTGCAGTGGTTTTCAGTGTGCCCATGCGCCCAGTTCAAGGTATGGATTTAAACCAATAAATTCTTTCATGACCTGAGACTGACATAATTTAAGAGATGGTTTCACCTTACATCTTCCCCCATGCATTTCCCCACTTTTTGACAAGAGGTAAAAGATGTGGTTGATAGAAACAGGGCCTTTATGGTGTCTGCCCCAAGGCTTTAGTATAATGACTTTCCCCATGAAGTGTGAAATTTGATTTTTCCTCTTGCTTTTAGATGCACCCCATTTTCAGCTTTGGTTTCGCAGGTAGAAAAATTTAGTCTATGTTGTTTTGTTGGATAGGTTGGTTGGTAATTTCAGAAAAGGAGCTGCTATAAATAAATACAAGTAAACATATTTTTTACTTTTAATATATTCTCCTTCCTGATGGCTAGTACAAAGGTTGGTTTAGTGGCCCACCACAAGGACAAAGATCACCTCTCAGCTTGGTCCTTTCTTTCATTTCGGTGCATGTCCAGTAGTGTCAGTACCCTCCTAGTATCCAGCTCTATTTGTGGGAAAGCTGAATGAAATTAAGTTAAGACGAGACTGGCAATCAAGACAAGCAATTCAACTGACCCAAAGAGGACTGGAATTTCCATGACTGATAATATTTGGTCATCTCTGTTTCTGTCTTTATCACTAGGCATATGGACATGTATATAACTGGTTCACTTGGTAGTCAGAGGAGCTTTCTATCAGCTTTGCTCAGTCAAAAGGCTAATTTGTTAGCTTTGAGCCCTGACCCAGATAGCTGAGGCTAGCCTGATCTCATTAGATCTTAAGAGATAAGGAGGGCTGGCCCTGGCTAGTATTTGAGAGACCACCAAAGAATACTAGGGTTGTGACTCAGAGGCAGGCAATGGCAAACCACCTCTGAATATCTCTTGCCTTGAAAACCCTACAGGGTCACTGTGAGTCAGCTGTGACTTGATGGTACTTTCCACCACCACCATTAGCTTTGAGGTAGATTGCTTTATGTGCTACATGTAGGACTACCTTTGATGACAGTTGAGGGACATCAGCTGGTGTAAAATGCTATGGCCCAATTTTTGATGGCGGTGGAACATATTACCACCAATACCTGTGTAAGCTCTCTGTTGCCTCCTGAGCACAACGCTGGAGACCTATTCTGCCCTGAGTAGCTTGGCTTCAATGTGTTTTGGAGACCATCCCCACAGTTACGTTCCACCATGATCTCAAAGACTGATCAGGAATGGCACTTTTTCCCTCTCATATACACCATCTATGAAAATGTCTTCAAGGGCTGCCCCTCTAACCTCATGGTCCAAAAAGGCTATTGACCAAGAGGATACTATTGCGGTCCTGTGAAACAAAACTTAACATCCTTGCTGTTTAGAATCTATGCTCATTGCCATACAAGACCTCCTGCAATCTCCTCAGGCCTCACACATTTCCCAGTTGCTTCCCTCTCCTAAAAAAGATATGGTTTGGGCAAGGGGACTTGGTTTATTCCTTCACTTGGGCTCTTTCCTCTGAGCCCTCGGCTTTGTGCGCTTTCCTACCTTCTCTTGTCATTATTTGAGGTCCCAGCTAGAGGGAGGTGCAGTGAGCGAGAGCAAAAGTGCTGTGCTGTGTGGATTATTGTGTGTTTGTCATCCCGAATGGTATAAGCTGTAGGTACAGCATCTCTCGGGCGATGATTTATGGTACCTGTCAAGCGGCACCAGCGCTTTGTCTGCCGTAGCGTGGAGGATGAATGCAGGGCTGTCAGCCCGGGCAGGGCAGTCTTTCTCTCGCTCTGCTCCACACACTCTCTCCCATTTCATGCCACTGAACATAAACAATCTTTTGTAAACCTGACAGTCACACTTACTTCTTTGGAAACATAAAGCAGAAATGTATGACTCGGTTTTCATTACCCAATTTCCGAGGCTATATAGAAAGCACGAATTGGAGGCAGCGACCAAAGGAGGGGAACTGAGCTTTCAAGATGGATAAAACGGGGAGTGGGGAGAGAAAAGGAAGGAAACTATTGTACGTCTCTTCCTTTTGATGTATCCAATTACCTACGTGCACAAACACTTGAGTACATTGCATGCATCCATAGCTATGGCCACTAGCATGGGAACAGCACAGTATAGCCACAGTATATTAACGCCGTACTGCGACTTTATTGAGAACATTGCTCTTGGATGCATGTTCACTTGCTGTCTTCCTGGTTTTGCCCTCTGTGGCCTGTCTTTATTGCACACAGCAGTGGGTATTTCTAACCCAGTGTTCACTAAAGATAGTGCAAGAAGTGGAAAGTGAAACACTATACAGAACAGTTGAGAGAGTCTTGGAAAAGAGATAAGGGTGTTTAGTTGTTCCATTCAGTGATTTTTCACCCCATGGTGAACGGAATATCTACACTAGGAGATACCAATCGCTGAATGTACACAAAAAAGGCTTTCAAAAAATGAGCATCTCTTCCTCACAAGTACTCTTCCCTCTTGAGTATCTCACATGATTGCATTGATGCTATTAACGGTACCTCTGCAATTTAAACCTAGCTGTGTTTTGAATAGGTTTGCATCTGTCCAGATGGTAACATTCAGAATGGTGTTTGGCTGGGTAGCCACGGTTGGTACAAGACCACAGTTTTATGGAACTGCTGGGATTATGTACACCTAGATCACTTTTATAAAAGAACAGGATTGTTTACTTTACTGCATTGTAACCCACTTTCTGCACTGAGGCATGGCGTGTCTTAGGTGGGTTTTTCTCTTTGTTTACCTGCATCGTTTTCTAATGCTGTAAACCTTGTCCTACCACAATGTTTATTGAGTGTTTTGTGCCATCTTGGTTGAATTGTCGTTTTATGTTTTGTAATCCACCTTGAGTCTCAGTGAGAAAAGGGGGCTATAAATGAGTTAAATAAATAAATGCTTAATTAAAAAGGCAAATTACATTTTGACTGTATGTGCTGCTTTTGTGCCTGTATAGTCAAGACACATTCACTGGTTAATGTTATTCCACATGTTGGGCACATGCTCTGAGTGTGTAGGACTGAACTACTGTTCTCAGGTGGGCATGGGATCTCTCACAGTGCACTCTGATCCTAATGGGCACATGGCTACAATAACTAGAGAGACAAGTAGGGTTAGCAACTTCAGGTTGGGAAATCCCTGGAGATTTGGAGGTAGAAGGCTTCCTCTCCATAGAGCCTGCTCAAGGCAATTTACAAAGTAAAATATAAGAACAGAAACACCATTCAAGTTGTATTAATCAATAAACTATTAAAATCCATCATTAAACCCCCAGCAATAATATAAAAGATAGCAACTTAAAATGAGTGTAAAGCATTTCTTAGGCTGAAAGTGACTGTAAAAAGGAGCAAAAAAGATCTCAGTCCCTTAGAAATATTTTAAGACCATTCTAAGAATATTTTAGCCTGGTGCCTAAAATAGTAGGGTAGGTTCCAAGTGAGTCTCAAGGGGAAGGGCTTTCCGAAGGCAAGGTGCCATCACTGAAAAAGCCCTGTCTCTGGTATCTTCTGTATTAACAACAGTCTTACATTCACATGAAACCAATACAGATGGTGGTGGTACCATGCCTCTGGAACACTCTCCTGCTTGAGGCTCCCCTGGTGCTAGGGTTGCCAGCCATAAACCAGCAACCAGCAGCAGAGGGAGGAGGTGAGGCTGAGGAAGAAGATGTTGCCCCAGTGGCAAAATGTCATTTCTGGCAAATACCCAGAAGTGTTGTCATGTCACTGGCCTGCTGTCGATGTCACGTTCTAGGATTTGGGCAAAACTCTATGGTTTTTCCTTCTGATACTGTTTTTGACATTTTTTTCTCCCACTGCCCAGCCGAGAGGCAGTGGGCAAAAGACAGGGAAGCCGAGTGGTGGCCTCCCTACCTGGTCCCTATTCTACTTTCCTTTTAGCCCCAGGCCCAAACGCAGGCTTTTAACTGGGGGGCGGGGTTATTTTGGCAACTTTTAAATGGTTTGCTCTGTTCTGTGGATAGTTTTTATGCTGTTTACGTTTAATGGCTTGTTTTTAAAATAATTTTATGCTGTTTTAGTTGTAAGGTGCCTCTAGCAGGACTCTGAAGAGTTCTAGACATATCCTAAACAAACAAACAAACAAATTTATCCTCTGGTTTCCCCCCCCCCCCGCCCCCAAGAGCAGTATGCTCTGCAGAGAAGAACCTGCTGGTGATCCCCAGCCCGAAAGACATCTGGCTGTCCTCGACCAAAGTCAGGGACTTTTCAGACCTGGCCCCGACCTGATAGAACTCTGCCAAATATCATCCACACCCTGTGGGATCTAATGCAGTTCCACAGGGCTTGCGAGACAGAGATGTTCCACCAGGCTTTTGGTTGAGGACAGTGATGGGTTTCACCTTGTCTGGTTCCCTACCCCCCACTCTCGCCCCGGAGGCAGCGGCACAATCTGAAGTTTTTAGTGCCATCTGGTAATGTTTTAACTGTGTACTATTTTACTATTTTGAACTGTTTTATTATTTATGAATGTGTTTTTATTGTTGTTCACCACCCTGAGCCTTGTGTATACAGGGGAGGGCGGTCTAAAAACCTAATCTGTAACTATTTATCATATTATACCATGTTATTGCCAAATTATTAGCATGTTTGGTTGCCAGGTTCCCACTGGATGGGGGGTAGGGTTGCCAGGTGCAGGTTGGGAAACTCCTGGAGATTTGGGGATGGATTGGGTACAATCCCATGGAATCCGCTCTCCACAGCATCCATTTTCTCCAGGGGACCTGATCTCTGCAGTCTGGAGATAAGCTGAAATTCTGGGGGATCCCACCTGGAGGTTGGCATCTCTATTAGCAGGCCATTACCATGTTAATGTACCTATTGCCATACCTCAGGGTTTCGTCACCCTGTGGTTGGCTTTGCATGTGTATGACTCAAATACAGTGCCATTTTGTTTTCGCCATATTCTTATGTGTGGTAAAGGTTGGGTAATACATGGCTGGGTGGTCCTCTGTAAGAGGGATGGCATGCAATTTCAAAAGTAGGCTGCCTAATGCTCCCTCTAAGCTGTGGAGTCTTGTAAGCAAAAATTCTGCTTTGTGAGTTACTGGCATTAAATTTGTGGGTAAGTGATTTGGCTACTTCATAAATTAGTTTTCCCTGGAGCCATCCTTCCTGAGTTAAGACAAAAATGGGTGAGCTGGAGGCTAAAAAACTCTGAGCTAGCTCACACTAACTCAGCTTAGAGGGAACACTGGCGGCTTCAAGCATCCTCTTTTCAATTCTGCTTCTCCATTGTGAGACCTGATCTTTTTTTTTGTCCCAGTTTCTTCAATGTTATTTATGTCTTATAAGGCTTTACATATTGTAATCTCTGATCTAGCTGTATATATCCATGTTACTGTAGTTTGTTATTTGTTAATCTAGAGTCTTATGTTTTAATAAAGTATATAATTTAAAAAATGTTATTTGTGTACATGGTGTATAAATACACTTTAAATAGCATAAGTGGAGTAAAAATGTGTAAATGGAATAAAGGTAGTATAAAATGGCATCAGTGGTGAATAAATGGCATCGATGGAATAAAAGCATTGTAACATATTTGTCTGACCCCTTCCATCACTGTTTTCTGCCAGCAGGGGAAGACTTTTTAAAAATTTCATCTAAATCTAACTGTAACCCTATGGTTCAGAGCCCTCCCCCTTTTGCGCTATATCTTAATTCGTGTCTCTGTGAGGTTACTTATGTATTTTATCTTTGGGTTAAATTGGTTTGATGATCTGTTTTTAAAATGCTGTGTTTTTAATAGTTATCTGTTTTGGTGGCGTGGATTGAGCAGAAAGGTGGGATATTCATTTTGTAAAGAAATAATAAATAAATTAATAGCGTAAAGATTGCCAAAAGCAATCCAAAAGTTATCAAGGATAGCAGTGAAACGAAAGTAAACTGATGACAACATCTGAAATAATCATTTAAAAATGGAATGAAAAGCAAAGCAAAATGAAATGCCCACATCAGTGTATCCCCAATCTGTATTTGTAATCTGTGGGTGGAGACTAAGGACAGAAATTTATTCCCTGAACTAAAGCACTGCATGGTGGAATTCCCCCACCTTGCTTTCCCCCCATGGCTTTTGGATGTTAAAATATCATGTTTTTTTCCCCAAAACGTTCTTTGAACAATTCAAATAGCAATTTCCATGAGGTATTCTTTAATTTTTGCTGAAATATTGATGTTTTCAAGATTTCCCCCCCCTTCACAGAGCTATCACATCCTGATATCTTTTTTTCAGCTACGTTGGTTCATGTATTATACAATGAAGAACTGACATGCTGATTTGTGTGTATATATACTTGCCTCCCTAGTTTTCATGCAAATGCATTAATTAAACCTATGGGGGATCTTTTTCCTCATTTTTAAAAATTGTGTGGAGGTGGTACACACACAGAAACTATGAGACACAATATAAAACAAAACAAAATCCACATGAGTAAAAAACATTTGTACAGAATATACATGGATAATTGTAATATAGGAATGAATATGCTTTTTGTAACTTCTTTCTCTGTTCCTGTGTTACTATTGGGGGCCTTCTGGTTTTCCCCATTTTCAGAGGTTCCAAGGTGTTCATCTCATTTATGACACTTTTATTCAACTTTACACCACTTATATATAATATTTAATTGAGAAACTGTTGATGAAATATAATAGTAAAATTGCTTAGATTTAATGGGGAAAATCTGGTGCAGGGAAACACAGAATGGTTGGAAAATTAAACTCTTTGATTTGATCACCATAAAAAACAAAAGTGAAACACATCTCCTTCTATTTTGGGCGAAACCTCTAGGATGAAAATTCAAAACTATCCCAGTTTCTATGAAACCCGATAGGAACTTGTTTTACTTCCCATCAAACAGATCCATCTGTAAATAAAGAACCAAGAAGTAATGACAAAGCATCCCAGCAATGCATGAAGGGACAGGTAGAACACTATTGCTTTCACTCTGCAGCAACAGAAGAAGGCAGTTACTAGAATGGAAGCAGCACTCATAGAATATTGCCAAGGCCACCAGGCCTGTAGCCACAGTGGTGCCAAGGGGGGCAGTGCCCCATCAACCATTTGCTGTGCCCCTCCAATCAGCCCTAGGTATTGGTGTGAAATTTGTCACAAGTTTTTCAAGTGTAAATTCTTGATGTAGAAAATGAAGGAGTTTAGGTAAAAAGGAGTGAATTCTGTCATAAATCTTCCAAGGATAAATTCTCTATGCAGTTGGCTATAACAGAATTAGCAGTTACGGCTGAAGAGTCTGGACTTTAAAAGCCTGTGTGTTGGGGGGAATAAAATCATACTGGAGTAAAACTGAGAGAGAGAGAGAGAGAGAGAGAGAGAGAGAGAGAGAGAGAGGGATTAAAGAATGATGGGGTTTAAATGGTGGCGTAGAAGGCTCTGAAGAAAGCAAAGAAAAAGGCAGAGAGAACATGGTCACCCAAAAACTGGGGCTAGGTTACCTGCCCATTACAAGGGCAAGGAGGCTGGGTCTGGGAATGACGCCTGCCTTGCCTGTTCCTGAGCTTGTTTAGTTGCCCGTTGCTGCATGTCCTGTTTAAATAGTTAATAAAGTGGCCCTTGTTTGATTCCAAAACTGTTGTCTGTCTCGTTATTTCATGCTGGGGTGGCAATGGGCTCCCCGCCGCCCGGCTTTGCCGTGGCGGGGGGAAGCAATTTTGCCGCCTCGCATGACGCGAGGCAGCAACAGAGCGCGTCGGCGCTCATTAGCTCAATGGGAGGGGGCGGGGCTTGCTCGATTTGAGCCGTTGCCCCGCTCCCCTCTGCGCAGTCGCTTAGAGAGCTCGCCCACCCGCCCGCCCCGGTTGCAGTGTAGGCTGATGCTGGTCGCTGTTGGGGGCCGGGTAGGAATTTTTTATACCGACTTCTGTTTGGCTCCTGGAGATGGTGTTTTTTCGCCTACCTTACACTGCTGCTGGTGGTTAAGGGCATAGAAGGTGGTCGGGTATAATTAGGCTGGTCACTTGGTAGGTTTATGCAAGCAAGAAAATGGAACTGGTGGGTACCTTACGGCATATCCCTGTTGGGAACAGGAGGTCACCAGGAACCACCCTAGGGCCTTGCGGTCTGGGGAGGTGAATGGTGATCGCCTCTGGGAACCTCTCAGACTAGGCTCCTCCCTGAAGGTCTGTGCAGCCTCAGGGGTAGGCGCCCCTGGGAGGGGATGCCAGTATGCTGGGCCGCCGGTTACGAGCCAGAAGCTGACTGGGTCAATACTGGGGCTAGGTTACCTGCCCATTACAAGGGCAAGGAGGCTGGGTCTGGGAATGACGCCTGCCTTGCCTGTTCCTGAGCTTGCTTAGTTGCCCGTTGCTGCATGTCCTGTTTAAATAGTTAATAAAGTGGCCCTTGTTTGATTCCAAAACTGTTGTCTGTCTCGTTATTTCATGCTGGGGTGGCAAAAGGATCCTTTTACCACACATGTAAGAAGCGAGCAAATTTCTGACATTTCAGATTCATCCCAAAATAGCACAGGAGAGAAGTCCAAAAGCAAATTAACCCCCATGCACTGGCTGCCGATTGAATACCAGATCCATTTCAAAGTTATGGTTTTGATCTTTGAACCCCTTTGTGGCTTGGGACCCTCATACCTATGGGACTGCCTCTCCCTATAGGAACCCTAGAGAGCTTTATGCTCTACACCTCCTGGTGATCCCTGACCCAAGGGACCTCCGCTTAGCCTCAACCAAGGCAAGGGCTTTTTTGCCCCTTACCCCGACCTGGTGGTACATGCTCCCACCTTAGATCTGGGCCCTGCAGGACCTATTACAGTTCTGCAGGGCCCATAAAACAGAGCTCTTCTGCCAGGCTTTTGGTTGAGGCGGTGGACATTCAACCAGTCTGGCCTCCCCTGTTTATGGCCCCTCTCCCTGTGCCTGCTGTCAGATAATATTATTGGGCACTGGAGCACCTATATTCACCTGATATGAGGCATGAGGTTTGACGATGTTGTCTACTGTGCCATCAACTGTTTTATTGCTTTTATTGTTTTATTGTTTTATGGACTGCGTGCTGTAAGCCGCCCTGAGCCCACTTGTGGGATAGGGCGGGGTATAAATTGAATGAATGAATAAATAAATAAATTTATGGAAGTGTCCTAATATCCACAGGGTGACATTTTAAACTTTATTTCCCTGTATAAAATGAATGCACCTTTTTTCCACAAGTGCATTTGTTGCCCCTCATACTACGACGACTGTTTATATTTCCACCGGCAGCAAGGAATTATCTTGTTTCTTTACCGGCTCTTGCTATCCTTGGAAGTTACAGCCCTTTCTATGCTTGCTAGAAATGCATTATCTTCAGCCTTTGAGGGTGAGGCCTCCTATATATAGATAGACAAAAAAAAGAAGATTCCTTTCTATCTTTCATATCAGGATTTAAGAGCACCCTGGAGCTACAAAGTTTATTAGAGCTCATAAGAAGAATTGTGTCATAAATGGGACAACCATGGCTATAAACCCACACCTTCGAGTGTGCAAAAAATTCTGAGATACTGTACTAAGCCATTCTCTTGTGGCTGTCAGCAGGAGGAAAAGCAAGGATGAGAAAACGGCACTGAAACAAAGAAAGGATGGTGGTGGTGGTGGTGATGATGCTGATGATAAAACTTTCAGAAGAGAGAGCCCGTACATCCCCCCCCATACGGTGCATTCCAACTTGAGATATTCAAACATCTGCCAGTTTGTCTTATGTTATGCTCACTCATTGTGAACAGGGAGTTGATTTTTCGCCAAACAATTTGGCTGTTCATGAACAATGGGTTCCTGTTTGTCAGGTTATTTTTTGCATGTTCAAACAACCAGTATGAGTGCATCTGACAATATTTTATACATGTACAAGCGGGAGCACTGCCACAGATATGTTGGCATTACTTAACTGCAGGGGTCATTTTGAGCAGGAACACGCAGGAATGTTGTTCCAGGAGTAACAAGCCCAGGAGCGGGCACATATGGTGATGCACTGTGGAAAAAAGCAAAAACATACTAACTTGATTTGTATTTTCATGCTTGTTGTAGGGTAGCTTCCCTGCAAGAGCAAAGGAAACCTAAAGTGTTTTTAGTCAAAGTGTAAAGTTGGCTCACCAGCTCTGAGTTGGCAAATACCTGGAGATTTTTGGGGTGGAGCCTGAGTGGTGGGTGCTACCTTCTGACACATTTCCAGTGATGTCAGAGGGTATGACATATGCAAGAAAGTTATGCTGGACTTCCTGAGGGCACCTGGTGTTTTTGGCCACTGTGTGACACAGTGTTGGACTGGATGGGCCATTGGTCTAATCCAACATTGGCTTCTCTTATGTTCTTATGCCAATGATTTATGATAATGAACTGCTGCACCTTTTTTTCTATGAAATGACCCCTGCTTAACTGGATAAATAAACAAGTCGCAAATTAAATGGGTCAGCCAATGACTGTAAGTAAAAATAGCTTTTTAAAAAAACCCTTACTTTACTGTTCAGTCATATTATTGAGATTATTTCATGCATCCACATTTTTGGAGAAATGGGAGTCCTAGAATATCCTCCCATTGTAGCCATCATAGGACTTCCATTTTTCCTTTGGTATACCATAGAGTCTGCCCTCCAAAAGGACATTTCTTCAAGCAGAACTGACCTCTGTAGTCAGAAATCAGTTATAACTCTACAGCCCACCATTATGTTGGTAACCTTACTGGTAATCTCATTCTCACCACACTGTGCTGCAGGTATCGATCAGGCTTAAAGTGACATGAAAGCAGATGGCCCTTGGTGAAAAAAAGCCATGATCAAGTCATATATACTCCACCCTTCCATACTTGATGACCTCAGGCTGCCAACTCTGGGTTGGAAAGATCATGGAGATTTGGGGTTATAGTCTAGGAGGATGGATTTAGGGAGGAGAGAGATCTCAACAGGGTATAATGTCATAGAGTGCACCCTCTGAAGCAGCCGTTTTCTCTAGGGGAACTGATCTCTGTAGTCTGTAATTCTAGGCCCTGCCTGGTGTTTGGCAATCTTATGGCCTCTGTTCTGTAACAGATGATGTTGCATAGATGTACTGATACTTGTACTGGTTCAGTTCCATGTCAGTCGTATTTAAGAAATCCATACCTGTCAACTATGTAACGTGTCACTTAAAGTTACCTGATCTGCCTATTTGAATCTATGTACCTAGAACTCCTTGGTGTAGACTGGTCCTATTTGTTACTCACTGAACTGATATCCATGTATGATTATGCTGTCATTTCGCTACTGTATTTATCTTGGATAGTCTTATGTAATAATGGCTCCACACTTCTGCAAGTCTGGTATCTGCCCACCTTTTCATGATTTTAAACAAAAGTGAGCAGGAGAGGTACCTACCATCTAAAACTGCAAGGGATGGGAAGATAGTCCTTGGGTGCGTTCAGATGGCCAGCTAATCCTGCCATTGGCCTGGCTGTAATTTGATGTAGATCTTTTTAATCCAGCGTTGCACGACCAGACAGCTCCCCTGTGAATCACTTTACCATGCGTGACTCTGCGGTGGATTGTCTCGATGGCATCCACCTTAAGGAGCCATGCAGTCGGCTTAAAAAACAACAACCTTGTTTGTGCATGTGCATATGTGCTTATCTGCATATGTGCACATCTGCTTATGTGCTTATGTGCCTCACTGGCTGCGGATGCTGCATGTTTAAGTGGTTATGCGTGCATCACTAAGAGTTGTTTTTTTTAAATGGCAGCCATTCGTGCCTGGTGCGGCTCAAAAGAGCCATCTGAATGCACCCTTAGATAACCATCCTTCCTGTATTTATATAAGAAATATTGTCATATGTGAATGAGATACATGACTGAAATAAGCATAATCACAAAGACTTTTGGAATAGGTGAGTTGAGTTATTTCCCATTGAGTTTTTGGTGATCATATATCATGTTCATATATGCATTATGCAAAGTGTACAGTCTATGTAATTTTTTTTCTGTATTTTAGAATTTGGGATTATTGACTTGAATTCAGAGGTGCTATCATGTAAAAAGAAGGTATGTCCAATAACACTATTGGTTATCTCTGATCTCAGCCAGTCCCGCTTTGCTGTAGCATCTCAGAAGCAACCAAAACTATTTCAGGCCCTTGACCTGTTTTGATATGCAAACTGGAGACTGCAACAGCAAAGGGGACATACAAAAATGTTCACTCACTATCCTAAAGCTGTCTAATCCTAAGGCTTATACTGTCTTTCCTCCAAGGAACATAGGGAATGTATGTGGTGGCCCTCCAGGTGGTGCTAGGAGATCTCCCAGAATAACAACAGATTCCTGGAATACAGAGATCAGTTCCTCTGGAGAAAATGGCGGCTCTGAAGGATGGACTCTATGGCATTGTACCCCCTTGAGGTCCCTCCCCAGACTCCACCTCCAAAATTTCCAAGAATTTCTCAACCTGGACTTGGCAAGCCTAGCAGTGACCCAAAGTCACCCTGTGAGGCTTATGGCAGAGTGAAGGACTGGAGCTGAGGTCTCCCCAAACTTATTCTGATTCTCTAACCATGACATTGCCCAAACGACATCCTGGAAGGAGAATTATTGTGGGTCTTTAGATCCAAGCCACTGTCTGTACTTTAGTAGATTTATAAAACTTTATGTTTGGAGTACTTTGTTTGTCCGATCTATCTATCCATCTTCATCATGGCATTTTATGCCACACTTTCTCTGAGGAGCTCAGACAATATATTATAGTTGTCCCAGTTGTCTTCACAGCTAGATTAGGCTGAGAGAAACAGAGAGATAGACAGACAGACAGACAGAGGCAGAGGAGGGAGAGAGAGAGAGAGAGACTGGCCCAAGGTCTGATAGTGAGCTTCATGGCTGAGTGGGGAATGACCCTGAGTCTCCCAGGTCTCAGCCCCACACTTTCACTGTCAACTACAATGGCTCTCTCTCATTTCTCCTTGCCATGTAGTTTATAATGACCATTTCTCTTGCTTCAGCTGTTTGAGGTTTGTATGCTAAGAGCCAAAGAATTTAAGGCTGGTTCGAGGTTTTTTGTTGCCCTAGTTAGCATGGGACTGAGACATCTCCTTGAAAGCCACCTTTGCCTCCAGTCCAGGTTTGCCAGCCTCCAGGTGGGTCCTGGAGATCTCCTGCTTAACGACTGATCTCCAGCTGACAGAGATCAGCTCCCCTGGAGAAAATGGCTGCTTTGAAGGGTGGACTCTATGGCACTGTACCATGCTGCAGCCCTCCCCTTCGCCAACCCCGCTCTCTCCCGGATCCACCCTCAAAGTCTCCAGGTATTTTCCAAACCCAGACCTGGCAACCCTACTCCAGTCATATCTGCCCACAAGAGAGTTGTGATAATCAGACCAGGTCAGTGGGAACTAAGGTTGCCAACCTCCAGGTGGTGGCTGGAGATTCCCTGGGATTGCAACTTATCTCCAAGGCAACAGAGATCAGTTCATCTGGAGAAAATGGCCACTTTGGAAGGTGGACTCTATGGCATTATACCCCATTGAAGACCCTACTACCCCCAAACCCTGTCCTCCTCAGATTCCACCCCCCAAATTTCTGGGCATTTCCCAACCCAGAGCTGGTAACCCTGAGAACTCTTCTACTCAGACTTGTGCTTATTTGGTGGTGCATTTGTACTGTGGAATGGGCTTCTCAGGGATGTGAAGAAGGCCCCAGCACTGCACAGATTTCAGAAGTTCTGTAAAGCGGAGCTCCCTGAATGTGCTTCTAGTGAATCGTGATGAGTGGAGACTGTGGTCTGCTTCCTATGGCTTGACATTGTTGGGAGAATATTTTTCTAAAAAATTGATGTAAGCAGCTTTGAGCCCTGTTGATTGTGAGAAAAACAGGGATATAAATAAACGAGGGTAATTCAAAAGCCCTAACAATGTCACAGAAGGTTCAAGGGGTCACTCTCATTTCCTGTAGAGAGCCAGCCATGGTGGGTACCTTTGGCACTGAGCTGCCCCTGGGGTTGCCAGGGGTTTTCATGGCTGCAGTTACTTTATTGTCTCCTTTCCTGCCTTCGCTGGTCAGCTCCCCACTTTTTAACTATTGAATCATATATATTTTAAACTGACTTATTAATATGTATCCTTGACTTGGAGCTAAAAGGAGGATGAGAGGAGGGGAAGGGTGAGGAATAAATTTATATATAGCTCCCTGGTAATTCTTAATTAGGAGTGACAGATGCTTCCCTGTAATCCTGTTCCCAACATGTTCTGTTTGCTTTGCTTGGCACTGCAAGATATATGGTGACACCATAATGACCTTTCAAGGCTCGTCCGGAAAGTGTTATTGGCATTCCAATGATTTATTGCATGTTCCAGTTGATTACCAAGCCATTTGTCAACATTTTATTTTGCTCTCTATAAACCTGTCTCCTGCATCACAGATGTTCATGAGCATGAAAGTTTAAACAAATACAGTGTATTGTTACTAGCTGACTTTCTGCCTTCAGTTCTGCGGCTCCAACGCAAATTCATTTGGGCCTTTGTAGGCACCTCCACTGCACCACTAACTGGGAGAAAGCACAGGTGCTATACCACACACCTGGCAAAGACGACCTGGGAAATGGCTCGAAGTTCTAACTGTGCACTGGGGGGGGGGGGGTACTGCAGTTATGTGGTGATTCATGTGGATGCTTAGGTCACTTGTGAACATGTAAGGAATTTAGATGCAGAATGAGAAATGAGAGGATCTCCCCCAACAGAACTTTTCTTCTTGTGGGGGTTCTCTCTGCCCTGTGGCTCCGGTCCTGAATTCTGCAGGGTTCTGCAAAGTGGCTTGTTTTCATTTAAGTCACCAACATTTCATTTGTTTCTTCATTCACTGATTTTTGTTTTCCGTCAGTGTCAACAGGGCAGTAACTTATTTATTTTCCATGAAATTTTCAAAAATTGTAGCCCTTGCTGAACATATCCACCTGACCAAATATCAAGCAGAGGAGAATTAAGAAAATATCGATTATCAGTGCTTTCTATGTGTCTTCTTTTCTTAAAGAACTTTTCTGTGGTGGTGCTCCAGCAGTGGAACACCTGCCACTGCTACATTCATCTGGAACTACCATGCTATCCTTTAGGTTTCAAGTTAAAACTATCTTGTTTTTCTGGGCTTTTCACAGTAAATGATATTGATCTGTCGCTTAGGTTTTTTAGGCCGTAACTGTACATTCATACATTTTAATCCCAGTTTACACAGTGGAATATGGGAGTCTGGAGTAAGGTTGCCAGGTCCCCTCATCACTCCAGCAGGGGGATTTGGGGGGTGTCCCAGGGGTGGGCGGGGATGTCGCACGATGTCCCTGACACAGTAACATCACCCGGAAGTGATGTCATGGTGTCAGGGACATTGCGGGGTGTCAGGGACATTGCGGGGGCACTCTGGTATTTGGGTGAAACTCTATGGTTTTTTGCCCTCAAACCATAGACTTTGCCCAAATACCAGAGTGTCCCATACAACATTTCTACTTAGGATTGGGGTTTCCCCATCGGCCAGCTGGTCTGCAGCAGGCAGAAGCCCCTGAAACCATGGAATCCCCTGCCTGGACCCAGGGGCTGGCAAGTCTAGTTTGGAGGTAGGTAGAACATGGGGAGTTTACCATAGTTTCTGGCAATTACTAGAGTGGACTGACATCACTTCCAGGTTTTCTCTGGAAGTGATGTAAAACTGTCACCTAGTGCCAATTTTTAAAACCCTTTTTCCCCCCTGTTGGCGGCCGGGACAGCAATGGGAAATAAGAGCTGAGAGCAGGGTATTTCCCACCCCTGTTAGGAACCTGGCAGGAAGGAGGTCTGAGAGGGAATGTCTGGCCCAAGATCTCTCATGGTATTATCCTAAGCGTAGTTTCAGCCTTCTGAGATCATTTGGGCTTAGAAGGGTGTTGTTCTGTTTAGGATGGCACAGTAAGGCACTTTTAATGGCCTGCATTTTCAGACTAATGTCCACGTGGGAAATGATCACCACAAATTTATAATCACTTTGAAAAGCCATGGATGTAAAGCACACTGGCCGCTGTGGCTGCTACAGTGGCCTACGACCTTTGAGATGCTCCTTGAAGGAGCTTTTCACAGGAACCAGCATAAATCATTGGCCTCTGCCATTGCAGTAAAGCTAAAGTATTGTTTCATCGCTGTGACATCAGTGCAGGGCACATAAATAATTTTTTATTAAGTGTGCAGTGCCCTTTTAAAAACAGCACAGTGCACACCACCTGAGACAACGGCTGACTGAATGTTACAGCCTAGCGGGAAGGAACTCAAAACAGCCCCCTGTGCCAGGGAGAGGACTGGGCCACCAGGGCCAAGTGTACAGGTGGCTGCGACCCTTAAAGCATCCTCGATCTGCATGTAATGTACGGCTTAATTTCCTCTCAAATTAGTCACTTGATAAAAAAAGTTATTATATCTGTCAAGTTGCCAGTGGTTTTTATGGGAGTGATAAACTAAGAGCCACGGCTTTACAAACCTTGATAGGACGTTTCAGTACCTGGAAAACTATTTTATTGCCACCCGGATGACTAACAAATTGCAAATACTGATTAAGCTATAAAGTTACAACAACATTAAAAAATAATGAGCAGTTATTGCATACAGGGGAAGAGTCTCAGGCAACAGCTTCCGCCACCCAGAATCCAAAGCCCAGGGCAGCAGGCCAGTTGCAAAAAGACCATCTGTGGAGATCTGTGTGTCTTGGCGTTGCTGGAACAGACCTCGCCTAGCCCCCCTTGTTGGAAAGAATAACTCTGAAAGAAGAAATCTCCCGGTATAAGATACCAAACTATTTGCTCCCATTGCTGAGAGAAGTGTGATTCGTAAGGTTTGCTGCTTTATCATCATACATTATTTTGTATGCAGATCCTATACATGAGGATATCGTTGTGTGTTCTCCACTTGTGAATAGCTGCCCTGGGCTTTGGTGCAAGTGAAAGGCATCTCGATCCATACTTTGGGGCACCCATGATCATTTGAACTGGCTGGATGTGTCAAATATGCAAAGGAAGGGCTCTGCTGGATCAGACCAGTGTGCCCATCAAGCCTAGCAATCTTTTAAATATAAAGGCTAACCAGTTACCCTGGAGGGCCAACAGACTAGGCACAAAGGTCACAACTGTCCTTGATGTTGCCTCCTAGTAGTGGTATTCAGAAGCCTTAAGTCACCATGGCTGGTAGCCACTGATGGACCTATCCTCCATGAATCTGTCTAAGCCCCTTTTAAAGCCATCTGTCAGGACCCAGAGCTGGGTCCCTCTGAGCCACTGCCCCTCTTGCAGGCCAGCAGTGTTCAGACTTGTGGGTTCCTGAAGCAGTGTACACACAATAAACAAGACCTTTTCTTTAAAAAATAGGAAAAGGTTTATTAAATAACAAACAAGAAAAGAAAGGAAGACTACCATTTGGCAACACAGTCTGCTCAATTTAATAGCACAAAACAACAAAAGTGAACTTTTCTGTCTAGCACATTGATACCTGACAGTAGATGGCACAGTCACAGAATTCTAAAAAACCCCCAGAGGTTTATGTGTTCTTCTACAATTCAACATAGTCCATGGCTCTGTTTAGCAAAATCACCAAATGAGCCATCCCCTTTCCTTAATCTCTAGCTCAATTATACCTTTTGGCTCTCTGGCATCAGGTGATGCTCCACATACAGTCAGGGCCTACGTTCATAGGAACTCTCTGGAAGAAGAAGAAGAAGAGGAGGAGGAGGAGGAGAAGATTGTGGCTGAGGACAGATTGGCCGTCTCGGCCGCTCTGCCTCCGCTTCAGAAGCGGAGGCAGAGCGGGCGTCCAGACGGCTGCATCTGCCCCCAGGAGGCGGCCCAGACGCCTCGTGTCCGGCGCCGCGCTCCTTACGCACCAGCCGAGCACCACTTTAAAGTGGTACTCGGCTGGTGCAGCGCGCCCTGCGCGCGCGTTCCACCCGCCGAAGCGGGTGTGAACGCGCGCGGGCAGGGGCACCCACGCGGCGTTCACCCGCCGCTCCAGGAAGCCGCCCGCAGTCTGAACGTGGCAGAAATCGAGTTTGTCTTCAGCCTGGATTTATACCCTGCCCTTCACTACCTGAAGGAGTCTCAGAGTGGCTTACAATCCTTTCTCTTCCCCACAACAGGCACCCTGGGAGGTAGGTGGAGCTGAGAGAGCTTTCTTGAGAACTGCCCTTGGAGAACAGCTCTGAAAGAAGGTATGACTGACCCAAGATCACACCAGCAGCTGCATGTGGAGGAGTGGGGAATCAAACCCGGTTTTCCCAAATTAGAGTCCATGGTTTTAACCAATCTAACATCACTTCAACTCCCCCCTCCCACTTTATGGACCACACGTTTTCATGAGAACTAATTGCCCCGTTCTTGACTCCAACCCTGAAGGAGATAAGAGCCTCTGGACAAAATGGACTAATTATGAACACCTGCAAATCTGGAATAAGTCCACTAATATTCACATTACATTAACCCTTGGGAGGAGACAGGGTGTTTTGCCTCAGACCATCCATGCTTGTGGCCATCACTATACCCAATGGCAGTGAATTCCTCAATTTAAATCATCCTGATATGAAGAACAACACATAAGGGAGGGCAATAAATAAAACAGTGAAGGGTGAAAAGGAACATGGTTTTAGACTGAAAACTGAAATTTTCATCTCGACCCTATCCAGCTTCTATCCATGACACTGTTTTTGCAACAGTTAGGCATAAATATGAGATAAATGACAAAAAGAAAATGCTGGCTTGTGAGAACAGCATTTATGCACTTTCAACATGTATGCAGCCAGTCTCTGTCCTCTGTCCTGTTTTTTTTAATGCTTTCATCCCATGTAGGTGGAGCTTGTGCATGTACTCATTGTACACACATAGACACCATGGCTCATGAGTTTCTAATCATGCATGGGATGGGGCCAACACACTGCTGCCCACTCCACACCACCTATGTTGATTTCATTGCTGAAAGGTCCTCTGTGGGGACCTATGGCAGAGAATCAATAAGTATCTACAGGGAAAGACCTTTACAAACACCTGAGATTCTATCTGACACCTGCTACCTGAGATTTTTAAACTGGAGATACTGGAATCAAATTTCAGATCTTCTGCATGTAAAGGATCACTGATCTATGGTCTCCTCTGACAAAATCCTTCTGGGGAGCTTCTTTGGAACTGAGATCCTACTACAAGCTTAGGAAGCTTTGGTAGATGGCTAATAGTGGAATCCTAAGGTCTACTGAGAATCCTACTCAAGTCAGCTCTATGGGGCTTACTCCCAGGTAGGTTTCTTTGGATTGCACTACAACAGTGCCATCCTGAGCTGCACACTTCCATGCCTGTTCTATGCCTCTTGGCTTCAGTGGGCTCAGATGACATTGTCAGTCTACTTTTTGCATTCAAGATACCAAAGGCCATCACATCTCAGTACAGTAGGTTTAGGAGGGAAATGTAGGGAATGCCTTCATATGGCCATACTAGACAATCCATTCCCCAGCCTTGACTTGTTTTCTCTGCAGTCACACAGCCATGCTAGGGAATGTTGCAGTAGGAACTCAGTTTGACTGAGATCATCAATCTGGGGAGAGAAGGGATTCCTGAGTGCAATTCATTTTAAAAAACACACACACACACCCTATTGTGTGGTTTGGCCCTTACATTAAAGCAACTGCTGAAATGAGTTAAGTCAACAACAACAAAAATTCTCCTCTCTCTTTTGCCATGACTTCTATGTATTAATGGAGAAATCAGAAGACAGGGGTGCAATGTACCGGGAGTCTTTGGTTAGTAAGAAGGTGATATTTCTACTGTCACGCTGTAGCAATAATGGAAAATGTCGCCTTTCCTATGGCTGGCCAAAAGTCAACTGTGATATATTTACTGATATTGCGGTCTTGCTGCCCAAGCCGGAGCTCCAGGCTTCTCTGAGTCTTTCACAGAACATGGAAATTGTGCTGAACAGCCAGAGCTGTCGCTGAGCTTCTGCGGCAAAGCTGCTGACTCCTTCTGCATCTAACAGTGTCCTTGGGATGTGCTCTGTGATAACAAGAATACTCCCGATTGGGTTTATTTTTGATTTCATTTAATGTCAGTGCAAGCCTCGTCATTGCACCCATTTTCATTGCTGGTGTTTCTGAGTCTTTTCACCCATCCATCCATCCATCCATCTACCCACCCACCCATCCATGCATTTTTCTCCCTGGGACTTAAGACATATTATAAATACAACGGAACTGTTCAGTCAATCAGTAAGCTGATTACAAAATATGTTGGTGTTTGGGTCTAACAATAATTCAGTGGAGCTGGGGATGAAGAACCAAAAGCGGGGAGAATTGACACTTTTCCCTAATATTTATTTATTTAATTTGTTTGTACCGTGCCTTTATCCCCAGTGGGAACCCAAAGCAGCTTACGCTGTTTTCCTCTCCTTCATTTTATCTGTGTAACAACCCTATGAGGTAGGTTAGGCTGAGAGTGTTTGTCTGGCCCAAGGTTGCCCAGAGAGTTTCCATGGCACATAGGGATTTGAACCAGGGTATCCCAGATACTAGCCAGACACTCTCAAACACTGCACCACACTGGCTCCCAAGCTGGTCTGTTACACCACAGCTTTACTTCCTTTACACCATTTTACACTGTTCATATGCTACTATGCACCTCAAGATAGATCATACTGCAACGCATACACAAAGATTTCTTACCTATTTTTAGATATGGATTGGCCCAAAGTGTTAATTTAGAATGTGAAAATGGATCAAATTTATATTGTCATACCATTATACATCATTGTTTTCTAGTTGTAGAAATTGCAAAAGGAAGGGGTCCACTCTAGCATAAGTAGGCCCTAATGTGCTCCACTTAGAGAGGGGCACCAGACCAGAAAAAGGCTTGCACTTATAAAGAGATTTGTACATTGGATCAGTTGGTAGGTTATGAAGATGAGTTTTTGTCATTCTCTGTCATTTATATGCCATTTATATCCTGTTAATGCAAAGAAAGCATCCATTTTACTGGTAATGATTCTATAAAGTTTTGTTAATATAGATGAGGAAAGGACAACTGTAGTTTCAGCCCATAAGAACATAAGAAGAGTCCTTCTGGATCAGACTAGTGGTTCACCTAGTCCAGCATACTATCCAGAGTGGGAAGAACCTGTGTCATAAACTGTGCGCTAAATTCAGCGCCATCTGATCATAAAGGATTAGCAGTTCTGATGGTAGTGTTATGAACTCCAGTTTAGGAAATTCCTGGAGATTTGGGTGCATTACTTTGGGAGGGGAATGTTTAGCTCAGCAGGAATGTGATGCCACAGAGTGCCCCCTCCAAAGCTGCCATTTTCTTCAGGGGAACTGATCTCCATAGTCTGAAGATCAGTTGTACTTCCTGGACTCTGGACTCCACTTTCATCATTCTCCCTGTCAGAGAGGGAGAAAATTTTGCACTGAATATAAAACATAGGATGGTTGGCTAGACAGATTCACTAGAAGGCTTTAGGACTGCACTGAATATGAGGGGACAGCCATTTTTTAAAGTTTGCATGCCTTTGACATGCATATGTAAAATGAGGTAGGGAAATCTACATTTAACCAGTTGGAGGGAAAGGGCCTGAGTTAATGGATGATGGGAAGATAAAGAAAAAGTTCTCAAAACTTTGGCCACCCCATTCTCTGTTTTAGCAGTAACCATGAACAAACATGGCTGCTTCCATCATGTTTCCTGCAAGTTATTCAGGTCTACTAGGACTGCGAGGCCTCTGCCCTCAAGCCTTGGGAACATTAGGGGCAGGACACAGGAAAGCATCACTGTGATTGTCACTGACCTCTGAAGCACACCCCTTCCCCAGCAGCACTGGCCAGGATATGTAACTGTGAAGGTGGCTGCTGTTGCCTCCAGGCATACCATCGCTGTGCAACACCCACATGTCCCTCCTCAATGATTCTGGGCAGTTGGGAGTACAGGTAGAGACAGGTGGCAAGGGAGATGTGTGGGTCGGGGCAGTGCAGTGGACCTCATCCGGAGTCTTGGGCCCTGGCAGCTGCCTCACCTCAGGGTATGCTAACCCTGGCTCTGCCTGGGGCTACCCACTCTCTAGAGTGGGGGAATATTGCTCTCAACTCCTTGGAGGAAAGGGGGGGAAGGCAGTGTAGATGAAACCAAGTCAATGAGATTTTTGTGTATGGTGAGTTTATCTGTTTTCAGTGTCAGCTTAAGAAAGGTCTCTAGAGTCACTAGCGGAGATCACATTTTTTCCCACACCTCTCCTAAATCCTGGCAGCACCCACCTGAAAGCTCAAGGGCTGTGTGAATTACATCCACAAGTCACCTGACCATCCTCATAACAGAAATAATTGTCATAACCCTGCATTACCTCTTTAGCTTGAGGCATAAAAAGCAATGGATAAGGAGACTGATTCCAGGGGCCTGTTATAAGGATGAACAAAAGTGAAAAGAGATCTTGTTATCTACACGGAGGCTCAGAGAGAGAATTTAAGACTTTTAATCTGAATGGGTAAGAACCTTATCTCCCTCTGTGTTACATAGCCCAGAAAGGCCTTTAGGCATGGGATTTTCCACATATAACTTTGAGGGTTGGCAGGATCAGTACCAAAGCTCTGGACTATTTTCATGCTTAGCAGTCTGATTCAGTGTGTGAGGAGGTTTTCTTTCAGGCTTTCAGAAAGGCATGCCTTTTTATCACTAGCCATTTTAAAAGCTGTGTATCCCTCTCTCCACCATGCACTGCTGGTTCTTTCTGGAGGCGTTACCCAAGGCATTACTCTACAGTTTATATACCTTAAATTTTAATCCTGCCTTTCCTCCAAGGAGGTACGTGTGGCATACTAAGATCTTTCCTCTGCAGTGTTATTCTTAACCTATAAGGTAGGTTAGGCTGGGAGAGAATGACTAGGCCAAGGTCACCACGAGGAGTTTTATGGAAAAATGGGGATCTAAACCAAGGTGTTCTTAGTTCTAGCCCACTACACAACACTACGCAACCTCTCCATCCATCCAGATGGTTCAAAACTCAGGCCCTACATAGGTACTGCCAATTTTAGGGTTGCCAGGCACATGTTGGGGGACAGGGCATGGGGGGAAAGGATGTTGTTGACATGTCAGTGTCATTTCCAGCTAAGACCTGGAAGTGATGTTAATGTTTTTTTCTAGAATTTCATGTGTGTCTATAGTAAAACCATAGAGATCAGCAAACCCTAGAGCATTGGTAAAGTCACTTCTGGGTCTTAACTAGAACTGAATGTTGACACATCAACAATGTTCACCCCCTCATTTTCTCTTACTGCTTATTGGAGCGCCAGTGGGAAACGGGTGCTTGGGTTAGAGTCTGAAAATGTCACCCCTAAAGACCATTTTAATTTCAAGAGTTAGTATCCCCAGACAGAGATGAGGCCTCTGCTAGGGATGAACTTTGGACGGTTTCTGTATTTCAGTGAAGGAACAAAGAATGGATATTGGCTGAACGTAGCTTCCCAGAGAACATGGAACATGCTGTAACCCTGCACTGAATCAATAAAATTAAGTTTATAGCTTTCCAGCATCTCATGGAGGAGCCGGCAATATCAGATCTTGACACCATAGCTGGAGGGATCTGCTTTCCACCCGTCTCTCTTTTTAAATCTTCTGACATGCAGCCTGATGAAGAGTTCTGGTCAGCTCGAAAGCTTGCACAATAGTTTCATGTCAATTTGTTTGGTCCAATTAAAAGGAATTATGTGGATTTCATTCTCAGCTAGGGAGCCAGAGTGCATTACTCTGGGGATTGGCGTTAACATCCATCATTCTGTACTGACCTCAGTTCTAGCCTCTAACGTTTAACTGCCTTATTCTGCTTTTTTGGAAAATATATGTATATGCCACAGGTCCCTTCCCCAGCTTTCAACTTCCTTCCCAGCAAACTCCTTCTTCCCAGTTATCCTCTGGATATTGTGTTCTGGGGCCCCATGCAGTGCATCCTGTGATACTTACATTAACTTTTTAGCATTTCCTTTAGCAAGGAGGATTTTGAATTTCTCATCCCTGCTGTTTCAACCTGGGAAAAAAAAATCTCCATTTCAATTATATGCTTTCCTTTGGCAAACTGAAACTGTGATTCTTTATTTTCCCCCTTGTAAAATGGACTCATTTCTGACATTATTTTAGCATCAGAAAACCAGCATTATGGATGTGCATGATGGATACCATACACATGCATTCCATGTAACAATTGCATATAAAAACTATATATAAAAAATGCATGCCCAGTACAAATAAATCTACACAGCCAGCAGTGAAAAGTAAAGGACTGCAATCATTGACAAAGCATAAACAAATATAAAAAGAAATGAAACAAGGAGAGTTTGCACATCCCTACAATCAAGTTAAAAATCTGAATTAACCAGAAAGTACATTTGTGTTTTGTAAAGAAAATCTCTCGTTCACTTTCTGTCTCCCTCCCACTGATGATATCAGATTATGATACACTTCCACCGAAAAGGCTGTGCTAACTTCCTTTGTGAAAACGCTCAGAACTCCTGCCTATTCAAAACTAGATTTATTTTCATTAATCACCACTTTCAGTGAAGAAGAAGAGATTGGATTTATACCCCGCCCTTCGCCTGTAGTCTCAGAGCGGCTTACAAACTCCTTTCCCTTCCCCTCCCCACAACAGACACCCTGTGAGGTGGGTGGTTCTGAGAGAGCTCTTTCCCAAGCTGTCCTTGAGAGAACAGCTGGTACAGAGCTATGGCTTGCCCAAGGTCATCCAGCCAGGTGCAGGTGGAGGAGTGGGGAATCAAACCCGGTTCTCCCAGATTAGAGCACACGCACTTAACCACTACATCAAATTGGCTGAATGGGTATCTTCAAATTTTTAGGCCATCTTGACACTAGGCATGGTTCCAAATTCATCCTTGATAAGAATCTTCCCTAGAATATTACATATGATTTGCATTATTCATGTTTTGGAACTGTGTATATTTCCCCTTCTTCAATTTTATTTATTCACTTATACTCTGCCTTTCTCCCCAATAGAGACCCAAAGTGGCTTAAGTCATTCTCCGCTCCTCCATTTTATCCTCACAACAACCCTGTGAAGCAAGTTCAGCTGAGAGAGTGTGACTGGCCCAAGGCCACCCAGCAAACTTCCACAGCAGAGAAGGGATCCAAATCTTGAGTCTTCCAGATCCTAGTCTAGCTCTCTAACCACCACACCACACCACACCCATGTTCCACTGATGTCTTCCAAATTTTGGGGGGTACATGCTGATTTGGCATTTGGATGTGTATCATTACAGGAGTCTTGCAGAAGTGTGTTTTACGATGTGTGCAAATATTTATCAAGCATGAAAACAAACTGTGTTTCAATGCACTTTAGTTCACCGAAGTTTGCAGTGGATCATTGGGAGGAGCAAAGGGTCACACTTGATGCAGAGAAAATCTGCAACACATGGAATGGAATGACTGACAAGCATCCAGGCTAGAATTTGATACAGGCTTTGTTCGTTTGTTAACGGATCTTCCACCACAGTGCTGATTGCATCGACGTATTATGTGCTGTCCTGACACAGAAATATTGCAAGTGGATGATCATTTGGTGTGAGATTTCCCATTGGAGAGCATGGGGAATCTTATCCTACTTCAGTATTAACGTGATCCCAAAGGCATCACTAGATACTTCATCCCTATTTTGTGGCCATCATACTGCTGTGCTGTTCTTGGTAGAATGAGATCATGATAAGATCCATCCTACTGAGCTGGGAAGGGGAAAGTGATTTTGACGCTGAGTTTGTGTGCTTACACATATGCCTTTCAACAGTACTTATTGCACTGCTTTTTTCACAGAGTGAGCCCCCCCCCCCAGCTTCATAGTGCATTTAGCAGACATGCTTATCTGCAATTTGAACATTGATTCAGTTGTCTGCCTTAAATAATCCCTGCATGCCTCAAGCCAACCATCTGCCTTCCAATATGCTTTTAAAGTGCTGAATGACCAGTCACTCATAAGAACAGAAGGAGACCCCTGCTGGATCAGATCAGTGGTCCATCTAGTCCAGCACCCTGTTTCACACAATGGACAACCATTTGCCCTGGAGGGCAGACAGGGCATAGATGCTAAGGCCTTTCTCTGATGCTACCTCCTAGCACTGATATTCAGAGGTTTGCTGCCTCTGGATATGGAGGCTCCCTTCAGTCATCATGGCTAGTAGCCATTGATGGAGTTCTCCTGAATGCACCTTTTAAGCTATCTGTGCTTGTGGCCACCACTACCTCCTGTGGCAGTGAATACCACAGTTTAATTACCCATTGAGTAAAGAAGTATTTTCTTTTGTCTGTTCTGAACCTACTTCCATAAGAATATAGGAACATAAGAGAAGCCAATGTTGGATCAGGCCAATGGCCCATCCAGTCCAATACTCTGTCACACAGTGGCCAAAAACACTAGGTGCCATCAGAAGGTCCACCAGTGGGGCCAGGAAACTAGAAGCCCTCCCACTGTTGCCCTCCCTCAAGCACCAAGAATACAGATCATCACTTGACCCAGACTGAGAGTTCCTATCTATACCTTGTGGCTGATGGACTGCTGGCACCAGACTTTCATTGTGTACCCATGAGTTCTAGAATTATGGGAGTGTTTTGCTCCCTCTATTTAATTTCTCCATCCCATCCATAATTTTATAAACCTTGACCATGTCTCCCCTTGGCCAATCCCCCCCCTGCCCCGACTGAAGAGTCCCAGACTCACCATCATTTCCTTTCCTCACAGGAAAGGTGCTCCATCTTGGATGCCCCCTTTTGTGCTTTTTCCAGTTCTGCAATGTCCTTTTTGAGCTATGATGTCCAGAACTGCATGCAGTATTCCAGAGGAGGCCACACCATAGCTTTATACAAGGGTATTAGAATATTGGCTATTTATTTTCAATACTTCCCAAATAGTTCCTTTCATAGAATTTGCCTTTTTCACCACTGCTTCACCCTGTTGACATTTTCATCAAGCTTTCTACAACAACTCTAAGATCTCTTTCAATCTCAGTCTCAACCAGTTCTAGGGTTGCCAGTTTCCAGGTAGGGCCTGGGGGTCGCCTGCTTTTACCACTGATCTCCAGCTGACAGAGATCAGCTCCCCTGGAGAAAATGGCTGCTTTGGAGGGTTGACTCTATGGCATTGCACCATACTGAGGTCCCTCCCCTCCCCAAACCCCGCCCTCTCCTGGCTCCACCCCCAAAGTCTTCAGGTATTTTCACACCCAGACCTGGTAACCCTAGCCAGTTCAGACCACAAGAACATATAATAAAAATTAGGGGGTTTTTTTGTTTCATTATATATGACCTCACAGTTACCCACCTTAAACTTCAATTGCCACATGGTTGCCTGCTCATCCAATTTAGAGAGATCTTCCTGTAGCTCTTTAAAATCTGCTTTGGTTTGGATCATGGCGAATATTTTGATATCATCTGCAAATCTGGGCAGTGCCATCTTGTTCTTAAAATGCTTCAATGAATGTCTTAAATGTTGTGTTTTCATGGTTTTAATTTGCTTTATACTGTATTGTATCAAATTGTTGTGGACTGCCCTGAGACCCACGCAAGTGGAGAAGGGCGGTCAAAAATCTAATTTAATAAAGCAATTAAATAAGTAAACAAATCAAATAGCACTGGTCCAAATGCTGATACTTATGAGACCCCACTGATCACTTTCAACCATTGTGAGAACTGTCCATTTATTCCTACTCTCTGCTTCCATGCCATTAACCAACTTTTAATCCATGAGAGGATGAGACTTCTTATCCCATAATTGATAAGTTTACTCAGGAGTCTTTGTGAGGTACCTTGTCAAAAGCCTTCTGGAAGTCCAAGTACATGATGTCTACTTAAGGGTACCAGTCTCCAGGTAGTGGCTGGAGATCTCCTGGAATTACAAATGGTCTTCAGGTTACAGAGATCAGTTCCCCTGTCTGCTTTGGAAAGAGGACTCTATGGCATTATACCCCATTGAAGACCCTCCTACTCCCAAACCCCACCTTCCCCAAGCTCTGCCCCCAAAATCTCCAGGAATCTCCCAACCCGGATCTGACAACCCTATGTCTTCCAGATTATCTTTATCCATACACTTGTTAAGCTGCTAATAGAAGACCAAGAGGTTGGTGAGGCAAGACCTCCATTACAGAAGACATGTTGATTGTCCTTCAGCAGACTTTGTTCACTGATGGGCTTCACATAATCCTTTAAATGTTTATTTTTAAAAGGAAATCTTTCTTCCTCTCTCAGTGCAAAACAGTGCTGGAGATCAGGGGAGGCAGGTGTATGCCACCACAGGTGCTAGCCAGTCAGATTTCGGCTGCAAACTGCAAAACTGGTTTTCCTGAAGTTTACCCTGGACAGGAAATTAGACATCTGTACACAGCATGGGGCCTATGTTCCCACAGCAGCTGGCCTGCTGAAAGAATGTACATTGGTATGCACCCTTCAAAGACCTTGCTTCATTTTGTTTGTTCAGCAGAAAGAAAACTACATTTGAAATAATTTGTTTGGTTGTCCAAACAAGAAATCCTCAGGCAGTATTTATTTTTCCCATATCACAAAAAAACCAATAAATCAAGCACGGCCAAGTTATGCTATAAAAACCCTCTCAGCCCTCCCAGATGGTCGTCAACTAATGTGACCTGGTTAAACCCTAGATATGGCAAGAGATTGGTACTACCACGTTGTGCAACAGACGTTTGTCTAACTAGCAGGCTCAGCAATGGGCGGGAGGCTGGGGCAGTAATTACCAGTGGATATCACTTCCAGGTCCAAGGTCAAACCCTGAAGCCCCTCCCCTTTCTGTGAGGTCACTTCTTCCACCGAAATTCAAATTTTAATTTCCTTCCTTATATCAATAACCATACTCCTCCTACCTCTCTTACTGGTCCAAAACAACCCTGTGAGGAAGGAGGCTAAGAGAGATGGAATGGTTCAAGGACATTCACTGAACTTCCATGGTGGATCAGGAATTTCAGCCCAGGTCACCCAGTCTGACGCTCTAGCCAAGGGCGTAGACTTTCTCAATCCCCGGGGGGGGGGGTGGGGGCTGTCTTTCGTGCGCGCTGCTCTCCCCCCTGCCCCAGGGAGCCGCCGCCGCCGCTTCCCTCCCCCGGGCCGTGCCCGCCCGCCGCGCTCCCCGCCGCCCTCCCTCCCCCCGCTCACCTTGGGCGCCGGCGGGGTAGGATCGCTGCTGCTGCTGCCTGCAGCCGGGGGCCGGTGCGTTGCCCTTGCGGGCCCCCGGCTCCCGCTCCGCCTCGCATTTCCCGGGGGGGGGGGGGCTCAGCCACCCCCAGCAAAATGAACACCCGCCGGTGGCCAGTCAGCCGGCCGTCGCCGCCTCTCTCTCCCCCCCACCCCACCCCACCCCAGGGAGGCAGGAGGGCAGGCCGGGGGTGGGGGGGAAGGAGAGGCGGCGACGGCCGGCTGACTGGCCACCGGCGGGTGTTCATTTTGCCGGGGGTGGCTGAGCCCCCCCCGGGAAATTTCGGGGGAGGCTCGAGCCCTCGAGCCCCCCCGTAGTTGACGCCCATGGCTCTAGCGATGACAACTTGCTGGCTCCCTGAGTTAGCAAAAATGTTCCAAGGGTTTCTTTCTTTGGCCTTATATCGTTATCCAGCTTATATCCAGCTTTAGGGATGATGCTCCTTGATCATTGTTGGTTAATATGCTTTGGATCGACCTTAGGTTCTGCCATTATGACCTTTCACTATGTACTGAAATGGTTTCTCCCCAGTCTTAGTTTCCTTCTGTTTCTTGGAATTCAAACCTTGGTTTTGATCTTGAGCCAGCTGCCGTCAGAGTATTTGCATCTGACTTCCCATGATTATGCCTGTTTTGCTCCTCTGGACTAGTTTGTGGTTTGTCCCTTGAGCATAACAGCTGGTTTCTTTCTGTGCCCCTTGACATCGATCCTATCACAACTTATCGTGCCAGTAGGATCCATACTAAAAATATGGTCTCTAGCCTCGGAGCAGCCTCCCTTTTGCATTCTGATCAGCTCCCCCCCCCTTCATTTATTTTTGTCTAATTTGCACCAGTTCCACAAGCGTACACCCAATTTAATGCTATCTTCTAAACTGCTGGGTTACTATGTGTAGCTGAACTAATGACGCAGCAATTAAAAGCATTTTGAGGTTATTGCTAATAAAGCAGGCCCATAAAGTTGATTAAAAACTTTCATTAACTCCAATCACACCATTGAAGACACGCAGTAAACAAACAGGTGTAAAAATTAAAACAACAGAGCACAGGAATCTTGGTCAAAAGTGGGTTCTTTGGGGTATGGGATGGAGGGAAGGTGCCAGGCTGAGAAGCTGTGTTATTCTCTTACCTAGATGCCAATCTGTTCTGCAAGTTGATTTCATAACTCTTTGTTCAAGTCTGATTTGATAGGAACTGATTATTGTCTGGCTTTCCATAGTTATTATCATTGTGTAGTATTGTATTCATATACTGTATTATGGTATCATCAATACTTTATATATGAAATTTCTTATACTTTTGTACTTCTGTTATTTTTGCCCAAACATAACGTATGCAATCTCTTACTCACTAGAAATCTAAAGTACACTGGAAAATGCAAAATGTGGACAGGAAATGGTACATCTTGATTTAATCCAAACTTATAATGACCCCGATGGAATGATATTTTGCTTGATCTTCTTCTTACACATGGTGGGAAAGCAAACTGTGCTTCCTGCCCTCACCTGCATCCTACCTCAGAGGCCTCTATATGTCCCAATGTGGCTGGAGATAGACTCCAGAATCCAACATACATAAGCTCAAATTGCATAGCTGATTTTTGGATTGTATCTGTTATGTTGATTACTCTGTGCAGACCTATGGAAGTATATCCTAATAAAATGCTGGGCTTATTTGGGGCTTTCTGGTGCTTTCAGAGGTAAGACAGGTGTGTTCAAAAGATAGAACAGGAAGGCAGAAATAACTGATTAAAGCTTGAAACACTGCTTAGCAGCTTTCCAGGATATTGGGGAATTAGCAGGGGAAGGGTCCCTTAGACAGAATACCATGGCAAGTATAGTGGGCACGGGTCAGCGGTGAAACCTTCTTTCGTGGTTGAAGGTCCCCATTTCAGTCCTTGGCTTCTCCAGTTACGCAATCTGTGACCAGAGAAAAAGACTGTCTCTCTTGGACACCTTGGAGAACCAGTTTGGTGTAGTGGTTAAGAGCGTGGACTCTAATCTGGGAGAACTGGGTTTGATTACCCACGCCTTCACATGCAGTTGCTGGTGTGACCTTGGGTCAGTCACAAGTTTTCTCAGAGCTCTCATGAGCAGTTCTTGAAAGAGCTCTCTCAGTCCCACCTACCTCACAGGGTGTTTGTTCTGGGGAGGGGAAGGGAAAGGAGACTGTAAGCCGCTCTGAGACTCCTTTGAGTAGTGAAGAGCGGGGTATAAATCCAATCTTCTCCTCCTTCTTCCACAGCCTGTTAGAGTAGACAATAATGAGCTAAAAGGACCAGTGAATTGACCTAGCATAAAGCATCTTTATGTGACCAGGTGAATAGTGTATTTCTCTATAGACTGAAGGATATGGTTGATGTTGTAATACAGTACGTATAACATGTCTGGGGGCGCTAATTTTTTTTTTTTTTTATCATGCATGCTGTGCAAAAAAAATGATTCTAGACTAGTGAAGGTCTGGGAATTCCACTGGACAACAATGTTTAAGCACAATTGCATTTGAAGGGTCCTGGCTTGGTGGTGGAGTATCTTCTTTGCATGCAAAAGGTCCTAGATTCAATCTCCGGTATCTCCAGTTGAGCAACGGATCAGGTAGTAGTTCAGTTCAGTTTGAAGTTCAGTTTATTTGAGTTTAACAGCCCATATGCCATGTGCTATAAAACCAATTTTAAGAATTAAAAATCACAGGTAGTAAATGATGCAAAAGTCTTTGCCTGAGACCCTGAAGGGATGCTGCCTGCCAGTCAGAATAGATAGTATTGACCTTGATGGACCAGTGGTCTCAAGCAGCATAATACAGCTTTTGTGCACATTCATATTTCAGCACACAATGAGCTGGATAAAAGACTGTGGGATTACATTGCCGGGACATTTGCCATTTCATCAAGGATCTGTGAATCCTGACCATGCAGCCTTCCTTTGCTGCCTTGACATCTACCTCCTCCCAAGGTTAACGTCATTCTGACCAAAACATGCAGCGCTTTCTCGTGTGCTCTGAAACACCACTTCTTTGTACACACACGTGGCTGGCATTTTGTTAGGTTTTGGGGAAAGTGTGAGAAGAATTTGTCTGTGGAGGGTTTGCACCTTCGGCAATTATGTCTACAGTCTGCAAAACAAGAGCAGCAGGATTGCGGCGAGGAGCTGGGGGAAAAAAACCCCTATCGTGTCAGAATAATGAGATCTGTGATTTCAGCACTTACTGGGTCAAAGACACACGCAGTGTGTTATCTGTAATGCTTTCCTTCTGACATTTGGGGAAATTGCATTTATGCAGAGGACACAAAGCAACGAAGCACAGTACTTCACGAGGACACCGTGACAGGAGACAATCTCCCTGGGCGATGCCTGTTTCCTCCCACTGCCCCAGTCCCTGCTTGTTGGGTTTTTTTTTTTGCAGGTGTTTTACAATGGAAAGAAGAGTTATGTAGAGCAACTCTTACAGTAATGGATTGGGCCTTGTGCATTCAATCATTTGGGTGGCTAATGGTCTGTGCCGCATTCTCAGAAACATTCAGCCACCAGGTAACCAGGTATGGATTGGCTGTTCAATGTATTGGGGAATTTCCTGGTGGGTTGCTGGCTGCCCTGGAGGGCTGCTGGCAGCCAGCAGCAGGCTGAGCCAAGCCCCAGTGGTGCTGGCCATATCTCAGGGCCAGTTGGCTTGAACCCAGATGTTGGCAGGACTGGAGACAATGGGTGAGCCATCACTGTTGGCCACCAGCAGCTCCAAGTGCTCCTGGCAGTGCTACCAAAGCCATAGATATAGCTCAGCTCAGCTTGTTCCTAGGCTGTTTTAATGTCTCTATCCAGCCCTAGTCAAAATGAAAGGATTTTTTTCCCCTGCAGGGCTGTGAGCCATTTCCAGATCCTGATCTTTGGCTCATGCAATGCTCCCTCTAAGCTGTGGAGTCTTGTGAGCAAAAATTCTGTTTTGTGAGCTATTGGCATTAAAGTTGTGAGCAAGCGATTTGGCTGCTGCATAAATTAGTTTGCTCTGGAGCCACCCTTCCTGAGCCAAGACAAAAATGTGTGAGCTGGAGGCCAAAAAAATGTGAGCTAGCTCACACTAACTCAGCTTGGAGGGAACACTGCTTGTGAGTGATGTCAAGGACCAACACTCGTGATTCAGAAAACAGTAAGAAATGCCACTGGAAGGACTGCAGACTGTATTTGGGCAGCCAGTGAAGCAGTGATCCAGCATGCTCCCCACAGCCCCAAGTTCTGATTTATCACAGTGGATAAGGCTGAACTTAATCTGCCCCAGGACCTAATTTCAGTGCTAGATCCAGACTTTTCACAAACGAGAAGGTACCTTTGAACAGGATCAGATGATTTTTTCTAGTTACGCAAAGTAACCATAAGGAGGCTGAGGGAAAACCCCATGGGATCCCGCATGCTAGCCAATGTGAGGGCCAGCATGGTATAGTGGTTAGTGTCATCCTATGGTTTAGGATGGCCCAGGATAGTTCGGTATCATCAGATCTCAAAAGCTAAGCAGGATTGGACCTGGTTAGTACTCGGATGGGACAATGCTCCCTCTAAGCTATGGAGTCTTGTGAGCAAAAATTCTACTTTGTGAGCTACTAGAATTAAAGTTGGGAGTGAGTGATTTGGCTACTGCATCAATTAGTTTGCTCTGGAGCCATCCTTCCTGAGTGAAGACAAAAATGTGTGAACCGGAGGCTAAGAAACCATGAGCTAGCTCACATTAACTCAGGTTAGAGGGAACACTGGATGGGAGACCACTGAGGAAGTTGAGGGTTGCTACGAGGCAGGCAATGGCAAACCACCTCTGTTCATCTCTTGCCTTGAAACCCCTGCAGGGTCCCCATAAATTGGCTGCAACTTGTTGGTGTTGTACACACACACACACACACACACACACACACACTCAAGATCTAAGAGACCTAGGTTCAATTTGTAGGGTTGCCCATGTCCAGGTAGGAGACGGAGATCCCCTGGAATTACCACTGATCTCCAGACTACTTATATGCAGGGCTCATTTAGTAGCAGGAGCTTCTCTGCATATTAGGCCACACACCCCTGATGTAGCCAATCCTCCAAGAGCTTACAGTAGCCCCTGTAAGAAGAGCTCTGTAAGCTCTTGGAGGATTGGCAACATTAGTGGGTGTGGCCTAATATGTAAAGGAGCTCCTGCTAGGAAATGAGCCCTGCTTACAACATGACTTATTTGTTTTATCTATTTAAAACATTTATTCCACTTCTCCTGGAGAAAATGGCTGCCTTGGAATGTGGACTGCATGGCATTATACCCTACCAAGGCCCCTCCCTTCCCTAAATCCCACTTGCCCAGGCTCCACCCTCCAATCTCCAAGTACTTCCAAACCTGGCATTGGCAACCCTCAAATCCCGCTGTGCCATGGAAGCCTACTAGGAAGCCTTGGGCCAGCCATCCTCAGTCTCACCCTGACCTACCTCAAAGGACTGTTTTGAGAATAAAATGGCAGAGGGGAGAACAAGGTAAGCTGCTTTGAGATGCCACTGGGGATAAAAGCTGGCTATAAATATCTTTTTAAAAAAATCTTTGGCCTGGATCTGGTTAGTCTGCCGCAGCTGGAGCCTGGGATTTTTCAGCAACTCTGCAGAGTGGGGATCTGATGATCTCAGGTCTTCTACATTCTCTCGCTGGCTTAGTTAAAGAGGAGGGAAGCAATGTGAGGTTCCAGAAAATGCAGGCACGGAGAGGGGGGAAATCCACTCTTAACCCTAGTTATCTAATTGGTTTACATCTTCTACTAGCGATTTCCCCAAAGGGAAAAGAAACAGAGTCCCTCACACTTGATAATCCATTAAAAGAAGCGGCTGATGCTGGGCTGTGGCTGTCTTCCCCTCTCTTCTGCCCCTCTGCCTCCTTGATATGCATTGGCAGTGATGAAGTGATTGATTACCCTGCCTGCAGGATCTTACATGGCTTAACATTTAATCCTGCCACAAAAAGTGGCAACTCCTGAGACACCCGAAACGCCAGTAACAAGGAGACAGCAATGCAGGCTGACACGCTCCTCCATCTCCCATTCTCTTTCCCCTCCTGGAACATCCATAACTAGATATAGCAAGGCACGAAGGAGACGGGAGGTGGTACAGTTAAGAAAGGGGCAGGGATACTTGTGGGTAGCAAAGACGGTGATGGGCTTGGACTGGGGAGACCCAAGTTCACACCTTGGTTTAGCCACAAAGCAGGTCTTGAGCCAGTTATTGTATCTCAGTGCCACACAGCAGCAGCAGCAGACCTGTGTGTTGAAGCCAGCATGGTGTAGTGGTTAACGTGTCAGACTAGGATCTGGGAAATCCAGGTTTGAATCCCCACTGGTGCCATGGAAGCTTGCTGGGTGACCTTGGGCCAGTCATGCTGTCTCAACCTAACCTCCCTCACAGGGTTGTTGTGAGGATAAAATGGAAGACAGGGGAATTTATGTAAGCCCCTTTGAATCCCCATTGGGATGAAAGATGGGCTATAAAGTAAACAAAAATAAATAAAATAAAAACAGACGTTGCTGCTAATGTGCAGTGTATGTGCACGTAGGTTTGATTTATGTAGCGTGCTGATGTATTAATGGAAAGGGATGGTAGGGAGAAAGCTAAAGTAGTAAGTGCCCTTTTTGTAACAATTTCCCCAGTGTCCTTTTGTCTGAAGGCCCAGAGTAGGGGTATTGAACTCATTTGTGATGAGGACTGGATCTGACATAAATGCGACCATGTTGGACCAGGCCATGTGTGCCATAAAACGTAATGCCAGGTAGCGGAGATATCAACTTTATAAAGGACACAAACACAAAATAAAAACATGCTTTAAACATTAGCACTCATGCAATATTTTGTCGATTTAACCATGTCTGATAACTGACACCTCTTCCTCTGAATTATCGCATCAAAATGTCTGTGCTGCTGCAATCTTGAGTATGCCATTCAGATGTGTATCTGTAAGCTGCAAACTTATGATGACGCAGCAGCAGCCGAACTGGAAGCTGAAGCAGAAGACAGCCAGTCCCACTGTGGGCCTGATAGAAGCCCTCTGGGGGCCGCATGTTTGACACCCCTGGCCTAAAGAGTTGCCACCCGTCCAACTAGACATTACTGAACTAGATGGATGAATGGGTTGACTCAGTAGCTCTGAGTGAACTCAGGTACAATCCATGCACAGTGTACACCTGATTTTTTTAAATGTGCATTTTGTAATTCTCACGTTACACTCAATGCATGTACAGTTGAATGTGTGATACAACCCCCCACCTTTATCTGGGTACTGGTCTCCAGTTTCATTTGTAAAGTGAACATGCATTGGCTCTTCCTTACAAATAGATGTGTGCAGGTGCATGTAAGATGTATGTCTGTTCACTGTAACACACGAACAGGGTTACTATTGACAGCATTTAGTTCAATTGCTGACAAGATATCAGTGAGTCATGGACCAATGTGTTAGATGCTGCTGATCTAGTTTGACAGCTGGGGAAGTCATATGACCAGAATTGCATCATATTTTTGCACACACTCATCATGACTCAGCTATTAGAGGTGCAACCTGATTGGTTGGTACTGGTATATATTGCAGACAGTTCATTGCTCTTTGCTCTCTCGTGGAGTACAGCTGTCTGCGTAGCACTCTGTCCGGTTGAACCCAGAAATTGCTACTAAAAGTACTGTATATAGTTCCAGTTGTTCAGTGTAAATAAATGTAAATACTCTGTATATATGAAACAGAGTCACTCTGCTATTTTTGCGGCGTCATCAGACCGTCAACTATAAGGCAGCTTCACATGATCATCCCAGTCCTGGCTGCTGCGTCTTCCTTATGGAAATAGGAGAGCCTTGTCCCTGTATGACACTTTCTTCTTTGGTTCTTTCTTGACTGTCACTGACATTCTTTTTAAGTAAGGATCCATACCTAATCACATACAAATGTCACCCTTCAGAAATGATGTGATGCTCATGTACCTCTTGAGTCCCAGCTGTCAAATACAACATGTCAAATGTAAAGTGGCCTCTAAGAAATGTAAGCCATTTTTTTTTAAAGGGTGAGTTTGTCTAGAATGATTCAAACCAGCCCAGCTCTTGTAGGTACCACTGCAGAGATAGACCATGGCACAGAAATAGGCACTGGCTTTGAACACCGAACATTGGAGGTCCAATCCTTAACTCCTCCAGTTAAAAGGATGTGGTAGAAGGTTATGCAAATGACCTCACCCTAAGACCCTGGAGAACAACTGCCGGTCAGAGTAGACAACAGTGATCTGGATAGAACACAGGTATGACTTGGTATCAGGCAGCTTTGTGTGTTCATGGGTTCACAAAGAAGCTAACAGTGCAGTGTGGTCTTTTGTCTCTTTGGCAGCACTCACGCTCAGGGCCGGTATCAGCACAGCCTAAGACGGGGCAGCTGCTGAGGCCCAGAGTTTTTGGGAGCGTCCACTAATGCCACGTTTGTCAACCCCTGTAGCCACTCACTTGCTAGTGTGTTCTACCACTCATGCTTGCAGCTGTACACACTACCTCATTCTGCTGGGGAAAGGGCTGTAGGAAACCCTGTAGCCAGAATGTTTCCACAGGAGGGGGCAGGGGGTGGGAGGTGACAACATTTGAGAGGGAGAAGGAGAGCCTGGCAAGGTGAGGTGAACTTGGCTCTTCCTGTGGCTTCCTGCTTCCAGGAAGGGGAGCAAGAGGGGAGGGAGACCTGGCCTTCTCAGCAGAGCAGAAGGAAGACCCGGCCACCCAGGCTTCTCTCCCTTGCTCCGTGCAGCATGCCACTTCAACTCCTCCCTCCCTGCCCGCCGCAGGGAGAGCCGGTGAAACCATGGCAGGCAGGAGTAAGGAATGTGGTGCACTGCAGGTGGGTGGGTGGGTCTGGTGTCCTCCCAGGGTGGGGCACAATCAGTGGGGGGCATCACCCCCAAATGCCCCTGTGGCTTCAGGGCTGCCTGTAGGCAGCTGTAAGCATGTGTGGTGGAAGGGCTTGTGAGCAGACAGGGGAAGGACTAAAAGGCAGGTAAGAGGCATATGGGTGAGTGAGAAGAAAGGAAGGCATGAGCTGGTGGTGGGTGGTGGAGGGGAGGTGGGGCCCTGGGCACTCTTTACCCATCCCCCCTAAAACCTAGAACTGGCCCTGCTCATACTATCAATGTAAGAACATAAGAGAAGCCATGTTGGATCAGGGCAATGACCCATCCAGTCCAACATTCTGTGTCACACAGTGGCCAAAATCCAGGTGCCATCAGGAGGTCCACCACTGGGGCCAGTACTCCAGGAGCCCTCCCACTGTTGTCCCCCAAGCTCCAAGAATACAGAGCATCACTGCCTCAGACATAGTGTTCCATCCATATGTTGTGGCTAATAGCCACTGATGGACCTCTGGGCTATATGTTTATCCAGTCCCCTCTTGTAGCTCTCTATGCATGTAGCCACCACCACTTTCTGCAGCAATGAAATCCATGTGTTAATGACTCTTCGGGTGAAGAAGTACTTCCTTTTATCTGTTGTAAGCCTACTGCCCATTATTTTAATTGAGTGACCACAAGTTCTTGTATTGTGTGTGAGAGAGAAAAGGACTTCTTTCTCTACCTTCTCTACACCATATATGATTTTATAAACCTCTATCATGTCACCCCTTAATCACCATTTCTCCAAGCTAAGGAGCCCTGACCTCTTTAACCTTTCTTCATACAGAAAGTGTTCCATTCTCTTAATCATTTCAGTTGTCCTTTTCTGCACCTTTCCCAATGCTATAATTCCTTTTTTGAGGTGCAGTGACCAGAACTGTACTCAGCATTCCAGATGAGGCCGCACCATCGATTTATACAGGGACATTATGATACTGGCTGAGTTGTTTTCACTTCCCTTCCTCATAATCCCCAGCATAGCATTTGCCTTTTTAATTATTCTTCTACACACATGAATACATGAAGCTACCTCATGCTGAATCGGGCCATCAGTCCATCGAGGTCAATATTGTCTACTCAGATTGGCAGTGGCCCTCTAAGGTCTCAGGCAGAGGTCTTTCACCTCACCTGCTACCTGATCCTTTTAGCCAGGTATGCCAGAAATTGAACCCGAGACCTTCAGCATGCCAAGCAGATGCTCTGCTGCTGAACCACAGCCCCTCCCCTAGCTCTTCTAGTGCTTGAAGTGGGCCTCTGTTTTAGAGTAAATCGTGCAAGTATTTTTCCTAGTTTACAAAGTCGGTCTTCAGTCCACTGCTTTTCACCTCCAGAGTTGATGAGATTCCTAGCCTTAAATGGATCATATCCATTGTGAAATTAAGCTACCTTTTCAAAACGCATTCAGCTTCCGCCAAGTTCATGCCAGGTGCTTGGGAATGACGCAGCAATGACAATGCGGTACCCAAACATCGGAAAGCGTGTTGTTGTGATGATGACGCTGAATGGAATCGTTAGAATTGGGAAGCAGAAGCGGTGCCTCTGGCTACATTACTGGCTCTCCGCTGTCACTAAAGTGATAACTGCTTGATCACCACCCCACCCAGCCCAGCTCCCTTTGGTTCTTTTGCAGAGATGAAATTGACTAACAGTGATATAAAGGGCTCTTTCCTGTCTAGCTGCTGATCTTCGGGGCAATTATTTGGGAGTAATGAACACGGATGCATGACATTTAAAAACAGAAACTCCGCTGTCAGCAGGAAGCCGGCGCAATTCACTTGTCCCTCCGAGAATAAGCTTAGCTTGAAATAATGTTCATTTTAGCACAGTTGTAAATTATGAGTGTGTTAGGGTCCTGTGGGGAATTATTACCATTTGGAGGGAGGTTATAGGCCTTGAGCTGTGGTTGCCGCATCTGGTGTGCTCGACAAAGTGGCCGCACAGCAAACTTGAGGAAGCAGAGGAAGGGGCCTTTTATGGGACATCTCTGGTGGCTTGTATTGCTGACGTTCCACAGACACACACAAGGAACTTTCAGTAGAAAGGAGGTCAGTTCTTAAAATCCACCCCCTCCTCCGTTTGCTGTCTCTGTGGTTGATTCAGTACAGTTAATGACAAAGCCAGTGCGGCCCTGCAATTTTGCTACCTTATCTTTGAAGCCTTTGGATTTTTCATTAGTTGCAATTTGACGTCAATAACCCTTTTTGTCCCACTGCTGCACCAAAGTGAAACAAACACTGTGAAAACAGTTCTTCCACCTTTTAAAAAATGTGTGTGTGTGCACATGCCTGGAAGTCATGACTGACTTCTGGCAACCCATAGTGGGGCTTAAACATTTCAGAGAGATGGCCTGCTATTGCCTGCCTCTGTGTCCTGGCCCTGGTATTCCTTGGAGGTCTCCCATCCAAGTACTTGCCAGCCCTGCTTAGCTTCTGAGATCTGATGAAATCAGGCTTGCTGCAGCTAGTGAAGTCAGGAATTTTTTCAGCTTTGGATTTATTTGCTTTGAATATTTCCCATCAGAAAACTGACATCCTTAAAATGTCAATGTATCCTCACAACAACCCTGTGAGGTGGGTTAGGCTAAGAGACAATGAATGGCCCAAGGTCACCCTGAGACTCTCTGTGACAGAGTGGGGATTCAAACCTCCGTCTCCCAGATTCTAGTCTGACAAGCTAACCATTACACTATACTGTCTGCATAAATTGTAACCATAGGCAGAAGCCGTGTTCTCATGTAGGTACAATCAATTTGATCAGGATCATGCTCATTCACCTTGTCACTGATTCTGGGCATTGATGTAAACCTTTTTACAGAGCCTCTATGTACTCTGAGCAGTCACAGGCCCAGCACGCATGCTCTGGGGGCTGACAGTTTCGCAGCAGATCCAACTGCACAAAGAGAACCTACACATGTTGGGTTGTTTAGTACATTTTTGTCCCGTCCTTCTGCTAATGAGCTCATGGTTGCATACATGGGTGTCCCCTCCTCCATTTTACCCTCACAACAACCCTGTGAGGCTGCTTAGGCTGAGAGTAACTGGTCCAAGTCCACACAGCAAGCTTCCATGGCAGAGTGGAGATTTGAACCTGGATCTCCCAACACTCTAACCACTTCACCAGGCTAGCTTTCAGGTGTTCTGTGCATAGGGCTGCCAGCTTTGGCTTGGGAAATATCTGGAGATTTTGGGGGTGGAGCCTGGGGATGGCAGAGTTTGGGGAGAGGATGGACCTTAGCAGGGTATAATGCCATAGAGTCCACCCTCCAGAGCAGCCATTTTCTCCAGAGAACCTGATTTTGGTCATCTGGAGATTAACTGTAACAGCAGGAGATCTCCAGGTGCCACCTGGAGGTTGGCAGCCCTATCTGTGCATGAAGGACGGATCAGTCAGTGCTTTGGAGAACTGACTGAAGGAGTCTTTCTGCATGATCCCAAGACTCCTCCCACCATCTGGCTGTACCCCTGCAAAGATGATCTAAACAAGGCTATTAAATACATAACCTGATTGGCAAGTCCTGTCTCCTGGTCTTCGGTGTTTACTTGGAAATGTTTTGGGGAATGCAAGCTTGGCCCCTCCAGAAAATAATAAGCTGAGTATCCTTCATGTGATGGGCCTGCCATACACTCGCTCAGACAGTGACAACTCCAGTGTAACATTCATGCTTTCTGTAGCTGGCCTGAAGTTCCACTGCTTGTTCCTTCCCTGTAAAGTAGAGGGCCATTTTGATTCTCTCCCTTTCTTTGTCCGTGGGCAAATATAATGAATACTCGCTGGATGTTACTTGCTGCATCCAATCAGTACCAGGTTGCCTCGGGCCAATACAGATTTTCCTGGTGGAAATAAATGGGACAGATCAAAACTGTCTTGGACAAACAGCCAGACTCTTGACAAGACTGACGATTTTCGTGGGCTGGAAAGGGGAGAGAGGGTGATTATGCCATGTCAGGTGCTTGATGGTCATTTTCTGTAAAGTGCTTGCTCCTTCTGAACCAGGCCATGGCCCCCATCCAGAGCAGGAAGAGCACTGACATGAAGAAAAGAGAATGCATAAGTTTTGTATGACTGTGGGTCCAACTAGATGTGATAAAGAGCATTTAAAAATGCCACAAGGGCCCGATCCTGAAGCACTCTCAGTCTGGGGCAAGTGATGCTTGGGGGGGGGGGGAGGCAACAGTGGGAGGGTTTCCAGTGTCCTCCTGGCCCCACTGGTGGACCTCCTGATGGCACCTGGCATTTTGGCCACTGTGTGACAGAGTTTTGGACTGGATGGGCCATTGGCCTCTCTTATGTTAAATGGGAACTGTACATGTGTGCAGTTTACATTTTAAAATGGAAGAAGCCCACTTGTGTTTTGGCCCTCAGCTGCCTTAAACCTCCCCCTCTCTTTCAGGCCAGTGTTCTCCCTCCCTTGGTTTGTCCTCACAACAACTCTGTGAGGTGAGTTAGGCCGAGAGACAGTGACTGGCCCCCAATCACTCTGCGAGCTTCATGTAAGTGAGAGAATTTGAATCCAAGCCCCACTCAGACCCTCCTACCACAGTGGCCCTCTCTCAGAATTTATGTTGAGAGGTTGGGTGGGACTAAAAGCAATAACAGCAGTAACAAGAATACACTTCCACCTGGACAGACCCCAGAGTCTCCATGAACACATGCAGCTGCCTTGTACTGAATCAGGCCCTTGGTCCATCGAAATCAGTATTGTCTTTTCAGACTGGCAGCTACTCTCCAGGTTCTCAGGCCAAGGCCTTTCTTATCACCTTCTGTCAGATCCTTTAAGGTAGGGTTGTCAGCCTCCAGATGTGGCCTGGAGATCTCCAGACAATAGCTATCAGTTCCCTTGGAGAAAAGAGCTACTTTGGAAGGTGGACTCTATGGCACTGTACCCTGCTGAGGCCTCTCCCTTCCCCAAACCCCACCCTCCCCAGGCTCTGCCCCCCCAAAATCCATATTTCCCAACCCAGAGCTGGTGATTCTCTGCCAGGGAGTGAACCTGGGACCTTCTGCATGCCAAGCAGCTACTCTACCACTGAGCCACAGCCCCTCCATCTGGCAAAAGGGGGAAGTATCAACATTTTAATGAATGGACTGGTAGATTAAAGGTACAAACCAGCGTCAGAGGCTGCAGACAGAGCCTCAGTGGGAGGAAGCCAAACCAGGGAGAGGCAGACCCCCATCGTGCCTTGTCATTGAGGCTCTTCTGCCAAGGTGCTTCTCTCCTCCCCCTGCCCCCCCGCCCGTCACATTCAAGGCCCTGCATCTAGTGCCAAATTGAGTTGTAGATGTGAATTATTTAGAAGCATCAGTGGAATATTGTTGTATCACTAGCAGAGACTATCAGCTTGCGGCCTTGGGGGCTGCCTTGCGCACGCACTCCATCACGATTCCTGCTCATGAATAATGTATGAGCGGAATTACTCGGCATGTAGAGAATTCATACCCTGAGAAAACAAGGTTGCGCCAAAATTAATTTTCCGTACTAAAAGAGCGACAGAAAATCAATTAATCGCATATTATTCTATACTGAGACAGAGTAAAGGAAACAGTGGGAATGGCTGTAGCTATACATCAGCAAATGCTGTATTGGCAGAGTGCTTTGCGGGGCTGTGAGTTAGAGCCAGCTTCAAAGGAGGTAAATATATTCCAGCCAAACCTCCGACTTCAGAGTTCACAGCGCAAGCCGGCTTTGCTCCCAGCCCGCTCCTCTCTTGGCTGTTGGTCTGTGTACAACGGCGGCTTGCTGAGAAGCAGGCGTTCTTAATTGCTTCCAGCATCTTCTTTCTCTTGCCACTAGCGGGCTCACAATTCTTTCCTTGTGGCAAGGATGCTACCAGTGAACAAGCGAAGCTGCCTTATACTGAGACAGACCCTTGGCCTATTAATGTCAATGTTGTCTATGCCAGCAGGCAGTGGCTTTCCAGGCTCACAGGTCAAAGGTCTTTCACATCACCTCCTCACTAAGGTCGCCAGGTGTGGCCTGTGAAATGGCAGGAGATGGGGGAGAAAGGGACTTTGGTGTTGGGGGAGGACTGGCATCCTCAGTGCAGTGGCATCATTTCCAGCCTGATGTAGCATCATTGCACAGGAGAGATGCTCCAGCATTCACCCCAAATTCCACTGTATAACTATAGAGTTTTAGGCAAATGCTAGAGTGTCACATGGTGTAATGATATCACTTCCGGGTTGTGCTGGAAGCAACATCATCATACTGTAAAACCCGCCCCCCCCCCATTTTTTCCTGGCATTTCCTCCTGCCACCCAGCTGAGCTGCAGGAGCTGGGGGTGGGAAGCTGGTAACCCTACTACTACTAGATCCTTGTTTTAAACTGGAGGGTCTGTGGATAGATCTTGGGATCTTCTACATGCCAAGCAGGTGCTCTGCAGCTGAGCCACAGCCCTATTCAACCGTAACATGTTAATGGGAAACTTGAGAGTTTGGGGGCCTTTTCTGCCCATGTAATCATGAAGGAATGGGATACAGTGGGATATCCACAAAGGTATTAATTTCTCCCAGGTTTCCAGAAAGTGAACTCACCAGAACTGCCTTCCTCTGTTCCTTCTGGTTGGCTTGTGAAGAGATTTCCTTGGAGCAATTGCATATGAAAACCAGTATTTGGATGGAATTTGGCCACCCTGTGTAGCTGCATGAGAGAACACTTTCTCATTGTCTCTCAAGCACTCCAACTAACAGGATAGGAGAGCATGATAATTTATGTAAAACCAATGAGACCATTAATAACAATGTGACCTCCAGCCATTCCACTTTCTAATCAGGTTTGATTCATATGTTCCTGGAATTGATTGGTGGGAGGAAAGCAATAACAATGGGGGGGATCATTCAGCTCTTCTTCAAATATTGATAAAACATCAATCACATATTCAGAAAGAAAAGCAAAAAAGAAAGAGGCATGCCCAAAGTAATATAGAAAGAAAATCTGAATTATTTATTACATTTTCTTTTCCATTTAGGATTCCATCACCAGCAAATAAGGCTTTTTTAAACAATGCCTTTTAAACTTGAAAAAGCGAAAAGTTGCTTTAAAAGGAGTATCTTAAAAGCAGGAACAGCAGGACCAGATTTTGCCCACTCTGGCCCTTCGTTTCTCATTTACACAGGGGGAGGTTCTGTTCTGATCATGGCTTCCCCCACTGTTCACTGACACTTGGGCCAGTCACACACTCTCAGTCTATCCTACCTCACAGGGTTGTTGTGAGGATAAAATAGAGGAGAGGAGAATGATTCAAAACACTTTGGGACTCCATTGCAGAGAAAGGAGGGATAAAAATAAAGTAACATAAAATAAAATAAAATATGCAATCTTTTTTTGTAAAAATGTGAGCTACTTTGTGCTCTAGCCTTGTGTCTCTCATAACTGCTCCATCACCATGACCTCAGCCAGGGACCAAGTTCTATATGGAGTTGTGCTTATTTATTTAGGAAACATGCATGCCACCTCTCCTGAGGCAGCTCACAAAATAAAAATAATAAAAAATGGAACAACAGAAATATATTAATTAAAATCCAGCACCAAAACCCCAGCCCAGCATAAAAACATAGACCATAGTACTCAATCCTCTTAGGCTGTGGTCACACGGCAAGGTTTTTACGATTTGTTCTCACTATAAATTTGATCGGGAATATTTTTTTTCCAGGTTGGGATGATCACACATCCCCCCCCAAATTGAAAGCATTGCACAATGAGGCTCTGGCATTGTCTAGACAGTTGCGCCACTGCTTGGGTGGCGCGGTGTGAGTTTTTTTTTAAAAATTGCTTTGCACATGCACACAGCCAAATCACTGCCCCCACCTGGACTCGCCATACTCCCTTGTTATTACAGGTTTTTACAGCCCCCCCCCCCCCCCGAACAGCAAACAAAATGAACCAGCGATGTACTATCAAGCGCTAGAGTCTAAATGTGCGCTTGAACATTTAAACATTGAATTTATTCAGTGCAGGATTGCTCATGCACACAAAGGCGGAAGCTGGGTGGGAAAAACCCTCATTGCGTGAAGGACGGTCAGACGACCTAATTGCAATCATTGCAAGAGATGGTTGTCCGGATCGGCAAAATCATGTTTTTAAAGCACAAATACCTAGAAAGTTCTTGATTTTCCCAGTGTCGGAAAACTTGCTAGGGAACCCGGAGGATTGCGTGAGTGAGCCCGCTTCGGTTCGGGAGGCGGATGCGGCTGTCTGATCAGCAATTTTAAATGCAAGAGGGAGCAGCGGTGAAACCCAATCAAATTGACCGTGTGACCACAACCGTAGCCTATTTGAAGCTGCCATGGATCTAAAGTGATTAAAAGTGAGGTGGGGATTAAATCTTTATCACAAATTAAGGGACACATAAGCCACTGTACTGTTGTCACAGAACGAGGATTGGAGAGTCCCAGCTTCAAATTCCTGCCATTAAACTTGCTGGGTGACCTTGGGCCAGTCACTCTTATAATCCAGCCTTCTTCATAGGGTGATGGTGGGGCTCACATGTGGAAGGGAAAACTACGTATGCCATCCTTGGAGAGAGGGCGGGATAAATATATACCGGATGGCCCAGGCTAGCCTGATCTCATCACATCTCAGAAGCTAAGCAGGATTAGCCCTGGTTAGGACTTGGACAAGAGACCATGAAGGAAGTATAACTACCAAGAAACTTGCCTTGAAAACCCTACAGGGTTGCCATAATTCAGCTGCAACATGACAGCACTTTACACACCGAGAGATAGCTAACATGTATGGATTCTCATCCATACAATTCTCATCCATATATTCTCTTCCAATTGGCCGCATCAAGCCCTTAAGAGCATTCTAGGCAGCAGGGTTTGGGTTGGCGGGTAAGCTGTCTAGTTCTTTATTCCTCCCAGTGATGCCTTGCAAGGTCCTTACTTGTAGATATAAATGGCCAGGATAGGATACCATAGGATACATGCTGAAGTATCAGTGGTGATGTTTGGATAGGACTGCCACACATTTCACAATTCGGCTACAAAGGTGCCTTGCAAGCTTTTTTTTTTTTTTTTTTGGCCCGGATCACTGGAGTAGAGGGAATGGAACAGAGACCCTCCTTCTTGCCAGAACAATTCAAAAGAGGCCCTTTCATCCTCTGCAGCTTGCAAAGTGAATCGTTTACCATCTGTGGGGAGATGGAAGGAGAGATACTGTGTTCGTGGCCAAGGCGGAATGCTCAAACCGGGGCAAGCAAAGGCTGGGTGGGTATGGAAGTGTTTATGAAGCGTCTGCTGAATCCCCCCAGCTCAGCAGACATGAAAGAGAAGACACTGTGAGTGATTTATTACATGCCGAGCAACTTGACAGTCATACTGTTTGAAACCGGTGTCCTTTGGCTTCAGACCTGACAAGGGGGATAGCTCAGATTAATGGTGGGAGAGGAGGAGCGGATTTATAGCCATGCAGTGCCAAGTCCCTCTCGCGGTACATGCCTGTTCCTCCCCCTCCTCCTTTCCCCTTTCCAGCCCTGCCAAACCATCAGATGTGGAGCAAAGAGGGACGTTGCTCCAGAAGGTGCAGCTGAGATGCCGAGCCCTCAAGTATGCAGGTATCGAGTGACCCATGAATCTTTTGCAAGTCATTAGAAAGGGGCCAGAGCGAGATCTGGTTATGCATCACCAAGGATTACTGTCTGGCTGGTATTAAAATCACTCTGTTGTGTATTTGGTTGGGCTTTGGTTTCTTCATTCCTAGGATAATTGAAATTTTTTTAAAGGTACATATATTTGAAATGTTTTATGGATACCATGGACTGCCAAAAAAGACAGATAAAGGGGTTCTAGATCAAGCCTGAACTCTCCCTAAATGACTAAACTGAAGCTATTGTACTTTAGTCACAGTATGAGAGGAAAAGACTCACTGGAAAAGACAATAATGCTAGGAAAAGTTGAAGGCAGCAGGAAATGAGGACATCCCAACCTGAGATGTATTGCCACTATGGATTCAGGAAGGAATTTTCCTCCAGGCCCCATTGGCCCAGGGATCCTGGAGGTTTTTTGCCTTCCTCTGGGCATAGAGTAAGGGTCACTGAGGGAGAGCAGGGGGAGGTAGCTGTAGATTTCATGCACTGCATAGGGGGTTGGACTAGATAACCCTTGGGGTCCCTTCCTGCTTTATGTTTTTCTGTGACTCAATAAAGGAAGCCCTCGTCCTCAGTTTGCAAGACCTAAGCAAGGCTGTTAAAGTTAGGATGTTTAAGAGGTCATTATTTCATAGGGTCACTAAAAGTCAGAAGCGATTTGACAGTACTTAACACACAGACATATTTCCATTGGGGTTTATCAGAGCCAGCTCTGGCTTTGGTTTTCAGGATAACAGTCCATTTTAGAGGCTTTGAAGTAAGAAGGAAAGTGCCTCTGAGCAGGTACACATTGCTTTTTCTGCTAGCCTTAGAGGTGGGTTACATGTTGGGAACAGTCATGTTCACCCGGACAGTCCAGATACCCTGGTCTGAAGCCACACAGGGCTTTAAAGGTCAAAACCAAAACCTTGAATTGGGCTTGAAAGCTGATCGGAATTACGATGTAACTGCAGTAAGATTGAAGTCTCATGATCCCGGATTCTTGATTTATTTATGTTCTCCATTTATACCCTGCCTTTCTCCCCAGTGGGGACCCAAAGTGGCTTAGATCATTCTTCTCTCCTTAGGGTTGGGGGGGGGGGGGGTCCTCAAACGATATAGCATCCTCCCACAATGTGCCCTGTGCCTGGAGGTGACGTCATCGTGCCGGGCACATTGGCCTGAATGCAGCACTTTGGGGGCGAGGTTTCCCCCGCCGGCCGGATCTGGGTCAGTGGATCAGGGACCCTGGAAGCGGGCAAACCCCCGCCCCCAGCGGGGAAATGGCAAGCCTATCTCTCCTCCATTTTATCCTCACAACAACCCTGTGAGGTAGGTTAAGCTGAAAGTGTGTGACTGGCCCAAAGTCACTCAAAAAGCTTCCACAGCAGAGTGGAGAGTCAAACCTGGCTCTCCCAGATCATAGTCCGCCATGCTAATCACTACATCACGCTGGCTTGCTAATGAGATGGAGTTTGGCCAGACACAGCAAGCCACTGCTTATATTTTTTTATGTTCTTAAGCATGCTCAAAATCACTTAATTCAGGGCCTAGCTACACAATACATTGTTCTGACTTATGTTCCCAGGTCAGGTTGGCAGATGTGTTTCCAGGAGACCATGCCTCATGGATGTGGGGCCCCAACTCAGATCAGGATTGCAGCACTAGGCTTGCCAGGCCCCTGCTGGGAGGTGAGGGATTCCCCACACAGGGGCTCTTCCACCCAGTGATGATCAGCTGGCCAGTGGAGGACTTAGAATCATAGAATGTTACAGTTGGGAGGGACCTTGCAGGTCATCTAGTCCAACCCCCTGCACTCTGCGTAGCCAAAAGATAGCCCTACAACATACCAAAAAGATGGTTGTCCAGCCTCCACTTGAAAACATCCAACAAAGGAGCATCCACCACCTCCCAAGGCAGTCTGTTCCACTGCTCAACCACCCTTCCAGTTAGGAAGTTCCTCCTGATATTTAGCTGGTATCGACTCCCTTGTAATTTCCGCCCATTAGATCTAGTCTTGCAACCCAGAGCAAGAGAGGATAGATCTGCTCCATCTTCTGCATGACAGCCCTTCAACTATTTGAAGATTGCAATCATATCCCCTTTAAGCCTTCTCTTTCCCAGACTTACTGGCAGCAAAAGGAGGGCCCCCCAGGTACACATCAGTATCTTGATCTGAGGTACACATCAGTACCTTAGTGGGAGAAACAGTGGCCCCCAGACCCATTTCAGGTCAAGAAAACAGGAAGGGGGAGACTTAAATTTCCTTTTGTATAGGGTTGCCAGGTTGATTGTAGTCATGGAATTTAACTGTATAATTTTTACTTTGGAAAAACCCTCAAGAATGTACAACTTCTAAATATTTTGTGTACATTGTTCACAAAAGAAAGCGGGGGGATCCCCCTCTTTTTAATATCTAGAAGTTATATTTAATGTTTAAGAGTATTGTAATATCTTATCAAAATCAGGGGTCATTTCGTAGAAAAAGAGGTGCAGGAGCTCATTAGCATAACTCATTAGCATAACTTATTTGCATATGCTACACCACCTGACATCACCGGAAGTATGTCAGAAGGCAAGAAAAAAAGGAGGGAGGGAGGGAGGGAGGGAGGGAGAGAGAGGGAGAGAGAGGGAGAAAGAAAGAAAGAAAGAAAGAAAGAAAGAAAGAAAGAAAGAAAGAAAGAAAGAAAGAAAGAAAGAAAGAAAGAAAGAGGATAGCTTCAGTGGTGGCTGAAGCCTTCAGAAGGCTGATCAGATGAACAAGGACCTTTCCAGGGGGTGGGGTCATTTTGCTGCAGCCATGACACAAGCAGGCATTTCCCCGGAGGGGGGGGGCTGGCACCAACTCTCGGAGCTGCGCTCCCCCAAGCTCCTGTTCGAAATGACCCCTGATCAAAACCAATATTATTCTTTTATATCAAGACATATTTAGGTTTTCTTTTGATTTTTAATTGTTGAAAATAAAAATTTTGTAAAAAAAAAAAAAAAAAAGGAAGAACAACAGAAACAAAGTTCAGGTTTATAACTAAACTTCTGTTTTATCCACCCTGTTATGGACCAGTGTGGCCCCTTCTTTTCCTCAGCACAGCAAAACTACAATGACGCTTAAATGAAACGATCGAATTTCTCCGCCCTGCCATTTTGACTTGAAAATCCCCACTTTGTTTTCACATCCCCCTGGTGTGAATTCAGCTCATGAACCCTCAATGTCATGCCATTTTCTGTTTCCTCACTCCACACGTGTGCAATTTTAATGCTATTTTGAGGTCAATATAAATGGAGTATAATGTAAAACTGGTGCAATAGTAGTTGACCAGAAATCAATGGATGGGAGAGACCACCACCAACAAGAAAAAAGGGCAAAAATAAAGGCTCACAACAAGAAGGTAAAGGTTTCCCTTGCTCGAAAGCCAGTTGAATCCTGTTTTGTTTTTGTTTTTTGAATTTTTTTATTGAAGGGTTAAAAGGGTACAGAATAAAATTAATGCAGAGAAAAACCACATAGCATGTTAAACATTGCTAACTTGAGTGTCAACATATATATCATCATGAAATTCAGTCGTTTTACATTTGAAAAGTAGCATATAACTCAACCTTGTTTATCTTATTTAAACAGTAACTATTGTGTTCATAACACCGTTTACAACCATAAGTATAATGTAGAATCTTTTATCCAATTTTTTGGAAGATGTTTATTGCTTGGATTAGGGTTACTATCTAAAATCGGTTCCCATTTAAGCATTTGGCTTTTGGTGCTTTCCCCCTTGTCTCTATTCTCAAATTTATCCGCTATTTTATCTAAGATTATCTATCTAAGATTATCTAAGATTATCTATTTTATCTAAGATAAGATATCTAAGATAAAATAGTCCCATATTTTGGCATGCCATGTGCTCAATGAAGGCTTAGAGGTTTCTTTCCAATTTACCGCAATTGTATACTTTGCTGCTGTAATGAGTATCTCAATTAGTTCTCTTTGGTCTTTATTAATTTTCGTTAGGGTCTTTGGCCAGAGATTGAGCAAAATTAAAGTAGGGTCATAAGGTACAGAGACTTTTAACATAGAGTTGATTTCTGTTATGATTTGCTTCCAGAATAAGGTGATGACTGGACAGGCCCACCATAAGTGAATGTAAGTCCCAACTTCTGACTGACATTTCCAGCATTTGGGTGACTGAGTGGAATATATGTGGGAGAGTTTAACTGGTATGAGGTGCCATCTGTAAAGTGTCTTTAGTGCCTGTAATCTAACGGGAGTGGATCTAGATCTGTAGACTTTAGATGACCATATTTTTTCCCACTGGTCCTCTGGAATTATAGTGTTTAAGTCCTTGTGCCATGCTGTTTGGAAGGATAAGGGCCGGTGGTAGGAAGTTTGAAGGAGGAAAGAGTAGAACATTGAGATGAGTCCTCTCTTAATGAGGCTTGATGATGTTAATAGGCGTTCAAAGAAATTGTATTTTCTTGTACAGTTGAGATTGGGTTTCTGAGCTGCAAAAAGATGGGAGACTTGAAGATATTCAAACCATGGTAGCCGTTGTTTTGCTTTAGTTTCTAGCTCTACTTTTGGGAGGAGTGATCCATTTTTGGAGATATCACAGAATCTTGTTAATTTTTTTAAACCAATTGGAAAAAGATGAGGTGGGTTGGCCGGGAGTGAACCAGTGTTGGCGTAGAAAACTTTTAACCGGTGTGTCTGCTGGTATCAGTGTTTTTCTGCAGTTATTCCAAGTTTGAAAAGCTGCTTGGAGGAAGGGATGTGAAGTTCCTGGTTTGAGTCTTTTTGAGGGAGGATTCCATAACGCTTCGCGGAATGACTGTGAGGTAAGGTAAGTATTTTCCATGTCTTTCCAGTCTGCTTCATAGTTTTCGTGGTAGTATCGTGTTAAATTTGCCATTATAGTTGATTGGTAGTAAATTTTTAAATCAGGGAGGGCCAGTCCCCCTTTGCTTGTTGCCCGTCGTAATGTTTGGAAGCGAGCTCTTGGTTTTTTGTTGTTCCACAGAAATTTCATGAGGTTCCGTTGCCATGAGGCAAGTAATGTAGGAGATATGCTTACAGGTTGGGCTCGAAAATAATATCAAAATTTTGGCAGAATGATAGATTTGATGGTTGAGATACGTTCAAGCCACGATAGTATTTTTGTATCCCAGGACTTGAATTGAGATGATATTGTAAGGTTAGCTTTCTTGTGGTTGTACTTAATTAAGTCTTTCAGATTCAGGGGGATATTTACTCCTAAGTATTTCCAGTGTTTTGTAGTCCATTGGAAAATAAAGTGCTTTTTGATATATGTTTTAGATGATGGGTCTATAGTTATTGGGAAGAAAATCGTTTTGGACTAAACACTGCCAGGGAACCACAAGAATATAGCAGAGTGCACAAAGGCTTAAACACAGCAAAGCTTACGGCTTGGTGTGGCAACAAACTTAAAAAGTTACACGGAGTCAGCAGTCAGACTAAAAACTAATAAGTATTTATTAAAGGAAATACATACTTGAGAATGCAGGTAAGAGATAGATATAGATTACCTATTCTAGCTAGCTGGATGTTGTTGGATGCTGGACGCAGGTCCATCCTTCATCCTCATGCATGCGAGGGAGAGAGAGAGAGAGAAGAATGTGTGAGGGGGAACCGGAAGCAGAGGAAATTGCCCCAAAGAGTAGCATTCTACTTCAAAGGAAAGTATCAGATAGCAGGAAGGAAAGGATGCTCTGTGTATCCTGACCTCTCTCTCTGCCTAAACTCTTTGGGGCTATCTGAGACAGGAGACAGCGCCAATTCCTCCACTTCTAACAAATCTGACTCTAGGGGGTGGTGCTCATCTCCGTTTCCAAGCCGAAGAGCCAGTACTGTCCGAAGACTTCTCCATGGTCATGTGGCAGGCATGACTAGACGCCAAGGCGCACAGAACGCTGTTACCTTCCCACCAAAGTGGTACCTGTTTATCTACTTGCAGTTTCTTGCTTTCGAAGTGCTAGGTTGGTGGGCGCTGGGACCAGAGATGGGAGCTCACTCCATCACACAGCACTCAGGTCTTGAACTGCCGAATTACCGTTCTTCTGGTCTGCAGTTCAGCCTCTTAACCACTGAGCCACCATGGCCCCCCCACAACAAGAAACCCAACCATAAAAAGATAAGAAACAGTACATTCCTGCCCCCCATCCAAGTAATCATAGATTTCAAATTTCTTATTCCTGCTGTTTTTCTCAGTCCCAACGTTTCTGTCTTGATTGAGCTTCCTTCTTGTGAAAATTCAACCTCCGATTTTTTTTGCCATTTTCTGTTTCTTTGTGCCTGAATTTCCTTTCTAATTGTATGCATTCCTCAATGTTATTTGTACATTAATAAATCAGTGTCACAGATTACACTTATACCCTATGTATAAATGATGTACATTGAAAGTGCCTTATAAACTGTATAGAAAACCAGACAATGTGCATACTCAAGATAAATGACCCTACAGCAGCAACAGGAAGAAGCAGAGAGCCACTGACAAAAAACACACACAAACAAACCATGAAGGAATATTAAAAAAAATGAAAGAGGAAACATTTGCTAATCCCTACAGAGCAATGTCTTGTGTGGAGACATAATGGGAGATATCCTCTGGATATGTACAGTTCTGTATCAGATGCGAATTAACAACCTGTGCTGCACAAAATCAGACAAATATGCCTTCACAGAAACTGACTGGAGAAAAGTATTCGAAGTAGGGTTGCCATGTCCCTGGTGGAGGCTAGCATCCCCGGTGCCAGGCTCCACCCCCTTGTTGCCAATCAGCTGGCTGGCAGGAGTAGAAGGCCCAGGTGATGTCGCCAGCCACATGGAGATGTCACTTTTGGCATGCACAGGAAGTGACATCATCATGCAGACACCGTCTGGGTGATACTCTGGTATTTGAGCAAAAACTTCATGGTAGAGGTCATTTTTACCATTGAGATTTTGCCCAAATGCCAGGGGGTCACAGCTTGATGATGTCACTTCCTGTGTGTGCCACAGGATGTCTCCATGTCACCTGGGCCTTTCTCTCTCTCCTGGGTAAGCCACCCCCGCATCCCCTTCTGGTTGCCAGGAGGGACCTGGCAACCCTAATTCTAAGACTCTCTTAATTACTTCATTATTTCTCTTGCTCTTCACTTAAACCATGCTGGAATGCTCAGGAACAGTATTTGGGAACAACTGCTTTAGAACAAGTTAAAAAAAAGAACACACACATCGCCTCCCCAAACACAGAGCATACTGTTCCTCAAGGGAAAGTCCTATGTTGTAGCGGTTTTCTGTTATACTGAGGCCATGATTTCTGCAGTTTTGCTAGCCTTGGGGAAAGCCTTCTTCAGAGAGATTCTGGGGGAATGTGCTGTGTTTGGGTTATGTAGATAAGCCCCGGGAATGTTAGATGCATGCATTTGGTCCGTCTACAAATATATAGAAAAAGAGCCTATGTATAATATCTATTTATACACTGCACGGTGGTTTAGATGCATATAAATAAATAGAGCTGTGTTTAGAATAGAAGTGCCTCAACGTGAGAGGAACGCTTGAGGGTTTGGCAAGTCAGATAGCGCTGGAATCGGAAATGTAAACTGTTTAGAAAAAAAGAAAATGGTTCTGTCAAATGCAAGGAAAAGGTGGCTTTGGAAAATAAACATCCCCCCAGAAAACTAACCATTTCTTTTTCTTTTTCAGCATGTACAAAAGAATATGATGTGGTTGGGGTTGCAAACCTCCAGGTGACAGCTGGAGATCTCCCAGTATTGCAACTGATCTCCAGGCAACAGAGATGAGTTCCTCTGGAGAAAATGGCTGCTTTGGAAGTTGGACTCTATGGCATTATATAGCCCACTGAAGTCCCTCCCATCCCCAAACCCTGCCCTCCTCAGGCTCCATCCCCAAAACCTCCAGGTATTTCCCAACCCAGAGCTGACAACCCTAGATGTGGTAGTTAGTGTGTCATGTCAGAGCTGAGGAGATCTGGGTGCATGCATGAAGTTTGCTTGATGACCTTGATCAGTCATTTCATATCAGCCTCCCCTACATGCTGAGCTCCTTGGAAGAAAAGCAGGATTAAAATATGATTAATTGAACATAGTAATTCAGATCATCGGTCTTTTAAGGTTAGTATAGTCTACTCTGATTAAAAGTAGTTATCAGGGGTCTCAGGTTAAGTTTTTCAAATTGCCTGTCACCTACTCGTCAGATCTCAGAAGCTAAGCAGGGCTGACCGTGGCAAGTAATTGGAAGGGAGACCTCCAAGGAATACCAGGGCCTGGACGCAGAGGCAGGCCATCAAGCCATTTCTCTGAAACGTCCAGATCCCACTAGGGGTCACCAGAAGTCACCTTCTGGGGCAACAGAAAACAACTCCGCACCATCCTCTATATGACGTTGCTGAGAATGGATGAGGAAGAAAGATGTGAGCTGTCCATTCCATAGGCTAACCTTATCATGTTGAGTGGCGTCATCCTGCTTTAGGAAGCATTGGAAACCATAGAGTTTCTGGTGATTCCTAGAGAGGCATGATGTTATTTCTGGCTTCGCCCAGAAGTGATGTCACACTATTGCTGACTGGCACCCTCCCATGTTCCTCCCCCTCCCCAACTCCTGCCAATTGCCACTGGCTGGCAACCCTAATTCCTACTTAAGCAAGGGAGGACAGACACACATAGCAACACAAGAAGGAAATGGGGGACATTCCACTAAGAGGAAGTCATTCCACAGGCCTTTATCCTTGTTACAGACACCCTCACTTCCCATGATACAGAGCTCTTTGTGAAATAAATCAGCTGGGCTTGCCTGGGGAGATGCAAACTCTGGGCTTTTTTTACATGTAAGATGCTACCTATTGTACTCAGCCTGATAACTAATTGACAACGAGGGCTGGAGCTCCAGAATCACTGCTCCCACCAATGGGGGGAGGCATCCATTCCTTGTCAGGGCCAACCAAAAGCCAGTCTTTACCCTGTGCCACACGGGCAGGAGCTGTTGCTGCCACCAGAAGCTGATTGCCCTGGAAAGGGCAGATGCATGCAGGTGTGATCAGCTGTCTCCCACACAGAAAGCTGCTTGAGTCCCAAACAAGGTGGGCATGAGTGGCAGCAGAGGCAAAAGCCTTTTTCTTTCCCTCCTCTGTTGGGGCGGTGGGCCATGGGTGGCGGGGGCCCCCATGTGCCGGGCAGGGTGCAGCTGCCCTGGTAGCCCATAGGCTGAGACTGCCCTTGTTCACCCATTCATGCGCATGTACAATGACTTGCCACTAATTGTGTGTGAAATGACTCTTTCAAGTACTAGCTGGAGAGTTTGATTTGTGATGGCTCATTTGCACATGCAGGTCACTCGGGATCTTGGGGATTAACCTGACAATTTATGGACAGTCCCGTCCTTGATTGCGTTAGAGCGGCAAAATGAGTAGGGCATCCAAGGCCTTATTGAGGCCCCACTCTATTCATGGCTATCTAATCACATTGTTTTAATTCTTTTAAATATTAAATACCGAACTGGAAAACAGGGCATTCATGTCTAATAACCATTATGGCTCTTTAATATCCTACGTGGTAATTTCAATTTCTGAGTGTATATGACAAAGAAAATAATATTACACATAATGCATCTACAAATCAGTGTAGCCTTATTAAGTTTGGGCCATTCTGGTGGTTTTCCCCCCCTAGAGCTTTGTATTGTTCTCCATCGCCTCCAGATGGCTCCTTTCTTTCCCACACATTTTTTAAAAAATCTTGGGACAGGACTGATTGAAGTTGGTTGGAACACCCAAGTGGGGTTTGTCATTCCTCCTTGGTTCAGTTTAATTCAGGGGATTTCTAAACTAATTCCAGAATAGAAGCAGGCCTATAGCCAGGATTTTGTGGCTTGTGGGGCAATTTTTTTTTCTGGTGGGGCTGCCATTATTTTTCAAATAAAAAATAAAGAAATAAAAATATTGTTAGTAATAACTATACTCCCCTCTGTTATCCCAGCCTCCCTTTCCCTCCTCCATTCACACAATCCAGAGAGACTGCACCTTCGAAAAATGTTTTTAAAATGATTTTTAAATCATTTTTTGAAGAAAATCTTGTGGGGCTATCCCTTTAACGGAGGGGGCAGAACCCCCAATAACCCCACCATAGCTACAGGCCAGAATAGGAGCACTACTAAAATAGTAAGACAAGGAAGTACTGATGGGACTGAAGAGCCTGGAACAAAACTATTCTTTTTTTATTTCAAGCATCCCCACTGAACACTCAAAAATCTCAAGAGGCATTTTGTGCATGTTCTATGGAAGACTCACAAAAGGAGTGCATGAGTGGAATATGCACAGACCCAGAGGTGCTTCCTCCCTCCCTAGGAGTTTCCCTTTTCTCCAGGTCACAACTCTTCCCTTTGCACAGAGGAGGACTGATTCTTCAAATGGACAAACCAAGTGCAGGTGGAACAGTTAAACCCACTTCTTTCTTCCCCGCATGACCCTGAAGAAAACTGAGGCAGCGTTAAGTTTGCCATTTGCATTCTATGGATGGAAAGAGCTGTCATGTGATGAACTCTTAGCTTCAGCAAACTGCATAATGGACTCTCAAACCACACCCTAGGACCCATCAAAAGCTCTTTACACAGCTCCAAAATCATTGTTAGATACTAAGCCAGCTGTTTTTATCCAGTAATACCTCTCCCCCTTGGTTCTGGTATCACCAAACCCCTCACTAGCTTACTTTCTATAGGAAACATGCAGAATAAATATTCCTTCCAGGCCAATATGGATGGTGGAACTTAGATACCCCAGGATCTATAGCATCACTCTGACCAGCTCCCTGCCACTGTGCCATCTCCCTTTTCCTCCTCTTTAGTGCTTTGATTTGTGCACTTCTCCGGAGATTCCCCCCTTGCAGCTTGTTGACATCATTCATCCCAGTGTGTTCCCTGCTCTCTCTTCTCTTGACAGCTCCTCCTAATGTACTTATTCATTCAATTTAAATAAATTGAACACTGGCCTATGACAGCCGATAAGTGACTCACAGGAGAACAAACAGAACGGCAGCTTTTGCAAATAGTCAAATGCCAGCCTGGAATGGAAAATGGCCCTTCCATCCTCCGCCAACCTTAGATGTCTAATATTTATGGCCAATTGATGTCATTAGAAAGTAAATAAGCCCTCTTATGCTGCATTACAAAAGATTAACAGCAAGCAATGGAGTTTAAATAGCACAGATAAGTGCAGATGGAAATAAACCTGTTTCGGGCTGGAAATATTTGCTGGACCTCCTCACTGCTTTTAAGATAATGGATCTCTGTATATCTATATTGAATCTGGCCATAAAAAGCTTTAAGGCATCTTCTAGCAGAATGGAGCTCAGAGGTGACCCTTTGTTATCTCAAAAAGATTTCCACCAAACTCCCTCAATTCTCCAGACATCACAAGATGTGTGGGCAGAAGGGTGTTAGGTGAAGGGGTTATCTCAATTTCTTGTATTAATTTTCTCAGTTCCAAGATGCAGAAATGCTGGTTAAGGCTGAGGCACACCTCATTGTTGAAGTTGGGCTCAGAGGCTGGAACGTCAAACTGCCTACTCAGAGACTGAGGAAGGAATCAGGAAGCCCACTGTTGGAGTCTTGACTTTGCCACGATCCTTCCAGTTGACCTTCAACCAGCTACTGTTAGTTTCAGCACCAGTCCCCATCTGCAATATGGGAATAATCTTGCAGACCAACCTCACAGGACTGGTGCAAAGATTAGAAAAGAATAAATGGGAAGGGCTGACAGCATTCAGAAGCACTGTACCAAAGTGTGTTTGCCTTGTATTAAGGAAATGCCCCTACTCTATGAATCTATGATTCAGTGGCGGTTTAGCACAGACATTTAATGTGTTCTCTGATTACTTATTGCTTAACAACCATTGACTTTTGTTTTATGCACAGAATAAATTGCTGCATAATACCAGGATCACATACACATGTGCTATCAAGTTGAGAGTGATTTATGGCAACCTTAGCAAAAGGGCTTTCCAGGCAAGTGAGAAACAGAGGTGGTTTGCCATCGCCTTCCTCTGAAGAGTCCTCCTAGGTGGTCCCCCATCCAAGTACTGACCTTGCTTTGCTTCTGAGATCTGATGAGATTAGCCTGTGCCATGCCACCATCCCTCTCATAGCGTAACACACAAAACTATGTATTTATCTTTCTTTTTAATTCAAAGATAGATGTGATTCCATACATCTGCATCTCAGGAATGCAGACATTTAAGATGGTTAAATTGGTTCAGGGTGTGAGTAATTAAAGGAACATAGCCTGAATCCCATATGATACTATCAGCTGGTTAATACTGTCCCAAGAAGAGTCAGAAAGTGTGGTGAAGTTTTTACAATGTCCACTTACATAGAAATTTGCACCCGCTGATTAGGACTGGCCTGTTTCAAGGTCATCCCAAGGAAGGTACAAGTTCCCCACCATTCTCCATTATTTCCTGAAACAGCACAACACAGCTTCATGAAAAATAACATACTGTTACTGGGATATAATTTCTTTTAGGGTTTTTTTTTTTTTGACATTGCAACATTTCTCAGTGTTAATGTGATGTATGATGTTTAAACATTTGATGACTAGTCAATTGTCTTCAATAAATACATAAATACTCACAAAAACTGAGCATAAAACTTTGTCCCAAGTGAAAAGTCAATATTGACTTCAACTTTACATCCTAATAATAAAACAAAAATGCAATATTTTCAGGGATGTAGAGAGCTGCCCTGGATTTGTTTGAGACACAGGAGTCTTGCCAAAGAGAAGGAAGTTAGTAACTCCTTGTTTTCCATAAGGTCATCATAAGAACAATACAGGATCTTAAGAGTGCTCAAAACATTCTGTTAAACAGAGATCAGGAGTTTGTGGATCAGGAAGAGATGCCACCCAGTTTACCACCAGTCCTAAGCCTGTTCAGGCTGTCTGTCTTTCTCTACATAATTTTATAAACCTCTGCCATGCCCCCTTGAGTAACCTGGGTTAGCCCCTTCAAGTCAGACCCCACCCACTTAGTTATTTTAAAGGGTGGGCCCCACCTATCAAGTAGTTATTATTTTGGAGTCTTGTGATTCAACCCTAAGTGCTCAGTATTTAAGTTTTTACTGTTTTTAGGATTAACAAAAAATAATGGGCATATTTATACAATTGAAGTTCAACTTATTTTATTTTAATCAAAAACAGTCTCATTTTGTGCTTCTGCTACATGGCATTAGTCTAGACTCTGAAAGATTGATAGCAATGTCCCCATATAATTTGTGGGGTTCTGCTTGAGGCACAATGCCAGCTTCGGCCACAGGGTTGCTGTGAGGATAAAATGGGAGAGAACCATGCATTCTACCCCAAGTCTTTTGGAGGAAGGGCAGGAAAAAATGTACAGATATACAGACTACCTCTCTACAACCTTTACTTTCTTGATGTGCTGAGGACAAGGGCTCAGAGCCACAAGAGGAGGAAAGTGACTTCCGTTGTGTGCACACAAGTTATGGGGAAGGACATATGGCTCAAACAGGGAGTGATGATCCAGAAGAGAGGAGGGAGGCTTTAGTCTTGGTGGTTTTTGAACAGGCTCCCTTCCTCTTTTCAAGTAGATGTCCTGCCAAACCAACCCGGCACTCCTCTTCTACTGCCGGAGTCTTTATTGAATCCTTCACAGAGGCTCTCAGGATGATTAATTGGTGCGCGGCTGTGTGTTTAGGCTCCATAAAGGCAGGTGCATGTGTTCCTGCGCTACTGCTGTCAGGGCGGTTAATGCAAGCGTCTGTTTTACAGCCCAACTGACAGCCGCATTGTTCTGGCAGGGTTACAGCTCTGACATATGGAATCAATCTTTTTAACCTGTCAATTAATCAGTGGGCAGCTGTCAGCCCAGCTGAAAGGCCTGAAGGACAGTGCCCTTTCGATGGATTATACTGGCTGCTCAGCGCAGTGAAATTGAACACTTTGGCGTCAAAGAACCCGTGTTGCATTCAGAGTGGCACTGGAGGACTCTGGAACTAGAGAGAACAGCAGCTGACACTGATGCCTGGAAGCAGCCTTCACATGAGAGACAGCACGGGGGCTGGATCCTTTCCTTTAAACACCAGCTGGCAAAGGGTGCTGATGCAAGCGACTTGTGGCTGACCTGGCCCTTATGCTTCTCTCAAGCTGGTCTCCGGGATGATTTCAAGTTTCTCATCTTTGCTGGTTTTCGCTCGAAAACTCCCCTTTCCCTTTTGTTCCTCCCTTGCTAGTACTGAACTGGTGGTTCTTTACGTTCTTTCCCCCTATTTTCGAGCAATGAATTCCCCTCATAAATTGTATATGTTTGTCAATGTTATTTGTGCATCAATAAATCAATGGGGAAACCTAAATGGCATACACTGAATATACCATATACATTGTGTGTATAAACCATACAGTGTATGTACACACTGCTAATGAATCTGTAAAACCAACAAGAGAAAGCAGAGAACCAAAACCACTGACAAACATACACATTAAGATGGAGATGGGCTGTTGGCTTAATATTAGAGTGTCTGCTTGGCATGCAGAAGGTCCCAGGTTCAGTCCCTGGCATTGCCAGTTAAAGGATCTGGCAGCAGGTGACATGAAAGATCTCTGCTTGAACCCCTGGAGAGGCGCTGCCAGTCTGAGTGGACAATACTGACTGTAATGGACCAAAGGTCTGATTCAGTATAAGGCAGCTTCATGTGTTCACGTATCCCCCAAAGCAAAATACAGAATATCCATTCATCCCTAAATGTTTTGAATTCTGCCAGGAGCCCACTGAAAGGAGCAAAATGACAGCCAGAAGTATTTAATTGTGGGAGGGATCTCAGCCCTATAACTAAAACTATACATCTTTATGTAGTTGGTACCTTTAAATCCTGCTCTTCCTATAAAGAGCAAAGGGGCATAATACCTGTTTCTTCCTTCCCCATTTTACCCTCACAACCATCTTGTGAGGTAGGTTAGGCTGACAGACGGTGATTGGCAGAGTGTGAATTTGAACCTGAGTCCCCCAGATCCCAGTCTGACAATACATCACACTTCTCTGGTTGTCTGATGGTCTTGTTTAAGGCCAGTCCCTTATTATCATCTATGTGCCCCTGGTAAATGACTGTCCCTATTTATTTAGTGTCCATTCCTGCCCTTTGGGGATGTCTTTTTTTTTTTTTTTTTAAAGACCAGACTGCCAGCATTGCCACTTTTCATGGTTCAGGTTTCTCCCTGGGGTCCCTAAAAGTTACATTTATCAGCGGACGGGTGGATACATCTTTCTGGAGCACATGCATGTGCATGAACACTAAAGCAGTGGGCAATGCACAACCTGCCATTTCTCAATCTGCAACGGCTGAATTGGAGTAATGAATGTTGTGCCTTTATATTCTCCCTTTCCAGCCCTCAGAGGCCTTTGAGGGAGCATACGAAACAGGAAAAAAAATACTAACAATCTGAAAACTAATAAAACAAATCCAGGCAATATAAGGCAGTTCTGTCCATTCCTTTAATTAATTCCAGAATAACAACATTTTTAGTTCCATCACTTGTTTATAACTGTTGGTAACATATCACAGGCCTGTTATTTTGCTGTAGTACATCTTGAAATGAAAGAAACTTCATAATCTTAGCTTCTAAATCAACAGATGATGAGGCTATTGCAAAGACGATGGATCCTGCATATACAACACAGTGAAGAGAGAGCAGCAGTGTATAATATTGGAGAGGCTGGGCTCATAAAGTGATCCTTGGTATAAAAACTTTGGGGTGTTAACACATATGCCCCTGCTTACATTTGTGAAATGTTGAAAGGCATGCATTAAACCTTAGTGTCAGAAAGGTGGCTAGAACAAAATTGCAGTCCATATACTATTTCGGCGGACCTCAGTTTCCGAGCTCCACACCGGTCGCCATCTTGAAAAAAACTTAGAGGGAGCATTGCCTGCAACCATTTGCAGCTGAGATTGCGACTGCGAGTTCCCGCCCAGCCCAATTATTTAGGACAATTCGGTCTTTGATGACTCTGCCGAAGTGCAGACCAAACAATAGGGAACTGGACATTGGCTACGAGGCTTTTGGGAACTATTTCGCGGACAAAATCTTGTCGCTCCGCCAGGACCTCCCTTCCACAGTTGATACAGTTGATACAGTAATGGAACTTGATGCACGTCTTCTGGTCACATTCTGGATTATTTTGATCCACTCTGCCTAGAGGAGGCTGACAAATTGCTCTTATCGGTCCGTCCAACCACCTATAGTCTGGATCCGTGCCCATCATGGCTGGTTAAGGCAAGCCGTGATGGGTTACGAGGGGCACTAAGGGAGGTTATCAACACATCCCTTGCAAAGGGGGCGTTCCCTAATGCCCTGAAGGAGGCAGTTATATGCCCCCTTCTGAAAAAAACCATCACTTGATCCAGCCGAATTAGCCAACTATCGGCCAGTATCTAATTTACCCTATTTGGGTAAATTAATTGAGAAGGTGGTGGCGAACCAATTGCAGGGCTTTTTGGATGATGCCCCCATACTAGATCCCTTCCAGTCTGGCTTCCGATCGGGCCATGGGACAGAGACGGTGCTGGTCACCCTCACAGATGACCTCCAGAGGCATCTGGATCAGGGCGGTACGGCGGTGTTGATGTTGTTAGACCTGTTGGTGGCGTTCGACATGGTCGCCCATCAACTACTGGCCCACCGCCTTGCCGACATTGGGATCCAGGGGTTGGCTTTACAGTGGCTCTCCTCATTTCTCCAAGATCGGGGACAGAGGGTGGCAGTTGGGGATCAGCTCTCCCAAAGGTACCCGCTAGTATGGGGAGTGCCACAGGGAGCAGTACTTTCCCCCAATGCTGTTTAACATTCCACTGGTGGAATGAGCTCCCAGATGACATCAGGGCCCTGCGGGACCTTTTGCAGTTCCGCAGGGCCTGCAAGACGGAGCTCTTCTGCCAGGCTTTCAAGTAGGGGCTGCCTCAATTCTTCATAGCCCTGGCCCCACCATCGGAAGTCACCAATCTGAACCATCCTGCACCGACTGAAATTGGATACCATCTTTGATGCTGCCCAGATAAGGGGAACAAAGATGTGCCATCTTGTAGCAGTTGGGTATGATCTTTTACTGTGTACTGTATACTGTGTATTGTATATTTTTATGGATAATGTTTTAGTGCTTTTATTGTATAACAAATCTGTTGGTAGCTGCCCTGAGCCGGCCATAAGGCGGGGAGGGCAGGATAGAAATCCCATAAATAAACAAACAAACAAACAAACAAACAAACATTGCCTCAGCCAGAGGGATGGTGGCTCCTTATACCTTGTTCTGCCCCCACAAGAGTTCCCAGTCTTCCTCCTCTGTGGCCTTGCCATTCCTAAGCTTTTGTAGGTGGCCACTTCCGGCTTCTCTTGCATTATTCATAAATAGACCTCCACCGAGGGTTGCCAGGTTCCCCCGGCCACCAGTGAAGGATGAGGGTAGGGTTGCCAGATCCAGAATGGGAAACTCCTGAAGATTTGGGGATGGGGCCTGGGGTGGGATCTCAGTGGGGTACAGTGCTATAGCATCCACCCTCCAAAGCATCCATTTTCTTTAGGGGAACTGATCTCTGTAGTCTGGAGATGAGCTATAATTCTGGTGGATCCCTGGGTCCCACCTGGAGGCTGGTATCTCTACTTTCACAAGTGGGGCTGATGGGGGGATCTCATTTCCACTCTCCCTCTCTCTTGCTTTTCTTCCTTGCTTCCCCCGGGCAGTTCCTACAGCCTCTCCCTTCCCTTCTCTCCTCTGACCTATTCATCTTTTCCTGTTTTTCTCCCTGGCAATTTCTACCCCCTTACTCCCTCAGCTACCTTCTGTTTTCTTCTTCTTTTCCTCCTCCTCTCCCCCAGCATCACCTTTCCTTCTTCCAGTCATTTCCCTGTTTAAAGTCTCTCTGCCTTTCCCTGTTCCTTTTTGCTGACACAAAGAGAGGCTTGGAATCATCAGCAATGTTGGTTAGCAATTGCCTAGCGATTCCCATAATGGCTGCTGAGATCTCACAGAGTAGTAACACAAGATCTCAGTGGCACACTTTCTTAAAGAAGCAGACATTGCTTCTAGCATGTTGGGTTTTTCTAGCTCCAAGTATATACAGAAGCCTGGTTTCCCCCAGGCCTGTAGAATCATCTGCCCCTGGCCCCACTGTGGTTCTTTTGAAATGCACACTCCATGGCTTGCTTCAGAATGAAATATAATGATGCTTGAGAAGAAGCTAAATGAAGGAACCAACTTCCCACCTCTATAGCAACAGTCCTTTTCTTTATGTGGCTCCACTTTCCAACATCTTCATCTCCCCCCTCACCTCTGTAAGTGGGTTTTTTTGGAACAGTGGGATGTTTTTGGAGTCTCCACGGATAAGTATTTAGCATCTGAGTTCTTTTTTTAAAAATTCATGTTTACATTTTTTTAAAAAATTGCACCCTTTCTGCAAAGAGGAGAGGGTGGCTTAAATAGTTTTCCCTTCTACTTTTTATCCTCCCAGCAACCCTATTTGAGAGGTTAGGTTGGGAATCGTGTTTTAAAGAGAAATTCTCTTCATTACTCTTTACCCAATTTGTCCCTGAAATTTCTTTTCTTCCTTTTAGGAATTTCAAGTCTCTTTCTAATCAGTTTGGATCAGGAGGGAGGGACAGGAAGGGGTAGGAAGGGAGGTTCCACGGCATTTTGGGATTTTACTTTGCATACGCTCAGAGGCAGATAATGCCTTCTTGAGCCTTCTTGACCTTATACTGCATAACATAAAAATGGAAGCACAGAGGTATGACAAAAAAATACAAAGAGAAATTAAAGAGAAATTAAAGAGACATTCCTCTCTTGAAAGAGAAAAAGAGAGTAAGAGGAATTAATGGCAGTAGCTTAAAAAGTGAATTTCAGAAAAATAAATCCTGTACCATAAAAAGATAGATTAGATCAGGGATGGCCAACCTGTGGCTCTGGAGCCACATGCGGCTCTTTCACACATATTGTGCGGCTCCTGGCAGGGCGGCTGGGGAAGCAAAGGGGAGGCATGCTTTTTCTCTCTTTCTCTCTTCCTTCCTTCCCTCCTCCCTCCCATCTATTTGCTTTCCTAGTTTCTCTCTCTCTCTTTCTTTCCACTTCTTTAATTCTTTCTTTCCATCTCTCTCTTTTTCTCTCTCTCTCTCAATATCATTAGCAAACAAGTAATATCATTATCAATAACCGGTTTTCCTCATTTGTTTTTATTTTTGGCAGTCCCATTTAACGTTAATAAAAAGCACATTTGCATATTTTTAAAAATAAAAACGTGTGTGTGATATTTGTTCCTGTCTTGCGGCTCTCAGACATCTGACATTTATTCTATGTGGCTCTTACGTTAAGCAAGGTTGGCCACCCCTGGATTAGATGGAGTGACTTCTCCAAGGTTACATAGGTAGCTTCATGGTTGCCTGGGGATTTGAACCCATGTCTCCTAGATCCTAGAATGACATTCAGTACAGAACACTGGCTATTTCCATTCCATTTGTGGTCACCTACCTGTAGAATTTCCTTACCATATACATTTGTCTGGCACCAAATCTTATAATGTTTATGGTGCTAGGCAAAAATATTCCTTTTTACTTAGACTCCTTGTTGATGTATGTTTTTGATATGCTTTTAACATTTTTATCCCATGCTCATTGCTTTAAGAGTTTTTAAACTTTTTTATTGTTGCTGTCGCTGGTGTAAATCATTTTGATGCTCACTGTGGTGGATTATTGATTAATTAATACAACTGGTCAGTGTTCAGGCCACTCAAGATATCTGCTCAGGGCAGCCTGCAATGAAATTTAATGAAATATGAAAGCAACAGTAAATCAACAATATCAATAATACAGCCCATAACAATACCAACATGCAGTCTCAAAGCACCAACTGCAGAACATTAAAAATCAGTGAACTATGCTGGTTGGGGTAATGACTTCCATCTTATGGAAAAATTCCAGTAATGTGGTGGTCATTTTTCACCAATTCCCCCACTAATACAGATCTCTGACTCTCCCCTTGTGTTGTTTGGTGGAGGGGGCGGTCCCTGGTTGCCAAGGAGAAACAATGAAGGAGTCATTTGGGGCTGTAGCAGGAAGGGGGAGGTGAAGTCGTCCATTTCCACTGTTGGAAATCTCTCCCATCCGTTCAGAGTTACTGTACAAAATAGTTCACAAAACTTACTTGGACAAATGATTGAGACTGTGGTCTATACTGCTGCGTATAGCTTATTGCAAGATCCTATTATGTCATTTCTAGACTGTAAGTTGTTGTGTTAATATTTATGCTGTGCTTAGGTTCTTTCTGGTGGTTCCAGACTTCTAAGATCCCGATGCCTCCGTTCTCGAATGTCCCATTGTGTCGATTGTACCGACTTATTCCGTGTAATCCGCCATGAAGCCTTGTGAGAAAGGCAGACTATAACTAACGTAACTAAATAAACAGATACATTTACCTCAGGATGCAAGCCGATGATGAGTTGCTAGGCAAGTTTGTGTGTTTTTGACGACCATTTTGGTAATGTTTATTCTGATGATGTGATTGTAAATTTCTTTGGGCACGTGTACATTTTTAAAATTAAAAAACAACAACGACAATGAAAAATTATAAATCTATATAGGAAGAAACACCATAGGAAATGTTTGCTCAGCTCCAGATGCCAGAGGCTTCATGGGTAGATCAATACCTGGAACTTCGCTGGACCAGATGAAGTGGAGAGAAGAGCTACGACTGCCAAAGCCCGGCTCTCCTGCCATAGCCAAGTTCTGCCACTCATTCATCCAAGCTGCTGACATAAAAGAACATGTGGCGTAGGCTCATGTTCCATGCTTTGTTCAGGAGCCTAGGTTAGTGGTGGCCTCATTCTTTGGGGCTCTACTAGGCAGCTGTGCTGCATTCATGGCTTCAGATTAGGGGGCTTTAATTGCATTTTCTTTGTCCCTTCAGTAGAAAAACATAGTTAAGGGGAGTACAAAGAAATTAAAATTGAGATGCGCAAACCAGGAACAGTAATAGAAGGAGGAGGAGGAGACTGGATTTATACCCTGCCCTTCACTCGGAGTCTCAGAGTGGCTTACAATCTCCTTTCCCTACCCCTCCTCACAATAGACACCCTGTGAGGTAGGTGGGGCTGAGAGAGCTCTTTTGAGAACTGCTCTTTCAAGAACAGCTCTGACAGAACTATGGCTTGGCCAAGGTCATCCAGCAGTTGCAAGTGGAGGAGTGGGGAATCAAACCCGGTTCTCCCAGATTAGAGTCCATGAATTTAACCACTACACCAAACTGATCAACAAGATTAACAGCGCTATCCTAAGCAGTGTTTATACCTGTTTAAGATCACTGGCTTCAATGGCTTTAGAAGGGTATAACTCAAAAAAAGTTTAACCCTAAACCCATGCAGTGTGGAGACAGCCCCACTGAATGCATCTGGACTCACTTCAGTGACCCTCAGTACTTTATAACTCCTGGCATTTTAAACATATTGCTTGGTGCATCCTCCTGAAACTGGACCAAATATGTCAGTTTCATTATGTTCCCTCATGTCTCAGACATTCATTTTAGGCTGGCAATCTCAGACCTTTGCCTAAAGACCCACCATCTATTGGAAGATCCCTGGTTGCCTGCCAACCATAGTAGAGCCCATCACAGATCCTCAGCAAGCTGCCTGGGCGTTCCCATCTTCAGCTGCTGCTCATGGGAAGAACACAGGATGAAAAGCTATCAACTTGCCATCCCTTGACATTGTTGCCACCTTTCTGGGCATTAATACACCTCTGCCTCCCCATTCATTCATGCATTTTGGCTACTGTATTCCATGCCAGACTTTTAGTCCATCTTGTCTGCTATGATAGGCAGCAGGACCTCAGGAAGAGAAAGGTCTTTTGCCACAACTGCTGTCTGAGATCCTGTTAAAGTAGAGATAGCAGGGCTTCAAAGCTGGGACCTTCTGCATGCAAAACGTATGCTGCAAACCCTCAGACGTAAGAAAGCTTTTCAGCACTTAGCAATACCTTTTTAAAAATCTCTGCTCCCCAGAGGCAGTAAAAGATTTATAGCAAAATGCAAGAAATACGTGGGCCAGCAAGGAAATAAACTTCACAACTAATGACCATCATGGTGGTCTGGATGACAGTAGGCAACATAAATGTTAAGAAAGGTTACACGTGTTTTAAACAAGAACCTGATCATTTTGTGGTTATCATAATTATTTTCAGTAGCTAATGATAACTTCTGAAAAATCTAATTATACTGACCTTTCAAGAGCCGATAGAGAAACGTCTTCCCTACAAATGAGGAATATTCCCCATTGTTCCATTCAGTTTTTGGCTCGTGTATAGTCTTCATAAACTGTTTAATTTCATTCATTCCTCCACCCCTGGTTTCTTTTGTACCATTTTAACACCTTTCACTCCACTGTATATAATACACCATTAAAAACACTCATTAACAACTGCATTTTAAAAAATAGTGAGAGGAAACAGAAAATGGCATGAAAATTGACAGGTTCAGTTTGTACTTTGGAGAAGAAGTAAAATCTAAGTGGGGATATTCAAGTGCGAGCAGCAGGGATGAGAATTTTACAATCACCCCTCATCCAAAAGCTGTTCCAAAACAGCTAAACAAAGTAATAAATTGGAAGGAAGATTCCAAAATCTCCTAGCAAGCACAGCAGAGGGCATTTGGTTATTATATCTGAGAAGGGTAAGTGCATTTCTCAGCATGAAATTATTAATTCGAGCATGATAATTCTCCTGTCCGTGCTGGTATTTAAACATGACATACCAATGAACAATTTCAGCATTAGTTAAACAGGATAAATCATCCTCTGTGTGTGAATGCACACATTCTAATAATACGTGAAAAAAATACACTTCTATGTATTCATTTTTTTAGACGAGCCAGTGGATATAAAGGTAATATAAGGGTTTTAAAAATGTATTCATCCCTTTGATTATTCCTTGCCAACAATTCATTATTGCTAGGCAAGTTCATTATATATGGAAAAATTGGCTGTTTTGAGCTTTGCATTACATCCCCAGTATCTCAGAAATATTTCCATCCCTCATAGGGTACAATACCTCTGGGGTACAATTTTGCATTGCTTAGTTCTCATAAGTAAAAAAATCTAAGCAGAGTTCAGCTGGAGGACCAATGGTTCGTCTTGTCCAGCATCTTGTTCCCCACATGGGGAACTCTGGAGACCAATGAAATGCGCTGGAGGCCTCTAAGCTGGGTACAGAGAGGCCAGTGTTTTCTCCAGTGTCTCCTCCCCCAGCACTGGTATTCAAAGGGGATACTACCCCAGCATGGAAATTCCATGTAGTTATTGGATCGAATGTCCATTGATGTTCACTATGAATTTGTCTACTCCTCTTTTTTGAACCCATGGATGGGATCCAGATTTAATTATTTGCTCGGGGAGATTTAATTCCTGCCAATTCCCCTCCCTGCTGCAGATCCCCAGTTTGCCTTTCATGCCATTCCTGAGGATCCCGTGGCTTCCAGGAACATCATTTTGAGAAGTTCAGTGGTTTGCATTAGGAGGGGGGCAATCAGGAAAGTTTTATTCAGTGTATGGCAGTGTCTTGCATCAGTCTGGATCCAAACCCTTGTAAATCGACCCAGATTTAGTCTGGATCCAATCCCACATAAGCCTGTGGCACTGAGTTTCTTTGGTTTTGAATTATATGGGTCTCTAATGTGCATTAGATCTCTAAGGTACACTGGCTTTAGGAATCTTTCAGTGATTTTTTTAAAAACCCGGTGTTCTGTGTGCTGTGCACGTGCGGATGACTACAGTTCCAGTTCTTTCAGTTTATATGCATCTTCCCCCCCCCCCCCACATAGGATATTACTGATGTTCACCTATTAAAATTCTTCTTCCATGGTGTTTTTCCAAAATTCAGGAGCACATGTGCGATAAAATGGGGAGAGCCAGTTTGGTGTAGTGGCTAGGAATGCAGACTCTAATCTGGGAGAACCGGGTTTGTTCCCCCACTCCTCCAGATGCAGCTGCTGTCAGAGCTCTCTCAGCCTTACCTACCTCACAGGGTGTCTGTTGTGGGGAGGGGAAGGGAAAAGAGATTGTAAGCCACTTTGAGACTCCTTCAGGTAGTGAAGGGTGGGGTATAAATCCAATCTCTTGTCTTCTTTGTAATGTAGTATGTTCTGTGTAGCAACCAGCCTGCCATGTGCTCCCAGGTAATGGCGGCCGCCGGATGGTCAGAGCACATGGTCAGGCAGAGAGGGGAGCTTGAATCTGGAGGAACAATAGACATCCCGATTCTAAGCCTCCACCAATGTGGGACCTAGGTTCTCCCTGAGGGAGCCAATGCGATCAAAGGCTCCTCCAGGGACCCTATGACAAAAATGTGCATATGTTAAGCCCCTATCAGGTCTTTTGGGTGCAGCCAGAGGTGTGGCTCTGGCCAGCATATAATGAGGGCCCTGGAGCCCTGGAAGCATGCTTGATCTAACCATCTATTGGACATGCTGAATCACTCAATAAAGTCTTCATGATTTCACCGTTCCTGGTCTCCTGAGTCTAGTACGCTTCATTCTTCATCATCATTTTTTTTTAATTAAAGCATTTCACCAACATATGCATCAGTAACAGGGTGGCAGAAGGGGATCTCAAGTCACAGAAAACATTTCAGTGGCAATACTACCTATCACTTTTTAATCTGACCTTTCCTCCAAGAAGCTCACGGTTTTCCTCTTTTCCATTTAATCCTCATGGCAGCCCCCTTGAGGTCAGGTAAGCAGAAAGAGAGGGACCTGTTCAACATAATCCAGTGAGCGTCCTGGCAGAATAGAGATTCAAACCCAAGTCTTCTGGGTTCTTGTCCATCCCTCTATTACACCATGCTGCTTCTCATATGGGTTCTACTATATCTGCTTTCTAGACAATTCCAAGCCTTACTGGGCTGTGGCTGTGACCACTATCTCATGGTAGCCAACTGGGATATTTTTATAATAAAATGCACAATTCGAAATGGCAATTCCACTTCCCCCCAAATCCCCCTTTGTAATACCCTTGCTCTGATTTGAGTAACTGGGTTTGTTCCAATCTTGGCCCTTCTACACTGGCTCCCAATCTGTTTCTTGGCACAATTTAAGGGGCTGGTGTTGATCTTTAAAGCCTTTACAGCTTGGGACTGACTTATCTGAATGACCACCTAATCCCTTATGAATTTACCCAACCACTTCAGTTATCTTCTGAGGCCCTGCTTCAGGTTCCCTTGAGATTAGAAGGGTGGCATCCCAAGAGAGGGCCTTCTTGGTAGTGGCACCAAAACTTTGGAACTCTCTCTCTCCTTCTGTTGTCATCTTCTGCCAGCATATGGCATACCTTCAATGATCTCTCCTTCCTGTCTTATGCTTTAATGCTCTTTTATGTTTATTTGCATGTGGTTGGTTTTGTTTTAATTATGCAAAGGGTTTTCATTTAATTGATTTAATTTTATTTTACAGTGTTTTAGATGTGATTTTATAATGCGTGTTTGTTAGCCTGAATCCCAGGAGATCACCAGCCACCACCTGGAGGTTGGCAAGGCTAGTCAATAAATTCACAATCAGAGCATCATAGCTGAAGTTAATGAGCATTTCTGTTCTTTCTGAGATAAACTCTCCTAGATTGTTACTCTTTAGCTTCTTCTCATTTACCAGGCTTTGGACTCCTTACTGTCCTTCTGGAATATGTTCCTCTGAAATCAAGGAATCCTGAACATGTCTACTCAGAATCCTACTCTGGTCTATTCATTGACCATTACTCCCAGGATAGTGTATTTGCAAGACAGTCATCCCAATTGTATGTTTGAGAATGGAAGTACAGTTTTGTCAATGAAGTTCCATATTTTATGGCCCTCTTCCTGTATTACTTCAAGCTATGCACTTTGGCTGAGAATAGATTTATAAAACAAGGCTTTCTTGGAACAGACATTGACCTGAGATCAAACTGGCTGGATGAAGAGGTGTGAGGCTTAAATGCAGTTATTTAATTTTACCATCAAAATGGAAAAATCTGGATTCTAGAGCCTGGTGTAGAAAAATATTATAAAGCATTGAAGGAAACATCTGTTTTCCTGCTGTGCCCTGTTGTTGGACCTTCAGAGGAACTGGTTGGCCACTGCATGAGACAAAATGATGGACTAGATGGATCAATGGTCTGATCCACCTTGAATCCCAGTGAATATGGTGGTCTATAAACGGAGTCCATTGAAGTCAATGCTTAGAACTCTGTTTAGAATTGCATAGAAACCTTTTCATCCTAGGAAGATGTGTTGGTAGCATGGTAGTAACAACCACATCTAGTCACTGGGTTAGATCCAGCACAAAATTTCAGCATGTGCTAAATCTTTAACAGAAATGGCAAGAAAAAGCTATGGTAGCTACTTGTGCTTATTCAACCTTATTATATCTCCATTTGTAATTCTACTTGCACAAGATCTTAGGCAACCAATTTCTAGGCACTATAGCATATTTGGGGGGGGGGAAGCTCTAAGTGTTGCATGATACCTCTCTTTCCAAATTCTCCTCAGGCTCCACCCACAAAATCTCCAGGTATTTCCCAATCCCAGAGCTAGCAACCCTAAACAAGACTTCAGTCCTCAGAGTCAGGACTCTTCATTGGGAGGAAGCCCTGTTAAATAAAAGGAGTCTTACGTCTGAGTAGACCCACTTAGGATTGTTTCCCAAGGTGTTTTTCTTCCGGGATTAGTACATTGGTGATACTGCTGTTACGACTGGGCAAGCTTTTTAAAAATTAATTGTTATTCATTTTGTGACATATTTTAATTCTGTTTTGTTCATTCTGAGCTTGTGGGAGAGTGGAGGGGGGAACATGTATAAAATAAATAGGAGTGAAAGCATAGCATGTCCTTGTTCTCTCGAACGGCACCCTGATTGGCTACTGCTCTCAGGGACCAAGGGATCCCTAGGGGTTGGGTAGGGCATTTTCCCAAAGGGCCTTCGGCTGCCTGTGATATGATATGGTGGGCGATTTTTTTCCATCAAGAGAGGGCAGAAAATATCTGTTGAGTAGACGTGGTTTTTAGTTCAACAGTTCTCCCAGAAGGGCACCCATCAGGCAAGGGAAGAGAAGCATAACCTTGAAAATGGTTGCATTTCCTCCGTTCCCCTGGCTTAATGCACAGTGTCACTAGCTGAGTAGCTACTAATTTGATTCATAGGAGAAGCTTGACCCTGTTCTTCCAACAGTAACTGCTTCTTTATACAGAGGATATGAAGCATTTTATATTTCTTTCACTTGTTAGGAGGAACTTGGCTTTAAAAAAGTATCCCAACGGATGTGGCTAGAAATCAGACTACCACTTCCGCTTTTCCTGCCCTGGGTACTGTCTTTCTTTTTATCAGTTCCGGGAACCATGACAGGCCTATGGGAATACGCTATGGTAGCTATTCTTCGATGCCAGTAATCTTCAATTGAGAAAATCACTTCCATAACAGACATTTTTACTGAAATCAACACCATTCGTTTCTCCTGAACAATCCAGTGTTGCTCCTGAGCAGTTACATTCCTATGTTTTCCCTGATGTCATTCCATTTTTTTCCGAAGTGCTTATTTATTTGTTTTGATCAGGATGCAATGCTGCCTTCATGCGACATAGCACTATTGCCTCGGCATCTACAGAAGGTAAAGGGTCTGGTGTTTTCAGAGCATACAGAAAGAAATACTTCTTTACTCAGTGAGTAATTACACTGGAATTCAGTACCAAAGAACATTGTGATGGCCATGCACGTGGATGACTTTAAAGGGGCATTCACCAAGTTCATGGAGAAGAAGTCCATCAATGGCCACTAGCCATGGTGGCTAAAGGGAACCTCCATATTCAAAGGTTCTGAATACTATTGCTAGGAAGCAACATCAGGGGACTCTATGCCCTGTATGTTGGACCTCTACTGCAACTTGTTGGCCATTGTGTGAAAAAGGATGCTGAACTAGATGGAACACTGGTCTATTCTAGAAGGGCTCCTGTTATGTTTTTGTCATCTTTTCCATACATTTATGCTGGATGTGTTACCCATCTATGCTTTCACTGGGGACATTCCTGCTTGTGCCTCACTATGCTATACAAGCAAACCAAAACAAACCATGTAACAACTTGAAATATAGTTAAACATGAATACAGACCACAAGGCTCACTCAGAATATTTTGATAATATATTCAACTGGAAATTCCTCCCAGACCATGCACAGCAAATATAACACGACATTCCAGAGATGTGTCTTACAGAACTGTGGGTCTCTCACAATAAGTAAAATTTATGCAAAAATCTTCAAATATCAACACAGGAGAGCCCCGGACAAAACATAGGTAAACAGAAGACAGGAGAAATGATGGAAACTTTTTTTCACACATTCAGCCAGCCTTCAGGTGTTCCGCGTTTCGCTAGTTAACTTTTTCAAAAGTCCATGCTCTTCTACAGTGTTAAATGAAAAACATACTTATCACAAACATTCCAAATGTTAATTTTGGATACAATACACTCTTCAAACCCTTTAAAAAAACTACTTATCCTAATTCCAAACACGTTACATCGCTAGATAATAACATCCATCTCCACCTAATGGAAGCAAAATGTGCTTATACTGCTTCACCTTACCTCCTCTACCTTTAAAGCGGCAAATCACAGTTTTTAAAGGACCCGCGGAACACCAAAAGGTGTTTTTAAATGCAGAACACCTGAAGGCTGGCTGAACGCGTGAAGAAAAGTTTCCATCATTTCTCCTGTCTTCTGTTTACCCATGTTTTGTCCAGGGCTCTCCTGTGTTGATATTTGAACAGTTTTGCATAAACTTTACTTATTGTGAGAGACCCACAGTTCTGTAAGACACATCTTTGGAATGTCGTGTTATATTTACTGTGCTTGGTCTGGGATGAATTTCTAGTTGAATATATTATCAAAATATTCTGAGTGAGCCTTATGGTCTGTCTTTATGTTTAACTATATTTCAAGTTGTTACACAGTTTGTTTTGGTTTGCTTATCTGCACTGTGTAATTCTGCTATGCTATACAGCAGCTTGCTTTTTAAAAAAAAAATCACATTGTTCTGTAAAGAGAACAAAAAATTGTTATCAGTTTATTAAAAGTTATTGTCTCCTGTCGAGCAAGCTGTTAACATATGTCAGGAGATTACAGCTAAACTTCTGAGAAATTAGTTAGCATGTCACAACCAAGAATATAAAACATTCACAGTTCAACCGTCCCAAACTCTATGGTAAAATGACAGTCAATTGTAACACAGGAACAGAAAGGTGGGCTGGATATGGTTTCAATCAATAAATGCATTTCTAGGAACTCTCAGTTGTACTATTGCTCAAATGCTTGCTGTTTTCAGGAGAACTTTCCTAGAAGCAGGGAGGAAGCTGAGGTCACCCCATGAGGTACAAAACCTTCTCCAGCTTTCATACTATATCTGTCTTCGCTATGCATTTTTTTAAAAAAAGTAACAGACCAACTTTCTGAGACTCTCAGTTCTATCACGTTCCCAGCTGTGAAGCAAGCCAAAATCTGGGTGCCAATATACTGCATGATGAATTTTAAGTGATTGATCTCTGAGAAGTGCTTTTTCCCTGCCTGGCTGTGCAGACACAGATAGATTAAGCAATTATGGATTAATTCAGCATCAGATGGCCTTGGACAATTAGTCATGAGCTAAGGAGTGACCAGGTGCCTTTTCGATAAAGAGAAGTCATTACAGCAAAGGGAACTTGGCAACTCTGGCTCCTGACTCAAGCAGCGACAGTTCAACATTTTGACAGGAGGGGAAATGAAGATTAGCATAAAATGCCACCAATTACGACCAGCGGGGAGTTTTCCACAAGGCTCAGCGTCTAGAGGAAAACATAGCCGCACATCCCAGGGGGAGTGGACTTCAAAGGGGATGAGATAAGTCTTAAAGCATGCTGAGAAAATGGTGAGATCAGACCTGCTATAATCCTTTCACAACACAGAACTATGAGATGAAAATCAGCATTAAAAATTAATTGGCCTTGTCAAAGTAAACCTGAATTTCTATTTTTTTTAAAAAAAAGTCTCTAATCTGATCATCTTCTTGTTCCAGACCCCAGAAAAATACCTAAAAGATTCAACATTTTCCTTGACTCTATAGGTTTTTTTGTTTGTTTGTTGGCAACAGCAGGTTTGAAAAGACCATCTGATGTTCATTGATTCTATCATACTTTATTCCTAACTTTCTTCTGATGATCTCAGGTTTCTCCCTGTACAACAACTCTTTGAGATAGGTTAGACTGAGAGAGGATGGCCAGCTTATCGTCACCTAGAGAGCTTCTCTGAATGGCAATTTGAACTTGGATCTCTCCAGTATGACCCTCCAACCTGTGTGCCACACTGGCTCTTTGATTTCTATCTCTGTGTGCATGCTTAGAGAAGAAGATTGCATCCAAACATTCTGTAGCACAGCAATATTAATTAAAAGTCAATTTGTATTTTTGCATGGGGAATGCTAACTTCAAAGTAACCTTGTCCTATGTTATTTTACTTATGATGAAGAGGACATGAGAAAGAGGTTCCACATTGGGAAAGTAAATGGATTTTCCTTTGTTTAGCTCTCCTTACTGTTCCCTAAATTCTCTCTGTGTTGTGTTCTCTCCTCCTTAATTCTGTGTTAACTAGGGTTTTTTTTAATTAATTCCATTATTGTATCATACAGTTCATGTACATCTCTTTCTTCCTCTGTGCTCCTGATACGTACCTGCGCATTGAGCCTGTTTGGTGAAGTGGTCGAGAGTGGCAGACTCTAATCTGGGTTTGATTCCCCACTCCTCCACATGAAGCCAGCTGGGTGACCTTGGGTCAGTCAGAGTTCTCTCAAAACTCTGTCTAGCTCACCACCTAGTGGTGCCTAACACTAAAGAGCTAGAACTTCTGGCAAGCCAGACAATCTTAGGATCTCCTGGCTATACCATACACAATGCCATACAATAATTCATTAATTAACCTGTGCATTGATGAAATATGCTGTTTGCTACAGCTTTAAGTTCCATTAGGTCATTTGCATAATTTCTCTGTCATCATTACTGGTACACATCTGTACATTGATCAAACACTGCACTAAAGCAACCTCAGTGTATCTGTACACGACTGTGCTCAAATCCTTTTTGTTTGGAGTTTTACTGACATCTATATTTATCACCTGCACGTTGATAAAACACCACAAAAAGAATCTTTAATCGCCTTTTTGTAGCATTTTGTGTATTCATTACATGTCTATCCCGCCCTTACCTCCAAGACACTCAGGATAACATGCATGGTTCACCCTTCCTCCACTTTATCCTCACAATGATCCTAGGAGGTAGGTTAGGCTGAGAGAGTGATTGTTCCAAGGCCACACCACGAAATTCCTAGCTGAGTAAGAACCGAACACATATCTTATAAATACTAGTCTGATATGCTAACCATTGGCTCTCATTGGGCAGATTGGCCATTAAGGCCCTTAGGAAGTAAACCCCCCCCCCCCCCAACATCAGGGACATGGCCAGCTCAAAGAGAAGGGACAGTGTGGGGGAAGGAGAGCTCACTGAGGTGCACCCGTGTGGCCCAGCCTTGATGCAGCGAGGGATGGGACATGTCCATCTGGCCTAGCCTTGACATAGCGAGGGACAAGCTATGCCCACCTGGCCTGGCTTTGCTGCAGTGAGGAATGGGTCATGTCCATTTGGCCTGGATTTGTCATGGTGAGGAAGGACACATGCCCACCTGCTCTGGCCTTGATGCACCTACATGGTCCAGCCTTGCCACAGCAAGGAACGGGATGTCCATGCCTGGCCCAGCCTCACCTTAGTGATGGATGGGTTGCCATCTTCCAGTCGGGGGCTGCAAATCTCCTGGAATTACAACTGATCTCCAGACTACATAAATCATTTTTTTCCATTTATTTAAAACATGTCCCACTTCTCCGGGGGGGGGGGGGATAAAAGCTGCTTTGGAAGGTGGATTGCATGACCTTATCCCTTACCAAATTCCCTCCATTCCCTAATTCCCACCAACCCAAGCTCCACCCTCAAATCTCCAGGTATTTCTGAACCCGGAGTTGGTTACCCTACTGAGGGATGGGAGACACCTGCTTGCTCATCCTACCCAGCCGTGCAGCTTAATCAGACACTTCCAGGTCAGGGCTGGTCAGGCCCTTTTCTAGGGCTGTACCCTCCTCCCTCCTCTGCTGCTACCTTGCAATGCATTCATCCACTCTGATTATAGAGTAAGGCCGGGGTGGAGCTGCATAGGGATCAAAGTCAATAAAAGATGCAGCAAAATGCCCAAAGTATACAAAGTTCAGAAATGGATGGAAAATAGCAACGGTGAATTCCAAATGCCTTGGTTCTATTTCAGAAACAAGAACTGGCAATTCAGAAGTCCAGTATCCAGGGAAGCATCCCTATCATGTACCCACATAGCAGTGCTCAAACAGCTACCTGGTAGTGACTGTTCCATTATGATATGTGCATATCTGCCCACCAGATTTGGGGCTCTGCATTCAGCTCTCTGTTGGGGTCTGCAGTAAAACCTCAGTTTCTGAAATGTATCTGAAAACATCTGTGCCTTGTAGTCCTTTTGTGCAGGATGGGGCCCTTTATATCACATGGTAGAGGGTTTTGTGTGTGTGTGTGTGTGTGTTTGTAATGGGGCCACCATTCATACCTTGCTGTAATACATGTACAGCACCTCCACTGTGATGTGGGCATGTGGCATCATACTGCCCTTACTTAACATGATTGCTAAGTTCCATGATCAGCAAGCATGGACAAAGCCCTTTCAGCCCCCCCTACTTCCTTGATTTCAAGAGACGCAAAAGCTCATCTTTATTGGGAAGGATCCAATACCATGTTAGATCCTGCCTCTTTCCTGGCATGTAGGGACATCTTATTCCACTCCCCCCACCAACTCACCATCCATAGATAGTGCCAAGTGGGGTGTGGTGAGTTTACTTCATGTCTGGAGCAGCAATGAATGTGATAGAGTTGCCAGCTGAGGGCCAACAACCGGTGGGAGATGCTGGGGGGGGGGGGGGGATGGTGACTGTGAAAGCAGGGTTGTTACTGGTACAGTTATGGCACTTCCAATGTGAACCCACAAGTGAAGTCACCGTGTCAGGGCAGCACTCTTGGATTAACTTAAAACTCTATAGCTTTACCAACATGGTGATGTTATGCTCCATTTCATGTTTGAAGAGACTGCAATATCAGTCCCCCCCCCAAATTTGTTCTCCCTGCTCCAAAGAGCAGTAATGGGAGTGGTGGGGTCCAGGACAGTGTGGGAGACACGACCACCCTAGACTGTGGAGGGGACTTGAGGCCTCAGTGTTTTCACAAATCAGCCCATTTACAACATGATGAGAGGGTGTGTATATCAATCCATCAATCTTTTTAAAATGCCAGAACCAACTACGTGTGCCCGACCTTTAAAATAAATAAATAAAAACTTCCCTTAAAAAAATCCAAACACAATCCATACTATCAAAGTATTGTACAAGTGTACGTCATAAAATACTTAATGTACAAATGTACTTCACAAAATACTTAATGTACTCAACGATGGGAGGCCTGCTTGCAACCTTGACAACGGTGGCCTCAAATAATGTTTTATAGAATAATTTTTCAGTGTAGAACATATAATAAAAAAACGGATTAGATATCTGGAAAGCAATACCCATAAATCTTTCTCAGGGCCTGGGTTCTGTGGCTCTGTCAGACTTCTAAAGGCTGTCTTGTATAGTTTATGGAATCATCAGAGAGACCTACAAGTGAAAAACAGCCTTGTAGTCAAGGGGGTGGTCTGTTATTCGCCATGTAAACAGATATTAAAATTGTGGCTTTTCCTCTCAGCACTCAGTCATGTCTCTGATCGAGCAGTGATCTTGCTAAAATGTCTTGTACTCCTTCACCTTGCCTCTGCTTCTCACAACCTGGACTCTGCCAGGTAAGGCTGAAGACAACAGAACTAAATGTGACATAGGGGAGGGAATCCACATGGATTTAGATGTGTGTCTATCCATTCACAACTAAATTGAGTATTTGGGGTATTTATTTATTAAAATGCTCAAGGTGGCTTGTGATACAGTATTAAACCAATAAAATTTCACATGCGCCATCAGTCTCATGAAACCTAAGAAGATGCCTGCAATCTACCATTCATCCAAAGTCCTGGTGAATAAAGTAGTCTTACAATTCCAACCAGGGGATTTTGTGTAGAAAAAGCCCAGCAGGAACTCATTAGCATAATAGGCCACACCCAACAGCAGAAACTCATTAGCATATTAAGCCAAACCACTGACAGCACAGTTTATGAGCATATTAGGGCATACCCCTGTGTTACTAGAAGAGTGGTCATCCAGCCACACCCACCTTTTGCTTCTTATTCTGTTTACCTTGTTAGTTGTTAAAACCCAGGGCTTTTTTTGTAGCAGGAATTAATTTGCATGTTAGGCCCCATACCCCTAATGTAGCCAATCCTAATGAATTTCTGCCATTGGGTGTGGCCTATTATGCTAATGAGTTCCTGCTGGGTGTGGCTAACTCAGGGGCCAGCTGGAACTCCGTTCCTGTGCGTTCCTTCCCCAAAATAGCCCTGATTCCAACTATTTTTTTTTCCAAAGACGGCACTCTCCTCATCTTTCCAGGGACCCTGTTCTATAGACTGAGAGCAATGGCAGAAAAAGCACAGGCCCTCATACTCTCTGTTAATAAAAATGCAATAAGTGCAAAGGTACTTCTGCCTTCACCGGCTTTCTAAAATATAAAGTAACTCTCTAGTAGGGTTGCCATTTGCCTGCCACCAGAGGGGGAATCTGCATCACGACTCATCTGTTCCCTACCAGCTTTTGGGGTGGGGTGGTGGTCTTGCACAATGCTGCAACATCATTTCTGGTGGGAAAAAAACAGAAAGAACAGCATTATGCTGAAGGATGCTCTAGGAATCTTCCCAATCTCTATGGCAAAAACCATAGCATTCAGGAGCATTCCCAGTATGTTGTGCAATGCAGGGGCATCACTTTCTTTTTTCAACTGGAAATGCCATTGCAGCATCGTAAGGCACTACGGATGGCTGTCTCCACACACCCCAATCCTCCCACTGGCAATCTACCTTGCAGACCCTGTTTGGATGGAAAGGCAGCATAAAAATGTTTTAAATATACAGCTATGTGTGGAAGGTGCAGTCAAGTAAAGCAGATTTTATTAATATATTTTGGGGGAGAGATTGTAGGACTAATTAATGAAATTACAGCAGTTGTATTACATAAAGGGACTGGTTGACAAATCAAATTTTGAAATCATATTTAGCTTACTTACCATTAGTTAATTTGTATATCATGGCTTAGGGGAGAAAATGAAGTCCTCCCTTGGAGATGGACTGATATCAGAAGTTTTGGGAAACAGCCTGTATGACAAAACTGACGCATTGTATAAAATCTATGACTACATATTTTAAGCAATCCAGTGATTTTGTTTCAGAAGTGCCCTTTTTCTGTTCAGCATGATTTAGAATAACAAATTCCATCACAAAGCTTATCTATATACATTTTGATTGGGTCTGATGTATACTTTTTAATTGTATTCATTTAAAAATTTGAAAGAGTAGATAAGGAGGTCTGTCCCCTTTTCCTCCATACTTTGCTGCATTCTGCCATTTGAGAGATTTTTCTCTCAGCCTCTGATACCGGAAACTGAGTCAGGGTGGAAGAAAACAGTTGAAAGCACAGCAGCTCAGTGAGATAAAGTGAGGAGAGGGGCAGGGTACAGGTTTCCTTTAAAAAAACAGATTCCCTCCATGCTGTGGCTATAAATCATTGGACACATCTATGCAGATCTGGCCTGCCACATTTAGTTTAGCTCAGGCTCTGTGAACCAACTGAGGAATCTCTCCATTTAGATAACACTGCCTCGTTCCAAAACTCAGGCTAAGCAATCACCTTTTAAAATAGACACAAATATACAAGAGAGATCAATATTTTTAAAAAACCCATTGATTTTTTAAAATTTACTTTTTTATTACCAAGATATCCATTGATGTTATCATGAACATACCCCCTTGTTTAGTAACAAAAGGCCAGCTTTGTGTGAGGATCTTAGGAGAACTAAAGCTGCCATTCTTTTGGGATGGGAAGGCCCTGTAAGCATCCAGGACTTGATTCTTGGCTGGTAATCCCCATAGCTTGTCAAGCGTCACTTCAAAAGGGGAGAATGGTAAAACATCCCTAGCACCCCTGCCTGGAGGTCTCCTCTTTTTACCTCAGGTACTGCACACACAACCTATAAGCGCTGAGTAAAAAAATGCACATGATCCTGGGGAAACGATTCATTGGTCTTTTCCTTTCTGGAAGGAAAGCTGGCATAAGCCCACCACTTTCTAACTGGTCAAATGGCTGTGGGATTGGGGGTTTACTACCATTCCGTGCAGTTTCATTAAACAAAACTGATCTCCCTGGGCCATTAGTCCCAGAAGGGCAGAGTCCGGAAAGAGAGGTATGTTTTGTATGCGTCTTTCTTCCTTCCCATGGCTAGTGACTGCCGGGGGAGAGGAGCCCGTTTTTATCATCAACACCCCCCCCCCCAATTTCCTTCATGTTGTACTCCCAGTCTGAGCTAGTGGCTCCTGATGGCTGCAGGTTAAGGTCGCCAGCCCCCCTCCCTGGTGGAAGCGAGGGTCCCCGGCTGCCAGGCCCAGGCCATGGCTGGCTGGTGGAGGGACTTGACAGGAGAAAGAGTAAAGCCCAGCTGAAGTCACTGGTGACATGGCAATGTCACTTCTGGGGTGCAGAAGAAGTAACATCATCATGCCAGCAACGTCTGGGCAATACTCTGGTATTTGGGCAAAAACTCTAAGATAAAAGCCATTTTTACCATAAAGTTTTTGTCCAAATAACAGAGCATTGCCACGTGCGCACCGGAAGTGATGTAGACTTGCCACTAGCTACATCCCCTGGGCCTCCCTCCCACTTAGGGTTGCCAAGTCCAGGTTGGAAAATACCTGGGGACTTTGGGGGTGGAGCCAGGAGAAGGTGGGGTTTGGGGAGGGGAGGAGCCTCAGCATGGTACAATGCCATAGAGGCCACCCTTCAAAGCAGCCATTTTCTCCAGGGGAGCTGATCTCTGTCAGCTGGAGATTAGTTGTAAAAGCGGGAGATTCCCAGGCCTCACCTGGAGGCTGGCAACCTTACTCCCACTCCTGATAAGTTCCCTCCATCCTCCACTGGTTGCCAGGAGGGACCCTACTGCAGGTCACACATTAAAAAAAACCAATACTGGGGAGATCCATTCACAAAGGTCAGAGCATCGACTGTAGTTTGGTCTCTAGAAGCTAACTTTATAGGTAGGATATACCATCCATGTTTAAATGCTACAGTTTTGAAAACTATTCCTCCTTGCTTTAAAAGTAGGGATGATTTGGAATTTGTCATCTCCCGTCTTTCATCCTGAAAACCCCTAGCCTGATTTTGTTTCACCATTATTCTGATTTCCGTCCTTCCCTCATCACCAGTAGATATGACTCCATCTTCTTCTTCTTGCTACCCGCTCAAGCTTCGCGTCTTTACTGCTGGTAGGTCCCCCCCCCCCCCCCAGTTTTGACTTCTCCCTTGCCCTCTGCTCAAACTAGGCTTCCCCTCCCAGCTTAGCTCTGACTTACGCTCCTAACTGCCAGTTTTTCTTCCTCCAGCAGTGACCACTGCCACTACTACCCCGCCATTTTGAGTTGTAACAGCAACTCAAAATCATGCTTGAATTACAGCTCTCTCTCCTTTCCTTTCCTTTCCTTTCCTTCCCTTCCCTTTCCTTCCCTTCCCCCCTTCCTTCCTCCCTTCCTTCCTGATAGCTATTATTGTTTTTTGACATTTTGTTAATCAAAATCAAGTGTGTGTTTTTACAAATAAAAACAAGACCTTTCTGCCTTCCAAGTTTCCAGAACCCTAAATCTTGGCTGGCCCCATGGTGCACATTTGCCTATCCTTGCAGGGTCCAGCCCTATCAGATAAAGGAATTACGGCGTATATAATATGAATAAATACCAACTAAAGTGTGTATAAAAACCATGCAATACAAAGGAATCTACAAACACAATGGGGAAAAGTATATAAATGGCATCATTGTCAAAAATACAAATCAGTATTTAAAAAGTGAAATAGGGAACATTCGCACATCCTCACAACCAACAAGAATGTAATAGGATCTTCTCTGGCACTGATTTGAAGCACACGGTGTGTGTGTGTGTGTGTGTGTGTGTGTGTGACCTTGCCCCCTGAGCAATAAAGGCTCAATTTGTCATCCTTGGATTCCTTTCTAAAGATCAGCTCCGAAATTCCTCAATCACCAGCCAGCAAATAGGCAGTAAATCTGCTGAGGAGACACAAGTCTCATTTCTGTCAGTTGACTCGGTTTTTCTCGCTAAATATTTCATGGCTGCTCAATTCACAGCTTCTGCTCTGATGCTGCCACAATAATAATAATATTTTATTTAAGGGTGTGTGTGTGTGCGTATATGTGTGTGTGTGTGTGTGTGAGAGAGAGAGAGAGAGAGAGAGAATCTGAGAAAGAAAGAGGGCTTGTGCAAGCAGAGTCAGCGACCTGCGTTTCCAAGGGCTCCGTCGCTAGCTCCAAGCAAGTTCTGTCGACATCTCCCAGTTTAATTCAGCAATATCATCAATGTCAATGGGAATCCAGCGGCTGCCAGCTATTGGTCATCTGGACCTGACATAAACTCAATAAATACTCCATAACCCTTGACAGCCGCCAGCCGATTAGCCTCAAATGAGTGATTGCACAACCAACACCTGCTGAACCAAATCAGCCTGCTGACGGATGGGCCTGTTCGGAGCTCTGACCACAAGTGAGATCAGAAGAAGAATGATTTTCTGCTTGGAGAAAAGAATTAGGAATGGTGGCTGCAGCAATTGGAAACCTTTTGCATGGTTTCCACTGCCTCCCGCCTCCCCTTCTGCTCCACACTTTAAGGGAAACAATTGTATGGCGTACACAAAGTTTTCGGAGGGAGGGCCACGGTGAAAGCAGTGAGATAAAATACAATAGCAATAATCTGAGGCTAATTAAAAGCTTTGTTGCTAAAATTATCTTCTCTCCCCAGATATTGTCTGCGCCTAAGAGTCCAATCAGATAAAGAGTACAGAGTTGTATGTTGAGCAGGAATTAATAGGTGGGGCAAAAGATCAAGCAGCCCATACGAAACCCAGAAGATCCACCATGATTTCCATCCATTTTAGCCCCTCCCTCTGGCCTCATAAACCACACTCACATGTCTAGAATACACTCCTTTACAGGAACAATAGGGAGAAGGGAGATGCTGTTATTATTTTTTAAAGACTATTTTTTTATGATATGAAGCAGAATTCTGGTTTTAAATAAATCCACATGTTCAGCATAGTGCCACTGAGACGGATGTAAAATATAGCTCACAGGCCAAGTGATACCACCCGTTTTCATATTTCTAGCTCATTTTTGCTTACCAGAGCTTAAAGTGGACTGCCGGGGTCCGCTTGAGGCAAACTCAGAAAGTGAAGGATGAATTTTTCCTGACCCAATATTGCATCCTTAATCCAAATTACTTCAACCCCCCCCCCTCCCAATTCATATTAGCATCCGATTACAAATCTGGAAGTCTACTCAGGGAATTCTGTCCTCTGACTGCTAAACCATTCATGGACCTGGATCTTTTGAGGCTTACAGTAACCGTGAGATGGGCAGGCAATTCAGATTGGTGCCATGGCATGAAGGAAAAGGGTTTAATGCTTCCCCTGCACCATTTTCCTCACCTCAGTCCACTTTAGACCTCCTCTCTGCCTGGGGTTGTCAGCTCCAGGTTGGGAAATACCTGGAGATTTTGGGGGTGGAGCCTGGGGAGGGTGTAGGGTTGCCAAGTCGTAGGGACTCACCGGTGGGGGGGAATCCTCCTCCGGCCGGGAGTCTCTCCTGGCACGCGTGCGAAGCCCTGGCAATGCCCCCAACGTGCTGACGTCACTTCCGGTGACGTCATTACGTCCTCCTGCTGGACGACTTCGGGGGTGGGGTTGCCCCGCCAGTCAAATGTTGGCCAGCGGATTGGGAACCCCTTTAGCAGGGGATCCCCCGCCCCCCGGGCTGACTTGGCAGCCCTAGGAGGGTGGGGTTTGGAAAGGGACCATAGAGTACACTCTCCAAAGCAGCCATTTTCTCCAGGGGAACTAATCTCTGTTATCTGGAGATCAGTTGTAACACTGGAAGATCTCCAGGCCCCACCTCAAGGTTAGCAAACCTATGTCTGCCCCATGGAGGAAAACACACAGGCACTATAGAAGTAGGTAACTTTATTTCCAGCTCCAGGAAAGAAAAGGAAGTTGTGGAAATAGCTAGGGGAAGGCTTCTTTCTCCCACACACCACAGCCCCTGTCTGCTATTTATACTTGGGGGGGGGGGGGAGCAGGAGTTCTATTTGCTGTTATCCTAAATTCATGTCTAGTTCTGCTGAATCCCACGTACCCATGAGTCTTCTGCCTTGCAAAGGAAGGGATTCCCAGGCCTGATCATGTGTCCTCCTCTAATGCAAAGAAATATCCCCTGCCTGAGTTAGTTACTCGTTGGCTTCAGTGACATTTCTGGTTTTGAAGCGCTGTCTAGATCAGGGGATTGCCACTGTCTTTGAGAGTAATGTGATTTGCTGGCAAAGCGGCAGTATCTGCTGGTTTGCAGAAACGTCTACGCCACCACTGCCAGCACGAATCACATACAAGAGTGACCTCGAAAGCTGTGTCTTTCCCTATAAACTTTGGGGCTTCACGTTGACTTAAGTGACTTTTGCAGCTTTAGGGAGGAAAAAGAAGAGTCATGCAAGTTGTTGTGATGTCTTGCCAGCTACTCAAAGGGGAACACCAGCCTTTTGGATATATAGGCCTTTGCCTTCTCCCAAATGCTAGAGTCATAAGGATGTGTTTATCCTATTGCACAGTCAGTCATGTACAGAGGATGTCTGATAGCTACATGTCTGCAAGTGGCAGTTCCCATGATCCCAAGTTTTTAAAGGAATTTTCTTACTGGGTGCATTTTTAAAAGCAGGCAAATAAACAAGATTTTTCACTCTCAGTTGCTGGAATTTTGGTAGCTAGGGCGCCATCTGGAGGCAACATGGTAGGATGCATCTGACATGAAGCTTAGAAGCAGATGGAGGAAAGGCCTCTCTGCTTGGCTTTACAACTACTGAAACATGAGTTATAGGTTATAAGAGTGCAAAGTTGTAACTTAATCCAGCCTCATGTGCTGTCTTTTGCACCTCTCATACTTGATGCCATGCGGCAGCTAATTAGCTTCTGCTGTGCCTCTATCACCAGTCAAGTGTTGCCTGCCAGGTCAACATTTCAAAAATTAGAAACCCTCTGGACTAGTCTTCCATATTCCCTTAAAGGAAGGGACATTCAGTAGCTCAAAGCAGGAGTCTTACCAGCATTCCTGCATAGAGTTGAGCTGTTTAAATAGACATTTGTGGCATCATTAAAAAGTGTCTCTTCCCCTGTAACTAGGATTGCCAACCTGGAGATTTTGGGGGCAGTGCCCGAGGAGGGTGAAGTTTCAGGAGGGTATGGTGTTGCTTGCGGGTGATGCTCTTCAAATTTCCCCTGATCTCTATGGTAAAGACCACAGAGACTAGGGGAAATTCCTCAAGCAGAGGTCACCATTGTGGCACCAGTGGGTGTCATGGCATTCGCCGACATCTTTCTGAGCGGCTGCCAAGTATTTTTAGAGAAGGGGTAGGGTCTGATAAGGGACTGCGGTGGCTCAGAGGTTAAGACGCTGAGCTGCAGACTGGAAGGTCGGCAGTTCGAGACCCTAGTCTTGTGTGACGGAGTGAGTGCCCATCTCTGGCCCCAGCTCCTGCCAATCTAGCAGTTCGAAAGCAAGAAATTGCAAGTAGATAAATAGGTACCACTTCGGTGGGAAACTAACAGCGTTCCGTGCACCTCAGCATCTAGTCATGCCAGCCAAATGATCACGGAAATGTCTTTGGACAGCACTGGCTCTTCAGCTTGGAAACGGAGATGAGCACCGCATTCCTAGAGTTGGATTCGACTGGCTTTTGAGCAAGGGAAACCTTTACCTTTACCTTTTTAAAGGTCTAATGAGGCTTTTGCCCAGCAGGGCTTCTGACTGGCTGCGCAGATCTTTAAAAAGATCTGCCACCACAGAAGCTGCCGCCACAGCAGAAGGATCTTCATGGCATAAATAAAGGTAAGCTGTGCATATGCAAGAAAATATTTTGAAACAATATGTTCATTTAAAAAGGTATCCTGTTAAACAGAGCTTATGCCATGAATATTGAACAGTTACTATTAGAGTTATGAATAACAACACTCACTGGCATTTTGTGGTTGAGCCCACCACGCTGTGTCAGAATTCGAAAGGTGCCACAGGCTCAGAAAGGTTGGGGGGGGGAGGGCTGTCCTACAGTATTACCATCAACACCATTGCCCCATTTTTCTCCTGCTCTTCAAATGATCAAGAGTGGCTTGGGAAAATATTAAGGGGCTTGGGGAAAATATGTATGCCCAGCTCTACCCAATGCACTCCTTTGTGAAAATCTAAATGAAAGAACATGTTGCACAGTCATAGTCATGTGCTCAGACAAAATGTTGGAAATGTACAAAACAGCAAACGCATACCATCAGAAACATAGGTCTGAGTGAAAGAGGTGCACTTCCATTGCTAGAGAATTGCCACACACAAAAACTGAACCTGGCATGCATAATGAGTGGTTACAAATTGTGCCAGCTGTCTACTGTGCTACAACAGTGCACCATATCCATAATGGTGACATTTTGACATGAGAAATGTTGACCCTGGGTTGGATCCAAAGATGTTCACCTGCTGGTATAATGGCAGTTATGACAGTGAAATGGCAGTGGTTGAGACTCTTTTTGATAAAGGAATGCCAGGTACTTTGTTTAGCAAACAAGAAGCATTGGCCCTGAGACAGGTCACCCTCTTTCCTTGGAATGAAGCCATAAACTCCTCAGATTACAGGTCGAGAAAAGATGGGTTCTCTTTATGAAGAAAAATGAGCAGAACAGAGATGTCCAATAACCCAAGAAGAACCAAGATACATCTGTTTTGGATATCCTGAAATGGGCCATAAATGCCAGGGACATGCACCACTTTCTGATTAGGGATGGGCATGAACCGGCTCACAAATGTAAGTTTGTGATGAATTTTGGCCAGTTCACGGTTTGCAAACTTCCAGGAGTTTTAAGGCAGTTTTTGCAAAAAACCCCAACAACAACAAACAGCTGAGCGGCAGGGAGCAGAAAGCAGGCGTTTAAATGGCTCTGGGGAGCAGGAAGTAGGGTTTCACGAATCTCTACAAACCGGTTCAGTTCGTGAACCAACCTCCCAGTTCATATTGGTTCGTGGTTCAGTTTGTGGTTTGGCCATGGACCACAAACCAAAACAAACTGCAAAAATGCAGTTCGTGCCCATCCCTATTTAGGACTGGATAGAGAGGCTATGGAGGGAACATAAAGCTCAAGCCCAGTTCAGGTTAGGAAAGAGAAGATCCCCCCCCACCCCCCCAGCTGGGTAGAAAGGGTCTACAAGGCTTAGCACAATCTGTGAAAGCATTCAAGCCAAGGACCAGGGAATGGGGTGAAAAGGCGTTTGTGTCAACTGTCCTCTGTTCAGCATTCCAACAGGGCCTGTGCCCATTCCTCTGAAAGGAATGTCAAGGTAGTGGATTGTGCAGCATAATTAGCCTCATGTTTTATTTTTTTCTACTTCTGTAACACTTCCGTAATGTTATGATATAGTTTCCAGTGTTCCTGTGCACTTAGTGAATAGAGCTGTATGGTGGAAAATAAAGATTCCCCCACCCCCATTACGTTAAACTTTATTTTGAAGGAAGATCAGCTCTGTGAGTCAGCAAATAATAAAAGGGAAAATGCATGCAATGAGACAAGCACAAAGCAATGAACGCAAATTAAAAGGGGGGCAAAAAAAGCAGTACCCTCTTGGAACAGATAGGCAAAATTACTGGGGCTTAGTCAGCCATTTGTATATCCCATACGCCCACAAGCCTGTAAGCAAAATTTGGCAACTTTGTAAGTTATTTCCTGGGAGGAGTCAGCAGGGAGGAGGGAGACATAAAGTTGTTCAGGGGAAGTCAAAGCCCTCTCACACAGGCAGATTCCCCCACCCCCACCTCTCAGGGGCTCTTGGGCAAGGAGAGCTAGGGGCATGGATCATCACAAAGACAGAGGAGGGGTAATTCCTGCTGTTTCTGCCTCCCATAACAGACTACCACTGCATTCCACAGAATATGTGGGTGCCTTGACCAACCAGAACATAACTTGAGAAACAGGGTTCAGGGGACTGCAGTGGAAGAAGGAAAGGTGGGTCAGTCCCATTCCACAAGCTCTGCTCCACACACAGCTGTTTGGGGTGATCCCCCAAGACTGAACACAAGTCATTATTATTTTTTAATCATTATTGTTATTATTATTAACTTCATTTATAGCACATCTTTCTCACTGAGACTCAAGGCAAACAGGATTCAGGATGGCAGGAAAGAAGGGAGGGAGGGAGGGAGAGTAATACTTCTAATTGGAAAGTAAAAGCTCTCTTAACACATCCTAAAAGGACTGATTTGAGGTCCCTTTGGGTCTAACTTTTAAAAAACATAGATTCTGTTGGTCAGCTGTGTTGGTCTGAAGCAGCAGAACAAATTTGGGGTGCGATCACACGGACGTTTATTGCGAAGCCGCCCCCCCCCCCGCACTCGAGCCCGCTTTTCCAAACGGAAGGTACTTGTTTTTCCTGGTGGTTGGAAAAGCGGGCTCGAGTGCGGGGGTGGGGCGGCTTCGAGACGGGAGACAGATGCGGCCGTCTAGTCAGCCCCTTTAATTGCGATGGGGAACAGCCGTGAGGCCCGCAATAAACGTCCGTGTGATTGCACCCTTAGAGTCCAGTGGCACCTTTAAGACCAACAAAGGTTTATTCAAGGTATGAACTTTAGTGTACATGCACACTTTTTCAAATACTTATATTTGAAAAAGTGTGAATATGCAAATGAAAACTCATACCTTGAATAAACCTTTGTTGGTCTTAAAGGTGCCACTGGACTCTAAATTTGTTTTTTAAAACACATGACACTGCTTTATATCAATTTAGACCAGGAGTGTCGAACTCATTTGTTATGGAGGGCCGGATTTGACATAAATCGGACTTTGTTGGGCCGGGCCATGTGTGTCATAAAATGTAACGCCAGATATCAAAGATATAAACTTTATAAAGGACACAAACACAAAGGGTTTTTTTAACTTAAAATAAAAACATGCTTGAAACATTAGAATTCTTGCAATATTTTGTTTATTTAACTGTCTCTGATAACTGACACTTCTTGCTCTGAATTATTGCATCAAAATGTCTGTGCCGTAGCAATCTGGGAGGGGGAGGAGCCTCAGCCCAGTGCAGGGAGCAGAAGCTTGCCTATCTATCTCTCCTGAGCGATTGAGAGAGTCTAGGAAAGCAAGCTATGACGCAACAGCAGCAGCAGAACTGGAGGAAGAAGCAGGAGACTGCCAGTCCCTTACAGGCCTGATAAAAGCCCTCTGGTGGCCTGATCCGGCCCCTGGGCCACATGTTTGACACCCCTGATTTAGACCATTTGTTCATTTTGGTCACCGCTGTTTTCTTGGAGGATTTAGCTACACAATTCACTTTTTTCCAGGTACATCCCCAGGTCAGGTTGACAGATATGGTCTAGAAGTTCTGTACTTCCTAAGCACTCCTGGGCCTAGTTTGGATCAGAACCCACAGTGCATGGTGAGAGGGAACTGAAGCCTTCCCTCCCTGTGCCATTTCCCCAATCTGAAACAGCCCGAGGGAGCCACTATTTGACCTGCTGGGAAAACTTGTAGTAGCCATCAGTACAATTAGGCATGCCAGGCATTTTCATGATGCATGTGATAGAGCAGTGAATCATGGTGTCTGCAACAATCTATGAAGCTGCCTTTTAGGACTACAGCCTGAACAGTGAAAACACTAGAGGCTAAATATTATTATCTAGCTGTCTTATTATGATTGGCAGCAGGTCTCCAGACTCTCAGGCAGAGTCTCCCCCAACTCATGATCTTCTGACTGCACAATCAATGTCTGATTATTCCAGAGAGAGAAGGGTTAGTTGTAAATGGATGCTTTGATTGATTGATTTCACTAACTCCCCACCCATCTTTCATTACAGATCATGAATGGCCTCAGGCATTTAGGCTTTCCTCACTACATTGAGGCAATTGATTTCTTTACATTTTAAACTAAAGGGCATGATGTTTCTCAGCCCCGTTCTTCTTGCCCCCACCCCATGGAAGGGTAGGTAGGTGTGAGTTGGGGTTAAGGGGATTAGCACTAGTGGGACCCATTTTATTAACACTAACTGGGTGGACATAACTGTAGGGGAGGGAGCATAGCTCAGTGGGATGGATGCAAAGGATGGATTTGTCTTGTAGATGAATGGTCTTGGTAGAGTGCATATCTTGAGGGCACAAGGTTGCAGGTTTAGCTCCTAGCATTACTCATGTTCAAGAATCTTGAGTAGCTGGTTTTGGAAAGGTCTTGTTTGCAGCTGAGATCCTGAACAGAATCAGAATAGACAGAAATGACTGAGATGGACAAAAGTTCCGACTTGGTAAAGGGGGGAAATTGAGGTTCCAAGAATACATGAAGCTGCCTCACACTTACTGAATCAGACCACTGGTCTATAAGCTCTGAGGTCCCTCCCCAGGCTCCACCCCTTATCTCCAGGAATTTCCTAACCTGGAGCTGGCAGCCCTGTCAAGGTCAGTACGGTCTTCCGTAACCAGTATCAGCTCTCCTTGGTCTCAGGAAACAATCTTCCATATTCCATACAACTCAATCCTTTTTAACTGGAGATACCAAGGAGAAAACCTGAGACCGTCTTCATGCAAAGCAAATGCTTTACTTTTTAGCCACAGGGCCCCTTCCCAAGATGTTAGTTCAGTACTGGTGTGTCATTCACACAATTGAGTGGACACATCTATTTCTTTTCTTGTCTTGAAGAATTGTGTCGAAGGTCACCCACTGATATTTATTTACATATATCTTATTAGTTTGTTTATGCCTCTCCTCTCCAGGGAACCAAAGTGTCAAAAGTTATTAACTAAAACCCCATCATTAGGACACAATGAAATCCACCATCTAGGCTTTTATCCTCAAGATCTGGTTTTCCGGTGTATTTGTAAAAGAAGAATTTTAAATGGTGGTGATATTACATTAAGATCATGAAAAATTTTACACACATGGGCTAGTGTGTCATTGCACAGATGCAAGTTATGCTATCATTTAGGCATCTTTTTGTAGGAGACGGCATCATTTGTCACCAGAAAGAAAGGCCACTCAAACAGCTCAGCGTTCTGCTTCATCCTTTTCTGCTTCCCAGTGCAAAAGGTCCAAGCTCTACTGTTGCCCTCCCTGTTTACATTCTAGCTCCTGACATTACCCACCTCCCAAATGCCCTCAGAGGGAGCAATCACAGTTTGCAAATGGGCACTTCTCTTGTTCCTGCTGAATTTGCTCTTAGCTGCTTTGCAGAGCCTCTCGCCAATTAACCAATTAGCAGCTAATTTAATTTGCTTGACCTGAGTTATGGCAGAGAGTTTCTTTGCCCACTGAGTGCCATGGTAGATGTGCAAAGCAAACATTAGCAATCCTCTCTGCTGGATCAAATCTTCGGGCCACTCTAGAATGAGGTGAATTGCTGCGTCTTACAATTCTCTCATTCCAACCGATCACAAAACCAGGTTATATTTATATATGATTTTGTGATTGGTTGGAGTGTGAGAATTGTAAGATGCACAATTCACACACACACACACACACACACACACACACACACACACACAATTGTAATTAATTATCAGGAATTAATCAGCTTCACACTAGATGGACCTGTCTGCATTGGAAGAAATCTATAACTGGAACATTATTTGAGCCTGCCTTATACCAAATCAAGGGCTGTGGGGGCTCAGATGTTAAGACACTGAAGCTGCAGTCCAGAAGGTCAGTGGCTTGGCAGTTCGAGACCCTAGTGCCGTGTGACGGGATGAGCTCCTATCTCTGGCCCCAGCTCCTGCTAACCTAGCAGTTCGAAAGCAAGAACTTGCAATTAGATAAATAGGTACCGCTTCAGTGGGAAGGTAAGAGTGTTCCATGCACCTCAGTGTTTAGTCATGCCAGCCACATGACCATGGAAATGTCTTTGGACAGCACTGGGTCTTCGTCTTGGAAACGGAAATGAGTACTGCCCCGTAGAGTCAGATTCGACTGGCTTTCGAGCAAGGGAAACCTTTACCTTTTTTCCTATACCAGCCACTGGTCCATCTAGCTCAGAACTGTGTACTCTGACTGGCAGGAACCCCCAGAATCTAGGGCAGGCTGGCAACAGGTAGGAGGATTGGGAGAGCAGAGAAAGGGGGACAGTGCTATTTCTGGCCAAAAAAAATTAAAGTGATGTCTTCATGTTGCACAATGCTCTATGACACCCTCCTCCATTTCTGTGGCATTTACCACTGGAGGATTCCTAAAGTATCACATGATGTAGTGATGTCACTTCTGGTTTTTTGGGGGAAAATGACACTGTGCTGTTATGCAACACCATTTTTCTTCACCATTTCCTCTCCACTACCCATTCAGACAGGTGTGCTGTAGATATTATGTATGGCTGTTATTGATAAATCTGGGCAAAGCCAGGTACTGTGGGCCTAAACACTGATGTGGTATCCTTTACTTTTGCCAGGTGATGCTGGGTTTCACAGAGCTGGGGTTCCCCCACTGTGTGGGAGCCACGGATGGCTGCCACATAGAAATCTGGGCCCCACCACACCAGGCAGCAGAGTTCTACAATAGGAACCATGACTACTCTGTGCTGCTGCAAGGGACCGTCGACCACTAGGGGTGGTTCACTGATGTCACCGTCGGGGAAGCGGGAAGGAGCCGCGACACGCACATGCTGCGTCGTTCAAGAATAATTGATGTGATGGACCGTGGCATATTCGTCCCAGGGAACCCGACGGTGACCATTGAGGGGGTACAGATCCCCCCTCTAATACTAGCCGATGCCACCTATCCCATGCAGCGTTGGCTAATCACTCCGTACACTGGGGCACTGACACCTCAGGAGGCCACATTCAACCGGGCTCACAGCAGGGCCCGGTGCGTGGTGGAGCGGGCCTTTGGACGCCTGAAGGTGCGCTGGAGGTGTCTGGGGGCCAGGCTTCAAGTGATGGAGCAGAATCTGAACTGCATCATCTGCGCATGTGCTGTGCTGCACAACATCTGTGAGGAACGGGGCCACCCGGTCACGGCAGAGGACTCACAGCAGCACAGCACTCTGCACGCTCAGGGACACCAGCCACAGGGGAACGACAGGCACCGTGAGGAGGGGAACCACACTATTTTCCCTATGTATGATTTCTGTAGTTTCCCCTAGCCTCAACAACCAAATAGGATTTTATTAAGCATATTACACAGGGGCCAATACTGCCAGCCACTTTGGGCACTCATATGATGTAATGAGGTGCAGGTATTGTGACTGGCTGTGAAGGCCGGTATCGCTTATATTACAAGCTGACAACAGATCTGTGTGGTTGGAGCGTATGGGTGCCTGTGTTCTCCATACCAGTTAAAAACAAGTGTTCCCTCTAAGCTGAGTTAGTCTGAGCTAGTTCACGATTTTTAAGCCGCCATCTCACTAATGTTTGTCCTAGCTCAGGAAGGGATGGCCCCAAAGCAAACTCATTCATGTGGCAGCGAAAGCACATGCTCACAGTTTTATTGCCATTAGCTCACCATACCAAGTCCTGTGCACATCTGACTACACAGCATACAGAGGGACAATCCAGAGGTAACTCAGGAAGACATATATTAATCAAAATTCCTATCTCTTTTTCTTCAGGAGCAGGAATGTTTGTTAGCCAGGGCATCCAGGCCTCGGGGACACCGGAGGAGAGTGAGCAGGCTAGGTTTGGATGTATGTTTGGAGAGTCCTCTGTCAATGCACAGTGATCATTGACTGCAATGGTACCTGTATTGGGATTTAAACCTCAGCAACTGACTGAGGGTGAGCATCCCTCGGCACATAGGGATTCTGGGAGATGTGGTAAGGGTCAAACTCAGGTGTGCCATCATTCAGGGCACATTACATGAGGAGTGAGAACATTTGCCTGGCCCTATTAAACATTTCTTTTCAACCACTCATTTTAGGCTCAGCAGCCGGTGAATCAGAGGGTCAGGCAGGGGACTCGCAGCCCCCCTCTGAGCCTGAACTTGGTAAGTGCAATGGCCCTTAGTTGTCCTGACAAGGAATTTCAGTGCCCAGCCTAACGGCTTCCTATTCTCTCACTGCAGGAGGTGAACCGAGCAACGAGGGCCGGGTGGCTGCCTCAGAACCCTCCCCCCACCAGAGCAGTGGGAGGCCATCAGGACAACCCTCCAGCAGCTCCAGGTAGGCCAGGAGGTGATGAACAGAAAATGTGAGTATCCCCTCCTTCCCTGGTCTGTGAGCAGCATCAGGAAAGTGTGAAAAATCCTGGGCACTCAGTCATACGTTCCCTGGTGTTGATGCTGCAAACCTGCTTTTATTTGCAGTGGACACTCACCGCCAAAGAACAGTCATCCTGGAGCGCTCAAGATGAGGCGGGAATGGGACATTATTGTTGGAAAAATGAGTATGTAAGACAAGACCTGACCATTTTAGTCATTATAGGGTTAACCTATGTAACTTGTTGTTTCTCAGGCTAACCTAAAAGAAATACCTGGCAGCTGGCCAATTAAGTGCAAGCCCGGGAAACCTAGAGCTGTTGTGCTGATTGGTGACTGATATCAGGTGTTTCCTTTCAGGGGTCAAGAAGAAGGAGAGATCCTCCATTTGTAATCTCTCACTTTGTTGTAGGATGGCTTAGTCTTAGTGTGTAGACGGCGCACAATGCTGCTCTTAAGAAAACATGTTTTGTTTCTTTTGTAGCTAATCCTGGTATTTGCCACGGTAGGCGACGGCTGGGGACGGGACGCAGCTGTGGCTGTCTGAACGCGCAGATTCGAGCCAGCTCGAAGCGTTTTGAAACGGCTCAAATTTTGTGCATCTGAACACACCCATTGAGTGCCACTGATGCCCCTTCCCCAAACTCTACCTTGCCCAGGCCCTGCCCTCAGATATCCAGGATTTTCCCAAGGTGGAGCTGGCTACCCTGTTCCCATATATTGTGATGCTCTGGGCATGCTCAAGCTTATTCAAGAAAAATCAAATGTACACTGTACTTGGATTCTGCTTTTCCTGGCAGTATTGTCTTTCCCAGTGAATCTTGTCGTCTTCTCATGATATGACCACAGTACGGTAGCCTCAGTTTAGTCAATTTATCTACCAGAGACAATCCAGGTTTGATTTGATCTAGAATCCACTTATTTGTCTTTTGGAACTGGGGGAGAAGGAATGAAAAAGTTGGTTGGATTCACTCCAGTATTATCATTTCTTTTTACTGCTTTGATCTGTAAGGTACATCCATTACTATTTTAAATAGCAAAGCAGGGTGAATGTCTTCCAAATAAATAATAAAGAAATATGTGAGAGATGGGCTGCCATGCCCTTCAATGACTGGGCTTTGGGTTTTAAACAAACTTCTGTACATGTTACCTGTCTCTGTCATTTTTAACTTCCGTCAGACAATTCAAACTGGAAATGGGGTGTTTGACAAAGGTTGCTGTCAGATTATTAACTGCTTCGTGAAAACTACAAATGTATGGCTTCATTTCCTATCTGCCTTTGGTTGTACCTCGAAAGAGTTCCCGCGGTATAATTGCTACTGATGTTTTCCCTTGGCCTTGTAAAATGGCTTAGTGGTTTGGAAATGATTTAAAGGAGAAATAAATATGCAAAACCAGAACGGTTTTCTATCAAACTCAAAACTTTCCTTTCCCCTTGTGGATGGATCCAAAGCACCTTTGCACAGACTGATAGCTGCAGGGGACAGACAATTTCATTCCGTTCATATGACATCTTCCAAATACTCTTTCAAGTAGTGACCTAGATGAAATATGCTAAGTATCCTGGGTGTTTTGCTGGATAAATTGCAAACTCTTGTTGCTGCAGGAAGAGGAATCAAGGGCTGGCTGGATTTCTTAAGCTGCAGTACTGAACTGGGGCTTGCTGGATTTCTTGGTCTGCAAAACTAAACTTTGAGAAGAAGGGCCAAATTTCATAAGTGCCTGGGGATGTGGCCTCACCCCTGCACTCTCCTACTCTAGAGGAGACCCCAGCAGGGCACATCCTTGCCCAGGCAAGAGGCTGTGGGGAAAGGAGCAAGGGCAAGGCCATGCCTGGAAATGCACTGGCAGCAGCCCCAAAGCCTGGCAGGCTGAGAGCAGCCCTCAGATGGGAAGTGGGGTTCAGCAGGGGCTTAGAGTCTTGAAAGTGCTGGGGGGGGCTTACGTGTGCGCAAAGTGCGAACGTGCTGGGCCGCCCCTGTTGGTGCGCCGGGCTGCCCCCCTGCACTGCCACGCCAGGCTGCCACCACTGCTCTCCCGGACCAAGCTGGGGGGAAAGCGGCTCTGGCAGCGGCTCTGGTGGTGGTGCAGGGAGCGACAGTGGTGGCACACAGCAGCTGGGCAGGTGAGCGCTCCGTTTCCTGGGGGGGGGGCTCAGTCCCCCCCCGGGAAGTTTCTGGGGTGGCCTGTGCCCCTGAGCCCCCCACGGTTGATGCCGGTGGAGCTCAGACAGCAGACTGTACCTGGGGACAGGCCAGAGGAGGAGGCCAGCAGCAGCTGGGGCTTCCTGGGGCTTGTACAGGCAGGGAGAGCAGCCTCTTGAATCTCAGGTATTTTCTAGACTGGTGGACCCAGTTGTGTTTCAGAATGCTCTGCAGGATCCGATGCCTTCTGGCGATTCACTGGATGAGCTGATAGGGGACTGGAACTCCTGTCTCTCTGAAGCCATTGATGAAATTGCTCCCTGACGTCCTCTTCGTTCCTGCCCCAAATTGCCTCTGTGGTACACCGCGGAACTCAGGGGGATGAAGTGGGAACTCAGGCGACTAGAGCGAGTTTGGTGATGGTCTTGCAATGAAGCTTCAAGAGCATCTTAGCAGATGTTTATGAAATCCTATGAGATGGCGGTGAAGACTGCTAAGAGAGAATTCTATGCAGCCTCTGTCACATCTGCTAGCTCTCACCTGGCACAATTATTTAGGGTAATTAGGACCTTGTCTTCTCTCACAGAGAGAACTAAAAAGACTAGTAATCTGGATGTAAGCTGTGAGGCATTTGCAAACTTTTTCACGGAGAAAATCCTGTTGCTCTATCATGACCTGCCCGCCAATCTTGACACAGTATGTGAACTAGAGGCCCCCTGGCCGCCTCTAGATTTGGTCCTTGACAACTTTAATTGGCTCTCTGAGGCCAATGTTGACAGGATCTTGAGTGCTGTGAAGCCAACCACTTTCCCCTTAGACCTGTGTCCTTTGTGGCTGGTGCGAGCTGGTGGTGATGGTATATGGAGCCTTCTGATGAATATTATCAATATGTCCTTTAATTTAGGGTTTAAAAGAGGCAATGGTAATACCACTCTTGAAGAAACTATTGCTGGATCCTTCTGATCTGTCCAACTACCACCCAGTTTCGAATATTTTGGTCCTGAGTAGGGCAGTTGAGAGAGTAAGGCAGTTGAGAGAGTGGCTGCTGAGCAGCTTCAAAAGTTTTTGGAGGACACATAGACACTCGACCCCTTCCAGTCTGGCTTCCTCCCTGGTCACAGTACGGAGACTGTGCTGGTTGCCCTCACGAACAATCTCTGCAGGCAGCTGGATCGAGGCAGGTCAGCACTGCTGTTATTGCTTGACTTGACAGAAGCATTTGACACAGTAGATCATGATCTGCTGGTTCAGCAGAGCAAACTAATCTAGGCCGTAGCCAAATCGCTCCCTCACAAGTTTAATGTCAGTAACTCACAAAGTAGAATTTTTGCTCACAAGACTCCACAGCTTAGAGGGAGCATTGGTTCCAACAGCACCATTTCTTAATCGACCTTTATCGATTTCTTAATCGACCTTAATTGGCAGATCTTTCCCTTCTTTCCTGCACCTGGGACCCTTTCTGGGAGACCAGTCTGAGATCTGCCCAATGAAGACCTAGACCCCCCAAAATGCCCCGATCAGGCATTGGCTTGGGTCAGTTTCAGCTGTATTAGTGCCAGGCAGGCCTCCTGGCCTCTCTTTCCTTTGTTCCCGAGCAAGGCCTTCCTGCATGTCCCCCCGTTTGTGTAAATGATTCACAAACAGCACCAGCAGCCCGGTGTCACCGTATTAGTATTATTATAATTTTTAAAAAGTTTCTCCTGTAGACCGCTGTGCCGGTGACATTTCCGTCAAACTGCAATAACTAACCTGTCACAGCCTACAAACGCCAACAATGCAGCACCGTGTGGGGTTGACTTAATAAACCTCATTTACATTCATTTTGATTCACTCAGGCATTGAAAAACATTTCAGGGGGGAAGAGGAGGGGAAGAAAAAATAACTAGCAACCTCTCCAAGCTGACATGATGTTTGCTGATATGATACGAACGGACTTAATAGCAGCATGGATGCAGAACATGTATTCCGTACAATATTTGCAAATCCGTTTTATTTATTTGCAAATTGTTTCTTGCGCTGACTGTGCAGCTGAAGTCCTGCCAGTAGGAGATCTCCTCATACACCTCCACCGATGGGTTTATAGTCTAAGCAGAGGCATGCAGAGGGATAGATTCAGCGGCGAGATTCATGGCCTGCAAGTTTGTACCGCAATTTGCTATTAGATGTACTTCCAGGAAGAAGTTGATTGCAGCCACTTGTACTCTAAATGTGCCCCAAATTCACCCAAGACTCAGATGAGACTTAGCAGGATTCATTAGGCAGACCTTTGCTACCTCCAGATGAAGTATGTGGAATTATGCATGAGCACAGGGAATCAAAGAATTGGTGTTTTGGGTTCTGCCCACTTCTGTTGTTTTTGGTCTGTGATTTTTTGTTAGGAGCAGAGAGGGTAGATTGGGAGAAATGTGGTTCTTCTGGCCAGATACTCTGATTCTGAGCCATATCCTTTTGCAGGCGAGCTGATGGTATGCTCACCTCATTTCTGACTTCAGCTTCTTGACCTTTGATTCAGCCCACACCACAACTGGTCCCTTTGACATCCATCTACCCTGACTCCCTTATACCTTCCTTCTTCCCAGGGGTCACAACTCTCACCCCTTGACATCTGATGCTAAGCAGTCTGAGTGTCCTTGTGATGAAAGGATGCTGCTCCAAAAGCTGTTGAGAGAATCACCTGGTGGCAGCCTCCTTTCTCCCTATAGCCACCGTATCAAGTATTCATGCGCGGTTTCATTGCGGTGACTTGTTTACCTGCCCCTGAGATGTTTTCAGGGGAACGCTGAATTCTAAGACTCTCCTTCTTCTCCTAACTGTCTTCTGGATGGAGGGGAATTGACAAAGCAACAGAACGAGGAAAATTGAGTCATATTATTGTTCCTTGGGGAGTCTCGCTTTGCTGCCTGTATTTGACAGTGCTCATTTCCAACATCTCTCGCTGAGAGTTCTCATCGACCGGTGACCCCCAAATGCCTATGCCAGTCAATAGCCCCAGCGTCTTATTGACAAGTCTATTGACAGCTTTCATTGGGCATGGGAATCAGCGACCTGCCAGCCAACCACAATCTGTTAAGGGCTTCTGGAGGAACAAGGAAGATACTGTCCAGGTATTGACACTATAAATGGAGACAGTTTACTTAGCACTCCAGGAAGATGCTTTTGAGAAGATTTCATTACCGTTAAAAGAGCTGCTACTTTGGGAAGAAATGGATTCCTGAAGAGCTTTCGCATGTGTTGCAGCAAAAAGGGGGAGAGAAGCTGAGAGCACTTTGAAAACGAACCAATTTATTATAGCCTCAGCTTCTTATCAGCCAAAGCTTACCCCTTCGCCTGCATACGCTGCAATATCCCATACAGCCGTACTTGCTAGAAGTGCACTTCTGCTCTTTATATAATCCAAATTAGTCAGCCGCTAGAATAAATGGACCTACATCAGATATAGAAAAGTAACAACACAGAGAAACCAACGGGGAACATTTTAGGAGCAAAATTCATGCCAGCAAGTGTGGGAGAGTGCACAAGCCCACAAACCACCACTAATCTTTTAACTTTGATTAAAAAGCAGGGAGCATTATGTCTATGCTGGACCTTAGCAACCGAGTTCTTCCGCAACATACAGAGCTAAACTGTGTAATTAATATATACCATTTGTCTACTTCCTGAGCACCCCACAGATGGTTCCTTTATTGCTGAACAAGATGGAAGAAGAAGAGGAGGAGGAGGAGGAGAAGATTGGATTTATATCCCGCCTTCACTGCCCAAGGGAGTCTCAGAGCAGCTTACAAACTCTTTTCCCTTCCCCTCCCCACAACAGCCACCCTGTGAGGTAGGTGGGGCTGAGAGAGCTCTGACAGAAATGGCTCTTTTTCAAGAACAGCTGTGCCAGAACTACGGCTTGCCCAAGATCATCCAGCAGGTGCAAGTGGAGGAGTGGGGAATCAAACCTCGTTCTCCCAGATTAGAGTCCGCGCACTTAACCGCTACACCAAACTGGCTTGGGGGGGAGGGGGAGTGTAAAGAGAGGGGGAAGTATAAAGAGAACTAGCATTGTGTAGTGGTTAAAGAGCCAGACTAGATCCAAAGAAAGCTGGATTCAAACCTCCACTCAGTCCTAAAGCTCACTGGGTGATCATGGATCAATCACCCTCTCTCACCTTACCTCACAGTCACAGAGTTGTTGTGAGGATAAAATGGAGGGGGGAAATATGTACGCCCCACTCAGCTCCTTGGAGGCTGAGCAGACGTTGAGTGTGGTAGATAGAAAATATTAAAGCTGCTGCAAGGCTGCAGAATTCCAAAAAGGCAGAGTCACACAGCGAGGAAAAGTGAGGCGCACAAGCATGAGATGGGGAAGGCACCGAAAGCGGAGAAGTCCTACTCAGACTGTCCTTTTATGTTAGACCTTGCTGCCTATTGCACTATGGAAGTTGCCATCTTCTTGTCATCCACTGTAAGGTCTGTGTAAACCCTTCCCTCGATATTTATCTCTTCTGTACTGCTGGTATTTATTTATTTAATTCATTTATATCCAGCCTTTCTCTCCAGTGGGGATCCAAAGCGGCTTACACCGTTTCCCTCTCTTCCATTTTATCCTGATAACAACCCTGTGAGGGTGGTTAGGCTGAGAGAGTGTGACTGGCCCAAGGTCACCTAGCAGGCTTTCATGGCACAAGTGGGGATTCAAACCCATGTTTCCCTGATACTAGTCAAATACTCTTAACAACTATACCGCACTGGCTCTCAAAAACACTAGTATTTAATGTTTGTGACTGTTTCTGTGGCCAGTTTTAGCTATCCGGTCTCAGTCCCTATCCATTGTACTAACTGACTGTGTCACTTTATTCCAGGTATAATAATGAGAAAGAAACATAGGCCTGTATGGGGCTGTAGCAGGACTTGATAGGGAGGTAAAATGTTCTTGACTTTGTCCTTCTGCTTTTGGCTTGCATAGAGGAAAGGGAATCAGATGACACCCACATTTCCTTCTGTGTCTCCTGTGCTCAGCCTCTGAGCATTCAGCCAAGTTCTAGGGCCTTTCTCTCATGGCTTCCTCAGACCTTTAACTGCTGCCTGGCAACCAATGCTTACTTCCTGCCCAGCCAATGCCATTTTCCTCTTTCCTCCCCAGCTCTTTTGTGACTGCCATCTCTTTCCAGACTTAGGAAAGCACCTTGCTTGGGAATGGAATTGGTTCCTGTATTAACATCTGTCATGATGGCCAGGGCTGTACTTCCATTGTCATGGTAACTGGGTGACTGGATGCCTTGATCCACTTAACCCATTGCCCATAACCCATTGATCCACTTAACCCATTCTGCTCATCAGTGGCAGAATGCTTTCTTCACACCCCTGAGTTGTAAATGTCACCCTATGTATATCTGGGATTAGGGGGCAGAAAGCCATGCCTAGACAGGTGATGTTCATGTGGGATTCATCTCTGGTATTTCCCATTTGTATGAAAATTAATCCAAAGTAAGATGCGTGGGGATTTTCTTCGCAGGAGTAGACACAAAATGTGTGACACAAAATGAAAGCTCATCATAACGAGCACAACACAGAGATTTCAAATGCAACCATATTCCTATGTAGGAGCTACCCCTGCTTTTGGAAGGCCAGTTGCTAATTTTAAGGTGCCCTGGAACAAATCTAGAGTCCAGTGGCACCTTTAAGACCAACAAAGGTTTATTCAAGATATGAGCTTTCGTGTGCATGCACACTTATTTGAAAAAGTGTGCATGCACACAAAAGCTCATACCTTGAATAAACCTTTTTTGGTCTTAAAGGTGCCACTGGACTCTAAACTTGTTCTGCTGCTTCAGACCAACACTGCTGCCCACCTGGAACTATCTTTATGGTGCCCTGACCTGGATGGCCCAGGCTGGCCCAATCTCATCAGAAGCTAATGCACATTCTAGCTGTATGCATGTATGGTAAGCCATACAATCATGAACCCCTGCTTTTGTGCAGGGTTAATATATTGATACATTATGGGCAGAAAGGGCTGCCAATCTCCAGATGATGTCTGAAGATCTCCTGGAATTACAACTGATTTCCAGGCTACTGAGACCAGTTCTCCTTGAGAACATAACTGCTTCGGAGGTTGGACTCCATGGCATTATACTGGGCAAATATCCCTCCACTCCCCAGCACTCTCTTAGTGATGGAAGAGACGAGGCAAGCAAAGCAGAAAAGAAAAAGAAAAAAAGCCAGAAAATATAATGGGCAATTCAGGCACAGTCATTGTCAACTGATTGTCTCCCCCCAAGCAATGAAACCCCTTGGGATTTATTGCTGTATTAACAGAAGGATCGTCTCCTGTTACATTCCTTAATGAATTATGTCTGAGATAATCACACACGCACACATTCACATATGAAATCCCTCCAGTATAATTATTAGTTTTCTTAATGCAGACACTTGTTACATAAACAAACACTCATCTCTGTTTACTTGCTTGTTCTCTCTCTCTTTTAAAAAGATTCCTACAGAATTGTCATCAGAAACAAAGCAGAGATTATGGCAATTATTATTTTCACTTTGCTGTGATTTTCTCCCCCCCCCCCCGGCATTGTTATTTCCCAAGACTCTTGTGTGTCTATGGCCCTAGGGTTGAGCAGATTTCTGCCATTCAGTACTTTTATTGTTTCAGAATTTCTCTTTGCATGATGTTCCTACTTCTCCCTACCTTCTTATTGTACTGTTCTTCTGACTCAAAGGTCTTGAACAGATTGGAATTCCACCCTCTTAAAGGCAATCACTGAAGCTAAGTATTTAGTGACTGCTAAGATGGTTTTCTGGTCCACATCTACAAGGGAAAAAATGGACTTTTTTTGAGATGATAAATTCACATAACCTGCTAAGAAAATGGACAAATACCTTTAGCTTAAATCATACCAGATTTTGCACTCCAGTAAAATATGTTCTAAGAACTTAAGCTAACCAGATCCTCATTTACAAACTCTGTTCTGAATATATGGTGTTTCTACACAATGGCATACCTAGCCTACTTGGTCCCTGGGATAGATAATTTTTTAACATCTCCCCTTTGTCTTTTTGGGGGGGGGGTCATCAAGTCAAAGCTAACTTATTGCGACCCTGTAGGATTTTCAAGGCAAGAGACATTTGGAGGTGGTTTGCCACTGTCTGCCTCCATGTCAGCCCGCTTAACTTCTGAGATCAGGCTAGGCTGGTGCTATTCCAGTTAGGGCCCATCCTCTATATGACAAAATTATTTTTATTAATAATCATGAAATAAAATGAATAATAATAATAATGGCCAGAAAATAGATTCAGGTGGGTAGCCATGTTGGTCTGAAGCAGCAGAATAAAGTTTGGTCTTAAAGGTGCCCGTTGGACCCCAACTTTGTATTCAGTGGCCAGAAAAGAAACAGACAGTGAACAATTCTTGTGTTTAACTTCATATATATAATCATGCCAGTAAAAAAAAAAATCAATTTCCAACATGCTATTCCATCACGAGAGCCAGTGTGGTGTAATGCTTAAAGTGTTGGACTGGGATCTGGGACATCCAGGTTTGAATTCTCACTCAGCTGTGGAAGCTTGCTGGGTGATCTTGAGCCACTTACATTACTCTCAGCTTAGCCTTGACTTGGATAGCCCCAGGATAGCCTGATCTCGTCCGATCTCAGAAGCTAAGCAGGGAAAGGTTGTTTTATCTTGCTGCAGCACCCTAACTACTGCTTTGTGAGATCTAGCTGAGCTGGGTGCAAGGAAAGGGAGAAAGAAAGACTAGGCTATTGGAGAAAATGGCCTGCAGGCTGGCAATTTCTATAGCAGCTATCAGCGCAATCTGTTAAGGAAGTTTGCTTGAGCCCTGGAGAAAAGGGAAGTTTCACTGATCCTAGAGCTTAGACTTCCCTGTGCCCCTAGTGGCTGCAGCCAGAACTTCATTTTAAAAATAAAAGAAGACATTGGGCTGTAGGCAGCAGGATGACGCTGGCTTTGAGGTCACCTAAGGTTGCCAGCCCCCAGGTGGGAGCAGGGGATCCCCTGATTTGGTGAGCTCCTGCCCACCACCAGCCAGCCAGCTGGGAGGGAGGGGAAGCCATAGAGTTTTGCCCAAAATACCAGAGCATTGCCATATGATGTTGCACTCCCTCTCACCCCTTGCCGGTGAGCAATGACAGCCTGGCAACCCTAAAGGTACCCTTCAAAAGCCTTCCTTAAGCTGCACCCAGAGCGAATTACCACCCCACCCTCTTGGTATGCCAATGTTTCTACATCCCTCCTGAATTCCAGTTGAGAACATCTCTAAAATTCACTTTCAAATTGGATTGTGCACAGTTTGCTGTGGCATTCAGGTCTTGCAGATTATTCCCATACCCCCCCCCCCCCCCGGCTAAAGGATGGATACACATGTTGATGAAACACTGCAAAAAACATGCCATTGTATATAAGAACATCACCACTGCTCTAGGATTTTGCCAGTCTCTATGGAAGCCTCCTGGGGGGCTGGAAGGCAGTGGTGGGTGAGTGGGCAAACTTATGCAAAGGCCTTTGAAACAAGCTAATCCCTTTAATTACCTTTAAATTTTACTGGTCTGTTATTTTTACTCCTCCTGGGGTATTATTATTACTACTACTATTGTTTTTTAATGTTCTAATGAGCACGAAGCTACCTGAGACTCAGTCTGAGCACCAGTTTATCTAGATCAGTAGTTCTCCTGGATCCATCTAGACATCCATCACATCACTTACTTTCCCAACCTTTAAACTGTAGATGCTGGGGATTGAAATTGGGACCTTCTGCATACAGAGCAGATGTTCTACTACTGAGCTACAGACCCTTCTCTTAGATTCTTTCATAGTTCTCTGCTTTTCAAATGTGGTTTGTATTTTGTAATCTTGTGTTTGATGATTGTTTTAATATTTCATACTTATTTTAATTTGTTGTGAGCTGTCCTAGGTGTCTTGTAGACAGCAAGAACAGAAATTAGTAAAGAAAGTAAAATATTTATATGAGGAATACATATTATATGCATAATATATGCATATGGTATGATGCTGATTGGTAGGGAAGGTGGCATGGTATAGCCTGATCTTGTCAGATCTCAGAAGCTAAGCAGGGGTGGTACTTGGAAGGGAGACCATCAAGGAAGATTCTGCAGAGGAAGGCAGTGGCAAACCACCTCTATTTCTCACTTGCTATGAATGCCCCTTGCTGGGGTCGCCATAAGTTGCATGTGACTTGATGGCACTTTTCACATACACATGATGCTGGTTTATTAATGCCCAAAAATGCCTTTGAAAGATATGCCTATTTCATGAGAAAAATTCAGTGCAAGGAAACCGAAAATGATACCAAATGTTCAAGTTGGCCAAGGGAGAAGTAGAATCAAAATGGGGACTTAGAGACTGAAAACACTGAGGATGAGACATTTAAAACCAACCCTCAGGGTAACAAATGATGTGACTGGCCCCATGCTCAAATAATGGTAAGCCTTTCAATGTTAACAAGTCCTACCAGAGGCACCCATGAAAAAGTGGCTGCTGTGAAGGGCACCTATGTATTTTTGTTGTAAGAACAATTTACCAGTAGCCCCCTCCTCCATGCTCCACATTGGAGAAACATCTTCTATTAACTTGTTTTGCATCACAGCGAAAGCTATCCAGCTCGCCTCCCCTGCCAGACATTTCCCAGGACCAAGTCACTCCTTAGGCCCAACTGGTAAGAGAAGAAGAAGCTGGTAGAGAAAGGACAGTCAAAGGAAGAGGGATGAACTGGTCTGTTCCAGTTAGGAAGCTCAGCAAGCGAAAGGTTCATCATTAACTGTCAAACAGTGGTTTTAATCAGCCCTGCTCCTCTGTGGAAGATAGATTTAATATCAAGGCCCATTTTCAGAGCTATTAGTTTAATTATGACAGGTGTCTGCAAACTGGATGGCTTCGCTTTCCCGCTCTGAAGGACAGCCTTTAATTCTCTGGGCCCACAGGGGCCACGAGAGTACTTTGCAAAAATGAGATGCCATTAAAATCTAAGTGTTTCTTTCATACCTTCTTTTTAAAAAAATCATGGACGTATTTCTTCATCCTCCACCCGCTGTACGTTTCTGTTGAAGAGCTGATCAGAAGATTGCCCTTTTAGTGGAAAGCAAAATAATTTGCATGATCTATCAAGACATATAGTGCTAATTAGAAAGACCTGCCCTGTGCAGTCAAGGTCAGGCAAAGACTTTGTGAATGATCTTTTCACCTTGCCATCAGTCCAGCAAAACTTTCCCTATTGATAGGAAATGATGGGCAGTATACTACCGAATGCATTTTTTTTAAAAAAGGTGTCAGTACTCATATATAATATTGCACCGATTTCCACCAATTTGCCTCTTTTGACTCAGGAGATCCCCACCCCCACCCCCAAAAGCTCTGCCCTCTCAAGATAGCCTTCGCTGTGTGTTAGTTTTTTTTTATTATCATGCATACATCTCCTATACTGGTTAAGAGATCCTGAAAGAAAATACCTCTTTAGTGGACTATGCTTTTGGTAGGGGGCTTGGCGAAAAGGAGGTGTAAACAGGGAACTGGGCATACATGGTAGTCGACTGGATCTTGGTACAGGTTTAGGACTGCCAACTCTTGGAAGGCACAAATATGATGAGTAGGGTTGCCAGGTCTGGGTTGGAAAATACCTGGTGACTTTGGGAGTGGATTTGGGAGAGGGCGGGGTTTGGGGAGGGGAGGGCATCAGCATGGTACAGTGCCACAGTCCACCCTTCAAAGTAGCCATTTTCTCCAGGGGAACTGATCTCTGTCAGCAGCTCAGGGTTTAACAGCCTCAGGGTTGTACCATACAGAGTCCAGCGATTCCTAAAGAGGACTGGTGTACCTTCTGAGTTTTCCCCAGACGTGACATCACACTGTTGACAATGACAGTACCCCCATGTCCTCACCCATTATCTCTGGATGGTTGTCAGGTCATGCCTGGCAACCCTAGCTATGACCTTGCATTAAAACAGGGATTTTATTAAAGTAGTCCGCCAGGCATTTGGTTGAGGTGGCAGATGTTCAGCTATTCTGGCCTCCTCTGTTCATGGCCCCTTCCCAGTGCCCTGCTTTTCTAGACAATACTATTTGGGCACTGAAGCTTCCTAGGGTACCTAAATCCACCTGACATGAGCCATAGATTTTTCTGTTATTGTATATTGTGCCATCTACTGTTTTATTGCTTTTATTGTTTTGTGGGTTTTATTTTGTAAGATGACCCAAGCCCACTCGTGGGATAGGGTGGGATATAAATAAAATTAATAATAATAACCACAATAATAACCACAACAATAACCATACTACTGATGATAATGATTGCTTATCCCCGCTGCTTCAAATAAACATGGTGCTTTCCACACAGCTGCTTTCTTGTGAAATTCTTTGTTTTCATTGCATTATCTGTTTCCTCACGCCAATTTTTTCCTCATAAAAGGATGCATTTTCAACATCATTCGTGTGTCAGTAGATCAACATTACAGATTCAACCTACAGCTTAGATATAAAAGGCCTCCATTGTATATTGAAATACTAGATAAATACTGGACAAATAGCACACAGAAACAGCATGTGTACAGAATACAAAGGAATCCCAAAAACAAACAGCAGAGAGCAGGAAACCAATATCGATGAGAAGAGATATATATATATATATATATATATATATATATATATATATATATATATATATCTTTAATGAAGTGGGAAACATTCACTCATCTCCCGCTAGAGACTGGTTAGGAGGAATGTGGTCAAACTCTACCCCTTCTTTGAAATCACCATCTTTGAGGTCCTGGGCCAGGACTGCTGAGATCTGAACTCCAGTGACCTGGCAACCCTAAGCTGTAGGGAAGGCCGGATTCTCACCATGCAGGCTTGTCAGGAATGATGGGAGGGACCCCAAAGACTTCTGAGAATTAAATCCAGATTGATTCCAGTAGACACTCATATTCAGAATTTCCTGGAAATATGGAACAGACACGCAAAAGAACCCCAGGTCTGGCGTGGCCTGGTGGGAACAATAATGGCTGAGCAGATGGTTGGGGAGGTCGGACTGAGGTAAGCAGTCTCTCTGCTCTGCTTTGGCATGTATAATATTCCTCAGTCGAGTGGTATAAGGTCACTCAGCCTCTGAACAAGCTTGCTTTTGTAGGTTGATGGTTGATGCCTTTGGTATGTGCTGTAGGGTTTCTTACGCATTGAAACTAAAAATACAAGATCACATACTTCTGTTATTAGAGAAAATACCACAGGATTTACTAATTGCCATAAGAATTTGCCAACTGGTGTAATGGACTGCCAAGTTTTTTTCACTCCTGTCCCTACCCTCAACTTGAGGAGGGAAATAATTTCCCCCTTTCCTGTCCTGAAATGGATTCAGTCATTTTCAGTATTCAGTAGCATAAAGAATATAATCTTATGGGTCTCGCTGACCTTTAAGTGGAAACTGAGACAGCATTGGCATGGAGTGGAGAATCATCAGAGATTTGAGGGTCTTTTAGAAGATATATTATTTCTGAAACACTTTGGGCTTCCTGTGCTCTGAAGACAGAATGTCGAGCGCACCACTTGGATATGTCACTGGAAATACATTGTTACATGCTCCCTACTTTCCCTTGTGTTGAGACTTTCCTGGGTTTCGTTTCCCATACTTTCAAGTGGTCCCAGGTTACCAAGAATGGTTTCTATTTTCTGGTACCTGTTCTTACTAAATCAGTGAGATGTAGAGGGCTGTGGCTCAGAGACAGAGCATCTACATTGCATGCAGAATGCTCTGGATTACATTGCCGGTATCTCCAGTTGAAAGTGCTGGGTTGTTGGTCATGTGAAAGACCTCTGCCTGAGACCCTGCAGACTTTCTACCAGTCAGAGGAGAAAGAGAAGAGAATAAGAGACTGGATTTATACCCTGCCCTTCACTACCCAAAAGAGTCTCAGAGCGGTTTACAATCTCCTTTCCCTTCCCATCCCCACAACAAACAGCCTGTGAGGTAGGTGGGGCTGAGAGAGCTCTCTCGAGAACTGCCCTTGAGAGAACAGCTCTGAAATAACTTGTGACTGATCCAAGGTCACAGCAGCAGCTGCATGTGGAGGGGTGGGGAATCAAACCCAGTTCTCCCAGATTAGAGTCCACACTCCTAACCACTATACCAAACTATCTCACCAGGATCCCTGACCTTTTCCAGCCTTTGGAATTCTGACACAGGGTGGTGAGTACAACCACAAACTGGCTGCTATGGGCGGTGGAGCCTACTAAAAATGCCAGAGGGTGAGCTTAACAAACAATGTGGGAATACACAGGGGAAAATGCAATATAAATAGAAGAAACTGTGCAAACAAGGTGTCAGTACAATAATTATAACGAAGAAGAAGAAGAGAAGAGATTAGATTTATACCCCGCCCTTCACTCACTTGGAGTCTCAGAGCGGCTTACAAACTCCTTTCCCTTCCCCTCCCCACAACAGACACCCTGTGAGGTAGGTGGGGCTGAGAGAAATCTTTCCCAAGCTGTCCTTGAGGGAACAGCTGGTACAGAGCTATGGTTTGCCCAAGGTCATCCAGCCAGGTGCAAGTGGAGGAATGGGGAATCAAACCTGGATCTCCCAGATTAGAGTCTGCGCACTTAACCACTACACCAAACTGGCTCTGCCACCAAGGGCGGCAAAGAAGCAGCTCACACAAAAATAGTAACTTCAAGGGAACAAAGTCTCCTAGACGAGTTCCCCTTGTGAATGTTTTTATGGTAGCCAGTAGAAACTTTCTAGGAGACTTTGCTACTATTTTTGTGTGAGCTGCTTCTTTGCAGCCCTTTTAGTTCCTGGAAAAAGGTGACACATGAAACGAAGGCTGTATCTAGACGCTTCGTTGGAACTGAACTTTTGCACTTCATCTTATTTTGAGAGCTTCATGCTGGGACTCTTGTAGTATATTACACTTGTTATAAAGTCATTGGAACCGAAACCAAGTTGTATCTCATTGCTTCGTTATAATTATTGTACTGATGCCTTGTTTGCACAGAGGGTGAGCTTATGTATAACACTGACAGTAGGTCTTCAACATTTCAGGCAGAAAGTCTGTTCAACAGGATGCCTTTTAGGATTAACATAATGTTTAAAAATATTTTCTTGCATATACAAAAATATATGCAGATTGAGCTAGCTAAGAAACCCTCATCTGGCAGTAAGTGACTTCATTTTGCCAGCCTTCTACCACCCTTATGCAAGAGGAAAAGGGAAACAAAATTCTTCTCTTGGCTATCCCCTATACAGGAGCACTTTTCTCATGAGCCCAACCACTCAACCGCCACTATTATTTGTAACAATAGCAGTTGATGCCCAAGGGCTGGTGAGCACTCCTTGCATATGTGTGCAGTATGAGAGAGATTCTGGCCAGATTTTGATTGGAACAGAAACGCTTTTTGAAATGTGAACAAAATTTGATGGGGTGATATTGACTTCCACCTGAATTATAAAAATACATCAGAACTGGGATGAGCTGATGACATCGATAGATCTTCCAGGCAAGGGCATCACACATTTTACCTGTGCTGTCCAATTGTGTAGAGTCAGAATCAAGTCTTACTGTGTTTTTAGAATATTACTCCACTACAGGTCAAATACTTTTCATAAAGCCATTGTAAACATTATACCATAAACATCAAAAAAACAAAAAGACCCCACCCGGCCCCACCCACTTTCTAAAAACAGCGGCAAACACTGGGAAAGGTGTTGACGGAGGGTTCCCTGGTGCCTACAGGTACTCATTGGAGACCTCTAGAGTAAACAATATTGCCTCTGGTAGACCACCGTTCTAAGTCAGTGTAAGGCAGGCTTATTTATGTATGTGTTCATGTACTCACTCTAGCGGGAGCTGCTAGACGTGCTGTTGGCTGTGCTTCATTCCCAGGATCTGTATATGCTAAAGGCCGAAATACATGGTATTTATGACATCAGTGGGGATGCAGGTGCCTACTGGCTTAGTGGGAGGACCTAGAGCAGTAATTTGGAGAACAACTAGGGCAGCAAAGGAAGATTGGCAATAAAGTGTTACATTTACTTTTTTGAAGATAGATTCAGGTGGGTTGCCAACCTCCAGATGGGGCCTGGCGATCTCCTGGCATTACAGCTCATTTCCAGACCATTGAGATCAATTCTCCTGGAGAACATAACTGCTTTGGAGGTTGGACTCCCCAAACTCTGCCCTTCCCAGGATCCAACCCCAAATCTGCAGGGATTTCCCAACCTGGGACTGGCAACCCTAATCTGGTCTCACATTGTTCTAATCCTGGCCCTTTTCCGACTGCCTATGGATTCCATTTCAGTAACTGGTTTTTTTCTGTCATTTCAGACAAACCCGATTTAGTAACTGGCTGCTAGTGGAATTTATTTACCTTTTCATACAATCCCAGTTGTCTTCCATTGGTGAAGCATGTCTGAGGTGTTGTTGATGAAAACTGTTCTCTTTCTGTTTTCAACCCCTTCTTGCATTTCTGGATTTCTATTGTGTGCTGTATGAAATTTCTGCTTGTGCTTCCTGCTTTGCCACTCTCCCCCCACCCCCTTTCATCATGTGCACAGTCCTCCTTGGAGAGTTTTTTTTTAATGTTCTATTGGGAGTGCTATGGTGCTGAGACAGGACCTCAAATCAGCACCATAGCGGCACCATTGAGATGCCTGGACCCAGTGAGACACACTGAAATACATGTGATAGTGACTGTTGTCACCTGGAAACATCTGTCACACCAATCACTGAAGCCCAAAGTTCCCGCTTAAACCCACTGTCCAATGAGCTACTGCTTTCCTCCTTGTTTCCAGGTGACAGTAGTCACGATCGCATGGATCAGTCCCTCTCAGTGGAGTCCAGTCATCTCAGTGGGGTCACTATTGCATTGACGTGGTCCTGATTCAGCGCCATAGCACTCCCAATAGAATGTTTTTAAAAAGACTCTGAGGAAGATTGTGCACGCGGGGAAAAAGGGCGGGGAAAAAGTGGTACCGTTTGAAATGTTCATAATGCAACAGGAACAGCTCATTAACAGGAAGATTGCTGTGTGAAACCCCCGTCCCTGTATCGCTTTACAAGATGACGGGCCAATAACTAATACCATCCAGTTTAGAAAGGTAATGTGAAATGCCTCCATGTCAGAGCAATTCTGTTCCTTCCGTTGCCCTCTCCCCCATGAACCCTCACTCTCCCTTGAGTGATTTTCTGAGAAAGTCTTGCATTTCTTGATAAACCTTGGCAAATAATGACTTCTCAGTGTCCAGCGTTCTGATGAATAAACGTGTAGGGCGAGATTCCCGTGTGAGTAACCCCTCATGTTTTGCTGATCTTGTAAATCAGACAAATTCACTGTGTCACTGGCATCTCACACCAGATCAGATAATGCCCAGTTTCCTGTAATGTAAAGGTACATTAACCTTTGTGTGCTCTCGCTGAAGTTTCAACAAAAGATGTCTGGGAAGAACTGCGAGGCCGCAATGCAATTACTTTCTGAGCACAGAAACAATCCCAGCAGGGAAAAGATAAGGGGGGGGGGATTGCTAAGGGGAGATCATTCCCTCTCCTTTGATTGCCCCCCAAATAATGAACACAGCCTAACAAATCACTGTGCTTTCTGGCTTATGCAGTTACCTTTCCAGAGAAAAAGACAGCTTTGTTGTGAGCCTTAAAAATATCTGATTGACAGCTTGGGCTTCAGAAACATACAGCGCAGAGCCTGACAAGCCAAACTGTAAACAGTGGTAGCTGCTTTTAAGAAGTCACTTAGGTGACCCCATGGGAAATGTTGTCAGCTTCTTCTCAGTTAGCAAGCCTCGAAGACCGGCGCACACCTCCGTCTCTCTCAATTTCTTTGTCAGACGTTGAGAGGATGGGCGGATCTGCTGCAGGCACCATTTCTGTTTTGCAGGATGAAGAGAATTTTGTACAAGAGCTGGATGATGCTACTTTTTACTAGGGCTTATCTCTAGCGGAACAAAACTTTGTCTTCTTTAAAGAGGCAGGTTCTCCCCAGTTGAAAGAATGCCTGTGAAAAGGCAGGCGCTCAGCTCCACTACACAAACACAGCTCTTTGCTTTTCTTTCCCCTTTCATTTTGTTTTCTTGTAGGCTATGAGCCGTAGAAGGCAAGTGAAAAATGAATTTGTGGAGGTGGTGGAGGTGGCACTGCTGCTGCTGCATGAAGTTCAGCACCAGTTGTCATACTTTGTTTTTATTTTTGCTTTTAAAAAAGGTTGGTTCTACATTACTCACTTATTCTGTAAGTTTCTTCTGCCCTTCCTCCTAGGAGCTCAGGGCAGTGGTACATGGTTCTCTTCTCCCCCGTTTTATCCTCTCAACAACCTTGTGAAGTAGATTCGACTGAGAGAGAGCAACTGGCTCAAGGTGGCCCTGTGCACTTCTATGGAAGAGTGGGGATTTGAACCTGGGTCTCCTATATCCAAATCACTACACTACACTGGCTGTTAATTAAGTCTGGATCCAGATGTTGTTGGATACTGTGTGTGCAGGAATATTCGGGAAGCGAACAATGACAAACAATATAGCATAACATGCAGATCAGTCCTAGAAGTCTGCAGTTTTCATGATCTGTTCACTTTGTTTTTGCAGACCATTCAGACTATGACTTGGTCCACAGGTTGAAAAATACAGGCAAGAAAATCCAGGAGGTGAATGATTATAGGTAGGGATCCTACCACTGCTATAGTCAATGAAATTCTGGAAGTGACATCATGACTCTCTAGGACTTGCTGGAAACTCTATGTTAAACCATGCATTTTTCTGGCAACTCCTACAGAGGCATGATGTCACTCCCAGGTTGTCCCTGGACATGGCCTAACACTGTCACTCGAATGGTTCCCCCCCCCATCCTCCAACTCCTTAGCTTTGACTCATGAAAGCTCAAATTAAATGTTGTTCATTTTTAAGGTGACAGTGGACTCTTGTTATACTTTTTATAACAAAGTAACACAGCTACAGGGCCGTGGTGGCTCAGTGGTTAAGATACTTAGCTATAGACCAGAAGGTCAGTAGTTCGGCCGTTCGAGACCCGAGTGCCGCATGATGGAGTGAGCTTCCATCTCTGGTCCCAGCTCCTGCCAACCTAGCAGTTCGAAAGCAAGAAATTGCAAGTAGATAAATAGGTACTGCTTCAGTGGGAAGATAACAGCATTCTGTGCGCCTCGGCGTTTAGTCATGCTGATGACCACAGAAACATCTTTGGACAGTGCTGGCTCATCAGCTTGGAAACAGAGATGAGTCCCCACCCCCAGAGTTGGATTTGACTGGCTTTTAAGCAAGGGAAACCTTTACCTTAACACAGCTACCCCTTCACAGTCGTACAGAGAACAAGAGCAGTCAAATAACCTGAAAGCAAAGGAGAAAAAAAGAAAAACCAGGACATCTCCTGAAGGGGATTACTTCCCTAATAGGATCTGGGCCCTTGGGAATGGATTCTTATGAAGAATATAGCACTTCATTAAGTCCTGTTTCTATTCCATTAACAGCTGACATGGAAAAAAGGAATACCTGGGCAGTGCAATAAGGCTGTTGCACTGAACCACACTTACAACGTGTGGTACAGATGTGTGGATTGGTTACATCCGTAGCCCTGTTCACATGTCATAGCGAACACACATACATTCTGCTTGTACCTGCATTCATTCGTTCGTAAGAAAGAATCAATGCATGTTAGCTTTACAAATAAAACCGGGGACCAATACTTGGATAAATGTGCAGTTTCAATCACCCATTCAGTTGTACGTGCATTGAATGGAACAAGATAATTGCTCAGCACGTGTATAAAGAAAAACCAAGTGTGCATACTGTGCCCAGATCGTGCTCACTGTAACGTGCAATCACTGGGCTTTGGTTTGCCTTCTGTTTGTGTGTCAGAGTGCACAGCAGTTCCTGATGTTTAAAATAAGAGAATTACTAAAGTACCATTTTGGGGGGTAATGCTATGGGGTCTTTTGAATTCACATAGTTTAGGGCCTCAGCACATCTCACTCAGGCCCTTCATCATTTTGGGTTTTTTTTAAAAATAAGAAATGAGGAAACATTAATTTTGAAATATGTCTGGCCAGCCTGTATCAGCTTCTTTTTGTAGTGACAGTAGTGGCTGCAGTCACACACACTAAATAACCTACTTTCAATCCACTTTCAATGCACTTTCCAACTGGATTTTGCCAGTTCACACAGTAAAATCCAGCTGGAAAGTGTACTGAAAGTGGATTGAAAATGGATGTTTTAGTGTGTGTGACCACTTATCTTTTAGAAACATTTCCCTATAGTTAATAGCATTAAGAAATTTATAGTCTGAGGACTTGCCCTAGAATCACATGACCTTAGTTCTAGAACATTGTTTACCAAACCTAAGCAAGTCTGCTGAGAAATCAATGTAATTTTATTTAGTTGGGTTTACTCCCAGGAAAGCATTCTTGGGACTGCAACCATGGAGGCAGCTGTACAAGATGTTTAGGTGCTGTTCGTATTAAAGTTGTCTGAAGCCATTATTCATTCTGTTAAGCTGGGTTGCCAGATCTGGTTGGGAAATGCCTGGATATTTTGGGGCTGGAGCCTGAGGAGGGTAGAATTTGGGGACGGGAGGGACCTTGGCAGGGGTATAATGCCATAGAGCCCACCTTTCAAAGTGGCAGTTTTCTCCAGGGGAACTGATCTGTGTTGCCTGGAAACCAGTTGTAATTCTGGAAGATCTCCAGGAACCGCCTGGTGACTGGCAAGTCTACTGTTAAGTCTGTATCTGCAGACCCAGAAGTACTCAGTTTTTGTGTTTTCTTTTTCAATAATGTTAAGCTACATGGGGTAAATGGAAAACCCTGTTCTCTTTTTATCAACAATTACTGCAGGGTTGCCAGCCTCCAAGAGGGACCTGGGGAACCCCTGGAAATACAGTTCATCTCCAAACAAAGCAGCCCAGTTCCCGGGGAGAAAATGGATGCATTGGAGGGTATACTCTGTGGCCTGTACCCCACTGAGGTCCCTGTCCTCCCCAGGCTCCAACCTCCAAATCTCCAAAACTTTCCCAACCTGGAGCTGGCAACCCTAAATTACCATCTTGAGCACTTTTTTGGACTTGAACATGTGAACTATTGGCCATCCAGCTTTAAATTAGGAAATCTGTTGCTTGGGGGGGGGGGCACTCCTCCTACCAGTCTGGAATTCATGTGCCTTGTAATTTGACGTCACTTTTTTAAAAAACCATCCTAATAAAAGTAAACATTTGGACGCAGGGTGTGCAGCAGGCAGCTCAGCTGCCCTTTTCCCCGTGCCTCTGAACAAACCATTTATTGGACAGGAAGCCTGTCGCACCACATAAAAAATAATTTTTTAGGGAAAAAAATTTCAACCAGACTGGCAGCATAAAAATGTTTGGCTCTGTCATCTCTGTGTTTCTGTGAGCGTCGAAAGATCTATAATTCTCACACTTAATGTAATTCCAAGGCATCGGGAGTGATTTACAGTCAGTTTACTCAATACTTTCAGTTTTATTTAATGTAACAGTTATGGCACATAAAAAGTTTATTGAAAATCCTTTGGGAATGTGATTGAGTAAGAAACAGTCATTGCTAATACCATTACAAAAGCTGAGGAGAGGGGCCTTGGCATGTTCTCAGAGTGACCTTTGTGGCGGCCTGAACCGGGGGTCACGCGGGAATATATTTCCTCTGTCCCACCGCCCCTCAACAGTCCCTCCATGCTGCTTTGCATTTCTGATGAGTAAGACTCCTGGGCCTCAGACACAACCATTTTTCATCTTATTTATAGCCCTGACTGCATACCATTGCTATCTATCACGTTTATATTCTTGCACTTTCTCCACAGAGCCCAAAGCAGCACACATGGTTCTTCATAGCAACCTTGTAAAGTAGGTTCAGCTGAGAAACTGTGACAGCCCTAGTTAGGGATGCCAGGTCTCCCGCTATGGCAGGAGATGTCCTGGACATCTCTCCCATTATGTGGCAACACTTCAAAGGTCAGTGGCAGGAAAATAAGGAAAAGGGTGTGTTTAATGTCACTTCTGGCAAAAACAAGAAGTGACATCCTGATGTCAGGCTGATGCTCTAGGATTTGCCAAAAACTTTATAGGAGCTAGTAGAGTTTAGGGCCGAGGACAGACTAGTATTCTGCCGCACCTCCACGGTGCGGCAGAATAAGGCGGGGGAATTGTCCCCGCCGCGCGGCATTCGCACGCCGCCGGAAGGAAGCCACCCGCAGCGTTCAGACTGTGGGCGGCTTCCTACAGCGGCGTGTGAACGCCGCACGGCTCCCCCTCCCGGCACGCATTCATACCCGCCAGAGGCGGGAGGAGCGCAGTGCCGGATGCAATGCATCCGGGCTGCCTCTTCGGGGCAGGTGCGGCAGTCTGAACGGCCGCTCTGCCTCTGCTTTTGAAGTGGAGGCAGAGCGGGCCAGACTGCCAGTCTATCCTCGGCCCAGTGAATCCGAGAGCATCATGACATCACTTTTTGTCTTGTACTGGAAGTGATGCTGAGCACTGGTATGATACTGTTCCCACCACTCAGATATTCCCAGGGATGCCGGGTGACCCTGTGAGCTTCACAGCTGAATAGGGATTTGAACCTGGGTTTCCCCATGCCTACACTTTACCAGTTTGGTGTAGTGGTTAAGTGTGCGGACTCTAATCTGGGAGAACCGGGTTTGATTCCCCACTCCTCCACTTGCACCTGGCTGGATGACCTTGGGCAAGCCATAGCTCTGTACCAGCTGTTCTCTCAAGGACAGCTTGGGAAAGAGCTCTCTCAGCCCCATCTACCTCACAGGGTGTCTGTTGTGGGGAGGGGAAGGGAAAAGGAGTTTGTAAGCCGCTCTGAGACTCCCTTGAGGAGTGGAGGGCGGGGTATAAATCCAATCTCTTCTTCTCTTCCTCTTCTCTTCTTCTTCTACTGTATTACCCTGACTTTCATTATCAGAGAGTCATGCAGTGTGCAGCCTGCCATTTCCAAGACTGCCAACAGGGCAGGACTAAGAAGAAAATAGTCCAGTGATGTTATAACAGCTGATATTAACAGCACATGACCACAACCAGTACCTCTGGTTATAAGAATCTTGCTGCTACAAGAAAATGTAAGGGACAGGAGAATATGCAGATTAGGACCTTGAAGAGCCAGGATCAAATCCCCACCCTGCCATACTAGGAGATCTTGGGCCAGTTACACTCATTCTAAGCCACCTTAGAAGATCTGATGAGGAGGAAATGGGGAGGTATGTGGCTTCCTGAGCTCCTTGGAGAAAGAATAGAAATATCATGCACAGCAACATATTTGACTATTCATGGCCAATGTACCATGTACCAGTGTAACATGGCCAATGTAACAAGTGATGCCAGTGTCATTTCCTTATCAGTAGGAAAATGGTGGGGGGGGGGGAGGCAGGAGCCCCTCCTCACCCCACATGGAGGTACAGAGTAGGCCCCCCTCAGGCTTTAAAAGCACTGTTCCGCTGTCTGGGGAAGCTGGACTTGACTTGTTAAAATGTACTGAGTATTTGGGCCATAAGGCCTACTTCTTACTGTGGTGATAAAGCTTTTTCAAGAATTGACCACTTCACACTCTACAGATAGGAGAATCATTGGTTTGAAGACTCTTCTGTATCCCTACAAAATCCTTGCTATAGCATGTCAGAGGGAAAATGTTTAAGAATGGCCTTCCTGCTGACACGCTAGCACCCTAACTACAGGGACTTTTAAAATAAACTGGAGCATCCAAGCACATAAGCAATCTGAAATGGTACATTTAGGCACAGGTTTATCATAAGGCTCAAAGCAAATATGACTAAAACGACTCTTTCAATTGGGTGCAGCTACAATTCGAATTGGAGCTAGGAAGCAAGGGAGGAAGAGATTTAACTCACAAAGTCATGCTCCTTTTTGCCAATGAAAATTAGGTTCCCTGTGCTGTGTGTGGTTTTAAAAGGGCAGGGAGAGATGTGTCAATACCTGTGTTTCCCTTGCTTTAAAATACTAACAACACTATGGCAAGTCTAGCTTTGATAAGTGAAACTATGGACCTAGGGTAGGGTTGCCAGCTCTGGGTTGGGAAATACCTGGAGAATTGGAGTGTGGGGCCTGAAGAGGGAAGTGTTTGGGGACAGCAAGGACCTAGCAGGCTATAATGCCATAGAGTCCACCCTCAAAAGCAGCGATTTTCTCCAGGGGAAATGATCTTAGTTGTCTGAAGATGAATTGTAATAGCAGGAGATCTCCAGGTGTCCCCTGGAGGTTGGTAACCTGAGCCCAGGGTAGCTGCTTAAGCCAGTTTGGTGTAGTGGTTAGGAGCGTGGGCTCTAATCTTGGAGAACTGGATTTGATTCCCCACTCCTCCACATGCAGCTGCTGGTGTGACCTTGGGTCAGTCATAAGTTCTTTCAGAGCTATTCTCTCAAGGGCAGTCCGCGAAAGAGCTCTCTCAGCCCCACCTACCTCACAGGGTGTCTGTTGAGGGGAGGGGAAGGGACTCCACTCTGAGACTTCTCTGGGTAGTGAAGGGCGGGGTATAAATCCAATCGCTGCTGCTGTTGCTTCTTCTTTGCTCTCAAATACTTCCTGCCACTTTGTGGATCAGAAAAAAATAATGGGATGGGTAGTTTGTTAGGAGGAGATGTTTGTGTCCACACCTACTGACCTGGCTGCCACCAATAAGATGCCTTTGAAGTGGGTTTGGATGTACAGTATGGGTAGAGGATAGAGATACTGCTTCTCAGTTTGATTTGTGAAATCCATAATTCTCTGCTCAACCTGCCCGTACAGGCTGGCCCTGCCACCAGTAGCACACACACACAAAATTAAAATAGATGTTTGGTTAACTGCTTTTATGCGTACACTGACATACTTTTAAAAGATCATGACAACCATCTAATGACAAAGTTATAGAAAAGTAAATTTTATTCACTATTGAAATACAAGATTTCAGGGTAACAGTCAACCATTAAAAAAAACTTATTATGAAGAATGCTATGTGTAGGTGGGGAAACCCTTAACTATAGAGACTAAGGACCAAACTACACATTATGTTTAACATGTACTACCAGTAGGGATGTACAACAGGATGCCAGCTGTGAGTTCCCCTTGGAAACTCAATTTAGAAGTGGCACAGGGACCCAATTCTGCTTGGGAACGTGGTATAGGGGAGGAAGGGCTCCCATGCCATTACCCTGATCTGAAATAGCCTCAGGGGCACATCATTCTAATGGGGCAAGTGACACCCCAGGGCTGTTTTTGATCAGGAAGAAGACACTGGGGTAAAAGGCAGGACCTCCCCCCCTCCCCCAGGATATGGTCTCAACCTGCGAGTTTCTAAACTGAGTTACCACATGGGAAATCCACAGCTGGCATCTTCTGTAAGTCCCCCTAGTGATCATGTGGCAGAAGTATTGTGCAGTGTGGCCCTATGCAGGAATTCTCTCTCTCTGTTTTTTTGGGGGGAAAAGAAGTGCTGGAACTCTCAAGAGGGAAATGAAGTTTTCAATCTGTGTACTGAAAACTCATGAAGATAAAAAAAAATATTGAAGAAGTTCTGGAACTCTATTCTGGCACATTCCCCCAGAAAAAAAAAAGCCCTAAGTTATTTTGTCAAATGAAAGGCTCTAACGTTGTGTTTGCGTTTTATCATTCTGTATGGCATGCTTTTGTGTTTCAGTTTTAAAAAGTCAATGTGGCCTGGTAGAGTGGGTAGGGCCAGCTACAACTGGGAGTGCTATGAAGTTGGTAAGGCAAGGGCACAGCTAGGGTTGCGTGGAGAAAAATGTAGTTTCCCTGTAATAGAGGCAAAATGTGTGGAAATGGGGCAGCTGAAGCTTTTCATGCCATGGTGGTAAATCCCATCACCTGGTAAATAACATCCCATTAAGCCTCTATTAAAGGAGCAGGACACTTTTTCTCCAGGCTGTAGGCAACCCAGTGCATCTCTGTGCATTACCGATGCTACGCTGAGTGAAGCTGAGCAGAGTGTGAAGGGTTAAATCTTCCCCCAAGGCTCCCATCCAAATTGCAGCTGTATGTGCAACTTATCTCTTACAAGCTAACAGAGAGCCATGACCTTTCTCGGGCCTAGTTTGGTCCTCAGTGAGAACTGATTATAGACAAGTGATCAGAAGCAAAGCAACTTTTCAGTCCCGCCGTGATCTAACAAGCCGGTGATTGTTAGAGGGAAATTCCTCCGAATGCCGGTTGGCAAGGCCAGTGCTGTGTTTCAGAATGCGCTCTTGGCAAGAGGTGGCGGGGAGGGCGTCTGCAGAGAGATGGCTGTATAGCGTATGGATTAACATGGTTTTATTACATTACTCTTTAAGCTTCAAAGGTCTGCCAGGAAACCCAAGCTTACAATCTATTGAGTGACATTTTAAGAACAAATAATACATTCATATATTAAATTTGAGAATAAACACATACATTATAGGAAGGGATTTTGTCTCTGCCTGACCTTTTCCATTGTATTCCCCCTGCGCGGGGCCAGAGAGGAGCCTCTTCCAAGAACCTTTCAAATTGGCTACAGAGAGAAGGTTTTTGCTTGCTCAAAGTGCCGCTGAAACATGACTTGGAAATAAGAGCTTAACCGTGATTATCCCTCTGACACTAATCTACGGCTACACGAAACCTTGTTGCCTCAGATTAATCAATTAAGCATCAACCCACAGAAAGGGAGAGCTGCCGGGGCCTGCATTTCTTCTCTTGGCAGGTGGTTCCTTCAGCCGTCTCCCTTCCCAGCCGATCTCTCGTTTCCACTCCCTCTCCATTGGACGCTGTGTGACGCATTTCCAAGCTGAAGTTCCAAGGGCAGCACTACCGAGTTTAGTTTCCTTTGGCTGAGAGAGTCCTGAAGAATGAAAATGTCTTTGTACTTATTTGCTTTGTTTATGGAGCCAGAGTGGTGTAGCCGCCCTGCCGGTTTTTAATTTTTTTAAAAAAAGTTCATTGTTTCAGCTTGTATGGTGTTTGTGTTCTTATTATGTTTAACTTTTTAAGCCACCTAAAGTAGGCTATGTGGAGAAGTGGCACAGAAAGAAAACAGATGCATAGAGTGTTGGACCAGGGAGAGCTGTGTTTGAATCCCTGTGCTCAGCTACGAAGCTCACTGGGTGACCTCATGCCAAGTCACCTTCTTTTAGATTTACTTATGTCACAGGACTGCAAGAATACAGTGGAAGAGACGTGAACCTTGGGCTGACCAAAAAAGAGATCAACAGGATATGCAAAGAACATAAATGGAGACTAAGACGTGCTCTTGGAGAGCGGGACCCAAGATGGCCATGCATAGTATCCCAAATTCCAGCTAGTTCCAGCAAGAAACCCTTGATCTTCCTGGGTTGATTCTAAGATGCAATTTCTCACACTCTCTTTCACTCCTCTTGCCTTCTCCTGCTCCCAATTATAATGGGTACTTTATTCAAAACAGTTTCTTTACCTATTAGTCATCCATTTTAGCTCCCGGTAATAAAACATCTACTGGCAATCTTTCTATGAATGAAGTTTCTGGCCAGTACTGAAAAACATGCCAGAGGGAAAATTGTAGAAAATGCCCAAGGCAATGCATGGCTAGCTTGGTTTCTTTGTCTTCGTCTTTCTGTCAAGCAGGCAAGATTCTTCTCTGTGAGGAAATATGATCCACTATCATATTTCTCCACTGTTAACTCTTCTCAAGAGAATTTTTTTTAAAAAAAATTATTTTAAAAATCTTTTTGATGTGTTCTGTGAAGAAATGCATTTTTTTTTCTTTGGAGGTCTGAAAAGGAGCAAAATCTCCCCTTTGCATTTTAAAAGTTTCCCCCCCTCTGGGCAGAAAACAGGCAGGGGAGAAGGAATTCATGTTAAATTGCTTCCCAGATGTACCTCAGCTCATCTGCATACAAATGCTAATAGATCTAGCAGGAGAGATAATGGGTGGGTCAAGGTCTCCCCCTTCCTCCTAGCAGGGAACAGAGATTTTGTGGAATGAAATGCTAGCGGGTCTCCAGGAAGGAAATGTCCTGGAGATCTCCAGCAAAAGCTTCTTTGACCTGGTCAGTGGGTGGAGAAACAGATATGATAAAACTTCTGGGAGCCAGGAGGAAGGTCTCTTTTCGTTGGATACTGAGGCCATGACAGCAGGCAGGACTTCCAACTAAGGAGGGGAGCATTGACCATGTGGTTGGCCTGAACAGCTAGAGCAAGCTTCAAGTTCATGGTAACTCTGTAGAGATCTAAAACTCCAAAGCTAATGAGCCTGTCTTATATTTTAACATCTGATAGGGCATGTGTAGAGAGAAGTACAGAGGATTTGTGTTTTACCCATTTCTTTTTTGAATCCCTTGCTCAATCTGGTGCTCTGCTAAACGCATGCTTATGGACATTTTCTTTTACATAAATACTTTAAACTTTTGGTGCTGGTAATGGTTCTCTGTACCACATAGACCTCCACCATCTTGGACACACTATTTTAAAAGGAGCCCCAGGAGGAAGTCAGGCAGTTAGCAAGTGGCTGTTCCTCCAGGGGTACACAAGGCAGTAAACTTGGTGACCAGGCACTGAGCAGCAGGAGACATGGAGACAAGGCCTCAGACCTTGGAAGGAAGCTGGGAGTCCTGGCCTTCCCAGTGGGCAATTCCTTATAAAGGTCAGGTGGTAGTGGTGGGCTACCCAGAAGTAGGGGGAAAAGCCTTTCCAGGTGTTGAGAAAAACCTGGAAAGGTCAGAGCAGACCCGTTCTGCCACATGTTCTTTGATGGTGGTGGTGATGGTGGTGGTGGTGGTGGGTGTTGTTGTGGAAGTAGTTAGTAATTAAAGTCTTCTTTGACCCCTGACAGATTTCACAAAGGTTCATATAAGAAGTGACCTCCTAGATCAAAGCAGCACCCTATGTCACACAGAGACCAACCTGTTCCTCTGGAGGGCAAGTGGCCAAGGCCTTAATGGAAATAATTTTGTAAGCCATCACAAAAGCCTGTTTACCACCTTCCACCATCACAGCTAGTAGCTACTGATGGATCTATCCTCCATGAAGCTGAATTTGTTCATGGGAATAACATTGCAAGCCATAGCAAAAGCCTGTTCAGCCATAGATGCCACTGGTAACGGGGTGCATAAGGAAGCCAGGCACAGGTATGTCACTGTTTTCTAAGTCTTACCACATCTTCCAGCAGTTTTTCAGCACTGTGATTCAGCAAGACTTGCTGCTTTTCCATCATGACTGATTCATCTCAAGGAATAAGAAGTACACAAGGGCCAGTGAGAAAGCATGATGTAACAAGATGTTTTGTTTTTGCTTTTGTCGCTGTCAGATTTGCACAGGGTCTTTCAGATAGGGCTTTGAAAAAAAGTATAAATAAATAGGCACAGCTGGGTGTTATCTCTGTTCAGCTGTTCCCACACTGCTATATATAAAACACAAGGCCATGAGATGAAAGACTACTAGCAATTCTGTAGGTTTACCAGATGTCCTCTTTTTAGAGGACATGTCTTCTTCTTCTTCGGTGTCCATCTTCTTTTGGGCTTTTAAAAAAAAACTGATGAAAATGTCGTCTTTTTGTGTTGGAAGGTTAGGAACAGCGTTCCCTCTAAGCTGAGTTACTGTGAGCTAGCTCACAGTTTTTTAGCCTCCAGCTCACACAATTTTGTCTTAGCTCAGGAAGGATGGCTCCAGAGCAAACTAATTTATGCAGTACCCAAATTGCTCACTCACAACTTTAATGCCAGTAGCCCACAAAATAGAATTTTTGCTCACAATATTCCACGGCTTAGAGAGCGCACTGGTTAGGAATATTCCTAGTTACTAGCAATTATCACTGTTTAAATAGTAGGGGTATTTAAAATGATATTGGTCATAGCGATCTCTTGTTTGAAGTCATCAGTCTGGAAACATGTCCTCTTTTATGCTTTTCAAAATATGATAACCTTAAATTTTATATATTTTCCCCTGTAAACTGATTTGTTTGTTCAATTAATGTCCAGAGGTACCCTTTTGGTTCTGCTCCCAATGATGACCATTTTTTGGGGGGATAGTGATACTAACCCTTGGGATCTTCCTTGCCAAATATCAGGCCAGTCAAAGAAAGCCTTCCTCTTTTACACATAACTAAAGCATTACAAGTAGCCAACTCTAAAATGTTTGCTATCCAGTAGGGTTGAAGTTTATCAGTTCAGTCTATGGTGGTGCCATAAGATCTTCCCAAGCTCCAGGACTTCCCAACCTTGAGTTGGCAAACCTTGCTGAGGCCGTAACCAATACCATGTTTTAGAGGCCCCATAGCATTACCATAGCCCAGGGATGTCCCTCCTGCAGGGAGACATTTTAAGGGCAGCCCAGTTTAGAAGCCCCTCATAATCTGAAGCTCTAAACAGTAGTTTACTTAGTTTGTGCATAAATCCAGCTCCAGTCTTCCCTTCACTCTTAAATTGCTCTATCCAAACTATTCATCTCTCTCACTGTCCAGATCCTGTGGCATCCTTTCCCAGATCCTCACCAATCACCCATCAAATTCTAGCTGTGGAATGCGGCTCTCCCCTCTCCTCCTTCCCAGTGGTGCCCTCAACATCTCCCCACAAACCACATGGGAATGGCATTTCAGGGGTCTGCAGCGAGGAATCACCTGAATTCCAGGAAACCCCTTCTGCAAGCAGAAGTGCACAGAAGAAAAGCTTCAGATCCTACCCTTTATCCCAATATATTCTTTTATCCTTCCCTTCCTCCAATAAGCTAGATTTCTCTACTCCATGTATGATCCTTCCCTCTTTAGGCTTATAGCGATCCAGCAAGTGACTGGTCAACCACCATTCAGTGAACCTGATAATAGAAACTGAGGGTCTCAACCCAGTGTAGGGGTCAGAGTGTCGTACGAAGAGTGGGAGACTCTGGGTTCAACTTCCCAATCAGCCATAAAGCTCCTTGGGTGACCTTGGGCGTGTCATTTGCTTTCACCCAAAACTACCTGTTGTGAGGATAATATTGAGGAGTGGGGGACTCAAGCACACCACCCTGATCACCTTGGAGAAAGGGTAGGGTAAGAACGTGATAGACAGTCTGACATGGCCTCTTCTTTATTTATGTATTAAAATAACAATTGCATCCCACCATTTTCTCTCTCCCAAGGCTGAGATTAAAAGCACTTCAGGTCCACTAGCTAAAGCGTTCTGTTATTTTATGTTTCTAACTATCATACTATTTCCCCCTGCCCTCCCCTTTCCCTTTTGCCACTGCGGTGATTGACGCTACTGGAGCAGAGCAAATGGATGCGCTGAGTATCCATTTCTCTGGGTTACTACATGAAAATGACCGATGCTCGGACGGTTATTGCTAGTCTGGGAGCCAATGAAAGCATTCTTCCTGGTGACAACCGCCATTGCCTTGTGCCAGGCGATCAGTTAAAAATGTAAATAAAAAAAGGCTACTTTAGGAGAGCCAGCCGGGGTGTGCGTTGGCGGGGAAGGAGGGGGAGAACTGCAACAGCGGCCGTTTATTGATCCCCCAGTCAAGATTGATGGCACAATAAGAGCGGGAGGCGAAGAGTGATTTTGCTTTTGAAAACCTTGATGAATAAGCACTCGAGGACAACAAATAGCCGGACTCCCCGGATGATGGACGGCGACGGCCGAACAAGATGCATTTTTATAAATGGGAGAAAGGAGAGGCGGACTTATTAAAAAAAATGAATGACCACATGTGGCAGGGATATGCCACTGGGGAGAAGCCAGCCATTGATTTATGTGCACTCCCGGCATTTGAAAATTCAATAACAACATTGACAAATGAGAGGCAAAGCTGGACAGAGGACAGCACAGAACTTGGGAGTGGGGAAAAGAAAATGCCAAGGTCAGAATGAAGGAATGGGGAGAGGGAGGGAGAAAATGCTTCTATCAGAGAGGCTTCGAGGACTGAACTCACCTATATAAAGACGTTCATTAGACATATGCATGGAGGAGAGATCCATCGATGGCTACTGGCAAAGCTAACTGAAGGGATCCTCTGCATCCAGAGGCAGTAATAACTAGATAGGTGCTTAGGAGGCAACATCAAGAGAGGCCTTGGACTCTATGGCACTTGTTGGCCTTCGAGGTCAACTAGTTGGCCACTGTATGATACAGATGGGATAGACAGGATGCCTGATTGGATGAACCCCAGGTCGGATCCAGCGGAGCACTTCTTATATTCTGAAATATTATCCCGGCCTTAGATCCCTGCTTCTCCTTATAATAGTCAGGTATTCATGTCATTCATGTCATGTTTTGTATTAGTTCCAAGGTCCGATGTAGTTCCAGCCCAGGGGTTACCTTTTGGTCTGAGTAATGGCTAGGCAAGCTACTGGGATGGGCTCTGGTAGGCCTTGGGTTCTTTTCTTTGTTTGTTCTGAATAAAGTTCTACTTGGTTTACTCAAGACAACCCTAAACATATTTCTGAGTGACTGCAGAATCCTACACTCCAGCTCATCTATGCTGATGAGTCTTGAATTTCTAGGAATTTCTAGATTTGAGTTCAGTAGACCAATAGAGACCAACAACATTTGGGGTGGCGTAAGTTTCAAGAGTCAACACTACCTCTGACGAAAGGAGCTTTGACTCTTGAAACCTTATAACTTGGGGAAATCTTGTTTGTCTTTAAGGTGCTAGTCTTCTTAACCACTTGAGTCACTGCAGCCCTACCTATAAAGTAGACTGCTGCTATTATTCTGTATTGTGAGGAGGGGCGGAGAGGGCCTTAGCACCTTGCAAAACACTTTACAAATCAGGCAAACATGAGATGTGAATCAGGAAGCTCTTGAATCATAGCTCACTCTTGTAGGAATTGTTGCATGTGAGCTTCTATATGGTTTCTCTATTTAAAAAGCCAAAGTACTTTACAAACTAATAAACCAACACTGATGTTTTAAATTGACAAGACAACCAATATATGTATAAGCAAACCAAATTCCATCTGCAGACTGCAATAAAAGTCTAGAGGAATAAGGAGGTTTTCACTTGAGCCTTTAGAGAAGCAAGCAACCGGTTTTCAAAGAGAGAAATTCTGCAGTGCTGGGGCAACTGCTGAAAAGGCCCTGCTCCACTGGCATTAAACTGTGAAGGTATCCTGAGCAAGACCTCACTGACCGTGGGAAGGTCTGTAGGGGAATAAAAGCAAAAAACAACCCCCCCCCCCCCCCACTTCAGTGGCATCTTCAAGATCAACATTTATTCCAGCGTGAGTTGTCATGAGATAATGCACTTCCAATGCATTTCAGCAATTGTTTGCCAGTTGATGTTCCTGTTTCACACCATAAAACCCAGTCACAAACAATTGTTAAAGTGCACTGCAAGTGCATTATCCAGTGTGTGTCAAAGCAGCCAGAGCTCACTTCTTCAGATGCAACAGGAGAAATAAACTCCTTTACTTCCGTTTCCCCCCCCCCCAAAAAAAAAACAAAGAAAGGGAGGGGGAATTGAGGAAAAAGAGGCATGGTATAATAAATCAGGTGAGATTCTGTATGTGGGGACTCGAACAGCTTGGACACTTTAATGGATGGTGGGAAAAGGTCAGAGGTTCTGGCCTGCCTTACAAGTGAGAAGATAAACAAGGGCTAAAATAAAGCAGGGTAAAAAACTAATTAAGAAAGAGACTGAAGTATGAGAAAAATGAGAAAAGGGATTATGGTATGATACAACAAGTTAAGAACAGTCTATTGAAGTTATTAAAAGGAGAGTCTTCTTGGATTATTAGAAACTAGGAATAGGGCCCGTTGTGGAAATAAATACAACGGGCTCTAGAAAGAGGCTCTGGGAGAGTGCCCTGGCCTTGGGCACTCAGTGTCAATTTGCTGTGGTGACCTCAGCAGGGTATAATGACACAGAGTCCATCATTTTCTCCAGGGGAAGATCTCTGCCATCTGAAGAGCAGTTGTAATTCAGCATGATCCCCATCCCTCCCCTGGAGATTGGAAACAATGGTTCCCCATGAGGGAATGGGTGGTTTGAAGGGTGGAATCTATGGCACTGAACCTGTCTGAGGTCCCACCCCTGCTGAAACCTCACCCTCTTCAGGGTCCACCCCTCAAATCTCCAGGAATTTTCCAACCTGGAGATGGCAACCCTACCTCCCAGACACATGTCGATGTATCATTATCTGCCCCCTGGCTTCAGCTTTCTATCTCCTCCCCCTCCCCCCCAGAGAACAGTTGTAATTCTGAGTGATCTCCAGTCCCCACCTGGAGATTGGCAACAATGGTTCCCCATGAGGGACTTGCTGGCTTGGAGGGTGGAGTCTACGGCATTGTACCTGTCTGAGGTTGCACCCCTCCTGAAACCTCACTGTCTCCAGGCTCCATCCCTCAAATCTCCAGGAATTTTCCACCTGGAGTTGGCAACCCTATCTCCTTCCCAGCCAACATCAATCTCACTCTTCAACTTTCCATCTCCCCCCCACCCCCGCAGCCTCCACTGTGCTTTGAAGCCCTGACTGTCTTGTCACATTGGCCGTCATAACGGGTCCATCTCAGCAGGGTATAAGGACATAGAGTCCACCATTTTCTCCAGGGTAACTGATCTCTGCCATCTGGAGAGCACTTGTAATTCTGAGTGATCTCCAGCCCTCGCCTGGAGATTGACATACTTCCCCTGGTAGAAAAGTAGTCTTTCTCTGCAATGGGGACTGAAGCAGCTGACATCATTCTTCTCTCCCCCTTTTGACTTGCATAACAACCCTGTGAGGTAGGTTAGGCTTAAAGTCTGTGACTGGCCCAAAATTACCCACTCAGCAAGAACCTGGGTCTAGCAGATCCTGTTCTGAAGCGCTTACTGCTACGCCTAGGGTACCCAACCTCCAGGTGGAGCCTGAAGATCGCCAGGTATCACAATTGAACTCCAGACAACAGATCGCCCCCCCCCCCCCCCGGAGATAATGACTGCTTTGGAGGGTGGCCTCTATGGTATTCTGTTCAGCTGGCCCCAATGAGCTTTTTCCCAGAGCCCAACAGGTATGGAAAGGGGCTTTCAAAGAAGCAAGCTCGGTTGCCTAGCAATGGGCACTGAGGGGAAAGTTGCCAGCTCTGATGATGGAATAGGGTTCCCAACCTCCAGGTGGGGCCTGGGGATCTCCTGCTTTTACAATGGATCTCCAGCTGACAGAGATCAGCTCCCCTGGATAAAATGGCAGCTTTGGAGGGTGGACTCTATGGCATTGTACCATGTTGAGGCCACTCCCCTCCCCAAACCCCACTCTCTCCTGGATCCACCCCAAAGTCTCCAGGGATTTTCCAACCCAGATCTGGCAACCCTATGATGGAAATACCTGAAGATTTGGGGGGTGGATCCTGTGGAGGGCAGCATTTTTTGGGGGGGATGGAAGGAATCAGCAGGGTATAATGCCATAGGGTCTACCCTCCAAAGCAGCCATTTTTTCCAGGGGAACTGATCTCTGTCATTTGGAGATCTATTGTAACAGCAGGAGATCTCCAGGTCCCACCTGGAGATTAGCAACCCTAGGGGGAAAGTCAGCTGCACAGCCAGCCAGCCATGGTGGAGCTAAGCAGGAGAGAGAGCCTGAGGAATTTCACACAGCCAATATGTTCCGTTTCAGGAACTCTTCAGTTATGGTTTCTGTCAGGCATTTCACACAGAACCATATTAGTACCGGTTCCCTATTGGAACATATTGGCCCTTTCACACAGAAACGTACCTCTCCCATTGGGGAAGCGTTCCTGAGCCGGTTTACCTTGAACCCTCCTCCCAAGCGTTCTTCAGTTCTTGTACTGGTCCTGAAGCACTACGGGGTGCTGTGTGAAATGGCCCCCTGTTTCACAGTTTATTCTGACAGTTTATTCTGGGCACACTGGCAGTGTGCAGTGGAGGGGGTTATGCTGAAAGTCCATTGTCTTTTCACTGACAGAAGCAGGCCACTGAGGGGACAGTTAGGCCCACCTGGCAGTGGCGGAGGAGAAGAGTGGTCCCAGCACCCCGTCGTTTTTTTCCCTTCGCTGGCTCCCTCCAGACTGAGGCCGGGATGCTGGCTGGTGGCTCTGTGGGCGGCACTGAGGCAAAGCAGTGAGAGAATGCAGCCAGTGGCTAGGGACCCCCTTTTGAGTGACAGTCCTTCCAGCCAACTGATTTTGGCACCCCATGGAATCTTGCCACTTGAAAACGGCTTTATATAATAAGGAAAGATTATGATGAGTAAGGGACCCCAAGTTAGGGTTTAAACCAGGACAACAGAACATGTTTTGTTTCCCTGTGAGTTCTAATTTTGTACTTTTTGTGTTCTGCATTCCTTTTTGAAGTTTTTCTGTAGAACAGTGATTTTCAGATCCGCAACAGTATGTCCTGGAAAATTACAATGTTTGCCCTCTGGGTTTTGTGCATTGCAGTTTCTTATATCAGATTTGTATTTATTGATACTCTCATCCAGAGATCGACACATTTGTACCATGTAGATAGTTGAAGGGCACTGTTGGCACATGATAAAAGTAAAGGTAAAGGAGACATGCCATTGAATTTTTTTTTTTAATTTTTTTTTGCGTATTCTGTGGAATACGCAAAAGAGCCTTCTGTAGAATCCTTAGATACATATTTTGCATCCTAAGAAACTGCCTTCTCTGAAAAGAGAATGGATCTTCAGGGAAAGGGTCTTCCATTCTGACACCCCAAGAAAAGTACAGAAGGAACTTTTCAATTCTGATGACTTTCCTTCTACTTTTCTCCTACCTGCCTTCGGCTCACATTCTCTAACCTTCCTTGGGAAAAGTGCTGTAAACATAGGGAGTGTAAATCTGTAGAGGTTATTCTGGCACAATGATATATAAAGCACCGGGGAGGCCTGCTTTGATATGTGGCATGCCATCCTGTGCTCTCTATTATGGGATGGACACTGCAGTGAGAAAGAAAGGGCAGCCAGGAACTAAATAAATTGAGTTATGAGGCCAAGCTTGCTCTTTGTATGAGAACGAAATCTCATTTGAGGGGCTATAGATAAGCTTCGGAAAGGACACTTTTATGGCCACCTTGTTATCTAAGCACCAAGGAGCTACACGTCTAAATCTCCCCGGATCTCAGAAGGGCACTGGTCCTGCAGTCTTAAAGCGATGAGAGAAAGGGCTAAACACCCGTTCAATTCCTCTCTAGCCCACTTCTTAGTAAAACCCTTAATTACATTATCATACTCTACTACGATATAAATGAGGCTAGATCATCATAAAAATCCAAAGATCAACTTAGCCGCTGTGAGATAATTGCTTGCACAGCTGAGTCAGAATTTCACAGGCAAACATTTTTGATTCGAAAGAGGGAATTTCCAAATATTTTCTGGAAGACCACTCCATGTTACCCCTTTTCACAGGGGTCCTTCCCCCAACTCCTGTTTGCTGCCTCTTTTGGCAGCTGCTGCTTTGGTGCCATTTTTAAAGTTGTTTGTTTGTTTGTTTGTTTGCTGGCTACATAATCAGGGATCATGATTACATCATGAAACCAGGTAGCAAATCAGACAGGATTACCAGGCCCTTGCTAGGGGTGTGGGATCCTCCATCCAGGTCCTAGGTTGCCAGAACCCCCCCCCCCCGAAGGTGGAGGTCCCCTGCCGCCTAGGGTTGCCAGGTGTGGGTTGGAATATACCAGGAGACTTTGGGGGTGGATCCAGGAGAGGGCAGGGTTTGGAGAGGGGAGGGGCCTCAGCATGGTCCAATGCCATAGAGCAGGGGTGGGCAATTGATTTGGCTCGGGGGCCACTTTGTGGGAGCGGAGGTTAGCGGAGACGCACCTTTTAAAATGATTGCATTCATTAGTTAACAAACAGAGACAGACTCAGAGGGACAGAGAGAGGCACACAGGGGAACATAGGGACAGAGAAAGAGAGAAAGAGAGGGACACAGAGACACACACACATGCAGAGGGACACAGAAAGAGTCAGAGAGAGAGAGAGAGAGAGACAGGGACAGAGAAAGAGATCGCTGAAAGCAGCTGCCTGCCTGCTGCGCCTCCGTGCAACCCGGGGAAGGCGAGGGTGGGAGTGTGCAGGGCTTCCCCAGAGCGCTGCGCTTTGGCGTGGCCTGGGGAAGGCGAGGGTGGGGGCAGGCAGGGCTTCCCCGGAGCGCTGCGGCCCTGGGAAGAGGAGGATGGGGGAGGGAAGATAACTTACCTTCCTTCTTCTGCCTCCCCATCACCCAACAGGGCTGCTGGGAGCAGGGGGTGGGGCTTGGTAATGTGCCCGCCCCTGGACACTTCACTCCCAGAGCGCTGCTTCTCTGTGCTCTGAGCCCAACAGAGATACTGACTGAAACCACGTGGCCAACTGTTTTGGCGGGCCGCAAAAAACTCTGTGGCGGGCCGCATGTGGCCCCCGGGCCACAATTTGCCCACCCCTGCCATAAAGTCCACCCTTCAAAGCAGCCATTTTCTCCAGGGAAGCTGATCTCTGTCAGCTGGATATCAGTTGTAAAAGCGGAAGATCCCCAGGCTCCACCTGGAGGCTGGCAACCCTACCATCACCAGGCCCTGCCCCCCCCACCTATTAGAGAAAAGACCAAGCCTCGCCAGAGCATTGCCTGGACATTGCAGTATGATTATGTCACTTCCTGTGTGATGCTGGCAACTTGGCCTGGGCCTTTCTCTTTCTCCAGGTAAGTCCCCCCAGTCTCTTGCTGGTTGCCAGGAGAGACCTGACAACCCTACTGGGCCCCCTCTCCCTGCCACTGATCAGCTGGGCAGCAGGAGGACTTACTGGCAGTAAAGGTAGACCTAGGCCAACATAGCTGGCAATGCGGTGATGTCACTTCCAGCACACATCAGAAGTGATGTCATTATGTTGCCAGCAACAGAGGTGGGGTAGGGACAGTGAGAAGGCTTCTAGTGTCCTGGCCCTGTTGGTGGACCTCCTGATGGCACCTGGTGTCCACTGTGTGACAGTGTTGGACTGGATGGGCCATTGGCCTGATCTAACACTAGCTTCCCTTATGTTCTTATGTTATGTTCAATGTGGGGATGCTCTGGTATTTTGGAAAAAAAGTCTATGGTAAAAATGACTTCTACTGTAGCATTTTTGCCCAAATACCAGAGCATCCCTGTGTTGCTGGCAACGCGATGACGTCAGTTCCAGCATGTGTCGGAAGTGACATTGCAGGATTGCCAACAATGCAGCCCTAGGCCTCTCTTTGCTGCCATTGTTTCCCTCCCATCCTCTGCCAGTTGCCAGAGGACACCTTACAATCCTAAATCAGATGTGGCCATAGTCACTCGTCAACATTTCAGGTGGAAGCTTTGTTTATCGGGATGCCTTTTAACATAAAACATACTGTTCAGCAATATTTTCTATGCATATGCCCACACAAATGCATCAGTTGGCATCTCAGCCCAAACTGAACCCTACTCTTTGTGACACCCTCCCCCTCCCCCGGCCATTAAAAACCACAACTAATGCAGTGAAAGTCCTTGTGCTGTGGTGGCAGCTGTTACTGAAGCACCTGTTTATGGTTCTGCGCAGCCAATCAGATCTACAGTGGCCAATCAGAAGCCTTGCCCTCCCACCTGGCCCTGCCTACTTTCTAAAGGCACTTGACAGGCAACATGATAGCACCACCCTGGGGAGGGGACCCCGGGACTATTGTTCTTTTTTTTTAAAAAAAGGTTGCTGGTACTCAAATATAAAGTTGCACTGATTTCCACCACTTCCCCCCTGTGGACTTGGGAGAGCTCCCTAAAAGGTGCTGGTGCTCATTACCAGTGAATACCTCCACACACAAAAAGTTCTAATGAAGTCAAATAAAGCAATTCTTCTTTCCTTATCCCGAATGGGAAATCATATTTGCCCCCGTTTTCAGCCGTCTGAATTCTCACCCAGACAGGATGCCATAGTTCACAAGAAACAAAATTCCTTTCAAAAAGCTCCCCTCCAGGACTAACAGGGTGATTCTACACAGAGTTACGGTCTTCTAAGCCTGCTGACATAGGACTGGATTGTAAAAAAATAAATTAAAAAAATCCATTTTGCGGCATCATTATGCGTGTGGTACCTAGTACGTGTAGTGGGATTCTAGTTATTTGTTATTTTAAGAGTCCTTCCTGCCTTCGACTCTTTGCAAAAGCAGTCTTTCAGTTCAGAGAGATATGCATTTCCCAGTTGAGCATTGGCTTCAGGGAATAACTGGCTAAAATATCCATTATTTTCCTCCAGTTCCGACACATTTCAAAACTGCAAATTGCAACTCAATCTCTGAAACAAGGCTTTTCATAATAGGATATCATAGGATTCCTTAGAATATGAATGATAAATACACAACATTCATAAAACGTGAACTCTGACGTAGCTCTCATCTACAGTTTCTCAGCTCCCTGTTGTATACCTGGAGTAAATTGAGAGCCAGTGCAATTTCTTGGTTAGCTCCATCATATATACTCTTTGCCTAAACCACCCTCTGTGGTAGCAGAATGTGCAAGACTCTGGAGGTGAAGTCCCGATCCTCTTTGAAAGCAAGCTAGGCATATAGCTGGATGAGGGCAGGGTGTTTTTCAGCTCCTGTTTCTCCCTTTGGCATTGCCCTTTGGTGTTGTTGACCAATGACATGGCTGCCAGTGAAGCTATTGGCTGCAGCTGTGGTACCATACATGGAATTGTGACCACTGCAGATGGAAAAAGAGATGAGACTTGCAAGTGTGATTTTGCAGTTGTCTGGCCACTAACTAGTCCTTCTGATACTGCCCCTTGCTCAGCTGAAAGTGAGCAGTTCCTTTGACAGAACAAAGTTTGAGTCCAGTGGCACCTTTAAAACCAACAAAGTTTTATTCTGGGTGTCAGGTTTCACGTGCATGCCTGAATCTAGTTCCTGAATCTAGATCCTGTGACAGTCTGTCCAACACAGGTGAACTGCCGACAGCCCCATTTCCCTGCTCTTGAGAAATTAAAGAGAGGCAGAAAAATGACTGGAAGATGGCCCCCATAGTGATGCTTTGGGAATGTGGCCATCAATGCTCCCTCTAAGCTGTGGAGACTTGTGAGCAAAGATTTTATTTTGTGAGCTACTGGCATTAAAGTTGTGAGTGGACAATTTGGCTACTGCCTAAATTAGTTTGCTCTGGAACCATCCTTTCTGAGCTAAGACAAAAATGTGTGAGTCGGAGGCTAAAAAACTGTGAGCTAGCTCACACTAACTCAGCCTAGAGGGAACACTCCCAATGGGCAATTCCTACACTGGTTGCCATGTCTCTATAGTCTTTACCCTAGAAATGACGGGAAATTCCGAGAGTGTCACCTGGCAGTGATGCCACATCTGCCCCAGGCTCCATCCTCCCCAGGTACCACCCTCAAAATTTCCTGGCATTTGCTGAGGCAGTGCTAGCAACCCTAGGCTCCCACAACAACAAGCAGGTGGGGTGGAGAGTGAAGCAAGGTGTGGTCCAGTCAACTCAGTGGATCAGAAGTTGCTCTTAAGCTGCTTAAGAACCACACAGCTCCTAGCCAGCAGCTTGGCTCCTCTGCTCTCATACAAGAAGATTTCTTCAGCCAGGCATCCTCTCCTGCTTTATCACAAAGGCAAAGACCAGGTTCTTTCTGCTGGTGGTGAGTGGGTGGCTGTAAGCCAGCAGCTAGACTGGGATGTGAGCAATCTCTCTGAAACATGAGGCTGGAGTCAGTGGTGACATCAATGAGACGTAGGATGGGTAGCTCTTGGGCACTTTGTCATCACCAGCGTCGGGGCTCCTACTCCGCCCCGCGTTCATATTTCATTGGCAATAATTTTGAATGAAAAATTCCAAGGCGAGAAGTATGTGAAAATGAATTCCTGGCAAGGAAGGTCAAGGGGGAGGGGGCGCAAATAAAATGCCTCTTTTCAAGGCAGCTGCGCTTATTTTAATGGGCAAGGTCAGCAATGAAATGACCAGGAAGAGGAATGGCTGCCATTACGAATCAGTCGTGATCTTGTATCAATTATTCCCTGCACCGTTTCCTTGCCTTGGGCTGAAGCAAACAGGGTCCTAATCAGTTTTACATCTACGCTTAATTTTATTGGAAAGAGGAGCTGGCAATGCATCATGGGAAGCTTGCATGACATGAAAGGTGACCCCTGCCAACTTAATGACACAATACATAACCCTTAATGAAGTCACTATCTTGTCCTTTTTCTTCCCCCTTTGTGCTGTCTCTGTGCCGTGATTTATGGTGGCATCATTTTGCTTTGGCCCTCTTTTCATTTCTGCTTGACAAAGTGGATGAAACAATTATCTTCGTTATCGGCCAGAGCAGTAGAAATGTGATCGTTGAAGATTTCTGCAGGTGGAGGACCTTGGCCATGGATCAAAACCAATGCTGAAATGTGCGTCAGAATTGTGGCTTTCATTCTCTTTCCCCCCACCCCTGCTGACTCTGTGCGTCGGAAGATGGATTGTATATCCCAACATGCACTGCAAACCCTATATCATTGTAGCAAGAAGTAATTTCAGAAGAAAGCAATCTCTGGAGCTGCTGCAAGAAGGAAGCTGGGGATTTTTCATTTCCTGCCAGTTCCCTCTTCTTGCTGTTGTTACATGCACATACATTGCCATGGTAAATGTGGTAGCAATGCATGCGTTTGCTAGCCAGGTATCGAGAGAGACGCTGAACCGGAAAGCACACAAACTAACATGCCCATAAGCATTTCTCCCCTGCACTAATCAAGCTGATTACATTTTGCATTGTACCTCGGCATCCGACTCCCTTATTTACAACACCCCACCCTAGGGCTGCCAACCTCCAGGTGGTAGCTGGAGGTCTCCCACTATTACAAATGGTCTCCAGTCGATAGAGATGTGCTCACCTGGAGAAAATGGCTACTTTGGAGGTAAACTCTATGGGATTATACTCCACTGATGTCCCTCCCCTCCCTAAACTCCACCCTCCAAATCACTAGGTATTTTCCAACCCAGAGTGGGCAACTCTACTGCTCCAACTGGGATCTAAGGGCTCCAGGATCTCCACTCCTGCTTGTATCTGGAGAGGGGAGTTTTGGCTCTCGAAAGCTCCTACCCTGAAAACCTTGTTGGTCTCCAAGATGCTCCTGGACACAAATCTGGCTCTTCTTCTGCAGACCAGCACAGCTGCCCTCCTGAAACTAATGTGTTTGATATTTGAAAGCGCCAATTTCAACTCTATGAAAGAACCTGTAAAACATTTGATACATTTATCTGCTGCCTCTCTCCCATTGCATTCAAGATGGTTTACAATTTTTTTTTTAAAAAAATAACACCTGCAACCAGGTTGCCAGCTCTGGGCAGGGAAGTTCCTGGAGATTTGGGGACAGAGCCTGTGGTGGGTGGAATTTGGGAAGGGGAGGGAGCCCAGCAGGGATGTGACGCCCTAGAGTCTGCTGTCTGTAGGGGCCATTTTCTCCAGGGGAAACTGATCCCTGCCGTATGGGGATCCACTGTAATTCAGGGAGAACTCCAGGCTCCACCTGGAGGTTGGCAGCCCTAAATATGCAAAAGGAAAAGGACAGGAAAGGAAGAAGAAAACAAGCTAACTCATAGTCTCTTGCATCACCTATATAAATGTTCCTCAGTGACCAGATGGAATAGGTGCTGCAGGAGACAGTTCTGGGAGGGGAGGGGCCAAATGGCAGCTGGTCACAAGCGGACCAATGGTGGGGCCCTCACTCTCTACCCTCTCCCTCTGATGCAAGCAGATATTAGGGTTGTTCTGTACAAAAAGGTTCACAAACATACTTGGCTAAATCATGAAGGACTGTGGTATATTCTGCTGCATATAGCTTTTTGTAAGCAGGATCCCGTTATGCAGTATCTGTACCATTTAATGCATCATGTTAATTCTTAACCCTATGCTTCGGTTCCTAATATCCTAATGCACTGGTTATTGAATGTCCCATTTTGCTGACCGTACTGACTTCCTATGCGTAATCCGCCTTAAGTCCCTGTGAGAAAGGCGGACTATAAATAATGTCCTCAAACACAACAATGGAAGCTGCTTGGGATGAGCTGAGCTTAATGTTACACTATTCTCTTCTATGTTCTCAGATGCGGAGAAGTTCCTGGGGCAGAGCTGCCAGGTTTACAGGGCAACCTTCAGCAGAGCGACTGTCCGCTCTTTCTCTGCATCTCTCTGTCTGACACATCTGACTCCTGCTTCTCACAGCAACCCGCCAAGCACTCGTTACAGGCCTTACCTTTACAGTTGGATTTCCCATTCATGCAGCCACCCACAGCTCTTAAATCAACAGCAGCATTATTGAGTCGCGGGCCCTGATTCCCATCAGGTACCACTTGAGGCAAAACCAGGGTGACAGATGAAATTATATAATCAGACAGCTAAGGCACTGACTTATTTAAAATATGTTTTTATTCAATATGTCACATTTTTATCCTGCTCTTCCTTCAAGGAGATCAGAATGGAATATATGCTTCTCTCCTGATCTGTTTTATCCTCACAGTAACCCTGTGAGAGCCAATATGGTATAGTGGTTAAGAGTGGTGGACTTTAATCTGGAGAACTGGGTTTGAGTCCTCACTCCTCCACATTGCAGCCTTCTGGGTGACCTTGGGTCAGTCACAGTTCTCTCAGAGCTGTTATCTCAAGAACAGTTCTCTCAAAGCTCTCTCAGCCCAATCTACAACTCAGGGTGTCTGTTGTTGGGAGAGGAAGGGAAGGAAATTGTAAGCTGCTCTGAGACTCCAAGTGAAGGGTAGGATATAAAGCCAATCTCCTCCTCCTCCTCCTCTTATTTTTGCTTCATTTATACCCTGCCTTTCTACCCAGTGGGTGCCCAAAGTGGTTTACATCATACCCCTGGCCAGTGTTCCCCCTAAGCTGAGTTAGTGTGAGCTAGCTCACAGTATTTTAGCCTCCGGCTCACACATTTTTGACTCAGCTCAGGAAGGGTGGCTCCAGAGCAAACTAATTTATGCAGCAGCCAAATCGCTTGTTCACAACTTTAATGCCAGCCACTCACAAAGCAGAATTTTTGCTCATGAGACTCTACAGCTTAGAGGGAGCATTGCCCCTGGCCTCCATTTTCTCCTCACAATGACCCTATGAGGTAGGCTACGCTGAGTGTGTGACTGGCCCAAGGTCACCCAACAGCTTCCAAAACAGAGCTGGGGATTCAAAGCTAGGTCTCTCAGATCCTGTTAATGGTTTGCTCTCAGTCCATTACAATGAACAGACTATAGACTACAAATGCCACAAAGAATAGAATAGAAGGCCACCAAATGCACTAGGTCAAAGTTATTTACTTCCCCTGCAGAAGGTGGCATCTCAGAATGATTTAGGAACATAGCTTGCATCTTCAAAAGTTACTTTGGCTTTCTAATCACACATATGCTTTTTTTTTAAATTACATTTATAAATTTAATATAAATAATTTTTTTTTATAAATTTAATTAAAAAAATCACACATATGCTGATAAGTTCCATGTGTATTTTGACACTCCTTGGTGCAAAGAGTTTAAGAAGCCAGCTGTTTAAGATTTTTAAAAATGTGTCCTTTTAATTAACAAAGGGTAGTGGAAAGTGCTGCCAAGTCACAGCTGACATAGGACAACCCTGTGGGGTTTTCAAGGCAAGAGACGTTCAGAAGTGGTTTGCCATTGCCTACCTCTGTGTCATGACCCTGGTATTCCTTGGTGGTCTCCTATCCAAACACTAGCCAGTGTCTGAGATCTGACAAGCTCAGGCTAGCCTGAGCCATCCAGGTCAGGGCCACTGAAAAATACACGATGCAAAATTAGAATTCTTTACAGTTTAACAGTGCAGCAGCTCTATCATGCAAAATGGCAGGATGTGCATTGTATAGTACCCTGTTGTTCATGCATACAAACGAGATGATGTATCTGCTCTGAAAACTGCATTTTAGAAACCCAATGGAAGGAGATAGCGACTCAAACGAACATTCATTCATTCATTTATTTTTGAAACACACACACACACCCTAAAACAAAATTTACCAAGGTTTGGCACTGAGAAATAAGGGTTGTTTCCATTTTTATCAATTTTATTTTATTTTAATCAATTTTATTTTATTTCAATTGAATTTCACTCTTGGAGAAGAAAAGAAGACTTTTCATAATACAAAAACAAAAACAACAACAACATAAAAGTGCTATTTGCGCTATTACACTGCTTTAGTTTGGTGTAGTGGTTAAGTGCATGGACTCTAATCTGGGAGAACCGGGTTTGATTCCCCACTCCTCCACTTGCACCTGGCTGGATGACCTTGGGCAAGCCATAGCTCTGTACCAGCTGTTCCCTCAAGGACAGCTTGGGAAAGAGCTCTCTCAGCCCCACCTACCTCACAGGGTGTCTGTTGTGGGGAGGGGAAGGGAAAAGGAGTTTGTAAACCGCTCTGAGACTCCCTTGGGGAGTGGAGGGCGGGGTATAAATCCAATCTCTACTTCTTCTTCTTCTTCTTCTTCTTTATTTCATGATTAGGCTCCTTTCTCTCAGCTACTGCCTGCCCACCCCATCTGCTGCTGCCTCTGCCTCTAATTTTTAAAAAGTGGTGCACACAGTAAAAAGAAAAAAAATCCGTTTGAAATTTTGAGTTCAGACTTACTACTCAAGTGTCTCTGTGTGGCTTTCTTGTCTGCCCTTCAACCCAGCTAATTTTGCAGTGAGTCTCCCCTGCCAATAATTTCTTGATGATTGCACAGGTATACAAAGCAGGCAATGCAGTCTGTTATGTTAGTCATACAAAGGATGCATCCAACTGAGCAGGCACAAGGAGGTGTCGAGCTACCATTTATTTCTACTAAATAGATCCGGCTTTCTCCCCATCAGTGGGACTCATGGCAGCTTAATTAACATTAAAAACAAATACAACATCACATCAGCAAAAATGCTTATAAAAGGAAACAAATTACAACTGTCACCAAAGGCTGCCAAAATATGACAACAGAGCTTTTCTGTCCAGAGTCTCTGAAACATGTTGCAAGATCAGAGCCTTCCTTGTCTCCACAGGATCAAGAAGCCCATACCATAACACAGCTGCAGCCACAGAAAAAGTGCAAGCCCCAGCAATGGCAGGGATTCCATGCTTTACAATACAGGTCAGTAAATTTAATGACACAGCCACAACCTTGGGGGGAAATTGACTATATTTATTACAAAAATGGTGATGGTGGGGGATGCTATGAAACGGTGTTGTGGGTATCAGGGAAAAACAAATTACCCAGCATACAAAAACACTAAGCAATAATTGAAGGGAGGGTGTACAAAGGAAGTGTGATAGGGAATACAAACAGGAAAACTAATACAGCTGATACGCATTAAGTTATAGTTCAATCCTAAACAATTACTCCAGTCTAAGCCCATTGAAGACTGAAGTAACTGTTTAGGATTGCACAGTTTAATAGCAGGGAAGAGGGTAGACAGGTAGTCTTGCCAACCTCCAGGTGGGGCCTGGAGTTCTCCCAAGTGCTGAATGATTTAGGTGCAGAGTTCACACAAAGTTTGCAGTGTTGTATTTCTAAGTGGGCACAGCCTTGTTGACTTTAATGATAGGTGCAATTAGATTGCAAATTACAAAAAAAGGGGCTTTTTTACTGAGAGCTCAGAATTGCTTTTATTGTAAACCTAGTACGTGAGAGTGGTTGACAATACAATCCTAAGAGCACGTTCACAGGAGTAAGATCATTGAGTACTTGGGATTCCGCTTTTATATATGCACATACAAGATGGAGGCTCATGAGTGGGGGAGATCCCATTTCTCCCCTTTGCCACCAGCTTCAGTCCCCTCCCCCACTGGCTCTGACTTGCTCCGCCCTCCTCTCCACCTCTTCCTGCTGCTTGAGCTCAGCACAATATAGTGTGAAAATAAAGGGAACCAACTCTGCTGCAGAAGTAAGAGGGTACTTTCCCAACAACATGGGAAATATGAAATTTGTAGCATTTGCCTGACTAATGTCTCATAAGGGAGAAGTGAGGCGGGGGGGAACAAAACTTGAATGCACATTTTTAAACTTTGCATTTAAAGGTAGTTTGAGTAAATTTCCATGCGGCATTGGATTAATACATGACGTATGGGCCTATGGAGATCTTTGTAATCTTTATTATCTTCTAAAAAACAGAACAGTAACTTTGCTGGATCCATCTAGTCCTGCCTCCTGCTTCCCACAGAGGCCAGGCCAACCAGATGCTTCAAGGTTGTTCAAAAGCAGTGCGAGAAAGCAGCGGCCTTCCTTCATGGATGATGCCCTACAACAGTAGCACACCAAGCATACTGTGGGATGATGCTATTAGAAGCAGGATCAGACCCATTTGTCCATATGGCCTTGTTTTGAAAGTAGCCCCCAGGGAGTTCACAAGCAAACAATGGACCTCTCCCAGTGTGCCCCCACCCCACTGAACCACTGGGCTAAATACTTGTTTGAAGAATTTACCTGCCTCGAATTTTAACCCCTTTTCAAGCCATCTCTGCCCATCACATTCTCATGTTGCAGCTCACAGGTGATAGCATGAGGGAGGGCATCCGTTTTTCATTCTCAGCTGCCTTTGGAGCATCGGGATTGTGCTGATTTATCCAGCAAGAACATTGGAAAGCACCTTCCAGCTCAACCCATAGCAATTTCCAGGGCATCTTTCCAAGACAAAGCCCGTCCATTGCCACAATTGCATCTCACTATTTATTATTGCTGTTTGTATTCATCTTTTGGAGGCAGAGGCAGGCAGGCAGAAGAGGAATGCCCAGTGGCCATCCGTCACTCTCGGTGATAATGAGAAAAGATAAATAAATAAATGTGAGTTTTGGCCCAAGAGAGAGAGAGAGGCGCTCACATTATCAGCCAATAAACCAATAATCCATTAGTGACCAAGGTTGCTGAATAATATAGTACTTTTGCCAGCACCATAATTTATACGGCAGACTAGAGAATAGACACAATTATTAGAATGCGGGCTACGGGATGACACATGATGCATGACCGTGCAGCATTGATCTCCACACAACAGGAAGGTGTCTAGACTGGGAGATGTATGACCCTGCGATTCAGAGCAGGGAATATTTCATGTGAGGCCTAATGGAGTAGTGTAGCCCGTGATGGATGAGACTCCTACTCTCAGTAGCAGTGCAGTTATAGTTGTGCTAATGCCCGACCTCTCTCTCACGCCTGGTGTCCTTCATTCAGTCAGGGTGACCTCACAGAAAGGGATAGAAAATGAGAAGGAGAAAGCGATGGGGGGACTGAGAACGGAATGGAGGGGAAATCAAAGGAGGGCTTTGGATTTAAATAAGGGTTTGGATACTTACCCCAGCCTTCCCCAAACCCAGATGTTTAAACACAGGGTTTTTTTAAAAAAAAATGAGAGACTTCTTCCTTCCAAAGAGTGTTTGCATAAGTGGCAATTTAAAAAAATGTGTACTCTATCATGCAAGGAATGGCTGTGTTTAGTTTGAATGATAATCTCTGGAAGAGTAGGTGTTCTCTTCTGAGGGAAATATGCCTCTCCATGTGAACAGACATGGTCTTAGACACATGGATTATTGGTCCTCATCACCACACACACACACAAACACACACACACACACACAGCTTTTGGGCTCTCCTCATGGAAGTATCTCCTGCACTTGAAAATTAAGAGTAGAAGATAATTAAAAGTATGAAAACATTAATGTTTGGACTAGGGTTGCCAGCCTCCAGGTAGGGCCTGGAGATCTCCCTCTTTCACAACTGATCTCCAGCTGACAGAGATCTGCTCCCCTGGAAAAAATGGCTGCTTTGAAGGGTGGACTCTATGGCTTTGTACCATGCTGAGGCCTCTCCCCTGCCTAAATCCCACCCTCTCCTGGATTCACCCCCAAAGTCTCCAGATGTTTTCCAACCCAGACCTGGGAACTCTAGTTTGAATATGCACACCATCAGTACTGTGTGGAGGCTTGGATGTTTAAAATCTGTGTGGACAAATCTTCTACTTGTACCTATTTTGATAAGGAATCAGCAGGCACGGTCTCTGTGAGAATGATTACTCCCTTTTCAATTTTTCCCTGTAAAAAAGCTGCCAAGATTACTCTTGGGTCAATCTTTTAAGTTGGTCAGAAGAAAGCAATTGTTTATTTCTTATGATCATGATTCATATTACTTTTTAATAATTGCCCTGCCAGTGGGACCTCAGGACCGCCCCCCAGCCACCAGAGACCTCCCGATGACAGCACGCCACAACCCCGGCGGCCCCACGGCACATACCGGGAAGCTGTGCTTGGCATCGGCAAAATGGTGCAGGGACAATGAGGGAAGGGCAGCAGCAGGCCCTGGGTCTGCAGGGAGCATTGGGCCACCGGCTCCTGCGACGGTGCTGGCCAAAGACACCCCACTGCCTCTGCCACTGCCTCCAGCTGCTGCCCATGGCAGCCTGAGTCCCTGGCCATCCCCAGACATTCCAATGGCGCCGGGCCTATGGCCCAGTACAAGGGCTCACCCTTGCCTGCAGGAGCCGCAGCCGGGCCCACATGGCAGCAAGCAGGCAAGGCAGGAAACTGCATCAGACGTCCGGGTTCCTCTCGGAGCTCGGCATCCTGGGTTAAGTATGGGGGCGGGGCCAGAGGGAGGGACCAGCACAGGGGAGGGCCGAGGGAGTGGGGAGGGAATAAAAGCAGGGAGCCAGCAGGGGCCGGGGAGGATCGCCAGGTGACATCTGCTGGAGCACCCAGTAAAAAAGCAGAGCACCTGGAGAAGCTGAGGGGGTTTGGTGACGTAACCTGCCACCCAGCTTGCGCATCTGAGGCCCTGGCTACCCTGTAGAGGAGGCCTCTCAATGTGGCTGAACCACCTGCATCATCGGGGTCGAGCGACAGCAAGGGGGGGGTCAGAAGGGTCCTGTGGCAATAATAAAGCTTGTTTCTTTTCTTGGGTGAACTTTTGTTCTGTGTTTTGCGATCTGATTTTTTTCCCAAACTATAATAAAATAAGTGAGGGACCTGCAAGGAATTGCAGGGGGGGGGGATCTCACTTCCCCCTCCCCTTGCTATTCTTTCCCCTCCCTTGCTCCTCTTTTCCTGCTTCCATCTCTCCTTCCCACCCACCGTCCAACCTGCCTTTGTCTGACCCACTGTCTTCAGCTTTCCCTCTTTCCCTCCCCCTGGCAACCTGTCCTTCGGAAAACTCTATGTGGTTTCAGCCACTGGGTTGGGCCAGGCCCAGTTGCATGATGCTGGCCACTGGACTGGGCCCACATATGCCATGCTGGCTAGGAAATCTCTGGCCGAGTTCTGCAGTGCTGGCTGAACTGGGCCAAGTTGCATGGCAGGGAACTTGCAAAGAGTTGTGGGTCCTTCTGGCAACTCCCATATCCTCATGTTTTTCTGCTTCCCTCTCTCCTTCACACCTACCCACCAACCAACCTTTTATCTGCCTCCTCATTAGTGTTGCCATTCCCCCAGTGGTCACAGGGGACTCCCCCGATATTGGGGGCTTCAGCTCATTGCCAGCCAGCTGGCCGGGGGGGGGGGAGCCCCACCCCCAAACAGGGACATCGGCACACAAAATCCCCGATGTGATGATGTCACCAGGAAGTGGCGTCATCACGCTGGGGACATTTCATGGGGATGCTCTGGTATGTGGGCAAACTCTATGGTTTTGAGGCTGAAAAGGGCCATAGTTTGCCCAAATACCAGCACATCTTCCACATAACATGCCTAGTGCAATGACATCACTTTCAGGCGACATCATCATGTTGTGGATGTCGCACAACATCTCCACCCACTCTGGAACACCCCCCAAAGCCCCCTCCCCCAGTTAAGGTAGGAACTGGCAACCCTATCCTCAGATCCATGTATTATTTATTTACTTCATTTGTATCCTATCTTTCTCAATGATGGGGACCCAAAGGAACTTAAATTTAAATAAGGATTAGGATACTCTCCCCAATGGGGACCCAAAGGAACTTAAATCCTTCCCCTCTCCTCTGATTTATCCTCACAACAACCCTGTAAAGTAGCTCATGCTGTGAGTGTGTCACTATCCCAAAGTCACCCAGTGAGCTTCCAGAGCATACTGGAGATTCAAACATGGGTATCCCAGATCCTAGTCTAAAACTCTAACCACTATACCATACTGACCTGGTGCACCTGCTGTTGAATGATAGCTAATATCTGGGCCTGGGTGAGTCATGCAAGTTGCATGGTAGGAGGTTGCCTGATGGCTAGGGATGCCAGCCTCCAGGAGGGATCTGGGGATCCCCTGGAATTACAGTTTATCTTCAGATTACAGAGACCAGTCTCCCTGGAGAAAATGGATGCTTCGGAGGGTGGACTCTATGGTATTGTACCCCCTTGAGGTCCCTGTTCTCCCCAGGCTCCATCCCCAAATCTCCAGGAGTTTCTCAATCTGCATCTGGCAAACCCCCCCCCCCCAATCCTCCACTGGTGGTCAGGAGAACCTGATGACCCTATGTGATGGCTGCTGCCAGGCCTGGCCCAAAGTTATTTTGTTTTGACTGAATGCTTCATACCAGCACTACTGACTTCAGCTTTACAGCGGCTTTGCAGCGGTCTGGTTCAGCAATATGCATGTTACTTTCAGGCAGTAGTTACAGATGTTAGGATCTCAGGCACACAGGGGTGAGCTGGGCACAAAGATAAAGCAGAGAGATTTTTTTTTTTTAACCTGATGACATCAGTCTTAAGTTTTACACTGGATCTTCTTGATAGTCAGGGCTTCCTGATGAAGTATGGAAGTGTCTCAGCATGTTTGCACTACATACTTGCAAAACAAACATAGTGATTTCTTACTCCATCTGCTATGTCTGAATGAGAAGCCCACTCAAAGACATCCTAGAAGGTGCCTTCAGCTGTGTATGCTTTGCATTGGGAAAGGCTGTGTCTAGAAGAGCCTCGAGTCAGAAAACCACATGACGACGCACGTGGCAACACTGTGGGTATAGCCTTTGAATCCTCATAAAGCTTTCTGAATGTTTTTAGACTCCCACAGATCAACACAGAAATGTTATAGGGTTGCCAGCTCCAGGTTGGGAAATACCTGGAGAATTTAGGGGTGGAGCCTGAGGAGGGTGGCATTTGGGGAGGGACTTCAATGGGGGATAATTCCATAGAGTCCACCCTCCAAAGCAGCCATTTTCTCCAGGTGAGGTGATCTGTCACCTGGAGATTAACTGTAATAGCGGGAGGTCACCAACCGCCACCTGAAATTTGAAAGGAGACAATAGCAGCCCACAAGAGTCTGTGCAACACCTGGTGTTCACTACAGACTAGTTTGCTTACAATCTTGCTTACTTTTGGGAGACAGACTTTCAGCTGCTCACCAAACACACTGAGGCTTGTTCCTATGAGTTGTAGTGATCATGGGGAAGGGTTTAATATAGTCTGCATCCTCTTTTCTCTTTATGGCCAGGAGTTGGCATACATCCTGCCCCGGGACAAACTGTCTGGACACTGACACAATTTGTTCATTGTTAATGAGGGTAAAATTGCTGAAGTTTGGCTGGGCCCAAGTCTTCTAAATATAATTGGCGGTGAACTCAACAGAGACTCTCTTGTGGTCAAAATGTCTCGCTCACTCATGTAATGTCATGAGAATACTCTAAAATAAAAGATATAATATTTTTCATGCCTGATCCGGACCATGCTTGCCAAGCCTTATGGAACCAAGTGGCATTCACTTCTTGAATATGCCTGCCGATTGCAGGTGTGGTTAGGAATGGATTATTACGAACTGATTTATTTCCCCGCATATTAACCTGGGAATATTAACCCTAAACAAGCATTAATAACAGCGTTTGGAGGGCTTGCTGGTAGGATATATATTTGCTCACAATCACCCTTTTACCTTTTTTGTGTGCAAAGGGCCGCCAAGTCACAGCCGAATTATGGCGAGTCCAGCAAGGGGCTTCCAAGGCAAGTGAGAAGCAGAGGTGGTTTGTCATTGCCTTCCTCTGCAGAGTCTTCCTTGGTGGTCTCCCTTCCAAGTACGGAACCTGCTTAGCTTCTGACACCTGACGAGATCAGGCTATACCATGTCCCCCCCCCCCCCCCTTTACCTTAGCACTGTGTTAAAGCATTTCTTCCAGTGCAATTCTATGCAGACTTATCCTAGCCTAAGCACATAGACTGGAGTAATTCTGGATGTCAGGTCAAAACCGTCCGGGTGCTGAACATTCCACGGTCAGTTGTGCTCAGAAAAACCAGTACCAGTGTAGGCAGTGGTACTAGGCTTGCCAGCCTCCAGGTGGCACCCAGAGATCCCCTGCTATTAAAGTTGATCCCCAGGCGATCCAAATCAGTTCCCCTGGAGAAAATGGCTGCTTTTAGAGTGGACTCTATGGCATTATACGGTGCTCTCCTTTAAATCCAATATTTATGTATTTACTTCATTTACACCACACCTTTTTGTATAATTGGAACCCAAAATGGCTTGTGTCATCCTGCTCTGCAAACTTTGGAATGAACTGCTTTCCTTCCTGTAGCCTAGAACACTTCCCTAAGAATTTACACCAAAAGAATGCTCAACCAGCAAAGATTCAGGTGTGGGTGTGTGTGTGTGTGTGGGGGGGGGACTATTTGATCCCCAAACCCTGATCACCAGGTTTCCACTCCTCATCGGGCATCCTCTCTGCATTCAAAAGTATTCACTTGACCCATATAAGTTTCAAGCTAGACCAGCAAACCTGCGAAATAATTTTCTACTCCCAGTTGCTGGAACTGGAATATGGCTTCACATGCTTGTGGCTGGCAGTCTCTAAAACATGGACTGCACGTTTGGATTTAGATCTTGTTCCTTCAGTTAGGATTACTTTGCCATTCTTTAAGTTTGCAAATTGTAGAGCATCCAGCTTGTCATGCCATTAACACAAAAATGGGTAGAACATCAAGGAGATTATTGTTTTTTTGTGCTGTAATCATGGGCATCTGGTTGCAGCATTTGAATTTTTAAATGTAGAGTTGGAAAACAGTTTATAGTGCCTAATGTGTAATTATTAGCTCCTTATTACCCTACAGAGGAAATTTTCCATATTGCAAACTAATATACTGGACCACATTTCTGTAAAAGAACATATTCCTATTAGTTTGGTTTTGACCATTCTTGTGAACTCTTTGCTGCTTGTATTATGTGCAGAATGATGGAATTCTGCTGTCATGTGTGGGGGAGAGTCCATCAAGCTGTGGTAGGCCTTGGACAGAGGCTGAGGTTTCATATTAGAGTGCTAGCCACTGGGTACAGTTGCCATTCTCCAGGTGGGACTTTGAGATTTCCTTGAATTGCAACAGATCTCTCCATATTACACCAATCAGTTCCCTCAGAGAAAATGGAGGGTGGGCTGTACAGAATTAAGCCCTGCTGAGGTCCCGCCCTTCCCCAAACCCTCCCCTTTGCCAATCTTCAGGAATTTCCCAACCCCGACTTGGCAACCCTGCTCTACAACCCTGCTCTATGCATGAGGGGGAGGAGCAAATTGTTGGCCCTGTTTCGACTTATGACCAGCTCCAGTGTGTATTTCCCAAATGTGAGCACCTCACCTGCGCATGTACAAGCTGTGCACATGTCGGCTTCATTCCCGTAATCAGGAATCTTTCCAGTTCTGTGTTTTTAATCTTTGCATGTACAGTAGGTACAGCTGTTGGGTGCCATGTCTGGCAAATGGCCAGTTTGTTTGTGTCCATCCCCCCTCCCCACACCGCCTTTATGCATACCGACTTGTCCCAGGATATCTTATGCTCACGGCTACATTCTTATGAGATCCCCAGTCCAGTTTCAGTACGGTCCCTTCAGGTAAGTATGTTCTTTTCCCAAACTGGCACACTAGTTTCTGGAAAAAATGAATTGCATATTTCATGGTGTGTTCATTTTTTTAAAAAAATAGAACTTGAACAGCAAATTAAAATAGGAGAGAACAGAAAGGAGGGGGGACGACATAAAGAGCTGCAGCAAATTCTCTGTGTACTATTTAAATGCTGGAATTGCCCCATGGCTTGGCCAAGAGGCGTGTTTTATATTTCCACAGGTACATGACTGACATCACTCCCTATTAAGCTCTGTTTGAATAAAATGGTAGTAGACATTTAGGTAATATTACAGGGCAATAAATGGTTTAAAGGGCCTTAGGGGATGCTGTTGAAACACAGGCCAGACCGGGATTCCAAAAATACATCTTGTGCTATATTAACCTCTTTCAGACTCTGGCTCTCAAACAAATAAGGTTTTAAAGGGGGGGGCACATTCACACTCCATTTAGAAATTACTGACTATATTTTCTCCCCCCTCCCTTCCCTTTCCCCACCCCTGTGCTGGGCAAACGGCTAGTAGTTAAAATTCAAAAAGCTTCCCCTTTTATCATTATCATGAATCAACACAATAAATGACCCCTTTCAGAACACGGTAATAAGAATTTGATAAATCATCAGCCAAAAATTAACTAGATGTCAAAACAATCTTAGGAAAGTGTGATGGATTAGGGGTGATAGCGGCAATTAATCTCCCAGCATGAGTTCAGGGGAGAGACAGAACGCTGGGAGATGGATAGGGGAGACGGAGGCCTTGCAAGGTCAGGACATTGCAGAGAGAGAAAGGAGAGAGGGAGGGAAGGAGGGAAGGAGAGGCTGTGTATGTGTGTGAAGGGGGGGGATATCCACTGAGTCTGCAGTACCCTGGCATGCAGCAGCTGATCTGGAGGTCAGGAGCATGCCTTTGGAAGAGAGAGAGAGAGAGAGAGAGGCATTCTGTATCCAGCTGCTTTCTCTGATGAAGTAAGCAGTTTCCCACTCCCTCTAATAAATGCCACAAGCCAGCTCATGAGGAACTGCACATGACCAGAGTGGAGCAAGAAACCAAGGAGATTCTGTTAATGGCTGTTTGTTTATTCCCCTATAAAGAATATCATGGGGAGGGTGAGCGAAGGATTGAACACGGGCGTGGGGTGGGGGTGGGGGAGGCAACTGCAATTGTCCTCTTCCAAGCAGCTTCTTCTAGGGCTGTGTCTGGAAAGGTTTATTGGCTCATTGTGTTTGAATGCAGGAAGGGAAACAGGCACGGGGAGGGGGCATCTCTGCAGTCATAAATCCCTCCCTGAGCAGCTGAGAGTCAGAAGCACCTTCCAGGGCTCTGATTGTTCCCAGCCAGCGGGAGGGAGGCTTTGCAGCTTGCCACTCTCCCTCCTGTAGTAGCTAGGCTTTCCCTGTGTGGCAGTGTTGTTGTTTGTCCAATGGAACGTAGGCTTGACTGAAGCCTTCATCTTTGCTGCAGGAGAGAATCCGGAAGGTTTTTGTGTGGGCATTAATAATACATGCACAGGCAAACACACGCATGTGTCTGACATTGCAATAGAGCTAAAACGTACACACAGAAGGCTCCAAAGAAAATGGCCAACCAGACTGGTCAAATGCATTGGCTTATTTGCATATGTTAATTACTTGCATGGGAGGGAAGGCATGGTATAGCCTGATCTTGTCAGATTTTGGAAGCTAACAGGGTTGGTTCTTGGAAGGGAGACCACCAAGGAAGACTTTGCAGAGGAAGGCAACAGCAAACCACTTCTGCTTCTCACTTGCCTTGAAAAACCCTTGCTGGGGTTACCATAAGATGGCGGCAACTTGCTAGCACTTTGCGTGCATGCACACACACATGCACACACACTACTTGAAATATGTTAATTCGTTCAAAGGTTTGTGGATTAACAAATGCTTGCCACCTAAGATTGACAACCTCCAGGTGGGGCCTGGGGATCTCTCTCAATTACAACTGATCTCCAGTTGCCCTGGAGAAAATAGCTGTTTTGGAAGGTGGGCTTTATGGCCTAGTGAGATGCATCCCCAGGTTCCACCCTCAAATCTTCAGGATTTTCTCAACCTGGACTTGGAAACCATATCCTACCCACTCTACACAGGCTGATTTTAAAATTGGAGCGAGGAGGGAGAAATGGAGCTCCTCTTGTGTTACATAGGCAGATAATAAAATGTTTGAAGAGAAAGTGAAAAGGGGGGTATTTGTAATGCAAAAGCATATTCTGGCCAGGATGCCATTGCAGATCAATGGACACAAGTACTGCTTTGAGGTTCAAGTGGTCTGGGGGTACTTCCAGATCCACAGGGATCTTGCTCATTCCATTTTACCCACTCCCGCTCCTATATTGCTCAGAAATGTATCTCTTTATTGATTTCAGCCTGCCTTTCTTTGAAATGATAATAAAAACAACATACAATTAAAAAATCCAGAAAAAACTAACAAACACATGTAATTAAAAACAGAAGGGTTAAAGGCCCTCCTGAATAATTCCACCTTGCGTGAGTTGCAGAATGTCAACAAAGTGGGCTTCTTCCTAACAACATCAGGAAGCCAATGCCATAAAATAAGAGGAGCCACCGAAAAAAGTCCAGAATCTAGCAGTAAGCATCCTAACTACCCTACTGGGTAAATAACATATATCAGAGGTTTCCAGCAGTTACAAACTGGCCCTCCATTCCCTGCCGGTGGCCCGGGGGGGGGGGGGGGGGGAGGCAACTGGGAACCCTACTTGTCTATCTCCTAAGAAGACCGAAGAAACGATTGCAAAAGATCTGTTGTAAGCTTTTTTTTTCTTTTTCTTTTTTTGGTGCTCTTCTAGGCCATGTTTGGTTTTTAGGACAGAACAAAACTTGGTAACCTGCCATGGTATGTGAGTGTTTGTCAGGGGGGAGTGGCTTAGGATATTTTTAATTCCACTGAAGCTGGTCTCAGCATAGCCACCCCTGTGATAAAAGAGCAAAACTGCCTTACTGGTTATTCAGATATTTGGGTCCCACTCCCAGGGAATGAAGGTAACAACCAGCATCTCGAATGGAACTCCAAGTTTACTCTGAGTGGCATTCTACTCCTTTTGGCATTCCAGTTGTTGTTGTGTGTGTGCTTGCATGCATGCATGGAAAATCAGTTTTCTGACAGATTTGGTAAACTGCCTACATAATCATATATGGTGAAAAGGTGGGAAAAGACAAATAGATTATGAATCCTGGATTACATTCCATACAAATTACATTCCAGCCTAGGTTTACTGCACAACTCAGTAAAATTTTAGGGTTGCCAGTCTCCAGGTGGTGGGCTGGAGATCTCCTAAAATTATAACTGATCTCCAGCTGACAGAGATCAATTCCCCTGGAGAAAATGGCTGCTTTGGAGGGTGGCATTACATCTCACTGAGGTCCTTCAGAGTCCACCCTCCAAAGCAGTCATTTTTCCCAGGGGAAACGATCTCTATAGTCTAGAGAACAGTTGTAATTCTGGGAGATCTCCAGGCCTACCTGGAAGTTGGCAACCCTAGTATATGGGTGAGCTGAAGTGAGTGGGAAACACTTTCCCATACTCAGATTGAATCTGGGCTTGACAGACTGATCAATTCACACACCCCAAATAGGGAACTAGCATTTTTTTTTGTCTGATCCAAGTTCCAAAATTTGAGAACTCTTATGCTTCTGAGTGTAGAACCTCCTTCCCGAGGTCTCAAAGCTTCTGATATTGCAGCTGTGGCAGCCATTGATGCTTCCTAAGTAAAGCTACCAGCTCTTGGTAGGAAAAGACCTGGAGATTTTTTTTTGGGGGGGGGGGGAGCAAAGCCCCCGGGAGGACAGGATTTGGGGAGGAGAGGAACATCATCAGGGTACAGTACCATAGATTCCACCCTCTAGAGCAGCCATTTTCTCCAGGGGTACTGGTCTCTGTAGTCTGGGGATCAACTGCAATAGCAGGAGAACTCCAGCCCCCCCTGGAGGTTGGCAACCTACTCTTTGTTAGAAATATGTGTCTAGACCAAAACCTAACTTCCAGCAATTATAGGGTTAAACTTGTTTATCCTAGTGTTTTGCAGCTTGACCCGGAGAAGAAACCTGGGAGCTGACCAATTGATGTAAAGCCCACGAAGCTACCAGACTATTGTATTTCTAATTGGTTGTTGTTCCACAGGTGACTTGTCCTGGAGGTCAGGAAGAAGGACAGGATCGCCATTCTGTCTCACTCTCTGTTGTAGAATGTCTTAGAGTGCAGATCGGAGCAATGCTGCTCCTTAGAAAGCATGTTTTGTTTATTGGTAGCTAATCCCGTTTTCCCTTTATCCTTTAGTAATAAATATTTTAAACTAGAGGAAGCAGTCTCTTCTTTCCAGAAGCAAGATCCGTAACTCTGAATTTTTCTCTAATATTGGGCAAAAACCCTAACACTCTTAACAGAAGGAGGGAGGGAGTCTTATTATTGCAACTTCCCAGGCACAAGGGACCCAGAAAATGCAGCCTTTCCCCTCCAGGTGCTTGATGTCCATAGCACGAAAGGGCAACAGATTAATATCTCCAAGTTATTCTCCCACCCTGGTGAGGCCCGGAGTCTTTCGACATCGGTTGTAAGAATCAAAGTATCTGTACATGAAACTGAGAACTTTCTGGCTCCCCCCCTTTAATACATCCATCATGTCCAGTCCCATTATTGATATGTTGACTTTCTTGTTTCTGATTTAAACTGTCAGAGTCAGTAAAATTGTGCTGACAGGTTGAGGGCTTGTGGCAGGACTCTGACGTGATGGTTACTTATAGCTAATTAAAGCTGAGAACATAATAAACAATCCTGGGATCCTAGCAACCTCATTTCCTCTGATGTGGAGCTGGCTGGATCCTGACCTCGCCATTTGCTTTGAAGTGCTGATGGATATTCCATGGTTTGTTCCCCGGTCAGAGCAAGACATCTTGCAGGAAAAAGCCAGGAAATGGGAGAATAATATTGTGGTTTTTGTTTTAGGGGGTGGAGGAGGGGGGGGGATATAATTCAGGAGCTGCAAAATGAGTGAAGTCAGTTTCTGGAGGAGGGAAAGGAATACTTCTGAGAAAGTCAAGTTCATGAGTCATGTGCTTTAAGAGGTAAATTATTATCTGCTAATGATCCCTGTTAGGCTTCTTGACTGACTGTAGAACAGCTCAAGCAGAATGTTTTGATTTAAATATGAGATTCAAACTATTGCACACGAACATGAGAATCACTGTGCTACATCAGATCATGAGACAGTGGAAGCAGCATTCTATTTTCACGAGCAGCTATCTAATTGTGTGATCCTAGGCAGAGTTACACCCTTCTAGGCTCATTGACTTTAATGGATTTCAAAGCATGTCACTCTGTTGGAAAGTACTGGAGCTGGGAGGCCGGTGATAGTGAAATCAGCACAGTGGTTTATTGCGGGTCAAGATGGAACATGGGGACAAAGGGATGGGGAGCCACTTATATTACAGGTAACCACACCTTGACCGTCCCCCCCAAGGGGGATTGGTCCAACAGGGATTATTCTCCCGCCAGGGCTATCATAGGTCCGTTTGAATATCCTCAGCCTCTGATAGGGGGACTGGCTGGATCCCTAGGTCCATTGTTCTCTGGGGAAGGAAGCTCTGTTGTTATCACATCCCATTACAGGCAACATGCCCAGACACGTTCCCTGGCTGCAGACAAAGAATCACGCACTGGACATAACACTGTTTAAGACTGCCCCAAACTGGGAATCAGGTTTGTCTCCAACCTTTTAAAGTCTGTGGTCAGTTTGAGAATTTTGAAAGCAGGAAGTAGGTGCCACCACAAAATGGCCACCACAACGGCCACAGCCTCCCCAAAAGTGGCTACCATGGGAACTGAGGACAATTAGAAAATGTTAACGGGGGAGGGGATGAGGATCAGTGGAAGAGCCTCTGCTTTGCATGCAGAAGGTCCCAAGGCCAATCCCTCACAGTAAGTGATGTGAAAGACCTCTACCTGAGACCCCTGAGAACCTCTGTCAGTCTGAGCAGACAGTACGGACCTTGATGGACCTATGGTCTGATTCAGTAGAATATATTTATTTATTTTCTTTATTATTTTATAAACCATTATCCTGTGATGGAAGCAGCTGTTTCTGACTGGGTGCTGCCTCATGACACAAAGGGGATGTCTACTGGGCTCCTCTGAAGCACCTCCAGCTCTAGTGAGGAGGAAAGCCAGGGCAAGGTCTTTGTCTGGGTGAAGAAGTGAGTGAGCACCAGGACATACAGGGGGGCACCACGGCATTCACAGATGTTTCACTGGGGATCACGGCCCCTCATGGTCACTAGCAGATAAGGTAAGATTGTTTGTTCTCTGTCTCTTATTCGACACTGCCTCTGAATGTGGAGATTTCATCTAAGTATTGTGGTTTGTAGTCTCTATAAATCCACCCTCTACGAGTCAGTCTTATCTTTCAGATCTAACAGCCACAATCACAAGCACATCACAGAACCTTTATTAAGCATTTATTACAAACACTAAACAAACTAAAATACTTAATAGCCTATTGGCACAAATATAAACATCAGAAAACACACTGATAGGCAACTTCTTAAATGTACATTTCAAGATTTTTTCCATTTCTGCATGTATTTTGGACCAATAAATCTTTGCTTTATCACGTCCACCACATATGATAAAAAGAACATTCTTTCTTTTTACACTTCCAACATTTGTTAGACATATTCTGACCAATATTTGCAATTTTTTTTGGTGTCATATACCATCTATACATCATTTTAAAACAATTTTCTTTTAAGTTATAACACGTAGATATACTCATAGCATTTTTCCATAAAAATTCCCAAGATTCCATTTCAATGTCTTTGTTAAAGTTTATCGCCCATTTTACCATTTGTTCTTTTACCATTTCATCTGCATTAAACCATTTTAGCAAGACTTTATACATTTTAGAAATCATTTTTTTCCCACCTTCCTCCCAAACTTGTTCTATTTCATTATTTTTTTCCCTGAAACCGTGTTTTTTATCACTTCTATACAAATCATATATTTGTCTATATCTTAACCAACCATAATCAAAGTCAATCTGATGCTGCTCCTTCAGTTTGAAATCTTTGCCATGTCTTATTAATAAGTCTCTATACTTCAGCCAATCTTGTCCTTTATATCTTGATGTTGGATGTAAGACTTCTGCGGGTACAATCCACATGGGTATCTCTTCTGAAAAAAAGTTTTTATATCTTGTCCACGTATCCATTAGTGTTCTTCTCAAATAGTGATGTTTAAACATATTGTCCATTTTTGTTTTACCATAATACAAATATGCATGCCACCCAAATCTACAATCATGACCTTCCAGGGACAATAACATTCTATCTTGTAACATAGTCCATGTCCCTACCCAGGTCAAACATATTGCATCATGGTATAACCTTAGATTTGGTAGTTGAAACCCTCCTCTTTCTTTGGCATCACACATTATTTTCATCTTAATTCTTGGTTTTTTCCCTCCCCACACAAATTTAGACAGCTCCTTCTGCCAACATTTGAATGTTTTTACATCTTTCACAATTGGAATAGTTTGAAACAAAAACATTAATCATGGTAACACATTCATCTTGACCACCGCAATTCTACCCAGCAATGACAAATTCAATACATTCCACTTTTTAATATCCTGCATAATTTGCAACCATAATTTTTCATAATTATTTTTATAAAGATCAATATTTTTCATAGTTAGGTTTACACCCAGATATTTTGTCTTTTTCACCACCTCACATTCTGTAAGTTTTTGTAACTCGTTTTGTTTCTTATTTGACATATTTTTGCACATTACTTTCGATTTGTTCTTATTTACATAAAATCCTGCTAAGTCACCAAACTCTTTTACTCTCTGTAACAAATGTGGTAATGTGGATAAGGGGTCTTCCACTATAAACATCACATCATCTGCAAAGGCCCTATATTTGAAAGAAAAACCTTTAGTTGTTAAGCCTTTAATATCTTTGTCTTCCTTCACATTTAACAGTTGAACTTCTAAAATCCAAATAAATAGCAGCGGCGAAAGTGGGCATCCTTGTCTTGTTCCTTTTTCAACTTTAAAATCGTCTGTCTTTTCGGTATTAATTATTAATGAGGATTTCTGTTCTTTATATATTGCTTTAATGAAGTTAAGCATATATTCACCAATCTCAAGATGTTCTAAAACTTCAAACATAAAATCCCAGTTTAAATTATTGCTAGGACTTAAACTAGAAGAGATAAATGTAAAGAAAAGGACAATAATATGGTATATGATTACAACAGCAAGAATGGTGTATGCACAAAATTGGAAAAATGAAAAAATACCAGAGGTGTGGGAATGGTTGAAAAAACTGTTATATATGGCTGAAATGGATAAATGGACTAGAAAATTGAATAATCTCTACTCAGAGACCTTTCTAGAAGACTGGAAAGATTTGAAAGAATATGCTGAAAAATACTGGGATATGAAAAACTACATTTATACATGGTTATAATAGCATAAAGGAATAGAAATATATTATATGAAGGTTTTAGTTAAAATTAGACAATGAAGCTGTTTTTATTTAGAAATATATAAGAATATAGAAAATAAGAATTGGTATATAAGTATTTTAAAGATATATAACCGTTACCAGAAATGAAACATAGATATAGTATTACTATTTTGAATAAAATGGAAAATGTGTTATGCTTCAGAGGTGGTGGGAAACCACCAAAACAAGATAAAAATAGAATGTACAAATAGAACAAAATGTTATATAATATGGAAAAAGGGATTTGTATAAGGTAAATGTATTATTTTTGATGTTTTTTGTTTGAAAAATAAAATTTCTTTACAAAAAAAAGAAAGAAAACACACTGATAAATTATCATAGACTTAAGTAAAATAGAGATAAAATCAGTTATCATCATTCACAACCAACCCACAGATCCTCATAAGAAATGCCTAGCAAAAATCTAACAGCCACTGTCACCTTCCTGAATGGCTGTGTGGCTCCTTCCCATTACCATCTTGGGCAGCTGGGGTGGTCTAGTCACAAGGAACAGCCACCGCCTATGTGAGGTGCCACTGCTGCTGGACTCACTCCCTGCTGGAGCTCCAAAGAGGAATAGAAACAGCAACAGCCACTGGCCACTGAAACACCCTCTTGAATGTCTGGTGTCTCCTTCTACCCATGGTTGGCCAAGGTGGTTGGAAGGAACAGTAGCAGCCAGCACATCTGCCACCTACATGGGCACTGTGTCACTGTCACCCACTCCCAACTTCATGTGCTTTGCTCCCTTACAATAGGAGGTGTATAAGGCAGTAAGGAAGCAGGTAGGGCCTGGAGACAAATGAGAGTCAGTGGAGGCTGCCCTGCTACTATGAAGAGCGAGGATGGAGTCTGGGCAGGGGGACCACCAGAAGGCATCTGGAACTTGCACTGTTTCAGACTTTCCTCTGCCCAGGTGCATATCCATGGCCTCTAAAGACAAAAGTGCCATGAGGTGTAAGTAATTTCATCTATGACTACCATGAGCAGGTTATCCCCTAAAGAAGATGTTGACATTTTGAGATGAGAGACAGGGTGTCACCTTTGTGACCACTTTACTGTGTCTGAATTTGACTTTGAACACAGGAAACTGCTCTGTACTGAGTTAGACCATTGATCTACCAAGATCAGTATTGTCTACTCTGACAGACAGCAGCTCTTCAGAGTCTCCAGCAGAAGTCTTCCACAACACCTCCTATTTGATTAACTGAAGGTGCCAGGGCTTGAACCTGCCCTGAGACCTTCTGCAGGCAAAGCAGATGCTGTACTATGGAGCCACAGCCACTCCATGGGCCTGTATTGTTCTTTAATGTTCTCTCATTAGCCACCTTGGACCCACCTTGTTCTCCAGCAGAAAGGGGCATATAAATATTTTCAGTAAATAAAAAGAAATGAATGAAATGTAAGAGTTCATATATCACCATCTGTTGTTTCTCCTTCAACTCCATTCTTGGCCAAGGGACCCATAGAGAATGTATGGCTGCATGCCAGGGGGTCACTCGGCTGATTACCAGAAGGTTTATTTGGAAGAACTCAATTTCCTGCTGAGACGTTACTGGGCCAAGCACATTCCAGATGTGAGCCATTTTTCCCTGGTGGAACCAAGGGTGAGTTTCCTCATAAAAACCAGGCCTTACTCTCTTTGATATAATATCAAACAGGAATAGGCCGGGTGTTTGGCATCATGTCTAAGCTAACAGAGATTGACTGGGCTGTAAAATGCAAAGCTTGTAGGATTAATACATTTTTAAGCATAATGTATTGCTTGCAAGGCCTCTAGTAAACCTGATCACAGAGCAGATATGCCCTTAGCTTGTTACTCATATCTGGGAGTTTAATGACATTCAACGTCATGTCCTTCAGCTTTCAGAAGGAAGTAGATTGAAAAAGGAGAATCGGCTTCATTATTCTAGGAATGTGACTTTCTCTCAGTTGAGAATGAAAAGAAAGAAGCCATGGATAAACTTTTTTCAGGTTCTAGATGGGCCGCCATGTTAGGCTACCACAACAAAGAAACAGTGAAGTCTTGTGGCACTTGGAAGGCTACTAGATTTATTGCAGCCTAAGCTTTTATGGACCAGAGACCAGTTCATTGGGCCCTGGGGAAGAAGGGCAGGATGTTGGTTCCACAGGATGATTGGCCTGATCTGAAGTGAGCTCAAAGTGATCCAAAACTGCTGCAAAACACCCTCTGTAAAAGAGCCCTTGCCAATAACACATGAGACCTCATGAAGAAAAACCTCCTCGAAGTTCCTCACCAGGGATAGCAAGCTTTAGAGTTACCAGGACACAACAGGGTATGGAAGTTTAATGACAGTTTGTATTGGCAGCTCCCACCCTGTCCCGTAGGCACACTGGTTGTGATGTCCTCAAGACTGGACACCTTCAACCCAATATCTTCCAAGTAGACTTCAAAGATGGAAATTACCTGTGAGGAAGTGGGAGGGAAGGCAGCATGGTATAGCCTGATGTTTTCAGATCTTGGAAGCTAAGCAAAGTCAGTACTTGGAAGGGAGGCCACTGAGGAAGACTCTGTAGATGAAGGCAAACCACCCCTGCTTCTCACTTGTCTTGAAAGCCCCTTGCCAAGTCACCACAGGTTAGCTGCAACTTGATGGCACTTTCTAGGAAGCCCTCCCAGCCTTGTCAAACACTTTTCCACCTGTGATGAACCTAGGATCCTTGTGGGGACTAAAAGCCACAAAAAAGTCAAGAGGGAGGTGCCTTCCCTTTCTGTGGCACATCATACCAGAATCCCCTGCTCTTTGGAATGTGACATCAAGGTAGCTCACAAAAGCTTATGCCACAATGAATGTCTTATTCTTTCAGAAGCCAGAAACTCTTTCTCCACCTCCAGAGGAATCAAGGGGCTTTTCAAAGTATAGTGAATGACACAAAATCAATCCAAGAGCAAGATTCAAGTCTAGTAGCTCCTTAAAGACCAAGAATATGTGTTATACCCTGTAAATCTTGTAGGTCTTTTAAGGTTCTACTTGATTAGAGTCTTGTTCATTTGCTGCAGACCAACACAGCTACCCACCAGAAAAATAAATTCAACTTAGGGTTGCCAGTTTTGAAATTTTTGAAACATGGGTGAAGGCTGGGATGGGTTATAAACAAGTCAAGGACCATGCAGAGATGAGGGTCTAAAAATAATAATAGAGCTGTTATTTTTGCACAATCAAGTATCTGAAGAGCTGTATATAATACTGCTTATGGATGCCACCCTGAGTTCCTTGGAAGAGGGATTTTAATATTATGCAAGGAATGAATGGCATATAAATGTAAGGAAGGAGTCTGGAGTCTCATAGACAACATTATGGGGAAAAAAACCACAACAAAGTATCCTGGGCTGAACTCGCCAATTAGGAATGGGTCAATGTCTCCCATTTCATTGCTTTTAATATTTGTTTACACTTTGGTCACCAGGTTTGGTCCTCTGCTCTCCGCTTTTGGTTTAATAGATTCATCTGTATTGTGAAGGCAAGTTGTATGGTTTTTATATGCAATTTTTACAGCATTTATGTGCATAATGTAGATCATTTCTATGTATCATGCTGATTTATTGGAGCAAGAATAATGTTGAAAAATGCATACATTTTGCAGGGACAATTCTGTGCAAGGAAACAAAAAATGGCTCGAAAGTCAAGAATTACAGATCTGGTTCACGCAAGGGAGAAATGAAAGCAAAATGAAGATTTGAAAGTTGAAATAGTAGGGATAAACAACCATCCCCAGGGCAGGCTGAGAGGCCAAAAAGGACCCTGAAAGTAGCCTTACCTCTTCTTGCCACACCTCTTCCCCCCATTTGGACAGAGGGAGGACTTGGTTGGGCCAGGCAGTGGGGGCAGGTGGGGGCCACAGTGGCTATATAAATTGGTCTGGCCAGGCAGCACCCCCCTCTGGGCCAGTCTCACTCCTGGGGGGCAGGCAGGGAACTTAGCCCAGGACTCCAAGCCATTGGCCCACCACTGGGTTTTTTTACCCAATGGCCATGGTGTCTAGGGTTCCCACTTCCAGGATGGGTAATTCTTGGAGATTTGGGGCCTAGGAAGGGTGGAGTTTGGGAAGGGAGGGAGCTTAACAGGGGATCAGTTATAATTCAGGGAAAAGTCCAGGCCCCACCTGGAGGCTGGCAACCCTAATTAATGGCCATTCTGCTGTTGATCATCCCTATCAAAAAGGTCCCATTTAAATTCTTGGTGCAGCCAAGAACAAGCACATCCCTTTGAACTTCCTGTTTCCTTAGGCTGGATTTGCATTTTTGAATGTCTTGTGAATGCATAAAGGAAACCTTCCATGCGTCAAACAAGATCACATGCCAGGAAGAAGGCTTGTCGATGCCCCTAGCATGCTAGTTTTGTGCTTGAGTCTTTCCTGGGGGAATCCTAAAGTATATTTTTAGACCAGATTGTAGGACAATTATATTTTCTAGCTTTTCTTTAACTTAAACACTAAATACCCTCCTGGCTTTTAAGACAGGGCAAGGCAGGACATTGTGGAGTCAATAAAGAAGGTGAAGAAGAGCCTTTAGCCAGGTTTACTAGTCTGGAGGGGGGGGGGGTTTCCCATGGTGATTCTTTATAGGGGAATTGGAAAGTTACTAGAGTATTAAGTATTGAGATGAAGCAGCTCTTTTCAAAACAACATGCTTCTTTATTGAAAGGTGAACCAAAGAACCAGGCTCAACAGGAGCCAATTTATACTACTGCAAAACCACACCCACCTCAAACAACAACTAATAGCAAGTGGGCAGCCAGAATCCTTCATTTGCATATATACAAAGTAACTTTATGCCCTTGCAGCTATTGGATTATAGTCCATAGTTCAGATTGGCTGTTGCAGGTAAAACCACCAATAGTCTTATAGGCTTTTGGAGGCTTGCTGAGACTGAAGCTCCACCAGTACATAATATAGAGCATCCCTACTTTTGGCAAAACCCTGCATCCAGCTGACAGTCTCTTGAATCCTGACTAGCTTTCTTTAGGGCCATCGGCTCTTTCCAACCTTTAATCTGGAAGTGAAGCCTGTCCTCCTCACCTCCTTTCTGCTGCCTTAGCTCCTTCATTTGCAGCTAGTGATACGGGGACCCACCCACGTGTCACCTATGACCCCAGGAGCATTTGCAAATCGCTGAGCCAAATGACATCGGGTGGCTTCAGGCGGCCCAGATCTAAAACCATGAGCTTCGTTCCGCTCATGCCTCCCTGGCCCTTCTTTAGGGCTTGATTTCAAAACCGTTCCATCATCGTTTGGGAGGCTTAGGGCTTAGGCCGTGTTGAAAAGCAGCCTGTGTAATGCTCTAAGACCCGCTGGCCTCTGCATGCTCTGGGAGGATAAAAAAAAAAAAATCCCGAGGCCTGTTTTGAATTTCGAAGGGCTCGCCAACTTTAACAAACTGCAGTGAACCGAACCAAACTCAGCCCAAGTGCTCCCCTCTCCCTCTGCTCCCAGCAGCAGGGTCTATAATAAGATTTTGCACCTGGTGACGGATGTCTGGAGCTCCTGCTGCGGAATGCCCTGGTGCCAAATATCTGTCACACTCCTTGGGAAGATACAGATACAGCACAGAACGGAGAAAAAGAACCCCAATCAACCCTGAAGATCTATTTGTAATCAGAGTCCCAGAGGCCCGGTGCCTAGGCTGAGCGAGAAAGTCACGTGAAGCAGCTCTAACATTTGCAGCATGAAGGAGCAAGTTCTACAGGGTGCGCACAACTGGTAACAATTTTCTAAAATTAAGGGATTTTAGGGTTGTTGTTCTTTTTTCTCTTCCTCACTTAATGACTCTTCTGCACTGCCTCTAACCATCCCGCTAATCAGTTTGCGTCATATGGGAGCCATCAAGAGGAAGAGCCCTGGGAGTCAGGCGAACTTTTGCATCGCTTAATGGTTTCACGCTGACCTCAGATATTTCCCCAAATGCCTGACTTGTGAAAGTAAAAACAAGAAAGTGGGAGACAGACTGGGGGGAGACAGAAGGGTGATGTGGGTGGAGCACAAGCCAGGGATAAATGGGAATGCAAACACAGAACAAGGCCTACTGATAATAACGGGGTGGATTCTACCACTATCCTCCCACTCCACTAACCTAAGTAGACTTCCTCCAACTTAGGCCCCGATCACACACAGAATTAGCCACGTGATAGGCACAAATGCCATGTGGATTTTAAGGGTGCGATCACACCAGAACATCTGGCAAGCATCCCACACCCGTCGGCAAGCCATTTCTCTTCGCCAAAGAAGTGAAGTTAAAAGATACTAGGGAAAGTCCAGTATCAAACAGGTTTGCTATGGGCCACAGATAGACTTTCCCCATGTGATCACTCCAGCGTGCACTCATGGCATCGGGGATAGTCTGATCAGGCTATCCCAACGCCATGCTGTCCCCCTCTTCTCAATATGCGCATCATCGCATACTGCCATAGGAAGCTTTCAGGGCTGAAATGTGATTCACCGATCCCCTGTTTAAGCGCATCGGGGAAAAACGCAAAAAACCCCGACTCACCTGTGATTGTGTCTGATCATGCAGTGGCGGGCTGTGCCCACAGCTTCACAGAACTGTGTGATTGCGCAACTGCGGGTCAAATTACGCCAGAGCAAATAGCCTCACTCCCCCCCCCCCGGATTATCTTGCTCATGTGACCGGGACCTTAGGTGGTCTTTCTATTGGAGGAAGAGCCACTTAAGTTGGAGGAAGGCTCCTTAGAGGAAAGTTGGATCCACATTACTGTTCTTATCAAGCATTTAGCCTGTTCGTATTTCATCAGTTTCAACGAGCAATTTAAGCTTATGCTTTATTGTCTCCATTAGTGCCATGGTTAGAGTGTTGGACTTGTAGTGCTTCCATTTGCCAGCTTAGAGTGGGCAGACTCGCACCAGCATACCTGCCCCCCACTGGCACTCAGTGGAGTGGTGCAATGTCACTGCCAGCTAAGAACCCAGAAATGATGCTGGAATAATACAGTGACACTCTAGGAATTTTCCTGATTTCTGGCTTTTACCATAGAGATTGGGGGAATTCTAGTGTGTTGGGCATGTTACATCAGAGTAATTCCATGCATCATGCAATGCTGTTCTGAAGTTTCCATCCCCCAAATGTTCCCTCTGCAACTCGGAGGTGGGTTGGCAAACCTATGGCCTGACTAGTCCTGTTGAGATCTAGGTTCAAGTCCCCATGAAACTCATAGAGTGACCTTATGCCAGTTTTGCTCTCTCAGCCTAACCTATTTCACAGAGCTGTTGTGAAGACAAAATGGGAAGAGACAACCATGTATGTTACTCTAAGACCTTTGGAGGAAAGGCAGGATAAAAATGGATAGAAAGATGGGGATGCTATTGGACCAAAACTGGCTGAAATTTTGCTGCAGTGTGCCCTTATTTAGCACTTTTATTTGGCAAACATTTTAACATCTTGTTGGATCACACATGCATCTTCCTCTCTGCATAACAAATAATTCATCTCAAAGTGTGAAGTTCCTTCACTGGGAAGTCCATGATTTGATGTGATGTGAAGGAGCATGAATGTTTGTCTCTGATGGTTGCTTCAGGTCACAGTATGATGCTGCCTCTGCTGAAGGAACACAAGTTTACACATTCGGAAAACACATATGGTATAGTCATTTCAGCAAATAGGTGTGGGATCATGTCAAAAATCCCCTGCCTTTGGAATGCTACCATGTTTGTGATATCTCTAACTTAGCCTGGTCCCATACGTGCTAGGGTTTTTCCCCCTATATCCAGGGACAGTATTTTAGGGACACTTCCTGGATTCTTCCATCTAAACACATCTAGATGAAAACTGAAAACTGCATGAAACTGTGCACTGAGTCTGGACATTAATTGTCAAGAAAATCTCTGAGTTAACTAGCAGACCAGTGGAGCAGAACATGGGAAAGTGTGAAACTGTGGAACGAGAATGGAAGGCAGCAGGGAAAATCTGCTCATCACTAGATGCTTTTCAAATGTGTGAATTCCTTCAGGCTTTCAAGATGTGGTGTAGCCTTAGGAGGGCTGTACCATCAAAACAGTATTTTTAATGTATGTTTAAATCTACTTTGAGTGAGGATTTGAAACCTGAATGATCAAGACTGTCCCAGTTCAATTCCCTTGGGGTTTCACTAGTCTGAGCTGGAACTATCCATATATACATGCCAAGTCTGTTCTTTTGGTCCAATAGAAAGAACAGGGCTAATGCTCACTAAGCCATAAACTCACATGGTGGTAGGGTTACCAGGTCTGGACTGGGAAATACCTGGAGATTTCAAGGGTGGAGCCTGGGGAGGGTGAGGTTTGATGAGCGGAGGGACCTTGGCAGAGTATAATACCGTAGAGTCCACCCTCCTAAGCAGCCATTTTCTCCAGGGGAACTGATCTCTAGATTCCAGGAGATCTCCAGGTGCCATGCAGTTTGATTGTTTCACCTCATCCCGTGATCTCTCTTTTTTAAAGCCATCTGGAGTTTGGTAACTCTACATGGTGGCCTTGGGTGTACCATTTCTCCCCTTGTCTTTGTATCAGTGAAATGTAAATCCTGCTCATGTATCTTAAGGGATCATTGTAAGGAAACAATTACTTCTCGCCAGAAATATACGGCAAGTGTTTTAAATAACTGCAACAGATCTTTGTTTTGCATCGCCACTTCTGAGACGAGGACGGAAATGTTCGTTAATCAGCATTCCCAACAATGTGCTTTCTATCAGTTTTGTCTGTGAATTTTTTTCTCTACCTGGCCTCGCCACATCCACTTTGTTTTTGTTTCTCTTGGTCTACAGATTGCCAAGTCCGGCTATGCTCAGAAGCAACAGAATGGACAGTAGCTTTTGTAAATTTCTGTACTTTCTTGATCCATCATAAGAACATCCAACTACATCCAGCTACAAAATCAAGGGACAGAGTGATGAAGTAAAGCAGTAAAACAGAGAATTATTGGCCTGTTCTAGAATAAGAATAGATTTGAATTTCTCATGTCTGCTGTTTCAACCTGACAATTCTCATTTTTTAAATTACTTACTATTGCTGTTATTATGATTATTTATGGCACTTGTATGCTACTTTTCTCCTCACAGAAATCCAAAGCAATTCATAGAGAAATACCTCATAGGTACAATTTTAACAAATACCAAGAAAGAAACTAAACACATACATCCCTGGACCAGTCCTGGTAGATGCTGCTGCCTGGGCTAAGGGACAGGGGACCCTTTGCCTCATGCCTCTGTGCTGCTCCCTGCCTTTAAAACCTGAAGGAAGAGGAGTAAAAACTTAGCCCAGCTACTGGTAGTGTGCTGCATGCAAGCCAGGAAGATCTTCCTCACTTATCCTTCCCTGCCACTAATGCCTTTGGCCTAGGGTTGCCAACCTCCAGCTGGTAGCTGGAGATCTCCCTCTATTACAACTGATCTCCAGGTCAATTTACCTGGAGAAAATTTCCATTTTGGATGGTGGATTCTATGGCAGTATACCCTATTGAAGTCCATCCCCTCCCCAAACCCTGCCCTCTTCAGGCTCCACCCCCCAAATCTCCAGGTATTTCCCAACCCGGACCTGGCAACCCTACTTTGGCCCCGTGCACTCTTTTAAGATGTCGAGGCAGGGGATAGAGGAAGTAAGAGCTCTGCATATGGAATTGGAGAAGATGGTGACCTGCAGGCCAAGATGGTAAGCGGGGGTACTCTTAGTGAGTCTGGGGTCCTGGGCAAAAGTCTAGGATGGGGCTCCCAAATCACTGCCCCTGATGCCCATTGGCTAAGTCCACCCCTGATGGTAAGCAGACTGGTTTCACTACTCCTTGATGCAAACTGAACCTGCATTTTTATCATCAAATTATTTTCGTTTCCTTGCATTATGTTCTCTGTAAAGTATGCTTCCCCCCCCCCCCAGTGCTAGCTGGAGGGTTGCCAGCCCCCAGGTGGGAGCAGGGGATTGCTCAATTTCACAGGCTTCTGCCCACCACTGGCCAGCTGGCTGGTGGCAGGAAGCCCCACCCCCAACATCCATGACTCGGTGCAATGTTCCCAATGTGTTGATGTCATGCGGAATTGATGTTATCATGCCAAGGACATTGCACAGTGACACTCTGGTATTTTGGGCAAAACCATAGAATTTTGCCCAAAACACCAGAGCATTGCCGCACAACATCCCCGGCATCCTCATGATGTCATCATGCTGGAGATGTCACACACAGCCCATTTCCGGAAAACTCCCTCCCAACCCTCTACCGGCAAGAGCCTAGGATCTGGCAACCCTAGTTACTTGTGCGCCAATAAATTCTCATTATACACAGAGGTCCGTTGGGGCCGGAGCAAGGCGGAGCAAAGCTCCACCAGCTCAGGACTGGCCAGTAGGGCAGCCACGGGCTGAATCAGATTCTCTAATCTGATTCAGCTCGCCGCCGAATTGCCGCCGAAATTCGGCGGCAACTTTAAAAGCCACTGGAGGGGAGGCGGTTTGAGGGAGAGGCTCCAAACTTGCAGGATAGCTGCTGGGGCCTCTCCTCGAAATGCCCACCAAGTTTCAAGAAGATTGGACCAGGGGGTCCAATTCTATGGGCCCCCAAACAGGTTGTCCCCATTCCCTCCATTGTTCTCTATGGTAGGAAAAAAGTTAACATTTTTCCCCTCCATAGAGAACAATGGAGGGGATGGGACAATCTGTTTGGGGGCCCATAGAATTGGACCCCGTAGTCCAAACTTCTTGAAACTTGGTGGGTATTTCGAGAAGAGGCCCCAGCAGCTACCCTGCAAGTTTGGAGCCTCTCCCTCAAACCCCCTTTCCTCCAGCCCCTCATATACCCTATGAGTTTTTGCCATTGATTTCAATGGCCCCTAGGATATAATGGGGCTGAAACTGGCATTCCCTTTCTGACACACTTCTGGTGATGTCAGGGGACATGGCATATGCTAATGAGTTATGCTAATGAGTTATGCTAATGAGTTATGCTAATGAGCTCCTGCACCTCTTTTTCTACGAAAGTACCCCTGATTATACACACATCCAACATATAAAAGATGTGCATTGTGTGCATACGTATGTACAATCAAGTCACAACCAATTCATGGCTACCCCAGCAAGGGGCTTTTGGGGCAAGTGAGAAACAGAGATAGTTTGCCATTGCCTTCTCTGCCAAGTCTTCCTTGGTGGTCTTCCTTCCAAGTACTGACCCTATTTAGCTTCCGAGATCTGATGCGATCAGGCTTCTCTCCCGCATTATATGCATATATACCATATAAATTGCATACAAAACCCAAGCAACATGTGTACACAATAGAAACACATTTACAAAACCAGCAGGAACATGTGGAGAACAGAAACTGCTAACATAATAAAAATAAATACTATAAGAAATGAAACGGGGAACATTGGCATATTCCTGGTCTAGCAAATAATAACTCATTCTACATGTTGTTTTCTAGGGACTGTTTGATGGATTTATGAGGTCTGGTCTAACTTTTCCTTTTCTCACAAGGTCGAAGTCCCAGGTACCTTTGCTAAAATCCCAGCTACAGTTCTGAAAGAATCAAGGACAGGGATTGTGGTTTCACTTCTTCCTAGGTGCAATGAAATTACACAAAGGCATACATTTCTTAATGCTCTCTCTGTGTGTATAAAGTGCGGTCAAGTCACAGCTGACTTACGGTGATCCTGTAGGATTTTCAAGGCAAGAGAGGAAAAAAGGTGGTTTGCCAGTACCTTCCTTTGCATGGTAACCTTGGAATTCCTTGGTGGTCTCCCATCCATAAACGAGCCAGGGCTAATCTAACAAAGTTTCTGAGATCTGATGAGATCGAGCTAGCATGGGCCACCCAGGTCAAAGGAAATGAGTAATGTAGAGACGTGGCAAGTGCTACAGACCACTTTTCTGAAAGAAGTTATCAACCATGCTGGTCATCCCAAAACAATCCAAACACCCCAAACACAACCTACACAATACTTTAATTAGGAGAATGTGTTAAATGGAGCCATTAGTGTTGTGTCTCTAGACAGGGAAAGAATCAGTGGTGGACAGGCTTATTTTCCCACCAGGGGGTGAAGGATCTTGTTCCAGTGGCTGGTGGGATGATGGTGACGATGACAACAACAAAAACAACAACAGCAACCACCACCACGAAGTGATGGTGTGATGTCACTCCCAGAAAAAAACACAGAAGTGATGTTGGTCCACTTTAGGAATTTCTGGAAACTGGTTTTACCATAGAATTTCTGGTGATTCCTCGAGAGGTGTGACATAACTTCTGGGCATCCCCAGAAGAGATGTCATACTGTCACCTGACAGTGCCCCCTCTATGTCCCCCTCAAGACTCCCACAGGTTGCCAGCAGTATAAACAGTAGTAATAAAAGAACTGTGTTTACTGGAACATAATAACTAACTGAACAGGCCACAGCGAGGCCTCAGTAACTCTAACTCCTCTTCCAATAATAGTCACAAGGCCTGACCCTTCCATTTCTTGAGAGCCTCTGGGATTTGGCTGTAAAGTAAAAAGTACCAATATATCACAAATAGAACCTGAGACAGCTGGACACTATCAACATTTGGTCATGATTGTGTGAAGTTTACTGCACTTCCTCCTCTCTCAAGAGTGTTGAGGCCTCTTTTCATTTGAAACCAAGGAAATGCTTTCCTTATTACCCAGCAATGTTAATCAACATGTCTTATGTTGTTGTTGCATCAAATAGACTCCCCCAAACTCATGCATTCCTTGCAGAATTCCCATCTACACAGCAGAGAATTTGCTCTGGGTATTAGTTGCCTAGGAGTGGCTTCTGGATATTCATCACAGCAAGACAGATCTGAGAAGTTTTGTTAACTCTTTGTCACAGGGTTCCCAACTCTGGGTTGAGAAAGTTCTGGAAATTTGGGGGTTGGAGAAGGTGGGGTTTGGGCAGGGAGGCTTTACCTGTGCCCCTAGTGGTTGCAGTGCAGAACTGCACTAAAAGCACACACACACCCCAACCTGAAAGCTGTTGGTTGAATGTGGAATGATTCTAAGCTGCTCCAGGCCCTCAAGTTGACTTAGGCCCTGGGAATTTTGTACCCCTAGCACCCTCCTCTTGGTGGCCCTCCCTCAGCAGGGTATAATGTCATAAAGTCCACCCCCCAAAAGCAGCTGTTTCATCCGGGTGAACTGATCTCTGTAGTCTGGAGAGCACTTGTAATAACAGGAAATCTCCAGGCCCCACGTGGAGGTTGGCAATCCTACTTTGTTATGACTTTATAAAGTCTTGGCAAAGTATCGTCTTCAACCCCAGCGATGTACTAAGAAGGGAAGAAAGGAAAAAAGAAGAACATCTTTTCCATGGTTTCAGTCCACAGTCTGTTCACTCACCCTGGAGAAACTGTACTGCAGTCTATGGGTCTACTCTGAATTATGAAGCTTGTGACCTAACCCTTCGAGTTTTGGATCATCACTTGCAGGAGAGGTCAAGCCCTAAATCAAAGCGAATGCTGAGATTAGTCCTGTGATGTGCATCTAAGCAAAAAGTTCCTCTTTCTCAAAGGAAGCAGGCAAGCGGTGCATCCCACGCACTGCCGCAAAACGAGAGCAGTGTACCTTCTTACGAAAAGTCACTTTGAGGTCACTGTTTTTGTCCAGCCTTTCACTACATTAAATGCAATTACTTTATTGTTGATTTACCTGTCATTAAAGGCATGTGTTTGAACATGATTTATTGAGTGAGTTTTGTGCCAGTTGACTTGCAATAGATTGCACAATATTCAAAAAGGCTCATTTGCCTGGCATTACATTAGAGGCAGGGTGATTGCAACACAAAGCAATGTAAATGAGTTCGGAGAGGCTCCATCACTCATGTTGTCATGTACTGAATCCTATTATTATTTATTACCATAATTGTACTGTGTTTCCTGGGGCGATAAATTAGGACTGATGGGTCCCGCTGACAGCCGAGGACTGGACTCGCTCTATATAATTTAATAGGGATACAGTTGGGTCTCTGCTCAGAGGAGAGTCTGGGAGGAATTTGTAACTGAACAAAATCTTTTCTTTCTTAAAAGGGGGAGAAAAAAAAGAAAGAGGAAAAACTTAAGAGAGTGAGTTTCCTCCCTCCCCTCCTTCCTTCCCCTCGGCAACAATTTAGGACTTGACGAAAAACTGTGGCAAGCGGGAAGGAAATGGGACCACTTTGTCTTCTGTAACAGGGCTGTTCAAAGGATCACTGCAATCTTTTTTCTTCTTCTTTGTGTCACTGACTATGTTGTGCATTCTTCTCAAGATCCTGGCTTGCTCTGGTGTCACATGACAGGAAGTACAGTGCCAAGGAAAGAAGTGGGGAAAGATCAGCCAACTACTGTACTTTGTGGGCAGGATAGCCAACCTTCAGGTGGGGCCTGAAGATCTCCTGGAATTACAACTGATCTCCAGACTACAGAGATAAACTGCTTTAGAGGGTGGAGCCTGGCATTATAAACTGCCAAGATCCCTCCCTTCCCAAACCCTGCCTTCCTCAGGCTCTGGCCCAGATCTTCAGGAATTTCCCAGGCTGGAGCTGGCAACCATATTTCAGGTATTCACAAAACTTTGCAGAACCTAAGTGGCTAGTCAAACAATGGTAGCCTTTATACATTAAAAAATGGGATTCACTACCAAAGGATGCAGTGATGGCCACAAACATAGATGGCTTTAAAAGGGGATGAGATACATTCATGGAAAATAGGTCTATCAGTGGCTGGGGAAAGGCCTTGGGCTCTGGGCCCTGTTGCAGAATAAGTGGTTGGTCACCATAATAGACAGGATGCTGGACTAGATGGACCACTGGTCTGATCCAGCAAGGCTTCTGTTCTTATGTTTTTACTAGTGAGCATTTGTATAACACTTTCAAATATTCAAAATGCTTTCTGTGTGTTATTTTGTAGTCCTTACAACAATATTACAAGGTAGGTCACTCTGTTATAGTGGTTAATATATCAGAACTCTGATAGTGAAGCTCTGGGTTCATCTTGGGCTGGTCACTGTCAGACTAACCCTTCTTACAGGGCTGTTCTGAGGATAAAATGAAGGAAGCACTTAGGTCACCCTGAGATCCATGGAGAAAGGGCAGGATAGATGTTGGATAGATGGGTAGACTAGTATTATTATATCTATATTAGAGGATTGAGGGAGGGATTAGGGATTGGAGGGATTGGCTTGTTTATGTCCACCCAGTGAGTTCATCAAAGATGAAATTCAAATGGGAATTTCTGAGTCATCCATCGCTAAGTCTCTCACGTGCTATAGTACACCAACCAGGCCTGTAGACATAGTGGGGCATGTCAGGGCCCAGCCCCCTGACTTACTGCCAACTGCTCCCTTGAGGGGGGGGTGACATTTAATGCCCCCCCTGAATTTAAAAATCCTGGCTACAGGCCCAACTGTCTTGCAAATCATTTGTTTCCCTTTAGATCAGGTAAACAAGACCAGCATTTTGGAAGGTCAAAACCTACTGCTGATGAGGAGTCGGCTCTTGGAGCAGATCAGATCAGAGGTAGTTTAAATCTGATACCCTGATTTCATTAATAAAAATAAGGACACTCTTGTAATCCCCTCCCTTCTCAAGTCAAGGATTACTGTTTCAAGACCCTCCCAATTTATTTATTTATTTATTTATGTAAAATATTGATGAGTATTTTATTTACTTATTAAATTAGATTTGCTAGGCTGCCCTTCCCTACAAGTAGGGCCCAGGGTGGCTTACAACAAAATAATATACAAAGTTCTTTAAATTAAAACCAGCATTAAAGCCACCAAAAAAACAGGTAAGTAAGTAGAGCAATATACATATACAAGATGGCAGGGGGGGATCAGCTCCCCAGCCTCCTTGGGTGGGGGAGGGATTGTGAGGAATGGGGAAGTATATGAGAGTGCCAGATGTCATACTGTCCCCGTCACTGTCCTCAACTGAATGCCTGGTGAAACATCTCTGCCTTGCATGCCCTGTGGAAAGAAAATAACTCCCGCAGGGCACAAATGTCTTCTGGCAGAGAGTTCCACCAGGTGGGGACCAGAGCTGAAAAAACCGGATCTCTCTGAGGCTGGGGACCACCAGGAGGTTCTTATTTCCTGACCGTCAGGGGTCCTTTCATAGAAAAAGAGGTGCAGGAGCTCATTAGCATAACTCATTAGCATAATTCATTAGCATATGCCGTGTCCCCTGACATAACCAGAAGTGTGTCAGAAAGAGAATGTCAGTTTCAGCCCCATTATATCCTATGGGCCATTGAAATCAATGGCAAAAACTCATAGGGTATATGAGGGGCTGGAGGAAAGGGGGTTTGAGGGAGAGGCTCCAAACTTGCAGGGTAGCTGCTGGGGCCTCTCCTCGAAATGCCCACTAAGTTCCAAGAAGATTGGACCACGGGGTCCAATTCTATGGGCCCCCAAACAGATTGTCCCATCCCCTCCATTGTTCTCTATGGAGGGAAAAAATGTTAACTTTTTCCCTACCATAGAGAACAATGGAGGGAATGGGGGCAACCTGTTTGGGGGCCTGTAGAATTGGACTCCCTTGTCCAATCTTCTTGAAACTTGGTGGACATTTCGAGGAGAGGCCCCAGCAGCTACCCTGCAAGTTTGGAGCCTCTCCCTCAAACCCCCTCCCCTCCAGTGGCTTTTAAAATTGCTGCTGAATTTCGATGGCAATTCGGCGGCGAACTGAATCAGATTAGAGAATCTGATTCAGCCCGTGGCTGCCATACTGGCCAGTCCTGAGCTGGCGGAGCTTTGCTCCACCTCGCTCCAGCCCCAACGGACCCCTGCTGACTGTAATGCTCTTCCAAGGGCATATTGAGATATGCCCACTTTGCTGCTGAACCCTTCAGGATCTAGTGAGTAACAACAATATAAAACCAGTAAGAAACAGCTGGATAAACTATATACTTTAAAACAGTTATAAAATACATTAAACCCATACATTAAACTGAGACGATATTCAGGAAGTTTGCTTATGCTGATAATGTGGTGATTGTATTAAGGCATAAATAATTCAAAAGGGCTGAGGAAATACTGACTAGGGACCTCAAAATTTTGGTTGACTATTACTGTAAATGGTGGCTTATCCCAAGTCCAGGAAAAACAGAATGCTCCTGTTTCCATCTCAATAACAATTTTGTCAACATGAACTGAATTTCTACCTTAATGGCACCCGACTTACACAAAACTATACTACTAAGACTTTGGCATTACCCTGGACAGGACCTTGAGCTATAAACACCATCTTACCAATGTGGCAGTGAAAATATGCAAATGAAACAACATTCTCCAAAAATTATGAAAGATTTTAGCTAAAATTTAGATTTAGTTATTACTATTTTATTGGCTTTGTACAGTTTTTTCATTTTACTTTAATTTTAGAAGATTTCATCAGATCTCAGAAGCTAAGCAGGATAGTATTTGGATGGAAGAATCCCAGGGTCGCTAAGTAGAGGCAGGCAATGTCAAACAATATCTTGCCTTGAAAACCCTATGGGGTCGCCATAAGTCAGCTGTGACATGATGGCAAAAAAAAAGTTTCTGGATCATCTTCAAGGGCAGCCCCATGTATAGGCCCATTACTCGTTGCTGATGGTTCTAGTCCATCTTTTGCTGCTGGATTAATTTACTTTGCGGGTGTCACTCTCTCACCAATTTAAAAGGCACAAGCATGTCCCTTTGGTTATAGATACATTAGAAACACATAATTGTCCTTCAGTAGACTAACAGCAGAGCAAGATATATCTCTGCAGCTACAGTGTGTTCAGTGACACACTGTTCACTGCATGGTGCCTTAGTGTTCATACAAGTACATTTATGCACATGTACATTAGAGGCTCAATGGATCTTTCTCCCAATCAGAGATTTAAGCTTCTAGAAATCATAGGGAAAGAGCTGAAAACGAAAGACTGGCAACTATAGCAACCCACAATAACGCCATTATTTTTTTAAAAAAGCATTTGACTCTCAAGTCAAAAATAGGGATAAAAGAAAAGACAGTCATTTATTTACCAGGGCTGCGGGATGAGGAACTAGGGAGGAACTGTCTACTCTGTATTGCATGGAGCCCTCTAATGTGCTACTTATGAACTTTAACCTTTATGTCTTTAACACTGACACAGTTTGGGACATGATGTTATTGTTTGAAAGAAATTCAGTTGCTGAGGTCAAAGGTTGCAGTCAAGATGCTTGGAGAAATGTGATGTTCTACTTCAATGCAAGTTTCAGTAGGTTCACAACAGAGCAACTAGACTGCTTAAAGGGGCAAGTTACAAACATCAGATTACCCCAGTGTGGAAAGGCTTTCCAAAGTTTTCACTGACTGCCAGCTTGATTCTGGGGGTGATTCAAATTGCTGGTGCTTTACTATAAAGCCCTTTTTTTTTAATGAACTTATATTCTGTTTCCCCCCCCCCCACTGGAGAGTCCTAGGGCTGCTAGATCTCCGCCTATATCAGGGTTGCCAGCTCCGGGTTGGAAAATACCTGGAGATTTGGGTGTGGAGCCTGAGGAGAGTGGGGTTTGGGGAGGGGAGGGTCTTCAATTGGGTATAATGCCATGCAGTCCAACTTCTAAAGCGGCTATTTTCTCCATCTGATCTCTGTTGCCTGGAAATCAGTTGTAATCCTGGGAGATCTCCAGCCATTACCTGGCGATTGGTAACCCTACCCTTTAGGCATCCCACCTAGGAGCCCCTACCCCGTCATTGTTTTGAAGGGTGGCACAGGGGGTTCATGTGATGAAAATTGCTGTCACTCTGACAGCATAATGTCAATTCCCATGTAAACTCAGAAGTGATGTCATTGTGTCCAGAAAAAAAAAATTGAGTTCAGTGGTACCTTTAAGACTGACAAAGCTTTATTCAAGGTATAAGCTTTTGTGTGCAGGCATGCTTTGTCAGATACATTCATCTGAAGAAGTGTGCGTGCACACGAAAGCTTATACCTTAAATAAAACTTTGTTGGTCTTAAAGGTGCCACTGGACTTGGATTTTGTTCTGTTGCTCCAGACCAACATGGCTACCCACCTAAATCTATCATCATTGTGTCCAGGCAGTGTTCTAGGATTCCACTGAACATGATGATATCACTTATGTGTTTGTGCTATAAGTGACATCATGCTGTTGGAGCAATGGCATTTTACATGTTCCTGCCACCTCAAGTTCCCCACCAGTTTTCAGTGCAAACAACCAAAACATTTATTGTATAACATCAAAGGACATTATAATTAGAACACTCTGGCTTGGGGCAAAACTCTACAGTAGAATTGCCCAAGAACCAGAGTGTCACCCCCAATATGCCTATGTCACTTCCTGGTCATGTAGGCACGTCACATTAATTTCTGGTGCTCCTTCCTGCTTTTTTTTGGGGGGGGGGGATTTCTCCTCCTGGCCAGCAGCAGACAGGTGGCAGCAGAAAGAAGGAGACCCCAGCCCCACCGGGGGGGGGAGGTCTGACATCCCTACTGCAAGCCATGGAGTGCAAGCCAAGGCTAAGACCCTTGTGGCTCACATCAGAGGTCTATACTTCTGGCCATACCCAGGCTAAATACTACAACAGAGGATAAACAGAAATTCAGCACCAATCTCACTAAACTGACATAGAGATGATCCCAACTTTGCTCACCTACCTTTACAGGGAATTATCTATTTCCAACATTCTTGCCCACCAGTTGAGAGCTTCCATAGAAGTCCTCTACTGGGTAGCCCAATATCAGCCGTTAGTAGGGTTGGTGACCCTTGCAAGGCCCAAATATGGCAAGAGGGAAGGTCTACTCTAGGGAGGAAGTACCCCAGGGTGTGCCCACCTACCAAATATTCCTTACAAATCTGAGGGCCAAACCAAATGTGACAACGGGTGGAGGACAATAGCTCCATTCTATGGGCCTGATGAGGACTGGACCCTCATGGCATTTTAAAATGTCTTTAAAATGGTGGTGGCATCCTTGTTATGCTATTACGTTTAGTCTGGCCCTGGGAAGGAAGGGAAAGAGAGTAGGAAAGGCCAAGCCATCAGAAGGCTTTTAACGGTTTGTTAATTTCTGTCTCTGCTCAAGTCTTTATAATCAGATCTACTCCAGGTGATATAGGAGGGGACTCTCTGAGTTCTATTTATTTATTTATTTATTGGCCCCTTTTCTCCACGTGGGAACTAAACCAAACACCACAATGCAGCTCAAAGGTAGGGTTGCCACCTCTGGGTTGATAAATTCCTGGAGATGTAGAGAGTTTGAGGAGGGGAGGGATTTCAGTGGGTTATAATTCCATTAAAAACATATACTGCTGTATGGAGGCTTTCTAGTACTTCATACTTAATTTCTGTTTAACAGAAATTCTTCCCTCTATTTGTGATGTCTGAATTGCCACCATCTTTAATTGTGGACTGTGTGACTGTTTTATTCTGTTTTTATATGTTTTATGTGATTTGGCACATGTTGATTAAGTGATTGGCACATGTTGCTGTTAACTGTGAGCCGCCCCGAGCCTTTTCGGGGGACGGCGGGATATAAATCTAATTTAATAAATAAATAAATAGAGTCCACCCTACAGGGCAGACATTTTCTCCAGGGGAACTGATCTTTGTAGTATGGAGATCAAATGTAATTCCTGAAGATCTCCAGGCCCCACTTAGAAGTTGGCAACCCTACTCAAAGGAGTCTGAGATCAGCTCTTGGCTCATTCACAGTCTGTGAAAGATCCAAGCGGTACATGACCTTTCAGTTCAAGCAGAAGGTTTATGCCTCTGACCACACTTAAGTTCTAAAGTACCTGCAGGAAAAGTGAGGCAACCATAGCCCAGATATAGCTCAGTTGCTGCTGGCTAACTAGCAGCAAGCCAGTGAGATCTTTCTTACTTCTTTCCCTGAAATGACTGGAGTCTTTTCAACACTTTTATTCCCAAGAAGCTCATGATGGCATATAATATTCTCCCCCATCACTTTATCCCCACAATAGCTCTGAGAGGTCAGTGAGGCTGAGAGAGAGACAGCTAGCCCAAACTCACCCTCTAATATTCAGGGCTGGGTGGGGGTATGAACCCAAGTCACCCAGTGTTTCATGTTGCATCTTTGGTGCCTCAGAATTTGGGTTAGTATTGATGTGGGCCTCGGCAATGATTGGTGCTTCTGATATGTTACCTCCCTGGGAGTATTTCTGCAGCCGAATTGGGCCACTGTCAAAGAACAAATAAGGGGATAAAATGTGAAACTTTGTACTAATGGCATTTTTATGGGGTTAAACAATGAGACCTGACAGCGCATAAGTTATTGTGCAATAAATCACACCAAAGTGTGTTTCTCAGCAGCCTACAGCAGGTCTTCACCAGCACCTGTGTGTGAATTATTGAGCTCATAAACATTGATTAATTCAACTATACTATGCCAAGTGTGAAAGGAAACTTATTCAAATGATTTGTTTAAGACATGGCCGTATATACTTTAGCTTAGGAAAAACACCATTCTTTAGTGGCAAGCAAAAATAACCTATATTGGTGTGATGTGTACCATGCAAATGTCCTCAGTTTTTTTATTGCCATTAGGGATGCCACAAGCTTGGCACAAAAAGCCAAAATTGCTTGGTGAAAAACTGGCTCCTGACCACAATCGGCGTGCACAATGGAAGCTGCAGTGCTGGATGTTTGGGCATCCCTAATTATAAGGTCCTTGTATTCCTTTTGGAGGGTCACTACCAAGGGTCCCCCTGGACTCCTAGGGTAAACGTTAACAGGGTCCCACCAATCTTCTAAATGGCACAGGTTTCACAGAATTATGCTTGTGCTGAATGGGTGAATCCACTCTTAGACAGAAGTTCTCTCTATATAATCTCACCCACTACACACTTGTCTCACATGGGTAGGGTTGCCAGCCTCCAGGTGGGACCTAGAGATCTCCCACTTTTACAACTGATCTCCAGCTGACAGAGATCAGCTTCCCTGGAGAAAATGGCTGCTTTGAAGGGTGGACTCTATGAGGCCCCTCCCCAAACCCTGCCCTCTCCTGGATCAACCACCAAAGTCTCCAAGTATTTTCCAACTCAGACCTGGCACCCCTTCACCTGGGTCTAGGCTAACATCAGACTGGAGTATTAGAAGAGACTGGGATCAAGATCTTGGAAATGCATGTCTTCAAATCTCCAGAGAACATAGTGAAATCAAAGAGAAAAGAGAGTGAGTGAGGGAAGGAAGGAATTTACTGTGCTCTCTGCCAATAGGTAGAAGAAAGCAAGAGGCAGGGATGTAGGAAGTAGGAAGGCTAGGAGGAGAGGATGGTGGATTTTGCACTCACTTTTTGCAAGCTTCTTTGCCCTGGCTCACAAAATGTGAGTCTCCCAAGATAAGCTTGGAAACAGTAAATGTAAAACTCTACTTAACGTAGATACTATATTCATATTCCATTTTTCTCCTGAATGGGGATCCCAAGTGACATACAACATTGTGCTCCCTTCCTCCTCTTTATCATCACAACAAGGCAGAGAGAGAGAGAGAGAGAGAGAGAATGGCTGGCACAAGGCCATCCAGAGAACTTCCGTGGCAGAATGGGGGATTTGAAGCTGGGTCTCTTACATCTTAGTCTGACACTCTAACCTAATGGTCCCCAACATGGTGCCCACTGATGTATTTCCTGGTGCCCACTTGCTTCTTCCCCAAAGAATTTCTTCCCTAAAACTGAGACCCAGTCCTGACTTTTCTCCATTTCATTGGAATATGAGGTGCTTCAGAGGAACCACAGAGGGATTTCCTTTGTGTCTTCAGGGAGCACCAACTTGGGAAAAGCTGCCTCTATTGTGGATCCACCCAGCATTTTATAACTGGACTCCCCTGGCAGCCATTTTGTTTCAGCAACCAATATCTGCCCTCAAAATACCAACCTCTGCTGTACCCTATCTGTTGCTGGGAGAGGCAGTTTGGTGTAGTGGTTAGAAGCACAGACTTTAATCTGGGAGAACTGGGTTTGATTCCCCACTCTTCCACATAAAGACAGCTGGGTGACCTTGGTCAGTCACAGTTCTCTCAGGGCTGTTCTGGAAAGAGCAGTTCTCAAAAGAGCTTTCTCAGCCCCACCTACCTCACAGGGTATCTGTTGTGGGGAGGAGAAGGGAAAGGAGATTGTAAGCCACTCTGAGATTCCTTCAGGTAGTGAAGGGCGGGGTATAAATCCAGTCTCTTCTCTTCCTCTCTCTTCTCTTCTGTAAATGGGGGTGATGAGTTTTTGTGCATTACTCCAGGATATTCTTCCCCTGTTTAGCCTGGCCATCATTTCCCTCTCTCTATTATCTCCCCAGAGTTGGATTTGTGATGACAATCTCCTCGGAGAGAAGACCTGTCTTTCTGACAAGTGTCGTTCATGTTGTTGGCGCAATATAAATAATGATAATTAAAGGGCATGATACTGTAGTAGTTTCTTTCCCACAGGAAAACGAGATCAGGCAGTGAGGCAACCATTTCACTCCACCCCCAGCCCTGTTAGTGGGGGTTATCGCCATCACCTCTTGCTTCCTTCTGCTCCAGGCTGTTGTGAAAGATTGCATTCCCACCTCTCACACAGACATATGAAACCACTCTGTCAGACATCAAAGTTGTCCTCCCTCCCAGCTCTGCTGTAGCAGTGACACATTTTTTGGTCAAGCCTGTCACATTAATAGAACTTGCTGTCAAAGCTCAAGCTTTGCAAACAATGAAGGGATTGTGCTGAGCTCAGCTTGGCTGACGGTCAGATCCCCAGGAAACCTGAGGTGAGCTTATAAGGTATTGAGGAGGCCAAAGCTGAATGGTGGAGGCTAATCTGGTAAAGGAACTCTTCATTACTAGCTCTGTCTGTTTTTTCAAGCTGACTGGAGCCCAGAACCACATGGCACATATTCAGATTTCCTTAAATGACACCATGTTTCCTTCTCCAAAACATCTCCCCGTATTTTATTTCATCCATTCTTACATCACTCAGGGACAAATTATAGGCTACTTTTACTGCCCTTAATGGGAAAATGTTATGGGATAGACACTGTGATTTAGTGGTGAGAAGGATGGAGGGGGATTGGGGAGTCCCAGCTCATCCTGTGTCCCCAACCCTCCAGACTCCCGAGTGAAGATGGGGGCACCAAAAGCAGTGCTTCTGAAATAGGTCTTAAAGTGTGGGCAAGTTCATATTTTGTTTATTTATCAAGATATTTATACCCTGCTTTTCTCACTACTGAGGACCCAAAGTGGCTTGCAACATGGTTCTCCCCTCCTCCATTGTATCCTCTGAACAACAACTCTGGGAGGTAGGTTAGGCTTAGAGAATGAGTGGCCCAAGGTGATCCAGCAGACTTCCATGGTGGGGTGGGGATTCAAACCTGGGTCTGTCAGATCCTAATCTGACCACTACACCATGCTGGCTGTAAGCATGGGTGAATGGTACATGGCATTCTGAAAAGAATGAACTGAGGAAAAGCTACAAATACATACTCCTCAGTATTGGACAGAGGGAAATGTGCATTACTTTAAGTTAAGTGAATCAGGGGGTCATGGCCTAACAAGCAGGTCAAATGGTTTTCATAAGCCCTGATAGCATGTCCTACCAATCAACACTATATATTTTCACAAAACTCAACCAGTACATGCTGTCACTGATATTCCCCCAGCACATTTCATTCTCAGAGTATATTATTGTTTTCAAAATGTATTCACAACATAGAAAGGGGGTCCAGTTCTTCTTTTGTCAAATATTTAAAAGGTAGTGTTGCCAAGACAGGTTTTAGGATAGAAACTTTTGTTTCTTAATAAGAACTTGCATAGACATTGAGAAAATACTGTTGCAAAGAGTTACTTCACACATTACGAGTTCAGTGGGAAATCTGGACACCAATCCGAGCATGCCATGATGAGCTTCCACCTGGAATTTTCCCTATGGGGCAAACATGCTGGGAAATCATAATTGTGTTTCCCCACAATTTCCTCCATGGAAGCAAGTTTCAGTTTAAAAAGTATGAGCCCAACTGGACATTAACCAATTCCCTATTTTTATTGGTGTCATTGTATAATTATGGTATTATGAATAAAGAACACACATTCCTTCACGCTTCAATTTTAACTCCATCTAAACTAGCAAAACGAGAAGTTAAGCTATTTGCTGGGCAAAACAAAAATAAAAACATGGAAACTCTGTGTATGACAGCAACCAGCTGCAATTAAGCCATACTTCATCAATATTTTTTTCCTGAAATTTTAGCAAATTGTACCACTCACCTGGTAGATTTCCCATGCCCATTCTTTTAGGAAAAATCTTTGCAATTTAATGAAATGGCTAGAGTTTTCAGGCTTTTTAATGATAGCATACTGAAAGTCATACTTTGAAAATGGTACCAGATTATCCTCCTACAACTCCAATTTCTTCTAGATTTTTTTTTTGTTGGGGGAGGAAACTTACTCAATGAGGACTTCAGCTGCTAAAGATCATCCATCATAGATTGCCCAGAACCATTATTCATTGTCCATATGAAAAATGGTTGGCCAACTATAGTACTTCATAATGGCTTGGATTTGAGCAGCTTTCTGCTGGTGAAAAATGAAGAACTCCTCTTTGACCACTCAGATACTGCACGTGCAAAACCATGTGGAATGATGGCTGTCATATGAAGGGAAGCTGGGTGAGAGTGAGTGGAAAAGCTGGCCAGATCAACCCAATAGGTTAGAATGACTGCCTGTGCAGTGTAAAGGGCTGCCAAGCTACAGCCAATTTATGTCAACCCCCATAGACACATTCAGAGGTGGTTTGGCATTACCTGCCTCTGCATACCAACCCTGAACTTCCTCGCTGGTCTCCCATCCAAGTACTAACCAGGGTCAACCCTGCTTAGTTTCCAAGATTTGATGAGACTGGGCTAGCCTGGGACTGCGGGTCTGTTGTAATCACTTGGCATTTGCTGTTGCTCAGTTGCACAGTTAAGTCCGACTCTTCTTGACCCCATGGACCACATCATGCCAGGCCTTCCTGTCCTCTGTTGTCCTCTGGAGTTTGCTCAATTCCATAACACTGTCTAACCATCTCATCCTTTGCCGTCCCCTTCTTCTTTGACCTTCAATCTTTCCCAGCATCAGGGTCTTCTCCAGTGAGGGCTCCCTTCTCATTTGGTGGCCAAAGTATTTGAGCTTCAGCTTCGGAATCTGGCCTTCCAGGGAACAGTCAGGGTTGATTTCTTTTAGAATTGACTGATTTGATCTCCTTGCAGTCCAAGGGACTCTCAAGAGTCTTCTCCAGCACCATAATTCAAAAGCATCTATTCCTCACTTGTCTATGAGTCTGTGAGTAAGTCTTCAGAGAACTTCATGGTACATTTTGGTTCCTGGGTCATGTGAATAAGTGGTTTGGCAAGTAAGGCAATGGAACTCTTTGGCGATTGGTCACTTTGGTTGCTGACTTCTACTCAGAGCCTCTATGTGGGACCACATCATCTATGAATATCAACACATCTCTAGCAATATCACCAGCATACCGAGTGCCATGAACTAGAGAGATGGCGACATTAAGCTAATGTCTTCCTCAGTTATGGCCACAATCATTAGTGGCAGACTAGGTGATATTCCCTATACATCCCTCTTAGAAACGTTTACAGTGGAACTTTTTTTTAATGGCTCAATGAATATGAATGCAACATTTACTACCATTTATAAATAGGGGACTTTGGGGGCCATACATCTCTCCTTGCAGATGCGCAACCTGCCATTAATGGGCTGTCACACCAAAGGGAAGGAAGGCGCCCCGGTTCATATTGAAAGATTAGAGCATTATTCCTAAAACAAGCATTCAGAAATCATTCTTATTGTCGCGGCAGACTTTTCCTTTTCAGTCACACACCTCTTTAGCCTTATTCCCCCCTCCCCTGTTCTTTCATTAATGCCAGGGAAACGTGGCCCATTCCGTCTGTTAGCAGACATAATTTTAGACAAATACAACTTCTTATCAAATAAGCAGGCAATAAATGTTTGATGAACAGAACCCTTCAGTAGGACTCCCAAACACTAATTTAATGAGAAGTAGCAAATGATTTTTTTTTATATTCTGATTGCTCCCCAGAGACAAATGATACTTCGCAAACCTATTTTTAACAAATGAATTATTGACTTAAACTGGCACAATTAATCACAATATAATGGGATCAGGGGATGTTAGATGCTCATTCATCATGGCAGATGATGAGTACTGACTCTTCCAAGAAATGAGGCTCTTTAATCACTCTCAGATGAACAGCTACATGCTTTCAAATTTCAATCATTGAGAACTGGCAGCCAGGGATAAGAAGAAGCCATTTCTGGAGGGATAAAGGGAGCAGGAGTAGAGTGTGTGTGTGTGTGTGTGTGTGTGTGAGAGAGAGAGAGAGAGAGAGAGAGATGCTTTCCACTGCAAAAAGCAAGGATATCTCTGTACTACAAAAGGCAGTAAATGACCGACCCCAATCTGTACAATATTTCTGCCACTCAAAATAAACTAGGGTTGCCAGTTCTGGGGTAGGAAACACCTGGAGATTTGAGGGTAAAGCCTGGGAGAGTGGAGTTCAGGGAGGACAGGGACTTTGGTAGGGTGTAATGCCACTTAGTCCACCTTCCAAAGTAGCCATTTTCTCCAGAACCGGAATACATGTTTAAACAAACAAACAAATAAGTGAATTAAGTAGTCTGGGGATCAGTTATAATTCCACGAGATCCCCAGCCCCCACCCGGAGATTGGCAACCAATCCTAAAATGAACACCGAGGCTCCACTGGGAAAGTTCTCAGATTGTAAAAACTCTAATACTGAGTCAGAGAACATTGGATCACATTCTGAATCTTGCCTGCTAATGTGGAGGGATACTTGTGAAATTTTCTCACTCAGACTTCTTACCCACAAAGTCAAGTCCACAAGACTGAGTTTTAGACTAAATCTGATGTACTTCAGGCTGTTCAGAAGTCAGTGGTCCTGACTTTGGAAGCAACAGGCAAAGGATTCAAGGTATTGGGTGCCTCTCTCTGCAGTTTCTCCACTCCCTAAAGCCTGTTTTCAGCAATAGTCAGTCCAAGAAAACAAAGAGATGACCTGTGTTCCAAAACTTTGCTGCAAGATTGGCTACTTTGTAAAGATGTGTCACTATGATTTAGCAAGCTCAGTTACTGCATCCTTCACTTGTCATTAGCATGGACTAGGGAACCTCAGGGGAAGTGAAGCTGACCAGAACGAAGTCAGATTATATTTTTAAAAACCCTGAAGATTGGCCTGTACATTGATCAAATTTGTCCTATCTGTCAACTATGGCCAAAGGGGTACTTCGGGAAGGGTCATATGCAGAACATGAAGAATAATTCTCACACAGCTAACCCCAAACATCTAGTGGTGTGAAATATATTGTCAATAGAGTAGCCAACTTCCAGGTGGGGCTTGGAGTTCTCCTGGAATTTCAACTGATTTTCAGACTAGAGATCAGTTCCCTTTGAGAAAATGGCAGCTTTGGTGTGTGGACTCAATGGCCCACCTCCCTACTGAGCTCCCTCTCCAAACTCCCCCCTTCCCAGACCCCTCCAATCTCCCGGAATTTTCCAACCTGGAGTTGGCAGCCCTGATCTGTCAATGAAAATTCAGATGGTGATTGGTAGGCCTGATAGACCGAACCTCCAGATTTAACTTGCTAGGATGAATGCATGGAGCAAGGAGCACGATCGCAGCAGTCCCTAGCTCTGGAAGAAGAAGAAGAAGAAGAAGAAGAAGAAGAAGAAGAAGAAGAAGAAGAAGAAGTAGAGGAGGAGGAGGAGGAGATTGGATTTATATCCCACCCTTCACTTGGAGTCTCAGAGTGGCTTGCAAACTCCTTTCCCTTCCCCTCCCCACAACAGACACCCTGAGAGAGTTTTTTTCTGAGAACTGCTCTTTCAAGAAGAGCTCTGACAGAACTATGGCTTGCCCAAGGTCACCCAACAGCTGCAAGTGGAGGAGTGGAGAATCAACCCCGGTTCTCCCAGATTAGAGTCTGCACACTTAACCACTACACCAAACTGGCTCTCAATGATTTAAGTAGTACTTGGAGCCTACCCACATGCAAAATGTATGTGGGTAAAATCTCTCTGCTCAAGATTCTATATATCTGTAGATTTAGCCTTTTTTTTCTTTTTTCTCTTTTTTCCCTCTTTTTCTGTTGCCGTTAGTAGTGATATCTCCTTTTCCCAACCCTTAAGACATCTATATATCTAATAGCCAAGGCGCCCCCTGCATGCAGATATCCAAATTCGTACATCAGGGGCACCTAGGGGGCAAAGAGATTTTCCTGCACACTTGGGGGACTCCCCAGGTGTGTAGAAAAATCTGAAAAGTAATATATATATATATATGTTCGGGGGATACTTAAATCCCCCCAAGTAAAAAGCGTCCCCTGTGCATGAGCAGGGAATGCAGTTGGAATGATGCCTCACATCCATTGCGGGGGGAGGGAGAGGGCTTGGCAGCCCGAGCAGCTGGGAGCCATGCAGGCCTCGCCGCCGCTGCTGAGGGGGCAGGGGAGAGAGCTTGGGAGCTGCATGGGCCTCACTGTCACTGCTGAGGGGTGGGGGGGAGCTTGGCAGGGACCAGGCAGGGGCAGGGAAGAAGGCTCACCTGCAGTGGCTTCCTCCTCTGCATGGAGCTCTCCCCCCCCCCCGTGTGAATACTGCGGGTCCCCACTTGTAGTGTAGAAAAGCAATAAAAATATATTTTTTAAAAAAATTCTACATATCTGAGCAAATGTGTACAAGCTTTGTGCAGAAGGGCTCATCAATCCATGGAGGTTGTGGGTCCATCCATCCATGATGCTACCCACCACCCATTTTCATTGATTTGTATTTAGATTGCAGTTATCCATACAAAGTGCATGTATACTTTAAAAAACATTATGCTATGTTGTACTCACCAAAATGTTTTGTAGAAATTAATTTTACAGGTTGGTGATGTCCTGTCTCCACTGCTGATCTCACTTTTTTCCCAACAGGGATGAATTGAATGCTGGCAACAGAAATTGCATGCAGAAGCACCAGGAATGAGAAAATGTTCCTTTAGGTTGTTTTTTTTCTTCTTATTTGTATTTTTAATGGTTTTGGTTCTCTGCTTTTGACTGTTAACCAGGGCTTTTTTGCAGAAAAAGCCCAGCAGGAACTCATTAGCATAACAGGCCACATCCAACAGCAGAAACTCATTAGCATATTAGGCCACACTCCTGACAGCACACCTCATTAGCATATTAGGCCACACCCCCATGTTACCAGAAGTCTGGTCATCCAGCCACACCCACCTTTTGCTTCTTATTCTGTTCACCTTGTTTGTTGTCAAAACCCAGGGCTTTTCTTGTAGCAGGAACTTCTTTGCATGTTAGGCCACACACCCCTAATGTAGCCAACCCTAATGAGTTTCTGCTGTTGGGTGTGGCCTATTATGTTTATGAGTTCCTGCTGGGCATGGCCAACTCGGGAGTTAGCCGGAACTCCGTTCCTGTGCGTTCCTGCCCAAAAAACAGCCCTGCTGTTAACTCTTTAGATTTGTCTGTACTGTGTTTGCATCTTGTCCTGTTTAATCTGTAATGATTAAAGTATGTATAAATAAAATGGATACCCTTCATTTATAAAATAAGTTGAATTTCTAATGCTGTATCGATGCACAAATGAAACTGGGGGAAATGTATGGAAAATTCAATATGAAGATGGATATATTTTTTAAAAGTGGGTTTGATTCACCCAAAGGAGAAGCACAACTCAAATTTGACTTCCCTGTAGAAAAGCGAGGATGAGAAATTCAAAATCACCCACAGAAAGCACCCCAAAGCAGAACTGCCTTTATTGCAGAGCTGAGAGAGAAGGGAGGGGAGCATACTATCAATTAGCATGAAATGAGCATATGGCTATCAAGCCCGAAGACAACTTAATACGATGCACAAACACATTTCCCTACCATTGAGTATACTCCTTTTCAGAGGGAAAGGTAGCGTATGAAACCACTCAGAGAGTGAGTGTGTCAGGGGAAAGAGAATGGAGAATTTGGAAAGATGACAGATGTACTGGATTTTATCAGCTTTCCCCAACATATGTCATTGCCTGCTAAGTAATCAGTAAAAACAGGAATGCACAGACGCGGCCCATGTGTGCTCCGGGTGCATTCTGCAGCTCGGCCTAGCTCCGAAAGCCCAGGCAGCTCCTATGATGGGGATCTGGTAGCTAAGAATCCTCCCCTTTCTGTATTTATAGACCCATCAGAAAGCTAGCATAGACTGGGAGAGAAGCCTTTAAAAAAAAAAAAACCACGGGCGATGGGAGGAAACCGACTGATATTAGCAGCTACTCTGGGCATATTATAATGTGCTAGTTCCCTTAAACAACTTTGCACAACACATGCCGTTTACATTATGGTCTCCTGCACATACAGCCCTTGGCTTGTTCTGTCCTCCAGAGCTCCAGATTTATGGCCCTGCAAATAAAGTAATAGGCATGCCAGGGAACTCCAGGAGGGGGGAAAGGCCTGCTTTGTTTCTCCTTCTAAGACAAATTAACGCCATCCTTGCCGAAACACAGATGAAATTTTCCATCCATGGTGCGGCAAAGGCAATTGTTGTGAGCTGAGTTGAAGCTCAGCAGTTGCCAGATGAAGGGCCTGTTTCAAGTGCCTGGGCTTAGTCAGGCCTTTCTGTTTTCCCCGACACCTGGGCAACCATAGCCGGTTCATACAGATCTGGGATTAGAGAGCATAACTTCCAAGGCAGAGTGTGGCTTCCAGAGCTGACCTGGATCATATCCCACCCCAAGTTTACAATCTTGTTGGAAGGCTGTGAAAATTCAAGATGACCAGATTTTCCACATTCCTTCCTTTTACTGTTCTGGAGTTTCTCTGTGTGCCATGTTCCACACCTTCTTAATCCACTCTGATGAGGAGAGTTTCCAAAATTCATCCAGGAAATAGGAGTAAGCCCCACTGGCAGCGTCTTTTGATTCCATCAAGTCTTTTGATTCCTTCAAGTCATTTCCAGGGGCATCTGTTGAGGCTGGGTGAGTGGGTGTCAATGGCCGTGGTCACACGGCACCCGAATCCCAGATAAAGTCCCGCTGGGACTTTATCCGGTTTTTTTTCTTTCTGGTTGGGATGTTCATACAGCTGGCGGGGGCGGGGGGAGGCACCCTTCCTGCTCACAGGAGAGCGCTCTACACCCCCTTCCACTGCCCACAGCTGCTGCCGCTGCTGCCATCCACCACCACCTCTGGCAGACACATCCTGGCTGGCTGGTTTGCCCCGTGCTCCGCTTCAGGCCCCAAGCCCCACCAGTCACCGCCTGGTAAGTTTGGGGAGAAGCATGTGGGGGGCGGGGCTCAGGGCCTGGAGTGGAGCGCGGGGCAGTTTCCCCCTTTTGCACTTGGGCGCTTGAGTGCCCAAGTGGCCAAGTGCAAAAAAGGGGAAAAAACCGGGAGGGACAATCAGACAGCCCTCTCTTGCAATCATTGTAAGAGAGGGCTGTCCAGATTGGCTCAATCACGGGTTCCTCGTGTGACCTCTGGGAAAATGCTTAATTTCCCCAGGGGTCGGAAAATGCGGAAGGAACCCATGATTGAGCCCGCTTTGGCACGGGAGTTATCCCAGCCAGTCTGAACAGTCCCTTTAAATGCAGGAGGAAACAGCAGTTTATCCCGCTTTAAAGGGCCGTGTAACCACAGCCAATGTGGCAAATGAGGTTCAATATGGGCAAGTGCAAAGTAATGCCCCCTGGGCCAAAAATCCTAATTATAAATGTACTTTGATGGAATCTGAACGGATGGTAACTGATCAAGAGATAGATCTTGGAGTAGAAAACTCACTGAAAACGTCAACTCAGTGCACAACTGCAATAACAAAGGCAAATGCTATGCTGGGGGTTATTAGGAAGAGAACTGAAAACAAATCAGCCAATATCATACTACCCCTGTATAAATCTATGGTGTGGCCTCATTTGGAATACTGTGTACAGTTTTGGTCACTACATCAGAAAAGATATTTTCTCACAATACAAGATTTTGTGGGCACTCAGTGTAATGATCAGTAGGCTTAGAACAGATAAATCAATCACAGATCGATCAATCAATCAACCTTTATTGGCATAACATACAGAACATATGGCTCAATTTGCAAAGAACAGATAAAAGAAAGTACTTTATTTTACCAAAAGGGTAATTAACACATGGAATTCACTGCTGCAAGAAGTGGCAGTGGCTATAAGCATACATAGCTTTAAAAGGGGATTGGATAAACATATGGAGCAGAGGTACATGAGTGGCTATTAGCTGCAAGGTAAAGATGGAACACTATGGTCTATTATGCACAGGTGTTTTGCCTCACTTTCACTGTCCATATCCGTTGGGTTTTCTGTTTCATTCTGCATTGATTTGCCTCCTCTCAGTGCTCAGTTCGCTTTCCAGTCGCTGTTTCCCCGTGTTTCCTGAGAGTGTGTTTGTGCCATTTTTCCCTTGCTTTGCTTCCAAGCCAGAGGTAATTCAAAAGCATACAGATTACCTTGGAACCCCCCCCCACCTTTTCCCCCACCCCTTCGAAGGCTACTCCACCACCCACACTGAGGTCATTCCTCCCAATCTGCACCTTCTGCCATTCTCCCCCCTTCATCAGTGTATAAACTCCATTTTTCCATCACTATTTGGTTTGCACCACCTCTGTATTTTCAGAAGGTTTATTTTCAGCTGCCTGCTTTGCAGAGAACTGCATATATATGTGTGCATTTTTTTCTCCTTCCCAAAGAAGCAGATTCTTCTGGCTGACATGAGAGCCAGCCAAGCAGTGCCACAGGATTCCTCATGGCAAAGTGCCATTGGCACAAAAGGGACACCACTGGAAGAGTACTGGAGGGGGCAAAGGGGGTTTCCCTCTCTTGCTCTCCTGCTGACCCCAGCCTGATTCCAGCTCTGAACCTGGCAAGAGCTAAGCCTCATGGGGGGTCTTACTCCCAAGTAGAGGTGCCTGACAGTTGCAGAGGGATCCACTTCTGAGTCAGCATGACTGGCCTGCCACAAATTGCAGTCCTGTGCAAAGTGTGGTGGAGTTGTAGCCAACTTTGCAAAGGGACACACATACACACACACACACACATTGGCAACAATCACACCTTGCATTGCCAGTGTCGGTGGGTTCTACTGTTCATTCTGTACACTCAACATGTCCCCCCATATAATGATTTTGTATGACTTTCCCATTTTTCACAGTGGCTAATACCACAGCAGAGAATCCCCCAGTGCTCCACACTATGGAAAACCGAGCTTTGCAGCTCCTTGTCAATTTCAAAAATAGTATTGTCAGTTTCAGCATTAGGTTTTCCCCCTTTGCCTGCATTCCTTTCTGTTCCCTTTCATTCAATGAATTGATGCTAAAATGCATGTGCAAAACCTGAACCACGAGGATTTAAATGGAAGGCACTAACTGAACGCTACTGTGCAGCTGTGTAAATTTTTGTGTAAAAATCTGTGTAATTTTTTTTTAAAAAAAACCTTTAAAAAATGCCACCCCCACACATTACAAGTGACATCCTACCCTGATTTAGAGAAGTGTGTTTTTAAAATTATAGCTGCAAAATAAATACACTGGAGAAAAAAGAGTGGTGTGTAAGGAGGGCACAAAATCTGAAGTCAAGATTAAAGACTTGCTGCTTGAAAAATCTGTAGTAAGATGTGCATGCATAATGGGCCTCTCTGTATTCTGTTTTCTGTATTCTGACATTACTACTGGAGTCATGTTGGTATTGTAGGGCTATTCATCTCAAGTTGAAGACTGCAACCTGATGTTTGTGATGTCTAGATTTTTCCATTTTACAAGAGAAGTATACTGGAAAAATCTGGCATTTGATGGATTGGAGAAGTTGGACTTGGTTCCCCACAAAGTTGTTGAAAGCCCAAACCAGTTGCTTAATTGAATTTATAGACAATATTATCTGTTGTGAGCTTCTGAGCTTTGTTACACTTGTGTGTGAAGTTATATGAACCTTATTGTCTTGTTCTGTATACTGGAAGAGTTTGTGACTTTTTTTTTTTTTTTTTTTTTTTTTTTTTTATTAAAAATTTTTCAATTTTTACAACAAAAAAAAACAGATCGTATTTTGTATTACAATTTTTCTTTGGAACATTATAAACCATAAAAACCAAAACTTTACATTACATTTAACCTCACTGAAAGTGATTTAGTATTTTCTCCATACTGTATTTCACATATAAATCATTTTTTGATACGCCGAATTAACCGGAAGTATCTCTTCCTTAGTTAGATAAGTTATAATAGTAAACCATACACTAACAACTTTTTTTTGATACAGATTTGGAGGGCTATCACTGTTTGAGTATGATAACTTAGATAATAAAAAGTAGTCCCATAACTTTTGTTGCCATTTAATTAAAGTTGGACCCGAGGATTCTATCCACTTAGTGGCTATAAGATTTTTGACTACTGTTAATAACATTGAAATCTTTACCTTTTCATTTTGTGTAAGTTTTAGATTTCGCCAGTGCTCCAACAAGATTACTTCTGGTTTCATTGGTAAGTTATTTCCTGTTATCTCTAAGATACAATCTAGTATTTTTTTCCAAAACCGCTTTATTTGCAGGCAATCCCACCAGCAGTGCATAAAATTTGCTCTTTGACCACATTTCTTACAATTTGGTGAAAATTTGTTATTTATTATATTGGAAATTGTGGGAGGTATATACCACCTTGCCATGATTTTAAAGTTCTGTAATTTCACTGCGTGTATTTTAGATGTTATGCTAGGGGCAGTCCATATTTCTGACCAATCCTCTTCTGTCAATTCGATATTTAGGTCTTGGTGCCATTGCTTTTGATATAAAGTTAGTTTTTCTTCCTTGGCGTCTCTTAAGAAACTATATATTTTTGTAATTAAGCCTATTATGTGATTTTTTGATTGGCTTATTAAATTTTCAAAAGGGGTTTTATTTCTGTTTCTAGTTTCTATCAAACAAGGGGATTCTAGTAGATGTTTTATTTGTAGGTATTTGTACCAGTGTACTGGTTTTTTTATTTTTAGTTCTAATTTGACTTTATCAATTACTGCTCCTTTTTCCATAAAATGTTCTAGTCTAGTTATTCCTGCTTGATACCAGTCTGAGTATGATTTCATATCATTTCCAGGTTCAAACCAGGATTGATTTGTATAAGAAGCTATACTTGAAATGTCAGGGGCTAGAGTTTTTCTCCAGCGTTCCCATATTAACAGAGATGTTGCTAGTATATTTTTTTGTTTTTTTCTTAAAGTTTTAATTTTGCCAGAATTCCACAATATGTCATATAAAGGAATTTGTTTCATTTGCAATGCTCCAAGATCTATCATTGTCCAAGCTGGGGGGTCTTTAGCAATAGCTGCCTGAATAAGTGTTGCTATGAGGGTGGCTTCATAGTAAAGTACTAAGTTTGGATAGTCTATTCCCCCTCGTGAAGAGGGTCTACACAGTGTCCTCTGATTTATCCTTGGTTTTTTGTTGTTCCAGAAGAATTTGTTCAAATCTGCTTGCCAAGACAGCAGCTGTTTTTTTGAAATAGGTAATGGGAGAGTTCTAAAGAGATATACATATTTAGGTATTATAAAATTTTTAATTAAATAGTATTTATCATTCCAAGACAAAATTTTGGCTGACCAATCTTTTAAGGTTGTTTTGATTTCTTTATGTACTTTTTCATAATTGTATTCCAACAACAAGTCTTGTTGTAAAGTTATATGGACGCCCAAATATTTCCATGATTTTACTGGAATTTTATATTTGAAAATCCTAGTTATATTATCTACCCGTTTTGTATCAATATTTAAGGGATGAATGTATGACTTTTCTTTATTAAATGTTAGGCCTGAGACTTCTCCAAATTTTTCCATAATATCCTGCAGGTCTATTAAAGTTCTTTCTGGTTTAGTGATGTAAATTATGATGTCATCAGCATAAAGAGAGGTTTTATATTGTGTATCACAGATTTGTATACCCATGATTTTTGAATTATTTCTAATAATTTCTGCCAATGGTTCAATGGCTAAAATAAAAAGAAGTGGAGACAGGGGACATCCTTGACGAGTTCCTCTCTGTAGTTGTATTGGGTTGGAAATATGATTATTTATTTTTAGTTTTGAAGAAGGGTTATCATATATTGCTTGTATGAAGAGTTTGTGACTTAAAGAAGTTTTATCTAACTTACTTTGGCTGAGGACAGACTGGCAATCTGCCCCGGGATAGGTCTGCATGGGAAGCGGGGGAAGGGAGCCTGTTCAGACATGCCCAGCTGTCCCTCGGCTTCCTTCCGCACTTACCCGTTTTGAAGCCGGTTTTCTTGCGCTTTAGAAGGACACCGGGAGAAACCGGTGTCCGGAGGCCGTCTTGCACTTGCCTCCCGCTTCCAGGCAGTGTGAACCGGAAGAAGGCAGGAGGCAAGTGGAGGCAAGCCCACCTGGGGCCACTCCGCAGCAGTCTGAATGCTCCGTAACAGCATCCTTGCGCAATACCCTGGCCAATGTGGACAGCCAGCCCTGGGGGATTTCCCCCCCCCCCCCCGGTAGCTTTTGCCTCTGGATTCATCCCACTCCAGATTGCCAGTCTGTCCTCAGCCTTTGTCTTGCAAGTTCTGTTACTGATTTAGCTAATGGATTTACTTCTTTTCTTTTTCCTTTCCTGTCTCCTCTTTGACTTTTGTCTTGTGAGTACTACCAGGTACACGCTCATTTGATTTGGAAACTGCCTTGTATACAGTGGAAGAAAGGTGGTATAAAATCTACCAAGAAAAATTAAATATTACTCTTGCATTGATCCTATTTATATGGTGTAGATATGGCATGTACATATACATGTAAAAATTGTCATAAGAGAATCATAAGGCACAAAAGAATCATCTACAGCAGCAATGACAATGATAAACCAAAACTGATGAAAATTTAGTACACAAAATTAAATAAAAATCGAAATCCCTATTTAAAATTAGCATCTTTCTTAAAGATCTATCTATCTATCTGTGTCTGTCTGTCTGTGTCTCTAGCTACTGTGTTTTATCTCATCCTTCCTTTAGAGAGACTATGGCTCGCCCCTACTCATTTTTCCTCACAACAACGCTGTGAGATAGGTGTGACTGAAAAGAATAAATGGCCCAGGGTCCCCTAGGAAGCTTCATGACAAATGTGGGGATTTTGACTCAAGTTTCCCAGAGCTGAGTCCAACACTCTAACCACTACACCACACTGGCTGTCTATGGGTTGGATCCAACCACCCATCTGCCTGTGGGGGAAAAAAAATCTCAGCATGACTATGCTGAGAATCATGGGATCTGAAAGTACAAAAGTCATGTGGGAAGGGGGTTGAAGTACAGAGTGAAATTTGGTGAAATTGAGTGGAAAAGTTGGTTGGATCCCACCCTTTATACCTTTCTTAAGTTACTGTTTACCCCTTCAGGTACCCTAAAAGAAATGTTGTGTCAAGACTTCTTTAGCACAAGGTTGATGGCCATTATCTTGAGAAAACTACTCTCCGTCAGATGAGTCTTAGATGGGCAGAACTGGGCAGTTCATCTGTGTAGAGCATTATTATTGGAGAGCCACCTGTTACATTGCCATTTTCTTTACTAGAATTGTCTGTATTCTAAAAAGACACTCTCGTTTTTAAATTGAAGTAATCCTGCCAAAAGTTTAAAAGTCTAGGTTTCTTAAAAAAAATTATTTGGGGCAGTTCTGTACTTGTGGTGTGATGGTCCACCCACTGGCCCTAAAAAGCTATGTTCCTGGAGGAAAGATAAAATATTTGCTTTGTGTCAGGGACATGTTTGACTGAAAAGAGTGAGTGAAAACTAAAAACAGATTAATTTGTCTAAGCTACCAATCATTGTTAACAGAAAAGGACATCTTTAATATCTTGTTTTTCATCCCCCCTTAGCAAAGCAGAATAAAAAGAAAATAAACAAGTGCCTTGAATTCTTCAGGCCTGCTAAGTAGTTTTCTCCTTCGCCAAGTTAAGGCTGCGATCAAATGCACAATTAGCCCCAACAGGTGCAAATGCCAGACAGAATTAACGTGCACGATCAGACCAAACATCTGGGAAGCACCCCACAGCCATCGGCAACCCACTTTGCTCCACCATAGAGGCAGAGGCAAAAGACACTCAGAAAGTCCGATAGCAAATGGGTTGCTACGAGCCACAGATGGACTTTCCCGTGTCTGATTGCTCCAGTGCACTCTCATGGCATCGGGATGGTCTGATCAGGCCATCCTGACTGCGTGCCGTTGCTTTTTGCCCTTCTCAGTATGCGCATCATCGCGTACTCCATAAGGAGCCCTCAGGGCTGAGGTGCAAATCATCGATCCCTCGTTTAAGCGCATCGGAGACAAATGGCAAAAAACCCCACCAACTCAACTGCGGTTGCATCTGATCATGCAGTGGTGGGCTGTGCCCACAGCTTCAAAAGACTGTGATCGCGCAACTGCGGGTCAACTTCTGACAGAAGAAATAGCCTCTCCCCCCACCGCTTTTATCTTGCGCATGTGACCACAACCAAAATAGGCCATATTGATTAATCAGCCAATGATTTCATAGGGCCTACTGATTAATTAACCTATGATTTCATTGATTACTGATTAAACTGATTTGAACTTGTAGCCCAAGTAAATAAGCTTTGATTGTTAATCAGTTATTTATTATCCTTCTCTAAGATAAAATGGAGATGTTCATCATTCCAAATCAGCAAACTTACCAGATGTTCCTGGTCTTCACGAGGAAAAAAATGGCACAGTTTCTAACTTATTAGCAAGTGACATTTCCATCCCTAAGGATTCAATACCATATATGAGAATCTATTTTCATATTAGCCTGAAATACTTCTCTTCTTGGTTTCAATGCTTTTCTCCCCATTTTAGAGTGAGAATCCTTCTCATAGCATGTTTTCCCTTCAAAACTGCATGAACCATCTTTTCTTTAAAAATATTAAGGGAGCGCACATTTTTGTGTTTGGGTTTTAAAAATGTATTTGTTTTATTTTTCCATTTGTAAAATTTTGACTTCACTTCCCCCCTTTGTTCAAGACTAATGGGAAATGTGTTTCTCACTGTAACATCTTTTTTTTTTTAATCCTAATGGATTAAATTCTCAGTGGTTGTATTCCTTACCACACAGTCCTTTCTGCCAAATTTCAGGCATATAGGAGAAAGGGTCCCTATGCTATAGGCAATTGAATTCAAAACACATTTTTGCTTGAAACTCTGAAGGGTAATTAACATGGTTTTAAAACAGGCATTTTTTAAAGCAAAATTTATATGCCGCCTTTCCAGAGAGCTGCTTGAGGTATCTTACAACTAAAATAATAAAATGAACCATGGAGACACTTAAAGCATTAAAACATTTAGATTGTTGTTTGTTGTTGGTTGGATCTATAGGTAGCTTCTTTGTTTGAGTAAATGTCATACTTAAACTTTGCCAGTCAACAAAATTAACATTCTCCTAGGCCTGAAAAACAAATTCCTAAACATGTATAGCTGGTCCCCCCCCCCCCCCCGTCTTGTGGTACAATTTACTTGAAGCAGATGCATGACAAGATGTCACCTCACCTTGCCCAGAATTTCCCCGCCCCTTCTTCACTTCATTGGTTGCTGCTTGCAAGAGGTGGGGAAACACTGAATGAGACAATATGACATCACACATTGACATTAAGGAAATGGTATCAGGAGATGAACAGGAGATGCAGGCTGGCAGCTCAGGCACATTTAAGGCAACCTGTATCTGGGTGCTTGGTGTTCTATGGCTGTGTGATCACTTGCGTCTTCAGCAGTTTGGCAGGCACAACTTTTCCTGTCAGAGTGCTGTGGTGGAGGGAGAAACAGCACCCAACAAATACCGGATTTGACAGCTCTGTCAATGGAGATGGGGCTAATGCTCTTTTGATAGGCCTGCAAGCCTGGACGTGTGAGGAAAAGAAAGGAAATGGGGGGGGGGGAGACTTTGCTGAAAGACCTCCATTTCACAGGAGAGCAGAAATAATATATATGCTGAATTTTGGTAATCTGTCAGCAAAGGCCTTGCTGGAAATTAATTTTCAAGTGCAGTTTCAATAGCCAGTTGATTTTAAGCAGTGTGGGATGAATAGGAACAGACTTGCTCAGTCTTTGGCTGTGTGCCGTCCATCCATATGCACTTTTAACCACATCCCCTAGGCAAACTTGCTTTAGTAGCGAATGAGTTTTTGGGGTAAGTAGATGGGTATTCTACTTCCATAGCCATGCTCCTGTTCCAAAGTGGTTCTATGTACAACTAGATCTGGATCTATTTTGATGGGCATCATCTGATTTGCATATGAGTGTACAAAAAAACTGTACTTTCTCACTGACACCCTATATTTGGATCTCTCAATATGTGCTTCTCTTCTGGAAAAGTACATGTGGACAGGCAAAGACTAACATGCACTGGGGAGGTCATGCTCTGTTTGCTCAAGGCTGTATGAGACAAACTCCCATTGTCAAAGAGGAGACTATTCACACAAATTTAGAATACTAAGTGTGAACCCATACATTACCTTAAATGTGTAAGTACTACTGCTACTAGGGTTGTGATGATCAGGTGAGATCATTGGGGCTGTTTGGCTGGGCACCAAGGGACTGGAACTTACACTATCAAGGTTTAAATCTCTCCCCCCCCCCCGAACTGTGCATGTGAAAAAATGCTGCTGATCTGAATAGACTGGAAGCTATTCCTGTCAATTAAACAATGAGCATTAGTGTTTTTTTATAAGACACAAGATTTATTTGTGATTTATACAAGTCCTGTGATTTGTGATAGTTTTAGATGCCTGTTTCAATATCTGCAGGCTGAGCAGAACAGGGTGCAGTAAAGAAGGGAGGAACTCAGTTGGGCAGTGTGAGAACATGCATGTGCAAAAAAAGAATTTCCAATCTCCAGGTGGGGGCATGAGATCTCCTGGAATTACAACCAATCTCTAGATGATATTATGTATGTATGTATGTATGTATGTATGTATGTATGTATGTATGTATGTATTTATTTATTTATTTATTGTATTTATTCCACTTCTTCTGGCTGCTTTGAAAGGTGGACTGTGTGGCATTATACCATCCCAAGGTCCCTTCTTTCCCTAAACCCCACTCTCCTGGGTTCTACCCTCAAATCTCCAGGTATTTCCAAAGCCGGAAATATGTGAAAAGCTGATTGCTTGGTGCTGTGATGTTAGTGATGATCAGAGTGAAACAATCTGCCAAACAGTTGTGAACCCGGTTGACAAAGAGACAAACTGCCTGCTGAAAAATCAACTCCCTGTTCACTTCCTGACATAACGCTACACTTAACCACTTCCTACACTCTTTTGATGCTCTGCATGGACCCATAAGCCATTCTTTCTTAAACAGGCATTGCTTTGGAAGCCCACAGGGATGGCCCCCTCACTAATGCTGAGCCAGAGTCTTCAGCTGAACAGAACCCCATGAATGCTGCTGCTGCTGCTCCAATAAAGTCCCAGCTTGACCTGAAGTCTTTATAGTCCTTCTGGGTTTGTGGGAGCCCATGACAAGACTAGATGGTTAGTGTCACTCGGACCCCTTCACCATCCAGAGCCCTTGAGCTCCAGTGGTTCAGCATTTAAGGAAACAGTAAACAGATCTGTGGAGTCCTTGGCTCTAGCCCAAGGAGTTCCTGCCAGCAAGTCTGTGTTCTTCTTCGTTGTATCGGTTCCACCACTGTTAAACCTCCTGGGACCTTTACTCCTTCCAAATGGCATCCAGGGCGGTACAAGTTCTTTCCTCTGCAACTCACATCGTATAATTAAAGGAAGCATAAGGCATCATGACTTCAGTTCTGTGAAGCCTGATGCAGAAGAATGAAAGTTGTCCAGAGACCTATCGCTCTTAAAACAGTGGTTAAAAAAAAAAAAAAGACTCAGGATGTCCCTGTGAGTTTTCGCTGAAACAGGGATCAATAATGGTTAACAACAGGCCGTTTCAGATCATTGTTAAATGTGCGTGCTGCATAATGCTGGCAAACAAAGGCTGGCCAGTTCCATCAGGCAAGAAGTGACACCGGTATTGTTTGGTACTAATCGATACCAACTAGCACATTGCTTGCAGTGTCAGAGATGCTGCTTGTTCCTTCTGGGATAGCTGTCCAGAATGTGGGAGAGAGAGAGAGAGAGATCAGAGAAAAGCATGGAGCACATGGGAATTGGCAAGCAGGTGCTCAGAGTATCCCTTGGAAAGGACGAGATTCATTCCATAGCTGACTTTGGGATAAATTAGCATAAATTCATAAGCCTTAAATCCCAGTGACAGCAGTGCAGCCTCCCTCTTGTTGTTATTTATTTTGAGATTTTCACTGGGGCAATAGCTTTGCGTTTGACATTTATATAGGTCACGGTGAGCTAATAGCCATCTGCCATCTGGGGACTTTTATAATGAACATTGCTGAAGACTATGAAACAATCTTTGGCATTTCCAAATTGAACACGAGCTGGAATGGGGTTGATCTTTGCAATATGTTCCACCGTCGATGCACAGGTTAGCATTAGTCATTTGTTTGGGCTTTGCTTTATTCAGCCAGCCAACTATAAACACACACATTTTCTCACTCTCGCTCTCTCATGTGGACTTCACTGATTGGAGTATGACCACAATTCCTTGCATTCTTTTGCAGAAAAACAAACCCCTTAAAGAGGATACACACTGAAATTATTTGACCACTGAAATTATTTGACCACTGAAATTATTTGACCACCGCCTTAGCTAGCCTTTCCCCCTAGAGAAGCAGCCTGCAATCTTCCCAGGTCACTTTAAAAAAAATCAGTAATTTCCTCATCATTAACAGAAACTTCTAATGCCCTGTTAACACACCCAGATAAACAGCCATTTATAAACAACCATATTGGCCCATTCTAGGGTTGCTAATTCTGGGTTGGGAAGTTCTTAGCAATTTAGGGGTGGAGTCTGGGAAGAACAGGATTTGGGGAGGAGAGGGACCTCAGCAGGGTGTAAATCTCAAACAGTCTACCTTCCAAAGAAGCCGTGTTCTCTAGGAAAACTGATCTCTGTAGTATGTAGGGTTGTCAGGTCTGGATTGGGAAATACCTGGAGGTTTGTGGGGTGGAGCCTGAGGAGGGCAGGGTTTGAGGAAGGGATGGACTTCAGCGGGATATAATGTCATAGAGTCCAGTTTCCAAAGCAGCCATTTTCTCCAGGTGAACTGATATCTGTAGCCTGGAGATCAGTTGTAAACCCAGGAGATCTCCAGCCACCATTTGGAGGTTAGCAACCCTAGTAATATGGAGATCAGTGGTAATTCTGGGAGATATCTAGGCCCCTCATGGAAGTTGGCAATCCTATCCAGCAGGAGAAATAAAGTCTATATAATGCCTTTTATTAAGGCCAGCTAGGGTTGCCAGGCTGAACCAAGCCAAGCTTGGCAACTGATGGGAGGGCTGGAGGCAGGGACATGGGGGGGGGGGGGAGGTGCATGTGACATTGCTACGTCAGTTCCAGGTAGGGTTGACAAATTGCTGGGGTTTGCAAGTGTCATCCCTTCAGTCACAAAAGGGTTAAGCTGAAGTTTCTGTAAGCTACAAGCAAGTTCCGCATAGAACTAATTAGGTATAGAGTAGAATCTTCCCACCAAAAGGGGGAAGGTTTTACTCTTAATGAGGTGACCCTAAGATTGACTATTGGGTAATCAATATTGGAGAAATGGTCCAATGCCATAAAGCCCACCCTTCAAAGCAGCCATTTTATCCAGGGTGCTGACCTCTGTCAGCTGGAGAACAGTTGTAAAAGCGGGAGATCCCCAGGCCCCTCCTGAAGGCTGGAAACCCTATTATTAATGCAACCTAAAACTGCATTCACATTTTTATAGCTGTATCCGACTTAGGGTTGCCAGACCTCCTGGTGAAGGTGAGGTTCCCCTGATGCCAGACCCCGCCTCCCCTCTGCTGATCAGGTGGCTGGGGGGGGGGGATTTATTCTGAAAAAGGTTCAGTGACATGTCTATGTGCATCCCACGTGACCCAGAAATACCAGAGTGTCACCCCAGCACCCCAGAAGTGAAGTATCATTTCTGGGTCATGTAGCCAGTGACAAAGACACATTGCTGTAGGTTGGATGGGCCTCCATTCTGCTCCCAGTAATTCCCCTCCCATTCCCCCTCCAGTTGCCAGGAGGGACCTGACAACTCTAATCAGATCCCTGACTCATGTCCTACCTGTGATTGATGGGAAACCCAAGATCCTGTTCATATGTACTACAGCTAAATCATGTATCACCCAGGTATCATATGTCGCTTAGCTGTTGTACTCCGCCAACTGACCATTAATAAAGAAAGTATTACAAAGAAGTAGCTCAGCTTCAGGGCCACATGGAAGTATTTGATCTGGCATATGGGAAGCAAGATAGGGGAATATCTATTATGATGTAACACATTTCTTATGGCATTTTTCCTTTGGGGTGGATAGGCAGGCAGGGAAATCACACCATGTGGATGTTCTATGTCTGCATTTGCAGTGGCAATAAGAGCAAACTGGGGAAAAAATCCCCATGCAGATATTACCTATAGCAAGGTTGCCCATAGAATCCCATGGTTGAATGGGGATTTGAACCCAGGATTCCATGGTCTTAGTCTATAGTACTCTAACCACTACACAATATAGGTTTATCCTTGACTTGTTGGTACTATGGTGTGATCCAGCAGTGTGGACCACTCCGTATTTGAGTGATCTTATATTTGTATGAGCTTTGACCATAGCATAATAATTACAGTGCAGTGGTTAGAATGGTAAACTTGGACCATGGTCCAAATCCCTATTTTTTCCTACTGGAGAAAGTATCCTAGCCTGACCTACCTTACCAAATTGTTGTGAGGGAATACAAAGAGGTAATTTCCCCTGGCCATTGCACATCACTGTGTATTTTATGGGAGAAATGAATGAAGAACTCAGAGCAAATAGTCCATCTTGCTTAGTTGCTGTTTCTTAAAATATTCTAGGAACTGAGACCCATTAACTACTGTAGGTTCTGTATGAGCTCCCTGAACCTTGGGATGATAAATTACATCTGTCTGGGCCTCGGTAAGCTGCAGCTGCAGCATGGTTGCCCCCTCCCAAGATTCATCTCATGTCAAAATGCTTATTTCCTGGTGCTGAGATCTGTGAAAATTGGCCTTTTCAGCCTCCCCTCCTGAGGGATGCTTTTCAGCAAAGCAACCAGAGCCTTTGATGGGAGATGCTTGACTCTCTTTCATATCCCAATACCTGGTCACAGGGTGCCATTTAGCCATTTCATGAGATTGTTCGGGAAGTGTTTGAAATTCAACCCCTCCCAGCAGGGAGACTCATCAAGGTGAGGGCACGACTGAGCACTGACCAGTCTTTAGGAATTCAGGTTAAAAAGGCTGGCTGTGATAAGCATCAATCTTTCATACTGAGCCATTCTGGAAAGTTCAGAGGGTTCTAGCTTAAATAATTCAGCATGCTGACATACCAGTTATCAGCAAAAAGGAGAGGTCACCCTCCATACCTACTTCCTGTTCCTCAGCTCTTCCATTATACTCGAGGGACTTGTTCACACAATCCAGAATCAAGGTTTGTTATCCCAGGGCTGGTATCCTGAGAGAATAACCTCCTTCGGGCTACTTAAACAAAGATTCCTAGGGAGTTTTTCCGCCTTGCCATTTTTTGTATATTTGTTCACAGATGATTGGCCTGGTTTGGAATGAATGAATGAATGAGTGAACGAATGAATGAATGAATGACACATGTGGTAGGACTATGGTTGCCAATTTGCAGGAGATCTCCCAGAATCACAACTGATCTCCAGACTACAGAGATGAGTTTTCTTGGAGAAAATGGCTGCTTTGCAGGGTGGATTCTATGGCATTATACCCTGACCCATCTGAGAGCCTTCCCCTCCCCAAACCTCATCCTCCTCAGGCTCCACCCCCAAATCTCCAGGAATTTTCCAACCCACTGTTGGCTACCCAAGGTGGGGCAGTGAAAGTGTGTATTTCTTACCCACCTGGATGGTGTACCGGTTCTGCCTCTGAATCCACATGTGCAACCTTTCAATAGGTTCTATAAGGGCAGCTCTATTAGTTCATTGCAACCAAAATAAGAAGTCTTGAGGCATCTTAATGACTAAGCCATTTATATTCCAACATAAGCTTTTGTCGACCAGAGCCCACTTCTTCAGATTCTGTGAGTGGATTCTCACTACACAGTCACTTGACGCCCCCTTGACCCTGCTGTTTATTTGCTAGTTATCTCACACCCCTAAAATGACACTTAGCATTTGAAGCAGTCCACATGAAAGCTTATGCTGGAATAAAATTTTGTTAAGTATTTAAGATGCCACAAGACTCCTGTTGGGGTTTTGATTAGGTTCCGATGCAATATACCTAGGCCCAGACTGTGTGGCTGACCAGCAGCTTATTTCATAAGATATAACTCATGCTGTTCAGGCTCAGATGTGCTGGATTTTATACATGTATGCTCTGTTCACACATCAGGGCCACATATGCAAATAGGACAAGAGCATTGGGTGGCAAGAACAAAGCCTTAATCTTGCGCTCCCTACCAGGTTTAGGAGGGCAGTTGAGGGGAATGTATAATAAAAATGGGGCTTTGTGTCTCTCTATGGAATGGTGATATCCCATAGCTTAATGCTTCATAGGACCCCCAGTGAAAGAGAAAAAAAGAGAAGTATCTACAGCTTAAGTACACATTTAGACCTCATGAAAAACTGGAGTCAGTCGAAGACTCCTTAGTGTGCTACACGATTAATTGTGAATAAATTCCAATTTGTTCATTACAGCTCAATGGAGTCTCTTTATCTCAGTTTTGTCCCAGGTTTGCCTGTAAGGGGAAATGCTGGGGTTTTAGAAATCTCTGAGTTGGGAGGGGGAAGCATTTAATTCCTCTAGTGCATATGTATGTAAATGTATGTACATGGATACAAAATGGTCATTGCAGTATTTGCTTTCCCTCTCCTCCCCTTATATTGAAAGTAATTGCTTATATTGAAAGTAATTGTTGCCAAATGTAACTGGATTTGCAGTAATTCAGTAATAAATATCTATTGTGACATTAACATTCTATGTTTTTTTAAAGGAATAGTACGTTGCTGTGATCAATTTATATCAGGTGGTCTTGATGAACACCAGTTGTCATCAAAACAGTCAAACAATCAAATTGTTCAACAGGGTTTGAACATTTCAGACATATTCAGCTGTGCTAGAAATAAAATTGTGCATGCATGATCTCATGCTACTGTGCAACTCAGCATTAAGCTTTCCATTTGCCTGCCAGGGTAAGGAAATCTTCTGCCCCCAGCTCCCATTGCCTGCCAGCACTCTGGTGGCTAGTCAGAGAAGAAAGCAAATTAAAAATCTGGAAAACCTGGAAGTGACATCATGCATTGCTAGGAATCGCTGGAAACACTGTGGTTTTACCATAGAGTTTTCCAGCAATTCTTAGAGAGGCATAACTGGGTTTTCTGTGGATGTAATGTAACACTGGCCAAATGGTACCCCCCACATGCCCTCCTGCTCGGATTCTTGCTGGTTGTTGGCTACTGGCTGGCAGGTAGCAACCCCCTACTCAGCATTCATTAATGACACAGGCAGCTGAACTGCTTCAATGTGGATGAATTTTCACATGGATGTTTTCACAATGCTTCATAGAAACTGCATTCTCCCCCCATGTCTGCCAGATCTGTAGTGTTACAAATTTCTTCCATTAATAGACAAGGTGTCTTGGGGCTGATTGATTTCTTAACCCATCATGCTGGCATGACCCAGTCTTTTTTGATGAGAAATGGAGACAGGCTATGCAAATCAAGAAAATATCATGCATGAAATTTTTAAGACAAGACCCATCATTCTGTAACTGTTATGTCTGCTGACCACCACTGGGCGTCAGCGGCATACAGTCAGAGTTTGAGAGACAATAGGGGTCAAGGATCCTAGACCACCACTAGCCCTCCAATAAGAACTCTGGTGGGAAATTCAAACCTGCCAATAGGACTTTCGGGTGTGTCCTAGGTGTCGTATATAGTTGGCCATCTAGGCCAGCATTGCATGCTTGTTGCGTACTCAATAAATCTATGCTGATCACTACATCGTAGTCCGGGCTTCCATGCATCGAACCCAGTACACAATAATAACAAACCATGTGATTCTTGCCCTGCATCAGGACAGAGAACTGCTAAGATTTGCTGGCTCCACAGGCTCTTGACCCGGTAACATGCAATGCCATTTATGCAGAAAAGTCTGTAGTAGTGGTTGCTACACAAGCAGAAAGCTGTTCAAGCTGGCATTGGATTCAAAAGTCAAACAAAAATCAAGGAACTGAAAACATGAAGGATTCCTAATGTATTGGTTCCATTTTGGAAACAAGACAAGGCCCTTTTGAACATCAAGAGCCAGGATGAAATTCAGATTAGAACAATTTCTAAAACATTCCTATTTGCGAGAGGTTAAGGAATGAAAACAGTGCCGTTGTACCCATGGATGTTCTGATTTATTTTCTGTGAGATGCCAAAGAATACACTATCACTATACCATGAATTTAAGAGTATATGTCCCATGATGCATGTGCACTGGATGATGTGCACATAGACTGCTGTAGTATAAATATGGCATCCAATGTGCTGAAATCGGCGGTTCCCAGTTGCACAATCAAGAGCCCTTACAGAGCACAGAAAACACACATCTGCATAGGGCACGCAAATCTTGTATTTCAGTATCAATTGCAATTATATGACCAGTATTTTATAACATGTTGATTTTTATTGTACTCTGCAGTGTGCGCTCTACACTCCTTTGATCAGCGGAATACAAGCAAAACTAATGTTACCCAAACAAAGCCCCCTTCCTACACTAACCTGCCTAGGCCTCGGGCTTGTGCAATGAAAACCACAGCAATATATTATTTTATTCTCTTTATTTCAAGCCTGTTAGGCTCTGGTTCTGATTAGTGGGTTTCTGAGAAGGAATGAACCAATTTTAAATGAGAACATTCTGTTTTAGGGGAGGAAAAGGAGCTAATGATTTAGAAGAGAAAATGCATGGTTTTATGTAAGCTTGCCAGCCATTGGAAGCCAATGGAAAAAGCTGTATTGATTGTTTCTAGGATTTTGGGGTAATTCTTGCTTCTTGTGTTTTTTGAAGATGATTTCATCTGTGCTGAAAGATGGATTGGCATGGCCCACTCAGCTCCAGGTTTTTTTGGAAGAAAAAAGATGAAATGTCTTTAGCATACATTTTAATGCAAAGTTTCTCAAATATGGCCATTAGGGACTTCTAGTGTGGTTTACAGATAGCAGAATGGGGGGCAATAGAAAAGAAAGAAGTGCAGAAAGAACTGAGAAGTAGTGAGACAGCAAGAGGAATAAGCAGGTTTTACAAGTTCTGCTCCTTGATAGGTCTGAAGTTACTCCTCTTTAGCTCTAATTTAATGAAGAGAAACTCTAAATGGAATCCCCAGAGCGGATTGTGCATCGTTTGCTGCAAACTTCCTTTTTTTTGCCTAATCTTTTTCTAAGCCAGGAGTTTTTGGGAGTGGGTGAGGTGATATCGCAGCATATGGCATTTCCCAAATCAAGTGACTTGGAGAGTTCGTAGAGCAACACCACAGGACCATGATGTTACTTCCATGATGTATTACAGCATAAGCTTTAGGGCTGCCAACTCTGGATTTGAGAAATTATTGGAGATTTGGGAGGCGGAGCCTGGGGAAGGCAGGGTGTGGGGAGGGGAGGGACCTCAGAATGCTATGAGGTCATACAGTCCACACTTCAAAGCAGCCATTTTCTCCAGGGGAACTGATTTTTGTAGTCTGGAGATCAGTTGTAATTCTGGGAAATCTCCAGGCCCCTTCTGGAGGCTGGCAACTTACTCTCAACACTTGTTTCTTGATTTTTTTTTGCTTCTCCTGCTATAGTGGGAGACCCAGTCACCCTAAATCCTTTGCATCTGTTTTACCAGTGGCCAGGGCTCATTTCGTAGCAGGAGCTCCTCTGCGTATTAGGCCATACACCCTTGATGTAGCCAGTCCTCCAAGAGCTTACAGTAGCCCCTGTAAGAGCTCTGTAAGCTCTTGGAGGATTGGCTACATTAGGGGTGTGTGGCCTAATATGCAAAGGAGCTCCTGCTACGAAATGAGCCCTGCCAATGGCAATGTGTAACATAACCTCCATCTATGTTTCTAATCCCCGTCTGTGTTACCAATGTGCACGTTGAGAAAACATTGCAAAAAGATGCCCATTTTATGAAGTTTTTTGTATGAGCGTCTACACACTGGTGAAAGAACATACCAAAAGAATTGTGATGAAATGTATATACAATCACATCAAGATTACTTTTATTTATTTTTTTTGCAGTGCTTTATCGCATGCGCTCATCAGTAAAGGTAGGAGGGGAAGATGCTTAGGCACCAAGAGAACTGAAAGTTGTGGCAAAGTAAACATGCACCGTGAAAACACTTGGAAGTATAACATTTGGACACTTGGAAATGAAAACCCTTGGAAATGAAAAATGAAAGAATTCTGGAAAATTCCTAGTGTGCTGGTTTCACTTTTGGAAGTGCTTCGTGGCTAGGGGTTAGGGGAGGGGGAGGGACTTTAGTGGTGTATAATACAATAGAGTCCACCTTCAAAAGCATTCATTTTTCTCCAGCGGAACTGAACTGTGTAATCTGGAGACCAGTTGTCTGAGAGGTCCCCAGCTGCCATCTGGAGGTTGGCAATCCTACCAGTCTCACTGTGGTGGCTGGAGATCTCCCAGATTTACAATTGATCTCCAGGTAAAAAAGATCAGTTCCTCTGGTGGAAAATTAATGCTTTGGATGGTGGACTTGCAGTTGCCAAGCTCCAGGCGGTAACTGGAGATCTCCTAGAATTACAATTGGTCTGCTAAAAGAGAAACACCACTGAAGTCCCTCTCCTTCCCAAACCCTGCACTCTCCAGACTCTACCCCCAAAATCTCCAAGAATTTCCCAATCTGGAGCTGGCAACCCTAGTCAGACTTACAACTCTAGCCAGGAAGCACTTCTAAAAGTGAAACAAACACTTAGGAATTATCCACCCCAAAAAATGTCCAGGAATTTCCATGGCCAGAGCTGAAACCCTGGCACATATAAGATGCTTCTTCCTTCCCCACACAGGCATTTGCTATATGCTGCATGGCTCACCCACCCTGCAATGGGACAACATGAATCACCTTTTGGCTCAGCAGGAATTATTTAGATCTCCTGTGATTGGATAAGAAGAAGAAGAAGAAGAGATTGGATTTATACCCCGCCCTTCACTTGTAGTCTCAGAGCGGCTTACAAACTCCTTTCCCTTCCCCTCCCCACAACAGACACCCTGTGAGGTAGGTGGGGCTGAGAGAGCTCTGAGACAACTGTCCTTGAGAGAACAGCTGTGCCAGAACTATGGCTTGCCCAAGGTCATCCAGCAGGTGCAAGTGGAGGAGTGGGGAATCAAACCCAGTTCTCCCAGATCAGAGTCTGCACACTTAACCACTACACCAAAGGGCACAGGGTCTTTTTTCAGTCATTTCAATGTTATCTTTGTGGGTTGTGGATTAAATAGGTCCAGGCTTTGGAACTTAAGGTGTGATATCCAGGATGTATCACAGAAGGAATCTGATTTTAAAATACTGATTTCCCCCAGTGTACAAAAAAAGATTATTCATTTTTCCCTAATCAAAACAAAACATGTAAAGTAACTATTTAATATTTACTAAATTTGACTAAACAAATATACCACTTTACAGGAAATCAAAATTTCCAAAGCAATATGCAAAGTGCTCATGAAAACTTGCTAGGAGGAATAAATATACAATCATTTCTTTTTCTGTTAATTTATATTTTGTTCAGTAGTGTGGCTTCTTTTTTGCTGTTGGTTTTGTAGATTTGTTTCTGGATTCATGTGGTACAGAACTTTATATGGAAGGGAAGCTGGGGATATCTTTGGGCCAGCTGAACGTGACCTGTGCTGAGTTTCTTTTCTTCCTATGCTGCTGTGATTTAGCATTTGCATGGCCTAGGGTTGCCAGCCTCTCTGGTGGAGGGGGGGGATCCTCTGCCACCAGGCCTCACCCCCATTGCTGATCAGCTGGCTGGTGGTGGGGACTTACCAGGAGAGCAAGGAAAGCCCAGGCTACATCACCAATGAGGTAGCGATGTTGCTTCCCACACGCACCAGGAGTGGCATCATTATGTCAGTGACATCCAGGTGACACTCTGTATTTGGCCAAGAATTCTATGGTAGAAGCCATTTTTGCCATACAGTTTTTCTCCAAAAGCCAGAGCATTGCCATGACATCACAACATGATGACATCTTCTGGTCCACACCAGAAGTGACCTCGCCTCATTGCTGGCAACATCACTTGGGCCTCCCTCTGGCTCCTGGTAAGTTCCCTCCCACCCCCCACCAGTTGCCTGGAGCGACCTGGAAACCCAGCATGGCCAGAAGTACAAGTCTTTGGGGCAAGCCAAAGAGCAGGATCCAAAAGTTTCTTGGCCGTCAGCCCGTGACTTGTCTCCTATTGACCTGACTGAGCTAGATTAGTGAAATCGCTACCCTCCCAGGATGTTCAAGTTTCGTATTGCATATGTGTTTCTTACCTGTTTGTTTAAATTTTATTTTGCACTTATTTTGTGAGCCATTAGGTCAATGTAGTAATTAGGCCACAGGCCCATGTAAGCCGCCCTGAGCCCGCTTGCGGGGAGGGCGGGATATAAATGCGAATAAATAAATAAATAAATAAATAAATAAATAAATAAATTTAGAGCCCACAAATGTAGTAGAAAAGAACAGGGAGCAAACAGGGAGTTAAATGAAAATAAATAATTAAATAAATGTGATGGATGCCAGTTCTATATACACCATATGATGCACCAATATGTACATTTTAAAAAATTGGGAAACCAAGAAACAGAAACACAGGAGGGGAAATAAGGCAGCATGATTTGATTTGCACAACGGGGAAGCCAAACCAACATGGAAATCTCTCAGGTCAGACCTATAAGGATAAGAAAGTCAAAATCTTTCTGACTTGGAAAACATGCTGTTGCTAGCAGTGAAACACTGCTGGGACATTCTGCATGAATGGCAGTGGCCAATGGCAGTTGCCGACTCTTTTGGTCAAGTCACTGAAAGAAACAGAAGTCCTCTGCCCAGTCTGATTTCTTTCTGTAATGAAGTAAAGTACAGGTTAATGAAGTCAAAATGGTCCTGGGCCATTCTCGTTAGGGATGTTTGATGTGAGCAATTCCATTTAGTGTCCCGGCTAGCTTTCGGCCTTCCTTCGCCTCTCCCCCCCCCCCTTTCCGGCATTGTAGTGCAGATTTTCTGGCACCGTCCTCTGCCATTGCAGCCCCTTGCCTGCATTTTGTCTACATAAATTAGACCTTGTGTAGCATATTGGCCTGTCAGGGGACTGGGAAGAAACTATATATTGTTTCTGGCATTCCCGGGCCCTTCTGCTCCTGACATCTGGTGTGTTTGTGACAGGGAATACATTCCTAACTCATTACCCGGGCAAGCGGAATCCCACCCTGACAGCACCATTAATCAGAATCAAGCAGCTTGGCAACTTAAGAAAGGGGGAAAAAAAGGGAAGAGGGGGGAAAACACAAAGCAAAAAAAAAAAAAGAGGGGAGGGGAGAAAAATGGGGGAGACACTTTCTAACTTTCACTTGTGTGTCATTCCAGTGTCTGGACAACTAGCAATCTATCTTTTGGAGTGACAGCTATGATGGATGGCATTATTTATGCTTCTGTGTATTAAAAGACAGCTCAGGTCCTAGCATGTCACTCTGCTGGAGATTTGCAAAAAGTGGAAATTTAATTTGGAAGAACAGAGGGCAGAGATCAAGGAAGACTGGGCTAGGCAAGCGTAGATCAGAAGAGCCGGGGCGGGTCCTCAGGCTCAGGCTTTCTCATGGCTGTGAATTGGGAGAGTTGTGTTGCAAAGGGGTAGGGGGCAGCCCAGTGAATGATGGCACATGGCTAATGCTTTACCACTTGTGAAAGGTACTGGGAACTGGCAGGGTGACTGCTTACGTTGGTGGGGCACCAAAAACAAAGCTTTCTACTGCATCAGGGATCAGAAACAACCCCACAATGGGATGTGAACAGGTCCGTAGCCGGGATTTTGTAGCTGGTGGGCTGTCATTATTTTTTCTGTCTGTACACAACTGTACTTTCAAGAGCAGGCACCATTTTCTAAACAGGGAACACCTTCTGATTTTTCCTCCCCCCCCCCCCACTCCCACCCAGACAGCAAACATGGGCCCCTGCTTCCTGCAAACGATACCCACACAACCCCACCTCCCCCTTTAAACAAATGGTGGAAAAGCACTTTTCTGGGTAAATTCCTGTGGGGCTGTGCCTTTAAGAAAGGGTGCAGAGCCCTGAATTGCCCCTCTGCAGCTACGGAACTGGATGTGAAGTTCCTTAGGAAGTGCTGATGTCCATGCCTGTTGACTTTAGCATTACTGGGCATGGGCTGGCAACTGATGGGAGATGGGGGAGACAAGGGCTTTTGTTTTGTGGCACAATTGACATCTTCAGCATGATGACATTGCTTCTGGTGTGATGTTGCTTCTGGCTTTAGCATTCACCCCATACTCTATAATTCAACCTGGCATGATGATGTCACTTTCAGGTTGTGTGGTCAGCTATGTCATCATGCTGGGGATGCCAAATGCAGCCCCCATTTCACCTGGGAATTTTTTCTGATTGCCCAATTGAGTGGCAGCAGGCAACAAGAGTGGGAAGCCAGCAACCCTAATTGACTTGGCTACCACTAGGGGTAGCTGGCTTTGAGGTTCAGGCTAGGGTTGGGTTTGGATATGGAAAGCCTAACTAATATGCTCTTTGAACAGGTATGCATGCCAGCACTTCTATTCACACCCTTTTGGAACATAGTCATTTGCCTTACTCTGAATGGTACCAGTGAAACAGAATGGTCTACTCTAGCAGTCACACTCAAGTAGTGAGACCTTTCTGAGCACTTTCACACCCACACCCACACAGTTGGCTGGCAAGCTGACATTCACATGCTAGATGCTGTCAGTCCTTCATTTCCAGGTTAGGAGATATGAAAACTTGGGACCTGGAGGAGTCCTGCTCTACATCTGACATCACTGGCAGCATGATTCTCACCCACCCACCCACCCACCCATTCTCATCAATGAACTGAAATCCCATAGTTCCTTGTACAGTTAAATTGTTGAAAAAACTAGTGCTATATGAAAGGTGAATATCATTCAATGTCATCCGAATGTCAAAGAGAGACATTTCCACATATTGAGAGGAAAATTCGACCAAAAAGATCAGAGGAAAATTTCAGGGAAGCAATCTCTTTTCAGTTCTGTGGAGGAAGAGCTTGTGAGGCTGATCGGTCCGCCACAGTGTGTGCACAAGTTTTTTTGGAACAAGATACATCCCATGCCAGAAATATTTTGATCACAGGATGACCCATAGCTTTGACCCAGGCAACATGAAAGAAAAGCAATACATATTTTATTACCTTCATTATAGATAGCGTTTGGGGGGATTTTTTATTTTTTGCTTTTGAGTGACCCCAATCTTGGCTATTTTTTACAAACATCTGCTTCATCTGACCCTAACAGCCAACCATTTGTTTTTCATTAATACAACCCGGTGCATTCCAGTGTTCTCTCCTGCGAGATACTGTATGGCATCACAATTTCAGCGGCAAACTCCTCAGCCTCCATGATAGTTTTGGTCAATCAGACTGGATAAATTGCCAAGGAAAACTTCCCATTGTCCCATTCTGATTCAACCAAAGGCTCAGCATTTTTTTCCAGTAAGAATGACAGCTGGGGTTGGATTGGGCAAGAGGGCTTGACCTGTGAAGTCTTCAGTGGACTGGGGACCAGAAGACTTGAAGGACTGCCTTCTCCCATACCAGCCAGCACAAGCATTAAGGTCTTCTTCAGATGTCCTTCTACGAAACTAGGATGTTGACAACTGTGGAAAGGTGTAGTGGTTAAGTGTGCGGACTCTAATCTGGGAGAACCGGGTTTGATTCCCCACTCCTCCACTTGCACCTGGCTGGATGACCTTGGGCAAGCCATAGCTCTATACCATCTGTTCTCTCAAGGACAGCTTGGGAAAAAGCTCTCTCAACCCCACCTACCTCACAGGGTGTCTATTGTGGGGAGGGGAAGGGAAAGTAGTTTGTAAGCCGCTCTGAGACTCAAAGTGAGTGAAGGGCGGGGTATAAATCCAATCTCCTCCTCCTCCTCCTCCTCCTCCTCCTCCTCTTGGGAATATTCCTCTGCTTTCAGGCACCAGGATAAACTCGCCCCCCCCCTTCAACCCAAAGGGCTTTTAATTGGGCTTCTATTAATTTTATCTGAATGTGTCTCTGTTTTACTGTGTTTTGTGGATTTTATTAGTTCTATTGTTGTTTTACAGTTTATTTATATCTTTATTGTTTTAAATCAGATTTGAGATTGTGTTTTTGACTGTTTTCTATTTTGGAGCATCTTTGAAAATAACACATTCAGCAGGGTAGTAACTCCAATAACTTACATCAATGATAAGAAGTTCTGTATCTTTTTGACCCGGTGATGGTTCTTGTCAGCCATCTTGAGAATTGTGTAAATGAGGATCATATTGAACTGGCTTGGAACTTACATATGGTATCAAAACAGCAGGATTTAAGACTACTATCACTATAAGACTAGATTATCAGCATTTGGAAAACAGCTGATGTAATTGACAAAGTATGTTAATTTTAAAGAAGGCAGAAATATATCAGTAGTTTTGGAAGCACTGGTTACCTTTTACTGAACTTATATTTCCAAGATATGTTTGAGTTTCGGATGCATAAAGCTTTTTTTTTTATTTTTAGCTCTGATTTATATATATATTTAAAAGAAAAAAAAAACCCTGGGATACATTACGGACAGTGATTTATCAGGGATAAGTTCCAGAAAACAAAGACTGTTCTTGATAAATAGGAACAGTTGGAGCATATGGCAGTTTATCAGGTAGTTTGAAAAACAGAGAGAGAATTTAAGTTTTTCAATATATGCAATATATCAAAATCCTATACAGACTGAATTGTGACACAACTGTCATTGTTTTATGACAAAAGTGAATTTTTCCACATTTCCCAAGCATAATATTTTGAAAACGTCAAATCTGAAGCAAATGGTTGAAGACTGTATGAATGAACATTATTTTAAATGTCAAAACATGTCATGTAGACATGCCTGAAATGCTTTCTTTGGTCACCAGTACATCAGCTAGCACTGAATGTTCCTTGGGCCTACATGGAAATGGGATAACAGACAGATGGATTCACTAAATTTAGTTCAAAATGACATTGGTCTTCTAGGATGGAGATTCATGGAGTAACTTTTGAGATTAATTCCATGTATAGCTTGTCAAATGTTTAAGGCCTAATTTGGAATATATGACCCTACCTTTTGTTGCTGTTGTTTTCATATAGGATCATTTTTTGTTTACTTACTAAATACCTCACCTTTCTGCCCTTATCAGGGCTACCAAGACAGCAAACAGATTAAAAAACAAACATAATAAAAACATACCTTGAAAAACACTGAAACCAACTAAAACACATCATTGACAGCACAGTCCTGGAGGGTGGCGTTAAAGTGCTCAGGGAGCTGACCAGCTGTTGTAGTGTCCTGCCACTGCTGTTGCATCACAGCTGGACACGGGCAAGGCAATGCCATGGAGTTCTGCCACAGAACTGCTGGTGCAGCCCTCTGCACTCATGGGGGAAGAAGCAGCCCTGAAGGCATGGCTGGAAGTAGTTGGCTCCTCAAGCCGCCCCAGCCTGGGAATGTCACCCAGAACCAGCATGAAGTTATGCCAGCAAAACTTGCAGTGTAGCCCCATAGGTACCCATGCAATAGAAAAGGCAAAATGCTCCCCCTCACTTGATACAAACTATACCCACATTCAATCACAGCCCCAGCCCTAGCACTACATAAATGCATGCCCCGTATGTCAGATGACAGGGTATGCAGCAGCAAGGGACTTTGCCTCTGAGGCCTCTGACATTCACAGTTAAGAGCACACAGCATTTAATCCTGGTGACAGGAAGTGCACAGAGAGGACTCTTAACACCATGTGGGTAAAGCAAATCTCCTTGCTGTCTGACTAACATTTCTCATTTCAGAATCATAACAGGTACCCCATCTTCAGAGATGCACACTGAAGAACAACCACACACTGACAGATGAGAAGGGGCAGGATCCTGCAGGCTTGACCCGGAAGTCTGCATCCACCTCTCCCCTCATATGCACCCTGGGCATTGCCTGACAATGCACACCCATACAGCTGAGGCCAAGGACAGACTGGCATTTTGGCCCGATATAGGTCTGCTTTTCAAGCGGATGAAGAGAGCCCATTCAGACAGCCGCAGCTGCCCGGAATTGCCGTGCCATGCTCACCCAGTCCAGAAGAGCTTTCATCCTACCTGATTAAACCGGTGTCAAGCTGTCTGGGTGCGCGTTCATCCTGCTTCCTGGCAGTGTGGATGCAAATAAGCCGCACATCAAGTGGCGCCGTTAATGTGAACCCGCTGACCTGGCTGCTGTGCCCATGTGCCTATGCGCCCATGTGCATATGCACGGGTAGGCAAAACAGACCAAAGCTGCACGCCACTGCGGCATGGCCAACAGGGGCCGCCCCACAGTGCGAATGCTCCATTCCGCCTCCTCCCCGGTATGGTCCCCCATCAGTCTCTGCGGTGCGAACAGAAAGCCCCGCGACAACTTGGCCGGGGGCTTTTTGCCCCGCTTCCCTTGCACTTCATTTTCCCAGTCTGTCCTCGGCCTTAGATATGTTAAACATGCATGCACAGGGGAAGGGCTGGAATAGTTGGGAGCTCTGCCCTTTGTACTTGCACAGAGACAACCTTTATGAGGGTTCTTCCAGTCACTGGTACCACGGGCGGTGGGATTTTATCTTAAAGTGGTGGCACGATGAAGAGGAGAATGTTTTACACACACACAAACATGCAGCACACGTGTAAGGACACACAGACCCAGGGTGGGTTGATGACACAGAGTGCCTTTTGGTTTATGTATATATGTATATGTGCATTTATTTCATCACTTTGGACAACTACAGTACAAGCCTAGTGATGTTTACTGAGAAGTAAGTCCCACTGAGCTCAGTAGGGCTTGCTCACTGGTAAGTGTATTGTACTAAACTTGCAGCATTAACTAGCAGGAAATGGGAGAAGTGGCTGGATCCTAAGGAATGATAACTTGCTCAGTTGCCCTGAGTAAAAACTTAATAAGGCATTGCAAACTGGCAAAATTAGGGATAAAGAACAGTGGGACAGATACCATAGGAGGGGACTTCTCTAGTAGCTGCATGCTGGAATGTACGAACTGCAAGGTACATTACAGTTCTTTGTTTCTCCTGATGTTTGGGTTTGCTTTCTTTTTATTGAAAAACAGCTTTGGGGTCTGCCTTCAGAAACAGATGAATTGCCACCTGTAAAATTCCAAAATAAGAAACACATTGTGTGTGTCCAAACATTTATATCGGGCTTGCAATATATGAGAGTTGCTTTTTGCAATTATGGCACATATATTTTTCTGCATACTGTTTCCATTGATACTAACGAAGGAATACGTCCGTAGGACAAAGAATGGGTGGCAAGCCTAATAAGAGTTATGGGGAGGGGGCAGCTTGGTCCTTTGCCTGTTTGTCTCTTCTGTGTTCCGGATGAACCCTCCACCAAGAGCAGCCCCCAACACAACTTTAGGGGAAACTCCACCAGAAGAAAACTAGTACGGGGGAAGCAAATGGGATGAAGTAGCAGGAGGAAGAAGTTCTCTCCCCTTGTGCTTCTCCACTCAAAGCTTCTTGGGGTGAATGGGGTTTTCTCTTGGGAAAAAGACTGTTGGGGGTAGGGTTGTCAACTTCAAGGTGGTGGCTGGAGATCTCCCACTATTACAATGGATCTCCAGGCAACAGAGATCAGTTCCCCTGGAGAAAATGGCCACCTGGGAAGGTGGACTCTATGGCATCATACCCCATTTAAGTCCCTCCCCTTCCCAACCATCCCCCCCTCAGGCTCCACCCCCCAAATCTCCAGGGATTTCCCAACCTGGATCTAGCAATCTGAGTTGGGGGGTCTTCTTATGTAGTTCCTTGTACATATAATTAGGTCCTGGGAAGCGACTGGAAAATGGCTCTAGTTGTACAAATGTCCTTCCTCTGTCCCAAAATAAATTAATGCACAAAATTATTGGGCCTGTTTATGGTGGATTGGTAGATATATGTGCAAAACTAACTGATGTCTTCAAAAAGGGGTGTGGCAGAACAGGGCTGCTCTGACTTATAGACGCTGTTCTGCCAGCCCCTTCCTTGGCTTGCACCAATTCCTGGAGGGTGCTACTCCACTTCCTTCCACTAGGGTACATTTCCACCATTGTCCTGTTGGGGTCTTCCTGCCAGGAGGTACAGACTCCTGACACCCCTTCTCAAACTGAGGTCCTTCCTCTGGTCTCCTGCTACCCAGAGCCAGGTTACCACATGATTTCCACAGGGGGAAATCAGGAGGAACATAAATGGCTGTTTTTAAATGCAACTTTTGAGCAATAGGGCATTAGGCCCCAGAAAGGAATAAGTGGGTATCCATACACTTGGTTTGAAAGGCACACAAGATAATCTAGCAATGAAGAATGGGAGGGCAGTTGGTTAGTATATATATATATTAAGGGAAAAAATAACGAAGGAATAAAATGTGATTGTAGCCAAGATAAAGGAAATTTTGTGACCCTTTGCCCAAACACAGCTGAGTGAAACTGCAAGGAAATTAGTACATCTTTCAAAAAGTTACTAACTTTCACTAGTGCTTTTATTAGGGTTGCCAGGTTTTACCTGGCTGCCGGCAGGAGGGGGGGGGTGTTCCTTCACTGGTCCAGGATTTCTTCAGTGCACGTGCAAAGTGCATACGCTGCAATGACATCACCCAGAAATGACGTCATCGAGCAGAACACGTTGCTGGAGACACTCTATAGTTTAAGGAAAAACTCTCTGGAAACACCCCCCCACACACACACACACTACAATGTGCCCTGCACAATGACATCCTTGAATCATCCATTCCCCCACGCAAAAGCCCCTCATGCCTTTCCTCCACTTCACTGGAGTAGAAGAGCTCCAGAAGAGCTCAGCAGATATCAGTTTTTGTCTGCAGGAAAACAACTGCTCACATCAAAGGAGGATATTTGGCTTGAATTTCTTAACGTCTTGTTAAACTTCCAAAAAGTTTGTGATTGGATCCACCCCCATGTGGCAGCCATTTTGTGATTCGTCCACCCACCCACCACAGTAGCCATTTTGTTGTGTCACCCCCCACCCCCCACTTACTTTCAGCATTCCAAAAGCAATCCCAGGTTCAGCAGTATTAGGAACTCCTGGGTTAGAGGGCCAGACTAGAACGGGGAAGACCTCTGCTTTTTACTTCATTTTGGCACCGTACATGTATACATACTTTACATACAATTAGCACAAAACAAAACTGTAATGGGCATTCATTTGAACAGAAAAAAACTGGGAAGGAACGAGGAAAGAAATTGATGTGAACACTAGGATTCTCTTACAAGAGAAAAACAAATTGTAACAGACACACTCAAATCGAACCAGGCAGCTTTCCAAATTTGGTTGCGTCCCTCAGACAAACATTATGAAGTATCTCTTCATGTTGCGCACTGTGGATCATGAACTCCCTTGAGAGGTTTCCTTGATTCCCTCTATGTCTGCTTCCTGGAACAACGAAACATGACTCTTGTTCAGGCTGCACTCCATAAATGAATCATGCCAAGAGTGATAATCATTCGGCTATCTCCATGCCTATCCTCGCTGGCAACTTTTCACGGCAGTTCCATAGGAATCACAATTTGCTACTATTGCTCTCGATTGTGTAACCGTCTGGCCCGTAACGGAATGGCAACATCTGAATTTGGTTTTCTGAGAAGCAGAGAGAAAGGAGACATTAATACAGCCAGTCAGATTACATCGTGGAGGATTAGGGTTTGGTTTTGTGAGTGGTTCTGACACCGAGAGCAAGAGCCAGATGGCTTCGTTCTTATCCCATATGAGTCAAAATGAAACACTCGAGTTAATTTATGTGGAGATCACGGCAATCCTGCTAGACTTGAACTCAGGATGGCATCAGCCAACATTGGCTGATTTGATTTTAATATTTATCAGAACAGACAACTCCCTCCCTCCCTTTTTGCCCTGCTAGTTTACAAGAGGCTGGATATGGGAATGTTTGAAGTAGGATATCGGCCCTCTAGACCCGCTGGGGTTTATGAAACAGTCTGATTAATAAAACGAAGGATCTAGGATCAGGATGACAGAGTTATACATACTCTACACTGCATATCTAAGGGGCAAACTCGACAACACACCTGGGGATTCTGTAATCTCTTGAGCATTTTTAATTGTAAATAACAGCTGCTGGGGCCTCCCCCAATTCAGATTAGAGCTGCAGTAAAAGGGATGGGTGAGAACACTTTCTCCCATCTTGTTTTCTCTCACTTAAATAGATCCCACAGAGTTGCTATTTGTCCAGGGAGGAAAAATAGACCGACAAGTAAGGTTACCAACCTTTAGGTGGGGGCTGGAGAGCTCCTGGAATTACAACTGAGTCCAAAGTACATAAATTGCTTATTTATTATTTACTTAAAACACTTATTGTACTTCTTCAAAAGGGCTGCTTTGGATGGTGGACTGCATGGTATTATACCCTACTGAGGTCCCTCCCCTCTCTAAACCCCACTCTACCAGGCTCCACCCTCAAATTTCCAAACCCAAAATTTGGGACGCTACAAACAACCTATCTGTTTCTACAGTGAACAAAAAGAACAACGTGGGTATGTGTGTATGTGAGGGCTGCCAGCTCTGAGTTGGGAAATTCCTGGAGATTTTGGGGGTGGAGCCTGAGGAGGGAGGGGTTTGAGAAGGGGAGGGGCTTCAGTGCATAGGCATCAACTACGGGGGGGGGGGGGGGGCTCAAGGGCTTGAGCCAACCCCCAAAATTTCCCGGGGGGGGATTAAGCCCCCCTGGGAAAATGGAGTGCCCACCGCCGTGCCTCCCCGGGACTTTCCTAGGGCCGCCACCTCTCTCTCTCTCTCTCTTCACCCCCGGCCTGGCTGCCTCTGTCCCTCCCTCCATCCATCCATCCATCCAGGGGCCAGCTAAGCAAATGCCCAGCTGGCCCCTGGATGGATGGAGGGAGGGACGGAAGCAGGAGTGGCCGGGGGAAAGAGAAGCAGCGGCAGTGGGGACATGGTCCCGGTGTGTCCACGCGCAGAGCGTGCGCACACACAAGAGCCCCCCCCCCCCCCCGGGATTTTAAAACTCGACGCCCCTGCTTCAGTGAGATATAATGCTATAAAGTCCACCTTCCAAAATGGCCATTTTCTCCAGGTGAACTGATCTTTGTTGCCTGGAAATCAGTAGTAATCCCAAGAGATTTCCAGGCACAACCTTGGGGTGTCAGTCCTAGTGTGTGTTGGGAAGAAGAGGAGGAGGAGTTTGATTTATACCCTACCCTTCACTCAGAGTCTCTGAGCAGTTTACAATCTTCTTCCCTTTTGTCTCTCCACAACAGACACCATGTGAGGTAGGTGGGTCTGAGAGAGCTCTAAGAGAACTGTGACTGACCCAAGGTCACCCAGCTGGCTGCATGTGAAGGAGTGGGTAATCAAGTCTAGTTCTCCAGATTAGAGTCTGCTGCTCTTAACCACTACACCAAGCTGGCTCTTTAGGACAACAGCGCAGGTGAAAAGGTACCCCCCCCCCGACACACACAGTCTATCAGAGGGCCCAACAGCTACCATTTATGGATAGAAACTCAGATCTATGGTGCAATTCTAAGCAGGGATATGACCATGGCATTGGCAATAGCCGATTTAGGGATTAAAGCATACTCATGAGTAAGGCTCTGCTTTTAATTAGAGAAGCGGGGAGCAGAAGAGAAAAAGGGTGTGGCTTGGGGAGCTGACTATAAGAGGAAGAAACTTTTCTGACCCTGAATTTACTTTTAATCTTCTTGGGAGCTGATCCATAGACACTGGAATCAGTTTGGGCACAGTTGTTCCACACATCTGCTCTCCCTCTGCCTTTCACACTTGTGGGATCACTTTATTTTCTTCCACACATGCCTTAAATAATGAGGATTTTCAAGGGAGCGTGTTGTTGCCATCAGTGGTATCATAACACACACATCCCTTTTAAAAAATGGCCCTAAAATATTGATATATTGATGTAGTTTTATAACGATAGTTAGAGCAGGTTCTATGAATTCCCAGCTTTCATTTTAAAAAGTAAGTCCCCAGTGCCTTCTCTTGTGGAGATATAAGGGAAAAGGCATATTTCTACAAGGGAAGAGGCTAGAGACTTACTTTCCCTCCCTATGAAAGCTGGGAATTTATAGAACCTGCTTAAACTATCATTACAACACTGTATTGATATAGTGATAACTTAGGGTCATCTTTTTTAAAAAAAATGAAACCACTTGTCTTCTGTGTGGGACAGCAGGAAAGGGAGTGGTTTGACAATGACATCAGTCAAATCACTGAAAAGTGCACTGGAGGTGGGTGAGAGTGGGCGGGACAAAGAAAACCAATGAAAATATTGTGCACAAGGAAAATGTGAATTCCAAAATGGCTTACAGGAAAAGGTTGGGGTAAAAGTGGTTTCAAAGGAACCAGAAAAAGGGGAGTTGACAGGAAACAACAACAACAAAAATGAAGTAAAAGCTAAAGACACAAACATGTGCATGAAAATTGGGGGATAAACTGAAGCAGCATGAGGCCAGAACCAACGGGGTGTGGGGGGAGAATCATGCAAAAAGCTGTGGGAGAGGCTATACCAGAAGGGTTAAGCCACCTGCAGAGCATTCCTGGAGACCAGTGGTAGTATTAGTGGTAATGTGTACATGTATGCCTTCTTGATAATCCCCCCATCCGTCTTTCTGAAGCCCTGAGCAGCCAGCTGGGGTGAGCTGGATGGAGGGTCTCACTGCATGTATATTGGATACCCCACCTTATGAGCCAAACATTCTCAAATATCCTCATGGATGCTCCTCTTAATTAAACAAAAAATATATATTTGTAACCACGCTGGACATGTGTGGGAGAAAATGATTATACTCTCTGTGGAAGAGCGCCACTTCACATTTGAGAGAAGTAGTGTGTTGACAACATTGATGGAGATCCAGGAGCTGAGTTCAAGGGCCAGCAAATGGTGGCCATTTTTAATTGCTCATGTCAGCTGGCCACTCCATATGACTCCTCATGACTTGTTCAACCATGCAGAAGAACAAATTTTTTGTGTGCTCCTGTTCAGTTCATATCCCAGAGATTCACAGTATCCCCACACAGTTTAGTTTGTTATCACAGTTACCCAAGAACAGGCAGAATAAGTCTTTTGTTGTTGTTGTTAGGCTGATGACGTTCTAAGAAGTTCAGGATGATTTGTTGATGTTTCATTGATGGGGGCTAAGGAAAGGAGACATTGTGGAGGGGCCATATCTCAATGGTAGATGATCTAGTTAACATGCAGAAGGTCCCAGTTTCAATCCCCAATATATCCATTTTTTTTAAAAAAAAGGATCAAGTAATAGGTGATGTGAAAGCCTTTTGAGAGTTGTAGCCAGTTTCAACATTCCCCAACATTAATAATTCCTTATGAGCAGGGCTCATATGGGGCTGGAACGAGGCTGAGCGGTGCTCCGCCAACCCAGGAGTGGGCACTAGGCAGCCACGGGACGAATCAGATTCTCTGATCTGATTCGACCCACTGCCGAATTGCTGCCAAAATCTGGCGGCAGTTTAAAAAGTGGCTGGAGGGGAGGGGGTTTGAGGGAGAGGCTCCAAACTTACAGGGTAGCTGCTGGAGCCTCTCCCCCAAATACCCACCAAGTTTCAAGAAGATTGGACCCAAATGGGCTGCCCCCATTCCCTCCATTGTTCTCTATGGTGGAAAAAAAAGTAACGTTGTTGGGGAGGTAACAGCGTTCTGTGCCCCTTGGTGTCTAGTCATGCTGGCCACATGACCATCTCTTTGGACAGCGCTGGCTTTTCGGCTTGGAAATGGAGATGAGCACCACCCCCTAGAGTCGGATTCACCTGTCTTTCGAGCAAGGGAAACCTTCACCTTTACCCTTTTTTCCCACTATACCACACAGAGACACAGATTCGCTCCTAGCCTGCACCTGTAAGCCAGGCAGCTGCTCGAATTGCTTCCCAGGAGGGAGAACAAAATGGGGGGACCTGGATGGGGAAACATCCTTGGGGTGCTGGAAGCTGCATTATCACTCTGGATTAGTGGTTGATGTCCTTCTGGGGCTGAGAGTGCTCCCTCCATACATCATACATACATTAACAACTGTGTAGGTGGTAGAGCGTTAGGACCGAGCAGAATGATCCATGTTTTGTAGTGGATTTGCCAAATCAAGAAGTAGCTGAAGAACATTTCCATGTGCTGCCGGAAATATACCTGCGCTGTGAGTTTGGGGTGAGTTTAACTGTTCATTGTAATTCATATTTGTAGTGGTCCATAGTTGTTCCAGTCTTGTGTCTTCACTCTGGAAGTACAGAAGTGTTAAGTTTCCAGTGGAGTTGCCAACCTCCAGATGGGGCCTGGAGATCTCCAAGAATTACAACTGATCTTCAGATCAGTTCTCCTGGAGAAAACAGCTGCTTTGAAGGATGGGCACTATGGCATTATACTCTGTCCCAAACCCCAGCCTCCCCTGACTCCACCCACAAATATTCAGGAATTTCCCATCCCAGGATTGGAGCTACAGTTTCTAGTGCTCAAGCAGACTAAGGTCCCAACCCTATGCATGGTCACATGAAGTAAGCCCCATTGAACAGAGTGAGCATTAACACTTATTGGTGAATATATATTAAATACATCAATGTTAGGCAGTGGTAAAGCACAGGTTTCACAGCATGAAGCTTAGAAGAAATAATTGAACATAAGAGGCAGACTTGCAATGAAGAAAAATAGAAAATGTACTTTATTGAGGTAATTTCCATTTCCATCAAATCAGTTCTATCTAAATACTAGTTTCTACAAGTGGCCCCTAAAAGCTGTCCATGTACATGGAGTGTCTGATTGGGTAGGCATGTCTGGGCTTGCCTGCTTCTCTCACAAAGAAAAGACACATGTGATATGGTATGCCTTTAAAAGAAGTGCTGGAACAGGAAGAGGAAGTGAGCTGATTACAGGAAATTCTCAGGTTGCCCACAGACAAAAAGGCACATTCCTCTAGCATGGCAAAACAAGGCAAGGACATTGTACCCCTGATTCTGTTACTAGGACAAGCACACCCCAGCCCCCAGTATCTAAACACCCAGAGCTGTCTCTATTGCCACAACTCTTGAGTAAACATGCACACTACTGCATGGTAGGGATACAATCATATCTAGGGGTACCAAGTCTGAATTTGGAAATTCCTGGAGATTTGGAGAAGAAGAAGAACTGGATTTATACCCCGCCCTTCACTTGGAGTCTCAGAGTGCCTTACAATCTCCTTTCCCTTCCCCTCCCCACCACAGATACCCTGTGAGGTGGGGGGCGCTGAGAGAGAACTGCTCATGGGAGAACAGCTCTGAAAGAACTTGTCACTGACCCAAGGTCACACCAACAGCTGCATGTGGAGAAGTGGGGAATGAAACCCGGTTCTCCCAAATTAGAGTCCACTCTCCTGTTTGGCAACTGTGTGAAACAGGATGCTGGACTTGTCAGACCACAGGCTTGATCCAGCAGCTCTTAGGTTCTTGCTGCTTCTAGTCCACAGACTGTCCTGTCCTGTTATGAATTTCATGATGGAGGCCACATACATTTATGATTCCAAATGCACTCTGCAAAACTTTGGGCCATAAATAGTAGCCCCAAAGCTAATATTCCCTTCCCCAACTCTTTGCACATTGCACTCCCCTACTGCCCATTCCTGAGAATTTGCTGAAATAAGCCAGTGTGTGTAACCAACATGATCCGTCAACAGGTTGCCAAAGGAACTTGAACACATCTCTTTTGCAGAGAAGAGCTACCTTCCCAGTCTGGAGGCTTCTTCATAAAAGTACAAGTGTTTGTGCTTCGGTTGGCACGGCTCTCTTGTGCTGAAACCTTCCTTTCATCACCATGTATTAAGCTGAAAGTGCTGCCTCTTTGCTTATGTACACAGCACATTCCACATCCTGTCACCAGCGTGACTGATTTGTCAGGCTTCTCAGAGGCCCGGCAGCACCTCAGGTGCAGAGTAGAGCTGGCTTTTCAGCAAAGAGCACACACAGCGATTTTTTTTTAAACCATCAGGGAACTTTCTTGGCTTCCTTTGGCCGTCTTCTCCTCAGTCCCCAGAACCTGAATGAACGCTTCTTTCAGTAATGGGTTTTTTCCACCTGGTTGACTTGATGAAAGCTTTATGAGTTGACATTCTGCGCAAGCAGAACAAAGCAAATGGGAAGATGAGTGTGTGTGTGCCGGGTGGCAGAGGGCGCCTGATTCAGTGGCTGAAAACTTTATCACAGACGCAGAACACTGGGGGTAGTAAATCTGGAGCATGCTTGCCATTAACTGGGGAGAGATATTGTTGCATTTCCCAGGGAAGTGGGGAGATAATTGGGTTGAGCAGGTTTTCTCTCTTCCATTCCTTTCTTAGTCTTGCATTTTTTTGGGGTCTGTGCTGGCCTTTCCCTCCTGAGTTCCAGTTCAACGAGGACAATTCCTGAAATTAATTCCAGAGTTGAAGCATGTGCAGTGTCCAATTCCCTGCCAGCCCCGGCCACATGGAGAAGAAGAAGAAGGAGAAGAAGAAGAAGAGATTGGATTTATATCCCACCCTTCACTACCCAAAGGAGTCTCAGAGCAGTTTACAAATCCCCTTTCCCTTCCCCTCCCCACAACAGAAACCCTGTGAGGTAAGTGGGTCTGAGAGAGCTCTCTTGAGAACTGCCCTTGAGAGAACAGCTCTGAAAGAATTTATAACTGGCCCAAAGTCACACAAGCAGCTGCATGTGGAGAAGTGGGGAATCAAACCCAGTTCTCCCAGATTAGAGTCCATGCTCCTAACCACTACACCAAACTGGAGCCCCTCGGGGGATAGAAGGATTACCCATGCCTGGCAGCAGGGTCTGGGTGATACTGCATAGGCTTTCCAGACTCCCACTATGGCAGGAGGTCTCCCACCAGGAAGCTCTGTTGCCCACCACATCTCTGAGCAATGGCTGTAGCAGAATACAATTTAAAAAGTGATGTTGTCGATTTTGCTACCATAGAGTTTCCAGTGATTCCTAGAGCTACCCATTGTCACTTCTGGGTTTTACGTGGAAATGATGTAGCAATGTTGCCCACATCACACCAATCCTCCATGTCCCTGCCCCCCTCAGCCCTCCTGCTGGTTGTCAGAACACATGGGAAATTTACACCGCAAACAGCTGGCACTCAAAACTCCAGGGAGAGATTTGGATGTGCATGTGGAAAATTCTGGGAATATTCTAAGGACATGGAATGTTTCAGGTCTTCATATGAATCATGAACAGCCAATTGACTTTGTAACTTCCAGGGTAAATGGAACTGAAAGAAAATATAGAGCATTTGTTTGGGAAAATATTGGGATTTGTCTTGAACTTTCACTCACGGTGATTATTTTTCCTAATGTTAAAAGAATCATTTTTTTTTGATTGCTCAATCCATGATACCTTCCAGGAATTTTTATTTTCAGTGGGGTACTTGGTCAGCAATTGTATCCCTTAAAATGAATGTGTGCAGTGCTTAAAAAAAGAAGTATGTTTCATGGATAGAAAAGTGCCCCTGGAATGATGCTTGGCTTTTCTAAATTGTTTTAATGAAAACCGTATCTGTGAGTCAGCATGAAACAGTGGTAAGCATGTTGGACTAGAATCTGGGAGAACTGGATTGGAATCCCTACATTGCCATGGAAGCCTGCTGGGTACCTGAGGCCTATCACCCTCTCTCAGCCTAACCTACCTCACAAGGTTGTTGTTGTTGTTGTGAGGATAAAATAGAGAAGGGGAAAGCAATATGGTAAGCTGCTTTAAGTCCCCATTGGAGGAAAAAGCGAGATCTAAATAAAAAATAAAAAATAAAAAAATGAAATAATGCTAGCAATCAGAGGGACACATCCATATTAACTTCTCTACTACAATGGTAAGACATGGGCATTATCTCTTACTACATGATCCAGAAGCATGCTTCATCACATGAAAATGGGTTGTGCAAAAGAGACATCCTTTGTGTTTTCCATACAGAGTACAGAGTCTGGTGTCTTGCTCAACTGTCATTTTTCTATAACAATCATGGTCACAAGGCTGAAATGCTTCTATTTTAAACTCTAATCCATTACTTCTGCATAACTCTTGCGGAACAGATGTCCTTGAAATGTCAAAGTGGAGCAACATGCTGAAGGGATTAAGGGAGTTCCACTCTGTAAATGACACTGTACAGTTGCGATTGATGTCCTGGTTTGAAGAAGGAATGGCACTGTCTTGAGGGTGGTATTTAATTTAGAAAAAAAGGCTTGGAGGTTCTTCTTGGTGTCCTGAACGCCCTCCATTGATTCTGAGCTTTGGGAACTGAGCCTAGAAATCATTTGCTTCACAGTATGAAATGAAGTTATTTCCCCCCCAGAGCACTGTAGACATTTATTTATTTATCTCTAGGAACTATTCATGTTCAAATTGTTGTGCACCATGAAATATAGGGCCCAACTACACGTTACAGTTTTTAACCTGATGTGTCTGGCTTCCCCGGACTTGACTTTGTAGCCCATCAATACATGCGCAGCTCCCCCAACCGGGTAAATAGTGTCTTTTTGGACCATTTCAGGTTGGGAAAATGGCACAGGAGGAAGGCTGAAGCCCCTCGCTCCATGAGGGTTGCTGGACTTCAGGTGGAGCCTGAAATTCCCCCAGAATTACAGTTGATCTGCAAACTACAGAGGTCAAGTCCCTAGAGGAAATAGCAGCTTTGGAGGACAGACTGTATGGCATCACAGTGCCACTGAGCTATTTCCCCTCCCAAAATTCTGCCTCCCCCAACCACTTCTCTCACATCTCCAGGAATTTACCATGCCAGAATTGCCATGCAACCCTATTCCCAGTACCACAGTTCTTTCCGATCCAAATTGGGGCCTAGCACGCTTGGGAAACAAACGCCTCAAAACTGATGTGCAACGGAGTCAAAGCCATGTCGGGAGAAGAACACATCACATCAAAAATTGTGATGTGACATTTGGCCCTCCCTGGATAAGCAGGCAACATGGTTGTTGTGAGGAGAAAATGGAGGACTGGGAGACCTAAGCATGCTATCCCGAACATCTTAGAGGAAGGGTGGGATAAAAATGTAGTAAATAAACAGTGTTTCTGGAAAGTGTGTGTGTGTGTGTGTGTGCATGTGTGTACTATTACCCTTTTTCATTGACATATATCAAACTTCCTGAATAAAGTTGGCAACTCTGGACTGGGAAATTCCTGGAGATTTGGGAGTTGGTGCCTGGGCAGGGCAGGGTTTGGGGAGGGGAGGGAGTTCAGTGAGGTGTAATACCATACAGTCTACCCCTCCAAGACAGCCATTTTCTCCAGGGGGACTGATCTCTGTCATCTGGAGATAAGTTGTAATTCTGGGAGATCTCCAGGCCCCACCTGGCGGCTGGCAACTCTATTCCTGAAGGCTACGAAGCAAGGCATCTAACAAGAAAACAGAGGCTTATTTTTAAAGAATAGCCAAGGGTGTTATTGATATAGGTTTACTTGCACTATTCATCTTACTTTATTTAAAAAAACAAAAAAACAAAAACATCTGTAACTCCTGAAAGCCCAAGATGGTTGAAATACAAAACAAATTGAAACCGACCAACTACTCACAGTCTGAAGGAACCATTCGCTCTTTTGACTGGACCTTGTTCTTCATATATGCTCTGAAGTGTAGCACATCTGTGTCCTGGATACATTTATCCATCCCACCTTCAAACAGCTAATGGAATTGGATTCAGATTCTTTAATATCTGGATGAAAGCTAGTCACATTTGGAAGTAAATCAAGTAGTCATTTCCATTGATTTCAGTTGGAAGCTAATTTTTCAGTTCAGCCATCCTGAGCTTTCAGGAGAAAAGATGGGGTTACATTTTTTTTGTTCAAAGTAAACCTCCCTCTTTGGCTTGAAATGTTCAGAGGTTGTCTTCCCTCAGCTAACATATCTTTCCTTCTGCATTTCAAGCAAATGGGAGGAAGTGTACCTGTTCTATAAAAAAGTAAAGACTGAAACATATGGATTGCAACAACAACAACAAAAAAAACTTGTGTGTGAAGGAGCTGTTTGCTCCTTTCCCTGAATTTTCAAATGTGGGTCTGCTCTATTGAAAAATGAAAGCAGAGTGGGCCTATGTGGCCCCACCAGGGGGCAGTGGGACATCATAAGTACCTTCCATAGTCAGCAGAGACTCATATGGACTCAGTGGTGCTCATTAAAGATCAGTTTATCATCAATAATCACATCCACACCGGTATCAACATGGTTTCCTTCACCCACCCATTCAGCCCCTTTAAGGGGACTAAGCTATGCATCTGCCATGGGACAGTTCCACTATGGTCGCTTTATCTTGCCCAAGTTCGGGTTGCTTTATCTTGCCTAAGACCCCAGCTCCTCCTCTATGTTCCTCTATGCCATCTCAGCCTTTCCCAGCCTGCTTGCTTTCTTCCCATCTCTCCTGATATCCCCCTTTTTATGCCTGGGGTCTCGTCCATGCTGGCCACCCCTCCCTTTTCTTACATCTCTTAACCCCTTCCTTGCCTGCCCCCATCTTGTTCTGGAGTAGCTCCTGCCTTTGGCCCAGTAGGTGGGGCATCCTCTGGCCTCCACTGCTGCCTCAGTGCCACATCCTACTTTCAAGTAGAATCAGGACACAGGGGTGAGGACAATTAACCTTCCTCCCTGCTCTCACAACCTTGCTGTATGCTGCTGTTTAAAGCATATTTTTTTCCTGGCCATATTCCAACATGGGATGTCGGGACAGCTGAGGGGAAAATGCTGAAAGAAAAGGACCTCAATGAGGGAAGGCTAGGAGGAGGCAGAATAAAGCTTCTTTATCCCACAGGCTTCTTTCCAATGCCATCCTAAGAAGATTTTCCTGTAGTAGGCCCATAGCTACCATGGGGCTCATAGGCCCACACCCCAGAGTTTTTATGGGCCCCTTCCCCTGCTCTTCAGCTCCCCCTCCCCCTGGCCCTCTCACCCCTGATCAGTCAGCGGCCTGTCAGTGTTGGTCCAACCCCAGCCCCTGTTTCCCTCCAAGTCCCTTGTGCTTTGCCTCTCCCCGATAACCGCTTCTGTTGTTCTTTCCCGGGTCAGTTTTCTCCACTCCCCCCACCCGCTCCTGCTTTTTCCTGTCAGCCTGATTCCAAGGGCTCCACACCCGTGAGGGCTGGAATCTCATCTTTCTGCAGAAGCGGGAGGCTGCTAAATCTGTGTGCCTTGTACATTTAAAAGCAACAATTTCTCTCTGATTACGGAGTCCCTGTTTGGGGGCTAGGGTTGTCAAGTTCAGGTTGGGAAATACCTGGGGACTTTGGGGGTGGAGCCAGGAGAAGGTGGGGTTTGGGGAGGGGAGGGGCCTCAGCATGGTACAATGCCATAGAATCCACCCTTCAGAACAGCCATTTTCTCCAGGGGAGCTGATCTCTGTCAGCTGGAGATCAGTTGTAAAAGTGGGAGATCCCCAGGCCCCACCTGGAGGCTGGCAATCCTATTGGGGACCAGCGCTGCTGGGTTCCCATATCACATGGCCATTTGAATACAGACCTAGGTAAGCTGGGCATCTCTATCGATGCCTTGGCTCAATATCAGGGAGGGAGGGAGGGAAATGGGGGTGCATCTCAGTGCTGGTGGCTGCAGCAGTGTGAGCATTTTTTATTTTTATTTAATTTTGTATTTGTTGTGATTTCATTGCACTTTTTGTGACGTCGGTGCACATGTGTGGAGCTTTTTTGGGGGGGCTCTCACTCTCCCCAGTACCCCCCCCCACTAAAAATTTCCTAGCTACTGGCCAGTTTTCCTGGGAGTAAGCCCTACTGAATAGATCTGATGAGGATTTCTAAGTAGACTTGCTTCGAATTGCTCTCTTAGTTTGCTGGTTAGTTAGTCTTCTGTAATAGGAGACTGTCTGACATCTCTCTGACTTCCGTATAGACTGATATTAAGCTTGTTCAGAGTGAACAATTTTTTTTTCATTTGGTTACATATTATGGTTGACACTTTGGCTATTGTACTTCTTCCTTTTGTAGTGAATGGCTGTTCTCTGTTAGAATGCAACGTGAAACATAATTCAGTCTGATGAATCAAGGGCATATTCCTGCAATTAAATTTACCCATCCCAGCCCCAAGGGTCATTTCGAGGGGGAACGAGCAGGAACGACATTCTGGGAGTAACAAGCTCAGGAGTAGGGAACCCTGCCGTTTGCTTCCCCAGCCAGCCCACCACCGTGGGTTGGCTGGGGAAGGGAAGGGCAGGCAGGCAGACATGCCCCCCCCCTTTCCTGAGCCTCTCTGCTTTTGCAGAGAAACTTGGGGAAGGGGGGGGGAGATTTAAATGCCTTTCTTTCCCTTCCCCTCCCCATCTGGGGAAGGGAAAGAAAGGCATTTAAACATACTTGGGTTCCCTGCCCGATCCAGGTGTCCCTGGCTGATCTTCTCCAGGTGCCCTGCACCCCACATCATCTCCAGGAGCCCTGCGACAGGCTGGCTGGGGAAGGGAAGGGCAGGCATGGAAGCATGCCTCCTCCTCCTCCCTTCCCTATCTGAGCTTCTCCGCTACTGGAGGGAGAGTGTGGGAGGGGATGTTTCAATGCCTTTCTTTCCCTCCCCGAATTAGGGAGGGAAAGAAAGCCATTTTAAACATGTCTGGGTTCCCTGGCTGATCAGGGCACCTGGAGAAGATCAGCCAGGGAACCCAGGCATGCTTGCCCTTTGCCAGGGGGTGTGGCATATGCAAATAAGTTATGCTAATAAGTTATGCTAATGAGCTCCTGCACTTCTTTTTCTATGAAATGACCTCTGCCCAGCTTCATTACAAATTACCTTTTAAAAAAGAGAGAGAGAGAGCAGCATGCAAACAAGTGAAATAATACTCCACGGGGCTCTTTTGGCTGAAGAAAATGGTCTGGAGGGGGAGGCAGAAACTAGTGCTCCTCCCATGCCAGAATCCCAAACCAAATCAAGCCCCTGAGGTTTTTGCAAAAAGGAGCTCCTCACAGCTGCGGTGTGGCCGTTGGGAAAGTACAGTCTGGGGAATGACTTTATAAAAGTCACCCAAGAGGGCCATGCACAGAAAAGATGGGGGCCTTACCCACTCGAGGGACTCTGAGATATGTCAGCAAAACATCACTTTGTAAACTAACTAATTTTTTGGTGACCTGATGAGGATGGTGGTAGGGAAGCTGTATTGCTTGTCCCTCAACCATTTCAACCTTGCCCATTTCACCTGTATGACTTCAACTTCCAGATCTACATTTGTCATCATTCAGTGCTCTAAACAGGATCACAAATGTTTTGTGTAGCCGCTTGGGAAATGTGGTTTGGTTTAGTTAAGTGAGCATTTGCCAACATGATCAGTGCTGCAGCTAACGACTGCTTGTGTCTGCACAGACACAAAAGCAGCACATAAACATGGAATGTAGCAGATCTTAACTGAGGCATGACACATGGATGTACTAATCCAAGCAAATTCAGAAAATGCAAGTGTGAACCAACACTGGCTAAGTGGCCAGCTACTTGCTGAATAGTGCTACTTGTACAGACACAAAAAGACTTGAAATACTGACTGTACTGAACTGTGAACAAAACATCAGTCTGATCTGTCGGAGAGCTTGGCTGTGGTCACACTGAAAGCTTGGCGTGATCTGGCCATGCCTCTATTAGTGGCGATTTAAATAGTTGTGGGAAGAGTTGATTATACATCCCACTCTGAACCGGCTTCATCACACACTTACCTCATGGTCAGTCATTCAGGTTGCTGTGGCATCCTTTTTTTTCTGTCTTTCATCCATGTGCATAAGTGTGTATCCAAAGCTCTGGCTCCTTTATGACAGCTCCACAACCCTTTTGCCAGGTATTCTGGCCCCTCTCCGCCTTCTTCTCTTCACCTCTCTTCCTTGGAATACACAGTGTGTGTATGCAGATTTACATAAGAGTAGTCCCAGTGACATCAGTACATTTACGCTTGTGTCAGTCATGGGATGCTCTCAAACAGAAACTCTGATGCAGAAACAGGAGAGAGTGTTTTTTTTTGGGGGGGGGGATTGTTGTTCGAAAATAACTCCCCTGGGGACTCCCGATCCAGAATGACTACTTGGCTGTGGTGACTGGCAGTGCCAGGGGGCGCTTATGCACACATCACTACTTGATCCAAAATAAAAAAAGGGGGGGGAGGGTCGGAAATGGAAGGGAAGGTTCAGACTTCCCAAGCAGCTTGACTTCACAAGAGGGGAGTTCAGACATCCACCCATATGTAATGAATGTGCAGGGAATCAAAAGCACCACATAAAATGTGGTGGCTGTTTACTCCACTTCCAACTCGTCGTATGACTGGATGCAGATGACTGCAGAGGGGCTGACAGATGTGGATGTGTGACCAAGCCCATTTAAACTGTTTGGGAAGAGCAACTATGTTGGGCCAAAGTGCTGGTTTGAATGCAGCCCTTGTCTCAAAAGAGAGCACACTGCAAATCAGACCAGTTTGATTTTCAGATGTCGTGTTGGTGAAAATCAAACCATTTCTATTTGCTGGGCATTTGCAGATGAGTAGACAGCTTGTCTGAATGGAAAATCAAGAGGTCCCTGGGATCAGAGAGCCACCATTCATCAAAGATCCAGAAGTGATCCCTGCAGAATGTTTCTGGCGTTCAGGTCTGTGGAGCTGGGTGGTGGTGATACTGTTGCTCTGCCACCCAAGGAGATGTGAGGTGCATAGGTGAAAGTTCTCCATCCTGAGCTCCTTGGAGGAAGAGTGGGATAAAAATATGCTAGCTAGGTAGACAGGAGCTCTTAGGCCTAAGAGGAAGGAAGACAATGAGAAAAGACTTTAATATTTCATTTTGGATGCCTGAGACTGGTCCTGGCTACAGGACGAGCAGTTCATTCTTTCAGCACCTCCAGAAGAACGGCGTTAACTCAAGAGTACACTGACAGGATATCAGTTCCTCATCTTTGATTTCACAAACTGAGGCCCGCCTTTCTCTTGATAACCAATCTGAGCAACACACTTGCTGACTGACAGTAACAAATGAGACCAATTGTTGCTTTTTGACACCATCTTTCAGTGGTGAGATGACAGCAAGAACAATGCATTTGTTTGCTGCCTGAAAACAGTCTGGGGAGCATCTGTCATCGCCAGAGCCGTGTGTCAAAATGGGTTGCATTGAGTGACTCTCTGAGAAAAGGGATGAGTTCACACTGCGGTTCTGTTACTGCTTGGTCTTGAATGTGGATTTTCCTTCTTGCTCCCGTTTTCACAGCTAAGGATGCTTCCACTACTCATCTGTGGTTTTCATAGAGTTTAGGGTGAGTGCTAGAGTGTTGCCATCGGCGTGATGACATCACTTCTGGGTCATACTGGAAGTCACATCATCGCCAGGGGACTATGGTTGTGCCCCCCAGTAAGGGCTCACCTCCCCCCATCGCCTGCTGGTTGCCAGGCCATGCCATACCGTGCCTGGCAACCTTAAGAAACCATCATGCATGCTGGCTTTATTGTTTTTAAAAAAATTAGGAGCAATCCTAAACAGGCCTACTCAGACTCCTGATCATGTCTATTCAATGGGGCTTACCTCCAGGCTTTAGTCTGGCTTTTCTACAGCCTATCAGAATCCAATTAGGAAGTGACAGTTGCCTGTCTATCATTCACATGCCTTCTAGAACATACACAGTATAACACCATGGCTGGAAATCGATTTGTTAAACACAGGTAGTTTATTTTTTGACTATGGTTTCATGTGATATGGGAATACGTAAATCCTGGCTTGTCCGCCAGCATTGCGCTTACATACTCTTCCTGTGACAAAGCTGCCTGGCCAAATAAAGGAAATTAAACCAGCCTTTGAGGCAGGCCCATGGCCAGGATTTCTTAAATCGGGGGGCCATTAAATAATTCAGGGGGGGGGCTGAAATTAAAATAAAAAGGGTTCAAATTAGGACCTTCCAAAGAGTTGACTTCCAGCCCCGACTGAGTTCTGGTGTGCTGTGGGGGGACGGACGGATTTTGAAGTTCCCTTGTGCCCAGCTCCCCTCTTCCCTTGCCCCCACCGCTCAGACCTGGGCCCGAAGCATGAGTCATCATCCTGGAGCCCCGGGATGAAGGAGCGCACCCACCTGGTCTGTGTGTGGACACCCTGCTGCCAGGGGCCCTGCTCCAGAAAGAAGGTCTGCAGCCCCCACCACGCCTACTCACTGTCCCATGCCGACTGTTGGTGCCCGAGTGGGCAGGCAGGCAGGGGCACTTACTCACTCTGCCCGACATGGGAGGGACTGGTTGGGGGCGGAGTGGAGTGCCACAGGGTGAGGCGAGGCAAGGGAGGAGGGCTGCACTGGGCTGCCCAGCACTTTGCCCACTGGTCGGCTGGCGAGCGCTTCTCGTCCAGGGCCCACCTGGTTTCCTGCCTGCCTGTCCAGGGTAGTACATTCGGGGGCCCTGACAGAAAGTTGGAGGGTGGGCCCCAAAAGGATCCAATGTAGCTACAGACCTGCTTTGAGGTATAGGCTAGGCTTGCCAACTCTCACTTGGGAAATACCTGGAGATTTTTGAGGTGGAGCCTGGAGAGGGCAGGATTTGGGAAAGGGAGGGACCTCTGCAGGGCATAATGCCATAGATTCCACCCTCCAAAGAAGCCATTTTCTCCAGGGGAACTGATCTCTGCCATCTGGAGATGAGTGGTAATTCTGGGGATCTCCAGCCCCCTATCTGGTGCTTGGCAACCCACCCACCAGGATCTGAACGGTCAGATGCAAGCTGAATCCTGATTTCAGATGTAATCATATTTCAAATAAATCAGGGCTGTTGCATTATGGGTGAACTAAGCCATTGTCAGATTAGACTCTACGATACTGACAGCACAGCAAAGCCAAGGCACACTTTGTGTCCAAAGATCCGTCCCAGAATCCTTAGGATGGTTCCCCTGCCAAGAGCTTCTCCCCTGCATGTAATTTCTTACCTTCTGGAAGAGAAATTTTTTTTCCCTTTCATGACAGTTGAGTGAGGATAAAAGCACATGACACCCTCAGCCCCTCCACTGTCTTTCAGTGACTCCACCATTCCGGACAAACTTAAGGAGACCTCCATGGCCTCCATTCCCCATTTGAATCTTTAATTGGCAGCTTAAGACTTTTTAGAGTGCAGTGGAAATTTGCAATGCCTAATTGCTGCTTTACTGAGGGTACTTAGAAAACCATTCTTAGCTTCTTTTTTTTTAAAAAAAGCAATTTTTATTCAATTCGCACTTTAGTTGGATCACAGAGAGAACCAAATTATGCTACCTGTATTCACAGTCATTCCAGGGGAAAAGAGAACCTTTGTAAAACAGAGCCTATCATTTATCTCACAGAAAAAAGGAAATATTCTCAGCCCTACAGTGATGTCTGATGAGGAAGTGTCACTGCTGGGGGAGAGACTCACTTATAAGCTAAGTACACAATTGTAAAGAAACTGGCATATAGCCAACCACGTACAGGGGGTTTTATGAAGGCACAGGGATGGTGTGGCTAAGCTGATTTGGGTGGTTGGATTCAGTGGGTAACCTAACTTTCCCACTAATTGTCCAATATCCAGTTGCCAGATTTTCATTTTAACAAAGGTTTGTTGTTGTGCTTCCTTATTGTTCACACGGCAAAGACATGACTTATGGTTTCAGTTGGGTAGCTATGTTGGTCTGAAGCTTACATCTGGAATTAAACTTTGTTGGTCTTAAAGGTGCCACTGGATTCAAACATTGTTCTATTACTTGTTGCTGTAATGACAACCTCATGGAGCATGTGTCACAGAGGGCAGGGAGCTGTTCAAAAAGCAATAATCTATCCCTGCTCATGCCTCTGGAGAAACCAGAGTCTGGTGGTACACTGCCTCTGAATGTGGGAGTTCCTTTTTAGCCATGATGTCTAATTTCTGTTGAATTGGTCCAATTCTTTTTAAAAGAATGAAAGCCAGTGCAGCGTAGAGGTTAGTGGCCGGACTAGGATCTAGGAGACCCAGGTTCAAATCCCTGCTCCTCCATGGAAGCTTGCTGGGTGACCTAACGCAGCCTCACTTGCCTCACAGCACTGCTGTGAGGATAAAATGGGGGAAAGGAGACTAATCTAAGTCACTTTGGTTCCTCTTTGGGGAGAAAGGTGGTGTCTAAATAAGTAAATTAAAATAAACATAAAGCTTTCGGACACCATTCGTCTCATGTTGTGGCAGAATTCCTTATGTTAATGAGATGTCGTGTGAAGAAGTATTGTATTTGTCTGACCTAAATTCACTGCATTCATTGGGTGACTAGGGATGCCAATCCCCGGACTACAGATATTAGTTCCCCTGAAGAAAATGGATGCTTTACCAGGCGGACTCTGTGACACTGTATCCCACTGAGGTCCCTGTCCTCCCCAGGCTCCACCCCCAGATATTCCCCAGATCTCCAGGAGTTTCCCAACTTAGAGCTGGCAGCCCTATGGACCCCCCCCCCCCCCCCGTCCATAAGTGTATATGTCATGTTCCTCCTCAGTCATCTCCCCCCACCTTTTTCTACCCCCCAAAGGCCTACACATTTTGGCGCTTTCTTTTCTTGCAGAACAGGCACTCTGGATTTGCCCCTTTGTTTTTTTTATTTCAACTATTTGCATATGATCTCTCCTCAGTATGCCCAAGGCAGCTTCAAGTAGTTCCCTGACCTGGATAGTCCAGGCAAGCCCGATCTTGTCAGATCTTGGAAGGTAAGAAGAAGAAGAGATTGGATTTCTACCCTGCCCTTCACTACCCAAAGGAGTCTCAGAGTGGCTTATAATCTCCTTTCCCTTCCCCTCCCCACAACAAATACCCTGTGAGGTAGGTGGGCCTGAGAGAGCTCTCTTGAGAACTGCCCTTGAGAGAACAACTCGGAAAAGACTTGTGACTGACCTAAGGTCACACCAGCAGCTGCATGTGGAAGAGTGGGGAAAAAAACCTGGTTCTCCTAGATTAGAGTCCGCACGCCTAACCACTACACCAAACTGGCCATCCAGTTTGGTGTCGTTGACTCTGGCAAGTACTTGGATGAGTGACCTCCTTGGAATACCAGCAGTCAGGAGGTGAGGGCAGGCTTTATTCAGCCATGTCTGAATATCCTCCAGACTCTCAGTAGGGGTCAGTCACCAGGTCTCCATGACTTCCAGGTGCAAAGTCAGTTACCAGCGGTCGCCATGACTTCCAGGTGTGTGAGTCTGTGTGTGTGTGTGTGTGCGCGCACACACTTATTAAATCAAGTAGTAACACAACACCTATCAAAGCCACAGTCAGCAGTTAATGGTCATTTTAGGAGGCACAAGACTGATGATAGTTAAAAGAATGCTTGTCCAAATAGGTGCATCTGTAGTTGCTGCCAAAAGGAGGCCGGGGGGTAGGACAAACAGATTTCCAATGAGAAGGCATTCCAGAGACAAGGTAACAACAGAGAAGGATGTCATCTCTCTCCTGTGGATAGTTTTGAGTGAGTGGCCATGTCGGTCTGCAGTAGAAGAGCAAGATTTTGAGTCCAGGAGGACCTTAGAGAACAAGAAGATTTCCAGGGGATGAGCTTTTGAGAGTCAAAGCTCCCAAATCATATGACAAAGGGAGCTTTGACTCTCCAAAGCTTATAACCCGCAGATCTTGTTTCAAGGTCCTCCTTGAGTTAACTCTTGTGCTTCTCTTGTCTTGTGGTGACCCTTCTCACTTCACTCAGAGGAGGGACACACAGGAGAGCCAACAGTGATCATGCAGACCACTGGTCCATCAAGGTTGGCATTGTCTGCTTTTACTGGCAGCAACTTTCCAGGGTCTCCGACCTTTCACACCCATTACTACCTGAGGCCTTTTAACTGGACTGAACCTGGGAGCTTCTACACGCAAATCAGGCGCTTGCCAATGAGCTTGGCCTCACTTTGGGCAGGATGATATTTTTGTGCACCTTTTCCAGATCTCCAGCATTCTTTAAAAATTGAGTGTGTCCAGTGGAGTTCCAACCAGTGTCCCCTCTAAGCTGAGTTAGTGTGCGCTAGCTCACAGTTTTTTTATCCTCCAGCTCACACATTTTTGTCTTAGCTCAAGAAGGACAGCTCCAGAGCAAACTAATTTATGCAGGAGCCAAATCACCTGCTCACAACTTTAATGCTAACAGTTCACCAAGTAGAATTTTTGCTCCCTAGCTTAGAGGGAGCATTGGTTCCAACAGATCCAAACATGGGTACTTCTGTCTTTCTCCCCATCGGGCTTCAGCAGCAAAGATTTGGTTCCTCAGGACAAGCTCAAGCAAGAAGGAGAATTTACAAAGGAAAAGGGGGGGAATCTGCACAAATATTTTGTCCTGGAACAAAATTAAAACCCCTGCATTATCTAAATCATGCCCCTAGGAGGTAAGGACTCCAACAGGAGCTTATTGACCTAGCACGAGGAATGGCCAGCATGCTGACTTCCCCTCACTGTGGGTACGGCTTCATTATCAAACGACAGAGTGCCTCGGGTCCATCTTTATCTTGTGCTTCACTTCAGTCCCCAGAACTGACCAGTTTCAAATTAAAACAGCTGTTATTAAAACCATAAACTATGAGGCCATTAAAAGTCAAGCAAGCGGGAAGTTGTAAAAGAGACTGAATAAGACTTTGCACATTGAATGCCTCCACTGTTATTTGGGATTGGCTGATGCTCCACCACGACCTAATCGGAGAATCCCTCTTGCCACTGGCAGACAGTTAGAATGTGGTCTTTTCCATGCTGAGTTCTTAGTCCTGCCATTTTATAGCAATAAAGCCATTTAATAACATGGGGAGGGATGCTTTAGATGAAGTGATAGCTTCCTGTATGTCAAAACATCTTCATTAAGCTGTATGCCAATTTGCTGTTCACCTATGTACAGGCATGATGATAACAATATTATGAACTGTTAACTTCCATTTCAATGTAGCTGGGGAAGTGGGCATGCACACGAAAGCTCATACCTTGAATAAACTTTTGTTGGTCTTAAAGGTGCCAGTGGACGGTAAATTTGTTCGGATAGCTTCTTGATTATTTATTTATTTAGGCAATTGCCCTGACTTTTCTTCATAGGTAGAAAATGGTTTTCATTGTTTTACTGCTGCTTGCTTAGTTCTACAGTTTTAGTTGTGAGCTGCCTTGTAAAGCAGCTCATGGTATCATTGTCCCCTCCTTCCTCTCATGCTGATAACACCACCTCTGTGAGGTAGGTTAGACTGAGAGGGTAGGTGGCCAAATAGCATCCAGCAAGCTTTCATGGTGGTGGTAGTTGAATCTGGTCTCCCAGAAACCAATCCAACACGCAAAGCCCCGAACCATGCTAGTGTATGACACAGGTGGTGCTAAAAATTGTACTCCGATTCCAGAAGAGAGTTCTGTTGCAGTATATAAAGCTATCAGGTTTACAGCTCCATCAAGACTAGCAGACATATTGGGGGAGGACACCAACCTTTGTGACTTAAGCTTTCTTTGCCGGATGCATGATGTATTATTTTCATGTGCCTTTCAGCAGAGAAATAAATTGGACAGCAGAGCAAGTAAGTAGTGGTGGGGTATCCAGGAGTGCATTTTCTCACCTTCTGCAGCTATTCTATACTGGGCTATTTGTTTTTTTACATGGATTCTTTTATGCAAAGGAATATCCAGATTAGAATGTATCACCTGTGGTCTGAAGTGGTGAAAGACAGTCTACCACCGTAGTGCTCTGTCACCTCATGCTTCTGTATCAGTGAACCAGACATCACTGGCGCCTTCTACAGATACCTGTTATATCATAGGTCCAGCATCAGTGGCCAATCTGTTTCCATGTTCAATGTAAAGAGCTGGTTCTGAAATTCAAATCTGTACATGATTCAGGCCTCAGATACTAAGAGACAATGTCCACCAGTAGGATCCCCTTTGTGCTTGGAGATTGGCTGTTGGCATCCCACTCTTTTTGCCACCATCACTAAAAGTTGGCAGGCACATGCAGGAAGGCCTTTTCAGCTGTAGCCCCTCCCCCAGACAGAGGAACGCCCTGCCATACAGAAATGCCTCTTGACCCCTTCCAGTAGGAGGGTTCTTGCTGCCACTCAAATGAGCAGTGAGGGGAAACAAGGAATCAAAAATGGCATTTGTGTGACACTGCTATGCCATTTCCCAGTGGGAAAAAAAGTGACATCACCACATTGCGGTAATGCTCTAAGAACCCCCTAGATCTCTACCATCAAACCATAGAGATCAGTGGGATTCCTAGGGTGTCACCATAATGTAATGACAACATATCTGGTTTTTCAGCCGGAAATGATATCTCAGCAACATAATTTCTACCCATCCCCACTGCCAGAACTTCTCGTTTCCAGAACCTGGCAACCTCCAGAGCCTGTGAAACCAGGGAAGGGTGGTATGTAAATTGAATTTATAAATAGAAGAAGAGATTGGATTTATACCCTGTCCTTCGCTACCTGGAGTCTCAGAGCAGCTTACAATCTTTTTCCCTCCCCACAACAGACACCCTGTGAGGTAGGTGGGGCTGAGAGAGCTCTCTTGAGAACTGTCCTTGAGAGAACAGCTCGGAAAGAATTTATGACTAACCTAAGGTCACACCAGCAGCTGCAAGTGGAGGAGTGGGGAATTAAACCCAGTTCTCCCAGATTAGAGTCCGCACTCCTAACCACTACACCGAATAAATAAATAAACCAGACTACCACAGGGGATTCACCATGAGCCTTCTCTTCTGGCCTTCTGGAAACCTGTTAAAATTGCTTTATGCTGGAGGGCCCTTAGAGAAATTTGGATAAGGGGAATTTTCAAGGTATTCCAGGGTGCAAAATGCACAGCCCACACCCTGCGCCACACTTCGCCACAGATGCCACAGGGGAGTTCATCCTGTGAAAAAGCCCTTGCTCCTCCTGCTGGTTTATGTACACTTTCTCTCTTCCTGTTCCATTTAATCCCACAACTGTTGATTTAACACTTCCAAAGGCATTTGTCGAAATTGGTGCTTGGTTTCTTTAGACAATGCACACAGAAGAAGGAGAAACGAGTTTCGTTTGAGAGGAGAGAAGATAGATTGGGACTTTTTCCTCTCCAACCCCCCCTTCCTCCATTTACTAAGTATCTCTTTATTCATCACTTTAATTACTTAATCGTAAATTTCTTTAGGGGGTTACTTAGAAAGAAAATTAGCATCAAAGCTTGGCAGGAATTCTGAGGCTTTTGGAGTCAGGCCAAACTGCTTCACCTGTGATTAATTAGATGGTTCCCCCCCCCCCCCCCAAGTGCCAGAGGGCTGTTGAGTTTTTAAAGCAGTTACATGACTTCTGGCAGCTCGGGGATTATGATTGATGGATTAGTCTAGAGTTGGATGCTGCAATTGCTTTGTTGTCATGTGTGCACACCCACCAGCATTAAAAAAAAATGCAACAAGGTAGACATAGGGTCTGAGCAGCCCAAGGTTTCCAGCACTTCAAATGCACAACCGTGACTCAGCTATTGCTGGAGATCCTCTAAGTAGGGAAAAGTGGTGGCTCAGCCCATTTCTTGCAGGTGACTCAGCCATTGTTCCACAAGCTTGTATCACTTTTTGCAGCAAAGCTGTATTTCTTCAACATTCCTGCAGCAACTCCACTATACCATACCAGCTGGCATTCCCATGGCAATTATGAATGTTGTAGAATGTGGTTATATTCATAGGACAGACCCCGCTGGGTAGTGCCAGTGGTATCATTACTGGTGAGCAACATAAATCTTTCCCGCTTGACCAATGTTGTGTACTTCCTTTGATTTTAGTCTTCCAAACGGAACCTCCCTCCGCATCTTGTACTATTCCAACATGAAACTGATTTTTCCTCGCACTTTTTAGCGATGTTTTCACTTCACAGACCTTTACATTGTCACATTTGCTTTCTTTTTTAATGCCGGAACAAAGTCTTCTTACTTGGTTGGTCTTAAAGGTGCCACTGAACTCAAACTTTGTTCTATCACTTCTTTGGTTGTGATTATGCAAAGTGAAAGTCCATCCAATCACCATTTATATATCTGACAGGTGTAAACTACACATAGCAGCAAAGGAGAACATGTTTACTAAAGAATCCTTCAACAGGGCTTACTCCTCCCAGGCAAATATTCTTAGGATTGCACTGTAAGGGACTTATAGTGGAGAAGACCATAATGTATTCCGGACAGTTTACACATGCAAACACGATCACATGCCCAGGGTTGCCAGCTCCAGCATGGGAAAATCCTGGAGATTTGGGGGCATTGCCTGGGGAGAGCAGAGTTTGGGGAGGGGAGGGGAGGGAACTCAGTGGGGATGTAATGTCATTTCTCCTGGACTCTGTGGTATACCACACAGTCTGTCCTCCAAAGCTGCTATTTCCTCCCAGGAAACTGATCTTGGTAGTCTAGAGATTAGTTGTGATTCTGAGAGAACTCCAGGCCCAATCTTACACATGCCCACAAGCATATAGATTTCTAGCATTTTTCCTAGTCAAACATTAGATGCAGTTCCTTCTTAGGAAGATGGTACAGTGTAGGAAAAAGAAAACAAACAACTAGGGGTGTGAAGGAAAAAAATGGTCTGATTCAGATTGGGCCGAATCAGGTCACATCTGTTCCAGCCACCAAATAACCCCCACATGTCAGTTTCGGCAATGCAAGCCGATTCAGATGTCATTGGGCCAGCCGAATATCAGTTTTGACCCCATTATACCTTATGGGCCATTGAAGTCAATGACAAAAACTCATAGAGTATATGAGGAGCTGGAGGAAAGAGGGTTTGAGGGAGAGGCTCCAAACTTGCTGGGGCCTCTCCCCAAAATACCCACCAAGTTTCAAGAAGATTGGACCATGTGGCCAATTTTACGGGCCCTCAAAAAGGTTGCCCCATCCCCTCCATTGTTCTCTATGGTGTGGAAAAAGCAGCAATTCAGTGATGGGCCAAATCATATCAGAGAATCTGATTCAGCCTGTGGCTGCCCCAAAGGGGGACAAATGGGCCATTTTGGGGGGTACATTTGGTTCAAACGAAATGAATGCACATCCCTACAAACAACCCTTTGCCTATGTTTAGCCCCATCAAACAGATTCTGTCTCAATTTGCTTTCTGAAGGACCTGTTCCTATAAAATACTTAAACCCTTCTTACATAAAAAGCAAGGTAAGACAATTCACTTTGATGCTCCAAACATATGCATAACATGATTATTTCCAAGTCTTTCTGGTGATAATAGCATTATGCAAAAAAGGTTTTGACCCAGTAATGCTTTTACTTTTCCTGAAGTATGCTCTTCCAGTCTGCATCTCTTGTTAAGCAGGAATGCACTCATAAAGGACACTAAGACAAGGAAGATGAAAAAAAATATGGGAAAATACATCTTCCATCTATGTATGTATATATACGCCAGGCCAAACCGCTGGACCTAGAATCACCAAATTCAGGGAGAGTGCTCCTACCAAGGTGTAGGTTCTCACTAAGAAGGGATTTTTAGAAATTCGACTCCTAGGTGGGTCAAAAGGGGGAAAATGTGATCCCCCGTTGATTTCTATGAGGCTGCCAGGCTGCTGCCTACTTGCACCCCCCACTCTCTGAGTGGTCAGCTGCAAAGCTCAGCGTTCTGAAGTTAAAAAAAAAAACAGTTACAGGAGACTGCAGATAGCTAATGGCAGTTGAGGAAATCAGGAATGGCCAACAATCACCTGTGAGGTGCAGTAATGCTGCTGGCCCAGCCTCTCTGATGGCTTCCAACACACTCCCACCACCTTCTACACCTGACAGGCAGCTGTCTGTAAGGTGCAGCAGTGGTTGCAGGATGCTTAAGGCCACGAGGGAGCTCACCCTAGCAGTAACGCCTGAGTGATCCTGCTGGCTCCGCCTCCACAGTGGCTTCTAATACTCCTCCCCCCTTCCGCCTCCTACACTGGACAGACAGCTGCCTGTCCAATGTAGGAGAGGAGGTGGGATGCTTACAGCAAAACAATCCAGGAACACAAGTAGAGGGGCCATCACTTTCGTGGAAGATGGCAGGAGTTGACTTAACAGACAACTGCTTCTTAAATAGACAGTTCTATGTGGCCTGCTCCAGAGCTTTGGCATTTGTGTGCTAATTTGCTGCCATTCATTGATCTTGCCACCTTGATCCAATCTCAGCTTCACTTATGCATCTTAATTTGGACTGCTCCTTCCTGATGCATCCCACCCCACCCCACTCCATCTTCCTGTATGTAAGGCTTGAAAATTTTTTGTTTCAGTTTGTCTGAGGAAGTGTGCTTGCACATGAAAGCTTACACCTTAAATAAAACTTTGTTGGTCTTAAAGATGCTACTGGACTTAAGCTTTGTTCTCTAAATAAAGCAAACACTGCAAAAATGTCCCAAACTTCAGTGGTCTCTCCTCTAATGGGTACAAAGCCCAGGTAGCATTGCCTATTTGCCCTTCAAAGAAAACCATGCCTTTAGAATCTCAAAGACAGCTCTGAAAGTAGGCACTGGTATTTTTTGGATGAGATACCAAATGAGATGACTCTAAATTCCGAACAATTGGTGTAAATGGATAAGAGGTAGAGATGCTGCAAATTTTGCCATGAACACATACATCTGTTGAACTTATGTTCAAAGGTGGGGATCAAATGCTTGCTGAACCAATTTCCATTGGGTTCCTCCAAAACTGATCATGCACATAGATGCTGCCAATTCAAACTGCTCAGCAGACATCAGTGCCACTAAGGACTGCTTAGATGAACGTTGAAGGGAAGGGTTTGATTGAAACCCAGCATTTATTGGTGACTAACTGATGTGATTTGTGAGCGATCCAGTTTCCAATTTAAACAGCTGCCTGCTGAGCGGAGCGGCAGCAAGATGGCAGTGGGGATCATAGAATTCAATGGGTCTCTGTGAAAATGTGCATGCACAAAAAGCCAGTTGCCCTGTACTGCGTGGTTAGTTAGGAATAGAGTAAAATAACCTGCCGAACACCAACAAACAGATTGACAAACTAATGAATCGATTGTTGAAAAATCAAAATTTGCTACCAGCCACTAGGCTGGAAGCCAAACCAGCAAGTGTTCAAGCACCTCTAATAAGATCAGTAACAAAGGAGCAAATCACACATCGTTTGTCAGAAACTCCTGTGGTTACTAAACTGTACATGAAAAGCAGATGCACGCCATAAAAGCAAGTGTAAAAGCAGAGATTAGGTCATAAAACAGACATCAAAATAGCCACAAAAGTCCCCCAAATCAGGACAAAAATAGACTCAAATAGGCAGGAACACTGTGGACTTCCTGAACATTAGGGAAATCTAAAAAACCAGAAAAATGTTGTTTTATACATCCACAGTGAGCTAGATTGGAGAAGTAGCATGTGTATGTGTGTGCGTGTAGCCCTTTCATTGTCTACTGCTTTTCTGTCCCAGAACTAGAAATATCCAGTAGCAGCTGAATCGTCTGAGAACTGGGGAGACATCATTAACAACTGAGAGTTCCCCAGTACCTCGTTGCCTGGTCTTGGACAGAGAGGGAGCAGCTGGAGTATTGTCCCCAAACATGTCTGAAGGACTGAGCACTGCTGTCATGCTATGAAAGATGGTAGCTTTGAGAAATGGTAGGGGAGCCAGCAAGGTTAAAATCTCTTATCCCTGACATTGGCACAAGTGACAACCATTATTAAAATATACTCCTGGTAGCTGTAAATCTTGATCAGTTGAGAAGGCTGCCAAACCAAACAGCGAAGGTAATCACATTTCCCCTACTCCTTTTGCTTCTCTTGACGCCCCTTGGGGCTTCTTCTTTTCATTTCACACCATGTTCCAGTAAACCCCCAAGCTTACTGACTACCTTTTCATTGAATCCAGCTTACAGTATCTGAACCCACATCAAATGCAGAAAATAAAAAGTCCAACCATGTTGCAACATGGACACCTTGTGTCAAGGGTCCAGGATATGATGTTCTCCACTGTGGGTGTACTGCTGACCCTGACATGATCCTGGCTGGCTGTCAAAATTGTCAGACTCTCTATTTAATGGCTGAATCCAGATAGCAACCAGAGATTCTACCATCTAAGACACTTATAAGAAACTCCTGAGTTGGTGGTCAGGACTGGGACTCCTTTTCTTACTGGCAAGACCCTCTCATCAGCTAGGCCTTAGCCATTTCCTCCTTCCAAAACATTTACCATTTAGGCATATCTCTGCGCATGGTCTGAAAAGAGATCCAGTGTCCCCTGCTGCCTTTCTAGCCATTTCACTGAGGAGTGCAGGAAACACTGTGTCTTTGTCTTCCCTTCAGCATGGTGAGTATGTTGGCATGGGCTAAGGTAAGAACAGGGATTTGTATGTAGTTGTAACTAAGGTGAATTGAAAGTCCTGAGTTCAGATCTCTTACCAATCACAAATTTATCAGGTCTACAATCTCCATTTTCAAATATACTGGTAGCTCTAAATCGGGGCTCAGCTTAGAATTAATGCTATATAGACTGAGCCAGTTTGCTGAAAAACATTGTTAAATAGCTGATTTTATGGGGTTTTTTCCTGAGCCCCAATTCCAGCCTACTCTAATTTTTACAACTTTGCTTCTTCCTTTAATTCACCACCTGTTACAGTCATGTGATGCTGAAGAGTACACATTCTGTCTATACACCTTTCCCCTTTCCCCGGGCAGAATCAATGCTGTACTCCATCTCTGTAGTCCAACATGTAAAATTATCATGTTTGAAAAGGTACTTCAGATCTGGTTGTTGTTTTTTTCTGATGCAGTAAACTTTTTTGGGGGGGAGGGGGGCTATAGCGTATAAATACCTTTCGGAGCATAAAGGGGTAGTAAAACCACTATGAGTACCAGTTAATCCTCCTGGGCTCAGCTCTGTGAACTGGGTGATTTTTTTGCTGAAAAAAACTGACAGGTTTTTTTTTTCCCCCTAGAGCCCCAGTCTCAGACTTTGGAAACCTCGTGGCAGTTTCAACAACAAGGCGACAAATGCCACAGGTAGGGTTGCCAAGTCCGGGTTGGAAAATACCTGGGGACTTTGGGGGTGGAGCCAGGAGAAGGTGGGGTTTGGGGAGGGGAGGGGCCTCAGCATGGTACAATGCCATAGAGTTCACCCTTCAAAGCAGCAATTTTCTCCAGGGGAGCTAATCTCTGTCAGCTGGAGATCAGTTGTAAAAGCAGGAGATCCCCAGGCCCCACCTGGAGGCTGGCAACCGTAGCCACAGGGGTTTTGAAATCCTCCCTCCAGTTCCATTTACCTGGCTGCCGAGGTGACTGTGGGTGTGAGGGAGGAACAAAGAACAGAGGTTCTTCATTGCGTCTCCCTCCATTCCTTGCTCCAAGGTTCTGGCAGTGTCTGATGCACCCTGGGAAATGTAGTCCCCAGAGCATGTGATGTCCTAATAAATGCCCAGTTACAGATTCATATTCTGAGGCCAAGGGATATGAACTTCAGAAGTGCCACAGTGCCACCTTAGAATCAAAAAGTGTGAACAGCGCTGCAAGGAGCTTAGCTTTGCTGACCAGGCACTGGCTCTAATTTTAGCTATAGCAAGGAACGGGCTATTGATCTTCGGCTGTGCCCTTGCATAGTGACCTGAAACATTAAACTTGTCCATTGGTTTAGCCTTCTTAAGCACCAAGCATTATTAAGGCTTGCTGTCCGTGGCAACACAACAGCTATTGTTTTCTGTCAGCCGCTTTCATGGATCAGCAGCATCCCACACTGAAGAGTGATTGGAAATGACAAGCCAAGAAGATTATGCCTCTCCTGGCTTTGGAATGGCGGAATCCATCAAACAAAACATGCCCCAGGAAGAGAAATCTTACCTCGCTAAGCAAACATGGAAGCCACCCACCTTGTCAGGGTGAAGGCTTGGAAATTCCCGAAGTGAGTTCTAATCCCTGAGTGACAGATTGTCTTGGGCTCCCTCCCCCTGACGGGAGATTAGATCTGTTACAGTTGGGCACCTCTTCAAAAATACTTTTACATCTCATTGCTGTCAGCGGCCTCTTCTCACCTGTCTCCACCTGGGTGTTTGCCTTTTCCATTGCCCCTTATGCAACCAGGGAAGGGCTGTGTTTACAAGACAGTCTCTTGGCTGTGGAAACACCACAAGCCACAACACACCTTGGTGATGAGAAGCCCTTCAGAAGTGTCAAGAAGTTGCTTTCAACAGCAAGCAATCCACCTGCTGGTAGGAAACATGAACTTGGGAATCAGCTTTTCCCTTTAGTCTCCAGCACTATTAAATTCAATTTTTTTTAAAAAAAAATTAAAAGATGGCATCACACTTCTAGGCAGTCAATTGGATCTGGTGACCTTTTGATGTCATCGTGGGTAAATAAGCCCCCATTCAGGAAGAGAGGACTTCCTGTTTCGTCACCATTTTCAACCCCTTTTCTAATGGGCCCTGAAATGATAGCTGAGAAGAATGCTGATCCATGAAAATGAATCAGCTGACCAGGGGTCATTTCGTAAAAAAAGAGGTGCAAGAGTTCATTAGCATAACTCATTAGCATAACTTATTTGCATATGCCACACTCTGAGATCACTGGAAGTGTGTCAGAAGGCAACACCCACTGCTCAGGCTCCACCCCAAAAATCTCCAGGTATTTCCCAACTCAGAGCTGTCGAGCCAGCTTTACACTTTGACTAAAGACACTTTAGGTTTCCTTTGCTCTTGCAGGGAAGCTACCCTACAACAAGCATGAAAATACAGGTCAAGTTAGTATGCTTTTGCTTTTTTCCACAGCGCGTCACCATATGTGCCCGCTCCTGGGCTTGTTACTCCTGGAACAGTGTTCCTGCATGTTCCTGCTCAAAATGACCCCTGATCAGCTCAGTCCTATATATATATATCATTCCTCAATGAAGATTAAAAAAAAAAATCCCCAGGTGTATTCATTAATAGCAAGGGATACACATCATTTGCAACACTCAGTTTTTAAATCCAAAACCCAAATTTGTGTATTGAATATGACATGTTAACATTGATATTTGCATTCTTCATTTTCTGGTTCTACACAAGTTAAGTGTAATAATTCTTTGAATTTGTGTAGCACTTTCATTGTTCGAAGCGCTTCACACAAGTTACCTCAGTTCTTGTAACAGTATGGTAAGTGTTATTCACTGCAGGTTGCTGAGGAGGGGTGAGGCTAGAAGTCTCTTTTCTCCTCCATGGCAAGAAAAGCAAGTTGAGGAGAAAACAGGAGGGACCGCCTTTCCCCCTATGTACCCCAGAGAGAGCACTGCAATCAGGGGCCCAGAATCGGCTGGCCATCCTGAGTATCAAGGAGGCCAGGCTAACATCAACCAGGGCAGGGCTTTCTGGGTGGTGGCTCCATTCTGGTGGAATGAGCTCCCAGAAGAGACTAGCACCCTGCGGAACCTTTTACAGTTCCGCAGGGTCTGTAAATGGAGCTCTTCCAGCAGGCTTTTGGAGCTGCCGCCACTACTAACAACTGACAGCCTATGGCTGGAGAGCCCTGTTTCCTCTGGGACTTTAACCATAGCCTGAGCTAATTACCTAAGACAGTCTAAGAAGATCAAGGAGCCAACTGCAAGAGGAGAGAACTAAACAACAACAACCGCTGTGGACTCATCACTACTAGCACTTTTATGGTTTTAAAATTGTTATTTGTATTAATTGATGCTGTTTAATCTTCATTCCATGTTATTGTAAATGTTATGTTGTTTTTATGCAAGCCGCTTTGAGTTGGCCTAGGCTGGGAGGGTGGGCAGGGTAGAAATTTAATACAATAAATAATAAATAAATAAATTGTGCAGTAAAAAAGCCTGAGGAAAAGGAGTTAAGCATCTCTGTCCCACTCACTCCCTGATATCTCTGCCACTAAAACTGTCTCCCTTTGCCCTGCTGTTTTGCAGGGGTTTTGTTGTTATTGTTAAAAGTTCCGGCAAAGTTATGTCATTTAGTCCATAGTCTGGGTCAGAAATAACACCCAAACACCTCTTCGTTTTGCTTGACTAGCTGTGAAATCCTTGCAGAACTACTCTAATGTAAGTTCGCTGACTTCAATAGAATTAGGCTGGCATGTCTGCATAGGACTGCGCTGTAAGAAAAATGTGAGGTTCAATACATCAGGGCTTTTAAGGCAGTATAGACTACAGGCATCTCTCAGGGCAAGGGCCATTTGTGGCTTTATTTTGTATGTTGTACATTGTGATTTGTAAGCCACCTTGACCCATGAGAATTTTTAAAAATATTTTAATAAATATTGTATTTTATAAATAAATATGTATTAAATATTTTAACTAAAAACAACAACGCCATGCTGGGGACTTGCCTGAACAAAAGCCACATGGGATAGGGCCTATAGTAAGGAGAGGAAAGGGGCAGGATTGAGCAAAAAAAATACCCTGGCTGGATCCAACCTCATAAATAGCTAATTGTTTTTAACATCATTGAAAATTCTCATATATCTACATATTCAAGGAATCTGTCTAAGATTCAGTTTAGGAAGCTGAGTTGGAAAAACTGGAGCATAATTCTTTAAGAGGGTGGAAATATACAGGGAATTGAGTGCTCGCTGGCCAGATCTGGTCAGCCCCAGTGCCTCCTGTTTTGGGAGTTCAGGTTGTGAGCTTGGGAAAGACCTCTCCCTGACCCTAGAGAGATGAAGTTGTGACCCATCAGTCTCCACTGAGATACTGGTCTAAAACAGATTAAGTCAGTTTCTTCCAGCATTATGTCTTCAAGCCCCAAAAATATCAGTATAAATTCCTAATATCATACCAATATTGGGATTCCGGGAAAATCGGTATTACCAAAATTATTCGGCTTCATACCCCCTATTTTCCCTGAGTCATACAGCAGCTGCAGCACATCTCAGTGAGGGAAGGGAGGGTATGTATCTTTAAATATCTTCCCTTTCCTTGCTGAAGCGTGCTACCGCTGCAGAGAACAGCCCTTTTCCTGGGCTGTATTTTCCTCCTAGTCCATCCCTGGGTGTAGCTGTGCATAGGATGACACTGTAAGCCAAAATGCTTTCAGTTTGCCATGAACAACATGGGGACAGTAATATTGGCAGGACAGTTGCATGTGAACTACTAAAAATACTATCTGGGGAAGGGCACTTTGAGTCTCGAAAGCTTATACCAAGAAAATCTTGTTGTTCTCTAAGGTGCTAATAGACTCTAATCTAGCTGAAAAAACACTATGTAAACTATGGTGCAAATTCAGAACTTTGGGGTTGTTTGGGAGTGCTGTTGCAAAACCAAAGGGTATGTTATTGTGCCAAGCACACAGTTCTCCTAGGTTAATTATGTCTTTCTTGGTCCAGCAGTGAACACAGGGAGGCCCAAATACTAAAATCTGCAAACAGAACCAAAAGGTCTTTATGCATACAAAGTTGCTGTAGTCTACAGTGATTTTAGATTGGAGTAAATCTGCATAGGATCACACTTTTTTGTTTTGTTTTTAAACTACAGATCTAGGACATTCATCATGAATAAGGCCCTGTCCTTGTTTTAAAAACCACAGTGGGTAAATGGAAGGGGGGGGGGAATCCCTTCCTCTAACACTAATTAGGTTTGAAAGCCTGCAGCTTGACTCCAGCCACTGCATACTGAGAAGAAAATACCCCTAGCAGCTGACTCACAGTTCAGACTAAACTAACTGCAAACTCCCTGGAGAGGTCCCAAGGTAAGTCTGATAGTTGCTGTCATTTATAATCATTATCAGTCAATGGAGCTCACTGCAATTTTACTGGAGAGCCAATTAAGTGATCCCTGAAGCTGAAGACCAAGGTCTACATTTGGTTTTATAGGGAAAGCACCGGGTGAGGTTTAAAAGAAAGAGGGAACACCAAATGCAGACAATTGCATAAAAAGAGTTAGACAGGATAGAAACTAGGGGTGTGCATTCGGCATAAACTGAGCCAAATAAATACCAAAAAATACCTTATCAGGGATTTTTTTAGGTATTTATTAAGCCAAATCAGATTCTCTGATCTGATTTGACTACCAATAAGGTGATCCTGAATACAAGCCAATCTTATTTGGCTTTTATTCAGAGTCCCTAATAGGTCTTCCTTTCCCCAGGTGGGCTGGCTCCAGGAAGGAAGGCAGGGCATACCTCCCCGATCTGTCTTCTCATCCCCAGTCACTGTGGTGGGCTGGCTGGGGAAGGGAAGGAGGGCATTTAAACATGGAGCTGGGAAAGCAAAACCAAGGGGGTTGAATCCCTCCCTCCCATTTAAAAAGATCAGTGCGACAGAGGGGTAATGGCATTTAAAGGAGGAGGAAGTCAAATGGAGGGGTAATGGCATTTAAAGCCTTCTTCTCCCTCTCTGAGGACTGCCAACCTCTAGCTGGGGTCTGGAGATCTCTCAGAATTGCAACTGATCTCTAAACTACTCCTAGAGAAAATGATAGCTGTGGAGGATATATGTCATGGCATTAAACCTTGCTAAGGTTCTCCCCCTACCTAAACTCTGTCCTCCCCAGGTTCTATCCCCAAACATTAAGGAATTTCCCAATCCAGAGCTGGCATCCTAATGAGGCAGTTCTTCATTTCTTCCACCCCCAATATCTGTAGCCTTCAACTTTCTTAGGGTAGGTGAGTGTAAAACTACTGGGGCAGAAAGGTGCATGTGCACACTACCAACATGTTTTTGGATATCAGCTCCAGGAATCTGCCCTGTTTCCACAGTCAATTGTACTTAGGGTTACCAGCCCCCCGGTCCAGGCAGGATTCCCTTGCTTTTGTGGGCTCCTCCCCACCACTGGCCATCTAGCTGGAGAGGGGAACCCCTGCCTGCAAATGTCCTGAAACACAGTGTGATGATATCGTGCTGCCGATGTCATGCGGCGATGCTCTAGTTTTGGGGCAAAACTCTATGGTAAAATTGGGCCCAAACCACAGAGTTTTGCCCCAAAACTAGAGTATCTCTGTACAATGTTGGTGGTGCAATGACACCACTTCCAGTAGACATCATTGTGCTGCATGTGCAGAGGCTCCCGGGAAGGCCCATCAATCCCCACCCCCCGCCAACAGAAATGTAGGACCTGGCAACCCTAATTGTACTGTAGAGTTCTTGCTGTTATCCCAGTGTTTTAGATCTTTGTGGGAAATCACACAGAATATAAGTATGGTGAACTACAAGAGATTACAACCAGAACCCAAGACACCCTCTTCCTACTGGAGGATCCCCCCCCCCCCAATATATTTCCTCCAGGTATCCTAACCCTCCCCCTACTGAAGCATTTAGCAGAGATCAGTGGGCTGCAGTGAGAAAGTTCTGTTCTGTTGATGGAAAATTTCATCCAAATACCAACCCAACTCATGCACAAATAGCTGCAACTTTTAGCTCCTTTAGTTCATGACTTTTACCTCTCTCTTTATTGACATTACATACATATCCTCCAGTTATATATAATTCTGTTTTCACCATGGACTCTCCTGAACATTCCAAATGCTCCAAAATCAGTTGACTCCCTGATGTATCACTCAGAAGTTGTCCCTATCCACTGGCTGTGAGTACTCACGTGCCATTGGCTGGGTGCTGGGTCTGCTCCTCTTCCCCGCCCACTACTTCACCAATGTGCCCTGTCAGAATTTCTGGCAGACGGCTTTCTCTCTTGACAAAGATGCTTCTTCTGCTTCCCTCCTGTGTGGGGCTGTTGCCTCAGTGGCTTTTGGTAGGTGTAACGAAATGGCAGTTACCTGTGTTTGTAAGATGGCTGCTTTCTGTGGTAAAATGTTCCCTCACAAGGTTCAATTGAGCTGTAATTCCAAAGAGGGGCCTGCAGGTGTATCACTCACTGGGTTGAATGCGGCTTCCTCATCTGCTGGCCCACAGTTCCCAGCTGCCTCAAGGCCAAAAAGTGCGGGAAAAGAGGCTGACGTGGCAGTTAGGGCTTCAATGCCCTCCAAACCAGCTATTCCCTCTTGGGGAACCATTGTTGCCAGTCTCCAGGTGAGGGCTGGAGATCACTCAGAATTACAACTGCTCTCCAGATGGCATTGATCAGTTTCCCCTGGATAAAATGGTGGGCTCTGTGTCCTTATACCCTGCTGAGATGCACCCCCCCAAAAAACAGCCAATGTGATGTGGCAGTCAGGGCTTCAGAGCACGGTAGAGGCTGTAGGTGTGTGTGTGGGGGGAGATGGAAAGCTGAAGAGTGAGAGGAAGATTAAGGTAGGTTGATGCTTGGCTTGAAAGGAGATAAGGTTGCCAATTCCAGGTGAGGAATTCCTGGATATTTGAGGGATGGAACCTGGAGACCTTGAGGTTTGAGGAGGAGGTGGGGCCTCAGGCAGGTACAGTGCCATAGACTCTGCCCTCCAAACCAGCTATTCCCTCTTGGGGAACTACTGTTCCCAATCTCCAGGTGAGGGCAGAAGATCACTCAGAATTACAACTGCTCTTCAGGTAGCAGAGATCAGTCCCCATGGAGAAAATGGTGGATTCTGTGTTATTATACCCTGCTGAGGTTGCCACAGCAAATTGACGCTGAGTGCCCAAGGCCTTGACACTCTCCCAGAGCCTCTTTCTAGAACCCGTTGTATTTATTCCCACAATGGGCCTTATTCCTAGTATACTCATAAAACACTGCAAAAAAGTAATTTTGGTGTGAAAGCATTACCAGATTTTTGTGTTTGTTGTTTTACCACTGTATAGAAGGATATGAGTCAAATCTTGTGTAAGATGGCTTAAGGTGTTACAGAGGATGTAGGATACAATTCTCAGGTTGTGAGCAAGTTGCACCTTTGCAATCTCAACAATGCTACAGGAGATTGTATGGACTGTTCTAGGGGTTTGCAGTCCTTTTAAACATTCCAAGTGTAAAGGGACTGCAGAAGACAGCCTGAGGATCAGCTGTGATGGGGGAGCAGACTGTTCTCACCAGCTTGACTTGGGGCTGGCTTCTCGTGCAGCCTGGTTTAAACCAGGCTGCAGGGAAAAGCCAGCCCCAGAAGCACAGCAGATCCTTGGGCCAGCTTCTCCTGCAACACAGTTTAAACTGTGCTGCAGCAAAAGCCATCCCAGCCAGGTCTGCATGCAGTGAAGAAAGATGTCCCCACAGCACGCAGATCCTGGGGGCATCGTCTCCTGCAGCACAGTTTAAATTGTGCTGCAGGGGAAGCTATTTCAGCCAAGTCTGTGTGTGGCAGGGGGAAACCTCACCGCAGCATGCAGATCCTGGGGACAGCTTGTCCTGCAGCATGGTTTAAACCATACTTCAGGAGATGCCAAGCCAGCCTGAGGATTGGACTGGCTTTCTTTAAACTGGTACTGTTCTTCTCGGGTCTATTGGGCCCCCCAAATTTGGTGTTTCTGAAAAATCCTGGATCCCAATACCATACCGGTATTGGGAACCAGAATTTATCAGAAACACGGAAATTTTCTTGGGTCCAGAAGACCCGAACCAGAAAATACCATTTAAAAAAAAAATTGCCCACCCCTAGATTATTGTTCTATGAAGCCATTTGCAGTGTCAACATATCTAGGGTTTCTAAGCATGTATTAAAAACAATGTCATTTATTTAGGAAATTCTCCATCCTGTTATGTACAAATGAAACGGTTTGTTTTGGTTTCCCAAGAAGGCATTCCCAAGAACACACACTTTCATTCTGGCCTAATTATTGCCACTTCTCATTTCGGTCTGTTCCCATCAGATGGAGAAGTAAGTCGTAAATAGTTGACCACTTTGGAGGATACACAGCCTGACATGTGGCTGGGAGGAGGATGGAAGGATAGCATACCTTTTCTCCCCACTGAGTTGCACCTCTTATGATAGCAGGTGTCCATGCAGTGGTATAATGCCCATAAAGAGAGCTAGTATGGTTCAGTGGTTACTATCTGGGAGAGCCACGTTTGAAACCCTACTCTGTTATCAAAGCTCATTGGATGGCCTTGGGGAAGTCACATACTCTCAACCCATGGTGGTTGCTGTGAGAATAAAAGGGAGAAGAGGAGAATGATACACACTGTTTTGTGTCCCCATTTGGTAGAAAGGTAAAGTAAAGGTAAAGGTTTCCCTTGCTCAAAAGCCAGTAAAATCCAACTCCAGGAGGTGGTGCTCATCTCCGTTTCCAAGCCAAAGAGCCAGCATTGTCTGAAAATTTCTCTGTGGTCACGTGGCCAGTGTGACTAAATGCTGAGGCACACAGAATGCTGTTACCTTCTCACCAAAGTGGTATCTATTTATCTACTTGTTTTTGAACTGCTAGGTTGGCAGGAGCTGGGGCTAGAGACGGGAGCTCACTCCATCATGCAGCACTAGGGTCTCGAACTGCCGAGCTACCGATCTTCCCATCTACAACTCAGCGTCTTAACCTCTGAGCCACCACGACCCCATTGGGTAGAAAGGCAGGGTATAAATGAAGTAAATAAGCAATAAAATAAATATCTAGCCAAACCCAATGTGTGCAGGCTCCATGCATGGGGCTGCTTCTTGACTTTAATCTAGGGAATCAGCTGTACACAGAGAAGGTCTGGACTGGCCCAATTCAGTCATTACCTGGTGATACAACTGCTGTTCTACGATTCCACTGATCCAAGTTTGAAGACTTCCTCCAGCCTAAGGAACTGCCCTCCAACTTCAGTGGCTCTTCTGTTGGAGGAAGGAGACTCTTCATTTCAACAAAGTGCTCCTTAGGCTGGGGGAAAGCTTCAGATTTTGCTCAGCTGAATGGTAGGATGGGGAAGAATCCAGTACCATCCGTATCGGCAACAGGCAAGGCATGAATCCCCCTCCTCTGCAGCTTCCAAATTGACCCTGTACCTCTGGATTAAGTCCTTTTTTACACTTTTTAGATCTCTTCCTCCTCCTCTTCCTCCTCCTTATTGCCATCCCAGGGGAAAAAGAAATGGTTTTTATTTGTATGGAGATTTGATTTTTTTTAAAAATCAGCAAGCCATAGTTTTTACATAACTCAAGCCCGGCTTCCGTCCCTTGGGTACAATATTTGCAATCACATCGGTCAGGTCAGTCGCTGAAGTGTTGTATGGAACAAGGCAAAATAATAGATCAGAAGCAAAGATCTCCAAATTGTTGGGTGGCCGAGAAATCACAAACCTATTTTTTTCCATAAAGAAAAAAAAAGAAAGAGGAAAAAAAGAAAAGAAAAAGTCAGCTATGTTAGAATTTGAAGATCCAAGGAGCCATTCACTCTCAGCATAATTTAGCAACATAAATGCTAAAGACCTAAGTATTTATGCCCCTCTCCCAAAAAGAAGGAAGGACTCAGCCTCTAAATACTTTTCAGATCCTCTGGTACTTTCTTCTGCAGCATTTCATGCTATCTAGTGCTATCAACAGTGCAAGTTAAAATATTCATCCACAACTGGTGGATCAGAACCCACAACTAGGTCACTTTCTGATTTAAGGTGGGGGTTGTATCAGTGGCATGACCCCTATTTTTCTTTGGTGCTTCCTTTCTGAAAGAAAGAGAGATCAAAGGGAGAAAGCACCCAGTACTTCTGTCTTCCTGAAGATAAGCAGGACTCAGTCTGCTCAGTGCTTGGATGGGAGACCTTCTGGGAATCCCATCTAGGCCACTTGGAATGTAATGGCAGAAGAAAGGTGAGGTGTCAGTACAGAATGGTAACCAGAGGCAAAGTTGCTTCATCTTTAATACAGCTGTGCAGAAAATGGTGGTTTGGTGGATGAGGCTTTTTGATCCTTGCATGGCGAGCTGCATCTGCCAAAATACCATTTTCCATACATCTCTGGCCTCCTCTTTTGCATCTGGTCACCTAAAACAAGGAGGGGGGAAATGGGCATATCTGATTAAAAAAAGAATTGAGGTGAGTCCCATGTTGCAGTTTGGGCTTTAATATGAGTCCAGAAATGTTGAAGACGACCAAGTTAAATAGCTTCTTGAATGGGCTGTATTGGACAGTACTTTGCTGTTGTGAGATATCGAAGATAAACAAACCTAGGCTGGGTAGAAGCATCATGGTTTATGAGTGACAGAGACATTTGTGGTCATGAAATCAATGTTGGTGGAAAGTGTTGTCAAGTCACAGCTGACTTACAGAGACCCGTCATGGGGTTTTCAAGGCAAGAGACAAACAGAGGTGGTTTGCCATTGCCTGCCTCTGCATAGCAACCTTGGACTTCCTTGGTGGTCTCCCATTCAGGGCTGACCCTGCTTAGCTTCCAAGAATTGATGAGACTGGGCTAGCCTGGGCCATCCAGGTCAGGAAACAGTTCAAAACAGTAATATAACATTCTAAGCCCATTGACTTCAATGGATTTAGAAAGGGGAAAGTAACAGTTGCCAATTAGCCAGTGGTGCTGGTGCAGACTTCCCAGAAGAGAATGACATCAGGAACAGCTGGGAAATGTCCTAAACAAATAAACAAATGAGAAACAGAACAGTATTTTGCACAACTACAACACAAAATGGAATCATATCAAGACTGAGGGACAGAAGGAGATTATTCTTGTTGTCCAGTGGCTTTGCTTATTTCATTTAATAACTGCCTTAAAATATACACTACAGGTTTGATAGCCGCCCAGACAACTGAACTACAGTATTTTGAACATGATTGATTATTATAGATCTGCATGGGATTATTGAATTGCAGTGTACTTTCCTATGTTCAGCTGGATTGTGTTCCTCCTCTTCTACGCGATAAAGACCAAAGCAAATGATCCCAAACATGTCAAGTGCTTTACAGTAGACATCTCCAAAAAAGATCTGTAGAAAAGAAAAGAAAACACATAACCAAAAAAAAAAAAAAAACGAATTCACCATCCACATGGTTTATTCAGTGAAATACCAATTGAGGACTGTTTCTGAATTTCTTGTTGGCTGTGATTTGACATCAGATACCCCTTTCCACTCCTGCCTTCCATCAAAGCAAAACACAAATGATGAAAACCACTATTTTCTACTTTGTGCTCACTTATTTCAAAGATTGTTTTATCTGAAAATATTGTAGTTTTATTTTTTTATACAATTATGTGGAAATGATCTTGTTCTGGATTTTTAGAGCTAACATACAGAATTCAGTGACACCAAACAAGCAAATGCAAACAAAATTAAACACTGTATTGTGAGGCCAATGGGCAAGCTACAAAAATACTTTTTTTGGGGGGGGGGGAGGATTAAATGAAGTATGATGACACATTCATATGTCTCTATTTCTAACCCTCCTTGGGATATGGGAATGGTCCTCATTTCATTTCTTGTAATTTTAAAAATATTTCTGAGTAGGCCTTTGTTACTGTTTTTGTAGGTTCCTTTGTATGGTGTCCACATTGATTGTATTTATTAAATGTGATTTACATGTGTCATGTACACCATTTACATGATCCTTGTATTCTGTATCTAACTTTCACCTTGATCCTAGCATGCAGATCAAACATCTGTACCGTGGAGTCACTTGGGAATTTTATAGCTGTTTCTGCAGACCTTGGTGATTTCAAATCCCCCACCACTGGCCTTTTCTTCCTCAATCCTTGCTCTACCCCATCCCCACTTCTTGACCTTGGAGGAGTGCTGACTAGGACCAAGTAGCTGATAGAGGGGGCACCTGGTGATTATCAAGAGTGATAGCTTTAAGTAAAATCCACTGGCACTTAATATAACTCACCAGGATTCCATCTAATGAATCTGGATTATCTGTTACTGGTAACAGTGCAAGTTTGCATCTGTTTCTAGGACCAAAATGCATTATGTGGTTACAAGTACCACTCAGTGATGTCTCCTCTGCCAGATATTCTTCCAGCTGTGGGGTGGTTCCACCAGTAACCAGAGTCTGGAGCAAAGCCAACACATGATGATTATAGTAGGCCTACAACAGAAGGGGACAATAGACAGAAAAAGCTATCTGTATCATAGTCAGTTCAAAGCAAACTCCCATCCAAATGAAAAAGTGGCCTCGGGATCTGGTATGCATCCTTGGGCTTGAGTTCAGTTGTCATGAGATGCCCAGCACACTTATTCAGTCTAGCGGTCACTTGACACAAATGGGATCTTGCTGACACCCCAGATCCTACAATGTAGCTGACAGAGCGCTCCCAATCTCCATTTGGTGGCAGGGGATCCCCTGGTTTGGAGCTCCTCTCCCCACTTTAGAGCTGTCAGAAAGCGGGGGGGGGGGGGGAATGGCCACTGGGCACTCCATTATACCCTATGGAGACTGGTCTTCATAGAGTATAATGGAGAATCGACCCATGGGTATCTGGGGCTCTGGGGGAGCTGTTTTTTGAGGTTGAGGCACAAACATTTTCAGCATACCTGGTGGTACCTCTTCTGAAAAAATTTCCCAAGATTCAAAAAGGTTGGACCATGGGGTCCAATTCTGTGAGCCCCAAAAGAAAATTCCACATTCTCTATTATCTCCAATGGAGGGAAAGCATTTAGAAGGAATGCGGTCCCTTTAAATGTGAGGGCCAGAACTCCCTTTGGAGTTCAAATGCCGAGTGACATCACAAAAGTGATGTCATATCCTGGGTCCTAGCTTCACCCCCAAAGTCCCCAGGTATTTCCTGAGTCAGGCCTGGCAACCCTAAACTCATGTCATAGCAGGGGGACTTCAGTAATGATGGAAAACCAAGCTTCCAGAATATTTCAGTTCCATTAAGGAATGAGGAACTCCTGACAAGCTTTTGAGGAAGTCTAGGATTCCTCAAAACACAGTTGGAAAAGACAGTGCTCTAGAATTTTCCCCACATGCTGTTGTCACTGTGATGAAATGCTGTAGGTAGCAAGGACTGATTACTGTATAAACAAGCTGTTGACAGAGTTTAAACAAGCAGAAGAACAGAACACCAACTGTTTAAAGAAAATAACTTGATTTATTAAAAAAGACATAAACTCTGATAAAACAGAGGAGAGGAAGAGAGGTTTAACTAACTGACTAACTACTGTGAGAGACAGGAATGAAGGGGAAGGGCTCAGTTGGAGCAGGAAATCTCCAAAGAGCCAGTCAAGAGACAGGAAGGACATAGTCTGAAATTGTGGGAAGTCCCTAATCTAGCTGTGCTAAACAGCAGTCCTTCAGCAGTCCCCTATAGGCTGTTCTTCTGATCTTCTTCAAGTAGGTGTATTATAGACCTTGTATATTCCAACACAAGCAATGTTAGCTAGCTAGCCTGCTAGCAGGGTTGCTAGGTCTCATTCCTCCAGTGGGGAGATTTGGGGGGGGGGCATTCTGGGGGTGAGCGAGGATGTTGCACAATGTCCCAATGTGATAACATTACCCAGAAGTGACGTCATCATTTTGGGGTTGTTGCGTGGGGGATGCTCTGGTATTTTGCCCTCAAAACCATAGAGCTTGCCCAAATACCAGAGTATCCTCACGCAACATCCCCGATGTGATGACATCACTTCTGGGTGATGTCATCACATTGGGAACATCACACTGTTTAGAGGAGGGGTTTTCCCCACCTGCCAGCTGGTCCACAGTAGAGGGGAGCCCCCCAAACCAGGGGATTCCTCACCCAGACGTGGGGGCTGGCAACCCTACCGGCTAGGTAGTGGCAGCTGAATAACAGCTTGCTGAGCTCTTCTTCTCCTTTTTGCACTCAGGTACTTAAGCCCTGAGTATTCACAAGCATGTGAGCTGAAGGGCCGGAATCACTGGGCTCTTGTCCTTTGGCTCTTATCCTGAGGGCTGCAGCCTTGAGCTGGATAGGGGATCAGCTAGCAGACAGAGAACACTGGCTGGCCCTCAAATCCTTGTTCTCCCCCCTTTCCCGGTTTGTTTCTGCTGTGTTTTTTTGTATTGTTAGGGCCTTTGGATCCCCTTTAGGGAGAAAAGTGGGACATAAGTAAATTAATAAACAGTGGAGCAAAGTGATCTGAGTGTCTGGGCCTAGGGTTGCGAGGGCCAGGTTGGGAAGTTTTTGGAGATTTGGGTGTGGAGTCGGGGGATGGTGGAGTATGGGGAGAGACAAGGGACCGTGGCAGGATACAATGCCATAGAGTCCACCCTCCAAAGAGCCACTTCCTCCAGGGGAACTGATCTCTGTCATCTGGAGTTCACATATAATTCAGGGAGATCTCCAAACCCCACCTAGAGCTTGGAAACCCTATCTGGGCTTGCCAGTCATCTGCCAACCTCCAGGTGAGGCCTGGACATTTCCCAGAATTACTAGTGGTCTCCATACTGCAGAAATCAGTTCACCTGGCAAAAATGGCTGCTTTGCAGGGAGGACTCAATGGCATTATACCCTGCTGAGGTCCATCCATTCCCCACACCCTGCACTCCCTAGATGCCACCCACAAATCTCCAGAATTTCCCAACCCAGAGTTGGCAGCTGTAGTGGGGTGGTACAAGAGCCTGTGCTCACTGTCCCTCTACTTGTGCTGATTTCAATATGTATGTTGACTGCAGTGTGTGTGTGTGTGTGTGTGAGAGAGAGATAGATAGAATATAAGTAGGCTATGGATGCCAGCCTCCAGGTGGGACCTGGGGATCCCGTGGAGTTATAGCTCATCTCCAGACTACAGAGGTCAATTCCCCTGGAGAAAATGGATCCCGTGGAGTTATAGCTCATCTCCAGACTACAGAGGTCAATTCCCCTGGAGAAAATGGATGCTTTGGAGGGTGGAGTCTATGGCATTGTGCCCCACTCAGGTCCCTGTCCTCCCCAGGCTCCATCTCCAAGCCTTCAAGAGTTTCCTAACGTGGATCTGGCAACTCTACCCTCATCCCCCACTGGTGGCCAGGGGGACTTGGTAACCCTAGGGAAGACCCACAGGGATTTCCCCCCAAAAAACCACTTGAGGTGGTTCTCAGCAGTTCTTTTTTTTTTTTAATTTTCAACAATTTATTTATGTGAAGGTGAACAATGAGGTACATTGGTAACAAAAATCCTATGTTCGTAAATACCAGCAACCCACATTTAGACCATGCTAACATGATAAAAACATTACCACAATTTCAAAAATATAATAGGTTTTAATAGTATTTGTTGGTTGGTAGGAAACCATCTTGAGATAGGTATTCCACTATAGGGAAGTTCTCAGCAGTTCTAAGCACAAATAAGGTAAATGGTAAGAAATCTTTGAATCACCTAAATCACTGAAAGTACTTTGTGAACATATAGGACATTTAGCAAGTATTTCACTCTAATGCTGTTTGAGCCCTCTTCCATCATTTAAAGGAGTTCTTCTGTGCTGTAAGTCAGGGTTATCTTCCTCAGAAGGGAAGAGCATTTTATATACTTAGCTGAGTGGTGCTGAGCTCTTTAGCATCTCACCACTATACTTTTTTTGACTTCAAAAGGATTGCATTTCCATACTTGGATGAATTAATAGGATTTGTGTGCCACCTGCATTCTATACTTTATTTGCTGAGGTCTACGCTGTTGGAGTTTGCAAAGAAAAAAGGACAACTAAGTTGAGAATAAAAGAGAAAAATGCATGCAGAAGAATTTCTCTGTGGCATGTAAAATTTCAGTATACTCTGCACAAGGTTAACGATGCGTCCAAAATTCTGTCCCCCCAGGTGTTTCCCTGGATTTGGAATTCCAAATCCCCTGGTCTGGTTTCTGATAATAAATCAAATCAAATCAAAAACTCTAAATCAGTCCTTTTTAAAATTTCTGAATTTTGTACAAAATGCCATGCACACACATTTTGACACAGATTTCTGTTCTTGCATCTTTTCCCTAGCTGTATTACTAATGTGGACATACACACTGATGAAATCATACCGTGTCATGTCATGTGTTTGAATAGAAACATAGAGCTGGAAGGGACCTCAAGAGCCATCAATCCCCTGCACAACTTGGGAAATGCACACACGCCAACCGACACTTGCTCTGTGCCCAGAGTAAGGCAAAAGACCTCCAGGATCCCTGGCCAATCTTGCCTGGAGGAAAATTCCTTCCTGAACCCAAAGTGGTGATCAGCATTACCTTGGGCATGTAAGAAAGGGTCATAAGAGCTGAGCACTGACTCATCCCTTCTTTTGGTCTCATGTTCTGCCAAATGCACAGAATCAGCACTGCTGTCAGAAGGCCATCTAGCCTCTGCTTAAAAACTTCTAAAGGAAAGCCCACCACCTCCTGAGGAAGCCTGTTCCACTGAGGAACTGCTCTAACTGTTAGGAAGTTCTTCCTAATGTTTAACCGAAAACCCTTGATTTACTTTCAATCCATTGGTCCTGGTCTGATCTTCTGGGGCAACAGAAAACAACCTCACTCCTTCCTCTATATGACAGACCTTCAAATACTTGAAGGTGGCTATCATATCACCATATAAATGATTGTATCAAGGTTTTTTTTTTTTTTTTTTTTTGCTGCAGTGATTTACAATTGAACACATGAACTTTTGAGTACTGGCAAAAATCAAGCAAAAACAGCCTTTACTCAGTGACAATCACATTAAAAATATGTTTCTGATGAAGCTAAGCTCACAAAGAATAATGTTGCGGACCTGTATATGTCCAGATTGCTTCCCCCCCCCCCCCCCCCCCACGATACAATGTTTTATCAGAGAATACAAATGAACCGCAGGTAGTTGCACTAAAGGGTTCATAATTCAACCCCAGAATCAATTTTAACAGTTCTCCTAGTTAGACTGGACTTCAGAAGGAGTAGAATAGGGGAGTCTAAGTTAATTACAGTGTTGAGGAAGGAAAAAGTAATTCACTTTTCTGATACTTCTTTACTAGAAAATCCCTAAAGGGGGAAAAAGCCCAGAGGATTGTGAATAGCTAAAAGGGCGCAGGCAAACCCATTATTTATTATTTTATTATTAATTAATTACTATTTAATTCATTTATACCCCACCTTTCTCCCCAGTGTCAGGGACCCAAAGTGGCTCTCACACATTTTGCACACATAGTTGGAAGAAAGAGACCAACACAGGTATTTGGTATAAACTAAAGGGCAGCTTTGTTGAACTTTCAGATTAACTTGAGTCAACTGTTACTGGCAAGGGCTTGCAACTCACATCAGGCAAAAGGATCCCCTGATCACTTTCCTGACCTTAAATGGGATAAACCACCAAGCCCCTGCCACAAGCCAACCTTAAGATAGCCATTGCCAGGTGGCAGACATGCAAACAACCCCAAAGTGAACCAGCCACCTCTAGCCACAGAGCAAGAGGGGATACCCACTCCAAGGTGTATCACAAGCCACTAGTAGTTCCCATCTGAGGCCCATGCCAAGGTACAGTTTGTGTTAAGTGCGCCAACCCCCCATTCAAAAAGGGACTGTCAGCTGATGTTCCCCCCAATGAACAAAACGAGGCCAGATTCCTGCCAACACCCTAGTTAACAGTACTGCCTCAGAGCCAATTCCCCTAACGCAATGACAGTTTGAGGTAGGCAATAATACCCCTTTTCCAGGCCAATTTGAGAAGGGGAGAAAAATTCCTACCTGGCCTCAAAATGGCGACCAGCCGAAGCCCACATTGTTGAGGGAGGGAGGGAGGGAGGGAGGGAGGGAGGGAGGGCTGACTGCAAAAGACTGCTCCGATGAGGGGGGAGCGCTGTGCTAATAAGTACTAAACTCTGCCCTTGCCAAATACCCGTATGGGCAGGAACACAGCCCCCCACTCCTGAACACAGCCCCCCACTCCTTTCATGCATGCAAAGGAGGCCCTCTATCTGCATGCAACCTTCAGGGCCATACTCCCCTCCTCCATTTTATGCTCACAACAACCATGTGAGGTAGGTTAGGCTGAGAATGTGTAATGCCCAAGATCACTCAGTGAGCTTCCATGGCATGAGTGGTGATCCATAACTGGGTCTTCCAGATCCTAGTCTGACACTCTTAACCACCACCCCACATTGGCTTTCATTCATTCATGTCTTCAGTCACCATTTAAATTAAGCAGGAGCAACAGTTCATGGACAAAAAGCATAGTTTTTTTAAAAAAAAGAATAAAATGACATTTGTATTTTAATTTTGTCCAGTGTACCTTCTGTACCACAGGTAAGCCACATGACCTTACCTAAACTGGGTGGTGGTGGTGGAAGAGCCTGCCCTTCTGTACCCAAGGCTTCCCATGGCTAGAGAATCCTCCCATTGCTCTCAGCTAAGGGTTGTCATGTGCCCTTAGGGAGATCCTGCCCCCAGTGAGGACTTGCCTGCCAGCATTCCAGCAACTGGTGGGGAAAATATTTTCTTTCTTTTTTCTTTTTTGAAAAATCACCATTATTGACAGCATGACATAAAATTCATAAGAACATCAGAAGAGCCCTGCTGGATCAGTCTAGAGGTCCATCTAGTCCTGCATCCTGTCTCACATGGTGGTCCTTTCCACACTAGACCTTAAATCCTGGTTCATCCCTGTCCCTGAACTTACATTCTATGCTGCACGTGAGTTCACCCCTGTAATTATCTTGGGGTATTTTTTGTTTCCACATTACATTGAAGTCACCCCGGTTTTCCCCCACACTTGTCCTGGGATAAGTGGATGCTGCTATAACCAGGGGTAAATGCAAGGTATTGTGTTGCGAGTTAAACCCTGATAAAACAAGGGATGAGATCCAAGTGCGAAAAGGACCGATGTCCGACCAGTTGACCTGGAGGGCAAACAAGTAGGGTGCAGAAGTCAAGGAATTCCTCCGATGCTGCCTCCTAGGTGCTTCATTGTTGCTGCCTCTCAATGTGGATCTTCCCTTTAGTCACCCTGGTTGATAGCCCTTGATGGGCCTATCCTCCATGAATATGTCTAATCCCCTTTTAAAGCATCTATACTCATGAGCATCCTTTACCTCCACTGGCAGTGAATTCCAGAAAACATGTTCCCTTTTTAAAGGTTTTTTTTAAAAAAAACTTTTGCTATGATGCATTGTACTTTGCTTTCAGCAGTCTTGGTAGTGGTAGACAGGTGTCATACTTTTTTTATATAAATAAGTAAAATAAACAAAATTTAAGAAGGAATTAAAAGCTTAAGGTTTGGCTCAGGGTGGAGCTGTGTATTAGAAGAGATTAGGACCATACTGGGGCAGCTGGATTTACAAATAACTACTCCTACTGATGGGTGTCCTAGAGATGGACAATAAAAGAGCTATGATGGAATTTCTATGACTCAGGTTCATTTCAGTGAGTTTGTGAAACCAGGAATCAGCTCACAGAAAATCAGTCAAATCCAGCTTTGCCTTGACCAATGCTGGTCTATTGTCATTACTCTGGCCAGACCTCTCTGTACCCAAGGAGTGCATATTGGCAGCAATAGAGAACAAGCCAGGATTAAACCGGGATGTTTATGTTCACATAACCTCTGATAAAACCATACTTAAGATGAACCGGTTACTGAACCAGATTTATACCATGGTTCCTGCTTCTCTGGTTCAACATGCCTTCCCAATCCTAGTTAGTAGAGCAGCCTGTGTTCAGACGGTGACAGTGACCAGACTTAATCTCATTCAATCCCAGTTTTGTTTTATGTCTGAACTGTGTTTGACTTACAGTACACAACAGAGAATCCAGAAAGCTGTCGGAGAATACCGTTCCTCTGGAAAAACGTGTGACATGCCGGCTGTAAAAGTCACCTGTATTTTCCTTAATGTTGTGCTCAAAGAATTGTGCATTGGAAGCTACTTCTGTAAGAAGAGAGAAAGAATGCTCCATTTCTGACAAACGCAGGTTTCCCATAATCCATGGAAATTATCAGTAACGCCACCTATTCTGCAATATGCCGTGTAGAAGAATGACGAGCAATGGTGAGTGACTATACTCGGGAGGGGGGAGTTGTTTATTTTATTTAACTCGCATAAACATATTCTATCTGTCTAGCACAGTTTTATTCTGACCATCCTCCAAGGACTTTAGGGAAGAATACATGGCTCACCTCACCATTTTTATCTTCACCACAATCCTGTGAGGTTGGTTAGGATGAAGGAGTGACTGGCCCAAGGCCATCCAGGGAACTTCATGGAGGAACAGCAGGTTTAAACGTGGGTCTCCCAGATCTTAGTCCAACTAACTACAATTCCATACTGGCTCAAATTAGGGCCAGGAATAAAGGTCAGTTAAGAAACTAGCTGTTATGATAATAAATAGCAAGCAAAATAATCAAGCATTCTAGACATTTGTCTCCATATCCAGCGGCAATTGGTTCCACTGGTTAATTAGACAATAGGTCAGAGGCCTAAGTGTGATTTTGGCCTCATGCCTGATTTGCTAAGTCAAAGTATGTCAAAGTTTTAAGACCACAGCCTTCACGGAATCAGAATAATTTAGGACTCTGGTTAACACAATTCTAAAGCAAGGACAAGACCCCATTAGCATTAATGATGAGAAAATGTCACCACAGTGGCTTTGTGCACACCCCCCCCCCGCCTTTTTTCCCCACAAAGGGCAGAGGTCACATGAAAGTGCCTATGGAGATTAACTGGTTCTTCCCCTCCCCCCAGAATTTCAGTTAATAGTCACATAAAAATGCAAATTCACAGCATTTTTCTGCATTCCCATTTTAGCAGTTCAGCCTGCTGACATAATAGGAGAAGCTCCTCCCCTTTACCCAGCACCAACTGGGTACTGGGAATCCAACAAAGAGCTAGTTCTTAGGCCATCTGAGTGGCGAATAAGGATGCCCTTTATTATTTCTCTTGGTTTTCAAAGGTTGGCATTGGGAGAATCTAGGGATACCATGTTGCCTGCTTTGGTGCACAACCTGAAATGAGCATGGGAAGCAAAAAGGGAAGGTGGAACAACATTGCACAATGGCAACACCGCACAATGCCACAATGCCATTTCTGTCAGTCTTCACACACCACTAAGCTCCTGCCAGTTGCCAGCAAGGGAGTGGCAACCTTAGAAGAGTCACAGACCGATTTCCCACTAGCACTGCCCTGGTGTTCTTCCTCCGTTTGCCCTGATGCTGTGCTTGAATTTCACACTATTTGCCGTGGGGCGCATTTTGACTCACAGCTCTGCCCAATCTTCCCCTCAGTTTCAGTGATCCATTTTTTGAGAATCACTGAAGCCGTGGGGAAGATTGGGTGGAGCTATGGGTCAAAATGTGCCCTGTGGCAAATAGTGTGAAATTCAAGCACAGCACCAGGGCAAATGGAGGAAGAATGCCAGGGCAGCGCTAGTGGGAAATCAGTCACACATTTTTTTTGTAGCTGTTGTTCCCACTTACTTTGTTTTATACCGCTTACATATAAAAAGAGCATAAGTTACATATATAGCATCTAAATGGCATATAGTGTATACATTTGCTGCTAAATCCACCTAACATTAAATAGCTCTTTTACTTAGAGGATTTTGCTACCATGCTGGAAAAACAATGGATGTGCTATTTATCCCTGATATCATTTATATGTTGTTTACATGCACCACATCATATTATACTACATTTATATGCAACCAGTGCAAATATAAAATTGGCACTCATTGTAGGGAGGTAAAACTGACAGAGGGAAACAGAAAATGATGTGAAAATCAAGGCTTGTAGGTTTGATTTGCACAGTGGGGCTTTTTTGGACCAGGGGTGAGAAATTGAATAGCATTGCTGGTGCAGACTGAATCCCTGTTCTGAGGCCCTGCATTTGTGGGCTCTGCTGCCATGTTTGGAAGAACAATCCTTAAAGCAAAGGAAGGGTTACCAAAATTCATGTAACCATCTTTCTTCCTAGAATTATGAGAAATAAATGTTGATAGATTAAAAGGCCTTGGATGTTCTTTATGTGAGCATACATTTTGACTGGGGCAACCAACTGGCCTGGAGAAAAATGGCCTAGTATAATGTGTGGAACTAAGAAGCTGAAACTTTTCATAGCATGGAAGTAAATAACATCAAGTGGTCAATAAGATCCCATTAAGCCTCTATTAAAGGGACTGGGTATTTTTTGACTCCAGGCAGTTGGCAATCCTATGCATGACTCGCTCGTGAACTGCATTGTGTTTTTTGTAGTCCCCGAATACAGACTACAAAACCATGATGAGCTGGGATTTTGAGCAAAATAAGTATATATCCAAGGCTTTAACAATTATGGTACAAAATTGTATGGCAGCAGAAAATTATAGGAGAGTAGACAGCAATCTGGGAGAACAAACTGTAAAGAATAGTTCCTAGTCATTTTGCAGCTCCCTGACTAGGATGGCAGGATAAGAAATATGCTATAGTACAGAAATAGTACAGAATGAGAACGCCAAGCAAAAATGCCCCCCCTTGCCTTCCATAGTATGCTAAAAGCCATTTGCTGCCCCAGAACCACTTAAACTGGTGGACAACTCCTAAGGCTGGTGGAAGGCTGCCACATTTGCTGAGTGGCTTGGTTGGATACAATCCATTATGTGACTGATCCATCATGGTAGTTTTTATTACTACTGTGGACAAAAGGAGAGACAGTGGAGTCCTGAAAGCTCCAAGGGTGTGCGCTGAGGGGATCAGAAGCATCTCAAAACTTTAAAAGCACTTCCCAACTTCCATGCAAATGTGCCCACCCTTTTAAAGTCTTTCCAAGATGGAAAACAAGAGAGAGATTTTAGTTTCACGCCGGGCTTTTGTGACGCTTTGCTATATTTCTTCTCCCAATAAACTATCCAGACTCTTTCAAAGCCACTGAATTAACATTTAAGTCAAACCTTTTAATGTTCCTTGGACACGGCATGCTGTCACTTTCTGTCTCTGAATTGTAAAGAGGGCTAGGAGTAAATAAATAATGCAGCAGGCGTATCACTTTGGTGGAATAGGCTCCCGAAGAAGGACTTACTCAGCTCCGTGATGATGGGGATACTTTTAAAGGGAAGCTCTGGCAATTGATTCTCCACCATGTCTCTACAAACTCCCATTGACATAGCAGCTGTTAACATGGGGGTGGGGGAGGAGAGAGAAAGGTAAAGTCAGGAATGAAATGAATAGATTAGGAGTCTGCAGGCAATTAGGAATGCTTCAGAGATACATCGCATCTGAATTTCTCTTTGATTTTAGTGTTTTGCACTACTTTCCTTTTTTCTGAAGGGGAGCCAAAGCATTGTGTGTGTGTGAAGTCCCGTCAAGTCACAGCTGACTTATGGTGAACCCAGAAAGGGGCTTTCAAGTCAAGTGAGAGGCAGTGGGAGTTTGCCATTACCTTCTCTCCAGAGTCTTCCTTGGTGGTCTCCCTCCCTAATACTGACCCTGCTTAGCTTCTGAGATCTGGTGAGACTGGACTATCCAATGCTGCCTTCCCTCCCAGCCACGCATTCTATCGTTCTGTTCTCCACCCCCCACCCCAGTGTCACAGCTGTTATTTATTTCAGTTCATATTCATCTCCCTTCCCATGTTACCAGTGTGTTCACGGGCACTGATAAAACACCATAAAGAGAGTTCCGGATGTGATGGTTCATATGGAAGTATCACCATTCTTTTTGTGTGTTGTTTGATTCATTCGCTGGAAGGAGGGTTTGCCAGCCAAATGCTGGGAACTGGCAGGAAACTCAAGGGAGCAGGGACAATGAAATCAATGTTGCGCTGAGGCTGCAGCATCACTTCCAGCATAAACCCAGCATGAACCCAGCAATGAAACTGGAAGTATCCGTTCACCTTTTTAAAATGCTTAGTGTATGTTCAACAAAGAGTATCAGTGCAGTCCTCAGAACAGTTTCCTAGGAGTAAGCACTATGGAGTAGACCTGAGCAGGATTCTGGGTTGACCTGCTTTGGATCTCTAACATTTCATAGAAGAAATACATGTTTGTAACACTCCAGTTCCCCTACTAAGGATCACTGCCTGAACTCTGCCTCCATTATTAGACACTGCTTTACTTTATCTTCTGTTTGCGATGCTCATTCACTTTGAAAATAGCTCATCTTCTGCTGCTTTAAATGCCAAGAGAGTGAATCAGCAATGGTTCTTTTGGCTAAAGAGATACTGAAAGAAAACCTAATTGTCCTACAGTGGTTCAGAACAGCAGCTCTAGTGTGGGAAATGGCAGGCTGTGTACTGCATTGATGTTCTTGCGCTAATGTTCATGCACATGAATAAGCATACATCTGTAAAATTATTTAGGGAATGTTATTTATTAGAAACAAGGTTCAATACTATTATTCAGTTGAAGCAGGGTTTATCTTCTCACCCACTGACACCATTTCTAGATACTTTTGATTATGCCTAGATCTTAGAGAAACTGGTTTGCAAGTAGAAGATCCAAAGTTCAAAGTAATGATAAGGAAGAACAGACTTTCTCCACAGTGTTAATATTTTCCCGCACATTGGTAAGACTTCACAAAAAAAGAATCTTTCTCACTTTAAAAAACATGTTTTATCAATGCACACATGCCAGGGAACAAAGACGCAACAAAATTTGCACGTGTACAGTGCTCAGGACAAACTTCAGAAAGGAAAACTGCAGAGAATCCCTACAGCCTCCAGTTCCATTTGAGAAACAGCACAAGGAGTCTGGAACTCAAAACTCCAGGGGTAAATTCAAAGGAGAAAAAATTTGCGGAAAGGGATAGTACTGGGGAGGACCTTTCACTTCCTGAGACACTGAAGAGTGACTGCTCATCAGAGTAGGGAATACTGAGCTAGATAAACTTTATATAAAGCAGCTTCCTATGTTCATATGAGCTAAATTACAAAGAACAACACTGGCACTTTGTCCTGAGAAAGTTCTGAAGAAGACATTCTCAAAAGGAACAACCACAAAACAGGAGCAAAACAAGATTTGCAAAGAATAGAGTCTATTTTCTTCTTCTTCTTCTTCTTCTTCTTCTACTACTACTACTACTACTACTACTACTTCTGGCTTCTGTTTTTTATTTACTTGAATGGGTCCCATGGCAGGGAGGCAAAATGGTATAGCCTGATCTCATCAGATCTCGGAAACTAAGCAGGATCAGTACTTGGAAGGGAGACCACCATGGAACCCTCTGCAGAGGAAGGCAATGGCAAACCACCTCTGCTTCTCACTTGCCTTGAAAGTCCCTTGCCAGGGTTGCTGTACGTTACTTGATGGCACTCATGTACATAATATGGGTCCCTAGTAAATCACTGCCCTAATTTTGTCCCTGTTTGTAAACAGGGACAGCTAGAGCCAGTGAGAAGAAAACACACCATAAAGCACTCCTTAGAAATGCCCCCCTTTGTTTCCCCAAGTTTCATTATCTATAGAGGTTCAAAAAATTGAGAAAGGAAAGTACTCCTTGGAGCTGTTTATTGACATCAGAGTTCAAATATAATTTCTCTTAGTGTTGGTAATGGTTTGATGAGGCACAAAGCCTCTGGTAAGCTAAATCAGAGGGATGTTTGGGATATGTGTATACTTGAATGTATAGTAAATGTGTTCCAGCTGCATCAGAAGGGTAGCCTTTCCCATTCAATCCAGGCAGCAGGAAGTTCCTTGCCCCCCTCCAAATATCTCAGAAGAGATGTAAGGAACCATTTTTAAATTTAAAAAACTGCCTATCACACAATGGCTTTTGCAATTTAAGAGCAGTGGCCATCCAGTGGACCTATGCTGTCCGAAGATGACTAACATAGGCTGAGGACAGATTTGTATAAGGCGGGGGGAATTGCCCCCACCACGCGGCGTTCACACGCCGTCGGAAGGAAGCCACCCGCAGCGTTCAGACTGCGGGCGGCTTCCTATGATGGCGTGCGAACGCTGCACGGCTCCCCCTCCCGGCTCATGTTCACACCCGCAGGAGGCGGGTGGAACGCGTGCCGCAGCAGCTGGGGCACCACTTTTAAGTGGTGCCCTGGCTGCTGCGGGAGGAGTGCGGCATTGGACACGATGCGTCCGGGCTGCCTCCTCAGGGCAGATGCGGCCGTCTGAACGGCCACTCTGCCTCCACTTTTGAAGCGGAGGCAGAGCGGCCCAGACTGCCAGTCTGTCCAGGGCCATAGGATGGACTCCTCAGTCCCTACATTTTAGACAAGCTGTGCCTATTCCAGTGAATTTGGAGGAGGAAAGCCTTTCCCTGCAGCATGGAAGATTGATCTTTCATTGAATCATAAAGACTCTGGAGCCAAGGGTGGATCAGTTCCATTCAGACATGTATACCATTAAGAGCCTTTGAGCTTATGCCTGCTGTCTCCCCTTGTGACCTTTGTGCATTTGATCTGAAGGTCAGAAGTGAACTTATGACAGTTCTGTGCTCTATTTTGTACAAGGAAGAATCTGATACGTAAGGCCAAATGTTTTGAACCTGAGAATTTCAGGACTTATTCATGTGCATATTTTTTTAAAGGACAGATTTCTAGGAACCATGCTGCACAGTAAATGTGGAGAGTAGACAACAGCCCCTTCTGGATGTTTAAAAACTGTGAAAATACCATTGTGTGGAGGATATAAAAACTTGTATACAGAGACTATGTGCACAGGTTTAAATCTTCAGATCAATTTGGGAAGATCTGCATGGGAAACTGGATATTAGCATGCTGCCCTACCCATTCATTAATTATCTATAGTTTTCATATGTCTGAAAAGAGCAAATATCTCAAAAAAGGAGCACAATCATATATTTCCAGCTCCATTCCTTTATTATTTGGAATGTTTGCCTTGTGTTGCATTCAAAAACCTCCTTAATTGGGGTTTCTGATGACTTAGCCCCCGATGCAGGATTTTCCCTCTTTCCCCCCTTCCTTTCTGCCAGAGCAGCCCCTTTATCTATTTTCTTCTTTTCTGAAGATCTATGGCTGCCCCACCCTGTTACTTGCATTTTGATGCTTGAGGGAAGAAGCAAGATCACCCTCTTAATTTAAACTTTTGAAAATGGCACTTGAAAGGCTTTTTATACTTCAAAAACAAAAAAAAATTATTCAATGTAGAAGGGAAAAGGTCAGGTGAAATCAGGGGCAATATGTCTGAGGCAAATCAATAATGAACTCTGAAGTCACTTATTATAATCACAGGCTCCAGTTCATATGTTTCCAGCACATGAGAGTTTTAAAGCTTTTCTCAAAATCTTAAAAAACTTAAGAGATAAGAGGCTTTAGTTTCAGTGTTTCCTAAATACTACTGTTCATTTTCTTGAGTTAAATTGATTCCTCAGATTTCAGAAGGCAGGGATACACTGTCAAGTACCCAACTTCCTTCTCTGAGCACACCAGGGATCACTCCACTCTTTAGAGAAATCTCCCTTTCAACTGGCCCGGGAATCTCTTCTCTGACTAGGAAATCTATCCCTTTTCCTGGTTCCAATGGGGGTCTTCACTGATCTTCCCATTCCTCCTTGCCAACCTTCCCAGTCCTCAATCAGTATGGAACTGTTTCCAGTCAAAGCTAAACTCTTTTCAGTAAGACTTAAACTTTTCACAGTCAGGGCTAAAATCAAACTGAGTTCTCTTCAGCAGTTAGTTCCCAAGTCTTTCTGCTCAACTGGTGCTAATTAATCAAATTCCTTTGAGCAGCCGGTCACTCCCCTCTGGCCTGTGAGACATTATCCCTTCACAGTCCATTTTATGTTTATACAACACTTATGAGCTTTTCAAGTGCAGTCTGTCACAGGGTTCTACCGGGAGAATTTCAAAGATTATTTCCAAAGCTATAGTATGTGCAATCGGCCACAGCTTTCAGATCCTTCAGTTCACATGCATATTTATTACTGCTGGGTACGCACTATGGTGGCTGTTAGGAAGGATAGCCGAACTTTACTTATAATAATACTTTGATAATTTGTTACTTCAAAATCAGCAAAGATAGATGAAGCATACGGAGATCTAAGCAGGTCTTCCCATGATCTGCACTTGCATTCCACAGTCCTGGGGAAAAAAATATTTTGTTCTACAGCCGTGAATCTATTCCTAGTGTCTATACAAGGGAAGTTCAGAATCCCCTTGACAAATTCAGCAGCTTTTATAGAAGCTTCACATTGGCTGATTTCGCACTAGCGTTTGCCCCAGGTTTGTCCTCATGCTTGCACTGGAGCTTCTGATCGATTTCATACCAGTTGCTCCACACTCACGTTTTGCTCTGGAGTATCACCCTGCTGCACCGGAGTTTCCCTGGAGCAAACAAATCCTGTTTTTAGAGGATTTTCCTGTTTGCTCCGGGGGAGAACCCAAAATGAAAACATGCCCACTTGCTTGCCTTTCATGAGGGCCGCCCCATTGTGGGAGTTTCTAATCTTTTGGGGAGAAAACCCCATCATCACGCTATATTGATAGGGCTGAGGTTCCAAGTGGGAAAATGAAGAAAATACTCTGGAGGAAACTGGGAGGGGAAATTCTGGAGAGAATGAGAGGCAACTGGCCAGTGCAAAATCGGCCATCGAGTTTACAATTAGGTGCTGAGTCTTACTTAGCAACTCTGTCCACTGGGTGGACGGCGTACCAAGGCCTGAACTCCCAGCAAGACACCTGGAAGCAGGCAAGATGAAACTGACAAAAAGTGATGACTTTCCATTTCTCATTCCTGTTGTTTTGATTCCCAAACCCCCATTTTGATTTCACTTCTCCCTTGTGCAAACTGAACTCCTGCTTCTTAGCTACTGCAGCACTTTCTGTATCTTTGCACCAGATTTTTTTTCCCTGTTGAGATGTACATCTTTCCCCCCAAAGTGATTTGTTCATCAAAAAAGCATTACATATTAGCATAAACATTCTACACCCACATGATGTAAACTGTGTGCATAAAGTGAAGGCTGTATATTAGGTACACTATTTTCAGATACATATTGCAGTTGTGGTTTAAGGATCATAGAAACAATGAAGCATGTTCTTTTGAATGCCCGTGGTCTAAGGAAGCTAGAGAGAAATGGATCAAACCACTTACGTGCCAGCAAAATGAGCTTCCCCTAGATATTTTAGTTACTAAATTATTAATGGATTAAAAATTAATGACCAGCAAATATTCTTTTGTCAGCTAAATTCCTTATTCAGGCCGTGAGAGTCCAGGTAGTCTGTGACAAGACTTCTTCTCTAATATGGTACAGCCCATCCTCTCTAGCTTCAGTGCTTCCTTTCTTCCTCTTATTTCTAGTTGGGATTGATTGACACTACTCAAGACCTGTAGGCCAGAGGAGTAGAGAAAGAAAGTATGCATAAAGTGCGCATAAACATTATGGACACATTAGAAACAGATCTGTAAAATGAACAGTGAAAAGCAGAAAACACAACTGCTAACAAAAGTAAAAACAAATATAAAAAGAAATGAAATAAGAGAATTCCTCCCTCTTGCTGTCTGGCATCCAAATCCCCTGTTTCTGGGAAGGGTTTTTTTGTTTTTGTTTTTGGTAATCCCAGCATTGAACCCGCATCAACCTAGTGGGGAAATCTTGCTCATTTGGTGTTTTTCAACCTTACGTCCACCCACTCCTCCCCTCCATATTTGCATGTCCCACCCTCCAACCCCACATCACCACAGAACAGTTTCCGATTAATTAGCTCCTCCCCCCATTTCTTTTCTTTGTTTTTTTAAAATGGTCTGAGGCAATCATGTTATTATGCTGCTTTTATTATGTTCCAACATTAATTCTCACTGTGCAATTAAAAAAAAAAAAGAAATTCACATTTTACTATGAAGAACACTGCACAAAATATAATGACGTAAATCTTGTCAGAGGAGGGGGGATTCACTTATGTGCACTCTTCCCTGAGCATGGAAAGGGGCATTGTGACAAGCAAAGGAAACACTGCAGGAAAGCCCCTACTGCAGAAGTAGTGCTGCAGACTCGCAACATTAAAATTGACTTTCCTGTGGAGCTTCAGAGCACTGAGAATGAACTGCAGCAACTGTCTTGGCCTTTGTCTGGATGACACCGAAAACACAGTTTCTCTAGCAATCTACATGCATGTTGAAATTAATGTGCATAGAGAAGGAGTGGGCATGAGCAAGTTGGTACTGCCCCATGCTTATGGGAAAACTCTGAGTCATGAGTTCAGAGTCTACGTACAGCTTCTACCCTTGTGCTTTGGAGCTCTACTTTTCGGAATGTTGAGTCACAGGGATAGAACTGACATAATTCGTGCACATGAACTGGCAACTGCTCACAGGCAAAGTATTTGTTATATCGGGTGCAGAAAGCTACTGAACATCTGCTACTGTTGTTTGTGGGTTCCAAGAAGGGATGCACAGAATCCCCAGTGAGATATTTCAGATCCCCTCTCCCCTTCCTTTTCAGTTCCTCAGATGCTTCTCCAAGTCAGAACCTCCACAGTTTCTTCAAAATTTCCCATTTGTGTGCCCATTTCCTCAACAACAGCAACAACAACACACCCTGATTTTTCTCAGGGAGGACATGTAGAGAAGTAGAGCATAACTTTTGCATGCCAAAATGCCCTGGCATGCAAAAAGGCAGAAGGCCTCAATCCCTAGTTTCTGTACTTCAACCGGTGTCAAGATTGGGAAGAATTTCTTGTCAGCAGCCTTGAGAAACAATGGCCAGTTACAGTGGACAATACAGGCCTAAATGAAACAACTGTCTGTCTCAGTGTAAGGCAGTGTCATATGTTCTTGGGAAATGTGTGTTGTGGAAATAGACTCAAAACAAAAGAACCAATGCAAATCTGACTGATTGACATAATCTCTTTTGATTGTAGGATATCATGCAAAGTACGCATAGCGTACTCTGAGTAAACAACAGAAAGCAAGATTGAATCCCCCAGTTTTCAGATGCAGGCCAGGGCAGCATTTGGTACACTTAGTTCTCCCTCAAATATGCTAATGAAGAAAACAAGGTCACACTGCCAAGGTGGGAATAAATTGGATTAAAAATTGAATTGACTGCATAAGCAGGAATTTAGGTGGTATTAAACATGTTGGTGGGATATTCATGTCATGCGATAAAGGAATTAAAACTAGATCTTGGAGCATGCACAGACAAACACAATCCTATAGAATACAGGAGGAAGTTTATGCAGCAGTTAATCCAATTTATATGTCAATGAAGCCTATAGTAGTCACTCAGCAAATTGTAAAAATGGATTGAAAAGATGAAAGTGTTTTAGACAGGCTCAAAGAAGTTAGGAGATAAAACAAAGAGAAACTGAGTACCTTGGAGGGGAAAGTTTCAGCACCTGCCTAAGAAAGGAAGAGAAGACAACATGTTCAGTGAGGGGCCACAGGTCAATGACAGACTATCTGCTTGGCCTGCAGAAGGTCCCAAGTCCAACCCCTTGCCAGTTTGGTGTAGTGGTTAAGTGTGCGGACTTTAATTTGGGAGAACCGGGTTTGATTCCCCACTTCTCCACTTGCAGCTGCTGGATGACCTTGGGCAAGCCACAGTTCTGTCAGAGCTGTTGTTGAAAGAGCAGTTCTCTCAGAACTCTCTCAGCCCCACCTACCTCACAGGGTGTCTGTTGTGGGGAGGGGAAGGGAAAGGAGACTGTAAGCTGCTCTGAGACTCCGAGTGAAGGGCAAGGTATAAATCCAATTTCTTCTTCTTCTTCTTCCATTTTCACTTAAAAGGGTTGGGTAGGAGATGATGTGAAAAACTTGTACATAAGAAAGTCACTCCCGGTCCAATTAGACAATGCTAACTTTGATAGACAAGTTGTTGGACTCCCTATAAGGAAGCTTCATGAGCAGGAGGAAGCAGCTGGCAAGGGGAGAGAGTTGGGAGTGAAAAGGATAGAGGAGGAAAGAGGAAGCAAGGGAACTCTGGGAGGGAAGGAACTAGGAAGTTGTGTAGCCAACAGAAGAGGATGTTGAAAACAGGGTCAGGGTTGAACTAAAGGACTTGAAAACTGGGAAAAGAAGTCCAGGCTGTACTTGACCACTCATTCACCTATGGTCCATTTTTCTTATATGTTTCTACTGTCTTGTGCATCTCTTGGTTGCTTCTGGCACATGGCTCCATCCCTCACACATAGTTTTCATTAAATCTTAACTCATTCAAGACATGGGGGCTGGGTGGCCCAGAACGGGAATGGGAAGTTTGCCATCTGAATTCCTTTAAATATGTTATATGAACACTTCTATGTATTTTATCTTATGGTTTTATGTTTTTATCTATTTGTAGTACATTGCCCAGAGCCTTGGGTGATTCTTCTTCTTCTTCATCATCATCATCATCTTAGATAGCACACACCCCTGGTAAGATGGGAGACAATGCAGTTTAATCTATGACAAAACACTTGCAGAGGGTGTTGGGAAAAGAGGATATATTATCATAATACCGGGATTATTTCATATTTGGATATGCATGCATGTGTGCTAAAGATATTTTCTTTGCCGTCACTGGATATTTAACATCAAGCATCTCGTTGTTATTATTATTACTGGCTAAAGCTCCATCAAGTTTGTTGGGTGAGGGGGAAAAGGGAGAGCATGATCCTTTCAACAGCTCAGCGGGATTGAGAATTCTCTTATCAATGGTCTTTAGCCATGAGAACTAGAAACGGATTCTCCGCGCTCAAAGGCAGGGCACCTTTTATTATCAGCTGCTGGAGAAAACTATCATAAACCTGATCTCCTTTTCTGCTGTGCATCAGGTCAGCAATTCCCACGTCTCCTTGTCAACAGCACTTAATGATGCTGTCTGAAACTGTTGATTTCCGTTGAAATTAGAGATGAGCAGATTTCCCCTATCCCTTCATTGTTCTGGAATTTGTCTTTGCACTGCACTCTACTTTCTTTATTTCTAGTCCCTGAAATCAATTCCAGAACTGAAGCAACCATAATTTGTTTCAGTTCCTTCAGTTCATTTGCTTGTCTCCCCATCAGTGTTACTGATGCACATGCATGGATTGATAAAACAGTGCAAAAACAAACAAACAAACAAACCAGTGTTGATGTGGTGTGATTACATATTGTTGTGCAGTATTTTACTGATGTGCTGAGGCACTCCTATGCAGTGGTGAAGTGCAGCTGATAAGGAATCTTGATACATTTCTAGGTACCTTCACATTAAGATTGCAGTATTTAACAGTGGGTATGTATATGTCATTGAGGAAGACAAGCATAGGAACGAAAGGTATTGAAAGCCAGGCAAACTGAATATGCAAGCTACATTTATCAAATTTGGATTTTTTTTAAAAAAATAGAACAATGGAAAAATCTCCAATGCATCATTTTCATTTTGGAAAGAAGATACTTCAGAACTCCAGTTCAATGAAGAAAATTAGGGAAGAAAATTTGAGACTTGCTAGTGAAAATATGAGACTTGCTACAGAATAAATGGGGCTAGGATCAGAAGGTTAATATACAACACAGTTGCAGTAACTTACTACCATTTCAAAGTGAGATTGACTCTAGTTTTCCAGATGCTATTGTGCCTCATTTAAATATGCATCCTGTCATGGGCTGATGTCAATATTTTTGCTCCCACATAGTACACATCCCTATACCTGAAATCTCTCATCTTGGCAGGGTGCTATTACCAAAGATTACTTAATTGCATCCTACTACTGTATATTTGAATTGCAGCAGCATATTAAGTTGTCAGGTTTAATTACTGTTGTATGTTTAGTTTATGCCACAGATTATTTAGTTCAGTACCTAGGTTTGCCAACCTGCTTGCGACATAACATGACAGGGTACTAATTAGAGCGATACAGAGAAATCGAAACTTACTTTTCCATGATGGGGAGCACTGCACTGAAGCATCTGCATGGATCTTCAAAAAAATACACAACCAGTGCTGTTCAGTGGGTCTTCTCAATGATCTTGTAAAGATTTTGTTTACATCAAAGGTGAGTATTTTGGGACAAGGGGTTGTGCATTGGGCTTCCAATGAACCCTTGCAAAATAGAGTGGATGGGACACATTCTCTGAGCATAGGCCTTCCACTGTCCATTAGCCACTGTTGCTAGGAATGGATTGTCTGTGTACACGAGCAATTTTCCTGCAATCATCATACACTGGAGATGATTGTCACCTTTTTGATCTGTTTCCATGCTGACCTGCATCATCTTGTCCGCCACTCTGAGACATGGAATGCTAGGACAGATGGACCTTGGGCTTTAATAGGCCTTCTACCAACTCTCTTTCGCTTTTTAGGCCCTCTCTTATGTTCATTTTCTCTAGTAAGACTCAATATTCTAATAGAACAAAGTTAGAGTCCAATAGCACCTTTAAGACCAACAAAGTTTTATTCAAGGTGTGAGCTTTCGTGTGCATGCACACTTTGTCGGACAATGAAATGGAACTGCATATCATAGTTGTATATATAGGAGTGGTTTGTTAAATTAGCATGCAAAATAGTGAAGACACATTTTTTTAAGAGATAAAAGAATGACAAGCTTACTTCTTGGTTATCATCTGTTTTGGTTCAACTGGGGTGGGGGGAACAACATGTTAATAAATATGTTAGAACTTGAGATTGATGTGTCCTAATTTGTGAGAATCTCATCCTCAGACCCCATCCTTTCAAGCATGGAGGTGAATTTCACAGATGGATGGGGTCTACGGATGGGATTCCATTTCAACGTCTGACAAAGAGCGCATGCACACGAAAGCTCACACCTTGAATAAAACTTTGTTGGTCTTAAAGATGGCATTGGACTCTCTGTTCTATTGCTTCAGAACAACACGGCTACCTACCTTGATCTATCAATATTCCAATATCAGAGCCAGCATGGAAAAATAGTTGCTGTGTCAGAGAGACCAGGTGCAAATCCCCATTCTGTCACAGAAGCTGGCTGGGTAGGGTTTGCAACTCTGGTTTGAGTAATTCCTGGAGATTTGGGGGCAGAACCTAGGGGACTTGAGCCATTTTCTATTGAAGAAAACTATTAAAAAAAAAAGACTTGACCCTTTGTGATGTAGTGATTAGATGTCAGATGAAGATCCTAAAGATGTAGGTTCAAATCCCCAAATGGCCATGAAGACCACTGAGTGATTTGGGGCTTATACTACCTGCAGGTGCTTTGAAGAGGGTCAGAAGAAAAAAAATGCAGTAGAAAGTTAGAAAATAAATAAGCATGAAATAAAGAACTGTCACTTTCCATTTACACAGTGGGTATTTCCTGAAGTGGGTATTTTACCTCAAAGCAGCCTGGATGAGAAATTCAAAATTATGCTTCGTGGGAAAGCATTTTCTTCAATGTCTGAACTACCCCTTGAGTGTCATGCAGTTTGAAACTTTGAAAAACAAAACTTGTTATTATTGTCGCTGAAATGCAGACCTAACGTTTCCTGAGTTTTTTTTTTTTTTAAATTATTCAAGGGAGTTGCATTCTAAGTCTGCATCACAGTCATGACAAAAAATGCAGTTTTGGCAAAGTTTTTGATGTGAGACAAAGAGACTTTATCTACTGTTGCAAAGTTTAAAATAACAACTGAATGGGAACAGCAGGGTGGCAGTATGTCAAAACAACTCAAAAATGGGTCTGTCAGCAACTGAGAAGATTGTGTTTAAAAGGCAGGTTTTTAATTGTCTTTATTTTTTTAGGAAAAAAACAGACAAGCAACTTCACAGCTGAATCAAAAACATATTAAATCCTTTCCCTGTAGCTCACAAAACTATTATGCTGTATTCAGCACTCAGTGATCAACTTTATTGCATTTGATCCCCTTTACATCATGGTTTGCCTTCTCGGTGGGTAATATGGCAAAAGAATGTTCTATAACCTTTCCCCCTTCAGAAAAGTTTGGCTTGAGGAGAACTGGTGAGGAGTGGGAATGGGTGGGGAAGAGGGACAGCAAAAGCTGAGTGGGTCTTTTTGAGTTTTTAAAAAAGTGACAATTTTGTCTGTCATACACCAGTCTGATTTAGTGGTTAAGTGTGCGGATTCTAATCTGGGAGAACTGGGTTTAATTCCCCCCTCCTCCACTTGCATCTGCTGGATGACCTTGGGCAAGCCATGATTCTGGCACAGCTGTTCTTGAAAAAGAGCAGTTTCTGTCAGAGCTCTGTCAGCCCCACCTACCTCACAGGGTGTCTGTTGTGGGGAGGGGAAGGGAAAGGAGTTTGTAAGCTGCTCTGAGACTCCTTCGGGTAGTGAAGGGCGGGGTATAAATCCAATCTCTTCCTCTTCTTCTTCTTCTTGTATGACTTTTATTGTGAAGGTATAAGGACATGTGAAGAAGGACTCACACCTGTGTCTTATACTGAATCACACCATTGGCCCAACAAGGTCCAAATTGTCTTCTTAGACTGACAGTGCCTCTCCTATCTTCCACGTCACTTGCAACTTGATCGTTTTAACTGGAGATGTCGATGATTGAACCTGGGACCTTCTGCTCTACCACTGAGCGCAGCCCTTCTTGTTAAATAGCTTTCTCAGTTGCTTTGGTTGAGGTGGTGGATGTTTTTACCACTTCGGCCTCCCCTGCCCATGATAGGCCTACAGATGCCTACCATCCTGCTAACATTTTATGGGAAGCATATTTGGCTGATGTTATGTTTCTTTGCTGCCATCTTGTTTTATTTAACTGCTTTTTAATAATATATTTAGTGTTTTTATTTTTGTTGTGAGCCGCCCTGAGCTCATCGTGGGATAGAGCGGGATGTAAATACAATAAATAAAATAAATAAGTACCAAGAAAGGACTTTTCACTTAAACAATAGGAAACATAGGATGTGAACACATGAAGCTGCCTTCTACCGAATCAAACCATTGGCAGCTCTCCAGGGTCTCAGGTGGAGATCTTTCACATCACCTGCTATTAGATCCTTTTAACTGGAGTTCCTGGGGATAGAACCCAGGAGCTTCTGCATGCAAAGCAGATGTTCTGCTGCTGAGCCATAGCCCCTCACTCTCTTCCTAGCCATGGCCTTTATAACATTGGCCTCGCTGCAAAAATATATATATATATATATAGAAAAAAGTGAATTATCGGGGCAGGGCTCTGGTTTTGTGGTAGATCATCATATTTCCCATGCTGATCAAACTTGCTATCATCAATTAAACAAAAAAAGTTCTTATGTAACAGGAATGGGAAAGACTGTAAATTACAGGGGGGATTTCATACTGAAGATGCAATATTATTCAGATGCTGGGCTGAAAATGGATAATATTCTGCTTTCTAGGTGAGTATTTCATACTCTTAAATTGCTGATTGGTTTGAATAGCATTGCAAGTGTATTTGAGTCCATACAGTTGGCAAAACTCATAATGACATAGGCAGGCAGTTGGTACATGGTAGGATTGCTTTGTTAGGATTGATGGGAACTGTAGTTTTCTCAGCTGCCTCATTCAACTGGAGAAGCTATCAAAATCACTATTGCCCTCAAATCCAGCAGGAAGTTATGCTGGTGAAGATAAGAAAGAGTAATTTATGGGGGGAGGGGGAGTAGGCCTCTCTGTTTTAAAGAGTTGTACCCAAAAGCAGGTTTGTTCAACTCTTTGGAACAACACAGCTGTGAAGGAGAGCTGAGGCAGGGGGGGACTGGTAAGGAACTGGTGGGGGCAGGGATGTGTGTATTTGTGTGTACACAAATGAGCATTTTATGAGGTGGTGACAAGTGCTGTGGGAAACTGCTATTCATCAGTGATACAGCACATGCTTCCAATGCAGAAAATCCCAGTTTCAGTCCCTGGCATCTCTTGTTAAAAAGACCATAGTAAAGTTAGGAAAGTATCTAGCTGGGTTAGGGAAGCTCTTTGCCTGAGACCTTGGAGAGCCACTGCTTTCCAGCATAGACAATACTGATATAATTTGGCAAGAGGATGGCATCCATCCTTCACACACACACACCCGCTATGCCACTGGGAGTCAGGAAGATGGACCCCACCCTCCTTGTCCTCTAGCAGTGGGGCAAGACATGGTGGCACCCACCCTCCTCACCCCACACAGCACGATCCAACATGAAGCCACCACCTACCTCCTTGCCTCCACAATCTTTTTCATCCTTCCTGGGTCTTGGTCAGATTTTGTGTCTGCAACTTGGTCTGCAAACAGACTTCAACTGAAAATGCACTCTGCACGTGTGCAGAAACTTGCTTTTAAATGATGAGCTGCAGAAAAAGCTTTCTTGGCGAAACAGTGTTTGATTCACAATACGTCTGAGCGTTATGTGCTGTGTAAATTTATATTCTGAACCTGCTAATTATACATTTCAGCGACATCACTGGCTCTTCCTAATGTTCCTTCATTACTCTAATCTTTGCTTTGGCACTGCCTGTGTGTTATAAAATCTCTTGAATGATAATAAAGAAATGGGCAAACCACTTAGTGAAGCCATCCGTTCCCACCTCATCGCCAGTTAATTAATATTTTGTCTTTCCCTAGAGGACGACAAATCTGACTCTTTTGCAAAATTAAAGGTGGGGGAAGAGGAGCAATAAAGATTTTTTTTAATTGTCTGACTAGATCAGTTTTGTAGGGTCTCTAAGCCAGGATCCTCTTTGGCCTATAGAAGCTGCCCACAACCCACAGCCTCCTACTTCCGAAAGAACTTTCACTATCCAATAGATACAACTCAAACTGGAGTGACTGTTCCATATTTTATTTCTTTTGTATCTACCTTTATTTTTGTCAGCCCTTTTGGTTCTCTGCTTTTCTCTGTTGATTTTGTAAATGCATATGTATTCCGTATGTGCATTGTATGTTCTTATAGGCAGAAAAAGCAGTTAGGAAACATTTAGTGTGGAGAAACAGAAAACTGCACAGTATATATAATTGTGGGAGCAATCTGCACAAGGAAGAAGCTAAATCAATTACATTAAATGCAGTGAGCTTGTAAAACAGGCAGAGTTCACCTGCTGAAGGAGATCATCAGTATCATTAGTTCAGTATGTCCATTCCATTTAAAACTGTCACTTTTAAAGGATATTTATTTATTTATTTACTTCATTTATAGCCCCTCCTTGAGACTCAAGGCAGATTAGTAAAAGGTAGAGGTTTCCCTTGCTTGAAAGCCAGTTGACTCCAACTTTAGGGGGCAGTGCTCATCTCCATTTCCAAGCCGAAGAGCCAGCGCTGTCCGAAGATTTTTCTGCAGTCATGTGGCCAGCATGACTAGATGCTGAGGCACACAGAACACTGTTACCTTCCCAATGAAACAGTACCTATTTATCTACTTGCAATTTCTTGCTTTTGAACTGCCAGGTTGTCAGGAGCTGGGATCAGAGACAGGAGCTCAATCCATCACGCAGCACTAGGGTCTCGAACTGCTGAACTACTGACCTTCCGGTCTGCAGCTCAGTATCTTAACCTCTGAGCCACTGCGGCCCATCAAGGCAGATTACAAAGTATTAAAACACACACACAATGCAATGGTACTAGGATTACAGAAATTAGGAAACAATGCAATCAGACAACTAAGGCATAACATACCATAAATAATCCCTTTGAAGATGGAAAGGTGTTCCAAGCAACATTAATGAAAGTGCCTACAGACTTAGAAAGTGCCTACAGCATTCATCAGGTTGTACGATGTGAGAAATAAGGCTCATCATATTCATATACACCAAAGTATTTTCTTCACCTTACCCCTCTTACCTGTTGATATACTAAACTTAAACTGCAGGGAACGGATGTTGAGGGTAGCCAGGATAGATTTGGTGTCCACTAAGGTCTGATCACCAGTGTCTCGGGCATAGGCTGAGAGTACAGCACACATGGAGCAGTGCTTGATGTTGACAGCCTTCAAGTCTGCGCAGGAAAGGGCGCTTCCCTGGGAAGAGAGTAGGGTTGGAGGACATGAGAATTAGAGGATGGTGCTGGGCCAGTTTAGCAAATCCAGTGGCTGCCACAAAGACTTTGGATCAGACGTGTGCTTGGAGTCCAGTAACCAGCTGGGACTGTGGTGAGCAGGGAGAAGAATCTTAAGCCTTCCCCTTTTTGTTATCCCAGCCTGTTATCCCAGAGAACCACTATTCAATCCCTATGGGGGAACTGAAATGTAGGGATGGCCGCACATAAGTTTCCCCAGCAGGGATCATTTCAGATTGATCAAAAGGGGTGTGTATGTCCTTAAGCATCTTCTTTCCATGGTCTGTGATACCAACCCCAATTTGGCTCCTGTGCCTCTGGAAACTGAAGTCCTATCACAGAACTTCTGACATACATATGTTAATAGATGGACATGTGAACTGGCTTTGAGAACACTGCTAAGTTTAAGCTTCCATTGAGATGCACAGGCAGAAGTATAGATGCTTCTTCCAGGGGTTCCTGTATCCCCAAAACACCAATCAAGCCCACATCATAATTACTGCTATGATGATTGAAATACCTAACATCCCTTTGTGACGTATTTGATGAATAAAATATAGATACAGAGAAATGTCCATTCATTATCCTCTATCAGGGTTGCAATGCTTCAGAACAAAAGGCCAGTTTCAAACTAAGGGTCAGCTATAGAACCTAGTAGCAGGCTATAAGAGAAATTTGGATTTTGGAGAATCTGTATGGTCCAGTAGTCCATATTTTGGAAAGTCCTATGTTCAAATCCTCACTCAGCCATGAAACCCAGTAGGTGACTTGGACCAGTCCCACAAATCTTTGTATACTGAATAAGACTGAGTACTGAGACATTAAACTTAGTGGAGGGGCTGTGGCTCAGAGCCTCTGCTTTGCATGCAGAAGGTCTCAGGTTCAACCCCTGGCATCTCCAGTGCCCCCCCCCCCTCCGAGTAGTCAAGGAGGAGAAGCCCAAGTGAAATAATCCTCATTCTTCTTTTCTGAGGTTGCTGGTTAGGAACCAGAATGGTTGTCTGGGCTAGGCCTAGAGTACAGTACAGCTTTCCTACAATAAGAAAATACAAAGGGAGCTTGAAGAGAATGATAAATAAAAGATCTGTATACCTGCAATAAAAACAGTTTAGGGAAATTCTGGATGAATTCCCATTCTCTCTGGAGATATTCAAGAGATCCAACGAAGACAATATCCTTCAGTTCATGAAAGGTGAAGTTACTGGCCCGCAGAGGCATCACAAAGTTGCGGAGACCAATCAGTGGTGAGCTGGCATCTCCAAAAACACAGACAACAATGTGGTTGCGCAACACATAGCTGAGCTTCTTTTTTCGCACCTAAGAGAGACAGAAAAGAACTGCCTGTGGCTATGGAAACAGTTTGTTCCCTTATGGAAGGAGTATCACAGGATTTGTACTGTTGCCATGCTGGGCAAGAGACAGTCATAAGTCACATACGCATCAACTACGCAGGGGCGTGGGGGCGCGGGCCACCCCTGAAATTTTCCAGGGGGGACTAAGCCCCCTGGGCAAAATGGAGCGCCTGCTGCCATGCCTCCCCGCCATCCAGGCCCCCGGCCGCCACTTGCTGCTAGGGCTCCCAAGCCACCACCACCACAAGAGCCTCTCCCCACTCCAGGCTCCCCCGCACCCCTCTCCCCACCCACTCCTCCCTCCCCCTCTCTCTCAGGGGGTGATCCAGCCGACTGCCCAGTGTGATGACATCACCCGGAAGTGACAACATCACGCTGGGCACGTTACTGGGGTGACGCTCTAGCAATCACCCTGAAAACTCTATGGCACCATAGTGACTTACAAACTACTTTTCCTTCCCCTCCCCACAACAAACACCCTTTCAAGAACAGCTCTGACAGAACTACAGCTTGCCCAAGGTCATCCAGCAGCTGCAAGTGGAGGAGTGGGGAATCAAACCTGGTTCTTCCAGATGAGAGTCCACACACTTAGCCACTACACAAAACTAGCTCTCCTACACCCATGTAATATGCAGTGATATGTCTATGTCACTGACCACGTGACCCAGAAGTGATATTACTTCGGGGCGACACTCTGGTATTTGGCAAAAACTCTATGGTAAATGTGGCTTCTACCATAAAGTTTTTGCCTTAAAACAAGAATGTTGCCCTGATGACATGGATGGGATGATGTCACTTCTGGGTCATATGAGCAATGATGTAGACATGTTGCTGCATGTCGGATGGATCTCCCTCTTTTGAGGAGTAAGTTCCCCTCTGCCGGCCAGCTGATTGGTGGCAGGGTGGTGGGGCCTGGCAGCAGGGAACTCCTGCCTCCACCAGGAGGTCTGGCAACCCTAGATAAGGCTAGCTTGGGCTATCCAGGCCAGGGGACCATCATTCTCAACATAGCCCTTTTGAGAGGTCAAGTAGGTGTTTCCTTTATTCACCATCTGAAAAGCTGGTTGGATTCAGCTCATTGTTTTCCAGACAAATTGTATATGTTCCTGTTAGCTACATACAGATTAGAGTCCTGTGAGGAAAATCACATTGCTTCATAGCACACAACACTAATTTTTGTACAGTCGCTGTGCATGTGATGTGACCAAGCAACTATTAATTAGGTGTGACTGAGGAAACCTTTACATGATTGGTACATGGTATATGTCCACATTCCCAATCATGAGCTGTCAAACACACGCCTTTGTACTCTTGCCACGGCGGGGCTTTCTTCGGAAGGAAATAAAAGACTCACGTCAGGGGAACTTTGCTGATGACTGATTAGAATCATAGCCAAATTAAATGATCATCTCTAACTAATTGGATTAGTCTAAATTGAATAATGAAACCTCGAGTTCTATTTAGTGGAACGTGCCTTAAATCCAATTATTAGTCTGTCAAGGGATGCTAAACAATTGAAATGATCCATTCCGTAGGCCTTTTTAATAGGAACGATTGAAAAACAAACAAACGCCAACCCTAGATTGTGGGTTGGAGGCAGTCAGATATTCTAAGTGTGGAGGAAGTGTTTTGATCACCCATTCCCTGACCTGAAAACCACTGCCTCAGAACGCAGCAAGTATTATGTTTAAACCACTTCTACCACACTTCAGAATGTACATCAGTCTTCACTCCAAGGCGCTTGCCATAGTCCCATTTTTCTTTGGGCCTCAGTGGCCCCTTGACTGTGCTAAACCATTTCCAGTGAACTTTTCACCAGGAATTGCCAGTTTTTTGCACCCTAATTACAATGAAGAGGAGCACTGCTATGGCAGACTTAGGGATGCTGGCCAGCTTAAATACTGCAGGTGGCTTCAGGTGATTGCAGCTGCTCAGCATGTTCACCTGACAGTCCCTGTAACTGAGGGTTTTAAAAAGTAACAGTGCAGCTCTGTTTGCTGGCTATTCCCTTATTTTACCACTGAAGCTTCATGGTTAGTGGATATTTTCTTCGCTGACATTAATTGTCAGGAGATAGCTCATTCATCTCCCTGAGGTTTCCGGAAAATAAAAGGGGATTGTTTGTGTGTGTTTCTGGGGCCACTTCCTCTGTAACACAATCTCCCCCTCAGAACAGTATACAGACATATATCCCCCTTAATTTTGTTTTAATGCAATTATGCAGTTGTTAATGCAAATTACACACAAAAAATTAATAACTATGTGTAAAAAAACCCCTGTAAACAAAACAGCAGAACTCAAATTCTTTCAAGAAAGGAATCTCTGCACATTCTCATGTTTCCTTTGAACATGGACTTTCTCTTTACAGGTCTGGGGTTTTTATTCCCATACATGCTAAAATTTCTAGTACAGGTTAAAGTGCGGGTGCATTTATGAAGCTACACAATCTCCCGATGCAGGGTGCAAAAAAACTCCACAACAGGTGTGGGGAGAATGGAAGAACCTTGAGACTGGTGAATAAAGTAGCTGGTTTCTCTGACTGTGAAGGAGTTGGGTTCCTGATATAGTCAGTGTATGAGGTGAAAGATGCATAACATTAACAAGGAGTCTAAATGGATGGGTATGTACTTTAACCAACCAAAGTAAAGCAAAGGAGTAAAAGAACTGCAGCAGCAGCAACTAAAGGAAGTAGGGTGGGAAAATGTATATAGGAAGTGGATACTACTGCTCAATTGCATCAGCAAGTGGAACATGAAAATAGACAGAAGGCCCTCATGAAAACTGAGGTTGCATTTAGATGTCATGACCAAGGGTTGGATCCAACAACCTCTCCTGCTGGTTACAAAGAAATGAGGCATCCTCTTTAACCACTCAAAAAGGCTATGCTGAGAATTCTGGGACCTGCAAGTACAGCCATGTGGGATGGGGGAAGTTGTATGGAGGGGAATTGGGTGAGACTGAAGAGTGAATACTCTGGCTGGATCTAACTCAAGGAGAGGTGTGTCTACAAGGCTGTGCTGATGTCAGTTCCCTGTCTTTCCCTTTTTACATGAAGCATTATTGAAGACATTCTGCTTTGGGAAGCCTTGAACTGAAGTTCAGTTCATTATGCAGACATTTGGGCAAAATGGTTTGTTTCCCTCTGGGATATTAAATCTCTGTTTAATTCCAATGCTGGGGGGATTGATCCTGGCATCTTCTTCATGCAAACCATGTCTTCTCCTCCTGAGTTATGTGCTGGCAATATTTCAGCACAAATGAAAGGTGGTGTCTATCAAGTGCAATTTGTGGCTGCTGCTTTTTCATTTATTTTTTTCTGGAAATGAGTCTTTTTCGATTGCTGTCTCTGCAGATTTTTTTTTGCATATTTGTTTTATAGTTTATTGTAAGCCACCATATGGATCCATTTAGATGGGATATAAATGTTTTCTATCAACCAATCAATCAATCAATCTCTTTTAATCTTTGGTTTTATCAGGAAAAAGAGTGATTTTTTTTTTTAAAAACTATCAATATATCCTTAAAGTGCAATAAACAACAGCTTCATGTTTTAGATTTTAAAATCTATTTGAACTCAACTGGATGCCAGCATTTCTCCCAGTGGCCCAGAACAGGGCAGTAGAAAGGCAATCCATATAGTGATCTAGGAAATAAAGGCCCAGACATCAGTGGCCCAGAACAGAGCAGCAGAAAGGCAATCCATATAGTGATCTAGGAAATAAAGGCCCAGACATCAGTTCTGGGTCAGCAACCTAAAGGCATGGCCTGGAGTTCTTCCAGAATTGCAACTGATCTCCAGACTACAATTCCCTTGGCACCTTTAGAGGATGGACTTTATGGTATACCAGAGAGTCTCTAGGAGAAATGGAAGCCCTAGAGTGACACCACTTCCCCAGGGAGTTCCTTCCCTTCTCCAAAAGCTGCCTTCCTCAGGCACTGCCCCCCACTCTAGAAATTTCCCAGGCTGGAGTTGGCAGCCTACCATCAGCATGCTGAAACCCTATAGGTTTCCAATGTTTTGAGGAGAGGCCCTAATGCTATTATGACAGGAAAACATACGTTTTTAGAAGGTGAAACTTTCCCCAGCATCTACTGTATTTCCATGTCACACAGGAGTTAAAATCACAGAGCCTACATTCCCTTATATGTGTTGTACCTACCAAGATGGCCTTTTCTAAAGGCACAGCTTCACACCAATGGAACATTCCTGTGGAGTCCAGCAAGTCTTCACTTGTTTTTTCTTCTAAGATTACTGAACTAGGTAGATAAAATGATGGATTAGTAGGAAACAGTACAGCCTGGTTGGTGTGACATTAGCATCATAAGCCATGACTTCCCATAGTAATGTTAAATGTAGGTATTAATTTGAGCCAGCTAGAACATAACACAAAGTTGTGTTGATCATAGTAGAAGTGAGGAAACAGAATGAGTAGTTAATTGTGAATTCACCACTAGTGGATATAGTGATGACCACAAGTGCAGGTGACCTTAAGAGGGAATTTCACAGATTCACTATGGACACATCCATCCATGGCTACTGGCTGAACTTACCAAAGAGAACCTCCTCAGTTAGAGGCAGTAAACATCTGAATAGTAATGCTAGAAGGCAACATCACAGAGGCCTTGGTCTCTGTTATCTGTTTGTTGGTCCTCCAGCACAACTGATTGACCACTTTGTGAAACAGGATACTATTCTTTCCCCCCTGAGTTTGTAGCAAGGCATAGTTATTCTGTAATTGGCAAAGTACTGTTCGACCTTCCTTGAAAACCAGGATTTCAAAGTGTAATTTGTTCCTAGTTTGGAATTTTGGTTTTTTTGGACAAGTATAAACCATGGTTTGCCAGTGCTGGTTCCCTAGGGTTTTGTGTAGAGATCTTTTATATCACCTAGTACATGAGCCTCTTAACTGGAGTTACCAGGAATGGAACCTGGGACTTTATGAATGCAAAGTAGATGCTCTTTCACTGATTTGTAACCTGTGCCCAAAAGTATAATGCCAAAGTCTGGATTGTTGCAAGCCCCAAAATACTGAGCTTCCCATGAGTAAGGAGGAGGGGGTACTGTATGAGCCTGCAAATCCCTCAGCCTTCTTCATGTAGCAGCAAACCATAGCTTGCTGTTATAGCTCAAACAAGATATAGGAATTGATATACCTGTTTTTAACCTAAGTTAGTAAGGGGTTCGTGCTATTATGGTACAAAGACCAAACAAGCATGCTGCTTCCCTATTGATCATCTCACCCTTAACACACTAAAAAGATCTTAATTTCAGAATTCTCTGTTGTTACTTTTATTCCCCATACTCATCCAATACCCATTCTTATCTAGGAGTAAAACTTATTCATTCAGTCCCTTCATCATACCTGGACAATTCCTCTAATTTGTTTTTTCCCATATTGCTCACTTTGATTTGGGTGGGAGGGATATTTCCATTCATTTGCTGTTAATTCTAACCACTTTGAGAACACTTGCGAAACATGTGTGTGTGTGTAAAGTGTCATCAAGTTACAGCTGACTTATGGGAGCCCCAGCAAGGGGCTCTTAAAGCAAGTTAGGAGCAGAGGTGGTTTGCCATTGCCTTCCTCTGCAGAGTCTTCCTTGGTGATCTCCCATCCAAATACTAACCCTATTTAGCTTCTGCAATCTGATGAGATTTGGCTATACCATGCTGCCTCCCCTCCCTAAAACAGTATATAAATTATCATAAATAAATCTGCTAAAGGATATGCAAAGAGATCGAGTAGACTTGCCATTCCTAGGAGGACACATGCAAATATATAGCCTGCTTTGTTTCTTTAGATCGGGTTGGATCCAACCAGGTTTTCCAGTGGTTAAAAAGGGGAAATGGGATTCCTCTCTGACTAACCAAAAGACTATTCTGAGGATCATGAAACCTGCATTGACAGAAGCCAGGGTGGTGTAGGGGCTGTAATATGGCAAGGAAAGTGGGCAAGATTGAATGAAAAAAGTTGGCCCATTCCAGCCCATGCTCTCTGGGTGCTCTTTTGCATACTTCCATCAAGTGATCAGTACAAACTGTGCAATGCTAAAAGGTGCTATTATTTATTTATCTAGTACTGTTGCACTCTTTCTCTTAAGAGATGGGCACAAAGCACAAAAATGCAGTTTGGTTCATGGGCAAATTACGAATCGAATAATGAACCCAGTTGGCTCACATCCGAACGAAACCAGATTCCTGCCTGAAACAGCTGAGCGGGGGGGGGGGGGGGCAGCCTGCCACTGCAGCTCAGTTGTTTCTGGCTCTAAACAGCTGAGCCCATGGGAGCAGACTGCCCCCACGGCTCAGCTGTTTAGAATGGAAACTGTGAAGAAGGAGGAGGAGGTGGAGGAGGAGGTTGGATTTATATCCTGCCCTTCACTCGGAGTCTCAGAGCTGCTTACAATCTCCTTCCCTTCCTCTCCCCACAACAGACACCCTGTGAGGTAGGTGGGGCTCAGAGAGCTCTGCAAGAACTGCTCTTGAGAGAACAGCTCTCAGAGAACTTTGACTGACCCAAGGTCACACAGCTGGCTTCACGTGGAGGAGTGAGGAATCAAACCCGGTCCTCCAGATTAGAGTTTGCCACTCTTATCCCCTACATAAAACTGGCCAGCACTGCCCAAGAAAGCTCCTTTAAACAGCTGAGTTGTGGGAGCAGGCTCAGATGTTTCCGATCTTTTGGCAGTTTTCACAGGGGTGTCTTGGTGAATTTTGAGGGGAGGAGAAATCAGGGCTGTAAACCTTAAAATTCATGGAAGTTTGTGGCTGAGCTGCAGTTTGCAAACTTCAGTTCATGAACCATGAACGAGCCAAAATTCATCACCAACAAAGGTTTGTGAGCGGGTTTATGCCCATCCCTACTTTTTCTAATTTTTTCTAGTTTGTGTTCATTGTTTGCTGTATTATTATACTGTCCTATAGTATGCAGTATACTTTTAGTGCACTATTCCTTAATTTTGTAATACCATTTTATTACATTCTTGATTGCATTTATTATACTGCTCTGGTTGCATTGTTTTAAATTGCATAATCAACTTTGAGTCTCAGTGAGACAGGTGGACAATAATTGAAATGAGTGTATGAATAACTAAATACAGGGGTTCTTTTTTTTTTAATTTGCCCTTCTTCCAACAGCTCAGAGCAACATATATTGTTCTCCCCTCCTCCATTTTATCCTCATGACAACAGCTCTTTGAGGTAAGCTAGTTTGACTAGCTCAAGGTCACCTAGCAAGCTTCACACCAGAGCAGGGATCTGAACTCACATCACCCAAATCCTAGTTCAGCCACTAACAGCACACTGGATTTGTCATTTAATAAAGCCATACTTTACGGGCCCTTTCCAAATACCCTTTTGGCCTTGAATGATGATCTGGATTTGATTTTTCCAGTGCAGTTTATGTGGCATTTATACATACAATATGTCACTGATGCATACAATACTGACATAACACATAATGCCAATTTATTGATGCACAAATAACATTGAAACACACACACGTGCACATTTTATATGAAAAATCCGGCCCAAGGAAATGGAAAGGGGTGCCAAAATAAAGAATCACCGCACTGATTTACAAAAAGGTGAAGTGATATTGAAGCAGAGATTCTTTGGGTCCAAACAGCTGGGAAGAGAAATTCTAAATCATCCCCACTTAGTAAAGCCAGACTTGACTGATGAGTCCTTGCCAGGCACCTTTCTAGCAGGCTCTGAAAAGCTGGTGTTTGAATGCATCTTTGGGCGTGATTTTATGCAGCAGAAAGCAACTGCAGCGCAGGGCCACATTTCCTCTTTCTTTTTGCCATTTTGAATGGGTTTCTTGAAAGGAAATCACTGATAGTAGAGGATAATGTGGGAGAATAAATTAGCTGGTGTCTCTCAGTGCGCCTATGCCAAGAATAGACATTTCTGTCCATTAGTCATATGGCACCTCCCCAGCAGTTGAAACCTCCTCCCTCCTGCCTGGATGATGGATTGGTCAGCTGGTGATTAAATTGTGTTTTGGCAAGAGGGAAGCTATCTTCTTGCAAGCTCTTTTAACTCAGCCCAGCTCAGCAAATCAATCAGTGCACACTTTCCCATCATCATAAAACCATGATCTATGTACACAAGCTGTCACAGATGATATCTCCCTTCACTCAAATGTTATAGGAAGCATCGATGCCCCGGAGGAAACACCTGTCAGAGCTCTGGGTAGGGAAATGAAAAGGCAAGGCTGCTTGAAACACACTTCATCACCAAAGCATCCTTTTCTAGATATCATTGTGAAAGCCAAAAAAAAAGAAAAGAAAAAAAAGGGATGCTCATCTATCTTTCCATGCCTTAACTAATGTTCCCTTTCTGCCACATTCTCTGCAAATGATAGGAGCCTTTCAGGAATCTACTTTTCTTGGGAGTTCAGTGAATCATTCTTGAGAATGCACTAAAGAGCTTCAGGAAAATGAGGCAAGAGGAATGAGGATGATAGAAATATAGGGTCTGGGATAGGTCTGTGGCCAGGTGTTCCAATGACTTTTCATTAGAGCCCTGTTCATTTGTTATGATTTTGGTGATCCAGCCGTGCAAAAGGGGAGATCATGCTATGCACAACTGCCATCCGGGTAAACATAACAGTGCATGCATTGTCCAGCTTTGATGCATCTGAACAGAAAGACCAATTTTTGAAGTTACACATTTAAAAATCCCAAAGGGGGAAAATAACCAGGTTGCCCTATTCCAACAAAATAGCAACTGTGCATATTGGGAGATTATGGGTAGTGTTTGGAGCATCAAAATCATAATGACTAAAGATAGCTCATTTCAGTTGTGTTTTCTTTCAGCCCCACTGAAGCAAATGAAAAGCTGGCAAACAAAGTCTTATGCATATTTACACCAATCTCAGCCAACGGATTCTAATGGGCTTAGTCTGGAGAAGTACCTTCACATATTAATTCTCAATAAAAACAATAAAAATGCAGTAATTGATTTTGTGAAATAATGGCAAAACAACAGCAGAATCAGACCCCTTTATTAGGATCAACTAAATCACCACAAAATAGTCACAGGCTTTTAAGTTCCCCACATGGTAGAGAGCAGAATACAAGACTAAATGGTCTGAGCCAGCAGAATTCTTATATTTGTATTTTATTTACACATTTGGATGGTGAGCTGGTTCTGCATCTGAACAACGGAACATATTAAATTATGTCAAAATCCCATTAAAAACCCATTAATTAAAATGCCAAGTCTATAAAGATCTCCACCTGCAATACTTTTTTGGCAACAACCATGCATTTGGGGAAGCGGTTCTCCTCTGTTTAGTGAATCCCCTCACCAAGATCCTATTAACTCCCAAGTGGTGTGACTGCTTGAAAGATTATTTATATTACCCTGGACAGGGAGCGGAGTGGGGTAATTATGATGGGGTAGGTGGGCATACTTCATGGTACACATCCCACAATCCTTTTCTTTTGGTCCAGGAATAAAAAAAATACAAAATACAAATAGTAGGCCAGTTGCCCTGCCTTAGCTGTCTGGTGTTCCCCTGCCATACTCACCCCATCCTTTAACTATTCACTCCCACTTTAAAAAAGTACCAGGTGAAAGCTGGGGCAAGCTGTGGAGGGCACATTGATCCTGCTTCCTGGAAGTGTGGAGATAAAAACGCCGCAATCAGGCGGCACTGGTAATGCGAACCCGCTGATCCTGCGGGAATCTGTATAAGTACTTCTTCACCCAAAGAGTGATTAACACATGGAATTCACTGCCACAGGAGGTGGTGGCAGCTACAAGCATGGACGGCTTCAAGAGGGAATTAGATAAACATATGGAGCTGAGGACCATCAGTGGCTATGAGCCACAAGGTATAGAGAGGAACTCTCAGTCTGGGGCAAGTGATGCCCTGTATTCTGGTGCTTGAGTGAGGGGGCAACAGTGGGAGGGGCTTCTAGTGTGCTCCTGGCCCCATTGCTGGATCTCCTGATGGTACCTGGTATTTTTGGCCACTGTGTGACAGAGTGTTGGACTGGATTGGCCATTGGCCTGATCCAACATTGGCCAGTTTGGTGTAGTGGTTAAGTGTGTGGACTCTAATCTGGGAGAACCGGGTTTGATTCCCCACTCCTCCACTTGCACCTGGCTGGATGACCTTGGGCAAGCCATAGCTCTGTACCAGCTGTTCCCTCAAGGACAGCTTGGGAAAGAGCTCTCTCAGCCCCACCTACCTCACAGGGTGTCTGTTGTGGGGAGGGGAGGGGAAAGGAGTTTGTAAGCCGCTCTGAGACTCCCTTGGGGAGTGGAGGGCAGGGTATAAATCCAATCTCTTCTTCTTCTTCTTCTTCTTCTTCTTCTTCTTTATGTTCTTAACTGCCCATGTGCACTCAACTGTCCAATGCTGCTGTGCCTATGCACCCATGTGCCTACACGCAGGTTGGTGGAGCGGACCAAAGCCGCATGCAACCGCAGCACCACCAGGGGTGGACCTGCAGTGCAACCGCTCCATTCCACCTTCTCCCTGGCATGCTGCCGCATCAGTTGGCGCAGTGCGACCGGGAATCCCTGCCACAACTTGGCCCCGGTCTTTTTACCTTGCCTCCCTTGCGCTTTATACTGCCAGTCTGTCCTCAGCCACTGTTATTCTGATATGTCCAGTCACTATAAATCGCACTAGTTTTCACATAATGCAATGGGAATGTTCTCCCAAAGAGACACAGTAGGTTTACAATGTAGCAAAGTCTACAAAATGTTTCCTTTTCACTTTAATGCAGTGTTTCGGGAAAGCGTTGACTCTCCCTCAGCACTTCATTACCATGAATTAACACCACTTGATCTATAACAGCTCAACAATATGTTTTGCTTACCATCACAGAAAATTTGATAAATGTATGCATGTGTAGAGGGGCTTATTGTAATTGAAAATGATTATTATTTATTGCATTCCAACCACTAATCAGCAAAAGGCCCCTGTAGACAGATAAAACAAATCACCAAATACATGGTAACATGTTAATAGCTATTATATCTATTGTGTTGGGAGAAGAGTACAAACAAACTGATACTTTTGTGCTTAGCTATGAACTATTTATTCACTTATTTTCTTTTTCAGAGCTCCTATGATCACATGACCTTGAGCAATGACTAAAAGAGTAATGCCTTATTTACTAAAGAAATAAATGCTAGACAGAAATTTGGTGACCAAGTAGGTTGGGTTTGAGTTACTGAAAAAGGAAGGAAGGAAGGAAGGAAGGAAGGAAGGAAGGAAGGAAGGAAGGAAGGAAGGAAGGAAGGAAGGAAGGAAGGAAGGAAGGAAGGAAGGAAGGAAGGAAGGAAGGAAGAAAGAAAGAAAGAAAGATTCCTGTGGAAATTCTAGGAGAAAACTTAGGATATGCAAACAACAGCAGCAGCTGCTGCTGCAGAACACAGTAATTTCCATCTTTGCCTTTGGACCTAACTCATTCCTGGGAACTTCAGATGAAACTGCAACTGGATGTTGACTGATAACCAGTGTCTCTTGCTGAACTGCTGCTGCAAAACCTGTGGTAAATCTGCTGTAAGCTGTACTGCTGAAACACTACATCCATTTGATTATGCAAGTAAGAGAACCAACACTTAATTAAGGGGGGGGGATAAAATCCCAGAATTGCAGGTGGTATAAATGAGAACTGTGTGAAATACGAGGAAAACTGGGGGGGGGGGGCACCTTGATGTAGTATAATGCAATGCAACTACAATGCTATCAGACTAAGGGTCTGCTTAACACATAAGATGCTACTATTGTCCTCCATGCAATGGTATGAAATTCACTGGCAGTCAGGGCTGTGTGAATCACGACCATATCCATAAAGCCAGTACCTGTGATGGTAGCAGCTCTGAGTTTTGCTTTCTTGATTAGCATGAAGGGCCCTATCGTTATGGTTTCAAATGACAGACTAATGGGTATTCAGGGACATGACAAAAGAAGGTTAATATTCCTTAATGACTATGGATGTTTTCCTTAATGCCTGGAAATATCTCTCTCCTACCTCCTGAATGTGAAACCAATCAGAGCTAGAGGGCAGAGAAACTGTAGCAAATTTAAAGGGGGGAGAGCAATGAGTTTAGCTAGACTACTGTGGAGCCTAAGCTTGTTCTCTCTTTGGGACTTGGATGAAGACCCAGTGGTTTGGCTGCCTGAAGTATTAGCTATTTGTAATAGAGTAAATATTGCAAAGACACCATCAGTCTTGGGTGCTCTCTCATCCAAAGGTAGCTAACCCCTGTTGTGTAGCCACTGGATTCCCCACACATGGAAGCTGGGAGCCTTTAACAAAATGTATTCCAGCATGAGTTTTTGTGAGTCAGAACCAGCTTCATCTGATGCATAGAGCGTACATCCATAGGACACAGATGGGTGTGGAGAGATGTTACAAAGAGAGGCCAGATGGAAACAAGAATCAGGATAAGAGTGGGTGAGGGACTACTCCCAGCTACAGACAGATGAGCACAGAAGGATCAGCATATAATCAGATTTAATCAAAGAAGTTGCAGTGTGACACCAGATAAGGAGAACTAATTAACATCTGTAAAGGGTGGGTCATGCTGAGCTGTTAGCACCTATAGTGAGTGAGGAAACCCAAGTATGTAACACACTGTTACCCATGAGAACAATTTTGTTGCAACTGCAGGCTCCATTGCCATCATGTGCATGCATAATGTACCGGCCACTTGGTCTGTGTGCATTGTGTGATGGAAACTTGTAGCAGTGCTGCAGTTATGTGAAAACAACCTCCACTGTAATCCAGCAGAAAGTGATGTTACTTTTCTTACCATGGAATGGCTAGCAGGCTAACTTCTTTAATTTCTTTGCTATAGGACTACACTCTTTTGTCTAAACCAGACCACTGAGCAGCGGAGAGCTTTCCACCACTCTCAGCTGTTTTTTTGTGAAAAAGCAAGGCTTTAAACTGCTGTTTTCTGCTCTTCACAAAACCACCATGAATTGCATCGAAATCCATGAAAGTTCGCAGCAGTTCTTCAGTTCACAAACATTGCTCTGCGAACCATGAACCGCCCACAATTCATGATGAACTTTAGTCTGCTAGCTGGTTTGTGTCCATCCCTAGTCATAACTGACTTATTCTGACTCCAGCAAGGGGCCTTCAAGTCAAGTGAGAAGCAGACGTGGTTTGCTATTGCCTTCCTCTGCAGAGTCTTCCTTCATGCTCTCCTTTCTAAGCACCAGCCCTTCCAATATCTGACGAGATTGGGCTATACCATGCCGCCTTCCCTCCTTCTTCACAAATTACCAATGTGCATATGAACATTGATAAAACACTGCAAAAAATATATCTTGCTATTGACTATACATGTAGCTGGATCAAGATTCTTTTTGTGTGATATTTGGCCGGTGTACAGGAGTGCCCCTGCATGCCAGTAAAACCTTCCAGTTGAGTCCAAATTAAGAAAAAGCGACAAGCTGGACCAAGATTTTTTTAAAAATTGGAATAACAAAGGAAAGGTATAAAGGAAACTGGCTGATCCCTAAATTAAGGGTAAACCTGCTTTTCAGGGCCAGCTTCCCATGTTGCTAGTTGTGTGCTGAAGTGCCCAGTGGGAGTTCTAGCAAGCTCTCCTGCAAATATCACATATGTATGGTTGGAACACAGTCAAAAGGTTCCCAGAATGACACATAGGCAGGAAAAAACAATACTCTTGGCAACACAGAAAAGGAATGTTATGACAGTGATGAGAAATAATTCCCAGTGACAACATTGTCATTTATGAAGATTCTTGACAGCTCCTTATTGCGTTTGGCTACTGCTTATCAGTTTGCATTTGCATGGCTAGTTAGTGGGTTAATTTAATTATAGGCATTGCTTGTCAACAGGCTGGTGGAGATCTGGATGGGGCGACGGAACCTATTTTTCTGATTAGGAAACTGTATGCATGCCCATACATGAAAGTCCCTTAGGGACTGCTCAGTGTCTCTCAAATGCATTTTTAAACCAAGAACAAGTCTTTTCTTCACTCATAAGAGTAAATATTTGGGCATGGCTTGGACTCAAATCACTCTCAAACCATTCCATCCACTGATTACACTCACACCTACTTCTAAATATATATAAGGCAAAATAATAAGGCTGAGCTGAAACTGTATGGGGGAACCACATACCGGGGGGAAAAAAACCCCTTTCTGTGAAACAAGGGCCCCTGACTGGCAATAACAGGGGGAGAGCTGAGAAAGGGGGTCAAAATCTTCTTCTCTGTAGAATGAGTCCAGGAAGCATTACTCATATGGCTTCATATATGGCTTCATAATGTTATCATACAACCAAATCTGTCTGGATATGTGGCACCATAATATAATCATGCTAGCTGTAGGATCCCTAATTGGTTGAATCACACTGAGAACCAAAACTGAAGGCAACAGTTTGCAACAGTTTGGGAAACAAGGAGATGGAGGGGAGTCTTTAGGAGATAATTTCGTACCGCCCATTCCCTTTATTGCTTTGAAAATATTTCCTGATGAAATTTTCGCTCAGCTCTACAAAATAATGCAAATGGAAGAACCTCAGAGTAATAGAAGGAGATGCCAGGAGAGCATGGAATCCTGGTTCCATGGATACATGGAACTTTATTGTAAATGAACATTGTATATGAGCACATCACCATCTAGTCCACATTCAAGACACAAAAATGAGCCCCATGCCCTGTAGATCAGCCCACACAGTTCAACAGAGTAAATGCATTGCAAAGGGACACATTTTTAAGTATCACATTTACAGTAGGAGGTGGGGCTGCCAAGACTCACTGGGGGATCTCCACCCCCCCCCCCCCCGCTCCCATTTTCCACTAAGAGAAAAAAATGGCCACTGGCCCAACTGTATGATGCCACTCTTGAGGAAAGCCCAGAAGTGACATCAGTCCTCTCTAGGAATCACTGAAAGCTGTGGTTTTACCACAGTCATTAATGGCTTCCCCACCCTGTCTCCTGCTGGCTGGAAGGCCTGGCAACATTACAAGGAAGAGAACCTGGAACTTTGATAGCTTACTGGATGTACCAATGCAATTTACCACAGCAGTGAAAATGGCAAGTATTAATCTTAGGAATTCTTAGAAAAGGACCGGAGTGGTAATCAACCTTCCCTGAATCTATGTGCCACAAAGGAGGCCCAAATGCACACAGAAAGCACTTGCAAGTATGTGTGGGAGCTTGCCAGTTTTTATTTTTGGTGGTAGTCTGTCTCTCACCTTGGAATACATGTTAAGGATGGGAGTGGTTGCCATTGGAATGGAGAGGATAAAAAAGCCCCTGTGCATACAGCAGATTACCCATGGTTGTTTGGCTCCTAGACACCATGTGGCCACATTCAATATAGTGTGTTGTTATTGGGTCAACCCATTTCTGAAAAGATACCACAGACATAGAAACAATATTGGAAAGGACAAATAAGGCTGCAATTCTATGCATGATTAATGAGGAGTACGCTGCCTTGGACATAGGCTTGCCTGCGAGATCTGGCCCCACTAGCTTTCTCCCAACCCTCTCCAGCACAGTCTGGTGAGAGAAGCTGGCCACGTCCTCATTGGCCCTGTTCTTTGCTGCACATGTTTCTTGCTTGTCCTGAGCCTGTCATAGGGGGAATCCTTCTCTCAAGAAGCCAGTGGCTGCCTTCCAAGCACCTACCACTGGACACTTTCCTGCAGGTTACTTCCACTTGCTGGTTCTCGTCTGGCCCAGTTGTGGTGGAGCTGCCTCACCAGGGCTGGTACAGGTCTCATCACCTCCCCACCTCCAGGTTCTCAATCAGTTGGTGTCAGATGGGCTGTTAAAAGGCTGAGGCTCCACAGCATCCATCAATCCCAGCCCCAGCCTGGCACCAACAAGCTGGGCATTGTGCAGGAGGTCAAAGGTCTCGGTACCATCAGACAGCCTGGGTCTTGCCCACCACCAATCAGATAGGCATTGGCCAGGGGCTCAAAGGGCACAGGGCAGGATCTCAGAATGCCTGGTTCCTCAGTGGCTTCCTGCAGGCTAACCAGTGCCATCCCTGTACTGCAGGGGCTGCCAGATGGAGGCACTGGAGCTCTCAGAGCCTCTTCCCCTCCCACCTCCCCAGACCTTGCTGAGTTCAGGATTTAAGGGGATGGTCCTCGCAGAAGGTTTGAATACTCCCTACCTCCTCTTTGTTCTCTCCTTTATAGGGAGACTGAAATATAGAATCTAAGCGATTATAATAGGGCAGTGAAAAAACCCTTTCATTCTAAAAGATCTGGTCCTTCCAAAGAGGCATAAACTCCCTTCACAGTATGGTTGCCAACTCTGGATTGGGAAATCCCTGGAGATTTGGGGATGCAGTCTGGGGAGGTCAGGGTTTGTGGAGGGGGGGGGGGGTCCTCAGTAGGGTAAAATGCCACAGAGGCTCCAAGCAGCCATTTTCTCCTGGGGAACCAATCTCTGTAGTCTAGAGATTGGTTGTGATTCTGAGAGATATCCAGGCCCCACTCTGCTTCATGACCCAAACCCAGTATGTGGCAAACCAATACCTGAGAAAGCCCGGATCACTTTATTAATCCCCTTCACAACTGCTTAACTCCAGTCCCAATCCAGCAATTAAATAAGAGTCATTATGATGTGATTTATGATCTATGCATAACTGTTAGAATGACTGTGGATAATTAAAAGATAAAGTGCATGCTGCCAGGGGGTTCAGTCATTCTCTACATCCTAAATACAGATCCAGGAGCTGACCAGATTATAAATAGATGGGTTTATACAAATTCACAGGGAACACTAATTAGCAAACTCATCCTTATGCACTTGGAAGAGTCAGAGTAGATTAAGCTTTTACCCAGTACAGATCCACCTGAAGGAGTGCAGGAATTTCACACAGACATCTATTTAAGGGTCTGAGCAGCCATTCCACATGGCTTCTGTGTACCAGCTGCATATAGGGGGAAATCACATATCGATGGCTGCATGCAAGACCTCCAGAAGCCCTGCTTCATGTACATTTCAGTATTTGTGCGAACCTGACCCAGAAGTAGGGTTGCCAAGTCTGGGCTGGAAAATACCTGGAGACTTTGGGGGTGGAGCCAGGAGAGGGCGGGGTTTGGGGAGGCGAGAGGCCTCAGCATGGTACCATGCCATAGAGCCCACCCTTCAAAGCAGCCATTCTCTCCAGGGGAGCTGATCTCTGTCAGCTGGAGATCAGTTGTAAAAGCGGGAGATCCCCAGGCCCCACCTGGAGGCTGGCAACGCTACCCAGAAGTATGGGGACGTTCCATGAAGACATATGCCTGTATACGCCTGTATAGATGGATAGCAGGAGAAATTCACATGGCCATCTGAAACGACTCCAAGTAATATGTGGCTTTCATTCGGTAGTCCCTGTGGGCTGGTGATAGGGTTGCTATCCTCAAAGTGGGGCCTGGAGATCTCCTGGAATTACAACTGATCTCCAGACGACTGAGAAGTTCTCCTGGAGAAAATGGTGGTTTTAGAAACTGCCCTCTATGGACCCACTGAGGTCCCTCTGCTCCCCCATCCCTGCTTTTGCGATGTTACACCCAAATCACCAGGAATTTCCCAGAGTTGGCAACCCTGCATGGTGACCTTCAAAGACCTGTTTGTGAGCTGGGATATAGCATGAGTTCCCAAGGAAAGATTTTGTCTGGCACAGAACATTTAAAGAAACCCCCAAAATAAGCAAACAGTGAGAAACATGAAATGAGTCTCGCAGTGGGATTTATTTCTTCTCTGCTCCCTCCATCATATCTTGTGGCAGTGAGTTCCATAAATTAATTCGGTGCAAAGTGTTCTTTTGTCTTTCTTGAATCTATGGGCAATCAATTTCATTGGATGACCCTGAGTTCTCATACATGGGGGGGGGGGGGAATTCTCTCTCCAGTTTCTCTAGACCATGCAAAAATTGATTAAGTTCTATCATATCTCCTTGCAAAATTTATACCTTCCTCTTCCTGCTGAGTTGATTAAGAGGCATACATTCTGCATTGCCCACCTAACATTATTCAACTGTGACAGCTTACTCCAAGGAACCTAGAAAAATCACTGTATGAAAGCTCCATTTTAATCCAGAATCTCCACATATTTTAGAAATTCTGAGGACATGTTCCTTTAATAATTTGCTAATTGTGTGGAGATTACAAAAAAAAAAAAAAGAGGAAAGGAAAAACATTGGGGGAAAACAGAGATTGCTAATTGTAAGCATACGAACAATGTAATATAGATTTTTAAAAATTACATATAGAAGATGGAGAGGCTGGGCAAGAAGGAATTTGGACATCACATGACACTATGGACAACAGGCCTGGAAAAATGTCCTGTCCCTTTCATAGAGGTTTAATATGTGGAAACAGGCAGCTGAAGGTTTCTATGCCAAGGATATAAATTAACATCACCTGGTATATAACAGCCCATTGATCTTCTATTGAAGGGATAGGACATTTTTCTACAGGTCTGCTGGCAACTGTACCTGCTCCCCACTCCCCACCCCTCAACCATATTTTGGATCAAAAAGCACACATATGCAGATATGAAATGAAAACTGCCTGGTATGGATGTCTGGCTATCCATGACGAAGTTTGTGCATGAGAGGTTGCAAAGACAGAGAGAAAATAAAGAGAAGGAAGCCCCCAATCTCTAAGGGGAAAAGAACTTCTAGATCCTTTCAATTCAGTCCTTCATTTAAATGGAAAATCTAGCTCATGAGTTCCATCAGCCAGTTCTGTGTGAGGTATTTTCTTTTTGCATGCCCTGAATTTGATTCTGAAGTGAAGCAAAGGGGTAAAGTGAGTGACTCTGGGTTGCTGGAGCATCTTCTAAGCTTTCACTGAAGCCCTGATTTACAGACAGCTGTGCCAGCTGCTGCCTTAATCTGCCATAAGAGCAAAGTGAGGCAGGAAGATTACCTGGACTTCTAGGCCCCCAGACCAACCTGAGTTAAGGTCACTCTGTACCCTTAGTTCTCACTCCCTTGGTAGCCATTGTCATGAACATAGGCCATGGGTAAGGGAGCCAGGAACTGGCTGAAGCACCACAGCTAGGTTTTGCCAACCTCCAGGTGGTAGCTGGAGCCCTGCCACTATTGCAACTGATCTCCAGGTGACAGAGATCAGTTCACCTGGAGAAAACAGCTGCTTTGGAAGTTGGACTCTATGGCTTTCTGCCCCAGACCCCACACTTTTCAGGCTCCACCCCCCAAATCTCCAGGTATTTCCCAACCAAGAGCTGGCAGCCTTAAGCCACACAGAAGGGGGAGGAGCTGGGTAGCTCTTCAAGGTCAGGAACCATATGTCTAAGAAAAGATAATCTTGTCTCCTCTGGCTGCGGGCACAAGGAGCAGATGTCTGCCTTGCCTCAAGCCTCTTCCTTGAGCAAACGTTCACCCACAAGAGTTAGCAAGACTGAGCATCAGACAAAGCCAAGCCTTCCATGCTTGTTGCCTGGATCATGGCAAACCAGCCACTGAATCCCGCTGCCAGGTGGCCAGGAACAAAGCATGCTGTGTCCCTTTAACAGGGGTCTGATGAGTGGAACTGGGTAGTTGAAGCTTTTCATGGCAGGAAGTGAAATAACATCACCTGGTATTTGCTGCAGCTCAAGCTTATAGGAAAGGGACAATGAGGGGGACCAGTTTCAAAGCTAGCAACCCTACCTGCTGATGTCGATGTGAAATATACACCAAAGCAGTTATAAAACTAATAGTAAGCTTTCTTGCTTTTTGTGTAAAGAAAGGAAATCAGTATATATAAAAGAAAACAAGTATTGGGGGGGGGGGGAGCACACTGTTTTTCGTGTGGGTATGTCCTCTTGAATGATCTGTACTGGGAGAGGCAGCCATGCTTGTGGGGGGTTGCCATTCATGCAGAAGGGCAATTGTGACAGTGGTTTGAATGTGCCAGGTGCTGCCTCTTGGCCTCTTTAATCTGCAAGTTAAGATCTTCCTCTCTGCCAAGAACACGAGCAGCTAGGATTTCCCAGAAACCCCACCATGGGGAAGAAGCCAGGTAAGGTCAGAAGTTAAAACTGCCCTGTCCAATCTGACAATACTGGGGAGCTTTCTTTCCTGTAACGAAACCTCTCCAGCCCTGCCTGTCTCTCTTTTCCAGAGAACACAGTTTTACACTTGTCCTTCACACAAATAACCCGAGGGTGGGAATTATTCAGAAAGCTCATGTTTGACACCCCATCTGTTCATTTCTGACAGCGATATATAATGTAAAGCTATAAAAACTTGAAAAATAATGCAACATAAAAAGAGATTGACTCGGCTCCAAGAGGCCGTAAACGGTAACAAATACCACTGTGTGATTTATTTTCTGCTGTAATCTTTACAGTAAGTCATCTTTCAGACATTTCCTCGTGACAGGTTTTAATAATATTAATGCCCAGAGCAATCCAAATCATCGCCAATAGACATATTTATCAAGCTGCCAATCCAAGTAAATGAAATTCTATAAGCAATAATGTAACATGTTAAAAGGGAGCTAATAAAACAAGTCAGCAGAGAAATATTACTTCAAAGAATTCTCCCCCCTCTCTCTCTAATCCGTCCCTGAATGTTATACAGCCAAAATGCAAATCTTTTTTTCCCCCTTTCGTAATTTATCGCTCTGAAAATATCAGTGACCTTTCTCCCGGCTCCTGCACAGCCTTCATAAAGAGTGTGATGCATCCTGCCAGATTAACTGAATGTGGGGCTGCTTAGTATTGCTGCTCCTTCTCCCCCTCTCCCTCCCCCCTCTCATTTTTGCCTTTGGACCAGGATGTGATGGGTAGCATCAAAGAGTAAGATCTTAAATCCTGGAGATTTATTAAAGACTGACATGCCCTAACTATACCTTGGCAACTGAGCAGGTATTTATGAACAATTATCCAGATGCTAGATAAGTTTCAATTAAGAAGGAGCACAAATTTGCTTTAAAAAAACCCCAACAACCTGGCTTTCCCTTTCATGTAGCTCATTTTTAATGAATGTTTTGTTTGGTTAAAAGGTTCAGAGTTTTCTTTGGGTTTTTTTAAACCCAGGATTTAAGCCAATCTAATGCTGCTGCACCCAGTTTGTACTTCTGTCGGATTATTCTCTCATGCTTTCCACCAAGGAGCTGAGGGCAGCTTGTGTATAGTTGCTTCTCAGCATTTGATCCCCAGCATAACCTGTTTGAAAGTCCCAAGATGATTCAGTGAACTGTATGGCTGGTGTCCATGTGTGTGTGTGTGTGGGGGGGGGGTTGAAGCCTGAACTCCACAGTCCTACTCTGACATTTAAACCCCTCCAGCATGAGATGCTGGCTCTCTGGTGGAATTCTGTTGATGGGCTTGGGTCAGGGATGGTGGAGGCTCATTGAGGGGATGCTTTCGTGGAGAAGGAAGGTGCTTGGGGTAGGAGGAAACTGTCCTAGCTGGTTGAGCTCATAATATTTAACCGTCAGTCATGAGTCCTGGGAGCCCATTGATAGTGGAGTGGTGCATAGGAGTGGGAGATAATGGTGAGGAAAGATGGATGAGGAGCCACGCAGGTGCTCATCACCTGTATAATTTTCATCCCACCCAAGGAGATGTGGGTGAAGAGGCTCTTATTTCCTTTGTATCTGCCCTGGTAGTAGGGTTGCCAAGTCTGGGTTGGAAAATACCTGGGGATTTTGGGGGTGGAGCCAGGAGAGGGTGGGGTTTGGGAAGGGAGGGACCTCAGCATACTACAATGCCCTTCAAAACAGCCATTTTCTCTGGGGGAGCTGATCTCTGTCGGCTGGAGATCAGTTGTAAAAGCAGGAGATCCCCAGGCCCCACCTGGAGGCTGGAAACCCTACCTGGTAGTGTAAAATGCTAGGCCTGTGGGGAAAAAAAATACTACCCACAGCCTTATGTTAGAGAAGTGTGTAAACCTGGCTTGCTTGATCAAAGTCTGGCTGGACAAACTTCTGGGAATGCTGTTCCATCTCAAGTTGGCCTTACACAAGCTGAATTAGAGGCTGGGGTGGAGGTAAGGTTACCAGCTGTGGGATGAGAAATTCCTGGAGATTTGGGGAATGGAGTCTGGGGAGGGTGGGGTTTGGCCAGCAGAGGGGCTTCAGCAGGTTGTAATGTCATAGAGACCACCTTCCAAAGCAGCCATTTCCTCCAGGGTGATTCTAGGAGGTCTCCAGCCACCACCTGGAGATTAGCAACCCTAGCTGGAGGCAAAGTAGTGATATTCTTCTGCTGTTCTGTCCCTGGAAAAGACAGAGGCTAATTTTGACTGAGCCTGCTGTTGATAATAATTTGTCCCTTAACTGTGGTGTTTTTGTGAGTTTCTTTGCTGATTGAATCTCTCTTATCCTCGCCTATTAGGATGCCAGACTGAAGGTGGATCTGTTAACTTAGGTGTCAAAAAGCTTCCGCTTATCAGTGCTCTAAATATAAATTCAGATTGATTTTACCTCTGGATGCTGACAGGATACTGGGTGTGGTGAAAACCACCACTGCCCCCATTTGATCTTAGGCCCCTGGGTTTCTAAAGTACTGACAGGAAAAGGTAGCATCATTTCTGATTTCTTTATTTCTTTTAGAATATTTCCATGCTTTCTCTTAAGCATCTTGCACGAGGCAGCTTACAATAAAAAAAAAACAGTATAAAACAAGCCAATAAAAAGCCCAAGACATTAGACAGCAGCAGCATAAAAATCTATCCAGAAAACAGAACAGACTATTGAACCCCTAATTAAAAGCCTACGGGAAAAAAGATGTGTTTTAGCCTCACACCAAGCAAGCCTTAAAGGTGGCCATTCCGAAGGTGAGGTGCCACCACAGAAAATGGCCTGTCTCTAGTTGCCACCTGCCTCACCTCTGAAGGCAGAGAGGCACAGAGAACAGGGTTTGAGAGGCAGATCTTAACTGATGGGCTGAATAGTATGGGAGGAGACAGACCTTTGGGTATCCTAGCCCCAAGCCATTTAGGGCCCTAAATGTAAGAACCAGATGGGTAACCAGTGTTAAACTTTCAGCACAGGAGAGGTAAGATCCCTGCAACCAACCTCTGGCAGTAGTGACTACATTTTGGACCACCTGAAATTCCCAAAGCATTGTCAAAGGCAGCTCCACGTAGAGCACATTCCAATAATCTATCTTGGATGTGTCTTTGTTGAGACAGAGTGTCTTTCTAAAGCCTTTGAAGGAAACGGCCATTAGTCAGATCCTTTAAAAGTCTTCCCTGAATAAAGATGATGTAGCCAGCTGGTTCCCAACTTTCCCCCATCTGGTGAAGGTTAGGGAGGTTTTGGAGGCAAAGAAATTTCAGTATTCCTGGATAATACATCTGGTTTTGGCCATTTCAGTCTGGCTTCATGCCTGGTTTTGAAACTGCAACAGCTCTAATTTGTTTGAGTGAAAAATCTCTGTGTACAACTTCATAAAGGCAATTTGTCTTTGTTGATCTTGTTGGGTCTGTTGGTGGCTTTTGACATGGTAGATCACTCCAGAGTAATACATACTTTAAATGTCCCTGTTATGACTCTAGACTTTTTTGTCCAGATGGACAGAAAGAGTTTCTACCTGAGAGAACTTAAGCAGTTTGAGACTGGTCCTGTGGAGTGCCACTGTGATTAATATAGTGCTCGTTAATATCCACACCAGTATGTTGGCATTGCCTCATTCTATACTTCATTTAAGCACTAGGTAGGGTTACCAAATCCCGCCTGGGAAATTTCCAGAGATGGAGGGAGGAGTTTGAGGAGGGGAAGAACCTCAGTGGTGGTACACAGGATTGCCAGCTCCAAGTTGGGAAATATCTGGAGATTTTGGGGGTGGAGCCTGGAAAGGGTGGGGTTTGGGAAGGGGAGGGACCTCAGCAGGGCATGATGACAGACAGGGCACCCACCAAAGCAGCCATTTTTTACCCAGGGGAACTGATCTCTGTCATGTGGAGACCAGTGGTACAGAAGGGCTGATATTTGGGCAATGTAGGAAATTTGGGGGCACATTGGAAAAAGCTCCTATGGGATAATTTCTCTTTTGGAATGAGTGGGATGGTTTCCAAGATAACATTTTACTCATTCAAAATGAGTAGTGTGAAAAAATTTACATAAAGTAATCTACAGTACTAGGGAATTATAATGCGTGTGCATAGGTATGCAGGATATTTGCAAGGATATGATTTGTTTACATATGAACAATTTTTGCAACAGTTAAAATGCTGTAATGTGTTTGATCATACATTATTAGGTTCATTGTCTTCAATGTTATAAAGCTTAACTGGATATCTACATGTGTTGCTAGTCCTGTTGTTTTTACACAAATCTGTTCTGCCCACAGAGGGTACTTTTTTTTTTGTTTACTACATTTTTTTTTTAATTTCAACCCCCCCACCCCCCACCCCCCCGCTCCTCTCACATGACATGGAGTGCAGCAGTTTGCAGATCTCTCTCTCATGTACTGGGTATAGTCACAATTTTCCTTGTAGAAACTAATGTGCTTATACTTTCCGTTTTTTTTTTTTTTAAAAAAAAGCCAAATAGTACAATTTTACATGCCAAGTTATATATGAAGTGTTTTATGTTGTTAAAGCAGTAAAAATAAGTTTTAAGCATGATAGGAAAGTAAGTCTTGCATACATTTCAAATATCCACCAAGCTGATTTTTTTTTTCTGGGGGAAGGGAACCCATAGTTTTTTCCATGACTTCAAAATGTTTTGAAAGTTCAGATTTGTGGTGATATAGGCCAGAGCTAGGCCTCCTACACCTGTTTTTTTTTTTGTAAGAACTAGCTGTAGAGATTGTACAAAAACGCAAGAAGTTAGAGCTGCCAAGATGGAAAACAAGAATGATGAATTAGGGACTTAAAAAGAGAGGTAGGGAAAATATTTGAGCCTTGCAGTACACCAGAGTTGCCAGCTCTGGGTTGGGAAACACCTGGATATTTGGGGGGTGGACCCTGGGGAGGGTGGGGCTTGGGAAGGGGAGGGACCTCAGCAGGGTAGAATGCTCTAGAGTCCACCTTCCAAAGCAACCATTTTCTCCAGAGGAACTGATCTCTATTGGCTGGAGAGAGTTGTAATAGTGGGAGATCTCCAGGCACCAACTGGAGCTTGGCAGCCCTACAGCACACTCATTTTTGTTTTCTTTACACACACACACACATACTCACACACGTTATCCCCAATGCCACCTGTAAGGGAAACCAGCCCTGTGTGGTTCTGGTTGTGTATGGAACTGAGTGGCAGGAGTGGCATCATAAACCCTCCTCCCAAAGAACAGTTTTAAACACTTTAAAAATATATATATTTTTAAATAAGGTTCCCAACAAATTTAAAATATTGGAAGGGCTTTAGAGCACCACCAAGCAGCTGCTGTAAGACCTTGTAACTGAGTCTCTGCCCTGTCCCCCTCTCTTGCAAGTAAGCTTTTTAATGCTAACTTGGCCCAGACATGTGTGTCTTTTGGCCTTCAGCTCCTGGCTTGAGGGTCTAGCCTGGACGTGAGAGGAAGACCTGCTAGGGAGAGGCTTGCCTACTACTGTATTCTGAAGCCCCCCTCCCATTTATTTATTGAGAGCCAGTTTGGTGTAGTGGTTAAGTGCACACTCTAATCTGGGAGAACCGGGTTTGATTCCCCACTCCTCCACATGCAGCTGCTGGATGACCTTGGGCAAGCCATAGCTCTGTACCAGCTGTTCTCTCAAGGACAATTGTCTCAGAGCTCTCTCAGCCCCACCCACCTCACAGGGTGTCTGTTGTGGGGAGGGGAAGGGAAAGGAGTTTGTAAACTGCTCTAAGACTCCAAGTGAGTGAAGGGCGGGATATAAATCCAATCTCTTCTTCTTCGTCTTTACACTGGTAAGCTGCTTTGGGCCTCCACTGGGGAGGAAAGCTGTATATGAATACTTAATTTTTTTAAAAAAAATAGATACATTTACAAGACACACTATAAGTAGGCTTCCTGTTTGAAATGCAGAGGAGGTACAGGAGCAATGATTCCATCAGCATTTGATTCACAGATAAGTATGTCTATCAGAAGTAATGATGGGCACAAATCAGCTGACATACTAAAGTTCATCACGAATTTTGGCTGTTTTGTGAAGCAATGTTCGCAAACTGAACAACCACCACAAGCTTTCACGAATTCTAATGCAGTTTGTGGCAGTTCGTGGTTTCACTCCCCACTGCTCAGCTGTTTGGGTTAAATGGTTCTGAGCCATTTAAACCCCTGCTTTCTGCTCCCTAAAAGCAGCAAGGACCAGAAAGCAGGGGCTTAAACTTTTAATGGCTCATGGTCCAATACAAACCGGGTTGTTTTGTAAACCAGTCTCCCATTTGTATGGATTCATGGTTTGGTTTGTGGTTCAACCATGAAGCAAACTGCAAAAATGCAGTTCATGCCCATCCTTAATTAAAAGCTTTGCAAATTGGGGGGGGGGGAAGATTTCTGCATGGAAAAAAGAATACAATGAGTGTGTTCATATGGCTTTTTTGAGCCGCGCCAGGCACGAGTGCCTGGTAGATATAAAGTGCATGTCCAGACCTCAACATCTGGGAATCGTGCTGTTTTCGTTAGTAGTCTGTCGATCCCCGTCAGGGATCCGTACTTAAAAGATAGTAGTTTAAGTCCAGACGAAAGCTGGCCGATGGGCCAATGCTGGACTTTCCACTGGGAGGTTGTTCCACCAGCATGCAATCAGCACATAGGGATGGACTCCAGACCATCCCGAATGATTACCATTCTTTTAAAAAACTCTTAGCGATGTGTGCATAACCACTTAAACATGCGACATCCCCAGAGCTCTGCTCAAGCGATCCAAACAATGTTATGTTTCTGATGGTCCCCTGAACTTTATCAACTTAATTAAGTGAAATGGTACCTAGAGGAAGGTACTGCTGGTAGTGTTTTACCATTTTTAGTACGCACATGAGTGGAAAAACAAGTATATGGTGAGATGCCTATGTGCATGTGCAGACAGGCTTAAAAAAAAAAAGCCGACTGCACAGCTCCTCACGATGGATGCCATCTAGACAATCCACTGCGGGAGTCACGTGTGGTGAAGCACTTCATGGGCATGCTGTCTGGTTGGGCAACACTGGATCAAAAAGATCTAGCTCAAATTACAGCCGAGCCAATGGCGGGATTAGCTGCCCATTTGAACACCCTCAGTATCACCTTTTTAAGGTATATCAGAGATTCTGACTGCTGAACATTAGCTACGTTCTGATTTTGAGTTTTGTGAAAATCCTAATTCAAACCTTCCCCCCACAACCATAAGTACTATAAATCTCAACTGTGATACAAACTGAAACGGTGGGATTTTTGATGGAGTCAAATGCAAGCAGATCTAATTTTCTGTTGCTTTGACCCGAAAATGACCATTATATAGTATGTGTCTAAATGAAGTACGTTGCACCATAAATGAAGTATGCTGTACCATAAATAAATACCATACAAATGACATATAAAAAGTACACATGGGTACAAAACACAAACAAATCTAAAAACCAACAGTGAAAAGCAGAAGATCGAAAACACTAAATGGATATAAAACAAAATGAAATACAGAATGTTTGCTCATTGCCAGCTAGATTTTATACTGAAGAGGTGAAATCCTGCAAGGTGCACAGAACCACCCTTAGTAAATGCTGAGGCATTCTCTTACAGGCAGGGTTAGTATCAAGAGTCAGAGGAAGAATGACCTCCCCCTAGAGCGTTAGTCCCCCTTTTGTAAGGAGTATAGAACGTCTGACAGTGAAAATCCTTTCCTCTTTTAAGTTAAACAGCTGCAAAGATTTCAGCAATATCTGTAATCCCCAATGTGTAATCCCACATTATGGAAACTCACTTCTCTTAAATACCTCCCTCTGGCATAATTGACTTTTCATGCACATTTTAATAATGATATTTCAGCAGGTTGAGAGAAGACCTTTTTTTCAAATTATGTTATGGGCCAGGGGGAGGGAGAGTGTTATAAAACTAATTACCCTTTCTCTTCTGGTGGAATTGTTACAATGCATGGTGTTTGTGTGTGTTTATATGCAAGAGTAAAGGTGTACTTACAGTAGGGTTGCCAGCTCTGGGTTGGGAAATACCTGAGCTTTGGGGGGTTGAGCCAGAGGAAGGCGGGGTTTGATGAGGGGAGGGACTTCAATGGGCTATAATGCCATAGAATCCACCTTCCAAAGTGGCCATTTTTTCCAGATGAACTGATCTTTGTCACTTGGAAGCCAGTTGTAATAGTCGGAGATCTCCAGGCACCCCCTGGAGGTTGGCAACACTAATGTTCAGGGTCAAGTCTAATTTTCTGCCTGAATGGATGTGGGGAGGGGGCTTTTTTGCCCCCACCCAGACTGGAAAAGGAGCATGAGTCTCCACATGGGTTGGGCGGGGCTCACTGCAACCCAGCCAATCCAAGGAAGGCATGGAGTGGCTACTGAAGGCAGCTCTGCCACCATGGCCACAGGCTGGTCACCACAGCAGCTGCCCACGAGCAAGCTAGTTGTTATTGAGGCTGAACAGATTGTCTTGAAAGGGGCCTTTATTTGTCTGCTCCACATTATTGAATGGGGCCTTAAAGACAGAACTTAACAAAGTGGCCTAATTTTTTGATATAAGTTTAATAAATAGTGGGGGGGGGGGAAATGCCCATGTAGATATGGCATGAATTTATTTTGGCGTGCATGCACACACGCATGCACACACACACACACACACAGTCCTCACAACAACCACAACCAAGGGAGATTGGTTAGGATGAAGGAAAGTGACTGGCCCGAGGTCACCCAATGAGCCTCCATTGTAGAGTGGGGATTTATACATGGGTCTCCATATATGGGTCTCCCAAACCTTAGTCCAACACTTAACCACTATAAGATCCATTTTCTGATTACTGACCCCTTCTTACAAAGACATATTTAGAAACTGCCACCTATCCAACTGTTTTGATGTCCTGGACTTTGGAGATTTCAACAACCTTCAACTGGCATTAAAATTCTAATTAGGGATGGCAACAATAGTGCAAGTTGCAGTGGCATATGTAGGGATAATTGGCAAGTTGGTGGGGCGGGGCGGGGCGAGGGGGAGATCTGAGGACAAAAGGGAGGTTTCCCCAAGCCAGCTGCTTATTGGCTGTGACCAGGCTGGGGGTAGGGAAGAAATTACTTTGAGAACGTGCAGCCATTTATTAAACCCAAATTATTGTATGATTTGAAAGGAATGAGGCTTGGTAGCTTTTGAGAGCCAGTTTGGTGTAGTGGTTAAGTGTGCGGACTCTAATCTGGGAGAACTGGGTTGGATTCTCCACTCCTCCACTTGCACCTGGCTGGATGACCTTGGGCAAGCCATAGCTCTGTACCAGCTGTTCTCTCAAGGACAGTTGTCTCAGAGCTCTCTCAGCCCCACCTACCTCACAGGGTGTCTGTTGTGGGGAGGGGAAGGGAAAGGAGTTTGTAAGCTGCTCTGAGACTCCAAGAGAGGGAAGGGCGGGATATAAATCCAATCTCTTCTGCTTTTAGGACAGAACTGTGTGCAGGTAAGGATAAACGCGACATGGCAGAAGTGCTGGCTGAGTTTGAAGCCAGGTCGAGGGCAGTCAGATACTGGCACCCTTCAGATGCTTGAATCTCACTGTGATTAGTTTTAAATACTCACTCGATTAGTTGTAAATACTACTGCAATCGATCCAACCTTCAGATGCTGCCTGTAAGTTGCAACTCATCTTAAACAGGAGGTAAGTGTTCATAGATATTAAGAGCAGTCATTCATAAACCTAGTTTAACCCATATATTGGTGCTTTGTGTCTTCATTCTAAGCAGTGTTCCCTCTAAGCTGAGTGAGTGTGAGCTAGCTCACAGTTTTTTAGCTTCTGGCTCACACATTTTTGTCTCAGCTCAGGAGGGATGGCTCCAGAGCAAACTAATTTATGCAGCAGCCAAACCGCTCGCTCATAACTTTAATGCCAGCAGCTCACAAAGTGGAATTTCTGCTTGCAAAACTCCACAGCTTAGGGGGAACATTGATTCTGAGGTGTGAAGGTAATTATCTATTTTGTTTGTGAGGAGAGGCATTTAAGACCATTTCCGCAGTAGTGAAATTCCTCACATTTTTAAAACTGAGCATTATGTGAAATTTCCCGCAGTAGATTTTTCCTCACCAGGCGCAAACCCAAAGTTTTCTCCTTCTTATAGGGCCATTCCACACCAGTGCCTTCTCCGACGTTACCACTCAATGTATTTCGGCGCAAGCAAGCGTTTCCGCATAGTTTGCATCGGAATTAGTTAAAACCCGATTTTTCTGTGGAAATTCCCCGCATTTTCCCGATCCTTGATTTTCAGGTTCGGGAAAATGCAGGGAATTTCCACAGAAAAATCGGGTTTTAACTAATTCCGATGCAAACTATGCGGAAATGCTTGCTTGCGCCGAAATATATTGAGTGGTAACGTCGGAGAAGGCGCTGGTGCGGAATCGCCCATACTGTGTTTTTGAATCTCCCATTTTAGCAAGTTCTGAAAATCCGGGGTAAGAAGGAGAAAACTTTGGGTTTGTGCCTGGTGACAAAAACCTACTGTGGAAAATTTCACATAATGCACAGTCTTAAAAACGTCAATGTGGGGGATTTCACTACTGTGGAAATGATCTAAGAGAGCAATCCTAAGCAAGTCTACTCAGAATCCTGCTCTGGAGTCTGAATTCAGTGAGGATTACTCCTGGGAAATGTTTTTAGGATTGCACTGCAAATGTATTTACCATGCAGTTTATCAGGTTAAGTTTGCCATAAAGCCATGTTACTTTGTAAGCATATAGTACTTTTCTGTTTCTGAGTAAGTTAATAGTACATCTGTTTTGGGGTCTCCCCCCTTTAGAAACACAGTGCACAATGATTTGTACCTCTCTCTTTGAGTGTGTGTGTAAATTCTGTAATATTCGTATGCCAGAAATAAAAAAGAAGCATTTAAAAAATATTTGACAAAAGAACTTCTAGGTCTCAAAATAGCTTCCAACAGCATATATACCCTCAGGTAGGCCTACTTTTTAATTTAGTTTTAATACTTGAACTGCAACTGGTGAATTTTTTTGCGCTCAAATAGTGTATGAGCCATAACTTATTTATTTACTTCATTTATATTCTGCCTTTCTCCCCAGCGGAGACCCAAAGTAGCTTATATCATGCTTCTCTCCTCCATTTCATCCATAAAACGGTACCCAATAGGTCTGTCAGCACGTGGATAATCCAGCCCTGGATCTGAGCACAGAGCGATAGCCACAGGTCATTTCGTAGAAAAAGAGGTGCAGGAGCTCATTAGCATAACTCATTAGCATAACTTATTTGCATATGCTGCACCACCTGACATCACTGGAAGTATGTCAGAAGGCAAGAGAGAGAGGGAGGGAGGGAGGGAGGGAGGAAGGAAGGAAGGAAGGAAGGAAGGAAGAGAGCTACTAATCCAAGCCTCAGAAATACCACTATTCTGGGAGGATAGCTTCAGTGCTGGCTGAAGCCTTCAGAAGGCTGGTCGGAGGAACAAGGACCTTTCCAGGGGGCGGGGTCATTTTGCTGCAGCCATGACACAAGCAGGCATTCCCCTGCAGGGAGGGGGCTGGCACTAAGTCCCGGAACTGAGCTCCCCTGAGCTCCTGCTCGAACTGACCCCTGGCGATAGCAGAGCTGCACTTGTTCAATTTTGTCCACACACCAGAGCTATGCTGAGAGATGGTGTTATCAAGAGCACTAATTGTAGGCAGGGATGTTACAGGAATTTCATAACTTGATTCCAGAGTTTACATTTCTTTTATAGTTTCCTTACCCTAGGGTTGTCAATCTTCAGATGGGACCTAGAGATCTTCCAGAGACACATCTTATCTTCAGACTACAGAGATCAGGTCCCTTGGAGGAAATGGCCACTTTGGAGGGTGGACTCTATGGCATTACACCCTGCTGCTGTCCCTCTCCTCCTCAGGCTCCACTTTCAAACCTCCAGGAATTTCCTAACCCAGAGTTGGCAGTAGGGTTGCCAACCTCCAAGTGGTGGCTGGAGATCTCCTGGAATTACAACTGATTTCCAGGCAACAGAGATCAGTTTGCCTGGAGAAAATGGCCACTTTGGAGGTTGGACTATATGGCATTATACCCCATTGAAGCCCCCCCCTTCCAAGCCCTGCCCTCCTCAGTCTCCACCCCCAAAATCTCCAGGTATTTCCCAACCTGGCACCAGCAACCCTAGCTGGCAGCCCTACTTCACGCTCAGGAACTGCAAATGGAAAAAATCAGCTTATGTACTGAGATTCCAGGGAGTCCCAGAACACAATGGAGAAGATTTGAAGAAGCTTTTAAGCGAAGCCTTGGCACTGGTTGCAGATACTAAAGTGGAACTTCTACAAATGGATATGGATATGGTTTATCGAACCTGTCCAGACTATATCAAAAAAAGTAATCTGCTCGGAGAGGTTTTTGTGAAATTCTCCAAAAGATCAAGCAGAGATCAAGAACTTAAAGTGTCTAATGGGATTACCCTAAAAATCGAAGGTACAGATATAAAAGTTTTAAAAGACATTCCATTTGAAATCAGGAAAAAGAGGAAAAAACACAAAAATCTGACATCTTTTTTACAGAAAAATTCCATGCCATACAGATGGATTTTTCCTGAAGGGCTCCTCTGGAACCCTTTTTAAATATGAGAGTGACATTCACTACCTTCCAGTCCTCAGGAATAAAGGCAGATTTTAAGGAAAGATTACATATTTTTTGTCATGAGATTCACATTTGAGTTCTTTCAGAACTCTTGGATGTATGCCATCCGGGACTGGTGATTTATTTGTTTTTAAGTTGTCTATCAGTCATAGGATCTCCTCTCTTGTCACCTCAATCTGACTCAGGTCTTTCAACACCCCTCCTGAAATCAGCGGTTCCGGAGTGGGCAGGCACTTCTCATCTTCCACAGTGAAGATAGAGGCAAAAAATGCAGTCAGCTTCTCAGCCATTTCCCTATCATCCTTCAGTACGCCTTTTACCCCTTGGTCGTCCAAGGGCCCCACTGCTTCCCTGGCTGGTTTCCTACTTCTAATGTATTTGAAGAAAGTTTTATTGGTGGTCTTTATGTTTTTTTTGCGATATGCTCCTCATATTCCCTTTTTGCCTGTCTGATCACAGACCTGCATTTTATTTGCCACAGCCTGTGTTCCCTTTTATCAGCCTCATTGACACTAGCTTTTCACCGCTTAAAGGAATCCTTCTTACCTTTTACAGCTTCCATTACTTTGTTTGTTAACCATGCAGGCTTTTTTCTATACCTATTTGTGCCTTTCCTAACCTGTTGTATATATTTTTTTTTTCTGAGCATCTAGGACTGTAGTTTTAAATAGTCTCCAAGCTTCCCCAATGGTTTAGACCCTTTGTACTTTTCCTTTCAGTTTTCTCCTCACATGTCCCCTTATATCAGGGAAGTTACCCCTTTTAAAGTTAAAAGTGGTTGTGTCAATCTTTTGGGGCAACTCCTTATTTATACAAATGTTGAACTCAATAATATTATGATCACTGTTCCCAAGCAGTGCAATCACTTTTGCATGGAGTTCTTTTGAGTAGGCAAGCTTGTGGATAAGCCTGGTCCAAAAGACATTATTTGACTTCCAAAAGACTGTCAACAAGGACCTTCACCAAAGACTCCTGAGTCAGTTCAGCAGTCCTGAGTCAACTTAGCAGGTCCTTAACCTGCTAAATTTTCTTAACCAGCATGAAAGAATAAATGGACAGTTTCTGCATTGGAGGGAAGAAAGCAATGAGATCCCACAAGGATCACTGGTATTATGTCATTAGTTGGTAAATGGTTGGGAATAAGGAGAGGCCATGTACTGGCCAGGTTTATGGATTCAGATTGGTAAAAACCAAATTAAATTGTGAGATGCTCTAAGAAGACCTCTCCAGATTTGGTGAGTGGGCAACAATGTGGGAAAATGAAGTTCAATGTAAATGAATACAATATGACACACATTGGAGCAAAAAATCTTGACTTTAAATATGTATTGAAAGGTCTGAACTGGCTGGAACTGTGAAGGAAAAAGTCATCTTGGGGTTATAGTGGACAGCTGGATGAAAATGTCAATTTAATAATCCCTACCATGGAATTTGCCTTCTTCACTGCTGCCACATACTAAGAAAGGGATTGAAAATGAAATGGCCAGTATTGTATTGCCTTTGTATGGATCTATGGTACAGCTCCATTTGAAATACTATATGCAGTTCTGGTCACTGTATTATTTATTTATAAAAACTTCTATGCCACCTCTTCAGAGTCCTGCTCAAGGTAGCTTACAATTAAAATAATAAGTCACCAATATAAAAACAACTTGCATTGTCAACCAAGATGCTTAAAGGGTTGGAATTTCTATGAGGAAAAGCTTAAAAATTTGGAACTTTTCAGTTTGGCGAGAAGATGCCTAATGTGAGACACATTAGAGTTTTTCTCCCTGTCCCATAAAACTAGAACTTGAAGGCACCCAATGAAGTTGATGGCCAATAGATTCAGGACAAACTTTTATACACAATGAGTTAGGGTTGCCAGGTCTGGTTGGAAAATACCTGGAGACTTTGGGGGTGGATCCAGGACAATGCTGCCTCTAAGGTGTGAAGTCTGGTGAGCAAAAATTCTACTTTGTGAGCTACTGGCATTAAAATTGTGAGCAAGTGATTTGGCTGCTGCATAAATTAAGTTTGCTCTGGAGCCATCCTTCCTGAGCTAAGATGAAAATATGTCAGCCAGAGGCTAAAAAAATGTGAGCTAGCTCACACTAACTCAGCTTAGAGGGAACACTGATCCAGGAGAAGGTGGGGTTTGGGGAGGGGAGAGAACTCAGCATGGTACAATGCCATCGAGTCCACCCTTCAAAGTAGCCATTTTCTCCAGGGGAGCTGATCTCTGTCAGCTGGAGATAAGTTGTAAAAGCAGGAGATCTCCAGGACCCACCTGGAGGCCGGCAACCCTACAATGAGTAAATTACATTATGGAATTCAAGGCCTATAGACAGCATGCCAGACACTAGCACAGATGTCTCTAAAAGAGAATTAGACAGATTCATAGAAAATAGCTCATCAATGGCTACTAGCCATGGTGACTAAAGGGAGCCTCCACAGTCAGAAGCAGTAAACTTCTGAATACCAGAGCTGGGGAGCAACACTTGCAGGAGGCCTTGGACTGTATGCCCTGTTTATTGGCCCAGGACAACTGGCTGGTCACAGTGAAACAGGATTAGAAAGACCCCTGGTCTAATTCATCAGGGTTCTTCCTTTGTTCTTATGAGAAGACAGAGCACAAGGGCTTTCAGGTCTGAATCTGAAAGGAAACAGAATGTCTTCTGCCTCCATTTCACTCACAAACAAAGTCTATAGAAAACCAGAGAGACAAGGGGATGTTTGCCTAAACAAAGAGAGCTCCAACTGTCTTACCTTTCACTGGGTGTCTCTGAAGAGCCTGTAGATGAGGTCATATATTTCAGTAAGGTTGATGTGTTTTCTGAAAGATATTATTAATAAGGCATTTGTTTCTGGCTTGTCTCAGTAGCATTTCACCTCTCCTGAGATGTGGGAGGAAATAACGACACCCCCAAGCGAGAGACCATTTGGCGACCTTAAGTGGCACCTGAGATATCTGCCCTGAAGCAGCTACTTACTAGTTTGTCTATAGGTATATTTCTGTTTCCAATCCAAATGATTTTGAGTAAGTTCCCACAACTGATCAGCCACAGTCTCCCATGATTTGGTATCCTCACATTACAGTGTTCAGGCAAGTAGACTTGCAAGCATAAAGCAGGATATTTGCTGAAGTGAGAGGCTGATTAGTTGTAGGAACTGGCTCTGTCGCTTACTAATATTGCTTACTAATGAAGCCTAGTGGAGGGGTCCCCAGCCTGGTGCTCGTGGGTGCCATGCTGCTCACTGATACCTTTTCTTGTGCTCCCCAAGAGTTTTTAGAAAGTGGGTGGGACCAGGTGGGGCTTTTGCCCAGCAGGGCTTCTGATTGGCTACTGGAGATTTGATTGGCTGTGCAGGTTTTTTAAAATGTTGCTTTGGCAGCAGCTGCCCCAATGGCACAAAGATCTTCCCTGTGTTACTGAAGTTAAGTTGCAGCAATCATTTTGTGGCTGACTCCGCCTCCAGTGGCATCCATTCTGTGCCTGTGCCCACCACCCTCTGTTAAGAGTTCTATAGGTGGCTGCAGGCTCAAAAAGATTGGAGACCACTGGCCTAGTAGGAAGGCTCTAGGGTTGCCAATCCCCAGTTGGGGCAGGGGATTCCCTGGTTTGGAGCCCCTCCCCCTGCTTCAGGGCTATCAGAAAGTGTGGGGGGGGATGGGTGCTCCATTATACTCTATGGAGACCAGTCTCCATAGGGTATAATGGAGAATCGATCTGTGGGTATCTAGAGCTCTTGGGGGGTGTTTTTTGAGGTAAGAGCACTAAATTTTCAGCATAGCTGGCGGTGCCTTTCCTGGAATCCCCACCAAATTTCAAAAAGGTTGGACCACGGGGTCCAGTTCTATGAGCCCCAAAACAAGGTGCTCCCATTCTCCATTATTTCCAATGGAGGGGAAATATTTCAAAGGAATGCTTAAATGTGCTTGTCAGCCTCACCTTGCATCCCTAGTGAAATCACAAAAGTGATGTCACATCCTTACTCCTGGCTCCACCCCCAAAGTCTCCTGGCTCCATGCCCAAAGTTCCCAGATATTTCCTGAGTCGGACCTGGCAACCCTAAAAGGCTCTCAAACTTCACTCTATACTGCCTTTTAAAGTTTTTCATAGAGGTACCTTCACGATTTTCCTGATCATGTCAGATCTGGGAAGCTTAAGCCAGTTTGGCCATGGATAGTACTGGGATGGGAGACCACCAAGGAAACTCAGGGTAACTAAGCAAAGGCAGGCAATGGCAAACCACCTCTAAATCGCTTGCTTTGAGAACTCGATGGGGTTGCCATAAGTCAGCTGCAAGTCGACAGCACACACACACAGACTGTGGTCAGACTGCCAGGTTGGTTAGACTCAGGGGTCCTTTGGGGCCAGAGTGAGGCGGAGCGAAGCTCTGCCAGCTCAGGAGTGGTCATTAGGGCAGCCACGGGCCAAATCAGAGTCTCTGATCTGATTCGGCCTGCTGCCGAATTGCTGCCGAAATTCAGCGGCAACTTTAAAAACGACTGGAGGGGGGGGGTGAGGGAGAGGCTCCAAACTTGCAGGGTAGCTGCTGGGGCCTCTCCTCGAAATACCCACCAAGTTTCAAGAAGATTGGACCAGGGGGTCCAATTCTACGGGCCCCCAAACAGGTTGTCCCATCCCCTCCATTGTTCTCTATGGTGGGAAAAAGTGTTACTTTTTTCCTACCATAGAGAACAATGGTGAGAATGGGGGCAACCTGTTTGGGGGCCCGTAGAATTGGACCCCCTGGTCCAATCTTCTTGAAACTTGGTGGGTATTTCGAGGAGAGGCCCCAGCAGCTACCCTGCAAGTTTGGAGCCTCTCCCTCAAACCCCCTTTCCTCCAGCCCCTCATACGCCCTATGAGTTTTTGCCATTGATTTCAATAGCCCGTAGGGTATAATCGGGCTGAAACTGACATTCCCTTTCTGACACACTTCTGGTGATGTCAGGGGACGTGGCATATGCTAATGAGTTATGCTAATGAGCTCCTGCACCTCTTTTTCTACAAAAGGACCCCTGGTTAGATTCCCACCCTGATCTGGCCTCATCACACTCTTCTTCCACGGTTGACTGTTCAGATTAATGTCTGGACTTTTTTCTTTTTTTTTTTTAAGAAATGACAACTTTGATATTTTTGGAGAACATTTTTGAGAACAGGCACATATGCGCTACCATTTTTAAACAAAATACAGCACAACCAGAACTAAAGGTTCACACTTCTGAACCAGTTTGAGCATAAACTGGGGGCTGCCCATTTGATCTATTAGGGTAACAGAACTATATCAGGCCAAACTGCCCATCTGCCACATACACACACACACAAATCTGAAATGGAACTGAGGACTTTGGAGTCTTCTGGTATTTTACAGGATTTCCCCCTTTTTAAAGAAAAACCCGAGCACTATGCATACTTGATTATGCCACAGGTTTCACTTCTTTCTGTTCATTCATGTATATACCCACAAATATACATGCATTCCTATAACAGTGCAAAAAACAACAACAAAAAACTGGTACTACATAACATTTGAACACCACAGTCATAGCCCTTCTGAAGATAATCAGAAGATAATCATGGATATTTCAATGTATGAGCAAATCCCACAGGTATGGGGTGTTGAGCTCTTGCTTGGAATATGTCATTCATTACAGCCCTGTGCAAGGTACACAGGAGACAAAGTGGCAACATTAGCCGTGGGGCTTGACTGCCATCTGCTGTTCAGAGAGTGAAAGATATACAGTTTAAAAAACAAAAAACAAAAAACAAACAAGAGAGCATGGCTAGTACTGAGTGATGCACAATTGTCCATGCAGCAAAGCTAGTCTATCGCTTTAAAAAATCTGGTAGAAATAAGTCTTGTCCCATGAGCCTTTGTACAATCCAGCAGTTCAGCATTAGCCATATCAACTGACTAGGAGGGCACAAATCACGGATTTCAAGCCAGTGTGGCAACTTAACCCTGGATCCGATGCTGGTATCGGACCCCAAAGAAATCATCCATTCACTTTCCTTTCCCGCTGCTGTAGTCCCAACTATTTCTTGCTTATTCAACTTTAGTTGTTTACTTAACGTAACTTTAGAATTCTCCCTAGCAAAAGTTTGAAGGATATACATATACACAGTGCAGGGCAAAATAAAACAGGAATCTCATGGAAGCCGGAAAGGATTTTCATAAGACTTGTGAAATATGAGAGCAAGAAGATACTTTTGAATGTCTTAGTCAATGTGAGAGTCAAACCTGTGATTCTTGATTTCCCCACTATTTTCTTTCTTTGTGCTAAATCCCCCCATAAAATCTATATGTTTCCCCACCATTATTTGCCCAGATAAAAATAGGGGCATATTTGTAACTCTCTTTTTTGTATAATCAAGATAATTTATAGAATGGCCCTTTCACCCCATCACACTCTGTGAAAAGCTTTCTCCTGCCTATGGTTGCCAACCTCCAGGAGCGACCTCAAGATCTCCCATTTTTACAACTATCTCCAGACTACAGAGAACAGTTCCCCTGGAGAAAATGTTTGCTTTGGAGAGTAGACCCTATGGCATGTATACCATCTTAAGGTCTGTCCCCTCCCCAAATCGTGCCCTCTCCGGGCTCCACCCTGCAAATCTCCAGGTATTTCCAAACCCAAAGTTGGCAACCCTACCTGAGCCTGCCTTGGTGAAGAGGGGGGGGGGATAAATTGAATAAATAAATAAATAAATAAATACCCCTTCCTGCAGAATACGCTCAAAAGAGTAGCTGTGTTAGTCTGTTGTAGCAATGTAAAACAGAGACTCAATGGCCCCTTTAAAACCAACCTAGTTTATTCCGGCATAAGTTTAGTGAATCAGTTGCTGAAAGATCTCTTTGTGTGCTCCGTAATTAACACTGGATGAATCGCTGAGGGGGCAGCCAGCTCTGAGGCCAGAGTCTGGGCGAGGTAAGGGCCCATGAGAATACAACTGCCCCAAATAGATACTTTGATTCCATCCATTAAGCCTCCCCCCTCCCCTCCAAAAATATGTTTTCAAACTTGTGGCATGACAGCTTCTGCTTAAAGAACAAGAGCTATGCCCAGAGAAGATTTCTCCTGCCTCAGGGTAAATTTTTCAAGATTGCTATTGTCTTTGTCACACTTGGTTACTGGGGGGTGAGGGGGGGGTACCTTTCACTGCTATGATTGTAAGCAGGCCAGGATACGTTGGGATAATTTATACTCACTGATGGGTCTGAAGTTAAAAACAACAACAACAACCCTGTCCTTGTTCAGCTTCTGCATTTCTGATGGAAACATCTGTTTACAGTGCAATCTGAAGGAAACTTTCCTAGGAGTGAGGTCCATTGGATAAACTTGAGTAGATCTGCTGAGGATTGCTCCCATAGGCACTAACAATGCTATCCTGAATTGCATCCTTCTAAGCCCCTTGATTTATTACATTTGTATCCTGCTCTTCCCGCACGTGGGCTCAGGGCGGGTAGCATCAAAATTGCATTTTCAATATAAACAATTCTTAGATTAAAATATAAAAATCAGATTAAAAGTTTAACTAAAATGGCAACATAGCTTTCTGTATTAGCTCCAGCAGCTGGATAGGTGGTAACCATAGGCAATTTCAGGCAACCATAGGAAATATCAGATGTCAATGGACTTTGAATAGTTGACCTTGGCTTAGGATTGCACTGTTAAAGACATGTGCCTGCTAAGAGGGTTCTAGAAGTGTCTGTGAGTTAAAAGGAAATTGCTCTTTGTCCGCTCCATTTTTGAAGCCCCATTTGGAAATGTAGGAGCCCTGTCTAGCAAGGAAGGGGATACCACAACCTTCAGTGGAAAACCTGTTCATATTTACTGTATAGCCACCTTTCTGCCCCTCTTGTCACCAGGCCTGCATGTCCCACCTACAGGAAAAGGCTGGCTAAATCCTGGTACCTGATTGATAGGTGTCTAGGCCCCTCTGATATATAGTTTTATAATAAAATTACCAGAAGGTAAAAACGAGAGTGGTTTTTGCACGGATTTCACTTCACAACGGCATTTTCTAATAGCGTCCAGAATACTGATGTCACCGTGGCAAGTTTTACAGTAATAACGAGCCCTGGGCAAGACAAGGAGAGAATAAAGTTAACCGTGCAGAGAACAGTCATGAGAATGCAACACGGATTGTATTGCACAAAAGGCTATTTGTTGAGAGGAAAAGATCAGACTTCTGTGTAGGACGTCATGCAGGTAAATAACATCACCAGGTAATTTGCTAGAAATCAAAAGGTTATTTAAAGGACAACTAGAGGGAGTAGATTAAATGTTGGCAGTCCTCAGCAACGTATATACATGTTTTGCCACAAGATTGAGATCCTTCCATTCATATACCATTTTTCTACTTTTCGGTGTTACTGACTTGAATTATATGTTCTGATAAAACACTGCAATGAAGCAATCTTTGTAGCAATCACACATGCATTGTTGCAGTGTTTTAGCAATGCACACATCTGCTTTGGCAATGTAGAAGGCAACAATGATATTTATTAAGGGAAGAATCTGAAAATTGAAGCAAATTCTACATGGGCCAGCTCTGGAATGAATGTCAGGAAATATTCCAATTCAACTGCAAGTAAGGTTCAGTGGAACTCAGTGCAGACTAAAATCTATGATAAGCAAAAGAACAACAAATGAGGACCTCTGCTTATGTCTTCTACTGCAGATCCTGAATTAGGCTTGCAATGGGAATCTTTTTCCCTATATTTTTCAGACAGCTGAGCAAACGAAAGTGCATGACTTGTTACTATCCATTATTGGTTCTTATTAGTATATGAAACACAGTCCAGTCTGTCCTCCCAACTAGATGCTACATTAGGACATAGAGGTGCTCAGCCTAGGAACTCTCTCTAATGGTAGATGATTGATCTTATTAAAATAAGATATTTTCCCCCTTACTGCTGGATGCAAGAGAAAATATTAAAGCGTCAGACTAGGATCTGGGAAACCCTGGTTCAAATCCCCACACTGCCACAGAAGCTTGCTGGGTGACCTTGGGCCAGTCACATGCTCTTAGCCTAACCTACCTCACAGGGTGGTTGTGAGGATTAAATGGAAGAGAGAATGATGTAAACCACTTTGGCTCTGCATTGGGAGAGAATGGTGGGGTTTAAATAATGTAAATAAATAGATAATAAAATAAATAACAGCACGAGTGTTTTTAACTTCATGAACAATTCTCAGATCCAGTCCCAACACTGCTCTATTTGTCTTATCTGATTTTGCTGCTAGGATTTCTTTCTGTCTTCCTCTTTTACAGATTGCACTCCGACATGTTTGCCTCCATTCTTCCCTTGCAGTCTGCAGTGCTTCCTGCCAGCATATGCAAACAAAGTATTTGCTCCTTTGCCTAGTACACAGTCCCATTAAGAACACCAAACCGCAGCGAGCCACAGTGCTGTATATTTTCAAGTCAAAGCTTCCTCTTCTCTCAGACCAGTGAATGATGTAAAAAAAGTACAAGAGAGAACTACCAGTACAGTACTCTTAGGTGGCCAGACTGGTGGTGTAACTTTACTAGTTGGAACTCTACTAGCTGGAACTCTACTAGTTGGACTGGTGGTGTAACTCTACTAGTGGTGTAACTCTACTAGTCTGTCACTTAGAAATCTGCTGAGTCACTGTCTCCTCCCTCTACTCACTCCACTTCAAACTCTAAGACAGACAGACAGATGCCAGAATAATGGCCAGATCGGATATTATGACTTGAATTTCCCCTTTTGTAAAAACAATTTTATTGATTTTAGTACTGATATATACAGTATTCAACAAAGCAAATACCAAAGCAAATAAAAACATTTTATACTTATATAACAATTATTTTCTTAAAGTTTGCAAGTAAGGATTTTTTTAGTCTGTCTCTGAAGCTTAATATCTATCCATTTATATACTCTATATATTTCTTCAAAAACATATCTTCCCATTTATTTTGCCAAACCATACTCAACTTATCCATTTCTGCGATCTCTAACAGTTTATACTTTAAGTCTTCTCTTGATGGGAGTTTGTCGGATTTCCAGTTCTTTGCTATTAGTATTCTGGCTGTCGTGAGAATATAAGTAATTACATATCTGTCTGTTTTTAAATAGTCTGGGAATATATTTAATAGAAATAGTTCTGGTAACATTGGCAAGTTACCACAGAAGATTTCTAGTATTATTTTCTGCACTTTCCCCAATTTTTTTTTCATTATTCCACACCTCCACTACATGTGGAAGAATGTTCCTATATTTGTCTTACATTTCCAACAAGTGGCTGCGGTCACACACACTCAATAATCCACTTTCAGTCCACTTCCAATGCACTTTCAAATTGGATTTGGCCAGTTCACACTGTGAAAATCCAGTTGGAAAGTGGATTGAAAGTGGATTATTTAGTGTGTGTGACCACAGCCAGTATACATTAGGAAAACATTTTGAGATTTTATCTGGTGACCAATGCCATCTGTAAAACATCTTATAGATATTTTCTTTGTAGGATGTCAATCTCATATATTTTACTGATTTCCAAATTTTAGACTATGAGTCTGTCTCTATAGTATATCCCATATCCTTCATCCATGAGATCATGGTTATTTTAATTACTTCATCTAGCATAAAGTCACTGATCAGCCAATTATATAGTTTCTGAATTGTTTTATTGCTTATAGTTAACCAAATCTTGTTTAGTTCATTTGGGCTGTTATAAAAGCCTAATTTTTTATCTTCATTAAATCTTGAGTTCAATTGCAATTTTTCCCACCAAGACAATTTTATTTTTTGTTTTAATAATATCTCTTCTGTTTTAAGTCACTATTTTTATCTAACAATTTTTTATAATATTCTTTATTACTTTTCGTTAATAAAGACGGTTTGATGTATACCTCTAATGGGGAAACCCATTTTGGAGTTTTATTATACATTTTTTCTCTCAGTTTTAGTCCAGATTTTTATTAGTGCACTTCTTATGATATGGTTGTGGAAATTTGAGTGAATTTTATCTTTTTGGTACCATATATATGCATGCCAGCCCATTACCAAGTCGTGACCTTCTAACTTCAAAACTCTTACATTCTCTAACATTATCCAATTTCATATCCAACCTAATGCTGCCATGGTATAGTACAGATACCAATTCGGAACTGCCAAACCTCCCTTATCCTTTTTATCTTGAAGTATCTTCCATTTAACACTTGCTCTTTTGTACTGCCAGATAAATTGTCTAATAGTTTCTTTCCAGATCTGAAAAGTATTGAGGCTTTTTAATAATTGGTAGATTTTGAGCCAGAAATAAAAATCTAGGTAGAATGTTCATTTTTACTGTGGCTATTCATCCCATTAAATATAGTTGTATATTTTTCCACTTCAAGAGGTCATTCTTGATTTCTTTTAAGAAAGCCTTGTAGTTGTCTTCATATAACATTGACATTTTATTCATTATAAATATTCCAAGATGTTTAACTTTTTTGTTACTTCCATTTTTGTGATATCTTGAAAATTTTGGATTTGAAGTTGTGGGCAATTTTTAGTCAGGAACCTACTGAACAAACTACAGAAAAATCAGAAAAACAAGGCCTGAAAAAGGAGAAAAAGTAAGTAGAAAGAATCCCCTCGCACATACTTACTAGATTCCAATACAGAGCAAGGGGAAAGGGTAATAAAAATAAGAAGGATGGAGAATAAAAGGATTAATATCTTGTCAATTATTGTAAATGGTCTAAACAGCCCACAGAAAAGATCCAAAATATTTCACCAACTTGAAAAACTAAAAGCAGACATAATCATATCAAAAAGAAGAAAATATCTAATAACAAAAAATAATTAGGAAATCTGTTTGATGACTTGAATTTTTCAATTCAGATTAGTTATGAATGGGATTATGTCCCTACTTCTCTTTACAAGCTGTAGTTTTAACTTTCCCTCTGAGGGAACAGATCGGCCCAGTGGTCTATGAATACTAATCAGATCCCTCTCTTCTTAACTAGTCTCTTATGGGATTGGTTTTTAAAGTATGAGTCAGGAACCAAGGTTTTCTCAAGATAAAATAAAACTGTAATTTATTGGCAGAACACAACAGGGGAATATCGGTTGTTTGTACAGAGGAATCTTTGTTGCTGAAAGGGCTGGCACTGGTCCTCAAACTATGTTCAGGCCGTATGCTTATGGGGTTTGTTGTTGTTGTTGTTGCATACAGATGGTTACACATTCACTCAACTCTTCTATTATACTCTTTACTGTCCTGCTTTGTGGTTCCTCTATAGCTGTGTCTTACTGGCCTCTTTGAGTCACAGCTGGCCTCTACACAGCTGTCTAGAACCTGCCAGAGTTCAGCCCTCCCACAACCACATCTCACAGGCTTGCCAGGATTGATGTACATTAGTGTTTGTGTTTGCTTAGTTCACTATCATTGAGTCTGTTCCTTCCTAGAAACAGAATTCTCCACAGAGTCTCTTCAGAAGGCGAAAGTCGCTTCACTCCCTCAGCGCTTCCCTTCTGAGTCTGTTAATGGACAATAACCGAGAGCCCTGAGCCCAAACGGCCCCCTCCTCACTCTGTCATGTGACTCAGCTGGGTTCTATGAACACACTCTGCTGGTCATAGTTTTTTTTCTCTTTAATCCCATCAGAGGGATGTATTTGTAGTGGAGGTTTTGATCAGTCAAAGTTTGACTGAACTTCCTTAGTACCCACTTGTAGTTATATCATAGACCCACTACTAATTTCTTAAAGGAATCTCATGATTTTGAACACATCCATAAAAACACTTGCTCTTGCCAAATGGCACCTAAATTCACCCTGAAGGTGAATAATTCAGAATTTAAATGCAACACCACAGTTTTAATGCAAGTAATTAAGGAAAGTACCTTTTGACTTCTGCTGAAGTTCTGGCAATGAAAAAGCCCATTGTGTTGTACTGGATTTTAATAGTTGAAGGTGGATTGATCAGGATGCTGTGGACAAACATGAAAACAAAAATCAGTGCCACTTTATCATCACTTTCTTACTGTAAACACCCATGTTGAGTGATGACAACTTGCTTGCTTACAAGGTAAAGTTGTTTTTATAGCTAATGAGTGGGAGAAAATTGGAAAGGCAAGTTTGTGTGCTTGCTAATCCCTTGGCTGCCCTGACCTGGAAGGCCCAGGCTAGCCTGATCTCATCAGATCTCAGAAGCTAAGCAGGGTCAGCCCTGGTTAGTACTTGGATGGGTAACCACTAGGATTGCAATGCAGAGGCAGGTAATGGCAAACGGCCTTTGACCACCGCTTTCCTTAAAAACTCTACAGGGTTGGAGTCAATCAGCCGTGACTTGATGGCACTTTACTCACATACAGTCCCTTGGCCAAACTATAGCAGCTCCTCCATCAAAGGGAAGAATGACTTGGAGCAAAGTTTAATCCTTTCATGCCCCCATGTGTTTTTCCTTCAATGCTACCTTCTTAGACCTTCCCCCCAGTCCACCATGGTGGCATCTCTCTAAAGCATTCTCATGACAATTGAGTCACTAGTAGCCCCTACATGACAATTTACATTGCACACAGGTAGCTTTGGTTGCAGACCTTTATTGGGGGGGGGGTGAGTAGTAGAAGAAAAGAGACTGGATTTGTACCCTGCCCTTCACTACCTGAAGTGGCTTACAATCCCTTCCCCTCCCCACAACAGATACTTTGTGAAGTAGGTAGGGCTGAGAAAGCTCTTTCAAGGACTACTTGTGAGAGAACAGCTCTGAAAGAACTTGTAACTGACTTAAGGTCACCCAACAGCTGCATGTGGAGGAGTGGGGAATCAAACCTGGTTCTCCCAGATTAGAGTACGAATTGCTAACCGCTACACCAAACCGGCTCTCCAGTTTGAACCCAATTTTTTTTTAAAGTGCTCCATTGTTTACCTGTTGGCATAAAGACCATGTTTCAATTGGACAGCAAGCAGAATGAGATTCAGCCTCATAAAGCATATTCTAGAAAAGAGATCAGCTCAAGTGAAAAACACAGAAATGCATAAATAAGCAAGAAGAGAAACCTGGGGTGTTTAGGATAGGGTTAGAGTTACTGTTTTTTGAAATGCAATAGTCATAAATAGGCCTCCTGGTGATTCCTAGCATGATAGATAAATGCTTTTCATAAAGGGGCATCACAGTAGTAGTAATGGGGTGTATCCACTGATCTGCAGACTTTGCAGAGCCGGACTCTGCCATGTCTCTCTTGCTGGATGCTAGTCTCCTCCCACTTTGGTCCTAGGACTTCAGCAGACCCTCAGGAACAGCATCTGGGACAAAGTTGTGATTGGCAGCAGGTCTTGGAAATTAGTGGGGATTGCTGCCCCTTCTTTGGAAGACTTAAGTGCCATTAAACCTTTGGCAATGCCAGTCTTTGCAGGGATAGGAAGAGTCTAGGTGCAATTCAACCATGCCACAAGTGGCAGAACCAACACAGCATTGGTAATTTGTTGTGGCAAGTGGGACGGGAGAACAGAGTTGGATCTAAATGACTTAGTTATTCATCCTAAGAATGTTTTGAATAATAGACATATTTTCCATTTTACACCTTCCATTTAAAGAAAATGTTCATTCTAAATATGTAAAAGATTTGTAATGTAAATATGTAAAAGAACCATGTCTGTCCATGTTCAGACAGCGAACTTAACTTGGTTCTGGAGAGCCATCCACAATGGAGTCTGGAAGCTGCTCTGGACCCAGCTGCTCTGCTATCTGGAAGCTGCTTCAGTCCAGGTTACAGTGGCATTGGTGTCTGGGAGCCACTCCAGGGCCACTTGGAGTGGCTCCCAGGCAACACCACTCCAATCCTGGGCTGGCTTGTGTGTGTGTGTGTGTGCATTTCTACTTCTAACTACTTATGAGTTAGGTTAAGGTGTAACAGAAAACTCTGAATTGTTTTAACCAAGGTTCATTTATGAAACCAGGATTTGGCTTACAGATGATCATCCAAATTCTGGTTTGTCTCAACAAATGCTGGTTTCATCACCTTCATTCTTTCTCCTACCACTTGTGTAGTGACCTCACTGGTGTTCCTGCCTTCTCTGTGGTAAGGATGATGCTGGGGAATGAATGAACCACAATTCTGGTCTGACATATCCTAACCATCCATAGATAGTGGAGTGGACCACATTTGGATGATCACACAAACTATCATGAGTTTAATTAAGCCTTCATTTTGATGATGTCTGAACTGAGCCATACACACTAAATACTCTTGGCATGTAGGTTCTAGAGGCTTTTGTTGGTCATGAGGAAGCACTGGTTTTTTTACTCCTTTCTTTGAATCTCTATCTTTAAATCAAACTGCCTTATAATGAATCAGACCAATGGCCCATCAAGGTCAGTACTGTCTGCTTAGACTGGAAGCTGCTCTCCAGGGTCTCAGGTAGAAGTCTTTCACATCAGCTACTGCCAGGTCCTTTTAAATGTGGTGGTCGCATGGTTAGGACTGTGGAATACTTTCTATCATCAACTAGTCCATGGTCTGAAAAGCCAAGTAAGCTTATCAGGCTAGTGACTACATAACAAACTGAAGAAAGGAGGAGAATATCAAGGAATGGAGGTTGAGGAAAAACCACCACCTACCGGCAAACTTCTTGGAAGGTCAGGTCAATAAAATCATTGGAGAGATAGCCAGTCAGCACATTATAGTCCATGCCTTGTATTTCATGCCAGTGTCCAAGCAAAAAGTTTTTTGTCTGCAATAAAACATTTATGAGATGAGTCTTAGTTGGCGACTGATGTTGGAATTTCTGATGGACATCCAGAGCAATCCCATGCTGAGTTTCTTCAATCTCAGCTGTTGATTTCAATGGGCTGACAGAGACGGAACTCTCTTGTGTGTTCAGAGAGTGTATAAGGGCCAAAATAGACATGGTAACAATAGACCTGTATTTAAACAGGGAATGGACATGTTTCCTCCATTCCATTCATGCCAATCTGACAATCTTTGATATGATTCTTTGTCTTGCCTTGTCAAGAACACTATCATTCTTAAGTTCCCCTGCACAGCTGACACCAGAAAGTCAAGGCTACGAGTGTCTGGGTGTTATGGGATGCCACAGAGGGGGGATGGAGATCTTAAGTAAAGACTGTATATGAAATGGGATCAGAAGAAAGAAGGGGGGGAGAGATAAAATGTGGAGTATTAGAAGGGACAAAAAAGAATGAGGAGAGGAAAGACAATGTTCACTGATGTGCCTTATATATTATAGCATTTATATTTTAGAATGTAAATTCTATAATATATAAGGCACAGAATAGAATATAAAAGAATAGACTTTTAAAATAAATGTACATGTTAATAGATAAATATTTTGTAAACATGTCTTTTTTGAACCCTGTTTGACCCAACATTTAATTGGGAGTAGATTCCTGTTTAGCTGAAATGGCCTGGATAACTGAGCCTTTTTGCAGACTTTTACTTTTGGTGCCTCTGAGAAGAGCTACATATGTGTGACAATTCCTCTCCAGTTTTGGAATTTCTCTCACTCTGTGTGCTGAGTCCCACTCTTCCTTAATCTAGTATAACTCAGATAATTTCTAAAATTAATTTTGCATCCACAACATGTGCAGTTTCCAAGAGCTTCTGTTCATTTGCATCTTTTCTTCCAGCTGTGTTGTTGATGCACACATGTGCATTTATAAAAAAAAACAGCCAATGCAATCATACATATGCATTACATGAAGATTCCTTTTGTAGAGTGTGTTATTTTACTGATGTGCAGCTTTATGTATTGAGATGCATAAATTTATACTATTTCATAGTCTAGGCTCTTAAGGTAACATATAGACAAAACACACGCTAAAAATGCACAATAATTATTTTTTAAAATACATCCATGCTTAATCTTTAAGGGGCATCTCAGACCTACATGCTGCTTGTTATCAAAAGGGGGCTTAAGAGGCAGCCAGAAGACACTCTGATGGACTTGTGGGCATTAATAATTTTTGTTCCTCTGATCTGGATAGACCAGGCTGCCTCCATCTTGTCAAATCTTGGAAGCAAAGCAAGGTCAGATGAGAGATCCCCAAGGAATACCAGGGTTGCTACACATAGGCAGGCAATGGCAAAGCACCTCTGCATGTCTCTTGCCTTGAAAAGCCTTCAGGATTTCCATAAGTTGGCTGCAGCTTGACAGCAATATATATAATTAAATGCTTCATTTCTAACCCCTCTAAGGGCTCACCATACTATAAAGATCGTGCCTCTTAACCCATTGGAGGCTTGTGAGGGGGCTAATGCTTCAGTATCCAGTGGCGTACCAAGGGTGGGGCGGGGGATGTGGCCCACTCCAGGTGCAGCTTGAGAAAAACCCTTGAAGCCAGTGTCATGCTGCGTCCAGCAAACATCTTTCTTTTTATTTTTAAAATGCAGTTCTGGCTGCAGCAACTAGGTGTGCAGGGAAGTCTGAGTGTAGCAAAAAGAGCTCTAGGATTGACTAGACTCCCTTTTCTCCAAGACTGAAGCAAACTTGCTTAACAACAACCGAGCCAACACACTGATAACTGCTATAGTATTTGTCAGCCTGCAGGTCATTTTCTCCAAGACCGATTTCTCACCAGGTGCTGCTTCGCTGTCGGTCTTCCTGTTGCCCTGATTGCATGCTTCAATTTCACACTATTTGTCGTGGGGCGCATTTTGACCCGCAGCTTCGCATGATTTCCCTCACAGCTTCAGTGATCCTGTTTTTTGAGGATCACTGAAGCCATGGAGGAAATCAGAGGAAATCGGGTGAAGCCGCAGGTCAAAATGTGCCCCATGGCAAATAGTGAGAAATTGAAGCAGCGCCTGGTGTGAAATCAGTCCAATAGTCTAGCCTTTCCCTCTTGCTTTTCTTGAACCCAGCTCAGCCAGATGTTGCAAAGCAGTAGTTAGGGTGTCGCAGCAAGATAAAACAAACTTTCCCTCTCTTAATTTCTCTCCCTCCATTTTACATGTTCCTCATTCATTTCTGTCTCCTTTTATCTAATTTTTCCATGTCTCCACCCCTTATTATCTCAAGACCTTCTCATCCCTATCCTGCTTGGTCACAGAATGTATTTAAGAGCAGTAGAGTAGCAAGCTTTTTATAATATCATGAACAGAAGGCACTGGGTTTGCTGTGTAGTGTACATTGCACTGGTTCTGCCGTGCTTCCAACATCCCCGTTAGGAATGTGATTCTGTGCGTGACATCAGCTGGCATTGCCAAATGGCACTGGGTTTCCTGGGCACTCTGTGATTGCACTGGTACTTCTGGGTACTCTGTACACTGCACTGGTTCTGCTGGGCTTGCCTAAATGCCCCCCCCCCCCTTTAGTTTCTACTGCAGAAATTCTCTGGTTTGACTTTAGTCCTTTGGAAACAATGGAGGATGGGACACCTTCTTTGGGGGGGGGGGTAATGTGTTTCTTAACATCCAATCTGATGAAGCTCATGATCACTATTTTGTGATGCTTTGGCTAGTGTTAGTTTGTAAAAGTTAGTGCAAAGGCAGACTCCTAGCTCTCAAAAATGCCTTGTAGATGTTTGGGATGGTCAGTTCTTGGGCTTCAGAATGGAGAACAGAAGCCTTCCAAAGTGCCTGCTCAGAAGACGAGTGGTGTGATGGATTTTTTTTTTTTTTTGCTGTCAAGTCACAGCTGACTTATAAAGATTCCACATAGTTTTCAAAAGATGTTTGGAGGTGGTTTTCCATTGCCTGCCTCCACGTTGGTCCTGCTTAGCTTCTGAGATCTGACAAGATCAGACTATCCTGGGGTTATCCAGGTCAGGTTTAGGCTGAGAGTAATGTGACTGGCCCAAGGTCACCCAGAAAGCTTCCATGGCACAAGTGGGGATTCAAACCTGGATTTCCCAGGTCCTAGTCCAAAACTTTAAGCACTGCACCATGCTGGCTCTTGTGATGGAAGAGTATGTTGGAATTTTTTTTTTTTACTGGCATGATTATATATACAAAGATAAATAAAATAAATTATTCACTGTCTGCATTCCCCCTCCCCCCCGGCCACTGAAACAAACTTTGGGTCCAGTGGTACCTTTAAGACCAAACCCACCTGAATCTATTTTCTGGCTATTATTATTATTTGTTTTATTTCATGATCATTACTGGAAATAACTTTATCATACAGAGGGGGGCCCTGTCCTGCATAGCCACAGCCTAACCTGATCTTGTCAGATCTCAGAAGCTAAGCAGGTCTGATGTGGAGGCACACAATGGCAAACCACCTCTGAACGTCTCTTGCCTTGAAAACCCTACGGGGCCCAGGGGTTGACATAAGTCAACTGTGACTGGATGGCAAAAAAAAGGAGGAGGGAGTGTTAAAAATTATCCACCCCAGGCACCAAAGAGGCTAGGTACACCACTGTCAATATCCTTTTGACTTTGCAATCAAAAAGTTCTTTCCTGCTCTGTTCTTAGCATTTTAAAGAAGATGCTTGCCACATTGCATAGTGGTTGGAGGGTGGGACTAGAATCTGGAAGACCAGAGTTTGGCTCTCCATTCTGTCATGGAGGTTTGCCAGGTGACCATGGGCAAGCAGTCTCAGCCTAACCTGATTCAAAGAGCTGTTATTGTGAGGATAAAAAGGAGGTGGGGAGAATGAAAGTGTAAGCTTTAAGAATTTAAATCAATATGGATGAAGCAAGATATGTGATCTTCATCTAGTCTGAGTTTTGGGGTTTTTTTGGTATTTTTCATATGTGCATGCGTGTATGTGTGTGTGCATGTGAGCGTGTGTGCATCTGGAAGTCATGGTGACCTCTGGTGACTGACCTCTACTAGGGGCCTGGATGATGTCCAGAGAGGTGGCTGAATAAAGCCTGTCCCTGCTCCCGACTGCTAGTATTCCAAAGAGGTCTCCCATCCAAATACTTGCCAGAGTTGACCCTGCTTAGTTTCTGAGATCTGATGAAATCAGGCTTGTCTGGGCTCCATCTAGTCTGTTAGAGCCCTCAACTGCCCTTTGCTGTTGTGAAGAACCATATATCAGATCTGAATGTGAGAGATGTGAGCCTGAAAGCTCCATGAGTTTAATTTTGGAAACCTCAGTTGATTTATCTCACCCATCCAGGTTAGCAGTGAAGGTAAATGAGAAAAGAGGCACAAAGTGTTTGGTAGATTGGACTCCAATCATGGCACGAAACACCTGCATTGTTCCTGTGCAGCAGCAATGTGCAAGTCCCCAAGACCTACCTGAGTGCTCTCCCGAACAAAAAGTCTGGTCAACAGGGTGGTCAAACCCGGCACTAAGCAACTTTGTGCTATTAATCCAAGCTTCAGTTCAGCAAAGCAGATGATACAATCGCCTTTTTTCCAGCCCCAGTTGGGGAGTTTAGGCAGGTAGACCTGCCAAGAAAAATAAAATAGGGAGAAAAATGATTACAGATTAAAGAAAAAAAGATTTGACACAAAAGTTTTATTGCCGGGCGGGGGGGTGGGGGGGGGGGAGAGATCAACATTGCAACATTCTGAAGGATTTGTGTAAAACTTTTAAATTAAAATTTAAGATCGCTTGAAACTGTGCCTTGAATCCTAAGCCTAGCTTCAATTTGCACACATCTACATTACTTGCAGAGGAGGGTCATCCACTGTGCGGCACTTTCTCCTGGTGCTGGGTGCTTTTCAACTTATTAACATGCTGGTTTTCTATAACTGGAAGCTCCTTAAGGTTGCCAGTGATGGCTTGGAGACTTGGGGGAGGAGCCTGAAGAAGGCAGAGAGGGAGCTCAGCAGGGCTGTGATGCCAAGGAGTCCACCCTTAGAAGCTATCATTTTCTCCAGGGAAACTGATCTCCGTAGTCTGGAGATCGGTTGTAATTCCAGGGCATCTCCTGAAGTTCCTAGCACCAGGAGACCATGGTGTTGGTCACTGGAGGACTGCTTCCACAACAGAAAAGGATATTGTACGGGTGGACACAGAACTTATGATCTAAGCCAGTGTTGGATCCTGCAGATCCAGTCTGATAACAGCAGTGCTTTCCTCTGGGCAAGGAGCCTTTGCTAATACAAGAGGCTCTTCTACCAATGGAATAGTATTTCCACCATCCGCAGAAGGATCCTTGCACTGGAGCATAGTCCTACTATCATGTATTGATTTATGATTTTATTTAAAACATTTTCCAGATCCAACTCCATTGATCTAAAGGCACTGAAGGCAATGCAACAGGTTTAAAGACTGAGGATTTATTGATTTATATTTTCAGAGGGCAGCCCTGTTGGGCTGCAATAGAAAGGCTAGATTTGAGTCCAGAAGTACCTTGGAGACCAACAAGAATTCTGGAGTGTAAGCTTTTGAGAGTCAGACCTCTGATGAAGGGAGCTTTGACTCCCAAAACCTTATATCCTGAAAATCTTGTTGCTCTCTAAGGTGCAACCAGACTTGAATCTAGTTGATTGATATTGCAAGCATTCTTAAGCCTGTCTTTTGACTGCACAGTGATCACCAGGGATGCCAGCCTCCAGGTTGGACCTGGGGATCCCCTGAATCACAGCTCATCTCCAGACTACAGAGGTTGATTCCCCTGGAGAAAACTGATGCTTTGGAGGGTGGACTCTATGGCATTGTACCCCACTGAGGTCCCTGTCCTCCCCAGACTCCACCCCCAAATCTCCAGGAGTTCCCCAACCTAGATCTCACAATCCTACCCCCCCATGCCCTGCCGGTGGCCAGTGGGGACCTGGCAACCCTAGTACTCACAGGAGTTCAAACCACATCATTAAACACAGTATCTATCAGTGCCATCCTAAACAGAGTTATACACAGAGTTATATCCTAAGCCCATAAGACAATGTACAGTATAAAAACAACAACAATAAAACAAATAAGGCATAAGAGTTCAGTTTTAATTCCCATCTCTACTGTATTTTCTGCAGTGAAAAATACCAGATCGGTAGACAGGCAGATGTTTAATGTAATACAACCTTGTTAGAAGACTGGATCATCTGTATTATAACTCTGACATTGGCATATTGATTCTTAATGGACAACACCCTGCATTAAAAAAAAATGTAACTGTTCACTGGTGGGCCAGAAAATTGTGCACCGTTAACATTAACTATTCAACAGTAAACAATGAAAGTATCTGTGCTGAATTATCTCATGGCTAATATTAGCTATCATTGTTAATTTTTTTAAAAAAGCATAGCAACTCAAAATTTCCATTTCTCTTCAGGATCAGGCTGGCCCAAAAGGAGGCATTATTGGATTCTTTTGTTCCCCTTTGTTTTGACTGAGACCTATTTCAATGGCAGGGCACACCCAGTAAAATGGTCAAAGTGGAGGCTGCATCAAATGCCACCTGGTTGGGTTTCACATTTTCCTCTCGAATTAAAAGAGAAATTTGGGGGTGGAGGACCACCACTCTTATCTTACCTCATGATGTTGGCAGTGTCCTCAACGTAGGGCCTGGGAGAACATGTGTCAGCTAAGATGAGACATGCGTCAGCATCTTTTATCTGTTTCCCAAGCGGGGGAGGGACACAGAAAGAAAGTAAGCAAGCAGCCCAGTTCGATGTATGTTCTTTCAAAAGCAAGCACAATTATATTCTGTTGGGTCTTCTCCCCAGTAAGTCTGCACAGGATTGCAGATTCAGCATTCAATTAGTCAACACTGTTAATTATCTAACATGTTCCTGTGACATAATTTAAAATCTTCATTATGTTTGCTTTCCCAAAAGCCCTGTGCCAGAATGCCACTGTTGTCCTAACTCTGTAGACAGAGCCAATGGCAGAAGTGAAACATGAACCCACATTTCTTGGAGGCAAGTCATTTGTACTATGCTCTCAAGTATACTGTCTTTCATAACCCTTCACCTGAGGAACAAAAGCAATTCATGGTATGTGGAAGGCAGCCAACACTTCACAACATCATGCTAATATCTTTATACTGAGCTTCACTGCCCAAGCTTTCTTTCCATTGTCTGGATGTCCGTCTCTCTAAACTCTCCCCACAGGGGAATGTAACTTGAAGATGACTCAGAGGAGCACATGAACATATGAAGCTGCCTTCTTCTGGATCAGACCATTGGTCCATCAAGGTCAGTATTGTCTCCCTGACTGGTAGCAGCTCTCCAGGGTTCCTAGTAGAGTCACATCAGCTGCTACCTGATCCCTTTCACTAGAAATGTCAAGGAGTGAATCTCGGACCTTCTGCATGCCATGCAGATGCTCTGCCACCGAGCCACACCCTATCCCTTGGGCTGGCACTGGACCATCTTGCGTCGAATGATGTACCTTCTCTACCAGTGGCTCTCCAGAGCCCCAGTTATTTACCACCATGCTCTCTGAGATCCTTTTAACAGGAGATGCATTCTCTGCCATTGTGGCCTCTCCCCATTTTGTGAAGAAAACACAGCTCATTCTGGATAATGGAGACATTCTTCTTTTTGTTCCATGTAAGTAAACCTATGGTTCAAGGATTTTTTGGGAAGGGAAAGGGAAGGCTTACCCGGACTCTCTGCAGATCTTCATTCTTCAGTATTGAGCCTTGGAAGAAAGTGGCATAGGCAGAATAGCATCTGAATACGGTTTCCAGTTCCAGGTTGGGGGCAGTTCTACATAGGAGAGATATTTGGAGAGAGTGTGGAGGAACTTTTCATATGCTTTAAAATTTTCATTTGGTAAAATCTGCCTTTTTTAAAATACTGTTTGATATATCTACATCAGTAGGCCTTGGAAGAAGGAATACCCTTTGGTGTATTTAAAGATTGTCTATCCTTCTTCTTGAGAGCTTTTTTTTTTGTGTGTGTGTGGCAAGCATAGCCTAACAATTAAAATTTTGTAAGATCTCTTTCCATTCCTTCTTAAAATCTTCCATACTTCAATTATAGGCTCTCCATTGCACTCAGCCATTGCCAGTCTGAACGCTGATATGAACGTATGAAGCTGAAGCTCATAGTGAGTCTGACCATGGGTCGATGTAGCTCAGAACCGTCTATGCTGACTGATGGTCTTAGGTGGTAGCTTAGGTTTGGTTTGTGCTGGGAAAGGGGATGCGGCTTACAAAATAAAATCCATACAAGGCATGTTGCTTTAGAAAAAGAAATAGAAGTCCTTTATTGTGAAAGAACTCTATACTGGATAGGAAAAGTAGAGTAAAAGGTTCTAGCTAGCTATCTAAGCTAGGTCAGAGACCACGTCTTATTCTTTTGGCTGTGAGGGAGAGAAGGAGCCAGAAGGAAGGAAGAATAGTGTTCTAGCCAAAACAAGGGGAGCAGAAAACAGATTAAGGGAAGGATACAAGGAAATGCCTTGCTAGCTCCGTTGCCCTCTCTGAAGTGCTCTGTACAAAGGAACACTGCGTAGTCCTCCACTTCCAACATGAGGAAGAAAGAGAGCCAGTTTGATGTAATGGTTAGGAGCGTGGATTCTAATCTGGCAGAACCGGGTTTGATTCCCCACTCCTCCACATGCAGCTGCTGGTGCGATCTTGGGTCAGTTACAAGTTCTTTCAGAGCTGTTCTCTCACCAGCAGTTCTCGAAAGAGATCTGTCAGTCCCACCTACCTCATAGGGTGTCTGTTGTAGGGAGGGGATGGGAAAGGAGATTGTAAGCCACTCTGAGACTCCTTCAGGTAGTGAAGGGCAGGATATAAATCCAATCTCTTCGTCTTCTTCTTAACATCAGCTACCTGATATTCCTTTGTTTGTGTGGAGATGCCAGGGAATGAACCTATGATCTTCTTCATACAAAGCACATGCTCTGCTACAGAATCATGCCAGCCTTCTTAAGCTTCTCCACACTCTCCTTTTGTTGTATCATAACAAGCGTGATGAAGTCTTTTGATGAGCACGAAAGCTTGTTCACTTCTTTGTGACCTTTTAATTGGTTCTAATAATGGCACTGTGTTTCTAGCCTTGTTCTGATGGTTGAAGCTGCTGCAATTCTGCACACATAGTATAGAGCAGGATCGTGACCTCCAGTTCTCTCCCCAAACCTCTATGCACCTAGATGAACATCTACAGGAATCTTTGTATGCACACAAGTGTACACACGTGGGCTTTGCGTGCACAGAATAAAGTAGGATCCGACTTACCAACATAAAACTAATGTGCATACATTTGTACATTTATCTGTACACACAGATATCTGGGGATGGGGCCACTGGGCTCAATCCTGTGTACCTCTGCAGTTCTGGAGTTTATGTGCTTTGAACAACGTAACAGGATTGCTATTGCATTCTGCTGGGGAAGGTGAACTGCAAATCTGTTCTGCATTTGGACAAGAATTCAGGGACATTCCAGTTGATCTCCCCAATGTCCTCAGATGGACATGTTTAGTTCACTTCTTCCTCTAAATGACAGAACCAGTCAACATGCTTAAATTTCCCAGATACAGCAAATGATTTCTGTATCTGTCATCTCCGCAGTCATCCCTTCCGCCCTTCACTGAGGCCTTCTTTTCCTCCTCTCCTGTTGTAACCACAAAGGTCCATACTAGTTTCAAAGAATGACAGTAGTGATGGTAGTGGCCATAAAAATGACCTCCCTGAGAATCAGAGCGGTATGGTCAAATTATCAAAGGAAGTCAGACAAGAACAGATACTTACTCTCCCAGAAAGAGGATCTCAGTGGTGATCTCTCCTGGGTCCTGGCATAAGAAGTCTCTCAGAAAAGCTGTCACACTGTTCAGTGTGATATCACCACAAACAACAATAAACCTGCAGAAATAAGAAATGTGCCTAGCTTCTTTTCTTGGTTGAAAAATGTAGTGTGACTACTTCAAATGTAGCATGACTACTACTTCAAGAAGGGATTGGATAAACATTTGGAGCAGAGGTCCATCAGTCGCTATTAGTCACAAGGTATAGATGGAACACTATGCATGGGGCAGTGATGCTCTGTATTTTTGGTGCTTTGGGGGGCAATAGTGGGAGGGCTTCTAGAGTTCTGGTCCCACTGGTGGACCTCCTGAGGCACCTGGGTTTTGGCCACTGTGTGACACAGAGTGTTGGACTGGATGGGCCATTGGCCTAATCCAGCACAAATTTTGTTATGTTCCAACTCTGGTCCTTATAGCTAAATTGATGGTTCAAGTATTTAGTGTAAAGAAGTCTTTGTTTCAGTGGGCTGTGTAAGGAATGTTCTTATGCATGTATACTCAGGAATAAACCTCCTGAATTCCATAAAGCTTATTCCTGTCTAAGGGTTTTTCCACATTCTCATTTGCCTTGCTTGTAAGTTCCTGTTTCCTTGGGGATCCCCCCCCCCCCCCATTCTGCACATGTTTTGCTCCCTCTGGTAGTTAATTTGAATTACACGTTTATGTTCGGCATAAACACCTGCAGTTTAAATCTGCAGGAGGATATGCTGGACATAAACCAGTTTAATATCAAACTGACCACTAGGAGGAGGAAAACAAGTGGAACAGAACCCCTCCCTCCAAGAAACAGAAACATACAAGTGAGGAAATTAAGAATGTGGAAAAGCCCTGGGTATACCTATCACTGAAGCTCAAACTTGACTTCTTCTCTACTTATTTGATGCTGCAGTAAATAGATCTGTTCATACAACTTCTGCATTGAAATGAAGCCACTGCAGGTGGGGGGAAGGCTTTTGTATGCATTAGACCCTCAATACACATTTCTAGCAGAGACACTTTACCATAGCTTTCAGGTCTTCTATTCTTTTGTATCATTTGAGCCACTATGTATGCAAACAATGTAAAAAAGTAAAGAAACAATCTTAATGTGATTGTGTGTGTAATCATATCAAAGTTCTTAATATGTGGTGTTTTGATGATGTGCACATATTCTTGTACACTGGTAAAATGCATATCATCACATCAGGACTGCTTTTTTCAACAGTTTTAGGTGCACATTTATGTTGCACGGAAGTAAAAGATACAAGTGAGATAAAAGAAAGGAGAGTGCTACATATTCATAGCACTATCAAAAATCTGGAAATGTAAAAAAACAAAACCCAAAACCCTGGGGATTCTACTTTGGAAACAAGATTAGGATGTTCAGGATGAAAAATCAGGGAGAATTTGGGAACATCCCTAGTATTTTACAGCTGACATATTAGGATCCAGGTCTAGTTGTACGTATGAGCCATTATTCTAGAAGTTTCATTTCACCCTTTAAAAAAATTAGGGATGCTTTTGAAATTTTCCTCTACTACATTTCTCACAATTTGGAACCTGAATTGTTTTCTTCGTGGAACTGATACAATCAGTATTTAATCACGGTTCCTTTTTTGTTTGTTTGTTTCCAAGTTTGGTACAGAGGAAGGAGCGCATGCTTGTTTGCCTGCCTGGCTCTCTATTATCAAGGCACACGGGGTGTTTTGTTTCAGTTGTACTACATTACCAGTGCTCAATGGTGTTTTGTTTTTGCAACAGTATTAAAATACTGCCTAAAGGCCATTTTTGTATGTTTTACTACTGAACTGGAATAGATATGTGGATCAGTAAAGCACTGCATAAAAATCCTGATGTGATCACACATTACAGTAATATTGCTTTCTGCCATGTATTATACTGCACAACTGTGCATCAGTAACATCAGGATGGAATGGTGCACATGAATGAAAGAAAGTGAAAGATACAGCAAACTGTGCATGTTGAAGTTCTAGTGAGAGCATTAAAGAAAAGTAGAACTCACAGTTAGCAAAACTAAGTTTGAGTCCAGTGGCACCTTTAAGACCAACAAAGGTTCCAGAAAGTGTGTGGGATATAGTTATTCAGGATAAAATAGCCACACAAATATCGTTGATGGAAACCCCAGGTTATAAAAATCATTTTGTGGAAAAGGGGTATCCTTTTATAGAGCATGTAAATAACAATTCCTCTATGAAATATAAAATATCCTCAAAATATCTGGATTTTATTTTGTTTTAGGTCTATTTCTAAAATATGTAATGCAAATCTAGGTTTTAGTCTGTGTATGTAAATGTATAAATAATGTAATTATGTTATGATGTTGTTGATATATTAGAGCTGAATTAGATAATAATTTTTTTAAAAAAAAAAAGATCAACAAAGTTTAATTCTGGGCATAAGCTTTTGTGTGCATGCACACTTCATCAGATACATACGGGCTGAGGACAGACTGGCAATCTAAAGCGGGGCAGGCACGCTTTGCAAACGGAAGAAAGGAGCATGTTCAGACATGCGCATCTGTCCCTCGGCTCCGTTGCGTACTTACCCATCTCCCAGTCGCTTTCCTTTCGCTTTAACAGGACACCGGTTTTTCCCGGTGTTCAGGGGCCTTCCTCCGCATGCCTCCCGCTTCCAAACAGTGTGAACTGGAAGAAGCGGGAGGCATCCGGAGGAAGTGTGAACGCACCGGCAAAAAGTTATGCGCATGTGCGCATGTGCGCACATGCGAAACACATCAACGGAAAACAAAAAAAGCAGCGGCAAGCGCAAGCCCCGCGCGCTGGCTACGCGGCAGTCTGAACGCTCCGTATTGCCGCTGATCCGCATTGCTCTGGCCAGTGTGAACGGCCAGCTCCGTGGGTTTTTTCCCCCGCTCCAGTTCCCTCCGCTTTGCCTCCGCTTTAGATTGGCAGTCTGTCCTCGGCCACAGTTAGCAAAACTCTGGGTGAGGAAAGGAATGGAATGATGAAATCATCTAATTTCCATCAGCAATAACATCGATCAGTTATTCAGCAGAGGAGTTGGGAGGCTGCTGCTTTTCCTTAGCAATTGAAAGACACGATCAATAATTTTCTGGCTGGTGCTATGTTGGAATGGGCTGGCATTACATATTCAGCACCCACTTGTGTATGATGCCTAATTTAGATCATGATACATGTGCTGAAGCTTGTTTCCACATTCTTATACTTCCTAGGCAGAACCAGGCACATATTTATATTTGATTGCTGCTAAAACTAGGGAAAAAATATGCCAGCAAGGGTCACACAACATATATTTAAATCTCACTGTGCATAAACAAAAAATTGACTTACTTTCTGCCTTTCACTGTCTTATAGGAACCTTTGTAGATTTTAGTGCTTCCAACAATATCTGCTATTTCAGGTATAAAATTTGCAAATAGCATCTAGGATAACAGAAACATAAGTTCAGTTATTTTCCCAGGTTCAAGAATATGTTTTCAGAACCACATTAAAACTAGGTAAATGAGCTGCTTACAACAGGATCTTTTGTGGACACTGCAGTGCCACAGTGATCAGAACAAAGCCACACCCAGTAACAGAGAAAAATACAGAGTGGAAATGAAGTTTGACAAACTTCTTATATGGGGACACTGGGACACATGAAGCTGTCCTATGCTGGATTAGATCCTTGATCTGTCAAGTTAGTACTGTCTGCTCCAGCTCTCCAGGGTATTAGGCTGAGGTCTTTCACATCACCTAGTTCCAGATTAGGGTTCGCAGCCCCCAGGTCCTAGTGGGAGTTCCCCCACTTTTGAGGGCTTTGATCTGCCACCTGTTAGCTGACTGGCAGGGGAAACCCCTCTCCCAAACAGTAACATCACTGTGCAACATCCCCAACATGATGACAGCACCCGGAAGTGACATAATCATGCCACCAACATCAGGGGGTGACACTCTAGTTTTTGGGCAAAACTCTATGGGTGTTTTATTTATTTATTTTTGCCTTCAAGAGTGTAAACCCTGATGGCAGTGACACAGTGACATCACTTCCAGGTGACATCATCATATTGGGGGCATTGCACAACAACATCCCTGTTTGGAGGGTGGGGTTTCCTCCAATGGCCATCTGGCCAATGGTGGATCAAAGCCCACAAAAGTGGGGGAACCCCCACTGGGACCTAGGGTCTGGGAACCCTATCCTGGATCCTTTTAGCTGAAATGCAGGGGACTGAACTGGGAACCTTCTGCGTGTAAATCAGTTGCTCTACCACTGAGCCATGGCTTCTCTCCAGTTTTGATTGGCCAGCTAACTGAATGAAGAACCAACTAAGTTCCATCACAAACCATCTGTCAGGTGCTGTCAAAAAGTGACATACTGGGTGGTCTGATTTTCTCCTTACCTCTACCACACTAAGATTTACATCTCTTATCTATGAAGTTTTCTCAATACCATCAGTTATCAGTGAAGTGATCCCAAACCGATCCATCACATATCACTTCAGACATATTAGTTACATGGTTAACAGTGTAAATGTAAACAGAGTTATATCCATTGAAACCACCAGGTTTAGAAGGGTTTAACTACATAGGAGTGCATTATAACACATCTTAGTATACTCTCGGTTTAGCTGAGCAAGACTCAAACACTCTTAATATAGAATTCCCCTCTCTTTCTTTTTGCAACTTTCTGTATCTCATATGCTTTGGGAACTTTCAATCTCTGTTTATTCTCACCCTACAATTTAGCAGTCTTTTCTCATACTGCATGGCATTTCAATTAATCTGTCCCTCCAGGTTGTGTCAATGTGAAGACTGGAAGAAGGTCACTCGGTGACCCTGAGCTAGTCACTTTTTCTCAGGCTAATCTACTTCACAAGGTCGTTGTGAGGATAAAATGGAGGCAGGGTGACTTGAATGATGGCTTGAACTTTGTGAAAGAAGAGAAAGATGCTACAGCTAGAGCCTCAGAATCTCATCAAAATTGCTCTCTCTTTTTGGCCATGTTTTATCAATGTGCATGGCAATAATACAGAGTGGGAAAAAGATACAGACAAAATAATACGAAAGCTACAGCAAACTGTGCATGTTCTGATTCCAGAATTAACTGTAAACATTCCACCAGCTGAACCAAAATTAAGGAGATCTGAAATGAAGCACACAGCAAGAATGTAAAAGAACCAATGGGGGTGGGGAGGATGTGCTCATTCCTACCAAACACAATTATAACTTCTTACCAATCCACCAATGATGAAGAAAAGGAGGAAGCAACGCCCTAAGGTAGTTTTGGCCACAATATCTCCATATCCAACTGTAGACATGGTCACCATAACCATGTATAAACACTCAAAGTAACTCAAGTGTTGGAAATTGGTTAGATCTTCCCAGGGGTCACCAGAATTCTCTATCTGCACAAGAAACAAACAACTTGAAAATGGAGAAATACATCAACCAAACTTCTGTAGGCAGAGTAATTAAAACTGCAATGGTGCACAACCTGATTAAAGAGTAGATAAAGGTTTATTGAGGAATTAACATACTTGATAGGAAAGAGGAGAGAAAAAGATAAGTTCCTAACAACATCTCTAGTTGAGAGTCAGGGTAAGACTGAGTGTGGCACTTCTGAGAAGAAGGGGAAAATTGCCCAAAGAGTGGCAATCTGGAGACAGTCAAGGAATGACACAACAGGAGAGAAGGTGCTGACCTCACTATCCTATCTAATTGTCTTCCTGATGCCCCCTGCAGGGTCTTCTCCTCTTCCTCTTTGTACAACAGACATTGCCTTTTCCAACAACCTCATGCTGCCTAAAAGTATGGACAAAACAATTCCGGGGGGGGGGGGGGATTCCTTAACAAATAGAAACATTTGGATGTGTTTAGGAATCAGGTATACCTGACTCTTGTGGTGGTGGTCCCAGGGAAATGCTAAGGACACATGTGACATCCTGGGCTCACTGCTTAAAGCAGACTGCTTTCTTTTTCCATGCTTTGACAACCAATGCACAGAGGTAGGTGGATCACAGAGTTCTGGCCCACACTCTAGATTATTCCTGTGAAATAATTTACATGCAAGCCTTGAGGTTCAGGAGGATGGCTATGAAGTGTGTGTGTGAATTTGGAGTATAACTAATCAAAATCTGATCTGATCATTCCCCACTTGTTAACCTCAGAAGGCTAACTAATCTAAATGAAATTACCTGTGTATGGTGAGGAATCATAGGTCACATCCAGATGTTTATTTTATTTATTCATTCTAGCCAGTAAAAAGACATCATTACATTTTACCCCTAACCTCAAATTTCACACTAGGCCTAACAAAACTTTCTACTCAGTTCCTAATCTGAACCCCCCTTCTCTAGGGAGCTTCTCCCAGCAACCCTGAGTATCTCGACATACATACAGTTTGAGCCAAAATATCAGTTTTGTCCCTGAAACTGCTTCCAGGAGTTGACTTAAATTAGAGAACTCTTGGGAACCATGCTAGCTTCTTCCAGGAGTCTTCAGAAAGGCAGAAAGACAATAACCAATACAGATATATAGAACCCAGAAATGCCCCCAAAGCCAAGAACTGGTAACCTGAAACCCTTCTGAGGGACGGCACCCCTGTTCCCCTCCTAGGAAAGACTAACAAAGGATTTATCTGCCTTGCCCAAAAGAGTATGTGTTGCTAACTCTTGAACCTGGTTCCTCTTCACTGGACCCCCTTGGAATGTCCAGAGACCTTTGGGCAGCTGCTTTTATGGGGTAGAGCTGAGACAAGGAGAGTGGCTGGAAAGCAGCTGTGGTGCACCTATTCCAAGGGTTGACGTTTCCCCGGCTTACAGCTTATTGAGCGGCCACTGGAGCTCCTGGCTGGCTCGCCAAATTTTGTTGTACAAATCTGTGGCCGAATGCCTTAGCCCAATAAAAGACATTAAGTTGGGGTCCGGGTGAAGAGAATAAATAAAGTTTATGCAATAAACTTGGAGAACAGAGCTAAGTCAAAGGCTAACTAACCAAGCTGCTTTCTGACATGAAACAGGAAGGGCAGAAGGTTATATACCCAAAATGACATAAGCAAAGGTAACATCATATAGAAACACTCATTGGTTACAGGAAAAGGGGCATCAGTTGAGTTGGCATACATCCATTGGCAGACCCCAACTAGGGGCAAGGGCATAGACATTCCAATTTCCCGGAGGGGGGGGGTTGGGGCTTGGGCTGGGCCAGACACATTACAGGCCATTGCCTCCGGGGGAGGCTCAGCATGTCCTGGAAAAGTTGAGGGGGGGCTCCAGCTCCCCAGCCCCCCTAAAGCTAATGCCTATGACTAGGGGTACTGTTACATTGTTTATTTGGCACAGCATCTGTGACTGTAGTCTACTTGCAGTGTCCATTTCCCTATATCATTTCTTGCATTACTTTGCACATGAAAAAATATGTCGTATGCTTTAAGGAGATATTGTATTGGAAGAAGCAATATGGGATACTGGTTGGAATGTTAGTCTAGGTTCTGAGAGACCTGGGTTCAAATCCCCACTCTGCCACAAAGTTCAGTTTTTAATCCTGAGGTATTCACACACTCACTCTCTCTCAGCTTTTCCTACTTTACAGGGTTGTTGTGAGACTTAAACGGGGAAGGACAGCAATTTTATAATTGGAATGTAGTCATAACGTCTGTGAAAATGTTTTATTGTACTGTTATATTATTTGGATTGTTTATTGAATGTATCATACTGTTTTATAACATTGCTTTAATCTGCCTTGAGTCTCAGTGGAAACTACAAATGAAGTAAGTGATTTTGTCACCCTTGGAGGAAGGATAGGGCAGAAATGCATCACACAGAAGATACAAGAAGGAAGGAGAATGCTGAAAGGTTTAGAGATAGGACAGAGATGAAGAAAATTTGAGGAGAAACGTACATACAGATATAGTGTTAGAAAAGCAGTATTTTTTCTGTTACTGTTATGCAGAGGATACTTAGGCAGCAGAGGCAAAATGTGAACCAAAGGTCTCCAGGTTTGTGGCTCATTTCCTGAGCCTCAAAAGCTCTCATTCCTGTTTGCCTAAGGAGGCACTATACGTACCCAGTGAAGAAACCCCGCAGCAGTGAGCCAAGTGCTGACAAACACAGCCAGAAGTTTGGACAGCTTGATTGAAGTGCTGGACAAGCAGAGCAAGATACAGCATGAGTCAAAGAACAGCGACAGGCACCAGAATAACCATCTTCCCCCAGCATCGGTCAGGGGTTTTATGGAGTACTCCTAAACTGTTGTGTTGCTATTGTACTTGCTAAGAGACAAATATGGATTAATTGATGGACTGATTGTCTTTTCATCTTGCTTTTTTGGCAGTGTGGATCCCCCACCCACCCACAGCTAGCAGCCAAGAATCTGCAACTGTTATTCAGCAAAATCAACACATCTTAGGCTGAGGACAGACTGGCAATCTGGAGCGAGATGAATGTGGAGGAAACTGCTGCGGGGGAAAAACTCCCCGGGGCTGGCCGTTCACACCGGCCAGTGTATTGTGCAATGGTGCCGATACGGAGTGTTCAGACTGCTGCGGAGTGGCCCCACGTGGGCCGGCCTCCGCAGCTCGTGATAGGGCTGTTTTGGCAATTTGCGCAAACTGGCAAAACGCCGCGTTCACACTGCCGCCTCCGCTTGCCTCCCGCCTTCTTCCGGTTCACACTGCCTGGAAGCGGGAGGCAAGCGCAAGACGGCCCCTGTTAAAGCGGATGGAAAGCGAGTGGGAGACGGGTAAGTGCGAAACGGAGCCGACGGACATATGCGCATGTCTGAACGCGCTCCCTTCTTCCACTTCCAACGCGGGGCTGTCCCACTTTACATTGCCAGTCTGTCCTCAGCCTTAGTGTGACAGCTGATGGCAGAAGAATGGTAGCAGCAAGATTTCTCCAGTGCCTCGAGGAATATAAGGGAGTAACCCTAAACAGGTCTAAGAAGTACATCCCTATTTTTCCCCAATGTGGCTTACTCCCTGGAAAGTGTTTTTTGGATTGCAGTCTAAAGTTCTCCATCTTCCTCCTAAAAAGCAAGGATACAGCAACTTGGCAGAAGGGATCTTTCAAAGCTCTCAGCCTTGTTGTTCAGTACCTCAAATCCTCATTTTCACTTTCCCTGGTGCAAATTAAACCCACTATTCTTTACTCCCATGGTTTCCCCACATCTACATCCCCACATTTCTTCACATTTTTGTGCATCGGTAAATCCAAATGGCATCACATAGTGTGCATGTGATGAATATCTTAGGTATAAATCTCATATAAATTGTATATATAAAAACTGTAGAGTATACCAACACAGCAGCCTATATCCTACCACCCCACACATTTGATCATAAGTAACATTTGATCATAAGGACATTTCCTCTTCCAGCAGAAGAACGACTTGAGTTCAAGGAATTTTCCAGGGCTTGAGAAAGACGTCCAGTTTTGCCGAACAGAGTGGTAGGATACTGGCTAACATAAATGGCTCTACAAATTCAGCTGGTGGAATAAACAGGAAGATTTTTTTTAAGTGAAACAAGCAGGGATAATTTTATTTACATTTATTTCGGCTTACATGACCAAAGGTCTCAAGCACATATATAAAATACAGTTTACGTTTAAACATCAAAACAAAGTTAAAACAGTGAACTGCTCCAGAGCAGCATAAATCAGTATAAAACATTCCAAACATATTGTTTAAAATAGTTAAGATAAATAAATGTAAACTTTTCAAAGGTATCCACTATTTACGCTTCAGTGCTATTATAGTTGCTAAATACCTTGCTACTGAAGCTGTAATTGCCAGGTTAGGATCTGTCAGCAAATAAGAAATCACCCATGACTCAAGTGGAATAAAAAATATGGAACACTTCACAAATTCCAGAAAGGTATCTGTGCTACTTCATTGAGACTTGTGCCACCTAAAAGACCAACAAAATGTTATTTCTAGCATATACTTTCATGTATCAGAAATCACTTTGTGAGATGCAATGTGTGGATTGTCATTAGGAAGTTGTTTTATGTAGGAGGTAGTAGAGTGAAGGGCCCATTGAATGCATATGTACTTCCTGCATTACACAGTCCTTGCCCTTGCTGCTTATTTTTTTTTTTTTAAACCTTCAAAAAATATCTGTATGGTGAGGATACACCCATTGCATCTGAGGAAGTGGGCTCTATAAAAGCTTATGTTGGAATAACATTTCATTAATCTTTAAGGTTTTACAAGGCTCCTGTTTATTTAAGCATGGAAGAGAAATTCATAATTCCTATTCCTAAACCTGCCAAGGTTCAGAGGGAGAAGGGGGATAGGTTGCTAAAGGAAAGAGTACAGGATTAGATTTTGGCTTACCCACTCTTTATGATTTGGAGGAACTGTAATATTTTTGGAAGCTCTAGCAGCCTGAGGGCTCTCAAGAACCTCAAACCTAGAAGGCAAGAGGAGACAAACTGATGTGAGAAAAACCTGATGTTGAATTTTGACACCAAATGTTCTCCAGATATTCTCTGAACACAGTACCTTTTTGTATTATAAAAAGGTGCTAGTACTCATATATAAGCTTGTACTGATTTCCACTAATGCTCATCACAGGACTTGGGACCCCCCCCCCCTGGCAAAAGGTCTCAATACCCAGTATCAGTAAGTACTACCAGAAAAAAGCCCTGTCTGAATATACAAACAATCACGAAATCTTGGATGTTGGGTTTTTACATCCCCTGCTATTTAATTTTTATACTTCATAACTTGCATAAATTTGCATACAAGTGAAACAGTATTTAATGGCTGTCTCAGAACAGTATGTAGTTTTGGCAAGTATTGAACAGCTGATATGCAAATATATTTACTTATCTAAGGGTATTTAACATTGCACAGTGCTGACATTATACCATGCAAGATATTTGGCATTTATTGATAGTTTATGGGAGTTCATAACCAGTGCCCAACTATTACCACTGCACCATCCTAACACATCTAAGGCTTTCTAATTTTGAGGTTAAAATTAACATTCAAATTACAATTTTTTCAATTAAAAATTGGCACATTCCAAATTCAAGAATATTAAGAAGAACCCTACAGGATCAATGATTCATGTAGTCCAGCTTCCACCCATGACAGCCAACAAGATACCACCAGGTGATCTAGAATTAGGGGCCAAAGCCTCTGTCTATTCTTGCCACCCAGCAAATGGTATTCAGAGGGGCTCTGCTTCTGGACAGGGGGATGGTTCCATTCACCACCATGGCTAATAACTAGTGATGGAACTTTCCTCCATGATTTTATTATCTTTGTTTAAATCTATCTAATCTAAAAAAGGTAAAGGTTTTCTTGTTCAAAAGCCAATCGAATCCAAATCTAGGGGTAGTGCTCATCTCTGTTTCCAAGCTGAAGAGCCAGCACTGTTCAAAGACATTTCTGTGGTCATGTGGCCGGCATGACTTAACACCGAAGCGCATGGAATGCTGTTAACTTTCCTACTGCAGTGGTACCTATTTATCTACTTGTAATTTCTTGCTTTCAAACGGCTAGGTTTCAGACAAGAAGATATGCTTTTTTGGGTCTGTCCTACCCATAGAATTTACGTTGTTGATCACTACTGAAGACAAAGTCAATGTTTTCACTGAGTTATTTACAATCTATTTTGTACCTTGTTTGATACAGTGTGTTGAAATCCATGGACATTTTCTGCAAACTGAGGAATCTTCCATTGGAGGAAAGGCTGCTTTTGTTAGAGAAAGATGTCTTCCCCTAGTGGAAGAAGTCTTCCTCCAGTGGAAGGGCTGTTTCCTTCTCTAGAAGATTCCTTGTTTAGCAGAATGGAATCACTGGATCTATCTCAGTGCTTTGACAATAAAAAGTTTCCTTTGAGGATCTGAGGACTAGCATTGATAACTTGGTAACACACATCCAACTTGGGAGAAATGTTTTGATTTATAATAAGTCATAGTAGCCTTAGGCCACCATAAACATACCCCCCACACTCACCAAGCCAGTTCTTTTTCAAGTAGAAGGAAACACAGACCGGAGTGATAGTAAAGAAGTCCACAATGGAATTAAGTTCAGCCCAAAACTTCAACTTGTCACTTGCTGCCAAGAACTAAAGAAACTATGCAAAATCAGATTATACAACAGCCGTATCTATCTTACTAGTAGCTTTTCATCTATTCATCTGCATGAATTACACCACTGCACATAAGGAATGGTAAACAAGGAAATAACAAAACATATCTGTTGCTGTAGAAATGAAAAGATGATGTTTATTTATTCCTTCCATTGCACAAAGCCAGGATTACCTGTGAACAGCTGGCAGCTCAGGTGCATGTTCTACCAGATTCATTTCAAGATTTGAAAACAGGGTGGTCAAGAATAAGTTTTGTGCCTCCCCACTATTGGAAGGAAAAAGGAAGCTTCATGCACAGGATCCCAACTGATCATGTTTCTCCATTGTTGGGCAGGGCCTTTTTGCTTAATGCAAGCAAACTCTCCATCTCAAATGGCTGCCACCCAATACATTGGTCCCTTGGGCACACATGCAGCATACACCTGGTTACATTCTAGTTCACCATCATGTGTCATGCTAACTGGGTTGTATAGGTTTTAAATTGTAATTACCGTGGGCTTTATTTTTAATTGTTTTACCTACTTGTGGTAACCCACTCTGAGCCTGCTTGTAGGGGAGGGCGGGATAGAAATCTCACAAATGAATAAATGGGTAGATAGACAACCCAAAAATGCTCACAAAATTCTCATGCCTCCTTCTCAAATTGAACATACTGCTCTAATTTTCTTCCCTGCACCAATGATCTCCATAATCATGAAAAAAAAGTTTTCCCTTATATACCAAAAAAAAGAAGACACTGTGGGATTCAAAAAAATTGAAGTAGAGGGGATAAAACCAGGGCTCCGTTGGGGCCGGAGCGAGCCGGAGCGCCGCTCCGGGAGAGAAGGGGCCGGGGGCCCCCGCGAGGGAGCCCCGTCCCGCCCCCTGCCATCTTCCGCGGGGCCGCGGCAGGCCGCCGGCCCCGCGAGGGAGCCCCGTCCCGCCCCCTGCCATGTGCCGCGGGGCCGCGGCAGGCCGCCGGCCCCGCGAGGGAGCCCCGTCCCGCCCCTGCCATGTTCCGCGGGGCCGCGGCAGGCCGCCGGCCCCGCGAGGGAGCCCCGCCCCGCCCCCTGCCATCTTCCGCGGGGCCGCAGCAGGCCGCCGGCCCCGCGAGGGAGCCCCGTCCCGCCCCTGCCATGTTCCGCGGGGCCGTGGCAGGCCGCGGGCCCCGCGAGGGAGCCCCGTCCCGCCCCCTGCCATCTTCCGCGGGGCCGCGGCAGGCCGCCGGCCCCGCGAGGGAGCCCCATCCCGCCCCCAGTCACCTTCTGTGGGGCCGCGGCTGGCCGCCGGCCCCAGGAAAAAACTCTCCCTCCCCCACTCACCCCCCCTCCCTCCCCCACTCACCCCACTCCCTGGGCCCAAGGGAGGGAGAAGCCGGGCCTGAGTGGCTTAACACCACTCAGGCCCAAGCAAGGGGGGGGAGGGAAAGCCAGCCCCAGTGTGGGGAGAAGCGCCCCTCCCTTCCTTCCCTCTCTCCCCCCACCTACCTACCTGTTCCTTCCTTCCCCCCTTCCTCCCTCTCTCCCCCCTTCCTTCCTTCCTTCCTTTTCTCTCTCTCCCAACTACCTACCTACCTTACTGTTCCTTTCTTTCTTCCTTCCCCTTTCTTCCTCCCTCCTTCCTTCCTTTCTTTCTTCCTTCCCCCCTCCCTCCTTTTTTTTCTTTCTTTCTTTTCTCTCCCCCACCTACCTACCTTCCTTCCTGTTCCTTTCCTTCTTTCCTTCCCCCTCCCTCCCGTCTGGCCTTCTGACACACTGCCCATGACGTCATTCCGGTGACGTCAGGGGGTGTGGCATATGCAAATGAGTTATGCTAATGAGCTCCTGCACCTCTTTTTTTACGAAAGGACCCCTGGATAAAACTAATCATACCTTCCAGTCTTGAGATCTAATGCCTACAAAGAACAAATAAGGTAAATCACCAGCTTATGGACTGTAGAACATTAGGTTCTAGGTGGAGGTTCACCTGACTGAACATTCCTCCATATAAAACAAAACAACTCTGCGCATAGTAAACGTGTTAGGAAAAGTAGCTTAGAATGTGCTCCTGAGATGCAAATTATTTGTGTGTACAGAATGTTTGTGTGTATGGAGGAGCATTCAGGTAATTCTGTTCCCACCCAGCTGCCCGAAGTAGTATAGCCTGACACATCTATACCTCCTTTTCTGCTCTCTGTGGAAACTAAACTTTCATGCACAGTGGCAGGGGGAGGTCTCTCCTCCTCTCTAACCTATATAATGGCATTCTCTACACACTTTCACTTTCTAGTGATTTAATGCAAGGTCTCTTACCCGCAATCCAAAATAAAAGAGGAAGAATACATTGAAGAAGAGGTCAATATTAATTGTCCTGTCTTGGAAGGAGAGGCAGAACTGTATGGCACTGTAAGGAGAGGAGGGAAGGAGGACGGATCAGTTTTCAGTAAGAGATGTCGATGTAAAATAATTTCATTTGTTTTGTGGTGTGTTCTGTTCTGTTCTGGGTTGTGAACTGCCTCTGTGGCCCTGATTGGACTGAAAGGTGGGATCGAAAGCTTCCAAGTGAATAAATAAATAACAGAATTAGCAGGCTATGTTTTTAAAATAAGCTGTATATCTTTTTGATTTTAAAAAGCGGTGCCGTCGCTCAGTTCAGATATGACACAAAACGATGGTTCGTTTTTAATGATGGTTGGTTTGTGAAAACATGCTGTCTTGACAAATACTACTTTCATTTCTTTCCTTTTGCAGCTGGGGAGGTTGCTAATAAAGAACAAGCGAGAGTTAAACAATATGCTGGCCCAGAGACATCCCATGAGACCACAGTTAAGATTTGCTGTGATTAATAGTCCATGTCAGATACTGATTTAGCCCAACCTAGCCTGATCTTCCAGAGCATAGAAGCAAGGCGGGCCAAAATTAGAACTTGGATGGGAGACTGCCAAGGAAGACCGGATGTATGCAGAGAAAGACAATGGCAAACCACCTGTGCCTTGAAAACCCCATGATTCTGGGGTGAATTGGGGTCAGTTCATTGCAGCTTGACAGCACACTGCTGCAGCTGCTGCTGCTGTAGTTATTATTCCGGTTTGACAGACCCTCACTAACTATATTGGGGTGGTCTGCATTCAAACAATCACAGTAAGCATAATCCAACAAAACCTTGGTATTGTGCAGTGTCTGAAATGAGCCCAGTATGTCATTCCAACTTGGTTGCATCCCATACTGTCAAAATTCTATGCTGAAATGGTTTTCACTTTTTTCTGCTTCAAAAATGCAATGTGAAAAATGTGCCAGTGTTTATACATGTCAAACGAGACAGCAAAATGGAAAGCTTAAGTTTTGTTTTTTAACTAGGAGAGTTTTAAAACTGAGCAGGCAAATGTGCTGTTTGCTGCAGCATCCAGTCCTTCCATCTGTGTCTCTTGACCCCTTGACATTCCTGAATGGTATATGCACACCAACAATACTAGGGATGGGCATAAACTGGGAAGATGGAAGTTCATCCCGGTTTGTGGTTTGTGAGATGCTACAAACCACAAACCAGGATGAACTTCCCCCGCTTCACGAACAGGTTAAGGTACGTGAGGTTCGTGGATCCCTCCACCTTCTGCTGGGGGTAGCTCCCCAAGGCCAGCAGAATGGAAGGGGGAGGGGAAGATCTCCCAAAAACCCATTTAAAGGGAACATTACTTTCAAAAGGGGTTTGCAAACCGGAGCCATGCAGGAGGAGTCCAAGCAGCGAATTCACCACTTCTGGGTCAAAACCCATTATAAGGGAATGTTCCCTGTTAGGCTGAAAGAGATGCAAGCCATTACAGTGATCTAGGGCTGCCAAGTCAGCCTGGGGGGCGGGGGATCCCCCACTAAAGGGGTTCCTGATCCGCCAGCCAGCATTCGGCCAGTGGGGGGAACTCCACCCCTGAAGTTGTCCAGCCAGGATGACGTAATGACGTCACCAGAAGTGACGTCAGCACGTTGGGGGCGTTGCCAGAGCGTTGCCCTGGCAACGCCCCCAGCATGCTGACATCACTTCCGGTGACGTCGCTGGGCGCATGCGGAAAGCGCGTGCACCAGGGAAACTCCCGGCCGGAGGAGGACTCCCCCCTGCCGGTGAGTACTGAAGACTTGGCAACCCTACAGTGATCCCTCTTGCTCCCCCCCCACGTGGAAGCAGGGAGTAGTGAAAGGGATTGCTGAAATTTAAATGCCTTCTCAATTCACTTGTGAGTTGAACTGCTGTTGCAGTGGCAGCAGTGCAGCCTGCAAAAACCACTTAGAGGTGACTGCTGACACAATCCATATGAACCCACCTGGGAGGTTCATGGGGCTTGTGAGGGCAGGATGGCATGAACCAAGGTCCGCGAACCACAAACTGGGCCTGGTTCACAATGTGTTCCAGTTCGTAATTCGGTTCATGCCCATCCCTAGACAATATATTACTGAAAAGACGCTTTTTATGTTCCTTCATGTTTTAGGCAGTGCTTCTGAACATCACACCAAAACCATCTCAGTACAGTCGTATGCGTGATTACTTCCCTGTAATGTCCTATCAGTACAAACATGTAAATCGGTAATGTAGAGAAGGGAGAAAAAAATCAAGAAGGAAGAAAATGCAAGAATTTTAAAGAAAGGGGAAGACACACAAGAATTCCTAATGCATAAGTTACATTTCAGAAACAAAACCAGGTACTTTGGAACTCCATTTGGAAGAAATGTGGGTGCTGTGAATATTGGAAACAGCCCTAACGATAGGGCAAAATACCAATGTACGGCAGTATTTTCTGTGCTTCACCTGGCCTTCTTCATGGTACTTTTCACCAGTCATCCTCTCAAGAATTAAAGCGTTTTATGCACTGAAAAGGTCTCAGCTCAGACTGGTGCAAAACGAATGCAAGGCATTTTGTTATTTATTTATTTGGTTTCTCTCCTGCCCTAATCAGATGATTCAACGCTGGCAGTGTTTGAGCAAAACCCTGTTCCCACCACATTGGCAAACTGAATTTCAAATTTCATTTGACACCCTTGACAGTTTCCACATTTCCCCCCTGATGCTGTTGACAAGTGCAGCATGACAGGATGAAATTGCCAAAGTAATTTTGATTGGTGCTTTTAAAAATAACGTTGCTATTTTCAACCAAGCAAAATCTGATAGTTTCTTTTAAAAAAAAAAGATAGCTCTCTATTTTGATTTTTTTCTCAAGAGGGAAGTAAACTTCTGTGATAAGCTTCAGCAGTATGCATCACACGTATGCATCAACTGCTTGCTTAATGTGTCTACCTGTTAAGGCTAAGGCTAGAATGATACACATGCCTGCTAGGTGACATGATGTTTGGCAGTGTACTAGGCATGAATGTTGATTGTTGCACATGTTATCTGCATTGGCTTGGATCCAGAACTGTGTTTCTGCAGGCGCAAGGATTTCTGCCTGCGGAATGTGATGTTCTTGCCCCCTCCCCATGGCATCCCAAGATGCCCACTGAAATCCTGTTATGGGAAAGGGAAGGTGTGGAAATTATGTTCCATGGGTGGAAATCCTGCTGCCCATGGAAATGTTGGTCTAGATCCAAGTCATTCTGTGTGTTATAAAAGATTTTTGTAATAAAAAAGAAAACTTTCCTCATTCTTTCCCCATAAGCCACTGCAAGCTTGCCAACAAAAGTTATAAAAATCAGTACTTGGAATGGAGAATCATAGACTAGGGTTACCAGGTCTGGGTTGGGAAATACCTGGAGACTTTGGGAGTGGATCCAGGAGGGGGTGGGGTTTGGGGAGGGGAGGGTCCTCAGCATGACACAATGCCATAGAGTCCACCCCTCAAAGCAGCCATTTTCTCCAGGGGAGCTGATCTTTGTCAGCTGGAGATCAGTTGTAAAAGCAGGAGATCTCCAGGCCCCACCTGGAGGATGGCAACCATACCATAGACACAGATGGCTAGACAGTCCCCATTTTGTCAGACAGTTTGGAATTGGAACTTTAAGGCTAACTGATCCTGAAAGCTTCCTTCCCAATGAGTCTAACTCAGATATTAGTCTATCAGTGGCTATTAGCCATGGTGACTAAAGGGAACCTCCACATTCAGAGGAAATCAACTTCTGAATCCCAGTGCCAGGAGGCAACATCAGGGAAAGGCCATGGCCTCTACGCCCTATTGTTGGACCTCCAGAGGGACTGGTTGGCCACTGTGTGAGACATGATGCTGGACTAAATAGACCACAAGCTTGGTCCAGCAGGGTTCTTCTTATGTTCTTAAACATTCAAATAGCCACAAGCTTAAAATCATGGGCAACAATCACGAAATGGTTGCAGTGAATTCCTAAGTTGGTAAATGTATGTAGTAAGTGTTATAAATGAACTAATATGCCACATGCAAAGAGAAATAGCCTGTGGATGTTTATATCATCTAGCCAGAGCCCCATTCACAAGAGTTTTGAATATGGAATACTAGCAATTGTCATATAATGACTTGTATTTTTGAAATTCTGAAAAGTATGTTAGTTGAAATACACAGATGGCTGGCCTTGTTTTCCATCAGATTTTTCAAAACAATCTCTGTCATTGAACTCCATAGGAATCAACTGTATTCATTGTCATTTGATAAATGACACAGACCAAGTTGCAAGCAAGCAAAAAAGCAAGGAAAGGAGCACATGAACAGAACTTTGGAGATAAATGTCTATGTTTTAATTACCTGTAACAGTTGATGAAATAAATGATGAGCGATCCAATACTAAACAGGAAAACCAGTATTACCTAAAATGAAAATCCACAGTGACAATTGTTACCAGATACTCCTACTGGCTCTCGGGTTTGAAACCTTTCCTTTTGTCTCACTACATTGCTCCTTTGCTATTGACTTGGAAGTTCCCTCGAAATGAAGGGAAGGGGTATGCATTTTGGTTTCCAGAATGAGGTGGCTTGAATTGAAATGGCTTCGCTGAGCTTCCTTAGAGCAGTAGTTCTGCACAGTTCAAGAGAGCTTCTGCAAGCTGTCACAGACCATTCAGTCATTTGTAAAATGGCCCAGGCTAGCACCATCTCATCAGCTCTGAGAAGCTAAGCAGGGTCAGCCCTGGTTGGTACTTGGATCAGAGGCCACCCACAGAAGTCCAAGGTCGCTATGCAGAGTCAGGCAATGGCAAACCACCTCTGTCCATCTCTTGCCTTGAATGCCATAGGTCAGTTGCAACCAGGGCTATTTTTGGGCAGGAACGCACAGGAACGGAGTTCCGGCTGGCTTTCAAGTTGGCCACGCCTACAGCCTCCCCCCACCCAGGTTCCCCAGGCGCCTCGCAAGCTGTGGGGCACCTGGGGAAGCCAAGTTGATCCAGGGAGGGAAGGCAGCTGTGGGGCACCTGGGGAAGCCAATCCAGAAACTGCCTTCCTTTCCTTGGGTTCCCCATGCACCCCACAAGCTGGAGGGTACCTGGAGAAGCTGATCCTAGGAGGGAGCTGCACTGCCAGGGGTGTGGTCTAATATGCTAATGAGTTTCTGCTGTTGGGTGTGGCCTTTTATGCGAATGAGTTCCTGCTGGGCTTTTTCTACAAAAATAGCCCTGGTTGCAACCTATGCAACAGGGATGCCATAGGTCAGTTGCAACTTGACCGCACTTTCCATCACCAGAGGGGAAAACTAAAAAGGCAAAGCTGCAGGGACAACATCTCCCAGTGAATGACAAATCAGAAGTGGCTTCCATGTGGTGATAAGATCATGTGCCAAAGCCCTTGCTGGTCAAACCATGGGATCAGGACACTAGTGTGTAGATGAGCTGATCTAAGATATTGTTCAGCCACTTTGTGACTAAGGCTAAGGATATAATCAAGATATTGAGAGGAACTTAGCAAGGGTTAGAGCTAGGATTTACCTCTGAACAAGAAGCATAGAAGCATAGAATCACAGAGTTGGAAGGGACCTCCAAGGTCATCTAGTCCAACCCCCTGCACAGTGCAGGAAATTCACAAATACCCCCCTACACCTCCAGTGACCCCTGTTCCATGTCCAGAAGATGACAAAAACCCTCCAAGATCCCTGACCAAACTGCCTTAGAGAAAAATTGTTTCCTGATCCCAAAGTGGCAATCAGCATTTCCCTGGGAGTGTAAGAAAGGGACATGAGAACTAAGCACTGAGGCAACCCTTCCTGCCCTCCCATCTCATGATCTGCCTAAGTTCACAGAATCAGCTTTGCTGTCAGATGGCCATCTAGTCTCTGTTTGAAAACCCCCATAGAAGGAGAGTCCATCACCTCTCGAGGAAGCCTATTCCACTTAGGAGCCACTCTGTCTGGAAGTTCTTCCTAATGTTTAGCCGGAAACATTTTTGATTTAATTTCAGTCCGTTGGTTCTGGTCTGACCTTCTGGGGCAACAGAAAGCAACTTCACACCATCCTCTATATGATACCCTTCAAGTACTTGAAGATGGTTATCATATCACCTCTCAGTTGTCTCCTCTCCAGGCTAAACAGACCCAGCTCCTTCAACCTTTCCTCTTAGGACTTGGTCTCCAGATCCCTCACCATCTCCATTGCCATCCTTTGGACATGTTCCAGCTTGTCTATATCCTTCTTAAATTGTGATGCCCCAAACTGAACACAATCCTCTAGGTGAAATCTCAAGAGAGCAGAGTAAAGCAATACCATCACTTCATGTGATCTGGACACTATGTTTCTGTTGATACAGCCCCAAATTGCTTTTTCCTTTTTAGCTACCGCATCACATTGCTGACTCATGTTCAGTGTATGGTCTACTAAGACCCCTAGATCCTTTTTCGCATACACTACTGCCAAGACAAGTCTCCCCCATCCTATAATTATGTATTTGATTTTTTGTACCTAAATGCAGAACTTTACACTTATTAAATTCATTTTGTTTGTTTTAGCCCAGTTTTCCAGCCTGTCAAGATCATCCTGTATCCTGATTCTGCCTTTTACTGTATTTGCTACCCCTCCCAATTTAGTATCATCTGCAAATTTAATAAGCATGCTTGCTTTCATCTTCAGATCTGCATAAGCTAACTTTTGGATTTCTTTCCTTCTGTGTCTTTTTACTCAGATGCCAAATACCAGTGTCTCTCTATTCCCATGAACCTGCCCACGAAAATTCTCTTCAGAGGTTCCTTCTGTGGATGAAGGGCCGTGGTCACAAGACCCTTTAAAGCGGGAGTCACTGCTGTTTCCTCCCACATTTAAAGGGACTGATCAGACTGGCCGCGACAACTTCCACACCGAAGCAGGCTCAATCCTGGGCTCCTTGCACTTTTTCTGACCTGGGAAAATCAAGTATTTTCCTGGAAGTCACGCTTGGAACCCGGGATTGAGCTGATCTGGACAGCCCTCTCTCACAATGATTGTGAGAAGGGCCGTCTAATTGTCCCTCCGGGATTTTTTCTGCCTTTCTTGCACTTGGGTGCTTGGGCACTCAAGCGCCTAAGTGCAAGAGAGGGGGGGAAAATGCCCCGCGCTCTGCTCCGGGCCCTGAGCCCTGCTGGTTGCCGCTTCCTGGCACCCCCCCCCCCCATGCTTCTCCCAACTTCTCCCGATCAGGCAGGAGCCGGTGGGGCTCAGGGCCCAAAGTGGAGCACGGGGCGAGCCACCCAGCCAGCAAGTTCCTCCTGTGGCATTCGGGGGACTTGCAAGCTCCAAGGCTCTGGCGTGGGGAAGTCCACGTGGCTTCCGAAGGAAGGTGGCCCGGCTTGGGAGGATCCAGAAAGGGTCAGACTGAGGCCACCGAATTGCCTGCTCGCCTCTGCCAGTCCTTGCATGTTGCCTCAAAGTGCTGGGGAAATAAATGGAAGAGGCGGCTGCAGGCCGGGGATGCTCACCTCCACTTGAAACCCTCGCTTGGGCTGGATTGGATTCCTGGGCGGGCACCGGAGCTTGGCGACGTCTTGGCCAGAAACTCTGGCTTCTTTCTCACCTCTCCACCCCTGAGGAGGCCGCTCTAAGGACCTGATGGGAGCAAGGTATGTCCAGCCCACGGCTGGGGAAGCAGGATCGTGGCGGGGAAGCTGGAGCGGTGCGCAGTGCGCAGATGATCCTCAGTGAGTGGTTCTTCTCTTCTCTTCTGGCTGGAGTGGCAGCACAGCGGTTTCTCCTGCGGCATTCGGGGGAGGCAAGGTGCGGGCATGTGGGTGGCCCTCACCTTGCCTCCCCCAGCCACCGGTGGGGGTGGGATGTGTCCCAACCCGAAAGAAAAAATCCCGGAATAAAGTCCAGTGGGGCTTTATCCAGGATTAGGGGGCCATGTGACCATGGCCAAGGAGATGGTGACCAGCAAGGAGCAAGCACTGGGGGTGGAGGGTGAGAAGGAACCTCTTTGGGGACCCAGAGTTCCAAGAGAACTAGCCTGGGATGCAAGCCTATTACCATAATATGGTCAGTTTATGACATTTCAGAAATAAATTTGGTCTTTCAGAATTCATGAGATGCATGGGATGGGGTTGGACACATGGTTGGGCCTTGTCGATCAAGCAAAGCCTGAACATATTATGTTGCCCTTAATGAGCCAGAGCACTGGCCTATCAAGGTCAGTATTGTCTACTCCGGCAGTAGCTTTCTGGGATTTCAGGTCTTCCACATCACCTTGTACAAGATGCTTTTTAAACTGGAGAAGCTAGGGGTTGAATTTGGGACCTTCTGCATGCAAAGCAGATGCCCTGTCAGTGAGCCACAGTCCCGAAGTTCTCATATCATGTCTTTGAAGCCCCCTTCCCTGTGATCTTCAGCTTCCTGGTAGCCCTATTATTGACATTTAGTCCAGGCAAGGAACTTCCGCCACCCTGATCTTTGATCAGTTTCTTAATTTTGTCATTTTTTGTGTGTGTTCAGTTGATCAGTTATGACATGCAGTTAGGACTGCAGCAGTGGAAGAACGTTATCTATTGACACCCTTGGCTGAATGACCTGTCTCGTTTATACATTAACTGATACACTTTTCTTTGAAATTATTAAAATCTACTTTTTCCTACTGCTTTGACCAAAGTTTACTAGAAAAAATGGGGTATAAGTCACCTTAATGAAGAAAAATGAACAGAAACCTACACATCATGTTACTCACCAGCACACGTCCCACAGAGGTCTGAGCGGAGAGCATCATCAGCACCCAATCCTGAAAATGCCTCTTCCACCACATATAGAGAGGGGGTGCTGCAGGGGACATCTGCTTAAGGCAAGAGAAAAGGATCCCTGAAAAGAGCAGTACTGTGACTTTGAACTGCCAGAGCCTTGGTAAGAGACTCCTTTTCCTCTGAGTGCATCCTGCCCATGTTCTCCTTGTACTCTAACAACATGGCCTGCAACTCTGATTAAATACCCAAGTTTTGGACCATGGCTGGCTCTGAGAACTCTGAACAAGACACTGTTCAGTGCCTCCCCCCCCCCCCCCCCGCATGTCACTGCATTGTGCTAATGTGCAAGTATAAACTCACACACACACCCTTCTAGAGGGGGAAATGGAATGTGGCTCTTCCTTGTTCCTTTAGACTTTGTCAGTGCCACTCCCTTCCAGGCACCTCTCCCATCATGAAACAGGGGACTGCCCTTCCAAGATGGCTTGTAGGGTGATCTTCCATTGCTGGTAGGAGTGGAAGGACCTGTTGCAAGCCATTTCTAACAACTGAGGGGAACCACACAGCCTCCTATGATTTTGGGGGAACTAGGTTTGTTTTAAACCACAAACCTTCCCCTCAGTTATTTATTTATTTATTTAATTTATACCCTGCCTTCCCTGCCACAACAGGTGTTACCAGGTGTTCTACAGCTAGCAGTCGTATAGGCTTAGGGTTTACTGCCATGAGGTAAGTTGTGGTGAGCCAATGAAATACAGAGATCACTGAGGCTGGAATTGCATGTTAACAACACAGAAGAGTTGATTGTTTACAAGCTGGTTTCAAAGAGTAGTTTGAATTTTCTTTAATGCTTTCAGGCATAAAAACAGGCTTTTAATGAGTAGCCACTAGGCTGTAAGCCAACCAGTAAGCCACTTCACATGGAAGTGAAGGAGTTCAGTCATGGTAAGTTCATTTGAGGAACGTGTTGGTGTCAAAGTTCCCAGCAGCCTTTCTTCTCAGTAGGTTAGGATTGCCAGCTCTGGGGTGAAAAATACCCAGAGAGGTTTTTTTGGGGGGGGGGGCAGCAGAGCCTGGGGAGGCAGCGGCTTAGGGAGGGAAGAGACTTCACCTGGGTATAATGCTGTCGAATTGGTCCTCCAAAACAGCCATTTTCTCCAGAAGTGATCTTAGTCAACTGGAGATCACTTGTAATACCAGGAGATCTCCAGGTGCCAACTGGAGGTTGGCAATCATGTTTGAGGTGGTTTTCCATTTGTAAGATTTTCTCCTGTCCTCCCATCAAACTAATTCCACAGATACTACCTCCCCATCTCACCGTATTTGAAAACTTCCCAATCCCTCAGAACATAATTCCTTTCTTCTAGGGTTATTTTTTTTTACCTGAATTCCAAGTTTTTGCCTTAGGAACTGAAAAAGAAAATACATAGCCCTGTACATTAAGATAATGAAGATGCCTCCCAGAAAAATGGACAGGCAGGAACATATAAAAGCTGACTGGAAATATTCATTGCAGTGCTGTCCCTGCTCTTTCACCCAGTCTTTTTTATGAGCATTGTTTCTGTCATTCATGTCTCTTCTTCAGCTGTCCAACTGTCCTCTTCAGACATTCTAGAAAAGACCAGAATTCTAGGAGATTCTTCACTCTTCTGTAGAACCTTTGTGATGCATTGTCACTGCCAACAAAACAGGCTGTGCTCTAATTCTTCACATGGAAGACGCTGGGAAATAATGTTCCATGGAAAACAAGATAGGAGACCCATGAGGAAGTCTGAGGGGTTTCCCCTTTCTGCCTCCTTCTTTCCCTTCCCCCTCCATCTTTGGTTTACCCCCCTCTGGCTCGCGCTTCTGCTTTACCCTTGTCTCTTGCTTCCCCTCCCCATAGCTCCTGCTTATGTCTGCCATCTTGTGGGGTGGGGAAATTCCTGGAGATGTTGGGTAGAGTGTGGAGAGGGTGGGGTTTGAGAAGGGGTGGGGTTAATGCTATGGAGTCCACCCTCCAAAGCAGCCATTTTGGCTGTAGTCTAAAAATCAATTGTAATTTCAGGAGATCTCCAGGACTCACCTGGAGGTTGGCAACCCTACCCCTGCTGTTCCTTTAGCTCGTGTTCCAGCTTTCCCCTTTTGGCTCTAGTTCCCACTTTTGTCTCCTGCTGGCCCCAGCATCCTCACCCCCAAGCTCTTCTTCCTCATCCTGCTCCTCCACTCTTTTTCCTGTTTACCTCCCCCCAGCCCCTGCTCTACCCTCTGCCTGCTTCCTCTTCTTATTATACCGCCCCCCTCTTGGTTACCTCCTGCTATACCTTTCCTCTGGTTTCCTTCTGGTCCTCTTCTCTCTCCCCTGCATTGTCCCAAGGAAGGGAACACAGCAAGCAGGCAAGAGCATTCTGCCTTTAAGAAGACTCGCTAAAGCAAAGGTGAGGGAATCAAAAATGGCACTCATCCTTTGGCATTAAGGATGAACTACTTTGCAAGCAGAAAGTGCATCTTTCTCTCTCTCCCAGATAGACCCCCCCTTACGGAGGTCTATCAAAGTCAGTACTATCTACTCTGACCGGCAGCAATTCTCCAAAAATCTCAGGCAGAGAGCTTTCACATCACCTGCTACTTGACCTTTATAACTGGAGATATTGGGGATTGAATGTGGGACCTTCTGCATGCAAAGCAGATGCTCTACCCCAGTGTTTTTCAACCTTTTTCGAGCTAAGGCACATTTCTTTCATTGAAAAAATCCCACGGCACACCTGACAATATCTCACGGCACAGTGGTTGAAAAACACTGAAATACAAGATAAATGTGTCATTAATTGCCTCAGCTCAAGTATTAACTATGACAGTATTACAAATACACGTAATAGCCACTCAACTTGAAATCGTAAGTTACAGATCCAAAGTGTAATGGCTCTTTCCCATAACACTGACCTGAGTTTCAGAAGAAATATAATGTGGATGTATTTTAATACTGTGATTCTGCTAAAGTTTTTCAAATAGAGAGTTTAAACTCTTACTCTTATGTGAACTCTTACTCTTATGTTAAACTCTTACTCTTACTCTTACTCTTCCGCTGACCATAAGTGATTTGAAGAGAAGCACAGTATACCCATTCTTCGCTGAGGGACAGTTACTGATTTGAACCCCACCCTGACAGAAACAGCTAGCTGTTACCATCAAACATATTCATGTTTACTGGAATGTCTTGGTGCAAATCACCCTACCTCAGGCCGGCCACAGAGCGTGCAAGCAGAATCAGCGAGACCGCGCCACTGTTCTTTCTCGCATGTGCAAACGCGTCCCGGAAGGTCAGCCCGGAAGGCACATTTCTTTCATTGAAAAAATCCCGCGGCACACCTGACAATATCTCGCGGCACACCAGTGTGCCATGGCACAGTGGTTGAAAAACACTGCTCTACCCCACAGCCACATTTAGGCTGTGCAGTGTGCGTTATTAGAAGAAGGGAAACAACTTCTGAAATTCCATTATTTTTTAAAGCCACAGCCATTGATTCCTCTAATTCTCTTCCCCCCCCCTCTTTTAAAAGAGGGATTTCTCCACTTTTGGATGGCAGGCCTCACACTTTGAGAGTCTCTGCTTGGAAATATACACTTTGCCTGTGCGTGGTACGAGTCGACCTTGAGTGGGTGTTTGCATTGTCTATTATCACTGCGGTGGTGGGGAAACAAAAAGAACACCTGAAGGAACACAACAGCTCGCCCCGCCTTCGCCTGTCAGGCCAGGCGACCCCCTCGTGTGCAGCTGCTGGGATCAGATGCAGCTAGTTAGCGGAGCAGTTCTTTCCCCACAGAAATAAAAATTGCATCCCAACCTCTAGGGCTCCTCAAGAGTTTTAAACGTCTTTTATGAAGCTGGCAGATGAATAATGCAATCAGGTTCCTCTTCATGTAATCAGAACAGCTGAGAAGGAAAGCAGTGATTTCATTTGAAAAGGGGGCATGTGTCTGGGAAAACCAAGGAGAGAAACAGCTCACTGGCAGAGAATACAATACTGTGGTCTTTCAATTCAGCAGTTATCTAATACCCACCCTTCCTTCCCATCTGAAAGCCAGTGGGGTCCAGTGGCAATTGGTGCATCTGGGTTGGAATGCAAATGGCAGAAAGATGATGTGCCAATGGCAGCCATTTTGTCACTGGGCAACATGAGGATCTCTGTTTATGTCTTTGCATGCCTTTGGGGGCACCCAGTACAATTATAATCACTTCTCCTTTACAGATACCATAATATTTAAGTCAACATCTGTGGAAGCCAGACCCTGGATTCAGACTGCATGTGCAACAAGAACAGGGTTGTATTTCAGGGTTACTCTCGAAGCAGTGCTTCATTTCTGTAGAGTACAAACGATCCTGGTGTGTAGGAAACACACTCTCCTTCAAGGTGGAATGAAATCAGGAGAGGATCTCCCAGGGGCCTCCATGGAGCAGCATTCTAGAACAGAAGCAGAATTTCGGTCTATGGTGGCTAGCACTGTCCTTCTGCTCATGAACCCACCATTCAGGAGTAAAGCCAGAGCTATCACAAATTAACAAAATCATAGTCAATTAACAGTGTGGATTTGAATTATGCATGTAATTGACATAGCATGACATAGCAATCCCAGCTAGGGCCTTTCAAGGAGAAGCAGAGTTGGTTTGCCGTTGTCTTCCTCAGCAGGACCTTCCTGGGTTGACTCCCATCCATGTTATACCATGGAACCTTCTCTCAGGTTTCAGTTAAGGATGAACAAGTTCTCCATGTTCCATTCTTTATTGTTCCCAAATTTTATTCTGCTCAGCTCCATGAGAATCAAAGAGCAGGCATGCTGGGATCAGACCAATGATCCATCTAGTCCAGCATCTTGTTTCACATAGTGGACAACAAAGTGCATCTGGAAGGAAGGAGGGAAGGGACTAGAATTTCCATCCTAAGGAACCAGCCCTTGCTCCTGTGTCTTTAGAAGTAGGTTGATCTGCAGCAATTAGGAAGTGAAGCTTTCCATAGCTCAGAGGTTAACATTATCACTAGAGAGTAAGAACATAAGAGCTGCAGCGCTAGATCAGATCAGTGGTCCTGTTTTCACACATTGAGCCTTTATTAAATGGACAGGACACTTTCTCTCCAGGTTGCTGGTAATTCAGATTCTACTGTTGCTTCAAAGCACTGGTATTCAGTGGTCTGCTGAGAGGCTTTGCCTCATGGTAGAGCATCTGCTTGTCCCAGGTTCAGTCCCTGGTATCTCCTGTTAAGGGTAAGGTAGAAGGTGGTGTGAAAGACCTCCAGTGGAGACCATGGAGAGCTGCTGCCAGTCTGAATTGACAATACTGACTTAAATGGACCAAGGGTCTGATTCAGTATAAGGCAGCTTCATGTGTTCATGTATACGGAGGCTCTATCCAATAGCCAGAACTGGTAGCTGCTGACGGATGTAGGACTGAATCTCATTCCCTTTTAAATGTTTGTGGCCACCACTGACTCTACTAGCAGTGAATTCCACAATTTAATTAAAGAAGCAAAGTATTTCCCTTTGTCTGTCCTGAATCCACCTACTTCATTAGCTGTGACACCCCCCCTGCAAGTGTGACCTCCCCTATTATTGCCTCCCAGCACCAGCATTCAGAGGCTCACTTTCTCTGAAAATTGCCTGCGATTGCTGCTGTTTTAAACAACATTGTGACAGGAACTGACTGAACAGCTGGAAAGTCTAGCCGAGGGTGTCTGTTTCCTCTGCAGTGACCTGTACGGTTGCCAACAACCTGGAGAGGCTATGTCCTGGCCCGTTAACAAAGGCTTAATGGGTGGGAATGGGCAGGTGAAGTATTTCATGGCAGGAAGGTAAATAACAACCCATTCAGCCTCTATTAAAGGGGCAGAACACTTTCCCGTCAAGCTGTTGGCAACTCTAATTTAACCTGACTGGACACTGGGCTGCAGAGGCAGACTGGTCCTCCTTATGGTCAGTTTTAGTGAAAGAATGGAAGGAAAGCCAATGCATCCTAATTTTTTTAAAGTGATACCCCCAGTATAGCCAGAAAAGGCACAATTGGGACAGTGATTTAGAACGAGTACCAGAACCTAGAGGTGGAACCTGCTAAATAAGGACAATTACAGGCTAGGGTCTTTTTCACAGCCATGCAACTTCTCCTGTTACTCATTCATGTTCCGAACTTGGCAGATTTAACCCGCTGCTATCAGTAGTTTTCACAACTCTCTGCCTTTTTATGCTAGTGCTAAAATGTGCATTCTTCTCACTTGCTAGTTGTAACAACAAACACTTTGCTGCTCCTTTGGCGTGAAGCTGAGCTTCTGCCATAGATAGAACTTGCCACTAGATGGAAGCATACACCTTTTAAACAGCAACCCCTCATTTCTCAGCACAATCCAGCCAGTCACAAAGCAGAAGCCTGCAGCTAAAAAGCACAATACAGTAAAAAGGCTTATGAGTAGGGGCCGCCGCGATTTAATAGCCCTGGCCCGAGTATTGAAGATTGTCAGACCATCAGCACCAAGTGGAAACTCGGTAGAATGTCCGTTGACGCCACCCAGACTGGGGGCGACAAAGCACCATCTTGTACTGAAACGGTATAATGGATAGTGTAAGTTTTTATATTGTGGTTTTATAGTATTTTATTGTGTATGAAATATGCTGATAGCCACCCTGAGCCGCCATGAGGCGCGGAGGGCAGGGTAAAAATCTAAGAAAGGAAGGAAGGAAGGAAGGAAGGAAGGAAGGAAGGAAGGAAGGAAGGAAGGAAGGAAGAAAGGAAGAAAGAAAGAAAGAAAGAAAGAAAGAAAGAAAGAAAGAAAGAAAGAAAGAAAGAAAGAAAGAAAGAAAGAAAGAAAGAAGAATGGTGTAGTGGGAGAGGAGAGGTGAGTGATTTGTTCACTGCTGGAGCAGAGTAGTGGTCCAGCAGCCGGTTTCACAGAGAAGCCAACCAGTTGCCCTGGAGGGACAGCAGGCATGGCATCGTGGGTGAGGCCTTCCCCAGATGTTGCCTCCTAGTACTGGTGTTCATAGGTTTGCTGCCTTTGAATGAGAGTCCCTTTAGTCACTTAGTAGCCTCTAATGGACCTTAGTAGCCTCTAATGGACCTTCCTTCCTCCCCAAACCCCACCCTTCATAAGTGTCACCCCCAAATCTCCAAGAGTTTCCCAACCCGGAGCTGGCAACAGAAGAAAGAAGGAGGAGGAGGTTTTTATGCCCCGGAGCAGCTTACAACTGCCTTTCCCTTCCTCTCCCCAGCCGCTCTGAGCCTGCCTTTTGGTGGAGAGAGCGGGATATAAGTTTAATAAATAAATAAATAAACACAACCCCTGTGAGGTAGGTGGGGCTGAGTGAGAGAACTGTGACTGACCCAAGGTCACCCAGCTGGCTGCATGTGGAGGAGGAGTGGGGAATCAAACTCGGTTCTCCAGATTAGAGTATTGCCACTCTCAACCACTACACCAAACTGGTTCTCATTATCTCTATGCTTGTTTCCACCACCACACCCACTGGCACTGAATTTCAGAACAGAATCACCCACTGAGTAAAGAAGTATTTTCTTTTGTTCATCCTGAATCGATTGTCCTTTAACTCAGTAGGGTCCGTCCCCCCCCCCCCCAGTTCTAGCTAGCTCCACTCACAAACAGAGCCCCAGGGGAGGTCCCAATGGAGGGGCAGTGGCTCAGTGATGGAGCTTCTGCTTTGCATACAGAAGGCCCCCAGTTCAATCCCTGACATCTCTAGTAAAAAGAACCAGGCAGGAGGTGAGATTCTGGAGAGCTGCTGCCAGTCTGAGTAGACAAGAAGACTCACCTTGATGGGACTGATTGTATAAGGCAGGCAGGTACATGTGCATGGGGGAGGTCAGGCAGACACATTTATCTACTATGATGTTGATAGCCCATCTCTTTAGTAACTTACATGGACCTGCTTCTGCCCATCCCCCTCTCTGACGTTTATGGTCTCCGGATCGAGCTAGCCAGGGTCACTTGGGCAGCTGAGTGAATTAAATGATAATTGGCTAATTGCCTCCTGAATTCCATTCCTACGCACTGCACATTTACACCCCCCAAATGCTCTGATGAGCCCAGGACAGAAAGTGTTAAAGGAAATACCTGCCTACAACAGATACAAAATTAATACAGCTAAGCAGCCTTTCTTCTTACTCCCTTGACAAGCTGGACCCGAACTTTCTCGCTTAAGGACTAAAAAGGTTAGGCTGGAGTTTGGAAGCAAATGATCCGGTCTGCTCTGTTCCTTCCCGGTTTCCAGTTTAATAAACATGCATCCACATCTAATGGGCCGTCTGTCAGTTCCCTTTAATAGAAATCACCTCCTCCCCTAATAATCATTAAACAAATTGACAGTGTAATAGCCAGGGCATCTCATCTTAATGCCACCTGCTCCAGGAAGAAAATTTCCTGCTAATATGTTTCCCAAAAGGCCATTACTCTGGTTACTACAGGAAAGACTCTGATAGAGAACACAGCACCCAGTGTGTTGTTGTGAGGAACAGACAGGGAGATGTCTCTCTCTCTCTCTCTGTACATATATACAATGCTCCCTCTAAGCTGTGGGGTCTTGTGAGCAAAAAAATCTACTTTGTGAGCTACTGGCATTAAAATTGTGAGTGAGCAGTTTGGCTGCTGCATAAATTAGTTTGCTCTGGAGCTATCCTTCCTGAGCCAAGACCAAAATGTGTGAGCTGGAGGCTAAAAAACTGTGAGCTAGCTCACCCTAACTCAGCATAGAGGAAATGCTGCATATATTTCGTATTTTTCTTATGATGATAATAATTTCCTACGCTCTTCGACATCAGAAAAATCAAAGACGTGCTGATGGAACACTGGAAATCCCATCTCTTGGGTTCCTTGCCAGTCAGAGATTCTATCCCGGAGGGTGTCCCCATGTGAATTTTGCATCCCTGCCTTCTTCTGCACGGATGCGTGAGTCTGGATGCACACCACGTTTTCTGCTAGCCGAAATTTCCACCAACCCTCCACTTTCCACTGCAAACCCTCCTCCTATTGTTCCTCACGATCTCCTGTCTCCCCAACCAGGTGCTGCACTTCATGAGCATGGATGGGCGAGTGTGGAAGGGGGGAGGCTGGGAGTTTCCATTTGATAGGTGGAAAATCTACAGTGCCATCCTAAGCAGAGTTAAACTCTTCTAAATCTGCTGAAGTCAAGTGACTTACAAGGATGTAACTCTGTTTAGGATAGTTTCAGAGGGTATCCCTGTTGGTGAGCAGGAGACCAGCTAGACTTGAGTCCAGTACAACCTCAGAGACCAACACACTTCCCCAGGTATAATCTTTTAAGATCAAAGCTCTCAGTTGGAGACAACAAAGGGAGCTTTGATGCTTGAAAAGTAGACAGAAGGAGCTTCGACCCCCAAAATCTTGCTGGTCTCCAAGGTGCTAATGGAGTTGAACCCAGCTGTTCAGTTTAGGATGACACTGTGAGTCTGAATCTAACCCAGGATGCTGTGCGTTCCGCCTACCAATGAGAGAAGGTTTGAAGGTGATTTAATTGAGGGTACTGTGAGGTGATTCAGAGAGCATGCAGAATGATTCAGAGTAAGAGGAGGGCAGGGTTAGACTCGGAAAAGCAGGCCTAGCTCCACTCCATGCTCAACTAGGATTGCCAGCTCTGGGTTGGGAAAACCCTGGAGGTTTTGGGGGTGGAGCCTAGGAAATGCAGGGTTTGGGGAGAGGAGGGACCTCAGCAGGGTATAATGCCATAGAGTCCACCCTCTAAAGCAGCTATTTTCTCCAGGGGAACTGATCTTGGTCATCTGGAAAGTAATCATAATAGGAGAACTCCCAAGTGCCACCTAGAGGTCAGCAACCCTATGCTCAGCCCACATCACTGGCCTCAGTGGTGGATGGGAGGGGCTGGGTGGCAGATGAGCAGCTATTCTCCCCGTCACCTTTCCGTTCATCACTGTGGCTGTGGTCAGTGCAGCCGGTGGCATTTGTGGAGGAGTGAGGCCTGTTTGGAGAACTGAGCTGAGGCAGAGCACAGTGAACTTAAGAACATAAGAACATAAGAGAAGCCAATGTGGGATCAGGCCAGTGGCCCATCCAGTCCAACACTCTGTCACACAGTGGCCAAAAACACCGGGAGGTCCAGCAGTGGGGCCAGGACACTAGTTGCCCCCCCAGCACCAAGAACACAGAGCATCACTTGCCCCAGACCGAGAGTTCCTATCTATACCTTGTGGCTAATAGCCACTGATGGACCTCTGCTCCATATGTTCATCCAATTCCCTCTTGAAGCCATCCATGCTTGTAGCCACCGCCACTTCCTGTGGCAGTGAATTCCACGTGTTAATCACTCTTTAGGTGAAGAAGTACTTCCTTTTATCTGTTCTAACCCGACTGCTCAGCGATTTCATGGAGTGCCCACTTGTAATAACTAGTAATAAGTGGCAGCATTTTCCTTCATTTGTGCTATCCTCTTATCATGGGGAAAGGAGGATCTACATTTCCTGTAACCCTGAAACCCAGAGTTAGCTAACCTATTTGGCATCTGTGTCAAGAAGTTGCAATGCCTGGCTGTCAAGATAATGATGTGCCAGTAAACAAGATGGGGCAGGGGAGGCACCAGGGTTGCACATCACCAGAGATGCTCGGAGCAAGCTAATCTCAGTGGTGCATCCAGGACCTCAAGGAGGACCTCTGATTTCTTTAACTGATGGACACCTGCACTCTTATACATTGGTAAAACACCACACAAAAATAATCTCAATGCAATTGCCCTGCTAGTTGCATCCTCCCACAGTGTTGCTCCCAACAGTGCTCCTCACACTGCTGCAGCCCGGGAGGAGACCTGGCCCTGGGCACAGGGCAAGATGTTCTGCTGTGATATTGTTGGCACGTGTGCCAGGAGTTGCCTATCTGAGCTCTAGCCTGATTTGACACCTGCTGAGGTCAGACATGCACCATCTCTGTGTGCCTGTAGCTGATCTTCCCCTCATTCCTTTAATCTTTCATAGTTCTGGAAAGAGGGACTTCTCCTTTAATGAGAAATCCATGGGGGAATAGCTGTCATGCTGCCAGCTGCAGGGAAAATAAAAATGTTTATCTGATCATTTGTGGCAAGTAACTATCACCCTGCGATGACCTTCTTCTGTCACTCTCGCTTGGTGAAGCCCCTACAGGCAGTAGCTTCGGTTATCTACACTCCACGAGGGTACAAGCATACCTGGAAGCCTACAGATATCACAGGCCTTCGTCTCAGGGAAGGATGCATCCAAAAGTAGGACCAGTCCGCCAGGATTCCTCTGTTGCTCTCTTAGTTTCTTGAAGTTTGTTCACAGCACAGTGTACACACCAGTCTCTGCACATTTCAGCTCCCGTGTCGTTTTGCACCACGATGGCTACAAATAATCCCGATCCAGTTGTATTGAGATTTTTTTTCTGTAGTGTTTTACCACTGCACAAGAGTGGAGGTGCCCATCAATCAAACACCACACACAAAAGAAATCCTTCGTAGGATCATTGAACTGGAATTAGTGGGATGCCAGGCAGAATGAATACATGGAATCCACTTCCCCTCATCCCAGAGAATCAGACTACACTGACTCAATAGTCGGCATTCTGCTCAAAGAAAAAGAAGAGAAGAGGTTGGATTTATACCCCACCCTTCACTTGGAGTCTCAGAGCAGCTTACAATCTCCTTTCCCTTCCACTCCCCACAACAGACACCCTGTGAGGGAGGTGGGGCTGAGAGAGCCCTGACAGAAACTGCTCTGAAGAGCTATGGCTTGCCCAAGGTCATCCAGCAGCTGCAAGTGGAGGAGTGGGGAATCAAACCCAGTTCTCCCAGATTAGAGTCTGCACTCCTAACCACTACACCAAACGTGTACTTTCAAGTGTGGAAGGTTTGGCTTCCACACTTACCCCGCCTTTCCTGTCCGGGCAGCCCTTTTGCGCCCAATCACTGTGGCTCTCTGGTGTTGCTGTTCTCCTTCCAACTGGTCAGTGCCGTTTCCTTGGCTGCCACCTTCATTAGAAAGGGATCCTTGAGGCTAATGAAGGATTTTTTAAATGCCTTCTGCAAGCGGCTTGATTGCTTCAATCAGGCTGATTTGGAAATAGTATTTTATCTGATGGGGGCCTCTTAAGCCTAATGAGGGTACAAAAAAAGATACGCCGGGAATAACAAGAGAGCAAATGCCTAAGGGAGAGAAGCAGCCAAAGCTCACAATTAAGAGGCACGTTGCTGACACTACACAGAAGCCTTTGCGGTGGCGCTGAAGGTGTGTTTTCAGTGCAGGTGCCCGGCAGCTTGGCAGCTCATGGGCAAGTCAGGTACAAGCCTCACCTGACCCTACCCTTCCCTGGTCCCATCTCTGCTCAGCACTTCTCCCATGAAGTTTCCTTTCCTCCCACCAAATGGAGTTTTCTCATCCTTCCCTTCATGTCTTTTCTTTTTATAGAGGTAATCCCACCACCATGAAATTTAGGCTTGCCCACCCTCACCCTCTGCCCCGACTCCCTCCCCACCCTTGAGAAACTGAGAAAAACGACCAGAAATGACCTCCATAAGGACACTCTAGGAATTTCCCTGTATCTCCGTGATCCTTACTATAGAGAGTAAAGGAAATTCTTGGAGTGCCATTCAGAAGTGATGACACAGGCTCTTCCAAAAACCACCCTCTCCAGGCACTGCCCTCAGAATCTCCCAGCATTTGCAAGGTTGTGCTGACAACCTTAATGTAAACCGTTCTTTAACTTTTTAAAAGAAGTTATTTGGCATTGTGTTCTGCGCTCCTATGTTTCTAAGCGAGCCCTAGGCTATAGCTGCAAAGCCTCTTCGTATAATTTTGGGCCGTGATGGCTGTTAACCTTTCATAGTTTTGATGTCTGTATTAATTTTTAAAAACTGTCTGCCTTACCTCACCCTTTCGTGCGAAGTGGTGTGCAAGATAAAACCTGTTAAAATGTGGCAAGCATTAAAAAAATAACATCAACAAAATCTCAGTCTTAAAAAAAACACACACAAACCTGTAGTCAGCCTGGCATAAAGCATGTGGAGAGATTCTCCCAGATGACTTTTGGAACTCTCCATGGCATTCATTCTCCTCCATTTAAAACAACAGTAACTGCTATTAAGTTATAAACTTTTAAATTAGTGTCACATTGGTACTTAACCCCTAAGAAAATTGCACATTCAAATTCACAACTCACTCCTTTTCGTTGGAAAAAAAATGTGGATTTCTTGGTTCTTACCTTCATTGCTGGCTATATTGCCCCCATATCAAAAAATTTTGGGATATGGTTCTGAATCGCATAAAAACTATTAAAGGCCTTAATACTTTCCCTTCTCCTGCTAATCTGTTTCTGAATGGTTGGTCAGCCATACAACAAGCACATCCCTAAAGGGAAATCGTTCCCATCCTTATACAGCCATTGCTACGTGATGGAAAAACCCACATCCCCCAAACCTGTCTCTCTGGCACAAGAAACTCTGGGACTTTTACATCATGGCTAAAATAATACTTAACACTTCTCCTCTAGCCTCTGCTTCAACTCTTAGTAACTTTTCTGCCTCTTGGCTTCCAATATTAAACTACTTAATGACACAAGACAAAATACCTAGTATAATGAATCAACTACGTTTATGGTGACAACATAAGGATTATGTAGCTTAGTATCTCTTTCTCTTCTCTCCTGATTTATTTGTTTTTCTCTTCCTCTTATTTTTCCCCTTCCCTTCTATATTATCAAGTGTACTTCTGCTCCACTGACAATAGCTATGACTCAATTTTGTCACTGTTAGACCAGTTATTGTTACATTCTTAAGCCTCTGTATTTCATTTTTATCTTTCAATAAAATGTTAATTAACAGTTAAAAAAATAACTCTGCATAATATTTTCTCAGCAAAACAGGGACAACACAATCATATTTTTATCCTAACTTTGATCCAAGAGCTCAGGGCAAGGTGGCTCTCCCCTCCATCCATTTTATCCTCACAAGAGCCCTGCATCGTGCCTTGACCCGGACAGCCCAGGCAAGGCCGATCTCGTCAGATCTCGGAAGCTAAGCATGGTTGACCCTGGCAAGTACTTGGATGGGAGACCTCCTTGGAATACCAGCAGTTGGGAGGCGGGGGCAGGCTTTATTCAGCCACCTCTCTGAATATCCTACAGTAGGGGTCAGTCACCAGAGGTCGTCATGACTTCCAGATGCACGCACACAGACACACATGCACATATTTTAAAAAAATACCCCCCCCCAAAAAAAGAACCTTTCATGGTAGGTTAGGCGGGGGGGGGGGGGCATGGCCTTACAGTGAACTTCATGGCAGAGTGGGGATTTGAACATGTGTCTTTCAAATCCTAGTCTGACAGTTTAACCACTGTCCCAATGATCAGAATATAAATGCTCTTTGAAAAAGACTTGTGCACAATTTATAAAACACATCCAAGAAATAACTCAAAAAACCTTTTCAGGCAGCCCATTTCATTGTACATTGGCTGCAACAGAAAACAAACAAACACCCACAGACTTGCCACAGACATTTTGTCTGTACGAAAAAGAGAGGAGGAAAAGGAGGAGGAGGAGGATTTATACCCTGCCTTTCACTTGGAGTCTCAGAGCGGCTTACAATTTCCTTCCCTTCCTCTCCCCACAACAGACAACTTGTGAGGTGGGTGAGGCTGAGAGAGCTCTTGAGAGGGCTGTGACTGACCCAAGGCCACCCAGCAGCTGCATGTGGAGGAGTGGGGAATCCAGTTTAGAGTCCTGACACTCTTAACCATTGGAGCGGGAGCGCACAGGAGCGCAGCTCCGGGAGTGAAAAGCCCAGGGGGCAGGCACATGACCAAGCCCCACCCCCTCCTCGGCTTCCCGAGCAGTGCAGAGGCGCAGCACCCTGGGAAAAGCCCTGCTAGGGTCTTTATTGTTTTTAATGTTTTGTTTTAATATTGATAATTTTATCATTGTTCCTTTTATGACTGTGTGCTGCTTTTCCAGAGACTTGCTCAAGGTGGCATATAAATTTTCTAAGTATACCATTTTTTATCTGGGCATACGGCACATAAGTACTGGAGAAATTTCACCAACCCTTCAGCAGCTTCCACCCCATCAGTTTGGTGTAGTGGTCAGGAGTTGAACTCTAATCTGGGAGAACCGGGTTTGATTCCCCACTCCTCCACATGCAGCTGCTGGTGTGACATTGGGCCAGTCACAAGTTCTCTCAGAGCTGTTCTCCCATGAGCAGTTCTCAAAAGACCTCTCTCAGCCCCACCTACCTCACAGGGTGTCTTGTTGTGGGGAGGGGAAGGGAAAGGGATGGGTGGTGCACATGTCCTGGGTATCTCAAGTCTATTTGAAACCTGGTGGTTTCAAAGGAGCAGGAAGAGACTGAGGGTGTGTTCTTTACACTTATTTTTATTGCACGAAGTATGGATGAGGAAGGGAATGGAGGAAGAACAGGTCAGTTTCACTCACCTGTGGAGTGGAGCCTGAGGGGTGGGTGTTGCCTTACACTTCTGGTATGTTAGGGGGTGTGGCATATGCAAATGAGTTATGCTAATGAACTCCTGCACCTCTTTTTCTACGAAATGACCCCTGATTACACCAAACTGTCTTTTCTCACCACTATACCAAACCACTGCTTGAGATGGTAGAGGGCTGCTACCAGCCAGAGTAGACAATACTGGTCTTGATAGATTGAGAGTCTGACTCAATAAAAGGCAACTTCATGTGTTCAGCTCTATAATACATTTGTGTCTATTGCTTTGGATGTCAGAAAAATGGGCTGAATTAATAACCAGCTCTGTCAGTCTGCAGGGATCTCAGGGCCTCTCTGCCAACTTACCACAGCCTCAAACAGATGATCACTTGTAGAATGCTCCTATTCTCCTACCAAAGCTGAACAGAGAACTAGTATGGTGTAGTGGTTAGATTGTCAGACTAGGGTCGGGGAGACCTAGATCTAAATCCCCAGTCTGTCAATGGAAGCTTGCTGTGTGACCTTGGGCCACTGTAACCTACCTCACAGACTTCTTGTGAAGATAAAATGATGAAAAGGAGAGCAACGTAACCTGCACTGGGTCCGTCCCCCACCCCTTGGAAAGAAAGGCAGGGAATAAATGAAGTAAAATAAAATGTAAGAAAAAAATATGCAAACTACACATCTATAATATTATTTCATCCTGAATACCTACTATATCTGATGACTTCATGTGCTGTCATTGCTTGTCCTGGCTAATCTAAAAGTCTAGAGGGCATGTACTGTTTTGGTTAGGGACATATAAGGAACATATAATGCCCTCCAATAGGCCCACCTATCAGCTGTTCAGCATGCACCTGTTCATGCAGTGGTTACATGTTGCTTTAGTATATGTGTGCATACATTAACCTGGATGGTTGTGCGACATGGTGCCTTAGTGTTAATGTGCATAAATTTACATCCATATGCACTAGAAGCAAGATGCATCCGTCATCACTGATCAATGACCGAACTCCAAGAGACATGAAGAAGGGAACTGAGCCATAAAAAAATGACAATTCTTGCAGCCCACACCAGTGGTTGAGAGTGCCAGCCTAGTAGCAGAGTGTTAAAGGCACGAGATGAACAGAGGTGGTTTTGCCATTGCCTGTCTCTGAGTAACAACTCTGGACTTTCTCCGATCCAAATACTAAGCAGCGCCTAACCTGCTTAGTTTCCAAAATCTGATGAGATCAGGCTAGTCTGGACCATACGGGTGAGGGTGCAGTCCACAGTTCCAAACCATTACTAAGGCATGCACAAAAGACAAAAGAAACTGTGACAAATTAGAGACAGCTATTTTTATCAAAGACAGGGAAGAAGAAGAAAAAGAAGAGGAGGAGGAAGAGGAGATTGAATTTATACCCTGCCCTTCACTCGGCGTCTCAGAGCGGCTTACAACCTCCTTTCCCTTCCCCTCCCCACAACAGACAACCTGTAAGGTAGGTGGGGCTGAGAGAGCTCTGACAGAAACTACCCTTTCAAGGACAGCTCTGAAAGAACTATGGCCGAGGACATACTGGAGAGGCACGGCAGAACAAGGCGGGGGGAGTTGCCCCCGCCGCACGGCATTCGCACACAGCTGCAAGGAAGTCGCCCGCAGCGTCCAGACTGCGGGCGGCTTCCAGCATCGGCGTCCAAACGCCACGCGGCCCCCCCGCCCGGCGCATGTTCACACCCACCAGAAGCAGGTGGAACGCGTGCCACAGCAGCCGGGACACCACTTTGAAGTGGTGCCTGGCTGCTGCAGGAGGAGCGCTGCACCGGACGCGTTGCGTCCGGGCCACCTCCTCCAGGCAGATGCAGCAGTCTGAACGGCCACTCTGCCTCCGCTTTTAAAGCAGAGGCAGAGCGGGCCAGACTGCCAGTCTGTCCTCGGCCTATGGCTTGCCCAAGGTCATCCAGTAGCTGCAAGTGGAGGAGTGGGGAATCAAACCCGGTTCTCCCAGATTAGAGTCCGCGCACTTAACCACTAGAAAATCAAGATTGTGCCTGGCAAACAGGGACAGCTGAAGTTATAGCAGAGTCATCTGTTACTAGGGTGATGAACACCATCCAGTTTTGTCTTGTGATTTTAGCCCAGTGGAGGGGGGAAGGGTTGGGGGGTTGACTTTACACCAAGCCAGACTTCTGTTTGCTTCATTACTGCATTGGTGAGGGGTTGATGCAACCTAAGGACTATGATTAGATCCCTCACATCCACAGAAGCTAATTTTGGAGATGTTAAAGCCACAAATTACACCCAATGAGACCTTTTAAACCCTCAAGGAAATACTTCCATCTTTCTTGGTTTGTCTGTCCCTCACTGTGACCCTACCGTCTTTCCAAGACTCCGCAGCGCAATCATGCACTGAAGGCCAAATGTTAAAAAGAAACAAAGAAAGAGTGGAAAGGATGCACTTATCATTATAAGTGCCTTCATTTCTGGGTTACCAAGCATTGTTTCTTGTCCCTTGAGAATAATGATCTCAAAATATGTAATTAACAAAGCCTGTATGGGGGAAATGCTTCTCGTTCACATTATTGTTTTGTGAGAACAGTAAAAACAGACTCTATTGTGTTTTCCTTTTAAAAAAAAAAAAGACTGGATAGCATCTAACTGACTTCCCTGTTAGCGAACAAAGACAAGAGGGGATTAGGATTGCTAACCTCCTGGTGAGGCCTGGAGATCTTCTGACTACAGACTCCAGAGATCCGTTTCCCGGGAGCAAATGGCTGCTTTGGAAGGGTGGAATCTAGGGCATTATACCCAACTGAGGTCCCTTTCCAAGCTCAACTTTCAAATCACTAGGAAATTCCCAATCTGGAGTTAGCAGTCCTACAGGAAATCCCCTTTGACTCTGAAAAAGTCAGTGGTGGCCTCACAGAATTCACTACACAGCCTGTACACTGGTGGAGAATGTTGGACTGGAGATCCCTGCATCTGGATTTCCTCTCTGCCATGGAGTTCCTTGAGTGGTCTTGGCTCATTCATGTGACCAGGATGGACCAGACTAGCCTGAACTTGTCAGATCTCAGAAACTAGGTAGGGTTGGCCCTGGTTAGTACTTGGATGGGAGACCACCAAGGAATTCCAGGATTGCTACACAAAGGCAGGCAATGGCAAACCACCGCTGACTGTCACCTGCCTTGAAAACGCTCAAGGGTCACCGTAAGTCAGATTTGACTTGATTGCACTTTCCACCACCAGTGGAAATCCCAAGTGCTTCTTTGAAGAATGGGAGGGGAAATAAAATTCTGAAGCATGTCAATAAAGGGTAAATAGCATGCAAGAGCAGAGAGCCGTAAAGGGCAGCAGCAGCTCTTAAAAACTGATAAGCAAAAAAAACAAAAAACTAAGCGGTAGAGCAGTTGCTTTGCACAAAGAAGGATCCAGGTTCAATCCCTGCCATCTCCAGTTTAAAAGGATCAGGTAAAAGGTGAAGGTATTTGGATGTGGCTTTTCCAAATCATGCAATCTGATTTCCATTAATAGCAACTGACCCACCTTGCAGGACTGTAGCAGTGCTGAGAAGGTAGTACGTGTGGAACGCTTGGAAACACTCCGACAGCGCCATGAAAATGCTACATGTTATTAATATAGCTCTGAACTTTGGGAGGTTCAAAAAGTGCTCAGAGCTGCCTTACATTTCTGCAAGAGGAAACGAGCAAATATCTTTGAAAGCTGATGAGGGCGGGCGAAGAAGGGAGCGATGAAACAGTGCAGTTCAGAGCCATGCTCTGCTGGCATTTGCATGAACATTGTGAAAGCTTTGAAGCGAGATGAATGTCGTTAGCATGATCTCCCTGAGCCGATCTCTGATCTCACCAGGGCCACCAGGCAAGCGGCTTGCGGGTTTGCAACAGTGGGGATTGCAAAAACAATCCTCCTTTGAGCCTCTGATGAGATGGTTCAATACGGGGCATGCTTAAAACTTTATCTAATTCTATAATGCTTGTAGTTGCACATCAGGGGAATCGGGAAAAGTCTCGGCATATTTTGTACTGTCAGAGCTGAGATATGAAGTCTTACCAGTTTGGAGAGACAACATGTTCGGAGTACATCCTCCTCGTTTCCTTTATTTATTTGATTCAGAAATGTTTATATCCCACACTTCTAACAAGCTCAGGGTCACTTATCTCCCTGACGTCCACATCTGTCTCATTCAGCAACAATATACCTGAAGAGTTCCTAAGAATCAGCATCCTCAGTGGACGCGAGATGTGGCTTTCTCTTCATTGATGGCACAGAGTTTTTTGGTTGGTTGGTTTATTTTGATCATGTTTATTTTGATAATCTTTCTAAGGTTCACAAACAAAAAACAAAACAAAACACACCATAGTCATCGATAGCATTTCATGGCTGTGGTCACACTGGTGGCTTGGCGTGGTACGGTGGTGCCTCAGGTTGCACTGGTTCGAAGTGTAGCACAGCATTCCATCCAGGCCACACTCCCTGTGGTGAGTTAACTGTGCGGCTGTCCGGTGGGGGAGCATCCACAGTAGTGTTGCGCTTCAACCACGGGATAAGCTGTAAGGGTGGGTTTTATTTAAATGCAGGCAGATGGATGCTCATATGCACATATGGACAGCAACAACAACAACAAAACAGTAGTGGAAATGGATCTGTAAATTTAGACATTCATTCCGGGTTCCTTTCACTGCTGGAGAGTTCAGACATCAGAAAACCCAGAGGGAACCATGGACAATCCATTCATACTGGACTTTCACCAGTATCTGTTTATTCCATTTCCATTGCAGGGCAGCATGGGCTAGCGATGACTGTGCCACAGGAAGCAGATGTCCTCATTTGGAAGGGCCCCTTTATTCAGTTCAGGTAACACCATTATAGCACCACAAAATGTGTGTATGACTACAGCCCATGTTTCTTTAAAAAATACAATATAAATCAAAGCTTTGAAAAAATGGGCAGCAGGGATGGACTGGCCATTCATGCACAGGGAAAGATCCTGGAGGGCCACTGTCTTGAAAAGCCACTGGCAGCCAGGAGCAAAAAGAGCCAAGCTCCAGTGGCTTTGCCAATGCTACAAGGGCCACAAAACTCAGCAGTAGAAACAATGAGTGTCAATTCACCTGTTGCCTCCTGATGGGCAGCAGTGAGGAGGCAGTGGCAAAGGCTGAACAGGCATCCAGCATTTGTGTTGGGTCTGAGCTGAGTGACTCATGCAGCATCAGCTTGGAGTGACACCGGGGCTGGCTTGTGCCTGGTGGCACCTGAACTGGACCCAGAGAGGGGTAAATGAGCTTGTCACAGGGTCTCTCCAGCCAGATTAACAAGGGATCCTGTGCCCATGTATATGGAGGTTTTATTCCTAAAGAGAAACAGAGACTAACCAATTCAAGTTAAATGAAGTTTTTATTTATGTGCACTCAGGCACACAACTAGAGGCAGACCAAAATGGCAAACCTTTCAAAATCACAAGTACATCTACATGAGTAAAACTCAGAATAACACCACCTGCTCCCTCCCAATAAACATACACACACACACACAACTCACAAACCTGAGAAGGGTGGGAGGGTGAAGGGAAGAGGTTCTGGAAGAGGGATGCTACTTGGTCCAAGATGTGTGGGAAGCTAAGGGTCGCAGGGGGTCCCTGCAGCACAAATCAAGCAAGAAGGAAGAGGGGCCTGCCAAGCAGTTTGCAGGGATATCTGGGGAGCTGATGGAACCTGGCACACACTTCACTGACCTGAGGTGGTCCTTTTATGGGGAAAACTTCCATGGGACCTGACTTTCCCAGGATCATGATTGGTCCAAGGCATAAAGTCTGAATTTGACTGGGCAGTTTGAAGGTAATTGCTGCCCAAATCTGGCAGGAAGGTTAGGAAGTAACACCTGTCATTCCAAGTTGGGGAAGTTTTAGCATGTCAGTAAAAGAACTGGGTGTGAAAACTGTCTTCTTGACAGCCATCCTGACTCAGCTGGATGTTTAGGCCGCTTTAAAGTATCACAGGTGATACTTAAGGGTTATCCATTACCTGGGAATGGTTCATATTGCTTTGATGAAGTACCCATTTTACCCCTTGCTCTGCCTTGGCTTCCTTACGGCAACACTGTTTTCTGGAGCATCCATGTCAAGTCATCCTGTTTCGTGTAGTACTGAAGCAGCTGAAGCTTTTCAAACCTTTTCAAATCCCCGCCCAAGGGAAAACCTGGCCTGCTAACTTTCTACATGTGGGACGGTTCTTAAATAAGACACATGGAAGCCTGATTTTCACACCAGAGAAATCAGAGGTGATGTGAGAACACTGGAGCTCATTGCACAGGAGAACTCCAGAAGTGGCAACACAGTCAAGTTCTGTTTTTCCCGTCTGTGGCTATTAGAGTTGCCAACTTTATTTCCTGGCAGGGCTTCTGTGCCCCGACTGCTGTGTGAGAAGAATGAAAAAGAGCCAACAGATGAGGCTTTCGTCAGTGTTCTCATTGTACCGCACACTCCTGAGGTTTACTGTTGTCCCTGAAGGAGTGCCCCGTATGACATTTCTTCTGTTACGTGTGCTCTGTTTTAAAGTCCCAGTAGGTTCTGCTTGATGGGGGCCAACCAAATGACATCAGAGAGACAGAGATTACCCCACCTAAATTAGACACGTGTTCTAATTAGAAAATGTAATCACCTCAGGCAGGCTCATTATTGCTGTCTTTATGTTTGTCATTTCCGCAGCCTTCAGGTCCCTGGTAATTCCTTTATCTGACTTGTACTCAAGGACATCAAGTTTTTTAAATCATTAAATACCTTATAACTCCCTCTTTCAAGGAACTTTGAAATAATTGCTTTTTTGGTCTTGTAAGGGGCTTGTGTCTCCCCAAATCTCAGAGGAAGGCCTTTAATCTAGGACTGTTTGTATCAAAAGATTCTTTTTTGGCAAAGAGGATTTTATCACATTGGCCAGAAAATTGGGGGTGGCGTGAGGGGGGGGGATAGGAGAGAGATACCAACAAAATGCAGTACTTATATGAGGGTTTCAGCATACAGAAAAGTGGTCTGAACTATTTACCTGTGCCAACTGGCCAGGGGGCAGGGAAGGGAAGAGACCCGTACCTTTAATTAGTGCTGGCAACCTCCAGGTGGGGCCTGGAGATGTTCCAGAATGAAAACTGATCTCGAGATGACAGAAATCAGGCCGTGGTCACATGGCAAGAAAATTGCAATTTTGATCCCACTATAATTAGTAGCAGGGTTTTTTTTCCGGGTTGGGATGATTATACATCCCTCCCCAAACCACAAGCATTGTGTGAGGAGGCTCTGGGCACTGTCTTGATGCAGCCGGCCTCTCTCTCCTTTGCCCGATCGCCTGCCAGCCCACCCGGCTCTTCCATCCCTGCCCACCGACTCCCCCCCCCCCCAGCAACACTGAAGCCCGCACTTCCCCTCCAGACGGGATAACAACAGAGCAGGAGTTCTATCCCTTTCCCTGGGGGGGGGATGCTGGTGAAGAGGGCAAAGGGAAGCAGGACGGCTGCCCCATGGGACCACTTATCCACTTTGCTTCTGGCTCTTGGCTTACATTTCTTCCCGCCTGCGCACAGCTGCCTTCCTCCAAATGCCGCATGGAGGAACTGGCTGGCTGGCTCACCCTGTGCTCTGCTCCAGGCCCCAAGCCCCGCTGGCTGCCACCTGATGGAAAGCAGGGAGAAGTAAGGAGAAGCATGCCGTGTGTGTGTGTGTGTGTGTGTGTGCCAGGTGGCGGCCGCGGGGCTTGGGGCCCAGAGTGGAGCGTGGGGCATTTTGAGGATCCAGGGCCACCAGGCGCTTGAGTGCCCATGCGCTCAAGTGCAAGAAGGGGAAAAAAACCCAGAAGAATGATCAGACAGCCCTTATCACAATCATTGCAAGAGAGGGCTGTCCAGATTGGTAAAATCATGCATTTAAAGCACAGGAAGCTGGAAAACACATGATTCCCCCGGGGTCGGAAAATGCGCTAGGGACTGGGGAGTGAGCCCACTTCGGTGCGGGAGGGGGATCAGCTGGTCTGATCATCAAATTTAAATCTGGGAGGGAACAGCACTGAATCCCAAGTTAAAGGACCATGTGACCGCATCCTCAGATCCCCTTTGGAGGGCGGACTCTGTGGAATTGTACCCTACTGAGGTCCCTCCCCTCTCCAAACCCTGCCCTCTCCAGACTCCACCCCCAAAATCTTTAGGTATGTTCCAAACTGTCAGCCCTACTTACAATAGAGGTTTCATATGTCGAAATGGGCAGTCAAAGCTCTTCATGACATGGAGCTAAACAACATCATCTGATAATTGCTGTCAATCAAATGGGTATTCAAGGGGCAGCTAAGGGGACTGGTTTAAAAGTGGGCAACCTTACAAACGCTCCTCCATTTTAAAGAGACCAGGGTATTGCAAAGTGGAAGCCAGAGTGCAAAAACACAAGTTATGTACATATTTTCTTAAAGATGAAGGTTTCCCTTGCTCAAAGCTAGTCCGATCTGACTCTAAGGGGTGGTGCTCATCTCCATTTCTCAGCCAAAGAGTCAGCACTGTCCAAAGACTTCTCCACGGTCATGTGGCTGGCATGACTAAATGCTGAGGTGCACTGCATGCTATTGCCTTCCCACTGAAGCGGTACCCATTTATCTACTTGCAGTTTCTTGCTTTCAAACCGCTAGGTTGGCAGGAACTGGGACCAGAGATGGGAGCGCAGTCTGTCACGTGTCACTCGGGTCTCGAATTGCTGAGCTACCAATCATCTGGTCTGGAGCTCAGAATCTTAACCTCTGAGCCAATGTGGCCTCTTAGGGCCAAACAAAATGGCACAATGTAAAGATATAGCTTAAGAATTCCACAGAACTCTTCATCAAGCTAAGCATTCAGCAGCTTAAAAAACAAGAAAGGGGGTGGAAAAGAAGCTGCTGGGCTCACTAGACACCCTACACAATGGCTGCGTTCACACTGGCAGCCAGCTCAGATCTGCACGTCTACATTGTAACAGCTGGCTCCCATCCACAGGCGTCGCTTACCGTGTGAAAAACCATCTGAAATCCGAGACCACCTCCCCTGCTGGTCTCAGCTGTCGTCTTCTGGCTGCAACCGCATTTGGAGCTGTGTGAACGAGGAGCCGTCTCCGAAGCACTTCCGAGTAACCCCCCTCCCCTGCCTGCGGAAGCCTCTGGCTTCCGCTTTGCGTCCGCCATTTTTTTTTAACTTTAGCGATGATCGCATGAGCACACATACGAACATATGTTAAAAGTTCAGATGTTCAAATGGAGGGTAGTTCTACTGAGTACATGAGTTTGCGATCACGATGAGGCTATGTTCGGGTTGAAATCTCAACCTGATTTCTACTGGTCGAAGGAAACAGTGATTCAGCCGGATCGGAATGCGCATGCGCAAATTGATTTCTCTCATCTAAGTGGATGTGCACGTGTGCGCATACATTTTTTTTTTTTTGCAATTAAATTTTTTTTATTTTCTTTACAAAATCTTAATTTTTTAAACAACAATTCAAACATCCGTTGTTACATAACAACCAAAATCCAAAACTACAATCAACCAAACTTTCGGTTACCCTAATCTTATGTACACTACAAGTTTCCTAGAAAAAATCTATCCAACATGTACACACTAAACCTATTTTACATTATCTATTAATAAGAAACAATATTCTTGTATTTTTCTGGAATCACAAATTGCTCTGATTGGTGGGCACTTGCATACGTAAAAAATTTAAACCATTTTTCCAAAAAGTTGTTATTCTGTCGAGGATTATCCATTAACAATATTTGCATCGCCAATTTATCTGAAACCAAAATATCCCATATTTTCATTTTCCATTGCTGTAGTGTAGGCACTTTAGGAGACTTCCAGCTAGATGCAATGAGGTTTTTTGCCGCCATTAACAACAGTGCTACCACTTCGAGCGTTTGCTTAGTTGTTGAGGCTTTTGGCCAATAGTTGAGCAGTACTGATTCGGGTGTGTTAGGTATTTCAAATTCCATAATTTTCCTGATTTCCTCAATTATTACTTCCCAAAATGGTTTGATCTTCGGGCAATCCCACCAGCAATGAAGAAGGGTTCCTTTCTGTTGGCATTGCTTCCAACATAATGGAGTGGGTTTAAACTTACTTTTAAATAAATGTTCAGGGGTAAGATACCACCTTGACACAATTTTAAATTGTTGAAGTTGTAAATTTGTAATCTTACTGTGCAGAATTGGTGATGCCCAAATTGTTTCCCATTGATTGGGAGTAAAGTCTATACTACAATCTTTGTGCCATGCACTTTGTGATGAGGAAATCATGGACCATGCTTTTTCATTCAGTTGCTTATATATAATAGCCATAAAGCCTTTGACAGAAGAATGTTGTTTTTGGACAAAGTTTTCAAACATTGTCAGTGGTCTATCTAACTCCGTTGCTTTGTTTAATTCCATGTATAACGAATAGAGTTGTTGATATTGCAACCAATCTAGTTTAACTTTATACTTAGTTTCTAACTGTTGTCGGGAACTCAATCTACCACCCTGCATGAAATCACTAATCCTAAAAAGGCCCTTATTTTTAATCTCTGATAAAAAAGTAGTTGTACATCCGGGTATAAACCAATTTTGACCAAAAACTGAGGTAATAGGTGATATACCTGATGACAAAATCTGTCTATATTTATTCCATAAATTTAAAGTATGTTTCAAAAATGGGTTATTAATAACCTTATAATTTTGAAGTTGTGAGGTATTCCATAAATAATCATGCAATAGAATAGGCAAAAGCTCCGACTGTTCAATATGAACCCAAGACTTGTCACATTTGGGATTGGCGCAATAATTAATATTGCTTAACTGAGAGGCCGCATAATAGTATTCCAAGTTCGGTAAACCTAGCCCACCCATCACCTTGGGTTTCATCAATATAGTATATTTAATCCTTGCTCGTTTGCCTTCCCATAAAAAGGTGTGGATAAGTTGACGCCATTGCTTTAGGTCTCGTGAAAGTAAAGAGGTCGGCAGGTTTTGGAACAAAAATAAAAATTTTGGTAAAATCAATGACTTGAACAACAACACTTTTTCACTTATAGTGAAGTTAGCTGCTGCCCATTCATTCAATGTACTTTTTAAATACTTTGATAGAGGGTCGTAGTTACAGGGATATAGGTCCCTTAAATATATTGGAATTAAAATTCCAAGGTACCTCCACCTGTCTGTTATCCATTTAAAAGGAAATTTCCTTTGTAGTGTTTCTTTAACATTAACTGAAATATGGACCGGGTATATGTCTGATTTGGTATAGTTAACCATAAATCCTGAAATTTTACCAAACAATTCTAAATGCCCCATAATAAATTCCAATTCTTTTTCTGGACGCATAACATAAAACAAAATATTGTCCGCGTATAGACTTACCTTATAATTTTTTCTATGAATGTTTAAACCCACACACAATATTTGGGTCATTTCTAATGGCAAAAGCTAATGGTTCTACAGATAGTGCAAACAATAAGGGGGATAAAGGGCATCCCTGCCTAGTGCCCCTAGTTAACATTAAATCATTTGACCTATAGTGGTTAACACAAATTTGGGCAGATGGGCCACAATACAGTGTTCTAACCGCTTGACAAAATATGGGGCCAAACTCCATTCTTGACAAAAGTGCGTGTAAATATGTAGGTTCTACCCTGTCAAATGCTTTGTCAGCGTCTGTTGACAACAGTAACGAGTTTAGTTTTTCTTGTTTACAATAGTTAATGATATTCAAAGTTTTGCGTATACTTTCGTTGATGGTCCTGCCTGGGATAAATCCAGTTTGGTCATTGTGGATATAAAAAGAAATTATTTTATTTAGTCTATTTGTAAGGAGGGATGAAAAATTTTTAAAATCATGATTTAATAACGAAATGGGTCTATAAGAGATAGCTAATGTTTTGTCTTTGCCTGGTTTCAAAAGAACAATAATTCTAGCCTCAGACCATGACTGCGGCATTTGACCTTCAAACAGAACCGAATTTAAAGTGTTGGTGAGCTGTTGCAACATATTTGGCAAAAACTTTTTATAGAACTCGATTGGAAATCCGTCCCTTCCAGGGGTCTTGTTATTTTTTATCCCTCCAATAACCTCTGTCACTTTCTGGGGGGTAATGGGAGCTTCCAGTAAGTTTTGGTGTTCCTTTGACAATTTCACGTTATAATTAATAGAGTTAAAATAATTTACTATTTGTGCTTTGTTTGGGTTAGTGGAATTATATAGGTTCTGAAAAAAATTAAAAAACACTTCATTGATCTCTTTAGAAGTATTTTTCAAAATACCCTGTTTATCTCTAATAGTTGCTATCAATGATGAAGCGGCCTTCTTTTCTGCTCTATGTTTTAAAAATTTTATAGACTTCGGTGTTCTGGTAAGATATTTTTGCTTTAAAAATAATATTTTTTGTGTGTTTTAGAGGTTTCCAATAAATCTAGTTTTTGTCTTTCTAAATTCAATTTTTTCAAGTATTTTTCCCCCATACTTCATATGTTTTAGTTCTAATGCCTTTATGTTTTCCAACAGTTCACCAACCACTCTTTGTCTTTCCTTTTTATAGTATGAAGCTGTTGAAATCCAATGGCCATGGAGAACTGCCTTAAAAGTGTCCCAGATGTTTTTTGAAGAGGCCTCACAATTTGCATTATGTTTAAAATAATCATTAATCTTTTCAGAGATATGCTCACAAATCAACTCATTCTGCAATAGTAATTTGTTTAATATCTAATTTGGCCCTTTGCCGTCGTCCTGTGATTTTACAAAAGTTCCAATTACCCAAGCATGATCTGACATTATACTGCTACCCATATCTGCGTCAATAAACTTTGCTAATAATGCCTGTGAAACTAAAATATAATCAATTCTGGTATATATTTTGTGAGTGTGTGAATAATAAGTGAATTGTTTTGCGCCTGGGTTTAGTGTCCGCCATAAGTCAATTAAATTATGATATTCAAGAACTTGCGCTAGATCTGTTAAATTTGAATAGGATTTTTTCTTTTTTTTAAGAGGTTTTACATAGGTTCTGTCCAAATTAAGATCTACTATGTGATTCAAATCACAACCAATAATCAGTTCTCCTTGTTTAAAATCCATTAAATTATCCAAGGTGTCTTTAATAAATGCTATTTGATTTTCGTTCGGGGCATAGAGTGAAGCAATAGTGAGGTACTCACCATTTAATGTACCTTTGATGAATATATAGCGCCCTCTGGGATCTGATTTAATTTGTGTACAATGAAAAGGGAAAGTTTTTGATAACAAAATTGCTGTACCTCTCGCTTTTGACGAACCCGCCGCATGGAATTGTTGAGAAAACCATTTTGACTTGAGTACATAGTTACTAGTCTTCTTAAGATGCGTTTCTTGGATGCACAACACACTAGGGCGTTCCTTGGCCCAGAACGATTAGGTCCTATGTAGTTTGGTCCTTAGGTTTAGCCCTCTAGCATTCCAGGAAACAAATTTGAATTGATGAGACATAACAATAACCTTAATAAAACAACAATTTAACTCACTAAATGTGGTGTACCGTCCAACTGTACACCCTTAACTAAAAAATTAAATAACCTTGTTACCTATAACAAGGTAAACCTCCAGGACTTCCTGTTAAGGAAGTGAAAGGGAGGACTAAAACTGTCTCCCCACCTGAAGTTGTTACTGCACTCCTACTAGGGGGAATAAACTATAACCCTCTCTTTCTACCTGCTGCTTAAACTTAATTTTTCCACCCAGCACATCTTACCTTATATAAAGCAAAGTCTTAAACTCAATCTTACCCCATACAAAGTAAAGTGCTCCAATATTTTACAACTTCTTACAACTTCAATGTTTTAGTGAAAAGAAAATACTTTATGCTCCATAACACCCTCAATATAATTGTGCCAATTTTGTACCATTTAACCAAAAAAAACCCTTCTAAATATGGCATAATATATAAAAATACACAGATTTTAAATTTAGATAGAGAAGAAAAAACAACAGTGTTCCTATAATCTATTTTGTTTCTATAACTATTTCCCCATAATATAATTTTTTTTATGTATTTTTGTTTTTATTTATATATAAACACTTATACTATCCCAATGATCTTAGCTGAACAATAACTGAAGAAACTAGAATCCTTACTAGAACTAATATAAATATAGCAAAGTGATTATTATTTTTGTACCTTTTTTGTTTCTTTTATAATTTTTTTGGGTATATTTTTATATAACTTTTTATATTTATAATGCAACTATATAAAGACGAAGAAAAGAAAAAAGTTATCACCTACTACATGACTGTTCGACAATCTAAAATTTACACATCAACCTTAACCAGTCTAAGTTCCTAACTAAGAAAACACTATTTTTTACGTTTAAATTCAACATGGCATGACATCCTTCTTATTAAACTAATCATTACCAACAGTTCAGCCACATTGAGCCTTCATAAGAGCGTCTTCTTCTTCTTTCGTGAGATGTACTCCTAACGAGGTCAATAAAGCACGTCCTGTAAGGCCGTCTGTTGCTTGGTAGAGGAGGCCGTTGCGGTAGACTTGAATGTCCGATGCAGGGCTCCACCGAAATCAGATTTTTGCCTCAAAAAGCTTTTGTGCAACGGGCTTGAGACTGCGGCGCTTGTCGAGGGTTTCTATAGAAAGATCCAGCAGCACTTGGACCTTAAAGTCCTTGTAGAGTAGATGGCCCTTAACTCTTGCTTCACGGAGGAACTTGTCCCGCGATCTAGGGTACAAGAACTGCGCCAATATATCCCGAGGGCGGCCTTTCTTCGCTTGAGCTAAAGGCCCCAGTCTGTAAGCTCTAATTATAATCAGCGCTACTCCCTCTTCTAGATTTAAGACCGACGCGAGCCATGATGAAATAAAGCTGGTAGGGTCCTTGCCTTCTTCTGCGCCCTCCTCAATTCCTCTAAATTTCAAATTTAATTGCCTCCAACGGTTTTCCAGAGAGTTAATGCGAGAGACGATTGTTTTCTCGGAAGATTGCAGGGTTTTTATTTCATCTTGCATAGTTAAAGTAAGCTCTGCATTGTTTTCCGCGATTTTAGAGATATCAGTTAAGTCTTTAGCCAGGTCAGTTAACTGGGCTTGTATAGGATGAAGGAGGTCTGAAACCAAAGCCGTAAAGGATTTTAGAAGGTCGGCTTTTAAGTCTGCTAAGTCTTCCCGCGTCAATGGAGTTACCTCGTCCTTAGAGTCCCGACGGGTCTCGTCAGTGCTGGTCACCATGTTGTCTTCTTCGTTGGCCTCCAGGCCTGTAGTTTTCAGTTGGGTTTCTTTTGAAAAGTATGACTCCACCGAGCCCGGCGGAGACGAAGTTTTATTGCTTTTTACTTTCGAGTTTCATCCCATATCAGACGGCTGCTCAGCAGTGGGGTAAGACGAGCTAAAAGTCGATTTGTTCGGTGGTGGCTGGGAGCTCGCTCAGTCTGCGTCCGCCATGAGTCATGACGCTCCGCCCCCCGTGTGCGCATACATAACTGGCGAAATTTTTTTTTAAAGAGCTGAAATCCCTCCCCCCCCTGTCGTTAGTGTGAACGCGGGGGAGCCACTTGAAGGCAGCTCGAGGAGAGGTGAGTGTGATCGTGATTTGTATAGAACAAGCCATTTGCAGCCGCTCCAGCAGGCTCCAGCACTCCAGTGTGAACACAGCCAATGGCAGTCTTAAAACACAGCCGATGAGCCCATTCAAGTAACCAGGATCTGACCTGCCCCGGTAGCTTCAGGAAAGGTTTGCTTTGCAGAAATCAGCAGGTGAAGCTTTTCAGGGCCATGAAAGCAAGACTTAATTGTTTGCTAACAGTGGCCCTGCTGCCCCTAATAGGATAAATGTAGAGGCTCCTTCAAAAGCTGGCAGCTCTTTCAGGAACTGACTGGGGAAGTGAAACAGGAGAGAGTTTAAAAGTCAGAGAAGAGCCATCTGATGGGAGTCAGGATCTGAGGGTGTTTCAGGAGAGAGACAGAGATTTGATACCGTAAACCTTTTCTAGTACGGAGCTAAAGTGATCGCACATGCTGTAACTGTCCCTATCTATCAGGGACCATCTCTGGGTGCCTTAATTGCCTGCCTTGAATAAATCACCACCTGTTTTTTTAACCTTTTGAAAACATCTTGTCACAATGTGGCAAGTTGCTATTCTTCAGGGTTCAGTTCCCTCCCAGGGTCTCCTGAAAATTACATTTCTTTGGGTGGATGGACCCATCTTCTCCCTAACAAGCATACACATAAAGGTGTGTGCATGAACACTAAGGCACAGTGGAGGGCAAAGCCTGCCATTTCACCTGCTGCAGTTGTTCAACTATATTCCAATAGCCTTTTGCCAGGCCACAATGTTTTTCTAACGATATCCTCTTTAACCAAAAGGGCAAACATGCGTAGTCTGACTTTGAAATCAGTGGGGGGCAGGCTATTGAAGACTAAACGAATATAGAATGCAACAGGCTGGAGTCTTTAACTATCCCTAATGGGATGTGGAGAAAGGTGGGCTCTAGTCTTCAGTAGGAGAAAAGGCCTATTAAAGCATGTACACAACCCAAAGGAAGGATTAAAGCAGCTGTTAAGAGATGCAAAAGAACACACACAAAGAAAGCTGCAAGGATTGGTGTTCCCAATGCATTTCTGTAATATGTTTATCAAGAGAAGTTACCCATATCACACCTTCATAAATAGGGCTGCCAGCTTCTGGATGAGAAATTCTAGAAGATTCTGGGGGTGAAGAATGGGGATGGCAGGATTGGGGAAAGCAGGGGCCTCAGCTGGGTACAACGTCATAGAGTCCAACCTCCAAAGTGGTCATTTTATCCAGGGGAACTGTTCTCTGACATCTGGAAAGTCACTTGTAATTCTAGGAGATCTCCAGCCACCACCCAGAGGTTGGCAACCAGTGTTCCCTCTAAGCTGAGTTATACACATTTTGGTCTTAGCTCAGGAAGGATGGCTCCAGAGCAAACTAATTTATGCAGAAGCCAAATTGCTCGCTCACAACTTTTGAAAAGCTCACAAAGTAGAATTTTTTGCTCACAAGACTCCACAGCTTAGAGGGAGCATTGTTGGCAACCCTACCTGCAGAAGAAAGCTAGCGTACAACTTTATTGGGCACATTTATGAAGGAGTTATATGCATGTTTGCTGTCCCTCTTCTTCTTCTCTCTCTTTCTGTATTAAACAATTGTTATAGTTTCATCTGTGAAATGTTGGAAGGTTATATGGTAGGAAAGCTTCACCTCTTTGGAAAGAGCCTTGGCTTTATGACAGAGTGCTTGCTTTGCATGCAGAAGGTCCCAGGTTCATTCCCTTGATATCTCCACTTTTGGATGGCAGGCCTTGCCCTGAGTCTCTGGAGAGATGCTGCTAATCAGAGTAGGCAATTCTGGGCTACAGGGGCACTGGCTTGACTCAGTATGTGGCAGCTTTCTACACTCATGCATTCTACCAAATTTCTGTTCATGGTAGCAGAGTTTGCTAAAATAACAGCAATCCTAAGAAAGCATTTCAGTGTGGTGATTTTGACTTGGGTTGCCAACCTCCAGGTGGCACCTAGCAATCTCCTGTTATTGCAAGTCCAAATGACAAAGATCAGTTCCCTTGCATAAAACGGCTGCTTTGGAGGGTGGAATCTGGCATTATAGTCCCTCCCCAAAGCCCACCCTTACCAGGCTCCAGCCCCCAAAACCTTCAGATATTTCTCTACCCAGAGCTGGCAGTTCTTCAGGATTGGATCCTAGCCTCAGCTGAATCTTCCCATATCTGATGAAAGCTCTGAACTCTTTTGAGACACTGCTCAGACCCCCCCCCCCTTTACTATGCACTAAATTCACTTCCTGGGATGGGGGGTGGGAGACGAGTTGGCCCAGAGCAAGAACCGTGTCATCAGCAATCTGTTTCCTGCTGGACTTGAGACCTCTTTCCTGTTTGGGAGGGAGACTTCGTAAACTCTTGATTTCCCCTGGAATTTGCCTGGTCCTCGCAAACCGTAGATTAAATCTCGCCCATTAATCCAACTTTCATATACATGGTTCAGTATTCTCTATTATTCAGAATTGCCAGGCAAAGAGGCAGCCTTTGAAGCATACAAAGTGTGTGCCGATCAGCAACAGCCGTCTTCCTTCGGAATTCTTCTGGCGGGCTGGTGGTATTAAGAGTGATTTATATTCTGTCAGTTTTATTCAAGAGAAATGATATTCTATATTTCAGCTTTTTCCCCCCTGATTAACACTGTTGGGGGAAAGAGAAACTCCCCCCCCACCGCTGAGCTTAATTTATCCCCCCCCCTTTATTCTACACTCTTCTCATCCTCCTCCAAAACTACTGCTACGGACAGAGGTTTATAAGGCTCAAGTAAAGGATGTCCTTTGTTAAATGCAGATTCTTTGCCAAATAATACCGTATATGTTTGGGCGACAAAGGTTTAAAACCTGGTCGCTACAAAAAAAGAAGAGGGAGGAGGTTGTTCCTGCTGAGGATTTCACAGGGAAGGCAGAACATTCTTTTGAGCCTCTCTAAATGGAATCTTAAATATAGAGTTGCTAATCTCCTGGCGGGGGCCGGGCATTCTCTCTGGAATCACAAATGACCTCCCGGCTACAGAGATCAGTTCCCCTGGAGGAGACGGTAGTTTCAGAAGGTGGACTGTATGGCATCTTGAGCCAGTTTTGCCGGCAAGGCGGGATAAAAATGGAATAAATAAATAAATAAATAAATCTTTTCCCCTCTGAGCTCCCTCCTCTCTCCAGTATTCACCCTTCATGGGCACCTTCCCCAAATCTCTATGAATTTCCCAAGCCAGAGCTGGGCACCCCAAAAAATAAGATATATGCAGGGCTCTTTTTGTAGAAAAAGCCCAGCAGGAACTCATTAGCATAACAGGCCCCACACAACAGCAGGAACTCATTAGCATATTAGGCCACACCCCTGACAATGCAGCTTCCTCCCAGGATCGGCTTTCCCAGGCTTCTGGGGCGCACGGGGAACCCAAAAGATGGAAGGCAGTTTCTGGATCGGCTTTCCCAGGTACCCCACAGCTGCGGGGCTCCTGGGGAACCCGAGGAGGGTGGCAGTTTAAACTACCTTCCCTCCCTGGATTGGCTTGCAAGGCACCTGGGAAACCCGAGCGGGGGGCTGTGGGTGTGGCCAACTCAGAAGCCATCCGGAACTCCGTTCATGTGCATTCCTGCCCAAAAATAGCCCTGGCTATATGAATGGCTCTACAAAAACAAAGCAAAGAGACAAAACTCTTGGGCATTCAGAATAAATAAATGGGAGACCTGCAAGGACTTGTGGGCAGTATTCCCTCCAAGCTGAGTTAGCATGAGCGAGCTCACAGTTTTTTAGTCTCCGGCTCACACATTTTTGTGGTAGGGCATCTGCTTAGAATACAGAAGGTGGTAGGCGATGAGACCCTAGGGAGCCACGGGAAGTCCAGGTAGATCACACTGACCTTGGTGGACTGATAGTGTGATTCAGTCTAAGGCAGCTTCACATATTAGCTCTATTGCCACTGGATTATCGAACTGGCCATAGAAAGAAAACTGATATTGTCATTCTCCTGGTACGGCCTGTGTTAGAAGCCTCTATCTGACCATGTTATTGAAAGGAGTACCAAAACTATGTTTGCCTATTCCTCAATTCATTCCTGTTGCTGTGTCTTTAACAACAATGCGAATCAGCAACGCATAGCAACATGGAAGGTTGTCAGTAGAAGCTGCATGGCTAAAAAAAAATCATACTCTCCAACTGTCCTTTAAAAACAAAACAAACTAACAAAAACAAATTAACAGTTGGGGGTTACAAGTGACCTCTATTTTCTGATCCATAAGAACATAAGAACATAAGAGAAGTCAATGTTGGATCAGACCAGTGGCCCATCCAGTCCAACACTCTGTCACACAGTGGCCAAAAATACCAGGTGCCCTCAGGAGGTCCAGCAGTGGGGCCAGGACTCTAGAAGCCCTCCCACTGCCACCCCCCACGCACCAAGAATACAGAGCATCACTTGTCCCAGACCGAGAGTTCCAATCTATGCCTTGTGGCTAATAGCCACTGATAGACCTCAGCTCCATATATTTATCCAATTCTCCCTTAAAGCTGTCCATGCTTGTAGCCACCAACACTTCCTGTGGAAGTGAATTCCACGTGTTAATCACTCTTTGGGTGAAGAAGTATCTCTGTCCCTTGTAAATCACTGTCCCATTTTTGGTGTAGTGGTTACATGCGTGGACTCTAATCTGGGAGAACCAGGTTTGATTCCCCACTCCTCCACTTTCACCTGCTGGATGACCTTGGGCAAGCCATAGTTCTGTACCAGCTGTTCTCTCAAGGACAGTTATCTCAGAACTCTCTCAGCCCCACCTACCTCACAGGGTATCTGTTGTGGGGAGGGGAAGGGAAGGGAAAGGAGTTTGTAAGCCGCTCTGAGACTCCAAGTGAGTGAAGGGCGGGATATAAATCCGATCTCTTCTTCTTCTTCTTTTAGGGATGCTTTCACAAATATTAAATGCATGAGGTTTCCTTAAATGGTGTTAGCAAACATTTAAAGGAAACTCTGGTGGTTATTTTGTAGTGCAACCAGGGCCGGCTCTATCACTAGGCCAACTAGGCTGCCGCCTTGGGGCACAACTGGCAAATGGGGTGGCGGAGAGGATGAGAGAGACTCAAACCAGGAGATAGTATGCTTTATGCAAACCATGATTTACCATTATGTATGAATGCAGTTTTCCATTGAGGCTAAGAACCAAACTTAGCCTTGGGCCAATGCAGATAGACTTGTAGGCGCTGCGGCCAGCCGGTGCAGGTGGCTGCCGGCGGGGCTGGAGAGCTCGTGAGCCCAGGCAGGCAGACGGGTGCTGGAGCCGGGGGGGGGCGCCCCTTGTGGGTGGATCTCTAGCGGTGGAGAGGGCAGCTCTGAGGTGGGGAGGAGTGCTATATGGCAGCCTCGCTGGGGGGGGGGGGCACAAGGTAGCCTCGCCTAGTGTGCAAAAAACCTTGGGGCTGGCCCTGAGTGTGACTAGCACAGGAGGCACTGAACTTTCAGACCATCACAGGCAGACATGGAATAAGGGGAGCCAACACCAATAGTTGGGATAATGAAGGGACAATTTTTTTATTAATTTCACATCCAATCAGTATCTGCAGTGGCCAAGGGCACATCACACATCCCATAATGGTTTTGCAGTGCAGCTACTTGCTGAAATGCAGAAAAGTTGGGCTTCTTCGTTCTGCACACCTGTGATTTTCCAAGCAAGGCCATGCTGGCTCCAAGAACCAGGCTGTCAAGCTGTATACAGTCCTGGAACCTCCTTGCCATGCATTCACTAGCACGTGATGGAGATGTGCCATGTCCTTTCCCCTCAAGCCTTGGGATCCAGGATAATGGCACTTCTTAGCAGTTTTCATGAAGGCCCCATAGCACCAGGTTTCTGGTCTGAGGTTTTCTTCTTCACTATATTAAGTGATGCCTCACAGTACTCACCTCAGCTTTATGCATACCACTCAGCCAGTCTTATCACAAACTGCAGCCAATGGTCAGGTAGTATGCTTAGGCTGCTACTGTTCCATGGCACTCTCATGGGCTGCTGCCCCCTTTCAGTCCCAAAACTTGCCTTGTGTGGGCCTGACTGCCCACATCTGCTTGCCCCGCTATCTGGTAGACCACAATCCATGAAGGCACTCCAGCCAGGCTGAGAGCTGCTGCACTCTGGGCTTTTGGCTAGTGAGTGTATCTTTGGTCTCCCACCATCTTCTGAGACCATCCTAGCCTTGATGTTTCCCTGACACTTATTGCCTTGCATGCTGCTCTTCTGTCCTTTGGTGTCTCTGTCATGATGAGATTGCAGGAGGAACTCTGACAGCCTTCCAGAGCCCTTGTTTATTCCCACCTCCCCCCAAACGAACATACATACCTCCATCCATGCACTGGTGTCAGGACACACTAGGGTTGCGAAGTCTTACCTGGCTACTGGTGGGGGGCTCCAGGGTCCGGTCCATGGTCTTCTGGTACGTGTGCACAAAGCATACCAGGATGACATCACCTGGAAGTGATGTCATCACATTGCCGATGTCAGGGGCTGATGCTCTAGTTTTTGGACAAAACTCTGTGGTTGGAGCCCAATTTTTCCATAGAGCGTTGCCCCCAAAAATACAGCATCTCCCTCCGGCATCAGCGATGTGATGATGTCACTTTCGTGGGTCAAAAGGGGCCTGCAAAAGCAGGGGAACCGCCACCCAGACCAGGGGCCCAGCAACTCTAGGACGCACATGCCTCCCCATACATGGGAGCTTCCCACAACCCTGCTCTCTCCCCTCAACCTTGGTTGAGGGATGAGACAGTGTGGCACTGCAGAGCATAGTCATACTTATGCATTGCTAAGACAGACAACTTTTCAACCAGCCCTCAGAGCTGTGCTTTTAAGAATAACACAATCTGTTTTTAACGTGTCTTGCCATTGGATTTAATGGCCTGCCTGGGGAGTTCTGGAGGGCTCCTGCACTTTTATCAGTGTTCAAAATGTGCAAAACAGAAATGTTCAGGAGGGCATTTTTACAAAGGGATTAGAACTATAGTAGAATGGGAGAGTGCTTTTGTAATGGAAAAGGGCTATAGCCTACCGCAATGATTACTGCACGTGTCACCCTGTTTTTACGGCATTGTTTTCTACCTTTGTAATTCCAGTACTGCATTGTTTATGGTATACCTTGCCTTAAGGAGTTTGTGGTTTGCATTGTTTTCTAATTTTGCAAACTCAGCCCTATGGCATTGTTTACTAGATGTCTTACACAGTAGGACTGTATTTTTTAATACTGTACTCTACCATGAATAAAGTAAATAAATAAAAACACAGATAGCGGAAGATCAAATTACAGTTAAAGTCACTGCAGCAAGCAAAGTGGTAACCATACATCCTTCAGAGTGAGACAGACTTTCATTCACATATAACGGTGGAAGAGAGTGGCTGTGACCGAGTGACAAAAACTTAAGGATGTTTAACGTATAAAAGACTGCTATTTTCACCTGTGAAGTTTTGAACACTATAGCTGTTGGCCAGGAGGGGAGTCTAGGCAGGGATCAGGGATGAGAAATTCATGGAGTTTTGGGGGGTGGAGCCTGAGGAGAGTTGGGTGTAATGCCATAAACTCCACCCTCCCACCCTCCCATTTTCTCCAGGGGGGACTAATCTCTGTTGTCTGAAGGTTAGTTGCAATTCCAAGAGACCTCCAGGCCCCATCTGGAGGGTGGCAATTCTAGCAAGTACTCAGAAGTTCAAACCCCAAAGGGGCCATAAGCCAGACTCAGACTCAGTTTTCCTTCTGTAAAATCAATAGACTCCATCAATGTTCCCTCTAAGCTGAGATAGTGTGTGTGTGTGTGTATATATATATATATATATATATATATATATATATATATATATATATAGAAAGAATATATATATATATATTATATATATATATATGGAGCAAAATGAGGTGAGCATGGAAGTGGAGATTATTGATGAATCCATATGAATAGGGTTATAAAGGAAAATGTCAGGTTTTTCCATTTGATTTCAAACATGTTCTTTTGAATGGTGCCTTTTAACCTGCAGCCCCTGAACATGTGCACCTCCCAAGCAAAGATGAAGAAAACAGGTATCAGCACAATGTGCCCCCCCCCCCATTTTTAATGACACAGTAGATGGATCATGTATTTTAGCATCCATTTTTGAACACATCTTTATTTTCTTTGTTTCTCTTGTGATCCCCTCCCCAAGTAATTGCCAATTTTCTATTTCTTCCTTCAGGGCCTCAATGTCCAGCCAAGTCTCTTCCTTTTAGCTGTAACATTATTTTTAAACTAGTGTCTTCTCCTATATTTTGTCACAATGGTTTGCTTCATCATGCAGGCAATGGTTTCACAAAGGGAATTCTCTTCTTGTTCCTAATGAGATCTAATGTGACAGCAAAGTATGTAATGTTAGAAATGAAATTATGTAGTCTTTCTTTTATATGATACTTTAGTAGCAATGACCAACAACATTTGTTTACATATCTCTGTGTTGCAGACCCCCCTCTTTTGAAACACAACATATTCCAGATTGTTTGTTGAGCTTTCACTCTACAATGCCAATATATTGAATCAAGGGCGATTGCTAGAGCATTGCCCAGTCAACGTGCCCAGCGTGATGATGTCACTTCCGGCTGATGCCATTACGCTGGGCACGTTGCCCCGATGGCCCCTGGGAGGGAGGAAGTGCAGGGGAGTCGGCCGGGGGGGAGAGGCTCTCGGCAGCGACAAGGAAGGTGCGGCAGCGAGGAGGCGCGGGGGTGGGTAGGCGCCCCATTTCACCGGGGGAGGCTCATTCCCCCCCAGAAAATTTCAGGAGTGGCCCCAGCCCCCTAGCCCTCCCGTAGTAGATGCTTATGTATTGAATACCTCAGCCAGCCAGTGACACACAATCTGCAACTGCTGATTAAAGCAAAGTTAATCATATCATGTAAAGCCATTGATGCATGCCTGCAAAATAAAAAATAATCCAACAATAAAACCAGATGCAAATTGAACTGTCCTCTCCACTCCCACCCCAAATAAATAGATTCATTTCTTTGATGAAAGAGAACAGTAGATTGGCATAGAAACATTCATTATGGGTGGGAATGGGAAATTTAGTCTGGGTGAAATGGTAACCAATAGCACTTGGAATAGGGTAGAAGGAGGATCATCTCTAAAGGAGAGGTTAGTATCTCACTTTCTAGGTTGCCAGAGGGAAGGAAACCAAAACAACAGAAGATAACTGTATCACATTCACATAAGTTCCCCAGAGAGCACTGCGTTCAGGGTCTCAAAATCATCTGGCCCTCCCGGGTCCCAAAGATGCCAGGCTGGCTACGGCCAGGGCCTTTTCAGTGACGGCTCTGCACTGGTGGAATGTCCTCCTGGAAGACATCAGGGCCCTGCAGGACCTTTTACAGTTCTGCAGGGCCTGCAAGACGGAGCTCTTCCGCCAGGCATTCGGTCAAGGAGCTGCCCCATAGGACCCCTGTGCCCTGGTATTACCAGTGCAGCCTGTGCATCGTCAGCACAAACAAACAAATAAATAATAACTATCTGGAAAGTAGAATCTGTTTTAAAACTCTTTACATAAAGGAAGACATTTTAACAAAGTAAAAGAATTTGACATTTTAAGCCAAACAGTGAAAAAAGACAACCCAACCTTAAAGGAAATGTTATGCTATTTTTTTTTTAATCCAAATTCAGATTAAAAAGAAAGAATTTAGGAAAGTACAAAATTGGGCTCTTAAAAAAAGATACAACCCCAGAAGAAAAATAATAATAACAACAGGTTCATACATATCAACATATGATGAGTTATGTCAGATGAATACGCATTACATATTGTTGCAATATATGTATTTTTATATTTTACGTTTTGTAGCAAATGGTCTAATGTTTCATATTGTACTTTTCCTTTTGCCTTCATAAATTTTCATTTTTTTATCTTTTGCACAAGAAAAAAAATGTATGTTTGGACTTAAAAGAATTATGATGTTGTATAATCACAACAAAAACATACCAGTATGAAAATATCCAGGGGCTTTACTTAAGGCGCAGAACTGATAATATGGACCAAATTACTATGGAAAAAAAGACCATCTATAATATGAAGACTGGACAACAAAGCTGAAAACTGGAGAAACTCCCATGGCTTTTGATCATGCATAATGTGACGAAATATGTCAAAACTCAACATGTTGTCAAGATTTGAGCTGACCCTAACCGTTATTTTCTTAGAACCCAGAAAGACATTTAATCACACTTGAGAACTGGTGGCACAAGATTTGTACTTCATTTTGCCTTGGTGCATGTCGATTTCCTGATTCATCCTCTACTCCCCCCCATTCATTCTCACTGACAAATGACAAATTGGCTAATAATTGCAAATACGTTGCTTCATTAGGCCCTGATATGATCATTCAATTAGAATCTCAGATTGGATGGAAAATAATTCACACATGACTACTGGCTGCCTATGATTTTGCTTGGATTTACATTACACTGAATTGCATTCCCTTCACAAGTTGGCCAGGTGCTCATTGGAAGGAGGAGAAGGAGGAGATTGGATTTATACCCCAGCCTTCACTACCTGAAGGAGTCTCAGAGCGGTTTACAATCTCCTTTCCCCTTCCACACAACAGGCATCCTGTGAAGTACATGGGGCTGAGAGAGCTCTTCTGAGGACTGCTCTTTCCAGAACAGCTCTGAGAGAACTGTGACTGACCCAAGGTCACACCAGCAGCTGCATGTGGAGGAGTGGGGAATCTCCCAGATTAGAGTCCACGCTCCTAACTATTACACCAAACTGGCTCTGTGTGACTGAAGGAATGAACAGAAGAAATCTGCTCCCCTTATTAGCCATGATGGATTCTGTGCATGTGTATCAATTTCTTGCTAGTCTCCCTGTCAGATGAGAGTGTCTACCCCAAAAGGCTTTAGGATAAAGGAACAGACACACGGGACTGATGGACCCTGATTTAGCATGGCTTAACAATTCTCCTCAGTAGATTTTTGTGTGTGTGGCTAAACTGCTCATCAGAAGAGAGATATTGGTTTGAGTAAGAAGTCACTTGGGATTCCACAGCAATCCCTGGAAGAGAATCTTGGGAAACAAGACTTGTGAATACGCTGAAGCATCAATCCTTCTTCTCTCTTCCAAGACAACTCTCTCGATCCCTCCCCCTCTCCCCTCCATTTGGCAACATGTCTGTTCAGAGAGTGGGTAGCCAGTTAATCTCCTTGCAAGATATTCCACTCTTGTTAGCCTTGTCTCAAGGACAGCTGCCCCTCATGTTAAACCTTAATTCCAATATTATCGATTTGCATTAATGCGTTTGAATAATTTCCACTTTTCCACTCCTGCCCTCCGATTTCAGTTGCTCATTTCCATTTTACTTAAAAAAAAGAGTCCCTCAGCAACATCCCATCTCTTTCTGAGAAGGAATATTTTGACTACAAGCAAAGAGCTTTGAAGACAACCAGACTGATGAGATTAAGAGAGAGAGAGAGAGAGACGGAGAGAGCACAAAGCTAAACAGAACTTTCTTTCTTTCTTTTTTCTGAAGCAACACATCAGAAAGAGGTTGTCTGGCTGTTGAAGGCACACTGTTTTTTTTGCATTTCCACAAAGCTGATCCAGAGAACTCCATAATTTAAGAAGAGTTCAATGAGGCTAATTTTGTTAATTATCGGTGTGCCTAGTTATCATCAGTGGTGGAAAGTGCCATCAACTCTTAGCTGACTTAATGGCAATCTTGTGTTCAAGGCAAGAGACAAACGGAGGTGGGTTGCCATTTCCTGCCTCTGGGCAGTGACCGTGGACTTCCTGGGTGGTCTCTTGTCCATGTACTAACCAGGGCTCACGTGCTTAGCTTCCACGATCTGACAAGATCAGGCTAACTGGACCATCCAGGTCAGGGTAGTTATAATCCATGACGGGGGTCCTCAACATGGTGCTCCTGGGCTCCATGGTGCCACCGACACCTTTCTTGGTGCCCACCAAAGGTTTTTAGAAAGTGGGCAGAGACAAGCAGGGGTTTTACTCAGCAAAGCTTCTGATTGGCCACTGAAAATTTGATTGGCTGTGCAGATTTTTATTTATTTATTTATTTTAAAAAAACATTGTTTGGGCAGCAGCTGTCACCACATCACAAGAATATCCACTGTGTGACTGAAGGTAAGCCACAGCAGCCATTTTATGGCTGGCTCTACCTCCTGAAGCAGCCATTTTATGGCAGCCATTTCGTGTCTGCATCTATCATGTTATGTCAGTATTCCAAAGATACCTGCAGGATCAAAAAGGCCGGGGACCCCTGGTCTATGCACTAATGTGATTAAGGGAGGCATACAGACAGGGCTCATTTCATAGCAGGAGCTCCTTTGCATATTAGGCCACACATCCCTAATGTAGCCAATCCTCCAAGAGCTTACAGAGCTCTTCTTACAGGGGCTACTGTAAGCTCTTGGAAGATTGGCTACATCAGGGGGTGTGGCCTAATATGCAGAGGAGCTCCTGCTATGAAATGAGCCCTGCATACAGATATGTAACATGATGTTAGTTCTCTGAAGTCCTCTCATTTGCCAGGTCTCAACAATCCACTGGGTGAGGGACTCTGAGGAAGCCAACTGATGGGGCCCAACAGTTCTTGAAATATGATACAGGAACTTGCAGGGGAAGAGGGAAAGGAAAAGAACCTTCCTCTGTCTTTTCCTATTGCATTCTGTCTCAAGCTTCGCTTAGATACCACAGGTACTGAATATTTTGGACTTCACATTCCTGTGTAAAGAGGCCAGGAAGACTTAACTACCTAAGAACCAGGAGACCTCTGAAGTTGTTGCAGGTCCTTGTGGACACCACCAGCAAACATGCTGGCCAGCAATTTGCCATAAAGCACTTGAATGGTTCCATATAGTGTGGATTACGGGACCTGTGCATGGGACCCAAGCTGCAGTATTATGCTTTCAAAGGAGAATTCGCTCTCTTATTAGAAAATCAATTATACCTTCCATTTGGTGCAGGAAATACTGGAGATGACAAAGTGCCTTGCACTCCTGCTCACTCATAAACTTCCTTCTCTGCACAAGGATCACAACAGAGATGCTAATAAAATTTTCTATCTGGTGATTCACACACATTTCAGTATTATTCTCCAGCAATCCAGCGTGGTGAATGGAAAACAAATTTAAATCATGATAAAAGCTTGGGCAGATGCTATCCATAACGTTAACTGCTTGTCATTGGGAAAGATGCATTTGGGGTCCCTCGGGATCGGCAGTTCTCATTTCTCCTCACTGTAAGCCTATAACATTTATTGTCTCTGAGTAGGAGCTACAAGGTATTCTACTCGGATGAAGTGTTTGATCAGATTTGTGTATATGTGTGTATGCGTGCGTGTGTTGGTTTATAGTTTGCTTCTTCCTGTCTCTTTCGATCTTCTCGCTCTGTTTTACTTCCCCCAGAATATTGCAAGAATTCTCAGCTTCCCTTTTTTATTATTATTTTCAGCCTTGCTAACAAAACTCTTATGTCATTTCTGTTTGCCTGCTTCTTGATTACACGCCCACTTAACAATCAAGCATGTGTTGGTTTTTCCCTCTAGCACCCAATGCTGCTTGATAGCATTTTCACACACACACACACACACACACACACACACACACACACAAACACACACATGCACAATTTCTAAAGCAGACAGGGCAAAATTATTGTTGGAGTCACGGTGTGTGAGTACTGGAAATTAGTTGTAAACTTGTAATGTTAGGATCAGTCCTCGAACTTGTGAACCAATCAAAGACTGCCTCTGATAACAGGCAAATTGTTTTTCTGTAAAGTCTAAGGTTGGTTGTTTTCACAGGGTGGGGCCATGGCTGCCCTAAGATGATCAATATTGTCTGCTATTGTGATTGGCAGTAGACCTGTTCATATGTTGCAGTGAATGTTTGTACACTGTGTGTACATATGCTTGTATGTGAGTACACATGTTTGTGTGTACACATGTTTGTAAGGAAGTGCTGATGTGTGTTCACTTTACAAATGAAGCCATTTCGGTTACACATTCAGATCTATGTGCATTAAATGTAACACAAGAATTACTCAGCACATGTACAAAGAAACATCAAGAATATGCTATGCCTATACAAAGATTTTACACGTATTCAATGTAATGTGTGAATGGGGCTGGTGGCTTTCCAGGGTCTCAAGCAGAAGACTTTAATGTCACCTACTACCTAATTATGGAACTGTGGTGGCTCAAGTGGTTAAGACACTGAACTGCAGACCAGAAGGTCAGTAGTTCGGCAGTTCGAGACCCAAGTGCTGCATGACGGAGTGAGCTCCTGTCTCTGGTCCCAGCTCCTTCCAACATAGCAGTTTGAAAGCAAGAAACTGCAAGTAGATAAATAGGTACCACTTCAGTGGGAAGGTAATAACATTCTGTACACCTCGGCATCTGATCATGCCAGCCACATGACCACCGAAACATCTTTGGACAGTGCTGGCTCTTCGGCTTGGAATCGGAGATGAGCACCGCATCCCTAGAGTCGGATTCAACTGGCTTTTGAGCAAGGGAAAGCTTTACCTTTACCTTACTACCTGATTATTTTCCTGGAGATGCCAGAGACTGAACAGTAGATTTCAAGTCTGCTCACATTATTCCAGTGACTGGAGAAGGGTAGAGGGGATTGTGTGTGCTGTCCATGCTCCCAAACGTTATGTCAGTTTGAGGTCTGAATAAAGTCTATGCACATACAACTCCACTGTCTAGCTTTCCTTCCACTGAAATGTTTGGCTTTAGGCCAATTCCCGCCCCCCATGACACACTAGTTTTTCTATGTGCAGTGATATAGTGGGAGCACATTCTTTCATGTGAGCTTCCTTTCCCTAGGCTAAATTGGTACAACTTGGGCACATATATACACACAGAATGATCTACACGTGCAGTTTCCTGCATTTTTTCAGTTCCTTCAGTTCACATGAATCTTGCCACCCCACATTACCGATGTGGTATATTGTGGAAATACTTGAAGAAGACAGCCCTGATGTGGCCATACATACTGTTGCATCAAGATGCTGCCTGCATAATGTTTTTCTAGTGTACAGGGGTCCACATATACAGAACTAATCTTGATTCAATCTTCTTTTTGATGGATCATGTCCAAATTGCTTTTTTGCAGTGTTTTATCAGGGTGCATCAGGAATAAAGAAAAAAAATGCATGTGAACTTGGGGGGGGGGGGCACACACACATAAACTGTGGCAATCTGGGCATCATCCAATGACAAAACTAATTCTAGAACAACAAAGGAATAGTACAAGAGAAATCTGCTTGTCACTAGCTAGAAGCTATTAAAAGAAGGCAAGCATGATGAATAGAGGGTATTATATGAGAGAGAGAAGGAGAGAGAGAGGACTGAGAAAAAAATGAAACAGTACAAGCTGAGTGAAGCTTGCCCTACAGATATATAGCTTCCCATCTCACTGTTGCTGAGAACTCCAGACCTGCAGGTTTCAAAGTTACATCAGTGATCGCCTGCAGTAAATGGGAGCTTTGCTACATTCTTAGTCAAAGGATCACCTCTTCACATTAGGTTTCACTTAGAAAATCCATGCCATTAGACTGTGGATTTTGTTTGGAAATGGACAAATACATTATGCTACCAAAAACACACAATCAAAGTGATCATCGGTGTCAACCATTATTGAAATTTTAACAGACTGATATGGGCTGTTGTGGAAGCTGTTCGTCTTTTCAGCAATCTGCAAGGCATCAGTTTTGATTTACTCACAGCTAGGGTTGTCCACTCCAGTTTGAGAAATTCCTGGAGTTCTGGTGTAGTGCCTAGGGAGGGCAAAGGCTGGGGAAGGAGGCAGCTCAACAGGGATGTGATGCCACAGCCCATCAGTCGTTCTGTGTTGGGGTGAGTTGGGGAGAGAACATCTTGGTTCTGAGCAACTTCAACCAAACACTGAGTTGTTTGTATGACATGCTGAAGGATGGGGATGAGCCTTGGCACCTCTCATTACAAATCATGTGCAGGGAAGGATAAACAAGGCTAATGGCTATCACTCATCAAGTTTGGAGCTGGGGTGGAGTTGCCCAAATGCTGGTAGATGCTGGGCTACTGAGCTGCAACCCACCCAAAGAAATTGTTATCTCTGGGAAGGCATAACAACCATTTAAATAATCTAGTTTAACCCAAGTTTGGTTATCTCATGCCTTTATTGTTGGGGACAGTTGTTGGTATAACCAATACCAATATAAGAGTTTGAAATAATAAGAAATGATCAGGTTGGTTTGTTGGTACCAATTGGTACCAAGCCTCCATGCCTTGCTTGTGAGATTTCAAAGGCATCTGGTTAGCCACCGTGTGAAACAGAATGTTGGACTATATAGACCATTGGTCTGAACCAGTAATATGTCACAGATACAGCCAGAAATAGAAGGGAACAGTTGCTTGTCTTGACTAAAAATCATGGGGGATTCTTCTACAGACTAGAAACAGGGTTGGCTGGCTCTCAGCTAAGTCAAGTAGCGTAGCTTTGGAAGGGACAAAGAATAAAACAGTAGCAGACTAACATGATTTAGTCGATTAAAAACAGTATAATAAATATATTTAGATAAAATGTGTCTGGGTTCAGGTGTTAGAATGTCTGGCAAGTATGTCCCACTAAATACAGAAATGAGGATATAATACCAAGATGGGGTGTATCGGCTGGAGTTCAACAGGTAGTCAGTCATGTGTATGAAAAACTTATTATCAGTATTCTTTACATCTCTTGTTATGCTAAAAAGTAATGAACTGACATAGCGTTTATATAGTTTACAAAAATACATAAATACAGATAACTCAATACTGAAGTTATAAGGCTAGTTATAAGAAGCTAGCCAAGAATATTAGCTCTATCCATGTGACAGTAATCTGTTGCTGAAAGATGATTCTGGAAATTTATAAATATGGGAAACTAACTTGATCTGAAGTGTCTTTTTTGAAGAATATCCTTGCCTGTAAACTGCTTACTTTTGATGAGCCACTTTAATAGGCCCAAGTAATCAGTCTCTTTTAATTACCTATGTAAAATCAATGGGTGGTGTTATATTATTTCAAGTTAGTGTATGTTGAAAGTGTAAATAAATATGTTCTAATAAAAAGATAAAATGGAGGCAAGATTTTCTAGTAATATTTTCACATGTGTACTATATTCAAGCTCTGACCTGGATGGCCCAGGCAAGCTCAGTCTAGTCAAATCTTGGAAACTAAGCAGGGTCAGCCCTGGTTGGTACTTGGATAGGAGACCACGAAGAATGCACAGCGTTACTAAGCAGAGGTAGGCAGTGACAAAGCACTTCTCTTCTTCTTACTTCTGTAAGTCAGCTGCAACTTGATGGCACTTTCCACCACTACCACCACCATTATATATTGGAAAGGGGTTGTGGCTCAGTGGCCGAGCATCTGTTTGGCATGCAGAAGGTCCCACGTTCAATCCCCGGCAGCTCCAGTTAAAAAAGGACTAGACAGTAGGTGATGCAAAAGACCTCTTCCTGAGAGCCTGGAGAGCTGCTGCCAGTCTGAATAGACTTTAATGGACCTATGGTCTGATTCTGTGTAAGGCAGCTTCACTTGTGTTCATGTATTCAGAATGAACCAACAATAATTTTGAGACCTCCATTTTGCCTGGAGACTAATAATCTGATATAGGAAAGCTAACTAGATGCCTAGGCCTCTTCAGTAAATGCATATACCTGAATCAGTCCTGACCAGAGTCATTTGGGATAAGTGCTCTTCTGAAGTTTTTAACACGAAGAAATAAATTACTATTTGATATTCCTGGAAGAAACTGGGTAATAAATCGAGCCATGCATTAAAGGTATGATTAGTTTATTCAATTATCTATGTAAATGTAATCATGCTTTAAAAGATGTCCTAATGGGAAAGAAAACTGAAGCTGAGATATTCCTCTGGCCATTCCCCCATATGGAAGCACAGCTGGCTGCATTTATTCTCTTCCCCGTATAAATACATTTCATTACGCTTGGTAATTTGGTATAGGTGCTTCTTTAAGAGGAATGGAGATAATGAACAATCACTGGAAAAGACAGAGAAATGAAGCCACACATTGGGACTTTTTTGTTTCTTAAAGCACTTTGCCTTTGTCTTCTCAAAGGAGAGGAACATTGACTTAGGTCAAAACCCTTCTGAATGGTCCATTGGCATTTTGAAATGGTTGCCCTAATTATGGCAAACATGAGTAAGCTATTGCAAGGGTAGGGAGAGGAGTGTCTCAATTTCTGGCCTTTGAATCATGAGGGCTGAAAAGCAGTGGCAGGCACTGCCCATTTTCTGAAGCACCGGGAAACTCTTGGAAGATCTGGGGAAAGTTCTAATAGGTCTAATAGGTCCCTTGGCTAGCATAGCAGTGGTGTCTTAAGTTGTGTTTGCACTATCTACTTTATTTGTAATTCTGCAAGCAAAGAATAGTGAACTGTCGATGGGTACTAAATCCCAAGTGAGCACATTTGGCAGTCTCCCCCAAGGCTGTGGCTCTATCCAGGGATGTGGAAATATACCATATTTCATATGTGTTTGTTTTTAGCCTTTTCAACAGGGATGGGCATGATCTAGATAAATGTAGTTCAGTTGCATTTGCAGTTCATGGCCTTGTTCATGAACCATGTACCTTCACAAACTTTTAGCTGCCTCAAAAAACTAGTTCAGTTCATAAGGTTCATGAGGTGGTAGAACAGCTCCCCCCATGCTAAAGACACCAAGATCACAGGATATCTCCAGCTGACTCCTCTACCTGCACTCCAAATTTGATGAGGATTGGATTTATGAGGTCTGAGTTATGGCCCACCCCAAAGAAGGTGCCCACAAGAAACTGTTCTCTGGGGAAATGACTGCCAAACGTGGAGTGCCAAACATGTAGAGGAGTATCCAGAGGAGGTCTGCTGCAAGTATGTTGTCTCTAGCTTGCACAGGATCTGTTCTAAAACTCCTGAACCTCCTGAACCTGCGCCTGTCAAAATGACCGCCGGCAGTCATTTTGACAGGTGCAGGTTCTGGAGGACTGTATAGAATGGATCCTGTGCAAACTGGCAACATCAGTCACAAAGAACCCTCCCCAGATGCTCCTCTACATCCCCCCCTCCGCAAGCTGTTGCTTTGAAGTTATGTAAACATTTTGATTGAGCAGAGAGAGTTTCTCTAGAAATGTCCCTGCTCATGAACCACCATGAACCCCATAAACAACTTGAAAGTTCATGGAGAGTTTGTGCGGTTGACCTTCCACGACCTTGACTTTGCGAACCATGAACCAGGCAAAATTAATCATGAACTCTAGTTTGTGAGCTGGTTCATGCCCATCCCTACTTTTTAACCTTCCAAGTATCTTTGTTTGTCCCCCACACACACACCATTTTTATTATTTTACATTGTTTGATGCCATCAATACATTTCATTCTCAACATGTCCCTATTTGTGGATACTGAAACAAAAGTAAAGAAGTTAAATAAACCTGGATACTGGGGGGAGCAGGAAAAAGAATGGCTGCATGATGGGTGGGAAGGAGAGAAGGAAGCACAGAAAAAAGGAGAGGATCTGGGGGCTGCCAGGAGAAGAGAGAGAGAGAGAGAGAGAGAGAGAAACTAACGTGGGGAAGTGGATAAAGGGGGAAATGAAGTGACCCTTGCAAGTCCCTGCAGGTTTCTCACTTGTTATACACAATATAGCTGCAAAGACAAACATCAGTTTTAATGCTGATTTTACTTCTGAGTTTGCTGCGGAAAAAGGTTACAGTTTCATCCTGTGAACTGAGAAGCCACAAAACTTTCAAACTGCATGAGAACGATCACAAAATTCACTGACACCTGTGGTTCCAGCTTACTCCCAGTAGATTCTCCCTTCCTCCCACTTTTAACTGGGAAAATGGAAATTCTTCAAACTCAGATTTGTAACACCTGAGAGAACCCTCAGTTTTCAGAAAACCAGGGATGTGCAATTTGTGTTTATTTTAGTTTCATTTTTCAGTTTTAAGAGATTCATTCTTTTTTGCTACAATTCTTATTGCACTGATTTTGACAACTTTCAATGGAGCATGCTTTTTAATTGCATTGTTGTGTTGATACACCATACAACTATTGCACCTCCTCAAGTGTTTCACGATTTTACAGATGTGCAACAAAAACTCACCCCTCCCTTTAAAATGAATATTACTTATCCCCATAGCCATTCTTATGACTATATGATTAAAAAAACTACCCTTTCATCTAATGAGCCTGCAAAGCAGTGTGGTAAGAAGGACCAGCATGTTTCTTTTTTGTCACAAGACCTGTTTGAGTTCAGCGGGTGGAAAGCCTTCATGGCAGTTTCATGTCTTCTGTCTTTCTTCCCCTTCATCTGAACCTTCTTTAACTTTTTAGCCAGGCCACCTAGCACCAGGAAAACAAATGAAATAAATGGTGCCCCTTGAGTTGTTTCTATTCCTGTTTATTATGGTTATATAAACAAATGATTTTTTTTTGGGGGGGGTGTTCATTTCCCATTCACTTAGAAATAAATACACATCACAGTGCCAGACTATCTCTTGACTATTAGCTCCTACTGACAAAACAACAATTAGCCATCTTACATTATTATCCAGCAGTCCACCAATGAAGGATGGATTGGCCAGCAGCTGAAGCAAACATAATGAAGGTGGGGCATTTGAGTACTGGTATACTGTCCTCATCATTCTTTGCAATCACATTTTCACAGCTTGCATCTCTGCAATGAAAGGCTCGAAATCAAATGTAGCATGGTAACCAGTGGCTCATCTTACTGTTTTTCTGATCCAAAGCCCTTGGCATTCTAAGAAACTCTTTCAACTATCTTTTATTTCCCGGATGAGATATTTTAATATATGACTGTGTAGAATGAGGAAAGAATCCCCCCATTATATTTCTTGATCGCTTTTAAATTACAAAGTGCTGTGAACAGGAGCCACTAATGTTCTGCCAACACAATTAAGATCATGCAATTAATTTCACTAATGAAAGAATCTCCAAATGTACTCTTTTTTTTTTTTTTAAGATAATTATTTTTCTTATGGTTGTCTAATTTTCTAAGGTAAATACCAAGCTATTGACATTTTGCAATGCTCACATTTGTAAATAGCGTGTTTCCATTGTGTTCGATGTAATAGAATCCTCCTAGAAAACCTATTATATCCTTTAATGTAATGTAAAGTTTTATTACTTTTAGTAATCACTGTGTTTGTTTTGTTGAATTAATTACCAGCCATCTTCAGGCGATATGACATCCTGACAATCTTGATTTTTCCTCCTCTAGGAACTTTTTCCAAGTCTGGATCACTGCCATAATTATTGCTTATTAAAAGGAATCATTAGATCAGTTTCTGGGTTCTACAGGACCTTTGACAAATAATATATTGCCTTACTTAGCTTGACTTTGACTCTCAGGCAAAAATATTGTAAGGTCACATTTATGAAATCTTCTTCAAGATGCATATGATGCAATATTTATTTATTCATTTACTTCATTTTGGCCCATTCTTCATGCACATCTTACTGCAGATTTTCAGAGCAGTAAGCCTTTAAACTTGGCTTTGGATTCTGTGACCACCTTGTGCACCATTATTTTTCATCCAGTGTATTTATCCTGCAGCTACAATTAAAAACCCTGCACTTCACTAAATCAGGGTGGAACATTGCTTGTGACATGTGGGGGGTGGTGACCAAAGCTTTTTTTTTTAAAATGCAACCTCCCTATCGCAGCTGTGCAGTAGCATCCATCAAGCATCTTCCATTTAAATCTTCAGATTTTGCGCATGTATTTAGTGTTAGCTTGTTAAATGAAAGGGAACAAAAAGGAATGCCAGCAAAGGAGAAAAATCCACTGTTGAAACTGACCAGACTATTCCTGAAACTGACAAGCAGCTGTGAAGTTGTTTTCCATATTGCAGCACACTAGGGGATTCTCTGCTGTGTTATCAGCCACTGTGAAAAATGGGAAATAGTCATACAAACTCATCATATGGGGAACATGCTGAGTGTTCAGAATGCATGGTAGAACCCGCTGACACTGGCATTGCAAGCTGTGATTATTGGCAACATGTGTGTGTGTGTGCACATGTGTGCACCCGTGCAAAGTCAACTGCAATTCCACTACGCTTTGCACAGGCCTGCAATTTGTATGGGGAAGGAGTCCTCTGACAGAAGCACTGGAGAACTTTTTTAGTCTTGTGCCACTAAATTAGAAAAAAATGGGGGTGTAATTTCACCGATGCCCTAGGACAGCTGGCATAATGCTGATTTCCTACCCTTCCTTGTAAATTTGCATGGTTTTCTCATTGTGATTCTCTGATGTGATCCTGCACACTGGTCATGATCTTGGGTGTTTTTAAAAGCCTGTCCTGTGTGGCATGTACTCTGTCCTCCAAATACATCGATCCCAAGTGAATCTTAAGCTCAGCAGTTTGCAGAATGTCCATGTGGCTGAGCCACCATTTTAAAGTTAGGCTTCTGGAGACTGCCAAAATCCCCCCCCCCACTTTGTTCCATAAAGCATTAAAAGGAAAATGCTTTCAAAACTTTAGACTTCCTATCCCAGTCTCTCTCCCTTTCTCTTTACATTTCATGCCAATTGCATTCTGTGCTGATCATCCCTCCTCTTTATTTTGTTTGCATGCAGTACTAAAATCCCCCCCCCCCCCAAGATGCTGCCGTTTGCCTACTCTCCAGTCCCCCTTTCAATACCAGCAGGGAATTAAACCTCACACAGCTCCTTTTAAACAACCCCTTCACCCCCAGTCATTTAAATTTTTTAATCCAGTGATCTGGGACTAGTGATAGTTTAAGTCACTATTTAGCTTTCCAGCCCCCAGGCAATGGCTAGAGATCTCCTGGGATAACAGCTGATCTCCAGGCAACAGAGATCAGTTCCCCTGGAGAAAATGGCCACTGTGGAAGTTGGACTCTAAGTCCCTCCTCTCCCCAGACCCCGCCTTCCTCAAGCTCCACCCCCAACTTTCCAGATATTTCTCAACCCAGAGCTGGCAATCCTACTGCTATACCATCTGTGGAAACCCCTTCAATTGAATGAAGGTACCCAATAATAATCCCTGTTTTACATAAGCCTCACCCACTTTTTGAAATGCTCAGCAGGTGAAATGGTCAGCAGGTGCCAGAGAAAGTACTGGCAGGCAGCATGGCACCCACAGCCACCATGTTGGAAAGCCCTGGTGTGTCTGTGTCTGTGTCTGTGTCTGTGTGTGTATTCAGAATGCTACCCCCACATTGGACTACTGAGAGCTAACATACAGGAAGGATACAACTGCTCATCAAAAGGTAAAAGTTTTGTTTGGTTGGTTGGTTAGTTCTCTCTATGCAATTGAACAATATTGTGGAAATAGTTTGCATGGAAATATTCCAGAAAGTTGTAATCATAAGCCAATTGGTAAGAATCTTCAGGTGGGTTATGGAGCCTTGCCTGAAAGTTTTCAAGCTCCTACAGAGCTATTATTTTTGCTGCTTTGTAAAGGACTTTTACTAGTGTACAGTGGGGTTGCTAAACTCCAGGTGGTGGCTGGAGATCTCCTGGTATTACAACTGATCTCCAGGTGACCAAGATAGTTCACCTGGAGAAAATGGCTGCTTTGGAAGGTGGACTCTGTGGCATTATAGCCCATTAAAGACCCTCCCCTTGCCAGACCCTGCCCTTCTCAGACTCTACCCACAACATCCCCAGGTATTTCCCAACACAAAGCTACCTCCTGCGTGCCTTTGTATGCACAATCGGGCCGCCATTTCCGGGTCGGGGAATTTGTGGCGATTGGGGGATGGATACTGGGGAAAGCAGCGTTTGGGAAGGTGAGGAACTTCTGCAAGTTAGAATGCCATAGAATTCACCCTTCAAAGCAGCCATTTTCTCCAATGGAAATGATCTCTGCTGTCTCAAGATCAGTTGTAATTCTGGGCGGCTGGCAACCTGAATGCACACTGAGAGGAGCAAAGATCGTTTTGTACAGTAGTGGGTTGGGGGGATCATTTTGAGGGGTCAGATTCCTCTCAGAGCACTGATATCTGCACAGCAATACCAGCCTTTGTGTACGCATCCAGGCTTGTAAACTGATTAATTTCTTTCAGTCTACAAGGGGTGGGGGGAGGTGAGCTGTCTGGCAATACCTTGGAACCAGGTTTCAACCTCTTTTCTCCTGCCGAGATCACAGGCCATTAACATTGTTAATGTTCTTGCTAAATCTGTTTGGAGAATGTGACAAGTCTAATTTGTTACTGACAGGCCAGTTGGGAGTTGCTTTAAAATGCATCACTCTTGCTGTTGTGCTCTTTTGAATGGATCTGTGGTTCCTGTCGGGCAGGCTTGCTATTTTGTTAAAGACAATCAGTTATTTCATCAATCTTTCCAGCTGCAATCCAGATTGCTGGGTGGAGGGGGGGCACCCCTCAGTATTTTGTATGCTGTGCTTCCTTCTTTTGGGGGAAACCACCCCCCCAACCCAGTAACATATGACGATCATAAGCCAGATAAAGAAGTCGTAGCTTGAGGAAGAGTTTGGAAAGGAAGGCAACCTTGAATCATTTTGATTACAGCTATCTTAATTAAGTTGTGCTGCAAGTTACCATAAAGGTAGATACCACACATCCTTCAGTATAGTAATATTACGGAAAGATCTTATCACACACACCCAGGGAGGGTTTGAGCCTCAGCTTGTGCAGCATATAGGTTTTAACAAGCACCATGGTGATCATAAGCAGGCAAGGAGTTTTCTTTTACTTTGTTAATGGTAATAAGGGCCCAAATTAGGAATGTCAGCCTCCAGGTGGGGCCTGGGGATCTACTGGAATTACAGTTCATCTCCAGAGAATAGAAAATCTGATGAGCTACAACACTGGAGAGGTGGGCACAGACACTTTTAAACTCTCTTGATGCCCTCTTCTGAATCTGAGTCAGTTTACCTGAGAATGCTGATTGCTGACACTATTTGGTAGTTACTTCTTTCCCCTGTCGCTGTGCACCATACTGTCTCCTCAACCAGTACAGGAGGAGGTGAAGTTGAGGGTTTCTCAGGCAGAATTGGAAACAATGAATCACATGAGAAGAGATATTTAGGATATGTGTCTGTATATCAATAAAAATGAACAGAAAAAAAGTTCAGTTTATTACATTCATTGGAGCAAGGAAAATTAACAGCAATAATAATGAAGGAATGCTGGTCCCCCGCTTAACTGGATATAAAAATGAGACCCTTTTCCTGTATTTCTAACATCTGGGGAGGATCTCTTTCATGAGGGATAGAACACTCAATCAAACTGAATGAAAAACAGAGAAGTTAGCAATCAAGAAAGTGTTTCCTTTTGAAATCAGGAAAATAATATATGTGCTGTGAAAGCATTTTTCAGGAAACAAAATAGAAACAACACCATTCTTTTGTCTTTTTTGAAAATTTCTGAGTAACACTGGCTTCTGCAGATCTAGATATTGATTCCTGATTTATTGATATGAAAATCTGTGCAAAAATGGTGACTCAGGTGCACCGTATTTGTCAGAACGCTTAAAGAACTGGATGATCAACTTTGTCTTTTTAGGACACGGTCACCAACACATTAGTAAATCAATGGAAAGTGTACCTCTCAGTATTTAAGGAGGGATGGGATCTACTCAAAGATTCTACCTCATGCAGAATTTTCACAAATATTATATCATAGCATTCTCTATGAGTTGCAAATGATCTTCAGAGGTCAGTTCCTCTGGAGAAAATGGCACCCTCAGAGGGTGGAGTGTATCACAGCTCTACTGAGTTCCCTCTCCTCCCCAAACTCCAGCCTACCCAGGCGCCACCTACAAATCTCCAGGAATTTCCCACCCAGAGTCATCAACCCTACTCTATCAGTCAGCATCAGGGCCATAGCTAGTTCAGGGTATACAGGGTGATGTTCCCTCCTGAATTTTCAGTGCCCCCACCAAATCTTAGAGCTCACCCTGTCAAGCATTTTTTTTTTCAGTGTACGTTCCTTCCAGTGGGGTGAGGTGGCCATGCTGAGTGCAGAGGCAGGTGAGGTGGTGCAGCTTCTGCAGCCAAGCTGCCAGCCGAGTTTGAATGGGGAGCTTGCAAGTGCTGCTGCTCGCAAGCACCACCGCCCTTGGCTGCTGCTCATTGTCTGCCTGCAAGCTGGCTGACATCACCTACTCCCCAAAGATGCTACTTGCCACTGCACCACCAGTGCCACAGGAATTGTAGTCCGCTGCCTCCCTCAACTGGGTGCATGGCACTCCCTCTCAAAACCCTTGGGATTGGCTCAGCCAGCTTGGTGCAGCAGAGAGAGGGAGACTGATCCCGCTGTTGCAGCTTAGGTGCCTTTTGCAGAGTAACAGATGAAATTTTGCCACTGTGACCCAGCTGTGGTTTCTAAAATGTGCTCGCCCACCTGGTTCCCTTAGGGCTGCCAGCCATCAGATGAATTGAGAGATTTTATTTGAAGTTCACACTTTTCTCCCTGTCCACCCCCCAAGGGGAGCAGCTGCACCTTGGGGAGAGTATGTGGTTCTGCAAACAGCTGGAAGAACGAGGTGAGCCTTTCTCCTTCCAGTGGCACATCTCCCCCACCCCAGTAGCTGGGGGGGGGGGGGGTTGAAAGCACTCTCCAAGTTTTATTTTATTATTTTTGTGATGTCATAAATGATGTCATTCCCCCCAGTGGCCCCCTACCAAAAATTGTCTAGCTTTAGGGCTGCTCTGCATGCAGTTTCAGATACCAGTGCCCACATTGTTAAGGCCACAGTCTCTTAGTTTGGTTCTATCTCCCCATGCATAGATACCTCAAGGTTAGGACTACCAACTCCAGTTTAAGAAATTCCTGGATACTTGGTGTGTGAGGGGTGCCTGCGGAGGGCAGAGTTTGGGAAGGGAAAGGAGTTCAGCGAGGACAGGATGCTGAAACTGCCATTTCCTTCATGGAACTGATCTTCATTGTCTGGAGGTGATTTGTGCTTCCAAGAGAACTCCAGACCCACCTTGAGGCTCATAACTCTACTCAGGGTCCTTACCAATCTAATCAACTTGAATCACCAAACCTGTTAACCATTAATTAGGGTCTAACCAGCATCCCACAAGACTAGGCTTATTTAAATCATTCCCAATAACACTTGATGTATGAGACAAGTACAAAAGGCCCCTCTCTTAGCCACCCGCAAACTCCTATTAACCCTTCCGCAACCTGCTAATCCCAAACTACCATGTGAAAGAGAGGGAAGGGAGGAGAGCTTTGGCAGCAAAAAGTGCCCAGGACATACAGGAAGGTATTAAATAGCTTTCCTTTGAGCCCACCCCATTGGCCAGGGATGCATGCTTGCCTTCTGTCCAAGTCAATTGTAGGCATCTCCTATTTTTTTAAATGGGGTCTGAAGTAGGGCTGCCACTTACCCAGTTCTGGTGAGGCACATCCCAGCAATGCTCCCTCTCTGTCACCCTCACTGAATGGAGTGGTGGTGTTGATGGGTGTGTATGTGATACTAATCAAAGCCTGGATATCACTTCCTGTTTTGGAGCAGGAAATGACATCATGATGCCCTAGGATTTCCAGAAAACTCCAACCTGCCTATCAGTGGTACCAGGGATTGCCAGTCAAGGGTCGGCAATCCTAGTGAAGACATAACAGCTACCTCCAAAAAGTGGGAACTAGAGACCATAGGGAGATGTAGACACATACATGTACATGCACAACCAGGAGTCTAATGCTTTCCTTGCCAAAGTGTTGAACCCAACTGTGATGGACTGCACTTTTAAAAAGCTTAGAAGTGCTATACAAACAGCTAAAGGACTGTGAAGGGTTAATTCTTCACAGAAACAGAGAGCCTTGAGAGACAAGCTGCTCCAAGCAATCTGATTGGTTGGCATCAGCTGAGCAGAGAGAGACTTTAAAGCTGAATGCTAAGGAGGAAGATTCATTCTGAATTCAGCCTTGACTGAGAGCAGTTTAACACAGACAGGAGAACTGGGGGAATTTGGCAAAGATATGAGTAGTTAGATAGACAACCCATTCAGACCAAAGAAAGGAGATAGATCTTCTAGTGAGAGGAGAATTTCCCTACCTAGTCAAACAGGGAGTTAGCTCTGAAGAGTGCAGAGATCCCTTTTCTGGTGTGGTAAGAAACTGCCTGTAGAGATCTTAAGAGTAAGTTAAAAACTCAAGATGTGTAGTGGTGTTTCAAGAGAAGGGGTTTGGGTACTGGAAAGAGTGTACAAGCCTTATGGAAACCACAAAACTTAGAGAATACTCATAGAAAGTGTACTGAAGTGTTTGGGGAAAACTCTGGAACAAAAGCCTTTTGATATAAAGATTTAAGTCACTGTGAAAAGCTTAAGAAACTCTCATTAGCCTGAAACATAAGACCTAAAGTCTGTGCATGTACTGATTTTACCACAGAGTTATCTATATTGAGTTACAACAGAAATTTCACCCCTGATTTCACCTAACCTTTTCCTTCTATGTTCGATTAGGAGCCGCCACCATTTACCACCAACCATCGTTATTAGCATCAGTGATGAGTGCTGGCCCTGAACGAAGCTCGGGCCTGGCAGCCATGGAGGATTATGACCATAGTGCTCGGTCACCAAGGGAACCTGCAGGATGCCATCTTAATGTCTATTACTTATCATCAATGCGAGCACTTTAATTTGCAAACCTCTATTGCAAATTTGTCATACTGTTGTTGTATTTTTAAATGTTTTAAATTGTGTGTGCCATATTGTAAGCTGCCTTGAGCCCACTCGCGGGGAGGAGAGGGTAAAAGTGTGAAAAATAAATAAATAAATAAATAAGTTGAATAAAATATTTTGTTAATTTAGAATATAAAAACTTCTCTAGTGCCATTTAAGTCATATACATTAAAGGGGGCTCCCATTCCTTCCCTCAAGTTCCTGGGCTAGATGAACAGTCAAAATATTACTGTGACAGGGTGGGCCAGACAGAATTCTTCAGGAAAGAAGAAAACAGGCAACTAGGGTGGCTCAGGCACAAAATGGAAAGAAAAATGGAGGAAGAATCTTGCCTCTGAGGGAGGGAAGTGGATGGGGCTGTCACTGTCATTCCAACTTTGACTATTATAATGCCTTTAGTAACACTGTAAGATAGAAAAGGGACACTGGAATTTGAGCTGTGCTTCAAAAATGAAACGATCATAATATTTATACAGAAGGATTTGGCTGCCTTTTGTTCCAGTCTTGGGGTGGTAGAAAGTGCCTTCCAGTCACATATGAGCCTCCAAAAATATACATATCTAAAATGACAAACAATTTCTTCTTCATTGGTATATGTGCTGCCAAAACAAGCAATTTATTTTAGGGATGATTCCAAATTTCTTATTCAGTCTGTTTCAACTCTCAAATCCATATTTTGACTTTACTTCTTCGTTCTGTAAACCAAACTTGTGATGCTTTATTTTCACACTATTTTTTTTGCTTTCTCGCACATGTATATATATAGATATATAAATAAAATGTGTGCATTTCTAAACCTTATTTATGTGGCAATATATCAGCATTAAATATACACTGTGTGTATACATCAGCGTTAAATATATGGCATCTACTGGGCTGCATCTTTATCTGTTCTATTGGTACAACTGCATTCTTCTAGCACTGGGAGTGTTTTGCTGACATAAGAGGATCCTCTACCAGTAGAAAAGCTAGAGGAGAAATAGCAACATGTGTAGAAATGAAGTGGTAGAATTTCAAGTCTTCTTGTCCTTCTTCTATACACGCCATAAGAATGGCATATAAAAAACATACAGCATACACACCCCATCTCCCACAAAACCAACAGTAAAATCAGAGAACCAAAACCATTGATAAAAATATAAACAAATACAAAAAGAAACAAAATGAGAAAGTTCATTCTTGATTATCCTAATACCACTGATTGTTTGTATCTAAAGAAAATGTCATTTTTTTGGTAGATAACAAATTTGGACAATGTGTTGAGACATTTAGTAGTGCCTTTGAGATTTTAAAAGCAGTCATGCAACTCATGGTGACTTCAGTTAGACTTCTTCCTGATCCATCCATGTCCATCCATCTGGTCAAGCTACAGTGACAGAATCAGGTAGCTTATTTATTGTATGTCATTACACTAGCTATTGATAGAATGTGCTGCTACTGTGAAGAGAAAAATCAGCCATAGACTAGGCCAAGCCAAAGCCAGACAGAAAATAGGAGGAGTACATCCTGCAAGTAAAAAAAGAGACTGTAAAGGGGGCAAAGGACCACTGGCCGTAGCACAGATTGAATCTGATCTCACCCTTCCTCCAAATAGCTCAACGTATCATTTCTTTCTCTACCTCCTTACTTCTGGCTGAGAATTAATGGCTGTTCCAAGGTCCACCCAGTAGCTCTGTGGGAATTTGAATCCAACCCTGCCCACCCCCGCTTGCCTGATAGATCTGTTTCTTACAGGAAATGTAACATCTCTCTGTCCAGAGCCCGCAACAGCCAAGAATCTAGCCCAGGGGTGTCGAACTCATTTCTTATGAGGGCCAGATCTGACATAAAATGAGACCTTGTTGGGTCTGGCCATGCGTGTCATAAAATGTAATGCCAGGTAGTGGAGATATAAACTTTATAAAGGACACAGACAAACACAATGAAATGTTTTTAAAAACTTTAAATAAAACATGCTTAAAACACTAGCAGTCTTGCAATATTTTGTCTATTTAACAGTTTGTTATAACTGACACCTCTTGCTCTGAATTACTGCATCAAAATGTCTGTGCTGTAGCAATCTTGAGTATATTGTTCAGGTGAGTATCTGTAAGCTGCAAACCTAATTTTGATTTATTGACATTCATTAACAGAAATCTCATGCTCAGTGTTCTGAGTCTAGGACCCAGGGGAAAACATGAAATGGCTGGGCATTGCAACCTTTTGTACATAAGTTGCTTCATGTGTTGGTCAAGAACATGAGAAGGCATCCTGACACAGACTGAGGACCATGCGTTTGTCTACAAAACTATAGTCTTCCCCAGAGAAATAACTGCAACTTCCTACATAGGAAATGTGCTGGGTGAACTTGGTTTGGACACAGACTCTCAGCCTAATATACCTTACTGGATTGTTGTTATGCTTCCTCTAAAACAGTTCACATTGCTTTCTTACTGAGAAAGACTGGATCATGAGGGCATGAATACAGTGAAAATGGGAAGGGAATCCAATTGCACCCAGGAACCTCCTGAATAAAGAGCCCAACAAAACACAGACACACTGTAGCAAGGCACACAAAATCTCCTGCCTTTAAGAAAACTTTGTTGGTCTTAAAGGTGCTTGGTATTTCTCCTGAGTGATTGAGGCAGCCCAGCAAAGCAAGCTCTCCCTTGTTCCCTCCCTCCCTTCAGGGAGGAACCTCAGCCAGTGGAAGGAAAGAAAGGCTTCCCTTTGTCTCCTGCAATCTGGCCAGGAAGTGAGTTCTGACTGTTCCCTCCCTCCCCCTGTGAGGAGGGGGGGAGCCTCAGCTAGTTCTTTACCAGACTCTCTCAATCACACAGGATAGGCATGCCTATCTCTCTCCCATGAGCTATTGAGAGAGACTGGTAAAGCAAGCTGTAATGTGGCAGCAGCAAGAGAACTGGAAAAGGAAGCAGGAAACAGTCAGGGCCTTGTGGGCTGATCTGGGGCCCTCCAAGGGCCTGATCCGACCCACGGGCCACATATTTGACATCCCTGATCCAGCCAGATGGAGCAAGAGAAACCAGTGAACATGTTACGCTATCTGATAGTTAGGGTAATGGAACAAAATGGCCAGCCAGGAATTCTGGGGGCATTTGAGAGTATTGAGCTGCAACTTCAGTCTACTGAAGTTAAGATTCCTCATTCAAGCTGCCTTCATACTGAGTATTATTCATTATACTCTGCAACAACAACAACAAATTCTGCTTTGATCCACTAACCTCCTGGTGGGGCCTTGAGTTCTCCTTGATTTACAACTGATCTCCAGACTACATTCATCAGTTCACCTTGACAAAGTGGCAGCTTCAGAGCGTGGACTCTATGCAACCACACCACCCCTGAGCTCTCTCTTGTCCAAGGGCCCTGACCCCATGATCTTTTAATATGCAGCTCCATTGAGAGCTCCAGTTCCCACCATCATTTGCAAGGTAAATGCAACATCCGCCCTGCAGTATATCTTCTCTTTGTTCTTTCCTTCCATGTTCCTTCTTCCCAAGAAAACATTTCTTTCATGCTGTGAGCTGCCAGAGAAGATAAAATACCAAGATATTGTTCAACCTGTAATTTGCATGGACCGGAGGGAGCCATGCATAGACGTTTTTCTTCTTGGCAAAATTACAATGTCCCCGTAAATGCAAATTCAGAAATAGTTGTCACTTTTGAGCAATAAAGCTAACACCTCTAGCATGAGCAGTATTTAAAAGAGATGCTAAATCAGCCTGTTTCATCAGTTTAGGGCTTCTTGCATTTGCATTATCTCTATATTAAAGGTAGTAATTGCTGCATCAGAAGAAGGGTAGCATCTTGCCCACACTAGGATTTCATCATTCATCCCACACTAACCATTACTCAACCACAGATCTTGACTGGTCAAAATATCTAGAGTCTCCCCAGGTAGAAAGCAAAAGGAAGAGTACAAAGCGCAAAGTCCTTCTGTTCAGCAAGTCTTGTGCTCTGGAGCCACTGTGCTGTTTTGCAGTGCTAGACATCCTTCGTCCACCCTCCATGATGCATCACTACCAACCTTCACTCAAGTGACCCACCTTCAAATTACTGCATGGATGTTCAACTTCTCATTTCATGCAGACAGCAAAGAGGCAGCTCCATCAGAGACTTAAGTGGACTCCAAGCTCATTTGGAATGAAAAGCCTTGTGAGAAATCTATAATGAGAAAGATCGGCTAGTTTAATGTGTTTGCTGCAAATCACTGTAATTTGCTAGGAAATTGATGGAATAATATCATTCTTGAAATCAACTGGAGGGCAGTGTGTTATGTTTCAGTCTTAATGGTTGTTATGGATGGACACAATTAGAGATGGATGGAGCTGGAAACTGATGATCTAAATCACTGAGGAACTTCTGGAGGAAATCCATGCTGGTCTGAATCCAAAGTTCACAAAGGTCTATCCACATTAGGAGAACTGTACCACATCTCTTCTACCCAAATTGTTGAAAGGCACTTATTGTCCATTGCATAGAAATATAGAACCATAGAGCTGGAAGGGACCTCCAGAGTCATCTAGTCCAACCCTCTACACAATACAGGAAATGCACAACTACCTTCCCACCTCCACTCTCCCAGTGATGCCTGCTCTATGCCCAGAAGAAGACAAAAAACCTCCAGGATACCTGGGCCAATTTGGCCTAGAGGAAAACTTCATCCTGACCCCAAGGGGTGATCGGTGTTACCCTGGGAATATAAGAAAGGACCACGAGAGCCAAGCATTGGCTCATCCTTTCCTGCTCTCCTTCTCATGATCTGCCTCAGTTCATGGAATCAGCATTGCTATCAGGTGGCCATCTAGCCTCTGCTTAAAAACCTCCAAAGAAGGAGAGCCCATTACTTCCCAAGTAAACATGTTCTACAGAGGAACCATTCTAAGTGTCAGGATTAGGAAGTTCTTCCTAATGTTTAGCTGAAAACTCTTTTCATTTAATTTCAATCCATTGGTCCAACCTTCAGGGGCAGCAGAAGACCTCTGCTTCATCCTTGTAGAACACGTATAGCTCAGGGTGGATTCTGGGAAACCACTGAGAGCCAACCAACGCTTCCCTACGGTTGCTGGGGTGTGTGTGGGGGAATGGAGTGATGACTAGTTATATGAATGCTTCTTCTTCCAAGGTGCTCAAGATCATGGACATGGATGAGGTAGATTAGGTTGGGAGAACATGAGAAGTCCAAGATTGTTCAGTAAGCATTGTGCCTCAAGCAGGGATGTTTACACTCGATGTCCTAAACTCTATGCACACTGGCTCTTAGGTCTCAAATGTTGAGGTTGTAGCTCCCACCCCACATTTTTATTGACCTTCAAGAACAAGATCCTCTTTGCATCATAATTTTGTGCCAAAATGGCATCCCCCCCCCTGAAATACACCATGATGGCCTCAGAATATCATCTATTGATCCAAACTTTCCTTCATAATAGACCTGAATTAAACCATAGGTGTGTGACTTTGGTCACCACTGTGTTTCAAAGTTCTGTATCAAGGGACAAACTTGACCAAATAATTCTAGTCACTGATGGCGCCACAGCTTACTGTTGGGAATGCAGAGGATCCAGTTACTTTTGAATAATGGAGCTTTCCAATACAATCCATTGTCTGATACAGTTTTGCCCATGATTGCTGGGTAGCTGAAGATGAATTCTTTCTTCAGCCCTATACACACACCATAAACAAGGAGACACAACATATGGGTAGAGGAACTAGAGTGTAGAGACCTGATTTTTTGACAATTAATTTGATAGTTCATAGATCTGTTCATGTATGTCTGGCAGGTTGTTTTGCTGTATTCCTTACTAAACATGCAGTACAGTGCAATCAGCTTTTCACGCATATATGTTCTCACACAACCTGACTCAGTTCTAGTACTCCTCCATCTTTGCTGCATACCTGTTCTGCTCTGCTGGCAGTTATTTAAATAATCAATTAGATCATCCACAAATCCTATTGATCAGTCATCAATAAATGCTGGGAATCAGTCAAATCCTACCCTTTGGTGTCTGTCTAAGTAGTCCTTAGCGATGCTAGTGGCTGCTGATCAGTTTGAACTGGCAGCATATCTGTGCATGTGCAGCTTTGGGGAAACACAGTGCAAACTAGTTCAGCAGGCATTTGTGGCTTCTTGGCGAGAACTGTACAGACGGGGTGATTAGCTCACATCTGATCAACCTCATCAAACATGGTAAATTCGCTCAACCCTCAGACACGTTCACAAGGAAACCTACAGCATCCCTAATGTACCTTTTGGCTCTGCTTCTGTGATTGAAAGATTTGAAAAACAGCATAGGGATGAAGCCTATACATGTAGTTTTTTTACCTGCATCAGGTTACCTGCCTTTGGGTGAATGTACATCTATGAAGAATGGGGCCTGTTTTTTTTTTAAACTCCTGCTCCCTTTCTACATCATGCATTAGCTTGTGTGAGTACACTGTCCTTCTCTCACTAAGGTTGCCAGCCTCCAGGTGGGCCTGGATATCCCCTGGAATCAGAACATGTTTCCAGACAGCAGAAATCAATTCCCTGGAGAAAATGGCCACTCTGTGACATCATATACCACTGAGATTTCTTCCCTCCCCAAGCCCTGCCTTCTCCAGGATCCAGTCCCAAAATCTCCAGGAATTCCCCATCCCTGAGTTGGCTACTCTATCTCTTACTAGTGAGAGTAGAGTAATGTGCATACATATAAACACTGGGCACAGAATATATGTAGGGACCAGCCAATGAACATAGAAGGGGAACAGGAGTAAAGAAGCCTACATTTTCAACTTCAGTATGCATTATATGCTACCCTACAGAAAATCAGAATTTGGTGTAGCTTGGACAGTGACTGTATGCATATTAGGGTTGTCAGCCTCCAGGAGGGGCCTGGAGATCTCCTGCTTTTACAACTGATCTGCAGCTGACAGAGACCTGCTCCCCTGGAGAAAATGGCTGCTTTGGAGGGTGGACTCTATGGCACTGTACCATGCTGAGGCCCCTCCCCTCCCCAAACCACACCCTCTCCCAGATCCACCCCCAAAGTCTCCAGGTATTTTCCAACCCAGGGCTGGCAACCCTAATGCATATGCAAAACCATCATGTCACCCCTTTCAGACAATGTGGCAGCCATATTTATTGGGAGGATTGGAGATAGAAGAAGAGAAGAAGAGATTGGATTTATATCCCGCCCGTCACTCACTTGGAGTCTCAGAGCGGCTTACAAACTCCTTTCCCTTCCCCTCCCCACAACAGACACCCTGTGAGTTGGTGGGGCTGAGAGAGATCTGAGACAGCTGTCCTTGAGAGAACAGCTGGTACAGAGCTATGGCTTGCCCAAGGTCATCCAGCAGGTGCAGGTGGAGGAGTGGGGAATCAAACCCGGTTCTTCCAGATTAGAGTCTGCACACTTAACCACTACACCAAACTGGCTCTCTACCACTACACCAAACAGGTAGCGCACACACTCCTGATGTCTGCAGTGGCTGGCAAGGCTCACCATAGATTTGACTGTAACATCTAAAAAGAGCCTGTAAATAAATGATATCCGACCCAAGGACATTCCAGTCAGTCTCAGGGGTGGGACCGGGAGCCTGTACAGCAGGCAGATGGTTTTGTTCTGTTGACAAAGGAATTGGATTGAGGCAGTTCAATCCAGAGCTTGATTCTTGTGTAAGTGAAAGAGTTCAAACAAGGTACGTTCACCTGGTGAGCACATTCACAGCAACCTTCTTAGCTTACCTGCCAATTATTTCTCCCTCTTCCTCCCCCATCTTTACAAATTAAATAGCATGCAACTATCTCCTGCCCATAAAATATCTGAGACAGTATTATATTAACAATTAGGAAGGGATACATGATCCACATGGCAATACGCAATGTCTGCCAAAACTCTGCTTATTTCACCAAGCTATCTTGTCCTGTCTTCCTTCCAAGCCAGACTTTTCTACAAAGATTCTTCAAAGACAAGTGAAGCAGACTAATCAGGATTAGAGTGCACTTTCCCCATGTTGTGTGTGATTGTCAAGTGCTTGTAGTTCTGTGAGCTCAGCCAAATGTGCACTGTGATTTGGTGAGCAAGCTACCTTCCAAGGAACAAAGTGCAGGAAATGCAGATTGGGGCTATGGCCCAGGCCGATTCAAATGACCCCTCTTTTTTTTGTCAAAACTGAAAATTATCTCATGATGAGCAGTTACTCTGAAGCACGGACTATAATTTTGCCTGCCTCCAAAGAAGCTTTCCTCAATAGGCTTGAGTATTAGCATACCAAATAGCTTCTGCTTGTGACAGATTGTTCACAGAATCAGTTCACTGGAAGTGTACTTTGAGCTTTGTATGGTTCCCTGGCATTCATGTTTGCTGTGGCATTTTTTTGGCATACTCCACTTCCAAGGCTGATTGTGTCCAGATGCTGGATGCAAAAGGCCCCAAGAGGCTGTGGTGCTGTCAAGTAAGTGTCGGTCTACTTCAGGTTTCTGACGAACTTGGAAGTTCATCCTGTTTGGTGCTATGGTATAGAATCAGGCTGCAGAACTTTAGCTGTTTTAAGCCTTTAAATACTGCTGTAGATATATCGTGCATAAGATTTTTATATGAGTGGTACTATATGCAGACTGCAAGAAGATCAAATCAGTCAATCCTAAAAGAAATCAACCCTGACTGTTCCCTGGAAGGCCAGATACTGAAGCTGAAGCTCAAATATTTTGGCTACCAAATGAGAAGGGAGCACTCACTGGAGAAGACCCTGATGCTGGGAAAGACTGAAGGTCAAAGAAGAAGGAGACAGTAAAGGATGAGATAGTTAGACAGGCTATCGATGCAATGAACATGAAATTGAGCAAACTCCAGAGGACGGCAGAAGACAGGAGGGCCTGGCGTGATGTGGTCCATGGGGTCGCGGAGAGTCGGACTCGACTGTGCGACTGAACAACAACAACAACAACAACTATATGATTTATGCTGGTCAATGACTGTATCAATAAAGAAGCCATACATGCTGCAGGGGATCCTGAGTCATTATCTAGCCATGTTTTATGAGGTTGGTCTTCTCCATGATATGTAAGACTGGCAGCTGCAAACAAGAGAAAAGGCAGCTAAACTTGGGCTGAATATTCTCAAGGCTCTGGCTTCCATATAGAACATAGCACAATAATACAATAATAGCTTCCTTACCAAGGCTGTCCTTCCTCCTTCTCCCTGATGCACTTATAGATAAGAAGGAATCCACCAAGAAGATCAGTATATCACTAGCATACAGCCTCTTTACAGATTATTATTTATTGTATTTATGAATCACCCAATCCCTGCCGTAGCAGGGCTCTGGACAATGTACAACATTTATAAAACAAAAACAAGATAAAACCAATTAAAACCTTAATAAAATATCCCCACAATCAGATAGTGATTCAATAGTCAGTCCCAGTTCCAACTGCTGGCTACTTCATGGACAGGGGAGAAGAGGGCAAGGTAGATGTAAATAACAGAGGAGGGTGCCAGTCAAAATGGAATAGTCATTGTCCTCAACCAAAACCCTGGTGGAACATCTCCACCTTGCAAGCCCTGCAGAATTGCGTCAGATCCCACAGAGCCCTGATGGTGTTCAGCAGAGAGTTTCATCAGGTTGGGGCCAGGACCGAAAAGGCCCTGGTTGAGGACAGCTGGATGTCTTTGGGGCAGGGAGTACCAGCAGATTGCTGTCTGATGAGCACAGTGCTCTCCCAGGGACATAATGAAGGAAATAGTATGTAGTACAGAGGTTGGTGTGTGTCCCCGCCCTGTGACAGATGAAATTCAAACACATCTGGATTGTAAGTTTTCCTCACTTCCTGTGTATGCAGTGCTTGATTAGGATCAGGACTGTGGAACATGTAGAGAAGGGATGTAAGCCATCCACCCCCACCACCATTTTTTTCAGCTGAAAACTGTTCAGGAGAGTTTGGGGGCCTGTTGGGGAAACCAGCGTGTATCACAGGAAACGTGGGTTTTCTCAAAGAGCACCCTTCAAGGTTCAAGCTAGGCTGTCTTCTCTCTTGCACAAACTGAAAATCTAATAGGATCCTGTGCTTTAGTGATCCTGAAAGCTTGGGGGTTCTCTCCCTTGAGCAAACTAACAATGGAAACTTTTACTGTTAACAGATTTTCTAAGATTCATGTACATCACCTCTTCGACTACAGCTTCCAGCCTCCAGTATATTTTCTGACAGGCAAAACTAGAAATATTTTGCTTCAAGACAGACTTAGGACAACTAGTCAGAAGGTCACTCACTTTTAATGTCCAGTTGGAGTGAATGGAGTGAATGTAACCCTCTCTTAGATGGCAACTTTGTACACGGTACCTGTGGGTTTTCTTTTATTTTATATGTGTTTTCTATTGTCTGCTTTCTTCCTCAGTTCTGGAAATAAAATCAAAGGTTACTGAGTGAAATAAAAAGGGGGCTTCAGGTTGTACCCTAAAAGCACTGAGCTCATCTGGGGTTGGCTTGTTACAGCAGAGCATCCTTTTGATAGATTGATGGAGGACAGGTCTACCAGTGGCTACTAGCCGTGGTGTTCACTTCAGTTTATTTCGATATATGATCAGCTCGGAAAGTATTAATAAAAAACAGTGAAAACTACTACATACAATACCAACAAAAAGACTTACATATATATCATTATATTTCAACATTTCAAGATTTTTGCACACCTTTCACAGTAGAGGTGGTCAGTTATTTAAAGACTCAGTCTTCTACTTTCTTATTCTTTCTTATTCCTTATTGTGCATGCCATTATGAAAAATTTTACTGTATTACAAGTAATTTCTTTAGAGGAGTCTGAAAGGATAAGGGAAGTGTGGAATTGCTGATCTTCCAGGGGAATTTATTGAAATGGGCGTAATATATGGGGATTGTATGTCATTATAGTAGAGACAGTGTAATATTACATGATCAACTATCTCAGTCATTCCCATTTGACAAGGACAAACCTGTTGGGAATATAGAACAGCCATGGTGACTAAAGGGTACCTTCACATTAAAAGGCAGTTAATCTCTGAATACCAGTGCCAGGAGGCAACATCAGGGGAAAGCCTCAGCCTCTATGCCCTGTTGTTGGCCCTCCAGAGGAATTGGTTGGCCACTGTGTGAGACAGGATGCTGGACTAGATGGACCACTGGTCTGATCCAGCAGAGCTCTTCTTCTGTTCTTATGGTACAGCTAGGGTTGCCAAGTACAGTCTACTTACCGGCGGGGGGGAGTTGTTCTCCCCCCGGGAGCTCTTCTGGTGCGTGCGCTTTGTGTGCGCGCCATGGCACAAAACCATAGGGTTTTGGGGTGATTGCCAGAGCGTCACCCTGGCAACGCCCCCAACATTACACGGGGAAGTCGTCCTCACCGGACGACTTCTGGGGCGGGGTTCCCCCCGCCGGCCAAATGGTGGCCGGCGGATCGGGAACCCCTATAGCGGGGGATCCCCCGCCCCCCGGGCTGACTTGGCAGCCCTAGGTATAGCCATATGCATAGACTTTTATGTGATTCCTGGCCAGGCAACCACTTCTTGTGGCTGTGCAGGGAGAAAATCCTCCCTTTTTGGTGTGGGGGAGGAGCTGAAATGCCTGTATTGTCCCCAAAACAAAACAAAAAAAACCTAGCTCTACCCCTCCCAATGGCAGCCATTTTGTAATTGGCTATACCCCCATAGCAGCCATTTTGTTTGGCACCCATTATTCTTTCACTAAATTTAGGGTTGCCAAGTCTTACCTTCATAACAGCGGGGGAGTCCCGGTCCCTCTCTGGGAGTCCCACATGCACCACAATGATGCCACCCAGAAGTGATGTCATCATGCTGGGCACGTTGCCGGGGTGACACTCTGGTAATCTCCCTAAAACTCTATGGTACTATACTGTTCTCAGTGCGATTGCTAGAGCAATGCCTGGCGATGTGCCCGGCGTGAAGATGTCACTTCCGGGTGACATCATCATGCCGGGCATGTCGGCCTGATTGGGCCACTTCGGGGGTGGGGTTCCCCCCACCGGCCGGATACCAACTGGCAGATTGGGCACCCATATAGCAGGGGAATCCTCACCCCCCGGGGGGACTTGGCGGCCCTAACTAAATTCAAGCAGTGCCCACAGGTTCAACAAGACTGGGAATACGTAGACTGGACTAATTCGGCCTAGAATTGCACTGTTGGTATTCCATATGGCTCAATATATCCCAAAGTACCAACCAATATAAACTTGAAAAGAGAATAAGCTGGGGAATTAGACTTTTTTTTTTTTTTAAAAAGTGTGTAATTGTTATTTTCTTTAAAAAAAAAATGCCACCACTGTGAGACAAACTAGGAAAAGTGCTAAATGGGGCAGAATAAAAAATTAGCATTAAAATGGAGAATGTATCAAAATGATCCCCTTGGAGCTAATAGAAAAATATACAGCAGAATGCACTAAAATGCATGGAGACATTGGGAGGGGGAAAGAAACTTCAGGGAGGGGGGAAAGAAAAGGGGAAGCCAGAGGTGAGGTTAATGCATCTTTAGGATTAATGTGAGCATAATGTGATGCTGTGAAGCAGGAGCTGGCCATAAATTGCCTCAAGGGATAAAGATGACAATGGGGAGTCTGGATGGAGCCCCTGAATTAATAGTATTGGAGCATCTGCTGTGCAATATGGTTTGAACTTTAGAGAGCCCTGCTGTATAATTCACTCGTCAGACAGGTTAGGGAAGAGAAGACACATCTGCCCGCAAAAAAGGGAGGACTTTTTATTTTTATTTTAAGATGGAGTTAAGGAACCAGCTGTTCTTGCTGTGATGGCGTTTTGTTCACCACTTAGCAAACATACTTGTGAGTTTAATATGCACAGCAAGACTGGCACATCCTTATTGCAGCAGGGAAAGTCACACAACAGGAACAGGGAGGAAGGTGTTTCCCAGGCAATGGTACTGGAGGGCATTCAGTCAGTCCTTTTCCATGGGCTTCTCAGCATGGGGCTTTTTCATTGGTTCTGGCCCCATAATGCTTTGGTTTATCTCCTGATTTCTGCATGCATTTTCATGCCTTTAGTTTTCATTTTGGATTCTTGTTGTTGTTGTTCGTTCCCTGGGTTCTTTCTGGTTCATTTGAGAACACTTTTATCCCAATGTTTTTTTTTTTTTTTCTGGGAAGTGATTTTGAGTCACCTTTTCCCTCATGCATAATGTTTACATCAGTTTCTTTGTCCCACCCACTCCCATCCACCTCCAGGTCACTCTTCAATGACTGGTCTGTTATGGTCAAACCACTCCCTCTGCCCCTTGTGTTTTTTTTTTTAAAAAATGTTTTCTGTTTGCTAGAGCATTGCTAGAGCATTGTAACAACTGGCTTTAGTACATGCTCAGGACCCCCAACTTTCATTTAAAAATAAAAGTAAGTCTCTAGCCTTTTCACTCACAGAGATATAAGGAAAAGGGCAAATGTCCACAAGTGGAGGACATAGAGACTTAAAAAAAGAAAAGAAAGAAAGCTGGGAATTCAGAGATCTGCTGTAGTGATATATCGATATTTTAGTGCCATTTATAAAAAGGAGGGTATTGTGACACCACAGATGGCGGCACCACCACCCTCCCTTGAAAATCTTCATTAAGGAGCCAGTTTGATGTAGTGGTTAAGTGCGCGGACTCTAATCTGGGACAACTGGGTTTGATTCCCCACTCCTCCACTTGCACCTGCTGGATGACCTTGGGCAAGCCATAGCTCTAGCACAGCTGTTCTTGAAAGAGAGCAATTAATGTCAAGGGCTCTCTCAGCCCCACCTACCTCTCAGGGTGTCTGTTGTGGGGAGGGAAAGGGAAAGGAGTTTGTAAGCCATTCTGAGACTCTCTTGGGTAGTGAAGGGCGGGGTATAAAGCCAATTTCTTCTTCTTCTTCTTCTTCCGCACATGTGGAAGAAATAAACTGACTCCACAACAATGGAAATGCAGAGGGAGGGCAGACATGCAGAAGAACCCTGCCCCAACCGCTTCCAGTGCTTATGGATCGACTGCCAAGAAAATCAGGAGTAAATCAAGTGTGCAGAAAAGCCCCATGTCTCTGTGATGCTTGGATTACATTTTTTTCACAGGGCTGATCTTTGGATGCAGAAAGAAGGCATAGGCCTATTAAAACGGTCCTGTGTCAGAATCAGGATGGAAAACTGAATGACCTGACTATTTCAAAAATGCTAACTTGTTATGCAGAAGAATAGACAACTTTTGAATGTATATGTATCCCATATATGTTTTCTTTTCTTGTGTTAAGATAGAAAATCTCTGTGATGTTGTAGTTGTGTATTCCTGCACTGAGTAGTGGGTTGGACCAAATTGTTGCCATGGTCCCTTCCCTTCCATGTCCATGACTCCAAGATACTGAGCATGTATGTGTCTCTTTCCCCCTTCTTCCTCTCTTTACTCTGAGTTAAAAACCTTCATAGGTTATCTTCCCCTTTCTCATGCTCATTACGTGCATTAGACAGAGAAGTGGAAAATGTTGTTCACCAAACAGATTCCTTCCCTGCAATAAAATACGCTGTCAGAAAAGTGAATGTTATTAGTACACTATTTCCAGTTCTGTTCAATGTCACACAAGCTGTGCATATTCGAACTTTCAAGGCCTTCCCACTGAGTTAGCTTTTCCTTGTTGTTGCGTGGAGTCAAATAAGGGGAAGGAGACTCAGAGTCCAAGCCAGTGAGGCACTGCTTTGCAAATGTGGCATGAGAGGGAGAACAAACTTTGCTTGTCACATGCTTTGGATAGAAAGTGCCCAGGGCCTCCCTTCCTAACCACCAGCCCACATGCCTATGCATCCTTCCCCATGCCCTTGTGAGCCCTCTCTCCACCCACCTGCACATTAATAAATCCCTCATAGCCCACTGAAATCCCTCCCCTCCCCAAACCCTGCCCTCCTGAGGCTCTACCCCCCCCCCCCCCCAAAAAAAAACTCCAGGTAACTGGCAACCCTATGTGGAGGATTTCCAATGAGGTGGGGACAAATTTCTCTCAGTCTCTTCCTAATAAAAGTGAATGATTGTTGAAAATGTGAGCTATGATGAAAATGATAAAATTAACTGCCTTGCAGCATTTTTTTTAAAAAATCAATATTGGAATACATGCTGACAACCAGTGTTATGCTAGGTAGAGAAGGAACCTGCAGAAATTAATTATTGGTCTGGTGAATTGGTCTGGTGAATAGAATATTTATTGTTTGCTATGAAAAGGTTAAAATAAAATATGGCACGATAAGCAATATTATGTTATAGAATTATATGCCATTTTTTAAAGAGGGAAAGGAAGACAGTTTTTGTTGATTTCCCCCTTCATGGGACATACCTCTGACCCTCCTCTCATGCTGTTCTTGGGGGGGGGGTGTCCTGACCCCCAGAGCAATATTTGGGGGAGAATGTAAGGCTGTAGTGAGATGGGGGAGGGCACTGATAAGGTCCCCGCCCACTGATGGACCATTTATTTAAAACATTTTAATGCCACCGTTCCACCCAATCAGTGTCCCCAAAGTGTTGTACATTAGAACAATTTAAAAACAACATTAAATATATAAAATAATTCAATAAAAACACATTAAAAACAATGCTAGAAAGAGAGAGGAGGGCCAGTAACCATTGTTGGGGGTATGCCAAATGAAACAGAAAAGTCTTTGCCAAAGGTGGAAAATGCCAGTGGAGGGAGACAGACAAATTTCCCCTGGGGAGGGATTTGTTAATGTGATTCATTATTTTTTGCATCATTGTCTACTACTGTGCACTGAATTTTCCCTGTAAAATGAACACATATCTCAAGTGTTCTTTGTTTGTGAATAAATCAGCAGTATATACTATGGCTTTGATTCAAACTTCATTTTTCCACTGGAAATTTCTTTTCTTTTCTATTTCTTTTACATAGCAAGTATATTTTTTCTGTCCCCCCTTCCATTGTAGAACCCTATTTTGCATCTACTGCTGTGTTTGGTGTTCCTCAACCCCTGGGGAGCATTGGTGGGGTACAGTGAGATGCAGTGGGAGATGGGAGGCAGTAAAGTTCTGTTCTTCTTGCTGAGCTCTGTTTGGATCCAAGTCATTTGTATAAATTACATACATTTTATATCGTTTACCATATAAATTATGCATAAAACCCATACAGCATGGATACACAATATGAACAATTATACTAATCTCACAGAGGGAAAATGGAGAACTAAAACCATTGTCAAAAATATAAATGAGTATTAAAAGGAGTGCTAAATAGGGAACTCATCCCTATCTGAGGTACAGAAATGTATGCCAAGGTGGGTATATGCAGGGTCCTACAGAGGAACTAGGAAATCCATCATTTTAGAAAAGAAGAATAAGAAGAAGAAGAAGAAGAAGAGATTGGATTTATACCCCGCCCTCCACTCCCCAAGGGAGTCTCAGAGCGGCTTACAAACTCCTTTTCCCTTCCCCTCCCCACAACAGACACCCTGTGAGGTAGGTTGGGCTAAGAGAGCTCTTTCCCAAGCTGTCCTTGAGGGAACAGCTGGTACAGAGCTATGGCTTGCCCAAGGTCATCCAGCCAGGTGAAGTGGAGGAGTGGGGAATCAAACCCGGTTCTCCCAGATTAGAGTCCGCGCATTTAACCACTACACCAAACCAAAGAACAGTGAAATCCTTTTCATGGCTGGGATTTGTGACCCTTTCCCATCTTCCCAAGTCCTGCATTACCCTTAGTAAAACACTTTCAGTTTCACTACCATTCCCTAAACTCGGATGTTTATTCTAACTACTTGCTAACCAGCAGTCTGTGGTAAACCTGTTGTTGGCAGAGCTTAAATGTGCAAAGGAAATGAGTACTAACTTAAGTAGGTTTATTAAAGAAGAGCAAACTGTTACAGAACATAGAAGAGAGAGAACCTTAACTGACTAACCCAAAGGTGTCAAAAACATCTATCCAGCCCGTGAGCAACTGGCACTCTGCTACTTCTTGCTTCCTGTTCCTGCTTCCTGCATGGCAGCTCCATTTGGACAGTATCTCCTATATCCTGCTTTGCAGAGGAAAGAAAGAAAGCTAAGCCTCCCTTCCTTTGATAGGCTGAGGGCTTCTCCCCCTCCCTTTCTCCTCTGGGGGGAGGGAGGGAGAGAGAGAGAGAGGCAGAGAGAGAGAGAGAGAGACCCCATCTCATGACACTTGGACAGATCTCCCTTTCCAGTTCTAACAGATGTGGGGGGGGGGAAGAAACCTAACGGCACAGTTTGTAATCTTTATTAGTGGAAGGGAGCAAAAGTCCAGTAGCAATTTAACAACTAACAAAATTTGTGGCAGAGCATGAGCTTTTATGAGTCACTGCTCACTTCTTCAGATGCAGCTAGAATGTGAGTCAATTCTGTCCTTATATCTTGGAGAGTGAAATGATTTCAGAATTCAAATGAAAATAACAGGTATTGGTAACGAGAGAAGAAATCTAGGTCTCAATTCAGTCCAGGAGAATGCATTGTCTTGAGCTTTATTATCACATGTTACAATATAACAGACAGACAGACAGACAGACAGATGGACAGACAGACATATTTACTGCATGTAGCCAAAGGACATCACAAAAGAAAATTAGGAATACAATGTAACATATTACAGTAAGATACCCAATAAATTAATACAGGACCAAGAAAAGGAAAGTTAAGCAGCAAGAGCAATAGACACAAGACAAAGATGTGTGTGAGATCTCTGAAGATGAAAGTCATGTGCCTGGTGTCAAATGCACAGCTGCTAAATTAGAACATCTAAAAAATAAAATATATTTCAAAAAACTTCCAATTTTGGTCCAATAAGCACCTGTGTGGCTATGGCTGAGGACAGACTGGGAATCTGGAGCGCCCTGCCTCCACTTTAGAAGCGGAGGCAGAGAGGGCATCCAGACAGCCACAGCTGTCCCCCGTCGCTGGCACAGACTCACCTGTCCGCGAAGCACCCTGGTGCCGCTTCAGCCAGCGACGCCTGGGAATTGGTCCCCAGGTGTCTCCTCGCGTGTCCCCCATGCTTCCTGAGGGTGTGAACACGTCGAAGGCGTGTCGCACACACTGCTGGAAGTCTGAACGGCAGTCATGGCTGCCCATAGCCACGGCTCGCCCAGGCAGCCGGCAGCCATGCACCTCCGCCCCTTGCAGCCAGTGCGAATGGGGCGCCATGGGCTGCTTTTTCTGTGGGGCTTTCGGCCCCACAGCTGTTCCAGGGCAGACCTTCAGTCTGTCCTCGGCCTATCTTAGTCAAAACTAAAGTGTCCTCAAGCAAATATTTGCTGCTTAACTTTCCTTTTCGTGGTTCTCTATTAATTTATTGGTTATCTTACTGTAATATGTTATATTGTAACATGTGTACCTCAAACTGTTTGACCTCTGAAGAAGGGCTGAAACGCATCAGGTCATTTGTATTGGCCCTTGTGTTCAGGCCACTTGAACTTTTCTTCGAGGCTTTCATTGGGCCCTTATTTGTTTTGAACTACCTTTCTAATAAATACATGTATTTTTGTATAAGTTTTAACTAGGTTTTTAATATTGGCCCTATATTAGACTTCTTTCTTACCCTTGTGGTTCTTGATTCTGGTTTTTGGGTCAAGTTTGTTTTCCCCTCCCTGTGTCTCCTCTCCACCCTCAAAATCTCAAAGTAGTTCCCAACCCAGAGCTGGCAACCCTAGTTCCCTTGCCTTGGAGGGTGGAGTCAGTGGCATTATACCCTGGTGAGGTCCCTCTCCTCCCTTCCCCTTTGAAATTATAAAGAGAGAGAGAGAGAGAGAGAGAGAGCATAACTCAGTGGTGGAACGTCTGCTTGGCATGCAGAAAGCCCCAGGTTCAGTCTCCAGCCTCTCCAGTTAAAAGAAGAAGCATTTATTTATTTGTTTGTTTGTTTGTTTACTTATTTCGACTTATATCCCGCCTAGCCAGCAAAGCCGGCTCTAGGCGGCTAACAACATAAAAAGAAGAGATAAAAAGAAGAAGAAGAGACTGGATTTATATCCCGCCCTTCACTCACTTGGAGACTCAGAGCAGCTTACAAACTCCTTTCCCCTCCCCTCCCCACAACAGACACCCTGTGAGGTAGGTGGGGCTGAGAGAGCTCTGAGACAACTGTCCTTGAGAGAACAGCTGGTACAGAGCTATGGCTTGCCCAGGGTCATCGAGCAGGTACAAGTGGAGGAGTGGGGAATCAAACCCGGTTCTCCCAGATTAGAGTCCGCACACTTAACCACTACACCAAACTGGCTCTAAAAGGGCAGATTGTAGGTTATAAAGGGCATCTGAGACCCTGGAGAGTCATGACCAGTCTGAGTAGACTACACTGACCTTGGTGGACCAATGGTCTGATTCAGTATAAGACAACTTCATTTGCTTATGTATGTCTAAGAACCTTCACTTTTGCCACCAATTTTGCAAAACTGAGTGGCACTGACAACAATATCCAATTTCATTGTTAAGTTTAGGGGGAACCCCCCTCCCCCAAAACAGTTGTAACTCCTCTGTATTCCCTGAGCTGATACTGATTGTAAAATGAAGGAAAGCGAGAGCTGAAACCATACGGTCTTTCACAATGACTCTGAATTGTACTCTCTAATCAAATCACCAGCTCAGTAATTCACCATATTGGGAGAAATGTTAATTCTCGTCTCTTGTGCTTTTGCCCTGGAAGCTTTTCAGACTGCTCATTTTAGCTTCATTAGCATGCAATAATTTCATCATTCAAGTTAGGCAGGAAGATTCTCCAAAGGCATTGAATGTTCACATGGTTTAATCCCCAGAAAAGTGCCCAGCATTTCATGAGTCTTTCTGATGTGCAAGAGAATTTGCTTCTCCCTAGATCTGTTTTGCAGGGAAATATCTAGAATTATCTTCAAGCTATGAAAATCTGTAAAACTAACAAGTATTCTTTCTATATTTTTGCCTTCAAGAGCCACATTGCAAACTTTCTGTTACTTGGAAAAAGCAAAACTTAGAAGGAAAAATTATAAAGGACATCTAGCAAACCTATTAGCTAGGTTAAACTTAGAGGGCCTTTTTGGTGGTGCCTCTGCATTAATGGAATCCCCTACTATCAGCTAAATGCCTGGTGCTGAATTTCAGGCATCATCCCAATCATTTATTTAACATGATCTTTAACTGATCGTGTGGGTTTGTTTGATTTTGGCTTCTCACACTTTCCCATTCTTCTCAGGTAAGGCATTTAAAATTCTGCTTTTACAGAGTGCTGCTGTTTTCAAACTGATTACTGAATTTTGTATTTGTGCTGGTTCCTCAGCCTAGAAACCTGCCAGTTGAAATTTGGCCTTGAAGTCCCTTAAATAAACAAACAAACAAACAAACAAACAAACAAACAAACAAATAAATAAATGAACCATTGCACTCAATCTAGGACATTTAGAACTTTCATATTTAGAGCTAGCAAGATTCTTGAAGTTCAGCTCTCCTTTGTGGCAAGCAACAATAGCTTGTCACACACCACTGAGCTCCTTCTCCTTCCTCCAAGGAAGTTTGGGTAGCATACATTGTACTTACACCCCCACCTTTCAAATTTATCTTTACAACAATCCTATAAAGCAAAGTAGGTCCCACTGAGAGATAGTGAGTGACCTAAGATCACTAATAGTGCTATCCAAAGCAGGTTTAAACACTTTTAAGCCCATGGACTGCAGTGGACTTAGAAGTGTGTAACTTAGTTTAGGATTTCATAGCAAATGAGTTTCATTTGAGAGAAGAAATTTGAACTAAGGAATCACTGAATGTTCTGTGTGTGTGTGTGTGTGTGTGTGTGTGGTGTATATGTTAGAGAGCCAGTTTGGTGTAGTGGTTAAGTGCGTGGACTCTAATCTGGGAGAACTGGGTTTGATTCCCCACTCCTCCACTTGCACCTGTTGGATGACCTTGGGCAAGCCATAGCTCTGTAACAGTTGTTCTGTCAAGGACAGTTGTCTCAGAGTTCTCTCAGCCCCACCTACCTCACAGGGTGTCTGCTGTGGGGAGGGGAAGGGAAAGGAGTTTGTAAGCTGCTCTGAGACTCCCTTGGGGAGTGAAAGGTGGGGTATGAATCCAATCTCTTCTTCTTCTTCTTCTTCTTCTTCTTCTTCTTCTATATTTTTCTGAGTTCTCTTTTTGATCTTAGTTTTGTATGCTATATGCATGTACAATGTAGACCATCTCTGTATATCATATAGATGCAGCATGGTGATTCACTGATGCACAAGTAATGCTGAAAAATGTTCATTTAATGGTGAAGAACCAGTGTGAGGAAGCAGAAAGTGGTGTGAAAATGAAGGGTGATGGATGTGGTGCCCATAAGGGAAAAGTGTAAATGAAATGGGGCTTTTTGGAACAGCGGGGATGAGACTTTCTAAATCACTCCTAATTGGCTCTCTGGTCTTCCTGGGCATGGTCTGCCATTCTAACCACCACACCACACCGGCTTTCTAGGCAAATGGACAGGCTGGCATAGAGGCAGGGCTGTTAGTATCTGATGCTTGCCTAAATACTATTTCAAAGAGGAGTCAAGCAGCAGCTTTCTGCTTGATCTCAATGGGAGGCATGGGGAGAACACTGCTGGTTTAAAACATGACAGGTTTCCCAGCTTTGGTAGCAACTGCCTGTTTTCCATATTTCCCCCCCTACCGTCGTTTTATTACAGTTCAGATCAATATAGCACAGTTAGCAGAGGTGCTAATTTGAGCACTTTGGAGCTGTCTCCAATGCCCTACATATATTTACAAAAAATATGCACTGCTCAGGTTGTGTTCCACCTCGTCATGACTATTTCAGACCACTGAAGCCAAATGCGGTATTCTCTAGATTAGCTGCTCACTATAATCTACTGACTCTTGCAGTAACATGGAGGGGGAAGGAGGGAAAGAAAAAGATAGTATGATTAGTGTTGCCTGTTTGGCATTCCTCTTTGCAGTCAGGCAAATGCTTGCAATATTTGTGGAGCGACTACTAGAATATACTGCATAAACCCCCAGAAATTTGGTGTCCTAATTCTCTGATAGGAATAAATGATGCTTATAATGCAAAGTAGCAAAAAAGATACACAGCAGGAGCTATCTAAAGCTCCCCAGAGGTCCAATTAGGAATGTGTACAAAATTGTTCCCAACTGAATTTCTCCCCAGAGTTTGGGATTCTGAGTTTATCAGAGAGGCATGGATGTTTTAGCAGTGAGAACTTTCATTCTTGAATTCTGGACTCTTTTCAGAGCACTGTTAATGCAAAGTTTGATACAGCTTTTAGTTTTCTTCTGTGATTTTTTAAAATCTCTTACAAGTTACCAATGTGCACAAGAGCATATGTACATAGGTGGTATCACCTACAACTAGAGTTACCAATTCTGGCTTGGGGATTTCCTGGAGATTTTTGTAGTAGCACCTGGGAAGGGCAGAGTTTGGGGAGGGAACTCAGTGAGAATGTGATGCTGTAGAATCCATCAGAGCTACCATTTCCTCCAGGAGAACTGGTCTCTATAGTTTGGAGATGAGTTGCAATTCCAGGGGAACTCAAGGCCCCACATGGAAATTGATAACACTACGATGAAACAGTGATTCCAGATGCAATCACACAATCACAATAGCATTTTTAAAATGCAGGGTTATTGAATCAATGCATATATACACTATTACACATTGGTAAGCTGTAAGGGGGAAATGTGCAAACTCAGATCTATAGCCCAGCAATAGGAACAAAGCCAAGAACTCAGAAACAAAACGAAACATTGTCCATAATTAATGCACTGGTGGCATTCTGGAAATGAGATGAAGTCACTTGGAGCCCCCAAATTTGGGGGGAAATTCAAGTGGGAAGAATTTTTATAAGCATGTCTAATTCGGAAGCCTTAGATAGCCCTTGCTAAAATGGATTTTGTTACTTTGCCCTATTAGCATAATTTATTCCTTTCACAAAATGTGGGTGTTGGTTAGACCCTAATGAGGGTTGGTGGAAATAGTGTGGGTTGCAGTGATATATAGGCAGGGCTAACTGGGAAGCATTTAAGGATGGAGATTCACCTAATCCAGTCACTCAGGGTTGTCACGGCTGAGGAAGCTGGGGAGGAGGCTCCCTTGGTGCTGAACAGCAGCTGCTGATTCTAAATGGCTTGTATAGCTTGTTGGGAGGGGGGAGGTTTGGCACCTCTTCACACAGGTTTGTGCATGGGCAAGGATTTACAAAGTAAAGCAATGATGCCAGCTGAGTTTAGAGCCAGGGTATGATGGCCCAAATGCTGAAATCCAGCACAGGCTGTCCATCAGAGCTAACCCAAACTAAAAAGGGAAGGAAATGGGTTTTTTTTTGGGGGGGGGGGGAATTCTACAGGTCATCTATTAACCAAATGTGTTTAGCATATATGGTGGTGTCACAGGGTTTCATTCTAGGGTGCACAGACAAGAAATATCTTCTTTGAGCTACTTTATCCCCCCTTTAAAAACACTCCCATGTTTGTTACCTGTAGATTTGGGGAGGGGGGCCTTACCTGAATGTCATAATTACAGTAACCCCCTCTTACTGTTGCAGTTGGTACTCTGGGTCAGGAAGGGGGGTGGGGAGAGAAAGAAGCAATCTCCCAGCCACTTCCATTTTCCTCTTCCCTCCCTTTGTCCCCAAGCAAAGGGCCTGGCTTAATTAATTAATTTAATTAGCCAAAGCCCCCCCTCTTTGCCCCCCCCGTGGGAAAAGGCCTAGCTACGGGGCTGTGTGGCAGTCATTTTGTGAGGACAGCCATTTTATGGTGGGGCCCAGTACCAGTTTTCAAAATGTTGAAAGCAGCCACAGGCTCAAGAAGGTTGCGGAGCTTTTCCATAGGTGATTGGCTCTGCTGTTAACCTGTTTTTTACTGTGAGGAAGTTTTTTCTAATATTCAACTGAAATCTACCCTACTGTAACTTGCACCCAATAAATTTAGTCTTGACCTTTGAAGCAGCAGAGAACCAGTCTGGATACTATCTTCCCTTGAATGGTGTTTGTTGAGATGAGTGAAATCTATAAGGTTCCCCTTATGGATCTGTTTTCTATGGCCACATGGGGCTACTGGGAAGTGAGGCTAAAAATTCCCTGTCAGAATGTGTCCCTCGGGCATTTCATAGGATCCATGCCAAGACACATGAATTCAATTGTGCTGATCTGTTGGTATCAAAATAATTTTTTAAAAATGCATAAATTTTGTGGGGGGAAAAAACTAATGCTTACGAAACAGAAGAGAGCATGAAAATAAAGAATCACAAGTTTAATTTCCACAACAGAAGTGAAATTGGGGGTCAAAAAGGCAGGGAAGAGCAATTTGAAATCATCCCTAGCGAACAGTGTCTCTTTTAGCTGCTGCTGCTGCAAGCCTGATGAGTTGAGGCATTTAACGACTCTTTTATTTTATTGCTTTAATTGTGGGCTTTAGTTGTAGGCTGTCTTGGTTATTGTTAGGCTGAAAGGTGGGATATAAAATTTGTATATATTGTGTCTCCCGTTCATGAGCAATTACGGGAACCCGATAAAATCAAGTCACTGGCTGGATGTTGATGGGAGGCTGCCAAGTAGCTCCCCCTCCCATTTAAAAAACAAGTCTGGTCCAAAGTATACTGAAGACAGCGAGGGGCTGTGCCGCAGTTCTGAGCAATTCTGGCAGGTTACACTTTCATAGATCTCTCCTTTTCCAACTTCCATGTTTTCCTGCTCTTGCAAAATGTACCACCTGCAGAATTGCAAGTTGACCAGTGTATCAGATTCCTATATTGGCTGATATCCTTCTCCCTTTCAAGACTTTTGTTTTCCTAATCAGTTTCTTGTAGCACAGAATTGTTACTGAGTGCTGGACAATGTTCAGGCTGATTCATCTCTACAGCTGTAATGATGTGCCATGCAAATATGCAAGGACTTTGGAGGGGGGAAGAAAAGTAAAGTATGTATAATTCATCGCAGTTTGACAGAGCTGTCTGGTTTTTGAGACTCATGTTAGAACCAGTAGGAGATAATCAAGAAGCCAGGAAATTATTAGTGAGGTGATCTTGGCAGCCAGGGACTAATTCATTTTGTGAGACTGGACAATATGCAATTTGTGAGACTTATGTGATAACAAGTATGATGGATCTATTTTTTTTTTTAGAAAGGCTAGATTTTACATTACATTAAATGACTATGGCTGCAGTCCTAAGAACATTTTCTGGGGTGTAAGCTCCCCTGAATGAAATGGGACTTTTGTGGACCTACTTAGGGTTCTCCATATGAGCTGTTATGGCATCTAGAAACTTAAACAGACATATGTACAGATCAGCTGTTTAAGAAACCCTAATTTAACTAGTATATTGAGTCCTCCATCTTCATTCCAGGGTGATGGTACAGTCATGCATTGTTATGCACATAGTATGTCTATTCTTTTCATATCGCTCAGGGGCATACTCAGGTACTCAGAGGAGTCTATATTTATCTATTTAGAAAATACTTATGTCCAGGGGTCATTTCGTAGAAAAAGAGGTGCAGGAGCTCATTAGCATAACTCATTTGCATATGCCCCACCCCCTAACATATCGGAAGTGTGTCAGAAGGCAACACCCACACCTCAGGCTCCACTCCACAGGTGAGTGAAACTGACCTGCTCTTCCTCCATTCCCTTCCCCATCCAATACTTTGTGCAATAAAAATAAGTGTAAAGAACACACCCTCATTCTCTTCCTGCTCCCTTGAAACCACCAGGTTTCAAGTAGACTTGAGATACCCAGGACATGTGCACCACCCATCCCTTTGCCTTCCCCTCCCCACAACAAGACACCCTGTGAGGTAGGTGGGGCTGAGAGAGGTCTTTTGAGAACTGCTCATGAGAGAACAGCTCTGAGAGAACTTGTGACTGGCCCAAGGTCACACCAGCAGCGGCATGTGGAGGAGTGGGGAATCAAACTCGGTTCTCCCAGATTAGAGTACGACTCCTGACCACTACACCAAACTGATGGGGTGGAAGCTGCTGAAGGGTTGGTGAAATTTCTCCAGTAATGTGCCATGTGCCCAGATAAAAAATGGTATACTTACAAAATTTATATGCCACCTTGAGCAAGTCTCTGGGAAAGCAGCACACAGTCATAAAAGGAACAATGATAAAATTACCAATATTAAAACAAAACATTAAAAATAATAAAGACCCTAGTAGGGCTTTCCCCGGGGCGCTGCGCCTCTTCACTATTCAGGGAAGCCGAGGAGGGGGTGGGGCTTGGTCATGTGCCCGCCCCCTGGGCTCCTCCCGGAGCTGCGCTCCTGTGCGCGCCCGCTCCAACGGACCCCTGCTTATGTCACCTTAAAGCACATTTCACTAAACTGACCTGAATATAATCAAAGGATGGATCACTGTGTCCAGATCATGTTTTTCAAGGAATGGCTGTAGCTGGCACATCTGACAAAGCTGATCAAAGGCAGTATATTCCACAGAGGAGATATGGGCCTCCAACTGTAGGCTAGGATCCAGCAGGACCTCTGAACTATGAACCTGTTCCTTCAGGGGGAGTACAACCCCTCCAAGATGGGCTATCTCCTCAGTACCCTAGCAGATTTGTCATTGACCAGCAGCACCTCAGTCTTGCCTGAACTGAGCTAAAGTTTATTGGGTCTCATCCATCCATTACCACCTCAGGTACCTGTTCAGGAATGCCATAGACCTGCCTCACTTAGTTGTTAAGGAGAAGTAGAGCTGGGTGTAATCTGCATATTGGTGGCACCTTACTCCAAATCCCTTTGAGATCTGTTCCATAGGTTTTGTGTAGATGTTTAACAGCACAGGGGACAAGATGGAACCCTGTGGAACCGCATAGCACAAATGCTATGGGGCCAAGCTACAGTCCCCCATCAGTACTTTCTGGATTTGGACTGTCATGTAAGATGAGAACCACCAAAGCATGGTACCCTTCACTCCCTCTCAACCAGCCTCCCCATAAGGATACCATGGGCAATAGTATAGAATATCACAGAGAGATTTAGAGAATCAACAGGGGCACCCTCCCTTCTCATTCTCCTGGTGAAGAGCATATGTCAGGGTGACCAAGGCCATTTCTATCCCAAACACAGGTCTATACCTCTTTATCTAACTGGCCTAGTGTCTAACTCTATACCTCTTTGTCTAACTGGTCTGAGTGAGACCAGTCCATTCAGTTTTCTCCCCTTGCTTTCACTTATTCTGTCATTCAAATTGTATGTTTCTAGATAATGTCAAGTTTGACCCCCCCCCCACTTTAGCATATGAGCAATACAAATGCAGTCAAGTCTGAAAACTTGGTGATTTAAATGTAATGAAATCTCTCATACTTGCTAAGCTTCTGAGTGTTGTGTTCAATGCTGTCTTTTAGCTAAGACAAATGACTTTGCAGAGAAGATTGTTAGGGTTGGGTTTTTATGGGGGTTTTTTTGGGGGGGGGGTGGACTATCTCATCCTTAATCTTGAATTTTCCCAAACATAAATCAATAAAGACTCTCCACAATATTTGATCTGGCTTTTTATGTGCACCCACTCAAACGCTTGCATGCTATTTTATGGAAATGTATCACTCCATTTGTCAGAGTTAACAAAAGGGCTTGCATTAAGCCATTCTAGAGGCCTAGAATGCAGAACCCACCCTATGCAAACAGAGAAGTTACATCTCTTTAAACCCAATTCTTTTTATTTGTTGGCAGTCATGAGGTGTAATTTGGGATCACTTGAGATATATTTTGCTATCTATTCCTCTCCCCAAGTGACCTGGAGGGCTGGGTACTTTGGGGGAGATTTTCACCCTGCCAAAACAGTTTAGGTTTAAAAAGCTAGAATTACCAGTGACATTGGGAAGGGAGAAGGGAAGTTTTCTCATGTTTCCTCAAGTGTGGAATCTAACTGCCATCCATCTTTTGAGCAGGACCGTGTGACAGGAACTTTCTGAAAATTCTTATGTAGCTGTGGTGGAAAGTTCCCTCAAGTCACAGCTGACTTATGGCTAACCCATATAAGGCAAGACATGAACATAGACCGTTTGCCTCTGTGTAGCAACCCTGGACTTCCTTGGTGGCCTCCCATCCAAGTACTAAACAGAGACGAACTACTTAGCTCCCAAGATCTGGCAAGCTTGGGATAGCCTTGGCCATCCAGGTTATTTATTAAAAATGTAGCTATACCTCATCTCCAAAACAATTTTGCTTGAGGTGGTTTACAAAATAAAACGGCACACCACACCTGGTTAAAATAAATCTGCTGTACTCTCTGATTGGTGCACATACAGGTGCTTCTAGGGGGGCTTGCCCTTTGACCCACCACTGTTGCCAAGGTGGAACTATCGCTGCAGGGTAATACCAAAGGTCCTTATCCCTGTGGCATGGCCCTTCAATGTGGACATCAAATGTACAGCAAAATATTGTGCTAATTAAATGTCATGCTTTCGGAATGTCGATTGTTGTGGAGGGTCAAGGAGGATTTGTTTCTTTGTCAGGTTGTCTTCAGTTGGTTGGACCTGAGTCTGAAGGAGGTTCAGGTTGTCCTCAGGCCTAATGGGATACCTGGATTCAGGATCTCCAAGTGTGTTCGTCAAGCCGAGCTTCTGATCTAACCTAGCAAATCCTGTGTTTTTCACCATACAGTTCCTTCCCTCTTGCCTTCTAGGGATGTTGCCTGAGTTGTCAAAACACTGGTTGCTATTCACTGTGCAAACCAAATGTAAAGTGAAAAGCCATCAAAGCAGTACTTGGAGAAGCAAATGGAGATAAAAAGGAGTCATGCACAGTGTTTGCTTTCTGCTGCTGCTCTATGAAATCCCAGCCGTGCGACTTTCCTTTTACAATGCCTCTGCTAAAGAAGGTAACGCCACAAACCACAGCGAGGCCAAGGAGATGCATTCAGCAGTACCCTTAAATGTCTAAAATAGGATGACTGTTAAATCCATAAAACAAAAGGCAAGTGTGCCATTCTCCAAGGAATGACTTTACTGTTCCCGTTTGTATAACCCTTTCATTTTACCCAGGAGTTCAGGATGTTTAGCCACCCACTCACAACAATCCTGTGCGTGAGGTTAGGATGAGAGATGGCACCTGGCCCAGTAATGCTTAGCATTTATTCAACATGATAGGTACACAAAGCACATTGTCTTGGTGTTATCCTTATGACAGCCTGGTAAAGTATGGGAGTTGTTTAACTCTCTTATTTCTGATGAGGGGCAAGGCAGAGTGGCTTCTTTGGGGCCATCTAGTGAATTCATGGAAGCGGGAAGATTTGAACCAGGGACTTCTCAGATCACATGACCTTCCCTTTAGCCACTTTGTCCCACCAGCCTCAAGGTCACACAGTGAGCTTCATGGCTGAAGAGAAATTTGAGTCCAGGTCTCCTGGAGCAATCTTACAGTCTGCCCTCCACACACACACATACTATAGCAGCATCCTGATAAGGGCAGAAAGGTGGGGCATAAATTTTGCAAATAAATAAATACCATGCTGGTTTGGTATAGTTGGCTCTGGGTGGGGGGATTGGGGGGGAGAAATTCACCATTACACACAAGCAAAACTAAATACGGCTTCTCTGCCTTAAACATCTGTCTGTCTATATCTGTTGGCCTGTCCGTCTGATAATCAAGAGCTGCCACCCCCACCCCCCAATGTAGATAATTCAGTCTTTACAACATGGCCAGGTGCAGATCCATCCAGTAAAATCCTCATTTTTAAAAAAAAATATGGGGCAGGAATAAACATGCCCTCAGTTTGGGCAGCAGCCGAGAGCAGCAATGTGATAAATTAAATCTGCTTGCTAGATTGTTTTTAATCCTGCAGTTACTGCACTGTTTCTGATACTTTAATCCTATTTTAAAAATGTAAGTAAGTGACCGCAAACAGCTATTTGAACAGTCATCTGGATATGAGAATCCCAAACACTGGACAAACCAAATGGAACCAGACTGGCATAGTAGTTAAGGTGCTTAGGTTGAAATCTCTGCTGGGAAGAACTGACCATTTAATTTACAGGGGAAGTTTCAGGCAGGCCACTGCCCTGGAAGGCTTCTGGCAGTCAGGAGCAAACAGAGCCTGTGAGGTAGTGTAGTGCTACAGGGGCCACTCAGCTTGTCTTGCGGCAGCACCATTTTGACTTCTGTAAAGTACTGACTTCGGAGACGCATTGAGTGATTAAAGCTCATAGTTTATTTAGAGGCTAGAACAAGGCTACCGAGCCGGACTCACAGGTCCACTTATATTCCCATTCTTGGCCACACCCATGCACACACCGAACACTGGTGATTGGTTATTTACTACATCCTTGTCACCTATAGGACTACCTACGGATGTGGGCTTCTCCACTGGTCCCCAACTAGGATCCTCCGGGTCTATTGTCCTGGGAGCGAAGCTCGACGGCTTCATCCGGCCACGGGTATGGCCGACCATGTGCACAGCTTAATGGTTGGGACATAACAGCTTCTCAGTCCATGCCTGATTCCCCACTCTGCCATGAAGCTCTTTGGGTGACCTTGAGCCAGCCACCCTCTCCCAGGGTTGATGTGAGGATAAAACAGGGAAGAGCTCCATGCAGGAAGGCTGAGATAAAATTGCAGTAGCAAGAGAGAAGCCAAAACGTCCCAATTCATAAATGTCAAAGCTCCTGAAAAATTCTGCATACGTTTTCCCCACGAGACCAAAAAAACATAATTAGAGTACATTTATGCCAATCAGCTTTTTGTTTCCAGTTTTTTTAAAGCTAAACTGTGTTATCTTTCTAGTTTTAATTCTTTTAAGTTTTTTAAGGAGTTCATACATGCACCACCACCCCCTGCCCCAGATATACCCCAAATTACAAAGCGAAAGATGTCTCCGCGGCTTTCTATTTCTGTCTCGCTGAGACAGTTGCTTGCCAAGATTCTGAAGAGCATACAGGGAAGATATGACAGAACCAGGCTGACATTTTAGGAATAATGATAATACATCTGCAAATATGCTGCAGAAAAAAAAAGAAGCTTTCGGTAGATGGTTGTAATTGGCATAAAACAGCCAAGACTTTTACACTGTACAATCTCCCCCCACCCCCCATCAGACTTCCCCAACTCTGAATTCTTTAATGAAGCAAAACATGAAGTTAAGTCATGTAAAAGCTGCAAAGACTCTGGTTTCAGAGGAGGTGTTTGAAATCCTTGGCTTATGGTTTAATGCATATGGACGTTCTGCATTAACAATTACATTTGTTTGTCTTTAGACTCCAACATATGCAGAACTCTCATGAATAAAGAGTTGACAGAAGGTGATGCTTCTTTGCAAGTGAGTGAACTGGCAGTTTCTCAGTTCTTTCAGAGTCTTTCTCAAAGACTTTGCAAATGGACCCCCAGCCATGCAGAATAGTGAGAACCACAGCAGCCATTAGCAATGGCTGTGCAGTGATAACAAGGTAGTACTAGCAGAAGGAGGCATCTCCATTGACCACTCAAAAAAAGGCAATGCTGAGAATCATGGGACCTGTATTCACAAAAGCCATGTGGGATGGGAGCTGTAATGTCAAGGGGAATTTGGTGTGGCTGAGTGAAAAAGATGGCTGGATCTAACTCATTACCATGTGATCTTTCTTACAGTGTCAAAGTTAGGAAAGCCAGTATTTTTTTTGTTCAGTCATACAGTAGAGTCCGTGTCTTTACGACCTCATGGACCACACCATGTCAGGCCCTCCTGTCTTCCGTTGTCCTCTAGAGTCTGCTCAGTTTCATGTTTGTTGCATCAATAACACTGTCTAGCCATCTCATCCTTTGCCGTCCCCTTCTTCTTTTACCTTCAATCATTCCCAGCACCAGGGTCTTCTCCAGTGAGGACTCGCTTCTCATTTGGTGGCCAAATTATTTGAGCTTCAGCCTTCCAGGGAACAGTCAGGGTTGATTTTTTTTTTTTTTTAGGATAAGCCACTAGTACTATCCCCATATTGTGGATGGAAGGCTGAATGAGTGGTGAGATTTGGATCAAGAGCCATCTGAAGCATAATTTATTACCTTAGCTTTCTTGGTAAACCCAGTCTTGAAGATACAAAACAGCTTCTTCCTCTGCTTCATACCAGCTCAGTGAAGTATAGGCAGAATTAGTAGAAGCATGTCTCAGCTTTCATGTTAGATCAGAATGTAGGAAGAGGTCCCTGAAAAATAAGGAATCCAGTGGTGTTTTTTGTTTTGTTTTGTTTTGTTCCATTGCATTCTCAGCCGGGACTATTCCATTCAATTTATTGCTCCAGTGAAGAACAACTGAAGTCCACTTCCCCACATCACGGTTCAGAGGGAGATAACCTTGTGCATGGCCACTGGGGATAGCAAAAGCAGAGACACAGATGGCACCTTTTCCATACTGTTCACTTTATATGGACCAGTGGATGGAAGAAAGGTACTTTACAGATACATAAAGTATAAGATATGTGTACAGTTTGAATACCGCTGTCTCTAGGAAGTTCTCAGTCAGTTTAGTATTGACCTGTCCTTCCTAGTAATTGCAGTGTGGGCTTAGCCAGTTGCCTACTGGGACAAAGTAGGATTTTGACTTGAACTAGCTCGCAGCTGAGGGCTTTTTCATCCTCTATGTACCATATTGTTGAAAAGGGTCCTTGACATTTATTGTGATTGGTTGTATTTTCATCTAGTTGAAATGACTTATAAATAGGTCACTGCTTGAATCATCAGTGTGGGACAAGGATTAAGGTCCATTGGTGAGTAGAGATGACTTCACATTTCTCATTCTGCTGCCTGGACCCAATTCCCACATTATTTCATTTCTCTCTAGTGGGAATTAAGTCCATTCTTCTTTATTTTGTCTGTTCCCTTACACTGCTTTTTTCCCATAAAAGGTACACATGTTTTCAACATTACGCCATTCTTTATAATGTCAGAACAGATTCTTCTATAAGCATTTTGATTGTGTTGTTTTTTTTTGCCGTTAACAGCAGTCTTAACACCAAGCACAGTTGAAACATTAGGCAAACCCAGTGTGTTATAACAGTTAGCATGTTAGATTAGGACCTGGGAGACCTGGGTTCAAATTCCAACTTAGTCATGAAGCTCACCTTAGGCCAGTTACTCATTTTCAGCCTGATCTACCTCACAGGGTTGTTACAGGGACAAAACTGAAAAGGAAGGATGCTTGGAGGAAGGATGGGATAAAATATATATAGGGAGGTGTTAAATTAATAATCATCAAGTTATTTATCTGGATTGAAAATGTGTATGAATATTTATATGTGTAAATCTTTCCTATTATATAAAGCCGTTCTCAAGATTCCAAGAGGCAAGATTCCATGGGGTGCCAAAATCAGTAGGCTGGACGGACTGCCACTCAAAAGGGGGTCCCTGGCCATTGGCTGCATTCTCTCCCTGCTTTGCCTCAGTCCCACCCACAGAGCCACCGGCCAGCGTCCCGACCTCAGTTTGGAGGGAGCCAACGAAGGAGAAGGACTGACTGGGTGCTGGGTCCACTCTTCTCCTCCACCCACTGCCAGGTGGGTCTAACTGTCCCCTCAATGGCCTGTTTCTGTCAGTGAAAAGACAATGGACTATCAGCATAACCCCCTCCACCGCACATTGCCATTGTGCCCAGAATAAACTGTCAGAATAAACTTGTCAGAAACAGGGGGCATTTCACACAGCAGCACTGAAGAACACTTGGGAGAAGGTTTCAAGGTAAACCGGCTCAGGAACACTTCTCCAATGGTGTGAAAGGGCCAATATGTTCCGTTAGGGAACTGGTACTAATATGGTTCTGTGTAAAATGCCTGACAGAAACCATTACTGAAGAGTTCCTGAAACGGAACATATTGGCTGTGTGAAATTCCTCAGGCAATTTCTCCTGCTTAGCTCCACCATAGCTGGCTGGTTAATGAGGTGGGCCAGCAACCATCAAACCATTCCCTTCAACCCCCTGCAGTGCAGCTGATTTTCCTCCTAGGGTTGCCAATCTCCAGGTGGGACCTGGAGCTCTTCCGCTGTTACAATTGATCTCCAGATGACAGAGATCAGTTCCCCTGGAGAAAACGGCTGCTTTGGAAGGTAGACCTTATGGCATTATAGCTTGCTGAGTCCTTCCATCCCCCCCCCAAAAAAAATGCTGCCCACCAAAAGGATCCACCCCCCCCCCAAATCTTCAGGTATTTCCATCATAGGGTTGCCAGGTCTAGGTTGGAAAATCCCTGGATACTTTGGAGGTGGATCCTGGAGAGGGTGGGGTTTGGGGAGGGGAGAGGCCTCAGCATGGTACAATGCCATAGAGTCCACCCTCCAAAGTAACCATATTATCCAGGGGAGCTGATCTCTGTCAGCTGGAGATCCATTGTAAAAGTGGGAGATCCCCAGGCCCCACCTGGAGGTTGGGAACCCTATTCCATCATCAGAGCCGGCAACTATCCCCTCAGTGCCCGTTGCTAGGCAACCAAGCTTGCTTCTCTGAAAGTCCCTATCCACACCTATGTTGGCCTTTGGGAGAAAACTCATTGGGGCCACCTGAACAGAATGCCATAGAGGCCACCCTCCAAAGCAGTCATTTTCTCCAAGGGAGGGGGGAGGATCTGTTGTCTGAAGTTCAATTGTGATACCTGGCGATCTTCAGGCCCCACCTGGAGGTTGGCTATCCTAGGCGTTTGTGTTTTTTTGTGTGTGTATGAGTTGTGAAGAGGCTTGAAAAAAACCCAGCAGTCTGAAATGGCAAACTGCTCTGAAGACAGCTCCAAAATGGTAGGGGAAGGGCTGTCTGAAACAGCTGTCTCTGTACCAGTTTATTACAAGCTGGTAAGCAGGATCTGCTAGACCCATTGTTGCCAATCTCCAGGGGAGGGATGGAGATCACACTAAATTACAACTGCTCTTCAGATGGCAGAGATCTTCCCCTGGAGAAAATGGTAAACTCTGTGTCATTATACCCTGCTGAGGTCACCACAGCAAATTGACGCTGAGTGCCCAAGGCCGGGGCACTCTCCCAGAGCCTCTTTCTAGAGCCCGCTGTATTTATTTCCACAACAGGCCTTATTCCTAGCTACCTATATTATACATTTAGAATAAAAACACAGTGCAAACCAATCCATAAAATTAGCAAACCCCAAGAACCAAAGCTACTGGCAAAAATATATAAATAAAAATATATAAATATATAAAAAAGGAATAGGGAACATTTTATCATTCCCACTGGTAAGGACCTTGAGGTATCATGGAGAGGGAAGATATCTTCCTTAGGTTCACTTCTTAGCTTGAAGTAACTGGGCCTTAAACCCCCCCCCCCCCCCCCCCGGGTTCTGCTTTCCTCTTTGCCTTTTGGCTTTGGAAATGGTGATTTGACTCCAACTTCCAGCTGCCATCTGGGGACCATCATACAGAGGGCAAGAATCATCCAGGGACACCTTTGCTGTTTCTGGATTTAGCTCCAAGTGAAAACTTTCATTCCTCCAGCTTCCATTTGCCGGTGCTGGAACAGTGGAAAGCAGCTGAAAATCCCCTGCTCAAAGTACATTTGCATTGAATGTTAATTGTCATTGGATTTTATTATCTTGAGCCACTTTGGGATCCATTTTGGGAGGGTGGGGGACCTGAGAAGCAGGGGAATGGGCAGAATCTAGTTTGCAGGAGGCTGCCTGCTAGCTTTCACAGGGTGTCCTAATTGAGTTAAGTGGTGACATCAACATAAGCAGTAGGGTAACTTCACTCTGCTGACCTTGACAGTGTACTACTCCTTTCACTTGACTGAAGTGGTAGAGACTGCTGGGGTCAGGTTACAGAGGGTTTCAAACTGGCAGGACTGGGAGGAGAAGGCTGAATGGTTTACTCAGCCACATGTAACTAGATTATGCCTTCTCAAACTCAGCTGCTGGGAAAGTTGTTGAAAAGTTATCCAATTCAACATTTGGACTATACATTGTACTTGCCACTTTGGAACATTTCTGAATATATGATGTTTCCATAGACCAAATCAGATCATTGGTCTATCCAGCTCAGTATATCCAGAGTCTGAGGCTGAGCCACTGAAAAATCTTTTCTAGCATTTGCTGCTCAAAACCCTAGATCTGAACATGCTGGAGATTGAATAGTAGCCTTTCTGCGAGCAAAATATATGGTTACCCAGTGAATGCAGGTCTTGTGTAAAAAGAATAGGTGGAATAGCCCAACTGCAATGGGAGAACCGGGTTTGATTCCCTATTCCTCCACTTTCAGCTGCTGGATGACCTTGGGAAAGCCATAGTTCTGTCAGAGCTGTCCTTGAAAGGGCAGTCCTTGAAAGAGCTCTCTCAGCCCCACCTACCTCACAGGGTGTCTGTGGGGGTGGGGGGAAAGGAGTTTGTAAGCCGCTCTGAGACTCCGAGTGAAGGGCAGGGTATAAATCCAGTCTCCTCCTCCTCCTCCTCTTCTACTTCTACTTCTTCTTCTTCAGAAAAAAACAACTAAGCACATGAAGAAATGTCCTAATATTTCAATCACTGGCCTCATTTTCTGTACATTCTCAGGAACCCAGCTGCGGACTCATAACTGGCAGAAAGGAGGGGATTGGAGGATGGAGTCATCAAGCTCCAAGCATAGAGCACTTAAGCTCTTGATTATGCTAATGACTCTGGCTGAAGCAGGACAATAGTTTACCACTCCACAGCCAGCTAGTATCACACCTAGAGCCAAAAAGCTGGATAGATAAGAGTGATAGAATAAAAACTCTTCTTTGGGACAGGAAGAGGCAGTACATCCAACCCAAGGGGAAAGAGAGAAAGATGTAGGTGATCTCAACTCAGGACACAAGGGAAAACCTCTCTTGCTCTTGCATCCTGCTCCTGACCTGGAAGCACAAGCCATGAAGGACTATGTCTTGTTCACTCAGCAAGTCCACATAGATTCACCCCCCATTATCACATTGCACTTATGTGAAAAGTTATTACAATATCACATACTTGTTTAGGGGAACCAAAGACCATGACATGCAATGAAATTGCTGAGCAGTTAGGTTAGAACAGATAAAAGGAAGTACTTCTTCACCCAAAGAGTGATTAACACATGGAATTCACTGCCACAGGAGGTGGTGGCGACTACAAGCATGGACAGCTTCAAGAGGGAATTAGATAAACATATGGAGGAGAGGTCCATCAGTGGCTATTAGCCAAAAGGTATAGATAGGAACTCTCAGTATGGGGCAAGTGATGCTCTATATTCTTTGTGCTGGGGGGGCAACAGTGGGAGGGCTTCTAGTAGTCTGGCCCCACTGGTGGACCTCCTGATGGCACTTGGTAGTTTTGACCACTGTGTGACAGAGTGTTGGACTGGATGGGCCATTGGCCTGACCCATCATTGGCTTCTTTTATGTTCTTATGTTATGTTCTTATGTTATGTATGTGATGGAAGGTATTTACTGGAAACCACATATCAATGTTCCAGTTAATCTGAGCTCACCAAATGTTTTGCATTAAGAACAAGAAATAGTTTGTGAGGGCCTTTCTTTACTGTTCCATACTTTTAGTGTTAATTAGATGAGTATTTTTAATTCCAGTATTTTTTTACACATAAAATAAACTTTTAAAAAAAGAGCAGCTGCATTTTGCCTGTGCTTGCTTGTTATTGGCTGTCCTCATTCAAATGAAAGGATTTTTCACAGCCATAATAGCAGTCACAGCCACTGGATAATCAGGAGCACCCAGGCTTGTGGTCCCATTCCCTGTACAGGTTTCCTTCTTTTTATTCCCCAATCTCTTTCTCTCCCTCTTCAGATTCCCTACTCCACTTTTACAATTCTTTTGCAAACCAAGGAGGCTCCACTTTCTGAGGCAGCCATTTTTTTTTGTTTGGCCCTTGTCCTGTGGAATCCATTTTGTGTTTGGTTCCACCTCCTGTGGCAGTCATTTTAGGGTGATAATTACCACCCCATGTCAACATTGCAAATGTGTCCATAGTCTCAAAAGGACTGGACATCCCTGCACTAAATGGCTTGGAACATGCCAAGCTTCCTTGGCCTCCACCAACAACATGGGATTTAAAGTACTGCTGTACATTATCAGGTTGTTATGAAAATAACAATAAATGTACCTATCTTAGGCTGCGGTCACACACACTAAATAATCCACTTTCACTGCATTTTCCAACTGGATTTTGCCAGTTCACACAGTAAAATCCAGTTGGAAAGTCCACTGGAAGTGGATTAAAAGTGGATTATTTAGTATGTGTGACCACAGCCTTATCCTAGTATAGAGTTCCTTAACAATAAAGGGCTTCTTTTCTAAAGCAACAAGCCTAGTATGGGCTTTATTGTTGTGATAGCCTTCCCCTTCTGCTGTGCAAACTAACTCTAAGCTAACAGTAAGTAGAGTAAGTAACTCAATGCATAAATATGCAGTGCAGTCTGACGCAGAGCTGCTCCGGTCCATGTCCATTGATTTCAGTCAGTAATTGAAAACCATGAATATTTGGGGCAGTTCTGTGATATATGCAGTCCTTGGCATATTTACTAACATTTGCATCAGTAGTCAGGAAATTATTTAGGCACCCGGGACCTTGATTTCTCAAGATTGTGCCCTTGGCTACTTAGTCCTCTTGGGGTTTGTAAGCACTGAGTTAATAAATTATCCTTCCCAGTTCTTTGAGCAACTGAAGTATAAAAATAGTTGAACACAATGGGTCATCCAATGCATATTCACAGGTTTGTTCAATACTAACCTACTTTCCTGCTGGTTTTTCCTTTCTGTAACTTGGGCCTATTATATATATATATATATACACACACACACACACACACACACACACACACACACACACACACACATATAATACCACTGAATTCATATGAAGACAAACCAAAATGGCCATTTTTGTTTCTTTTTTTATTTGTCATTTTTTAAAAATCCTGCCTTTTCTCAAAGGAGCTCAGGGTAGCATCCATGGCCCCGTCCACACAAGCAAGATAAGCCGGACGGGAAGTGACACAAATTTGTGCCGGCACAATTTGCGCCGCTTTTGCAGGATCACACAGGTCCATGGACCTGTGAGGGCGAATTGCCACTGTGTGATCACACACAGCCGCAGGCAAGTTGGGGGTTTTTTTCCGGCCGTTTTCAGTGCGCTTATCTGCTTCTACAAGGGATCGATGACTTGCCTCTCCACCCTCGGGGTCATCCGATGATGCGCATACCGGGATGGGAGGAGAAAAAAACACAAAAAGCCCGCTCCCCAACGCCACTTGTTTGCGCTGACGCGATCACACCAGGAAAGGTCAGTTCTGGGCTGTCGCAAGCCATTTGAGACTGCCTTTTCACTGTTAGCTAAATAAGCCGATTCCCCACCGGCTCAAAGCAGTTTGCGACACTTTGACACTGGCTGCAGGACGCTTCCCAGATTTGCTTGTGTGATCACGCCTGTTTGAACCGGCGTGATCACACGCTGTCGTCCTTCTTGTGTCGCAAATGGGTGCGTATGATCACACCCTATGATTCTTTCCGATCTTACTCTCACAACAACCCTGTGGCTGAGAGATATTCCCTGGCCCAATGTCACACAGCAAGCTTTGTGGCAGCATGGGGATTTGAACATGGATCTCCTTAGTCTTAGCCCAACACTCTAGCTACTACAACGTGTTTCCCTTGTATTTTGCATGTTGTCATTTTAATCTATTTTGCATACTCTAATGTTTTTGTTGCAGTCATATGGTGGCTCTTTGGTTCCTTTTTGTCCATGTTTGTGTTAGGTGTATTCCAGTTATAGTTGCCATTGGTGGTGGAAAGTGCTGTCAAATTGCAGCCAACTCATTGTGACCTCCTATAGGTTTCAAGACAAGAGATGAACAGAGGTGGCTTGCCATTGTTTTCCTCTGCACAGCGACCCCTGTCTTCCTTGGTTGTCTCCCTTCCAAATGCCAATCTTGCCTAGCATCTGAGAACTGATGAGATCAGACTAACCTGACCCATCCAGATCCGGGCATACATGTCATTAATGCATCATTTATACATCATTCTTATGCTGCTTACATGATTTGTGCATATAAGTGAATTAAAAAATAACATAAAAAATGTTTGTATGTTTAAAATATTTATATCCACCCTTATCTCCTCAGATTCAAAATGGCTAACAAAGCAAAAAGACTGGAAAGACATAAAAAGTGGTCCATCAACAAGATAAAAACAACACACATAGTCAGATCTGCCATAACAGTTTACCCTCCACCTAGTCTCCACTGAAGTAAAATCTGTCCATTCCATTATGATTTAGAAGATAACCACCAGAAATGGTTGTTTGGTCTGATGGTAGTCAATTATTTTCATGGGTGGGCAGATGCTTGTCCAAAGAAGGTCCAATGAGGGCTTCTTAGTCACCCTTCTGAATGCAGAGAGTGAAATCACCATCTACACTCACTCTGGTAATCCATTCCAAAGGCCTAGACCTATCACAGACAAGCCCTGTGACCTAAATGTTGTCATATGAACCATGTGTTCATTTTAATGGTTTTAATCTATTTAAAGATACATTTTATCTGTTTAGTAGTAATAGTTTATTAGTATAGTCATTGACCAGATGCATAAAAGAACCGAAAAGACACAGCTGGTAAAACATTAAAATTCATACAAACACTATCCAGAATATCAAACTAAAATATTAAGAGTAAAATATTGTTAAATAATTAAAATCTCCATTTTAATGGGAAAATCCAGTATGAAGAAAGCAGCTAGTGTGACACTAAAGACCCGTGAAAATAAAAATAAAAAGGGGGATATTTGAATTGAACCAGATAGCTTTCGAAATTTAATTTTATCCCTAGCTTTTATGTGTGCATTCTCATCCCCCCCTCTCATATACATTCTCCAATTTCAAGGATAATTTAGCAAGGTACAACTTCTTGCTAATTTGAACGTGAAGCTGAATCTCTGATGAGAGGTGATGGCAGGCAGCAGATGGTTCTGTAAGCTTCCCAATTTACAGACTGGAGGGGACCCAGCTAACGTCCCATCACCTTGTCATTTATCAAGGCATTCTGGGTGGAGATTGCGGAAGCCTCTCATGCAGTTTCCATCTTTCTTCTGCTCTCAGGAGACAAGGAGATGAATGTGTGATTATAACTTATGAAGGGCTTGTGGAAGGGTAAGGGAAGGACCTAGTGAGCAAGAGATGATTCTTTGTGGCAGAATCCTGAGCTGGAACAAAATGAAACTAGTAGCAGTTATTAAATGCAAAAGGAGTGTTTTCCAGCAAAAAAGAAGGAACAATTCTTATTTCTGCTGTGTTATTGTTGACCGAAGTCTGTAAAAGCAAATGTAATGTATGTATTCATTTTTAATTTATTTCAAAGCCATGGAAGATGACAGACAACAAATGGATCAACTTTACCATAAGATCAACTCTGCTGGATTGGACCAATGGTCCATCTAGTCCAGTATTCTGTTTCACACAGTGGCCAACCAGTTGCCAACCAGGAGGGTCAACCAATGGCATAGGGGCCAAGGCTCTCCATTGATGTTGTCTCCTAACACTGGTATTCAGAGGTTTGCTGCCTTTGAATTTGAAGGTTCCCTTTACTTGTTGATGGCTGTATTCTCCATGAATCTGTCTGATGGTGGTGATCAGGTTGCAACTGATTTATGGTGACCCCATAGGGTTTTCAAGGCAAGAGACAATCAGAGGTGCTTTGCCATTGCCTGCAACCCTGGACCTCTTTGGTGCTCTCCCATCAAAATAGTATCCATGGCTGAAACTGCTTAGCTTCTGAGATCTAGGCAAGATTGGGCTAGTCTGTGCTATCCAGGTCAAGGCTAACAGATGAATCTGTCTAACTCCCTGTTAAATCCATTTGCACTTGTGCCCATCACTACATCCACTGGCAGCAACTTATACTGTGATTCCGTATATACCTATCTGTGATGCAAGTGTTCATTAGGCCTATTTTGTACAAACTGTAGATGAGGTGGTAAACTTAAACCTAGGCTGTGCTAACTGTAGACTGCAGGTGTGGGTTCATGTGCACCTGTGGCAAGACTAAAACTTGTCCTGGAGAAAGTCCAATGAGGGGCCTTTTGTTGTGTGTATATTACTGTGAGTAAGGGGAGGGACTGTGGCTTGATGGTGGAGTATCTGCTTGGTGTTCAGGAGGTCCCAAGTTCAATCCCTGGCATCTCTAGCTAAAAGGATCAGGTGGTAGGTGATGTGAAAGAAGTGAGTTACTAGAGAGCTGCTGACAGTCTGAGTAGACAATACTGATCTTGATGGGCCAAGGATCAGATTCACTATAAGGGAGCTTCGTGTGTTTTCATGTATGGAATAAAAGAATGGATGATTGTACCATTTATGTTGTCCTTTGGTATTCTGGTCAGATAAGTGGTAAAAACAATGCTGTGGCTCTGTGGTAGAGCATCTGCTTGGTATGCAGAAGGTCCCAGGTCTAGTCCCTGGCATTTCCAGTTAAATGGAGCAGGTGATGTGAAAGTCTAGAGACTTTGGAGAATTGCTGCCAGTCTGATTAGACAATACTGACTTTGATGGACTGATGGTCTGATTCAGTATAAGACAGCTTCATTCATGTTCAGTGTTGCTTTCATGGTTTTTAACATTTATTTTCAATATCAAGGTGAGCTTTACAGCCTTGGGGTTTTCTCTGGCTTATATATTCAATATATCATGCTCCTATGTTGCAGGGATGATTCTCTAATGAGATGAGGGGTGGAGCTCAGATGGTTGATTTTAGGGAATGGACACCCTCACCTTCTCTGCCACCCCTGAGTGGTTCCTCTTCACACTGCAATGCTGCTTCACCCTGACCTCTAGGGATGGGCACGTACCATATTTTTGTAATTTGGTTCATTGTGTGGTTCGTGGCTGAACCATGAACCAAACCACAAACTGATTCACCAGTTCGCAAAACAAATCAGTTTGTTTCGATTTGTGAGCCATTTAAAGTTGAAACCCTTGCTTTCTGCTCCCAGCTCCTCAAAATTTGTAGAAGTTCATGGTGATTCTTCAGTTCATGAACATTGATTTGCGAACCACAAAGTGGCCAAAATTCATGATGAACTTTAATTTGTCAGCAACCACACTACAGCCTAAGCTGCTAACACCACACTCAAGCAACAGAGCTTCTTGAACTCGTCTTGTGCTGTGTGGGAGAACAAGGAGAGACAGAACATCAGGTGCTGCAGGCAGAGGCAGTGGGAGTCAGAGATGGTGGAGCTGGGAGCGTCCCTATGTTGAACTACTACATGCTACATGATGATGAGTTTTGCCCTTGGACTTTAACTTTGAGTCCTTCCCAAAAGAAAACTTAGAAGAACATGGCTGTGCTGGGTGATATATATCCTTTCCCCTTCTCAGCTTTACATCCACTTTGATTTTTATTTTTCAAGTAATAAATTGTCTTGCTTGGCAAATAAGGGTTTGGGGGGGGGAAGAGAGAGAGAGAGAGAGAGAGAGATTCTTGTTTAACACAAGAGATGATGACCCACTTTATAATTGCATGATTGGCAATTGTGGGGGGAGGAATGTACTTTAATTACCAACATCTCTGGGGGTGATTTTAAATTGTTGAGAGGGTTCTAATGTGACAGCAGCTTCAAATGCTTTTTAAAAAGAAAAGAGGTGATAGTGGAGGAGGGAAAGGAATGGGAGATAACTAGCTAAATTTACAGGTCCTTCAGGGACCATTTGGAACAGCTGCTTGAGGCAGCGCTCAAACAAGCATCCCTCTGTGCACTTCAGTCTGCAGCTGTTTTACCTGATGCAGAGATTTTCACATCAGACTCAGGATCCTTCTCACTGTCTTATTACGTTGTTTCATGTTTTGTCTTCCTCATTTAATAGCTACTCCAGGGAGTCCAGACACCAACATTTGACAACTTCTAATGCCACTCATTCAAATGGGAGAAGAAAAAAGGTTTATCCAGATAATTGAAGCCCAATATTATTGGGGAGCTGTAGATTGAACATGACAAGATTATAGCACGCTGTGTCCCAGAAAAGTGGGATTGAGGAAAGGGGTGCTTGTGATCTTGACGTGGGTTGGAAAATGGATAAGACCAGTCCTCCACAGTGAAACTTCATGAAATTCTCAGGGTGACCTCACCACACATCCAATAAGTGCAAGGGAATTAGCATCACACAAAAAGCAAGGATGTGGGCAAGTGAGCCAGCAGTGTGGGATGACCTATGGCTCTGCGTGTGGGGCTTTGATTCTGTACAATTCTTGTCCTTCCTCTCTTCTCTCCTTTTGTGTTTGTATTGGCATTAGGACACTATGGAGTGTCCAGGCATGTAAATGTGTGCCACAGTTACAGTAAACCAGTTTAGTATTATTATACAGATGTCTGTCTGAATTCTCTGAAAGTAGTGTGGTCATTGGGTCTTGATCCTTGGCATTGTTTTATAGATTAATGGACATATTTTGTATGACTGAACCAAATGGGGTGCATCAGCATTAAAAGGAAAACCCCCTTTTAATTATTATCTGAGAAGTAGGATTATTGAAAATGTACAAGTAAATTTATTGTATTAAGTTATTGGCCATTACAAAATACAAAAAACACCATAGCAATAATAAAAAATTACCACCATTAGAATCAGATTATTGAAAATGTGACTAAAGTTTCTACCTATTTACAAGTCATTGGCTCGGATGTGGGTTTTTTGCAGTCATATTCCTGATTGGCTAAGAGTGCTAATGAGGCTAATACAAGAGGCACTGCCCTCATTCTAAATCACTTTTGTTTGCCCTAAGTAATATCAGCATGATTGGCTATGCGTGATTATGATGTCATTGTCTTGCAACGAGGACTGATAATGATGTTATTGTGTTCTGAATGTTGTCCCTGGATGGCTCAGACTGCTGTAAGAAGGAAAAAGAAGTCAAGAATAGGGAAGGGCACAAAGCTCCTCAAGACCTAATTTCATCACGAACATCACCCAGTACATGGTTCATGAGCTGAGGGTCATATGATCACACCTGCAATGAACCTCCATTTTTTTTACAGTGGTTCATGTGGATTGTGTCGATGGTTCATGTGGCAGACACACTGGAGCAGATCAATTAATTGTCAAATCAATGGAGGGGTAACTTCTGCAGTCCTGCAGCTCTGAAAATGCCAATAGTGGCCCTCCAAACACCAAATAACATTGGCCCTTGTGGGACCCAGGGGTGTGGAGGAAAGCATGAAAGAGCCTGGGTTGGGGGTGGAAGAAGATTAGGGAGAGGTGGAGGAGGGGTGCATGTGGCAGCTCAGGAGAGAGAGGAGATGGAGATCTGAGGCTTGGGGGAGAAAGGGGAAGGTGATCTTTTTTTGCAGAAGTGGTGGGAACTTTGGGAAACCAGCCCATGGAGCAGTCAGAGGGAGGCCAGCAAATTAGGGCAGGCCAAAAAGGGGGATTCCAGGAGGCCTGGAAGTTGGGCGTTGCAGGGTTGGAAGGAAAAGGGGGTGATTCTCCTTTTGATAGAAGCAATAGGAGTTCCGGGAAACTGGTCTACAGTGCAGTCAGAAAGAGTCCAGCAGATGAGATCAGGCCAAAAAGGGGGCAATCTCTCTTTGATGGAAGTGGCAGGAGTTCTGGGAAACTGGCCCGGGCAGTCAGAGAAAGGCCAACAGATGAGGCCAGGCCAAAAAGGGAGACTCCAGGAGGCCCAGAAGATCACATTCAGAAGGGAAAAGGGAGGTGATCTCCATTTGGTTGAAGAGGAGAGTCAGCCAGAGATTTGCTGCAAGTTTGGCATCTCTAGCCCATAGGGCAGCTGTTCTACCACATCACGAATCTCCAAGAATGAACCGGTTCAGTAAAAGGGATGATTTGTGAAGGTCTGTGGTGTCTCATGAACCACAAACCGTGACGAACCTCAATTGTCCTGGTTCATGCCCATCCCTAGCCAAGAAACAAAGAAAAAATGGGGAGAGGGGAGAATAGCAACAAATCTGCAGGCAGTTGGAAGGACAATGGAAGCTAATGAGTGTAGGAAAATGTTAATAACTGTTGCAAGACTGTTTGGGAAGAATTTTTGTTGTGGCCCTAAAAACACTACTTTTGCTCAGTAAACTGAAATGGGTAAACATTTGAGTATTTTTTGGCCATAACATTGTCCTAGTATAGTTGGAGTTCGGACAGGATGGAAGTATTGACACTCCCCTCTAGTGCCCTTGTAATACCACAATGGCCAACTTTTGTCCTCTACAAGGGCTTGTATAGAACACTATACCAGGATGATTTGACTTATTCAGACACAATAGCCCTTGCATTCATGATGTATTGTACATTCGATCATATGAATGAGTCCTCGGAAATCCACTATGGCTCTTTCTTCCCTGAGATTTTGCATGAAAGTGTTAAGCATTGATAAATGAGCCTTAGGGGGAAATTCTGTAGTCAGCAACCTATGATCTATTAGGACAATTAATCACATACACATTTTGTCAGCCTCCTCTTGTTCGCTTATGTTTTATGATTATGTCGTTATTTCATCAACACAATAAAAAGGGATTAATCTTCATTGTGAGGGTAAATTGTTCATAGAGTGTCCATGATTTATCCTTAGATTCCATATGTAGCTGGGGTGCCTCCATTAAACCCAGCATGGGTTCAGCATAGAGTGCCAGTAGTCCAACCAGCCATGGGAACAAGAATGGTAGGGATAAAGATGTCAGCATCAGCATGCTTGGACTTAAAGATATAGAGATGGAAGGTTTTGTGTCCTTCTTGGGGGGGGGGATACAGAATACAGATCTCCCTATTGAAATGGGGGTGCACAGACTTCAAGGATGGAGTGGGACATATAATGACCAACGATTATGGCCCTCTCAGACATCTGCATACTTACCCTGGCTTGTGGCTGAGATTTAAACAGGTCTAGATGGAGCAAAGGCCTTTAGCAGGAGTTGTAGAAAAACAAAAGCAGCAAGAATGAGGACAGCCAGTACAGTACAAACAGACGACAGAGATAAGAGGTGGGGAGAGAACACAGAGTCTCTGACTAGCCCCTACTTTCACTAGTACTGTGGTAGTTTTTTTTTAATCTGTGTTTCTCTGCTGTGACCCCTAGAGACTTTCTTCAAGGACTGGAACTCATATTTGCAACAGCCACACAGTTCTTTGCTTTCTAGATATGTTTCATTTAGCACCTGAAAGTCAGTGGTAAAAAGCAGCTGTTAAATATTTGTTCGTGTCTCAAGGAGAATTCAGCTTCCTAGGGTGGGCCAACAAAGGTGAAGGCTTGTGATGTCATAGAACAGGGGTGTCGAACTCATTTGTTATGAGGGCCGGATCTGACATAAATGAGACCTCGTTGGACCAGGCCAGGTGTGTCATAAAATGTAATGACAGGTAGTGGAGATATAAACTTTATAAAGGACAGAAACACAAAGGTTTTTTTTTTTTACTTAAAATAAAAAACATGCTTAAAACATTAGCACTCATGCAATGTTTTGTTGATTTAACCATGTCTGATAACTGATACCTCTTGCTCTGAATTATTGCATCAAAATGTCTGTGCTGTAGCAATCTTGAGTATGCTGTTCAGGTGTGTATCTGTCAGCTGCAAACCTACGATGATGCAGCAGCAGCAGCAAAACTGGAAGAAGAAGCAGGAGACAGCTAGTTCCACTGTGGGCCTGATAGAAGCCCTCCAGGGGCCTGATCCGGCCCCCAGGCCGCATGTTTGACACCCCTGTCATAGAACATTCTGAAGCATGATGATCACAACCAGAAACCTCTTCTGATAGATCTCACATCTGGGACTCAAGCAAAGGGGTCCATAAGCATGGCTGTGGTAGCATACAGATAAACTACAGCTCTGGTCTCAGCTAGAGATCCTTTGGAATTGTGTGGCATGGGATGATGGTTTCAAATTGCCCTTTAAAAAATACCACTTTGATTTGGTATGGACTCCGTGCCATGGTACATAATTTTCAGCAACCTTTTCACCCCCTGTGTTTAAATTTAAAATTTATAGCATCCCCCCCCCAAAAAAATTTCCCTTTGCTATGTATCATGTATTTTCTTTTCCATTTTTACTCAGTTTGGGGAGGGGAAGTAGCTCTCCAGGGATGTGGTGCCAGAGATGCCAAAGTTGCCAGTTCCTTCAGGGGAACAGTTCTCTATAGCCTGGAAATCAGTTGTTATTCTAGGAGTTCTCCAGACCCCACCTGAAGGTTGGCAAGCCTAATTCTCGGGGATGGGTCTGACTGGTAAGTGTGTGTGTGTGTGTGGGGGGGTAATCCCCATTGTTGATAGTGTGATTTATTTCCCATTATTTGATGCAGAATAGGTTATTTCCTAATGATGGGGGTTTTTTAGTGTGTTTCCCCGGGTATTGTTCATCACATGGGTAGAATGCTTATCCCTGCCAAGAACACCCACTTACCCATGCACACATCTCCTGCCAGCTTAAGAAAACGGTCCTGGCCAATGTGAGACAAAGTCAAAAAAGAGGGCGTTGTTGTCTCTGTGTCTGATGTTGTGGCTAACATCTGAATTTGTCTAACCCTCCAGGGCACTGCCCCCACCTCTGTCTCAAGGAGAAAATTATCCCAATGAAGCAAAAACAGATTGGTGAGAGGAGGAAATGGCAGCTTCAGATGGTACACTCTAAGGAACTGAATACCCAGTGAACTCCCTCCCTTCCCCAAACTCAGCAGAATGCAGAACTCCAGCTTCTATTACTTCTTGAATGTGCTGGGAAGGCAACAGTATGTGAGCAGTCTGAGAAACACTGACACAGGATATGTTCAGTCCATTTCACCTCTAGGGGGAGCTGTAATGCATGCTTTCTACTGTTCAGAGCTTCAGTTTCCTCAAGTTTTCTCTGCCTCTGGAGTTTCTTTTCATTACCTGTAAAGGCAATGATGGGCTGCAAAAGCAGGTCACCAGTTGGGCAGATAGTACCCCCTGTCACCATTTAGGATAGGAAAAATGGCATGGCAGAAGGTACCTTCTCCTCCGGTACCATGTCTTTGACCTAAATCAGCAACCCACATACTTGGCTATGGCAGGTAGCCATGAACCAGATCAGAGGATCATGATTCAGAGGATCCTGTGGCCTTGACGGCATGCCCCAGTTGTCGTACCAGCACAACATCAATTATGATAGGGGGCATTGTATTTGGAAGGACAATTCACAGAAGCAAGGAAGGCCTTGACACCAACCATTTGCAGGTCAACCACATTGTTATAAATCTGTGTAAACCAGCATCCTCGACTTGCAGTGGAATTTGGAATCGTCAGACACATGATTGCTTTTGCTCTCCTCCCTTTTCAGGGTTACAGCTAATCACTGGCTTGTTGCCCGTCGGTTATTGATTAGCTAGTATAGCTCCTTGGTCAGTCGGGGGGGGGGGGGGAAGGGACAACAGATCTACAATGCACAAAGAATTTCTGACAGAGCCAATAACAGCCCTAACAACCTGCAGGTGCTTTTTATTACGATGTAGATAGAAGCATCATTTTCACCAAGTCTGTAAATAATTGCCTTCAGTGCTCTTGAAGTTGAAGGGCTGCCTAATGAGGCTCTCTTGTCGCAGAAATACTGAGCAAGTCACTGGACTTGCTTTTCATAAACACCTACGGCATCACTCTCTCCCTAGAAGTGTCCTAAAGTAAGCAACACCTTTGGATCCAGTCAGTTTTTTTCACTCACTTTTACACAATTCCCCTCCATAGTATAGCTCACTTCCCACTTTTTTATATCTATCCAAGTCCTGCAATTCTCAGAATAGCTTTTCTGAGAGGTCAAAGAGAATGCCAGCAATTAGAATGAGCACATCACTTTCACTGGGACTGATCTTTTTATCTCCCTTGTGAAAATGTTTTCAAAATCTAGCCAAAGGCCCAATGATAGTCCTCTGGTAGAATACCAGCCTCTACCAATGAATGCCATTAGAAGAAGAAGAAGAGATTGGATTTATATCCCACCCTTCACTCACTTAAGAGTCTCAGAGCGGCTTACAAACTCCTTTCCCTCCTTCTCCCCACAACAGACACCCTGTGAGGTAGGTGGGGCTGAGAGAGCTCATTCCTAAACTGTCCTTGAGGGAACAGCTGGTACAGAGCTATGGCTTGCCCAAGGTCATCCAGCCAGGTGCAAGTGGAGGAGTGGGGAATCAAACCCGGTTCTCCCAGATTAGAGTCCGCACACTTAACCACTACACCAGACTGGCTACACCATTAAACAGGGAAGGGGGAATCTTTCATCACTGCAGTTTCTGGAGGGCACCAGAAGTGGGAAGTAGAGGAACTGGAGCTGCTACTTCTGGGAGCCAGATTAGAGGGCAAGTTATATTTTGAGTTGGGCTTCTAGGTTGATCCATGAGGAAGAGACATGTGGCATCACTGTGTATCAGTGATGAGGCGGGGGTGTGCATCAAGAAAAATGTCTGATAAAATTTGGATCCAGGATTCAGATGGGAACACTTTACTGTGATTTCTGGACTCTGGGTACAACATTTACAGGTTCATGTTGGAAGAGGGTGTTCACTATGACTAGCATATTCTCTTGACAAAACTCTGTTAGCCTTTGCCCTGCTTCATTTTGTTCTCCAAGGCCAAACTTGTCTGTTATTATGGTTATCTTTTGACTCCCTAATTTAGCATTCCAGTCCCCTGTGATGATGAGGACATCTTTTTTTGGTGTTAGTTCTATGAGGTGTTGTAGGTCTTCATAGAACTGGTCCACTTCAGCCTCTTTTGTGTCAGTGGTTGGAGCATAGACTTGGATTACTGAGATGTTAAATGGTTTGTCTTGGATTTGGACTGAGATCATTCTGTCGTTTTTGAGATTGTACCCCATCCCTGCCTTTTGCACGCTCTTGTTGACTATAAAGGCCACACCATTTTTTCTACAGGATTCTTGGCTGCAGTAGTAGTTATAATGGTCTTCTGAGTTAAATTCGCCCATTCCTGTCCACGTTTGTTCACTGATTCCCAAGATGTCGATGTTCAGTCTTGCCATCTCATTTTTGACCACATCAAGCTTACCTTGATTCATAGATCTTACATTCCAGGTTCCTATGCAGTATTGTTCTTTGCAGCATTGGACTTTCCTTTCACCATCAGACACATCCACAACTGAGTGTCCTTTCGGCTTTGGCCCAGCCACTTCACTCTTTCTGGGCTTACTTGTACTTGCCCTCTGCATTTCCCCAGTAGCACAGTGGATACTTTCCGACCTGGGGGTCTCATATTCCGGTGTCATATCTTTTAGCCTTTTGTTACTGTCCATGGAGTTTTCTTGGCAAAGATACTGGAGTGGGTTGCCATTTCCTTCTCCAGTGGATCACACTTTGCCTGAGTTCTCTGCTGTGGCCTGTCCATCCTGGGTGGCCCTCCATGGCATAGCCCACAGACTCATTGAACCACACAAGCCCCCTCGCTACATCAAGGCAGTGATCCATGAGGGAGGTATCCATTGTCAGGGTAGCTTAATTTGTATTATTACCATTTAAGGAGCATTTGTAGAAGATGGAGGTGGTGTTAGCCCAGTGTTAGCTCAGCCCAGACTCCTCCATTGAAATTCCTTCTCTGTGGCTTGTCTCCAGAGGTGATTGGCTGGGAGCAACCCCCCCCCCCACATCCCTTGCAAGGAACAAATACCACTGCCTGTAAAATTCAGAATATCAAAGAAAAACAAAATCTTTATGGTAATCACTTGAACACACACAAAAAACTTAGACTTGGCTATAAAGTCAGCCAGGAGAAACAGCAGTTTATGGATGCAATAAGTACACTTTGCTACTAAGCCACCAACCTTGCTGTTACTGGACCTCTGCAATCTTGAAATGGACCTGACAACTGGGTTTTCTGGAAACCCTGGCCATGGACTGGGCTTGCTACCCCAAACTCCTTGACTCTAGGCTAGGCTTTGTTAAACTTGCTCTCTGGAACCTCTGACTTTGGACTGGACTTTGATTACCCTCTCTCTCTGCCATCCTTGCTGTGTCACCTGCTTCCTGGTAGGGCTGGGCCAGTACAAATACATCCTTTGATTATGAGAAGTAGCCACATCTATCTCAAACAGCATCTTGCATCTGCTTATTTCTGAGTAGAGCTGATACCATTTTAATTTAACATCAGTTAATGAGAAGACATGCACATTCTCACAATCTGTATGAAAAACAACACAAAAATTGCCCAAAATGCATACCCTGCTTTTCTGCAAGATTGCTTTCAAAGCACCTTATAATACCACAATTTTTAATTGAAATTAGTTGCTGAGATACCCAATTCTGTTTGTTTGTTTTTAATGCAATGAAAGAAGCTTCAGCAATGAATTAAGATTCAGATTCAGAACACTGAGCAGCTGAGACTGTCAGTTGATTGAGATGATGGGGCATCAGATAGGTATATTAGTACTCTGCTGTTGTCTCCACTGTCCAGCTGATGGTGGCTTCTTAAAATTGGGTCCTGTGGAGTCCTTGCCCAATGGTTAGGGACTGCATTCTGGAAATGCTCCCCATAAAAAATAAACTATGCAGTTCAGATGACTCAGTAGCTGCTAAGGCATGACAGTATATGATGATACAGACCAGTCATCAACTACTGATGAACCATCCTCCCCTTTTGCCTTCCATTTTCTTCCTTGCAAATGTGTGGACTCCAGTGGGTTGGAAAGACATCTAATTGGCTGGAAGGCATCTTTAATTTTTCAGAAATGGATACAGTGAATTTTCATCTTCTTTGCCAGCTGGACTGCTTTAAAGTCTCCTCACTGTGTATGAGTCTGATTGTTCCACATGGAAATGAGTAGGGCTGTGAGCCTTAATCAATTTAATTGGTGCATTCATCAATGAAAGTGTTTGTTGGCTTATTCATGGGGATTTAATCGGTGGAACTCAGAGCAAAAGGACATGCTATTTTGGTACTAGTGTGTTATGGTAGTAGAGCATGAAAAAGAAAATTAATCTGACCTTTTCTTCCAACAATAGAGTGGTAGCTTTTTTAAAAAGTGTATATAATTGTACACTTCCATCAATATCCCCAAACAGCACCTGCATCGTGTTTTGCCTGTGTTCTTCTCCTCCCTGATTATGGTTTAGTTAGGAGATGTAAAAAAAAAAAAAAAATCATTCCAAAATGACAGCCTGTGCAATTTGTCACTTTATTCAGTTCCTTCATTTCATTTGTGTCACCCTTCTGTATCTCTGAATGGCGTGCCTAAGCTTCCAGTGTACATAGGCTTGCCAGGTGAATGTACCTTGTTCAAACACCAAAACCTCCTTGTGAGTCATGCCTCAGATCAGTTCATCTCACCTAGCTGTCTATCATGTAACTCAAGTTCCAAGCCAGGCATCTTTGCGGGTGCAACATAGGTGTGATAGGAAAGCTTCAAGTCTATGTCTTGTGGCTGCTTCTCTACCTGTGCAGTAAGTGAGATCAGTTTCCACCCAGGACCACAGATAAATCAGGGCATTAAAGTGAGTAATCTCACTCAACCCACCCATTTGCACTTACATGGGAGGAAACATAATTTAAATGACCTATCTTTGATACACTGTCTGCTGTTGCTGGCTGCACAGTTGCCACCATGCATCTTGAATCAAAATTCCCCTCTCCCAGTGTCATAGGTGGGTCATGAGTCTTTCTGTAAGGAAGAATCTCAGATGGACAACAACGATGTATCTATGTTATTTCAAATAATTCTTTCTTTAAATAATTGGCAGAGGCATGCAGAGGCATATGTCTGCAGCAAGGATGACATTAAGACACTTAATGCATTCTGAGGTATTGTCATGGGCCAATCAGCTGTCACGTCCTCTTTGGAGGAAGAATCAGAGGAGTTGGGCCTCACGCTGGTGGAATACCCACCCGAGCAGCTAGGTTGAGAAACAGACCAAATAGGGGAAGCATCAGGAAGTGAGAATGCTTCCCAGCCACAGCCCTTGGCCTCCACTGCGTACTCCTGAACCAGTGGAGCACAGAAGAAGGAAGAAGTGCTTGACAGTTTTGGAGAGAAGATGGAACACTTGCCTAATGGCACAACAGCCATCAGTGTTGGTTTCTGGATCCTGATCTTTACAGGATCAAGACTGAGATGTTGATGGAAAGCATCAAGGACCTAAGCGACACCTGTGCTTGGGAATGAGTCAGCAAAAGGAGACAGTTAAAAGGAACAAGCTGAACAAGGCTTGGTGTGCAAGCAACTTCTAGAAATCCAGACACTGTATTTTGCTCTGGTTTCCAAGTCTTTGTCCCTGAACTCCAGACCCTCATTTTCCCCTGAACTTTGGACTTAACCTGTAGCTCCCTGATTCTGGACTGGTTAGTAGACCGTGCTCTTGCATTCTGTCTTAGTTGTTACTCTTATATTTGTGCAGCCTGGAAACCCTGGGTAGAGTAAAAGCACAAGGCTCTGCCCTGAACATTACAGGTATGCACAGAGGCAGGATTTCTATGGGGCGCATGTTTGAATATGGGCTCAATAGCCCACTGAACAGTCAACTCTAGTGTTTGTGATGCATGATGCTACCATGTGCCAAACTGGTGGGTGCTTGAGCAAGTCTAGTCATTGATGTGCACATTTGAACCCATGACTATATAATTTGCCACATCTTCTGGTTCTTTCAGTCCATTTTCCTCTTTCCCTTTGCCTGTGTTTCTTAAGCATAAATTTTGATTAGACAGGGCAAAAAAGCAGTCTAGATGTAACTGGTGCAATTGCATCAAATATTCCTTTTGTGCAGAGTTTTACTGTGCAGTGGTAAAACACCACATAAGTAAAATTTTGATATACGATTAAATCATGTGGTAAAACACCACATATGTACCACCACATAAAAATGTGGTAAAACACCACATAAGTAAAATTTTGATATACAATTAAATCAAGATTACTTTTTCTTTTTTTAAAAAAAGTTGTGTATATATAAAGGTGAAGAACCTCTGGACAGCTAGCAGTTGGGCACTGGTTAATTCTTGCAGGCTGTGAAGAAGTGCCTTTCTAGATGTAGGTTAGAAATGAGCAAAAACCTTCCTCCAAGTTAACTGGCTCTTCATCCAATGGAACAGCCACTTAACTTGGAGGAAGTCTCCTTAGACTGGAGGAAGACTTCAAACTTGAGCCAAAAGGAAAGATGGAGTATGAATATTTTAATGAATGAAGAAGTAAATAAACTTTATTCATTGGAGTGGTAGGATAGGGGCATGATCCACCCACTCAGTCTGTATGAAAAACTGTTCTTTGTGTAGATCCAGGTGGGTAGCTATGTTGGTCTGAAGCAGTAGAACAAAAATTTGAATCCAGTGGCATCTCTAAGACCAACAAAGTTTTATTCAAACTTCTTCAGATAGAGTGAAACTGAATTTCCACAGCCATAACATATAAAAAGAGAGAAGATGGTGGGATTTAGTTGCCAGGAAAGGCCAATTACAGTCCAGACAGAGACAGAAACAAAACTGAAATTACCTGTTCATAACCATTTGTTTGGGTTCAATTCTGGGGCGAAAACAGTAAAGGAAAGAAGTGGGCCTGCACATGAAAGCTTATACCTTGAATAAAACTTTGTTGTTCTTAACTGTCCTTTGTGTCCTCACTCTTGGCATAGGCTCTTGGACTTCTGGTCCATGGCAGTGGCCAGAGTCACTTCCTCCTCGTGTCTGAAGACTTTGGGCAATAATGAGCAACACAAATATAATTTGAGTAGAGGCAGGTTTGCTTATCACCATGAAAGATATTTAGGTCCTATTGCATGCTTGCACATTATCCATTCATCTCCATTATCCATTCATCTCTATGGGACCTGCCCGGAAGACCTTACCTTTAATAAGTACGCATGAAATCTTTCACAGCCAGACCCACAGATATGGAACGTGATCCCTAGGCCTGGCGAAGCCACAGAGGTACACACTTAGTATGGAATTTATTTTAATCTATGCTAATCCCTTAGTAAATTTCCTAATTGGAAAGGGGGGGGAATCAATAAAGGTCAATGGCATTAACTAGGAACATCAGGTCCAAACAAAAGAGCAGATGCTTCCCCTTCATTTCACTTTAGCGTGACATGATGAATACTTTTAATTAGATCATCTGAAGGAAGACTCAGGCAGCCAGTGCTCCATTTGGACTTGCAGTTCTGGTAAAGCCGAAGTCACAAATTTTGCTAATGTTGCTAAGTGCCGGTGCAAGGAAATGCCTTGATGGGAACGTTGCAAAGAAATGCCCTGATAGGAGATAAACAGTTTTGCTGATCAATCTGCCCTACAGTTCCTGTGATTAACCAATAAACACCCATCAGCCTGTGCATGAGCAACCCCAGAGAGCCTGCTTCCTGCTTTTGGGCCCGACAGAACTCTGCTGTAATGGCCACATGCTCTGGGACTTCAGACCTTCTCTGCTCTGGGACTGCAGAAGGATACAATGGCTTCTTTTTTGCTGGGAGACAGCCCCTCCAGGAAGAACACAGTGTCAAAGGGAAGACCATGCTGGCCCTAGCCATTGATTATAGAGCACGTTTCTGCCTTGGAGAGCTTGATCCCACACTCCCTGCCATAACTAGCTCGCCTCCAACTGCCACATGTTATGGGGATGCAGACAAAAGGAGGAGGATGCCACATTGTTTGATTGCATTGTAAGGTATCTTGGAGATAACTAGGTCAAAAGTTCGGGGTATAAGATCTTTAAGATAAGTAAAGAAACATCCAAGGCATTTTCTTCAAGTCACATCTGAAAGCAAGGATCTAAATAAGGGGTCCCCCAATATGGTGCTCATGGGTGCCACAGCACCCATTAACACCTTTCCTTGTGTCCATTAAGTGTTTTTAGAAAGTGGGCAAGGCCATGTGGGGCTTTGGCCCAGCAAAGCTTCTGATTGGGCGCTGGAGATTTGGTTGCTTGGGCAGGTTTTTAAAAGCATTGCTTTGACAGCAGCTGCCACTGTAGCAGAAGGATTTTCAGTGTGTGACCGAGGGTAAGCTGCAGAACCCATTTTTGTGGCTGGTTTTGCCTCCTGCAGCTGTGCCCGCCATGCTGTGTCAGAATACTGAAGATGCCCACAGGTTCAAAAAGGTTTGGGACCCCTGATGTGAATGTTTTAAACACATATGCACACACATGAAGCTGCCTTGTCCTGAATCAGACCATTGGTCCATCAATGACAGTCTTGTATGTTCAGACTGGCAGCAGTGCTCCAGGGTCTCAGGCAGAGGTCTTTCACATCATCTCATACCTGAGCCTTCTAACTGAAGGTGTTGGGTATTGAACCTGGGACCTTCTCCGTGCCAAGCCGATGCTCTGCCACTCAGCCAAAGCCCCTCCCCCAGTGTGGAAAGTCTTGTCAAATCACAGCCAGCATATGGTGACCCCATAGGGTTTTCAAGTGAAGACACATTCAGAGGTGGTTTGTCATTGCCTGCCTCTGCTTCATGATCCTGGACTTCTTGGTGGTCTCTCATCCAAATACTAACCAGGGACAGCCCTCCTTAGCTTCCAAGATCTTTCCAGGGGTGATTAACACTGTAAGATTCAAGCAAGGCATTGCTTGTTGCCATTAGCAATTGTCTCACACCATGGTAATGATAACTTATTTATGATGACTGGGACATGGCCCATGTCTCAGATGCAAAAGGACTGAATAATAAATGTTGATGCTAATAGATGGAATTGAATAGTAAATGCACACAAAAGTTGACCAAAGACATATCTTCATGAGGCCAGTTAGGTGAGAGCTGAGAGCAAAGAAGAACAGGCAAGCAATTGCACACTATTAAGAAGAAGTAGGTTTTTATACCCCCACTTTTCTCTACCTTCAGGAGACTCAAAGCAGCTTACAATCACATTCCCTTCCTCTCCCCACAACAAGCACCATGTGAAGTAGGTGGGACTGAGAGAGCTCAGAGAGAATTTTGACTGGCCCAAGGTCACCCACCAGGCCTTATGTGGAGGAGTGGGGAACCAGACCTGGTTCTCCAGATTAGAGAATGTCTCTGTTAACCACTACACCATGCTGGCTCTCATTCAGGTGTGTCACCAAGGACAAATCTGTTACAGTGATAGAGAAATGAACATCTTCCCTTTGGAATGGAGGAATCATTCCTCTGATCACATTCTGGGCAACTATCCTTGTTTTGGCATGACTGAGGCATGATCTACACATGTGGTAGAATGAGGGGATAATAAGGTGGCAGTGTGCTCAGGTGATAAACTGGACTGAATCACTTCAGACGGCAGGTAATACATTTTTCAAACTTCCCCTACTTCCCCTACATTTATACTTCCATGCCAGTCGAAATTGAGAACAGCATGAACATTGGGGGTGGGGAATAGAATCTTAATTTGCAGAGATTTATAATCCGGAGGAACATTAAGAATATGAGTGACCTCCTCCATTTGCATTCCAATGATGTAGCCCATTCTACCTAGAGCATGGTGCTGGCAACCCCCAGAAGCTCTTGGGGGGTTGGAGCATGGGGGACATTGCTGAAGCGGTGACATCATTGCTTCTGGATGATTACCCAAAACTGATGTTACTACATGAGCGACACTCTAAGAATTCCCTTAAAGACCATAGAGACTGGATAAATTGCTAGAGTATCATGGGCAGTGACCAGAAGTGACATCACTGCATACAAAATATTATCCCCCATTTTCTGCTGCTGCTCAGTTGCCTAAGAATGGGCAAGGATGAAAGGTTGTCCATCACAGGTGGGCAACGGGCAGCCCTAATGCTACCATCTCAGAATTCTACCACCTCATTTTGCTGCATGGGTAGACCTGGCCTTACTGGCTGTGACCTGGTCTAGCTTCTGACTTGGCACTTCTGTGGCTCCTTTCTTGCGCCGCTGTCTTAAGAACAAATGCATTTAAGCACTCAGGATGGTTTAAATCAGGGCTGGCTGGGGAAGTTGTAAGCCCCAAGGGACTGACTGATCCATGTCTAACCACAAAGGACTTCTGTAGTGGTAACTGCAGACAAAAGGATCCTGATGGCACCTGACAGAAATGAAAGGAGGGGTGTGGCATCTCATAGGGGAAGTGCAGGGCTGGTTCCAGATTGGGGGGCCTGGGTGGAGAGTTCCCAGGTGCCCCCTTCCCACCCACTCACCCATGTCTCATATTACCTGCCTGTGCATCCCTATCTACCCTGCTCACAAGCCCTCCCACTGCCCATCCTCACAGCCAGCTGAACTGCCTGTAGCCCTTTCCCTGATGGCACTGGGCAGTGAGTGCAGCTGGACGTATGGGAGGCAATGCACCTACAAGAGAGCAGGCAGGGGAATGGCATGTTGGGGAGGGCGGGTCAGCTGCAGCAGTGGGCCCAGCTAGATGCCCTGGGCCCTGGCGGCTGCCCCATCTGAGAGTATGCCAACCCTGGTGTGGAGCACAAGGGACACAAGTTTGCAGGGCAGTGGAGGGTTCCATGCTTTGAAAACCCTTCTTGTACCCACGGGAGAATCGCTCTAGTCACAAGAAGTAGGGAGCTGAGGATGGTTGCTGTGGAAGAGCTGCCAACTTGAGTCCAGGGAAGGGAGAGAAAGCACTCTGGGAATGTTTCCTTAAAGACTTGGGCCTGGTCTGGTCATGAAGGAGATCAGCACAGTTATAAGATGGCAGCATGCCGAAGGGGCGGAATGGACTGTACCACTACAGACTACAGGGGACAAATCTCTGAAAATGGCTGACTAGGACAGTGTGTGAACGGACATGCTAGAACTGTGTTGTACTATTTATTGTTTAATTGCCTCGAGTTTTTACAATGGGGAGAACATAAAAAAATGTGACTGCACCACTGGCATTCTGATACGGTACAGTCCATTCTACCACCTGACAACTATGTCACCACATTCTGTTTAGGCTTGCCAGCTCTGGACTGGGAAATACCAGGAGATTTTGGGAGTAGAGCCTGAGGAGGGCTGGGCTTGGGGAGGAGAGGGATTTCAATAGGGTATAAGGCCATAGAGTCTGCCGTCCAGAGTGGCCATTTTCTCCAGGTGAACTGATCTCTGTCACCTGGAGATCAGTTGTAATCCCAGGAGATCCAGCCACAGCCTGGAGGTTGGCAACCCTAATTCTGCTGCATGTTTAATTCAGGCTCTAATTTTTATCATCCCCTAAAGGGGAGAAATGAAATTAACTTTTCAGACTGGGTTAACATATTTTTTTTATTTAATTATTGTTTTCGATTAAATTATTTTTATGTACTGTAATCCCCCCCCCCCCCCCCCGGTTGTATGCTGCTTTAATCAGGTACTGGGAAAGTGGCATAGGCACATCAGTATACAGATGGCAAGTTACTAACTTGTAGCCTTATCTGTCTCATGGCTGTTGGAAAGGTAAAACAAAATTAAAAGATATGAGAGCCAGCCTTGAGCCCTCAAGCACAGTGTGGAAATATTTGAAATTAGCCAGTTAAATTAACCAGTTAAATTAACAAGACAGGCAAATTCATGGAGGAAAGGCCCATCAATAGCTAGTAGCCAGGATGTACAAATAAAGCCTCCATGTTCAGAAGCTGTATACCTCTGCAGAACAGGAACTGGGGAGCAACAATGGAGGGAATCTTTGGCTACTGTGCCTTGCTTGTAGACTTTCCAGGGCCAAGATGAGAAACAGGATACTGGAGTATATGGACTTATGTGCTCTGATGTTCTCCTGCATGTATAGTTCACAGTGGTAAGTATAGACTTCATTTAGGATGGAGATCCTGGTGATCCCTCCAAGTCCAAGGGTAATAGGAGAACTTGGAGAGAGAACAGAATGTTGCTGTGATAGTATCAGCTTCAGGTGTGTCCCCTGCTGCCCTAGATGAGAAAGCAGACATTCAGTGCCTGTTTTAATGAATGGGGTCTCTTCCAGCCAACAAGCTGGAAAAAGAGAGGGGGCAGAAATTCTACTGCATTCTAACTTTGGATTCGGTAGACATTCAGAAGCAGAATTTTGCTTGCAAAACGCCTTGTCTTTAGCAAGGATTTGGAATCCAGATTTAAAATCACTTAAAGGAGTGCCAAGGATACAAATTTCATGAATTATCTGTGAATAATTCATTGCAGCTCAAATCACACAATATGAATTCAGTCATTTACTGTCAATCTTTGCCTGCCTCCTTATGGTAAAAACATAGTGCCGACATCTTTAAATAATTAGTTGTACCAACAAACATGGGATGCCTGATGGCCCAGCTTATGAATAATAAAGAAATGTCTGACTTCCTGAGGCTGCTGGAAATTCTAAACAGCTGAAAAAAGCGACTAATGTATGTGGGGGTCTAATGAAAGGTGGAGGGTTAAGATCAGAGAAGACTCAGCTTATATAGACAGATGTGAGACCAGGCCAAAAATATACTTGCTGCGTAAGTAAGGCTTTTCACCTGTCCTATCAACTGAACAATGCTTTTGTCAGAATCTTATAAATGGGTGTCTGTTGCACTAATTGTTGTGCTTTTTACCTAAAAGAAACTGGTCTTCCCCCAAATTCCTTTTACAGAAATGGAGAAGGAAGAATTGTGAATGTCTTGGGTCCTTCTGATTTACAAAATGGTTTCCTGGATCAGAGTTTTCCTAATAAACTCCTTGGGTATTGTCTTACCCCAATATGAAAAATGGGTTTGGGGCAGAAAAACCATCCCAGTAGAAAAATATATACAATTTTGGGGTGGTTTTTTTTTTTTTGGTGATTTGTTTTCCATGGATACTTACCATGTGCTTCTATGTTCTGTTATTGGCCCTCAAAAGGAACTGGCTGGCCACTGTGTGAGACAGTGCTGTTGGACTAAATGAACTACTGGTCTGATCCAGCAGGGCTCTTCTTGTGTTCTTATTTGTTTAAATAAAGTAAACTGTAAATAAACTCTTGTAATTCCAGGCCCCAGGGAGGCCAGGCTCGCTGCCACCAGAGCCAGGGCCTTTTCGGTGGTGGCTCCTTACTGGTGGAATGAGCTCCTGGAGGAGATCAGGGCCCTGTGAGACCTTGCACAGATCCACAGGGCATGTAAGATGGAGCTCTTCCACCAGGTCTTCAACAAGGAGCACCCCCTACCATAAATGGCCACTATTAATTGGTAGCAGAGGCTGGCCTGAGTTATGGGTGAATTATACCATCTGTAGAATGAGGGGCAGCTGGATACCATATTGCACACCATCTTGTTTTGCACACACCATCTTGTGTTGCTATTGTTGATGGTTGATGTTTTAACTGATTTTAAATGTTTTATATACCTTGGCGTATTCGCCAAACTCTGTTAGCTGCTCTGAGCCTGTGTGTGTAAATATGAAAAATAAATAAATAACTGACTATATTTTTGCCACTGTACATATGACGGTGTTCTACGAGGGAAACGCTGTAAAGCCTCTTTTCTCTGCATTCTGTTAAAAAAAAAAGTACAGCCAGAGTAGGAAATACACACCAAGATTTATGTCCAGGTTTGAACATGCCAATTTTGATTTGCAGTGGTTCCCAAACATTTGGCAGTTAGCATAGAACACTTAGAGAAAAAGAATGCTCTTGAATAAGGATGCTCTTCTGGTAACCAGGAAGCAAACTGTGTTGCGTACCATCCTATGTCACCTTAAACTCATCATTTGGACATTTTTAAACACCTGCTGCAGGAAGCACAAAAAGGTTTGGTTAACCAAAAATGGCATGCACGATTGCATATTCCTTGTATTTGGGGGAAGAAAATAAACATTGGATTTGATTGCTTTAGATTTTTTAAGTCATCTGCTTTTAGGTCATTGAGGCAACCCCCCACCCCCATGAATAAATCTCTTGGGAAATTACGATGTCTAGTGTAGTACTCCAACCATTTAATGTCCACGAACACCATAAAGGAGATCATATAAAGACAGGTTTAAAAATCCACTGGCCAATGGTCCAGTATGGCTATTTGCTTCCACTCCTTTACATGCATACATGGCAATGAGTTGGACCCAACCAGCTTTTCTGCTGGTGAAGAAGGAAGAAGGAATACTCTTTGACCAAAAAGGCTATGCTGAGAATCATGGGAGAATCATGGTTTCCTCTAAGCTGAGCTAGCGTGAGCTAGCTCACAGTTTTTTAGCCTCCAGCTCATAGATTTTTGTCTTAGCTCAGGAAGGATGACTCCAGAGCAAACTAATTTATGCAGTAGCCAAATCGCTCACTCACAACTTTAATGCCAGTAGCTCACAAAGTAGAACTTTTGCTCACAAGACTCCACAGCTTAGAGGGAGCATTGGTGCTGGCATGTGCAAAACCCCTGCGGGACAAGAGCAGTAGTATGGAAGGAAATGAGCACTGAATGGAAAAGCTGTCTGGATTGCACTGTCAATGGCAGGCATGCCTGTCTATCACATGCAGTCTTTCTCAGAAAGATAGAAAGATGCCTCTAATTTGACATACATACATTTGGCATACGCAGATTAACAGCATCCAGGTACATCAGATGCTTCATGTGGTGACTTTTATATATGAAGGGACATGTGCATATTTCAGAGAAGAAACACAGACTAAATTATTTCCCCAGTCAGTGGCATGCCATAAAAATCCAGCGTCTCCAAATACAGTTTAGTGTTTCATAAAGAACCAATAAAAACTTTGATTCATAAAATTTTAAAAAAGACATCCATTCATTGGACACCTTTAATTTATTAAACCTACACTAGTGTTGGAGTATGCAGATAGCTGTTTTTAGTCAGAATTAAACATAGATAGATGGATAGATAGATAGACGGATAGACGGACAGACGGACAGACAGACAGACAGATAGATAGATAGATATTTGACGTTGAGTTGCACCTGACTTACGGCAACTCCATAGGGTTTTCAAGGCAAGTGACATTCAGAGATGGTTTGCCATTGCCTGGCTCTGCATCACAACTCTGGACTTCCTTGGTGGTCTCCCATCCAAATACTAACCAGAGCTGACAGTGCTTAGCTTCCAAGATCTGAAAAGATCAACGTAGCCTGGGTTATCCAGGTCAGGGCTTTATCTAAACCCACTGAAATTAGTGGCCTCTACAAAACCTCTGTCTACATAGGATTGGGGGCTTTAAGCTTGTAAGGCCTGTTTGTTCACATCAAGCTACTATTTTTCATTCTTACTGTTTTAAACAACTGTTTATCCATTGTTTTAATGGATATCATATAACTAATAATATTTAGTCATGTTTATCCCTGCAATCCTATGCATGCTTATTGAACTCTTACTTCAAGTAAACAAACAGTGAAGAGGGAGGGATAGCCACCCTAAGTATTTATTTTAAACAGAATGGTGAGAGATAAATGTTAATAAACTTTCCCTATCATTTGGGACTAGAGATCTCCCGCCCCCAATGAGGCTTGCCTACCAGCACTCTAGCAGCTGGTAGGAGAAAGAAAAAGTTTTTAAAAATCACCATCAGCAACAACATGATGTCACTTCCAGAAAAAGAGGAAACCCCAGAAGTGACCCCAAGTGGACCAAATTGGTCCCCACTGTATTTTAAAGAACAGGAGTTGTCTTTCTTCCCAAAACATTACATCGATGGAGTACTCATGGTTCCCAGCTTGGCATTTGCCAGTGTTTCCTGGCGCCTATTTTCTTCTTCCCTGAATCAGTACTTCCCCATAGCCATGTTTTCCCTCCAGCTCACTGGAGAAGATGTTTCAGAAGAACTCAGAAGGCATCACCTTTACATCTACAGGAAGAACCCACTTGAAGCAGCAGCCTCCATCATAGAAGGATGCTTGTTCTGGAACCGCCAAACACTTTGTGACTGATCTAAGCCTTCGTGGCACCCATTTTATCATCATTGGCTGAACACCCCCTCCCAGGGCAGCCATTTTTAGTGGCTACATGTTCACCAAATAGCAGATGTCCCCATAGGCATAACAGGATTGAGGACCCCTAGGTTAAACCCAATGTCCTATCCAACTAGTTCTGCACACTGATCAACTAAATGCTCCTAGGGATTTCTGAGCTTGATGGAGATGGCTAACCCAAATTTGTAACCAGCATCATTCATTCAACAATCGTATCTGATGGATCTTTCTTCCATCTATCTTTTCCTCACTGGGACCCCTTGTTCTGCAAGCCCCAACATGATTATCTCTCCTTGGCCCTGCAATTTTTGTAAGCAATCCCAAAGAGCTATTTTGTCGAGAATAAATAAACCCCTGCCTGAAGAAATATAACATCCAGTACAATCTTAAGACTTTGTAGGGGGACTGTCCCATCACCTCATGGTTCCTGGATACCCAGTCCAAACTGCCAATTTCTCTACTTTCAAGTGTCTAATCTGCAATTACATCTCTTTGCTTTGGCCAAGCCACCGAGATTTATTAGAGAGCTCGGTTGTGTGTAGACTTCTTGCAAGACTCAGGTGGTAAAGCCCTTACCAGGGGATGGAAATTGTTTAATTATTGATTGGGTAACTATTTGGAGTGGGAAAGGAAATGCAGTATATAAAACAATACAATAAAGACAGAACAAAAGAAAACCTTTTGACAGCATGGAGGAATGTGGTTTCAGGAAAGGATGCAAGCCAGTCCTAATTATGCTCCCATTATAATCTGCCTGCGTATTGGGGAGGGGGTTGGTGCACAGTAATTGGTACAAGGTGTAAATGAACACTCATTAAGCTGCAGACTACACAAGTGCTCCTTCCATGTGAGAGGGCTGTAAATACGACTTTTAATGAAGTTATGACATGCTTGCCAATAAAAGTCATTTACTTCACAGTATTACAGTTAATTATACACAGCTGGAGCCATTTACAGCTTGTTCCTTGTTCACAGTGCTTAGGCTCACCAGACCCTCGCATTGCCAGGCACTGCTCAGTGCCGCCAGTGCAGGAGGGAAGATGAGGCTAGGAAGAAAGTTGAAGGGAATGCAGTTTAAGAAAAATGGGGCCCAGAGGCCTACTGAGTCTTTTCTTCTTCCAAGGCATCGAATTGAGGCTCATAACGTGCATTACTATATGGGGCTGTTCTGGAAGGTTGTGATCAGGGGTCTGTTGGGCCTTAGCGAGGTGGAGCAAAGTTCCGCCAGCTCAGGAGTGGCCACTAGGGCAGCCACGGACCGAATCAGATTCTCTGATCTGATTCGGCCAGCTGCCGAATTGCTGCCGAAATTCAGCGGCAACTCTAAAAGCAACTGGAGGGGAGGGGGTTTGAGGGAGAGGCTCCAAACTTGCAGGGTAGCTGCTGGGGCCTCTCCTCGAAATACCCACCAAGTTTCAAGAAGATTGGACCAGGGGGTCCAATTCTACGGGGCTCCAAACAGGTTGCCCCATTCCCTCCATTGTTCTCTATGGCAGGAAAAAAGTAACACTTTTTCCCAGCATAGAGAACAATGGAGGGGATGGGACAACCTGTTTGGGGGCCCGTAGAATTGGACCCCGTGGTCCAATCTTCTTGAAACTTTGTGGGTATTTCGAGGAGAGGCCCCAGCAGCTACCCTGCAAGTTTGGAGCCTCTCCCTTAAACCCCGTTTCCTCCAGCCCCTCATATACCCTATGAGTTTTTGCCATTGATTTCAATGGCCCATAGGGTATAATGGGGCTGAAACTGACATTCCCTTTCTGACACACTTCTGGTGATGTCAGGGGACGTGGCATATGTTAATGAGTTATGCTAATGAGTTATGCTAATGAGCTCCTGCACCTCTTGTTCTACGAAAGGACCCTTGGTTGCGATATAGATTCATACTTTCTGACTGTGCTCGTTTGCTGTGGATAATGCCTACCTTGTGGACCTGTGTACATGACTGTCCTTCCATCCACCATGTTTTTTTTTATCCCATCCTTGGAGAAGCTCAGGATTGCATAAGAACTTAAGAAGAGCCCTGCTGGGTCAGACCAGTGGCCCATCTAGTCCAGCAGCTTCCTGTCTCACACAATAGCCAATCAGTTCCCCTGGATAGCCAACAACAAGGCATAGAGGCCAAGATCTTCCCTGTTGCTGGAAATAAATATATCAAAATAATTACTCTCAGCATTCCACAGTTAAGAAGGGTACATCTGCCCATCAGTCTCTGATTTTGATATATTTATTTCCTTCACTAATTAACCCCTCCCCCAGAATTAAACCCAAACAAATGGTGACCATATAAACTAAGCTTGTTCTTCCAGTTTGGTCCTTGCATCTGTTAAAACACCTTTATTATGCTGTGCGCTAATTTGCTGCTCACCTACCTATATGTATGAACTGGTAACTTGCATTTCAGTGCATTTGGAGAAGCTGCATGCACACAAAAGCGTATACCTTGAATAAAACTTTGTTGGTCTTAAAGGATGCCACTGGACTCAAACTTTGTTCTATATTTCTGAGATGTTCTGTCTGTTGGCAGATGTTGCACCTCAGTGCAGTTATAAAGCAATTTGGTTTAAGGCAGCTGCAGACCAGTTTTATAGCACTGTGAAACAACAGCATATACTCAGGAGTAGCCTGTTGTTGCTTTTCATCAAAATGTCAAAGGAGGAGCCAGGAACAAGCATGTGTATTAGTAACTAATTATTTTTGTTGTTGATTTTACCAGTTCTGCCCAAGATCTTCCAGACGGTTCTTTTTTGTATGGAATAAAGTGTTCCTGGCTAAGGACAGAGATAGTGTCAGCCGTTCCATCATTTAAATGCCAAACATTGCCCCGTGAGCACAAAACATTGCCATAAAATTACTTTCTGGCAAACAATGACGCACAAAAAAGGGCCAGGCTGGAGATGTTACCCCTTCTTCCCCATTCAAGTTATTCTTAGCTATGGGTTTTATTTGGTTGTGTTTCATTTTATGGAATTAGTTGGATGAAGGTTTTTTTCTGATTGACAAATCTACTGTCCTTTTAAATATTTGTGGGGGGAGTCCTTTCCTCTTGACCTAGAACCCCCTCCCACACACATTAGGAGAATTGATTTACAACTAGAGATGCCCCCCCCCCCGCCCGGAATTACAGCACATCTCTAGGCTACGGAGAGAAGTTTCCCTGCAGGAAATAGATGCTTTAGAGGGCTTTGGAGTTGTACCCCACTGAGGTCCCTGTCCCCCCCCCCCCCCCGGGCTCCATCCCCAATTCTCCAGAAACTTCCCAACATGGATCTGGCAACCCTGTTTACAGCATCTCAGTTTTCTGACTCTGTCGGGGTTTCACAAACTTTTATTTGAAAAAAAAAGATGTTGTGTTGAAAAAAGACCCCCTCCTTTCCTCTCTGGTTGCCCCAATATTGTTTTTGACAAATAAGAAGGAACGCATGCAGTCGTGAGAGTATACGGCCAGTCCAGTGCTCCCTCTGAGCTGAGTTAGTGTGAGTTAGCTCACGGTTTTCTAGCCCCTGGCTCACACATTTTTGTCTTAGCTCACAAAAGATGGTAGTAGCCAAATTGCTCGCTGGCAACTTTAATGCCAGTAGCTCACAAAGTAGAATATTTGCTCACAGGACTCCGCAGCTTAGAGGGAGCATTGATGGCCACATGCATTATAGAAGGTTTTGTAGTCGGGAGGCTCCCAATAGCCGCGGCCTGGCTCACTATTACTCTAAGATTTATTTTCCTTTTACAGGCTGTATGCCAGCACACACACACACAAACTTTTATAGTGACAATAAAGTGCTTTAAACTCTCTTCTAAGCTTCTGAGGCAGGCAGAAAATCCCTTCGCACCACTCCTAATTAACTTCTAACCTGCTGGCACTTGCGTTCTCTCTCCCTTTCTCTTTTCTTTTAACTGCTAATGAAGTCTAGGAGCCGGGAACTCTCCCTTGGTTTCCCTAGTTTGGGCTAGTTGTTAATTACACGCCTTATGTTCCCATTGTGCGGGTGGATTCTTTAGGTACAAGTCAGCATTATCTGCTCCTTTTAATCTTTCCCTGTTGTTGGGGGCCCTTTTATCAGCTTGTAGCCTTTTTCTTCCATTGTGAACTACACAGATCGCTAAGCAAAGGCTGGGGATCTTCCAGCGGAAGGGAGGGAAAGGTGCAGTCCTTCAGTGCACAAGCAGAGTTCCTGATGTTTGCAGGTCTAGCTGTTCCCTTAGAGGGCCAATTGGTGACAGTATGAGGATCTGATTCCCCCCACCTCCCCAAGTAACACTCATTACAAGGAAAAGCCTAGAGCTATGATTGCTGTGATAAGAGTGTGCCGGGTTCCGATATGATGCTACACACACTGGATGGTGTTTTACCTCTGCCCCCAGTGCTGCTGATTAACTATGGTACAGAAATGTTGGACAAGTGTTTCCTCTCTTTCCTGCCTACCTGTCTACCTAAAGCTCAAGGCAGGTTACAAGCACTTGATACACAGTCAGCAAAGAATGCATTTTTTTTAAAAAAAAAGACTATGAGAAAAGAAAATATTATACAATTTACCATCTAAACAAGTCTCCCATTTACCTGCCCAGGTTGGGGATAAATTTTATATTTTAAGATTTAGTTTATTTGTACCCTGCCATTCTCCCCAACCGGGGGGGGGGGGGACCAAAAGTGGCTTACATTGTACTCCTCTCTTCCATTTTATCCTCACAACAACCCTGAGAAGTCAGCTAGGCTGAGAGACTGTGGCCCAATCTGCATCTAGCATTCACTCCACTGTTTTACCAAACTCACCATGTTGGAACAGAAATTCCCCTCTGCATTGCAGGCCACTTTCCCTTCCTTTGATTGTTGGATTTTATTGTCGTTTCCACACTGCATGCTGGTTTCACTTCCTTTGATCTCTCGGTTTTATTGTACTGTCTGCATAGATTTATGGCCGCTTTATAGCCATTCAGGGGTGACTCTGCAGTCAGTATGGTTGGCCCGGGGTATTTGAATGTTGTTTTGAGCTGCATCTTTTTTCTGTTCCAGTGTGGTTTTGGTAAAACAACGGAACGAATGCTAGATGCAGAATGGGCCTATGACTGGCCCAAGGTTGCTGAGCAAGCTGCCACATCACGAGTTGAGATCTGAACACAGGCTCCTCAGATACTGGTCCAACATTCTTAACCACTGCACCACACTGGTTGTCATAGCAACAGCCAGTCCCAGTTTCCTACTCTCAAGGAACTGAGGATTGGGAGGGGGAAAAATGGCCTCCATAAAGATAGATCAAGTTGGTGAGCTGTGTTGGTCTGAAACAGTACAACAAATTTAGAGTCCCGTGGCACCTTTAAGACCAACAAAGGTTTGTTCAAGGTATGAGCTTTCCTGATAAAGTGTGCCTTGCACAGAAAAGCTCATACCTTGAATAAACCTTTGATGGTCTTAAAGGTGCCACTGGACTCTAAATTTGTTGGCCTCCATAAAGGGATGCTTTAGGAATTTCTCACCTAGGGGAGGCAGCCAAACAGCAAACTCCACCCTCCCCAGGCACATATCCACCCCCCCCCCCAAATCTTCCAGCATGTCTTGAGGCAGTGTTGGGAACTCTACCACCAGAGAATCCCCCCACACACACACACAAATTGGCTGCCAAATGCCTGCCTAAAAAGAGTGGCTTTATAATTTGTGCAGAACATGGAGGGTCGTAAAAACCTTCTGCACCTCCCCAGAGAGGGCATTCCATATGACTGGAACCAGCTATGAGAAGGACCAGGCCCACACTGTGGCTTGCTGGATAGCTTGCATTGAGGCTTCAACAAAGCCAGCCCCCCAAATCTATTTACTACCTTTTTATCTTGTCCCCGTACCCCCCGAGAAGATCAGGGCACCATTCCCAACACCATTTTATCCTGACAATAACCCTGTGATGTAGAGTAGATTAAAGGAGAGTACCTGGCTTGAGGTTACCCAGTGCATAGGGCTTCCAAGCTTCCCAACTAAGGCCTGAGGCCTCCTGCCATTAACCCTAGTTGCCCACTGCTGCTCTGAAAGGCAGGGAGATAATTTAAAAAAAATGGTGGTGCTACATCACTTCTGGGGGGAGACCCCAGAGTTTCTAGCAATTCCTAGAGCTACCCTTTGTCACTTATGAGATTTCCTCGAAAGTGATGGAGCGGTGCAGAGGACATTGCGCCCAGTATGTCCCTGTCCATAATGGTAGCACTGAGGTTAGTGGCAGAGTGGGGATTTGAACCCTGGTCTCCCAAATTCTAGTCCATCTCTTTAACCACGATGTCATTATGTCATCCAGAGCCCTAAATGATATTGATATCTATTTACTTCATCCACAACCTTTCTCCCTAGTGGGGACCCAAAGCAGCTTCCATCATTCTCCTCTCCTCCATTTTATCCTCACAACAACCCTGTGAGGTAGGTCTGGCTTAGAGTGTGTGACTGGTCTGATGTCACCCATGAAGCATTCAGGACAGGGTGGGGGTTTGAATCTGGATATCCTAGATCCTAGCCGAACAGTCTAACAACGACCATGAAGGTTGTTTCAGAGGGCAGCCATGTTGGTCCACAGCAGAACAGCTAAATTCAAATTTAGAAGCCCCTTAGAGACCAGCAAGATTTGGGGGGGTATGATGATGGGAGCTTTGACTTAGAAGTTTATAGCCCCCAAATCTTGTTATTCTCTAAGGTGCTCCTGGACTTGGATTTAGCTGCTTCAGGGCTGTGGGTGATATACAACATTTGATAAAAAATATCAAAACCATAGAAAAAATGCATAAACAGTACTAATACAGCAAATCTGAAAGAATCAGATGGTGAAGTTCCACAGTTTCTTCTCACTCCAGACCGGGGGGTGGGGGGGAGAAGAGGAACAGAGTCGTCTGGAGAGGAGGAGAGGGTGCCAGCCAGAATGGAAACTATTGCTGTCTTCAACCAAAAGCCTAATGGAATATCTCTGCTTTACAGGCCCTGCAGAGCTGCATAAGGTCCTGCAGGGCCCTGATGGTGTTTGGCAGAGAGTTCCACTAAGTTGGGGCCAGGACCAAAAAGGCCCTGGCCTTGGTCGATGACAGCTGGGTATCTTTGGGGCCTGGGGTCACCTAACAACCAGGGGTCATTTCAAACAGGAGCTCAGGGGAGCTCAGCTCTGGGAGTTAGTTCCAGCCCCCCCCCCCCCCGGAAATGCCTGCTTGTGTCATGGCTGCAACAAAATGACCCCGCCCCCTGGAAATGTCCGTGTTCCTCCCACCAGCCTTCTGAAGGCTCCAGCCACCACTGAAGGTATCCTCCCAGAATAGTGGTATTTCTGAGGCTTGGATTAGTAGCTGTCCCTTCTCTGCCAGCTCTTCCTCCCTCCCTCCCTCCCTCCCTTCTCTCTCTCTTCTTTCTTGCCTTCTCCAATGTTCCCTTTAAGCTGTGGAGTCTTGTGAGCAAAAATTCTACTTTGTGAGCTATTGGCATTAAAGTTCTGAGTGAGCAATCTGGCTACTGCATAAATTAGTTTGCTCTGGAGCCATCCTTCCTGAGCTAAGACAAAAATGTGTGAGCTGGAGGCTAAAAAACTGTGAGCTAACTCACACTAACTCAGCTTGGAGGGAACACTGCTTCTGACATACTTCCGGTGATGTCAGGTGGTATAGCATATGCAAATAAGTTATGCTAATGAGCTCCTGCACCTCTTTTTCTACCAAATGACCCCTGCTAACAACTATGCCACACTGGCTCTCTTACTATCATTTCCATTCTTTGTTTCACATCCTTCTGGCTCCTGAACTACTCTTTTCTACAGGTCAAATACCCACACATTTCCATTATAAAGCAAAATAACTTTTTTAAAGGATGTTTGAGACTTCCCTGCGTGATGGTCAGGACACTTGCTGGTCCAAGAAGCTTTGAAGGCTGGGAGCAATCAAGGCTTTTCCACTTGCATACAGTGATGCCTACTCTATTACTCATTTCAACTTACACAATTAGCCAATAAAATCCAAGTTGATGTAAGGAAAACAAAAGGGTCTGTTCTTCCTCATTTCCGCAACATGGAGAAAAGGCTAAGACAATGCAAGTGATAGTGTACACTTTAAATTTAGGGAAATGTTATCAGGGATGTTGACAATTTGTTGCCCTTTGTACACAAACCAGAAGAGCTAATCAAGAGACCTTGTATGCAGCAAAGAGATGTAGAAAGCATCTGTGCTATTGTTCTCTGAGAGAGACAAGTAGGATGATTCAGCTACTGATTTCAGCTGAGAGGCCTGATCTAATGGATCTGGTCCATTTGGGGTTTTAAGAAGAGATTTGTTAGCAAAGTAATTAACACATCAATGGTACACAACCTGAATAAAGTGTAGATAAAGGTTTATTTAGGAACTAATATACTTGATAGTAAAGAAGAGAGAGGCCTATTACACACGCACAGCTTACTGCAGATAATCTGAGCAGTTAAGCCTTTTCCTATGGAGGAACATTCAGTCCCTTGAATCTCCACATGAAGTGGTCTGACCTGAACTTAAATTTACTATCACAACCTGAAGTTGGCCTTAATGAATATGCAGTCAACAAAATCCTAACCTCTAAAGTTAATTATAGAATTTATTTTCATTCCAGAAAAAAAAAAATCAGCCAGTATCATAATGCCCCTGTATATATCTATGGTATATGTCTATGTATATATCTATGTATATATCATTTGGATCTGGTCACTGCACCTCAAAAAAGATATTAGAGCAATTAAAATGATCAAGGGGATGGAACACCTTCCCTATGAAGAAAGGTTAAAGAAGTTAGGCTCTTTAGCTTGGAGAAACAACGATTGAGGAGTGACATGCTGATGGGACAGAAAAGGTAGAGAAAGAAGTACTTTTCTCCCTTTCTCACTATACAAGAACTCGTCAGCACGCAATGAAATTCATGAGTAGTAAGTTTAGAATAGATAAAAGGAAGTACTTCACCAAAAGAGGAATTAACACGTGGAATTCACTGCTACAGGAGGTGATGGTGGCTACAAGCATAGACAACTTCAAGAGGGAATTGGATAAACATATGGAGCAAAGTCCCAGCATTGGCTATTAGCCACAATGTATAGATGGAACAATCTGTCTCCGGTAGTGATGCTCTGTATTCTTGGTGTTTGGGGGGGCTTCTGGAGTTCTGGCCCCACTGGTGGACCTTCTGATGGCACCTACATTTTGGCCACTGTGTGACAAAGAGTGTTGAACTAGATGGGCCACTGGCCTGATCCAACATGGCTTCTCTTATGCTTTTATTTCACAAATAACATCATTATATTTTTTATTGAACTTCCACATGCTGAACATTAATCAAACAACCTGTAACTGGGCAATTCACTTGATGCCTTCATTATAATAATTCTCTTTTATGGGATATATAACAAAAAATATGGGTTGGAACTCACATAAAGTTAGAATTTTGTCTTATAATGTTCCACATATGTATGAGTTTGTCTATTTCTCCCAGAAGTACTCTAGCAGCAGAGGCAGGAGAAGTGCAATACAGCCTCTTCCCAAATGGTCCTTCTTGCTACGACCTACGTAAGAGAAATCATTTAATCTTTTAGCCAGGTAATCTTCAATGCCTTAGTTGGCATCACCAGCTGATGCCATAGTCCAGTTTTCCTTCTCACAACTATTTGCATAATTCCACCCCAGACCACTGTAGAACTAGAACACAGGGATGTGTTCATGTCTCCCCTTTCCATTCTTTTGAATTTCATTCTATGCTGCATTCCATTTTTTTCTTTAAGCCTTTCACTCTTAAACTCCTCTTGTGAACCATTAGATTCCTATTTACTGTCTTTTCTGGATAAACAAATTACAATGCAAATCTACACAAGTCTACTCTGAATCCTACTCAAGTATATTTAATGGAGTTTACTCCCGGGAAAGTGTTTTTAGGATTGCACTAGCAAGCAGAGCATGAGCTGAACTGAACCATTAGGTGTTTGAGCACCTCTATCGAAAATACAAGATGACCAGCACAATCTATTAAGCCCACGGAGAACAGAGTTCCTTCCGAAATGTGTGTACTCCCCTTTGCAAACTTTGATATCAACATCTTCACCGACTAAGGTTCAGTCACTCATGTTATAACATGACAGGCTGATAGTAAGCACAGATTTAGTATACAACATTCAATTGGAAGGAAAATTAAATGAAAAAAAAACCTGTACCGGAGCAGGTACAAAATGTAATGTCTATATTGTTTAATGTCTATCTTAGATTTAAATTATGGGCCAAAAGGTACCAGCTGGATATCAGGAAAAAGATTTTTTTTTTTGTAGCAAAAGTAGTTTAGCAGTGGAATTGGCTGCCTAGGAAGGTTATGAGCACCCCCTCACTGGCAGTCTTCAAGCAGAGGCTGGACAAACACTAGGCAGGGATGGTTTAGGCTGCTCCTGCATTGAGCAGGGGGTTGGATTAGGTGGCCTGTATGAGTTTATGATCTTTACAAAGTATTGCCTTCTCCCTTCCTGTTCTGGATACTCTACAAATCTTGGGCAAGGCCTGAGGTGCGAGCCAAAGGGCAAGAACTTAAGCTCTTTGGCTCTTAGCCTGTGTCTTCAGACAAGCTAGCCCATGAGATCAGGACTGGCCCAAGATGTAGTTGTGTCTTTTTTATTGTTCACTGTTTGACACAGTAGTTTTACATAGAGCCAGCATGATATAGTGGTTAAAAGTGGTAGACTCTGGAGAACCAGGTTTGATTCCCCCACTCCTCGACATGAATCCTGCTGGGTGATCTTGGGCATATCACAGTTTTCTCCAAACTCTCTCAGCCCCACCTACCTCACAAGGTGCCTGTTGTGGTTAGAGGAAGGGAAGGCGATCAAAAGCCGCTTTGAGTCTCCTTAGGGCAAAGAAAAGTGGGGTATAAAATCAATTCTTTCTGTCATTAAACCTCTTTTGGGCTACTGTGGGGAGGGGGGAAATGGTAAAGGTTTCCCTTGCTCGAAAGCCAGTCGAATCTGACTCTAGAGGGCAGTGCTCATCTCCATTTCCAAGCCAAAGAGCCAGTGCTGTCCGAAGACGTCTCTGAGGTCATGTGGCCAGCATGACTAAACACCGAGGCTCACGGAACCCTGTTACCTTCCCACTGCAGTGGTACCTATTTATCTACTTGCAAACTGCTAGGTTGGCAGGAACTGGGGCCAGAGATGGGAACTCACTCCATCACGTGGGTCTGCAGTTCAACATCTTATCCTCTGAGCCACTGCGGCCCCTATATGGGGAGAAAAGCAGTTATAGTTTTGGGGGTTTTTTTCAAAAAAGGTTCAATCAAAAAGCAGTCTGAGTGGCCAGCTAAAAAGGCTGAGGAGTGATGGGCCACGACATGGCCTTGGAGCCTGGATTCATGCTAACTTCAAAAGGCTAGATTGTCACCCCTCTCTTTGCAACGCCAGCCAGCTTTTGCCACAGACAGTAGCCTGCTAATACGACTAATCACAATCTCTGACTTTCAGTTGCCCCAACAGCACATTACCATGGTTGCACCATGGAAAGTGACACTTTTGTCATAATTAGGTTTTCAAACGAATCCCACTTGGAGAAATTTTTCTTCATTAAAGAAGCATTTCAGTTTCCTTATCTGCATCATTTGGCTGAGGATTAAAGGGATCCCACGGCTCCTGTGTACCAGTAATTGCCGCAGACTAATTCATAAGAAAGACACGCAACAAAGAGGCCGCTTGGTTCTACTGAGTTTTAGTTTGCACAAAGCCTTTGAATTTCCGCAACATTATTGGGAACAGATGTCCACATGCAAGTAATAAGAGCACAGATCTACTCTACCAATATCAATTTGTTATCAGCTGGTTTAAATGTTTTGGCTTTCCCTCAAAAAGATACCGATAGCATACTGTGGTGTGGAGCAAAGACATATCTTCTAAGATTCCCATTTTCTCCACAGAAATACACTTCCCAGGGTTCTTGCATCAGATATGCATCTGATGGGATGAGGTCTGACTCTGGAGAGCTTATACTGTTGCTCTTTAAGTGAGAGCCAGTTTGGTGTAGTGGTTCAAAGTGGTGGCCTCTAATCTGGAGAACCAGGTTTGAGTCCCCACTCCTCCACATACAGTCAGGTGGGTGACCTTGGCTCAGCCAGAGTTCTCTCAGAGCTGTTCTCACGAGAGCAGTTTTCTCAGTGCTCTGTCAGCCCACCTACCTCCTCTGTTGTGGGGTGAGGAAAGGAAGGAGATTGTAAGCCACTCTGTGACTCCAAGTAAAGGGCGGGGTATCCAGTTCTTCTTCTCCTCCTCTTCCTTCTCTGCTTTGTTTTACTTCAGGAGCCAGTGTGGTATCGTGATTATGAGTGTCAGACTAGGAACTGGGAAACCCAGGTTTGAATCCCCACTAGTGCCATGGAAGCTCACTGGGTGGACTGGGCCCAGTCATAGTCTCTCCCCCTAACCTAACTCACAAGGTTGTTGTGAGGATACGATGGAGGAGAGGAGAACACCATGAGATGCCTTGAGTCCCTGTTGAGGAGAAAGGCAGGGTACAAATGAATTAAATAAATCAACAGGCTAGCAAGGTACTCCTCTGGATTGATATTCTTGAGTCTTGAGCTGGGCGAAAACTATGATAATTACTGTAAACCAGTCTACATTTGTGAATTGCACCCTTGGCAAATGAAGGCCAATTTCTTTTTCACAGATTAAGACAAAACATGGCCAATTTTGTTTTGATTCAGGCAAAGGGGATGCAAAATTATTTTGATAGCAACGTAATAGATTGTTGTTTGGATGACTGCCTATACCAGAGGTATTTTTTGCTCACACTTAATTCAAAAGGATTGGTTTTATGGTAGTGTTCGCTTGGCAATTGTGATGGCCCTATGGGAAACATAAAATAATTGGCATGTATTCTTCTACTCTGCTCAGCAAAATGGGAAGCCTTCCTCCAGCTCCACATCTGGGTGGAAGAGTCAAGGCCAGCATACCAAAAGGTGGGACAACTGCTAAGGACCAGGTAGGATTCCCAGCATTACCTTGACAACTGCCGGGAGATTTGGAGGAGTGTTCCTGGGGAGGGCAGAGTTTAGGGTTGTATGTGATGTCACTTCCGGTGATGCTCCATGCTCTCTCAGTTCTTTGATCCTTACTGTGCAGAGGCTATTTTTCTCCTATTTCTCAATTCCCTGGGAGAGCAGGAAACTGGGGCTGGGCTTGGTAATTCCCTGCCACAGGTGGTTAAATCAGTGACCTATGCTCAGTCCTTCCAGCAGTGCCCACTGCCACTGCTCCTCCCCCCATCCACATATCCTTTCCCTACCCCTATCCTTTCTCACTTGTGAGCCCTGCTATAATTCTATGCCCATGACTTAGGGTTGCCAACCTCAAGGTGGGACCTGGAGTTCTCCCAGAACAACAGATTTTCAGACTACAGGGGTTAGTTGCCATGAAGGAAATGACAGTTTAGGAGGACCCTATGGCATCTTAGATCTCCCTCACCTCCCCACACTTGGACTTCCTCAGGCACCACTCCAAAGTTCTAGGGATTTCACAAGCTGGAGTTGGCAACCCTATTGTAACTGGACATGCCACTTTGTACTACCAGGGGAAGAGCATGGGGATTATGCATGTGGCTGGGAGCTCAGGTGCTGGGTGGTCACAAGCAGGAAGGGGAGGGCAAATGGGTGGGCAGTTGGTGGGAGTCACACAGGTGGGTAGGCAGGAAGGAGGTACAAGCAGGAGGTGGTGGCAGGGACAGGGGTGAACCCATGAGCACTCTTGGATCAGGGCCCCCCCAAAACCTAAAACCAGCCCTGGGAAGTGTTACCTTAACCTGTGGAAGGGTCTTCTTCTGATCAAAGCCAAATGGACTACTCCAGCCAAAGGAGCCCTCTTCCAAGGTTTTTTTGTTGTTGTAATTACCACTCCATCATTATGAAATATCTCCCCGAGGAGATTTGATTGATACTTCAGAGCCATCCTTCTGCTGCTTTGCGAGAGGTCTCTAAATCTTGATTGCCCCAAAGAGATGTTGACTGAAATAGTTACTAGGCAAATTAATGTCTGATTTTATTTATGTATTGGTTTTCTTGATTCATACTACACCTTTTCTCCAGTGGTAACACAAAACAGGCTTACATGATTCTCCTATCCTCCTTTTTAACCTGACAACAAACCTGTGAGGCAGTCACCCAGCAAGTTGCCATGACGGAGTGGCAGTTTGAACCCAGATCCTAGTCTGACACTGCAGCTACTACACCCCTCTGGTGTATATTGTTGATGATTGGACAGATGAACTAGGAACTGTAATGCTGGGGGACTGTTCAAATAGTGATCTGACTGAACTTATTGAGCTGCTTTGTAACTGTTTAATTCCACCACCACCACCACCACCCTTTGCCATTTGTATATTTGTGGGTCTTGTTGTGAACCACCTTGAGCCCGTCTAAACAATGGAATACATGTGTTTTATAGAAACAGAGAAAGAACGAACGAACTCTCTCAACATCACAGGGTCAGAAACACTGCAATATGGTGGGGAGCCATGTTGCTGAGGGAAAATATAACAGGGCCTAGCCAATAATGGTATTCCCCATTACTATGTATGGGTGTGAAAGTTGATATTGTGAAGAAAGCTGACAGGAAGAAAGTTGATTCATTTGAAATGTTGTGCTGAAGGACAGTTTTATATTGAGGTTAACTAGTGTGGCTAGTCCAGTCACCATTAGTTAGCAGAGTGCTTAAATAAAGCTACAAATGCAGGAGCATCTATTTACCAGGGTACTCAGCTTACAAAGCTACACAGGGCCACATTGCAAGTTTAGAAGAGAAATACTTCTCTCTTTATTTGAGAAGTACACTTTGGATAGGAAAGAGCAGAGATTGATAGGTTACTAACTTACTAGCTAAAGGGTGGAGGCAGATGGTGAGAGGCCCATCTGCCTCATGGTGCCAAGAGAGGGCCTCATGTCCCTCTCTTTGTGTGTGCAGGTAGAGAGCAAGTCTTCATTCAGAGTGAGAGAGAAGCAGGAAAGGGAAATTGGTCCCTGAGATCACAATCTGCATATCAAAGAGGACAGTGACAGAAGAGTAGATACAGGAAGAAAGGTCAGTTTGCCTGTCTAGCTATCTAGTCTCTCTGGCCACTCAGTCTAGAGGCCTGAGATAGGGGACATCACATCTGAAACTTCCAACATTTTACAGATACCGTGGACCACTAAAAAGACAAATAAGAGGGTGTAATGGTTTCATGTTTTGGTGTGTGTGTTTCTTTAAATGTTTAGTGTGACTGCAGTAGTGTAATGAGAGTGATAAAGGGAGACAAGTGTGATGTGATTGGCTGATGACTGAGAGTGTGGAAGGAGGAATTTCTCTGAGGTGATTCTGTGATTCAGAGTTTAGGAAGAGAAGAATGTGGAGAGTTAGAGACCGTCTGTGTGACTATGAGAGTTTAAGTCTATTCTGAGTGAATAAGACAAACAGTTCAGCCTGTGTGGCTATATAAGAAAAGAGAGTTCACTCTATGTGACTATATATATGAGAGAGAGATTAAACTGAAGGTCTAAGCCTGTCAGAGTGGAGTTTTGGAGTCTGAGAGACTGTGTGTGATGCCAAGCATTGTCAGTTATATTTACAAGTTCCTTTCTTCAACAACAGTTCAAAATACCCAGAAACCTATTTTGTTCTTTTATAAATAAATAATTATTTGTTTAAACTTACCCCAGCATTCAGAACACTACTTCCTCAGGGCCACATAGTCCTCTGCAGCATCCAGACACTGGGCCATTATACCAAATTAAAGAGAGTTGGAATTTTTAATTCCTGGTGGCAGCAGAAATCTACCAAGTAGATGTACACAGAGAGTGTTTTAAAGGAGAGTCAGTCTCCCCAATAGCAAGGATGTCACAGATCAAGGACGTCATTAGATCTAACCAAGCCTGAACTCTCCCTAGAAGCTAAAATGGATAAACGGAGGCTATCATACTTTGGTCACATCATGAGAAAACCAGACTCACCGAAAGAGAGAATAATGCTTGGGAAAGGTGAAAGCTACAGGAAAAGAGGAAAACCCAGCATGAGATGGATTGACTCCATCAAGGAAGCCATGGTGGTAAGTGTGTATGACCTGAGCAAACCCGTTAATAATAGGGCGTTTTGGAGATCATTAACTCATACTATCACCAGAAGTCAGAAGTGACTTGATGGTACTTAACACAGACTCAGAGAGAGAGAGCAAATGACATGGCTGATCTGGATCACCAGCTTACTTGCTTCATGGATGCTTCACTTCCCCCAGTTCAAAACACTTTCAGACTGGAACCTGTCCAGCTTTTCTAAAGTATAACAACAGTACCCACATTTCCCTCACCACAGAGCACACACACACAGAGGCACATATGAGCACACACTTTTTACCAGTCAGCATTTTATACAACCTTGACGTTACATTATAATTTGTTCCAATTTGCTAACGAAGACTAATTATCCAAATAATTCAGCATGACTCTCTGCTCCTGACCACAGCAGATTACCCCGCTGTGCCTCAAAGCCTTGTTTGTTCCCTTTCCCTTCTCTTATTTTAAACCCCTCACAGTTCTGAGTACCTTTTATTTAAAGAAAAATTGGATACCCACTGTGTAAATTTCTGCAGCAAGTCCTTTTATGTAGGCAGTTGCAATTTTTTTCCCCAGGAATATGCTAATAATTATGATGACTAGGGACTTGGATTTTGTTATCTAAAGGAAGAAAAGAAACACCTAATAGAACAGTAGAAAAGGATTTTAATAAAGTACATGCTGGATATAGAAAATAAAATTAGAGGAAGCGACATGCTTTAGGATCTTCCTCAGGCTGTACAAAGAGGGAAAGATTAGGGATAGTCACAGAAATTTTGTTCCAGTTTTTGGTTAATTTTGTTCTTTGAGTGTTTTGTATTGTAGGTAACAAACCAGTTCAGATGTTTATGTTGTCTTTTTTCATTCTTTTCCAATGGTTTAAATGGAAAATAATTGGGGTAAAGTTTTCAGGGACTGCATCACTCAACCAAGGCATCACTCAGATTTCAAATAGCAGGAAGGAAGAGTTCCTTTCTACAGAATAATTGGAAGTCAGATAAATACAGTGACAAAAATGTTTTTTTTCTTCTTCACAGCTATACCTGGTGCAGAGAGATCTCCCTCCCTGAAGTCTGCCAACGTGGCAACACTAATCTATGCTTCTGCAGCTTGACAGTGACTGTACTGCACTTTACATGGGTCAACCCTTGAAGACAACTTGGAAGCTATACATAGTATAAAATACAGTGGCTCATTTGTTGATTAAAGTCCAGGGATGGGATCATATTACATATATCCTCAAGCAGTTTTGTTGGTTACCTGTTTGCTTCTGGGCCAATTCATGGTTCAGGTTTTAATGTTTAAAGCCCTTTACAAATTTGGGCCTGTCTATTTGAAGGTCCACCTATCTTACTATGAGCCTGTGTGCCACCTCAGGTTCTCTCAGAGAAATCACCTATTAGTGCCTCCCCTAAAGTGATTAGATCTGCTTATAGCAGGGTTCATTCTTTTTCAGCAGTGGCCTCAGTGTTATAGAATTATCTCCTGGAGGAACATAGGAAGGCATCAACCCTGGCCACTAGGGATGGGCACCAACCAGCTCATGAACTAAAGTTCGTCATGAGTTTTGGCCGGTTTGTGAAACAAAGTTCATGGCAGGGTGACTGGCATAAACGTTTCATAAACCTTCATGCTGTTCACGGTGGTTCATGGGGGTTCATGGATGGATACATTTCCAGACCGACTGTCTCTGCTCTGTTAAACTGTTTACAAAACTTCAAAGCAATACAGGGAAGGGGTGGATTTCTCCAGCCTTGGAAACACCAGTAGGGGCCCTCCAAAGCTTAACAAGCACTGCTGGCTGCCAACAACAGAGTTTCCATTCTGCTCTATGGGATCAGAATGCTATATACGCCCTCAGCTCAGCTCTGCAGTCTCTCCTCTGTTGGCTGGTGGCAGTTAGACAGAGAGGCAGGGAACTTGTTAAAAGCAGAGCACATTCATTTATTCCTGATTGTGAATGTGAACTCCTCTCCTCTGCTGGGGTTTAGGTGTTAGGTGGACTCAGGGCTCTGAGCCACCCTGTCTCTATGCTCACACCAAGCGGTGGGGCTTAGCTACTGGGTGCCTCAGCTGAGGACCTGCATTTTATACCCTCCCGATTGTGAACTCTTCTCCCCTGCTGGGATTTGGGTGACAGGTGGACTCAGGGCTCTGAGCCACTTGTCTCTCTGCTCACATCAAGTGTCTTGGCTGAGGACCCACATTTTATAACCTCCTGGTTGTGAACTCATCTCCCCTGCTGAGGTTTTTGTGTTAGGCAGACTCAAGGGACTTGGCATGGTACTCCCTTACCATCACCTCTGCTGAATCCTCTCTCATTGCATGTCTGATGTCCCTGCCACTGCTACCTCCCAGTTCACCACTGACAAGCAGTGGTGGGGTTTCTCCCTAGTTGAGCTCTTTGAGGCAGAAGTACTGGGCTCCTCCTCCCCAGCCTCTTTCACCTGTTGTTCCCTCTGGACACATTTGTTGGCCTGTACCCTCTGCACTTTTTTTTGCAGGGCTTATGCTTCCATTGCTTGAGCTCTGCATTCAGGAGAGCAATGTTGCCCTTTTAATCCGGGGTCACAGATACAGGCCAGCTTGTATTCCCTTTGCTTGCAGGGAGAATGCAACCTGGTGGTGATGCCCACCTGCAAGCTCTCTGCCAAGGCCCTGATCAATGGGAGAACAGCTGTCCCCTTGGGGCCTGGCTCCAGTGTAGAGTGCAGTGCCTGGTCCAGTCCTCAAATCGGGGGATGACTAGACCCAGGCTGGCTATATGGGTGCAGAGCATTTCAGCGGTGGCTTGGAAGGGCTTGAGGACACACACCATTTGGAAGAGGGTCAGCCAGTCATTGGAGCTGATGCTGAGCTCCTCTTCCCCATGCAGGATGGTCACAGAGGAGATTACATCCTGCGCTGCACTCTTCTGCTCCACCAAACACACAATCATGGTGTAGGGGGAGATCTTCACTCCTGCCCCCCTGCCTCTTATGCAGCAGATGGGCAGATTCGATGCCGAGTAAGAAGTGGGCAGCCAGGCTCTGGCAGGTCTCAAGCAATGGCCGCATCTTGAGGGGGGGCAGTGCCCTGAGAGGCCTTTACAGTGCTCTCCAGCCCCAGAGCATCTTTCATCACCAGGTGAAGCATGGTCACCAGGCAGATGATGCCCTTGAGGTGCCCCTGGTGATGCCCTGCTAGGGCAAAGCTTCAGTGGGCTGGCAGGATGGGTTTGGTGCCTGGGGCCTCTGGTACGCAGGGGGTGGAGAACTTCTCCCCACAACAAGCACCCTTTGCACCCACTTTCACCCTCATGGCACACAGAGGTGTTCACACTCAGGAGGGGGTCTGTAACCTCCAACTTGAAGATATTGTAGTGGACCTAGCAGCAGGGTGAGGTTCCCTGTGTTTTGTGTGTGTGTAGCTTGCAGGGGTCAATTCTATACACCTCTGAACCTGTGCATGGCATTTCCCCCAAAAGCACTTTCCTGGGGAATCTTCTTTGGGGGGGGGGGCATAACTCAGACCCCCTGTGTCCAATCTGCACATAACCTGGAGGGCACATAGAGGAGCATCAGGGGAAGGTCCCTTGTGAGTTTAATTCTCTAGCTTGCACAGGATCCATTGTATGCTCTCCTGAGCCTCCTGAACCTGTGCCAGTCATTTCCCAAGAAATCACTTTTCTGATGGCACGTTCTTTGGAGGGCTGTAACTCAGACCCATAAATCCAGTCTTCACCAAAGTTGGAGAGCAGGTAGAGAAGAGTCAGCCAGAGATCCCCTGTGAGTTTGGTGTCTCCAGCACACCACATCACAGACCTCACAGACTGAACTGGTTCATTTGGCTCCTAAAAGGTCATGGCGATTTGTGGTTCATGAGCCAGTCATTCCACAAACCGAACTGCATCTTCTTGGTTTGTGCCCATCCCTACTGGCCAGATTCTGGAAATTATGTAAAGCAGTGAGCTTTTGGCAGTCTGTAAGGATGTTACTGTAATGGGTAGACAAATTTTAAGTTGTCTGTTTGGATATATCCTGTATGTTTTTAAGGTAAATTGTGTCTTGTTAGCATGTATGTACAGCATTGAACCTGGGGGTAAAGGGTATTTTTTAAAAAAGTGAATAAAGCTAATTATACTACCCCTCCTACTAACACACTGCTTTTGGGTACCCAGAATGTCCTCACATCTTGTCACTTTAAAAATCTTGTGAAACCTCCTATATCAGCTTCAGAACAAAAATGCAAATGAAGCAACTTTATGTAAATCTGCAAATAGGACATTAATCAGAATAATTAGAGAAAAGAGTTTGAAGCACTGGAAGTGCAAAATTAGCAATTTTTTTTTTTCTGCAAAGTTCACACATGGGTTGCAGGAGGAAATTTTGCTTGTGCAGTAAGTGAGGCACTGCGACGAAGAACGATCTCTGATCCAGATGAATGGGTTGGATTCTCTGGGGGTGAAGGAGGGATCCCCTTTTCATGTACTTCCAGCTGATGGGCAGGTTCATCGAGGAGTACTCTTGAGGAAGGTCGGCCTCGGGCTTGTTTAGGCTTTTAAAAAAGTCCCAGCTTAGAATTGTGCCAAGAGGTACTGAGCTGTACCAGCACCCCCTCCTTCCGAGCCATAGAGCAGCTAAGGTTCAGCTGAATGTTACCAAGTACCAAGGAAGTACCATGCCCCCAGCTGTACGATCAATAAGCAGCTATCTCCGGTGAACATCCTTCATTCTTAGCTGGATAGTACCATAAGTGCATATGCATGTATACTAAAGCAGGTGTTCCCAACGTGGCACCTGTGGGCATGATGGCACCCTCCCAATAGCTTTGGCATCCACCAAATGTTTTCAGAAAGGGGGGCTTTTGCCAGCAGGGCTTCATATTGGCCACTGGGGAGCTGATTGACTGCAGAGATTTTTTTTAAAAAAGTTGCTTTGGCAGCAGCTCCCACCACAGAGGATCTTCTCTTCATGGCTGAAGGTAAGCTGTGTGCATGCAAGAAAATATTTTAAAACAATACACTCATTTAAAAGTCATCCTATTAAACAGAGCTCCTGCCTGAAATGCTGAAGAGTTAGCATTAGAGTTATGCATAAGCTGACTCCCTGACATTTTGTGCATGGCTCCACCTCTTGTGCCTGGCTGGTCTTTAGGGTTTTTTGTGCCTGGCTGGTCTTTAGGGTTGCCAGATCCCCACTCCCAGGCCCCACCTCCCTGCCGCCAATAAGCTGGTGGTGGTGGGAACTCACCCAGAAGAAAAGGAGAGATCCAGCATTATTACCTAAGTGAGCCATCACTTCCGGGGCATCGGTATTTGGGCAAAAACTCTGTGGTAGAAGCCAAATTTAGCTGCCCTGAGCTCGTTCGCGGGGAGGGCGGGGTATAAATTGAAAGAATAAATAAATAAATAAATAAATAAATAAATAAATAAATAAATAAATAAATAAAATTTACCATAGAGGTTTTGTCCAAATACCAGTGTCACCCCGACATTTTGGAAGTGATGATATCACTTCTGGGTCACATGAGTCACATAGACACATCACTGTATGAAAGCTGGGCTTCCCTGCTGCTCCTGGTAAGTCATCTGGCAACCCTACTGTGCCTCTTGAGGCAGCCATTTTGTGGTTGCATCCACCACCCTGTGTCAGAATTCCAAAGGTGCCTGCAAGCTCGAAAAGGTTTGGGATTCCTGCACTAAAGCATAATTTGCTATTTCACAAAGAACTGCTGAGAATAACTTTTTTGTTTATTTTTCAAGTATATATCTCCCACAAACAAATGCCATTCCAACCTTTACATCAGTGATTGTATATAGATTGTATATAGCATATAGGACATGGAGTATACAAAAATAAAATGTAATAATAGAAGGAGGAGGCTCAAGCTAGTGTTGCCATGTCTGGTGACCAGCAGGAGACCAGGGGGGACATGGGAGGGGTAGCCATTGGCAATAGTGTGACCTCTCTTCCAGGGAAAACTCAGAAGTGACACTGCACCTCTCTAGGAATCATAGGAAACAGAGGATGTGGACAGAATGGAGTGGGAGCAGGGGAGAACGACAAGGATGATCAGTGGCCTGGAGACCAAGTCCTATGAAGAAAGGCTGAGGGACTTGGGAATGTTTAGTCTGGAGAAAAGGAAGCTGAGGGAAGACATGATTGCTTCCTTGAAGTATTTGAAGGGCTGTCACTTAGATGAGGGCAGGGAGCTCCTTCTGTTGGCAGCAGAGGCTGGGACTTGCAATAATGGGTTTGAATAAAGGGCGGGGAGGTATCAGCTGGATTTTAGGAAAAAACTTTTTTACAGTACAAGCTGTTCAACAGTGGAATCAGCTGCCTAGGGAGATGGTGAGCTCCCCCCTCACTGGCAGTCTTTAAGCAGCGGCTGGACAAACACTTGTCAGGGATGCTCTAGGCTGATCCTGCATTGAGGGAGTTGAACTAGATGGCCTTATGGCCCCCTCCAACACTGTAATTCTATAATTCCAGCCTATGATTCTAACCACATCAAGATCGCGTTTTTTTTGTAGTGAAAGTATGGTATATCTGGTATGCAGACATACTCATAGAGTAGATATACTCATATACAAATAGAAGAGAAGGGGAAAAGACACAATACATACATGCAGCCAACTGCACATGTTCAGAATCTGGAATGAAATTTTCAGTAATATTGTTCATTAGAACAGTTTTACAAAAGATTAGACCCCAGCACAGTGCAAACCTCCAGAACCAGAAGATGACAGTAAGAGAAAAATGTGTTTAAACCAAGTCTAAAGCAAAATCTCCACCATCGTAGGTTTCATTATGTCAAAGATTGTCATAGTGAAACACGAGCCTTCTCCAGACTTTCATAAAAGTTTTGTATAGCTGTCTCTTGTTCACCGTGGATATGCCAGAGGTGAGATGTGTGCTAAACTCACATTAAATCAATGCAAAGCCAAGTTCATGATTTGGCTTTTCATTTAGACCTACTTCAGGCTACTGTAGTGTTGAGACTAAATGGTGTGAGAGTAACTGATTCTTCACCAGCCTCTCTGATGCTGCAGATTGTCTGCCTGTCTCCTAGTGGAACATCTTCGCTCTTGCCTTTTTACTGGAGAGAGGCTGTTGTTTACCGGTAACCTTGAATCTTAACCTTGAATTTGGCAGACAATTCAGAGAGAGCCTGCATCCAGTTCTTGCAATCGAGAGCCTTTGTTTAACAGTCTGCTATGCATGCCTGTTTGGAACCAACCATCTCGAACAAAAGAGCCTTCCCTCTTTTTCCGACTCTTTCCCCCCAGGCTCTTTCTTTGCCGTTCCACTGAATGCACACCCAAGAAAACCCTGAAGAGCCTGTGTGATTTTGATAAATAGGAAGGAACTTCTGAGGTTGACTAAGAGTAATAGAAAGTGGGCCAGTAACTAAGAGAAAGCAGAAGCCTGACATGATGGATGGCTATCCTAAGGGAGTGAGCAGGTTGCAGAGAGACAATATTGCCAGGGCTATTGTGGGAAGTAAACAGGTAATCTGGGCCCTTGTAATGTGTATTGCCTTCCAGAAAATGAACCAGGGAACAGACTAAATGCAGAGGTATAAGAGGATTTGTGGGGAAAGCACCAGATCTACAGATAATCCCCATGTGAATGAAAGGACCCTATTAATAACATGTGCTGTTGCTTCCAGGAAAATATCACGTCGGAACATTTAATTCTTCCAGAGTTTTGTGCCATACTCTCCTTGTCCTGTTCCTTACTAAGTATTGTGTTCACACCAACTGTGTCCCCATTTATGAGGGACAGTCCCTATGTTATAGAACCTGCCCACAGTAAATCACAATTCCAACCCAGATGTTTTTGTTTTTTTTAACCTTTTAAAAGTGTCTTCTTTATTTATTTATTTTTAGAAATGCTAGATTTGTTGTTGTGGTTCAGAAAGGAAATTTCAGAAAGGAGCAGATATGTCCTGTGCCTCTAATGCTAATGCATGCACATGAGCACTAAGGCACCCTGTGGCGTGCAGCCTGACTTTTCACACACCGTGCCTGCTGAAGTATATTTTTGCACTATTGGGAACCAACTCTAATCCTCTAGTACACCTTTCACCAAAAAGAGACAAACACCCACCTGGCTTTGAAATGAATGGTTGCATCAACTGGATAGAGCAGAGCATTAAAAAATGTGTCGTATTGGGGCAGAGCAGCCCCATAGCTAGGGGATTTTGGGGGATGGGGCAGGGTGTGGGCTGCCAGCTAATAAAAGCAAAATTAATTAAATTAATTTTAAATTGATTAGTGGGACTCTTTAGAAGCTGGCCTTCCCCTAAGGCAGTGCTGCACCCCGCCAGGCTCCAGGGCAAGAGGAGGGAGGTAACACCCAGCGGCCGCAGCTCTCCCCCCCCCCTCCACCGCAAGGGCACATTGGCTGCTCAACATCAGGCATGCTGCTCTGCTGGCCAAACAGGAATGAGTGGCTGTGACTGCGGCTGCAGGAGGATCCTCCACAATGCCACTGTTGAGAGTCTGAGGCTGGGAATGGAGTGAGGCTGGTGGGGAAGTGGCCAAGGCACTTGGGGCACTCAGTTTTCAGGCAGCCAAGTCAGAGGTGGTGAGTTGAGGCACTTTGGGGCAGCCCAGGTGGGAGGGGCCCAGAAGAAATGCTAGGGGGCTGGGCCCTGTCGGCCCCATGTTAGCTATGGGCCTGGGGCAGAGGGTCACACAAGGCTCTTAATATGAGAATTTTTACATTAAAAGTGTGTTGCTGCACCAGTGAAATGTTGCATGAGTGAAATGCTGAAGGGTATATTTGGAGACAACTGGTGGCCTTATGCAGAAGTTCTTAGAGGCATCCTTTAAAAAATGCAAGCTACAGCTAAAACAGAAGAAAGGAGAATGATGTTGCAAGCCACTTTGGGTCTCCAGAGGATAGAAAAGTAGGGTATAAATAAATAGATATATAAAGATTCTACTTACACATCTTATGTGCATGCAGCTTGTATGCATGAGCGGTCTCTGTACAAGGTACAATCAATGAGTGGGGACTTGGAGCAGAACCAAAAAGGACCATCCCAACACTTACTCAGTGCAATGACTGTGTCCACACAGTCCAGGTTACCAAGGCAGCTAACAATTAAAATCAGAACATTAAAAAAAAAACCTCACCATAAAACTAGTCAAAACTACAAATAAAAATATATGAAATCAGCAATTAAAATATAGAGCAGGAAGGAGAGGTCGTGAAGGGAATGCCAAAGAAAACAGTCTTCACCCACTGCCAGTGGAATGAGATAGAAGGCATCAGACTAATATCACAGGGGAGGGAGTTCCACAGCTTTGGTGTCACAACTAAGAAGGCCCTGTCTTGGGTTGCCACCTGCCTAAAGTTGGAAGGCAAAGGCATCTGAATCAAGACCTCAGAAGATTATAATAGTGATTGAGTAGGTTCAAATTGCAGTAGGCGGTCCTTAAGATTCCCCTGTCCCAAACCTTTTAGGGCTTTAAAAGTCAGTACTAACACTTTGGACTGGGCCCAGTAACAGCCTGGGAGCCAGTGAAGATGGGTTATTATTAACAGGGAATGAGCTATTTCCACCAAGTGTCAAAAGAAAGTCTACTTCCAAAAAAATTGTTACATTTGCAAGATCCACCAGAGGAAAGAAAAGGATGAACAGAATGACTTGCAGAATGTTGCTGTTTACCCCAAGGCTATGGGATCAACAAGGCTATAAATACTATTCAGATAACAGTGGCAATAACAATAGGATCAGGGCATCATCATGGACAAGCCCCTACCAACATAGCAGTATTGATTAATTTGGAGGCAAAACCTAGAATGTAAATAGATATCACAGCGAGGATGGAAATATTATTAAAATTGCAAAGCAGAAGGTTTTTAAAATTTATGAAACTGGCAAATGAACTTTGGAGAAATATATAAATTATCTGAAGCGAAAACTATCTGGATAGCAATATTGGTAAATGGGTTACTGTCAAAGTATTTTAAAAGATGCCCTGAAGAAATTGATTCTCTGATGAGATTTGTGTATCAAATATGCAGCTATTATCTTCGAGAGAAAGACAATTGCCCAGCTTGCATTTCCTAAATCTTATGTCCCCAGTTTGGGCTGTTAATTTTGATAGACTTCAAATGTGTAACAGACGGCAAAGAGACTGGGATGGGTCCAGACAAAATTGGCAGTTTTCACTGATTCCTCCTTCCTGGTGCAGACCCCTTGGAAGCCATTCCCCAGGAGCAGCATTTCATGGAGGTCAGTGGGATGCAGTGAAAGGAGAAAGGTAAGAATTACACTTCATCTCCAGACTACAGATATCAGGTCCCCTAGAGAAAAAAGGATGCTTTGCAGGCTCATAGCCACAGTGGGGCACTTAGGGGCGGTGTCCCTCATTCATGGCCTATGCCCCACAGCTTGCACTGTGGAAGTTCTGCTGGCAGTTAAGAAAACACCCTTCTCTTCTTCACCTGCCTGTCAATGGGATTTCTCTCTCTCCCTCTCCCCCTGCTTCCATGCCCCCCAGATTTCCCAATGCCCCACCATCCAAAATGTTCTGGCTATGCCCCTGATGCTTTGGAGGGTGAACTGTATGGCATTGTACCCCACTGAAGGCCCTGTCTCCCCCAGACTCCATACCCAAACCTCCAGGAGTTTCCCAACCTGGATCTGGCAACCATACCCCCCCACACCCTACCATTGGCCAGGGGGACTTGGCAATCTTGCCACCAATGCCTTTCTAAGGAGAATTCAGCCATTTAAAAATTGCTGCAATGGCCAGGCTCCTGGTGCAGTGGCCACAGGTTGTTCTGTTCCACCCTGTGCCTTTAAAAGTGGCAAAACAGCTGTTGGAGTACTATTTCAGCCCTTCAAAAGAAACAGAGTGGGGAAACAAGATCACCTGTTGCCACTGTGGCCCAAAGCAATTGTTAAATGGTGAAATTCTGTTCTGAAATGGCGTTGGTGGCCATGGGTTGGTCCCACAGTTGCTGTCACATCTAGTTTGGCCCTCATAGGCCACTTCATACTGGATAAATGTTCTAGGGAAATATAATTTCAGTTTCTCTCCCATGTACACTCTTAGATGGGATAAGAGCACATTTAGTTTCCTATGGATACATGCATAGGGAAGCTCTAGCTGGTGTCAGACTCTGAGAGAGAGAGACTATATACTGTACTGTATGCATGAAGACACTACCAAAGAGGTCCCAGAAAGTGCTAAAACCAAGTAAGGAAACATATATTGCTTTCTGCAAAGTACATTGATCTGTCTTCCACATTATGGGCAAAAATAGGGACATGCTTGTAATGCTGCAGTGTTCCTAGCAAAGACGACTGCTTGGGTCAGGGTTGCTAGGCCCCTGGCTCCTATTTCCTACCACTGCTCTGAACAATTCAGAGCAGGGTGGGGGGAATACAATCCTAGGCTAGCCAAGAGGCCCATCCAACATACTTGTGCCCTCATATCCCCTCTCAGCTATCATTTAGCACATTTATCCATTCAGGAGAGCTTTTCTATATAGGCAACAGGGATATACTATAGCAGAATAGTTCAGGAAGGCACTTTATAAAAGGAAAAGGACTGCGGATTATACCGCTGTGTATTGGATGTGCTATCAGCTTGCTGCGTGTATTACCCTGTTGTCGCTCCACTGTGTTCTTCTGATATAATACCATTTTTCTTCATTACATCCACACTCTGTATCATGCCTAGTATGCTATGCTTATTCAGATTTCAGTAATCCTAGTCCCCGTACATTGCCCATTAGATGCCCTCTCGTATTGATAGCATCAGGGTACACTGTGCTTATTAGATGTCTCTTCATGGGGCATGTTATTGACTTACACAGTATAATCCACTCTGAGTCTCAGATGTAACCCCTTGCCCATTCCCATGTGGCGCACACACTCACCTTTGTGCCTCTTTCTTGAGCTTTTCTTCCCTCTGGAGATGCCCACCCAAGCAATTGGGCTGAAACTGTATATAATCCATCAAGATGGTTCTGTTCTAGTGTCATGCAGATATGAAAACTGGCAATTAAGTTCGTGGATGGGAGCTGAATAAACTCCCCTTGCAGTTGCTGAGCTATGTGGAACTTTAAAAAAACCAAAAAAACAAGCCACAGCTTCCTATTTGATGTTTTGCAACAAGTTTTTAAAAAGTCATAAAACATTGCTCCAGTGAAACAGCAGAGATTAAAATCACAAACATGATAAAATGGCAATTGAAAATCACAACCTTATACCTTAATTAAAATGCCATAAAATCACAGAGGAGCATAATGAGCAGTAGGTTAAACTTAAAGGAGTATAAAGATTAAAAACTCCAAATCTCAGAACAATAAGAATAGTCCAAATAGTCAGCCCTTCTTGAATGAGCAATTTAAAAAGATTTAACAGAAGGCCAAAAAGGATTGTGGTCCCTGAACTGCTGCTCCTTAGGTCAACTGTATGTTCAGCAATGATATACGGGCAGGTATCAAAACAAGAACGTTCTACCCCAACCATACCTACTGTTTACTTTAGTTAATATGACTGCAATAATTAATGGCATATGGCTGCAATTGGCAACATCTGCATCTCATTCGGGTGCCTCATCCTCAGCTTTTAGCTTTTTCATCATATGTTTGATGTTCAGGCAATGAGAAACAAAGGACAGAATCACTGTAGTGCTATTGTTTGAGTCAAGGTACATTTCCCTTTTTGGCCAATGGCGACCCAATACTCACACTGAGGAGGGAAAACGTTAAACATTCATTTGTGCTGATTGTTAATAAACCTCAGTTTAAACCAGGTTTAGACACTCATGCCTTCATTCTGGGGTTCAGGGAAAAAGCAATACCAAAAAGAATAATTAGCAGAATTGCTTTAATAATTGCCATTAATAATTTGGTACTTGAACTCTTTTCTTTTTCTCCTGGCCAACTTGGAAGTTAGATGAGATGGGATGGGAGGAAATGTGGAAATCAACTAATAATGCAACACTAAGCAGAGCTGTACTCTTTTATCTCCTCTCAAATCAATAGTCTTAGAAGGGAGCAATTCCGCTTAAGGCTATAGTGCAAATGTACCAGAATTAGTTGCTCTCTCTGTGGGTATGTGAAGTTCCCCTTGCTTGCATGCTTCATTTAAAAATAGTGCCCATATCACTTGGGAAATCCTGGGATTCCAGGAAAGAAGGAAAAACTCACACTACTCTATACCTCTTCTGCAAGTGAGAACTTTAGTTGCCTCTAAATTGGGGTCCCCCATCATCTGCATGAAATTTGGGAGGGACACAGCTCTGAGAATTATATCCCCATTGAGTGGACATCATAAAAAGGTTACCATTGGAAAGTGTTTTGCATTGAAACCAATGAAAATGAGTAAAGAATGGAATCAAGAATCCAAACTTCGGCCTTACTATAATACAGAAAGGTAGTACAGTTTTTAACAAGGCAAATCTGAATATGCCTTTTGGTGCCCAGTCCTAATACTCAACAACCAAAAAGTCAGAAGGTCAAAGAAAGCACTCACACTATAGTTAGGTATCTATGAATCAGCACTTTTTCCTGTTCCTTTTTCCCCCCATATATTGTTCCCCAATGCTCCCTCTAAGCTATGGAGTCTTGTGAGCAAAAACTCTACTTTGTGAGCTACTGGCATTAAAACTGTGAGCGAGCCATTTGGCTACTGCATAGATTAGTTTGCTCTGGAGCCATCCTTCCTGAGCGAAGACAAAAATGTGTGAGCCAGAGGCTAAAAAACTGTGAGCTAGCTCGCACTAACTCAGCTTAGAGGGAACACTGTGACCCTTTGGGGTCACCATGAATCAGTTGCAATTTGATGACACACTTACATATGGACCTGTGTGCGACCCTTTCCTTCCTGCTATTTACATTGCTGGTATTACCAATCCATTCTTTTCCTTTCCACTATTTATCTCTCTCTCTCTCTCTTTTTGCCATTAAAGTCACAGCTGACTTATGGTGACCCCATAAGGGTTTCCAAGGCAAGATAAATTCAGAGAGGGTTCACCATTGCGTACCTCTGTGTCACAGCCATGGACTTCCTTGGTGGTCTCCCTTCCAAACACTCAATAGGCCAACCCGGCTTACCCTCCAGGATCTGATGAGATTGGGCTAGCCTGGAGGATCCAGATCAGGGCTATATATCACATATATTTTTTGGCCACTTCTGTGCAATTGACACAAAAACAGACACCCATTTTAACTGTTATAATGCTCACTAATTTCATTAGTAGGGTCAGGAGGAAAAATGACTGTGGTGTCATCTGTAGTAGGGTGAGTGAACCTATGCCGCCAACTGTGATTTCTGAATCAACAATACAGCTTCATGAAATTCAGGAACATCCCTAACTATCACTGGGGATTAGTGGGATGAACAGATAATTAGCAGAATGATACAAGTAATCATTATAGCTTCTTGACTTGAACCTGACAGCAAGAAAGCAATCAGGAGATTGAAACCAAATGTTCTTGCAGGAGACACTGAAGGCTGGAGTGGGTGGGGGGAAAACAGATGACAAACTGTAGATTGTCAGAAAGAGAAAATAAGATTGTAAAATTGCAGACAATTTCCATTTCTTTTTTTCTTTCTAATCCATTGGCAGGCTGGGCTATTTTAGGTACCATCTCTTATCTGGCTTTCTAATCCTGTCTCTTCAGGGGACCCTTATAAAGGGAGGGGGGGATTGATTTTCAAAAGAGACATTTTGAGAATGAAAAAAAAGCATAGGTCTTCAAGAAAGGGTTGCTATAACCTGAATTCAAAACAGACAAACATGGAAACAGAGACCAAAGACAGGCTCTTGCTCAAAGATGACAAAATTTAATTTTCAGAATGCTGGGTTTTAATTTGGTGCACAGTATGTCATCCAGACATACAGCAAAGCTCTGGGCAGGGGACCCCAAAGAACCACAGGGCACCTGTTTTTTCTCTGCACTGGAAGTCAATCCATAACATTCCTTTAAAAAGGAGATAAAGAGGAGCACATAAATGGATTCCAAATCTGTTCTGGTTCTCAGATCTCTGTTCTGAAGCTTCTAAAGAGTTTGAAGGTTCTGCCCATTCAGTTACTTTTTAACATCTTCAGATTTCAGAAACTCGTTTGGGAATGATAACAGGTTTGTTTGGTTTTTTCCCCCTGCAAAGATTTGCAACTAGTTCAGAGGGAAAGTTGAGATGGACCGATTAGTGTAGCATCTACAACAAACTGGTCCAATGGTTTTCTTTTGGTCTCTGCTCCCCAGCACGGCAGCAGGAGGCTCATGCTGATGGGTTAAATTAGGATGTTATTAATGGCTGGACTGCAGCAAGGACTTGTTTGACCTTCACTTCCCTTTTCAGAGTAAGTTGTCCTAATGAAAGACCACCTTCTGGTAACCAGGCAAAATCATTCCGGTTCAAACAGCAGTGGTTCAGTGTTGCTGTGCTTTGTTTTTCAAAGTGGGCACAACAAAATATCTGCCGAGAGGAGCCCAACTTCTTCCTCATCCCTCTGTCCCATTCTGTTGTACTACCTACCTCAAAAGATTGCCCTCACAAATTTCTGCTAGTTGGTCAGCTCCCTTCATCCTTAGATACCTCGGGGTTCTCAACAGTTATTCTTTTAGTTGTTGTAGATTTTCCAGGCTGTGTGGCCATGGTCTTGGCATTGTAGTACCTGACATTTTGCCAGCAGCTATGACTGGCATCTGCAGAGGTATAACACAGAAAGATGGAGTACTCATCAATAGATCAATAGATCAATGTATTATTCTTTTAAACCAAAGCTTCACTGTTTGTAAAACAAATCTTACCTGGGGCCCAATCTGTCATTTGTACGACCAGGCCTAGCTGAACTACCTCCTGCTCTCCAACTAATGAAGTAAGTGGGGGGGAGGTCCCTTTCTATCCACCAGTAGGGTTTCCAGGTGCCCACTAAGCGCAGGCGGTTCTGGAGCCTGATCATAGTGCTCGCTCGGGTACATACGGGGAGAGGCGGTCTCTTAGGTAGCTAGGTCCCTGGCCATATAGGGCTTTATAGGTAAGCACCAGTACCTTGAACTGTATTCGGTATGTTATAGGCAGCCAGTGCAGTGCTTTTAGGGTGGGCTGAATGTGTTCCCGCATGGGAAGACACAGCATCAGCCTCGCCACTGTGTTCTGCATCAGCTGCAGCGTCCGGATTTGGGACTAGGGCAGCCCCATGTAGAAAGCATTACAGTAATCCAGTCTTGAGGTGACCAACACATGAATCACCATAGCCAGGTCATTGCATTTAAGGAAGGGAACCAGCTGCTTGATCAGCCATAGGTGATAAAAGGCTGACCTTGCAGTGGCTGCTACCTGGGCCTCCATCATTAACGAGGTGTCCAGGAGCACTCCCAAGCTCCTAACCTCCGGCGCTGGATATATATAGAAGAGAGACTGTGGCTCAGTTGTAGAATCTTCATACAGAAAGTCCCTGGTTCAATCCCTGGCAAGTCCAGTTAAAAAAAGGTTCTGATGGTAAGTGATGTGAATGACCTTTATCTGATAGAGCTGCTGCCAGCCAGAGTAGACAGTATAAACCCTGATAGACCAATGATCTGACTCAGTTTAAGGCAGGTTCATATATGTGTGGAGCAGCAAGTCCTCAAAAGCATTGTGGATTTGTTTCATCACCAGACATCAGAAATGTGAGACCTATGCTATTCAGTTTAAAGTTGTCAGTCCCCCCACCCAGGCCACAGGCGGGGGATGGGGGAATAGGGCCACCAGATCCCGGCTGGGAAACTCCTGGAGGTTTGGGGCTGGAGCCTGGAGAGGACAGGGATCTTAGTGGGGTACAGTGCCTCTAATGCATCCATCTTATCCAGGGGAACTGATCTCTGTAGTCTGGAGATGAGCTGTAATTCTGGGGGACCCCCAGGTCCCACCTGGAGGCTGGCATCTCTAACTAGAGTTGTGACTTTTACCAGTTTTGGAGGGAAGTTCACAGTCCAAACTGAATTTGGAATAGCCATGTGGGATCTCCTTTACCTAACAAGTAATTGTACAGTTTCAGCATGCCAGTGCCACTCACCTTATTCACTTCTGATTTATGACACTGACAAATCATGACCCATGAATTCAGAGGTTTTGCCAACCTCCTGTTGGAACTATTGGCCCTCGGTATGCAGAAAGTGGGTTAAGGGGTCCACTGTTTACAACAACATCCCAGATCGCCTATTTTTGTTTTAATAGCACCTTTTTCATTTCCAGGCAAGAACTCTGTCATAACAGGGCCCCATAAATTACTGCTGGAGTGTGCTCCTTACCAGCTACAATCTCTCAGTGGTGAGATATCACCCATAAATCTTACTGACACCATCTTCCATTGCTGTTTTTTGAAAGTAAAAAACCATTCTCCCAGCACATCCCCCCGTCTTTTCCATCCAGTTCACAGAGAGGTCTGGTGGATCCTGTAAATTGGGCATAATTAGATTTAATCACAGTTTAGAGGGAAAGCAGGAAGAAGTAATGCACTCTTATGCAGAGTTACTCCAGTCTGAGCCCACTGAAATCAATTGTTCCTAGAGTTTTCTGTCTATAAATATTGTATGTTTCAGGAATGACTGATGAGGTCTGGGAGGCTTTTCTATCTGCCTAGTACATTTTACTCTGCCCTTCTTGAAAGCTGCTCAGGGTGGCATACATTGTTCTCCCCCATTTTATCTCCAAAGCAACCTTATAGAGTAGACTAGGCTGAGAGCATGTGACTGGTCCAAGGTTGCCCAGTAAGTTTCATGGTAGAATTCATGGAATTCACTGCCCCAGGAGGTCGTGGTGTCTACAAGCATGGACGGCTTCAAGAGGGAATGAGATAAACATATGGAGCAGAAGTCCATCAGTGGCTATTAGCCACAAGGTATAGATAGGAACTCTCAGTCTGAGGCAAGTGATGCTCTGTATTCTTGGTGCTTGGGAGGGGGGACTTCTAGTATCCTGGCCCCACTGGTGGACCTCCTGGTGGCACCTGATATTTTTGGCCACTGTGTGACAGAGTGTTGGACTGGATGGGCCACTGGCCTGATCTAACGTTGGCTTCTCTTATGTTCTTATGTTCTTAAGAGGGATTTGGTCCTTGATGTCCTTGATCAAAGTTCCCCAGTGGTGCCCGTAGACATGCTTCCTGCTGCCCATCAAATGTTTTTAGGAAGTGAGTGGGGCCAGATGGGGTTCTTGCCCAGCAGATCCTCCAACTGGCCACTGTTGATCCAATTGGCTGTGCAGATTTAAATTATGTTGTCTCTGTAGCAGCTACCACCACCATGTTTGTTTTATTCTTTCTCACTCCTCTTTCCCAGTGTATTTTAAAGATTAAACTTCTTCTCCCCTGTACCTGGACTTCCTATGTGATTGGCTCCACCTTCTGCAGCAGCCATTTTGTGCTTGCACATACCACCCTATGTCAGAGTGCCAAAGACTCTTGCAAGCTCAAAAAGATTGGGGACCTCTGTCCTAGAGCCTAGTCTGATACTCTAATCCCATGGCTTTCCCCCCTGTATCTGCATTCCCTTCTACATTAAATAAGCCCCCAAACATGTACCAGTGGGTGAGGGAAGATACTGCAGAACAGTGCAGTCCAAAACAGAGTTACACCTTTTTGAGCTCTTCTAAGCCAACTGAAGGGTATAACTCTGTTTGGGATTGTGCTGTATGATCCATTAATATATTATAATCCCAGTATTGCCTGCAGCTGTGTTATAATGCAAAAAATGGAATGATCGGGACAGACGACTGTTTATTAAGTAATGAAAGGGATGAAATGTTGTAAGTTTCTTGAATGTGTTTCTGAGATCCTGGCAATGTGGCCCCTAATGTCAGAACGATGCTGTTCATTAGAGTCTCCCAGTTTGGACAGACAGAAGTTTGGGATGGTTTAATATGAAAAGTCAAAGTGATCTATGACAAAGTAATGAACTTGATTTTTTATATATTGGGGGGGGGCTCCATCTGAATCTCTCTCTGGGTTTGGGAGCTTCAAGCTATGTTGGCTCATTTCTTTAGCAGATATATTAGGAATCCTCCATGGTTTGCTTTGCCCAGAGTGCTTTGCATTTTTCATTTGGTTCAGTTCCAGTGTGCATGTGTGTGTCCCCCCCTTCCCCTGCAGTATCAGTGCAAATGTGTTCATTGATAAAACATTGCAAAAAATAATTTCTTTCATTCTGTTTTGTTTCATCATCCCCACCCCCACCCCCGGTATTAAGCTTATTTCACTTACTTGAACCTTGTGGTTGGTGGGTTAACTAATTAATTCTTTGTTTTGGGTGGAAGGGAAGAGATGGTGGAGGACACAAAGATGAACTGGAAAAAAATATATTTCAGAGCCCTTGATGCTTTCAGGCAAGGAAGTTCACAGTTAGGATGGCCAGCATTTTGACTGACGTGCCCCCGCTCCACACCTGTGGCTTTGATAACAACCCAATATGTAGATGAAGATGAGCAAAAGGCCCTTTGTGCTATAATGGCTAGATTAGAGAACAAGAGGGGAGAAACACATGTTCAAATCCCTATAAAACTCACCAGTAGGCCTTGAGCTAGTCACTCCTGTCTAGTCTAACCTGGTTGTGGAAAGTGCCATCAAGGCACGGCTAATTTACAGCGACCCCATAAGGCTTTCAAGGCAAGAGACAAACAGAGGTGGTTTGCCACTGCCTGAAGTGCTGTCAAGTCACTTCTGACTCATGGCAACCCTATGAATTCATGACCTCCAAAACTCCTATTGTTCAGAACCTAATTTGGGTCTTGCCAACTGAGGGCCGTGGCTATTGAGTCAAACCAGCTCACGTTGGGTCTTACTCTTTTCCTAGCATTACTGTCTTTTCCAGGGAGCCTTGTCTTTTCAAAACATGACTGAAGTATGATACTCTCAGTTAAGTCATTTTAGTGTTTAGAGTGCGTTCAGACTTGATATGATCTAGAACCCACTTATTTGTCTTTCTGGAGGTCCAGGGTACCATAAAACACCCCTCCAACACCACTTTTCTAATAAATCCACTTTCTTCCTGCCAGCTTTCTTCACCCCCATAGTAATGGGGAATACTAATGCATACTATAGCATTAACTTGATCTTGGTTGCCAGTATTACATTGACTGGTACCAGATATAAATCCAGGCAAGTTGCTAAAGGGTATGTGCAGGGCTTTTTTTGTAGAAAAAGCCCAGCAGGAACTCATTAGCATAATAGGCCACACCCAACAGCAGAAAATCATTAGTATATTAGGCTAATACTGACTGCGCAGATCCCTCTTAGGATCGGCTTCCCCAAGTGCCCCGTGGCTTGTGGGGTTCCTGGAGAACCCAAGGGGGAGGAGGCAGTTGAAACTGCCTTCCCTCCCTGGATCGGCTTGGCTTCCCCAGGTGCCACACGGTTTGCGAGCCACCTGGGGAGGTTGTAGGCATGGTTAACTCAGAAGCCAGCTGGAACTCGTTCCTATGCATTCCTGCCCTAAAATAGCCCTGTGTATGTGTGTTGCAGACACAGACCTTTATCTCAAGCAATTAGCACAATGAATTCTGCTTATGTGGCCTCTTCCAAGCAGAGAATGTATTGGAAACTCTGCCGTGTTGGCTGGACATTCCTGAAGGCCTCCAGAGACACAGAGGACACCTCCTAAAACATCCATTTGCAATGCAACAATAGCACCCTCAACTCCTCCCCCCCAGCCCAATAGCTGACAACAACAAAAAAAACTTCAATGGGAGCTGTCCAGGAGACTTAAATCTTACATTTTGGATTAACTGGCAAGGAAGTCTTTTTATCCAATAAAGGAACAATTTAAGATACCTATGGAATATCAGCATGGTAGGAAGAGGTTGTTGGCTGATCAAACTTTGGGATGGTCTGGCAGGAAAGGAAAAGCTATCAAGCAACTTTTAACAACTCATCCAGCATTCCACTCCTTCTGCCTTCCTCCAGAATGGATACGATTGGTATGTATTTCCAAACTGGCCCACATACAGTTTGTGAAAGCACTCAGTTTGCATACGTAGATTCATTAAGTCATGGGGCAAAAAGCTATCTTCTAACAACCAGCCTTCTAACAACAGCCTACAAACAACCTTTATAGGCTGTCCAAGCTTTTATTGATGTATTGATTTTAAAATTAATCAATTAAATTCATTTTTAACACATTTTCTCAAAGCAACTTGTATTAAATTTAAAAAAGAAAGCTAGTCGTGATCTATCAAAGACAAACTGGGAAATCTCTGTTTGAAATCTTTGCAAGGTTCTGAAAAGTTTGCATGGTCAATGCCTTCCTTACCTCGTCACAAAGCCCATCTACAGCCCCAGTGTGGCTTCTAAGAATGCACAAATCTAAACAGAGCCAGGTCTCACAGAGTGACCAGAGAGAAGAGACTGCTAATAATCCCTGATGTACCTGTGGACTGAAGTGGAGGGAGGGAGGGAGGAAGACAGGAAGGGAAAACCTCAGACATGAGTTCTGCATGTGTTTTGGAAAGTTTTGGAAAGGCGAAAAAGGAAGAATGGCCAGTTACTAACGTCATGGCGCTGTTCAGGTTACAAGATTGAGTAAAACAGAACTTTCCAAATTCAGAGAGAAATGAGGATGGAGAGAATTCTGCATGTGTCTCTAGCAACATTATTACCCTTATTACCAAGACCATGTTTTCTTTTGGTAATTAGTTCATTTTGTGGCCTGCACAGCTGCAGTTTTGTTTGTGCTGTGTCTTGTTTTCCAAGTTTATTGTAATTCTTGTGCAATTAATGGCTTTTTTCTCTTTAAAAAAAAAAGCCCAATGCCCTAAGTGCAAATGGAGCTAAAATTAATATTTTACTGTGTATTATGCCTAGACACACAATACCCATGGAAGCCCTCTCACAGCTGTCTGGCTTGAAACACACAGTATCAGTGAGCATATCAGAAAGCATTAAGATTACACAGTTTGTGGATCAAAGCAATTTTTCAGAGTCTTCAGCTTTTCTGCAGTAATCACAGATGTTCCTTGAAATTGCTAATTTTTTCTCTACTGGGAGGGGTGGACTTCTTCTCGGATCACCTTTCTAAAAATTCAACTCAAAAAGGTGGGGGGACAACAGCACCCCCTAATATAAAAGAAAGATCTTCAAAAAAGCCTTTGAATAAGTCTTGGTAAAATTCATCAGAGGATAATTCGGTTCCTGGGGCTTTAATCTCCAAGGAGCAAGCTCAATTCATGTTGATCATAGCTCCTTGATTTGCGTTTCTGCACCAGCAAAAGGCTCCTATTGTGCATTTGGATTTTTTTTTTTTAAGATGTCATTTTAGAAGGATGTGTTAAGGAAGTGAAATCAATAGCTTCAGAATGTGGCAAAATCACCATTGGTTAAAAAGTACAGGAGGTTAATTTAACCTTTTAAAGCCTGCAGAAGCCAGCAGGAGTAAATCTCTGCCTCTGGGTGATATTTGAAGAGATCTACGCTCTTCTCTTGAGCAGATCTCCCACTGTCTAAAATTTAAAAACTCCTCTTCTTAAAACAAACAAACTTTTTTTCAGGCTCTTGGATGGACCCTATGGTGGTGGAAAGTGCCGTCAAGTCACAGCTGATTTAGGGTGACCCTGTAGGGTTTTCGGGACAAGAGACATTCAGAGGTGATCTGCCATTGCCTGCCTCTGCATCATGACCCTGAACTTCACTGGTGGTCGCCCATCCAAATACTAACCAGGGCCAACCCTGCTCAGCTTACAAGAGCTGATAAGATCAAGCTAGCATGGGCCATCCAAGTCAGGGGTATCGGCCACCTGCTTCCTAATATTTAACTTGGACTCTGCCGGCAAAAGTATTTATGATCACACTTTTATCCCTCTTATGTTGCTGTGAATCTTTTAAAATTCATTTTTCTGTGCAGCTTGTGTTCCTGAGCCCTGGCCTGGATGGCCCAGGCTAGGCCAATCTCAAAAGCTAAGCCAGATCAGCCCTGGTTAGTACTTGGATGGGAGACCAGACCACCCAGTTCGTTGGCAATGGTAAACCACCTCTCTTTGTTATTTGCCTTGAAAGCCCTACAGGGTCACCATAAGTCAGGTGTGACTTTATGGCACTTTCTACCAGTTTGGTGTAGTGGTTAAGTGCACATACTCTAATCTGGGAGAACTGGGTTTGATTCCCCACTCCTCCACTTGCACCTGCTGGATGACCTTGGGAAAGCCAGTTCTGTCAGAGCTGTTCTTGAAAGGGCAGTCCTCGAAAGAGCGCTCTCAGCCCCACCTACCTCACAGGGTGTCTGTTGTGGGGAGGGGAAGGGAAAGGAGTTTGTAAGCTGCTCTGAGACTCTGAGTGAAGGGCAGAGTATAAATCCAATCCCCCCCTCCACCACCACCACCACCACCACCACCACCACCACCACCACCACCTCCTCCTCCTCCTCCTCCTCCTCCCCTTCTTCTTCTTCTTCCACCAGTGCTCCTGCTTTATTTGTTTCTTTGATGACTTTTTTGTGTGTAACTGATGAAAAACCACATCACTCTCCATGGTTATTATTGTTGTTACTAACTGCAGAGGGTAGTCATGCTGATCTTCAGTAGAACAGCTAGATTTGAATCCTGGTGCACCTCAGAGTCCAACAAGAGTCTCAGGGTATAAGCTGTTGAGAGTCAAAGTTCCCTTGGAGCTGCAGGACTCAAATCTTACTACCGGTGTTACTGTCAGGAGAAAGATAACTACTGTTTCATTCTAAGCTGGGAAAACCTAGATCAGAAACTGGGATGGTATCAATCATAGTGGTGTGCTTGCAAAATTCAGAAATATTCCCTTACTCATTTTGCAGAGTAGCAATACACACAGAGAGAATCACATTCCAGCTCCAGCAGAGTTAGTAAAAGTGCAACTGTTCTTGACATCTTCCACGGTAATTTGAAAAATTAAGTGGAGCTCAAGCAGAGCAATTAACTGGGTGAATGTGACTGTGATAAATACGAAAAGTAGCCAATTCCTGAGAAATGAATGGGCCATTGTTAGGGGGGGGGGGGGGGGAGGACTCTAGAAAAGCTCTTATGAAGGAAATCAATTCAGGGGCATAATACATGAGTAAATTAATGGGCCCTTAATTTTATAAAGAATTCATGGCTGCAAATGAGTTACTAACTGGACAGTGAACCAAACAAGACAGACAACCAAAATGCCTAATTTCTTGGTTAGCCAGTTGCTTAAGCAAGCAAAATAGGAGCTCTGCTCACAAGATTATCTATGGAGCCCTGACCTGGATAGCCCAGGCAAGCCAGATCTCATCAGATCTTGGAAGCTAAGCAGGGTCGACTCTGGCAAGTGCTTGGAGGGGAGACCTCCAAGGAACACCAGAGGCAGGAGGTGGGGGCAGGCTTTATTCAGGCACCTCTCTGAATATCCTCCAGGCCTCCATAAGGGTCATTCACCAGAGGTCGCCATGACTTCCAGGTGCATACACACTCACATGCACACACACAAGCACATATAAAAAATACAACACCCCTCCAAAGATCATCTATGGAGAAATGAACATGTAGAGGGATAGTACTCCCTAGTGTTGCCAATGGTCCTGGAGGAAAATATCCTGCCCCTTTAATAGAAGCTTAAAGGGATGTTATTCACCAGGTGACGTTATTTGCCTCCATGCCAGGAAAAGCTTCAACTGCCCATTTCCACACTTGTTTTTGCCATCAAGTCACAGCTGACTTATGGCGACCCTGTAGGGTTTTCAAGGCAGGAGACATTCAGAGCTGGTTTGCCATTGCCTGCCTCCATGTCATGACCCTGCCATTCCTTGGAGGACTCCCTTCCAAATAGTAGCCAGAGCTGACCCTACTTAGCTTCTCAGATCTGAAGAGATCACGCTAGACTGGCCTATCCAGGTTCACACATTAAACTCCTGTTAAAGGGACATTTTCTCCATTTCTGTTGACAATCCTATGCCTATAACCCCACTCTCTGTTCTACACATGTGCACAGAGTCTGTGTAAAAAAAAAACCCCAAAACACAAAACCCTGCCTGTATGCGTAGCTTTAAACATGAGCTTGTCTGTTAGGATAAAGTTTGTACCCACCAGAGACAACTGCAGAAGTTCTGATCTTTCCCCCTTCCCTACAGCCTGGTACTTTTGCAGAAAGAGGCAAATAGTTTGCTTATTCTGTAGGGCAGGAAGGGTTGTTGTAGCTCTGGCAGGGGGCAGCAGTTTCCTAGATGACAAAGCTGTCCTTTTCCAATCTGGCTTCGGGCCTGGCTACAGTATCAAGACAGCATTAGTTCCTCTGGTGGATGACCTTTGTTGAAATGTGAACACAGGCTGTGCCTCCCGGTAATTGTTGTTAGATCTGTATCTGTCCTGTGACATAGCCAATCACTTGATATTGATGAAGCATTTAGAATCAGAGCTGGAATGGTCCTGTATTGGTTTAAATCAACCATGTTCCAAGGGTGATAGCTGGAGAGGAGAATTAGCTGCCTTGAGCCAAGAGGGAAGGACAGGGTGTAAATATTTAAATAAATAGGATTAGCAAGATGAGATGTCTCCTGTGGGGTACTACAGAGTTCTGTATTTCCCCCTATGCTTTTAAATTTGTGTATGAAACCTCTGGGGGAGATTGTCTGCACCTTAAGAATGTAAGAAGAGCCCTGCTGGAACATACCAATGATCCATCTAGTCCAGCATTCTGTCTCACATAGGGGCCAACCAGTTCCTCTGGAGGGCCAACAGCAGGGCATAGAGGCTGAGACCTTCCCCTGATGTTGCCTCCTGGCTCTGGGATTCAGAGGTTTAGTGCTTCCAAGTGTGGAGGTTCCCCTCAGTCACCATGGATAGCAGCCATTGATAGACATCCTCCATGAATCTATCTAATCCCCTTTTGAAGCCGTTTATTTCTGTGGCCATCACTATATCCTCTGGCAGCAAATTCCACATTTTAATCAATCTGTATAAAGTAGTATTCCTTTTACATTACTCTGTATTTTACAGCTTTCTTAGTGGTAAAATTGGTGTGCATGCCCAGGACATAACTCTATATTTCAAGTTCAGATCACAACTTAATTCCTGTGTACACTTCCAGAGTCCTACTCAAGGCAGCTAACAAGTTAAAACAGTTCCATAAAATCATAAATTAACAATGTAAAAACAAAACAAACCATTGAAAACAAGCCAGGAGCATAAAAACATCACAAAACAACCACTGAACACCCCCATATGAAACAGACCTCAGACCAGAGGCAGACCATAAAGCATCTACAAAGATAAAAGCCTGGATAAAAAAATAAATGTTTTCACCTGACATTATGGTAGACATCAGGCTACCAAGAAGGAGGACATTCCAAAGATGAAGCACCAGCACTGAAAATGCCCTGTCTTTTATGGACATTAGAAGAGCCCTGCTGGATCAGGCCAATAGTCCAGTTCCTCTGCATGACCAGCAACAGGGCATAGAGGCTGAGGCCTTTTCCTGATGATGCCTCCTGCCTCTGGGATTCAGAGGTTTAGTGCCTCTAAATGTGGAGGTTCCCCTCAGTCACCATGGCTTGTAGCCACTGATAGACTTATCTTCCACAAATCTATCTAATCCCTCTATAAAGCTATTCATAACAACATAAGAAGAGCTTCAGGGCAGATTGGAACTCAGCTATACACCTCTCTCTCTAAACTACCAGAAATGGCTGTCTCTTTCTGTAGCTAGTGCCTGCCAGCTGTGGTCAGGTGGCGAAGGGCAAACAAACTGAATGTATAAATAATTAATAAATAATTAACAAATTAATAAAATGAATAAAATACTGTTCTATCTTAACTGCTGAGACATCTGATTAGAACTTACAAGGTATTTTATGACTTTTGTACTGTTTTAATTTGTTGTTTTAAATTAGTTTTAATTGTTACTGTAATTTGTATTAATATTGATGGGACCCGTCCTGAGCCTGCTTGCAGAGAGGGTGGAATACAAGTCCAATAAAATAAATAAAATAAATAATAAATTTAAAAATAAATAAATTTAAAAAAATTAAAAATAGCACTTATACTGCTCAGTAAAGCTACAGTCATGAAGGATACATTGCTCCCTACTTTTCAAGGTAGCATCTCTCTCTTTGTCCAACTTTGAGACTAGGTGTGATGTTAAATGTTGTCTTCCTGATGGAGAAACAGATTAATGTAGTAGCCCCAAGGTGTAGGTACTATCACTAGGAATGGGCACAAACTGGAAAAATGCAGTTCAGTTAGTGGTTCATGGTGTGCTCAGTTCACAAACCACAAACTGTCATGAATTTTTAGGAGTTAAACAAACTGATTCAGTTTGTGATGCAGGAGAATGCCCCCCTGGTGTGCTAGAGACACCAAACTTGCTTGGAATTTCCAGCCGACTCTCCTATACCAGCCCTCCAAGTTTGGTGAGGGTTGGATTTATGGGGCCTGAGTCATGACCCACCAAAGAAGGTGCCCCCATCTTCCGTTGTTTCCAATGAAGGGAGAGAAGGGGGAAAAAAGCAAGGGCAATAAAAGCCCAGCAGAATGGAATCAAAGTCCCAGTGAATCTCTGCAGTAGAAACTGAAGGTGGAGACATTTTTGCAGGCCCAGCAGAATCCACACCACTGTGGCACTGCAAATCCAACAGGACTAAAGTAAAGCCAGAGAATCTCTGCAGTAGAAACTGAGGAGGGAGGGCATTTTTGCAAGCCCATCAGAACCACTGAAGTGAACAGCATGCCCAGCAATACCAGTGCAAAGACTACCCAACAGAATCCAGTGTCATTGTGGTGATGCCAGTTCAACAGGACTGATGTCTAGCACAGAATCACACTCCAAGTTTTCTTTTGGGGGGGGGGGTGTTGCAAGCCCAGCATCAGCAGTTCAATGTACTAGTGCCCAGCAGAACCCAGTGCCATTGTGACAATGCCAGCTCAACAGGACTGATATGAAGTACAGAATCACTCTCCAAGTGAGGGGGGGGGGTTGCCCATCACAAGCAGTTCAATATATGAAATGCCCAGCAGAACCCAGCACCAGTGTGGCAATGCAAGTAAAAGAAGACTAATGTCAAACCAGAAAATCCCTAAAGTGCCAACTAAAGGGATGGGTGGGTATTTTTTCAAACCCAGCACAACTAGTTGAGTGTACAGAATGCCCAGCAGAACCCAGTGCTACTGTGGCACTGCAAGCTTTAAAAAACTGCTCTCAAAGCACAGAGTCACAACAATGCAAGCCCCAACACTCACCAAGCGTGTGATGGGGGGGGGGGGTTGATTTGCCTCCGGCAGGCAAGAGAGAGCGTCGGCACTGTGGTTTACACAGTGCCAGGCAGGGGGCGGAGCCAGCCCCTTTTGAGCTGGCTCCCCCCTCTGCTAAGGCAAAGGCTTAAGCAGAGGCTTGGCCTTTGCTGTGGCGGGGTAGAGCGACTAGGAAGTTGAAATGGTGAGCACCTAGGCATTGTTATGACATAATTAAGCGGGCATCCAAGAACGGCTCTCGGGCCTGGTGGCTCAGGGATGGGAAAGGAGGACCTGCATGGGAACAACCTGGCCCATCTATCTTAGCAGACCTTGGAGCTTTGGGGTAGTGGGCCAGGCGTTCTGCTATAGTTGCTGAGCTGCTGGTCAAGAGTTTTGTTAGAAAAGCTTGAGATCAGGGCGGGTGCATCGCCCAATAGGACATGAAGGTGGTCTGGATTTTGACACCTGTCATGTTCCTCAGTATTTCAACCCCTCACCAGTTTTTATTGAATAAAAGTAATTAATAAAGTGGCCCTTGTTTTAAATCCAAAATTGGTGCCTGTCTCTTTTTTGCCAAATTTTTTTTTGGGCAAATCTAAGTCAGGGCAAATTTTTCAAGCTCTGTGCAAGAAAATGGGAAGGGAACACAAAAGACTGCAGGCAAAGAGAGGGAACCCTCTTGATAAGACTGGTTTGAAACTGACAAAAGTGTTTCCAAGATTGGAGAATTCCACCCCCCTGTTGCTTTGAAATTTGGTGAAGATTTTGTTTGATCAGAGACAGTCTGTCTTGAAATGTATCCATTCACTGTTTAAAAGTTTGTGCCGATTGACCTGCTACAAAATTCAGTTTGTGAACCCTGAACCAGCCAAAATCCATCATGAACTTTAGTTTGTGAGCCAGTTCGTGTCCATCCCTAACTATCACCCAGACTTCAAATTTCCATACACCTTCTGAGCTGTACAGATAGTGTTTGTAGTTCTCACAAACACTAGGTGTCAGGATTAATCTTACAGTGCAGGTATTTTTGTGTTATTATGATGCCTGTAGCATAGAGAGCAAATGATTAGATTTTTGCCTTTTCTTTCCCCAAAGCAAAGGAACATTGAGATTCTGGGGATGATGTATGCATTACAAGCCCTGTTTGTGAATTTCAGGACTTGAAACAAAATGGCAAAGACATGGCAGGAAGCAGAGAAGCTTAATCTATTAGGAGACGTGTTTAGAAAATTACTGGGTTTTCTCTTGTCTGTCTTTACAAAGTTCAAGGGGAGGTCACTGGGAAAACAAATGTGTGATTCTTCTGTTTTATTTGGGGAAAAGGACAATGTAGATGAATGGGGTGTATAATTATGGATGATGGAAATGAACAGCTCAGAAAGGGCTGGAACAGAAAATAAATTGGTGAACCGCAGTAAGGATATCCATTTTCTCCCAAACTCATGTGCCTCATTCACATGAAGCCTTTTCCTTACAAATACACACATTCACCAATACTGCTGTTTGTGAAGACTGGGGTGGGGGCAGCTGTAGGCTTCCTTTATCCCATGTTGGAGACTCCAGGATTTTAAGCAATGGTGAACTAGATATTTATTTACTACATTATAAATTCTACAAAGACATGTGTTCCATAAAGCTCACCCCTATTCTATGTAAGTTCCTAGGTAGATTGAATATATTTTATACACCCCTCCTCCTTGCAAATAATTCAAACAAGACCTCCATTAAAGTGGCCAAACTCAGCACTAAGGTTTTATCCACAAGAAAGATGATTACCCACACTCTCAAAACATAGTAAGTATAGAAAGGTTTTGAAATTTTATTTTTTTAATGTTAATGCCTATATGCAGTGTGTACTAGACTCAGACTCTGTCATAATAATTTTATTTGATCTCTGGATCATAAATAAAAAAAAGTATGTATGTATGATATTTAATTTTGTTTGATTGATTGCTTATCAAATTTGAATCTTTTCTTTCCATTAATATGCTGAGGGTAATTAACAAAAGTCCTGACCTGAATAGCCCAGGCTAGTCCGATCTTATAAGATCGTGGAAGCTAAGCAAGGTGGGAGACCACCAAGGAAGTCCAGGGTTGTGACACATAGGCAAGTAATGGCAAACCATCTCTGTTCATATCTCACCTTGAAAACCCTACAGGATCACCACAAGTTGGCACTTTCCACCACCAGTTAATCAAAATCAGAGTTGCATTGGTATTCAGAAACAATAAATGTCTAAATAACAAATTCAGAAACATTCAGAAACAATAAATGTCTAAATAACAGTGCAAGTAGGCAAACTCGGGGGAATGTCTTAGCCTTCATGCCCTGTTTAATTGGCCCTTCATGGTGACTGGTTGGCCACTGTGTAAATCAGGATGCTAGACTAGATGCACCACTGGACTGATCCAGCAAGGATCTTCTTTTATTCTTATGTTCCTTAAAATAGGAACTTCGTGATTTGTGAGGTGGGGGAACCCAACGATTAATGCCACCCTTATAAACATGAAAACAATAAAACCATGTGATCTGGAACTTGTATACCAAACCTTTCGGCAGTAGTTCCTTATAACCTAGAGTTACACCCCTATTTATAACTATGATAAACAAGGGAAGAGTCTTATTCGTTTAATAACATTTTATTGATTTGGTAATAAACATATTCAAATTCAATACAGATATATATATATCGAGTTACATTAATTACAAATGTCAACCAATATCATATATTATTATAATGGCAAAGGTACACAAGATAACTAAACTAGTTTACCAGAGGTTTAAATCCTTAACAATAGCAGGTACTTCGTCTTGCTGTATCATATACTCTAATATAGGAAACCAAACTGTAGAAAAATCTAAAGCAGGTTTATTGAAATCCATATCATTAATCCTATCAGTAATATAAATTGTACAGTAGAAAATATTATGCTAAATCGATGGCAATCAAATATACAATCTTGTTGTACAAACGTGAGGATAGCCATTTTATTGGCAGCAGCCAAAACATTCCTTTGGAAATGTACCAAAGCAGCATTCCTCTGGAAAAGTGCCACGAGCCCAACTAAACAGCATTGGCATGCCAAACTATGGAAAATGTATACTCTGTCAAAAGTTACTGATTGGGCCGAGGACAGACTGGCAATGTAAAGTGGGGCAGCCCCGCGTCGGAAGTGGAAGAAAAGAGCCTGTTCAGACATGCGCATCTGTCCCTCGGCTCCATTTCGCACTTACCCGTCTCCCAGTCACTTTCCATCCGCTTTAACAGGACACCGGGTAAAACCGGTGTTCAGGGGCCGTCCTCTGCATGCCTCCCGCTTCCAAATAGTGTGAACTGAAAGAAGCGGGAGGCATCCGGAGGCGCATGTGCACATGTGCGAAACACATCAAAGGGAAAACAAAAAAAAAGCACAACGGCTCCGCGGCAGTCTGAACGCTCCGTATCGGCACCACTGCGCATTGCTCTGGCCAGTATGAACGGCCAGCTCCGTGGAGTTTTCCCCCCGCACCAGTTCCCTCCACTTTGCCCCCGCTTTACATTGCCAGTCTGTCCTCGGCCTAGGAAAGAGTCTTATTTATTGTGTTCACCCTTCTCTCTGCCCACTGGCTTGGATTAGTCCCTGGTGGAAATAGATCATGCAGTGATAGCAGGGGATTGGTACTACATGCATAAACTCCTTGCTCATGAGCCAGTGATTGTACCAGTGCACCAGCCCACCTGTGGCCTCTAGAACAAAGGTGTTGCACTCAATCGTTACGAGGGCCAGATCTGACATAAATGTCATTTTGTTGGGCTGGGCCATGTGTGCCATAAAGTACCAGAAATATAAACTTTAATCTATCTAATTCAGCCCATTCCGTTAGTTTGTCAACAATAGCTTCTCTTCCCGGTAAAACAGAGGACTTCCAAACTTTTGCCTGTTACTTGTTAAATCCGTTACTTGTTAAATCCAGAATGTAATATAAACCCCACTTGTACATGGTCCAAGTTTTTTAGTTGGTTGTACTAGTGCAAATATTACTAGTTGGTTGTACTAGTGCAAATATTATGATGGTTCACCTTATTTCAATATGAATATTGTTTTTGGCTGTTTAATTTTACTTATTGTTAAAAACCTAATAAAAATTGTTAAAAAAAAAGAAATATAAACTTTATAAAGGTGGTTTCACATGCTGAATGGCAATAGCAGGTGAATGACAACAGCAGGCTTAATTGGATTAGATGTGATATGCAGAGAGGTAGTAGGCAAGGAGATACCAGCATAGGTAATGAGACAGGAAACCTAGGTCCCACTTCTACCCAGGAGGATTCAGTCCAGGAGGATGCAAAGAATAAATTGACACAAGTTTGACATTAGAAACCACAACATACAGTTGCTGACCTAAGAGTAGCAGTGCTCTTACAAAGGAATTGCAAAGGGAAATTTGAAAGAGAGACACTGAATTGCAATTGAAAATGAAGCTCAAGACAATGCATCCTCCTGGACTGAATTGAGACCTAGTTTTCCTGTCTTATTACCAATGTGTGCTATTATCATTTGGCATCTGAAATCACTGAACTCTCCAAGATATAAGAACCAAGCCAAGTGTTCTAATTCCTAATTAGGGTGTTGTTGTTTTTAAGGAAATAAAATCCAGATAGTAACAGAGAAATCCATTAAAAAAAAAAACACCTTTTCAGAATGCCAAAATAATTTCCACAATGTAAATTGTGCTTGTCAGATGAATCCACGTTCCCCCCCTCCAAAGAAGTGTGCTTGCACACAAAAGCTTATACCTGGAATAAAACATTGTTGGTCTTAAAGTCACCATGGGACTCCAATTCTGCTCTCTCTCGCTCTCTCTCTCTCTTCCCCCTCCCTTCCTCCCCAAAAGAGGAGGAGAAGCCCCAGAGAAGGAAGCAAAAGCTGTATGTGTGAGAGAGGGGAGGGGCTTGTCTTTGTAACTCCTTTGCAGGAAGCAGCCACTGAGGGAGCTGGGGGGAGGCAAGAGGCAGGAAAGAGGAAGCAGGAAGCAAAGAGCCACTGAGGGAGCTTTGAAAAAAGCAAGCTATGGTGCAGCTCCCGCAGTAGCCCTGGAAAAGGAAGGAGGAAGAGAAAGTTGCTCATGGGCTGGATCTGAGCCCCGTGGGGGCCATATCCAGCCCATGGGCCATATGTTTCTCAAAGTGGCTTACAATCATCTCCCCTTCCTCTCGCCACAACAGTCACCTTGTGAGGTAGGTGGGGCTGAGACATTTCTGAAAGAACAGTGACTGGCCCAAGGTCACCCAACAGGGTTCATGAGGAGGCGTGGGGGAATCAAACCTGGTTCTTCAGATTAGAGTCCACGGCTTTTAACCACTACTCCATGCAAGCTCTCTCTTGCCCTCTCTACATGATGATTTCCACACATGTAATGTTGTCTGACCTTCTCCTGGACAGCCCAGGCTAGCACAATCTCATCAGACCTCAGAAGTTGGCAGGATCAGCAATAGTTAATATTTGGATAGAAGACCTCCAAGGGAGTCCAGGGTTGCTATGCAGAGGCAGGCAACAGCAAAACACTTCTGTTCTTCACTTGAAAGCCCTAAGGAGTCCCCATAAGTCACCTGCAACTTGACGGCACTTTCCATCACTCATATTGTCCACTGAAAACTTTGACAGAAGAGACTCACAGGAGCAACTTAGCAGAAAGGAATCATAGGATCCAAACTAATGAGAATAACTGCGGAAAATGATGGCATCCACTTGTGACTAGCTGCAGTTCATAAGAACATAAGAAAAGCCATGTTGGATCAGGCCAGTGGCCTATCCAGGCCAACACTCAGTGTCTCACAGTGGCCAAAACCCAGGGCCTATCAGGAGGTCCACCAGGAAAGCCAAAAGTCCAGAAACCTTCCCACTGTCCCCCACCCCACCCCCAAGACCAAGAATACAGAGCATCACTGTCCCAGGTATAGTGTTCCATCTATACCTTGTGGCTAATAGCCACTGATGGACCTCTGCTCCATATGTTTATCCAATCCCCTCTTGAAGCTGCCTATGCTTGTAGCCACCACCACTTCTTCTGGCAGTGAATCCCACGTGTTAAAGCCTTGTTGAATGCATTGCTGGTTGCTAATCCAGGTTTATAACTGAGTGCAACTGAGCTCATATGTTTACAGTACAGGTTTCTTTTTTTCTTCTTACTTTGCTTTTATTAAGAGAAAAAGGTAGAGAAATTGTTGTTGGGGGCTCTGGAAAAGGTTAAGAAATTAGTCAACCCCCAGTGTTTAATGGAAGTATTAAAGGGTGTGTGTGAAAAGGTATTTCCCCGATAGACATTTTATTAGATAATGAACACATTCGTTGAAGACTCAAGAGCCAAGAACTAAATTAGATGGGTTTTCCAGTTAATCAGTTATGACCCAATAGATTATATGCCTGTGATACAAACTCCACCGCTTCGTTAGAGCCCTGCGAATATATTGTATTTATGGTGAGCATTTGCTCTATTTTTCTATAATTCTATTACTATTATCCAAGTTCAGAGCAGGTTTATGGAGTGTAAAACCTCAGATGTCGGCCATGAATGTTTGATTTTCTCTCATAGAGAATTACTCCTATAGAAACGATAGCTTGTTTGAAATTACATTTTTTTAAAAAAATCTAATGGTTGAATCGCAGAAAGAGGGACATTGAAAGATACATGAAAAATGGAGGCACTTGCCAATCCTTTTAGTTTATTTCCTTCCTATTGAAATAGGCATTAGTTTGCTCTGAGAGTTTTTATGCTGTGGTTTTAGTGGGAAAATGACAGGTCCTCGAATAATAGATAATGTACTGATATTAGCTGCCATTACACAAAGATGTTATGCTTTTACAAAGGACATTCTCCCTCTTCCCAAGTCCCCATACAAGCACCAGTAGTTCCACGGAATTGCCCCGTTTGTCATTACTCTGAAATTGGACTACTTTGGGCCTACCATGGACAAACTTTTCCTTTTGTCTGGCCAGCACAGCATTGCATTATGCTCGGTGTACTTCAGCTATCAGCTTTCAGGATTCGTGCTTAGGTCACTGACTTTACAGTGTTGTGAAATTGTTGTCTGATTATTATAAATGGACGTATCAGTGCTTTTTTGGGGGGGGGGGGGCTAAAAACATGCCTTCTAGGAGTCTGGGCCTATAACAAAGGGGCGTTAATCCAATATTACATTCCTCAATCAGCTATTTATGCAGGCATCAGAGTTTGGAGAAGATAATCACCAGAAGAAGGAGAGGGGTGTGTGAAGAAACTGCAGTTCTGACTCAGGAAACAGGAAGGGAAAGATACAAAGTATGATCCAGGAGTTGGCTAAAAGAGAAGCATTCTGGGTACAGTGTTCTGTCTAGGGCTGCCAAGCCCCCAGTGCATGCAGGGGGATCCCCCACCCCCAGCTCTTATTTCCTACTGCCACTCAGAGTGGAAAAAACCTAAAAAAGGGGGTGGCTGTTAGCGTGATGGTGTGACGTCACTTCTAGCAAAAGAGGATATCTGTTCATCCACCAAGGAAGGAGCCCTTCTAAGGGATTGCGTCCCCTTCTCAGACCGTGGTTCCATTGTAAGGCTACTGGTGGGTGGATTTTGCTTGAATTGGCTCTGTACTTGGCTCTCACAGCCTTGAGCTAAGCCTGTTTCTCCTCTCTGGCCATCATTGGGCATCTCCTATTACTATTATCATCATCATCATCATTAATATTATTATTATTTAAAAGGTAAAAAATTAACAATGCTGAACCATAACATCAAATTTACAGTTTAGAATTCTTTAAGATAAAAGTTACATACCAGTTTACTGTAAAAATACATACCAACTCAGTCAAACAATTGTAACAGTATAATAGGCAGAAATTAAGTGACTGAAGGCATGGAGCTCTGAGATTGTTGCATTGCATCCACAGTGATTATATACAAAGGCTGAGGACAGACTGGCAATATAAAGCGGGGCAGGCACGCTTCGCAAACGGAGGAAAGGAGCACGTTCAGACATGCGCATCTGCCCGTCGGCTCCGTTGCGTACTTACCCGTCTCCCAGTCGCTTTCCTTCCGCTTTACCCGGACACCGGTTTTTCCCGGTGTTCAGGGGCCTTCCTCCGCATGCCTCCCGCTTCCAAACAGTGTGAACTGGAAGAAGCGGGAGGCATCCGGAGGAAGTGTGAACGCACCGGCAAAAAGTTATGTGCATGTGCGCACATGCGAAAAACATCAAAGGAAAACAAAAAAAAGTGCAGCGGCGCGCGCAAGCCGCGCACGCTGGCTATGCGGCAGTCTGAACGCTCCGTGGCAGTCTGAACGCTCCGTATCGCCGCTGATCCGCATTGCTCTGGCCAGTGTGAACGGCCAGCTCCGTGGGTTTTTTCCTCCGCTCCAGTTCCCTCCACTTTGCCTCCGCTTCAGATTGCCAGTCTGTCCTCAGCCAAAGTCACAACCAAGCATTGCGAGAGGGGAAGTAGAAGAAAAGTTACAGGTATAAAAGTTTCAAATATGTTGAGGGCATCTCCCTTTTAACCTCTGCTTTCTCCAACTCTCTACTGGCACCCGGTCCTGGGCTCGGTTCTGTCCAGCTGGTGTCTGGGCCAATCCTGGGCCTAAGAGGCCAGTCCCTTCATTACCTCTTCCCTTTGCCCACACCTGGTCCTTGCCCCATCCTTCTCATCCTCCTGCCTCCTCCTTACAACCACACAGAATAACTACTGGGTCTCTGGGTCCTTCCTACCTTGTAGTGAGCCTATTCTTTTGTTGCCCCCAGGAAACTCAGCCTTCTGGTTGAACTGTCCCCCCTGGAGCTGCCCTGGCAGCATCATTCCTACCCCTGCCAGTCCAGGCTTGTCCCACCAGTCCCGGTCTTACTACTGGTCTTGTTGGGTGAGGCTGCTCTTGGCTGTTTCAGCTTCCCTCCCCCCAGAGGGGCACTGGGAAGGACATGCCCAGGTAGCCCCTGGTCTGGAGCTGTCCCTGGACACATGCTGGACACTTCTCCACCACTGCCACCACTAACAGCCAATTCTGTGAGGTGAGGAAATGGTTCCCACTGTATGTGATGATACTAGAAGTTACCAGGAAGAGGAAGAAAGAAGACATTGAGCAGCAGTGGCTTTGCCTCTCTTGTAAACATCTAGTTCCTCCTGAGAGAAGAAGATATTCCTGCAGTTATCTCCAAAAATCATTGCAGAATGGGTTTCTTTGACAGGTGAGTTTGTTCAGCCAATTAAATCTATTTCCCCCCCCCCCCCCCCGCTGCAGAATAACATGGAAAAATATATCTCCAAGTGGTGTGACTGTTCTACTTCCTCACCCCTAGGGATCCTCTCTGTTTTCCATAACTGGCAAACTTGACCACCCTCATCTCCTTTGTACAACTCTTGTTATGAACTACCTGAAGAGGTCAGTCTTGACAGGTACTTGTATGTTCATGAATAAAAAAACCTGCGACACTGCAGGATCTGGGTTTTGTGGAGTCCGGCTGGCTCGCACTTATGTCGGCAGAATGTAATCAAGCAGAACTATACAAAAGAGAGTGCCAGAATGCATCTTTCCCCCCTTTCAACTGGATATTAAAGCAGTGTCACCATTCAAAGAGCAACATACATGGTAAGATAGAGCAAGTTCTCTTTTAACTGAACACGTTTCCCCAAGAACTTAGGTCAAGCGGTATCAGCCCCAGCTATTGGTGGGAATTTTACCTAAGCTATAGAAGCATATAGGTCAGTGTTATTTATTTATTTCGGAGATGCCTCTGTCTGTCAGACACTGGACAAAGTTCCCAAGGCAGAGAACAGATACGAGTGATGAAAATAAATGCATCTGTAAAATACAAGAAAATCACATCAGCAAAGCATGGTGTGTGAGACATACAATGAAAGCTAAACAGGACCCAAACCAGAAAGGTGACCAGCAGATGATAACAACACATGAAAGAAAGGAGAGAGGGAATTTTTTTTTTGAAGTCCTTATTTTTCAAAAAAAGAAAAAAAAATGTACCTTGAGCTAAAAGGATATAAAATGTTGTGCCAGGTGAATCTTCACAGGAAGGGAATTCCATAAAAAAGAAGACCTATCCTTTGTGCCAAGGGTTGACATGATGGAGCATCACCACAGATCCAGCAAAGAACCCTCTGCCAACCAGATACATTTGTCCAGTTGCTGCTACCAAGAATGGGAGACCGCCAAGGAGCCCCAGGAATGAATGGCTGTACTCCTATAAGGCCACAGACCTTCTGTTCCACATTACATCCCCAGAGAAAAAACCCTGGATGCTTCATTTTCAGCTGGGTATTTATTTATTTAGAAAAGCGATATGCTGCCTCACCACAGACCCAAAAGCATATCATGAAAACTGAACAAGCCATTACAAACAAGGTAGGGCATAAAACATCATAAAACAAACACTGAACCATCCAGTGATATTCACAGAAGAGTCTTGGTCTAGGAGCAGAGCACACCTACAGTTAAAAGGAGCAAAGCCTTCAGTTTAAAGTCTGAGTTAAGAAAGGGCCAACAAACAGGTCACAGAAGCCAAAGTTGCCTCCTAGAACTGGTATTTGCATGCCAATACCTTTAATTTCCCCATCATTGTTCAGAATATGAGAGGGTCTCTGCTGGGTGAGATCAGTGGGCCATTAAGTCCAGCATCCTGTTTCACATAGTAGCCAGCCAACCAGTTTCCATGGAGGGCTGACAAACATGACATAGAGGCCAAGGCCTTCCCCTGAAGTTGCTTCCTAGTACTGGTATTCTGGGGCTTACTACCTCTAAATGTGGGTGTTCCCTTTAGTCACCAGGGCAAGTAGCCACTGGTGAATTTATGCCCCATCATATACAGCTGCTAGAGTGATAACAATCTACTTCATGGCTCAAAAAAGAGCAACTTGTTGTCATCCAGTTCAGTCTTCCAGATAGAAAGTTGCTGAGAATGGACATCTCCACGTGTGTTGGCTTGCTCACCAGTGTTACCGCTTGGTCTGCCTTTCCTGGCATGACTTCTGTCATTATTTGGAGAGTAGCAGCTGTCCTCTGCCATGGCAGGAAAGACAATGTGACTCACTTTTCTTTGATTGACTCAAAACCTCTCCAAACAATGTCTGTTTTTGAGAGAGAAATAGATTTGGCAGGTGTGGTTCCAACCGTACCTCCAGCTCCAGTCCCTAACATAGGAAAGGGGCGTGGAATAAAGATACCTACACAAATCAAGGAATTAATAAAGGGCCAGAACTTATTTTCAGAATAAAGGATCTGCAGTAGGAAGAACTGCTGTTTAAGTTGCCTATTGTGCTTCCAGTTCAGGTAACTAAAATTTTGAAATAGGAATGCATCAAACCTCTTCCTGTTGGCATCAATGCCATTTGGCTGACTCCACCTTAGAGCTCAAGAGTAGTCATGTATACTGTTCATAGTCCTCCTGACCAAGCATTTATGGAGGCTCAAAAAGGGTGTGCCAGATCCCTTCTCCCTTGCTTTGGGTCAGGGAGTCATGGCTGTCTCAAGGGAGTTCTTGTCCCACTTCCCTTAGGACAAGCTGATCCTGTGCTATTGATCTAAGACCTCCTTCATCTTCCAGTTGATATGGTGGAAAGTGTCATCATTACAGCTGACTCATGATGACCCTGTAGTGTTTTCAAGGCTAGAGACATTCAGAGGTGGTTTGCCATTGTCTGCCTCTTCATAGCAACCCTGGACTTCCTTGGTGGTCTCCCATCCAAATACTAACCAGGGCTGACCCTGCTGAGCTTCTGAAATTTGATGAGTTCAGGCTAGGCTTGGCCATCCATGTCATGACTCACTGAGATCCTCACCAAATATTTCTGCAAGGCAACTGATATATTTTGCACACAAAAAGTACTGTTCAACCTGCCCCAAACTCCTTTACCAGTAACTCACTCTTATAATCCCTCTGGAAGCTTAACATGGGAGAGGTTTTCCTACCCACTCCTAAGGGACAGTTTCACTGTAGAGGAGCAGGGTGTGAAATGACCACTATTTGAGCAGCAACCAATCACACCCTAGCCAGGAAAGGGATGGTAAGAAGTTTTATACTGGGAAGAACATAGCTGCCTAGAGGGACCAGCAGTTCTTCAAGTGTGTGTGTCTTAGGTTGTGAAGGGCATCAAAGGTAAGCACTTCCTCTTTTGTTTGGGCCTGGAAACAAACTGGTAGTCAGTGAAGAATTGGTTAATATGCTCCCAGTGGTTAGCCCCTGACAATGGGTAAGCTGGTGCATTTTGCCCCAGCTAAAAGTTCTGAATAGTCTTAAAGGGCTGCCATATTAATTCTGCCTGCACAGTGGATCTTTGGGGCCATGCCTTTTAGCCCCACACACCCTAAAGGAAGACACGGTGAAGCCTGGAGATCTCCCACTGTTACAACCAGTTTTCAGACAGTAGAGGTAAGTTCCCCGGAGCAAACAGCTGCTTTGGAGGGTAGAAGTGGACTCTATGGCATTGTACCATGTTGAGGTTCCTTTCTTCCCCAAATTCTGTGCTCCCCAGGCTCTACTACTAAAATCTCCAGCAGGTATTCCCCAACCCAGAACTGGCAACCCTACATTATACTCCACTGAGGTCTGTCCTCTCCCCAAAACCTTCCCTCCCCCAAGCTGCACCCCCCCCCCCAATCTCCCGGAATTTCACAACCCAAAATTAGCAATCCTAGTAGAAAGGATAAAATGCTATTGATAGTTGAGATGACCAAAATGTTTCGGGCACTTTTTGGTAATGACCATTTTCCATCTCCCATGCAAGTTCAGAGAGCAGCAGAGGAACAGAGAAGTTATATCAGTCATGACAAAAAAAATTGAAAAGATATGTAGTGTTGTCTGAAATGAATAAAACAGGGAACGTAAAACACTGTTTCCCAAACACTTCTCTCTGAATCAAAAACATTTAAGTACAGAGACCCATGAGATAAACTGCAAATATACATCATAAATATCTACAAAGAGTTCCTTCATGATTTCAAACGATTTGGTTGTAGAGTTTTTAGAAGGACCTCTCTGAACTGCAGGGATATTTGGATTCGATTCCCTTTTAAGTGAGTCTCTCATCATTTGTTAAAAAGATGGGCAGCTCAATTAAAAAGATGTTTTCCAGCAGGGGGTTCCCAGATCCTTTGTCCACACAGCATGCAGTGCAGACACATATTGCTACTCATCAAAACATGGCCCTCCATCACAGTTTGAACTCTTGTACTGATCAATCCCATTCAAGGTCATCGAAGGAACTGATGAAATGATTTGCTTGGTAGGAAGAAAATTCTGACATGTTGATATGGAGACTGCTGCTTGCCTCCGGAGATGAGATACATGCAGTTAAGTATGTAAAAACACAAAAATACTCATGCTGGACCAGGCCAGTAGTCCATCTAGCCCAGCGTCTTGTTTCCACCATGTTTAATCAGATGATACAAGGAAGGCTTGCAGATAATATTTCTCACTTACTAACTGCTGCCAAGTATCTGACATTCCAAGACTTTATTTATCTGGACTAATAGGCCCCATTGGACTATCACAGCTAACCTGTCACGAATAGATTTTTCCACAATCCAATCCACAGATCTATCTAATCAACTATTATATGACAATGAGTTCCATATGTCAACTCCCCATTGTGAGAGGTAATTCTTTTCTTCTTTCTCAAATCTACTGCCTTTCTGTTTCAAAGAGTGACTCCAAGTTCTAGCATTATAGGAGGGGGAGAAAAGTTTCTCTCTGTGCTTTATCTACATTATCCAGAATTTTCTAGACTTCTAGTAGGATACTCTCTTTTTATTCTGAATTTAAAAGCCCCAGATGCTTCAGTCTTTCCTCAGTATCCTTATTGAGAAGCAGTGACCAGAATTGTACACAGTACTCCAAATATGGCTGAACCAAGGACTTGTGTAAGGGCATTAGTACTCTGACAGTTTTATTTTCAGGCCCTTTCCTGAACCACAAACCGAACCAGGAAATTCATTTGCAAACCAACCCATTTTGTGCTCTGTGACCCCACAAACCCTGTTGAAAGAGATCACAGTCCCTTTAAATGGGGTTTGCAGAAAGCCCCCCCCCCCAAAAAAAACAGCTGAGCCACCGGAAGCAGCCTGCTCCCCGCCACTCAACTGTTTCAGGCTGTCTTGTGCAGTTTAAAGGGAGTACACAAGAAAGCCTAAAGAACAGCTGAGTGGTGGGAGTGCTTGCTCTCCTCCACTCAGCTGTTTAGGGCTATCCAAGACAGTTCAAAACAGCTGAGTGGCTGGACTAGGTGCTCCCTACCACTTAGCTGTTATTTGGCATTTCTTGTGCACTCCCTTTAAACTTTAAAGGGACTGCACAAAACAGCCTGAAACAGCACTGATTCCCACTGCTCAGTTGTTTGGGGGCTTTGGGGGGGAACAGAAAGCAGGGTCCCTTTAAACCTGTGTTTTCTGCTCTATCCACAAACTGCCAGAAACTGCCATGAACTGCTTTAAAAGTTCATGGAAGTTTGTGAGATAGACCTGTCACAAACTTTGGTTTGCAAACTATGAACAGGGCAAAAATTGTGACAAATTTGCCTTTGAGGATTGGTTCGTCCCCATTCCTACTAGCGTTTCATACTAGGACTTTGGAGATGACATACAATCTGTCTGTCTTTTCCATGTGACCCTGTGAAGGCTGTTGAGACTCTGGACCAGTTCTTGAACTCAGTGAGGGATTAGATGAGGGCAAAATGAAATTTAATTCATACAAGTCAGAAATTATTTTAGCTAGGAATAATTTGTTTCTTGAATAGGTATATTACCTGTGTGGGATAACACTTCTTTATTTGTTTCTTATTACATTTACAGCATGCCTTTTTTCTAATCTGGAACTGAAGATAGCATATTCAGGACTCCCAGGAGGTCTCCCTAAGGAGGCTAGTACCTGCCTTTTGACTATGCCCTGAGCCTATATTCTATTATATTATGGTGCTGTACATTTTGGCATGTTACATAAAAGGGCTGCTACTTTGGCCTTTTATCCAAGGCTTTCTAGTCTCTTGACTGTCTGGGAACCAGCTACTTTCCATCTGGGAACCAAGTTTCATTATCAATACTATAACACCTAAGATTCCTTATCTTCGGAGTCTTTCCAGTTCTTAGCCTGCCCCATGAAAATGCACTTGTCCCTAAAGCCTGAATGAGATTTCCTAGCCAAATGGATTCCCTTGCAGAAGATGGACTGCAAACATTCTGATTGTCTCCCCCGCCCCCTGACAGAATGTATGTGAATATTATGTCCTTTTGCACCCAATAACTAACTAATATTGGACACTTCACTGCTACAAGCAAAAGAGAATGTTGGTTAAAAACATAGGATTTAGAATCTAAAAATGATTGGCAGCTAAAGAAACAAAGAAGAAAGAAGGTTTGGAAAGAAGGGAAAAGAACAACAGTTGAGTTGAGCTATGGAATTAAAGATCAGCAGAAGGAAACACCCTCCCCCCCAAAAAAAAGCTTTGTGAGCAAAGAAGGAGTGAGATAAATATTCAGAGGAAAGCATTTCCAAGCATGAAGAAAGATATGAAACAGCAAGACTATGAAGACCCTTAATCATTAAAAATTAGCTTATGCTGCATATGAGCAAGAGAAGGAAACCAATGAAGAGAAGCAAATCACAGAGGTGTGTGTCCAGAGTGGAGAGACAGAAAGATAAACTGGTTAAAAACCAAGAGAGTGTAGAAGGGTGGGAAACTAATAAATAGGTGATTAGCAAAATCAAGATGAAAAATAATAAACTTGTTTCCTGAAGTTTTATAATATTTATTTATTTATTTATTTTCATTTTTATACCCCACCCTCCCCACACGTGGGTTCAGGGCAGCTTACAAGGGCACAAGTGCCAATCCAATACATCATAAAAACAGTTAAAATCAGCAATAATGATAAAACAATTCCAATAAATTACCACAATTTACAGTAAAATGCTTCCAGTCGTCACTAATCAGATGGCTTCATATCAGGTTGGGGTCCAAACCCCCTTGACTATTGGGCCTGGGCTGCATTCAGGGCCAGCTCGCATCACAGATGTTTTTCATGATGGATGTTACTACTGGTATCCCAAGAAAGCAGAGAACATCCTTTAACAATACCAAGTATGCAGTAGCAGTATATTTTGCCAAAAGAATGATTCTCCTCCTGTTAAGTGAAGGTGTAAATCTGCACAAGATGGTACTGCAAGGTAAATGTAGTCACTGGTCATGAAAATATCATCATCATCAACAACAACAACAACAATAATAAACCAGAACAAATTTTCTGAAAATTCCAAGGCACTAAAGTTCAGCTACTGATTGATAAAATGGTGCTGCAAAATTGTAAAAGGTAGAAAAGCAACCTGGATGTTGCTTGAATTGATTACAAGAAGGCATTTGATTCACTCCCTCATACATGGATCCTGAAAACACTAGAAATTGTCTGTCTGTCTGTCTGTCTGTCTGTCTGTATTTCATTTCATTTCTAGCCCACTCTCCCCTGCACAGCAAGGCTTAGGGAAGGTTACAACAATGCATATAAAACAATAAGATTAAGCACTATTAAATATACAAACAATCATTAAAACTTATATAAAATCAGTTAATTCTAACCATTAGGTGGCAATCCATAACATGGCGACAGCTGCTCCTGAAAACTCTACATCTATATGTCCATGATAGTAAAAATACTAAGCAAGTGGATGGACAAGAAACCAAGAAAGGATAGGACAGGGTAGGCCAATACAGATGGAGTTCCACTGCCTCAACCATAGGTAGGCATCAGCAAAACTATAAAAATATCAAAATTTCCATGGGTAAATGGAACACCAAGTTGATAGTGAATGCACAAGAAATTGAAACAGTTAATATCAAATGAGAAATTTCCCAAAGAGACTCACAATCACTGCTCCTCTTTGTCATAGCCCTAATACCACTCTCAGCATTCTCAACAGCACAAGCCAGCTCTCAAAGACAGGTCCAAGGATTTCATACTTATTGTATATGGATGACTTGATAATGTGTGGAAAGTCATAATCAGAGATTGATTCTTTACTAAATCCAATTCAAATATTCAGCAAAGATATAGCAATGACATTTGGCCTTGACAAGTATGCAGCATTAGCATTGAATTGAGGAAAGATTGTTGAATAAGAAATCAAGATGCCAAATAACAACATCAAAACACTGAGCTCTGAAGAAAACTACAAATATCTTGGGATTTTGGAAGCTGACAACATCATACATACCCTTATTAAGGAAAGTATAACCAAAGAGTATTACCAAACAGTTTAAAAATTGCAAACAAAATAAAATGGAGGCAACACAGTAAAGGCAATTAACATGTGGGCAGTCCCAGTTTTCAGATACTTAGCTGGCATTATCAATTGGAGACAAGCAGAATTAGAAGCAAAAGATTGCAAAACTCACAATGACAATGCATCACTCACTCCATCCTAGAAGTGATGTTGATCATCTTTACTTACCAAGAAAATTAGGTGGAAGAGGCCTCGTAAAAGTTAAGCAAGTAGCTGAAGAAGAAAAATGAGCACTGAATTACTACACCAAGAAAAGCAAAGAGAAGCTTCTAGCTGAAGTGTACAAAGTGTACAAAGGTTACAGAAACCAAAGGAGATTACAAAATGATTGCAAACAAAACTCACTTTGACAACTGGAAGGAAAGGCACTTGCATGGGCAATATTTGAAAGACATAGAGAACAAAGCTGATAGTGAAAACACCCGAAAGTGGCACCAAAACTGGCACTTGAAGACAGAAACAGGAGGACTCATTCTAGCTGCACAAGAGCAGATGCTCAAAATAAATAGAATGAAAGGCAAGATTTAGAAGACCAGTAATAACAGCAAATGTCAACTCTGCAGACAAAAAAAAGAAACAGTCAATCACATGGTCAGTGCCCACAGTAAAATTGCTCAAACTGACTATAAAGAACGTCATGATAGAGTTTCAGCTATGTTGCACTGGAATCTTTGCAAGAAGTATGGCTTACCATCAGCCAAATAGTCATTGGAGCACAAACCAGCCAAGATCATGGAGAATTAATAAACAAAGATTCTTTGGGACTTCCAATTAAAAACAGATAAACACCTGGGGCATAACACCAGTGATATCACCACTGTAGAAAAAAAATGAGAAATAAGGTTTGGATTATTGACATTGCAATCCCAGGAGACAGCAGAACAGAAAAGAAAGAACAGGAGAAGATCACAAAATACCAAGACCTGTTAAAAGAGTTAGAGGATCTCTGAGAGATGAAGGTTGTCATTGTGCCAGTTCTCATTAGAGCCCTTGGAGCAGTGCCCAGAAGTCTCAAGAAGCACCTGAAAATTCTGGCCACTGAGCAAATAACACCAGCTCAGCTCCAGAAGACAGTGTTGCCTGGAACAGCAGGAATCCTCTGAAGATACCAGTTCCCAAGAACTTGGCTGGATCGCAAATTGCAGAACACCATCTACCAGTCAAATATCTGACTGTGAATAACAATAACAATCATCATCATCCTCACCACCACCACCACCACCACCTGAAGGATGAATGTTCCCTATTTCATTTATGTTTCAGCCAATGATTTTGGCTCTCTGTTGTTCATTTTGAAGATTTGTTTGCATTATGTGTCTGTGTTGTGTGGCTTTTAATATATAGTGTCTGTGGGGTGGGGTGTGTGTGTGTGTGTGTGTGTGTGTGTGTGTGTGTGTGTGTGTGTAGTACATCATTTCTATGTATCATAAATTTAGAATGCATAACACTGATTTATTGATACACAAGTAAGACTGAAAATGCATGCTTTTATGGGAAGATTATTTTGACGCTAGAAATAGAAAATGACATTAAATAGAATCATGGCTTCAGTTCGCAAAAGGGAGAATTGGAGAATTGAAATATCAGTGATGAGAAATTGGAAATCATCCATAATGCAAAAGAGTGCACCTGATCCCTGCATTGTGTTGCACAATGGATCAATGGAGCATTGCTACCACATCATATCCAGTGTAGAAACAAGGCTGGGTAATCTGGAACTCCAAAAACTAGGAAGAAAACAGATCTGAATTTGGCCATTCCATACTATACAGCATACACAGACAGGCGTGTTTCCCCCCACCCCACAGCAGTTCTGTGGTTCGGCCTACTTGAATCAATGAAGAGAGATAGCAGCAACTCAGAGGCAACTGTAATAACTAAACAAGAGATTCTATTGATCAGAGTTGCAAAGAGGTCAGAGTAGCCTAGTTAATGTTGAACACACCTGACAGTAGAGAGGAAGCCCAGAGGTGCTGCTGCTGCTTCTGCTTTGTAATCAGGTTTTGATGGCCCTTACAAGAAGACTATCTTCTGACTATACCTGGTATAATCAGGGGGAGCAGAGGGAGCTTACAAATGGGTTTTCATTTGTTGGGTTAGAGAAAAGAGCTACCAAAATATTTCAATTGGGCTCACCTGACCTTCCCGCTGCACCTCTGAATGAACAACCATAAATCAAAGGTGGCAAAGTTGACTTTCTCTTTGGAGCTTTGAAAATAATCATATATCATCCCCAAAACAATATGGCACTATTTTTTGTGCATTCTCTGCACATTTCTACATCCTTTCTCAAGTAAAGTTCCCACCAGCAAACGTATTAATACATATGGGGATTAAGTGTGTGTACAAGGGAGTGTGGAGGGGGGTATTTCTGTTGATGGTCAATTATTATTATAATTATTAATTTTATTTATAATATAAACTGACTAATGTTGGAAGGGTTGTGGCTGTAATGGGCATCTACTTTTCATGTTGAAGGTCCCAGTGTAAATCCCAGACATCTCTCATTAAGACTGTCAAATACTAATTGATGTGACAGATCTATGGCTGAGGACAGACTGGCAAAATGAAGTGCAAGGGAAGTGGGGCAAAAACACCCAGGCCGAGTTGTCGCAGGGCTCTCCATTCGCACTGCATAGACTGATGCAGAACCATTCCGGGGAGGAGGCAGAATGGAGTGTTCACACTATGGGGTGGCCCCTGGCGGTGGTGCTGCAGTGACGTGTGGCTTTGGTCTGTTTTGCCAACCGGCACATAGGCGCATGGGTGCAGCAACCAGATCAGTGGGTTCACATTACCGGTGCTGCTTGATGTGCGGCTTATTTGTGTCCACACTTCCAGGAAATGGGATGAATGCGCACTCAGACGGCTTGACACCGGTTTCACCAGGTACCTTTTAAACATGGGATGAAAGTGCTTCAGGACGGGGTGAGTGCTGCATGGCAATGCCAGACAGCTGTGGCTGTGTGAACAGGCTCTCTTAATCCGCTTGCAAAATGGGCCTATATCAGGCCAAACTGCTAGTCTGAACTCAGCCTTGATCTGAGACTCTGGTGAACTGCTCCAGTCAGAGAAGACAGTACTGACTTTGGTAGATCAATGGTATGAAGGAAACAGAAAGCAGCTTTGTGTGTCCATGTTTATATGAGTTTGGCTTTAAATTAGCTTTAAAATTAGTGATGCCTTTACATGTCCCCTAATGCTTCCTGCATGGGTGATCTCTACTCATCAGGAACATCAATAAATTTACATTTGTAGTGATATTTGTCTATGTAATGATACCCACGGCACATGAAATCAACTGAGAATGAGAACATCAAGTCCATACAAATGACTGGGTGTGTGACCGCCAAAAAAGCAGTGTCATTGACACTATCAATAACTTTCACAAACGAACAAAAACACTAGTAAATTGTTTGGGCTCAATCTGTCTTTTAAAAATGGTTGGTGCTTCAATGAATTGTTAAATGGTGATCCAAATAGCCCTTTGGTGCAGGTGGGAATTAAAGTCACACCACTCAGTTCCACCGCATAATACAGCAGCATTTTGCTAAGGCCAATTGCCCAAAGAAATAAAGTTTTAAAGGACTTTTCACAGAATAAACAATCTTCTCTTATAATAGAAAGAAAATGTAAATTCTATTTGAGCACTAACAGGCATCTACATACAACTCCACTGCAAAAAAAATGGAAGTTAATTCTGGGCAATTTGTGAGCAACAGTCATGTTATGAGACGGCTATTTGCAAGTGATGGTTATCCATACTGATTCATTCTCCATAAGGGAAATAAAAAATCTAACAAATGACATTGTAATGCTTCTGTCCACATTATGGAGACTAGCAAAGTTCTTTGTCAGTGTTTTTTCATGTATTTTGTCATTCCAAATTGAGAAGCATTCTTAATTCACAAGTGGATTTATAATTCAGAAGTGGAGCTGATGGAATAAGAATCCTCCACTGATGTTTAATTTCCCACCCAAAAAATGTTGTATAGTGCACATTCCATAAAGAACAGCCTTTACTCTTTTCCTACTCCATCTTGGCATTACCGTGCAGGCACAAAGCTGTTTAGCATGGCATTATTCTTGAGATGAACTATGAACTTCACCAGCGAATGCTGAGCCTACCTGATCAGGAGCTTGCTTTATGTATAATCAAGGGAATTTGAACAAATTATGTTCACCTAGCAAGCAGGTTTGCAGTAAACTTCTCAGCAAACTTTCCATTTGATCATCTAAGTGTTCCATTGACTGATGAGCTTGGAGGCAGTATAATCATATGGTTTTGTGCTGAACCGTACTTAATTGTCTTTATTAACATATGGGAAATCATCCCCAACTTTCTCCTTACACTTCTGACTTTCCAAAGGTTCTTGCATTTGGCTTGATGAAAGCATTCCCCTCCTCCTTTTCTTCAGTCAGCTGGGTGGTCTTTCTCCTAGTAGGGTCGATTAAGTAGGATTTTCCACCAACTTCAAAGTGGGGGAAGTCAAAGCACTACCTGAAAGCTGAACTTTCAGCCTCTGAATGTTAAAAACATCAAACAGAGGCTCTAAGGCACTGCAGTCAAAACTGGGAAGATGCAACAAAGATTTTTAAGCCATCGCATCACTCCCTGTCTCAGCCTTCTTTGCTTTGTAGCTGTTTTTGACTCTAGAATAGAGAAATTTCCAGGGCTGTATTTGTTATTCTGTGGGAGTGTAGAAAAGCACAGAATTGGGAAATTTTCCAGAATTTCAGCTCATCCACTCCAGATTTTGAACTGGAGTTCTCAGTTCTGTGGCTCCTTTTCCAAAATGGGATACATATGGTAGAAAGTGATCTTGAAATATCCTTGTTCCAAAAACGGTTCATAGATCAAGGTGGGTCAGAGTTTATGACACCCTCTAATTCTTTATTTAACCAATTGTAGGAAATAAAACCAACACACACTGACCCTCATCAAAGGAAGCCCATACGAGAGCTTCCCTGGAAGAACCACAGCAACCTCCTAAAATGTTAGCATGAGCCCCACTTATCTATAATTCTGCCAGGAGGGACATTGTGTACCCTTTGACTGCCATCCAGTATTGCTAGCATTGCCCTTGGCAAATCCTTCTCTTGCTTTTGTCCTTTCCTCTCCTGGTACTTTGTGAGACATTGCTGGGTTTGTGCCAAAGGCATTTTCTCCCAGGCAATCTGCCGTGTTCTGCTTGATAGACCCTGAGGGGAATGGAGCAAATATTTCTCAAGAAGTTGGTAGCTCTTTTTTGACCTTTTCTACAATCTACCGTAAAGGAAAGGATGGTTGTGAAGAAATGCCAACTGAGACCCATGCAGGTACAGCCTCAATATTTGAGGACTTTTAGGCTTCTATTTAAAAAAAAAAGTCAGGGTGAAAACATATGAAGATCACTAGAAATAACAGATTTGCTTAACTTGGGCTTTGTGTGAAATGGTTGCTAGGAGAATGCTTTGTTGAAGGATCTGAGTTTTAAAGTCATTTAATTTTCACTCAAAGGCAAAAATGATGCCTTTGACCACAGTACTAAATGTCAGGGATTTAACAGTATCCACTTGACCTTCATTATGTCAGAATTATTATCTCCCCTTCAAACTTTTGCAATCAATTAAACAGGAGCTAGAAATGACATATAGCAGCAGCAAGCCTCTGTTTCTGAGACTGAAAAGCAATTTATTTTTTTTTTGCTCTGGCTTTTTCTCAGTTCAGAAGAACTCAGCCATGTTTCCTTTCAGGATCAGACCCACTACTGGGCCATGCTCTGCCCTAAGATGAGGCCCATTAACAGCATTGCTTTTGTTATTGGATGTCTTTTAAAGAGGGAACGAGGACGAGGGAAGAAAGGATGAGAAAATTTAGAGAAAAATAGGGGGGGAGGGCGGGAGAAGGAGAGAGTGACTCCATCAATGTACAGAAGGAAGTGGAGCTGTATTTAACTCATGGGAGTACATACCAGGTGAAAGGTGCAGAATTTCACTTTTGAAATGGACACCAAACTCTCTGTCTCTCCGCCATCCTCAGGCAACTACTAAGGTTCCATGTAACTGGAAGTTTCAGTGAAGGGGCTGTGGCTTGGCTTTGCATGCAGAAGGTCTCAGCTTAAATCCCTGGCATCTCCAGTTAAAAGTATCAAGGTAGTAGGCAGTGTGAAAGATCGCTGTGTGAGATTTTGGAGAACTGTTGCCAGTCAGAGTAGATACTACTGACCTTGATAGACCAAGGCTGCAGTCACGCACACTAAATAATCCACTTTCAAACCACTTTCAATGCACTTTCCAACTGGATTTTGCCAGTTCACACAGACCGATTTCCCACAAGCGTTGCCCAGCATTGTTCCTCCATCTGTCCCGATTGCCTGCTTGAATTTCCCACCATTTGCCACAGGGTGCATTTTGACCCGGGGCTTCGCGCCATTTCCCCCACGGCTTCAATGATCCTGTTTTTTGAGGATCACTGAAGCCACGGAGGAAATCACATGAAATCCTGGGTCAAAATACATCCTGCAGCAAATAGTGGGGAATTCAAGAAGGCAATCGTGGCAAATGGAGGAATGACGCCGGGGCAGCACTTGTGGGAAATTGGTCACAGTAAGAATCCAGTTGGAAAGTGCATTGAAAGTGGATGGAAAGAGTGTGTGACCACAGCCCAAGGGTCTGACTCAGCAGAAGGCAGCTTCATGTGTTCAGGGGCCAGCCTGCCATAACATACCCTGTAGTTGCTAAAGTATATTTTGAAGTCTTGAACACACTTTCCTTGTTTTCCAGAGAATTAAATGAGGGAAGGCTGTGAGCAGATTGATGTTCTCACACAGTGATCCTTAACAGGAAAACTGGGATGGTATAATACAATGTGAAATATTTGTGGATATGATTCCAATTACAGTACCAGCCTGTGGTTGTCATGCACTGTTATCAGGGGTCATTTCGAAAAAAAAGAGGTGCAGGAGCTCATTAGCACACCTATTAGCATAACTCATTAGCATATGCCACATCCCCTGACATCACCGGAAGTGTGTCAGAAAGCAAAGCAAAAGGGGGGGCATCTTCAAAAGCCTCCCCTTCCCTTCCCCAGCCCCCCTGCCAAGGCGGGCGGGGGGGAGCGAAGCAAGAAGGGCCCCATAGAATACAGTGGAAAGATTGTGCTGCCGCTGCCGCATGACTCTAAACAGAAGGGGTTTAAACTTTGAACCCCTTCTCGCTTCACTTCCTCCACAGGCCCTCTGGGAGCTGGGGGTGGGGCTTGCCACCACTGCCATTTGTGCTCACTAGGAGTGTGCAAATTAAAAAAAAAAATGGCCCAATTCAAATAAGGCCAAATTAGGCCACATCTGTTCCGGCTGTCGAATGACCCCCGCCTATCAGTTTCGGCAATGCAAGCCCATTCAGGAGTCATTTGGCCAGCTGAATGTCAGTTTCAGCCCCATTATACCCTGTGGGTCATTTTAGTTAATAGCAAAAACTCATAGGGTATATGAGGGGCTGGAGGAGAGGGGGTTTGAGGAAGAGGCTCCAAACTTGCAAGATAGCTGCTGGGGCCTCTCCCCCAAAATACCCACCAAGTTTTAAGAAGATTGGACCACGGGGTCCAATTCTACGGGCCCCCAAACAGGTTGCCCCATCCCCTCCATTGTTCTCTATGGTGGAAAAAAAACGCTACTTTAAGTGAGTACCTGCCTCCCCCCCAATTCCCACTGGTTGCCAAGAAATGCCAGGCATGTCAACTCTACTCAGTGTTAGATATTATCATCTGAACCTCTACATTGACCTGTATAGAGACTGATGTTAAGGAACATCTCCTGACACCTTGCAGGCAAGGAAAAGTGAGCTATAGCTGTTGTACCAATCCAAATTCTGTCAAACCTGCAAGGTAGCCTTTTAGAGTACCCACTCTTATCAAAGAAAAGAGTCATTAATCTGCAGTCCTGCAGTTTAATCCTTATAAGAAGCCTCAGTTTTATTCACATTTGTCTGATGTCTTCATTTCTAGGAGTGGGTGAAAGATGTCTTCTTTTTGCCATCTCACATCATGTTGCTTATTTTGGAACTCTTCAGGTGGAAACTTGAAGGCACCTGAGGGTTCAGCAAATGGCAATACCATACGAATTCTTCAGCATTTGATTCTGTGACTTGAATCCAAGCAAATGAAACACAACTTCCGCCTTGTGCAAGGGTGATTTGAGATCTTTCAGTTAGGCATCGCTCACAGGACTAAAGTTTAACATTGACTTGCAGCCTTCATTCAGACAGGGGCTGAGAGTTGGCTTTGTGCTGAAGAATTCAGACAGAAAGAGCACCATGAGGCTTAAATGCTACCTTTGTGTTCTGCGTTAGTTGCAAAGCCCTGGCAAAATTGCTGTTTACCCAGACTGCTAAAGTGGTATGGAATAATCACAGCTTACAAAACTGGCAGGAAACCACAGCTCTGCTTAGAAAGCAGCAGTAGAGGAAGATGCTTGCGGTGGGAGCTGCCAAGCACCTCCAGGTAAAGGGTAGTGAATCTTTACACCCGGTAGGCTTTGTTTCTCTGTCAGCTTGTGAGTGATCAATTGGCCACGGGCTGAGGGCCTGTCTGCTGAAACAGGGTTTTAGGAACTCCACAGCACTAAGCTGGTCCAGCTACTAAAAGCAGGGTGAGATTAAGCTCTCCTCTTTCCCGGAGCTGTAATCACCACCCTGTTGCCACCTCTTGGCTCTGCTGGACTCCATGGAAAGGCTATAATAAAGCCTGCGTGCCCTCCTCTCTTTTCTCCTAATATATATCCCCGGGACAGGAGCTCTTTCTCCAGGTAAGTGGCTACATTTTGCCAAATGGAAGATTTCTGTAAGCTCCAAGGGTGCGAGCAATGGGCACCCCCTGGGAGAAAAACATTGCCCGCCAAACACTGGAAGAAGGGGAAAAAAGAAAATGTTGCTCAAAAAACACCTGAGACTCCAGAGGAAATAAAGCTGCTAGGGAAACCCACCAGAGAGCATCGAATCCAATTATATTTTTTCCCCCAAAGTGCAGATTCAGAAGACAGTCTTGAGGATGAGTTCAGTCGGAACACTTCCAACAGTCTCCTCATCTGAATTTGTCCCTGGATTTTGGAGTTCTGAATTACCAGCTCCATGAGAAACCAGTTTCACTGAGAAAACTTCATGGTTCTATGTAATATTTCCAATTTTTATATAGAGCACTATGCAGAGCACTTCCCTGCACTGTTCAGTTCATTTATTAGCATCTTTTCTCTTTGTATCGTCCCTGTGCATGTCCATCTTGATAAAATACTGCAACGCGAATCAATATTGATTGTGCCATTTTATTTTATTTTATGTACTTTACAGTCCACCTTGCTCTCTGAGACACAAGGCAGATTAGAGGATATAAAACAGTGTAATCAGATAGCCTTGTATCACCAATGAACAGCAGAAGACAACCAATGAATGATGGAATGTAATTGGAATTACAGAAGTAGAGATCCATTGGAGATCTGTTGTATCAAGAGTCTTTCTCACTGGTGTTTTCAGCATGCGCAGCAGTGCATTCACACAACAGTAAAAAAATACTCAAAAAATGTTGATGCAGTCATATGTATGTAGGGGCAGTCTTAGGCCCATTACACATGCACATCTTACTGCAGATTTTCAGACTAGTAAACCTTTAATCTTGACTTTGGGCTCTGTGCCTGCCATACACACCATACTTTTTCCTCCAGTGTATTTATTCTGCAGGTACTATAAAGACCCACACCATTCTAAATTGAGGTGGAATGTCACTTGAGATGTGTGTGGGGTGGCATCCAAAGGTTTTTTTTTTTTTTTTTTTTTTAAACAAAATTATGCAATTGCTCTATTGCAATGGCACAGTAGTGTCCAGCAAGTGCCTTCCATTTAAATCCTCCTGGTTCTGTTTTTGCACATGCATTTTAGTGTTAGTTCATTGAATGAAAGGGAACAAAAAAGAACTCATGCAAAGGGGGGAAACCCAAAGTTGAAACTGACCAGACATTTTTTGAAACTGACAAGCAGCTGCAAAGCCCCATTTTTCATATCACCAGGCACTCCTGTGTGGTATGAACAGGGCTCCGTTGGGGCCGGGGCGCGCCGGAGCGACGCTCCGGGAGAGAGTCGGCGAGGGGGCGGGCACATAATCAAGCCCCGCCCCCAGCTCGCTTTCCCCGGCCCGTCGCGACCTCCTCGGCGCTCGCGAGTCTGCCCGGCCCCTACTGCCTCTTCCCCCCTTTCTGGCCCGGCATGACGCCAGGCCAGGAAGCAGCCTCCAGCCCCCCCCTGATCTCCCTCCCTGGCCCGCGGCTCGCCGCCGGGCCAGGGAGAAGGCTCCGCCCCCCCGATCTCCCTCCCTGGCCCGCGGCTCGCGCCGGGCCAGGGAGAAGGCTCCAGCCCCCCCATCTCCCTCCCTGGCCCGCGGCTCGCGCCGGGCCAGGGAGAAGGCTGCAGGGCCCCCCATCTCCCTCCCTGGCCGGCGGCTCGTGGCGGGCCAGGGAGAAGGCTCCAGCCCCCCCCCATCTCTCTCCCTGGCCCGCGGCTCGCGCCGGGCCAGGGAGAAGCCCCCAGCAAGCCCACCCACCCCATCTCCCTCCCTGGCCAGCGGGCACGCCGCCGGGCCAGGGAGAAGCCCCCAGCCTGCCCACCCACCCCATCTCCCTTGCTGGCCAGTGGGCACGCCGCCGGGCCAGGGAGAAGCCCCCAGCCCGCCCACCCACCCCATCTCCCTCCCTGGCCCGCAGCAAGGTGCTGGGCCAGGGACAAGCCCCCAGCCCTCCCCCTCCTCACCATTCCTGGGTCGTGGGGGGGAGGTAGTAAGGGAAGAGCTGGGCCTGAGTGCCTTTAAGCCACTGGGGCCCAAGCAAGGGGGGGGAGGGAAACACCTTGTCTGCCTGTCTTCCTTCCTTCTCTCTCTCTCCCCCCTACCTACCTACCTTCCTGTTCCTTCCTTCCTTCCTTCTCTCTCTCTCCCCCCTACCTACCTACCTTCCTGTTCCTTCCTTCCTTCCTTCTCTCTCTCTCCCCCACCTACATACCTACCTACCAACCTACCTTCCTCTGTCTGTCTGTCTTCCTTCCTTCTCTCTCTCTCCCACCTACCTACCTAACTACCTTCCTCTGTCTGTCTTCCTTCCTTCTCTCTCTTTCCCCCTACCTACCTACCTTCCTCTGTCTGTCTTCCTTCCTTCTCTCTCTCTCCCACCTACCTACCTACCTACCTTCCTCTGTCTGTCTGTCTGTCTTCCTTCTCTCTCTCTTCCCCCTACCTACCTACCTTTGTCTGTCTGTCTGCCTACCTGCCTTCCTTTCTTCCTCTCTTCTCTCCCCCTACCTACCTACCTACCTACCTTCCTCTTCTTTCTTTCTTTCTTTCTTTCTTTCTTTCTTTCTTTCTTTCTTTCTTTCTTTCTTTCTTTCCTTCCTTCCTTCCTTCCTTCCTTCCTTCCTTCCTTCCTTCTTTCCTGTTCCTTTCCTTCCTTCCTTCTCCTTTCCTCCCTCCCTCCTTCCTTCCTTCCTTCCTTCCTTTGCCATTAGATAGGCTTGCCAGCTCTGAGTTGGGAAATACCTTGGAGATTTTTGGGGTGGAGCCTGAGCGTGGGTATTGCCTTCTGACACACTTCCAGTGATGTCAGGGGTGTGTGACCTTCTGACACTTCCGGTGACGTCAGGGGGTGTGGCATATGCAAATAAGTTATGCTAATGAGCTCCTGCACTGCTTTTTTTACGAAAGGACCCCTGGGTATGAACCACTGTGAAAAACAGGAAAGAGTCACACAATCTCATAATATGGAGGAACATGTTGAGTGTATAGAATGCATGGTACAACGCACTGACACTGGCATTGCAAATTGTGATTACAGTTCTCTCTAAGCTGCACTAGGGGGCGGTGGCACACATTTCAGAGGCCAGCTCAGAGGATTTCTGCTTAAGCACACAACCAAACTTCCATAGGAAACAATGGAGGATGGGGGAACCTCCTTCTGGTGCCCATAGAATTGGACCTCCTAGTCCAATCTTTTTAAAACTGAACCACTTTTTCAGTTTGTGCCCATCCCTATATAGAATCCTCTGGTTTAATCTTGTTCCAACACAGAATAAAGGTTTGTCACCTGAAGATTATTTAAGAGTGAAATATTTGTATGATATTTTCTCCAGTATGATAATTAACCATACTTGTATTTTGAGGAGTGTTTTCTGTTTCCAGTTCTTTATAAAAATGTCATCCTGAGTAATTCCATCTTAGACATTCTGTAGAATGATAAAGGTGTCAGAGCCTTCCTGACCTCATCATTGTATTATGCGTGCAATGCGTGTCATTTAAATACACACCATATGCACATGATACTGATTTATAGATACAGCAAGAACAATGGATTTGGCACATTTTTCACAGGAAAAAAATCAGTGTGAGGAACAGCAAATGACATGGAATGAAATCAAAATGGGGAAGAGATGAGGGAAAGGGGTGATAAAGAAGCAATAAAAACTAGAAGTCATGCCTCCTGATCCATGACCTCCACTGAGCAAAGAAAATGCATTTCTAGTGAAGTTGAGTTGTATACTCAGAAACTATAGCATAACCAGGCTAAATATATTTCTTCTTTGTACTGCTTCAGCTTATCACTGCCGCTTTAGTTCCCAACACAAACATCTAGCTATTGTAGCAGAGACCCAGTGGCATACCTAATATATTTGACATGCAGAGCAGATCTTTTTTTAACACCCCCGTCCTCTAAAATAAAGGGGGGGAGCGGCAGCAATGAGAGCCAACTTTGCAAGTGTGAAGAAGCACAGAGTACATGTTTCAGCCCAGGCTCAGCAGCCTGGCTCTGGCTCCCTCCTTGTTTGAGTGCACCCCTGGGAAGCAGCTCCTCTGTTGTAACTCTCTCACATGCACACACAGTGATGAGAAGGGTTTATGTGTGTGGAAGCCTGGGAGAGCTTGAACAGCAGTCCACAATACCCCTCAGTGGTCGTGGTGCATGCATATGGCTCCCGCATCTCTCTGGGAATGAGTGGGCACATGGGGAAGGCCAAGAACTATTTTCACAAAACAAACTTCCATGGCAGGAATTCAGGCTTTAAGAAAACACACTCCATGGTGTGCTGCCAGATGTGAGAACCCTGGTACCCTCTAGGAAAATTAAAGGCCTCCTTAGAAAGGATGTGACTTATTGCATTCTCACAAGGCAATATAAGAGAATCCTGAGGTCTTCTAACTTTGGCTTCAAGTATTATGGCTGCTGCACCTCCTTGTACAGCCAGAGACTCTCCTGCAACAGCACAAGGGGGGAGAGGGTGTACTGGATGGCCTTGGGGGGGGGGGGTGTTTTCTCTGTACTACAACTGCTGCTGCCATTACTGAATATGGTTTGCTGTGCAAGCGAAGGGGAACTCCTGAGATGCGAGGGGGGGAGGGTAGAAGCAGAAGACAGCCATTCAACCCCCTTTGAGCTACGTAACATGTCAGCATGCTTCTGAACTCAGTAAGGGAAGAAATGGGACAGAAACAAGGCTGCTGTGTTCCTCTGAGGTCCCTAACAGAAGTGAAGTGGCCAAAGAGTGTGGCTGTGTGAGAGAGGGGAAAGGTGGTTGCCCCTGCCCACATATGAGCATTCTCTGCATAGAAACTTGAGGGTCTGGGCCAAGGGCTTCAAATTGCTAACCTGGCCTCGCCACCTGGGTCTCCTTCCCTTCCCTTTTCCTTGGAGACTTAGCGTGGAAGGAGCTTGAAGTCAATGCTTCTGCCCAGTTTTCTGGCATTGGGGAGAAGAGAAGTATCTGAAGAAGTGTACCTGGTATCTGAAAAAGTGGGCATGCCCATGAAAGCTTATACCCAGAATAAACCTTTGTTAGTCTTAAAGGTGCCACTGGACTCAAACTTTGTTCTGGGCAATGTGGGGGGGGGGGAGGGCTGAGGGATGTGGCTGTGCCTGGTGGGAATGGGGCGATGCTATTGAATGTGCTCACCATCTCTGGAGAAGGGGGAGGGATCTTCTGCCTACTTGTCCTCTTGGCTGGTTTTTCCTCCACCACCAGTCCTGACACATCCACCCTCCTCCTTCTAACCTCTGGGCTGTTTGAAATCTCCCCTTCTGTCCTTCTCTTTTTCACCTGCCCTCCTCCCTCTTCCTCTCCAGCTGTGGCTGAATTAGTTCCTCCTCTCCTCTCCATGTGACTCCTGCTTTCTCTGGGGAGCAGGAGAGGGTTTTTTCCCCTTTGCATGGGAACCTTTTGGGGGGATGTAATGTAGTATGTTCTGTGTAGCAACCAGCCTGCCATGTGCTCCCAGGTAATGGCACCCACCGCATGGCCAGAGCACATGGTCAGGCAGAGAGGGGAGCTTGAATCTGGAGGAACAATAGATGTCCAGATTCTAAGCCTCCACCAATGTGGGACCTAGGTTCTCCCTGGGAGCCAATGCAGTCAAAGGCTCCTCCAGGGAGCCTATGACAAACATATGCATATGTTAAGCCCTTATCAGGTCTTTTGGGTGCGGCCAGAGGAGTGGCTCTGGCCAGCACATAATGAGGGCCCTGGAGCCCTGTAAGCATGCTTGATCTGACCATCTACTGGACATGCTGAATCACTCAATAAAGGCTTCATGATTTCACCGTTCCTGGTCTCCCAAGTCCAGTACTCTTCAGGGGATTTCATGGATATTGCTGGTGCCTGGGACAAGAAAGAGGAGTGAGGCAGGAGAACTGATGCTCATTGCTTGCATCCAGGGTGAACCGCACCTCCTGCCCCTCCCCCCCCCCGATGCACCACTGCAGAGACCTTCTGACCTTCTTGCAGGAAAACTGAAGTAGTAGAAAAAACACTGCATTATGGGAAGTGTTGAAGGATCATTTGAGGGCCATGGATGAAGTCTTCCAAGCAAGGATCTCAAAGCATTCTGAAGATACCAGCTGGGATTTTCCTCCTTCAAAGGATCAGGCAGTGCAGCAATTCTATCTATTATCTAACATCTGTTAATCAAAACCATTGCTAATAAAAAAGAAGGGTTTATGTAACCATTAGAAAATTGTATCTGTCTTTCCAGGTACAGTTTAGCTCAAGTTGTGGAAACACAGAGAGAGAGAGACTGTGGCTAGCTTACAAATGTTTGCAGTAAATCAGGAAGTGTGATCAACAATAGCCAGACATTGTACAACCTTCCCCCCCTAATTTTAAAGGTCATGCAAATAACATGTAAGACATTGATAGAGGCTAAAGTAAAAATAGCATGCTATGTTAGAGGGGATCATCATGTCGCCAAACTGCTGATGATCTTCTGCTAATTGGCAGTATGGGATGGGGTGGCTCACTGCTAGAGCATCTGCTTTGCATGCAGAAGATCCCAGGTTCAGTCCCTACCATCTCCAGCTAAAAGGACAAGGCAGTGGGTAATGTGAAACAACTCCATGGGAGAGCCATGCCAGTCATATAGTACCAATTGTCATACATTAGAAGGAGTCGGCATGAGTGCACTGGCCCCACCCACTGTCTTCTTGTGCTAACTGTCTCTTGAGTATGGTGTCCATGTGCATAGGAAACACCCGTGTATAAGTTAGGGCTGCCAAGTCCAACATGGAAAATATCTGGGGACTTTGGGGGTGGAGCCAGGAGACTTTGGGGGTGGAGCCAGGAGAAAGGAAGTGACATCATTTTGTGATGTCACATCCTGTGATGTTGCTTCCACATGCTGACACATGAACTCATGAAGTTTCCTAATGCTGAATCAGGCCATTGGTCCATCAAGGTCAGTATTGACTACTCAGACTGGTAGTGGCTCTCCAGGGTCTCAGGCTGAGATCTTTAATGTCACCTATTACCCGATCCTTTTTTAGCTGAAGAAGCTGATACCTCCTGCATGTCAAGCAGATGCTCTATCACTGAGCAACAGCCTTACTGAATCCTTCCTCATCTCGGCAGAATATGAAGCACTAAGTGCTACACAAGTGCTAAATATGATTTTCATATCATAAGAACAGGAGAGAAGCCACAGTGGATCGGCCCATCCAGTACAGCCCATTCAGTACAACACTCTGTGTCACAACAGTGGCCAAAAATACCAGGTGCCCTCAGGAGGTCCAGCAGCGGGGCCAGAACTCCAGAAGCCCTCCCACTGTTGCCCCCCAAGCACCAAGAATTCAGAGCCTCACTGCCCCAGACAAAGGGTTCCATTTAGACCTTGTGGCTATAATAGCCACTGATAGACCTCTGCTGGATGGGGACAGAGAGAGACAGACAGACAGACAGAAAAAAGAAAGAGGGAGAGAGAAGGAAAAGAGCTGGAAGAGAAACTTACTACAGCAACGTTGCCAGCCACATGCAAAAGCAGCTCCTTCAGTCCCTCCTTAATCTCTAGGCGGACCTCTCTTGCTGTGGAAGCTCTCTTGCTGACTTCTTAAAGGGGAAATGTCTGGTGAGGCTTTTTACTGCAGGGCAGGCTCTCTGCAGACATTTCCCTTTTAAGGCAGCCATTTTGTCCCCCCGGTGGCCAACTTTGAAAAAGCGGGGGTGAGTATTTAAAATCGGTGTTTCCCCCGCCCTACCGGGGGACTTGGCAGCCCTAGTATAAGTTCCATTCCTGTTATAGGAAATGTTCAAAGAAGAGTTCCCAGTAGCAGTCAGGGACTCTATGCGGATCAGCTTCTTATGTGCATAGATGCATGCACACAAACTGGTGACTGCACGTAAGGCAGGAGGCAAGGCTAGTACCCATAGGCTAGCCACCTCTGTGAACAACATGTGCAGTGCCTGCAGCCTTGAGCAGGTTCTCCGGAAAGGCAGCATAGAAATTTTCTAAATAATAAATAGATGTGTGGAGGACTGGTATAAAGCAGCTTCACATGTTCGATAATCGCATCACAGCTGAGGATATGTCATTTTGTTTCTAGGCATGCAGCCTCATTTTTACAAGCCTTTTCACATTTTAAAATAACGTAAATCCAAATCAGGCACAGAATAATTTCTTTTAAAGCATGCTTTTGGTTTTGCATTTCTCCCCAGATCTCACAAGAGGACTAGAAAGACAGACCTTTGAATTGCTAACAGTACTTTGGTACCAGAGCTGGCTTCAAGTATACAGTAGAGGTGAAGATCTTAGTTGTCATTTTGCTTCTCAGATTGAACCTGTGGTTCTATATTTTCCTGTACCTTCCCCCCCCCCCACATAAAATGTATATATAAATACCATATATACTGCATACACAAACTGTACCACGTACTTACACAATACAAACAAATCCATAACAGTAAAAGATAGAGGACTGAATGTGTTGGTGAAAATACAAATGAATATAAAAAGAGATGAATTAGGGTACATTTGTGCATCTTCAGTATATAGCTGAAAGGCTGGAAGGAATCTGAGTTTCCTCTTCAAAAAATTATAGTTCTTCTCTCCAGTTGGAACTTTTACCTAAAGGCAATGTGACGCTGTGTGTACATATGGAACACCGATGACGTTGTGGTCACCCTGCGTGTCGGCTTCCTAGGTGCAGCTGTGAACAGAATGCTAGACATGATGGGCCTTTGGTCTGATCCAGCATGACTCTTCTTATGTTCCCAGGAAAACAAATAAAGAATTGTGAAGGAGGCAGCACTGTTATGGGAAGGGAAATTTCTTTTTCTGAAATTGTGTTTTGTTGTTAATAACCATTGACTCCTCTTATTCTGTTTCTTTTCTTTTAAGAGAGATTTCTCTTTCAGTTCTCTTTGGTTTCTCTTTGATGAAAAATCAACACACCCTTTTTTAACTTGAGCCCTCGCGGTTGTTTGATGTTACACATCATAGGGCGGTGTTCTAGCAGGAGGACTAGGAAGGTTTGGGAAGACATTGCCTGCTCTGACCATCTGCAGAGTGAAATTTTGAAGGTCTGCAGAACCCCTCTTTCTGCCCTTTTTCTCTTTGAACTTCTCATTGATGGAATGGAGTTGATTGGAAACAGATTGCCCTGACCTGGATAGCCCAGGCTAGCTAGATCTCATCAGATCTCAGAAGCTAAGCAGGGTCAGCCCTGGTCAGTATTTGGATTGGAGGCCGCCATGGAAGTCCAGGGTCATGATGCACAGCCAGGCAATGACAAACCACCTCTGAACTTTTCTTTCTTGAAAACCTCATGGGATCACTGGCAGAAATCACTGTGACTTGGTAGCAAAATAAATAAAACAAACAGATTCCAAATGCCTAAAAAGAGGAAAAGAAACAGTTGGTTGGATTTCATGGAGAAACTGTGTGTGAAGACATGCATTTTCTCTTCAGAGGCTGTGTAAGAGTCCTACAGAGTCAGTCAACAACAAGTGTCCTTAAATAGGAATGCTTTATTGAGAAAGGTCTGCTATGGTCATCTGCACTTCTTGTGTTAGTAAAGGCAGGCAACGCTGAAATCAGGGTAAATATACAGAATTCAAAGAGAGGACTGATAGTGTATTGTAACCAATCATTAGGTCAGGAAAAAGGCGCTTAAAATACTGGTTTACAGTTACCAGGAAAAAGCGGATAGACTTATAGCCAGACAGCAGAAAAGATACATAGGCCGGCACCAACAGTGTCTCAAGGTCAGAGCAGCTTGAAGAACAATAAACATGCCATGAGAAGTATAACATAACATTCCACAGTACTGATGTCAAGGGTTCAGCCACCCCAACCCCCGGGCAGGGGATGGCAGCATTAGCTGACAGGCTGGCAAGTAGCAAAGCCTCCACTTTGTGTTTTAACTTTTTTTCTCTCTAGGCAGAGGTGGAAGTCAGTTCTCTTGTATCTCAGCCCACCGTCACACAAATGCTAATGAGTCTTCCCCCCCACACACACACACCTTCTTCAGGCAGGGAACAGAGAGCTGGGGGTGTTAAATTCTAGAGTGGCTTGAGGAAGGAATTTTTGGTGATGACAAAAAAAAAAGCTTTCTTGACCTGGGCAGACCAGGGTCATTGGAGTGGAGTACCAAAGATGATAAAATCTCCTGGCAAGAGGAAAGTGGTCTCTTTTTCTTTGGTGCTGCGACCAGGAGTGTACACAGACTTCTCCTCTGCAAGCAGGCAGCCATTGACCATGTGCTTGTCTGGGAAAGTGGGAGCAAGCTTTAAGGTAATGGTAACTCTGTAGAGAACTAGAACATCTAAGCTAAAGAACTTGCCCTATAACAGCTGATTGGGCATGTATAGAGAAAGGGACAGAGGATTTGCATTTTGGCCAAGTTCTTTTGCATTCCTTGCTCAATCTGGGGCTGTGCTAAAAGTATGTTTGTAAACATTTTCTTTTAAATAAATACCTTATAACTTTTGATGCTGGGAGCGGTTCTCTGTACCATGTTTATTTATTTGACTTATATTCCACCCTCCCCACTAGTGGGCTTAGGGCAGATCACAACAAGTTTTACAATAATTAAAAACAGACATAATAATTAATTAGTTAAAACAATTAAACAAAATCACAATAATTGAAAACAGGTAGCACTATAAATACAGAAATGTAATGGACTCAAACAACTAGAACAGCTTGGCTGTAGCTCCACCATCTCAAACACATTATCTAAAGAGGGGAGCTGGGGGGGGGAGGCAGGCAGTGGGCAAGTGGCTATTCCCCACTCCTCCACTTGCAGCTGCTGGATGACCTTGGGCAAGCCATAGTTCTGCACCAGCTGTTCTCTCAAGGACAGTTGTATCGGAACTCTCTCAGCCCCGCCTACCTCACAAAGTCTCTGTTGTGGGGAGGCAAAGGGAAAGGAGTTTGTAAGCCGCTCTGAGACTACAAGTGAGGGGTGGGGTATAAATCCAATCTCCATCCTCCTCCTCTTCCTCCTCCTTCCAGTGAGAAATCCCAACAGCAATCAGGTGGTGGTGGCAGACTACTCAAGAGTGAAAGACAAGCCTCTCCAGGGAATTGGGAACTCTAGGAGGGCAGGGCAGAATAGGGCCTGCAGGCCAAAGCAGGCAGGTTCTGCCTCACTGAGTCAAGAGGAATTAAGAGAATTTCTCTTTACCTGAAAAGGAGCGATCTTGAGTATTATACATTAATCTTTCCAGTTCACATGTGATTTATGCTTTGTACTTTGTAAAACATTGCCAAATCCCCCCCCCCCCAAAAAAAGACATGTGATTTTATCCAGATACTTTCTGTGTAGTGTTTATTAATGCACTGGAGTTCACATCACTAAAACAGACAAAAGGGGTTTGATGCCATTATGTGCAATCACACCAAGATCAGGGATTTCTTTTTTTTGAAAATTTTAACAATGCACCAAAGGGCAACTGTGTGTTTGGCATATGTTTTCTAGCAACCTAGTCCAGGGGAAGCTGCAAATGAACTGAACTGGAAGTTGCTGCAAACTGCACATACTGTGATTCTGAAATTAAAGTTAGGAGTTCTAGCTAAAACTGAGGCGCAGAATGCAGCTCAACAAAATTCGGGGCCAGCAATAGAACAGAATTGGAGACTTTACTGTTTTCTGCTCTGTTATGGTAAAGCAGACAGTCAACAGCTGCCTGATGCTGTGGCATAATTAAGTCAGGCTTTGAAGCAATCTGCTTATGCAATAGATTCATGATCCCATCAGTTTGGGCTGTTGCATTACTTTGAAGTTTGGGCCTGTTGAGATTTCAAATGGCAGGACTGAGTCACTAGAAAGATAAAGAGGCATGCCTCGACAGAAAATCTTGCGACTGATGTGCCCCTCCCCCCAGTCATTATTTGACTATTGAACTATAGACTGACTTCTAAGACAGAATCAGGTGGGTAGCCGTGTTGGTCTGAAGCCGTGTTGTATCTGAAGAAGTGTAAGAAGATAGCTAATGCAATCTTAGGATGCATTAACAGAAGCATTGTGTCCAGATCACGGGAGGTGGTAGTTCCACTTTTTTCTGCTATGGTTAGGCCTCACCTGGAGTACTGTGTTCAGTTTTGGGCACCACATTTTAGGAAGGATGTTGACAAGTTTGAGCATGTCCAAAAGAGTGCAACCAGGATGGTGAGAGGGTCAGAATCCAAGTCTTATGAGGAAAGGCTGAAAGAGTTGGGTATGTTTAGCCTGGGGAAGAGAAGGCTTAGGGGGAAATGATTGCAGTCTTCAAATATTTGAAGGGCTGTCATGTAGAAGATGGAGAAGATCTAATCTCTCTTGCTCTGGATTGCAAGACTAGATCTAATGGGTGGAAATTACAAGGGAGTCAATACCAGCTAAATGTCAGGAAAAACTTCCTAACTGTAAGAGTGGTTGAGCAGTGGAACAGACAGCTTTGGGAGGTGGTGGATGCTCCCTTCGCTGGACTTTTTTCAAGCGGAGGCTGGATGACCATCTTTCAGATATGTTGTAGGGCTATCTTTCAGCTATGCTCCTGCAGAGTGCAGGGCGTTGAACTAGATGTCCTGCAAGGTCCCTTCCAACTCTAACATTCAATGATTCTATCTGTGTGCCTATGAAAGCTTGTACCTTGAAGGTGCCACTGGACTCAAACTTTGTTCTGACTTCTAAGATGTTTGGCTTTAGTGGCACCATGCAGTGATGCATTCATGCTAAATGCTCCTTCGGAAGGGTACCCAGGCTAGGCATATATTCGATGCAGTCCATACAAAAACATTGCTGAATCTGCTGTGATTGATGACCATATCAGTTCAGTTTAATTACAAACTAGAAGGGAAATAATCAGAACAGCTTGTCTGGAGCTCAATTTTACCTCCAGATGCCATTTCAGCAGATGCCATTTAGTTGGTTTTTTAAAAAATAAATAAATCTCAATTTCTCCCAAATAAAGATGGGGGGAAATGTTGGGAGGGGGGGGAGTTTACAGGCAAAATTATATGAATATATAAATAATTTTCTTAAAGGATTAAAATTAGGCAAAAATATCCTTCAGGGGACGATTTATCTTTTGTGAAAGAAGATGACAAATACCTATTAAATTCTTCTTTTTTTAATTTCAATAAACTTGAATCTCTAAACATTCGACATAACATGTTTCTTTTGCTGATTAGCTTCTTTGATGAGTGTTTGGGGAAAAGATGGTCCCAACGCCTTCCTGAAGTTGCATTTCATCTCGAGTTTCAATTTTGACAAGTATGAATCTGAGCTAAATTGCCCGGGCCCTGCACCCTACTGATAATCTCACTTCATATGCTAAAGACACATTGTTACAGTGCTGCTGGCCTAATTGCAGATTGATAGAGTGGTCCTTCTGGGCATTTGGAATCAAGCTTTGGTGTTGATTGTTTTGGAGAGCTCCCAATTTTCAAAAAAAAAAGATTCTAGAAACCAGTGAATAGGCAGGTAATACAAAGGTTGGGCCCTGTTTTTGTATGAAATATTGACTTCGCGTCAGGGCATCTCAGAGGTTGACAGAGGCTAGACCGCTTCCTTTTTTTAGGCCTCCTCCACCGACAATGACAGAGGAGGATATTAATTCCTAGTGTGCTAGGGTTACCAGGTCTCGGTTGCAAAATACCTGGAGATGTTGGGGGTAGAGCCTGGGGAGGGCAGGATTTGGGAAGGGGAAGTGCCTCAGCAGGGTATAATGCTCTTTAGTTCACCTTCCAAAGCAGCCATTTTCTCCAGAGGAATCAATTGTAATAGTGGGAGATCATCAGGTATCACCTGAAAATTGGCAACCCTATAAGTGTGTGTGCACTACAGGCTCACAAATGGGGCCTGGGAATGGAACAGAAGTGCAAATTTGCACGATGAATGTCTTCTTTGAATCCTGTCAGTGTATCCCTGTGACTATATGTATAATCTCATTTTGAGATAATGTCAAAAAAATCCAAATATGAGGCCCTCCATTAATTGTGAGGCCTGGGCCAAATGGCCCCCCTCGCCCCTCCCTGTGATAGGCTCTGCTTAGCATCATAACATGACCTTCACCCAAGAGGAAAACCTCCATATGAAAAGACCGATGGTCTCAGATACCTTCCTCAAGGTGACTTAATGATGTAAGAACAATGATTGTATGTTAGGTGTGTGCTTGTAAGTGTGTGAGCTAGAAATGTTTGTGGGGAGGCTCTGGTATTCAGTGGATGAGTGCCTCTGGATGTGGCTAGAAGCCACTGACAGACTTATCCTCCATGAATCTATCTAATCTCCTTTTAAAGCTGTTTATTCCTGTGGCCATCACTATATCCTCTGGCAGTGAATTCTACATTTTAATCACTCTCTGGGTGAAGTAGTATTTCCTCTTGTCTGTCCTAAACCTACTGCCCTTCAGCTTCATTGGATGCTCTCAAGTTCTAGTATTTTGGGAGAGGGAGAAAAAAAATCTCTTTGTCAACTCTCTCCACCCCATGCATAATTTTATAAACCTTAGTTGTCTCTTTTCTGAACTGAAAAGTCCCAGACGCTTCAGCCTTTGCTCAAAGAGAAGGTGCTACAACCCCCTAATTATCTTTCGGAGATACGATGGCCAGAACTGCACACAGTCTTCCAAATGAGGCCACACCACAGAACTATACAGGGGCATTACCATATTGGCCATTTTATTCTCAATCCTTTTCCTAATGATCCCGAACACAGAGTTTGCCTTTTTCATTGCTGCGGCACACTGAGCAATCCACTACAACCCCACAATCTTTTTCCCTCTCCAACTCAGCAAGTTCAGTCCCCGTTTAGCCTATACTTGAAGTTGGGATTTTTTTTGTCCCAGTGTGCATCACTTTACACTTACCAATACTGAACTTCACTGACTTGTTCAGCAGGGATCTCTTGTGGGCTATATATGCTATAATGTTTGCATGTCATAGGTGGTCTACCATCCAAGCACTGATCAGATCCAGGTCTGCTTTGATTCAGTGAGGTTGTTGCATCACATGTCTTCAGACCATATCCGAGGTCCTTCAAGTAGCTATCAAACAATGAATTAACTGACCTTTTACAGACCTCCTTGTCTATAATGTTAAATGAAGAAGATGATTTGCTTCGCATGGCAAATGCACAGGGCCACAGAGTGAAATCCAGGAATCAAAAGCCAGGAACCAAAAATAAAGAATCAGAGCAAGAGTTAGAAACAGACAAAGCCCCATCCCAACTTTGAACTTCACTGATTCTGTCCAGGAGACAGAGAAATTATAATGTCACCTACCCCAGTAGTAAATTACATTCCTCAGCAAGTCTTCTAGTATCATTTAAGGAAGAGTGTGTTTTCAGCAGCAGAGTGTCTGCTTTGCATGCAGAATGTCCCAAGTTCAATCCACAGAATCGCCAGCTAATGAGATCAGATAGTAGGTGATGTGAAAGACCTTTAACTGAATGCTTAGAGAGCTGCTGCCAGTCAGATGAGACAGTACTGATCTTGATAGACCAATGTTCTAGCTCAGTAGAAAGTGGTTGGATTTGTTCAATGTATCCAATTTCCACTTGAGGATAAGGTCTGTTAAGGAGGGCTCTGTTTGAGACATGAGCCCTGCCTTCTGTCCAGGCCCACTGCTATGGTGGGGCTCTGGGGGGGGGGGGGCTCTGCCCACTTTCTTAAAGGCATAGCCCCACAGGAATTTCTCCTATAAATGCTTTTTTCAGTCATTTTTAAACATTTTCTAAATACATGCATTCCTTTAAGCAGAGTGGGGTGTTGTAGTTGTCAAATTCCCACACTGAGCAAGGGGGTTGGAGTAGGTGACCTCGAGGGTCCCTTCTAACTCTGTGTCAAGAAACTGGTCTCCTTTAAGAGAGTTTTTCTGCCTAAGTGTTAGCTTCCTTGACTATAGAAGTCATCACCCCCACCAGACGGCTTATTATCAGATTTGATGTACAGGCTGGTGGAAGTGATTAACTTGCAGCAGCTGAGAACTGTCATCTAACGTGGCTGACAGCCTGCAATTTAGAGATCTGTCCTGGTAACACCTTACTATTGGTGAAATGACTTTTCTTTCTGCACTGAGAACTTCAGCCCCATCAGGGGAAAAAATTGCCCCGCAAGCCGTAAAATCCTGGCTACTGGCTTGCTTCTGCCAGTTACCCCACCTCTAGGGCAAGACTGATAGGTATGGCTGGATAGCACTGGCAACGGGGGCAAACCCCATTATGAATCAGGCCCAAGTTTGGAAGGGTCTCATATTCCAAATCCTCCCAATTCCAAACCTGCCCCATCACTGGTTGGCATGTTCTTTGATCTGTAAATTCATAAATACTTTGTGTCTTAGGTACAACACTGCCTGTGGCTTTCTTTCAATATCTCGCCACACGTCTGGTTAAATATCTTAAGCGTTACAGATTCCAGGCTGAGCATTTCAATAATTTATGAACACAACTGTAGGGATGTTAATCCCTACTTCTTGGCATCTGTCTTCTCTCTGTCTCAGAGCATAACATTGTGCATTAAAGACCGATGATACATCGACTGTTTAGTTACGGTAGCCCTTTTCCGGAGAAACCAAAGTAGATGTTACTCTTGTAAATATGCAAAAACTTTGCTGGTAACAAACGAGAAAAAGGTCTAATTAATGTAATTACTGTCATTATAATTTTAATTTAACCACAGAGAATTGCATGGCAGCAACATCAGAGCTGTCACATTTGCAAACTGCATAATTAGATGTAGTGAATTCTGTCTCTGTTGCATTTGGTATACCAAATGGGTTGTTACCTTAAATTATCGCACACATAAAAAAAAGAAGTGAAAATGTCATTAAAGGTCTTACTTAATCAGACAAAATCAGGAAAATTATAGGACAGAAATTAAGCAGAAAGCTTTCCTAAATAGGTGCATCAAATCCCATGCAAGATTGCAAATACACAGAAGGGAAGCAGGATATGAAAACGATGGGATAATGAAACTTATTGTAGGTATCTGCCTCCCACCAAAGTGTTAAATACACACGCCATTTTTTCAGATGAGTTAAACTTACCACATTTCCGCCAGTCCCATGAAACCTGTTTTCAGTGCCAAGGTTAATTGCTATAGCATATGAAGTAATAATAAAGAAGCCATTTTTCCCCTGATTGTATTCCTTTCCCTCACGACTGTAGAACCACCGCTAGCCAGCGTGCATTTAAGCTAGGTGCAAGGAAGCCTTCCAGGCACTGTTAAAGATCACAAGTGGAAACTTTGGTAAAACGTTTCCAGAGTGCTTGACACTTGGTTTACTGATATTATGGTTTCAAGCAAGATTTCAGATTCGATATCTAGATTCGGAGAGTCTGAACCGGATCAGATGCTCTGCTGGAGGGAGCATAGGCGACAATGGGTAAGAGATCAGAAAAGCACCCGTGACATCTGTTGTTTAGACGCTTTGCAATCTGTCAGAAACCGTTGCCTGTTGACCTCCAGTCCTGCTCATTAAGAGCAAATATATCATAATGCCAATGCCTGGGAGGCAAAGGCAAAAGATCATAAGTCTTCTTGGTGCAAAAACGCAGCCATGATAGGTGATATTCCCAGCTCCAGGTGGTTTGCATCGAGAGCATGTTGTGAAGACTTGAAACGGTGTGAAATTTGTCACATCAAGATGCCTTGGAACAGAAATAGTTTAGTTGCTAGGGTGAGGATGAGTATTTATTTATTTGGTAGATGTGAAGGCCCCTTTTTAACAATATCTGGTGCCCGAGCTGATTCCCAGTACAAAACCTGAGAACATAGACACCTTTACAAAAATGCAATAAATAAAGGGGAGAGCCGGTGTGGTGTAGTGGTTAAAGTGTCAGACTAGGATCTGGGAAACCCAGGTTCGAATCCCCACTCTGCCATGGAAGATTGGTGGATGAACTTGGGCCAATCACACACTCTCAGCCTAACCTACGAGAACAATGTAAGTTGTAAAACTTACAAATTACAAGTTACAAAACTTACAACCCCCCCAAATAAATAAACAGAAGACAAGTTTTCCCCATCAGTGCCAACATCTAATACAGACCACTACAGGAGTCTAGATTGAAAGCCCTCTAGAACAGAAAGATCTTTCAACTAAGGAATAATGTCACACTTCTAGGAAAAGACATTCCATAGTTGGTGAGCAGCAGCAGCAAAGGGTCTCCTTCAGTTCCTAACCAATCCAACATTGGTAAAGTTTAGTTTCCTATAGATGGGCTCTCATGTGGAAGCAAGATGTATTGAGGGCCTACACCCAAGCTGGTTAGGGTCTTAAAGGTCAAAAACAGAACATTGTTCACCAAATCCAGACATTGATTTAGCACTTCTACCACCCGCCTAGATGCCGGCTGAAAAGACAGATAGAGTTGTGTGTCATCTGTTCTGATGACAACTCCAAATCTCTGAATGATCTCTCCCAGCAGGTTCATGTAGAGGATCAGGCACACAATCAGCTCCTGTGGGTTCCCATATGTTAATAGCCAAAGGACTGAGAACTAGTCCCTAAGCACCACCTTCTGGTACCTACCTTCTGTCAGGGGGCCTGACAAAGTTCCATTGTTTTCTCTGATATCATGAAACATTATATGTCTCCTTCTCTGTCTGCTTCCCCCTCCCTGCGCTCTCACCTTGGAATATATTGCTTTTAGAAACTCTGGATAATGTAACCATTCTCAGCCGGGAGAGTGGCGACTCCACATTCTCGCACGTCACTAAGAAAACAAATGGCCTTTCCTCCCATGCATTCCCTCCTCCTATTTCCTGGGACTGTGAATGTCTTATCTTGTTGTGAGGACCTTGAAGGTCTGTTATGGCCACTTCATGCCGTTTGATATGCAAGGATTTAACACATCTGGGTCGGCTAGTTCAGGAGGGGAATTTTATAACTTTAGCACCTCATCTTCCTGTGGGAATCCAAACGGCTAACTCTGTCCTCCCGCGTTTTTGTTCTGAATGTGATTGGTTTAATGTTGGGGTTCAAACGAAAGGGAGGGTATATTAACTCTGACTGTTTTCTACCTGGCATCTCTAACAAACATTCGAGAACCTGTCAAGCAGTATTAAGACTAATAAAGAACTCTGTTTCATCAACAAAGGTCTGATCTTTTTGCTGGTAGTACAGAAGCCTCACACCTTCTAAGGTGGAAAGGAGCCAGTGAAGGACAGAGCCTCCCAGATCCCCACAAGGAAGCCCAAAAGTATAGTATTGCTGATTATACTGAAGGCTGCTTAGAGATGTGGTAGGTACAGTAGGGATATACTGCCTCATTCATTGACCGTCATAGATATGGAGGCCTCCTGGCCAGCTCTCCCCCCACCCCTTTTCATCCCTGCTTGACAGACTGGGAGGCTGGGGGATCTTTGGTGTCACAACATCATGTGACCACTTTCAGTGCAAACTTGGAGGTGATGTCATTGCGTTCGTAACAGTGCTGTAGGATTCATCCCAGACTTGAGGGTTTAACTATAGAGGGGTGTTTTTTTTGTGTGGTGAATCTTAGACCATCACCCCAAGGTAATTATGTCACTTATGGTTTTGCACCAGATGTGATGTTGTGCATTAGCATAACCCTGAAGAAATTGTCACTGCCCCACTAAATGGCCCTGCTGTGTTGACAGCTACGACTAGCAATGTAGATAATCTCGCCAAGTGACAAAGTTGGTTTCTGTGCTATACGCAGTCCCAAACACTGACTGAAAATATTCTAGACACTCAGCTTCATCTAGGAATGGCTGAAGGTTTTCTGTCACCACCATCTGCAAGACCTTCCTTGAGTCTTTTCTACCCCCTCCAAAAGCTGTCTCCCACCCACTTCCCTGTGCAATAGGTTTGTCCAGATGTCAGCCCAGGAAAGTCCACCTCTGCAGCAGCCCCCCAAGAAGTCTCTTCTATATAGAACTTAAATTGAACAACTAGGTTTGAAAGTCATTGTCAGTTTCACACCCAGAGTGAAGAAGAGGTTTCTCCCAACACAAACATATCAGTTTCAGCGCTGCTGTTTTGCAGCCTTGATGTTTTCGAAATGATTTATTCAGGACTTCAGTACTATTAACTGCAAGATCTCTAGATTAAAAGAGACTGTTGTACACTTTAGGAAATGTATTATTGATGGTGTTTCAACATACTAATAATCTGCACTGTTTAATGGGCAGCATTTAACACAAAGTTTATACATCATGAACTTGTGGTTCGTGAGCTTTTCGTCATATATTAGTACAGTTAAGGTGGTCCACCCTCTCCCCTTGATTTGTCTATAGTCTGAGCACTGTCCATTCTCTACAGATTAAGTAGTCCAGGGGAAATACTCATTATGGATCCCTCCCCCATGGATATTTGCATCTTTAGTGGCATACTAAACTCATGTTGAATTAATGTTTGCCTTCTGAAAAGCTTTAATCTGCATCCAGAGCACTGGGTTTGCTGCATCCCATTCACTCTCTTCTCAAGGATTTTGCAGGCTATGGAGCTATACTAGCAGAGTCACAAGAGTCATTTGTCATGTGAAAAAAAACACTGAACTTGTGCTGGTTTCAGTTTTGTAGAAAATGGGTGTTTGAATCAGGCCTCCTCAAGAGAGTAGGGCTAAGGGCTGTGAGATGAATGGGATGAGCTTTACATCTTGTCCAGCTATAAAATACTTTAATATTGCAGTCCTAAGGACACTTCCCTGGGAGCAAGCCCCACTGAATAGCATGGGATTTATCTCTGCTCCCTACATCCATTACTTCAGGCACTACACAGTGTGCAACGATTAAAACTTAATGTGTAAATAATGTGTAAAAATACATGTATTTATTTGTAAAGGATTAATATGTGTGTAATATAGGGGCCCAATCACACCTCATGTAAAAACTCCAAAATCATATATACACAAGGGCCAGTGGACTTTGATGCGTTGTGGCCTGTTAGGGCCTTCTTCAAAGGTCAAACACAATGAGGAACAAATCGGCTAATACCACAATACATAACACAATACAATTATACAGCATATGTACAAAATGGACCACAAAGGAATTGTTCCAGAGTGGAATTACTAGGCATAGGTATGAATGAGGCCTCCCAAGATCCAATCATATGCCAAATGATATTCCACTGATATTATTTTCTGGTCCAGAAGGTGCCTTTCAATATCTGTTTAATCCAAGCCAAAGTATCCTCAATAAGATTGTCCCTTTAGCAAAAAGCAGGCTGAAACACATCAGGTCAAATCCATTGGCTTGTGTGTGTGTGTGTGTGTGTGTGTGTTTAATCCTTTACAAACAAATACACATGTTTTTACACATTAATTATACATTAAGTTTTCATTGTTGGCCCTCTACTCAATTTGACTTATCTTTTCAGGTTCTTGATCCTAGTTCTCGGGTCAAGTTTGTTTCCCTTCTTTGTCCAAAGATTACACAGTGTGCTACAGTGGTTGTATAACCACAGGATACCTGGCTCCATATCCCTGATCAGCTGTGAAGTCTCTATCCCTGAACCTGATAGAGTAATCCTGAGTAGGTCTACTCAGATGTAAGTTCTATTTTAGTTTTATTTTATTTAGGGGGTGTGGCTCAGTGGCAGGGCCTTGGCTTTGTATAGATCATGGAATCATAGAATGTTAGAAGGGACCTTGCAGGCCATCTAGTCCAACCCCCTGCACTCTGCAGGAGCATAGCCAAAAGACAGCCCTACAACATACCCGAAAGATGGTCATCCAGCCTCCTCTTGAAAATGTCCAGCGAAGGAGCATCCACCACCTACCGAGGCAGTCTGTTCCACTGTTCAACCACTCTTACAGTTAGGAAGTTCCTCCTGATATTTAGTCAGTATCAACTCCCTTGTAATTTCCACCCACTAGATCTAGTCTTGCAATCCAAAGCAAGAGAGAATAGATCTGCTCCATCTTCTACATGACAGTCCTTCAAATATCTGAAGGGTGCAATCATGGTCTGATGATCTGATGGCCTGATTCAGTATAAGACAGCTTCATGTATGTGTGAAAGTGTTCTTTGGATTGCAGCCCACAGATTTTTATTTTTTTTCCGGGGGAAAACACCGTAACAGAGTTCTGGCACCTCTTTGACAAAATTCATTTTTTAAAATCTTTAAAAGTTCATGAGTTTTCAGTATACAAATTGAAAACTTCCTTTCCCTCCTGAGAGTTTTGGCACCTCTTTTTCCAAAAAAGAAAAGAAAAAAAAAAGCCCTGTTGCAGCCAATGTTCCCTCTAAGCTGTGGAGTCCTGTGAGCAAAAATTCTACTTTGTGAGCTACTGGCATTAAAGTTCCAAGCGAGCGATTTGGCTGCTGCATAAATTAGTTTGCTCTGGAGCCATCCTTCCTGAGCTGAGACAAAAATGTGTGAGCCGGAGGCTAAGAAACTGTGAGCTAGCTCACACTGACTCAGCTTAGAGGGAACACTGGTTGCAGCCTATGTTTTTTCACAAGGTGGTTCCGAAATGAAAAATGCTGTTTTGATCTCCTTGGACAAAGTCAAGTGAGTCTGGGAAATTAAGATTAATTAAATAAATAAACAAGCCCATTGTCTTCATGGCATTCTGTTCATGGCAGTAAATTACTGGCAGGTGAAGCTGCCCTGAGTTGGGCTGATTGAGCTGAAATGTTTCATAACAGAGGCATCTAATTTGCTCTCTGTTTGTACATGACATTAGCAAGGAGGGAAAGCAGCGCTGATCTGTTTAGCATCATGGTCGGGACTCAGGACTTTTCACAAATCCAGCTGCAGCCATTGCCGATCAACGAAGATGCAGCTGAGGTGCCAAACGTTTTGCAAATTAAAATGCACAGCGGGTGTTTGTTGCACGGCTGGTCTACTGGAGGCCTAGGCAGTACGGTTCTGGGTGTTAATTTGAAATACAAGTTCAGTTCAGGATCAGAGACTCATTGTAAGTTGTGCGCCCCCCCCCCTCCAATGGCTTACAAGTAAGGGTCAGCCAATGTCTCCTCTTTCATTTCTGTTAATAATTTGTTATGTTTTGGTCAATACAGTCGGTTTTCCTCTTTTATTTCTGTTGGTTTGTTTGTACTATTATAGCTTTTAAGAATTACCAGGAATCGACTACATACACACCTGGGGTACTTTTTACTGAGTCAGACTTTTGGGCTGCGCAATACTAAGAACACTCCCCTAGGACTAAACCCTATGCTGTAAAATAGACCTGAGTAGACCTGATTAGGATTGCTGCCTTGGACAACCAAGGTCAGTATTGTCCATGATTGGCTGCACCCTCCAGGTTCTCAAGAAGAGATCCTCCTAGCACCTACTTCCTTATGCTTTTAACTGTCCCACAATACTAAAACTCAGGAGTACCAAATGAAAGTAATTCATGATAGAAAAAAGGAAACATGAGTAACCTAACTGCAAGTCTGCCAGTGACCTCTCTAACCCTGCTCATAAGTTTTAGGGAACACATGTACAATCAGCGTACAGTCTATACTTGATTTGTCTTTGTACATGTATTTGAGTAATTCTCATGTTACATTCAATGCACATACAGTTGAATGTGTGATTTACCCAGGTACAGGTCCTCATGTGAATGCACACTGGCTCTTTCTTACAAATAGATGTGCATATGCACATGCAAGACATGTGTTCACTTGAACATATGAGCAGGGCTAGTGATGGTCACTATTACAGATAGCTTTAAAATGGGATTAGACAGATCTATGGAGGATACATCTAACAGCTACTCCTAGTGATGAGGATGATGGGAAGAAAAACGAAGAGCTGGTTTTTATACCTGTTTTTCTCTACCTTAAGGAGTCTCAAAGTGGCTTACAATTGCCTTTTCTTCCTCCCCCCACAACAGGCATCTTGTGAGGCAGGTGGGGGTGAGAGAGTTCTGAGAGAACTGTGACTGGCCCAAGGTCACCCAGCAGACTTCATATGGAGGAGTGGAGAATCAAACCCACTCTCCAGATTAAAGTCTTAACTGGAGGGGGTAGAAAAGACTTAACCCATTACACCACACTGATGACTAAAGGGGACCTCCATATGCTCTGTATACCAGCATCTTGTGAAGGCCTTGGGCTTGATTACTCATGCTTCTAAGGCAACTGGTGGCCATTGTATGATCAAGGACTAGATGGACACTGGTCTGAACCAGTAAGCTACTTTCCATTCCCTTAAGTTGATTGGAGTTTGAAAAGAGCCACAATGGATCCACACCTCAGAGCGAAAGAGCTCTTGTGACAAAGGTGACTTGTTTATTTATTTATTAAAACCCTAGAAATAAGGCCCATGGTGGAAATAAATACAACAGGCTTCAGAAAGAGGCTTTGGGCAGGTGCCCTGGCCTTGGGCACTCAGCATCCTTTTGCTGTGATGACCTCAACAGGGTTTAATGACACAGAGCTTACCATTTTCTCCAGGGAAACTGATCTCTGCCATCTGGAGAGCAGTTGTAATTCTGAGTGATCCCCAGCCCTCCCCTGGAGATTGGCAACAATGGTTCCCTAGGATGAAATGGCTGGTTTGGAGGGTGGAGTCTATGGCTTTGTACCTGTCTGATATCCCACCCCTCCTCAAACCCTACTCCCTCCAGGCTCCATCCCTCAAAACTCCAGGAATTTCCAACTTGGAGGTGGCAACCCTATTTCCTTCCTAGCCAACCATCAACATACCATTAACTGCTCCTCTGACTTCAGGTTTCCATCTCTTCCCCCCTCCCTGTAGCCTCTACCTAGGAAAACTACAGTCTTTCTCTGCAGTGGGGACCCTAGCAGGAGGGAAGCAACTTCAGCAGGGTATAATGACACAGCGTCCACCCTGCAAAGCAGCCATTTTTTTTTTTCAGAGGAGCTGATTTCTGCCATCTGGAGAACAGTTTTAATTCTGAGGGATCTCCAGCCTCACCTGGAGATTGGCAGGAATGGTTCCCCAGGAGGAAAAGTACAGTCTTTCTACAGTACAGTACAGTACAGTACAGTGGAGACCAAAACAGCTTACATCACTCTCCTCTCCTCCTTTTGATCTGCACAACAACCCTGTGAGGTAGGTTAGGCTGAAAGTTACTGGTTCAAAATCACCCACTCAACTTCCACAGCAAGAACCTGGGTCTGGCACATCCTGCTCTTAACCACTAACTGCTATGCCTAGGGTAGCCAACCTCCAGGTGGAGCCTGAAGATTGCCGAGTATCACAACTGAACTCCAGACAACAGATCTCTCCCCCTGGAGAAAATAACTGCTTTGGAGGGTAGGCTCAATGCATTCTATTAAGCTGAGGCCTCTCCCCTCAACAAACTCTGGCTTCCGTAGACTCCACCACAGAATATCTAGGAATTTCCCAACTTGGAGCTGGCAACCCTAGTCAGGACTGCCCCCAATGAGTTCTCCACAAAGGCCTGGAAAGCACCTCCTGCTTTGCCTTTTTACTGACAGAATCAAGCAGGGTTGCCTAGCAACAGCCACTGAGGGAAAAGTTAGTCCCACAGGAACCAAGCAGGAGAAGTGCCTTTGTCAGGAGAGACAGCCATTTGGCAGTTTATTCTGTGAGTATCCAGGCTGGCAGTGGGCGGGGGAGAGGAGTGGACCCAGCACCCAACCAATGGCATGCGAGTACTCTTGAGTGTTGGTTGATGGGTCAATGTCTGATGGAGTGCACTGCACAGCCAATGGGAGAGCTGGAAATGGCCAATACATAAGGGAATTATATATATAGGATTTATACCCTGTCTTTCCTCATGATTCAAGGTAATTTAATCCTTTAAGGTAATTCAATATAACCCGGGGTACTCAGGCAACAGCTGTTTGAAAATGAAGCCTTAACTAACCCTTGAAAATGTTTTTAGATTTATTCAAAGAATTATATTGACAAATAGGTAACAATTTCAGGGATGTATGAATATAAATGTTTTCATCTCCTTCGTTTTTAAATGTTATTCTTGAGAACAGTTTTCTTGTGCCCATGGGGTATATTCCCAATTCATTTGTTTCTTTTACAACATTTAAATGCAATGTATATGCTATTTCTATATTATACTCCTTTTGCATACTACTTAGACAATATACACCAGCTGATGCATAAACAATACTCAAAAGTATGGCTATTCTATGACACAAATTCAGCACAAGGAAATAAAACAGAGCATAACCAAAGGTTCGTGGATTCAGTTTGCACAAGGGAGAAAAAAAAATCATAACAAATTATTCTAGTTAAGGTGTCAGGGATAAGCAAGGCAATAGTATGCCTGTGTCTTTTTAAATTCAGCTGAAAATTGGGGAGAGGGGAGGGGGGAATAAGGATCTCAGTGGCCACTGTTAAACCTGAGGTCTAAACCTAAGTTTTGCATTGCAATATATTTCAGTGAACTCAACCTAGGGATGATACTGAATTTCTCAGCTGTGTTATTTCGACCCATACAAGATGCACACACAATGCAAACAAATCTACAAAAACCAACAGTGCAAAGCAGAGAACCAAAACAGTTGACACAAACCATAAATAAATGTAATGAGAAATGAAATAAGGAATATTCACTCATCCTTAGCGGAACCTGGCTAAACTGCTACAAGCTGAAATGAAGGTTATGATTTGCTACAGAATTTACGTCCTTAACATTGCAAATGTTCAATTATCAGAGGGTTATCAAGCTTCACCTCTGCAACCTTTTGTAACAGAAAACAAAAATAAATAGTTTCACTTCAGCACTCAAACTCCTGGTAGAACACTCTGTTGCTCACACTCACAAAGAAAGACTTTTGTCAGGAGACACTTAAGCCTATACCTGTGGAAGCAGAAGAAGGGAAGAAGAGATTGGATTTATACCCCACCCTTCACTACCCAAAGGAGTCTCAGAGCAGCTTACAAACTCCTTTCCCTTCCCCTCTCCACAACAGACATGGGGGCTGAGAGGGCTCTTTCCTAAACTGTTCTTGAGAGAACAGTTCTGACAGAACTATGGCTTGCCCAAGGTCACCCAAGAGCTGCAAGTGGAGGAGTGGGGAATCAAACCCGGTTCTCCCAGATTAGAGTCCACACACTTAACCACTACGCCAAACTGGTATGCAGAATCTCTTGCACAAATTCCAGACTAAGTTCCACTCAGAGCCTGCCCCTCTAGAGCAGGTAGCTGTTACCAGAGTCCCATCATCAATTTACCCTTGCCAGGTGCTGTCTTTTGTATGGGGACAGTCAAACTGCTCTTTAGAGGCCCCAATGTGTTTTTTTTAAAATGTATTTTATTTACTCCATTTATATCCCACCTTCCTTTCCAATGGGGACCCAAAGCAGCTTTCTTCATTTTCCTGTTTGGTGTAGCCAGTTTGGTGTAGTGGTTAAGTGCACAGACTCTAATGTGGGAGAACTGGGTTTGATTCCCCACTCCTCCACTTGCACCTGCTGGATGACCTTGGGCAAGCCATACCTCTGTTACCAGCTGTTCTCTCAAGGACAGTTGTCTCAGAGCTCTCTCAGCCCCACCTACCTCACAGGGTGTCTGCTGTGGGGTGGGGAAGGGAAAGGAGTTTGTAAGCCACTGTGAGACTCCAAGTGAGTGAAGGGCAGGATATAAATCCAATCTCTTTTTTTTTCTTCTTCTTCTTCTCTTCCTCTCTGTCACATTCTCCTCACAACCACCTGTGAGGTTGATTAGGCTGCCAGTGTGTGACTGGCCCAAAGTCAGCTAGCAAGCCTGCTTGGAAGAGAGACAATTTGAAGCTGCATCTCCCAGATACTACTCTGGCACTATAACTGCTACATCACATTGGTTCTCACATCCAATACTGAACCACTGATAGCTACAATCTAAAAAGAGCAACCTTACTGCTTCTGCTAACCTCACCATCATTGCTGATACCACTACAATGCGTCCTTGTTCACACACACAAATCAGCAAAAACAAATCATCCTAGTGCTGTGGTGGGTGGTAGTGATGATACCTGAGAAGGGTTGCCAGCCCACAGGTCCCAGCAGGGTTCCCCCCACTTTTGGACATCCCCCACAGGGACGTCATTGTGTGACATCCTTCATGTGATGGCATCACTTCTGGGTGATATCATCGCACTGGGGATGTTGTATGGTGACACTCTGGTTATTGGGCAAACTCTATGGTTTTGAAGGCAAAAAAAAGGATAGAGTTTTGCCCCAAAACCAGAGTGTCACACACAATGTCCCCAGCGTGATGATGTCACCTCAAAGTGATGTCATCATGTTAGGGACATCACACAATGACATACCACCCAATCTTGGAATGCCCCCCAAATCCCCCTGCCATGATGGTGGTGGGACCAGGCAACCCTATGTCTGAGAAGCGCTACTCAAGTTGCAATGTAGAGGGACATCATCTATGGATAAGAAGATAAGAAGAGTCCCGATGGGTCAGCACAAAAGTTGATCAGGTTTTTTACTCTGGTTCCCACTGCAGCCAACCAAATGTCATAGAAGGCCTGGAACAGGAGCACAGAGACCAAGGCTTACCCCCACCAGCTGCCACTTAGAAGTATGCTTTCTCAGAACTTGAAGATCCCATTCAGACATCATGCCCCCCCCCCCCCAAAAAAAAGACATCATGGCCAAGGGTAATAGCTATTGATGGACCTCTCCCCTGTGAATGTGCTTAATCCTGTGGTCTTTAAACTAGACTATGGGACCCATTGAGCTACAAACAGGTTATAAGAAATCCCAAGACAACAGCCATGTGAGAGAAATTATGAGAGAGAATTATGGCCTCAACATTGTCGTGTCCAAGTCTTCAGGCAGCAGACTTAAAGAGCTGATGACAGGAAACACAAGCAAGCAAGGTGTACTATAGTGAGGAAGAAGCTAAGAGGAATCTAGAGGAAACAAGGAACATTTCTCATTGAAACTAGGTATGGGATTAAAGGAAGCAAATTCTGTGTATACATCAACAATAGCCACTAAGCCTTTGAAGCCAGGTCAGATGAATGCAATAATCAGGAGTTTAAAAAAAAATGCCTTACTCATTATGAGCTGACTAACAATTTTGGATTAAGGGTACCTAAGTCATAATAAAAGTGAGCATATTGTGATGCTGGCCCATTCTGCATCTAGCATTCACTCCACTGTTTTGCCAAAGCCACACTGGAACAGAAATTCCCCTCTACATTGCATGCCACTTTCACTTTCATTGATTGTCAAATCTTATGGTACCATCTGCATAGATTTATGGTCATTTTATGGCCATCCAGGGGTGACTCTGCAGTCAGGGCATTGGCCCGATGTGGATTTGAGCCACATCTTTTTCTGTTCCAGCATGGGTTTGGCAAAACAACGGAGTGAATGCTAGATGCAGAATGGGCCCTTGTTACTTGCAAGGTTAGTCATCATCATTGATGCCCATATGAAATCCCTTCTTTGACCCAAAGGGTAATTTTTTTTTGTCTGGATATGGGGAGAGGAATAGCAAAGCAACACTTCTGTGGGTTGCTTTCTCCACCTCCTGCTGTTGCTTTAAGTACACCTAATGTCCAAAAGGTAACATGGATTTTGTAGTTCTAACCAAATTACCCCTACCTTCAAAGTCTTCTCATGCTTTGCAAATAACTAACCTGTTAAACAATAAACTTTTTAAAGGACCAAAAAGAGAAGCCAATTGATACTTTTATTAGTAAAGGTAAAGGTTTCAAATCCGACTCTAGGGTTGTGGTGCTCATCTCCGTTTCCAAGCCTGTGCTTTCTGAAGACATCTCTGTGGTCATGTGGCCGGCACGACTAGACACCGAGGCACACAAAATGCTGTTACCTTCCCACCAAAATGGTACCTATTTGTCTACTTGCAATTTTTTGCTTTGGAACTGCTAGGTTGGCAGGAGCTGGGGCCAGAGATGGGAGCACTGTCATGCGGCACTAGGGTCTCAAACTGCCAGACCGCAGGACTTCCAGTCTGCAGCTCTGCGTCTTAACCTCTGAGCCACCACGGCCCCCAACACTTTTATTAGGGAGTAAGATATTCAGTTCTGGAGTTACCTGTAGCCTGGGAGCAGCGGATCTACTAAATCGCTAGACCAGGGTACCTCCTTCTTACATGTATTCATAAATTATTTTGACCTATATTTCAATCCAGATCCCTTTAATTCTCTCCCATAATTTGCTCCCATAATTTCTGTTACATGCAAAGGTTAAGAATAGAACCAGAGTAAGAATTCCTTAGGATGGCCTAAGGAAACTGTTAACAGATAGAAAAAGTTTCTTTCCACTGAATAAAGCAAACAAAAAACCAAAAACCAGTGGTTAGTAAATCAATGTTCTACAAATGAAAAATATCTGGACTTCCATAAACGAAAAATATAACGCTGTGTAGCAGTCAAGAACTGTGAGATGAATCTGCTGAAAACATGGCATATTATATTAGAGCAACGATTGACATAAGATGGTGGAGTTTCTAATTATGCAAAAGTTTTGATGTATATTTCTTTTTATGAATTATTTCCCCTCTTTTCCTTCTGCTACTCAGTTTTCCAGCCGTGATGGAAAATGTTCTGCATCTGGCAACCTGGTTCCACCTTGAGAACAACAGCCTGGAAACTCAGCAATCTCATCACCTTTGGGTGCATATTTCCCTGTCCTGGGTTTTGTTCCGTCTTCATTACTCTATTAATCTTGAATCTCTACAGGCAGCCCTGCCTTGATAGCTTAGTTGGGCAGGATGTTGTGATATGCAGGGATTTTCATCATAGGGTGTATAAAACAAGGTATATGGAAATAGTGATGCTGCAATCCTCATAAATAATGTGCTCAGAAATCAAACTTGCCCAGCTTGCAGCACTTGTTTTCTCCTGCATTGCTGATTTGTTCACAATTTTTTTTAAAAAATAAATAAATCTATATTTAGATTTCATTTGCATTAGTCAATTTGGTAGCTTTCATAACCTAGGCAGCTGACTAATAGCCTCTCTTGGCACCTGCTTAGAATTTACTGGGTTGCTGAAAAGTACAACTTTCCTGGTTTTCCAGTTCCATTCAGAGGACTTTGAAAACTATGAATCCTACTGAACTCAGCCAGAACTAGTCCTAGAGAAGATGAGGAAGAATAATTGAAAGGAAAGATAGACCTTGGTCTGTTTGAAAACCACCACCCTCATGACAGGTTGGTTCTTGCACTTCAGAATGGTAAGGGCCGTGGCTTGGGGAAAGCCATAGAATAGAACGAGTGGGGAACTGGCAGGCAACTGTGTGTATACATATATTTTGTGTCTGTATTCATTAGTCTTCAGCAAGGATGATCACAAAAAATGTAAGTGGGGTTCAAGTTGGCTATACGACTGTTTATTCTTTGTTCATCACTATCTAGAATACGACACATATATCACAACGAGAAATTAAGATCAGATCACATGATACTTGCCACAGGCAGGTCCCCCCAAATATCATTCCCATGGCGATTTCCCCATGCTCATGTCACAACATTTGCCAAATACTTACCTCATGGGATGTGTCCATGGCCCCATTTCACTGTCCTACTGATGGCTGCCAGGGAGATGGACATTTTTTGTGATCCATCATGGAGCTGATTCCTTTTGATAGGCTGCTCATCTATTGATTGGTTCATGGCTGCTTGCCAGGCTGCTTCACCCTCCTCCTTCCCAACAGCCCAGTATGGTGCAATTGCCCCCCCCCATCAGAATAATGAGAAAGGCAACAGTTTGGAATCAAACAAGGGCCACTTTATTAACTATTTGCAGAAATATAACTAAGCGGCAAAGGGAATGCTAAGGGAAGTATGGAACAGGCAAGGCAGGTGTCGCTCACACTCACCAGCCTCCTCACCCCCTCATGGGCAAGTCACCAGCTCTGATCTTGAGCCACCAATCTGGAAAGCGACCAGCAGCTCAGCAAACCGGTTGCCCCCCAGGAGCACCTACCCCTGAAGCCGTGCAGCTTGCAAAGAGGAGCCTGCCCAAGAGGGTCCCAGAGGTGATCATCATTCCCTGCCCAAAGGCTGATGACCCCTTGTTTTCCAATGGGAAAATGCCACAAGTGCTCACCAGTTCCGCTTTCTAACTCGCATTACCCTGCCCTGCAAAGTGACCAACCTATTTAACACAAAGTGAGACTATTTGGGTGGGAGCGGAGCCCTGCCCTTTATAGTCTCCGCCCCCCACCCACAGAATGACGCTCAGCGTCAGGATGCTGTTGTCTGTTGCCGCTTCCTCCAGGGCGGCAAAGCAGGCCCCAGCAGCTCTGCTGGGCAGCCGGGAGCTCAATTCTCTTTGCAGGCACGTGTACTGGCAGCCTGAATAGCTCTTCAGAGCTTGGGAGCTGAACAGGGTGGTGGTCAGTGCTTGAACAGGACACCACCAAGGAAGACTGGGGTTACTACATGAAGGAAAGTGATGGCAAACCACCTCTGTTCAGCTTTTGCCTTTAGCATTCCATGGTTGGGATTGCTTCTTCTTTTACTTCCCCCCCCCCCCAAGCTGCACCAGTGCTCTGCTCAACAGATAATTGTTTCAATAGACTGTTAAATTAATCACAAATCATATAAATCAGTCATAAGTAAATTCTGTGTTTAACAAAATCTCACCCACTGCACAGATGAAAAAACCCCCAGATGCAAGGAAATGAAACTATACCATCAAACCAATTGCAGAGTTGCAAATCTGTTTGACAGCCATTCAAGGGGGTCAAGGAACAGATCGGACATTTGGCTCATGGATGATAATGAACAAAGTATGTTCAACTATCAGACATGCTCACCACCACATTGGTGGTGAACCCTTTCTTTCACTGCTTTTGCTGCTGGTGTTCCCCACAACGTTGTTTGATTTTACACCATTCTTCCTTATTTTGAATGGCATTTTATGACATTTTAATCCTGCTTTTATACCATTCTGCATCTCTGATAACACAATATTTTAACAGTAATGTTCCTAGCAAGTTTAGCCACTATAGTCTGGGGCGGGTGGGGGGGAGGAATGACTGCTGCATAGGGTTTCCAGCTTTGGGTTGGGAAATAACTGGAGGTTTGGGGAGGTGGAGCCTGGGGAGGGCCCTCAGCAAGAAATAATGCCACAGAATCCACCCTCCAAAGCAGCCATTTTATCCAAGGGAACTTATCTAGGTCATCTGGAGATCAGTTGTAATAGTGGGAGATTTCCAGCTGTCACCTGGAGGTTGGCAACCCTACTGCAGCACCTCTACCTGAGAGGTGGGAACTAATGCCAGAGGCTGAAAATTTTGAATTGAAACACTGTATCTTTTATATATATATATTCAAATATTTGTTTGTGTGTGTGATAGTGTGTGCACCTGGTCATGGTGACCTCTGGTGACTACCCCTACTGGGGGTGTGGAAGATATTCAGAGAGGCGGCTGAATAAAGCCTTCCCTTGCCTCCTGCCTCTGGTATTTCAAGGAGGTCTCCCATCCAAGTACTTGCCAGAGTTGACCCTGCTTAGCTTCTGAGATCGGATAAGATTGGGCTTGCCTGGGACTTGCCTATTTTTGAAACCAGAAACATCCCGAGTGAAATTCTGGTGTGTTCCAACTGGCAGTCATTTGTCTGGTGCACTATCTTGCCTCTTTCTCCCAGGACCAGAAGCAAGCAAGAGCCAAGTCTTCTTCTGCCTGAAATGGTAATTCTTTTGGCAGGTGAAGAATGGCAATTGATTGGATGGTGTCTAAATTGTAATGTATATGCACTGAAGACTCTCACACACTGTGCTTTACTAGTTAGCATAAGTTCCAACAGAGAGTTTTGTCTTCAAGCCATTATCTCCATTTTAGAGTCCACAAGCCAAGTACATCTGTGTTATAAACCACACAGGCTACAGAAGGTCTGCGACAAAAAGCAGAGGTTGGCGTCACTTCTAAAGAAATAAATCAGAACAATGTTTGGCTCCGCCAGGAATAGTTCCTCAGCCTTTGAAGAAGCGCCTATTCTGTGGAAGGTGCTTTGAAGAAACCCATTCACTGTGGAATGAATTCACACCATTCATCCCGTCACTCAACAGAACACAAAAATATAATCATAGAAGTCAGTCATGATTGCTGGCATCTACCAACAGTTTGTTACATGCCACAGGCTGGGGGAAGCAATACGGTTGTGTGAATTTTGAAAAACCAAACTAAAATAATTAAAAACCGATCTGAAAAGCAATGGCTTGTTTCCCTGCAAAACTGGGCACAGATTGCTGCAGATGTTCACAAAATTTTGAGATCTCTAGCTCATCAGATTTGCAACTGGCACCTGTCAACAAGGCTGCCTTGTATTTCGTTTCACCCAGCTAAGCATCTGGGAACCAAAGAAGAGCCAGTGGTCCATCTAGTCCAGGGTCCTGCTTCACACAGTTGCCACCCAAGGACTAGTAGTCAAAGGAGAAGAAGAGAAAGAGAAAGTAGAGAAGTTGTCTGAATAAATATATGGGTAAAAGTAGATAATAAAAAAGGGGTTTCAGAATATGGTTAAATCTATGTACTGTCTTCAAGGTTGGAGGATCCAAATAGCAACTGTTCCTTCAAGGTGTCCTTCCATCAGGGATCCTAGGAACATGTCGCTAAGCTGTATCTGCCATTCTCCTGAGCGTTATGTTTTGCTCAGGGTACTCTCAAGGAGTTATGAGGATAGTGTGAGCATGTGTTAGCAGCCTTTGCATTGTTTAGACAGGTGAAGACATCTGCAGCTATGACATGTCGCTGTGCTTTTCCTAATCAAGCTGCTGCCAAATTTTCACCTTGTCACTGCTCAGAAACAGTGCTCATTATGAGATGGACAGGTAGGCGTCCAACCCAGGCGGCCTCCTTGGATTCCACAGAATAAATTGTCCTCTTCAATTCTGAAGGCTGGTTTCCAGGGAAACACCAGTGGGTCGCAAGGCAGCCTGTTCAGTCCCTAGACTATGCCAAAAGTGAGACTCAGGAAAGCTCCTCTGCCTCGGGGCTAAAAGCTAGGCTTAGGAACTGCAAGAAAAGTCTTAAAACTTTGCAGTGGTGATTGAGCAAGCCATGGCTGAACAGCTTTGGAATTCCTGGATGAGATACCTGCCCTAGATCCCTTCCAGTCCAGTCAATTCTGTCAGGAGTCAGTGAGTGTGGCTGGATTCTTTGCTGTCCATGGACAAACATGTCCTTGGGTGGTCTTTGGGTGATTGTGATCCACTAAGCAAACTGGTAAATTATGCTTCACAATCCACGCATCCTACCCTGCTTGATACTGGATAAAGTTTAACCAGAATAGATTATATTTTTAAAGTTTATTTTATCTTTTGTACTTTTTATCAGATGTATTTTATATGTTGTTATCCACCTTGAGCCCCATTCAGGGGAAAGGGAGCAGGATATAGCAGCTGCACTGGCTATAGACTGAATACCAAATCAGGTTCAAGGTTCTGGTACTTATCCTCAGAGCCATAAATGGTCGGGGACCACCGTATCTATGGGATTGCCTCTCCCTGTTTACCCCTCTGAAAACATTATGTTCATCTAGTAGCAACTTGCTGGTAATCCCTGGCCCCAGAACAGTCCAGCTGTCTTTAACCAGGATCATGTCATTTTTGGCTCTGGCCCTAACCTGGTGGAACTCTAGTGACACTCAAGCCCTGTTGGACTTAGTTTGGTTCTGCAGGGCCTGTAAGACTGAGATGTTCCACTGGGCATATGGTTGAGGACACTGGTGGCTAGAAAGACCACCTAGCCTACTCATTGTTGGGCTGTGAATCCCACTGTACTGGCTGCCCCTTTGTTATCCACCCTGAAGGTTTGCTAGGGTACTGTTTGATATGATAGACTGATTGTTACGTTTTAACTGTAGGGGTGGGCTTAAATTATGAAGCTGATTTTATTGTATATCCAGTTGTTGGAAGCTGCTTGGCAGGAAAAGGAGATAAAAGTCAAATAAATAAATAAATACTTGATAAATAATTTTTAAAAATGACATAAGATCCATTGGGGATACAACGTGTGTTTCTTCCTTGTGTAGAATTCCATGGTAACTCTTCAGACATCATGCAACTAGAGAATCACAGCCCAAAAGATTTAAAATATGAGATGACAAAAAAGCTGTGTGGTGCACATAAATATACTTAATTGTAATTCAAATACCAGTGATTACAAAATATATAGTACAGAAATTATACAGAAAAATAGTGGTCCTCTTAAGCTGTAGTACTGGTTAGAATAGTTGCTTGACAACATTTTCCGGAATAAACGTATGTTTTCGAAAGTACTTTCTCTGATCTTGGATCAATTAAAAAGGCAAATCTCTACAGATACATGGTGTGTGTGTATAACCTCATCCAGGCATAAAGTTTTCTCCTTTTGAAAATCAGCATAGACTGCAAAGCTTCTTACTTTGTTGAAAGCTAAGCCATTGTTACAGACACTGCCAGTAGCCTAGTCCTTCAGAGGAAGTATTTTCGAAACGGAAGTTTATTCCGGAAAATTTCATCAAGCAACTATTCTAACCAGTATTGCAGCTTAAGAGGACCACTATTTTTCTGTATAGTTTCTGTATTATATATTTTGTAATCACTGATATTTGAGTTATAATTAAGTATATTTATGTGCACCACACAGCTTTTTGTCATCTCATGTTTTGTAACTCTTCAGACATGGCTGTTTAACTCTGTAAACTCAATACCTGGTAATCTTGGATCATGCTGAGGTTTTTGCATGCAGTATTGGTGGTGGAAAGTTCTGTCAAGTCCCAGTCAACTTATGGGGTGACCCCATAGGGTTTTCAAGGCAAGAGATTAATATAGGTGGTTTGTCATTGCCCACCTCTGCATGGCAACCATAGACTTCCTTGGTGGTTTCCCTCCCAAGTATTAACCAGGGCTGACTCTTCTTAGCTACTGCGATCCGATGAGATGAGGATAGCCTGGACCATCCAGGTTGCAGGAAAATAATCAGGGAGGTATGTGTTGGTGATTCAATTGCAGAGCATCAGATTTGCATTCTGAAGGTCCCAGAGTGAACCTCTAGCCCTAGGCCATATACTTCTTAGCATAAGAAATGTGGTTACCAGTCTTTCTCATGAGGAAAAGTAGAGGACTGAACTTGGGAGCAATGTGGAAGAGGGAAAAAAATCTGCCTCCCATCCCAGACTCTTGGTAAAACTAACATCCATCATGTCAAAGCCTTTGGGGAGGAAGGGATGCTTCTCTATGCACAGACTCCCACTGGTTTCATCCTGGATTTCAGTGGGGATTGATCATTATGAAAGCACTGTGCTCAGGAGGCCACAAGCGTTGAACCTTTTCTTTTGTTGAGATGTGAGCCACATCTAAATAAATCAATTGATCAGACATCCAGTTTGAATGCCTGACAAAGTGAAAACAATGAGTTGACAGGACAGGATGACAGGGGCCTCTTCTAATGACCATTAATAACAGGCTAACTGCTCATTAATATATCTTTCCCCCTCATTGGTATAACTATGTGGTAATTAATACATACAGCCTAAAGGAGGGGAAGGAGGGGCCCTCACTCCTAATTGTCTTCCCTCTCATTTCTCTCACATGAGGTACCAACTGAGCCATCCCGCTTTTGTGAGAGTGACCTTTTAACGAACATCTAGCTAGCACACGCTTATTCCTTTAATAATAGCGTTTTATGAGTACTTTTAATTACAGGGTCCAGTGTGGAGTGAAGGGCTTTGCAAAAAAAAGGAAGGAGGGACACAGACACTGAGCGTAATCTCTCTCTCTTTTTTTACATCAAAGCCGACGGAATGCGTTTTGCCTTCAATTCTTCCGTTCAACCCAAAGCTGCATTGTGCGTGTGATTGCTGCCTTTCAAGTCAAAACTTTGAGACTCCGACTAAACACTTGCTAATCAACATCATTGTGAAGTTTTACTAGGGGAAAAAAAATTCAAAGTGAGAATAAAAGGAATAATAATAATAAAAAGAAATCCTTGGAGAGGCTCCAGAAAACGCTCAAAGACGGGGCCTTATCTCTGAAGTCTTGACTGAATCAAAGCAGGATGAACCCCTGCAATTAACCAAGGCCATTTCAGCTTATAAATCATCTCTCCTCCCACTCCACCTCTCCACCCCCCAGCTGGAAACGGTATCAAGCTAATTTAATTTGGTCATTATTTCCATCACTCTCCAATGAGAGACCCTTTTTAATTCCAACCAATTATTCTTCTTCTAATTATTTCCAGTGCATTACAGAGGCCATTATTTGAACCTTTGGGGGGTTGGTGTTCACACTGGGTTGTAAAGTGCTTTAAATCGCAGTGCTTGAAAAGTAGTTAGGATTTGTCAGCTGGAAGTCTTTTGCCAGGGCAGAATTCTATGCACCCGATCCCTAAGCAGGATTGTCTATCGGCTAGAAAAAGACTAGCCTTTAAAAACCAACAACAACCGGAACAGAAATGGAGATGGGCCATATTTCATGAATGTTTTCACTTCCTTTACAGTGCAGTGTTGGTGGTCATTTGAGACGGATTACAGAACAGTGGTCCCCCTTGACAGGGAGGGCAGGAGACATTGTTGTCTCTCTGATTTATCCTCATCATAGTTCTATATTGTCATATCTGATTGGCTACCTGGCACCATGATGTTATCACACTAGCTAGATGATCCCTGACTGGCTGGGCCATGTAGACAGCAAGGCAGAACCTTCCTTTGTTTAAAAAACCAACCCACTTTTTTGCTGGTGAAAAAAGGAAAGTGGTATCATTTTTGACCATCCAAAAGTGCTGTGCTAAGTGTCATGGGACCTGCATGTGCAAAAGCCATGTGGGATGGAGGTAGCAATGTGGCAGGAAATTGGGTGAGGTGGAGGGCAAAAGCTGGTTGGATCCAACCTAATGACTCCAAAGTAGCTACTGATAAGGGGCAAAGAACAATGAAAGTATGCAAAAAGAAATGAGGGACTGGTTTTCAAATATTCAAAAATTAAACTTGTCTTGTTCACAGTATCCATTTTCTATTGAGCTGAGCAGCTTTTATCTTCACAGGAATGGTCTTCTCACAATTAAAAAGCATTTCAAGTAGTTTTGTAGTTTTCTCCTGTACAGTGTGGTAGCATTCAGCATGGTGGGTAACCAGGTAACCACTGATGGTGCATGTTCTTCATTTCAGTGTGTCAAGGGCAGGCAGTGCATTATTTAAAATCTGCTACATCTATACATATGTTGCTTTGGTACTTGCACAATAATCTTTCCTTGTTATGCATGATTCATTAAATGGAAATGCCAGGGATTCTGTCTAGGATCTTCTGTTTGCAAAGCATATGTTCTGTCTCTAAGCTATGCCCTCTGATTCTAGAAGGCTTCCAGTACACAGAAAGTGGGAGAGTGGAACAGAAGAGGGGGACACCCGTGAACTCATGAAGCTGCCTTATCACAAATCAAGGCCTATCAAGGTTAGTATTATCTATTCAGAATGGCAGCACCCAGGAGTGGACTAAGGCTCACTGGTGCCCTAAACACTGACCAATCTTGGGCTGAGGACAGACTGGCAAAATGAAGTGCCACGGAAGCAGGGCAAAAAGACCCGGGACAATTTGGCTTGCCATTCCCACTGGGCAGACTGAAATGGGAGCATTCCGGGGAGGAGGTGGAATGGAGCATTCACACTGCGGGGTGGTTCCTGGTAGCACTGCCATGGCCACACATGGCTTTGGTCTGTTTTGCCAAGGTGCGCATATGCACATGGGCGCAGCAGCCGAATCAGCAGGTTCACATTACCAGCGCTGCTTGATGCATGGCTTATTTGCGTCCACAAGGCCTGGAAGCAGAATGAAGGTGCACAGACACCTGTTGACATTGGTTTCGACAGGTATCCAGTTGAAGCATCATGAAAGCGCTTCAGGAACAGGTGAGTATGCAAGGGGACTGGAGGACAGCTGTGGCTGTCTGAACTGCCTCCCTTCCTCCACTTCCAATGCGGACCTATCCCGGGCCAAATTGCCAGTCTGTCCTCAGGCTTGGTGCCCCCCTCCTTTCCACACTGACCCAGTCCATTTTAGTTGTTGACCTGTCTGACCAGATATACAATGCAGGTTGCAGCAATACAAAAATGTATTCATATGATAACACAATATACTGTACAAACCAAGCCAAGCTTGGGCTACATAAAATTTTACAAAAATGCAATACAACATCTATTTTAATATTTCACAAGTTAAATGTATCAAAGTTCCAATATTCATGACCTGAAAGGCATTTTTCTACATTTCATTTTTGCAAAATCACTGATAACATCCTCGAAATTAATACTTCTCAGAATGTCTGCTTCAGTTGTTAATATACACAGTGAGCTGAGTCCTTCTTGAAGCATAACTGATCTATTTGGGTTTTTTACATGTTTCAGTTGCGAGAAAGACCTCTCAGTTGTGCAGTTGGTGACCATTAATGTTAAAAATATTATTAAGGCAATTTCAGCATTTGGAAAGTCACTCACTAGTTTGTCTTCTGTAATTGTGTTGTAAAGTTCCATGTGAGTGAAATATGTTTTCTTAGTTGTTTTAAACTTATGAAGAACATATGACTGGAACTGCTAAAGCTCTGTAGACAAAGTGTTGTTCATGTCCTCTGGATAAGCATCAATGAGAGTCTGACACATCTTTGAGTACCTTTCACTTTCTGATAATTGGGAATTAGTACCTTTTTAGGTGGCATTAGGAACATCTGTCAGACAAGAGAATCTGTCTGCTATTTCAGTGTACACCTTTAATCTCCTCCTCATTTCTGTTTCTAACTTTTCAACAATTACATAAAAAGTGGAGATGCAGAATTTGTCTCTGGCACTGAGAATGACCTCTGGTGCATTTCCATCATTGGACATTCTCTTTCTTATACGCTTACACATTTGAGTTGTTTTGTATTCTACATCAGGGAGCATGTCCTTTGCAAGTGATACAAATCTCTCAAATGTGTGCAACTGGTCTGTCAATGATGAATACAAATCTGCACATGTTTGCAACATCACATTTTCACTTTGAAGAAGTTGAAACTTTTCTAAAGTTTCATTCCAAAAATTCAGCATGAACACAAATTCCAGTACTTGCATCTTGTTTGCAATATTCTTTGCCTCCTTTCTAGTGTCACCTTTTTGCAACTGGTCATCTGATAAATCTTTCAAAGCTTCCAGAATCTTGAAGAAAGAGTTGATAATTGCTGCAGTTGCCACAGCATGTGCTTCCCAACTGGTGTCTGAAAGTGATTTCAACACTTTTTCATTTCCAATGCAATCTTTGAGAATTCTCCACTGAGCAGTTGAGGCTGAAAAGAATGTGTAGAGCAGTTGTACAGTGGAAAAGAAATCTACTGCAACTTGACAGCAATCCACAGCACTTCGTCCAACTAAATTTAGTGAATTTGCTGCACAGGGTACATAAATGGCAAACTGATTTGCATCCAAAAGTTTTTGCTGCATGCCATGGTAACATCTAGACATGTTGGCAGCATTGCCATACGACTGCCCTCTGCATTTAGCAAAATCTAATTTACAATCATCACATAAATACTTCAACGCCTACTGTGCCATAGCTTCACCAGTGTAGTTTTGTAATTCCAAAAATGTGATAAATTGTTCAATTGGCTGTCCATCTTGCAAGTATCTGAGTGCTATGCTCAGTTGGTCAACATGTGAAAGATCAGGCATTGAGTCCACAGACAGACCCAGAAACATTAATTTTGTCAATGATGATGGAGTGCACTTTCTTTACCATTAACTCAATAAGTTCCTAACATATCATTTTGAACAGGTACGAAGGGTTGCCTTTTCCAGCATTGCCATACCATGATATGTGAGCAGCCAGGAAGAAAAAAAGCATCCTGGGGAAAATATTGAGTGGGGGAGTGGCTGAAGTAGAAAGGGCTAAGCAGCTCCTCCCCACCACTCCTTCATTCTGAGGGGAAACAAGTTGATATGGCCATTTTACTTTCTTTCTGATTCCATCTGCTGCACTTCTCCTCCATTTTGGCTCACACTTTTGTTGCTGTTGTTTGTTTTATGCCGTTTAATGCCTTTTTAATGCTGTTTACTGACAACTGTGGCTAATGCTGACAAAAATAAGAGTGGGTACAGGGCTGGTGTCAGTATACCCTGATGTAGGGCAGCTGTTCTTCTGGTGGGGCCCACTGCCACTGCCCTCCACCCACTGAGCTCTCATGCTACCCATCTACTTGCTGTGAATCCTCCTGTCACCTACAGTCCTAGCTGCACACACTGCCCAATATAGCCAAGGAATGGTTGGGTGAGCACTGGGAGAACTGGAAAATGAGTGAGTGGGGGAAGAAAAAAATGGTTTGGTAAAAAAAAAGGGGGGGTGCATATGTATACATCCCTGGTGGATAGCAGTCTACACCAATTTGGTATAGTGGTTAAGTGCATGGACTCTAATCTGGGAGAACTGGGTTTGATCCCCCACTCCTCCACTTGCAGCTGCTGGATGACCTGGGGCAAGCCATAGTTCTGTCAGAGCTGTTCTCTCAAGGACAGTTCTGAAAAGAGCTCTCTCAGCCCCACCCACCTCACAGGGTGTCTATTGTGTGGAGGGGAAGGGAAAGGAAATGTAAACCACTCTGAGACTCTGAGTGAAGGGCGGGGTATAAATCCAATCTCCTCCCTCTCTTCTTCTTAATGATACATTGCTATCCTTTGCCACCTGGATACCACTCATCCACCAAATGCATTCTGAAGACAGGAAGGTTTTTCACTATTTCCCTTGATGCTATGTGAATTAGCATACATACCTACATAAGTGCTGTCAATTTGCAACACACGGTGATCCCAGAAGGGGGGTTTCAAGGCAAGTGAGAAGTAGAGGTGGTTTGTCTCCCTCTGCAGGTTAGATTGACTCCCACCCAAGTGCTGGCCCTACATAGCTTCAGTGATTTGACTATCCCACACCTGTCTTCCATCAATTAGCATAACACACCTTTATTCAATTGTAGAACTGTCAGTGCTCTGCAGAGTAGGGAAGAATAACTGGAGGGGGGAGCACATGAACCTGCCTTATATTGAGTCAGACCATTGGTTTATCAAGCTCAGTCCTGTCTACCCAAACTGGCAGCGGCTTTCCAGGGTCCCAGGCAGAGGTCTTTCAGAGCAGCTGCTATCTGATCCATTTAACATAAGATGCTGGGGATGGATCCTAGGGCCTTCTGCATGCCAAGCTGAACCACAGCCCTTCCCTCTCCAGTTATTTTTCTGTCTCTATGTGCATGCCTATGGCAAACCACCTCTGCTTAATCACTTGCCTTGAAAACCCAATGGGGTCGCCATAAGTCGGCTGTGACTTGAGGGCATTTGACGCACCCATCTGCAGGCCTGTGACTGAGGTAGCTCCCTGTGCATTCCTAAATTAGAGGAGGGACATGTTGCTCTACAACAGAGGCATCCCTAATAAACCTTCTGTGATCAGAAATATAAGGCATGAAGCAAGGAGCCTGTCGTGCCATGCTGTCCTCAGGGATGGAAAGGGGGGTGGAGGAAAAAGAGGCACAAAGAGGTGGTGAAGGGATCAGATCATATGTGCAGCTAGCAAGCAAAGCCTCCTCACACACTCTAACGTACTTGGGAGGCAGAGGCCTTTGGCAAAGGAAAGGGTTACTCGTGAGCAAGGCAAAAGAGGCAGGAAGTTGGTGTCATTGGGGAGTAATAGGTAAAAAGCAGAGGGAGAAGAAGGCTGGGGAGACAGTTGGGGCAGGGCAATTGAGGCATCTGGCAAGGTCAGGAGCTAAGTCTGACTCAGGGGCCAAACCTGGCTAAGGAGGGGCAGTCAGTCAGTGCTTGGGGCAGTGACCTAGTCTACTTTAGAAACAGCCCCTCTTATCCTACTCCTGATAGGGCTGCCAAGTCAGCCTGGGGGGCGGGGGATCCCCCACTACAGGGGTTCCCAATCCACCGGCCAGCATTCGGCCGGCGGGGGAAACCCCACCCCCGAAGTCATCCAGCCAGGACGACTTCCCCAATGTAATGACATCACCCGGAAGTGACGTCACTGCATTGGGGGCATTGCCAGGGCGATGCTCTGGCAATCGCCCCAAAACTCTATGGCAAAGGAGAACTCCCCCCCCCCCGCCGGTAAGTAGACTCGACTTGGCAACCCTAACTCCTGATGTGAGGGAGCCCCATATAAAAATGGCCACAGAAAATCTGAAAGGAAACACTGCCCCTTTTCACACTGAAAATGTTCACCTCGCCCCCAAAGTGGCTGAGCCCTAATTCTCATACATATATTCCGTTTCTTTAGACACAAATGCCTCACATTTCTCCCCAATAAGGCCCCAAAGAGGCTTGCAGCATTGTTTTCCTTGCTTCCATTTTATCCTCAGAACTACATAAACATGTGAAGTCGACTGAGACTGGGATCAGCCCAAGGTCAGCCAGTGAACTTCAATGACACCATGGGGATTCGAACCTGAGTCTCCTGGATTCTGATCTGACACTCTCACCTCTACACCGTGCACACCGCATCACAATGCTTGTCAGAATTATATTCAGGCTCAGTCACATAGTCTTTTGAATTTCCTTTGAATCCTCTCTCACTGTTAGCCAGCGGGTCAGAGAACAAACACACCAAGGGACTGTAATGCAGTGGATATTCCCTCCAACACTGATCAATAGAAGGATCATCTCCATAGAGTCTATCCTGCATTGCTAAGAGTGGCCAGCAGGTGTCCCTTTTAGCTCACCAAAGCCTCTCTCGCTTTTTATTTTTATTGAAGGGATGCCAGTGGAGTCTATTATTAACTGCAACAAATTAGTTTGTATAACATTGGGTGAAACTGTGCCATGAAGCACAATATGCTCCGCTGAGCTTCAGCACTACAGAGAAACTTGCCGTAAAACAAAAGAGAGGCTCAAACTCTAGATCGGCAGATCCACTAATTGACCTAGTATCCCCCGCATACCAGAGGAGGGCAAGTTTTGATTTAAAGAAACTACATTCTGTTTGAAAGGAAACTTGTTTGGGGCCATGCTAACTGGTAGTGAGGCTGAGAAAGCAGAGATGAAGGAAGAAGGGAGATACTCACGGCATGAGAAACAGAACTAGTCAGAAGGCTAGGGAAAGGAGCTGCCAACTCCAGGCTGGGGAAATTTCTGGAGAGCGGGGATGGAGCCTGGGGAGGCTATGATTTGGAGAGGGGAGGGACCTCAGGGGGGCACAATGCCATAGAGTCCACCTTCCAAAGAAGTTGTTTCTTCCAAGGGAACTGATCTCTGTAGTCTACTCATCCGTTGGAATTCCTTGAGATCTCCAGGCCCCACCTGGAGGTTGGCAACACTTTTAGGATGCTTAGTAAGGTGCAGAGAACCTGGCATGGATCCTAAATTGACAGTGAGAGCCTAAGCAGAGTTCTACCCTATTGGGTTTAAAAGGGCATGACCAGGGTTGCCAACTTCCAGGGGTGGGTTGGCGCTCTCCCATAGGGGTCATTTCGAGCAGGAATGCACAGGAACGGCATTCCGGGAGTAATAAGCCCAGGAGCGGGCACACATGGTGATGCGTTGTAGAAAAAAACAAAAGCATACCAACTTGATCTGTGTTTTCATGCTTGTTGTAGGGTAGCTTCCGTGCAAGAGCAAAGGAAACCTAAAGTGTCCTTAGAAAAAGTGTAAAGCTGGCTCTGAGTTGGGAAGTACCTGGAGATTTTTGGGGTGGAGCTTGAGAGGGGGTGTTGCCTTCTGACACACTACTGGTGATGTCATGGGGTGTGGTATATGCAAATGAGTGATGCCATTGAGTTATGTTAATGAGCTCCTGCACCTCTTTTTCTACAAAATGACCCGTCTCTCTATTACAACTGCTGTCCGGGCAACAAAGATGAGTTCACCTGGAGAAAATGGTTGCTTTGGGGGGTGGACTTTATGACATTATGCCTCTCTGACATCCCTCCCCTCCCCAAACCCTGCCCTCCTCAATCGCCACCCCCAAAATTTCCAAGTATTTTCCAATTTGGAGCTGGCAACCCTAGGTGCATCTCTGCTTAGGATTGTATATAGAGGGTCTCCTTGTGTTTTTGCAAGGAGCACTTCCACTCAGGCAGAATTTCCACCCAGCTCTATAGACCTTCCACACTGTACCCCACACTGCATGCTGGTCCAGAGAGATCACTGAGCCCCAGGAGCTACATTGTGGGCTGCGTGGCAGGCTGAGGCATTGAAGGGGATGGGAACTAAATCCCATGTGGCTGAGGCATCGTTGCACATGGGGTTTCGGCTTCAAACTGCCATCCCTAAATGTTAGGGGGGATTTTAAATGCCCCACCCCCTGTTTGCTGTTTCAAACTCCCAGCTTTGATTTTGCTTTTCCATTGTGTGAATAAAACCTGTGATTCATTATTTTTGTACTGTTTTCTGTTTCCCTGCATTGAAATTTTCCCATAAAATGCATGCATTTTTCAACATTATTTGTGCATCAATAAATCAGTATTATACATATAATATGTATAAATGATGTACATTGTGCATGTAAATACCCTCTAAATTGCATATTAAAACCTCACGGCATGCATACGCAGGACAAATGACTCTACTCAACAGTGCAAAACAGAGAACCAAAACCACTGACAAAACTAAATATGAATGCAAAAAGAAACATACATCCCTTCTCACTATTAGCCTTCTTTCATTTCTGAGCCTTCAGCAGGAAATTGTTCACGTTTTCAGACTTCTCCAATGTCCATAAGGACTAGAAACTTGAGTGTGTGTGTGTGTGTGTTTTGTTTTAATGGAAGTGATCTTTGAGTCTTTGACTGCAATTCTTAGAAAGCCAGACCTGAACTTATTAAGAGACCCTGGCTAGGATAATTATTACACAGATTTAAGCATATCTTCTTGAGGCGCCTACATGGATGCCAGATTAAGGTCGCGATCACACACACAATTCACCCCGACATATGTGCAAATGCTGGGCGGATTAAAGGAGTGCGATCAGATGCCAACATCTGGGAGGTGCCCCACAGCCATCGGCAACCCGTTTTGCTCCGCCGCACAAGCGGATTTAAAAAAAACACCTGGGAAAGTCCTGTACCATAGAGTTTCCAGGCTGATTGCTAGAGCATCGGTCGGCAATGTGCCCAACGTAATGACGTCACTTCTGGGTGACATCATCATGCTGCACACGTGCTTCACACATATGCAAATGTCCTGGAATGGGAACAACTCCCCCCACCACCACGCCAGGTAAGTCACTTGGCAACCCTAGTACAGAGACATTCTTGGACCAATTTGGAGCAATAATGACTCTAAACAAAAGGCTCCATTTGGGTTCCTGAATCTGAAGAAAAGGCTGGTGCCCATCCAAGTAACTTGCACTGTCTTCAAGACAGTGTGAAAGTCAGTGTGATGTAGTGCTTAGAGTCTTGGACTAGGACTGGTGAGGTCTGGGTTCAAGTCTCCATTCAGCCATCAAGCTCATCATTGACTTTGGGTCAATGACTCAGTCTACTCTACCTCCAAGGGTTGTGGTGAGGGTAAGGCAAAACTATGTGTGTACTCTGCCCTAAACTCCTTGCAGGAAGGGTGGTAAAAATATAATAGAAAGTCTTATCAGAAGCAGAGATTTTCTTTCTGTGTTGAAGGAGCTCTTTGCATCTGCTTGGAGTTCTCCTTGTTGAGTAGGTAAGATCAGGATTCAAGGGGAAAGTGAGCTAGTCTGTGGACAGGATCTCCAAGGAGTTGTAGGAAGCAGACAACAAAGCCAGCTTCAGGAGTCAGATGACAAACGCAACACCAGTGTTCCTTCTAAGCTGAGTTAGTGTGAGCTAGCTCACAGTTTTTTAGCCTCTGGCTCACACATAGTTCAGGAAGGAGGGCTCCAGAGCAAACTAATTCATGCAGTAGCAAAATAGCTCACTCACAACTTTAATGCCAGTAGCTCACAACATAGAATTTCTGCTCACAAGACTCTACAGCTTAAAGGGTGCATTGCTCAACACCCAGAGGAAATTCTGAGCGAGTGACTTCTTCCCAGGGAAATCTTTCCAGCCTGAGCATACTGGCTGCATGGCTGTGTCCTCCTCCCACCTGAGTCTGTATCTGTGAGAACATTTCAAATTCTGTTAAGACATGCAGGGAGATCCTTCTGCAAAGTATGCTGATGAAGGGTAATCACACAATGACAAAATGTCTGGATATCAGTTTCCTAAGGATGTATTTGCTTCCATCATAAGGTGGTATGTGTGTATACAATGCAACCTCCTCCTCCAAAAAAAACAGCCAGTGTGTTGTAGTAGTCAGACTACCGCAGGGGTGGCCAGACTTGCTTAACATAAGAGCCACACAGAATAAACATCAGGTATTTGAGAACCACAAGTAAAATATTACACACACATTTTTATTGGAAAATATGCAAGTTTGCTTTTTATTGACATTAAATAAGACTGCCAAACATAAAAACAAAAGGGGGAAAAACAGATATTGATGATATTTATTTATCCAGTGATATTTATTTGTTTGCTAAAGATATTTATTTGAGAAAGAGAGAGAGAGAGAGGTGGAAAGAAAGAATGGAGGAGGTGGAAAGCAAGAGAGAGAGCAACAAAGAAAGGAAATAGATGGGAGAGGGAAGGGGAGGGAGGAAGGAAGGAAAACAGACAGAATGAGAGAGAGAGAGAGAGAGAGAGCAAATAAATGGGAAGCCTCCTGGGAGCTGCACAATATGTGTAAAAGAGCCGCATGTGGCTCCCAATCCTCAGTTTGGCCACCCTGGGACTAGCGTCTGGGAGACCCAGATGTTTTCCACAGCAACGGACGTTTCCCCCATGCCTGCACCTGTATTCCTCCACAGCTTTCCCTCATTTCTGCAAATGTTTTTGCAATCCCAGGAACAACACGCCGATTCTTCCTTCTTGCTCCACAGCATCAGACTTCTCTGTTTCTGGGAATTCCCATGCTGCACCACAAGAGGGGGCAAACTATGTTTTTGTTCCTGGAACTGCAAAAAAAAAAAACATTTGCGGAAGTGAGGGAAAGCAGCATTGAAATACAGGTGCAGGCGCAGGGAGAACTGTCTCTGTGGAAAACATCCCAGATTTGAATTCCTTCTCTCTCATGGAAGCTTGCTGGGTAACTAGGCCAGCCACACTCTCTGCCTCATCTATCTCACAGGGTGGTTGTGAAGATAAAAGGACAGAGAGGAAAATGATGGAAGCTGCTTTGGACTCCCACTGGAGAACATGGTGGGGAATGAATGAATGAATAAAAATCTGCAGAAATAATTGGGGAGGCAAGGTCATTCAGCCTCTTACTGACTACCTGGAAATATGTGTGTGTCACAGTATATTTAAAAATAAGTAAATTTAGCATTTGAAGGGGGCACAGGTTCCTTACCCCCAAAGAACCCCTGTGCAAGTGAACAACCCCATTCAATTTGATGAAGGAAATAATTCCATACATCTAGTAGCTGAAGGGAGAGCCTTCCTGTTTACCTTCTCTGCCCTTCTGAGATCAGCCAATGAAGCCCTTCTTCCAGATATCACCATTATCAGATGCTGAGCTATTGTTGACTAGAAAGAGGGTTTTGTCTGCGGTGGTCCTAGATAACAACACAATAGACAATACTATTTGTATTATTGACTTCCGGAAGAGACACGCTCAATGGTGGACGCCTCTCACCGCCTCTGCGGGAGAGGCGATCCGCTCTCGGTGGGGTAGAAGGGGTTTCGGACAGGTGCCGAACCCCCAGAGACCCTAGTAAAGGGGCTCTGCCTGGGGTGGCTTGAGGGACGTCTCTCCTTGCGGTGGCGACCGTGGGATCGAGGCACCCTCCTTCACCCCCATAGGTTCCCTCCGCTGCAGAAGCCTCCGAGCTACTCAAGCGTAACCGTGAATCAGCAGAGAATACCGATCGGAGAAGCAATGAAACTTCCTGATACACAATGGTGAATCGTGAGTCTCAAACAGAGTTTGCATAATAAAGCGGCTGGGAAGGGTTGGGTGGAGTGCTTCCCCCCCCCCTCCAAACGGAGCTTACCGAGACTTTCCCACGGCGTTTCTGCAGTATTGAAAGCAGCCCTGAAATGCTGGAGGGCTGGATCGCATGCACGAAGAAATGAGCTTTTAAATGGCATTAGTGTGAAAAAGAGACATTCTTCTTCAGATCTTCTTATCTAACTATAAACAAAACGAAACTGCAACAATGATGGGGAGACAAAGAACCTCCCCTAAGCCAGGAAGCAGAGTGCCGGGTGCAAAGGGCGATACTACAGAGATGAGCACAATGCTCTCATCGATGCTGCAACCTCTAGTGGATCAGATGACAGCTCTCAATGCCAAGATGGATACAATGCAGAAGGAAATGAAAGAGTCGGGAAAAAGAACTGAGAAGCTGCAACAGGAACTCTTGGAAGTAAAAGCAACAACAAGTAAGCATGACTCAAGACTACAAAAAATCGAGAAAGAAAAGGCTTTTCAAAGTGACAACGTCTTAAAACTTCAGATGGAACGTTCCAATTTTTTCCTGAGACTGCAGAATGTCCCTGAGAAAAAAGGGGAGGATCTTAAAAAATTGTTGAGTGATGCATTAGCACCGCTGGCAGGCATTGAAGCGGAGCAACTACAAAGCGACATGGATTTGGTTTACAGGACCTATCCAGATTTTGTGAAAAATAAAAATCTGCCAGGTGAGATTATGATAAGGTTCTCCAAAAGATCAACAAAGGATGTGGTGTTAAAAGCCACAAACAGAGCAATGTTGAAGATTCAGGAAGAGGAAATCAAGGTTCTAAAAGACATTCCATTTGAAATTCGAAAAAGAAGAAAAGCCTACAGGAACATAACTACATGGTTACAGTCTGAGTCAATCACGTATCGTTGGAATGTTCCAGAGGGACTGTCTTTCAGCTATAAAAGCAAGAATTACAAGATTGACTCCGTAGAACAAGCCAAAACATTTCTGGAAAAATGCAAGGAAAAGAAAGCGGAGAGAGAGTCAGACGACTCACTGGAGTCACAGGAAAGTATGTATGGCTTTGATGGCTCAGAAAGTGGAGAAGAAGCATCGGACTCGGAAAAGGGAGCTGCCGCTCCCAAGCCCAGCAAAGAGACTAAAAAGACAAGAAGAGGAACGAAGAAGAAATAATGTTATAAACTATATGTAATGATGGTACACTATGTCTAAATGTAAACGGAATAGTAGGCATTTTCTTTGTCGCTGTATGTGCCAGTCAATCAGCTTTGTTATGTGTAGAAGCAGAAACACGAGCTTAAATTGATTAACCAAGAAAGTATATTGCTTTTCAGTTTTAAAAGTTAGATAACTTGATTATTGCAAACAGTACTCTCTGTATAGAGTAATATAGTGTAGTTATTAGCGATGTAGCTGTATAAATAGTAAAAAATCAATAATTTTTTAAAAAAATATACTATTTGTATTATTAGTAGTATTAATGCTTGTCCCACTCCCCCTGGGCACAATATTATAGGTTCTTATATAGCAGGCTAATTTCCTTATCTGCTTCTATCCCCCCCCCCCCCCACCACCATTTCCACAAATTCTTAACTGCTGTCACTATTTCACACTTTCTGGAATATGTTCCAGAAAGATCATTAAGAAGAGTATTTTTCCCCCTCTTGGCTGGATTACATCTATATATCTCATTTTCAACAATCCCCTCTGTGTGCAAATACTTATTTCCATAGATAGGGGACTCACCCTCCTCCAACATGTTTTTCTACAGACTCAAGGGACTCCTTGGGTCTGCAGAAAAATCCAAAAAGTTAAGAAAAAAAAACCTCAGGGAGGGTTGAACCCCCCCCCCCAAAAATACCTTTTGAAATGACCACTGCAGGGATCTTCTCCAGGCCCTGCTGCACTGATAGTGAGAGATAGACTGAGAGAGACAGACAGAGACAGAGAGGGGAGGAAACCAAAGCAGGACTGGATCTTGGATTGAGGAGGATTGCTTCTGCAGTATGAATGGCCACATAAGCAGGGGGTTTGGAGCCAGGCCTGGGACTAGTACTGCCCACTCCAGGTTGAGAAATTCCTGGAGATTCTGTGGTGAATACTGTAGATTCTGAATACTGCAGAGTTTGGGGAGGGGAGAGGCCTCAACTGGATATAAGGCCACAGAGTCCACCCATTTTCTCCAGGGGGGCAGATCTCTGTTGTCTGGAGTTCAGTTTTAATTCTGGGGGATCCCCAGGTCCCACCTGGAGGCTGGCAAACCTAGGCCCAGCGGCACCTAGGCCTGGCAGCTTGCTATTGTTCAACAGCAGCCACCCTGTGAAAGTCAGTGTAGTATAATGGTCAGAGCTTCAGAGTAGGGTTTGCAAGACCTAGGTTTAGATGCCCATATTGCTGTGGAAGCAATACTTTCAGCCTAACTTACCTCTTAGGGTTGTTGTTTGGATAAAAAGGAGGAAATAATAATGTAAACTGCTTTCGTCCCCACTGTGGAGGAGGAAGAAGAAGAGGAAGAGGAGGAGGAAGAAGAAGAGGAGGAGGAGGAGGAGGAGGAGGAGATTGGATTTATACCCCACCCTTCACTACCTGAAGGAGTCTCAGACAGACAGATAGTGTACACAATGGCAAAAATTAAAAACATAAGGTCTGAATATCAGACTACATAGAACATCAACATGAGCTTTACATAGAGCTATAATAACTTCACATACAAAGTTGATATTGCATACATAGTTGATGAATATATCAAATGACCAAAAAGACTAGATACGTTTCAGCTTCTAGGGCCTTCCTCAGTGGTCAATAATATATGCTGTTTCAAAGAGACACAGATTTGTAAGTTAATATGTAATTCCAGACCAGGTGTTGCTTTCTCTTATGTTGTAAGGTTGCTGCAAGGTTATAAAGTGGGCCACAGATCCCTTTTCATTGTGACTGCACTCACAAAACAAAATCTTCAATAGTATTACAATCTGGTATAAAATCTCCAGTGCCTCTGGATGTGTGTGTCATCAACCAAAAGTTGTAATAAGTAGCTCATTTGTCACGCTACTCCACACTGGACCCTGTAATACCAGATACAGCATAAGAGAAAGGCCTTAGAGGCCAAAATGCGTCTGATCTTGTTGGTCATTTGTTATAGTCATCAGCTATGTACACAATATCTTTGTAAGTGAAATTATAATAGCTCTATGTAAAGCTCATGTTGATGTTCTGTGTAGTCTGATATACAGGTCTTATGTTTTTAATCCTTGCCATTGTGTATAACCTATATATATATATATATATATATATATATATATATATATATATATATATATATATATATATAAAAACATTTTATTTGAGGTCGCTTGACCCTTGCAGCATTATTGACAGTACTTTCCACCACAGTGGGCCATAATGTGAGAGAGGATACAGGATTCGATGGACCACTTATATGATCCAGCAGGGCACCCCTTGTGTTTCGTTGCTTGTGCATGTTGCACCCAGTCTTAGAATGCTTTGAACAAACTGAAAAGACACAAAAAGAAATCTCTGCATTTAATCCCCCCCCCCCCTCCCTGGCACAGCACCTTCACTTGTTTTGGATTTGCTGTTCTGTTGGAACGAGCAGCTGTTTCCATTAGGCCTACACAACATGCTGGTAGGATCCCCCCCCCCATACAGACACACACTGGTGCCTGAGAATTTGTAAATGTGCCTAGTTGCCAAGGTGACAGGGGCTTTCTGATAGTCACAGTGGTAAATAAATGTACCTGGTACTGGAGATTTAAAAAAAAAATAAGACCCAGATTGGCCAGTTGTGTTGGCTCTGGCCTCCTTGCACCGGATGTCCCTCTTGGCTGAGAGGCTTTCTTCTTCCTTGGCCACTGTCCACAGGAAACTGTTCCATTTCATTTTTACTCAAACTGACAGGAGAATCTGAAATCTTAGAGCACCGGTTCAGCAGAGATGCGGGAGCAAAGTGACTAATTTCACCTCAGACAGGATCTTCACCTTCCCATTTGTTGTGCAAGTCACCTGATAAAGCAAAACCAATAATTTTGACAGAAGATTATTGACAATATTTTACTAGATTTGCAAATCCCATTGGACCCGCTTATTTTATTATCCAGTGCTCCAAATACTGGGAATATACTCTGTGAGACAGAAAGGGGGGGGGGGCTTAAAAGCCACTAACTGGAAAAGGGTTTCAGCTGGGTAGCCATGTTGGCATGCAGTAGAGGAACAAGATTCGAGTCCAGTAGCACCTTAAAGACCTATAAGATTTCCAGGTACGAGCTTGCAAGAGTCAAAGCTCATCAGGTATCTGACAGAGGGAGCTTTGACTCTTGAAAGCATATACCAAGAAACCTTGTTGGTCTTTAAGATGCTAACTGGTAGAGGCTAACTGTACAGTAGGACACATCTAAAGGAAAGTGGGTTGCTGAAACATAAACAGGTCTGAAGTGGTCCATGGCAGAAGGCCATTTTTAGGCCATTATTACCTCCCCAGTCCTCCCCACTTAACACCAGAAGGGCTTGGCTCCTCTGAGGACTTTGTATCACATGTGCTCTGGGGGGCAATATTCCAGCTGTGAACAGGTTCAGACTTTCCCCTGTGCCATTTTTATGAATTAATACAGCCCTGGAGTGCTGCTAATGGGAACTTATGAGTAATAACAGCTACATATCTGTCTCTCAGTGAAGCATGGAGTTCAATAGAGAAGCCCTCCAGGAACATGTCAGTTTGTGAAAATGGTGTGGGGGGTGTTCGCAGGGTACTAATTAATTGAGAGTTAGACAGGAGTAAGATGGAAAAATCTTTATTCACAATTAGGGTTGCCAGCCTCCAGGTGGGGCCTGGGGATCTCCTGCTTTTACAACTGATCTCCAGCTGACAGAGATCAGCTCCCCTGGAGAAAATGGCTGCATTGAAGGGTGGACTCTATGGCATTGGACCATACTGCGGCCCCTCCCCTCTCAGAACTCCACCCTCTCCCAGATCTACCCCCAAAGTTTCCAGATATTTTCTAACCCAGACCTGGCAACCCTATTCACAGTTCTGCTTTAAACTCCTGAACTCTCTCTCCAGAACTCTCTGTCCGCTTCTTTGCTGTGTCACTTCCTGTAGGTATTCCCTCACTCTTTATCTTCCCCTGTGGCCCTGAGCTGCTTCCCTCTGTCTTCTTCCCAAATGCATTCAGTTCCACATACATTGATGCATTGGGGAGGAGAAAACTAACGTTTTTCCTCCATACGCACTGTGGTTGTGATTGGGATATGGCCCCCATAAGCCTGATAGCTAAGGTTGTCAGCTGTGGGTAAGGAAATACCTGGAGATTTTTGAGGCAGAGCCTGGAGAGGGTGGGGTTTGGGGAGGGGAGGGACGTCAGCATGGCATAATGCCATAGTGTTCACCCTCCAAAGCAGCCATTTTCTCCAGGGGGACTTCTATCTGTAGTATGGAAATCAGTTGTAAAAACAGGGAATTTCCAGGCCACATCTGGAGGTTGGCAACCCCTGTGAGAACCATGGACCTTCTGATGCACATGTGCCACAAAGTCCTTGTGGCTGGTCGCAAGTGTGTCCTATCATGTGAATTGGCCCTGAGAAGGGTGATGCTGTGGAGGGTTCCTGAAAGCTGGTTTAGGCACTTTGTGAGCGAAGGTGTGGACTCTGTAGGAGGAAGTTCCTGCGGGTTTTTGTCACTGTGGAGTTTTGATGAGTGTCTTCAATGCCTGGCTAATATGTGTGGTGTAATTCTGGGCAACATCAGTATACGAGTGCCTCTTGATGTTGCTCTGTTTCTGAAGCTGTTGTGTTTTTTTCTTTGCTGCTAAGCCGGCACAAGCTTGTAAATTCATTACGTCGTTATGACCCCAGCATGCCTCCTGGATCAGGGGATCGGCCTGCAGCTCCTCTTTCTTGGCCTTAAAAATTAGACAAATAGAAATATTAAAAACAGAATCCCTGAGCAATAATGGTGAGATTCAAAGGAAGAGCAGCAGCAGTTGCTGCTCAGTGCCGCTGCTGCTGCTTCTTTCATGTGGGCAAGGACAGGTTGCAAAACGTTGGCTGCTCGGGATGGCAGCACCTCTGTCGGGTCATGCATCCATCTGCTTTGAATTCTCATGCCTGACCTCTACAAGGGATACTGGACTGGGGATACCTCACACCTGGAACCAGCCCTGGCTTCAGCAGCCTTCCCAGGAACGGGTTCCACAATTAAATGTAGATACTCTGGGTTCTAGGGAAAACTGCCCACAGGAAAAAGTCCACATAAAAAACCCCATGGACATAAATGCTCACAGGAAAAAAGCCCACATGGAAAAATGCCCACGTGGAAATAAGCCAACACAGAAAAAAGCCCATACACATAAAAGCCCACGGGGAAAAAACAAACACAGAAAGAAGCCCACATGGAAAAATACCACGTAAAGTACCATAGTTATTTATAATGGTGGATAGCTACTTATCTCCAATTATGAGAACGAACAGGTATTACGTATATTCACACGCAACAATTTGTGCTGTGATTTTATCAAGAATAATTAAATAATAATTTTGCTATGTTATTAGGCGACCTGCCTGTGCATTAGCCAGTGTTAGTTTGTGGCAAGCGAGGTCCGTCTGCAGTGCATCATATAGAGACCACACACCATGGTTCCCTCTAAGCTGAGTTAGTGTGAGCTAGCTAGCTCACAGTTTTTTAGTCTCCAGCTCACACATTTTTGTCTTAGCTCAGGAAGGGTGGCTCCATAGCACACTGATTTATGCAACAGCCATATTGCTCACTCACAGCTTTAATGCCAGTAGCTCCCAATGTAGAAGTTTTGCTCCCGGGACTCCACACCATAGAGGGAGTATTGCCACACGCTAGGATGACTGCTGTGGAATAGAAAATTAAGAGCCCTACATGACATGGTTGCCACTTCTGTTGTTATTTGTTATTTAATGTTGTCTTACGGTTTTGTTATCTTGAGGTAAGAGTCATAGATCTATGAGGCCTTAACTACTACTACTAGCTAGGAAACAGAAAGAGGAGACGGCAGTGGCAGCAGCTGAGGAGGCTGGGTAACATGATAAACATAAGAAGAACCCTGCTAGATCACACCAGTCCCTGCAGCTGGGAGGGGCTGATCCTCCAGTCCTCCCACCTCAGAAGTCTTCCTCCATCTTAAGTGGCTCTTCCACCAGAGGAAGATGGTGGAAGTCTCCTAAGACTGGAGGAAGACTGGAGGAAGACTTCCAACTTTGCTGGGCACAGCTGAAGGATCCATGCCAGTGATGCTTACTTACCATCATTCAAAAGCGGTGGGAGTTCTAACAACACTAAGAATTTGTTTATAATATATCCTCTATTTTTAGTAGAATTGTTCCGGCTTTTTTTAAAACAACAACAATAATTTTTCACCCCCTGTAATTTCCACAGATTGACCGAAGTGTATAATGAGGCAAAGGTCTGTTTTGCTCTGACAAATCTCTTCACTGGAGACGAGACAGATTTCCAGAGGTTACCGAGGGCCTTACAAATATCTGTTGCCTGTTCTGTAAAAATACCTTGGGAACAAAAACTCAAATGGAGGGGTTTTCTTCTTGCAGCAATTACTTCCTTGCCCCCACCAAACAAACCCATTTATCTAGAGAGCCAGATGCTGGGGGGCTTCCTTGAGAGCTTTAAATGTCACCTCTTCAACAAGGGTTTGGTGACATTTGAGCACTGGATATGACATGCATCCAGGCATCTCCCCATGGGCTGTGCGGAGGTTGACTGGAGAAGGAGGTGAGGCAATTTTAACACAGCTTCGGCAGAAGTTTGTTTGCATTGGTTCAGCTGACTCAAGACAATCAATTTTGTTTGCTTGAAGGGATTAAAAAACTTGACAGGCACCAATTGGCACACCGGAGCGCAGATTTCTGCCCTAATGGAGCAAACCGAGCTATGCTGAAGAAGTTGTGCTTAATTCTTGAGATCCTCTTCGCTTCATAAACAAACTGGGGTCTTGTGGCACCTTAAACATGTTTTCATTCTTGCATCAGCTTTCTGATCAGTTGGTCATATTTTAACTAAGCAGAGTCCAATACACAGCTTTCTGATCAGTTGGTCATATTTTAACTAAGCAGAGTCCAATACACAAAAAACTGATGCTAGATTTTAAAAACTTGCCAGTTGTTAAGGTGCCGCAAGACTCTCGTGTAATGCTGCTGCCACAGATTTGCAGTAGAGGACTAAACAAAGTCATACCCTCCTAAGCTTGTTGCCTACAATGGATATTGGCTATAACTCTGTTTAGGATTGCACTGTAAGGGCTCAGCTAGATATGTGTAATACGTGCTGCACTGGCTACATGTGGAGCCCCACAAGGGGGCACACAGGCCCCACTGTGGCCCTTTTGGCTCAAGAAAATAGTATGGGAGAGAAGGCAGAAGCCCCTCCTCCCCATATGCTGTACTCAAATCAAACCTCACAGCACTTGGGAATGTTCATTTCTCAATGTTATGTGTGGCATGAGTTGAGTTGGAGGACCTGAACCCAACTTGTGCCACACGTATTGCGTAGTTCTACCTGTCTGGAATCTTTCTTTCAAGTGAAACACCTGGGGGCTCCACCTTTAGTACATTGTAGCAGAGATGATGCAAAATGAAAAAAGCCTTCAATTTTGACAATTCAGTTGTCTCACAGTATTTAGTTGTCTCACATGGGGAAATGAGAGTTTCCTCCCATTCCCTTTGCATCACTTTCCAATCGTCAGTTCTGGTGAGTAACGAGGAAGAGTTACTAAAATTAATTCCAGCACTGGAATTTTGCTGCAGTGTTCAGATTCTTGAGCTCATTTGTATCTATAAAAGAAGTTCCATACAGAATTCACTACAATTTGTACAAAAGAGGTCTCAGTTCATTATCTCTTGGTATTGGAACCCAGATGTTTTTTAGCACTGAAAACAATGCATTTGTGCGGTAATTTTCTTGTATCATCATCTTCTTACTTTCCATTTTGCTTCTTTTGTAAACTTTTTAAATGTTCTGAATAAAGATGTACAATGCACATCTCTCCCCCCCCCCCCAATACTTTACTGTTGTATTTTGTCTACTGGTAAAACAAACCGACCTTGCTATGATTGTATGAGATTTCATCAAGATTCTTTTTGTGCAGTGTTTTAGTGTTGCACACGTGCAATCTGTGCACTGATAAAACACAAAACAAATTTTGATTCAGCTATATCAGTCATATCAAGAGATGCTCATGAACTGAGGGGGGGAATGAAAATTAGATCAAGTTGCATACGCACAGCACCATACAAAATCTGAAAATTAAAACAGAGCCGTGGCTACTTTGTAGTGCATCTGTTCAATTTCAGAAATCCAACTCAGCTCCAGAATTAGGGGCAAAATATAAAGAACAGGGAGATAACTGAAAGACTGATAAAAGAATCAAGGATGAAGGAACTGAATAATACACATTTATACAACCATAACTCCAACCTTCTGTATCCTAAAGTGTGTAGCCAGATGTTTCCAGGAAGCCCACAAGCAGGGCATGAATGCAGTAACAATCCTCAGTTGTTTGTTCAGGGAACTGGCATTTCAGCGGTAAAGTGTCCCACAATATGGAAGTTCCACAAGAAATTTCAGTGGCTAGGAGCTATTGATAAGAGCTAGGCCTCCATGAAATGGTCTAATCCTGTTTTAAAGCCATTTTCACCAATGGCCAGTACCCCATCTAATGGCAGCAAATCCCATGCCTTATTGTTAAATGAACATGCCATCTCTATGGAGGAAACAGTTGTGGGAGGTCCTGAGAATGAATGCATTAGTAACTTAATAAATTAAATAAATAGATAGAGCACAATCTGTTTGGGGGGATAAAAACCATAGGGGGCTCAATTTCTAAGCTAAATTATTTCTTAGCTAAATTATTCACAATGAATAACTCAACAATTTTAACAGGAAATATTTCTGAAAGGAACATCTATTGTTTCCAAACATCAGCCATGCCGCTGAAATTATAATGTGATTTCTTTTTTTTAACAAAAATAGATATTTAATTAATGTGCCAACTGATGTGTAATTAATTATTGGTGGGTTTTTGAAAATATTTCTGGAAGAATTAATGGAATGCTGTTTCTTTGCCACTGCAAAGAAAACAGCAAAGCTCCAGTCAAACAGACTCATACGACATAATCCGATGCAGAGTTACTCCTGTCTTAGCCTGTTCAAATCAATGGACATAGACTGGAGTAATGCTGCATGAAAATGTACTGCCAGATAAGTCATTTTCAGACAGTACAGTCATCTGTATCAGGAGCCTCCCCAGGACCCTCTTGATACACATGGTTGCCATGTTGTCTAAACAGGGGAAACAGCCATATTTTGTATATGTGCCTACAGCTTTGGTACACATGAATTGACTTTTGGATTTTTTTTCAGGGTTCTGTGCTCACATTCTGATACTGTATCACATATGCATAATACATGCATATCCCTTGTCCCAAAAAACATTGCAACCATGAGTACTGGGAACACTGCAGGTAGCCCATGCTCCCAATACAGTCTGCTGCAGGACTCCTTGTACGAATGGATTTAACATCTGAAAAGGACTATGTACTTACTCATATCAGTTGTCTTAAGCATAACGAAATAAATTCTGTTTGCATTGTTGCGAACGCGTGATATTAAAAAGCACATGGAATTGCAGTCACAGTTAGAGCTGAGATACCCCATCTGTAGAATCATGTGAATCGGTCCTTCTTGGGTTATACCACTTCAGAGTGTGTGGGGGATATAATCACTTCTCTTAATTCTGCCCCACACACACACAAAAAACCCAAAATGCCTCCATACGTATGTAAAAATTAACATCTCTGGGGAAAAGCTATGCTAGCCATCTTCTCTATGAATATAAAGGTGTTTTGTTTTGGTGTTTGGGGGGGGGGGGGGTTGGATGAAGGAACATTCAAATATGAAACTTCCTTCGCCTGTAGTGGGCTATGAGTCTGCAGTCCACGATTCTTAAAACAGCTCATGGAAGAAAAGAGGAGCCAAAGAGAGAAGGGAATGAGAGAGAGGAAGGCAAGTTATAGACAATTGGAGGGAAAAGAAGATAGTTATTGAAGAGAAAACACAAAACAAAACAAGGAGCTTACATCTGTTGTAGGCAATAAAGGAATAGGTTAAAACAAATGAAACACAGGTGGCTCTTTGAAGAAAATCCTTTCCAATGGTTACCTGGATTTTGAGATTATCTAAATTTTCAGTCAGAGACAAACAAATGTTCCCTACTGTGTTTCTTTTTCAATTTGTTTCTCTTTCATCCACAGTTGTGATGCTCCACTTTTTGCAGTTGATTTCCTAGGTTGGTTTTTATTGTCTATACATCATGCACAGTTTCTATGCACCATTTATACTGTCCAGTGTAGGCCATTGCTGCATTAACATATAATGCATAACGCTGACTTAATGATGTCCCAATAGTATTGACAGAGGTGCCCATTTTAGGGGTGGGGTGGGGACAGCATAAGAAAACATGGCAAAAATCACAGGATTTTGGGCTCAAATTGCACAAATGTGAATTTGGGAGCCAAAACAGCAGGGCTACGGAATTTGAAAGGATCTATAATTTCATCTCATATACAATTGTTATCTGTTGTAGTCACATGAGAAGAAGAGAAAATGCATAGGAACAGTCTTTCCTTCCTTCTTCCCCTCAAATGACTCCAAGACTGCTTGAAAGATTTTTTTTTTCCATTTCAGAAACAGCCCTATATATAAGAGGTCAGGAAAAGGTTCAGAAAAGAAGGGTGTATTCAGATAAGATCTTGGCAAACAGTACCACAGAAAGACTGCTGCAGTGCAGTGGTCTTATAACCTTATTCCAAACAAGGGATGGGGGTGGAGGAGAAAGCAATTTCCTGTCCTATTATGTCCCCAAGAACATAAATGCCACTAGCTGGCTTTGCATTGGAAATCAGTTTTATAAAAAAAAAATATCTCTGTTCCATTGAGTAATGAACAATATGCCAAGGGCAAACACTAGAAGATATACTTTATTGCAATCTCTATGGCTCAGTGTTCCAAAAGAAATTTCAGATGAAGCTCATAGAAAGAGAATAGAATGTGAGAGAGTGAAAAACAAAGCATGTTCTGTATGAAGGAGGGAGGAGAACGGGAAGAGCAATTGAGTATATTCTGTCTATTAGGATGGGCTGAGCAAACAAACCGTGGTGGCTTTTTCAAGGCTTTCTATTATCAGGGATATCCTACTGTAAAAGGAGGGATATGGACAATCAATAGTAGCAGTTTATTCTTTTAATGAGTGGTTGTGTTGTGGGATTGGCAGAGTCTGTAAGAAGATATGAAGAGCCCTGCCAACATAGAGACTAAGGCCTACCCCGCAGTGCTGTCTCCTACTACTGGTATCCAGAGGGTCACTGTTTCTGCACTGAAGGTTCCTCTTAGTTAACTTGGCTAGTAGCCGTTGATGCAGCTGTCATCCCTGAATTTAATCCCCATCTAAAGCCATCTAATCCCCTTCTAAAGCCATCTATGGCTACCATCATCCATGAATCTAATCCCCTTCTAAAGCCATCTATGGCTACCATCATCCATGAATCTAATCCCCTTCTAAAGCCATCTATGGCTTCCATCATCCATGAATCTAATCCACTTCTAAAGCCATCTATGGCTTCCATCATCCATGAATCTAATCCACTTCTAAAGCCATCTATGGCTACCATCATCCATGAATCTAATCCACTTCTAAAGCCATTTATGACTTCCACTGGCAGTGAATTCCACAATTTAATTACATATTCAGTAAAGAAGTAACAACCCCCCTCCCAGTTCTGAATCTATTGCCCATCAACTTCCATGCAGGCTTGGTGGAAGTACTTCTGGAGATGGCATTACATGCATTCCTTCACTGTGTGTGAACACCATTTTGTCTAAGAGAGGCAACACACATAGTTCCAGTCTTGGTACATATCTACCGGAGCCCTGAAAAATCAAGCATGCATGTATTGGGAGGATCATATGTTCTTCCTATACATGCAGTCAAACATAATGTGTGGAAAAGGCATCTATAGGTAGGAATAACTGGTGAGCATCCTGAGACATCTCAAGATGAAGGGAGTTTCCCAAGCCAGCCCATCATTGCCTATATATACATGAGGCTTGGGAGAGGGGATTCCCTTGGTACTGAGCAACCTTAGCCAAACCCTTAGAGCCCAAGACAGGGACAGTGGTGGCAGCAGTACCCTGAGGCAGTGGAGTGAAACGGCTCCTTCAGGTGCCAGGTCAGGCAAAGGAGGGGTAGGCAGAGTGGGGCCCACCAGCTGATGCAAGCCCAGTCTGCCACACTCTTCTTAGGAAAGGTCTCCTAAAATTCAGCCAAAATCTACTTCCTTGTCATTCCCATCCATTTATTCCAGCCCTGCCCTCTGAAGCAAGAAACAAATCTGAGCTGTCTTCTACATGATTGCCCTTCAGGTATTTGAAAACAGCAGCTGTGTCTTCCTTTAGACATATCCAGATTACATCTGACAAGCTTTTTCTACTGCCAACCGAAGAAGACAATACTGACCGTGAGAGGCCAGTGGTCTGTCTCTGTAGAAGGCAGCTTTGCATGGGTGTGTATTGATTTCCTTGCAGTATCTGGCCCAGTGTTCTTCCGCAGCAGGCATCTCAGAAGTTGTCTCCTGACTTTCTCCTGAATGCTCCAGGGGGGAAGAAAAGCTTCAGTGAAGCGAAGAAAGAAGGAAAGAAAACAGGGTTAGGTGCAAATACAATACTTTTAAGGTCACTTTAAATAAAACACTTTAAATGCAGCACTAATGTCAATATAAATGCAAACTAATAATAAAAAAGAGAGCCCAACTAGAACATCTTTAAAAGAATCCATTATTTGCCTTAAAGTCTCCCGAATTGTATTAATCTACTGGCTGCCAACAGATGCTTTTCTTCCTGTCCTTGTTCATTTTAAAAGATTTTAACAGCTCTGGAAGTATTCATGGATTCAGGTTTCCTCACTCCCCTAATCATGTTGTCAGCTTAAAATTCACATTTAATTAACCTCTTCACCAAAGGCATAAATCAATAGTAAAACTCCCCATGCTTGCCATACTGATAGTGATTTTCATTGGGGAGGGGGAGGGGAGGGGAGGGTGGCTGAAAATTAGGCATTAGGATGCCTGCAGGAAAGGCAGAAAAACGAGTTGTGTGGAGTGAAGCGCAGCTAACTCATAAATGCCATAATGCATGGCCTTGGAAGAGGATGGGAAGTCTATTCATTTAGGATTCTGGTGAAGAGTGCTCAGAGTAGCATGGGAACTGACGCTGCATTAATAACAACAGAAGCCCCTGGACGAATGGCACGTCGCTGTACATTTCAAATTGTACTTAGAAGCTTGGCAGTGTTTTCAAGCACTTGCATGTGTGGTTTCCAGTCAGAAAAGATAGTGAATGACATATTCTCTGTTCAATTCACCTTGGGTTCTGGAGACGTTGGGTTTCAGTGCTAATGCAGGTGTATAATATACTTGCATTTTGTGGCTGTCCAAGGGCTTCAATCCAGTTCAAACATGGGACCCGTAACGGCCACCAGACTTGGAGCTGTTCACTTTTTGATTCCCCACAAGCAGCTGTGCCGCTCTCTCTCTTCCGTTTCCCCCAATTGCAGTGTTCAATTTCACACTTTTTGCTGCACAGCCGCATTTTGACCCACGTCTCCCCCCAATTTCCTCCACATCTTCTTGATCCTTGTTTTTTGAAATCAGAGGGAGATGCAGGTCAAAGTGCAGCTGCCCAGCGAAGAGTGTGAAATTGACCAATGCAACCAGGGGAAACGGAAGAGCAAGGGTGACACAGCTGCTTGTGGGGAATCAGTCTTTATTTGTTTGTTTGTTTGTTTGTTTATTTTTAATTTATGACCTTACTTTTCTTCCTTGTATAGCACAGCTTCGCAGAACAAAGAGTAAGGGTGGTCCACTGACTTCAGCATAGGAAAAGGCTGACAATGACCAAGGAGAGCCACTCCCCACAGTGTCCCAGTGCCAAGAGCCCTACTTTGCAATAAGTGAGGAAAAGTTTGTGTGTTTGCCATCAAGTCACAGCCAACTTACAATGACCCCATTAGGTTTTCAAGGCAAAAGATATTCAGAGGTGGTTTGCCATTGCCTGCCTCTGCTTTGCAACCCTGGACTTCCTTGGTGATCTTTCATCCAAATACTAAAGTAGACAGGTCTTACCTGCATTCCAGCAGGGTACTCCAGCCCAGCTCCTGGGGTCTTCTGACTGGACGTGTCTTTTAGGGGATACTCTAGCATTTGGGTAAAAAACCTCTATGGTCACCATAGAGTTTTCATCCAAATGCTAGAGTGTCCCCCGCACAATGTGCCTGGTGCAATGATGTCATATCCAGGTGATGTCATTGTGCCAGGCACATTGGGCAAGATGGGGCTCTTTGGGGCTGGGGCTCCTCCACCGGTCAGCTGGCCAGTGGTGGATTGGGGGCCCTGAAAGCAGGAAAGACCCACCCCCATTGGGGGGATGGCAACGCTTTCAACTACTGACCACACTTGACCCTGATTAGCTTCCGAGATCTGACAAGATCAGGATATCCTGGGCTATCCAGGTCAGGGCAGAGTACCCCAGCACATGAAGCACATGAAACACATTTAAAGATGCTTTGACGACATTATTAACTTTCAGAGATCTGTTTTACCCAAGGCTGTGTCAAAGGCAAGACTAGTTTCTCTGTGTTCGCATTAGGGATAAGTCTGTTTGTGTGTGTATATGAATCTGTGTGTTTATATTTGGTCATTCCAGTAAGGTAGTTGTTTGGCAGTCACATATGCTACCCTGAGCTACTTAGAGAAACAGTAAGATAAAATGTATTAACATACAAAGTGATAGAATTTACATAATTTATATGTATAATACCATATGTTTGATTGAGAGGGGTGGTGGTATGCGATAACCAAAAAAATGTTGTAAAAATCAAGAGCCAGAGGTTTAGTTCACACAAAATCAAGAATTCCTCCTGTGTTCCTTTCCAGAGTGAGCTTATCCTTTATTTCTGACATTTTTAGCATTAGCACAACAAAGAACTGGTAATTGCTAATTAAGACATAACTTCCTTCATTAAGTAAGACTTCCAGCTTATGTGAACTCTTGATGTGATCAGGCAAAAGGTAAATATGTGGAAGTATCTATTGATTTCAGTGGGACAGAATGCAGCAGGGGGGAATCACAAGACTAATAGCGCTGGATGAACTGCTGTCCTTGATTTCTTAAGGGTATTTTTTTTAAAAAAAAATGTTAGGAAGTCTAATCTTTTTCTACTCTGGCGCTTTCTTCATCACTCATCAAGGTTTTCACTGATCTCCAAGTTTAGAAACAGTTCCTTAATTAACAACTTTTTTTCTATCAAAATAATTTTATCTCAGGTTTTATTCTCACCCTTGGGGAATTTGCAAAACCCGCAGCACCAAAAGAATGAACACGAGCTCAGAAGAGATCTTCTTTCAAAGAATAATCTGAAGTTATCTATGAAACAAAGCAGTTCTGCACCGAGGCAGCAGCACCTACATGGAATACTGCCAATCCTTGGGTTGACTCCAGATGGCTTTTTCACTCCAGTGCAGTATAGTGGTTCCAGTGTCAGACCAGGATCTAGGAGACCCAGGTTCAAATCTGTGTTCGGCCATGGCAGATTGCTGGGTGACCTTGGGACAGTCAACATTCTCAGTTTAAAAATCTGCCACAGAGTTTTCACAAGGATAAAATGGAGGAGAGGAGAACAATGTAAGATATTTTGGTCCCATTGGTGAGAAAGGTAGGGAATAAATGAAGTAAATTATATTGCATGCAACAGTAACAGAGTTAGGTTAAAGGTATATTACAAAATCAGTGGACAGTTTGGTGTAGTGTGGTGGTTAAGAGTGGTGGACTCTAATCTGGAAACCCACTCCTCCACTTGAAACCAGCTGGGCGACCCTAGGTCAGTCACAGTTCTCTCAGAGATTTCTCAGCCCACCATAAGCCTAGCTCACCACAAAAGAGCAAGAGCGTCTAGCTGCCAGACAATCCTAGGATATCCTGGCTACACTACACACATTGCCATACAACAACAACAACAACAATAATTGGAAAGCGTTTTTAAAAAGAATGATGTATACCATGAAAATTACTTTAAACTTCACAGGCCTCAACTACATTGAATACAACTTTATTTACTTTATACAAGTGCCCTTCTGAAGAGTTCTGTCTTACATTCTGTGGAACAGCAGGAATATGGAGACTTTTCTGGCTCTATAAAGTGCCCTACTGAACAGTTCCGTTTTACAGATTCTGCAAAATCCGGCAAGGCCATTCCACCAGGTCAGAACCACAACAAGGAATGCTTGGGTACAAGCAAGTTTTGTTCTTACTCCTTTGTATGGTGGCATGCTCAGAAGAATTTGCCCAGATGAGCTAAGCTGTTACAGTGGGGTACTGGGCCCTGGGCCATGAAGAGCTTTGTAGATGATAACCAATACCTTTAACTGTATCCAGAAACTAACTGGTAATCAATGTAGTGATTGCAGAATAGGTGTAATATGATTTAGCCACTTAACCAGATCAACCAGGCACTGGTTCAGGACCTCTACAGCAGCACTGGATGGCTAAAAACAGATAGAAATAAGCCCTGTGGAACTTTACAGGACAAGTCCCGTGTCAATCACAACAGCTCTCCAAAAGTGAAGTCTTGAGCAACCAGTAAATAAATACCCTTTATTCAGATGGGAGTTTGTCTTCCCAGAATTGTATGACTTGATCTTTAAATTAAGAATAGGCTGTGGATACGAATTAATCACCAATTATTCTTCTCTTCCTCTGTTCAGGTTCATGGATTTATCTCCTCCCACCTACAGACAGCCCCTTTTTGTTGACCACTGTCATCTGCTGGTGTTCCTTATCATCAGATCAACTTCTCAGGGTATTCTCCCTGATGTTTGCAATGAGGAACATTTTTTTTAAAAAATCCAGGTATTCTGAGAAGGCACAGGAAATAATACACACCCAAGAACCCATCAAGATAACAGCATCAGTTTCACCTTAAAGCACTCTTTTTAGTACTGCTGAAGCCTAGGTAGATCTTGATATAATAAGTAATGGTGATTGAACTGAATAATTAGATCTCAACTGTGATTTAATTACATTTTGAGATATTAGAATGGAACCATTTGAGTTTTATAAGCTGCCCCAGCCAGTTATTTTTCCTTTTCATAAAATTTGATGTCATCCTTCATTTGAGGCTGAAAGGCTACTAAATCCTCATGGTTTGAACTTGTGTCCTGCCTTTGTTTTGCAACACTGCTTTCTTCCATATTGAAATTTTATGGGACATTCCAGTAACAAAAGTTAAAATTCTATAGTGCTGTTTCCTTCTCCTCAATGGCCAGCGGCCATTTCCAATCCTTTGGCCTCTGCATACTTCATCCCAGGAAGAGCTGATTTCCCCATCTCCCTTTTTTATTGCATCAGACATTTTCCCTGTGCTGCACTGCCCTCCTCTTTAACTGCAGTTTATCTCAAAGAATCTCTAACATTTGTTATGTTCACTGGTATCTACCCCCCCCCCCCAAATTAGGTACACTGATAAAAACATTGCAGGGGAAAAAAGGGTAATAATATGTAATTATTCCATCAAGGAATTGTGTGTGTGTGTGTGATTTACTGGTGCACACAGGCACTAATGTACATTGGTAAAACTCCACCTAAAAGAATGTTAATACAATCATCAAATACAGTCAACCTGATTTTGCCTTTCTGTAGAGTTCTATCAGAGCATCCATGCCCGTCACAATCAGTTAGGAGAAAGCCATGAAGGACCTCCTTTGTAAAATATTGCGAAGGAGGAAGAGGAGGAGGATTTATACCCCACCCTTCACTCCGAGTCTCCGAGCGGCTTACAATCTCCTTCCCTTCCTCTCTCCACAACTGACACCCTGTCAGGTAGGTGGGGCTGAGAGAGCTTGTGAGAGAACAGCTCTGGAAAAATTGTGACTGACCCAGCTGGCTGCATGTGGAAGAGTGGGGAGTCAAACCCAGTTCTCCAGATTAGAGTCCACCATTCTTAACCACTACACCAAACAGATACATGATTCTGCAATCTTGCTGAAGTTAAGTACATCTGAGTCTAGAGAGTGCCTCTGCAGGACATCTCTGATCTTTCTGTAAATGCAGATTGCAGAAAGTTAAGTAAATTCCAGAAGTTAAAACAACAACACCGAGAATCTCCTAATGCAGAGGTCCCCAGCATGGTGCCCATAGCTACCATGGTGGCCACCAACACCTTTCCTGGAGCCCACCAAGTTTTTTTTTAGAAAGTGGGTGGGGCCAGGTGGGGCTTTTAACAAGCAAGATTTCTGATGGGCCTTTGGGATTTGACTGGATGGGCAGATTTTTTAAAACGTTGCTTTGGCAGCAGCTGCCACCACAACACAAGGATCTTCAGGTTGTGACTGGAGGTAAGCTGCAGCAGCTCCTTTGTGCCTGTCCCTGCCTCCTGAGGCTGCCGTTTTGTGGCTACATCCATCACACTGGGTTAGAATGCCAAAGGTTTCCACAGGCTCAAAAAGGTTGGGGACCCCTGCCCTCATGTGTTGTTTGCCCTTTGGAAAACAAGGCCGAGCAATTCAGAATTTCAAAATCTGGGGAGAAATTCAGACAGATAAGCAGATGCTGGCCATTTCCCCTCACTTCTAAGCTCAATGCAGTGTTCATCTTCTTGATTGTTACACTAAAATCAAAGCTAGAAAAATGAGCAATGGGGGGGGCGGGAATAACATGTAGACATGAATGAATGGCACTTGATTATAAAATATCAGGGTAGATGTGCATAGTGGAGAGCCAGTGGAGGGCTAAGGACATTTTCTTTTAACTTGTAAGCTGCACAGATTTCATCAGTCAAAGATGATAAACATTGAGCTCATTTTACAGGTTTCCTCTTCAGAGGCCAAGTGCACCTTTAAACCCGTTAATTTCCTGTTCTGCCCTAGATGTCCAATGATAGTAATTAGCCTCTGTTAGCTTTATTGCCTCACTTTATTGTCATAAGGCTGCTAACCTGTCTCCTTTCAGAGTTTTTCCCCCCCAGACAATTCAGAGATCGATAGGAGGTTTAAGGACAGAATGGCTTTTTAAAGGTAGCCATTATTTTTTCTTCTTCTTTGACTACACATACAAGTAGTTTTGTTCCGTTGTTCTCAGAGTGAAGCAGGATTCTGAGTGGTAGAAGTGAATGTTTGAATGAAGCAGGAGAAGAGGAAGGACAAGTGAACTGTACTTCTTTTTATGAGCTTCCTTGTTTGTTATTAACAGATTTTTCCCAGTTCTGTTCTGCTTGTGTTCTGTTTGCTCATTAGTCCTTGAGTTCAGAGCCAGCCACCTTCCATCAAACATTCTGTTCTTTCATTGAGTACTCCATAATAAAAAATCACTGAGTTTTCTTCCTTTTTCATGGGTGTGCAATTGTATGAGATTGGGCTCATACAAAACTCATTCCAATACCTTAACTAAAGTTCTCCTGTATCTACCAGGTGTAGACACTGTGGAAAATCATATTTCAGTCCATGAGTGTTCAATTGTTTGGTACTGGTACTGCCTCATTCCCCACTGCATGTAGGGCTTGTCTGGATGGTCGCATTTTCTCAAATTTTGCTTTTCTTGAATGGAAATACTCTAGTTTAAAGAAGTTCTATGAAACCACTTATCCATATTCAGAAGCAGATGGTCCAGGATCCCTGTTTCTGTCTGTGGGAGGGAAGGCCTTCCTTAGAAATAATTTTCTTAAATGAGACATATCCTACTTCGGTAGGCTAGCTGGGGCAGAAATTTTAGGCAGAATTTCAGGAGGCAAACAGCAAGAAAACTTTTTTACCACAAATGTCGGTGGTCTCTCTCTCTCTCTCTCTCTCTCTCTCTCTCTGAAAATGATGCACTCTGTCAGACTAGAGAGATGAACAATGCATTGAAACGGCCTCTTCCTTCAACCAATGCCATAATGTCAATTAATCGACATAAATTGTTCTACTGGAAAGGCAGAGAATGACAGCTCCAGAGATGGAACTGCTTTGAGGTTTAGGATTGGTGAAACCCTCCCAAGGAGTGTCACATTTCTTTGACTTCCTTCAAAACTTGTCTAATTTTTTTATTATTATTTCTGGTCTGCTTTTAGTAACAGCTTAGTTAAAAGAGAAGATGGTGCCTTAAGGCTAGTCACCTAAGGGTTTTTGTTAAGGGTTTTTGAATTTGGCTCTATGTTTGCTTTTTGAGGATGCCTTGATAAAATTTTGGAAGTATTCAAGGCTGAGCTCAACCACCCCCACCCCCCACCCCTGGTTCTCTCAAATTTTAATCCTCTGGCAAAACTGTGAGAAAAAAATTACACATTGTATTGTTCCACTACTGTTCCCCAAACAAGACACAGACACCATACAGTGGGTTCAACTAGTTAATGAATTATTCAAAGTAGCTGATCTATGTCACAACTATTCTAATTTTAGGACAGGCTGCAGTTGGTAGCCTTTCCTGGCATTCACTCCCATATCTGGGCAACACCACCCTGGCTCCAAACACAGTGAGACAATGACTTCCCACTTTCCAACCAACTGCTGCCTTTATGTATCCTCGCCTTCACATTCTGTGTCAAGAGACACCAAGCTTCACTGTCTCTCCCCAGTGTTCTTGACAGACAACTAAAGAGAGCCAGTTTGGTGTAGTGGTTAAGTGCACGGACTCTAATCTGGGAGAACCGGGTTTCATTCCCCACTCCTCCACTTGCACCTGGCTGGATGACCTTGGGCAAGCCATAGCTCTGTACCAGCTGTTCCCTCAAGGACAGTTTGGGAAAGAGCTCTCTCAGCCCCACCTACCTCACAGGGTGTCTGTTGTGGGGAGGGGAAGGGAAAAAGAGTTTGTAAGCCGCTCTGAGACTCCCTTGGGGAGTGGAGGGCGGGGTATAAATCCAATCTCTTCTTCTTCTTCTCTAAAGATTTGGTTGATTCAGCCAAGTAGCTTGGGCATCCCCTCTCAGCCTACCTTTCTGAAGAGAAGAAAGATGGATTCTTCAAGACTGACCCTCCATCACACCTGATGGTCTGGGTGCTCAAGATATTCTCCCTCTGTAATAAGCAAACTTGCCCTATTCCTGCCAAACTAGTTCTGGACTAATCAGTCAAAAGACTGGGCCTATTTATCCCTACCTCTCTTCCAACAGCATGGAGAAGGGGAGGGGGGTTAATAAACCAGTTGTGGAAAAACCCTCAAAATTGAGCTCTAGGCATCACCGGCGAATCCCATGATGTGCACAAGGAGCACAATGTGTGGACCAGGAGCATATGACAAAAGCCTGCAGAAGGAACATCCCTGGTCATCAATGAACTTCTGGGGAATATTCATGAATGAATGGATGAATATTCATACCCTAAGTGAGATTCCAATGTAAAGCATACCTACAATGTATAAAGCAGATCTATAGATGCTTAAACAATGCTCAAAATGCATATATTTTAATGGGAAAACTTTGTGCAAGGCAACTGAAGATGTCGCAGAAGCAAACCACTGGTTTGATTGACACAAGGAAGAAGCACAACTGAAATGAATGTGTTTTTCCAGGTTGAAGTTTCAGGGATAAGAAATTTGAAATCAACTCTAGTTACAAGTGTATTTTTATTGATGCTTGGGAAACATTGGAGGATATGGTAAAATAATAATAAAGAGTAACCACAACTGGATTCCTGCCTTGACCTGGTTAGCCTGATCTTGTCAGATCTTGGAAGCTCAGTAGGGTCAGCCCTGGCTAAATTTGGATGGGAGACCTCCAACAAATAGCAGGGTTCTGATGCAGAGGCAGGCAACGGAAACCACCTCTGAATGCCTCTTACCTTGAAAACCATATGGGATCTCTGTAAGTCATCTGTGACTTGACAGCACTTTCCACCACCATCACAACTGGATCCCACATATTTAATGATAAGGTATAAAGCCTCTCCCTATCAGGGTGTGTAAGTTCTTCCTGTCCTGAGATTCAGAGCTCCCATTGTAGAACTTCATCCCAAGAATTTCCAGCTGTGTTACAAATAACGAAGTTCTGTTTCCATAAAACAGGTGCTTTGAAGCTTCTATAAGGGAATGTTTTGTGTGTGCTCTCAAAAAAAAAAAAAAACAACCTAGAGTAATAAATTCTGCTCATCTCCCTCTAATGTCACTTTAAAGTTGCTCTATTTCTTCATGCAGGAAGTCTTGCAATTATTTCTAAAGGTGAAAAATCGCCTTGCAAAGAAAGTAAAGAAGATGAAAAAAAAAGAACTGCAGCAGCTTTCTAATGAATAGTCTGTTATATTTTCTTCAACCCATTCTGTCAGCGAGGAAATTCAATTAAATGGCATCATCCCACTCCCTTTCCCCACCCCACAGGCACTTGAGTGTGAATCTATTAGTGGTAGAGCCACATTTTCGTAGGAAAGAAAGCTGCCGTAACAACAAAACAAGGTTGGTTTCTGCAAAAAAGGCACATTTCTGGTTAATATGCAGCCAAGAGAATAGCTTCACAATGACAGCAGCTTCACTGATGAATTAATGACATTATGCAATTATACTGAGTTGTAGCTGACTTATGGTGACCCCATAGGGTTTTCAAGGGAAGACATGTTCAGGGGTGGTTTGACATGCCTGCCTCTGTGTAGTGACCCAGGACGTTTTTGGTGGTCTCCAATCCAAATCTTAACCAGGTCTGATGTTGCGTAGCTTCTGAGATCAGGCTAGCCTGGGCCATCCATGTCACGGCATACAGTCACATTGGTACAGTGCAAAGTCTGCTACTTGAGACCACAGATGGAATTGATATGACATAGGGCACTACCCAGTTCCCAAAGGCTTGCTTGCAACCCTGCAACAAAGCCCATGGGTGAGAGTTACATCAGATGGATACATGAATTCAACCTGTATATAGGGTTGCTGTGAGTTTTATGGCGAATGCATTCACCAAGCGAGCGTACCTCTGTTTGATGGCTGTGATCGTTCATCAGCTGATCCTTCAGTCTGTTCAGTTTGCTGTGATCACATTGTGTGGCAACAAAACAGGTTTATGGCTATACAGTAGCAGCGGCATTCCGGTTTTCTTTTCCTTCTGCCATGCAGAGTTGCTTTTGCATCTGTGCACTAGATGGAATATGTTCTCTCTATGGATCATGAAATGGTTGGGTTAGGTAATCAAATGACAATAACATGGATATGTAAAAACAGTTAAAAAAAGGACAGGTTTGAATCAGTATAACTGGCTACCTCATTAATTTGCTCACTGTTCCTTTATATGATTAACATATGGACAAAGGTGACCCAGTAGACGTTGTTTACCTAGACTTCCAGAAACCTGTTGATAAATTTCCTCATCAAAAGCTCCTGAGTAAACTCAGCAATCATGGGATAAGAGGACAAGTCCTCTTGTGGATTAATTAACTGGTTAATTAACAGGAAACAGAGAGTGAGTAGAAACGGGCAGTTTTCACAGTGGAAGGTGGTAAGCAGTGAGGTACCGCAGGGTTTGGTTTTAGGTCCAGTGCTTTTTAACTTGTTTATAAATGATTTGGAGTTGGGAGTAAGCAGTGACATGGCCAAGTCTGCAGATGACACTAACTTGTTCAGAGTGGTGAAAACCAGGGAGGATTGTGAAATGCTCCAGAGGGATCTGTCAAGGCTGAGCGAGTGGGCATCAGCATGGCAAATGAGGCTCAATGTGGGCAAGTACAAAGTAAAGTACACTGGAGCCAAAAAATCCTAACTATAAATATATGTTGATGGGGTCTGAACTGGCAGTAACTGACCAGGAGAGAGATCTTGGACAACTCACTGAATGGAGATGGTAGACAACTCACTGAAAATGTCCACTCAGTGTGCAACTGCAATTAAAAAGGCAAATGCTGTGCTGAGGATTATAAGGAAGGGGATTAAAAACAAATCAGCTATTACCATAATGCCCCTGTATAAATCAATGGTGTGGCCTCATTTGGAATATTATGTACTGTTCTGGTGACCCCCATCCTCAAAAAAGATATTACAGCATTGGAAAAGGTGAAAAAATGAATCTAAAATGATTAAGGGGATGGAACAGCTTCCTTGTGAAGAAAGGTTAAAGAAGTTAGGGCTCTTTAGCTTGGAGAAATGACGACTGAGGGGTTACATGACAGAGGTTTACCAAGTTATGCATGGGACAGAGAAGGTAGAGAAAGAAGTACTTTTCTCCCTTTCTCCCAATACAAGGACTCGTGGGCTCTCAATGAAATTAATGAGCAATAAGTTTAGAACAGATAAAAAAGAAGTACTTCTTCACTCAAAGAGTAATTAATACATGGAATTCACTGCTGCAAGAAGTAGTGGCAGCTACAGGCATAGACATCTTCAAGAGGGGATTGGATAAAGAGATGGAGCAGAGGTCCATCAGTGCCTATTAGCCGCTAGGTATACATCAAGCATATCAAACATATGGCCCAGGGGCCGGAACTGGCCCATCCAGAGTTCTTATCTGGCCCATGAGCAACTGCAGGGAAACCAGCCTCAATGTGGACTGGAAGGGCCTATATTATGGTATTATACCCCCTGCTGAGATCCCTCCCTTCCCCAAATGCAAGCCCTCCCCAGGATCTTCCCCCAGATCTCCAGGGATTGCCCAATGGGACACTATGTCTGAGGCAGTGATGCTCTCTATTCTTGGTGCTTGGGGGGCATCAGTGGGAGGGCTTCTGGAGTTCTGGCTTCACTGGTGGACCTTCTGATGGCACCTGGTTTGGGCTGGATGGGCCATTGGTCTGATCTAATATGGCTTCTCTTATGTTCTTATGATTGATTTAGAGTTGCCAGTCTCCAGATGGGGCCTGATCTGCAGACAACAAAGGCCAGTTCCCTTGGATAAAATGGCTGCTTTGAAGGGTGGACTCTATGGCATTATACCGTACTGAGGTTCCTTCCCTCCCAAACCCTGCCCTCCCCAGGCCCCACCCCCAAATCACCAGGAATTTTCCAACCCAGAGCTGGCAACCCTATATGGACTATCAAGCAGTAAGGAGGTCTATGGGGAGGGGAAAAACAAGGACTCCTATCAGGCTGTGTGATAACAGCACTTATATGAAAAACTGATGATTGCATTGTGCAGTACAGTAATTTTTAAATGCACAAAAAGAAAAAAAATGCCAAACAGGCTTGAACTGTTCACAGGCAGCTGAACTGGTGACCAAAAAATTGCCTGTGAGCCAAACAGATGTTCAACCACCCCTACTTGTACCCAGTTCATATGCAAAAGAAAACTGTGCCAAGGCCATGCCAGGTGCCCTACAATATGCAGCAGACCACAGGATGACAAAGGAAGCCCCTCTATACCTCCCAGAAGGGTTTCAAGTCCTGAAAGCACTGGCTATCCCAAAACAGAGAGCATCCTTGACAACTAGCACTAGAAGAAATACTCTTAGGAAGGTGTGTACAGTAAAGTACCAGCATTGTGTATTTCTCACATGGGAAGAAGGAATGATGAGAGAGTGGCCACATAATCAGTGTTCCTGGGCCAAAATGTGCTATGCCACCTCGGTTCGCCAGTTCTCCTTTTCCCACCCAGTCTCCCAGCCATAAGGAGCAATCCCCATCATGTCTACTTTCAAGTAATTCCCATTCTACTAAATGGGGCTTATTCCCAGAAATGGTTCTTTGGAGTGCAGCCTTAATGTTAGTGGACTGTGACCCAATAGGGGACCTTGAATGCCTCTTACCCTTTGAGTTTTATATCCCAAGAAGATGAGCAGAGTGCATCTAGGCAGCCAGGATCTCTGGTCCCTGTGTGTAGGAGCTGGTTATCATCCTCTCTAGGCCAGTAATAGGGTTTTGTAAGGGTCCCGTCAACATCAGCAGCTGTTCCATCTTTGTCAATTCTTTCTGGTCCCAAGCAGCAGGACGATGTGTTCATTTATGCACGCCATCGCTTGGGTTCCATTTCAGCCTGTCACATCTCATTTATAAGCTGGCACTTAAGCAGAGTGTGGGAGCCAGTGAAGAGGGAAGGCCACAGATAATAAGCAAATAAAATAAAGCTTGCGGAAGTAGGCGATCATTAAAGCTGACATCCTTTCACATATTTATTAATTATGGATCCATTTAGATAACGAGCTTTGTTTAAATTGCTGACAGCCGCATTATGCTGCATTTCCAGACGCAACGGCCCAAGCCGTGGTCACTTGAGAAGCAGGAATGAATCAGGTTGCGTTGAGAATGTTATGAAGGAATGCAGTCCACTGCATTCTGAGTAGGGGCAGCTTCGGATTTCTCCCCCATGCTTTTTTTAACCTGAAAGATCCCTGTTTCGATATCTTTTGCTAACTGAATCCATGATTATTTACTTCTGGGCCACATTTTGTTTCCTTTCACCGAACCTGCCCCTCCAATAAAATATATGCATCTTTCAGCATGAGGAAAAGAGGAAGACCGGAGACGGATTGATTCAGTAAAGCAAGCCACAGCCTTCAGTTTGCCAGGCCTGAGCAAGGCTGTTCAAGATAGAACGTTTTGGAGGTCATTAATTCATAGGGTCACCATGAGTCGGAAGAGACTTGATGGAACATTTTTGACAACATCTCCTGAGGGAGGAGAAGGAAAGTAGGAGTTGGCACACTGAACAGGCAGCATTTCCTGCATTGTCACATGAGCAATGGGAAAGCTGTGCAAGAATTGGCATGTGTGCAGCATTTGCCATGTGATTCACGGCCACATTTGAGTGCTGCTATAAAGCAGACCTTTCTTCAGGACTTCAAGGGGACCAAATCAGGATTTGAGCAGAAAAAGGGATCACGTGTCACTAATCTTGAGTAATGATGACGATAAAATGACTGTTCCATCATCTTATCAGTTCTGAACAGCTGTACGACAAGCCACCTCAATTGAAAGGGATTTGACTAGGGCCAGAGTGACATTTTTTTTTAAATCTCTCAAAAGCCACATCACTCTAGCAAGGGATGACACAGAGGACAAGCCTCCAAGAGGGATAATCAACTCATTTCCATACTCTGAATGGATACAGCAATCAAGTAGCCAGTTTGGTGGAGACTATAATCTGGGAGAACCGGGTTTGATTCCCCACTCCTCCACATGCAGCTGCTGGTATGGCCTTGGGTCAGTCATAAATTCTTTCAGAGCTGTTCTCTCTCAGCCCCACCTACCTCACAGGTTGTCTGTTGTGGGGAGGGGAGGGGAAGGGAAAGGAGATCGTAAGCTGCTCTGAGACTCCGAGTGAAGGGTGGGTATAAATCCAATTCTTCTTCTTCTTCTTCATCTATAGCCTCTGTTTTTCCACTGAAACTTACATAGTTATGAAGGTAAGGGAATGTATGCTTTCTCTGCCATGTGCAAGACACTATAGTGGCTGAAATTCTCTTTTCTGGGTGATGTTAAAAATTAAGAAACCCTGTTTCTTTTTTGCATTGTCACACTAATCATTAGCGTGCCAGTTTCTTGCAGTCCTTTACATTATAGATGCTTGATATCTGCAGCTTTCTGTGAAAGGATGTGGCTGTAATCTTATTGTTGGACAGCAGAATACAGTGTAAAGCGTTCTTCAGAAGGAGTATTGAATCAAGATCTAGTTAGTGTATGTCTTCTCCCGTTTCCCAACCCTTTCAGTCTAAAGCAACTGGGACATCATCAGCAACCGGGTGTGCAAAATTCACACCCTTTTGCCATCTTCCAAGGGTGAGAGAAGTCTCTGAAGCCCCTATCAAATATTAAGCCACAATGTATGTAAACACAGGACACTTTTTGTTTGTGCTGCAGCTGCTGTCTGACCTTGAGCCATTACCCTATAATATACACTCTCTCCCCAGACACTGCGGAAGGAGCATGGGGTCAGCCACCATATGGTCTCACTTGTCAACTGGATGAGTTGCTTCCAGTTACAAGGAAATCTGGAAAAGCCCTGCCACAAACTTGCCTTCAGGTGTGCTGAATCAGGTGTTCTCAGCCATCTCATTTTTATCCATTATTTTTTCCAATGCTGTCTTAAACATTCAGTGCCTCATTAGCAAACAGTTTCTCTTTTGTGTCTCTCTTTGCCGCTCTGTTTCTTCTCACCACAATGACTGCTAAGTAGGCCTCACCCCTGCCCAATCCTTGCTGTGTCACAATCCATCACCAGGGCAGGATTTTAGCTCAAATGGCTGCAGACATACGGCTATGTTGACTTTCTAGATAACCATATGTACTGCAACACTTGGGTGTTATTTTCAGTAATAGCACAACAGCGTAGGTGGCTTTTTCAGCAACAGCAGAACTGTCTCCTGAATACACCCTCATCATGGATGAGCAAATGAATTTGGGTTCACACATGGAGGAAAAGAAAACAGCAATGTCATGGTAGAATGGACTGGTGCTACTGCAGCCTGCAGGTGGAGGAGAATCACATTTTGGAAAGGCATTTTGTTCAGAAACCCCTGCAAACAGAAAACCAGCACAGGAAGCAAAGAGAGGGGAGCAGAACTTTTCTTTCTGTTGTGCTAGTTTTCTAATTGCATATTGTTGCTGTCAGAGCTGGAAATCTGCTACCTGCAATTGGAAGTGGTCTAAGAACATAAGAGCAGCCCTGATGATTCCAACCAATTCTCTATTTAGTCCAGCATCTTTTTTTCACACAGTGGCCAACCAGAAGCCCAAGAAGGCTAATAGCAAAGAGGACAAAGCCACCCCACGATGCCAGCCTCCAGGTGGGACCTGGGGATTCCCCGGAGTTACAGCTCCTCTCCAGACTACAGAGATCAGTTCCCCTGGGGAAAATGGATGCTTTGGAGGGTGGATTCTGTGGCATTGTATACCCCATGGAGATCCCTGTCCTCCCTAGACTCCATCCCTAAATCTCGAGGAGCTTCCCAACCTGGATCTGGCAACAAGACCCTCCACCCCTGGCCGGTGGGGACCTGGCAACCATAATAACGCACCTGCCTGAAACATTCTATTACTGTACAGCCCGGTCACATTTTATAGAAAAGTGCTTCTGAGCAGCTCCATTTTACATAGCTGACAGAAATGTGGGAGGTCTCCTGACCTCCTTAAGCAGGCCATTCAACCAGGTGGGATGATAGTCAGGTGTGGCTGTTGGTCTCCCATCCAAATACTATCCAGGGCTGATTCTGCTTAGCTCCCAAGATCCGATAAGACTGGGCTAGCCTGGGCCATCCAGGCCAGGCCAACATATAGGACGTATTATAAAGCTGCTGCACCCATTACCCTGATGTCACTGAATGGTTTTCTACTGATGTAATACTACTTTTCTCAATTGTGCTGACATCCTGTTTCTTGTCTAATCTGCTATGCTTATTCAGATTTCTGTAATCCTAGTCCTAGTATATTGTTAATTAGATGTCTCATCATATTGATTGTCTTGACTGGTTAATCTGCTTTGAGTCTCAGTAAGAAAGGTGGATGATAAACATAGTAATTAAAAATAAATCCACTTGGATACCTTTGATGGCATTCTGTCATTACAGGACAGTCAACAGCTCTTGTTTGCCTCCCACCCCTGGCTGGTAGCCCAAATTTAGCAGTGTTTTTATGTGCTTTAATATACTCTTATTTTGAAAGTAAAACTTAAATGGCCGTAGCACTCGGCTTTGCATATTTCAGTCCACTTATAAGTTTTACTAACAGCTCAGGATGCTTTTTATGGGTGCCCATGAAATAAAAAGGCATAAATTTGTATCTGATTTAAAATTTTATAACCAGAGTTACACTGAACATTAAGTAGGCCATTTTCTGCTAATCCACAGTGCTCTGAATTAAACTGTTTCGGCAAAGTTAAGGGAAGAAGAAAGTGGTTCCTTCATTTCCCAGGTGGCTTGTTTGTTACAATCATCTGAATCCCAGGATGAAAAGTATAATAATCACTATTCATATTAATCGTTCAGTTAGGGACAAGAACTATGCTACTATTTATCTTATTCACCACTGAACAGCTTATTTGTGTGAATGTCAGAAATGGCTAGGGTTAAATCAACATCCGCATAATAGCACTGACAATGTTTCTTTTTAAAGAATGAAATGTTTGGAGGAGATTTGACTGTGCTGTTTGTATCTCATTGATAAGATTTGTGGATTGACTGTTACCTTGTGTCTTGTTTCAAGTGGGTAGCCATGTTGTCTGAAGCACACAAGCTCATACCTTGAAAAAAAAACTTTGTTGGTGCCACTGGACTCAAATTTTGTTCTATTGTGTTTTGTTTGTTTGCAACACACTGCTGCTTTGTTAGCTGCCTTAGATATAAGGAGATGCCAGAATTAAATAAATAAATACTAATCAGCATCTTATGATTCAGTTCAACCATCTTGGCCTTCCCTGCCCACAGTAATTTATTATTGACTAACATCCTACAGGAGGCACGATGGACTGCCCTGGAGTAGTTGTTTTGTCTTAGCTGCCAACTTGTTCTGATTGTTTTAAATTTGGTTTTAATTATATGTTTATTCCTATTTTATTGTATTATTTATATGTTGTGAGCCACCCAGAGCCCCCTTGTGGGATAGGGTGGGATATAAATGGGATAGGGCCTGGAGACCAAGCTTTATGAGGAAAGGCTGAGGGACTTGGGAATGTTCAGTCTGGAGAAGAGGAGTTGAAGGGGGACATGATTGCTCTCTTTGACTGGCTGTCACTTAGAGGAGGGCAGGGAGCTGTTAAGGTTAGCAGCAGAGGATAGGACTTGCAATAATGGGTTGAAATTAAGGGTGGGAAGATACCGGCTGGATATTGGGGGGATTTACAGTAAGAGCTCCCCCTCACTGGCAGTCTTTAAGCAGCGACTGGGCAAACACTTGTCAGGGATGCTCTAGGCTGATCCTGCATTGAGCAAGGGGTTGGACTAGATGGCCTGTACGGCCCCTTTCAACTCTGTGATTTGATTCTGTGATTCAACAAGCTTAATTTGTGATGGATCTCATCAACATTTGGCCCCTGATTTAACTAATTGCTTTCTACAGTCATAATAATGCATTGTGTCTTAGTTGAAATAGAACACAAAATGGAGATGCTTTTGAACTTGGTTAAGTTGTAGATTGAAACTGGGCTTTGCCACATTCTTTGAATTCATTGGCATGTATCCTACTACTTCACTCAACAAAGTGAGACATCTTCCTCCTGCCTCTCCCCCCCCCCCCCCAATTTAGGTGGCTGTTCCTCCAACAGAAAAGCCACCAAAGTCTTTTGAGGCTGGAGGAAGGCTTCCTGACTTTTTGAGCAGAATGGTAGGACATATGCCACTCTATGAGGAGAACTGATGCCCAAGAATTCATAAACAGAAGAATATCTGTCAGAAGAAGATAGTTTCAGAGGGTAACTGTTGATCTGTGGTAGAACAGTTAGATTCTAACTTTGACTCTCAAAAGCTTATACCCTGGAAATCTTGATGGTCTCGCAGGTGCTACTGGACTTCAATTTAACTATCAGAAGAAGACAAGCCATAGCCCCGATTATATCCTCAAGTCTAAGTTATGTTCCAAGGAGCTTCTGAGAGGAGAGGACAATCAAGTGTGTACAGATGAGGAAATACAACCAGCATGCAACCAGCATCTTCTTCATGTGATCATCCTTGTACCTACATTGCGCTGGAAGGCACAATGCTGAGAAAGTGGACAAAATAGTGAGATGACAAAGTCCAGCTCTTCAGAACACAAAAAGTGTGGATAACACATCCAACCGTTTATGAAAACTAGAATCCTTTTTCTAATAAACTTTCCCTTTGGGATGTTATGAGGCATAGTACACTACACTACACTACACTATATGACTGCCGGATTTTGGTTCATCAGTTCTGATTATTACTTAGCTGAAATTTACCCATCTCCAAGCCACAATGACAGCACTTTTCTCAAGAAGACATGGAAGGTTGCTCATGCAGAACAAAGCATATGCTACCATTTCCAAATAGCCTGCGAATTGATTCCAGCACTCTTGAAAAACAGTCTAGGTTTTTTTTTAAAAAAATGTGTATTTTTATGATTGCTCACTGCCTGAAAAAAATGAGTCTTTAGCTCACTTGCTTGGTATACCATTTGTTTGTTTCTTTGTAACACTAAGCCATGCTTAATATAGTCTAACCAGTGGATACAATGATACAAGCCACCTCCACTCTGAGATGCAGATGGCATCCAAATTAGGAACTCCACATGAGTGCCCAGTCTTATAGAGCCTGATTCTCTCTGAAGTCTGTCTGCATTATGGAGGGAAGGGCTCCTCTTCCACCAAATCCTTTCAGTATCAGCCTTGGTCAACTGTATGAATGGGAACCGTGTCTGCCTTTAAACAATGAGCGAGCAGAATAAAATAGATGCTCAGATCACAGTTCTATCTGTCAAGTTCATATATCAGTTTGACCCCTCCCCCCCCAAACACCTTTGTTTTCAAAGTGACCTGAACACCTTCCTTAAAGACCGAAGCAGCAGAATAAAATACCAGAAGGAAATTTAGCATATACATTCATAACATCATTCTTCACTGAAAAAATGGAGTATGAACTCAAACCCTCATGCTCATTCTCAAGAAGAGCAAGAAGGATGTAGAGAACTTGTAATATGATCTCTCCCATGAGGCCTGAGATAGCACAATGCAACTCGCTCTGTATATGGATGACAAATTTATTACTTGATGTTTGTATACCACCAGTTCAATCCCTCTACTTGTTTTCAAAGAGAAGGGCAGAGGAATGTACCCATTTTATCTATTATTTCCCTGAAGATTGTGATGCTGGCTTGGATCCTATAGGACAAAGAAAGGTTGTGAATGGGATTACTGCCACTTCCACCCTCTCAATGGAGTCTCCTGTGCCCCTCAAACATTACTGATGGTTTGGGGACCCTTGAAACCAGTGAAGGATGCAGCAAAGGGACTACAGTCAGAAGAAGAAATCCACAAAAAAATGGCCTACTCCCACCTTTAACACAAAGCACAGAAGAAATTGGGTAAGGTTGGAATTTATTCCCTTGCTGAAAGCCAGCATGGTGTAGTGGTTAAGAGCGAAAGATTCTAATCTTCAGAACAGGATTCGATTCCACAATCCTCCACATGAAGCCAGCTGGGTGACCTTGGGTCAGTCACAGTTCTCTCAGCCTCAAAAAAAAGTCTAGCTCACCACCTAGTGGTGCATAATGCTAAAAAGGCTAGAACTTAAGGCTGCCAGACAGTCTCAGGATCTCCTGGCTATACTACACACAATGCCATCCAATATACTATACTATTACTCCCTTGCTTGGATCAAGAGGTGATGACTCAATGGATGAGTTTTTGCTTTGCAGAAAGCTCTCTCAGCCCAGGTCAGTCCCTATCATATCCAGTTTAAGGGACTGGCTGTATTAGTTAATATGAAAGACCTCTCCTTGAGACTATGAAGAGCTAGCACACAGTTTTTTTAGCCTCCAGCTCACAGATTTTTGTTTTAGCTCAGAAAGATGGCTCCAGAGCAAACTAATTTATGCAGTAGCCAAATTGCTCACTCACAGCTTTTAATGCCAGTAGCTCACAAAGTAGAAGTTTTGCTCACAGGACGCTACAGTTTAGAAGGATGTTCAGATGTAATCCTGCTTTGAAACTTTCTGCTTTAACCTACATCAGTAGCAATTTCAAGTCTTCACTCTTTTCTGCCATAACATGGTGTTATCTGCATATCTCAAATTGTTAATTCTTCACTCCACCTTCATCTAAATCTAATCCAGTATTCTTTAGGATTTCTGCATACAGATTGAAGAGATAAAGAGACAAAATGCATCATTATCTGACACATTTGTCAACTGGAAACCATTCTGTTTCTCCATATTCTGTCCTAAGAGTGGTCTCTTCTCCAAAGTATAGGTTGTGCATCAAAACAATCAGATGCTGTGGCATACCCATTTCCTTTAAAGCCAATCATCGCTTTTCCTGATCCAGGCAAAAACTTCGCTGTAATCTAGGAAACACAAGCTGATTTTCTTCTGAAATTCTCTTGTAATCAATGTAAATTTTGAATATGATCTCTTGTTCTTCTTTTGTCTCTGAATCCAGCTTGAACATCTGGTATTTTTCTTTCCATATATGCTGTCTTTGTCGTAAGATTTTGAGCACCACTTAACTTGCTTGAGAAATTAATTAATTAATTAATTAATTGTTGTAGTCTTTGACATCTCCTTTTTAGGTATTGGGATGTAAACTGAGCATTTCCAGTCTCTGTGCCATTGTTTTGTTTTTTTTATATTTGTTGGCACAATCTTGTTAAGGGTTTGATGGACTCAGATTCTGTGGCTTAGAATAGCTTTATTGATATCGCATCTACTCCTAGTGACTTGTTTCTCCCAATTTCTCTCAGTGCAGCTCTCACTTCACTTTCTAAAACTGTAGGTTCTTCTTCAAAAGATGCTTCTTGGAAGGAATCTGTCATCCTTTCATCTCCTTTGTACAGTTCTTCAGTGTACTGTTCCCATCTTTTTCTTTATTTTGTCCTGTTCCGTTCATGTATTTCTGTCTTGATCTTTCAGCATGCCTAACCATGATTTAAATTTCCCTTTGATTTCTTGAATCTTTTGGAAAAGATCTCTTGATCTTCCTGTTTGTTGTTCTCTTCTATTTCTTTACACTGGTCATTCTAATTGTTCTCTTTGTCTCTACGTGTTTGTCGCAGGAACACTGCATTTAAGGCTTTTGATTCTGTTTCTGTCAACTTTTGCTTCTCATCTATCTTTAGCAAATTTAAGAGTTTCATTAGTCATTCACTGAGGCTTTTCTTTTAAGGTGAATTTGTGAGAAAAAAAGACTTCACTGACAGAAATTAGGGTAGAGTGATGCAAGCAATTCCTACAGAACAACCATAATGCACAGAACCCTGCTCCCACGATGCCAAAGAAAACAAATTGTCCACTTTAGTAACATTGGAGCTTGTGAAACTGTCAAGCACTTGAGCTTCCTGAACTGTTTTCATTAAACTGTCTTATCTTATGTAAACAATAAGCTGAGTAATTTGTGAAACTGCCTTGAGTGGTCCTGTACCTCCTTCCAACTGAAATCCAAAAAACTTTGAGCTCTTCATAGGGCACTTGTAAGTAAGATCAGTCTGATCTCTAGTTGATCTGAGCATCTTGATAATGAAGCAAGGCTTACCAGTTTTCACTTCAGAAAAAAAAATAGGGGGAACCATCTTGCAGTCTTTGCACAGAGACTGGGAGCAAATAGAATTTATGCTCTGCTTCTCCATATGCTAAACAACAGGGTGATCTACTGCTGAAACTGATTACCCACTGGAACAAACAGAAAGAAGGCTTGTGTACGTAGTTGCTTGAGAAGCCACCCATCTGTAATATCCTTCCAAATAGTCCTGATAATTTCATCCTCACTCATCTCTTCTCTAGAGTTCTGATTGGGTATAGATGGGCAGTGAACTTACATGCCCACCAACGTAAACTGCTATAGTACTAATTCTAAAGGAAGTTTTTGGGTCAACATTACAAAGGAATTCATAGTTGTAAAATCTATACTAGAAGGAAGGAAATAGGTTGATGTGCAAACTGACAAGATTCCTCAGTCCCTGTTAATTCCAGGATGAACTGCCAACTGAAGATCAACCACAGGTCTATCAATGACCACGTTATTATCACTAGATAGCATTTAAAGCTGGTGCACCCCTCTTTATTAGAATACTAGGAATAAGGTCTGTTGTTGGAATAAATACAACGGGCTCCAGAAAGAGGTTCTGGGAGAGTACCAAGGCCTTGGGCATTCAGCGTCAATTTGCTGTGGCAACCTCAGCAGGGTATAAGGACACAGAGTCCACCATTTTCTCCAGGGGAACTGATCTCTGCTACCTAAAGAGCAGTTGTAATTCTGTGTTCTCCTGCCCTCACCTGGAGATTGGCAGCAGTGGTTCCCCAAGAGGGAATAGGTACTTTGGAGAACAGAGTCTATGACATTGTACCTGTCTGAGGCCCCTTCCCTCCTCAAACTTCACCCTCTCCAGGCTCTACCCCAGGAATTCCCCACCTGGAGTTGGCAACCCCATTCCCTTCCCAGCCAAGCACCAACCTACCTTAATTTCCCCTTCACTCTTCACGTTTCCATCCCCTGACCCACCTGCAGCCTCTACCGTGCTCTGAAGCCCCCCTTATAAACACAGGTAACTGCCATTTCGTTTCACCTACCAACAGCCACTGAGGTAACAGTTGAACCTTATGGGGGAACATTTTAAACAAACCACAGGCAGCAGCCATCTTATAAACACAAGCAACTGTCATTTCATTTCACCTACCAACAGCCACTGAGGTAACAGTTAATCCCTCCACAGGAAGGAAACTGGAGAAGTGTCTTCGTCAAGAGCAAAAAACCATCTGACAGGAATTCTGACAGGGCACAGAGGCTGAAGGAGTGGGCAGGGAAGAGGAGCAGACCCAGCCAATGGCATGCAAGTATTCACAACCAGTGGATAGGGACAGCTTCTGATTGAAAGGCCAGGGGACCAAAGGCTGGGGTGGCGTGTGGAATGTTCTAGAGAGTGCAACCACCATCAGAGAATTATTATATAGAGAGATGGGAAATGAGACAGCCAAGCACCCTGCTTATAGGCTTCTCTTGGGTATCTGGTTGGTGAGATCCCTAGATTATGATTTGCTATAATCCAGTTTGTTATAGGTTCTTAAGAAGCATACTGGAGTGTATGTGTGGGGGGGATGACCTCATTGTAGTGTATCCTATGGAGATATATATCCGGGAAACAACATGTGGTATATTTGTTTCATTCCACTGTTATAAAGCATCATTTTGCAGAATATAATAAATACTATCTCCAAGGGGTCTAGAATTCCTTAAAAAACATACACAGTCACATGTACTAGACGTCTTATGCTGGTTTTTCTATTCGATGAAGATCATGCACCAAAGCGAATGCCCTTACACTCCAGAATTAGCTGAATTTGTATAACACATGACTTGCCATGATGTCCATGCCCTGTACTTAAGCCAGCAAGCTAGTAAACTGTGAACACAGCCCAACAGTAGCAACCCAATCAGCTGCTATGGTGAATGTCATTAACTAGAATATGAAAAACCACTCAAAATGCTGCTTGTTTGTAATTTGCAAACAAACCATCAATATGATTCCATGGTGTTCCTGACAAGAGACAAAAGGTCATTATGAGTGCTTTAAGCTCAGTTTTTTAGTATGTTCTTTGCAAAAATCGAGCCATCACTTGCTATATGCCAAAAGGTTTGTAATTTCACATCCATAAAAGACTAATTTATAAATCTTGTTTGTTTTTATCTTGGCCTTCCTTTACAGAGTGTCGGGCAGAATACACAGGTCTCCCTTAGGGTTGCAGCTCTGGGTTGGAAAATACCTGGAGATTTGGGAGTGGAGCTTGGGGAGGGGGCAATTTGGGGAAGGACCTCAGCAGTGTATAAACTAGAGAGTCCACCCTCCAAAGCAGCCATTTCTCCATGGGAACTGATCTTGGTTGTCTGGAGATCAATTTTAATAGCAGGTACCACCTGGAAGTTGGTAATCCTACTGATTTCCCCATTTTACTCGCATAACTGTATAAGGTAAGGTGGGCTGAAAGAATGCAGTTGAATCAAGGTAAATGAGGCTTTGAACCCTACACACTACACAACTTGCATTGGTTTGTTTAGACAAGACTTTTTCTCCCCAGTGAGGACCCAAAATGGCTTACAGTATAACAAGGAAACAGGAGAAAGATGACAAAAGGTGGCTGAGGGTAAAACACTCTGCTAGCATATCTTCCACCCACCTCTAGGCTATGAGTCTCAGAGCAAAAGGATAGGAGCCCTTCAGTGCAGGCCTTTGGCCACACCCAGGACTTCAGTTCTATTGTGCAAAAAGAGAACAAACTCAGTGAGATAGTATGAACCTGCTACAAACTAGCGAGATCTTATCCAATTTCTCCCCTGCCAGAAGTGCTGGTGTGACCTTAGGTCAGTCACAGTTCTCTCAAAGCTGTTCTCTCACAAGCAGTTTTCAAAAGAGCTCTCTCAACCCCACCCACCTCACAGGGTGTCTGTTGTGGGGAGGGGAAGGGAAAGAAGATTGTAAGCCACTCTGAGGCTCCTTCAGGTAGTGAAGGGCGGGGTATAAATCCAATCTCTTCTTCTGGGCATGCCCAGTACCTGTTAGCAGAGGAGAACAAACTCAGCTGAATCTCATTCAGCTCTGTGTGTGTGTGTGTGTGTGTGTGTGTGTGTGTGTGTGTGTGTTGTGTGCTTGCCTGGAAGTCATGGTAACTTCTGGTGGCCCCTACTGGGGGCTTGGGCATTTTTCAGAGAGGTGGCTTTGATTAGCCTGCCCCCGGTTTCCCACCTCTGGTATTTCAAGGAGGTCTCCCACCCAAGTACTTGCCAGAATTGGCCCTGCTTAGCTTCTGTGATCTGATGAGATCAGGCTTGACTGGGCTATCCAGGTCAGAGCACTCTCATTCAGCTCTTGTTAGCAGGGTCTTCCTCACGTCCCAGCACTTGTTCTGATGCACCGGTAGATATGTCAGCATATATTCCAGACGCATGATCTACCCAGGGAATTAAAAATAGATGATACATTCCTTGGACATCTTTGGAACCTTATAAATGAGTTTCCTGCTAATTCCCAAACACCTGAAGTTTATGTGCAGGAGAGTGTTAAGAAATTAAGCAGGATTAAAACAGCAGCTTTTAAGAGCAGGATTACTGGAGCGCTGGTTTTAGATAGATAGCTATATATATAAAACTGTTTACCAGCTTTGATATGTGTACTTGTTCAGAGGTTTGAAGAGCTGAAAATCTTCTCATCCCAGTAGGGTATTAACAGCCCTTTCCTTTTTTGATTTGCGACCTCCCTGGTATTAACTAGAATGCCCAGGCGCCTTTGAACAAGGATGAGCTCCACAGTAAAGGACTCCGTCTGTTTTCAGGTTATCAGATCAAAGGCAGAACCAGCAGCTTTTATATTTGAATGCATAGCTTTTCAATTAGAGAGCACACCAAAACCTTGGAATTGTGATGAGCCCTTTTAATAAACAGCCTGCAATAAATATCCATCCCAATGAAACTTGGTGATGACTTTGCTCCCTGTATTTAACATCATCATCAACATTTATTATGATCAACAGATCAGCCAGCAGCAGTTTCCCTATATTTAAAACAAAACAAGGGAAATCTACAGTAGCCTAAATTGCGAAAGAAGTCTCTAACGCTGCCATTCTAAGCAGTTAGACACTTCTAAGCCCATTGATTTTTATAGGCTTAGAAGGGTACAACATCGCTTAGGATATTGCTTAGAATGGCAGAGACCTCCTACAAAAAAAATAAAATAAATAAGGGTAGGGCAGGACAAGAATGCCAAAAATCTGCACCCAAATTTCCCTCAGAGCACCAGAGAATATGCCTAGCAGTCAGAGTTGTGGGCAGATACCAGCCTAGTGTACACAGAGAAGAAGAGGAGGAGGAGGAGGAGGAGATTGGATTTATGCCCCGCCCTTCACTACCCAAAGGAGTCTCAGAGTGGCTTACAATTCCTTTCCCTTCTCCTCACCACAACAGACAACCTGTGAGGTAGGTGGGGCTGAGAGAGCTCTCTCTAGAACTGTCCTTGAGAGAACAGCTCTGGAAGAAATTATGACTGACCCAAGGACCACACCAGCAGCTGCACATGGAGGAGTGGGGAATCAAACCTGGTTCTCCCAGATTGCATCTGTGGGTGGGTACGGAATCAATAGAAGGTGCCAGCCAGTTGCACCCCAGCAGTTGCCATTTGAAAGGCACAGGAAAAGAGAGGTACACACCAAAATTGTATATTTGTTCATGTTCTTTGTAAGGCTCTTCCGCACTCTCATTTTTATCACTTGTGCATCCTTATTGCTTTTTTTTTTCTTTCCTCCACATGGTTTGCTCCCTCTAGTGGTTGATTCAATATTATATCACTGCATCTCTGGCATATTTCTTTGCAGTTTTAATATAATATAAAATCAACTGCTAGAGGGAGCAAAAAATGTCGGGAGGAAAAAAACCCAGAGCAATAGGGACACACAAGCAACAAAACTGAGAGTGCAGAAGATACAATGCCACCATTCACTGCCTTTGTGGTGCTTAAACAAGCCTTTATACCAACATTGTACATGGAAAATATCACAGAAGATGGAACAGATGGTTTGAGAGAGAAATGACGGGCACAAATCTGACATAAAGAACAAAAACTAAAAAAGCTTTAACATGAACATTGTAGCCTCTCTGTTCATTTAATCAGACAGCCATCATCAAAGTGGACGTATGGAACATGAGATGGCAGAACAAATATTTATTCACATATTTGACTGTGTGAATCAAGGCCTAAACAGGGATTGTGACCTCACCCCCCCCAAGCTGAAAATAACATTGTTTTTGTACCTTTGACTTCCCCATGCATAATCCTTTAAGTGTTCTGCTATCAAAATTCCACCATTTGATATCCTTAGTTTGTAGTTTACAGTCTCACTAGCATCTGATGAAGGAGCCTACAAAAACTCATGATAAATTTTTAAAGTCTCAAATGTGCACTGGGTTGTCTTAATATTTAATTCTATAAAGACTAATAGGGATGTACTTGAATAATTACTCTTCATGCATTGCCATTGGGAAACAAATATAAGTTTTGTATAAATTTTGGGGCTTGGTCCAATCAACTTTTATGCTGTTGAAAAAAGAAAGAGGAGGCCCATCTGATGACCCAAAAAGGCTGTACTTGGAATTGGGTGATATTAAATACAAAAGCTAGCTGGATCTAAACTTTATTTTCAACCCATTTGGACTGAAGTGTTTAGGGATTACCATATTTTTCGCTCCATAAGACGCACCTGGCCATAAGATGCACCTAGCTCTGCTCGGTGCCTTGGCTCGGGAAAGGTGAGGGGGGTTTAACACAGTTCCCCCCCCTTTTGGGGGGAGAAAAAGTGAGTCTTATGGAGCAAAAAATACGGTATTCCTACAAAGAACCTGGGTGCCTTAGCTCATGAGACAAGGGGGAAAGAAAGGGCAAACCTCCAAACCACCTCAGTTTACCTCTTAAACACAATTGCTGAGCAAGAGATCAAGCAAAGTTCAGCACTATGGCTAGCACTGATGAAGGAAGGAAGGAAAAGAGTATCCTGGGCAAAGAATACTACTTGCTTTGCCAAGGAAGCCCCATTGCTGAGCAGTAATTGAACAAATTCTGAGTGCAGTAAGATGTCTGCAACCCACTTTTCAATAAAAAAGGAAAGAGTTTATTCAGATATGGAAAACCAACCATGAATAGTAAAGAACCAAAGCAGTTGCTAAAAAAAAAAAAAGAATGATTGTAAAAAGAAACAAAATAGGAAATAACTGTTCTGACCTAATATAGGGCAATTATTAACTTTATTCTCATTATAAGGCTGGGGGAAGTTAAAAGGAATTGCTTCTCTTTGATCTTAGGGTACTGACAAAGCAGAAGTAAATTTCTGCCCAGGTTACGAAAACTGGAGTTGTTGGGGTGAGTGGATGCAATGAGCAAAGATGGCCATGTCTTTCTTCTGACATAATACCTGACCCACTTTCTCTCTTTTAAGGAGGGTCATAAACACATTATGTGCTGAGCAAATTGCAAAGCAACAGCCATTCAAAGTGGGTGATGGTAGCCACTCATATATGCACAGCCTTTCTGAGAAAGTGTCCAATACGGGCAGGGAAGTGGCAAGGTTCAGGGCTGACATGGGATCAAAGAAGAACTTCTTGACAGACTAGCATAATACTTGATAGAACTATGTAACTCATGGTGGAAAAAGCCACTGGACTTCTGTTTAATTTGGATAATCAAATATCTAACCCAAAATGGATCCTGCAGATCCTTTAACTGGCTGAGAGCCGGGGAAACATGCAGTAGTTAGAGTAACAATACCAGAAGCTTAGATGGTGTGTGCATAGGGTTGCCAGTTCCGGGTTCGGTAATACCTGCAGATTTTGGGAGTGAAGCCTGGGGAGGGCTGGTTGGGGGAGGGGAGGGACCTCAGCAAGGATATATTGCCTTACAGCCACCCTCCAAAGCAGCCATTTTCTCCAGGGGGACTGATCTCCGTTGTCTGGAAATCAGTTGTAGTTCTGAAAGAGCTCCAGAACCCACCTGGAATTTGGCAATCGTATGCATGCTCAAAGAGTCCATGGAAGCCAAAATGTGTAGGACTCCACTCTGCCTCCCCTTTGTATTTCTGATTGTAGGCAGCTCCACCTCATGGTTAAATGTAGTACTGCTACAACTTCTTTCTGGAACAAAAAGGAATTTGATTTGAACCAAGTTTCAAATTCTTTTTAAAAAGGGAACAATGTTGGCTGCAGGGTTCCAGGGAGAAAACAGGAATTGAGATAATTGCTCTGTAATATATACTGATGGCTTTGTTTTGAGACTTGATTATTTTGAGCATGATATAAATAAAAAAAATGAAGTAAAATTGTATTTTTCTTCTTCTTTTTTATGACAAGATACAATTTAAACATTAAAAGAATTTCACCTCACTAAACTCAGGCCATGGGGGCTCAAGAAGCCCATTCTCATCCCGGGTAATTTTCTTCCAGTCAAGCTTTTTTCTCCAGCTTTTCAGTGCTAGTTCTCAGCCCGCCTGACTTCTACCCACTTTCTTCTCATGAAAAGACACTCACAGTGTCTGCATATAACAGAGACATCAGAGGGTAATGAAAAAAATGAATGTTTTTATTGCAAATGCTGGATCCTGGCCATCAAGGGTAGGTGGGCTGAGGCAACTCACAAAGTTTTCTACATCCTTAGGATCACATGAATCAGTTTTTCAGATTAACAGTTTTTCAGTTGACAGATTAAAATTACATATAAACTTTTAGGAAACAATTAACAAAGAGAATAAAGCTTTGCCCCAAGTGTGCCAGACGTGTGTTTTAGGTAAAATCTGTATGGTTCTTGATGGGGGGGAAGCTACTCCTAGCTTTAGATTGGCATTTGGTTACTTTGGTTACTTGTGTCAACCTGGGTTACACACATTTGAGTGCTAAGCGAAGCTTATTGGTCTGGCAACTGAATAAATTGCAGTGGCAATCCTAATCGACCATGCGACAAGAATTTTTTTCAGGGAGTCATGTAAATCAGGAAAGATCTTAAGCTTCCTTTAATACGTTGACTGTTCATTTTATGCTGTTTTGTGACTGGAAAAGAGTCTTTTAAGGGTATGAAATTCTGGTTTCACCGGAGTTAAAAGCAAATCATCAGCTGACTTCAATGGGCTGGGATTTGCCTAGAATGCATGCTCTGCTCTGAAAATAAGGAGAGAAATAAAACTCCCAGAAAGCTGATATGAAGCTGGAATTTACTCTGGCTTGGGGAAACAAAGGAAAGCAGGAGGTTATGATCAACAACTCACAAGCTTCAGGACCTTCATCTACGGGGCCTTTCCAATGAAGGAAAGAAATAAATCTGATTGAACCATTTTGCCATGCCATGAGCTAGCTTGTCAGCCTAATTGGCTGCCTGGTGAGCCTTGGAGACTAAGGCCGCGGTCACACGGCCCCTTAATGCGGGAGGAAGGGCTGCTTCCTCCCGCATTTAAAGGGGCCATCTACATAGCCCCGCAGCGAGTCCCGCAGTGAAGTGGGCTCCAATGCGGGTTGCTCCCGCTTTTACTGACCCCGGGAAAAACTAGTGGTTTCCCGGGAGTCGCGGGAGGAACCCGCATTGGAGGTTATCTGGACAGCCCTCTCTCGCAAGCATTGCGAGAGCAGGGCTGTCCAGATGGCCTCCCCCCTCCATTTTTTTTCCCTTTTTACACTTGGGCGCATGGCTATTCATGCGCCCAAGTGTAAAAGGGGGGGGAAAAAACCCAAAACTTACCCAGGCGGCTGGCGGTCCTTGGCCGAGGCCGCCGTTCGCTCCACGGCCGCCGCCGCTTCTGCCGCCTTTTCAGCGGCCGCCGTCGCTTCCGCCGCAGCCACAGCCGCCGCAGCAGTTGTTCCCGCCGCGGCTGCCTCTTCAGCAGCCGCGGCTGCTGCTTTTGCCGCTGGTGCTGCCGCAGGGGTTGGGATGTATGGACATCCCAACCCGCGGTTGAATAATGCGGCCCCTTTAAATCCGGGAGCCCTCCCGGATTTAAAGGGGCCGTGTGACCGCGGCCTAAGAGAAGTAGGCCAAGTAGATTGGAACTTGTTGGATTCTGTGACCCCCATAGTGGCTGCTAAAGGTGGCTGGCCAGCCAGCATTGGTCTACCGGATCATCTTCCATGTTTGAGATGCAATTTGCGGAATCCTCTACTCCAGCATGGATCATGACACCCAGACAGAGACAGCATTGCAGGATTTGGTTCTCAATGAGATGAGACAGTCACAAGAGATCTTGCTGTGGATCAGTTTGATCCGGCCCCTTTAACTCCAAACATGGCATGAGGCACAGTTGGTTCAAGGCAAATTTGGTTGGCCAATCAGGAGGGTGTAGCAGGCTGCTTTATTCAGCGGCACCCTCTCATCGAAGCATTTTGCTGCAGCTTACCTACCTACTCTTCCTATGGGTAGCATTGGATTAGCTGGTCAGTATATTTGGGGCCAAGGAGCAGCTTTTTTTAGGTTTTTGTCAGATCAGCCAAGCACAAGACCCCTTTTTTGCCTGCTCCATGGTGTTCCAGTGAGATAGGGTTCTTTCTCCCTATTAAATAGGCCTGGTTGTAAAACTGGTTAGGCCACAACTGGTTACTGGGAATAGATTGGGTTGCTCAGGATATCTTGGGGTAATCAGCAAGCATCCTGAGACATCTGGTATGATGAGTGATATCTGGAAGAGGCCATCACATGCCTTGTGGCTGGGTGCACTGCGAAGGAAGCCTTGTGGCACATCAGGGGAGAGGGATGAAGCTGGGCACCTCATGGCACGTACCACTGTGCAGATGGTGATAAGCAAGGCCAGTGGAAGCACCAGCCAAGTTTGGAGCCAGGGTGGATCTGTCCAAAGGCAAACGAGGCAGATGCCTAGCTCAGCCTCCAAATTGCCGGCTTATTGAAATAAGAAGTGACAAAGATCAGCCATTTAATTAAGGAATTTAAATAAACAAAACTACTTGAACCCACATTCTCTGGTCATCATCTGGGGGGAGGGGGTGCACCAGGGCCAATGACTGGCATGGGGTCCATGTAGAGCTGGTGTGTCTGCACAAACTGTCACCACAACTCCCTTGTGCTTTGTCTAGTTTGGCCCTTTCAACATTTCATTTATTTTTCCCATCCAAACCCTGAAAACTAAAGTAGCTGCTCAAAAGCTGTCCAAAGACACAGGAATCACACCAATGCAGACTCCTACTCAGAGAACCTCCCAAGACTTGAGAGTCAGAATTGCACAGTGTGAACTTGCACAACCAAGTTCAGGGAAGCTCCCCATCTTGACCAAGATAACATTTATGCAGAACTCCTTTGCATACTTTAGAGGGCCAACGAACAGGTCTCAGAGTCCAAGGGCTTCCCCAACATTGCCTCCTGGCACTGGGCTTAAATGTTGACTGCCTCTGAATATAGAATTTCCCCTTACTAACCAATGCTAGGAGCCATTGACAGACCTCCCTGAGTCTGTCTAACCCATTTTTAAAGCCATCTGTGCTCATGACCATCACTACCTCAATTAAATCCATCAGTTATCAATAAACACAGTGTTTCAGTAAAATCCTACCCTTTGATTCTTCTGTAATTATTCCTTAATGACGCTAATAGCTGCTGACCAGATTGAATTGGCAGCATCTTTGCACACAAACAGTTTTGCAAAAAAACCAATGCAAACCAGTCTGACAGGTGTTTGTGGCTGTTCAGCATGAACTGATCAGCTGATTGAGTCACATCTGACCACACCTGCCAAAATGGTAAGGTTGACCACTGTACGTATTTATGACAAATTTTCAATATTCCTGGAAGAGAAGAGAAAGCATCCTAGCAAAGACATCTTGCAATTGTCCCCAGGAAGATGTGAAACTTTTCAGTAGTAGTGAAAACTTTGGGGAAGATTGTAGCAGGATCATTCTGCCAGCTAGACCCAGTAAAAGCAAAATTGTCTCATTAAAGCTCTTCATTTGCTGCCTGAAGAAGCTCCAATAAAGCCTCAAATGGAATTAAGAAAGGGCATCAAGATGAATGGAGTGTGGCCATGTCGAGTTGGGGCTTTGCAGAGATTGCATCGCTTCCTTTCAGGAATATAGCTTTTGAACTTAAAATTCATGTTAGGCAACTTAGTTGCTACAAGTTAAGGAGGACAGTATGTGGAATGTGAAGGACAAAACTGTTAATGAATTTCTGACCTGCTTTTGAACTATAAGGTCCTCAAAGCAGCTCATATTTTAAAACACAGCTTTTGAATTTCTCCTCCTTGCTCCTTCTCCATGCCCAGTATGTTTTCTCCCTTTGATGAATCTGGAATGCAAGTTTCTGGGTGATGCACATTCACAGAGCACTGGAATTCTCAAGATGAACCAAGAAGGTAGGAGCACCCTTTACTGCTCCATCTCAATTGTTCTTTCAATCATTATTGTTGATTTTTTTTAAAAAAAAGATGTTTGGGCTGTTTTTGAGAATTTATGGCCCACTGTCTACAGGGAAGGGCCATGGCTCAGTAGCAGAACATCTGCTTGGCATGCAGGAAGTCCCAGGTTCAATCTCCAGCATAACCAGTGAAAAGGAGCAGGTAGAAGGTCATGTGTAAGACCTCAGTCTGAGACCCTGGAGAGCCACTGCCAGTCGAAGTAGACAATACTGAATTTGATGGTCCAAATAGTCTGATGCAGTATAAGGCAATGTCATGTGTTCAAGAGCATTGAATGAATTGTTCTTTGTTAAAGATAGTTGATAAATTAGGGCCATGGAATTTTTAGAATCAATCAATAAAAATGTTTACTAAAAGGCAAAGGATTTATATGATCTGAAGAGAATCCAGAGTAATTGTGCCACTTTTGAGTATGTTACTAGACCCCTCAGCAGAACAGCTAGCTATCCTTCTTCTTGGTGAGTAGAATGTACATATCACCGACAATATTTTTCAGTGCTTATTGTGATAAGAGCCTAGTTGGGGAAATAACTTTGTTCATCAAATTCCAATCACTGCTGTGTTCTAAAGAATGCATGTTAAAGTCTGTTGATTGTATAATAAATTTTACTTACATAATATATCTGCATAAATAGAAATAATTATCTGGGGGAAGAAGGGTTGTCAAATTTGATCAGGCCTCAGATTCTAGATCATTTCAAAGAGGTCCCACTTGGGAGAAAAGTGCAGAGGAGAAGGAGGAAGAGGAGGAGATTGGATTTATACCCGCCCTTCAGTACACAAAGGAGTCTCAGAGTGTTTTACAATCTCCTTTCCCTTCCCCACCCCCTCCCCACAACAGACACCCTGTGAGGTAGGTGGGGCTGAGAGAGCTCTTTCGAGGACTGCTCACGAGAGAACAGCTCTGAGAAAACTCATAACTGACCCAAGGTCACTCCAGCAGCTGCATGTGGAGGAGTGGGGAATCAAACCCAGGTATCCCAGATTAGAGTCTGCACACCAAACTGGGTCTCAGAGCTTTTAACTAACAAATGAACCTTGGTTTGTTCTCTTTCTGCTTTCTCTCCCAGCAGGGAGGACATTCTTTGTATAACACTGTCTCTATGGCCAAGGGATGGGCAGCGAAGTTCACAACAATTTGGGGCTCAGGAATTCAGAAGCCAACATAAATCTTGGTTCATGCAAACTGTGATTGACAAACTAACTAGAAATCTTAAATCAGGCTGTGATCACACACACTAAGTAATCCACTTTCTATCCACTTTCAATGCACTTCCCAACTGGATTTTTACTGTGTGAACTGGCAAAATCCAATTTGAAAGTGCATTGAAAGTGGATGGAAAGTGGATTACTTAGTGTGTGTGACTGCAGCCTCAAACTCCCACTTTGGTGCCAACCAGTAAACCCTGGTTTATTGTAGTGTCTGCAAAAAAGCCTTACAATTAACAAAAATGTGGTCAAATCATGGTTTATAAAACATGGTTTATTATGACATTTGAATGTCGTGTGATTTTTTTAAAAAAACTTGTTTTCACATTTGTTCTTTTTAACACACTCAAAAACCTTGCCTTTTTCAGATTCCAGGCTGGCTTCTTTAGCACGTTCATGGAACTTAACTACAGACTTTACATATGTACTTAAAGTGCATTAGAAATTTATTCACGGAGATGTTTTCAGTATAGCTATAGTCATGCTGACACTAATGATGCATTTGCACTGGCAATTTACCAGTGGTTTAGTGCTGGAACAGTTACTGTAGGTTTCACACTTGATCAGCTGCTGTTAAATTAGCACACTATCCAGCATTTCAGAGATGAAAATAGGGACATGTTTATAACACCTTATTCTCATACCAAAGATCAGCGCTGAAGCACCTACTCCCACTGTGCACTGCTGCAGGCTCTACTCTATCTCTAATTGTTGCCTAGCGAGGCACATCACGTGCTCTTATGGACTTTTAATGTTCATAAGTTTGAACTTTGGGTTGTTATGCTTTGAAGGACTACATGCACTCTTTGTTGCTATAAGAGGTTCTAGTCTATTCTAGGAAGCACACACCCGCCATGGTTCACACAAAGATGGAGACAAGGATCCCATTGCACAAGGGTTCTCCTGTCAGCTTGTGCTAGGCAACCCCATCCCCCCCCCAATATACCTTCGCCATTATGCTAAGTGACGTTACCTGGCAACTAATCTTCCACCCATCAACTGGCTGAGCTAGGGCCATCAAGAGACAATAGGATGGCCCAGTGACTCATCGCAAGCTTGCCCAGGTGTCAATTTCCATCTAGCTCCTAGTGTTGCAATATTGACCACTCCCCAGCATCCCCTCCTCTTTCTCCTTCAACCAATGGTAGGGTTTATAGGGACGGACTACCTAGTAGGTGTGTTAGGGGGATGTGGTCAGCACTGCCCGCCCCCAGATCATCTAATAAAAGAGGTCGCCTACCATGTGGCCAGTCTCTTGAGCTTCCACGCCCCCTATCTGCTTTTAACCCTCTTGAGTCCAGCTTGCTATCCCAATACCCTTCCTCCATCTTTGATCTCTGGTCTGAGCAGACAGAGAAAAGCATATTTCTGCTGGTTCAGAACACGTTCCCTATTTTCTTTTCAATCCCTCAATTCTTCCTTTGGAACGGACAACCCATCTCCAGGACAGATAAAGTATTTCCCCACCAGCGAATCTCCTGCTCATGTGAAAGTGCTATCTCTGTATCTAAGTTTCTTAGGAACTGTGTGTTAGTGTGTCTGTATGTTTTTGTGTGCCTGAGAATATTATTCAGTAAAAACCATTCAAACTGACCTCTGCCTCAGTGCCTATTTACTGGGAACTCCTGGAAGGGGCGGGGCCTTGGTATAGTTGGCTGTAACCCGGTTATTTGCCAATTGCTAATCTTAAAACCAGAGCAATTCGGCTAACACTGTGCCAGTTTGGTGTAGTGGTTAAGTGCACGGACTCTAATCTGGGAGAACTGGGTTTGATTCCCCACTCCTCCACTTGCACTTGCTGGATGACCTTGGGCAAGCCATAGTTCTGGCACAGCTATTCTTGAAAAAGAGCAGTTTCTGTCAGAGCTCTCTCAGCCCCACCTACCTCACAAGGTATCTGTTGTGGGAAGGGGAAGGGAAAGGAGTTTGTAAACTGCTCTGAGACTCCAAGTGAAGGGTGGGGTATAAATCCAGTATCTTCTCTTCTCTCCTCTCTATGTACTATACTCATTTACTCTGCTATATACTGTCCTCCGTCCATTTAAAAGCCAAGATGGTGTTTGTTCCTTTGGCTGAATATAGATTAGAAAAAATGTAACTGTCCTGAAATATATTGTCAGCTTTTCTAGCTAGACTTTAGCAGCAGCAGAACTTCTGAGAACCACCATCAGCACCCAGAAGAAAAGCCATTTGCACAACAATACTGTGCAGACCCAACCCAAACATCAGATGAGCAGATCAGATTGCTCATCCATCTCCATGGGGCCCCAGGATGACCATTGTCCCCCTATTTTTGCCCTTCTACCCCTCCGCCCCAAGCCCTAGCTACACAGTCATAGCTTGATCTTCAGGAGGATGCCGCTACAGTCAAGATGCAAAAAAACTATCTTCTAGGAGACCCCAGAGAAGAAGCCGACTCCTGAATAATGATGTTACTACCAATGCCTGCTGACAACAGTAACAAGATATTTCTAAGCTGCAAAACCAGAAACAAAAAAGGTGCAGTGATTTATGAGCAGGGATGCTCAAACAACCGTCCGTTTGGGCCATGCCCTGTACACTGGCTGCAAACAGGGAACTGGTTTTTTGATCATTGGGTCAACTGTTGGTTGATTGTTCATGGCTGTTTTGCAGGTTGGTTCACTGTATTCCTTCCTAACAACAAAGCACAGAGCTACTGGCTTATCACACATGAACGTTCTCTCACTGCTCGATTGAGTTCTACCACCACCACACCTTTGCGGCATAACAGCTCTATTGAACAGGCAAGTATCTAAACAGATTATTAAATCAATCACAAATCATACCAATGTTATAAATAAATGCTGGGTTTAGTGAAATCCTACTCTTTGGTATTTTTCTTAGTTCCAAGTGATGCTAACGGTAGTCGAATGGTTTGAACCAGCAGGATCTTTGCACATGTGCTGTTTTGCACAAACTTGATATGAATGTGATAAGCAGGCATTCACAGCTGTTCAGCTGCAGGCTGGGTGATTGGTTCATGCCTGACTGATACCTTCGAACATGGTAAGTATGGCATTAAGCATGTTTATGACAAAATTCGCAGCATCTTTATTTATGAGGGGCAGCCAGGCTTGCACAGACTGTCCAATGCATTTAAGGTTTGCCTGTGTTCAAGGAGTCCAAAACTTCTCCCACCAGTTTTTTTTAAATGAGTCTGGCTGACTTTGCTGAATTTTAGCCAATTGTAATATGCCCCTCTTTTACACCTTTTTTTATGCCTGTTGCTTTTACCATTGAATGCATTCCCAATTGACTTTTATCTTGCCTGATGCGTCAATTGAGTCAACAAAGTTTAAGGATTATTTAGAGGACTGAAAAGCCCAAACTGATAGCAACATTTTAGAAAGGGGGCCATGTTAGCTTGTTGCAACAACTAAATAAATATATAAACAAAGAAACAAAAAGGAGTCTTTTGGCACCCGAAAGACTAATCATGTTTTGTTTCAGAATAAGATTCTGCAAACTAGAGTCCACTTCCTCAGGTGCTGTGAGTGGAATTCCCCCACACTCATAACATGCAGATTTCCTGACCTGAAATGGGCCTGTGGTGTCATTTTCCCTATAGAGGAAACATATGCCCTGTATGAGCAACCCATTGGTATATGCATAGTTCCCAATAAGGCAAATGTCAGCTTAGGTGCAGAAAAGAGCATGGATGATTTCACCTCCATCTCCTTGCATTTCAGAGTCTCAATCTGAATCAGGTCTCTGCACACCTGGGAATCAAGTTTCATTCAGGAACTCCCTGCACTGATCAGCTTGATGGTCCCTGAGGTGGATCTGGAAAGCTATCATGTAGTTAGGCCCTGATGACATGGGCTCTATACATGAAAGGTTATGCTGGAATGACATTTTGGTAATATTTAAGGTGCCACAAGACTCTGCTGGATTGGGTTTCCTTTCCAAGTCTTCCCCCAAAACAGAAAATCTTCCATCAACAAAACAAAGTCCAGTGGCACCTTTAAGTTCAACAGAGTTTAATTCTGGGTATGCACTTTTGTGTGCATCTGATGAAGTGTGCATGCACATGGAAGCGCATACCCAGAATTAACTTTGCTAGTCTTAAAGGTGCCCTGGACTCAAACTTTTTTCTATTGCTTCAGACCACCATGGCTACCCACCTAATTTTCCTTCAACAAAGAAAGACTTTTCTCCGTCAGAGATAGCATTATTCCATCAGAAATAGTAATTCTTCATTCGAGGAAGTCTTTCTTCCTTGATGGCAGATTTATCCGAAGAGAGTAGATTCAGCTGAAAAGGAGTCATAACAGTTCAGCTGTTTGACTACAAAGTTTATTTTCATTTAAACCAAGCATTTCCAACTGCTGAAACTTTGTAGCCCAGAGCTCTTATCTTCTAATTTACAGCCATTTAGTAAATGTTGCTAATCATTCCATGACTCATCAGCGTAATGAAAGATCCAGCAAAGGTCAGGTTTGGGCAAAATAGCTTCTTAAACTCCCAAACCCTGAACTACTGGCATAAATATTGATGCCAATGTTCTTTGTTGATGCTTGTCTATAAGTCAAGCATGTCTGGCAATTAAACAACAGCCAGTTTTGACCATCAGCAGAAAAGAACTTACTCACCAAAGTTCAACTCAAATTGAATGACAGTAAAATGAAATGAGTATTCACTCTCACCAAATATAAGAGAGCCATTCTTTTCTGAACTTGAGAGTATTAACAAAGCAGAAGCAAAGTACTTTATTTCTCAGGTTAATGTGCTAGAAAACTGTGGCTTTTTGGAAGAGTGACTACAATGGGCCAAGATGGCCAGATCTTACGCTATAATACCTGACCCACTTTTTTTGTGTAAGGGACGGATCTAAGCATATTACTTAAGGCTTTACTACACCTATGCCTAGTCTTAAATGTCTCAGGACCCACTTCTTAACAATAATCATCAGTGGTGTAACTTCTTATAGAAACTCCTTCCTTAGTTGTAAGAAACAATTTGGTATGGGGGAGAATGTTGATCTAGAAGATTTGGCTCCATCCAAATCTCTGATTCTGACCCTTTGATCCAGGAACAGAGCACAGATAGGTTTCTTTTCTAAAATACAAAATAACTTCTTTTTTCACTGTTGATCAAAGAATAATACCTATGTCTTTTAGGGATGCCAACTTCCAGGTAGGGTCTAGGGATCCTCAGGAATTACAGCTTATCTCCAGACTACAGAGATCAGGTCACATGGAGAAAATGAATGTTTTCGAAGATAGACTATAGGGCATTGTACCCTGCTGAGGTCCCTGTCCTCCCCAGGCTCCATTCCCATGTCTCCAGAAGTTTCCCAGCCTGGGCTGGCAACCCTATGCCCCCATCCCCCACTGGTGGCCATGGGGGACCTGGCAACTAGGGATGGGCATGAACTGGGAACCACGAACCAAACCAGGAGGTTTTATTTTTTTAGTATGTGTGTGTGCTTGCATGCCTGGAAGTCATGGTTGACTTCTGGCAACCCCTACTGGGGGCTTGGACATTTTCAGAGAGGTGGCTTGATTGCCTGCCTCAGCATCCTGAGCTCTGGTACTTCCTGGAGGTCTCCCTTCCAAGTACTTGCCAGGGTCAGCCATGTTTAGCTTCCAAGATCTGACAAGATAAGGCTTGCCTGGCTATCCTGGTCAGAACTCCGAAACAGGTTTGATCATGAACCAAACCAGTTTGTGGCTCCACAAGCCCTGTGAAGAGGGACCTCAGTCCCTTTAAAGGGGTTTGCAAAAAGCCAAGAAACAGCTGAGTGATGGGGAACAGCCTACTCATCGTTACTCAGCTGTTTCAGTCTGTCTTGTGCAGTCCCTTTAAACTTTAAAGGGACTACACAAGATAGCCCCAAAAAAACAGCTGAGCAGTGAGGAGGTCCTCCAAGCTGCTCAGCTGTTTTGGCTTTCTGCTCTGTTCATGAACCACCACAAACTTGATGTCCTTGTGGAAGGTGGGATGCAGGGGATCAACTGATCAGTGGTAGAGCACCTCTTGGATGGTTCCAGAGGCTCCACTTTCATTTTGTCATTGCTAAAGTGACTCATTGCTAAAGGCTGATGAGTGAATAGGAAAAAGCATGGATGATGAGGGAACTCATACTCACTTCCAAACAGACTTTTACACCACTGTTTCTTTCCAGAGCTGAACAGAGCAAAGATCAAAACCAACATGAACTGGTTCTGAAACATCCCAAAAGGTATAATACAGAAGAGCACAACGTAATTCCCATCGTAGCAAGCAGATATCTGGAGATCATGTGGCAGTGGGGAGCGATGGCAGATTTCTCTCTAAAGACACAGCACAGTCTTAAGCACAGTTTGCTACCAGACATTATTTCTGCTCCCTTTCCAAGCAGTACCTAATAACCACTAATTAAGTCTTTTGTTGCCTCGTTCTAAACTAATGAGGATTAATTGAGCCTGCTTGTGCATTTTCTATTTCAGCACTTACCTCAACAACCAAGACAGTGACAGAGTCTTGAATCATGTCAATCGGTAACATAAGGCTTCTCATTCCCCCTTTTTTCCTCTGTGCCTTATAAGATCAACATATTTCCGTTGCCAGAGCATTCACGAATTAAACCACACAGAGATACAAAACATGGAATCGTTGGATGACGTGCAGAAATTTCAAGCTGTTCTCATGCTAACTCAACAGTAGGCTTTTGTGGCTGATTTCACATCCTTAGTTCTCAATCTGTTTGGCACATGGCTATGATGACTACTGACCAGGGTAGGTGACTGTCAGTGATTGCTCAAGATTTTCCTTGATTAACTACCATGTTGGACATATGTCATGGCACTAACATGACTGCAGTCAGAACTGTGTTGAAGTAACTCCAAGAAACAGTTATTGTATTTATCAGGGACTAATTGTGTGGCTCACTGCAATAGTCTGCAACCAGTTACAAAGAAAATAATCAGCTTTATGTATATAATCATTTCAGGTTTAAAACAGCTGAGCTGCAGTTGGTCACAGAGTTGTTGTGGTGCCCTTCAAGCCTGAACAGACACTTAAACAAAACACACCTTTTATTTGAAGGCTAGGAAAAGGGCATGTAGAACTGGAAGTTATGATCCCAAAAGTGTTAATCATGAGCAGGATTGCCAACTTCCTGGGAAAAAAATGTCCTCCCCTTTTAATAAAGGCTCAGCGTGATGTTATTTTCCAAGGGATGTTATTTACTTCTATTCCATGAAAGACTTCAGCTACTCATTTCCACACAATAAGTCTCTATTAAAGGGATTTTTTTTTCTCCAGACCTATTTGCAAGCCTAAGAAAGAAGTCCCTTTGGGCCCTGTTTGTAAACACCAGAAAAGTGTATATGATTTTCCTGGATAAGACCAGGTGGGAAATGTTCTAGCAGAGTTTGTGTTGAGGGAGTCATTTGCAGAGGACTCCCTTCTCCAATGGCTCTGAAGAACAACCTTCCATCACAGAGAAGTCTCATGAACCAGAACATGAACCAGAGTGTGATCACTCTTCTGCCAGCTAACTTCTCAGCTGCCCCACAGGAGGTTTTCTTGGGAATTATCTCCTCAGAAAGCACCTCTGTACACTCTCCCCTGAAGTTAACCCATCCTTCTCTTTTCCATTGCCAGACAACCTCTCACAAAACCTTTCTAAAAGTCACCTCAGTGGTCTAAATCCATTCAAATTAAAACACACACACACACACACACACAAAAGCCCTCAAGTGTTATTAAGTGTGTCATTGGATTCAAGCCATTGTTTTTATATAAGGGTCCCCTCTGCATGGGAAAAAAAAGCCCAGGCTATAGATATTTTAATAATAAATGTTTCTGAAAGACTTCTATTGGTATCTGCCCTGTCACAAGTATGGATTTATTTTCATTTCATTTCTTTGTATCTAAGATCTTAGTTCTCTGTATCTCACATGGGCTTTGTAAATTGTGTGCATTTTTGCAGCTGCCCACTCACTGACCCTGACATAAGCAATGTGGGAACAGTGGATCGTAGACAGAATGTGGTAGGAAGGAAATGGTAGAACGGATTGTACCATTTCAAGAGTCACCCCCCCCCCCATTTAAAGAACAACAAAGCAGAAAGTAGACTATGCTAAAACATTTCCCTGTTCTACCATTTTTTTTTCCTTCTAGTTTTTACACGGGGAAACATTTGAAAATGGCTTCCCTCACCTGCAGTCTGAAGTGGCATCACACACACACCCATCGCCCCTATGCCACAGAAGCCAATTTCCCTACAGCTGGCCTGAGCAAAAGGCAAGAATGCAAATAGGTTCAAAATACAGGACGAATGTTTAAACATACTTTGAACTATTAACCCCCCCCCCCCAGAATACATTGACCATAAGGGTACCTGCTCAACAGGGTTGCCAGTTCTGGGTTGGGAAATATGTGGAGATTTGTGGGGGTCGCAGGATTTGGGGAGGAACCTCAGCAGGGTATGATACCATAGAGTCCAGCCTCCAAAGCAGCCATTTTCTCCAGGGGAACTGAGATTGGTTGTCTGGAGATCAACTGTAATAGCAGGAGATCTCCAGGTGCCCACTGGAGGTTGGCACACCTACCACTCCATCTTGAGAAATTCTGGGAGATTTGGGTTTTAGTGCTGGGGGGCAGAATTTGGAGAAGGGGAGATCAGCAGGGATGCCATGCGATGTTATAGAGTTCAGCCTCTAAGCTCCAGGCAAAATGATCTATGAAGTCTGGAGCTCAGTTGTAATTCCAGGAGAATACCACTCCCACGCCCACCTCGGATGGCAGCCCCACCATTAGGCAGTTTTGTTCCTTGGAGCTGTTTAAGAACGTAGTCCCTGGAATCTATCAGAATTATTAAAATGTAGGCGAGCCTGACACTTTGCATTTGGGGAATATTGAAATAGGCCTTCCAACTGTTGAATCCTCTGAACCTCCAGGGTTCTCCAAATATTAGTTTGCACAGAAGGCTCTCATATCATTTTTATTACTATTATGTTTGAGATATCTATAAATATATTGGATTTCCAGCTTCCAGTCTCGAAGCCGTCGTACAGAGAGTCTGCTGCATCGGTTTATTAAGCAGCAGGTGACGTGTATATACTCATTTCCCAGACTTGATGTTATTTAGATAAATATGGTGTGAAGCAAATCATCCACACAATCACTTTACATTCCCCATTTGTTGTCAAGTAGACAGTTCCAGTGACACCAGTTCTTGTCCTTTGTCTCACCCTTTCTCAGTGTGACTGATAACATTTTCCCCCCTGGGAGGGCTCTGTCTACAACATAATGCACTCAAAATTGAACTAAACGACTGGAGGCCTTGTGTTCACCATTTCAAATCCCAATACTTAAAGAAGAACCAGGTTTAAGGGAGAGATTTAATGAACAGAGAATACATTTGCTTCGATATAGTGGGGGAAGCCCTTTTAGGCCATTGTTCCTCCACAGAATTATCCAAAGCAGCTTTTTGCCCTCAAAATTACTCTGCAAAATGGGCTTGGTTTGTGTGGTATGGCGGCCAAGACAGTCAGCTATACAAACAGATATCCCGGGAATGAAAATTAGTTTCGCCATGAATTCCAGTTTACACATTACAGAAGAGGCAGGTTGGGTCTGGGATCTGCAAAGACGGTGATCCTCTACCTAGCCTGTGTTCTCTGGGTGTGCAATGTGAGAATAATAATAAATGTGAACTAGTTAAACAGCACTGTTGCAAAGATTAAAGAAAGATAAGGTCGTAGCATAAAGCACCTTTTCTACAACAAGGATTTGAACTCAGATTATCCAGCAAACATTGGTCTACACTGATACAGCCTCTTTTGGTGCTTTCCAGTTTGATCCAGATGAGGTACTGCAAGGATCCTGGGCCTGGATTGTTCTCCCAGGTGGGGGGAGAGAATCATAGAATCATAGAGTTGGAAGGGACCCCCCAGGGTCATCTAGTCCACCCCCCTGCACAATGAAGGAAATTCACAAATACCTTCCCCTCCACATCCGTAGTGTCCCCTGTTCCATGCCCAGAAGATGACAAAAAAACTCCAGGATCTCCAGCCAAACTGGCCTGGAGATAGGGTTGCCAAGTCGTAGGGACTCACCGGTGGGGGGGGGGGAGTCCTCCTCCAACCAGGAGTATCTCCTGGCGCGCATGCGAAGTGCACGAGCCGGCAATGTCACCGGAAGTGACGTCAGCATGTTGGGGGCATTGCTAGAGCGTCACCCTGGCAACGCCCCCAATGTGCTGATGTCACTTCCAGTGATGTCATTATGTCGTCCTCGCTGGACGACTTTGGGGGTGGGGTTCCCCCCGCCAGCCGAATGCTGGCCAGCGGATCGGGAACCCCTTTAGCAGGGGATCCCCCACCCCCTGGGCTGACTTGGCAGCCCTACCTGGAGAAAAATTACTTCCTGACCCCAAAGTGGCAATCAGCATTTCCCTAGGCATGTAAGAAAGGGCCATGAGAACTAATCACTAATGCAACCCTTCCTGTCCTCCCTCTCACTAATGCAACACTAATGCCCTCCATATGCCTCATTTTTTCTCTCTCTCTCTCACCAGCACAACACTTGAAATCTCAGGGTTTAAGAACTCCTAGAATCTTTTCTACAAATCTCTGATGATTTGTTTTAACTCTTTGCAGTAAGCAATAACTATGTTTTCCAGTTAAGTGAAGGGTCAGTGAGCAATTATGGATTCTTAGAGAGGCTTTTTGCTCCATGATAGATTATTAAAAGAAATGCCTTCCTTCCATTTCTCCCTCTCTCTTTAAACAATTTGTGGTGGGAGGGACCAGAGGGATTCCCCCCACACACAGTGTCTCACAGTAGCTCTTATTGGAAGATCTGTGATCAAATGTTCCAGTTAGGATTGAGATCATAGCATGGCAGTTTAACTCTTTCCCATTTGATCACATTCCAGAACTCAGTCACCCCCCACAAAGCTTCTGTTTGCTCTGTTGGTAATAGAGCAGAAGCAGAGGGAGAGTTCTTCACTGCTGTTAAGCTGCTGGCAATGGAGCTTTCCCTGGAGTTGTTGTCAGGAAGACAATGACAGTGAGCGATGCTCAGAGTAAGAAATAAAGAGAGGCTATCACAGTGGAGACGGGGACCAGGAAATCCCATGGGACTGGATAGGACTGCCATTCTCCAGGTGGGGGTTGTGTTCTCCTGCAGTTATGACTGATCTTCTGATCACATGGACAGGTTCCCCTGGAGAAAATGCACCATATCCCTGCTGAGCTCCCTTCCCTCCCCAGGCTCCACCCCCAAATCTTTCGGAACTTTCCTTGCTGGAATTAGCAGCCCTAGTACTGGTGACAGCAGGCCTGTAGCTACAGTGGGGCCTCCTGGGGCAGGGGGCCCCAACTTCTTCCCAAGGCCCCACAACTTTTGGAGAGAAGCCAGGGAAGGCTGCGTGCACCTACACTCCAAGCCGCAAATTCGTGCCTTGGAGGGCAGGTACATGTGGGGCCTCCCCCTGCTTCTTCCTCAAAGAAGCCCTTTAAATGCTTGGGCAGAGTGGGACAGTGTGCAGGAGCCGCACATGAATTTCAGTGCCCCCCCAACTTTTTAAAAGGCTCCCCAAACTAAAAATACACACTGCTCTTATAAACCACTACAGGTTCCACTACTGATTCTTTCCTCACCTAGAGATACATCAGGTTTGCCAACATCCAGGTGAGACCTTCAGATCTTCAGATTACAGAGCTCAGTTCTAGAGAAAACAGCCACTTTGGTGGGTGGACTCTATGGCACTATACCCCACAGAGGCCCCTCTACTCTTCCCAGGATCCACCCCCAAACCTCCAGTCTGGCCACCTCAGAGATTCTACGTGGCATCAGAAGCAGTCACACATTTGCAGGACCATAGGAGCAGGGTCAGTAATCAGCTACATATAAAAGGGAAGTCGTAAGAAGGCTGAGCAGTAGGGTTGCTGTATTGGCTGAGTTTTACATAGAATGTGAGCTTGCAACTAAGTACTCATTCGGTTCACATTCCCAGCACACTCTCTCTCTCTCTCTCTCTCTCTCTCCAACCTCCCCCCCTAGTGGAGGCAGGTGCCCTCTGCTGCCAGGACCTGCCCTTCCAGCCACTGATCAGCTGGACTTATCAGTAGAAAGAAGAAGGCCTAGGCCACATTGCTGGCATTGATTAGGAAGTGATGTCATCACATCAGAAACATCCAGGCAACAGCATGGTATTTGGTCAAAAACTCTCCAAAGAAGCCAGTTTTACCACAGAGTTTTTGCCCAAATTCCAGAGCATCACTGTGAGGCAAAGCACCCTCATTTCCCTCAATGGTTAAGGTGAGTATTATAGGACCCAGTCCAGATTGCTGGTGTTCATGATTTGAGCCGTCCTGCAGCTACCATCCTTCTCTCTTTGGAGGCCGGACTCAGGAATGAGGTAACTGGTTAATCATGAGAACCTATGCTCACATCTGTATAATTAGATCGGGGGAGGAATTAGGAGCAGACATTCAAATCCTCTGGGAAGATCCATCAAGGAAGATTTCTGATTGGATCTAAAAGACCACCTGATGCCAGAGGGCAAAAAAAGCTATAATAAGGGGGAAGCCATGCCAACTTTATTCTCCTCCCCATGCTTGTATGCTTCGATATGTTATGCTTCATCATGATGGACTGCAATGTATGTAAGGCTTTTATGCTACTGCTTGGATTCTTATGCTGCAAGATGATATTCCATCTAATACCAGATACCCAATATATTAAATAGAACAGTTAGCTTCTTTATTTTCTGCACTGCACTGCACTGCATAGTGATGACTTTTTTGAACCTTTGAATAAACCTTTATATTTTTCTAAGGGTCTGTTTTATTTGTGTGCATTTAACCTTGAGGACCCTGGGTATTGCTCAGGGGGCAAGGAGCAATAACCCAGGAGGACCCAGGCTTGGGGCTCTGTCTGTTTCCCAGAAGTCACTTGCATGATGATGTCACTTCCTGTGTAACACCAGCAATGTGGCCAAGACCTTCTTCTTCCTACTGATAAGTCCCCCCCATCTCCCACCAGTTGCCAGGAGGGAACCCTACTCTCTCTCCTAGATTAAAAGAAATAAGGCAAAATATTCAGACTGTTTTCTGCAGGAAAAGGGCCTGTCCATCTGCTCTTAGTTCTATCCAGTGAGGGAAATCGTGGTTGTAATTGACAGGTATTAGAAACAAGGAGCAATGCTTTGCCTTCTTGTTGCAAGAAGAAGCTGTTTCTCGGCTTGCCTTAATTGAGGGCCTAGCAGCTGCAAGAATTGGGCTTCTAAAGGTTATCAGGTCAGCCTGGCCACTGGTGGGAGGGGGATAGGTTTGCCAGCTTCAGCCTGGAAGATAGATGAAGTTTTGCGGGTGGACTAGGGTTGCCAAGTGCAATCGTCATGCCGGTGGTAGGATTTAGGGGGTGGTCCAGGAGTGGGCGGTGACATCCCTGATGTGATGATGTCACACATAAGTGATGTCATTGCATTGGCAATGTCGCACAGTGACACTCTGCTTTGGGTGCAAACTCTATGGTTAAAATTAGGCTCAAACCATAGAGTTTTGCCCCCAAAGCAGTGTCGCCTAGCAGCAGCAGCAACACAATGACATCATTTCCGTGCAACATCATCGTGTCAGGGATGTCGCTGTTTGCGGGCAGAGCTTCCCTCATTCGCCAGCTGGCCAACAGCAGGCAGAAGCCCCAAAAACTGAGAGATTCCCCACCAGAACTACGGCTTGCCCGAGGTCATCCAGCAGGTGCAAGTGGAGGAGTGGGGAATCAAACCCAGTTCTCCCAGATTAGAGTCCGCACACTTAACCACTACACCAAACTGGCTTACATGAGGAATTGATGAATTGCAACTCCACACTGAGGTCTCCCTATGGAGTGTGCAGAAGTGTGTGCTGATGCACATACTGCGAAGGGGGGAGGAACAATGGCATGGAGTCGGGATCAGACCATCCTGATACCATGAGAGTGTGCTGGAGCGATCAGACATGGGAAAGTCCATCTGTGGCCCGCAGCAACCCGTTTGCTACTGGACTTTTTGAGGTGTCTTTTAACTCCACCTCTGTGGTGGAGCAAAACAGGTTGCCAACGGCTGCAGGGTGCTTCCCAGATGTTGCTGTCTGATGGCGTTCCTTTAATCCACCCAGCATTCCCACCTATGTCAGGGCTAATTGTGCGTGTGATCACAGCCAAAGAGTAGGAAAATACATGTGGGTTTTTTTCCCCTTTTTAATGCTGTGACCAGCAATACTCTGCTGCTAGGCTGCCACTCGTAGGGTTGCCAGCCTCCAGGGGGTGGCTGGAGATCTTCTGGGATTACAACTGATCTCCAGGAAATAGATCAGCTCACCTGGAGAAAATGACTGCTTTGGAAGGGGGACTCTATGGCATTGCACCCCATTGAAGTCCTGCCCCTCCCCAAACCCCACCCTCCTCTGGCCCCACCAAAAAAAATGTCCAGGTATTTCCTAACCCAGAGCTGGCAATCCTAGCCGCTTGTCTGCCATTTTAGAAATCAGTAGTCGGGAATGCAACTGCACATAGAATTACCTACTTTGGGGGATCTGTAAAATCAAACTCCTTTCTTCAATCTTCTTGGAAATCAGGTGGTCTTTAGATTATAGGGTAGACTGTATTCTGTGCAGATTTGGTGCTATCACCTTTATAAACAGTTGCCGCAGACTCTCATATATATTCACTATTGAAAATAATCATCCTGAACTCCAGCACCACACAGATTTGGATCCTGAACTGGTAATGTCCAACCCAAAAATAAAACAATCACAGTACCTCCTCCCCCTAAAAAACCCAGATCTGAAATTATAACGTGTTTTTTTTTCCTTGTCTCACATTCCCAATGGATAGCTTGCCAACAGTAGGTGATACCGCTGCTTCACCCCATCCCAAATTTGCAGGCCCTGAATATGCTTCTCACTGGCATTCTGAATCAAAGTATCTACTGAGGACCATCGAGTAATCAGCAAATACTCTTTCTGTAGAATATTTAATATAGAGCTAGCAGGAAGAATCTCCTCCTGAGTATAAAATGTTCAGGAAAGTATAGTATTCCAGCAAAAAGAATGAGCTGGAATCCACAAGGCTGCTGGTTCAAATCTCAGATCATGTGCAAACTTAATTGGAAGTTTTAGGCCAGCCACACTCTCTCCTCCTGAACCCTGCATCCACAATATGGAGATAACAATACTGGCCTACTGTACAGGGTTGCTGTGATAATATGTCTTTGCTAATATGTCTCTCTTTGCAATTGAGTTTTTTAAATGCAAAGTAAGATTATTTCGGAATACCTACCAAACCATGTACCACGCACACAAAACCATGGGCTAATTCTTTCCTCACTGGAATCTAAAATTCAAATGTGGTGGTGGAAAGTGCCCTCATGTCACAGCTGAGTTACGGCAACCCTGTGGGGTTTTCAAGGCAAGAGACATTAAGAGGTGGTTTGCCATTGCCTGTCTCTGTGCAGCAACCCTGGTCTCCCATCCAAATACTGTTGAGGGCCAATCCTGGTTAGTGGGGCTTTTTTTGTAGAAAAAGCCCAGCAGGAACTCATTAGCATAGTAGGCCACACCCAACAGCAGAAACTCATTAGCATACTAGGGCACACCCTTGACAGAGCAGATCCCTCCCAGGATTGGCTTCCCCAGGTGCCCCACGGCTTGCGGGGCACATAGGGAACCCGAGGAGGGGAGGCAGTTTAAACTGCCTTCCCTCCCTGGATCGGCTTGGCTTCCCCAGGCACCCCACGGCTTGTGAAGTGCCTGGGGAACCGAGGTGGGGGGAGGCTGTAGGTGTGAATTCCTGTGCGTTCCTGCCCAAAAACAGCCCTGCTGGTTAGCTTCTAAGATCTGATGATATCAGGCTAGCCTGGGCAAAGTTTGAAGATGGATCTTAAATGAAGATGTATCTTAAATTGGCTGGCTTCTTATTACTGTTAAAACCTGCATTTATTTATTTATTGTCTTTACTGTTTTTGCAGCCGGAGTCATAATCAGCAAACCCTCATCCCACAATAAACCTCGTTCCACAGGAAAACATGGAAGAATTTAAAGGTTGCTGCTGCAGAAGTTGTCATGTGATTTGACAACAGCAGCTAGAAATTTTGCCACATGCAGGGTAGGTTGTTTATCTTCGTCTCTAAGCAGCCAGTATCTTAAATGAAGATGTATCTTAAATTGGCCAACTTCTTATTATTGTTAAAACCTGTAGTTCTCCTCTGCCATTCACCTAAAAGGAGCCTAGAGCAGGGAAGCAACTTATTTGATCTCAGCTTAAAATGTAGACAGTGCAGCCATGATTCATGCTCACCATGACAAAGCTGATGCCAAGGTTTTGTTTTGTAATGATCACTTTATGATTCTGAGTAAAAACCGCAATTGGGGGTGAGAAGCAAGTTAAACAAATGGATTTTCATACTAAATAGGCTTCCTGGGGAGAGGTATTACTTTGGTCTGGTATGTCTGGTGCATAATTCCATTGGCTGTCCCCCCCCCCCCCCCCCACTGCCTGGTTATTAGAGTCAAATTAATATTAATTGTTGAGCAAAATTCCTTTTCAGTTTGCATGTAAGGTGTGAGCTGGGCTCTAGTTTTTCTGACTCTGTTTTGCCCCCCCCCCCTCAAATGAGTCACTGCAGGCTGTCTTTCAATCTAAAGCTTTTCAAAAGTCCTCCTAACCTTCCTGCTGTGGCTGAAAATTGCATCACAATGTCTGGGAATTTAAGAAGCTATCAAGAAATCAGTCTGTTCCCCCCCCCCCCTTCTCCATTTACATAATTAAAGCTCGGTTGAAATTGAGGCATGGATCTGTCAGGATTGCTTGCAAAATTTATGCTACTGGCCAAACTTGGTTTCCAGCCAGCTCTATTGGCAAAGTTTACACCAAAGGCAAGCGCTATGTTGTTTGATCATTTTTACAGCATTGCTGATGAGGAGCCAACACCCCATGCTTGGCCCTGAATGTGCTCACATGTTTATAAGCATCCTTGCTGAACCCTTAAAAAGTATTTGTTGGCCACCTGTGACATCTTGCCTGGATGCTTGCAGGTGCTTTCTTCCAAGCAAGCAGACCCCAGCAGACCCCATGCCAGCAAGGAGACAATTTGTCCTGAAAAGAGGAGTAACAGGTGCAGGGAGTGGATCTCTAACCAGAGGCGTGGCACTGATCTGTCTTTCCTATGAATTATTATCTTTCATAAGATGGCTTCTTGCTGGAGTTGATGGGAATTATACATTTCTTGTGGCACCGTGTATTGTAGTTTTATTTAAGGCTTATAATTCCATCATCCACTGACAGAACGCTGTTCACAGTCGCAGTCTGCAAATGCAGCAGTCCTCCAGATAATGGTTATGGTGCCTGTGAGATTGCTTAAAATCTATGTGCGAACTCAAGACAGTCCAGTCTGCATCTAGCATTTGCTCCGCGGTTTTACCAAACCAGTGTTGGAACAGAAATTCCCCTCTGCATTGCAGGCCACTTTCACTTGGATTGTCGGATGTTATGGCAGTGTCCAGACTGCATGCCGCTTTCACTTCATTTTATCTCTCGGTTTTATGGTACTGTCTGCATAGATTTATGGCTGTTTTGTGGTTGTTCAGGGGTGAGCCTGCAGTCAGTACGGCCTGGGGTATTTGAATGTGGTTTTGAGCTGCATCTTTTTTTCTGTTCCAGTGTGGATTTGGTAAAACAGTGGAGCAAATGCTAGATGCAAATTGGGCCAGTGTCAGGAAGGGCCTGGACACAAGTGCTGCATGCAGCTAGCTTTAATCTGGCCAGTAGCAAGTCCTATAAGTAGGGCTGCTAGCTCTGGGTTGGGAAATACTTGGAGATTTTGGGGGTGGAGCCTGAGGAGGATGGGGCATGGGGAGGGACTTCAATGGGGTACAATGCCATAGAGTCCACCTTCCAAAGCAGCCATTTCCTCCAGGTGAACTCATCCCTGTCACCTGGAGATCAGTTGTAATTGCAGGAGATCTCCAGCCACCACCTGGAGGTTGGCAAACCTGTGAGACTGGGGGAAGCTGAACCTTGAAGATTCAGTTTAGGGGCAAAACACACCCTCAGTCCTTTGTTATCAAAGACCTTTTTCACTACCACTGCACTAGAGTTTGATAATACAAGAATATTATAATACAATAAGAATATGATAATACAAGAAGTTTGACAATACAAGAACTCATGGGCACTCCATGCTGAGCAGTCGGGTTAGAACAGATGAAAGGAAGTACTTCTTCACCCAAAGAGTGATTAACACGTGGAATTCACTGCCACAGAGGTGGTGGTGGCTACAAGCATGGATGGTTTCAAGAGGGAATTAGATAAACATATGGAACAGAAGTCCATCAGTGTCTATTAGCCACAAAGTATAGATAGGAACTCTCAGTCTGGGGCAAGTGATACTCTGTATTCTTGGTGCTTGAGGGGGGGGCAACAATGGGCAGGGGCGTAGACTTTTCAAATTCCCGGGGGGGGCGGGGCTCTCTCGTGCGCGCGCGCGCTCGGGACCATGTCCCCGCCGCTTTCCCCCCCGCCCCAGGGAGCCGCCACCGCCCCCCCCAATCTGCAGCCCTCTTCATCCACTCGCCCTGTGGCCCGGTTCACTGACGCTGCCTCTCGGGGTCCTGCAGAATCCGCCCTGCGCGGCCCGGGCTAGCCCCATCTCGCGTGGTGGCACCAGGACTCGGCCCGGGGGGGGGGGTTTTCCCAGGGAGCGATGCGGCAGAAGTGACAGACCAACCACAGCCCCGCTCTTGCCACCCCGGAAGCCTGGCAGGGTCTCTACGACCCCCGGGAGGGAGCGCCGTCAAGGAGGGGGGCGGCCTCTCCATCGCCTCTCTCTGCTCCGTCGGGGGTTCCGGCTGGCGGCGGCGTTTCCCTCCTGGCTGGCTGGGTGCCACACTTGGCCCCGGCCCGAGCCGGCTTTGCTTTCTTCCCTCCCTCCGGCTCCGCGGAGAGCCAGGGCGGGCGCCAGCTGAGTGCTGTGCGGGAGCCCCAGGAAGGCCCCGCCCGGGGGAGGGCGCGCTGCCTGGGCCGTGCCCGCCCGCCCCCCCTCCCTCCCTCTCCCTGCCCTCGGGCGCCGATTGCTGCTGCTGCTGCCTGCAGCGGGGGGCCGGCGCGTCGCCCTTGCAGGCCCCCGGCTCCCGCTCCGCCTCGCGCCGAAATTTCCCGGGGGTGGCTGAGCCCCCCCCAGGAAATTTCGGGGGGGGGGCTCGAGCCCCCCTGTAGTTGACGCCCATGAGTGGGAGGGCTTCCTGCCCCCACTGCTGGACCTCCTGAGAGCACCTGGTGTTTTTGGCCACTGTGTGACAGAGTGTTGGACTGGATGGGCCACTGGCCTGATCCAACATTGGCTTCTCTTATGTTTCTTATGTCCTTATAAAGACTCTTAGAATGTAGCTGATACAGCTAGTGTTTTTGAAGCTTCATATCTGATCCCCGGAAGAGCAGCCTCCTGATCAGGAAAGCACTTTTTAGGGCAGAAAGAAGCATGTAAACTTTGCTGGAAGGATGTGAACCTCCTGATCATTACTAAGCAGCTTGCAGAGCCTGGCTATACTTGAACTGGTGGGAAAAATGTCTTGTGTCAGGGGAAGGGGGTCAAATAAAAACTTCCACCATAGTCTTGAATTGGATTGGCTTTCTATCTCATTGCACATTTTATTAATAAACCCAGAATAGTCATAAAACTCTGAATGTACATACCGGATTTGACTTCTTCTGGGTTGCAGTCCTGGTTGGAAAAGCCTATTCCCTTCGCAGCATTCATAAAAATAACCAATCAAACTGACAATCAAGCTCTAGTAGAGCAGGGAAACATTGCATTTTGCTACCGACAGATATTTTTTTAAAGGCTTTGCAAACAACATAAAAGGAATATCTTATTAGTAGACAGAGGCTGAAACGGTGCACTATGCAAATGATGCTTTCCAGAAGACATCTTTTATGGAAATTAATATCCTATATTCATTACCCAGCTGCAAGATTAAAATTAGAGCCATGTCAGTTATGTAATAACACAAATAAAATCTCGATGCATTCAGGCACCAATCCTCTGATTAAATAAAACGATACAGAGGGCAGGGTTGTGTACTCGGGGCTTCTTGCTCTTCCTGAATGCTGATCACTCTTTGTCATAGCCGAACATGCCCCAAGACAAAGCCTGGGAAGTAAACAGCCAAGCTGCTTATGACACTTCCTATATCAGTAAACACATGACAAGGGGGGGAAATGGAATCTGGGCTCCTGTCCTGCAAGTTAAACATCAAACCGTGGGATGCTCTCATTGCAGAATGTGGCAGCGTTTCAAGAGCTTCAGCCAGCCAGGCAGGAGGCTGGGAGCAATGCAGAATTAATTAGAACATGTTGGACTTTTGATCCAGCCCCCCCCATGTCCCCCCCTTTGCCATATGCACACATATTTATGAATCCAACTTTTGGGTGTGGGAGGGTCAGTAATCCTGAACAACAGGCACGTGATTGGAATTTCCCCCTCTTCAAACGTACTGAGAATAGTTACAGCATAAGGCTGAGGCTACCTTGACTCAGGAGAGCGGCGGCCATTTACAGAGGATCAGAAGTCAGGTCCCTGGCCTTGGGTACAATCTAAACTCTGACACAGGGATGACAAAAAGAGGAAGGAGCAAGATGGAGGGAGCAATATGAAGGATGTATGCATTAATTTCCATTGTGTGTGATAGATAGATAGATAGGTTTTATTCACGGTCATTGACCAAAACATACACCGATGACATTTTGTTACATGAGTAAAAACCATTGTGTGTGTGTGTGTGCGTGTGTGAAGTGCCGTCGAGTAGCAGCTGACTTATGGTTACCCTGCAGGGTTTTCAAGGCAAGAGACATTCAGAGGTGGTTTGCTGTTGCCTCCCTCTGTGCAGCTTTAGACCAGTAATATTCAGCAGTTGGGAAGCCACATGCATCTCTTTGAAATGCCACCATGGCTCTCCCGAGCACTGTTCTCCATGATGCCTCTCCCATGTTCAAGGAAACCGGGCAATTTCTTTAGAAATTGGAATAATGTCATCATTAGTATGGCTGCAAGGTAAACTTGTTTTAATTTTTAAAATGGAACACAACTTTGCCCATGATGATGATTATCAAGGTTGTGCAGATGTAGGAATTCCGTATTTTAGGCTGGTTTGAGACCTGAGTGCCGCATGATGGAGTGAACTCTCGTCTTTGGCCCCAGCTCGTGCCAACCTAGCAGTTTGAAAGGAAGAAATTGCAAGTAGATAAATAGGTACCACTTCGGTGGGCAGGTAACAGCTTTCCATGCGCCTTGGCATTTAGTCATGCCGGCCACATGACCACGGAAACAGTCTTCCGACAACGCTGGCTCTTCAGCTTGGAAATGGAGATGAGCACCACCCCCTAGAGTCAAATTGGACTGGCTTCCGAGCAAGGGAAACCTTTGTCTTTACCTTACAACATATGCAATTGAATGAGATGGTAGAATGGGACACACTGCTGTTGGATGCCGACCCATAAAACAAAATTTTCAGTAGTGGGGAAAGACGACTATACACATTCAGATGTATTTGGGTGATTAAAAGGGTTATATTATAATTGTATGTGTGTTTGTGTACATGTTAGTGCTGGTCAGCAGGGCATACAGCAGTCATGTAGGTGTTTTGGTTGATGGAAATTGGAGATGTGGTTCTCCACTATCCATGGGTGAGTGCCACTGTGTTAGACTTACCTATATTATTTTAAATTTATTTTTATAAAGAATTTTATTAGTTTATATAAAAAGTAGGGAAAGGAAGGGGGGAAGAATGTAAATATATTCAAGTTCCAGTTTTAACCAGTCATAGAACGCCCTCCAGGGTCCCATAAATTCTTCTTCCATTTTTCGTTTTATTATTTTAAATTTATTTATAGACAACCTTTCCATCTAGACATCCAAAGTGGGTTACAATTTCATATCTGTCAATAAGCAGTAGACTATAACCCTTTTCAGATATCATATCCACATGCACTAGGTATTGAGTGTGTGTGTGTGTGTGTGTGTGTGTGTGTGTGTGCGCGCACGTGTGTGTAAATGTAGCCGAGTTGCACAGTTAAGAAAACATGGAATCATGTGTGGTTAACTACTGTAACTTGTTCTACACCGGGCTACCCTTGAGACTGACCCGGAAACTCCAGCTGGTCCAGAATGCAGCAGCACAAATCGGAACATCACAGACAGCACATATTCAACTGGTGATGTGCCAGCTACACTTGCTTCCAGTGGAGTACTGAGTCAGGTTCAAGGTTTTGGTACTGATAGGGCTGCCAAGTCCAACTTGGGAAATATCTGGGGACTTTGGGGGTGGAGCCAGGAGACTTTGGGGGTGGAGCCAGGAGAAAGGAAGTGACATCATTTTGTGAAGTCACATCCTGTGATGTTGCTTCCACATGCTTCCACATGAACTCATGAAGTTTCCTAATACTGAATCAGGCCATTGGTCCATCAAGGTCAGTATTGACTACTCAGACTGGTAGTGGCTCTCCAGGGTCTCAGGCTGAGATCTTTAATGTCACCTATTACCTGATCCTTTTTTAGCTGAAGAGGCTGATACCTCCTGCATGTCAAGCAGATGCTCTATCACTGAGCAACGGCCCTACTGAATCCTTCCTCATCTCGGCAGAATATGAAGCCCTAAGTGCTACACAAGTGCTAAATATGATTTTCATATCATAAGAACAGGAGAGAAGCCACAGTGGATCAGGCCAACAGCCCATCCAGTACAACACTCTGTGTCACACAGTGGCCAAAAATACCAGGTGCCCTCAGGAGGTCCAGCAGCGGGGCCAGAACTCCAGAAGCCCTCCCACTGTTGCTCCCCAAGCACCAAGAATTCAGAGCATCACTGCCCCAGACAAAGGGCTCCATTTAGACCTTGTGGCTAATAATAGCCACTGACAGACCTCTGCTGGATGGGGACAGAGAGAGAGAGACAGACAGACAGACAGACAGACAGACAGCTTTTTCACTTACTCTTGCCCAATTCTCAGGCTTTATTTCTGGCCCTTGTTTCACCCAGCTGTTGTCCATGTAAGTCCCATAACTTCTCCCCCCCCCCCCCCCCCAGCATAGGCTTTTTGGTGGCTAAAGAGGACCTTTGTCCTCCCCTTTTAGCCAGCAGAAAAGCTAGTTGGATCCATCCCTAACTTAAAATACCGGTTACTTGATGTACAAATGCTTTTAAAAATGCAGATTTTTACTGGGGGGGGGGGGGACTTTTCTGTTTGAAAGAAACAGAAAATTGGCATAAAAATGAGGAATCCCAACTTTTATTTGCAGAAGGGAAATGAGGATTGGTGGGACCCAAGCAGCCACGACAAGACATTTTAAACAATCCCACTCCCAGACCTTCTACAGGCAACCTCTCCTTGTGATGTTTACCTCTTTGGAAGTGACAGTTTATTCCTTTGACAAAACCACAGTGGACAGACAGACAGCAAAAAGAAAGAGGGGGAGGGGGAGAGACAGAGAAGGAAAAGAGCTCGCAGACCCCAGCTTACCGGAGCAGTTTACTTAGCAGCAACCTTGCACGCAGTAGAAAGAGCTTAGTCCCTCCTTAATCTCTGGGCGGGGCTCTCTAGCTGGCTCAGCTCTTAAAGGGGAAATTTCCCTTTTAAGAAGTTCAAGAGGCTGGCCAGGGCAGGCTCCGAGGTTCCCCTGCTGGCAGCCATTTTGTCCCCCCGGTGGCCAATCTTGGAAAAGCGGGGGAAAGCTTTCAAAATCGGTTTCCCCCGCTCTTCCGGGGGACTTGGCAGCCCTAGGTACTGACCTTTAAGGCTGTAAGTGGTCTGGGACCAACATATCTGCCAAACCACCTCCTCCACTATGTCCTTGGGAGAGCTTTGTGCTCCACTGATAACAATTTGCTGGTGATCCCTGGCCCTAGGAATATCCAGCTGCCCTCAACCAGGGCCAGGGCCTTTTTGGTCCTGGCCCCAACCAGGTGGAACTCCCTGCCAAATGACACCAGGTCCCTGCATGATCTTGTGCAATTCTGCAAGGTCTGTAAGGCAGAGATGTCCCACCAGGCTTTTGGTTGAGAGCAGCAGAGGCAATTGGCGGGCAGCCTTCTCCTCTCCCCCTTGTATATTTCATTTGAAGTTCCCTCTCCCCTACCCACTAAATGGCCAGGCAGTTCAGAACTGGAATAGTAATTTGTAAGTCACCGCCTTGGATCCTTTTACTCTGGTTTTAGTTCTTATTAACTGTATATGGACATTTTAAAATTTATATCTTTGTTTTATGGCATTATGCCCCTTGTACATTGCTCAGAGCCCAGTGTAGGCTGGGATAGGGTGATTAACAAATCAAATAATACTAATACTAATAATAACTCTCTTCAAATCTATATATCGCAGCTGACAAAGAGCTTACTTTTAGCAAAGTATATTCCCATTCCCATTCATTCTGTAGTAAAAGAAGAAAACAGAAGCCTAGTCAAAATAATACTTTCCCCTATTACAAGTGGCTAGCTAAGTCAGCAACACCTGTTTGCAAATATGAGACCGTGGCTGCTATCTTTGGCTTACTTGCACAGGTGAGATCTGCAGAAGCATCTTGCCTCTTGCAAGGCCACGAGCAGAGAAAGCAAAGGCACAGAAAATGAAGGAGGAATCAGAGAGAAACTTCTGGCATAGACAAAGAAAGGCATTGCACATGTATCCGGTCTGGTTCCAGAACAAAGAGAAATATAGTACCCACCCACCCCCAGCATCCAGGCCTGCTGATTCTCCTGTAATCCTCCAACATCAGGAACCGCCCAACCATATGCAGATTTCCCTAATATGTGCCATTGTCGTGTTGCGGAACAGGAATTGTATACTTGATCTGCTCCAGAAAGAATAATTTCTCCCAGGCACAAGAATTCTCTGTGTGGGATCCTTCTACATTCCTTTTCTTGGACTAATCTGGCTCTCTATTTCTTTATAGTAGGAGTTCAGAGAGATCACACGACAAAGTCTGTGCGGTTTTCTGCTGCCCATCCATCACAAGGCTTTTTTATTGGCTTTTTCGAGTTGGTGTTGTTAATTTCTTGTGTGGGGTCCTTGAAGCAAAAATGAAATAAGTTTATTAAGGAGGGGCAAAGCAACACTCCTCTCATGTCGAGCGGGTGTGTTGTGTGTGTGTGCGTGTGTGTATGTGCACACAGCCAATCAATACAAAGGGAAACATACCAAAATAGGCTGGAGCCTTGACAGCATATCCAATTTCTCAGGGTTGCTTTTTTTTAAAAAAAACCCAAAAAACCCTCTTTTAATACATACTAAAGGTCAGGGACTATATTTATCACAACTAAATATACTCCAATGATGGGAGGCTATCTTCATTTTGACAACATAGCTTGGAAAAGGGGAACAAAATCTAATTACTTGAGTTTTTCGATTACTGGGGTTAAAGTGAGGCCAACTTCATTGGAAATTGCTTCCTGTGTCTCTAGAGATATTTTATTCAAAATGTTTACTAGACCAGGAACATTTCTATCCTAAAGCTGAGCAGAAGAAGAGGGAGAATGGAGGCAAAAGGTAGGACATTACGATAACTTATTTACAAATGTGGATTCTTTAATTGGACTTTGGGTTTCTTTGGTTTCTTTAAAACTGCATTAATAAGAGAAAAATGGTAATCCTGTATATAGCTAGGTTGCTTCTAGTCTGTTGACTCCAATGGGATTTAATTTAATTAGCAGAATGGAGGGTTGCAATGTTTTGGTTTAGCATTGCCAATTGCCTTAGCACCTTTCCCCTACAACCAACAATTGCCCCCTTTAAATCCAGTTAAAAAAATACAAAAACTGGTGGCTTTATGAGTCAAGAGGTGCTACTCCATGTTGCTAATTTAATAGAGACAGAGCAGAGTATTGGAAATCAGGACCGTTTCATTTTATTATTTTAGGGTCATTTCTTTCCCATCTGTCTTAATATAGAGGCCTAAGGTGGCTCACAATTCTAGCTATTAAAAGATTGGAAACACCAACAATATGTTGGGACTCAGTCCAGAAACAGCCTTGTGACATCAGTACGACATGGAAGTGGATCCATAGGAAGTGTACCCAGCCATACCAGAAATGTTGCCTGGCCATCCTGAATCAAGAGGGTGGCCCTTTTCTGAGCACAGGAGGAAATGTTTGCAGGCACACCAAGGAAGATACCATTAGGATGGGACTTGCTGTATTAGAATAAATCTCTGAGCCGACCACCATTGTTACAAAACCATAATGAGTTCAGAGCAGGGTTCCCCCAGTGTGGTGTCCTTGGGTGCCCTTAGGCACTTCCTCAGGTATCCACCATGTGCTTCTGGAAAGTATAAAGGGCCACTGAGAAGGCAGAACCAGTTGCTGGCTGCCTTCGTATAAATAAAGGAGACTTTCACTTGGATCTCCCCCACCAGAGAAGGATCCAGGATCATGTAAACAGAACCCATGGACCAGCTGGGAGATGGTGGGCTGGGGAACACCAGAGCAGTGGAGTACCCCTTTCCCCACTTTGTTGCCTTCTCTCTGTATATTTCATCCTCCATTTCCCCCATAGTTTTTTTTTTCTGTGTGAGTTAGGGTTGCCAAGTCCGAGTTGGAAAATACCTGGAGACTGGGAGTGGAGCCAGGAGAGGGCAGAGTTTGTGGAGGGCAGGGACCTCTGCATGGTACAATGCCATAGAGTCCACCCTTCAAAGCAGCCATTTTCTCCAGGGGAGCTGATCTCCATCAGCTGGAGACCAGTTGTAAAAGCAGGAGATCCCCAGGCCCCACCTGGAGGCTGGCAGCCCTAGTGTGAGTGTCCCTCCCCTGGGGCTTCTTCTCTCTGTGTGTGTTTATAGTCCCCATCCCCCTTCCTCTATGGAAACCATTTTGAAGTGGTTAACATCACCCTGCCTCAAAATTCCAAAGGTGCCTGCAAGCTCTAAAAGGTTAGGGACCCCTAGGCTGGAGGACAAGGGGACTAAGGTCAAATCTACATCTGACTTTCCCACTGGAATCATTCTAGTTTCAAAAAAAACCTGTCTATACCTGTTTCTAGTTTCAAACCATACTTGTTCTAGTTTAAAAATTACTACATTTGTTAATTGCCCTCCCGTGGCCAAGCTAGCATTATACTGCTTTAAACAAATCCTGTTGCTTAGTACTCTTCAGACCCAGGGAGTGAAATTTGAAGCCAGAATGAAATAAGCATAGGAAAAGACAGCAGTCAAACTACTTCAGAGGGGAGGTGTAAATTGGGCCTAAGCAGAATCACCCCTCCTTGTTCTGTCTGGGCAGCTGGCTGACTCTGGTAGGAAGGTAACACCTGCAATTCCTTTGATTTGACTGCACCAAAGGTTCCCTGTTGTCAGAAATGCCATCAGACTAGGACCAGTGCTAAAACAAGCCTAACCACCCCATGCATGGTTTGCAAGGCCCAGCAGGCATAATCCTAAAGCCATTCCCTGTACATAGATCTTGATACAATGCTAAACCATAAAACAAAAATAAAATATGCATAATAGGTTGGCTACTATTAATCTGCTATATCATCACCTTTCTTTTTTCAGTGTTATCAGCAGTTCTAACCAGGACAAAAATGCAGCATTGAAATCAGAAAAAGCAGCAACTGGAAGATCAACAAAGAAGAGGTAAAAACTGACAACAATGAAGTTCCGTAACACACCTCCTACTAAACTGCCTCCTGGAAAAGAGATGTCTTTGGTTGGCATCAAAAGGTTGAAAGTCTGGAGACTGGCAGTGCAATCCTGCACAGAGTTCCTCCAGTTCCTTGTGCATCCTATTGCAAACACATTTAAGTTTACATTTTGTAGAACAAAGCTCCAAACCCTAATCCCCCAAACATGGAAGTAATTGCAGAATCTATACTGAATCACCAGGAGAACTGAGCTTATTACTTGGTTACAACCAAAGGTACTTCAGTGGGAGGAATCCATGTAGAGAAAACACAAGCCAGGCTCTTTTGTTTTGTGTTAACTTAAAATGTTCAATTATTTTGTGATTAACTCATTTAATATCAGACTAATCAAGGATTTCAGTTTATTCTGCATAAGCATGGCTTGTCATCTCATATACAGCTCCCAGTCTTCTTGTTAAAGGGAGCTTAATGGATATTGTTTGTCACTCTTTCAAATGAATCTGCATTTTTATTGATCCCAAAGAAATCTGCACAACAGATACTATAATAGTTTTAGACAACCACAGTTCAGATTTAGTATAATATAGCCTTTGTTTCAGAGACTCACTGGCTGCATTCAGACATCACAACAAACTGTGGTTTAAAATCCATGGTATGATCAAACCTGGCTATGTTGTGATGTCTGAATGCAGATGGTGCAAAAAATCTGGGCTTGTGGCTTGGCATAAAATCTAGGTTTAGGCTGCAGTCAGATGACAGGCTTGGCATGGTCTGGTTGCACCTCTAGTTACACCAGTTTATGTTGTAGTGAAAAGTTTTGATCAGACAGAACACCCTGAACCAGCTTTACAGTGTGAATACTCCATGGTCATTTGTCCAAATTAGTGTTGTGTGTCCACCATGGTGCACACTGTCTGGTTTGTTTTTTTAAAAAAATGGGGTGTGCATGCACATATGTGCTTATGCACACATCACCAACAAATTTTTTTAAAGGCAGAGATGGACCTGAAGGTTCATACTTCCCAACCAAGTTTGCAACAGTGAAGTTCAGACATCTGGAAATGTGGCATGAAAGTGCTGATGTCCATAAAGACTGGACTTTCCACAGTGTCCATTCAATTTGGGGATGGGACAGAACTGGGTTCCAGTGACTGGGGAATGGGAGGCAGATGTTGCTGTCTGGTTGTGCACTTTAAAACCAAAAGGCAACAACAACGATGTCAGCTCAAACTGCTCATCTGACCACAGCCTTAAATCCCCCTAGAGTTATACCTGGCTTCTTAACCTCTTGTGTGCACTAAATGTGATTTGCTGTGATATATGAATTCACAAACCACAGTTTGTTAGCACAGCCCCTTCCAGCAGCCTGGCCAAAGAGACAACAAATATAGTGAGGTTGTCTATTTTGGTGGTGAGTGGAATAGGAGAAAAGTAGCAGACACATCAAGCTTTATTCACAAACCAGTGTTTGTTATTTTCATTTGGTGGAGTAACCAGAGATGCACAAGACATGGCTTAAACAAACCATGGTTTGTCACAGCATTTGAATACAGTTGAGCCAGTTCAATATCCAAAAGCAACAACAATACAGTCTCTTCCTTGTTATGGCTTACTTTATTGATTGCAAGAGAGTAACTGCAAGGAGAATGAAGGGGAGAAGGTTTCTACTTCTTCATCCCCCCCCCACACACACACACACTTTTCCATTGTTCTTATTTTCCATCACCTTTTCCCCACCTGTTTCTGTTCATCGCACCCCCGGTCACTCAACCTCTTAAGTTTCTATCTATTGCACAGTTATCTTTCCCTTCTTGTAAGGAGCTCAGGGTCATGCACATTGCTCTCCTGTCCCTCTTTTGTCATACCAATAAGTCTAATATAGGTTAGGCTGAGTCTGTGTGACTGGCATAAGGTCACCCGGTGAGCTTTGGATTTCCCAGAGCATCACTCTGACTACTACAAAACACTTTACCTCCACTTACTTTCATCCTTTGCCTATTCAACTCACTCATCTTCTCCCTTTTTCTCTTTTTGAGCAATCCATAGGTAAACTTATCCCCCTCTTTTGGTTTCCTGCTCCCTTTCTCCCTTACTCAAGGCTCCTCCCCAGAAAACTCAGTAAACCCCTTCTCCTCTCCTTCCTAGCTCTCCTTCTCCTGTCAAATTTCTTTCCACTTTCCCTCTTTACCTCCTTCACTGGGATCAAGCAATGGACCAATGCCCCTTGGTTGTATAGCTTTATCACACTCTGTCAAATCCTGTTCTTATTGGAAAAGAGCTAGACCAACAAATTGTTGCCAGAAATCGTTGTGCCCAATGGCATGAGGACATGTATCAATTTGTTTGCCACAGTCTTGGAAGTTTGGGAGGGGGGGAGGTCATTTGAACCCTGTATTTATCTGCAAAGGCAGATAATTCTTTATCATTGGTAGAGAACATCTTGTACTCTGGTTGACCCCCAGTTAGTTAATTTCCATGTCTGCACATGGACAGAGTTACAAATAGATAGATAGTAAGCAGCCTTCCAGTAATGTCTGACAAATGCCCAGTTATAAAACCTGCCTGAGCGTGATAGACATATTTGCCAATTATTTTTCTCCATCATTTTGCAAGCGTTGCAACAAATGCCTTCTGATCCTGATTTAAAAGGGAGATTGGAAAGTTTGTGCCTGCTCTTTTTGAATCCTTGCATGTTTTATATATTAAAAAGTATTTCAAGCTTCATTCCAAGATTCCAGCATTTACTGAATAGATTAAATAATGTTGTAAGTTGAGATCCCTAAAAGTTCTTGTAGTTTTATAATGGGGTGGGGGGCTAAGACTTTCAGGAATCAACTGCAACTCATCTTTACTCATGAACACATGAAGCTACCTTATATTAGCACTGTGAAAGCTGTCTGTAAGAAAGAGCAAGTGCTTGTTCATTTTGAAAATAAAACTGGAGTTAAATATAGAGTTTAAATTTCACATCCAGCCATATACACATTGGATGTAATGTAAAAAACAGTCTATGTGCATACAATGAACAATCATATGCACACTGAACACAGATTGTGTATTCATTGTGACTTGTGTACAAGACTACTGAATGAGATCATTGGTCCATCGAGGTCAGTATTGTCTACTGTGACTGGCAGCGACTCTCTAGGGTCTTAGAGGTCTTCTTCTCATCACTTACTATAATGGGTCCTTTTAAGTTGGAAATGCAGAGGACTGAACTGGGACCTTCTGCATGAAGAGAAGATGCTCTGCTGTTGAGCCATGGTCGCTCCCCTTAATCCCATATTGTGAATGGTTACGGCGGTAGAAAGTGCCATCAAGTTGCAATCAACTTATGGTGACCCTGAAGTGTTTTCAAGGCAAGCGACAAACAGAGGTGGTTTGCCAATTTCTTGCCTCTGCGTTGTGACCTTGGACTTCCTTGGTGATCTCCCATCTAAGTACTAACCAGGGCAGACCCTGCTTAACTTCCAAGATCTATAGAGATTGGGCTAGCCTGGGCCATCCAGGTCAGGGTGAATATTTAAAAATTGGTTATGACTCCATACTGTTGGAATATACGAGGCCTATAGTGCATCTACTTGAAGAAGATCAGAAGAACAGCCTATAGAGACAGCTGAAGGACTGCTAGTTAGCATAACTAGATTAGGGACTCCCCACAATTTCAAATTATGTCCTTCCTGTCTCCTGATTGGCTCTTTGGTGACTTCCTGCTCCAACTAAGCCCTCCCTCTTTTAGTTCCTGTCTCTCACAGCAGCTAGTCAGTTAGTTAAGCCTCTCTCCCTCTCCTCTGTTCTATCAGAGTTTATTTCTTCTTGAATAAACCAAGTGATTTTCAGTTGGGGCTCCTTCCTCTGCATGTTTAAACTCTGCCAACACATACAGCACAAAGACAAGCTGCACGGAAATTCCAAGCAGGCACCATTGCCATTTGTTGCTGTGTTGGTGAGCATTCGTCACTCCATCCGCCTTCTCTCTCTAATGTGTGAAGCTTGACTAAACACTTCCTGGCTTGTTCAAGCTCCAATTCACTGTGATATCCTCCTGTAGTTGGTTTATACCTCACGAGCCAGGATTTTAAACTGAGATTTGAATGAGGTTTAGAACTTTGGATAGTGAACGGAAAACAAATGCCAATTTGTGGAGGTATTCAGACATCCATGGTGTATTGGAGCCTGATCAAACCAGGAAGTGTTCAATCCAGCATCAGTGGATAAGGTGGGTGAGAGGTACAAAGGACATGTGTAGACAGCAGTGATATTTGTTCATGCTCAAATGGATTTTAGCTGCACTTTGTCATAGCATCTGAATGCTGCATATATCTCTCAGGAATGTTAGGTGTTCCCCCTTCTAATTTTTTTTAAAAATCAAACCTGGGTGATCTCCCATCCAAGGATAGCTATCCCCTGTAGGACAAAGTGAATTCAAGAATTATTTCTCTGTTGGCGTGGCATGCATTGTTCACTGCTTCAATACATGTTAGCCATTTTAATATTCTTGAAGGTTTGCTGCCCTTCTCAAAACATCTCTTAACTTCAAGGCAGTTTTCTATTATCAGAAGACTATTAGCACACAAGGAGTTCTTATGCATTGTCTCACTTTTAAGTCTTATACATTAGCTCTGTTCTGTTCTTTTTTTCCCCCCTTGAAGCATGCTGAGGCCTTAACAACAACAACATTTCCTAAATAGGCTTTACTTGTATCCAGGGCTATTTTTGGGCAGGAACGCACAGGAATGGAGTTCTGCCTGGCTTCCAAGTTGGCCACACCTACAGCCTCCCCCCCTTCGGGTTCCCCAGGTGCCTCGTGGGGCTCCTGGGGAAGCCAAGCCGATCCAGGGAGGGAAGGCAGTTTAAACTGCCTCCCCCCCTTGGGTTTCCCAGGCACCGTGCAGCTGCACGGCACCTGGGGAAGCCAATCCAGAAACTGCCTTCCTTCCCTTGGGTTCCCCATGCACCCCGCAAGCTGTGGGGCACCTGGAGAAGCCAATCCTGAGAGGGAGCTGCGCTGCGCTGCGCTGTCAGGGATATGGCCTAATATGTTAATGAGTTTCTGTTGTTGGGTGTGGCCTATTATGGTAATGAGTTCCTGCTGGGCTTTTTCTACAAAAAAAAAAAGCCCTGCTTGTATCCCAACTTGTATCCCAACTGCCCCGTCAAGCCACCCAGAGATTTTTGTTACCAGGCCAGGCAATGAAGTAGATTGCTCAGAGCACCCATCCCAGATGAAGGAAGGAGAGAAATAGAGGCATAGGCGTAGAGTACAGGGGGGCTCGAGGGCTTGAGCCACCCCCGAAATTTCCCGGGGGGGGCTCAGCCTCCCCCGGCAAAACGGAGCACCTGCTGCTGCACCTCCCCGAGTCCTTCCGAGGACCAGCCGCCGCTGCTGGAGAGGGAAGGGGTGGCCGGGGTGGGAGGGGAGAGAGAGAGGCACCAGCAGCAGCAGCTGGCGGGCCTCGGAAGGGCCTGGGGAGGCGCAGCGGTTTCTGGGGGGAGGAACATTGCCCCAGTAAGTGTGCACGCTTTGCGTGCGCGCTACAGAGCCCCTGTTCCCCGGAATTTCCAAAAGTCTACGCCCCTGAATAGAGGAGTGAGTGTGGTGCATAGCAAGTTGGCTGTAACCCTGGGTGATTCAGCATTGGCTTTTCCCTCCATTGTCTTACCAAACCCATGCTGGAACAGAAATTCCCCTCCGCATTGCATGCTGCTTTCACTTTCTTTCATCATTGGATTTTATAGTAACCTCTACACTGCATGCCGCTTTCACTTTTTTGATCATCGGGTTTTATGTTACTTCTGCATAGATTTATGGCTGTTCAGGGGCAATGCTCCCTCTAAGTTGTGGAGTCTTGTGAGCAAAAATTCCACTTTGTGAGCTTCTGGCATTAAAGTTGTGATTTGGCTGCTGTATAAATTAGTTTGCTCTGGAGCCATCCTTCCTGAGCTAAGACAAAAATCTGTGAGACGGAGGCTAAAAAACTGTGAGCCAGCTCACACTAACTCAACTTAGAGGGATCACTGTTCAGGGGTGACATCTCAGTCAGTATGGCATTGCCCCAGGGTATTTGAATGTGGTTTTGAGAGGTAAAACAACAAAAGGAAAAGCCAAAGCAGAATCACCCCTAGTCTCCCTACACAGAGGAAACTAAAAGGGATCATTGCAACCATTTCTTTTCTGAGTGGTCTGCAGGAGGACAGCTAGATTTAAGCCCCGTTGCACCTGAGCTTTTCAGGGTATGAGCTTTTGAGAGCATTTGATGAAGGGAGCTTTGACTCTCAAAACTCATACCCCCCAAAACCTTGTTGGTTCAACTGAACTTGTGGTGAGCTGCAACCATTCTTGTTTCACTAGAGAAGCAATGGACTGACAGCCCCTGCCTAGCTGTCTGTGGCATCAGAGTATAGTTAGAGAAAAAAATAGGTCAGGGAAAAATGTCACTGTAACTGAAATTCTCAAATATGGTTGAACTTCTCTCTCTCTCTCTCTCTCTCTCTCTCTCTCTCTCTCATCAAGAAAGAATGCCTTTCCCAAAATACCAATTGAATGTTTCAAATGATGAAGTTTAGGTAATATCTAGCAACATGGCAGTTTTAGCAGTTCTCCTGTTTATGGGTTCGGCTGCCTTTCTTGCATAGAACTAAAGGAATACATTTGATTCCATTGAAAACTCAGTCCTGGTTCATTTCAGCCAAGTTGCCAGGGTCCTTTTAACTATACCTTGGAACTTACACTCTCTTCTGGTATTGGAGTTGGTGGTTTTCAATTCTTCAGCAGTACAGATATTCTCCTTTGAAGGGGCTTATGCTGCCACCTGTCACTGTGGTTCATCATTTAATATTTCAGTTTTGAGTTTATGGAAGGGTAACAGTGAAAGAGGACCTTCCTTGGTTTTTATAGTTATCCATCTTTGGCTAGGTCTTAACTAGTGCTGTTAACTAGTCTTGATTGTGTCCAATTTCTCCTTGAAATCCAGCAATCTGTTTGTTTTCCTCTTATTTTAAGGAAATTGGAATCTGTTTGAAGTCAACTCCAATATGATCAAAAGAGAAATTCAAAGGCAGGACGAGGCAAAAAGTGAGGTTTTGCAGAATTTCACAGAATTTCAGAATTTCACTCTGCAAATGCTGAGGCCCAGGCAATGTGTTTTCAGTGCTAGAGCACTGATTTCTGGTAAAATCACAATGTATCAATTAATTAATTAAAATGTAAGGGCTGAAATTATGAAAGGTGCACAGGATGTAACAGAAAACTACAAAGAGAATTTAAAGAGAGATTCCTCTTTTGAACGAGAAAAAGAAAGTAAGAGGGATCAATGGTAAAAAAGTGAATTTTAGACAAAAATACCACTTCCTATACTTAAACTAATTTAGTTGTACCCAATCAGTGTTCTGCTCATTAACAAGGAAGGAGAGGACCCTATTTGACCACCAAAAAGGCTATGTTAGGGATCATGAGACCTGCATGGGAAAATGTCATGTGTAGTCGGGGCTGGAGGAAAGAAGGGTTTTGGGTAAGACTGCATGAAAGGGCTGGCTGAATCCAACCATTAACTCATCCAGAAATGCCCATTTTATGCAGTACATTATTTTTCAGTGTGTTTATGCTTACACCATTTTGCTATGATCATCTGCATAAGGTTATTGATGATAAATCAGCTCAAAATTGCATATCTCATTCCACCAGCATTAATATTTAATTGCTATTGTCCTAGTTATACAAACAAGCATTAACAATATTCTGAAATACATTCAAAACTCTTTTTTTTTAGCTGCATCAACAACTTTGGGAGATAAAAGGTGGTGAGTCCAATGCTCAGGGAGCAAACCTTCCACTCTTTTGCTTGACCGTATCAACCAGCAAAATATAATATGAATGCAAAGAAGTGAATTATCATACCAGTCTCTCTTCTGGGACGAACAGCAGGGCTGTGCTTATGCAGAGATAAAATGCCCTCTGGGCATGGTATGGAATTTTCCCCAGTGTTCCTGTGCTAATTGCTGAGAGCTCTTTTGCATTCCATCCTTTAAATGCCCTGCATAACATACATCATTAATGGGAAATATTCTTCGTTAATTATTAAGGGTTAGATGTGTGTGTGTGTTATCAAGTTGTTTCCATGAAAGAATTTCCACCTAACTTTGCTAGTAAAGCCATCATAAAATCTGCCAGAGAAGATGGCACAGCAATGGCATTGGGGCTCATTGCTTGTAGTGTGAAGGAAGGAGAAATGAATGGTCCTAATATTCTTCCTTTCTATATTTGTGCACATGTGCAAACGGTTTCCGTGCTCTGCTTTTCAATCCTGGTCTTCCCCCCCCCCCTGTTTGGTGTAGTGGTTAAGTGCACGGACTCTAATCTGGGAGAACCGGGTTTGATTCCCCACACCTCCACTTTAACCTGCTGGATGACCTTGGGCAAGCCATAGTTCTGGCACAGCTGTTCTTGAAAAAGAGCAGTTTCTGTCAGAGCTCTTTCAGCCCCACCTACCTCACAGGGTGTCTGTTGTGGGAAAGGGAAGGGAAAGGAGTTTGTAAGCTGCTCTGAGACTCCAAATGAGGGGCGGGGTATAAATCCATTCTCCTCTCCTCTCCTCTTCTCTAAATGTGTGTTTCTGCTGTGCCGTTTATTGAGGGGGGTGCCAACAAGGAGACCCACACCCTGGAGACCATTGGACTACTCCCATCTCTTTCCTGGGTCTCAGATATGGAGATGAAGGGGGTCAATCAACAGTTCTTCTCAGCTTCTCTTTGGCAAACCACAAAGATGTCCTCCAGTATAGTACAGTATAGTATTTTATAGATGATATGTTTTATTTGGTATTTTATTGTTTACTGTATATGGTATATGTTGTTAGCGGCCCTGAGCCCGCCGAGAGGCAGGGAGGGCGGGATACAAATTCAATCAATCAATCAATCAATCAATCAATAGGGGATTCCCTGCTTCCACATGTGTCAGTCTTCCATGTGTGGGTCTGGATTTCCCCTTCTCTCCCCTTTCTTTTTGCAGAATCACAAAGGGAGGGAGGGGTTGACAGCCAGTTAGCTAAAAATATGTGGGTTTTGCTTGTAGATGCAGAATGCATACAGAATACACAAATAAATGAACCGGGGTGGGGTGGGGGGACACCAGTGCAGAGGGTGACTGCAAAGTCAATCCATAAGGCTTGACTCCTTGGATTCTCCAGAGCAAGCTGTCAGTGCAGAAAGGGCGAGAGTCTTATTCTATACCTAATTTTCAGACCAGTGGCTCCATATCTGGATGGAGAATATGGATGAGAAATTAGAAGTCACCCTTATTATGGACTTCCAGGCCCTTCAGCTCTTTTTGTCCCAGAACAATGGAATCACAATGTCATGGCACAGCGTCAAGAAATCTTTCTAATAAACTCCCAAGAGCGTTTCCAATGGAGAGTGTATGATGGAATGGCCTTTGCTAATATTAAAATCACTATGGACAGTGGCACAGTAGAAATTACCATAACAGCAGCATTATTTAGAGAGCCAAAAATAGTTGGCTCAGAGGCTGTCACTGTGGTGTGCCAAAGCAGAGAGAGAGAAAACAGAGGGCTCCTTAAACCTACAGGGGGCTCATCTATGCGGGGACAGCTGTCCACTTCATTTCCAACATATGTTTGTGTCTTTTAATCGGCTGTTTTGTGATTCAGACTCATTCTCCGAAATATATATATGTTGTTAAATTTAGCTTTCTGGAAGTTAGCGCCTGCAGTTCTCTTTATCCATGAAGCCCGTGGGATGAAAGCTGTTTCGGCATGGCATGATCTTACAATTCAAGGGGATTTGTGCATGAATAATGCAACCACATGAGTGGGGACAACTGCATAGGTCTTTCCCACACAATCAAAGAAGGAAGGATGCCAATCAGGTGAGAATAAACCCACACAACCAGCCCACATTGTTATGATATTCAAATATATTCCCTCTATACTATAGAAGTGCACCATGCAAAAGTATGTCTATGCAACCAGCAGTGCATTTGAAGTGGGCCAGCTTCCACATGTAATCCCCACAGAAGAAGAGAAAATCAATTGTTGTCTTGCTTATTCAGAAAGATTGGGCTTTGGTGTTAGATGTCCTCAGCCCCTACAGCCTATATCAGTGTTTTGTGACATTAAACAATAGCTTTGGGATGACAGTGTTCCTCCTATGTTCCTCAATAAATTATATTTTATAATTTTAATGTTGTTTTTAATTGTTGTAATATTTTATGTGAGCTGCTTTGAGGAATGTGATTGGGTGTGAAAGTGGCATTAAAATATTTTAAACAGATAAATAAGCGGCTCTGATACCACCTGTCTAGAAAGTTTCTCAGAGGATCATCAAGATCACATAATGGGATCAGAACTTCTAGGATGATAACTCTGTCTCAAGATTTCCAGGCCACACAAAGCTCCATGTTACAATAGCTGTTACTTTTTTTGCTGCATTTTTGCAAGCCCAGCGGAACCAGTGGAATGTGCCCAGCAAAACCTGTGCCACTGTGGCAGTGCAAACCCAATAGGACTAAGGTTAAGCCAGAGAATCTCTGCAGTAGAAACTGAAGGTGGTAGAGGGGCATTTTTGTAAGCTCACCAGAAGCAGTGCAATGTACAGATTGTTCAGCAGTACCAGTGCAATCAAAGAGTGCCAGTGTGGCAATACCAGCTGAAGAGGACTGATGTCTAGCACGGACTCACACTCCAAGCAAAGGGGCAGGGTTGCAAGCCCAGCAGAACCAATGCAATGTACTAGTGCCTAGCAGAACCCATGCCATTGTGGCAATGCCAGCTCAACAGGACTGGTGTGAAGTGCAGAACCCCTCTCCAAGCATGGGTTGTTGTTTTTTTCCCCAAGCTCAGCACAATCAGTTCAGTGCACATAATGCCCAATGGAACCCAGTACCACTGTATAGAAATACAAGTAAAAGAGGACTAATGTCAAACTAGAGAATCCCTTCAGTACAAACTGAAGTGGGAGGGACAAACTGAAGGGGAAGAGATATGGATAAGCGCAAGCCCAGCAAAACCATTTGAGTATACAGAATGGCCAGCAGAATCCAGTGCCACTGTGACACTGAGAGCTTAAAAGGATGGACCTCAAAGCACAGAATAACAAATCCAAGCAAGAAGGGTGAGTTTTTGCAAGCTCTGAGCAGGAAAGGAACTATGGCAAATGGTGGGGGGGCTCTTGAAACTGACATGACTAGTTTGAAACTGAGAAGAGTGTTTCCAAGGCTGGAGACTTCCACCCCATCCCCCAGCCCTGTTGCTTTGAAGTTTAGTAAACATTTTGTTTGAGGAAAGACTGTCTGGAAATGTACCCATTCAAGAACCAGCCTGAACCTCCACAAACAGCTTGAAAGTTCATGGAAAGTTTTTGCCAGTTGACCTGCCATGAACTTCAGTTTGCAAACCATAAACCACCAAAAATTCATCACAGGCTTTAGTTTATGAGCCAGTTCATGCCTATCCCTATCAATGGACTTCCCAGCACATAGGAGATAGCTGTATGGGAAATGATTACGAAATACATTGTGAATTCGACACAACGTCATCAGCCATTTTGTTTCATATGTCAGTGTCTTTGACCAATGTGACACCAACCTCCCCCCCCCAATGCCTGTCATATTTGTTAACCAGTTTTGACTGATGTGCATGCACAATGACACACATTACAGCCCTTCAAAATGTTGGCATATGGATAAGCACTAGTGCTGGTGGCATTACAGAGCAGTGCCGTAGGCACAGCAAATGCTGGCGTCAGTGATAGGGTCTGAGTTTTATTAGAAACCTTATTTTGGTGTCTGAATAGGCAAAACTAGCCAGTCTAGGAGAAGTCAAGGCTATAATCTCTGTGCATAGCTTATTTAGTACGTGGGCGCTAGTGATGTGTGCTTCAAAAGATTTTGTTTTAGTTTTGTTCCTTAACTTCAGAAAGGGCATGATTTCTAGTTCTAATGTGATATCTGTTAAATATTAAAAGCAGACTAAGAGATGTTTTTGCACAATGTGACATGGTTCATTGGCAAATGTAAATCTGCCACCCTGGTTAATCATAGTTATAAAAAGTAGCCTCTCACATCAAAGCAACATCTGATCCAAAGAGATTTTCCTCTTTTTAGGTGCAAACAAAATGATCCCTTCAGGACTGAAAAGATGTTTCAGATGGGGGGGAGAAACATGTTACAAACTAACAGCACAATCCTATGCAGGCTTACTCAGATGTCAATCATGCCATAGCCAGTGGGGTTACTCTGAAGTAAATGTGCCTAGGACTGCACTGCAAATCATTGTAGTTCTAGAGAAAGGATAACAGACAATCTCTGATGTTACCTGACAGGCTGTTCTATTTATCAGGATGTAGGACCAAGTCTCTGGGTAAGGAATTAATTGGAGATCATTTCTGGCCTATTCTACACAAAAATGAGCACCTGCTTGCCAGAAAAAGTTCAGAAACATTTTAAAGCTTCAGACAGAAGCATAGTAGGTTATAGTGGAGCCTATGAAGCTTCATTTATAGAATAGGGTTTTCCACACCATCTACTTCCTGTGTAGTGCATCCTACTCCAAAACACAATCCCTGGGGCTCAGAGGACCTCCAGAAATAACCCAGAACACAGTGTAGTGGTTTGCTGTGTTAGGAAGAAATGGGCAAAAATTTACCTCCCATTCCAACAGTGGCAGTATCTTCTACCAGCAGAAAAATTTTATGACAACTAAAAACTGTCAGCCATTTAAAGAAATCATAAAAATCACAGTGATAAAATTTTGCAAAATATTTTTATTATTATTTGCATTTCAAAAGTGTTTATTTGTTTTCATTATTAACCCTGTTATTTTGCATTTCCATTAGTTCATGGAAACATTTTTTTTTTCCTGGAAGTAATATTTTGTTTTCTACTTCATCTGGTTGACATTTTCAGGATTCTGTCCTCACCCAAAGGATTCTTGTTGCAAAATTAGGGGAAATAGGGAAAAGGTTACAATTTTACAGGAAGATTAAAGGTAAAATAGAGGATAAGAATAAAAGAAATAACATTTGTTTCTTTCTCGTTCCCATTTTCATTTTAAAATGAATATGCAGATGAGTCGAAACAATGGTTCTGAAACAAAACTTATACTTTGTTTGTTGATGAGGCATAGCTACATCACAGGAGGTGCCATGTTAGAGGAGGCATTTTCTCCTGTGTGTGAGAGGAGGAAGAATTTCTCTCTTGAATTGGTCCGTGCCGTCTGTAGCATGTACTAAAGAAACAAAGGACCCCTGTTTAGATTGATTCATAGGGTTTTCAAAGTCTTGATTAAACCGAGTAAGCATTGAACATTCAATAGTTTGGTTATTTGTGATGCTTCTGTAATTATGGAATTACGTAGCACTGCAGGTTAGGTTGCTTCTTCTTTATGTTGTTATGAGCTTCATGAGCACACTCTGAAATGAACAGGCCTTATGTCCAAGCTAATGCAATTCTGCTGTGCCTATCCCGGCAAAACAGAACACCGCTCAGTTGCTCAAGTTGTTGTAGAGAGTCTTGATGTGGCCCGGAATGGGAACTTTGTCACCACTGGGACAGAAGCCAGCCTCTGATTCCCGCTTGATAAATCCAGTTGGCCATCCAGCATACCCAAACAGTGTGCTTTCCAGTTTTTGCACAAAGTAATCCACTAAACCGTGCAAAACTCATCTGCCAAAGGTCTAGGATAAAATGTGTCGCATTAGTCCACACAAAGCTTGTTTTTCATTAGCTCCAATCCCTTGTTCCATTCATAATGAAAAACAATGAAGACCGGAAAACTTGTTGGCTCCTACATACATTCTAATCTACTTTGCAAATATGTATCTTGTATCAGCTGGGGAAAGCAATGCATTCGAAAATTTGCCTCTTCCAGCACCATGGTCCAGAAACTTGTATACATCCTTGCTTCACTTTCTGCCCATTGCCAGAGGGGGTAATGGATGGGGTGACTTAATTAGCTCTTGTGCCCTCAGGGTTGCAGTCTGGCATGCTTTGTCAAAGGGCATTGTCTCTTCCAAGCTTGCACTAGCTCATGCCAGCTGTCTTCCCTACTGGAATAAGAAGTGCATGCGAATGTTGATAATTAGGACAACATTTTGCCAAGCCACCAAATCAACTTCCATGGGCTAGTTTTGCAGGCTTTGATTTACATTTACAGTCACTTTCCCACACCATCCAACCTGTTTGTGGTCCAAGCAGGTCCGCTTTTTGGCCGAAACTAAATCTAGAACTGTCTTTTCCTCAAAAGAAAGTTTCGACAATTACAAAAATGATAATAACTAACTTATGGTCACCTCTGCTACCAGCACTGAGGTGTAAGATGTGTCGAGGCAATAGGAGAATGATATGCATGGTGTATTTCAATGCACTTTATTGCTGCTCAAGCAACTGTAATGCATTTTGAAAGAAACCTAGTTTTAGGGAGTACTGCAGAGCAGAACATCAGTGTAGATTATGGAACTAGAGGCAATAAAGAAAATCCACATAATACCTGTTTATTAGGGCCAATCAAAATGATGCAAAATAGTGTGCAAACTTACAGGTTCACATACATTCTTCATCAGGCAGATGTTACAAAATGTAAATGGTAAGGAGGAAGAAGATTGACTCTTCCAGTCTGAGAGGCATTGAATGCCCAATTAAGCAAGCTAGTGTGTTTATCAGCATCCGAAATCACTAGAACTGATATGAAAGTCTACCTTTTACTCCTTAACTCTTTTATTTTTTGTAACATCTGTCTGATGGAGCAGTTCACAGGAACTCAGAAACTTGCTTATTGTGTCATTTTGGTTGGCCCCAATAAAAAAAGGTATTACATGGATTTTCTTTCATATTCTGGATTTTGTGGGGGGTCAATACAGCTGTAATTTCCCCCCCACAAGAGACAATAGGCTTTATTAAACCTTGAATAGATGTTGCATAGTTACTGTAGTGCAAATTTGGGGTGATTTTGAATTTCTCATCCCTTTTATTTCACCCCCACATTCTGCTTTTCTTTCGTGAGAATAAAACCCCAGATTATATATTTTCCTGCTTCCTCACACTGAATTTTTTCTGGTTAAAACATATGCCTTTTTCAACATTTTGTGCACTAATAGATCAGCGTTTAAACGCCATGTGTATGTAATATGTATAAGTGACACTGTGTGTATCAGTATTGTATAATTTGCATTTAAAACAGGACATGCATATGCAGTGGAAACAAATTTATAAAAATAACAGAGAACTGAAAACTCTGACAACACGATATAAACTGATATAAAAAAATAAATTTAATATGGGGAATTCATTTATCCTAGTGCAAGGAAGTCTCTGTGTTACCAAAATATGTTGCTATTGAAGATGCAAATGAACAAACAAGAAGCTGCCTAATACGGAATGAGACCATTGGTCAATTAAGGTCAGCATTGTCTACTCAGACTGGGAGTAGCTTTTTGGGGTCTCAGGCAGAAGTCTTTCACATCTCCTGCTAACTGATCCTTCTAACTGATGATCCTTGATAATGGGACCTCTGGCATGAAAAGCACATGCTGTACCATTGAGCCACAGTCTCCCCCCCCCACCATTACAATTCTCAGTTGTAAAGGTATTTTATGAATATACATAAGTGCTGTCAAGTCACAACCAGCTTATGGCAATCCATATAAGGGGCTTTCAAGATAAGTGAGAATCCAAGATGGTTTGCCATTGCCTTTCTTTACAGAGTCTTCCTTGGTGGTCCCCCATCCACATATTAACCCTGCTGAGTCTCCAAGATCTGATGTTATCAGGCAATACCATACCATTCCACATCCCAAAGGTAGAGTAACATGAGATACCCAACATTCATTGGGTGCAGAGAAACAGTACATGTAGTGGTTAGAGCACGGGATTAGAGCTGGAGTTCACATTCCTCATGAAGTTTGCTGGGTGACCTTGAGTCAGCCAACATCTTGCATCATAATCTAGAAGAAGAAGAGCTGGTTTGATACCCTACCCTTCACTTGGAGTCTCAGAACAGCTTACAATCTCCTTGTCTTCCTCTTTCTACAACATACACCCTGTGATGTGGGTGGGGTTGAGAGAGCTCTAAGAGAACTGCCTCTGAGATAACTGCTCCAGAGAGAACTGTGACTGACCCAAGGTCACCCAGCTGGCTGCATGTGGAGGAGTGGGGAATCAAACCCAGTTCTCCAGATTAGAGTCCACCGCTCTTAACCGCTACATCAAACCAGCTGGCTCTCTTCCTCTCAGGGATGTCACAGAGATAAAGGAGGGAGAATCATTTACCCATGAGTGCCACCATGCCATCTTTGGAGGAGGGGGGGGGGGATAAAAAGTGAATGAATAAATGAGTTTGACTTTTCAATGCTCTTACCCCGAAATGATGCCTCCTGGGCTATTTGACATTAACCCAATGCCCCCTATCCCACTTTTCATTGTACAATCCTTATATGGGAAAAAAATAATTACTTTCTTGACATTTTCAGAGGTTTGAGATTGACCCCTAAAATTTGGAGACAAGGCTATTTCATTTAGTAATCCTCTACACACAGCCCACAACTAGTGGAGGAGGAAAGCAAGTCAAGGGACTTAGGGTGCAACTGCTCAGGATGATACTGCAAATGGTCCTTTCCATATTTATGTATATATAAAGTTAAATTTGTTAATAACTTCGATTCTCATTCTTCAGAGTTGACTTTTTTGTATTCTGTTTAACTGTCTGTGGTTTATACCTGCAATATAAGCAGTATTTATTCATTCAAAGTACATAATTCATGTCTATGGTATATCTATGTGTATGGTATATCTATCATTTGATGCATAGATCCTGGTCTTACCCAAAATCCTGTCTGCAAGCCCACAGAAGGGAGAGGAGGCATGATGATATTTGCTGGTGGCACAGTCAGCTGCGGCTAATGAGGCTGCTGCAGAAACATGGCCTCCCTTCTACCTCTTCCACCCAGCCTGGCCAACCAGGCAAGGCCTGGCATGGCCAGGGGGGCGGGGCCCAGCCAGCAGAGCTGATTGAGATAGTCTTCCATCTGGTCCATGGGCTGGGGGTGGAGGTGGGTCCTGCTGCACTGCCCAGCCACTCTTTTTTTTTTGGGGGGGGGGATGTTGCCTGCATGCATATGACTCAGAAGAGGAGTAACCTCCTAGGTCAGAGATAATGGGGAATGCCTCATCAAATATGGTGCTCACCTGTTACTGTCTGTACTGTAATATATATGATATGCATGTGTTTTTGTGTGTAAAAACAACTATGATTACTCAAGTCTTTCTGAGGTTTTTAAATAAAAAAACTGGTTAGTTGATTAAAGGTTCATTAGTTTTATTAAAAATATTTATGAAGGTAAATATTTATGAAGGTCTTCGAAAGTTCACTGTGTGTTCGCAATGGGCACTGAAATTTCAAAGTAATTAAGATTCTTCTGGAAACCAGGTGAAGCCATCCAATCTGGCTTTCTCTGTGAAAGTGATTTTGGTCACACAGAGACTTGTTATTCACTGTCCTTATGGTATGTACACTAAAAAAAAAACCCAAACAGTGCTATAGATTAAAGCTATGAATGATCATACCCAGTTAATAAACATCTTAATGCCACTTCAGGATCCAATTTGGACACGTAGGTAGATTCTAAAGCACAGAGCATAATAAATATTCTGCCTTTGATTCCTGCATTTGACGATTCCTGATCTATCACTCTGATCAATGTAAATCCTACACTTTAAATCTGGCTTTCATATTGTGAATTTTGTATCTTCATGAGATACAAAAGACCAAGCTCAAAGTTCAGTACTGGCTTTCTAGCTGTGGGTATGAAACTTGACTCTTAGTATAGAAAATAACTCTCCTAGTTCTAGGCTGCAATCATACAATTAGACCTGACATAGGTGCAAATGCCTGGTGAATTTAAAGGGAGTGATCAGAAAACATCTGGGAAGTGGCTCGCAGCCATCGGCAACTCATTTTGCTCCGCCACAGAAGTGGAGTTAAAAGACACCAGGGAAAAACTGGTAGTAAACAGGTTATGATGGGCCATGGATGGACTTTCCCCTGTCTGATTGCTCCAGTGCACTCTCATGATGTTGGGATGGTCCGATCAGGCCATCCCAACTTCGTGTTGTAGTTCCCCCCTTCACAGTATGCACATCATTGCAAACTCCATAGGGAGCCCTCAGTGTGGAGGTGTGATTCATCAGTCCCTTGTTTAAGTGCATGGGGAAATGGGACACACACACCCCAACTCACTCACAGTTGTGTCCAATAACACACTGACAGACTGCACCCACAGCTTCAAAGGGAGGTGCGATTGTGCAAATTCCACCGGAGGAAATAGCCTTGCTCCCCCCCCCCCCATTTTTCTGACGTGTGTGACTGCAACCTTAGAATGGTATTCTTTTAAATGTGGCATACAAATGAACCATTTAGGCATTTGGGAAACTGTTCATGTTGGTGAAATTACCCCCAGGTGTAGGAAAGCGGGCAGCTAGTTTCATAAACCATCCATTGCTTCCTCTCTGCTTTGGAAACAGCTCATTCTGTCCCATGCATATGAACATAACTCCTAGATCCATCCTCAGAAGATGTGCCAAGAACAATATATTACTGTCAAACCCTGGGAGGATGGTGAAAGCATCATTCCGGTGTTAAAATCAGTGAGTGCAGCTGCAAGCTTTGTCGACTCCTTTTGCTAACTTCACAGTATAGAACTGTCACTTTGTTAATCAGATGTGTGTTTTTGTGTCAGGCTCCTCTAAGAATACCCTTCCGCCTTGATCCTTGTCAATTTCTACAGTTTAATAACTCCCCTCCCCCTGGGCATTAACAACTATTTTACAGTTGAATTTCAGCTTCCTGATAACGTGCTTGATTAATCAGTTTGGGGAGGCCTGGAAAAGTTGTATTACAAGGCTTAATTAAAAGGAAGAAATTTAAAAAGCACACTGGAAGGAAGATGTGACAGTACAGATTTGATACTCTTGTTTCTCTTCTTCTCGCATTTAAGCGTGCCCAGATTCCCAGCGGGGTAGCAAGAAATACATGGCAGAGTTTGTGATAAAAGATAGTGGCGGGGGGGGGGGGGGGGGCGTTCTTTCCGTACTCTGGACTCAGACAGTGTTTGCATTTTCCTTCTCCATAATTCATAGTACCCTGCTGGTTAAATTTAAAGTTCATTCTCGCCCTGTCACTTTAAAAGGCCTGACACAGGCGTGTCAAAGCACACTCCACAGTGGGAACGGAGTGGGAATTGTGTGTGAGTGGGTGGACTGCCATATTGCAATTGGCTTCATTCAGGCTCAAATTTATTTGTTCTATAAAAAGGTTTTTCTGCCAGTTTAGAACTGTGAAATCCTTATATTCACAAATGCTGCAAGGGTGGCGCTGAAATGGAAGGGATGTTTAATCAAAAACAAAATCAAAGCATGCATACTATTTCAGTCATTTGTTTAGGTGACCTGAAAAATACAGGGTGAGGGGAAGACATCTGATTGGTTATGTGATTGGTTATGTGATATCGTCAGGAAGCCTGTTCAGGAAGAGGGCATTGCAACCTACCCTTATTCTGATCTGGCTAAGTGACATAATCACATCATCTAATCCAATTGGCTGCATGACAGCCTGATACCATCACATTGCCTAAATGAACCCTCATTAGTCAGATCACCTTACAAAGAGGTCCCCACTTTCATCTCCAAAATAATCTGGGCATTTCCCCAGTGGCTAATAATGAGAGACAACATGAGTAGGCACCCTATGGTGTGATAACAAAGTGTGTCAGGGCTGTGTATAGTCTGTGGATTCCCCATGCAACCAAACATGGAAGTCATGTATTTGGCATGGAACCATGCTCTGAAGATCTCAGTTCCCATTTTAAAAGAATCACAGTCTTGATGGTGATGAGAAATACAGGGAAAATATGACTGGTAGAGACTAAATAGGGTTAGGGTTACTGATTAAGGGGCCTATAGAGGAGTCCATTTGCACAGGCTCTATTATTTGACCCCATTGGCCAACTAATCCATGCTCAGTTTTCTCTATAGGAATGCAGTAAGGCAGACTCAGTGTGAATATCATCATAATTAGTTTGGTATTTCTTAGGGATTTTTACACAGTTGTCCTGATATTAGTGTCGCCTTGTTGTCAATTGTCAGTTGCCAGATCTCATTTACAGAGTTGCACTACAGTCTTCTCCTTTGATTTCTAAACTTTGGTCATACCACTGCACATGCACATGTCTGCTATTTTCAAGTCACATCCTTAGAAATTGCTGATACACACTGAATGCATGTTCACATTGATTAAATTACATCTCAATATAAAATTCTTATGCAATTATCTGTGGTAGCTATAGAACATCAACCTAGATTAGACATATCTAAGACCACTGCTCTGGCCACAGGGACATATATACATTGTGTTTCAGTTTCTACCATGTTTCAGATTTATGAAAATCCTTACTGCCCTACTTTTTTGCATGACCTGTCCTTCTTTCATTGTGTCCTGCTGTGTGGACAGACGGCATTGCATCTGGCTCATAACAATCAGAGGCCCTTCTAGCATGTTTAAGTAAGTATTAGCAGTCATTGAGTAGAGCACAAACAACTGTACTCCAGAAACCTCTAATTTATGCTTCATCTTCTCAGTCAAGATTCAGCATGGGCAACCTCCTGGTAATGACTTTTATCATTCTGATCAATGGCCTCCTCGTGGCTACAGAAAGAGGTCAGTCCTCAGAAGAGTAGAAGAAGCCTTCGTGTCAGAAAGTCAATGCACAAGCAATGTTTACTGAAAATATTGCACGTCACTCAAGACCACGCTGGGCTCCAACATAGCTGCAAACAAGCTGCTTGTATAAACAGGACAGGCCACATGAGTTAAGTCTAAAATGACTTCAGAAAGTTGAAGGCATGGCACACATCCACACACGAAATTAGGCAAGAAGCCACCTTGCCGTTCATTGTAGCCCTGACTTGGATAGCCCAGGCCAGTCTGGAAGCTAAGTTGGTTTGGCCCTGGTTAGTATTCGAATGGGAGATCATCCGGGGTTGCGACACAGTCCGGGGTTGCGACACAGAAGCAGACAATGACAAACCTTCTCAGAACATCTCTTGCCTTGAAAACCCAGTGGGGTTGCCTTAAGTCAGCTATGACTTGATGGAACTTTCCACTACCACCCTCACTGTAAGTGATTTAGGGGTTGGGGTACAAATGCAGTAATATCTACAGTAATTACTTTTGACTGGGGGAAGAATAGCAAAGTCAGCACACTGAGCTAGGATTATTGAAAACAACCCAGAATTTGATTCAATAACTTTCTTCTTACAGTATGGTATTAAGATGATAGTAACCTTAATACTGTGGCACCTCCAAGCCAAAGAGCCAACACTGTCTGAAGACGTTTCCATGGACATGTGGTCGGCATGACTAAACACTGAGGTGCATGGAACGCTGTTACCTTCCCACTGAAGTGGTACCTATTTATCTACTTGCAATTTCTTGCTTTTGAACTGCTAGGTTGGCAGGAGCTGGGGCCAGAGATGGAAGCTCATTCCATCATGCGGCACTCGGGTCTCAAACTGCTGAACTACTGACCTTCTGGTTAGCAGTTCAGTGTCTTAACCACTGAACGACCGCAGAGACCGCATATTCCATACATACATCCAAAAAGGAAGATGGTTTTCAGTTTCTCGCTCTCACAACAGACCTTCCCTCCCTCCTCAATCAGGCAAGCAGCAGTGATCAAGAGATTAATCTGCCTACAATGCTATTTATTTTCTTCTCCCTGGGGGCAAAAGTCTTCGGCTTTGTGTTCTTCCACTGCATTTGATCATGCTCAGCACAAAAGATGTCTTCATTGTGATTATGTTAAAGGGGAGAGATGAGAGAAGGAAGACTTTTTTTTTTAGATGTAGTTTGCTGTAAAAAGGGTCACTATCGGTAATGTTGTTGTTGCCACTGTTGCAGCAATGGTCCATTAATATTTTAGCATGTTGTTACACATCCTGAACATCAGGCAACACTTCTATCTTGTACAGAAAAAGGCAATAATGTAGCCTGTGAAAGAGTTAAATGAGTCAATTGTTAACTGCTTTTAAAAGGTACGCAATAGATCGTTTGTTGTTTCTTATGCTTTATGTTGTTAACTTGTGAACAAGCTGAATGTGTCGTGGCAACAACAGTCATTTTAAATTCTCATGGTGCTGTCAGAAATGTGGCATCAGATCTCACTTTTAACATGTAGGATGTGTTGATGGGCATGTGTTGTCCATCATCCTATGGGCAGGCACATCTTTAAAGATTCACAGTAATTAGCCAAAAATGGCTTTCATTTCCTTAGGAAAACACACACACCTTTGGGGTGTTCTTCCTTTAGAAGAGGCATATTCATATTCGAGTGAAATTAATGCAGGTTGGTAAAAAAAAATGGAAAGAATTGAGTAACGACACACTACCATAAAAAATTCAGTGTATAAACCACTTCCTAACCAGGATATTCAGTTCCCACAGACCTGAAAGCATGAACTATGTAAGCACAATGTGAAAAATCTGTGTGATGCACACACTCTGCTTAGACTTTTGATACATTCATGGGGAATAGGTAGGATGCGGGAACAGTTGCATGATGGTGCAAGGACAAGGAACAATCATGTGCAATAGACCCTTGCCATTTGCAAGAGATCTATTCCCAGGATTGCTGTAAATGGCAAAATCTTCAGTTTTAGGGATGCAAGGATCTGCTGCCCCCCAGGAGTAACAAAACCACATTTTTTGCAAGGTTTCATAATGTAATGATTATGATTATGTCATGGGAGAAGTTAAGAAATAGTTAAGAAATCGTTGGGCATGATCAAATTGTGGACTGCAAATAAGCCACGAATCCACGAATGGTAATGGTCTACAGTATGTGTGTCATTGGTATAGTTAGGATATTTTAAACTCTACAATGAATCTTTTCTGTCCCCCTCCCCCCCAATGGTAATGCATATTTCATGAAGCTACAGTCTGTTTTCCAACCCTCTGCTGATCTCATGAGCCACAGCCCTGGAAACGCAAGTGCAAGAAGAGTTCATTTTCCAGAATCTGAACCCCCAAGAAATTTCACCAAAAGGGAGATATTTGTTTATGATTCCTGCTTAGTTTGAGGGAGACTATAGAAATGTTAATTTAAATTAATTTATTTAGCATGTTTTTATGCTGACTTCCCAGCTAACATAGGGTAGTTTCCAAGGTGGTGAGCAATCAAAACTATATTTATAGATATAAAATAGCAGAGGCATCTCTCTCTGTGTGTTTGTGTGTGTGTGTATGTGTGCGTGCTGTGCTCTTAGACTGTAGCCCTGCAAAATACAAAACGAGGAATATAAATATTGCTGGGAATGCTACAATAAATATCCCTTGAATTTTCATAATGTAGCTCGCACAACCTTGTTATGGAGAGGCAGGTTTATAATTTTTTTTGAAGCAACATAAATACCTTTTATAAAAGTGCCCAGTGATGGCTGATATTGGCAAACAGATTAGTGATACTCTATTTAATGTGTCTTTCATTTTCTTTGCAGCACAAATGGCACTGTTGGGGAAATAGACAGGAAAATTAATTTGAAGAAAGAGTTTCATTGCTGGAAAAAAACCCCTGTTTTATCTTGTTTCCAAAAAGGGGGGGGGGAGTGGGAGTCTCAGTCCCTGGGCCTTTTCTCGGGGCAGCCATGGATGAACAGGGAGTCCGCCTAGCTGTTCCATAGCTTTGCCTTCATTACCTGCTTTGCAAACAGTCCAAAATGATAACAGCACTGCAGTTTTCAACTCCACTAGCTTCACTCAGCAGTCTGCCAGCGCTCACCATGCACAGCTTCACACTTCAGCTCTTATCTTCACTGCAAATCCGGAACACAAGAATTTATTGGGAATAGGAATTCACTGTGATTATCTGGGTTTAAAAGAATTCTTTGTAAATTTCAGGCACCCTTCACTTTCAAAAAGTAGCTGTGTATCATTAAGGCACCCATTCCACTATTTCCACTTTTATTATTGTCATTGTTATGAATTGTCACAGGCGAGCTGGCTGGGCAACATGGCACACTTCCCCCCCCCCCCCGGTGGCCCTTCCCCCTCCCCCTGACCCATCTCAGGTCCTACCATAGGTCATCCTAGGAAGGGGTGGGCCTAATTTTCATGCTGTTGCAACCACCCGATCCCCTAGCTGCCCATGTGATCCATCTTGCCTTGCAGGTCATAGCCAGCCATGGCTGCCATCACCCCTGCTGGCTCTCCCCGCCTGGGTGAAGGTGAGTCAGGGCCCCAGCTTCTTCTCGAGACCATTTTGTTCGATGTTGCTGCTTTTCCAGTAGCTGATCAGGTCCCTGCTTTGGTGGCTTTACAGAAGAGCCTGCTTCCAGTAGCACATCTGGCCTCTGCCCTGGTGGCCTAACAAAGGAGTCTGTGTCATGTAGCCCATTTTTCACTAAAGATCCAGGAATACCAATCCTTGTTAACGTAGGTGACAACTGAGCTGGTATAGACTTTGGATTAGATTTTTCTCACCACATTGAATGGGGGTTTGGGATGCATCTAGTCTGCCTCCTTAGCAGAGGCCTGTCTACTATTATGAAATTTATATCCTGCCATTGTACCCAATCAGGGCCATCAAGACTACTGAGACTTCAAAACAGAACATTATAAAAACAGATCATAAAACTAATTAAAGTGAAACTTAAAAAAATGTAAAACACAAAAACAAATAAAACATGATGACAAATCTTTGAGGGTGAAACATAGAAGTCCTCACTCACGGAGAGAAGGCAGTAATAGAAGGGGATAAACAAATATCCCTTGGAAGGCATTTCCATAATTTTGGTGTCATGGCTGAGAAGTCCCTCTCTTGGGCTGTCATCTGCCTAACCTCAGAAGGCAGTGGCACCCAACGCAGGACCACAGAAGATGCCCATAGCTGTCAGGTATGTTCATATAGGAGTACACAGCCCTTAAAGTATGCTGGTCCCAAATCATATAGGGCCTTAAAGGTCCACACCAGCACCTTGAATTGGGCCCATAAACTAATATAGGATAGAAATAGAATAATCTTCCATAAATATTTGAATGAAAAATTTTCCCGTCTTTTTCAGCTCAGGCCTTCTTTCATACTCATATGTAAAGCTGACTTTATTCCAGCCATACATCTACGGTTGGTTCTGCCGACAATTTTGGTGTTAATGTATTGCTCTCTAAAACTTGGCCGAAGAGTCACATTTAATCTGTGCTCCTTGGCTACCAGCAATCTTGCTGCTGGGCACATTTTTCAGGAAAGGAAAAAACACAGTGCAACCAGCCAGCGTTTGGCTTTTCCACAACTCCCTCCCTCCCTTTGCAACACTTTGAAACTCTGTCTCTTTGTCCTTTGTGCTTGCACTGGAGTATTCTCTGGCAAGACTGAGATGCCGTGCTACTCCTGTATATTGTGTTTGAAATAATGTGTGGACCTTTTGTTAAAGCATGGAGTGGCTGGATGGGCAGACTTGGGCATTTTATTCAGCAATGTTTCCAGTTTCATTGCCTTGCCTATTTCAGATGGGGGAGTCAATCAACTTGAGTAGGGACAGTGCTTTCAGCTGGAAATGGCCCTGCAATGCAGGAGCGAGTCACAAAGAAATGAACTAGGCAAGAAAGAAAGGGAGCAAAAACCCATCGTTTGCGGCTAATGGAAGCAGCAGAGAGCTGTGTACAGAAAAAGAAGAAGACAAACAGTCCAGAGTAAATAATAGGTTTTAAAAAAATGATTGATAGGCAGGTTCATGGATGCTGAAGAATCCTGCTGGCTGTCAAGCTAGAAGGAATTGTTGTAAGCAGGCTGAGTTACAACTATCAGAACTAGGGGTAAAGGAGGGTTAGATTGGTAGTAGCCACTGTGAAAGAATGCTTCAAAAAGAATGCTTCGAAAAGTCTCCTTATCCCATTTTCTCCCTGGATTTCAGAGTACTGAATAGGTATGGGCATGAACCGGGTCACAGACTAAAGTTTATCATGAATTTTAGCTGGTTTGTGGTTCACAAACTTAAGTTTGTGGCAAGTCAACCAGCACAAACTTTTCACAAACTTTCAAGCTGTTTGTGGCAGCTCGTGGTGGTTTGTGAACATTTCCAGAGAGACTGTCTCCATTCAGGCAAAATGTTTACCAAACTTCAAAGAAACGTAACTTGGAGGGCATGTAGAGAAGCATCTGGGGGAGGTCCCCTGTGACTTTGATGCCTCTAGCTTGCACAAGATCTGTTCTATACATTCCTGAACCTCCTCAAACCTGCACCAGTCATTTTCCCAGGAAGTACTTTCCTGGGGGCATCTTCTTTGAGGTGGCATAACTCAGACCCTGTAGATCCAATCCTCACCAAACTTTGCTTACAGGTAGAGGAGAATCAGCTGAAGATCTCCCATGAGTCTGGGGTTTCTAGCTTGCACAGGTTCCATTCTAAACATTCTTCAACCTCCTGAACCTGCAACAGTCATTTTCCTGGAAAGAGGTTTCCTGGGGGCACCTTCTTTTGGGGGCTGTAATTTGAACCCCTCATCAAACTTGAAGGGTAGACAGAGGAGAGTCTGCAGGAGATCTCCTGTGAGTTTGGTGTCTTTAGCATTCTGGGGGGCTGTTCTACTGCATCATGAACCTCACAAACTAAACCAGTTTGTTTGGTGGCAGTTCGTGGTTTGCAAACTGGGCATGTCATGAACCATGAACTGAACTGAGCCACATTTGCCTGGTTTGTGCCCATCCCTAATGTTTCAGAAGCAAAACAGATCCATTAGGAATTTGAGCTTGGAAATAAGATGGCAACTAGTATAATGAATCTAACAGAGATGACATATGGCTTAAACAGATCCATTCAACAGATAAGGTGCTGCCTTTTGGATCAGTTGGAATTTGTGAGTTGCTTTCAAGGGCAGCCCTATGTAGGGTACATTAGAGTAGTTTAGGATCAAGGATCAACAAGATGGGACAGGCTGGATCCAAGAGGAGATGCTAGCTACAAGTTCAGTGTGACTGAGAGGAAAAGACTTTTAGCAGCACCAACCTATTTGTCTTCCAGTAGCACTTCCATCTAATAAGTAAATCTGTTTAATGGCTGTGAAGACAATCCAGGTTTGATTGGGCTGACCTGGCTGGCTAGGCAGGTGTCCCCTACCTCCTTCACCTCTCCATGTGCATCCATCCCAAAACTGTACACTCAGTGGAAGAGGATGACCATCTCAGATAGGAGTGTACCATGTTTTGATCAAGGTTATGCAATAGCTGCATTCCCCTGCTAGAACCACAAAACAAGTACATCCATTTAATAGACTCTCCTTAATGTGTACTAATTAATACGTAGAGCCAATGTGGTGTAATGGTTAAGAGTGGATGGAAACACAGCATTGAAATGTTTTAAATCTAATAACATTTAGAATGTTCTTCTGGACTCCTGCCCTCTGGCTAGAAACAAAGCATAGTTATCCCAATATTTAGAAGGGGCAACAAACAAGATCCACATAATTCAACTTGTTGGATATTGCCTCCAGATATTGCCTCCAGTAAATTCCTACTGAGTACACTGGAAGGATGGGAAGAGGCTAACCAGATTATTTTCCCTGAACAAGCTGATTTCAGAAAGGACCAGGGGTCCGTTGGAGCAGGAGCGCACAGGAGCACAGCTCCGGGAGTGAGGAGCCCAGGGGGCGGGCACATGACCAAGCCCCGCCACCTCCTCAGCTTCCCCGAGCAGTGCCCCGGGGAAAGCTCTGCTAGGGTCTTTATTGTTTTTAATGTTTTGTTTTAACATTGATAATTTTATCATTGTTCCTTTTATGACTGTGTGCTTCTTTTCCAAAGACTTGCTCAAGGTGGCATACAAATTTTCTAAGTATACCATTTTTTACTTGGGCACATGGCACATAAGTACTGGAGAAATTTTACCAGCCCTTCAGCAGCTTCCACCTTATCAGTTTGGTGTAGTGGTCAGGAGTTGGACTCTAATCTGGGAGAACCGGGTTTGATTCCCTACTCCTCCACATGCAGCTGCTGGTGTGACCTTGGGCCAGTCACAAGTTCTCTCAGAGCTGTTCTCTCATGAGCAGTTCTCAAAAGACCTATCTCAGCCCCACCTACCTCACAGGGTGTCTTGTTGTGGGGAGGGGAAGGGGAAGGGATGGGTGGTGCACATGTCCTGGGTATCTCAAGTCTACTCGAAACCTGGTGGTTTCAAGGGAGCAGGAAGAGAATGAGGGTGTGTTCTTTATGCTTATTTTTATTGCACAAAGTATTGGATGGGGAAGGGAACGGAGGAAGAGCAGGTCAGTTTCACTCACCTATGGAGTGGAGCCTGAGGGGTGGGTATTGCCTTCTGACACACTTCCGGTATGTTAGGGGGTGTGGCATATGCAAATGAGTTATGCTAATGAGCTCCTGCACCTCTTTTTCTATGAAATGACCCCTGGAAAGGACCAATCTACCATCAACCGTTCTCTGATATTGTACCACTTTGCTTTAAAAACACACGATAACACTTGTTCATCATTTGACAATTATATTCCACAACCTAGTACATTTTGTGTATTCACTTTGGAAAACTAACTTTCTGAAGTTAACAGAAAGAAAAATTGCTACTGTGCTTTTGTTAGTACTTGGATGATCCTTACAGTTCTCCTATATACCATATGACATGGCTGAGTATTCCAGGTCTTTGCAAAATAAGAAGCATGTTTCCATGGGGTGGGGATTCCTAATTTCCCTTCTGTTAAATGGGAAGCAGAAGCAACATCCCTCTCATGGAAGTGTTGGAGAAATGACGGAGTAATTTCTAAGTGTTGGATTGTAGACCACACTTTGGCTTCGCTTGTGTTTTGCAGGCTACCAAATTTTCTTATCAGCACCCCATGGGAGTCTACTTCAAAGGCACTCTTCAGTGCTGATTTAGTCCATTCAAGCCAGATAAGACTGTAGAGCTGCCTCAGCAGGAACAAGGAGCTGAGCTGTGATTTAGCATTCATAGATGTTTTCACTGGAAAAGGGGCCTTTAGCATTTTCCCATATTATTTTCTGCCTGGGTTTAGAAGCCAGCAGAATGTACACTACAGGCAGAACATGGTTTAAAAATAATGAAGGTAATAAATTGCTGCTTCACCCTGCCTTTGTGCAGTAAAAAATACTAGGCAAAGGGTTAAAAATCACTAAGACCCAGAAAAGGTCAGGGGGTCTCAGGTGGCCTCAGTAGGTGAGGATCTGCTTATCTGCAGATCTGATCTGCTTATGGGGTTAACCTGATAACTGGCTATACTACCGTCTCTTATGCGATGCAGATTCCTGTAGCCTTTGTATAGTTTCTTGTCCCTTGGTTTGTTGTCTGCTTGGATGGTGGGCTGTCTGCCCCTGGCTCACATGTCCACAGCTTTCTCTCTCCTCCTCCCCCCGCGCAGTGAATCAGCCCCAGAAATTTCTGTGTCCTTTTTCTTGGGTTCTTCCCAGAGCTGCAGGGGCATTCTAGGTTGAGGCAGTTAACCAATGTCCTCTCTGCAGGGACCAAAAAACTCATACTTGCTATAAAGCATGAGAGAGAATCTGAAAATGTTCCCTTTACAGCAGATTGCGTGAGAACTTGGAGAGAGTGCTTCTTTTGAATCAAGAAAACCCACCCTGAGCCAATGATGACTGGGCCAAAGAAGACATAGCATAATTTACTGCTGTTGCAAGGTGTTTGGTGGAAATGATTAGAAAGAGTCTATATCAGTTTCGTATGACTTCCCTTCCAGCCTAAACTTTCTCTGAATTCTCAAAAACACACAGTCAAGCATCACAGGATGGATAAAACAAATACATTGGTTTCCCAATGTGTTAATGTTACTCAAAACATGGAACAAACATGAATTTTTCATTTCATTTTAATTTAGTTTTAAAGCAAATGACCAGGTCTAGTTAATTGACTTTTTGCCCTAGATTCTATTTAGCCATCCTATGTAGTGGGAATTGCAACTGGTGGGTGACCATCAGGCCTGTCTACTTCACAGAGATTTTGTGAGGGCAAAATGGGGAAGAGAGACACATGTATGCCACGCTGATCTTGCAATAATGGTGTGTGCTAGTTAAATAGCATGGTTTTATTCTTTGGGTTAAGGAGACAAGCAGCATAGAAGCTTTGTAAATAAACGAAATAAATTTACTATGATATATAGGCAATTCCTCACAGTTGCAAGTAATGTAAAATTTCTCTTTGCATGGCACATAGGTGCAATACCTAGGTGCAATACCTAGTTCTTTACAGGATATTTCACTTTTCAGTCAGGGATACTGCTAATGATCTTTTCCTCCTTAAAGGCCATATGATTCTATATCAGCTTAATGGTTGAGGCACGGGCTGGCATATTGAAATGAGGAGAGGAGGCCAGAATAAAAGAATCCTACTAAAGGGATTTAACAGAGTTTTTCTCCCTCCCCAAAATTATTTAAGCTTTCCACCTCCAGGTGACAGTTTTAATTATAAAATGCATTGTATAAATCATAGACAATGGCAAACAGCTTTCTGTGTAAATGCTGGAAATGCTTTAAATATTCACAGTGCAGGTTTGATACTCAGGAGAATTAATCAAACTGTCAGGCCTTAGACCAGGAACTGCTATGAACACAAACGACTGTGCTACCGTTACTTAGCAACCATAACTGAAGAGGTTAAGGTAGAACTTGCATTTACTTTCTTATTTGTGAGGGGGAAATTCCTCCTTCCAATATTCAATTTGTGTATGTGTTTCATTTCCTGAGAGATAATGTCTTTTGTATGTTTTAATGCCACTGTGTTTGTACCATACAAAACAACTTTCCTTCAGCCCCATTTGAAGGAAATGTGGAATTTTAAAGCTTCGGGGTATGGTACAATAGAACTGATGAAAAGTTTTGATCATGGGGTAGGACACAGACTTACTTTTTAAGTACAACTGAATCACACTGACTAAATATGATCAGTGGCAGTGTGATCAGTATCACACTTAAGAGTTTCAAATGAGGCTTGGGGACACCCGGTTCAAATCCCCAGACAACCATGAAAATCACTGTAGAATCCCTGTTAGCCTACTTGCCTTACAAAGTAGTTGTGAAGGTAAAGTGAAAATAAATCTATTTTTCCTTACCATTCCAAGTTACATTTAGAGTTATTGAGGAAAAATGGGATCTGTTTATTTATTTAAAATGTGTATATACTTGCCTTGGAGTTGCCAGGTCTGCCATGGCCACCAGCAGGGGATGGGGGGTAGAGTTGCCAGATCCAGGTTGGGAAACTCCTGGAGATTTGGGGATGGAGCCTAGGGAGGAGAGGGACTTCAGTGGGATAATGTGCCATAGAGTCTACCCTACAGAGCATCCATTTTCTCAAGGGGAACTAATCTCTGTAGTCTGAAGATGTAATTCCAGGAGATCCCCAGGAGGCTGGCATCCCTAAAGCCCTGCCTGTACCCTGAGCTTCTCAGGACCCAAGATGGGGAGTAACCATATAAAAACAATGTAAATACCATGTGATAAAACATTAAAACAACAAATATATTTTTAATTTTTTTAAATTATTTTTTATTAAACTTAAAACTTTTTACAATACAAATGGATAATTAGCATACAATAAACTGGTACACAATTGTATTTTGTTACAATGGCACCATGATGTCATGATAACAAACCCCTCCAGAATACAATCCAAGGGAAAATTTCTAATTACAGTTTGATTCTACATCAATAAGGAGATTTAACAAATACTGGTGGCCTTTACTCAGATGTGCAGAATTAGAAATACAGAAGGTCATTCACTCTACAGTTACGAGGAAGTATATTATACTTTGCCATATAGTCTAATACCAGATATCATTTTTCATTAAGTGTAGAACAGTAAGTACTAGAAGCATTTTGTGCGAGATTATCTGTTATTATTTTCTATAATAAAGTATTATCATACCTTGTCATACCATAGTGAAAGTGAGGGTGCCTTTTTATCTTTCCATTTAGCAGTGATTACTAATTTTGAAGCCACTAGGAGACTCGTGATCAACTGTTTTTTTGGTGTTGTTGTTTGTGTAGTTTGCAGATCTTTCCAATAATTTAAGAGTAATGATTCTGGGGTTAATGATACTTTACAACCTGTGAAATTATGTATAAGTACATTACCACCAACAGTGTGTAAAATTTCCTAACTGACCACAATTCTTCCAACTCATTGGATGAAACTCTTGATCTATATAATGCTGCCTTGAGGGAGATAGGTACCATCAGGTGAGTAATTTAAATGACTGTAACCTAGTATTGATAATATTTTATATAAACATTTGAGATTTCCTAATCATATCGCAGTCATGCTCAGTAAAATCTGCTGCACAATCTCTTTGCCAAAGATTTTGATATCTAGGTGTCTGCTTGGTTTTGAGCTCTAAGAAGATCTTATACACCTTTGAAAGTAAACCTTTGACGGTCTCTTCATTCATTTTGAGTATACTATCAAAATCCCGTTAGTGGTCTTTGGAAGGCTACTATTAAGTCCAGTTGTTCTAGTAGATGCTTTCATAAGTATTGATACCAGTTGAGTTTACCATCTAGCCTTCTTTCTAACTGGGATTTATCCAAGATGACTCCTCTTTTTACTAGGTCAAGTAAGTACCGTATTTTTCGCACTATAGGACGCACTTTTTCTCCCCAAAAAAGAGGGAGGAAAAGTGCCTGCGTCCTATGGTGCAAAGCTCCCGGGGCCGCGGCAAGCGCTGTGGCCCCGGGAGGAAACCCTCCTCCCACCCCCCCCCCACAGAAGCTCCTGGGGCCGCCGCAGCCCTGGGAGGAAGATTCCAGCCGCCACCCCCCCTCAGATGCTCCCGGGGATGCAGCGCTTGCCGCGCCCCAGGAGGAAGATCCCCCGCTACCCCCCCCAGATGCTCCCGGGAGGAAGATCCCCTGCCAGAAGCTCCCGGGGATGCGGCAAGTGCCGCGCACCCGGGAGGAAGATCCCCCCCTCCCCGCCACCCCCAGAAGCTCCCAGGGACGTGGCAAGCGGCACCCCCAGAAGCTCCCGGGGACGCAGCAAGCGGCACCCCCAGAAGCTCCCAGGGACGCGGCAAGCACCGCGCACCCGGGAGGAAGATCCCCCCCTCCCCGCCACCCCCCCGCACCCAGGAGGAAGATCCCCTGCCACCCCCCCCAGAAGCTCCCGGGGACACGGCGCTTGCCGTGCCCCGGGAGGAAGATCCCCCGCCACCCCCCCCAGAAGCTCTCGGGGATGCGGCAAGCACCGCCGGCCCCGGGAGGAAGCCCCCCTCCCACCCACCCCCTCAGAAGGAGCATATCGATTGCCCCCGCCGCCGCTCGCCAGATAAATGTTTGCGCCTGAAAGCTGACAGGTGGGGAGGGCACAGGAGGTGAGATGCCAAGCGGGGAGGGAAGGGTGGGTGGATGGATGGATGGGCACGAGAGAGGGGGAAGGCGGCAGAGGGTAGGTGGGAAAGCGGGGCCGGCGGCCAGGAGGACCCAGGGCCCGCGCTTGCTTCCTAAGAGCCCCAGGTGGGCGCGCAACCCACATTGCCCCAAAGCTGGCCTGGCGCAGTTCCGGTGCCTGCGTGGGCATGTTGTGAAACTGGCTGCGATCCTAAGCGCGCTGCCCTGCTAGCGAGTCCCGCTCTGCACAACGGGGCGGGGCTGGGGGGCTTGCTTCCAAGGCGGTGGTTAAGAGTCCGTGCTCCTCCACCATCACCCCCGCACACACACACATCGAGTTTATTTGGAGCCGTGCCCTGGCGCAAAAGACCCTTTATAGTATCTGAGCGGGCGATGAGGACTTAGCAAGGGAGGCAGAGAGACCAGCACTTTGGGGGCGGGGGGAAGGCGGGTAATGCATGTCTCCCGCGAGCTCCAAAACACTTCGAACTGGCTGTGGTTGGAGCGGAGGTCCAGGCTCCGTCCCCTCCCTGCCGGCCGCCCCTCCGCTCTCCCCCCTCTCCCGTCACCTTTTCTTTCCCTTCAGCTTCCCTGCGAGTCCTCCTCCCCTCTCCATCCCCAGTACAAAGGAATGGGAGATGCCTGGAGCTTTTTTTTTTTGGCAAGGCAAGACTCAGGAGCAACAGAACCTGGGAGGGAGGGAAGAAAAGGAAGGAAGAGATGGATCGGATCCCATAGGAACTGGATTCCAGAGCAAGCGCTCCCTTCTTGGAAAGGAGAGGAAAGGAGCTTGAAATTGGGGGGGGGGGAGGCTAGAATAAATCTGGGGGCTGTCAGGGGGACAGAAACTGTCACTAATCCAGGGCTGCATTTTCAGCATACCACTGATGCTGGAAAGGGGAACACACTGCCATATACTGAATGAGACCCTTGGTCCAGCAAGGTCAGTATACTCAGATGGGCAGTGGCTCTCTCATCACCTCTGGCCTGATCCTTTTGAATGGAAGGACTGAATCTGGGACCTTATGTGGGTGAAGCAGATGCTCTGCCACTCAGCCACAGACCCTCCCGGTGTTCATCCGGAGGGTGCCCTTGAAAATGTAGTTGCTTTTGGGAACTTACTCAGGAGGTCAACCATGGAAGGTTGCCTCAGGTGAAAACTGCAAGGTGGTTTCCCCTAACTTCAGTCTTTTCCCATATACCGTATTTTTCGCACCATAAAACGCACTTTTTCTCCCCCAAAAAGTGGGGGGGGAGTGCCTGCGTCTTATGGTGCGAATCCCCCCCATTCGCTCAAGCTCCCGGGGCCGCGGCAAGCACCGCGGGCCCGGGAGCATGCCCCCGCCTCCCTCGCCCTCCCCCCAGTGTAGATCCCGGCTCCGCGGCGAGTGCCGCGGGCCGGGAGCATGCCCCCGCCTCCCTCGCCCTCCCCCCCAGTGTAAATCCCGGCTCCGCGGCGAGCGCCGTGGGCCTGGAGCAAGCCCCCGCCTCCCTCGCCCTCCCTCCCAGTGAAGAAAGCCCTCCTCCCACCCCCCCTCAGAAGCCCCCCTCCCACCCACTCCCCTCAGAAGCTCCCCCCCTCAGAAGCTCCCCTCCCAGCCCCCCTCCCTCCCACCCCCCTCAGAAGCCCCCCCCACCTCAGAAGCCCCCCTCCCACCCCCCCTCAGAAGCCCCCTCCCTCCCACCCCCCTCAGAAGCTCCCCTCCCAGCCCCCCTCCCACCCCCCCTCAGAAGCCCCCTCCCTCCCACCCCCCTCAGAAGCCCCCTCCCTCCCCTGCTCACCTTTCCCACCCCATTCCTTCCCCCCTCACCATTCTTGGGCTGGGGGGGGAGGTAGGGAGGTAAGAACTGGGCCTGAGTGGCGTTAAGCCACTGGGGCCCAAGCAAGGGGGGGGGGAGGGAAACACCTTGTCTTTCTGTCTTTCTGACTGTCTTTCTGACTGTCTTTCTTTCTTTCTGTCTTCCTTCCTTCCTTCCTTCTCTCTCTCCCCCCTACCTACCTACCTTCTTTCTTTTTCTTTCTTTCTTTCTTTCTTTCTTTCTTTCTTTCTTTCTTTCTTTCTTTCTTTCTTTCTTTCTTTCTTTCTTTCTTTCTTTCTTTCTTTCTTTCTTTCTCTCTCTCTCCCCCCCCCCAACTACCTACTATATGGTTCAGAATATTTTTTCCCCTGTTTTCCTCCTCTAAAACTAGGTGCGTCTTATGGCCAGGTGCGTCTTATAGTCCGAAAAATACAGTAGATGAATGGAATCGGAAAGACTGGGATTGCAGAGTGAGGGAAGGGAGACTGCCAAAGGAAAAACGTGAGAAGGTGCTCCCTATCTGATCCAGTGGAGCATGGGCCAGGCTATGCGCTCACTAGCCATGATATGGTCTGTTTGTGACATCTTAGACACGCATACACAAAAAATAGGAACTTTGTTTTTTGGGACCTCCAAGACTGCCTGAACGGGACGACGTCACATATTCATTTACTTTTGTTTATACCCTGCCTTTCTCCCCAGTGGAAGGGGCTTATTTCATTCTCTACTCCATTTTATCCTCACAATAACCCTGTGAGGGAGGTAGAGGAGAGAGTGCGGGACTGGCTCAAGGTCACCTAACAAGCTTTCATGGCAGAGTGGGGATTCGAATATGGGTCTCCCAGATCCTGTTAGGACACTTGAACCCTGATGTGGGGGTGGGGAGTGGAGACAGGGCATGTTTGTACCGAGCCCAGAGAAAGACGAGGTTGATCACACACAAGAAACTGCCTTATACAGTCAGTGTTGTCTACTCAGAATGGCAGCTGCTCTCCAGGGTCTCAGGCTGAGGGCTTTCCCATCACCTACTGCCTGGTCATTTTAACTGGAGATGCCAGGGATTGAACTTGGGACCTTTTGCATTCCAAGCAGATGCTCTGCCACACTGGAGGCCATGTTGCGTGAAAGGTTTTTGGAGAGGATTTCCCAAGCTTGCCTGGAGCTCCTGGAATTCCACCACTACTAAGAGCCTTTCCAAATTATTCTCACCCACCCCCACTATATCCTAGCATTAATTTGGTCCTGGTCTGAAATATAGTCAATACACAGGTAACCTGACACAGAGACAAATCTAGTTTCACAGTTCACAGTAAAGCTGCGCAGTCCACCATTTTAAAACTAAAGAGGCAGGTGTGCTCGTCAGTCCTGGGGAAGGAAAGTGCACCAGCCTATCAAAAATAAAAACCCTAGATTGAAATAAGTCAAACCAGGGGTCATTTCGTAGAAAAAGAGGTGCAGGAGCGCATTAGCATAACTCATTAGCATAACTTATTTGCATATGCCACACCCCCTGACATCACCAGAAGTATGTCAGAAGGCAAGAAAGAAAGAAAGAGAGAGAGAGAGAGAAAGAGAGAGAGAGAAAGAGAGAGAGAGAGAGAAAAGGAAGCCCCCCTCCCTCCCACCCCCTGCACAACCCTGCACAAGCTCCCGGGGCCGCGGCAAGCACCGCCGGCCCCGGGAGGAAGCCCCCTCCCTCCCTCCTGTTCACCCCTCACCCCTCCCTCCCCTGCTCACCTTTCCCGCCCCATTCCTCCCCCCTCACCATTCTTGGGCTGCAGGGGGGGGGGAGGTAGGGAGGTAAGAGCTGGGCCTGAGTGGCGTTAAGCCACTCAGGCCCAAGCAAGGGGGGCGAGGGAAACACCTTTTCTTTCTTTCTTTCTTTCTTTCTTTCTTTCTTTCTTTCTTTCTTTCTTTCTTTCTTTCTTTCTTTCTTTCTTTCTTTCTCTCTCTGTCTGTCTTCCTTCCTTCCTTCCTTCCTTCTCTCCTCCCTACCTTCCTGTTTCTTCCTTTCTTTCTCTGTCTGTCTGTCTGTCTTTCTGTCTTCCTTCCTTCTCTCTCCCCCACCTACCTACCTTCCTTCCTTCCTTCCTCCCTCCCTTCCTTTCTTCCTTCCTTCTGTCTCTCTCTCCCCCCCACCTACCTACCTTCCTTCCTTCCTTCTCTCTCTCTCTCTTTCCCCCTACCTACCTACCTTCCTGTTCCTTTCTTTCTTTCTGTCTTTCTTTCTGTCTTCCTTCCTTCTCTCTCTCCCTCCCTCCCTTCCTGTTTCTTCCTTCCTTCCTTTCTGTCTTCCTTCCTTCCTTCTCTCTCTCTCACCCCTACCTACCCCCTCCCTCCCCCACTCACCTTTCCTGGGCTGCAGGGGGGGAGGTAGGGAGGGAAGAGCTGGGCCTGAGTGGCGTTAAGCCACTGGGGCCCAAGCAAGGGGGAAACACCCTTTCTTTCTTTCTTTCTTTCTTTCTTTCTTTCTTTCTTTCTTTCTTTCTTTCTTTCTTTTCTGTCTGTCTTTCTGTCTTTCTGTCTGTCTTTCTTCCTTCCTTCCTTTTCTCTCTCTCCTCCCTCCATCCCTCCGTTCCTGTTCCTTCCTTCCTTCCTTTCTCTTCCTTCCTTCTTTCCTTCCTTCTCTCTCTCTCCCCCCTACCTACCTACCTACCTACCTACTTCCTTTCTTCCTTCCTTTCTTTCTTCTCTCTCCCCCTCCCCCAACTACCTACTATTTGGTTCAGAATATTTTTTCCCCTGTTTTCCTCCTCTAAAACTAGGTGCGTCTTATGGTCAGGTGCGTCTTATAGTCCGAAAAATACGGTAATTTATTTTTGCTTGCCTCCAGATCTTAGAAAATCCTGAGTCTTCCCCCATCCCAAACCAATCTTGATGTAGAAAATTTGACAATGAAAAGATTTTTCCTACCAACTTGTCCCTTCTTTTATCCCAGATTTTTAGTGTGTTGTGAAGAAACATATTATTTTAGACTTGAGATAGCCTGAAACTTTGTTTATTCCAGATTATTTCATTTATCATTTTTGGTTATGAGAAAGTCTGTTCTATTCCAATCTAGTCTTCTTCTGCTCCTTTGTAAAGCATCCTTATAATATTAACCAGATTCAATGCTTCATAGTAAAGCAGAAGATCCAGTATGTCTAATCCCCCTTTCGTCACTGGTCTGCACATAATAATAAAAGCAACTCTCGGTTTTTATAAACCCATATTAACTCATTTAGTAGTTTTTGCCATTTCCCTATTTCTCTGTTTGGAGTTTCTGTAGGCAGTGTTCTGAAAAGGATTTTAAAAATTGTAAATATAAAACTTTTCCATTTTTTTAGTTGGGTTGCTGCTTCATGATATGTCGTATCATGATTGTAGTTAAGTAGGTCTTTCATTTCTATTGGGACTTGTATTCCTAAATACAGCCATGTGGATGTAATCCATTTGTAAGAGTATTTGTCTTTAAGAGAGGTAGTTACATTTACATCTAAAGGAAAAGATTTTGATGTTGATGGATTAATACATAACCTGAGATTATGCTGAAAGCATTTATGATTGATTGTAATGTTGCAAGATATTTCATTGGATCAGATAAATATAATACAAGATCATCTGCAAACAGGATTATTTTGTGTTCTCTGTCCCCAACTCATATTCCTCTAATTGCCTCATTTTGCCATATTGCTTCTGCCAATGGTTCTGTTCTTAGAGAGAGGCTGTGGTCACATGGCACCCTAATCGTGATTTTCTCCTGCTGTACTTTAAATCCGGATTTTTTTTCTTTCAGATTGGGATGATCACACATTCCTCCCCGAACCGCAGCATTGCTGGATGAGGCTTGTAGGGGGGGTTGTTTTGGGTTGCTCGCTCCTGCTGCTGTTGGCTGATGCTCCCCCCCTTTTCCTATTCTGGGCAGACCATGCTATTTTCCAGAATCATTATTTTCTCCAGCATTTGATGTTCATTGCTTGTATAGATCGAACCTCTTCCTATATTGTCAGACCCAGCTCCATTGTGATTTCAGCTGTCTAAGAGACTTGTTTTACTGAGGCTTTGATCTCTTCTAGTTGTGAAGCCAGCAGTTTCAGCGTGGTTGAGATTTTATCTAAGATCGCTGTCTCTAGCGTTCCTAGATACATTGCTAAGGATACTGTTGGGTTGGATTTTGTTAATGACGCCTCTCCTTGTGAGGCAGTTAAACTATTGTCCACCATTTTATGATTCTCCACTTCTCTTAAGATCTTTACTTTTCACTGGGTTCCCAAGGGGAAATATGTTTGAAGTGATGGCATGTGTTGCAGGGAGTGCTTATTATTATTTCTCCCCTTTCTTCATACCTTAGAAGATCTGTCTGTCATTTGACTGTGATTATTGAGGCAAAAGGGAGGTAAGGGAGGGAGTTTGGGTTCAAGCATCTGTCAGAAACTGACATGGGATTGCCTGTTGTGACATATGTTTGATCTGTGCTTAATTGTTATGCCTGATATACAAGTTCCTAATGAGTTATTCTTTCTTCATGTAAGCGTTTCCTCATTTCTACCCCACAGCTGCAACTACCGGTTCTTAATCCCTTTTCATTCCCAGGTCCCGCCCGGGAGTTTGCATCGGTTTATCAATCCACCCCACAGGAATGCGGAGTCTCTCCTGTTGCTTAGCTCCGCTTAGCTCTGCCTGCTTGTTGCTTTCCGCTAGCTTGCTTGCAGTTCTGCGTAGCCTTCTACGAGCGTGCACACTGAGTGGTTTACCTTGTCTCAAGTTATCTCCTCTCTTGTGTCTTTGAACAGAGGGGAGGAAGAAATACTCTGTGAACTGCATACTTGTTATGTTAGCAGGTTTTGAGAAACTGAAAACTAGACTCAGCAACAACTTTGTGCCATGAGAACAAGTACTCCTTTTTCCTTTCCCATGGGGACTAGCTTTCTCGTGTCTTCCGTGGGAATTGGTTTTACTGTTAGAAGCGTGCCAAAATTGTAGCTCACTGATTGGTAGTATACCTGTAAACATGTAGCAGTTTTAGTATATCTATGAATGTAACCCATATCACTCCATTACTAACTGAACAAGTGTATGACTCCAGTGATCTTTCTACAAGTAAAGGACTTTTTACCCAAAGACCTGTTGTGGACTATATTCATTGGGACATTCTCACAGCATCCACCATTCTGCCATGCAACACCATGCCCCCATATTAAAAAAAAATAAAAAAGCAATCTAAAACAGCTTATCCCTCCCACTAGGCATGGTGGAGATACTAAAAAGGTCTGAGCATAGACTGTCACAGAACATTCATTGAACAAAGAGAGTACCAAAAATAGGTCCTGCTGAGAGAAACAAAGTTGCCACGGTCATGCCAGAAGTGGTGGTCCTTTAAGTATGAGTCCTGGGTATCCCAATGTAGGATGATCCCCTTCTGAGTACCCAAAAAACAACTTGAATTGAAGGACCCATTTTGACAAAAAAAAAAAAAAAGACATGGCAACATGGATTGCTGCAGTGAGGAAGGGAAAGAAGGTAAAGTCGCCCCTCTCTGCCTCTTATGCCAGTGGAGTGAGAAGTATATAATTTGCACACAGAAGGTCCTAGATTTAATCAATGGGATCTTCATTTAAAGAAACCTTGACAGCTAGTGAAAGAAACTCTGGAGATCCACTGCAAATCAGAGCAGACAATACTGAACTGGTATAAGATAGATTCATATATTTTTATGTCCCCTTGCTGGGTTTCAGTATGCAAGACTAGATCTTTAAGATCAATGCTGTGCTAGGCAGAAGTTCAATTCTCTGCTCCAAATTTTCTCCTTGGCTCAAGTTGTTCAAGAGGGACCACAGCAGAGTATCTTATTTGACCAAAATCTTATTTCACCTTTCCTAGGCTTGAAATGGCTTTAACTTCTTTGAGGTTCCAAACTATGCCTTCAGCCATTCTAGAAGGTTGCTATGCACATATACCAATTGCTGCCCATTTTTGTATTTGTGGAGCCTTGGTCCTGAAAGACCTTCGATACTACATTCTGTTCTGCCTTCTGTATACAGAGCCCAGAAACACATTCATTGGCAAAATTTGGGGGGGGAAAACTATCCCTCTTTCTTTTCAGTGCAGACACATATTTCTCTTATACAGTAGCACAGTTTGCCCTGGCAGCTAACAAAAATTGGGCTCAAGCTATGCTTAATGGTTGAGATTTCTTCACCAGTAAACAAAGAAGGTGCTAATCTGTTCTAATGAACTTTTACATGTGTTTAACATTATAGCTTTGTTGTTGCTGTTCTTCCTCCATTGTGATGGTCTCTGGCCACATACAATAAACACATTAGACTTGATTCATATATTTTTGTGCTGCTGGCAGAAGAGACAGGAGAAGGCTAATTTACTGGCTTACACCTCCTCAGTGTAGCTACTCACATTATGAAAATATGACCTAGAAGTGGTTTTGAATTTCTCATCTTTGCTTTTTTAACCTGTTTTTATTCCGGTCCCACTTGTCCATTGTGCACCTGTGTTTCTGAATACAGGACATAGTTTTCTGGGCAGAAAACAGTGCCAGATGAATTGGGAGCCAGGGTGGTGGTTCCCAGAAATGCTGGCAGAGAGGTGAGCTGCCTCAGCCCAGTCCACACTAACAAGTAAATGCTTATTATTAATAATATTAGTTTAACCTATAACCAATGCTCCCTCTAAGCTGTGGAATCCTTTGAGCAAAAATTCTACTTTGTGAGCTACTTGCTTTAAAGTTGTGAGCGAGTAATTTGACTGCTGCATAAATTATTTTGCTCTGGAGCCATCCTTCCTGAGCTAAGACAAAAATGAGCGAGCCAGAGGCTAAAAAAAACTGTGAGCTAGCTCACACTAACTCAGCTTAGAGGGAACACTGTTATAAGCTAGTTCCTTGTGTTTTCATTTTGAGGAAGGGGACAACATACTGGCTTTATACTGCAATCCTATGCAGAGTTACTCCAGTCTAAGCCCATGGATTTCAGTGCATTTATGTATTACAATTGGTTTTACTTTTGCATTCGTAAATGACATTTTAACACTAAAGAAGAGACACTGCCTTCAGTTAAGGAATGACAAGTCATTTTTGGCTGAAAAAGCAGAGTATAAGTATAAATATATACATATAATGTATCTTATAAAATTAGCATTCATTTTTTCTGTGACTAAAGGAAATAAAGCAATCCTAGATTGCTTTAAATGTATAAGCCCGAGGGTAGTGAGTAGATGTTCCTCATTTAATTTCTCTTTCTATATTCATTTATAAATTGTCAACAGATTCCGTTTTCTGCTTTTTGATGTTGGCTGTATAGATTCATTCGTATTGCATATGCGTCTTGTAAAATTTATATGGTGTTTATATGTAAAATGTTCATCACTCATTCCTATAATATAGGTATAATGCTGATTTATTGACTTACAAATAATGCTGAAAGACGCATACATTTTGTGGAGAAAATTCAAAGCCGGGAAATAGAAAGTGGCATGAAAATAAAGAATCGCAGGCTTGATTTGCACAAGGGAGACATGAAATCTAAAGCAGACTTTTTGAGTCAAAACAGTGTGGATGAGAAATTTAAAACTACCTCTACAAATAAGCTTGTATGTGCCCCAATCACCAGGTCACCCATTAAGCTTTCTATGGGCTGAACAACAGCTTCTCCATTGAGCTGAAAGTTCTTGAGTCAATAAGCCTTCAACTTTCCACAGCAATGTGAGGAGAGAGTAGGCCAGTGAATGAAGCTGTTCTGCACCCCAAGATGTATATGGCTTCTCTTCAGTATTATTTGATTCATTCCTCCAAACAAATACAATATGCCTGCTGGGAGAGATTGTTTGACCTCTCTCAGCTCCAACATCATCTGCTGAAAGATTTTCCTTTGGCAATGGGTTAAAAATAATAGTGGCTCTGAAAATTTGATGAAAGCTGGAGGGGAAGTATTACTTCGACATTGCTGGCTATCGCACAAACAAAGCTGAGGTCCCTGAACTTATAAAATAATCATGCTCAAATGACTCAAAATCTTCCATTGTCTTCCTGCTTTGTTTAAGCAAGGAGTTTATTTCAGTCTGTTTAAAACAACTAAGAAAAGGGTATGTCAAACTTCTGACACGTCCAAGTAAGGGTTGCGAAGGGCCAGGGGTCATTTTGTAGAAAAAGAGGTGCAGGAGCTCATTAGCATAACTCATTAGCATAACTTATTTGCATATGCCACACCTCCTGACATCACTGGAAGTGTGTCAGAAGGCAACACCTGCCACTAAGGCTCCACCCCCAAAATCTCCAGGTATTTCTCAACTCAGAGCTGATGAGCCAGCTTTACACTTTAACTAAAGACACCTTAGGTCTGGGGTGTCAAACATGCAGCCCAGGGGCCAGATCAGGCCCCCGGAGGGCTTCTATCAGGCCTGCTGTGGAACTGGCCATCTCCTGCTTTCAGTTCTGTTGCTGCTGCTGCATCATAGCTTGCTTCCCCAGACTCTCTCACTTATTCAGCCATTTCATGTTTTAACCTGGGTCCTAGACTCAGAACTCTGTGCATGAGATTTCTGTGGTGAATGTCAATAAATCAAAAGTAGGTTTGCAGCTTATATATACACACCTGAACAGCATACTCAAGATTGCAACACCACAGACATTTTGATGCAATTATTCAGAGCAAGAGGTGTCAGTTATCAGAGACTGTTAAATCAACAAAATATTGCAAGAGTGCTAATGTTTTAAGCATGTTTTTATTTTAAGCAGGGGTCCTTTGGGGCCGGAGCGAGGTGGAGCGCTGCTCCGCCAGCCCAGGAGTGGGCAGTAGGGCAGCCACGGGCCGAATCAGATTCTCTGATCTGATTCAGCCCACCACCGAATTGCCACCAAATTCGGTGGTGGCTTTAAAAGCAGCTGGAGGGAAGGAGGTTTGAGGGAGAGGCTCCAAACTTGCAAGGTAGCTTCTGGGACCTCTCCCGCAAATACCCACCAAGTTTCAAGAAGATTGGACCAGGGGGTCCAATTCTACGGGCCTCCAAACAAGTTGCCCCCATTCCCTCCATTGTTCTCTATGGTGGGGGAAAAAGTAACATTTTTTCCCACCATAGAGAACAATGGAGGGGATGGGGCAACCTGTTTGAGGCCCCATAAAATTGGACCCCGTGGAAAAATCTTCTTGAAACTTGGTGGGTATTTCGGGGAGAGGTCCCAGCAGCTACCCTGCAAGTTTGGAGCCTCTCCCTCAAACCCCCTCTCCTCCAGCCCCTCATATACCCTATGAGTTCTTGCCATTGACTTCAATGGCCCATAGGGTATAATAGGGCTGAAACTGACATTCGGCTGGTTATGCTAATGAGTTATGCCAATAGGTATGCTAATGAGCTCCTGCACCTCTTTTTTTACAAAAGGACCCCTGATTTTAAGTAAAAGAAAATCTTTGTGTTTGTGTCCTTTGTAAAGTTTATATCTCTGCTACCTGTCATTATATTTTATGACACACATGGTTTGGCCCAACGAGGTCTCATTTGTGTCAGATCCGGCCCTCATAACAAATAAGTTTGACACCCCTGCTATAGGTTTCCTTTGCTCTTGCAGGGAAGCTACTGTACAACAACCATGAAGATACAGGTCAAGTTAGCATGCTTCTGCTTTTTTCCACAGCTTGTCACCATATGTTCCCACTCCTGGGCTTATCACTCCCAGAACGGCGTTCCTGCATGTTCTTGCTCGAAATGACCTCTGGAACAGGCTAGACAACTCTGGGTTGGAAAATTTCTGGATGTTTGAGGAGATGGAGACTGGGAGGCTGGGGTTTGAGGAAGAGAAGACCCTCAGCAGGTTATAATGTCATAGAGTCTATCCTCCAACAGGCAGCCATTTTCTCCAGGGTGACTGACCTCTGTAATCTGGAGATCAGTTATAATCTGGGAGATCTCCAGGCCCCACCTAGAAGCTGGTAACTGTATCTAGAAAATACAACGAAAAAAAATCAGGATTCCCCTCCCCCCAGTTTTTCTAGTTCAAAAGTTAGGAAATTTGAAGGCACATTGAAATAAACTCCTTTGAAATATCTAAAGTATTACTGTTTACATGTGAATAATTTTGGCAACAATTAATATGCTATTATCTAGCACATTATAGCATATTGTTGCCAAATTTACAGTAATACATTATTAAAATGTTCAGTGTTTTCAATGTTATAAATTTTAATATCCAAATATGCTGGTTGTCCTACTTATTGTGACTACAGAAGACTGTTTCTGTCCAAATAACACCCTCTGCTTTCTTCGCTACAATTTTTCTTCTAACTTCAGCTTTTACCCTTTTTTTTGTACGTCTCAGGTGGCAAAAAAATAAAATCCTACATAGGCTATGGTGGCATAACATACAGCAGTTTGTATCTCTCTTTCTCAAGTACTGGTTATATTTGCAATTTTGCATGTAGAAAGCCAAGCACAGTTCTCTTTTAAATGACATAAATATGCCAATTAGTACAATTTTATATGCTAAGTTATCAGTTATGTTTTTTAAAGCAGCAAAATAAGTTTAAGTTTGATAATAATGTAAATATTACACATATTTCATCCCCCTCCTTCCCCAAATTTCTAGGTTTTTTTAAAAAATTTCCATGACTTCAAACATTTTCTCTAGCCTAGCTACAGGGAAGGAGGCTGTACAAGGCCTTGGTTTTCATTCATTGCTTAACTGTCATACCAGTTCTTTTTCCGCCAAGGCCAACAGACTGGTCAAATAATGCCACTGAGCATCTACATGACAATAAAATCTTGTTAAAATAACAATTCACACAAAATAGTATCATAAACACCATGTAAAAGCAGAGAGATCAAATGTTAAATCAAGTCCAGTGTCTAATCAGATGTCCAGTCAGGTCCAGGCCACTGATGGGTGATTGGCCAAAAGGTGGCAGGGAGGGAGTCCTCTGCCTCAACCAAATGCCTGGTGAAAGAGCTCTGTCTTGCAGGCCCTGTAGAACTGCAATAAGTCCCACAGGGCCCTGATCTCCTAGGGGAGCTGATTCCACCAGCTATACAGCTTAAAGATGGCATAAAATCTCAGGGGGAAGTAATGTATGACTGTCTGATAAGAAGGACATTGGAGCAGAGGGGGGGTAGGAAGACAAGGGGGGTGCCAATCCAAGATGGAGCCTGTCGAGAAAAAGCCCATCATTGCCCTCAGCCATAAGCCCGGCAGAACAACTCTGTTTTACAGGCCCTGCAGAGCTGTAACAAGTTCCTCAGGGCCCTGATCTCTCCTGGAAGAGTGTTCCACCAGGGTAGAGCCAGGACACTTGGAGGCAACATCAAGGGAAAGCCTTAACCTCTATGCCTTATTGTTGGCCCTCCCGAGTAACTGGTTGGCCACTGTCTGAAACAATATGCTGGACTAGATGAATCATTGTTCTGATCCAGCAGGGCTGTCCTTATGTTCTTATGTACTTTAGTGAATGCAGGGAATTCTCCTGCCCCATGGAGATGTTTTTTAAGCTGTGTTGGACAGGACTGCAAATCCTATTATGTCCAGTTCTTGAGGAGGGTTTTAGAGTGATTTTGGATGCCCAGTGGCCTGGGTGACTCAAGGAGTCTTTGATCAACTTCACTCAGCATGTCAGTTGTGCCCTTTCTTGGAAAGATGAACTTGCCACTATTATCCATGTTATGTTCTTGTCTAGGATAGACTATCCTGTACTGTAATTTGTTTCAGAGTACATTGCAAAGTTTTTAATGGCCTGTGCCTATTTGCTCCCATATGAACCTGACAGATTAGGGTTGCCAAGCTCCAGGTGGGGGCTGCAGATCTCCCAGAATTACAAGTCATCTTCAGAATACATAGACAATTCTCCTGGAGAAAATGGCTGCTCTGGAGGGTGGTCAGATTAAGGCCAACTGATGCCCTATGCATAGCTCAGCAATGGTGCCCCTCGGCCCTTCCATTGCTTAACTGACAAGACATTAAGACTCAATATGTGAAGGTGAAATAAGATATTAAAAATTCAGTTTTCTTCCAGGCCTCCCCCAGGCCAGACTACACAACTCTAATCCATATAAACTTTAAAATATATATTTATTTATTTAACACTAAATAGCAATATAAGCAATATAAGCAATATAAGTGAAGTATTTACTTATAACTAGGGCAACAGGAAAAATTCAACACTTTGTAATGCATTTTTAATAAACTGTGATAACAGAAAAATGAAAATGCAAAAATTTATTTTAGAACACTATTTTTAATCACCCTCCCAAAGATTATAAGGCAAAATATGATCTGATATTAGCTCTACTGAAATTACGTGATCTCGAGAGTATACTTTTCAATTTTGAAAAATCCTCTCTCTACAGAAATAAATGTTGGTGGACAATTTTTTTTTAAAAAAAATATATTCTAATGGAGAAATATAATTCTTGAAACAAAACATCTTTTGTTCCATTGCTTTTGTAGCAGGTTGAACCAATAACACACAGAAATGCCAGCTGCTTTCAGAAGACAAAGTGTTTATGAAGACATCTGACCAGCCTTTGTAATCTGAGGTCCGAAGACACAGTTACATTCAAATCAAAATTGGCTGGCCCTTATTTCTTTGTTCTTCCCCTTTTTATACAGTATGAAAAACCTAATTCTACATTACGTGAACAGCGTCAGAAATAGCTCTTTTCAAGGTGATTGGACAGCATCACACATATAGCATAAGATGTAAAGTTTAGGGTTACAAACACTCATCTAGAGACTCCTTATCTGGTTGCCCTAGCAACTCCTAGCAACTCCTAAGTCACAGAGAGTTCAACTTTACTGGGCTCCATCAGTGTCTCTCTGTACCAGGAGATCTTCCCCACCTCAGCGCTACCTGTCAAACCTCTGGCCAGAACAATTTATGATTTGGAATTCCTATGCAAAGTTTAAGGCACTTGTGGGGGGAGAGAGAGAGCTTCTTGATTATATCACATACACAAGAGAGAGAATTGATTATATGAATAGAAAAGTAATGATAGTCTATCAATATAAGGATAATATTTTGTTTCATTCTACATTTCCCCCCTTTGGACATTGTCCATCAAACAAGGACAATTGTCCACCTTTTTGGCCCTATGGTAACTGCATCTGAGGAGAGGCCGCTCTGCAATGTCGTTGTGCAGCCTCCAGATAGAGGAGTTTGGCTGTATCAACACTGTCTCCAAGAGCAGCGTTCACAGATTTGTGAACAGCACTACGGATAAGTGGGATCAGGCAGGGCAAAAGCACCAAACCTGCGAGAGCAATTCCAATCAGGAAAATAGCCTTTTTCCAGTCAGTGAAAAGGCCCCCAAACCACCCTTCAGTAGAAAGGACGCCCGTCCAAGTTTGGACTGGCACATGTGCAAGGTTTCTCATGCAATCAGTAATCTGCTCAATGGTTTTTCCCGTGTCATCAGTCTGGAGACAACAGTTAGTAAGACTGAACTTACCACAGACACCTCCTTCTACAGCCAGGAGAAAGTCAAGGGCTAGACGGTTTTGGTAGTCCGCAGTGCGCAGCTGTCTATTAGTGGAAGCGAGAATATTGAGGGCCAAGGAAGTTTCATTAGTTATAATCTCAAGTACAGCTTGTAAACGAATTATCCTATTTAGCATATAGATGGGGGTTCTGTACCCATATGTGCCGTCAGCGGCCCAAGTTGCCAGGCCATAGACCTGAATTATGCGTTCAGGTGGCCATTCATTACCTTGCCAGGCATTAATGCGTGTATCACGTTTGGGCCTGCCTAAGGTATCATACACTGGGACACCTAAGCGTTCCCCTGTGGCAATGGGGAGCAGAAAGAAACTGGGCTGAATAGAACCAAGTACACAGGCACCGCTCCAGCTACGGGGCAAAGTTGTATAGGCAGCTGTCCCACAAATCCAGTATAGGTGGTCAGGTGCTCTCCATGGGGCAGTAATAGCACATGGGGACCGAAAGTAAACAGCTAGCCATGGGGCAGCAGTGAGATTAGGTGCAGAAGCACCAATACTATTAGAAACAGTGAAATCTATGAAAGACGCAGACTGGGACTGATTACATACCCAGGCAGTTTCACAGTCCAGAGTTCCCACTGAAACATTGAAAAGAGGACCCTGGCGTATGATGCAGTGGTGGCCCACCAGAGAGTGTTGAAGAATCCACCGGGTTGGGCGGTTTTGATCCTGCCAAGTCAGGTTAGCAGCAGTCAGATTCGCCAGAGCCAGCTCCCACGCCTCCCAGGGCCACTGTTCACCCATGTTGTGTTTCGATAATGACACTGGGTTATGTTAGCAATGGCGCAGATGTAATTTGAGTGATACACAAGGGTCTGTGACACCTGGGAGTCCCTATATGTTGTGGTTATGCATGGAGTGCAGGGACTGAGTGCATGTGCATGTAGAATAACAACCAATATAAGAAACCCAGTGTTAGTGTTAACACAAGACATTTCAGTAGCTAATAAGTGAATTATTAGCTTCCTTTCCAGCAACGAGTAGTCAGACTGGGGTGCGGTGTCAAATCTTCCCCTGTGCGTAGAGTGACCGTTCCGGTAGGCCACAGCAGAGGGCAGGAACTAGGGTGCGTTGTCTTCTCAGGCCTCCCCAGCCGGACAGGGAGAAGCAGGGCAATGAGGCTGCCTCCGGATGGTCACAGAGGTTGGAGTGGGTCCTGGAGCAGCTTCCCAACAATCATGGGCCACTTTCAGGTTCGACCAATGGATCCAGGGCTTGCGCTCTGCCACTTTAACAGCTGTAGGAGAACTAAGCAGAACGGTGAAAGGTCCCTCCCACCGGGGCCCAAGGGGCTTAGGACACCAGTTTTAACTCACACTGAATCCCTGGGGCTGATGTGGCACACAGAGTCAAAAACAGGAAGGGGCAAACAGGCAGAATAGTGGGTCTGCAGTTCTTTCACCTGGCGACCAAGTGCTTGGAGTTCTACTGCAGTGATGAGCTGGCCGGTCTGATAAGCCTCAGTCTGGATGCCAAGAGTCAGTGGGGGTGGCCTCGTAGGGAGACACAGAGGTGTGGTTGGAGGGCAGGCAGTAGAGCCGAAACAAAACTAGTGGCAGGATCTTAGTCCAAGGCAGTTGAGTCTCTTGAGAAAATTTGCAAAGGGCTGCTTTTAGAGTCCGATTGGCACGCTCAACCAATCCTGAACTTTGCGGGTGATAGGCACAATGAAGCTTCCAGGTGATGCCTAGTGCCTAGTGCCTTGGCTACCTGTTGGGTAGTGTCAGAGATGAATGACCTCCCGTTGTCAGACGAAATGACCTGGGCCAAACCAAAGCGTGGTACGAGATCACGCAACAGAGCCCTGCTGACTTCTGAGGCCTTTTCAGTAGCAGTTGGGAATGCTTCTATCCATCCAGTAAAAGTACAGACAAACACTAGCAGGTACTTGTGACCCCCAACTCTAGGTATTTCAGTAAAGTCCACTACTAGGTGCGTCATTGGAGCTGGACCTGGGGGTTTGTGTCCTGGGGGTCGTCTGGGGCCTTCTCTAGGGTTGTTCCTGGCACAGGTGACACACTGTTTGCAAACTAAGTCTGCCAGGGCAGTTTTGCGATCCAAGTGGGCCCAACGGTCTAGAGACTTTAAGAGGGCAGTAGTGCCGAAGTGGGTGTTGGCATGCAGGGCCTTTACAACTTCATATCCTAATGCAGCGGGGATCCAAATTTTGTCTTCAGGGAGAATCCACCATCCCTCACTATTCTTGGTAGCACCTTGAAGCTTTAGCCAGCTTTCTTCCTCTGGGGTATAACGTGGTGTCCATTGGGACACAGGGGTGGGATAGACAGGACAGGCAAGTACAGCTAGCTCCGATGTTTTGCCTGTCAGGGCAGCTTGTTTTGCAGCTGCAGCTGCTCTAGCATTGCCACGGGCAACAGGATCCAGGCCTTTCTGGTGTCCCCTACAATGTATTATGGCAACTTGTGCTGGGAGATTTACTGCTTCCATGAGGAGGCGCAAGTTGGGGCCATATTTGATCTCTTTCCCCCCTGCATTAATAAAGCCCTGGTTTTGCCAGAGCATACCATGGGCGTGGGCAGATTTGAACGCAAACACTGAATCAGTGTAGATATTCACTCGCTGGGCACGGCTAATGGTGAGAGCGTCAGTAAGGGCAATGAGTTCTGCCAGCTGCGCTGAGGTGCCTGGGGGTAGAGACTTGGCAGTCACCGTGCGGCGGTCATCCACTACAGCATATCCAGCACGGTGTGTACCTTGAGCATCCAAATAACTGCTGCCATCACAATAAAGGGTCAGGTCTGGGTTCTGAAGTGGCTGATCATGGAGATCAAGGCGTGAGGCATAGATTTCATCAGTAATAACTAAACAGTCATGCTCAGGGTCTTCCTCTGGAATTGGCAGGAGTGTTGCTGGGTTGACAGTAGTGATGGGGGCTAACTTGACTCCAGGGTTTTCAAGCAGCACTGCCTGATATCTGGCCATTCTGGAAACAGTTAAGTACTTGTGGCCTCTGGCTTCTAAAATGGTCTTCACCCCATGCGAGGCAAACACTGTGAGATCTCCGCCCCAGGTAAATTTAGCAGCTGCTTCAATTAGTCGGCAACATGCTGCCACAGCCCGAAGGCAAGGGGGAAGGCCTCGTTCAACTGTATCTAGATTCTGGCTCAGATATGCTACAGGGCGTTTGTGTGGACCTAAAGTCTGAAGCAGGACCCCTTGCGCTACTCCCTGTCTTTCATCTACGCAAAGAAAAAACGGCTTGTCTGGATTTGGGAGTCCTAGGGCAGGTGCCTGAATAAGCTTCTGCTTTAAGGTGATGAATGCCTGTTGTTGCTCTACAGTCCACTGAAAGGGATCATTGGACCCCCCTTTCGTTCCTTCATACGGGGGCTTAGCCACTAGAGCAAATCTCGGAATCCATAGACGGCAAAAGCCGGTGGCCCTAAGGAAGGCACGGAGTTCTTTACGGGACTGGGGTTCAGGAATGCGGCAGACTACCTCTTTTCTGGCAGGGCCTAGGGATCTCTGCCCCTGGGAAATGTCAAAACCTAAGAAATGCACTGTTTGTAGGCAGAACTGTGCTTTCTTCCATGAAACTTTATAGCCACAACTATCAAGGAGATGTAACAGGTGGACAGTGCCAGCTGCACAGCTCTTCAAATCAGGGGCACACAAAAGCAAATCGTCCACATACTGAAGCACCGTTAACTGCCCCTCAAGGCTGTCAAAGTTGTCAAGATCTTTGGCTAAGGCTTGGCCAAACAGAGATGGGGAGTTCTTAAAACCCTGAGGCAAGCGAGTCCATGTATACTGAACAGGATTAGTGGCTCCTGGTTCTCTCCACTCAAAAGCAAAAATCTCTTGGGACTGGGGATGCAGAGGCACAGCAAAGAACGCATCTTTCAAGTCCAAAACAGTGAACCAGGTGGCCTCAGGTGGGATCAAAGTCAGGATGGTGTAGGGGTTTGGGACCAGGGGGTGAATTGTCTGCACTCTGGCATTCACAGCTCTCAGATCCTGGTCTGGCCTAAAGTCTGGGTCCCCATCTGGGGTTTTCTTGGGGACTGGCAGGATGGGGGTGTTCCATACAGACTCACAGGGCACTAGAATCCCTGCCTTCAGCAACCGCTGGAAGTGGGCAGTGAGGATTCTTCGTGCTTCTTCTCGGATTGGATATTGCCTCACTCTTACAGGGCAAGCAGATGGCTTTAACTTGACTATGACAGGGGGCTGATGTGCAGCAAAGCCGGGGGGGTTGGTTTCTGCCCAGACAGTTGGCACGGATAGGTGGAAATATTCTTTATCTGTGGTGGACTCCCCGGACCATCCCTTGGCAGGGCCCACTACTTCCTTTGTCCCATACAGTCGCCACTCCTCTTCTGCATCAACCAAGAGACTGCAGCAAACTGCAGGGTCTGGCAGAGCTAGGGTCATATTGGCTGTCTCTGGATTAAACTGTAAATTTGCTCTCAGTTTAAAGAGCAGGTCCCGTCCCAAAAGGTTCACAGGACAGTCAGGATTCAGTAAGATTCAGTAAGAAAGGTGCATAAACATATGTCAGAATTCCCTCCCCACCGGCTGGAACGCGGCGGAGGGGGCAGATGGCAACAGATGGTTTATTTTCATCTGTCAGGGAACTCTCCTTCAGGTGGAGGGGGGGCTGTACCGATGAGTCTATCTGTTCCCTAGCAGGGGGAGGTTCAGTAGCTGCCTTCTCTTTGGCCTCCCTTTCCCTGATCTCCTCTTCTCTGGCTGCTCTCTCTCTGTCCCTGGCCTCCTCTTCTAACCTGCGGGTTTGTGCACGTGTAACTGCTAGCCTTGGGGGTGATCCGTCTCTCTGGGGTGCAGTTGGGACCGAACCTTCACTATAAGCTGGGGGCCAATCCTCTTCTTGAATAATCAATTGAGGCTGGCGTTGTTGAAGTGGCTTCTCAAGAGCCTTAGGCAGAACAGGGCATATAGCGGAAGGGACACCTGGGGTTGGTCTGATTACAGGCTGTCCCACAGCAGTTTTCGGCTGCTTTGTAAATTTATGAACCAGCTTTGGAGTTTTCCTGGCAAACTCGTACCAAGTGTCAATGTAAGGGAATTGTTGGGGTTGTTCTGCCCGATGATCAATCACTAATGTGTAAATTCTTCTGAGCAAAGCGAGATCCATGGAGCCCTCTACAGGCCAGCCTATATTCAATAATGGCCAATGTATCTCACAGCATTCTTGCAATTCGATTGGTAACAATTGAATAGCTTCTCCATAATCTGCCTTGCCAAAAATTGTCTCAAAAGTCTTGAGCATATACTCTAAGGGAGTTGTGGGCGTGGACTGGCACCCACCCATAGTACACAATACAAAGACAGACAACTAAGAAGACACAGAGGGAGGGGAACAAGGAAAGCGGTGAAGGGGGTCCGCGTTTCCTGAGACACTGAGGGAACTGAGCTCCTACTCAAACGCTTCTGTCTGTACCCGACTCAGACGAGGTCGCCCTGCTGAGAACTGTGGGCATGAGACATCCGCTCTCAAGTTAGCTTTCCTCCTTTTTAGGGGAGGTCCACTTTTCAGCACTCACACACCACTCACACAAACAAACAGATTCCCACCTGATCTGATGAGGACCAATTCAGGTCCCCAAGCCTGCCTGACAAAAACAATCCTGACCCGAAGGGAGGGTGATCAGGCCCCCCTCTTCTTTCCAACTGGAAAGGACCAAAACCGAGTTATACTGACCTGACCTGATGGACTCCGGAGTCACCCTGATGTCAGTTTGTTCTTCTGGCTGGGCTCTCTGGAACGAGCAGCACTGGGCAGCGTCACGAGGAATCGGCCGGAGAGCTGACCTTCCAAAACTGGGAAGTGCGTGCTGTCTGCTTGTAAAACTGAGACCAAAGTGGCCTCTGCCCTGTGGTGTCATTAGGAGGACCTCAAAAGTCCAATTTCTGTTGGTATTTGTCCCCCTGGGCCCCACGTTGGGCGCCAAAAATGTAGCAGGTTGAACCAATAACACACAGAAATGCCAGCTGCTTTCAGAAGACAAAGTGTTTATTAAGACATCTGACCAGCCTTTGTAATCTGAGGTCCGAAGACACAGTTACATTCAAATCAAAATTGGCTGGCCCTTATTTCTTTGTTCTTCCCCTTTTTATACAGTATGAAAAACCTAATTCTACATTATGTGAACAGCGTCAGAAATAGCTCTTTTCAAGGTGATTGGACAGCATCACACATATAGCATAAGATGTAAAGTTTAGGATTACAAACACTCATCTAGAGACTCCTTATCTGGTTGCCCTAGCAACTCCTAGCAACTCCTAAGTCACAGAGAGTTCAACTTTACTGGGCCCCATCAGTGTCTCTCTGTACCAGGAGATCTTCCCCACCTCAGCGCTACCTGTCAAACCTCTGGCCAGAACAATTTATGATTTGGAATTCCTATGCAAAGTTTAAGGCACTTGTGGGGGGGGAGAGAGAGCTTCTTGATTATATCACATACACAAGAGAGAGAATTGATTATATGAATAGAAAAGTAATGATAGTCTATCAATATAAGGATAATATTTTGTTTCATTCTACACTTTCTAAACTTGGAGATATATAACATTTCAATATACATGGATCAAAAGATGCAAAATAATGCCTGTTGTTGCCTACTGATTGCTTTATACTTTAAAAAAAATTCTCCTGCTTTTTTAAATTGTAAAGTCTTTGACAGAGTCCTCTAAATTAATCTGGCATAACAAATCTGCTTCTATACTTAGCAGAGACAAGGCATCCAGCCCCACATAGTTGCCCCTGCTACCCCCTCCCCCCCCCCCAACTTGGTGCTAGTGGTTCCACTGCCTATCATTTCTTATAAATAGCCATAACAGAAGGAATGACTGAGAGGGGAAAAAATCATTTTTAAGGTGCTCCCCTTCCCTTGGTGCCCTAAACACATGCTTATTTTGCTTGATGGTTAATCCAGGACTGCATTGTACCCCACTGAGGTCCCCCCCTCCCCAAACCCTGCCATCCCCAGGCTCAACTCTCACATTTCCAGGAATTTCCCAACCCTGAATTGGCAACCCTACCCCCAGTAAGCATTTGGAGATCTTGCACCTGTTGCATCCATAATATTGTCCCTCTGTGTGCCATGTCATATTCTCCATCATGATGTGATCCAAGCCAATAGTTATATCATGAAGGATATAATGGCCCTTTTAAAACTGCCTTTATATTCTGCTTTTGTAAGTGGTTGTTAATGACATGGCCATAAGCGGACACCTGAGAAATGCCACAGAAAAAACAAAAATGTTGTGGCTTGAGTACCAGCAAGTGGTAGCTCATAATTCATGGTCTGGTAATTCAGCAGCCATGTGTCCCTATTATAGGGAGTTACACCGCTTCCTGAAAGGAGATGCTAGTGTGAGACCCAAAAGACTGGCATGCAGTATCACCTTTGAAGCTAATGAGTCAGCTTCTTCTGTTCATCGTGAGGTGATTTCCCAAGAACTGTTATGTGATGAGGTTCCAACAACAGTGAACTTAGAGGACATCTGCCCAAATGTTCCTGGTAAATTGTGCATGCATTTTTCAACTGTGGTAGCATTCTGAAGGGTTGTTTGTTTGCCTGTTTGTCTTCTCTGACAGAGTATTAAAACCACAGGTGCTGCATTATGAGCACACTGTCATTTGTTGCACAGCATATCATATCTGGTGTTAGTAGATGCTCCACAGGTTGTCATGATGGAGAGGGTAGGAATAAAGCAGTTTCTGGAGTTTAATGTGCTGTGTGTGGGGTTACATCCATGTGCTGTCACTTTCTGTCTTACTGAGGGATGCAGTGTAATGACAGAATTCAAGTGGTGAGATAGCCACCCTGCTTCCTAGGACCAGCAGGCTCTGTTTGGGGTTGTGGAGTGGGGGAGGAAGTATACTTCCAGTGCTGATGCATAGAGTGTACACGTTTAAGTTTTACAAAGGCTGCAATCACACGTGCCTTTAGCTCCAACATAGCTGCAAATGCTGACAGATCTAAAGGGTGCAATCAGACAGCAACATCTGGGAAGTGTCCTGCAGTTGTCGGCAACCTGTGCTGTTCCACAACAGAAGCAGAGTTAAAAGACACGGGGGAAAGTCTGGCTCTAATGGATTCCGACAGGCCATGGACGGACTTTCCCCTGTCTGATCATGCAAGAACACTCTCATGCTGTCGGGATGGTCTGATCATGCCATCCCGACTCAGTGCCATTCCCCCCCTTGCAGTATGCACATCATTGCATACTCCATAGGGAGCCCTCACTGCAGAGGTGCAATTCCTCATTTATGTGCATGGGAAACAAAAGGCAAAAAAAAAAAAACCCTACTCACTTGTGGTTGTGTCTGATCACACAGTGACAGGCTGCACCCACAGCTACAAAGGGATGTGTGATCTCGCAACTACGTGTCAAATTCCTCTGGAGGAAATAGCCTCACTTCCTCTCCACTTCAAATGGCACATGTGACTGCAGCCATAGCCTTGTATTATGTGTGTTGCCTACTTGTCCTTGAACTTTAAACTTACAGTAGTAAAATGCTAGCTTAGTTTTTGTTCACTGCCTGTCTGTACCACCAAATAAATCTTTATTGTTCTGATTTAACTATGCATAAAGATACTGCAATAACTGTATTTGGTTGGTAACATATTGAAACAATGCAGCATTCAAGCAGGCAGCATGTCATAGGACTATACAGAACAAAGTTTGACTCCAGTGGCACCTATTGAGACCAACAAAGTTTAATTCTGGGTATAAGCTTTCGTGTGTATGCTGCTGTGTGAAACAGGATACTGGTCTAGATGGATTACCTGTCTGACCCAGCCAGGCTCTTCTTGTGTTTATATGACTATGGAGACACAGATAGCTTTAAAAATAAAGCCAACTGTTTGCATATAACCTATGTCCAGCTTAGTAGAAGGGAGGTGGGGGACCTTTCGGCCACTAAAATGGCCATGGCAGATTGTGGCACTCACCTGGACAAAAATCAAACGGGACTGGGGCAGAAGTAGGGGAAGTCCAGATGGAAAAGCTGGTAGGGTACAACCCATTTTAGATAAACAGCCTGTCAGTAAACAGCCTGCCAGACTTGACTGAGGTGCCTCGCCTCAGGCAGTGGTTTCCAGGAAGGATGAGATTTCACTAGTTTTATATCATTTCCAATTCATTGATTATTTAAACCTGAAAAATCCCCAGCTCAATCTTGCACTGCTTTTGTGAGAATTAAACTCATGATTTTTTGTTAATTGCACTCTTTTATATTTACTTGTGCCAAATTTTTACTATAACATGTACATATTTTTCCAGAAGAGACATCATTGCATGGCAACAAGAATCACTGCACCTCCCCCCATGCCTTGCATCCCTCTATGGGCTACTGCTATGCATCCCTCTATGGGCCCGGGAATATATAGCAAGGCATCCATTAGGATTCGTTTAACTGGGATGGGAAGAACTGCTCTAGAATCTTCAAACATCCTAATGCAATTGACAATACAACTCTGCTAAAGCCATTTATATCTTATAAAGTGAGGGACCTTCTTAGATATATGATTATTCTCTAAATCATAATGCACAGAAAACTCCTGATGATATCCTAAATGGCAAGCAGGGACAGAATTGGGAATCCAGAGAGGAAGAGTACCCTCGAATAAACGATTTTTGCTGTTTGTTTTTGCATGCTTCCTCGCTCATCCAAACGGAGTGCATGAAGGAAGGGGACTTTTGATAGATGAGACAGCCAATTTGAGATTGCAGAGCATAGCAGATGATGGAGCTGAATAATGATGAAGCAGCCATGCTTCCATTAAGAGCCAAGTTGCAATACTATGACTACCCCCACACCTAGCAACAGGTGCATCTTTTTTGATCACAGCAGCTCCATGCTGGGAAAAAGCTTCACCTGCTAAATTTCTGATGCAGATAAAAATGCAGAAGCCCTGCTAGGAGAATACTGCAGCTGTCCCCAATACAGTTCAAGATGGATGAGGTATCCTTCCCGTTCCGTGCTTAGAAACTCGAGCTGTCACCAGCCCTCCCTACTGCAGAAACATCCCCTCACAGAAGCAGAACAGTAATTGGCTCCTCCCCGCTTTGGCTCATGGGAAATCAAAAGTTCTGGCCAGGGGATGAAATCATGCATCATGCAAGGCCCTGCCATTCTGAATCTGCAAAAAAGAAGAGACTTGAAGCATGATAACATCTAGCTTTGCCCTGCTTCATCTTAAATTGAGGACTTTACCACTCTAGGCAGGAAGACTGGGGAAGGGGCAGCTGCCAAAGGGTGCCTAGAGGCATCAACAGTTTGGGGTCATGCTATAGTCAACCAGGTGCTTCCAGGAATCCTGCAAGCAAGCTATGAAGGCATCAACCCTTCCCTTATTGTGGCCCTGCCTCTGTCCAACTTGCATCCAGAGATATGCTCTTTCCAAAGATGGAAGTTCCACTTAGCCATTGCTGCATCTGCCCTTCCTGAAAATTTGTCTGAATTGTTTTAAAAGCTGCTGTGGCTCAGAGGTTAAGACACTGGGCTGCAGACCGGAAGGTCTGTAGTTTGGCAGTTCAAGACCCTAGTGCCGCGTGATGCAGCGAGCTCATGTCTCTGGCCCCAGCTCCTGTCAATCTAGCAGTTCGAAAGCAAGAAATTGCAAGTAGATAAATAGGTACCACTGCAGTGGGAAGGTAACAGCATTCCATGCACCTGGGCATTTAGTCATGCTGGCCATATGACCACAAAGAAGTCTTTGAACAGTGCTAGCTCTTTGGCTTGGAAATGGAGATGAGCACCGCCCCCTAGTGTTGGATTTGACTGGCTTTCGAGCAAGGGAAACCTTTACCTTTACCTTTAACCTAATTGCCACAAATACAGGGGTCATTTGAGTTGGAGCTCGGGGGAGCACAGCTCCGGGAGTTGGTGCCAGCCCCCCCCCCCCCCCGCGGGGGAATGCCTGCTTGTGTCATGGCTGCAGCAAAATGACCCCGTCCCCTGGAAAGGTCCTTGTTCCTCCGACCAGCCTTCTGAAGGCTTCAGCCACCACTGAAGCTCTCCTCCCAGAATAGTGGTATTTCTGAGGCTTGGATTAGTAACTGTCCCCTCTCTGCCAGCTCTTTCTTTCTTTCTTTCTTTCTTTCTTTCTTTCTTTCTTTCTTTCTTTCTTTCTTTCTTTCTTTCTTTCTTTCTTTCTTTCTTTCTTTCTTTCTCTCCTCCCTCCCTCCCTCCCTCCCTCCCTCCCTCCCTCCCTCTCTCTCTCTCTCTCTCTCTCTCTCTCTCTCCAGATGGTTTAGCATATGCAAACGAATTATGCTAATGAATTATGCTAATGAGCTCCTGCACCTCTTTTTCTACGGAATGACCCCTGCACAAATATATATCTCATCACAGTGAATTCTTTAAATTACTTGGGTCTCATGTAAAGGACAGGCCTTCATTTGTTGATTTATTGGTTTGTTTGTTTTTTATGCTATTCCACCTTTTCAAAAAATTATGCCCAAGCTGGAGAGCAACAATGTAATAAAACTTACTTAAAAAGAGAAATATAATACTCGCTGAAATATTGATAGTGGATTAAAAAAACACCTAGTGCCCTATAAACACAAACTTCATAAAATACAACTCTTATAGGTCACCACAATTTCACTGTAGAAATTAAACATCTTTCCCCTGCCTCGACAGCAAATATGAACCAATATCAAGTAAAAAGCTGAGTGCAAAATTAAGGGCAGCCCAGAGCAGGGGGAGCAATAACATATCGAAATAATTAACCAGTCACAAACCGAGAGATGTTTTTGCTTGGTATCTAGAAAACAACATATAAGCAAGTGAATCTCTTGGGAAAGTGGTGCTACCAGAGAAAGTCTCTTTTCTATCTGTCTGGGGTGTTTCCACATATACCAGCTTTTACTTCCCCATTTTATCCTCAAAACAGCCCTATGACTGAGCTTGGTTAAGCTGAAAGTGTTGCTAGAACAAGAGCGTTGCTAGACCAGTAGATTTGAACTGAGGTCTCCTGGATACTCGTGTGACAGTCTGCTTGCTGTACAAGCATGATTCTCTTTCCTGGGTCACCACACTTTCCCACCCTGTTGGTTGGGGAAACCTGAGCAGGACAATAATCTCAGTGGCAGGACAAAATATGAGCCAGGCAGTTAAAGGTTTATAAAACTATGCACAGGATGGAGAGAGAGCCTAGTAAGAACTTTTTTCTCCCTCTCCCAAAATGCCAGAATTCAGGAGCACCCAATGATGTTGATGAGCAATAGATATGGGAAGGATAAAAGGATCCTCTTTACTTAATGAGTAAATTACTCTTTGTTCAATGAGTGATTCAGATATGGAATTCACTGTCAGACAATGTAGTGAGAGCCACATGCACTGATGTATTTAAAAGGGATCAGACATGTTCATAGACAGGGGCATAGAGTTTTGTAAATTCTGGGGGGGCTCTTTAGCTCTCCCCCCCAGGAAACCGCCGTGCCTCCTCGGGCCCTTCCGAGGCCCGCCAGCCGCTGCTGCCAGTGCCTCTCTCCCCCCCCCCCCGCCCTGGCCACTCCTTCCCTCTCCCTCCCTCTTTTCTGGGTGAAATGCCCAGCGTGGTGACATCACCCGGAAGTGACGCCATCATGCTGGGTACATTGCCAGGGCGACACTCTGGCAATCGCCCTGAAACTCTATGGTGCAATAGAGTTTCAGGGCGATTGCTAGAGCATCGCCTAGCTATATGCCCAGCGTGATGGCGTCACTTCTGGGTGACACCACCACGCTGGGTATTTTGCCGGAAAAGAGGGAGGGAGAGGGAGAGGGAAGGACGGAGGAGTGGCCAGGCCAGGGGGGAGAGAGGCACTGGCAGCAGTGGCTGGCAGGCCTCAGAAGGGCCCGGGGAGGCGCGGCGGGGAGGCACAGCGGCAGGCACTACATTTTGCCGGGAGTGGCTGGAGCCCTTAAGCCTCCCCGTAGTCTATGCCTATGTTCATAGAGGATAGGTCCATCGGTTGCTACTAGCTATGGTGACTAAAAGGAATCTTTGTGTTCAGCGACAGAAAATCTCTGAATACAAGCACTAGGAGGCAACACTGGGGGAAGGGCTCAGCCAGTATAAGAACATAAGAGAAGCCAATGTTGGATCAGGCCAGTGGCCCAACCAGTCCAACACTCTGTCACACAGTGGCCAAAAATACCAGGTGCCATCAGGAGGTCCAGCAGTGGGGCCAGGACACTAGAAGCACTCCCATTGTTGTTAGCCCTCCAGAGTAACTGGTTGGCTTCTGTGTAAGACAGAATGCCAGATCACTGGCTTGATCCAAAAGGGTCTAGAAACCTACAACTGTGTTTCACAGAATGACTTCCTCAGATGGGCAGTTTTGTTTGGGAGCCAGAAACCCTTTAGATGCCACAGTTTCAGGCTGTCCAGTTGCATTGTGTGTGTGTGGGGGGGAATCTTCAGTGTTCCTTTGTCTTTGCTCAAAAGTCAAGGAAATAAAACTGGTCATTTCCCTCCAGTCTTAAGTTCTTCCCTCCCACTGTCTAATGTTGTTCAGCTGTTCTGCTTTAGATGGTGTTACGGAATTACTTGAAGTGCAGAGAAAAATGGGGCTTCTTGAAGTGAAATTAATGGTTGTGGAAAGAAATCCTTTGGTCCAGCAACTGGTAATAACAACTCTTAACATCACATAGAATTGTTTGTTTTCTTGGCAGGTCTGCTGGGGATGGTAGTCTTGCCATAGAAGTCAGGGATACAAGCGGCCAAGATAGCTAGTTTTGGTGATTTCTTTGGATAGCTTATAGAATCCATGTCTAGAGACATCCATGGGGCAATGGGGGGCTTTTAAAAATACATCTAGAGTTATTTGTATTGTTACTCAGCCAAGCTATCAGTATGAGGATGAGATATTTTAGATATCTTTATTTATTATTTTGTTTTCCACTGCCACCATTTACCCTTAATGCCAAGAGGCTTCAAAAAAATTATACCTGGTTGAGGGATGCAACATGCATGCATGAAACAGACACATATATTGGGGACACCTATATACTTGGGATTGGTTAGCCTATGTATACCGAGGTAATTTGGAAAAATGAGTTGAGGAAGACTCTTAAACAAAACAGGGTTTATATTCATTTTGGAAAAAGAAACAAAACCAAATTAATAGGGTACAACAGTAACACAAATTACAGATTGGAAACACAATACAGTAAATATCACGCCAAAATGTTTCCCTGGAACAATTGCCAACCTAAAGGAAAAATAAACCATGAAAGCAGAAAATGTAACATACAAGCCTGTCCAATGAGAAGAGGGGTGTCCGCTATAACAAAGAAGGCAGATGAAGGCAGAAAGCACAGTGGAGCACATATTCAGGATCAGAGAGATGAGAGGCCAACTGTGGGGCTGGGATATTGGGATGTTTCCATACCCAGATACAAAAATTAGAGCTGAAGGGTGATTTTTATACCTTTTTGTCTGGGATGAGGAGAGGAATGGGTGTTTGCAATGTAATGTAGGGATAATAAAAATGCAATCTTTCAAGATTGAACAAACCTGAAAATAAATCTTTTGTCTATATGATAGAGGGCAGTTTTTGCCTTTTGCATTGAGAGTGCCAAAAATACTCCCTTGGGGAGATCTTGAAGTTAAGATATATATGTATCTATGGCCATGTACTTGTCACAATTGAGGAAGGGGTAAAATCTTCCTCTACAATTGTTAGCATAGGAAGGATATTGTTGGGACTGGGCCATTGCTTATTGTTTGGGGAATCTGGGTCATTGGCTAGGATCAAATTATCTGGGAGGAGGCTCCAAGTTCATTGGGGGAAATGACCCTCAATGGAATCCATTTTGGGGTGGGTTTACACATGATTGATAGAGGAGCCAGTTTGGTGTAGTGGTTAAGTGCATGGACTCTAACTTGGGAGAACCGGGTTTGATTCCCCACTGCTCCACTTGCACCTGGTGGATGACCTTGGCCTTGGGCAAGCCATAGCTCTGTACCAGCTGTTCTCTCAAGAACAGTTGTCTCAGAGCTCTCTCAGCCCCACCTACCTCACAGGGTGTCTGTTGTGGGGAGGGGAAGGGAAAGGAGTTTGTAAGCCGCTCTGAGACTCCAAGTGAGTGAAGGGCGGGATACAAATCCAATCTCTTCTTCTTCTCTCTTCTTCATGCCTCAGCATGATTCATTGCTTTTTTGATATTAGTTTAATTCAGGATCCTTCCATCATTTCTGGGGCCCCACTCCGGTGTACACATGTACAAAAAAGGGATTTAGGCTTTACATGAAAAAGGTGCCCCCCCCCCCCCCGTGAGGGTTTCGGGGACATCAAGAACCAAATATTAAGATGTTTATTTAGCAAATATTTAAAATGATGATATAAATATGAAACTGGATATTTGTTATACAATTGCACTTTCTAACTGTAACAATCTCTATGTTTGTTCTTATCCTAATAGAATTCAAATAGAATTCTCTAGCCTCCACACCAGGCTAGTACACAAAGAACCTTGTCTTCCATCTGATCAGATTCTTCCTTGGCTTGTTATGCAATGTAAAAGAAGAGGCACAGGGGAAGAAATAGCTCACTCTGGTGAGAATCCCAACAGCCATGCCTTCTCCCTTACTCTTAAGACTTCCACAGCACCAGGACACTAGACGGGGAAGCCCTGCAGAGAAAAGACCAGCAACAACAATAAAAGGCAGCAACAAAACTCACTGGCCACTCCCCTCTGAGCAGCATTGGACCCACAGGAGCATGAGGACAGCTTCTCATCAGTCCCAGAAACCCAATAAAAGAGATGAGCCAGCAGAGCAAGCCGGGCAGTCATTGATGGCAAAGATCAAGGCCAATGCCAACAGAGAGCCTGGCAAGAAGGGAAACAGGAGGGGTGAGGTAGGAATAGGAAAGGACAGAGGAGAGGGAGCAAGCTGACAGAGGAGAGACCACTTCCCTGACAGGACTGCATGGATGCAGGTATTAAAGGGGAAGGAAAAACCAGAGCTTTTGGAATTAGATAACTTGAAGAAGGATAGCAGTGAGGGAGCCCAAGAGACAGAATACTAGTTAGAAACCACACTTGACTATTGGCAAGCCCCTCGGGAGTTAAGACTATGAAAGACTGTAAACAGGTTTCTTTGTGCCGTAACAGAAAACCCTCCATGAAGATAGATTCAGGTGGGTAGCCATGTTGGTCAGGAAACCCTCTAGTAAGGAATAAATATTCATATTAACAAAACTTAACTTGGTAGGATATGAAAGCTTACCTCAGTAGCAACTTACCTGTACCTCAGTGAGACATATCAAGAAGCCATTTCCTCCTAATAATAGATAAAGAAGCTTATTGTTAAGGTGTTTTGGGGTGTTCAGGCATTTAAAGTTCTCCCTCATCTCATTGGTTCTAAAGCGGTTAAATCATTGACTAACTGACCAATTATCAACTTGACCAGTCTGAAGTGATACTTCTTGAATCCTTCTGCTCCATAAAATATGACACACTAACTAGGCACCAGTTCCTCTACTTTCCGGGCTGCCCAGAGGCCTATATATGTCATAGCTTGATTTCCCTCAGAGAAGTAAAATCACCTCATATTTACCTCAGCATTTTATAATTTTTTAAATATTAATATTAAGCATTGTTTTTCTTTTACAGAACTATTATTTACACTTTATATATATTTGCTAATTTGCCACATAGGATTTCTGCTGCTGCTCTGCAATACATCTCTCAGCAGGCGTGGGCAAGTTCAAGAGCCCTTTTTTGGCAGTTAAGAGTGTTTATTTTATTCCATGCTGTGGGGTTGACCGTGCTTGTAATTCATAACCTCCAGTGAAAGGTGTCAAGTTTTATTGTTGACACTGGAGTTTTCTGTTTTCTGGCTTTATAGTTTACTCTCATCATATATCTGCTTCTTACCCAGTGGATCTTAAATAATGCATGTATTTAGATTTATAATCTGATTTATTCAGGCCATTTACAGTATTACTCAGCATGGCTTAGATCCTTCTCTTGATTCACTATCTAACTTACATAAAGCACTCACTCCCCTTGACACAACCACAAAAGAGGCTTCCTTTTTCTGACTGAAAACCATCCCCATCCACCTAATCACCCCAAATATCCCATTCTCTGTTGCTATGTTTTTTTTAAAGAATCTGTATTCCTAAATTTCTGCATTACTCCAGTCCTTTGCATCCACAATCACTCCTAATTCCAATTAATTTACCCAGTTTTGATCACCATGGCTTGCCAGGATCCTATCCACAATACTTATGTGAGTGCTGTCAAGTCTCAAATATCTCATGACGACTCCAGCAAGAGGCTTTCAAGGCAGGTGAGAAGCAGATTTGGTATGTGATGGCCTTCTTCTGCAGAGGTTTCTTTCTTTCTTGGCATTCCCCATCCCCATCCCTACATAGCTTCCCAGATCTGAAGAAATCAGGGGCCCCATCCACACGAGCAAGATAAGCCGGAAGGGAATCAACACAAATTTGCACTGGCACAATTTGCGCTGCTTTCACAGGATCACACAGGTCCATGGACGGGATCACACAGGTCCATGGACCTGTGAGGGCGAACCGCCGCTGCGTGATCACACGCAGCCGTGGGCAAGTTGTGTTTTTTTTCAGCCATTTTCAATGCGCTTATTCACTTCTACAAGGGACTGATGACTTGCCTCTCCACCCTCGGGGTTGTCCGATGATGCACATACCGGGACAGGTGGGGAACCAAAAAGCCCGCTCCCCGACGCCACTTGTTTGCGGTGGCACGATCACACCGGGAAAGGCTGGTTCTGGGCTGTCGCAAACCATTTGAGACTGCCTTTTCACTGGTAGCTAAATATGCCGATTCCCCACCGGCTAAAAGTGGCTTGCGACAGTTTGACACTGGCTGCAGGACACTTCCCAGATGTGCTTGTGTGATCGTGCCACTTTGAGCCAGCAGGGAATCGTCCTTCTTGCATCACAAATGGGTTTGTATGATCGCACCCAGGCTATACCATTCTGCCTTTCCTCCCTCCATTCACAATACTCCTTAATAAATATCAATTTATTTTCACCCCTCTGTCATTGAGTTCATTCTGTGACCTTGGGTCAATCACTCCTTGTCATCCAAGCCTACCTCAAAGGGTTTTATGGAAATAGAACAAGGCAGCAGGGGGCAGGATACTTTGCCTTGAGCTCCTTGAAGAATGAATGGGATAAAACTCAAACAAATTTTATATCTGAGATGAATCTATTCTTTTTATCTGTCCCCTCCCCTCAAGCACAGATTATATGCTAGACAGAAGGTATTTTTTGCTAGATAACTGCTTTTTCTGTTGGAGGGGTTGGGGGGGAATCTTGATTTTTGTCTTTATTTACCTAGGCTGTATGTCAAAATGCTATTCATGATTTCTGCTCCTGAACAATCAGGTTTGGAAAGTATTTTTTCTATGACTTTACCTGAACATTGTTCAAAATGTACTAAAGTTCAGTGATATCAATGTACCTTGTGAGGAACAGTTAAGTCCTGCAATTATATGATTGAGAAGAGAACAAAGATCACTGGACAGACTGTTGTTTCATCTGTGACTATTAATTTTCCTTATCAAAGATGTGGTGTTTCAAGGGGGCAGAAAGTGGAACAGCATTCTGAATGCAGTGATGGATTTGTTAGCCAGCATTTCTGTGTGTGGTCTTTGACAAATAGCTGTCCAAACATGGAATATGTCAGTATTGTTTAGAGGGGGGAAGATAATGTAATGGTGTTTCAGCCTGGCTTAGATAACATGTCTGTCTTCTGTACTTTAGCATTCATTTTACCAAGGGGATCCTACATACCTCTAAATATCTTAAACTGTAGATGATTTTGCATTAACATTTTGAACTAATCAAATAATGAAAATGAAGTACTGAAAAGATTTCTGGGACCAGGGTTTTGTGGCATCATTCAGATGCTTAAAAATGCCTTGCTTTCTTTTTAACAGTGTCCCATACTGTGGAATATTAGGTCATTCAAGAGACAGAGAGATTAATTTTCTAATGCAGAAAGCCATGGCTTAGACCGACATGACCTGGCAATCATTTCCCAAACCATGATTCATATCAGAAGGAAAAAATGCACATGTTAATTCAAATAGTTAATTCAAATAGCATGCATTCATTCAAATCCCATTTCCTAATGTCTGTTAAAAATAAAAAGCAATGACCTGCTACATGTATAAAAGCCAAAAGGTATGCTTAAGACATTTTTGTGTCACTCAAGTTGAATATTGTACTTTTGACCAATTATCTGAATCTAGTCAAAGAAAAGCTAAATTGCTTATTTTAATTCACTCTCAGATTACCTTTGATTTGATCTAGCAGCTCTGTCCTGCCAGGATTTGCCTGTCTTCTTCTTGAAGCCTGTCAGGGTACAGTAGCAATAAGATGTTTGCATTTTCTGTTCTTGAAAGAATGCCTACCTATCATTGCAAATATTAAAATTTCTCCTGTCTGCTTAGAGACAAAAACTGTCACTTTCTAACTTTCTTGCTGAGCAGATGACAGGTTTGGTGGCTGTGGATTCTGATTGAAACTGAAGGCTATCTCCTTCCTTTGTAGGCATTTCCTATTTGAATGTTTATCATTGCCCAAGTGTGAATGGATATGTCTTTGCCTCTGTAACCTAAACTTTCGACTTGACGGCTCAGTTTGCTTGATTAATACTACATTTACGCAAATGTAGAACTAGGGTCCCCCCCAAAAAAGGTATACCATAAAAAAGAGAGGGGGTCATCTTATATTAGCGTATAAGTTACAATTACGTCAAGTAATAACAAAAAAATTAAAGGGGGTGCCTCGGCATTTAGTATTGCTGGCCACATGACCACAGAAAAGTCTTAGGGCAGCTCTTGCTTTTTGGATGGGAAATGGAGATGAGCACCGCCCCCTAGAGTCGGATTCAACTGGCTTTCGAGCAGAGGAAACCTTTACCTTTACATGTTATATTCAGGGTTTACAGTAAATATGGTACTTCAAGAACAGTGGCCATGTTTTTTCTTCTGTTGCATCAAAAAGAAAAAAGGAGTCTTGTGGCATCAGTTCTCACACAATAGAGCTCATGTTGGATGAGGTGGGCTCTAGTCCATAGAAGTTTATGCCACAACAAATCCGTTAACCTTAAAGGTGCCCCCAAATCCTTTTTTAGTTTTGATAATTCTGATGATAGCTGTGCCCAGCCTCGATTACTTAATTGACTGTCCTCAGGATGCTTGGCCCTCCTTGATGTGTTGTCTTGCTGTAAGGATGTAATCAGGTGCATGGTGAATTTATGTAGGAAATTAAATTTGGGAACATTGTTTACCTAAGCCTGGTGCATTCATTGAACTTTAACTCCCAAGGAAATTAATCATACTAACTTCCCAGCCTTGGGTAGCTTTATAGGGTTACCCATGTTTCCCAAGCACAGATGGATTCTTACAATATAATTATGAAGAATAGCCCAATGTGTCTTATGCTGTGATGTCTTTGGCTTATTCTTGAAACAGTTCTCTGCTAATGTAGGGACCATGTTTATGTATAAGGATGTCATTTATGCAAAGATAAGCTGTGTATTTATTTTAGGAACCATTAGTACAACTAGCCCAGTACTATCTATTCTGGCAAAGAGACCTGGGAAATGGCCCTGAAGCCTTTGGTGGCTCCACTGGAAGTGGATTGCCAAGAACTGGAAATGACTGAATCACGGTGGAAATGCAAAGATGTCACAATACAAGGGCCAGAGGAGGATAAAAAGCCCACCAGCAGCCTCCTTGAGACCAACCCTTTCTCACTAGGCAAACTGAGAGGAGATCACATCCGGGAGCAGGGACGGATCTCCTATGAAACTAATGAAGCTTAAGCTTCAGGGCCTCTAACCCTGGAGGGGCCCTGAAGCAACTACTTTTTTAATGAGTGAATTTTTCACTCATTAAAAAACTTTTTAAAAGCCCAAGTGTTTGTTATTAAAATTAGGCTATTTTAGTAGCAGAATCATAAGCCAATGGGTTGAATACTGACCTTAGAATATGCTCTAATACCCACTTCATATGGCCTCAAAATGTCCCTGTAATTGGTCAGATTTAAAAATTTCTTCGGGGGCTTGCAGCACCTGAATCCTCAGCTGTATGGGCTAGCTGAGCTTGCCAAAATCTATTCATATCCTACATTTTGGCAGCTGGATCCTCGAATCCTTCATTGGTGCATGGCTTAATAGTTCTACAGCTCAGCCCTTAGCCAATCAGAACCATAAAAAGACACCTGAATTCTCAATTCAGGCCCTTTGGACCTTGTTGGATGTTACCCTACTTTTGCTGGTTGAGAAGGGGGCCCCATAACAGTTCAAGCTTCACGGTCCCAAAAATGTAGCGCCACCACCATTTAAGAACCAGGAGAAACCATTTCCCAACTGGTAAGCATGTCTTGGCCAGCTTGGGGGCAGAAGCAGCATGCCTGAGAGGCCACTACAGGGCATTCAATGACAGTGTCAGCTGCAGCCCAGGAAGAGAACCCAGAGAACCCACTTGCATGACAGAACAAAGGTGGGAATTCATTGCCCCCCTGCCTTAAATGATGGAACAATCTAAACAAACATCTCCTGAACAATGAGCTAAACTTTTAAAGCCTTACATGGCTTAGGACCAGGGCATCTGAAGAACTCTCTTGTTCCATATGTTCCCAACTGGGAATTAAGATTACAGGAAGAGGCCCTCCTGACCGCCCCATTTTGGTGGGTACCCAAGAGAGGACCATTTCAGTGGCAGCCCCATGATTATGGAACAGTGTCCCCAGGGAGGTGCACCTGGCCCCCTCACTTTCAATCTTTAGAGGCATCTGAAGACAGTTTTATTTACGATGGCATTTGATTAAAGCAGTCTTAAATTGTGAAATCTTGGTTTTATGTATTCTATATGCTCTATTTTATGTATTTTACTGATAATGTAAGACTCCTTGAGCTTCAGAAGGAAGAAAGGTGGCTAATGAATGTTTTACATTAAATAAATAAATAAACAGCCACTTGCAGCCAGGCCACTCATGAGGTAAGCAACTTTCCTTGGGTGCTGTTGTGCCAAGGGCTGGGACTGTGCCCTCTGATGCTTGGGGATGGGGTGAGCATCTCATCTTTTATGACAGGGTGGTTCTCCAAGGTACTTGGTTTTTCCTACCCTGATATCTGATATCCTGAAGAACATGAGGTTATCACTCTTGGTATGAACCTGTGTGCCAGCTCCAGTCCTCTCAGAAGTGTATGCTCACCAAGCACCAGGATTGTGGAATATCTCTATCAGGCCTGGGGTTTTCTGGTTGTAACTTCTTCCCTCCAGAACAATCAGTCAGACTGAATCCTCCCTTTCACAGCCTCCATGTAAGATCAACTAACTGAGACATACCCAAGGGAGGAAGAGAGACAGATAAAGACATTGTCACCTGGTTGCTCCTGTTTTAGAGCAGACATTCCCTTTCTATTTCTCTCCTCTCCTGTTCTCTCTTTTTGTAAGAAAACATATTGTTTCAGAGGTGGGACAGTGACGTGAGACACAGATACTTGCAGTGTGGAACACTGTGAAACTGTAGTCAGGTTCATCAAATATGGATTCTTAGCACATGTATGGAAGTGCTTGACTTTGCTGCCTATTCATCTGTGCTTTATATCTGTTCCCTGCGGGCTTCCATCTAGCCTTCTAGAGTGGGCAAATGTAAAGCTTTGTAGAGTACCTGTCTAAAATAAGTTCTATCATACCTACAACTAGGGCTTTTTCTTTTTTTTCTTTTGAAGAAGAGGTGCTGGAACTCTCAAGAGGGAAAGGAAGTTTTCAACCTGTATACTGAAAATTCATGATTTTTAAAACATTTTTAAAAGAATTTTGTTAAAGAGGTTCCAGAACTCTGTTACAGTGCATTCCCCCAGGGGAAAAAGGCCCTGCCTAGAACATGTGAATTTTTTTTGTTGTGTTGCCTTCTCTCTGATGTGCAATTAAATGTATAAATCTTGTCTTTTCATTTCCCCCAGAACGTGCTATCTCCATAGCAGCAACATCAATTATATTCAATTAAAGTAACATTAGGAAAAGATAAACAGATTCTGATTCATTTTTCACACCTTTTAAATGTGCTTTAGTACATTTCTTACAACACAAAACTCTACAGTCACGTCCCCACCCTGCTATGGACTCTCTGCCAGATAACTGCCACCATAATATTTGGAAAACTTCCATTCTAAACTCTAGTTCTGGTTGCCTAGGAGTTTGTAGACTTCAGATGTCTTCCTAGTGTATAAAGCTGTGGGTCTGGCCTAATTACACAGCGTATAATCCATATTTAATTTGGTTGAATCAAGTTACCAGACTCAAGGCTACTTTGAGATGTCAGGTATAATCAAAGCCTTATTAAAACAGTGCATAGTACAAGGGATGTAATGAATAAAGCAGACCATTTAGAATGCATTCATCCAGAAAATATTGACAATTTTCTAGGAGAAGAAAATAGCTTGAGATCTCTTTCTAAACTCAAAAATAAACTGCTCACATCCAAATGGCCCCACAGTTAAAATGATCGGAGTTCATTATGACAAAACAACAGCAGATGGGATTCTCAAACGGTGCCTATGCACTGCCTCTAAACTTCCCCACTCGTCCTTATGAATCACTGCATCCATTGGCTGCTTTCTCCTGGAAAAAAAGGATCCTTCCACCATCAAGGGGTGATTTTTTACAGATTCATACACCTATGACAGATCCACACATCATATCATGAGCTGTTCTTGGGACTCATCTGACCCCGAGTGCAGGGTTTTGACATGGAGGAGGAAAGAAGGTTCTGTTCTTTGCTCACAGTTAGCTGGACACCACCCATTGTGTTTACATCAGAGAATTACACCTTCCCACCACGGTATCCAGCTGAGTAAAAGCAGATGGATTGTGAGATACTTTTGGTTTACTGTTCCAAATAATTGCAGCATGGAATACTGTGATACTGTTAATCCTCCCACAATGTCACTAATATTATAGGGACAGCCCCTGGCAGGAAATACTAAGACCTTCTGTTGGGATGGGGCAGAAGAACATACAGATTTGCATTATTTTACAGCATTAATTTTATTTATTCATTTTACTTCCATTTAGGCGTGGCTTTTCTCCCCAGTGTCTTCCTGCATGTGGGCTTCCTTCAGGTAACTGGCTGGCCACTATGTGCATAGAACACTGGGCTAGATGGGCCTTACGTCTGATCCAGCAGGGCTCTTCTTATGTCTTTGTATTCTCGATGGGGAGCCAAAGTAGCTCACATTATTCTCCTCTGTTCCATTTTATCCTCACAACAAAGCTATGAAGTAGGGTAGGCTGAGAGTGTGTGACTCACTCAAAGCCACTCTGCCATCGTCCATGGCAGAGTGGGGATTCAGATCCTAGGCTGCGATCACACCCACTAAATAATGCACTTTCAATCCACTGTCCATGCACTTTCCAACTGGATTTTGCCAGTTCACACAGTAAAATCCAGTTGGAAAGTGGATTGAAAGTAACTTGAAAGGGCATTATTTAGTGTGTGTGGTCGCAGCTCTAGTCTGACATGATTACACTCTTCTGGCTCTTTGTAGTACACCTTTCTCAAGAAGAATCAGGGTGAATTATGGAACAGTGTTAAAATCTCTCTCTCTCTCTCTCTCTCTCTCATATTTTTTTATTTCAGTATTTATATTTTGAGTTGAATCTTTGCTCTTTGCATTTTGTAGATTTGTTTTGGGAATGCACGTCATTTCATTTTCAAACACAATTTATAGTGTATTTATATGTATGTTGTACATCATTTATATGTATAATAAATGTACAGTGCTGATTTACTGTCACACAAATAACAGTGAAAAATGAGCACATTTATGGGGGGGGATTCTATGTGAGGAAGCAGAAAATTACTGCAAAAAGAAAGAATCATGGATTCTAACAGCACACATGAGAAGCCAAATGAAAATGATGGGGGGGTGGTTTAGCTCCAAACAGCAGATTAGAAATGCAAAAGCCTTCCTAATTTACAGTCTGACTTCGAAACTCTCTTCCATGGTAGCCAAAACCACAGATTTTGCACGAATCAGTGAATGGCCAGACTGCCTAGTATCTGCATGAGACAAATAGTTGCAGAGTCCTGCAGGATTAATTAGTCCAGTGTGACTTGGCCTTGCAACATTTGAGAGCAAGAAATAAAATCTGGATTTCTAGTGCCCCAGGACAATTAACTCAACTCCCCTCTCTCCAAAATAACAAACCGTTAAAGGAACACTGGAATGCTATCACTGCAACTGTTGCTCTTGTCCTCAAGAGGTTCATAAAACTACTGCTTAGTTAACTGGTTTTGATTATGTTTCTTTAAGTAAGCTCTGAGTAAAATGATAATGCAATATCATTGCTCATGAAGAGTCATTAAATTAGAATTTTCTCTGGTGGTACAATTAAGATATATAGGAATGTTATGTTCAAAGCCTAAGGAAGCCACCATCCCTCCCCCCCCCCGCATTTTATATCGTACCCTTTTTTAATTAAAAAAGATGAATCATTAATAGCATTGGAATTTGTGGCATGCACAGGATTAAAAATAGTAATTGTGGGATGTTTATATCCCTTCTAGGTTTTGTGACAAGTGACCTGGCAGAAAACCACTGTTTAAGCACTTCTTGACTGCAAAATGGTTTGGAGGTGTTATTATTGATGTGGTTTTTATTGGAATGATTTTTTTCCAAAATGTGCTTGCAGTGGCTGTCCACTAGAGAACAATTAATTCATTACAACAAGAAGAACTTGAGTTAAATGCATTATAGATGAACTGTTTATTCGTAATGAGGTCAAGCCGTATCTGACAAAGCTTTACTCCTTTATTCAGTCTGGATCCTAGCTGTGTATTTGTTTGTCTCGTGTTATGCTTGAGAGAAGGTCTTGAGTGGTTTGGTTAAAATTCTATCCTGTGCTGAGATTTATAGATGGAGTTATGCCTACACTTTTCTGTTAAAAAAAAAAACAACTCTGGTTCTGGCACAAATTCATCAGTTAAAAGTTTGTTAGAGAACAAAGCTGGGAAATCTAGTGAAATGCTGAATTTGCACCCAAATATAAATCAGCAGAGCTGAAGTATAGATGTCCTAATGGGCTCTGGATTGTCAGTGTGTGAATTGATATTCTGAATTGATAGCTCTTGACTTTCTTTTTAAAATAAAATATGAATTGATTTTTTTTTCCAAATTGAGAACAAAAATATACCAAACCTAGGACAAACCTAAGACAAAACCATATAAGACAATCTTAATAAAAGAAGAAAGCTTTTGAAAAGTATACCATGGAATAGAATAATATATCCTTACTTCTTTGCTGTCTGTTAAGTGCTATCAAGTCGCTTTCAATTTATGGTGACCCTGTGAATGAATGACCTCCAAAACATCCTATTGTTAACAGCCTTGCTCAGGCCTTGCAAACTGGGGGCTGAGGATTCCTCGGTGGAGTCAATCCCTCTCATGTTGGGTCTTCCACTTTTCCTTCTGCCTTCCATTTTTCCTAGCATTATTGTCTTTTCCAGTGAGACTTGTCTTTTTCATAATGTGACCTAAGTACGAAAGCCTCAGTTTAATCATCTTCTTTATTAATGTCATATGAACAGGTAATATATGAGGTAACTTACATTGCAAAGGTACGCCTTTTACTTTCATTGCAAACACTGTATATAGCTTTGTGAAAACCCATCAAAATATCTGTTCTATATGGAACCGTCCTAAGTACTTTTTTTTTTTTTTTGCAGTTTGCAGTTCATCAGGTGATGTTCACATGTAAGCATGAACCTACAAATCTGGCACATAATTCCACTTTAGGCAAAATTCAGAAGAAGCAGTATGTGCTGCTGTCACTTCACTGGACATCTTGATGAATAGCTCCCATGACCATGCGAGGTCACAGTGGAATTGTGTACAGAATTCTGGGCTGCAACCACAGTACAGTTCCCTAGGGAAGGAAGGGTTTGGGTGAGACACCCATCTCTTCACCAGCTTATATGGGCTCACTTCCTCTGATAGCTGCTCAGGAAAGCTGTCCGCCTTCATGCTATCCATGTAGCTGATGATTATGTCCTTTTCCTGATTTCTCCTCCTCTCCCAGATCCAGGGCTATTTTTGGGCAGGAACGCACAGGAACGGAGTTCTGGCTGGCTCCTGAGTTGGCCACGCCTACAACCAAAACCTCTGGCATGCCTGGCTATGGAGCCCACTGCCCTCCCCACATTACACACAAGAGGGAAAGGCGACATGTTAAAATGCCCTCTTTCCCTCTGGGGATTCCCTAGGGATTTCCTTGTCAATTTTACTCCTGGCCAGTCAGCTGAGAGTGAAATTGACAAGGAAAAGCCTCTCTTTGCCTTCCCTTCTCTAGCTGACATGTGGCAGCTGGAAAAGGGCAGATAGGGAACCCAGGCAAGTTGAAAATGCCTTTCTTTCCCTCCCTGATCTGGGGGAGGGAGAGAAAGGCATTTAACCACCAGCCCCTGCGCTTCTTCAAGTCTCTCCACAATAGCCATCTGGTTAGGCTGGGGGAGGAGACTAGAAAGGTGATGCTTCAGCAGCACCTTTCCCCAGCTGTCTGGTTGGGGGCGGGTAGACTAGAAAGATGATGCTGAAGTGGGGCAGAGAAGCTCGGGGGAGAGGCAAGCTTCCATGCCTGCCCTATGCTTTCCCAGCCCCCCACATAATATGCTAATGAGCTGCACTGTCAGGGTGTGGCCTAATATGCTAATGAGTTTCTGATGTTGGGTGTGGCCTATTATGCTAATGCGTTCCTGCTGGGCTTTTTCTACAAAAAAAAAAGCCCTGCCCAGATCCCTTACAATATGTCCAGCAGCTGTGTTCTATTTTCTGGTGCCTTCTGCCTTTCTAGTCCTAAACAGATGTGGTTCTATTGAGGTCCCCAGTTTTTTAAAAGTAGCAAGTGCACAAGACCCTATTTTGGACTGAGACTATAATTCTATGGGAGGCACAGTTTAAGTCTTCCGCTCTGTGCTATTTCCCAATCTGGATTGATTCTATGGAGCCCTATATACATAAAACATCCATTGTCATTTGTGTTTCAGTCTTCTGTGTGCTTCTGGTCTGTCCCCAGAGGACATTGCAGCATCCCTGCAATTCTCCAGCAGCCTAGATGGAACAGTTTCAAATAGTCTCTCATCCCCAGGGATACCTTACAGTGTAATGTACTATCTGTGTTGCATTTTGATTAACAGATCAGGTTGATCTTCTCATCTGTTACTTAAGGGAGATTAAAAAATACAGTGCCATTTTTTACATGGTGCTTCACTAATACAAAGACTAATAAATCACAGTGGTCTAGAGGCCTAGCTTCAGATACCACATTACATCTAGTGGAGCTGACCACCCTACTGTCCCCTTTCAACTGGCTACAAAAATGTAATGAGAAAATGTAATCAGATAGCTGCATTTTGAAAGTGAAGGCCACCTTTCATTGTGATGTTTCACATTTTAAGGGAGATGTTGCATTACAATAGCCAGATTGTTGTGTGATCAAGGTATGATGGAAAATGGCTGGACCGGTCTATTCGTATGGTAGATCTTTTCAGTGTGGTCCAGGCTTAGAGATTTATGGATCCAATACAGTTCTGGAATGCCTTGAAGGAACTTACAAGACACCAAAGAAGCAATTATGTTGTGGTCTTTGTTTGGATGGTGGATTAAAAAGAGGATGAGGACAAAAGGAAAAAAAATGTACCCTGGATTCCTTTTCCTTTGTCACTGTTCCCTGATAGACACAAGAGAAAAAAGATTGTGAAAAGGGGTGGGCGGGATGAAAGTAGAATGAGACTTGTGCTGCATCTGACTAGGCATGCCATACAGTCCATTTGATAGTTTACGACTTGGGTGCGAGGAAGGTGAAGAAATCTTTCTTCTCCATTAGCTGAAGTGTATCCAGGGGGACAGTGTAGTGTGATGATGGAGTTGTTACACACACAATGGATTTGTCTGAACTCAGTCATCTAATGCTCCTACTGTAACAATTTCTTGGTTCTCTGCTAATAAGTCACCTGAGTTGGAGGCATCACATCACTTGTTGCTTCAGTTGCTGCAAAAGATATGGACAGTTCTGAGAGATACAAAGATCTGGTAGTCAGTCTGGTGTTTTGAGTCTGAACTCCAAGTGTTGACCTGAGTCCTGTGTGTAAACACCAACTCTCATTCCAGTATTTCAGTATTCAAAGCAGACATCACATTAAAATATCATTTCCTTTTTCCCTTCTTCCTTAAAAAATGGGATTTGAAACATCACTTGAAGAACTGTATCTGTAAATGTACCATATTTCACTATGAGCTGCCCAGCTCAAAGTATATTACAGAGGTCAAACTGGCATTCAAACTTTAAAGAGAAAATTCTATTATAAATGTGCATACTAGTTTCATTTTGATATATCAGTTCTCAAGGTTGATCTGCCCTGAGCCTGCTTGTGGGGAGGGCAGAATATAAATTTGAATAATAAATAAATAATATTACATTACTAGGAATAAGGCCTGTTGTGGAAATAAATACAACGGGCTCTAGAAAGAGGCTCTGGGAGAGTGCCCCGGCCTTGGGCACTCAGTGTCAATTTGCTGTGGTGACCTCAGCAGGGTACAATGACACAGAGTCCACCATTTTCTCCAAGGGAAGATCTCTGCCACCTGAAGAGCAGTTGTAATTCAGCATGATCTCCATCCCTCCCCTGGAGATTGGCAACAATGGTTCCCCATGAGGGAATGGGTGGTTTGAAGGGTGGAATCTGTGGCATTGAACCTGTCTGAGGTCCCACCCCTGCTGAAACCTCACCCTCTCCAGGGTCCACCCCTCAAATCTCCAGGAATTTCCCAACCTGGAGTTGGCAAACCTATGTCCCAGCCAATCATCAATGTGTCATTATCTGGCCCCTGGCTTCAGCTTTCCAACTCATCCCCCTCCCCCCTAGAGAGCAGTTGTAATTCTGAGTGATCTTCCACCCCCACCTGGAGATTGGCAACAATAGTTCCCTATGAGGGACTCGCTGGCTTGGAGGGTGGAGTCTATGGCATTGTACCTGTCTGAGGTCTCACCCCTCCTCAAACCTCACCATCTCCAGGCTTCATCCCTCAAATCTCCAGGAATTTTCCACCTGGAGTTGGCAACCCTATCTCCTTCCCAGCCAATCATCAACCTCACTCTTCAGCTTTCCATCTCCCCCCACCCCACAGCCTCCACCATGCTCTGAAGCCCTTACTGCTATGTCACATTGGCTGTCATAGGGGGTCCATCTCAGCGGGGTATAAGGACACAGAGTTCACCATTTTCTCCAGGGGAACTGATCTCTGCCATCTGGAGAGCACGTGTAATTCTGAGTGATCTCCAGCCCTTGCCTGGAGATTGGCAACCATAGTTCCCTGGAGGAAAAGTAGTCTTTCTCTGCAATGGGGACCAAAGCAGCTTACATCATTCTCCTCTCCCCCTTTGACTTGTACAACAACCCTGTGAGGTAGGTTAGGCTTAAAGTCTGTGACTGGCCCAAAATCACCCACTCAGCAAAAACCTGGGTCTAGCAGATCCTGCTCTGAAGTGCTGACTGCTATGCCTAGGGTACCCAACCTCTAAGTGGAGCCTAAAGATTGCCAGGTATTACAATTGAACTCCAGACAACAGATCTGCTCCCCTCCCTGAGAAAACGACTGCTTTGGAGGGTGGCCTCTATGGCATTCTGTTCAGCTGGCCCCAATGAGTTTTCTCCCAAAGGCCAACATAGGTGTGGAAAGGGGCTTTCAGACAAGCAAGCTTGGTTGCCTAGCAACAGGCACTGAGGATAAAGTTGCCAGCCCCTAAATACCTGATGATTTGGGGGGGTGGATCCTGTGGAGGGCAGCATTTTTTTGGGGGGGATGGAAGGACTCAGCAGGGTATAATGCCATAGGGTCTACCCTCCAAAGCAGCCATTTTCTCCAGGGGAACTGATTTCTGTCATCTGGAGATCAATTGTAACAGTGGGAGATTTCCAGGTCCCACCTGGAGATTGGCAACCCTAGGGGGAAAGTCAGCCACACAGCAGGGGGTTGAAGAGAATGGTTTGATGGTCGCAGGCCCACCTCATTAGCCAGCCAGCCATGGTGGAGCTAAGGAGGAGAGAAAGCCTTTTTCACAGTTTATTCTGACAGGAAATTGGGCAAAACTGGCAGTGTGCGGGGGAGGGATTTATGCTGAAAGTTCATTGTCTTTTCACTGACAGAAGCAGGCCACTGAGGGGACAGTTAGACCCACCTGACAGTGGGCAGAGGAGAAGAGTGGACCCAGCACCCAGTCCTTCCCCTTCGCCGGCTCCCTCCAGACTGAGGCCAAGACACTGGCCGGTGGCCCTGTGGGTGGGACTGAGGCAAAGCAGTGAGGGAATGCAGCCAGTGGCCAGGGACCCCTTTTGAGTGGCAGTTCTTGCAGCCAATTGATTTTGGCACCCCACTGAATCTTGCCACTTGAAAACAGTTTTATATATCAGGAGAGATATTGTATTTTACAGCTTTCTAGGCCTCCTCAGAGGGGCCACCGTGGCTGAGCTGCAGACTGGAATGTCTATAGTTTGGCAGTTCAAGACCCGAGTTCTGCATGATGGAGTGAGCTCCCGTCTCTGGCCCCAGCTCCTGCCAATCTAGCAGTTTTAAAGCAAGAAATTGCAAGTAGGTAAATAGGTACTGCTTCATTGGGAATGTAACAGTGTTCCGTGCACCTCGGCATCTAATCATGCTGGCCACATGACCATGGAGAAGTCTTCGGACAGTGCTGGCTCTTTGGCTTGGAAATAGAGATGAGCACCTCCCCCTAGAGTCGGATTCGACTGGCTTTCGAGCAAGGGAAACCTTTACCTTTTAGGCCTCCCTGGAAGTGTACATGGGAGTTGAGTTATTATTGGAACTTGAAATATAGAATTATGTCTTGGACATGCACACTAGTTATCATTTAATATTGCAATCTTCGGGGGGAATATTATCTCCATTTTGCCACAAACCTCACTGGGCACTCTTGAGCAAGTCACACTCAGAAAAATGTGCTGGATAAATGAATGAGGGCTGGATCCAGCCAGATTTTTTACTCAATTCTGTCTAACTTCCCTGCTTACCACAGGCCTATCTCATATTACTTTTGTCCATGAAAGTCCCACAATACCCAGCATAGCATTTTTGAAGGAGTCAAAGGGGACCCCCACATTCCTTTTTCACTATTGAAACAGCTGGTTGGATCCAGCTTTTCCTTAGCACGCTTCTCCCATTTACTTGGGAAAACAAACATGAGGGTCAAGTTAGTATTTAGAATAGAAAGGCAGAATTTTGTTTTTGAAAAATACATACTGAAATGTCATTCTGAGAGTGCATTGTTGAAGAGAGAGATGTTGGTGGGGACCAAACACAGAGGAGGGGAAAAGCTGGTATATTTTATTGAGACTCAAGCTTAGGGCGAAATGTAGAAGCCATTGTTTGATTTATTGCATAAATAAGACATCTCAGAAAAATAGATTTGTTTTATGGGTCATGGAACTATGTTATGAGATGGGAATCATGGCTTGGGTCCAGCAGAGGATGCCTGTGGACAGGAGGAGTTTCCATCAGTGGAGCTCTTCTTCTTGACAGCCAGTTTGGTGTAGTGGTTAGGAGTGTGGACTCTAATCTGGGAAAACTGGGTTTGAGTCCCCACATCTCCACATGCAGTGGCTGGTGTGACCTTGGGTCAGTTACAAGTCCTTTCAGAGCTTTTCTCTCAAGGGCAGTTCTCAAAAGAGCTCTCTCGACCCCACCTACCTCACAGGGTGTCTGTTGTGGGGAGGGGAAGGGAAAGGAGTTTGTAAGCCGCTCTGAGACTCCTTCAGGTAGTGAAGGCCGGGGTATAAATCCAATCTTTTCTTCTTATTATTCATCACTCCTCTGCAACCCTACATGTCCCCGAAAATGCTTTTCCTGAAGGAGAAGGGATTCTCAGAAACAGCATGAAGGAAGAACTGGGGCTCTACCGAGGGAAGGGGAAATGCCCAAAACCAACCCCTCTTTCTTTGTGTAAATCCTCCAGATGATTCAGAATCATGTATATACAGTGGGTTCTGTCATAAGTTCATACTTGGCCCTTCAGTTGTATCTGACTGGCAAGTAGGCAAGCTAAACTGAAGGCCTCCCTTAACTTACGACTCAAAAAGTTGTATAGCCATCACTGAACTTGAACAAACAACCGCACTGCTCGTTGGAGCAGATTAGCTCTGTCATTTTTCATTATTCAAGCCTTAATGTGATTGGAAAAAAACCAAAATGGTTTTCTTTCAACATGTCTTCCTTCAGGATGGTGCTGGAATTCCTCAGCAGCTCTTACCAGGCCCTCAGAGACCCCCAGTCATGTCTAATGTGCTGAAACAGAACACAATGCTAAACTAACCCTGATAATCCAGGCCCCTGGAGACTTCATTGATGGTGATGAGGCACAGACTAATTCCCAGTCAGGTTCTGCTTTCACAAATGCTGCAGAGGTAAAAATCATGTCTAATTACTGGTGGTGTCTAATGACTACAAGAGCATAACAACAACAAAACAATGATATTTTAAATTAAGGATAGGCCTCTGACAGCTTTCAGATGACTTCCAGAAGTGTCAAAGCAGAAATGCAGAATTTGGCCAAGGAAAACCGTTCTTATATCCACCATGGGACAACTGGATGTACCTCCATAGTGCTGTGCTTTTTTCCTGGGGCCATCACATTCTATTAAACAGCTGTCCAAAGAGCTGGATATGACTTTCATAGTGTCCAACCTAAATATTGTTCTCTGGGTTCTGTAATACCTTCCTGTTCAGATTTAGATCCACTTCAATTCAGGGGAGAGCCCATAATTCACTGGCATAGGACAGGCAAACATGTGCAAGGCATGAGGTTCAGACAGAGGGAAGGCCTTTCTGTGCCTGGCAGCATGGAGACAGGATGCCAGCTACAGAATGCAATAGTGGTCTCAGTGCCAGGACTTCAAATGTAAGGTAGAGCTGTATGTACATTGCTCATAAAAGACCATACTAGAAAGCAGAAGCTAGATGTGTGCAGCAGAGCTACAGCTTTGAACTCTTCTCTGTCCTAGAATAGCCACCCATTAGGGATTTTTCTATCTCATTAGCTTTCAAGATGTTTAAGCAGGTGAGGAGCCTTAAATAGATTATAATAGGAACATGGGGAGCCATGCGCTTTAAGGAACATGAGCAGCAGAGATGAGACGAGCTGCTGATCTTGAGCTGAACATGGCATTGTGAACTTTTACTGTCTATAGAATACTGAAGGCTCTCTTCACCATTTAGCAAGGTCCTTTCCCAAGACTTTGTTCTTCAAGTTATTTCATTTCAAGGGAAGCTTTTGAAAATGTTAACAATGGGTTTCTTTTCTGTCCGACAGCCCAATCCTGAACACGTCTACTGAGAAGAAATTCTGAGTTTAATAGGACTTATTTCTTAATACATTTGCTTACTGCCATAGCCTTTGAGAGACAATTCATTAGCTTCCCCACCCCTTCAGATGTGCACTCCATAACTCTTTCCAAGACCTTTCTAGACATTCAGTGAATGCACAGAAGGCAAAGTAGGTGGGTGCCTAATCTCCCATCCCCTGACCTTGCCACTTTCTGTGGAAGGTCTGGATGCAGAGCCAGCATGTATAAAGTAGTGACTGGATGGGTAATTAAGTGGTGGCATTCACTGCTGCAGGATGCATTGATGGCTACTACTTGAGATAGCTTTAAAAAAGAGATGAGATGCATTTATGGAGGCTGGTCCATCATTGGTTATTTGCCACAATGACTAAATGAAATCTTCACATTTAGAGACAATAGCCTTCTGTATGTTAATGTTGAGTGGGGGAGACTTTGGTCCCCATGCACTGCTTGTGAACCTACTGGGGACATCTGGCTGGCTCCCATGTGAAACAGGGTGCTGACCTAATGGACCATTGGGTTGATCAAACACTCAGTTGGATCCAACCAGTATGTCTGTGAGATGGCATTTTCTTTGACCACTCAGAAAGGCTATGCTGAGAATCATGTACTGAGAATGCATGTACAAAAGCATGGGTAGGAACTGGGTGAGGCTGAGTGAAGAAGCTGGTTAGATCAAACCTATTATTATTGTTTATTATTATTATTATTATTATTATTATTATTATTATTATTATTATTATTATTATTATTATTATTATTTTGGAAAATGCGTATGTCAGCCTAAAATAGGATCCATAAAACAGCCCTCAAGCCAAGAGTTGGTTATGAATGCACAACTAAAATGATGGTTAAAAGCCTGAGAATCTACAGAGGTGTACTCTCCCTTTCACTCTCCTAGCAAATATAATTAATTAGACCAAACAAAGCTGTTTCCATCCCAAATCCAGGCCAGCATCTGGACTGAAATGGGTCTCCTCCAAGGCCAACTGCAGCTGCATAGTCACCACCTGCTTGAATGGAAAAATAAGTATTTCATCACAATTGTCAGTCCCTTTGGTTCATTTGCGTCGTTTTCTCTCTCCATGATCAATGCGTGGACTGATAAAACTCTGAGCATAAGACAGGGTCAGAATTTTGTGTGTGTGACAGTTTACTGACGTGCATAATGGTAAAACACCACACACAAAGATTCAGGATATTACCCTTCTACAGTCACAACAGGTTTGCTCTCTTCAGTGTATTATCAATGTGATTTAATATGGAGAAATGATGCACTTGAAGGAAAGGAACTGAAAGCTGCAGAGCACTGCATATACTCTGGCGTACATACTCTGTACTGTGTCTGAAAACAGAACATGAACTAATGTAGAATTCTTAAGGCATCAGTTCTGCTTTGCAAATAAGACCAAGTAATTCTGAAGGCCAGGGGTGGGGGGATTTGACCTTCTGAAGGCATCTTCAGTGGAATCTCAAAAGTTCCTTCTTTACATTGAAGGCAGATTTGAGAAGTGGCCTAGTAATCACATCTTGTTTCTTCCTTGGGAGCAGTCTTTCTGAATATTGCTTTTTGTGTGTGCTTTCTCAGGATGATTTTGGTGGCTGACTGTCAATTGTTGACTGCCTAAAGCATGCATCAGCTTGTTCAGAATATCAGCACCATGCTGTGGCAGAACGGTTGTGGTTCAATGTCTCCATCTTGTCATGTTTTCTCTTAATACAAAAACAAGAAATCAGAAATTTAATGAATGTTTGCAGCCCTCTGAAGCAATAAATACTGGTGAGAAATTTGTTTCTCTCCTCTTTCATTAGAAAATCAAGATCTTGATTGGGGGGGGGAATCAACTAAACACTCTTCCATTTTCTAGTTTTCAAAATTGTTTTCTTTTAAAATTAAATGGTCTTCAGGTGAGAAGGGACTGAATTTCAAATTCTAAGCATACAAAAGGGAAGCAGTGATTTTATGGTGGGTCTGCAGGCAGGATTGATGGATCAGTTATGCATATTGTCTGAGAGCATCTGTTAAGTGTTGTTCTTTATGTACTGGTACGGTGGGATAGATTTGTGTTATAGGCTAGAGGCTAGCTCTACAGTAAGGTAACCTGAGTCTCTTGCTTCAGTTGTTAGATGTTGGGGGGGTGAAAACCTCCCTCCCCCACCAGCCAGCCGCCTGCCCATCCAACTGCCATCCCAGCCTAGGAGCTATGTTCTATTTCATCTCTTGGCTCCCTCAAACCTCTTTAAAAATCAGTGTGGCAAGCCATACATGCCACTTCCCAGACTCTCACAAGATTGTGTGTGCCGGGGCCACCAAAAGGATGAGCAAACTCTTGTGATTAGGAGTAAACCCATGAGAATCAAGGCAACCCAATGGGGCATGTGAATCTTGCCAATGATTTTTTATAGAGTGACAAAGAGAGCAGGAAGGCTATCTTCATCAGCAAATGAGTGGTGGTGGTTGTAATGGTGGCAGCGGTGAGGCAGTGGGAGAAGCAGTGGCAGCCACTGCAAAAATTGCAGGGTGGAATGCTGGGGTGGGGGGCAAAAGTGGATTATTTAGAAGCTGCTTGATGCCCATCTCTGACTGATCAGCTGTAACAAGTGTCTAATGACTGACCACCATTATGTGCCTGTCCCATGAAATGCCACCTCCCATCCCACTGGTGGAATGAATATTATCTACAGAAAAAAATTGGTGAGAAGAGTTTTAGAAGCCTTCCTGCTTTATAATAATCACTGCAAGTTCCCAGTTTATCAGGTCCATAAATGGGATTGGGAACATAAGAACATAAGAAAAGCCAATGTTGGATCAGGCCAATGGCCCATCCAGTCCAACACTCTATCACACAGTGGCCAAAAATACTAGGTGCCATCAGGAGGTCCACCAGTGGAGCCAGGACACTAGAAGCCCTCCCACTGTTGCCTCCCCCAAGCATCAAGAATACAGAGCATCACTTGCCCCAGACCGAGAGTTCCTATTTCTACCTTGTGGCTAATAGCCACTGATGGACCTCTGCTCCATATGTTCTATCTAGGCTGTGGAGTCTTTTTTGCTGTTTTGTTACATAGTGGCCCCCAATAAGACTGCCTTTCCTTTAATCGAAATATTCCTTTAAAAGACACTGCTCTTTTTTGAATTGTGTGCTTGAGATGAGAGAAAACTGGCATTTTGGTTAGTTCAGTTTTCAGAAGCATTACTTGGGAATGTTCAAGTAATCTCCACTGCGAAATGGGGAGGAGGGGTGATTGTTCCTACATTTGGGGTTCACAAATTATTATTGCCTTGAGGGTGTCACCTGACCCTTCGTCTGTTTAAGCAAACCTCTATAATTATATAGACTTCTGCCACTGCCGAATAGCTCACTAAGCTTCCTTTGGCTATCAGTGTCAGTTTTGGGAGCATTAATGTGCCATATGCTTCTGGGACAGCCATCACAACAGAATAGAGTTTCATGGCCAGAAAGGCTTTGGCATCTTTCTACTTGGCACGACAACATCCTCAAGTACTGGGCAAGGATAAAAACAGGATTCGGGGGGCGGGGGGGGGGGGGGCATCAGCAGCCTGTTTGCAGAGGGAAATGAAGTTGTTATTGTTATTTTCTCTCCTGTCAGTTAATTGCAGAGATTTCACATTCCTCACATAGCAATCTTGGATTCTGTGATTATTTTTTTGCTTAAGCTCTCCAATGTTCAAATCGCCCTTTTGGAACTAATGCTTAACCTTTAAATAAATGTGCTGCAGGCTCATGAATGTCAGGGGACAGGGAACAAAACTTTTCATGTGGCTTGCTAATGGCACTTCTAAGAAATACCTAACAAACCGTTTCATTTAAGAAAGAAGAAGACACCTGGATTTCTTGGCATATGCCCACAACAAGGAAAGAAATAGCATACACCATAGCATGACTGAAAACAATGAGCACCTGAGACATGGCAATAAATGTTTCAGAAGAGAAAACAGTAAAATGTCAGGTAGAACCTAGGGTTTCTGCCAACCGTGCTTATGAAACAAGGCAAGAGGAACCTATATATGTTATCATGTAGTGGAAGCCAGACTTAAATAAAAATAGAAAAACAGAGAAAGAGTCCAGTAGCACCTTAAGGACTAACAAAATTTGTGGTAAGGTATGAGCTTGTGTGAGTCACTGCTCACTTCTTCAGATACTAAAAATAAGCTTTGTGGATGGTAAGTGAGGATAACCAATATTCATGTTGTTGAGGGTACACAGTAGTGCTGAAATAAGGCACAAGAAGGACCACTCCCCCAAAAGAATGTTACACACCAAAGGATATTCACTACTGTAAATTCTTGTAACTTATATGCAAAAGTATGATGATTCCTTCCTTGTTTCTTTTTTTTTTTATGGAATATCTGAGGAAAAAAATACCCACAGTCTTACTTTTGGGTAAACCGAGAAGATAGGAATGTCAAGCTTTTATATTTTTCACTTTTTAAAACTTTCAGATGGGACAAAAAGAAAGGACATCCCCATGGCATAATTGTCATGGTCACTTGGGATGCAGTTTTCAACTGCAGTGACTCTGCTTTCCCTTTTGTCAGCCCAAATGATGAAATGAAGATGGAGAAAGGCAGGTCTTAAATGTCCTACAAAGGGCCCAGACCCTGATGAAGGACAGCACTGCCACACAGTGGCTAAAAACACCAGGAGCCCTCAGGAGGTCCAGCAGTGGGGCCAGGACACCAGAAGCCCTCCCAAAATTTGGAATTCCCTTTCTGTGCCATCAGTGTTCTATTTCAGAGGCATCAATTACCTGTAAACAAGATGCTTTGTGGCTGCTAGTGATGTCTGCCAAAATGCCTTCATTCCAGAGTGTCTTATTTTGATTCTGGTTCAGCACTGGCTCTACCTGCTTTCATATTGCCATAAATATGCTGTGCCTCCTTGAATGTATGTAATTGAATTATGAAGGTTTCCATAGCAACTGCTGCAATTAATTAAGATACTTGGATGTAGTAAGTTTATAGATGCAGAAAATATTTTTCATGTATAAATAGTGCAATCCGTTTATGCTCAAAGGAGTTTTCCCTTCCGTTCACTGCTGAGAAATTGGGCTATTTTCCCCCATCGGTGTTAATAAATCATTGTGTTATTTCCCATAAACTTGGTAAATAATTCCTTACACTTAATGTCTGCTAAGAGCTGGTGGATAAATATGGAGGGGAGAGAAGTGGAAATTGAGCATAGTCTTATGTTAGATTTGCTCTTTTGAACACTGGTATGAAAGTGTCCGGAATAGCTCTGAATAGCCCAATCTAAACAGGGTTGGCTATGGTTAGTACTTTGATGGGCTATCACCAAAGAAGACTGAGGTTGCTATGCAGAGAAAAGCTATAGCAAACCACCTCTGCTCATCTCTTGCCCTGAAAACCCCGTGGTCCTGGGGTTGCCTTGAGGTGGTTATGACTTGGCAGTGCACAAATATTATATTATGAAAGGGGAGAGAAAAGGCTGGGAAAGGGAAACAGTGAAAGGAGGCACATGGGACCGAGGAAACATAAATAATAAAAATATTCATATAATCCATAGATAAAAATATCCATAGATATCAGATGGTGTTAAAATTTCAGATTCCAGTGTTAGCACTGCCCCAGGAGAAAGTGGAAAGGGCCAGGGAGAAAAAAAAAAAGGGGGGGGGGGTGTCAGTAGGGTGGTGTCCATCGCTGTCCTTAATCAAAAGCCAGGTGGAACTTGTCTGCCTTGCAAGCCTGCAGAACTGCATTAGGTCCCACAGGGCACAGGTGTTATTTGGCAGAGAGTTCCACTAGGTAGGAGCCAGGGCAGAAAAGGTTCTGGCTCTGGTCCAGGACAGCCGGACTTCTTTTGGGCTGGGGATCACCGGTAGATCATTCTCTGCAGAGTGTAACGCTCTTTGGGGAACATACTGGTCCTGAAGATACCTGGGTCCCTGACCGTTCAAGGCCTTAAAGGACAATACCAAAACCTGGAACCTAACTCAGTACTCCACCAGAAGCCAGTGAAGCTGCCTTAGCACAGGTTGAATGTGTGTTGTCTGTGATATTCCAGTCAGTACCTGAGCCACCACATTCTGGACCAGTTGGAGTTTCCGAATCAGTCTCAAGGGTAGGCCAGCATACAGTGAGTTACAGTAGTCCAAACTTGGGGTCGCCATTGCATGGATTACTGTGGCTAGGTTGGGATGAGACAGGAAGGGGGGCAGTTGCCTCACCTGGAGTAGCTGGAAAAATGCCAGCTTGGCAACATTTGGGATCTGGGCCTCTATTGATAAGGAGGCATCCAGATCCACACCCAAACTCCTGACAGTCTGTGCCAGTGTTAAGGGTGCACTGTCAAAGAGTAGGGAGTTGGTGCCTCAAACCTGAATCCCACCCAGCCAGCCACAGAACCTCCATCTTGGTTGGATTCAGTCTCAGCCAACTCTTTTTCAGACATCCCATTATGGCTTCCAGCCATTCAGCCATACAGCTGGATGACATCAGTGTACTGGTGACACCCCAGCCTGAAACGCTGCACCAGCTGGGCAAGGGGGCACAAATAGATGTTGAAGAGAGAGGATTGCCCCCTGAGGAACCTCACATATTAAGGGGTACTTAGTTGATACCCTCTCTCCTAGTGCTACTCTCTGTCCCTGATCTTGGAGAAATGAGGTAAGCCACTTCAAGACTACCCCACTCCTTTGCAGGGGAGGTAGTGGGTCAAAAGGTCGTGATTGACTGTGTTGAATGGTGCTGTAATAACAGCAGCATTGACCTGCCACAGTCCAGCTATCTGTGGAGATCATCTGTGAGGGCAATCAACAACATCTCCATCCCATGGCCATGGTGGAAACCGGACTAGAATGGGCCCAGTGTCGATGTGCCATTCAGGAAACTTTGGAGCTGCTTGGCTACCATTCTGTCAATTCCCTTCCCCAGAAGTGACAAATTTGAGGTAATTGGAAGAATCTGTAGAATCCAAAGGAGGCTTTTTCAAGAGCAGTACCACCACTGCCTCTTCTAATCCCTCCGGGTAGACCCCAAATCCAGGGACGGATTGAAAATGTCTATCGGGGGTGCTGTATTCCCTCACCACTGGCTTTCACCAGCCATGAGGAACATGGGTCTAAGAGGCATGTGGTTTGTCTAACAGCACCTAAGATCCTGTCAACAACAGGGAATTAGTAGAAATCACTGCTCCCTCTTCCAAAGACAGATGTGCCCTTTAAATCTTCTGTACTGCAAGGTTGGACACAGGCCAGTGAATAAAACAGTTATGTTTTAGTACTTGGTTTCTGTCACAATGAAGTACATGCACTTCCTAGGACTCAGGATTTCATTCAAAGTTTCAAGATTTTAGAGGCAGTCCTCCTAAGAACACATTCCTCAGAGCAGATTCCGTTGAGTAGACCTAATTAGACCTGTTTAGGATTGTCCTCTTGGTCTCCTTCTCAAGAGCCCTGTTCATGTTACAGTGAACATACATACAATTCATGTACAGTGAACATTTGATTTTTTTGTTGATACATGCATTGAGTAATTGTCATATTACACTCAATGCATGTACAACTGAAGATGTGATTAGAACTACACATTTGTCCAGGTTCATTCGATTCAAGGGAAGCAGTTTTCCATGTATGTATTATATCCTATGCCTAGGTGTCCTATGGAAATAGCCTGATCCTTTGCAGCTAGCTTCTCTTCCCCTAGAGACCTTAGCACAGTTGACTATAGGCAAGATGTACATGTGTTCATGGTAACATGTGAACAGTTCTAAGGTCTCAAATGCATCACAGCTGCCTGTGTTGTGTGGCCCTGGAACATGGCAAATGCATCTGGAAACTGTAAGAAGCATTTTAACAATTAGCTGTGTAGTGTCCTTGAACCTGGATTCAATAGCCTTGTAATTTGTTTTCCCCCGCTAGCATGAAATGAGCAAAGGCAGAATAACAACTTTGGCAGTGATGAGATGATTATTTTTATGAAAGTTTTTTTTATATATTTGTTCGGTACCTGTTATAGCTCACTTGGTGACAATCTTAATCTCTGCTCCATGAGAGAGAGAGAAAAGAAAGAGGTGATACCGAAGGACATGGCCCAATGGTCATATCCTCTATAATTAATCTCTTGTTTAATTTTTCTTTGGAGACAGTGTTCCCTTGTCAGCTGTCAGCATCAAGAAAAACATGAGAAGGAAACGTCCAGGTGAAAGGAAGCCTCTTCCAAACAGTGCACCCAACAGGAAGCAGAAACTCCAGGTATATGAGTTTCTTCCATTTGTGCTTTTGGTAGAACATTCAAAATGGGACCACAAATACTCTGTGCATTCATATTGGCCGAGGACGGACTGGCAAATTGAAGTGCAAGGGAAGTGGGGCAAAAAGACCTGGGCCGAGTTGTCGTGGGGCTTTCCATTCACACTGTGTAGACTGATGTGGGACCATACAGGGGAGGAGGCGGAATGGAGCGTTCACACTGCGGGGCGGTCCCTGGCAGCAGTACTGTGGTGGCACGTGGCTTTGGTCTGTTTTGCTGAGCCACACATAGGTGCATGAGCGCATAGGTGCATGGGCGCAGCAGCCGGACCAGTGGGTTCATATTACCGGTGCCGCTTGATGCACGGCTTATTTGCGTCCACACTGCCAGGAAGCAGGATGAACGTGTACCCAGACGGCTTGACATCAGTTTCACAATGACAGTGCTTCAGGACCGGGTGAGTGTGGCACGGCAACGCTGGGCAGCTGCGGCTGTCTAAACGGGCTTTCTTAATCCACTTGCAAGCGGGCCTATATCGGGCACGCACATCTAGCTTGTTCTTGTCTGTCTACTCCAGGGATCTCCAATGTGGTGCCCTTTGGCACCATAGTGTCTGCCACCACCTTTTCTGGCACCCGCCAAGTGTTTTTAGGAAGTAGGTGGGCCTGAGTAGGGCTTTTGTCCAGCAAAGCTTCTGATTAACTATTGCAGATTTGATGGGCTGTGCCGATTTTTTTCAATATGTTGCTTTGGCAGCGACTGCCACCATAACACGAGGATCTGCATTGTACTACTCATCACCACTGCTTTATTACAGTTCGTAACCAGCACAAAACTGTCAAGATATATCAAAAACTGGATATCAAAATATAACTATAACAATATGGAATTTAGATACTAATGTGGAGATAGAACAAAACTGAAGCATTTGCAAGTAATTAGAATGGAATATCATACAATCTATATCTATATCACACCTTTACACACTGTTTAGGAATTCTGTAGGCTGCTGCTAAAAATTTTGCACACGCCAACATGATCTCTGGGTTAGAATCTGATAGAAGCGTATTGCTCATTACAGTATTCGAGAAACCTGAAACTCTTGTGCTACTGAAGTTACGCTGTGGCAATAATTTTGTGGCTGACTGTGCCTCCTGTGGCAGCCATTTTGTGGCAGCCAGTTTGTTTCTGGATCCAGAATTCCAAATGTGCTCACAGCTCAAAAAGTTTGAGGACCCCTGGACTACTCTATTTTGCCTGGCTACCTTGGTCTTTGTTACTTCACTAGAGTGTTCAAATACTTCATGCACCACTTTGAATACTGTCCCCTTTTTTCACAGGCTTTTTACCCAATGCATATGTTGGAAGGAAAACAGCTAACAAAAAGAGGTTTTCAACCAAGTTGTTGTTACAAATAATTCATAACTTTTAAATTTGATAAGATTTGGCTTCCACGGAGGAATAAGACAGATGGAAAATGGCAACGGGGCTGTACAGTGTGTGAGTAAGGGTAGAACAGTTAGTTCTTCTATAGGTCTTCTTAGACCAACAGGTAAAGTTTATAGAAATAAAGAAAGTGAATACTTTATGTTTAGCCAGGGGTAGCTTGCTGTATGTGGCATCTTAATCAGTGTAAATCAATGGACTTAGAATGGTGTAACTTTGGTTAGGATTGCCATTAGTATGGTTGCTAGCCCCCAGGTCCGAGAGGGGGATCCCCTGCTTTTGGTGGCTTTTCCCCACCATGGACCAGCTGGCCGGTAGAGGAATCCCACCCCTAAACATGGATGTTTCCATGTGACATCTCCAACATGATGATGCCACCCAGACGTGATGTTATTGTGTTGGGGACGTTGTATAGGGACGCTCTGTATTTTGGGCAAAACTCTATGGTTTGAGGGTCAATTTACCATAGAGTTTTGCCCAAAACCCACAGAGTCACCCCCAGCATCGGCAACATGATGATGTCACTTCTGGGTGATGTCATCATATCATGTGACATCCTCATCCACCCTGGAATGCCTCCCCCCCCCCCCCCCGGACCCAGATCAACAAGGGGACCTGGCAACCCTAGTCATTAGATGCGTTTGTTTCTGATCAGTACCTGATGTATCAGTCTTGCCTGGATTCAAACCATGGCAACTGTTGTTAGATCTATTTCGTTTCCTTCAGATTTTGACTAGTTATTGTATATTTTGTATAGTTTCAAGTTAACACTTCACTTTATGAACTTTTGTTTAGGCTTTATTCACTCTGTATGGACCCCTACCTGCATTCTAGGCCTGATAAAGCCTTTTAAGAACAATCACAGAGAGGAATATAACTCTGTGGTGGCAAGGAGGAATGTGGAGAAGAACGGGATGGCCAGCTCTGGGTTGGGAAAATCCTGGAGATTTGGAGGGTGGAGTTTGGCAACGGAAAGGACTCAGCAAGGTATAATTCCATAAAGTCCACCTTCCAAATCAGCCATTTTCTCCAGGGGAACTGATCTGTGTTGCCTGGAGATCAGTTATGATCCCTGGAGATCTCCAGCTACTACGTGAAGACTGGCAACAAGCTAGCAGCAGCTGAATTCCATATGGGCTAAGTTTGTCTTCCCTTCCATGCAAGTAAATCTGAAGGGCATGGCCCAAAGGGGTGTAGGTCAGCAGCAGCCTGGGGTAGGGTTGCCAGCTCCGGGTTGGGAAATACCTGGATATTTTAGGGGTGGAGCCTGAAGAGGGCAGGGTTTGGGGAAGGGAGGGACTTCAGTGGGGTACAATGCCCCATAGAGTCCACCTTCCAAAGTGGCCATTTTCTCCAAGCAAACTGATCTTTGTTGCCTGGAGACCAGTTGTAATCCCAGGAGATTTCTAGCCCCCACCTGGAAGCTGGAAGCCTTACCCTGGGGCCTGTGCTAGGCAACCTCATCAGTTAGAACCAGCTCTGGATTTGTCTGATTTTGTTGTTGTTTAATTGTATTATTTGTTTATTTTGGTACTTTGGCACCTGCTGTGACTTGCTTTAGGTCTCTCTGGGGTGGGTGGGGGAAGTGGCATATAAATAACATGAATAAATACTTGAGCAAATGGGCCATTTTCCTTTCCCGCTGCATATTATTAAAATGTTTTATCTATTTGCTTTATTCAGAACTCACCTTTCTCTCTGAGACCCAGAGCAGATTGAGCAATATAAAAACAATGTAATCAGATGGAATAAGACACTCAATAAATGTTGTAATAGGACTACGGTTACAAAAGTTAGGAAAACCAATGCAAAGATGTACTAGACATGATATAACAAAAATAGTGCAGAAAATGGAATAATAAAAGTAGAAGAATTAATAAACTTGGGGTACTGCTTTCTGCTATTACTGGGTGGGTATGCAGCCTTCCCCTCCCATGCTCTTTCTCCCAGTGGTAGAATACAAGATCACACAGTTCAGGTCCTCCAGATGCCAGCAGGTAAAAAGTGCAAGTCTCTGCTAGCACCCTGTAATGTATTTACACTGCAAATGTCAGCCAGTTGGTTAAACTGTCATTGCTAACCTGAATGAAGGCGGAGAATTTGTGGTAGAGTCATGCCCATAGTCGACTCTTTTATGGCCCCAAATGGTGTTACGTAATTGTTATTTTGCAGGGAATGGGCTATATGCAAAGAAATGAGCAATCTTCCTTAGCTACTAAATTATGTCAGAATATAAGCAGACTCCAGTTGGTGACATTCATTAGCAGTCTTTGTTCCATCCATCTCTTTCACTTCTCTGCATTGGCAGCCGTCACTGCTTTTGGAAGTGAACATATACAGAGACTATAAAAGTTTGATGATAGAGTGATAGATCTTTTTTAAACACTGGGGCATTACGTGGTTTCATGTGGCTGTAAAACCTTCTCCAGGCATGACTAGGGTGGACTGACAGGGACAATTTTATCTCAAAGGCTCTAAATCATTAAGTGCCACATTGGACAACCTTAATAGAGAGGGAGGGAGATTTTTTTTTCAGACTGACAAGCACTCCCAGAGAAATAAACAAATGCCCTGGGATGTTGATCAGAGCCAAGCAGCATGTTCAAGAAATGTTACATGGTACAATTCTTCAGGGGTGATGACTGATGCTCCCCCAGTTGAAAGGCTACTGATATCTGTATCGGAGGGACTTCTCTGTGTCAGCCTTCTACTTTTCCACATAAAGAATTAAAAAAAAAATTATGGGGAACATTTAAAAATGTGATTCCCCTTTCATCTGTGCCATGAAACAATATAATTTTAGCCAAGACTAACTGGAAAAGACAATAATGCTAGGAAAAGTTGGAGGCAGCAGGAAAAGAGGAAGACCCAGCATAAGATGGATTGACTCAACAAAGGAAGCCACGAGAGCCCTCAGTTTGCAAGGCCTGAGCAAGGCTGCTAATGCTAGGACATGCTAGAGGACATCAATTCATCGGATCACCATAAGTCTGAAGCAACTTGACAGCACTTCACACACACACACATAGACAGACACACACACACACACACACACACACATGTGACTGAGGGCCAAATTATAATATGATTCTGGAGTCCTGTGATTTGAACTCCTGATGTATCATTTGGTCCCCTTGCAGAGGGGGATAAATTTCAGTTGGAAGGAAGGTGCAGAAGAAGAGGCTAGTTTGAGACACAGTAGGGAAAAGGACAGCACAAGATGAGTAATGGTCTTTCCCCCCCCCCCCCCAACCCTCCACTACAGCTTAAAGCCGCTGGGGAGGGGAGTCATTTCTGACTGGGGAAACCGCGTGGCCAGCATGAAAACTGCATGGATCCCCTTTCTTGTCCCAAATTGGATCTTTCCCACAGCTATTCTCCTAACTAGAGCTTATAATACCTTTACAAATGAAAGTTTTATTTATGGTATGGAAGCCATGCTCCCTCTAAGCTGTGGAGTCTCGTGAGCAAAAATTCTACTTTGTGAGCTTCTGCCATTAAAGTTGTGAGCGAACGATTCGGCTACTGCATAAATTAGTTTGCTCTGGAGCCAGCCTTCCTGAGCTAAGACAAAAATGTGGGAGCCGGAGGCTAAGAAACTGTAAGCTAGCTCACACTAACTCAGTTTAGAGGGAACACTGTATAGAAGAGAAGAGAGTTCAGTCTTTATTTATTTATTTATTTATTTATTAAATGTATATCCCGCTCTCCCCGCCAAAAGGCAGGCTCAGAGCGGCTCACAACATAAATTAAAATTACAATCAGCTTAAAATAAACATTCCAGATTAAACATTAAACATACTTTCCATACATTCTACCCAAGATTGGCAGCATTTCAGTTCTACCCACAGGTGGGTCCGAGCAGCATTCATATACGATTCCTGCGTGGCCACACACAGGCTGGCAGATGGAATTGCCGACAGACGGGACTGGCAGATGGAGCTGGGCCAGGGCTAAGATGTTTACTCTGGGCAGCCTCTACCTAAAGGCCTGGTGGAAGAGCTCCGTTTTACAGGCCCTGCAGAACTGCATCAAATCCCGCAGGGCCCTGATGTTCTCCGGGAGCCTGGCTTCAATGTATACCAGCCCCCCAAGGCTTTTTTTAAGACAAAATAATACATCACATGTAGCTTAATTCATAGTGCAGCACACATGATGGAGACATGGATGATCAGTGTGAAGTTTCCAGCATGTGGCTAACTTTATCAACTACTGTTTGTGTGCTGGAATATCTTGAGCATAATAGAAACAAACAGATCCCAGCATACCCTGTCTACGATGTCTATTATCCAGCCCACCAGTTTAGGTCTGCCTTGCAAGCCCCGCTCTTCATGACCCTGCCTCCATAGGTGAGGTGGGTACAAACAAAAAAACAGGGCTTTTTTTCAGGAGTGGCACCTCAATGATGGGAATGCTCTTCCTCTCTAGAGGCTTGCCTGGCACCTATGTTGCTGTTTTCTAGGCACCAGGACAAACTGTTGCTGTTCACCCAGGCTTTTAATTAAGGGCTGGATCCTTTAATACCATTTTAAACTGAAAACTGTCACGTCAAGTTACTTTATGATCAATTGGGGGGGGGGGGGGTTAACGCCGTGGCAGGATTTCAGTGTTGGAATTTAATTAATCATGCTTAATGTTTTGTTTTTATTATGTTTTATTTTGTAAATCTCCCTGGGCAGGTTGCCAAGAGAGATGGCATCATAAATCTATGCCTTCGGAGCACTACCAATAGCGTCGCTAAGAAGGACCACCAAGTTTCATCCCAATGCTATTTTGTGCACAGAGAGAGAGAGGGATTTTAAAATTCTATGTCTTTGGGTCTTATATAACCCCTCACTGTGGCATCTCAATACCAAAATATTTATCCTGTGCTAGTTTGGGGGGGAGGCGGGGTTGAAAGAAGCAAAGCCCTCATCCTCTCTTTCCCAGACCTTTTTGTTATTATCGGCACTTTAAAAACTAACAAATTTATGGTGGCATAAGTTGTTGTGGGCCCACTTTGTCAGATGCAGGTTTTTCCCGCTGTCAGCCAAGGGTAACACTTCATGTGTCTGCTGTAGCCGGCTCTGCTCCATAAAAACTTATGCCACTATATATATTTTTTTTATAATCTCCAAGGTGCCGCGAGACACTTTGTTGGTTTTGGTCCAACAGATTAACATGACTGTTCTTCTGGAATTTATCATTATTAAAAAATGTTAGAACTTTTTTTCTCCCTTGTTGCTTTTTTGCCATTCAGAACAGCTGGCATATGGACAAGGGTTAGGAGTGTACTGATGCATTTTTGATAAAAATGACTGTATTGGTGAAAATCACTTTTATCATTACTGTCTGGAAATGTTAAAAGGAAATACGGAAAGAGGAAGTATTAGAGGTGATTCTGTAATTATGTGTTCAGGCCCGTAGCTACAGTGGGGCATCTTGGGGCTAGGCCTCCCCGACTTACTGGCGAGGCCCCACGACTTCCCATTCAGCTTTGGGTCCCCAAGGGGCAGCAGGTGCAGGGAAGGAGCCGGGTATTCCTGCACAGCTGTCCAGCTCTATGGACCAGATTAAAGTACCTTTATTTTGATTAGCCAGTGGCCCCTAAGAAATTTAAATGCCCCCTGACTAAAAAAATCCTGGCCTGGTTGGAACCTACAACTGTTTTTGGGTCCCCCAATTTCAGTGTCTCAGCTGTTTGTAAACCATAAGCGCAGGAGCTGATAAATATTTGGGATAGGAGCCCTGATTCAAGTGTCATAATGGGAGGGGGAGTGAATGGGGGGTATTTGTTTAATTTCTAGTCTGTACATTCATTTGCACTAGGAAAAAACAAAGCATTACCTCCCATCTCTCACTTTTTCTATCATTTGAAAAGTTTATGTATCATCTTGTAGGCCTCTCCATGGGGAATTCCTAAATAGTGTGCAAAATGAACATGTGTCTGCTGCCAGGATGGACACATCTGGACCAATTAATTTTTCATCATTTTCCAAAATGGGAGATCAAATATGCACAATATGGTAACGTGTTGCAGTCTTCTATTGGTTACGGCAGTGAACTTCTGGAAGAGATATTTACAGAGGGTGGACAGAGAAGGGAAAGGTCTTTATAGCTGCTTAATCTCAGCTGCTGTGTTTAATTTTATATGACGATGAGCTAATGCAATTTTTCATTAAGTGCAAAAAGTAGAATTTATTTCCATTAAAGCAAGGACTGAATTAGAGAACAACCTCACTTGCTAATTATAAATGCATCCTTCCCTCCCATAGCACTGTATTCAACAGGTGCTAAAGTACACTAAGACTAGATATATTTTTTTAAATGGTAATTCCAGAAACATGAAATTAATGGATGTGCATTGAAACACTGTAAAATGCAGTGTGCATGTACTTTTTGTACAAAAAGAAAATATTTACTTAATAAGGAGATAATTCATCAGCCTTCCATTTGTGAACCTCAAAACATCATGAAATCACATCCATTTATACAGGGACTGGGCCAGAAAGAGTTTGGCTTTAACTGTTTTCTCACTAAGGCTGTAAACCTGTACTTGGGTGGTGACACTTCTGACTGTAGGGAGATGCTTACGAGAACCCCTCTGCATAGAAAACGGGCGTTTCAGGAAGGTTGGAATCCTCCTCCATGTTTTCTAGCTTTCTGGGTTTCAAGGCTATCCCTCTGCCCCACACCTAGTTTAGACATAACACAAACACATGGTTTATTGTAATTGTTATTGGTTGATGAAACCCCAGATTTGACTCACAGAAAATCATTCATATCTTGGTTTGCCTTGTTGTGGATTTCATTGCCCTTGTTCTGGGCAGAGATCTTGGAAGCCAAGCAGTGCTCAAGGGCAGCTCTGGGAAATGTAATAAAGCCAGGATGTCTGCATTCATACCTTACACAAATCTTAAATTAGGACTAACTGTGGTTGCTAGACCAATTCACCATAACGATTTGTGTGTGGTGGGTTTCCGAGGTGCTTAAATGGGGGATCGATGAAGTGCTTCAACAGGGGAAGGGGGAATCGATGATTTGCTTCTCCCCCTGAGGGGGCCTTCGATGATGCACACACAAAGAAGGGGGACAAAAAACCCATGTGGCATCAGGATAGCATGTGATCACGCTATCTGCGATGCCACACTTCCACGGTGCCATGATCAAACAGGGAAACTCCAGTTGTGAACCGCAGCAAACCATTTGCTATTGGTGTTTCACTAGTAGCTTTTTACAGCGCTTCCCCACCGGATCAAACTGGCTAGCAACAGTTTGATGATGGTTATGGGATGCTTCCCAGATCTGCTTGTGTGATCACGCCCGTTTGATCCGTCGGTGAATTGTCTCCCTTGTGTGGCAAATGGGTGCGTATGATTGCACCCTTGTTCGTACTGCATGGACTGATGCAGGACCATACTGGGGAAGAGACAGAATGGAATGTTTGCACTGCGGGGCAGCCCCTGGCAGCGGCGCCCTGGTTGCACACAGCTTTGGTCCATTTAGCCAAACTGTGCATAGGCGCATGGGCGCATAGGCACAGCTGCAATTGGGGCAGGATCCCATGGCTGGGAGTTTTAACTCTGTGAGCCAGAAGCATCCCTGTGGGCAGTTGGGTGCTCAAGCACACAGTACGTATGGGCGGTTATGCCGGATCAGCAGGTTCACATTACCGACGCTGCTTGATTGCAGCTTCTTTGCATCCACACTTCCAGGAAGTGGGATCAATGAACACCCAAATGGCTTGCCACAGCTCTCACCTGGTACTTTTTAAAGGTGGGATCAAAACACTTCAGGACAGGGTGAGTATGGCACAGGAATGCCAGACAGCTCTGGCTGTGTGAAGCGGCCCACTTAATCAGCTTGAGAAACGTGCCTATATCGGGCCAAACTGCCAGTCTGAACTCAGCCTAGGTTCATTCCAGACATTATTGAGTTGATGGAAACCCAACCAGGTTGGATGAAACTTCTTGACTGACTGCAGGTGGCTAAGAAAACTGCAATGCCCAACAATCCTAGTAGCTAGGAAGTGCAGAAAGAATACATTTTTAAGGGAAAAAATAGGTCTGTTGAAAAGTCCATCTCCCATGACCAATTAATTCCTCACTCCAGAAATGTACGTGGCCACAGGAAGCCCAGACGGTGAGAGCAGGCAGTTTGAATTCCAAGTGGGATCCAGATTCAGAGGGGGCTTTGTCAACTTTGAAAATTATGTAAGCTTTTTGATCAAGAAAAGTTTGCTTTCAAGTTCTTTCACCCGAAGTTCATCAACATGACTAATAAGAATTGGGTTCTTGACATTAAATAGCAATGAAGCATCTCATACCCCCTCATTGCTGCCTAAAGCATTTGGGTGGCTCTCAAAGCTCTTCTCAGAATTTTCAGAAACTCTTTTTTAGTTGCTGCAGGTTTCTTTGTGTGATCCGTTAAATAAGCTATGGAGGCTTCTTGTTCTGTTCTTTTGAGTACCTTTAAAGACATGCTGCAGTTCTGAAACAGAGGGAAGCACAGCTGTAAGCTATTTCCAATAATTTTCCTGCCACAACTTGATACTTTTTGCCTGCTGTAATTATTAAGGTGTGGAATAGTTTTCCGAGGCACATGTACAGAGTAAATGTCACTCAAAGGTCACCCACCATCAAAGTGCCTTGACAAAATACATGCTGAATTTCAAGCATGTGCTTTGTTTTGAAGGGAGAAAAAATAAGCCAGTACTAATTTTCCTGGCATTTGCTACTTGTTTAGAAACACTGCCTCAGGCTAGCCCCGATGTCTGGAGTATGAAGTGGAAAACAAACTCTGGGAAGTTGAACAAGTTCCTTGAATGTTTACTTATTTCAGTAACCAGGGGAGGGAAACAGCTAAATATGGAGGGAAGATGCTCAGAGAAGGCCTGAAGGCCTAGCAGAAGAACCCTCCGGTCTTATGACTCCATTTTCAAGCCATTATTGTTTTAAGCAACAGAAAAGAGCAAACAAAAAACCCCAACAATCCCTTTCTTTCTGAATTCTTCAAAGAGCACATGTATGTGGCATTCTAAAACTGATTCTACTGGTACTTAGAGGAGTTTAAGTGTGCCCCCTTCTTAGGGTTGCCAGGTGTCCCCCCCAGCCACTGTCAGGGATAGAGGGTAGGGTTGCCAGATCCACGTTGGGAAACTCCTGGAGGTTTGGGGGGGTGCCTGGGCTGGGGACCTCAGTGGGGTACAATGCCATAGCATCTACCTTATGAAGCATCCATTTTCTCCAAGGGAAATGATCTCTGTGGTCTGGACTGGAGCTGTAATTCCGGGGGATCCCCAGGTCCCGCCTGGAGGGGTTGTCATACCTACTCCTTCTCCTTTCTTAGACACACCTTCCTTGTGATTTGTTGCAGTGTCATTTCACTAATTTTCATCCTGTGGTTTCCAGTTGATTTGTTTCTTTTTATGTCATTTCAAGCCATTGATATGTAACTGGTGAAAAATGGCATTAAATAGCTCATGCATTTAATGGGAAAAATCCATCATGAGGAAACAGAAGGCATGAAAATTAAGGCTCACAGGTGCCACTCACAGAGGAGAAGACAGTCTGAAGCAAAAGTTTTCCAGTGGGGCTGTAAGATTTGGCAAGAACCCTAAGTACACTAGACACAACTTGATTTTTTTTTTTGTAGAAACCCCTTTGAAATGAATGGTATTTGTGCAGAATGATCATACCCTTGTACAGCTACTATTCTTTTCAATAGGGCCACTGTAAACAAAAAAAAAAACCTTCTGGGTAGTCTGTGCCCATTATCTCTTAAAGCTCAAATGAGTCAAAAGAATAAAGCATTCAGATGAGGTCTGAGCATGTTTCAGGGACCACAGAATGTTGGGGACAGGGTCTGTCATCACTGACGGTAGCTGGAAGAAGAGGAGGAGGAGGAGATTGGATTTATACTCCACCCTTCACTACCCAAAGGAGTTTCAGAGCGGTTTACAATCCCTTTCCCTTCCCCTCCCCACAACAGACTCCCTGTGAGGAAGGTGGGGCTGAGAGAACTCTTCTGAGAACTGCTTATGAGAGAACAGCTCTGAAATGACTTGTAACCTACCCAAGGTCACACCAGCAGTTGCATGTGGAGGAGTGGGGAATCAAACCTGGTTCTCCCAGATCAGAGTCTGCGCTCCTAATCACTACATGGTTAAGGCTGCAGTCTTAAGAACAGTTTCCTATGAATAAGCCTCAATGAATAAAATGGGACTTACTACTAAGTTAGACCTGCGTAGGGTGGCTAAGTTGATTAATTATTGAATATATATTTTTTGCCACACACACACACACACACACACACACACACAAATAAGAACTTTTCTTAATTTAAGAAAAGGGCAAAGTAAATGCAATATAGGAACTGGCTATTGATTACATTGCTTAATATAAAGATATTGGATGGTAACTTAATTAAGTCTTTTATTATTAAACAGGGAGTGGTTATAGCTATACATTTTAAGTAAAGTTCATCTGGGCATTGAAAAGTGACAGGATGAATAGATGCTTATTAAATGATAAATGTATTTAATTTTGCTTATTTCATATTTAAATATCCAGTTTATTTACATAATTATTTACTGAGTACATCTCAAATGTATTTCTTTCAAATATTTGTGTATTGGCCTTTCTTCTAGGTACCCTAGGACCCAAAGCAGGTCCCAGTTGACCCTGAAGAACTGTGTAGCTTGAAATGTGTACGTATTATAGTTTTGAAGTTTAACAAATTCAGACCTTTTCCTTCACTTATAAATTTATAGACAGAAACAGAAGAGAACAACAAAAAAGGAAGAACAAGAGATCTGTTCCACAAGATCCAAGAAATCAAGCAGAAATTTAAAGCTCAGTTAGGCATGCTGAAGGATTAACACAGAAATGCATTAACTGAACAGGACATAATAAAGAAAAGATGGGAATGGTACCCTGAAAAATTATACAGAAGAGATGAAAGGATGACAGATTCCTTCACAGAAGAATCTGCAATTTTAGAAAGTGAAGTGAAAGTGGCACTCAAAGCAATTGGAAGAAACAAATCCCCAGGTGTAGATAGAATATCGATTGAGCTATTTTGAGCCACAGAAACAGAGTCCATCAAAATCTTGACAAGAATTCATCAATAAATATGGGAAATAAAACAATGGCCGACAGATTTGAAATGCTCAATCTACATTCCAGTTCCAAAAAGGAAACATCAAAGACTGCAGCAACTATCAAACCACAACAGAAAAGCTTTTTATCTGTGTGGATCATGGAAAGCTATGATTGGTTCAAAAAGAAATGGGTTTGCCACAACATCTGATTGTTGTGATTTGCATCCTATACTCTGGGCAAGAGACTACTGTTAGAACAGAATGTGGAGAAACAGTATGGTTTCCAATTTGCAAATGTGTCAGAAAAGAATGTATTTTATCTCCCTATCTCCCTATCTCTTCAATCTATAAATGGAACATATCATAAGGAAAAGTAGTTTAGATGTAGATGAAAATGGAGTGGAAGGAACATTCACAATTTGAGATATGCAGATGACACCACATTACTAGTAGAAAATAGTGAAGACTTGAAATGACTGCTGATGAAGGCAAAAACAGAAAGTGCCAAAGCGAGATTTCAGCTGAACATCAAAAAGACAAAAGTAATGACTACTGCGGAATTACACAAATTTAAGGTTGATACTGAATTATTAAAGGTATTTTTATTCCTTTGCTCCATCATCAACCAAAAGGGAGACTACAACCAAGAAATCAGAAGGAGACTGAGCCTGGGAATGGCAGCCATGAAGAAGCTAGAAAAGATCATTCAATGTAAGAATGTGTTGCTGATAACCAAGATCAAGAAAACTCATACTATAGTATTCCCCGTCACTGTGAAAGTTGGAAAATGAAAATCTGTCAGGAAGAAAGTTGATTCATTTGAAAGGTGGTAGTGGAGGGGAGTTTTATGGATACCATGGTCTATATAGATGAAATCAAGCCTGAACTCTCCCTAGAAGCTAAAATGATCAGCTTGAGGCTACCATACTTCGGTACATTGATCTCATTATGAGAACATATGACTCACTGGAAAAGACAACAATGCCAGGAAAAGTTGAAGGCAGCAGGAAAAGAAGAAGATGCAACATGAGATGGATTGACTCAATAAAGGAAGCCATGGCCCTCTGTTACAAGACCTGAACAAGGCTGTTAATGATAAGATGTCTTAGAGATTGTTAATTCATAGGGTCAGCATAAGTTGGAAGAAACTTGATAGTACACACACTCCCCCCCCCCCCCTCACATTGCTCAACTTCCTGGTGTGGCATGATCCTCTTTTTTAGCATCTTCACTTGCTGCACTTCAGGGGGCATTTGATGGAGGAAAAACCGATTTGTCAGATTTTGGCTGCATTTTTCATCTCTGGATTTTTAAAAATTGTACATTGTTTTGTTAATAGATGGCATTGTTCCAGGGGCCATTAAGGCCACCACAAAAAGTCCTGGTAGATCAATGGTTTGGGGGAGACTGATTTGGGCCACCTCAGTCAAGGCTCTTCTGGTGGCCTGCATGAAATGAGACTCACCTTGCTCAGCAATATTCTATGTGAGATGAGAGACTCCTTGCCTTGCCTGGGACAACTCCATGTGAGATCCGCAATACTTAACCCCAGCCAATCCTTTCTTTGATGGTGTAGCCGTTTCCCAAGGCCATGAGAGCCAATTTGGTGTAGTAGTTAAGGGCACAGACTCTAATCTGGGAGAACTGGGTTTGATTCCCCACTCCTCCACTTACAGCTGCTGGATGACCTTGGGCAAGCCATAGTTCTGTACCAGCTGTTTTCTCAAGGACAGTTGTCTCAGAGCTCTCTCAGGCCCACCTACCTCACAGAGTGTCTGTTGTGGGGAGGGGAAGGGAAAGGAGTTTGTAAACTGCTCTGAGACTACAAGAGAAGGGCAGGGTATAAATCCAATCTCTTCCTCCTCCTCCTCCTCCTCCTCCTCCTCCTCTTCTTCTTCTTCCCAGTCTGCCCCTGCTTGAGTGTAAGGAACTATAGTAGGCAATAAATCAGTGCATACATTCACTGGGTTTCCCCCATCAGAACATACTGTAAACATCTTTCTTTCATGCACAAGTCACTTCATCTGCTTCAAGCAACTGCTGTACAAAACTCTTTACTGTTGCAGCCATGAGACCAGCCCTTAGCTTCTGTTGCAGAAAAGAAAGGACAGGAAAACAAAAGCCGCAAAGCCTCACCATATTGTGACAAAGAGCCTAGAGGTTAAAGTGAGGCTTCATCACCTTCCTCCTCCAGCTGTTAATCTAGTTTTTGACATTTATGACATGTTTTGTCCCACGTGGCAGAGATGAATTATCGCATCTTCATGGCAACCTCTCAGAAGGCTCTCCCCCCTTCTGGCTCCTTGTCCCAACCCCTTTGCCAGATGTCAGCCCAGCATAAGAATAACAAACGCGGCTGTTGCATCCTGAGGTGCTGAATATTTCAAAGGTCTGAAATGATGCAATCGCATTGTCATTCTCTTTCTGATAATTGTATGTAAAGAGGCTCTTAGCAGACAAACGCTGGCAGCTTGCTCCTTCTGGCCTTGATACTGGGAATGTTGAGACTGGCTTGATATCATCTGCCTGCATTGTCTGATGGACAGAAAGCTCTGTCTGACCGTGATCATTGGGACACTGGGGAACTGGAGTGGATTGGTTTCCAGATTCTCAAAAGTAGGGGAGAAGAATGGGACACAGAGATGGTTCAACATCCCATAGTTCTGTGGTACTCCTGGACTTCTCATTGTCCCTGAGAAAAGAGGTGGTGGAGGTAGCCAGGAAGGCTGGTTCATCAGCTATGACTATCTGTGGAGAAAGTGGACCTGACCACTGTCATTCATGTCTTGGTCAGCTGGCATGGCCCTACTGAGAAAAGCAGAACTCTTGAACATTAAGCTGAGAGGTGCTTGGGGAAAAGGCATCATCTGTTGCTGCCCCCTGGCTATAGAGATGCAATTGGCACCATCTCTTTTGGTCTTCCAGCATAAATTACAGAAATGCTGGTGTTATTGTTCTTCTTGTTTTTATGTGTTGCTGTGATGGCTTACTTGGTGATGCAATAAAGATGGTGTGCATGTTTGTATACTTCTGTTATATTCCACCTATCTCATTAGAAGACCAGTATAGTATATGCAACAAACAGCACCACAAAGCCAGTATAATGCTTACAGTGGATACTGCAAAAACAAAACAAAAAAAGCACCACCCATGACTTGCCAGATGCCAAGTTTGCAGCCTGCACCTGGGGAGAGCAGGGAAGAAGGCAAAGGCTGCTGGCTGCCACATGGAATTGGCAGGCTGGAGGCTGGATGCCTGGCAGCAGTTCTCATGGCTGGCCATCCATGTCACCTGGAGGCCAGCTCAGGAAGCAAGTAAGACAATGGGTGGGCTCCTAATGCAGCAATCTGCGTCAGAGCCCTCTGTAGGCATTTAAACTGTGCCGCTGGGTGCCTCCACAGCACATTTTTCCTCAGCTCTTCCACCCTCTATTTAGGGGTTACAGGTTATCTTTTAACATACTTGTAATATTGACAGTTGGGGCAGTTAGGGGGGGGGGTTGATGGGTCTGCATGCCCACCCCCCACCCCCCATTTGGGGACTCCTTTAAGGTGTCTTGGGGGTGAGCTGGGAAGTGGCACACCCAGTTTAATTCCCCACTCCTCTACATGCAGCTGCTGGTGTGACCCTGGGTCAGTCACAAGTTCTCTCAGAGCTGTTCTCTCACAGGCAGTTCTTGAGAGAGCTCTCTCAGCCCCCACCTACCTCCCAGGGTGTCCGTTGCAGGGAGGGGAAGGGAAAGGAGATTGTAAGCCACCCTGAGACTCCTTTGGGTACTGAAGGGTGGGGTATAAATCCAATCTCTTCTTCTTTTTCAGTTTGGGGTGTGGCGGTCGGCTTACCACCAGGTGGCCCATGTGGTCCCCACTTGATTGCCACTCCACAGTGCCCCCAGCAGGTGGGATGGGGGAAGGGTTTCATTGGCTTGCAGGTGGGTGGTCTGATGCGGGATCTGTCCCTGGGCTAATGCAGTCAATACAGCTGGGGCCATTTCCTTCCACAAAGTGTTGTTGTGGTTTGCTCTTTCTTCCGCACACCGTCTCCTCACCTGGCCTTGGCCCTGCAATAGATTGTGTTTAAAACTGTTTTTAATTGACTGCCATAGGCATTATTCTTTTTTTATTGGATCCATGTATTTTTCTGATGGCTTTGTTGTTGCACAACATTTTGGCATGATCCCAGACTAGAAAGATAGGTATATGTCACTAAACCTAAATAAATATATCTGTCTGCCGAGCAGCAGACTCAAGAAGACAGAAAGCAGCACTTCACTAAGGCCGTGGTCACACTGCCTTTTAAAGGGCTGTCCAGATAGGCTGTCCAGAGAGCCAGTTTGGTGTAGTAGTTAAGTGTGTTGACTCTAATCTGGGAGAACCGGGTTTGATTCCCACTCCTCCACTTGCACCTGGCTGGATGACCTTGGGCAAGCCATAGCTCTGTACCAGCTGTTCCCTCAAGGACAGCTTGGGAAAGAGTTCTCTCAGCCCCACCTACCTCACAGGGTGTCTGTTGTGGGGAGGGGAAGGGAAAGGAGTTTGTAAGCCACTCTGAGACTCCAAGTGAGTGAAGGGCGGGGTATAAATCTAATCTCTTCTTCTTCTTCTTCTTCTTCTTCAATTGTGGGTTCCTCACGCAACCACCGGGAAAATACTTGATTTTCCCGGGGTCAGAAAATGTGGGAGGAACCCACAATTGAGCCCGCTTCGGCACGGGACTAGCCGCGGCCTGTCTGGCTGGTCACTTTAAATGCGGGAGGAAACAGCACTTCCTCCCGCATTAAAGGGCCATGTGACCGCGGCCCAAGTTTCAGTACTTGGACAGCCAGCAGACATACACTGGCTCAACACAAATGCTCAGTTCACAGCATGCCTTTGAAATTTACTTCTGCTGGGAAATCTAAGGGATAAGCCTGACAGTTTTTACAGTGTAACAACAATGATGAACCGAAATTACATAACATCTGTACTGCTGAATATTTAAAAGACATAAATTGCTTCCTTTCTTAAAAGAAACGGTAAGGCATTATCTGTGATCTGGATGGCCCCAGCTAGTCTGATCTCATCAGATCTCAGAGGCTAAGCAAGGTTAGTACTTGGATGGGAGGCCACCAAGGAAACCTAGGGTCACTATGCAGAGGCAGGGGATGGCAAACCTCCTCTGTTTGCCTCTTGCCTTGAAAACCCTGCGGGGTCACCACAAGTCAGCTGTGACTTGGTGGCCCTTTCCACCACCACCAATGGAGCTATGATCTGAAGGGCTGTGCTGAGTGTGACTACCTTGGGCTGCATCCATCACCCATCACTGGACAGTGCACTATCTTTGCACTTCAGCAGTCATTTGCAACTGGAATGGCTTGTCCATGCTTGGCAATCCAGTTGTGAATTGTTGCTATTTTGCACCAATGGTGCACTATCCAAAGATGTGGGCGTGAAACCTGATGAAGCATTTTTGATCAAATAAAGATGTGATCAGATTGATCAGGACAGCAGACAACTTGCAAGGACAGCAGAAACTTGCAAGGGACAAGCCTCATCTCAGAAGGTCCCTCCATTCTCATACATCAGGAGGATACCTCAAAGATGGTACCTGATGTGGCATGTCCTTACATCATCATGGAGGAAGTGGTAGGCAGTCTTTTCTAGGTCCTCGGGTTTAAAGTCCTAAATGCTGCTACAAGTATGCTCATAGGCCGAGGAGGCAGAGCGGCCGTTCAGACTGCCGCATCTGCCCGGAGGAAGCAGCCCAGACGCAACATGTCTGGCGCCACACTCCTCCCGCAGCAGCCGGGCACCACTTCAAAGTGGTGTCCCAGCTGCTGCTGCGCATGTTCCACCTGCTTCCGGCAGGTGTGCGAACGTTGCGCGGTGGGGGCAATTCCCCCGCCTTGTTCTGCCACGCCGCAGAGGCGCAGCAGAATACCAGTATGTCCTCAGCCATAGTTTTAGCATACTCAGCTGCTGCTGTATATTCTTCCAGCAACATCCAGAGTTGCCAGCGGTGCAATGGTTCATTTTTACTAGCATGACAAAGTTTAGGGAAATATATATTTTCCATCATGCTGGATGGCCTTAGCGGCTCTTCTTTACTTGCAAGGTAACAGTTGGGAACACAGACCAAACAAATCACTGCATTTTTATTTAACTCACTCACTATGGCTGTGTGAAAGTGAACTGCTTAATCATGAGCTTCACTGCAGTGCAAATTGTGGACATACAGCCAATCACAAATAGTACCAATGGTATGCAAAAATGTAAAATGTCATCCAGATAGAAATTGCTAAAATAATACTTTTTTTTTTTTTGCCATCAAGTTACAACAACACAGCCGAGAAGGTGGCAGAGGAGGAGGAAATGGCGACTTCTTGGAGAAGAAGACCTCACTTGGAGTGGCTTACAATCTCCTTCTCTTCCTCTCCCCACAACAGACACTCTGTGAGATAGGTGGGGCTGAGAGAGCTCTGAGACAACTGCTCTTGAAAGAACAGCTCTCATAAAACTTTAACTGACCCAAGACCACTCAGCAGCTGCATGCGGAGGAGTAGGGAATCAAACTCGGTTCTCCAGATTAGAGTCTGCCGCTCTTAACCACTACACCAAACTGGCTACACTGAAAAGACACAGCTTGCAATTGACTTACCTCTCCATAACAATCCCAAACTTTCCTGGTGTTCTCCCATCCAACTACTAACCAGGGCTTGACCCTGCTTAGCTTCCAAGATTTGCTGAGATCAGGGGAAATTGAGCTACCCAGGTCAGGGAAAGAAAAAATAAATAAATAAATAAATAAATAAATAAATAAATAAATAATAATGACGACGATGACAACAACAACAACAGCAGCAGCAGAAACAACAACACACATGTGCAAAAGCTGCCAAACTGTCCCAAGGTGCAATGCAAGAAGATCATCATTAGCCATTTGTGCCATTGCACTGCGGGTGAACCCACAGCATTTGCACACCACCTTTAAATGTTGCTATCTAACCCCATAATTACGAATCAGCCTGATTTTGGATGTACAGGAAAACAGGCCAGCATTCACCGACCAATTGCAGCTGAGACTCAAGTGCCTCTGCCCTTTCGTGATCACACACTTAAAAACTACATTCTCAAGAGCCTTTCCTAATGGGCTTTTATTATTATTTTCATCTGTAATATCCTTCTAGGGAACATCGCAAATGTTTTTTAATTGAAACAAAGTAGCAGCTTGCTAAGTCGTATGTAGAACTCTCATTGGTCTCCAGCTATGCAGCTCTCTGGATGGTCTTAAATCAGGTCCTTTATGGCCAGCTGAGCCAAGACATCGATAGCTGGGGAAGGGGATTTCAGTGTCTGCCTGCTCATCTGCTACTGGTTGGTGGTGGTGGTGGAAAGTTCTCTTTTCAAAAACGTATTTTTAGGGATGTTTTCAAAGACTTATTGCTGTAGCTTTGACTAAGAAGTACCTATTTGTTTGTATGTTTATATGTTCTCACTGTACCTCTCAATATTCAAATATACATTTTAAATGTCATTTTAATGTTTAATTGTTTTAATGCCTGATGTTCAATGCCTTGAGGACCCTATTTTGGGGCAAAAGACAGCATATATTTCAAAGATATGAGTAAAATATTTCAATTTTGCTTCTCCCTAAGCTTGCCAGCTGAGTTGGGAAATGCCAGGAGATTTGGGGGTAGAGCCTGCAGAGGGTGGGGTTTGGGGAAGGGAAAGACCACAACAGGGCACAGTGTCATAGTGTTCACCCTCCAAAGCTGTTATTTGCTCTAGGGGAACTGATCTGGAGATCAGTTGTAATTCTGGGAGATCTTCAGGCCCCAACTGGAGGGTGGCAGCCGTACTTCCCCTGTCTGCAAATCAAACCTGTGATTCTTTATTACCCCCCCCCCCCCCAATTTCCTCACATGGGATTTTTCCCATGGAAAAAAAGCATCCAACAAACCACATTATATAAAAATGTTATGATGTACAAATGATTTACGTTGTATGCACAAATATCAAATAAATCTTGGCTGATGAAGATACAGTCACTTGCCTAAAAAAAACTGCTGGATTGTTCACTCCTTTGAAACATGATCATACCGCCTTGCTGGGTCAAGGTATGAGTGTGCTTCCAAAGATACCTCCTACCAGAGGGAAATAGTACACTGTAAGAGCCAGTTGCTCAGCTGGTCCTCTTTATCAACAACAAATACCTTTTAGGTCCTCTTTATCTGGTTCCCAGTCAGGCTCAAGTAGTACAGCCCTTGCTATATGCTCCCTTAGGGGTGAAGGATTTCAGCATACTGCCACTAACTTGTTCAACACCCCCCCAGACACACACACACACTGAGAAATTCCTTCTCAAGGTCTGTTGTCACCCATAATGCATTCTGCAGTGCCCAGAGTCCTCACATTTACAGCCCCACTCATCAAGCCAGTGTGTGGGAAGGATTCAAATTCAAATGCTGGATGCTCCTTGCCTCGGAGACAACAGCCGAAATAAACAGATACAATTTGTTACACTCGCGCTGCTGACAAGATTGCTTTGGAACGCTACGGGCAAAGACAACGGAGAGGAGCTCGCTGCCGCTGCCAACTGCTCTGTGTCTTCGGGGAACGGGTTGATTCGCTGATGTGAGCTGAGCCGTCTTGCAGAATCTATGAATCCTCCTCCAGATTCTGCCACTTAACAGCTAAGTTGGCTATTATGTTTCTCGGCGTCTCAGATATCCCTAACATTCCAGCAGCATTCTGTTTAACCACAGGACATAATACTTTGCTGTCTTACTTCTGCAGATACAGTATCCAAGTGGTAGTTCCTTCATGAACAAGTATCCCAAATCCTCCAGGGGAGCTGGTGGCTACTGGGATGTTCAGAAGAGACTATCGCTGTCAGATCATTAGGCAGTGCCTTGAAAGTGAAATATCCTTCGTTAGAATTCAGGGCTGTCTTTTGAGCCAGCATGAGTAGCCACTGCGGAGACTGCCACAGTGGGTGGGTAGGAGCAGCCGCTGCAGTGATTGCAAGGGCTGGAGCGGCAGCAGCCTTAAAATGCTGTACTTCATCAAGCAAATGAGCAGACGGGGAGGCTTGTGCGTGTATGTGGGCAGCTGTTTCAGCCCCACAGGAGCCATCGGGGAGAGGGGGACAGGTCAGGGCCCTTTTCAAGGCAGTTTTCACTGATCTGCCTGATCGTTGGATGCTGGGCAACTTCAGGGCAGGGACTGGTAGCAAGACCCCCTTCCCTACAGCTGATTGCCCTTGACTGCTGACCTAAAGTCCCTGTCACCTGCTGCAACTCCAGGGGACAAAGAGGTGGACAGCAGTGTGCCATGGTAGCTCAGCAGGTGTGGGCAGGTCAAAGCAGGTCTTCCCGTCGTGGGGCGCATGGCAACTGCCCGGTTGTCCCTTGGCTAAAACCACCCCTGGCTGTTTCTTTGGTATCTTTAGCTGCAGAAATGCAGCAACACAAATATCCTGCCAAGGCTAGAGTTGGCTGTCAAGATCTATTTTGCTGTATGCCTGGTACTGCCATTCTAGGGTTTCATCCTGCCCCTTGTTTGATAGCGATGGATCTACACCGGACAAGCCCCCTTCTGCTGTAACAATATTTTGGGAATAGATTCTAGTGGGTATCAGTACTGGTCTGAAGCAGCAGAACGAAGTTTGAGTCCAGTGGCACCCTTAAGACCAACAAAGTTTTATTCTAGGTATAAGCTTTTGTGTGCGTGCATGCACACTTCTTCAGGGAAGTTTGCTCTGCTTCTGTTAATGAAGGGGGAGTGGGGAACTGTTGCCTTCTTTCCCACAAGATCAAAGAATCTCCTAATATTTGGAAGCAAGAATGTTCTTGCAAGGCTACTCAGGAAATGCAGTAGAACAAAGTTTGAGACACCTGTAGTGTAAGAGATGGCAGTGTGAGTAATAAGAAAGCATGTGACACTTCCATGAGGAGGATTAGACATTTGAGGAGGCTGCACCATTGCTCCATTCATTACACAGCCATTAAGTAAAACAACTAATCAATTCCAACTATCAGCAAGAAAGAGATTCTCACAGAGGCCAATTAAGGGGTTAAAAGTAGTCAAGTTCTGAGCATGTGCAGGCTATCATTCTTGGCTTACTGGTCTCATGAATGCCAGACAGGGAGGAACAAAAGCAAGATGTCAACTTGAAATACGTCTCATTAGTTATCAACTGAGTAGGATTTACGAAAAGACTTAGCACTCTTAGTAGGGGGAAAAAGCATTGCACACAGTGAACACTTTCTTTATAAACTCTTTCTTTGTGTACATCATCTATATCCCAAACTGAAACTGTGAGCCAAATATTGATTGTTTAGGGTGTGCTGTTTTTATACCATTAAATTTTGGGCTGTGCAATCCCAATTTCTCCCTGTGCTAGAGAGTAATTTACTCAATTCAATTTACTTCCAAGTAAGCATGCATAGGTTCACACTGTCCAGACTGCTTGGCTGAGTTATATATGTTGGGAGTGGAACTGGAAGACTAGCGGGTTGGGGGAAGCAATTAGCTCTCACAGTCCTTTTGATAAATATGGAATTGTCTATTCACTGTAACTTCATTATCCCTTCGGATTCAGTGATGACTACAATTTGCTGTTGGTCTCCTTAGCAATAGTACTGTAGATACACAAACAAGATTGGGTAATGATTGAGAGTACCATTTCCAGGCCTTTGCTTGTCTCAATATTTTGTTGGGAAAATATGGTGGCCCAGTGAAACGTATACAGTTCTCACCGACACAAGGCTTGCAGAGCTCTTTTAATTTGCAATAACTGTCTCCTGTGCGGAACGCTAAGGTAGAGCCCTGGATTTGTTTGTATTGCATTTTAATGAGACCATTTGCCAGATTTTTATTACATTGTTGGACCCCATCCTCAAGCAATTTAATTTCATTAGTGTTAATAGGAGAAATAAAGAATCTCCTCCCCCAGCCCCGTTAGAGATTGTATAGACTCAATTGTTGCCTAAAATGTTTGATTATGCAGTCCATGAAACAACGGCATAAACAACGGAGAGCAGTTATGAAGTTACAGGATCATTCCGCCCTGTTGCAGTACAATATAAAAGGCTCAAACATCTTTCAATAGCATAGTTAGTGTCAAAAAAAAAAATTCTTTACTGTTGTTGTTCTAAATCAGCAGACCTAAAGCAAGTAACTATGTTGGTCCATGACTGTTGAACAAAATTCAGAGATAGTAAAAGTCCACCTTTATAAGGATTGACCAATTTTTCCAGTATAATATGTGAGTAGTAGTAGAAAAAGAGATTGGATTTATACCCCACCCTTCACTACCCAAAGGAGTCTCAGAGCAGCTTACAAACTCCTTTCCCTTCCCCTCCCCACAACAGACACCCTGTGAGATAGGTGGGGCTGAGAGAACTCTGACAGAAACTGCTCTTTTTCAAGAACAGCTGTGCCAGGTTATGGCTTGCCCAAGGTCATCCAGCAGCTGCAAGTGGAGGAGTGGGGAATCAAACCCAGTTCTCCCAGATTAGAGTCCACACACTTAACCACTACACCAAACTGGCTCTGAATTGCATAGAATGCCTGTGCAGTCAAGAATTCCAGATAGACAAAGTGGTCTTTAGCAAAAACCAAAACCAAAAGCCATGCAAGCTGCACAATATAAAGACCAACCAAATAACCCATAACAGCTTTTGAGCATTTGAATTCTCCAGAACATTGTATCCAAAGGAATGTTTGCTTGTTTTTAAAAAGAAAGTGGAAAGGAGCAGAAAAAGATGTCTCAAGCCTTGATTTATCGACTGCATCCAGTGTAGAATTCCCACCTGCTTTTTAGGGTTAAAAAAATCAATTTAGATATCCAATAGGAATGTCCAACTTTTTATGTGTTAGTATTGCATCCATTTTTGTTCCACACCTGTCTCTTCAACCTGTCTGTTTCTTTGACACTGCAATGCCATTTCAATGCTAGTTTTGTGCAATTTATACCATATGCCATTTTTATATAAAAAACCCCATCAATCCCAATGGTAACATTTCTATCAAATTTTGCTAGCACGGTCAGGAGAAGAAGAAAAAAGACCACTGCAATTTGGTCTCTCACGGGAAGAACTCATGTTTAAAAAATCCAGATCAGTGCAGTGGTATGTACATTGTTTGTAAAAAATAATGTAATGGGATTCCTGCCACTGGCAGGAAGGAAAAATGGTGGACCACTCCTGATTTCCTGTGTAACTGCAAGAATTTATTCAATTAATTCTGGAACTGAGCATGTGCAGTTTGCCCCAGTTTTCACTTTCTCTGTTCCTTGGGATCTTTTCCACCCTGCCTCTCACATGTGCATTGACTGAACAATACAACAAAACATTCTTAAATCTCATGGTGGGTTAGAACAATTTGAAAGCCACAAGCCTCAGCATTCCCAGTCTTGATATGGCCATACATATGATCACATCAAGATTCTATGGACATGAGACATAAAATTTACAGCAAGTCAAGCACTTAGAGCAAATTGGTACAAGACGTTCCTTCAATAGTATATTACCTTGAAAGATATTGAGAAGATGGACAAAAATTATAAAGGATTGTGTTGGAAATGTAAAGTGATTGACAGTACTTTTTACCATATGTGGTGGTCTTGTAAAAAGGCTAGTAAATATTGAAGAGAAATGCATACTGAAATTCAAAAAATGTTGAATATAAAATTTGCCATGTTATCTGAGATAATGTTACTAGAAATTCTACCAATTAATATAGGTAGAACAGTACAGGAATTGTTTAGATATATGTTATCTGTGGCATGATTAATTTTTGTTGGAATATTTGCAAGTAAATGGAAACCCCAAGGTTTGCCCAAATCTTGAGAACTGGTAAGCTAAAATGCAAGAATATGGTCTCATGGCAGAACTGACAAATTATATAAATAAGAGACCAATAAATGAATTTGAGGACAACTGGAGAGCTTTTAATGCTTATTATGATTAACTCTTTTTATATAGTAATATATTTAAATAGTTATTATATGAAAATCAATTAGTATATGGAATATTATTTTTTACATTATTACAAACCGTATGTTTGTCATCCTAAAACTAAACACAAAATTAACAAGAATTTATCTTTTTTAATAACCTTTTTATATAGTGAATAATGAAAATATACTATATGAAAATAGTAGAATACTATGTGCAAAGTGTTATTGTAATTTATTATATTACAAGTGTGGACCTACAACAAAATGTTGTGTATTATTTATGTCTTTTCATAGTATAGTTGGTTACTGTTTAAATGGCTTCCTTGCAGTAACTGATTTGATAGCTTTTTTGATTTTCTCATTTTGGCAGGGCGTCCTCTTTTGTAAGGTACTTTTGGCATAGGCTGCGATCACACACACTTAAATAATCCACTTTCAATCCACTTTCAATGCACTTTCGAATTGTATTTTGCCAGTTCACACAGTAAAAATCCAGTTGGAAAGTGCATTGAAAGTGGATTATTTTGTGTGTGTGTGTGTGTGTGTGTGTGTGTGATTGCAGCCATTGTATTGTTCTGTATGGTACTGATGAGGGATTGTTGTCAGAGATTATTTCAATTGAAAGGCAGAGATTATTTCAATTGTTCTGAGTGCTGCCCTCTTAAGGGAGGAGTCAACTCTGTGACAGCCTTCTGTGCAGGGCAGTGAGTGACAGTTGGAGCCCACTTTCCCTTTTTCCCTTTGTAATCCCCTTTTTCTTTATTGAACGCTTGAAAGAGAGCCATCTAGCCTTGCTCAGTTCCCTTGTACTTAGTCAGCCAGCCGACTGAAGTTGGCCTCAAAGAGAAGTTTACCTGGGAATCATGGTCACTTCATGTGAGATGAGATTTCAAAGATTGCCTTACTGGATACTGCAGGTCTTGAGGTGCTACAGGTGTCCTGTACTACTCTCCTTCTGAGTGTCCTCGCCAAAATCAGCTGTTTAAATGGCCATTGGTTTATCAATGGATCAGCCTGAGGCACCTTTGCTCATTCAGTCTCTCACCTTGCCATGGAGAACTGTATGGTTGCACAGCTCCAGTCTTCTTCAGCTTGAGACCCACAGCACCACAGCTGTCTTTGGCAGTTTATTTGTTTGTTAGGGTTGCTAAGGAATGTTTTAAAAGGTGGTGTGTACAAGCTGACACTGGTTGGAGGAAATCCTGTCTCCTCTCCTCTCAGTCACTGTGCCCACTCATCCATTAATGATGCCTCAGCTGTCCATTTATAACTTCCCTCTGGCTTGTAGTCAGTCAGAAGAGGGAACCAGTGGAAAGAAGCAGTGCCCAAACTGGTGGGGGAGGGGAGAAGCAGTTAGAAGTCAGAGAGGATGGTTTTGAAGGACAGCAGAGCTGGCAGCTACAGAGATTGGGGTGAGAATGATCCTTCTTTTCCACTTGTAAGGCTTCCACAGCAAAAGACGTAGAGGTAAGAAGCTCAGATGTCCTTTTAAAACATCCCCCTGCTATTTAGCCATTCATACTGCAGGAGGAATCCTCCCCAATCCCAGCTCCAGTTCTGCCTTTTGCTTCCTCCCCTCTTCCTCCACTCATTATCTCTCTCTGTCTGTCTCTCTCTGGCTATCAGCCAGTCTATCTCTCACTGTTGATGCGACCTGTGGTAGCCATTTCAAAAGGTATTGGGGGGGAGTCAACCCTCCCTGAAGGTGGGTTTTTAAAGAATTTTTTGGATTTTTCAGCACACCCACAGAGTCCCTTGAGTTTGTTGAAAAACCTGTTGGGGAGAAGGTGCCTTCTGTTTGCAGAAATAAGTATCTGCAGGTAGAGGGAACTGTTGAGAATTAAACATATAGGCTGAGGACAGACTTGAAGTCTGCCGCGCCTCCGCGGCGCGACAGACTAAGGTGGGGGGAATTGCCCCTGCCGCATGGCATTTGCACGCCGCTGGAAAGAAGCCACCCGCAGCATTCAGACTGCAGGCGGCTTCCTATGGCGGCGTGCGACCGCCGCGCCGCAGCAGCTGGAGCACCACTTTTAAGTGGATGCAATGCGTCCAGGCCACCTCCTCGAGGCAGATGCGGCCGTCTGAATGGTCGCTCTGCCTCCACTTTTGAAGCGGAGGCAGAGCGGCCGAGACTGCCAGTCTGTCCTCGGCCATAGATTATATTATCTATTCCCATATTATGTATTCCCTTATTAATTATTGTACTTGATAATTGTAAAAAAGTGCCCTGTATATTTTTGTTTATTTTCCCTTGCCCCCTTTTCCTTATTCTGTATTTCTATAAAAAGCTGAAAGTAATTTTTTTTTTAAAAAAAAAAGATTCTTTTGGTGTGCCATTTTACTGATACACAGTGCAATGATTCAGCACACATAAAAACATTCATAAAAGAATTGCTTATACATTCACATCACAATGATTCTTTAGAAATATTTTATCAACATGCATCTACAAATTAGTAATACAGACAGAAGAAAAAGTGCAAAAGGAACTGATGGAAGTCAAAGTTGACACCAGTTGAGCAAGCATGCATATTCTGTACAAAATGTGGATATTAAAGATAGGGAAATGGGGAATTCTTGGAACCAAAGATCATGTAATTTGGAAATCTCCAGGGAGAAATCTAAAGGAAGATAATTTTTTTAATCCACTCCAAGAATGTGCTTGGTGATTTAAAATTTGTATGTGTGTGATGTGCTGTCAAGCACAGCCGACTTATGGTGACCCTAGCAAGGGGCTTTCGAGGCAAGTGAGAAGCAGAGGTGGCTTGCCATGGCCTTCCTCTGAAGAGTCTTCCTTGGTGTGCAAAGAGCCAGTTTGGTGTAGTGGTTAAGTGCGCGGACTCTAATCTGGGAGAACCGGGTTTGATTCCCCACTCCTCCACTTGCACCTGGCTGGATGACCTTGGGCAAGCCATAGCTCTGTGCCAGCTGTTCCCTCAAGGACAGCTTGGGAAAGAGCTCTCTCAGCCCCACCTACCCCACAGGGTGTCTGTTGTGGGGAGGGGAAGGGAAAAGGAGTTTGTAAGCCGCTCTGAGACTCCCTTGGGGAGTGGAGGGCGGGGTATAAATCCAATCTCTTCTTCTTCTTCTTCTTCTCTTGGTGGTCTCCCTTCCAAGTACTGTCTCCACTTAGTTTCCAAGACCTAACAAGATTGGGCTATACCATGCTGCCTTCCCTCCCATATATATAGTATACGTACATAAATATGGCATCTGTGCTCTCTGTCTACTGATGCATCAGGGGAATCACTTCTAGGTGAAGCATGCTAAATAATAATAAGTACACTAATTATGTTAAATGAAATAGAGCACACTGACATTGTTAAAGCTAATGACCCAAGACATTGCCACTTAACACACCTTTTGAAGATCACTCAATTGAATTAATTGTAATATTGAAGAGTGCTGAGCGTGGGAGAGAGTATTAACCTGAAGTTAAATGATGAGGCAGCATCAAGGGGAAGGGCAGAGCCTCTAACTATCCCCTTTCACGTCATAGTTTGCTGATAATTATTAAAGTTACTAAAGTTAGTGTTTAAATCGGTAGTTTTATTTTTATCATCTTTAGGAGAAAAAAAACAAGAAAAATAATAAAATTTGTTAACTGCAACAAAAATGAAATATGGGAAAGCAAAAACCTTATCTCCCTGTGTAGTAGACACTTATCCAGGAGAAAGTATTAGCCAAATAATTAAATTAAGGATGAGCAGGTTCTTTTCTTCTTTCTCTTCAAGTTTCACCATGCACCGCGTTCCACTTGACTTGCGATCCGGTTTATTCCACTTCTCTTGTATTCCAGTTTCTCAATGAAATCCTGGAATTAGAGCTCAATTTGTTTAACAAGAGCTGCTCAGTTAATTTATATCTTATTTGCTTATGTATTTAGGTATTTATACAGTGCTCTTCTGTCTAAGTGGCTTAAAACACAGAACTCTCCTCCTACGTTTGAACCTCATATCGATAACTCTGTGAGGTAATTCTTATTGTGGTATCTGATAGAGGGAGCTTTGACTCTCAAAAGCTCATATGCCAAAAAATTTGCAGAACAGAAGATTGGTAGTTCAGCAGTTCGAGACCCGAGTGCCGCATGACGGAGTGAGCTCCCATCTCTGGTCCTAGCTCCTGCTAACCTAGCAGTTTGAAAGCAAGAAATTGCAAGTAGATAAATAGCTACCACTTCAGTGGGAAGGTAACAGCATTCCGTGCACTTCGGTGTTTAGTCATGCTGGCCACATGACCACAGAAACATCTTTGGACAGTGCTGGCTCTTCAGCTTAGAAACGGAGGTGAGCACTGACCTCTAGAGTCAGATTCGACTGGCTTTCGAGCAAGGGAAACTTTTACCTTTTTAAGGTGCTACAGGACTCAAATCTAACTGTTCTACTGCAGACCAACATGGCCGCCCTCTGAAACTAGCTGTGAGGTAGGTTAAGCTGAGAGAGACTGGCCCAAGGTCACCCATTGAGCTTTTATGGCAGTTTGGGGGATTCATACCTACATATCTCAGTTCTTAGCCCAACACTCTAACTAAACTACACTGTGCTGGCACTCTGCTGTTTCCCCTGCTGTGCTAATGGCAGATACAGGCTCTGATAAAACGCTGCGACAATACACTTTAGATGCATTTGTATGGATGTTTCTATCAAGACTCTTTCTGTGTGGTGGTGTGCTGATGGCACCATGTTCCCCTGCACATTAGTAGAACAACTCCAAAATGGTTCAATCATACATGGGAATCACATCAAGATTGATTTTTGCAGTGTTTTATTCATGTCTACAGCTGTAGATGTAATCTGAGTAGAAGGGAGAGTCGGATGAACTGAAGCAACTGAGAGCTCTGGTAAAGCACACATGAATGCAAAACACAGTAATTAAAAATTGGGGAAAGGAGGATTCTTTATTATGAATTCCAGATAAATACTTACAAAAATACTTCAATATGCTTAACATAGCTCAATCTATTTATATTCCGTTCTTTAACTCAATATTTCTACTCATACTGCCTCATCTTCTGTTAATTTTTTTTTTCATTTCTGAAACTATATTTACAAATTAAGTTCATATCCAATTAAATTTTCCATTTGTTTGCTGTTTCCACTGGAAAATTTTGCTTTAAGAAGACAAGACAGGAAGTCCAGCATTGATTAAATATAGCCTTTGCATTAAACTTACCTTGTCCATCTAATTTCACCATGACAATTTTGCCTGTTAACATGATGTTCCATATCTTACAGGGTCAGTTTGCAATGTTGGGCAGATGTGCTTGTTTTCAGTGTTTTGCTATAAGAATTCTTGCAGCTACTCACATTTGCCAGATTAATTACTATTTGCATTTGGGAAGATCTTTTTCATTAAAACCCAACAAAAACCTTAAAGGTTACGTGGGTACCCCTACACCTATTATCTGAAAGATACCTTCCCACACCCTTGTCCAATACTCTTTAACTAGGCGTCTTAATGAATCAGTTTAAATTCAAGAAACCAGATAGATCGCTCAAAACTCCAAAATCTGTGGGGGTGGGGGAAAATCAAATGACATTTTAAATTTCAGACATGTCCTGACATTAAATGACACTCCAGTAATAAATAATTTGATTTTTTTTCTTCTTCATCTCTTGCTCTTTACTAACTTATTTACTTTGATGAAGATAGACATTCAAGTAAATGTAAAAAGAAGCAAAGGTAGAATAATGAAAAGAAAAATGCAGAAGAAAAGGTGACGGTATAGGGGGTGTTCTTGTGCATCAGTTGAATAAGCAGGACATCACACGTGCCATTAAAATTATTCAAGCTATTTGTCTGTATAAACACTGCACCCTTCTGGAGTATTAGTTTACTGAATCACATAATTGTTTTTACACAGAGAAGTATGTGTGCAGTAGAAATATATCGTACCAGCCATCCTTAAAATGGCCAGTAAATTTTATATTATGGAGTACCTTATCATCAGTACTTGATTTCTACATGAAAAGGAGTTCCGGCAAACAAGAAACCATTCCTGACACTTCCAGAAAAGTGGAACTGGTGATTGTGGTGGAACAGGCATCACAAGTATCCATGTCTGCAATGAGGAAGTGACTCAGTCAATCCAGGTCTCCATCCACTGGACCAACCAGCAAGTCTCCTCTGCTTCTACTCCCCAGTACTCCCTTACGGTTCTGCCCACCCCAGCAAACCAATTCTTAGAGATTTCGCATCAGCCTAAGACTCCTCTCTCTTTTAGGGTCATTTTACACCTCCCCTCTAAAGTAGTTTGACTGCTGTCTTTTCCTGTGCTGATTTCACAGTGGTGTGAAATTTCACTCCAGGGGGTCTAAGTGCACTAATCAACAGCAATTGTTTAAAGCAGAATCAAGCCGGTTGAATACTAGCTTGACCACAGGAGGGCAATTAGTAGATATGGACATTTCAGTGGTAGCACGGTTTCACACCGCACAGAGGTGTGGGCAGGTTTTCTTGGAACTAGAATGATTCCAGCGGGAAAGTCAGATGTAAAAACAGCCTTAGTCTCTTAAAGACTGAAGCACACTGCTTTTGGGTCTCCCTCTGTTTTGGAATAGTGACAGAGGGGACCAAAGTCTCTTGTGTGAGCTCTCTAGAACAGTAGGCTTTAACAGGCATGTCCCTTTCCCCTCTCCTGGTAAGTGTTGACTGAACATGATTTAATGTGGTTCACCTAGATTAGACAGATGGCATTTAAAATGAAAAGTTTAGTAATTAAATTCCCATAAGGTAAAAGCAATGAGAACACACACATGGCTTCCCATCAACATGCTCAGAAATTTTATTTTCGCCCCCACTCCAGCAGATCCCCCTTTTCTTCCTGTCTGTCAGACTCTCACCTTGTCCTCCCAAGGCTCTGGCAGGGGTCATCTATATCTCTATCCTCACTTATCTCTCCATGTTTCCTCCTGCTAACCAGAAATGAATCTTTTATAGCCTCTGTGTCCGGACAGAGTGCAAACCAAAGAATTATCCTTTGGGGCGGCAAACTTTGTCCTGGAGTGGAAGGCGTTTCTCCACAGTGATGACTCTGAAGTTGAAGAAAAGTGCACTCTACTTATGCTCCAAAATACCCTCTTGTTTATTAAGGCTAGATCTGACCCCTAGTATTTAAAACAGATTCAGAGGTTTAACAGGGATTTCTCCTCTTCCTAGGAGATACAGAGATCCACTGGTACATAATGTAGAATGAATGGCCTTATCACCATCATGTCCCCTCTCTGACTGATCTGCTTCTCAGGAGCCTCATAATGCTTCTTTATGAGAATCGTTATGGTTAAAGAGGGAATGTTGAAGAGGTACCATGGTATCTCAGGCGGGGTGTGTGTGTGTCTTCCAATGTACCTATCATTATTACATGATCTTCAGACCCTAGATTTACCAGTGAAGGAATGTGAATTTTGTGGATCAAGCCTTTAATTTGATTGTGTCACAAACTTCTGATCCTGTCTGTCTGCTTGACAAGTGAGTCATAGCAGCTTTTGGTAAACAACAAACTACTCATAGATCCGGCAAACGTATATGAAAGAGTCCCTATGGCATTCTCCCCATGTTAATTTCCTTTAGGATTCTGCATTACACAATGTCGTTTCGGCCCATCCTTCTGCTTTTAATTTCCAGACTTTGTTCAAATCACTGTGCACGAGCAGTTTGTTGCAGTTTTTACTGCAGAAGGTCTATTTTCCCTTGCAATTGTGCATATGCACCAGTGTGCATAAGCACCAATTTAAATCCTAGGGTTAAAAAAAAAAGGAATCCTGCTCCTACCTTCATGTTATCACATCAATATTGCCTTTTGCACGCTTTGCATACATGCACATATGCCCCAACACTACTGTTTTTGGTATTTTCCAAGCTGAAATGGAAGGCAGGTAGATCAGATTGAAAACCAGCAATTATAGTGTTCGACTCAGATCTGGAAAACCTAGGTCCAAATTGCCATTCTACCATGGAGACTACTGACCATACACTCGCTACTCCGTGGAGGAAGCGTGGATAAAAATGCTTCAGATATACAGCATGTACTCAGAGTAAACCCAGAGAACATAATGCAGTGGGGGGGAATCTACTTGCAAAGTCAGTGCAAGGAAGGGAAGACCTTTCTGCAATTCATATCTATTCAAACTGCTCTCTCCCTTTCATATGTGTTTGGGTTTTCTTCTCTGTTTTTTTCCCCTCTCTCTCCTCACTGTTGTCTGTTTACTGCTCAGACTGCACAATCCAACCGTCAGCCTGTACCTACTACTCTGTGTGGAAAGAAAAGCACACACACACAGAGAGAGAATTTATCTTTCTCATATAATCTTCTCCCTTGAAATGAGATAATCTTAAATAAACGTAGGACTGCGTACAATTTATTTATATTCTCCAAGTCAAATCAGACTATCATCATAATCAAGACTTTCACAAGCATCAATTTGCTCCTCATTGTAAAAGCACCAGGCCTTGCAAGTCTTCTGCAAATGAAATCTGATGCATGAGTAAGCAAGAGATGGGATGTGTGCCCTGCTTATTTATTTGACTGAAAATAAACGTTCTGATCCAGGGTGAAAAAGATACAGCCTGATATTATATTTTCCAAAAGAAGAAAGCCAGAGCGAACCCACCAGGTTGGTTTGTATTCACCAAGGCATCTGGGGTGTCAGAAGTGACAAGCCCCGTGCAATATTTGGCTTAACCCCCTTCGCAGACCTGGGGGTTGTATTGATGAAATTAGTACAGAGCAATCAATCTGGTGGATGCAGATTGATTTTTACCACCAACTTCAACTCTAGCATTGCAAAGTTAAAGCCTTGGAGTATTATGAGTTCTACATATCATCAGCATCTGTGGTTAATTGCTGAGGGTTTTTCTCCATGCTGATTGAACAACAAAATTAGAAATGCAGGAACGCACAAATGATCGGTTCAGTCTGTGAATATTAACTGCTTGGCTCCAGACAAATGCCAGCTTTCTTGTTTAGGTGATGTTCTGAAGACACCTCTCCCCCCCCCCCTTCTCTCCCCTCCTCATTCTCATGATGAGTGAGTCCAACTTTCTCATCCCTATTTTCACTCAGTTTCAAATTTGCATCTGCATTTGTGTGGATACAACCCATGATTGTCTATTTTCAAAACAGTTTTATCGTCATCCTGAGAATACCTGTAAAATGTATGCATTTCCCCCCAGCATTTTTGTGCACCAATAAATCAGTTGTATATACTATGCTTATGGATGTATGTGTTTGTATATTACAATCCTATAACTGACATCTTTAAAATACTATTTGCTTACACAGTACAGGGAAAACTGCAGCATTAACAATGAAAGGCTGAGAATTAAAACAGGGGATTAAAAAAGATAAACAAAAGTTTAAAAAAATGAGCTAAGGCACAATTACTGATCACTGATTATGATCTGAAATATAAAAAATGCTACCGCAAGTCCTTCTAATTCCTAAAATTCTAATGGGAGAAGGGATCAAACAGGTAGCTATAATAAACTAGCAGGACTATAAGGCTACATGTAAATGGCAAGTTTAACCATAAGTGAAGTTAAAATGAACCTGGCTGGTTGACAGGCATTTGTGCAAATATGACTCCTCCCTCCTTCCATCTCATTTTCCTGTGGAGTGCAATGAATGAATCCCAGTTTAAAAAACTGATTCTTGTTACCTGTGGTATATGAAGGCAGGTACACAGGCTAACCAAAACAAGTTAAACTCTGGTTTCGAATTCCAGATAGTGGGGTGGGGACTAAGCTTGGTGAACCTGTAAGTCACACACAGCTGTGGTTATTTTCTAGTTGGGAATGCCTTCATCATGTACTGTGCAAGAAGGGAGAGGGGAAGAAAAAGGGATCCAGGAATGTGTGACTTTTAGCTTGACTGATGTTAGGTTTGCTGTCTGCTTTGTACTTGATTGCTGTCTTGACGCAGGCACCTCAAGAGTGGTCTCGTCACGGAGATGGTAAACCAGCTAGCTATGATATACGAAGGCAGGTGAGCAGGTTCCATGAACCACGTGGCCTGTAGGTGGCCACACTTTTGGTGGAATATTACTAAACAACAACAACACACACACCATAATGATACATGCAAAACTAACAGGTTAAGGAGAAGGCTAGGCTAGACCCTTGCTTTCTGACATGCTAGGCTGCTGTGCAAGTCTTTTTGATATGGGGGAGTGTTGAATCATTTGATATCATACCCCCATTTAAAGTGGAACAAGCCAAACACATCTGTACCACCTCAATAACAACTAGACTAAAGGCCACAAAGGGGCTTGTAGCTGAAGACTAAGTAACCCCACACTAATTTCCCACCCCTCTAGATAAAATGCAAGAATTGCACATGATTTTAACACTAAAGTTTATGTTTTATTTTTCATTTTTAGCCTTCATAAATATATGGTGTGATTAAGCAACAGGCAGTAATTCATGGCCGTGTCTCCCATTATGGAGAGAATGGTCATCTCCAGATTAGATTACAGTAATTCGCTCTATGCAGGGCTACCCTTGAGACTGACCTGAAAACTGCAGCTGGTCCAGAATGCGGCCGCAGGTCATCCAGCAGCTGCAAGTGGAGGAGTGGGAAATCAAACCTGGTTCTCCCAGATTAGAGTCCACATACTTAATCACTACACCAAACTACACATCAGTCATTAAAACCAAGCCTCTCAGAGACATCTCTCCTACCTTACCTTCCTTCTGGCATCACAACCAGTGTTCCCTCTAAGCTGAGTTAGTGTGAGCTAGCTCACAGGTTTTTAGCCTCCAGCTCATGCATTTTTAAAAAAATATTTTATTAATTTTCCATTTCTATAGCTATAGTTATAGCTCATGCATTTTTGTATTAGCTCAGGAAGGATGGCTCCAGAGCAAACTAACTTATGCAGTAGCCAAATTGCTTGCTCACAACTTTAATGCCAGCAGCTCAGAAAGTAGAATTTTTGCTCACAAGACTCCACAGCTTAAAGAGAGCATTGATCAGAACCCATTTGTGAGAGAGTGGTAACCCATTTTGGGGGGTTTGAGAACCTCAGCTCCACAGTTTGAGAACCTCTGCTCCAGTTGGAACTTGGCTGCTCTCTGTTCTCAGTTTCCAAAAGGATGAACAAATATCCCATACTTTGTGTGTCCCCCTTCCCTATAATATTAATTTATAGTTTTTTCAACAGTTTTGGTTCTCTCTGTTGGTTTTGTGGCTTCATTTGTATTGTGTATATACATTGTATGGTTTTCCTATATGCATTTGTATGTGTAATAGACATATTATCCATACTGCTGGTGTATTGGTGCACGAAAATTTGGAGAAAATTCACTGCCAATTAAGAGAAAATTGTGCTGGAATACAGAATTACTGTTTTGATTTGTGTGAAATAGAAATGAAAATGAGCTGTTTCTAGTCAAAACAGCAGGGAGGAGAAATTTAAAATCTTCTCTCCCCGAACACATCTTCTTTCCACCCTACATTTCAAAACCACATTGAGACTGAGAGTGTCCGCCGAACATTCCATGGCTTGGCCCTGCATATCAAAATCATCGCCCTTAAACTGTAGCTTGCCTTTAATTTTTTTAGGCTAATGTATCATTTTAAGTGTCAGATTATGCCATTTCTTTTATTTTTTTTCTCCAGGCTTCTGCCTTTCAGGCAGCATATAATATTAACAATTGATGGTCAAGGGTTTTTTTTCGGATGGCTTTTCTGTAATTCTAATAAAAATCCTCATAAGAAAGGTCAGTGAAGTGGAAGAAATCAATCATTCATAAGCAGTCTACAGTTCTCGTTGAAATATTTATGAATGATAAAGCCAGCCTGACAAGACAAAGTTCAGCCCAAAGGCTGATGATGACAACATGACAAGGTTTCATAAGAGCCAGCGTATAATTAAAGGATTAATGTGTAATGGATTGAGGGGTGCCCAGCTGCACTGCATGACTCAGCAAGGCACAAGAAACTGACATGGCTGGGTATTTAGGAAGAAGCTCCCCACCCATTATATCCAGGGGAGACATTCAGAGAACAAGCTGACAACAACCAGTTTCAAAACAAACAAATCTCAAAGTGATCTCAGGTGCTTTGTGGTGATGGACAAGTAAGGAGAATCCAAAGTGGCGAACATCCATTGTCAACTAGATTTTTTTCCTGTGAAGAAAGGGCACATTCACAAAATGGTAGTGATTCTTGGTTCATCAGATTCCAGGATTCAAATTGTCAAGACATTTGAAAATAGCTAATTGTTGATTCAGGAATCCATGTTCAGGTTCACTCCATAATCTAGAATATCTAGAATCTAGCCAAACTGGTGGAATGGCCTGCTGGTGTTGACCTGGACCACCACCACCAACAACAAAATGTGTTACACAGAATTGTTAGGAGAGCCTTTTTATAGGGAGAGCAGGGTCATAATTAATGTTTGTGAAAATGTAGAAATTTTTATTGTTTTGTTCTAGTGTTGTTATGGAGAGGGGGATTTCTTTTTTTCTGAAATTCACTTTTTAAGATATAAACATGAATCCCTCTTATTCTCTTTCCCCTCCTCTTTTCAAAGAGATTTCTTTTTCATTCCTTTATAGAGAAATCAGTGCACCCTCTTGTAACTTCAGCCAGCTCTTGCAGCTGTTTTATGTTACACCCCATAGGATGATGCCCTACCAGGAAGACAGGAAGGTTTGGGAAGATATCAATGGAGTTAAATTTTGAACCTACATTCCTGCCCTTCCTCTCTTTGAATTTCACTTTGATTTCGAGCTGCCAGATCCAGGATGGGAAATTCCTGGAGATTTGGGGATGGAGCCTGGGTAGGACAGGGACCTCAGTGGAGCACAATGCCATTGAGTCCACCCTTCAAAGCATCCATTGTCTCCAGGGCAGGCCTGTAGCCAGGATTTTTAAAGTCAGGGGGCATTTAAGTTTCTTAGGGGACACTGGCTAATCAATTTAATCCAAAGGAGAAGGCTGTGACACCCTGGGCTAGATGGGAAGTCAGGGGGCCTTGCCAGCAAGTCAGGGGGCCTAGCCCTGAGATCCCCCACTGTAGCTATGGGACTGCACCAGGGGCACTAATCTCTGTAGTCTGGAGATGAGCTGAAATTTCAGGGAATCCTCAGGTGCATCTGGAGGCTGGCACCCCTACTCTGATCAAAACAGAACTGATTAGAAACAGACTCCAAGTTCTTAAAAAGAGGGAAAGAAATGGGTTGGATATCAGGGAGAAACTGGGTAAAGAAGATTTAAGAGCATTTCTCTTAATGATGCTACTTTATTCATTGTATATATTCAAATCAAATCATTGTATATGTTCTACTGTTGCACTGTTTCTCCACTTTTCTAATCCAGTTTAGTTGCTGTATGTATTAAACCGTTTTTACTGCACTGTTCTCTACTTTCCCGAGAGCCAGTGTGGTATTGTGCTAAGAGTCATGAACTAGGATCTGGGAGACCCAAGTCAGAATCCCTGTCCTACCATTTTCTAAAAATATTTTTTATTAAATTTTCATATAACAACAACCATTTCAACCTATAACATAGCGACAAAATCAATATAAATCATGAAGAATACATAGTGACTTATGTGAGAAAAATCACTAGGCTTAGCAGCTCAAAATTCAAAAGGTGGCATACAATAACAGTAGTATAGATTGGTGTTATACCATAGAGATCTTCCAGACTGATCTTAAATCTATATATTTTGTTACATATAATTAACTATTTTGTAAAAAAACTTTGTGGAATTTGGGATCCTGATGTCGAATTAGGTAGCAATGATGCCTCTAGAAATGGGAGCCATTTATTCATTATGTTAACGTGGCTTCCTGTGTTTCTAAACATGCCCGTACTATCTGCAGTTTTCTCCATCCCATATAGTTCCCTGACCTTGGCATACCACAAGTTCAAAGTGAGTTGAGATCTTTCCATTTAATGGCAATGACCATCTTGGCAGCTACTAATAAGGTTGGCATCAAATTTTTACAAATTTGGGGGACTGATGAGTAAAACTATCTAAATCAACACTTTTTTTTTTTTTTTGCAATCCTGTGTTATTGCATTGTATGTATTGTTATACAGCCTTGTTTTGGGCTGTATAACCTACCTTAAGTCCCAGTGGAAAAAGCAGATTATAAAATAAGGAAACAACTAAATAATTGTGATGAAGCCTTAAATCACCATGCTGGGGAAGGGTGGGGGATTGGTTTTGCACCAGGTTAACAATAGTTTTTCCAAGGGCAGTGTGTTATTTGTATTGCTAGGAAGGCTCCAATAACAGCTCCTCTCCTTCTGAGCATGACTGTGTAGGGACAGCAAGCCAGAAGACAATTCCAGCTGTCTCATCTATGCTGCTGTTTTTCCATTTTCCTTGCAGAAATCAAATGCAACTACTTTTTGCGCCATTTTTCTATTTCTTTGCACAAAATTCTTCCCCCCCCCCCAGCAAAATATTTTTTTTTAAGCATGAGTTAATATAGCAGCATGATACGGTATATGGATATTATACTACACATTTATATTGTGGGTATAAATCCATACTCTAAACAAAATGCAAATTATGCTATAGGTATAAATACCCTATATATTGTGCATAATGTGGAGGAGGGTGGGATAGAAATTTAATTAGATAAGAAGAAGATAATAAGCTGTAATTTTATTTAACTGGGACATTTTAAACCTGCCTTTCACTCACAGAAGATCACAACCGCACACAAATGAAACCAACCATGAAAATCAGAGCACTGAAACTGTTGCCAAAATGATAAATGAATATATATATATTAAAAAGAGTCTACCTAGAAAAGAAGAAATCGTGAACTTGTTACTTAATTGGGCAGAAATGGACAAGCTAGGCTATTTACTGAATATACAGGCCAAGACTGACACGCGGGCAGTCTGGTCCAAGTTATATGATTGGTTAGAGTAAATAGATGGCTTCAAGTATATAAATGTATAAATATGAATCTTGTTTAAGTAAAGAATCAAACTGAACAAAAATATTTATAAAAAAAAAAGAAAAGAAACGAAATAAGGACTGTTTGCTTGTCTCTGGTTGAGGGGAACCCAAGCGTTTCATGGCTCTCCACCATCCCAGCTCTGAGGGAGCCTTCAAAATCCCAAATGAGCCGGGCCCAGATCCTTCATAGGTGAGTGGCACAGCATGCAACTTAACTCTAAGAAGCTCTGTCTAGAAACTCCTTGGCCCACCATAGCTATGTAGCAGGCTAGTGGTGTGTTTTTTTTCCCCAGTGCCAATCCAGACTTTGCTGCCTGCCACGGAGACATATCCTGCAGAGCAACAAAGACTCCTCCACAGGCCTTGATGACTAGTTTAGCCTTATGCTGAAATATTAGGACTCCCTTAAGATGCCTGTCATTCTCAAGCTCTTACTTTGACAGCAGGATTTCATCTTTAGCAGCTGTTTGAGAAAGTGTGGCATTGATCTAGTTCTATGTTTTAGGGCTATTGATTGGAGAAATTGTCTTGGCAACAGAGAGGGCCTGCTGGAAACAGGCTGGCCAGCCGGCCCATGTTTTCCAGTTTCGCATCTCACCAGGATCAGTCAATCAACCAGAGCCAGAAAGACTTCAATGCAATCAATTCATTTTGTGCAGCAGGCCAGAGCCGTCTCTTGGGCAAGCTATATTCTATTTCCCTGAAAATCCTTGTGGTCTGCTGGGCTATTTCCCCCCTATATTTAGGGAAAGAATTAACAGCAAAGCCCCAGAAAAAATCAACATAATTTTAGTGGAGCGCTTCTCTTTAATGGACCTGATTTTCAGTCTGATTTTTGCCAAGTACTTACAAATCAAGTTTGCTTCCCTTAACATAGCCCTGTAAATTCTTGTAAACACTCTACAGTGCCGATCCCAATTACAGAAATGAAACTGGACAGGACTTTGTGACTGCCGTGACCACTACAGGTCTGTCTCTAATAATGGCCTACAAAATATACTCCTATATCTGGGTATACCTTAGATCCATAAATGGAGAAGTTTAGAATCATGCATCACATCACAATCCTTTTCTTATGCTTCATACTGTGCCTTCCTGAATTAGGTCTTGTTTGGTAGATGCTATCTGTCTGGAATACTAGGGATACCAGCCTCAAAGTGGGGCCTGGGGATGTCCTGGAATATCAGTTCATCTCCAAACCACAAAGATCAATTCCCCTGGAGAAAATGGGTACTTTGGAGGGTGGACTCTATGGCATTGTGGCCTACTGAGATTCCTGTTCTCCCCAAATCTCCAAGAGTTTCCCAACCTGGATCTGGCAACCTACCCCCCCCCCCCCAAGCCATTGGCCAGGGGGATCTGTCAAACTATGACAGACCCCTGACACTTCCCCAAGGCAGATTTTCCTGCCAAAAATATTTTTAGTTCACCTCAGTGACTGAGCCGCCCTTCAGTAGTGTGCATTTCTTCTCTATTTTGTTTTAACTGTCCCACCTGGTCACCAATATTAGTTTAGGCTTCTGACCCAGCACATGAACTAGAGGGAATACAGGAGCTGTCTTGTTTTAAAATACTCTCATGAAATGGCATGAGAGGCAAAATTAATGTTCAAAGTTTTTAATTAATAAGCAAAGGATAGATAAATATGAGGATTCAATATATAGAGGTTTCTGAGGTAAAACGTTCAAATATATATATAGAATTGAGGTTTTTAAACAAACAGAAGAATCTTGTTGTTGCTTATATATTTCAGCTCTTTCACAGAATCTTAAATACAGGCTGAGTTCAGACTGGCAGTTTGGCCCAATATAGGCACATTTCTCAAGTGGATTAAGTGGGCCGGTTCACACAGCCACAGCTGTCTGGCGTTGCCGTACTCACCCCATCCTGAAACGTTTTGATCCTGCTTTAAAAAGGTACCTGGTGAAACCTGTGGCAAGCCATTTGGGTGCACGTCGATCCTGCTTCCTGGAAGTGTGGACACAAATAAGCTGTAATCAAGCAGCGCCTGTAATGTGAACCTGCTGATCCAGTATAACCACCCATGCGTGCTGTGCGCTTGAGCTCAAAACTGCCCACGGGGATGCTTCTGGCTCACGGAGTTAAAGCTCCCAGCCATGGGATCCTGCCCCAATTGCTGCTGTGTCTATGCGCCCATGCACCTATGCAGTTTGGTGAAATGGACCAAAGTCACGTGCAACTGGGGTGCCGCCACCAAGGGCCACCCCACAGTGCAAAAGCTCCATTCCACCTTCTCCCCGGTATGGTCCCGCAGTATGACCGGAAAGCCCCGCAACAACTTGGTCTGGGTCTTTTCGCCCCACTTCCCTTGCATTTCATTCTGCCAGTCTGTCCTCCACCACAGTTTCTTAGAGAATAGCTTTGTCGTAGTGCTTATAGGTTACTCCCTAGATTTTTCCTTTAGATATTATAGCTTTCTAGTAAATCTTGAGGTGTCTAAGCTCTTCCCCTTTGTCACAGACCAGGCTTGTCTTCCCAATCCCTTCCTACTGACTATAAGTAATTCTCCTTGTCCCTAAAAAGCAGTAACTCCTTTTCCTATTTGGCTTGTCTGGGAGTTCTCTCTGATTCCTGAAACCTCCAGTACTATATGTCTGTACAAAGCAGTGTTAGAGCTTTTTTGACTGAGAATCTGAATTTCCCCTGAAAGTAGTTTTAACATATCTTAGACAATGGAGTCCCTCTTCTTATCTCTATAGAAGTACTTTTCTGACAATTCCCTGACAGAAATCATTGGCTCCCGAAGTCTCTTCCCTCAGAAGCCAAACCTTCTGGCTACTGATCCAGATGTTAGATTTCAGACCAAAGACTAAAAGTGACTCAAAAGGCAAATGAATCTTTTCCCTCCAGCTGTTTTATTTCCTCTCTAAGCTGATGCTGGCCAATCAGAGAGTGAGTAGAGCAGTGAATCAAATAAGCTCTTTTCTCTAGAGAAGATTAACTCTTGAACTCCCTGACTCTCTGTCTCAAGCAGCATTTTCAAACCTGTTTTGTCTTGCAATTCTGTCACACAAACCTACCTACAAAACATGGGTGGGGAGCCTTTTTTGTCTCCTTGTTTTGAATAGAACAGACAGATTGGATTTATACCCTGCCCTTCACTACCTATGGACTCAGCACAGTTTACAATCTCCTTTCCCTTCCCCTCCCCACAACAGACACCCTATGAGGTAAGTGGGGCTGAGAGAGCCTTTTCAAGGACTCCCTTGAGAGTACAGCTCTGAGAGAACTTGTGACTAACCCAAGGTCACACCAACAGTTGCATGTAGAAAAGTGGGGAATCAAACCCAGTTCCTCCAGATTAGAGTCCATGCTCCCAACCACTACACCAAACTGGCTGTCTTTAAAATTAGAAATGGTTTGAACTCATAGCACAGGAACATTCTGAGGAAGATTCACTCAAAACAGAGTTTGACTGGCAATCCCTTTGTTTGCAATACACTTTGCTCATTTTACACATTTTGATGCATCTCCTCCATATTTCCCCTTGAAGAATTTTGGGCTCTGACAATATGCACAGGCATAGCTGGTTCATCCAGTTGTGCAGCACCAAGCACACTGAGCCATTGCAGTGTAGAGGTTTGAGTGTGAGGTGAAGACTTGCCTCAAATCCCCGCCCATCCATGGAAGTCATTGGGTGAATTTGAGCCAGTCTCTCTCTGCCTAACCTATTGCACAGGGTTGTTTTGAGGATAAAATGGTGAAGGAGAGAACCCTGATTGCCACCCTGAGCTCCCTGGAGAAAGGGGCAGGATCAAAAAAAGGAACAGAAAGATGGCACCACAGCTTAGAAAATGAAAGATGGAGTATGGCTTCTACTTCAATGGAGAATCTGGAATCCATGATGACAGGGTACATGCAACAGAGGTGGGTTTTTTGTTTTTTTTTGGTGGGCTGTGTTGGAGGCCAGTTTATATTATGTAATCCAAATCTCTTTGCAACATTTCCATTCTTGAACTTGTTTGGAGGTTCTAGCAGAGGAGTGCAGCTGTCATATACTCTTGAATGAAGAATGGAACACTCCTTCTATCCGGGATGGTCGTCCTCTTCGACCAAGTGCACAGCTTCAGGAGGGACGCACATGGAGTGGTAAGGGAGGGAGGGGACACCTACCTAGCCAGCCAGAACAGCCAAATCAACCCTGGTGATCAATGGAGTGACAGATGTTGCAGCCAGGTCGCCCTCACATCCCAACATTTCCATTCTTTAAGAGTAAAAAGTTTTTTTCCTGTTCCCTGGCTCCCAGTACATCTGTTTAGCACGCTATTATGCAAAGACAGCCTCTTGACCAAGCACTGGATTATTTCTTACTGAGGATTAACCAACACTCCTCATTGCTGATTAACCTCTACAGTTCTCATCCATAGGCTCACTTTGTTCCTATGCCAGATACAATTCTAATTCTTTCTTAATTCTTTACTAATTCATTTTTTCTCATCTTTTTATTGCTTTTTCTTCTTTGCAGATATAGCAAGAGTTACCTTCTCCCACCCAACACGTGTCTTTTTTTGGAATCCCATCAAATGCCAGTGGATGGCGTTGAAGCTCTACTGAGCTTTTTATTCTTTATTGACTCAGTAGAGCGTTGAAGCTCTACTGAGCTTTTTATTCTTTACTGACTCTTTATTCATCTCCTTTACAAATATTACATCATTTAGCGATAAAGCCAAACCTCCAATGTGATTCTCCCCTCTACTGTAACACCTTACTAAATGTAAGTAGCACTGGAAGATCTGAGAGAATGGGAATCTGTTCCTGACTGGTAGAAGCAATGGCAGAGAGGTCAAATGGAAGTCCGGTGTGAGCTGTAGAGAAACACATGAATTGCTTATCTGCTGAATAAGACTGATGCCATATTTCTTTGATAGCCAGGTCAGAAACTTTGATGCCCAGGCAGGTGCCCTAGCCTCAGTGAAACAGGTGTACAAGGTGTCTTACTCAATTGAATTAAATCAATTAAGACTTTATAAAAGCATATAATCATAAAGCTGGAAGGTACCTCCAGGGTCATCTAGTCCAACCCCCCTGCACAGTGCAGGAAATTCACAAAAACCTCCCCCTCCACACCATCAGTGACCACTGTTTCATGCCTAGAAGATGAGAAAAAAACCTCCAGGATCTCCAGCCAAACTGACCTGGGGAAAAATTGCTTTCTGACCCCAAAGTGGTACTCAGCATTTCCCTGGGCATGTAAGAAAGGGCCACAAGCACTAAGCACTGATGCAACCTTTCCTGCCCTCCCTCTCATAACTACTTCTTTGTGACTTGTTCCTTTGTTACCAATTGTTCTATATTCAGTTTCCTACTCAGCTTAGGTCTTTTGACCACTTTTTGAAAATTTTGTATTAATTACCTCTTTGTGACTTAGTGCTTTGTTACCAGTTTTTCTATAATTAGGTCTTTGGACCTTTATATGCCCTTATATTGCACATTTGTGTGGCATTTTTTTCTGTGGTTGAATTTAAATTGTAACAGCACATTAAAAGTTATGCACTTTATTTCTTAGCAATAATTGTCACACTTGTTACTGATGATTTTCTGTGTGTTTATAAAGTGATTTTTGGTTATATTGCTTTGAATACTGTGGATATCGCTTGTTCGGTTAACAACAGAAAAGCATACCATCCTCTATATAACAGCCTTCAAGTACTTGGAGATGGTTATCATATCACCTCTCAGTCATCTCGTTTCCAGGCTAAACATACCCAGCTCCTTCAACCTTTCCTCATAGGACTTGGTCTCCAGACACTTCACCATCTCTGTTGCCCTCCTCTGGACACGTTCCAGCTTGTCTATATCCTTCTTATAAAGGGGAAAAAAAACCCTTCACATTGGGAAATATTTATAATCCCCCTTCATTTAAATTTTGTTAATGATGTATTTACCTTCAACATCCATCAACTGATAGCCTCTTTATGTCACAAAACATCTACTCCTCTAGATCTAGCAGAATCTCTCTTATATCTAGGGGTTCCTACCCTCCCTTTAAAAAACAACAACAACTATTTTTGTTCTGCGGATTTAATGTGATCCACTAGAAGCAACATAAAACTCTGTGCTTCATTTTCACAGGTTGATGAGTTTTTTGCTATCTCTTTGGGACTGACCGATGCCGTTTGCATTCAAGGCAAGTATTTTTTTAAAAAAAATTAGGTTTCTGTCACAATCCAGTATGAAAATCATGCATTTCATTGATATACCCCACAGTAAGGAGGTGGCCAATACGCTGCAGGGGTTTGGCACACTCCTGATGATCAAGCATGCAAATGCTTATGACTGTTGCCTCCTGGGCCCATGAAGCTACTGACTGGGTCCATGATAAGCCCCTGCAGTGTTGCTGGAGATGCTGAGCACACACCTGGTTTTAGCTGGCAGAGAAGGGGCCAAGCAGTGCCATCCATCATAAGCAGAGTTATATCCTTCTATGTCCTCTGAAGTCAATGTGCTTATAAGGGTATAACTCTGTTTAGGATTGCATTGAAAGGATGCACCCTGTTGGAGTGACAAAATTCCCTTAGTCAACCCTGGATGCTCCCCAAAAATTCATACTGGAGTTCTGAATCACCTAGTCTTGTTTCCAAAGTGAAACCGATGCATTATGAATAGTTCATCTTTTCCCTAATTGCTGAAATGTGTCCAGAGTGCTGGCTTTCAATTTCTTCAGTGTATTTCTATCTCACATTGCCATACCTTTCTTGCATTACCATACCTCTATGTTACCAGTACATATGCATGCATGGTAAAACACTACAAAAAAGCAGTCTGGCGTCATTCTTGTCTGGCGCTTTATCAATGCGTTGGAACACATGAGTGTATCATGCCTGCACAAAAAAGAATATCAAGTAATATTGGGAGGAAATACAGTAGCAGACAGAATCAAGATACAAGATGATCTTGAGAGGCTGGAAAATTGGGCTACAGCTAACAACATGAAATTCAACAGAGATAAATATGGAGTTCTGCATTCAGGTAGGAAAAATCCAAATGCATAATTATAGGACTTGTCCTGGTGGTAATACACGAGAAAAGGATCTATGGGTTTTAGTAGGCCATACATTGAACATTAGTCAGCAGTGTTATGCAGTAGCTAAAAAGGCAAATGTGATTTTGGGCTTCATCAACAGCAGTATAGTGTCCAGATAACACAAAAGGACAGCATCACTCTAATTAGACCTCACCTGGAGTACTGTGTTCAGTTTTGGGTACCACTGTTTAAGAAGGATGTTGACAAGCTGGAATGTGTCCAGAGGAGGGTGATGAAGATGGTGATCGGTCTGGAGATCAAGTCCTAAGAGTGAACGTTGAAGGAGCTGGGTATTTTTAGCCTGGGAGGAGATGACTGAGAGGTGATATGATAATCATCTTCAAGTACTTGAAGGGCTATCATATAGAGGATGGTGCGGAACTGTTTTCTGTTGCCCCAGATGGTCGGACCAGAACCAAGGGGTTGAAATTAAATCAAAAGTGTTTTTAGCTAAACATTAGGAAGAACTTCCTGACAGAGTGGAACAGGCTTCCTTGGGGTGGGTGGGTGGGTGGGTGATGGGCTCTCCTTCTTTGGAAGTTTTTAAACATAGACTGGATGGCCAACTGACAGCAATGCTGAGTCTTTGCACTGATGCAGATCATGAGAGGGAGGGCAGGAAGGGGTGAGCCAGTGCTGGGCTCTTGTGGCCCTTTCTTATGTGCCCAGGGAAATGCCAGTTGCCGCTATGGAGTCAGGATGGAATTTTCTTCCAGGCTGGATTGGTCCAGGGATCCTAGAAGTTTTTAGCCTTTCTCTTGGCATAGAGCAGGGGTCACCAGGGGAGTGGGGGGGGGGGGTGTTCTGAATTTCCTGCATTGGGCAGGGAGTTGGACTAGATGATCTTGGAGGTCCCTTCCAACTCTATGTTTCTGAAGACTGATAAAACATTGTTTGAAACAATTTCCATATGTGCATTCATACAACAAAGGTGGGGAGAAGATCCAAGTGAACTGGAAGACCTTGACAGTGTAGCAGAATGCTTGTTTTCCAGTTCTGGAATTAATTTTAGAAATTAAGGAGGAGTGATGGATCACATAGGGAGAGCTTTTGCAGTTAAATACATGAACTGGAGAAATCTGCTCCTATCTTCTCTGCATCTGGCTCCTGTTGAAATTCAGGTGGGGAGATGGAAGAGCTCCATCTCCTCTACCCCACAAGTCCCACCTTATGCAAATCCTCTTTGCATTTTGAGCCTCAGCTTTTTCTGGGAGAAGGTAGCACGAAACATGCACGGGCCCTGGGGAGCGATGACAGAGATTCTAGTTCGTTGACCTACCTAAGCTACTGGGTCAGGAACCCCCAAGCAAGCTTTCATTGTTAAAGGACAAATAGCGCCACTCACCATTCCACCTAAATAATAAAAAAGGGGGGGAAAGATCAGCCACTATTAAATCGTTTAATTGGAATTAGCAATGTGTTTTTAAACTGCTTTCTTGATTGAGGACATTTGCCTCATTAATCCTGAACAACCCATGAGCACCATTAAAGTCTAATAGAATAATGAGCAAGCTTACAGGAAGTGCATATGGACACACAGACGCATGCACACACGCAGAGCACTTCAGAAAGGCTAGTTGGTAGTCAGCAGTGATGCTGAGAGAGCACAGAGAACAATCCCTGTGTGAACCAGCCCCATTATTTCATTGTTGTAAGCGGAGATGGAGATAATCCCTAAATGCTGTTGGAAGATGTTTGCACAAAGAAATGATTTGCAGTGGATAAAGACACGTTATTCCGATGCACCCACATTAGTGAGGCAGCTCTATTAGTTAAAAAGCAATCTGTACAAGTGTACATGTGCAAAATACATGCCCATGAGAAAAGCAGCACAGTTTTAATGCTAAAAAGCAGCATAAACTAGGAACACCCAAGTAACAAGTGTTAGCTCACAGAGGCAAAAGATCTCTCAGTCTGTCCTAGGGATATGGGAAAGTGGGGGTATGGATGGGAACTCCTGTGAGAGATCTGTGGATGCAATGAGCTTTAGATCAGGGGTCTCCAGCCTTTTTTGAGACTGCAGGCACCGTTGGAATTCTGACACAGCATTTGTGGGCGCAGTCACAAAATGGCTGTCACAAAATGGCTGCCGTAGGAGGTGGAGCCAGAGACAAAATAACTGCTGCAGCTTACCTGCAATCTCACAGTAAAGATTCTTGTGCTGTGGGAGGCAGCTGCTGCCAGAGCAACGTTAAAAATTCTGCATAGACAAGCAAATCTTTAGTAGCCAGTCAGGTGCCTTGCTGGGCAAAAGCCCCACCTACTTTCTGAAGACATTGGTGGGTGCCAGGAATGGTGTTGGTGGGCACCATGTTGGGGATCCCTGCTTTGCAACGAACACCAGGTATAGAAACAACAAATGACCTGTACTCATTCAGCACCAGTTCACATACTGCATCACCATGAAATCACCCAAAGACACTTGGGAGTGGCCATGATGGATATCTACTCCCTCCAGTACCAGACAGAATATGGATGAGCACAAACTGGGAAAATGCAACTCAGTTCAGGGTTTGTGGTGAACCCAGTTAGCAAACAATGAACCATCATGACCTTTTAGCTGCCAAACAAACCAGTTCATGAGGTTTGTGATGCAGTAGAATGCTCCCCCCCATGCTAGAAACACCAAACTCACAGGGGATCTCTAGCTGACTCTCTTCTACCTGCCCTCCAAGTTTGGTAAGGTACCCAAAGAAGGTGCCCCTGAGAAAGTGCTTTCTGGGGAAATTACAGAGGATCATTTTGACAGGCACAGGTTCAAGAGGTTCAGGAGCGTATAGAACGGATACTGTGCAAGCTAGAAACATCAAAGTCACAAGGGACTTCCCCTGAATGCTACTTTACATGTCTTCCAAGTTATGCCCCCCCAATTGCTTTGAAGTTTGGTAAACATTTAAATTGAGCAGTTAATCTGTCCAAAAATGTATCCATTCATGAATCGGCATGAACAGCTGGAAAATTCATGGAAAGTTCATGCTAGCTGACTTGCCACAAACTTGAGTTCATGAACCACAAACTGGCCAGAATTCATCACAAACTTTAGTTTGTAAGCCAGTTCATGCCCATCCCTAACTAGGAGATCTTCAGCTTGTGTGAATATTTGTCTGCAATTTTTGACATTGCAATGACACCATGCTTGGTATTCCACATGTTAAATATATATTTCCTGATATAGCCAACAAAGATTGTAATTTTTAAGACTGGTGAAGTGGTGGCTTTGTCATTGTGTGTTAGTTCTGGCAGGGTGCTTTTGTTGAAAAATGCTCAGTTGGAAACAGGTCCAGTGTTTCGAGCTCTATCTTTACAGGATAAATTTGAGGGGAAGGGGTAGGTTTGAGGGGAATTGAGAGGAAGGTTTGCATAGGAGCAAGGTTTCTTTCTGTGACCACCATGAGGTATTAGGGAGCATTTCAATATGGGAGACACTAGACGGGAATTGCTTTTTCATCATAAGCGCTGGCTTCCCCTAACACATTTCCAGTTGGCAGAGGATGTGGTGATGGGAGTGGACAAATTCACAGAGGATGGGGCTATCAATGGCTACCTGTCACAATGGCTACTGGCCATGATGGATATCTACTCCCTCCAGTACCAGACAGATGGCTATCTACTCCCTCCTCTTTATATCAGTTACTGAAGAGCATGGTTGGGAGGATGCCATTGCTTTCTAGGGGCAAGTTGGCCCCTGTGTGAACAGAATTCTGGATCTGATGGGTCTTTGGTCTGATCCAACATGGCTCTTTGGAGGGTGTACTCTATGGCATCGTACCCCATTGAGGTGAGGTCCCTCTCCTCCTCAGGAACCACCCCCAAATCTCCAGGAGTTTCCCAGCCTGGGTCTGGCAACCCTACCCCCACCCCCCACCGGTGGCCAGGGGGGATCTGGCAACCCTATTACATGAACAATAGCCACCCATTGGAGCAGCCTTTTGGAGAACCTAATCTAAAGGGATGGGGAAAGTTCATTTCAGAGTGTGGTTGGAAACCATACCCTTTGTTCTTCAGACATAACATCTCACTGTACAATGAGGTCTCGTAGGGAATAGCAGTTGACTCTTCATGTTACCATACCACTTTGAAGGCTATGATCACTGGATTTTTTTCCCTGATAATCTGAACAATGCCTTTAAAGCAACCTGATGGAGTGAATCAGGTATCTTCAAAGCTAAGAAACAAAAGTAAGAGATTTTGCAATTTAAAAAAAATGCAATTTCTCCATTTCCCCCCCACTGCAGTTTCCCCATTTCCCCATTTCAATCCTGCTGGTCCAGGTGAACCACTGACTCAAGGGGAAACAATTTGGGGAGGTGGTCATAGGAGAATGCAGTGGAAGAGAGGGAGGGGGAAGTCATGCCTCATGCAGCACAGCTGTATTCACCTTGGATAGAATCTAAGCTGTAATGTTTGATGCCACTTTCTTGTGCTTGACATTGTTTGAACATTTTACAGGAACTAACTAGCATGAAGAAACTTAGGTTCATTCAAAAATAAAAACTTACAGGTTAAGCGTGCACAATAAAGAGGAAAAAACCAAAACCAGGGATTTATCAATTTAAAAGCACAGGGATGAACCATTTGAAATATCTCCCAATTTTGACCCCATGAGCAGTCTTATGTAGCTTCTGCAAAGTCCAGAAACTGTTTGCAAGTTCTCTCCCTGAAGTCATGGAAGAATTTACATGTTTGTTTATGCATGCTGATATCCTAGCTATTTAGTCAGAGACCCAACGACAGAATTGGCATGTATTTGCTGCCAGAGCAAGGTGATAAAATACATAATTAGTTAGGTTTGGGATTCCCCAACTGGATAATCAATAGATCAGAGGATGTCCCAGGGGTGGAGGCTTGGAAAGTTTATTGCCCTTTGTCCTTACTCTTGCCTTGGGCTAGCACATAAGTTTTAGACTTTAGAGAGTCAACATGTAGGTTAGTGCCATCAGAGAGGATGAAAAGAATGTTTTTAGTGTTTCCCAGTAACCTTTCCATCGCTTGATAAATAAAGTTTTCTTTTTAAGATAATACACATGTGTTATTTGCTTTGCATATCTCTGCTACAAGAACACCTTACAGGGACAGGCGTCTCCTTGTCCAGAAAGTGTTGCAGAAGGTGTTGAAGTGGAAAGTCTTTGCCATGGAAAATGCAAGCTGGTACAAATGCATCCCAGAGGATGCCATGGATAATGGTGGATGCCATGCTGAATCATAATGAATTTTAATATTTCTCATTTAAGCAAGGTCTGCTAATACCCTGAATCCGATGAAAGACTTCATGCCTTTCACACCCACTTAGCAGCAGTATGGGAAAATTCTCATCTGGCTGAATCAGTGGCCTCAAAAGTGCATAATAAATAGCTAATTGGGAAATATCATGGTTCTTTAAAGATTCTGTAACGTTATCTTCCAGCTGCTGAGAATGTCATGGTTGTCACCGATGCTTGATGCCATGGCTCCAGGCAAGAGTCCACATCCTCATTTAACTTGAACAAGCACTGTTCCATTTCTCTTGATCAGATGGCTGGTCACATTTCAGAGCACATGTAGATCCTGGCAGGGGAAGATATGGGTACACTTTACCAGGATCTGGAATCTAGAAGGTGCCATCCATGAATGGAAATCACATGACCATGGCGTGGTCTAACTATGCCATTTCAAGAAAGAAAAGAAAAGAGAACTGAAGTGTGTTATAAGTGGTGAGGAAAGGCCAGACTGCAACTTTATACCAGGTCTAAAGAAATGGAGCCTAGGCTTTGCAAGTATGGACCCTATGTGACATAAGAAACTGATTATTGTGCAAAGGGAATTAAAGGGCTATCCCATAGAAATGAACACAGGCATATTAGGGGCACCTCCTAGACACCATAATGAGCAATGTCTACTGTGACTCTCAGAGCCAGTGTGGTGCAGGGGCTGTAAGGGTTGAATTAGAAGCAAGCAGGGACACCATGACTTAAAGCCCTTCTCGGACACAAAATCTGCTGCTTGACCTTGGACAAGTTGCAGTCCTTTGGACTGATCAGACTCATAGAACTATTGAAGGGATAACATGAAGGCAGGGAGAACTCTGTATGCTGCTTCCTCCTTGGAGGAGTGTCACCCTCCTTGGAGGGTAAAAACGGCTAGTAAGATCCTAATTCTTGTTTAAATGTAAGAATCAATTCCTAAAAGGGCATGTTTTTGGTTGTGTTACGAGTTCAAATTATACATTTCTCAATGGGCACCATATAGGTACAGCAGGGGCATCAAGTTTTCAAAATCCCGGGGGTGGGTGGGAGCTCTTTTATGTTCCTGCTGCCGCCGCCTCCCCCCTCCCCCGCCTGATCTCTCCTGCTTCCGTCTCTCCCTCCGTCTGTCCAGGGGCCAGCTGGGCATTTACTTAGCTGGTCCCTGGATGGACGGAGGGAGGGACAGAGTGGCCAGGCCGGGGGGGGGAGAGAGACGGTGGCAGCCCTAGGAAGGGCCCGGGGAGGCATGGCGGAGAGCGCACTGTTTCCCCGGGGGGGGGCTCAGTCCCCCCTGGGAAATATTGGGGGTGGCTCAAGCCCTCGAGCCCCCCCATAGTTGATGCCTATGAGGTACAGGATGGCTCAGGCCAGGTATAAGATGACCTGTTGGATCTTGGAAGCTAAGCAGGGTTGGCCCTGGTTAGTATGAGGAGGGGAGATCACCAAGGAAGTCCTGGGCTGCTGTGCAAAGGCAAGCAACAGCAAACCATCTCTGAACATCACCTGCCTTGAAAGCCCATTGAGAGGTTGCCATAGGTCGGTGGCAGCTTGATGGCCCTTTCCACCACCACCACCAGCAGCAGCCTTCCACAACATATTCCTGTCTGAAAGACTATATCTGCCTAGTGCTGGATTTCTCCCTCTGTCTTTTATTCACAGCCTAATTTCTAAAGTGACTGTTCATTAAACCACAACAGGCCTTGGCACAATATTATACATTCCTGCCGTACAAACATAATTAATCATGATTAATACCACAATGACTATCAAAAGCAGTTATGATTATGTCCCATTTATAACAAAGTATTGCCATTATGTTCTACAGCTTATGATAGCTTGGCTGATAACTGAAAATGTACGTAATAAAGGCTGTGATGAATGGGTTATGATTTACGGCATCTTCTCCTCCTCCCATTTGCTGTATCTCTAATGGTGCATATTGTTGAGACTTACTTAGGGACATTGCCGGATTCAGGGATTCATTTGTGAATGGATTTTTGTTACGTGTAATCTGATTCATATGGATCTTTCCTCCTGCTGGAATGGAATTAGGCTGTGGGGGAAACGGCTTCACAAATGCTGTGGCACTTGCTTGAGCACAGCCACTCCTCTGCAAATCCTGGGGTGCTTTTGGCATTCTCTTCCTCCTGGATTTCTGTCTAGATTTTAGAATCCAGAATAACCCAGTTCTGTTTCTAAAATGGAAGCCGTGCATTGGGAATCCTCTGTTGCTTCATTTTGTAGTGCTTAATTTTGTACAGATCGCTGTGCATGTGTAGTCAGCGATGGCTTTTGATTCCTTCGTGTGTCACCCCCTCTCCTGTAGCCTTTTCCAGACAATATTCCCTGGATGACAGTCATGCCTACTGCTGGCCCTGCCCTTCAGCTTCATGCAGTTGCCAGAATGTGAGCACAAACTGTATGCATGTAGATTCATTCCAATGATTGGAAATATCTGAAAAAGCAGAGTTCCTAATCACAGGAATGGTGAATGCAAGGAGGTTCACATTCTACAAATCATGCATGGGTGGGAGCAAGTAGTGCGCTCATTCCCGTTTTCCCTCTATGTGTGTTGTTTTGACTCTTCGTACATTTTATAAGAAGGGTTAGAGTCATCGAGCCCTGACCTCAATGGACCAGGCTATCCCAGGCCGAGGACAGACTGGCAATCTAAAGCGGGGCAGGCACGGTTCGCAAACGGAAGAAAGGAGCACGTTCAGACATACGCATCTGTCCCTCGGCTCCGTTGCGTACTTACCCATCTCCCAGTTGCTTTCCTTTCGCTTTAACAGGACACCGGTTTTACCCGGTGTTCAGGGGCCTTCCTCCGCATGCCTCCCGCTTCCAAACAGTGTGAACTGGAAGAAGCGGGAGGCATCCGGAGGAAGTGTGAACGCACTGGCAATGGAAAACAAAAAAAAAGCAGCGGCACGCGCAAGCCGCGCGCGCTGGCTACGTGGCAGTCTGAACGCTCCGTGGCAGTCTGAACGCTCCGTATTGCCGCTGATCCGCATTGCTCTGGCCAGTGTGAACGGCCAGCTCCATGGGGTTTTTCCCCCGCTCCAGTTCCCTCCGCTTTGCCTCCGCTTTAGATTGCCAGTCTGTCCTCAGCCCCAGTGTGTCAGATCTCAGAAGCTAAGTAGGGTCATCCCTGGTTAGAATTTGGATGGGAGACCATTAAGGAAGTCCAGGGCTGCTATGCAGAGGCAGGCAATGGCAAACCACCTCTGTTTGTCTCTTGCCTTGAAAACGCTGTGAGGTCGGCATAAGTTGGTTGCAACTTGATGGCACTTTCCATCACCAGTCACCAGTGCACCGATTATGGTGTTAATAAAACACCATAAAAAGAAATCTTGGCATGCTCTGCCTAGTGTTTTAGGGAGAAAGGCAGATAAATAAATCAAATAAATAAATGGTACTTAATAGGTATATCCAGATTCTTCTTGTTTTTTTCCAGTGAGCCCCACATAAAAATGCAATAATGCAATCACATGCTTAAATCACATGAATGTGGTGTGCCCCAAGGGGCAGTGTTGTCCCCGATGCTTTTTCAACATCTATATGCATCCTCTTGCCCAGACCGCCTGGAGGCATGGGCTGGGTTTGTCACCAGTATGCAGATGACACCTAGCTCTATCTGTTGTTGGGCAGTCACTCCGACTCCTAACCGGAAGATCTAGACCGAGTGTTGCAAGCTGTGGCTGGTTGGTTTAGGCTGAGCAAGTTGAAATTGAATCTGACAAAGACGGAGGTCCTGTGCCTGAGTCGAAGCAGTCTGGGGGTAGGGATCCCACTCCTGGCCTTTGATGGGGTGCCATTGGTGCCAGTGCCAAGGGTTAGGAGCTTGGGAGAGCTCCTGGACATCTCCTTAACAATGGAGGCCCAGGTAGAAGCCACTGCCAAGTCGGCCTTTTATCATCTTAGGCTGATTAGGCAGTTGGTTCCCTTCCAGTTTGGTGTAGTGGTTAAGGGCGCGGACTCTAATCTGGGAGAACCGGGTTTGATTCCCCACTCCTCCATTTGCACCTGGCTGGATGACCTTGGGCAAGCCATAGCTCTGGGCCAGCTGTTCCCTCAAGGACAGCTTGGGAAAGAGCTCTCTCAGCCCCACCTACCTCACAGGGTGTCTGTTGTGGGGAGGGGAACGGAAAGGAGTTTGTAAGCCGCTCTGAGACTCCAAGTGAGTGAAGGGCGGGGTATAAATTCAATCTCTTTTTCTTTTTCTTCTTCTTCTTCTTCCTCTTCCTTGAACACGACGACTTTGCAACAGTGATCCATGCAATGGTCGCCTTGAGATTGGATTACTGTAATGTCCTCTACATGGGGCTGCCCTTGTCCCAGGTCCAGAAGCTGCAGCTAGTGCAGTGGCAAGGCTGTTGTTGTGCGTTCCTGTGTGGGAACACATCCAGCCCACCCTAAGAACACTGCACTGGCTGCCTATAGCATACTGGATCCAGTTCAAGGTGCTGGCTCTTACCTTTAAAGTCCTTTATGGCCAGGCACCTGCACACCTGAGGGACCGCCTTTCCCCATATGCCCCCCAGAGAGCACTGTGATTGGGGACCCAGAATCAGCTGGTCTTCCCGAATATCAAGGAGGCAAGGCTGGTAACAACAAGGGCTAGGGCTTTCTCGGTAGTGGCTCCACTCTGGTGGAATGAGCTCCCAGAGGAGATCAGGGCCCTGCAGGAACTGTTACAGTTCCGGAGGGCCTGTAAAACGGAGCTCTTCCTCCAGGCGTTTGGAGTCGCCACTGTTACTACTGTTACCACCACTACCACCACTGTCACTACTGACATCTGACAGTTTGTGATGAGTGAGCCCAACCTTTCTGAGTCTCCCCTTCTCCTTCTCTCTTTCCAGTCATAGCCTGACCTGAGTACTGTGGACATCTGACGGAAATTAGGAAGCTGACTGTATGCCAAGGAACTAAATACTAGCACTTTATATATGTGTTATATTTATGGTTTTAAATTTATGTATTACTGGATTTTATATTATATATGGTATTGCCTTGTTGCATTGTTTTATATTGTTTGTAAGCCTCCCGGAGCTGGCTATGGTAAAAGTCTAACAAATAAATAACTAAATAAGTGCATCCAGATTACTTTTCTGCAGTGAATGCATGTGAATGTGTTGCCATAGGCCGCCAGTGGATGCAGCCAGAAGTGAAGATCAGCCAACTGGATAGCAGTTGATAGGGGATGAACCACTAGTGTGGATATGTCCTCAGGTGCTGCAGAGGCAGATCAGTGGAGAAACCACAGCAGTATTTCACACCAAACATCTCCAAATTAAATGCAAAAAGGGCCATTCAGTATTCTAGAACCATTATTGTCCTTGTGCTATCAGTCTGTTCTTGGAACAAATACATCGAGGGGGACTGTTGTATAAGAATCTATTGTTGTTGTGTGCTTTTTAAGATCACTGCTTTAAAGGTAATGCACCACATTGGTGCACTGTCAAATTATACATATATTATATGTGGCCCATTGAGGGATAAAGAAACCCAGAGAATTGATATCATCAGCTTCTCACACAACTAATGTTCCATTTGTGATCTGTCAGTAAAAGGCTTTTATTAATAAATAACGGATCTGCAGTAATTCTGTACATTGTCCAAGGTTTTTGGAACCATACTATTTTATGCAAACTCTACATAAAACATCCAACGTTTCTATTTTTTTTCTTTCCCCCATATAGCAAGATTTGTTCAAGATATATCTATGTATCACAATGAATACTGCCAGCCTTTCTACCTGATCTTGCTGAATTCTCTTTTTCACTGCTATCCCCATCCCAGATGGCTTTTATCCATGAGGGTCCCACACCCTCATGGTGTGTATCCTTTTCGGTGATCAAAAGGGGCCCCTTCTCCCTCTTTCGCCATCAGAAAAACTGGAAGGATCCAACATAGTGTTTGTGTGTGTGTATATATATTACAATATACATATAAAATACACACACACACACAGACACACATATAGATACACATATATAGAGAGACAGAGAGATAGATACATATATGATGTATAGACCTGTTTGTTTTTTACAATATGTACATGTTCTGAAAAAAGAAGCCATGGCTCCTTTCCCAAAGAATATTAACTGTACAACATTCATAATTTACATTGATAATACAAGGCACAGAAAGTGTGGTATGAAGCCAAGGCCATATGCTTTGCTTGTCTTAAGGAATCATCTTATTCCCATTTCTTTGTTCTCTTGGAGTGAAACACAAAGTGTTGGATCCTAGGACTACCTTCCACTTTGCTGCTTCATGCGACTCCCTTCCTCCAAGATTTCTTGAAGAGAGAAAGACTTCATCCAGTGGAGAAAGGCTTTCTCTGATGGAAGAGAACTATCACCAGTGGAGAAAGCTTTTTGGAAGGATCTGATCTGGCATAAGGAAGTCAGCAGCACCCAATCCAAACTTTGCCAAAATTTGAGAAATTACTTGCGAGATTGAAACACTCTTTTATTTCAGATTTTTTTCAGGAGATCAATGGCTTTGAAGGATATTTTTTAAAAAAATCCAACAGCATCCATGGTCAAAACTTTAAAACAAACAAACAAGAAACTGACAGAATATAATTGAGATCTAGACAACAAATAATTTCAGTTAAGTCCATTTGGTCAAGATAACTTCCTTCAAGTTTGGTCCACCTCCATTTCTGTTCATGGATTACTCAAGAGACTACTCAAGAGACAGTTTGAGAATGAATTAACAGATGCAACAGAAACATCAATAGATGGGAGCCAAACATCTGGGGGATGATTCAGTCACTTTTCTATGCATGGCAACACCCATGGGGAGGGTATTACATGCACATTTTTGAAAATGAAAGGGTGGATTCAGAAGGGAACAAGATTCTACCCTACCCAATACTGGGAAAACAACATTAATAAAAAATGATGATTTTGTGTAATTTTTTTTGCAGCCAAAAGGGGATCAGAGGAAGATGTTTCACTGGTGGTCTCTATGTGCACCACCCCTTTTTTTAACAGCTCAGTGCAAAGAAAAGGTGAATTAATGCTGCACCTGAGAACGTAGCACCACACTGCAGAAGAAATCCAGGTTTAACATATAATCCCTTTGGGTCTATAGGACAGTTCCATGGGAGGAAGGACTCACACCCACTGAGTATGAATTTCTCTACTGAAGTCCAAAATACTCCCTGTAATGTTGCTCCCAAGGGCTCTTTTATTCCCATAGAGCAGCATTGTGGGGGGACATTTTGGGCTGCCAAAGGAAGGGGTGGTACACACGAATGCTCATACCCAGAATAAAACTTGGTTGGTCTTTAAGGTGCCACTGGCTCAAACTTTGTTCTGCTGCTTCAGACCAACATGGCTACCCTCTTGAATCTTTCTGTCTATAGAAACACTCTGGTAGTTCCAAGCCAACATCATCTCTTTTACTCTCTTACTACAAAATGCTCCCTTGGACAATGTTCCATAAGATGCTAGATAAGAAACTGTAGCCACCAGAGTAAAAGCATTTGCTAAATTAGAATCCAGACTTCAGTTTCCAGTAAGATTGGTTCCCCTTGCACTAGGCTAGAATATTCACAAGAAATCTATCTGCCTTTGCTTCCAAGGTGATTTAACATTTACTTGGACTCATGTCAACAGGGCAAATATGAAGTGTACATTACAGACACAGGGCATTTAATTATCCTCATCAGAAGTGCCAAATGGGACCACCCAAGTTCTACAAAGGATGCATTTTTTATTTAAAATAGATTACTATTTTTAGGCCCATGTTGAGAACTTCCTGCATTCCTATTATTTAAGAGGAGGCTGATTTAAACAAGGAATCAACAATTAATGGCACAATACATTTCTGGATGGAAAACATTAACATAGTATGAAAGGACTCTTACAGAGCTCCCCAACTTCACTGAGCCTGTAGGCAATAGAGTTTTCTAGGATGATGTATCACAAAATAGCATTGGGGACTAGGGCTAATCACAAAATGGCTATCAAGAGGGCTAGGTCCAATCACAAAATGTTGGGAGGTTACACAAAATATGAGAAGGTTCCAAGCCAAGCATCCTCCTATCATGGAGACGGCTGTTCCCTAACCAGTGTTTCCTGCACACACAAAGGCAATTCCTCCTGAGCCCTTACGAAGCAGGTCATGCACTAATGGGGAAAGCAATGGCTGGCTCTTTATTTTGGGGGGAAAGCAAGTGGGCACCATGAAACACATCAGCAGGTGCCATGTAGCCAGTGAACATCATGTTGGAGACACTCTATTACCAGTAGATGGACAGTTGCAACATATTTTTTTTTCCTTCCACGTTTCATTCCATTTGCCAGAGTCCCACATCTACCATCTGAACCTAGCCTATGGAATGCTGTTCTTGTCCTGATACTTTGTTTCAAACATTTTGCTCGTTTGTGTTCTTGTCACACAGAATGCACAAACTAAGTCATTTCTAAGAGGGGGGGAAAAACACAACCTTACAGTTAGCAAGTATAAAGCCTTATTTCTGAATACTAAACTAGTCTATAGTTCCAAGCAGAAGCAGTGGCTCTAAATGCACCACCCCTGAGCTACATTTTCACAGGTGCTACCAATCTGAGCTGGGACCACAAAGCATGGGTGCTTTACCTCGTCAGAACAGCTCAGCTCATGCACAGTTCCACAGTGAAAGAGCATTAGCCCAAAGAGTAAAAAACAACCCAGACAGAGAACTGGGGAACCGTAGCTTTAGAAATAGTTTGCAAAGCACAACACAATTCTCTCCCAGCACAGAAAACACAAGAAATACCAAGTCCGGACAATTTAATTCTAATAATACAAAATATTTGCAAGAAATGTCCAGACTTCTTTTATTTCGAAAGAACAGTGAAGTCAGCGCATGATTTCTCTGCCTTTGTAGCAACTACAATGGTCATAAGACAGATGCGGTGGGAGCACAAAAGAGTTTTCTAGAGATGATGTCCACAAGCTTGTAATGGCTTTTTTAGACAATAGGCTGTCCATGGACATAGTGACATAGTGTGAAATGCATCTCTTCACATGAATTTCAATCAAAAGACCAGTGTTTAAAAACAGGAGAGGGAGAGAGAGAAACATGGACATTTCATTCCATACTGGAGCATTGGCTAATTATTTTGGCATAAAATAAACATTACTAAAGATGTCACTGCAAATGTCACTGTAGTAAAATGTTATTGTAATAAAATGCTAATCTAATAGCACCACGAGGGCCACTGTGGTATAGTGGTTTAAACACTGGAGCAAGATCTGGGAAGACACAGGTTCAAATTCCCATTCTGCCCTTAAGTTCATCAGGTGACCCTGGGCCAGTCACTCTGTCTCTCTCTCTGTGTGTCAGCCTAATTTACTACAGAGGTGATGAAGGACGGGTGAATGATTCACACCACCTTGAGCATCATGGAGGAAGGGTGGAATAAAGTGTACTTACTGTAAGTAGCATATGTACAGATATGGACGCAAACTGCCCTACCATGCCCTTTGAGCATATGCTTTGTGAATGCAAGGCCCCAGATTCAATCCATAGAATCTCCAGTTAAAAGGTCACATGGGAAGGTGTTGGGGAAAAGCTTTTCTGTGCTGTCATACAGAGTAGAAAATACTGAGCTTGTCAGACCAGTGGTGTGACTCAGTATGTGTATAATACTGAACTGGGCAATGTGTTTGGGACAGGTAACCCCTGTCTGTTCCATACTAATTTCACTTTGATTGTGTGACCAATACCTTGAAGGATTAAATAATGGATAAACGGGAAGAGTTATATCCTGATGGATATTAGGGCATAAGGGGTCTGTATCTTCCATTCTTGATGCTGGCAAAGAGACCATCACCTGCCACAGTGGAGGGAAGGTTTAAGGAGTCCTCCATTTCTTATCTCTACTACAAGAACTTGATAGTGTCCATTCTCAGCACCCGAGGACAATGCCAGTCCTCATTTTTCTATTTTACACCAATGGAGCTTCAATTTTAGTGAGCCGCCTCGATGGAAAGGTAGGAAACAGGTGGAATAAATGGACAGCTGAAAAAAAATTAAAGCCCCACTTGTATGCCTGATGTTGTGAAGAAGGCAGTGCAACACAGTACAGGTCTTTATAAGGTGGTTTGTAATGATGTACCAAATTGATATATCTGCGCTGGTGATGGGTTTCCCCCTCCACCCCAGACAATGTTTTCCCTAGACAGAGGCACCTTTTAAAAACAACAGGTATATGCACAGCTGTGTTGACTCTGCCAGCAGAACCAAATTATATACACATAATCTTCCAGAACCCATTATTTCCAAACATCCTTCAACAAACTTGTCATGGAACAACTTTCACTCAAGTGAAAAGCAGAGGTAAGGAGCCTCTGATCAGACAATGGTTTAGGTTATGGAACCATGGGGTTGGAATCAATTAAGAAACTGCTTTCCACCAAAAATGACAAATCTAAGACTGCTGCCCCTTGTGGAGTTCAGCTATTAATACCACCTGTTCTGCCAAGGTACTGATACAGACATAATTCTGGGTATATTAAGCCCCAAACTGATTTTCTAAAGAGGTAAATGGGGCAGACCAGAGCATTTTTTTTCTCTTTGGGAAAGTAGCGTTAGTAACAGAACTGATAGTTTACACTAAACACACAAAGTAAGATACACCTTTTTCCAGCACTGGGCTAAGCTAATCAAGCTATTTTGCTAAGGAGTTTAATATAGCAACCCACCCACTGAATACGTAGGTAATGAAAACCCCATCATGTTGACATATGGTGACGAATCCCTCCCTCATCCTTCAGAATGCAAGGAAAACCCTACTGGATCAGACCAATGTTCTGCCTCACACAGTGGCCAACCAATTGCCCTGGAGGAACAACAAACAGGGCATAGAGGCCAAGGCTCTGATGGTGCCTCCCAGCACTAGTTTACTGCTTTCAGACACAGAGGCTACTAGCCATTGATGGACCTCTTCTTCATGAGTGTAATGCCTTCTAAAATCCATCTATGCTCTCACTATATCCACCGGCAGAAAATTCCAGTTTAATTCCTTTTCAAGGTCTCCACCCCCCATTCCTATTCCCCAAAAACCCTGAAGTCCCCAAACCCTTTTACTTGGCTGTAAAGAAAGGCCTGACTAGCCTGAGATCACCAGAACTTGGAAGCTAAGCAGGTTTAGCCATGGTTAATATTTGGTTGGGAGGCCCGGCCAACAAGGAAGACCAGGGTCGCTACACAGAGGAAGGCAATGGCAAACCATCTCTGCATCTCTTGCCTCTTGACAAAAATCAATTGTAACATGACAACACTAAATTAAAGACAAGGAGGGAGCTGTCTCTCACCTTCTCCATCTTTGATGCCTCCACAATAGCCAGGTTAGCGGAGAGAGACTGAGGAGTGCTTCTCCAAATCGATTACAATATGAGCTACAGGAGAAATCTGGGAGCCATAATGCTTGTCTTGGATTGGAGATAAGCACTGCAAATTGCCAAAGATCAAATTTCAATAGCAGGATTTAGGAACTTCAGCTATGCCACAATCAGAATAATTTTAATGTCACAATGCTGTTCAAAAACAAAAATATCTTATTCAATGCAGCGAAGTAATCATCTTTAATTACAACACAAAAGACAAAATATGCTCATCCCAATTATTCAGCAGCATGAAAGAATTATGAGACAAATGCAACTTACGTGATTAATTCTAAATGGTCTAGATACTTTCTGTGCAAAATATGGGCATGCACTTGAAAAATTTTAAATTTCATTTTGGCATTTCAGACAGCAGATGATTAACATTAAAACAACATTTTAGGAGTACTTAAATTTGAAACTGTTTTGGGAATCCATTTCAGGTAATTTTAGGGCAGTTGGGAATATCAGGTATCAATAGACCTTGCTATCTGGAGGCAAGATCTACCACCCATGATTTCAATGGGTCATAGACCTGGCCTCTTGTATCCAGATCCCAGGTTTACCATCCATTGAAAACAGTGGTGGTAAATGTCACCTCCAGAATTCAGATCCTGGGTCTACCATCCATAAAAAAAACCCCAGTGGCAGTGGATCTGGCATCTGGACTCAGACACTTGGTCTTCACCAAAGCTGAAATAACCGGGATATAATAGCCAAATTTTCAGGAATTCCAAAGTTTTGGGAGCACTTTCTGCAGTTTTGGCTATTTTTCAACCAAAAGGAAGCAGCAAATTCTAGGTATAGTTTTGATATGGAAATATCTGAACGCACACCCTTAGTGAAATAAGTAAATGCAGGAAAACTCAGAGATGCAACTAAATTGTACTAGTGATTATGGAATGAAAATGCATCCTATGATGGAGAGGAGAGTTATGGAGTGTGAAGAGAGAGAACTGCCAGATTGGTTGCAGGAGGAGCTTCCACACTTGGAGAATTAAGAGGAAAGGAGAAGGAGAAGATGAGAAGGAACTGAATGTTAACATATGTAACTTTTTGAAAGGCTAGTATTCCATCATGCTGCATTCTGCCATGACATAGTTACATATCTATAATGGGTCCTCAAGGGAATTTCTGCGGTCTCCTGATACCACATCTGATGAGGATAAAGCAGCACTATGCTTTTCAAGGGTTCTAGATGACATCTGCCTTGGATGCTGTGCAGGTTTCAACAGTTTCTCCGAGACCTCTCTCCTTTTCACGAACAAAAAAGGGCCAAACTGTGTATGGATACTGCCCATGGCAGAATGGCTGTCAAATTTTGCATGCATGATCTTTCCAAGTCTTGTCTTCCAACCACTTTGTCAGATTTGAACCAGGAATTGCTTCTCAAGAGTGCCATTCAGTGTTCCCTCTAAGCTGAGTTAGTGTGAGCTAGCTCACATTTTTTTTTAGCCTCTAGCTCACTCAATCTTGTCTTAGCTCAGGAAGGATGGCTTCAGAGAGCAAACTAATCTATGCAGTAGCCAAATCAACCCCTCACAACTTTAATGGCAGTAGCTCACAAAGTAGAATTTTTGCTCACAAGATTCCACAGCTTAGAGGGAGCGTTGGTACCATTCCTTTCTGATAAGGATCTGGTAATAGAGGCCAACACTACAAGGCCAGATTAGGCTTTCATCTCATATGGACATGAATGATTAATTTCTAATCTCATATTTGATTCTCATATTCTAATTCAATCTCATATTTGATTCGAGTCTGTTCTCTAGGATTGTAATTCTGGAGCACACCTGGAGCAAAATCAGAGGTATTCGTTATTGGATAAACATGCACGGGGTCCTTGTGTTGGCCTCTAAATCTCTCCTCTAAATGTCCTAGTCTTTCACTGCTCAGCATCAGACTAATCCTTCTGCTCTAATAACTGCATACAGTTCTGCCAAAATAACATGCATCACAATTTTGCCATACTGCAGTATCGTAAAGTTAATTTACAGGTTTTTACAATGTTGCTTGTGCAGTCACACTTGTCTAGATTAAAATCCTGTGAACGGAAAGGAAACAAGTTCTGTTTTTGGTAGACTTAAATGCAAACTTCATTTGCTACTACAAGAAGCCTCATAAAGCTCAGATGTACACCCACAAAAATGTCATTGCACCTTTTTTGGGGGGGGGGGGAGAGGAAAAAGGGGACAGACACAGAGCTTGTTAAAGATTGAAAAACATTTTTCCCATAGGGGAAAAAAATATCCAAACATCTTAGCCTTTCTGGTATCTTGAACACAACATTTCATTTCAATCTGGGGGAAGATATTACCCATAAATCATAAGAATGGGAATCTCCTTTTATGCATAAGAGCTGGGAGCAGTTTATATGGAACCATATTTGTCTCGCTTTGGAAGAAAGTTTGGGAACACTTAGCAGATCTAGAGAGCCATAAAACTGGTGAGGGGAAGATGAAGGAAATCAGTGAAGTGCTTCAAGCTGCATGTTGGACAATTTGCTTTCTGCGTATTTAATTGCTAGTTGGTATTTAGAAAACATATTAGAGATCATTTTGCACACTAATTAACAGAGTGCAATAATCTTCAAATCTGGAAGTACTGGAAAGCATCTCTTTCCAGGCTCTCAGTGTCTGTGCGTGTCTGTTTCCATATGAACAAGTAACAAGAGAGCTGAAGAGTTCTACTTTGTTTCTTTTTAACATTCATTTATATTTTTCTGTCAATTATTTCAGTTCAGTTTTCAGTTCTCCACTCTTCATTTTTAATCCGTATTGTGTATACACATCGTGCGATCATTATGCATAATCTGTATCTTTTATATCAATTATATGAATATCATATCTTATATCTATTTCCAAATCTGGCACCCACCATTTATATTTTTAAAGAATCTGCACAATTGGGCTAAGTTGGGGGGGTGCTTCTACAAAGCTGGTGGAAATGTCAGGTTCATAAATCCTACTACTTTTATTTTTTTTAATGAGACATTTGAAACCCCACTCCAAATCTGAGATGTGATGTCTGTGGAAGTGCAAACATCACAACTTAAAGAGGAAAGAAGAGGAGAAGACTGAATGAGACCATCAACCCACTGCTTTGCATTTGCTAAAGGTTTCCCTTGCTCAAAAGCATGGCAAATCTGACACTAGGGGGCAGTGCTTATCTCTATTTCCAAGCTGAAGAGCCAGTGCTGCCCAAAGACATTTCCATGGTCTTGTGGCCGGCATGACTAGACGCCAAGTCACACGGAACGCTGTTACCTTCCTACCAAAGCAGTACCTATTTATCTACTTGCAGTTTCTTGCTTTCTAACTGCTAGGTTGTTAGGAGCTGGGACCAGAGATGGGAACTCACTCCATCACACGGCACTCAGATCTTGAACTGCTGAACTACCAATCTTCCAGTCTGCAGTTCAGCGTCTTAACCACTGAGCCACTGCGGCCCTTTGTTACATTTGTTAGGCTACATCAATTCCCAAGCAGAGCAGTAGATAAACCATTTGTCCTGACCTGGATAGCCCAGGCTAGCCCAATCTTGTCAGATCTTGAGAGCTAAGCAGGATCAGTCCTGGCTGGTATTTGGATGGGAGACCACCAAGGAAGTCCAGGGTGATGGCAAAGAGGAAGGGAATGGCAAACCACCTCTGAACATCTTGTCTTGAAAACCCCAAAGGGTCGCCATAAGTCGGCTATGACTTGATGGCACTTTCCACCATCAGATAAACCATGAAGGGTAGAGGGAGGGGTCATATGAAGGTGGAATATCAGATACAACATGAGCTGTGGGAGGAGGAAGGGGGAGAAGAGTGACGCATGGGGTGAAGAGGAGAAGCATGCAGTGGTGGGCTGGGCAGGAGGTGGGAGCTAGCATTGAAGAACGAGATTCCCCCTCTCTGACAAGTCCTCACAGGCCCTAGCTTGTATAATTATAATCTACTGATATACAATAGATGTTTGTAGGGAAATTCAGTATGAGGCAGCAAGATGGCTGGAAAAAGATGAGTTCAGTTTACACCAGAGAGAAATAAAACCCAACTTTTGTTTTTACTCAAATCAGAAATAATAAGACATTAAAACTGATCCTATGATAAGCCCTACATCTATTCTAGCCATTAGCAGCATAAAGAATATTGCTAATGTTACTGAACTAAGTGATACAGCAGAGGTTCACAGATCTCAATAATGTGGCAGAATATGCCAATGGCTGTGATTACACACACTAAATAATCCACTTTTAATCCACTTTCCAACTAGATTTTGCCAGTTCACACAGTAAAATCCAGTTGGAAAATGCACTGAAAGTGGATTGTTTAATGTGTGTGATCGCAGCCAATGATGAAACATGGGTCCATGCTCCCATAGTAAATGAATTACAGAGATGCATAACTGGAAAGGCTATTGAGTTGGTGGAAAGGCTTCTGATTTACTGCTAATTTGCATCTGTTGATTTGCTGGCACAAATTCATCTCCCCCCCCCTTCATTTACAGTAGATCCCAAGTTGTTAGTTCTTAAGTCTGTGAAAACCAACAGATACCAACCCATGCACAGTATCAGGAGCGTAAAGAAGTGTCATACAACACTGCATCATCAAATCTAGATGGCACAATTATTTCAAAAGATTCTATTGGCAGATCAGGACCAAACCTTCATCAAGGCAATTATAGGAGGCTTTTTCAAGTCTCATGTTCATGATATAAGCCCTTGCATGGTACAACAACAGGGGGGGAAGCAAGGAGGCCGACAACAATGGAAAATAAAGCTACCGTGCTGGGACCAGGTTCAGATCCTGGTGGGAAAGAGTTAGTGGCCCTCTTATACCAATGCCAGGACCTTTCCCATGGCTACTACCAGTCCCAGCAGTAAGATGCACAAACTCAGACAGGATGATTCCTAACCTTAAAAAAACCCCAATCATTGTAAAAATTCTTATTTAGTATTCATCCCATATTCTGTCCAGAACAAACAAAAGCACAAAAGAGCATGGCAGGAGAATGTCACAGGTAAGAGTCTGGATTCTCAGTCATAATGGGTTTGAAAAGTTGCTTCTCTACTGCAGAGTAAGTATTTTTGATTGATATTTTCTTGAAGAGTTTCGGCTGGTCCAGAACATACAGAGAGAAACCTGAGAAAGGCTGACTTCTTGATGCTGCATCTCATCTGTGTCTAACTTCTACCTCCTAAGCTTACCAAATTTTGTGAATAAGGAACTTTTTACAAATATGCATCAAAATATTTTTGACCTTTTCTCACATTGTTATACTCATGTCAAAATTTCATTGGTCTTCTGTGCTAGAAATTAAGTTCTGGCACCCCACTTAACAGGTTGAGCTTGGCCCATGGGAAAGGATACCAGCAATTCCTCCTTGAGAGCCAGTTTGGTGTAGTGGTTAAGTGCGCAGACTCTAATCTGGGAGAACCGGGTTTGATTCCCCACTCCTCCACTTGCACCTGGCTGGATGACCTTGGGCAAGCCATAGCTCTGCACCAGCTGTTCCCTCAAGGACAGCTTGGGAAAGAGTTCTCTCAGCCCCACCTACCTCACAGGGTGTCTGTTGTGGGGAGGGGAAGGGAAAAGGAGTTTGTAAGCCGCTCTGAGACTCCCTTGGGGAGTGGAGGGCGGGGTATAAATCCAATCTCTTCTTCTCTTCTTCTTCTTCTTCTCCCCCTCCCCTACAAGGACCCGACCTTTCTCTCTCTCTCTTGCTTTTGTGTGTGTGCTTGAGCCTGGAAGTCATGGTGACCTCTGGTGACTCCTACTGGGGCATGGAGGATGTTCAGAGAAGTAGTCTGATAGCCTGCAGCTAACTCCTGGCCCTGGTAATCTTTGGAGGTCTCCCATCCAATTACTCGCCAGGGTCAGCCCTGCTTAGCTTCCGAGATCTGATGACATCGGGTTTGCCTGGGCTATCCAGGTCAGGGCAAGGAGCCAACGTCTTGACCTGTCTTCCGCTGCCGAGCCGGAAGTGAATGAATATACAGCAACATACAATGACTGCAACAGTGAACCATGACTTGATCTCTGTCTGTGGGGAGTCTTATGTTTTACTGTCAGTGAACTGCTGTAGACTGGGGTGATTGTACCAATATTACAATGTTACATCCGGCTAAGCCTTTTTGTTTAACTTGCATTGTTTCGGGTCTGAATGTTTTACTCCATACTTAAAGGTCCCGGCTGAGAGATAGCATCGGGGACCTGACCCCCACCACTGGAATGCACACCTCGCTTCGCCTCGCTCGCTTTGCTTTGTGCATGCTCATTACTCATTCACTTTTATCTCTAGCTTCCTCAGCTAACAACCTTGAAAGGAAGTGCCTCCTGTTATGTGTTACAAGAACCACAGGTGTTATGTATTCTATTTTCTTAATTTCTCTGGGAACTGTTCTCCCAAAATGTTCAACAGTATTTCTCACTGAGAACTCATTCTGCCACGCTTTCCTTGGGAACATTGGGCCTGTATAATTGGGCACCAAGAATTCTCTGTATTGATTGGTAGAGGGTAGTTGGGCCAAATTTCATATCCAGTATAATTATGATTGTAATTCAAAGTTTAAGCGTTACTAACAGAAGAAGTCTCTGACCAACATGATCTTTTCTACAAATAAAGGACTATCTGTTTAAGGAGACCTGTTGTGGACTATGTCTATTGGGACAGTCTCACATTTACATTCCTCTACAACAGTGGCACTCACTCAGTGGCCCATGGTGAGCCACACTCATATTAACATCAACCAAAGGAACTACATGACGGCTGTTATGCCCTATGAAGAAGATATTGGATTTATACCCAGCCCTTCACTATCCAAAGGAGTCTCAGAGTGGCTTACAAACCCCTTTCCCTTCCCTTCCCCACACCAGACACCCTGTGAGGTAGGTGGGGCTGAGAGAGCTCTGACAGTAACTGCTCTTTTTTCAAGAACAGCAGTACCAGAACTATAGCTTGCCCAAGGTCATCCAGCAGGTGCAAGTGGAGCAGTGGGGAATCAAACCCGGTTCTCCCAGATTAGAGTCTGTGCACTTAACCACTGCACCAAACTGGCTCACACCACACTGGCTCACATCTTTAATTAGTAGAGTAGCTTTAAGCATGCAGGGCTGCGTCTCCTCATCAGTGTTGAACAGTAATCAGCATGTTTGTATACATAGTTAGAGGAGCATAGATGGTTAATCTAATTTGCTTTGTCATAATGCCATAACTGATAATGGCGAATTTGTAGTGACTGAACAGTCCATCTACATACAGTTGGCCTAGGAAAAGGCAGTGATGTAAGGATGAGGCCAAGGTCAAGTTCTCCTAAACTGTTAGGAAGGATGCCTTTTTAAAATTTGAGACTCACATTTTTCCCCACACAGAATTCAGCACTTGAGTTTCAAATGTCTTGGTGGTTTCCTCTAACTTTTGTTCATGAATAGTATAGAAAGCCAAGCTGGCTTCATCACTCCTAAATTACATTAAAATAACAGAAGTATCCATTATCTGAAGAAAGAATACGGGCTGGTCAGTAGAATTAACAATGCTTACATCAAGATATTTGGAAGCATGTGCAAGTTGGATGTGGGAGAAGGCAATGAGGGAGAAGGCAGAGAACCAAACCGGGTGTTCATGTGTTAGATCTGCAGAAGCATTGTTTGTTTGTGTGGGGTTTTTTGGTGTTTTTGTATTTGTGTGTGTGTTTGTGTGTGTCGGCACCTGGAAGTCACTTCGACCTCTGGTGACTGACCCCTACTGAGGTCCTGGAGGATATTCAAAGACGTGACTGATCAAAGTCCGCCCCTGTCCTCCCGACATGGTATTCCAAGGAGGTCTCCCATCCAAGTACTAACCACAGTTGATCCTGCTTAGCTTTCGAGATCTGACAACCCTCTAACCCTCTGCCTTTCCACTCATTCTTCAGCATGAGGCTCAGAAGCTCAGGTGAGAGAGTGACATAGTCACATTGCTGACCTCTGGGCAACCAGGCAGTGGAGAAAGGGAGTAAAAGCACTGCCATCCCACGGTGGCCAGCTTATTCTTTTCCTGGGTGGTTGCCGTAGTAGTAGTTTAACTCTCCCTTCTCTGTGGCCAGCTTGCGCTCCTCCCAACAGTGGCTTGGGTGCTGGGATGACAGCGCAGAGGCTGTGGGAAAGGGAGAGAATTTTTTGAGAGGGTGGTCCCTATTCTTGGTCTATAGTTTTGGGTGTCTTGCTGCTTACTCATACTAAAGTACCTGCAGTGTTTCAAGGTAGCAACCACAAGGTCTACCAGACAATGCCCTTGCCCACTTTCCTGGAACACGGGATGGGTGCTATGTTGGGGAATGGTGCTCAGAAGACCCACAAGTGGCATATGGCTCCAGAGCCACTGAGTGTCACTGCTGCACAATGATAGTTAGACACAGTATGGTGCAAAGGTGCTCACAACATTCTCTACCACTGAAATTCCCTACACAAATGGATATATCTATACCCTGGTACAGCATGTCTAAACTCTCCCAATTATGCAGTTTTTCTCTCCCCTTATCTTGTTATCTATGGAATGACAAAGTAAAATACATATTCATATAGGTATTCAATTATGTATTACCACTGCATTTGTTCAGCAAAACACCTATGAATGTTATTCTGAACACTTAAGTAGAATACATATTAAAATACATATCTGGGGACAAAACAGCCCCCCTCATCTAAAGAGAGGATAATAATGAAATAATAGAGCCAAAGAAATTTGCCCATCCCTCGTATGAACTTCTAGCAACTGCTGATTTATACAGCAGGCATAGGAAAGGTGGACAATTTATGAAATATTTTGGCAAGAAAGTACACACATATGTATCATAGCTCTGGAAGCATTACGATTGTTAATCTAATCTGGTCTCCGGATTCTTTGTCATAATGCTGTAACCGATAATGCAGAAGCTGTAGTGACTGAACAGTCCATCTACATACAGTTGGCCTAGGAAAAGGCAGTGGTGTAAGCAGGGGTCCATTGGGGCTGGAGTGAGGCAGAGCAAAGCTCCGCCAGCTCAGGACTGGCCAGTAGGGCAGCCACGGGCTGAATCAGATTCTCTAATCTGATTCAGTTTGCCGCCGAATTGCTGCCGAAAGCCACTGGAGGGGAGGGGGTTTGAGGGAGAGGCTCCAAACTTGCAGGGTAGCTGCTGGGGCCTCTCCTCGAAATACCCACCAAGTTTCAAGAAGATTGGACCAGGGGGTCCAATTCTACAGGCCCCCAAACAGGTTGCCCCCATTCCCTCCATTGTTCTCTATAGTAGGGAAAAAGTTAACATTTTTTTCCACCATAGAGAACAATGGAAGGGATGGGACAATCTGTTTGGGGGCCCATAGAATTGGACCCCATGGTCCAATCTTCTTGAAACTTATAGGGTATTTCGAGGAGAGGCCCCAGCAGCTACCCTGCAAGTTTGGAGTCTCTCCCTAAAAACCCCTTTCCTCCAGCCCCTCATATACCCTATGAGTTTTTGCCATTGATTTCAATGGCCCATAGGATATAATGGGGCTGAAACTGACATTCCCTTTCTGATACAGTTCTGGTGATGTCAGGGGACATGGCATATGCTAATGAGTTATGCTAATGAGCTCCCGCACCTCTTTTTCTATGAAAGGACCCCTGGGTGTAAGGATGAGACCATGGTCAAGTTCTCCTAAACTGTTAGGAAGGATGCCTTTTTAAAATTAGAGACTCACATTTTTTCCCCACACAGAATTCAGCACTTGGGTTTCAAAAGTCTTGGTGGTTTCCTCTAACTTTTGTTCATGAATAGTATGGAAAGCCAAACTGGCTTCATCACTCCCAATTACATTAAAATAACAGAAGTATCCATTATCTGAAGAAAGAATACGGGCTGGTCAGTAGAATTAACAATGCTTACATCAAGATATTTGGAAGCAAGTGTTTGCAAGTTTGGATGTGGGAGAAGGCAATGGGGGAGAAGGCAGAGAACCAAACCGGGTGTTCATGTGTTACATCTGCAGAAGCATTGTTTGTTTGTGTGGGGTTTTTGGTATGTTTGTGTTTGTGTGTGCATATGTGTTTCTGCACCTGGAAGTCATGTTGACCTCTGGTGACTGACCCCTACTGAGGACAGGAGCCTGGAGGATATTCAGAGACAAAACAAAGGGCGTTTTCTCACTAGCTTTCCCCCGCGGTTTACACGAAAGCTAGCACCGGAGCTTCTGGTCAGTTTCCCACCATTTGCTCCGTGCTCACAATTTCCTCCAGAGTATCACTGCACTGCTCCGGAGCTTCCCTGGAGCAAGAAAATCCTGTTCGGATTTTCTTGCTCCAGGGAAGCTCCGGAGCAGTGCAGTGATACTCTGGAGGAAATTGTGAGCACGGAGCAAATGGTGGGAAACTGACCAGAAGCTCCGGTGCTAGCTTCCGTGTAAACCGCGGGGGAAAGCTAGTGAGAAAACGCCCAAAGTCTGCCCCTGTCCTGCTGACGTGGTATTCCAAGGAAGTCTCCCATCCAAGTACTAACCACAGTCGATCCTGCTTAGCTTTCAAGATCTGACGAGATTGGGGTTGCCTGGGCTATCCAGGTCAGGGCCTGCAGAAGCATTGTTAATTTAATTGCTGCTGTCTATAAGAGGCCATACAACAATATACACAGTCTAGTTTTAAGATTTATTTAGCAGGCTGACACAGACATTTGAGGAGCTGAACTGATGATGGGGTACCCCTCCACATTATTGTCATCACCTCTGTTCCGAAAGGTAAATATGCAAAGATGTGCCATATTTTTGTCAGCAGATTTTTTAACAGATCTGAGGGTTGATAAGGATAGATGTTCATTTGCCTATTTGCCTGGCTGGTTGTCTTAGATTTTACAGGTTTGAGTATTTTGAACTCCTAGCTAATTTGCACAATTTCACCACACTTCCTAACATGCGCTTGCAGAGAAATCTTGTGAGAAAGGGGAGGCAAGCACAGGGAGCTATGGTTGGCTTGAGGATAATCATATGGTTTGTACCTAGAATTACATGTCCCATCATGCCCAATCCTTTCCTCACCACATTGGATGACGGTCCTTCACAGCTATATCAGATTTGATTCACTCTTTTGAAGAAGAAGGAAAAAACCCTAGATTCCACTGGGGTAGAGCCTAATTTTTTTGTGGACTGAATTCATTGGTCACATCAGACTTTATCTTGCACATGGAGTCCCCAAGCAGCTTGCCTGAGAAAGCTGTCCAACTTTGGGAAGGGAGAGCCACGTAGTTCCTGAGCTAGTTAGAAAACAACATGCTTAAGAAAGCTCCCCGGCCCAGCTAAGCTCCAGTCAGGGCAGCATCCTGGGGAATCATTAAGGCTCAGTCAAAGACTTTTCACCTGAGGGGGAGCAAAACAAAAGATGGCTATCAAAGTCAGTGAAGCACAGAGGTGAGAACGAATGCAACAGTCACAGTGCTTTTGGTGCAGCTCGAGTTCAACCTATTTCTGCTTGAAAGTGTCTTGCAATGTTGTGTTTCATGGGAGAAGCAACTGCTGGCGGTACCATGATAGCCATGAGTGGCAAATATGTATGTGATGGGTGAGGGTTGCGCTGTTGCTGGGAACCTCCCTGATTTTTTTGAAAATCAATAGAAAGACAATAGAAAGCATTTCAGCCAGCACATCAAGAAACAAACTACAAACTAGTGATGCCACCGAACTACATCAGGCACTCTGGGAGAACTCCAAGTCCTATCAATTCCAAAGCTTGGAATACAAACACAGCAACAATTCAAACAGAGGGAAGAGGACAGATTGATCCACCTCATTTCCTCCTCCCTCCCACAACAGTTTCAGGAGAGGAAGGAGAAGGAGAGATTGTTAGATGATGGAGCCACCCTACCACTACCGAGAGAGATGAAGAAAGAGGAGAAAAAGCAGAAGAGGATTGGGGGACTCCCAGACTGGGGCAGGGAATTATAAATCAGTTTAGACTGTCAACCCAAACAGGTCTATTGAATGGGGCTTACTCCCTGGTAAGTGGTTTTAGGACTGCATGGTTAGAACTCTCAAAAAATAACTTTTCCCATGAGGGTTCACATATCCTAATCCAAACGAAGCTGGGTGGAGGTCACCTAAGAAAATTATGAACAGCCACAGTGAAAAAGAACTCCATTTACTGCTGATGAATTGGTCTCCATACTTAAATAGCAGTGGACTCAACTATCTTTTTAAAAATTAATCTAAATTAAATTAACCTAAACTGATAGCAATTTTGGGTGCCCAGGACAACCCCCCCCCCCCCAATAAATTGCTTCCAGGGTTTTTTTGTTTTTTTTTAAGTACCAAGTTACATGTCAGTTTCATCTTGTCTGGACTTGGGCCTCCTACATGGCTATACCTTGGGTGAAAGCCCAATTGTCCAGCACTAGTTAGACTAAGCCAAGTTATAAAATAATAGAGAACAGGCAAAACAATTAAAACCAAAAACTCATCCAGTGTTTAGAATGTCACATGTCTTGAAACATTCACTAAATTTTCATCTACCATTCTCTTGGTTGCAGTAGCATTCCCTACACATTTTGTGTGGCAAGGAATGCCCTTATTTTTTTGTACTCAAATATTATTTAACCTCGGGAGAACTCTGGTTTCCCCTCTCACAGCAAGAACTGTGCAGAGAAGTTGCATCTTCCTTATGGTTTACCAGCTTCTTCTGTTCCTCCAAACAGAAACTGGACTGAGGCAATGAAGGAGTGAGCCGTCATATGAGATGCAGAAGAAAAAAAAGGGGGAGAAGGGAACACCACCGCTGTTTCCTCCCTGCTGACTTGAATTCCTTCAAGTACAAAGTCTAAGCCGGCTCCCAGTTCTTGAAAGGAAAGCGAACACTAAAGTCCGTTCTGTCTGCTGTAGCTGAAGCTGGACTCCTCAATTTGAGTTTCTGTTAGGTTAGAGATTTTGGGCTGTGTCCTTCCTATCTCTTCCAGGGCGCAGGCTAGAGAGTCTAAGTCCCCATCATGCTGATGCCGGGCTTCCCATAAGTCCAAAATGACAGCAGATGGGCTGCGTTGGGTAGCAAAATAAGACAAATTCCTACAAGAAGAGAAAGGCAGAAGCAAAGTGGTTAGGACATGGGAATGTTGACTGTCACCACTAGGACTGTGACAGTGAGGTCAGTACATCATCAGTCCAAAAAGAAGCTCAGCTCATAGACTGCAAACCCCCCAAGAATGTTCCTGTATCTTTTTAAAAAAATCATATCTCACCATTCCACTTGTTTAATAAAAGGCCTTCAGGACAGCTTACAAAAAAAAAAAATGATAACCACCAACCCTAAAAGACTGGGACAGAATAAAACAAACAGGAGCATGAACAAAAATTTTATTTATTTATTTATTTATTCATTTATTTTTCACATTTTTACCGCACCCTCCCCGCAAGCGGGCTCAAACAGATACAAGCAACACTTGACTCAATCAATAATCAAATACACAGGGAAAAAATTACAAACACCTCCAATTTGTGCCTACAAGAAAGTAAAGCTAACATTCCACAGTCCACAGAAAAGGCCCTGTTACTGATTACCTGCCCCAACTCAGAAGGGCAGAGGCCTCACAGGATAACCTTAAATAACAGCTAAGTTCATATGGGCTTATTCTGAACTGTTGGCATTTTCTAGCACTATTTGAAAGCATACGACAGCCAGTGAACAGGACACTGGCACTGCATTCTGGGAAAGCACCATTTTGGCTAAGAAGGAACAAAAGTTTGGCTTCTCAGGACTGTATAAACGAGGTTATTTGTATGGACGAGGATAGCAGTATCCTAGTTTAAATAACAAGAGTTTCTAAAATGGCATCCATAATTTAGTAGCAAATGATGATGGCATAAGGAAATATTATGTATTTGTATGCAAGGCAAGAGAGTGAAGACATTTGCATTCCTATGGGGGTCTGGTATGCTTTGGCACAGACCTTGGTTTTTTAGTTGCCTCTTTTCAATGATTTTTTTTTTTGCAAAAAAAATGTGCACCCATGATTTATGGAAATGTTTGGGACATCTATTTGCAAAGGACCTAGTGGAACAAACTGGTTTTTTGAATGCACATTATTCTCCAACTCTGCCATTAAGCCTGCCTCTTGACAAATTGACTTGAGTATTTCCTCTGGGGATAATCATCCAAGTCAAAACTATTGCACAAGCATGCATATGCATAATCATATTTACATACTGCTCCATTATACATAATACATGCATGTATAAGCCTTGAAAAGTTTGGATTTCCTGGGGTTATGCTGAAATTGGTATAGAAATAGAACTGCTTTAAAAAACAACAACTTCCAGATGGAGCTAAGACAGAGTCCACAAATGCGTGTCCACCGAATATGTGAAACAGATTATCACTCCAGGGACAAGAGTTTTCCTATCTTTTCACATAGCCTTCAAACTAAGTATGCTTCCAAAGTCCTCCTTGATAGGACTTCTTACATATGTTATGGGACTCAACCGAAGGTGCATTCTTTTCACTCATCTTCTGTCAATATGTCTAGATTTTGGGATGGAAAGGTATACTGGACATTCATTTGGATACTATCATTATTCTGGAATTATGGCTTGCAATATGTTCATCTTGTGTGTATTCACAGAAACAAAGTTCACAGAAATGTGTAGTGCATCACTGGAAGGATAAGGGGCAGAGAACACTTGACACAGCAAAACTATGGAAGAAGCACAGAATGGAACAAGTGGCATATGTCCAATCCTACTCAAAACACATTGCCTTTTGAGAGTGGCAATTTACATGCTGATGAATAATCTTAACAAGATCCTGGGAGATTTATGAACTGATCTCTCAAGCATTTGCTAAGTGGTATGTGGGGGACAAAGCTGATTCAGATCAGAGTCCCAGCACAGTGGGGAGGGGGAATAGTACTTTTCCCCATGCTATTTGTCTTCATTTTAAGGGAGCATATCAGCAACAACAGCATATTTTGCCCAACATGGCAAAGAACATTTGTATAAGGCTGGTCAAGGTGGTTTACAACAGTGTTCTCCAGTATGTGGGTCCTGACCCAAAAAGTGGGTCACAAAGCACATAAAATTGGGTCCCAGGTTTTATTGATTTTGCATGCTCTGCTTTTGTCAGTGGGTCAATGCACCAAATAAATTTGTTCTTGAGGGTCACCATGCCAAAGATGTTGGGAACTAGTGGTTCACCCTACCATTTGCATCAATAAAGATGCAGTCACACACACAAAATAATCTACTTTCAATCCACTTCCAGTCCACTTTCCAACTGGATTTTGCCAGTTCACATAGTGAAATCCAGTTGGAAAGTGCACTGAAAGTGGATTATTTAGTGCACAGCTCAATAAAACCCAAATTCTTCTTTTGCTTATACTGCTGCTTTAATTCAATATTGTTGGATCCTCATAGCCCATGTATGTGGGTTGCTTCTTTCCATGCTGGGTTCTACCATGAAACACAATTGACAGACACCAAGATGGGTTCTGTTGCCCACACAACTGGATCTTTTGCTTATATCTAAGTCAGAATAATGACTCACAAATCATGACTATGTTTCAAAACTGGCAGTTTGAAAACAAAACTAAAAACTCTTCCATCTTGTACATTCTGAAGGAGGAGGAAGGGGCACGGTACCCCCAGAGGCCTGTCCCAGAACTTCTCCTGTGGAAGGTGTTTGTGGGTGGTGCTCACACCCAGTCTCTAAATTCCAAATGTGCCCAAAGGCTCAAAAAGGTTGGGGACCCCAGCTTTAAAGGTCAAAAACAATACCTTAAATTGAACCTGGAAATACATCAGCAATGAATGTGGGGTGAAGGAAACAACATGCCAGTTCCTTAATTATGGTCCCATTTCAATCAACCCCCTCCCCACATTTGCCAATACAATATGCTCAGGACATTTGTTTGCAGATCTTCCAATGTCTTATCTAGTTTGTTCCTGGGTCATATCTTTGAGTACGCCTATGTGGACAGCAGCTCCGTATCTGGAAATGCTGCTTCAATTCAATATTGTTGGATCCTCATATCCCAGATATGTGGAGGTGCTTCTGTCCATGCTGGATTCTCCCAAGAAACACAACTGACAAGTAGCAGGATTGGGTTTATGGGAATTTTATTGTTTTAACGGTTTTATATTGTAAACCTTCATGGTACTGGGTTTTGTCAGCCTCCTTGAGCCGGTCCGCTGGCTAGGCGGGATATAAATAGAACAAATAAAATAAATAAATAAATAAATATACAGCTGGCTTCTGAAACTGAGCTCCAGGATATTGTATGGCCATATAAGCATAGTGAAGCTGACTACAGGACAAACCCCAACCATACAAAGGAAGGTCTAGGCTGGGAAGACAAACAACTGTAATATCAGTCTTGGTTTTTTGAAGGGCACCAAGTGAATGCATGTCAAGAGTCTGTGAATGTCTTTGCATGGTTCAAGCAGCAGGTGCAGCAGATAGAGGAGCCAAATGAACGTATGCATGCTAGCTTCTTGATGCCTCTTCTGTAATGTGGGATGGGGATGTGACTCAGAGGTCGGCCCATTCTTTGCAAGTGGAAAACTCCATGGTGAGTTCCAGGCACCTCCCGTTAGAAGCTTTTATATAGCTGGTGCTGCCAAAGCACGTTCCTCTGCCTGAGACTCTAGGATGCTGGTGACTGTCTGAGCGGAGAAAACTGAGACAGATGGCCCAATGGCATAAAAGTTTAAGGCCACTTCATGTGTTCAATGTATAGAGAGGAAACTGATGGGAAAAAATCCCAAAGGCTCTGTAAACTTCAATTAAAAATACCAATCAGAAAACTGCCTGATTATTTCAGAGCGCGGTTCAATAGTGTAGATCCTGTTGTGTTCCTGACAACAATATAACAAGGGCAACAGGTCCACACAGTTCTCGCCGATCCCCTGAGCTTGCCCATACAGTCCTCATACCATTTCACCGTATGATGACAGTGACGTTGGAAGAGAAGACTTGCTGGAGGCCCTGTCTCTGTTCCTTGAACTCTGCAATGGCAGCATCTCAAACACCAGAAGTCCTGGGAAATGGAGTTCTCCCAGACTACCTGAGACTTTAGTATGGGCATCAGGCTCTTTGAAATTAAAATCCAAGCCACAGAAGAATTCCTGTGGGGCACAGTGATTACTTTGAATTGCAGACGAGTATTCGATGCTGCCAAAGTTCAAACGCTCAGCCAGGTCAATATGAACTTTGGCGGCATCACTAATGACTTGCTTGCCAGCTTCTGAAGTGGCCTCTGTCACCATCCCTTTAACGGCAGTTTGATGTGCAGAGATGAACAAGTGTTTAGCTCCCTGCCATGAAAAGTTTCACCTGCTGATTTCAGTATGGGAATACAGAGGAGCAGGAGGGGCTCATGGATTTTTCTTCAGCCAGTTGCCAGCCCTACAAGTGATCATTTCCCTAATCACAGCACAAAAACCTGGACACTGTGGAAAAAGGGTAGCTTACCAGCTAAAGCCAAAAGGTCCAAAGCCTTCTGGAAAGTCATCAAACCTTTGCCTCATAATTCCTGGCAAAATGTCATCCCTAAGCTTCCTCACCGAGGGGTTGAGCTCTGTATTTACAGATCAATAGATAAATGTTGCTCAAGGTATTAACTGAGAACATCCTGGCACACAAGACAACTCCCTTCCATGACTCACTGCTGATCCAAGAATCCATATTTTTGCTCTCAGCTCAATCCAATTGGCTTTTGCATTGTTTCTTCAAGTTGAAGCCATTGCTTCACTGGAGGTAATGTTTATTCCTCATAGCCTAAAGTTTACAATATTTTAACATTCATCCATTATTTATTTTTATTGATCTATAGCCTATCCCGGGGCTGAGGTGGCTCAGAGGTTAAGACTCTGAGCTGCAAACTGGAAGGTCTGTAGTTCGCCAGTTCAAGACCCAAGTGCCGCGTGATGGATTGAGCTCCCATCTCTGGCCCCCAGCTCCTGCCAACCTAGCAGTTTGAAAGCAAGAAATTGCAAGTAAATAAATAGGTACCACTACAGTGGGAAAGTAACAATGTTCCGTGCACCTCAGTGTTTAGTCATGCCAGCCACATGACCATGGAAATGTCTTCAGACGGTGCTGGCTCTTCGGCTTGGAAATGGAGATTAGCACCGCCCCCTACAGTCGGATTTGACTGGCTTTCAAGCAAGGGAAACCTTTACCTTTTTTACAGCCTATCCCAATAGGGGTAGTTAACAGATTAAGCTGACAGCTAATCTATTAAACCCCTTCTTGTTCACTTGATCCCTAGTTGCCAGCAGCCAACTGGTATTCAAAGGTCTCACACCATTTCCAGAAGATACTCCAGAAGATGTTCCAGAAGATACCTAGGCATCTGCTTTACAGTGTCTCTAAGGAAAGGGAATTCCAAGTAGAGAAGCAACCAGTGAGAACCAGCCCATTCTTGCATTCCATATTTGATAGATTGATAGCAAGCTTTCCAATTGATTTCAAAGGTCATGATACAACATGGGGCTGGAAGAATCTTTTTTGGTGCTGTGTTAGTTGAACCTTCAAATCACAAGTCCAGGACCTGCTCCAGGAATGATTCTTGATATGTCCATGCACAAATTCCCCCCTTCTGTATTAGGACATTAAAGATAATCATGGATGAGCATGTGCTTTCCAAACAGAAGGTTCCTGGTTTCATCTCTGACATTGCTAATTAAAAGGCCTCTGCCTGAAATTTTGGGCAATTGCTGCCAGCCAGAATAGACAGTACTGGATTAGGTAGATTAATGATCTAACAATGGAAGTCAGCTTCATATCTTACACCCAGGACATTTAAGATACTTCAAGGCATCACCAGCACCATGATTTGAACCCAGATAGCCTCAGGAAGTCACCATAGACATGAAGCAATGACATAATGACCTGTTTGCAATGTATCCCCTGCTTCAATTGTACAGATTTACTGATCATGTGACTCCATATCAGTAGATTTATATTTAATCATGGCCTGGGGAAAAACAAAAAACAAAAACAAACCAGAAAAGCTCTTCTACCTGTAGATAACTATACACTTATAAAGTGTGGAAGAGCATTTACACGAAAGGATCAGAGAAAAGAAAAAGTAGTAATCTTTTCCAATTACACAAATTCTGTTTTGAATAGGATCCATCTTAAAAACTTAAGAAGAACCCTACTGTGTAAGAAGAGCCCAGCAGGAACTGACCAATGGTCTAGTGTGCCCAGCATCCTGTTTTTGTTTTTTTTCACAGTGGCCAACCTGATGCCTTTGAAAAGCCTACAGGGAGATGAAGGCTATGCTCTTCATGAGTCCAGTCTCCAATGCTAATACACTGCTCAGCTATGCAATCTACCTGCCATCTTCTTTAATAATAGATATATAAGTTATTAAGAAACCAAAGGAGCTCTACAGCAAGAAAAAAGGCAACCAAGGAAATACCACTACTCCACCAGCCAAAATCATCCACCTGCACTCACTTCTTCCAACAGCACATATCTTGGTCTGGAAGCAACATGAGCAGACTGTGGAATGGATAGTTATTCCAAAATTTCAGAAAAAAAGCATCCATCTCCAGTGTGCCTCTGGTGTCTTGTTTCTTTTCTCTCTCTGCACAATTAGTGTAGCCAATGGAAAACACACATGCTTGCGTTCCAGAAGGGACAGTGGGTTGTTCCAAACCACAACTTTAACAAATGCCCAGATTAGGAGCTTGGAAAGATACCCAGTGTTTCAAAGGTACAGCATTTGGCTCGTGTTAATTTTTCCTTTTTTCAAAATGAGGGACAAGCTCTTATTCAATTTCTTCAGTAATCCAACCGTTTTCAGTTGTAGGTTCAAAGCACAGAGATCAATTACATGCTGCTTGTTTTCCAGTTTCATCTGTGCTGATAAACAAAACAGGAAACCCCCACTCACGCTTTCTGGGAAGACACCTTAAGTGATCGATCAGCCTGGTCTAGGGGCCCCCACAACAGGGTGTTCATGGACACCTTTCCTAGTGCCCATGAAGTGTTGTTAGAAAGTGGGTGGGAATGAGGTTGGGCATGGGCCCAACAGGGATTCTGATTGGCTACTGGAGATCTGACCAGCTGGGCAGATGAAAATAATGTTGTTGCCGTGCCAACTGCCCCCACAGTTTTAATTTAGTTCTCTCTTACTCCTCTTTTTCCAGTGTATTTTTAAACTTGCCTCCCCTTTCCCCTACACTTGGCCTTCTTCTCTGTATGTGGCTCTGCCTCCTGCAAACCACCTTTTTGTGATTTGCTCCACCCCTTTTGCCCACTGCCCTGTGTCAGAATTCCAAAAATGCCCACGGGCTCAAAAAGGTTGGGGACCCCTGGCCTTGACTCTTTCCTCTTCTGAAGTTAAGTGTCTCCTCATTGGTACCATGTTGCTTTATATGGCCTTATGTCAATGTTGTAATAGCATACTTTATTGCCTTCGATTCAGCTCTGTCCATGTGGGCACCTACAGTCTTTCACAAAGACAGGAAATCAGTGGACTCAGCTCTCCTCCAACCATGCTAGCTGGACAGGATGGATAAGTTTTGTCTAATTCCTTGGAGGAAGAATGCACAGGAGAGTGCCTGGGAGGAAAAGCATGTATTGTCATAGTTCTGGAGACCACATTTTCCAACCAAAGTCCATGACAGTTTTCCTGCATGTGCAAAAAAGGGCAGCTACATGTTAGGAGCCTGTTCACTGTACATCTTGAAGGCCCTGCATGTTAAGCAAACCTTGGGAATGTGTGTTGGTAAAGTTTTCCCTTGCTCGACAGCCAGTCAAATCTGACTCTAGGGGGCGGTGAACATCTCCATTTCCAACCTGAAGAGCCAGTGCTGTCCGAAGACATTTCCACGGTCATGTGGCCGGCATGACTAAATGCCGAGGTGCACGGAACGCTGTTACCATCCCACCGAAGTGGTACCTATTTATCTACTTGCAGTTTCTTGCTTTCAAACTGCCAGGTTGGCAGGAGCTGAGGCCAGAGACGGGAGCTCACGCTGTCACACGGCACTAGTGTCTTGAACTGCCAAGCTGCCTATCTTCCGGTCTGCAACTCAGTGTCTTAACCTCTGAGCCACGACGGCCCCCGGTAGCTCTTTCTAAAAATGTGAAGAACAACTGCTGACAACACATATCCCAGTGGAATATCACACGTTGGAATGTCCTTTACTACTTTTAACCCCCCTTCTCCCCAGAGTCATCTCTGATCCTGGGAAATTTTATTCCTAGCATCAAAGGACTTGTGTGTACAAATAGCCGCACTGGGTGGACAGTTGCAGTGGGAAGAAGTAAGGAGGCAAAATTTATCCTTTCTTTCTCTTCTGTGAGGGGAACTCCACTCACGTAAGAGACAACATCGATGATCTCATTCCCTTCTCCATCCCTACTACAGTCACTCAACTGGTGCAGTTCTTGGACCTGGCCCCCGCCTGGTGGAACTCTCTGCCAGAGAACATCCATGTCCTGCAGGATTTATTACCTTTCCACAGGGCTTGTAAGCAGAGGCATTCCACCAGGCTTTTCGTTAAGGACAGCATCGGGACAGCAAGTAGTCTGGAGCTCTCAGGTTTCCTGCTACCCCCCTTACCTGCCCCCTTGGAGGCTCTGGTTAGTTCAACTTTCTATTCAAATTATTTGCCACCTTGGAATTGCTTTTTACTTATGTCTCTGTACTAATGCTAGTTTAATTTAACTTGGATTATTGTGTTTTTATTCTGTTGTAAGCTGTCCTGAGCCTTGCTTGCAGAGAAGCGTGGCCTAAAAGTCCTGTCTGTCTGTCTTTCCGTCCGTCTGTCCTTCCGTCTATCCATCCATGAGGCCCTTGACCCTGGGAATAAACGTCCCCAGCATCAGAAATGGCTCTGGAGGGAGGGGTGGGTGGGTAAGACCCTGTACTATCAGTATTCTCTGCTGGCAGTTTGCTGAATCCAAGCTTTCATTTCAGTGTTGCTATGAATCTCTATTATAATCTTGGACTCCTGAACAATTTCAAATGCTACTTTCAGGACATTTGAATGCTGCTCATGGTATATACACTTCCATTATTACATAGGTATTAACACAAAACGGAGACGACAGCCAAAAAAGTAGATGATTCACACCACAAAAGTTGCCCTACAGAATTGCCTCCAGGTACCTGTTGATGCTGTTCTTCTGTGCTAACATCTGCCAGTCTTTGCCTTTGGAGCTCGGTGTGTCAAAAGTGGCACATATCCTCTGCCGAATGGAGTAAGGTATCTTGAAGGCTTGTGGGCCCATCTGAGCAGGAAAGTTGCTGTCATCGTGTGCAAAGAAAGTGATGGTCTCTCTTTCATTCTGCACACAAAAGAAAACACTTAATGGGTTGTGCTCTCCCTGAACCAGCTTCTTTAATTACACTGGAAATCACTGTGCAGCCAAATCCAAGGCTGCAGAAAAATAACTGTGCAGATACGTCTAGTTAAAGAATAAATACACACGATCATCTCTTTATGCCATTTAAGAAAAGACACTGACATGTAAGCCAGGGGCCATTTAAATATCTGCACCCAGGTAATCCATAATTTGTACCAAACTGAACATTAAGCAAATGCACATGTTTACTTATATAAAAGAACGTTCTTAGATGGTACTTGAGTACTATGAATGGATCGATTACTATGGTTTTATAAATGGTACCTACTGGGGACAAAAGAATGAAAATGTCCTTGAAAAAAGAATGAATGTTCCTTAATGGTTGTAGATGTTTCCCTAATGGGAGCTAATTATCAGCAGATGGTCTTCTGAGAGCTTCCCCCCTTCTTGTTCAGGAACCCTCCTTCCAGATGATGGGCAGGGAATGGTGTGTGTGTGCACATGATGAAAAAGCAGGTGGAAGATGGGAACGGACTAAGGCTGCTTTCACATAATGCCCGTTCCATGCATTTTAGCAATTGTTTGCAAATGGATTTTCCAAACAGGGAAATCCAGTTGCAAATGAATGCTAAAGTGCATTGAAAGTACACTATCCAATGTGAGTGAAAGCAGCGGAAGCTGCAAGCTGGCTAGAACCGGGGCTCTCTTTTTCAGTGAGGTGTCCCCTTGTGACCAGTAAGGAGGGCACAGGGCAAGGAGATGGGTAACACTTGGGAACTACAAGGGAGTGTGACTGGCTGGAATAAGACTGGGGAGGATGGCTGCTCTTGGTCCACTGTGGCCTTATTAAAAAGGGCCAGAAAAGACCCTCAGCCTCTTCTGGGTCCCTTGGCTGAGTGACACTGGATCGGCTGGAAGTGACAGCGGAGCACAGGGGAAAAGGAGCTATAATCATTTGAGATTTTTCACTTCTACACCCTCTGCAAATCTCGCACAGCTTCCTACTCGTCCCTGAAATGTGGCTGGCATTCAGAAGCTCCAACTCTACCCCTCCAGCCAGGTATGGTGAACAGAATAGGATGAGGTGAATGGTGATGGACACACCCTTTGCCAGATCACCCGTCTTTGGAGCAGAGGACCTCTATCTGAGTGAACCTTCTGCCTTGCAGGAGTGCCCCTTTGCCTACATTCACGTTCCACTTGTATATTTATCAGTAAATCAAATATTACAAAGATACTGCAGGTCTCTAATTCTGTCTCCTACAAAACCAACATAAAACTGGCTCTGAAACGTCTTACTGCTAAACAAAGTGGAAAGCACACAACAATAAAATCAGGACCCACTGTTAATTGTGCATAAAAGCTCATTCAATGCACTCATTACCATTTCCTGAATTCATCTTTAGCTTATATACTTCTACTACTGTTTTTTTAAATTCTTTCTACATCCTTTACAAGTTGCAAAATAGCATATTCTCCTTACAAAGTCTAGAATATGAAAATTATACGAGAAATCACACACACATGCACACGCATTAAACTGAAGCCATATGCACAGACTTTGAATTCTGTATTCCGATCCAGTAGCATATCATTATTTGTATTACTCATGATAGTAGTGAGTGATTAATATCATGGCTAGATGGAAACTTCAGGGAGAAGTCAGCATGGTATAGACCTGCCTCATCAGATCTCGGAAGCTGAGCAGGGTTGCTACTTGGATGGGGGGATCATCAAGGAAGATTCTGCAGAGGAAGGCAATGGCAAACCGCCTCTGCTTCTCACTTGCCCGGAAAGCCCCTTGTTGGGGTTGCCAAAAGTTGGCTGTGACTTGATGGCACTTGCATACACATATGGAACTTTCACATCCAGAGACAATATCACTATACAAGAACTTGTGGGCTCTCCATGAAATTTCTGAGCAGTCGGGTTAGAACGGATAAAAGGAAGTACTTCTTCCCCCGAAGAGTGATTGACACATGGAATTCACTGCCACAGGAGGTGGTGGCAGCTACAAGCATTGATGGTTTCAAGCGGGAATTGGATAAACATATGGAGCAGAGGTCCATCAGTGGCTATTAGATAGTATAGATAGGAACTCTCAGTCTGGGGCAAGTGATGCTCTGTATTCTTGGGGGGGTGGGGGGAACAGTGGGAGGGCTTCTAGTGTCCTGGCCCCACCGGTGGACCTCCTGATGGCATCTGATAGTTTTGGCCACTATATGAGAGAGAGTGTTGGACTGGATGGGCCATTGGCCCGATCTAACATTGGCTTCTCTTATGTTCTTATTATATCCCTGAATACCAGTTGATTGGGGGGGGGGGGTGGAAGGGGAGAAAACAGAGGGAGGCTTTTGATCCTTGTGCCTCTGACTGTGGGCAATCTAGGGGAACTTGAGTGGCCACTGTGGGAAAGAGTATGCTAGACTTGATGGATCATTGGTCTGATCCCACAGGGCTCCTATGTTCTTAATATCATTTTTTAAACCCCCCCTGAGAGATTGGAGAGCTGCTGCCAATCAGAGCCAAGTTGTCAGACGAGATGTATTAAGGATCTGACTAGTGGAAGGCATTTATATGAAGGAAATGCTGGAACATTGTGTACAGAGGGGTTCTTTGATGCTTCAAGCTGCTTTCTCAGAATTCAAGCCATTACTTGCAGACATTCCCTGGTTTGTGGATTTCTTCCCCCCCCCTGTTCGCCTTCAAATCCTTGCAACTGCCGGCTCTATGGGTCAGGAACTGTGTTTTTTCATGTGTCCTTCTCCTTGTCTAATGCAAGAGGATACACCTCCCAGCTGGGACTTCTAGGTCCTCCTGCAGTATAAATATTTCATCAAAATGGTACAACAAGCCTTTTCATATAACATTTATGGCGCCTCGCAGAAGACATCCATGCAAAGTAATAGAAATGCTGTAGATACATCACATTCCCCCTCCTGATTGTTTTAAATTAAATAATGCAGAAGATTGGGCAGGCTGCGCTTGGAAGATAAGCAGCCTGCTACCTGGAGTGAAAAACCAGTAACAATAAGTTGACGCAGTGGGGTTTTAAAGGGAGGGGGTGGAGATGCTGACTCAGCAGTCTTTCTTTCACCTTTTGGAGACAGGGTAAGAAAAAAAAATGCTGTACCAAAGAATTTCTTCGAAGAGGCAGTTGTTAATAGGAAGCCCGTGGCATTCTGTAGACAGTTGTCTGGCACATAAGAAGGGGGAAAGAAACCTCGTATAAAAATCTTGCTTCTAATGCGAGTTTTCTCAGAGGTGGTATCCCTGGGCTGTACCACTTTAGACTGCAGGTGTAAAACTTCAAATGATGGGATGTTCATCCATTAAAAAAAAAAAAAAAGATCTTTGTACATTAATACCCCCCCCCCTCAAAAAGCCTAGCCCTCCAAGCCAGGCTAGAACTTGCATATTCTGTTTGAGGCAGATCTTGCAGAGGGTGGTCTTTTTTGCCTTTGTTTTCCTTCTGCAACTTTGGCCTTATGAGAGGCAAAAAGGCAATGCTGGGCTTGTGAACTCACGTGAGCAAAATCCGTACAACACAGGAGGCTGCAGAGCAGAGAGGGAAAGCAGGTGAATCATCCCTCTCTCTGCCTTTTACACCAGTGGAGACTCCCATGCTAGCAGAAGTGTGAAGGGTCAGGAAGGTGATTTTGCCATGGTTCTCCTCCTCTGCACTGCAGCAGGCTGTGCTACATAGCCTTTTGTTCACATAGGCCTCTTAACAGTCAGGGCTTGTTTATTTCAGAGCACAAAGGAGAAGGTAAGAATAATCCACTTGGGCTGTCATCACACAGGGCCCAACCCCAGGTCTTCTTGTCATGCCAGTTTTCTATGCACGGACTTCTGAAATTATTATTTAGTTACATATTTTCATATTGATCTATTGATGTTAAAGAGTCCAACAACTGGTGTCCTTTTTTTTAATGTGGTGTTGGCAATGATGGATGCCAAGGCGACCACCTATTGAGCTTGTGGCTGAGGTAGGATCTGAACTGGTGACCTCCTGGAGCACAGCTCATGCTCTTAGCCCTGATGCTATAGCAGCTCCGTCAGTTCGGATACTTTACAGACTTCCAAATAACCCTAACCTTTTAATCATAATAGCAGCAAATATTCAATGTCTTTACATGGTTAAAAAAATGAAAGGAAACAAAGCTTTGCTGTTTTATAAAGAAAACTTTAAAAAAAATCATGGAAAACAGATGGTGGAGCGGCGACTTACTTCTAGAATCGATGTTTGGATCTGCAAGATTTGCTCGTGGCCCTTGACTTGTCTGACACAGATTTTGCACGAGAGCTGCGTCGTGGCAGGAGTGTAGCGCTCCAGTGAAAAGGCACAGTGGAGTGGCTGCTGGTTGCTGCGCCACACACGTGAAAAAGGAACTTCCTAGGAAAGAAAAGGGAGGGAGATGGATGGGCGGCAATTTGACAAGGAAGAGCAAAAAGAAATGCACAGCACAATGACAACCAATTCCTTATTGATTTGTTCCCTGTCTATGCCACTTTCCTTCCATAGAATGAAAGACATTGCATAATAGGGGCTCCCAGGAGATATCCCAATTGCTCCCGACTAAACCGAGACAGTCTTAGCTTCAAAAATGCCCATTTCGATTGGTTAAATCAACCCTACCAAGGAGGGACCAATGGTGGAGTGGCCTTTGGAACACGTGATTTTGGAAGGACGGAAGAAAGGAAGGAGACCTTGTAGGGTTTTCAAGGCAAGAGATGTTCAGAGGTGGTTTGCCATTGCCTGCCTCTGCCTAGACACCCTGGACCTCCTTGGTGGTCTCCCATCTAAGTACTAACCAGTGCCAATCCTGCTTAGCTTCTAGGTTCTGATGAGATCAGGCTAGCTTGGTCCATCATGGTTATAGCCTGGGCTGCACAACACTACTGTTCCCAACACACACACACCAATCACACACTTCTCAGCTGCTTCCTCTTTCTTCAGGTAAGTAGGTGAAGACTGGCAGACCTGTCCAGGGCATTCACCGTGGCTGCCCCTCTGCAATGGCGCAGGGTGCCTTTTGAGGTTCTGACTGCACCTTCTTCAATCGTGTTCAGAAAGGTTCTAAGGCAACTTCTTCTTTTAAAGCCAAAAAGTTGAGGCATGTTTTTCTGGTACTGACAGACTGGGTTTCTTTATGGATTTGCATTGCTTTGTGATGTGGATATTGATTTAAAATCAATCAATTTCAAGTCTAATTGGTTTTCGCGTACATTGCTTTGAAGGTTTTTTTTTTTTTAATGAGAAACAATGTGTGAATCCCTTCCTAAATTGCAGTATGATAATGCACACACAGAGAACACAAGCTAATTTAAAATTCATGATAAAAAAAGAATCCACAACTACTTAAAAAACAAACAACTGGGATTTAAAGGGAGAGACCAGATCAGGGGAAAGGAACTATTTAACTTACCCTTTAGAAGAGAAGAGATTGGATTTGTACTCTGCCCTTTACTTGGAGTCTCAAGAGTGGCTTACAATCTCCTTTCTCTTCCCTTCCCCAGCTGAGAGAGCTCTTTTGAGAACTGCTCTTGAGACAATAGCTCTGAAATAATTTGTGGCTGACCCAAAGTCACACCAGCAACTGCATGTGGAGGAATGGAGAATCAAACCTGGTTCTCTCATATTAGAGTCCATGCTCCTGACCACTACATCAAATTGGTTCTCTCTTTACATCAGTTCTGCATGAAGCACCCACTTTTACATACACTGTGGGAAAAATGATGCAGGCAACCATGTTGGTCTGTTGCAAAATCCGAAACCAAAACAACACAACACATTGTGCAAGCTTTTGAGTTCTCTAGAGCTCTTCATCAGTCTGGACATCAAAAACAAAAAAAATGGGCAAGGAGAAAAACACATTGTTCAGGCTATGGTGTCAAGACCTCCTGGTTTGCCTCTTGTAGGACATCTGTTGGATGTTCAGGCACAGGTAAAAGCTGCTTTAGCATATGTGTCACGTGGAAGGGAACAGTGAAGGATAAAGACTCAAACACTTCCATGAGAGCCAGTTTGTAACAGTGGTTAGGAGCGTGAACTCTAATCTGGGAGAACTGGATTTGACTCCCCACTTCTCCACATGCAGCTGCTGGTGTGACCTTGGGTCAGTCATAAGTTCTCAAGAGCAGTTCTCAAAAGAGCTCTCTCAGCCCCACTTACCTCACAGGGTGTCTGTTGTGGGGAGGGGAAGGGAAAGGAGAGTGTAAGCTGCTCTGAGACTCAGAGTGAAGGCTGCAGTATAAATCCAATCTCCTCTTCTCTTCTTCTCTGTTTTCATGCCAGTCTTGTCCTTTAAACTGCAGTCTCTGTGGCTCAATTTCTGCTCTTAAAGATGGTCAGAGACCAGAACTATGGGCAATCTGCTGTTCCTCCCCTAGGACAGGGCCCTATAACAAGTTCTTGCAGCAGACGATGGCTTTTTGGACTGAAGGATACTTAAAGATATCACTCTGTATCTTAAGGATACAGTTCCCAGAATGCACTGGAAGAGCAAGGACAGCCACTTCTGTTTCGCAGTAGCCTGCCCTCCCAAGATCCTGGGGCCTCAGCAGCTGCCCAGCAATGCCAGTTCCTGACACTGGCTCAGGGAGAGAGCCAGTCGCTGTAGCTCTGGGAGAACTCTGAACAGTGCACTGCAGCTGTTGTTGAGGCTTTGAGGAGAGCAAAGAGAAAAGCAAAACAGAGCTGCTTCATGGTTTTCTTCCAGATTGCTCGGAGCCACACAACGTGGTAAACTGAAACAATATATTTAGAGCCTGACTCACTTGAATGGCAGCAAGAGACCGACGGTGATAAAGAAAACATGGGGAAAAAAATATGAAAACTGGAGCAACTATAATTAGGTTTTTTCCCAGAGAAATTATCTTTTCCTTTCAGTTGGGTGAAAGAAAAAGTGTGGGTAGTGAAAAGAAAGTCACTGAGCCAAAAAGGATTCTGAGGGAAGTAATTAGATAGGACAAAACAGGGGGGGAGGGGAATGAAGGTGTAATGTAATGCAGAAATGCTTTTGGTTTGATTTTCTATTATATCTAGGCTCCTGCCAGATAAAGAGAATGTAAATCACCCCTTAGCAGGAACCAGACACTGAAGTCTTCCTATGCTGAAACAAATTGATGTTTTAAGATGGATGCTGGAGATACACATACACACACACGCACAAACAGCATTTCTCTAATTCATCTAGGGCACCAACTTTTAATGAGAACTACTTCTGAGTAACAAAAAAACCCCACTGCAAGCTTTCCTTTAACCTGCATGTTTTCTTCTGTCCTGGAAACAGAACAGGGACTAGGAAGAACACCAGAAATGGAGTTATCAGCTAAGTGGCACAAAGAATATTCTATGAAATAATCCCGCTCCCCAGTCTACAGCAGCTCTTTCCTCAGTCTTTTTTCTAGCTCTTCTCATGGGCATAGTGAAGGCCATGGCAGAATCCGAATTAAAAAAAAATGCTGTCCTCAACCATAGGCCTGGCAGGGCATCTCTGTTTTATATACCCTGCAGAACTGAACTAGGTCCCACAGGGCGTGGATGTCACTTGGTGGAGAGTTCCACCAGGCTGGTGCCAGGGCTGAAAAAGCCCTAGCTCTAGCTGAGGGTCGCCAGACATTTGTTGGGCCAGGGATCACCAGTAGATTTTGATCTCCTGAGCAATAAGCTCTTTGGGGGGGGGGGGGCATACCGGGGGAGGCGGTCTCACAGGTACATTAATCCTGGGCCATTAATAGCTTTAATCAAAACCTTGAAGCAGATCCAGTCCTCAACTTGAAGCCAGTGCAGCTGGCAAAGCACAGGTTGGATGTGAGAGGTCATTGGGGTATCTGTAAGTACCTGCACCACTGCATTCTGGACAATCTGTACTTTCCGAATTAGCTTCAAGGGTAGCTCTGCATACAGTGAGTTGCAGTAATCCAGCCTTGAGGTGACCATTGTGTGGATCACAGTGGCCAGGTCTGGGCCAGAGAGGAAGGGGGCCAATTGCCTAACCTGCCAGCTGGGCAACATTTGCAACCTGGGCCTCCATTAATAGAGAGGAGTCCAGGAGAATGCCCAAGCTCTTAACAGTCAACACCAGTGTGAACAGCGTACAGGGAATTGGCACCCCAACCTCGGATTGGCCCCACCACCACCACAGGACCTCCGTCTTTGATGGATTCAGTCTCATCCAGCCAAGGCCTCCAATCCCACAGCCAAATTGGGTGGGGTGGCAGCTGCCCATCCGTCCATCAACAGATACAGCTGGGTGTCATCAGCACCAGCTGGGTGAGGGTGTGCATATAGATGTTAAATAACATGGGAGAGAGGATTGCCCCTTTGGGAACCTCACACAAGGGGTGGTGGGGCAACACCCTCTCTCCCAGCGCCACCCTCTGTCCCCAACCCTGGAGAAATAAAATTAGCCACTTCAAAGCTACTCCACAAACTCCTGTGTTGGCAAAGTGGTGGGCCAGCAAGTAATGGCTGACCGTGTTCAGTGCTGCCATCAGATCTAACAACAACAGCAGCGCCGACCCACCTCGATCCAGCTGTCTGCGGAGATTGTCTGTGTAATGCCTGCCTGTTTACTTCCCACAAACTAGGTGTAATAAACTGTTTGGAAAGGGTTAATGAAGTGGAGAATTATGGGATGCACATTCTAGCAGCTACAGTACTTTTCTTCTACTTTGGTTCTCCAGCAACTGCTGAGTTGTTGTATTATTTGGAGACTGTCTGCTTGCTGCCTGAATAAACAGAATTCCTCTTAAAATAACTATCCGTGTGAGTACCTGTGGATCGGGAAAGAACACTTAATGGTCCCAGGTGCAACAGTGGGTAAAGTTCATTGTAAAGGCCACCGTCCAGCTATATAATCTCCCTAGAAAGATCTGCCAAATCCTCCTCTCTGCCCTACATCGTCTGCAATGTTTTGGCCCAGTTGATTTAATCAGCCTATTTTGTTCACTGCAGCCAATTATGAGGAGCAAACTGCATCTTTGAAGTCAAATGCCAGCAAATGGGAGACAAATCTCACCGCAGCACTGTAATCTCGTAATAATAATAGTGCGGCCAACAGTCTTAGCAAGGGACATGTGTATAAAAGCAACTGACATTAACCCTTCAGGGCTCTGTACAAGCATGCTCTGGGATTTCAAAGATGGAATGTGAAGTTCATTTTGAGCCACAAGCAGAAGGAGAAATTCAGCACAAGCTCAGCATGGGAAGCTGAAGTCAGTCTCTGTTCTGTTGTACATCTTATTAAAAACAACAGGTTGGATTGCATAAAGGAGACACACACAGACACACACACAAGGGGGATGATTTTTGCTGATTCCCCCTCCCACAGCAGCCCTCCGACTTCCCCCTCTTGATGTTCTTTAGGGTCTCCTGTCCTCCAGAGAAGCACTTCAGGAGGCTGAGTTGGGAGAGGGGAGGGAACAGGTAGTAGTACGTGATAAACGTGGATCACCTGTGGTGAACTGCAATGGGATCCAGCCAATTATTGTTGTTTCTCAGCCATTCAAGTCTTTCGAATTCCACACGCTCAGCAAGCGAAAATATTTGCCCAGCTTCAGTATCATTGCCTTGTCAAAAATCATTTTATTGGAGAGTGCAAGGTGAGGTTCCTTTTGTCTTGATTACCCTTCAGATATGGCTGTGATCCCACAACTCTGTGTAAATGGTCAAAGCATTCCTGCTGGCTCATCACCCTCCTAAATGGCAGCAGTGTCCACCTCTCCCATCTGAATGCTTCTAATCCTCAATCACTTTTTAACTTTTTAACTTTTAAAGTGCTTTGGAATCTTTACTGATGCTGCTATAAACCTCTTAGGCTGTGGTCACACGGCCCCTTTAAATCCGGGAGCCCTCCCGGATTAAAGGGGCTGCATTTTTTTTTACCTCGGGTTGGGATGTTTACACATCCCAACCCCTGCGGCAGCGGACAGGGGTGCGCGAAGAAGGAGGAGGCAGCAGGCGACAGAGGAGGCAGTGAAGGAGGAGGCAGGGGCGTCGCCGGACGAGGCAGAAGAAGCGGCGGCGTTCCCAGGGGAAGTGGCAGTGGTGGAAGCGGCGGCAACGATGTTCCCAGGAGTTCAGCGGTGGTGGCGGCTGTTGGCGGCGGCTGTTGGTGGCGGCTGCCGGGTGAGGCACCCTTCCTCAAGCCCTGCCAGCCGTCTGGTAAGTGTGGGGTTCCCCCCCCCTTTTATACTTGGGCGCTTGAGTGGCCAAGCGCCCAAGTGTAAAAGGGGGGGGGGAATGGTGGGTGGGTGGGCCTTCTGGACAGCCCTGCTCTCGCATTGATTGCGAGAGAGAGCTGGCCAGATGGCTCAAATGCGGGTTCCTCCCGCGACTCCCGGAAAAACTGTTGATTTTCCCGGGGTCAGAAAATGTGGGAGGAACCCGCATTTGAGCCCGCTTCAGTGTGCAGCCGTTGTAGACGGCCCCTTTAAATGTGAGAGGAAATAGCCCTTTCTCCCGCATTTAAGGGCCGTGTGACCGCAGCCTTATACTGTGAGGCCTGATTTAGAAATGCAAAACGACATAGGGAAAAAAATGTGGTAGCATGCTGAGAATAGCATGCATCACTCCGACTGCAGGTGGAGAATCATGGAAATGCACATCTTGAATGGTTCCATTATATGACAGAAAACCAGAACAACAAGCAAAGGGAAAAGCTTTCTCTCTGCTGTGCTAGTTTTCTAACTGCGTGGAGTTCTGCATGCAAACAGGCAAAAATCCATTGCCAAAGCAGTGTGTTCCACTTTACCTCCTTGATATTCTATGACTTCATTAGCATATGTAAACCAGACTTTAAGTAGGTGAGAAACAGAAGGTATGGGTTTGCACCTCTCAAGTGGCTTAAGAGGTGTGAATCTCTCACTTGTAAGGATTATGCTTCCATTTATTTCATCTAAGTTGCATACTGCCTTTACAAAGCACATTCTAGGCAATTTCCAAGTAAAATCATATTATCGTCATCTAAATCCTCAACAGCAAAATTATAACAATGAAACCCAAGAGATGCTGCAAACAACAGCATCAAAGCAAATTCGGTAGTAAAAATAAACTAAAAGTCAAGTCAGCATGAACAAGAAGCAATTCAACACCAAAACAAAGCAGTATAACATTAGTAAAGATTTCCCTTGCTTGATAGCCAGTCAAATCTGACTCCAGGGGGTGGTGCTAATCTCCGTTCCCAAGCTGAAGAGCCAGCGCTTTCCGAATACTTTTCTGTGGTGATGTGGCCGGCATGACTAAACGCCTAGGCACATGGAATGCTCTTACCTTGCCACTGAGGCAGTAACCTATTTATCTACTTGCAATTTCCTGCTTTCAAAATGCTAGGTTGGCAGGAGCTGGGGCCAGAGATGGGAGCTCACTCTGCCACCGGGCACTAGGGTCTCAAACTGCCGAGCTACTGACCTTCAGGTCTGCAGCTCAGCGTCTTAACCTCTGAGCCACCGCGGCCCATTACATTACATTACCTTACCTAACATTACAAAAAGCTAAACACTGGGTTGGATTCTGCCATCTCTTCATTTAATCTTGCTCAATTCCCCTGCCTATTAAAGCCCCTATGCCTCATGGTTTTTGTCCATGTAGATCCCATGATCCTCAGCCAAAAAAGACTCTCCTGTTCACCACTGGAAAAGCTAGTTGCATCCAACCCACTGAAATCTGCAGAAACAATTCAAAACAACAGAGTGCCCAAAGGAGGGAGGGAGGAAGGGATGTTTCCTTTTTTTGCTTCAAGAACAAGTAAATCAAATCCTTGAACATTTCCTCTTGTCTTCCTAAGATACTGGTCTTCTCTGCCTGCCTTTGGAATAGAGCCATTGCTTGTCTTGCCTGGAACTGTGAAAAAAGCTGCAGTGTGGCTGGGTCAGTCTGGTGGAGTGGAGCAGCTGCAATAGCCAATAAGCCCATTCTGATAAGTGCAAAGAGTGTGGGAAGTTACTTGACAAGAGAAAGTGGTGGAGCTTAAACACTTTACGAGGCTTTCTTTCTGCTGTTGCTTCTTGGAGCAGTGGAGGAAGGCCCTGCTTAGCTTATTCTGCTGGGAAGCAACTTGTAGGGAAACAGCCAATATATTTGACCAACAAGAGGGCTGCAGGTAAACTAGCATTTCCCACAACAATTGTGTTGGATGCAGTATTTAATTGGGTGTGTGTGTGTGCTTGAATATCTGCTGGTTCAGCTCACACCCTGTTCACATATTTCATGGCTGTTCAGCAGATTGCTTCAATTATTCTTTCTTAATAGTACAGTATAGTGTGATTGTCTGTGGCAGGCCTAAAGGAAAATGACTTGTCTAAAATGGAAACAGTGACATGATACAGAAGTAATGCCAAAACCAGGGGTTTTTTTTTTGGCTACATGAATGACCTTGAGTGTGTGGTCCTACCACCCTTGAGCACAGTCAGCTAATGAAAGACTTCCACTTTCCTGCACATGCAAAAACTATATTTTATCTTGATGTTTCACCCAAACTATATGGTTTGCACTCTTCTCTATGAACCAGGGTTGAAAACTAGGTTCAAACTACAACTAAGAACAGTGGTTTGCTGGAGTTTGCATTTGGGGTGTAATGACAAGCTATGGTTTGATATGAAGTCTTCCATTGGCTGGCAAGGGGAGGAGGAACTGAACAAAAGGGTTGGTGTGATGTCACTGCAGCGTTTCTCCACACTTCAGGGTTGCCAGGTCTGGTTTGGAAAATATCTGGAGACTTTGGGGGGGGGGGTGGAGCCAGGAGAAGGCAGGGTTTGGGGAGGGGAGAGGCCTCAGCATAGTACAAAGCCATAGAGTCAGCCGGAGATCAGTTGTAAAAGCGGGAAATCCCCAGGCCCCACCTGGACACTGGCAACCCCACCACCCCTTGTAAAGGGCAACCAAAGAAGTAAAGCAAGGAAATGCTAAATTATCCCAGGACACTTAAAAACAAAACATAACAAAAAAACTACGAGTAGAGAGAGCTGCAGGGAGGTGGGGTGACCCCATGGTCAAGGGGAATATAACTGAAGGCTTTTATCCTCAGGGTTGCCTACAGTGAGATTACTGCATGGGCGTCAACTACGGGGGGGGGGGGGGGCTCGAGGGCTTGAACATCCCCCGAAATTTCCCGGTGGGGAGGCTCAGCCACCCCCGGCAAAAGGACGCGTGGCCGGCGCGCAGCTCACAGCACCCGCCCCGCCGAGGCCGCCATCCAGGAGCCTCAGCAAGGCGAACCAGGGCAGGAAACGCAGCTCGTCGCCGAGCGGGGACCCGGCCTTTTCCTCCCGGGCCGCCTCCTCCTCCTCCCCCCCGAAGTGCCACTGACCCGAGGCCCCGAAGACCTTGGCGAAGGCGCGCTGGAAGGGGCGGCAGGGGACCAGCACCAGGAGTTCCGCGTCATGGCACTCCAGGCCGCCGGGGGCCTCCTCCGGGCCACCGGAGAGCGGGTTGAACCTCACAGCTGGGAAGCTGCCCTGCCGCTGCGAGGCTTCGTCGGGCCAGCGGAGTCCAGCAATGTTGCCGCCGCCGGGCCGGAGAACGTGAATGCGGAGGTCTGGCAAGAAGCTGCCGGCAAGCAGGGCTGCCGGCAAGCAGGGCTGCGCGCTGGGACCAGTCGGGGCGCTCCGACGCCAGCAGGAACGGGGAGAAGATCGCCCTGTGGCAGAGGATGACGGCCGGGCTCGGCGACATGCTCCCACGCTTCGCGACTGCGCCCCGAGCAAAGGCGAGCGCGAGGCGAGCGCGGGTCTGCCTCCCTGGGGGGGAGCCGTGGGGACATGGTCCCGTGCGCGCGCGCTTTGTGCGCAAGAGAGAGCCCCCCCCCCCCGGATTTATAAAGTCTACGCCCCTGGATTACTGTATGGTACAATGGCTACAGCACAGAGACTGAAGATCACGATCCATTTCACATACCAACAATCTTTCAAAGCTAATCCGGGCAGACAAATTGCCATGTATATCTGTCTTTGCATTCTACTTGAAGCTTATATCTCAGACACTTTATTATTAACACAGATTTTGGACAATCAAGTGCCCAAAATGAGGCCCTTGACACTCACAAACACCAAGCTGAAGCCATTTCCCTGCCCGATTAAAAATCTGAGGGGCTGTGAGAAGGCAGAAATCCAGAATGTCTATCACAATCAATGGGCTGGATCCAACCAGATTTTCTGTTGGCAAAAAGGAAGGTGCAAGCCTCTCTGACAACCCAAAAAGGCTATGCCTCCCATACAGTACAAAAGCCATGGGGGGGGCCTGTAATATGGAGCAGAAATGGATGCAGTTGAGTAGAAATGCTGGCTGGATCCAACCCAATATCAAATTTGTACATGATGCTAAGGAGAATACTGAACTTCACACAAAGAAGATGTTTTGGGACCTCAGAGATGTTTGGGAATTCAAATCAAAATGCCAGTCCTGATATACAAATACCTGACATGCTGTGAATGGTTTGATTCTCCAGAGGAAAGGGGGGATATCAAGGACAGAGATCTGAAGACTGAAGGTATTCCCTTTGAAATGCAACAGCTTTGGTTCTTCCAGCAAATGTCCGCCATGGTTCCTTTCATCTGAAACTACTTCCTGCAGTGGAGAATGGGAAACAAGCATACAGTGTTAAGACCCACATATCATTTCCCTCCATTATCATTGCTCCTCAGAATATGGCCTCCATCAAACCTTGCCGTGTTGGCTGTCTGGGAGTTTGCCAGTACAGCTTCTTTATTTTTTAAAAAAGGTTCCTTCTACTTCAGAAGGTAAGTAAGAGAGGAATAATAGGAAAGTTCCCAGATGCAAGAAAAGTTTAAGGATGAACAGGTTTCTTCCAATCTGATCCTCTATTGTTTGGATTTTGCTTTGTGCCACATTCCACTTTACAATTCTGGTATAACAAGGAAAATTTCTAACATGAGTTCAGGAGCAGGACCGCTCATAGTTTGCTACAGTTGCTTCTATAAATCTGCATCTTTTCCCACCTCTGTTGCATTAAAAAAAACCCACAACAAAAAAAAGTTATCTCAATGCAATTGCATCAGGACTCTTTTTGCAAGCATCGGTGTATACTCCTGTACCCTGGTAAAGCACCACCCAGAAACAATCTGAAAGGGCTGAAAGCAGTGGAAGACATATGCACATAGTTTAGTATGATAAAAACCGGAGGGGATTAATATATCATTGGGTGTTATCATTTACCTCTTGGGTAATCATTTACCATTGGGTAATCATTTACCTCTTGAATTTTCCTTTCTAGATAGGATAATTCAGAAAGAGCCATATGAATCCAACCCAGATTAACTCAGTGGCTCATTTTTGGAAATGAGACAAGGTAATTCAGTACTCCAAAATTCAGGGAAAAATTCTAAGGAGGAAAATGTTGCAACCCCAGGACATTTAGAATAATGGTAGCATCAAATATGCAGAACTCACCATACTGTTGTGTGTGGCTGCTCTCATGCCCTGCTCATGGGCTTGTACTCGGCCACAGTTTGAAGCATAACTTTGGACAATATGGACTACGTTACTTTAGACTATATGTTTGACTTGGGAGGGACCGTATTTTCTTAGTGTCGTATGTGCATAAGCATGCATTGCATGTGTGTGTATGTGTGTGAAAGAGAGACAGAGAGAGCCATACAATAACCTGCCACAAGAAACAGAAGAGATGGTTGCAAAACGGGCACATCAAAAGAAGAGACTTTTGTTTAATGTATTTCCTGGTACCTCAGCTGATATTATTGTGATAGTTATTATATTTATTCACTTTCCATATTTAAATATAAGGAATTTCTAGACTACGATAGTGAGTTTTTGAGACTAGCACTCCACGGATACTCAACAGTTGTACTAAATAGAGGATGGGTGGACATAGCTAAGAGAATTTGGAAAACATCCTTAGTACTTCCATCTAAAAATATCCTTCAGGGAATTCTGAAGCAGTAACTGTAAGTCTACGAAATAAGAAGAAAAGAGAACAACTTGATTTAAACAGTACTGACTAGAAATGGTAATAATAATGAATCATTCAGAAAGACAACAGAATAAAAGCTACAGATCTCTTATTCTAGAGAGGATGGTCCCATTTAACTTATAACCTTATATATATATATATGTGTGTGTGTATATATATATGCACTGAGAGGCTTCAAGACTTCCACGGACTCATTTAATACACTGGTGGCTGATTACCACCACAAAATGCAGTAGAAAGAGATATGAGCAGTTTTGTCTTCCAGATCTGGTTCATTGATGAACTTTCTGAGCTGAGGACAAGTCTTCCCATTCAAGAAGATGAAAAGTGCCAGGTCTGTTGTCACAACAGTTTCATATTTTAAAATGTATGCCAACAAAATGTTTTCCATGGATGGTGTAATAGAAGTGAGAAATTTGGGATTATTTTAAAGAACGCTGATGAGACTCAAATTTCCTCTCACCATTGCAAATTCTCCATTTATTGTAATACTTGCATGATTATCCAGTGATACATTGGCATCTGTCAATACTGTGTCAAGTGTGCCCTTCCCATCAGAACCATGGGTAAGTTACTTTTGCCATCAATAAGTCCAACATAGTGGGTAAAACTGCACATTTAGTGTTATCTATGGACTCATCTAAAGCTAGGCTAAATGCTAGAGAGCTCTTCACGTTATTTTGTATCTTATTTTCAACATTGGCACTGATTTGGAAAACAAATCTCCCTGTTGTATGGTGAGACACTGGAATTTGCTTTATTAGTTGTGAAAATTTGGGATCTAATTTTGCAACCACTTCTGCAGTATTCATCAGAATATGGATGTTTAGCCTTAACCAATGTTTAGCCTTAATTGTTGCATCAGATTCTCTAAGGAATGCTGAAAGTAGCATTTGTTGGCTGCCTAGGTGCACTTTTAATGTGTGTTCCCCCCCTTACTTATAGGAGGGCATTCACATGTTTCACACTGGCATTTCAAGTTGCTTGATTTGTAATCACTGAGTGATGTACTGCAGATTAGGCACAGGAACTGTCTCTTTTAACAGTAAAGGTATTATCTTCTCCCCATTCTGTGATGAAACTTTAGCTCTTCATACTTCTCATTTCTTACAACTTGAAGAAGTTACACTGCTCGCAATAGAGCCTTCCATGAATGAAAGACAGAATTAGATGTGGAATTAGATGCTCCAGTAAATGCTCCAGGCAGCTCTAGATTAGAAAGGGGATACTGTAGTGTAGTAAAACACCCAATATTGCCTAGCTAGAATTCTCACACAAGATCCTGTTTGGACATTGCAAATCACCATTGCCAGCCAATTTGTTTGCAGAACATTAAAATTACTTTTACAGCTATGCGATAAACGTAGAGAATATAAATAGGGATTTAAAAAATGATTACCTGGGCAATCTATACATGTTGACTTGTAAGTAATTTACACTGTGTTTGATTGAGTTTATTCCCAAGTAAGTGTTCATGACACTGTACTCCAAGAACTCTAGTGGTCTTGCAGGCTACTTCATCACACCCATGAGCCCATGATATTCCTACACTTTGCAGAACATCAGTTACCTTGACATAAGAACACAGGAAGAGCCTTGGTGGATCAGGCTAGTGGTCTATGTAGTCCAGCATCTGTTTTTGCACAGCAGCCAACCAGTTGCCCTGAAGGGACAACACACATGGCTTAGAGGCCAAATTCTTCCCCTGAAGTTGCCTCCACACACTGGTAGTCTGTTCTTTATATGGAGGTTCCCTTTGGTCACCATGCTAGCAGCTATTGATAGACCTCTCCTCCATGAATCTGTATAATCCCCTCTCAAAGACATCTATGCTTGTGGCCATCACTGTTTCTACTGGCAATTAATTTTACCCCTGAATTACTAATTGAGGAAAGAAATATTTCCTTTTATCTGCTTTGAACCGATTGCCTTCACTGGGTGCCCCAAAAGTTATGAGAGATGGAGGAAAAGTTATTTCTATCCACTTCTCTACTGCATACATAATTTTATAAACCTCTATCATGCCCCACCAGTTGCCTTTTTTCTTGGAATCAAAAGGCATGAGAAAGGTGGAGAATAATCCTTTCCTTTCCCTAGGTGAAGCCTTCAGAGCACAGATAGGAGAGAGGCAGTTCAATCCCCTCCCTCTTGCCTGGTCTAGTACCTTGTGAAAGTGAGAAGGCCTTACAGGGATTGGTTAATTCCCTTCCCTAGGTGGGGCCTGCAGTGCTTGAGTTGAGGCGGAAAGGGATGGGAAGGCAGAAATAACTGGCAAGTTGACAGTCCTAACAGAAAGCAGGCAAAGCCTAAACTACATTTCTGTTCTCATATCCTAAAAAAAAGGTGAGTAAATAGTCATGGAATATCCATCCATCCATCCATCCATCCATCCATCCATCCATCCATCCATGAATTAAATCATCATGCCAGAAACCTGGGAGGCCAATTTGCAGAGCCATTTCTCACACAGTGATTCTAATGCCTTTGTTTCTCAAGGGAAGCCATTTGTCTGAAATCACTTCCATGTGAAAAATCATGTCACAAAGAAAGCTAGTTTTCAAGGCTTCAGCCTGACGTGGTAGTATTGATGACCTTCAGTTTTAGACAAACAGTAAACCATGTGAAGAAAGTAAAACTGACTGCATTGCAAATTTCCAAGTTCTTCTGAAGTGGGCTATACCGCCTCACTTGATTGAATAATCCCGCATACAACAGAAATCCGCACACAGAGCATAACACTCGTTAGGGGGGAAATGAGGCTAGAAACCTCCTTTCTGACATCTACTTTTCAATGTGGAGCATTTTGTTCTATATTCTATTGTGTGAGCTCCCATCACCAACATGAAGTGCTACAGTCCCAACACTGGAACAAATCCCCAGTGAGAACCAAGCTACTCATTACCAGGAGAGTGTGAATCCCCCAGGCTCCATCCTGTCAACTCATTTTTGATTACCTGCAAATAGACTTTGGCCTTCCACTCATCGCTTTAGAATGCCTTTCCCCAGCCCAGTGCTTCACACCAAACTACATTATTTGAATGCATATTTTACTTTAATAGGCAATATAATACTGTGTGAGTTTGCATGAATGAATGCTATAATCATATGCTGTTCCTGAAAAATACATATTTGAACATACATCTTATTTAATCATCCTGTGGGACAGGAGAGGGCAGACTTTATGGAAACTACTTTTATTTCAAGAGCCTTGGGAGCCACCAGTCAAGCAATGGTGACTTGGAGGATGGAACCAGTCAACCAATGGTGTCCTGGTGGGTGGAGTCTGTCACAAAATGGCATCTTATACAGATCTGCTCTGCTCAGGTGGGAAAGCCTTTCCTCTGCTATTTCCCTAAAGCAAATTCCACCAATTGTAACTTGCCCTGCAGGGAAAATATATTCTGTTATCTCCATGTTTTCATTAAAGGTAAAGGTGAAGGTTTCCCTTGCTCAAAAGCTAGTCGAATTTGACTCTAGGGGGTGGTGCTCATCTCTGTTTCCAAGCCAAAGAGCCAGCAGTGTCCAGAGACATTTCCGTGGTCATGTGGTTGGCATGACTAGATGCTGAGGTGCATGGACTGTTGTTACCTTCCCACCAAAGCGGTATCGATTTATCTACTTGCAGTTTCTTGCTTTCTAACTGCTAGGTTGGCAGGAGCTGGGACCAGAAACAGGAGCTCACTCCGTTACGTGGCACTCAGGTCTTGAACTGCCAAACTACCGATCTTCCGGTCTGCAGTTCAGCATCTTAATCATTGAGCCACCATGGCCCATGTTTTCATTAGAGGAGGCAAATAGCAGCTTTGATGCAAGGGGAAGGAGTCAATAGCATACACCTTTCCCACCCAGAACAAAGGTGCATGTTTGTGCGCATGAAGAAGAGGCAAATAGGAAAGGGTGCCAGTGCTGCCATTTTTTCATCCAGAGCAGTTATGCACATGAGTGCCTCCTTCTTCTTTGGATGAAAGAGAAAGAGGAGAGAAGCTGCAGCACTGAAGGAAGGGTGGAGAGCTGCTCTGAACTGCTTGGAGAGTGGTTAGTTCTGAGTGACCTTCTGCACACCTCTGCAGTAGGAGGTAAAATGAGGGCAGCTAAGGGCTGGATGAGATATGGCTTTTGTCACACATTCTCCATGGGTATGGGCAGCCATATACCAGCTGCTGCCCTTCCCGACCCTGGGAGGACTTCCTCTAAAAGTTCCATGGAACAGATTCTGGTTGGGATCACAGAGAAGAGGGGTGGAAGGAGCCCTTTTGCCCTCCAGGCCATGGTCTCAACCAGAATTGGGGCCCTGCAGCACTTTTAGAGGTAATTCTCTGTAGAGACTGTCAGCTGGTGTATAGCTGCCAGTCCCATGGATAACATGTGGCAAACATCACATCTCGGTCTGCCCTAAGCCACACACTTGAGTCCATCTGTTGTGACAACCAGTGGATGACTACACTTGGTGGAGAAATTCAGTAGCAGGAAATTGTGCGAGCAGCTCTAGAAAGAACTGCATGACTCATCTCTGACACTCAGAAGTTGTGTATGTTCTTTAAGACCCTACTTTGGGCACTAATCCATAATTTGCTCTGGCAAATATTGATCTGAAATTTGCCCATTAAATTCTGAAGCAGCCGTAGCTGTACAAATACCCTTCTTGAATAGAAAGTGACCCAAAGAACTGTTTGTCCATCTGAACCTTGCTGTATGTTGCTCTTGGAATAGATATTGAAACCCTGTGTGCTCTTCTGCCCCTCCTCCTTTGAACTCTAGGCTGCCCTTTTCTGCCTTCTATGGAGACACTGGCTTATTGTATACATGATATTTCTAGAAAACTATTTCTAATTTGTGGCTCAGACTCAGCGCTTATTGAGTTCCCTGTTCATTGAGACTGCTGACCATTACGACGGTTGCTTCTTAACCCCACATAGGATTGTGCTGCTACACTGCATCAAAGAGTTTCTTTCCTCCTGAACGGGACAGGATTGTCTCTTGGAGGAGGGCTGTCAGATCCTTGCCTTCTGCTGTCTGAGCACGTTTCCAGGCTTTTGCTGTCTGAGAGATGGAGAATGCTGTTTTCTTTCTGTTTCCTTCTGACACAAGTTAGGAAATTCTATGGACTCTTTTGTTTTAACAGTTTCTGTATTTTGCACATGGGTCCCCGTGGAGTCCAACCACCCAGAAGCCTTGCAAACTCTCAGAACTCATTCTGCCAGATATAATATGGAGAAGCTTCAAGCAGTAACATGGAAAGCCACCTGCATTAAATAAGAAAACTGAAACTACCCCACTTTGACTTTTATAGAATTGCATCTGGTTTTGAATCCTCAGGAAGCCCTTTCTACCTAGTAGGGCTTCATGGCTGTAAACAAAGAAGCTGGATGCTGCTATTGTTCTGAATAGAGTATCAGCATGAAATCTGGCTAAGTCTCTCTGGAGAATTCTAATAAAGATGACCTGAAGTGGTTCTAAGAGTGGCTCACAAAATTGACTGCTATTGAGTTTCACCATCATATTGGATTGTCACGAGACTCAGTTGCATCCCACAAACACATTGCTGGATGTTTGATATGTGCTTTACATTTTAATTACAGAGGGTATCTGGACCACAGTATGACAGATGCTCATTCGTTCATTCTGGCCATCATCATTCATGTTTTAGGAATGTTCAAAGTGGTTTGTTTATATCATTCTATATTTATTTTACAAAATCTATGCCCACATTTCTGCCCTCATAAAGGCTACCAAGGCAGCCCGATACACAGTTACACGTGGCTGTAGGAATGTGTGATTAGAGTCCTGGAAAAACACTGGGGAACCCCATGCTCAAGCCCACACTCTGTTGTGAACCTTACTAAAAAGATGTCTATACTGAGCAATGCTTCCTCTCAGCTGTGGAGTCTTGTGAGCAAAAATTCTACTTTGTGAGCTACTGGCATTAAAGCTGTGAGCGAGCGATTGGGCTGCTATATAAATTAGTCTTCCTTAGAGCCATACTTCCTGAGCTAAGACAAAAATCCGTGAGCTGGAGGCTAAAAAACTATGAGCTAGCTCACACTAACTCAGCTTAGAGGGAACACTGTTACTGAGCTAGATCTAGACTGGCACTATCTATAGAAAGAATCTCAGGCAGATAAAAATGTTTCCCAGCACCAGCTACCAAAAGATCCTGTAACGGAGAGGTTTTGATTTGTACCTGAAACTGGCTGCATGCAAGGCAGATGCTCTGCCATGGACTGTGCTTAAAACAGTCCATACAGATGACAAAAATAGGACCTCTTGGATTTCATGGTCTTTTAACCCAACTGCTCACAATTTAGGTAGCCATGTTAGTCTGTCTGTAGCAGTAGTAGTAATAGTGGCTGCAGTGGCTCAAGTGGCTAAGACACTGAACTGCAGTCTGGAAAGTCAGTAGTTCAGCAGTTCGAGACCCAAGTACTGTATGACGGAGTGAGCTCCCGTCTCTGGTCCCAGCTCCTGCCAACCTAGCAGTTTGAAAGCAAGAAATTGCAAGTAAATAAATAGGTACCACTTCAGTGGGAAGGTAACAGCGTTCCTTGCGCTTTGGCATCTAGTCATGCCGGCCACATGACCACGGAAATGTCTTCTGACAGTGCTGGCTCTTCGGCTTGGAAACTGAGATGAGCACCACATCCCTAGAGTCGTATTCGACTGGCTTTTGAGCCAGGGAAACCTTTACCTTTACCTAGCAGTAGAAAAGTGCAAGAGTCCAGTAGCACCTTAAAGACTAACAAAATTTGTGGCAGGATGAGTCACAGCTGAAGAAGTGAGCAGTGACTCACAAAAGCTCATATCCTGCACATATTTTGTTAAGGCACTACTGGACTCTTGCTCTTTTCTACTGCTTACAATTTATTTCATTATCTCTGTATATCCTCTGAGGGCATTGGATGAAGCAGACTCTAGCCCACAGAAGCTTGTTCATAATAAAAGTGTCAGAATTTAAGTTTGTCCTCACCTGGAACCTGTATTGCAATTTATGGCAGATCATGATCTCCTCCCTTCCAATCCAAGTTACCATTCACGGCTTCACTTTTAATACACCCTTTGTGCTGGCACTCTGTTGGGATTCCTCTTGGTTGACAGAGCTTCAATTTCTTAATAACCCACCTTTCTTATATGGACTGGTTTGGTTTCATTTTTTATGTCCTGTAATGTTTAATGCCGTCCCTTGACCCTACATTGGCTGTAACTCACTACTTCTAAGAAATTGTTACACCGATGTGTTTTACTCCTGTATGCACTATGATTATAATTCCAATAAAGTTTGCTTTTGGGGGGGAAATAATAAAAGTGTCCGAGTTGTCACAAGACTTTGGTGTTGTTACTGTTAAAACTCTGTAAACATAACTCATTTTTATCATCCATGCAGAGCAGATTGGTGTGAAAAAGGGGCTTACCTAAAGTAACCTTAGTGAATTTGTGGCAGAGGCAAGATTCAAAACAGAGTCATCTTGAGTCATAGCTCAAGGCCTGGTTCACATATGAAGGGAGACAGGGCAGAATGAGGGGACAAAGACATGACGTGTAAAAGAGAGAGGAACATATTTTGGAATGCTCAGTGTTAATAAAAGCTCTCTGTATATTTATTAAAATATTTTGGACCCTGTCTTTCCTCCTGGCTGTGTGTTAAGTGCCGTCAGGTTGCTTCTGAATTATGGTGACCCTATAAATTAATGACTTCCAAAACATCCTCTCATTAACAGCCTTGCTCAGGTCTTGCAAACTGAGGCCCATTGCTTCCTTGATTGTTCTTATAGAAGCCCACCACAGAACCTTGGGGCTCCAATCCGCTGCTGGCCAGCTGGCTGGTGAGGGCTTTATGCCAATAATGGAATTTGGATTAGATTGGCTGGTGAGGGAAGCCCCACCCCCAAACAGGGACGTTGTCTGGAAGTGATGTCATCGTGTTGCCGATGTCAGGGGTGATATTCTAGATTTTGGGTAAATTCTATGGTTTTGCCCAAAAACTAGAGTGTCACCCCCGATGTCTAGCATGCACACCAGAAGACCCCAACCAACAGCCAGGAGCCCCCCGCTGGCAGCCAGGTAGGACTTGGCAACCCTATTCAGAGTTGGAATTCTCACATCTGCAGTTGGAAGTGCGGCAGTCCATTCTCTCACCTCAACATTCTACCGCCTCATTCTGCTGCATGTGTGAACCAGCCCACTTCTCTTAGCCATTACACCATGACCCATACAACATAAAGACAAGCAGGTGAGACAGGCAAAATAACGAAGACCTCAGTCAAAGTGAGAGCAGAACTGGATCCAACAAGCACCCACCCTTCCCTCCTAGACAAGTCAGTTTGAAATTATCCAGTAGCATAATTTAAGCACAGGAGAATCAAGAACTGGCATTTGAAAAGAAAAGACATCCCACCCTCCATCTTACCTGAAATGCACAGGGAGTGTTATCTATGCAGTATACTCTCAGGCTGTAATCCAGTGAATTGCAAGACATACAGCCAAAGACTGCCACTTTCAGTTCTTTAACACAGCATTCTGAGAGAGGCTCCCCAATGAGAGCATAAGTTCCAAAAGAGTCTAAGAGGATGTGGCAGGCAGATGGATCCAACAGGCAATAACAGGAAGTTGTTTCCTCTTCCACAGACATCACTTCCTGTATAGGCAGAAACATGACACACAGAAAGGGTGTTCTTTATTCTCCAGAATTACAATTCATACTACAACATTGTGATTTTTTCTTCTTCATTAGCTTAGAATGTACAACAATATTAGTATTATTGCTTGGGTTAATACACAGTGCTTTGGAGACAGCTGTAGTGGTCCAGAAAATACAGAAACTAGAAGCCCAGGAGATATTCGAAATGGGAGTCCAAAAGAAAATAATAAAGGCTGGCAATTATAAATAGGGCTGACTTTTTCTACCACTTGCTGCTTCAGCATAAACTGACTAAGAAAACTGTTTGGCTTAACACAAATATCCTCATTTCGGTGTTGTTTTCACCCTGGGAGAAATGAACTTGTTGAGTCTTTATTTTCTACTAGTTTCTGTTTCCTCAGACTGAACTTTCCCCATTAAAACGAATGCATTTAAAAATGTTATTGTTGAGATGTTTAAATGGCATAAAATATCACACAAATGGTGGGAAAGGAACAAAATCATCAGTGACAGCAATGAAAATGAGGTGAACTGACGCTGATGACAGTGACACCCTAAAAATCAAGGGGAAAGGAAAATGGCTTTATTGGCTCAGTCTTGACACATAGAAACCCAATACACACTCACTTGCCTTTCAATTCTAGAAGCTCATAGACATATAATCTTGAGTAGTAGAGAATTTCTGGATATTCTATTTGGAACCAAAGGCAAAAGGACTGATACATATTTAGCCACATCCAATGTAATTTTTGGGTCATTATCTTTCAGTAAGAAGAGAACAGTTTACAAAGAGTAGGGAGGTACATGGTTGCTTAATAGGGGGATAATATAGTGGTTCCGGAGAGTCACAAACTCTCACTTAAGCAAAATGTGGAAAAGCATATCAATCATTTGCAGATCACAAGGGCAGATTCTGTCAGAATATACCTTGCCAGCGAACCTGCCCAGTAAAACCATGGAAGAAATGATGTCCAACCTAGCAAACAAGAATGTCCTACAAAACCATGGGACTGAGAGATAATAGAAATAAGAATGGCTCAGAGGTTAAGACGCTGAGCTGCAGACCGAAAGGTCTGTAGCGCAGCAGTTCAAGTCCCTAGTGCCACGTGATGGAGTGAGCTCCCATCTCTGATCCCAGCTCCTGCCAACCTAGCAGTTCGAAAGCAAGGAATTGCAAGGAGATAATTAGGTACCGCTTTGGTGGGAAAGTAACAGCATTCCGTGTGCCTCAGTGTTTAGTCATACAGGTCACATGACCACAGAAAAGTCTTCGGACAGTGCTGGTACTTCGGCTTGGAAACAGAGATGAGCACCGCCCCCTACAGTCAGATTTGACTAGCTTTTGAGCAAGGGAAACCTTTACCTTTACCTTACATAAGAGGGTGAACACCATAAAACGAAGAAGAACAAACACGATGGCCTCTCACTAAGGTACTGTGATGGTCAATCTCCAAGACATGTTCCCTAATCAAGATAAGAGAATGATGATATCTGCTCACTATAATTCTTATCTCCTGTTCATATTTTGGAAGCTCCATTCATAAACATGGGCAAATTATTATGGAGGATGTATGCTCATATTTTGGGGGAAGGCATACATTTCTTGCTCATACAACCTCCAATCACTGATAGGATGTTCAAAAATAATGGACAGAAATAATGGACATATTAAAAATGGAAGCACCCAGAAACCTCAGGGAGAAATTCAGCCTCCAAGGGCATCAGTCACAGTAGGAAAAGATGCCATACTTTTGAAACAAGTTTATCAGGAGGGTTTAATCCAACCAATTTTTCTGCTGCTGAACAAAAGGAAGGGTCCCTTCCTGAACCCCCTACAAAGGCTATCCTAGGGCTTGGAACCTGCATTGACAAAGACACATGGAACAGGGGCTATAGTTAGGGATAGGCATGAACTGGAAAAATTGGTTTGGCCCATGGTTTGTGGCATGCCTGATTCGTGAACCACAAATGGTCACAAACTTCTAGGAGCTAAAATAACTGGTTTGGTTTGTGAGGTTCATAACACAGTAGATTGCACCCCCCCCCCGGCATGCTAGAGACACCAAACTCACAGGGGATCTCTGGCTGACTCTCCTCTAACTGCCCTCCAAGTTTGGTGAGGACTGAATTTATAGGTTCTGAATTACGGCTCCCCCAAGATGGTGCCCCATCCTTCCAAGGCAATAGAAGCCCAGCAAAACAGAATCAAAGACCCAGAGAATCTGCAGTAGAAACTGAAGGTGAGAGGCATTTTTCAAGCCCAGCAGAACCAGGGCCATTGTAGCAGTGCAAATCCAACAGGACTAAGGTCAAACCAGAGAATCTGTGCAGTAGAAACTGAAGGTGGGATGGGGGGGGGCAGTTTTGCAAGCCCAGAAGAACCAATGGAATGTACAGAGTGCCCAGCAGTACCAGTACAAACAAAGAATGCCCAGCAGAATCCCATGCCATTGTAGCAATGCCAGCTCAAAAGGACTGATGTCTAGCACAGAATCACACTCCAAGCAAAGGGGTTGCAAGCCCAGCAGAACTAGAGCAATGTACTAGTGCCCAGCAGAACCCAGTGCCACTGTGACAATGCAAACTCAACAGGGCTGATGTCTAGCACAGAATCACACTCCAAGCAAGGAAAGCAGTTGCAAGCCCAGCAGAACCACTGCAATGTACTAGCAACCAGAAAAAACCAATGCTATTGTGGCAATGCCAGCTAAACAGGACTGATGTGAAGTACAGAATCATGATCCAAGCAAGGCTTTTCTTTGCAAGCCTAGCACAACAAGTTACAATGTGCAGAATGCCTAGCAGAACCCAGTGCTACTGACATTGCAAGCTAAAAGAACTGCTCCCAAAGCACAGAGTCACAACAAATCCAACCCCGGGGGAGGGGGGTTGGTTGATTGCAAGCTCCGTGTAAGAAAATAAATGTTCCACCAATGAACATTCACAAATTGGTGGAACATTTATACCCTTACTATATATGATATTTTTCTAGTAGTGGGGAGCTTTTCAGCTGCAGCCCACTTTCGGAGTTTAGTGTTTCTGGTTGTCAGTATCTTTCTCACTCTATTGTCCTTTGTTGTTTTTGCTGTGTAAGAAAATGGCAAGGGAACACAAAGGAATACCAGCAAAGTGTGTGTAGGGGAACCCTCTTGAGACTGACAAGAGTGTTTCCAAGGCTGGAGAATTCCACATCCCCCGCCCACCGTTGTTTTGAAGTTTGGCAAACATTTTGTTTGAGCCCAGACTGTCTGGAAATGTATCTATTCACAAACCTCCATGAATGGCTTGAAAGTTCGTGAAAAGTTCACGCTTGTTGACCTGCCATGAATTTCAGTTTGAAAACCATGAAACAGCCCAAATTCATCTTTGTGAAATTCTCTTAAAGGAATATCAGAGATCAGATACTTAAGGCGACCAATGAGACTACCCTAAAAATCGAAGACAAATAAATAAAAGTTTTAAAAGACATTCCATTTAAAATAAGAAAAAGGAGGAGAAAATATAAAAAATTTGGCTTTGTTTTTGCAAAAGAATTTGATGCCCTATAGATGGATGTTACCAGAAGGCATCACTTTCAAATTCAAAGATAAGAAAGAAAAGATAGACCCTGTTACTAAAGCAAAAATCTTCTTGGAGCAGTTCCAGAAAGCGGATAAAGTGGGAGGAGCAGCAGAGGACGTCAAAATACCAGAATAGGACAATGACTCGGGAAGTAAGAAAGAATCAAGATCAACTGAAGAAGAATCAGAATCTGAACTTGGGGCGGCTGCACCAAAAATCCCTAAAGTCTAACGAGGATATGATCTCAGAAACAAGAAAGACAAACACTAAACTTTTTATCTCTATAACCTGAATACTAACAAGCGTGGAATTACCTGGACACTCTTTACCTAGTTAAAATATCTGTCTCAACATACTAATAGAATACTAACTATTAGCTACATTGTATCAAAACTTTTGTAAGTGATCTATAACCAACCAAATACTTTTTTCAAATGTATGACCACTGCCACTTGGGTTTTTAGTGGTTTTCTTTATTTTTTTCTTTATTATTTATCCAGTCCTATAGGTAGCACACAATAGAGCTAAAATATGAAATTTAAACCTTGTAAAAATGCAAAATGCTACCTCAAGATCCACCTAAGTTGGACCACTGGACAGAAACACCTAAATGAAGTAAAAAAAAAAAGAGTCTAAGATTGCATTTCAAAGCAGAGTCATATCTTTCTAAGTCCACTGAAGTCAATGGGCTTCAAAGAGCATAACTATGTTTAGAATTATAACTGTAAATTACCTTACACAGCAGCCAAAACAGAATAAAAGCAATACAAAAAAAACATCCATAGCATTTTCAAAGACCCAGAGGTTAAACAAAAGATTTTTAAAAAGTAGCCGGTTGACCTAACATCAGCAGTCAGCAAGGGAGTCTACCAAGCAAACCATTTCAGGGGCTACAACCAAAATGCCCTTCAGACTGAAATGATTTGTACAAGTTTCTAAAAATCCAAATGGAGAGGGCCTGTGACACTGCCTGGAGCAGAAAACCCTACATTCTGGAACCTATGGCTGAAAACCCCAACTGAGGCTAACACTTCAAGCATCTAAAGAAGTAAGCCCTGGCTCATAAGTAGGGTTGCCAATTCCAGGTTGAGAAATTCCTGAAGATTTGGGGGAAGCTGGAGCCTGGAGAAGGTGGGATTCGTGGAAGGAAGGACCTCAGTGAGGTATCATGCCACAGAGTCCACCCTTCACAGCAGCCACTTTCTCCAGGGGAACTGATCTCTGTAGTCTAGAGATCAGTTGTAATTCCAGGAGACTTCCAGGCACTACCTGGAGCTTGGCAACTCTACTCACAAGAACTCATGCAACAATTCTTTGCATAGTATGAAAGGTGTCACAGTTGTTTGACAATGAGGCTGGAATCCAAAGAACGGTGAAACTAATTCTATGAGTCCAAAGGGGACTTTGACTTGCATTACTCAAAAAGGAGTTCCTCTTGCTAAATGGTTTTTCAAATGGAAGGGAGTTTCCTGGCCACATTTCCACCATATGTTGGAAATTTTCAACGTATGTGTTGGGCGGGAGAAAGAAAGGGAGCTTCCGAAAGTACCAAAGAGCAACAGCAGGTATGCTTTTTTTTTTTTAAAGGAAAACAAAACAAGGGTGATTATTTTGTAGAATCGCATCCGAGAGTGGTGTGGATTTTATCTCTCACCCCCACTCTAAACACTGAAAGTGCAGGGCTGAATAATACAGAGCTATAATCAGCAATGGGTCTGCACTCCAACTACAAAGTTAATACTGTGTTGCATGGCCCCATGCATGATCACTCAAAAGTAAGTCTTACTGAGTTTAATGAGATTCCCTCCCAAGTAAATTTGCATAGGTTGACAACTGTAAAGCATTTAAAGCAATGGGGTGAATCCTACAGAAATTTGAGTGGAAGCAGTTCACGGAGATGGATCTTCCCCACCTTCCCTTTCCCAGGTGGCACTTCGATAATGCTAAAAACTTTTCTGTTGAAGATTGGGGGACTCTCATAAACCAACTGTAACTTGGTACAGGTGGGATGGCAGCAAGGAAGGGGAATTGCTCAACATCATGTCCTCTCTATGTTCCACTGATGGGAGAACTTTGCTCCTCGGCTGGCCAAAGGATGAGACATCAAAGTGAAGAAGCAGAAATTGGCACAAAAATAAAGAATCACAAATTCCAGTCTCATATGTGAAATGTATGTATATTAATGGAGTTCTGCAGGGCGAAACATCAGGAATGAGAAATTCAAAATCGTTCTTGAGTCGGCAGGAACATTTTTAGTTAGGTATTACCTGGAAATCCAATTTGTTCAGAAGGCAATAGCAATGATGTATAAACAATTTTCATACAGCTTCCTATATTCACAGTATCCCCCCCCCCCCTTGCTGTCAGATAGAGGGATCACTTGAAACATCAAAGACAATAGGCAAGACTCGAACAAGAGTTTGCATTGGGCGCCTGATTAAAACATTCACCACAATGATGCTTGTTCTAATAAAAGATCTTTCGTCTTGCCTGTGTTGTTCTATTGCATTGGGCCATTGTTCAGTAAATGGCTGGGAAGGCTTTGTAACGTAAAATTTCAGGTTTATTCATGGTTACTTGGCCGATAGCTGAAAGTGAATTCAAACAGCAGGGAGACGAGGACAGAACCACTTGGAGAAGCAGGTGAAGCAGTACTGAGACCATCTGAGTGCTGGGATGAAGACTTCTGTCAGTATTTCCCCCTCCATTCCTGTCCCCTGACAGTGTGGCAAAGAGGAAGCGGAGCAGCTTCGGCTCATTGCAGTCCTGGTTTCTTTGTTTATTTTAAAACAGTCCTTTTGATTTAGATGGCTCTTACAGCTTTGTAAGAAGTTCTCAGTGGCAATATTGGTAGAAAGGGAGGGCAGGCATGCTCTTAACAAACAAATAATAAAATATGGTCCAAGTTATTCTCCCTGTAGACTAGGATAGAAGCATTCACAGAGAAATGTGGTCCATGGTAGTTTTGCACTAGGATAGGGCAGAACTGCTCGCCAGGAAATGTGGTACACACAGCCTTGCAGTAGGTTAGGACAGAACCACTCACAGTGAAAAATGGTCTACAGTGGTCTTGCTGCAAGCTAGGACAAGAGCACAAGCAAGGAAATACAGTCTACAGAGTAAGGCAGAACACTCACAAAGAAATACAGTCCTCAGTAACATTGAAGTAGGGTAGGACAGCACCATTTGCAAGGAAATATGTTCCGCAGTAGCCCCTTTGTGGGCTAGGGGAGAACGACGCACACGAAAATATGATCAGCTATGGAGGAGATAGTAGGGAAAGATGATTTGGACAACAAAAAAGCCCATTCAAGTCTATTCATATTGGCAGTATGTATTTACTATTTAAAAACTTTATTCCCGATGCTCTTAATCAATTGATTCCTGAGGCGGCTAACAATACTCCTATAAATAAAAATAAAGCAACCATACGACAATACATACCAAAAGAGCAATTAAAATGTCATTGCCACAGCTGTAGTGATCAAAAGACGAATTAACAACACAGCAGCGGGGGGGGGGGGGAATCTTTTAAAGCCCATAAGCAACATAAAACCAATACAAAACCTTAATGAGGGATGAAGTCACCATTAGTGGGTGAATAGAGTACCGAAGCAAAATGGAGGGTCGGAAACACACACAAGGAAAGACATGGGTAAAAAGTTATTCTTTAGAGCTAAAACTGTAAGAAAACCACGCTAACAGTTATGGGAAGGGCATTTCAAAGCTGAGGAGCCACAACAGAAAAGGCTCTGTTATTTGTGGCTAACCACTGCACTTAAGAAATAGCGTTCCCCCTTGAGTAGCTACTGTCATTTGTTTTTGCTGAAAAGACTACATCGTATTTTGCATGGGTGTTTTCCCTTGCTTTCACCGTTCATGTCCTTTGGGTTTTCTTTGTCATTCAGCATTGATTTTCCTCCCTTCAGCACTCAGTTTGCTTTCTGGTCACTGTGGCTGTGGTCACACGTCCCCCTAATCATGGATAAAGTCCTGCAGGACTTTATTCTGGGATTTTTTCTTTCGGGTTGGGATGTTCACACATCCCAACCCTGGCGGCTGCAGCGTATGGGGGAGAGAAAATTGGGTCTGAGAAACTCACCGTGATCGAGCAGAGAAGCCTTCTTCGAGTGAGACAGTTGGCTGGCTGGCTGGCTTGCCCCGTGCTCTGCTCCGGGCCCTGAGCCCCGCCAGCCACCACCTATGGAAAGCAGGGAGAAGGGGAGAAGCATGCCAGGTGTGTGTGTGTGTCAGGTGGTGGCGGCCGGTGAGGCTCGGGGCCCAGAGCAGAGCATGGGGTGCTTTCCCCGCTTTTCTTGCACTTGGGCACTTGAGTGCCCAAGCACCCAAGTGCAAGAAAAGAAAAGAAAACCCGGGGGACGATCAGATGGCCCTTCTTGCAATCATTGTGAGAGAGGGCTGTCCAGATTGGCTAAGTCCCAGGTTCCAAGCATGACTTCCAGGAAAATACTTGATTTTCTCGGGGTCAGAAAACATGCGAGGAATCTGGGAGTGAGCCCACTTCAGCACGGGAGTAGCCGCAGCTGGTCTGATCAGCCCCTTTAAATCCGGGAGTAAACAGCCGTGACTCCCGCTTTAAATGGTTGTATGACTGCGGCCTGTTTCCCTGGATTTTCTGAGAGTGCTTTTGTGCTGATTTCCTCCTTGTTTGGCTTCCAAGCTGAAGGTAATTCAAAAGTGTACAGATTCCCTCAGATGTCTCCTCCCACCTTTTGCCACTGCTCAAGGGTCACTCCCCGACCACATCAAGGTCATTCTGCCCACTCTGCACCTTCCACCATCCTCCCCCTTTCAGCAGTGTACAAGCTCAATTTCCCCTTCATTTTAGAAGTTTTTTTTTTTTTTACAAGCGGCATGAGTCTAGCAATATAAGACTATCGCTAGTCTCAGATTGCTGAATAAAAAGAATTAAAATGATGGGGGAAAGTTTAAAAGGAGATGCACGAGATTTAGTTCCCTGCTGGTATTGACTTGATAAGGGGATCACAGAGGAGGCAAATGGCAGCATCCCCAGTGCCCCCCCCCCAAAAGATTCCAGTGCTGCATGCAAACAAAATAAAGGGGAAGGACCATCTGTTTGGAATGAAATTGACATGAGATGTAAAGAGAGAGAGAGAGAGACACTGGGATCGGAAGCCTAAAGCATTGAAAACATTTTTCCCTTTAATGCTTTAGTGCAGTGTTTTTCAACCACTGTGCCGTGGCACACTGGTGTGCCGCGAGATATTGTCAGGTGTGCCGCTGGATTTTTTCAGTGAAAGAAATGTGCCTTCCGGGCTGACCTTCCGGGATGCGTTTGCGCATGCGAGAAAGAACAGTGGCGCGGTCTCGCTGATTCCGCTCGCACGCTCTGTGGCCGGCCTGAGGTAGGGTGATTTGCACCAAGACATTCCAGTAAACATGAATATGTTTGATGGTAACAGCTAGCTGTTTCTGTCGGGGGGGGGGGGGTTTCAAATCAGTAACTGTCCCTCAGCGAAGAATGGGTGTACTGTGCTTCTCTTCAAATCACTTATGATCAGCGGAATGCCGTTCACATAAGAGTAAGAGTTTAAACTCTCTATTTGAAAAACTTTAGCAGAATCGCAGTATTAAAATACATCCACATTATATTTCTTCTGAAACTCAGGTCAATGTTATGGGAAGAAGCCATTACACTTTGGATCTGTAACTTACGATTTCAAGTTGAGTGGCTATTACGTGTATTTGTAATACTGTCATAGTTAATACTTGAGCTGAGGCAACTAATTACCCATTTATCTTGTATTTCAGTGTTTTTCAACCACTGTGCCGTGAGATATTGTCAGGTGTGCCGCGGGATTTTTTCAATGAAAGAAATGTGCCTTAGCTTGAAAAAGGTTGAAAAACACTGCTTTAGTGAACAAAGGGGTTTTTTGGGGGGGGAGGGATTTTGACAGTCTCTGGAAGCCTAACGTTAAAATGACAGCTAAGCCACATGGATCTTCTGTGAACTGCTGGACTTAAGAATCGCTTGGGATTGATCCATTTGGAGGAAGAGTGCAATCCACACAGGATGGGCTTTTAAAGACTGCCACACTCATGACCAGTGTGCAGGATCAAATTAGAGAATTACAAAGAGAAAAACACAAATTTGCAAGAAAGGGAAGGAAATTCATGTTACTATGCAGTTGCGCTATTCAGTGGCACACTTTGGTGGCATAAGACTAAAAAAGCTCTCCAGAGCTTCTGCAGAGGACTCCTACAAATTGCAGTCCTGTGAAAAGCATGGTGGAGTTGCAGCCAACTTTGCCCAGGTGTGTATGCACACACACACACACACACACACTGCCAACAATCACAGCTTGCGATGCCACTGTCAGTGGGTTCTACCATACATTCTGTACACTCAACATGTCCCCCCATATTATGTGATCATGTGACTTTTCCCCATTTTTCACAGTGGCTGATAAGACAGCAGAGAATCCTCTGGTGCTTCCCAATATGGAAAACAGGGCTTTGCAGGTTCAAAAAAAAAAGACTTGTCAATTTTAATATCAGATTTCTCCCTTTTCCTTCTTTCCTTTCTGTTCCCTTTCATTCAATGAACTAATGCTAAAATGCATAAAACCTGAGTGATGAGGATTTAAATGGAAACTGCTTTGCTGGATGCTACTGCACAGCTGTAATAGGGTAACTGCGGTTTAAAAAAAAAACAAAAAAAAACTTTGGACGTCCCCTTCCCCACTCATCATAAGTGATGTTCCACTCTGACTTAGAATTATTTTTTTTTAAAAAATTATAACTGCAGAATAAACACACTGGAGGAAAAAGAATGGTGTGCAAACTGGGCACAGAATCCGAAGTCAAGATTAAAGGTGTACCACTCTGAAAATCTGTGGTAAGATGTGTGTGCATAACAGGGCTTCAAGTCCTGATTGTGTTTCGCACATAATTAAGGATTGCCTGTAGATACTGGAATTTCCTCCTGAGGGAGATGTGTCTGGCACCCTCCCTCCTTTCTTCAGCGAGAGCCAACGTGGTGTTGTGGTTAAGAGCGGCAGACTCTAATCTGGAGTACTGGGTTTGATTCCCCTCTCCTCCGTATGAAGCCTACTGGGTGACCTGGGGCAAAGCACAGTTCTTTCAGAACTCTCTCAGCCCCACCTACCTCAAAAACAGTGTTCCCTCTAAGCTGAGTTAGTGTGAGCTAGCTCAGTTTTTTAGCCTCCAGCTCACACCTTTTTGCCTTAGCTCAGAAAGGACGGCTCCAGATCAAACTAACCTATGCAGTAGCCAAATCGCTCGCTCACAACTTTAATGCCAGTAGCTCACAAGGTAGAATTTTTGCTCACAGGACTCCACAGCTTAGAGGGAGCATTGCTCACAAGGTGCCTGTTGTGGGGAGAGGAAGGGAAGGCAATTGTAATTTGAGACTCCTTAGGATAGAGAAAAGTGGGGTATAAAAACAGTTCTTTTTCTTCTTGAAACAAGTTACTGTGTTCCTATTCTAGAAAGTTTTTAAGTAGGATGGGGGCTGAACGTGTTATACTGTTGTTATTTTTAATCTTTCTGCTGTGTGTTATGAGTACACTAGTTTTAAAATGAATCAGATCTAGTCAATTATGCTTTTGCAGTTTGAATTTTTAAAAAGAATACCACATACAAAACCAATTTGCCTTTGGTATTTTTTTCTGGTTGTGGTCATGCCCTTCACTGTTAGATTGATTCCTGAAGAATAGGTCTATCAATGATGGTTAGCCATGGTGGCTAAAGAAAGCTTCATGATAAGAAACACAGTGCTTCTAGATGCCTGTTGGTGGCAGGGGAACAGAAAGGGAGGCAGTTGCCATGTTGGCAAGGGCAGACCAACCCTTTGGCTAACCTGGAAACATTCCTGGTGGACCACTACTCTGGAAGACTGCTGCCAGCCATGTGCAAGCTGAGTGGAGTCTCAGTGGAGAGGCATTTCTATAGGGGCTGCTCAGCCCTGACTTGTCAGATCTTGTCTGGGTTACCCACTCTGTCTTATAATGACTTCCTAAACTATCATCAACATTTAACTCTAGCCATCCACCACCTAAGCAGAATTGCACCCTCTGAGCCCACCAACTTCAACAGTCATAGAAGGGTGCAACCCTCAATTTTCATGTGCAGGGTGCCAAATCCAGGTTGGAACATGGCACATGGGGAGAAGGGGCTGGCCTGAAATGATCTAGATGGGTTCTGTTTACCACACTGGGGAAACTCGGGAGCATCCCACACATTGACTGAAAGGGTTGGGTGGTTGATCTTGGCTTGTAATAAATGAAATGGAATTAATGAAAGGTTTGGGAACCCAGACACCACTTGTGTAGACCGTAACATGTACATTGGGCCTGAGTGTACGTGTATTTATACCAAAATGTCCACATGTGGGAGAACCTGAGTGAATCCAGAGTAGGGCCTGCATGTTCCCTTGCACATATATAGAGTTGTGTGTACCTCTGAACATGTCAACAGCCTATCTTTATGCAAAGTTGTCTTTCAAACCATAGAATGAGCAATGCACAGAGCAGTGCCATTCACGTACCCAGCATATGCTTTGGAACACTACGATTTTGCAGTGTTTTCTGCATGTTTATATATCCTACCTCATCTCTGCTGTGATACCAAATGTGATGCCATCTGGGAACTCGCTTATAGCAGCATGTACAATTAGGTGGATTGAATATGCAAATATATAACTCAACACATGCACACTGAGCCGCGAGAGAACAACACATAAACACAAGTGCATAAACTGGGGTACATTAAAAAGCCTGGACAAATGACATATCCAGGCTGGATGCACATGTATTTTTGTGTGTATGGGAAGGGAGAGGTATACTGAGATTGCAACCACAGTCCCCAATCCTAACCCTAACTTTGTCTATTCAGAACAAAGTTAGAGTTCAATGGCACCTTTAAGACTAACGAAGTTTTCTTTAAGGTGTGAGTTAAGGTTTGTTCTGTTGCTTCAGACCAACATGGCTGTCCACCTTGATCTATCTTTTCCATTCAGTTGAACATCTGCATGTGTATGTAGAACCCCTAAACCCAGAGGGAATTCTGGGGGAACAAAAGCATGATTCCCAATTGCGAGAAGAGAGTTGTGAATGTGTAGGTCCCATGGAAACATCTAACTGATTAGAGCCTCACCACTGTGATTCCATCACTCTGATTACATTGTCTGAACATGTCTTGCATGCTGACGTGTGATGAAATGTCAGCACAGGGCTCATGTTTCCCATTGCGGGAGGGATCTTCAAGCATCTTTTTTGTTGTTCTCAGGGAATGAGTTTCACTTACCTCCCATTTTCCCTGCTGCTTTTTCTTTTTTAAGTGGATATTCCAGTGCTCAGAGTTTGCTTCTGCACAGTGTGGTATCGTCAAGGCAAATGGAGTGGAAACTGTCACTTCTGGAGGGCCACAAGTTACTTCAGGACCAAGGAGGACTTCACTGCCTTCTGGCTGTAGGCTTTGCAAAAAAGATATTTTAAAATTATGAAGGAAATTAAAAGGCCAAATCATATGAAAAACAGCAAAAGTTAACTGAAAAATCTGTAACTTCTGAGACCTACAAAATGCAAACGGGGATGGATAAACACTTCAAAGCTCTATTAGGAAAAAGCCAAACAATTTGCAAGCAACACTGGAGAATCTTGAGCAATATATCTTTTTTTTTTTGGAAAGTTCTCCAATTGCTTTTAAGTCCCAGGCCTAGGGATGGTCATGAACCAGGAAAATGCGGTTCATTTCAGTTCATGGTTCGTGAGCCACAAATAGTCACAAACTTTTAGCTGCCAAACAAACCAGTTCAGTTCATGAGGTTTGTGATGTGGTAGAATTCCCCCCCCCACACACACATGCTAGAGACACCAAACTCATCAGAGATCTCTGGCTGACTCTCTTCTACCTGCCTTCCAAGTTTGGTGAGAATTGGATTTATGGAGTCCAAGTTACAGCCCCCCCCCGAAGGTGCCCCCAGGAAAGTATTTTCTGGGGAAATCACAGACACAAGTTCAAGAGTGCTAGAACAGACCCTGTGCAAACTAGAGGCATTTCTGTTTAAGGTGATAGCTGTATGAGCAGTACTAGATAGACAGAGATAGAAGCTAGAGATATCAAGCTCACTGGAGACCTTCCCCTGATGCCCCTCTACATGCCCTCCAAGTTATGGACAGATTGGACTTAGGGGCCAGAGTTATGGCCCCACAAGGAAAATGCCACCAGTAAAGTGTTTTTGGGGAAAATGTCAGGCACAGGCTCAAAAGTGTGTGTGTGTGTGTGTGTGTGTATGTATATATATACATTAAAGTGTATAGAATGGACCAGTGTATCCAAGGCTGGAGAATTACACCCCCCCTCAGTTGCTTTGAAGTTTCCAGGGCTGGATAATTTTGCCCCCCTGTTGATTTGAAGTTTGGTAAGTATTTTGTTTGAGAAGAAACAGTCTGTCTGGAAATGAACCCATTCATAAACTGCCATGAACTGCTTGAAAGTTCGTGGAAAGTTCATGGCCGTTGACCTGCCATGAACTTCAGTTTGTGAACCATGAACTGGCTAAAATTCATCATTAACTTTAGTGCAGGAGCCGGTTTGTGCCCACCCAACCCAGGCCCTGTGTCCACCCTCAACCCTCAAACTGTGTCCACCCTCAACCATTTCCTACCACCTACAGCAACTGCAGGGTAAATGGCATGTGGGGTGGTAGGAGACCCCTTCCTTGGATATAAATTCAAAGTTAGAGAAGAACTCAAGAGTAATACTATGTGCCAAAATCTATTTATTTAAAATGTTTATATTCTGCTTTATCTCCACGGACACAAGGACACTTACAAAGCATCAACACATTATAAACATGTAAAAACAATCCAGACAACAGACAACCAACTAGATTAAAACACATGCTCATACACACACACACAATGAAAAGTAATAGATGAAGTATATACCTAAGAAAAGAGTAAGCATTGTGCATTTATTATACCAAGCCCTTGTCTGGGAAGACCCTAGGAAAGCCAGCCGGCAGAGGACAAAACAGTGTTATACTGCACAGGTGTGGCAGATTGAATACACCCAAGTCAGCACATTTTGCATCCCACTGGATGCTGGTTCACACATCCCCCCCCCCCCCCAAAAAAAAAAGAACTGGAGAACTGACTGACTTTGGACAGTAGTTTGTAGCTTCAGCACCATGGTTAGTACCAACTGGACAGTTCCAAAATGCAAAAAAAACTAACAGTTTAGGATCTTTGTACAGGGAAGGAGGATTTGGGTCATCGGATGCATATATTCCCTGATCACATTTAACACCCTTGTACTTCCTCAGGATACTAGAAACAAATGGGAACCCAATCAGGCCAATCCCCCCTTCCCCTCTATGTACATATGTGCCATCAAGACCTATGGCGATCTCAGCAGGGGCTTTCAAGGCAAGTGAGAAACAGAGGTGGTTTGCTTTTGACTTACCCTGCAGAGCCTTCCATGGGAGATTCCCCTCCAAGTACCAACCCTCTGTAGCTTCTGAGAGCTGAAGAGATCAGGCTATATGCCATGCTGCCTTCTCTCCTACCTCCCTCTCTGCCTTTCATTACACTGACACTCACTTCAGTACCCCAACAATGGTCCCAGTCATGCCACTTCCTCCCTTTTCTTTCTTACAAACCTAGTATTTATCTGCAAAGCTGGAGAGTCCTGTGAAATGCCCAGCCCCTATTTATTTGATCTTTGGATGGTCCTGTTTCAGTGTCTTATTAATAAGCCCTGAGCCATCAAGTCTGCTATTAGAAAGTGTGATGCTTTGTAATTTATTTGGTTTTTAAAAGCCCCAATCAAGCCCAGCTTGCTTCCAGCTGACCAAGCACCATGAACCTTCATTGTGATCCTTGATTGCTGTGGTAGAAGTTATGTTTGTTCAATAAGACAACTAAATATTTAAAATCTCAGATGCCAGAATCTCAGGGCTGCGCCCATCTGTTAGATGCATCTCATACAGATACACATAAGGGGGATTTTGGCTTTTTTTTTTTAAAGAAAAAACAAAAATGAACTGAGAGTTTACTTGAGACATGGATACTAGCTGTGCAAGAGATTCATGAGGATCTATAATCTACCTGATCTTTTACTTGTCAAGAGAGGGCTGTTTTATTATCTCACATTTCGAAAGCAATGCTTTTCGTATCAGAGGAAGCAAAACCTCGCTTTAGATGACAGAATTGCCATGCAATTCTCTGTTGTTGTTCAGACAGCACTGTGACGAGTGTAACATTTTGAAAGTGCGCAAACAGAACAATTATGGAACACCGACAGATCCTCAGACAAATATTCACAGCTAAATTTGATTTTCTTGACTTGAAAACATTTCAGTTCCACCCCTGAACAGACTTGATGAGTAAGACAAGGGGGGAAAGACAGTAAGTTCTGAAACCTCCTCTAAGGAAACCCTCCCCCATTTGTCTACCTTTCTGGCCTAAATTCATCAACATCCCACATGCTTCTTTCTCCCTTGCATGCTGTATTATAGGCAGACAAAGACACCCTAAAAGCTGCTGGTAATATATAGTTTGTTTTTCTTAAATAAACATAGCATTGTAATTTCCAAAGCTTGCATATTGTGTACCTCTCATACAGCCTGCTTTGGATACAGGCTGTCAGGAAAAAATCCCACAGAACTGGAACTGCGAGGATAACTTATGGTAATATGGCAGGACTCTTTGCAGGAGTGTAGAGGTACTTCCAACTACTTGCAGTTGCAACCCAGCAGCAACTTCTGAGAAAAGCTGCCTGTTGTAATGATATGCTAGGGGGGATTCTGACTCTAGATCCATGACCTGAACCTCAAGAGATGTCCTCCTACCAGTTAGTGTTGGTTCAGCCAAGTTTGCAGCTTCCTTCAGGTGTAGGAGACTTTTTCAGAAGAGACACTGGAGGAAGGTTTCGATAGAAGCCAGAGTCATCAACATTTGGGATTCTTTAATACGGAACATGAATTAGTCCAGCTTATATTCATATGAATTTTGAGTGGAGCATTGTTTGCAGCTGCAGACTGACCAGAGAATATGTTTGAGGCTTTCGTTTGGGGGGGAGGGGAGGAGATGGCTAAGAATTAAGAACATACGGAATGACACATGGCTAGCTATTTACAGAACAATTAATTTCCCTTCCAGTCAAGCACTTTAAACCAGACTGTGTTTGTCATCAGAAGAACAACCATTTAAACCCTTTAAACAAATGTCTGGATGAGTGAACATTCCCTCTTTTATTTCTTTTTATATTTGTTTCTATTGTTCTACACTATTTCATTTCTTCACCTTTCCTGTTGGTTTAGTAGCTTCCTTTCTACTGTGTACCCCTTTGCGATTTAACATGCAATTTATATGGCACTTATAGACATACTATATGCCACTGATATGTTTCATGTGCACATAGTGAATTACTGTAATGTAGTGACATTTGAAGACATGGGTATAGATATCTAAAACATCATGATTCACATTTTAATAATGACTTAAATGCATAAAGGGACAGAAAGTGTAGAACAAGCCCTCTGGCATCTGTATTATTAGTCCTGGAGGATGTGATGTCCTTGCTGGTGGGGTGGACCTCAGTAGGGGGAGGTGGTTGATGAGCTACACAAATTAATGCTCATTCCTTCATGGATCTAGAACATTGGACATGGATCTAGAACATCTAGTTGGGGCAATGGACATCCAAAGTGGCAACTGTGGTGATGAACACCCTGCTTAGTTCTTGATGGGGCTGCCCTTGGAAGGCCTTCAAATTTACTAGCAGGGAAATAAGTTCTCCTGTGGTATGTTGGGGAGTTGTGGCTCTGCAGAAGAACATCTGCTTGTCATGCAGAAGGTCCCAGGTTCAATCCCCAGCACCTTTAATTTAAAAACACAACAAACAAAAACGAAATACAGATCAGGTGGTAGGTGATGTGAAAGACCTCTTCCTAAAACCCTTCATAGTCACTGCTAATCAGAGTATACCGCTCTGGCCTCAATGGACCAATGGTCCAATTCAGTATAAGGCAGCTTCATGTGTTCATAATGAGATTCTTTTTTAAAAAAAATATTTTCCATCATAGTGTGTGACAGAGTTCATTTAGGCCACTGATGTATTTTCCCAGTGGTGTACCTTCTGACCTCAGTTTTCCATTGCAGACCTTGTGGTCTGGATTGTGGAACTGATCTGGAGACAAACATGGGGCATTGAATTCTTAAACTTTGGGGGCCTTCTGAACTCTTTAATCAACATCCTCTCATCAAGTGGTTTTAAACACAACAAGAGTCTTTGAGCCATTTCCCACTAATCTTTATTGCTTCGTCAAAATTCTAAATTCATGTTCCTCTCCTTTCCTCTCTCTCTCTCCTGTAATCTCTGCAACGACACCATGCCTCCTTCTCTGTCTCAATGGCACTGCTGGAAAGGGTAGCAACTATACATTTCCAGAAAATGAGCCTGATGCCCTGTTATTTCACTTGGCGAGTGTATCTCGACCCCATCTCATTCACGTCAGGCACACAAAATTCAAACCTGTCTTCCTGCATTTAAAGGACGCTGCTGACAAACAAGAGGAGAACTTTACTGGGAGGGGGGAAAAAGACAATTTGTGTCCCATAGTGGGAGCAAAATATAGGTTAAGCTTTAAAAGCTGCTGCATTAGTACTCTTGGGGACTCTGATTCCCGAGTTTTTACTCATGCTGGTAGTAATGGTTCCCAATTGAAAAAAAAATAGCTGGTCTTTTATATACAGAAACGTTTTGGAAATATACAGCAAAAATATATTCCCCAAGTGGTAGGGTTCCCGAGTCAGCCACCTACGGGGTCACTTTCCTGGTGAAAGGATAGTATTGCAGAATGATAGTGTTTTTTGTAATATCTGTTTACTTATAAATACACAAGCTGAATACAGGGGAACAGTCAAAGACTCAGAGAATCAAGCAGTATCAGACCCCCAAGGCAAAGAGCATGCCTGTAGAGCTCCACTGCATTGGTCAGGCTGCCCCTGGAGTATTGTGTGAAGTTCTGGAGGCCTCACTTCAAAAAGGATGTGGGCAGAATGGAGCAGGTGCAGAGGAGAGCGACAAGGATGATCGGGGGCCTGAAGACCAAGCCCCATAAGGAAAGGCTGAGGGACTTGGGAATGTTCAGTCTGGAGGAGAGGAGGTTGAGGGGAGGACATGATTGCTCTCTTTAAATATCTGAAGGGCTGTCACTTAGAGGAGGGCAGGGAGCTGTTCCTGTTGGAAGCAGAGGATAACGGGTTTAAATTAAGGGTGGGAAGGTGCTGGCTGGATCCACCCTCCAATGCTGATTCTGTGAACTTAGGCAGATCGTGAGAGGGGGGTGGCATGAAGGGTTGCCTCAATGCTTAGTTCTCATGGCCCTTTCTTACATGCCCAGGGAAATGCTGATTGCCATTTTGGGGTCAGGAAGCAATTTTTCTCCAGGCCAGTTTGGCTGGAGATCCTGGAGGTTTTTTTGTCATCTTCTTCTTGGTTACTTGGATTCTAGTTGGATTCTGCAATCCTTGAGTGTAATGATCTGGGATTCTTCCCTCACCATTCTCCTCCCTCTAGCTAGCCTTCCTGACTTGGGGAAACTTGATTCTCAGACTCCTAGGACCTGCAGGGACAGCAGTCTCATGGGCTGGGTGGCTGCACTGAAGACGCGGAAGGGGGAGAGATCACTCCCTGCCTCTTGTGTCCCTGGAGCCGATTCTTGCAGGAGAGGGAGCTGAGGGTGATTTCACCTTCTCCCCTCCTCAGCATTCCTGCCAAACCCACATGACTACTATCCAGAGACAGCCACTTTGGTGTAGTGGTTAAGAGCGGCAGACTCTATTCTGGAGAGCCGGGTTTGATTCCCCACTCCTCCACATGAAGCCAGCTGGGCAACCTTGGGTCAGTCACAGTTCTCTCAGAGGTCTCTCAGCTCCACCTTCCTCAGAGGGTGTCTTTTGTAGGGAGAGGAAGGGAAGGTGATTGTAGGCCACTCTGAGACTCTTTCGGGTAGTGAAGGGCGGGGTGTAAAACCAATTCCTCCTCCTTCTCTGCTGCTGCTCTGGGACCCCTTGAGAATCATCCTTCTACAATCAACTCTCTCAGTCTAACCTACCTCAAAGACTGTTGTGAAGATAAATTGGAAGTTAGCCTGAGCTCCCTGGAGGAAGGATGGGATGCATATATAATAGCTGATACGTCCTTTGTAAGGGATATTTTCCCATCCAGGCAAACTGACCTTTTAATTCTCACACAAAAGATGTCCATTTCATCATAATCAAGCATCTGAAACAATGGGGTGTGAGCATGAGTGTGCTGAGAGGCAACAAGCAACAACCTTGGCTTATTAAACATAAATTATTAATTGTCTGTGAAATGTATTCTAAAACACCAGCCTTCTTGTCACCAGCTGCTGGAATAAACGGTTCTCGCATTGCCTTCAGAAGCAGTTGAGTCTTGTGCTTTGCCAGATTGCAGGTGCTCCAAAGCTAAGCAGAGGTTATCAAGCACACCTGCTGAGGAACTGGATTCCAAGGTGCCCTTCAGCAAGTGGATCATGCAAAATGCTCCTTATGCAAGGGCAATGAGAAAAGCAAAACTAGATCCAACGATGCTTCTCTGCTCGCCTGACCTTTTGTGCACGGGGAACAGGAGAATGACTACAGAACTTACCTGGTCTTGCACTGCACAAACTCTCTAGCACACAGCCTTTGCAGAATAAGGCTTGTAACTGTTTTCCTTCTTCTCAAGCCACTACCCATAGTCCATGGAGTATGGAGAGTCACAGTGAAAAATGCCCTCTGCATGTATTCAAGTGCCCTTTCGTCTAGGCTCGGTCCATACATTTGTGTCAAGAACCAGTTCTAGCTGACAACGTAACTCCCTCCGCTGTTGTTGTTGAGAACAACAAAGACTATGGAGGCACCAGCCACACACCCTTCCATCGTGCACTGATCCAGCTCCAGCTGAAAGTCCTTTCCCTTCAGCTTCCAATTTCCATTGATGGGACCACTGAAAGCATGCCAGGCATGCATTCAGCTCAGCTGAGAATCCTCTGCCCAAGGAATGTTTAATATTTAATTTTACCTGTCAATTGTGATTTTCAATCCCATCAACCACTTTAGAAGCCAATTTTGGCTGAAAGGCAGGATAAAAATATAACAGAAGTTTAGTGGCACCTTAAAGACTAGCAACATTTATTCCAGCATGAGCTTTCATGAGTCAGGTCTCAGTCCTTCAGATGCAATGGAAAGGAAACCATATTCCATTCAGGGAAAAATAGAGAGGAAGAAATGGGAAAAGGAGATGGGGAAGAGAGAGTCTTTCTCTTTGTGTGCGTGCGTGCTTGCAATGTCTGGAAGTCATGGTGACTTCTGGTGACCCCTAACGGGGTTTGGACATTTCAGAGAGGTGGCTTGATAGCATTCCCATGTGTCCTGAGCCCTGGTATTCCTTGGAGGTCTCCCTTCCAATTACTTGCCTAGCTTCCGAGATCTGAAGATCTCCCTTTGGGTAAGAAATTAGCTCTTGTAGAATGAATATGGGGCTTTAATGGGGAAGTGCCTGTGGTAGAGCATCTGTTTTGCATGCAAAAGGTTCCAGGTGCAATCCCCAGCCTATCCAGAAAAGGATCTGGTAGCTGGTGATGTGGAAAACCTCAACCTGAGACTCTTGAGAGCTACTTCCAGACTGCATAGACAGTATTAATCAAGACAGACCAATGGCAGGGCAGCTGGAGGATGGGGCATGCTTCCTCTTGCTCCTTCCCTTCTTCCCTGCTCCTGCTGCCTCCCTGGAATCCAAAACACTCCCAAAATTCAGGGACATTAATTAGTGTTGCTCCCAGACTTTTCAACTCTGGAATAGCTGAATGCACACAGTATGCAAAGCAGTATGTATGCAAACAAAATAAATACAGGAGCCTTAGAGCCATAGAATCAGAGTTGGAAGGGACCTCTAGCGTCATCTAGTCCAACCCCCTGCATAATGCATGAAATTCACAAATCCCCCCCCCCCCAATGCCACCAGTGACCCCTGTTCCATACCCAGAAGATGGCAAAAAACCCTCCAGGATCCCTGGCCAAACTGGCCTGGAGAAAAATTGCTTTCTGACACCAAAGTGATCATCAGTATTTCCCCGGGCATATAATATATATTATATTATGTTGTGTTTTAAAATGGTTTTAAATATATTGTATTTTTATTGTTGGAACCCGCCCTGAGCCCATTAAGGGGAGGGTGGGATATAAATCCAACAAACAAACAAACAAATAACTAAGAAAGGGCCACAAGAACTAATCACTGATGCAACCCTTCCTGCCCTCCCTCTCTTGCTTTTCAGAGACAAATCTGTTCCACTAGGGCAGGGGTGGGCAAATAGCGGCCCGGGGGCCACATGCGGCCCGCCACAGAGTTTTTTGCGGCCCGCCAAGACAGTCAGTCACGTGGTGTGATAGGATACATTTGTCTCATTAAACTGATTCTAAAATTAAATGTGCTTGCAGCTATAGATGATATGAAATTAGCACAATAAATAAATTGAATAAAACGACCACTATTTTATTTAATTTATATTTATTGACTTTTATGATGCAATTTATACCTTTTCTGAAATGCAAAGTTAACTAATGAATGCAATCGTTTTAAAAGGTGCGGCCCTCCGCTAACCTCCGCTCCCACAAAGTGGCCCCCGAGCCAAAACAATTGCCCACCCCTGCACTAGGGGAACAGAAGAACAGAGCAGAAGAGTATTGCTGGATACAGCAACAGACATTCTAGAAAATGGTCCTGGTTTGGAGCCGCCGCCAACCCCCTCCCCCCCGAGATGTGGGTGTCCCATGCCATGTCAGCAAAGCCAAATTTTAATCTTGAGTTGCTTTATGGTGAGTTGTTTAGCAATAGATTTCTTTCTAATAGCCCCCAGATTGCCTTTCATGTACTCCTGCAGCAAATCCTGCCTGTGGCCGTCCTTCCGGATATTAAACAGGCCATGCGCTGTGACCAATGGCACCTTCTTCCGCAGGGAGCTCTTTAATTGCTTTCCGAGAAACTTCCCCCTAGTGAACATATTGTGCAAATATATGGGAATTCTGGGAATTATTTAATGCCAAATGAACTGAAATCAGCTAATTAGATGAACTCTCACACACGGCAAATAGCGAGTGCCTTCTCTCTAATAACCAGCCTGGCATGAGGGCTGCGGATGCAGTTCAGTCACTGTTTATTAAGTGAAGCAGGGAAGGAAAACACTGTATAGTTGCAGGTATTTAATATTCCCTGGAGTGCAGAGTAAACAAATTGCAAACCAGATCTAATCCTTTCGACTCCATCAAAATCAGATGCTTGTTTTGTTTTACGAGCAACAGCACACAAGGCCGAGAGAGAAAACAGGCTTTTTTCTTCTATGGCTTTTATTGCCTTGGAAAACTATGAGTGGGTACCTGTAAAGGGGGCATTCTGTCCAACACAAGGATTTTTAGAATTTACCACAGTTCAATTATTTCATCACAGTTAAAATTTCAAGTTCTGCAGGACTGTATTTTTTTTTTAAAAAAAATACCCCTCAGTACAGGGCTTATAAACAGAGAACATTTCCTTTCCAAAAGAAGAAGAAGAAGAACCCACACAGAAATATAGGGCTGGATTCAAAAGAGATACTTACCGCTGTTTTGGAATGGAACAGGGAATGAACAGAAATCGTGCAGATGACTTTGACAGGAGGATTAGACATATTCATAGGTCCATCCATGGCTATTAGCTATGCACATGCAACACTGTCTTATACTGAATCAGACCATTGGTCCATCAGGGTCAGTATTGTCTACTCAGACTGGCAGCAGAGTATCTCCAGAGCATCAGATAGAGATCTTTCACATCATCTGCTGCCTGGTCCTATTAAATGGAGATGCCAGGGATTGAAACTGGGACCTTTTGCATGCAAAGCAGAGGCTCTTCCACTAAGCCACAGCCCCTCCCCATGATATGAGCCATGATAAGTAATGCACACATTATGGAGTACGTTGGTAAGGTCTTGGATCTGCATCCTCCGTTCTGTGTAATAGTCTGATGTGAGTTCTCCTCAATTCCCATGTGCTTGGTATACGATTCACATTGCAAGTGAAGCTTCTGTGGACAAGGGACTTCAATCTTTCTCTCTCCACACAAGTGTCCTGACCTGTAATGAGCTGGGGTGATGCTATTTGTAAACATGAATCTCCCTAATGAGCCAAATGGCATGTCCCTTTCCTCCCCACACACTACAATCACAATCTGAATCAGACTTGAGACACATCCAGGGACCGAGGAAAACCTGACAGTGATGTGTGACCACTACACAGGACATTGGGTGGCAACCCTGAACCCAACCAGTGCAATCTGTGATTTGTGAATCATTATCAAGTGGAAATTCCAGAGGTACGATAACTCTGACTATTAGATGCTGGGAGGCAATAGTTGCAGGAGGCTGGTGGGCCTTCCAAACCATCTGGTTCAACAGCTGGACTAGATAAGACACTGTTCTCATCCAGCTGGGCTCTTCTTATACTCTGGACCGAACCAACACATTCTGATGAGGAAAATAGCTGCTTAAAACTTCCTGCCTATGACATCTATATGGGATGAACCTATGGAAAATAAAGAGCATCCTTTCAAAAGAAAGGCTTTTCCAGAGTCTGCTGAGTGTGCTTCACTCAAAAAAATAAAAAAGATTTCCTGTTTGTGGCAGGAGAAGGGAATAATTTATTATTATCTTCCAGCACTGTGAAAGAGATTGAACAACCTACCAAGGGTGTCAAGTGTCTCAGGAGGAACCTAATGTTAGCCAAATTGGTCTGTTCTTTAATAAAGATGGGGAATTATGGTATTAATGTGCAATTATAATAACTATAGGATCAGACCTGTGCATACTGGAGTTGTTTTTTTCCCAAGAACCCTGAAATAGACACAGAGGCTAGATTACTAAAGCAGTGATTTCTTTACTAAAGGATTCTTAAACATACAAACATAAAATCAAGCATTCAAACACACAACAGAGAACTAAGGAAGCAGAGGTGACTGATAGCTTAATAGAGGGATCAATTATGGGGTCATATTACCTGCCCAGATGTGCAGAGGTCCATGAAGAAGGGATTATAGCCTAAACCCAAAGGGTTTAGGGGTGGACTGCCAGTTGGCATGAGGTCAGAAGTGCACAGTTTAAAACCATGTGGTTATGGATATAGGTGTTGGAAAACAATGCAGACCAATGGAAAGTCTTGAGGGCTGGTCTCAGGTGAGAACAATAGATCATCTGGACCAATGATGAGTCCCAGGGGTGCATGGCTTCACGATGGGCAAGGCCTAGATGTGGCCAATGAGCTTCCAGAGGGGGCAGAGTCTGGATTAACAACTGGAGCAAGGTGTGCTGGGGCTAGCTGAATGGATTTTATGACCACTGATGATTCTGCCAAGACAGCTGAATAGGTTCCCAGATACAGACAAAAGAGGGAGATGGGTCCCTGATTAGTGTCAGGAAGGATTGTTAATAATTTGCATGTTTGATTAGTATCGGCATCCTGAGGAATGAGGCAGAGAGAGACAATAAACATAGACATGAGATGACACAAAAAAGAGCTGGGTGAGGTTCTGGAGACAGAAGGACTATTTGGCAGATGGCCTCTGAATAGCCTTTAGAAATGTAGATACTTCACCTGGTGGAACCCATTATTATTCCATAAGCATAATCTCTTCTGGATGGAGGGGGAAGACTGGAGGTTTGCTGAGAGCTGTCTTGGTTTGTCACCTGAATATGAAATCCCTGTTTCCAGAGCTATGGCTTGCTCTGTGTTTCAAAACCAGGAGTGTCTTCCTTGGCCTGAGTTTTGTGGGAAGTGGGGTGCCCCTTGCTATTGGGGCTACCCAAGAATAAAGACAGGACCTCTGGCAACACCTAACCTCTTGAAGGACAAAGCTGTGGTTTTCAGTGAAGTCTGCTGTCCACTCTATGGGGCAAGCAAATCAAAGCTAAAGTGAGGAGGTTCTTGTGAAGAGATTTTAATTGTCGTTTGACATGCAGTTATCAATAGTGAAAACCTTTTCAGACATAGTGATCCCAAGTTTCTTTTTTAAAAAGCATACCTTTGCATGGCATAACAAGTTATAACTCTTACTTCTCCTCCTCCTCCTGCTCTGACTCTGCTGAAGTACTTAATTGCAGCACACTGGCTTTCTCCTCTCCAATTTTAACAAGGTCTATATTATAGATTCAGGTTGGAACAATCACCCTGCTGCCCTACATTTTGTGAATTAGACATCGATTTGAATGCAAGGCTGAGAAAAGGCCACCGAGTCAAAGTGCAATGAGTCAAACACTCTGTTAGCATACAAAAATTATATTATAGTGGAATGGACACAAAAGGAGGGAGGTCAGGCAAGTGGAATGTCCTGAAATGGAAAGTAACATCGGGAAGAATGGGAAGGTGGTGGCTGGACCACCAATGGGACTTGTAAATTTCCCTTCTATTTCTCAACAACCTTGTAGAAGACTGGAAGAAGTTGTTAGAAGGTCTGGACTCAGCCAGATCCTCTAGTTGTATCAGTTCAGAGAAATAAGTATAATTCAGCATGCACAAGGTCAGGTTCTTGATGGTGCCTGAAATGGTGGGCATAGGGGAAATGCTACTTTTCACTGGAATTTGGTGAATCCATTCCAGATCCCCCCCCCCCCCCACTACTCCGCTATTGTTTTTGTGTCCACCCATCTGATGGTTTGGCAGTTATAAAAAGGGATGAAGAATGTTCCCTACTTTGTTTCTATCTTTATATTTAAAATATGTATTTCTTGGTACTCTTCTTTTTGCTGTTGCTTTTATAGATCTGCCTGTATCCATGCTGTACCTTTCTATATACAATTTATACATTATTTTATACATATTACATGTGTAGTGTATACATGTAGGGTTGGATCCAACCAGTCCTTCAGCTGGTGAGAAAGGAGAAGGGTCCTCTTCAGCCCTTCAAAACGGCTATGTTGAGAATTATGGGACCTGCATGATCAAAAGCCACATGGGATGGGGGCTGTGCCATGGAAAGGAATTGGGTGCGATTGAGTGGTGGGGGGAGAACAAATGGCTGGATCCAACTTTTAAACTATTCCCCACATTTACAGGTGCTAGTGAAAAGACCCCTGAAAGACTCCACTGGCACTTTGAATGCTAATGTCTTTTTAAAATTATTCTCAATGAATCAAGCTCTTAGTATACAAGTTGTGTTCACCTGCATTGATGGTTGCTTTACTTTTCTCCATTATTGGCAACAGCATACTGCATCATGGGTTTAACAGTGCACATTAGATGAGTACCTTGAACCGGGTGGCCCAGGCTAGCCCAATCTCATTAGACCTCAGAAGCTAAGCAGGGTTGTCTGTGGTTAGTACTTAGATGGAAGACCACCCAGGAAATGCAGGGTTGCTACTTAGAGGCAGGCAATGGCAAACCACCTCTGCTCCTCTTTTGCTTTGAAAATCATAAGGGGTTGCCATAAATTGGTTGTGACTTGATGGAACTTTCCGCCACATTAGATGAATGATGGCAGTACACACACAAGTGTATTTTGAAGCTGCAGTGGGATTTATACTAAATATATTCATAAAGGGTAAAAGGTGTGTGTGTGGGGGGTTATATTACATGTATAACCCCAAATCTTTGGAAGGAAAAACAGTTGGGAAGACAAAGGAGAAAGCAAATAAACAGAAAAGGAAGTACAGGAAAAATTCAAGGAAACTGGAATGGTGTGGGATGGGCTGCCATGAAAAGTGACAAGGGAAATGCCTGCACATGCCGAGTTCCAAGAAAGGTAGACATCACCTCTCTAGGAGAAAAGGGGCACTTCCATTAGTTTCTTAATTTAAGAATGCTGGGGTGCTCAGCAGCCAAGTTATCAGCCTCAGCACACCACATCAACACACTCAACAACCTGGGTGACCCTGCACACCTTAAACACATTTTCAAACACCAAGCACAAATCGAAGTAACACAAAGAAGCCAGCCACCATGTCAATGCAAGACAGTCATTCGGACAATGAGAACCAAGTGCCTCAGCATTTGTTTAATTCTTTATGCTGGCCAAGTCACTGCTTTTCGACTAAAACTGAAGTGCAATAGATCAAAAAGAAAAGAAACCAAAGGAAACACTGGAAAAGGAGAAGCCCCAACGCATAAATTCCCAGGCCAAGCCCCTGCTGTTCCAATCATTCAATTTTTTTGCCAGTTTCTTTCCTTAAATACTAAACACACACACACACCCTTCCTATGCACCTCCTTCTACGGTTTGACTATATTTTTGATCCAATATATTTTAACCTTTACATTTTGGGAGTGTTAGAACCATAGATATGGATAGTAAACTGGGAACTCGTGGTTCTCCCAGATTGTGGATTAGAGGCAATTTCCAAGTCTAAGCCAAATGTAAACGTTAGGGGGTTTTTTTGTTTGTTTTTTTAATACAGTGGGAGCCACTCTTGCATTCATGTAATATGGATAACTTGCTTAACCAGGACAAGCCACAGTAGCTAGCAGATTCATTTGCCGAATCTGATTATTCATTTGTGAACTGCAGTTATATTCCATCCTTTCCTTGAGAAGCCCTGCATGGTCCTCACAAGGATCTTGTGTGGTCGGGTTAGGCTGAAAGACAGTGCCAAGTAAAATGGCAGAACAGAACAGAGATTTGGACCCAGATCTTCCAAAGCACTATCCAAAACACCATCCTTCGGCTGAGTCACAGTATCACAGAGCCAGTTCCTGGGTGCAAAATGTCCGAACCAATGCTCAATGTACCTTTAATTCACCTCTCTTGCAGCTGGTTTGCAAACTTTACAACCACAAACAAAACATGACAGTATCAACATGGTGAAAGAAGCCAGGGAGAGTTGCCTGGTGGCCTTCTGGCACTCTGCTGAGAGAGCGTCCATCTCTATAATATGAGCTTCTATCATTCTGATTTGGCAGCTACACAGAAGTTCACCATGCTGGGTGGGTGGGGGGGATCATATTCAGCAATGCAGTGACACTTGCATAACCCAGTCTGCTCACTTGCCTTCCTAGCACAGCCAGCGTCAGCAACAGAGGGAAGTGTTTTATGTTGCCTGGGCAACACAGAGATACACTCTCTTCCCCCTGCCTCTCGCATAATGGACAAGCTTTGCCCATCTTTGTAGCTGTCCCCCCACAGAGTATCAACTAAACAGGAAAAGCCTTGCAGTTGGTGAATGGTGCTTTGATGTTAGAGGTTTCAGCTCAGGATGAATGGAAGTTCCCCATCATTTCTCTTTAAATTCATTTCCTTTTGTCCAACAGTTTTGGTTCTCTGCTTCTTATTATTGTTTTTGTACATTTGTTTGCATAGCATGCACACACAGCATGGTTTTCATCGTGAATTCATACTGGTTTCATTCATTAAACATTTTTCATTCAGTGCTGAATTTTATTGAAAAATGTGTACCTTTTATGAAAAACTAAAAAAGGCAAAAAACAATAAAATGCATGCAATTCTGTTCTGCAACATGATCTGCATATTCTGCAATTCTGATCAGAGCAGCGTATTTCAGGGATAATGACAGTGGGGAAGAAGCCTCCCTAATTTAATTTATTACATCTGTATACACACTCTAGGAAGTGGCTAGGCACCCAACTCTTTGGTTATAGAAGTGCAATAAATTATGTATTAGAGAGGGACTAAATAAAAGTGATGCACCTACTTTTCATAGAGTTAACATTTTGAGTGCAGAAAGGTCAGTTTCAGGGCCCTTAATATGTTCCCTGAAATACCCACCAAAGCATACCTTTCCTCACCTGTCTGATTCCCATCTTGTTGCTGAAAAGTGCCATCAAGAAACAGCCATCTTATGGCAATCCTGTAGGGTCATCAAGGCAATATAATGTGCAGAGGTGGTTTGTCATTGCTTGCCTCTGAGCAGCAACCAGGGACTTTCTCGGTGGTCTCCCATCCAAGTATCGACCCTGCTTAGCTTCTGAGGTCTAATGAGATTGGGCTAGCTTGGGCCATTCAGGTCAGGGCGATGCCCATTTTAATGACATTAAAAACCTGGGGCTGCTGCTTCTTCACATGTGATCCCAGCCAATCAAGAATCATGCTGTAAATATAGCAATGTTAAACTGGAAAATAGTCAAACTGGTCGGGCATTGTGACAACACCAACGAGTGCAAATGCTGCCAACCTAGAGTTAGAACAACATTTCCTGTATTAAATTGACTGGGGGTGGGGGGTGAATGTGTGTGAAAGAAGGGGGAGAAGCATGGTTGTTAGTATGCCTACTGTTGGCTAAGATAGGAGCAACTTTGTTGCCATGCTCTTAACCTCCACCCATACCAGCCGAAATGACTGCCATTTTGTTCTTTCAAATGAGGGAACCTAAAATTGGGGAGGGAGGGAGGAAGGGAGGGTTTTCCATCCAGCTCAGATGTATCAATCATCTCCAGACCTCACTCATAAGCCATATTAATGACTTCTGTCAAAATGTTGTTACGAGCATTCAAAATAAAGGGGGATTAGTACTGCAATTCTTTGCATGGCTCAGTTTCCACAGCTTATGGTTTTTATACCCCACTTTTCTCTACCTTCAGGAGTCTCAAAGCAGCTTACAATCACATTCTTTCCTCTCCCCACAACAGGCACCTTGTGAGGCAGGTGGGGCTGAGCGAGCTCTGAGAGAACTCTGACTGGCTCAGGGTCTTCCAGAAGGCTTCATGTGGAGGAGTGGGGAATCAAACCCAGTTCTCCAAATTACAGTCTGCCACTCTTAACCACCACACAATCCTGGCTGAGCACCATGCTGAGCAACAAGAAAAAACTAAGCCCAGGGCACCCAAGAAGGCTGGGAGCTCCTTCCTTCATGGGCTTTCAGGGCTTCTCTGTGATCCAGTGTTTTTGCTTTGGCACCTCAGCAAGTGTGTAATTAACAGGAATGGATATTTAGGACAAATCATCATCATAAGACTTGCTATTTCTTCCAGAAGAACTGACAATAAAGGAAGTGATACCTACAAACAAAGTGTATAATTAGAGCACACGAAACTGCTTCACAATACACAATCAGCCAGGTGAATCTGAACCCTCCTTCCCCGCCAGCAAAGCAAGGTTCGCAGTATTCACAGCTATTAGCAAATATAAGCCATTGTTAACTTTCCTGCTTCATCTTTAATTAAAAATTATTTGGCTCATCTCATCATCCGCATACTGTGTGACCAGCACGGTATCAAAAGGTGCTGTTTGAAAGCAGAGTGGGAGAACACACAAATGAGTGAGGGAATGCAATTTATGCATCAGAAGGATAAAGTTTGGGAGGAAAGCTCGAGATAAACAAATTGCTGCCAGTGAAACTTTAAGCACTTGGGGCAGATCCAGGGTGAGCTTTTCCTTTTCACCTCATTGTTAGAATTTGGTGCTTCACTCTATCATTGTTGTAAGATAATGGCTATTACATTCTCACCTATTGGTATAGCTTCCAGTTTGCAATGATTCATAGGGGTGTGGAATTTTTTTTCATCAGCATTTTTTTGGTTCGGGTCTATTGGACCGGGAAAAAATCTGGCATTTCCGAAAAATCCCAGATTCCAATACCAGTGTGGTATTTGAATCCAGGATCGTTTAGAAATCCCCCCTTTTTCCCCCAGAGTCCAATAGACTCGAGAATAAAAATACTGGGTAAAAAAAGGCAAGCCTGAAACTGGGTCTGGCTTGACTTCTCATGCCGTGCAGGAGAAGTTGGCCCCAGGGTCTGCGTGCCGTGGGTAGGCCTCTCCCTGCCACACACAGACCTGCCTGGGATGGCTTCTCCTGCAGTGCAGTTTAAACAGGGCTGCACGAGAAGCCAGTCCCAAGCCAAGCCACTGAGAACAGTCTGTTCCCCCCACCCCCCCCATCACAGCTGATCCTCGGGCTGTCTTCTGCAGTCCCTTTAAACTTACCCTTGTCCCAGACCATCTGAACCTTGCCTTAAAGACTCATCCCTTTCATCCACACCTAGGATATGTATTCCCCTAGGACAGGAGGGGAATTGAGGAAAGGTGGCTGACAGCTTGAAACATCCAGACTGAGTGTTTTGCTCTCTCCGGCTGCAGGTACTTATAGCCTGGGCATGGCTGGGCCATGCTCTCTTAGTCCTTAGTTCACTGATCATAGCCTTGGCCAGATGGATTAAGCTTGCGGTCACCAACTCAGAATGTCCTGTCTGCTTTTTGTCCTTTGCTGATTTTTTTAATACTTCATTTTATGTAAATTTTGTAAGGCACTTTGGGAGAAAAATAGAATACAAATATACTAAATATTGAGGAGGGGCTGTGGCTGGGTGGTAGGACATCTGCTTGATGTGCAGAAGGTCTGAGGTTCAACCCTTGGCATCTCCAGTTAAAGGATAAGGTAGTAGGTGATGTGAAAAACCTTTACCACAGATCCTGGAGAGCTGCTGCCAGTCTGAGTAGACAACACTGACTTCGATGGACCAAAAGCAGTTTTATATGTCCACATGTGTCCAAGAAATATCTAAATGGCCCAAATGTCTGGTGGATAACTGGATATTCCTTTTCCCTGTTCCTTTGGTCACCTGGCTTTGGCATACACATCTTTAAAGATGAAAACCTCTGAGCTGCTGCAATGCTTTGGACAGAGGCCTTGCACATGGGGAACCCATGTGCCAAGTCATAATCAAACATGACTACCTGCTGCAATTGTGCCACGCATTGGAGAGAACAGGTTTTAAATGATATTTTTGTTCTCTTTCTTGCCATCCCCTTAAGGGGAACACCACCACTTGCCTGTTCCAAGGATACACACTGGCCTTAATAAATATCAGCAATACATTCCTAAGAGGCTCTGAGCAACAGTCTCATTCATTATTTGCTTCCTGCATTGTCATTCCAGTCCTTGATCTCAACAGTTTCTATTCAGACCATTCAGAAACCCTTACAGGAAGCAGAAGCTTGAATACCAAAGCACCAAGGCTGTGTACAAGCCATTAACGCTATGAGTGCTTCTCTCCCAGGGTTGGTTCTACTGTCTGTGGGCTTGCTATCACAACAAGAATTGGCTATTGTTGACTTGCTGTATTGGAAGTGCTCACAGCAGGCCAAGATCTCTCTTCCCCTTCACCTGACATTGTTTCCTACCAGTGATTTACTGCCACTTTGTCAACGCGATGCTGCCATTCAGTGTATTGAGATCTTCAAAATGCAAGCCTCTTAGGACAGTGAAAGGAGCATTTCAGTACACATTGTACACATGCTTTTCTCTTTTTTCCCCTTCCATCCACTTGATTGTTTGTTCAAACAGACAGACTGTCAGTGAGTCAAAATTGAACCTGTTGACATAAGACAAGGATTTGATTGGAAATCTCTGTATATTTTTGCCAGTGGTGCTTATGAGGACATTGATGGATGTATCTGTCACACTGATATGTTTTTAACAATCTCATCCTTCTTTCAACGAACTCTGAAAGGGGCATGTGATTTTCCCCTCCTCCATAATGCCCTTACAATAACCCCATGAAGTAGATAAGGCTGACAATTAGCCACTGGCCCAAGATCTCCCAGTGGGTTCCATGTCATGGTGGGGATTTGAACCCATATCTCCCCTTTCCCAGTCTGACACTCTAACCTGGGGTGGCCAATCTTTCCTTTAATGGGAGTTACTTCTGAGTAATGGAAAATCTCCCAAGTGACTCCCACCCCAAGCATATTACCGAGTTTTGTTCTGTCCTGGAAACAGAACACGGACTAGAAACGGCACCAGAAATTAAGCTATTGGCTAAGTGGCAGAGAGAAAATAACATGATACGGGGGGACACCTTTTTTTAAATGCCTGGTGAATATATTTTCCTGGTTCTTCCAGGGGATACATGAGCCACTCTGCAACAGCTGGTGAGCTACCGGTAGCCCTTCTCTAACCACTACAACTCAGTGGTTTCTGGGGGGACACGGCAAATTGGTTTGCAATACAAGTGTAGGAATGCCAGCCTGACACATTTGTGTACTGGAAAAGGGAATCACAGACATCAGCACTCATGTTCCCTCTAAGCTGAGTTAGTGTGAGCTAGCTCACAGTTTTTTAGCCTCCGGCTCATGCATTTTTGTCTTAGCTCAGAAAGGATGGCTCCAGAGCAACCTACTTGATGCAGCACCCAAATTGCTCACTCACAACTTTAACGCCAGTAGCTCACGAAGTAGAATTTTTGCTCACAAGACTCCACAGCCTAGACAGAGCATTGATTCAGCACCCTCATTAGTATGTTTTCTGGCATGGAAATAAACATCCAGTGTACTGTCTGGGAGGCCAAGACATCACAAAATGAATCTTCACTGCTTGAATGGCAACCTATCCCTAATGGTTTCACTTTATGGAGCCTTAGGAAAGCCAACCCCTTATCCCCCAGTGCTAGGGTTGCCAACTCTGGGTTGGGAAATTTCTGGGGATTTGGGGGTGTATCTTGGGGGAGAGGAGTGACTGAAGTGGAGTAGAATAACACAGAATCCACCTCCCAAAGCAGCCACTTTCTCTAAGGGAACTGGCTGCTGTTGGATGGAGATCAGCTGTAATTCCAGGGTTGTCAGCCTTACCCAGGGCACACATCAGAAGCAGTGGAGGTGAGAGGCCTGAAAGCTCCTACTGGAATTCATTTTTTTTTAATAGAAGTCACAAAGGGACTTTTAGCTGTCATTTCATACAGTAAACACAAACTCATTAAGGTGAGATGTGGAATTCATCATTCTACATTTTTCCAGAACAGCATTAAACTTCAGAATGAGATCTATGGTATTATAAGTTGGCTAGTCCATTTGCAAACACATTTCTGTGGCACTGACACAGAAGAAATCACGGTAAGAACGTACAGAGTAAGAATGTAAGGATGTACTCATGCTGGCCATTAAAAAAAAAAAAAATCAGTTCCAAGATTTGCTAACTCTAGAAATCAGGGATAAACGGCCTATTATGACAGTTCCAGAAAATACACTGTTGCACTCACCTTATGAACAGATATACCTAGCAAACATTATAGGTCTGACAAAACTGAATTTCAAAGCTGTCTGGTTTATATAGGTCCATTTCAAATGGATTCTCATCATTATTTTTCTGCATATACGTGTTGGGTGCACATGGAATTGGGCATAATGATATGGAAGGGGATTGGAACACATGTTTTCCTTGTCTATTTGCCCCTCCCTATTAAATTACCTGGGTGGCTCAGAGGTTAAGATGCTGAGCTGCAGACCAGAAGGTCTGTAGTTCAGCAGTTTGAGACCCTAGGGCTGCATGACGGAGTGAGCTCCCATCTCTGGCCGCAGCTCCTGCCAACCTAGCAGTTCAGAAGCAAGAAACTGCAAGGAGATAAATAGGTACTGCTTCAGTGGGAAGGTAACAACGTTCCATGCACCTCGGCATCTAGTCATGTTGGCCACATGACCATGGAGAAGTCTATGGACAGCGCTGGCTCTTCAGCTTGGAAATGGAGATGAGCACAGCCCCCTAGAGCTGAATTTGACTGGCTTTCGAGCAAAGGAAACCTTTATCTTTTTATTAAACTAAGGCATTTGGTCAGATGACCTCAGGGAGAAGTAGGCTGCTTTTTTGCCCGTACCCCAGCAATCTGGCTGGTCCATCATCTGAGACCAGAGGAACAAGTAGGTCAGCTTCTCAGCTGTTGTAGCTGCCTGTTCTTTAATGTAGGAACCAGGAGGAAGTGTCTGTGGGAGACACTGTGATTAGCAGAGCACATGCCTTGTCATTACAGAAGCAGAGGAGATCGGTCTGCATTGCCTCTTGCAATGTCTTCAGCCATTACCAGTTGATCTTCAACCAACTAGCATGGGTGCAAGTGGCCAGTGTAGAGGCAGCCCTTTTAACTATGAGACTGGGCTATTAATTCAGGTGAAGTTAAATAAACTCTCAGGAAGTTAAAAATAAAAGATTGTATGTTCCTTACACAACAGCAAAAAAAAGTGCAGATATCTTCTTTTGTTTTAAGAGTCTCAGGATATATGTCTGTCTGTCTGTCTATCTATCTATCTCTATATTAGACAGTGTTACTGATGCAACAAAAATGCAATTGAGCAAACTCTGGAGGGTAGCAAAAGACAAGAGGGCCTGGCGTGATGTGGCCCATGGGGTCACCAAGAGTCAAACTCGACTGTGCATCTGAACAACTATATATATAATTTCAACTTTTACCCCGCCCTCCCCGCCAGAGCCGGCTCAGGACGGCTCACATCAAACCAATAAAACAATATTCATTACATAATATATTTAAAACACTACATAATAACAATTTAAAACCATTAATATTGATGGCAGTTCTCTGAATAAAGTGTGTTCGTGCACGGTCAGCTGTGCTACCACTCTAAAAAGCTTCAGCTCTAGGCTGGCCCAGAGGCTATCGGCAGGCCTGTTGGAAAAGCTCCATTTTCACGTCCCTGTGGAACTGTGAGAGGTCCCACAGGGCCCTGATCTCAACAGGGAGCTCGTTCCAGTAAGCTGGAGCTGCTAAGGAAGATGCCCTGGTCCTAGTCGATGCCAGCCTGGCATCCTTTGGACCAGGGAGGGCCAGGTGATTTTGCAGTCCTGATCAAAGTGTTCTCTGGGGAATATGTGGGGAAAGGCGGTCCCTCAGGTAGGCAGGTCCCTGACCATAAAGGGCTTTAAAGGTCAAAACCAGCACCTTGAAGCGGATCCAGAATGCTACTGGAAGCCTTTAGTACAGGCTGGATGTGTTCCCACATAGCCCCATCAACAGCCTGGCCACCACATTTTGCACCAGCTGCAGCTTCCGAAGTTGCACAAGGGCAGCCCCATGTAGAGAGCGTTGCAGTAGTCCAACCTTTAGCTGCCTCAGTTCTTTCAAAAGGAATGAATGTGTGGCATCCTAATTAAAGTTTACTTGTGTTTGATTTTTTTTTGCTTGTTTGTTTCTATTTCTCAGAAAGCAAATCTCCCTATGACAATTCTTTTGGTGGGGCGCACTCTGCCCACTTTAGCCCACAGAAGTAAAACAGCAGGCGAAATATGAGCTCCTTCTATTTAATTAACCCATTTTAATTCGCTTCTACAGAGCTCTTGCAGATGAAACAGCTGGGTTCATACTTTTTTTTTTTTTGCTTCGTTCCCTTCACATATCTTAATCTTTCATTGAAAATGATCAAAAAGCACCAGCAGCAGATGGAGATGCAATATGAAAGGTCTCACAAAGGAGCTGAGCTATCAGAGGGGAGGGGGGAGGCAGAGAAGGGTTTCAGATTAAGGTTTGGAAAAAAATATCTCCAGGCATCAAAATCCACTGGCAACTCTGCATCTCCCTTGGTTTTCTTAAAAAGAAAAATGCCAATGATTATTAGTTGGCTTTCTGAACTATTGGATCTAAATACTTATTTTCTGTGCAACGGCTTTCAAGTGGTTTTAAGAGGAGCATTACTGAACCATGCAGCCAAGCACCTGCAGAAGTCACAGATATGGAAGAACAGCTTCAAATGTGTTTTTTTAAAGAAGCATTTGCTTCTCCATCCTCCAGAGCACAGAATCTTCTTCCCTTGCAACAACCCAGTGGAACAAAGCCTCAAAAACAAACCAGGGTTGTCCCAGGGTCAAAAGAAGGCTTAATTAAAGGGAGCTGAGATCTAGCATGGGGCCCCTCTCAATCAGAATCACATAGAAACACTTCAGTCAATTATTCCTTGCAGATTTTTCTCTCCATTCAAATTCTAAAGTAGTGTAACATAAAAATGCATTGTTATAATTACCATGGTTGCCACAGAAACCCACAGTGCACACCTGATGTGGTCAACGAGATAAGGGAAGTCAAAGGGAGGAAACAGAAATGGCCTGACATTATGTAGCTGAACTAACAGTGGGATTTTACATATTCTCGTTTCCCTTGCTTGTACGTTCCTGTTTCTTTGGGGGTGGGGGTGGTAGTGGTGCTGTTCCACATGCGTTTTGGTCCCTCTAATGGTTGATTCGATATTATACTGGTTTATGTCTGGCATATCTCCCTGCAGATTTAAACTGCAGGTTTTTATGCCAGGTAAACCCATAATTTTTTAAACCTAAATTTCAGGCACAGTGGGTCAGGGTTATGTAGGAAGGAGAGAAGGAATTTAATGTTCCCATCTCTGCATAGGTTTTCCTATCAAAACCACTCCTTTCCCCATGCTTATATTGAAGCAGGGTAAAATATCAGTTATCTATCTTGTTTTCCTTCTGAGGCTAGAGGTCATCACTGTGGTAGTATGCAGAATGGGAGGATTGAACCCGTCTTCCTTCCCTCTGTAGTCCTAACTTTATATAAGGGTCCCACATCCCTGAAATTTAGCTTTAAAGGACTCGTTTTAATCCAGTGATCTCCTGTCTTTGTTTAGTCCTCAGTTTTCAAGTGATACATCAGTTTACAGTCAAAGAACACCAAACCCATGAGTTAAACCAAAGCTTGACTTGTACAGTTATATGAGAGAGAAAATATCTATCAGTCGTCTCTAAGCCATTCACAATAACTCCTTATAATATTTCCCCTTTATCCCATCTTCATTCCTCAAATTAGGGGAAGGGGTATTTCCAGGGCAATGGGGAATGTTTCTGTGAATACAGAAGGCAAGGCAGACTTCCTGATTCTTAGTCATAATCATACTTAGATTTCAACTGGAAATGGGAAGCGTATAGCTCATTCTCTCAGTAACTGTACCTCATCTCTTGGTCCAGTCAAGACAGGTACTAGCAAGCAGCAAAGAAAAGCGCATGCCCATTCCTGAATAATAGTGGCACACATCTCGGCTCACACACTGCTTCTGGCAATGCTGAAACAGTGCACCAGCCAAGAGAGTCTCTTGATTCACTTCTCTTGGCTACTTTGTTCTTGGCATAATGAGGGTGAGGTCAATCTGGCAAGCTGCAAAGACTCGCAGATGGGGCCATATTGGCTTGGGGATTATATGTTGGGCAGGTCTGCTTTGAACTAAGGAATAGCTTTCCAAATATAGTGTGATGCATTGATGAATCTCATCCAACCCCACAGAGCAACTTTTGATAGAATGCTTTCATGCTTTCCAGGTGGATGCTAAGAAGAAAGTATGCCTCTGGGAATCTGGTTTCATTTTGTGAACAGTTGGAATATATATATATATATATATATATATATATATATATATACACACACACATATATTCTGCTTTGCAGGCTCTTCTTTGAATTACTCACCCCTTGCCCAATTCCCAATTCCCAAATATTGAAATTGATAGGTTTAGGGGTGGAGGTTTTGTACATGTCTTACCTGGGCTGCCCTTGGTTGATAGAAAGGTACATCTCCCAAGATGTTTCTTCAGGGATAGCCCCATGTGGAATCAGCAAACTAACTCCTGTAACAGAACAAAAACAGGGATTATTGGGAGATAACCCAGGTCTACGTTGGAAATGGAATGAATCAAAATTGTAGGGAAGAGTTAGGCTAAAGGAACAAAGTGGCCTTTTTGTGAGAGAAATGGACTGTCATTACCATGCCTGCTGCATAGTAGCCAGTGTAGTTTATTGGTTAGAGCACCAGACTAGGACTCAGAAGACCCAGGTTCAAATCCCCACTCTGCCATGGAATTCTGCTGGGTGACCTTGGGCCTGTACTCTCTCAGCCCAATCTACCTCACAGGGTTGTTGTGAGGACAAAATGGAAGAAAGGAGAAAAATGGGGACTCCTTTGGGACCAAATTAAAGAGAAAGATTAAGTAAATAATAGCAGTAATAACAACAATAATAAAAAAATACTTCTGTTCAGGTACATAAGCTCATGATTTTTTTGATTAGGCCACATTGCAACATCTTAGCTAATATTGTGCCAGGAACTGAGATAACACAAGAGAGAAATTGCTTCTTATACTACAGGAATGTGATTTTGGTAATTGCGTTAACCTGAAAGAGCAAATTTCAGTGCTGTACTGGGGAAATTCAAAAGGAAGAATAAAAATGTTTCAAAAGTTTGATGGTTTTTGGATGTTTGATGGAATTTAGAGTGTCAAGTAGACTTTGCCCTAAACTGGGGGGCTCAGACTATCCTGATCTCATCTGATCACAGAAGGTAAGCTGGGTTGGCCCTGGTTAATTACTTGGATGGGAGACCACCAAGAAAGTCCAGGGTTGCTATATAGAGGGAGGCAATGGCAAACCACCTCTGTTTGCCTCTTGCCTTGAAAATCTTAGGGGGGCACCATAGGTTGCCTGAAATTTGATGGCACTTTACAGACATGCGTGAAAAATTCATATCTCTTCGGGGGGTTATAATGAAGGAAGTTGAGTTTCCCTGCCAGAAGTCTTCTTTCCAGTTCTCCTTGCATGTGTGTGTGCACATACACTCACAATAAAACAAAAGCTGGCTAATCTTCTACCTAACAAGTAAGCCTCGGGATCATCTGATGATGATGATGATTTGTGTTAAGATCCTGAGGAATGTCAATTAGCTGCAAAATGAAGCTGTGGTGTGGTGAGGGTATAGGTTATGGCGTGGTTGTAAAAGGGGTATAAGTCTTCCTGTTTCTCTGATAAGAACATAAGAAAAGCCAGTGTTGGATCAGAAGCCCTCCCACTGTTGCCTTCCACCCAAACACCAAGATTACAGAGCATCACTTGCCCGAGACTGAGAGTTCCTATCTATACTTTGTGGCTATTAGCCACTGATGGACCTCTGCCCCATATGTTTATCCAATTCCCTCTTGAAGCCGTCCATGCTTGTAGCCGCCGCCACCTCCTGTGGCAGTGAATTCCACGGGTTAATCACTCTTTGGGTGAAGAAGTACTTCCTTTTATCTGTTCTAACCAGACTGCTCAGCAATTTCATGGAGTGCCCATGAGTTCTTGTATTATGAGAAAGGGAGAAAAGGACTTCTTTCTCTACCTGCTCTATCTCATGCATAATCTTATAAACCTCGATCATATCCCTTCCCAGTGCTTTAAGCCCTAGGAATGAGGTATGCATATTTTTGTGCTTGATTCCCACCCCCCCGGGGGGGGGGGGGTTTAAAACAACTTGGCAGAGGGTATTTCTGATCTGGGAAATAGCACAAGGAGGAACTGCTCCTGTTATGTATTGACCATGCGGTCGCCATGTGCTCTCTTAATTGCGACCGCATGGCCAGAGCACATGGCCAAGAAACTACCTGAGCTTCAGCCAGCTAGAACAAAGGCCAGGTGGATTCAAACCGGCCACCAATCCTGTACCTAGGTTTCTCCCAGGGAACCTATGAAATGTAAATAGACTTATAATAGCCTATCAGGCCAGTTGGGTGAGGTCAGGGGATTGTCCCTGACCAGCATAAAAGGAGGGCTTCGAGCCCTGGGTGGTATGCTTCATCCGGACCAGCAATAAAGATCTAGCTGTTTCACTATTCCATGGACTCCCGACTCCAATACTTATCAGTGGCGACGAGGATGGGATCCCGATGAGCAACTCTCCAGCAGACCACAGCAGCACAGCGAGCTCCGTCCCACCGGCCGCAGGCATCTCCGAGCTCCAGCACTCCAACGCCTCGCCGCAAGCTGCTCTGAGCCCAATCCTCCGGCACTAGCCAGCGCCAAGCCTCAGCGCTCCCCGGCACCGCTGCAAGACACGAGGACATCGCTCAAACAGCTGCCGCCGCTCCTGCTCTGGTAAATATGGCAAACGCTCCGGGACCAATTACCCCTTTTGATATGTCTCGCCCCGAGACGTGGGAGTCCTGGCTCAAGACGCTGGGTTGCGCCTTTAAGGTCCGTGGAATCACAGATGCGGACCTGAAGAGTGCCTGGCTCTTGAGTTCCGGAGGGGTGGAGGTCATGCGGGTGGCCCAGAACCTACTAGCCCCGCAAGACCCCACCGAGGTGTCTTACGACGTGCTCACCAAGACCCTCGGCGATTACTTCGCCCCGAAGCCATCAAAACTGGCCAGGCGCTGGGAGTTCATACAGCGCCAGCAGCAGCCGGGGGAGTCGGCCGCCACTTTCCTGGCTGAACTCCGTCGACTAGCTGTGGGCTGCGAATTCCGCCACATGGATGACCACGTGGAGACCGCCTTCATGGGAGGGGTCCGGGAAGCCAAGCTCCGCCGGCGCCTCATTGCAATGCCGGAGCCAACCTTGGAGAAGGTGCTCGAAACTGCGGCAGCCTTCGAGACAACGCAAAAGGACAAGGCAGCCACCAAAGTCCACCAGGCGGCTCCTCCCGAACCCGACTCAAGCGAAGAAGAGGACATCCACCGGATGCAACCACGCTCGAAGAAGGGTGAGCCCGGCGTCCCCAGGCCCAAGGGCCGGCGCCCAGCATCTGTTTCTGTTCCCTCTTCTGCTTCCCTCAACAGGCAGGCCCCAACATGCGCCAGCTGCGGGGACCCCCACAACAGATGGTCATGTCGCTTCCGTGATGCCATCTGCCGTGCCTGCGGGAAAGCAGGACATCTCGCCCGGGCCTGCCGCCTGAGGAACAGCCACCGTGCCCCAGCAGCGAACTTCGAAGAAGTGGGTAGTGTCGTTCCCATGGCCACGGCCTCTCCGAATAGAGGGAGTTCCTTGCTCCATGGAACTGGACTCAGGGTCAGCATATTCAATTGTGTCCGCAGCTACGTTCCGCCGCCTCTGCCCGAAGGGGGCACGCTGGCTGCGGCTGCCGGCTGGGTTGGTCCTCCGGGACTTCCAGAAAAACCCAGTGGCTATTAAGGGGCTAGCCAGGGTCCGGGTCCAGTACCATGCCTTTAATGGCCTGCTGGACCTTCTCGTGGTGGAGCGCAATCTAACCAGTCTCCTAGGTCGCGCCTCGTTCAAGCCGCTCGGAGTGCAGTGGACCAGAATACACCGCATGGGCTCTACTGACTTCTCATCCATCTGCGAGGAATTTCCTGCCGTTTTCGATGGCTCATTGGGCTGCTACAAAGGACCCCCGGTTTCCTTCGACCTGGACCCGGCAGTCCGGCCCATCCGCGTGGCCGTCCGCCGGCCACCACTCGCCTTCCAGCCCAAAGTGGAGGCGGAGTTGGAAAAGCTCGTGGCACAAGGGGTGCTCGAGCCGGTCTCCCACGCCAAGTGGGAGACTCCCATTGTGACCCCCCTCAAAGCTAACGGGGAAGACCGCATCTGCGCGGATTACAAATGTACAATTAATAAGGCATTACAGGACCACGCGTACCCGGTACCAGTGGTCAGCCATGTTCTGGCCTCCCTCGCGGGCGCCAAAATATTTGGAAAATTAGACTTGGCCCAAGCCTATCAGCGCTTCCTGTAGACGAAGCAACGGCCGAGGCACAAACGATTGTGACTCACAAGGGAGCGTTCAAGGTAAAACGCCTCCAATTTGGGGTCAGCGTAGCACCCAGAATCTTTCAAAATCTAATGGATTCTCTCCTAAAAGATGTTCCAGGAGTGAAGCCATTCTTCGACGACGTCCTCATCGCCGCCCCGGACGCCGACACGTTCGCAGCTCGCCTCCGGATGGTGCTGCAAAGGTTCCAGGACGCGGGTCTCAAAGTTCGAAAAGACAAGTGCACCCTGGGAGTCTCCTCGGTGACCTTCTTGGGGTTCCAAGTCACCGCAGACGGCATTCACCCTACAAAGGAGAAGGTAGCGGCAATTACAGGTGCACCCCGCCCGTCCTCAAAGGCGGAACTCCAGGCGTTCTTGGGACTTGTGAACTTCTACCACGCTTTCCTTCCGCACAAGGCGGCGGTCGCTGAACCCCTGCATCATCTCCTGGACAAGGGAGCGGCTTGGGCCTGGGGTCCCAAGCATGATGCAGCCTTCCGGGCCGTCAAAGACTTATTAATTTCAAATGTGGTCTTGGCGCATTTCGATGAGAGGCTCCCTGTCATCCTGGCCTGCGACGCATCCCCCTACGGCGTTGGGGCGGTCTTGGGACACCGGCTACCCAACGGAAAGGAGGTACCGGTTGCCTACTACTCCAGGACCCTGTCGTTGGCAGAACGGAACTACGCCCAGATCGACAAGGAGGCCCTAGCAATCGTAGCTGGCGTCAGGAAATTCCACGACTATCTCTACGGACGGTCGTTCACCATGGCCACAGATCACAAGCCGCTGCTGGGTCTCCTTGCCCCCCACAGGCAGACCCCTCACATGCTGTCCCCGCGGGTCCTGCGGTGGTCAATTTTTTGGTCAGGCTACTCCTACGAATTGGTACATCACCCGGGGAAGGCGATGGGTCATGCAGACGCCCTCAGCCGTCTTCCCCTCCCGTCCTGCGACCCTGATCTGGCTCCCGCTTTCCACGTCGCGCTCCTAGAGGATCTACCGGAGCGCCCCGTACAGGTATCGGATGTGGCCCATTGCACGCGGCGGGACCACATCCTTTCCCGTGTCTCGGACTGGGTGGGAAGGGGGTGGCCAGAAAAACCGGGACCAGATTTTGCCGCTTTCACGGCACGCAGGCACGAACTATCGGCCCACAAGGGATGCCTGCTATGGGGATCTCGAGTGGTGATCCCTGGGCCCCTGCGGCCCCGAGTGCTAGAGGCCCTCCACGAGGCTCACCCGGGAATTGTGCGCATGAAAGCTCTGGCCCGGAGTTACGTATGGTGGCCAGGCCTGGACAAAGACATTGAGGGGCGGGTCCAGAAGTGTACCAAATGCCAGGAGTCACGGCCAGATCCACCACACGCTCCTGTCCGATCCTGGGAATCTACTAACAAGCCCTGGTCCTGCCTGCACCTAGACTTCGCGGGACCGGTCCAGGGCCGGTTGTTTCTTATCGTTGTTGACAGCTACAGCAAGTGGCTTGAGGTAGTGCCGGTAGCTTCGACCTCCACCAACGCTGCCTTAAGAAGTCTCTGGCTGATCTTCGCGACACACGGAATGCCAGAAACTCTCGTGACCGACAACGGGACCGCCTTCACCTCCGGTGAGTTTCAACGGTTTGTGGAAGCCTGCGGTCTGCGCCACATCCGCTCCGCTCCGTTCCACCCCGCAACCAACGGCCAGGCCGAGCGCATGGTGAGGACAACGAAGGACGCGTTAAAGAAGATGGAGCATGGCGACTGGGAAGAGCAGCTGTACAAGTTCTTGTTCTGCCAATGGAACACACCCCACTTAGGGATCGGGCGCCGGCCAGCCGAACTTCTGATGGGAAGACGACTGGGAACCGTCTTGGACCGCCTACATCCCGACCGAGCAATCGAGGGGAACCCGACAACAGAGGACCGGCCAGCTGCCCGAGGATTCGCTCCCGAAGACCCCGTATACGCAAAGAACTTCGCGCGGGGTCCGACATGGCTCCCCGCGAGGATCGTCCGAGTCACAGGGCCTTATTCCTACGAGGTCCTTACGGAAGATGGCGTAGTCTGGAAACGGCACATTGACCAGATTCGACGCCGTACCCAGAACCACGATGATACCCAGGCCCCCGAACTCCCTGCACCAACAGACCGTGACATCGACACGACTCCAGAAGCAGCGCCAGACCCTGATCCGGAGACTGCGGAGATGCCGCTCCTGCCCGCGGACGAAGCAGTCGCACCATCCACACCTGAACAACCCCCGAGCAGACAGGCCCCACCAGCAGAACAACTACCCACACCGCAACCTGCCGACACTAGCAACACGCCCTGCCGTACAACCCCCCGGCGCTCTGGACGTGAGCACAGACGCCCGGACTATCTCAAAGACTATGTGTGCAGAGGGGTTCTGGACTATGGGGGGAGGGGTGTTATGTATTGACCATGCGGTCGCCATGTGCTCTCTTAATTGCGACCGCATGGCCAGAGCACATGGCCAGAGCATGGCCAGAGCACATGGCCAAGAAACTACCTGAGCTTCAGCCAGCTAGAACAAAGGCCAGGTGGATTCAAACCGGCCACCAATCCTGTACCTAGGTTTCTCCCAGGGAACCTATGAAATGTAAATAGACTTATAATAGCCTATCAGGCCAGTTGGGTGAGGTCAGGGGATTGTCCCTGACCAGCATAAAAGGAGGGCTTCGAGCCCTGGGTTGTATGCTTCATCCGGACCAGCAATAAAGATCTAGCTGTTTCACTATTCCATGGACTCCCGACTCCAATACTTATCAGCTCCCTTCTCCCAAATCAGACCCTTCTGTAGCTGCTTTCTGCAGCTGAACTATGTATCTGGGGTGCCCCCACTGATCCCAAGCATCAGATGTTCTTTGGCCCTGGACCATCTTCCAGAAAAGTTCAATGGCCCCTCAATCAATCCCCTTACAAAGCCTGGGGAAAAAAACACAAAGGCCCTATTGCCTCTCCTCCCACACTCCCAATATGTCAGACCACATGCGATTCTTTTCCAGGTGGCCAGCTGACAATTTCTGTACATTCAATGGCAATTATAAACTATTAAACTTCCCGGTGTATTCAATATGCCTCCTAATGGTATAGGGCTTTTGTGTGTGTGTGTTTCTGAAAGCCTCTTGTCCTTTAAAAGAGGATAAATGACCTATGTTAGTAATGCTGCTACACCTATTATGAGGTATTAAACAAGGTACTAAACAAGACATGCTTCTAAGAAATGCACTTTTGTTTCAGTTTAATAAATTCAAGAGCAGGCCTTTACCCCTTGCTGAGAGGTCTTGCCATCCCCTGACTTCTCTTTGCCTCAGCCTTCCAAAATGGTGCTCCAGGGGAGAAAATGATTTCTCCACTCTGAACAGTTGGAACGATCAGATTCACAATATTGCAAAGGTGAGTCTCACTTTCAGTTGTCGCTTGGCACAGAATTCCATTGAGCTGCACATAGAATTCTCAGTATGAGAATTGCTTCTTGTTTCTTTCTCCTCTGCATCTCTTCGTAGGGTCTCCAGATGGTTCCATTTGAAGATGTGCCAGATGGATCCATCTGCTGGCAACCCCAAGAGCTTTTGGGGGTGGAGCATGGTGACATCATGGCTTGGGACACCACTTCTGGGTATGTAACTGGAAGTGATGTCATGGTGTCACTGATTCCCCCCTCATTGTGCTCCTGCCACTCCACTGAGCGAGAGTGGGAGCCTAGAACCTGGGGGGGCAGATATCCTGCCATAGTGGAAGCCTTGGCATGCCTCTCTCTTCCCCACCCCATTTCTACCTGTATGCTAGTCAGTCAGTCACACCAGATGCACACACCACCCCAGAGCAACTGCCCATGTCACATCCCCTTAAGGAGACACCCCCCCACACACACACACACAGTTGCAAGAAATATGATGCTAGGGAATAAAGACCTATTCCTGTTCAGTCAGGCATTGTCTTTTTTACTGCTGTCTTTTGAATGCCAGTTCCAAAGAGCTTCATGGCGGGGCTGGCTGAAGTTCTTTAATAGATCCTTCTGCACAGGGGCTCCTTGGGCCACATCACTGCAGCTCCCTTCTGAGCCTCAAGTCACGGTGACCAAAACTAACGAAACCCTGCCACTTCCCCACAGCAACTACCACTACATTGCAGGATACAACATGTGACCTTCTAGCACTCCTTTTACCCCAAGTGGCTGACATTGTTCTCCCTTTTGGGTTCCTACAAGGGAGAAAAGCAGGGCATTTTTTTTAAAAAAAGCAATAATATCTTAATTTTTTCTCACAACAACCCTCTGAGGTAGGCTAGGCTGAGCAAGAGAGACACCGACTGGCTGGAAGTGACCCATTGGGCTTCCACAGCAGGATGCAGATTTGAACCGGGGTCTCCCAGATCTTAGCCTGACACTCTACCCAATACACCATGCCGGCTCTCACAACTAAAGAAAGAAAAATGGAGAAGAGACAATGAAGTCTGAGGCTTTCCGCCTTAACTCTCCATTTTAGTATAGAGATGGCGTCCTCTTAATTTCATTACTGATGCAGCGAGACCAAAGTGGCTGTCACTCCTGTGCTGTTCCTGCAGTTTAGGGCTCATTAGAAAACAAGTTATTCGTGCTTTGAATTTATGACCCTGTTGGTGACATGTTGGTCATCATTAGTCTCTTTTACTTACATGAAGAATAAGTCCATTAAGAGCCTCGCTCTCAGCCTCTGAAGCAATGACACCAGTGATTGAGCTAATCTTAATATCAATAATAGGAGGAGACAACCCCTCATTATATTAGTGAGGTGGTGTTTTTATGTGATTAATAAGCATTCAGTATTTGCTGCTGGAACAACACACTGTGATGTTTCAAAGGAACCATAGGACAGTCGTTGTCTCTTCACTGGGCAAGGTTGAGAAAGGTTAAATCTCTCTAAAAGCATCAGGGAGGACGATTAAAGAGCTGTATCTATCCCAGTAGTTGACGTTTGTTATGCAGGGACCTGGGAAAACTGTGCGAGACCCAGGGAAGACACCAGGAGACCTCGTGAAGGTGGAGCCAGCCTGGTCTGCCACCCCACCCCATGGGATGTAAATGGGGCCCTCAGTAAGTTGGGGGCCCACACTTTGTGTATGTATTATATTGCTCTTATTGAATCGCTTTCTCCCTTTGGGTATCCATTTTTTTTCATTGCTAAACATTTTTTTAGATACTTTTTATTTGCATCATTTCTGATTTTTGTGGTTCTAGCCTTTTTGCACTGCTCGTTGGCTATCTCTTGCTATCTGATTAGCAAGGAGTAATCTGCCTTGAGTCTCAGCAAGGCAGACTGGGCTATAATTAAAATAAATAAACAAATAAAAAGAGGAATTCCCCCCCCCCAACAAGAAAGAACATGGAAGTTGGAAACCTGTCTCAAAACGTGACAAGCAATTCATTTTTTCTGCTCCTACGAAACCTGAGTTTCGGCAGAGTGGTATACAAACTTCCTTTTTATGAACCCTGCTCCCTCCAAAATAACTGGCATTCATATGTGAGACACAGATAACAGTGGAAGAATGGGCCTTTGATAACTGTCCTATTCCTATACTGTAAGGGAGGGAATTGTGGCATGCACAAAGGCCAAGGTGCCTTCCACAATAAGCCACTGCCTGCAGTTTACAAGAAGAAACTCATAATTATTGCACCCTTTATATTTACTCTGAGAATCTAGTCTCCTACATTCTTCTCTGTGCAAGTAAACAATATTTCATTGCATGTAGTCTTTTGACTCACAGGAAAAAGCATGAATCAGAAATAATGACTGAGTGGTATGGAAAACCAGTGCCGCCAAAGGAGAAGCTCAGTTTCTGAAAGCAAAGTAAATCCCTAACAGTCAGATGCTCAAGGGCCAAGTTTGCTTTTTGGACATGCCGCTCAAGCCATTGGTCTTTAGGAATGAGAGAAAGAAACACCTGCTACCCCCAACCACCTTTAATTTTGTGTAAGAGCAGTCTAGTTGGAGATTAATATTATTTTGCATATAAAAACACATCCAAGAATCATCATTTTCTTAAAACCTTCAGAACTGCTCTTTGATCACAGAAAGCTGTTAGGATTAAAGTCTTATTCAAGGTGATACCATCAGCCTGCTGCTCCTGGGACTCTCCACCAAGTATTTTAAATTCCCCCGTTGCCACTATGTTAATCTACTACCAACCTTACCCCTTCCATGAGGATTTTTAATCCCATCTTTTTACTCCACCTGCATTTTATCTACTCTCTGTGAGGTAAGTTAGGCATAAACAAAATGGCTGGCCCTAGGTCACCTGTAGTGTCATCCTAAGCAAAGTTATACCCCTCTCAGGCCACTGGTGTCATTGGATATTAAAGGGTGTAGTTCTGGTAGGATGGGACCATAAGTGAGCACCCCAACTAACTAGACACATGAACCCTGGTCTTAATGTGCTAATCACTGCTTCACAAGGCCTTTTTATAATATAGTTTCAGTTAGGTACTTGCGGTGGTCTGCAGTAGAAGAGCAAGATTCAAGTCCAGCAGCACCAACAAGATTTCCAGGGCACAAGCTTTTGAGAGTCAAAGGTCCCTTTTGTTGGAATATACAACATCTATAGTGTACCTACTTGAAGAAGATCAGAAGAACAGCCTATAGGAGACAGCTGAAGGTCTGCTAGTTAGCACAGCTGGATTAGGGACCTCCCACATTTTCAAATTATGTCCTTCCTGTCTCCTGATTGGCTCTTTTGCAGATTCCCTGCTCCTGCAGAGCTTCTGTTGCTGTTGTTTGTCCTTCGGCATCTAGCATTCACTCCACATTTTTTTAAACTGGGAGGAAAAGGTGCAGCTCAAAACCACATTCAATTACCTCGGGGCATCGCTGTACTGATTGCAAAGTCACCCCTGAATGGCCATACATTTATGCAGAAGGTACCATAAAACCCAATGATCAAAGAAAGCAGAAGCAGCATGCAGTGTAGAGGGTGCCATAAAACCCGATGATCAAAGAAGGTGAAAGTAACATGCAATGCAGACGGGGATTTCTGTTCCAACCAGGGGAGGGGGCAATGCAGAATCACCCATAGTTAGCTCTCTCTCTCTGTGTGTGTTCTATCAAAGTTTGTTCTTTAATAAACCAATTTATCTTTTTTTAAACAGCTGGAGCTCTGCTTTCTTGCATATTTAAACTCTGCCAACATCTTTGTCAGCTTTGATGCTCAAAAGCTTATACCCTGGAGATACTGTTGGTATTTAAGGTGCTACTGAACTTGAATCTTGGTTTTATAAAATGTGTGTATCAAAGCAACCTGAATTCTTCAACAGGTATGTGTACATGTCTTCTGAAGACTTTTGGATAGATATACATGTTAGGGAAACCCCATGCATGGTAAAACTCAGCTGAGCTGTTTCAAACTTTAGCTGAAGCAGGCTGGGTTGGGGAAGTGCTACAGCCCAAACATTTTTTTTAAAGAAACAATTCTGCTCTTTGGGCTTCCTGTAACGAAACAAAACTCCTTTTAGGATTTAGATGTTGGTAAAAAGGATGCAATCATTGTTGCATCTCTGCAGAGAGACTGTAATGAGGACCACATCTCTTCTTCTTTTTTTCCCTGTCAAGATGCAGCCAACTTATGGCAATTCCTATAGGGGTTTCAAGGCAACAGATGTTCAGAGGTGGTTTCCAATTGCTTGCCTCTGCATAGCAACCCGGGTATTCCTTGGTGGGTTCTCATCCAAGTATTAACCAGGGCTGACCCTGCTTGGCTTCTGAGATCTGATGAGACTTGGCTACCCTGGGCTATCCAGGACAAGGCCACAATGGGCAGCGGTGTGTGTTGATGATCCATGAGCAGGTCAACACTTCTATTAAATAATTTTTTAAAAAGTGACAGCAGTTTGTAGATGCAATGCTTGGGAAAGGAGCACAAATTTTTCATATGCACCTTTTTCTTGATCTAACTTCACCGCCCCCAGTGGCTGCACGAGAACCACGATGGCTCTCCTGCATAATCATTTCATTCCAGAGAGGCAGTCTGGTGTTGTGGTTAGACTGTCAGCCCCAGATCTGGGAGACCAAGGTTCCAATCCCTGCTCAGACACGGTGGGTACAGTCACTGTCTCTCAGCCTCACATGCCTCCCAGCATTGTTGTGAGGATAAACTGGAGCACAGGAGCACCATGTACACCGTCCTGAGATCCTTAAAAGAAGGGGTGTGATCTTAAAAGGTGATAGATCTCATAGTGTTAGGCTCTCACATAGGCGTCAGCTGTGGGGGGGCTCAGGCCCCCCCTGAGATTTCCCGGGAGGACTGAGCCCCCCGGTTAAATGGGGTGCCTGCCTGCCACCGCTGACACTGCCGTGCTTCCCTGATTAGGCCCACTCCCGTCCCAGCTCCCCTGTACCCACCCGCTCGCTCGCTCCCTCCCTCCCACCTTCCTTCCCGGGGACATCTGGGCGACTGCCAGGGTGACGCTCTAACATTCGCCCCAAAACTCTATGGCATCATAGAGTTTCGGGGGGATTGCGAGAGCATCGCCCTGGCAATGTGCCCAGCGTGATGACGTCACTTCCGGGTGACATAATCACACTGGGTAGTCGCCCCGAATGGCCCAGGGAGGGTGTGAGCGAGCGATTGAGTTCTCGGGAGCCAGGAGCCAGCCGGGCAGGTGGGCGGGAGGAGGCTCTGGTGGCGGGGACATAGTCCCCGTGTGCATGCATTTCGTGTGTGCGTGCAAGAGCCCCCCCCCCTGGAAAACCATAAACTCTAAGTCCCTGGGCTCTCAGTCCCCTTACAGAGCATTAAGAAGACTGCTAAGGCAACACTTTTGGGGGGGGGGGATTCCAGGAAATTACAATCCTGTCAGTCTAACATTTGCTGTGCGTAAACTGGTGTATATACTTCCTCAGATGCATAATCAACTTTGAGATTTGCTATCATTCATTGTGATTGCTTCGTCGCCTAAACGTAGTCAAACCACATATCATGCCCTGCTATTCCTCATCTTATGATCACTTCTGCTACACTCTTGGCTTTCTGAATTAAGGCATTCATTTGTGACTTCCAACATCCCACCATAAAACTCAGCATCTGTTCAACATGTAAATATTCCACAGTGAACTATTATGTACTTAGGGGTGTAGGAAAATAGTATCACAGTATATTTTGGACTTCTCGGAAATGCTTGATGGCCATAACGGGGGGGGGGGGGGAAGGCTTAAACAATATATTAATGTACATCTCTTATAAATTAAAAAAACCCTCTATAACCATCTGATTTTTTTAAAAAAAAACAAGGTTACAGAGAACAAAGAGGAAGCCTGTGTTCTGGCATTTTTAACACACTGCGCTCAAACTGGCAGAGACATGCCTGGATACACAGATCCAGAACTGTCAAATGAAATCAAAGTCTTGGCTACCACAACTCCCCGAAGAAGGAAGGGACCAGACTCCAAAAGGAACATAATTTGGTGTCAGTCTGACACAGTGCCAGTTGTGTGTTTCATTTAATACTTCAAATAAATCAGCACTGGTAATTGCAGGCATTTTGCTATCATGTCATTCTAGTAGGTAGGTAAGTAGGTTTATTGTACGAAGCCATTGGCCGTAACAAAATGCAGAATACAGAATACCACAAAATGCTAATAAAACGTTAAAAACCACTATTACAATCCAGTTAAAAAACTGACAACCAGTCAATAATAAAAAAAGATAGTACAGGTTTGAACACCTTCAGGTAACCTGGCCCCTAGATCTAATCTTAGATGCTGCTAAAGCAAACAAGGAGACTCTGTAGGATAGTCATTCTAGTACATTTATTTGAGAATGTATACCGCTCCTTATCCAATGTTCAGGATTTCTGAATGGAAATATTTTAAAAATTCAACCAGTCTAAAAGCATTTTTTAAAAAATCCAGATGCCCCCCCCCAAGAAGTGATAATTCTGATATTGCTGAAGAGAGAGTTTTTTGTATACTTTGCAAAAGTACACTACATCATAAATTCCAAGGGGTAATATTTTAATCCCTCTCCTGGATGTACACCTTGATGTGGTGAGAGGGTCTGTGTGTGTCAGCAAAGCTTAGGGCAGTACTATAATGGGTTTAGACTCTGTCAAGAGGCTAAACTCCTAGAGGAGTCACTCAAGGAGGAATGATCACAGCTGAAACATCAGACTAAGGCCCTTTCTGCACTGGATTATTTTCCCTGCAAGCACAGCTATTGGGCCTCACGGTATTTTTTTTTTCTGCATTGCCTCCCATTTTCAACTTGCTGTATATTTTAAAGTCTGCATTGCCTCCGAGGTTAACTCTGCATTTCCATGGGGTTATTTTTTAATTCTGCATTGCTCAGCTCTCAGTTTGGTTTCCCTCCACTGTTTCCCTGGGTTTCCTGAATGCTATTTTGCTGCAGACTTCCCTTCTTTCCTCCGGTTCCATGCCAGAGTAATTCTAATGCAGAAGAAATCCTTGGATGTATCATCCCCGCTCTTACAGGGCCGTCTTAGCCCAACTTTCCCTGGGTTAGGGTACTTGCATCCAGGCTGGAACAGGCATGGCTTCTGTGGCAGCCATCCACCGAGGGTATACTGAGAGCAGCTTTCCACCATCCTGCACCCTTAAATAGCACACAAGCAACACCACTACATTATCCCTTCTTTGATTCACTGGTTTTCACTCCATGCTTGAGTCTATCGTGGTGACTCCCTCCCCCAAACCTATGAATGGTGTATAAATCAACCCTTAGCAGACGATGAAGTGAATTTTTGAAATGTATGGGGGTGGATGGAAAGGATTGTTTTCCAAGTCCGGGCATGGCTCCCCCCTGGGGATGCGGTGGGTATTCCTGCATTGAACCGCAGGCACAACGTGTATGGCAGCCGACAATTTCCCTGCATGTTAGCAAAATCTCTGAATGTTGTTCCCTGGGAACCGTAATCCCAGCCACCGGACATCGAGGAGCGTGCTGTTCAGGGGTTGTTCTTTTAGCAAATGTTTGCTTTGTTTCCTGTATAACACAAAATCTACCATCAAACATGTTTTGATGTACTTCAGGACCATGTGTTAATGCTTTTAGTACTGTTGATGTACACATACTACTCTGAGTCCTGGGTGGCAATTGTCCCTAAGCATCATTTTACGGGGGGAAGGGGGGCAAAGGAAAACACTACGTGGAAGGCTAGATACCAAAAATATGCTACTCCCAATTGAATTTGGGCAACTTCTCTCAGAGTAATGCACAATACACCGTCTGGATATTTTGTGATTCCAGGGAGGGGGGGGGGGACTGGAGGTGCAGAATTACAGACACTTAATCTGAAGTAAAGGCAAACAGGATTGGATATGGAGAAACGGTGGGGTAAAAATGCATGCAGAAAGAGCCTAAGATGCTTCCACCCTCTTCAGGGATCAACAGCCACATCAGCAGAAGAGAACAGATAGTTCCAGTGGTGATGGGGTAGAGGAATCCTTAAAGGATAGGTACTGGGCAGCAACAGTAGTAGAAGGTGACACTGGTGGAGGATCTATCGTAGACAAAGGCAGTGCAACTTCAGCTAACCCTGGTTAGTAGTGTCCAGAAGAAGACAGTGGTAAATCTGAGGCCCTGGCCCCAATATTAACATCAGTACTAACAATACTAACAATCAAACAGCATCAATATCAACATCATTATTAACAGCCTGATATAACCCAGATGGTAGCTGCTTGTTGTTTTGTTGGATGCTGCTCATGCCCGCCATCGCATATGAATTATCTTAGCACTAGCACTTTGTAATGTTTTTATACTTAATATTATGATTTTATCTAAATTCGTTTTAGCGGTGTAATATCCCATGTAAGCCACCCTGAGCCTGCTACGATGGGAAGGGTGGAATAGAAATTAAATAAATAAATAAATAAAACCACTTCTGATGGTGGAGGAGATTTTAAAGGGGTAAATCTGAAAGCATCTGAAGGACAACTTGTTGATACAGGGAAGTCAACAGGAATTTGTTCCCAACAGGTCCTGTCAGACCAACTTCATTTCCTTCTTTGATTGAGTAATGAGTTTAATGTGTCGTGGGAATGCTGTTGATATTGTTTACCTGGATTTCAGCAAGGCTTTTGACATGGTTCCCCATACTGTTCTGATGGGTAAACTGGAGGATTGCAGACTGGACAGTACAATAGTTAAGTGGATGGGGAACTGGTTGAAGAACCACACCCAAAGAATAGTTGTCAATCACGTTTCATCTGATTCGAGGAAGTTATCCAGTGGGGTGCCACAAGGCACAGTACTTTTCAATATTTTTATAAACGATCTGGAGGAGGGAGTGGAGGGACTACCAATTAAATTTGTAGAGGACACCAAACTGGGAGGAGTAGCAAACTCATTAGAAGATAGAGATAGCATTCAGAGAGATCCAAACACACTGGAAAAGTGGTCTGAGGTGACTCTGATGCAACTTAACAAGGATAAGTGCAGAGTTCTACATCTGAGTAACAAAAATGAGAAGCATGCATACTGAATGGGGGACACAATTCTGGGTTGCAGTGTGTGAACGAAAACTTGGGGCACAGGTGGAGTAATATGAGCATTAAGTGTGATGCAGCCACGAAAAAGGCTAATGCGGTCTTGGAGGGAGGCGGTTGGGGGGACATAATTGTTCTCTTGAAATATTTGAAAGGCTGTCACTTAGAGGAGGACAGAGAGTTGTTCCTGTGTGCAGCAGAGGATAGGACTCACAATAGTGGGTCTAAATTATAAGCTGGTATTAGAAAAAAGGGTTTTTTAAATAGTAAATGTAGTTCAGCAGAGAAATCGGCTGCCTAGGGATGGTGAGCTCCCCCTCACTGGCAGTCTTCAAGCAGCAGATGGATGAATACTTGTCAGAGATGCTCTAGGCTGATTCTGCAATAAGCAGGGGGTTTGACTAGATGGTCTGTATGGCCCCCTCCAACTCTATGATTCTATGATCAACTTATACCTTGAAAACCCTATGATGAAACAATTCAGAAGAAGAGAAGAGATTGGATTTATACTCTGCCCTTCACTACCCAAGGGAGTCTCAGAGTGGCTTACAAACTCCTTCCCCTTCCCTTCCCCACAACAGACACCCTGTGAGGTAGGTGGGGCTCAGAGAGCCCCACCTACCTTGAAAGAACAGCTGGTACAGAGCTATGGCTTGCCCAGGGTCATCCAGCAGGTGCAAGTGGAGGAGGGGGGAATCAAACCCAGTTCTCCCAGATTAGAGTCTGCACACTTAACGACTACACCAAAGTGGTACAACAGAAAAAAAAAGATACAGTACTGGAAGACAGGACTCACAGGCTGGATGGCACTAAATTAGCTACTAGAGAAGAGCAGAGGACAATTATGAATAACAATGTTTTTAATGACACAGCTGTATTAAAGCTGGAAGGACATTCAGTTGGTGACATGAATGGATGCAAAGAGGAAAGTCCAAAGCTATTTGACACATATAATACAAACATGGGACATGAGAAGTATGCATCAAGGAAAACTCAAAATCATCAAATGAGAAATCGAATGTTTAAACTTTGCAATCATGGGAGTGAGTGAACTAACGTGGAGTGGATTAGGGCATTTTCAGCCAGAAAATCACAAAGTGTTTTACTCAGGAAAAGACAAACACAGAAGAAATGGCGTCACTTTAATAGTGAGGATGAATGTAACACAAGCAATCAGGAACTATAATGCAAAGTCTGACCAAATAATAATAATTAGACTTCATGGAAAGTCTATCAGCATAGCCATTATTTAAATTCATGTCCCAAGTACAGATGCTGAAGAGGAACAAACTGAAAGCTTTTATGCAAGTGTCCAGGAAGAAACTGGTCACACATGTAAACAAGATGTGCGGATAATCATCGGTTACTGGAACACAAAAATAGGAAACAAAGTCAAATCAAATGTTGTTGGAAAATTTGGGCAGGGAGCAAGAAATGAAGGAGAGTGACTCATAGAATTGAAAACAACAACAATTTGTTCATTGTGAACACATGTTCCAGGCAACCATGTTCCAGGCAACCAAACAGATGATTCTATATGTGGACATCACTGGATGTACAATACAGAAATCAGATAAATCACCTAATATCGAAAATTAGAATAAAGCTGGAGAAAAACACCAAAACATCCATAGTGCCAAAACACAACCTAAGCAATATTTTGGAAGAGTTCACAGACCATGTAAAAACGGATTTTTATTACTACGTTCAAGTGAATATGAACCAGAAAAACTATAGGTTGAAACCAAAGACAGCATCATGGAAGAATGTGTAAAGGCTATTCCTGCAGCCAAAAGAAATGAAAAGCCTCAGTGGATAGAACTCTTTAGATGAGAAGCAACAGGAAAAGGTGACAGAAATAGAATCAGAAGTCTAAATCCAGCAACTCACATGTAGAGACAAAAGAAGTATTACAACAACTAGTGTAAAGAAACAGAAGAGAACAACCAAAAGGAAGAACTAGAGAAGAGATCAGTTCCACAAGATCTAAGAAATCAAAGGGAAATTTAAAGCACAGTTAGGTATGCTAAAAGATCAACATGGAAATACATTAACTGAACAGGAAAAAATAAAGACCAAGAAGCACTGGCGCAGCATGGTGACAGATCCCAGCACTTGACAACTTATTGCAAGTTTACATTGGTTACTGGAGCATATGAGAGAAGGTCAGAAGAAAATCAGCTTGTGTTACATAAATTACAGCAAAGCTTTTGACTGTGTGGATCAGGAAAAGCTAGGGTTGGTTTCTAAAGAAGTGGGCATGGTTGTTTTGATCTGCAACCTATACTCTGGATAAGAGGCTCCTGTTAGGACAGAATATGGAGAAACGGAATGATTTCCAAATGGCAAAATTGTTGGACGACTATGTATTTTAACTTCCTGTCTGTTTAATCTATATGAATGCAGAGCATATAATAAGAAAAGCACCAAAGCACAATTACAACTTAACATCAAGAAGACAAAAGTAATGACTACTGAGGAATTACACAATGAAGATATTGACATTGTTCAAGATTTTCTATTCCTTGGCTTTATCATCAACCAAAAGAGAGACTTCAATTAGGAGCAGATTGAGAACGAAAGGGCAGCCATGAAGGAGCTAGAAAAGATCCTTCTGTGTAAGGATATGTCTCTGACAACTAATATCAAGTTAATTCATACCATATGTATGGGTGTGAAACCTGGTCAATGAAGAAAGCTAACAGGAACAAAATTTGATTCATTTGAAATGTGGTGCTGGAGGAGAGTTTTATGGATACAATGGACTGACAAGAAGACAAATGTGGGTTTTAGATCGTCTGAACTCTCCCTAGAAGCTAAAATGACTAAACTGAGGCTATTGTACTTTGGTGACATTATAAGAAGACAAGTGTCACGGGAAAAGACAATAATGCTAGGAAAAGTTGAAGGCAGCAGGAAAAGATGAAGACCCACCACGAGATAGGTGAACTCAGTCAAGGAAGCCATGGCCCTCAGTTTGCAAGACCTGAGCAAGGCTGTTAATGATAGGACATTTTGAAGGTGATTAATTCATAGGGTTGCCATAACTCGGAAGCAACTTGATGACACTTAACACACACTATTTTAATCTTCTGTGACATATTGCTGGTTATATCTAAAGGTTATTGTGCACCCATAAAAGAACTTCAGAGGGAGAATCTCATGCAAAAAGTGATGAATTAGGATTCATCAACATATTCAATATTCTGTCTCCTCCAGGTCTGAACAAGGACTTGGGTTTCCTCACTTACTATAGGTGCTATTAGCTCAAATTGACCCACCCTTTACAGATACAAATTAGGTCTGCTTGTCATATTTCACACTATGACATCCTTGATTAGTTCTGCTGTACCCACCTTCAACAATTAGGAGTGGTCCTCATCCACTCTGAATTGACTGATTATTGTTTTGTTTACACTCTTCTGCTTTCCCCCTAGACTACCTTTTCCCCTGCTTCATAGATTAATGGCCACTTGCTTGAAAATGTTCCTCTGACAAAATAATGCTCCACATCATATCTTACCACTGGGTAGGGGGAGATGGTTTCCTTCTAGAGGAGATGTTGAAATGGGACATAAGGTCCAAATGGATATGATTGCAAACACAGAAGATCCAGTTTGATAATTGAGGTAGCACGATTCGGGGGACAGGGGATGGGACTGGAGCATACCAATGATTTGGGGAAGTCACGTCTATCAAAACTGCAAACTGTCAACTCTGGCACAGGAATAAGTGACCTTCTTTGTATGGCAGTAGACAGAATGATGCCAGGAGCAACTGCTCTGGCTTCAGACTTACCTACTATGTGCAGTGCATGCCAATAGCCCATAGAATACCTTCACCAAGTTGTCAGCTAGTAACAATTACTTGTGTACAAGCGAGAGTTCATCTGTGTCACAGTCTCCACTGAGAGGACTGACACACCTTGTTACTATAGCACATTTTTAACTCAAAACAGCATGGTTGCATAAGGTCTTACTCATGCTTTTTTAAAGGGTCACATTTTGCAGCAACCTACCTGTGTTGGGGATTCCTAAGCGTCCTCCCAAGTGGCCAAATACACCAGTAGCCCTCATTTCACTTCTTTTGGAGAGCGATGAGAGGTTCTGGATATACGCAGCTTTATTCTTTGCATGCAACGTGTTGAAGGTTCTGTTACCATCATGTGGAAATGTCCCAGAATGTGTTTTCCCCTGGTATTCCGATCGCTCAGTCACCCCCAGTGAAACCATAAATGAACTCTGAACTTTGACCTTAATATCAGATAGAGGGTTGAAAAGGGATGATTCGGTCATCAGCTCCTTGTTGATGGGGTCTTGAAGGCAAATGGGTCCACTGTAGGTTCTACTCACAGTCAGGTCAGGCTGCATGGATGAGTTCAAAAGCAAGGAGTTACCTGATGGAAGGAAAATCAATCAGGCAATCGGTTACCATTGTTAGATTCAACAGGAAGTGTTGTGAGCATAGCTTTGCTTATAGAATTACCATGACCTGCTTTTCCATGGGGTGGTAAACCTAGCTTTGGACTGTTCTATTTTATATGGTGATTAGGAGTTCACATTACGGAATGGTCTCCCATTAGAGTTGCCAACTCCAAGCTGGGAAATCCCTGGAATGGAACCTGGGGAGTGTAAGGTTTGGAGAGTGGAGGGACTACAGTAGAGTATTGTGCCATAGAGAGCAGCCTCCAAAGAATTCTCCTGGTGAACTGATCTCTGAAGTCTGGGGATCAGTTGTAATTCCAGGAGCTCTCCAGGCCCCACTTGGAGGTTGGCAACCCTATCTTCCATGTAAGAACGTCTTCCACACAGAAATCTAGACCTATCAGAGAAAACTTCTACTATACTTTTCTTCTAGACATCTAGTTCTCTACTTGCAGATTTGTTTTTAACAGAGGGGCATTCAGTCATGGGTGACCTCACCAGCCACCTGAACTGTACAGCCCAGAGACAGAATCACTACCTCTCTTGAGAACTAGGTATAAAATAAGACAGGAGAGTTTAGCTTGAGTAAGTGAAGTGGACTCGATAGAAAAGATGGGTGTTTTTTTTTTCTTTCCATCACCATCTAGCCAATTTTAGGCGCCTCAATAACAAATAAAAGGCCAAGCATGAATTACATTTATTATTAATAATGTTCAGAACCATAATCACAACAACAGGAAAATTAAGTGGCTATTTTAATTACATATAGCAAATAATAAAGTGCCCAGGAGGAAGCTTTACAGTGAATAATGCCAACATCTGTACTTGGCTTAAGAAGAGGTGCTCTTTACTGGTGAAAAATGTACCTGAATGTATAGGGCAAAATAAAATATGGCATTCTGAAAGGAGAATGGTTCAGACATGGATGGATTCCTCCATAAGTACGGCAAAGGATCAAGCCCCCTTAAATGGTTATTGCAGGATATGTGTTTAACTACCCTGACCTGGATGTCCCAGGCTAGCTAGATGTCGTCAGATCTTATGAAGTAAACTGGATCAGCCCTGGTTAGTACTTTGAGCCAAGGGCGTAGACTTTCTCGATCCCCGGGGGGGGCGGGGGCTGTTTTCCGTGCGCGCGCGCGAAGCGCGCGCGCACGCTCGGGACCATGTCCCGCTGCTCTACCCCCTGCCCCAGGGAGCCGCCGCCGCCGCTTCCCTCCCCCGGGCCGTGCCCGCCCGCCGCACTCCCCGCCCCCCTCCCTCCCCCCCGCTCACCTTGGGCGCCGGCGGGGGAGGATCGCTGCTGCTGCAGCCGGGGGCCGGCGCGTCGCCCTTGCGGGCCCCCGGCTCTCGCTCCGCCTCGCGTTTCCCGGGGGGGCTCAGCCACCCCCGGCAAAATGAACACCCGCCGGTGGCCAGTCAGCCGGCCATCGCCGCCTCTCTCTCCCCCCCACCCCGCCCCAGGGAGGCAGGAGGGCAGGCCGGGGGTGGGGGGGAAGGAGAGGCGGCGACGGCCGGCTGACTGGCCACCGGCGGGTGTTCATTTTGCCGGGGGTGGCTGAGCCCCCCCCGGGAAATTTCGGGGGAGGCTCGAGCCCTCGAGCCCCCCCGTAGTTGACGCCCATGCTTTGAGCTGACCAAGGAAGTCTGAGGTTGCCACACAGAAGCAGGCTATGAGAAACCACCTTTGTTCATCTTTTTGTTTTGAAAACCCTACAGGGTCACCATGCTTGGGCTGCATCTTGAAAACACTTCCCATCACATGAATTTCACTGTTAGGTGCTCCAAGAGTGCGGATATGGGTCACCACACTCATTCAGATTGGGAGTCAGGGCCTTTTAATTGTCCCTACCCTCTCCTCCTGCCACGATGTGGGTTCCTCCATGGGTGAGCAGGCAGTAGGAGGCAAAGTAACAAAGCAGGAAAGAGATGCCTTTAAATGACTGACAAGTGTGTATGTTCCTTTTAATGGAGCAGACAAAGATCCAGTCGGGATTGTATGAGGGCACTGAATATGGAGAGGGCATAGTCAACAGCAGGGGTCATTTTGAGCAGGGAGCTCGAGGGAGCTCAGCTCCAGGAGTTGGTGCCAGCCCCCCCCCCAGCGGGGGAATGCCTGCTTGTGTCATGGCTGCAGCAAAATGACCCCGTCCCCTGGAAAGGTCCTTATTCCTCCGACCAGCCTTCTGAAGGCTTCAGTCACTACTGAAGCTATCCTCCCATAATAGTGGTATTTCTGAGGCTTGTCCCCTCTCTGCTAGCTCTTTCTTTCTTTCTTTCTTTCTTTCTTTCTTTCTTTCTTTCTTTCTTTCTTTCTTTCTTTCTTTCTTTCTTTTTCTTTCTTTCTCTCTCTCTCTCTCTCTCTCTCTCTCCTTCTGACATACTTCCGGTGATGTCAGGTGGTTTAGCATATGCAAATAAGTTATGCTAATGAGTTATGCTAATGAGCTCCTGCACCTCTTTTTTTACAAAATTACCCCTGGTCAACAGTGATGTCCAGGTGTGGGAGCTCCAGACAGAAGGTCCTGCTGGAAGGTAGGGGGCTGTCCAGGCAATGAAGAAATGGTTCAAGCAAAGCTGTTTCAAGTTCTGTGTTGAAGTTTATTCTCATGCTTGGTGTTTATGGATCCCAGGGTGGGGTGGGGGATCAATGTACTGCTCTCACCTTCACAGTCACATAGGAGAGGCCAGTCATTTCAGTATCCATGGCCCAAGCACAAGTGATGCATGCATGTGTTTTGCCCTTTCTGTGCCCAAGATTAAAAGAATAGAAAGAAAACAATGAGGAAACTGACTCTCAATAAGTAACGCATGGCTTGGGAAATCCAGTTACCCTCTCATTGACACAGTTCCCTAGTTAAGAACTGTTATCCAATTGACACAGAAGAACTATAAGGCTTAACTGATGTTTTGCAGGTCTTTCACTGAAGGACCTGAAATTAAAGGAGTCAAACTGCAAATGATTCCATACTCGTTTTTCTTTTGTCCACTGCTTAATTCCAGTCCTACAGAACCTCAGATAAACTACTAAGCCTGAGAAAGGGCTGAGGAATTAACCTTAATGAGGTAGAGAAACACATGGAAACAAGGACTTGATTGCAATACAATGTCTTTGAAACACAGTCTCTTCTGGAACCAGGTCACCGTCCTTTATTTATTCATTGCATTTATATTCCACCCTATCCCACAATGGGCTCAGGGTGGCTCATAACAGCAGTGAAATACAGTGAATATATAATTAAAAACCAGTTAAACAAAACAGGACAGCAGCTAAAAAACATAACATTGCTCCAAAAAGCAGCCCAGCACACTTTCTGTTAGACATTAGCAGGATAGTAGGCATCTGTAGGCCTACTATGGTCAGGGGAGGCTGAGGTGGTGGAAACATCCACAGCCTCAACCAAAGGCCTGTCAGAACAGCTTCGTTTTGCAAGCCCTGCAGAATAGCAGCAAGTCCCGCAGGGCCCTGATCTCAATTGAAAGCGTGCTCCACCAGGCAGGGGCTAGGGAAGGGAAGGCTCTGGCCCTTTCAGACAAAGGATTCCCAGCAGATGTTGTTCTGTGGAGTGCAAGGCTCTCCAGAGCATATATGGGGAGAGACATTCTGCACCAGCTGGGCAGCCCCATGTAGAGTGAGTTGCAATACTCCAGACTGGAAGTGACCATTGCGTGGATCACTGTAGCTAAGTCCCTGTAGGGGAGATAGGGAACAAGTTGCTTGACCTGCCACGGACGATAAAAGACAGCGGGGGCTTTAAATGAAGGTGGAAAGCGCCCCACCCAGCGCTGTATTGCAAAATGAAAAATTACTCCTTAAAAATGTTTGATTTCACTGGTAATGTGTGTTTTATAAGCATTTAATAAGTACCTGAGCATTTATGTGCAGATTAGCCTGAATTTGAATCAAGGCTGAACGCTGATACCAACATCTGCAGACACTTCTCTATAAAACTAAAGACTGCAGAAGATGGCACTCACGCATAATGAATTAATGAGCCTGTGATGGAGGTGAACTTTGTTATCTTGACTCATCCTTGCCCGGTCATTTATATCATCCTGCCAAGCAATACAGAACATTTTAAAATACATCAGGCACAGATGTGTGGTCAAAAGGTTGCCTGCACCTGATCACCAACCTCTCCTATACATTGGACCAAAATACCTGGGGTCTAACCAGCCAGCATGGTGTAGTGGTTGAGAGTGTCAGACTCTTATCTGGAGAACCCGGTTTGATTCCCCACTCCTCCACATGAAGCCTGCTGGGTGACCTTGGGTCAGTCACAGTTCTCTCAGAACTCTCTCAGCCACACCTGCCTCACAAGGTGCCTGCTGTGGAGAGTGGAAGAGAAGGCAATTGTAAGCCACTTTGAGACTTCTTAGGGTAGAGAAAAGCAGGGTATAAAAACCACCTTATCTAACCTGGCATCCTTCTCTGTTATGGTCCTTTGTTCTGTGTAAAACTCCATTCCTGCTTTCTTAAAACCTATTTTTTCCCAGAGAAGATCAAAGGTAGATTTTGCTTGGATTTTCTGTTATGCAGGTACTAAAAATGATGGCACCTATCACTCCTTCAGAATAATAAGAATCATTGGGGGGGGGGGCTCTGTGTGTATATGTGTGTGCCCCTCCCAGATTGTGACTCAGATGACATACATCCCTGAGATAACTGGCTGATTTTGGACCAGCCTCTTTTTAAACCTCATTCATTTATCTGCCACAAACAATATCTACTATTTATAATACTCTCCCCATAAATTAGTTCCTTATTTACCGCATTTATATCCTGCCTTTCTGCCTAACCAGGGCCATCAATGTGAAAAACAAATAAAACCACCCCATAAAGCCAATGGAAAATCAGAGCTAACAACCAGGGTTGCTAGCTTGGGGGGGGAATAACTGGAGATGTTAAGGGTGAAGGCTGGGGAGGGCAAGGTTTGAGGAGGGAAGGGACCTCAGCAGGGTATAATGCCATAGAGCCCAGCCTCCAAAGCAGCCATTTTCTGTAGGAGAAGTGATCTTGATTGTCTGGAGATCAATTGTAATAGCGGGAGATCTCCAGGTACAATCTGGAGGCTGGCAACCCTACTAAAACAGCTAGATAAAACTCAAGACAGCAGATGAAATAGTTAAACCATTTGACACAACACTACAAGAATATTGGGTACAACATTGCTAAGTAAGACTGTTGTTCACCTGGTCTACAGAAGCAAAATACGTACAGATGCAAAATATGGGGTGGCGGTGGCATCTTATATTTCTGTATCCTTACCTTCAGTAAGAAAACTCACACACACACAACTTCCTACAAATAGAATGAGCAGCTTAGCCTTTCTCTCAAATGGGCTAATTTTCTGCTTACAGAAGAGCGTTCAAAACAATAATCTTTCTCTACTTTTTCTACAGTCAGAAATTGCACAGGTCATTTTACTGTCTTATTCTACTGCACATGCAAGACAAATTATCTTCAACATTACAAATGGGGAAGGGGAGGAATTTTCAATTTTTATTTTGCCTTCCTTTGAGCCTGAGAGATAGTAACTTGCCTAAAGCCATCTGAAGAGTTGTTTCTGACCATACGTCTAGTAGCAGAATGGAGCAACAAAACCTGTTCATAGATACAGTCTACTCGCCTGAGCAGCATAAATGAGTCATTAATGCATATACATTTGGTACTGGAAATGCACTAGAAATGACGTAGATGATAACGATTTTGCCCAAGCACCGAAAAATACTGGGCTATGATTATCAATATTATCCACAAAATCACCATGATCAGTCATAAGAATGATCCAAAACAACTTTGATTGGGTATTTTTCTTGGTATGTGTATCAGGGAGAGATTGTTACGAAGGTATTTTTTTGCAATGAAAATTATATATGTTTAGTGCCGGAGATCAAAAAAGAATCCTGGATAAACAACTATACGAAGAAGAAACCAACCAACCAACAAGCAAACCTTGTACATTGCTGAGGTGGATAAAATTAACATGTATCAGTAAAGCTCAAGACAAGGGGGCGGGGAGAGACAGTGACATCTTATTATTCTTAAATATAGTAGCAGGTGGCTAATTATTGAAATAGATCATGCAGCTGAATTCATTCTTATGTATTTAATGTTTAGTAAATGGATATTTAATGCATATGCCATATATGATTTTTAAAGAAAGCAATTCCACAATTAGGATTTGTGAAAAGAAATGTGGGGGGCAGGATTCTGCCTTGGATACCATTAAATTTTAAAGTTGTTGATTTGAAAAAAAAAACATATTTTGTCCCATTTTCTGTAATTTATCCACTGCTCCATTTCCTATTGCTGTTAAGGTCTCTGCTGTCATTTTTAAAAATACGGAAATAGATCTTTGGAAAGGATCCAATATGGACGAAGATTATGGGCCATTAAAATTCAGTGAGTGACTGGTAAGGCATACTGAACTTGTCTTGGCCCTGCAGAAGAAATACACACTGGAATTCCACTGCGAGATGAAGTATCTAAGTCACTTGGAGACTTGCCCTTTCAACTGCATTACTTCTGGGACTCAAAGTTGAGGTCTGAGAAGCAACACATCATGTTTCATTCCCCTGCAGAAATGACATCCAAACTAGGAATGCTGTGAACTTTGACATGAACATGGTCACCACATGAACTTACCTTGCTGGAACTCTGCTCAGATTGCCTCAGTGGTCATCGTCAAAGTTCATGTTGAGCTGCTTATTCTTCAGGTCACAGTTATTGCAGCTTTGGTCCTTGCCATTTGTATTGTCATCCTCTGAAATAACTCTTGCAATCACCATTGTAAATAAATAAATAAATAAATAACACTCTGAAATTGCTGCTATACACCATTATCTAACACAAGGCAATATTTTGGTGTCATGGTATAATAGCACAGAGAAGCTTAAACTGTTTAAAATTACAGACATAGGGGAGGAGGATATTTATTATCATAATGAGCAGACACCAAAGGCATTCAGAGGCACCTAAATAGTAAGTCTCAATTAAAATAAATATTTTTCTTTTAACTATATGTCTTTTGGCAGACTGGGCTGGGGAGGGGGACTCCAGCTGTGAAAAATAAAACATTGTAATCAGCTAACAGTGTTTCTACTCATATCGGGGAAGTATACCCCCCTAGTTCTTTATTGCCTTGAGCTGATTGATACAATTATGCCATAACACCGGAATATTGCCTAATGGTAGAAACAGAGCAGTGTGTAATAGCACCAAGCAATAGCACCAGCAGTCCCAATCAGGAGAGAGGGAACTGAATATAGATTTTATAAATAAATAAACTTCAGGGTTTTGGTTTTTTAAATGGTGACCATAGCAAGAAGTTCAAATGGAGGTTGACAATTGACATTATGATTTCTAACGCATGCCAGAAAATGTCAAGAGAAATGAATGCATCCCAACTGGCTTTTGGATTTATCCAGACAGCTTGCCAGTGATCAGCTCCCTGCTTGTAATGTCAAGCAAGATGTAAGCCAAACTAGCAGGTACTGAAGTATCTGAAGTTCATACCAATAACTCTGAGAAACACAAGCACAAAGGTACTCCTCCAAGCCCTACACAAAGGGAAATATTTATGCACACACGGAACTTTTCTTTTCCATAAACAAGAATAGGAATCACAGCTAGATTCTTTATTCTGTAATAATCAGAATAGAATGCTAGCGACTTCCTCGGCTTTGCTATAAACTCGCTATAGAGGGAAATAACCATAAAAACAGAGGTGAGCTTCCTATCTGAGCACTGGGATTCCATTGCACAATAGTAGTATTCACCATGAAGTCGAATAATTGAATGGTAGCATGCTGAATAGCTGTTCCTCTTCTCTTCCTTGTCAGTGTGATATATGAAATTACCATTCAGAAGCCAAACCAGCACAGCCTTAGCAGTGCTTGTGCTTATATAATCTCTCGTCCTGAAAACCATGTGGCTGAAAATTACTTTTTACTTGTTAATCATAGATGAAATCAAAAGCCCTGACAACTAGTGCTGCACAGCCTCTTAGAATAACATCCAGACAATAAATGATCCAAGGAAGATATAACTCAGTAGTTGATATTAAACTCTCTTTGCTACACACCACCTAAGAAAAGTGGGCAGGAATTTTTCTTGCCCACAATCATTCTGGTCTGACTAGGGTAGCCATATTTCAGGCTTTAGACCAGAGACTCAGGTTTGGGGGCTTGTTCTATGATCTTCAGGGCTGCAGGGCGAAATCTCAGAGCCATCAACTAGTCCACACACCTGACTGCTATTTCTAAGACATCTATGGATGCCTTCCTGGGGTAAATACTTCAATGTAAATTGGAGGTGGGAGGCAATCCACTGACAGTTCAGCAACAACTTGCATACACTCTGTTTCAATGGATTTTTATGTGCCCCAGTTCAAGTAGACCTCAGAGACCCAACGACACCAGCTCTGGAGACTGTGGGCACAAACAAATAGTGCAATCTGTTTTAAATTGTTGTTCTAAACTGGTTTAGTCTGATTATTAACATATTTATATTGTAATACCGAATGGCCCTGTGATCTGCCCTGAGCCCACTTGTGGGGAGGCCGGAATATAAATCTCATAAACAAACAAACAAGCAAACAAACAGTACATGATGAATAGTCCATCTCTTTAAAAAAGATAATTGTGACCACACAAATGCATAGATACCATTATATGGGACAATTCCTAATGGAATGTTAAGTTCTACCATTGCAGTATTGTTATTCAATATGATACCATCAGGCGCTCCTCATCATATCACCAGCCCCTGGGATTCTGGCAACCCTTGGTCTGATTTGTTTATTTAATTTAGAGGTATTTATATCTTGCTTTTCTCTCAATCAAAGTGGCTTATATCAGAACCAATAGTTTTTGGCAGAAATCTATTTTCTATCCAATAAGCAAAGTAGGAAATAACTATTGGTGTGCAAAGGAAAGCAAACGTTATGGCATTGAAAACAGCTTTTGACCTGAACCTAGAACCATATTTCTTGACTGGATTAATCAAATGCTACACATTTGTAACATCATATAAATCATTGCAACAGGACAATGCACCGTGGCTGAGTCGTATAACACACATTTTGCTTGCAGAATGTCCATTCAAGTCCACTAAAAGGATCTAGGTGCTGGGAAAGAACTTTTCTGGTATGGAACCCTGAAAAAACTGCCAGGAATCAGAAAGGAAAATACAAAGCTAGATGATGATGATGATGATAGTGGTGGTGATAGTGATGATTTTTTTTATACTGCCTTTCCCACGAAAAAGCTGGGCTCAGGGGTCCCACACCCAGTAGGGGCGTGCATTTGGATCTTCCCAAGCCCCCCAACTACTTTATCACTATTTTCTAGGTATATTACAGAATCCCAAAAGTATCTGGGATTTTCCAGGAAAACTGAAAAAAAATCCTGGATATTTTTGGGAACCGGAAAAATCGAGGAAAACAGCTGAGAGGCTGGGAGACTGCTCCTCACCTCTCAGCTGTTTCTTGCCACTTCTTCTGCAGTCCCTTTAAATCAGCCAGTGGGGAAAAACAGCCGAGAAGCAGGGAACAGTCTCTCTACTGCTCAGCTGTTTTCTCAGATTTTTCTGCAGTCCCTTTAAGTTACTGCTAACACCCAGACTTTGTGATGGATCCCCTTTCAATGCCTGTAGCTTGAGAACCCCTGGGGCCCTACAGGGCCTCAGTTATAAAGAGGGGAGGGTTTTTTATCACCTTATTCCTTCACCCTTCCTTGGTCTCTCTCTTTCTCTCACAGTCCATAGAGTTAGATGATACTGCCTTCCTCACTGGTCTGCAGTCTGCAGTCTATACACTTATGATGGATGGTGCGGTGGCTCATATGCCATGTTGGTCTCCAGACCTCTTATGAAAGATTAAGAGAGAAATTAACCAATCAGGTGGCGTTTCCCCTTTCAACCCTCTCTTTCCAAGGCATGGACCAGGGGCAGCTGCTCATGACGATGGCGCCAAGGACTTAAAGGACTTAAAGGCCCAAATCAGAGCATGCTCACTGGCATGGGCTTCCCTATCACCCACACCAGGCTGTGACAAGGTGAATACAGAGACAGGTTTGATTCCAGGGACACAAAGTTTTATCTCAAAATAAGGCAGCTTCATAAATTTAACAGCAAAGCAGTTCAGTTTCATAGCAATACTAACATACTTTAAACTTAGATTCAAGTGGGTAGCTGTGTTGGTCTGAAGCAAAAGAACAAAGTTTGAATTTAGGGGCACCTTTAAGCCCAACAAAATTCTTACTTAGGTGAAATATACCATCAAGTACGTCAAATGATCTGAAAACAATATGGGGAAATGATACTGGGATAAAAATAGAATAAAATAAATGGAATAAAGAATGGGTGACTCAAACAATGAAAATTGCATCAATAGCCCTTAGGGAGAATTCTTTGAAACTACTGCATTGATGGTACATTGCTCCAGTACGTCTTGCAAGAATAAGTAATACAAACAACACAAAATGTTGGAGAAATTGCAACCAGCAAGGCGATTACATCCACATGTAGTGGTCATGCCCTGCAGTGTCACAGTTTTGTGAAAAAATATTTACCGAAATGGAGAATATTACACATCAAATCATTTATGCGACATCAGCACTGGATTTGCTAACAATTTGGGGGGAACAAAATGGAAAAGTGACATCCAAGGGATTAATAGCATTTCTGTGAATGGCAGCCTGTAGGGTAACAGCAAAGTGTTGGATATCTACTGAATTTTTAACATTACATTATTAGTATCACAGGCTATATCTTATACTTTATTAATACAGTTTGTGACCAGCACAAAATCAGTAACAACAATGTACAATTTTTTAAAATAAATTTTAGAAAATATACAATATTAAAATTGCTGAATGGCCTATGCATTGTATTCCAAGCTATGGCAAACAGCTATAGCAAAAAAAATTGACATACCAACTTCGAGTAGTCAAAGATAAAGCTAAAATGTCAGTGGCATGATTTCATTTCATATACAAACCAGAAAAATATTCAACATCTATCCAAGCCCTTCCGCAAATTATGGAAAAGGAATAAAGTATAAAGTATACAAAGAATTATCTTTAAAAAAAATTCCCATGCCATTATTAACTTCCTCTGTTAGCTACATCTTGTAAGATAAATTGAAAAATGTCTTGAATATTAAGCCCTCAACATTGTCTTCCCTTTGTATTTTGTGTGTTTTACCTGTAATTTCAATTCTATGTTTCTATGTTTGGAACTTAGAAGGTCTTTAGACGTGGTTGTTCCTTTCTGTTGTTTTGTTTGAAAAGACCAACAAAGTTTAATTTTGGGTATAAGCTTTCATGTGCATGCACACTTCATGAAGCTGAAGTGTAACTGTTGCTCTTGAGGAAACCCTTAGACCTATGGTTGGCTGTTATTCACAGTTAAAAACAACCAAACAAACACTGGTTAGATGTTTCCCTTTAGCTCCTAACTATTTCTGGTTATTTTCTTCTTTAGAATATTACTAAAAAAAAGACAGTGTTGATATTCTGACACCCTCAAAGGATTGTGGATATCCAGATGGGAAGAAGTACAGCTTCTTCCCTGGTATAATGTATTGAACAGATTTCAAGTACTTAGTTTGTCCATTTGCATTCTACCCTCTTCTGCCGAGGCATTATGGACAATTTCTTCTGCATTATCACTTTAGATAAAGAGTGGGAAATTTCTCCACATGCTTCATGATGAGGAGAAAACAATTTCATTAGATTTCCCCCAATGGCTTTATCCCTCTGCCAACACTTTGTTTGTGCTTCTATGCTCCTAACACACACACACGCTCACACAAAACCAGAGATATTTCTATTTGATATATACGTATGTTTTTTAAAAAATCTGTTGTGAACCAGTTTGGTGTAGTGGTTAAGTGTGCGGACTCTAATATGGGAGAACTGGGTTTGATTCCCCACTCCTCCACTTGCACCTGGCTGGATGACCTTGGGAAAGCCATAGCTCTGTACCTAGGGTTGCCAGCCTCCAGGTGAGGCCTGGGGATCTCCCGCTTTTACAACTGATCCCCAGCTGACAGAGATCAGCTCCCCTGGAGAAAATTGATACTTTGAAGGGTGAACTCTATGGCATTGTACCATGCAGAGGCCCCTCCCCTACCTAAACCCTGCCCTCTTCTGGATCCACCCCCAAAGTCTCCAGATATTTTCCAACCCAGACCTGGCAACCCGATCTGTACCAGCTGTTCTCTCAAGGACAGTTGTCTCAGAGCTCTCTTAGCTCCACCTATCTCACAGGGTGTCTGTTGTGGGGAGGGGAAGAGGAAGGAGTTTGTAAGTCGCTCTGAGACTAACTTGGGTAGTGAAGGGCGGGGCATAAATCCAATCTCTTCATCAATTCCCATCTGGACTGCCCTTATTATAGATTACAATTAGCTCATTTGAGTTTATGCTCTTTCCTGTTTCTCATTTAGTCATGATTTCTCAGTTTTTTTAATAGTAATGCATGTGGGGAATTATGCAGGAGAAGCTAGCTAAAAATATTATAATGGGATAGCTTTGGCCCAGTCAACGCTGAGCAAACTGAAGAATCGGGAGACCTAGATTTTCAAGATAGGTATTGATTTTTCCCCTCAAGGCCCTTATTTTTCAGAGTCTCAATACTTGGAAAAGTCTTAAATTAGAGAGTAGCATCTAGGGTGTACTGAATATCTGTCCTCATATCCAGGACACGTTCAGGCGATTCACAATAAACAACCAACTTCCCCTCTTAAATAATTAATCCAGTTTCTAAAAGTGTATAGAATACTGATCTCCCCAAATGATCTGCTACAGCTACAGCAGCCAATTAATATTTCCCCAACACTACGGTCAAATATGTTACTGCATAACATAGCTCTTCTCTTAAGTTATCAGTTTTCTTCAAACACCTGTCCAACTTCCCTTTTCTTAATGGATCAGAACTTTCCTTTAACTGCAGATCCTTGTCTTCTAAGTCACACATGATCCCAGAGATCCATGTTTAAACCCCCAGGTAGATAACTGAGTTGCAAACATCAGCAATGGAAAGATGGATCTGGGTTGGGGTCGCAATGCTGAGAAAGAGAGGATTTAGCTCCTCCCGCACACAGTTTCTCTCACAGAAAGTGTCCTTCTCTCAGGGGTGTTTTAAGTCTGGGAAGGAACAACAGAGAGGCTTAAGCTGCTTGTTGTTGTTCAGTCGCACAGTCGAGTCCGACTCTTCGCAACCCCATGGACCACATCACGCCGGGCCCTCCTGTCTGTTGTAGTGTTCCGGAGTTTGCTTAATTTCATGTTCGTTGCACTGGTGACACTGTCTAACCATCTCATCCTTTGCCGTCCCCTTCTTTTTTGACCCCCTCTTATTTATTGAAGCATTTATATTCCACCCTTCCCCATGGTTCAGCCTGGATCAACTGGGGAAACGGCAAGTACAAAGTATGGCTTTGCTAATGAGATTTGAAAGCAGCGGCACAATCTGGAGAATATGAACATTAGGCAATAATCTAGTTATTCACTACCTTAATTTTTAGTCCTCCTTTCTCACCTATACTCAAGCTGGATTACAAATTATTTTTAGAACCCTATTACAGTTGCATCACATATTCTCAATGGAGTTCAGGGTAGAGTGCATGGATCCTCCCCCCCCTCCCAATGCTAACCCTCATAATCAACCTGTGAGAGATGTTAAGATAAAAGGAAGTGAGTTTTATCATGAAGCAGGAATTTGAACCAGAATTTCCCTGGTCCAGTTTCTTCTTAGGGTCCAGCTTGTTTCCAAGACATAGCCTGAAAATGACCCAAAGCAGAACACAAACCCAAAGGCTTCTCATTTGAAGTTAGTAACACCATTTTCACACTGACCTCAATGGCTAGTTTCAAGAATAGGTCAACTGAAACCCACAGAAGCATTCAGGGTCATGCTGCTCCTTGCCCTTGAACATGTTAGCGAAACTAGCAGCAGCATGACTGAAACAGAAGGAAAACTTCAAGCAGAATGACAGTGTGTCTTTTTGAATTGGTTCATCACAAACATAAGCAATACTAAGTTTAAGGAGCTTTATAGCTACTTTTGTACTACTGAACTTTGGTAATGTTTACTGGATTCCGGCTGTATCTAATTCGTATTTATTTAAAGGATACAGGAAGAGCTAGGCCTTGCTTACAAGGGTTGCTATTTGTTTGCAACAATCTCCTTTTTGCCTCAGATCTTTGGATATTCCTGTAAATAAGTAACTCCAGAAAACTCTTAAATTGTGTCTGATGTTTCCGCAGTGTAACAGTAAATAACCTAGAGTAGGCGTTTAGGACAGTTTCAAAAAAGAAGTACGTCATTTCAGAATCTGCAGTTTTTAATGCACGTGCAAAAGCATATTTGAAATATGTATTTCTGGTAATGAAGTTAAAGATAACATCTCCCTGAAAATCAACCCATATATATGCAAACTCTGATGCGGTAAATATGTAACCCTTAATTTCAAATGTCTTCATGAATTTCGCTCTGATTCAATTATTTTAATGTATGCTTTGCAAGGCGCGTGTCCCTTGGGAAGCAGAATATCTATATATTTATCTATGAAATACTGTATCATCTCTTTCTTCGGGAGAATTAAAACACAACAACATTCACACTTTCCTGCACTTCCTCCCACCTTCAATAAGGCAACCATCACGGCAAGACAAATGGTACAAATTCAAAGAACTGTACTTAACTACTGCATCTCTTAAATCATCAAAGAAAGCATTCCAGAAATGGAACTGTGCATCAAAGATATTGTGTGTACGTGATGATATGTCTGTGCAGGGACTAAACATGACATATTTTAAAAATACCTATTTTTCAACTTTAAAAAAGTATTTGGTTAGATTTAATTCCCTGTTCAGATTTAACTCCAGATCACATCCCTGGGCACCCCAGCCCTGGGGGAGAAGGGGTGGAACATGGGCACTACCATCAGAATGCCATCAACACGTAAGAGGGCAGAAAGTGGGGGGTCAGTGAGAACATAGTAACATAAGAACATAAGAGAAGCCAATGTTGGATCAGGCCAATGGCCCATCCAGTCCAACACTCTGTCATACAGTGGCCAAAAACACCAGGTGCCCTGAGGAGGTCCAGCAGTGGGGCCAGGACACTAGAAGCCCTCCCACTGTTGTTCCCCCCTCCCCAAGCACCAAGAATACAGTGCACCACTTGCCCCAGACTGAGAGTTCCTATCTATACCTTGTGGCTATAACTTGCGGCTATACCTCTGCTTTGTATGTTTATCTAATCCCTCTTGAAGCTGTCCATGCTTGTAGCTGCCACTACCTCCTGTGGCAGTGAATTCCACGTGTTAATCACTCTTTGGGTGAAGAAGTACTTCCTTTTATCTGTTCTAACCTGACTGTTCAGCAATTTCACGGAGTGTCCACGAGTTCTTGTATTGTGAGAAAGGGAGAAAAGTCCTTCTTTCTCTACCAGCTCTATCCCATGCATAATCTTATAAACCTCGATAATGTCACCCCTCAGCTGTCATTTCTCCAAGCTAAAGCGCCCCAAGCGCTTCAGCCTTTCTACACAGGGAAAGTGTTTCAACCCTAGGAGTCGGAGCAGATGGGGGAAGGACAACCAGGGCCAGTTCTTGAGGGGAAAAAATACCTGAGGGCAAAGGTCTCCTTGAGAGAAATGACCTACTCAGGAGTAAAAATAGGGCAGTAACTGGATGGGTCTAGGAGAAGGAGGATAAAAGGGACCAGCTGAAGGAAGTAGGAGGACAGTGCCTGGCTGGGATCTGCCAGGAACTGGGAAAGTAGCCTGTTACTCCTACCAGAATAGATTTAAAAAGCTGAATCGCTGCCTTCAGGTTCTAGGGGACTTTAGCTAAATGGCAGGCCTCAGCGAGGGGTGGGGTACTAGCAAGGATCTATTACTATGTATACAGGAATCTTTCCCTTTAAGAGAACTCTCAGTAACCAGTCCAAGGGTAAAATAGAGAATGCTTTATTAAATGGAAAATAAGGAAACTAATATACAAGAATCACACAGAAAGCATACACACATACAAGGTTTTTGGAAGACAAAGGGAGGAGTGGGAGAATGGTGGGGAGTGAGGCAATAGCTACCTTTCCTGAAGAAGATGAAGAGTCCGTGAAGAGGGAAAGATGGCAAAAGGACCAGTGCTTCGTGGAGAGGAAGGACCCAGTATATTGGGGGGGGGGGGGGTATTGAGAGACACCCAAGACAACACAAACACAGCAATGGGGCTGCACTGGGCTAGTTATACCCAAAAATGTGTCCAGAGGGCTTGCTAATGTGAGGGGTCTCTCAGAACAAAACACTGATGAGATTAGTTAGGGGTAAAACAATGTAGCTTGGAAATGGGGTATAGAGTTCCCAGAAATGAACAAAAGAGCCTGGAGGTTCTCTTCTGGATGCAAAGTACAATTTGGGTTGGGTTCCTGATTGCTTCTCTGGTGGTATGAACAACTAATGAATTGCTAATTTAAACTAATCAAAATAGAAACAGTACTGCTTGATGAGCCACCTGGGTTTGGGGTGTGGAAAAAGAGTCAAAGTCAGGAGTTTTTATTATAAAGGAAATGTGGGGGGGGGGGGGGGAGGAGGCGAGATTGCTAGGATTAGGGACTGAAGCTGAAAAGAAGTAGCTCTGGGGCAAGGCAAGTCCATTGTCTGGAGTATGCAGATGTCAGCAGGGCGGAGGGGGGATTGCAGCTGTCAGAACAAGATCTCATCTGCCTCCCAGGGTCACTGCCTAGGTATGATTATAGGGCCTGCCAGTACTGGCATCCACCTTTGAGTCCACTTATGTCAAGATGCCTGGTATACAGACTCCTGGGGCACCCCAATGGGGTACATTGCTGGCTGAAGAGACACAAGACTCCCCTGGACAGGGGGAATGGTGTTCATTACCTAGGGGCCACAACTACCACTTGGCCAGTCCTGGGTGTCCTAACTGCTTCCAGCATTAACCTTGCCAGCAGTATGGTTAATGATGGTCAGAGCTAGGAGCTACCAAGACCAGGTGAAGGATCTCAGCAGGGAAAGAAGGCCCAATAATCTGGATGGAAGATGGTGTACTGAAGGACAAACCAGGCTGCAGACTGCTAACCTTGGAACTGCTGACTGGAACCGATCAAATCAATAAAACAGCATCTCTTGAGTGGTGACTCATCTTTGACCATATGGATACACCATGGTACATCCCAGGGTCTAAAAACATCATACCTTTTTTCATGGGATGAAAACCATCTTGAGATGGAACAGGGTCATGCCAGTATTGTGAACATTCTCTACGAAAAGGTTTTGTGTTTGTGCCTGTCTGGGTAAGGCTAGCTGGAAGTAGGTTCTTCTGAGCCTGAGACCAGTCTTCCCTCTAACATGAGTATGTGCACAAAAACCCATGGATTTACACTTGTCCACACACAGCTTTTCACAGAGGTGCTTCTTATCAGGCAGCCCCACCCTTCACTCACTTGTACTTGTCGGCTGGCATGACATAAGAGCTGCCCTTCACTTGCTCCTCTGATGCTGCAGCCCCTGTGTGTGTGAGGGAGAATGGGTAGGGAGGTGGGACTTTGAATTTCCCACGGGAAGCAGGAAAGAGCGATTGAGGGAGCTCTGTGTGTGTGTTTGTGTGTGTTTAGGTAAGTAATTAAGACAGGTGGGATTTTTAAAAAGTGAGGGGGGCAAGTATGTGTGTGAGACTGTTTACCCTTGCTTCCTGGGAAGTAAGTCTCCTGGATCTCTGTTCTGGGTCTTCTCCTGAATAAGTCAAAGCTATTGGGGGTGGGTGCGAGAAAATAGCCTGAGTTTCTCCTCCTTGGAGGAACCTTAGCAAAAAAAAACCCCACACACTGAGGTGATCTCGTCATGTCTAGCAAGCCCCCCTTTCCCCTGCAATCTCTCCCCCCCCCCTTTTCTCCTGCAATCTCCTCCTTTCTCTTGTAAAGCCTTGGCAGTTTGCTAAAAGTTGAGAAGCATACTGGGAGTTTTGGGGGCAGCTTTGAGTGCATGCAAACTCACCCCCTCCCCCAAATCTGAAAGACTCTGCCGGACCATGTAGGAATTCCACTGTTGAAAGAACTCATTATCTGCTCCTTGAAGGGAGAACTGGGTTTGTGGCTCAGTTTTCGAGTCTACTGTGGGTTTTTTTTTAATAAACAAAGAAACAATAAAGCATTTGCTGAAGAAAGCTACAGCATTGGCTGTTTATATTTTTTTGCAAATTTAGCAAGCAATTTACTTCAGTCTGATTTTCACTGGCACCATAATTTTATCTTTGCATGGATAAGTGCATGCATTGCCTAGTCAGCTTGGTAAAGCACTTGCCTGAACTTGCTATTAAAATTGCCTCTCCCAACTTTTGTAGAATTTGTTTCGTTTTGTTCCTTACCCAAGACTCTGCACATGCTTTCAGCATTCTTTTTAATATAGTGTTCATTTCTTGTGAAGCCATTTTGACACGCTATAGCAGGAGTGTACAGAAGCTGGACCATTTGCTGCTTCTGTTGCTTGTAGATTACAGATATTCTTATCTAAAGCAAGATTTCAGAGGTGGTTTCTCTTGCCTGCAGTTTTCTGGTTATACTCTACTGATGCTGGCGCAGCTGTTAGGTGTCTGGGGGGGGGGGGGCAGTGGCTTGTGTTCTTTACAGTACCACAAATTTTGTTAGTCTTTAAGGTGCTACTGGACTTTTCTACTGCTACAGACAGAATTACATGGCTACCCAAAGCTCCCTCTAAGCTGTGGAGTCTTGTGAGCAAAAATTCTACTTTGTGAGCTACTGGCATTAAAGTTGCGAGCAAGTGATTTGGCTACTGCATAAATTAGTTTGCTCTGAAACTATGCTTCCTGAGCTAAGACAAAAATGTGTCAGCTGGAGGCTAAAAAGCTGTGAGCCAGCTCACACAAACTCAGCTTAGAGGGAACACTGTAATAATCTTGATCTGTTTACAGTTAAATCATTCCTAAAATATACTTTAAAAGAATTACTTAAGTAATACAAATATAAATTCCATATCAATATAGTTTGTAATACAAATGATAATAGTTTATATTTAATGTTTGTGTGTTTTTTATGTTTGTAAACTAAAAGATAAAATATGAAAAAGTAGGCTCGCTCACAATTTTAAAGCTAGCCCCCTTTTTGGCTCACAAAGGAAAATTTTGGCTCACAACACTTCATACCTTAGAGGGAACATTGCCTGAGACTTCAGTGGTTGGAAGAAGATGATTCTATCTCTGAGTCCTACTTCCTTTGTGGATTGCCCAAGCCAGAGCTGTACATAGACCACAGGCTGGGGGAGACAGGCACTGCAGATGCAGACACTTGTAGAGACAGCTTCACCTTCATCCAATGGCAACACAAAGCTAGTTCTCCAAGAGCCTGCCCGTGCAGTGCTTGCCTATCTCCCCCAGCTCTACAAACAGCTCTGGCCTGAACAAGGCCAGAAGATGGAAATAGGTTCTGCTGGGCTTTGTGGTAACTCTATTCATACATATTATTCGTAATGAGTGATAACTGCCTATAAGGATTTCTAAGTGCAACTACTTAATTAAAGCTTGTTAGGAAGAACCATACACATTGACAGACCATAGACTAAACAGAGGCTGTGATCACATGGGCAGTTTGCCCCGACACAGCCACGCCACTCCTCCCCTCCGGATCAAATGGGTGCAGTCAGATAGCCACATCTGTCAGGTGTTCCCCAGCCATATTTATCTCATCACAGGATGACTTGGAGCCAGGTTAAAGAGCCACCACATCACAAGTGGTGTTTTTGGTTCCCTGCACAGCCATTACACATGGCTGGATGTCTGAATGCAGGGGAGTGCACGCAGAATGGAATAGATCCGTTCTGTCGCTATGGAGGTGTTTTTAAGAAGTTTTTTGTGGTGCGCTCTGTGGTTGATGCACTGCAATAATGTGGATGCTCTCCCACGGGATGTCTCCGTGGGTAACTCGCAGCAGGGTGTGCTGTGTGGCTGATATGTCCCGCAACACTTTAAAAAGGTTCAATTAGAGGCGGCACCATATCGTGCCAAGCTGCCAGTGTGATCACAGCCAGAGTTTGGCCTTATTTGAAACAAAACCATCCTTTCACCTAGCTATTTGTAGAACTCGGTTCCCGGCGCGCTTGTCGCGCCGCTGGGGCCGTTTTGCCGCCTCGCCCAACTGTGAGGCAGAGGCGATTGTCGCGCTCCCGCGCGATCTTGGAGCCTGGGGGTGGGGCTGCCTATATAAGGCAGTGCCCCGCTCCCACAGGCGTCTTTGGCTCCGCGTGCTCGCCCACCCGCCCGCCCTGTTTGCAGTGTAGGTTTTTCAACTGGTTGCCAATTGGGGCCGGGTAGGAATTTTTCGCCTCTACCTGAATTGGCTGTATGGTAGAGGTGTTTTTGCCTACCTTACACTGTGACAGTTGTTAAGGGCCTAGATGGTGGTTGAGAATTTAATAGTTTGGTCACTTGGCAGGTTTGTGCAAGCTAGAAAGGAACTGGTGAGCGCCTTACAGCATATCCCATTTGGGAACAGGGGGTCATCAGGATACTGCCCCGGGCCCTATGGTTCAGGGCGGAGAATGGTGGCCCCCTCTGGGAACCTCTCCGGCTAGGCTCCTCCCTGAAGGTCCGTACGGTCTCAGGGGTAGGCGCTCCTGCGGGGCAACCAGTATGCTGGGCTGCTGGTTAAGAACCAGACTTGGGCTGGCTCAATACCGGAGTTTGGTGTCCCGCCCATATCAAAAGGCAAGGAGGCTGTGTCGTGGAGTGACGCCTGCCTTGCCTGTTCCTGTGCTTGCTTAGTTTTGCCCGTTGCTGCAATGTTCTGTTAAATAGTTAATAAAGTGGCCCTTGTTTAATTCCAATTGTTGCTTGTCTCATTATTTGGGCTGGGGTGGCAAAAGGATATTTCCTGTTTTCCCTTTCAAGACAGGATTTCTGTGGTTTTTTAGCTGCTCTCGTAGCCCCAGGAAAGATCATAACAGCAATACCTAAGCAGTACAGTCGTGAGTGAATATTATTTACTGGAATTCAAGACATCCTCCCTTCTCATTTGGTTCCAGTATTCCAGGTCTTACTGGAGAGAGATGAACTATAACCATGTGAAATCAGGCCCACACTACAACAGTAAAGCACCCTCGGTGAATTCTCATTCAAGAATGATTGTTCTAAATTACCAACCTTGGCGGACAGTTTTAAAATTGAATGTCTGGAAGCCTCCTGTCAGGGCAGATGAGTCAATCACATCCACACCATATTCACTCTGGCTCCGTCTGTAGAGAGTCACGGCGACCACAATGACAGCCACTGCAATGACTGCAGCTCCCAAGCCTGAGTACAGGGCGATATCCGTGGCATTCTCAATGTCTGCAGGAAGAGAGGGGATAGTACCAAATGAACAACTATTTGTAGGCTCCCTTTGGGGTGCTGACATGAGTACCGATTAGCACTGGTATGTACAGGATATGAGACAGGAAATAAATATGCCAACAAAAGTGGCAAAATGTACAGCATCTGGGGTAGAAAAGCCTTCCTCACTTCACCCGACAACATGAGTCTGTTCAACGAATTTACCAGAGAATTCTTATTTAGACATATTGGATTTGTGGGGGAGACTGATCCCCAAGTCAGAAAAATTCAGCTACCATGTACTGGGTCCACAGCAGAACTATCTGTCTGCTAGGTTTCTCTGAGATCTTGAGCACAGAAAGATCTATCTTAATAACTTGCTATTCTAACTGAACATGCCAAAGAACAAATATTTTGTATGCAAACAACTATTGACAAACCATGGCCCTGTTTTAATCTTCCCAATATCCCATCATCACAACGTGATTTGGTAAGAGGTGCTGCTTTGTTTGATGGCTTTCCCATCATCTAGCTTTAGGATGTGAAGGGGGTTGGAAATGCCTTCTTCTAGGGTTGCCAACCTCCAGGTGGTGGCTGGAAAACTCCTGGGATTACAACAGATCTCTAGGTGACAGAGATTAGTCTCTTGGAGAAAATGATCACTTTGGAAGACAGACTTTATGGCACTATACCCCACTGAAGTCCCTCCCCTCCCCAAAGCCCACCTTCCTCAGGATCCACCCCCAAAATCTCCAGGTATTTTGCCACCCAAAGCTGGCAAGACTACCTTGTCCCCTTTCTAATGTTAATGTCAGATTAATGTCCCAGTTCTCAGATCTTAATATATGGAGCAGAATTAGCATACTGTGCTGTGGAACAGACAGTCTGTGGTGAGTTACGGGGAAAGTTAGAAGCAGAGTAAATTTAGCAAGCTCAAAAAATTGAGGGAAAAAACTGCCTTAATTGACAGTTTTAAATTTTTGGCTCACTAAACATTTTAAATTTCTTTTTTTTTTCTTTTTTGCACCCAGTATTTCCCAGACGAACTCCTCACCACTTCAAAACAGTACCATTATCCAACTGGCTCGCCTTGTGCTACATTTTGAGTAAGCCTCTATCCTTTGAAGCGTCAGGAAACATTTAGAGAAGAGATATCAGAAAAGTTGTCAAAAAGATCAATATGGAATATTTCTGTTGGTGTATGGTGCGTATTGTTAACTTTCCAGTTGCTCAAAACAAGCACTAGTGTAATGTAGCACCTAGAGTTTCAGGTAAAATCAGGATATAAACCCTAATCCTTCTGGAAGCTCATTGGGTGAAATTGAGCCAGTCACATGTTCCCAAGCCTAAGTCACCTCACAGGATTGTTGTGAGGGAAGAAGCTGGGAGAAGAATATATATTCCCCGTGCTCCATGAAGAAGGGTAGGATCAAAATGCATTAAACAGATACTTCCTTTTCTGAATGAGAAACTTCAGCCGAGCATGGGTAACAATAACAGTTCAGTGGATCCTGCACAATGTCATTGGGGTCATGTGGCTGCTTTAGTGATTTAACTTATATCCCCCCTCCCCCCTTCACACAAAACACAGGCATTAATCTTTGTCAGTGGAACCAATTAGGCTATGTCACAGTGCAGGCTCATCACACTTTTTAAAACACAATAAAAACAGGGGAAAATGAAAAAAAAAAAAACCTCCATTAAATTATTTTTCCCATTTTTTCCCATTATTTTTTCTTCCTCCTCAAACGCAATACTGCAGATACATTCATAATAAGATATACTACATTCGTGGGTTTATTTATTTAAACAGATACAATCTTATACAAGACTTATGTGCTGCAGCACTTCGGTAGAAAAGAAAATCAGGTGTGCTTATCCGGGAAGAAAAGCACAACATTTCGACACTCTCTGCTCAGACCATCCCACTTTCCATTGTTCTAAAATGCACTAGATTATTGTGTTACCATCAACTTGCTCATAATCTCTGCTTTTAATTAATTTCTTGAGACTCAATTGTTCTTTGAAAATGTTCTTTTTTTGTCGTGAACATTTGGTCTGACAAATTAAACTGGTGAAGAACGTCAGCTCTGAAAGGTCATTTATCACTTCCACGATTTCTAAAAGAGAAATCGCAGCCAGTTCGTGCAGTGAAAAAAACAATGGCACGTGAAACATCTTGACTATCCCAGAGATGCCATGTGCACAGAGAATACAATGAATGAACCAGCACGTTCATGGATACAGTCACAGTGACCAGAAGCATTTTCTATAATCATGGCAGCAGCGATCACAGAAGATACTGCCATTTTTTTATTGTTTTTGTGATTGACTCCGACTCACAAAGAAATGTTAGTTTTCAAGATATCACAAATGTTTTTATTGCTTTTTCAACAGCAGACTAACAGGGCTACCAGCTTTGAATCCTCTGGTTAGTTATCTATGACCACAGTGGTAGAGTTTGAAACTTCTCATCCCTACTGCTTCAACCTGGAAATTCCTGTTTTGATTTTGCTCCTGCCTTGTGCAAGTTAAACACATAATTCTTTTATTTTCATGTTATTTTGAATTTTTTCATACCAAGATTTCCCTGAAAAATGTACACATTTTTTTCAGTCTTCATCAGGCAGAATAATTGATTGCCGGAGGGGGACTCACAGGGAATGCTGTTGGTCCTCAGGTTGGCCACTGTGTGGGGCAGGATGCTTAACTACATGGACCATGATTCCGATCCAGAGGGAATCTTCTTATGTACTTACTAGGAATAAGGCCCGTTGTGGGAATAAATACAACGGGCTCTAGAAAGAGGCTCTGGGAGAGTGCCAAGGCCTTGGGCCCTCAGTGTTAATTTGCTGTGGCAACCTCAGCAGGGTGTAGTGACACAGAGTCCACTGTTTTCTCCACAGGAACTGATCTCTGCTACTTGAAGAGCAGTTGTAATTCTGAGTGATATCCTGCCCTCACCTGGAGATTGGCAGCAGTGGTTCCCCAAGAGGGAATAGCTGGTTTGGAGGGCAGAGTCTATGGCATTGTACCTGTCTGAGGCCCCACCTCTCCTCAAACCTCACCCTCTCCAGGCTCCACCCCTCAAATCTCTAGGAATTCCCCACCTGGAGTTGGCAACCCCTCTCCTTCCTGGTCCCAATGATTTCTTCACAAAGGCCTGTGAAGGGTTTCCTTCCTTTGTCTGAACCAAGATTGGTTGCCTACTGCAGCAAAACAGGATCCAGCTGTTCGCCTCCCACCCTCGTCCCGTGGGCGTATCTCACACCTTAAGTTCTCTGCTACCATTCACTGAATTGTCACTGCCTTTTTAGAGGGACAGTGAGACCCCTGTGGCCAAATCTTCCATTAGGAGATGGAATCCCCAGTCTTTGAGGGATCCCTGGAAAGTTGGCAACCCAAGGTTCTGGCCTTTCCTTGCTTCCCTGGGCTACCCCTCCCTTTGGTATTGGCAGAGCGGGGGACACTATGGGGTCAGAGCACAACACAGAATTGTTGGCCAGCAGATGAGAAAGCCCCATTCAACCCAGTGAATGATACTGCTGCAAGCCCCTCTCTGGAACGACAGCTCACTTGAACCTTATGGGGGAACATTTTAAACAAACCACAGGCAGTGGCCATCTTATAAACACAGGTAACTGCCATTTCGTTTTGCCTACCAACAGCCACTGAGGTAACAATTGAACCTTATGGGGGAACATTTTAAACAAACCACAGACAGCAGACATCTTATAAACTGCCATTTCGTTTCACCTACCAACAGCCACTGAGGTAACAGTTAATCCCCTCACAAGAGGGAAGCAGAAGCGTCTGCCAGGAATTCTGACTTGGCACAGAGGCTGAAGGAGTGGGCGGGGAAGAGGAGCAGAACCAGCAGCTGCCCAGCCAATGGCATGCGAGTACTCACAGCCAGTGGATAGGGCCAGCTTCTGATTGACAGGCCAGGGGACCAAAGGCTAGGGTGGCGTGTGGAATGTGTGTCACCACCAGCAGAGAATTATGTATAAGAGAGATGGGCATCACCTGAGCCCTTTGATCTTCCCCCCAAACTCCTCCTGTTCATCCTCTGACGGCTCTTGAGTCTGTACCTCGCCCAGAAGGAGTCATGGCACCTCCTCCCACTTCCCTCCAACTTTAACCCAGCACTGCTACTACCTCCATGTCCACTTGCTTGCCATCTCTGCCTTATCCTCATTGTTGTGTGGCATTTTGAGTTCCTTTGGCAACCACCCAAGCCCCAAGAATGTCATCTTTGTAACATTTGTGCAAAACTTGGGGTTTTCTTACAGGTTTGCAGACTCTTGAACTCTGGGTTGGCCCCACTGTGTGGATTTAGTTAGCCCCATGTTGGTCATCCCAACACTTTTACATATAGTGATATTAGACCTATAAATGCTATATGCATTGTGCATACAATACATACACAACGCAAACATATCTACAAAAGCAACAGCCAAAGGCAGAAAACTGAAACCGTTGGTTCTGATTGAACCAGTAAGTAGATTACTGATATAAGTTTTCAACTTGTACTGAACACTCAATCACACAAAACAAGTATTCAAAGAGCTGAAATGTGGTATAGGCTCTTAGATGCCCTTTTTAGGTTTTAGAGTCCCCCCCCCCTTTTCTGATGGACTTTTAATAGCCTTTACAAGCTCAAATACAAGAGACCAGGCCTGAACTGCAATAGACTCACTCCTAATTAGATCATCAGAGAAGAGGGCTGGTTCTCCCAATATTTATTCTAGTTTCCCTTTCCCACTGGCTCGAGTGAGTCGATATGGTCAAATCTGTGAGGAATGGTAGACATAAACTTTTCTAATAAGGCCAACTGTTATGCAAAGGCCTGGAGTTTGGGGTTTCATCATGCCAGTCCTCTGAAATGTATACTCAAAACTTTCACATTGTAGTGTTAGTGTATTCTCTCAGGTTTCCTCACCTTTAACAAGAGACTCACATTAAAATGTGGCCTAAAGACTGCTATTCAGGCATTCACAAAGGTCTTTATTCTTGATCTGGCGGGTGGGAGGCTCTTGAATTTGTTCTTCCCTCATCTATGGAGGGGCCTAAGATTTTCACTAAAGCCCCTACCTTAATTTTCTTCCAAGAAAAAAATACTGGCTGTGGGGAAACACACCTTTTATTTCATTTCAGAAAATTACTTGTTTCCAAACACCAAACACAATAAAACTTCAATTTTATCCAATTTCAAACAAAAACATCCTTCCCTTGGAAGACCAGAAATCTGAGGTGGTGGGGGAGGAAACACTTTCTATATGTCATTTTCTGCATACATCATTGGACAGAAGAGACGGAAAGGAGGGGGCACTTTAGAAAGTTTTGTGAGCAACCAATTATCTTTTTGAGGCTTGCATTTTTCCAACAGTGAGAAGGTCACCTATTAAAAACAAATCATTTTCGTTAGGAGAAGTTTATATCTGAAGAAACCACTAAAGGTGTTTTTCCCGGTATTCCCTGACACAGTTACTCAACGTTCATTTGAGAGCATATTTTATGGTAATGAAGTTTCTATTAACTATGATTAAGTTTCATAAAACACCTGAAGATAATTTAAGGCGTGTAGAAGCACAAAATGAAACATTTGGTTTAATGCATTAGGAATCGTAATTGATTAAATTATCTCATTTACAATCAACGACTTCCTACAAGCTGTGCAGGGCCCATATTTCCTCCATTCGGCCATTAGTTTGCTAGCAGACAGCAACCAACAGCATTCCGATCTTTCCTGTGCTTGCAGTCTCGCCTTTCCCCTCCACCCCTCCCCTCTTTATAGCTACCAGCTATGGAAATCTATTTCTCTCTTCAGCCTTTCCCTCAACTGTCTCTGAAACAGTCCTGATATACAAGCCTCACAGTTCCAAACTGGGGAGAATTATATATAAGGCTATTTACCACAATTGGTTGTTTCTCAATTATCTTAATAATTGACTTTGATTTTGCATCAGTGATGATTCATGCCGCCTTAAACTTAACGCCTTTCTGTTTCATTCAATAGCAGGCAACAAGCTGTATTTATGTAACACACTTCTAATCTTGCAGTTTAAAGAAAGAGTTTAATTCCCCAAGGAACTAACGGTACTAAAATCGACCCCAACAGTCTGGCTGGCCCGCCTTAAGGATCTGGTCATTATGTAGGAGATGAGCAGAGGATAAACAGAAATGCAGCCCTCAATCAGACAAGCGGTGGTGTTGTTGGGCTCCCTGCTGCCATTGCTGAGGCCAGAGGCAGAAAAGGAAACAGCTGGTGCCTAAATACAGAAACTCATTGCTTCCCAGCTTGGGGAAACAGTATTTAACTGAAAGCCCCGAAGTGGGTGGCCGAGCCCTAGCTGGATCTTGTGAGATCTCAGAAGCTAAGCAGGTCCAATCAAGGTTAGTACTTGGATAGGAGACCACTAAGGAAGCCCCGGGTCATCACTATGCAGAGCCAGGCCATGGCCTTGAAAACCCCTCCAGGCTTGCCATAAGTGTCCGGTGACTTTGTACCACCATGCAACTGAAAATCAAGTTAAAGTTACAAAAAACAAACAAATACATGCATGCACAGGCTACTGCATTATCTTGTCTGCTATTTTTTTTTTCTGGCTGGATGAGGCAGGTCCCTTATGATGGACCTGAAAGACATACTGAAATGGCATAATGAGTTGCACCGAATGACTATAAGAATGTAAGAGCTGGCATGCTGGATTAGGCCACTGGTTTATCTAGTCCAGCATCCTGTTTCCCACAGCAGCCAGACAGGAAAGCCCACAAGCAGGGCTGAGACAATAGCCCTCACCTGTCCATATGCCTAATTTTGTAGTCATCCGTCACTCTTCTGGAAACTGATCAGGCATCCTGAAGGAGTATGCTTTTGCATGCTGAGGGACCAGAGCGGGGGCTTGAGAGGCAAAATACAACCTGTGGGCCTTCTGCACTATTTAGACTTATACTTCTTTCAAATGTTGATTCTAGAAGCTTCTCCCACCTATCCATGTCCCACCTTGAATGGGCAGCTTCAACCATGGAAATGGCAAAGAGGGAAGAATTAACCCTGTTCCCTATTTCTGTGACCTCAAGAACTCTCCCCCAGGCCTCATTTTTAAAGCATAATTTCATGTTCGAGGATTCATCAACAGATCACAAGTAGTTTATCTTCACCAGCGAAAGCACCAGATTATACAATACTGCTCTAGTCAGCTACCTAATGTAGTAGGGATGCTGGAATAGCCCAGGATAGCCAGATCTCATCAGATCTCAGAGGCTAAGCAGGGTCAGCCCTGGCTAGTGCTTGGGTGGGAGACCGCCAAGGAATACCAGGGTTGAAATGCGGTGACAGGCAATAGCAAACCACCTCTGAATGTCTCTTGTCTTGAAAACCCTAAAGGATTGCCATAAGTCAGCTGTGACTTGGCAGCCCTTTCCCCCACCACCAGGAAGGCCTAACCTGTTTAAAACCTTTCTACGGTGCTCTTATTTCAACATTTGTGTTGTCTGCAGTACTTATTGTCTATTTTTTCCTAACTAACACTTAAATAAATAGAAAAGGACTATCAAAGAAAAAAAAAGTATATTTACAAGAGAAAAATAAACTTACTTTGGGGTTTTATTTCATGAAGAGGCTTTTTATCTAAAAGAGAGAAAGAGAGAGAGAAGCAGAGAGACAGAGAGAAAGTCGTGCTTAATATATGTACATGGAATTATTTTCTTTCTAAATAACTTTCTTTCCAGTCCTATGAATAAACCTTTTGTCACATCTGCTGATAATATCAGTTTTATATAATTTGTCCTCACCCTTTAAAACAAATGTTTTTACAGTTTTCTTCAATACTGCAAATTAAACAATAACAACAAAAACTGTGTTTGGTACAGTCGTTGACTTCAAGAGGGAATCAGATAAACATATGGAGCAGAGATCTATCAGTGGCTATTAGCCACAAGGTTTAGATAGGAACTCTGGGGCAAGGGATGCTCTGTATTCTTGGTGCGGGGGGGGGGGGGGGGGCAACAGTGGGAGAGCTTCTAGTGTCCTCCTGGCCCCACTGATGGACCTTCTGAGGCCACCTGGTGTTTTTTGGGCCAATGTGTGACAGAATGTTGGACTGGATGGCCCATTGGCCTGATCCAACATTGGCTTCTCTTACATTCTTATGACTAGTGGGTGGTCACCAGGGACAGGGCTTTTTGCTCACTTATGGAATGCCCTTCCCCATGAGACTTGCCTGGTGACTACACTGCAATCTTAGGAACCAGGCCAAAATGTTTCTGTTCACCCTATATCTTTTAATACAATTTTAGTCTGAAACTGTTATTTTAAGCTGCTCAGTGCTTTTTTTATGTTGTGGCTGGCTCTGTAGTGCTGGTTTTTAATGTTAGATGTTAATTACTTTTTTTTAATGTGTTTTCTTGTGCAAGCTGCCTTGGGCAGGTTCCCTCAAGAGGTGGCATAAAAAGGCTAAATAACTAACTAACAGTGAATGACCACAAACAAGGTAAGGATTCTGCAGCCTGGAATTATGGGTGTACCAACGATCAGTTTTGTGTTGTTCCTTGCTTAAGGTTCGATGGTAGAAGTGCCCCCAGTTTACTAAAAAAAAATTAAGAAAGATCAGCTTAGGAGGTGATGCGGACATATTAATAAGAATTTCAGGATTCCTTCCTTACGTACTATATAAACGTCTATCATTCCAACACCTTGGTAATTAGGGTGCCTGGGGATATATGTATGCCAAATTTGTATGTGAGATCACATGTATGTGGGTATTTCACAACCCTCTTTTAATGCAGAAATTTAGAAAAATTCTAGTTTCAGAACTTTCTTGAACTCAAGGAATCTTGAGCTATGCGCCATCATTCAATTTTATAGATATGGAATAAACATTTTTGCCCCCTTCCGTTTTCAGAAATCTAAATGCTCTATTTTCAGATATTTTTTTAAAAAAATATGGAGGCACCTTAGGTTAGATATGTAGCAAATTTCAGTATTCTGTGCTCATCAGAAAGAACCCTAACAATTTTGATATCCTTATCAGTGGATGAGTGAATAAAAATTCTCTGCCTGATTGAAAATTGGTTTGTCCTTGAAATTTGCAGGCTTGAAATTTGTAGTCAAAGGAACCCTGTTGATTAAGACACATTTCTTTTTTAAAAATGAAAGCCATCTTGAATGCCTTACACCCATTTTCAAGAAAATATTGCAATATTCTCTATTCCTTGTAGGCTGAGGGCTCAGAATGAAACTATTTATGCTTGTAGCATAATTGTCCATTAGTCGATAAAACGCCTGACCAACCCTCCACATCCATCTTCAAAGGATATGCATGTGCATATGTAATAAGACAAAACACATTATAATGTAATTTCTTCTTTGACTACTAAGAAACTAGAATGAAAGTTAGTACATGTTCAGGACAGTTTTGCATTTCAGATTTGAATATCAGTTCTACCCATGTATCTGTTTAACAGCATTTTTTTTTTTTAAAGAAGACTGTAATGGAATAGTTTCCTTCAAGACTGAAATACTGGACTGAAAACTGACATGTCTATTCAGGATAAAACTCTGTGAACCCCATATTTGTTGTTTAATGTTGGGCAAGTAAAGATACAAAATATATTGTAATGATAAATTGTAATTGTTTTGTAAGGCCGTGATCTGTTTGCCTTGTCAGATCTTAGGAGCTAAGCAGGGCCCTGGTTAGTATTTTAATGGGAGACCACCAAGAAAATCTAGGGTCGTGATGCAGACGCAGGCGATGGCAAACCACCTCTGAACATCTCTTGTGTTGAAAACCCTACGAGGTCACCATAAGTCAACTCTGACTGGGGGGGGGGGGGCAGAGATATCTATTTCCTCACCATATGTGGGGGGGGGGGGGGAAGCCTCCAAATGCAGACATGGTCTCTCTCATTTGTTCTCCCTCTCTCTCTGCTTTTTTATTTGCAACATGAATAAGCCTTACCTTCCTGGGACCCAGCTTGCTTTCTAGAGTTCATCACATACTGTGGTGACTTTTTCCCAGAACAAAGACTTTTCTTTAAAACTGCACATCTAATCAATTAAATTGGTTAATCCTTCCAGGACTAATGCAGGGAAGAGGAAATGTACAGAAGTGACATGATAAAAATGAATGTTTTCCAGTTCCCCTAGATTTCTGAGCGGGCTTCTCTCACTGCACAGACAGGGGCCGAGGACAGACTGGCAATCTGAAGCGGGGCAGGCATGCTTCGCAAACGGAGGAAAGGAGACCGTTCAGACATGCGCATCTGCCCGTCGGCTCCGTTGCGTACTTACCCGTCTCCCAGCCGCTTTCCTTCCGCTTTACCCGGACACCAGTTTTTCCCGGTGTTCAGGGGCCTTCCTCCGCATGCCTCCCGCTTCCAAACAGTGTGAACTGGAAGAAGCGGGAGGCATCCGGAGGAAGTGTGAACGCACCGGCAAAAAGTTTTGCGCATATGCGCATATGCGAAAAACATCAAAGGAAAACAAAAAAAGTGCAGCGGCACGCGCGAGCCGCGCGGGCTGGCTACGCGCCAGTGTGAACCCTCCGTGGGCAGTCTGAACGCTCCGTATCGCCGCTGATCCGCATTGCTCTGGCCAGTGTGAACGGCCAGCTCCGTGAGTTTTTTCCCCCGCTCCAGTTCCCTCCGCTTTGCCTCCGCTTCAGATTGCCAGTCTGTCTTCGGCCAGGGACTTCACATTCTATCACATTTACAGCTGCTTTGGGGTGAGTTTGAAAATGGCTGTTTGAAATCATCCTTTGATACTGGAGAGGATGGACTTTATCTAGTGGTTCACTTTCACTGTGTGAGGAATAGAAGTGTCCTATGGTGGAAGACTCCTCACTTCATAAAAGGGAGCACTTGGTTCCCAGTCTATGGCAACAATTCTAGGGAGTGCCAAAATATTCTCCTCTCTCATTTCAATTATTTAAATACTCAAGTTTCAGGATGGGCAAATGTTCCCTCTATCATTTCTCTTTTTTATGTGGATTTATAGTTTTGGCTCTTTGCTTCTTGCTGTTGGTTTTATAGATATGCAGTGTGCATTCATTTTGTAGATTTTTATACAGCAGTTTTTATGCACAGAGGATGCTGTTTATAGGTATAGTGCTGACTTCTGATGCACAGTGTGAGAGAAAAAGTGTACATTTTACTGGGGAAAATGTAGTAAGGAAACAGAAAATTCCAAGAAATAAAGCATCACAGCTTTAACTTGTACAATGGAGAAGCAAAATGAGATTTGGAGGTTGAAACAGCAGGTATGAGAAACTGGAAATCTTGCTAGCCAAAGGCTGGGAGTCTTTGCTTTGAACCAGGAACACTTTAAGCTATGCATTTCCAGCACTGAGTTTGGGCAACAGTGTGTGTGGGGTGAAGGGGAAATCCGTGCTTGTTAACTGCAGGAATGGTTCATATCTATTTCAGCTTCATGAAAGGAACAATGTTAACCAGTTGTGCCTGTGAAAAATAGCCTCAAAGATTGCTTTTCAGAAGCACTGCACAAAAGCATATTTCCTTTGGAATTCCCTATGGGGGGGGGGGGAACCAGAGCTGAAAAGGAGCATATCGGCACAGCAAAAGACAAAAAAGCAAGCAAGCAAGACTGAAGATGATTAGATAATTGCATCAATTCCTGCTTGCTGAGAAAGCAAAAGTAGGGGGGGAGAGCCCTAAAAATAATTTGACATGAACACTCATGGAGTGGCCTATAAAGGAATAATAATAAAAAATCACTCACACCGGTGAAAATTAATATGCAGTGCTTAATATTTAGATGGCGATTCATCTTGCAAAGAAAATACATACTCTCAACTCATCTCAACAAGACTAGAATGAATATATATATAACATGTCCCTAATCTTGGCTTTGTCCTGCCCCACCCCCCCAGTCAAAAATCACCTCTAAATGAGTTTTTATAATGTATTTACCACTCTGCTGGAAGGGGTGTAGAAAGGTGGGATCATATGCACATTGTTGGTGGCAGTATGAGATAATTAAACAATCCTGGAAGACGAGTTTTGACCAAATATTCCGCATAATGAGGGAAGCTGTCCCATTCACACTGGAGATATTGTTTCTTAATTACTGGAAGGATAGCACAGTCCCAAATATTAAGAAAGAGCTGAACTCATACATTCTAATAGCTGCAAAAGCATCGATAGCTGTTAACTGGAAAGGCCCAAATGCACCTAATGCTTCATATAAAATGTAAGCCAAACAATAGGGACCCCAAGCGTATGAAATGTACAAAGATGAAAAACGCAAGGGTAGACAGTCAAAGCATTCACAAATTTTACAAGTTACCATTAGGCAATAGTCTATTGCAACATAATCACACTGAAACAATTAATAAAGTAGCATTAGTGGTCCACTAATTCTACTTTATTAATTGTTTCAGTGTGATTATGTTGTAATAGACTATTGTCTAATGGTAACTTGTGAAATTTGTGAATGCTTTCATGGTCTAGCCTTGTATTTTTCATATATGACATAAGGCATGGGATATATACATAAGAGAAAGAATTGCATATAAGATGAATCAGTTTGAAAATAATCCTCCTTCTTTGAATTTTGCAGAAGTGCGGCCAATAATATTGATCTATTTGATCCAGATAGGGGTGGTTCCAACCCCCCCCCCCAAAGTACTTAACTGAAATGCAATATTAAGGATGTTTATAGATTGCAAGATCTGATGTTAGGTATTGCTTATTTGCTTTCTGTTCAATTGTCTTTGTTGTTTGTTAGGTTATTTTTTGTAGTATGTTTCATGTTTGTTTATTTGTTGGATTTACTAAATACAAATTGTCAAAATTCTTTAAAAAAAAACACCTCTGAAGTTTCTTTCCTAAATAAGATAGTTCCGAGACGAATGAGAGCTATTAAAAACAGAACCAAGAGGGGTCAGTGTCAAGGTCAGCTCTAAGATGTAGGCAGCATGGATTCAAAGGTCTGTGTTGTTGTGCATTACAGTGTGCTTGCACAATTCATTCTGTTATGTGACCCTGATTCTAACAGGGGGGAAACTGAGGTGTTTATGGGACAGTACACTAGTCCATTCACTCGGGCTTTGGAAGCAGTTACAGTCCTCCAGGCTCTTTCATGTTTCATTTTTGTAACTTGTGTACCCCAACTGCTTCCCCCCCTTTTTCGCATGTGTTTTGCTTCCTTTGTATGTGTTTTGCTACCTCAATAGTACATTGCTGCAGGTTTTTACGCCGAACATACATCAATATAATATGAAACTGACCACAAGAGGGAGCAAAACACATGTAGAAAAGGGGGAACCAAGCAACTGGGACATACAAGTGTCCCAAATGAGAATGTGGAAAAGCCCTCCATCTGAAAGAGTCCCTGACAGGTCAATTTTTTTTCTTCTTCTTCTCCTTACTGGGAAAGAAGAAAGATTGACACTGCTGGATAATGGAGGGTAGGATATAAACTGAATTAAATAAATGTATAAAGCTTATGGATCCATTGACCAACTGGGGACCCTGAGGGAAGCATAAAGATGTCTTCCTGCCCCCATAAACTAATGTACTGCTATGGATTCACATGATTTAATGGGCAAAAATTTGTCCTCTGACTCTACAGGGAGCAAATGGCTTGTAGAGCTGAACTAAAGATGCATCATCTTAAATTGTTATTACAATGACTATCAAATAATTCCTTTATTTTCACCTTATACAAGGAGGAATGCTGGTCTGTCTGATTTCAATGGAGAGACACCTCCCCCCTCCAACTAAAAGGAACTAGGTACAAACATGAAACAGAAGGTACCAGGGTACTTTGGCACTGAGCACAGAGAGGATTACAAGAAAAAGGCCTTTAAAATCATGGCTTGAAATAAAGGCTTGAAACACTCCTTTTCTCCCGCCATTCTTCTTCTTCTTCTTCTTCTTTTTGGTAACATCCAGCCTGACTGGAGAACTCAAAAGCTGACACACTGTTTTGTGTAATTGCAGCTGTTCCGAATAAAAGATGCCTCTGGACTCAAACTTTGTCCTGCTGCTTCAGACCAGCATGGCTACCCACCTGAACCTATCTACGTGGATTCCAATTTGCTTTTATATCATTGGTAAACAGCTGCCACCGGAAGAGTTTGGGGGCATGGACGATCATCTTGATGTAATGCCAGCTTGTAACACCATTTTGAAAAAAAAAAAAAAGGAAGTGATATTATAGCACCAGGGCAGCACCCTAGGATTCACTAAAAACTCTGTGTTTAAATCACAGAGTTTGGGTGAATCTTACACTTTCACTCTCATACAATGATGCCACACACTTCCAGTTTTTCAATGGAAGTGATGCCATGCATTGGCATAACAGCAAGGAGCCCCCTTTAATTTCTCCTGACCAGCTTGTTAAGTAGTAGCAGAGAACAGAAAGCCTGGCCAGGAGGTCTTCCAAGATAGCAGGAGATCTGACCTCCTACTGCCACCCCTGGATGGTTCATTAAACACTGTCAGGATATAGACAGAAAGGCACTGGGGGCAGCCTGAGTTGGTAGGGCACTGCCCCATGCATCTTCATATATCAACCATATCTGAACCATCGCCAATCAAATCTCCAGTGGCCAATTAGAAGCCTTGCTGGGCAGAAACCCTCTCTGGACCCACCTACTTTCTAAAAACACTTGGCAAACATCAGGGAAGGTATTGGCAGGCCCAATGTTTGGGGCCCCTGTGTTATAGAAAAGGGGGAAAGTTTTTTTGGGAGGGGGATTATTTCTCCAACTTTTGACAAAGATGGCAAAAAAAAATTCTTCAGAGTACAAAGCTTTTTTTTTCTTTTTCTGCAGGAGCGAATCCTTTGCTTGGATATCAGCCCATAAATACAGCTCCTAATCCTTTCAGAAGACAACCTCCGTTCAGAGCTTGTGTCTGTTGACACAGCCGGGCAAAAGTCAAGCTTTGCTTTCGAAGAGCTTAAGTCCAAAGCAGCATTTGATAACAGCCTGTGTCTCAAGCATCTTCTCTTCTTTCTGATGGGATTGAAACACAAGCTTTTGTCTAAAGCTCCTCACAACGCCAGTAGCAGGATCCCAGCAAACTGGCCTTTACTTGGGAAAAGCAGGGTCACTTATGAAATGCAGTTTCAGTCAAGCTGATCCTTTGGCTGAGTTAAAGTATCTAAGTATGAATGTGTCACTCTTGAATTGAAAATTGAACAGCCAGTATTGTGATGCTTCTGTATATGGTTCGGCCTCATTTGGAACACCACATACAGCTCTGGTTACTGTGTATCAAAAGGGGTATTGCAGGGCTTGGAAAAAATGAGGAAGAGGGCATCCAAGATGATGATGACTCCTTTCATCAATCCCATCCATACAGCAAATTCAGAAGACGTCCCAGCACCCCTACTCCAGCCCCCCAAAACACTGTAGGATGAAGACTGCTCTAGAGTGCTCGCTTTCCTTCCGAGGATCCAGAATACCCCATCATTCATGAGGAGCTCAGGGTTGGGCAGATGGCTGTAGGGAAAGCAGAGGGAAACTTAAAACAAATATGACCAAACTCATTATTGGCCTCTTGTATGGTGGTGATGGTGGCAAAACAAGCTAATTTCTCCGGCACCTGTGCAATGCTCTCCAGCAGAGATTTCCCAGGATGGGGGGGAGGCTCTTATCCCATGCCCCTGATGACACAGACCTAAAAAACATACAGACCTCGCTGTGACTCTACTGCAATGCATCTTGTGGATCAAATTACTCATATCCACCATGATTTAGACTCCACGGTTGGGGAGGTTCTGTCTTAGGACGTCATCGGAGCGCGATCTGGTCCTGGTTTGTATGGATAACTCTCAGTTGTTGAGGCTTGATGGAATGGACAAGAAGCATGTGGCTCACCACTCTTGCCTTTTGTGGCTGATGATGTCACAAGCCATGTAAGGGTTGACAATGTGGGTACAAGAGGCAAAAAATGCCTTTCTGTGGGAAGGTGTAGAAAGAGGCAGACATTAGGAACCCTTCCCAAAGAGGGTGTCCTTGTAACCCACTCACCTAACATACTATTGTTCGGTGAGCAACATTCCTTTTTTGAGTGACTGGTGGCTATGCTGTTTCAATAGTCTTGGAAGAGATGTATTATCTAGATGGATTATCTATTTCATTCTGGATTCAAGCCTGGTTTTGGGACTCTAATGGTCTTGGTTCCCCAGATTGATGATCTTCACCTAGGACAATGACACTGGGAAAAACATCCCTGTTAGTTTTCTTGGACCTCGAAGTGGCATTCAGTACCATTAACCATGATATCCTTCTGCTGGCTGGGTCGGGCGGGAGTAGGGGACACCATGCTTCATTAGGGCCTCCTCTTTCCTGACTTGCTGATTCTAGAAGCTGGTGCTGAGAGACTGCTGTGTGGCCCTGTGACATTTATACTGCGGACTCCTGCAGGGATCCATCTTGTCTTTCAAGCTGTTCGACATCTACATGAAATCACTAAGGGATATCTGGAATGAGGTGCCAACAATAAACTCTACTTCTTCTTAACAACTGAGTTGGTTTGGGCTGTGGAAGTCCTGAACACATGCATGGAGGAAATCCAGACAAGATTGAAGTGCTGCTGGTGAGACGTCATGCTGCGTAAGGACCGATGACTCAGTCTGTCTTGCAGTGGGTTGAATTCCCCTGGAAGGAGCATTAATCTGCTCATAATAAATTAAATGTACCTACATGAATATGTCATGTAAGATGTGCTTCTATGTTTGTAAGTAAAATTTCTTTCTCTTGTAACCACTGGAGTCAGATCATATTTGTAAGTTGTTGAACAGCACTTTCCCCTTAATCAGGAAATGTGGAGGATCGAGTGCACTACGTACGCTTCTGTGCTTCCAAGGCAAATGATTATTTTTTTAAAAAATTAACCCAATAAAAACAGGATGAGAGTTGTTCTCAACAGAAATTGGGGTGGGATTAGTAAAAAAATATACAGAGCCAAATATCTGTAGTAAAAAGAAAGAAAAGAAAGAAACTATATCTTAAATGGAAGCTGAGGTTCTCAGTGATGGGTTTTGGTTTGCTGTTGTTGTTTGTTTGTTTGTTTTTGCCCAGTGAGTAAATTTGTGGTTTATAGGTTGTGTGTATCCTATGGCTGCCTGCAGATTTTACCCCACACATCCAAGCACAGTATGTACAGTGTGGAAATCCACACAGCAAAGCAGGGGTCTACCAAACAAGTGCCTAAGGTGAAGCGTTTATTTCATGCACAGCAGGATAATCAAACAGAAAACAGCATGAGAGAATCAGAGGCACAGTCCTCAGTAGTTGTGCAGGCTCCCACACACCAAAGAGTCTCATTACCTATTCTGTTTATGTTACACAGATAACTGCTTGCAAGTTTTGTTTTGCTTTTTCAAAAATCGATCATTCTCTGTCCAGTGATTTATATGATCTTAAAACAGTAGATCATAACTTTCACTTGCAGGTAAAGCAAAGCATTCAGCATGGGATTTAGGCTATAAAGCTCTAGATCAGTGATGCTCACTCTGCAGCTCAGTTCTTTTCACAATTACCATTAAGCAAACAAAAAAAGCCACACGTGCTTCCATCCCCAACATGAGGCCTGTACTTCAAGGAACAGCTTACCTGTTCCTCCAACAATGACTGTTTCAATGTGGCAACCAATCACCAACAACAAGCTCTACCAGGCAGGAACCACAGGTGGCTTCTGAGCCACTGAGTGAATACCTCTGCCCAGATTTTTTATTGGCCAGAACCCCTGACGGAATGTTCCTTTCAGTCTGAAGTCTCGTGGGTTCATTCATCATCCTGGGTTCATTCTGCAGATGGTGACCGAATGCCAAATGCTGCCTTGATTCAAACTATGAGAAACTGACCCAGACCATTTCCGCACAAGTGCAAACCTTCACATTGGCATTCTTAAATAATCAAAGTTTGCAAAACTTTCTGCAAAACTTTTTGCTCCCCTAGGAGTAGATCTGAATTCAGTGTCCTGTTAACCCACATTTTCCTAATCTACATTTCCTGCAATTTCTCCCCCTTTGAATCGGAACTCAGAGTTTTCCAGTGAGGAATCCCTGATTTCAAATTTTGCTTCCCAGCACCCCTTTACATCTTCATTGTCACATGTTCACCCCTCCCCCTTCCTGCCCCCCCAGGTTGTCCCCTGAGCAATCCACTATTTTTTTTTTAAATGTAATGTTGGTTATCACATGATTTTTTTAAAAAAGGTTACAATATAACAATGTTATAATATTGGGACAAAACAGGCACCGAGGCTTCATGTAGCCTTGTCCATCCAATTACCCATCCATGAAATTCCTTTCCTTTCTTTTTGGTGGGTAGGTTTTGACACCATGCACTTGTATTGTTTCTTCATTCTCCCCCCTCCCTTCTCTTCCTCTATAGTTCCCAGTGTGTTTTCTTTTCTTTTTTTTACAATGTCATGATGTTATAACATTACTGCATATGCAAAAAGAAAAAGGAGGTTCCATCTCTGATGAAGTACAGGAGGACACATTTAGCATGCTTCATAATTATTGAATAACACTGTTATGAAGTGATATATCCAGTTCAACGATAGCCATCCATTTTCTTAGTTGGTGACCAAGGAGGAGCAGGGGACCTCTGAAATGGTGGCAACCATGCTGTTCCCCATGATACATCCAACCTTTTACCCCCAATGTTATGATGTCACAACATTACTGCACATGCACACGAAAAGGGAGGTTCTGTTGCTGACAAAATACATGATGACACAGCTGCACAACCCCTTTTCAAAGTAAGTGTGGAACACATGGGGAGGGTCGGATCCGAATTCAAGAAAAAAAATCCCTCCAAATAAATGCCCTTTTGCGAAATGGGTGCCACAAAGTCAGAGCATCTGCTCGGAATTCAACTCACTGGGAAACAGTGGCAACACTGAGGTGCAGAAAAGGTCCCACAAGTCTTTATTCTTGTACCAGTGTCTCTTCCTCATGTTAAATTCTTCCCATTAAAACTAATACCCTTGGCAACAGTGCTTTTGCATCACTAACTTATAATTGGCATAAAATGGTATGTAAGTGTGAGTAAACAAAGCAGAGAGGACGCAAAAGAAACAAAATGGGTGACAATGACAATATACAACCCCAAAAAGAAATAAAAATTACCATATGAGCTCCTCAGTTTTTCTGAAAACTAATAATTTTTTAAAAAAAAGAATTCAATACTGGATTTACTAATCTACACTACTAAAGGAGTTTATTATTCTTGCTTTTTCTAATAGTATACGGTTTTCTGTCATGGTATTTTTATGAGCATCATACAAGTTTTATAAAACACTTTGGGCTTTTTGATAAAATGCTACTAAGCTCAATACAGTACAATACATATATCTATCCCATACAGAAAATTTAATCTTAAGAATCTCAGCATTTTGTTTTCAGCATAAGGCTAGGGATGGGAAGCTCAGAAAACACGCAGGGAAATATTGGACTAATTTTCAGGAACGAGAGGCTAGGCAGAGCTGCCAGTGGTCGGGAGATAGGGAATCAGTCTTGTATGATAAGTTTTTAAAAAATGTTGTAACCACATGCAGTGCAATCCTAAGCACTCTTCCCTGGCAGTTAACTGCATTGGATAGACTCACGTAGGATTCTGAATAAACCTATTTAGGTTTGCTCTGACAGTCACTTTAAAGAAAAGAAACCCAGACATCTAATGCCAGATCAAGATGAGTTGTCTCCCTTAGACCTCTGATAAGAACTCGGTGCCAGATCATTTTGGATTTCATACACTGCTGCTTGCGCTGTCATCCCCCTCCCCCCACGTTACTGGCTCTCAGTCTTTTCAGACACACATATTTAACAAATGATCACAATGTACCATGAGTTTTATGGTCTTATTTTTTGAAGCATTTATTTCAAGAGTTTGAAAGAAACAGAAAAGTTAAATGTAAGTGCATGCATCTTGGGAATAACTCATTTTTCAAAAGTTAAACAGGAGAACGAAACATCCAAGAAAAAAATAGATACTCTAGCCAGGGTTCAGTAATCCAAAAACCCAGGGTACAAAGTAGCCTTTATTGAAATAAAATGGAAATCTACAATGGTACGTATGAGATGTCCTCCTGGCCTGGATGGCCCAGGCTAGCCTGATCTTGTCAGATCTTAGAAGCTAAGCAGGGTTGGCTCTGGTTAGTACTTAGCTGGGAGACCACCAAGGAAGTCCTGGGCTGCTCCACAGAGGCAGGCAATGGCAAGCCAACTGTTCATCTCTTGCCTTGAAAACCCTACAGGGTCTCCATATGCTGGCTGCAACTTGATGGCACTTTCCAGCACCATGAGATGTGTATGTATGTGGAAGGTTTGTGTTATTCGTCTGTTTTGGACCCAAAGAAACCACACTAGAGCCTTTCTGAGGTCGTGATCAGATGGCTCTTAGGATCTGACCCAGTCAAGAGTGCCTAGCAGATTTAAAGGGAACGTCCAGACAGTGACACCTGGGAAACATGCCACTTCTGTGATCAGCCCATCAATTCCTGGCAGAGAGCCGTACTTTAAAGATACTGCTGAAAGTCCGATCTAAAGCTTGCCAATGGGCCAGTGGCAGACTTTCCCTCGTCTGGTAGTTCCAACACACAATCAGCCCATTGGGATGGTCTGGCTCCAGACCATCCTGAACGGCTGCCATTTGAAAAAAAATTCTTAGTGATATACGCATAAACGTGTAAACATGCAATGGTTGCAGAGCTCCACTCAAACATTCTGAACAATTTTATGTTTCTGAAGGGCCCGTGAAATTTGTGAACTTTGTTAATTGAAATGGTACCTAAAAGAAGGTACCACTGGTGGTGCTTTTAACATGCAAGTCCACGCATGAGTGGAAAAACAAGTACACGGTGAGACACATATGCACATGCATAAACAGATTTTTAAAAAAAAACAAAAAACAAAAAAACAACCCAACCATGTGGCTCCTTTAGGTGGACGCTGTCTAGACCAGGGGTGGGCAAATTGCGGCCCGGGGGCCACATGCGGCCTGCCACAGAGTTTTTTGCGGCCCGCCAAGACAGTCGGCCACGTGGTTACTCAACAAGCAATCTCCTGATTTCAAAAAAATTGTAGAAGACTGTGACAGGGTACATTTGTCTCATTAAACTGATTCTAAAATTAAATGTGCTTGCAGCTATAGATGATATAAAATGAGCACAATAATTAAATTGAATAAAACTACCACTATTTTATTTGATTTATATTTATTGATTTTTATTATACAATTTATACCTTTTCTGAAATGCAAAGTTAACTAATGAATGCAATCATTTAAAAAGGTGCGGCCCTCCACTAACCTCCGCTCCCACAAAGTGGCCCCCCGAGCCAAAACAATTGCCCACCCCTGGTCTAGACAATCCACTGTGGAGTCCGCACACAGTAAGGGATTCACAGGGGAGCTGTCTGGTCATGCAACACTGGATAAAAAAGATCGGGATCACATTAGAGCTGGGCCAATGGCGGGATTAGTTGCCCATCTGAACGCACCCTGAGACTGCAGAGCGCTTTCTGAATGGACACAAAGCGGAGTTTACCGGGGGGGGGGGGATAATCTATGATACATTTGCCCATAGTTTTTGGACATAATTCTGAATTAACAACACTCTACTTTTTAAAATCTAAATTCTTTATTGGGCAGAATTCAGTAGCAACACATACAAAATGCTAATATAGTGGCTTCCTGAGCTAAGTGAGAGTTCTGTATGGCTTACCATTCACCTGGACTTGCATGGAGTATACCCCTTTCCAGGCTATACAGTCTGATTGAGTGTCCTCCCATTGACACCTCTAGTTTCTGAACGACATATACGTGTTAGACCACCTCAGGTAATCACTAATATATTATTCACCATGGGAGAAATCCAAAAACCTCCCTTCTAGGCAAGATAACTCTTTTTCATTGACTTCAAAGGATATGGGATTGGAGCTGCAAGCAAAAGCCAACAGTGAAATGAATTTCAAAGCTGTGAAAACACATGCCCACATCACTCTTTGTGGAAGGATTTTGCTACACACGAGACCTACCAGGATCTAAGATGAATCACAGACTCATCCATGAATCTTTGTTTAAGGGACAAAATGCTTGGATGATTTAACTTGAGCATTTCCAGTCTTACCTTGTATGCAGAGGCCTTCAGTACAGTTTTCTGATTCTTGGCTTGGGCCTTCACAGAATTTCCCACCATTTCTTGGTGGTGGAGCTGTGCATTCACGAATCCTCAAGTGTTCACATTCTGGGCTGCAGACAGACCACTCACTCCATACCTCCCAGCCACCATCCACTAAAGAGAAGGAAACAAATAATAAGCTTTAAATACAAACGTGTGATCCAGACCAGGTTTTGGAAACTTTGCCAACATAAGTGAAATATCAGTCAGATTCAATCGGTCAATGACCAGCACAAATTGCAAAATTACATGTTACAGACAGAGAAAAAGAAAACCCAAACAAAAAAAGTCTGCCATAATTACCATATCTAGAAACATTTCCAAATTATAAAATTAGCTAAAATTTAAATTCAGTATGTAAGATTTCCTGGTGGATTTTATAGGCTGCCACAAAACATTTCACACTATGGAATGTAAAGTGGGGGTTGTCGCATGTACAAAACATTCTTAAAATATCATAGTCGGCATGGCAAGGAAACCTAAGCGATGGAAAAATAATTTTAGGTGAACTTCCTCATAAAAACAACAATAAAGCAGAACATGTTTGACTGTTTCCACCCCACCGGCACCACAAGGGCACATTCTCTCCCACATGGGGATCTATATATATATATCTCCCCTCTAACATAGCAGAGGGGGGAACTCACCATCTTGCCAGATAGAATGCCCTCCATTGTCTCAGAATCTCCATCAAGGAGAGATAGGGACAATAAGTGAAATATTAAGATGACCTCTGTTTAGGGGTGAATATTTCCAGTTTCATTTGTTTTAAAATCTATGTTTAGTTTTGAACATGACACCAGAACGTAGATTTAAAAAATCCCCACTATGACACCAGGTGCAGAAAGGGGAGATGCTTCTACAAATCTGAGGTAATTTCCTAGTCTACAGGGGTGCAGAAAAAATGAAGGAAGGAAGGAAGGAAGGAAGGAAGGAAGGAAGGAAGGAAGGAAGAAAACAAATTTGTATAATTCTGATACCTTTTTAATTCTGATACCTCACAAGATTGCATTATAAGATCTTGGAAGACATTTTGGATTATCTAGATAACTGAAGACACATATGCTTTAAATTATTCTAGGTAATCCAAAATGGCTGCTGCAGTTTCATTTTGAAACTTGAGGAGACCTGGGGAGGAAAGAAGAAATGGGCAGGAAAGAATGACGACAAGAAAGACTGGTAAGGGGAGGAAGCATAAATCCTATATCATTTTAAACTGCATTGGTTGTATTTCAAAAATGAGAAAAATAACTTTTAAAATACTGTTAATTGTTGTTTTCGGACTTTATTGACTTAGCACTTTAGAAAGCTTTATTGTACCTGAACAGTTAAAGAAGAAAGTTCAGATTTACAGTGTAATCCTAAACAAAGTAAATCCTTCTAAGCCCATTAAAGACAAAGTTTTTAGAAGGGTGTAACTCTGTTTCAGACTGCACTGTTACGGACATAAAGTAGGCAAAGATAAGCCTTGATAAGGCTGAACTATTTAGATAGGTTCAGATGTAAGGTTTTAAAAGAAGATGTTGGTGAAATTGCTTACTGAACTTCAAAAAGTCTTCCTGGGTTTTCTAAGGAAAGGTGTTCTCACAGCCCTGACCTGGATAGGCCAGGCAAGCCCGATCTCATCAGATCTCAGAAGCTAAGCAGGCTGACCCTGCAAGTACTTGGGTGGGAGACTTCCAAGGAATACCAAGGTCAGGGTGCAGAGGAAGGCAATGGCAAACCACCTCTCTGAAATGTCCAAGCCCCACTAGGGGTCACCAGAAGTCAACCATGACTTCCAGGCAGCCAAACACACACAAAATAAAAAAAAAGAAAGGTGTCCTCACACATATATTTGCTTAATCATGCAGTGGGAAATAGCACTTGCCCAACCCCTCTTTTTCTTAACAGAGAGAAGGTTTCCAGCTTCACTACCTCCTTGGTGGCCAGAGGCTACCTTTCACTCACCTATAACACTTCTTGGACTATTTATATTCTCAACTGAGCATCACATAAGACAAAGCTGAGGCCACCAGCAGGGGCACTTCCAGGTCTAGGAGGGCTGGGAATGCCTGAGGTCCCCTCCCCTGCCTGCTGTCATGTCCTCACTTGCACCCTCTTTCCTGTCCAGCTATCTGTGTGCCCTCCTCACTTGCCTGTTGGTCCTGTCTGTCTGCCTGTGAGCCCTGCCTCCAACTGTGTCTCCAGCTGATGGATTGTTGGATCCAATCCAACCATAAGCTTGGATCCAAAGATGCATTTCTTCTCCAAGAAGGCATCCTTCCAGTGTCAGAAAGAATCCTTCAGTGAATGGAAGAACATATTCTGGGAATGAAAGGACACCTTCTAGGATCAGAAAGACATCTTCACATGCATGGACCCAAGCCTTTAAATCCTAGGTTTAGACCATAACCCTAAACCATAGGCCTTCAACATTGTTTAGCCTGACGGCACTTCCGAAATTCTGAGAAAGGAAAGCCAGGACTGACTCTTTGCTTTGGGCAAGAAATGGTACCAGGAAACATATCAGTGGTCACCAAGGCACCCAAGTGCATCACACATTAGGGATTGCTCCCCTAAAACGTTATTCCAGTAAGGAAGGCAGACTGTAAATGAAGTAAATAACTAAATAATATAATAGAAATTTGGACACTAAACTCCAGTTCATTTTTTAAAAGTATAAAATGGTCTCTGGGCTGCAGGGGCTATCTTAGGGTTTCTGGGGCCCCAGGCAAATGTCCAAGATGAGGCCCCACAATTACTGCCAACTCTCTACCACCAGGGACACCCCAGGTTGAAGCAAGGCAGGCAGGCTCAAGCAGATGAGGAAGCTGGCAGGCCACTGCTCGAGCCTCTGAAGGGGCACGCAGGTGGCCATGCTGGCTGGCCAGTGCTGGAGCTGCTGAGGAGGTGCACCTGTGCACCACAGCTGGCTCTTCTTTCCCCATCCATGGGGGAGCAGGGCTGTGGGTGCCCTCCCAGTCTGGGGCAGCTGCCCTGGGTGCGCCATGGCTAAAATCACCACTGCTGGAAAGCACCACTTCAGACCACAATGGGGGACCGCAAGATCCAATGCTTCATCTGAAATAAAACTCCCAGCATATCACCACATCAAGGAGAAGACCTGGCTGGAACCGATACTCTTGTATGCGCAGAGATGATTTTAATAGATACTGCAGAACAGTCCATCCGTTTACGTAAACTAAGACTAAGCTACGGGACATGAATGAAGATGAACTGAATCCTTCCACAAGAACTTGAAGCTGAATTTAAAGCTGAAAGCAGCATTCAATTAAACGTGTCAGAATGTATCTCTTATCCAAGAGAAGCCTAATAGCTTCCTTTAGATTGTATCTTTTTCTTTGCCCTTCTTCAACTTTCTGCGCCATTTTTCACATTCATTTGGGCTGGTACAATGTTGTTAAAAAGAAGCAAGAGATTGCCCAGAGCTCAAATACACACACACGCACACACACACAAGCCCAAGAATCATCTCAGAGAAAATGCTGACAGTCGAAGATTGGTTTTCAAGTCTCAATTGGGACCAAAGCAAGGGGCCTGTTCATACTTGACAACTTTGGAGTAATTTTCTTTCATTATGTTCCACTCACACAATCTGCCCCAATACCATGGTATTCTGTGTTCATGGGATGCATGAGTTGTTGTTTTTTTTAACTAAAGACTCACAGACACTCGATTTGGATGCAAATTACAGTCCCTGCGAAAGGGGATATTTTACTTAAATCAACTAGTAGAGTTACATTTCCCTGTTCTCTGAAAGAGTTACAGTAGAAGCACTAATTCTCCTAACTCTTTGAGCTGTTGGCCAGTGCTGACTTCTAACTGCAGAGGCAGCAGTCCTTGGTGCGGGATGACCCCCCACACTGGGCTGGGTAAAACATGTCAGCAACTGTACACCTGTACTGGGAGTTTTATGACTAATTCAAAGAGCAAGAATGCCAAGAGCAGGGGGCGAGGGAGACAAAATTCCAGAGATCCTGGACACTATAGGGACGCTTGGAGTTTGGCAAGTCATGTGACTTGTCTTCCTATAATGTTAGGGCTAGGACTGTGAGGTGTCCTCGAGAAGGAGCCCTGAGAAGCTGGGGCTGCTGGGGTTGGACTCCTGAACTTGAGTAACCCTTCAGTGTCCTTTGCAGGAGGTCTTTGTAGCCTCAGTACTGGGAGAGAAACTCACCCTGCACCCTTCCTCTCTCATGGTGGGCCTCTCCAAAGACTAGCAGAGGGACCCCTGGTATGTTCTCCTCGGCCTTCTGCCAAATTTCCTTTTAAAGGAGTTGCTGGAGCCCCATTCATTTGGAAAGTCCCACAGACCCATAGGAGTGAATATTCCTGCAAGACCTGAGATGGGGGTGTGGCTTCATCCCTCACAGGGGAATGCCCCTGGTCATCTTCTGGTCATCCGGCAACAGTCGCAGCTACTAGGCATGGCTCCTTAAAGCTAGTGCTGGCCTTTTCGGCACTGTTGCTGTTCCAGGGCCTGCCTGGGTCACAGTGGGGGCAGAACCACATTGCCGAATCCCTGGGTGCCAGGTAGTTGCTCCCCGCATCTGCTGGTCTTAAGTGTGGGGGTGGCTTTCCCATCCTCAGACAAAATCTTTCTTAGGGATTCTATGGTGGCTCTTGACAGCCCTCCATGGAAGCTGCTGTTCCCAATCAGAGCATATTGCATTGATCCAGACACAAGGCCCAAACATGTTTTTCTGTTATATGAATGAACCATTAAGGAGCCCGGGGCTTATTCATGCAGTCCTTCCTATCTTCCTCTTAGCTGAGTTTCCCAGGGCCTGTAAGACCAAGATGTTCCACTGGGCATATGACTGAAGACTGTGATGGTTAGAGAGATCAGCTGGCCTCCCTATTTCTCCCCCTCTCCTCTCCCCCCTTTCTCCATTTTCCCCTTCTCCCACCCTGTTTGCTTTATTTTTTTTTCTTGATCATGTTCCTTCCCTGATCTTGGCCTCCTTCTTTTTCCTCCTTTTCCTCCTTCCTTGCCCTTTTTAGGGCTTCATTTTTCCATTCAGTGTGGGCTGCAAATCTTCTGTGTTGACTGCCATTTTAGTTGCCCATTTGTGATGGATTGTTGGGGCACCATCTGATTGACCGTTACCTTTTTTTAACTAATATCTGTTTTTAAGACTGTAAAACATTGACTTTATTGTATATTCTACATTTAACTGTCAGAAGATGCCCTGAGCCCTGCTTGCGGGGAAAGCAGTGGGATTTAGGTTGGATAAATAAATAAATGTATCATAAGTGAACTCGTTATTTCTGGTGGATTAAAAAAAAACAACTCATGCATCTGATATAAAATTGGGATGGATCCAGTCATCTTTCAGACAGCCTTTCCCCCCAACAGAAGGAGTCTTCCTTCCAACTTGAGGGCATTTTCTTCCAATGGAAGAGCCATTTAAGTTGGACGAAGACTCCTTAGATTGAAGGCAGGCTTCAAACCTGAGCCGATAAGAAAGGAAATCAATCAGTGAACAACCATTGATCAGCGGAGTGGTAAGACAGAAGGAACATCCACCCTACTATGATTAGTGCTAGCCCTGCTTACTAGAATTCCAAAGAGGAAATAAATCAGAGTTTGGAATTCTGGTTTGTGGGAGTGGCACAAATCATAAATGTAACAGCAAATTAGGATTTGCTGAGAATCTAAAATAGATTGCTTTGCTTACTGCTTAAGATGTGTGTGGGGGGAGGGAGGTGAGGGAGAGAGAATTGTGCCAGTGAGACCCAGGATCCTTAATGTTTCATTCCTGTAGCGGCGCACCATGGCTTAGCATTAAATCTGAATCTCACCACTGTCATTCAGCCATAACAACCTGTGCCTGAATACATGCAGCTGCCAAGCACAGAGTCCCATGGGGATTGGACTGTCACATGCCATTGTAAATGTGCAAAAATTTTACATTTCTACAAATGCCGGAAAAGGTGACACAGGCTGAGTTTAACCTGTGGAAGTGTCATTTATTCAACCACCTTGCTAAAAATATGACATGGCTAGAAGTCAGCACAAGCTGGCCACAAACTGTAGCCCCCACAGGTTCAAACAGTCATTACATGAAGTGCAGTATTTGGCTGTTGAGCTCAGCTAGAGCAAATATAGCACACTCCCATCCCACTAGTATGTTTTCTCCTGCCTTAGAAAATAGTGGGGTTCTAAATGTCATTCATCCTGCCCTTCCTCCTCAGAGCTCCCCTTCTGCTATTTTATCCTTCTAACACCCTGTGAGGTAGGCTACACTGAGAGAGAAGGTAACCGGCCCATGGTCATCCAGTATGCCAGAACAGGGATGAGAAAGGTAAATAAAGTTCATACAGAGGGCTAAGCTGTTGAAGACAGAAATTACAGAGTTTGAGACTGTAGTACTCAGTCTGCATCTCACAGAGAGCCACATGCACAGATAAAGGTAAAGGTTTCCCTTGCTCGAAAGCCAGTTGAATCTGACTCGCCGGGGGGGGGGGTGCTCATCACCGTTTCCAAGCCAAAGAGCCACTGCTGTCCAAATACTTTTCCGGGGTCATGTGGCCAGCGTGGCTAGATGCCGAGGCGCATGGAACGCTGTTACCTTCCCACCGAAGCGGTACCTATCTACTTGCAATTTCTTGCTTTCGAACTGCTAGGTGCCTGTTGTGTTTCCTGGGGCTTCCCGGGGGTGGGCTGCCTGTAGCGGCGGTGCTGCGACACCCTCCTGGCTTGGGGCGTCACCCGGGCCCGCGTGGTCCCATCTCCTGGTGTCCTAGTGCGTGCTGCCGGAGAGGTGGGACAGGTCCCCATGGGTGGAGGGGGGGTTGAGAAAGGAGTTGCTGTCCTGGGAGTACTGGCAGGAACCCGGGAGGGGTCTTTGGGAAGACCTCAGATGCAGAGGACAAAGGGGGGTTACGTCACCTCCCTGCCTTGGCTTGGACACAGCTCTCTCTCCCTTTCCCGTCTTGGCTCTCTCTTGCTCTCTCTGGCTCTCGCTGTCTCCACCCCTCATCGGCCTTCCCTCACGCTCTTTTATCCTGCCCCACTCCTGGCTGCCCCTCCCTCTCCCAGGCCCCACCCCCTTTGAAAAGGGAAGACACTGGCCCTTTCATCCCCGGCCTCCCTATCACTCCTGCGCATGGAGTGCCAACCCCCCAATGCAGCTCATCGGCTCAAGCCGTGTCCCGCAGGCCCGCCGCTGCGCCACCTTGCTTCCCAGCAGCTGGGGCTTCTCTCCAGACCCACCATTGCTGCCTCTCTTGGGCCTGGGCCCGGCCACCACTTTCCAGCTGAGCTGGGGATGTGTCTCTCGCCTGCTGCCCCCGGCTGCCTGCCAGCTGCTCCTGGGTGCCCCAGTCACCTTCGTGTCCTCCTGTTGCCCCCGGAGCTGGGTCTCCTGTGCCGGTGAGTGGGGTGTCTTCCTGGGGGGGGGGAGGTTGTTGCTGTTGCTGTGGGGGGGGGGGGTGGCCGGTGGGCCCACGGTCTCCTGGGAGTCCCGGGAAAAACCGGGACAGTACCATTAGCCAAAATAGCCATATTTCCTTTCCATCCCTAGCATGAGGCCTCTTCTCAAGGGAGGCTTGTGGCTTATTCATTCCTTTGGCACTAACAATATCAAGGTGGGAAACCACTTTCTGACCACAAGTCACAACAGGCCTTGACCACTTCCCTGAAACATGGGGAAGGTGCTAAATTGCGGAACAGTGCTCAGAGAGCCACTGGTGGCATGCTGAAGCGCCACATGCAGCTCCAGAGCCACTGAGTATTGCTGTAAGGAATGAGCAGACAGAAGAGAGAGGAAGGGACAAAGTTTCAGACAGAACAACTGAACCTGCGGGGAACAGAAGAATTGAGGAGAGCAGTGCCTGTATGTGGAAGAGATAAGGTGATGCTGAAAGGGGTAAGAGATGCTGAAAGAGACAAGATGATGGTCAGATAGAGGGTATTTCAGCCCCACCACCCCTGTCTTCTGGAGAGATCTCCCAAAAAGAGACAAAAACAGCACCAGCTTTAGGAGGAGAAAGCCAGTTTTGATGAGAGTAAACACTTCTTTCCACACTCACATAGACACACAGAGATTGGTCAAAAAGCCATCTCGTACTGCAGAAAGTTCATAACACATACAGTTTCCTGGCAGCCAAGGAAATGTCGGATTGCAAAGCCAAGGTCTGATCAAATCTAGAGCCGGAGATATTTTTGACATTTACAAGAAACATCCCAGCTGGCCTTGTCGGCCTCTCATTAACGCCTCTGCGAAACTCAGGATCGATACATCTGCTGGTGGATTTGCAACTGCCCACCTTCTGCCCGATGGTCTCTGCCGCCCCATGTCCATCTCTATTTCAAGTTGCCCATGTCTAATTTATGCATATTAACAGACACAGTTCAAAAGGATTTTTTTTAAAAAAAACACACACACCTTCCTTAAAATCCAAGACTCAGTCAATTCAAATTTAAAGCCTGTAGACATGAACAGTCACCCAGAGTGTTCAAAGAGCTTGGGATAATAAAACCTTCAGAGAATATGCATATATGCTTAAAATTGACAAGCATGCAGAGTCCTGCTTCCTTTGGGGAGAGTGAAAAACTCATACGCTGAGATGAACGCTGAGGATTACTGGCCTCATCTACTGTTTGATGATGTCATACGCTGAAAAGCAGATAGTTATTTTTATACTGGTCTGATAGAGGGAGACTGGTGCAGTTGGGTACTTTCAGAAAATGGGTATTACCATCTCATGCCTGCTCTCCAGATACTAAATGATACTTCAGATGTGAAGCTATAGCCTGCTTTTGCCCCCCCCCCACCTGCTGAGACCCTGAGGTGAAGGGGGGGGGGGCTCTGGAGGAGAGGGAGGGAGGGAGCTCAACTACCTATTACATTTCTATTCTGCCTTCCTCCAAAGAGCTCAGTGTGGCATGCAAGCATCTCTCTTCCCCGTCTTATCCTCACAACAACCTTATGAGGTAGGTTAGGATGAAAGTTGACTGGCCCAGGGTCACCCAGCAAACTTCTTGGCAGAGATTTGAACCCAAGTCTCCCAGATGTTAGTTCCACACTTGAAACCTATGCACCATATTGGTTCTCATGCAGGTATCCAGTCATTTAAATTTCACAGTTCAACATGCTGCCCTTGACCTAAGAATCCATTTATGCATTCTTTTCTTTTTTCATATAGTGTCCTATCTAGTAATGGTGGTTGTAAATGGCACAGAAACATCAACTTGCACATACCTGGTGTGACTCCCAACTTCAACATACCTTAAAGATATGAGTCTTTTTTCAGATGTTCCAATCATGTATACCAGGAGCCAACCAACCACGTGTAAAGGGATACGTGATATTTGTGATCCGACCAATACATGCTGTGTGGATGAGGTAAATGTATGTATAGCCTTGGGGCATGTGCCCCCTGAAAAACACAGTGATCACTTCACAAGTGCTGAAGATTAACACAGAGATTAAATATGTGTGTTGCCCCTGTTCACACACAATGGCAACTGTGCACATAGGGAAGATTGCATGTTTCCATTATGTGTGCTTGGTAGGCTCCTAGCGATTGGAATGTCTGAAAAGGTCTATGATGGGGCACCAAAGTTGCCTCTGAAGTGGAGCTAGCAGAATTCTCCGCTAAGCGAGGAAGCAATACCTTCTGAAGATTCTGCATCCCTCAGCAGCTCAAGGTGACAGGTTCCCCCCTTGGGCTTGGCAGCAATTACATTTAGCCTTGGCAGAGAATATCTCTCACCAGGGCAAAGCGAAGTGCAGGTGATTTTCTGTACAGACATTCCCTCGCAGAATGCGCCTCCATTGAGAGGGGCAGGATTGGTGCAGGTCCGGGACCTCTTCTGCCACCCTCTGCCACATCGCACGTTGCAGTTAGACCACTCCGTCCACGAAGACCAGCCTCCATTCACTGCAGCCAGCAGACAACAGCAGCAAAAAAGTAGGACAAAAGGCATGTTAATGTTTGTTTCCCCCCCAAATGACCAACCTTAATTCCAGAACCTTCCATTCCTGAGTTCTGTTTTACAGTCTGCATGATCAGTCCCAAGCCCCATTGTAGACATTGCTTGCTTAAATAACTACAGAAAGGACTTGCTGTCGACAAATTGGCATGATTGCGTGAGGCAAATTTATATGCCGGAGCTGCTAGAAATGACAGGAAGATGTTGAAGGCAAAGAGGAGGCCACCGCCTTAATTCTCCACCAAAAACGTTCCACTTAAGGGATAAACATGATCCTTTAAAGGCAAAAAGATGAAGAGAGGTTGTCGAGGCAGTCTTCTGACTTAATCAATAAAATGTCATTCTATGTTTTAATGAGAGGGAAGAGGCAGGAAAGGGATGTTTCTGCTTTCCTCTTCCCATTTCGGTTTGGTTCTCTGAAAAAGCTACACAACCACATCCTTTCTTTGTGGTCCTAAGTTAGACGGACAATCTCTCCTATAGAGAATGAGTTGTCAAGATGCCATGCATACATAATTCCTGCTGGCTGTCCATAATCTCACAAATAGGATTAGCAACCAGTGGCTGGCACCCAGCAGGAGCCTGGAGAACCAGGACATGGAGGGCACCATTGTAGTGACAACATGGCATCGCTTCCAGGGCAGACCCACTGTGGTTTTCAGAGAATTCTCCCCCACCCCAACCCTGCCACCGAGAGGGAGCGCTGGGAGCTCTATCACAAACTGCAGGAGTGAGTATGACACAGTCAGAGTTTTTCCCCTTACATTTTAGACATGTAACCGGAGCCTACCAACAGAAGCATGCCCCACCCACAGTGCTTCTGGTACACACAGTGGCCGTTTCATTCAAATAGGGCCATGTGTGGATATTCCCTGTGCATACAGCATCAGCATTATGGATGGGCATGGACTGGACCCCCGACCTAATTTCATCATGGACTGGAGACCGGTTATGCGTTCACATTTTCAACGGACCGTGATTTTTTTCAGCCGGTCCATTTGGTCCATGGGAGTGACCCATGAGCCAGACAACTCAGTGCCAAGGCATCAACTGTCAAGGTGACCGGCTTATTAGCTCTGACTGCCAATAAGAGAGCTCGCATTCTGTTCTATGGGAGCATACTGCATCAGGAGATGAGGTGTAATCCAAAGCCAATCTGCACACAACTAGGACAGCAGGTAGAGGGGCATCCTGGGAAGGCCTGCTGTGAGGTTGATGCTGCTGGCTTGCAGGGGAGCCACTTTCACCAAGGTCTTCCTCAAGGGGAGTGGCATGTCCCACAGTCAAACTTTAGTACCCTAGGTAAAAGGACCTCAGCAGCAGGACTGAGGAAGACTTTAGTCTGTAGCTTGGAGAGCCCCAGCTCGATTGAGGGGAAAATACAGTCCTAAATGGACTAAAGGGGTTGACTCAGTACAAGGCAACTACTCATAGCATATATCAGTCACTGGCTTCACCCCAACTGCTGTCATGAAGACTGAAGCCCTTTGACTGGCCACAGCATCACCCATGTGTTGCATACAGACCCCAGTCCAAACATCTATTAAGTAGCCATGCTAATAGCAGTACTGGAAGTACAGGCCGGTTTTTACAGTCTTGCACAGTCCAACATCAATTTGATTCTTCTTAGACGTTTACCCTTCTGACAGTTCTCTCTGGTTCTCTTTTTAACCATGGTTGCCTAGCTACCTTTTTAACAATTTGCGGTGAAGCACGGCAGCTGAGAATAGCTGTTGGGTGAGCAGCACGGGTGTATGTTGACCAGGGACATTGCCACGTGGCCTCATCAATTATTAAGCCTATCAGTCAAAGGGTTTTCAAAGCTAATTAATGATCTTACTTTTAACTGTGGATTCAATTTGCTCATTAAAATGCATAGTGAAATATCTTAATGCAAGGAATATATTTTTTTTAACAGTTAAGAAGGTGGAGTTATTTTTGATGATTAAATAAGCACCATTATGTCATTTCGTAATTTTTTTTGTGGGGGGGAAGCTTTTAACTTGTTATTTGAATTAGATGTACAAAAGATGCATAAATCAAGAGATTTGCCCCAGTCCAATTAACATCTTTACACATGCATAAGGTGCTTCTATACTTTGCTTCACCAATGGCAAGCAAGTTTCTATGCAGTGTTTGAGGCTTAAGGAAATGTATTGAGCCAGAACATTGGCCAGTGAAGTCCAATGCCTACCCTGATGAGCAGCAGCTCCCCCAGGTACAGGCAGAGAATGAGGGTTTTTTGCAACACTTGATCCTGGGATCCTTTAATAAGGAGAAGCCAGGGGGTTACTTTGAGACTGCCTGCATGCAAAACAGATGCTCTGCCACTAAGCCAGAAGGAGTCTGCAATTGAAAAGTCTACTTCTGTGGGCGGAAGGACTTCTTCCACCCACAGAAGTCTCCTTCCATGAACAGAAGGCATCTTTTTGGAGCAGAAGAGCATTGTTGGATTCAGCCCAATGAATTGTTGGCTTTAATAGTCTTTCTCAGGGGTCATGTCTGATCTGAATCATTTTAAAAGCCACCCATGTTCAGACTTTATAACCTACATACTCAACTGTGCCAAATCAACAGATCAACACATGCAGGCCAAGTAGTTACAATATTTCACATCCACTGACCGTACACCACAACTGTGGCTGACATGCTTCTTCTTTTGGCAACTATGTTGGCTGCCATGCAGGTATAGTTCCCGGAATCAGACAGACGGGCTTGGCGGATGATCAGGTTGTGATCTGCTCGGGTGTCAATGTTCTCGTCCTGATCAGAGTCAACGGGTTCCTCATTCTTAAGCCATTCCACCTGGTGGAGAGAAAATAAGAAAGCTTCTCCATTAGCAAGCCTGGGTCCAAGAGCACTCCCTTCACCCTAAACTATTAGGAAAAGGAGGCTGGGAATAATACAGAGATCATATATGGACACAGCATTGGACTTGGACCAGGCAGACCTGGTTCAAAGCCCCACTCAGCCATGAAACTAAGTGGCCTTCCTTATCTCTCAACCTACACACAGATAATAACTGGGGGGAATTATGAAGCCTTCACAGGTGAGATACAAATCAGGTGCAATGACAAAACTGGCATGTCTTGTGTCACATTATAATGAAGAAAATGCTCTAACAGGGCAGAGGCAGCAAGAGACGTAGGCGATCAGATCTACAGAATGAGAACTATAAAAAATACAGCACACATACAATAGTAGCATTCTCCAATTTTCTCTTTACTTTAATTTACCGTCTTCCCATCACAGGTTCAGGAGTAACTATCAGTCTCTTGGAAGAGAATAATGATGGAAAGGACCATCAGGAGGGAAGACAGCAGTCAGGCATCCCTCCATCTTACCTGGATCCAGCTCCAGCTTAGGACACCTCCCCAACAAAATGTGGCTTTGAATTTTGTACTATTATATTTGGACTCCTCCTCCTCCTCCTGTTATATTTGGACTTATATTTGGACTCCTGTTTTTGGCTGAAACACCATAATAAATAATGACAATAATCAACTTTCTGGTCTTCCCCAGGTTTGGGGCAACAGGAGACTAGTAAAAATCATAAGATTTTACACTCATCTAGCCCTTTCCAGATGTTATAACTGTGCATACTAGAAGCCTACCAACATCACCCATTGGGAATGTACACTACCTACGATCCTCTGATAGATGTGGTCACCATCTCAGTAAACAGGGACAACACTGATAGTTACCATGTACATATAGACTCAGTATGCACCAACATGAATGTTGAAAATTCAGAGGTCAGTTTGTATGTGCCAAAGTTGTACATGAAGGGTGAACACCCATGATGCTCCTGTTCACACAACATGGTAAGCATGCATATAGAGAGGATCTACAGGTTGACAGGTTCCAGGTACATGTGATTGTTACATCTGAAAAGGGCCTTATATGTCTCTATGGGAGGGAAGACCACATAGTATAGCCTGATCTCATCAGACCTCAGAAGCTAAGCAGGATCAGTACTTGGATGGGAGACCACCAAGGAAGACTCTGTAGAGGAAGGCAATGACAAACCACCTCTGCTTCTCACTTGCCTTGAAAGCCCTTGGCTTGGGTCACCATAAGTTGGCTGTGACTTGCTGGCACTTTACACACACACACACACACCTCTATCTCCAAACACTCCATGTACATTTTTTATCAATACCACCCTGATTGAGCTGAGCTGCTAGAAAACAGGTAAATTAAGGACAGAATTAACATTAAAGCTTAAAAACAAAACAAAACAGAACTGAGATCTGTTTTTCAGAGGCAGGTATTTTCAATCTATAGGAATCAGCAAGTGGTAGTTAAGTCACAATATCTTGCAACGGTTCAAGTTCAGACAGATAGCCTCAGCTGGGTACCATGGGAAGAAGGGCTTGTAACATGGAGGTAATCAGCTTATGGATCTGTGGGCTACAGGCATTCATTAGCACACTGTTCAGTGCAGATGGTTGGCAATTTGTAGATTTTTCTAGTTTATAAACAAATCTGCAGCCACAGACCATCAGAGCCAATTAGAATCCATGCCAAGCAGCAAACTCTTTTTCCAGGACCATCCGTCACATTGGTTAGCTAGGGACAGAAGGAGCACGGCAGACGTACCTTTTGCTCCCCACATCTCTGCAAATTAATGCTGTTGGGAGGAGGGGGTAGAGGAAAAAGAAAAGAAAAGCCACACAATAGTGACAATTATCCTGCTCGACGTTTTATTTATGCACAAGCATAGATGTTCAACACAATGCTTAGGGTTAGCCAAAAGTCACAGAGTCATCAATATAGTTCCCACCCAAATCCTAATCACTATTTTAAGGTATGTTTCCAATCTTTGCCCCTGTCATTTCCCCTGTGTTTATTTATTTATGAATATTTCTATGCTGAGGCAACTTGCAATTAAAAACCATGGTACAAAACACAAGCCTTTAAAAAAGGCAAAAGCCATTAGACATAAGCAGCATAAAAAGCTACCCATAAAACAGAGCATAATATTTAAAAAGCCGGTAAGATCAAACCCCTAATTAAAAGCCTTTTCATTTCATAACTTTCTGGCAGAAGTTTAAGGGCTGTTTAAGTGTATGTTTGTGTGTTTGCTGTTTCAAGACAAAGGTGAATGTGTAAAGCTAGGATTGCAAACTTTGGCTTGAGAAATTATTGGAGATTTGGGGGCAGTGCATGAGGAGGGCGGAGTTTGGGATGGGGGTAGTAACTCAGTAGGCCATACAGTCCATCTCTTCCAGGCTATTGACCTTTGTCATCCGGAGACCAGTTGCCATTCTGGGAGATCTCCAGGATCCACCTGGAGGCTGACAACCTTATGTAGAGATGAAGAACTTCTGGCTTAGCACTATTTCAACAGTGCAATCCAAACCAGAGATACACCCTTCTAAGGTTGTGCTTACACATGCCAGATATGGGGGGGGGGGGAGGCTATCTCCTCCGGAGGAATTTGACCTGCATTTGGAAGATCACACCTTCCTTTGAAGCTGCGGGTGCAGCCCATCAGTGTGTGATCAGACACAACTGAGGGTGAGTTTGGGTTTGGTTTTTTTTTGCAGTTTGTTTCCCATGCACTTAAACGAGGAATCGATGAATCGCAGCTCCAAATTGAGGGCTCCCTACAGAGTTTGAGATGATACGCATACTGAGAAGGGGGGGAAACAATGGCATGGAGTGGACTAATCAGACCATCCCGATGGCGTGAGAGCGCACCGAAGTGGGCAGACAGGGGAAAGTCCATCTGTGGCCCGTCACAACCCATTTACTACTGGATTTTCCCTGGTATCTTTTAACTCCGCTTCTGCGGCGGAGCAGAACGGGTTGCCAATGGCTGCGGGATGCTTCCCAGATGTTGCTGTCTGATCGCTCCCTTTAAATCTGCCTGGCATTTGTGCCTGTGTCAGGTCTAATTGTGCATATGATCACAGCGTAAGTCCCGTTAAGTCAATGAGCTTAGAACAGTAACTGTTTAGGATGGCACCATAAGACACAAGATCACTTCATTTTAAGGTTCATTGTACAAAAAGCTTTATCATTGCAGCTTATCTTCTCAACAACCCTGCAGAACAGATAATACTTAAAGAGGAGCAACTTTTTTCATGATCAGTCAGTGACCTTCATAGAGCCCATCAACATTTTCTTTTTAAATTGGTGGTGGGTGTGTGCGCGCGTGTGTGTGCATGCATGCGCTTGCAAACCTGGATGTCATGGAGACTTCTGGTGACCCCTAGTGAGGTTTGGATGTTTCAGAGAGGTGGCCCGATCGCCTGCCTCCGCATCCCAAGCCCTGGTATTCCTTGGAGGTCTCCTTTCCAAGCACTTGCCAGTGTCAGCCCTGCTTAGCTCTTAACATCTGATGAGGTCGGGCTTGCCTGGGCTATCCAGGTCAGGAGCCCATCAACAATTTGATTCCAGATCTCCCAATGAAATTAGATGTTGTAATAAGAGGCTCCTAATGTTGGGGCCTCTGATCATTTTATGCTACATTCCAGTCGTTCAAAACCAGAAATCACAGCTCACTTACCCCCACCTCCAATGAACAATGGTCTCTGGGAATCAGAAAGTGTCCTGACAAGATATGTACCTGATTGCAATGTGCCCAAACTTCCACTTAAAGTCCTCTTTTACTATATCCACTGCCAAACCCATACACACACCAATGCACAAACACACACACACACTTTTTTCTGTTTTCTCAGTGCAAGAGAGAGGTCTTTGATCCACTGCTTGCCAAGTCTCAGTTTGCAAGGATAGGTGAATGAAAAAAAAGTTTATATTAATATGTGGTGTTTAGAAGAATGATGATCTGAGGGAAGGGAAAACATTAAGCAGAATGGGCATTAAAAAAACCCCAAAACATAACCAAAAAACCCTCCCAAAACTCAGAGCTACGGAATCAAATGTTGATTTTTAAGGGAATACATGGTGCAGCATGATTTTTTTAAATTTGCACATAAGGAGTCATTATAACCCCCACCCCTCAAGACCTGGCCTTAGAAAAGAATAGATACCAATCTTACCTGGTGTGGCTCTGTAGCTGTTTAATGCTTCCAAAGCTTTAACAGCTTATTCTTAAAAGGATGAGACATTGTGTTTTTCTTTCATTTTAGTTTTACTGTTTTCATCAGTTTGTGCTACCTTTGGAGAACATCTCCAAGGGAGACACAAAAGAGCGGGGCGGAGAGGGTGTATGAGAGCTTGCAGAATTTCCATATCTGAACAGAAACAGGCTCTGTATTTTGAAATGGGGGGAACCAGACATTCATTAGCATTTGGGTAGCTAGCATGCAATTGTTCAAAATGAGAGGGAAATACAGACATTTTTCCCACCCCAGATTAGGCTTTCTGACAATTTTAATGCTTAGATCATGAAATAAATTTCAGAATGACTGTCTATAACACACTCTACATTTATCACCCCCCCCCCTTGAAATCAGGCATGCTTGAAATCAAAATGCTCCTATCAGGATGCGTCACTGCGACCAAAAATGATCTATGAAGGAAATGCAAGGGCAGATATGGATTAACTTCACTCCATATATAGCACGGCCGAGGATGCATTAGCATAATCATAAATTTGCTCCAATTATAACATGTGGTTAGGAAAGAGCAGTTGACAGCATTATCCACGCAAAATCGGTTAAGCATCTCATATCCCAGGTAGCAGCACAAAGGATTAGCACTCTATTTGACTTCCCAGGAAAAAAGGTTGTCCATATTTTGACCAATTACCAAATTAAAGGGGCAAAGAAGAACCAATCTTCACTTTGCAAAGTAAGACCCCATGCACAAGCTATTTAAATAATGAAACTGAAGAATGATGCTTGCCGTTTCCAAGAGTAATCAAACTAATGCACGTATATGCAAATTGAAAACAGCAACCCCAACACTGATTTAAATATCTCCCATCTCTAATTTTTCTTCCCCTAGATATGCATCAACAAATTTCCAGAGAACAAGTTCAGAATGCCCAAGGGGCTTATAAATGTCCACCTGATGGCTGATGCTTAGAAGAATGCAGCTGAGGCAGACATTTCTGGAGAGTAAGTGGTAAGGACAGCATTTTAATGAATTGGGGAAAATATATATTGAAATGGTGTCCCCATTTCACATGCTGGATTGTGGCTTTTCCTAGCTCAGAAGCATTTCAGACATCTTTATCATACCCATTACTACTGTGATGGACTCCTGAAATCTGCCCATAATCTGCCACCAAACACAAAGTACAGTCATTCCTAGAGATTAGGTTGCACTGGGATGGGACATCTCTTATACCTGTGGTTTAGTTACAGATGAGTGTGGATGTAGAAGTAGAGATGCCAAGCAGTGCCTGGCAACCAGTGTGTGGGTAGGTGCAGAGATGCAGGATAATTATTTTAAAAAGCAGCTTCATGTACTTGAAATTCTTATCAGGAGCGGCAATGGGTAGCTCTAGGAGTCGCTGGAAACTCTAAGAGCTACCCTTTTGTCATTTCTGGTAAGAACTTCTGGTAAATACACAAGGCTGCATTAAAAAATAAAATCATCCTGTCATCCCTCCAAGTGGTGATGGGCTATAAAACCTGGGGACAGGGTATCCCCCACCCTCACCAGCAGCTTGGCAGCCCTACTGTACAGTAAGGTCAAATGAAGCAGTTTCCTCAAGAGACAGATTAAGAGGGGGACAACGTCTTAAGTTGTATCCTTTGCCACAACATCCTCCCTCTCATCTCTGCCTCCACCACTGCTCCTACCTCCACCTTGGAGCAACAGCAACTAATCCTTCCTGTCAACTCACTCAGGCAGTCCTATCAGAAACAGTATGGCAAGAGTTGGAGGCATTGGGGAGTGGGGATTACCTGGGCCCAGGTTGTTCTGAGGGCCTGAGAAGCTGGGCAGCCAGTGCCACACTTTGCTATCCCGCTGTCACAGGACAGGATGCCTCTGATCTTGGAACTTCAGTGACAAGCCTCTCTAGGAAACCATAATTGCTCATTTTAACCCCTGGCTTAACTGAAAACTATAGCAATAGTTCTCCTGCTGCGAGATAACACTTCTATGTTTTGCAGTTAAACAAAGGGTTATAGTAAACAATCATGGATTCCTAGAGAGCCTTTTACTTCCCTCCTCTGTGTTCTTGAGTGTTTGCCTATTAAATGTGCAAGGACATCCAACAAAAAAAAATGCTAACTTCTGGGCTGGATAGTGTGGGAAGAGGTGTTCCTTCAGGTACCCTGGTCCCAAGTCATTTTACGTCTTAAAGGTTAAGAAGTATCACTTTGAATTGTGCCCAGAAACAGATGGGAACCCAGTACCAATCTTTCAGCACAGGGGTAATATGATCCCTTTATTCAATCCTTGACAGTAACCTGGCTACTGACGGAAGTGGTTAAACAATTTTCATTAGGAGATCCATATACAGTGAATTAGAGTAATCTAATCTGAATGTGATCAGAGCACAGATCACTGGGGCTAGATCATGATTTTCAATAAAGAGTTGATTTATCAGCTAAGGCATTACAAGACATGAAGGAGATCTGAGCCTCCATCCATAGTAGCACTCACAAGCTAAGAACCTGGTTCTTTAGAGGGAATGTAACACCTTCCAAGACACACTGACACCTTAGTCCTTGAGCAACTTTGACCAACAGCTGACCCAGCAGCAAATGTCAGTCTGATCTTATATGCTGCAGGAGCCATTGTTGTTGTTATGGGCCACAGTACAACATGAACAAAGGGCCAAGAGCCAAAGATCAAGAGACTATTTGGCTTTGCTTCTGGGTGTTCAGCTTGCACCTCTGAGAAAGGACTCAGTGCAGTTGTGTTTCAATTCCCTCCCCTCTTGCTCCATGGGAAAAGACACATGTCAGTGGCTACCCATGTAAAAAAAAAAAAGTGAAAACTTCAAATGTCCCCAAGAGCGCCAGGTTTCAGTGCATCTCTAAAATGTTCTAGCATTTAAAGGAAGGGTCTTTTGGGGATTTGAAGCATTCAGTTGAGTAAAATCCCACCTCCAACCTGAAGCAGTATGATTTCACTGGGCCTATATCAGAACTGTCTTCTGCATGTATGAGTCAGCACTCCATGTTTATGTGTTATGGAATTGTTGGCAAACTTTGTTTTGGTCATTTTCAGTCCACCATTCAGTTTTCCGATTTTGCAGCTAGCGAATGAGGTGTCCGAGGCCCGGCAAAAGTGTCTGCTACTAGACACTGAAGCATATCAGCTCCCAGTTTGTGATCTACAGGGCAAAGAGTTGTGGGTGGGCTAAAAAGTAATTCTTAAGCCAGGAGATTTATGAGTTGGTGAAATCCAGTCTGAATGCTTGGCTCAATAGATGTTCAAAGATGAGCAGCAGAATACATTATTTGCATGCAGAGGGTTTGCCCCTGGCACCTTCAGTTAAAGGAGATAGCAGGTGCTGGGAAAAAGATTTTCTCTGGCAGTCGCAGGAAACAAAACTGAGCACGACTCCGTAACGGACAAACCTGAGATCTTTGAATGGTTCATCCATACATTTGTCACTCAATACTCAAAGCCTTGCAGCTGAACACATGAGTTATCTCCCCCTCCCCTCCCCCCAAAAGTACAATGGTTTTGTGATGATGTCAAACATTTGATCTACGGTCGTTTTTTGCACACATGCAAATCATATTTGATGAGGTGAGCATGCATCACTCAACTGAAAGGGCTGTCTGACTGATTGCCTTTTGTATACCACCTTCCTGCCTCATCCTCTCCTCAGGATCCCTTTTATTCCAAGTTGCAACCAACCGCTCCATTCCTGCTTCTCTTCTCTTTTGCTTTTACAAAAAAAAAAAGATACCACATCGAAGTAAAACTAGGAGGGGGGGGGGAAGAAAGCAATTACTGTAACTCTTACAGTGCCCACAACTTTGTATTCATTGCAGTGATCATCCTTATAAACATCTGTTATAAATAGGAGCAAAATAAGCCCACAGGTTGCTCAGCAGGAGAGACACGCTTTAATGGGTCTCCTTTTGAAAATATCTGCATGTGGGGAAGCTAAATACCAGCAATACTTTGCAACATAAAACACAGTAGTATCAAAGAGAGGCAGGCAGGGAAGATTATCCAGGAACAAACCTACAAGGGCTTTACAATGCTCAACTGGTGCTCTTCTCACCCAAGACAGCTTTTTATAACCAATCCGTTATTCTTATGTGTATGCAGCAAACTCTTATCCCTCTCCTAACTTTAATTTTATTAGTTTTCTATTTATTTGCCATCAACTCAACAGCGACTTATGGTGACTTGTGTTAGGGTTTTCAAGGCAAGAGATGTTCAGAGGTGGTTTGCCATTGCCTGCCTTGGTGTAGTGACCCTTGGTGATTTCCCATCCAAATGCTGATCAGGGTCAACCCTGCTTAGCTTCTGAGATTTGACACGATTAGGCTAGCCTGGGCTTATGTATCTCCTTCAAATTCGCATACACAGTACCGTACACTGCAATTCACACATGAACATATGCTGCTGCATAATTCGATCATCTTGCTGACTTTGGGTTAAAAGGCAACAAAAGATTGGCTTTTGATAGGCAATAAATTTATGAACAGTTCCATCATTAAGGTTGCCAATCTCCATGTGAGGCCTGGAGATCTTCCAGAATTATAACTCATCTCCAGACCACAGAGATCAGTTCCCATGGAGAAAGCGGCTGCTTTGGAGGGTGAACCCTATAGCATTATACCGTACTGAGGTCCCCTCCCCTCCCCAAACCCTGCCCTGTCCAAGTTCCGCTCCCAAATCTCTAGGAATTTTCCAAGCCACAGTTGGCAACCCTATCCATGATTTACTATTATAGAAATCTCCGTGCCTACAATTTGTCTACAACTGTCTTTTTCTTATAAAGATGGTCCTGTGCCTGCAAAAGTCCTCTACTACCATTATCTTATGCCAGAAGGTAAAGAGTTATTGGCTCCATCTGGCATTCCCTCACTGACCCTCCAGTCTGCATACATGCATTTTAACTGTGCATGCCTTTTAGTTGTGTATGCATTTTAGTTGTCACTTTAGTTTTATATTATGTTTGGTTTTTTGTTTTTTTTTTAAACATTTTAATGATTTTTATTGTTTGCTGCCTTGGGGACCCTAAACTAGGAGGAAAGGTGGCATTAAAATGTTTGATTGATTGAATGAATGATTGAATGAATGAATGAATATTTCACCCAGGGATATCGTCCATGGTGTTCCTTTGTGTATGCTGTCCTTTTCCTCTCCACCAGAGTGCTTTTGCTAGCTTGGAAAAATGTGTAGTAAGCAGGGGTCCATAGGGGCCGGAGTGAGGTGGAGCGAAGTTCCGCCAGCTCAGGACTGGCCAGTAGGGCAGCCACGGGCTGAATCAGATTCTCTAATCTGATTTGGTGGCAACTTTAAAAGCCACTGGAGGAGAGGGGGTTTGAGGGAGAGGCTCCAAACTTGCAGGGTAGCTGCTGGGGCCTCTCCTCGAAATGCCTACCAAGTTTCAAGAAGATTGGACCAGGGGGTCTAATTCTACAGGCCCCCAAACAGGTTGCCCCCATTCCCTCTATGCTATGGTAGGAAAAAAGTTAACATTTTTTCCCTCCATAGAGAACAATGGAGGGGATGGGACAATCTGTTTGGGGACCTGTAGAATTGGACCCCGTGGCCCAATCTTCTTGAAACTTAGTGGGTATTTCGAGGAGAGGCCCCATCAGCTACCCTGCAAGTTTGGAGCCTCTCCCTCAAACCCCCTTTCCTCCAGCCCCTCATATACCCTATGAGTTTTTGCCATTGATTTCAATGGCCCATAGGATATAATGGGGCTGAAACTGACATTCCCTTTCTGACACACTTCTGGTGATGTCGGGGGCGTGATGTATGCTAATGAGTTATGCTAATGAGCTCCTGCACCTCTTTTTCTGCGAAAGGACCCCTGGTAGTAAGTATATTGTTATAGTATGGTGCTACAACAGTACACATACAAGAAATCTGTACAATACACATACTTGAAATCTGATGCTACAACAATACACATACAGGAAATCTGGCTAAAAACCTGCTGTTGGTGTGGGATGACATGGGGTGTACAAGAGGATACACCAGAAAATGGCACTGAATGTGGGTGAGGAAGTTTGCAGCCACATTGCAGACAGACCCACTCCGATTCTGTTCCCTTCAGAATGATAAGAACCAAGCAGGTTCAGAAAACATCATGACAAACCCAGGAAACGGTGGAAGAACTTTTAGAGGAGGATGTTGTACAAATGTTCCAAAAACAAATCAACAAACAAAAGCCAGCTTCAGTTTGGGAGCCAATTTAGAGCAAATGCTCTGTGCAGAAGGAGCCAAACAACATAAAACGGGGCTACAATTTTCTGTTGCCATGGTGCAGCACATCCCCTTGTCTTCCATTGGAGATGGCAGGTGCAGTTCAGGGGGGAGGGGCAAAGACCCAGGTAGGAGCTGCAATGTCTGTCTATCCATAAAAGGGGAAAACACTGTTCTTCCCCAGCTTGTTGAAGACTGTCTTGCACCCATTCAGGTCTTTTTTAAACTTGGGGGTGGGGTTAGAAGAGGCACCAGCAGCTATACTACCAAAACAAAAAACAGCCCCCACTGAGAGCCCTAGATATCCCCAGATCAATTTTCCATTATAGCCTATGGGGCCCATATAGGCTCCAAGGACTCAGAGTCACTAAACTGGGCATTGGCTTGTGGTTAAGGGCCATACAAAAAATTCTGGTGGAGAGATGGTTGCCATTAGCAGAGGGGGCAGGAAGACATGCTTTCTGCCTATAATGACCTCTTCCAGGGATACAGTTAACCTGTTGTTTGCCAAAAAGCTTCCCAAACATGACTGGGAAAGCTTCTTCCAGAACTCATTCCTTCTCTCCTCCCCACAGGAACCGAAATTTGATCTAACCAAATGCTTATTTCAATTACCATTCCATTTGTGATAACTGCTTTAATAACTGTGGATGATTCCCCCCGCTGCCATTTCCTCTAGTACACCAGCTTCATTAATTAACAAGACCAAATTTAGAGAAAAAAGCTTGCCCTGTGTGTAGAGCAACTTGGAAACTAGAGCATTATGCACAGCATTTGGGTACCATCCTGACAAATGCAGCAACCTGATAAATGACCTTCCTTTCACTGTATGTGTGGTGCTCACACTTGATGAAAACAGCAAATTTCAAAGCTTCTGCTTGAGAAATAAAAAGAGGACTAGGGATATCTTGTTATTTTTGAACCTAGTACGCCATTTTTTTGTTTTACCACTGAGGTTGTCATTCAAAACACACACACACACAAACCCTGCAGCATTTGCCTCAAGGTAGCTGCAAGCATTTTTGTGTGGATGGACTAAACATAGCAATCAAGTTCAGGACAACTCAACTCTCTGTGGACATGGAACTGTGGTCTCTCTGTACCCTGTAGTAGGGATGATTTCAAGTCTCTCACTCTTGCTGTTTCAATTCAAAAATCCACATTTCAATTTCATTTCTCCCCTGCACAAATCAAACCTGTGATTCCTTATTCCATTTTCTGTACCCTTGCACAATTCTGCCCCCCTGTATAACATAAACATATTTTCCCCCTGTCGGTAGCATGGCATCCAACAGTGTATTGCTTCCTGGTGCCCCTTTGCTTTCTCCCCCAAATAACTCTTCCTTCAGAAAAACAGCCAATCCTACTTTCTTCTGCTCCACAGCTGTAGGAGGTACTTCAGAAGACCTGGCATCCAGCAGTACTTACTGCAGTGTGTGCGTGTGCGCATGTGTATGTGTTGTGATCTTTGTTGACACATGATGATGTCACTTTCAACATGATCCAGAAGCATTGGCATCACAACAGGACAACACTCTAGCACTCACCTCATAACTTTATCGAGTTCTGTAAGTGACATCATTGCATGGCAGTGAATATTGCTCCCCCCCTCTTGCTGGCCTACTTCCATCTGCCAACCAGATGCGCATAGGCAGGTGTCACCAACAATTACCAGGAGTTTGCCCACCACTAGCAGACACCTGGTACATCTACCCATCATAGGAGGATGCTTAGCTTGGAACTTCTTAACATTTTGTGAAATCTCCCAGGATTTTGTGATTGTCCCAGCCAATCACAACCACACTAAATCTGGGGTACACATAATCAAAGCAAGCCACCAGGTTGTGAGTGTGCACTGGCAACAGGTTCCTGGCTAGCCACCACGTTGCCTGCTACAGTTGCAAAATTACTATAAATACGGTCCATTTTGAACTGTGAACTAAACATCAGTGTCATCATACCAAGTGCTTGGTGTGAGAGGAAACAGGCATAGGTAAATTTGATTTTCAAACTTCTTATCTGGGAAGATGGAATAATTCCTGGCCTTAATATAATATAGCAACATTGTGTAAACTTTGCAACACTGCAACACTGCAAATTTTTGCTTTCCAGGTAATGCAAGAGAGATCTTTGTGGTACAAATAAAAAAAAGATACTCTTTCTCCTGCATAACATTTGGAATAAACTTTCAAAGTTACACCACTATAGCTTCAGCTGAAGTAGCAGAGTTATTGGTTAACAAATGTGTTACATTTAGGCAGTGCCATGAGATGCATACTAAACGCACCTAAGCACCAGATTTGCTGTTAAACCAAGTATCCAAGCACACTTTCTCTCCCCCTCAATTCCTTCTGTAATTTAAATAGGTACGGATTTATGTTGGAAGAAATAAACCTAGTTCTTTAATAATAGTAAAACCGTTGCAGTTTGGTTTGTGTTTTATGGTGCTTCCTCCAGATTGTTAAAAAGTCACAGCTAGGCATATTGAGTCTACAGAATGTGAGAACACCCCCACCCCCATTTATTTTAGAAGCTAACAGACGGCATGCAGTAAAAAGAAATGCAACTGGACCGTTGCTTGACAAATGTGTCGGCCACAGAAACACGCTGAACCAGCTTGAAGGGGAGGAAGAAGAAAGTTTTAGTGTCTCCAAACAAACGGTAGTTGCCAATCTGTTTCTGCTTTTGCTTTCCCACAACAGATGTAGATGCATATCATGGGTGAGACCATAATCTTTGCCTGGACTTGCCAGTGTTTGAAAGATAGGCCGTTTTTTTCATGATTCCCTGAGATCTAGACTCAGTTCTGGGTTCCAGTTTGGGGGGGGGGGGTGTCAAGTACAATGGCCTCAGTGGCAGAGGGCCTACTTTGCATGTGAAAGGCCTCAGGTGCTGCCCACAGCCTCTTCAGTTAAAAGGATCATCTGAGGGCCAAACTAGGCGTGACTCAGCCCGAGTCACCCTTATTGAATGCCAAAATGGCTGATCACCAGAGGAAAAGCTTACAAAACAACTAAGGCTTACAAAAGAACTGGGCTAAGGAAGAAAACAAAGACAGAGGGAGGGAAACTGAGTTTGACAGTGCTAGGCAAATGCTATCGATGTCCTGCTTAAACCAAGGAGCAGCTTTTTTTCCCCCCTGGTGGGGAGCATCCCTGCAGATGCTTGTTCACTGGCTGATGCCATATCGGTCTTCTCCTTGCTGTGGCATACCTCCTGAGCAATCAAGGACACAACCTGTCAGTGGCATTTGGTCCTCTGGCCTACTGGAAGAGGATTTCCCCCTCACTACTGCCATCACAAAAGTGTGACATTAGATTTCTTTGAACCACCCCTCGATCAATCCACTGGACAAACTGCCAGAGTGTTAAAAACAGCAGTTACAACAGAAATGCTTAAGATAGGTATAAATGCTCTCTTAGAAATATGAGCCAAAAACACACTTCTGGGGGGGTACCCCTGGTTTAGTGAAGCAGAATTCAAACAAAAGTGAAATTAAAAACAAACAAAAAACACCCACCAGTATTTTATAAATTTAAAAAAATCTTAAGCAGAATTCAAACAAAAGTGAAATTAAAAAACAAACAAAAAAACCAGTATTTTATAAATGTAAAAAAAAAATCAAAGTTATTTTAAAAACTCCATAGAAACCTGGATTTGTCACCTTATCGCATGGCTGGAGGCTAGCACAGCAATGCAAATTGCTTTCTGATGACTCTGAGCAGGTTCTACCGTATGGTAAATAAGTACTGTAACAATTCATTATCACCACTGCTGTAGAGGTGGTATGATTTCCATGCTAATATGCCCTATCCAAATTAACCATTCAAGAGAAAGAGGGGAAGAAAGAAGGAGGGGGGGGGGATGTACATAAAAAAAAGAGCCAGAAAAGGAAGAAGCATCCAGGAGAAAGGAATGTCCAAGCTCAACCAGATCATTAAGTCATCTCTAGCTTGTCTTGGGTACACTGTTCTGCAGGCACCTGGAGAAGCTTCTACATCAGCAAGCGTAAAAGCGTAACATCAGCCAATGAACACTGGCCGAGGACAGACTGGCAATCTGGATTGGGAGGAATCTGGAGGCAAAAGCTGCAGGGGGGAAATCCCCCGGGGCTGGCCATTCACACTGGCCAATGTATTGCGCAAGGATGCTGTTACGGAGCATTCAGACTGCTGTGGAGTGGCCCCGGGTGGGCCGGCCTCCGCAGCTTGTGACAGGGCTGTTTCAGCAATGTGCGTATGTGCGCATGTGTCATGTGTGCATGAGTGCCCATGTGCAAATTGCCGAAACGGCATGTTCACACAGTTGCCTCCGCTTGAATCCCGCCTTCTTCCGGTTCACACTGCCTGAAAGCAGGAGGCATGCGGAAGACGGCCCCTGGACATCGGTTTCTCCTGGTGTCCTTCTACAGTGAGAGGAAACCGGCTTCAAAGCGCGTAAGTGTGGAAGGGAGCCGAGGGACAGCTGCGAATGTCTGAATGGGCTCCCGTCCCCCGCTTCCCAAGCGGAGCTCTCCTGGGGCAGATTGCCAGTCTGTCCTCGGCCACTGTTTCACTTGTCCTGGGACAACAGATAAAACAACAGAAAGTGTGGGAGATGTGCCTAACAGAAGCAATGAACTGAAGTGTCAGGTTTGCCTGTAGGTTGGCACAACCAAAGCAAGATATATTATCCGGATAGACAAGACACCCCAAATAAATAATGTTAGGGTTTACCAATACTGGATTATTTTTTTTTGTTAAAAACTGTGGCAGTTGGTGTTAGGTCCAGTGTTCCCTCCAAGCTGAGTTAATGTGAGATAGCTCACTGTTTTTTAGCCTCCGGCTCACACATTTTTGTTTCAGCTCAGGAAGAATGGCTCCAGAGCAAACTAATTTAAGCAGCAGCCAAATTGCTTGCTCACAATTTTAATGTCAGTAGCTCACAAAGTAGAATTTTTGCTCACAAGACTCCACAGCTTGGAGGGATCCTTGGCTAGGTCTCTAATATCTTTGGTTCAAAACACTGCTATTGTACAAACTGAAAAAAAGGATCACAGCTTTATAAAGGAGTAATATGAAAAATTGGGAGGGGCACATATACTCAAGGGAAAATTCTCCCTTATGTGAAAGCGTGTCATCAAGCTCCAGATGTTTCGATACTGTCAAACTCAATGACTTCTGCCACCGCAGATAGTATTGGTTTTGTGGGACATTTTCTACCCCAAGATACGTTGGAATTTGGCTTGGGATAGAAATTACACCCAAATGTGACACATGGTTAAGTTCCTTTACAAAATTGTTTGAGGGTTAAAGTAGGTTATTGAGAGAATTTGGAAGCTTGAGACTTTCCAGAGAGCTTTGCAAATTTCAGCTCAAGATAGTAACATAAAACATCGCTGAATCCAGATCAACTTAATTCCCAAAGGTTCCCTCGGATGCCACAAAACCACCAGCTTAATCTTCTCAGTCTGCTTGGAGAAAAGTGGATGCTTTACAAAGTTTATATTTCCTGGGTGATTCCTCATAAAATGCACCTTTTCCACTAGACACATACTACCAACTTATTGCAACTTCCCAGAGTAATATCAAAGCATCCTTAATGGATGGCGGAAATTCCCTAGAATACTCTTGAACAGCTGACACTAGGGTTGCGGTCACATGCACCAGAAAAATGGGGGTGGGGCGAGGCTATTTCCTCCAAGGAATTTGACCCACAGTTGCATGATTACACCTCCCTTTGAAGCTGCAGGGGCAGTCCGTCAGTGTGTGATCACACACAACTGTGGGTGAGTCGGGGGGGGGGGGGGGAGGTTGTCTCATTTTCCCCCATGCACGTAAACAAGGAATCAATGAATTGCACCTCCACACTGATGGCTCCCTATGGAGTTTGCGATGATGCACATACTGCAAAGGGAGGGAAAACGACAGCACGGAGTCGGGATGGCCTGATCAGACTATCCCAGCACCATGAGAGTGCACTGGAGCCATCAGACATGGGAAAGTCCACCCATGGCCCATCACAACACATTTACTACTGGATTTTATCTGGTGTCTTTTAACTCCACTTCTGAGGCGGAGCAAAACGAGTTGCCAACGACTGCAGGGCACTTCCCAGATGTTGTTGTCTGATTGCACCCTTTAAATGCGCCCAACATTCGCACCTATGCCAGGTCTAATTGTGCATATGATCGCAGCCAAAGTCAACAGGTTGGTAAATCCCCATGTAGCCTTTCTCTGTGCATCTTAAATATAACACTTTAGTGCTTTTCAGATGTTATGTCTGTACTTATGAAGAGGCTGAATGTACGAGAAGCCAGTTTGGTGTAGAGGTTAAGAGTGCAGGCTCTAATCTGGGAGAACTGGGTTTGATTCCCCACTCCTTCACATGCAGCTGCTGGTGTGACCTTGGGTCAGTCATAAGTTCTCTCAGAGCTGTTCTCTCAAGGATAGTTCTTGGGAGAGCTCTCTCACCCCCACCCACCTCACAGGGTGTCTGTTGCGGGGAGGAGAAGGGAAATGGATTGCAAGCCATTCTGAGACTCCTTTGGGTAGTGAAGGGTGGGGTATAAATCCATATATCATGAGGGTGCTCCATTTATTTATTTATTTATTGAGATTTATATCTCACCTAGCCAGCATGCGCCATCTAACACAGATACCTGGCCTTGCTGTCTGCATGAGTATACAGCTTCAATACATACTTGCACACTGGATTTTTCAGGGTTCCGGTTCACACACACCAAAGCTGTTCATAAATACAAAATAATGCAGTGCCACTGTTCAGACAGTATGGTGACCAAACACATCAAAAGGGGTGCACTCAGAATACATAGTTGCTAGCCTCCTGGTATCTACAGATATAACATCTGAAAAGGGCTTATGTTTTTTGCCACAAACATTACTGAACTAAAATGTTATACCCAACATTTTTTTTCTCTCTGCAGAAAACTGACCACAATTAATGCTCTCATTAGTGCCAGAAACAACTTACTGCCAATGCAAAAATCTCTGATTCCCTTGCCACTGACACAAGAACTGCTTGCAAAAGACCATTATCCCATCTTTCTTCACTGTTAACCCCATGTTCTTCATTGCTATATCATCTTAGAAGTTAAACTCTGCCCAAATTCTTGCAGCTTTGTTATACAAAGTGCAGTTGTTAATGTTTTGAGGGTTGACAGAACTTTTATGCTACATTGTGTATGAAGGCTTCAGAGAGTCTCTCTCTCTCTCTCTCTGGACTATCTGAAGTTTTTGCACATCTCAGATCGGTTCTGAGAGAATGCAGCATTGACTGTTCCCTAGTTTCATCCACAAAGAGGGCTTTTGAAAAGCAAACAGAGAAATGGAACTCGGACAGCAGACCTTTGGGCACAGCACAGCCTCAGCATCTTGGCTTGCTACAAGAGTCCTCGAGAGTCAGTGACAGCATACAGTGTGCTTTGAAGTGGACAATTCTCAAGAACTCTTACAACCTTGCCTCCATATACATTTTAGCATCCATCACTTAGGGCCTGATTTGTCCACCAAGAATCAATGGAGAGGCTTGCCATGGTCTGTGTAGTAGCCCAGCTTGCATGTTGTGAGTGATGGGTTCTTGTTTTTATGGTACAATTTTGTTCTGTTGTTGTATTTTTGCTGGGTTTTATTGCTAATAGCCTCAGGAGCTTTGAATGACAGACAAGGTACACATTCAGTCAATCAAATAAAATCTTTATTGCCTGAACCCATGGGATATGTCCGGGCCCTCTGGAGAAGTGCATTCTGAAACGTTCCATGTTTTTTTTCCCCACTAGCAGTAGCTAGAGATTTACTGTAGGGACATATTGAGCATTTCTTTTCGTTTCCACTCTTATTTGTTGGGTACATAGTCATACCACTTATTTTCTCTGCTACTCTTTCATTTCATTTTCTTTTTACTGCAGTTATGTCGTTTCCCCACCATTCGTGCGCTATCTCTCCCCCCTTCAGACATTACAATTGCACATACAAGAAGACAACCAACCAATGCACAGATCGTCCCAATATATGTGGGGACCCTGGTGGGTGAACATGGGCCACATGCATATTTACTATGCAAGCACAGCTTCGGTGTGAGAAACTAACTACTGGATTTTGCAGGGTTCATGTTCATGCATACAGAGGCTGTATGTACATAGTGTGGTGTGGCAGCTGAGAATGTCGGACTAGTATCTGAGAGAACTAGGTCTGAATCCCCACAATGCCATGAAAGCTCACTGGGTGACCTTCGGCCAGTCCTGCTTTCTCAGTCTAACTTACTTCACAAGGTTGTTGTAAGGATAAAATGGAGGAGAGGGAAATGATGTAAGCCACTTTGGGTCCCCGTTTGGGAGAAAGGCAGGCTATAAATGAATTAAATAAATAAAATAAATACATATGTGCATTGTTTCTATTCAAACATCATAGACACCACACTTATTGGAAGGACTGCAGGTCACACATTCTCCTGATACACATGGTCTGTAGGCTCACACTATATAATGTCTGAAAAGGGTTTATATGGCTACGGTCACATGCACAAGATAAAGCGGGGGTGAAGAGAGGCTATTTCCTCTCGTGGAAGTTGACCCACAGTTGCATGATCACACAGTCTTTTGAAGCTACTGGCACAGGCCGCCACTGCGTGATCAGGCACAACCACAGGTGAGTCAGGGGTTGTTGTTGTTTTTTGCCATTGGTCTCCTATGCACTTAAATGAAGGATTGATTATTCTCACCTCAGCCCTGAGGGCTTCTGATGGAGTGTGCGATGATGCACATACTGAGAAGGGGAAAAAACAACAGCACAGAGTCGGGATAGCCTGATCAGACCATCCTGATGCCATGAGAGCGTGCTGGAGTGATCAGACGCAGGAAAGTCCACTTGTGGCCCATAGCAACCCGTTTGCTACTGGACTTTCCAAGGTGTCTTTTAACTCCGCTTGTGTGGTGGAGCAAAACGGGTTGCTGACAATTGCAGAGCACTTCCCAGATGTTGCTGTCTGATCACGCTCCTTTAATCCGCCCGGCATTTGCACCTATGTCGGGGCTAATTGTGCATGTGATCGCAACCTATATTATATATCATGTTAACATGATTTCTATGCACAGATTGGCATCCACATTAATGTCAATTTTTGCTACAATATTGGTCAAAGAAAAGACTGTCAATATTTCTTCCTAAGTACCAAGGAACCAGGAACAAAACTCCAACTTTTAGATTAAACCAGAAAATCACAGAATTCAATAGTATTCCTCATTTAGAGAATCTGAATATTAGACTGCTAATAGGGAAGCCTGGACTCAAATACTGGTAACTTCCTGTGCATGCCACCATAAGCTCCCCAGGAAGAAAGCAGGATATAAATGTAACAACAACAACACTATTTTTAAAAAAAAAACACCAAAACATTTAAAGCAATGCATTGGTTATGTTTCAGTGCTAGGATAGACATTTTCAGTATCCTAATTGTTGTATCATGTCTATTTCTGCTATGGATGCATCTAGGGCCAGACACATATGAACTGTAGTAAGCTGATCACCCCATACGAAATAATCACTTGCTGCTGGTCTGAGCACTCTAAGGAAACTATTGCAGGTGGGAAACTGAGACCGATTTCCTACAAGGCACTGCCCCGGCATCATTCTTCTGTTTCCTCCAATTGCATGCTTCAATTTCTCACTATTTGCTGTGGGGAGTATGTTGACCCGCGGCTTCACATCTTTTCCCCTGCAGCTTTAGTGATCCTGTTTTGTGAGGATCACTGAAGCCGTGGGGAAAAACAGGAGGAGCCGTGGGTCAAAATGTGCCCTGTGACAAATAGTGGGAAATTCAAGCATGCAATCAGGGAAAAGGGAAAAACGACGCTGGGGCAGCGCCTTGTGGGAAATCGGACTCTGGTTAGGATTGCTGGGATTCAGGCCTTGGTATCAGATACCTCATGGAAGCAAACATATACCCCCAAATAAAGGTGAGTTCCAGATTTTGGGGGACCCCAGGCAGACACGTCCCAGGGGCCCCCTTCCCACCCACTTACCCATATGTCTCATTACATGCCTATGCATCTATGATGATCTCCCTCACTCAAATGCAGGATTTTCCCTGCTGTCTTCTTCCTGAACAACCCTTTTATCTATTTTCTTCTTATTTGTTTGTTTGTCAATGACTGTCCAGCCCAGTCGCTTTATTCCTTCTGGGAACTAAGAAACAAAATCACCTTCTTATACTCTGCTTTTGAAATGACACATGAGAGGCTTTTAAAAGTTCAAAATAAGTCCAAAATAAACAAAATGTTTTATTTAACTTGGAGGAGAAAAGGTCAGGTGGAATCAGGCGTAGGACGTATGATGTGAACAGATAATAAACTGAGGTAACTTTGTATTCACACAAACATGAGAGAATTAGTTGCCAACAAGCAAGTGTTTCTGCTATTCTAAAAGGTCTTTAAAACTTTGAGGAGAGAGGATTTCTCTTCTGTTTTTGCTTACAGACTCAAGCATAGGTTTCTGAGTTTCACAACATGTAAAGTTTAGAAGGCAGGAACATATAAACAAGTTTTCAGAGTCCTTCTTTATACACAGACCAGGGATAACTTTTATTTTTCTGGAAGCTATTTGCCTTCTAAACTGGGCAGTGATCATTTATCTTTACTGGAAGCTATTTCCCTTATTTGGCTTGAATGAGGATCCTCCTCAATCCACTCACTCTCTTAGCCTCCTTCCCAGGCCACAGTCAGTGCTTAACTATTTTTCAACCGTCAGATCCCAACTGTCATTCCTTAACTGACTCTCTCAACAGAACTAAGGTCAAACAGCCTGTCACTCAAAGGTTCTCAGACTCTTTTAGTCATTAACCCTTGACAGTCCATCACAGCATCCCTCCTTGCCCTGCTCATGAGTCCTCCCACTGCCCATGTTTGCTGCCATCAGTACTTTCTGAAGCCTTTTCCCTGATGGCACATGGACTAGTGAGCAGGCAGGGAAATGGCATGATCTGGGGGTCGGCCCTGGCAGCTGCCCTACCTGAGTGTAGGCTGATGTTGGCCCTGCTCCAAATGTTAGAAGCCAAAATATATCTCACTTTACTCTTGAACTGCAACTCTACAAAATAATTTGCTAGGAGCTCTACTGGGCATAAATGAGGACACACCTACATTTTAATTAAGACTCAAACCTGGAATATTGCCAATCAAAATTCCACCTCTAGAGATGTTGTCCAAGCTTAGTTTTAAAGAAAAAAATAGTAGAATAAATTGAGTCTCCCAGATCCTAGGTGAACACTCTAAGTACGACACCATGGTGGCTTCTGCATGAGACCTCAGATTGCCACATACAGTCAGACTGGACAACACTGGGCTTCATGGACAAGTGGACTAACTTGGAATAAGGCAGCTTTGAATATCATTTTTTAATTCCCAATCATTCCCTGCAGGCTGTGTTCAAGCATATCTTTTCAGGGATAAAGATCACACAGCCCCTTGTGGACCTGACCCACCGAAGAGTGTGAATATTTATTAAAAATAAATTAAAAAATCAAATTATATTACAGAACTAGGAGTGGTGAGGATAAATGAATCCCTCCAGACACAAAGTGAGCAATCCAACCAGACAGGATCCACAGACATTTCTAAGCTCTCCCCCCGCCTTTTTTTTTTTTGTCTCGTGATCAATCCCATTAAGCAGAAATGCTGTTTTGCTCCAGCATTTCTGTTTAGTGACCTTTATGGTTCCTTTGTGTGTTGACTTACATGGTCTGACTCAAAACATGGAAGGTTTTATTTTTCTCTTTCATTTTTTTTAAATGTCTGCTCACCCTCAGAGAAATGCAGGTGTAATGCTCACCTACTTGCACTGAATCTCAGAATGTGTCACACAGAGCAGAGCTTAAAAAGAATAACAGGTAGTTGTGGGCTATAGCTGCAAGACAAAAAAGAAAAAAAAGCTAGAAGCAACATCTGGATCAAGAACAGTACTTGATGGGGGGCAACTAAGCTAAGGAGTCAGAAAGATATCAGATATTAATCATGATAGACCATGATTCACCCCAATCTCTAATGTTTTAGGCTAGAGGATGTGTTTAGCTTTCGTTTTAAAAGGACAAATGTCAATTTCTGCAACCAGGAAAATGGCAGTTTTCCTGGTTTTGCAACCAGAAAAAACTGCCAGTGTGATGCAGTAGATCAAATGTCTAACTAGGGCCCCGATCACATGCAGAATTAGCCACACGATAGGCGCGAATGCCATGCAGATTTTAAGGGCGCGATCGCACCAGAACATCTGGCAAGCGTCCCACATCCATCAGCAACCCATTTCTCTCTGCCGAAGAAGCGGAGTTAAATGATAGTAGGGAAAGTCCAGTATCAAACAGGTTTGCTACGGGGCAAAGACGGACTTTCCCCATGTGATCACTCCAGCGTGCACTCATGGCATCGGGGATAGTCTGATCAGGCTATCCCGATGCCATGTCATTGTTTTTTTCCCCCTTCTCAGTATGTGCATCATCACATACTGCCAAAGGAAGCCCTCAGGGCGGAGGTGCGATTCATTGATCCTCCATTTAAGTGCATCGGGGAAAAAATGGCAAAACCCCCCCCCCAAAACCCTGACTCACCTGTGATTGCGTCTGATCATGCAGTGGTGGGCTGTGCCCGCAGATTTGTAGAACTGTGTGATCACACAACTGCAAAGTGTGATCCTAAATAGAGTAACACTCTTTTAAGCTACAAGAGTTCGACATAGAGGAGTGTAAGTTAGGATTGTACTGTAGGTATCCCAGAGAGAAACATAACCTTGTCCAGCACTTGGCAATCATTGTTAATCAAGGATTCTCAGTGATTAATCAGTGTGTCTTTATTCACAAATGGATTCTGTTACATTAACAGTTCCCAAAGAGAAGACTGTCCAAAAGATCCAACATAGACTATTTGATTTTTTTCTGCCAAAATCTTACTTTTGTGATCAGTGCAAGATTGTCTTCAAAGATACCTCCTCCCCTCTTGGAAACCTCTACTTTTTATCCTAACTGGAAATTTTCCTAGGACCCTGAGCCACTCTTATCCTTCTTGATTAGCCCAAGCACCCACCTTGTTTGTGTCTCTTTTTCCAAGCTTGGAATGCAATTGATCTTTTGTTTAGAATTTTGATGTTTGTTCTATAACTGAGGGGGCTGCAGTGGCTCAAGTGGTTAAGATGCTGAACTGCAGACCGAAAGGTCGGTAGTTCAGCAGTTCGAGACCCGAGTGCTGCATGAGGGAGTGAGCTCCCATCTCTGGTCCCGTCTCTGCCAACCTAGAAAGCAAGAAATTGCAAGTAAATAGGTACCGCTTAGGTGGGAAGGTAACAGTGTTCTGTGTACCTTGGCGTCTAGTCATGCTGGCCATATGACCATGGAAACATCTTTGGACAGTGCTGGCTCTTCAGCTTGGAAACAGAGATGAGCACTGCATCCCTAGAGTCGTATTTGACTGGCTTTCAACCAAGGGAAACCTTTACCTTTACCCTTTACTTATAACTGAGGCCAGAATCTGTCCCTGTTACTATAAGGCCAAGTTTAAACTCTGAATTATACAGATCAGATATAAATATCAAGATGATGTCCCTCTGCTCCAGGCTGATCAATAAAATATTGCATTCTTGTATAGTGTTCTCATTACTCAAGTCCAGGCAAGCTCTAGCAACTGATTACATGGGTACAGGCCTGGTACAACACTGTCACGTTCTTTCTTGCAACTCTGATATTTGTGCATCCTGAAACTTTATTTTCTCCCTGGCCATTTTGTTCCTGCCATGGTATATTCTGGAAACACGATCCACTGACAAAAGCCACAAAGCTGAGCCAAGAGCCTTCAACTTTTCCAAAGAGAAACACAGGTTTCTACTGAAGCATGATATGCAATAGGCAGGATTCAGTGAAGCCCGATTCCCTAGACAGATCAGGAAGCAACATGCTCTCCTGGAATTTAATTATCTCCTGTTCTCAGCTAACGGTGTGCTTATGCAAGAAACACATTCCAAGTAACATGGATACAATTTATTGGTCCACATTTCTGGCCAGTACTGAGTAATGCTATTTAAAAATGAGATGTTTATAGACACTTTAGGAAAGAATTCAGCAGGGCAGACCATTTTCTCTATCAAACTAGATGAGTAATTTAATATCTTTGATTGGATCTCCTGTTTCTTTAAATGTCTTTAAATACATCTGGATTAGATCCACAGCTCTGAACAAGGAGAACTTTACCCTTTTTCTACATACCCTTTTCTTGAAGTAAATAGTCTGGAGAATGATCAGACAGTAAGAGGACCGACACATTTTCCTTTACTGCCCCAGAAATTATTTACATTGACACAGGTAAAAATTCTTGCCCACTGCTGTGATCCCCTCCTTTGCAGCTTTTGATGAGATATCATTAAAGAAAAATAAGTTCTGATCATAGATCAGCATCCCATCAAGATGGTCCTCACTCTGAAATTCCTTTATGGCAGGTCCCCCCCTCCAGTAACCTAGTCCTACTTAAAAAACTTTAACTTCCGATAGAGGAAACGATGAATGAATCGGATAATCTTTTTGTCCCCCTGGAATATGCATTTAATATTGTGCATATGTGGCCTTCCTTCATGTCTCTCTCTGCATTTCAGCTTCATTTTTATCTCACCTTACCACTTTGTCCACTCAGATGAGTGCTGAAGGCCACTGCCAATCATTTTAAGGAAATGCTATTGTATCTGCTGAGGGGACTGCTCAGGCTTTGGTATGGCTTTGGTATGCTGTCTTCACAAAGGCATCAGAAAAAGAGGAGGAAGACTCAATGCAAGATGGAATGAATCAGTAAAGGAAGCCATAGACTTCAGTGTGAAAGACCTGAGCAAGGCTGCTAATGATAGGATGTATTGGAGATAATTAATAGGGCCCTGATGACCTAGATGGCCCCGGCTAGACTGAGCTGGCCCTGGTTAGCACCTGAATGGGAGTCCACCAAGAAAGTCCAGGGTTGCCACACAGAGGCAGGCAATGGCACAGCAACTCTGAAGTCTCTTGCTTTGAAAACCCAGTGAGGGGCTGGCAGAAGTTCATAAGTCAGAAGTGACTTGACAAAATATAACACGCACAGGACGCAGTCACACACACTAAACAATCCACTTTTGATTCACTTTCAATGCACTATCCAACTGGATTTTGCCAGTTCACACAAATCCAGTAAAATCCAGTCGGAAGGTACACTGAAAGGGGATTGAAAGTAGGTTATTTAGTGTGTGTGACTGCAGCTACAGAGAACTGAATCTTAAAGTTCCCCACCTGGGTGTGTATCAGTTTCTTTACTCAGGAAATGAGGAGTCAGGCAAGAGTCTGAGGCTTCACAGGTCTAGATAAAAGACCACTGGCCCCAACCTACTGTGAGATGCAGTACTTCTGTCTAGACTTATATAGTCAAACCCATAAAGAACATAAGCTCTAAAGTAAGTGGGGTTGTGTCATAATTATATTGTCCAACTAGATATGGGAGACCTGAGTTCAGATCCCAAAGTGCCATAAAGTCCACTGGGTGGCTTGGGGCCAATCACTTTCCCTCAACTTAACTTACCTCCAACAGGGTTGGTATGCAGATAAAATTGAGGGAGGGGACACAAGGAAATGTGCCACCTTGAGCCAGGGCCATAGCCATGGTGGTGCACAGAAGGGTGTGGCCCCACCAGTCACTTGGTATGCCCCTCTAATCTGTCACAAGTCTTCCGCCAATGAGAGAGGGCATTTTCTTTCTTCCTTCTGCCTCCTTCCCAGGCTTTGCCAATGAGGGAGAGGGTCTCTTCCCCTCCCCCCTCCCAAGCTTTCGCTTTGCACTTTGCTTCCTGCACAAAGTAGTTGACCCAGCTGTGCTCTGAAGCACGTGACACAGTCCTTCCCCCACCTTAGCTTCCTAGCTCCTGCCAGTCATGGATTCCTCTGATCTGCAGCACTGTAGCACATTAAGGTAGAAGCTTGGGGGGGTGGGCTCTATTTTAGGCCAGGTGGGAAGCATTCAAAGGTGCCTGGGATCAGAGGAAGTGGATGGCAGCAGCAGCCTCTGTAGTCTGCCTATCACAAATGGACTCATTACCATTTTACGGTGTGTGCTGGTGCCCACACAGCTGTTTTGGCCCTTGGAAACACTTGGGGTGGAGAACAAGAGTCCTGCACCACCAGGTCACAGTGGATCAGGACATCACAGCATTTTAAAATCTCTGTAAAACTGTGGTAATGAGTTGGTGCTGGCAACAATTTTGCCTTCTCTTTTAACTGGGCTTAGCAAGGCGGGGGGAGTCAGTCTCTGTATCTGTAGCGGGGAGCCTCCCCAGCTTCTCTTCCCATCTGCGTGAAGCAAAAAAGCCACCCTTCCCCTACATGCCAGGCAAGCTGTAGCTGCAAAGGAAAAGTGTGTGTGTGTGTGTGTGTGTGTGTGTGTGTGTGTGTACACATACTCACTAGGGTTGCCAACTCCATGTTGGGACATTCCTGAAGATTTGGGGGATGGACCCTGGGGAATGTGGGGGAGGGACATTAATCAGGTATATTATCACAGAGTCAAACCTCTGAGGTAGCCATTTGCTCTAGGGGAAGTGTTCCCTCTACTCTAGATTACTTATAATTCTAGGAGATCTCCAGGTACCGCCTGGAGGTTGGCGACTATTGCATTCCAGCCTGAGTACCTATAGATATCCTTAAATCTTTATAGCAAGTTATGTGGAGCCAAACCAGAACAGGGTTTGGGTTTTTTTTTGGGTGAGGGGGTTTAGTTCAATGGAAGATGGTGTGAATCAAAGGGGCCACCTATGCAAAAATGCACCTTCTTCTGTGATCTTTGTCAGCAAAGCTTCATTTCATGCTCAGAGGAAGAAACAGACACTTTTATGGTGATACATTGGTGGAGGGGGGAGGATTCCCATTTGGCACACTGCAACCCAGGAAAGGGGAAGTGGGACCATATGGCCGTGGGGATCTTCCGTGCATTTACAAGACTCTGTTCATCATGTGTAAATAAAGGAAGGGGATATTTGGTTTTAAACAAAATGGATTATTGTTTAACCTTCTTTGTAGAATGCTCCCTTGTACAAACTTTGCACTACATCATAGCTCATTCATAATAAAGTAAATAAAAAATGATGCGCTCACCACCACTGTACTTACCCCCCCCTTTTTTTTCTGGCTACGGGCCTGCCTCAAGCGCTTTGGAGGAAGGTTGGGATACAGTGTGCTGCACAGACAGAAGAGGCTTCAGTTTGTCAGAGTCTCTAGTTCAAAACCACTGGAGCCTTACATGGAGCCCTCCTTTAAATGCTAGCAGTGTTCCTCTGTCCCATTTTTCCTATTAAATAAACAGGTATTGGAAGAACACTCTAAATCCCCAGCACTGTCTCCTCACAAGGCACCTAGCTTTGATGCAGCTCTCCCTGGGACTCCTACAGCTTGGGGAAGCTGGGAGTCCAAAAACACCGCGGTCGTACTTTCAAAACATTAAAATCATCCATTAAAATTAAACAACAGCCAGTAAGCACAGCAGCACAGCGTGACTTAAAAGACAGCATCAAGCAAGAGCCTGGCAGAGCAGAACTGTCTTGACAAGCTTCCGAAACATCAAGAGAGCTCCAGCCTTCCCTAGGCAGAGAGTTCCACAGACATGGCCTCACCAGAGAAAACTCTGAACACCTCCAAGCTCTAAAAGGATTGAAGGGTTTGTAGCAACATTTAAAACATTTTATTAAAAAGTTAAACTAAAACATCTAAAAAAAAAACCCAGACCAAGCATTGGTGGTAGTCTGGATAGTGGGCAGCCTGTCCTTTGCCAGAGGGATATATTCCAAACTGAAAGCATTCACAAAAACCTGATAATCTGGGAGCAGGTGGAGAAAGTTTTGAGAAACACCTAGTCAGATGATTAACGTCTAGATGAGCTTCTGTCTCTTTCATCTTTTCTTTTTCTTCTTCTTTTTGCATGCCAACAAGTCACAACTGACTTAGAGTGACCCCACAGAGTTTACAAGGCAAGAGGTCCTTTCCGCACTTGGATCTCATCCCTGGTTTTATCCGAGTTCAACTTGCGATACGATACCTTGCATTTATCCCTGGTTATAACAGCATACGTTTATCCTGGGACAAGTGTGGGGTGAAACTGGGGTGACCTCAATGCAATGTGGAAACAAAAAATCCCCCCCCCTGACCCCAAGATAATTATAGGGATGAACTCAAGTGTAGTGTAGAATGCAAGTGTGAGCTTGTAGTTAAATAAAAGGTGGAAATAAGACGGAACATTTGCTTGCAGGGGGGGAAAAGAAATTCTAGAAACTAGTTTGTTATTTTTCGATTTGCTTTTAATGAAAGATGTACAGAGGACTTAACGTAAGGTGAAACTGCAGTACTGGGTAGGTTCTCGACATCAAACTTGGGGACAGATAAACCAAGCAGATACCTTTGAAGCGGACTATGTAAGTACTTCCCTGCACTATTCAGTTAATTCTTCTAAGACATTTTGAACAAAGCTGAACTGCAGAACAGGCAATTAGGTGTTCAGGGGGGCTTTGCTATTGGTGCATACAGGAGAGAGAAGCAACAAGAGACAAAATAAGAAATTGTAAATGAAAGTTCTGGACCTAGATTGCCCAGGTTAGCTTGATCTTGTGAGTTTTTGGAAGCTAAGAAAGGTTGGCCATGGTTAGTACTTGGATGTGACACCAGAAAGGAAGTCCAGGGTTGCTAGGCAGAGGCAGGCGATGGCAAACCACCTCTGCTTGTCTCTTGCCCTGAAAACCCTATGGGGTGGTAGAATGTACGTTCGGGAACAGGGCTGAACCAGGATTTAAGGTCTAGTGAGGAATCACACAGAAATGAACATAGGTGGTTTGCCATTGCCTGCCTTGGTGTAGGAACCCTGGACTTCCTTAGTGGTCTCCCATCTAAACGTTAACCAGAATGGACCCTGCTTCGTCTTTTCAAGTTGGGCTAGCCTGAGCCATCCTGGTCAAAGCCTTTCCTTCCTCTTTGAAGGCATATAATACTAGGCATGGCAAGAGGAGTAAGTCCTTGGGCACAAGCCAAAGGGCTCTTGGACCCAGGCTCCTACCAGAGGCTCACTGCCAGGGGGCTGTACCAGGCGATCTAGCAAATGAAAAGCCACATAGGATGTGTTTCTTTTTTGCCTAGCTTGCTTAAATTCTATTATTTAAACTGGTTTGTTTTGGAGATTTCTGTAAAACACTTTGGGTCCCTTTCAAAGCTAGATATAGCTCAGAGTCTTGGATTACAAGAGGCCTGTAAATAAACATCACTAACAATTACTCGATGTGTTTGTTTGCTTTTGCAATTGTATGAGATCCCTTAAACTTGACATAATTTAAGGGATTAGCATGTCTTAATTTGGCCCTGATCTCTTTGGGAAGAAAAGTGGTGAATGAATGAATGAAGAAATAATTCAGATAGCATCACTCTGCCCTCATTGTCTCTTGAAGAATTACATTGTGCGGCAACGTGTAATTGATAGGTGCAAAAAATCAAAAACAGAAAATTAACAAGGATGATCTATTCAACATTAATTTCATCCTCGTAGCAGTAGCCATAAAAACTGAAATCTGCTAAGTGCTTAGTTCAAAATAGCCACAGAAAATGATAATGATGATGGTGATGATATTTTATTACTATGTATATAGACATGAATCAAGTAGCAATATCATGTTTTTTGGACTCTCAAGAAAGGGGAGAAATGGACATCTATCTACATATGAAATCCAGGTACATCTCTTCTTAACAAATGCTTCTGGCTTGACATTCTTTGGATCACTTCTTTGGGTGGATGACATTTTTCCCATTCAGGTAATATTCCAAATCCTTTGATAAGGTAGCATACAATCAAGTTGCAACCAACTCATGGCGACCCCATGAGATTCAACCTCAGGGGGGTTTCAAGGCAAGAGATGAGCAGAGGTGGTTTGCCATCGCCTTCTTTTGCATAGAGGCCCAGTCTTCCTTGGTGGTCTCTCATCCAAGTACTCATCAGGGCCAACCCTGTTCAGCCTCCGAACTCTGACAAGAGAGGGTTACTCTGAGCTATTACAAATCCTTTGATAGCAACCACTAAATTATATTTGAGGGATCAGCTGCAGGCATCATCACTGACAAGGATCCAGTCAAGCACTATCTGGAGTTAAGTAAGCAGAAGTCAAAAAATGTTGATAATGCCTTTGATGCTAAAAATTATACATAGATTTTTGGTTTTCGGTTTTGTTTTGTTTTAGAAATCCTATGTATGTTCTAAATGTTTCTTGATGAAATAAACTCTTTGTTTCAGACAATACTTCAATTATTCGACATCACCATGAAATCTAAGCCCTTTTTCATTTTAACATATTGAGACGTAGCATTAAACAGCTTTTACAAGCACCAGTGATCACAAGCTTGCCTTTGAAACCTGCTCTTTGTTTGAACCTCCGCAGAGTATTACTGCAGGCTCTGCACTTGTGCCTGCTGTTCTAATACCTAATCTATGATCCAGGGCCATCAAAAAAAGAAATATGCTTTGGGTAGTAAAGACGAAGGGCTCAGAAAGGGTGTGTGAGGGAGTGTAAAAAAATAATGCCAAAACAGATCTTGTCTTCAAAAGATCTAAGTGTCAAAGGGCAAAGAATGGAAGCAGGAGCTGTTATGAAGACACAACAAGCACTGTGGTGTCGGAATAGTCTTTTCAAAACAAGCTGAGCTTCAGCGTGGCACTGGGCAACAAAGCCCCTTCTTTGTATAAATGTTCTTTGTTCCACACACACTCTTAAAGATGGGCAAACAAAGTCTGAGACTGACCAGCTGATGAATGAGGCTCCATTAAATTAGGAAATAACAAGACCAAAATCTTATGAATTATCCAGAAGGACTGTAAATTGCACAACCTGTACTGCTGGGCAGGTGACAATGAAAAATGAATGTGATAGTCATTCTTAACAAGTGGCCGAGGTCCTGCAGGAGCTCCTGGGTTCTTATTTGCTGCTGTGAGCTACTTACTTAGAGAAAGAAACTGTGGTGACAGTGGGGAAGTGATGTGGATTGAGTTGAGCAGCTATGTTGGATTCCCTCCATTTATTCCTGGATGGGTCGATGGGAGGGAACTGTTCCTTTAAAACAGTTAAAAATTATCATTCACAAAAAGCCAAAGATTCAGTCCTTTCTGCAGGTCATTCAACATATATGGTTTTTACAGATGCTGAAAAGCATGCATGGGGGTGAGGAATCCTGTTGCTGGCCTTGCTCTTCACCCCAATGTCCATGCAAAGGAGAAGCAAATACTTCCTATTGTCTTTATTTTTAAATTCATTTAAAATGTTGACATTTTCCCCCCTTTCTAGTTTTTGTTGTTGGTTTTATAGATTCACATGAATCTATACTTATTGATGGTTTCTATTCTTCCTGACAGAGTGGTTCCTCAGTGGAACAGGCTTCCCCATGAGGTGGTGGGCTCTCCTTCTTTGGAGGTTTTTTAACAGAGGCTAAATAGCCACCTGGCAGCAATGCCGATTCTGTGAGCTTAGGCAGATTGTGAGAGGGAGGGCAGGAAGGTTTGCATCAGTGCTTAGTTCTCCTGGCCCTTTCTTACATGCCCAGGGAAATGCTGATGCCCACTTTGGGGTCAGGAAGCATTTTTTTCCAGGCCAGTTTGGCCAGGGATCCTGGAGGTTTTTGCCATCTTCTGGGCATGGAGCAGGGGTCCCTGGGGGTGAGGAGGGAAGTAGTTGTGAATTTCCTGCATGGTGCAAGGGGTTGGACTAGATGACCCTGGAGGTCCCTTCCAACTCTATGATGGGGCTAAGAGAGCTCTGAGACAACTGTACTTGAGAGAACAGCTGTGCCAGAGCTATGGCTTGCCCAAGGTCATCCAGCAAGTGCAAGTGGAGGAGTGGGGAATCAAACCCGGTTCTCCCAGATTACTTAACCACTACACCAAACTGGCTCTCAGCACCAAACTGACTCTCAGTTCCACAGGTTCATTTCTCACCACTGGGGGGGGGGGATCAAAATGGGGATATTTGGAGTGAACTAGAATATTCAGTCTCATTCCTGTTTTGAAAATTCACATAGCCCTGCTCACAACTTGGCAGGAAAGCCCAGATCCAGCCAAAGCAAGCAAACAAACAAAAGTTCTCAAACAGATGGGACAAAAGATCAGACTTCTCATTCTGCCTATGAAATACAAATATAAGTCTGTGTTGCCTCAGTTTGCCCTGGAGGCACGCAGGAAAGGGAAAGGCAGTATTGACCCTTTAATTTCCATTCAGGCTGGAGACAGACTGGTAATCTGCCATTTCCCCTGCAGCGTGGCGTTCGCACCCGCTCCGGCGGGTGGAACGCGTGCCGCAGCAGCCGAGCACCACTTTGAAGTGGTGCTCGGCTGCTGCAGGAGGAGCGTGGCACCGGACACGATGCGTCCGGGCCGCCTCCTCAGGGCAGATGCGGAGGCTTTTGAAGCGGAGGCAGAGCGGCTGAGACTGCCAGTCTGTCCTCAGCCTCAATTTCACTATTTGAAAGCAATGGTGCACACTGGCTAGGCGGGATATAAATCCAAAAATAAATAAATAAATAAAAATAAAATAGTATTTTAAAGGAAAAGATGCATATTTTTTAAATACATGTTTCCAGAAGACAAAACTAAGGAGCAGCTAAAATCCACAGAGGCCAAGCTGAAGCCCAAGAAGTCCCACACACAGAGGCACGGAATTAAAAGTCTCCCTCCCCATTAACTGAATTATATTACCTTTGAACATGGAGGCTCCAGATAACCATCATAGTAAACAGCCATTAGTCATTCCAGTTCCCCTATAGAGCCATTTTAGCTAGTAACTGCCAAGAACATTATGTGGCCGTAAGTTCCACAAGCTAGTGATGCATTCCCTGGACAATCTTTTTCATCTAGTGCACTCTGAGATTTCTCCACATAACTTTATGTACAAGAGGAGAATCACATGGAAGACCTGAGCAGCTTGCTCACGTGTATGAACAATCCCCAATGTCTTCATTACAAATGTTATAAGAACACATTCTGAGGAGGGAAAAACTACTTGTGGGCTTTCTTCTGCTTGTCTGTTTAGGAATAGATCTACTGTAAAGGGTTTTTTAATGAATTTGAATTTCTTAGGATTTCTTGCTGGAAGCAGAAGAAGCGTACATTGCAATGAATTAATGGAAGCAGGAACGTGTGTATATCAAGGGACCACCAGAGACTCCCTTGATCTAATCAATAGCTGCCACTCAGCTTGAATGTGGTGTTGTAATGAACAGAGCCTCTTCCCCCTAAAGATATGTTATTTTTGTGAGATATCAAATAAAACAAAAACCACAGGCTTTTGACAGCTCACTCAAAAAGAATGATAATCAGCAGAAGAACACATGCGCTTTGCCCAGCGGACTTGTACCAAGGAGAAGTACACATGGGCAAATTTGCAACGCTACATTTTTTGCAAACATTTTTAATTTTCCATTTAAAAAAATCAAATTGTCGTTCAGAGCCCAGATCAGCAGGTCCAGAAATGAGTTCTTTTTGATGTATCCCTCCTGTCCCCATCCTTCCTTTAAACAATCCCTTATGATGCTGTAGGGCATAGATTTTTCAGAAGAAATAAAACTAGAAAGAAAATTGGTTTGTATTTGTCATATAAACTATGCATTACAGCCGTTGGAGGAACTGAAGTGAGAAGAGGAATAGGATGAGATAGGGGTACAAGCAACTGCAAAATGACCATCATTTCCATGGATTTGCATTACAATGGCACACTGTGGTGATTTGCTATCTATTATACATATACTTTTGTTTGCCATCAAGTCACAGCTGACTTATGGCAATCCTGTAGGGTTTTCAGGGCAAGAAATGTTCAGAAGTGGGTTGCCATAGCCTGTCTCTGCATAGCGAACCTGGACTTCCTTGGTGATCCCCCATCCAAATACTGACCACGGCTGGCTCCCCTTAGCTTCTGAGATCTGATGAGACTGACCTAGCGTGGGCTATCCAGGACAGGACAGTAAGTACATAGGACAATGCTTTTATTAGTAGTGTAGGCAGGGCTAGTGTCAGCATACTCCAAGGTAGAGAAGCTGACAAGACCCTGGTCTTACAATGCCCTCCCACCTGCTTATCTCCTCTGGTTGTGAGCCCTCTGACCACTCACAGTCCTGTTTCCACACAGAAATGCAGGGGGAGTTCTGTGGTGGTCCATGAAGCTGAACAAATTGTCTCTGTAACAGTGCACTTCTTCTAATCAAGTGGGTGCTGAATGTGGTGTTGGGCCAGAGCAGGAGCATTTGTCAGAATGTCTTTGGTGGTTCTCAGGAACTTTAGTAGCCTGAGGATAAGGAAACGGAAAAGGGGATGGTTAAGAACATAACAACCTTGCTGGATCAGACCAATGGTCCATCTAGTTCAGCAACCTGTCTCACACAGTGGTCAACCAATTCCTCTGGAGGGCCAACAGCAGGGCATAGAACCTTCACCTGATGTTGTATTTCTGGGAGCAGGGAGAAGATGATTTGGGAGACAGGATGATTTTATGAGGTAGGCAGTGGGAAGTAAGAAGAGAAATTCTATGGTGGGGACTGGGAGCTGTGAAGTTAAAAGAGGTAGAAGATGAGGGGGGCAATGCAGGAATGGGGGAAAGCACTGATGCTGCTGAAGGAGTCTCAGCTTCTTTTTATTAGTTACCCCTGCCCCCGTCCCGTCTATGCCATCAAACCCCAGAGACCAGCTTAAACATTACCCACTCCCTCTTTTAGTGTTGCAGATGCCCCCATAAGGAGATCCTAAAGAAAACATATAGGTAGGTTTCCATTTGTTTTAATGTTTTAGAAGCATTGCTATAATATCTAACATGAAAATGCTAGAAATCCAGAAGAAATCCCTTTGTTTCTGACAGATCTCCCTTTGCTTGGTCAGCATTGATCTCAGGTTCTTAACTCTTCCTTCAAACTGTAAGTTAGTGGTTTCAAAACCACTAATATGGACTAACCCGTTTACAAATGTGTTTGTGTGGCTGTCACTAGGCACATAGATGTATTAGTGGCCACAAGTATGGTTTTTTTGTTAATGGGATTAGACAGATTCATGTAGGATAGGTCCATCAACCATGGTGAATAAAGGAGGCCTCCATATACAGAGGCAGCAAACCTCTGAATATCAGTGCTTGGGGGCAACTCCTGTAGAGTTCTTCTTATGTTTATATGCCATAGGGATGGGCACAAACCAAATCACAAAGCAAAATTTGTCACGAATTTTGCTCTACTAATGGTTTGTGACCTGAAGTTCATGACAGGTCTGCCGTCACAAACTTCCACAAACTTTTAAACCAGTTCATGGTGGTTCATGGATAGAGCAGAAAGTAGGAGTTTAAAGGGACTCCAAGTCCCTTTAAACCCACATTCAGTTTCCTGCAAAAGCCACAAAAACAACAACAGCAGCAGCTGAGTGGCAGGGAGAAGCCTGCTCCCTGTAGCTCAGCTGTTTCAGGATGTCTTGCACGGTAAAGGGACTGCGCAAGACAGCCCAAAAAGTTGAGTGGCGAGGAGCAGGCTGCTCCCTGTCACTCAGCTATTTTTGGACTTTCTGCAAACCCTGTTTAAAGGAGCTGTGGTCCATTTCAATGGGGTTTGTTCATGAATGAACCTCCTGGTTCAGCCATGAACCACGAACTGACACAAACCGCATTACCCAGTCTTAGGCACTGCTGTCAATTACATCACTGATCTCTGGGACACTCTGCATGTGTACGTGCGCCACGTGCCACCAAATTGCAGCCAACTTAAGGTGAGCCCATAGGGTTTTCAAGGCAAGGGACAAACTGAGGTGGTTTGCCAGTGCCCTTCTCTGCACAGCAACCCTGGACATCCTTGATGGTCTCCAGTCCAAGTACTAAGCAGGGCTGATCCTGCTTAGCTTCCAAAAACTGATGAAATCAGGCTAGCTTGGACCATTCAGGTCAGGGTCCTCTGTATACATTGAGCTCTAAATGTTGTGGGTGGAAAAAAAAGTGCCAGAGACTTATTATATCAGTAAGCGCTGTGCCTCCAAAGTAAAGCAAGTATTGATATTCCAGCCATACAAGGCCTAAGATCTATAACAAAGTATATAAAATGCATGTTATACGCATTAAGTAATCATACTGTGTTTTCTATAACTGGAAACAAGGTTTAGTGATGACCATAATTCACAGGCCATTTTGGCAAGAACCACAGTGCTTTTATTACAATATAGTTATCCTGCTAGATTACACTTTATACTGTTCGGTGGAAGCACTATAAATACACCATCTAGAATACTGAACAAGGACTCCAGCTGCTTTGGGTGGACCTACAACATTTTGTGTTTTATGTGTCCTCCCCCCTCCCCAATATTTTGTTGATGTCTATTCAATAGGAGCACGGACTGCCCTGGAGAAAGATTGCTTTACATTTCCATTAAAAGCAATGGCATTAAATAAACTAACAGAGTTTTTAGTGGAGTTTTCACAGTCTACAACAGTCCATTAAGTTGTCAAAACATATGCTGAGTGCTTGAAAAAAAAAAGCAACTCGGAGAAGGCCTGCTCAAAACTAATTCAAAAGAAAAATAAATAAATGAGAGAGATATTTTACTGGACGGTTGAAAATGGTGCAGGATGTTTTTACGCCTGGCTTGTGATGAATCGAGCGGAGGTGTGCAGCGAGACGCTACCAAAGACATGGCAGGATGAGATGAGTCCCTTTGAGACCCATGTCTGAAGTCGCTGGCTACTGTAAAGGATGTTGATTTATTATCTCATTTATTTTGTACATTTTCCCTGCCCTTCCTCCAAGGAGCTCAGGGAGGCATACATCAGTGTCCTGTCCTCCATTTTACCTTCACAACAACCCTGTGAGGTAGGTTAGGCTAAGGGAGAACAACTGGCCCAAGGTCACCCTGTGCACTTCCATAGCACAGCAGGGATTTGAACCTGGGTCTCCCAGATCCTAGTCCAACACTTTAAATAATACACCAAGTCCTTTACCTAAGAGAGGCTCTACCTGGAGAGCTGTGGCCAGTCTGAATAGACAGCACTAGCCTTGATGGACCAAGAGATTGATTTGGTATAAGGCATCTCCTTGGGTTCATATGGCTCTCCTCAGGGCTTTTTTTCTAGGAGGAACTCCTTTGCATATTAGGTGACACCCCTGTAATGTATCCAATTCTCCAAGAGCTTACAGAGCTCTTCTTAAAGGGGCTATTGTAAGCTCTTGGAGGATTGGCTACATTAGGGGTGTGTTGCCTAATATGCAAAGGAGGTCCTCCTAGAAAAAGAGCCCTGGAAAGCCCAGCAGGAACTCATTAGCATAACAGGCCACACCCAGCAGCAGAAACTCATTAGCATATTAGGCCACATACCCCAACAGCGCAGCTCCCTCCCAGGATCGGCTTCCCCAGGTGCCCCGCGACTTGCAGGGCGCATGGGGAACCTGAGGAAAGGAAGGCAGTTTCTGGATCAGCTTCCCCAGGCACCCCGCAGGGGAGGCAGTTTAAACTGCCTTCCCTCCCTGGATCGGCTTGGCTTCTCCAGGTACCCCACAGCTTGTGAGGCACCTGGGGAACCCAAGGGGGGGGGAGGCTGTAGGCATGGCCCACTTGGAAGCCAGCCCGAACTCCGTTCCTGCGTGTTCCTACCCAAAAATAGCCCTGGCTCTCCTTATGCAAAGATGGGAGCAGGTATGTGGCTTGGGTGACTACCAGAAGCTTTGCTAAGGATGAATAAATATTCCTTGTCTCACCCTGACTTGGATAGGCCAGGCAAGCCCGATCTCAACAGATCTCAGAAGCTAAGCAGGGCCAAACCTGGCAAGTACTTGGATGGGAGACCTCCAAGGAATACCAGGGCCAGGACGCAGAGGCAGGCAATAGGAAGCCACCTCTCTGAAGCGTCCAAGCTCCACTAGGGCAGAGATCATACACACACACACATACACAATCCTCACAATAAATAAATAAATAGATCAATATTCTCTGTCTCATTTCTCTTTATATTTGCTTCAATTTTTATCAGCAATTTCAGTTTTGCTATTGGCTTTGTAAACTTTGTTTGTACTGTGTACATATGTTGTATGGTTTTAATATGCTTCACATATGGTATCCATATGTACAATGCTAATCATTTACATGCAAAATGCTGGTTTATTGCTGTACAAGAAACACTAAAGAAACTGCACATTGCCTGGGTAAAAAACAAAACAAAACTAGTATGAGGAAAGAGAAAACAGTGCAGCAATAAACAAAAATCACAGGTTTGGTTCACATAGGGGATTCTCCAAATGGGGATTTGCAAACTCCAAACAGCTAGGACCAAAAATGCAAATGCAGCTCCCTAATTTTGGGCATAGAACTGTAATTTCTGAAAGTTCGTTTTGCCATTTCCTTAATCTTTCTCACCCATGCAGTGTTCCACCAAGAATATGATGGTTCAGTTCAGACATCCCCCCCCCCCAAAAAAAAACCCAAACACAAAAATAGGTTTTAATTAAACTACCTGCAGTTAGTGTGGTTGCCTGACAGTGGAATGCTTCACAAAATCTGGTTAATTGGGGTCTGTCAAACAAAGAGGGTTTATGCATCATAATTGATCTTAACTATGGTTTTATGTGATGTCAGTCCTGGTTTAATCCTGGCTTCTTGAATTAAACTAGAATTTGTTTAGTCAGCTTCCATCAGAAATTTTGAACAGTGGTTAGAGTGTCAGACTCGGATCTGGAAGACCCCGGTTTGAATCTTCACTCCACCATGAAAGCTCACTGGGTGACCTTGGGCCAGTCACACGCTCCCTGCCCAACCTACCTCACACAATCGTTGTGAGGTCAAAATAGAGGAGAGGAAAATAATGTAAACCGCTTTGGGACCAGATTGGGGATAAAGGTAGGATATAATTTAAGTAAGTAAATAAATAATTTCAAAGTGAGGAAAGAATTACAGAATCCAGCCCCCCCCCAATAGCTCAGTGAATCCATATTTTTAAAACACTCCACATCTCCCGTCAAAGATACTAGATCAGGCTCATGCCCCATTTGGTGTAGTGGTTAAGTGCACGGGCTCTAATCTGGGAGAACTGGGTTTGATTCCCCACTCTTCCACATGAAGCCAGCTGGGTGACCTTGGGTCAGTCACAAGTTTTCTCAGAGCTGTTCTCTCAAGAGCAGTTCTTTCAGAGCTCGCTCAGCCCCACCTACCTCACAGGGTATCTGTTGTGGGGAAGGGAAGGAAAGGAGTTTGTACGCCGCTCTGAGACTCCGAGTGAAGGCAGGTTATAAATCCAATCTCCTCCTCCATTCTATCTTCCTCCATGGAAGATTGTTCGGTGACCTTGGGTGAGTCACAAGCTCTCAGCCTTACCATCCTCACAAGGCTGTTGTTAAGAACAATGGAGAAAGGGAGAATACTCTATGCCCCCTTGGGTCTCCATGGGGGAGCAGAGAGGGATGTAAATAAAATAATAAATAAATTATTGCCTATTCTTTGGGTATAAGTATTCATTATTGCCAACCCCCAACCAACCCCAGGAACTGTTTTATGAGCAGACTAGTCCAAAGGGGCTGATGCTGATTCAAGATTATCACAACAAACTCAAATGATGAACGGCACCAACAGGCTTGCCAAATTGATGGGGTGCAGAACTTGCAGTGTTGCAACTGCCCAAAGTAATAAAGATTTCACCCCCTTGAAGGAGTAATAAGGCGAAACAATCATGGAGATTGCCCCAAACTTGACCCCACTGGAAGCTGACCAAGTGCTTCTTATCTCATGGTCCATGACGAGCTTGACAGGAGCCTCCGAATAACATCATGGCTCTTACGGATCAGGCAGTAGGAAGGAATTACCGGCAGTGAGCCAGAGAGGATGCGATCATTTATCCTGTTTGCTGACTCTATCACAGGGAGCCAGAATCTATTAGTCATATTGATTCCGGATGTTCCACCTCTGATGGTACGGAGCCGCACACAATGACAGAATCAAGTTATCCACATTCATCATTGTTTTACTTTGAGAGTAAATGAGTGTGTCATGGTAAAGTGGTGACTCCTGCATTCAGTAGAACATTTAAAATCAAGAGAGATAAAAGTTCTTACGGGGGAAAAGACCCCCCCCTGGCCTGCTTGCTCATAAGCGTTATGGGCTCGAGGACTGTGGATGCACAGTGTGACCAAGTTGGTTTACGTGTTGAAGATAAAAGCAGGGCTCATTTCGTAGCAGGAGCTCCTTTGCATATTATGCCACACACCCCTAAAGTAGCCAATCCTCCAAGAGTTTACAGAGCTCTTCTTACAGGGGCTACAGTAAGCTCTTGGAGGATTGGCTACATCAGGGGTGTGTGGCCTAATATGCAAAGGCGCTCTTGCTACAAAATGAGCCCTGGATAAAAGATGTATACAGCACTGTATAACTCATGAGGAATGGAGAACAATAAGAATGGCTTGTCTTCTACAACAAATGAGGGGCACACATAAAGACTTTTATAGTGTGAGGGTCACAACAAGATCCTAGTTAGATTCAAGTCCAGCAGCACCTTAGAGACCAACAAGACCTTCAGAGAGTCAAAGCTCCCTTCGTCAGATACAAGTAGGAATGGAGATCAGAGTCTTTTTATCCCACTCAGAAGGTGGGAGGGATGTTGTATCAATCAATCAATGAGATTTATTGTATTAGCCATAGGCCACAACAAAGTTGCAAGCATTAAAATACAGAAAATGTAAGGAATAAAACCTAAAATCGCATACATGAGCTATAAAATTCTACAGTAGAATGGGTTAAAATGGCCAGCAGGTTATAAGAATGACCCCTATGGTGCCGCCTTGGCTCCAATCTTTTTGGCCACAAGGGCAAAAAGGGAAACTCTATAGGATACGAACTCATTGGTATCTGATAAAAGAAACACAATCTTCTCATTTTCAGAATACGCATTTATGGTAAATAACATTTCTGTCAGGAATTTGTCTCTGTGTGTGTTGTACAACGGGCAAACTAGGATACAGTGGGGAGGGTTCTCAATGGCAAGCGAGCCGCAGATACATACACTATGTTCTGTTGGAATTTGAAAGTATCAACCCTCCCGCAATACTATGTACATTGTCTGGAGGTGAAAGGCAGTGAAGGAGACCCTGAGGTTATCATTGGAGATATTGAATAGGTAGGGTGATCTAGAATGGTCAGATTTAAAGAATTTGTACAAAGGAGCTACCTTAGACATTGTGATAGTGGAGTGATCTATCACAGCATCAGATTTAAATAGTCATTCCCTAAATTGGGCGTTATCACCTGAGGTCATCAGGTATGGTGTATCTACAAAGGATATTGCTAAGACATCCAGAGTCTGTAGGGTCTTTTGTTAGTAACAGTCTAACAGATTGGTGGTGGCTTAAAGAGTTAGATCTTGACAAATTTGTCTTCTTCCAATCTATATATCTAATTCCGAAGGCGCCCCCTGTGTGAGGATACCTAAATCCGTGCAGGGGGGGCACCTGGGAGGCAGGGAGGTTTTCCTACACATGGGGGGCACTCCCCCCGTGTGCAGAAAAATCCAAAAAGTTAAAAAAAAAACCTTCAGTGACCGTAGAATTCCCCAAAATACCTTTTGAAATGGCACCAACTCCAGACATCAACTGTGAGGAGATTAGAATGTTCGGGGGAGGGGGGGAGGCTCTAACTGTTTTTGTCAGTAAAAAGCAGAGTTTTTACTGGCAGCAGTCTAGGGTTGCCAAGTACCCCCCCTGGCCACCAGCAGCAGATCCAGATCCAGGCTGGGAAACTCCTGGATATTTGGGGGTGGAGCCTGGGGAGGACAGGGACCTCAGTGAGGTACAATGCCATAAACTCCCCCCTCCAAAGCATCCATTTTCTCCATGGAAAGTTATCTCTGTAGTCTGGAGATGAGCAGTGACTCCAGGGGATCCCCAGGTCCCATCTGGAGGCTGGCATCCCTAGGCAGCACCCTCTGTGTGACTTGATACCACCTGATTTGCATGACTTAATTAGGCCCAGCTGTTTTGCTACAGTTCATCAGCAGCCACCGTATGAAAGCCATCGTGGTGCAACAGTTCGAGCTTCAGACTGGGATCTGCGAGACCCAGGTTCAGATCCCCATCTTGCAGTGGAAGCTGACTGGGAGATTTTGGACCAGTCACATACTTTCAGCCTAACCAACCTCACAGGGTTGTTGTGCAGATAACAAAGAGGAAATAATAATGTAAGCTGCTTTAGTCCCCATTGTGGAGAAAGACTGTAATTTTCCTAGGTAGAGGCTGCAGGGGAGGGGGGTGGAGATAGAAAGCTGAAGACAGATAAAGGTAGGTTGGCTGTTGGGTGGGAAGGAAATAGGATTGCCAACTCCAGGTTGGGAAATTCCCAGACATATGAGAGGTGGAGCCTGGGGAGGGTGGGATTTGAGGTGGGAGGCAGAAAGAGAGAGAAAGAGTGATGAGGTGGGGAGGCAGAAAAACAAAGGGAATGATGACAGGTCAGAAAGAGAGAGGAAGTAACATACATGGAGGAGAGCGAGAGAGTAAGAAAGGGGGGCAGAAGGGAGAAAGTGTGAGAGAGGTAGGGGGAGAAGGGAGGAAGCAAAGGTGTGAGGAATGGGATAACTATCCTGCAAGTTTCTTGCAGGTCTCCACTTGTATTTTATAATTGCGAGGTGTACCCTTGCCCTAAGAGAAGGAAGTCCTGTTTCCGCTCGCGTCAGGGCCGCAGGATATCCTCTAGGGAGACCTAAGCTTTGTCTTAGAAAATAATTTTGAATTACCTCAAGGGTAGATAAATTCCAGCCCCACACTTCTTCTCCGTATAATATGTGAGGCACAACTTTGCACTTGAACAATTTCAGCACTGGGATGTTGTAAAGAATGCAAAGGGACAGTGCATATTGTAATCAGCTTGGTTAAAGCAGAGGGGAAATGCCTGGGGGCAGAAAATTAGCATCTGTAGTATGTTAAGAACCCTATGTCCCTATTCAGCCCAGGGGGAGGGGGGTGTCCATTGTTCTGAACTTGTAAATGTATGAGATCCTAATATGAGTTACAAAATACCTGATGTTTTCACAAGCCCCCCCAAAGCATCAGCACCAAGAGACACTCTATCTTATCTAGTCTGAATGAGACACTCTGCCCACTAATGATTTCCCACCACTGTAGATGACAACTGTAGATGACACCAATTGTAGATGACACCACTGTAGATGACAACAACAAATCTAATTAGAGCCAAGGGTCAACTTCTAAAATTGTTCTATTCTGTGTAAGCCACCTCAGACCAAATCATAGAAATGTGGGGTGTAAACCTGCGTATCCCCTTTTTATTAACATTGTGGTCAACATTTTTGCTTCTCTACTTTATGATACCTTATGCTGTCAGCTTGAGATACCCATTTTGTATTGTAGCAAGCTGTTGGAGATGACATTGATGTGAACAATGTACTTCCCTTATTTGTACAATAATAGTATTAGGAAACAAGACTGATTTACTGACATGCAAGGAAGTTTTGAAAATGTGTATATTATATGCAGGGGTCATTTCGTAGAAAAAGAGTTGCAGGAGCTCATTAGCATACCTATTAACATAACTCATTAGCATATGCCATGCCCCCTGACATCACCGGAAGTGTGTCAGAAAGGGAAGCAAAAGGGGTGAAGCAAAACATTACTTTTTCCTCACCATAGAGAACAATGGCAGGAATGGGGGCAACCTGTTTGGGGGCCCGTAGAATTGGACCCCCTGGTCCAATCTTCTTGAAACTTAGTGGGTATTTGGGGGAGAGGCTCCAGCAGCTACCCTGTAAGTTTGGAGCCTCTCCCTCAAACCCCCTCCCCTCCAACCACTTTTTAGATTGCAGCCGAATTTTGGCAGCAATTCAGTGGCGGGCCGAATCAGATCAAAGAATCTGATTTGGCCCATGGCTGCCCTAGTGTCCACTCCTGGGCTGGCGGAGTACCACTCGGCCTTGCTCTGGCCCCAAATGACCTGATTATATGGAAAAAATTGGTGTGAGACACAGAAAATAACACAAAAATAGGGACTCAGGGGTTTAACAGAAGCAAATTTTGGGGGTCAAAGCAGCAGGGATGAGATGGGATGCCAGACTCCAGGTGGGGCCTGGGGATCTCCTGGAATTACAGCTCATCCCCAGACAATAGAGATCAGTTCCCCTGGAGAAAATGGCTGCTTCGGAGGGTAGACTCTATGGCATTGTATCCTACTGAGGTCCCTGTCCTCCCCAGGTTCTGCCCCCAAATCTCCAGGGATTTTCCAACCTGGAGCTGGCAACCCTAAGCCACCTGCCCCCCACCAGTGGCCAAGGGGGAATTGGCAACCCTAGAAGAAAAATCTGAAATCATACCCATTCATTTTGGTATCATCTGCACCCTTACCTCAAGCTTCCATCTTTTCCCTCTCCTCAGTCTATCACCTGTAGATTTTCCTTGGGGCCAAGGGGAAAAGATGACCATAAAATGTATATTCAAATGTAACCATAAAGTTGAGTCCCAGCTAGCTAGCTTGGTGAATTACAGCCCCCAGCTTCTCCACTGAGATGGCTTCACCTCAACTTCTCTCTCTTAACCTGTGCTTCCTTCTTATTTTTGACTGTTGACTGAGGCTTTTTTTTAGCTCCTTGGAAGGTTAAGATATGTTTTAGCGGTTTTTGTACTCTGCAGCAAAGGCCAGTATGACTGTTGCTGGCTTGAGATCTCTGAACACTGCAAATAGGGCAAAGGTCAAATAAGAAGATGGGATACCAGCTAGTGATAGTATAACTGCCCTTTATTCTGCACTGGAAGCCTGTTTGTTGCTATCGTTCCTAGGGGGGGTGGGGCCTTTGGTAGGCTGTGAAAATTGCATGTTCCTTCAGAAGATTTATTGCTCCTAACAGCTTTTTTACATCATCTTTCCTTCTAGTGCCAGTGAAGGAGTTCCCAAAAAACAAAGAACAATGGATTTGTGGGTGTATATACACATGTTCAGGCATCTGAAACATTACTGCTATATATGCATGCATACCTATGTATCCACATTGCATGCATCTTATGAGGAAACCTCTCACCACAATACTGCTGTGGGTTTGCTCTCTGATTTCTTTGAATGTCTTGGCCTTAAAAGGACTGGAGCCATGGCCTGGGAAGAAGGGCTGTTAAATGTTCCCTCTGTGTGAGCTAACTATTAGAAAATGGTCTCCTGATAGCTCTTTTCAGTAGTAGTACCCATGGGTATGTACTCGGAGTATGTGACCTCTTCCTGAATTTAGGAAGAAGGCAAATGTGTGTCTGTAAAGATTGAAAATTTGGGATGGAAGGCAGGGGGAGGAGGGAGAGAGAAAGCTGGCTGAAAGAAAAATACTTTGGAATACAGGGCCTCTTTTTCAAGGGATCTGTGTGCTACCAGATCTGCTATCTTGGAGTGTTTCCTGTGCTCTTCTATGTTTGTAAATAAAGTAAGTATTACAAAGCCACCATGAGTCTCTAATTCATTGAACACCAAACCTGGTGATGTTGCCTCTGGAACTAACAGATACTCAGAAAAGAACTAGGGCCTCAAACAATACATTTATTAGTTGTTATGGTGTCACAGGCATCCCCCCCCTTTTTTTGCTGCAACATAATTCCAATTTGAGAATCTGTTCTGCTCTCCCTTTCGGATCCGGCCAGCCTGATCACCACCACCATCAGGGCTATTTTTGGGCAGGAACGCACAGGAACGGCGTTCCGGCTGGCTTCTGAGTTGGCCACACCTACAGCCTTCCCCCCCCCCCCCCGGGTTCCCCAGGTGCCTTGCAAGCTGCGGGGCGCCTGGGGAAGCCAAGCTGATCCAGGGAGGGAAGGCAGTTTAAACTGCCTCCACCTCTCGGGTTCCACAGGTGCTCCACAGCTGCAGGGAACCGGGGAAGCCGATTCAGAAACTGCCTGCCTTCCCTCGGGTTCCCCAGGTGCCCTGCAAGCCGTGGGGCACCTGGGGAAGCCAATCCTGGGAGGGAGCTGTGCTGTCAGGGGGTGTGGCCTAATATGCCAATGAGTTTCTGCTGTTGGGTGTGGCCTATTATGCTAATAAGTTCCTGCTGGGCTTTTTCTACAAAAAAAAGCCCTGACCACCATTATGGTTTCTTCTGCCTCGGCTCTCCATCTCTAGCTACATCTGACTCTGGAAGGCCCTCCCTACACACCATCAGGTTTCATACATATTGAAGTTTCTTCTATCAACAGTGCCATCCTAAACAGAGCGGGATCCTCCTAAACCCAGTGAATGGTCTTAGAAGGGTGTAACTGTTTAGAACTACACTGTAATTCAAATAAGTCCTGGGCATTTTGTTTTCCCCACAGTCAATCGGAACAGTTCACTCTGGTCAATTACAAAGTTTCCTATCATAAGATGTTACTGGGATCAAAAGACTGGAAGTCTTGTAAAACTTTGCACTCCATCTATTGCCACCGTAGGCCTGCAAAAAGCATGATGTGCCAAGTCTAAGCACAAAAGTACTGTATGCTGTTAAACAGTGATAGAAGACAGCAAAAGAAGAACACAGTGGCAATGTTTATTTTCAGCACACAAAGGAGTACAAAAGAGATTCCAATTTTGAGCACGGCAACAAAGGAGACAACAGTGATTTGGTGATAAGCGGCCCTTGAAGACTCGTCTGAACAATGTAGGAGAAGCCACATCTAAGGAAACCAAAGCAAAGGACATCAACAAAGAGAGGCTATGTCAGGGCATTCACTTGAAGGAGCACATGGGAGATGAAACAAAAACGGGTTTTACTTTAGAAAATATCCAAAACCACCTGGATGTAAGGACTTACACAGTCAAACAGCGCAGGGTCTTTATTACCAGTGATTTTTAAACTATACAACAGATCTGGCTTTCATGAAATAAGGAAGATAACTACCTGGTGAACTGTAAAGAAATAAAAAAGAGGATGTTCATTTTAGACAGAGCTACATTATGTGCCTCTTCTTGAAGAAAGAAAATGTGTACCTCTACAGGAATCGAGATGCAAGTTAAGTTTGTGAAAGGGAGCACAAAAAAAGTAGCAAGCAGTAATCATAAGTCAGCAATAGGAATTGTATGTGGAAATTCACCACCTGCATGGGCAGATTGATTTATTTGCCTTATGTGCCTTAACTAAATGAAGTAACTGCTGAACACAACTCAGGCACAAATGCAACAAACTTTCATACGAGCCCGTAGCTACAGTGGGGCATCTCAGAGCTAGGCCCCTCAATTTACTGGCAAGGCCCCACGACGTCCCATTCCACTCAGGACTCCTGAGTGGCAGCAGGTGCGGAGAAGGAGCTGAGTATTCCTGTGCAGCTGTCCGGTGCAAGGGTCCAGATTAAACTACCTTTATTTTGATTAGCCAGTGCCCCCTAAGAAATTTAAATCCCCCCCAGACTAAAAAAATCCTGGCTATGGGCCTACCTTCATACATACCAGGTTGGATCCAACCTGTTTCTTGGTGTATGAGAAAGGGAGGAGGGAATCCCATTTGACCACTCAACAAGGTTTTGTTGGGATGAGGGGACCTGTATGAACAAAAGCCATGTGGGATGAGGACTGCGGTAAAGAAGAGAATAGGACAAGATTCAGTCTGCCAAGCTCATGGTTGGGGAGGGGGATTTCCCCATCACAAGTTTCTGTCCTGACTTATTCCTTTCCAACTGGGATATAAGGACTTTGAGATCTCCATTCCTACTTGAGAGTTTAGACTCTGACAGTTTTGAATCTAAATCTGCTTTATACAACTAGCTCAGAGCTATTTGCTCTAACTGGCAGCTGGCCTGCAGCATCTCCAACAAGGACAGGGCTTTGACATCACTAGCTAGCTATTTTAAGTAGAGATGCTGCAGGTTAGGATTAGAGTTAAAACACTGCTGGACTACTTCACTTGCAATGGGTTGGATCCAGAGGAAATTTTCCACTAACAGAAGGGGTGAGGCAATTTCAACTGTTTCCTCTTGTGCTCTTCCTGAGGAAGAAGAAGAGATTGGATTTATACCCTGCCCTTCACTCGGAGTCTCAGAACAGCTTACATACTCCTTTCCCTTCCCCTCCCCACAACAGACAACCAGTGAGGTAGGTGGGGCTGAGAGAGCTCTGACAGAAACTACCCTTTCAAGGACAGCTCTGACAGAACTATGGCTTGCCCAAGGTCTTCAAGGAGGCGCAAGTGGAGGAGTGGGGCACACTTAACCACTACACCAAACTGGTCCCCAGGAATAGCCCAGTCCCCCAGAAATGGCACTTTCGGGTGACCAGTGAGCTTGCAGCAGGAGAGCAAGGAGAAGGAACATAGTGTTTCAGTGACAGAATTGTCATGTGTGAGCGAAAAATTTAGCCTAGATCCAGCCCAATGACTGCTAAAGACAACACCTGGCTTCTACCCCAGAAAGCCTGGGGCTCTAATGTTAATTTCAAATAGGAACATATAGGTGTTTGAGAATGTTGGTGGACACTCCCTCAGCAAATGAACAGAGTCTGTACCTCACCTTGGCATTTTTCTCACAACACTGCCTATTTATTTCACAGAGTCTTACTGAGAAGCGACGGCACACAACTTGGTTTGATCGTCCTAACATTTGAAATTCTGAAAAGGTTAATGCTTCAGGAGTGAGATGCTACACGACCATTGATAGATATATAGATTTATGGCATCTATAAAAGTTAAAATGGGCTTTCAATGGTGTAGGAAAATGTATATTTTGAACTTAGATCTCAGTCTGGAGAACACTGATTGTGCTTCGAGTCCCACTGGCTTCAACGGAAATCATTTCCAAGCAAACATACTTAGGTCTGTGATGCATGTATGACTGTAGGAACGTGCTTTCAAACTTCAGGAAAGGGTCACCCTTGCCTTGCTTATTGGCAGGTAGGGAAATGAGGAAGATCACATAGGAAGCTAGCAACAGTTGAGTATGAGCCAGCTGAATTTGAGCTCTATGACAGAAGAGATGGCTAAACGTGTAGTACATAAACTCTTAAACTTCAAGACCAGAAAAAAGAAACATGGGGACACTATGGGAGATCCACATTCCAGGACCTATAAGGCTCAAAGGAGCCCTACTTCCTTCTGTTAACATTCACCTCTGGATGCATCAAGACCATATATGCTGGCTGCTGCTTCCTTCCTGTTCCAAATCCATGAACAGTATTCTAGTTAGAGTACAAGATCAGCCTTCCCCCTGGCCCGCTCCTCAGTGGACCATCAGTTTAGCATCACCCACAGCTGGGAATATGGACACTGTGTGTGAAGAAAGAAGTCCCCCCCCCCACCTTCTTTACCACTTAGCAACAAGACTGAGATGTATCATAATGAAGGGGATGTAAGGGAAAATATTTTCTGTCTTCTACATTTTGCATTACATGATTGTCTCGACAAACACAGTTATGTTGTATAACCCCCCTTTCCTTTCTGTATCCCCACTGACTTCTTAAATAAACAAATTCTAAACAAAAACAAAAACAAAAACCCATCACTGAGATGCAGGGAGTAAGATGAGCCCCATGTTGGATAGAGGGGAGAAAAGCGCAAAATGGCAGTGGAGCCAGAGCGGTTGTGACTCCACTCTTTAGTTTACCTAACTTCATGGTTAACGCAGCCTTGCTACAGGAACCATTACGAGTGTTCAGGTGGAACATTATATTGTGTGTGTCTGTACACACATGTGTGTAAGTGTTGATGTTGTAATGAACTTATGGTGACCCCAGCAAGGGGCTTTCAAGGCAAGCGAGAAGCAGAGGCAGTTTGGTGTTGCATTCCTCTGCAGAGTCTTCCTTGGTGGTCTCTTGTACAAGCACCGGCCCTCTTTAGCTCCCAAGATGTGATGAGACAGAGCTATTCCATGCTGCTTCCCTCCCCCGTATATACATAAGAAAGACAGAGAAAGAGAGAATCTCCAGAAGAGAATCTCCAAGGTCCAACTTGATTTGCTCTATTTTCTTTAACTGTGTCTTCCGGTAATTTAAGATTCTCTCTGACTATGGAATGCTTTAAGGTCCCAGCAGCTCCCCTCCCCTTTATATTATATTTTAAATGCTTTAGTTCACAAATCATTTTTAAAAATGAAAGGAGTGCTTTTACATTCTATTCTGAATACAGTTTTAATCCTTGGCAGCATGACTGGTGACAGTGGAGTGTGTGTCTTTGTGTTATCTGGGATGTAATCCAGCTCCGTGTTCTGTCTTCGCTAGGTAAATTGACTGTGATTTTGGAGCTTAATTAACATCCACAAGAGTGGCGCTTACCCACTAGGTAAGGGCATTCACATCTGTCAGAAGCCTCATGAAATCTTCAGCCACATACACTGAGCGTCAGGTGTAGGATCTTGCTTCTTTGCTTCTGGAACTGAATCTCATAAACAGCTTATCAATTCTGCTTAACTGATTTCTACCCATGAACCTAAAGAGTGGTGACTGACGTTTGGGACAAACTTGAGTAAGTTACCAAAAATAGAAGATGGTCTATTAAACAGCCCCAGAATGCTACATTTAGTATGGTGCGGTGCCGAGTACCATACCAGGACTGTGATAGCCTGGATTCTAATTCCCACACTGTTGTGGAATTCAGGCCAGTCTTATTTTCTCAGGCTAACCTTCCTTATAGCTTTGTTGTGATAATTAAAATGGAGAAAAGAACAACCATGTCCAGAACTTCTTGAAGGAAAAATGAAAAATACAATTTCTAGACAGCCTCTCCAGTTGTGCTCCATGGAAGGAAGGAAGGAAGGAAGGAAGGAAGGAAGGAAGGAAGGAAGGAAGGAAGGAAGGAAGGAAGGAAGGAAGGAAGCTGCCTTACACTGAATCAAACCTTCACTGTCTATTGGCAGTGACTTTCCAGGACCTCAGGTGGAGGTCTTTCACATCACCTACTGCCTGATCCTTTTAACTGGAGATGCTGGGTATTGAACCTGGGACCTTCTAAAGGCCAAGCAGAAGCTCTGCCTCTGAGCCACACCCCTTCCCATCCGGGGTCCTAGAGCTGTTCCCACCACTGGCTCTTTCTGGTTCAGATGCAGGATCTGATATCAGGTTCCTCCCTCAGCAGATCAAGACTCTGCCTTAACCAAGGTCAGGCAGGGCACTGCTGCCAAGTGCCTTTCAAGAGATGCTGGTTTCAGGGGAAAATCAGGGCAGAATGAAGGCACTCGTGCTCTCCTAATGTATGCCCTCAAGAATTTTGATATCGCCTGAGTGTGGTGACTTGATTCACTGCCGAAAGCCATTGGTGCACTTTACCCCATAAACTGCACAGCAGTGGCAGCAGAGTGATAATGTAAGGTGGTTGGAGGATGAAACATGAAATGCTTCCCAACACTCACAAAATTTATTTTAACTTTGTTTGTGGCTATATAGAGTCACAGTGATCTGCCTCTATGCTCCTCTGTGCTATTTTACCTCAGAAGGGAAAGGTAGTGTCACCTGGTTGCCTAGAAAATGAAGTGAAGAAAAGGGAACAACTGCACAGCCTGTGAGTGAGACTGTAAAGTTTGGGGAGGCCTTTTTTGATTAATTTGCTTGAGGTGAATGCATCAATAAAATGGTTAGTGGCAAGAACCAGCAAAAATGACATTCCAAACACCACCATGACCCTTCTCAATAGGGAGTAAGCGGAGGTGTGCCAAATGTTGACTCCGTGTTCAATGCATAGTATTCAAACTTTACAAGCAACTTTCACCAGCTTGGAGGGAAGGAGCAGCAATTGGTAACAGCTGTTAAACTGAATGCTTGTGGCTGGGGACATCACAAATCCTCTGGTGGACGTTGAAGTCCAGATCTGGCACTTCTCTTCTGCTCTCTTGGATGTCAATTCAGTCTTCTCAAAATGAGACCAAAATGAAGGCAGCTGTGTTTGCCCATTCCAAGGAACAAACTTGACTGCTGGACTGCAGAAGACTGCAGAAGAAGAATCCTAGAACTGGAGGATGGTGACCTTCTAACCACCTGATGATGGGATTTTGACATAGAGGAGAAAGCATACTTCCAACCAGTGTTCCCTCTAAGCTGAGTTAGTGTGAGCTACAGAAACAACTGAAGAAGTGCTAGATTTTATGGCTTGGATCCTGCAGCAAATCTCCATCAATGGACACCACTTCCATCAGTGCAACAGGCCTTCCTCGCCTACCACTGCAGCCCCAAATGATCCCTGAAATGCTGATCTGGGGGTGGAGGAGTCAGAAGTGGGAGGGGAAAGCAACAAAAATCACCCTGGCTTCTGTTAGTAGAAATTGAGTACAGGATTCAGGCCTATATTTTCAAAGGGTTCATGGGGGTGTCTTCTTTGGCCCAATGTGCATTGGAGATCTTTTCCACTGATCTTTTCCCACTGTATTCAAACGAACTGATTTAATCTGCCAACAGCTTCTGGAATCATCTGTCTGCTTGATCGGATTCCCTCTCCCAGAAACCCCCTTTTCTCCCCTCCCTGCCACCTCCAAAAAACAACAACAAAAAAATAATCAGGGAAGTGAAACTTGCTGTTGAAATAATCAAGAACTGCACATGGCTATTCAGAGCAACTTTACAGTCTGTGCTGCCTCAGCAGGAATCCCAGCCCCTAGATTCATGCTTGTGCAGCATTCAAACAGAATTATAGTGCTGCAGCTCTTTATTTGCAAGCCTCCCTGACTGTTTGCTTTTACTAATATGGGATTCAACTTAAAGGTTATTTGCTAAAACGATGCTGTGTGAGTGCATGATGCATCGACAATGCCCAGTTTGCTTCTTTTATCTACAAATTAATTTGATCCCTGCAAACACAGCTCTAAAGCCTTAAGAACTGGTTCATCTAACTCACCCTCAGTTAAATTAACATTGCAGGGAATTGGTAAGGAAGCATATTTTGGCAGCAGCAAATCCTGGAAGAGGAACGTCCTTTTCAAATCACCAAACAGAAAGGACATTATAGCTCTCATCGCCAGAGTACTTAACAGCTGATGTCCTAGCCCCGAAACAAACAGAAGATAAACATAATGGAAATACAGTAATTTGCTGCATTGGTTATCCAACAGGTTGTGCTTTTTTGCTTTTTAATATTTTCCCAATGCTTATCAGAAACAGAGGACCAGCCTGCAGATATTTACTTAGGAGTTGGTTGCACCAATTTCAACAGGGATTACTCTGTAGGAATTCACCCTCTGCAACATTTTACAGATGCAAATACAGACCCATTTGTTGTACCCCAGTTCTCACATCCAGGAGTAGGGTTGCCAGCCTTGGGCTACAGAATTCCTGGAGGTTTCTGGGGTGGAGCTTTGAGAGGCTGGGGTTTGGGAAGGGGAGAGTCTTCAAGCGGCATCATGCCATGGAGAAACAACCTTTCAAAGTAGCCATTTTCTCCAGAGAAACCGATCTCTGTTACCCAGAGACCAGCCGTAATTCTGGGAGATCTCCAGCCACCACTAAGAGACTGACAACCCTACCCAGGAGCATCATCTGACCATGCACATGTGCACACACACCACACACACACACACACACACATTACTGGCCACTGCACCGATCAAGCAGACAGATGATTCCAGAAGCTGTTGGCAGATTAAATCAGTTCGTTTGAATACAGTGGGAAAAGATCAGTGGAAAAGATCTCCAATGCACATTGGGCCAAAGAAGACACCCCCATGAACCCTTTGAAAATATAGGCCTGAATCCTGTACCATGTTTCATGGTGTATTAATTTATTCTTCAAGCTGCTGTACAGTAGCTTAAAAACATGGTGGATGATTATTTTGTTTATTAAAATATTTATATACAACTTGTGTGTGTACTCAGTTGAGGGAAACAGAAGAAGAAGAGATTGGATTTATACCCCGCCCTCCACTCCCCAAGGGAGTCTCAGAGCGGCTTACAAACTCCTTTTCCCTTCCCCTCCCCACAACAGACACCCTGTGAGGTAGGTGGGGCTGAGAGAGCTCTTTCCCAAGCTGTCCTTGAGGGAACAGCTGGTACAGAGCTATGGCTTGCCCAAGGTCATCCAGCCAGGTGCAAGTGGAGGAGTGGGGAATCAAACCCGGTTCTCCCAGATTAGAGTCCACGCACTTAACCACTACACCAAACTGGCTCACCAAACAGCAATTACCCAGGGCCAGTTAAAGATGAGGAAATGGTACAGGGGAGAACATCTAAATCCCTCCTCCCTGTGTGGGGGTCCCTGTCTGAATTAGGAACCCACAATTTGATAATTCAGATTGAAGAAGTGCCAAGAGATGCAACAACACACACACCTGATTAATGGCCTGAGATATGCTGAGAGACAATGGAAACCAAGTATCTGATTCACAGTATCAGGACCAAGTTTTGGAAATTGACTTTGGTGCTGCGATACCTGCCAATTAATGCAAAATTGGACCACATCCCCACATGGTAAAAAAAACCCCAACAACAACCAAACAGAAATATATTATTTTTCTTTCTTTCTTGTAACTAAATGACCTAGTTTCTATTAATCTAAATTTCCTCTGGATTTGAATTATCCACACCTACTCACATGCTTAATTACTATGATATTTTATAAATAGGTTGTTTTATAGTGAAGAAGAAGAAGAAGAAGAGATTGGATTTATACACCGCCCTTCACTTGGAGTCTCAGAGCGGCTTACAAACTCCTTTCCCTTCCCCTCCCCACAACAGACACCCTGTGAGGTAGGTGGGGCTGAGAGAGCTCTTTCCAGAACTGTCCTTGAAAGAACAGCTGGGACAGAGCTACCGCTTGCCCAAGGTCATCCAGCCAGGTGCAAGTGGAGGAGTGGGGAATCAAACCCAGTTCTCCCAGATTAGAGTCCACGCACTTAACCACTACACCAAACTGGCTCTTACTTTCAGAAATCAGGGATCCTTTCAGAAACCAGGGATCCTTAACCTAGAGCACTCATAGGCTGGGCAGTGATCCATGTCCTTGTTACCAGATTGTTGTCCTCCCTTCCCAGTCAGTTAGGTTGAATGGATACATGGAACTGGCCCTACCCATATGGTTTCCAGTATTTTAAATGTTATTGCAGTGGCATGGGGTGAAGCCCCAAATGCTGCCTTCTGAAGGAGGGTCGGTTCCCCTACCTGCAGCCCCGGTCTCACATGGCTTTTTGCCAGGAAAACCCCATAATCCTCAGAATACCCTTTTGTGTGAATAAGACCACCTCCTGCCTCTTTTGCTATCAAAAAAGGTGGTTGGATCCAACCCAGTTTCACCAGATAAGCAGGAGAGCGGCGATATTAAACATTCCTGGAATTTTTTTTTGGTGATAAATCAATGGTATGATGGTTAATATTGTGGGCTCGATCCAAAGGTTCTGCTTTAATAATGGTGGAGCCTTCCTATTGTAGAAGATGCACATTCTACCAGGGAAGGGCTCCTTGACCAGAAGAAGTCCTATCAAAGGAATGGATCTCATGAAGCAAGGTCTGGAATAAAGAGGGGAATTGGGTGACATCAGGCAGAAAAACTGGTACAATCCAGTCTACTGTCTACTCTTGTGTTAATTCTGTCTTTGCAGGGGTCAATATGACTGACACGGTTCTGGAGGATGTTATTTGCATGCATACAAGAGCAAGTTTAAGCATATTATTCAGAGTGGTGGTGGTGGTGGTGGTTGTTTTCCCCATTAAATTGCTCAAAATGTTTTTCAACCAGTTCAAAGTAGCATTACTGGTCAGGGTCAACAGATTGCTTTTTAAAAGTAAGTGTCTGAAGCGGGATCAAAACAGAGAGTTAAAGAGAAATATTCATAAACTTTAATCACAACTGAACCAAGTTTAATGGACTGACTCCTAACTTCTCTGTTAAAATCCTATTTAAAAATAATCAGACACAGAATTCTGCTGTACTTGTAGAAGATCACCGGGAGGATCTGCACTGGATGATTCAAATCCCCCCCCCCCCAATCGTACATGCAAACTTACTGTTTAAGAATGCCTTGCCTTAATTATTCTTGAGAGCTTTCTTAACCTCTAACTATCAGTACTCGGTCCAATTGCTTTTTAACTTGTTTATTAATGATTTGGAGGCAGAAGTAAGCAGTGAAGTGGCTAAATTTGCAGATGACACAAAGTTGTTCAGAGTGGTGAGAACCAAGGAGGATTGCGAGGCCCTCCAAAGGGATCGGTCGAGGATGGGCGAGTGGGCATCAACGTGGCAAATGGGGTTTAATGTGGCCAAGTGCAAAGTGATGCACATTGGAGCCAAATATCCTAACTATAAATTCACGTTGATGGGGTCCAAACTGGCAGAGACTGACCAAGAGAGAGATCTTGGAGTCGTAGTAGATAACTCAATGAAAATATTGAGACAGTGTGCAACTGCAATGAAAAAGGCCAACACTATGCTGAGGGTTATTAGGAAGGGAACTGAAAACAAATCAGCCAGTATCATAATGCCCCTGTATAAATCGATGGTGTGACCTCATTTGGAGTACTGTGTACAGTTCTGGTCACCACACCTCATAAAAGATATTATAGCATTGGGAAAAAAGTGCAGAAAAGGGCAACTAGAATGATAAAAGGGTTGGAACACTTTCCCTGTGAAGAAAGGTTGAAGTACTTGGGTCTCTTTAGTTTGGAGAAACGATGGCTGAGGGGTGACATGATCGAGGTTTATAAGATTATGCACGGGATAGAGCAGGTAGAGAAAGAAGTCCTTTTCTCTCTTTCTCACAATACAAGAACTTGTGGACACTCCATGAAATTGCTGAACAGCCAGGTTAGAACAGATAAAAGGAAGTACTTCTTCACCCAAAGAGTGATTAACACGTGGAATTCACTGCCACAGGAGGTGGTGGCAGCTACAAGCATGGACGGCTTCAAGAGGGAATTGGATAAACATATGGAACAGAGGTCCATCAGTGGCTATTAGCCACAAAGTATAGGTAAGAACTCTCAGTCTGGGGCAAGTGATGCTCTCTATTCTTGGTGCTGGGGGGGGGGGGGGACAGTGGGAGGGCTTCTACTGTCCTGGCCCCACTGGTGGACCTCCTGAGGGCACCTGGTGTTTTTGGCCACTGTGTGACAGAGTGCTGGACAGGATGGGCCACTGGCCTGATCCAACATTGACTTCTCTTATGTTCTTATTGTCTTAAGACCCATGCCTCTTATTCCCCCCCTACCCAGGTAGCTATGGTTTTCAACACTTTGAAAAATAGAGGAGTAAAGGTGAGAAGGGAAGACCAATATTTGATTGCAACATCCAAGCTAATATGATTGCTCAATAATCCTTTATGCAAAGAAATCCTAATCCACAGAACACTAGATGAAACTGCTGGATTCTCACTTCATTTTTCAAAAAGTAGTATTTTTTTCCCCCAAGCATGGCACAAAAATAATTTTTCCACAGATCCATAATTTGGCTTATTTGTGGACTGTGTTCCAACTGTATGATGCAGTCTCCAGCCTGTTTTTACTTCCACTATGCCATCACCATAATTATTTACACAAAGTTACATTTTGTGGGAGATTTGGTAGCAGACCCCTGCCTCCCTGAAGCTGTGGATTTTTCCATTCCCAGTGATCCCTAGAACAGATTTCTTGTGAATAGTGATGACCTACTGTCACATGTGCTTCATACATCCGTCCCCTACCTCTTTATTCTCTTTAGGACTAAACAACAACTCAGGAGATATTGAATAAAAAGAAAGAAAAATCCCGGAACCAGCGTCCATCTTTAGTTGACAGTTCTGGTCCCATGGTATTCCCCTTTCTCTGTTCAGATCACGAAGGCTCAAGTGGGTCCTGAATTCTTGACCACATGTGACTTTCATGAGTCAGAAGAAACAACAAACATATCTCTTGATGCCTTCAAATACATTCTGGAAAGATAGCGTAATAATATGGTATTCCTGAAAACATCCATGTTCGCCCCAAGCCAGAGTTGTTTATTTCAATTTTGCTTATAAAAAGACTGAGTCAATTCCCCCTCCCCTGGTATATTTACTTTCTCAGTTCTGCAGACAGGCTATTGGCAACATTTGATAAGAAAAGAAATGCACAGCATGTTGTCAAAGGACGGCTGATAAAAAATGCATAGATAAAAAAAAATTCAAGCTACGCATAACATCATTATTTCAATCAAAAGATAAGTGCTCTATTCTAATCAGCTTAACCTTTATCATGCAAAACCAGTTGCATGGCATCACAGGTTTTCCGAAGGCACAAAGAGAGAAGTAGTGGTGTAGATCATGCCTGACTGCTCTGGGACAACTTTCTCCCTCCGAAGGAGCCCAGCCCAATACTGCATGAAGCTGCCATTTTGCACATATATTATCATGTCCGCCAGAACAAAATAATGTAAATCCAGACGTTCTACTGTTGTGGAGAACACACTGCCATTTGTTTGAATGTGGGCCGAGTTGCCAAAGGTTATGAATTATTACTCTGAGTAGTCTGCATACCTTGATGTGAAGAGAATTAGCCTTATACACTGAGCCTTTTATGGGAAGTTTTATTGTCCAAAGCAAATATGACCTGTTAGGATTTACAGACTTTATTAGCAGCAATAACCATTTTACTACCAACATCAGTAAATCAGGGTTTATTGAGAACTCCACCATTTTAATCTGTGGAAAGCTGTTAAAATGTCGCTTTTTATTGGACATCATTCCTAACTTTTATGAAAGATAGCTGGTAAATGTAAAGTACTATAGTTCAAAATAATGAATTGAGGAAAAAGTAGTCAAGAGGATCTCAGCAGCCATAAGGGTTAACCCCTGGAATGGTTTAGATGCATTACAAAATTAGCACATGCATTAGAACATTTCCTCTAGAAATTAATTCTCTACCAAATACTATTGCAGTTATTTTATTACCACCAATCACCACGATAAAATGACTTCAATATAAATGAAAGATCTTCCATGCACAAAGTCCATACAATGACGACAGCATCAAGATATGGTGATCGAAAATGCCATCAAGTCATAGTCGATTTATGGTGACTCAGTAGAGATTTCAAGACAAGAGACAAAGAGAGGTGGTTTGCCATTGCCTACCTTTGCATAGCAACCCTGGACTTCATTGGTGGTCTCCCATCCAAGCACTACCCAGAACTGACCCTGCGTAGCTTTTCAAGCTGGGCTTGCCTGGGCCATCCACATCAGGGCATACAGATACCTTTTGGGTTCTCCAGAACTGCTTAAGCCTCTGCTCTTGAGGACTTGCCACAGTGTAGACCTGAACATTTTCAGGAACTGTTACATTGATTTCTATTTTAATAACCCCCCCCCCCAAAAGAGACGCCAGGTTTTAATGGTGATTTGCAGAATATTTTTAGGCAGGATTTCAAGAGCTTATATACAAAGGTAGCTTCTTGAATGTAGAAGGGGTCTTCTATTCAAGGAAAGGTCAAACTGCACAATGAAATAAATTATACTCAAAGATGTCCTCCCACATGTTCCAGAGGTTCTGCAGCCACCTGTGCAAATTGAAGAATGCTATTACAACACCTATCGGAGTGTTGCACAAACTCTTGGGAAGTTCTTGCACAGCCATTTGTAGGATAGCAGTAGCTGTCCTGCTGATGAGTTGTTGGGTCCAATTTGTTAAATTCATCCCGGCTATCATGTTTTTACTAAACTTTAATCCAGCAGAAGGCGCATTCTGCCAGTGGAAGAGAATCCTTATGCTACTGAGAATCTACGCTGTCAGCCAAATACAATTACTGAATACAAACAAGAAAATACAGAATCCTAGAATCACAGAGTTGGAAGGGGCGATACAGGCCATCTAGTCCCTGTGCTCAATGCAGATCAGCCTAGAGCAGCCCTGAGCCAGGGGGTGCTTAAAGACTGCCAGTGAGGGGGAGCTCATCACCTCCCCAGGCAGCTGATTCTACTGTTGCACAACTTTTACTGTCAAAAAGTGTTCCCTAAGATCCAGTCAGTACCTTCCCACCCTTAATTTCAACCCATTATTGTGAGCCCTATCCTCTGCAACCAACAGGAACCACTCCCTGCCCTCCTCTAAGTGACAGCCCTTCAAATACTTTGAGAGTGCAACCATGTCCCCTGCTCAACCTCCTCTTCTCCAGACTAAACATTACCAAGTCCCTCAGCCTTTCCTTATAGGGCTTGGTCATTAGGCACAAGCAGAAATGTATCAGAGAGAGGGCATTACAAAACAGACCTGAAGGTTCAGCATTCTATATCATAGGAAAAAAGAGTTTGGATCAGAGTCTAGTGCTCAATCATACCAATGGTTCATCTAATCCAATTTCCTGTTTCATACAGTGGCAATCAATGGTCAAACTTTTCCACCACCACCACTAGCAGCAGCCCTTGTATTCAGAGGTATACTGTCTCTGAATATGAAGTTCCCATTTAGCCATCATAGCTAGCACACTTTCGATGATTCTGGAAAGAGGGGGGGGGGGGGGAGTACGTCTTCAAACAACACAAAATTGTACTTGTGGAGCCCACTGCCAGTGTGCGTTGGTGGCTTCTAGTTTTGATTACTTTAAAAGGGAATTAGATATGGAGGATATGTCTGTAACTGTATTGTTTGTTATTTTGACAGGAATCTTGTCTTCATTTGAAAGAGGGAACAGTCGGAATGTAGTCCACCACCAACTTTCATGGAATCAGCAAAGTAAAATGGACCTGTACATAGACCTGTAAGGAAAGATATATTTTTTCTTCAGTGAACCACCAACAGTCCCTGTTCAGCACATATTTGATCGTGTTAAGTCTGCCTATGAATTCCAACTGAGCAACTTCTTGCTGGAGTTTCCGCCTCTCTGTTTAAATAAACACACATACACCCCTAGGTCTCCATTTGTTAATGAACACTTTACATGGCTGGTGGAAAATTTTAACACAAATGGTATGTATCCAGGAAGCATTTTAACTATATTGGTGTAAAAATACAGGGGGGGAAACAGCAAATTCATTTTTAACTGAATTATACCTAGTGCAACTTGATTTCGATGCAGCCTATTGGATAATTTCCTTACTGCTCTTTATCTTAATGTTTTACATGGTTTGGATATTGTTCTTTTTTGTAATATGGAGGGGTAGGTGAAAATTATAAATTAAGAGGTTGCATCCAGAAGACAGTGTGTAAAGACCCATCATCAGAGACAGAGATGTGGAGAGCTTTAGACATAAGGAAAAGAAGGTTGACATTGATGCAGGAACTGCAAAGACAGAAGCATCTCAGGGAGGGAGGGAGGGAGGAAGGAAAGAAGACTGTTTTTGATCTCATAGGGAAGCTTACACTTCTTGTAAGAAACAAAAAATACGATGCAGTGACACTATCCTTTAGAGCACAGTTGGGAATGTAATTGAAGTTAATCATGTAGCTAAATTACTGACCATCCCTGCATTGTTCAAAAGCATTTGTCAATTAGTTCACTGCTGAATAACTCTTGAAATCCATAAACATTAAAACATGCATACCTGAACAACACAAAACTGACTTTCTGCCACTGCTCCACCAAGGTAAGTATTGTCTACTACAACCAGAACTGGCTCTCCAGGGTTCCAAGAAACGGTCTTTCACATCGTCTGCGAATTGATCCTTTTAAATGGAGATGATTAAGATTGAAGTTGGGACCTTCTGCAGACAAAGCAGATGTTCGAACACTGAATCACATCTCACCCCTATCTACAACAGGAATCTCTTCCCCAGAAGCTAAGCAGGGTCAACTCTGGCAAGTACTTGGATGGGAGACCTCCTTGAAATACCAGAGGTGGGGAGGCGGGCGCAGACTATATTCAGCCACCTATCTGAATATTCTCCAGCCCTCAGTAGCGGTCAGTCACCAGAGGTGCACACACACTCTGTCTCTCACACATGCACATATTAAAAATATATAACCCCCCCCCCCCCCCAAACCAGGAATTTCCCCACCTGGTACTTTCTCACTTAGGAGCCGCATTTTTGTATGTGGTTCCTCTATGCACTGTAGGCATGCACTATGTTCATCAATGCCATCAGTTTGGGAGGTCATGTAAAGATACACTGCTGTAGGAATAAGTACATATTCTACATTCTATTTCTTTTCATATATATTTACACTTTTGTTCAGAGTTTTATATGTGCTTTTTGCTGGTTGTTTTCAACACCACTTCTAAAGTATTGATATAGACGCTGTATTTCATTTATATGTATAAATACACAAACACACACACACACACACACTGATTTACTGACCAGCTTATAATGCTGAAAATAATGTGAGTTAACAGAAAACTTCTTCTTTGCATATAATGATGAAATACCATTTTTTCTGTATTGGATCTGCATTCTAAATCATGTTTCAGATTTCTGTAAATCTAGTCTTAGTACATTGCTTATTAGGTATCAAACCCTATTGACCCCATCCACTTACACTATGTAATACACCTTGAGGTTCTATATGAAAGGTGGGTTATAAACATAGTTAAATATGAATGAAGGAAGGAAGGAAGGAAGGAATGAAGGAATGAAAGAACGAACGAATGAACGAATGAACAAATGAATGATGTGCCAGGTGCTGTCAGGGCTTAAGCTCAGAATCCATGGCCAGCGTCTCCAAAGTCCTGCTCTATTGGTTATCCAAGCTGCCTTCCTGAGGCTCTTGCCCAGTCTCTTCTGCACACCATCATCCCCTCAAAATGACCAGGAGAAATTCACACTAGTGATGGGCACGAACCAGCTCACAACTAAAGTTCTTGATGAATTTTGGGCAGTTCATGATTTGCGAGCTCAAAGTTTATGGCAAGTCAACCAGCACAGACTTTCTATGAACTTTCAAGCTGTTCATGGTGGTTCATGCCAATTCGTGAATGGACACATTCCCAGACTGTCTCCACTCAATCTAAATGTTTACTAAAACTTCAAAGCAACAAGGGGGGCAGAACTTTGGATGGCATGTAGAGGTATATCTGGGGGAAGTCCCCTGTGACTTTGATGTCTCTAGTTTGCACAGAATCTGTTTTATATGCTCCTGAACTTCCAGAACCTGTCAAAATAAACACCTATAATTTCTCCAGAAAGCACTTTCCCAGAGCCACCTTCTTTGGGGGGCTATAACTCAGATGCTTACAATCACCTTCCTCCCCCCACAACAGACACGCTCACAAACATATTTACTGGAAAAGAAGACTAGTCTCCCCACCCCACCCCACTGTGCAATCAAGAAAAAGAGGAGTGTCATCTTAAATCTGCATACAAGTTACTGTGATGTACAATAAAACAAACATTTGCATACCACCTTTTTTCCAGGGGGATTGTTTCACATTCAGGGTACTCTTCATTTTGGGTACATACGGAGCATCCCAGCTTGTGTATGCTTAGGATATCACAGCACTGACCACGGTCCTACCTGATAAATTGATCACAAAATCATACTTTCCATCTTCCTAAACCAGGTGATGGTCTGTGGGCACACAATTACTGAACCTGAACAGACCTGGGTCTGGTCTGTGCCTTGCTGGGAGACCTCCAGGTCTACATACTCTGTTTAGAGTTCCATGAAAAGCAGTTACCTAATTGCAATAAATTACCAAATCCACTCCTCCTGTGTTTGCTGAATGATTAAAAACACCCATTAAATCTATCTCACCACCTACTCCCTTTTCTTTGATTGCTATTCATAGCCTTCACTATACCACAACATCCTGCAGACTTAAACTTTGCCAAGCATATGGGTTGCTCTCCGCAAAACTACTTTGCATTCCCTTTAATTGCTGTTCTGGAGCTTTTTACTAGTTGTTTAAGGCTTTAAAATGCAAAATATGCCAACTGTCCAGTCATTAAGTTGCTAATCCAGGAGAAGGTTGCAGATATAGCTGAAAGCTCTGTGTTAGCTAATAAACACATGAAGCTGCCTTATACCAAGGAAAGCTAGGTGTTGCCTAGGGCTGACAACCTCCAGGTGGCACCTGGACATTTCCTGGAGTTACAACTGGCGTCCAGGCTACAAAGATCATTTCCTCTGAATAAAATGGCCCTATTAGAGGCTGGACTCTATGACATTATACCCCACTGAGGTCTCTCCTCTTCTACCCCACTTTCCCCAGGCTCCACCCTCCCAATCACCAGGAATCTCCCAATGTAGCAGTGGCAACCCTAGTGTTCTCTATTCTGATTGACAGTGCCTCCCCAAGGTCCCCTGCAATGAAGCTTTTCCTGCCCTCTTATTTGAATTCTTTGAGCATGAGATACCCCCTCCTGTTCTTAGATGGCTCAGGGTACTTGCCAGATCTCCTTACCTACACTATTACTACACACACCCTAAAGTCTTACTAGTCTTAAAACCAGGTCTACTTAGGGAGGGACTCCAAACAGAAAAAAAGTAAACAGGCAAAAAAGTTCATTCTTTTGACCCTTCTGAGGAAGACCCCCAAATTCCTGCACAGCCCCAAAATGACTAGCTAATCCTACCTCTGGTCCCAGGGCAGGGAGTCTGGCCCAGGGCTGTGTGCTTGGGAAAAACCGAGCCAAATAAATACCTCCCAAAAACCTTATTGGTATTTTTGGGGTATTCACTAAAAGGAATTCAGATTAGGGAAGAAGAAGAGGAGATTGGATTTATACCCCCACCCTTCACTTGGAGTCTCAGAGAGGCTTACAAACTCCTTTCCCTTCCCCTCCCCACAACAGACACCCTGAGAGGTAGGTGGGGCTGAGAGAGCTCTTTTCAGAACTGTTTTTGAGAGAACAGCTCTGCTAGAACTATGGCTTGCCCAAGGTCATCTAGCAGCTGCAAGTGGAGGAGTGGGGAATCAAACCCGGTTCTCCCAGATTGGAGTTCGCACACTTAACTGCTACACCAAACTGGCTCTCATCTGATCAGCTACCAGATGAACTTGCCAGCCACTTCGGAGTTTACTGGCATGTGTCAAGGCTTGCAAATTCCATTTAAAGGGACATTCCCTTTAAATGGCTTGAACTCCAAAGTGGCTGGTGAAGTCACCTGGAAGTGGGTGAGCTCACTGGCTGCTCTGAGTTCATTGGCGCGCAGCGGGACTTACAAAAGCCATTTAAAGGGACATTCCCTTTACCTGGCTTTTGCAAAGACAAGCTGCATACCAGTGAATTCCGGAAGTGGGTGGGCTTGCTGGTCACTTGAAATTTACTGGAACTCACCGGTCGCTCGGAATTCACTGGTGCACAGTGCAGCTTAGGGATCAATTCTCCATTATAATGGTATAATGGAGCCAAATAAATTCAGCAGTCATGATCATTTCCCGAATTCCAATATTACACCAACATTGGGATTCGGAAATATTGGGAAAAACTAATATTTCTTAAATTTGATATACCCAAACCTGAAAAAATAGTGATTTTTTTTTTTTTTTGGGGGGGGGTGCAAACCTAGTCTGGCATGTGTCTGACACTGAGAGGTGGAATGTATTTAAATACATATCTCTCTGCATCCCTTGATTGGCCAGGCAGTGCAGGGCTTCCAACTACACTTCTCTGAGCCTCAGTGTCTTCCTTTCTTGGAAAGGAGAAAAGGACACAGATGTTATCTAACAGTGACAATGGTACCACCAAGGCTGGACTTAGGGATAAAACCTCAGGACTCCAGTCACCACGGATCAGTAGAGAGCCCCCCCCCACCCAAAAAACAGGCTGTAGCTAGAGAGGGATGAGTTCTGCCCAGCAAACTTCTATCTTTACTTGTCTACTTCCATCCCTCCAGTGCATTCTAGGAATTAGAGTTCAGAGTCTAAATTGCCTGACTTTACCACTGAGTGACAGGAACCAAACTTCTAATGGGAAAAAAATGTTTGGGTCAGAAGTAGAAAAGTGTTTTTGAGTGTCAGAAGTGGCTTGAGGCAGCCTTCCTCTCCCCACAACAAACACACATTTCTTTTGCTCCACTGTTGACTCTGGTCAAACAAGCTGTGCAGGGTTTTTTTTGAAATAAGAAAACCTGCCAATACTTGTTGACCAAAGGTGAAAGAGGGATCAATTCTCACACACTGAGCAGTGTCCTATGTTCCAAAAACCCTTCAGCCCCATGCAGAAACAAAGCAAAACCCTGTGGTTTTCTTTTAGCCTTAAACTTAACATCTTCTTCCTTTCTTCATTATTAATCAGCTTCTTCCCCCCACCCCCCCCGTATTTCTAGCTCACTGGCACCCTGTCCATTACTTTTTCCTCCCAATTTGCCTCATTACTCATCCACAAACCAGTTTCCAATGGCATGTGCCTTAGCAGGCTTTCTGAATAATGAACAGAATGTGCTGCTTGTTCTTTAAAGTTTATTTTCCCCTGCTTCTTCTGTCCACCCAATTAATAGATACCACAGTGATTTCAAGTGAGATTTGAAGGAACCAATCTCTAGTTTATACCCTCTCTCTCTCTCTCTCTCTCTCTCTCTCTCTCTCTCTCTCTCTCTCAGCACCTAAATAGCAGCAACAGAAATATACCTCTTGAATTCTGGAAAATGAATTTGCCACAGTATAAATGACCCAAAGCTTTAGCTTTGGTAGCTAAAACCACCACCCTTCCATAAATGTAGCCCCTGATTCTAAAGATGGACTCAAGCTGGGCAACTGAGGTCCTCCTTCTATTGGATGCTCTCATCTCTCTATCACTAAGGCTGCGGTCACCTGCACAAGAAGAAAGGGGGGGAGCGTGGCTATTTCCTCTGGAGAAATTTGACCCATAGTTGCACGATCACACTTCCCTTTGAAGCTGCAGGTACAGCCCATCAGTGTGTGATGAGACACAACTGTGGGTGAGTTGTGATTTTTTTTGTCCCTTTTTTCCCCACGCGCTTAAATGAGGGATCGATGAATTGCACCTCCACACCGAGGGCTCCCTATGGAGTGTGCAATGATGCACATACTGCGAAGGAGGGGGGGACAGCACAGAATCGGGATGATCTGATCTGGCCATCCTGATGCCATGAGAGCATGCAAGAGTGATCAGACACGGGAAAGCCCGTCCGTGGCCCGTCACAACCCGTTTACTACTGGATTTTCCCCAGTGTCTTTTAACTCCACTTCTGAGGCAAAGCAAAATGGGTTGCTGACAGCTGTGGGGCACTTCCCAGATGTTGTTGTCTGATCGTGCACTTTAAATCTGCCTGGCATTCACACCTATGCCAGGTCTAATTGTGCGTATGATCGCAGCTTAATTCTAAAAGCAGGATACAACATCATGCTCTGGGCTTCTGCGGATGCTACAATCTGCACATACAGTATGAGATTTTGCTCCAGGAACCTGTGATAAGATAGTTTTAGAGGGAGAACTAATGGTTGCAAACTATACACTAATAAAGATATCAAAAGATGGTTTACGAGCTTTAAGCCGCAGAAAGCTGGGATAGGCTGCATTGAGTAATGATGGAAGTAAGTATTAAGTAGTCCAAGACAATCAAAACAATCTAAGCTGAATACTTTTGGGATGTAATCTGCAAAAATTCTAATGAACTAAACTCCACAGATTTTGAAGTCTTGAATTACCTGTTCTAGTTTCTGTAATGAAACAAACACATTAGGAATTTTCTATTATTCCACTAAGGGGAAAAAAAAAAGCACCCTGATTGAATCAACATGTGTCCATTAATACTGTAGAGAGAGGAAATGATGCAAACTAACTGAAGGAAAAGAAAATTGCTGCCTATCCGGCATGACACAATTCCAGAATTTATTTTAGAAATTCTCCTAAATGAACTTGAATTAATGAAATGTGGAACACAACACCCAGAGAAACTATCTTGGGACAAGGTGGGGCAGAGGAACTCTTTGCAATCGTTAAAGGAAGGATGAAGACATGATGATTGCCCTGATACAACTAAGGGTCAAAGCAGAGAAGACACTGGGTGTTTCAAGTATGACAATCCCTATTACTCCTCCCCATTGATAAATAGCTGACAAAGGAGGCCCCCATTCTGATCAGGACAGTGGTGCACACTTCATATCTGTACAAATACTCAAATGTTGCAAAAAGGAAGATCCCAACTGCATGCCTGCTTTGTAGGGTGGATTGTTGGCAGGGCATGTGAACATCCCTGGACACAGTCTGCAGGCACATTACCCTCTACGCACATACAGGATTATGAACCCTACAAAGGGCTAATGAAAGTACAGTTTTACTGTACAATGTGCAATGTGTATGTTCTTGGAACTGGAAGAAGCAGCCCACTTCTCTGAGTTTGACAGACATGGCAAACTTGAAATTCAGATCCATAGCAAAATTAGTTAATTAACATTTGTTTCAGACAATGTTACACCAGCATTGAAAATAGATAGTGTAGGCCTGGGCATGTAACACATCATGTAATGCCTACATTGAGGTATTTATTTATAATAGTTACATGCCTGCCTTTCTCCTAGACATCTGGGTTCAAGGTGGACAACAAAAAAGAACTGAAAACAATATATAAATAATAATAAAATAGTATAAAAAAATAAGACTTCTATGCAAATAGCCCTACATTTTTGGGAAGGAATTAGATGGTACTGAATTTACAGTTGAGCCACAGACTCCATTACATGGAGGTGAACCAAGCATATAAGTATTACAGATTTTTTTTTTTTTTTGGAGTGGGGAGGAATTAGAAAGCAGATGTTACACGTTAAAATGACATGGAGAGGTTAGTTGAGAACTTCCCTTACTCTTGAAGCCATTACTTCCCCTCTGTAGCATATACATTTGGTCAGTTCTTAGACAGTCATGTGAAGGAAGAGTGACATCACTTCCAGTCTTCATGTTAAAAAGGGGGGGCAATGCCCCCTCCCCTTTCCTCTTGCTGCTCATCAAAGTAATGGAGGGCAGGGATGGGAATTCTCCCTTCCTCGGTGGACACTTCACAACCCTATGGTACACACTGAATGGGAAGATTATTGGCTGACCTAAAGCAGACAATTTGGTAAACTGAATAACTTGAGGTAGTGGCAGGATCTACTAAGGTGTATCTCTACAGTCCAAGAGACGGGGTCGTGTGAAAATGAATATAAACATGTGCTGCAGATATAGAGGAACATGAGGAACTCTAACAAAGATAACTATCAAAACCGACCAGTAAAAAACACACTAAGCGACACTCATTCAGCAGACCCCAGCCAAGAAACCCCAACAAATGTTGAGTCTTTAGATTTCCTCCAATAACAGGGGACTCCAAAGGTTGCTCTAAAAAGTTCGGTTTTACTTCCCTGATGGATTTAGGAAGGCTTTGACTCAGAATTCCCTCTGGGAGGTCATTATAAAGGGCTTGGATGACTAATGAAAAGGCCTAAAAACAGGCAACCTTCAAAGCGGGTAGAGAAACAAACTGGTGTTTCTGTCCCAAAGTTGCTGTGGTCAAATAGTGCAGAGGTCAAATAGTGCAGGGACTCTGTTGCTTGTTATATTTTCTAAACTTCCTTTGGAGGCCTTAGCTCAGCACTAACATATCAATGGGACCTAATTCCAGCCTGCGGTACCTAATCAAAAGCTGGCAAAAACACTATTGGAAATGACTTGGAGGACCTCCTGGCCTGGGCCTTCCCATTCCCAACCACCACTGGACAGACCAGTAGAGGAAAAGGGGGAGGGGGCTCTTCAGCATTGTGCCTCACTTCCGGTACAAAACCGGAAGTGCCATCATAACATTAGAGTAAGTCTCTAGGATTCACCCAGAACTCTATGATTAAACCAAAGAGTTTTCTCCATCTCCTCAAATTTTCCCACTGGGGTGCCAGTTAAGGCTGGCAATCCTAGACTTAGCCATGGCCTACTTGTGTAAGTAATATGGCTTCTGCAATAGCTTCTGTCACATGATCAGACAAACCTTGTATTTCATTTTCATATTTGACTGCTTAAGAGAGTACAATGCAAGATTCAAAGCACATTTCAAAGCATGGGCAGTATTAAAATCATTTTACACAGCTGGCTTAAATAATCTTGGAGACTCTTTTGCACTTTTTTGTCAATGCCCAACTGTTTCTCTTATGACAGAAAATGCAGGGATTCATTTGTAATGCAAAGCAGCATTCTGGACAATACAGCTTTCACATTCTTATTACAACCCGATTCAACAAGGATGGCTAGCTAATACTGTCTCTTTTCTTTGTGAAACACCACAGGAATCACTGCTCACCTCAGCTGCAGGTACGCCCTCTGGTGGCCGACAGTGTAGGACTATCATCCCTTCAATAGGAACCTCCTTTCCCTGGGGGTCTTGTTCAAAGTTTTTCCGTAAATCTGGAAAGAAGGACCCATAGAAGTTAAATACTGCAAAGAGTTCCAAAATAACAACCTTGTTAATTTACCGCAGCATATATAGAAAAGAGTCCTCTAGATGTATCACAGCATGAGATTTCATAGCAATACTATGCTCCAACAGATGGGTTAGTGCCAGTGTTGTGAGCATTCTGAGACACCGGGCTGGCCACCATGGGAAGCAGGATGCTGAACCAGATGGATCATTGGTCTGATCAAAGAGACTTTCCTTATATTCTTAAATGGACAGCTAATATAGTGCATATAGCCCTTTTCAGAAGTTACGTTCATACATATGGGAGCCCAGCAATTGTGCCTATCAGGAGCATGTGCTATCTGCAGTGCTCCTGATATGCACTGTTGCCATGCTGTGTGAAGAGTGGTACATGTGTATTTTGCATTGGTGCTCAGTTTTGATATGCATGCAGATAAACCATATTATATAATGAGTGGTAAGTTAAGGTAGGTAAAGACTACCCTAAAGGCAGTGCCCTGTCTCTATTTGCCACCAACCTCACCTCTGAAGGCAGAGCAGAGAGAGCCAGCTTGAGACCAGTGGAACTTGCATTTGAGTAACACAGAGAATTGGGTGATTATCGGTGCCACTTTGGATTGACTAAATCCATGCTGATTTCATGTTAGTTTCACGTCAGGGGGGCTTTCTCTTAATTAAAAGATTTTTATGCAGGTAGCTGTCTATGGTACACTGGTGGGGTCCAGCTGCCAGTGCCCAGTTGGCCTGAGAACTCAGACTGCCAGATCGATCCAAACGCTTCAATTAAATCCCTTGCTTTCTTTTCACACTTCCATGTTAGGAAAGAAAATTCATAGCACAGAAAAAAGAGTCGATAAAAATTCAATTCAGAATAATAGGCCTTTGCAGCCCTGCAATGCTGAGGAATTACCAGCTCATTCACTGTTATGCCTGTTAATGCAATGACATAAAGATAATTTACACATTCCAGGAAAATCGGCCAATGAAAAATCACAGACATTTATAAAAATTGTGAGGCTGGGGTTATTACTTCATCCAACTGTTAAATGCAGACAGCTTGGGGGGGGGGGTGAAGGGGGTAGAAAAAAAATATCTGAGGGGGGAATATATGTAGTGAGTGGCCCATCTGCAAATTCATTTCTTAATGCCTGATGACTTGTGTGGAAGGGATACAAAGACCATGTCCAAACAGAATTTTCCCCTTAAACCCTCTCTTTTAAAGCATGGTTCACACATTACTTTGATGTGGTAAAAGTTACCGCACAGCAGGACAAGCATTACTTTTTAATGTGCATTTATTGTGGAGAGATGAAGGGAAATCTACTGACAACCAAAGCTGTGGAAAATGCCAGGTCTCACCATATCAGAATGCATCCAAACAACAAGTGGAATGGTGGGGGAGAAATTCTCTACTAAAGAAAAAGATATACACACCACAGTGTGCATTGTGTTATATGCCCTGAGAAAATGCTGCACAATCCACTTGTAATGTTTCCAATACACACCTGCCAGACAAAAGCCATTATTTTAGCACAGAATAGCTTTCAGTGGCTTGATAATTAACCTGGGTTTATTCTGAATCAGCCAGGTCGCACAAATGCACATGCAGCTGCCTTGTATTGGGTCAGACCACTGGTCAATCAAAGTCAGTGCTGTCTACTCAGACTGGTAGCATTCTCAGGTGGAAATCTGCCACATCATCTAGTACCTGGTCCTTTTAAATGGCGATGCTGGGGATTGAACTTGGGAACTTTTGCATCGACATACATGACTGGGCAGGTCCACATGCATTTATACAAGGCCGACCCATTCATGTCCAAAGTGGGCAATCTATTTTAAGAAAACACAAAATTTGTAGGCAAGGGGGCCATTGTGTCCCTTGTATATATTAGGGATGTTACTAAAATTTATAAATACTGTATTTTGAAATAGGAAATACTCATCTCTGATGTGTTTTTCCCTGCTCAGAGTGAGTCAGCATTCTCCTTTTTGCCCCCAACTATATTTATCAAATTTGACAGAATTATCATCAGTAAAATCGATACCTGGCTTTGCAACTCCTATGTATAAATGGGGCATAAAGTGGTATACAATTTGTCTATACAAATCAGGAGCACCAGAACTAAAACAACAGAATGGTGTAGTGGTTAGAGTGTCAGGCTATGATCTGTGTGACTCAGGTTTGAATCCCCACGCTGTCATGGAAGCTCACTGGGTGACCTTGAACCAATCACACTCTTAGCCTAACCTACCTCACAGGGTTGCTGTGAGGATAAAACTGGGGAGAAAGGTAGGGTATAAATGGAAGTAATTAAATCAACTAATTACCTAAACATGCAAAATAAAACAGAAGAGGGCACATTTATCTATCCATAGATGTAAATGTGAAGGTAAACACAGAGCATGACTTACAGGATGGACGGTGCAATTGCAAGAGGAGTCACAAAGTCCACAGACTTTGATGGACTTAGGAAGATGTAACTTTAAGTTTGCACTTAAGCAACTACAAGCAGCAATGGAAGACACTTGGGAATGTTGACACACAGATTCAGTTTGCATGGTACTCTTGTCCCACTCCCACTCTGAATTCTGCACTGCTTTCTTCTTTCCTTGTGCCAAAGACAACAAACTCTTAATGGTGAATTCTAGGTCTGTGAGCACAGTTGGAGAAAAAGGGGCCAAGAAAGAAGAAACAACTGCCTTGTCTGGAGAGAAAATAAAGCCATCCTCTGCTGCTGCCCAGTATATTAAACTTGGGGAGCAGTCTGCCAGGTAATGATGATGCTTTTTGTTATGATGGAGGGCGGCTCTCTGACAGGTTTCCCTTAAGGCCTTTTCCACAAGAGCCATTTCAAACCAGGGTGCCACATTTTTCATGATGTTTGACTTGCAATATGAAAACTGCCAGTTTGAAGGGTACAAAAAGAAAAAGAAGGTCTTGCTATCCTTTTTTTCTTTTTCTTTTTTGCATTTTTCCTCCCTATCCATTGGTGAGAATGCTGTCTTGATTACACTTTTTTTTTACTTCATGGGAAATGACACTGCTTGCAACGCTTTATCAGCCCCATTGCTGTGAGTTGATCTGAATATTGATGCACACACACACTGCATTCTATAAAAAAAGTCCCCTTGATGAGATGTTAATGCATACAAATGCTTGTCTTTTTTTAAAATGTGGAATTAAAAGACTTAAAAAAAATTTCCATTGCTCTGCACTAATGCACATAAATGCCTGGCTTTAAAAACAACTGTGGAATTGAGACTTTTTAAAAAGCCTGTTGATGTGCAATAATGAATCTGTTAATGCACACAAAAACACACTTTTTAAAGCTCTATAACTGTGCTAATGTAGATAAATGATGGTTTTTTTAAAAAAAAATGGCAAAAACCCGAGAAGTCCCTAAGACCTTTGTTTTAACGCTTTTGCTCCTCTTGTGTGTTGGAGAAATGAGCATGTAATGCAAGGCCTGAGAAATTCAGTCATTATAGGGTTAACTATGCAACTTGTTTGTTTACCTATGTTAGCCTGGAAGTGATACCTGGCAGCTGGCCAATTATCTGTAAACCCGGGAAAACTAAAGGTGTACTGTCTTGCTAATTGGTCAATGATATCAGGTGTTTCCTTTCAGGGGTCAAGAAGAAGGAGAGATCCTCCATTACAATCTCTCACTCTCTATCAGTATGTCTTAGTGTGAAGACGGAGCACAATGCAGCTCCTTAGAAAGCATGTTTTGTTTATTTGTAGCTAATCCCGTTTACCTTTTCCCTTTAGTAATAAACTTCTTTTAAACTAAAAGAAGCAATCTCTTCTTTCCAGAAAAGCAAGATTCATTACTCTGATTTTTCTGATTATTGGACAAAAGTCCTAACATTGTGCATCTACCCCTCACCAAAAATTGGGGCATTTTTAAGGGCATTAAAATGTTCAGGCAAGTTCTCCAGTCACCTCAAATAAACAAACAAATATTTGTATTTGAGTCTCATGTAAAGAAATAAATCAGGTGCCTTAAAGACTTAAAGATACTTCTAAATACTGCTCTGATGAGTAACCACAGCTAAACGAGAAACTGAAATGACAGAATTTTCAACATTTCTCATATATATATATATATATATAATATTTATATGTGTGTATACACACACATATAAAGACAGACAGACAGATTTTGGTCAACAGTTTAAGCTCTCTGCTTTTGGCTCTTGGTTTCTTTAGATTTGTTTGTACAGCATACACATACAGTTTGGTATTGATATGGAAACTGTGTGGCGTTTAAATCAGAGCACTTAAATGCCACACAATGTGTGCAGTTTGCATATATAGGTATAATGCTGTTTTTACCGAAAGACACATAGCACTAAAAAAAAGGTGCACATTTTACAAGAAAAGAAATCTGGTGAAAAGAAATCAAAAATGGCACACACACAAAAATCACAAGACCCAGAATGAAACAGGGACTTCTGGGTCAAAACAGCAGGAATAAGAAGTTTGAAATAATCTCTGATTGGAAGTAATAGTAAAAAGACGGGTAGCTGTATTAGTCTGTAGCAGTAGAAAAGAGAAAGAGTCCAGTAGCACCTTAAAGACTAACAACAATTGTGGCCGGGTATGAGCTTTCATAAGTCACTGCTCACTTCTTCAGATACAACTAGAATGTGAGTCCATCTGTCCACTTGCACCTGGCTGGATGACCTTGGGCAAGCCATAGCTCTGTACCAGCTGTTCCCTCAAGGACAGCTTGGGAAAGAGCTCTCTTAGCCCCACCTACCTCACAGGGTGTCTGTTGTGGGGAGGGGAAGGGAAAAGGAGTTTGTAAGCCGCTCTGAGACTCCCTTGGGGAGTGGAGGGTGGGGTATAAATCCAATCTCTTCTTCTTCTCTTCTTCTTCTGTCTTGGAGAGTAGAATGATTTCAGATGCCAAATGACAACAGCAGGCAAATGACAATAGTAGGTAAATGGCAATAGCTGGCGTGATTGGATTAGGTGTGAAATGCAGAGGGGTAGTTTCTCCATGCCTACTACAGCTCTACATATCACACCTAATACATGTACACATACTATTGCCATTTACCTGCTCTCATCATTTGCCTGCTATAGTAATAGTTGTTCTGTTGCCATGATGGCCATAATCCAACCCAAACATGTAGTTTGTGGACAATTGGTGATGGAAAGTGTTGTCAAGCCGTGGCCAACTTATGGCGAACTCTCATGGGGTTTTCAAGGCATGAGACATTCAGAGGTGGTTTACCATTGCCTGCCTCTGCTCAACAACACTAGGTTTTCTTGGTGGTCTCCCATCCAAATACCAGGGCCAACCCTGCTTAGCTCCTGAGATCTGACAAGATCAGCCTAGGCTAGGCTATCCAGGTCAGGGCTGTGGATTATTAGCGCCCTGATTTATGACCACAGAGATGTCTATGGGGAGGGGCGGCACTCCATCCTGGAATCCTATAAAGAGGGTAAGCAGTCAGGTTCTCTGCAGTTAATGCTCTCCTCCCCACGCCTCCAAATTATATTTGTGAATGCCTTTGCATGGGTCTAACCACCCAGAAACCTTGTTTCTGATGAAGTGTCCTTCTCCACTTCAAAACCCATACAAGGGCCAGCCCCAGTACCATGGACAGATCAGAGTTTGGATATCAGAATACCTTGGTCTGAATCCGATCCAATGAACAGGCTTAGTTAAATCTCAGCATCTCACTGGTTATCCATCTGGATAAATACATTAGCATGGTACCTGTACGCACTTGTTATCTAGAAGAGTGTCATATGGAAACACAATGATACTATTATGGGAGCTGAGCTAAAACAATGCACCACCTCTCACCTACTCTTGAACAAAATGTACTTCAGCATCCCAAAACAGGGACAGAACTGCAGGGCTAGGGGAGCCTGTTATGTATTCTCCAGTCCTATCTCCTTAAATAAAATATATATATATATAGCAGGCACATCCTTTTAAACAGTTCTGCAGCATCTGCAAACTCTTATCACCAGCCATATTTCAGCAGGTTTTCAATTTCATATTTTTTCTCTCCTTTTTTTTTTTTGTCATGGGTTTATTGTGACACCTGCAGGGCTTGTTCCAAGCAAAAGCAAGCAACCATAAACACTTCAAAGCAACCCAGATAAAACCACAGACAAATATTTAAACTGAGAAAAAAGAAATCTCAACAACAGTATTGAAGACAAAAGTAAACTGCATCCAATAAGGTGCATTTTCAGCCTTCTAAATACATCAGTTTTAACCAGATTGGGGTTCTGTTTTTGGCAGAAAGATCCAGAGTATTTGGGGAGGAGCTGTGGAGTATCTGCTTCGAATGCAGAAGGTGCCAGGTTCAGTCCCCAGCATCTCCAGTTAAAGGGATCAGGTGGTAGGTGATGTGAAAGATCCTGGACAGCCTCTGCCAGTCTTTAAAACAAGCAAAAAGCCTAACATGGGCTGGCAATATATGAACACATGAACCATAACATTGCCCATCGAGGTCAGTATTGTGTACTCAGAATTGATAGCAGGTTTCCAGGGTCTCAGGCTGAGGTCTTTCACATCACCTTCTACTTCGTCCTTCGAACTGGAGATTGAACCTAAGATCTTTTCCATGCACATATATGATCCTACCTGATCCTACATCAGCGTGATACAGTGGTTAAGAGCGGTGGACTCTAATCCAGAGAACTGGGTTTGATTCCCCACTCCTCCACATGAAGCCCTTGGGCCAGCCACAGTTCTCTCAGAATTCTCTCAGCCCCACCTACCTCACAAGGTGCCTGTTGTAGGGAGAGGAAGGGAATGCAATGGTAAGCTGCTTTGAGGCTCCTTAGGCTAGAGAAAAGCAGAGAAAACCAACTCTTTTTAACTGGAGATGCTGTGGAATTGAACCTAGGATTTTCTGTATGCCAAGCAAATGCTCTACCACTGAGCCACCATCTCCATACCAGATATCTGTGGTGTGTCCTGCAGTGGTACAGACTTGTTGAGTCCTTGACTCCCAACTTAACCTAGAGGTTTACTGGCTACTCTGGTGGCTCCTGTAGCTCAGAATGGCTGTTCTCAAACAAAACTGGAATTTGGGTGGACTTCTGCTTTGAGAAAGTCAGTTCAGATGAATCCTTTTATAGAATGGAAAGGATTCAAGCTGCCTTGTCCATCTCTAGTCCCAAGCCAGAAAAAATATGAACAGGAAGATTTAGTTAACTACCTACTCTTTTAGCTTTCACACTGAACCTCAGGAAAATTGGTATAGCAATGATCAGAAACAGCTTCCTGTTTGTCTATGTTTTATAGTATGACAGGCTCATTGTCTCTCATAGCAAAGTTTCAGAAATAGAAGCGGCATATACCTCTTGACCTTCTTCCAGCTAGAGAGCTTTTAGAGGCACAGAACATCCTGGATTTTATTTGAATGAGAGCCAGAAGATGCAATCCTCACCTGTGGTTTCAAACCATTATTTCCAAAACCACTTTAGGGGCATAATGATAGGATAAACTGCAGAGACCATAGAAAAATGTCTCTCACTTCATTTACAGATTTTAAGCAGGTACTATGTGGGTTCCCTTTGCTACACACAGAGAGAAGATAGTTATCAAATATGCAAATATTCAGATACTTAAAAATGTGTGTGCTCAGTTCAGAAAATCTGAATATGAAATGTGTGCATTTGGATCATAGTGCCTATAAGTGCTGAAACACATCAACCTCATAAGATGGGCCCTGTTGGATCAGACCAGTGGTCCTCTTAGTCCAGCATTCTGATTCCCACACTGACCAACTCCATGCCCCAAGGGGCACAAAAGAATGACATGAATGATGCTGTCCACCATCAACTGGCACTCAAAGGTATACTGCCTCCATACATTGAAGCCACACTCAGCTATCATGGCTGGCAGTCACTGACACACCTGTTTCAATGAGTTCCACATGATAATGATGGTCTTTTTAGAAAATACCCCCCTTTCACTGACTTGTAGCTACTGCCCAACTTCATTGGGTGCTTGTGAAGTCTGGTATATTGGATGCAAGAACAATGCTCTATCTACTTCACACCCTGCATAATTAAATCAACCTCAATTAGTAATACATTAGTAATCTTCCCCCCCTAAACTGACCCCCCCCAACTCCTTTGCCTGTCCTTGCTGGAAGGAGTTCCAGTCCCAAAAGTATTAGACATATTCGTAGAAGATCGGTCTATCAGTGGCTTCTAGCTATGGTGACTAAAGCTAACTTTCAAGCTCAGAGGCCCTAATCCTCTCAATACCAATGCTAGGAGGCAACACTGGGATAATCCTTGGCCTCTGTGCTTTGTTGTTGCCCCTCCAGAAATTCTGGCTGGCTACTGTGTGAAACAGGATGCTGGACTAGATAGACTATGGTAAACTTACTAAGATCTTTAAAAATCTTCTCTAATCATTGCAGGAATGAAACCCTATTGATTAATTATAGTAAATCTAAGATTCTAGTGTTCTCTAAAAGCAGGAGATGGCCCCCTTCAAGATGAATACAGATGAATATATAATTGAAGAAGTAAAAACTTTTTTTCTTATCTAGGTATTCTGTTCTCAACTGATCTGTCCTGGAAATCTAATTTAAAGTTGTATTTAATAAGGCAGAACTGCAAAGGGAGCAGATAGGTGCCTGGACTTGTTTTCAACCTGAAGGTCATTCCCCTTGTTCTCTTTGGATCTGCACTTTGGATAAATACAGTTACAGAGCAAATTGACATTCTACTCTCCCAATTTCTAAGAAAACTGATGAATATTCCCTATTGTGTTTCCAGTGTTGCCTTGCAGGCAGAATTTGGGCAGAAGTCATTGAAGGCTAGTGCATGGCTCCTTGCTTTTAAGCTGAGGATAACAATTTTGTTCTCTGAAGACAGCTTACTTACTCTTCTGGGGAAAGACTTTTTAAAATCTACATGACTGAAAAGGGTGGACGATAAACTATTATTAATTGCTATAAAGCCCCCCCCCCCCAATATTGGCCTGGGGAAAGTATGATTTTCTTATCTTGATTAGGAAAAGTGTCTTGGAGATCGACCTCACAGTACCTTAGTGAGAGGTCGCCGTGTTTGTTCTTCTTCGTTTTATGGTACACACACACACCCTTAATGTACAACTCTCTTATTTCTATTATCTCTCAGTTACATGGTTCTGTAGGGCATTGTGAGTTCTCCCTTGTTCACTCCTGGCACCTCCCTCTTCTGCCGTCATCCCAGGGGTGCTGAGGTCTCAGAATAGGGAGGGCTGGGGTTACTTCACCCTGGATAGTCTACTCTTGGTCTCTATCACTCCTTTCTCTCTAATGTGAACTTCAGACCAATCCTCCTTGACCTCAGCTGTCTGTTCCTTTTTACCTTCTGCCCACCTATTTGTGTCTCCCACCCTCCCTGAACGAGTGGCTGTTTCCCCAATCCGTCTTCTCCTCCCCATCCCCTTCCATTGACTGCATCCCATTTTTTTCTTAACCCTTCCCCTCTGTGCTCCTCCCTAGTATCTCTTGTGTTCAGCTGCCTTTCCTGTGGGCACCTATTCCACCCTTCCCCTGTGGTTCTCTCTTCTGCAATGGGTAAGTAGCCAACTCTTCCGGCTTCTTCTCCTCCCCTCTTCCCATGCTCCTTGTCTCTAGCCTGGCCCAGCAGTCCTGAGGCTCAGGCTTTGTGGCCTTGGGAGTCCTGCCCTGTATCATTTGTTGTAACCAAAATAGGCTCCACGGGTCCCTGGGAGGTGGGACGCAGAATTTTGGCAACGCCAGACAGGGATGGTGCATCTCCTCCATCAGTGGGTTGGGCCTCAGCATTCTCCATGCCAGCCACATTCCTGCCCGGGGGAGGGGACTTTGTCAGGTAGCAGCAGGGGGCTTTGCCAGCTCGGGCAAGTACAGGGTTTTTTTTGCTAGGTTGACCATCATTCCTTCCATGGTTTTACAGGGCAGGTTTGTTGGCTAGATATATTCTGACAGAATCTGCCTTTGTGGCCCGCAAATGACTGATGAACCTGTCTGCATTTTGCTCGAGTGCTCAATGTTTGTGACTTTCAGGAACCGCTATATTATGCCCTTATTAAGCAACCACATACCTCCCTACTCTTTGTAAACTGTTCTCTTCTTACTCAAAGATAAGGACCCATTAATTACATTGGATGTGACTAAATATGTATCAGTCCTTTTAACTCTTGGTTCCAAATAAAATATCTAGAAATTTTCTGCTTCCCAATATTATATATCAATGAGCTTCTAGGGGTGAATGAAAAGGAAAGATGGACTACAGGGCAGATCCAGCAAGGCTCTTCTTATGTCCTTAAGCCCTTGATCATTCTGATTGTCCTTTGGAGATGGGGGACACCAGAACTGCATACAGTATTCCAAATGTAGCTGTACAATAGACCTATACAGGGGCATTACAGTGCAGGCTGTTTCAGAAGAGCCTATAGAATGTGTTCCCATTATCACCACTTTCTTCAAGAAGTTCCACCCACTTACAGGCAATGCGGACAGAAGCCTTCCTGCTCTTTGACGTCCCTAGGTGGCTCCATGCAACGCACTGGCACCAGTAGTCCTCTGGCCCGTGAAAATCTTCCACTTGCTGTCTTGTCACATTGATGTATGCTTCCCGAACCTTCAAGCCTGAATGGGAAAGATACAGGAGAATTAGCTGATACGAAATGTCTTACTCAGGCATAACACTAAGGTTAGCCAAACCTTTTCTTTTTAATTAAACAATTCCATTTTTTAATCATGGCAAAGCTTTAATTACACTGACAATAATATATGGCTGCTAATTAAATTCTAACAGCCAACTAGGTCAGAACACGCAATTCGGAAAGCATTACTTTGTCAAGACAGGATTCAGAACCACGTAAATATCTGCCTTGAAAATCTTCCATTTGAGCTTTTGCTGTTTAAAAAAAAACACAGTTTGCTTTCTGCAAAACACAGGCATGCACACAGAAAATACTAGCTAGTGGGGAGTTGTGGCTATGATTTCAAGTGAATTTCCTTCATGAACTCAATAGGACTTACTTTTAAGTTATTGCAGACAGGATTGTGTTCTATTTATGAATTTTGACAAGTGACCATAGCCAAGCAAGATAACAGATCAGCAGCCAAAAGCAATAAAATAAAACTGATTAGGCAGTAGGCTATCCAATCGAAGAATATGTACAAAGAAACCCCATGGGATATCAATCGTTCAGAATTAAGAGCCTCTCAGAAGCACAACCTATGACAAGTGAAAGGAAGTTCACCCTTGATACACAGCTACTATGTAAAAACAGCTCTTATGCGAGAAATCTCTTCTTGCTATTGGCTAGGAGAAACCCTAATTACTCTAAGTTGAAGCAGGGTTCACATTCTCACAGAATTTGCTTGCAAAAGCTCTTATAAAATTTGCAATAAAAACAGTGAAATACATAACAAGGAATATTTCCCCCACAAATGCAATGACATTGATCAAAAAGTGCTTTGCAATACCATCCATGCATAACAGCTAAAGGTGGGCTGTTGGACAGTTTTGTTACTATACCTTCAAATTACTCCATCACTAAATTGAAGTCATTTCTTTACACTGCTCTCCCCATACTAAGATGGAAGTATGGTAAATCAATGCATTGCTAACCCCAGGGAGATCAACGCATGCCCTCAAACAGCCTACAGAAATAATGAAAGATGCACAGTGCTTTTTCATTGCTAAGGTAGTCAGCACTACATCAAGCAGTACTAGCTTCCACAAGAAAGAGTGTGATATGTTAAACTAATAAAATAGATAAAGCTCTAGCTGGCTTGGTTCCTCTTGGGACAACTCGCCTCCACCTTTCTACTGGAACCCTAAATGGTCTCTTCTTCAGAGCTTCTAAAAATATCTCCACAGTGGGGCTGCACGCCCATGTAGGACTGCAAAGGATATGACAATAAACTCAGGCCAACATATTCAGTTCTCTCCTACATCTTATCCTACCAATCCTATCAATTAGGAAAATGTGTGTGAGAGAGACAGGCCTATGGCCATCCAGTGAATTTCATGGTGAAACCAGAATTTGAGCCTGGGTCTCTCAGATTCTAGTCTGGAAGAGCTACTAATCAAAGAGTGACCCTGAATGGTGCCTTACATTTGAACGGGTCTTATATATTTGAGTTCTGCAAGGGAGAAAGGTATCTAATAAATGCTATAAATAACTAAAATAAATATTTATTTATATTCTACTTACCTTGAGGCTGCGATCACACGGATTTAAAGGGGCCGCATTTTTCTACCGTGGGTTGGGATGTCTACACATCCCAACCCCTGTGGCTGCGGCTGTGGCTGCGGCAGCGGCAGCTGCGGGAATGACGGCCGTGGCCACTGAAGGAACAGCGGCGGCGAGAACGGCTGGCAGGAACGGCGGCTGCGGCTGCTGCAGAAGAGGCGGTGGCAAGAACGGCTGGCGGGAACGGCGGCGGAGGCGGCTGCAGCAGCGGCAGAAGCGGCGGTGGCGGCCAAGGACCCGCCATCCGCCTGGTGAGTTTGGGGTTTCCCCCCCCCCTTTTACACTTGGGCGCATAAGTGGCCAAGCGCCCAAGCGTAAAAGGGAAAAAAATGGCTGGCGGGACTATCTGGACAGCCCTGCTCTCGCAATGCTTGCGAGAGAGGGCTGTCCAGATACCTCAAATGCGGGTTCCTCCCGCAACACCCGGGAAAACACTTGATTTTCCCAGGGTCAGAAAATGCGGGAGGAACCCGCATTGGAGCCCGCTTCAGTGTGGGACTTGGGGCGGGCCGTGTGGTCAGCCCTTTTAAATGCGGGAGGAAATAGCCCTTCCTCCCGCATTTAAGGCCCGTGTGGCCGCAGCCTGACATTTGTAGTTGTGATCACACAGATGTCTTCATACAACAGCTCACAAATATTAAGTTTAGAACTCCAAAAAAATTGCTTCTCACTGGATAGGGTGAGACAGAGTTATGTAGTCCTTACGGTGTCATACAGAGATCTGGGAGACCCATGTTCAAAACTCCACTCTGCTGTAGAAGCTTTCTGGATGACCCTGGGCCAGTGACAAACCAATCTACCTAACAACATGTGGACAAAATGGAGGAGAAGAGAACAATACAAGCCCTTCTGAATCCCCACTGAGGAAAAGGAAGGGCATAAATGAAGTAAATCAACAGGGGATATGTCCCCATTTTAAACTGATATGCCCAGTTTTGTACATTTTATTCCACATTTCAGTAAAGCAAGTAAGGTTGGTTTATACAGACTTTTTGTAAAATATGTAGCATCATGAACAAGCTACAACTAACTAAAATCTCATGTTTTAGGTTGTTACAAAGCAGTTCTTAGGTTGACAAAATCTCTTTGAAAACAGAAATAATAGTTTAAGGATCTGGGCTGCCAAACATGGAAAACCAGCCTCTACTCTGAGAGATATAGCTGGTGTACCAGGGAGCAAGGATAACATATGTCTTAAATATTTATTTGACAGAGTCTTCAGCTTAGAACAGTTCTCTGCACCTCAGAATGTTGGACTAGTGACTTCGCCTACCAAACAACAGGTCCACCAAATGACAAACAATGAAATTTTAATTTCAGTGTACAGGATTTAGATACAAATAATCTGCTTTCAGATAAATGAAGCTTTCATAAAACATTATCCTTAAAATAGACCCATAATTACTTTGGAAATGGCACTCTTTGATCTTGTGACTCTCCAGTGTCCATTTATGGCCCCAAGCATTCCCGCATAGAAAATTAATTAATAACAATTATATAATTAATTGTGTAATTAGTAATACTCTGTCACAACAATAGTTTCCAGTTTTGCCAGTAACTGAACACAGTGTTCTGTGATCTGCAGATAATTATACAGTGACCTTCCAATTCCCAATTATCGGCCGGGGGTGGGTGGGGGAGAGGGCTAAAGATGATAACTGTTGAATCACTTTATTGATGTAAAAATTAAAAGAGATAAATAGACTTTTTTTTTTACTTTACATTTATTATCTGCACTAAAGAAGTGGTTCTTTAAAATTCACCCTTCATCTCAGGAGTATCAGGACACAGCCTTTTAATCAGAAAAAGGGGACTTCTATCTTTTTAACCATCACAGAGAAACTGTCTAAAAATTAAAGACAGAAAAATCAAGCAGAGATGCCTAAAAACATTGTTCATTTATTAACACATTTATAAACCGAATGGTCTAACAAATAGTACCAACCAATAGTGCTATGGTCCTCATGGAAACCTGCCTGTCCAACAAAAATAACTTTAGTTACTCTCTTCCCATTCCTCATTCAAAAAGAAGTAGATACAGAGTTTAGAGGCCAGATCCAAAAGACTGGCAGGTCTATAGTTCTCGGGGTCAATCTTATTACCCTTCCTACAAAGAGGGCCTAACACACTAGGTGTCCATCCTTCTGGAAGTATTCTGGCTGCATCAATAGATGTGAAAAGCTTTGCCAATACAGACATCTATCATTCAGTATTGGATTCTTCCGTTTTTCAACACAGGAGTTCTCAAAGTGGTTTCAGAGCAAAGTTAAAACCATTAGAACATTGCAACAATATAGGAACAAACAAGAATCACTACACTGGGCAGAGGTACCTGGCTGCTGTTTCTTTCCCCCTCTCTCTGATGGTCATAGTAATGACCAGGGCTTTTTTTGTAGAAAAAGCCCAGCAGGAACTCGTTAGCATAATAGGCCACACCCAACAGCAGAAACTCATTACCATATTAGGCCACACCACTGACAGCACAGCTTATTAGCATATTAAGCCACACCCCCATGTTACCAGAAGAGTGGTCATCCAGCCACAGCCACCTTTTGCTTCTTATTCTGTTTACCTTGTTTGTTGTCAAAACCCAGGGCTTTTTTTTGCAGCAGGAATTAATTTGCATGGTAGGCCACATACTCCTAATGTAGCCAATCCTAATGAGTTTCTGCTGTTGGGTATGGCCTATTATGCTAATGAGTTCCTGCTGGGTGTGGCCAGCTCAGGAGCCAGCCGGAACTCCGTTCCTGTGCGTTCCTGCCAAAAATAGTCCTAGTAATGACAATTGGAAACTGACAACATACACTTGCATTTATCTACCTATCTATCCCTATATAATTTAGAAATGAGGAGGAAAAAAGAATCAGAGCATGTCTGTAAGTCTCATTTCTCCTTGGAAGACAAGAATTAGAATTGAGTTTCCACAATAGTAAGAAAAATGTATTCTGTACATGCTGAAAGTCACTTTCTTCTCCCATGTTACGGTGTACGACTGGTACTGGAAATGTTGTGAAGGAGCCTCTAGCAACCCCGTCTACACCACAACAATCAACCCTATCTGCCTGCCCAAAGATAGTTCTGAAGGTCCACCAGAAAGCTTCAAGTCCAGACCTGCCCAACAATGTCATTCCTTTGTACCATTTTTATTGGTAGCTCTCCGGGCATCCATTTTTTTCTTTCTTGCATTCTTGTGCAATAAATCTGTTGCCACCTTCCATCTCACAAATACTAAGGTTGATGTTGAACTGATACGAGTTTCACTGTTCACATACCAGTACGCCAAGGCCTCATCTCTTGTGTGAGAGGGGGGGACATGTTACTTGATGCTATGCATTCCAAACACTTTTCACTATGGGAAATGAAGCGGTCCAATTAAAATTGCAAAATGGAATCAAAACACTTTGCCACAGTAGAAAGTTTACTTTGCAAAGTATTGCATCATGGATGTAGCAAATTTTTGTTTTACTGTTCTTTTAAACTCTTAATTATTTTTTATGGTGCATGGTCTATGGGCTACTAAACCTAAATAAACTTTGAATTTTGCAAGGTAACCTCCATTTTAATCATTTTAACAAATTATTAGGAACTGTGGTCTGATGTATACAGTCCATTGTAAGTAGAATCCTGTTATGCAATTTTTGCACCCCTCGTGTCATATGGATACTTCTATCCTTCAGTTCTTTCTGATGGTTCCAGTCTTCTAAAATTCTAATGCATTTGATTATTGAATGTCCTGGGTTTTTTTTGATTGTGCAATCAAAAAACCGTCTTGAGTCCCTATGAGAACAGAAGACTACAAATAAAGTAAGTGAATAAAATTTATAATACAATTCTGCTCATCTCTTCACTTATTTAGAAACTGCCCGTGTTGCCTCTCCAGAGATCCTCTTTGAGCCAACTTACAAAATAAACCATAAAAACATAAAACTCAGTAAAAGCTGTTAATAACGCAGCCAGAGCAGAAAACAGCATGAATAGTGAGCAGCTTTGTTCACGCTGAAAACTCTGTGAAGAGGAAGGGGAATCGCGTTGGAGTCATAGTGCTGGGAGAAAGGGCTTAAAAACTGGGCTCCAAGGGGCTGCTCTGAAGGCTGTAAAAAGAGACATGAAATCCAATAAGTCCCTAGTGTAGTTTGGCCTTTATGTATAGTTGGTAGAGAACAGAACCACTAAGAGCAGGGAACTAGGGGGACAAAATTCTAGATGCTCTGGTAACCCTGGGGACCCTTAGAGCTGAGCAAGAGAAGCAGTTTGTTTTCATATGAAATTTTCTTTAGATCTGAGTGAGGAAATGGAGAGTTTAAAGGGAGTCTCTGTCTGGGTATCCATGATTACTTTGGTTGAGAATAAATCTCACTGACACAGCAGAGCTTGCTTTTGAGAAAGCATCTCCAGGAGCACACTCCAAGTGTGCTTGGAATAACCATCACTAGATACATATCTGGAAAGGTAAATTACAGAAAATATAGGTCCCATCCCTACTAAACATTGTGCAAACTGCCCTTTCTCTTACAGTGTCTAATGAAAACTACTTCACCTTCACGCATGAATACTGTTGCCGTTTTTGATGCTATCACAGAAAAGAGTTTAAGGTTTATTCAGGAAATTAAAGGGGGAGGGGGCTTTACTCTTTTACCCATCCCTGATACTTCTCACTGTCAGGTGAGTATGGAAGGATGAGAGAGGGTAACAGCCTGCCCTTGTGAATTTGCAGACCTCTTCAAGACTAATTGTATAGTATTTTTAAACACAATAAATTAATTGGCCTAATGCTACAACACAAGCCTTCCCATGATAAAAAAACCCCACACAGCTTGTTATAGCAAAGAGTGTGTGTGAGAGAGTAGATGGTTCAATGTGATGAAGAAATGGGTAGGCTGAACTTAAATTTGCAAACTGATGTAAGCAGACAGTATGAAGAATGAGCTGAACCACTTGTCTATCAGCCTCAGTTGTGTCTACTCTGGCTCTCCAGGGTCTCAAGGAAGAGATCTTTCACAAGTCGCTCTGAGATCTTTCACTATGTGACCCTTTTAACTGGAGATGTCAGGGATTGCATCTGGTTCTGCATGATTCTGCCTGCTCTACCCCTGAGCCACAGCCACTAGCTAAAGTTCTGTCCAACATTTGGGAAAGCAAAGCTTGAGTCTATTGGCTTAACACTATAACTTCCAGTCAGTGCAGCTTGGTACCAGTCTCAGAAGCTCCAATGAATTTGTCCAAAGGATAATGAAAGGAAACATGGCATTAATGAATGGTGTCAGAGAAGTTGTGAAGAACATATTGTATAATTGAAAGTGTTGGGACTTGTTGTTCCTTTTCGATTCAAAGACATAAAGAGCTTGAAACCAAAAATATATCATTACCATCACTTTGGATAATAAATCTGATTTGCACTTCACACTTTTTGGTTGTCCGTTTCATAAACCTTGATTCCATAAAATTGCTTCCGTTCAATCTCAAGCATTTGAAAGCTGGCTATTTCATTTCTGAAAGGCATTCAAAAGTGAGCCTGTGCCTTCAGCAAGTAAGAGGGGAGGGCCTATTGTGGTTTCTAAGGCAGAATCAGGAAAGGGGAGACCTTCAAGAGTAATGGATTAAAGCATGAGGAAGGGCCATAAATGAAGCTAGTAGAGGTGTTAAAGGGTACCAACATTTCTTTGGGTTTCGTTCCAAATTCCACAGCTGCAAAAGCCTCTTGTTGACAGGTAATGAATAGCTTGCTCAAGGCTATTCAATGAACTTCATGGCCAGACAAGATTTGATGTCTGAAACCCAATATCCTATCTGCTTTACCATTTATGGACCGAAAGAGAAAACAGAATAAAGTTCCTCTGATCTTCTTTTCTATGGAATCGGCTTCACTTAGTTATCATGCTCAACATTTTGAGATTCAGAGTCCTTCAGGCAGATCCCCCTTGATAGATGTCTAGCTTTTCATTATGGTAACGATATCCTGATACCCATATAGCCTGCAGAAAGCCACAATTACGTTCCCCCCTCCTTTTCAACTGCAAAAGATTATAGATATTTTCAAATATACCCTCTTCATTTCCCCTCCCCCCTTGGCATGCTGTCACTGGAAGCCTTTTTATTTCAGCCATTTTGCTGTTGAGGTTCCCCATTCATTTGCTTCTTTTGCACAATTTTTATGCTATGAACACAGGTTTGAATCGAAAAGGAACAAGCAAGACAGCTTTTTCCATTGCATATTTTTGTCACAACTTCCATGACACGACTCATTAATTCATTGTTTCTTTACAAACCTGTTAGAGCTTCAGAGACTGGCACCAAGCTGTTGTGACTAGAAATTATAATACCGAGCCAATTGGTTCAAGCTTGGTGTGAGAGGTTTGGAGATTTTTTTTCAGCAACAATGTCTCTTAATAAAGTTTCATAAAACTATCTTAGTTTCCTGGAAGTTAGTACATTTTTCCTGTATTTAAATACTTTCCTTGTGGGATTATAACTTTCCATTTTATACCCTTGAGGAGTCTAAGACCATTTCCCTTTTCACACAAACCAGGGATCCCTTCTGAGTTGAACCCTATGAATAACTGGTAAGAAATATCCTCCTCTTTCTAGGAGTGCTATTCCTTTTTCTGTTTGGCTAGACTGGCAGTTTTGAAATTCCTGTCCAGCCTCTTCTGTTCCCCCCAGTTCTGGAGACTGTAAATAAATGGAATGCCGCTAGGACTGACACTTAGACTTTAAGTTCTGGTTTTTGAACTTTTCCTCAAACATGTTGGTACACAGTAAGGGCAAGGAGTTGTGTCCCTTTACTTCCCAAGTGACTTTGTCTGTTTCCCTCAGATGGACTCCCTGACTGCCAAGCCAGTCCAAATGATGACTGACTCCCTCTGACAAGACTGACAAGACTTTATAAAACTCTCCTCAGCTGGCACTGACCAATCAGAGATAAGGGGGTCATGCAGGCAGCAGCCTGTCAATCAAACTGTGCTTTACAGTGAGGCATTAACCCCTAATCTCCCAGCCCTCTGAATCTGATGCACTAAGCATCTTTGTTTTGGAGGTTGGTTCATCACACTTGGCTCTCCCAAATATTGGCTAAAAGACAGTGGCTGTGCTTTTCAATTTCGTTTAGCATGGGTGGGGGTGGGAAGAGGAGTGCAACAGGGAGGACTCATGTCAGAAACCACAGTTTTCAAATCAAAACAGCAAGGCTACAAACATAAGGATATCGTTCTTAATAGAGAAGAGAGCAACCCTGAACAACTTCTGACTGGCATATCTTAGGGAATGTCTTCTCTCAGATGACCACGCTTTCCTTCCCCTGTGCTCATCAGAATCATTCAGGTGAAATGCTCCTCAACAGATTTTTGGTGCTGAAGCCTAGGGATCAAAGCACTAGAAATTTGGTGTTGGTTCCAGTTCATCTTCATTAGTAGTTTGGAGCACTGATTTTGTTCCAGCTCAAACGTGAACTTTTCTATTTTTTAAGTAAAATTATTTGGAAAGCAATTGAACAACTCTGAACCTGCTTTGGCATGTCATACAGATAACATTATAAACCCTCGTGACTGTTAAGTGACACTCTGTGACAAGTAAAATATAATTGAAACACATTAGTTGTATAAAGTGATACCAGAGCTATGTTAAAAATATCTGACTGAGGGTCAAACTATATGTTACAATACAATATCACAGAATGAATATTTCAATGCAGTGTTTTTTAAAATGTTGTGATGCAGGGGAGGGGGATCTCCCAGGAAGCACAGAGTTCATCTTTGGCATGACAGATTAACTCCAGTTCCCAAATATTCTTTCCTACATTAATGTGGCATGAAACATAGAGCACCTGTTTACTTCATGTCTGATATTAAGAACATAAGAGAAGCCAATGTTGGATCAGGCCAGTGGCCCATCCAGTCCAACACTCTGTCACACAGTGGCCAAAAACACCAGGTACCCTTAGGAGGTCCAGCAGTGGGGGCAAGAAGCCCTCCCACTGTTGCCCCCCCAAACACCAAGAATACAGAGCATGACTTGCCTCAGACTGAGAGTTCCTATCTATACTTTGTGGCTAATAGCCACTGCTGGACTTCTGCTCCATATGTTTATCTAATTCCCTCTTGAAGCCGTCCATGCTGTTAGTTGCCACCACCTCCTTGTGGCAGTGAATTCCACATATTAATCACTCTTTGGATGAAGAAGTACTTCCTTTTATCTGTTCTAACCCGGCTGCTCAGCAATTTCATGGAGTGCCCACGAGTTCTTGTATTGTGAGAAAGGGAGAAAAGAACTTCTTTCTCTACCTGCTCTATCCCATGCATAAGCTTATAAACCTTGATCATGTCACCCCTTAGCTGTCATTTCTCCAAACTAAAGAGACCCAAGCGCTTCAACCTTTCTTCATAGGGAAAGTGTTCCAACCCTTTTATCATTCTAGTTGCCCTTTTCTGCACTTTTACCAATGCTATAATATCTTTTTTGAGGTGTGGCGACCAGAACTGTACACAGTAGTCCAAATGAAGTCGCACCATCGATTTATATAGGGGCATTATGATACTGGCTGATTTGTTTTCTGTTTGCTTCCTAATAAGCCCCAGCCTTGCGCTGGCCTTTTTCATTGCAGTCGCACACTCTCTCGACATTTTCATTGAGTTATCTACTACGACTCCAAGATCTCTCTCTTGGTCAGTCTCCGCCAGTTCGGACCCCATCAACACGTATTTATAGTTAGGATTTTTGGCTCCAATGTGCATCACTTTGCACTTGGCCACATTAAACCCCATTTGCCACGTTGATGCCCACTCGCCCATCCTCGACAGATCCCTTTGGAGTGCCTCACAATCCTCCCTGATTCTCACCACTCTGAACAACTTCGTGTCATCTTTAAATTTAGCTACTTCACTGCTTACTCCCGACTCCAAATCATTAATAAACAAGTTAAAAAGCATTGGACCGAGTACTGATCCCTGCAGTACCCCACTGCTTACCTCCCTCCACTGAGAAAATTGCCCATTTATACTCACTCTCTGTTTCCTTTTAATTAGCCAGTTTTTGATCCACAAAAGGACTTGTCCTTTTATCCCATGACTATTGAGCTTACTTAGGAGCCTTTGATGAGCAACTTTATCAAAAGCTTTCTGGAAGTCAAGGTAAACAACATCTATTGGGTCCCCCTTGTCCACATGTTTGTTTACTCCCTCAAAGAACACTAACAGGTTAGTGAGACAAGATCTTCCCTTACAGATTATTTTCTTGCTTCTTTTCTTGCAGGAGACAGCAAGCAAAATGCCATTCTATAAATGAATGATAATGTAGTCACCTTTAGAACAGTGTGTATGTTTCTGGTTACCCTGTCTCCCCCCCCCCCCCCCCCGCCAAACTATCTTCGGGGGGGAAGTACTAAAAGGCAACTGAAATGATATTGAAACACTTTAAGAGAAGAGATTAAAGTGTAGTTGTTCATGAGAGAGAGAGGGTGGGTGGATGGATGGATGGATGGATGCAGAAATGTAGAAAACTATAAATAGTTGGAGAAATAATTTCTATTGCTGTCTCCAAATATTTGAACTTGGCTAAGGAGAGCTAATCAAACACGAAGGACAAAGCAGCAAGAGCTAGCTTGCCATGAGTCTTAGGCCATGCTTGTGAGAATTCGGAGGGAACCACTTTGCTGATCTGGCAAACAGAACACTGGCATAGATGAACCTCAAGTCTTAAATCACAAGGGCTATTATGTGTGCCTCATTTTACACTGAGATGAGGCTCATGAATAAAAGAATCCAGGCAGGTACTAATGCATTTGTGTGTCTTGCTTTGACTGAGCATTTTGTGCTTTTCAAAATGTTCACCCTCTGAGGAGTAGTTCAGATTGTGAATGAGCCAGATATTTCTAACTGAAAATAAAAATCACCCCCACCCAGTTCACCACATGAAATATAAGTCTTTAGAAATTCCAAAGCAGCCCAGAGCTCAATTAATTAGCATTTTCCTCTGCCCTTATTTAAAGAAAGCTGTTGTACTTGGGTCATGTTAAATGCAGGAGAGCCAATGTTCCCCAAAACTCTCTGTTCTTCCCCGACAGCACTCTCCAATAGTCTCTTTAGCCTTATTCCCTAGAACAGGGGGGAGGGAAAACTATCTTCAACAGATTATTAAACTTTGAACATACTGTGTGTTTATAGGTTTAATCAGTTTTGTGTCAGGCTCAAGGCAATTAAGAGATTCGTGCTTTGGGTTCAGTTAAAAGAAATCACTCTCAATAAATTCTGAAATTCAGTTTGAATCCATTTCCGTAGTTGGAAGTTAGGATGATTTCATAAATTAAAACTTTTTTTCTGTAGAACCACATGTGACGGAACAGGCCTGCTTGAACTGGCCTGTTCCGCCCACCCCCTCTGTTGGGTTACCAACTCTTGGAGGGAGGTATTCCTTTTCCTTTCACTAAAGTATTCACTGGCACTACCTGTTCATTCTAGGGGTCTTGGATGAGAGGAAAAGAACTCTCAGTCCCCCTTCCCAGTTCTGCTACCCAGCACCTGGTTACCACAGAAACCAAATGCAACTTTGGGTTTCCTCTGGAGGACTGGCAACATGTACCTTGATCGCTTCCCTCCCAATCTGCCCCCCCCCCCCCAGCAAATTAATAGTGTGTCCAAGTGACTGGAGGACTATGTGGCACAGAGACTTAGGGCCACATCCAATATTTAAAAGGAATTTATTAAAAAGACAGTAAGTTCAATCACACTTAATCACAACAAGAGATCAGCACATGGAAGAACAAAGAAAATGTGGTTATAAATGCATCCTTCTTTCCCTGGTTCTAAAACTTACTCTAACTAGATGTCACAATCAGAGTAGGTACTTACAAACTTAGGAAGTTGCAAAATGTCCTAAAGATGTGCCATTACCTCAGGCTTCCTGCAGCCAGCAGGCCAGGCTGTATGGCCTCCCCAAAGATGGCTGCTGGCTTTCAGACCAGCAATCAGAGGTCTGTTCTTTTCCAAGAGTCAGCAGAAAAAGAGGCTTGCTCCTTGGAGCAAGCACTTTTATTAAACCTCTGATTCCACCCATGTTTCATCAGTCTCTCCACCCTGTTTGACATGGTCCACCCATGTTATACAGGTGGACCCAGGGGCACCCAGGTGCATCCTGGGGCATGCAGGTACATCATGGGAGCCCTCCTGGAAGGCCTTCTGGGAAATATCCAGCTCATTCCTGGAGATCAGCTCTGGGACTGGTCTAGCCCAATGCCCTCCCCACTCTGTTTCCTGCCTGGAGAAGGAGGATGAGCTGACTTATCCCATTGTTTCTTCTGCCAGATCCATTAGCATTTCTAAAGAGGTAGCTCAGGTGTTTCTGGAATGCCATGGGCTAATTTCCTCCTCACCCACACCACCCCTTGCTCCTAGCTCAGAGGAAGAACTTTTTAAAGCCTGCTTGCCAACCTTCCAGGCGTCAGGGCATTTCTCCACACCACACATTTTTTAAAAAAAAATCCCTCCCAAGGACAGGACTAGGTTTCATTTCTATTTGGGTTGCGGTTGGGAATGGTTGCTATTTTTAGAAATGTGTTAAGACCTTTTCTATCCCACCAAGCTTTCAGCTGAGGGTGATCGTTTTTAATTTCCAGGCTGCCATTTTTTAATAATTGAATTATTAGTTTGGCTTAGGGCGCCAACATTTAGCCAATTGTGATTGATTAGAAAGGTGCCTCCAATTAATTAGCACAAAAGGGTTTTTTTTTTTTAGAGATTTATTATTTTTTTCTAAAAAAAAATTACCTATTACATATATTGATTGCCATTTTGTAAGATATATTCCATTTGTTCCTTACATGGGAGGGAAAGCCTCTGTTAAGACTGTGCCTAGTGATGGCATCCTTCCCTGGCTCACCTGAGAAGCATAGCTGGGACATCCTGAGAAATGTAGTAATCATAGTACCTGACAGTGAGTGTGTGGATAGCTGGACTCAACCCAAGAACACAATGGGCAAGAGGGAAAGTCAAAAGCATGCAATGGTAAGTCAGTCCAGAGAGTCAGATAAGAGTCTCAGGGCCAGAGACTGAATCCTGATAGCATGAGATTGCAACTCATTTGGGTGCTAAGATTCTTCTCTTGCCTGCCTTTGGCTAGTTAGCTGCCAAACACTGTATGTTCGGGGGGGGAAGGTAATGAAGTCCTCTAATTTGGCTACAAAACCAGAGAAGAAGTGGGGCTGAGATTCTTGACTTTCAGTTGAAATTGAGGACTGCAAGCCATCAAAGATCATATCCTGAACCCAGAGAATGAATATTTGGTGGCATATCCAATGGTGTCTAGTCTAGGGCAAAATGCGAATGCTACACTAGCTAATAAATGACTAGCTTCATGTTAGAAGAACCATCCTCTGCTGTGAGAAAGGAGAAACTTCATCTCTCAGATGATGCCTTTGATATGTATTAATCTCTGTTTCATATCAGGGTGTATGTGTGTGTGTGTGTGTGTGTGTGTGTGTGTGTGTGTGTGTGAAGAGCAGTCAAGTAGCAGCCAACTTACGGCAACCCTAGCATGGGGTTCTCAAGGCAAGTGAGAAGCAGAGGTGGTTTGCCATTGCCTTCCTCTGCAACCATCCTTGGAGGTCTCCCATCCAAATACTAACCAGGGCTGACCTTCATATCAGGCTATCATCTTGGTATAGTAGGGTGGCATGTTGCCAGTATGATCCATCAGCATCGACTACAGTTGACTCCAGCTAAGCCCAGCTTTTTGACAGGAATTTAGAGATCTGGAGTTGGACTCCTTTGTCCTATACATATATCTAAGGTTGTTCCAGATAAAGCAGATGCCACACATTTTATGATCAAAAAGACAGTTGCTACACACTTTATGACCTCTGAAGCAAGCCACAGTACAACTGGAGGGGGAAGAAATGACTTGTATGATTTCATCGGAATGGCTGGTTGGTTCAGCCAGAAGAAATGGCTGAATTTTGCTTTATTTCTGTTCTCCAAATAATGCTGCGAATAAAATAATCCAAACTTTATTTATACTTTTGATAAACCTTTGTTGGTCTTAAAGGTGCCACTGGACTCTAAATCTGTTCTAAGGTCTCTGTCACTGTGGATGTGAGTATTCTGTTCAGTGCTCTGTCAACAATCCCATAAACAAAGTAGTCTTTTTCCAACAGTGCCTTTTAAAGTCCATACAGAAAACTCAGACATGTCTTATATGCATTTCTACCTATGTCTGCCTCAGGTGAGATGTGGAACGGTACAGCCCCAATCTCTTTGAATCCCAGAAGCAAAGCTGGGTTGGTACTTGGATAGAGGGCCACCAAGGAAGACTTTGCAGAGGGAGGCAATGGCAAACCACCTCTGCTTAATCACTTGCCTTAAAAACTCTCTGGGGCTGTCATAAGTTGGCTGAGGCTTGATGACACTTTACAAACATAGATGCTCTTGTTCCCTCACCATGCATGTTACCTCTCTAGGCCCTCCAATGAAACAGCCACAATTTGGAGGGAGGCTCCTTAGGCTTCAGACTTGAGCCAAGAGGAATATTTGAATAAATATTTAAATCAACAAAATTTGCTCAGTGGAGTGGTAGGTGAGAGACACAACCCACCCCACTGGTTTCTATAAGTTAAAGCTGTGCACATTTACAATTCACCCATTTTCACTGATAGTGGGTTTTCTGTTTGTTTGTTTCTTTTAAGGTATTTCTGCATTGTGCATTATTTCTATGTTGTACATTATTTCTTTTAAGGTATTTATATGTTGTACTATTGCTATGACATTTCTACACAATTGATGCAAACAACAGGCACCCCTTTTAACAGCAATAATGCGGTCAAGTTTTATCTGTATCTTTGGGGGGGGGGGGAATCATCAGTTTTGTTCAGGTAGGGAGATTCCACACTAGAGCCTGAATTTTTCAAGTGAAAAATGTGGTCACAGCATGGCATAGCCATCTCTGCTCAAAGGAGCAGCAGGAAAGAAGCTGCAGGAAAGGAGAGTGAATCACTAGAAGTCAGAAAGAGTGTAAAGTAGTGGGAGTGGAGGGCAGGTGAATGCATCACCCTCACCCATCTACCCACACACACACACACACAAACACACCTGCTTTGCTTGAAAAAAAAATGGTTGCATCATTGGAGCTAAATTTCATATGTTGTGTCAAACATAAAACCTGCAATCCTAAGGACAACTTCCTAGAAGTACGCTCCACTGAATAACATGGGAAAGGTCGTCCCCTTCCTGAGTTCATCTGCCTGATCCGCTAGGTACTGCTATCCCAGGAATCAACTTTCCCAACTAAGACCAGCTTTTTGATAGCGATTTAGGACACCCTTGTTCTCTGGGTGGGAGGGAAACATAGGAAAGATCCCCAGTCTTTGCATTCAAAGTATCTAGCCCACAATTTGTGACTTATTGAGCGATTGGAATTTTGATACAGGTTTGATTTATATTGAGGAGGTTGATTGTTCTGGGTAATTGAGCTATGATGGCATTCTTTTCATACTGTAATTTGTAAGCCACTTTGGACATACAGAGGAATTAGGATGTGCATCTCCAAACAAACACATAAATAATAAATAAGCAAGCCCCATTCAATACTGGCATTTAATGCCAATATTGAATTGAGTGATTACTTGACACTCATACATTTCAACTGTTTGTAAAATGGAAAAGTCTCCATGAGCCTAAAGTTTGGTGTAGTGGTTAAATGTGCGGACTCTAATCTGGGAGAACCGGGTTTGATTCCCCACTCCTCCACTTGCACCTGGCTGGATGACCTTGGGCAAGCCATAGCTCTGTATCAGCTATTCTTTCAAGGACAGTTGTCTCAGAGCTCTCTCAGCTCCACCTACCTCACCAGGTGTCTGTTGTGGGGAAGGGAAGGGAAAGGAGTTTGTTAGCCGCTCTGAGACTCCAAGTGAGTGAACGGCAGGATATAAATCTCTTCTTCTTCTTCTTCTTCTTCTTCTTCCAGGGAACACATTTTTATATATATATATGTTTATATGACATGAATAAATATAGATTTATAAAGCCCAGTAGGGAAATTTATCATTATATATTACAAGTGTAATTATGCATGCAAATCATGCATCAAAATCATAGAATAGGTTCTAAATGCAATAAAATATTGTTTAAAAGTTTAATTAATGGAGGGAGAAACAAAAGATGTCCACTGCCCAAGTGACGTTTGATAAAGGGCTAGCCATGTTTGGTACTGTGTTATCTTCTCTGGGAAGGGTATTTCCAGATTTGGGAATGCAAACTACAAAAAGATGAACTGGAACTACTTCTATTATCTAGGACCCATTCATCAAAAGCACTGTTTACCTGAAACAGTTTTGTGGCACACGTGTCCAAACAGTTCGAACAGTTTCTCTGCTACAAAGAACATAGTACATTATATACCCAGTGATGCAGTCTTTGCCTTGACCTTGAAGTCCAAATACCCAAACCCCGTTCATCCATCCTTGGTGTCACTCCCTGAACTGGGTCAAACAGCTGCAGTTGTACAGCTTGGACAGCAAACACATTTCTATCTACAGCAGTTTTTAACAGTTTCGGTGACCCATTCCACTGGAACAAAGGAGCAAGTTTTCGCATCGATTTCATTGTGAAGGTTAGAGAAGTCACTGGGCAATTGTGTCATCTGAGAGGCTGCTCACCAAAGACAGCTGCTGCAGTTTCATGCCTTGCAGAGGAACACAAAACTTGTCATCGTAGAACTGTCAGTGCAAGCTGCTGGGCCCACTAGTGGACACAAGCCATTAAAGAAACCATTGTTATTCTGCCATTGACAAAGAATCTGATTTCTACACTTGCATACTGCAGTGCTCTGCCGTCTCCTTTTCTCCTCCTCTCTGCCCTAGAGCTACCATAAAGCATGTTTGCAAGTTTAACCTTAAGCATGTCAATTCAAAAGTAAGTGTCATTCAGTGCAATGGGGTTTACTACCAATGAAGTGTGCATAAAATCATGATCTAAGACACAATGGAAAGCCAGTAGAGAAAAGGTGAGTTCCATAGATTGGGGAAGGGGACAAGAAGTCCCAGACTCACCAATCAGGTTTTTTTTTCTTCAGCTAAAGTGGTTCCATGGAGCAGAGTACCATTAGGAGATATCAAGCCTAAAACAGATTGAATATGGGTGGAGTCTGAGATGGGTTTACCAACCAAGTTTACAAACAGTACTATTCTCAGAATTCTAAAAGTCAGTATGACCTACTCACGTCATTAGACCGAGTCACAAAGCAAGGAAGCTGGCATTCTCCCCACCATGTACCAGCATTTGAAAATGCACTAATAGCTAGAATACACATCACTGTAGACAGATCCAGGTCTTCCTTACTATGCATAACAGATGTGTGATGCAGCTGGCTTCTGCAACAGTTGGGAAAACAAAGGGAGGTGGAAAATCGCAAATGGATGCTAGAAATCTTTTATATTAAAAACTTTCAACTGAACAACAGTAACAAAGAACAACAACAACAAAAAAATCCCACACTTTATTAACCCAATATTGTGTGGAGGAGTGAATACCCCTACCCCCAAAGTAAGACATGCATTTTTTAAAAGCAGCCTTGAGGGCTGCACTAAGCAGGACAGCAGCTGCAAAGAAGGGGGGGAACACTACACTTCATTAAGCATTTTCCTTTGGCAATACAGGAATAGAAGAACAGAAATGATACAAGGAGAAAATATGAATAGTTAAGAAAGTATAGGGTCGGATTCGAGCAGCTTTTGGCTGATGATAAAGGAATGGGGCATCCTTTTTGATCACCCAGAAAAGCTATCCTGAGAATTATGGGACCTGCAAATACAAAAATCTTGTGGGATGGCCACTGCCATTTTCATCACTGATGTTTTCCATTTCTTTCATTTTGTAAGTTATTTACCATTTACACAGAACTGACACAAAATATGATGTTAATATATATATATATATATTAATGGGGATCTGTTAACCCAAGGTGGGGTGGGACCAAGTTAAAGACCTGCAGGTTTGATTCCCTCAAAGGAGAACCAACATCAAAATTGTGGGAGCTGCCAGATTTGGCAGCATCCCTGCTTTGTGACGGAAGATTCTTTGTGTCTCCTGTTTCCATGTGCCATTTTAAACAACTTAATTGCCCTTCTACACTACTTCTCATATGAGCAGATCCCTCTGCAAATTATCTAGCTGCAACTCAACACATCAAGAAAAGGTGTTTTAGTAATTCACTGGTGAAGGAGAGTACTGCAGAAGTGTTATATGGCAGGGAGGAAAACAAGTTGAACATGTGCTACACCTGATTTATGGGCACTGGACAGTAACTATTGTATTCAATCCAGTACAGTAGAGAGAATGGAAGCCTAGTCTTTGTGAGCAGCGGTACGATGACAGAGGATTCTGAAGTGGTAGTAGGAACTCACCCTGATCTGGATGGCCCAGGATAGCCCAAATCTCATCAGATTCCAGAAGCTAAGCAGGGTTGGCCCTGCTTAGTATTTGGATGGGAGACCACCACGGAACCCCAAGGTTGCTATGTGGAGGAAGGCAATGGCAACCCACCTCTATTAGTCGCTTGCCTACAGGATTGCCCTAAGTCTGCTGCAACTTGATGGCACTTTACACACAAACAGTATGGACTCGTTCATTTCAGAATAAAGGGGTAGGATCAATTTTTCAAAGCCTCACCTATCTTAAAAAAAAACAAACAAACCTCCATACAAAAGTAGAAAGCCAGCATAGCACATAATGGGCCGGGATAGACCTTGCATCCCTGATGAGCTTCTCTTAAAACATTTCCATCAGGTTTTTACATAAAAAAGACACCTCTCCATATGTTGACTGATTTCATTCTGCCATCTCATTCTGAAGTATGTGTAGGCCATGCCATGGGTTGAGTCAGGGGTAGACTGGCCATTAAGGCCACCGGGGAAAGTTCAGGGGGGGGGGCACTATCCTCCATGTCAGGCCTTTCCAGGATTTTTTTTTTTTTTGCCTCCCAGTCTTCAATTCATCCATCAAAAGCAACTTGCTGACCTTCAGTTTATCACTAACTTCCCTTAGTGGATCACTGTGAGGATTTAGAAAATGAAGAGGAGATTGGATTTATACCCCGTCATTCACTACCTGAAGGAATCTCAGAGTGACTTACAATCCCTTCCCCTCCCCACAACAGACACCATGTGAAGTAGGTGGGGCTGAGAGAGCAGTCTCGAGAACTGCCCTTGAGAGAACAGCTCTGAGAGAACTTGTGACTGACCCAAGGTCAAACCAGCAACTGCATGTGGAGGAGTGGGAAATCTGGTTCCCCCAGATTAGAGTTCGTGCTCCTAACCACTACACCAAACTGGTGGACACTCCATGAATCTAAACATACTTTAAATTATAAGCCTGGGCCCTGGTTTATTTATTTTAACTGTTACTTGGTGCCTATTATTTCCATTATTTGGGAAATAATAATAATTAAGTTAGAGGTTGGGCATATTTGCTAGAGAAATCTATTCTATTCCCTTACACTTCAGCTGTCTTATGCTTGGGGGGGGGGGGGATATAGGAAACTACACAGCAAGAACCTGGTAATCAATTTGCGGGAAAACCAATGTGTTATAAATGAAAGCCAACATTGTTCCCTGATACCTTATGCAATTCCAATTTGCAGCAGTTGCCCAGCCCTTTAAATTATTGTGCAAATTATAAGCATCATCCTTTGTCATCCAGCCCAGCCTCAAAGAATATGGAATTTTGCCTCTGGTACCGCTATGCTAATAAGCTTTCTGCACTGCTGGGTGGTTTAGCAGCAGACAGACTAATGCTGGCAGAGGATGAATAATTGCTTGGTATGTACTAAACATAACAGAGCTGCACCAAACTTCATCATTTGTCAGCTTTATTTGTTTAAATGAGAAAAATGCTGACAGCAGTTATTGCTGTAATCTTTTTATTTATCAGACAAGGAAACTTTAGTTACTCTGAGCAGGTCTCATCCCACTGGGAAAACATAAGTTGAAGTACTTTAGAGCCAATTTGAGAAATGCTCTTAAAAACAATCAAGTGAGGAGGGGAACTAAAAAAAACCCTCTCTCCATTTCTCTAAATATATTTAAACTCTCGGCTAATGTGTCTGTATCATATAAGCACTCAGAAGTGAAAGAGATTAGCAGCTGAAGTCAATAGGCCTAGAGGGGAGTAATTTGGCTTCAGATTACACTGTGATATCTTCAAACTTTATCTGGCAACAGACAAAGCAAGCTAGTATTTACTGCAACATATCATTGGAGCAAAAGGTCATTGAGACACCCCACCCCCTCACCCCCACTTGGCCTGGCAGCCAGTGAGACATGGGGGGTAAGAACTTGGGAGGCTGCCCTTGGCAACACTATGATGTTATTTCCAGAATTGCCTGAATCTCTGTGATAACATCCCCAGCTTCTGGTGATTCCTAGATAGGGCTGATGTCACTTCCAGTTCTTCTCCAGAAGTGATGTCACAGTGTCAGGCTGATGGCCATTTGTTTTGTTTATTTTTCCTTGACCACCATTCTTGGGAAATGGAAGCTGGGGGCAGGGTTTCCCTGCCCTCACCAGGAACTTGGCAGCTCCCCCCTCCACCTTATACAGCATAAGATTATTCATGTACAACACATTAATCAAGGTAACTTTGTTCACATTGTTCTTTTTCTGCAAACAAAGCAGAACAAGAGGAAGGGGCATCCACTTAGCCTTCTGTATGGTTTATGCTTATCCTGGTATCTTACACTTGTAAGATGGTTTTTAAAAGAGGTTTAAAAACCATTTTACAAGTGTAAGATACCAGGATAAACAGAAACCATACAGAAGGCTAAGTGGATGCCCCCCAGTGCACCTGCTGATTCACTCCAATGACCTCCCATCAAATTTCTGGAAATGTTAAGAAGAAGAATCCAAGCAATAAGACTCTTCCCCTTAGCCCAGCGCAGGGTCACCATGATGGGAAGACAGAAGTACAAAATTCAGGAGGCCCAAATCAGCTTGAGGGCTTGTAAAGCCAGAGTCATGCTGCATTCAGCTAACACATTCCAGTTTAGTATACTTTTAATGTAAATAGCATGAGGAGGGGACTCCAGATAACCTGGGCCAGCATAGTCTGACTCCCTTCATTTTTGGTACTGGATCATCCTAAAGCTGGTAGCCAATTTTGAGACTCCTAGCTCTTTTCTTTCAAGAGCTACGCTTGCTACAAATGGACAGACAGATAGACATCCAGACCCTTTTATTATGATAGGTGCATGGTAACAGCAAGGCAAGTTATGTGTTTTATTATAATATTTGGTTTGTATCGGAGTCATATGCAGTGAGCTGGTAGAATCTCTGTCATCCTGTGGTGGTTCGTGGCAGCCGTGGCCCAGCACATGCCAAGTATACAGAGACCAAAGATTTTTTTAAGAGGATGTACCATTCCACAATGCCAAGGAAGAAATGCACCCACATGTTGCAACATAAAAATAAATCACAAAAAATGGGAAGAAACTTCTCCAAAATCCACCTTTTGTGTGCCAAAAAAAACCCCTACGCACAATAAATTTGGGTGTGTGCTTTTTCAGCACACCAAGACCTAATTATGAAGGGATTTCTATTGAATTGTTTCTATGAGGCAGAAGAGTTCAAGTGACCTCTTCTGTAACACAAACATAAAAAGAAAATAATAGGGACACTTTCAAAACTAAGTCTTTCGAGCGCTGAAAACATGTTTTGCAACACACAAAGGGCTAATTTTGAAGGGATCTTTATCATTAGCTTCTGTTTCCATGTAGCTGCAGGAGACAATTGTTCTCTTCCGCAACTCTGAAACAAAGAAAAATCATAGAAGCACATTCAAAACTAGCATCTTTGTATGCAAAAATACAATCCCTGTCCAAAAATACAATAACATTGTTTAATGGTTATTTGGATATTAAACAATACCATTGTTTAATGGTTAATAGCATGCTGCAACCCATGGGTATAATATTCCCAAGATTCACAAATGTTAGTGCTGGGGAAAAGGAAGAAGAAGATGAAGAAGAAGATGAAGAAGAGGAGGAGAAGGAGGAGGAAGAGGAGATTGGACTTGTATCCCACCCTTCTCAGAGTGGCTTACAAACTCCTTTCCCTTCCCCTCCCCACAACAGATACCCTGTGAGGTAGGTGGGGCTGAGTGAGCTCATTTTAGAATTGTTCTTTCAATGACAGCTCTGACAGAACTAAGCCTAAGGTCATCCAGCAGCTGCAAGTGGAGGAGTGGTGAGTTAAACCTGGTTCTCCCAGATTAGAGTCCGCACACTTAACCACTACACCAAACTGGCTCTCAAGCACCAGTATTCACAGAGATAATAGTTTTCAAACATCAGAGGTAAATGATTATTATTTACTTCATTTATACTCCACTTTTACTTTTCAATGGGCACCCACAGTGATTTATAGTTAGGGTTGCCATTTATACATGAGCCAGAATGTTTGGAAAGGCGATATAAAATGTAAACAATAAATAAATAAAATACATTATAATGGGCAATCCCACCCACTGGTACACCCTGTCCCCTGCCAGCACTCAATAGAGTGGCAAAAGAAAATGGGAGAGGGGGGATGGCATCTTTGGAACCTGTAAGCGACTCTGGGTCAGTGCAGTGATGCTCTAGGAATTTTTAAAATCTCTGTGGTTTTTACCAGGTTCCTGTCCAGAACTGATATGGCAACATTGTGTGATGCTGTTTTGAAGCCTCTTGACTCTGGAATGGTGCAGTTTTAACAACAAGGAAAAAATAATAAACATCCCTTCAAAGCTAATCTCTTCTGTTCTGCTAATCTATCTGCCCACAATCACACACACAAGTGCTCCCCAGACCTTCCATAGATGGCCTTCAGTTTGAAGATCATTACAAAACTGGGAAAGACCTTGATAATGAAATCCAGCCTAACAGGACTTCAAAATTCTCCCAAGTACAGTAGGAATGAGGGAATGAGGCAAGACATAGCCCAATCTCATCAGATCACAGAATCGGGGTCAGTACTTGGAAGGGAGGCCTCGAAGGAAGACAATGACAAGCCACTTCTGCTTCTCACTTGCCTTGAAGTGCCCTTGCTGGGAACACCACAAGTCAGTTGAGACTTGATGGCACTTTACATACACACTCATAATAGAAACAGCAACAACAAACACAATAATGAAACCTCTGTGCTTTACAAGGAACTAATTAGACGGAAAACCTGGAAGAGCCAAGGTAAAGCTTAGCCACAATCAACAACAAAACATTTATCTCATTCCTGCTTTCTTTTTGAGTTTAGCACCTCCTGGGTCATTTACACATACATAAAAAAAGAAGCAGCAACTTGATACTCTGGAAATGTGTACCTTGTTGAATCTCAGTGCTGCAAAACTGCTGTAAAGCTGTCCTGAAGCACACCATGGAAGAATACAGCAAGACACAAACACAAACCACATCACAGTGTGCCACCAGCAAAGGATCATTGTGCTCTAATAATATTACAGCAGGCATAGTGTTGGATCCTGTAGAGGATTTCCATGAAAGGAAAGGGGGATGACTTGTGCTGATTGACTGTCTTGCTGCAGACCTCCAGCTCCCACTCATGCTGTTCTGGGGGGGAAGGTCCTCTTCCCCCAGGAGTAGCATTCCACGCGGTATCTGAGGCTGCATTGGGAAGGAGGATGTAGAGAAATGGTGCTCCATGGGCAGAACTTTCTTCCCAGGCCCGTAGCTAAAGTGGGGCATCTCAGGGCTATGCCCGCTGACTTACTGGCAAGGCCCCACAACTTCCCATCCAGCCCAAGGCCTTTGAGCAGTGGAGGGTGTGGGGAAGGAGCTACGTATTCCTGCGCAGATGTCTGGCATGAAAGGCCAGCTATGGTGGCCACACAGAGCCAGACAGCACCTCTCTATTTCCCCCAGAAAGTCTATTTTCCCTGGAAAGTACTTGTTGCTGGCGGGCTGCGCTGTGCTGTCTGGCACAAGGGGCCGGCTATGGGGGTGCGAGGGGCCGTTGCAAGGAGGTGGCGGTTTGGTAGAGGCCCAGGTGGCAGAAACTGCAGAGCAGCTTGGGACAGGGTAGGGGTGCCCCCCTAAGAAATTAAAATGCCCCCTGACTAAAAAAATCCTGCCTACAGGCCTGTTTCTTCCATCTGTGGAAATGCTCTGTGGGATCCAAACTTTCAATGTCCATTTGTATCCTAACACTTAGTCTCTCTTCCACACCTTCGTTTTTACCTGAACATCCACCCTGAAGATAAGATCCAGAGAATACAAAGACTTGCTTGTTCCTTTCTGATTCTTAGTTTTTCACAGTAAAGGGTAGTATACAAGTATGGCTCCCCGTCCATTAACCAGAACACCTACCTGCAACATTTACCTGCCTTTGCCTCTGCTTGATGATATATTATTGTCTGTATTATCTAGCTGAAGTGAATTGCCAGAGCAATAATAAACTACATGCATAGTTTGTAAAATATCCCCACAAAACGAATGGACCAAGATGACCCGAGAAACTGTGTCAATGCACAGCGGAAGGCAATATTTATGACTGTGAAGTAAGCTACGAGGAAATTAAGTATTGGGCTAATGTTACGGAAAAAAAGGTAAGTGCTGGCTTCAGGAAGACACCCCTACTACTATTGCTCTGGTTAGTTCATAGAGAAGGCTAGTCTGAATGGCAAAGCTAACCTGGTAAGCATATGGGTTTAATCAAGCTGGGCAGAGTTTGGTATTCTGAAAAGCAACTGTGTGATTGCTTTGCTCAGATTGTACCTACTGCACAAAGCATCAGCCTGTATTTTCTGTGCTACTGTAAAGTTGTTTGAATAAAGGGGGGCAAAAGCATAAGCTGAACTACAGCCTGGGTCTAAGCCAAAGAAACCATGTAACTGTTTCACCTCATATCAAACCTGACAACGGGTTCACCCATCTCACATCCATGGCAATCCAATTCGGGTCTGTAGCTACAGTGGGGCATTTGGGGGGCCCGTCCTTTAATTAAAAGCCCCACCCCACAAATAGCAACACCAGAAACCTTATTGGGGGGGTATTTTAAAAAAATAAATAAATATGTGCAGGCAACAGCACCATGCCTTGCCCTCAGGCTTCCATCTCCCTCCCTGTGTGGAATTCCTGGGGTAGCATCATAGGACCTGGGAAAAGAAAGCTCAGAAGGCACTTAAATGCCTTTTGAGTTCCCTTCCACAGGGCAAGAAAGCTTAGAAGGGCACTCAAGAGTGGCACCTTCAATACATCTCCAACAATCCAGTCCTCCTGTATACCACCCAGGTCATGGTGAGTCTTTCAAAAGCATTCCCATCAGTCTTCAGGAAACATGCAAATTAGGCTCATGGAAATGTTTTTTTGAAAGACTTTCATCTGTCTGGTGCAGGGAAGACAAGGAGATCCAGCTATTACTAATCCTGGAACAGAACATAGATAGATATCCTCTCTTCTCCCTATCCTTATGGGGTTAACAAAATAGGGTGAGTGGTCAGTGCTGACTAGTGATATCCTCCTTGGGCAGGTTAAAGGTGAAATGCCTTCTCCTTTTGTGGCCCTGACACAAGTGCCAGACTATGATCTGGAAGAGCCAGGTTCAAATTCCCACTCTGCCATCGAAGCCCACTTGGTGACCCTGGGCCAGACGCACTCTCTCTCAGCCTAACTTACCTCAACTGTTGTTGTGAAGATAAAATGTAGGAAAGGGGAACAATGCAAGCTGCTTTGAGTTCCCATGGAGAGAAAGTTGGGATTTACATGAAATAAATAAATGCATCTGGGTCCCACATGAGAACTGTTAGGTTTTTTGAAAGTGCTGGAAAGATCTGACCAAAGATTTCCTGCTTTAGTCACACATACCCACACCCCACACATATACATTTCATGGGTTGCGATCACACATACAATTTGTGTGAATATAGGCATGAATGCTGGGCAGATTAAAGGAGCGCAATCAGATGCCAACATCTGGGAATGTTGTTGGCAGTTGTTGGCAACCCGTTTTGCTCCGCCGCACAAGCGGAGTAAAAAAAAACACCTCAGAAAGTCCTGTAGCAAATGGGTTACTATGGGCCACAGATGGATTTTCCTGTGTCTGATCACCCCAGTACTCTCCCATGGTGCCGGGATAGTCTGATCAGGCTATCCCGACTCCGTGCTGTTGTCCCCCCTGCCAATAGCAGTATGCGCATCAGCACACATCCCCACACATTCCATAGGGAGACCTCAGTGCAGAGGTGCGATTCATCAATTATTCATGTAAATGCATCGGGAACAAATGTTTTTGTTTTGTTTTTTTTAAATGACTCACCCGCAGTTGCATCTGATCACACAGTGGCAGGCTGTGCCCGCATCTACAAAAGTCTGTGTGATCACACAACAGCGGGTCAACTTACTACGGGTCAACTTACAACTTACTCTCCCCCCTGCGCTTTATCTTGCGCATGTGACTGCCATCATAGATTAGTTATATACAAGGCTCTATTCCTGCATACTTAAAATTGCCATGCACATACAACTGAGTTTCAATGAGCTGCAATAAAAAGGGAAAGAAAATAAGCAAAGGTCACATGGAAGAATACTGAAACCCTACCAGGATTCCACTCTCTCCATTACTGGACTGAACTGCTGTGATGTTAAATACATCCAGGCAGTCACTGGTGAAAAGGGAACCTGAAAACCAGGGTCCTAAGCGGAGGGGGGGGAGGCATTCTGATGGAGGGCGGGGGGAGGGGCAGTCAGAGCCAGAGATTACAAAAAAAGATGGATGGAAAAAAATAGCAGCAACCAGCGCTGGCTCTTGCAAAAAAACCCTGAACTAATATGTATTCTATTTTTTAAAATTACTTTATTTTTAAACCTACTTTTTGATCCAGAGCAATCTAAGATGCCTTACATAAACCAGTGAAGTACAACTGTATTATGATTCATGACTTATTTTGTTTTTGTTTGTTTTTGTTTTTGTTTTTTTTAAAAACTCAGGAAAACAGAGTCAGCATGGTTCAATGCTTATGTGCCAGATGAGGATGTGGGGGTCTTGGGTTCAAATCTCCCACTTTGCTATGGAAGCTTCTTGGAGACCACTGGCTAGTCATATGCTCTTAGCCTAGCCTCCCCTTACAAAGTTCTTTTGAGGATAAAATAAAGAAGGGAAGAATGTAGCAAGCCACTTTGGGTTCTGACAGAGAAAAAAAGTGGAGTGTCAAAGCAAAATAAAAATTAACAAATGAATGTTTTATTTTTTTAAAAAAACACCAACTTTTACGTCCCTGTCTTTCGCAGTCCTGGTATCACAGTAAGCACTCCAACTAGTCTGAGAATCAAATCTATATATATCACATTGTATACCCTCTCCCACTGCAAATTACTCTACTGCTATACTACTACGAAGTAGAAGGACTGTTAGATTTGAGTCCAGTAGCACCTTAGAGACCAGCGGTATGTTTATGGTATAAGCTTTCAAGAGTCAAAGCTTCCTTTGTCAGATAGGTAGAAGGAGTATCTGCAGGGATCCCAAAACAGATTCCTCACCATCACCACAACATTCCTTCCTGTCAGTTTGTTTGTGCTCCACTCAGTCATCCTGACTCGTTTACACCTTCAGAAATGCTGACAACTCAACAGCCCTTGCATAGAAGAGAAAAGGAAGCGCCTACCTCATTTAACAACACCGTTCACAACGGATTACCAAAGTACACATCCCTGGGAAAGAGCCTCTTATCTTTTAACATAACTCTGAAGTCTGTTTTTGCATCAGCCTCACTGATATACTGAGATACTATTTTTAGACGACTTTTTTTTATTTTAAAAAAAAGCAATAAATATACAGTTGTTGTTCAGGATTCAGGCATCCTTTTTTGCAAGGCTGTGCTTCAGTAGCAAGCGTATCTCACATCCCCAGAAGTCAAAGCTAAGCCTCCCATCTCATGGAAGTGTGATGCGTCTCTCTGGCCCACCCATCAATTGTTCTCAATAAGGTAGAGTGGTGATTAAACCATTTAAACACTAAGAAAAATCGCCTTGATTGATTGGTTGCGGACAAGGTGTTAAAAATCCACTGGACCTTGTTCACAATACCTATTCTCTCTCTTGATTTGAGCACCTCATGCATAGGGCTACCTTGACAATTTGTTTACAACTCAAAAGGAGCCATATTTCATATAGGGTTTGTCCCTCCTGTGCAGTGGGAAGATTCAGCTGTTGGCACATGCTCATAATTTACTAGCCTGCTGGACTTCCACATGAGCCAGGGTCATTAGTGTTGGTGGGTCATGCTCACGTGAAAATCAGCTAAATTCTGAAGGTGCGTGCTGTCATGATCCAAGGATTATTTATACTTCAAGCAAGGAAAATGCCTTCCCCCTTGAGTAATTTTCTCCTCCTGCTGCTACAATAATTCACCAGCTACCAGGAAGGGTTTTGTGCATTGTGTCACTGTTGGAAAATTCTGTTTTTCAATCTGTTTTCCTCCCTTACCTTTCCTATCTATTTTCACATTACCCTTCCTATCTATTTTCACACGTCCATTTATTTCATAGTTTTAGTAGGGATATTTAGATGACAGTGACACAGATATTTAATTTATATGAAATGCTACATCTTACAAGCATTGCCCCTTGCTTTGTGTATGCAACAGATAGAAATTCACTGGATATAACCGATAAGCGAATGCCCGCACACAGACATATTTCATTCATACCCTACTTTTCTCCCCAGTAAGCATCAAAAATGACTTACAACATTCTTCCCATCTCCAATGTATTCTTATGACAACAGGTCAGGCTGAGAGTGTGGGACTGGCCCAAGGACAACTTCTATAGCAGAGTGGGGATTTGAACATGGGTCTTCCCAGATCCTAGTCTGACACTCATAACCACTACACTGCAGTGGCTCTCAATGACGCCACTCTACTTTGCCGCTGAGCAGGGATTGGTATTGGATTGGTATCTGGTTCCGCAGATCCAATATGGGACGAAGTCCGCCATCCTTTTTTGGGACCGTGAAGTAGCGGGAGTAGAACCCCCGCTGGAGGTGGTTTGTTGGTACCTGTTCTATGGCATCTTTTGAGAGGAGGGCTTCGACTTCCGACGATAGGGTGTCGGAGGGAGGGGTGGTTACGAAGTACGATTCTTGTGGTATCTGGAAAAATTCTATTCTGTAGCCCTCTGCTACGACCGACAGTGCCCATTTGTCTGTCGTGATACGTTGCCATGCTGGTAGAAAGGGTGATAGACGGGTGGGAAGATCGGAGCGAATGGGGGAGTCAAAGACTCTGCTTGTTCGGTTTGGGTGGCTTAGCCTTGGAAGTGGAAGCGGACGGGAATCGTGGCTTGTGGCCATAGGGTTTCTGTTGATAAGCAGTAGACGATGGTCTCTGCCATTGGGGTTCAGTGGGAGATCTTCGCGGTTGCTGTTTGGACCAAGATCTCTGCCATGTCTTCTGCTTCTGTTGTCTCGATTGTGAGACACCCAAGTTACGAGATGTCTTAATGCTCTTATCTAAATCATGAAGGACTGTGTCCGTTGTGGAGCTGAATATCCTTCACCCTCGAAAGGGAGATCTTCCACCAAGAACTTTGTGTCTTGTGGAAGCGAAGTCGACCTCAGCCAGGCGTGGCGGTGAAGGGCGACTGCTGAAGTGAGTGTCTTGGACGTGACGTCCGCAGCATGCTTTGATGCGTTAAGCTGGTGCTTTGCTAGCACCATGCCTTCCCTCTGGATCTTCCTAGCAAGGCGTTGCTTATCCTCAGGAAGATGGGCCAGAAGTGGTGTCATCTGCTCCCAGAGGGAGTATTGGTACCTGCTCATGCAGGCTGTGTAGTTTGCCATTTTTATGCCCAGTGCACCGGCTGAATAAAATCGTCTCCCGAAAGAATCTAATTTCCGTCCCTCTTTGTCCAAGGGGGAGGAATGTCCGCTACGGCCCCTGGCCGAGGGGGTCACTACAACCGAATTGGGCTTGGGGTGGATGAATAGGAATTCTGCCCCTGGCTCTTGGAGCCTGTACATGTGGTCTAATCTCTTGTTGGAGATTGGAGTTGAGGAGGGGTGGCCCCAGGATTCTTTGGCAGTGCTCAAGAGCACCGAAATTAGTGGCAACGCTACCACGGTGGATGTATCCATCTGTACGATGTCGAAGATGGCATCGGTAGTGGTGGGGGTTGGCTGGACCATGGCAAGTGCCAGGGAATGGGCCATTCATTTGATAAGCTCTCCATAGGATTTCACGTCCTCGGAGGGAGAGATTGGTAAATTTTCAGCCACATCAGGGGATGGTGATGGCTGGATGGGAGATTCATCGTCAGATGATTCGGGAGATTCGGGTATCGAATGGTCGGAACGTTCGGAGGGAGACATAGGGGTCGACGGATCTGGTTGGTAGGGAGGGAGGTCGACGTCGGGTGAAGTAGGTATCGGCATCTGTGGTTTCGGTATCGGTTTCGGTACTGGAGTCGGTGTCGGTCTCGGAGCCGGGGGATCTCGGCATCGGGAGACTCTTGATGACGTCGATTGGCAATCCCACTCCGCCGGGTACCACTGTGGAGGTGGCGGGTAGGGGGAACCATACAGGTATCGCCATTGACGGACGTCCCACAGCACCGAAGATGGAGGGAGGCGCCAGTCTCGCTCACCTTTCGGTGCCAGCAGCGGGTCGGGTCCGGTCTCCGGACTGCTGTGAGGGATCTGCGTCAGCTCGATATCGGGTTTCGAATCTGTGAGCTGGATGGGTTGCGGCATCGGTGAGGCGGGGCTGCCCCGGGGTTGCTCGCGCCCTGGAGGGTCAAGCTGCGGAGACCCGTGCTGGGTCATGTCGGACGCGGGATGCGTCGACGAAGCATTCGAGGTTTTGTGCTTCAGCTTGCCCTTACCCTCTTTGCCCTCCTTACGCTTCTTAGCGGGAGTTCGTGGCAGTGAGAGGGGTCTTTTCGGTGCCGACTTCTCTGTACCGGAGGGGCTTCGCATCGGTGGCGATGTCGGGCCCGTCGGTGCCGATGGGGATGTTACCGAGGCATCGGCTGCGGACATCTTCGGTGACAACGCTGCTTCCAAGAGAGCCACTCTGAGTCGGGCCACCTGGTTCTTACGAGTTTGTTTGGAGAACGCGGCGCAACTCGAACAGGAATTGACACGATGCGACTCGCCTAGGCACAACAAGCAGAGGGAATGCTTGTCTGGGGGAGCGATTTTACTCCCACAATTAAGGCAATGTTTGAAGAAACCCCACCGCTGGGCCATAAGCCGGGCGGGGAGTAGGAAGAGGAGAATCCGAAAGCGAGTCCAGAAAAACAGTCCGTAGGTCAAGAAAACAAGAAAAATCAGTCCGAAAGGCCTTTCCAAATTGGAAAAATGAAGGTTAGCTACCGACCGGAGCAGAGAGGGGATCCTCACGACGTGGCGGTCAGAAGAGAACTGGCGGGATCCTCGTGCCCCTCCCCGGGTCATGCGCAGTGGGACGTGCACGTGACCGGGGAGCTGGCGCGAAAATCCGTTAGGCTTTGAAGATTACCGATCGGGATCGGCGCAGGCGCACTTAATCCCAGAGGTGTGATGCACAGAGACCACGAAGAAGATCAGTTACTTTCTATATAAGTATCTGGGAATAAGGTCTTGCATGAAATGAAGTGCTAGACTATATAGATGTATTCAGCAAAAAGATTCCTGTAGAAACTGACTGCATTTATGCTCTTTACTATTTGTATATTCAAATACTTTTTTCCCCTCACACAGCCTGGGAGATCCACAAAACTGTTCTTCATCTCATAACCACAGCTCTTTGCAACATTATCATACTGCAATGGGCACTGCCGTTATTTTTTAGGTACTGTTATTATTCTGTCCATCGTTGAACCCAAATGTCAGTCTAAATGTACATATAAAATTATTGGTTCAGTGATGGAAGCAGACAAGGAACTAGTTTGGATAATGATGAGAATCTAGAAATGTAAAATGACATGTTTTTTGAGAGGGGGCTGAGCACGGAGCAACAGATGGAAGCATGTACAGGCAGGATGTACATATGTTCACTGTAATGTGCGAACAGGGCTCTGGTCCCATTAGAAAAAGGAACATTGTTCTAACTGGGAGCTGCATGTGATGGAATGAGGTTCAAACTTTGTGCACCACTTTTCAATTCTGCTGGTTCAGGCTTCAAAGGATTATACATATATTTTGCCATTTTTTTATCATCTCTTTTGAAAATGAGAGCTGGGCTCGAACAGTCTTTTGCGCTTGAAACAGTGTCATACCAAGGGAGGAAGCCACATTAAATTGGCAATTCAGTTTCCACCTATTCCCCGTTCCTACTGCAGCCCACCACACCATTCCTCAGGGTCCCTATCAATGCACCCTCCAAGCTGTGGAGTCTTGAGAGCAAAAATTCTACTTCGTGAGCTACTGGCATTAAAGTCGTGAGCAAGCCATTTGGCTACTGCGTAAATTATTTTGCCTCTGGTGCCATCCTTCCTGAGCTAAGACAAAAATGGGTGAGCCGTAGGCTAAAAAACTGTGAGCTAGCTCACACTAGTTCGGCTTAGAGGGTACACTGGTCCCTATCCCCCTTCAAGCAGCATTTCATGAAGACAAGTGAGTTGCTGTTGGAGGAGAAAGGGAGAATACTGTCATTCCATTAATAGGAAACTCAGTCTGAATCTAGCCCTAACTTTCAGAGCCACCGCTGCAGCAGCAAGAATGATGCCAGGGGTAGGGATTTTTTTTTTCTCAGCATACCCCACCCCTGTGCAATGGCAGAGCCATCAAGAGGAAAAGCAGGAGTTAGGGCAGCTCTTAAAATGATGACTTAAGATCCTCCCCCCGTGACTTTTTAGATCTCAGATTGGTTGGCAACTATTTTTAGGGAGGGGCAGGGGTCATTTGGGGCTGGAGCTAGGCAGAGCGGAGCTCCACCAGCCCAGGAATGGGCACTAGGGCACCCATGGGCCGAATTAGATTCTCTGATCTGATTCGGCCCGCCACCGAATTGCCGCCGAAATTCGGTGGCAGATTAAAGAGTGGCTGGAAGGGAGGGGATTTGAGAGAGAGGCTCCAAACTTGCAGGGTAGCTGCTGGAGCCTCTCCCTGAAATACCCACCAAGTTTCAAGAAGATTGGACCGGGGGTCCAATTCTACGGGCCCCCAAACAGGTTGTCCCCATTCCCTCCATTGTTCTCTATAGTGGGAAAAAAGTAATGTTTTTTTCTCACCATAGGGGAAAATGGAGGGGATGGGGCAATCTGTTTGAGAGCCCGTAGAATTGGACCCCATGGTCCAATCTTCTTGAAACTTAGTGGGTATTTCGGGAAGAGGCCCCAGCAGCTACCCTGCAAGTTTGGAGCCTCTCCTTCAAACCCTCTCTTCTCCAGCCCCTCATATACCCTATGAGTTTTTGCCATTGACTTCAATGGCCCATAGGGTATAACGGGGCTGAAACTGACATTCGGACGGTGATGTCAGGGGGCATGGCATATGCTAATGAGTTATGCTAATGAGCTTCTGCCCCTCTTTTTCTACGAAATGACCCCTGGGGAGGGGCTATATTCCACCACCACCACCCAACTTGCTGCTGCTTCTAACAATATAATAGCCAAAGTAGCTGCAGTACTATTTGAGAACAGTGTACTTCTGTCCACTACATGCTAGTGCCAGAGTGGTGTAGTGGTTAAGAGTGGTGGACTTTTATTCCCCACTCTTCCTCCACATAAAACCAGCTGAGTGACCTTGGGTCAGTCACAGATCTCTCAGGACTCTCTCAGCCCCACCTACCTCACAGGCTGACTGTTGTGGGGAGAGGAAGGGAAGGCGATTGTACGCCAAAGGAAAAAAATTATGTAAAAAAAAAAAAGTAACCTGCCTCAAGCAGATGGAATATAAATATAAATATTCTTTTAAAAATCTACAGTCTCTCTGTGGCACTTGTAATCAATGGAAGTCCTGCCTGCCATTGAATATCATGCAATTTGATGGAGCTGTACAAATGGTAGGGTAAAATATTTTTAAAGTGTGTTCATTTATTTGCTGTCTTTCCTGTCAAGCCACAAGAGTCTGCATCCATCTCTGAAATTTCTTAAGACTTTCAGCTTTGATATTGGGCATATGTGTTCGGTCACCCGCTACCCCACCCACATTCTGCCTAGCCATTCACTTTTATCCCACCCTTCCTATGAAAAATGCTCGGGGCAGCATACATTGTTCCTGCCCTCATTTTGTCCCCCCCAAGTAACTTTGCTTTTTGTTTCGTTTCAATTAAATTATTATAAAGGAGTAAGAAATGATGTAATTGTCACTTGCAAGGCCGGCCCCAGATTTTTTTTGCACACTAGGTGAGGATAGTTTCTGCCCCCCCCCCCCCGGTGCGCCCCCCAATTTTTGAACATAAATGTATTTTAGGAAGAATGTAAAGTTGGGAGCAACTTGAAGGCACTTGACACTCACTCACACACACACATAGTTAATGCAAATGCCACACATGTGGTCTTCTCCCTTGCCAGCCCCCTGTAAAGAAATCCTGCTGCTAGTTGCCTTCTTGTTTAGTTTTTTTAACTTTATGTTGGTTTCCTTGTCTACATGATGACTGTGCCCCTCCGCCACCTGTCACAGTCCACTTTCACAATTAAAACAGCCCCCCAGCACCATTTGAACCACCTTCCCCATGGAGAAGGTGCCCTTGGGGTCCCTTGAGCAGCATCCTTCCCAGTCTCCCCGCCAGCTTTAAACTCTCCTGGGATTGTTTACCCCAGGCAGTGTCTCTTCTGGAGCCAGAGCAGCAATTCTTCTAGCCAAAGCTAGCCAGACATCCCTCTACCTCACCCCCTCCACGTACAGAATCCACTCCTGCTTCCTCTCTGCCACTCAGTTACTGGATAACTACCCCACACACACACACAATGTGACCCCACCATCTTCACAACTGGCCAAACCTCCCCTGATCTCCCCCCCCCTCAAAAAAGCTCTTCTCCCCCAGCTCTGCCTCTGGGGACGTCAAGAGGTGGGAGAAAAGCGCCAGCTGGTGATGGTGGGAAGAGTCCCGCTCTTTAGGGAACAAACTGCATGGACATGACAGAGCCTCACTGGGCCCGCCTCTCACCTGTGTGGACCCCAACACTATCCCCCAGTCATTTCGAAGGGTGTTCGTGTTGGGGGGGGCTGTGTGTGTGCGTGTAGGGGGGGTTAGACTGACAGTGGTGTGTCATGTCAAGTCGCCAATCGGCACCAGTGCGCAGGGCTTTTGGGCGCCATCTTTTCCCTTGCCCCCTGCTGGCATCTCCCCCCCCCAGCTGGTCCAGTCCTCGAAGGCAATGTGGGGCAGAGGCGGGGGCACAGACTTGTTGGAGCGGCTGCCGCGGGTCACCCGGGCTTCACCTTGGTTATGCCCACTCACCCAGCATGGCTGAGGAGCGCTGCTGCCGCTACCTGTAAAGTGTACTGGGCTCTCACACTGTCTTGTCGAGTCTCTCTCTCTCACTCTCTCCACCACCCATGTCAGAAAATACATTAAAGTTCATAGTTCACAGGCCCTAGACCGACTCCAAAAAATACACTACATGACTACCTAATGTTTAGGTTGCTTGTGTTCTCTTACAGCTAATATTTCCATTTAGATAGTTCTTAGCACATTCTACTATTAATTCAAAATAAATAAATTAGAGAGAGAGAGAGAGAGAGAGAGATAAACATATCTTCATTAACCATGTATTGGGGGAGGAAGACATTTATTTCTGTATTGACGCAGAAGTGGTTTAGAAAGTAAACTTTATACATATTAAATTCTTCTCACTGCAAGCAAAAAAAATAATTAGGGACAACATTTAGAAAATGTCTTGGGTAGAGAATCTTTTCAGAATCTGTCACACACGAATAGATTATTTCCAACACCCATTTAGAATATGTGACAATTTCTAATTGCATCTTCTTCCTTCTCGCCCCCAATCACCAGCCTCCATTCAATGGGAATTTTTGTTCTTTGAGAGGATGTTCCATCCACCTTATTATTTCCAAGACACACAGTTGCCTAGCAATCTGGGAAGTTAAGGTGGAGGGGGACATTATAACAAAACAGAGTTGTGAAATTACAAGGCAGCACAACCGTTAAATTGGTTTGCAACACTTATCAAGATGTTTCTAAATAAGAAAGGATATAGAATGGGCTGGAAGCCCGATAAAATCTGTGGATCATTTCTCAACATCCTCCCAATCCCTTGCTTTGCAGATATGCCGTTATTGCAAAATGGAGTCCTCCCATTTAACTTCATTAGCTTCCACGTGTTGATATGAGAGACACAGTCCTTGATGGGACGAGTCATTGGGGTTAGTGGAGAAGCTTCATGGAGATTTTATCCAGCAAAGCTCCAGAAAATGATGACACCTGAGGTAATTTTGTAAATTAATTCTGTCTGAACTTGATAGGGGTTTCTTGAATAAATGATAGGGTGCAAATGAAATAAACTAATGATGAATAAATAAACGATGAATGGGTGGGGTCAACTAGTGATTGAACAGTCAATTCAGAGTCAAATAAATTTGCAAATTACCAATAATCCGAGTTAGATTTTGTCCTCACCGAACAAAGGCATAGTGTCTTTAGAATATTTTATCATCCATTATTACCTTATCTTTTTTGAATACCCAAATTTAGCTATCCAGAAAAGAAAACCAGCCACTAGTTCTATGGCTTGTGATATAATGTTTTGCTTTGCTTTGCTTTTTAAATACTGATAATTTGTATGAGATTCCTTCTGCATGAGATTCCTTCTGCAGGTCTACAGAGAGATTCCTTCTGCAGGTCTACAGAGAGACAGCATACAAATTTTCTAGATGAATAAATCGCTAACACTACCCCACCTGGTCTCTATTGACTTTGCAGTTAGCATGCCACCTAGAGTAATATCCAGCTTTGATATTATGACAACCAGCACAATTTTTCCTGCCTTCCAAGAAACCTGTATGCTCCTGACCAGCTGACTAACTAGCAAAGTACTGAGCTCTTCCCGGGCAGACCTGTCACAGCTGAGCATGCCACCCTTGGATTGGCCATCAACACATTTAGGGAGCAAATACTCCTCTTTCTTTGGAAACTGAAACCCAACAGCATCTCTTCCTCAAAGACATAAGAACATAAAAAGAGCCCTTCTGGATCAGATCAATGGTCCATCTAGTCCATCATCCTGTCTCACAAAGTAGCCAACCAATTCCTCTGAAGGGCCAACAACAGGGCATAGAGGTTGAGGCCTTCCCCTGATGTTGCCTCCTGGCTCTGGGTTCAGAGATTTACAGTGTAATCCTAAAGAGAGTTACTCTAGTTTAAGTCCATTAAAATTAATGGGCTTAGACTGGAGTGACTCTCAGGACGGCAGTGTTGGCATCTCTGAATATGGAGGTTCCCCTCAGCCACCATGGCTAGTAGCCATTGATAGACCTATCCTCCATGAATCTCTCTAATCCCCTTTTCAAGCTGTTTATTCCTGAGGCCATCACTACATCCTCTGGCAGTTAATCCCACATTTTAAGCACTCTCCATGCTGATTCAACTAGGTTGGGTGCCCCTGCTCTGCATACATTCCAAAAAAGGCAAAGACAGCTCAGGGCTGGAGCTTGACATTGCAAGACTGCTCCCTGCCCAACATTCACTCTGCCTACACAGAACATCTGAAAAGGATCAGCTAGTTGCAGGAGTGTAGCTGTGTTGGTCCACAGTAGATGAGCTAGATTTGAGTCCAGTAGCACTTTAGACACCCACGTGATTTTCAGGGTACAAGCTTCCAGGAGTCAAAACTCTATTCATCAGACAATGAGGAATGGAGCTTTGACCCTTGAAAGCTTGTGCCCCAAATCCTGTTGGTCTCTAACATGCTGCTAGACTCAGATCTAGCTCTGCATCAACTACATGTTCTTATCCATTGCACATATACCTTTAATTCCAAATGGAAATCTGCCCCTCCCCCAATTACTGGTAGCTTCACCATACAAAAAGCATTTTCCCCAGGTTTGCTTTGCCCCTCCTATACACAAACCACCAAGAGTGACCTGTTTGAGAATGAAAAATCTGTTTCAGAACACACAAGCATCGCTCTCCCTTACCTGTACTTTCATCCATGCTCTCTTCTGAGACGTGCTCATTCTGGTGGACCCACTCCCCATTGCACTTGAAAAAGATCTGCATGGCGGGCACAGCTTTGCAGCGCAACACAATAGGGTTGCTTTTAATTATGTACGCGTCATCCGGCTCTTGCATAAAATGGGGCAGCGTCCCAGGAGCAGATGGGATCGACTCGGGAAGGACTTCACTATTGTCATTTCCTAAAAAATACAAAAGAAAGGACACGTCACACAATGGGGGTTTCCCACCAATCCCACACGAATGTCCAGGGGCTCTCAGTTAAGATGAAATACTTCTATCTAGAGGTCTGTTACAATCACTAGGATTCAGAGGATGCTGAAAATGCCATGCAAGGCCAATGCTCGATTGTTTTGAGTTTTTCAGCGTAACATCACCATGTAAAGAAACAGCTATTCAACAGCATGATCATTTTGCTTGGTGATACTTAAGTTATTGCTGACGAGAAATGACTAAGTTTTCAACAAGGTTTTCTTTTTGCCATAATCATATACAGCGTCATCCTTACGCCATTCTAAACCCACAGACTTAAAGGAGCGCGCTCTGCTTAGGATGGGACTGCAAAAGTTACAGTCCCTTACAGACTCATTTAATAGTTCTTTCTTTCCCTTTCCAAAACATATAAAGATCATAAGAGCCCTGCTGGATCAGAACAAAGGTTCATCTAATCCAGCATCCTGTTTCCCCCGTGGCTAACCAGATGCTTCAGAAAGCATAGGAACTTTTGGGAATTACGAACATATGAAGCTGCTTTATACCAAATAATACCACTGTTTGTCCTAGTCCCATACAGACTACTCCACTGCTTCTCAAACTTTAGCAAGTCGAGGTTGCCGTTTTGATCCCATTTGCTCCACGAACCCAAGATGATTAGGGGGTTGAAGCACTTCCTCTATGAGTAAAGGCTGAAGAGTCTGGGACTTTTCAGTTTAGAAAAGAGACGACTAAGGGGGACATGATAGTGGTTTATAAAATTATGAATGGGGTGGAGAGAGCTGTCAAAGAGGACTTTTTTCTCCTTCTCCTAAAATACTTGAACTTGAAGACATCCAACAAAGCTGATGGGCAGTAGGTTTAGACAAAAGGAAATACTACTTTACACAGAATAATTAAAATGTGGAATTTGCTGGCATAGGATGTACAAAAGAACATAAGCCGTGCTGGATCAGGCCAATGGCCCATCCAGTCCAACACTTTGTGTCACATAGTGGCCAAAACCCAGGTGTCATCAGTGAGGCTAGAACTCCAGAAGCCCCCCCCCCCCTGTGGCCTCCCAAGCAACAAGAATATAAAGCATCACTGCCCCAGACATAGTGTTCCATCTATACCTTGTGTATCCTGGTCAGCTACCCCCAATTCAGACCCCATCAATGTGTATTTATAGTTGGGATTTTTGGCTCCAATGTGCATTATTTTACATTAGCCCATACTGAATCCCATTTGCCATGCTGATGCCCACTCACCCAGCCTCGACAGATCCCTCTGGAGAGCCTCACAATCCTCCCTGGTTCTCACCATCCTGAACAACTTAGTATCATCTGCAAGCTTAGCCACCTCACTGCTTACTCCCAATTCCAAATCATTAATGAACAAGTTAAAAAGCACCAGACCTAGTACCAAGACCTGTGGTACGCCACTGCTTACCACCTTCCACAATAAAAGCTGTCCATTTATACTCGCTCTGTTTCCTGTTAATTAACTAGTTTTTAATCCACAAAAGGACTTGTCTTCTTATACAATGATTGCTGAGTTTAGTTAGGAGACTGGTTGCGGTCACACGCACGAGATAAAGCAGCGGGGAAGAGAGGCTATTTCCTACGGCGGAAGTTAATCCGCAGTTGTGCGATCACACAGTCTTTTGAAGCTGCAGACACAGCCCGCTACTGTGTGATCAGATGCAACCATGGGTGAGTCTTTTTTTTTTTTTTTTGCTGTTTGTCTCCAATGTACTTAAACAAGGGATTGATGATTGCACCTCAGCCCTGAGGGCTTCCTGTGGAGTGTGTGATGATGTACATACTGAGAAAGGCAAAAACAATGGCATGGAGTCAGGATAGTCTGATCAGACCATCCTGACGCCATGAGAGCACACTGGAGCAATCAGTCGCAGGAAGGTCTGTCTGTGGCCCATAGCAACCTGTTTGCTACCGAACTTTCCAAGGTGTCTTTTAAATCCGCTTGTGTGGCAGAGCAAAATGGGTTGCCAAAGGCTGCAGGGCACTTCCCAGATGCTGTTGTGCGATCATACTCCTTTACTCCACCCAGCATTCGTACCTATGTTGGGGCTATTTGTGCATGTGATTGCAACCTTTGATGAGGAACTTTATCAAAAGCTTTCTGGAAGTTAAGGTAAACAACATCTGCTGGTCACCCTTGTCCACATCCTTGTTCACCCCATCAAAGAATGCTAAAAGGTTAATGAGACAAGATCTTCCTTACAGAATCCATGCTAATTCTTCCTCAGTAGCTTTTGTTCATCAGTGTGCCTACTAATTCTCTTTAATAATGGTTTACACCAATTTACCCAGTATTGATGTTAGACTGAACAGCTATAATTTTCTGGATCTCTTCTGGAACCTTAAGATGGGAGTTACATTAGCTACCTGTTTGGTGTAGTGGTTAAGTGCATGGATTCTATACCAAGAGAACCACGTTTGATTCCCTACTTCTCCACATGCAGCTGCTGGGTGAGCCTGGGTCAGTCACAGTTCTTGAAGAGCTGTTATTTGAGCAGTTCTCTTAAGAGTTCTCTCAGTCCCACCTACCACAAAGGGTCTCTGTTGTGGGGAGAGGAAGGGAAGACGATTGTAAGCTTCTCTGAGACTCCGAGTGAAGGGCGGGGTATAAATCCAATCTCTTCTTCTACCTTTCATTCCTCGAGAATGGAGGCAGATTTTAGTGATAAGATTGCATATTGGCCATGTCACAGGGGATGCTCTGATTCAAGGGCAAAACTCTATGGTAAATTTGCCCTCAAACTCAAGTTTTGCCATCAAACCAGAGCATCACTGTGTGGCATCACCAACACACGACATCCCCACCCCCTCCAGGAACACCCTCCAAATCCCCCTACCAGTGACAAGGCAGGACCTGGCAACCCTAGAAATGCCAGAGGTGGCATGTTTAAAGAGCCACATGTAGTTCCCACGCTATTGAGTAAACGTTGCTCTTTTGGTAGCCCAGGAGAAAACCTGAGAGTAAGGAAGTCCTTTCTCTGAGATGTTCAGTACATTTAAAAGCATGGGGAAAACTCCAGAGACATGGCCTCCTACCCAAAGGGCTTTTATTTTTCTCTCCTCTCTTGGGCTTTCAAGGATTCTCTTTGCAGGTGGGGAAGGAAAGGTCACAAAAGGTCACAACACCCATCCTTCGCTACAGCTATTTTAACTGATTGGAAATGTTGTTGCTGCCATAAAGGTAAAAATAAAACCAACTAGCAATTCCAAGAAGCACTGTCACCACCAGTAGGCATTTCACTTAACAATTTAGTAGGGGGACTCACAACTCAGAATGGCTGCAGCCATCCTGGGGGACTAATTGATGCAGGAAAATTAAAGATAGCTGTCATGAATAGCGGGGAGGGAATTATAAGCTAGAGGACACAATTTGCAGGAAAGCATAGTCTGTGTGACAGCGAACAAAAACCCTGATAAAGAGAAATGAGTTACAGGTTTTCTACACTGGAGAATTTTGATACCCACATATAATCTCTACATCTCTCTTTGATACCCAGATATATTATCTGCTGCTCTCCAACCCAGGATTAACATCCAAACAGAGCCTAATGAATGGGTCAGTTCTGTTTACCATGATTTCTGTTGGATTTTGTCCTTCAGGGGGTGCCTTGCTGGAACCACCGTCAGACTGTAAGTTGTGAAAACAGGGATGACTAAATAGAAAAGGAAGCTGTTTGGCTGGGCAATTGCTGATACTTCTGTCCTTCTGCTGGCAATGTCTCAGCAGGAATGCACAGAAGCCTCTTGGGGAATCAAGACAAGGAAGAAGCGAAAATAGACCATGACTGACAGGAGGAGAGGGAACCAAAACAATACAGACTGTGGGGAAAGAAGACTGGCGCAATGATGCTGGAAGATCCACAGAGAATTGGCACACGTGGGACATTAACTACGATGGAAGGAGAATGTGTACAGTGACTCTGCAGCTTATAAATAATTAGAATTGCCTAGATGCTTCTTGGCAGTAGCTTTGTTTGATATCAGAAAAATGGATGGTTCTAGGTTTAATGGCACTTAGTGACACTAAACATTTTAACAGCCATTGCTTCGGCTTAGTCCGTGTACTGATTACAACATACTGGCAGTACACATAGCTTGTTACAAGTTTCCGACAGTATACTTTATGACAGCTTTACAGCAGTTTTGCAGCCCTATGAGTCCTCAAAAGCTCACTGGCTCAGCATCCAGGTGCTGTTTCATCCAAAGAACACAGGAAGAGCTAGTCCTGAAAATGGGCAAACTGGAAAAGAAGAATCATTTTCCCCTTGATCCATCCAGATCATTTTAGTACCTACCCCATTCCTATCTAAACACAAAAGGGTCCTATTTTTATCGTTTGTCATTTACAACACAATCTCTTTGTTCGAATGCCTGCTCCCAGAGTACCTGTAGCATAAGGAAACTAAAGAGAACATTGTCATGTCCACTTAGGGTATTTTCAGTCATTGTGGTGGTGGTGTTATTGGATCTATTGGGGAAATCCACAAGTGCCAAAGGGAAAACATGGGTTCCCCCAAACAGCACTCCCCTTTACTGTTTCAGGTTGGAAAAATGGTATGGGGGGAGACCGAAGCCTCTTTTCCATATGCACCATGCACTTGTGGGCACCATACACACAAAAACTGAAGAGAACCCCCAATTCACAGGTGACTGTGTTACATCTGACACGGGGGAGACCTATAAACAACCTGTGTCCTCCATAATGTGTGAAGGGGTCTGCTGCAGCTGCCAGTTCAGAAATAAAGTGTGGGTTGAGAGTCTTTAACGGTACAGAGCACAGATGAGACAGAGGAGGGAGACCCTGCCTCCTTTTCTTCGTTCATTTCTAGAGCTGGAAGGGAAGACAAGTGCTAGAGCAACAAATTGTAGAAAGTAAGGCAGGGCTGGGGAAAAGGTTTATCAGTCCTGCCCCATGTGTTCATTTCATTGTTACATTAGCCCCTGTGCACTACTTTACACATTAACAGGGCAGGCGTGAGGAAAGAAACCAGGGACTCCCAGTGACAAGTCTAACTTGACTAATTGGATCATTATTAAATCACTTTTAGGAAGGCATAGTTGCCTGTACCCTCTTAAGCCACTGAAGTCAGTTTTAATATAAACACCTGCATATATATATTTTAAGAAGGAGCTGCAGGGACATCTTTGTATGATTTAAATTGTGTGCGCACACACATTGTTTAAATGATGTAGTTCGCCCATTTATGACATACCAACCCACAATAAATATCACATCCCTGTAGGCTTTATTAAATTTGTGCATTAGAAGGAACAAAAGGCATTAAAGAGATTTTATGCAAGAACAAAACGTCACACTTCCATCCGTGCCTTGAGCGACTTCTAAGTTGTATGTTCGTGCTTATACTTGCACCGTTCAGTCGTGCGTGGATGAAGGCAGGGGAAAAAATATGCAGAGAAAAAGTAATAATCGTGGAATTAGAAACCAGGCCTTCTAACTCATCCACAGTCCTAAGGATTTCTTCCTATCAGAAGCATTTTTTAAAATCATTACCAGGATGGATTCATCACCATTATGCTAAGTACAGCAAAGCAGGGTCTCCACTGAATTGAAATTCAGATGATTTATTTAACATTCACATTTTTCATTTCATTTTGGGGAACTGAATAAAAGGGTACAGTCTAAGCAAGCCAGGGTGAAGCTGCTCTGTAATCCTAATACAAGGTTAACAGCTTGGAATGTTTATCTTGATCATAAAAGTGACTATGGATGTGACTCAGCGATATAAAGCATCTGGTTTGCACTGAGGAGGTCCCAGGTTCGATCCCTGTCAAATCCCTTTGAAAGAATATCTCAGCCTGGGACCCTCAAGAGCCTTTGCCAATCGGATTAGACAATACAGTTCTAGAGACATTAATGCTCTGAGTCACTATCAAGCAGTTTCATCTGTGTATATGAAAGTCCCAAGTTCTCTTCTGGTTGGAGAAACACTTTAACCCTGCCTTACAGGAGGGCTGGTCTCAGAACCAATTCTCTTATAGCCACCTACATTGAAGTAAGAGCCTTACAACTGGGGGACACGATTTTCATTTGAAAACCTATAGCCAACACTTAGCCTGCTGGTATGAAATCCTGCCCACATTCACCACCCTGGTTTACAATGGTGTGAGGCTGATCTCCCAAAGCAAAAATTACAGCAAAGGCATAGTTTACAATCACTTATCATTGCTAACAAGGGTTTCTCTCAGATGCATTACTTTGCAATAGGACTGGAAGATTTACCAGGTTCATCCATGGTCCCTTCCCAGATTCTGCAAGTGCTTCAGGTCCAAGTATGCTGCCTGGACAACTGTCTAGCTGTTGCAATAATTTGCAGACCAACAGCAGAACAACTGTGATGAGTTGTTCTCCTCAACTTTGAGTTGTTGAGCAATGAGTTGTTCTCCTCAACTTTGAGGTTCTCCTCAAATACACTTGATTAGAAATATGTGTTGAACTTCCTAAAGAGCTAGAACACACACACACACATTTCCCTGTCATCTGAATAGAGCACTATTAACAGTGTCCAACTGCCTGCTACTAGTTGTCACTGCCCCACCATACCAACAAAGGAACGACCAATATGGAAAGATCAGACAAGAAGAAGTTGATGTGGTGACTAAAGAAGTCCTATGGAGAGAGATCAAGATTGGTAGCCATGTTAATCTGTCTGTAGCAGAAAAAAGAGTAAGAGTTCAGATACGTGAAGAAGTGAGCAGTGACTCACAAAAGCTCATACCCTACCACAAATTGTGTTAGTCTTTAAGGTGCTACTGGACTCTTGCTCTTTTCTACTCCTATGGAGAGGTGAGACTGGAAGAGATTGCATGCATGTAGTCAGGAATCTAATCTCCACCAGGAACTTACAAGATGTCACAGGCAAGCCACACTGCCTCAAGCATCCAGGCCCTCGGATGGGGATAAGAACTTATGTATCCTGTAGGGTTGTTGTAAGGACAATGTTCATGGTGTGCTTTGAAAGCATTATACAAATGTTAAGAGTATCATGACAAGCTCGTATGATGCAGTGGTTAGAGCAGCAATTCAGGATTGGGAGTGGCTTGGATCCGAATGCCCACTCAGCTGTGAAACTCACTGGTCACACACACTGAGTCTAGCCTACTTCATATTGTTGTCTTGAGGACACTATGACAGAGAGGTTAGCCACAAGTTTCACACTGGGCTCCTTGGGGTAGAATAAACATTGAACAGGTCAAGTTATAAAGCATGATCAAGATTGAGTATTTTTTTTAACTTCGAAAATTTCCTGAGAAATTATATACATTCTGTGTCAAAGTAACCCACCCCCATCCAATTCAGTAACCAAACCTGGTACATTTGGGGCGAGGGCAAATTTTCCCTATGGTGTGTTCTGCTTTTCAGGAAGGAACAATGAGCTTGACAGAGGACAGAAACTTTATCCATTCAACAGCAGAAGTCCAAATCAACACTCTTTTCTTCATCCTTAGCATAACTGCAGAGCAATTTAATTGCATGTTCTCCAGTTCTATTGTGATGACAACATTCATTCACTAATGTTCATTATAATTTTTCTAAGGCTCAAGTGTGCCCCCATCCCTGAAGTTGTACATAGTTACTCTCAGACACACATAATTGAAAGGCATCTGTTTCCTAACATTATTTTTGATAGTCTGTTCATGAAATGAATGGATGCAATATATTAGCTCAAATGAAATAAAGCCACTGTGGCTGATAGAACCAGGCAACCCCTGAACCAAATCAAACATCTTTGACATTATTTATTTAATATATTTATTTATTAGAGCTTGACAACATAGTTTGGTACCAAGCAAAAGGAGGAGCAGGAGGAGGAGGAGATTGAATTTATACTCCGCCCTTCACTTGGAGTCTCAGAGCAGCTTACAATCTCCTTTCCCTTCCCCTCCCCACAACAGGCACCCGGTGAGGCAGGTGGGGCTGAGGGAGCTCTTTTGAGAACTGCTCTTGAGAGAACAGGTCTGAGACACCAGCAGCTGAACATGGTGACCTGGGGAATCAAATCAGGTTCTCCCATATTAGAGACCACACTCACTCCTAACCACTACACCAAACTGGCTCTCTGTTATAGCTTTTCATTTAGGTCTGTCAGTTTTAAAGAGTAAGACAATTCATAGCTCTTTTTATGGCAATAATCCAAAAAAGAGAAAGAGTGGTATATAAAAAAATAAAGTATTGGGGCATGTACTGCTGCTGTTTTAGATTTTGACAGCCAAAGCAGAGAAACAGAGAGGAATTTCATACAGCCAATATGTTTGGTTTCAGGAATTCTTCAGTAACAGTTTCTGTCCCCGAAGCACTTCCTCCGATGATGAGTGTTTTTGCACCTCTTTTTGCCCATGCGGGTGATCTCCGTGATTTTTTTAAAAAAAGAGCTGATCCAGGCTGAGTCTTAAAACGTTCTGTGTGTGTATGAGAGAGAGAGAGAGAGAGAGAGAGAGAGATCCAGGCTGAGTCTTAAAATGCTGTGTGTGTGTATGTGCGTGTGTGTGTGAGAGAGAGAGATCCAGGCTGAGTCTTAAAATTCAGGGGTATGTGTGTGAGAGAGAGATATCCAGGCTGAGTCTTAGGCTGTTTTTACATCTGACTTTCCCGCTGGAATCATTCTAGTTCCAAAAAAACCTGCCCACACTTCTGTGCGGTGTGAAACCGTGCTGCTACTGAAATGTCCATATCTACTAATTGCCCTCCTGTGGTCAAGCTAGTATTCAACCAGCTTGATTCTGCTTTAAACAATTGCTGTTGATTAGGGCACTTAGACCCCCTGGAGTGAAATTTCACACCACTGTGAATTCAGCACAGGAAAAGACAGCAGTCAAACTACTTTAGAGGGGAGATGTAAAATGACCCTTAAAATGCCATATGTGTGTGTGTGTGTGTGCATGAGAGAGAGAGAGAGAGATCCAGGCTGAGTCTTAAAACGCCATGTGTGTGTATGTGTGAGAGAGAGAGAGATCCAGGCTGAGTCTTAAAATTCAGAGGTGTGTGTGTGAGAGAGAGATATCCAGGCTGAGTCTTAAAACACTGTGTGTGTGCATGCATGTGTGTGTGTGTGTATGTGTGTGTGTGAGAGAGAGAGAGAGAGAGAGAGAGAAAGAGATCCAGGCTGAGTCTTAAAACGCTGCGTGTGTGTGTGTGTGTGTGTGTGTGTGTGTGTGTGTGTGTGTGTGTGTGTGTGGCGAAAAGAGGCTTGAAAAGAAAGTGGCAGTCTGCAATGGCAAACCACTTCAAAGACGGCTCCAAAATTGTAGGAGAAGGGCTGTCTGAAATGGCCGTCACTGTACCAGTTTATTCCAAGCCGGTTCAGTAACGTTTTTAAAGGTGTAGTGTGAAATTCCCCAACATGTTTTTGTTTGTTTGTTACATTTAAATTACAGGAAAATAAACTTATTCAGAATTTTTTACAGGGCCCATCTACAGAAACTGAAAGATGTAATCTTGGCCAAACTTTTAGCTCTAAGGAATGAGCATTTTAAACTTAAGGTCAGATTTCTTTTTTAAAAATGAATTAAAAATACTTATATGAAAATAAATGGCATTAGCAGTGTTACAGCAGATGCCATTAGCAACCTGCTATATTCTAAATTGTACCACTTTATGGACTATGATGTGGTAGGTTTTTACGATTTATACAGCCCTATAAAACCAAACAGCATTTTATTCCAAAAAGCATGTCTTAGGAAGCCACAAAGAGAGCAAGAAAAAGGATTTCTGTCGTAACAAAAGTAATATCTTCCTTTACTAGAAATCTTATTTGGAGAAATGTGGGGATTTCCGGGGGTGGGAGGAACCAGGTGCCAAACATACCCTTTGCTATTTAGAAAAAGTAAAGATCTCTCTTCTCTCTCTTTTAAAGTCTTATTTGAAGAAATGTGGGAATTTCTGCGGGTGAGAGGAACCAGGTGCCAAACATACCCTTTGCTATTTAAAAAAGTAAGGATCTCTCTTCTCTCTTTTTTAAAGACTTATTTGAAGAAATGTGGGAATTTCTGGGGGCGGGAGGAACCAGGTGCCAAATATACCCTTTATTTATTTATTTATTTATTTAAAAAAGCAAGGACCTATCTTTTGTTTTAAAAATAAATAAATAAAACACCACAGCTGAAGCAATGTCACAACTTTAAGGGGGGGGGGGGAGAGACTGCACAATGCAGCATCACAGGCTCTTGGACATCATTTGGGCTGCTTACCAATCTCTAGAATCAATAGGAACATGTGCAGGGACACAGAACTGGGGGGAAGAAGAGGCAGCCGCAGACAGAGGGAAGAGGCAAACGGTACAGGGACAGAAGGGAGGAAGTGGGGACCAGGAGAGGGATGAAATTCCCAAACTCCCACAAATTATTCACAGTTCTCTCACTTCTCTATGTTCTGTTTCTGAACTTGGTTGGCCTATAGGGGCCAAAAGTTAAAGGGCACTGCCAACAAACCTGTCAGAAATGGCTTTCTATGCATTCAGCAATTTTATGTTAGGGTTAAAAAAATATTCCCTATTTCATTCTTTCTTTTAAAAAAATGTTTATTTATATTTTTTACTGATGGGGTGGGGTACTCTGCTTTTGGAAATTGGTTTTGTAGATTTGTTTATAACATGTAGACATGTTATATGATTTTACAATGCAGTATATACAGTAAAGATCCACTATGCATGCCATTTGTAAGTAAAATGTATGCATAATTTCTAATAGCAAAGGAACTGGCCTTGATATAATCATGAACACTGTATAAGTTGGCTACATGCAGACAAGGTAGGGATTGCCACATACTTGGATGACTTCCCAGCAAAACTCTGTAAATTAACCAAAGAGACCCCCTTGGGGGGAGGAACCACTAATGAGTACTGAAAGGACAGGAGGGACAGAAAGCTTGCTGACCTATAGGTGGGGCCTGAAGATCTCCTGTTATTATACTTGATTGCCAGACAATCTTCCCTGGAGAAAATGTCTGCTTTGGAGAGTGGACTCTATGGCACTATACCGTGCTGAGGTCCGTCCCCTCTCCAGACCCCAGGCTCCACCCCCAAAATCTCCAGGTATTTCCCAACCCAGAGCCGGCAACCCTAAGGCACAGAATGGTGAGAGCACCTGAGTGTCAGGAGAGGGTGGGGGGGGCGATGATCCTCTCTAAGCCCCTGAGAGTTTACAGGGGGAGATTCAGAGAGAAGGGGAAAATTCTGAATGGTTCCCCAGCTCTGCAATTTTACTTGCTTTTTACGAATAGGGTTGCCAACCTCCAAGTGGTGGCTGGAGATGTCCTGCTATTACATCTGATCTCCAGGCGACAGAGATCAGTTTACCTGGAGAAAATGGCCACTTTGGAAGTTGGATTCTATGGCATTACGCCCCAAACCCCACCCTCCTCAGGCTTCACCCCCCCCCAAAAAAATCTCCAGATATTCCTCAACACGGAGCTGGCAACCCTAAGGGTATAATGATGGTTTGGTAGAAAAGTACTGTCAAGTCACAGCTGACGTATGGGAACCCTTGTAGGGTTTTCAAGACAAGAGATGTTCAGAGGTGGCTTGCCATTGCTTGTCTTCGCATCACAACCCCGGTATTCCTTGGAGGTCTCCTATCCAAACATTAACAAGGGTTTAGCTTCCAAGATCTGACAAAAGCAGGCTACCCTCAGCTATCCAGTTCAGAGACAATGCTGATCTACAGATGCAAAAATCACCCTGAATAGTTTGTGCAATTTTATTGGGGGGAGGGGGGGCCTGATCGGAGGAAATAGAAAATGGCATGAAAATAACAAATTATGTGTTCAGTTTGTTCAAAAGAGAATCAGAATTGAAAAGGAGATATTCACACTGAAACAGCAGGGATGATAAGTTTGAACTCACCCGTAATTTAGGTGTTGCTTGTGAAGTGCTAATGCAGGGAATAGTTGGGATTTAAATAGGGGGGCAACATCCAGGTGGTGATTACAGATTGCTGGGATTATGACTGCTCTCCAGGTGACAGAGCTCAGTTCACCTGGAGAAAATGGCCCCTTTGGAAAATGGACTAAATGGCATTATACCCCACTGAAATCCCACCCCTCCCCAAACCCTGCCCTCCTCTGGCTCCACCCCCAAAATCTCCAGGTATTTCCCAACCTGGAGGTGACAACCCTAGATCTAAAGGACATTTTGCTGCTTGCTTATGGGCCCAAACAAAGGTTGTTCAATCCATCTCTGCCTCCAATCATTTCATCCAATTCTCAAGTATTGTTCAGTTATGAGGGGGAAACAGTAACAAGTAGGGCAATGGGGGGTGGGCAACTAGCGTCAAAGAAGACACTCAAATCAAAGTAAATCCATTTTTATATTTGTAGTGAAACATCCTGCAAGACAACTGTGAATTCCTTTGATGTTATTAAAGAAAACCCATAACAAGCACAAGAAAAGGTCTGAGAGTCAATTAATTCCTTCACAACTTAGGTATTTCCCAGCCTGTCCTAGAAAATGCAGTGTTTATAGTAAATGACAACAATTACAGGATAAATTATTGAAGGTAGTTGGCAGTTCTTCAGATGTGCTAGTAAATGTCAGGAATTACTGAGCACGGAGTCTTGTTTCTAAGATTTATATCTGGCTGATTGAAAATCATGGGGGGGGGGTGTTAAAGGCAAATGATGGAAAGAAAGGTAATTTACAGGGGAGGGCCACTTGGTTGGCTCTGAGAACGGTATATGTCAGAAATATTTGTCTCTGTGGGATTTCTTTATGCCCTGACAAACCAGTCACAGCAGCTGTCATACATACCCTGGTAAACAAGAGAAATAAATATAGATGTCGGTCATATCCCATGAGCAACTGGTTGATTGTGAGAGAAAGTGCCAGAATATTTTGAATTTTCCTGTTGGACTTCTAAAATCTCACTAATTACTGGTATAATTCAGTATGAACTCTGTGAAATCAATGAAGCAGAGAGAGAAAGAATGAGTGACCCTAAATAACTTTGTGGCTGAGTGGGGGCTTGAATTAGGGTTTCCTCAGCCCTAGTTTAAGCACTCACTTTAATGAATTCTATTATTCTGTGGCGCAATAGTGGTGTTGGTGGGAGGGGTGTTACAGAGGTCCATAATGGAAATAAACAACATTAGCCCTATCATGGCAGATGCTGGATATGCTACCAATTAGTAAGGAAGCATGGAACGGGTTTTGTGCTTTTAACATCTAACAGTTGAAAACATGGGGCAGGCACGATGTTTACCTTACAATGAAGGCCAGAGTTTCACCACAGAAGTTCACCACTACCAGGCATGGTTCAGCATCCATCTCTGGTTGCACTGAGAGAATGACAAATGCTACCATGTTGTTACAAAATTTCTATGAGGCAGCAGGAGATATCCAGAAATTGCCCCTGGAATGAGACTCACAGAAATGAGGGAATGTGTTGTAGTGATAAGAATGTGGAGCAAAAACCATCTCTTTGGGAAGCAGGCCAATAGGAGGGGGGGGCACTTTAGGCTCCTTGTCTGGGACTACTGAAGATCTGGAGCTGGAGCTGGAGCTGGGGTATACATGTGAAACTTCCTTATGCATGTTAGAACAGTGATACATCTAGATCAGTACAGCTTATTCTAACTGGCTGCAACTCTCCAGTGTCTCAGGCAGATAATACCCCCCCCCTCCGAACAACTGCTATCTGAGACCCTTTGAACCTGGGAGCTTCTGCAGGTAAATCATATGTTCTACCACTGAGTCCCTCCCTTCCCTCCCTGTTTGTGGTGGAAAGTGGCAGGGGAAAAAAGCAACACTGTTTGAAATGGCCAGAGCGTTTCAGAGACATCTCATTAACAGATAGGGTTGCCAAGTCCGGGTTGGAAAATACCTGGGGACTTTGAGGGTGGAGCCGGGAGAGGGTGGGGTTTGGGGAGGGGAGGGGCCTCAGCAGGGTACAAAGCCATAGAGGCCACCCTTCAAAGCAGCCATTTTCTCCAGGCGAGCTGATCTCTGTCAGCTGGAGTTCAGTTGTAAAAGCAGGGGATCCCCAGGCCCCACCTGGAGGTTGGCAACCCTATTAACAGAAGGAAATTTCCTGCATGAAAATCCCATCCCTGTATGGCTTTACTTGAAATCGGGCCAACAATGAATAACATTCGGTTTAGAATGGTAATGTGAAAGGGGCCTATGTAAAAAAGTGCCTAACTTGAGCATGCCAGGAAACTATCATTCTGTACATGTCTATAGGCTTCTCTTTAAAATTGATTCCCCAAGGCCAAACCCCCCCCCTCCCTGCTCTGCCAAAGTTTCTCCTATTTGTGGCAGAGGTTGGCCATGGAGAGCATTGATTGGCAGACCTCTGTCATTAGTCACTCCCATTCTGCCCGGAAAAGTTTGAGAAAACTGATTTTGCTTTGATGGTACACTGTCAAAAGTGTGTGTGTGTGTGTTTTCCAAGACATCCCACCTGAAGTGGGGAGGAAAGGCACTGAATCGTGTTTGATTAGCTGATTAGTACATCTGTCAAACTGGTTGCCAAGGCTAGGGGAAGCCAGGCTGAAGGTATAAGAGAAAAAAAAACACAGTGAGCCCTCCTTTCAAAGCACGCCTGAATATAGTCATAATCTTTCAGCTTGCTCCTCTCTACCTGCATTCCCTCGCCTTCGCTGCACAACTCAAAAAGCTTCTGGCTTCGTTCTTACACTCAGTGTTTATGATGCATGAGTGGATGACAGCGACATAAAAGCCGAACGAAAAACAAGGGCCATGAGGGTTCCTTTGCTGTAGGATGTGTAAGAGATTCATGCAAGGCCAAGGAAAGAGTATTAGCACAAAACCCACATTCATTATTCAGATGGGAAAACAACCAGATGGGCCTTGTCTACATGCTCTTAATCAGGAGACCTTCCTCCCCCTTCCTCCTCTGCTTTTTTTTTTTTTTTTGGTGCATGAGGATTTCTTTTTGAAATTACTTAAGATGTTGATGAGAATTGGGGATTTGATGTCCGCATAAATCCCTAATACCTTTGTACCTTTAATACATGGATTTACTAAAACCTACAGGGACATGTTATTTAGCAAAGATTGACAATAAAGGAAACGGCAAGAGTGGTCAGCAACAGAACATGCATGCTGATTTGTTTTGAAGCTTAGAGCAGAGAATTGCACTTTTTAAAATGTGGCTTATTTCATAACCTGAAAAGGCAGGATTCAAATGACTTCCATGCATGTGTCCATTTTTTTCCCCAAGGGGAGCTGATGCATTTCATCAGTGCATCTTGTTAACATAGCCGTAATAGTGCATGGCATAGTAACTGCACAATCAGTCAAAGCAAGCTCCACCCCACTGATGGTGTCCAGTTGTTGTTGTTTGTTTTTGCTGCTGGGAACAGGCTTGGCCTTGCCCAGTAGGCAGATCAAGGAGAAACTGATAGATTTCCCAATTCAAAGTGTGTTTATGCTCTCTCCAGACTCCGAATCCAGAGTCCTGCCCTGAACCACAAAGCTATCTCTCATTGGTCATGATCAAGTCAGCAGGTGTAGATACCAGCATCTTCTCCTGAGGAATTACATTATCTCATGTGGGTTGGGGAGGCACAGAAGGCATAGTGCAACGGAATGTTTACTCACCTACTCTCATGATGCATCTGATCACTTTGAAGTGGAGAAAAACCTCTGTGTGGAAGCAACCATGCTTCACTCGCTAGTTCCAGCACATCAAGCCACTGTTAAAGGTATGGTTATGGAGACCAATTTAAAAGTTGGCAACCATGGAAACCTGGATCTCATCCAACAAATGCATCACTTACATTTATTTTTTTTTAAAAAAATGGAAATGCCTTTACTATTAAAACAAACAAACACTAGCATTCTTAGGAACAGCACGCAAAACAACCCAAGGGATTCAAGTGAGCCCTTGTGGTTTTAGAACCTGAACAAATGGAATTTGATTTCTCACTGCTCATTCAGATACAATGCCAAATCATGATTTGATGTTACATAAGCAAGCCTTTGCTCGTGTGATTCTCTTCCCCAAACTGTTTGACTCTAGTTCTGGTTTGCAATGAAATTATGGTTTGCTCACATCCAATCTGGCAACCTTTGGATTACCACAAACAAGGAAGAGAGGGGAAAGAATAAGAGAGGATGAAGGGAGAAGGAGTGCCTGAGAAGGCCAGCTCCATTTTTTTTCCAGGGAGGGGTGGGAAGATGTGCCCTTAAGTGTGGGCCACTGGCTCATCCTCCTTCTCTTAAGTGTCTCCCGCCCACACGTGTGTTCATACATATACACACATATAAATATACATCTCTCCACCTTCCATCAATAGAGTGAATACTGGCAGAGCTAAAAAGAGCCAAAAAAGAATCACTGCTCAAGTCCCTCCAATGTCTCTCTAAGCAGGCAATTTCCGCACAGGCCTTAGGGAACCCAGTTACTGGTGGAAAGCCACCCAAAATGAATGGAATGCAACTCCTGCACAAGAGAGACATGTCCCACTGCCTCTTACCTGGTTATCCACACTCTGACATTCATGATCTCATCTGTGTGATGACACCCTATTTCCCTGGGGTGTGTGGTTGAGACCAGGCATCTCTGGTCAGCAACAAGCCCTGTATCACTCTGTGGTGATACGCACGTGAACATTAACCCAGTAAGACACTCTAAGAAGTAGAGAAATCAGCTGAAGCACCAGACTTCCATGTAATCCCAAATGATCTGACAACATGCCTGAACAATTGAACACACATGAACACATGAAGCTGTCTTATACTGAATCGTACCCTTGGTCCATCGAAGTCAGTACTGTCTACTTAGTCTGGCAACAGCTCTCCAGGGTCTCAGACTGAGATCTTTCACATCACCTCCTGCCTGATTCTTTTAACTGGAGATGCCAGGGATTGAACCTGGGACCTTATGCATGCCAAGCAGATGTTCTGCCAGTAAGCCATAGAGCAATGGTAAACCAATGCAAAACTTCACTCCTTCCCCTGCTGCATACCTGATTACAAAGGTAAAAGCATAATGAAAGCATTCTTTAAGTCAACTAGATGTTACTGAAGTCTGATTATTCCAGAAAAAGCACTTTACAGCTGAAGCAATACGGTGCTCAAAAATGGTTAAGCACAGTCAGTGGTCCAATGTATCACAGTTAATTGACAGGCCTTGGGATCTCAGTGTCCCTTACATGCACAACTGGTCTGAACATCACAGGCCAAGGAAAAGAGTGTGGATTAATTTGTGCACAAGAGACTTAAGAGGTAGCTACACTGTTCCGGCCTGCTCTGAAGGCACTAGTCAGCCATCCTGGACTTGCCACTCTCTCTACCTCGAGATTTCGGAGGTGATAGCATTCGTGTTTCATTTCAATGGTGCCTGCAATCATAATTGGGTTGCCAAGATAATATCCTTACAAGTGTGATATGGTAAGACAATGTCAAACCGGAGAGGGGGGGAGAAGAAAACAAAGGAGATGTCTGTGCTATTGAAACAGAGATGACTTTCTGAGATCAGGATGTAGCAAAATAATGTCACTGCAAGTGTGCGAAAACAACTGTTCAATGTCAAGGCATTAAAGGGGGGGATGTTAACACGTCTCTCTATGTGACAGTGTGATGCACAGACAACATCTCAGTGGTGTCAAGGGGATGCTGATGTGTGTCGCATTGCAAATTCTAAATCAAAGAATGCCGTTGAAATATAGGCTCCTGTCCCATTTTGCAAAGCAGCAAACATTTGTCAAGCATTTGGGGTGTCACATATCTTTCAAAGGAATTTTAACATACTGTTATGTTAAAAATCCATGTACTCCCCATTGCTTCTACACATCTGCCATGTTCCTAAGCCTAAAGTTAGGGTGTACCTGTAGGCCTCAAAGCAGCCTCTCTTTCACAAAGGCCAGAGGTACATTATGCTATAGACCTATATTTCCCAGGCACCTTCCAAGTCTTAGGACTGAACTGGGGGGAAATGAAGCTAAGTCTCTGAAGCTAAGCTGCTTTTGGAGGGAGTTGATCCCTTGCCCATGGTTTAGGTTGTCAGGTGGGGGGTGGGAGGGAACTTTCCAGGACAGAGTGGGGCGACGGCACCACATATGACATCCCCAATGTGATGACATCATGCGGAAGTGACATCATCACACCGGGGATGTAGCACGGCGACAGTCTGGTTTTTGGACAAACTCTATTGTAAAATTGGGCTCATCCCATAGAGTTTCACCCAAAAACCAGAGTGTCACCGCACAATGTCCCTAGCATGATAATGTCACTTCTGTGTAATGTCATCACATTGGGGACATTGTGGGGTTGGCCAGTGGCAGGCAGGAACCCCCAAAATTAGGGGATCCCCTGCTCCCACCTGGGGCCTGTCAACCCTACCTAGGGTGGAGGGGTTCTGGCCTACTAGGGTCAGGTAGTAAAAGTGAACAGGAACTAAATAGTGTGGTTGCATGGGGGAGCTTTGTTGTTTTCCGGCCAGCTTCTTTCTTTGTGAGTTTTTGTCCTGTATCAATTCTGCCCAATTCTGGTAACTTCTTCTATTTACTTGCTGTTCCTTTCCTTTCATTCCCTTAAGAGTCCACTGGTTAACAAATCTTGGACAGCAGAAGATTCTCATCCCTCATTTTTTGGGTGCAAGGGCTAAAAGGAGTGAAGCGAATTTTGCTGTTGCCAGAGTGATCTTAGGATCCTTACTGCAAAGCAAGAGCCAGAATTTCCAGGGTGTAAGGGGACAATTGATCGATTAGAGGCTTAATATAACGATCCCTTATACGCTAAAAAAACCCTGCATTCAAGCAAAACTTGAAATAGCATCTGTCTAATAAACTGTTTCTTGTTCACTCTGCCTGAGTTCTTCACGCCTCAAATTTGGCCATAACCCAGGACACACTTCAGGGACTTGCCTGGGGCAGGGAGGGTGCTTTGGGCCATCTCTAGTAAAGCCCTAGAGCCAGAGTGGTGCCAGCCAGTTAAGGACCCTGCTTCTTCTAGGCATGAAGGGGGCAGGAGGAAAGAAGGGTGTGCAGGGGAGAGGAAGAACTCTCTGGAAGAGACAGCCAATATCTGACAAACCTGCACAGCACTGCACCATTCCATGACAATATCCTAGAGCAAATCCAGAGGTATGTGTTCCATTTTATTTATTTTGGCTGGGGAGGCATGCTGACTCCCACCACAGTGCCCTGTTACTTCACTGTGCATATATGTTAGAGAAGAAGAAGAAGAGAAGGGATTGGATTGGATTTATACCCCACCCTTCACTACCCGAAGGAGTCTCAGAGTGGCTTACAATCAAGGGGAGGGTGGGATATAAATCCAAGTAAATAAATAAATCTCCTTCCCCTCCCCACAACAGACACCCTGTGTGGTAGGTGGGGCTGAGAGAGCACTTTTGAGAACTGCCCTTGAGAGAACAGCTCTGAAAGAACTTGTCACTGACCAAAGGTCACACCAGCAGCTCCATGTGGAAGAGTGGGGACTCAAACCCGGTTCTCCCAGCTTAGAGTCTATGCTCCTAACCACTACCACAAACTGGTAAATTTTATTTCATGTCATTTATTTTCGTTGGCATTTAAAAAAAATCCACTTATATAGTTTATACCATTTTAATGCCACTGATACACAATCAACACAAAAACAGGAATCAGCTTGGATGGTGCCATTTGTATGTATCCCATTAGTATGGGTGAAAAGGGAACAGGAGTGCAGTTTCACCTCTAGTTGGGAGAAGCCTTAAAATAAGCCTTTACACCAAACCACTGTGTTCATAAAATTCAGTTGCATCCTTGTACCATCTGCAAGCCCTGAAACGGTTTCAAAAGAGATGGTTTGTGAACAGGTGAAGGGCGAGAGATGTGCAGGGCCCGTTTTTGCACAATACCATGATAACAGACTTGGCAAAGAGGAGAAAAGTCTCAAGACTGGGGAAAACTGAGAAGAGTCTTCTTTTTTTTTTCTCCTCCCAAAATGCCTCCTGATGTGACCCTCAGGAAGCCAAATGCTTACACTGCCGTTTGGAAAAAGAGCGATAAAAAAGGGAGATCGATATACCTGCCATTTCAAAGATTTTGTCTTTCCCACTTTGTTTGAGGGAGCAGTAACTGTCTCAAGAGAAGAATCTAGCGCTGATCTCAATCCAGATTGTGAGGTAACCATAAATGATAATGCCCCAAATCAAACACTATAGCGACACTGAAGAGGTTTTGTGACACTAGAGCCTGCTATCTCATATAGTCGGACAAACTGTTGTGGGAAGAGGAAATAAAATCCCAGGCAGGTACCTTTATTTTATCTTTATTATCTCTGTCTTTCCCCCCTACTTCAAAGAGTTATTCTATCAGGAAAAAAAGGCATGGGGGAGTTAAATCACCCCTCCCTCAGGACCATGGGTCCTGATCCAAATTGGAAGCCCCCGTAGGTGGTATGTAAGGTTAAAGAAGGTACTGAGAAACCTGCAGTTCAATCCTAGAGAGAGTTACAGTCTTCTAAGCCCACTGACTTCCACTGATTTCAAAGGATATCATTATGCTTGGGATTACTCTGTCGATCACAAATCCCTCTCGCATGAGACGGCCTCAACTAGACCACACATTTAGTTGTGTGTCATCTAACTTTTATCCTGGCCTTCCTCCAAGCAGCACAGGGCAGCCTTCTCCCTCCCCCATTCTGTCTGCACAACAGTCTTCTAAGGTAGGTTACGCTAAGAAAGAGATGGGGAACTGATTTTTCATCCTGTGCTCCTCATGGTACATGAAGATTTGAACTCTGCTACACCATAATTCGGGTCATGGTGGCTCAGAAGTTAAGACGCTGAACTGCGGACCATAGTTCAGCAGTTTGAGACCCTAGGGCCGTATGACAGAGTGAACTCTCATCTCTGGCTCCAGCTCCTGCCAATCTAGCAGTTCAAAAGCAAGGTATCAACGTTCCGTGCACCTCAGCATCTAGTCATGCCAGCCACATGACCACGGGAAAAGTCTTTGGACAGCACTGGCACTTCGGCTTGGAAACAGAGATGAGCACTGCCCCGTAGAGTCAGATCTGACTGGCTTTCGAGCAAGGGAAACCTTTACCTTTACACCATACTTGCAAAGGAATTCTACTGGTCTGTGCAATAAATCACGTCAAGTTAGAAACAGTTTGATTTCCTAAGACACCTAGCAAGGGGGGGGGGGGGGGCATACACCACTATCAGTGTCACCAAATGTGCATCAGGAAAAATTGCAGAATTAATGTTAACAGCACATAGACTCACATATAGACGGAATAACAGTGCCATCCTGAGCACAATTACACCCTTCGAAGCCCACTGCCTTCAACGGACTTGGAAAGGTGTAACTCTGCTTCGGATGTCACTGCGAGAGTCTCGCAGCCTAGACAATGAAAGACTGCTTAGTGCTACCTCATCGATTTTAGACCACTTTTCTTCGTCGAGGGTTTTTTTTTTTCCTTTGCAGAAGCCTGAAACAGCAGCCTACGTATGTGTTTCATTCTCCATCTAAACCATCAGATATTTTATTGTGAGAAAGAGACATTCAGTTCTTTGACATTTACCAAGCAAGGAAGGTTTTCTACCCGCCCCAGGGAAAACAAAATACACCATACTGTTCAATAGTGTGTTCAGAATATTGTATTCAGGATGCCCCAGAAGGCCTCAGGTGGTAATGCTTTTAATTACTGTTGAATTTATTATGAGTTTTTACTCTGTATGCCACTTCAGGAGGCTTGGCGCTGAGGCATCCCCAAATTAGATAACAATGCAATCCTAAACACATCTTCTTGGAAGTAAACATCACTCAATAGACCTGAGTAGGATTCTGAGTAGACCTGCTTAGGACTGCTTTTGAAATGTGCACTTTTGCACTTAGCCGGTTTGGGCACACTGAAGAACCATGTGAGAGAGCCCACCGGAGAAATCAAAATGGCTGTTTCATCAGAACCTTTTCCTGCCTCCTATGGGGACTTGCAGCTCCTCTGTCCTAATCCTTCTCATCAGATACTTGGGCAACAGGTGGAAAATTGTTTTGCCACTGAAAGAAAACAAAAATCCATTTCCCTGGCAATGTTCTGCAAGGACAACCCCCCACCCCCACCCCGAAATGAATGTGCAATAAGTTGTGGAATTAAATCTGAAATATCACACAAAGGCAGAATGTGCAGAACCATCTACCAGAAATCTATCCCCAGCTTATCAGAATGTCAATAGCTAATGGCTGATTTCTGTGTGCATTAAGGTCTGGCACATAGTATTACATGGATCATTCGTGTATGAGATGATGGGTTACTGTGGGTTTTTTAAAAGCATCCTTCTAAAAAAAAAAAGGCACACATTTTGTCTTCCAAATCTCTGAAAGGGCTACACGTCCCTCATACACACCATTGAAAAAACCAAGGAAGTGGGTATTGCCCAATCCATTTTATAGATGGGTAAGCAGCCAGTGTGAAGTGAATTCATTAGGTGGCTGTAAACAGTCCTTTAAGTCAGGAAGGGAATGTCAAAGCCTACAGCTAGTTTAACCCCAATATATCTCAACAGTGATGCAGCAACAAAGAAATCTATGTAGAAGGTAATGAGCTGGATCCTATCGGATTTTGTACTGAGGCAACAGGAAGGAGGGGCCGCCTGGCACATTTCTCCTCCTCACTGCTGCCTCATTCCAGGTAACTTATTCAAGTAGGCCTCACAATCCCTGGCAGGGCCCCCTAGGATCCTCTTCTCTCTCCAGCACAACAAGAAAAACCCGACAGAAACTATCCCAGTGGGAGATCCCATTTCTGATGCATTTATTTTTCAGCATCAGGATTAGAAAGAATCTCATGGATATGTATAAGGACAAAGACCTAAACCAGACAGCTATCTACTCCAGTTGAGGGAAATTCAATGTATGAATGCTGCAATTTTCACCATGAACAGTTTGGCAGTTGTGCAAACTATGTTTGAAGGTGTTGAGCAGACATGAGCTGATCACCCAGCTAGTTAGGTTCATCTGAACAGCTGCAGACACCCACTGAAAGGTTAGCATTAGGTTTTGCTTTGCTTTGGTTTTTTTTGTTTTGTTTTTTTGCAAAATGGCATACAAGAAAAAATGCTGCTGATTCAAACAAATCACTCATGAATGAGAGTTAAGCAATTGTCCGAAGCATGCTGATAACACTATGGAGAATATGTGAACGTATCATTTTCAACAGCCACTATCAATGTGGAAAAAAATGTGGAAAAGGGCATGTGAAATGTGAAAAATGTAGAAAAAGGGCATGTGAAAATGTCTGCAGATCTGGATAGATCAGCAGTCAGTAACACTGATCAGACACACCAACACCAATGGTCAAACTTCTTTTTAAAAATGCAGTATTTATTTCTAATATGATTGTTTCTATTAATTCTTCATTTAAACTAAGGGTGTCAAACATGCCCTGTGGGCTGGAAAAGGCTGCTGCTGGGCTCATATCCAGCTCACAAGCAACTGGCTCCCTCCTGCTTCCTTCTCTGGGGCTGCTGCTGTGTCACAGTTTGCTTTGGCCAGCTCCCTCAATCACACAGGAGAGATACAAAGGGAAGCCTCTCTTTCCTCTATTGGCTGAGGCTCCTCCCCCTCCCCCTCCCTTGGGGAGGAAGGGAGAGGAAGGGAAAGAGTGAGAGCTTGCTTTGGCTGACTCCCTCAATCACACAGGAGAGATACAAAGGCAAGCCTCTCTTCCCTCCAGTGGCTGAGGTTCCTCCCCCTCCTCCTCTTCCTCCCCTGGGGAGGAAGGGGGGGTAAAGAGTGACAGCTTTCTATGGCTAGCTCCCTCAATTACACAGAAGGAAGGAAGGGGAAGACCTTCACTCCTTGCATCTATCTCCCCTTCCTACCATGTTTGTGTCTGTGTGTGTAACGAAGTTTGAGTCCAGTGGCACCTATAAGACTGTTGGTTTATAGGTATGAGCTTTCATGTGCCGTACTACAGTGTGTGTGTTTGTTGTTGGGCTCATTATGCCATGGTTCTCCCGGGTGCAATTCAATCCGCCTTCCCCTCACCTCCTCTTTTTTTACTGTATTCATGCCCTCATGATCCAGTCTTTCTAAGTAGGAAAGCAATGTGAACTATTTAGATGAGGAATAACAAGACAGTGAGCTGGATTAGGCTGAGAGTGTGTGTCCAGAACAAGTTCACCCAGCACATTTCCTTTCTAGACTGGGGATTTTGAACCTAGGCTTCCCAGAAAGTAGGCTGATACTAATCACTATACATTGTTGTCTCTCTGTTCTTGCACTGCCTCATAGGAGTTGTATTTATTTGTGAGGGGGAGACTACAGTTTTGTAGACACACACATAGCCCTCATTCTATGTCATGATGCCTTCACATGTCCTTGACCAGTACACAAAGCAATTAATGTATAAAAGCTTGCAATGCCTAGCCATTTCATGTTCTTCCCTGGGTCCTAGGCTCAGAACACTGACCATGAGATTTCTGTAACAAATCAAAAGTAACTTGCCGATACACACCTGAACAGCATACTCAAGATTGCTACAGTACATAGACATTGTCTCCAGATTTTGATGCAATAATTCAGAGCAAGAGGTGTCAGTTATCAAAGAGTATTAAATAAACAAAATACTGAAAGAGTGCTAATGTTTTAAGCATATTTGTATTTTGAATTAAAAAATAATATATTTAATTGTGTTTGTCTGCGTCCTTTATAAAGTCAATATCTCCGCTACCTGGCATTGCATTTTATGACACAAATGGCCCAGCACAACAAGAACCCATTTCTGTCAATTCAGGCCCTCATAACAAATGAGACTGACACCTCTGATTTAAACAATTGGTAGCTGAGGGCAGTGAGGTCATGAAACACATGGGAGAGTTAATATGAATATTGTAGAACGTCCTGTGTGCATGGAAACTAATCCAAGAGAACAGGCTCCAACTGTTCAGAAGCTACTTAGCTGCCTTACAGAAAACCAGCTCCCTGCTTGTGGCAGGTGAGTGGGATGTGAGCCCTCAGATGTTCAAGCATCTCTAGCTCTCCTTTAACCTGGTTCTTCCAGGTCCTCAAAGACTTTGCAGAACAAACAGCTTACAATCCCAAATCATTCACTTTTGTTTCCCAAACATCACTTCAGGACTCCCCACTGGAAGAATCAAGCCTTATTCATGCAAGTAACACTGTACTCCTTATACCTGTACTAAAGGTGTTTTAGATGATGATGAGGGATGGCTTTTGAACAATGCAGCAAAATATATCACACCATTCTTGACAACCCTGGCCAGTTTCTAGGAGACTGAGCAGCTGGGCTGTTAGGTGGATGATTGGTGAATGGTGGTGGAACTTTTATCCCCTAGGAAGGCAATGAGGGCAGAGATTGGGCAGTTAAAGATCTTTAAAGGTGAGACCAACAACCGTGCAGAGAAAGAGGGAAACAGCATTCTCTTCCCATCCTAAATTAGATTGACTGATGTTGGCAAGCATCTGGGGATGGGGCAAGTCTGTCAATCTCTCCCTAACTCTTCCAAGGGAAGATGGGGAATTGAAATTCTTGTTTGTTTATTCGAAGGTGGGGGGGACTACCATTTGTTCTGGAATAGCAGGGTAACTGAGGCTATAGTAGTAAGGACACTTTCCTGAAAGTAAGCTCCACTGAACAAGATGAGCAAGTAGACCTAAAGGACATGCAATGATATGTTTGGTTCTTGATTGCTCCCATCTAAGATTTGACCTGGATTGCACATGTACTTCTTGAAAGTGAAGGGTTTCTAATTAAACACAGATGTATCTCAAGTTGTGCCTGTTGTTTCAACAATGCAACAAAAACCAGGTCAATTGTTAAAACTCTTTATTTCATTGTCCCAGGCAATGTGATAGATTTGATATGTATAATTCTGGAGGACAAGTAATGGAGGTTCCATAAACAATTTAATCTGCAGAATATGTGCATCACAACGGGGAGCATGTTTATTCTATTTGTTTAAAATATGTAATGACTTTGTATAATTGTCATACATATCTCACTGTCTCTTGTCAGATGTTCAATCTTTATCATCTGTTGTCTAAGGAGGGGTACTAATGAGCAAGTTGAAATGGTAGCATTTCTGCCACTGGCAGAAATATTATTTTGAATTGCAACGTAAGTGTCTTAGTGGATAAAGCCAATGCTCCATCTAATCCAGCAACTAGCTTCCAGCAGTGATGAGCCAGATGTTCCCAGGAAGCTCGAACATAAGACATAAAAGCAGCAGCCATCCCCAGATGTTTTTTCCAACATCTGACACTTTGAGATATACTCCCCTGGACTTGGAAGTTGTGACTAGATATTAAGGTGAACACCTGTCATTAGTAGGGTTGCCAACTGCCCACCTAGTCATCCAGCTTTTCAATGGTGGCAGCCCTTGAGTGGGTAAACAAATTTGTTGTGGGTCAGCCAGGGCTCAGCAAGAACAAGGACTCCTCGAGAGAAGAGGACTCCTCAGGAGAACAGGAGCCCTGCATTGCTAGCTCTGAGTCGGCAGAAACTGACAAGAAGGAAGATAAGCTGCAGGCTTCTCAGGATTCACACCTGTGAAGAAAAGCATTTTTTCCTGGAGAGAGGTTGGCAGCCTGGCAAGCTATAGTAGCCTGCCCCTCCCTATTTTCCCCTTCTTGGAGTTTAAAAGGGTGTTTATCCCCTTTGGATGTAGCAGGAAGGCAGTAGCAATTACCTGCCAGATTCCAGCCATTGAAATGCTAATGACCTGGCTGGGAAAGTCCACTGAGGGATTTGGTGCTACCTGAGGAAAGCTCCAGGTGAATCCTGGATATTTCCCAGAATGCCTGGATATTTCCCAGAATGCCTTCCTCACAAGGACATAGCCAGTGGTGGGGCATATGGGGTGGCACCCCCTATCAAATTCGCTGTGTCCCGGCCTTCCTGGCACTGCATCCCCTTCGGGTGCTTGGCCAGCCCCAGCAACTTTGCAAATGTGCTGTCCACTCTCCTCTGCCTCCACCCACCCTCCTCTGCCTCTGCCCAAGCCATCTGTCCCCAAGTTGGGTCCCCGTTGCTGGTGGCATTCATGGGGGGGGGGGAGAAGAGGGAAAGTGTGGCATCCGGCGTGGGTCATCCAGATGATGGAGGGGGTGGCAGCTGGGCAGGCCATGGCAGGGCTGTGCACCTGGCTTTTCTCCACCCCTCAAGCTGCCTCACCCTCTGAGAGAGAGGGGAGGAAGAATTGTGCGCACACCCAGCCTGGAGGCATCTTGTGACCCAGGGATGGCTGGGCCGGGGGTAAGGAGCTTAAGATTGAGGAAGACTGGGGTGGGTGGGGGAATTAAATTAAAATCACTTAATTAATAAGGGGCAGCCTCAGGCTTGGCTATTCCCTATGGTAGCCATCTTCTTTCAGGCCATGTGGCCAGAAGGTAAGATGAAACAACAAGGAAACCATCTTGCCACTTTTTAAACTTTGAAAGCCTACTCTAGCCTTTGGGACATCTAGCTAGGGCACATGTAGGAACCAGAGAGACAGAATGCATTTCTAACAAAATTCCCTTTGTTCCTCTGGCTGCTGATCTGTGTGCTTAAGTATGCTTGTGAACTTTTCCTTTTCTTTATTAATAAATATTTTAATCTTTGACACTGGTAGTGTTCTCTGTGCCACATTGTTCCCCAACCACCTGGGCATGATTGTAATTGGCAAGAGGGGCCCCCAGACTGGGAAGGAAGCAGTCGTTGCCTTTTGCCACCCCTCCAGGGGAGCCCCAAAGAAGGAATTTGGCCCTGTGGTAACCTAACTGTCTGAGTGGGAGGCCTAGAGTCAGAGCCTCTGTGGTGTGAAGGGGAGTTAGGAGTCTGTCCCTCCTAGGAGGGAGCCCTCAACAGGACAGTGGTGGCAGCTAGTACCCTAGTGAAAGGAAGTAGAATAGCTCCATCCAGGAGTTAGGACCAGCCAAGGAGGCAGTGGGCAGAACAGGGTCTGCAGGACAGAGAAGGTCTGTTCTGTCACAATAGCCAACAGTTGGTGAAGAGCCATTGACACTCTCCAGCCCTGATTCAACAGGTGAAACTCTGTTGATCATTTCCAGCCCTCCAGCATCACCACACCCTTAGAGCACCGCAGATGGAGGCTATGAACTACAGGAGAGACAACCAACTGCATACCTCCAGGCCTGACACCAGCTGTTTGAGTAGGTAAGGGATTACTCCTGAGCAGCTGGCTGTAAGTGTGATCCTTAAGCATATGGCTATAAAAACCAGCCAAGGAAGGCTGTTAAGCATTAGGCATGGAAGCAACAAGGTGAAATCCCTCTGACTCTGCGACCACTGCATTGGATCCTGTGACTCTTTGGGCCATTTCCTGATTTGCCTTTTGTCTTGCTTCTGAACCTGCTTGTGAGTAACTCTCGGATTCTCAGTCCCTGCTGTACAGACTGAACCTCAGACTAGACTCTGTGCATCACCTTGGACCAGACCTTCACTATGCTTCTCGAGTTGGAGCTCCTGCCTTACTTGCTCAGCACTCTAGCAGCACACCCTACATTGTTCCTGGTCCAGCTTGCAACAAAATCAGAGTGACAAAGGATGCTCTAATCCAGGAGGGCAGACTGTGCAAATGCACCCCAAAAAGAGCTGACTAGGACCAACCTGCTGATATTAATATCAATTGTAAATCATCTATCTCCATTTTGTCATTTCCCCCCCCCCCCCCAAGAGTTCTAGGAAGTATCATCAGACATTGTGTGTGGGTGTGAAAATGCATATTAACATATGCAAGTGATGTATATATACACACCTTACTGATTAGATTTACTAGAGCTCTTGAGAAAGTGAGAAAACGTTGAGAGCTGATTCATAATTTCCATCCCCATGCACTGATATTTGCTTTGAGACATGCATAAAACATGACAGAGGCATGAACAGAAGGATGATGGCCCAGAGAACCAAAACACATATATCTGATATCACCAAGGTCATTCATTTGTCCCCTTCTATCACTGTCTTCTGCTAGCAGGTAAAGACAGTGATAAAGACTGTTCTGTCTGGTATTCCCTCACTGATTCTTGTTGACCTTTCCTAATGTTCTTGTGTTTATTTGGTCTGTTTTAATTGTTTTAATATAATTATATATTTTAATGTTATCTTAATGTTTTTATTGTTCACAGCCTTAGGGATTCTAAGTTGAGTGGGAAGGCGTCTTTAAAATGTTTAAAATAAATTTAAAAATTAAAAAGTGGACACTATGTAGCATGCATCTCCTCTTTGTACTTCATACATATACTGCAGCAAATGCCATCAGTGATGTGAAAACACTTTTTCAGGAATGTGATGGCAAATTGCAAACATTCATACAAATGTTTACAGTTTGCTGAATGCTTGAAATTGTTGTAAACTGAATTCTAAAAGCTTGCTCTTACACATTCTTTCTATGCACCGTTCCTCCAACCCATGTGATTGGAAAAAAAGATACTAATAAAGCAGTTCCCTCCTTTGGCTGTCTTGGTATTGCAAAGGTAGAGCAGGGAAAGGTGAATGGATGGTCCACCAAGTATTCTACCTCTGACACTGTGCCTGCCTGACTCCAAAAGACAAGCACGCTCATGAGAACTGGGTTTTTTAAATTGGTTTCCAAATATTTTGCATTATCCCACTGTCACTTGAGCAGTTTCACTTACTAACAAGAACAATGGTAAGCAGTGTTACACCCATCTATGACAATCAATTTCAATGGACTTAGAAGGGTATAAGTCTGCACAGGATTGCACTGTAGGTGCTAAGCATGTGCCAACAGATGAATATTAGTGGCTAACAAAGTTTGAGTCCAGTGGCAGTGGAAGTTTAATTCTGAGCATAAGCTTTCATGTGTATGCACACACACAAAAGCTTATACCCAGAATTAAACTTTGTTGGTCTTTAGGGTTGCCAAGTTACTGACCAGTTCGAGTGGGGGAGTCCCGCTCCTGGTCCGGGACCCTTGAGTGCATGCTTTGCACGTGGCACGATGATGTTGCCCTGCGACATGCTCGACGTGATGACATCACTTCTGGGCAACATCATCACACCAGGCATGTTGGCCTGATGTGGCCATTTCAGGGGTGGAGTTCCCCCCACCAGCCGAATCTGGACTGGTGGATTAGGGACCTATTTAGCGGGGAAATTCCCGCCCCCCGGGGGGACTTGGCAGCCCTATTGGTCTTAAAGGTGTCACTGGACTCAAACTTTGTTCTATTAGTGGGTAATGTCACAAACTGTAAATGCAATTGAAACCAGAGCCAGTGTTTAATCATTTTGGAGCTACCCATGAGGACTCTAGGCATATATAATCTGAACCTGCCAGCAAATTTTGAGCCTGCATTTGCAATGGCTATCTGGCCAGCTACCATGCAGAATGCCACAAACTGTGCAGATGAAAATATCTACTTAAAAGTATAGCTTAATTGTGAATAGTCCCTCAATCTAATCATATGGTGCATTCAACTCAAGAAGAAACAGGCGCTCCCATACAGGTCTTCCAAGGAGACAAAGCTGCAAAATTAACTAAAGGATAAGTCTAATTAAGTGAGATTTTCCAAAATTCTAACTTCTCGCCACTGAGCCTCCTCAAAAGAGCTACAGGCAAGATGGCATTGTGAACAGTGTTTTATTTTTCAAACATCTTGGGTTGGATCCAACTTGGTTTTCTACTGATGAAAAAAGGAGGGAGTCCCCCTTGGACAACTAAATGAGCTATGTTGGGGATCATGGGACCCACACAGACAAAAGCCATGCTCGATGTGGGCTGTTGCATGGAGGGGACTTGGGTAAGAGTGAGAAAAAGCTGACTGGATGCACCCCTTCATATGAGAAAGGTGAATCCTCTCTACAAACAATGTTTCATGTAAAACAAGCCCTAAGAAAGCCCAGTAGCCTGGGTTCTCTCTTATAGCAAGCACCTTTAGGATAATCACGCATCATTATTGTCTCCAGAGCTCTTCTTTTGTGGATGATAGAAATGCCACACACACACACACACACACACAGATTGCCCACACTGTGTTTCTTTCTCACTTTTAAATATTTCACTGATATTTTCTGTTGTACTCCCTTTGGCAGTTTCATGTGAAATTTACACTTTGGGGAAATTAAAGGGAATCATTTTACATAAACCCAATTTATAATAGTTGCACCAGGGCAGAGAGTTTATCTCCACCAATGAGGATTAATATGATCTTTAGAAAACACTAGTGGCCTTCTCTTGCCAGGAGAGATAAATGTGTTATCCTATTGTAATCCTGTATGTATGCTAAATCTTTGTCTTACTTATGCATATTTATAAAAATGATATATTGCATTTATTAAATATTAAATGGATTACAAATCTGAAGAATCCTTCATGCATTTATTTAACACTGAGGGTGTTTTTTAAAAAGAGATAGAATAGATGGAATATAAATCTTTTGTTTTCCCCCTTTAAATTCCGGGGGGGGGGGGGGAGGTTTCCTCCACCAGCATTCTAAGCAGGAAAACCTGCACTGAAAAGGCTTCCGGCATTCAGTGTGCAAAGAATGTAAAAATGCAAGAGAAAAAAGGTGGAGGGTTGACTCCAAAAGAATTACAGGGTAATGCCTGATACTGCCAGACAGTTACGCATTGAGACTATTTCACAAGTTCACAGAGGTCTCTTCTGTTCAAACAATATACTACCGGAGTCAAGGAAGATCTCTCCAATCGCCTTTGTAAGAAAGTCAAACAAACAAATCCCACTGAGTTTCAAGTTTTATGACAATTGGTAAAGCAGGCTGTTGTTGTAAGGCCAGCTGCAAACCGGGATACATTCGAGTGTAACAATATCAGCCCTCTCCATAAGAACACATTTTAGGTGGTCGAGGCAATGACCCTGAGAAGGCAGAGGTGGGGGACCACTTCAACAAATTCAGTAGCCATCAGCTGCATCTGAGTGAGCAATCAAGTTGAATGGATATCCCCATTTCATTGTTGCTATTTCTTTTCATATTTGTTAATATTTAAGCTAGTGCTCTGGTACTTTGTTTTTCTCTTTGAGCTTTGTATATTCATTTGTTCTGTGTCCACACATCATACAGCTGTGATACACACACTCTATGGTAGGCATATGTTTGATACACATACTCTGTGGTTGCATATGCTTCATGTATACCAGTTACATGTATAATAAAGGGACAGTGTTGATTTACTGATGCACAAACTATGTACGTATATTCTAATTTCAGATTGGACGTGACAAAATATAATCTTCTATGGAACCCTAAGGTACTTTTATTGGAGTTCCTTGAAAGCAGAATTAATGACAAGGATTTGATATGGTCTTTGGTTGAATTTCTGGAGCTGTAATGTACATAGCCCCCTGTTGGAAGAAAAAGCCATTACCCTCCTGTCACAGACTGGTATAAAAGTAGGGCTGCCATCTCCTGGTTGAGAAATAGCTGGAGATTTTGTGAATGGAGCCTTGGGAGGGTGGAGGTTGGGGTGGGGATGGACCTCTGTTGGGTATAAAGCCAGTGTGCACTCCCCAAAGTACCCATTTTCTCCATAGGAACAAATATCTGTCATCTGCAGATCAGTTGTAATTCCAGGAGATCTCCAGGCCCTGCCTGGAGGTTGGCAACTCTAAAGGGTATGGGCTATACCAGTGGTGTTAAAATCAATTCACTCTAGATATTTACTGAAAGAAAGGCAATGATGCATTGTAATAATAAATATCAAGACAATGCACAGGCTTATAGCCTGGAACCTGTGCAGTATTTCCACTGATGGAAAGAATTCCTTCCACTAGAAGCCATTTTGGGCAGGATCCAAGGAAATATTATACACTGCCTTTCCTTGTGGTTCAGTGTGTTTAAAGATTATATGTTTGTTTTTATTTGATTTTTATATTATAATTGTTACACTATCGATATACTGAAATAAACACTGAGAATTCTATGTACTAAAATGTTTTTTTAAGTTAAAAATTTTATGGGGAAAATGTGGCACAAGGAAACGCCACATGGCACAAAAATCAAGGATGAAGGATTTGATTGGCGCAAGGAAGAAGCAAAATCAAAATGGAGGATTTTGAAATCAGCAGCTCTACTAAGCAGTGGCCCCAATATTAAGCAAGCAAGCCTCTGTATGCGTAGATCTGCTGCTCATATACGCTTGTTGATGTATTCAGAATAATCAAACAGCTTAGTAATGGTAAGAATTTCAGGAGTGGTAACCCTGCATAAGCATAAGAAGACCCCACACTAATGGTATTCCTGACTGCACCCCCTGCACTCTTTTCCCATTCAAATGACTGGCTGCCATTCATTCCTAGCAAAGTGTTGTAATTGGGGGCATTGGGTCTTGCTGAATTCTCAACAGCTACTTTGTGGTAGCTTTGTAGCAGTTGCAAACACTGTGGGTTACTTAGGGTTGCCAAGTCCGGGTTGGAAAATACCTGGAGACTTTGGAGCTGGAGCCAGGAGATGGTGGGGTTTGGGGAGGGGAGGGGCCTCAGCATGGTCCAATGCCATGGAGTCCACCCTTCAAAGCAGCCATTTTCTCCAGGGGAGCTGATCTCTGTCAGCTGGAGATCAGTTATAGAAGTGGGAGATCCCCAGGCCCCACCTGGAGGCTGGCAACGCTAGGGTTACTGCTTGTTGGCTACAGAAATCTGAAGGCACTCAGGAGTAGGGTTGCCAGCCTCCAGGTGGGGCCTGGGGATCCCCCGCTTTTTCAACTGATCTCCAGCTGAGAGAGATCAGCTCCCCTGGAGAACATAGCTGCTTTGAAGGGTGGTCTCTATGGCATTGTACCATGCTGAGGCTTCTCTCCTCCTCAAACCCCACCCTCTCCTGGATCCGCCCCCAAAGTCTCCAGGTATTTACCAACCCAGACTTGGCAACCCTACTCAGGAGTGCTAAGTCCCCAATTAAATGGGGCCAAGATATTCTAAGACAGGTGTCCCCATCCTTTTTTTGAGTCTGTGGGCAATTTAGAATTCTTGACATATTGTGGTCAGCACAACTACAATATGGCTGCCACAGCTTACCTTCGGTAAAGATCTTTGTGCTGTGGTAGCAGCAACTGCCAAAGCAACTGAACAGCCAATCAGAAACCATGCTGGGCAAAAATCCCTCCTGGATCCACCCACTTTCTGAAAACACTTTGTGGGCACTAGGAGAGGCATCCTGGGGGCCCCTGTTCTAAGGGCTCAAACAGATGTGCAAAACATGAATTCAAGTCTTTCTGACCGAAGGATGACATTATGAAATATTTTACTAAAGAGACAAATGCCTTCTCCAAGCCACGCTAGTCTGCCGGTGTGATGGGGCTTGGAAAGCACATTTAACTTTAGATGGGGAGGGAGGGGAGAAAGACAGACAGAAAGGTGGAAAGAAAGAAAGTGGAAATAAAGAAAATAGATGGGGGAGGGAAGGAGAGGTGGAAAGAAAGCAACTTTAAATGCGTCCTCCAAGCCCCCCATGCCCCCATGCCAGCTGGCTTGGCTTGGAGAAGGGATTTAAACAGACAAATGCCTTCTCCATGCTGGCCGGCAGTGGGGAGGGACTTTGAGAACACATTTAAAGTTGCTTTTTTTTCTCTGCTTCCCCCCACCTCAAGCCTACCCAGGAAGAAGAACACTAGCTAGGGAAGGGAAGACCAATTGGGGAGGCATGCCTACCCTTTGCTTCCCCAGTTGTCCTGCCACACAATATGTGTGAAAGAGCCGCATGTGGCTCCCAAGCCACAGTTTGGCCACCCCTGTACTAGAGGTTCAAATTCAGGTTTGCTGAATATCACTTGTTCTCAGTACAGACAATAATTATCAGTCCATGCCCTTCAAAGACATATCTGTCCTCACTCACCTGCTAACAAAGACTGTACATTTAAAAATCAACTGGCTTCCCTGCATGCCTGAAAACCAGCTCAGGTATAGGAAGAACAAAATTAAGGCCCAAGAAAACCTTCTCTGGGTTCCCTAGGCTTAGGCATAAGGATTGCTGAGAAGGGAAGGAAAAGAAAAGCCAATTATGTTCATGAATGCAATCTCTCTTACACCCAAAGTCACACACAATTTAGTAACACATTTTTAATTCATGCAAATAAAGCATGAAGATTGTCTCATTAAAACTAAACTGAATAAAAGGATTACTTCTCATTAGCTTATGACTTCTCTGTTTGGCTCACATAGTGTTACTGTGGTTAATAAATGTACAAGTTCTAAAAGTGCTTTGTTCACACCATGTTTCAAAAAGCCCCAAACGGCAGCAAGCATGTGTTTCGTAAACTATCCACTGATACAGCAAACCATGTGGCTTCTAAACAAGCAGGAGAGCTCAGGAAACTTGCTGTAAACAAGCTTTACAGAAGGGTATTTATACACCTTTATGCACGTATTTATGCACTCTCCAAACCTTTGTCCAATTTGGATGGAAAACCATAAAGGTACAGATCCAAGAAAATCTACCCCAGTCTCCTCCTGCTGCAGCCCGCCCGCCCAAAGACCTTAGCCTCCTTGTACCCCCAAATGCCCTTGCCTTGTCACTCTGCCTCTTCCTCATGCTACTGTCCTTCAATCTAAGCAGCTGCAGAGCTGTCTGTGTCTCTGCTTGGAATCCTTCCTATTAATTCTCCCATAGATTTTAATGTTAAATACAGGTGCCTTTCATTGCTGTGGGGGAGGCTTTACTCTCTGTCTGAAATTTGGCAGAGTGGGAGTCATAGGAGAGAACCACAAGCCTCCTGAGTTTTGTCCAATTTGGATGGAAAACCAAGAAAGGGGGTATGTGTGTCTTCCACTGAGAGCAAAAAAGAAATAATAATGGAATAGAACTATAAAAATGAAACAATAATCATGAAAGAAACAACAGCTAAACAAAACTGTATGACACAGCCCGATAACAAAAAAAAGTCCTTATTGGAATTAATAATAAAAATGAAAGAATCAAAACAAACTCCCACATACCCGTCTAATAATAAATTATTTGTCCTCCTCTCCAGGGTACAACAGATCAATCACTACAAACATGAAAGAGCACACCAGAACACAACGCACCCTCCCATCTACATAGGAACAGAGCCACTTACAAACCAAAACACCCTCCAGATTTGGAGGGGGAAAAATCCCATCCATTTCACATCTGCCCTCAAGAGTCTGGTAGCACAAACAAAAGCAATGATATACGTAAGAAGTGGATAGGCCTCACAATTAGACATCAGATCCATCTAAGTGCTGAAAGGAACAGAGAAATGACTTCTAAACCATAAAAAATATATCTCTTCCTTGTCAAAAAGGACAGGCAAAACCAGCACTGCAATAAACTTGCCCTCTGGGATAGTTATGGATCCAGTTTTTTCTCTAAGAATGCTATCAAACTTAAAAAGCTTTCAATCAGAATTTGAATAGCTCCCATTTTGTGCAAAATAAACCTGCAACTTTTTTATGCTGGCACCATTCCCTGTTCCTTTGTGCTGAATTCCCCTGCAACACATGCATTTTTGGTGTTTTGTGTGTGTGTTGATAAATCAATTCTATACATATTATACGTATGCGTATACATATGCAATGAGTAATGAATGAGAAATACCTCAAAGAAAAAAAGTAAATAATACCTGCAGCAAATGGGTGGACAAACCATTTACAGTGACTCCATGGGTTCCCCCAAGCCATGCTTTCCCCAGGATTCCCAGGTGCTTGGTGCCTCAGCTGTGCGCTGTCTTTGATGGTCAACCTGGCAGTCCATAATCCATAACCCATACATTGGTTGCCTATATGCTAGATTACAAGGACGTGGTCTCCATGGGGCTGCCTTTAAATGTTCACTTTGTCCAAAATTCAGCTCCCCCCCTCCCCAAGTTTAAACTGGGGAGGACCTTACTGACCCTCAAATGCCAACATTAGCTATGTTTCTTAGTTCAAGCTTCAGTCTGAATCTTTTTAAAGTCTAATACAGCTGAGGTCCTATTTGTCTGAAGGAATGTATTCATCCATGTATCCCAAGTCCTCGATCCTTTGGGATCACCCAAAGAAACTTTCTGTGAGTGTCTGTGCCTTCTGAAGAAGGGTGGATGGGTGGATGGATAAAATCTAAAACCATCCTTGTGCTTTTTAAACTAGATTTTAATTTTATAACACTCTCCAATATAGCTTGGCAAAAGATAATTACAACCCTGAGACACAATACAGGATGTTATAATACAGTCTGAGATTATGAATTTCAACCAGTCAGATGCAGCAAGAACTGGCAAACATTCAATGTATCATTTATATCACAAATTTACAGCATTTAACTTCTATGAAAATACCACTTTCTGTCTGTCGTATCAGTCTTTCGAGGCCTGTGCCAAACCTCTTATATGAGTCAACAAACGATAAAAAGGAACTCCATTCTCTATACAGCCATTTATATGAAGAATATTGCGTGGAGTTTAGGGATGCCAGTCTACAAGTGGGGCCTGGGGATCACCTAAAATTACAAATCTCCAGACTACAGAGATCCCCAGAAAATATGGATGTTTTGGAGGGTGGAACCTGCTGAGGTCCCTGTCCTCCCCAGGCTCCACCCCCAAATTCTCCAGGAGTTTCCCAAACTAGAACTGGCAATCCTACCCCCCCCCCCAACTCCAGTGGTGGGACCTGGATACCCTAGAAGTTGCACCCCACTGTCCAAGACATGGCATCTTCTTCCTTCTGACTTTTAGGAGGCAAGTAACACTGCATTTCAGAAAGCTCCTAACTGTGCTGTACAGAACTGTGTTTTTAAGTGTTCTTACAGTTATGGTTCATGTCCTTTGTGACATTTTCTGCAATTGCGAGTCCCTCTGAAAACTTTGTTTGAATTGTTGCATTTAAATTTATTCATTAGACAACTTTGAAATTTGGTGTTGGAAGAGAGTTTTACGGATACCGTGGTTCACCGAAAAGACCAAATCAAGCCTTGCCTCTCCCTAGAAGCTAAATGACTAAACTGAGGCTATTGTACTTTGGCCACATCATGAGAAGACAAGAGTCACTGGAAAAGGCAATAATGCTAGGAAAAGTTGAAGGCAGCAGGAAAAGAAGAGGATCCAACATGAGATGGATTGACTCAATATAGGATGCCACAGCCCTCAGTTTGCAAAACTTGAGAATGGCTGTTAATTATAGGACATTTTGGAGGACATTAATTCATAGGGTCACCATAAGTCAGATGTGACTTGACAGCACTTCACACAGAGACACACAAAGAGAGAGAGAGAGAGAGGGAGATGGGGGATTAGCGAAAGGATACTTTTTTTTTAAAGTATAACAACTAAAATAGACATTTCTGTATTTAACTAGGAATTTGTGCCCCCCCCCCAATAATAAGCATCTGGAACATCTAGGGGGGAAACATATATTGTGCAAACAAACTACAACATTAATGTTGCCACCCTCCAGGTGTGGCCTGGAAATCTCCCAATTTTACAACTGATCTCCAGCTGACAAAGATCAGCTCCCCTGGAGAAAATGGCTGTTTAGAAGGGTAGACTCTATGACATTGCACTATGCTGAGGTCCCTCCCCTCCCCAAACCCCGCCCTCTCCCAGATCCACTCCCCAAGTCTCCAGGTATTTTCCAACCCAGAGCTGGCATCCCTATACAACATGCTCAATTATTTTCAGGCCTTTTTAAGGCCCAGATCATCTGTGTCCTTGAACTAAAGAAGTAACTGGTTACTGAGAGAAATTTGTGTCCCCATTACTATGCTAACAGGAACTGCATTCCTAGGAGGATGGGTTCTAATGGAACAGAGCTCCTCATTTCTGGGCCTACACCGAGTACTTAAAAAAAAAGCATCGGTTACAAATTCAACTGTTTGTCGATGCCTTCTCGTTGTCATAACACCCACTGCTTAACTTCAATGTAGCAAAGCTGAGGCAGAGTTGTTATAGAACACACCACTGGAAACATACTTCAAAATACAACATATAAATCTGGTTCCTGAGTTCCCGACACAATGGGGTCACAAAAACAGGACCTAATGCCTGGACTTTGGAGATAAATAAGAGCAGAATATAATCTACTTTCACTGCTCTCCACTGACTCCTATAGAATTTCTGAAATTGTTCACTGTTTGGGACATGGTAGGAGGTGGAGGGAAGCTTCCCTCCCCCTGGAGAAAAATCTGCAGGTAAGAATGTCAGATGTGGGTTTTATATTCATTGCTACATCCAAGTAGGAATCCTCAAATACATGAAGAAACAGCCACGCAGTAAACTTTTTTTCCCAGCAAAGGATGAACTTTCTTTCCATGTACGTTGTATTACCCATTTTCTCAAGAAAAGGGACACTTTTTCCCCTTGCGGAAAATTCCTTGCTAATATGCTGAATTGCTCAACTACACTATTAAATCCTAAGAGCTTCTAGAAGATTGCTATTTCTCCTTGAAGATGTAAATTCGTATTAATGTTTAACTTGGCTATTCCCCAAAAAAACCTCCCCTTAAATTTCTATAAATATTATAGGCACGTTATGGGAGCACTGCAAACGCACATACAAAAAAGCATGCTTATTTGATTCTACACTGATATTTGCCTCTCTTCTGCAATCCAGTGGGAATGTAAAATAACTTATTTAATGCATAATTTAATTATTTTGCTTTTCTTTCCACGTGTCCTGATTTGGGGTGTCAGAAGAAATAAAAAAAAAAAATCTGGTCATAATAGGGTTGCCAGCTCCCCTGCTGGAGGTGGGGGTTCCCTGCCACCAGACCCCACTCCCTGCCACCAATCAGCTGGCTGGTGGGGGAGGCTTACCAAGAAAGGGAGGAAGGCCCAGGTTGTCAGGACCCGGGGTGTGGGCAGCGAGAGTCCAAGTTCAGTCCTAGGTCAAAGCCAACCAAACAGCAAAGCAGGAACCGATAGCGAAAGTCCGAATCACAAACTGGGAGGAGAGTCAGTCAGAGCCGAGGTCAGGAATCCGAGAGTGCTGAGCAGGAGTGGAGTCCAGAAACAAGAGCGGGGTGGGCAAAAGGACGTTGCGAGATTGACTAGATGCTTCCATAAGAAGCCAGCCTACAGTGGGGAGCTACATATCCCTCTGCAGCTGTTCCCAATTAGCAATCGGCGTGAGCAGCCAAGCTTCTGTTAAAACTCAGGGCTGAATGACCATTAGTTCCACAAGTGCGCTTCATGCCGCCTGGACACCAAGTCCTGGAGGAGACGGTCCCTCAAGTGTGCAATCCTCAGAGGCAATTCGGGGGGGGGGCTGTCTGCTGGTAGTTGTTCCTCATCAGCTGTTGCTGATGCAGGCGGTAACGGCAAACTTTCAGTTTCAGGAGCTTCATCGGGGCCAGGTGTGGGCTCTGCTGAAGCCGTCAGCTCCTCCTCGCCAGTGCCCATGACAAAGGTGATGTTGCCAGTGACATGATCATGTCATTTCCAGCATGCATAGGATATTACATCATAACACAGGCAATGTCCAGATGATGATCTGGTATTTGGTCAAAAACTGTATGGTAGAAGCCATTTTTACCACAGAGTTTTTGCCCAAATACCAGAGCATTGCTGAGATGGCACAGCTTGATGACATCACTTCCTGTGCACACCAGAAAGACCATCTCCAAATCCCCAGGGCCTTCCTCTCTCTTCTAAGTCCATCCATCCCACCCCAGTTGACACCCCAGTTGCCAGGAGGGCAACCCTAAATCGTGCGTTGCTTTATTCAATGGGACTGACTCCTCTGGAAGAGCGGATTCCCACATTCTAATGCTCTTCTGGCAAGAAATGAGAATTTCAGAAATATGACAACAGAGTTCAGCCCAGAAAGAAATGTTTATTCCTTTGAAATGCATTGATCCATTTCCAAAATAAACAAATAAATGGCCTCAATTCCAAACAGGTGTTTTTTAAAAATATATATTTTGGCTGACTTCACAGAAACACCACAGCATTCCAGGTGTAATACAAAACCAAGATTTTTTTTTAAAAAAAGGAAAACAACCTTCAAAACCAACCTCTGGTGTGATTTAAAAAAAAAAAAAGTTTTTGTGACTGTTTTTATTTTGCAGAAGAGTACAATGGTGGTCCCATACGGGCTGCATGCTTGTTTGTGAGCTGTTTTGTTTTTCAATGGATAGGCAGGACATAAACATTTTAACAAACGTTGATGTTTTAAGGTATTTTACAGGCACACTGGAGCTTTGTCTTGATGGGGCTGCCGCGCATAGCTCTTGTGCTGTTTTTTTGGTGAATGACTTTAAACACGCAGAAACACAGCTCACACCTTTAAAAAAAAGAGCAAAAAGGGGCCTCTCTGTTGCGTGCGGAGAAGTAATTCTGAGTAACAAGGAAGTATATTTTTTTTGTATTTTGAACCATTCCAAGCCTGGGACAAACCAGGGAGTTACTGTACACAGACGCTGAATGTCATCTGCCTTCACTAATGAGGTTCGACCATATTTCTTTTTAATTCCCACAAATAGTCTTGTTCTTAGCCTCTCCCTCTACTCTTTTACAGAATTATTCCTAGTCCCACTTCCACCTCTTTCCATATTGGAATGGAATGGTATACACACTGGTATACGGCCTTTGATCACTCCTTTCTCCTCCCGTCCTCATTCAACTTTCTCTAAAAGGGCATGTTGGCTCAACGGAGATCTTCAAATATTCTGCCACATGCTCACATTGGTCCAATATGCTGTGTACAGTATACTGAGTATGTTTACCCCAAACAAATTATCTTGAATAAAGTATGGAAAATCTTAATCCTGTGCACTCAGAGGGACCCAAAATCCCATTATAAAGAGAGGTAACATGCAGATATTGCTAAATATATTTCATCTAATCCCATAGCGCTCTTTCTGTTCTACTGGATTAGACTAAAGTTGCAGCTGTTTCCAGCAATGTGTTTCCAGTAGTAGCAAGTCAGATCCCCCTAGAACAGTGTTTTTCAACCTTTTTTGAGCTAAGGCACATTTCTTTCATTGAAAAAATCCCGCGGCACACCTGACAATATCTCACGGCACAGTGGTTGAAAAATACTGAAATACAAGATAAATGGGTCATTAGTTGCCTCAGCTCAAGTATTAACTATGACAGTATTACAAATACACGTAATAGCCACTCAACTTGAAATTGTAAGTTACAGATCCAAAGTGTAATGGCTCCTTCCCATAACACTGACCTGAGTTTCACAAGAAATATAATGTGGATGTATTTTAATACTGCGATTCTGCTAAAGTTTTTCAAATAGAGAGTTTAAACTCTTACTCTTATGTGAACGGCATTCCGCTGACCATAAGTGATTTGAAGAGAAACACAGTACACCCATTCTTCGCTGAGGGACAGTTACTGATTTGAACCCCACCCTGACAGAAACAGCTACCTGTTACCATCAAACATATTCATGTTTACTGGAATGTCTTGGTGCAAATCACCCCCCCCCCCCACACACACACACACACAACCCAGGAGCCAGGCACTGGAAGAAACCAGCTTACTCTGCTGGAGGAGTGAATGCCCTTGGTACCGAATGTTCCTGTCCTCTGTATTAACATCCACAGATCTAGCATGACTCTGATTCAGCACACGAGTCCTCCTCATTCATTTAAAACCATCTGCTGTGTGCGAGCCTGCCTCCGGCCCCCACGAACTGGATGCCGCTCGAGTCCGCCGCCTCGCCCTGCTCATTCTCCAACACGCAGGCAGGCATCACCCGACTGCCGCCGCTGCCACACGGCTTGGAGGCGGCCAACATCAGCGCCAGGGCCAGAGACGGAAAAAGAGCAGCCGTGAAGCGGGACCCGTGGAGGCCCACCTCCACCTTCCGGGCTGAGAGGCCACGCAGAAGAAGACAGCTTTCACCTGGAAAGGCTCAGCTGCCCCCTCCGAGGCTCAGGGGGGCGGCGGCACAGACGAGCCAGGGCGTTGGCTCCATCGCGGCCAAGCGGAGGCTGCGACGGTGGGGCCCGTGGGGGGCGCCGTGCATCTCCTGAGGAGGACCCCCCCTTCTCCTCCTCCTCCTCCCCCCCCGCCACTAACTACTTTCATGGCTGCGGCCATGTCGTCGTATCTCTCTGCCTGCTCGGCCAGGCGGGCTCGCTGCAGCAGCTGCTCCCAGTCACTTGTGGCGCTGGCAGGTCGGGTGGGCGAACAGACAGAGCCCCTCAGCACTCTCCCTCCCTCCCTCGAGTCCTCGCAAGGCCAAGGGGAACTGCGCCTCAACGGCGGCTCCCTCCTACCTCAGGCCGGCCACAGAGCGTGCGAGTGGAATCAGCGAGAGCGCGCCACTGTTCTTTCTCGCATGCGCAAACGCACCCCGGAAGGTCAGCCCGGAAGGCACATTTCTTTCATTGAAAAAATCCTGCGGCACACCTGACAATATCTCGCGGCACACTAGTGTGCCACGGCACAGTGGTTGAAAAATACTGCCCTAGAACACTGACAAGCAAGACACAGAGACCAAAATATCACCCTGTTGCTATCGCTCAGCAACTGATATTCAGATGCACACTACTACTGAACAAAGAATTCCCATTAAGCCTTCACAGATCATGTGTTACTACTTGCTCTTTTCGCCACACCCTTCAGTGTCTCAACACCCAAACTACCATCACAAGCAAAAAGCAGAGTACATCCTAGCACCCCCATCACATCACAAAAGATCACGGGTGCAACCACTTTGTCCAGGGAGCCAATCAAAGCAGAAGCAGAGAAAGACTGAAGGTCTACCTGTTGCTTGAGGCATTCCTAGGTCTGTGCATTTCCTAGATCACACTTGACTATAAGGTTAGTGGGCCCTGTATACTCAAGACTGGGCTTTCTTAGAGGCACTCAGAATCTCATTACTCTCGCCCTCTTTGTGAAAAAACAGCTAACCTGTGCATTATCTGTGTCGGATACAAAGTCATTAAAGGGATGGACCTCAACCGAAAGAAAACTGTTCATCAACTGATAGATTCCCATTTGCTTGAAACCAAGGAGTGGAAGCTAACTCCCTTCCCAGGTTCCATTATTGACTTAACATAGCAGCTTATCAGACACTGGACTGAAGCAGCTTTGCTGACGCAAGCGATTGCACGCAAGCAACGGGGCAAGAATAAATATAATCGCCAAACTTGGTTCATAATTGTACCTTGTCCCACAGTGCTTACTCTTAGCTAAAGTAGCATTTTATTTACTGAAGTCATTGGCTGGAATGAGCCAGACAAGCCGTTCCCCCCTCCCACCAACTCGATTCACAAATCAATTGTCATGATTAAGGTTTAAAGGCTTTGATGGGGCGAACTGCTGATTCAATGGCTGGAAGAGATGCTTACTGCTGAGTTATTTGACTCCAGGCTGGACTCGAGAAACAGAGTTTCTGTTTTTTTTTAACAGCACACTCTATGATTGCTGATAGTGGAGATAGAAGGATCAGGGAGAGGGAAAAAACTCCTCAGTACATTCTACAAAGTCAGAACGTAGCCATATAAAGCTTGAACGGGATGACTGCTCAGATGTCATTTGCAATTATTGCATCAAAAGCTCTGTGTGTTTGGGATGGGAGTGTAGATCTGTGTGTTGAACTTTTGTTTATCTATTGAGACTCTCTAATGCATCCAGTAAACTAGCTGTTTTTATCCTCAGCATACTCCAAAAACACAGAAGTCACAAAAGACTTGAACAAGATGGCCACTAGGATGGCATTTGCAAATGCCGTATCAATATGTTGGGGGGAGATACAGACGTGTAACGTGGGGCTCATACAGACGTGTAACGTGGGGCTCGCTTTACTTAGAGTCTCCTGTGTATCATGGAATCTAGCTGGTTATTTTCCGTAAACAGTTCTAAGTATGCTACACAAAAACATCACTACATAATGCAACATGAGCAGGAATGTGTGCACTGCACACACAGAGAGAACTATGCACAAACAGAAAGAATTTCCACTAATGCACAGGAGTCTGATGAAGCATTTCTTTCTGGCAGTAGCTCCTCCTGGTGCTCTGAATGGTTCAGGGAGCCATCACTATAAGGCTGAGTGTACCCACACACCCTGGTCTGGATCCAGGTCACTGAATCTAGTGGGTTAGAGCCAGACTAAATTTCCCAAGGTCAGAATAGAACTTTCCTGCTACACCCCCGCCCCCTTCAGCCCACAGATCTCTAGAGGACCCTAATGACTGATATAAGAGTTTTCTATAGCATGAAGAGGGAATTGTTGTGGGATCCAACCCATTACCATTATTGTCAATAACTGCATTTTTAGCTTCCCTTTTTACCCGTCATGGAACTCAAAGCATTTAACGTGTGGTTCCAAGGTCTCCTATCTAAAGTGTGGCCAGACTGAGACCTGCTTAGCTTCTACAAGGTGACTACACTGTGTTCTTTCCAGCCCTATTTGATTTTTAAAAATAAAAAACCAGAAGTATATACAGGTTGCTTACCTGTAATTGGAGATCTTCGAGTGGTCATCTGTGCATTCACACCTCTAGGATATAGTGCGCCTGCGCCGATCCCGATCGGTAAACTTCAAAGCCCAACGGATTTTCGCGCCAACTCCCCGGTTGCGCGCCAACTCCACTGCGCATGACCGGGGAGGGGCACGAGGATCCCGCCAGTTCCTTCTGACCGCTGCAATCAGCCACCCAAATAGGTAGAAGGGAGACCGAAAGCAGAGGGGAAGGAGGGCGGGTGGTGTGAATGCACAGATGACCACTCGAAGATCTCCAATTACAGGTAAGCAACCTGTATATCTTCTTCGTGGTCTCTGTGCATCACACCTCTGGGAGAATAGCGAGCAATAAACACACCACATACCTGGAGGTGGGTGCTGGAGGTCTCACATCTGAGCTGCTTGCAGAACCGCACGGCCCACCGCAGTACGTTGATGGACCCAGACATCTAGGGCGTAATGTCTCACAAACGTGTGAGGGGACGCCCACGTTGCAGCATTGCAGATGTCTCCCAGGGGGATGCCTTTGAGGAATGCCGTGGAAGCAGCCACAGCCCAAGTGGAGTGTGCCCGGAGGGACGCCGGTAACGGCTTTTTGGCTAAGAGATAAGCCAGTTTTATCGTCTCAATTATCCATTTTGAAAGTCTTTGAGATGAGAGTTTCTGTCCCTGCCTGGGCAAGGCATAGGAGATAAAGAGAGCCGGAGACTTACGAAACGGTTTCGTCCAGTGTAAATAAAAGGAAAGAGCTCTCTTAACGTCCAGCGTATGTAAACTGCGCTGCGTCGAGTCCTGAGGGTCAGGGAAGAACACAGGCAGCGTGATGTCTGCCCCTATGTGAAAGTCCGAAACTATCTTGGGCAGGAAGGCCACATCAGGAGCCAGTGTGACGGCCTCATGGTGAAAAACGAGGTACGGTGCATCACAGCGAAGCGCCGATAATTCACTTACACGCCTTGTAGATGTGATGGCTACTAAAAATGCAACCTTCCATGACAGGAGTTGTAGGCTACAGGATGCCATAGGTTCAAAAGGTCTACCCATTAACTTGGCAAGCACCAAGGGTAAGTCCCATGCCGGAACCGGGTTCCGCGTGGGTGGGTAGAGTCGACGCATTCCCTTAAGGAATTGTTTCGTAGTCGGGTAGGAAAATACTGTGTGACCCTCTATCTGAGGGTGATTAACTGAGATTGCTGACAGATAAACTCGAATAGATGAATGGCATAATCCTCTATCTGAACAAGACAGGAGAAAATCAAAAATATCATGAAGGGCCGCAGGGATGGACGGCCGTCCCACTGAGGCTAGGAAAGCTAGAAATTTGTTCCATTTTGTCGCATAAGAACGACGTGTGGAAATTTTACGGGAGTTTAAAAGGACGTGAGCAATACGTGAGTTCACTCCTGTGGTTGGAGTAGCCAAGCTGTCAGCTTCAGTTCGGGCACGTTGTGGTGTAGCACTTGGCCCTTGCACATCCAAAGGAGGTCCGGTTCCGCCGGAAGATGGAGGTAAACTCCCAGGGAGAGGTGGAGAAGTGTGGCAAACCAAGGTTGCCGCGGCCACCATGGCGTGATGAGAATCGCCCGTGGCCGTTCTGTCATCAACTTGTGAACCACTCATGGTATCAGGGGGATCAGGGGGAACATGTACAGGTTCTTCCCCGACCATTGGAAAAGAAGGCCGTCTCCCAGGGAGGTCAGATCCGAGCCGGCCCTGGAACAAAAAAGATGGCATTTCCTGTTCTCGCGAGAGGCGAATACATCGATTGGAGGGTGTCCCCAGTGATTGAAGATCGGGGTCAGGTAGAGGGGGTTTAGTTCCCACTCGTGAAATGATGCTCCTCCCCTGCTCAGAAAGTCTGCTTGGGAGTTTAGGAGTCCGGGTAGGTGAGTTGCCACGAGGTGTATGTTGAGGGACTGACACTCGTCCCATAGTTGGATCACTAGGCAGCAAAGTCCACGGGAGACCGTCCCACCCTGTCGATTTATGTAGTACATCGTGGTCGTGTTGTCTGTTAAAACTGCCACGGTCTTCCCCGACAGGGATAGGCGGAAGGATCGCACCGCATAGAGGACCGCCAATAATTCCAGAAAATTGATGTGGTTGTGGGCCACTGCCAAACTCCATTTGCCGCCCACACCCACACCATCCAGATGGGCTCCCCATCCCCATAGAGAGGCGTCCGTGGTGATGGTAGCCGAAGGGGGAGGAAGCCGGAAAGGTGCACCTGAATGCAGGTTCTGGGGTACAAGCCACCATGTCAGCATGTCTATGATCTGATCGGAGAGTTGGAAGTTCTTGGAGAGGGAGTGAAGGTTGGGACGGAAACGTCGCAGAAACCAAAGTTGCAATGGTCTCATTCTCAGTTTGGCAAAGGGTATCACTGCTGTGGTAGCGGCCATCAATCCTAACAGGCGGAGTAGTTGTCTGGCTGTAGCCTTCCGCGCTTTCCGGATGGACAGGAGGAGAGAGACTATGTCCGCTGCTCTGTTGGTGGGCAGAAAGGCCCTGCATTGCAGGGAGTCCAGGACGGCCCCTATAAATTGCACTCGTCTGGAAGGGGTGAGCATTGACTTTTTTAGATTTATCGTTAACCCTAGCGATTCTAGAGTATGAAGGGTTTTGGTAATGTGATCCTGCAAGGTTGTCTCGGATGGAGCGACTAGGAGCCAGTCGTCCAGATATGGGTAAAGCTGTAGACCTTGAAGTCTGAGATGGACTGCTACTACTGCCATAAGCTTCGTGAAAACACGTGGGGCCGTGGAGAGGCCAAAGGGTAAAGCCTTGTACTGGAAGTGACGCGAGCCGACCGCAAAACGGAGGAATGGTCTGTGGGACGGATGTATCGTCACATGGAAATATGCGTCTTTCAAATCCAGTGTCACCATCCAAGTGTCGGCTTCTAAGAGAGGTAGGATGGTTTGCAAGGTAGTCATACGGAACTTCTTGTACGTAATGAATGCATTGAGGTTCCGAAGATCGAGAATAGGACGTAGTCCTCCATCCTTTTTCGGTACCGTGAAATAGCGGGAGTAGAACCCCTGCTGATGGTGGTTGACAGGTACCTGCTCTATTGCGTCTTTGGACAGGAGGGTTTCGATCTCTGATGACAGAGTGTCTGAGGGGGGGGGGTGGTTACGAAGTAGGAGTTCTTTGGTATCTGGAAGAATTCTATCCGGTATCCATCTGCTACAACCGAGAGGGCCCATTTGTCTGACGTTATGCTCTGCCATGCATGTAGGAAGGGTGATAGACGAGTGGGGGGGCTGGGGCTGGCACTTAAGTCAAAGTCCCTGTTTAGTTGGCCTTGGAGGTTTGGACTTAGAAGCAGAGGTAGGCGGGAACCGTGGCTTGTGAGTATACGGTTTCTGTTGGTAGGAGGAGGGTGAAGGTCTCTGCCACTGGGGTTCAGAGGGGGACCTTTGTGGCTGCTTTTTGGACCAAGACCTCTGCCAAGTTTTCTGCTTCTGCTGTCTTGGTTGGGATACACCCAAGTTACGAGATGTTTTTATGCTTTTGTCCAGCTCATGTAGGACCGTGTCCGTAGTGGAGCTGAATAAACCGTCACCTTCGAAGGGAAGATCTTCCACCAGAGATTTCGTGTCCTGTGGCAAGGACGTAGATCGGAGCCAGGCATGGCGTCTGAGGGCGACGGCGGATGTGAGCATTTTTGAAGTGACATCCGCAACATGTTTGGACGCATTAAGTTGATGCTTGGCCAGGACCAAGCCTTCTTTTTGGATTTTCCTAGCCATCCGTTGTTTATCTTCTGGTAGATGAGCCAGAAGTGGTGTCATCTGTTCCCATAGGGAATATTGATACCTGCTCATGCAGGCTGTGTAATTAGCTGTTTTTACGCCCAAAGCACCAGCTGAATAAAAACGTCTCCCGAAGGAGTCCAGTTTCCGACCTTCTTTGTCAAGGGGGGAGGAATGGCCACTGCGACCTCTAGCTGATGGGGTTACCACAACCGAATTAGGTTTGGGGTGTATGAAAAGAAATTCTGCACCCGGCTCCTGGAGCCTGTACATATGGTCCAGTCTTTTACTGGATATAGGGGTGGAAGAGGGATGGTTCCAGGATTCCTTAGCGGTGCTCATGAGCACCGATATGAGTGGGAGGGCCGCCGCCATGGAAGTGTCCATCTGTACGATGTTGAAGATGGCATTGGTAGCGGTAGGAGTCGGTTGGACCGTGGCTAGCGCTAAGGAGTGTGCCATCCTTTTGATGAGCTCTCCATAGGATTTTACGTCTTGTGACGGAGAGATTGGAAGATTGTCTGCAACGTCGGGAGATGGCGACGGATGAGTAGGCGATTCGTCATCGGAGGCTGAGGAAGCGGAAGAGCCCGGTGCCGGTTGGTCGGAGAGCTGAAGAGACATAGGGGCCGATGGATCCTGATGAGCGGGGGAAAGATTAATGTCGGGTAGAGCTGTCGATACTGGCCTCGATAGCTGTTTCGGCATTGGTGTGTGCCTCGGTATCGAAGGTTCTCAGTGTCGGGAGACCCTAGATGAGACGGATTGGTGGTCCCACTCCGGTGGGTACCATTGTGGTGGTGGAGGGTAGGCAGAGCCATACAGGTATCGCCACTGACAGACATCCCATGGTATCGAGTCCGGTGGCATGCGCCAGTCCCTTTCATCTCTTGGTGTCGGAGATGGTTCGGGCTCGATGTCGGGGCTACTCCGAGGCACCTGGGTCATTTCAATGTCCGGTTCCGAATCGGTAAGTTGGATGGGTCGCGCCATCGGGGAGGTAGAACTACCCCGGGAGTGGGCACGTCCTGAAGGGTCAAGCTGTGGGGACCCAGACTGGGTCATGTCGGGTGCGGAGCGCTTCGACGAAGCACTTGGAGTCTTTTTGTGCTTCAGCTTGCCCTTAACCTCCTTGCCCTCTCTGCATTTCTTTGCAGGAGTGTGCGGCAGCGGGAGGGGTCTTTTCGGTGCCGACCTTTCGGTACCGGTGGCACTCGGTACTGGAGATGCCGTCGGTCCCGTCGGTGCCGATGTAGACGGTCCCGGAGCATCGGTCGTCGACATTTTCGGTGATAAAGCCGACTCCAGTAGAGCTACTCTGAGCCTTGCCGCACGGTTCTTGCGGGTCTGCTTGGAGAAAGCTGCGCAGCTTGAACAGGAGTCCACATGGTGGGATTCTCCCAGGCACAGCAGACAAAGCGAGTGTTTGTCTGGAGGAGCGATTTTACTTCCACAGTTCAGGCAGCGTTTAAAGAAGCCCCACCGCTGGGCCATAGGCCTAGCGGGGGGTCCCGCGAGAGAAAAAAGCGAGGAAATGAAGGGGATTTCCGAAGGCTAGTCCAAGAAACAGCCCGTAGTCAGTTAAGGGAGAAAAAACAGTCCGAAAGGCTTTCTACAGAGAAAAAAGGTTAACTACCGACCGGAGCAAAGGGAGAGGTGATCCTCATGACGCGGCAGTCAGAAGAGAACTGGCGGGATCCTTGTGCCCCTCCCCGGTCATGCGCAGTGGAGTTGGTGCGCGACTGGGGAGTTGGCGCGAAAATCCGTTGGGCTTTGAAGTTTACCGATCGGGATCGGCGCAGGCGCACTATATCCCAGAGGTGCGATGCACAGAGACCACGAAGAAGATCTGCAAGTTTCAACAGCACAACAAATGAGCAAGTGTACATAAAGTACTGTCAAGTCGCAGCCGATTTATGGCACCCCCACAGGGTTTTCAAGGCAAGTGATTAAGCAAAGGTAGTTTGCCATTGCCTGTCTCTGCAAAATATTCCTTGGCAGTCTGCTATCCAAATATTGACCATGCATAGCTTCCCAGATCTCATGAGATCAGGTTATACTATACCATTCCACCATCCCCAAATCACTGTATATATCCATTAAAAGACCAGGTTTCCTTCCCTTTCTTTTGTCAAGACAGCTTTTTTCTCATAGGTAGATAATTCTATTACCTGAGGTATCTAGACCTGAGAAAAATAAAGATTGTTTGCTTACTATCTCCTTAAAATACATATCTTTTTTCCAACAAGGGTTGCTGTCCCAAATTCCCAATATAGGTTCTCATACCCTCTATTCACAAAGATATTAGTATAAAAATAAGAAAGCAGCCCAATATTGACACTGCACAAAAAAGAGTTACCTCAGTTGTCACATAACATATTTCAAAAGATTGGATGTTCTTCCAAAATGGTGACATAACTTCACAGGGCCACAGCATGCTAACAAAGGACTTAATTAGACAAGGGTTGTGCTTCACAGTAGGGTTGTTGTCAAATGTCTCATCTGCACTTCAACCTGAAAATACATTTCATCTTTGGTCCTCTCTCCCATAATTCTTCATTGCCATGTCTCTCCCCACCCCCCGTCTCTTCCATAAAATCATCACATGCACAAGTGCCATTTGTGCATTAATAAATTGATGTATGTACAAATGATGAACACTGTACATACAGATACCATATAAATCACATCAAGATGCATACACGCTGATGTACCAACAGGGTGAGCCAAAATCATTGCCACACATATAAACGGGAAACATTTGTTTATTCTTATTTCACTGCTGAAAAGTGGAGACCCAGGGCTAATTGGCAATGGAACATGGATGGTGAGAACGAGATACTAAGCCTCTTGTGAGGCCCTGTGAGAACAGGTCTCTCTTTTGATCTATCCCTTTGAAGGCAGAAGTGGGGATGTATCAGTAGGTTATAAAGAAGAACAGGGGCCATGGTTCAGTCGCAGAGCAACCCCTTTTACATGAAGAAGGTTCCAGGTTCAACCCCCAGCAACTCCAGTTAAAGGGTAGTGGACAATGTGAAAGATCTCTGCCTGGGACTGTCCAGGTCAGAGCCACTGCCGGTCAGACCAGGTAGGACAGACCTTGACAGGCCAATGACCTGATTCAGTAATAAGCCAGCGTCACAACTGTGTTCAAGAGGGTTTTTTTTTCTTCCTTAGCTTTGTATTTATTTTATCTCTACTCACCCATTAGTGCATTTGATGGAATACGCTCATGAAAGCTTAGCTGAAGCTGGCTGTAGGTACACCCTTCATACTATAATGCATGTTACCCAATGGACCTCTAATAATAGAGGTTTTATATCGATATCTATGGTTATTTTAAGACAATAAGCACCAAGCTTATTTCCACCCCCCTCCATTCTCAATCACTTTGCTGGCCTGAAGCAGAACTGCAGCTTTCCCTACCAACAATGTACCTCTAATTAAATAAATTAAACAGAGATAATTCATAGTAAGTCCCTGCCCAAATCTGCTTGCAACAAAATCACCCTATTTCCCCTAATTTCCTTTTTATATGTATTGGAACACCATCCCTTACCATAGTTTTTCACTGAATCCATACTATTTGAATAGAAGAGTGCTGATTAATTTCAAATGTTATATTTGGAATTCTATAATATAGAATACAGAAGAATTAAATTTCCAGTAAGGCCTATCTAAACCTCAGCATGCAATCTGATACTCTCCTAAAGTGGAAACATGAACTGGTGTAATGTAACGTTAATGTAACAAGCAGAAGTAACATGCAGAATTTGGAAAGACAGTGAAAATATACTGATCTCCTATAAGGAAAGCCCAGTAGTAGAATACATAACTTTGCATGCCCAAAATTCCATATTTAATCCTTGGCATCTCCAGTTAAAAGTTATCAGGCAGCAGATGTTGGGAAAGACCTGGATGCTGAAGACTCCAAATATTAGAAAGACCCAGATCTTTAGTAGCTATGATCCATCCACCTATATAAAAGTGGTTGCAAAATGAATACATTCCTTACTGGTACATAAGAACATCAGTATAGCCTGCTGGATCAGACCAATAGTCTCTCTGGTCCAGCATCCTTTTTCCAGGCCAACACCATCTACTGATGCTGCCTTCTAGCACTGGCAGTGAATTCCACACTTTAATTACTTGTTGAGCACAGAAGGACGGATCCCTGCAGCCGCTGAAGGCCGGCTGGGGGGGGGGGGGGGGGACGAAGTTGCCTCCTTGTAAGGAGGACTGATCAGACTGGCTGCATTTGCAGCCTGGGTTTGCTGGGGGGTGGGGCTAGCATGCTGAAGGACAGCCCCGGCCCCAGCAGCCTCATTCGTGCCTTGTGCTCGACCTAGGGTTGCCAGCCTCCAGGTGGGGCCTGGGGATCTCCCGCTTTTACATCTGATCCCCAGGTGACAGAGATCAGCTCCCCTGGAGAAAATGGCTGCTTCGAAGGGTGGACTCTATGGCATTGTACCATGCTGAGGCCCCTCCCCTCCCCAAACCCTGCCTTCTCCTGGCTCCACCCCCAAAGTCCCCAGGTATTTTCCAACCCGGACTTGGCAACCCTAGCTCGACCCACCCTTCCGCTCTGTAGGTAATGCAGGCTTTTGGCTGGTCTTCCCATTTCTTAGGGAGACCGGGTAGGAATTTTTTTACCTCTACTCTGATTGGCCTTGAGACGGGGGAGTTTTTCGCCTACCCTGCATTGCTAACAGTGGATTGAGGAATTGGCCGGGGTAGCGTCTGCATTAATTTTCACTTTATGGTTGGGCGGAAGTTTAGTAAAGAGTTGTTGCGGCTTGGTAAGCACCTACCAGCAACCCTGGTGGGAAAGGGGCCTGTTCGGATCATAACTGCAGCCTTGTGGCCTGGGATGAGGGGAACAGGCTGTTTTTTGGAGTGCCGTTGAGGGATACTCAGCACTGACCCTGCAGCTGTGTGTGCGGGATCATCAAGGCATGTTCCAAGGCTGGGCTGCCTGGAGTTCGAGCCACTTATAGCGGGCTATGACCCGGGGGCCAGGTGCATTGCCCATACTATGGCAAGGGTGGGGTTAATGGTAACCCCAGGCCTTGGCCATGCCGCTTGTTAGGTTAAGCCCTTGCCATGGTTTTGTTAATAAATAAAGTGGCCATGAATCCCATGTTTGTTGTCTGACTCTTTCTTCCGTCTATGGGGGCAAGTGTTTCCTTTTGTCTGTCCTGAACCTATTTACCAACAACTCTAACCAGAGAGTAAATATTCTATATTTAGTAAAGCAACAAGATTAATGATACAAAAATTCTGGGTGGGCATGCATATATGTAACAGCAGAAATCCAGACGGATATCTATGGTTGGAGTCACACACGCGCAAGATAAAGCGGGGGAGGGGGGGCTATTTCCTCCGGCGGAAGTTGACCCACAGTTGCACAATCAGACCATCCTGACGCCATGAGAGCACACTGGAGCGATCAGACATGGGGAAGTCTGTCTGTGGCCCGTAGCAACCTGTTTGCTACTGGACTTTCCAAGGTGTCTTTTAAATCTGCTTGTGCGGCAGAGCAAAATGGGTTGCCGATGGCTGCGGGGGTCTTCTCAGATGCTGTCTGATCGCGCTCCTTTAATCCACCCAGCATTTGCACATACATCAGGGCTAACTGTGCATGTGATCACAACCCAAGACTGGTTCTGCTAGCATAATTTATTTTCTTTTGCACATGTTACCAGGCAGGTTTCGGACCATACACTTTTGATATCCACAGTTCAGCAACATAATTTTTTTTTTCTGCTGGGGGGAGAAAACTTGCTAGTCAACTGCAATGCATATTTCTGACATGAATATACTTGGGATCTTCTTCCTCTTTTTTATTTATTTAGCTGATAGGTTTGGTTGTTGCTTTTAAAAAAAGTGAACGGTATTACATTTTGATTGCTAGCTTTGTTTTCCCAAGTTGGCTTATAAACAATCTTGCTTCTAGAGAGATCAGTATCGACCCCATTTTTCTCGCCCAAAAACATCTGCCTTAGACAGAAGGCAGAGACAGATTGCCATTGTTGTCACTGATGCAAATCTTCATTTGTAAGGGAAACAAGATAGTCAAAAGAAGAGTCACCTTTGTGAAATAGCAACGGCAAGTGGCCACTTACAGATAGCAAACAGCTCTACAAATGTTGGTGGACTGAAGGAGCATCTTCCATGAACTCAATCTAAATCCCCTGGATTGTTTTATTCAACCTTGTTTCCAAATGTCACTTAAACAAAGAAATGGGATTTGAGGGAGATCGTCGTAGAACTGAACATCTTTTCTGAGTTGGCATGTCACTGTTAATTGTTGCTTTGCGGCAATATAAAAATGCTAGTGTTACTGTGATCGATCGCGTTTTTATCCCAGTCTTTTGAGTAGCTCAGGGAGGCATACATTGTTTGGTTAGATTCGAGTTCAGCAGCACCTTAGAGACAAGGTTTTGGGGGGTATGAGCTTTTGAGAGTCAAAGCTCTGTTTGTCAGAGAGTTTCGACTCGTGGAAGCTCATACCCCCAAAATCTTGTAGGTCTCTAAGGTGCTACTAACCGGACTCAGATCTAGCTGTTCTACTGCAGGCCAGCAGCTGACCTCTGAAACTAAATACATTGTTTGTTTCACTTCCACTTTATCCTAACTGCCCTAGGTTATGAGAGAGAGACTGGCTGAAAGCCACTCTGAACATTTCATATCTGAGTGAGAACTTGAACGCTAGTCTCCCCAGTCCTAGCTCAGCACTCCCAACAACTGCACCACAGGGCTCTAAGTACATTTTCTCCAGGGAACTTTGTGCTTCTCAGCTGTTTGTGGACATGATTTATATTAGGTTTGCACCCTAACAGCATTCCATGCACCTTGGTGTTTAGTCATGCAGGCCAGAAGACCACAAAAACTGATCCCGTTCACGGGGAGGGCGGGATATAAATCCAGAAAATAAATAAATAAATAAAGTCTTCAGACAGCTCTGGCTTGGAAATTGAGTTAAGCACAGCCCCTAGAGTAGGATTCAAATGCCTTTCAAGCAAGGGAAATCTTTACCTTTTTATCTGGAGAAAAAGAGATTAGACCTCTGAGATAGTTTTTGGCCTGAAATGGCTGTGGAAGGCACTATTTGCCCTGATGTGGAAACCTGTGTACCTCTTAAGTACAAGTGGAGCCTCTAATGAGGCAGATAGTGGCTGATTCTGCACTGGCTTTTCCCTCCATTATTTTAGCAAACCCATGTTGGAACAGAAATCCCCCTCTGCATTGCATGCTGCTTTCACTTCCCTTGATCATCAGATTTTTATGGTAGCCTTCACAATCCATTCTGCTTTTACTTCCTTTGATCATTGGATTTTATGGTACCTTCTGCGTAGATTTATGGTCATTTTATGGCCATTCAGGGGTGACTTTGCAGTCAGTACAGCATTGGCCGGGGTATCTTAATGTGGTTTTGAGCTGCATTTTTTTCCCCTCCCAGTTGAGAAAATGTGGAGCACATGCTAGATGTAGAATCGTCCAGTGCCTCCCAGGTTTCAGACTACAAAACAGTCTAAGCCCCAGTTTAAATCTCTCTGTGGGTCTTCCAAACTGGGCCCACACATTCCTTGGAAGCACAGAACTTTAAGTGGAGAAAAGTACAAAAATACACACAGAGCAAAGAACTAGGATCCAAGCCATTATGTCCAAAGCACAAACAATGGATTAAGCACCCTCCCTGCTATGTATGTAGGTACATACATTTTAGGGCTGCTAAGTCCCCCCGGGGGGCGGGGAATCCCCTGCTAAAGAGGTTCCCAATCCACCAGTCCGGATTCGACCGGCAGGGGGAACCCCACCCCCGAAGTGGCCTGATCAGGCCGACTGCCCCAGCATGATGACGTCACCCGGAAGTGACGTCATCACGCTGGGCATGTTGCTGCGGCGACACTTTAGCAATCACCCTGAAAACTCTACGGTACCATAGAGTTTTAGGGTGATTACCAGAGTGTCACCCCAGCAACATGCCCAGCATGATGACGTCACTTCCAGGTGACGTCATTTCAGCATGTGTGCACTTCCCGCGTGTGCGGGGCACCAAGACACAGAGGAGAAATCCCTCGGTATTTTCAAGGTAAGACTTGGCAACCCTAGTACATTTATGTGTGTATTCTAGAAGATGCCTCCAGAATTGAGTGGATAAATCCATGAAGGTCTACTCAGAATCCTAATCTGGTCTATTCAATGGGGCTTGTTGCCAGGAAAGTGCTTTTAGGATTGCACTAATAAACATTTTAAATAAGTAAGTCTTGAAATGTTGTATCCCATGGCATAGCCTCATTTCAAGCTTCATTCATTACTTGCTGTTCCACTCTTAAGAGCCCTAGATACCTAATGAATGTTTTCATGAAATGTTAAGTGTCTCCAAGATCAGCATGCTGATGACTTCAAAGGACCATTTGGCTTTTTCCCAAGTGCTCTAGCTGCAGTGTACAACCCTGGACTGACACACTGTTCTGAATCAAACCATGATCCCGAGCAATCAAGCAGGAATCCTTCACAGATGTTTGCCAGTGTGTAACCTGAGGGGGAGAGGATGAAAGAAAAGACACTCAAGGTGTGGGCAAAGCCCCCCACGAATAATCCGGGCCTCACAGTGCTTTGAAATAGCTGGTGCACCTAAAAATGTTAATTATGTGATTACCTAAAATATTGTTCCTACTGAAAGTCTTGGCATTTCTCATTAATTTTCTTCACATGAGATATGCATATAATGATGCCATGATTCAGAGTTGAGTAACCACCCACTGGCACCAAAAAGCAAAGCACAGAAAGATCATACATGGTGTTTAAACGATTAGACCTTGGGACTCCAGAAACAGCTCCAGAGAAGTCAAGTCGTTCTGAATTATGCATGACATTTCTGCATTAGACAACTTTGTTGTTTACAACACACCTCTTTCCCAAAGAGCTTTCAAACAGCCAAATGCATCAACTCTTGTCTTAAAGGATGATGTTGATTCAGAGGAAATCAAAGATAACATCAAAATAGGCATATAAGAAAACAGTCACAAAAACAGCTAGGGTCTACATTTGAAGCCACTTGGGGTGAATGTTGGAATGGTCCTGTTAGGATCCCCTCCCTCCGGGCATCTTTAGGATTGACTTGGATCCTGTGATATACAAGTGGAAACATAAACTGATATAGTGCAAGATCTTGCAAAACATCTACAGCTTTCCTCCCTATGTACTGTAGTGCCCTGAAATTTGTTGCACAAGATCTTCTGTGCACTTGGGAGAATACCCAGGTGTGCAGAAGAATCCAAAAACTTTAAAAAAAAACTATACGGGGGTTATTTAAATCCCCCCCCCAAGTAAAAGAGCGTTCCCTGTGCATGTACATGGAAAGCTCTGGGAACTCTGCAGCAGGCCCTGTGGTAGGGAGACGTCCAGGCCTCGCCGCTGAAGCCCGGGGGGGGGGGGGAAGCTTACCTGTGGCCGCTTCCTCCTCAGCTGTGAGGTCCTCCCCACTGCAAGTATTGCGGGTCCCTCTGCTTTTTATGTCTAAAATTGCCTGGGTCATAGTTCACAAGCTGAAGTCAGTGAGATCTCACCTCATTACCCTCCTACGACCCTCCACATGGTTTTTGGAGGTTCATGCATCCCATGGTGGGGCATGTTGGTAGCAGTATCCATGGCAGGTATGCGGGTGATGATCAAATGATTGTCAAATCAACGATGGGATGGACTTCTGCAGCCCTGGAAACACCAATAGTGGCCCTCCAAAGTTTGACAGGCTGCTCTGGCTTCCAATAAGGGAAGCCAGCTCACAGGCAGCCATTGTTTTCTGTCCGCAGCAGGCACATAACACAGTAGTTAGAGGCCAAAAGGGAAAGAATTAGGGAACTGGAAGCCATTCTTCCTGTGGACACTGGGGTTGGGGCTGGTGTTTGGTGCACAGACAATGATGAAAATGAGTGCATTTTATGGGTAAAATTTGGTGCAAGAAACCAAAAACCACACAAAAATGAAAGAATCACAAGTTTGTTTTTCCTGAGGGGAAAATCAAAATCGAAATGGAGAGTCTGAATCTGAAACACCAGGATGTGACATTTGACATCACTCCACATTTTAACCAATGAGAACATTTCCAGAGGTTCCAAAATGGATGATGGAGATCCATGTTTCTCAACCCTACTTAAAAGTCAACTTGCAACTACTATTTAAAGCTGGAATTAATGGGTAGCTTTGAAAACCAGACCATCTGAAAGGGCAAAGGTTTTTCTTTATTAAGGATAAAGACTGGTTACATCCAAGATGAAACCATTCCTTGGAGATACTTCACAAACCAAGCTCATCTTCTCACGGCCTAGCAGGCTCCAAAGGGGTAGTCTTTATTTCCATGCTGTTAAACATCTTTAAACCACTTTCTGTAATGCATGGTCTGAAAAGCAATTCAAATAAACTCAATAGCCAAGACAGAGGCACCACAGCATAATTCAAGCAAGAGAACTCTAAATCCCTAACGATCTAATTAAAGTGGTGTTAAAGAACGCTTTAGTTGATTCCGTCTTCCTCAAGCTTAATAATAATAATAAAAGATACTGAACATTTGGTGTTAACCCATTCTGCTGGGATAAATCCAAGCCATCGTGCATGACACACATCTTGGAAGTTTTATAAATTCAGAGAGAACTGCAGCTTTTAAAAACTGTAGAAAGATACGCCACCGCAGGATAAACACTATTGGTGCTGATTTCTATTCAATGCCGAATGCAAATATCTTTGAGAACCAGAGTCAGAGCATATTTATACATTATGGGATATACAGGCTGGTTCTGAATTACCTACCCTGTATGTTACCATCAGACATGAATTCTAGTTTTCCATCAATTCTCTCATGTGCCATAGTGTGTGTGGAGTTCTCAGCAAGTAGAAACCTAGCACATCAGGGGAAAGGTTCTGTCCCCTATCTTTGCTTGCTCTGGTAGTTTTCTGCTCCAAGGATTTTTTAATACTGGGAAGAATTAAAAAATGCAGTCCTTCAAGATCCTTCCCCATCATGGATATGCCTCAGGAATTATTTTTTTCACTGTTACCCAACACTCCAACACCCTTCACCCACTAACTTATGCAGAAATGAGTGTGTGGGTTGGGACTGCAATGGGTGGCCATCTTTCAGATCCCAACGCATTCAAAGGATGACATCAAAGATTTTATGCGGCCTTCCACCTACCCAAGCCCACAGACCAGAAGTAAACCTATCCCCCAACACTTGGCCATATTACTAATTACCTGGCAGAAGTGGAGGAAACACAGCAATACAGCCATCATCTACTGCCTCTTCTAAGTGTCCCTTTCCAATAGAAAATGGAAGACTGGCCCTCTGCTGATCAGTAATGGGAGATGAGATGCTAAGTGGGGCAAGGAAAAAAGAGATGGGTGGATGGATAGATAGATGGATGGATCATTTATCTGTTAAGAGACCACTGATGGACATTGTTCAGTTAAAATGCATTTGGTCCTTTATGACTTTTTGTGCTTTTCTTACTTGTGAATATTTTGTGTTATCTATTAAAGAACAGTTTTATTGGGATTACATAGGCTTCTGGAATAGACTATTTGTTCCTCAACCTTTTCTGGTTTAATACCCATGACCATAATTCAGACATTACAGCCATGCATACCAGGAGCCCACCAACCGTGCATAACAGGACAGTGTGCTACCCACAATCCTCTTGATACACACAGTCACCATGTTGCATGAAGACATACATTTACCATGTGTGTTGTATGTGCATGATAAATACATGGCTTGCCTCTGCTCATACAACACGTCAACCACCTGCATTGAGAGGGCTCCACCCTCCCATTCTGTGCGGTTTGTGGACTCCTGGTAACTTCGGAAAAGATTCTCTCTCACACAAATTTTTACTCCAAAGTGTGTGGTCTTCAAAGATTACAGGACCAACCTTGTGTCTTTGCATTCCTTTGCCAAGTTTTGAATGTTTATTCCAGTCTGAATTTCTTCCAATCTCCAGTTAATTAAATGAGCACTAGAGGAACATCAGGGATGTGAACAGGACAGAATGGAAAGAAATGAAAGCAAAGGGCTCTGTGGGGGGGAAAGAAGTAACAATTTAGCTGTAATAATGGGTCATGTTAACATGTCAAGCCATACCTGGGAAACCCTGGTGCTAGCAGTGCTACCACACCCACTGTAGCACAGCAATTGGTTCTCAGTAACATCTGGCAGTTTCTTACTTAATATCCCAAAGCAAATGGAACCTAATTATTATCCTGGTGCTATTACAGATTCTCAGTGGAGTGTGTCAATTTAATATGCTGCTGAAGACTTCTCTTTGCTATGGTATTTCAAAGCCATAAGGCACTCTTCAATTTCCTCCTCTTTCCTTCCCAAGCATAACCCCAGTCTTCAGGCTTTAGAATTAGGAATATTTGTGTTGAAACGGGACACCCCCCTAATTGCAATACCAAAGGAAACAAACTCACAGCAACAACAAAAATAAAATCAAAACCCTGTTTGCTCACAGGCTTCTTGTAATTTTTCAAAGGCAATCTTCAATCAATGGTTTTAGTACTCTTATTCTGTTTAATGGATCCTGCAGCTTTATTGGCTCATTTTGATCAATCTAATAAATTTGCAATTTCCTAGTCTACAGTAAGTTCATATAACTGAAATGATTCCCCCCCCCCCCCAATTTAATACCATGGGTGGAAATTGGGAAATTAATCTGCAAGAGGCTGGTTCCAGTTTTCACATAAACTACTCAACATTAACCCCACAGTTTTGTAATGTCTAACCATTCTTTTCAGTTCTTTATACAATATGGCTCCATCCAGACACCAGAACTAACCAAGGTTTGCGCTAACAACAGTCTAAACCTTACATTTTCAAACTCAAAACCGAGGTACAGTCTTCCTGACACGTAAGCCCTGGTTTAGAGGCAACTTTCTGCTCTGTATCCCCAACTCCAGTAGCTACCAGAGGTAGAATAATCACAGCAACTATAGCATGTCAGCCATGACTTCATGCCAAACCACAGATAGCACAAATCATGGCTTGCAAATCCACAGTTTCTGAAGCTGGTTTGCCACGCATTCATAAACCAATTTAAGCTTCCTCATGGATGAACTGAGGTTATGTGTTGACTTGCAAATGGATGCAATTAAGATCAGTCCAGTTAGCAAGGGCTAATAGTCACAATAGGAGAGGTTTCATCACTTGCCAATTCCGTTTGCATCCTCCTTGTGGACATTTACCATAGGAACATAATGCATAGGCTGTCTGTCTATAACCAAAGCTTGAATGTGTAGAATGGTGGGGAAAAGATGACTGTACAGATGCTACAATCAGGCAGTATACTTACTCCAGACTATTTAGATCAGTGATACTCACTCAGTGGCTTGGAAACCAGCTGATGCTCTTCTGAGCACTGCTTCCCAATATGACACCTGCCCAATGTTTCAGGAAACTGGGCAAAGCCCTTGTCTGGTGAGGCTTTTGGCTGGCAGGAAGTTCCAATTCTTGAAGCAGTTGCTGCCAGAGGAACAAATAATCTGTGAGCCTCCCTGGCGTGCAGACCTTGTGTTAGGGATAGAAATAAGCGCAGCTCATTTGGTTGATGATAATCGTGACTGTGGCTCTTTGAAAGCCATACTGAGCACTACTGGGTTAGATGATGTATCTACCGTGCAGATACAAAGAGGAGGTGAACAATGATCTCTGCTTGAAAAAGTAGGTCACTGTAATTACGGGACCGTGACTCTACCAGTACAGGCCTGGTAGAAAGGAAGACTGAGTTTGCGGACTGAGCAAAAAGCAGCTATAAGCTGCAGCACAGAATTCAATGCATGTAACAAAGTTTTACTGAGACTAGACCCTGTACCCTAGGGTTCCTAGGTCCCTCCCTGGCCACCAGCAGGGGATTGAGGGTAGGTAGGATTGCCAGATCCAAGATGGGAAACTCCTGAAGATTTGAGAATGGGCCCTGGGAACGACAGGAACCTCAGTGGGGTATAGTGCCGTAGAGTCCACCCTCCAAAACATCCATTTTCTCCCGGGGAACTGATCTCTGTAGTCTGGAAATGAGTTGCAGTTCTGGGGGATCCCAGAATCTCTAGACTGGCATCCCTACTGCAGTCAAAGCAGCTTTTGCGCAGTTGCAAAACTGCACGACACAACACTCCAGTCAGACATCGATGAACAACATCAGGGCAATCCAGTGAGGGAGATGATCAAGGCATGTTGGACTGGCAATCATGTTCACATTGACATTCTCATTATGCCCGGGCTCAGATGAATCGGGGCTATGTGAACGAACCTGCCTACAGCCACCACCTAACTTGCACGATCTGTCCTACTCTGCCCTCCTCAGACCATGAGCTACTTCAATACTTCTTGCTTTGGGGCAACCAGAGTTTGCTATTACATCCACACCAGAAAACTATGGTCCACCTTTGCCTTGCAGTCTGGGGATGCAAAACTGCAAACAGGCCATAGTTTGCAATCCTGTTTTGCAAGGAAAGCACAAATGATAGCTCACTGATTCAGACCTAATGAACAATTATGGTTTTGCCACAACCCATGAAGTCAGTTGCTCATAAGCTTGGTGCACAGGAGAGAGAACAGGGCAAGCAAATGTCTGGCTCCTTCCAGGCTTTTATACATGCGTTAAAACATAGTTTTGTGTTGCATCTGCTGTGAGAGGATCTACATCCCAAGGTAGAGCAACTGCTTGGCATGGAGAAGGTCCCAGTTTCAATGCCCAGCATCTCCAGCTAAGGGATTCAATAGTAGTTGAGAAAGACTTCTGCTGGAAGTTCTAGAGCAGGGGAGTCAAACATGTGACCCGGGGGCCGGATCAGGCCCCCAGAGTGCTTCTATCAGGCCTGCCCTGGAACTGGCCATCTCCTGCTTCCAGTACTGTTGCTGCTGTTGCATCATAGCTTGCTTCGCCAGAATCTCTCAATGGCTCAGCCATTTCATGTTTCCCCCTGGGTCCTAGTCTCAGAACTCAGAGCATGAAATTTCTGTGGTGGATGTCAATAAATCAAAAGTAGGTTTGCAGCTTACAGATACACACCTGAACAGCATACTCATGATTGCAATAGCACAAGACATTTTGATGCAGTAATTCAGAGCAAGAGGTGTCAGTTATCAGATACTGTTGAATAAACAAAATATTGCAAGACTGCTAGTGTTTTAAGCATGTTTTTATTTTAAGTAAAACAAATCTTTGTGTTTGTGTCCTTTATAAAGTTTATATCTCCGCTACCTGGCATTATGTTTTATGACACACATGGCCCAGCCCAACAAGGTCTCATTTTATGTCAGATCCGGCCCTCATAACAAATGAGTTCGACACCCCTGGTCTAGAGATTTTGCTGCCAGTCAGAAACAACACTGACCATGACAGAACAGGGGGTTCACTCAATAGAAAGTAGCTTCGTATGTTTTCATCTGCATTAAGCCTAACTCCTAACTACAAGGAAGCAGTCCTGTGCAGGTGTATTCAAAAGTCACTCCCATGTGTGTCAATGGGGCTTACTCCCAGGAAAACAGGATTGCAGCTGTAGTGTATGTAATGGCGATCGCCATGTGCTCCCCACAATGGCGACCGCCACGTGGCCAAACGCACATGGCCAGGCCAGCGACCTGAGCTTGGGTCAGGAATAACAATAGCTGGCCGGATTGTAAACCACCACCAATCTAGTGCCTAGGATCCCAGAGGGACCCTATGATATATAACCTTAATCGTAAGGTCGTGTCGGGACAATTGGGCAACGTCGGAGGTGTGGCTCCAGCCAGAAGGCCCTGAGCCCAGGGTTGGTATGCTTCATCTGCCCAGCTAATAAACTATGCTTGCTGGAATCCCTACAATGTGTCTCGGACTCCAGTACTTTGCAGCAGCCAAAACAAAAAAAAAAGACAGATGGGGAGGGGAGATCACAGAAACGCAGAATGGATAAAGACTGAAAGAAAGGGAGTAAAATCTTAATTGCTACATTTAGATTAATTTTGCCATCCATGAAGGTACGACAACGTATTTTAGCACACCTTATTATAAGAGAAAGGGCTATATAGTACCTGCATTACTTTATGTCATTGCTTCCCTCATAGATTTTCTCGATTAAAAAATATGATACTCCTTCTGTGATGCCCTCAAGTTAATTGTTTCAGCAAATACAAATTGTGCTTTGCAAATCTGTTCCTTTCTCTGTTTTATCCCCTCTATCAAAGTATCAGCGAGCTATTACTTAATGCTGCAAAAGCAACAAACTCCTGCCAAGATGAAGAGGCCAAGAGGAATTCATTTGTTTGGGCGGGGGGTGTTATCCCCCCCACTAGTGCAACAATAGATCTTTACAACTTTCTTCAGCAAAACAGTGATGCAGCCTGCATTTGCAATGCCCAAAGAATTCTGATTTTAAAGTCCAAAGCAACAAGGGCCAGAAAAGCTAAGAAGTAGAAAGAGCTTCCTCAAAAGACAAATGTTTTGACCAAGAAGACTGCAGGCAAGTTTGAAGAGAAGTAATGAATATTATCTATTACTTCCATTTGCTTTCTGCATTGTCAACTTAAAAAAATAAACCTTCTTCCAAGGGAAAGATCTGAAGAAGGTGCTCTTGCATGTTTAGATGTGGAGGGAATCTTATTTCTTTACACTGGAATGCTTCTGCATTCAAACAGCACATTTGCCAGTGGACGCGGTGAAAGCATCCCCATGTATTTATTTAAAACACAGGGGCTCAATTCCAACAGCGTAACAAACCATGGTTTGTTTAATTAATAATCACTCTTCAGAACCCAAAGCAGGGCTCGTGTTCCCAAACATACAATGGGCAAGTCATGGTTTAAAGCTGCATTTTCTGTTCAGTCAGCACTCAGCTTCATAAACTTCAGTTCCATCTGAACTTTCTGTAACTACGGCTGAGGACTCCAGCAGCATCTGCTTACTCAAAAACCATGGTTTTCAGGCCTACTCTCAGAAGATCAGGCAAATGGTCGCCTCACCTCTCACATCTTCAAAACTTTTCATTCTTCCATAGCCTTTTCTTCTCAAAATGATTTCTCCTGCACTGAACACTATCCCCCAGAAGCATGCTTTTCACCCCCTTCGACATTAAGGGGTAATTAATGTCTTCTCCAGCATAAGCAGTGATGGGCCTATTCCATATTGTATTTCATTATTTTATTTACTTCCTTTATAGCCCACCTTCCTTCCCAGTGGGGACCCAAAGTGGGCTTGCATTGTTCTCCTCTCCATTTTATCCTCTTAATACCCCTGTGAGGTAGGTTAGGCTGCATGTGTGTGACTGGCCCAAGGTCACCCAGCAAGATTCCATGACAGCAGGGATTCGAACCTGGACTTCCCAGATCCTAGTCTGACACTATAACTATTGCAGCACACTGGCTCTAGAGGAAAATGTATTGAGCACACTGTGAATTCAGTTCTTCTCGCTGAACATTTGAAAAGGACCTCTTTCTCCCCAGTTAGAGGACCAAGACGTGAACTCATGAGCTAAGTACCAGTTTGATAAAGGGAGGCAGGGGTCATTTGGGGCTGGAGCTAGACGAAGCAGAGCTCTGCCAGTTCAGGAGTGGGCACTAGGGCAGCCATGGGCCAAATCAGATTCTCTGTTCTGATTTGACCTGCTGCCAAATTGCCACCGAAATTTGATGGCAAATTTCTGGAGGGCAGGAGGGCAGGTGGTTTGAGGGAGAGGCTCCAAACTTGCAGGGTAGCTGCTGGAGCCTCTCCTCCAAATACCCACCAAGTTTCAAGAAGATTGGACCAGGGGGTTCAATTCTATGGGCCCCCAAACAGGTTGCCCCATTCCCTCTATTGTTCTCTATGGTGGGGAAAAAGTAATGTTTTTTTCCCACCATAGAGAACAATGGAGGGGATGGGGCAACCTGTTTGGGGGCCCGTAGAATTGGACCCCATGGTTCAATCTTTTTGAAACGTAATGGGTATTTCAGGGATAGGCCCCAGCAGCTACCCTGCAAGTTTGGAGCCTCTCCCTCAAACCCCCTCTCCTCCAGCCCCTCATATACCCTATGAGTTTTTGCCATTGACTTCAATGGCCAATAGAAGAAGAAGAAGAAGAAGAAGAAGAAGAAGAGATTGGATTTATACCCCGCCCTCCACTCCCCAAGGGAGTCTCAGAGTGGCTTACAAACTCCTTTCCCTTCCCCTCCCCACAACAGACACCCTGTGAGGTAGGTGGGGCTGAGAGAGCTCTTTCCCAATCTGTCCTTGAGAGCACAGCTGGTACAGAGCTATGGCTTGCCCAAGGTCATCCAGCCAGGTGCAAGTGGAGGAGTGGGGAATCAAACCCGGTTCTCCCAGATTAGAATAGGGTATAATGGGGCTGAAACTGACATTCAGATGGCCAGCTGGGGAAGGGGAGGGGAGACTTTTGAAGATGCCCCCCCTTGCTTCCCTTTCTGACACACTTCCGGTGATGTCAGGGTGTGTGGCATATGCTAATGAGTTATGCTAATAGGTATGCTAATGAGCTCCTGCACCTCTTTTTCTATGAAATGACCCCTGGAGGGAGGAATGCATTCATTTCATTTGGAAAGTCCTTAATGGCTGCCAGTGCAGTCTTAAACAGACTTACTCCAGTCTAACCCTACTCAGTAAGGCTGCCAAGTCCCCCGGTAGGGCGGGGGAAACATCGGTTTTTACTGCTTACCCCCGCTTTTTCAAAATTGGCCCCCGGGGGACAAAATGGCTGCCAGCAGGAAGTCGGAGTCTGCCCTGCCCTGCCTTAAAAGGGAAATGTCTGCAGAGAGCCTGCCCTGCAGTAAAAAGCCTCACCAGACATTTCCCCTTTAAGAAGTCAGCAAGAGAGCTTCCACAGCAAGAGAGGTCCGCCCAGAGATTAAGGAGGGACTGAAGGGGTTGCTTTTGCATGTGGCTTGCAAAGTAAGTTTCTCTTCCAGCTCTTTTCCTTCTCTCTCTCTCCCTCGTTCTTTCTTTTTTCTGTCCATCTGTCTGTCTGTCTCTCTCTCTGTCCCCATCCAGCAGAGGTCTATCAGTGGCTATTATTAGCCACAAGGTCTAAATGGAACCCTTTGTCTGGGGCAATGATGCTCTGAATTCTTGGTGCTTGGGGGGTAACAGTGGGAGGGCTTCTGGAGTTCTGGCCCCGCTGCTGGACCTCCTGAGGGCACCTGGTATTTTTGGCCACTGTTGTGACACAGAGTGTTGTACTGGATGGGCTGTACTGGATGGGCCGATCCACTGTGGCTTCTCTCCTGTTCTTATGATATGAAAATCATATTAAGCACTTGTGTAGCACTTAGTGCTTCATATTCTGCCGAGTTGAGGAAGGATTCAGTAGGGCTGTTGCTCAGTGATAGAGCATCTGCTTGACATGCAGGAGGTATCAGCTTCTTCAGCTAAAAAAGGATCAGGTAATAGGTGACATTAAAGATCTCAGCCTGAGACCCTGGAGAGCCACTACCAGTCTGAGTAGTCAATACTGACCTTGATGGACCAATGGCCTGATTCAGTATTAGGAAACTTCATGAGTTCATGTGGAAGCAACATCACAGGATGTGACATCACAAAATGATGTCACTTCCTTTCTCCTGGCTCCACCCCCAAAGTCTCCTGGCTCCACCCCCAAAGTCCCCAGATATTTCCCAAGTTGGACTTGGCAGCCCTACTACTCAGTGAGTACCTGTAGAAGAGTATATTGAAGATGGAGAAGACCAGAATTTCAAATCCCCATTTAGCTACTACAAAGCTTGCTGAGTGAATCTGGGCCAGTCACATTATCTTGGTATAACCTAGGGTTAAAAATAAACCGAGAAAGGGAGAATCATGTGATCCCCCCAAGTTCCATGGAAGAAGTTTGGGATAAAAATCAACATGACTAATGGGATAAACTGAGAAAAGCTACACACTTGCTCCAGTATTGTGATGTGATGTGCAAAAACTGAGCCATGGTCTACCTCAGAACTGCCTATTATATTTTGGGAAGTTTCTGCGATCCTCTTGTTTGTTTGTTTGCATTTTAAGCCAAAGTTGGCAATATGCAGCTCTGCCCATGTTTATTGCATGAGATACACAAAGCGAGTTCCTGTGTTCTATGCTGCTTATTTATAAACTGAAGCAGGCCAGGAAGAAATTGGTTAGCAGGTGTTCCTCGGTTTGTGTTTAACCAAATGCCTACATTCTAAGTTACTGTACCGGAACCTTAGCAACAATCTGATTCATAGGAGTAATAAATAAAACATATCGTCTTCCCCAAATCAATGAATAACATTTAATTTATGGTTGTGGTCTAGCCCATGCGTCAACTTCATTTCATCCTTTATAGCCCAACTAGTTTGGAGATTGGAAGGCGCTGGAAAAGATTGTTGGTTTTCCATAGCCACCCTCCCCCCCCCCCCATTGCCATGCACAATTTTTACACAGTAGCCAATGCTTCACCCCAAACGACAAAAATAAAAATGATTTCCCAACATGAAATCCAATGTAATTGGCATGTTGGGCAGTAAAGACCCCGCAAATCTCGCCAGTCTCGCACTTTTCTCTGACAGCCCATTCTCCCAAGAGAGAATTAAACCTCTCCCCTAGCATGCCTGGAGACAGCTTTCTGATAAAAGAAATATTTTTTTGCATAGGCATCAGCTAAATCGCAGACTGCAGACCTCCCGGCCAATTAACTGTATGTGATCCCCCCCGCCCTTTCTTTCCCCTTGAGCAGATGCTTCCTGAAAAGCTACCTCCGCCTGATACTATGCAGTTCGGGGTAGGGGGGTAGGAATGACAGCTAAAAGGTGGTGGGGGGGAAGCTTGATAAAGTCCCTGACCCCCCCCCCCCCGCCCATTGCAGGCAGTGACTAGGGAGGCTTTCCACAGGCTGCCACCAGTGTTCCCTCTAAGCTGAGTTAGTGTGAGCTAGCTCACAGTTCTTTAGCCTCCGGCTCACACCTTTTTGTCTTAGCTCAGGAAGGATGGCTCCAGAGCAAACTAATTTATGCAGCAGCCAGATCGCTCACTCACAACTTTAATGCCAGTAGCTCACAGAGTTGAATTTTTGCTCACAAGACTCCACAGCTTAGAGGGAACATTGGAGCCTGCCACCATTCTGGTACAGATTACTTCAGGAGGGCCCAGAGCACCCACCTGACCCCTTATGTCCACTCTTTCCCAGTAGGGTGTACTTTATATGTGACCAAGTGTGGGCACAGGCAGAATAATAAACAATTTTATTTACGAGGTCTGATAATGACTGGTTTTCAAATAATATGAAGAATAATGAGAACAGTAAAGGTAGCTAGGCAAACAAATAAAAGAACCCTAGCACATCTATCTGGACTGTCCCTAGGTGCCTCTTGGTGATTGGCTTCAAACTGACTCACCCCTTCCAGAATGAGGGATCCCTCCGTCTGCAGCAGCCTCTCCTCAGTTCTGCTCCCTAGGAGTGGACCACCTCCCTCCCACTTTGGACGAGGCCTTTAATCCTTTCTTCCCAGGTACCACCCTCTATTCTCCTACTGCTGTAAGTTTTCCCTCCAAATCCCGTTAACCAATCACAGGGTCCAACGGGTGGCCTGAAAAAAGTAGACCGAGTAGTTACTCTAGTACAGGCTTTCCCAGAGCCACTAGATCCCACTAGCAGGCCTAGGCTCATAACACCCCCCTCCCAAAATAGGTAGCCATATTAGTCTGTCTGCAGCAGTAGAATAATACATGAGCATGAGCTTTTGTGAGCCACTGCTCTCTTCTTTAGATGCATCTAGAATGAATGATACTGTCTAGCTGTATCAGAAGAAGTGAACAGTGATTCACGAAAACTCATACCCTGACACAAATTCTGTTAGTCTTTACAGTTCTACTGGACTCTTGTGCTTTTTTATCCCCTCAAAAGAAATATGTTTTAAAAGATACTAGAGGTGTTGAGATATGCCTTTAGTTCAGCATCTATATATCTAATAGCCAAGGTGCCCCCTGCATGTGGATATCTAAATCCACATATCTGGGGGACCTAGGGGGCAAACAGATTTTCCTGCACATTTGGGGCAATCCACAGATCTGCAGAAAAAACTGAAATCTATAAAAAACTATAGCTGGGATACTTAAATCCCCCCAAAAGTAAAAGAGTGTTCCCTGCACATGTGCAGAGAATGCTCTGAAAACTGCCTCACTGCTGTTGCTGCCACCACCTCTGCAGGGGAGGGGCAGGAGAAGGCTTGGCGGGCCGGCCAGGCCTCGCTGCTGCCGCTGCTAGAAGAGGGGGAGGGAGAAGTTTTGGCGGGCCGAGCTCAGGCCTCGCTGCTGGTGCTGGGGGGGAAGGAGGGAGAAGGCTTGGCAGGCTCAGCAGCTGAGAGCCGCACGGGCCTCACTGTTGGTGCCGGGGGGGAGGGGAGAAGGCTCACCTGCAGCTGCTTCTTTCTCCTCCACATGGAGCTTCTCCTCCCCCCCGCAAGTATTGTGGGTCCCCCTTCTTGTCTTTCCTATCCATTTGACATGGAGGCCAAGAGTGTGAAATTCCTCTATTTGTTCGATCAAACAGTCATTCAAAGAAGTTCTTGGCAAAAAGAATGTGATGGAAATACAAGCATTATCACTATTATTGGGGTGGAGCTGTGGCTCAGAGGTAGAGTGGTAGGCTTTGCGTGCAGAAGGTTCCCGGTTCAGTCCCTGGCATCTCCAGATGAAAGGATCAGGTAGGAAGTGATGTGGAGGACCTCAGACCTGAATCCCTGCAGAGTTGCTGCCAGTCAGAATAAGTAATACTGGGCCCTGGTGAAACCAACTGTCTGACTCAGTATATGGAAGATTCCTGTGTTCAAGTGAGGGTCTTATTGTAAGTCATTTCTTATTTTAAGACATTCTAGCCAACATCCTGTTGCCGTAATCCTCCTGTACTTATAGACAAGGGAGTTCATGCACATGGATGAGTTTGAATGTCTCATCCCTATCTTTAGATTTGAAAATCCCCATTTTGACTTTCCTGTTCTGAACCCTTTTTTTTAATGTTTTCTTGCTCTAACTTGCTCCTGTAAGACATATGCATCTATCAGTGTAATGTTTGTCGGTAAATCTGCATTTATATATAGCTGTCTGTTTACACTGGGTATAAATCACTATTATCTAATAGTAAAGACACTGGATGTAGAAAGTGAAATGAGGGGATACACAGACAAGCTAGAAGTCTCTATAAATTTGAATGGCTTCCCGAGTATAGAGAAGAACATGAGCATGTCCCAGGAGGCACAGAATTGTTGAGAGTCAGTTAAAGGGGAAAAGGGAGGGAGCAGGGGAGAGCTGGAAGCATTTCCAAGGTGTTTCTTACCTTCCCACAAGCCCCCAACTTGCACTGTGTAAATTACATGGACCCATCTGAATACCCATTGCAAATGAATCTACAAACTAACGGCAATCAAGGGAATCAAAACCACTATAAAAGACGTTTTGCTCACCCCCTACTCATGCAATTCCTACACCATGGACAGATATGCATGCTCATGCTCATCCTTCTCCCCAGAGAGAAGACATGTGACCTTCCTTGTTGAACACTGCAGAAGTACGCAAGCAGGAAATGAGACTCCTTCCCCTTCCTGTTTCATTGTTTGTCAAAACAATTTGGTCATAGCTTAGCTTAGTTACAGTTGAGGGTGATGCATGAATGAACAAACTACGCTTTATAATCATCTGCAAAAACAAGCACAAGAAAGCACAGTTTCAGTTGGGCTTACAGATCACATATTCTTTTAACTGTGGTTTGCAATGATGCCTGACCTTACAAACCACCATTAAGCATACTACTAATATATCTAGGGACAGGAACATTAAGCATCTCTGAGTCTGTACATTTAGAAGTTCAAACCGTAGTTTGCTTCTCAAGAATGGATAGCAGAAACCTAGTTTGCTGCCATGCATTAAGCACACCTTAATCAAGCACAGTCTAACAGCCTAAATTCAGTGATTCCGCCCCCTGGAAAATATTAACAGTGACTTGGATAGATGCACACCGGCTGTGCTCTGAAATGTACCACCTTCCTGTGGTGTGTTGCAATTGTCCTTGCATATGAAGCCAAGTGCCAAATTGCACTCTAGCCAACTGATGCAATTTACTCACAACTGCAACTATAGAAGATGCCAGGAAAGTTGTAGACAATGGATCAGCAGTATGTGACCAGTAGAGTGTTGAGGAGAGAGACAGCCTAGTATTAGTTGTGCATACAACAACTATGTACAAGGTAGGTCAGCATTATCATTCCCATATTACCAATTCGGGGGAGGGGTTTAAAGGTGAGAAAGAGTGGCCCACTTAAAGTCACCCAGCTCCAGATTATGCACAATCCTGGCATCTCCCCACCACTGTAGGGTTACAAATCAGTGTTCACCCACACTGTGCAATATGTAAGGAGGGACGCCATGGTGGGTGGCTTGGAGTGGAGAAACAGGAGGCAGAGAAGGTTAAGCACCCCCCTCCCTCTAGCTCCACAAAGCTTTGTTTAAAATGTTGGATTTCCACTGTCCACCCTTGTGCATGATTCTTACTGGTTATTAGCTCTGGGGGCTAGGTGGAACATCCATGTTCAGGATATCTCTGAATACTATTTGCTGATGGGCAACAACGGAGGCAACCTTTGGCCTCTCTGCCTTGCTTCCTAGGAACTAATATCTAATGTGAGAAACTGGATGCTGAGTAGGCTTGCCAACCCCAGGTTGGGAAGTTCCTGGAGATTTGGGAGTACAGCCTGGAGAGAGTGGGGTTTGGAGAGAGGAGGGACCTCAGCAGGGTATAATGCCATACAGTCCACCTTCTGAAGCTGCCATTTTCTCCAGAGGAACAGATCTCTGTAGTCTGGAGAGCCACTATAATCCCAGGAGGACTCCAGGCCTCACCTGGGGGCTGGCAACTTTAATGCTGAGCCACAAGGACCTTTGGACACATCCGTGGAGGTTTAAGAATCCCCCTTCTGCATGATATTGTGTAGTGTGTGGGCCTATCCCACCTGCCCAAGTGCCATCACAGAGACCTGGTTGCCAGATGTCTCATTCTGAAGGTATGCCTTCCATGCCACATATATCCAAACCATCAAATAAAACAGAAGTCTTATTAAGTGTGACAAGGAAGTTCCACTTTTGAACAAAATGCTCTCTTAAGTCTTAAAGGATTTGGAGAGAGAAAATTAATTTGTCTCTTCAAACTTGATTAATATCGCACTGGCGATGGTGACAGGTGGAGATCCAAGTCTGTTCCCGCAGCAGCGAGGGAAAATATGAGGCTCCGCTTTGCCTGTCCCCCTCCTTCCAATAGGCAGCATGACCTTCAGATCTTGCAATTTGAACACCTGACCTACAGGGTCAAAAGCCTTGTGCAGTCAAGCACGGCAAATTGTAGAATTTTGAATTAATAGAAGTTCAACGGGGAGTGCACACTTCAATAACGGTTTGGCCTAAAGAAATAGCCGTCAGGGAATTAAAGAACTAAAGTGCTATATGTATAAGCAGGGCTGAGAATGCTTCCAGCGGACAGGTAAGAGGATGGTGATTTGGAATTCTATGCGACGAGCATTGCGTTGAGCAGGCTCCAGATGGCAGTGGAAGACCAGAGGGCCTGGCGGATGTGGTTCACGGGGTTGCGAAGAGTTGGACTCAACTGTGTGACTGAACAACAACAAAACAGCTCTGGATCTTTCTATGTATTTTCACCCTTCAACAGAGATTGCAACAAACCAAAGGACAGAAATAATTGTAGCATTCTTGGTGTAGTGATTAAGAGCACAGACTCTAATCTGGGAGAACTGGATTTGATTCCCCCCTCCTCCACATGCAGCTGCTGGTTTGACCTTGGGTCAGTCATAAGTTCTTTCAGAGCTGTTCTCTCTCTTTCTCTCTCTCTCTCTAGCGCTTAAATGCCAAGTTGTATTTAATGCCAGTTACAGACTCTCCTCCTCAAGATGTGCAGGGTAGTGCCTCATTCACTGAACATGGAACAGCCAGCTTTTTTGTAAACATAAGTACATGACAAATTAAAGCAACACAGATGGACAAGCTGGGGGAGAACTCTAGAGGGATCCAGCAGCTCAGTTGCTGAACTCACCCAAGGTGAGGCGATTGAAGAGGTGCTCACCCAGAGCTGTTCTCTCAAGGACAGTTCTTGGGAGAGCTCTCTCAGCCCCACCTACCTCACAGGGTTGTTGTGAAGAGGGAAAGGGAAAGGAGATTGTAAACCTCTCTGAGACTCCTTCGGGTAGTGAAGGGCAGAGTATAAATCCAATCTCTTCTTCATTTAAAAAAAGATTAATCAGGGTACAAATCTTCAGAAGGCCTGTTTTCAAACCATGTAGGGTTTTTTTGTTTTAATGTTAACCACCCCACTTGTGACTGTGTGCACAGGAGGAACCTAGTCAAGCAAGCAATCTTTACAGTGCAATCCTAAACAGAGTATACTGACTTCAACAGACTTAGAAGGCTTACACTGTTGGTCAGCTAGATGGCCACACATGCAAACAATCCAGGCTGTTGAAAAACTGCTACTGACTTGAGAAATCAAGCAGCTAAATAACTTTTGCGAATGGCCCTAGCAAGGTGGGGGTATTAATACTGGACGAGTGGCTGGACATTTCTACCCTTGACCAGTGGATCACTCCAAATAGGTGCATGTGGATTCTTTCTCCAAAGACTTAAGAGCCAACAATAATGGAATGAAGTTCACTTTTGTCTCAGCACAGTAATGCCCAATGTCAGTTTTTCCAGAACCCACATTTCCTAGACTATCTTTCTATTTTTGTCAGGGTCATTTCAGCCCTCTTTTGCTACAAGCCATGTTGAATGCCTCATCAGCCATAGGAAAGGGATTGTGGTTTAGTAGTAGATTGCATGCTTTGCAAACAGAAGGATTCTGGATCAGTCCCTGGCATCTTCAGTTAACCGGTATTACATAGTGTGCAATGGAAAACACAACTTTTGACCTATCCCCTACCTCCAAGACTCTGGCCTCTCCACAACCAACAATATGATACTAGAATAATAAAGGCATTCAATTATGAATGTTAACAAAAGTGTTCCATTTGATTTTTAAACTGAGATTCAGATGCACATCTCTAGCATTTGTAAGTTGATCTAACATTTTCATTTTTTTTTTCAAGGATGTTTAATAGGATATCTGATCTTATAATGGATCTGGCGATTTGAAGGGAAGGGGAAAGATATGATTTAAATAAATAAATAAATCACTTCTTATTGTAGGGCTGGTACTCATACGCATTTACCAACACCTCCAAAGCAGATAAGTGCTTGTGGAGTGGGGAAAGCCAAGCCATGCACTGTTATTTTTGTCCACATATATCAATCTGCATACAGGTACAGTTCCTTGGACTGCAAGGAGATCACATCAGTCAATCCTAAAAGAGATCGACCCTGACTGTTCCTTGGAAGGCCAGATACTGAACCTGAAGCTCAAATTCTTTGGCCACCAAATGAGAAGGGAGCACTCACTGGAGAAGCCCCTGATGCTGGGAATGATTGAAGGTAAAAGAAGAAGGGGACGACAAAGGATGAGATGGTTAGACAGTGTTATCGATGCAACGAACATGAAATTCAGCAAACTCCAGAGGACGGCAGAGGACAGGAGGGCCTGCCGTGATGTGATCCATGGGGTCACAGAGTCGGACTCGACTGTGCAACTGAACAACACAGGAGTGAGGAGGCATCTAAATCCTCAAAAAAGATTTAGCTTCTCAAACAATAGGTGAAGAAAAACTCAAAGATTGTATTGTGTGTTTGCATAGATTAGTGGTGTGTGTGTGTGTGTTCAATTAGCACAAAGATTCTTCCATAAGGTAAGAGAAAGGTTACTGGCTGAAGGGCCACCTACTCCAATATGAAACTCTTTGAGGTCATTTTTGTAACAGGGTGAATTGAACAGCCTGATGACCCAGGCAGCTGTTTGGACACCCAGATGGGATGGCATCAACAGCAAGTGACACTATAGAAGAAGGCAATGACCATGGCTTGTACCCACACTGCAGCCTACCAGAGCCATGTCACCCATGGGTTAGCAAAGGACAAGCCCTGTGAGTCCCTGCCTGCGGAGGTGAGGTGGGTGGTTACCAGAGACAGTGGCATCATTCACTTTGGAATGCTGTTCTCTTTGAGATTCTCCTAGTGCCTGCATTGCCATCCTTTAGACACCAGGCCAAGATGTTTGTTTTTACCAATTGCTGGAGAATAGCAAGTATTACACTGATTTTAGAACAGGAAATTGCAGGCTAGTAAGCCTAATGTCTGTCCCAGACAAATTAGTAGAAACTGTAATCAAAGATAGAGTTATTGGGCACACAGAGGAACAAAGCCAGCTGAGGGAAAGTCAGCATGGCTTCTGCAAAGGAAAGTCCTGCCTCACCAACCTTTTGGAGTTCTTTAAGAAAGTGAACAAGCATGTAGATTACAGTGACCTGGGAGACATTATATACCTGAACTTTCAAAAGGCTTTTGACAAGGTACCAATCTCACCAAAGACTCCTGAGTAATGGAATAAGAGGACAGGTTCCCTTATGTATTAGAAACCGGTTAAATAACAGGAAGCAAAGAGTAGGAATAAGGTTGCAAGGTGGTAGTCTCTTGCCAGTGAGGTGGGTGGGAGGGAGCTCTCTGAGACTGGGTGGGTTGATGTCCCTGACATGATGACATCACACAGAAGTGATGCCATCATGCTGGGGATGTTGTGCAACAACACTCTGGTACTTTGGGCAAAACTCTATGGTTACCATATTAGGAAAGGATGAAGAGTCTGGAACTTTTCTGTTTCATAAAGAGACAATGGGAGAGGGCTGAAAGAGGTTTATCAAATTATGCATGGGGTGAAGAGAGTTGACACAGATAACTTTTTCCTCTCTCCCAAAATACTAGAACTTGAGGGTATCCAATGAAGTTGATGGGCAGTAGCTTCAGCGTGGACAAAAATAAATACTTTATATAGAGAGTGATTAAAATCAGGAATTTGCTACCAGAGGATGTAGTAATGGCCACCAGCATAGACAGCTTTAAAAGGGGATTAGATAGATTTATGGAGGATAGGTCTATCAGTAGCTACTCACCATGGCAACTAAAGGGAACCTCCATGTTCAGTGTCAGTAAACCTCTGAATCCCAGAGCCAGGAGGCAACATCACGGGAAGGCCTCAGCCTCTATGTCCTGTTGTTGGACCTTCAGAGAAACTGGTTGGTCACTGTGTGAGACAGAATGCTGGAGTAGATGGACTACTGGACCAATCCAACAGGGCTCATCTTATATTCTTATCCAGACGTCTGTCTGATGTTACGCTCTGCTTCTAGCCTGAGGACAGTTTTACAGATATCATTTTAGGCTGGAATTTCTGAGTTGGACAGCCTTCTTGTCCAGCACTTCTAAACTCCCTAACTTTATTTTTAAAAATGTACAAAATTCAAAATTCTAATGTATATATATATGAATATATGTTAACCCTTTTTTGTGTGTGTAAAACCTATAAATATAATATTTTTAAAAATGTACAAGGAGGGGGGAGGAAGCAAGATTTGAGTCCAATAGGAGCTTAAGGACCAAGAAGATTTCCATGGTTATCAGCTGTCAAGAGTCAAAGCTCCTTTTGTTAGATACAGTTAGGAAAATGGAGATCCCTGAGCCCTTATATCCCAGTCAGAGAAGGGGGGAGGGGTGTTACAAAGAAGGGAGTTGGGATGCAAAGGTACAATGCAACATGCTATCAGCTTGATTAGAGCAGGCAAGGAATACTTAGGGACAAAAAAATAGCATCTGGGGGGAAGGGAGAGGGAGGTATTTGTAGATCCCTTAAGAAACAATCTATTCTTAACTGTCTTTTTAACAAGATAGTGAAACATTGCTCGAAAGCTTTGCCCTGCTTAACACCATTAAGTCTGCAGTGTGGGAGAGCATAAGGCAAGCATGATCCCTGGCAAGGATGCATAACGAAGTGATCATTTTGCATTTCTCGTCAAGTCCTTGAGGCTGGAGAAGGAGGAAACCACTGAAAGGGTCAATAGCTACCATTAAGGGGAATCCTCTGTGGATTCAGAGCCCGGTAAAATGTTCATTAGAAAATCACAAAAGCTACCAGCTGTCTCTGGAAAAAGAAAACCACAGAAACACCTCACTAGCACTAGAAGATACGAGAGAGACAGGAGGAGGAAAGGAAGAGGTGAACAAAAGGTGGTGGTCGAAAGTTCCCTCAAGTTGCAGCTGACATAGCAATTCCCTAGGGTTTTCAAGGCAAGAGATGTTCAGAGGTGGTCGGCCATTGCCTGCCTCTCCCTACCAACCCTGGACTTCCTTGGTGGTCTCCCATCCAAATACTAATGAGAGGGTGAACAGATAACCTCTCCTTAAACCCTTCCTGCATCTCTGTGACTCCCTGAAATTACAGTGGAGAAGTATGTAAGCACCCAAGCACTGTAAGTGCAGTAGAGGATCACTCCAAGTCTCAGAAGACACTAGGAGACGGAGAAAAGTGGAGTTAAAGGAGGAGGAAAGGGAGAGCTCCAAGATCAGTTTGCGCTCGATCTTACAAATGGAGCAAGTATGAAAAAGGATACATCCTGGGCTGAACCAACCCAGTGTATCTGCTAGTGAAAAGGCAAGCCAACATCCTCCTTGACCACTCAAAAAGACTAAGCTGAAAATCATGGAACTTGCACGTACAAAAACTACATAAGATGGGCGCTGTAGTATTGTTTATCAATCTGTTCCTTTTTTTATTTTAACAGCTTGATTGAGGTGGTTTATTGCATGGTTTGTTTCACTGGTTCTGTTTTAAGACTGGTTTTGCTTTATGGTTTTAGTCACGAGCCATTTCAAGCAGGTCTGGAGATGCAGCACACAAATTTGCCAATTAACGTATAGTATGGAGAGGAATAGGTGAGACTGAGTGAAAAGGGTGGCCGGATCCAACCCCCTATGTTCAAGCTTAAAGGAAGCTTTCAAAAGGATGACTCAGACTCCTGGATGACCCTTAACCCATGTCAAGGGCATAGACTTTCCAATTTCCGAGGGGGGGGGGGCTGGGCCAGAGACATTACAGGCCATTGTCTCCGGGGTAGGCTCAGCATGTTCTGGAAAAGTTCAGGGGGGCTCCAGCTCCCCAGCCTCCCTGAAGTTGACGCCTATGTCCCATGTCATCTGCCTGTCCATGGCTCTCACATGCAATTCCTCCACAGGGCTCAGCATAGAATTAAATGGACCACCCCCTCCTTTTTATTCTCAAAATGGCCATGAGATAGCAACTGGCACAAGAGTCTTCCAGTGAGCTCCATGGTCAAAATGGGGATTTGGACCTAGATCTCCTCAGCCCAAGACACACATTCACTCCACCATATCATACCAACATGACTTCATTAGACTTGAACATTTAAAATACATAGATAAAAGCAGGGGTGCTATATCATACTTGCTGGTTCAGCTTCAAAATCCTGTATCACTTCTCTCTCGTATGAACTGAACATGTGAATCTTAAATGCATGAACCATGGCTCCCAGCCAGCCGCTTAGCTTGATGACAAATCCTGCCAATGCCATAGATGAGAAGGTGGCACAAATTCAAAATATGTCTGCAGTTGAACTGCAAATATTTGGGAGAATCGAGAGGGGGGAGTTGACTCAAGAGAAAAATGAGTGTTATGAGAAAGCAAAACCCAGTTTTTCAAGCACCTCGTTGTGGAGATTCACAGCATCGCTTCCTTCTACTTTGTTTCACCTCCATTTTCACCTATGCTTTTCTGAGACTGTGGGAACCATCTCCCACTATAGCAGCAATGATTTCAAATTGGGTCAGCCTTTCCCCAAGAAAGACATTTATGCTGGTGCAGCGAAAAGCAGATGATATGGGAAGATGATTCACATCCACTTCACATGGAGACCAGGGCCACCATCTTGTGACAGTGACAGCTCATGCTGCCTTACACAAGCTAGGAGCCCCCAGATCATAGCAGCAGTGGCTCCCCTGGCCACCCACCCTGCATGAGACAGGACTTTCCCCAGTGGTCTTAATGGCCAGTCAACCCCTCCTTGTACCCACTATTCCAAATGTCAACTTTTCCAACATCTGAATCTAGCCGAAAATGATGATATTTCAGATGGGGAATGAGCTGGACCAGACTACAAGGAGGGTGGGAGCAACCTGTACTAAGAGGAAATGCAGAATCAAAAGGCCAGTGAAATCTTGACAATCCCCCACCCCAAGTTAGACCCAAATAAAATACAAGATCAAGCTGAGTCTTCAGTAACCTGGGGGATAAAAGGAAGAGGGTGTTGATGTACCATGATACTACCAGGAACTGAGAAATAGTCTAAATAAATAAAGAGACAGCTAGCAAATAATGTTCATCAGGATCTCATTGTTTGATCTGTTAAGGACACGACACTTTACATTTTCAATCTATGCTAGCAACGTCATCAAGGATACCAACTTGGGTTTGTAGAAAAGGCTGAAGGTTATTGATGTATTCCTGGTTGCAAGTTTTCAATAATGCTAGGATAATATTTTTATATGAACCAAAGGAGGGGGAATGTAGGTGTAAACCAACTCACTAAAATATTGATCAGGGAAATTCCAGAAGGGTAGCCATATTCATTTGCTGAATGAAAAGTCTTGAGGCGTAAGTTTGAATGGACCCAAACCCACTAGATCAGATGTATCAAATCATTCTCAGTTGGTTGATGTGGGCCTACTCATTCTGGGTGGGATCCAATGACTGACTCCATTCTGCTTCTAATGGAAAACTCATCATAGAAATATGTCTCTTGTTGAAGATGACTTAGCAGAATAAAGCCATTGGAGCCATTATATATACCATGCACACATATGGATAACAGGAAAAAAAGTAAACTGTGGGACCAAAAGATTATGAAATTCTGGAGTTATTGTGGTATTCCTATGCAAAGCTCAAATGTACACAATATACTCACGGTGACCATTTGTAACAGCAGTGTTGGGAAAGAGACAATCTTTCTGAGATTGCTATGCAAATTTAACAATTGCAGTGGGAGAGACTCACCATTTACTTGTAGTGTTAATGGAGAATGCATCTGTGTTCAATTTAAGCTTTGCATAGCAATGTCGCAGGCTGTACTTCTTGCGTTATCATTTTCACCACTGTATCTCTGTGTGCACTGCACTGCACCCACCCACCCACCCCTGTCAGAGCCTCCCCTTGCCCCCAAACACATTCAGAAGAGGAGGGGAGAGAATGTGGCTCAGAAGCAGAGCACCTGTTTGGCATGCAGGTTCCAGGTTCAATCCCCAGCATCTCCAGTTAAAAGAACCGGGTGATACGTAAAACCTCCACCGGAGACCCTAAGAGCTGCTGCCAGTCTGAGTAGACAATACTGACCTTGATGGACTAATGGTCTCATCCAGTATCAGCAAAAAATACATTTTAAATGTTTGGTTAAAACAGTTACATTGCTACTATTCCCTCAGTGGCCCTTTGCCCAGCTCCCAGGACTCCCCCCTCCATGGTAATCTGTCCTGCCCACTTTTGCAACCCTAGACTCTCCCCCCTCCACAGTCTTGGGCACATGCCAAAAGGAAGATAAAATGCTTCACACTTGCGATAAAATGGGTTGCAGTTCACAAAAGCTTACATTATAATTTCCTTTGCCAGTCCTGAAGGAGCCAACAAACCTTTGCTATATTTCATGAAAGGCAGAGGTAAGTGTGTGGCTAGCAGAATATTTGTAACTGATACCCTGGAAAATAATACCAAAGTTTCTCAGTGAGGGCTTATCTATATTACAAACATATCACCGTTACACCATTTAACTACCGTAGCTCTTTCTCTCCTGCCCCAACCAAGAAACCTGAGATTTGTGTTTTGGTGAGGGTGTTCGGTATTCTTTCTTAGAGCCCCCTCCCTATGTCCTCACATAACAGTTCCCAAGGGAGAGAGAGCAATTGTTCCTTTTAAGTTTGTAATACAGATAGACGCTAAACATTGTTAAATGTGCTAAGGATGTTTGTGTACTTATTAGGTATGTTGTCTTTCCCATTTAAATCCGCTTCGGTAGGGTACATTGAACACACGGCTTTGTTTTCAGGCGGGCTCTTTTTTAATGGTCTCTAGCTAAAGCAAGGAAGTATTTGGATTAAAGAGATAAATTCAATAACATTCAGATTAAAAAAAAACACTGTTGGAAACAATGAAGTCTTTGTCAGCCAGTTTGGCTCTCAAATCAGCTTACAGTTCAAATCCTATACAACATAAATATTAGGAACAGCTTCAGTGCCTTGTAGCCTTGTAGCCAGCCATTCAAGCGTGGAAAGCTCAGAGCTTGTCCATATTCCTCTCCATTTGTACAGTCCCTTTAAACTACCTGGTAGTATAATTTCCAGTGCCGTGAGATTCATACAGAAGAATAGCTTCACAGATCCGGGGGGGGGGGGGGGGGGGGGCGGAGTGAGAAGGAACAAGGGGAGGAAATTTTCCCATCCCTTCATTGGAGTAGCACGTGGGAGGAGGACAGATCCTCCCTGCTTGTACCTCCATACTCCAGCCCCCAAAGTATATATTGTTTCTTCTGTATGGAACCCATTACTCTGGGAATGACCTTCCTAAGGATCCAAGAGGACTGCAGAAATGGAGGAATGTGGGAACATTTTCTGTTCTATACATGGATATTTGAGTACAGGGCAATTTATCTGTCCATGTTATTTCTCAAGCTCTGCCCTACAAATGGAGTAACAGAGTTTTATCTGTAGGGGGAAAGAGAAAGTTTGCCTGCCCTAGAGAGGGGAGATTCTTCAGTCATCTGGTCACTGAAAACAGAGAACAGGTCATTTAAAGGAGAGTCTCCTTGCTCTCATTCTAAACCAGGGGTGGCCAAACTGCAGCTCAGGACCCAATGCAGCTCGGGACTCAATGCGGCTCTTTCACACATATTGTGTGGCTCCTGGCAGGGCGACTGGGGAAGTGAAGGAAAAGCATGCCTCCCTGATCGGTCTTCCCTTCCCCAGCCAGTGTTTCCCTCCCTCAGAAGGCTTGAGGTGTGTGTGGGGGGGGGGGGGAGCAGAGAAAGAAAGCAGCTTTAAACACATTCTCAAAGGCCTCCCCACCCGCTGGCCAGCTTGGAGAAGGCATTTGTCTCCTTAAATCCTTTCGCCAAGCCAGGGGGGAGGCAGGGGCAGGGGCAGGGGGGAGGCCTTGGAGGACATATTTAAAATTAAAGTTGCTTCTTTTTCACCTCTCCCTCCCCATCTCTCTCTCTCTGACAAATATCATTAGCAGACAAATAAATATCATGATCAATATCTGTTTTTAGCCCTTTTGTTTTTATTTTTGGCAGTCTTATTTAATGCTAATAAAAAGCAAATTTGCATGTTTTTTCAGTAAAAACATGTGTGCACTATTTGTTCATGTCTTGTGGCTCTCAAACATCTGACATTTATTCTATGTGGTTCTTATTTTAAGCAGATTTGGCCACCCCTGTTCTAAACCCAGAGTTTCCCCACTTCTCCTCTTAACTGCAGTTACTACTCGGGGTCTTTCAGATCTTCACAACACACCAGAGGAAAACATACCCCCCTCTAGAGGTTGACTGTCTAGGAATGGGAGAGAGGTCTTCTGAGTTGAGCCCAATGGCTGCCAAGCAGGCGTTCTTTTACAGTCTTGTATTTCCCAGCAGCAGAGCGGGGAAGTCCTCTCTCCAAGCATCTTCAACTCTGGTGCAATATTTTCTCGTGTCCACAGAGGCCCCTATTTGCCTGAAGTTACATGTGCATGAAATACAATAGGCAACATGTTGGGTTGGATCCAAGTTAAACTGTCCATTTCTGCTGATTACCCCATTCTGCTGCATGACATTCCTCAGGTTTCCTCCATTATCCAGGAGCAGCATTTGGTGGACATCGATGAGCTGCATTGGAAGGAGAGGCAGGAAAGTTCCATTTTGCCACTGGAAAATTTCACCTGCATTCCTGCCAATGAATATATGGCTTAAACTAGACCCTTCCGTGACTGATCTGCATATAATTAAACAATTGGATTCAATGTGGGTTACACTAGTGGGCAACAACATTTCTAGACAACACAACCTTGACTCCAAACTCATCTGGCACCATGCCCTGCTTTATATCCTAGCCTGCACAGAAAACTCTGCTGAGGGGTGCTAAACCTCATCTCATCACCCTTCATGTCACAAAGCAACTAATTCTTTGGCTGATGGAACTCAGCACCAGCTACAAAGTCAATAATCAGGTGCCTGGGGAAAACCTCCCTTCATCTTGAGATGCTTCAGGTTGCTCACCCATTACCCTAACCGACATGCTAGTAACCTACTTAGAACCTAACCAGTCAATGACCAAGCCCAATTATTAAGGTCCATACCTTCTCATAATGTGAAGCACATTAAAAAACACACACCTTGATTTCCATCCAAGCCAATTTGAAGGAGACTCCCAAAATTCCTGCTCAGCCCCAAAAGGTGACCAGCTAATCCTGTATCATAATGTTAGTTTGTTTTGTTGGGCAGCAGGTGCAAAATACATGCCAACTGGGGAAGGGAGGTGTTTTACGCACCATCAAGTCATTTCCAAGTTATGAATTAATCACCTCCAAATCATCCTTTTGCTAACAGCCTTGCTCAGGTCTTGCAGACTGAAGGCCATGGGTTCCTTTACTGAGTCAATCCATCTCATGTTGGGCTTTCCTCTTTTCTTACTGCCTTCAACTTTTCCTAGCTTTATTGTATTTTCTAGTAACTCTTGTCTTCTCATAATGTGACCAAAGTATGATAGCGTCATAACTTGGGGTACTATCAACTTAAATAGCTGTCATTTGCCCCCGCCCCCCATGGTTGGCTGAGGCATCTGGCCCAATCTTGCCCTTCTCCGGAGCCTGGTGTTCCATTTCTGATAGGGGTATGAACAATTATAGACCCTAACTTATCTAGCAGGTGATGACACAATCAGTTAAGGCTATCAAGAACTGACATCCCATGAAATCTCTCATTTCTGTGAAGCAGGTCAGCTAACTCCAGGCATATTCTGGCAAGGGTTATTTTTTTTAAAAAAAATCATGTAATCATTCTTGTTATGACAAGTAAGTGTTGCTGTGCTCAGTAGACCAAATGTAAAGCTAATTACCAAAGCTTCTTGGACAAGCTGGCATTTAGAAGCACCTTCATACATCAATTATGTGTGTCACTTTGAAGATAGTCAGTAGAAAACCAGGCTGGTGGCCAGACAAGGCTTTCCTTTCACCCCCGTAAAACCTACTGTACACTGTCAGAAAATAATTGATGGCTCCAAGGTCAGTGGAAATTAGTGGGAGAAGACCTGCTGTTATGTGCTAAGTCTGAACTGAGGTGCTGAGGGGGGAGATGAGGAAATATTAATCAGGTTTAGCTGCAAGACAACTCTAGAATAGGAAGAAAAGAGATGCATGCAATCTGGAACATCTGGAAATATTCTCCTTACACATATACACAGAGAGAGAGAGAGAGTTGGCTCTAAACATGCTTTTTAACAAGTTGTCAATTGCCATACCTAGCTCAGACCATTATAAAACATTATACAACCACTGGATCAATATTCATACTTGTAGGAGATACACTGGATTCCTAGATTAGTCCCCTTACAGTGCAATCCTAAACAAAATTATACTGAACTGCAGTTCAGAAGGTCTTTAGTTTGGCAGTTCAAGACCCAAGTGCTGCATGAGGAGTGAGATCTCATCCCTGACCCCAGCTCCTGCCAACCTAGCAGTTTGAAAGCAAGAAACTGCAAGTAGATAAATAGGTAGCGCTTCAGTAGGGAAGGTAACAGCATTCCGTGCATCTCAGCATCTAGTCATACAGGCCACATGACCACGGAAATGTCTTTGGACAGCACTGGCTCTTCAGCTTGGAAACAGAGATGAGCACCACATCCCTAGAGTCTTATTCGACTGGCTTTCGAGCAAGGGAAACCTTTACCTTAAACCCACTGAATTTAGTGTTGGACTATGCAAGGTCTATAATTCAACTATTTGAGGAAGATCAGAATAACAGCCTATAGAGGACAGCTGATAGACTGCTAGTTAGCATAGCTAGATTAGGGATTTCCCACAATTTCAAATTATGTCCTTCTTTTATCCTGATTGGCTCTTTGGAGACTTCCCACTCCAATTGAGCCCTCTTTGTTCCTGTCTCTCGCAGTAGTCAGTCAGTTAGTTTAATCTCTCTCCCTCTCCTCTGTTCTATTCAAGTTTATTTCTTCTTTAATAAACTGAGTTATTTTCCTTAAACATTTGGTGCTCCGCTTCTTTGCATATTTAAACTCTACCAACACTTAGAAGAGTGTAATTCTACTTAGAATTGTACCATTAGCCAATCAGCATTACATAATGTAAGGAAATCCAATTTTCTGTTTATTTTCTTGATCTGTGAAATTAACAATTTGCCCAAAATGTGTGATATGTAGAAGCGAATGGGTTGGATTTTATGACTGACTTCTACCAAGTTGAATTCCATGATGGCTCTATTCCACTATGTCTTCCTTCAACAGAGAAAGACTTCCTCCGATGAAGAAAAGTATTTTGTTGTTGAAAAGAGACTTTGTTGAAGGAAAAATTAATGCAAGGGTGCCAAAAGACCTAGCCCTTTTATGTTCTGGAGTAGAGATGTGACTTCTCTTCCCTCAAAAGGGAAGGTGTGGCCAGCACCCTGAGCTTTCCAAGAATACTTTTCAGCTTTTAGTACCAGCACACCTTCACATTCTAATTGATTTACATTCTGATTTACCTGAGAAAGCTGTCAGCTTCTCCTGTACCAGAGGCTGTAACAAGTTATACCTTGGTCTACTGGTAGGACCAGAAGTCAATTTCTGCTGGACCAGCTAATGGTTGCTAGTTGCTTGGATTCTTACCAAGAACACCAGACTCGGAGGACTTTGTTCTGATCCAGCAAAGTACATCTTATATTTCCCTGCCTTAACAGGGAAAATATTCTTAATGCGCTCTCCTTATATCATATGTACCATAGGGATTTTGGTGTTTTTTAGGTAACAGGGTGACAATGCAAAACCAAAATAAGCCCGTACCTATTCTATACCATATAGCTCAAAAAGACAAGAAGCGACATATTAAAAAAAAACATAGTTGCTGGTTAAACTCATACAACACTACCACCATCAACAAAAACTACATGGAGAAAGGCAGCCCATCCTTAATACCACAAATAAAGTAACATTTGTGTAAATATCTCTGTCAGCATTTCCATTCCTTCTTTGCCCCTACCCCCTTTAAGATGTCAATTGGCCAGTATTTATTGGTCTGACCAATAAAACTGTATTTTGTCCAGTAATAAGTACTAGGTTCTAAGAAGCTAGTAAACACTAAATTCTGCAGAGCTATACTCATCAAGTTTTGCCAGGTTTCATCCATAGTCCACTGGCCAGCTTTGGCTTTGTGAATTACTTCCTGTTTTCTTAAGTACCCATGCACACAGTGACTGAGAGAACACTTAGTAAACAGGGTTAAGGCACACACACACACCCTTCTGCTTTCAATTTCAAAGGTGGGAAGTGAAAAGGAACAAAATATTCACTTTCCCTGCTCTGTCCCATAAAAATGACAGAGGGAGTGCAGGAAGCATTGGCTCAAATTGGCTTCATTACGTAACCAAAACTCACTAGCTATAAGAAATTATCATAAGGGGAAGAAAAGGGGCAATGGTAGAAACCACACTAGGTTGCCCTAGTGATAATGACAACAATTAAAAATGGGTGAGCATGGGGGGGGGATCACTTTCACAAGACATCCCCTCTTTTTTCTTTTTTTTTAAGTTCTGTTCCAAACTTTGGGTTTAGCCCTAAGCACAATGTGAGGTTTTCAGCTAGACGTACTTAAAATTCCAAAAATATTTGTGTCCGTAAGTAACCGTCCTGAACACTCAGCAGAGAATTACCCATCTTTCCACTTAGTATAATTTGAAAGCTTGAATACTAATTTACCAAATTGTATTGAATTTGGTTCAATAAAGGGTATCGATGTGCCTGCTCGGTATGTCACTCATTCTTTCAGGAAGATTGCTAACCTGACTCCTTTGATCATACTGAAGCCCAAACAGAGATTGATTACAATCTGCTGATCAGTAAGATTCCATCTTCAGGATAAGTAACTCCTGTATAACGTTGCACAGAATTATAGCCTTTAGTTACACCAAACAGGGTAGCTCAAGACCATCTTCATGATAACTGAGATATGGGATGAAAAGCTTGTTCAGCAGAAACTGAATTTCATTTGCACAGTGCCGGAGTGCCATTAGGGCAGCAGTTTGCATCAGTTACAAGAAGGAAGGATGTGTAACAGTTCTGTTTCATTTCTTTGCTATTCTTTTAAAATCAAAGAGAACAACACCATACATGTGCTTATACAGACAGAAGGTTTTCTATTACAATGTTCAAGAAACAAAACCCAGTTGCTTACCAATATATTTGACTCAGGTCTTCTTATTTTCCTTTTATAATGTCAATGTGTTATAACAGTTCATAATTAATGGTGGATTCCTCAGTTCCCGTAACACTGCAGCAGGCATTCCTGCAACCGTCATCAAAACTGTAACTTATTCTTTGCTGTGAAGTCCCTCTCCATGGTTATACGGATTACCTCCTTATCAAATAAACTGTCAAGCTAAATATCTTACTTATTTGACTGTCCCTAGATAAACAGGTTTTTACACTATCAAGATGCGATGCTAGCCCATCAGCTTTGTTAGAGGCCAGACTTAAGTGACTTCCTTGATCTGAACAGGAATGTCTTTGTGGGACTAATGTCATAGAGACGATTCTGCATGTGTTGTTACCTTGCAGTCTTTAATCTTGATCTCTCTTTTTTTTTGGGGGGGGGGTGCATTTTGTATGTGTGTCTGCACCTGGAATTCATGGCGACCTCTGGTGACTGATCCCTACTGGGGGCCTGGAGGATATTCAGAGAGGTGGCTGAATAAAGCCTGCCCCCACCTCCCAACTGCTGGTATTCCAAGGAGGTCTCCCATCCAAGTACTTGCGGGAATTGACCCTGCTTAGCTTCCAAGATCTGACAAGATTGGGCTTGCCTGGGCTATCCAGGTCAGGGCTTTATTCTGGATCTTGATCTACTTTACCAACACCTGGGTTTTCAAAACTTTCCGATGATCGTCTGAATTTGTGCTTTCAGATTTACATTTTGGTACAAATGAAAAGACTATAATTACAGTGGCCAATTTCCTATCTACTGCAATTATAATTTAAAAGGGTTGTGTCTACATAAAATATATTTTGCTTATATTCCAAGATCTATCATGTTTGATTTATGCACTATGGTCAATAGACTTGAACTGAAATAAACTGAATGAATATCACCAAGTCCAATATAATTCTTTAAAAAAAATGAACCAACAAATATTTCATTAATTTCAATGGATGAACAGATATTTTTTTTACAAAGGTTCTGGCTCTTTGCCTTTTTGTCACTGTGTGTGTGTAGATTTAGATCACACATGCATAATTATTATATATGTTATACATGCAATAGATACATAGAGAAAGATTGACTGCCCAAAAATTAATATTAAGGAGCAACCTCATGCACATCTATTGGGAACATATGAAGAGCCCTACTGGATCAGATCAATAGTCCATCTAGTCCAGCATCCTGTTTCACACGGTGGCCAAGCAGTTTCTCTGGACAACCAGCAACAGGGCATAGAGGCTGAGACCTTCTCTTGATATTGTCTCCTGGCTCTGGGATTGAGAGGATTAGTACCTCTGAATATGGAGGTTTCCCATAGTCACTATGGCTAGTAGCCACTGATAGATTTATCCTCCCCAAATCCATCTAATCTCCTTTTAAAGCTGCTTAATCCTACAACCTCTGGCAGCCAAATCCACATTTTAATCACTCTCTGGATAAAGTAATATTTCCTTTTATCCATCCTGAATTTACTGTCCATCAGCTTCATTAGATGCCCTCAAGTTCTAGTATTTTGGGAGAGGAAAAAAATGTTTCTTTGTCAATTATCTCTAATGTTATAAACCTCTATCATGTCCCCCTTTAGTCGTCCCAGAATCTTCTGCCTTTCCTCATAGGGAAGGTGCTCCAACCCCCTCTTCTGTACTTTTTCCAGCTCTGCAATGTCCTTTTTGAGATACGGTGACCAGAACTGTACACAGTATTCCAAATGAGGCCACACCATAGATCTATACAAGAGCATTACAATATTGGCCATTTGATTCTCAATCCTTTCCTAATAATCCCTAACATAGAGTTTGCCTTTTTCACCACTGCAGCACACTGGGTTGACACTTTCACTGAACTATCCACTATGACCCCAGGAACTTTCCCCCCTCTCAGTTTCATTTTATTCTGTTCCACAGGATTAAGATGACAGCCTGAAGTACATACATTGTAAGAGGGTAAACTAATACAAGAAAACAGAAAATGGCATGAAAATAATCATGGATTCAATTCACACAAAGGCAAAGAGAAACTGAAAAGGAGATTTTTAGTTCGATAAAGAAGGGATGAGAAACATGAAAGCTACCTTAGTGTGAAATTGGTGGGGGAAATTTACTGCTTTGCGAGGATGTAAAATGGCTGCTGACAAATTGCATCAAGGTGGAAGTAAAACCCATCCCATGCTCAAGGTACAAGTGAATCCAGGTTCCAAGAAGGGAGCAGATTTTGAAACCATCTTAACCATTTGCCATATCACAGCCACTGATCTCTGGTCTCCTCTGCCTGCTCAATTGAATTTGTTTAAGTGGGATCAGGAGGGTAACCAGATGTAGCTGGAACAGCTCAAGGATGGCAGGGAGGCTAAAAGTCTTGAGAGCAGAGGGGAAGAGGCACAGCATGTACATTCTCCTGTGGAAATCCCTCTCCTGTCCCATTTTTAATCAGTTTCCTCCCAGCTGTTCTTCAAGACCAGAAATAAGCATGGTAGGGAAAGGGAAGAGTGTGGCTGCATTTGCAAGGAAGAATCAGCAGATACAGGATAGTCAGCACTCCCTCCCCACTACACCAATTCTCCCCTACCTTCTGCCCCACACCTTCATGTTAACTTGACAAACACCATTTTTAGAATACACATTTGTTAAAGAAGTACATAGTTCCTTTCCATGTGTGGTCTTGCAGCATACCTGCTACTGATTGTTAGACACCAGGTTTCCCTTACAATATGGATGGTGGAGGAGGAGCTGAGTAGTGGAGCAGGAGCAGCAGGATCTCTTCCGTGAGCCTCTTCAGTTACTCCAACATACTTCTGTAGCCATGAATGCATCTCACCCAGCATTTCTAGTAGTGCATGCAACTGTTTTGGAATAAGTCAGTTGGTTCAGCCTGAACCTTAAGATCTGTTTATACACTAGTTTCAAGGTATGGAGGCAGAGGATCGAGGTTGCTTACGCAGGCCTTGCCCTACCCAGCTCTCCAAAGCCCAGTTTTGAACGTTTTCATGTGGTTTGCATGCATGTGGGCTTCTGTCTGCACATGTTCTCTGAGACTCTCCATTTTCCAGGATCCTAGATTGGAACATGTAGAAGCTTTTCCAGCATGGTGCAGGATTTCTCATGTCAAATTACACTATTTGGTGTAATATGTGTATAGACCCCACCATAACCAAAATCTGTTTTGCAAGCCTGTAAGCCAAAGTGGGAAAGTTTTCACTAACAAAATGAGGAATTAGAAACTGGGCACTGTGGAACATAACCAAAGACAACAAAGACACCAGTGTCAGAACATGACTAAAAACCTGTGAACCAGAAGACTCTAAAAAATGGAGTCTGCAAAATGCCCAAGGCCTGTTTCAGTGTTCTCAAAGCTGCCACAACCAAAGTTCACATTCATGGACATTCTGTGTACAAAAGCTGCCCATATAACAAACACACTTAGAATCAAGAAGCCATTGTCCACCACAAAACTGCTTTCAAGTTACTACATGCTCCTAACGTGGGAACATCGTCCGTGCATTTTAAGCACTGAGTGGCACGCTGCATTCCCAGACATTTTCACACTTCACAGTGGTTCTCCAGAACTGCAAAAATACTGAATGTGATTGCCTCATTAATAATTGACCAAGCCCCTGCCCTGGATCTATAGTCTGCCCGAGACAAAGACAGCTTAACGGAAAAGAGGAGCTTTATCTTTACCAAATGCAACCTGATCCTAAATGAACCCCCCAGTGAAAGCAGCAGATTGTTCTTGGCTTCTCTCTTTCTTCCTGTTTTAAAACTGCAATCCACACACACACAAAATCATCCAAGTGTATTTATTTAGCACATTGTACCCTGTCTGACTTCCAACATGGAACTTCACAGGGTTTCCCAGCGATCTCCTATCCAGGCTCTGATAAGTCCTTCCGAAAGCTTTTTGGCTTCCACATGGTTTCAGCCACAACTCTGGACCAGCGATCCCCCATGATGAGTCAGTAGGGAATAGGTATGCCAGTTTCTCATCCCAGCTGGCTTGTCTCAAAGAAACCCCTCTTTCAATTTTCTTTGTTTTCTGTTACTGTTCATTTGACCCAGGGGTCCCAAACAGCCGCTGAGAGTTTATGTTTACACAACTAATGGAAAGCTGCCCGCATAACGGGATCGCCCCTACAGAATATGATAGGGTTTATGCAGACTGTGTTTCTACAATGGCAGACAAAACTCTAGTGAACCTGCATGTAACCCATCCATCTACATTGCTCAGTTGCCGATATGTCTCAGCAGCTGGAGAAGCAGAGATCGTAAATCCTGTCTAAGTTTTGAATGCATGGCAGCTTAAAAGTATGTGGTCAATGGATTCAATACAATGAAGGTCACAATTACATGTTCTCTCTGAATATGGAATACCAGCATATCTACCTGTCGAGGCTGCAGATGGTAAAGTGTTAAGATGCGCCAACATAAAAGTGTGTCTACACTTAGGAAACGTTAAATGACAAAAATACATCAGGATGCTAATTGGTAGGGGAATGCGAACTGTGAACGTTGAGCAAACTCCTCTTGACCTTATTGCTGTACGTTTCTAATCCAGATGTTTCAGATGAATTTCAATCAGATGTCTTAGCTCTTTCGTTTCTGTTCTCCCTCCTTTGCATCAAGCCTGTGGATCTTCATTTTCTGGTTTCTTTGTGCTAAAATCTTATCTGCATACATTTTTTTCAACATTTTTTGTGTGAAACAACTGCATATGTCATTAAAGAAATGGATGAATCATCATTGCCAGTGATGCAAATGGGTAGGTTTGCATTGCAATCCAAAGCAGAGTTGTCGTCTTTTTAAACTCAGTGATGTTATTAAGATTGCACTGTAGAACTGTTCAGAACAGGTGAAGCTTCTCTATACTGACTCAGGCCATTGATTACAGGCTGGCAGTGGCTTTCAGGTATCTTTCCCATCACCTACTGCCCAGTTCTACCACCAAAAAATGATCCCTCCCCCATACAGTAACAAAAAAGGAGCATATATATCAATTCCTACCCTTCTCTGGGTAATCTAGGAGGATATTTTTGCTGCCACGAGTACCCATGTAAGGAAGACCTCATGTACCAAAGCAATCTAGAAGTTTGAAGAATGAAACTGGCAGAAATAAGCAGCAGCATCAGAATCCCCCTCATTCATTTCTTTCTTTCCTTTACCAGCAGCTTTGGTTCTGTACATCTGCATTTCCATACCAAGGTAGTTCAATCTAGGTTGATCTCATCTGTCAACCATGGTTAGTACCTGGATGGCAGACTGGGACTGCTATGCAGAGGAGAGCAATGGCAAACCATCTCTGCTCATTGCATGCCTTAAATCCACCCACCCACCCCATGCTCCTGGGGTCATCATGAGTTGTTTGTGACTTGTCAGCAAAGGATCACAATCTATGGAATGTCTGTGCATGAGGCATGTCCACTTCATGGGGAAATGCTGATGTGAGGAAACAACCAAGAGGCAAACAATGAATTGGGGAGTGTGAAGGGGAGAGTAGGGGGTCAGAACACCAGGGATGACAAATTTAAATTCAGCCCTAGTTTTAACAAGACAATTTTCTTGTGTCTGGACTTCCAGCCCCTCGCTCAGTGGATTAAGCCAAGGTGGTCCCAGGGCCAAGTGAGCAAATCAGCTGCATCCAGCTTGTTGCCGCCCATCTGCTCAATGATAAAGAAGAAGAGATCGGATTTATACCCTACCCTTCACTACCTGAAGGAGTCTCAGAGTGGCTTACAGTCTCCCTTCCCTCCTCCACATTAGGCATCCTGTGAGGTAGGTGAGGCTGAGAGAGCTCTTTTGAGAGTTGCTCTTTCCAGAATAGCTCTGAGAGAACTGTAACTGACCCAGGGTCACACCAACAGCTGCATGTGGAGGAGTGGGGAATCAAACCCAGTGCTCCCGGATTAGAGTCTGCACCCGGATTGGAGTCTGCACTTCTAACCACTACACCAAACTGGCTCAATGCTATCAGCTACCTACAAACCGTCTCTCTAGACCTCCCCGACGAGCAGTAAGGATGGCAGGTCATTATAGAGACATGATATGCCACTATTCTTTGAGCAATAGTAGCAGCATCTCAAATATGAAAGATGGCTGGTTTTTTTTTTTAAAAAAAATGCCCTGTTGTTTCGGCTGCTGCTTGAATCATTTTCTCCACCTCTCCTTAGAAAAACAATATTATTAATCTAGTATGTTTATCATTGACTCAGGAGTGATTGAAAGGACTTTTGTTCCCAAACCTAAAGACTTATTTGTCAAGCCAGACAGCTTAGTTGTAGCCTTGCAGCTAGCATCAGTGTCTGCAGGAAAAAAAGAGCAAGAATTTATAGCGGGAGTGCGCAAGCAATTGGGAGGGATTGGGGAGGCACAGAAATGGGGGGGGGAGTAAATTAAATTTTCAGTCCCTTACCTCTGTGTTCATCTGTCACTATGTAACTTGCATGCATACTTTATTCTTATTTACATTCTGTCCTACCCTTGGAAGGCAGCTCATAGCTATACATTTTCTTGAGTTCATTTGGAATTAAGCCTGGTTTGAACTTTGGCCATTATGTTCTGTCTGGGAAAAAGCTAGGATATCAGTGGGAATTTGCCAGTCACTTAAACTTGAAACCATTCAGGATCACCTGTACCCACATGAGTTTGCCCCTTTTTTCTGAATACCAGCACTTTATCCAAGATACGCCTCGGTGTACCTCTACCATCTATCGATACTCTTTTTTAAAAAATCCTGTTTTTCCTCCAGACAGTTCAGTGTGGAGTATATGGTTCTCTCCCCCCTCCCCCCTTTAAAAACCAGGTGAGGTGGGTTAGGCTGAAACAATGTGACTGGCACATGGTCGTACAATGAAATTCATGCAATGAGATTCATGGCTGATCAGGGTTTTATCCAGGTCAAGCACACTAACCACCACACAAAACTGCCTCTCTTCTGACTCGCAATGCCCCCTCTAAGCTGTGGAGTCCTGTGTGCAAATAGTCTACTTTGTGACCTGCTGGCATTGTGAGAAGCGATTTGGCTACTGCATAAATTAGTTTGTTTTGGAGTCATCTTTCCTGAACTAAGACAAAAATGTGTGAGCTGGAGGCTAAAAAAACTGTGATCTAGCTCACACTAACTCAGCTTAGAGGGAACACTGCTTCTGAGGTCAGGCTACCATTGACAGGATCTTCTCAGCAGTGGTGCCCAGATCTTGGAATGCAGAGGACACAAACACACTTATTTCCTTTAAGCAAAAACCCAAACAGGTCTAGGAAACCTGTAATTTTGGTACACATTTTAATGTGTTGCACAAGTCCATTGATTTTAACTGGGCGCACCATATTTTATTATGAGCTGTAGATGAGCCATCTTGGAGGCTGAATGGTGGCAAGGAAGGAGAGAAAAGTGTAAAATAAAGAAAAAAAGGATCCACATGCTACATATTGTCTAGGATGCTCAGAGCTATATTCTTCAAGCTATGACTGAATCATATTTCAATGAATACCATATTGGGAGTTTGCTTTCAGAAGGCTCAGGGTTTTCATCTAGACCTGCAACTGATCATATAAACTAGGGGATGGAACTGAACTTTGCAGTCCCACTGTTTTGATACCAAATGAGTCCAAATTCCGTTTTGTTGCTTCCCTGTGCAAACAGAACCAGAGAGTATTCAATCAAGTGTCAGTTTCATAGATGCCTCCTCACATTTAATGTGTGCATTTGTGGCATTCAGTTTGCCCGAGTTAGACACATAAACAGTGTATATATAGCATAACAATTGCATTAAAATGTTTGAACAGAAACAAATGAATTGGGAACACTAGCAACAAAAAATGGGAGGAATGTTAATAGCGGCAACATGTAGAAACAAAAATAAATTAATTAAAAGGGGCAAATAGATACATCCCTGGCGCAAATCCCAAGAATGGCAGAAAAACTGCAATGGGAAAGCAACCATGCTGTACACAAGGCAATATATTAACAAAGCAAAACTTCATCAAGATAGTGTATCCTGTTAACCCATCCAGACTCAGAATGTCTGGCACATCAAAGCTTTAAACAGACCTGCACATTTGTCCTTGTGTGGCAGGACATGTGTGTGCCAACGAAACAGGTACATGAGCTCAAATTACATGCATAAAGGGAGACGGATAGTTCGGCACAACAGTGACAGCTATCAAATTTGACACCGAATACCAAACGTGTCAGAATCTCCATTATGTGATTTAAAGCCATTTAATAGAGTGCAATAAAGCAGTGAGACTTTCTGCCCAGCCTCTGCATCTCTCGCTGGAGTTGGAGGGCCTCCAATTATACCAAAAGCTGTTTTGTCAATGCAAGAGGAATAAATCACGGAAGATGCATTTCACCTTTAGGAGAGCCAAGCAATCAGCTCATCCATCATCTTCCATCAGAAAGAAATTCAGCAAATAGCAGCCGAACAGGAGTCGATAAAAAGTGCTTAAATACTACCCTGGCTTTTACTTGCTGTGCTTTTAATTCGGTAAATAAATGCCCTCTGTTGGGCTCACACCCTGGAGTCTCTGTAGTGACGTGGATTAAGTGCTCCGCTGGCTCCACGGAGCTGAATGGATCTCCGAGGTATAGCTAACTATAATGGCTTTAAAACATCCAGCCTAGATCTTCCTGCTGTTTAATTTCAAACATTAAAAGGTGCATGTGGGGGCAACAAAAGTCTCGAGTTAAAGATATGACCTTTTGTGTGTGTGTGTGTTTTAATTTAGTTTGTTCACCATACAAATAAGAAATGTGTTTCTTGCCCAAAAGAAATACAAATCTAATAATATCCGCTGCCTTGAAAACCCATATTGCTGATTAAATCAGGTCTGGCATTAAAAGATCTCTTCCTTTCTTAATTAAGAATCATATTTTTTAGGGTGGTTCTATGTTTAAAGGGGATTTATCCTGTAAGCAGTTAATACCTTGCTTACTATGTCTGGATAGTTTCAGAGAGTCGCTGTGTTGGTCTGCTGTAGAAGAGCTAGATTCAAGTCAAAGCTCTGACTCTTGAAAGCTCCTGAAAGGCACAGAAGTGCAATGCATGACATGGTGTGAGAAGAAGGTGGGTTTTTTGAAGCATGTACAAATAAAGGTAATTTCTACTACCTTTGTGATGTAGTGGAAGAAGATCTGGGGGAGCCAGGTTTGAACCCCCACAAGAACACATAATACTGCTTTCACTGGTCCATTAAAGTCAGTATTGTCTACTCAGACCAGCAGCAGCTCTCCAGGGTCCCAGGCAGAGGTCTTTCACATCACCTGGCAGAGGTCTTTCACATCAACTGGAGATGCTGGGGATTGAACCTGGGGCCTTCTGCATGCCAAGCAGATGCTCTACCACTGAGCCATGGTCCCTCCTCATTCTGCCATGGAAGCTTGCCAGATGACCTTGGGCCAGTCACACTCTCTCTTTCAGCCCAGCCTATCTCATAGGGTGCTTGTTGTGAGGAAGGAGAGAAGACCAACACTGTAAGCCACTTTAGATCCCCAATGGGAGAAGACTGGGGTATAAATATCTAAAGTGTTCATCATCAAAACATCCATTAAAATAAAACATAAATCACTCTCCATGTTTTGATTGACTCAGTAGATGTTCTACAGTACAGGAAAAGTCAGGAACTATCTTACACCTGTCTTAACCACATATCTTAATGTCTTAACCTGAGGAAGTCCTGTCTAGTCCATGCGGGGGAACTGTAAGCACTAAATGTGCAATAGAGAAAGACTTGCAGCTACAGTTCAGAGATCCTTTAGTGAGGCGTCACATTCAGACCTTTTCTGCTCTCTACTACCTAGTAGTTTGGAGCCAGCTACATCTCCTATGGAGCTTTGCTGGGCAATCGGTGCCATGGCAGCCACGGTTGGAAGGGGTGACCCATTTAAGCCAGCCCTTCGATAAGGCTCCTTTCGCATTAATAAGGCATGAAAGAAACCAATCATTAGCTGATTGCTAATTAGTGAACCACAAAAAATTAGAATGTTTCCTCTCCAATACAGGGGTTTTTTTTCCCCCTTGAATGAGTGGTTTAATTGGCGCAACTTGCTACATGAAGACATTGATCGTGGATCCATTCTTTCTTAATCCCTCCTATAGCAGCAAAAGTAGCAGCATTATACCAACTGAAAATACAGTGACTAAACAGGTACTAGCAGACGATTCAGAGAATTTATCACCTGCCTTACTCATAAGTACTTATACGCAAGGTCTCCTTGGGCACATCTTGTGCACTATATTGGGGTTCCTCATTCTGTGAATGCAAGCAAGTTTTCTAGATTCCAAGCATGCTCACTCCTTGGCAACCCCCAATGTGGGCTCAGCGAGCAGTGCTGCTAGTGGGGGATGAAAGTGCCCACAAACACCAAAAAGGCCCGTGCTGCAGATATGCATGGTCTAAAAGCTACCTAGAAGGCCATCAGAATCTGTTCTTCACAGGTATGCTTTTTTAATGCTCTTATTTTTGTGCATGTCAGTCTTTTAATCTGCATGTTAGTCTTTTCATTCCAGGAGGCAGGGCCAGCCCAACTACTAGCCAAACCCAGGTGGCCATCTAGGGCACCAGATTTTGAGGGATGCCAAAAATGGCAAGAGGAGGTTCCTCTACTGGCTTAAAGGGCAGCTCAGCATTAACTGGCTGCTAGAATCTCCATACCTGTCAACTCTGGTCTTCTATAGTTGCCATAATGGAACATGGAAGGCTTTTGAGAAGTGCTTTTAAAAAATTGTTTACATCATTCATTTTGAATGTCCAATAAGTAAAAGGTTCGATCTAGATTCCCGACGTTTCCCTCTATTGAGTGGGGAGGCACCAAAGTTCACCTAAGTCACTAAAGACTTGGATCAGCCCTGCCAGGAAGGACATACAGAGTTCTATCCCTGATTTACTCTAAAACAGCTCTGAGAGGCACGCTAGGGTAAGAGATAGCAACTGGGTCAAAGTTACCCACTGAACTTCACTGCTGCAGTGATCTGAACCCAGGACTCTCCAGAAGAAGAAGAAGAGATTGGATTTATATCCTGCCCTTCACTACCCAAAGGAGTCTCAGAGCGGCTTATAATCTCCTTTCCCTTCCCCTCCCCACAACAGACACCCTGTGAGGTAGGTGGGGCTGAGAGAGATCTCTTGAGAGCTGCCCTTGAGAGAACAGCTCTGGAAAAAAAACCTTATGACTGACCCAAGGTCATGCCAGCAGTTGCATGTGGAGGAGTGTGAAATCAAATCTGGTTCTCCCCGATTAGAGTCCACGCTCTTAACCACTACACCAGACTGGAGCACTCTAGTCTAGCCTCTATATGACACAGGTTCTTGTCAGTTAATTCCCCAAAATACTTTGCCACACTATGACCGAGTTCTTCAGTTCTTCTTTTCACTTGCTCCCTACAACATGGAAGGGGCATGACCCAAATCAAAATATTTTTTTTAAGTTCTGTTGATTCAATGCAAGGAATCTGAGGACATGCCCAACTCTGCCACTAAAAACAATGACACATCAAAGCAACTGGATTTTACCCTACAGGGCTTTAACAGTGTTTTTAGAAAGGCAATAAGATTTTACCATTCCCCAAATAGCTGTGTAAATCAGAAAAGCTAAACACCGATGCTCCTAAATTAAGCCACTCAGACAGCCTCAGTCTGTTCTTTAAAAGTCACATTTTATGGCCATGATAGGAGGACTGTGAAATATTACTGAAGGTGATACAGAGGATAGTAAAGCCCATCCTAATCCCAGGATAACAGTTAGAGAGAACAGGGTGGTGGAGGGGAAAGTGTTATGGTCCTTTAATAACATTCATTTGTGTAAATTAGAACACAGTCAGTTTTTGCATTCCATGTTCAAAACTCCAAAGCTTGATGCCTTTTACTCCATAGTGCGATGAGCGGCAGCCATTTTAGGCATAATTCATCAATGTTAAACTGCTTCTCTCAGAAACCAGCCAGCTCTACAGGTAAATTGGAGGGTCTTAAGAATAAACCCTTGATAGGCACAAGGAAAGAGTGGAGGGGCCATGGCTCAGTGGTAGACCACCTGCTTGGCATGCAGAAAGTCCCAGGTTCAACCCCCAGCATCTTTCCTACGGCTAAATTCTGCCTCAGGTCCCCTAGATCTGTTGTTTGCTGTGATGTCTTGTCCGCCACTCTATGACCACACCTTTCACCTTTAGAAGAAGAAGAGTTGGTTTTATACCTCGCTTTTCACTACCCGAAGGAGTCTCAGAGCGGCTTACAATTCCCTTCCCTTCCCCACAATAGACACCTTGAGAGGTAGGTGGGGCTGAGAGAGCTCTGAGAGAACTGTGACTGACCCAAGGTCACCCAGTGGGCTTCATGTGCTCTTTCAGTCCTGCTCTTTCAGCTTCCTGCCCTGAAGTTTAGTCTGACACAACCCCAGCTGACCCTGACACTCTTTCACCTTCCCTAATTAGTAACATAAGAACTCTCAGAGTATTCAGACAAGTTGCAAGTACAGCCCTTTCTGGCACCACAAAAGGTATGTAAAGAAATATAACATTCAGTTTGTTTGCATTTCCCCCCATGTTACTGTAATACACGTACACATTAATAAAGCACTACAAAAAAGGAGTCATCAGGCTGCTGCCTGTACAGTGAATCAAGATTGTTTTGATGTGTTTTTTGCCCAGAGTGCACATGGATAAAACAGCACACAGAAAGAATCTTGATATAACTGTACGTATGATCTCATCAAGAGGGTTTTTTTAAAAAGTGGTTCCATTAATGTGTACATGTGTGCATCCAGCAGGGAAGAAAATTCAGAAATGAACCAAAGGAACTGAACATTCAGTAAATTGTGGGCTGGATCCCATCTAAATTCTGTGCACAGAAGAGTGACCTGTGAGTAAGGATCTTTTCTATGGAGTCCATGTGTGTTCTGAACAAAATTCAAAAAGGAAACCATGTTGAACTCCTTGGCACATTGATTTTACTTCAATATAAGGATGACCGAATGTTCCCTGAATCATTTCTTTCGTATCACTATGTTCACTATATTCATTCCAACAGGCTGGATCTCATACAGACAGCAGAACCCATGCAACAGAGCTACAAGATGAGGGATCTGCAACCTAAGGGAGTGTGCAGGTTTGTAGGGAAAAAGTAATTTAGATGGAAAATGGGGGTAATCCAAACCTAGCAGCAATAGCTGTGTATGTACACATGTCACAAAGGAGAACTGTTGGAGCTCAGCTGCCATTTGGAGCTGCCATCGCACAGTGTATTAAAACTCGGGGTGGGGGGGAGGCAGTGTTGAGAGTGGGGCCAGAACTATGTGGGGGGGAAGCTGGAACAAGTGGGGGAAGGAGCCTGAGCTGGAGGTGAGAAGGGGGAGAAAATAATGGGTTTTTCCCCCTCCCTCAGCACTTTCATTTTAATCAACTTTGTATTTTCATAAACCATTTCAAATTTTCTGCTTTCTGGTATTAGTTTTGTAGACTGGTTTGCATTTGTGCATGCATTTTGCCCCGGTTCTTTTATATGCATGTACACAGGGTATGTCATTTATGCATAAAGTATAGATAGAGGGTATGCCACTAGTTAGCATGGAAGTAGCATTTTAAAAAGTCCCCATTTTACAGGGAAAATGCAATTGTGAGGAAAATAGGAGACAGTGGGGAAAAAAAGTATGTTCCCTTTAATTTGGAGAGGCACAGCTGAAATGGGGGATTTGGAGGTCAATGAGAAATTTGAAATCATCCCTACTTCAGACACAACATCTGGGAAGACATTTCAGTGAGAGACATTTTGGAATTATCCATATGTTGTGCTTGTGTTATTCTACCTAAGTTTTTCCAGCAAGTGGGCAGGGACACCACATTTTTTCAAAGAAAAAGAAAACAAGCGTACAGCCTGGCCTCATTACTGCTGGGGCCTTGCCCTCTTAACACCATACTGTTGGAGGTTATTAATTGAATTAAGTTGTGGCCTGTTTTCACCCACTTCTGTGGGCAGTTTCCATCTCCCCTCCCTCCCCACCAAAAGCGCAACTTTAACTCTGAAACCATGCTGGAAGGGGACAGCCAGCTTCCTTTAGCATTAGCTGAAAAGCTCTGTTGTTCAGCATTCACCACAAACTCATTTAAATTCCACTTTGTTTATATTTGATGGGAAATTAGCATTTCCTTCCACAAAAGGGGAGAAAAAAAACTATTTCTACCTTGAATACTGTCTCATTCAGCACTTTATTCAGACCCAAATTAAATCCCTAACGCCTTTATAGTTTCTAGGGGATTAATAGCACCGCTATTATGCTGTTAAAAGTTTTATTCAGGAAAAAAAAATCATTGTTCTTAGCTTTTGTTAATTAGCTGGTATTTGCTGAGGTAACTTAGTGTAGCTGTATATATAATTTAGGTCTGTCTACCAATTAAAAAGGTTTGAGTCGATTAATCACCTGCCTTTTGAATGATCTCTCAATTAATTAAATTTAAATGCATATGCCTATTGCCAAATTATTAAAATAAGTTCCTTTGGGGAGATATTCTGTATAACTGTTAACAGAGGATTTCCATGGATGGAAGGAGTAGTGTCTTGTGCTGATTCCCCACAGACACACCACAGATATCCCTCCATGTTCTTCCTTACAGTTCCCTATCATTTGGGGAGCATTTGGGGCTACAGCAGGAAGGGGGAGGTGAAGAAGTCAGTCCCTGTAGATGGAAATCACTTTCTTCCCCCCCCCCCATAGAAATTACTGGGGGATCTAAACCATACATTTCTGCAGGGGTCCCCTGACCCTAGTGTTGCCAGCTCCGGGTATGGAAATACCTGGAGATTTGGGGGTGGAGCCTGAGGAGGGCAGGATTTAGGGAGAGGAGGGACTTCAATGTCATAGACTCCACCTTCCAAAGCATCCATTTCTACAGGTGAACTCATCTCTGTCACCTGGAGATCAGTGGTAATAGCAGGAGACCTCCAGCCACCATCTGGAGGTTGGCAATCCTATCTGAATCTGAACCACAGCAGGCAGCAAAGGAGGTTGATGAGGGAAGGCACAGCCAATGAGTTATTTCCCAGAACTGCACAGATGTGCTGCATATGGATATGAGGACACAATGCAGGGAAGTCAGACAGCCAGTGGGATATTGCAGTCTGAGTGTGAGTCAGGAGAGCCAGATGCAAATCCCCACTCAGCCATTAGGCTTACTGGGTGATTTTGGCTCAATCCAATGTACCTCGCAGAACACAAAGGTGGAGGAAAGAACTATGTATGCCACCCTTGAGATCTGCAGAGGAAAGGCAGGTTAAAACACACAATAAGGATTTTAAAAATGTTGTCCCTGCTGCATGAAACACCAAAGGAACATCAAGTTGTATTGTGTCTGAGACAGACAGAAGGTCTAGCATTTAAAACTGACCCATCGTTCCTGTAAAAGGCAAAAAACAGCCTTACTGAATATGGAAAAGCTCACAGACTTATTACCAGACTCTGTCCAAAACTTCTGAAGACCAAATTTGGCTTAAATTAATGTCATAGTTATAGAAACACAATCCTCCACCTACCTCCTACCACCTTCCTGTTACTGATGTAAAAGTAAGATGTCAGCCCCAGTGACTGATTCTGTACGAAGGCTTCATTAAGAGGTTTAAATGCATACTGTAGGTTATATCGAAAATTCTAATTACAGATGGCTCAGCTGCTCCTACGCTAACACACGGCACACTAGTTATGAGCTTGACACAATCAACCAGAAGTTTGTTTGGAGGGAATAAGCATTTAGGTCAAACAAAGGCCAAGTTCAGACTGGCAGTTTGGCCCAATATAGGCTCACTTTGCAAGTGGATTAAGAGAGCCCGTTCACATAGCCACAGCTGCCTGGCATTGCCATGCCCCACTCACTCCATCCTGAAGCACTTTCATCCTGCTTTTAAAAGGTACCTGGTGAAACCGGTGTCAAGCCATCTGGATGTGCATTCATCTGCTTCCTGGAAGTGTGGATGCAAATAAACTGCACATCAAACAGCGCCGGTAATGTGAACCCGCTGATCCAGCTGCTGTTCCCATGCGGCTATGGGCTCATGCGCCTATGTGCAGGTCAGCAAAATGGACCAAAGTCATGCACTACCATGGCGGCGGTGCCAGGGGCCGCCCCACAGTGCGAACGCGCCATTCCGCCTCCTCCCCAGTATAGTCATGCATCAGTCAACACAGTGCGACTGGAAAGCCCCGCAACAACTTGGCCGGGTCTTTTTGCCCCGCTTCCCTTCATCATGCCCCACTTCAGTTCATCATGGCTGGGCATCACCTAGAAAAGGTCCAGGAGACCTTGCTGTCTCTCAATGCAAGAAGTGCCTGGATGTAGCTGAAGATATAAAAGACAATGGTGCTTAGATTCCTCCTTCAGCCATACCTTTACTTCAGAGGGCCATGAAACAGTGCAGTGACTGGCTGGGAATAAGGACAGCTGCATTTGGAGAAAAGAGAAGGGTAACTGAGAGAAATGAAGCTCCAGTTGGGAAAGGGGAGAGCTGTATTGGAAAGGCCCATGAAGCCCTATGCCCACAGGTCCATAAAAGGAGGCCTCACTGAACGTTGCAAAGTCCTTAGGTCCAAGGTCTTTCAATCAGATGTACATAGAGAGTTTCTCACTGCAAACATAATTCCCAGGCACAATAGAGACCCAGTTTGGATGAGGACTATGGGGGGAGAGGGTCTGTAAGCCTCCCCCCCTTGCAGTCCAATGCAAGTCAAGCCATTTGCCACATTGAGGGCTTTGTGTGTACTGATGGGGTACACACAGGTCACTCCAATGGGTCAAACAGTGGCCCTGGGCTATTTCATATCAGGAAAATGACATGAGAGGAGGCTTAAGCCCCCTCAGCCTGTGTGCTGCAGTCCTGAACTGACTTGGGCCCCTGTGGACCTGGGAATTTTGTTCCCAGTGAAGAACTCCCAACATACTTCTGGCTGAAAGTACTGGTGGCAGACCAAAGGGTTTCACACTGTGCAGTCTGTCAGACTATGGAGCCAGCCATGAGACTGTGCTGTCAGAGATTCACTACCTGTTTTACATATTCCACTGGTCAGCCATTAGCAAGCAAGGACACTGAGCTGACATTCTGCATAAGAACCAAGGAACCATGCTTAACGAAGACAAAGCAGCCCCTACTGAAAGCATTGTGATTTTCCAGTATCTAACACACAATACGTGATTCAGAACTGCCAGGCCATTTTGTTTGACTCAAAACCAGGCCAAAAAATGCGGCGTTTGCATGTCTCATCTTGGAAAACCCCACCGGCAATACCATATGTGCCATGGGGGAAGGATTGCTAATTTATGTAAAATATTACAGAAAATGATCTATATGACAGGTTTGATATAAAATGTTAAATGCAAGCCATTACTCACTGAAGATAATTTGAAACAGTGGCATGTCAGGGGAGTCATTAGATTAGAGGATAAAAAGTAGGAATAGGTATTCAGATATTTAGACACATTTGCATAATCATCTGAAGGAGATAACAGATGCTCTCCTGGGCCCAACTAGCACACAATGAATACAACAACAGTTTGGAAACTTTGCATTTTCTTCCCAGAGTCATAACATAGGTTCTCCCTCTTCCCCTCTGTGAACTTTCAAATTTGTTAGAAGGATTTTGTTCCTTAGGAACAAGAACAAGCATAATATTGGGAGGTTCTCTGGCCTGGCCTGGCCTAGCCTGGCCTGGCCAGGGCAACCATTCCAGATTTAACTAAGGGGGCAGGGTGGATTTCATTAAACATCCCTGTGGAGGAGAAGTGGGGAGGAAAGGTGACATGGTGTAGCCTGATCTCATCAGATCTCAGAAGCTAAGCGGGATTAGAACTTGAAAGGGAGACCATCAAGGAAGACTCTGGAGAGGAAGGCAATGGCAAACCACCTGTTTCTCACTTGCCTTGAAAGCTCCTTGCTGGAGCCGCCATAAGTCAGCTGGAACTTGACAGAACTTTACACACACACACACACACACGGGTTGCCAAGTCTTAGGGACTCACCGGCGGGGGGGAGTCCTCCTCCGGCCGGGACTTTCTCCTGGCGCATGTGCCCAACGATGTCACCGGAAGTGATGTCAGCACGTTGGGGGCGTTGCCAGGGTGACGCTTTGGCAATCGCCCCAAAACTCTATGGTATCATAGATCATGGTATCATAGAGTTTTGAGGCGATTGCCAGAGCGTCGCCCTGTCAACGCCCCCAACGTGCTGACGTCACTTCCAGTGATGTCATTACGTCGTCCTCGCTGGACGACTTCGGGGGTGGGGTTCCCCCCGCCGGCCAAATGCTGGCCAGCGGATCGGGAACCCCTTTAGCGGGGGATCCCCCGCCCCCCGGGCTGACTTGGCAGCCCTAACACACACACACACACACACACACACACACAGAGGGAGAGAGAAGTGAGGTTCAACCAGTCCCCAGAGTCCTAATTCGTTCCTGCAGTTTTGGGTTTTTTTTGGCAAAATTCAGCAGCCAGATAAACATTTTCTAGGATCCATCTTTCTCTGTCCTTAACCCGGCCACAATTGTGGGATGCTACATTTTCCATTGGAGCAGAGATGGCACAAGTAAAAATTCTCCTACTTGGTGCCTGTGGACATCACGACCAGTGTTCCCTCTAAGCTGAGTTAGTGTGAGCTAGCTCACAGTTTTTTAGTCTCCAGTTCACACATTTTTGTCTTAGCTCAGGAAGAATGGCTCTAGAGCAAACTAATTTATGCAGCAGCAAAATTGCTCACTCACAACTTTAATGCCAGTAGCTGACAACGTAAAATTTTTGCTGACAAGACTCCACAGCTTAGATGGAGCACTGATCATGAGACCCACCAGTACTTTCTCTAGCTCCCAGCAAGCTCCCACTCAAATGAAAAGGCTTTCTGTGGCTGCAGTAGCACCCACTGGAAGATCAAGAGAACAGGTAAGCATTCAGGCTTTTCTTCTTTTCATTCCTTTTCTTTCTCCTTTCCTCCTCCCAGGCTTCCCCTCATTTCTTTTTATTCTCCAGTTTCTTTCTCCACCCCTCAGGCTTTCCTTTATTTCTTTATTTTAGAATTGGCAAAGAGAACTTTTTCTCCATCTTCCAAAATACTACGGGCATCCAATAAAGCTGATAGGCAATAGACTCAGGATGAACAAATACTTCTTTACACAGAGAGTGATTAAAATCTGGAATCTGTTGACAGAGGATGTGGTGATGGCCGCAGGCATAGATGACTTTAAAGGGGGATTAGACAGATTCATGGAAGATTGGTCTATGAGTGTCTACTAGCCATGGTGACTAAACGGAACCTCTTCATTTAGAGGCAGTAAACTTCTGAAAACCAGTGCCAGTAGGCAACATCAAGGGGAAGCCTCAGCCTCTGGGCCCTATTGTTAGACCTCCAGAGGAACTGGTTGGCCACTGTGGATAGGATGCTGGACTAGATGGACCCCTGGTCTGATCCAGCAGGGCTCCTATGTTCCCCTTCTGTGATTCTTTTGCAAAGCAAGGAGAGAGCTAGTGGGTTAGGCTCACGCAGCAGCTATTTGGGGTTTATGTTCCATCTCCTGTGGCCACCATTTTGGGGTGGTGCTCAGTTTTATAGTCATCAAGTCTGACTTATGGAGAACCCCTGGTGGGGTTTTCAAAGCTAGAGACATTCATAGGAGGCTTGTCATTGCCTACCTCTGTGCTGAGACCCTGAAATTCCATGGTGGTCTCCCATTCAATTAACCAAAGTTGACCCTGCTTAGCTTCTGAGATCTTATGAGATCGGGCTAGCCTGGGCTATTCAGGTCTGTATTCATGACATCCTTTCCAAATTCCATGTTCAAAAATGTTGCGGACCACCATTCTAGCTCAAACGCCATTCAGCCATAATGTTTTCTTGGGAGGTCTAGCTTGATTTTTTTCTTTCACCCTAATTTTCACAAAGGTTTCTATTAAATGTGGGAAGAAAATATGAAATCCCTTCGCACAAACAAAACAGTGATTAAAATGCTAATAATAAGGGTAACTTGACATATGTTTGTTGTGGCCGTGATGACATCCAAGAGAAGAAAAAAAGCAACAGGGGAAAAAATGAAGCGGCCACTTTTACTTCCCAATTATTTCTATCAGCCATTGCTGTGGTGTTTCACCTGTGAGCATCACAGTTTAATCCACAGCAGCTAATTAGATATTTGAAAATGGGATCCATGCACCAGTAACTTTAGAGATATTTTTCTGGGATTAATGAACTGCTAGAGCATCAGCAGCATACTCACATGAGGTTTTCTGTACTGACCAAAAAGAAATGCTTTTAACAACAAAAATATCTCCAGGTTTATACAAGCTGGGGGAAACGGAGGGGATAACCAATTTGGCAATCTGATTCCCATTACCTCCTCCAGATTACTATGAGCTCTTAGGGCTCAGGTAAACCTGATTTCCCATAACCCCCTGGTCCCCCCCTTCCCTTCAATGGCCTGTTAACATTCCAAGGATAATAAATATTTCAATATTCAACAGTCTGTTGAGGAGGAGAGGGGAAATGGTTTTTGTTTTTTAATTTAAATTTACAAATTAATATACATTCAAGCAGTCCCTCAAGTATGCAAAACCCAGAAAATCTTTACTTCAGGGTCTCCTCTGGCTACCTTTGTAATTCAGCTATTTCAAGATACCCCCTCCCCAGTCAAGGATCTCATCAGACCTCAAAGGTTTGGAGCTGACTAATTTCTCCCTTTCTAAACTGGTTCAACAGTCTTGTGTCCGAAATTCTGAGGTCACAAACTGTTGTTGTTGTTGTTTTACTGTACAAAACATATATACAAGATGTAAACAGCCAAGTTATGCACAAACTGTTTGCTTGCCTGTGGGCTGAAGCTTTTGTGATTGGTACAAATCATAGACTTTAATATTAGATACAAACCCCTTCTACACATGACACTGTGTGTGTTTAAAGTGCCATGAAGTCACAGGCAACTTATGGGAACCTGACAGGGTGTTCCCAGTGAGAGACTATAACAGAGGTGTTTTGGCATTGCTTAGCTCTGCGTTGAGATCCTGGACCTCCTTGGTGGTCTCCCATCCAAGTCCTAACCAGGGCCAGTCATGCTCAGCTTCTAAGAACTGGTGAGATCGGGCTAGTTTGAGCCATGCTGGTCAGGGCGCACATGGCAATAAATGCACTGAAATCAATGTACTTAGGAGGAAGCAGGCATGAATGTGCTGTCTGGCCCTATCTCCCACCTCAGTGCAATCACCACCAGCTTGTGAGCAGAGTCTACCTGCATGCCAAGCGCACATGAGTAGGGACACTGTTTTGTTTTGTTTTAAAACATTGCTGATCATAGGGATGTAGGTGCATACACTTCCTATGTACATGGACTCACAAGCTGATGCTGGCGTGGGGGGGGGGGGGGCAGTATGCCTGTGACCACTCCTCCTTCAAAGGGCAAACTAAATGAGACAGCAAAGTCATGGATGCCACGAGAACACCGTCACCATTTTAAAGTGATTTTAAAAATGTCACCAGGGTGGATTGGTAGAGTTGCCAACCTCCAGGTGATGGCTGTAGATTCCCCCCTATTACAACTGTCCTCCAGGCAACAGAGATCAGTTTACCTGGAGAAAATAGCCACTTTGGAAGGTGGACTCTAAGGAATTATAACCCAAGTCCCTCCCATCCCCAAACCCTGTCCTCCTCAGACTCCACCCCCAATATCTCCCAGTGTTTCCCAACCAGAAGCTTAAAGACCAGCCACACGATACAGATCCCTTCCACACCTTTTCAAGTGCCACCCCTCTCCGGTGGTTTTGGAACTTAAAAGGATAAAATCACTGTAAAACGGCAACAGTGTCCTTGTGGCAGCCATGTACTCACCATCACATTCAGTTTAGCTCTAAGCACACTGATTTGAACATGCACAATGCGGTCTGTACATGTCTCCAGATCGACTCTGCAGGTGGAAGCTTCTGCATCTTAGAGGAGACGCTTTCCTTCCGGGTTTGAACTTCTGTTCACTTCCTGGTGTGTTTGGTTTTTTTTATACTGGTTTCTTATTTTGTACTCTTGTCAAAATCATGTGCTTAACCAAGCCTTTTAGAACAGCTCTGTCTGCTGAGGGAAGGTTGGCACCGAAAACAGCTCTCTCTTTTTATCTGTCTGAATAGCATTCTGCCTCTGATTATCCTAGATACTAACACTGTCTCAGACAGATAAGGAGCTCAATAACATCCACCGCTCCATTAAGGAATTTAACTGAACCGGCAACATATTACAGTCCCTGGCTTTGGCAACTAAATTAGTATTTGAAGTTTCAGGAGACAGCAGCTGGCAGTGCACACGGAGAAATTCAAAGTTAGCCTTTCATCAAGGGCAAATGTAAATGTGTGTGTGCATGTACACACACACACACACACATATAAAAGAAATAGTTCACACACACACAAGAAATAGTTCTTTAACAAGAAAGGCCTAGCTGTAGGATGCCTCAGATAAGAAAAGCATTTTGATGCACAGATACACTCATTCATATCTTGTAAACACTATCTTTAATCCCACCTAGAATTTCTGCCCCAAACTGGATTGCACAGGCTAGCCTAATCTCATCAGATCTCAGAAGCTAAGCAGGGTCAGCCCTGGTTAATACTTGGATGGGAGACCACCAAGGAAGTCCAGGGTTACTATGCAGAAGCAGGCACTGGCAAACCACCTCTGACTGAGGTTTCTTGCCTTGAAAAGCCTATGGGGGGGTGTCATAAATCAGCTGTGACTTGACCACATTTCCCTCCATCATCAGCAGAATTTCGGCAGGCACAGGAAAGGGTGATTTTCTCTAATCCCCCCTCCTGTAGGAGACCTACAATTCTCCCTACTATTCTTTTCTTAGCATGTCTTTGAAATTCTACGCAGAATTCAAACCATTATGTGGTTATTGTGGCTCAAGCCCAGACTACATGGGAATGTGATAAATCCATGACCACATCTTTTGTTCTTCAGTAAGGGTTAATAGCAGCTGCTGGGGGGGGGGGCAGTTTGGATTAGGACTACAGAAATGGTTTCTAACTTTTCTCTTGCTGTCAGTCTCATGATGTTAAAACCTGTATACCCCAAAACACAGGTTCACAGCTTGGAGGTATACCTAGATCTACTGTTGCTCTTGGGTGATATGGAAACAATGGTGGCTAACTTGACCAGCTTCCAGTAACCATCCCTTCCTAGATAGGAATGAACTGGTCATGGTTATTCATACTCTGGTAGCATCTGGTAACTGTTTCACATTCTGTGTTGAATACCTAATGAAGACTGTTAAGAAACTGCAACAACAAATTCAAAACATGACAGATTACACAGAAGCCAGTGGGAACATATTAGCCCCATTTTTTTCCAGTCTGCATTGTTTGCCAAATAGTTTCCAGGCCCAATTCAAAGTGCTGATCATAACTTTTAACAGTGCAATCCTGAACAGAGGTACACCTTTCTAAACTATTTCATCCCAGTGGACCTTCAAAGCTGTAACTCTTCCTAGGAATATATTATTAGAATCCTAATTACTCCTGGAGGACCATATCTCAAGGATTGCTTTCCTCCATATAAGCTTGTCCAGGCATTGACATTTTCATCCAAGTTTCTTCTCCTTTTTCTAAATCATGGTTGGTGTGCACGAAGAAGATCTTCTCTGTACCAGCACTGTGACCCTGGAACTCCGCTCACAAGGGAAGTTTACTTCACCCCATTCGGTGTTCCACCAAATGCTGTAGGTAGACCTTTTTATCAGCCCCCGCACCCAAGGTGCTATGTAATGGTTGTAATGGCTACTGATACTTTTTGTTATGAACATAAGAATGTAAGAGAAGCCAATGTTGGATCAGGCCAATAGCCCATCCAGTCCAACACTCTGTCTCACACAGTGGCCAAAAACACCAGGTGCCATCAGGAGGTCCACCAGTGGGGCCAAGGACACTGGAAGCCCTCCCACTGTTGCCCCCCCCCCCCCAAGCACCGAGAATACAGAGCATCACTTGCCCCAGACCGAGAGTTCCTATCTATACCTTGTGGCTAACAGCCACTGATGGACCTCTGTTCTATATGTTTATCCAATTCCCTCTTGAAGCCGTCCATGCTTGTAGCTGCTACCCCCTCCTATGGCAGTGAATTCCATGTGTTAATCACTCTTTGGGTGAAAAAGTTCTTCATTTTGTCTGTCCTAACCTGTCTGCTCTGCAATTTCATTGAGTGCCCACAAGTTCTTGTATTGTTGTTGTTGTTAATACCATGGTCCTCATCTGACTCAACTATCCTCAAAGAGAATGATCAGTCCTCAGTGCTCCCTTTTGGTCAGTACAGAAACTCATTTTTCTGCATGCCTGGAGAATCCCCTGAGTGTGTACAGACACCAACTGTGCATGAAGGTTACTCCCATTCTGGGGCTATGGTTGACATGAGGGCCAGCAACTTTGCTGTTTGATATAGTAATGACTGAGCTCAAAACCTAGGCCTAGAATTTAAGTCTGAAAAGGAAACTAGGTCACTTCATGTTGGAATTCACTTAAATACTGGCATGGCACTTTTCTTCATACCTGAGTTTTTAAGTTTAAAGAAAAGTCTGATTTGCAGGGAAAACAACAAGAAATGTTCCTCCATGTAGCATATAGTCCTGAACCTACTTTGGAAGGACACAGTTTATGAGTCAACCAGGTTTCCATAAACAGAGCAGATTTTTGCTAACATATGCACTTTTAAACATAAACATATGGTATCCTCAACAGTAATTGGAATTTGCACTGCTGATTTCATCTCTTTAAAAAAAAAAAAAAAAAAAAACTATTAACTCTATATTTGAGTTGGCTATACTGAGGTTGCAGTAAGTATTTTAAGCTGGCTTTTCAACTTTCTATTACCTTGAGAATAACCTTTCCAATATATGAAAGGGGGGAAAAAACCTGTACCAGATTGAGTCTCTCATATGCCAGTGGATTTTGCTGCATCAATGGAAAGCCAATGAAAACTACAGCAATATAAAGAAAACCATACATTAACATCAGTTTTAAGCCTGATCCGAAATGGGATGTGTGGGGGAACTAGCAACCTCAGTATGGTGCCATGGTTAGATTATCAAACTAAGCCTGGGGAGACCTGGGTTCCAGTCTGCATAGCTATGACTCCCACTCCCATGATCACCTTGAGCCAGTCTCTCTCTCTCTCCCCCTCCCTCAGCCTTACCTACTTTAGAAAGTTGCTGGGAGACAGGAGTAGCAAGCATGCTATTTCAAGTTCCTTAGAGGAAAGGTAGAATAAATGCAATAATAGAGAGATCAATAGATTCACAGATCATCATGACTCCTGTCTGGAACTTCACTCCAATGTAAATGATCCCATGGGAAGGGGCTGAGTGGGGTCATACTTCAACCCTGACCTCCTGACATCCAAGGGCATGGCTTGAGCAAAAATTATGAGTTGGCTCCAACTGACTTTTCTACTGGACAAAAAAGGAGGCATCCTCTCTGACCACTCAACAAGCCTACCCTGAGAATCATGGGACTTGCATGGGGGATGGAGACTGTACTATGGAGGGGAGGTACAGATTCAGATCTCTCCTCAGCATGAAATCCACTGGGTGATCTTGGCTTAGTCACTCTCTCTTCACCTAACCTACCTCACAGGGTTGTTGTGAGGATAAAATGGAGGTGAGGAGAGAGACGTAAGCTGCCCTGAACTCTTTGGAGGAAGGATGGGACAAAAAAAAAAGAAGAAGAGCAGTGTTTTTTTTTAATTCCTTGCTTTTCTCTGCCTTAAGGAGTCTTAAAGCGGCTTACAATCGCCTTTCCTTCCCCTCCCCATGACAGTCACCTTATGAGGTAGGTGGGTCTGAGAGAGTTCTGAGAGAACTGTGACTAGTCCAAGGTCACCCAGCAGGATTCATGCGGAGGAGTGGGGAATCAAAGCCGGTTCTCCGGATTAGAGTCTGCCGCTCTTAATCACTACACAAAAAGGCACTAAATAAACACTACACAACAAAAGGCACTAAATAAATGAATAAAATTGGACTGGAATCCCATTTCTTACATCTGCCCTATTAGACTGACGCGCCTTCTAAGATGTAGAAACCTGCCATCTTGGGCCCTGACTCCCCCAGAGGTCAACGACACATGCAGCTCTCCAGCCCAGGATTTATCAAAGACGACTTTAATGAGAAAAGGGTACACAGAGACCCGTCACAAAGAACCAAAAATGGGAGCAGCACAGTCTAATGGAACAAACATCACACTGGACAAATCAATAGCCTGTTGCTTAAAATTGATCATTTGCCCTCCGTACAAAAATTGTGGGCACAAGCAAGACAGCCGTCCTGCATTCTGAAGGGTAGCAATGACACGTTCCTGCCAGCCTTGTCTCTTCAACAATTTCTTTCCTTCAGCCTAAATAAAAGGAGGTGAATGGTGGTTAATAGTGGGGCAATTGAGACTGGAATCAATGCTTTCTCTATGACAGGGATCAACATTATCCACTGAGGAAAAAAAATCGAACTGAATTACATATCTGTAACCAAGATGGGTAGCTGTGTTAGTCTGTCTGCAGCAGGAGAAAAGAGCAAGAGTCCAGTAGCGCCTTAAAGACTAACACGGAAGCTCATATGTTGCCCCAAATTTTGTTAGTCTTCAAGGTGCTACTGGACTCTTGCTCTCTTCTATATTTATTATTACCAGCAGATATTTCTGAATAGGAGCTCATTCGGTCTCTAAAGACTATTCACTGTCAGAGTGTTTGTTTGTTTTTTCTCACAGCGATGGTCAGAGTGGATTCTCCGTTCCACCATCTACAAGTGCAGAACACTGACAAATTGTCCCAGCGATGGTAAAATACACCAAAGACAAGACGTAAATTCATATCTGTGAACCAAAAAGGTGAACAAGAAGATCACCTTCAAACCAGGTGAAATTTTGCAGGCTTTTCATGGGCTGTATCACAACTTATTCCACGTAGTCAATCATGACAAAACTTGCGCTTCACAATGCAGGTGTGATTTCAGCACCAGAGCCAACAGTTGGAGCTGCTGATCACCTCTAACAGACTAGCCCTGCAGTCTTTTTTGTTCACACACAGTCATAACTATCTGCAGATAGTAAATCATTCCAAGTGATGTTTAATCAGGTTGCTGGGCACACTATACTCAGGATTCCCCAAGCATTTACTATGGGACTATAGAACAAGATAGGGGCCGCAGTGGCTCAGAGGTTAAGGCAATGAGCTGTGGACCGGAAGGTCGGCAGCTCGGCAGTTCGAGACCCAAGTGCCATGTGATGGAGTGAGCTACCATCTCTGGCCCCAGCTCCTGCCAACCTAGCAGTTCAGAAGCAAGAAATTGCAAGTAGATAAATAGGTAACAGCATTCCGTGCACCTCGGCGTTCAGTCATGTCGGCCACATGACCACGGAAACGTCTTCGGACAGTGCTGGCTCTTTGGGTTGGAAATGGAGATGAGCACCGCCCCCTAGAGTCGGATTCAACTGGCTTTCAAGCAAGGGAAACCTTTACCTTTAGAACAAGATGGGTAGCTGTGCTTGTCTGCAGCAGCAGAAAATAGTCCAGTAGCCCTTTAAAGACAAACAAAATTTGTGGCAGGGTATGAGCATTCATGACTCACTGCTCGCTTCATATGGGACTACACAATTTGTGTGTGTTTATTCACCACCCTTGTCTACCTCTTGCCCTAGACCCTCCTTTTTATAAAAACATAGTCTACAGCACCCTTGTACATTATTCCTGTAAGACATCATTTGTGGATCCCAAACATTCTTTGCTAAACTTCTTGCCAATCACATCAACATTTCTGCTTGCTACCTTTGGCTGGTTTTCATTTTATTCTACCTTCTGTTTCTTCCAACAAATAAATACAAAATAATAACAACAAAGAAAAATAAAAGTCAAAAAATTAGCTCCTGCACACTAGTAAACAGCTGTTCAATTGATTGTGTATGATCAGAGGAGAAATGTACCCAGGTAAACAAAGAAACTAAAAAAAAAAAAGGAAATGGGTTAGCTTATTTTTTTCAGACTGTTTTACAAATCAGAAATGATTTTGAATCTGATCCTTTGTTTGAAGCCCCCCCAAAAGTCAGTTTTGATTTGGGGGGGGGGGGTTGCCTTGCACAAATTGGGCGTGTGATTATGCTCATGGCATTATCATATTCTTTTTCCAGGAAAATATACATATTTTGATGTTATCTGCTGCTCTATAAGTCAATATTATACATTATATGTAAAGGTGATATACACTGTGTATATAGATACCATCTCAGTTGCTTAGACCAGTACAATGAGTGATTAACAACTAAAGAGTGAATAACACATGGAATTCACTGCCACAGGAGGTGGTGGTGGCTACAAGCCTGGACTGCTTCAAGAGGGAACTGGATAAACAGATGGAGAGGAGGTCCATCAGTGGTTATTAGCCACAAGGTATAGATAAGAACTCTCGGTCTGGGGCAAGTGATGCTCTGTATTCTTGGTGCTTGGGGGGGGGGCAACAGTGGGAGGGCTTCTAATGTTCTAGCCACACTGGTGAACCTCCTGATGGCACCTGGTATTTTTGGCCACTGTGTGACACAGAGTGTTGGACTGGATGGGCCATTGGCCTGATCCAACATTGGCTTCTCTTACGTTCTTACTACACAAAATGGATAGCCAAAAGCTGAGAACTGATCATATTGGTAGAAATATATTCATTTTAAAAAATGAAATAGGAAACATTTGTGCATCCATACTACAAACCACTAAAATGCACACACTGGCTAGCTCTTTCAGTGGCCTTTTATTTGAAAGGGTGAACATTTTGTCATCTGCATTTATGTGAATAGAAAAGTTCTTCGTGCTCATGAAGGTTTTCATCATGTACAGTGACAGATGTTCTTCCAAGCTCAGAAGAACTCACAAGGGCTGTTTAAGGTTCTTTAGAATTCCTTTGTAAGATAAAGAATTACTTTTGTGTAAAACTTTCAGATTATTTCTTATTGAAGTACCATAAGGAAATCCCAAGGGAATTGAAAGCTTCTTCAAAGACATGATAATCCTCTTGTTCCAAATAATGTTAAATGCATTTGGAACCCAAAGACTGCCATCTCTAAAGGCTGCTCACCTTGTATTGATTGATTAAAAGCCAAAGAAAAGAAAGGCAACAATTCCAAGGATTATGAGGTTGCCAACTCTTAACCAGTCCATTCCAGATCTTCATTAGGGACAGACAGACAGATAGATTTTCCTGATAGGACTATGTTCTGGGAATCATAAGGGATGTCAGATTTTTCTTCCCTTCTGTTTTGACCCCAAGCCCTTTGTTTTGATGTTTGCTTGGCCTTGTGTGAACTGAACCCATGATTCTTCCCTTTTCTCTTTGTTTGAATTGAATTTTCCCCATAAAACTAATGCTTGAGGAAATGTCCTCCACCGTGGAATACACTCAATATTGCATTCCTTGCGACTATACTCTGCCCATGTACAGGAGCCCAGCTGCAAATGTATAGCTGGCAGAAAGAGGGGAGTGGCGTGAATGAACCCTCAAGTTCTCAGTGCAGACCACAACAGCTCTAAGAGCACTGGCTGAAGCAGGATAGTGGCTACTAATTTACACCGTGATGCAGGTTATACCCAAAGGGAAAGAGACTGGTAATAGCCAATGGCTAGAAAGTACACTCTTCCTTTGGGGACAGGAAGATCTAAATGACCCCAGAATGGATTATAAATTCACAGGACATTAGGAAGGAGCTCTGTTCCATTTTGCAAAGCTCTCTAGATGGGCACAAGCCGTGACAGCCTAAGCTTTCACCTAGGGACCCCATCTTGTCCACAAGACTGGGAACCATGGAGAGGAGTCCCAAGTTGGAGATCAAAAGTAATCATGAACTCTAACTTACTGCAACTTCAAGTAAAGATGGTGGTGGTGGTGGTGGTGGTGGTGGTAGAAACTGCCATCAGTTTGCAGCTGACTTACAGTGGCCCTGTAGGGTTTTCAAGGCAAGAGGTGTTCAGATGTGGTTTACCATTGCCTGCCATCAGGAACCTGGTCTCCCATCCAAGTACTGACCAGGCCCAACCCTGCACAGTTCCAAGAATTGATGAGACTAAGCTAGCCTGGGACATCCAGGGCAGGGCAGGAAAGGTGGCCTGTCCTGAATTGAGCGGCATTTAGAAAATACCTAGAGACAGGAGAAGAGATTGGATTTATACCCCATACTTCATGACCCAAAGGAGTCTCAGAGTGGCTTACAATCTCCTTCCCCTTCCACTCCCCACAACAGACACCCTGTGCAGTGTTCCCTCTAAGCTGAGTTAGTGTGAACTAGCTCACAGTTTTTTAGCCTCTGGCTCACACTGTTTTGCCTTAGCTCAGGAAGGATGACTCCAGAGCCAACTTGCTCACTCACAACTTTGATGCCAGTAGTTCACAAAGTAGAATTTTTGCTCATCATCTTAGAGGGAGCATTGCCTGTGAGGCAGGACTGCATAAAGGACTGTGTGCTTTCACCTTTTCTTTATTCCCTTGCTAAGTGCAGGAGATTGAATAGAACATGTATAATCTGTTACTCATTTCTTAACCTTTCTTATATTTTGAACCCTCTAAGTCTTAGAGGCGCTGTCATGTCTGGGCAAAATGTCGCAAGTCCAAGTATGTATACTTAATTTTTTTCAATATTTTTCAAAAACAAAACATACCTTAGCGCTTGGTGCTCCCCCTCCCTCAGATGTTTTGATCTGCACAAGAGAATCACCCATCACTATGACATGTATAAACTGAAATGCACACTGTGCATCCATCCACACAAAACTCAACCAATTTGTATTGAATCGCTGGGCAACTGTAAAAATGGAACACTTGATGTAGCAAAACGATGGAGTAAGGAGGAAACGGAATCACCAACACTTGTCCAGCCTAATCTTTGTCCCCCCCCTAAGCTTGGCACTTCACCTTCACTTTAGCTGGAATATAGAATGGGCCTGGCAACAGGAAATCAAGCCAGGTGGCCACTTCGACCCTGTGCCCCCTCCCTTAGTAAGCAGGGCTATTAGTAGTCAGTGTGGTTGGGCATGTCAGGGCACAGTTTGGCAGAAGGCACCCTCTAACCAAAGACAATGGACTGATCTCCCCTTTCCATATGCAAGAAACTCATGGCGGCAGCACAGAAGGCACAGGGGCCATGGAATGGTACACTCTCCTGTACCTTGCAGGTTTTCATCAAACAGGCAACCATCCAAGGTATTTCAGGAGTCTCAGGGTACCCCCATTTCCTTCCAGAAGGAGGACTTGAAAGTGCTGAGCACTGACTTTTTCATGCTTCTTTTAGACTCTGGACTATACAGCATGAGAGTTTCACACTGTTTTCACCAGAGGCCCTGCAATGGGGGAGGGGAGTTACAAGGTCCGGGGGCAGGGGGAGCCACAGGAAAATGGAGCCTTGGTGGGAAGGGATAAGTAACAATGGGAGGGAAAGCAGGAGATGTTATAGGAAGATGAGGAAAGCTATGGTGGAGGGACCCACAAATATACTTTGCACAAGGGACCCATAAAAACTTATAAGAGCTCAAGTAGCCGCTCTGTCCCCTTCCTCTCAAGTTGTCTTCATCAGTAGAATCCAAGTGAAGGCCCTCAGCTCATTGAGTCTCCTGCTTTAACCCTCTGTTGAATGAAAACAAAAAAAATCACCATGTGAAAGAATTGTCTTAACATTCCATGCACCAACAGGTATATCAGGAATGCAAAACACACTTAATAGTTCATGATCGGAGGCTGTGTCATGCATTAAATATTTGAACAACTTGAATTCAATGCCTCTGACAAGCCAAAGACCCAATTAGATCCTCTTAGCTCAAAAGCAATGTGGATGGATAAACTAAGGGATACCAGGGGGGTGATTACAATAGGAAGTGCCAGTGACTACAGGTCTCAGATATGTAAAAGACCATCTGTATACTGATCCAACTTTGCCGGGTTAATTGGTATTTAAGGGTGTCCGTAATGCCACTTATGTTCCAGCCTCCTCAAACCTGCACTAACATGGCATGTAATTAAAGATTATTCATAACAACATATTCACTAATCCTTCTAATTCCTCGACTTCACAAATATTGCAAACGTATAACCCAAGATGCAACATTCGATCCAACAAACTATTTGTTTGCCAGGATGTTCTGTCAGGCTTCATCTGTCAAACAGCGGCTGATGTTTCTGAAGACATAAATCGCCTCTCCTGTTTTAAATGGTAAACAGGAAGGCTTTGCATGACAGTCCCATTGAGCTAAGCCACCTAGATGTACCATATCGGTCCTTACATATGGGAACTGCAAACAAAAATAGCTTTTCAACTAGGGCATTGAGAGTAGGTGGCCCTGAACTTCTTGAACCACTGGGCTTTTAAAAAAAAAAAATTCTGAGAACACTGGATGCTGAAACAAAACAGCTGCCGTGCAGGCAACAAAAAGTTGAAAAGATCCACAATGAAGGCAGCTATTTTCAAAACGGTGTTCCCTGCCAACACAGAGGGAATACCTCATTGACTCTTTTGATCCCCTCCTACTCCAATGAAGCAGATGAAAGTTAGGACTGGCTCTTAGCTTTGGGGAATTGGGCTCCCGGACGCCCGGCCACGCCGATGGCGCCCGGGGGCAGCTTTGACACGCCGCAGGAAGGCGGGGCAGCAACGAGGAGGACGCGCAGCGTCCTGCAGCCAGGGGGCGGGGCTGGCCTGTTTAAAAGGCCGAGCCCCGCGCCCCCCTCGTCCTCTTGGGTCCACGTGCTATCCTCCTCTCCTGGCTCAGCAGCGTGCTCGCGGGGCTCTCTCCTCCTCTCCTCCTCGTTCAGCGCAGCAGCGTGCTCGCGGGCTCTCTTCCCCTCTCCTGGCGGCGGCGGAGTGGCTTCTCGGCGGCGGCGGAGTGCCTGGCGGCGGCGGAGCGGCTTCTCGGCGGCGGCGGAGTGCCTGGCGGCGGCGGAGTGTTTGCGGGCGGCGGAGTGTTTGCAGGGAGGCAGGCTTCGGCGGGGAGAGGAACCGGCGGCGACGGCGTGCTCGCGCAGCACGTGGCGGCGTGCGGGCGGGGGAGACGCGGCGGCGGCGGGGGCCTCGGCGGCGGTGGCTACCGCTTGCTTCTCGCCCCTTCTCCCGGGCCTCTTTGGGGCAGCGGGCTCTCAAAGGCGTGGGGCTCGGCGGCGGGGAAGACGGGAAGGCAGCGGAGGCCTCAGCGGCGGCGGCGTCAGCTGCCGTGCGACGGTTTGTCCGGGGTCGCGGGGGATTCATCCACGGGGAGGTGGGGATACCGGGGGGGGGTGCTCCACTCCCGTCTCGCCTCTTCTCCCGGGCCTCTTTTTGAGCAGCGGGCTGTGGGGGGGATCTTTCCACTCTCACGGTGAGGAGCTTCCTTCCCCCTCCCTCTTCTCCTTGGGCCGCCGGCGGCCTCTTTAGAGCGACGGGCCGGCGGGGGGATTGTTTCCCCCTCCCCTTTGCGCGGCACCGAGGTCCACTCTCCCGGGGGGTGAGCTTCCTTCCCCCTCCCTCTTCCCCATTGGGCCGACGGCGGCCTCTTTTTAGAGCAGCGGGCCGTCGGGGGGATTTTTTCCCCTTCTCCTTTGCACGGCACCAGGTTCATTCTCAGCCTCCCCATTTAAAAGCAGGATGTGAGGGGAAGGCTTCTGCCGGAGGCCCACTGCCAGTCTGAGTAGTCAATATTAACCTTGATGAACCAGTGGTCTGATTCACTATAGGGCAGCTCCATGTACCAGTGGTCTGATTCACTATAAGGCAGCTCCATGTGATTTTATGCTGCCATTCACTGGTGCGCGGGCTGAGCTCGGGGAGGCTTAGGTTTGGGTCCACGCTCATCCATTTGAGGCTGCTGGGTTGGCTTTGGCTGGCCATAGTTCCATCGGGTATTCTTTCCCCTTCACTGACAGCCGGGTTGGGGATTGTTATTTGGTTTCTTCAATTAACGGTCTGTGGCCAGTTTCATCGCATAGGTGCCATGGCTTCGAGAAAGGGGCAGGGCAAGTCTAAGGGCAAGCAGCCTGCTCCCAAACCTAAGGGAACACAGCCAGCTCCACGACGACCCCCTGCTCGTCCGGCTCCACCGCCATCGGACGGAGAAGAGGACGACCCAGTCAACGCAGCTATTCTCCGTCGGCTGGAGGTCTTAGAAAGGAGCAGGGGTGTATCACGGGAAGAGGTGGAGGCTAAGAGGCCTAGGAAGGATTCTAATTCTTCCTTTCAAGCTCAGGTGTTGGCGCGCTTGGCGTTCTTGGAGGACGGCGGGGGGCCTGCACCGGTGGACGACGTGGAGGGACTGCAGTCCGGCTCACGCAATCTCGGCCCGGAGGATCAACAGGTTGGGGTGTTCAAGGGGCCATGGAGTCAGGAAGGTAAGGCCGCCGACTGGGGTACAACGGGATCACACTGGCCTTGGGGCCCTTACCCTCCAGGGGCTATGGGATCCATCGCACAGCCATCACCAGTTAATGGCCCACAAGGTACGCTGGTGGCTCCGCCTCCACACCAGGGTTATTGGTCGGGGTGGGGTTCTCCCAGTGCTGCCTCCTATGACTCGGTACACGCAGGTGCTATACCAAGTGGGGACGCCGCTCTCCCCCTAGGGGATCACTTGTCCACTTCCACTAAGGAGAAGATTCTTAGGGGAGAGTTTGTAGATGTTTTCTCTTTATTGTACAGGGAGTTAGAGAAAAAGGACAAGGAGGACCTTGATGACCGGGAAAAGGAACGGTTAAAAAGGAGGGTGGTGGACAGAACCTGGGCAAATTGGTACCCGGGATTTCTCATATATGCAGCAGTAATAGTGAGGCACCAACCATGGAGGGCCTTTGCGATGCTCCAGTACATGGACATCGTTTACAAAGCATTTAACGATTTCCCGAGCCCAGCATGGTCACAGTATGACGAAGAATTTCGTATGCGTGCGGCCATGAATCCTGCTATAAGGTGGGATCAGATTCAACCTCAATTGTGGTTACAGGTGATGTCCTCAGCCAAGCTGTCTGGGGGAGAGAGGACGCATAGCGGTCATTCGGTGAGAAGAGCTGCAGTGCAGCCAGGTACCCGCGCCCAGGCGGGGCAGGCGGTTCAGCGACGCCCGCTTTGCTGGAAGTTCACCTCCCATGGGACCTGTGGCCGCAAGCCATGCTCTTTTCGACACGAGTGTCCGCTATGCGCAGGCCCCCATGCCTTTGCACACTGCCCCAAGCCAAAGGGTAAGGGAAGTGGTAGAGGTGGTAAACGCGGAGGGGGAGGGAGTGGTCACAACCCCCAGCTTGAAAAAGGGCCCCAGCCCAATTAAGTTATGGGTTTTGGAGGACTGGTTGTGGGATTACCCCCGAGTCTGCGACCGGGTTTACCTATTGGAAGGATTTCGGGGGGGATTCAGAATACCTTACCAAGGACCTAGGGAGGCATATATGGCTCCAAATTTAAAATCTGTTGTCGGAATGGAGCATATAGTTCGAGAAAAGATCGCTAAAGAATGTAGGGAAGGTAGAGTCCTCGGCCCCTTTTCTACTCCTCCTGTTCCAAAGTTGAGGGTTTCCCCATTAGGAGTGGTGCCTAAGAAAGCACCTGGAGAGTATCGCCTCATTCACCACTTATCCTACCCACGGGGGGACTCGGTGAACGACGCGATACCAGACCACTTATGTTCCGTTAGATACACGTCCTTTGATCAGGCACTGCGCGTAGTGCGCCAGTGCGGCAAGGGGGCGGAGCTGGCAAAGTGTGACATCAAATCAGCCTTCCGCCTCCTTCCGGTTCACCCAGACGATTTCGAGCTCTTGGGGTTTGCCTTCGAGGGTAAATTCTACATGGATAGGGCACTGCCCATGGGATGCTCGGTGTCTTGTGCCGCTTTTGAACGGTTTAGTTCATTTTTGGAATGGGCATTGCGGTACAGGACCGGCCTCGACAGTACAGCCCACTATCTGGATGACTTTTTATTGGTAGGGGGGATGGGGACGGGACAGTGCGGGTACCTGATGTCGAGTTTTATCGCTATGGCGGGGGAACTTGGTGTTCCTCTTGCTCATGACAAAACAGAGGGCCCCACATCCACCCTGACCTACTTAGGAATAGAAATTGATACAATGGGACAGTGCTGCAGGTTGCCCAGGGACAAACTAGAGGCATTACGGAGTTTGGTGGACACAGCGATGGCACAGTCAAAGGTGACACTGCTGGAATTACAGCGGTTGGTTGGCCATCTCAACTTTGCTTGTAGAGTCGTGGCACCCGGGAGGGCCTTCGTCAGGAGACTGTGTGAGTCGATGACGGGTCTTCGCCTACCACACCATAGAGCCAGGGTAACCAGGGGGATGCGGGAGGACCTCCTTGTATGGCAGCAATTCTTGCGGTCATACAACGGGGTTTCCTTCTGGCGCGAGGAGCTCCTACTGGAGGCTGAGCTGCAGGTCACTTCGGATGCCGCAGGTTCCTCTGGGTTTGGTGTATATTTTAGGGGCCATTGGTGCGCGGGCGACTGGCCGCAGGACTGGTTCCAGGCGGGATGGGTCAAGGACCTGACATTCCTGGAATTTTTCCCAATTGTAGCAGCTGTGTGGGTTTGGGCAAGGGAGCTTTCAAATCGGACGGTTCACTTCTGGTGCGACAACATGTCCACGGTACACGTGATCAACTCCCTGACATCAAGGTCGCCCAGGGTCATGGCTCTGGTGCGGGCTTTTACGCTGCAGTGTTTGCATCATAACATCATGTTTAGGGCCAGGCACGTGCCGGGGGTCAGTAATGGGGTTGCGGATGCTCTCTCTCGCAAACAGATGATGAGATTCCGTCAGCTAGCTCCGGAAGCCGACCAGTTCCCAGTGCGGCTGCCAGAGGAGGTATGGAGGATTGGAGGGCTGAGGCCAACAGGGCCATGCATTTGGCCCTTGCCCCGGCCACACGAAGAGCTTACATGAGGGCGGGTAAGCAGTTCCTGTCCTTCCGGGAGGGGGTCGGTCTGCAGCAAATCTGGCCCATACCAGTGGCACATTTGATGCAGTTTTGTGTAGCGATGAGAAGGGAAGGCCTGGCAGCACACACCATCAGGGGCAAGCTGTCAGCACTGGCCTATGCCAGTAAGGCGGCTGGGTTTGAAGATCCAGCGGGCGATTTCCGAATTCGGCAGATGCTGGAGGGCTGGTCACGGGAACAGGGCAGGGTTGCGGACACCAGGATGCCCCTGACCCCAGATGTGCTGCGGGGGCTCGGGGCACAATGGGTTCACTGCTGCAGTGATGCCTATGAGGCTGCCCTGTTTCAGGCGGCATCTCTGGTTGCCTTTTTTGGGGCGCTGCGAGTCAGCGAGCTGGTGGCCGGCTCTCGAGGAGACGCCTCTGGCACTGCCCTGGAGAGGCGGGACATCTCTTTCCCGGACTCGAAAGTTAGAATTAGGCTGCGCCGATCCAAAACCGATCAGCGCGGGAGGGGTTCCGAGTTCGAGTTGGACCGCTGTTCTGAGGCAGAATTATGCCCAGTGCTGGCTTTACGCCGCTATGTGGCACTGCGGGGGAACGGCCACGGGTACCTATTCCGGCACGGGGATGGTACCCCTCTCACCAGATTCCAATTTTGGAGTGTGACAAGGAAGGCACTGGAGCGGTTGGGATTGGGTGGAGTGAGGTTTGGAACCCACTCCTTTCGGATTGGGGCGGCGTCCACAGCAGCGGCTATGGGGTACCCCAACGGTGAGGTTCAGAGGATTGGGCGATGGAGGTCCCGATGTTATAAAGGTTATGTTCGGGCTTGCAAGACGTAGGTTGATTGACTTTAGGGATAGGTAGGGAGGTAGATGGCATTGCCAACTTAATCCAGTTCCTTTTTTCAGAGGCTGCTGATGGTGGGACAAGACGGCGTGTTCTGGTCTGCGGCCATAGCATGATCTTTTGGGTGGCTCATCAGGCCCGAAGGACACCCATTGGGTCTCAACTGGGCCTTAGTGACCGGGCAGTGGTCGAGTGGCTGGGGCGGAGAGGCATGGGGTGGCCGGCGCTCCTTCCCCTGCTATTCGATGAGCGCAGAGGGCTTCCGCCCCAGGTCTTGGTGATACACTTGGGGGGTAATGATTTGGGGCTGATGAAGGGGAAGGCTCTTGTGGTGCAGGCGGAGGCTGACCTTGCGAGGATAAGAGCAAGGTGGCCAGGCGTGCAGATTGTTTGGTCAGCCATCCTACCCCGCAAGGCGTGGAGGAACTTGGGCGACCCCAGGTGCATTGACCGTGCCAGGCGAAAGGTCAACAGGCAAATGCGGAAGGCCATGGAATCCGGGCTGGGTATCTTTCTACAGCACCCCGAGATACGGGTTGATTTGTCCGATCTGTACAGGCCGGACGGGGTGCATTTGTCTGAGAAGGGCAATGAAATATTTTTACGGGATTTGCAGCACGGGATTCAGTTAGTGCTTGGTCACTGAATGGGGAGCAAAGACCAAAGCAGAGGCTTGGCCTTGGCTATGGCAGGTTGTGCAAGCAAGTAAACGGAACTGGTGAGCACCTTATGGCATATCCCGTTAGGGAACAGGAGGTCATCAGGAACTGCCTTCGGGTTTTTTAAGGCCCAGGGTAGGGAATGATGATCGCCTCTGGGAACCTCTTAGGTCGGCGCCTCCCTGCACGTTTTAAGGCTTCAGGGGTAGGCGCTCCTAGGTGGCAACCAGCTTGCCAGGCTGCCGGGCACGAGCTAGATCGATGGCTCAAGGCCGGAGCTGGGGGTGACCCGCCCTACAAGGGCAAGGAGGCAGGTCAGGGAATGACGCCTGCCTTGCCTGTTCCAGGCTTGCTTAGTTTTGGTTATCCCGTTGCTGCAATGTTTTGTAAATTAATAAAGTGGCCCTGGTTTAATTCCAAAACTGTTGTCTGTCTCGTTATTCCTGCTGGGGTGGCAATTGGGCTCCCGGACGCCCGGCCACGCCGATGGCGCCCGGGGGCAGCTTTGACACGCCGCAGGAAGGCGGGGCAGCAACGAGGAGGACGCGCAGCGTCCTGCAGTCAGGGGGCGGGGCTGGCCTGTTTAAAAGGCCGAGCCCCGCGCCCCCCTCGTCCTCTTGGGTCCACGTGCTCGCCCACCCACCCGCCCTGTTCTTAGTGTAGGCACCGGCTGGCCTATGGGGCCAGGTAGGAATTTTTCACCTCTTCCACAATTGGCTGTACGGGGGAGATGTTTTCGCCTACCTTGCACTGAGGGCAGCGGAGTAAGGGTTAGAGGTGGTGGTCGGGGGCTTAATTTGGTCACTTGGCAGGTTGTGCAAGCAAGTAAACGGAACTGGTGAGCACCTTATGGCATATCCCGTTAGGGAACAGGAGGTCATCAGGAACTGCCTTCGGGTTTTTTAAGGCCCAGGGTAGGGAATGATGATCGCCTCTGGGAACCTCTTAGGTCGGCGCCTCCCTGCACGTTTTAAGGCTTCAGGGGTAGGCGCTCCTAGGTGGCAACCAGCTTGCCAGGCTGTCGGGCACGAGCTAGATCGATGGCTCAAGGCCGGAGCTGGGGGTGACCCGCCCTACAAGGGCAAGGAGGCAGGTCAGGGAATGACGCCTGCCTTGCCTGTTCCAGGCTTGCTTAGTTTTGGTTATCCCGTTGCTGCAATGTTTTGTAAATTAATAAAGTGGCCCTGGTTTAATTCCAAAACTGTTGTCTGTCTCGTTATTCCTGCTGGGGTGGCAAAAGCTGCTTTGGGGGATGCCTCATGATCTCATTTGATCCCATCCTACTCCAATGAAGCAGAGAAAAATCAGGATTGGCTCTTAGCTTTGGGGGAAAGATGTTTTGGGAAAGAAGAAAGTGGGCACCAGGAAACACAGCAGCAGGCACCTTAAGCAACCAGAGGTTGCATGTTGCAGACCATTGATTTTTATCCAGCCTCACTGCAGTACCTATGTATTTATTTATTTAGAAAACTTTTGTGCCACCTCTCCAGGGACCTGTCCAGTGGCTTACAAAAAAGATAAATTTTCCAGTCTTCCAGAGGATTAATCTCTTTCTGCACCCCCTCCCTACCAAAGGACAGCCTTATGAAGACCTTGCAATGTACCAAAAGAGAATCAGAGAAGATTGTATTTGAACTTACAAGACTGGCTTATTCAGAGTCATACAAGTGGTCCATCGAGCTCAAATGTCTACTGACTAGCAGTGGCTGCCCCAAATGTTGTTTACCTGCTTCTCAGATGTATAGTGAATAATACCAAATCAAACCATTGGTGATCTAGCCTTCTATTGGCTCTCCAAGACCTCATGCAGGTTTTAATGATTACTAGTAGCTTGCTTTTCCTTTCCCCACAGGCAGGGGTAATTAAAAGCAGACACAGCTGTGCTTTCTGGAGGGGGGTGTGAAGGAGGAGATGCTTTGTTGATGCCAATACACTGTTCTTCTTCTAACTGTGGTTCAATTGTTGTGTGTGTGTGTTGGGGGGTGGGCATTTAGTTACAACTAGCTGCTCTGAAAATCGTGTTCCTCACATGGGGAAAAGATGGACAGGAGCATCTTCTTCAGGGCCCATAAAACCAAGCCCACTTGTCCAATCCACTTAAAATTGGGGGGTCCTTCCATGGAAAGGGAGGGCTAGGTTTCCTGAAATTATGGTGCCATTTTGTAAAATAACCACCACTCTGGAAAACCCACCATTTTCCTGCTCAGGGAACATGAAGAGACGCATGGCTGGGGTACCTACTTCAGAGGGCTGTAAAATTAACCTATTTGTCCAATTCCCTTGAAACTTGGCAGCGAGGAGGGTTGTGTCCTTAGTAGAGAGAGATAACTAGATTGGCCAAAATTTTGCTACCACGTAGTGAAAAAACAGATGCTCCCAAAACCCTGCCATTTTCCCCCCACAGGAAATAATGGACAGATATTCAAGCCCACATTAATTAAAATCGATATTTTCTCCCAGTATGATTTTCTGAATTGATAAACACACTCCCAACATTTAATAAAAATGATAATTCTGATCCTTCTAAAATTATGATACAGAAAATGATAATTTTTCAAGCGCATATCCCTACATTTAAGTGGTGATGCAAAGGATTAGAGTTCTTTGTTTCTAGATTCAAAGCACATCCACTACTATGGCCTCTCCTTTTGTCTTGAATAGTTTAATGGTATGGATAAGAACTGATCACTGGAGTGACTAGACAGTGACCTCAAGGGACAAAGTATCTACTAGCCCTGCCTCCAGGTAAATTACAGGTGAATAGGTGGAAATGGGGGAGGGGGCTCTTCAGCATCATGCCAAAAAGCAACATTACTTCTGACACAAAATCGGAAGTGACATCATCACCTTAGCACCAATCTCTAGGATTCACCCAGAACTCTATGGTTATCCATAGAATGCTGGATGAATCCTAGAGAGTTATCCTGACACAATTATTCTACTTCTGTTTTTGCACCAGAAGGACGTTGTACATGGGTGGGATACATGTTGAATTCATCCCCGTTCTCCAAATGTCAGCTATTGCTGACATCCCTAGTACTCACATCACATCGCTGCATGTTTTAAGATTTGATTTCCAAGCAACTGACCAAAGGGTCATCATAGTGTGAGCTAGTTTGGTGTAGCGGTTAAGAGAGGCAGACTCTAATCTGGAAAACCGGGTTTGATTCCCCATTCCCCCACACTCAGCCAGCTGGGTGACCCTGGCTCAGTCACAATTCTCTCAGAGCTGTTCTCTCAGAGCTCTCTCAGCCCCACCTACCTCATAGGTTGTCTGTGGTGGGGAAAGGGAGGGAAGGAGATTGTAAGCCGCTCTGAGACTCCAAGTCAAGGGCAGGGTATAAATCCAAGTCTTCCTCTTCTTCTAAATCGCATTCTTTATATTCTGAGAAAAATACATCCCAACTGAATGACCACATAAACAACAACTTTCATTTTCTTCAGCATACAAGCGGACAAGTGAAGGTAACATTTGGGTTACTGCTGTTTTCAAACCGTTTATGCTCCAAACGATTTACCCTGTCACACAGCATCTTTTTTTTTTGCCTAGCTATCTCTCAGTTCCCCAGAGTTCAGCAGCCTAATCTGCATATTATGCAAATTGTTAATTATGGGAATCATTAATTCTTGTCTTATATGTGTTGCAGAAAGTTGGGCAAGGATAAGAACTTTTTTTTAACCTGAATATTGGATCAGACCAGGATTTGCTCGTGCTTTCTAGTCAATCAACTTTAAAGCTATTGTGAGCAGAGGCACAGCGTGCGCGTCAATCACAGCAGCCACTTCCCCCACTGGCCACAGCAACAGAAGGAGGGAGCAGGTCCGTTTCTTGTTAGACAACTGGGCAGAACGCTGCTTGCACATTGTGCCTTGCACTTTTGGCAATATGAGAGCAAGAGGCATACTTGCGGGGGGGGGGGGGGGATAAAAGCTGGAAAGACCAGGTAATCCCACAGAAGGGCATGGACTGGCAAACCCAGAATCTGGACCAAATCCATAAAATTGGGCCCCCCATTGCTCCACATTCCCAACATCCTCCCTAACAGAAGACTTGGAATCAAGTACAGCACTTGCACAGAGACTCAACTGTAAGAGGGTAAAAAGTTCATTTGAAGACCATTTTATGGAAACAAGCCACACACGTGACTTGCTGCATTTTTCACAGTAAAATGACAAAGTCATTTCCATCTCCCTGACTTGGCTTAGAAGCAATTTCAACTAGAACGAGAAAGTTATGAGCCAGAAACTGAATGATATCATCTTGAATGTAATTAAACAACATAATTAAGCAAGGGGACCAAAATATATTCATCCGCAAGTATTGTTTCATTTGAAATGAATTTACTAATATTACGCATTTTGAAGAAGCAAGCAAGGAATTCAGCAAAAAGACATACCGCGCCCTTTCTTTTTTAAAAAAAAAGAAAGAAAGAAAGAAAAGTCTTCCCATTGTTAAAGGGATCAGAGAGCATTACTCATGCCTTGCCCTTACTCTGCTTAATGAGCCTCAAACTACAAATGCACAAAACAAGTCAGAGGTGGATCAGTCCTTTAACTGTCCAGGGAAGTCCCTGGTGGACTGTTGTTGTGGAGCAAGCTGAGCCAAGCCTATTGCATTACTGGTGGTGCCAGAGGCTCTGTTTGATTCTGTTTCAGGCTTTAGCAGTGATGACAACTGATGTAGGCTTGGTGCATTTTTCTGTCTCCTTCTTGTCTGCAGGTGTAAGGGCTGGGCATGGCCAAGGGCATGAGCTGAAGCCTAAGAGCAAAAGAGGGTTTTCTCTCTCTTAACCTGTGGCATAGAGCCTTTTGCCATTAAATGAGCCAGCCTCTGTATTCAAAACAGGCCCCAAACTGGAATACAGTCTCTTGCATGCTTTGTTTAATGGTTTGCTATACATATATAGGTATACACATCTGCTGCTGTAAGCCACTTTGGGTCCCTTTGGGGACAACAGTGAGAAATAAAGTGAAAAAATAAATGTAAGAGAATCTGATGACAGACCCAAGATGCCTTACATTTTGGACTAATGGAGCATCTCATGTGCAAAGGAAAATGCTGATCTGATCCTTGCTGCTCAACAGTACCACCCTGCTGATGGCTGTAAGTGGTACTGCACCTTAGCAGTAGTGTCATGCCAGGATATGGGGATCCAAGAAAGCAGGGGTCCCCAGCCTTTTTGAGTCTGTGGGCACCTCTTGAATTCTTATACAGGGTGATGTGCGCAACCACAAAATGGCTGCTGTAGGAGGTGATGCCAACCACAAAATGGCCATCATGGGAGCCAGAGTCACACACAGAAAGAAAGGGGAAGGCCAAGTACAGGGGAGAAGAAGGTCTGTTTTTTTAAAAAAAAAATGCACTGGGAATGAGAAAATATGCACTGTGTGAGAGAAAATATAACCAACAGGCTGGTGGCAGCTGCCACTGAAACAGCACTATTTTACTCCATACAGTCAATTGCTTCTCCAGTGGCCAATCACAGAATCATAATGCTGGAAGAGACCTCCAAAGTCATCTTGTTCAACCCCCTGCACAGTGCAGGAAATTCACAAATACCTCCCTCCCCACACACACAACCAGTGACCCCTGTTCCATGCCCAAAAGATAGCAAAAAAACCCTCCAAGATCTCTGGCCAAACTAGTCTGGAGAAAAATTGCTTCCTGATCCCAAAGTAGCAATCAGCATTTCCCCGGTGTGTAAGAAAGGGCCAGCACTGAGGCAACCCCTCCCCCCGCCCTCCCTCTCATGATCTGCCCAAGTTCACAGAATCAGCATGGCTGGCAGATGGCCATCTAGCCTCTGTTTGAAAACCTCCAGAGGGGAGCACACCTCCTCCCGAGGAAGCCTTTTCCTCTGAAGAACTGCTCTGAGTGTCAGGAAGTTCTTCCTAATGTTTAGCCAAAAACTGTTGTTGTTGCTGTTTATACCCCACCCTATCCCACAAGTGGTCCAACATTCTGGGGCAACAGAAAACAACTCCACACCATCCTCTGTATGACAGCCCTTCAAGTACTTGAAGATGGTTATCATCTCAGGCATCTCCTCTCCAGGCTAAACATACCCAGCTCCTTCGACCTTTCCTCACAGGACTTGGTCTCTCAGAAGCCCTGCTGGGCAGAGGCCCACCTGGCCACACCCACTTTCTCAAAATACTTGGTGAGTGCCAGAAAAGGTCTTGGTGGGTACCAAGTACCACGGTGGGGACCCCTGTAATAAAGGAACATCTGGCTTTATACAGTGTTCCCTAGTCAACCAGCCTTCCTTCCTGAATGACTACAGAGCTGCTGATTTGCATGGTTCCTGGCCATTAGTGCAAGTTCTGGCTAGGAGCTCTAACAGGGTTGCCTAGTTGGGGTGGGGATCCCTCGATTTTGCGGGCTACTGCCCACTGCTGGTCAGCTGGTTGGTGGGAGGGAACCTCCCCAACAGCGACATTGCACATGATGTTCCTGCGTCACCCAGAATTCATGTGAACAAGAACACAAAGAAAGGTTTTACTCATTCCCATCCTGTATAAATCAGGAGCAAGTGTAAAAGAGCAGTTACTTACATCCAGCTCCGGATGCCGGGCTGGCTTGTATGCCAATATTCATCATGCTCAGTGCTTGTTCCTTTATGTGTTTGTGATTAAAGCCAGAGTTTTTTTCAACCTTGATTATTTGATATTGCAAATTGCTCAATTTTTTTAATTAAAAATGGGGGGCAGTTCAAGCGATTACTTTGTTTCCACAATTCAAACATCGAAAGCGCATTAACCGAGGAAGAGCAAGAAGCAAAAAAAATCTTTACATGCTCATTTGTCACATACCTCCTGTCCTGAAAAAAAATCAGTTGATGCTTCATAAACTGCAGAATCATCAGATTGATTTCTCCCCTCCTCGAGAACACAGGAGCATGAATCACAGACACGACATCAAGAAGAGAGTTTATTCAAACACTGGGTAGATTGAGATGATGGCCTTGGTTTACCAGCAATCAGTCTCCAAAACCAGGGGTCATTTCGTAGAAAAAGAGGTGCAGGAGCTCATTAGCATAACTCATTAGCATAACTTATTTGCATATGCCACACACCCTGACATAACCAGAAGTATGTCAGAAGGCAAGAAAGAAAGGAGAGAGAGAGAGCTGGCAGAGAGGGGACAGCTACTAATCCAAGCCTAAGAAATACCACTATTCTGGGAGGATAGCTTCAGTGGTGGCTGAAGCCTTCAGAAGGCTGGTCGGAGGAACAAGGACCTTTCCAGGGGACGGGGTCATTTTGCTGCAGCCATGACACAAGCAGGTATTCCCCCGTGGGGGGGGGCTGTCACCAACTCCCGGAGCTGCGCTCCCCCAAACTCCTGCTCGAAAGGATTCCTGTCCAAAACACACAGGCTTGGATCCAAACCTGCTAGGCAGTTTCTGCCACAGAGCTCTCTTTCTCTTGCACTAGCACTCCTGTTGGTGCAAGATCACAGAGTTGGAAGGGACCTCCAGGGTCATCTAGTCCAACCTCCTGTGCAATCAGTGGGTTTCAATGAGCCTTCTGCAAACAGAAGTACTCATGCAAGAAAATGCCCACACTATAGCAGAGACTATGTAGTGTGCACAGAACAAAGCCATTTTCACTAGCAGTGCACAGGCAGGAATGCAGTAAACTTCCCTTGTTCCGTGGGTTTTCCTCTGTACCATTATTTTGCAGTGCCCCCTGCCTCCTGCAGCACTGCCTTCCAATTTAAGCTGGAGAGTTTCTAAAACTGATGACAGAACCGGCACATGCTCTGTTTGCCATAGCTTTTAGGTCCCATCATTTCTCTTACCATACTAGATCACACCAGCAATCATCCACTGTGTAAATAAACAGTTTCAGAATAATGGTGTGTTTTTTTAAAAACAAAAACAAAACTTATTTAGCACTTTTGGGGGGGCTTTTTGCATTTGTGTGTGTGTGTGTTCATGCGCGCATGCATGTGTGTGTGTGTCTGGAAGTCACAGCAAACTCTGGCAACTCCTACTGGGGCATGGAGGACATTCAGACAAGTGGTGGGATAGCCTGCCTCTGCCTCCTGACCCTGGTATTCCTTGGAGGTCTCCCAGCCAAATACTTGCCAGGATCAGCCCTGATTAGCTTCCGAGATCTGACGAGATCAGGCTTGCCTGGGCTATCTAGGTCAGGGCTATTTAGCATATTTTTAAAATTTTGCCCTTCTTGCATACAGCTCAAGGCAGCAGACACGGTCCTCCTCTTCTCCATTTTATCCTGGTAACAGCCATGTAAATTGGCTATGCCCACAGAGTATTACTAGCAGGGCTCATTTCGTAGCAGGAGCTCCTCTGCATATTAGGCCACACACCCCTAATGTAGCCAATCCTCCAAGAGCTTACAGAGCTCTTCTTACAGGGGCTACTGTAAGCTCTTGGAGGATTGGCTATATCAGGGATGTGTGGCCTAATATGCAGAGGAGCTCCTGCTATGAAATGAGCCCTGATTACTAGCCCACTGAAATTCATAATGACTAGGGATTTGAACCTGGGCACCACCAAACGTTGTCTAACGCACCATCAAACTGATTCACCAAACTGCAGTTGCATCATATTAAGCCACAAGGATTCTTGATGCCATCCCATCAAGAGCCCTTTTGCACTATGATTTACACTAGGCTAGCACACATAACCATGGGGAGTGGCTGTGGCTCAGTGGCAGAGTACCTGCTTTGCATGCAGAAGGTCCTGGGTTCAACCACCAGCATCTCCGGTTAAAAGGAGTGAGTAGTAGGTAACCTGAAAGACCTGACACCCTGGAGAGCCACTGCCAGTCTGAGCAGACAACAGTGATCTTGATGGACCAATGGTCTGACTCAATATTAGAGAGCTTTAAGTGTCCATGTGCATTCGGTAATCTGTAAGAAGGAAAGAAAGATTCAACCTGAACACTGCAGCAAACTGCACACATTCAGGAAGCTGGGGAGGAAAAGCCCAGGAATAAGAAATAGACACATAGCAAATGATGAAGGCATTAGTACTGTTTCAGAAACAAGATCAGGCAAGCCAAACCTCAAATCCAGGTAGAACTCTGGAGAGGGAGAATTTTGTAAGCACCCTTATGCTCTAATATGTTCATGAAAAGCGTATAACACAGCCTTCCCGGAACTACACAGCTTCAAAAACACTGTCGGGGAGAGTATGATTGAAGGCTCCTGCTGTCTGGTCTCAATTGCCTACTTTCAGTTTTAGAATCAAATATCTCACATTGTCCCAACAGGCAAACATGACACATAAGAAGCAACAGATTGACAGCACAGAGCGGGACCTTTAGTTCCACCTCCTTAAATGAGCAGCCAATACAAATGTTTGTGACAGCCAGCATTCGGCACCAACTAAGAGGCAGGAAACCACTTCAGTGTCAGCTCAGAAATTCTGTGTGGGTCTTCTGTTTCAAAGATCGACTGTTCTCAGGGTTCTGCTTCCCAGCCCATCTATGGGCTTGTGAACTATTTGAAGAATGAACTGAAGCTGAAAAGAGCGCAAATGTAGCTGATCCTTCTTCTGCCCTAAGAAAGAGGTGCTGATCTCTCCAGTTCTGGCATTTTTAGAGATGAAATTTCTGTGGCTACAGAATGGCTCTAAAGGTGGGTTGTAGGTGATACAAACTAGTGGGACCATCTCTATGGTGAGTTCTGGAAGCTCTTAAGATCAGAAGCTCATAGGTGTAGTACCAACAATGGATGATGCTGTCCTTCCACTATTACATTTACAGCATGACCACACATAACTGCTGGCCACTCACAAAGAAGAACATCAGAGCCCTGTTGGATCTGACCAGTGGTCCATCTAGTCCAGCATCCTGTCTCACAGAGTGGCCAATCAGTTATTCTGGAGGGACAAGAACAGGGCATAGAGGCTGAGGCCTTCCCCTATTATTACCTTGTGGCACTGATGTTCAGAGGTGTAATCATGTAGATTCCCTTTAGTCACTATGGATAGTAACTACTGATGGACTTATTCAGGAATATATCTAGTAAGGGTTTTTGTTTGTTTTTGATTTGGGTACTTAGGACTGTATTTGATTAAAGCAGTCTTATATTGTGATTTCACAGGAAGAAAGGTGGTTGATAAATATTTTAAATAAACAGTTCCATTCTTAAGGCATCTATTCTTAATGTGAGGACCACAAGATACTGTATTCTTGGGAAGTGAATTCCACATTTTAATGACTTGTTGAGTGAAGAAGTACTTTCTTTTGACTGTCCTGGATCTATTGCCCATCTTTATCAGGTGCCCCTGAGTTCCAATATTTTTTGGAAGGGGGATTCTCTCTGTCCACTTTCCTCCCCATGCATAGTTTTATAACCTCTATCATGACTCCCCATCCCCAGTCATTTTTTTTTCTCAACGGAAAAGTACCAGTCTCTTCAGCCTTTCATCACAGGAAATGTGGTCGAACCCCTTAATCACCTGGGTTGCCCACTTCTGAACACAACCACACAGTACCACTGTTTTCCCACTTTTTAGCTGCCAGTCCCTAACCAACAAGTGGATCTGGTAAACACTGATTGGTGTGTTTGTTTACTTCATTTACAGTCAGGTTCTGTCACTGATACATTGAACAAGAAACCAAGGGGAGAAGTATATGTGGAGAGGGCGGGGCATAAATGAGTCATGATCCATCACATATTACCCCATCCTACCTCCAAGGGTGCATGGTTTTCGCCTCCACCATTTTATCTTCCCAACAACCCTTTAAAGTATGTTAAGATTAAAACACAATAAGAAAGCAACTGGCGCAAGGGCACAGTGTTCACTGCTTAGCCTACCAACAGCCAACAAGTCTAACTGTTTAATGAGCATATGAAGTTGCCTTTCACTGAGAAAGACCACTGGTGCAGCTCAACTGAGCCTTCTCTGCTCTGACCAGGCATGGTTCCCTAAGGTGTCAGGAAAAACAGGGTCTTTTCCAGCATCTACTGTCAAGGGTTGAACCTGGATCTTTGGCACTCAAATCATGTGTTTTATCACTGGGTCACAGTCCCACCCATGACACAATCACCCACACCAACAGATCAAGAGGATTTATTCTTGTTGGCGCAGTATTCTGAAGCAGCTACCCTGCAATGCTCAAAGACACATTGTTGATTGTAATTTGTCTCCGGCAGAATGAGTTGAGCGTCATACCCACTTCATGCGCTCTTTATAGCCAATGCTATTCTGCTTCCCCCCCTTTTTTTCTTTGCAGGAAGAAGAAAATGTTGTGCTCCTCGTAAGTGTGACACTCCGAACTCTGCAAATACGTGAACCGTAAAATTTATGTGAAATTACGCCATAACCCCCCTCCCCCTCCCATAATAGGGTGGCTGTTTAATTTTAACCATTCAATATTCATATGAAATCACTTAGACAATTATACAGAAGAGGCATCACATTAAGAAAGGCTATGACAGAACACTTAGTTAAATGTTATATTAAAGATTCATTGTAAATTAAATATTTATAAGTATTCAACAGATCCAAGCATAGTTCAAACCCATCTGTTACTATCAACTACACTTTTCCTTTATCTGAATGTATCCATATGCCACACAGTAATAACCAAATCATTTGCTTTTAATCCTCAAAAGGGAAGGTCATAGTGGAATCTGAAATAGCAACGTTTGCCTTAAAGGGATAAAACGATCGGAGAGCTTAAGAAGGCTGTTTTAATGTGACAATGTTCTTATGTGACAAATTGCAGAGGAGATGAGAAAATCTGGGATTAGATCTCTCCCTGTGCATTGTTTATAGTTTCAAAGGGGGGAAGCCAGGTGGGGGGCCATGGTGCCGGGAGAAGAAGGCCCCTTTCCCTGCACACCATTTCTCCACTCAAAGGGGGAGAGCCAGTTTGGTGTAGCCATTTTAAATTATAACCACAGATACATTTTAAAAAGGTGATACAGCCATGGATCTCCCAGTGCAGTGCTTTGTTTGTTGCATCCAGAGGTTGCTGCTAGACTGGGAGGCGGTTCCAAAGAGCTGCTGTGTCAGCGCATGTGTGGTGCATCTCACACCTTAGCCTGGGCCATGAACAATCACAAAAGCTCATGAATAAAATAGTAAGCCCAAACTGATTTATGGTCATGTCTTACAAGGCAATCAAGTCAACAAGTGCAGGAATGATGTCTGAACAACAAGAACTTAGGCAACTGTTAAAACTTGCCATCTTGCATTTTATGATTGACGACTGACGCTCTTACAACATTACAACATTTACAACAACGCTTAGCATTTATATAGTGCTTTCAAGTGTTCAAACCAGTTCGCGTGCATTTATTATTTGCTCCATGTATGAACCATCCTTCATTAGAAACATCTCAACGTGATGCATTTTGACAACTGCACCTTCATCTATCTTCCTGGATTCAATGAAAGTTGATAGATATATATAGCATCTGTGTCTTTCAATTTCCAAGACATAAAAGCTGAGCATGCTGCTGTTTATGTAAATGTTCCCACATATGTGCTTTGTAAATTCGACAGTTCACTACATTGCAAGCATGGATTTACAAAGTTGCTCGTTTTGGTGTTTACTGGAAAGGAACGATTTGTGGCGTGACCGTTTAAGCATTGCAAATCTTGACTGTACGCACATGAATACATGGATAGGATTTCTTTTTCCAGCCAACTCAGAAGGACTCACCACTCCAGTCCCTTTTGAGGTCTTCAAGAGGTCATGGGGCTGAATGTTCAGTCGAAACTTTTTCTCTCTCTTTTCACTGCATCCTGTGCCAAAGTAATTTTTTTTTCTCCGTTGAAAAAAAACCTGCACATATCCTTTTAAAAAACTGCATTTGACATCAGAATATAGTGCAACAGCATGCTATTTCTTGCTGCTACCACTTGGGTGGTGTCTCCATCTTTCAGACAGATTATCTGTCAAGATATTGATCTGTGAGGGGCTATGGGACAGGGGAGAAAGGTGGGAGAAAGGTGTAAACATGCTCAATGCTAATTAAATGTGCACATGAAAAAGTAAAGCAGATTGTATAAGTAGCCATGGTAGACCAGGCCCGGGGTCCACCTAATCCATCAATCTGTTTTGAGTGGCAGCCTGTCAGAGGCCACAACAAAGTCCCCAAGTAGGGTCTGCAGATGCCAATACTCACTGGCTGACTTCTCCCCAGCCTTCTGCTTCCTGAAGCAGATGCTCTATTTGGCTATCGTGGGCAATAGCCAAAGATACATCTATTCCACATAAATAGAGAGAAGATTGGATTTATACCTCGACCTTCACTACCTGAAGGAGCCTCAGACAGGTTTACAATCTCCTTTTCCTTCCCCTCCCCACAATAGTCACCCTGTGAGGTAGGTAGGGCTGACAGATCTGAGAACTGCTCTTGAGAAAACAGCTCTGAAATAACTTGTGACTGACCCAAGGTGACACCAGCAGCTGCATGTGGAACAGTGGGGAATCAAACCCAATTCTCCCAGATTAGAGTCTGTGCTCTTAGCCACTGCACCAAACTGGCTCCGGGACCGAACTGCCAGCCCTCTTCCTTTAAATTCATCTAATCCAGTGGCCACCACCGCATCTCATGACAGTAAGTTCCACAAATCAACTACCTGGTGTATGAAGTAGTACTTTATTGTGGGAGAACAAGAAAAGCTTATTTGTATCCACTTTCTCTAAATCATGAATAATATTTAGTACTTTATCAGCCCTCAGTTGCTTTGTTCTGCAATACAAAGCCCCAGATGTTTTAGCCTCAACACATCTGGCAAGTGTTCCAACCCCATGATCATTTGGATTGCCCTTCGTCTTCTGCACCTTTCCCCCACATTTCAATGTCTTGTTTTTGAGAAGTGGCTACCAGAACTGAACACTAGAGGTTGGATCCAGATTAGATTTTCCACTAGAGATCAGCACTTCCATCAGCAGAATACAAACCTTCCTCCCTCCCCACCCCCCGGCCCCGGGCTGCAGCCCATGGAACACCCTGAATTGCTGACCGCAGGGGACCCAGGAAAGGTATGAGGGGTAAATCAGGACTCTGCAGCAGGAAGGGGGAATGGGCAGAAATCACACTCTCCTTCCATTAGCAGAGAATTTAGGCTGTAATTTTCATATTACATTCAATGCATGCACAGCCGAACATGAGAACTCCATATTTATTCAGGCACTGGTCCCTGGTTTCAATTGCAAAGTGAATCTGCATTTCCCCCCCTTACAAACAGATGTACACACATACATGCATGATGTATGTGCCTTTCACTGTGACATGTAAAGAGGTCTAATGAGCTAATGACTTCAGTGAGCTATCCAACGCAACCCTGAAGTCTGTTTCTTGGCTTGCTGTCATGAGTTCAGACACTTTCAGTGTATATGTGAAGTTAAGAACTTTGGCACTTGCACTGAATTTCATCTGCCGTTTCACTGTCCATTCACCCAATTTGGAGAGGTCCTTTTGGAGTTTCTACCATGCCCCTCATGTACTATTTATTGCTTTATTTATTATTTGGAAAAAGTGTGTGCTGTCTCTTCAGAAACACGTTCAAGGCAGCTGTTGAACCGAGGACCTTCTGCTTGCAAAACAGATGTTCTGTCCCTAAGCCATGGCCCCACTCCTACAGCTATTTTTGTAATAATAATTAACAATTATTGTATGGCAGTGTATGTAGTATAGCCAAGAGATTCTAAGAATGTCTGGCAGCCAGAAGTTCTAGTTCCTTTAGCATTATGCACCACTAGGTGGTTAGCTAGAGTTGTTTTTAAGGCAAGAGATATTTCAGAGGCTTTTTAATATTACCTGCCTCTGTGTCACAACCCTGGTATTCCTTGGAGGTTGCCTTTCCAAATACTAGCCAAGGCCGACCCTGCTTAGCTTCGGAGAGTTGATGGGATCGGGCTTGCCTGGGCTATCCAGGTCATGGATTTGTGTTACACATTTGTGTTTGGCCTATTACTGCCTTGTAGGGAAAGGGATCTGATAATCACAGACTCTTGAGATATATTATTTCTCAATGTGGCCTTTTCATGTGGAGGGTGACAGACAATTGTTCCCATTTATCCTGCTTTAAAAGAAGTATTCACCATCCCGCTGATCAAAGAAACAACAGAGGAAGGCTTCAGCAACAAAAGGAAGCAGAGTCAGTTTCTCCTGCACATTTCCCTTGCAGTTACTAATTCAAGTCCTTAAAAAGAAGGGTACTTCTGGTCCACGTTCCAACCGAAAGGCACATAGGTTAACAAACTCTTAATATCGAGTAGTGTGCTCGACTCATTTTGATTTTCAATAATGCGTTTCAACAGAGAAGCAAGAAAAGAAACAACACATAATGTAATTATACTATTAAGTGCTGCAGAGGTGATTCATACTTATTTTGACCACACATGAAATGCAATAGCAAGCAGTAGCTATGACTCAAAGTACAAGGGAATCACCGTGTTGGATCCAAATAGCTTTTCTGCTGGTAAAAAAGGAAGGAACTCAATGAAATTGCTGAGCAGTCGGGTTGCAACCGATAAAAGGAAGTACTTCTTCACCCAAAGAGTGATTAAAACATGGAATTCACTGCCACAGGAGGTGGCGATGGCTACAAGCATGGATGGCTTCAAGAAGGAATTGGATAAACATTTGGAGCCGAGATCCATCAGTGGCTATTAGCCACAAGGTATAGATAGGAACTCTCAGTCTGGGGCAAGTGATGCTCTGTATTCTTGGTGCTTGGGGGGGGGGGGGACAGTGGGAGAGCTTCTCGTGTCCTGGCCCCACTTATGGACCTCCTGATGGCACCTGGTATTTTTGGCCACTGTGTGACACAGAGTGTTGGACTGGATGGGCCATTGGCCTGATCCAATATTGGCTTCTCTTATGTTCTCTTATGTCCTTAAGGAGGAGCACTCTTTAATTAAACAGGTCAGCCAGTGCGATATACTAGTCTGAGTGTCACACTAGGACCCATATTCTGATCTCTATCCTTCCTTTAAACCCAGACTGTGACTTTTAGCCATTACCTGAGCCTATCAGACCTCTCAAGATCACTGCAGAAGAGATATCCTACCCACCCCATGTAAACTACCTTGATCTCTTTGAAATTCAGGATAGAAATGTTTATGTGTGTCTGGATTTAGTTCCACCTTGCTCTGAGACTCTCGAGTGTAAGCTGCAAGGGGATAAACCATACCACCTGAATGCAAGAGGGCACCTCATATCCAGCCCAATTGCTTCAATCTGTCTGCCACAAATTGTCCCCCAAAGCATACCGTAGCAGCCTAGTAAATCAGCAGGAGATTTGCTAGCTGCTCCAAAGAGACGGAAACGCACTCAATATATTCTACCGAAGCTGAGTTTAGTTAGAAGGCACCCAACTGTCTCTACACCGAGGAATTTGATATCAGTCCCTGAAACGTGAAACAGTTTCTCAAGCCCGGGCACTGCTCCTACCTTGTGGAGCTGCCAGCATGATGGGATACATTATTGGAGCACAGTGATCTTCCTGGGAGTCTGATAGAGAAAGAATGCCTGATTACCAGCGTCTTCTGTTGTGACATGAGCTGAGAAAATAATTTCCATTAATCTGCAGTTATTAGATATGATTGCTCCACAGTCTGCCAGACATCAGAGGAGAATTCATAATGGAGCGAAAGTTGCCGCAACATCCATTAATAAGTCACTCCCCGGGTCTCAGTGTTTCAAAGTGACTGCAAAAGGTCATGTAAGATTGAGGACTGTTGAGATGCCAGGGCGGCACTTGATCAAGGACTAGAGACAAGAAGGCCTGGGGGTGGGGGTGGAAGATCTTTGCGGGGGGGGGGGAACCACAGATTTTTCTCCCCCAAGGTTGTTTTTTTTTAACAGACATAGACAGATATATGAAGCTTTGACCAATAGTTCATCTTGCTCAGTATTTTTTTTTAATTGTATGGGAATTTTAGGCAGGGAAAGGAGATCCCTTTAGCTGGAGATGAGAGAACTTGAATCTGGGACCTGCTACAGAGGAGATGAGGAGGAATTGGCTTTTATACCCCACTTTTCTCTGCCCTAAGGAGTCTCAGAGCGGCTTACAATGGTCTTTCCTTCCTCTCCCCACAACAGTCATCTTGTAAGGTAGATGGGACTGAGAGCTCTGGGAGAACAGTGACATGCCCAAGGTCACCCAGCAGGCTTCATGTGAAGGAGTGGGGAATCAAATCCAGTTCCTTAGATGAGAGTCCGCCACTTTTAACCACTACACCATGCTGGCTGCATGTGCATTCTACTGATGAACTATCGCCTCTTTCCCCAAATGAGCTATTCCTCTGCCACATCTTTTGAGGGGAGGAAAAAGAGCAGAGACTGATTGCATGTTACTCGCAGGGCTGATTCAGAAGGGGCGATCATCAACAAGTTATCCAAACTCTCTTTAGCCCCATTGGTCTGGGCTCAAATAAAGGGGTCATGTGCACATTTTCTACAAAACCAAGTCTGGGAAGCAGAACTTGATCAGAAGCACATGAATGCAGCCAAGGAGAACATGCAAAACTTTGCCTGAGATCCAGAATGATGAAAAGAAAATTCCCTTGTCACTTGTCCTCTATCCATCAAGAATTGACCAATGTGCAAACTAGCCCAGAAACCAATGAAGAAGTTCTAAGAATGTGAAAAATTGCAACCCAGAAAAGTTGTCCATTACGCCGGAATGCCCTGGACTTTAAGAGAATCTTTTGGCATAACATCGAGAAGGAGCAAGTGGGATGATTGCCTACGGAACGCCTTCCCCATTACGAGTGTTAACTAGCTTGGCAAAACATGGGAAACAACTGAAACAACTGAAACAACTGAAACAACCAAAATTGCCAATTGTGAATGGTCTGCATACTTTTCTTGATTACACTTGAATGTTAAGTACATATCACTCTTGGCCCCTTGACCCAGCTGTTCTATTATTTTGAAAACCTCATATTTAAGTATCTGCCCGCCAAGGACACACTCCATGTATCTTGTGAAGCAGCCTCTAGTCTGCAAAAGCCTATTATAGAATAAAGCCTTGTTAGCCTTTATGGTGCTACAATACTTTATTTTTGCTACAGGAGATTAATACAAATGGCTCGACTGAGGAAAAAGTGGCTACTCTTCTGGAATGACCAGATACAACAGAGAAAGAAACTGCTCTGGGATATGGATCCAGAGTTTCTGCTGGAGAAAAAAAAATGTGTTCTCTATAAGCACTCAAAAAGACTATGCTGAGTATCATAGGATTTTCAGGGGTTGTGTGTGATATGGAGAGGAACTGAGTGAGACTGAATGGAAAAGTTGGCTACCCCCAACCCTATCTGTCCTTCAGAAGGGATGATTTCAAATATCTGGTCCCTGCAACTTTGACCTCCAAACCAACTTTCTATTCCACCTCTCACTCGTGTTAATGGGATGCATGTTAACTCAGCACCATTTTTGGCTTTCTTGCCCACAAAATGTAGGCCTCTGTTAACATTACTAGTGTGTCAATCGATCAGCACTTTACACATGCATAAAGGGCACACATTTGTGTAATACCACATAAACTAAATGCAAGGAAAATGTGCAACATGTGTTGATAGGATAAACTACAACACCAACAGCAAACAGAGGAGATTCAAATGAGTTGACAAAAATTAGGGACCAGTATACAAAGCAACCCAATGGGGAATATTTGTTCATTGGTCAACTAAATATTTGAATGCAGTTGTCGGAACTACATTGGGTAAAAGTGATTTAATAGACATTAATTAATTAATTATCATATTGCATAGTGTGTAGAAGAGCCAGGAGATCCTAAGACTGTCTGGCAGCCTAAAGTTCTAGCTCTTTTAGCATTATGCACCACAAGGTGGCAAGCTAGACTAGTGATAACAGATGTTTCAGAGGTGGTTTGCCATTGCCTGCCTCTGCATCACGACCCCGGTATTACTTGGAGGTCACCCTTCCAAATAGTAGCCAGGGTCGGCCCTGCTTAGCTTGCAAGATCTGATGGGATTGTGCTAGCCTGGATGAAGGCACTCAACAGACTGTCATAAGCATTTAAAGCCTTCTATATCTTACTTGGTAAAAAAAGAATGAAAGCCAGCACAAGGTCATCTCTATGGAGTTCCCCCATCCATTCTCATTATTTTAAACAACAGCAACACAATGCTTTCATACTAGGGTTTTTTATTAGAAATACTAAATTAAGATTTACTGCTCTTGCCAATGGGAATGGTGCACAGAACTAAAAAGAAAGCAGTTTAAACGTGTGCTGGAATCCTTTTGGAAAAGCTTTTCTTTCTTTCTTCTAAAGGCTTGAAATTTACAGTAATTGCCTGAGAACCCTTTGGCTAAAGAAAACAGAATTATTTGGAAGGTGCACAGGCATTTAAGTTTAAAGACGGAAATTAAATGCACAAATCTTGTTTAACTTCACCGTGCGCTTGCCAAACTCTTTTCACAAACAGTCGAATGTGCCATTTGAAACCCAGTTCTTGAAGAAAGAAAGGGGTGGGGGGGAAGACAACTCGAATTAGAAGCATAAATCTCCCCTCCTGTTGATGTATTACTTTTATTAGACAGTTTTACATTCAACATATTTTAGACAAAGAAGTCTAATGCATATTTCATATTCCCTCTGTTTTTGAGAGGGCTCAAGAGGACATTTAAATAAAACTTTACAGGGCAAATCCAGGAACACACTGTGTTGCTAAACCTCTAATCTATGTCTAAAGCGGATTTATGGGGCTCCATCTCCTGTCTAAAGAAGAGAAGATATAAAGGGCAATGGAGAAAGAAAGTAAAAAAGAACAAGCCCTTTTGTTTAGGGGAATGAACCAACTGTTGGGTCCCCTAGTACGCTTGGAAGGCATATGAGAGGGCAAGCCTTGCCAAAGCTAAGCAGGCATGCTTCTATAGCATCCAGGAGGTAGTGAATGGCTTTGAAAACATATTAGACAAATACATAGATAAGAAGCCCATCAGTGGTATAGCCAGGAGAGCTAAGTGGAAGCTCGGAGGCTAGGTTGCTAAGGCAAGTAAACTTAGCAGAGGTGGGCATTATGCCATCCTGGTGAGCCTTCCTGGGGCACCTCGTTGGCTGCTGTGGGAAACCCAACACTGCACAGGATTTGCTCAGTCTGCTCACATCCTGTTTGCGACTTGCAGGCAAGGAGCTGATTATTCAGTGAGCTTTTCAAGTCTGTTTGAACAAATGCAGATATGTCCATTTTGTAAGCTTGCAGTGCTTTCCCCCAGTAGCCATCCTGCTTCTTGGCCACCACCCATGTCCCACTGCCTCCAGTGTCAAAAGCCACACTGCTAAAACAAGAAATCTGTTTGAACCGAGGCTTCCTATATAGCCGTCTCTGGGTGTTTCCTCTGGATGTGCATTTGTTGTTTTTACCTATTTTTATCTCTTGGATTTTAAACTGTATAATACTATGCTGTTAACTGCCCTGAGCTCTGTGAATTCAGAGAAGGGTGGTATATAAATTGAAATAATAAACAAATACATTTAGTGCATGTTGGGAAGCGTAATTCCAGCTGCCGACTTCAGATTCCCAGCAGTGTAATGATGGCAAATGAAAAGAAAAGAAAATCATCATCATCAAGCCACTGCATTATTTCCATGAGTAAGCAATATTTCTGGTGTCATAGCATAATAGCACCAATTGGCTCAAACTAAAAAAAAAAAAAAAACGGCCCAAAAAAACCAATTAGGTCACCAATTTCAGTGTGTGTCTGTGACTCTCTCTGTGTGTGTTAAAGTACCCACTGCCACCTCTGCCTGTTGTTGCCTCCAGTTTCCAAAGGCATGTTGTTAAAAGAAAAAAAATCCATTTGAATTGAGACTTACTATTTAGGTGTCTCTATACACTTTGTCATGGTCATGAATCTACTTTCCCCTCTGTCTGCAGCCATCAGCAGAACTAGAACTCCAGGACAATGCTAATGGTAGAAATAGTATAATGGTGCCAACAGCTGCAACAACCTGATCCTACGGGATAAGCAGCCCAGTTCAAAGTCTGACAGTGATCATTAAGGCAATTTGAACAGGAGCTTACCTTGCTTTCAGCTGAGGGAGCTGGACCAAGTAAGCTTGCTTGATGATGGTGGACAGTATCCCACCACTTCCTATATGAAAGGGGTAGTCTTCCCACATTCTTATGCATCAGAGCAGTTCTTTCTCACCCTTGGATAGATCACTGGCAAGGTTATGGGATCCATGTGGAAGATCAGCTTGTGTGGGTTGTAGAGGGGTTGGAGTGATGAAGGACAAGGGACTGGATAGACATTCAGTGCCTCCCCCCTCCCACTGCAGCCCATTCATCTTCACAAAATGCAACCCCTGGAAGACCCTGAGGAACAACACGAGGCGGGTCTGCGTTAGGAAGTGAAAGTAGGTAGAAACTGCTCATTTAGTCCACACCACCCCCATCCCTCCCCATTGCAGCCCTCCAACTCTCTTGGCTGTCCCTCTTCACTGATCCTGCAGTACTAGGAATGATCCTTCCAGGGGTGAGAAAGAACTGCAACAATGCAGAAGAACATGGAAAAACTCCATGTGCCTTTCATACGCAGGAAGCTGAATAATGCCCAATATTTGTGTCAAAATTCACTGCATGCCTATGCTAGAAGACATACTGGTCTGATCCAACAGGGTTCTTTTTATAGTCTGGATGCAGGAATCTCCTGGAAAGCTTATGCAAAATTGCTTTGAATGGTACCATGAGATAGAAAAGAAATGAGTACATTTTAAATCAAAAAGAACTCATTAGAAAGTAGAAGACCTTTGCTAGGGATTTAGAATAACCTTAGACACAGGAAAGATTGTGGCTCAAAAACCCAGCACCTGCAATGAACATGAACTGACATAGTGATTCTCTATAGTCAGTCGAGATCCATCACTACAGTTTGGGAGCTCTGTTAAGACACCCGGGAAATAGTGCTGAGGCGAGGCAACTTTTCTGGGTGTCTACATGTAAACCGGAATACATACTACTAAAAATATACAAAATAATTTACAAAAAAATATACAAAGAAACTATGACTGGGTTAAAAAATATCAATACAAAATTAAACACAGTTAGCTAACAGGTCATCAGAACAAAAATCCAAAGACACAACAGACAAAAAGGTGGGTCATATATTTCTGTTCATCTAATATTGGGCTTATCTCAAATTCAGCATAGTTAACAAACCAGGATAGTTGAATATGGGGGTGTGGGAATATCCAGAGTAATTATTTCCCCCCAAAGGAGCTATCTTCCCCTGACATTGAAGAGATAGGTAGGGTGGTACTAGCAGAGCTTCTTTAATTCTATAACTGGGTGTGCCACTACAGAAGATACCCTTTCTCTTGCACATCTATATACTAATTCCCTAGGTGCCCCCTCCGTGTGCCCCGCACATTGGGGGCACTTGGGGGGCAGAGAGATTTTTCTGCACACTTGGGGAACTCTCCAGGTGTGCAGAAAAATCCTAAAACTAAAAAAAAAACACTTGGGGGGATATTTAAATCCCCTCAAAATTTAAAGAGTATTCCCTGCGCATGCACAGACTACACTCTAGGAACTCTGTGGTGGCCCGGCAGCTGAGAGGTGCTGAGGCCTCACCACCAGTGTTGGGGTTGCGGGGGGAATCAGTGGCCTGGCAGCTGAGAGCTGCTCGGGCCTCGCTGCCAGTGCCCATGTGTGTGGGGGGAAATCAGTGGGCCTAACAGCTCAGAGCTGCTCAGGCCTCACCGCCAGTGCCCATGTGTGTGTGGGGGAATCGGTGGGCCTGGTGGCTGAGACCCACTCAGGCCTCGCCGCTGCCCGTGGGGGGGGGGGGGGGGAGAAAAGCAGCGGGCCTGGTGGCTAGAAGCCTCAGGCCTCACTGTCAGTGTGTGTGGGGGGGAAGGATTGGCGGGCCCAGGCCTCGCTGTGGGTGCCGGGGTGGGGGGGGGAAGACTTAACCTGCAACTGCTTCCTCTGCTGTGTGGAGCTCCTTCTCACTTTCCCCGCGAGTATTGCAGGTCCCACCTCTTGTACATGTCTAACTTCAGATGGTGGAGGTCATACTCCAGCCTTGTTACAAACAATCTGCTAGGTGGTTCTTAGGAGAAAGAAAGCTAGTTAGATCTCTAAGCCAGCGTTGCCCAGTGGTTAGACTGCTAAACTAGGGCCTTGAGAACCAAGTTTGAGTTCCTGCTCTGCTACAGAAGCTTGATGGGTGTCCTCGGGCCTCTCACATCCTCATAGAAGAAGAGATGATATTGGATGTATACCCCGCCCTTCACTGCCCGAAGTAGTCTCAGAGTGGCTTACAATTTCCTTTCCCTTCCCCTCCCCACAACAGACACCCTGTGAGCAATGCTCCCTCCAAGCTGTGGAGTCTTGTGAGCAAAAAACTCTATATTGTGAGCTACTGGTACTAAAGTTGTGAACAAGCAATTTGGCTGCTGCATAAATTAGTTTGCTCTGGAGCCATCCTTCCTGAGCTAAGACAAAGATGTGTGAGCTGGAGGCTAAAAAACTGTGAGCTAGCTCAGCTTAGAGGGAACACTGTCTGTGAGGTAGGTGGGGCTGAGAGAGCTCTCTTGAGGACTGCCCTTGAGAGTACAGCTCTGAGAGAACTTGTGACTGACCCAAAGTCACACCAGCAGTTGCAAGTGGAGGAGTGGGGAATCAAACCTGGTTCTCCCAGGTTAGTGCCCGGGCTCCTAACCACTACACCAAACTGGCTTATGAGGTAGCTTATCCTACCTCATGGGTTTTTGTCAGGTTAAGGTGGCAGAGCAGAGAACAGTGTGATAAACCACTTTGGGCCCCACTGGGGAGCGGGGGCAAAACGTTCATGCAAAATAAAAAATAAAATAAGTCTTTGTACCAACATACAAAAGAGGATATCAACCCCACAACCTGACAAGGTTAAAAGTACCATGAAACTAAACCTGTGGTGAAACTGAGATACAGCCACACTGCTATATGTGCCATTCCTGGACCAGGCTCTAACCAAAGGAAGGAGGTTTGGTCAGAGGAGAAAGATAGGAAGAAGTGGTGGGAAACGCCATCAGTAAAGGCCCAGTGTGGAGAACAGGATGGAAAGACAGAGCCAACCAGAGTAAGGCAAGAAACAGGCATGCAAGAAGTCTGGATGACAGTCTGAGAAGTACTAAAAGGGGGACACAGGATTGTTCCCTACCAGGGTAGTCTGGGTCCCGTGTGAATTCTGGGCATGCCACTCAGCTTCCCTTTGGGCCATTACCTGCCCTGGATTCTCAACTTATTTTAAAAATAAGAGTACACTTCTAATCTTTGTAGACCCTGAAGAGAGCCAGGAAAACATGCAGGCAGCCTGCCAACAATTCAAGTGCTTGGCTTGCACAATTAGCGAATGATTTACATAATATGCAGATCTGGAGTCTGGGAAGAAGGCAACCCTGCCAGAATGTATAAAGCTCCTGGTCAGTTTCATTCCCTCTCCTTGGACAGGAAAGGAAGGTAAGAGTAAGCCTGTTGTACCTGCCCAAAGCCCTGACCTGGATAGCTCAGGCTAGCCCAATCTCCTCAGATCTCGGGAGACTGCCCCAGCTAGTATTTGGATGAGAGACCTCCCAGGGAATACCAGAGGCATGATGCAGAGGCGGGCAATGGCAAGCCACTTCTGAATGTTTCTTGCCTTGGAAACCCTACAGGGTCACCATACATCAGCTGTGACTCGATGGCACTTACCACCACCAGCAGCAGCCCAAAAGTCCATCTCCTCCAATATCTGCTAGGAGGTACAGCTGACCAATGCGGTCTTATGGGAGGATTGCACAAAGGGATGTGGGAATGAGTTCCAGTTAATCCATAGACAAAATCAACTGGCAAAAGTTCGGCTCCAGTTGATTTTTGTTAGCTTCAACACTGGGGGGCGGGACGGTTGAGGTTTTTGTAAATACAACAGAACCGCCTTCCCTGCTACCACTGAACAAAACCGCAGGGACGATGATTATTACTTCTGCCACAACATCTCACTATTAATACTTGACAATTACCCAGGGCATTTAATGTGTATGTGTGTGTGTGTGTTTCTAAAACCTCAGAAGCTATGCTTTTGAGCGGAGACAATTTCAAAACAATCCAGCTTCTGTTAATGATGATATCTTATTTTTGCATTAAAGATGACACTGGTGGGGTGGGAGGGGGGAATACACAATTTCAAAGGTAAAACGTTCAAATGGTTTGAAGCGAAAGCCGTAGCATCGGAGTACCAGATAACAGTACAGAGATGCTAAAGATTCGGTCTCGTAAGCCAATTTATGGGAACTGGAGTACTTAGAGACAAAATTGCAAATGGGGAAGTGTAGATTGCTTTGATTCAGAAAATTGTTGCCATTAAGTGGTTTACAAATAGCCCAGTGTTTCTGCATCATTATCCCCAATGTGTCAAAGTCAGTGGTTTCACAATATTTAAAGCACTCCCCAATTCCTCATAAATATCATTTATATTCCGGTGCCGCTATTCAGCATATCAAGGAATATAATTTACATTCCTCTATAGTTATGCAGTGTGACTGCCTGAACTGATATATGCTAACCTGACATCAATAAAGACAACATAAAGGGCAAAGATTGTTTAAAAGGTTTTAACATATAATATAGCTCAATGCGAGTGTTGCCCGCCACAGCTCGGGGGTTTATTGTTGTTGCCGCATGCCTGCAGACGCAAAACCATTTCAGGTTATGTTGCTAATATTAGAGGGAACGATGAAGCCGTTTAAGCATGGAGAGAGGTGGGTGAAGGAGGAACATTAAATCCAAGAGAAAAATGGGTTCCCTTATAAGGGAGCCCCATGGCAAAGCTCACCATACCTCTGCAGAACTTCTAAACATGGTGGCTTGGCAAACTGCAGCTGGTGTGCCCAGGGATCTGTCGAGGATGGACGAGTGGGCATCAACGTGGCAAATGGGGTTCAGTGTGGCCAAGTGCAAAGTGATGCACATTGGAGCCAAAAATCCTAACTATAAATACACGTTGATGGGGTCCAAACTGGCAGAGACTGACCAAGAGAGAGATCTTGGAGTAATAGTAGATAACTCAGTGAAAATGTCGAGAGTGTGTGCGACTGCAATGGAAAAGGCCAACGCAAGGCTGGGGGTTATTAGGAAAGAAACTGAAAACAAATCAGCCAGTATCATAATGTCCCTGTATAAATCAATGATGCAACCTCATTTGGAGTACTGTGTACAGTTCTGGTTGCCACACCTAAAAAAAAGATATTATAGCACTGGAAAAAGTGCAGGAAAGGGCAACTAGAATGATAAAGGATTGGAACACTTTCCCTATGAAGAAAGGTTGAAGTGCTTGGGGCTCTTTAGCTTGGAGAAACGACGGCTGAGGGGTGACATGATCAAGGTTTATAAGATTATGCATGAGATAGAGCAGGTAGAGAAAGAAGTCCTTTTCTCCCTTTCTCACAATACAAGAACTTGTGGGCACTTCATGAAATTGCTGAGCAGTTGGGTTAGAAGAGATAAAAGGAAGTACTTCTTCACCCAAAGAGTGATTAACACGTGAAATTCACTGCCACAGGAGGTGGCGGCAGCTACAAGCCTGGACGGCTTCAAGAGGGAATTAGATACATATGGAGCAGAGGTCCATCAGTGGCTATTGGCCACAACTTATAGATAGGAACTCTCAGACTGGGGCAAGTGATGCTCTGTATTCTTAGTGCTTGAGGGCGGGGGGGGGGGGGGACAGTGGGAGGGCTTCTAGTGTCCTGCCCCCACTGGTGGACCTCCTGAGGGCACCTGGTGTTTTTGGCCACTGTGTGACAGTGTTGGACTGGATGGGCCACTGGCCTGATCCAACATTGGCTTCTCTTATGTTCTTATGTACCTGGCCCAAGTTCACCCAGCTGGCTTCATGTGAAGGAGGAGTGGGGAACAAAAACCGGTTCCCCAGATCAGAGTCCACCACTCTTAACCACTACATCATGCTAGCTCTCAGTCCCACACACTTGGTCCACTACACTAAACTGACTTGTAAGCATTAGTACATCTTGAGGTAGTGAATTCAATCAACTATGAAGAAATAACCATGGCTACTCCCTCAGTAACTGACTTCTCATCATGTTAGATTAGTCACATCTGAGTCAATTACACGACTCTCGAACACCCTGAAAGGTTATTGGCTTGAAAATCTAGCCATGCTCCCAGAATTATTGTGTCATCATTCACCTCAATTTGCTTAGAAAGCTCTTATATTGACTTGAGCCTGGGTCTTCAAAGAGAAAAGCAATACACAGCAAAGTAAAACAAAAATGTTAACAACAGGCCCACATTAACCTTTTTAAAAACAAAAACAGCAGCAGCTGGAGGAAAACATTCAGGCAGATAAGCAAGGTTTTAAAGATAATAAACAGCATCTTAAATTGGATCTGAAAACATACAGGCAGCCAATGCAGGGGAACGACTGTTCAACCACCTACTATCAGTGCTTCCATCTCATCACAATTTTGCTGAAGTTCATTCCCACAAACCAGATTATAACAAGGTGACTTAACTGAACACAAGTCTGCCCTATACCAGGTTCGGCTACTGTAGCTCAGTACTCTCTACTTCATGGACCCTTCAACCTGTCCAGACCCACTGAACGGCAGACATGTGACAGGAAGCCATGTGACAGGAAGAGGGGGAGCCCAGAGTTAGGATTTTGCTTGTGTAGAGGCCAAAGCCATGGTCAGCTGACCAAAAGAGCTGGGGACCAAGTAAAAGAACATAAGAGAAGCCAATGTTGGATCAGGTCAATGGCCCATCCAGTCCAACACTCTGTCACACAGTGGCCAAAAACACCAGGTGCCCTCAGAAGGTCCAGCAGTGGGGGCAGAAAGCCCTCCCACTGTCCCCCCCCCCAAACACCAAGATTACAGAGCATCACTTGCCCCAGACTGAGAGTTCCTATCTATACTTTGTGGCTAACATCAAGCCAAACATCAAGAGGAACACGCAACAGTCAGAGCCCCCGAAGAATCCTCTCAGTTGTCTCGCCTTGCGGTCTGGCTGCTCTGCTCAGCATCCGCACCGAGGGTGGCAGGGCACACCTGATCACCACAAAGCAGGTCCTTCCCCAAAGTAAAAATAAAATGAAATAATGGCAGCTCTGCAGGGGATCGCAACCCAGCAGAAATTGTTCCATGGCCCATCTGAGGGTCCTGATGCATGGATTGGTCTGGTGGTCTGCCCTCACGGAGAGCAGCTCTCTGGGATCTTGGACTTTGGACAGGTTGAAGGCCACTGGAACAGACAAGACGGCTACAATGAACTGAATAGACCTGAGTCATTTCTCAATGGATATACCAGGGATTCAGCCTGGAACTTACTGTGTGTGATGCATCTGAGAAACTGGACCCACCCAGTGGGTGCCCTTGGATTCGACGAAAACTGAAATGCTCTGTGCATGGGCACATTGACCAGTCTCACCCTCACATACACCCCTACCATCATCCATTATTTATAAAGTGCATGAAACACTACCCAGCACACATTCTGACTTCTTTTTGTTAACTTTTGCATTTACGTGCCACTTTGCTGCCATTCATTGATCTTACCGGCCACCTGATCCAATCTCAGCTCTGCATATGCATCTTGGCTCTGAGTGGCCCCTTCTAATGGCTGCCCCCCCCCCTTTTCCCTGGAAGTAACCTCTGAGGAGCTCTTATTCCATTTGTCTGAAGGAGTGTGCTTTGCACACGAAAGCTGATACCTTGAATAAAACTTGATTGGTCTTAAAGGTGCCACTGGACTCACACTTTGTTCTGCTGCTTCAGACCAGCATGGCTGCCCACCTGAATCTTACCCAGCACACACTTTGCATGAACAATTACTTTCCCTGCAGCTACACAGCCATCCTTTATAAAGGCCTTAGGGAGAAAGAGGAACTTTTCAACAGTCCCCAGGGAGTGGAGCTGGCGATGCCCAGGATCATCATTCCCCCCCCCCTCCAAAAGTGCCCAGACAGTGTGAACAGAGAGCCACAAAATGTTTCCAAGGCTTGGCCACAGATGGAGTTGGGGGGGAAGCATCCATGCATGCTGGAAGCCAAGACACCGGGCTTCAGGTGTATGTAGCAAAACATACACATGCCATGCCCTTACATTTCAGTGTGCTTTCCAGATCTGATTTCAAGGAAGGCAGCAAATCACCTGGAAATAAACAACATGGGGGGGGGGGGGGAGCGCTACTGAATATTTCATTAAGAATCTACTTAATGAATAAAAAAATAAAATAAATAAAGTGAAAAAAAGACATTGTGAGGGATTATTACTAAAGGGATTTTTAAAAAGCCAAGTATTGTAATTCTCTCATATGTGGCAACATTTGGAATAGTGTGTACAGTTCTGGTCACCACCATCTTAAGAAGGGTATTTCAGAGGTCGATAAGATGTAGAAAATGGGAGCTATTGAGCTAGATCCCGCTGATCATTTCTGTGTGTGGAAGGGGGGGTCACTTTTACTCACTGGCCCCTCCCACTGATTGCCCCCTCATGCTGTTTGGGGTGGGATTCCCTGTCCCCAGACTGCCGAGGACATTTTGAGATGTAGCAAGAGAGGGAGGCAAGAAAGTGATGCTCCACTGTGAGAAATTCCTGCCATCAGTGGCAAATAGTGCTGGATCCAAGCCAGTAGTTCTTCACCCATCATACATTCAGTGTATGGAACCTGCTGCTGCAAACTGTGGTGTTAATCACTGCTTCGATGGCTTTTTAAAAAAGGGACTGAACTAAGTTGTGGAATTTCATTCTATCATGACTATCAAATAACTAACTGGAACCTTCACATCCAGAGGCACTATAGCTTAGGAATCCCAGATGGCAGAGACAAATGGGGGAGGGGGGCTACTGTAATAAATAAATAAAAATAAATACATGCCAGAAAGCACAAAGAACCCGAGACCCTATGTGGCATGGTGGTTTGAGTGTCAAACTAAGATTTGGGAGGGTTACATTTGAATCCCCACTCATGCCATGAACACTTGCTGGATGACATTGAGCCAGACATACACTCTCAGCCTAACCTACAGTTTTGGTTTAGGGATCCTAAATTAAGATACAATGGAGGAGAGGAGAATTATGTAAGCCACTCTGGGGCCCCACTAGTATGAAAGGTAGGCTAAAAAAGAGTTGTTGAATTATAGGATTTACAGCACCATCCTATGTGAGTTAATCTAGTCTAAACCCATTGAATGGACTTGGATGGGATAAACTCTGCATAGGATTGCACTGCATCTAACCAAAACCAGATATGAAAGTACTCCATTCATTACTAGTAATAACTGATCAGAATTCAAAAATTAGCCCCAGTTGGAAGTCTTTGGGTGAGGCTGTTATGCTGCCCCCGAGCTGCTAGATGGACAGGTCAGAGGAAGTAGGGAGAGCAACCTAGCAGATATGATACTAACAGGGACATTTCCTTACCAGCAGAATTACACACATTGTTCCAAAGCATCTCTCACATTGATCAAATGGTCGGCTTGAAGAAGAAGAGAAGAAGAGATTGGATTTATACCCCACCCTTCACTCACTTAGCATCTCAGAGCAGTTTACAAATCCCTTTCTTTCCCCCTCCCCACAACAGACACCCAGTGAGGTAGGTGGAGCTGCGATTGCTCTGAGACTATTGTCCTTGAGAGAACAGCTGATACAGAGCTATGGCTTGCCCAAGTTCATCCAGCAGGTGCAAGTGGAGGAGTGGGGAATCAAACCCGGTTCTCCCAGATTAGAGTCTGCACACTTAACCACTACACCAAACTGGCTCTCCACTTGAGGAAGGCTTTGACTTTGATCCTTAACATACAATCTGAAGTATGACAAACACAATAGGAAATTTGACAAAACGTATCAATGGCAATTTTGCACTGGTTAACCTCCACCATTATTTATTTAGGATTGTCTACTGCAGTGATTAAAACCAGCCAACAGCAATAAAATATATAGGACTGCAAGCTTTAATTGGTATATTAATTGACAGGCTAATCAGCCAAAGCTATAATTGTTTACTACACAGGAGTCAACTCTAATTGGTGAGGCTAAGCGTTAAGGGTTTTTTAAGGTTATTTTGGTTCTGGAGTACTATTTTAATAAAGAAGGAAATATTGAACTTAACTTTCTCTTCCTAATAATTAGCACTGGTGTCTGCTTATTAAACTGTAACTTGATTCCTTCTTTATTTCAAAAAGGCACCTTGACTGAGGCTTTGGTAATGTCCTCAATTAAATATAAGGTTGCTATGCAGTTAAAGCCCTAACCTAGATCGCCCAGGCTATCAGACCTCAGAAGCTAAGCAGGGTCATCTCTAATTAGCACTTAGACAGGAGACCACCAAGGAAGTCTCAGACTCCTGTGCAGAGGCAGGCAATGGCAAACCACCTCTGCACATCTCTTGCCTCAGAGACTCTAAGGGGTCACCATAAGTTGGCTGCAGTTTTAACTTTTAATTAAGTTAAAAGGCAGATTAAGAATCTAACAATTCTTTGACTGATGAACAGCACTGAAAATACAGCACAGGCAGTAAAAACCCAGGCCACGATCCCATTCTGAATCCATGTCAAAGAAAGGAACAGCCACAGTGGGCAGGGGGTAGGAGGCCCCACTGCTAGACCTCCTGAGGGCACCTGGTATTTTTGGCCACTGTGAGACAGAGTGTTGGACTGGACGGGCCATTGGCCTGATCCAACATTGGCTTCTCTTATTATGTTCTTAGGTGGAGCCCTATGCTCCCTTCCTTTTGCGGCACCTCTCAAGAGCACATGAATTGTAGCACACAATTCATAAGGGGATGCAATGTGTCCCCCCACACACACACTAAACTGATTTTAAAGGTTATTGCATACACTGTACACAATCTATACCAGACCCAGAGAAGTTGTGGATAAAGATCCACACAGATAACGTTCATCATAAGTTCAGTGTTCATGTTTTTAGTGACACTGCCTATTAGCGATTCCAGAGGGCTTGGTATGTTGGTACTTCAGAGGAGCCAGCTCAAGCCTACAAAAATTTATGTCATAATATCCCTGTTAAGCTTTAAGATGCTGCAAGACATATAAAATGCATGTTATGTCATGGCCCCATCTGTGGAAACTTAAGCGCACAGATGAGAGCAGCAGACACTGAAAACAGATCTATCTACAGACTTGCAAGAAAAATTTCACAAAATGAAGGGAGGGAGTGAAACCCACCCTCCCCCATGTGTCTGTCAGCTTATCTACAAAGACCACAAGTGGTAAATGGAACAGATGGAGGAATGATGACAGTGCTACTGGGAGAGGGGGTACCTCTGCTGCTCCCCTGAATGGTAGAACAGCAAGAGAGGAGGCAGCCAGCAGCATGGGAGGAGGCAGCAAGTGAGAGACGAAACAGCCAAGCATCCCTCTCCCCCACTAGCTCCCCCCTCTCAGATGGGCGAGTGAGCCAGGGAGGGAAATGGGGTTAAGAACATAAGAGAAGCCAATGTTGGATGAAGCCAATGGCCCATCCAGTCCAACACTCTGTCACACAGTGGCCAAAAACACCAGGTGCCATCGGGAGATCCACCCGTGGGGCCAGGACACTAGAGGACACTAGAACACAGAGTTCTTCCTGGAGCTGCCACAACTCCCCTCCCTGCCCGGAGGCAACACTTTAGGTGGGCAGGGGAGGAGGAAGAGGGAGGGGGAGAATGACCAGGAGGCTTGGGAGCTGCCAATGCCACCCCCCTTACATTGCCAAGGTGGGCAGACACAGCAGCAATGGAGGCAGGGAGTAGAGGTGCTGGCTGAACTGGGAGATGGCAGGCAGACAAGCAAATGGGGCAGCAGCCGGGGAACTCACTCTACTAAGAGTTGCCTGCAGGTCTCCCACTTGTGTGTCTCTGTGTTAAGATATTAAAGTATCCTGCTTCTCCCCTATGACAGAAGTTTAGCTAATACCATGACTAACCCAAGACCAGACAATGGTGATCCTTGATGTCCTTCTGGGTACCATTTTGATGTCTTTGGATAGAGGTTTATACAGTTTTCATGCAGTGCAGCACACGAGACAGCCTGTTAATATTCCAAAGGTGGTTTCGCCTTCTTCGTTGTGAAACTGCAATGCAATCTTCAAGGTCGTTCTGCTAGCAATTTTCTATTGGCCTCAATGGGTTAACTGTATAATTGTTACAGTGTAGTGAAGAGTGGGTAAGCAGATGCAGAGAACCAACAAAGCAGCAATGGCCATCAAGAACTCTGGAGAGGTACAAAATGCCCCATTTGTTTCAGTTCTTTAGACACCCAATTACATTGCTTTAAATGTCGACATTATTAGCTATTTCACAGTACAGAAGAGAGATCTCTAGTTTGCAAAGATCTATGCAGTTCAAGTCTTTCGCAGGATTGCTACATTTGAAACACCACCTTCCTTGCACCACCATAAAGAACCACAAGTTACAACAATACCAAAAAAGAGGACAGCATTATAGAATTCCCATTAAGCCCTCTACTGTCAATAGGGGTGCCTCCTCCACGGCGCCTCAGCAACCAGCCTGAATAAATCCTTTTGCTTGCTCAACCAATAAATTGGAAGCATTTCATCTTAGTGCACTGTTTGATGTTGTGCCGTGTGACCGTTCTGCATCCAACTGTTTCAAGAGATGTATTTGTACAGCAGCTTATTTCTAAACTCCTCTGTAGGGCTGGAGCCACCATCAAAGATATTGTACACATGGCCTAAGGCCTTGAGATCCAAGATGACCACTACAAATCACAGGGTAACAGTGTCTGTGTCAATTAACAGGTAAACTCTGGACAATTCACTTAGCAATAGTAAACTACATCTGATATCTCACATTCCCCGGATGCATTTGTTTCCTTAGGAGCCATATCCTGAAATAATTCTGATTTTTAAGGATCCAAATTTCCTTTATGTGGAGAAGATTTTTTTTTTAAAGTAATGTTAATACCTTATTCTACTCCACTTGTGAGATTTTGCACCAAATTTCCATTTGCTGTCATTCTCTCTGCATTCATGACAATGTAGCTAAAGAAACTGTGGAATGAGTTTGACAGCTATGAAATTTGACATAGATGCCTGTAGCGGGTCTCTGGAGAGGTGGCATATAAATCTTCCAGATAAATAAACAGAACTCTGCATTTCAGGGAAGGCGAGACTGCCCTCTTTAGAGATTTGCCAGTTTCCTGACCCTGAATATTCAGCTTTTTTTGGTCTTGTGCTTGAGGGGAAAGCACACAGACCACGTTCTCTCTAGTTATACACTTGTGCTCACCTTCCAGTACTCCGTCCAATGACTGCAAAGGAACTGTGGCAACTTAGACTTATTAGACAATTAACTGTAAATTTTAGAAAACTGCATTTTCCATTAGTAATGCTTAATGTATTTTATTTACGCATATACAGGGGCTCTTCTCATCTGAAGTTCCCAAACAGTTCCCCACAAGATGGATGGAGGGGTTGCACATACCACACACATTTTCAACTAGTCTCTGAATACAAGTCTTTTCATTCACAGCACAGCCTGACCTTAGATGGGTCCCAGCTTTGATATCCTTTAAGAAAAGACACAGGAGGAGTGGTGGTCGGTATGTCCTTTGGTGACACATTATTTATTTCAATTTTAATTTGGTGACTGATGCCCAGGACTACCAAGATCCACCATGGGCCCCCAGGGGGAAAAAAAACCCACCACAACTTATCTCACAACAACCCTCTAAGGCAAGTTAGATATAGAATGTATAACCAGCCCAAGGTCGCCCAGTGAGTTTCTATGACAGAATATTGATTTAAAGTCTTCCAAACCCTAATCTAAAACTCTAACCACTACACCACACCAGCTTTCATGGGGTGGCTGCTGTGAAGCAATAGCAAGCAGCTGGGCCATGGTGCGCCATGCAAGTCATGTGGTGGCTGCTGCAAGGACTGGTCCCAATGAGTCCTCCCTCAAAGGCCAAAAGGGACCTAACCCTTCCCTTGTCTTTCATTGACAGAAACCAAGGCTTGAAGACTGGCAATATTATTGTGGTTGCCTAGCAATGGTCACTAAGGGCATTCATTTTTTAAAGGTTCAGGCACTGTTTCTATCATTTGGGAAGGGATAACCCTGCCTTTTTTTTCTTAGATTTCAGATTTTCCTGCAAACCTATGGCTTTTCTCAGGTTTGTACAAAGATATGTCATCTGTCCTTTGACCTGCTCTCTGGATTTAAGTACCCACAGATGGGGCCATGTTGAGAATTAGATATATTAATGATAATTTGCTTTGTTTATTGTTTGCTTTAAGCATTCACATTCACTTTAGATTTATAACCACTAACAGACTATAACAGATAATGATGGATGTAAAGCATGGGAACAGATAATCCTCTCGTTACTTTGGTAGATTCTTGGAAAATATCAACTTGATAATCCCCCCTTATGTTCATAATATGGACAAAGGTTTTTTTGGTCTACACTTAAGTATGTTTTAATTCCCCACCCAGATAGGAATAAGTATGAATGAGACTGGAAAATTAGTGGGAGACAAACACTGAAGAATTAGAAGGTGGGGTAGACAGGTGAAGCCACAAAAGGGTTAACTGATGGTCTTAGCTTAGAAGAAGAAGAAGAAGAAGAAGATATTGGATTTATACCCCACCCTTCACCACTTGAAGGAGTCTCAGGGTGGCTTACAAACTCCTTTTTCTTCCCTTCCCCACAACTGATACCTTGTGGGGTAGGTGGGGCTGAGAGAGCTCTTTCCAAAACTGTCCTTGAGAGAACAGCTCTGACAAAACTATGGCTTGCCCAAGGTCATCCAGCAGCTGCAAGTGGAGGAGTGGGGAATCAAACCCGGTTCTCCCAAATTAGAGTCCACATACTTAACCACTACACCAAACTGGCTCTCCAAACCACTTAACCATTACACCAAACTTAGCAACACTTCATGATCGGCAAGTGTTTACCTCAGCCTTGTACTTTGAAAAGTTTGCAGCCATGGATTTCTAAAAAATCACCGCTAAAAAACCATGGCAAACAGTACCAGGAAGTCAGAGCTCCTGGTTGTTTGTTCTGGTCTTCCTTCCCTGAGCCCCTTGTGGCTGCAGGGCAGAACTGCACTAAAAGTAAAATAAATTAAAATACACTCGCAGAATGCAGCATGTTTCCAACTTCTCAGGCCCTCAAGCTGACTTGGGGTTTCTGACTTTTGTATCCTTCTCAGCCGCCCTATCTGCATTCTCTGTGACCTATTTTTGATGGTAAAGGTAACATAAATACCAAAAAGCAACCATTTACAATGCTGTCCTTCAAATCCTCCTTGAGAGTAAGTCTCACTGAATAAAATGGGGCTTATGAATTGACCCACTTAGGACTGCTCCCTTAAACAAGGTTTAAATGCCAGCAAAACACACTGGTATTAGAGTAGAAAATGCATAATATGCAACGAAATCCAAAGGCTTTACATAATGTGCTATTTGTACTTTCATTGCTGGCTGTTCTGCATCAGCTCCCCTACCCCTCTATTAGGCTCCCTCAGCACAATTTTTTGGGGGGCTGCAGACCTGAGGAACAGATAGCAAACAGAACACACTGGAACACAGACTGCAATGTGGGAAAGATCCATGAGGAGGACACAGCAGGGATCCAGCTGTTTTGCTCACGAGTCATCCTGACAAAATCTTCAGCAAGGGAGGAACAATAAAAGGATCCATTAACGTTTTGAAGTCAGGCTGTACTTTCGTCACAAGGTCTGACGAAGAGTTGACAGTGCTATTGCTGAGATTCAGAAGCAAATTATATGACTCATAAACTTGCATTACTGAATACGATACAGGAAAGGAGATAATGAAGTCAACTGGCAACTCCTGAGTTTAACGTCATATGGTTTGACTACCTTTTAATGGAAGGATTTCATCTCTCTCTCTCTCTCTCTCTCTCTCCCCCCCTCATTTAGTTTTTATCCTGATACAATTCGATCCCTGTATTTGTATACCATCTTCTGTTGTCCTTTTGCCAAACTTTCCCCATAATAACCAGTTTTCAACATTACTTTCGTATCAGCAAATCAGGGTTATTTATTATATATGAACTGTAAATGACATATACTCTAAATACGGTTGCCAGGTCCCCCCTGGGGGGGTTGCCCATTTAATGAGCCCCACCCCCAAAGTGCCGGGATCGCAGCAATGTGCCCAGCGTGCTGACGTCACCTGGAAGTGATATAATCATGCCACGCACATTGCGGGGGGCACTTTATCATTTGAAGGGAAACTCTATGGTTTTCCCTTGAATGACAGTGGTCTTGCCCTTAATGGAGAGGGGCTGGGACTCCCCCAGCACAGCAACGACAGGACCTGGCAACCCTAATTGTACAATACCCCCCCCCCCAAATCCACACAAACAGTGCATGTAAAAATGGGTTGGGTTTTTTTTAACAAATCTGGAGGAACTTCTAGATTGGCAGAAAACCCTGACAACTAAAATGATATTTTTTAAGTAAAAAAAAAAAAACACAGAACCACAACATAAGGGGAAAAAATAGATCTCCAGATGCAACACTACTAATCTTAGTCAACATTTTGAAGGTTGCTTAGCAATCTAAAAAATAGTGTTGAAGGTGGCCATAAACACCCCCCTGGTCCCCCCCCCAGGTGGGAGACAGAATTAAAGCAGGGACAGAAGAAAGGTGGTGGGAGGCATAGTTAAAGCAGGATGCAGCTGTGGGTGAGCAAAGAGGGAGAGCATGCATGCAGGGGAACACATGAAGCTATCTTATACTGAACCGGACCATTGGTTCACCACAGGGCCGCAGAACTGTCTACTCAGACTGACAGCAGCTATCCGGCATCTTGGGCAAAGTCTTCCATGTCACCTACCACCTGATCCTTTTAGATGGAGATGACAGGGCTTGAACCTGGGACCTTCTGCACACGAAGCACATGCTCTGCCACTAAGCCACATCTCTGCCCCCCCCCCCCGAAAAAGGCAGCAGCAGCAACAAAGCAAAAAAAGCAAGACCAGCAACGGTTAGTGGGGTTTGCCCTCCTCTGCCAGTTCCTGGTGGGTACCCGCCTGCACAAATCAATGGACAAAACTGTAAGATGCAGAGGATCAAAATGAAATACAGAGGCACATGCATTAAAAAAAAAAATCAACGAGCACTAAAAATACATTAAAATATACAAACATGTGCATTCTCTCTGATAATGATGACGGTCCTACAAAAACTCCTGTCAAAATTATCAAGGGGTTGGATCACCTTTATGGGGAAAGGCTGAAGTGTTTTTAGCATTTTTTGCTTTTGAGTGCTTCTTCACAAACTCATAATTATGGTTACAGGTGGGCAGCTGTGTTGATCTGCAGCAGGAGAGCAAGATTCAAGTCCAGGAGGCACCTTAAAGCCCAACAAGATGTATGAGGTTTCAAAAGCTCCCTTCTGCTTTGACTCCTGAAAGCTTGTACCCTGGAAATCTTGTTGGCCTTTAGACTGCGACAGGATTCGAATCTTGATCATTGCTATGGAGCTCACTGCCATGAGATGTGATAGCAGCTCTCAACTGAGATGGCTTTAAAAGGGGCTTCTTCAATTTAAATAAAGGAGAGGTCTATCAATGGCTACTGGTGTGGTGTACAGGCATAAACTGGATGAGCATCTCCCCACCCCAAAAGAGCAGACTCCCTGGCAGAGTGGCCTTATGTATCCCTTATTCGGCAGAGCTTTCCCAAACCTGGCCCTCAAACTCCCTGGAAGTAGGACATAGACCTAAACTTACTGTACTTTTTAGGCCCTAATTGCAAAGTAAATCCCACTTTCTTTCCTCCTCCTCAAAGTAAAGTGCAGGAATCTCACATGTGAGAGAGGCACAACTCCTTTTAGGGTCCTGACCTGCAGTTCTGAAGTTGTTGCATGCAGGAGCTTCGAAACACATGCAAATACAGAGAAACAGATACTATACACTTCTCATTTTGCTAGTGGAATATTCTTATCCCCTTCTTGCCCGGCCAGCTGTGCTGTGGTTGTCGTTGAACAACATTTCCCCCCCATCCTACACTCATGAAATCTGCAGAGGGGCTCAATTGCAACAATGTCCCAAGGCAATTTCAATTTACGTTCAACCTTTATAGATTAGAAAAGTCTGTCTCATGGCAACTTCAAATGCAAATTGCTTTTGTGTCATTCTGCTTTCTTGCGTGCTTCATCTAGCCAGGTTTTTTTTTAAAAAAAGATATTCTCAAATACTGTCAAAAACATCCTGTGTTCTAAGGGAGATCAAAAGTTAATTCTTAGTTTTATGTTCACAAGAAAAGACATCAAAGCTATATGGAGGCAACAGCCAGCCACTTCAAGCACTGCTGTTTTAATATAACTATTATTATTTATTAAGTTACAATTGCTGGGTGGCTTTTTCCTTGTTAGGCGGATCGCTAGTTAACAGGGCATGATGGGCTACTGGTCTTTTCAATGGGAGATAATAGTTCGGGAACAGCCACCTAACCGATAGGAAGTTTGTGAATGATTCCTCCATTAGAGTTCACAGAAGGTAGCATCCTTGTCCCCCACCTAAGAGAAGGAGCACATGGACCTGTGTATAAAGTGCTGCCAAGTTGCAGCCAACTTATGGTGACCCCAGCCAGGGGCTTTCAAGGCAAGTGAGAAGCAGAGGTGGTTTGCCATTGCCTTCCTCTGCAGAGTCTTCCTTGGTGGTCTCCCAAAGACCAGCCCTGCCTAGCTTCCAAGATCTGACAAGATTGGGCTATACCATGTTGCCTTCTGTCCAATTTACTACAGTTCTTTTTAATCCCACCCTTCCTTCAAGGAGTTTGGGGTCAGATACATTATTTCCTTCCATTTTGTCCTTGCAAAAATCCTTTAGGGTAGGTTGTGCCAAGCGTGTCTGGCTACCCCAAGTTCATCCAATGATCTCCAAGAGGGAGCAGAGACTTGGCCAGGTTCTAGTCCAAGACTCTACCCATTATACAGAACAGAAAAACGGGATCTCTCCCTGGCAAATGGGGAAAAGCTTAGTGTTGCCAGTCCCCAGGTCCCAGTGGAGGATTCTTCCATTTTCAGGGCTTCTGGCTGGCAAGGGAAACCCTGCCCCCAAACAGTGACATCCCCAATGCAATGATGTCACCCAGAAGTGATGTCATCACATTGGGGATGCCATGCAGTGACGCGCTGGTTTGATGACAAAACTCTGTGGTTTGAAGCTGGATTTACCATAGAGTTTTGCCCCCAAACCAAAGTGTTACAACACCCCCAACATGATGACATCACTTCCAGGTGACATCATTGTGTTGGGGTGTCCCAGAATGCCTCCCATCCCCCCACTAGCACAATGAGGGTACCTGGCAACCCTCGGACAGCTGGCTCCTATCCAACAGCATTCCATTTTCCTTGGTATGAATGGGGAAGCCCTTGCTGGCCAAGAGTGATACATGTACACTGGATTGCCTGTGGATTTTTAGCCCTGGGTCTTCACCCATAGTATTAACAAGCTGTTTAAAGTGATCCATAAATACAGCTGAAGAATATGGATTTCATGGTGATTAATAGGTAGGTGCAGGGCTATTTTTGGGCAGGAACACTCAAGAACAGAGTTCCGGCTGGCTTTAGAGTTGGCTACGCCGCGGGGCACCTGGGAAGCCGATCCTGGGAGGGAGCTGCACTGTTCGGGGCGTGGCCTAATATGCTAATGAGTTTCTGCTGTTAGGTGTGGCCTATTATGCTAATGAGTTCCTGCTGGGCTTTTTCTACCAAAAAAAAGCCCTGGGTAGGTGGCACCTTCCCTGGAAAATGAGGCATAATAAAGTGTTCATTTAGGAACATGAGTTTGAGATGTCTGCAACTCCATTTCACTGAACTCAGGCCAAGAGATCATTACACTGTGAATGCCTTGGCATTATGCACTCGCTGCTGCACACAAGTAATGACAAACCATAAAACTGGAAGTTTGCATTTCCCAAATGCTGTACTTGATCCCTGAAGCCCAATGCATACTTTATCCCTGAAGCCCTCCCTCGGCCAGATTTTTCAACAGCCCTTTGCCGACAAAATCCTTTCACTAAGAACAGCTGAAAGAATACTGAATATTAGCCAGTTGCATGTCTTGCCAGAAAGCACTGATGCATCTGGCTTGCATCACACACATCTTCATCAATGCATTGTGGAAAGTAACTGACACTCTTACAGTATTTCCTTTAAGTATCTCCCTGATGCTCACCCTCCCACTTCCACTGCCCATGACACATCAGCACTGGAACAGCATACAGTGACAACATGTACAGCCTCTGTCACTGGGCAATAAAGGTAATGACCAGTTGCTCCTCGGCTGGATAAGAGCCCTCGATGGGCCAGTGGCAAAATTGGACACTGGCAAAAGGGAAGGGAGTTCTCTCTCTCTCCATGGGGCCAATCAGCTCTCACTATTGATTGATGATGGAAAGTGGCATCAAGTCACAGCTGACTGGTGGCAACCCTGCAGGGTTTAAAGGCAAAAGACGAACAGACATGGTTTGCCATTGCTTACCCCTGTGTAGCAACCCTGGACTTCTTTGCTCATCTCCCATCCAAGTACTAAGCAGCACCTGTCCTGTTTACCTTCCATAATTTGATGAGATCAGGCTAGCCTGGGCCATCCAGGTTAGGGTTACTATTAGGATACAAAAAAAAAAAAATCAGAGCCAGTGACTGAAGCATCCAAGGCAAGGACATGAAGATAGACGAGCCTCAGAACCACACACCCATGACCTTCCAATGGCTCCTAACGCACCAATAAGGAATAAATGCCAAAAGAGGAGGAGGAGGAGGAGGAGAAGGAGAAGGAGAAGAAGAAGAGATTGGATTTAAACCCCAGCCTTCACTCGGAGTCTCAGAGTGGCTAACAAGCTCCTCCCCACAACAGACACCCTGTGAGGTAGGTGGGGCTGAGAGAGCTCATTCCAGAACTGTCCTTGAGAGAACAGCTCTGACAGAGCTATGGCTTGCCCCAGGTCATCCAGCAGCTGCAAGTGGAGGAGTGGGGAATCAGGCCTGGTTCTCCCAGATTAGAGTCCACGCACTTAACCACTATACCAGACTGGTAGACAAGGATTAGGAAGACATGGGTTCCAGTTCCCAACTGTCCATGAAAGCTCACTAGGTGGCCAGTCAACACTCACTCAGTCTAACCTACCCAACAAGGTGGTTGTTATGGCAAAAAAAGATGATGGGAAAATCCTGCATTTTGCACTGAGCTAATTGGAGGAAGGGAAGCATCAAAAAAAAAAATGAGACTAACATGTATGAATACCAGTTCAGGTGGATAGCCATGTTGGTCTGAAGCAGCAGAACAAGGAAGAGTGAAGTGGTCATAGGACAAGGAAGCGAGTACAGAGGAAAATAAATGCAGACTGTTACACCAACGGTTCTTTGCTGAGTTAACATATTGCAGTTTAACCCAATCATCAGTTTATATTCTTCTTTAATGCCCCCCCCCCCTTTCCATTCCACACTCAGTGCAGACCATTTTCTCTACAGGGAATGTTGTGGCTTTAATGTCTGTGAAAATTCTCTAGGTAGGTTTTTTTTTTTTAATTGTATTTGTGGGGTGTTAGTTTTCATACTCTACCCTAAATCTCTGTGAGGAAGACAGACTATACATGAAGTAAGGAAACCAACTGATTTAAGCCAACTAATTTTCAGAACTAATATTCAGATGAGTGGTCTACTCATATGAATAGTGCAATATCATCCATGATTTGCGGGGAAATGCATTGTGATTCTTGTTAATGACTGAGTAGAATGAGCCCTACCCTGAGGCCCTTTATCTGATTAAATTAATTGTGCGAGTGGCTATTTGTGGGGAAAACATATCCCTTGTTGATGTTGTTTGCTTCTTGTTGCCCCTACATTTTATAGTTACCTACAACATACATGTTCTTTCCTTTTTATATACAGAAAAGGGGAAAGGGGAAAGAAGGGAAAAGAATATATATATATATATATATATATATATCCAATTTAACATTCTGCATGCAACTCTTGTCATAAAAACTTCTCAGCTATTATAATCATTCTTATTCTTCATTTAATCTTAGTTTCTCAATACTTGTGTTTTAACCAGTCATAAAACACCCTCCATGGTCCCATAAATTCTTTCATAAATGTTCTTTCCTGATACATTTCCTCACTTCTCACCTAAGCTACGTTCACCCATCACTGCTATAGGCTTGCACCTGGATTCCTCTGTGCTGACAAGACAATCCAATTGCAAACAATTGCTGTTAGCACAATGATACCACAATACCCAACAAGCTGTGGAGGCAGCCTTAATGCTAGAAAGTTCAGCTTTTCTATTCAGAAGTTACTTCTATCATTCTAAATCATTCAATTATGCCAGTCAAATATTTTAGCGGAGTAATATTTAAAATATGTGTTATGAGGATAAGTCTTTCAGTCCCAAGTATCACTCTATTCTGGATGATATATTTGATGAAAACATCTGGTTACCATTCAGAGTTTATATACACATTATCTTTCAGATTTCAATTTCTATACTGAGCGGTAACTGCTGTATTTAACTCGTATACTCAAAAGCAAGCCTCTAAGCCAGGGGACCCCAACCTTTCTGAGCCAGCGAGTACCTTCGGAATTCTGACACAGGCTGGTGGAAACAACTACAAAATGGCTACCATGGGAGATGAGGCCAAGCACAAAATGGATGCCATGGGAGGTGGAGCCAATTACAAAATGTTAGGGAGTGCATTTATGCATACCTGTAATAGTGACTCTTCAACATTCCAGGCAGAAAGTCTGCTTAACAAAGTGCTTTTTAAAATAAACATATTGTTTAAAAGTATTTTCTTGCATAAATACAGCTTACCTTCAGCCATGCATGAAAACCCTTGAGCTGTGGTAGCAACTGCTGCTGAGGCAGTTCTTTAGAAATCTGCACAGCCATTCAGAAGCCCTACTGGGCAGAGGCCCCACATGGCCCACACACTTTCTAAAAACACTTGGCGGATGCCCAGAAAACTGTTGGAGGGTACTCTGAAATATGGACATGCATAGCTGCTATAGTATTAGTGGTCCTGAGGAGATGTTTTCACTTCAAGAAGGATTTAAGTCAGGAATCAGTCCACAGTTGTGTTTGCCACTGGTGAATTGCTGAGACAATCTTTTTTAGTATGGTCATAGAACACAAATGTTATCCAAAGAAGGGCCTCATCTCTAGTATCTGGATCTGGGTTTTCAGCTATGAGATTTCTTCAGAGACCAGTGAAGGATCAGAGGATGCCCAACCTTGCTCTCCTGAGCCCGAGACAAGAGGAATGTCTTCTGTTGTCAAAGGAGTTTTGTGCTGGCAAAGCCTCTCATTTTGCCAAGACTTTGATTCTACATACACAGACTGGGGAAAAAGTCCCACCAAATTCAAAGGAAAGTCTCACCTGACATTCTGAGCCTGGGAAAAGGGTGTGGAGGCTGGTCTCTACAATCATCCTGATCTTTGGAGGTACATCAATGCAGCAAAACTTGTTGCTTCTCCAAAGTGCCTCCAAAGTCTGATGTGATGTCAGAGATGAAGGTATAGCTCTTTCCCTGGGATCAATGGCAACTACACATTTTGGCCAGCCACTGAGACCAGCCAAACTCAGTGTACTACATATCAAGAATTCTACGCCTACACTTCTGTACCAATTAGAAGCACCACTAAGTTTTGATTGTACATATAACAGCAAATCTTAAAAACCTGGAAGCACTGTACCTGACTAGTAAAAAATACAAGAGCCAACAGTTTAGCATTGGTTCACTCCACAAATGTCATCCATTCAGTCCACAAATGTCATCAATAGTTGATGTTCTCCAGAAAAATACTTCAAGTATTTGAATAACCATACAGAAATTAGGCAGTGAGAGGACACTAACAAGGTTACTTTAGGAATGCAGAGAATCAACAGGTATTTCTGTCATACTTATTCCCCAAAGCTACTTGTTGGAGAGCCGAGAACAGCAAAGTTAAAATGAGATTGAGAGGTGTGTTGAACGCCAAAGCTTTCACCTTGCCAAGTCTTTACTATTCCGTTCCAATTGTGCCCAGATTCAATTTCATCATTTAATCTTCGAGCGCATAATTGGTTCACAGACTGCAGATAAAATATTAAATGAAAGGTTGTACAAGTGGCCCATTTCTAAACACTCTGCCCAGCTTTTACAATTCTATAAGAGCGACATGCATTTCTACAGGCAGACCTGCATTTATCTTCTATATCCAGGCACAAAATATAGCACCCATTTTGAACACCGAAAATTTAATAAAAAAGAGAAGAATAAAATTAGAGACCGAGAGCACTTGGTGACTGCAAAAAAAGAAGAGAGAAAAAGAGGAAGCTAACAGGCACTTCTTAAGGGACAAAATGATAGAGTTCCATTTTGTTCTCCCAGGGCGAAATGCTCTGCTGTATGACAATGAGCTCTACTTACACTATCATTTTTAGACTTGCTTATCACTTTATCCACATTTTTGTATAATACAGCCAAAGAATATACTTGAAAGCTGAAGCATCAGCACATTAAGGAGGCCCGTCATGGTTCAGATGAAGTTCAATTCCACTGGAGATTATATATATACACACACACACACACACACACACACACACAGACAGCCCCCCCCCCCCCCCCCCCCCCGCTATGTCACTCTCTGGCAATCAAAGCTGGAATGAAAGAAGATTTCAGAATGTTCCAAATACCAACTCATTTAAGAATTCAGATTCTTTAAAAGCTATACTTTTCCCCCATTAGACAACGTGTTTGTTTTAACATGCCACTTTATCATAATGTTCAAAGCTATTAGCAAACCAACATTACAGAACAATGAAAATGTAACACCGGAAAACCATAAGTAACAGCATGTGCTACACTCACTCAACAGCAGTTTTTTTCCAGAATGGACCAAACTCAGACCTTCTGGACAAGCTGGCATTTTCAAAACGGTGCTATACTGTATGCTGGTATACATACAGTAAGTAGGATAGCCCTAAAATAACCCAGACTAGCCTGATCTTCTTAGGCTGTTTTTACATCTGACTTTCCCGCTGGAATCATTCTAGTTCCAAAAAAACCTGCCCACACCTCTGTGCGGTGTGAAACCGTGCTGCCACTGAAATGTCCACATCTACTAATTGCCCTCCTGTGGTCAAGCTAGTATTCAACCAGCTTGATTCTGCTGTAAACAATTGCTGTTATTAGGGCACTTAGACCCCCTGGAGTGAAATTTCACACCACTGTGAATTCAGCACAGGAAACGACAGCAGTCAAACTACTTTAGAGGGGAGGTGTAAAATGACCCTCAGAGACCACCAAGGAAGAGTGGGGCTGTTTTATAGAGGCAGGCAGTGGCAAACCACCTCTGCTCATTTCTTGCCTTCAAAGCCCCTTGAGCTGGTATTTCATGGGGTTGCCCTGAGGCAGTTGTGAGTCAATAGCATGCATGTGCATGAGTGCATGCATGCACGCACACATACAAGCTTTTATCTTAAGAGTTAACGGCTAAATATTTATTCCCAGTGCACCATGAAGCACCCTGGGTGTTCAAAACTCTTCTAATCTCCTAGCACACAGTGTAATTATCTGTGTTGAATGAGGCTCTCGTGTTTGATTTTAAGTATGAAAACACTCATGAGTCCAAGGTTAACATCAGGATGTTACCGGCTCTTCAACCATTCAACAATTTTATTTGTTCCTTCTGCCAGCAACCTTCCACAGAACCACAATATTATTGCAGCAAACAGAACACAAAGACGATGACCAAGCTTAGATACTTCTGTAGAAGCTGCCATTAAACCCTGCTCTGCCGTCACGCAGATCTTTTCTTGTTGATGAGGATTTTCAGTATGAAGAGCAAGTACAGAATGGGGAACAATCCACACCTGCAGACATGAATGCTCTGAACCTGAAGTCTGTCAACATGTTGCTATGTGTACATGGGTGGTGGAAAGTGTTGTCAAGTTTTAGCCGACTTCTGGCAACCCTTAATGGGGTTTTCAAGGCAAGAGACATTCAGGGATGGTTTGCCATTGCCTGCCTCTGTGTAGCGACCCTGGTATTTCTTGTTCTTCTCCCATCCAAATATTGACCAGGGCTGACCCTACTTAGCTTCCGAGATCTGATGAGATTAGGCTAGCCTGGGCGATCCAGGTCAGGGCAGTGTACTCTAGGGAGGAACAAATCCAGAAGAATCCCGAAGAAGAAGAAGAAGACAAAATTGGATTTATATCCCGCCCTTCACTCACATGGAGACTCAGAACAGTTTACAAACTCCTTTCCCTTCCCCTCCCCACAACAGACACCCTGTGAGGTGGGTGGGGCTGAGAGAGCTCTGAGACAACTGTCCTTGAGAGAACAGCTGGTACAGAACTATGGCTTGCCCAAGGTCATCCAGCTGGCTGCCTGTAGAAGAGTGGGGAATCAAACCCGGTTCTCCCAGATTAGAGTCCGCGCACTTAACCACTACACCAAACTGGTTCTAACAAACATCAGAGCAGATAGAGAATGAGAGAAGCGGCAGGCCCAGTTCACAAGAGGAAAGTGGGATCAGCTGTAGGGTGTGGTCCTCTCCAGAATTATGATTTCATGCTTTTCCACTGGGAAGCAGAGACAACTGAAAAGCCAAACCTTCCTCATGAGGGTTTGCCAAGGCCTTGAGTGAGACTTGCATACATGATTTACACCTCTCCCAAAGTGGATTCAGTAGGGTTGAGAAGTGAACTTTTCACAAATGGTTTCAGTAGAACTAAGAGAGCATTTCCAATGAGCATGAGACACACAGGTGCATCACCTGGCACATAGGAAATACATCTGGTTTAGGACTAGGAATGAGCTAATGAGGCTACTTTTTAATTTCATATGTTGTCCTTGCCATCATCTTCAGTTCACTGCCTCATCATTGTTTTCATTCCCCATTTGTAGGCAACCGGAGTAGAAATAATACTGGGAAAATACATTAATTTTAATGGGGGGATAGGTGTGAGAAAAGACATGCATATTAATTTTTCACAAATAAGAGATGAAATAAAAATGTGGATACCTGAATCTAACCAAACAGAATTTGAAATCCAGTCTTGTCCCCAGTCAGTTCACTTTCTGCTTACCCTTGATGGGTATGGAGCTGACTTTTGGCAGAGCAGTTTGGCTGGTCGGAAGCAGATTGAGCCTGTTCTTTTGGATACTTCTCACATATTCACATGGTACAGCACAGTACAGTCAGCAGTATTTCACACATGATTTGTTCTCACACAGCCCGATGAGAGCCGTCATTCCCTCCTCCTCCCGCCAACCCTGTCCTTGACAATTCCCTTTATGCACACATTCCCTTTCTGCATAGGAAAGAATACATTTGCTGCTTTTTCAAGAAGTGGGAAATATGTCCTTTTTTTAAAAAGTCCAGATTTGAGAAATGTTCCATTTCTACAAACAGCAGAAGGAAGGCATTTACATAGGAAATCCTATGCAAAAATTACTCCCACAGATTTCAGTGAAGCAATTCTGTACAGGATTGCACAATAAATGCAGAAAAGGCTGGACATTTTTCTTTTGCTTCCTTCTTTTGATACGATGCTGACTCTCATAGCCTTTTAAATGGGCATCATAAATAACAGCACAAAAATTTTGAGCCTGCGTTCTATCAATCTTAGGGGAAAGTTCCACTGGGCAGTGAGAGTCCTATTTGTAAATGTTTTATGTACACACCAAGCCATCAAAAAAGAGAAAGGTTTGTGTTGCGATGGAATGTAAATCAAGATTTTGGCACACATTTGATTCATAACTACCAAGCAATCATGAGATCTTTTCTTCTACCACTTTGTAAAATGCAGAAGACAAATACCAAGGAAGCTGAGTTTCACTGTCTGGGAAGGATTCACCTTTAAACCCAAATCCTGACTGTTTTCTCCCTTTTTGGAATAGTTCATCCTACTTAGTAACATGTAAGTGAGAAGACTACTACCCCCTCCTCCATGCCCCGTGCTTTCATGCTGCCATCCCACTAGGGTGGTCAACCTTCAAGTGGTAGCTGGAGACCTCCCAGTATTACAACTGATCAGTTCACTTGGCAACAATGGCCGCTTTGGAAGGTGTCATTACACTCTGCTGAAATCTTGCCCCTTCTCAAATCCCACCCGCTCCAGGCCCCAACCCCAAAATCTCTCAGTATTTCCCAACTCAGAATTGGCAACCATACATTCTAGTCCACCCCAATTTCAGTTTAACTGGAAGAACATCTAAAACTAATTCCTCTCCATGCTGTCATGTTGTAAACAATGTAAGTAAAGCAGTTTTGACATAAGTAAGATTGCATCAAAATTGTTCTGGTGAGATGATTTACTAACAAGCACACATACCTCATGCTGCACCAGAAGGACCTGGATGGAACCCTACATACTATTGGGTTAAATGTGAAATATATATATACCATTTTGCATTGGAAGCACATAAGCTTTATGCAAAATCCCTGATCCTCTGTGTTTCCAGGTTAAGGGGAAAATGCTCTTCAAACAAATTACAAAGATGATCTGACTTCAATGGTAACAAGAGAAAGAATTTTTACTTACAAAAACAGAAGTACATCTTACATAACATTCATGTATTTAACTTCTTTTGAACAGATTAACTTCCAGAAGGTTAACTTGCTACAGCTCCAAGCCCATGTAAGAGAGACAAGAAGAGAGGTCCTACATAAGATGAAATGGAAGGCAAGCAACAGCCAAAGAGGGTCAAAATCTAACCAGTGAGAGGGTGGGGCCAACTGCCAAGCATACCTGAGTGAGAGAATTATCTCAACCCTTTCCCTCCCAGATCCTCCTGCATGTAGAGTTTTAATATCCAACACATACAGGCACATATATTGTTCTTTGTGGCATTTTATCAATGTACAGATGTACAGGCAGGAAAGAGACAATAATATACTGAGCTATAAGCAAAACCATGTGTGCATAAGAGCAGATACAAAATTTGGAAATGGAATGACAGAAACACAACCAGGTAATTTAGAACACCAGACCTCAGGACTCCAACATCTCAGAAGAAAAGCTGGATGAGAATTTTGGAAGTATCCTGCATAATGTGGATCCCATAACAACATCTCTATGAATACATATCCAGGATTTCCTTATGTTTCCTTTTCTCCATGAGCTCTGGTTTTCTCTGTCCACTTCTTGTTACACATTTGCTTTCAGGGGTGTCAGCCACTGTTCCTACTTGCCCTCCATCTTGGAGGTACAGTCTGAGCTTGTTTTGTGGCCCATCAACACAGCTACATTGATCCATACAATGTGCACTACACTTCTCCCCAAACGGAACCCATTTACAGGAGTCCCCAGATGGCACCCACCACAGATTGATACACCATTTGCTGTTCTGAAACAGTGATATGGGCTGAGCCAGTACAAGAGAAGCGAAATAAGCATGGCTAATTTGCATGCATTACATTTCAGAGAACTATACTAGCAACCAGTTCCCTTATGATGTTTCATAGACATTTGCCAATGTTACCTTTGCAATTTTCAAGTTTACAGCATCATTCCCATTTAATTTTCAAAAGCGCTAGTCATTGACAGATCTGCACCTGTGCTCTGCTTGATAGAAATGCTCAAAAAAAAATCTAATTTTCAACCCCAGGTACTCTAAATTGTATGATTGGTTTAATTCAGAGAGATATAGCACTAGCTTTACAAACACCACAAGTCAATAGACAGCCTTCACTGGTACACAAAACATTAACATTTAACAACGCCGGAGAAAAATGGATCAGTTCTGATCACAGCCTTTCTGGACAGCTCTCGAAATGACTGCCTCGCTTAGACTAGTATTTTCTGTCATTTCACAGTGACAGTCAATGCTACTGGCATTCCAGTCACAAATACGTATTTGACAATTATGCCATCACAGTTAAGTGGTTTGGATGTTATTGTAAATATCTGGAAAAAGCTTTGCATAGCAGAGGTCACGATTGCCAAAGCTCCAGGCTGACAGGAAGCCATCGCAAAAGATTTATGGCACATGTAATTATGTGCAATTAGATTGCACACAAAACTTGAAATGACACAACACGGTTATCGCCTGAAAACGCTACCACGCATAACCCCCTGGGATGTGATACTGGTTTGGGTTGCAAGAGCACGGCACCAGCTTAATGCCTCTTCTTCAGATAATTGCACCCTCAAATAAAAGATGTGCATCTATCCTTTCTGCTGTGTCAACCAATGTACCAGGGACAGGAATGTTCAATTACATTGGTCTTTATTAACCTTTTGTTATCGAGCTTGATGCTGTACTGTTGGGGCTCCACAGCTGCTCCCTGAAATTTCCCCTGTAGGAAGAAGGGTATGATAGAGAAGGAAAGAAATCCTACTCAGAGTCCAGGGGGAAACAGGAAGGGATACATTAGATTTTCCTCTAGACACTCCTCATCATGCAAATTTTATCCTAGAGTTTGGAGTTCTGCATCTCGTTGTCCAAGCATAACTGATGTACTAGGAATTTGCCGGGTTTTTTGCCATTTTTGTACAGAGATCTGTGCCTGTGCCGCTTGCTACAGCTGTCGGTTCATTTGCACCTTTCTCTCTCTTCTATGTGACTGACACTTCTATGTGACTGATGCACACACAACCATTGAAGAAAGACACCATGAAAGAACTGCCTTGTTGTGACACTAGGTATGGCTGTATCAAGAATCTTTGCATGGGAAGGAGCACACATACATATCGATAAAGCACCACATAAAAGGTATCTTGATGCTATCATAAATGTGAATGCAGAAAGACCATGTTGTTCCATGTGTGAGGGGTAAATTCATTCAATGTAATTCATTCTTTCACTCAGTGGTTCAATTCAAGGGTCAGTTCACAAACTTTAAAGCCCTTCACAGCCTTGGAAATATTTTAATTCAGAAATAAAATTAATCGAAGAGAAATGAAAATGGAGGTGAATTGTGCATGCTCCAATTTCAGGAATGCTCCAGTTTCAGGAATGCTCCATGTTAATCTGCTCAGAGTGCAGCACAGCAAGACAACCTGGATGGGTGTCACAAGGGAAATCATCTCAAGCATCCATATATACAATCGAGACACAGAACACTACATAGCACAAGGCAAGAAATGGGAGGACAAGATCCCTGTATGTGCCCTGGCATTGTAATTTCCTAGATCACAATGCTTCTGATGGCTGGTCCGTTAAACCAGCGCAGGATCTCAGCAGTTCATTTCCCCCATGGATTTCTCTTTCCAAGAGAAAAGTACTCTTTAATTCATTCTATCTGATGGATTATCATGACTCAAGCGGCAAGTATGCACATGGGCTGGTGGGCTACAACCAAGATGTGTGGATTGCGACTCTGTTTACAGAGCTGCCTTCCTCACTAAGAGGTGCAAGCCTAAAATCTATTACTAACAGGAAGCAAGGGTGTACAGCTCAGTAATGGGGGCCATAATGAACCTTGAGTGGAGCTAGGTGAACCTTCCTGTGACATCACCTGGCTCACCATGGTCTACAGTAATGGCTTGAACTGTGAAATTGTGTGGGGGATCTCTCAGCTATTTGGTATAGTGGTTAGGAGTGCGGACTCTAATCTGGGATAACCGGGTTTGATTCCCCACTCCTGCACATGCAGCTGCTGTGGGTCAGTTCTTTCAGAGCTGTTCTCTCAAGGTCAGTTCTCGAGAGAGCTCTCTCAGCCCCACCTACCTCACAGGGTGTCTGTTGTGGGGAGGGGAAGGGAAAGGAGATTGTAAACCATTCTGAGACTCCTTCGGGTAGTGAAGGGTGGGATAGAAATCCAACCTCTTCTTCTTCTAGGCTGGGAGGCGTGTTCAGAAAGTTCCCTTTTGCCTTAAGGGTCAGAGAGAGATGCAAAAGACAAATTTCCTATCCTGGGAGGGAAGGGGCCAGAGAGCAAGCATTCTGCCCCTACCCCCCAGAATTTCTCCGCTTGCATCATGGGAGTTTCCAATTCAGAATGTCCTCATAGAGCCCCAGGAGCACACAAATTACATACAAACCTCTAAGGTACAACAGAGAAAGCTGGGAGAGGGTCAGCATGCTGACTGTGTTTCAGTTCCCTGATGCCACCCAGGAAGCTTCTCCTGCAGGGGGAAGGGTCAGGATGCAGCTCCCCCAGGAATCCTTCCATCTCCACCCAAGAAGCCTCTTGCTGCATCTCTGCTGGGTTCAGCAAGAGGCTTCCAAAGCAGGGGAGTCCATGTTCTCATCCGGCCTGCAAAACATGGCTCCAGCAAGCGGCATGCGCCCTGTGGGCTGTATGCTGTACACCCCAGCTTTAAAGTTAATTTCAGTTCCTAACACGTCCCATCTCTAGGGGTCAGGCCGAGTAACAGAAATTAAAAACAAAATTACACCATTTTAAAAGATGTTACATAAAAACTGATTAAAATGACTGCATACCTGATTAACCCAGGTCGTTAAAGGCCCGCCCAAGGGCATCCTGTGGTGCTTCTTCAAGCTAACTCTGGCTTGGATGGATATTTCAAGGAAGGGACAGATAGCTGCTAACTACAAATCCCTATTTGCTCTTGCTGTTTAATACCAGAAGACAGTTCTATATATGTGGGTTTTAAGTCACATATATGGGGTTTTTTTCCTTTCAAATTTAACCAGGGTTTTATTGTATTTTTGGGGAGGTGTCACCATTCTTTATGGATCCTGAACCCTCGGGAATGGCCAAAACAGGAATCAATTAAATCAACTGACTTGGGGGCCTATAGGCAAGAACACACAGTTCCAAAGACTTGAGGGCACGTACATTTTCCTAGGGCCACAGTGGCTCAGAGGTTAAGACGCTGAGCTGCAGACCAGAAGGTTGGTAGCTTGACGGTTCAAGACCCAAGTGCTGCATGACAGAGTGAGCTCCTGTCTCTGGTCCCAGCTCCTGCCACCCTAGCAGTTCAAAAGCAAGAAATTGCAAATAGATAAATAGGTACCACTTTGGTGGGAAGGTAACAACCTCGGCATCTAGTCATGCCGGCCACATCACTACAGAAAAGTCTTTGGACAGTGCTGGCTCTTTGGCTTGGAAACGGAGATGAGCACTGCTCACTAGGGTCGGATTTGACCGGCTTTCAAGCAAGGGAAACCTTTACCTTTACCTTTTTATACCATTCTTTAGTAATCCTGAACCCTTGGGAATGGCCAAAACAGGAATCAATTAAATCAACTAACTTGGGAGCCTGTATACAAGCACACAGTTGCAAAGACTTGAGAGCACCTAGGGTTTCTAAAGCAGAGAGTAGCAATTTTTGATGATCTGACAACTGAGAATTTGACTTTGCCCCAACAATGTTCCTCGGGTCTGCTGAACAAAATTTCAGGAGGCTCAGTGGAAGAGGGACATCGACAGAAATCACTACTTCCTGTTATGACAGTGCAGTGGCGGTCAGTGTTTTGATTCTAGCAGGACCCCAGTAAACCTGAGAGGGTCAAAGTCCATTCTTTGTATTTATACCCATCCTGTCAATGTAAAAACACCATATTCGATACTTTTTGAGGCTGACATCAGGAGTCAGGAGACGGCTGCCCAGATCATTATGTGAAAACAGTTGTAGGAGCTCAAATGACATAGTGAAATGGGAGGGGGGGCAATAAAAGAACTTAGTGTGAAATAATTTTATTAATGATCTTTTTGTACCTGAGGACATTAAATATTGCAACTTTTGTATATATAAAAGCTTAGGAGCTTTCTGTATGGCAGAAACAGCACACATTCCTAAACTTTTACTGCATATGGTTGTTATAAGGTCATGTAAACATAGGCCTCATTTTTGTGCCTTTTTATTAGTTTGTCTGAATAAACAGAAATGAAGAGAAGAAAAAGAAACAGCCATTTTCTGTTAAGAAAACTTAACCCTGTTAGTGTTAAGTAAACCCTTGGGGCTCTGGAACTGTGAGCTTGGATGCAAGCTACCACTAGCCCAAGCAGAACATTCAATGCTTCTACAATTATGCAAGCTTACTCACACATACTAACCTGGGTAGGGTTGCCAAGTCTGGGTTGGAAAATACCTGGAGACATTGGGGGCGGATCCAGGAGAGGGCAGGGTTTGGGGAGGAGAGAAGCCTCAGCATGGTACAATGGCACAGAGTCCACCGTTCAAAGCAGCTATTGTCTCCAGGGGAGCTGATCTCTCTCAGCTGGAGATCAGTTGTAAAAGCGGGGGATCCCCAGGCTCAACCTGGAGGCTGGCAACCCTAAACCTAGGCACCATGAGGATTAGAACTATCAGCAAGACCATCATGGTCAATACATGGGGAAATGACCATAATTCATTATCATTTCTACAGGACTTCAATCCAATCCCTGTGACTAGAACCAGGAACCTTTGGGTATGTATCCTGCAGCTCAATGTAGTAAGCCCTCCAGGGCTATAGATCAGGTTTCCTCAGTTATCATGTCCACTTCAGCACCAGAGGGGCTCAACCCAGCCAGGCAATCCACCATTTCCCTGGACCCAGTAAAGCCATAAGGGCTTCAATCAGTCTTTGCTTGAACAAGAACCGTGAGCCCATCCGCCCAACTGCCAGAACACGTCCTCCAATATTTCACATCTAAAAACAGGAACTCAGTTGTTAGACTCAAAGGTGCACCCCTAGAATTACTGCCAGAGCCTCTCAAGTATGACAAGTGACTGAAAGGTCTAGTGTACCTTCTACAGGATGTTTCCATTTACTCTGCATCTGGATTTAAGAGTTCTGGAAAGAGTTCTGGAAAAATTTTAATGTCACCTTGGTTCATTCTGATAAAACACATCATGTGGCTTTTGCTTCAGATTAACATTCAGCCTCTCAGTCATTATACTTCAGGGAGGTCACTTTTTGTATTTCTGGGTAATGTGCAAAGGAGGAGCAGGCACACTTCCCCCCACTGCAACAAAGATTGGAAGTCCTTTTGTTGCAAATTACCAAAAAGCACAAGCCACCTGTGTGCCTTTCTTAGTAAACAATGAGTTAACTCCAAAGAGGATTCAGGGATGCCATTTATCTATCAAATGTTCCTTCACACACAGCTACCATGCTCACAAGCCAGTGCTTGCAATGAGAGGGCCACCACAACTGTACCTGTTTCTCCCCTATCAGACAAATGTTTCCATAGGCACAAGGATTTCCATTTGTAAAATCTTCCTGCATTCCCCCCCTCAGCAACTCAAAATTCCTCCTTCCCAAATCTTATTCCTGGGCCAAGAACAGGATTGCAAGGAGGCCTTTTTGCCATAGGAAGGTGAAAGTCAGCACTCTGTGAGCAGAGATCCTTGCATCTACAGGAACATCTCATCTGGATCCAACCCACTGATTGAAGCCCTGCTTCTAAGTCACAGCAAATGTGTCTACAATCTGTGTAACAGTGTACACTCATTTTTTTCTCTTTATGTATGTTGAGTAATTCTCATATTACAGTCAATGCTGAACATGTAATTTAAGCCTCACATTTATCCAGGTATCAGTCCCTGGTTGCCTTTATAAAGTGAACACACATCAAGTCTTTCTTACAGCTATATGCATACAATTTATGTATTTATTTACTACATTTATACCTCGCCTTCCTCCCCAATGGGGACCCAAGGCAGCTTACATCATTCTCCTCTGCTCCCTAGGAAGGAAGGAAGGAAGGAAGGAAGGAAGGAAGGAAGGAAGGAAGGAAGGAAACCCTGCGAGGTAGGTTAGGCTGAAAGAGTGTGACTGGTCCATTCAGTGAGCTTCCATGACACAAGTGTAGATTCGAACCCAGGTCTCCCAGATACTACACTCCTAGCCACTATGCCACACTGGCATGTAATGCAGGATGTGCATGCATTAACTATAACACATGAGCAGTGAACATAAGAACATAAGAGAAGCCAATGCTGGATCAGGCCAGTGGCCCATCCAGTCCAACACTCTGTCACACAGTGGCCAAAAATACCAGGTGCCCTCAGGAGGTCCACCAGTGGGGCAAGGACACTAGAAGCCCTCCCACTGTTGCCCCCCCACCCCAAGCACGAAGAATACAGTGCATCACTTGCCCCAAACTGAGAGTTCCTATCTATACTTTGTAGGTAATAGCCACTGATGGACCTCTGCTCCATATGTATTTAATTCCCCCTGGAAGCCGTCCATGCTTGTGGTCGCTGCCACCTCCTGTGGCAGTGAATTCCACATGTTAATCACTCTTTGGGTGAAGAAGTACTTCCTTCTATCTGTTCTAACCCGACTACTCAGCAATTTCATGGAGTACCCATGAGTTCTTGTATTGTGAGAAAGAGAGAAAAGTACTTCTCTCTCTACCTGCTCTATCCCATGCATAATCTTATAAGCCTCGATCATGTCACCCCTCAGCCGTCGTTTCTCCAAGCTAAAGAGACCCAAGCGCTTCAACCTTTCTTCATAGGGAAAGTGTTTTTTTAGGTGTGGCAACCAGAACTGTACACCGTACTCCAAATGAGGTTGCACCATTGATTTATACAGGGGCACTATGATACCAGCTGATTTGTTTTCAATTCCCTTCCCAATAACCCCCAGCATAGCGTTGGCCTTTTTCATTGCAGTCGCACACTCTCTCGACATTTTCATTGAGTTATCTACTATTACTCCAAGATCTCTCTCTTGGTCAGTCTCTGCCAGTTCAGACCCCATCAACGTGTATTTATAGTTAGGATTTTTGGCTCCAATGTGCATCACTTTGCACATGGCCACATTGAACCCCATTTGCCACGTTGATGTCCACTCGTCCATCCCCGACAGATCCCTTTGGAGCGCCTCACAATCCTCCCTGGTTCTCACCACCCTGAACAACTTTGTGTCATCTGCAAATTTAGCCACTTCACAGCTTACTCCCAACTCCAAATCATTAATAAACAAGTTAAAAAGCATTGGACTGAGTATTGATCCCTGTGGTACCCCACTACTTACCGCCCTCCACTAGAACATGAGATGGGTCATGTGTACAGGGATGCTCAACAAAATATGTACTCCCCTTCTAACCTTGCTTTGGTAGCAATCAGCATCTACAGAAACTGAACACTGATGACCTTCACAGCAGAAGACGTACTGTGTAGATGCAGGAGGGTTTTTTTGCAGGTCCCCAACTGGCTGCTGCTTTCAAATTTAAGCTTATCCATCATCGTTTTGTATTTCAAAAAAAGAGAGAAAATGTATATCATCACCTGTATAGGATTTCTCTCAAACAGCTTTTCTGTTGGTCTAACGGCGTTGTTTTAGCAAGAATGCAGCTATGATATCTTCGGTCCTCTGACCCTGGTTTTCACAAGGTCAACCCTGGGAATTTATGGAGTAGCGGGTGGAGGGAGAAAATATGTATATGTCATTGATTGGCTTGGTGCAAGTTCCATGGGTACAGTTCCAAGGTTGCAACATTAAAGCAAGATGGTTGCGCTGAAGGTTAAGACACAAGCCCATGGGTCTCTTGTGCTTAATTAACCTTGCAAATCTCATTTCATGCTCTTTGTAAAAAAAAAACAAAAACAGAATGTTTTTTCTGGATAAACACTGACCTTCATTCTCCTACATAGCACATGAGCACACAAATGCCATGCTGTGACCTTACAACAAGTATTGATTCACTGTCAAAACTAACGCACTGATCGCATGGGGGGAAACTCCATCTTTTTTTTTTTTTAATTTCAAGCATTTCAAACTATGTTCTTTTCACCACCTGGTGATCCTGTTTCCGGGAGCAAAACTGTAATCATGGGAATTCCCTGCTTGCTTAGCTGCAGGGAAAAGTTATTGAACACTGGCTGTAGCACATGACATATTAAGACAGGGCCCTGAAAAGGTACACAAGACAGCCAAGGAGAAACCAGTGGCCTTCCCATTCCATGCTGTGCTGCTATTTCTCATCTGCCCAATGTGCATGTAGTGAATCGGGTCAACTGCAAGTTCATTTAAGTTAATGTGTATCTTTTCCAGGAAACTTTGGCACAATCCATTGCTCCCCATCCCATCACATGGAGGCAGCCTTACAAAGACTCAATACTGTCTACTCTGACTAGCAGGGGATCTCTAGAATATCAAGCAGAGGTCTTTTAACTGGATGAACATGGGATGTTCTGCATCCAAAGCATGTGCTCAACCACTGAGATGAGTTAAAGCCTAACCTGAAACAAGTGTGTATTCATGATTCCCTCTTCAGCACCTTCAGCACCATCTCCCTCTTTGTCTGCATCCTTCTATCCAACAATAAATAATATAGGATAAATAATAAATCAACACCTTATCAAGGGATCGGTTCTGATCAGAAAGAACCAATCCTCTGGGAAATTCATGTTTTGCATATGCAAACAACCCAACAGCACTTACGGGTTACATCCTGCAGAGTTCCCACTAACTAAACGGGGGTGGTTTTTGGCAAGTCCCTCCCCATGCTGCCTCTGGGAGTCCCCTAGGAACAGCCTTTGGAAATCCCTTCCATCAGTAGAGATTAGCCGCTGGGTGTCTTGTAGTCCGCAAACACACACACTGCTCCTCCGCTGACCAGGGAAGAGATGCTGAGAGGATTTTCTGACGGCATCGCTTGATGAAAGATTCATCACACCGACTAATCTGAAAATCCTCAAACATATGCTGGATAAGTATTGTCAAAACGTTTGGGGATATAAAATATTACACACCAAAAAAAATACCACAGGTTAATTAGAATGTTCAGGCGTGCCACATTTGTACATGTGCCAGTGTTCAGCTCAGCCTACTTAGAAGGGGTGAGGGATTCCTCCCAGATGCACACTGGATGCAGCTGCTCTGGCAAGAAGAACACTCTTAATTGTAACAAAGCATAAAGGTCAGAAGGGGGTTATTGCCTGCACAGGTTTTGGAAGCTTCCAGAGTTTATTTTGAAGTCCTCATCCCTGCTCTTTCAACCCTCCCCCCAAATCTACATTCTATCTGTTCTCCTTTGTGCAAATCTAATCCAATAGTTCTTTTTTCCCCTTCACCATTTCCTATAAAGTGTGCAATTTTTTTTCAATATTATTTGTGCTTTAGTAGATCATCCACAGACACACACACAAACCCCTCATGAGTGAAATGCATTGTATGCATTAAAACCTCATAAACTGCATATAAGCATTTATGACTTGCAAACACAAAATAAAACCAATCTGCAAAACCAATGGCTTTTGCAGAAATTTATGAAAGCAAAAAAAAAAAAAAAAATGGGGCCCAGACAGTGATCCTTAAAGCTTTCTGGGTTTCCTTGTTCTTGTCAAGATTCTGCTCCAACGGAGCTGAACTCTGTAATTCAATTATGCTCGTGTTGTGTATATCACACCATTTTAAATGGCAAGCAGTTTAAAACCTTGTTATCTTTGCAATGCAGAGAGATCATTCCTAGGACAGATTCTCCAGCCCTTACTTTTCTACTTTGGCACTCTCTGCACTGCTCCCAGCATGTTCAGTCCCTATCCAGAGCCCGAACATCACATTTAGAGAGAAGGACAAAAAAAAATGGAAGAAGGATTGCATGATACATCACATTGTCTAGAGGAGCTGTGAACCCTGCTCATCCAAAAGTGGTGATGGTGGTGACGATGATGATGATGATAAAGAAGAAGAAGAATTTATACCAGTAATACACAGTGTTGTCTTTCACTACCCCAGAAAGATAGCAGACATCTCTTAAAATATGCATTCCTGCATACTGTCCCCTGAAGCTTACAATAAAACACACAAGTACACAATGGGTAATAGATTCTAGTATCTGGGATCCCCATGAGTACAGTCTCTGCTCCTGAAGAATCCCCACAGATCTGCTATGAAGTTCCACCAAAGGGCATGCATTAAAACAGAGCTAACAACAAATTCAAAGGGCAGTTTAGATCAGGGAACCCACACAGGGCAGAGGTCACTTATGCCTTGTCCTAGGATTCAGGACTCAGCCGTGTTGGTCTGAAGCAACAGAACAAAGTCTGAGTCCCGTGGCACCTTTAAGACCAATGAAGCTTAATTCTGGATATAAGCTTTCATGTGTATGCATGTGTCTGAAGAAGTGTGTATGCACAAGAAGCTTATACCCAGAATTGAACTTTGATGGTCTTAAAGGTGCTACAGGACTCAAACTTTGTTCTTGTTCTAGCACTGCTACTCTGATCAAGACTGATCCCCACCACCATACACGCACAGGCTGCTTTTAAGTACAAAATAAGTAAAGCTCAAAAGTCAGTCAAATCCAACTCTAGGAGGCGGTGCTCATCTCCATTTCCAAGCTGAAGAGCCAGCACTGTCCAAAGACTTCTCTGTGGTCATGTGGCCAGCATGACTAAACGCCGAGGTGCATGGAACACTGTTTACCTTCCCCACTGAAGCGCTATCTATTTATCTACTTGCAATTTCTTGCTTTCGAACTGCTAGGGTGGCAGGAGCTGGGGACAGAAACGGGAGCTCACTCCATCACGTGGCACTCGGGTCTCGAACTGCCGAGCTACCAACCTTCTGGTCTGCAGCTCAGTGTCTTAACCTCTGACCCACCACAGCCTCTAAGTACAAAATAGGGGATCAGTTTACAGACCTCACACATCACAACTTCCCTAAGGAGACAACCTGCCCTTCTCCCCCGACCCCCAGGTACTACAGCACAAGCCTTCAGTTTTACTTAACTGGGCTGCATTTCATTTCACACAAGCTGACAGAGGCTATCATGGAAACTTGGACCACAATTCATTCCCATCAATTTGACACTAATGTCCAAATTTGCCAGCCATAGGAAGCAGTTTGGTAGAGGTCACTCTGCCGCAAAGAAATACCTAAGGAAGCAATGTGCATACTGTCCTAGGAGTAAGGCACACCGAATGCAGTGGGAATTACTTGTGCCCATAATTGAGCTGCCCTATACTCCTGCTTCCTATCCCCCATGTATAATGCAACAGCCAAAGCCACTCCAATTTCTATAATATTCACACACATTCATCTTCCAATCCTTCTGCTTGAAGGAGTAGGACAAGTAAGATTGGTCCCAGTGATGCCTGATCACTCGGACAGCTCAGTCTGCAAAATGTCTGCAATTTGCAATCAGCACAGTCAAACGTTCAATGAATGGTTTCCATTCAAAGAGTCTGAAAATGTTCTTATCAATGCAAAAAAGGTCAGTTGAACATGCATATTATCATACTGCTTCCCCACAGCTTCCTCTCATCCACAGTCACTTCTCTCTTGCCTGCTGTTCACAAATATATTTAAAGATGGAGAATACACACTTTTTACATAGTGCCTTACGTATGAATGCATCTCCCTTTGTCCCATACAGCTGCGCTGCCTGACCCGTTTTTTTGTTAACAAGAAAAGCAGGCAAGTTGTCCAGGTTGTAATTAATTTGCATATACCTGCTCCTCCAGTGCTTTACCATGAGTCTCCCCTCCCCAAAATTATTTTGCTTCCTGACCAGGAGGAAAATCAGAATACAGAATCAGTTGTCCTTCCATTAGGGATACGCTCTCAACAATCAGGAGCCATTTCCACTGTTTCCCTAAGGTGTGTGCACCTCCATCTCTAAGACAATCCTTGGACAATTTAATTTCAGATATCTCAGCTTGGAGTCCTGTACCTTTAAGGCCTAACAATGCTCATCCAGTTCCTTTAACGGTGAAATTGACTGAGGTTTTCAATTGCTAAGAAATTAGTCAATTTCCATTTCGAAGGTTCTCCTTAAAATACTATGGTAAACCTGCTAATTCAGAGTAATAAAGATGAAATTCACCAAGGGTTTTAGCAACTAAAGATACATCACCCTAGAAGGTTGGTGCCTGCTCAGCCCTTAGTAGAAGGCCTTCATGGAATACCTTCAGTTCTATGGTATGTGTGTGTGTGTGTGGGGGGGGGGAATATAAAAAATAATAACTAGATGGACCAATGTTCTTATATGATATAAGCCAATTTCATACATTCAGTGTCCTGTAAGAGAAGGGTGCACGGTAGTTAGGACATCGTTTTCCCTAGCCAGTCTTCACTCCTTTTGAACTATAGCCTCTATAAATTTCACTGTACTTTTCTTAACTCTGATCACCTTTCCTCTTCTGGTCTGCGTTCTTTTTTAAAATGGTCTTCTGGCCCTTGTTCTTGTTGAAGAGACACTTTCCTCCCAAGCAACCTTGGTAAATCCTTGTCAAATCCAGCAGACAGAAATTATGTAGTTCAGCATGAAATAAGGATGTGTGAAACCCTTCCAATTATTTTTCAACTGTTATTTCCACTTTGCTGAACCACACATCACACATTCGGGATGCTTATCCATAAACACAGTTATGTATCTTTTTTAGTGTTGGATTTTCTGATTTGTTTGCTAAAATCCTAGAATAATTGGATGCTGTTCCCTACTTAAAGACACAGTGACAGAGCTTAATTGTACATTGTTCACCACTGAAAAGCAGCGTTTTGGTTTCACTGTGCATGGTTCCTAATTGAGCACAGAGCTTTTTTTTGGGGGGGGGGGGTAGTTTTAAGTTTATTCAGGCACATATGCAAAAACATACTTGCCCATTTATAAACCTCTTTTGTTGTTGAGAGGAAAAACCTGCTGCAGGGATGGCTGCAGGGATGGGCAAGCATAACTGTGCATAGCTGCTGTATGTGTATGCACAACAGCCATGCCCAGACATAAATACCACATTAAATGATATCTGAAAGCTTCTCATCCCTGCAGTTTCAACCTGAAAATCTCCATTTCAGTTTCATTTCTCCCTTCTATGAAATGAACTTAACATTCTTTCTTTCCCCCCTCCCCCTAAAACTGTAAGAAATTTTCAACATGTGGGTAACAGTAAAGTTGCATCATACTGTGTCAGGAGAGCCAGTTTGGTGTAGTGGTCAAGTGCGCAGACTCTAATCTGGGTTTGATTCCCCACTCCTCCACTTGCACCTGGCTGGATGACCTTGGGCTAGCCATAGTTCTGTACCAGGTGTTCTCTCAAGGACAGCTTGGGAAAGAGCTCTCTCAGCCCCACCTATCACACAGGGTGTCCGTTGTGGGGAGGGGAAGTGAAAGGAGTTTGTAAGCCACTCTGAGATTCCAAGTGAGTGAAGGGCAGGGTATAAATCCAATCTCTTCTTCTTCTTCTTCTCTTCATAGATGCATAAATGTAATACGTTGTATATGTCATGTGTATACAATACAAACAAGTCCACAAAATCAACCAATGTGAAGAGCAGAAACTGCTGATAAACAAACATAAAGAGTTGAGGTGTGTTAGAGGGAGGACAGGCAATGCCCTCATCCCTAATTTTGAGTCTGGTGGTACCTTAGAGCAGGGGTGGGCAAATAGCGGCCCACGGGCCACATGCAGCCCGCCACAGAGTTTTTTGCAGCCCACCAAGACAGTCGGCCATGTGGTTTCAGTCAGGCCTCCATTGGGAATCTCAACAAGCAATCTCACTCCTGATTTCAAAAAAAATTGTAGAAAAGTGTGATAGGGAACATTTGTCTCATTAAACTGATTCTAAAATTAAATGTGCTTACAGCTATAGATGATATGAAATTAGCACAATAAATAAATTGAATAAACTACCACTATTTTATTTATTTTATATTTATTGATTTTTATGATACAATTTATACCTTTTCTGAAATGCAAAGTTAACTAATGAATGCAATCATTTTAAAAGGTACGGCCCTCCGCTAACCTCCGCTCCCACAAAGTGGCCCCTGAGCCAAAACAATTGCCCACCCCGCCTTAGAGAATTGCTAGTTATGCAATCTGATGACTCTCAAAAGTTCATACCCCCAAAATATTGTTGGTCTCTACAGTGCCTACTGGATTCAAATCTAGCTCTTCTATCACAGACCAACACAGCTACCCTCCGAAACCATATTCATCCCTATTTTTTTTCCTAACTTGCAAGTAACCAGATATCCTTGTGAGAGCAACAGGTGAACAGGATCAAGTCTACCATCTCATTTGCTATTTATGGTAACAGCTTCCTCTAACTGACATCAAGGGAGAAGGTATGCCTCGGCCAGAAGAGATGAGAGTGGGAGTCCCTGTCCTCCCTATTCAGAAGAGAGACAGTTTGGAAGAACTGGGTTTGATTCCCCGCTCCTCCACATGAAGCCAGCTGGGTGACCTTGGGCCAATCACAGCCCTCTCTGAGCTCTCTCAGCCCCACATACTTTACAGTGTGTCCATTGTGGGGAGAGGAAGGGAAGGAGATTGTAAGCCACTCCAACTCTTCTAAACCAGCTTTTCTTCTTCTTCTAGTTGCAGTTGACTCAAGACACTCCTGATTTGATCTCTTTGCTGAGGAGGGGCACACCAGTTGGCTTCCCCAAAGGGTAATACCAAAGGATATTTCCCTCTTCTGCAGGGACTTCAGGTGAGGAATGGGAGGAGTTGTGCAGTTGTGGAAGGCTGCTGAAACCTCCAGTACTGTGTCAGGAGAGACAGGAAGAGATGGCATCAGGCTGAAAAAATGAGGGGCTCAGCTATAAACTCCATAGGGTCTGTGGCTCTTAATCACCCCACCTTGCTCTTGATGCCAATGAACAGCAGGTTGTTAAAAATAAAAAGACAACTTCAGTCTTACTGTTGGACGAGAATACAGAACTGGCATGGACTATTGAGCCCTGGCTGGCTGCTGAGAACGGCAGGCCTCCAGTTCACTAACTCCATCACTGGCCTCCAGACACTAGTCAGGGTGGGGGCATATCCAGTATTCCGTAAACTTGAATGGGGGGGGGGGGAATTACATATTTATTTTCACTAACCTGTAACTGAAATTTAGCATGTCCTTCAGTTATAAATATAGGCAACAAACAGTAGTATTGGCAGCAATATTCCATTCTAAGCTGTAGAATCCTGAGCAAAAATTCTACTTTGTGAGCTACTGGCATCAAAACTGTGAGTGAACCATTTGGCTGCGGCATAGATTAGTTTGCTCTGGAGCCATCTTTCCTGAGCTAAGGCAAAAATGTGTGGGCCGGAGGCTAAAAAATGGAGCTAGCTCACACTAACTAAACTTAGAGGGAACACTGGTTAGCAGTACTTGTGACGTTGTCACCAATGGAAATCACAGATATTCTCATATCACATTACAGTTTTTGCAGATATCTCAAAATATTGTTTATGCTCACTTTGAAATCACGGTAGTTATTAGACCCCCTAGAGTACCCATGATCATAGTCTTCCTGTCTACAGGCACTTGTGCGACGTGGCTGGCCAGCTATCGGGTAACTCTGTGTCTTGTTGTCCTTCAGCCACCAAACAATGAAGTAGCATGTTCTCACATCGGTGACCCTGACATCTATGTTGCTTTCCGGTATTTCCTATCTACAATTGCTTGTTCATCAATATGTGAAAGGGAGTCAATTTCACTCGTTAAAGATTTTTGCAAAACTGGACAATTCAAATGAAAATTCTTAACTCTCCGTAAGGCAGCATGGCCTTTTGTAACATGGATAGGAGTGCGGGCTTCAAATGTGGACCAGGCAAGTTCAAAAAAATTAAAATGGTTATTTAATGCATTAATAAAGAAGCACAGATATTACCATATCACAAATGTGTTTTTTTTAAATTTATTTTGATCACTGTATTTCAATATAATTGGTTCCCTTTATAATCCTAAGTATTTTATTTTATACATTTTAAAACAATATTCTGAGAAGGGTTCCATAGGCTTCACCAGACTGCCAAAGGGGTCCGCGACACACAAAAAAGTTGAGAACCCCTGCCTTATACAGCTTTCTACAAAGACAGTGCCCCACTGATCGTTCATTTTTTCTGCTGGGTTCTACAGGGAGAAGCTAAGGATCCTGTGGACCCCCATCTAGGTAGCTACTCCAGTAGGTAGCTAACCCACTATTTAGGTAGCTACCCAGTAGACTTCTGTGCCCAAAATATCGCTCTAAAAAATTGGGGTTGGTGCTGGGCATGCAATGTGTGAGCTGATGTATCCTAATTGTCCACAGCTTCCCACTCAAAAGCACAGACTTGCCTATCAAACATCCTTCCCCATTCTATGCAGCCGGGCTACATTTTTCAATGTCGTGCCCCTGATGTATTTCTTTTTTTGCTGCAGATCCCCATTAAACTTCCCCCTGTCATTGTATTCAGGAGATTTTTCAACAATTGCTAATATGCCATTTTCATTTCAGGAAGTGAAGTTAAAGATATTTGCAGTGGCCCCCACCACCACCACCCAGTTTGAACGTTTTTAAGTTCCCTGCTCTCCTGAGGATAATGGAAAGGGCAAGCTGTGCATGGACAGAGAAGAATTTTCAAAACTAGCTCTGAAGCTTCTCCAAGACCCTTCAGATTAAATGAGTTGAGCATGTTTCCATGGCTTCTGAGACGACTGGCAGCACACAAGTCTCTTGCAACTTCCTTTGTTAGTGATCACATCAGCAAGGCTAAAATGGCCAGCAAGGCAAAGCTAATTGATTTTCACTCTCTATATGAAAGAACCGTTGGTGGCAATTGTGAAATTTCCACAATTAAAGAAGGAAACGGGTTGGGACCAATCACCCGCTGTGAGATGAAATCTCAGGGAAATGTTATCCCAAGAGGAAAATGTTATTCCGAGAGAGCCAGGTTGGTGTAGTGGTTAAGTGCACAGACTCTGATTTGGTAGAACTGGGTTTCATTCCCCACTCCTCCACATGTAGCTGCTGGTGTGACCTTGGGTCAGTCACAAGTTCTTTCAGAAAGCTGTTCTCTCAAGGGCAGTTCTCAAGAGAGCTCTCAGCCCCACCTACCTCCCAGGGTGTCTGTTGTGAGGAAAGGAAAGGAAGGAGATGGTAAGCTGCTCTGAGACACCAAGTGAAGGGCAGGGTATAAATCCAGTCTCTTATCTTCCTCTCTCTCTCTTCTGTGCCTAGACCTTGATACCTTTTCACCCAAACTCTGCTGTCCCTTTGAGAAGATTCACCACACTCCATGACAGCCAGCATGGGGTAGAGGTAGGCTAGGATCTGGGAAACCCAGGTTCAAATCCCCACTCTGTCACAAAAGGTTGCAGGGTGATCTTGGCCCAGTCACCTTCTCTCCCCAATGTCAACCTAACCTACCTCAAAGGGTTACTGCTTTGAGGACAAAACAGAAGAGGCGAGAGCTATGTCAGAGGCTGCTTTGGATCCCCCATTAGGGAGAAAAAACAGGGTATAAACATTAAATAAGTAAAATGTCACGCTTCCAGATTTCAACATGCAAAGTCTCACAACCAAAGCTTTCCGCTCTTACTTTCCACAAGGTTTTTTTTTTTTTACAGCCACCCCCTTTCGATCCATTTTATTATGCCTGACACGAAAGGAAGGATAAAACCAACCTATCTAGCTTGCATACCTGTTCTTCATTTTTCTCTCTTGCCCAAATACATCTATCCATCATCTGTAGAGAAAGCTGCATCAGTCTGAGTAAGAGAGAGAGAGAGCGACTGCGTGTGTGAGAGAGAGAATGTGTGAGTGAGGAGGGGATCGTCTGTTATTGACAGATATTGCCCTACATTTGAAGCATAGGGAGAAACTGTGCTGTCAAACACAAAAATCATCTTACAAAGACATGCTTTTTCTCCCCCAGGAAACTAGTCGACAACTGGGGGGGGGGGGGAGGCTGTAATTGGGAGTGCAGCAAGCGGGAGTTATTTTTTAATACACAAGCAAGGAACAAAGTGGCATCAAAGCAAGCCCCTAGTGAGGCTACCGTGAGGGGAGTCCAACCCATGACAATCAAAGGATTTCCTTCAGATTTCATTTGCTTTGGAATCCAGAACTCCTCACAAGATCAACAGCACTCTTTTGAGAAACAAACAACAACCTCTAAAGCCTCTAACACACTGCTTGGGATGTAAGCCCACCAAAGGCCTGGCCAAAGTCAACTGCACACTCATGAAGTGCAACTGAACAAAACTTCTTGTCATCCAGTCCTGTGATGCAGGCACACAACCAGGCCCCCATAAACACGCCTGGGAGGCAAAACCGCTGCCAAAAAGAAATCAGCATTCTCCTTACAAGGAGTCTAATGGCAAAACTAGATATTTTTAATGGCCGGGAGGGGGTATTATTTGTCCAGGAGAACAAATAATGCATGTGCAACCCCCTCACGGCCAGTTCAGGGTTGCTGACGTCACCTCTTCCCCCTCACTGTGATCCCAACTCAACTCAGGCCTCTGCCGCATTGGGGAAATTAGACCCCAGCAGCTGCCATCTGAAATGAGGGGAATGAGATTGGGTCAGGGAAACCTGAGCTTGTTTTTAAAAAGTAGCATCTAGTCTGGCCCTAAAGTTAGATGGGAAAGCCCAACCCCCAAAGGAGGTTCTTGGACTGGCCATCTCATCTTCAGCTGTCCAACACTGGCTATAGAAACCAGGTCCTCAAATTCTTTCATGTCCTGTAACCCCAGGAGTGGACAGAAGGAAGGAGGAGGAGGAGGAGATTAAATTTATACCCCACCCTTCACTCTCAGAGCAGTTTACAATCTCCTTTCCCTTCCCCTCCCCACAACAGATACCCTGTGAGGTCAGTGGTGCTGAGAGAGCTCTTTCGAGAACTGCTCTTTCAAGAATAGCTCAGACAGAACTATGGCTTACCCAAGGTCATCCAGCAGCTACAGGTGGAGGAGTGGGGAATCAAACCCAGTTCTCCCAGATTAGAGTCCGCACACTTAACCACTACACCAAACTGGCTCTCTAGGATGCTTGCCTCCCCACAGCCTAGGCAAAATGAAAACAGCAGTATGGTGTCACCTCAAAGTCTAACAAAATTTATGTCTGCATAAGATTTTGCAATTCTGTAGCTCATTTCATCAGATGCAAGCTTCCCCTTCGAAAGATCCCCCCCCCCCCCCCCCGGACTCAGGATCATACCATCTGACTACGATTTTCGATTAATTCAGCCCTTGGCTCCGGCTTCTTCACCAAGTAATGATTAAACTCATTTCCAGCTAGGTTTTCCAATGGAAACAAAAAAATTGAAGAAGAGTACTAGAACTGTAGAGAACAGCAGGCAGGCAGGCAGCTACTTGATCAATGTGGCACGCAGATGGGGTACGGTTTATTAGGACAAACACAATGGGCAGGCATGCATCCACTCAAGCCAAGAACTTTAAAAATATTGCTGTGCCTCATGCCGCCTTCCTATGGCATGCTGTGTTCACACTGGCATTTTACTGCTAATTTACTGCAGGATCTACCTGTAATGTTTTAGGGTTTATAACTAAAGGATGTATTGCGATAGTGTGTTACTTTTCTGGTGCTGAGAGCCTTTTCATTTCATCTGTTTCTGTTGCCCGCATTTCCAATTTCTTTCTTTGACACCTTTCATATGGTGTGGCTATGCAACTGATGCAAAAAACAACAACAGACATCAACATTAACAACTCTCCTCTCATTAGTATGTTACTATGGTAAGGAGAGAAAAAAAATACATCTCCAGTTTCCATTGGAAGCACCCATGTTCACAACTGGAGTTCACAAAATATGGTAACATCCCAAATACCTAACCACTGGTTGATGATGTTCAGTTATGGCTGAAGGATTGGACAGCAGCTTACTGCCCTCCTCGAAAGAAGTCAAGAAGCGTAGGAAAAGAGTAAAGGGACAAAAATGGTAATGTGCCCCTTTCTAAGGCCCTTTTCCCATGTACCTTTATTCAGTGCAAGGAAACATGGGGCAGCTGCTTGTGTTATTCCCAAGCTGCAGGGGGGCGGGGGGGAAGCAAAGGTGAACAATGGTATTTAGGCCCAATTTACACCTCCCCTCTGAAGTAGTTTGACTGCTGTCTTTTCCTACCCTCATTTCACGCTGGTTTCAAATTTCACTCCCTGGATCTGAAGAGTACTAAGCAACAGGATCTGTTTAAAGCAGTATAATGTTAGCTTGACCACAGGAGGGCAATTAATGAATGTAAACAGTAATTTTTAAACTAGAACAAGTATGGTTTGAAACTAGAAACAGGTACAGATGGGGTTTTTTGAAACTAGAATGTTTCCAGTGGGAAAGTCAGATGTAGATTTGACCTTAAGACCCCACTAAAAGGACCAAGAGAAATACTTCAATACAGGATGTAGCCACTGCTGTTTCTCCTATTTGCTCCCTTTACTCGTCCTCAGGGGGTTTTTTGCTCATCCAAGAGTCGTATTCTTAAAACAGCATCTCTCGTGCATTTTCTCAGGCTTGCTACTTTTTTATTTTGCTGCTCTGTGTGCCCGGAATGGTCTTCTGCCATTGATTCAGCTAGCTTCTTCTCTTCTTACAGAAGAGGAAGGTATTGCAAAACTCACGTTTTTCCACTCTAGCTTTTCCTTCCTGCCCATTCTTGTCTTGATAGACATTTGGCAGATCTCCGTTCTTCCTCCTAAATCCTTTTCCACTTTGCACCGTGTTTTACTGACAGGGTGAGCAGCAGCTTTCTGTTTGGGGGACCGGGGATGGAGGTGCCTACATGGTTCAAATTTGACCAGATGATCTTCCTTTGAATTTCAAAGGACTTTGAGATGAAATGCCCAAGAATTAAAGAAACGTCCTAATGATTTTCCTGGTGTCTGTGGAGACCATAGACAAAGGGTCAATAATTTAAGGCCCGTGGGTGTGCAAGGCCAAGAAGGGAATCCTGGGTAAAGTGATCATGTGTTACAGCCTAAAACACCATGAAATCGGAGCAACCTTTCAAACCAGTGCTTGGTTTGCTCAAAAAAGTGTGTTTTCAGTATACAAAGCCTAGTTTTGAAGGGACTTCTATTTTGTTGTTTGTAATTTTCAACACACAAGCAAACTTTCCTGAGAACCTTGTACTTTGTATTATGTAGAAGCGGTACAATACATTATGGTGATCTTCGGGCTCCCACCAACGTTTTGTTCAGGGCAAAGAAGTAACTCTGGTATGATACTTCTGTATGCATCAAGAAAACTGACCTGTGGGTTGTATCTGAAGATCTTCTCCATACTAGCATTGCTCCAGTTACCAGGAAGGGTTGGCATGGCACTACAGGATAGTGTTTCCCTCACATGTCCCAGAGCTTCTGTAACCCCCTAGGTGGGAATGGAATAAACCTGGAAGGGGTGGAGCCTCTAGATGCAGAAGGGTGCAGACCTTGTGGAAAGCTGAGGTTACCCTTCCATTACTACTGGGCCAGCCCAGGCTGGTGTGGTTTCTGTGTCTTAAAAGTAACCTCAGAAGGGGCCTCCTGTTAAATTCACATGTACCAGGTTTTGGCAAAATGCCTATACTGGTACTCGGCACAGGTTTTTTTTACCTATTGCATTTGATAATCCAGCTCAGTTTAGCATAGAGACTGTTAGCTGCAGTTAGATCACCCCTCCTAGCTAGCCAGGGGGCGTGTCTCTCATCAACTGTATACTCCATGAGTGCATTCACAGGCCACTGAATTTTGTGCCAGTACTGAACTACAGCAATTGTTTTGCAACTGGATTTTCCTGCATGGACAAGACAATCCAGGCACAAGTTATTGTTATAACGCAAAGAGTAGCACAATATCCAGTGATATCTAGATGTGGCCCAAGTTACAAAGAACTGACCCCATTCCAGGTTTCATCCAGCTGCTTCTCCTGTCCCCAGCTGACATGAACCCCGACGTAATTTCAAGCTCCCTGTGTTTCTCATAGCCAGTGAAGTTATATGGAAGCTCGTCTGTGATGATAATACCATTTAACAGTTGTCAGGATAGATTTGAGAGAAGACAGGGGTTTAAAGTCCTACAAAGTATTTTTCATCTCTTTGTAGAATCCCAGGGAATCCATAAGATAAAATTATTCTTTTGAAGTTGCTTTTTAAAAAGTCAGATACGGAAATGTGACATTCATATTTGTGAAAACAGATTATTCAGATTGCAGGATTAGGAGAATTTCTTCGCTGTAAAGACATCAGCAGAGCGTGGTTTTTTTTTTTAACTCTGTTGAAAGGCTGACCCTCACAACACAGATACTCCTCGGTGGAAAGGTGATTTGGGTCACTGGCTTAGTTTGCCCACTGGAGCAGGTAAGCTTCTTATATCCATAAGCTTACTCTCATGCAAACCCCACTTTAGAATCTGACAAATAGACAGGCCAACCCATACAATGCAAACACCACACTGCCCCAGTAAGTCTGTTTTCTCTACGGGATCTCTCCCTGGTAGGTCACTGGCTTATATGCATCAAAGCCTTCTGTGGCATGGTGGGTCAAAACCAAAAACTATATATGTAAGATACATTTCCTTGGGAAGAGATTCTGATGTCCACACCTATTGACTTGGCCAGTGAGAGATGGCTTTGAGGTTTGGGATAGGATATCAATGTAGGAATGAGCACAAAAATACAAAACTTCTGGAAGTTCTGAAGCCATGAGAGAAAATAATGTTTCCTCTTTCTTCTTCTCCAAAGAAGGAGATTTTGGGGAGAATTTAAATACATGGCATATTGATTTATCAAAACTTGGGCCTGGATTCATGAAAATATTACAAAAAAAATGTTGAATTGTTCCATACCTTTTACTCCTGAATTATTTCTATTGACCAGAAAATTGTAAAAAGGATGTTTTTTATCTTATTATACATGTATTAGCCCCTGCAAAAACATTGTATGCCAAGTATTGGAGAAAAGATGAAATACCTTTAAAAGAAGGAATTATAAGTAAAACTTTGGAAACAGCGGAGATGGATAAATTAACTTTATTTTTGATAGGACAAGAAGAAGAAAAATTCCACAATACATGGTCAAAATTGTATACTTGGCTGGAGAACTATAATAAATGAACTATATAACTTTTTAAACATATATTAGAGACATTATAGATACTATTTACAATTATATGCAGACTTTATGAATAAAATATTCTTTGCTTTATGGCAAATATTTTAACATTTAACTGGATACTGTAAGAAGTAACTGAACCAATATTATTACATAGATTCAGAAGACACCCCCAATTTGAATGTAATATATGTTTGTGTGTTTTCTTGTATGTTTTATGTTTGTTTGTGATAAATTTTTTTTAAAGGATTTTAAAAAACTAAGTAAGAAAATATGTAAAAGGGAGCATTTTTCAGTGTTGCTCAAATTGTCCTCTGCCTCCAGTAAGAAAAAAAAACTGTTGAAAAAACAGGGACATTTTTACTACAGGTTCTCAATTTTTCACAGCACCGAGACACAAATATTAAAGGTAGCACCCACTGGTGGTAACTGGCCCTGATTGGTGACTTGCAGCGTGAAGCTGATGGTGGAGGGTACAACACATTTTTGGTTCTACATGCCTGTCATCTAGCTCCAAAGTCTGGTCATCTCTAGATTTCAGTTTCCTCCAAGGGATTCCACACATCCCTCGATCAATTGTTCCATCAAACCTGAGCTACAAGTTGAAGAAATATCTCTGTTTGCTTGACACTGGCAGATGGATTGTTTGGCACCTGAGCAATCAAGTGTCCAGGATGTTTCCAACCTTGCCATCCCCCTTCAAGCTGTAGCAGATGATGAAAAGAGCTGAAGCATTGCTACGGAAAGATGGCAAAGCTAAAAATAGCCTGGGAGGTGGAAATGAACACCTAACAAAACATTCTTATATATGGAGGTCTTGCCATAAGTTGTGTCCAAATGACTACCTCCTATTCCTGAACTTCAATGGAATGCCACCAGGGGAATCGAGTTCCCATTTGTTTCACACTGGGACCAGTACTGCAGTTGCAAGGAGGGGGAAAGGGGCCATCAAACCACTGCAAAGGCAAAAGGTACATAAAGGTGGGCTGAACTGTCCACAGTACTCTTTCTGAGCACCTCACTAAGGGGGTGAGCAGAGATTCCAAACCTTGTTGAGCCGGTAGGGATTTTAAAGAAAGGGCATTCAAAGCCACAAAATGACTGCCATACGGGAAGGGGCCAATCACAAAACATTGGGAGATTGCCAGCCAAGAGTCCACATATGACAGGCAGCTCACTATGCATATTGGTTGCAATGTGCATAATATCTTATGTAGAACGCTTCTCTTTATTCAAGTCACATAAAATGTCGTATTTCATGCTCAAGCTTTTCAGGGGCTTCCAGTCTGAATTCAAGTGTTCTCAATTCGTTTCTTGAATATCGCATGTCCAACTTGCACTCAGTGGATGTTTGGCATAGAAGACAGGGCATCCACCTGGATGCACAGCTATGACTTTTAAAATACCCTGAACTATGTTCCTTCAAAAGAGGCATGGGCCTGTTTAGCCCCACTTCTTGGTGTGGGGTTTTCTTCCTTCCCTGCAGCAAAATTTAAAGGACCGGATCTGGAACATGGTTTTTCTCATGCCTGCCACCAATCCAGGTTTTGCTTCCAGGATGTATATTAGAAGGTGCAGCTTTGCTAGTATGGTCCAAATCATTTATTTTCAATTAAGTTAAGGGTGGTTTTTTCCCTGATAAAGAAGAATAAAGTAGTGTTAAAAACTGATGGAAGTACTGGATTCTCAAAAGCAGCTCCAGCCTCCAAATAGACTTCAGCTATCTAATTAAAACCCGAAGTATCTACATGATCATTCACATACACACCAGCCACAAGTTATTAAAAACCACAGCTGTGCACAAAACCAAAGTCCTACTTTATTTATGTACATATAAATGTAATGAGTCACCTGCCAAGAACATATCCAAGGCCACTTACAATATTAATAAGAGTGAAAAATACAAGAAAGAAAAGATATAAATACAGCTGGAATGACTAAGACGATTGATGCCTCAGAGTCACAGAAATCACTGTCCAAAGCAGCACCAAGACACATTTTAAACATGAGTTAATAAAGGGTAAACCTTGTGCAAAGTGAGTTCATAGAGCTGATCTTTGGCAGCATTTGAAAAGAAAAGTCTGATTTACAATCAGCAATTCACAGTGAAGCAAGAGTTGTTCTTAAACCAATGAGGCATCTGGGGAGATATTAATAGCCAAGCAAGGTTTGATTTAAATGCCCAGTAATATTTATAAACACCATGAAAATTTTCCAGGCAAGATAACTGTCTCCCAAGTATGCACACCAGAGGTCATAGGGAAAAGAGCATGATTTTGCAATACATTTGGCACATACTGTGTTGTGAGAACAATACAACAAGCATACCTGTAGGGACTCCGGCTGTGGTCACACGGCCCCTTTAAATCCGGGAGGGCTCCCGGATTTAAAGGGGCCGCATTTTTCTACCGCGGGTTGGGATGTCATGGGTTGGGAAGCTTGAGTGGCCAAGCGCCCAAGTGTAAAAGGGGGGGGAAATGGCCGGCGGGACTATCTGGACAGCCCTGCTCTCACAATGCTTGCGAGAGAGGGCTGTCCAGATACCTCAAATGCGGGTTCCTCTCACAACACCCGGGAAAACTGTTGTTTTTCCCAGGGTCGGAAAATGCGGGAGGAACCCGCATTTGAGCCTGCTTCAGTGCGGGACTTGGTGCGGGCCGTGTGGTCGGCCCCTTTTAAATGCGGGAGGAAATAGCCCTTCCTCCCGCATTTAAGGGCCGTGTGACCACAGCCTAAATCTCAGTGGTAGAGCATCTGCTTTACATGCAGAAGGTCCCAGGTTCAATTCCCGGCCTCTCCAGTTAAAAAGGCTTTCCATAGCAGGTGATGTGAAAGACCTCTACATGATAGATCAAGGGTCTAACTCAGCATAAGGCAGAGCAATGTGTTCCTTCTAACTATGAATTAGACATTACAAGAGTTACCTGCAAGATCCAAGGCAGAAGTCAAAGAAATAGCAAGGATGTATCTATTTCCAGATTGTTTGGGAACGTAGCTTAGTCCCGAATCCTAAAGATGATTGTAGCTAAGAGATCGCCCACTGAAAGTAGATTGTGTCTGTTAACTAACAGTGATTCGAAGTGCTGAAAATAACTCATAATGCAACCACTGAAAATGCAGTTGCTAGGGGTGCACATTTTGAAAAAAAAATGGTAAAAATCAGGTTTGAAATTGGGGGACTGATCAATCCTGTAATCCAAAATGTGGGGTATCCCTATGCCTGTTTGGATTTATTTTTATGGGGTTTTTTGCCAGGTTTTTTGCCAGGTTTTGATATTATGGGTCTATTATGCTTTGTATGGGGAAATAGGGGGGGCTTTCCGGCTGTTCAAAGTGGGTGTTTTTAGAACAAAGGTGAACCATATATGCCATCACAAGCTCTCAGAAGGAAGTGTGTATGACAGACTGCACTTTAAAAAGTTTAGAAGTACTGTGTAAACAAATAAAGGACTGTGAAGGGTTAATTCTTCCCATAGCCAGACAGCCTTGAGTGGCAGTCTGCTCCAAGAGATCTGATTGGTTAGCATCAGTTGAGCAGAGAAAGACTTCTGAACTGGATGCTGAGAAGGATCCAATAAGAATTCAGTCCTAAATGAGAGCAGTCTAACACAGACAGGACAACTTGCAGAAAGCTGGCAAGGGTGGGTACATCTTATAGTGAGAGAAGAAATTTCCCTACCAAGCTAAAACAAAGAGATAGCTCTGGAGAGTTGTCTAGTGTAGTTAGAAACTGTCTTGTGAAACCTTAGGAGTCAGATAAAACTCAAGAAGAGTACTGGTGTGTTTAGAAAATGGGTTTGGGTACTGGATAGAGCAGAGGTGTCCAACTCATTTGTTACAAGATCTGGATGTGACATAAATGTGACTTTGTCGGGCCAGGCCATGTGGGCCATAAAGTGTAATGCCAGGTACTAGAGATATAAACTTTATAAAGGACAGCAGCTGAGTTTGTGTGTCTTCACCGCAAAGCCCCATAGGTGCTGCCTGGAGGGGGCACAAATCTCTTCCCCAGCCCACTCCCTCTACCAATGCTGTGAGTTCAAACCCCAGGATAAACATGCAAAGCAGCTTGGTGTTGTGAACTCTCCCTGCCCCCAAGCCACCATGGAAGGGGACTGGGAAGATGCTGAATTAACCCCCCACACACACACACACACACACACACTTGCAGAAGCAGAGGAGTGGTGGCTCAGGTCCGAGGCCATGTACATGGAGGGACCCAAGTCAAGTCAAGCCTGATAAGCCAGAGATATCCATGCAGGCTCTGGCCAAGGCTGCCAGGCAGTCCATGGAGGGGCAATGCTGGGGGTTTACGCCAGAGATCGTCAGCGAGCTGCGCCACTCCCATGCAGCAGCAACTATCCCAGCCTGAAGGTCGCCGGATCATCTGATGGGAGAGAAAACAGATACCTAGGATGGCTCAGTCAGAAAGGGAAAGAAAAATGGAGGGAAAATCTCGCCTCTGAGAGAGGGAAGTGGTTGGAGGCATCATAGTGTGATATTTAAAAAAAATGCATTCGCTTAATAGGTTTCTTAGGCAGCTACATGGGAGCCACTGAGCTCTGCTAATGGGGCAGCCAGAAACTAGACCATCTCTTCTTAAAGTCTGCCTTAAAAATTTTTTTTGTAAAAGTCTGTATTGGGAATGCACATAAACAGTAAGAGAAATGCCAGCATTTAATGAGCTGGTTTGTGTTGTTACTTTCAGATAATGTCATTCTTGGCTTTCCAGCGTCAAACCTTCATTTATTAGTCATTCCTTGAAGCAATGCTTAAAAGGACCATATAGGAAAACGTGTCTGTCCAGAAGAGTGGCAGCAGTAAACAGGCTAAATAGAATGGCATTTTCATTTTGTTTCACACATGAAGCTGCCTTATACTACCAAGGTCAATATTGCCTACACTGGCTGCCTATGATACTCTTGGATCTCAGGCCAAGGTCTTTCATGATCTACTCCCTGATCGTTTTAAATTGCATACGTCTGCAATGGAGACTGGGACCTTCTGCATGCCGCTGAGCCACAGCTCCAACCAATTCCCGGCAGCCAGACAAAATGGCAACAGCTCTCCTCCATGGTTTGTCCCCAGACATCTATGCACCATGTAAAGAAGTACTTTCTTCATTCCGTCTCCAGGTGATCAATTTCACTCAGTGAATCCCCAGGTTCTTCTCCTGTGGCCAACAGTCTGACACAGTTCAAATCATCTTCATTTACTAAATTTGATACTGTTGGTCAGTCTAATCCAGCTTTGGGAGGGGGGGCATAGCTGTGTAGCACAGCATCCACTTCGCATGTACAAGCCCCCTAGGATCTCAGAGAGCAGGCAGTGGGAGAGACTGTTCTCTCCCTGAGACACTGGAGCGCATCTGCCAATCAGAGTAGGCAATGCTAAACTCAATGGACCAACGGTCTGACTTCATGTAAGGCAGCTTCATAAATTCAGCCCTGTCTCTTCTTGAGACCTTATACAGAATGCCTGGGATGGCCAGCAGCTCTTCAGGGCCCCAGTCAGAGAAATGACTGAACTTTTGAAGTTGCCTTATCTCAAGTCCCGTTGGTCCCTTGAACTCAGTATTCAGCACTGTCTACTCAGCACTGTCCATTCAGATTGGCGCTGGAGGCAAGTGGAGATTTGGCACTTGGCATCCTTCAGCTGGAGATACCAGGGATTGAGCCTTGGACCTTATAAACAGAAAACAAGTTACTGTGTTCCTGCCCTGTTTGTGCTAAAGCAATCATTCACAGATGGATTGTCCTGTGTGGTCCAGCCAGTCCAGCTGCAAATGATAGCTACAGCACAGTAGCTCAGTATCCAAAAATGTGTGGATACAGCTAAAGTCATGGGGGTAAAGGACGAAGAAAGGAGGAGGGGAGGAGGAGGAAAGAGGAAGAAGAAGGAGGAGTTTAGATTTATACCCCCACCCTTCACTACACAAAGGAGTCTCAGAATGGCTTACAATCTTGTTTCCCTTCCCCTCTCACAACAGACACCCTCTGAGGTAGGTGGGGCTAAGAGAGCTCTTTCGAGGAGTGCTCTTGAAAAAACAGCTCTGAAAGAACTTGTGACTGACCCAAGGTCACACCAACAGCTGCATATGGAGGAGTGGGGAATCAAACCTGGTTCCCCCAGATTAGAGTCTGCGCTCCTAACTACTACAAATATTAACTGGAAATGTAGAGGGAAAAGTGGGGGATACGGGTCTAATGAGGGACTGGAGCTAAGAAAAATGTGGGTGGGATAGTAAAAAAAAACTGTAGCAAATAAGTGGTAGCAAAGTGGGAAAGGTAAAAACTAGGTTGGATCCAATCAGTTCTTCTGCTGGTGAAAAAGGGATACCCACTGAGCACCAAAAAGGCTGCACTGGCCATCATGGAACCTGCATGTAGAAAAGTCATGTAAGCTTGGGTGGGTGGGGAGGGGGGGAGGGCTGTAGCGGAACACAGAACTGGATAAATGAAAAAGCTGATTGTAACAGCGGTGTGAGGAAAAACAGACACCCCCTCCTTCCTGGAAGACAGGTGTTCCCCCCCCTCCGAAAAGACAGAATATTTACTCAACCACAAGTCACAGGATAAAAAAAACAGGCCTATGATAGAAGTACTACAAAAAAAAAATGTACAGCATAATAAAAAAGGAACAGCTGCTGGAGTGACCTTGGGTCACTCACAAGCTCTCTCAGAGCAGTTCTCTCAGAGCTCTCTCAGTCCCACCTACCTCACAGGGTGTCTGCTGTGGGAGGGGAAGGAGATTGTGAGCCACTCTGAGACTCCTTCAGGTAGTGTATAAAGTATAAATCCAATCTCTTCTTCTCTTCTTCTTCTTCAATCATTGGCATGCTCCTGTCAAAGCTTCTGGCCTTAACACAACTAAAGTAATGTGTCCAAGATAGACCTCTCTGATTGTCAGGGGGGAAAGTGAGAGGAAGCTGGCTGTAATAGCCAAGGCTAGTCCAATCTCAGAAGCCAAGAAGGGTCAGCCCTGGTTAGTATTTGGATGACAGACCACCAAGGAATGCTAGGGTTATAATGTGGAGGCAACGGCAAACCACATAAGAACATACAAGAAGCCAATGTTGGATCAGGCCAGTGGCTCATCCAGTCCAACACTCTGTCACACAGTGGCCAAAAATGCCAGGTGCCCTCAGGAGGTCCAGCAGTGGGGCCAGAAGCACACTAGAAGCCCCTCCCACTGTTGCTCCCCCCCACCCCAAGCACCAAGAATACAGTGCATCACTTGCCCCAGACTGAGAGTTCCTATCTATACCTTGTGGCTAACAGCCACTGATGGACCTCTGCTCCATATGTTTATCTCATTCCCTCTTGAAGCCGTCCATGCTTGTAGCTGCCACCATCTCCTGTGGCAGTGAATTCCATGTGTTAATCACTCTTTGGGTGAAGAAGTACTTCCCCTTATCCGTTCTAACCACACTGCTCAGTCATTTCATTGAGTGCCCGCTGAGTTCTTGTATTGTGAGAAAGGGAGAAAAGTACCCCTTTCTCTACCTGCTCTATCCCATGTATTATCTTGTAAACCTTGATCAAGTCACCCCTCAGCCATCATTTCTCCAAGCTAAAGAGCCCCAAGCGCTTTAACTTTTCTTCATTCTACTTGCCCTTTTCTGCACTTTTCCCAATGCTACAATATCCTTTTTGAGGTGGAACCTGCCGCCTGCTCTCTCTTCAGGAACCTGGTCGACAGACCCAGTTTTTAAATGGCTGCAGGTGACAGAATGTCTGGGCTGTCTTGTGTCTTCAGGAAGAGTAAAGCAACCTCTTGGCTCCCAGGTTTCAAGGAGACCTATCAGATGCAGTCTGCTAAAGTGTGGTGTCTTGGCAGATCCCACCGGCCCAATGAGAGAGCGGCTCAGAAAATAAACAAATGCACCAAGGCACTCCAGTTTTAGATTGCAGATGGCTAATTTACTAAGAGTGGCAAACTTGGGATTTCTCTTTAAATGCAGATTTAATTAGGTGAATAAGCAAATGGTGCTCTCTCCAGGCAATGTCTCCAGTATCACTCAGCAACTCCCGCTAATGAACCTTTACTCAAGTTTCCTATAAAAGCCAAGGACACTGAATAATTATGGCTGCTCTCAAAGTAAATGGCTCCAGATTATGGCATTTTATGGATAGATGGGGTTTGGATTATTGGTCGTATTCACACCACGGCAGGGTTTTCTGTGACATGAAGGTTAAATAGATGACATGTTGCAACACACACACACCAACCTCCCACCGATAATGCTCCAGATGGCGTCCATGCACTCCAAGGCCAGCGCATCCAGTGAACATCCGGATATGAAAGATTATTTACATGGCAGTTTTTGAAAGGGGGGGGGGGGGACCAACAAAGTTGCCATATTCTGTTTTGATTTGGACAACATGTTCTTTACGCTCCCTTCTGTCATTAAATTCTGTCATTGCTTTAAAAGGGATGAGAGTCTACAAAGGAAAAATAAGATGTCTGACAAGCAGATACCACCTCCTCCATGCGTGGATCCAGCCCCAGCTGAGAGCCCCTCTGTTTCCTGCTTCCGATTGCCAATGCTCAGGTCATCAGAGGTGGGGCTGGATGCAGACAGACACCCTCCCTCATCCTGGATCCAGTTCAGCTGAGGCTCCCAAACCCAGGGTACCTTTGTACTTGAATGTCATTTTTATTCGACTTTGATGCCTGCGAGCCTTTTGGGGGAGTCAATTTCAGCAGAAAGGCACAACAGAAAGCGAAGAAGGAAAATAGACTTCATTCCATTCCCTGTTTCACTCTGCCCTGCGTGCCTCTTCTGGAATTCTGATTTAACTAGGAGAATCGTTAGAAACACTTAGTTTGCTACGTCACCATCTTCGATGCGCACATTGATAAGCCACTGCAATAAAAGCAACCTCGCTGCAACTGTACGTATGATCACATCAAGGTTCTCTTTGTGCTGTGTTTTATTGACGCAACATGAGCTCCTAGCATGCTTGTAAGAAATCACACAAAGCCAGTCTTGATGGAGAGGAAGGGAAGACATGAGCCCAGTGTGAGAAATCAGTGTGTTTTTGACGGGGGGGGTGGGGGGGGTGGGGGGGGTGGCAGCGAGAGAAGTGGCTTAATTGCACATTGTTCACCGAAATGCTGAGCCTGCTCTGCTCATCTGGTTTCCCATTCAAAGCTCCGCTTGGCTTCCTACTGCTCAAAGTGCTGGCTACTGCTATAACAAAGCCAGACTGATCTTGCCAAAGTTCTGCCCAAAGAAGTGCCACTTTCTTCTGCTTTTGTGTACATACCTGCCCCAACTATTTGGAAACACTGTCAGTATCTTAATTATTTAATAACCGACCCTTTCTCCAAAAAACTCAGGGAGGCATCATTCTCACCGCCTCTATTTGACCCTCACAACAACCCTGTCAGGCTCAGAGAAAGTGATGAGTTCAAGGTCAGCAACAGCAAGTTCTGTGGAAAGTGGGGGTTTGAACCTGGGTCCTGTATATATAACTACAACACTTACAGCAGTCAATTTGTGATTATTTTTTCCCTCCCTGGAACAGAAATTGGAAATTAATTGTGTCCCCAGTTGTGGCAGCTATCAAAGTGTCCTCTCTTGCCAACCTGGACTGTGAACAGATTTGGATTCAGCATTCAGCCCCATGAGAATGTCCCATAAAGGCAATTGAACAAACACCCGCTCACACACACACACACACACATCAAATCAGCTTCAAAGACACAGCTTCCCTGCATCTTACCATTATACCAAAGATCAAACAAGAAACTCCTCATCAGTACAACAAGGGAGCACAGAAACCCTTATCTGTGGAGGTTGATCATGTGCATGGGCAGCAGCATCACATCAGCCAGTTTGGTGTCGTGGTTAAGTGTGCAGACTCTAATCTGGGAGAACCGGGTTTGATTCCCCGCTCCTCCACTTGCACCTGGCTGGATGACCTTGGGCAAGCCATAGTTCTGGCACAGCTGTCCTTGAAAGGGCAGTTCTCTCAGAGCTCTTTCAGCCCCACCCAACTCACAGGATGTCTGTTGTGGGAAGGGATAAGGAGTGTGTAAGCCACTCTGAGACGCTGAGTGAAGGATGGGGTATAAATCCAATCTCTTCCTTTTCTTCATCATCAGCAAACTCTGCCCCAAATGTATTTGCATCCCCTGGAAGGTCATTCAAAGGCCCTCGGCTCATACCAAACCTTGTCTTCCTTGATGGTCTTCCACCCAAGTACTATCCATGGCTGACCTTGCATAACTTCCAAGATGTCCAGGTCAGGGCAATACAAGTATATAGGAATAGGGACACCTCCATGCAGTCAGGAACCCTGAAAAGGCAAGGCTGTCAGGCATGGGGGGAGAGCCCTATGTGCATAGTGTCCCATTCCCACTGACATGGGAACCACTTGGCACAGATTCTCTGTTTTACTGGCAAAGAGAAAGGCATCAGAGCACAAGAGCAGTCTAGCTACATTCAGGGTATGAAGGTTCATGGGAAGACAGCTAAAGCAGTAGAGGAGATGACCAGTCAAATAGTTGGTCCATCAAAGCAGTATCAGCTAAGCAACCAACACAGAGCCACTCTCGCCCATGACATATGTTTAATCTCCATGGAGATGTGGCAAACAAAGAGCTTCAGAGATGGGTTCACAGTGGCTTCCCAAAGTCCCGTCTGGAGATTCGCCACTTGGAAAAGCAATTGCAGCATTGTGCAGGTTATGCCAGGAATAACTGCTGTTCACCTAGACATATTCTGGGTGGCTTTGGTTTTTTTCCAGCCACTAGCAAAAGGGTACATGAAAATTTCCCATTTATTTGCAGGGATATTTTCCAACTTGCCAAACAAAGGCCTTTCTACGTGGGACAATTAAGTGCAAAAGCAGATATGCAACATTGCCCAAAGGTAGGATTTTCTGCCATTCTGTGTTTAAAAGCACCATCAATTACCATTTGATTGCCTTGTAAAATGTGTTGTTCTGCTGACATTTTTCTCCTGTGGCAAAAACGGAAAGAAAATCAGTGGCATTCTATTACATTCTTTATTTTGTTCTTCCCTCCAAGGAGCTCTTCATTCCACCATTGTATCCTCACAACAGTCCTGGCAGGTAGATTAGGTGAGCCTACAACAGCCTTTTATGTCTCCCCACTTTTACAATATCCAGTGTAGTGAAGTGGTTAGAGTGTTAGATTAAGATCTAAGAGACCTGGGTTCAAACCCCTGCTTGCTGGGTGAATGGGGAAAATCACAGGGTCCTCCCCCTAAACCACCTCCCAGGGTGATTGTGAGGATAAGATGGAGGAGAGGAGAATTAAGGGGTTGATTTTTTTAAAACACTATTTTAGTTTGGTTACTGCTGTCTTAAGCCGTCAGTGGTCTATCTGGAAGGTCTATGTTTTATGCTGGATTTTAATGAATCTTGTAATGTTTTGTATTGTTATTGTATTTTATGCTGGGGGGGGGCAAGTTCCTGGAGAAGCAGCCCCAAAATATTCGAAATAAAGAAATAATTGTAAGTAGCTTTGGGTCCCCATTTGGGGGGGAAAGGAGGAGCATGATTTCAGAAGCTAAACAGAGTTGGTCACAGGTAGTACCTGGATGGGAGACCCTGCTTAGCTTCCGAAATCTGATGAGATCAGGTTTGCCTGGGCTATCCAGGTCAGGGCACAAATCTCTCTTTTGACATCTAGATGGGCCCTAACTGAAGTGGTTAGATGAAACAGATGATTGCTGGTCCAGTGTGGGACCACACCATTATCAGCAGCAGGATGAGGGGGTATTGCAGACTAGACAGTCGGTGGCTAGATTAGACAAATGGGGTATGAAGACAGCAAAAAGAATCACAGCAAGAAGCAACTCGCTGCTTTGCTGCATCTGAACTTTCAAGTCAAGGCCAACAATAGTAACAAATCACAGCAGGTATCCTTTTTCCCTTTCTACCTCTTTCCTCATGTGAAGAATACAAATAGCATGTAAGGCAGCTCACCCTTGTGCTTGGCTCCGAGCCACCCACATTCTTGCAAATATCCTTAACACTTGGAAGTGCATGGCAGACATGCCCAAACATTTGATGTGACACTTGCTAAATGCACAGGTGCCCACTCTCCTCACCAGTTCCCCTTCCTCCCCAAACCGCAAGTCATATTTTTTTTCTAAAGCGATGGGAATAACCCACTAGGCAAGATGCATTTTAATTTGTTTGTATTTATTTATACCCCACGTTTCTCTCTAGCTGAGACTCAAAGTGGCTTGGATCATTTATTTATTTATTTATTTATTGAATTTCTACCCTGTCTTTCCTGCCATAGCAGGCTCAGGGTGGCTTACACAACCACTACACAACTAAAACAAAACTAAGTAAAATCATGACAATATAAATGAAGAAGAAGAAGAAGAAGAAAAGATTGGATTTATACCCCGCCCTCCACTCCCCAAGGGAGTCTCAAACATTACAAAGTGCTAGTACTAAAACAATTCATATACAGCGGCAGACATGAACAGCATCCCGCAAACAGGCAGCCAGTTCCCATTGTGGTCTGGGTTATATCAGCTGTTGATGTTGATATAGATGTTAATTCTCTCATCTTCCATTTTCCCACAACCATTACCCTGTGAGGTAGATCAGGTGTAGAGTTTGTGATGGGTCCAAGGTCACCCAGCGAACATCTGTGGAAGAGGCAGGGACTCGAATCCCCATCTTCCAGGATCCTAGTCTGGCACTCTATCTATCATGCCATGCCAGCTCTCAACAAGGTACCTTGTCTACATGTAAAGAACAGAGAGCCAATTTGGTGTAGTGGTTAGAAGCAGAGACTCTAATTGAGGAGAACTGGGTTTGATTCCCCACTTCTCTTCATGCAGCTGCTGGTGTGATCTTGGGTCAGTCATGGCTCTTTCAGAGAGCTGTTCTCTCAAAAGCAGTTCTCGAAGGAGCTCTCTCAGCCTCACCTCCATCACAGGTTGTCTGTAGTGGGGAGGGGAAGAGAAAGGAGATTGTAAGCCACTCTTAGACTCTTTTGGGTAGTGAAGGGCAGGGTATAAATCCAATCTCCTCCTCCTCCTCCTCCTCCAACTGGACCACCCCTATTTGTTTAAAACCCCAACTGGTCTGTAAAGACCTTCCCCAGCAAGACTTTGTGGTAGGAATGACAGGAATGGTTTTTGATCCTGTGCCCACCCCTTCCATACCTAAATCTTCAGCGTGAACAAGAGTAAGAGCGAAAAGAACACATATAAGATTAACCAGCATTACCAAGCTTACTTTTTACTGTAAAAAAAAATGTTATTAAAAAAATAAGGTAATCAGCACTGAATACCAGTGAAGGGGGACACTTCCACACTATTTGGACACTGTTCACATTGTACCACAATCTTGGTGAAGGGGACAATACTAATGATGTCACTGGATGGTTTGAAGCCTAGTCACATGACATAGCTGCCCAGGCAGAGCCTTCTCTGCAGAGGAACCAAGGGCAGCTGACTTGCCTCCTTCCTCCGCAACAGTGCTGATGTGCAGTGCCTTTGGGCGGCAAATTTCCAATGTTGTTGGTTTTAATATATTTCATTATTTTCGTTCCCTTGATTTGCTCTAATTTGAGTTTTCGGTCTCTCTGAAATTTGCTAGCTGCTGTTTTGTGGAGTTATTTCGGTTCCATTTTAATGATTTGTGTTAATTAGCATTGTGGTTTCTAGGAGCTTTGCTTGCAGCTTTGGAGACTGCACGGCGGAACACAAATAGTTTACCAAATGAATAAATAAAATCCAGGCATCGTTTAGGCAAACAGCAGGAAAGCTCATAAACCTGTGCCTGGGCGACATGTGCTTCACATGGAAGGTAGGGCTTGCATAGTTGAATGTGCCACCATACAAAACAAAAAACCTGCCCATGGAAAACCAACATGTCAGGGGCACAATGTTTTTTTTCCCCCTGATGTTCTTGTTTTCTATGTACAGGACTTCTGGAGAGGGTGCTGTATGCAGCAATGCCAGTCATGTTCATCAACTCCAGAGGTGACTTTCTACTGAGGCAGCAGAGGTAGAGTACCAGAAGTCCTCCACCTGGACCCAAAGAACAGAAGAAGCAGCTGGTCAAAGCAGAAGCTGGTGAGCTTGCAGTCACCCAGTCTAATTCAGGAATAGGGAAATTATCTGCCACTCAAGTTACAGGAAAGATGGGGTTCAAAAACCAGATCTTCAGAAGTTCAATGTCCCTGAAATTCCTCTCATATTCCTGGGCACCTCTGCTGCCAAGGAAATTCTGGTTCTCCAGGCTCCTGGGGTTTTCAGAATCATAGATGGCATCTATGACTGGTCCCAATGCACAAATTTCACTATCCATAGGAGGGAAAACTCTTGTCTAATAGCTGTAGTGAAATTAAATGTCTCCTCTAACTGAGAAGCTGTGCGTCTCTCTTTGAGGGATACATACAGAGGGAAAAACAATTGCAAGGCTTTTAGATAGAGGGGAAACCGTGGTATTTTGTACATAGAAATCTGAGATGTATGTCTTTTGAGAAGAAGAACTGGCAGCAGGCTGTCACGGTAACATACAGCAATGCATTTGTAACACACCTGGGAGGCACATCACACCATTTAGCTATCTATTCTCCTCTGTTCTTTTCTCTTCCTTATTGCTACCACAAGAGCCATGCCAGAAGCTTCCACCAGAAGGCACAAAAGGCATGGTAAAGCATTCAAAATGGTAACTGGGCTCTACCAAGCTTAGGATTTAGGAGATGTACCAGTTTGAAAAAAGGCTGTGGGAAGACAAGTAGTAAGCCACTAACATTTCTTTCTAACTGGTAGATCTCCTAAATTCTAAGCCAGTTACATAAGAACACAAGAAGAACCCTGCTGGATCAGATCAGTGGTCTATCTAGCCTAGCATAATGTTTAACACAGCAGCCCATTAGTTGACCTGGAGGGCTAACAAATATGACACAGAGGCCAAGGCCTTCCCCTCATGTTGCTGCATGGCATTGATATTCCTGGAGATTCCCTTAAGTCACTATGGCTAACACCCACCAATGGACCTGTCCTCCATGAATCTATGTATCCAGCACTTCATGGGTGGTCAGACCCCATAGGGAGCACCTACACAGCCATGGACACAGAGTGATTATTCAGGTTGATGGTGTACCAGAAGTAGTTCCTGCTGCATTGTGGCTCCAAACAAAGTCCCATGTGAGACATAGTTCCTTCAGTTGAGGGGCCAGCATCAATTCCTACTGACTTGGCTACTACCAATAAGAAAGAACTTTCAGGGACAGAGCAGGATATGGATGCAAATTGTCAGAGCATGCACAAAGAAAGAAATACTAGAGAAACTCGTGGACCCCCGTTTTTCAGTTTGATTTGGGAAATCCATTTATCTCAGCATTAATGGAGCACAATGGAGGAAAAAAATAGCACAGGATAGCAGGGGAGGCATGCCATAGATTTGGCTGAGCAAAGGCATTGCTGTGAACCAATGCTCCCTCTAAGCTGTGGAGTCCTGTGAGCAAAAATTCTACAATACAATCCAAAATGCTTCGGGCCATTCCAAAGAACTGGCTACTGGATGGGTTGCCTACCATGACAGTTTAGCTATGGAATGGCCAAGCAAAGTGGGCCCTGTACCACGGTCAGTTAGCACTGCCATAGGCGTGGGTATGATCAATGTGTTGCTGAGTTACATATATCAGTACTGGCTGTTTTACCCTCAGGTTATGATTTCATAACATTGCTTTGTGTTCCAAGGTTTCTTTCAACCCCTTTAGGTCCCGCCCGGGAGATAGCATCGATATCCCGACTCCCACCTTTGGAATGCAAGTCTTGCTTGCTTGCTTCACTTTGCGCATGCTCATTACTCATTTGCTTTCCTTCCCTTCTTATCTCTAGCTGGCTATTCCTTGGCTAACGACCTTGAACAGAAGAGCCTCCTGTTATGTGTTACATGAATCACAGGTGTTATGTATTTATTTTGCTTCATTTCCTCTGGGAACATTTTCTCCAAAAATCCTCAACAGCATTTTTTCCTGAGAACCTATTTTGCCACACTTTCCTTGGGAACATTGGGCCAGTGTATTTGGGTGCCAGTAATTATCTCTATTGATTGGTAGATGGTAGGCAGGCCATATTTCATATCAAGTATAATTGTAATGGCATTACTAGGCTTGGGCATTACTAACAGGAAAAGTGTTTGACCAACATGATCTTTTCTACAAATAAAGGACTTTCTACTTAAGGAGACCATATCTCTTGGCCCATTCTCACAACCACTTATCCTTCAGTTGCAACAGACACCACAGTGCAGTTTTCACTGTGTCGGGGCCACTGAAGGTCACATTTAATCCTGCAGTGCTACTTCAGTGTCAGATGCTGCACAGGTAACTTACTGCATGTGCCCATAATTCATAGATTGCATTGTTCTTGGAACATTCTGATCAGCTTAATAAGCTGCTAGCTTCATCAACTGAATGACCTTCCAGTCTCCATCCAGACATTCCCATTTAGATGGTACTCCGTGCACCTTTGACTGCCTCAAATACATTCATCTAGCAAGAGCCAGCATGGTTAAGATGAGGTCATACAACCTCTCTGGTACTCAGGTTCGAGGAGTTTTTCTCCCTGCACTAGAGACAATCTTCCAACAAGGATTTCATTAATGGCTTCAATTACCATTTTTCGGAAAGCTTTCACTCCATGGTAAAAGCTAACTCGTGCGTAATACAATCCCCCTTTCTGTAATGTGACAAAAATACTTTGATTTATCTGTTACAGATTTTACTCAGTTTCTGCAGTGTTCAGAACTATGGTACCGATGCCTTAAAACAGCTCTAATATTCAGACAGATGGAGGATTTTGAACCCTTATGAATAAAGAATGCTGAGCCCTTGCTATAAATTTTCATTTGCAATAAAAAGGTTTAGCAGGTATGCATTCATTGCTAACGGAATGGGCTATAGATTACGAGAAGTGGATTACTTGGATAACCAGATGTTCCAAGTCTTTGGGGACATCTCAGATGATTATATAGTCTCTTGCGTGCTATAAAGTTTCTGACCTCACTCTTGCTCATCAGCACGAGAACATGTACTGCTCGCTGGGTTGGATCCCGTGGAAAACATAACATATAGTTAGAGTGTCAGCTAATGGAAAAGGGAGGAGAGCAGAAAGCAGCCTGTTCAATCACTTGAGAGATTAGGGAATCCTGGAGAGGAAGATTTCAAGGGGTAGCATGGGATTTCCAAATTATATCTATGGGTCCCTGCCCTGCCATTCTATAATGGAACTGGCTCTGTCCCATGCAGGTAACAAAAGCAGCACTATGGAGCTATGTACAAAGACCACACAGAAGCTCCTGCATAAATGGAGGAATTCCTAGGTATGCAGAAAACTGCCCTACTCACACTATTGCCAAGAGGGGGGAAAATGCTCCCAAAATGGGAAGTAGGAGAAAGATGCACACATGACCACCTTCTGCTGCCATAGAATCCGGGAAGCAAGAGCAAGTACATATTCTCTTTACACCATGTGGCCATTAAGGCAAAGGGAAGGAAGGAGCTTGGTTATCTTCAGCTTAATGGTGGAAAGGAACAACATTAAAGAGAAATGCTGCAATAAATGGTCTCACCTGGCCCCAGCCTCTGAGGACCCCACAGTCACCACCCACCAGCTCACAGGCACTGTTGGGGCCAAGCACCAAAGATGGATGAAGCTTCTGTACCTCTCCTGTCACAAAGCTAAGAGATGAGTCCTAGAGGGCAGCCAATGTGGTATACTGGTCCGAATAGGACCAGAGTGACTCAGGTTCAAATCCCCACTCACCCATGAAGCTCATTAGGTGACCTCAAGCCAGTAGCCTTCCTTTTGCAACCTGACTTAGCTCATGGGGCTATTGTAGAGACAAAACCAGAAGGGGAGGAAAAAAATGTCACAGCTTTGCAGTCCCTTCTCTCCCTTTATGTCTACACTACAACTCATGGCTTTCATTTTTCCTTGAAAATTGGGATTCCCAGCTCAGGTTACACCCTAGCTTGGCACTCAATTTATACAGGAAGAGTGAAACACATAGGTTCCGGTTCAGAGACGTGCAACTGAGGATGCCCCAGGATTGTCCACGCTTTGTGTCTGAATCATACCCAAGTGCACTCTAGAATTCTCAGTGACACCATAGAACATACTGGACAGGGCTGTCCAGCAGCACCTCCCAGACAAGTGCCATTGCATACTCAGTACAAAAAATTCACACCAGAAACTGGAATGTAATTCCCCTCCCCCCCACTCAGGAAGGATTTCCTACATGCTTCAAGATTTTATTCCCCCGTCTATTAGCTTCTTATGGAAAAAAATCTCCTACCGAAGAAGTTATTAAAATAGCATCCAAAAAAAAAGCATTAGAGAGACCTATTATAGTATTACCTCTATTATCCCCCCATCACCAGTTTATCTAGTGAACACTTGTCCTTACACCTGCAGGTTGCTGGACGGTAATTTGCTGTAATAATAGCAGAAGCAGGGACTAAATAAGCAGGCAAGGAAAATGGTGTGGGAGCAAGAGGAGAGTGCTCAGCAGCTTGTCGCCAAATATGCAGTCATCAAAACTCTCCATGAACAGACCCAAGATGCCATCAGAAGATAAGGCACCTTCCATCAAAGATGACGCCACTATTGCTGAGTTAGCAGCTAAGAGGGGGAATGACCCGTTCAATAACAAGGGATGACATCAGGGCAAATTTTTCATCTGCTGATTCCAGCCCAGGTATCTCCCCCCCCCCCCCCAAATAATGCCTTGGCTGGAATCAGCAGATGAGGAATTTGCCCCAATGTCGTCCCTTGTCGGGTCATTCCCCCCTTAGCTGCTAACTCAACAGAGAGCCACGTTGGTGTAGTGGTTAAGAGCACTGGACTCTAATGTGGAGCACTGGTTTTGATTCCTCACTCCTCCACGAGAAGCCAGCTGGGTGACCTTGGGTCAGTCACAGTTCTCTCAGAGCTCTCTCAGCCCCACCTACCTCAGAAGGTGACTGTTGTGGAGAGAGGAAGGGAAGGTGATCGCAAGCCACTCTGAGACTCCTTCGGGTAGTGGAAAGTGAAGTATAAAAACCAACTCTTCTTCTTTGATGGAAGGTGCCCTGTCATTTCTATACAGCTACAATAAGGTATTTTTCACACAGGCTTGTGCGGCTTCCCTACTGCTGCAGCAGCCACCAAACAGCATGGCAGCAATGGGGCTTCCACATGGCAAGTTTCCTTGCAACTGTCCTGTCCCAGTCTCCCAACAGAAACTACACACACATCCCTGTCAACAGGGTTATCTCAGGTTTTTTGTGTGAATTCTTAAACAGCACTTGAATACTGTTAACAGCATAAAAATCTGTGGGTATCAGGATCCCTGAATTCCCTTTTCTCTGCAGACATGCAAACTGAAAGGCCTCATTCCGCAAAAAAGGGGCACAAGACCTACTTTTTTAAAAAAAAATGGGGGAAATGAAAGTTGAGAATTCAGAGACATTATATCAACATTCAACTGTTGATTGAAAAACAAAAAATACCCTTCCCATGGCAGGAGGAGAAAATGGCTGCTGTGGGGCAACAGCAGGGAAAATGACTGCCATGTGTGCAGGACCAGAAAAATCCAGACTGGGACAGATTGCAGCAAAGTTTGGTTGCCAGGAAAGAATGGATTTCCCCAGTCCTGCCCACATGGCAGTCATTTTCTGCTCTCGTCCTACAGCATTCATTTCTTCCTTCTGCCAGTTCTGAGTAAGATCAGAAAAAAGTCAGAGGAAACCCAGAAGATACGTGAATGTACCACAATGCTATGGGGAAGCCAGGAAAACATAAGAGACTTGCTGACTAGGTGGGGTATAAATCCAAATAAATAAAAATAATAAATAAATGCTGGATCAGGCCAATGGCCCATCCAGTCCAACACTCTGTGTCACACAGTAGCCAAAAACACCAGGTGCCCTCAGGAGGTCCACCAGCAGGGCCAGGAGGACACTAGAAGCCCTCCCACTGTCGCTCCCCCTCAAGCACCAAGAATACAGTGCATCACTTGCCTCAGACTGAGAGTTCCTATCTATACCTTGTGGCTAATAGCCACTGATGGACCTCTGCTCAATATGTTTATCCAATTCCCTCTTGAAGCTGTCCATGCTTATAGCTGCCACCACCTCCTCCTGTGGCAGTGAACCCCCCCCCCCCCCCCACTCCCCAATAGCATTGAACCCGGGGCAAAAAAAGCCATGTGAAAAATGTCTACATCTCATTTACACTGATAGTTCATGAAATGCCACATTATCAGTGCAATCCTAAGGAAAGTTACAGCTGTCTGAGTCCATTTAAGTAAATGGGCTTAGAATGGTGTGATCGTGCTTGGGATTGCACTGTGTAAGTATGTGTCCCAAATCTATACAATCAGTTATGTTCAGATTCTTCTTTTCAAAACTGCTTTATTATCTAATAGATAACATACCAGGTAGTAATACATCCAGACCCGTAGCTACAGAGGGGCCTCTCAGGGCCTGGCCCCCCAACTTCCTGCCAAGGCTCCACAATTTCCCAACCAGCCCAGGCCCCCTGACTCTCTGGGCCTTCAACAAGAATGGCAGCCTGATGAGTGGCTTCCCTTCCCCTGTCCACTGTTGTGGGTGACATGGCTCCCCTTCCCTGAGCGATGCCCGGAGCTTTGGCTTGCCTCTCCCCCCTCACCCCATGCTGAACTTCGAGAACTGCCCTGGGATTGGGAGTGCTTCCAGGGTGCACTCGCACCCCCCCCCCTTGCCCTGTTGCTATGTGTCCTGCCACCCCTCCACTTCTTGGCATGCAGAGGGTCCCAGGTTCTTCTCTCTGCTGGGTTTGCTCTTCACTTTTTAAAATGGTCCCAGGTGCAATCCCCAGCACCTCCTGGGAACTGTAGTGCCGTAACTGGAGGCTAAGGCTTTGGAATAGGGCATGCTCCGCAACCTTATCAAACTACAAATTCCAAGATTTTTAAAGAAGAAAAGGTTCGGAAGGCCTGTGGCTCAGTGAAAGAGCCTCATTTATTTATTTATTGTTCATATTTATACCCTGCCCTCCCCGTGAACGGGCTGTTAAGCATGCCCTTCCCTCCAGCCCCCTTTCCAGGCAGCAGAGATTCATCTCAGCATGCGTAAGTTGCAGGAAAGGGTGGGAGGGAAGCTGCTTGCTTGGGGTGGGGGCAGAGGGTGCCCCCAAAATATCTAAAGGCCCCTGGATTTAAAAAAACCTGACTATGGGCCTGAGTACATCTATAAGAGGAGGTAGCTTTCATAATGGGGTGGCTTTCATTTTTGCTGCTTCTTCCCAGAATGCTTAGCATTCACACAACAGCAACACAATCTGAGGCCAATCACACTTCACACCCTCTGAAGTTAGCAGATTAGTTCCTACAGAACAAAGGACTGATAAGATCAGCATGGCTGAAAGGTTTCTATTTTTCATCCACCCCTCCCCTTTTATCTCACCTTTTACCAAAAAGCTAAATGAAGAGTTCTGGGGAACTCAAAAGCTTGCAGACACCATGTGCTTTAGTCGGTCTTCATAAATAGTATTACATGTTTTTCAGTCTGGGTTTCAATCATGGGCCAACTCCACTCCTTCCATCTTTTATCTATTAGGAGATCTGTCTATCTAGCTCTACCTTACCTGTAAAGACACAGCATGCCTTTCCAAATGTTCCAGATGCATTCTAGCATAAGTGTGTATTTCCCCCCATTCAGTGTGTTTACGAGTTTGTGATGTTGTACGTACTGCCAAAAAAACAGAAGTGGCAGATGTTCACAAAGATCTTTTACATCTCATCACCTTTTAAGCGATTTTTGAAGAAAGGAGTGCTAAAAAAATGCAAAGATATTCATAAGGAAGGGAGCACATTTCTGGTGCCGGGTAACTGAAGCAAGTCTCCATAGTTTGCTACTATGTACTGCTGACATGACTCCTGTCCTGCACTTGGCAGCTCCTACTGCTGATAGGCAGCTCCTGCCCTGCACTAGGGGTGGTCTTTCCCATGAGAGAGGCACCTCAAAGCAACCTCTCAGTCTCCAAAAGCAGTGCCCTCCTGAAGCCAAGGCTTGGCTTAAATAGGGGCTTTTGCTGGGAGACTAAGAGAATCTCTTTTGGCTTAAACATAGGCCAAGTGAAAACACAGGGCTGACAATGTTGGCGAACATCTTCCATGAGACAACAACTCCCACCCCATCCCATTCCTCTCTGCTCAGTCCATAAGGCAAAGAATGCACAAATCTCTGCTTTTGCCTCAGGCGTCTTCCTCTGTGACCAGTCTTTTGTCTGTCAAATCCACAGGCCAACAGAGACCTAAGTAGCCGCTGGTCTGTGTCTCCAACACGAATGGAGTTATGTTGCATGTTTCCTGCCCCCAAATCCTGTCACACCTCTGAGTGTCAGGAAATACCTTCTGGATTATCTTCTCATTACTGTTTCTATATGTTTGTCTCAAATATCTGCATTCTTTATACCTATGCCAGACCCATCAAGGTAAACATCTCTTCATTTCTGATGAATGGTCACCAATTCAGCTTCCTCCTGCCACACATTAAGAAACCTCATCTCCATTGCCTGGAATGCAGGGAAATGCCAGATCATGCTATTGTTCCACAGTGGGAATCCCATCAACCCATTGTGAAACTAGCCATCACCCCCTCAGGATACATTCTGGGGTATAAATATACCCAGCCCTGTCCAGGGCATGGTGTGATTGAACTGGGGGCACACAAAGCCATCACCCCTGATCATAACTCAAGCCCTCTCTGGTCTCACTGGTCGGGTCCACGCACCTCCTCTCTACAATCTCTGGACCTCTTCACCTCCACGGGATAGGTACAGTATTACCCCGATCCCCACCCCTCTATTTGTCCTCACTGTATTTCTTCTTGTATGCTTGCAATCCTTGAGTGTAAATATCTGAATTATTATTTTCCTCTAATGAAACCCATTGTAGTCACAATTTGAACTGGTTATTGACTCAGCGAGGGGTCTAAAGGGACTATCTCCATAAACACAGATAGCAGATCTCGCTTTTACCCCAGCTTCTTGCTAGCTCTGCCTTTGCTGCTAATTTCCCCAATCAAACCAAAGGCAAGATTTTATTTAATAAAGCTGTCGTGGGGTACCACTGTCTCCACAACATGTTCCTTTTCTGTCCCTACCATTCTGATTGAAGCCTTCATTTGCTCTTTGCTGTATCATCCATACCAAAATCTGACCAGCTACGTGACTTCGGTGATGGCATCATGCTGACTGTGTGATCCCTGACTGGCTAGGATTACATATCCAGAAAGAAGACTTTTGGCACCAAAGCGAAAGGAAGCAATAAAATGGACTGCAAATAGAAAAAGTAAGGTTTTGAGGAATACTTCAGGCACCACAAAGCGCTCAGTCTCTCTCTTTTGCCATACAGTCACATAAGCAAATTTGCGGTACACCACTATCCCAGATCTTTATCTGAAAGACCAGACTGTTCCACTTCTCACAATTGGCAGAACTGAGCAACATCTGTGTGACAACTCAGCATTTCTCCACCTTCTTTCCTCCCATTGGTCCATAAGAACTGTTTGGAGAGTTATTGCTTTATCTGCAGCTGCTCCATGAGCCTTTAAGGGGTATTCACGGCATTCCTACTTCTGAGAGAGAGAGACTCTCATGCTGTGTAAAGACTTTTTAAAAATAAATTTTATTAAATTTTGAAACAATTTAACGATTGTAACAGTAAAACCAAGCAGTATAATGACAACAGAGAAGATATGCAGTCATTCAACTTAACCTATAATTTCTATATTTTGGTGTAACTCCACCTGAACACAGAACCAAACAGAACCAAACAAAACAAATATAGTCTTAACATTTTTCCTAAGGGAAACATTCCAGGAATAGTTGCTATATGCTTTCTTGCATCGAGAAAACCTTCCCTTTAGTTCTATATAGCCATTCACCCATATGAAAAGGTTTTAAATTTAACTAAAGAGGTTACTTCACTGTCTATTCTCCCCTTCTCCAACCATTCTAAAAAAGGATACCATTTATCTAAGGGGTTGAGAAGTTCTCTCTCTTATAGATCATCATCAAAAAAAAAATCAAGCATTTTTCTGCTAAAAAATAATCCCAAACCTTATTCCACCATTGTTTGAGTGTAGGGGCTGTCTTATCCTTCGATTGTTGTGCAAGAACCAATTTAGCTGCCGCTAACAATGAAATAATTAACTCTCTAGTTCTTGCTATCGGTTTCTCTTCTGGCCATAGATTCGACAAGACTATCGCTGGGTCACATGGGACTTTGTAGTTAGTTATTGCAGAGATATTATTTAAAATTTCTTTCCAAAACCTGTTTATATGTTCACACTCCCACCAATTGTGAAAAGAGCTTTCTTTCTGCCCGCATAGGTTCCAGCATTTCGGAGAGTGCTGAGGCACAATATAAGACAGTGCTAGTGGCGTTAAATACCATCTAAATAGTACTTTAAATAATACAGATTGAATTGTCAGTGACTTAGTTACTTTGGCCTGTAGAGACCATATAGTCACCCATTGTTCTTCTGATAGCTCTTGTTTGAGATCCATACGTCACATTTTTTGATAACATATCTGTTTGCATGAGTTTAAGCCCAATAATATTTGCTATTTTAGGGCTATAAGTCCCATTTTTTGTGCGCTGTGAAGCAGAAGTCACTCAAATGCCGTTAGGGGTTTCTTAATGTTAGTTTTTATTTCAGGATTTTCCAACAGATGCTGCATTTGGAGATACAAAACAAACTTACATTGGTATGAGTATTTTTCTTCTAAGTCCAGTTTAGAGGCCATTCGTCGGTTGAAAATAATGTCAGTTAGTCTAGTGATGCTTGCCATTTTCCAGGCACGAAAATAACTGTTTTCTTTCGTGGGCAAAAACCAGTCTTGAGACATAAACGTACTCAATAACGCTCTTGGGTTTGTCAGTTTTTCACATTTGCTAAACCATTTTTTAAGTGTCTTACATATATTCTTTCAGGGTTGTCAGTCCAAAGTTCTTCATTAAAGGATAGATGGTGAAGTGACTGTTCCTCAATAAGTGCCCAATCTAACAAATTAACACTGTGATACTGTCTGACCATGGCAGAAAGGAGAGCAGCTTCATAATACAGTTGGAGATCTGGTACAGCCAAGTCCCCTTGACTTACAGGTCTGTGAAGCATTTTAAAATTAATCCTATCACATTTATAATGCCATAGAAAGTTATTTAGAAGGCCTTGCCATTTTAATATCATCGGGTTGGGAATATAAACCAGAAGTGCTTGAAAACAATATAAAAATTTCAGAAACACAAATGATTTGATGGTCTGGACTCTATCCAACCATGTTAAGAATTTTTTATCCCAATTTTTGAGAAAGCTGTAACTTCCTTGGCAATTTCTAGATGATTATACTTTGTTAAGTCTGCTAGGTCCATTGGGATTTTAATGCTCACGTATTGCCAAGCCATCTTCAGGCAGTTGAAGGAAAAATGTTTTTGGATAAATTGTGCCATATCTTGTGACAGGTTGATTGGATATAATATTGATTAGGCCTGATTCACTTGCAAACCAGATACTTTCCCAGAAGTCTTGAAGCATATCTCGTATTGCTGCTAAAGATCGTTCAGGGTTGGAAACATAAACTACCACATTATCAGCAAATAAACTCACTTTAAAGTCTATGTCTTTCACTTTAATGCCGGTATATTTAGGATTGGCTCGTAGATCGCAGGCTAGGGGCTCCATCACAATCACAAATAAAACGGGACAGCGGACATCCCTGTCTGGTGCCGCATTGCAGCAGAATGTCTTTAGATGATTACCCATTGATCAAAAGTTTGGCTGTTGGGTTAGAATAAATTGTTTAAATCACTGGTGCAAAGACATTCTTACTACAACCAACCCTAGAGAACAAACAAAAATGTCCAGCTGGCCTAGTTTCTTCCAAGTCAAAAATGTCTCCCAAAGGATGATCTCCCCCCATTGTGTATACACAAACTGTAAGTACAGGGAGGGAAAGAAGAAACAAAAATAAGACCAGGTCCCAAAAGAAGCTATCGGGAGTCCTGGAATGTAAATATGAGAGGGCAGAATGTCTGGCCAGTTTTGCTCTAACGACCATCTTTTTAGCGTAGTGACCATTCAGCCCAGGACAAAAGAAGGACAAAGGTTCATCTCTGTCAGCTATGCAATGAGGCGAGACCTCTTGCCACTTTTCAGGTATTACATTGGCTAGGACCAACAGTAACTGGACTGGAATAGGAAATAGCAGGCATATATCCCCAAGTTTGGTAGATATTTACTTTAGACATTTGGTGATATTTTATCTAAATTATATTTATTTATTAGCTACCTTGAGAACCCATTGGAAGGGAACGCAATTCAGATCCATTCTAAATAAAGACACAGTACTTTAGATTGCTTCCAAAGCAGAGCACAACAGAGAGAAGTCCTTGATGTATGGCAGAGAAATAGGGTGTGACCGCCCTCGTGGTGCTCCATGGGTTCCTTCTCTGGCTCTATCCCACTTGTGCTCCCTCCAGCCTCATCCAGCCTCAGACAGGCAGAAGTGTCCTGGGATCAGCTTCCTGGGTGACCTCATTGCCTGCAGGTGTCTTTAGTCTCCCATCAGTTGAGCACCTTTCTTTTCCTCTCCGGACAGCTTCACAGGCTCTCCTTTTATCCCCCTCTCCAATCCAAGCTCCTCCCCTTCCTGCTTTCCCCCAGCCTATCCCATTGAGCCAAATCCTATTTCCTTCCACCTCCTCTGTTCCTTATTCCTTCCCCCTCCGCTACTATTCTCTGCACCTGGCCTAACCCCCCGCTGGCCTCTGCCTCACAAAGATAGTTTGTCCCTGCCCAGCTCTCCTGAGTTGGAGGAAGCTGCTGCTGTGCTCCGACTTGCAGGAATGCTCCCCAAGTGCAAGGCAGCCTCTGCTCCAGAGTCCAAGACCCTGGGCATCTCCAGACATGGGGGTACCTGCAGTGGCGACCACCAGTAATGGCTAGCTACAGAAGCCTGCCAATATATGCAGCTGACAGAATATCTGTAGTTGCCCGACTGCTTTTCCAGTGCAATGCAGGGCCAATAGAATATACATGGCAGAAGCTCTGCTATTTGTTTTCCCCAAGGACAGGCGCACCTTTCCTCTTGGCGGAATTGAGGAGACTAACGATAAGCGACACTCAGGAGACAAAAATTCACTCCGGAATAGCTCTGCCAAGTTACTGATAGCTGTGATTTCATTCAGGGGGGTTACAGGTTGGCAAATTGCTGCCAAAGAGGATAGCGACAGTCTTCTGAAGGCAGCTCTGTGCATTTATTTATAACTTCAAGTGAGCTTCGGGGAGGCAAAGAGAAGTCAGAAAAGCACGAGGCAGAGTTCAGACGACATTTTCAGAAGGGGGGTGGGGTGGAATTAAGTTTGGCCTTCAGAAGGAAGCGCTCACCTCTCCCCAGCACAGGAAGCAGCTCCAGAATATTTATGGTCTGCAGTTTTACCAAGTGGGTAACAAACAAAAAAAAAAGCATGAGAAGGTGGAGCTGTCTGTTTTCCTGCACTCTTCTCTTCTGCCGAAGTTGCAACTGCCCTTTGAAAGTATGAAAGCTCTTGAGCACTTTCATCTTTTCAAAGGGTAAAAGAGCTAAAGAGCACACCTGAATTTCAAAACACACACCAACTCAAGTTTGTGGCTGCAAAAGTTGCTCACTTGGAAAAGGCAATTCCCTCCACACACAACAAGACTCTCCTTTGTCATGCTCCCCTTCCTTATTCATGGTGCTTTCCTGATCTCACCATAGTTTAGGGATCTTCACTCAATCCAGCCTCACCTCTACAGATAGCCGCTGGCATTCAGGAGCACTCTGAGCCAAAACGAGAGGGTCACTTGTGACCTGTCCATCCCTAGGTGCTTTGGATGGTATGTGCCCAAGGGCAAAACCCAGAGATACACCAGTCAGATTTCATCGCTAAACAACAGCTGCTCCCCCCAGATGTGAATTGGGACCACTGTTGAGGAAGGTGTTCAGTCCTCCACCCTGTACCTCAAACAGCCCACTGGAGCTGCTATTTCCCCTGTTGGGTGGGTATTTTCCCCAGCAGAGACACTAACAACTCTAGGGAATTGATTGAAATGAGGAAAACAGCACCAAGGAAAGAGGCCCATGCCATAGTCCTGATCCAAATCAACATCCCTCCTTGCAGACCCAAGTCAAACTATCCCCCCCATCTGAAACACAGAACAATACTGTCCTACCTTACTGGGTTGTTGTAAGGTTTTTAATACTGACTCCTCCTTTGCTTGGCTGTCAGGAAGAGACTACAGCAATGGGCACCAGTTTTGGGAATGGGGAGGGAAAGTTACAGTTAAGCTTGATTTAAAAAAAATGTTGTAAGTCACTTTCTATCTAACCCTCCATTTCTGTCCTGCAGTTCCTCCAGGGAACTCAGGGCAGAGTACACAGGTCTCCTTTCCCCACATTTCATCCTCACAATAACCCTGCAAGTCTGAGAGACACATGGAACACTTGGTGTCCAAAGTGCTATATAAATGCTAAGTGATATTAAAAAGGTAAAGGTAAAGGTTTCCCTTGCTCAAAAGCCAAGCAAATCCAACTATAGGGGGCGGTGCTCATCTCCGTTTACAAGCCAAAGAGCCAGCGCTGTCCGAAGACTTCTTCCATGGTCATGTGACCGGCATGACTAAAGACACAGAATGCTGTTACCGTCCCACTGAAGCAGTACCTATTTATCTACTTGCAATTTCTCGCTTTCAAACTGCTAGGTTGGCAGGAGCTGGGACCAGAGACAGGAGCTCACTCTGTCACACGGCACTCGGGTCTTGAACTGCTAAGCTCTGACCTTCCAGTCTGCAGCTCAGCATCTTAACCTCTGAGCCACCGCAGCCCCATAAAGTAATATTAGCTCCCCTAAAAAATTTTGTGTATGAAACAAACACCTTTTCGACCGAACAACCAAGAACCAGACTCACATAAGGAGGCAGGTTTGGTTGCAGCCTTTGCCCACCTAGAGTGCACAACTCCGACAAATGGAAAAAACTTTTTAACAATCAAAACATCTTCAATACTTTGCCAAAAAATACAAAAAGTGAAGATTTTAAAAACAGTGACCATTTAATACAGATCATGAAACTGGGTGTGTGTTTTTTTCTTTTCTACTTCTCAAATCTTCCTTTAGCAAAGCAAGACTTCAAATACAAAGAGGCGGTGGAGCAACACTTACAATTGTAAGACACACACAACAGCTGTCTAAATCAGTACACAGATTTCACCATAGCAAAAAAGAAAGGTCTGTGCTATTCCGGCATCGAATTACAGTGGGAAGCAATAGATGCGGTGCTCCCTTGGAATGTTAAACCCAAGGCTATACCTCTTAAAGCTAAAAGAAAGGAATGAACAAGAAAGGTAGTCTATTAACAAGTCTGAGATTCAATCAGGATGGAGCAGGTCTATTTAAATTATAAATATAAATTAGATCCATAACAATCTTTATAGGGAGAGGCAAGGCAAGTCACAAAGTTATCTTTGGGAAAAATCTATTAGCGGTAATGGAATGATAATCCTCTTAGATCCATTGATGCTGACAGATTAAATTCTTCCCATTCATTTTTTATTTGGTTAGCACATTTGACAGAAGATAAGACCTCCGTACTCTATTACAGCCTATGCAACACCAAGAACCTAGTTATGAGGGTGATGAACAACAGAGGCATCGGCTGAACTTGAGAATATTTAAAGACTGCCCCCAAATGGTCATTGGTGGGAGTGAACTTGCAGGGGGAACAATTAACATTAGAATCAGACTCCAACTTAACACTACAAAAGCAAGGCTGTAGCTGGCGCTCTATGCCTCATACATCCACCAGCACAACTTGCGGGGGGGGGGGGGGAGGAATTAAGCTCAGTGGTCAAGCATTTGCTTGCCATACACACTATGTCCCTGGACCAATCCTCAGCATCTTCAGATAAAAAAATCAGCCCTCGGTGTCATAAAAGACCTCTAAGACCCTGGAGAGCTGTTGGAATCAGTGCTGACCTTCATGGACCAATGATGATGATGATGATGATGATGATGATGATGAAGAAGAAGAAGAGGAAGAAGAAGAAGAAGAGGAAGAAGAAGAAGAGGAAGAAGAGGAAGAAGAAGAGGAAGAAGAGGAAGAAGAGATTAGATTTATACCCCACCCTTCACTCACTTGGGAGTCTCAGAGCGTTTTACAAACTCCTTTTCCCTTCCCCTCCCCACAACAGACACCCTGTGAGGTAGGTGGGGCTGAGAGAGCTCTTTTCAGAACTGTCCTTGAGAGAACAGCTGGTACAGAGCTATGGGCTTGCCCAAGGTCATCCAGCCAGGTGCAAGTGGAGGAGTGGAGAATCAAACCTGGTTCTCCCAGATTAGAGTCCGCACACTTAACCACTACACCAGGGGTGGGCAAATTGCGGCCCGGGGGCCACATGCGGCCCACCACAGAGTTTTTTGTGGCCCGCCAAGACAGTCGGCCACGTGGTTTCTCAACAAGCAATCTCCTGATTTCAAAAAAATTGTAGAAAAGTGTGATTGGGTATATTTTTCTCATTAAACTGATTCTAAAATTAAATGTGCTTGCAGCTATAGATGATATGAAATTAGCACAATAAATAAATTGAATAAAACTACCACTATTTTATTTAATTTATATTTATTGATTTTTATGATACAATTTATACTTTTTCTGAAATGCAAAGTTAACTAATGAATGCAATCATTTTAAAAGGTGCGGCCCTCCGCTAACCTCCGCTCCCACAAAGTGGCCCCCGAGCCAAAACAATTGCCCACCCCTGCACTACACCAAACTGGCTCCTAAGGCAGCTTCACATGTGTGTGAGTTCAGTGTGTTGTGAGTTTGGCTGGTGAGTTTGGCTGACCATTCTCTACAGGCTAACCTATTGTTACTTATTATTTGACTTATTTAAAACATTTATTAGCTGCCTTTCTCTCTTGAGGAACTCAAGGCACCTGACAATATAAATAAAATGTCACTGAAATAAATACAAACCACAATAAAAACAATTATAAACACTAACAAAAAACCCCAACAATTTAAAAATTCCAATTAGGTCTGCCAATTAAAAAAAAAAAATCCAGTCCAAAGTAAAACTGTATTCAACTGCTTCCTGAAGATCAATAGTGGGGGGACCAAGTATACTTCACTGGGGAGGCTGGTCCCTAGCTGTGGAGCTGCCACTAAAAAGGCTCTCTCTCATGTGCCGACCAGACAAGTCTCTGATCCACGGGACAGCCAGGAGGGCCTCTTGCTGTGACCTTAATTCCTGGGCAGGAATATATGGGGGAATATTCAGATACCCCGGTCCCAAGCCATGCAGGCTTTAAAGATCAAAATCAACACCTTGAACTGGGCTTGGTAACAGATCAATAGCCAGGCTCCCAAAAGCTGCCCCCACTACCAGCAGTCTAGCTGCAGCATTCTGTATAGCCACAGCCAACACTCTTCAAGGGTAGTCCCAAGTAGAGGAAATTGCAGCAGTCCAGTATAGATGTAATTAAGGCATAGATCACTGTGTCTAGATCTGACTGACCCAGGAATGGCTACAGTTGACACAACAGAGCTGGGCAAACACACTCCGAGCCACAGCAGCTACTTGGTTTTCAAAAGTGACTGATGTGTTGAGCAGCACTCCCAAGCTGCAAACCTGGTTTTTCAAGGAGAGTATAACCCCATCCAAGACATGATTTTAAGTTCCTGGTCCGCCTTTCTACTAACCCAGAGAACCTCTCTCTTGAACGTTAGGATTAAGTTTGTTACTTCTCATTTAGCCCATTACTGACTCCAAGCACCGGTTCAAAACATCAAAAGCATCCTTGGAATTAGGTGGAAAAGCTAGAGCTGGGTATCATCCACTTAGTGGTGACATACCTCCAGATGACCTAACCAGCAGCTTCATTATAGATATTCAACAGTAAGGGGAATAAGATGGGGCCCTGTTGTATGACTCAACTGGATTCCAGAATGAAAAGGAGAGAGTATGTTGTGGTTCAGTCAGCCAGTTTGGTGTTGTGGTTAAGTGTGTGGACTCTAATCTGGGAGAACCAAGTTTGATTCCCCACTCCTCCATTTGCAGCTGCTGGATGGCCTTGGGCAAGCCATAGTTCTCTCAGAGCTGTTCTTTCAAGGGCAGTCCTCGAAAGAGCTCTCTCAGCCTCACCTACCTCACAGGGTGTAAGAGTTTATAAGCCGCTCTGAGACTCCAAGTGAAGGGCAGGGTATAAATCCAATCTCCTCCTCTTCTAATGTGGGTGGACTGCAGACCAATGTTCCCTCTAAGCTGTGGAGTCTTGTGAGCAAAAATTCTACTTTGTGAGCTACTGGCATTAAAGTTGTGAGCGAGTGATTTGGCTGCTGCATAAATTAGTCTGCTCTGAAGCAATCCTTCCTGAGCTAAGACAAAAACAGTGTGAGCCGGAGGCTAAAAAACTGTGAGCTAGCTCACACTAACTCAGCTTAGAGGGAACACTGCTGCAGACGTATATGAGAATGGCTGTGAACACCAGCCATGCCCTCTCAGGAGACACGCATGCCCCATTCCCAGCAGAATCCAAGCCGGAGGGCAAAGACCTACAACTCTGTGCAAAGAGAATATGTCAACCAGTCCTTTTTATTCTTTCGTCTATTGTGTCTATTGTGTATTCTAAGAATTGAAAAGAAAAGAAAAGGAGGTGAACAGACCTGGGACAAAGTGCATGATGGGAGAGCGCTTTCTCTCAGGTAAGGAAAGTAACAGCAACAAGAAAACACCTGGGAGCAGAAAGAATGGATTCTCTTTTTTTTGCTTGCTCTCCTTCGTTTCTGTAACCCATCCAAGGCCAATACTTAAATCCTTTGGGGGACAGAGACAGATGCTTAAGAAAATTGCCTGAGCTCAAAAAAAGAGTGTGGAATTAATTTTAGGGTTACATTTGTTCCTGTTCTCTCTTGCTCTCTGTGCCTCTCTCACAGAAAAAAAAACCCCTTTGGCTCTCCTTTCCCCACCCGGTTATTTTAGCTTGCAAGTTCCTCACAGGCAGGGACTCTACCATAGCACATAAAGGGAACAGAAGAGTGAACGGTCCCCACAGTCTGCCCTCCAAACAGGGCACCCAGTTCCCATGGGTTATTATATGAAACACCAGACAGTCTCCCCTGCTGTCTACCCTCCGGCACCACCAGCTAAGGCAAATTAGTCCAAAGCTCTAGATCCACCCAGCCCCATTTCTTTTGATTAACTGGAGTTTTACAAAACAATCTATCAATGAGAACAATACAATAAAATATCAAGCATATTAAAATCAACGGAGGAGTGATGGGCATGCACAAAACAGCATCGTTGGTTGCACGCTGCCATGATGTAAGATGGTCCCACGATCCAGTGCTAGTGGTGTGATTTGGGAGTAGTCATCCATGAAGACCAGACAAAACGGTGTGTGCACACTTTTAAAAAATCCACCTTTCTTTGTTCTTCTGCTTGGCAAACCTGATGCTCGGTTTTTGTCCATAAGGATATGCTCCCAGATCCTTGCATGCCAGCCGGACAGTAGCGGTGATCTTGTAGCTTTCCAGGGAGATGTCTTCGTATTGCTCGGGCTGATAGCTCCTTATCTTAAACCTCTGGATGTTTTTGGTCCTTTGGGAAGATACCAAACAGTAGCAGGTAAGAGATTGCAGGACTGATTACTGATTAGCCAGTTCTGATGAAATAACAAGTCCTAACAACTTGACAGTAGAGTAAAAAGGTTTTTTGAGCATGTGTCCACTTCAGATGCATGCAGAAGTCCATATTAGGCAAATATTTATATACAAGAAAATGGGGGGTGAAATGTCATGCTGTAAAATTCAAATGGAACCATGAAAAATGCAGAGATCATTCACAACTTATCTAGTTTTGCAAAGCAAATCAGGCACCTGTGATCACTGAAAAGACCCAGCTTTTCTTGAGATAGGAAGGATCTGGGGTTACCCACTTCAGGGTGGGATCTGGAGCTCTCCCAGAACTGCAACAGATCTCCAGACTTCAGAGATCAATTGCTATGGAGGAAATGTCAGCTTTGGAGGATGAACTCTATGACATCATATATCTGCCTCCAGTAAATTTCCCAAGCAGAAGTTGGCAGCTCTAGGAAGACCCCACAAAAGCTTATGTCAAAACAAAGTCTTGTTAACCTTTCAGATGCAATAAACTCCTGTTTATATGGTAACGGAGACTTGCACATATTATAAATCCTCCAATGTTTATCTGGACTTGTTGCATGGAACTGGAGGACGGAGCCAGATGCCAGCACTTTACAATTTTAAATATCATAGATTTTAGCTGACCGATCAGAAAAGATTTCCCCCCTCCCACAAGTGGGCATCCATTATGAATCTGCCTCCTAGCACATTCTCGGTACTTCTGCTGGGAGAATAGCCATATTCTGCCAAAGGGTGGCTCACCCCAGGACCGGCTAGAACACTTCAGTCTGACAGACTCCCCCGCTGTCTACCCAACATCATTAGCCTACAGCAATTTACTCCAAAGCTCTAGACTGATTCCAGCTATGTTCCCTGAATCCTCTCAGCCTGCTGGAAGCCTCTGGCACCCCTCTGTAACACCAGAAACTGGCCAAAGGGCTCTGATCTGCTCGACTGCATCCTGCAGTTAAGACCTGGATTGCAATACTTGTTAGCAACATTGAATATACGGCTCAAAGCTACAATGCATACCTAGCATACTATTTGTGCATATTCAATGCTTTTAAGAAGCAAAGCAAAATCATCATCATCAGCTCACTGTGGAGTAAAAGAAAAGATGCCCTGGTATAAATCAAAGTGCAGCTGTGAAGAATACAATAAATGGTCTTCTACTCCAATGAAACCCACCTTCAATGTAGAACGAAAATGCAATGAACCAGCGGGGGTGGGGGGTTACCTTAAAAAGAAAGGATAGTGTAATAGTTTGCAATTCTACCCTCTCCCACAGAAAAGAGCAAGCTGACAAGGCTAAAAGAGCAAGTTGGCTCCAACCAGCTTTTGAAACGAGAGAATCCCCCTTGACTACCAAAAAGGCTATGCAGGGATCCTGGGACCTACCTGGACAAAAGCCAGGTGAGAGAGGGGCTGCAGTAGTCAGGAAAGGAACTGGCTTAAGATTGAGCAAAAAAGCTGTCTGGCCCCAACCTAGTGTCTTGATTTGTTAGCATCTCAAACAAAGTAAAAACCATGAGAGTCATCATCAATGCTCCCTCTAAGCTGTGGAGTCTTGTGAGCAAAAATTCCACTTTGTGAGCTACTGGCATTAAAGTTGTGAGTAAGCGATTTGGCTACTGCATATATTAGTTTGCTCTGGAGCCATCCTCCCTGAGCTCAGAAGAGGAGATTGGATTTATACCTCGCCCTTCACTTGGGAGTCTCAGAGCAGCTTACAAACTCCTTTCTCTTCCCCTCCCCACAACAGTCACTCTGTGAGGTAGATAGAAACTGCTCTTTCAAGAACAGCTTTGAGAAAACTATGGCTTGCCCAAGGTCATCCAGCAGCTGTAAGTGGAGGAGTGGGGAATCAAACCCGGTTCTCTTAGATTAGAGTCCATGCACTCAACCACTACACCAAACTGTCAAGGAAAAAAATGTGTGAGCCGGAGACTAAAAAACTGTGAGTTAGCTCACACTAATTCAGTTTAGAGGGAACACTGGTCATGACCACTATTTATTTGTACCTGACAGAGTGATTCTATATTGACTCCATGTGTGTGTGTGCGCGCGCATCTGGAAATCATGGTTGACTTCTGGCGACCCCTAGTGGGGTTTGGACGTTTCAGAGAGGTAGCTTACTATTGCCTGCCTCTGCACCACGGCCTTGGTATTCCTTGGAGGTCTCCCATCCAAGTACTTGCCAGGGGTGGCCCTGCTTAGCTTCTGAGATCTGACAAGACTGGGCTTGCCAGGTCAGGGCTATCCAGACTTTCTGAAGTCTGAACCAGAGACACTCTATAAAGGACTGCACTATGAAGGTGCTCCAACAGGAGAAAGATGGCAAGTGGGGAGACAGGTAAAGGAGGAAGAACATTAGTTCTGCTCTCCCCCCTTTCAAACGTTCTACTACAAGAGACTGACACATATGCGGACAGAGGGGCTACTAAAAATTTGTGGACTAGTAATGTGAGTGGGCATTTACAAGCCAGCAGACGAGCAGGGCTTATTATAATGGTGCTAAAATTATATTACAGATAGAACTGTTGAAATGAAAGCTCAGAGAAGGAAAGCCATTAAAACATTCAGGACTAAAAGATCGAATGTAAAGGTGTCCAATTCAGAGTCAAACTCCTGGTCCATACATTCTGTTCTGATTACCAACAATGCCCCCAACAACTGCTGCCCCAAATCCTTTTTAATGTAAGATGACACGGGCTGAAAATGGGATCTTCTATATATAAAATGGCATCCTCAATGACTGGACTGTGACCCATCTTCTAAAACACTCCTACTAAAAAACATCTGGCAGGAAAGTGGCAACTTGATATAGGATCTCTTGACAGTGAAAAGTTGTCCGCGACTGCCGCTATAATAGATGCAATGAATTTCATGAATTGTGGTTTTACAGAAGTGGTGCGATTCTCACCAGTAACCCCTCATTCACCTGTGATTGACACCATGCATGCCTATCACTTTAGCTTATGGTATTGCAGGGAAGTCCATTACTCCTGATGCTTTACAGTCAGAGATGTAAACGTTCTGGGAATTCTGAAGCCATGGGAAATCATTTCTTACAAAACCTAAATCTATTTTTACTGCTCTAAAAATATAGCATGCATCATTTATACCTTAATGAGTACATAAAATCATACCATTTGGCATATTTATGCAATCTAAAAATATAACTAGTTTTCTGCAATCAGAATTGTAAATATTCCCAACACCAGAGAGAACCACAAACTGCTGTACCCTCTGCTTCTTTAGCACATGCATCCTAATTTTCCTGACTCTCAGATACCAAAACCTAATTGAAAACAATCTCATCCAGTCACAACAGGACTAGCAGTCTATCTGGAAATTGAGTTAAACCATGTAACATTGAAAAAATTGAATGTGTTTGTCATGTATCATCATCATACACAGCATAATAACTGTGGTCAGAGTTAGAATTTAAACAATAAACATATCCTTGAAAATATGTTATATATGTCTACAGTATACAGATTCTTAAATTATCTCTTCCCAAGATGAGACTGCCCCTTAATTTGATTACTTTTGTAAAGCAATAAATACAGTTTTATACATCACTGACAGATTTATGGCAAGCAGATGGCCACCTAATTCAGAATTGAATTACACTCCAACAAGTGGTTAATATTACTTGCTTTGTTGTGTGATATGCTGGCCCATCAGTGGTGAATATGTGCTTGCTCTGACAGTGCAGCCAAAGTTTGTCTGGGTGTGTTCTGAATTCAAGGGAGTCGTCACTTGATCCAGTATCTCCAGAGCATAATTGAAGATTCGGGTTTTGTACAAAAGCCAGAAAGGCAAAGTTGTCTTTTCTGTGACACTTTCATCCCAGCCTTTCTTTTTGGAGCTAAAGGTGGGCTACGTATTCCTTCCCCTCCTCCATCATCCTCCAAAACAATCCTGTGAGGAGGGTTGCCAGCTGCCTGGAGAAAAAAAAGTGCCGTGCCTGAAACAACTTCTTCCTTTCATCCCTGTATCTTGTCAGTCCCTCCAGCTCTTCATTCCTAACAAGCAGTTAATTTCAACAATGGCAGAGATGGAAGTTTACTGATCCCTGCCCTTTAAGGTGAGAGTCCCCCTCTTGTAAGTTGATTGCATTTGCTCTTTTGTCACCAAAAGGCATTCTGCAAATGACTCAGAAACCAAATTTGATGTGGGAGAGCTGGGGGTCCAGCTTGCAACCGTCCTGGCTCCTTCATGAAACTGTCACCATCTTGGAACCTGTTTCCTGAAGGAGCTGTACTACAAACAGAACAGCCTTGCTGGACCACATCAAAGATCCGTCAAGCCCACAACTCTGTTTCCCCATAATAACTAATTAAATGCTACCCAGAATCCCATAAGCAAGGCTCCAAGGCCCTCTCTCCTGCTCTGGCCTTCCGTTGTCTCCTCCCACATGACAGTGGGGATAGGTCCACACACCAGACTGATGACTGCAGTCACCAACAATGTCAATGTGAGTAATGAGATGTCGCAGTGACCTCCATGGTTCAATTTGGTTGAAACAGATGAATGGGCAAACATGTTAATGATGCCATGTACAGTTTGGTTGTGTCAAAACTGCTGTGATGGTCTTTTTTTTTTTTAGCCTTCTTTCCACTCTGATATTTAAGCAGTGCCCTGAGCTGAATAGCCCAGGCTAGCCCAGTCTCATCAGATCTCAAAGGCTAAGCAGGGCCTTGGTTAGTGTTTGGAAGGGAGAGCACCAAGGAAGTCCAGGGTCACAACACAGAGGCAGGCAATGGCAAACCACCTCTGAACATCTCTTGCCTTGAAGATACTACGGGGTCACCATGAGTCAGCTATGACTTAAGGGCAAAAGGGGGGGGGAGTCTATGCTATACTGTTTCAGTTTTTACAAGTATTAATCAAATAATAATAATTCCAACAAATGCTCCCTCCAAGCTGTGGAGTCTTGTGAGCAAAAAATCTACTATGTGAGCTACTGGCTTTAAAGTTGTGAGCGAGTGATTTGGCTACTGCATGAATCAGTTTACTCTGGAGCCATCCTTCCTGAGCTAAGGCAAAAATGTGTGAGCCGGAGGCTAAAAAAACCGAGCTAGCTCACACTAACTCAGCTTAGAGGGAAACACTGATCCCAACATAAACATATGAACTTGACAGCACTTTTAAACCACACTTGATTTTTTTTTCCTAGTAAGAGAGTTCAGCTGAAAAATATGTTGAAATATATGCCACTGGACTCAAAGTCTGTTCTACTGGGACATAAAATTAACAAAGGGTACTACAAAGAAAATGGTTACGAAATGTATCTTGAAAAAAAAAGCATTCAGAACATGCCTGGGATGTGGTTATTGTGTGCTTTTTGTATTATACTGGAATGTTCATTAAAAAAAAGACGTTTTTGTTAGTTCCTTTGAGTCCCTATTGGGGAGAAAAGCGCAGTAATACGTTACCTAAATAAATAAAGCAAATCATACTCTATGACAGTGGATAATTTTTTGGGGGGGGGGGGAGAATCACAGCATTTGACAATGGAGGCCAGATTTATATATTTTTAATGTATTTCAAACTATTATTTGTTTACTTAAAACTATTACCATATAGATCACGGTGAGGCAAAAGCACTTATCTGAGAACTGTGGCATTTGTGTGATGCCTTTAAACTAGCATTTAGCTGGGCAGCTGCCTGTGCACAACAGTCATATGTACTTAGGCTGAGGACAGACTGGCAGTCTGGCCTGCTCTGCCTCCGCTTTAAAAGCAGAGGCAGAGCGGCCGTTCAGACTGCCGCATCTGCCCGGAGGAGGTGGGCTGGACGCAACGTGTCCGGCGCTGCGCTCCTCCTGCAGCAGCCGGGCACCACTTCAAAGTGGTGTCCCGGCTGCTGCGGCGCGCGTTCCACCTGCTTCCGGTGGGTGTGAACGCACGCCGGGCAGGGGAGCCGCATGGCGTTTGGATGCCGCCGCCAGAAGGCGGCCGCAGTCTGGATGCCGTGGGTGGCTTCCTTGCAGTGGCGTGCGAACGCCGCACAGCGGGGGCAATTCCCCCCGCCTTGTTCTGCCGTGCCGCGGAGGCGCGGCAGAATACCAGTATGTCCTTGGCCATAGTTAGCACACCAAGCCATGCAAGTGCTGTGCTGAAACGCTCGGCTATAAAGCACACTTGCTGGCTTTGGTGGGTGGTTACTCAAGCACCAAGTCCTGTGGACGGGCACTTTCCCCTCAGTAGTGCGGTCCCCTTTAAAATCAGACCTAAGAAATCAAATGTGGTCTGAGCAGCTGTCAAATGTTCCGATCTCGACTGGTACCCACTCCTGATTCTAAATTAACCACTAATGTCGACTAGCAACCAAGAACAAAGATACCCTATATTTTTCTCCAGTTCAATGGGAGTTTTTTTTATCTGTTTTGTGGATTGCCAAAAAAAATGCCCCAGGACATGAGAGATGATAAGCACTAGAGAATCGGTGGATTTGTGTTATATCACAAGCCTTCTTGTCAAGCACAATTCGGGAGACTTTAATCTCTTGTTACGATAATACCCTGAAAGAAACTGATAACACTGCAAGTTCCAGCAGCAGATTTAAACAAAACAAAATTAAAGGGTAAAAACAATAAGAATTATTCTTAAGGAAACTCTCCTCCCCCCCCCCCCCCCCCAGCTTTAGAACTTGTCATTTCTAAGGGGGGGGGGAACTTTGATAGTACTTCTTTGTCATGACCTAGCTTATTTCTCCTGTGATTTTACATGGCAAGATAGATTGCATAACCCTGATGAAAGACTCAAACATTATTAGCTTTCACTGGTTGTGTTTAAATAGAGGTGGGGGGGAAGGGAGCAAACCTAGTCTTCATGAAAGCTCTCTTTTGAGATCATTTGATAGAAACACAGATTTTGTACATTTCTTACAGCTCTTAAGGTCAGGAAAATTCCAAAAAATGATCCTCTGTTACACTGGTCTATCTTTTCGGTCTATCAATGTTGACCAGTGCTGACCAACTTAATTTATCTTGGGGAAAAGGTGAGATGAACATGGCTTCAACAAAAATCTCTAGCAACTATGGTCCTTCAGGCTTGGCATCTGTTAGAGCCCATAATGAACTCTATGAAAAGAAGGAGGAAACCTGTGTCATCTCTAGAAAACACTGGGGGGGGGGGTTGTTTTATTTGTTGGGACTTTTAATGGGATGCAGGCCACAGGTATTTGCTTCTGGACAGGGATTCATTGGGGTTTTACTGTTTTTGACCTTTTTTAGCTTTTTTCAATTGTAAGCCACCTTTAGCCAAAACAGAAAAGCGGGGATATATTTTTTAGCAAATAAGTACTTTATTCCCATAAAGATAGATCAAGGTGGGAAGCTGTATTAGTCTGTCTGCAGCACTAGAAAAGAGCAAGAGTCCAGTAGCACTTTAAAGACTAACAAAATTTGTGGCAGGGTAGGCGCTTTCGAGAGTCACTGCTCACTTTTTCAGATGCTGTATGGCTATAGTTCCCCAAAAACAGAAAACTGGAAAACTTTCAAATGCAGAATGTGAATTTGGATTCAAAACGTTGCAACAAGTCAGCCGCTATAAAGATCTTCCTCCCTTACTAGAGCTGCAAGAACATTACCACGATACACCTCTGCCATAAAGAACAATAAAAGAAAATGTCTTGGTCAATCAGATCAGTGGCTGGTTTAACTAAGAATAATTTGCCTTTGACAAGCAATGGTGGCATGGCTTGGACTTCACACAACATCCAACCAAATGACCCTGGAAGGCATACAAGTAGGAGATGGACTTCCCATGTTGCCCCCCACTGATATCCACAAGGTTGTTGTCTCTGAACACCGGCCATCCCTACATCCTATGGTGCTTTTAGTCCCTGTCCCATTGACTCCATCATAACAAGGTCAAGGTCCCTGCCTTGCCCAAGATCAAGCTTCAGGGCAGAGGTGAATGGATACGCTTTCCCAGGACTGAGGCCAGGATGCCTGAGCTGCAAGCAAGCCCATTATCATATGACTTGTCAATGTCATTTCAGAAATAAGAAATAAGACATTTTTCTTTCATGGCTCATCTGATTGGAAGGGGTGGGGTGATAAACGTGTGTTCTGGGCCAAAAGAAGAGATGACTGATCTTTGTTCTTACCAAGAGAGCAAAGATGTGCCATTTAAACTGGATAGTTCTGTTGTTACCTGGACTACAAATGCGGTTCAGCCGCAGCGGTTGCACCAGGGGTCTCCAATGTAGTGCCTGTGGGCCCCACAGCACCCGTCTACACCTTTTCTAGCACCCACCATGTTTTTAAGCTTCCAATTGGCTATTCAGATGTTTTTAAAATGTTGCTTCAGCAGCAGCTGCCACTACAACACTAGGATCTTCACTGTGTGTGAACATAAGAATGTAAGAGAAGCCAATGTTGGATCAGCCCAATGGCCCATCCAGATCAACACTCTGTTACACAGTGGCCAAAAATACCAGGTGCCATCAGAAGGTCCACCAGTGGGGCCAGAAGGACACTAGAAGCCCTCCCACTGTTGCCCCCCCCAGCACCAAGAATACAGAGCATCAATTGCCCCAGACCGAGAGTGCCTTTCTATACCTTGTGGCTAACAGCCACGGATGGACCTCTGCTCCATATGTTTTATCATTTTGTGGCTGGCTCTGCCTCCAGCAGCAGCCATTTTGTGGTCATGGCCATTTTGCTGTTTCAGACTCAAAAGGGTTGGGGACCCCGGGTTACGCTAATGGAACAGTTGGTGTACATCTTTAAAAGGTAAAGGTTTCCCTTGCTTGAAAGGCAGTTGAATCCAACTCTAGGGGGCGGTGCTCATCTCCATTTCCAAGCCGAAGAGCCAGCGCTGTCCAAATACTTTTTCTGTGATCATGTGGCCAGCGTGACTAAATGTCAAGGTGCACGGAACACTGTTACCTTCCCACCAAAGCAGTACCTATTTATCTACCTGCAATTTCTTGCTTTCAAACTGCTAGATTGGCAGGAGCTGGGGCCAGAGACGGGAGCTCACTTCATCATGTGCCACTTGGGTCTTGAACTGCCAAACTACCAACCTTCTGGTCTGCAGCTCAACATCTTAACCACTGAGCCACCTACATCTACAGCAATATAATTAGTGTAGGTGTACACTAATAGTGTTCCTGGAGAATGCTGGTATAATACAAGGTTTTATTTTGTCCGGATCTAAGGCCTCCCCTCCCTCCTCAGGCAGATGGAAGCATGGCCTCATTAACCTAGTTTGAGATGACACCCTATTGGCCACTAACAGTGTCTTCGCCCTCGTCAGTCCTGGCAAACCAGGTTCTGTGGCTGGCAAACCATTTTGCACTGCAGGGTAGTTTAGTGGCATCACATACTCGGCAGTCAGTTGGACACCCAGCACTCATGAGAACCTTTGAAATGGCTTTCTCTCCTCCTGAAGCAACAGTCAGCAAATTTATGCTTTGTACAGCAACCAAGTAAACACCCCAGTGGGAACTCACTGTGTTTGAAACAGTCAGTGTAGCTGCCAAGTTAAGGCAGCCAAAAGGAAGCAACAGCACACTGGAGCATGATTTCCTAATCCCCACTGGTTTTCAATGGAAATTAGTCTCCTAATTTGGAAAAAATAACAATCCAGCCCACCTTTGTGTTTAAGATTATGCTGGCTGTGGCCTTTCGGGGTACAGGTTCATCTCTTCACCATAAATTAGTGCTCTGGCTAAAAACAAGGCTCCAATTGTGCTCACACTGACTTTTATACAGTGCAAACCACATGATTTGTTTGGATATAATACAAAGACCAGTTTGTCCAGTAAATGTCCCCTAAAGGAAAGCGGCATAAGCTGTCTCAATGCAGTGCAGAAGATCCATGTGATGAGACACACCTTGCACACAACATCTCCATGGGGAGAAGTGCTGGGGAGAAGAAACTTCCAAACTTCCCCACACACGCACACTAAAGATTCTCCTCTGTTTCATTCCCCACACAGAGGCCTTTTGGACTCTCCTGCCCAAGCATCTAAGACCACTGTACAACTTTTTAAAAAGGTCACTGGACAGATAACAATTTTTAAAGGTCTTGTTAAGCTTCTGACCCATTCCTGTATCTGTCATACAAAGTCATTTTTGGACTGTGGCTCACAACTAGACCCACCCCATACGTTTGACAGCATCAAACAGGCTAATCCCATGGAATCCTACAGACAGATTACTTCCAAGCCAATATCCCTTCTCCAGACACCAGAACAGAGTTCCTCAAAGGTGACAGCTCACCCCAGAGAAACAACATGAGAACAGAGTACAGTGACATATACAAAGGTTGAACAAGAGTGCAAAAATAAGTAAATGTTATTATCAAGTGACCAAAGAATAAACATAAACAGCATTTGGGTATCCTTTTGATTTGTTTTTAATCGGGTGCATTTTATATAGTGCTAGCCACCCCAAATCCTGTTTGGGGGGAAAGGGAGCAGGATATAAATTTGATTAATCATCAACATCATGTATTTTTCAACCATTCCCAAATCTATTTCAATCAAACAATATATCAGTGTGGAAGTTGTCAGTTCTTCTGTGGCTAGGGATGCCAGCCTCCAGGTGGGACCTGGGGATGCCCTGGAACTCTAGACTACAGAGATCAGTTCCCCTGGAGAAAATGGATACTTTGGAGGGTGGACTTCGTGATATCGTACCCCACTGAGGCCCCTGTTCTTCCCAGGCTCCACACCAAATCTTCAGGAATTTTCCAACCTGGATGTGACAACCCTTCCTGTGGCATCCACAGGTCTCACCCTTTTTATTGACAAAAAACATGAAATCCTGGCCCTCCAATCAACAACTCATAGCCATGATAAAATCTGACCCATATCTGCAGCAGTGAAAGCATACCTTGGACTTGAAGGGCACTCAAAATATCAGAATGCAGGTCTATAGTTACACAGCCTGACAGTCAAATCACATTATACTTCTGGTGCATATACCGGGGCCAGGGCCTTCTCAGTGGTGGAATAAGCTCCTGGAAGACATCAGGGCTCTGCAGGATCTTGCACAGTTCCGCAGGGTTTGTAAGACGGAGCTCTTCCACCAGGCCTTCGATTAGGAGCCGCTACTAACAATCCCAACAATAGTGACTGAATTGTCAAGGCCCTGTTATGTTTACAACAACAGCCTGGCATGCTGGATACTGATGGAGGCCACATTTTGGATCATCTTATCACAGCCACCAGGATGTTACCCCCACCAGCACTTTATTCTAATTTGTATTGTGATGTGTTTTATGGAGCTGTATTGTATTACTAGGCATTTGTGTTTTAATATATTTTTAATCCTTTTAATGTAAGCCGCCTTGAGCCTGCCATGGCAGGGAGGGCAGGATAAAAATCAAATGAATGAATAAATAAATAAATTAGCCCAGTAGTCAGTGCTCCTCGCTAAAGCATTCTCCATAGGAGACCATTAGCTACAGAGAAGTAGTGGGAAGATGTGTTTAACCTCCATTCAGATCTCCACTCAGCAGCTCACCTGGTAACCTTGGGCCAGTCACTTTCCTATCAGCCTAACCTACCTTGCAGGGTTGCAGTGAAGGCAAAACAGGGGAGTAGACAGCCATGTAAATTGCCTTGAACTTCTTGGAGGAAGGGAGGGATACTAGACAGACTTTCTCTCCCCCTTCCTGCCATTTTCCCCCATCAGGCTTCTCTCCCAACCAAGCCATTCTTCCATTGCAGGACACCAGACCCAACTAGTGGAGATCAGCATAAATATGGAAACCGCCAAGGGAACAGGAGCAAAAGGGGCTGCGCATGACACGACAGGAACAATTTACAAGAAATCTTAAAATTTAATTTGGTTCAGAGACACCAACATCCAATGTACATTAACAGAAACAGTCTCTTTGCAGGCGATCATAATATTAGGAAAGTTCTGCCGGTGCCATATAGGAGACACTTGAATCCCTCTTAAAACAGAAATGGAAAATGAAATAAGGTCCTGTTTGCTATAAATGAATCCAGCCATCTGCTTCACTAAAAGCAGCGACGGCATGCTAAGCAACAGAAACAGCAGCCTCTGGTGTTAAGATTCCACTCTGAAGCTCAAAACTCCACATTTCCCCAGCAAGCAAGACTAAAAATACAGAAAAAGGCAGCCTCACGTTCCCTCAAGGGAACCCTTGATCCACAAGCAATTTTCCATCTTAGGGTACGATAGCATACTGTTTGTGTGCTGCAGTTTTGCCACCAAAGTTATTATATTAACAGCTATGTTCTGCCTCTTGAAAGCTAGTCCTGAAAAGAGGGATCACGGAAGAGCACTGTTCTTACAGCACAACTCAAATACAGCCTGGGCTACTGCCCCCTCTGTGGACCAAGAAAAAGAGTTCTCCACCAAGGGAAGAGAAACAGATCTGATCAGAACAATGGCAAGGCATAGCTGCCTGAACTTCTCTTTTTAATGAATGCAGTGGCAGCACACCTTGGTACAGTTGGGATGCAACCTCCCCTAATACATAGGGGTTCTTGACTGTGACAAAGTCTGCTGTACAATGGAAATGATTTTATGAGCATATGTAGAAGGTGACTGATAGGCCCTCCATGTTCAGATGCACTGTACCACTGAATACTAATTGCAGAGAGGCAACAGCAGGGGGAAGCTTTGGTCTTCGTGCTTATAGGATCATCTATCCAGTCACTGTTGAAAACAGGGTTCTAGACTAGATGTTATTTTGATCCAGCATCAGGGAGCACGAAGCTCACTGCCTGCTATGGAACTCTGAACCACTACTTAAAACAACAGTGTTTAGCCCCATACATAAAGGTAAAGGTTTCCCTTGCTCGAAAGCCAGTCGAATCCGATTCTAGGGATGCAGTGCTCATCTCCGTTTCCAAGCCGAAGAGCCAGCACTGTCCAAAGACGTATCTGTCGTCATGAGGCTGGTATGACTAGACGCCGAGGCACACGGAACGCTGTTACCTTCCCACCAAAGCAGTACCTATTTATCTACTTGCAATTTCTTGCTTTCGAACTGCTAGGTGGCAGGAGCTGGGACCAGAGACAGAAGCTCATTCTGTCATGCAGCACTCAGGTCTCGAACTGCTGAACTACCGACCTTCCAGTCTGCAGTGCAGCGCCTTAACCACTTGAGCCACTGCAGCCCTATAGCCCCATACATACACACTGCTAAATGCTTTAGAGTTAGATATGGGTTTAGTAGATCAGCTAGGAGTTTGAGAGAGGGATTTACCCTCCAAACGGTCCCAATCCCTTCAGTGACCCACAGTCTCTTAGCATGCTTCTCCCTCCCACCCACCCACCCTTTGTGCAATACAGAGAGGTCCCTTATTACAAAGCTCATGCTGTTGTATTTGTCACAATGTACACTGTGTGGCTGTGAATGTAACTGATTAATGGCACAAGTATAATCTAAATTGTAATGAAATATCTGGGGTAGACTTTTACAAGGGATGGCATCCCATAGGTCAGCAAAGCGAAGAAGCATCTCTGGAGCCATCTTGACCGAAAAGTTCGCAAGTTCCATTCACAACAGAAAAAAAAGCAAGGAGATTAATGACTACATTGGCCTGTGTCTAAGACAAGATCTATGAACCTCCTGCAGCCTTCCTCCAGTGCCAATATGCAACTTTTCCAGAAGAAAAACACACAGGAGGTGCCCCAGACCACAACTGCTGGATTCAGAATGTATTTGTGTTCAAGAAGTATGGGCAGAGATAGATGTGATATAAGTCACAGGGCTGCCATTACCAGTGAAAACAGAAACCTGCATCCTCATGCTTCCCCCATTATTCCCTATAATATTTAGTGAGAGATGTGTTTAGGGACATCATCCCCCCCCCCCCGACTGAACACAATGGGAAGAAAAGGAGGAGGATGCAGAGTTGATGTCATCAGTCTAGCTGGTGTAGTGCTAGAATGCTGGACTACGAGACCCAACTTCAAATCCTTACCTAGCAATGATCCTCACTGGGTAAACCCCATCTACTCCTAGGGTTGTTCAGGGGACAAAATGGAAGAGAGAACCACCCTAAGGGGCTTAGAGGAAGGACAAGATAAAATGAGATACACAGAGACCCATCCCTGTGAGATTCCCCCCCCCCTCCCGTTTCTAGGAGTTACGGTCATATGAGTCCAAGCTTGTAATAGTTACGAACATAAGAGAAGCCATGTTGGATCAGGCCAGTGGCCCATCCAGTCCAACACTCTGTCACACAGTGGCCAAAAATACCAGGTGCCATCAGGAAGTCCACCATTGGGGCCAGGACACTAGAAGCCCTCCCACTGTTGCGCCCCCCCCCTCCCCAGCACCAAGAATACAGGGCATCACTTGCCCCAGACCAAGAGTTCCTACATATACCTTGTGGCTAATAGCCACCAATGGACCTATGCTCCATATGTTTATACTTTTTCCTTTCTACCACCTCAAATGTGGCCGATCTCATCTTGAAGTGTTATTTCCCCCTTTTCCTTATAACTCATAGCAAAGAAAGTCCACATACAAAAGCAGAGATCAGACCCATTATGCAAAATAGGTGACCAGTGCTGTGGGTCACTTTCCCCCCTAATATATGACTGGAGTCTTATAGACCTTAAAAGTAACAAGTTTTAATTCAAGCATAGTCTTTCATGGATCTATACCTGCAGTTGAGCTGTAGTCCATAAAAGTTTACACTGGAACAAAACCTGGTCTTTAAGGTGCTACAAGGTTTCTGCTCATTTTTGCTGAAATAGAGTAACCCCACTTGAAATAACAGCATGCCCAGCTATAGACATGAAGTGCAAACAGATGAGAATGTCAAACATATGGCAACTTGATATTAATTCTAGCAACAGGCTCTAGCCTACAGATCTTTGTCATGGGCAAACATGTATTACTCATAGAGTACCAATTATTCTCACATTCATTCTTAGTACAATTTTGCAAACTAGAAAAGTTTCTGTACGTTTTACAGATGAACTGAACCTCAACATGAAAAAGTAATTAAAATCATATATTTCTGCTATCTTGTGGTGGTGCACGGATCTGAAATTGTATCTAAGTAAATGCCCAAATGCTGCCCACCCACCCAATGAGTCTAGCAACATACTCTGGGTTGAACTCTAATATATTCAGGCTAAGCCAATGGAAACCGCACATGAATAGCCAATTCTATCTAACGTACTAGGCTGTGAATTTGGAATATTAATAATAAGAACAATAACAACAACAATCCAGGCCCGACACTTTGGTTATTCATAGAATTATTGGATGGGCCTAGAAAACATTTCAGCTCTCAGTCCAAACTGTGTCCATAACTCGGGAGTAAAAGCAGGACTTGCCTGACAAGATTACTGTATGAATAAGCCATACAGAAGTTACAAAGAACTCTACAAAAAAAGGTGCAATAAAAACACTAAGATGTCTGCTCTTGGTATTATTAAATCCAAGTTTACAGAGGAAATGGGATTCATACTGCAATACCTGATCACCCCAGTAGACCCTCATAATTGCCAATGAAGGAGTTTATTGAGTGTGCCTTATTACCGTAAATCAGAAGCCGCACAGAGGGGTCCTCAAGCAGGACTGGCAATGCAAAGGCAGAGTCAGGAAGAAATCTTTCTGTTATTTCTTATAACCAGGGTGGTCACCAAGCTACAGAAACCTTAGTTGAATAATATGAATATGAATAGATTAAATTAGCATAAATTTACATGCCACTGTAAACTGTCCTGGGGAAAATACACTGTGCTTTTTTTTTAATATTAACAAGCCATTATGATTTTTACTGTACTTTATTCCAGGTAGAAAAACTGTAATTAAACCAAGTAGGGGAAAGCACTGCAAACCAGCAAGCGTTACAGTAGACAAAAAACAAAAACAAATTACAAGAAAAATAAACTGCATTAAAAAGGAGAAGAGATGTTCTTAAGTAGATAATCCTCTCGACGGAGAGAGACTAAATAATAAAATACACCTACTGATACAAAAAAATTCACACCAATGATACGACCTAAGCTTGTGTGCACAAGCATCAACTAAAGCAGTAACATTTCAGTATCGAAGAATATTTCTTGGCCTAGTACAGTGTTTTTCAACCTTTTTCGAGCTAAGGCACATTTCTTTCATTGAAAAAATCCCGCGGCACACCTGACAATATCTCACGGCACAGTGGTTGAAAAACACTGAAAAACAAGATAAATGGGTCATTAGTTGCCTCATCTCAAGTATTAACTATGACAGTATTACAAATACACGTAATAGCCACTCAACTTGAAATCGTAAGTTACAGATCCAAAGTGTAGTGGCTCCTTCCCATAACATTGACCTGAGTTTCAGAAGAAATATAATGTGGATGTATTTTAATACCGCGATTCTGCTAAAGTTTTTCAAATAGAGAGTTTAAACTCTTACTCTTATGTGAACGGCATTCCGCTGACCATAAGTGATTGACCATAAGTGATTTGAAGAGAAACACAGTACACCCATTCTTCGTTGAGGGACAGTTACTGATTTGAACCCCACCCTGACAGAAACAGCTAGCTGTTACCATCAAACATATCCACTGTTCTTTCTCGCATGCGCAAACGCGTCCCGGAAGGTCAGCCCGGAAGGCACATTTCTTTCATTGAAAAAATCCCACGGCACACCTGACAATATCTCGCGGCACACCAGTGTGCCACGGCACAGTGGTTGAAAAACACTGGCCTAGTACATGGCCTACAAGAGACATGCTGTGAACCTTCATCTATTTCAGGAAAAAACAACCCAAAGTAACTGGACTAGCTCAGCCTCTGACCTGCCCTACACTGACAGGAAAGCTTCTCCATCCTCCAAATATGCCCAGTGATTGCTTCAAGCGAAAGCTTGTCCTCGTCTTTAATTTGGACACAGTTCACAGACACTCATCTCAACAACTTTAGTTTACTGTTGCTACGTAACTTCAGCTCCTTGCACACTTTAAAAAACAGAAAAGGAACACAGGGCTGTCATTCTGCAAACCAGCATTTCAAATGAACTAATTCAAATGAACTAATTCACTTGCATTTGCAAAGTACAAGCTAGCTGGTTGGGCACCTGCCATAGATACCCATCAACAGACAATGCCATACTTAACATACCTTCCCTCTCTGATGCTGACTTGGTTTGCAAGTGGCGGTAGGAGAGAGCTCCTGATAGAAGACTAGACTACTGAACCAATAAAACTCTAAAATATGCTCTTCCCATTAACCAAACCAGTGGCTCCTTCCCAAAAGCAAAATGTTAAAGAAAAATCAAGCAATCAACTAAACAGTGCGCCCCCCCTCCCCCAGTATTAGCATACAACATACACTCTCACCTGACTTTTAAGTTCAGGGGAATGAAAGCAAGAATATTTTTCACACTGCCCAAGAAACTGGTGTTTCACGTGTAGTACTTCAAAGTCACAGGCTTCTGTGCATGAAGAAATCAATGAAACCAGTGCCTTCCGAGCTTCTGTTCTTCGATATACTTTAAACTCAGCCTATAAACAGTGGGGGGGGGGGGGCGCAGAATTCATCTACACATGCAACTTTAACAGGATTAAAGTGCACCCAGCTGATGATCTGAAATAATTTCATTTGCCGCCGCCACCACCACCCCCGACTCACCCCCCACTTTAGAACTCCCCCCACTGAAACGCTATATCACTTCAAGGTGGCTTTAAGACAACTTCATAAACTGTAATCTTGTAGCTCCCTGGGTCAGTCGCTGGGGTTAAGTGCTCGGCCACAGCTATAGCTGCACACTATGTGGCATGTGGGGGAAGAACCAAGGAAAAAGGCTGCAATGGGGCTAAAAATACTCTCCCATCTCTCATAGTAATGTCTAATAACAAGTCCACAGCAGTCAGGTACCAAAAGCATCCGGCTCGGTGGTAAACTGCAATTAAAAAGCTTTCGAACACCGGCAGAGAGGAGGAACAGCAAGGTCGCTCTACACTGGGCAGGGATGGATTCCAGATGCCAGCGTTGGCCCAGCCCGAATTATTCACACTCAGCCATTCTTCCTGAGCGGTTTAGGGTCAAAGTCCTTAACCTCCCACCCTCCTGGTACACATTTTGCTTGGCAAGATAAATTTGACAGGCAGGGCTGCTTCCCCTAAGCTCCATACAAAACACACACACTCACATACACACAGGGGGAGAGAGGCAGAAGAGGTGCTTTCTGCTCCTCAGTCACAAGTTCGCTTCCCTGTAGCTAAGCTTCAGTCCAAGCCCCCCCCCCCCCATCACTGTAACAGCACCACCACCGCTGGACAACACAGATCCCTTGACGCACATGTATGTCTTCTGCTAGCCCTTCTTTGCCCAAGCCCGACAAAGCAGCAGATTTTATTTTACTAGACAGACCCGGAGAGGCTGGGCGAGGAGAAGCAACCGAGGTTGAATGTGAGACCGCACTTTAGCTGGCTTCACAGGTTGCAGGTGGTGCCCCAAATCCACCAAAGACCAGAATAAACTGACAGGGAGGAGACAGGTCTCAGGGTCCCACCGAGGCTTACGGACTCGGTCTCAGGTGCGGAGATTTGCATAGGCAACATGCAGGCTAAGGGAGGGCAGGTACTTTTGGAAATTACTGTGAAGAGGCAGACTGCGCCGAAATGGCCAGATTCTACGCACGCTGGAGAAACAAAGCAATAGTGATAGATGTAGCCACCGGTTAGCCAACATCTGGTGAACTATAGAAAATGGAGGTGGCTCACACAACATCCAAGTACCCTCCACGCCGTGACAGACGCACATTCCGCAAACCCGAGAGTCTGGGAGAAACTCTCTTCCCGAGCTGAGAGACGCCTTTTGGAGCCGGTGCGGATGGAAACCTCGTTGCAGGGGGGCGGGGGGCAGAGAAGTGACTCGCACACACGAATCTTCGGGGGCCGAAAAGGTATCGGGTTACACGGGGAAGATGCAGCCGCCTGAGCCGAAGTTGGGGGGGGGGGGGGGATCCGGCGCCCGCGGAAGATGCTCAGCCCCCGAGCACACACCCTACATGCCTGAACATCATGCTGCGCACCAGCTCTGCCCTACGAGAAGAGAGAGAGAAAAAGAAAACTCCACTGATTCCGCGCTTCGCCCTGCCCTGCCGCAGGAGCAGCCTCCTAGAGACGCCCATTTTAAGGGAATACCTCCCCCCCCCCCCAAAGCAGCCAAGCCACACGTCGGACAGGGGGATCCGGAGCCACTTCGCCTTTCCCTTCCCGGGGGGGGGGGGGGGGGGTTAAAGTAGAAAGCCCCTGGCGAACACTGCGGTCCTCGTCGTCGTCGTGCCCCCCCCCCCACCGCGCAAGGCAAGCCGTCCTCCCGCTCCGCGGTGGCGCAACCGGTGGACGACCCGCGGCCAGACTGGCTCCGAGCGCACTTACCTCGCAGGGCTCCAGCCCTCCCGAGCGCTCCAGCCAGCAGCAGCCAAAGCCCGAGGCCGAGGGGGCTCCTCCTCTTCCTCCTACCTCCAGCGCCCATCATGCGCGACCCCAGAGCGGGGGGGGGGACGGGGGGGGCAGCGTCGGCGCCGACCACCTCCGGCCGCCCCAGGCAGGCGATGCCTGGCTCGCGCCTCTGCCGCCCGGCACCAGACTGAAGGCAGCGGCCGCCGCGCGCCCGCATCCCAAGGAGACCCCCCTCCTCCCCGGCAGCCAATTAGGCGAGGGCGGGGCGGGGCCAGCGGCCGAAGGGGAAGGAGGGGGCGGGGCCCCGGCGGACCGAACGGCGAGCGCGGCGCGGCGCGGCTGGAGCCCGGCGGGGAGGGAGGAAGCGCGGCTGTTGCGCCGCCAGCCCGGGAGAAGAGCTGCGCTGGGCGCGCTGCGCTGCTGCTCTCCGGCGCTTGGGTCCTCGGCAGCCGCCTTCGGTGGGAGCTGCTGGGCTGGGATTGCCGCTGCTGATGCGGAGGCGGTGCTGCTACTGTCGTCGAACGGGGATTGCGGAGCCCAGCTCCGGGCGCCTCTCCCGCGCCAACTCTTCCCTTCCTCTCCTCTCGCTTCTTCCTTTCCTTCCTTCCCCCGCTCTTCGCCTTTTGCTTTTTCCTTCCAGCTTTTCTTTTCGTTCCCTTTTCCCTCCTTTTATTCTTATCTGCCTATTCCATTTTTAAACCAAAGAACAACTCCCTTGCCTTCAGATAGCAAGTAAAGCAAGAGATGATGAGGAAGAGAAGAGCTTGGTTTTATATCCCGCCTTTCTCTACCCAAAGGAGTCTCAGAGCGGCTTAGAATCTCCTTTCCCTTCCGCTCCCTGCAACAGGCATCCTGTGAGGTAAGTGAGGCTGAGAGAGCTCTGAGACAGCTGTCCTTGAGAGAACAGCTCTGAGAGAACTATGGCTTGCCCAAGGTCATTCAGTGGCTGCAAGTGAAGGAGTGGGAAATCAAACCCGGTTCTTCCAGATTAGAGTCTGTGCGCTTAACCACTACACCAAACTGGCTGTCAATGGCTTTTCTTGTGTCAAGGTTTTCTTCATTTTATTATTATTTGAAATATGTATTCGTCCTCTCACCAACTGGGCCCCATGATACACAATGGTGCACGAAGCCGCAAGAACATCCTACAGGTCATTTATGAAAACCTATGAGATGTTGGTGAAAGTGGTTAAAAAAAGCTTCTTTACAGCTTCCATCCAGGCCTACAGCCAGAAATTTTCCCATGGGGGGGCACATGTGGGGTGACATCACTTATATGACATCACTTCTGACATCACAGGCACATCATGAGGTGATGCTCTGGGTTTTGGACAAAAAACTACAGTAGAAATTAGCTTCTTCCATAAAAGTTTTGCCCAAAACCCAGCACTGACCCGGCATGCATGCTACTGCATGCCAGAAACTGCTTCTCCTGCAAGTCATGGCCAGGACTCCAGGCAGGGACAGATCTGGGTGGCTGGAGGGCAGCTGGCCTCTGTCTGTGAGCCTGTCCTGCTCCTGGTGCCAGAGAGCTGTCCTTGGGCAGGGCTCCACCTTCTCACAAGACAGTTGCAGCCAAAAAAAGGCTGCTGATAGGAGGCAGGCTAGTTCTGATCAGAGGAAAGGGGAAGTACCCACCAGCACATGGAGTGCCACTGTGGAACATGCGGTTGTCCACTGCTGCAGCAGCGCTCTTCCCACTGTAACACTGTGAGCCCCAGCCTGCCCCCTCCCTTCCAACCACAAGGCATGGAGTGAGGGCAGAGGGCAGCACACCCCAGCCTCCCTCCAGTCATGAAGCACACTGCCCTGCCTGCCTCCTCAGCTCTCCCTTGCTCTCTCCCCAGCTCTGCCTTGCTTCTTGGCTCTCCTGAGACCACGTTGGGCACTGGGGGTGGGTGGGGGTTGGCATCCTCCTTGTGGTGGTGGGCCCTTCCGTGGGGAGCACTGCCCCCAAAGCCACCTGTGGCTATGGGTCTGCCTCCATTGCATCTGCTAGCTCTCGCCCGGCACAGTTATTTAGGGTAATTAGACTGCAATCACACACTCAATAATCCAGTTTCAGTGCACGTTCCAACTGGATTTTTACTGTGTGAACTGGCAAAATCCAGTTGGAAAGTGCATTGGAAGTGGATTATTTAGTGTACCATTTCAGGGAAAGTGCAAAATCTAAGTAATTCAGCCATTAGCTGTGAGGCATTTGTGTGCTTTTTTGGTGGATAAAGTCTTGTAACTCCACTGTGACCTGCCATCCACAGTTGATGCAGTAAGGGGACTGGAGCCTGGCTGTCTTTGGATTCAGTACTTGACAACTTCAGCCAACTCTCTCAGGCACGTTTCCGCTGTAGAAAATTTTCCACTCTACGCTTTCTGTTCCCTTTTCAGGATAATGCACATGAATCTATTGTCATGCTTAACCTTTGTTACATAGCTTGTAGAGGTGATCTAGAGAAGTTGTGAAATATTGGGCCCAATGCTTCCTCTAAGCTGTGGGGTCCTGTGAACAAAAATTCTACTTTGTGAGCTGCTGGTATTAAAGTTGTGAGCGAGCAATTTGGCCCCTGCATAAATTTGTTTGCTCTGGAGCCATCCTTCCTGAGCTAAAACGGACATGTGTGAGCCGGAGGCTAAAAAATCACTGACTTAGCTCACACTAAGTCAGCTTAGAGGGAACACTGATTGGGCCCTATTTCACCTGTTCAGTGCAGGTGCCGAATTCCCTTAACTCTGAGCACAACTCTGAGCCAAATATTTGAAGCATGTTTAAAAAACTGAAAACTTCATATGATTTGTATCGGCTTCACAGTGAAAAACTAGAGTCCTAAATCAACTGCTTTTCAGTCAACTTGTCCTAAGCACCTGACCTCATAGTAAATTTAATTGAAAAATCAATCGTATTTACTTCTAAGTAAATGTGCTTAAAGATTGGGAGGTTTGTCTTTGTGTCTACATGCAGCGCTTTTGCTTCCAACCTCGCTGCTTTATCCAGTTTACAGTACAATCCTAGCATTTTCCTGGGAGTAAGCACCACTGAGCAGACCTGAGTAGGAGTCCTCATAGAGTTGCTTAGAATGGCTAGCATAGTACTCAAGTGTCACAGTAAAGATGCACAAGATTATGTGGGGTTGTGTGCAACAATCTCTTCACACGTAAGGGTGCACAGAGGGCAACATCTGTCTCTGTTGTTGCGTCCCCCAGCAACTGTATTCAAAGGTAACTGCCACTGAACATGGAAGTTCCATTTAGTTATTAAGGCTAATAAGACTCATGCAATTAATGAACCACTTGCCTGCTGTGATCAGCCCTCTTCCACACAGTGCTATGGCAATTGTTGTTGTTGTTGTTGTTACCATCATAATCATTTCATTAAATTTATGAATCACCCACCCAGCAAGCAGGCTCTGAGCAATTTACAACCACTGTAAAATGCATTTAAAATATAATCAGTAAATACATAATTTAAAACCAACCCAGATAGCAACATAACAGTCCCCCCCTTTACCGGCCACACCACTGTCCCTCACAGTAGGGGAGAGTACGTGGGGGCTACAGAAGGAAAAAGGAGGGTGCTAAGTCTTAACCTCCTGTTGCTGTCCTCAACTAAAAGCCTGGCGGAACTTCTCTGCCTTACAGGCCCTGCGAAATTGCATCAAATCCCGCAGGGTCCTGAGGTCATTCGGCAGAGAGTTCCACCAGGTTGGGGCCATGGAAAAGACCCACTCATCTTCCCTGCCCAAGAGGGTCACACAGGATTCACAAGTAGCCCCTAGCTGCACAAGGTCAGTCATGGAAAAGATGCACACACCTACATTTGTGTCCAAAAATGAGCCATCCAGGTTAGCTGGGGAGCATAATCTAAGATACAAGCGACTGAAGATTGTTTTTTATTGCAAAACAGAAAGATCTGCATTGAAGTTAAGCTTGCATTCTTGATTATATTCTTCAGTCATCCCCCAGCTTGCATGACTGAACACTGGAGACGGATAATGTCATTGTAATATTCATTTTTTCTTACATATATACCAGTAGAGGCTTAGTAGAGACAAATGGATTCCTTCACCAGATAATACAGTTGCTACATCTGCATCATGTCCCGTGCATCTGTGCTCTAAGGATGCTTGAGCTTCAGTCAACTTACACCCCTCTGTGCCTCTCGTCTTCTCCCTACATTCAGACAGCAAACTTTCTGGCTAATTGGAAGACATCATCTCCCAAACTCATTCCAAAAGCTGGAGAGAGATTCCCAGCTATCAGGAGACAATCTCACATCATAAACTTCCATGGATGAAATGTCAACAAGCCAGTCTGGACTATTAGCAAGTGATCTGTTTAATTCAGTTCTGTAAACAACATTAGTTCACCGCAAGGCTGCATCTCTTATCCTTGGAGAGGACCCTTTTGTTCAGTTTTCCATACTTGTATCTTTGAAGCGCAACAGAAAAACAACACATATTCTGAAATGCGTATCTTATTTCATAGGATTCTTAATTTCCATCATTCAAGGGATGGTACAAGCTGAAACTGATTTTAAGGAACGGTTACGAGGAAAACCTGAATGATCATCGTACTACACAATGAGTTGGATCAGCCAGCTTTTCCACTCCTGAAAAAGCTGACTACCATGACAACTACGCTGATACCTGCATGGGTATCATGCGGGACAAGGGCTGTAGTAAGGTGTGTGTGTGTGGGGGGGGGGAATTAGGTGAGATTCGGTGGGAAAGCTCACTGTATCTTCCTCATATAAGAACTCAGGGGCATCCAACAAATGCTAATCGCTCCAAACAAGAATATTTCACAGTACATGAAATTAAGTTGTGGGGTTCAGTTCCACAAGAGGTGGCTGTAGCTGCTAGCTTAGACAGCATTGAAAGGGATGCACAGAACATCAGTTCATCAAAGGCAACAATAAACAGTGATACCCACAGAACTCCCATGCTCACACCTGTTGAGTACAAGGTGCCAGGGTAGGGTTGCCAGCCTCCAGGTGGGGCCTGGGGATCTCCCGCTTTTACAACTGATCTCCAGCTGACAGAGATCAGCTCCCCTGGAGAAAATGGCTGCTTTGAAGGGTGGACTCTATGGCATTGAACCATGCTGAGGCCCCTCCCCTCCCCAAACCCCGCCCTCTCCTGGCTCAACCCCCAAAGTCCCCAGGTATTTTCCAACCCGGACTTGGCAACCCTATGACAGGGGCAAGTGCCCCCCCCCAGGTATACTCATGCCTGTTTTGAGAGGCAGCTATCGCACTACTGTTGGATCCTGCAAGGCAATGCTTACATTCAGTATCCTTGGAGTTATTTACTGAAGAACCATGGTCACTAGGGATGGGCAAGAACTGGCTCACGAACTATTTTGTCATGAATTTTGGCTGGTTCGTAGTTCGTGAAGCCATGTTCGTGGAAGGGCGAATCAGCATGAATATTCCACAACCTTTCATGCTGCTCTTGGCAGTGGCAGTTTGTGAATGGATACCTTTCCAGACAGACTGTCTTCACTCAAACTATTTACAAAGCTTCAAAGCAACCGGGGGCGGTTGCTGTCTCCAGCCTTGGAAACACCAATGGAGCCCTCTCCAAAGCTTAACAAGCACTGCTGGCTGCCAAATATGAGTTCCCATTATGCTGTACGGGATCCGAATGCTACACACCTCAGCTCAGCTCCACACTCCCTCCTGTATCAGCTGTTGGCAGTTAGACAGAGAGGCAGGGAATTTGTTGAAAGCAGAGCACATTCTTTCATTCTTGATTGTGAACGCCTTTCTCCTGCTGCGGTTTGAGTGTTAGTGAACTCAGGGCTATGAGCCACCCCATCCCTCTGCTCACACAAAGCAGAGGAGCTTAGCTACTAGGTGCCTTGGCTGAGGATTCACATTTATACCATCCGGAGTGTGAACACCTCTGTGCCACGAGGGTGACAGTGGGTGCAAAGAGCATTTGTCATGGAGGGAAGAAGTCCTCCATGCTGCAGGGTGGCACAACAAATGGGCACAAAACCCATCCTGCTAGCCCACTGGAGCCTTGAGGGAATGGCTGTTCTCCCATGGGTCAGGGCCTCGGCAGAGAGGCTGCCGGTGGCCATCACCACCAGCCTGTACCTGTGACCCCCAGATAAAAGGCAGCATTGCTTTCTGGAATGCAGAGCTCATGCAGTGGAAGCATGGGGGGGGGGGAATGATTGCCTTTCTTCCATTGTCTGGTAAGGGGGGGGGGTCTGCCTAGGTGAAATTTCTCTGTGAGTTTAGTGTCACTGGCTTGTTCCTGAGCCATTCCATTGACTCCTGTAACTGCAGCTGTCCTTTCCAGAGAGTGAACTGGGGAGATCTTTTTGGGAGGTCCGGTACTGGGACCCCAGAAATGGAATCCACCCCCAATATGGTGAGATTGTCGAGGAGCAGGAGGCAGGGTGAGGTTCCCTGTGCGTTTGGTGTGTGTAGCTTGCAGGGGTCCATTCTATACACGTTTAACCTGTGCCTGACATTTTTCCTGAGGTAATCTTGGGGGGGGTATAACTTGAACCCCCCCAAGTCCAATCTGTACATAACTTGGGGAGCATGTAGAGGAGCAACAAAGGCAGGTCCCCTGTGAGTTTGATGCCTCTAGCTTGCACAGGGTTCATTTTAGACACTCCTAAACCTCCTGAACCTGCTTCTGTCATTTTCCCCAAAAGCATTTTCCTGGGAGCACCTTCTTTGGAGGTCCATAACTCGGACCCGGTAAATCCAATCCCACCAAACTTGGACAGCAGGTGAAGGAGAGACAGCTGGAGACACCCTGTTTGTTTGGTGTCTCTAGCACACTAGAGAGATGTTCTGCTGCATCATGAACCTAATAAACCGAACCAGTTCATTTAGCATCATAAAGTTCATGACAGTTTGTGGTGTGAACTGGGGATACCATGAACCATAAACCAAACCACATTTTCCCAGTTCATGCCCATCCCCAATGGTCGCTTTGCTAACTATTCTGTGCTTTGCTGTTTCTTTAAATAAAGAGACCAAATATTATAGGAGCATTTAGGTTTCATGTTGTTTGTCTAAATTTCTTCAAGCCAGTTTGGTGTAGTGGTTAAAAGTGGTGGACCCTAATCTGGAGAACTGGGTTTGATTCTCCACTCCTCCACATGCAGCTGCTGGGTGATCTTGGCTCAGTCACAGTTCTCTCAGAGCTGTTATCTCAAGAGAAGTTCTTTCAGAGCTCTCTCAGCCCCACCTACCACACAGGGTGTTTGTTGTGGGGAGGGGAAGGGAAGGAGATTGTAAGCCACTCTGAGACTCCAAGTGAAGGCTGGGGTATAAATCCTCCTCCTCCTCCAGTATAATATAATGTAGTGGTTAGAATTCCAGACTAGGACTGGAGAGAGCTAGATGCAAATCCCCATAACAACCCACAACTCCATTTCATTCCTAGCCCAATTTAACTCACACAAGAAAATGGAGACAGGAAACCTTTTCAGCCACTACATTTGGGGTGGATTGGAGTGTGTACTATGTACTCTCCTTCTGATATGCAGTCATCATTTCCTCTGAAACAGAGACACTAAATGTATTTTCTCTTAGGCTTTGGTGAGGCTTGCGCTGTAGCATGAACTGTGTGGTGCTCATTATAGATGAAATGGCAACCATGCATATTGGGGAGAATCATAGATAGTGCATACTCTCAGTACATGTGGTTGGATACTCCCAAATGTAATGTCTGAAGAAGGTCTGGGAGAACTGTGTATGCTGCTCTGAGTTCCTTGGAGGAAAGGTGGGATAAAAATAAAATTAATAGGATGACAGTAGCTACAATTACAATTAGCTGAAGACCATTAGCTGAAGCCTGTATATTTAGGGCCAGACAATGTATTCAGATCGGGGGTCCCCAACCTTTTTTGAGCTGGTAGGCACTTTTGCAATGTTGAGAGGTGGGGCCAAACGAAAAACAGCTTCTGTGGGAGGTACAAATGAATCACAGAAGGGGAATAAAAAGAATCAAGGACAGGTTTGGGGGACAGGGAGGGAGAAAGAGAAGGGGGGATGTTAAATGCTGGGTTCCATGGATGAGCAGACCCCAAGTCTAGTGATCAGCTCAGCTTTATTTGTGATTCAGCAAGAACAAGTCTAAAACCCCAGGGCAACAGCCCTGTTTAAATAGCATGCAAAAACCACACCCAAACCTACCCAACTCCCAACGATAGGCTATTTACATAACATTAGCTTCTCATTGGTCACTTCCAGAGTCCTGATGGGCTATTGTTCTAGAGCTCCAAGCTCAGCCAGTCTCTGGTAGACAGTCCTGGAATGTTCTAGCCCTAATACATATCAGGGAATAAAAATGAAAGCCAGAAGGCAAATGAAACCACGAGTGCTGGTGCTCACCTGTCCCCCAGAAAAACCTTCCATTTGAATGAAGGCAGCCAATAATAGGCCCTGCCTTGCAATGGCTATGCCCCCTTTCTGGAAAGCTTGGTGGTCACCAGGGAGTACTAGAGGGAACCATGGCATCCACAGTTGCCATGCTGGGTAGGTTTGCCAACCTCCAGGTGGTGACCGGAGATCTTCTGGGATTACAGCTGATCACCAGGTGACAGAGATCAGTTCACGTGGAGAGAATGGCCACTTTGGAAGGTGGCCTCAATGGCATTATAACCTATTGAAGTCCATCTCTTCCCCAAACCCCCCACCTCAGGCTCCTCCCCAGAATATCTAGGTATTTCCCAAACCAGAGCTGGCAGGGTTGAGAAACCCTGATTTAAATAAACCACTATGGCTACAATGCGTTGACCTATTACATGAAAGAAAGGTGTGTTTATATAAGGCAGAGCTTTTAAACATGCAATTCCCCACTGGCTGGGTGAAACAGTACAGTCTCAAGAACTCTGTCTCTGCCCCCACGTGTAGGTCGGCCAAAGAAGCCAAATGTTTTCTGGATTCATCCTTGTTGTCTTACCTTCTCACTCAATGTTTCCCAACCCCCCCAACCAGCTCAGTACATGCAATCCCCCCCCCGGGGGGCGGAAGAGTGAGATCTCTGTTTTCTCCAAGGAACAGAGGTCACCTCCGATACAAGTTGTTTCCAAAACTTTGAGCAAGTTCTGAGTGCCGACCCTGCTAAAACTCTGCATTGCTGAGACAGACAAATCCAAAAATCCACCCCCAAGCACTTTCTGTAATAGACACAGGCACATCACCAGGGCTAGCCAATTGCCTACATAAGGAAGCAACTTTACTGTAAGATATTACACATCAGCAGAAAAAGGAAGAGAGATGGCTCTTAGAATTCTACCTTCAGAGCCTTGGGGTCCTGACATTGTGGCACTTTCTCTCTCCAGATCTTCATACTCAACTAGATTTGCAGTGAGTCTGCCTAATTATGCACTCTTGCATAGGTCTCTGAGTGAATATTTTATTTGAGACATCAAAGTACCAAGTTTCTTGCTATTGATGTAGTTACAGAAGAGGGAGGAAAAGGAAACAACATTTGAAGGGGGGGGGGGGAAAGAGGAGTGGATAGTGGCTTTAATAAAAGCATTGGGAAATACCGTCCAAATGGGATATTTGCAAGGAAGCGGTGGGAGAATTTTCTGTCCTTCAAGGCAAAGCAGGCCTTGATTTGACCCCGGGCTCAGTCTCAGAGCCTGTGTTTAAAAACTCCAATCCTCAAATTTTATTTATTACATTTTTATCCCATTCTCTTACCAATGAGTTGAGGGGGGTGTACAAAGTTCTCCCCTTTCCATTTCATGCTCATATCAACCCTGTAAGGTAGGTTAGGATCAGAGAGGGTTGTCAGAGCCAGGAACCAGGTCAAGAGGTGGTCCAACACTTGAAAGCAGTATTCCCTTTAAGCTGAGTTAGTGTGAGCTAGCTCACAGGTTTTTAGCCTCTGGCTCACACATTTTTGCTCCAGAGGATGGCTCCAGAGCAAACTAATTTATGCAGAAGCCAAATCGCTCACTCTCAACTTTAATGCCAGTAGCTCACAAAGTAGATTATTTTGCTCACAAGACTCCACAGCTTAGGGGGAGCATTGCTTGAAAGCCAGACAATCAAAAGCTAGGAATTCAAAGCCATCAGCCAGGAATCAAGGTCACAAAGGCCAGTGATCAGGCCAGCAAACAGAACTGGCACTGAAGACCTTTAAAGCTAACAAACTGTATTGTAGCATAATTATTACTGCAGCCCAAGGGGTTTTAGAAAGCCACACACACTTTTCCAATCTCACTTCAGGGCCATTTCCTGTCCTCAGATTCACAGAGAAACCCAGTCCCTCTCATTTTTGGTAGAATGACACCCCTCCCCTTCTCCACCTGGCTGTTGTGCATCCTATATGAAGCAGGGTGATTTGGCAAATGCAAGCCAATGCCAGGGGGTTGCCTGCACCAACTCACACAGCAGAACCAGAGCTTCCAATTTTAGCTCTGGAGCTAGGGATGCCAGCCTCCAGGTGGGACCTGGGGATCCCCTGGGATTACAGCTCATTTCCATTCTACAGAGATCAGTTTCCCTGGGGGGAAAAATTGGTGTTCTGAAGAGTGGACTCTATAGCATTGCACCTCACTGAGGTCACTGTCCTCCCCAGACTCCATTCCCAAATCTCCAGGAATTTCCTAGCCTGGATTGGGCCACCCTTCCCCTCATCCCACAGAGGTGGCCAGGGGGAACCTGGCAACCCTAACTAAGGCTATTTTAGCAAGGGAGGGAGGGAGGGAGGGAGGGGAGAGATGGGGGGGAAAGCAAATAGTTGGGGAGAGAGAAGTGAAAGACAGAAAGAAGGGAAAGACAGAAAGAAGGGAAAGACAGAAAGGAAGGAAGGAAGGAAGGAAGCCAGGCTGCAGGAAGCAGCCTGGAGTGGGGTGGAGCAGCTCCCCAGCCTCTCTTTGTTTCCAGCTCTCACACACTTCAACAGAAAGGGAGAGACAAACAGAAAGAGAGAGAGGGACAGAGAGTGCAGCCCCCCCGCCCGCCCGCCCCGACTACAGGAGAAAGGGAGCCCAGGATTTTTCGTATCCTGGAGCAATGTGCTCCGTGCAGCACAAGAGTTCCTGGAGCTCACTTTCTCCTGCAGCCCAGTTTAAACTGGACTGCAGGAGAAAGCGAGCCACTTGCTGATGGCACTAGCAACTGGAGGACACAGAAGGCCCCCCTGCCCCCCCCACCTCCATTCTTGCCCAGCTCACCTCCCCAACCTCCATGCACCCCACCAAGCACATTATCATGCCGGCTCTCCTACCTCCCCCGCTTGGACTTGCAGGATGGCTGGGTGGGTGCGGCCCTGGGCTCCCACGCCACCTCACCCTACCTGAAACAAGCTCCCCGCTTCTTACACCTCTACCTACTTACTCTTCTGGCTGGTGGCTGCGTTATCATCAAGCAGAGGCAGCACGTGCTGCCTCCAGCTCCTCCTGGCCTGACTGAGAGCTGCTGGGAGCTGGGGGTGGGGCTTAGGCTAGTGTTTAGGCCCTGGCTGCCCATCCACCCCCAAACTGGTAAAAAAAAAGTTTTTTAAAAAAGTAAAAAAAACCCAACACCTTTCTGCTTTCAAAGTGGGGAGGAAGACACGGGGGTAGGTGGTTGCAAGCATTGCAAGCCCCAGGGGAGGCTGAGTCCCCCACTGGAAAATTTGGGGGATGGTCCCTGCCCCCAAGCCCCTGTGAACTCTACGCCTACGTCCCGGGGTGGGGCAGGGCTTGTTTGTGTTGGGACATCGTCCCCAAATGCCCCCACCATGCTTATGGGCCTGCAAGACTTCTACCATTTTGTTCTTCTTTCCTCTCTCTTCCTGAATATTGGCATTCCAAAATCTGAGGAGAAATGTGGCTGAGCAGAATTTCAGTGGCACCTGTACTGATACTCCATGCCAGCATCTTTCATATTAATGAAATGCTCATTGGGGGCTTTTTTCAACAGCAGCAACAACAACAAAATTTAAAAACACTTAATGATATAAAATAGGCCCAAATGAACTCCATTTGCCCTACTGTGCATTTTCTAGCCATTTTTTTAAAAAAAGGTCACTTCCAACACATCATTTCTGTGCCTCTCCTCCTCCTGCGCCTTTCTGCCACTAGATGAATTAGAGATAGTTTGAAGCTGTGTGATTCAGTTCTGCTTATTTCAAATATAAATGGGGAGAACCCCATAACAATGTACAATAAATCACACCTGGCGACGCTGCATGGCTGATAAGAAAGGCATCATTGAGGCACCTCTAGAAGCCAATTAGTTCTTTAATTTCTGTGCTGTGTTGCCAGAGATAGGAATATATACAAAAGGTGATGGGGAATCAGACAAGCCGGGATCACCTCCATGCGCAGCGCACATAAACACCACAGCATTTATTGCATACAGGCTGCTTGGAGATGTAGTTTTATCATGTTGCATACACAACATCTTGCACACCCCCTCCCAAATAAACTATTAATGGTGTTTAGCAGACAAAGCTATGGCGGAGGTGGATTTTAAAAATTTTACTTCATGTATACCCTGCCTTTCTCCCTACTGGGGACCCCAAAGTGGCTAACATTGTTCTTTCCTGTTCCATTTCATCCTCACAAAAACCCTGAGAATGTGTGACTGGCCCAAGGTCACCCAGCAACCTTCCATGGCAAAATGGGGATTCAGACCTGGGTCTCTGAGATTCTTGTGTAACCACTACACTAGTTAGTGGGTTAACTGTAAAGCCAACATTAAAGCAAATATTCTAACAAGCCTGTCCACAAACATTTAAACTTTATTGTTCATTCTACCAGAGACCTCAGACCACCTTCAACCCTCTGAATTTAAGTGGACATATGGAATGACAGGGAACAGACTAGGAATTTATTCAGAAATTTGATTGGGTTGATCAAGATCAAAACAAAGCTTATGATGTCTTCTCACACTGGGAGAACTGACTGTAATACTCTTGACTTCCTTGTATGCAGTTCTTATTGGTGAATGTATGCTTAAGAGTTTGTGTCAAAATATTCCACCAACTGCTTTCCCTCACTTGCCCTTCGCAGTTCCACTAACAGCAAATGAAGTACATAAATACCTATGAGAGTGTATGCTGTCTAAACAATAAAAAGGGAATGTAAAAGGTGCACCTTAATTTTCTTTAAGAAAACATGTTTGAAAGGACACCAGGTAAATACTGTGAGCACTACTATGTGTCAAGATTAAAGTTAGAGATATGACAGGGGTTATAATATGGAGACATGGGAAAGAGAGAACTCACCCCCCTTTAATCTTCCATAATTTCTAGAAATTAGAGTTTCCCATGAAACCCATGGGGAAGCAGATTTAGAACAGACAAAATTTTATTTATTTAATTCATTTCTATCTCAGCTTTCTCCCCAATGGAGACCCAAAGCAGCTTACATCATTCTCCATTCCTCTGTTTTATTCTCCCAACAACCCTGTGAGGTGGGTTAGTCTGGGTTAGCTTTCCCCCGCGGTTTACACCGAAGCTAGCACCTGAGCTTCTGGTCAGTTTCCCACCATTTGCTCCGTGCTCACAATTTCCTCCAGAGTATCACTGCACTGCTCCGGAGCTTCCCTGGAGCAAGAAAATCCTGTTCCTAGCAGGATTTTCTTGCTCCAGGGAAGTTCCGGCATGGGCGTCAACTACGGGGGGGCTCGAGGGCTCGAGCCCCCCCCCGAAATTTCCCGGGGGGGGCTCAGCCATCCCTGGCAAAATGAACGCCCACCGGTGGCCAGTCAGCCAGCCGTCGCCGCCTCTCCTTCCCCCCCACCCCCGGCCTGCCCTCCTGCCTCCCTGGGGCGGGGTGGGGGGGAGAGGCTGCGACGGCCAGCTGACTGGCCACCGGCGGGCGTTCATTTTGCCGGGGGTGGCTGAGCCCCCCCCCCGGGAAATGTGAGGCGGAGCGAGAGCCGGGGGCCTGCAAGGGCGACGCGCGGCCCCCGGCTGCAAGCAGCAGCAGCGATCCTACGCCGCCCGAGGTGAGCGGGGAGAGGGAGGGAGGGAGGGGGGCGGGTGGGAAGGTACAGTCCGGGGCAGGGAAGCGGCGGCGGCGGCTCCCTGGGGTGGGGGGGAGAGTAGCGGGGACATGGTCCCGAGCACGCGCACGCGCTTCGTGCGCGCGCATGAGAGAGCCCCCGCCCCCCCGGGGATTGAAAAAGTCTACGCCCTTGAGTTCCGGAGCAGTGCAGTGATACTCTGGAGGAAATTGTGAGCACGGAGCAAATGGTGGGAAACTGACCAGAAGCTCCAGTGCTAGCTTCGGTGTAAACCGTGGGGGAAAGCTGGTGAGAAAACGCCCTTACTGTCAACGACTGGCCCAAAGTCACCCTGAAAGTTTTCATGACAGAGTGGGGGTTCTTCAAACCTAGGGCTGACACTCTAACCAGTATACCATACCACAAGAGAAAGTACTTCACACAACATGTAGCTGAGATATGGAATACAGAAGCACTAGCAAATAGATTTAAAAGGAGACTTGGGTTGTGGTCACACATGCCAAAAAACCCCGGGGGGGGGGGGAGCAAGGCCATTTCCTCCGGCAGAACTTGACCCACAGTTGCACGATCACACCTCCCTCTGAAGCTGTGGGCACAGTCCGTCAGTGTGTGATCAGACGCAACTGTGGATGAGTCAGGTTTTTTTGTCCCGTTTCCCCCCATGCGCTTAAATGAAGGATCAATTAATTGCACCTCCCCACTGAGAGCACCCTATGGAGTTTGCAATGATGCACATACTGTGAAGAGGGAAAAAATAATGGCACAGAGTTGGGATGGCCTGATCAGACCATCCCGATGCCATGAGAGTGCACTGGAGTGATCAGACACGGGAAAGTCAGTCCATGGCCTGTCACAACCCGTTTACTACTGTTTTTTCCTGGGTGTCTTTTAACTCTGCTTCTGCAGTGGACCAAAGAGAGCTGCGGACAACTGCGGGGTGCTTCCCAGATGTTGTCTGAGCACTCCCTTTAAATCCACCCGGCATTCGCGCCTATGTCAGGTCTAATATTATGTATGATCGCAGCCTTAGAGAAGCTGAAGGATAGGTCTATCAGTGTCTGTTAGGCATGATAAGTAAATTTTTAGGTGTCAATTCTATTTGGATCTCACCTTTCTTCAAGTAACTTGGGGTAGCAAATACAGTTCTTCCCTCCAGTTTTATCCCCACAACAGACTTCTGAGGCTGGTTTGCCTGGGGGGGGGGGGGGGGAGTCAGCTTTATGACAGCGTGAGGATTTGAATCATGGCCTCTGCAGTACTAGTCTGACACTAAATGAAACCTCTAAACTGAGAAGCCAAGTGCGAATTACTATGATGTGCTGAGGGAACAAAGCAGTTGGAGGCCACAGGCTATGTACAGCACTTGTGCGCTTTCCCCTGTGGGACACAGGATACTGGACTAGGTGAACCTTTAGTTTCATCCAGAATCACATAAATGCTTATATTCTATGGCTGCAATAAATACAGGGAGCTATTGACAAGGCTTAGGGACTCAGGGGTACGTCAGGAAAGGGTAGAGGAATTTCAATGAACATGATGAAATTTAATTTAATTCTGTTTTGCTAGGGGAGGGGGGAGAGCATTGCTTTTGTTAGCCATATCAACACTTCAGGATGGGGCGTGCTTCAAATTTAAATTATCTGTCTATGCAGTAAGAAAATGCTGGCGAAGTATGTGCCACGACATCTGCTGTTGTACTTTTAGATGGAATATGACTATACAAATATGTAATTAAATGATGCACATCACTTTGGGGGGACTCAAATGCCATGATAGAACATTTAATAAAGAGAAACTCTTCTACAGAAGCTAGGACAGCCTCCTCATCCCTTTTTGTACATAAATCCTCCTGGCAGCTTGATCTACTTCAAATGTGGTGGTGTAAAAAATAGCCTGATCCCATGGTAGCAGTTGTAGTGCAAAAACATCACAAGTTAACAAAGGTCAACCAACACATCCTGATTGTTGTTTTCCAATGCTGATGAAGCATGAGTGACATAAGTTCAAGGTAACAAACATTTCGCTGAAATAATACAAAAAGTCTAAAATAAACAATTTTAGAGGCCTTTATACATGCTATCCCTTAACAAAATCTGACTCCCTGAATGTCCCTGTTTAGATGTCAAAAGCATTCTGGTTGGTAAGTGCACTAAAATCATGGTTTGAGAGAGGCCATCTTGAATTTTTCACCTAGCAAACCTCCCCAGCTGAATGCATCCTCATTCCTCATTACTTATGGCAGAAACACCTGGAAAGAAGAATGGGTTTTTTGGAAAAATGGTTATCCTTTTTGGAATATGTTAATACTCCTGGCATCTATAGTTGTCCTCTTCCTACAAAATACACTATTGTCATGTCCTATTGAATGGTTCAATATTTTACTGAGTTTAAAAGTTGTTGGAATGTTTTAGGTACACATATGGTAACTAATCATCATCATTTGTAATGATATTGATAATACGTGTTACTGGGGGGGTTTTGCTATTGGTTTGCAGTTTTTCTTTATGTATTTGTAGTTATTGGAAAATTAATTTTTTAAAAATATTTTTTTTAAAAAAACAACCAGTGGTTTTGCCTCGATTGCACGCAAATGCATGTGTGAGTGAAGTGCTATCAAGTGTCAGTTGACATGATGACTCCAGCAAGGGGCTTTCAAGGCAAGTAAGAAGCAGAGGTGGTTTATCATTGCCTACCTCTGTGGAACCTTCTTTGGTGGTCTTCTTTCCTTGTACCAACCATGCATAGCTTCTGAGATCTGACAAGGTCAGGCTATACCATACTGCCTTCTCTCCCCTGTGCACAAATACCCGACTAGAATTAAGTTACCATAATCCAGTGCTCCAAATAAAAGAGGTTGATTTAGGCCTGTTCAAAATGATATCACATACTGTATTCCTGGTGAGTGAGGTGATACGGGGCACAAGTAATTGCCCTGTGTGGATTGTTGCAGATGATAGTATGTCCTGTGTGACTAAGAAGTTTTGTTGTTGTTGTTTTTAAAATATTGCAATGTCCTTCCCTCCTCCCCTCTCTCTTTGCTCCCAAGGCTTCATATTCCATCAGTCTATGGCATGGGAGAGGTTTTGAACCTGGGTCTTCCAGATACTAATCTGACATTCCTAACCACTACACCAAACTATTTCTGGTGTCCAAAATGAGTTCAAATGGATGAGTAACACACTGCAAGGAATTATTTTAGAGTTATTACTGATCTGAGGGCTAAACCACACTAAACTTGTTTAAATCTGTCTAGTACATTTTTGTTTTACTCCAAGGAGTTTAGGGTCAGTCTCCCTTCTGTCTGCACAATGGCCCTGTTGGTAGATTAGAATGCCAGAATGTGGCCAGCCCAAGGTCACTGTAGTGATTACAGGAGGAGAATGAATAGGATGAATCCCTGAGGCAACTATACCCTAGGCTCAAGGACTTTATTATGTTTAGGGTTATGTTGTATCGAAACACCTCCGGGTCCTTCTGCAGTTGCCTGGAAACTTTTAAATATGGTCTCTCTCACTCACTAGCATCTTCTTTCTCTTTGAATCACCAGCCATCCAGATTCATGAGAACGGTGATACAAGTTTATGATGTTGTTAGGGTGTAAACTGCCTGTCCCCACAGGTCTCTTCTTCAGACACCTTATAGCTATATGGGATGTACTTATGAGGAAAATTTAGTCCCATTTTTTCTAAATATTTGACTAGTCAGAAAAGTCACAGGTCAGGACAAAACAAGATTTTTATTTAACAGGTAAAATAATAGGAGGTCAACAGAGTAAATGTGCATTTGGAATGTTTCAACTTAAATGGGTAAAATGATTTTCAACTGCGACCCAGGAGTTACAGTCTTTCCCTCAAGGGACTGAATATTTTGTAACTGGCCAACTACATTAAATAAACCCTAAACTGAGATTCTTGTTTCCCTTGTCCAGAACCTTTACCTCAGGTTAGGAGGTTTACTGGATGTGGTTCCCAAAACACAGATTCCCTCAAAGGTGGAGGTTTGCCTTTTCACCTCACAGTCTCTGGTTCTCAAAAACTCCCCAGGTAAATATGGTGCTTCGGGCTTTTACTAGATGCTTATTGATCAACTTTAAAAAAAAAAAAAAAACAGCTTTCTACCCTAAGCCAACCCCAATCCTACCTAAAAGCCAAACTAAAATCCCAGCTAAACTGACACTTTTATCCAGAGCCTCAAATTCCCTGTCTGAGGACAGACATTTTTCCTTCCCCTTTTAAACTGAGGCTTGTTCTTCCCTTCCCATCCTGTGGAGTTCCATGGGTGCTGATGGCTGACAGTCATTCAGATTTGCCTCAGGCTGTAATCACAAGGATTGATTCAGAGCCCTGGTGGAGAGGCGGGACTTTGGGGGATGATTGCCACAGTCACCCAGAAAACTTCATGGTAATCTGGGGGTTTAAACCCAAGTCTCCAGGTCCATCTTTGACACTTCGACTTGTGCACCACACTGGTTGTCTCACAGAGAACCATTATTGTATCTTCAGTGTCCTCTAAACTGCTAAATAACAGTCATAGGAGTCCCCAGTTCAAATCAAGACTAGTGTGGGAAATGGGGTTTAACCTTTTCACAGATTATCTCTTGGACTTGCTATTTGCCTCAGTGAGGGAAACATATAGGGTGTGCACATTCCCTGTATGTTTTTTCTAACACCAGTAATTGTATCTCAGGGTGGCAGAAAAATGTGTGTGTGTGTGTGTGTGTGTGTGTGTGTGAAGCACTCACATGTCCCATAATATTGTGGCTGAATTTGCATTGTAGGGCCCCATGGCTGGTGGTGGTGGAAAGTGCTGTCAAGAGCTGATTTATGGCAACCCCATGTGGTTTTCAAGGCAAGAGATGTTCAGAGGTGGTTTGCCACTGCCTGCCTCCACATCATGATCCTGGTATTCCTCGGAGGTCTCTTATCCAAGTACTAGCCAGGGCAGACCCTGCTTAGCTTCCAAGAATTTATGAGATTAGGCTAGCCTGGGCTATCCAGGTCAGGGACAAAAATGCCAGCATCTTCCAAAATCTCGTCTTCATTCCCTCTGAGATCAAACTCCCCCAGGCATTGTTTACAAGCACTGCTTAGCTTTTCCACTCACCTTCTCTTGCCGATGAACAAACTTGCAACTTGGCAGCCTCCTCTGAAGACCTTTTTGAGGGCTTTGCTAAACGTGTTGGTGGCAGAGTGATCTGCTTACACCTGGATCTGACCGAAGCACATACAGTGGTGCAGTCAGGTGACTTTATGAAGGCTCCCTTTAGATGGTAATGTATACTTTCAATGTGAAGCACAGAAAGAACAGGTTCTTCCATCTCAAGTGATCACCCCCTATGGTGTTGTGAATTTCTATCTGTATTTACGCAGAAGTAAGTCCCACTGTGCTCCGTAGACCTTGCCAGCTCCAGCCTGCTTTGGGTGACCCCTACAGCAGTCCTGAACTCTAGCCCAAAAGTTTGGTCCTGACAGCAACACCACTGACCAAACAGAATCAGGATCAAATTTGAACAGTGATGGGGCTATGGGAGCTGCAGAGTGCCAATTCATCCAACTGAGAGCCAGTTTGGTGTAGTGGTTAAGTGCACGGACTCTAATCTGGGAGAACTGGGTTTGATTCCCCACTCCTCCACTTGCACATGCTGGATGACCTTGGACAAGCCATAGTTCTGTACCAGCTGTTCTCTCAAGGACAGTTGTCTCAGAGCTCTCCCAGCCCCACCTACCTCACAGGGTGTCTGTTGTGGGGAGGGGAAGAGAATGGAGTTTGTAAGCTGCTCTGAGACTCCTTCTGGAAGTGAAGGACAGGGTATAAATCCAATTTCTTCTTCTTCTTCACCTACCGTTTACCTCCCTGCGGTCTTTCCTCCCCAGGGCACTTTTCTTCTTGCTGAGCTGGTTAACCTCTAACCCCAGAAGGAAGCTGGGCTGGGACAATGGAGAGGTAAGAGATGTACAAAAATCAGACTTCCCCAGCCTCTTTTTTTTTCCTTTGCAAGTGGAGCGGATCCTGGTTTAAATACATAGATCTCCTGCTGTCATATCTAGTTTAAGCTGGCGAAGACTGATGAGTGATATCCACAAAACCATTTTCCTCCTATCTTTCATCATCAAGTGTCATTGGAGCTTGTTTACCTCTGATCTGCATCACACGGCAGTTCTTTCTAATGCATAGAAATGCTTTTTAAAGCCTGAGCAAATTTCTAGACAGATTTCCTCAACCCCCTCCCTTTACTCTGTTTTCATAGTACCTTCCAGAGATGAAAAGCAGCTCTTAGGTTTTCAGCACTATTATGCTTCATATTCATCAAAACTGATGCAAAAACCTTTTATCTAAAGATACAGATCTAACATTGTCTGTGATGGTGGAAATATGGGTTGACTTGTGTGGGTTTTTTTAAAAAAAAAAGTTTTAAATGATTCCACATCATTCACTTGAAAAGAAAGTCACCATATGGGCAGTCATAAGCCATCCCATTTGATGAGATGAAAATCTATATTATTTTCAAGCTGATTAACCCAAGATGAATTGCGACACAACTCTTTGCAAATTTCTCCTTGTGTTTACACTCCCCACAATTGACAAACACCATACCGCAAAGTTAATACAATGAAAGAAAGAAAAAACACACACACACAAAAGTGGTTTAGATTTACTCTCACAAATGAAAATCTGCTGGGTTATAGAGCCAATTGGAGGCTCCCCATTTGAACCTGCCTGATTAATTTTAAAAATCAAAAGGCAGCAGCACTGGGAGGTAACCAAAAGCCCTGATTTCTCCCTGAAGGTCCCTGTATACAGGTTGCTGTGAGTTTGTATATCATTAGAGCTTGAAGTCTAATCAGGGCCCCCTGTGTTGAAACCTTCCCTCTGCCACAAATGCATTATCTATCTATCTATCTATCTATCTATCTATCTATCTATCTATCTATCTATCTATCTATCTATCTATCTATCTATTTGTTCTATTTGTATCCCGCCTAGCCAGCGAACCGGCTCAAGGCGGCTAACAGAAACCCAGTACCGTAAAGGTTTACAATATAAAACCGTTAAAACATTACAATAAAATTCCCATAAGATTTCTAAAAAAATTCCCAAAGATAGCGACTTCAGAGTTTCCCAGTAAGCGAAGGCGGTGGGGGTACTCCCCCAGGACCAGGGCGATGTTAGTAGCCAATTCTCCACCCGATGGTGGCTCCTATTTGAAAGCCTGGCAGAAGAGCTCCATCTTATGTCTTTAGCCAAGCTATTCCATCTGTGAATTCACTGAGTGGCCTTAAATGAGCCACTCTCCATGTACTTGCTAGGTAGCCATGGCCTTAGGCAAGCCATTCGCTCTGCTTGCACTAACTTGGGGACCTTAGACAAGCCATTCTCCTTGTGTAAACCCACTAAGAGGTCTTAGGCAACCCATGTTCTCTGTGTGGACTAACTTGGTGGCTTCAGGCAACCCATTCTCCCTCCATGCACTAAGTAAGTGCCCTTAGGCAATCCATTCTCCCTGCATGCCTTAGGCAAGCCACTCTTTCTCCCTGAATTCATTACATGGCCCTCGGGAAGCCACTTCCCCCCATGTACTTGCTACATGGCCTTAGGCAAGCCATCCTCCCTTGGGAAACCCATTTCCCCTGTCCAACCTAAATAGGGGGCCTTAGGCAAGCCAACTCACTCCCAGTGAATGCCATAGATAGAATTAGCCAAGTTATTCTTTCTCTGAATTCACTGAGTGGCTTTAGGCAAGACATTCTCTGGGTGAGCTCGGGCAAGCCACTCTCATTTGGTTAGAACCCTCTATGTACAAACCCAATTTACAGGATTGTTGAAAGGATTACAGCAATATAATGCATGTGAAACATTTCAAACATGTGTTATGTTATGTGCTACATAATTACTAAGAATTAATATGAACGTTGCTGGTTTGGGGTATTTTTTTTACAAAGAATGTTACTTTATTTACACCATTTATCTCCCATCTTTCTCCCCAAGGGGGACCCTAAGCTCCTTATATCAATCTCCTCTCCTCTTCTCTTTTTATCCTCACAACAACACTGCAAGGTAGGTTAGGCTGAGCCTGGCTCAAGGTCGCCCAGCGAACTTCCATGACTGAGCCGAAATTTGAACCTGGGACTCCTAGATCTTAGTCTGACACTCTGATCACTAGACCACAGTAGCTCTGGAACAGAGTAGGGATGAATGGATCTCTCACATTCCATACGCCTGCCATTCCAAAGTCATTTTCTGTATGCTAATCTACTTTTCCTTAATTTCTGTTCATGTTGGGTAATTTCTAAAATTAATTTCAGAATGACACAATGAGCATTTTGCTTCAGCCGTCAATTTGTTCAGTTCATCTGCATTCCCTCACCCATGTTACCAATGCATGCATGGGCACTAATAAAAAGCTACAAATCATGGGGTGGGTGGGAAGTGTTCCCTCTAAGATGAGTTAGTGTGAGCTAGCTCACAGTTTTTTAGCCTCCAACTCACACCTTTTTGTCTGAGCTCAGGAAGGATGGCTCCAGAGCAAACTAATCTATGCAGTAACCAAATCGTTCACTCACAATTTTAATGCCAGTAGCTCACAAAGTAGAATTTTTGCTCACAAGACTCCACAGCTTAGTGGAAGCATTGGTGGGGGGTGGTAGTAACCCTTGATGTGACTGTTCATGTCTGTATCAAGATTATTTTTTGGAAAGTACTGCTACATTTTGCACATGAAATCCTCATGTTGGTAAAGCAGCTCCCTCCATGGTACAACTACATGCTAAATCATATCAAGATTGCTTTTTTGCAGTGTTTTATTGATGCACATAGATAAAGATGGGTAGCCGTGTCTGTCTGTAGCAGTAGAAAAGAGCTACTAGACTCTTACTCTTTTCTATCAATGCACATGTGTAATTTAGAGGGAGGAAATGCTATATACAAAATAAAGAAAGTAAACCCTGCAGCAAACCAAACATGCCCTGTACAAAATTTGGAAACCTGAAAATGGAACAAGGGAGATGTTCTGATGCACTGGTTCCACTTGGAATTCCAAAAAAACAGGGAATGAATTTGGATGACAAGCAAAGTGCCTCCTAGAACGGAGATAACATTAAGACATTTCTAGGAGGGAAAATGCTCGACTGTTCCTTTAATGGGCAGAGAGGACAATCTGAAATCATTATTTTCCATACCCTTTTAAAAATTTCATGGCACAAATTAGAATTCGACATCCACCCACATACATTTGTCATCAGTTCAGGCTTTTCTTTGCTGCCACTATTGAGTTCAGGATCCAATCCATTGAAAGTGCTGTGTAAAAGAGTGAACAGCTACAAATATGCAAAAAAAGAAAAGAAAAGAAAGAAACCCCCCCATCAGGAGGTGCCAGTATTTCCCCCCCTCCTTCCATAACTAACTAATCGTGTCGTTTCTCTAGAGTTCTTGGTTTCTGAACTTCCCGGGAGGGAAAAGATCATTAACAAGTGGCATGCCAGTTATTCTTTCCCAGGCAACAATAGAAGCCGAAAGCAGCAGGAATCCTGTAGCTTAGCAGCCATTTCTAACTTGTGGTTCAAAGTGTGGGTCTGCATGTGTGGCTGCGGGGATAAGGTTCAGTTCTCCAGTAAAAGGAGATCCGGCAAGGCATTACTTTGAACGTCCACTCACATTGTAGAGCACAGAACATCCGAGCTGGCAGGGTACTGCTGCCGACAAGCAAGGGTATAGTTAGAGAGTGTGAGAAAGGACACACCCAGATGAATGGAGCTCTTTGAACCAAAGAGAGTACGAGACAGGCCATGTTTTTTTTTAATCCCACATAAGGATGCTGTCTTTCACTCTAAAAGATCCCAGTGACCAAGTTCAAATCCTTTAAAGGAAAAGTTCTCTCACCTTTGGTCTTCTGAAGGTAGGGCATTCCAGAAAAGGATATCTGGCTAAAATGCTCCCTTCAGCAATCAAGAACTTTATTTATTTATTTATTTAGCTATCACGTCACAGCCAAGGGATGTTTTGTGGCATTTGTGCACACTTTTTTGTACGCAGCAAGTTGAGGCTCCAAAACTGAACACTGCAAAAATCTGGCCCAGCACTAATATTCTCTAATGTATCATAGTTCTGCTCTGAGAAACACTCACAGAAGTGTTCCATAGTGGAGACCTATCATCACTTCTCTGAGCATCATGCAGATTTGTAAGATGCCCCTGCTCCCTCCCATGATACTATCTCATAGTATGATCTCATGATATCAGAAAAACATCTGCTTTCTTCCTAAATTGACCATATTGTAATCCTCACAACAGCCCTGTAAAGGTTTTTTTTTGGAGGGGGGTTGCCATCAAGTCACAGCTGATTTATGATTTATGGAGGTTTTGCAGGCAACAGACACTCAGAGGTGGTTTGCAATTGCCTGGCTCTCGGTAGCAACCTTGCTCGTCTCCCATCCATATACTGACCAAGACCAACCCAGCTTAGCTTCTGAGATGTGATGTGGTCAGGCTAGCCTGAGCTATCCAGGTCAGAGAATTAAAAACTGGAAAATCAGCACTGTAACCTGAAGACTCTTCTGAGTTATCCTTTGCTGAACAGCGTAGATGCTACAAAAGAAAGCAGAAAATGAAATGCTTTTCTCTGCCCCTTGGTGTCAGCAATGAGTTTTGCTGAAAAGCTCTGAAACAAGGATGGAGACTAGGACATCTTACCCACAGCCACTGCTGTTTCCTTGTACCCATCTTATCTCCAGGCTGGCAACCAGAAGTGGGTAAATAGTCCCTTTCAACAAATACATTTGGCTCAAGGGTTACTAATTGCTTATCCCTAAAGTATACTAGGGAAATAATACAGTATCTTGGCACAGTATCTTGTACGAATCAGAGTGCAATTTAAAAAGAGGGCAGCAATTCAGAGAAGGACCTCCTTTAGGCACCTCAGAGTTCATGAGACAACTGAAGACCACATTACCATGTCTGAAAATGCCATGCTCGGGAAAAGCTCTGTGCATTGCAAGAGTATGGGTTATCATAAGATAACTGTGTTCTTATTTCATTTAGTGAGGTAATCAAGAAAAAATGAGCATTATCTCCCCTGAGATGCACAGACATGCGGAGACAAACAGATTCAACTCTTCTTTTAGTGGAAGAGGCACTTGAGGTGCCTTATAATTGCAGTATGCAGCAAAATTAAGTATGGGCACACCAACACTCACCACAGTTCTGATAAATCTTGCCACTGAGGATCTGTGCAGTCCTTGACCCTGGCCCAAATGGGGACCTAATTTGATGATTCCAATAGTTTCTGCCTCCAGAAATTCAAGGGGTGGGTCTTCCAAAGGAACTGTCCTGCCTTCCCCTGGGGCAGGGATCTGCAGAGCGAGGCAAAGTTCGTGCAGGAGCAGCCATGTCATATGGGATCGCAAGGGGATGAGGTCTCAAAAGAACAGTGAGCAGACAATTTTATTTATTTATTTATTTAATTTCTAGGCCGCTCTCTCCACGTTCACAGGCTCAGAGCGGCTTACAAGACCTGGCAAGTGATTTGACTAGGTGCAAACTGCAGGACCATGGACAGCTCAAGTGCTAACTTGTTGCTTCTACAAATGTTGCACTCCTGCCTACCAGAAAAGGGCCCTGAAAATCTAGCGAGGTCTGATATTTTAGGATAGGAAGTGTCTCTTTAAATGGTCCACTTGCACTTCTGCAGTGTTCTGGGACTTTCTGATGGACCTCCAGCGTCTTTGGCAGCTTTCAGGTGTTTCCACTGACAGCTGGAACATGGGCTGCTTGCTCTGTTTCAAATTTGGAGGCATCCCCTCCATCCCACATGATTCCTCTTTAAACTGGGTCCCTGGTTCAACCATGCTACATTGGTTGTCCATGGCTATCTCATTATTGTCAGTTCCAGGGTCTGAACAGAATCTCTTCCTCTCTGGGTCCCAGATCAGACTCTTTGTGTGGGACCATGACACTGTCTTTAACTGGACTCAAATTTTGTACTGTATCTAAAATCTAGTTTTTCAAATTCATATTGAGGACAGATCAAGATGGGTAACCATTTAGTCTGCCTGTAGCAGTAGAAAAGAGCAAGAGCCCAGGAGCACCTGAAAGACTAAAAAAAAAATGGTAGGGTATGAGCTTTTGTGAGTCACTGCTCACTTCTTCAGATATAGCTAGAATGGGAGTCCATCTATCCTATATATTGGAAAGCAGAGTGATTTCAGATGCCAAATGACATTAGCAGGCAAATGAAAACAGCAGGTGTGATTGAATTAGGTGCGATATGCAGAGAGGTAGTAGGCATGGAGAAATCAGCACTGGTAATAAGACAGAAAACCTATGTCTCAATTAAGTCCAGGTGGATGCACTGTTTTAAGCTTCATTATCAGTTGCAAGTCAGCAATCTCTATTTCTAATCTCTATTTGAAATTCCTTTGGAGCCAGTTTGGTGTAGTGGTTAAGTGCACGGACTCTAATCTGGGAGAACCGGGTTTGATTCCCCACTCCTCCACTTGCACCTGGCTGGATGACCTTGGGCAAGCCATAGCTCTGTACCAGCTGTTCTCTCAAAGACAGCATGGGAAAAAGCTCTCTCAGCCCCACCTACCACACAGGGTGTCTGTTGTGGGGAGGGGAAGGGCAAGGAGTTTGTAAGCCGCTCTGAGACTCCAAGTGAGTGAAGGGCGGGGTATAAATCTAATCTCTTCTTCTTCTTCTTCTTTGTAAGATAACTGCTACTTTTAGGTCAGCAACTGAATGTCTTGGAAGGTTAAAATGTTCCCCCACTGTTTTTTTTTTAATGTTGTGGTTTTTGATAATTCTTTGTCATAATGGCATAAATCACATTAGAGCATGAGCAGGAGTATGAACCTGAGATGGTATGGCTGATGTTGCTGGGTCCACTGGTGGTGGTGGTGGTAGGCTCTAAATGAGAGTAAAGTTGGCATCTTGGTTTGTTGCAGGCCTTAGTACCAGAGTCCATGTTACTGTTAAGTAGTTTATCACTGTGGTTGAGAAGTTGTTTTAGGTTAGCAGGCTGTCTGCAAGCAAGAAAAGGTCGACCCTCCAGCACCTGTGTGAGGAAAGTGTCACTGTCCAGCATGGGCCATAGGTAATTAATAATGTGTCGAACTGGCTTGAGTTTTGAGCTGTTGGTGACCACCAATAGTGTTCTGCTGTCATTCTCCTTGTCTTGTCTTGAATTCCTTGGCATCATTCTGGCCTTTCCAATCATCTTTCTCACCATATCAAGAGGATATTATAGTTGCAAAAATGCCTGTTGCCGATCCTTCAAATAAGTAACTCTGTCTGAGGCGTTGGAGCAGATGCAACTAAAGTGTAGAACTTGGCTATGCACAATGGATTGTTTGATATGGTTGGGTGGTAGCTGGAGGCATGTAGATATGTTTGCCAATCTGTTGGTTTCTGACATAATGTCGTACTTATGTGTCCCTCGTGTATCCATACTGTGGTGTCCAGGAAGTTTATTTCTTGTGTAGAATAATGCATAGTCATATTGATGGTGGGATGGAAGTCGTGGATAGCCTGCTGAAACCTCTCAAGGGCTTCTTTGCCATGGTTCCAGACAATAAAAGTGTCATCAGTGAATCTCAAGTAAAGGAGAGGTGCCAATGGGTAGGAGTTCAGAGACTGCTGTTCTAGATTCACTATGAAAATGTTGGCATACTGTGGAGCCCTATGGGTGTCCATGGCTGTCTCATTGATTTGGAGGTATACGTTTTCACCAAACCTGAAATAGTTATGCGTGAGAACAAACATGCAGAATTCATGTTTTCAGCCTGGAGACAGAATTGTTTAATTCATTTGGCAGATGTCTCTAAAAATAGTCATATTCTAAGTAAATCGGCTTTAGAAAAGAACTAGTGGGGACCTGAGATACTCGCGGGGGGGGGGGGGCAGTATTCCACGCAGCTCCCCTGCTGAAGCAGCAGGAGCTCCACATGGAGGAGGAGGAAGTGACCAGAGTTGAGCCCAGCTGGTGGGGCCACGGCGGGCCCGCCAAATCTTCTCCCCCTTGGGTACTGGCGGTGACAACTGCCTAGCTCCCAGTCCCCAGGCCTGCCAAGCCTTCCCCCCCTGGCAATGGCAGCGAGGCACAGTTCCCAGTGTGTTCTCTGCACATGTGCAGGGAACGCTCTTTTACTTTTTGGGGGGGATTTAAGTATCCCCCGTATAGTTTTTTTCAACATTTTAGATTTTTCTGCACACCTGGGGAGTGCCTACTAGCTTGATACCTGTGCTTTGCTATGGTATTTAAGTTCTGTAAATCCTTTTATAATACTGATGATGTGAAGTTTGAAATGTAACATTTGTTGTAGGAATTCTAATGGAGAAGATTGTCATGTAAAAAACAAAGTGAGACATGCATACTGTTCCCCCCCCCCCCCTCTGCTGAAGGACTTCTCTGTAGACCACATTGGTGGTTCTGCCCTCAGTTGCTAGGATCACCAGGCTGCTTGGTGAGCTCACTCTGGAGCAGGCAACATAGAACTGTCCATTTAAGAAGCAGTCATCTGTTAAGTCAACTCCTGCCACATTTCACGAAAGTGATGGCCTTTCTACTGGTGTTCCTGGATTGTTTTGCTCATATGGAAACTGTGTTGTTCTGAGCGCCTCAGGGTGATTTGCTGGTACTTGGCCTGCACAGCTCAGTGCCCCACGGGAGTACTATGTGCAAATGTCTTTGCTGCATTCCTAAGCTGCCTCCTCCTTGTAGCGTTAAAGTACCCTGGCCCTGCTCTGACACCTGACAGACACCCGCCTGTCTAGTGTGTGTGTGTGTGTGGGGATTATGTTTAAAGGCATCCGTGAGGCTGGGCCAGCACCAGAGCTAAGGCAATCCTGCTGAGCAAACCTCCCCGGTGGCTGTAAGCATCTCACCTCCTCTCCTACACCTGACAAGCAGCTGCCTGTCCAGAGTAGGAGGGGAAATGGAGAAGTATTAGAAGCCACTGTGGAGGCAGGGCCAGCAGGATCACTAAGGTGTTACTGCTGGGGCGGGCTCCCTCATGGCTTTAAGCATTCTGCAACCACAGCTGCACCTGACAGACAACTGCCTGTCAGGTATAGGAGGTGGGGGGGAGTCTGTTGGAAGCCATTGGAGAGGCTGAGCCAGCAGCATTACTGCACCTCACAGGTGGTTCTTGGCCATTCCTGATTTCCTCAAGGATGGATCCCCACAGCTGCCGAAGGCTGACTTGGGGGGGGGGGGACGAAGTTGCCTCCTTGTAAGGAGGACTGATCAGACTGGCTGCATTTGCAGCCTGGTTTTGCTGGGGGGTGGGGCTGAAGGACAGCCCCGGCCCCAGCAGCCTCATTCATTCCTTGTGCTTGACCCACGCTCCCGCCCTGTAGGTAATGCAGGCTTTTGGTTGGTCGTCCCATTTCTTAGGGAGGCCGGGTAGGAATTTTTTACCTCTGCTCTGATTGGCCTCGAGATGGGGGAGTTTTTTTTGCCTACCCTGCATTGCTAGCAGTGGACTGAGGAATTGGCCGGGGTGGCGTCTGCATTAATTTTCACTTTATGGTTGGGCGGAAGTTTAGTAAAGAGTTGTTGCGGCTTGGTAAGCACCTACCAGCAACCCTGGTGGGAAAGGGGCCTGTTCGGATCATAACTGCAGCCTTGCGGCCTGAGATGAGGGGAACAGGCTGCCTTTTGGAGTGCCGTTGAGGGATACTCAGCACTGACCCTGCGGCTGTGTGTGAGGGATCATCAAGGCATGTTCCAAGGCTGGGCTGCCTGGAGTTCGAGCCACTTATAGCGGGCTACGACCCGGGGGCCAGGTGCATTGCCCATACTCGGCCATGCCACTTGTTAGGTTAAGCCCTTGCCATGTTTTGTTAATAAATAAAGTGGCCATTAATCCTCTGTTTGTTGTCTGACTCTTTCTTCCGTCTATGGGGGCAACTGCTGTTAGCTCTTTGCAGTCTCCTGTAACTGTTAGGTTTTTTTTTAACCTCAGAATGCTGAGCTCTGCAGCTGACCAATCATCGAAATCAATGGGGGAGCCCATTTTCACCCTTCTGACCCACTTAGGGGTTGGATTTCTAAAAATCCCTTCTTAGTGCTCAAACACAGGAATGGGTGGAGAAATATAGAGAAAAAAGGTGCAAGGACGTACAAAAATCATTGTATGTATGTATGTGCTGCCAAGTGGCAACTGACTTAGGGTCACCCCAGCAAGGGGCTTTCAAGGCAAGTGAGAAGCAGAGGTGGTTTGCCAATGCCTTCCTCTGCAGTCTTCCTTGGTGGTCCCTCTCTGAAGTACTAGCCCTACTGAGCTTCTAAGATCTGATATGACTATACCATATTGTCCCACATCCCAGACAAAAAGCAATAACCACTCATAAGAAAGGGATAATTCTAAGAGGAACAGGGAGAAAGGGTAGAGCCAAGGGGGAAAATCTGCCATGTAGTAATTGAGCATGTAGAGAGAAGGCCAAAAAAAGCCTGAAAAAGCAAATGGAGTTGTGTGGGGAGTTGAGCCTGAAGGGGATCTGTCCTTCCACACTCAGGATGCTATGCCTGAAAGCTCCCCCCCCCCAATTGCTAAAACCCAGTAGACTCGCCCCTTCTGCTGAGATCAAGCAGCAGCAGACATTGATCGGATTGGGAAAGGACTACCTGAAAGAAAGACAAAGAGGCTTCCTGCTGTGCCCCCCATATCTGAGACCCACCACATCCTTGGCAAGGAGTGTATCCTGAGACACTTGCCTGTAAAATGGGGATAAGACGGAGGGGGCATTCATCTAACTGAGAAAAGAATATCAGTAAATTTAAAGCCGTTTGCAAATGATATGGAAATGGGTGGCAGTAGCAGGCATCTTTCTCTGAGGGGCACCCTAATCCTATGGATGCTAATGTGGCAGAAGCTACAGGCCCAGGCCAGAGGACAAGCCTCTGCCATCCTCACCACCCTGGAGACTTACAAACAGGAAAGCTGGGCAGAGGGCCGTGCCAATGTCTGTGAAGCCAAAGGGCCTTGCTGCATATTTCTGTCAGCAAATCTTCAAAGTCATTGTAATACACACATTTCTTCCTCCGGATGCTAGCAAATGTACTGAAATACAAGCAGCTCAGACTAAATCCCTTGCTATAAACCTCCCCAAATTGCACATTCAGCCAAAGTTACTTCTTATACCTCGCAAGCCAAGCCAATATTCTCATCGCCTTTGCAAAGATATAATGCCATTTTGGTCTGTCAATAGCAGTAGGATCTGTGTCGGTGAATTGCAGAGTTTCGCAGACAAACAAGGTGCTAATGCCATCTATTGTAATAAAGTGTAAGCTGGTGTACTGTGAAGGAACGGCAGAATAGAAAGCTGTGTGAAGTGCAAAGCATACCTGTTTGCAACAAAAGGGATTTGGGCTCCCAGAGATTCTTTAAACCATATAAAGCTGTCTTATGCCAAGTCAAAGCAGTGGTCCTTCTAGCTTTGTATTGTTTATTCTGAGTGGCAGTGGCTGTCTGTGATCTCCGGCTAAGAAAGACCAGTCTGAAGGCCTGGGATGCTTTCCCTGAAGATGCCAGGGAATATACTGATTGTTTTAAAATATTTATATCCTGCCTTACTTCCCATAAGTTGTGGACATAACAAACCCAATAGAAGAATCAATCAGCAAGAGAAGAACTGCACAGTACAGCCAGATCTTCCAAAAAAAAGAAAAGTGGTGGTGGGAAGTGGTATCAAGCAATGTTCCCTCTAAGCTGTGGAGTCTTGTGAGCAAAAATTCTACTTTGTGAGCTACTGGCATTAAAGCTGTGAGGGAGCGATTTGGCTGCTGCAGAAATTAGTTTGCTTTGGAACCATCCTTCCTGAGCCAAGGCAAAAAAATGTCTGAGCCGGAGGCTAAAAAACTGTGAGCCAGCTCACACTAACTCAGCTTAGAGGGAACACTGCTCTGAAACAATCCTTCCTGAGCTAAGGCAAAAATATGTGAGCCGGAGGCTGAAAAACTATAAGCTAGCTCACACTAACTCAGCTTAGAGGGAACACTGCTGTCAAGTCCCAGCTGACTTATGACAACCCTGAAGGACTTTCCAGACAAGAGACTTCAGAGGTAGTTTGCCATTGCCTGCCTCTGCGTAGTTACCCTGGACTTCCCCTGGTAATTTCCTCTCCAAATACTAACCAGGGCCAACCCTGCTTAGCTTCCAAGGTCTGATGAGACTGGCCTGGATCCTCCAGGGCTCTCAAAAAGTAAGGTTACTCTTGCCCAAAAGCCAGTCAAATCTGACTCCAGGGGGCGGTGCTCATCTCCATTTCCAAGCTGAAGAGCCAGTGTTGTCCAAAGACTTCTCCATGGTCATGTGGCCAGCATGACTAAGCACCGAGGTGCACGGAATGCTGTTACCTTCCCACCACCGCAGTACCTATTTATCTACTTCAGATCAAATCAGATCAAAAGTTTATTGCATATAGCCATTGGCCATCACAATATAAGATATAAAAACAGTACAGAGACTGGTGATACAATGTGAATAATAAAATCTTTAAAAGTACAGTCACTCCGTAGCCCTATATCTAATTTTCCTTGCAGCATGGGAATAGAGTGCCATTCTATAGGAAATAGTGGGGTTGACGTCCAAAAGGAAGAAGGTTACTATATCAGTGCCTGATGTGGATTGTAAAGTTGTTAAAATTGGGTAAAGGAATTTGATTCTAGGACCAATGTACAATGGGCATTCTAAAATGTAGTGTGTTAGATCTTCAGCCAAAATCCCACACAGTCAGATACGTTGGTCGTATGGGGTTTTGAGATATCGTCCTTTTAACAACTCAGATGGCATGGTCTGAAAACAAAGAGCAGTAAGTGCCCTTCTTATGCTGTAAATCGAAATAAGGGCCAGATAAGAGGCTCTGGAGTGATCTGTGTTAAATGCTGGATACCGTGGGGCAAATTTCTGTTGACTGATTAAGAATTTGTCAGTTAGAGTATCTTCATTGTAAACCCAGTCCCGCAGATCTGAGCTGTTACCTGGGGAGTTGTTACCATGGTTGTGTATTTGCAATTTCTTGCTTTTGAACTGCTAGGTTGGCAGGAGCCTTGGCCAGAGATGGGAGCTCACTCCGTCACGTGGCATTCGGGTCTCAAACTGCCGAGCTGCCGATCTTCTGGTCTGCACCTCAGCATATTAACCTCTGAGCCACCGCAGCGTCAAAAAGTACCCTTCACCAAATGCCTCCCAGATGATTCTATGTGCCTTCCTGAAGCAGGTAACCTCCACACCCACTCGGCTTTTCTTTTCATTTTTTAAAAACCATCAAATGGCAGCCAAGGTATGGCAACCCCGTAGGCAAGAGATGTTCAGAGGTAATTTGCCATTGTCTAGCTCTGCATAGCAACCTGCTCTACTAAGCCATTACAAAAGACTGTCTTTGTCTCGGGAAAAGCTGATGGTCTATCTAGTGCCAAGTGAACAGTTCTGAAAGAGGGCACCACAGGGAGAAGGAGGTCTGATGTTCAAAGCTGGCTCATGGGAATATACCAAGAGATGTGGTTCAATAGGAATCCATTGATGGGAAGAGGTTAATCCCTTTACCCTGCATTGTTTTCCCAATACAAACTCTCCCCCACCCGAGCGGCTGCTTGCTCTACAGGGGAAGATATGTAGATATTCATATGGTAATGATAAGATGACAGCCACTAAATATTTTTATTTGTGTTGTTTTCTTCTAGCTTTGTCAAGAAACCCTCCATCTACACTGATTAAAACCCACTCCAGCATACTACATCTCCCCGCCCCGACAGATTACTGAAAGAAATAAACAAAACAGATGATGAAAAAAACCCAAGAAGGAATGTCTCCAAAAATTTACCCATGAGAATGGCTCAACACATTGAAGTTATCCCAGATTCTCCTTTGCCTATGAGTCTTTTTCACAAGCTTTGGGGAAAATTCTAGGACAAACATGAACACATCTTCACTGTATTACATTTCATGGGATCCCCCACCTTACTGAGCATATATAGGCTGTGTCAAGGCTACTGTATACCTATTGGGCTTCTATGTGAAACCAAGAGCCACGGTGGCTCAGAGGTTAAGACGCTGAGCTGTAGACCAGAAGGTTGGTAGCTCGGCAGTTTGAGACCCGAGTGCAGCATGACAGAGTGAGTTCCCACTTCTGGCCCCAGTTCCTACCAACCTAGCAGTTCAAAATCAAGAAACTGCAAATAGGTGAATAGGTACTGCTGCAGTGGGAAAGTAACAGTGTTCCATGCACCTCGGCGTTAGTTGAGTAAATGATATTTTTGTTTTGTAATCAACTGTTCAAACTCAGGCCGAGGACAGACTGGCAATCTGAAGCGGAGCAGGCACGCTTCCCAAACGGAGGAAAGGAGCACGTTCAGACATGCGCATCTGCCCATCGGCTCCGTTGCGTACTTACCCGTCTCCCAGCCGCTTTCCTTCCGCTTTACCCGGACACCGGTTTTTCCCGGTGTTCAGGGGCCTTCCTCCGCATGCCTCTCGCTTCCAAACAGTGTGAACTGGAAGAAGCAGGAGGCATCCGGAGGAAGTGTGAACGCACCGGCAAAAACTTTTGCGCATATGTGCATATGCGAAAAACATCAAAGGAAAACAAAAAAAGTGCAGCAGCACGCGCGAGCCGCACGCGCTGGCTATGCGGCAGTCTGAACTCTCCGTGGCAGTCTGAATGCTCCGTATCGCCGCTGATCCGCATTGCTCTGGCCAGTGTGAATGGCCAGCTCCGTGGGTTTTTTCCCCCGCTCCAGTTCCCTCCGCTTTGCCTCCGCTTCAGATTGCCAGTCTGTCCTCAGCCTCAGTCACATCTCTTAGAGTTCCACCTTCTATGTTAATAATCTTCTTTAGTCATGAAACTGATTGATAATATAGCAACCACTGAATATTAATTCCTTCATCTTTAATATCTTGCCAAGACTTGATTTTCCCCTGAGCATTTACCATGTTACCATATGTTAAAAAGTTATTTTTATTTCTCGTGTATTTATCATGATAAGCTTCTATTGGGGACGTAAGCGGAGAGTTTGAAGGGCTCAGCAAGTTCTGGCATGTAAACCATATTCTTAAAAGTCCATCTCTGGTTATATGGCCTCTTTCTTGTGTTATGGTCATTTTGATTGGTTTCTTAATTCATAAATAATTGTGTAAGCCTTCTTTCAGATCTACTGATTCAGGTTTTACTGTTCTTTGTCTTGGGTTTCCAATCCAATCTGTCATGCAGACTAGGTTTGCTGCTTGATAGTATAATTTTGTATTTGGAACTGCTAATCTTCCTCTCCTTTTCTCATCTTGCGATATTTTAAAGTGTACTCTTGGTTTTTTACCATTCCAGATACATTTGTTTATCTTTCTCTGCCACTCTTTCAGTATTCTTTCTATATGTATAGGTAACATTTGAAATAAAAAATCAAGTTTTGGTAGTACATTAATTTTGATTGCAGAGATTCTTCCTAGCCATAAAATTTGTAATTTTTCCCACCTGGATAAGTCTGCGTGTATCACTTTCCGAATTTTCTGGTAATTATTTTTGAAAGGATTACAATTTTGCCAGTCACATTTATTCCCTAATATTTAATGGGGTCATTGGTTACTGTGCGTTCCATGCTCTTTATAATATCTTGTTGTTGTGTTAAAATTTTCATTTTTTCATTTTCATTTTTGTCTCTTTTTTATTGATTTGGTATCCTGAAAATGATCCATATTCTTTGTGATGCTCCATTACATACTGTGGTGATTTTTTTGGGATCCATGACTGCTGGAGCCACTTTGTCTGCATAGCTTTTCATTTAAAATTCTATGTCATCCACTTTTATTCTTTTAATGCTTGTATCATGTCTGATCCTTGTAGCTAAAATCTTTAATGCTAGGATAAATAGTAGAGGTGACAAAAAAACATCCCTGACATGTTCTTTTTTCTATAGAGATTGTGTCTGTTAATTTCCCATTTATTAAAATCTTTGCTTGTTAGTTGAATATATACTTTGCATCCAATTCTAGAATTCAGGGCCACAGGCCAAATTTTGAAGTACATTCAATAAAAAAAGGCCATATTAAGTTGTCAAATGCTTTCTCTGCATCCACAAACGAAAACGCTACTTTCTCTTCGTATTCACAAATTCAATTGCATCTATTATCAATTGTGTATTATCTTTCGTATACCTCTTTGGTACAAAGCCTGTTTGATCAGTGTGAATTAGATTTGGTATACATTTTCTTAATATTTCTGCCAGTACTGTAGCAAAGATTTTGTAATTTACATTCAGCAGAGAAATAGGTCTGCATGACTGTGGTAGCGTTGAATCACTGCCTTCTTTATATATTAATGTTATATATGCCTCTTGTCACATCAGAGATATTGTCTTTCCTTCTTTCATCTCATTCATAACTTTTTGTAATGGTATCATTAGGACTTCTTCAAAATGTTTATAATACATTGCTATTAGCCCATCCAGGACTGGAGCTTTGTATTTTTCATTTTTTTTATTGTCATGGAAATTTCTTGAATTGTTATAGTTTGATTTAAAATTTTCCTGGGTTTTAGTGTGAGTAAAGTGGCTCTTTCCCTCCAAAAAATGCTGGGAAGATCTGAGCTTGGATCCCCCCCATGTCTCATCTAGTTAAGCCCTAAGACAGAGCATGCAAGGATAGAGAAGGCAGCCCCATCCATCGCTTGGCAGGCTAATTTGTCATGGGTCCACTTTACTTGATTTGGGCAATTTAGCTTGAGTGAAGATCAGTCCTGCCAGAGCTGACTCAAGCTTATTTTGCTGATATCAGGGGGAAATGAATCCCCCCCCCCCAAACCTTTCATTTTGTTGCATGCTGAGGAGATGGGGAGGAACTATCTTCTTCTAGGGCTTTCTTATTACTGTCCCCTTTCTCACTTCCATAGGAGCAGACAGGGCAAATGGAGGAGGTTTTAGCTTCATTTACTTGCATATAAATATAGGGAAGTGTCCAATCTTTGAATAAAATGCCCTCCACATGTTATTGTAAGGATTTTGGGGTAGGGTTACTAGATGTCCGAGAGTAGAAAGGTTACTATGTTGGTGCCTAATGTGAATTGTAAAATTGTTAGGATTGGGTTAAGGAATTGGATTCTAGGGGGCAGGGATTGAATTTCCCTGGAGGATTTTCCTGATTTTAACTGTATGGTCTGTGGGGCTTGGGGGACTTGCTCAAAAGACCTCTCCGGGATACTGTCATGAGCAGATGAACAAGCTACTATGGACAGAAAATTCCAAATTAACAAACTATTTTATTCAACATAGAGGGGAAAGATCAGGTGAAATCAGCAGTAAAATTTCTGAGGTAACTCAATGTAGAAAACTCTGAAGTAAAACCAGTACATGCACAGACTTTGGTTCTTATGTTTCAGGCTAATGAGAGTTTCTTAAGCTATTCACAGTTACTTAAAAACATTATGTTGAGAGGCTTTTGTTCCAGTGTTTTCCCCAAACACTTCAGTACACTTTCTTTGAGTATTCTCTGACTTCTTTTGGTTTCCAGAAGGCTGGTACACTCTTTCCAGTACCCAAACCCCTTCTCTTGAAACACCAATACTTGTCTTGAGTATTTAACTGACTCTTAAGGTCTCTAAAGGCAGTTTCTAACCACACCAGAATGAGGGATCTCTTCACTCTTCAGAGTTATCACCATGATTAGACTGGGTAGGGAAATTCCTTCTCTGTCTAGAAGATCTATCCCTTTTCCTTGACCTGAATGGAAGTCTTTGCCTAATTACCCAAACTTCTTTGCCAACTTTCCCCCAGTGCTCCTGTTTGTATAAATCTGCTCTCAGCTGAGTCTGAAATCAGACTGTGTCAGCACTCAACTCAATCAAGGCAGAAATCTGACTGACTCTCTCCTCAGCATGCAGCTCTCAAGTCTTTCTGCTCAGCTGATGTTAGCCAATCAGATTGCTTGGAGCAGACTGTCACTCAAGGCTCTCTGTTTCTCTGAAAAATTAACCTTTCATAGCCCTTCACCTGTTTGCCCAGCATTTCTAAGCTTTTAAAAAGTGCAGACTGTCACAATGAGATATAAATGTTGTTAATAAACAAATACATAAATGCCCTCCATTTTACTTTTGAAAGATGCAAAGTGTTAGGTGATAAATCTCCAAGGAAAGGCTTGGAAACAGTTTCCTGTACTATTGTTCAATGATATAGCACATGATTTGTATGCCAGAGGGTCCCAGGTTCAGATTTTGACATCACCAGCCACTTCCAGTAAAAGTACCCTAATGATTTGCCAACGTAAGGTAGCTTCATGTGTTCATACAGATCTTCCTTTGCCCTGTGTCTGCACTGAGAAAAGAAGAGGTAGTTGTTCAATGGAGGAGGGGGAGGAAGAAGAAGAAGAGGAGAAGGAGGATGAAGAGTTGGTTTTTATACTCTGCTTTTCTCTGCCTAAGGAGTCTCAAAGTGGCTTCCAATTGCCTTCCCTTCCTCTACTTACAACAGTCATCTTGGGAGGTAGGTGGGGCTGAAATAGTTCTAAGAAAACTGTGACTGGCCCAGAGTCACCCTTCATGTGGAGAAGTGGGGAATCAAACCCAGTTTTCCCGATTAGAGTCTGCAGCTCTTAACCACTACACCATGCTGGCTTTCAGCTATAGGCAGCTATTCCAGGGGAACATCTAACAATCATGAAGATGTCCAACAACTGCTATTTCTGTTTTCCTAACAGAGCTATCACAGTCATATAAAAGGTGGTAACCCCGCCTTAGGCTGAATCATAGTGAATGCAACAACAAAGCCCCTGGATAATTAGGCTTCATTCTTTAACTCACTTGACCATATAAACAATGGCAACAAGCAGAGGGATTACAGGCAGGGTTCAGCAATAACTGCAAATGTCAAGTGCAACAAAAGCAAATAAAGTCAAGGCAGAAGGTATTTGTTTAGAATACTTAGGGAGTCCCTGCACTTGTTCACAAGGATTGCTAGATAGCAGCCCTTTATTAACAGTTGTTGTACACCACCCTGAGCCCATTTTTTTCTGGGAGAGGGTGGTTTAAAATTGAATAAATAATAATTATTTTATAGGCCACAGAGGTCTTCACTGGCTATGGAAGCTTCAGCCCAAAGATACTGTGTTGGATCTGTGGCAGAAAAGTTCTGCTCTGAGCAGCAAGCCCTATTCCACCATGCTCTCCAGGGCTTTCCTCTTGCTCTGTTCAACCACCACCTCAATTGCCCCCTGGGAGGCCCAAGACTCTCAGCTTCCTTTCCAAGCTCTGAGGCCTTGCCTCTGTGTCTCCCACTACCCAGCAGCTGATGATCACAGGGACAGCTTACTGCCTTGTGCATCACTTGAGGAGTGGCCTCTTGCCAACCGACTGACCCTCTCCTTCCTCCTGGTACTCTTTTGAAAATAACATATCCAGGATGGCAGAGGTCTATGTGGGACAGAGAACCACTACTAGTTTTGAAAGTTATAAAACATTTATTAAAAAGAAAATGGTCACAAGCATACTTTCAGCACAACACCAGACTGAGCAAGGGATTCGAAAGAAAAGGGTAAAATGCAGTTCCTCTATCCCTCCCTCTATACATGCCCTAGCAGATGTTCAATATAAGGCAGACACCTTAGCTTAGAAAGTTACAGATGATTTACAGGGTTTTCATTACCTTGATACCTCTTTCAGGTGTGCAGGCCAGCATATGGCAATGGCTGCCTCCTACAGACCTCAGGTAAGAGTTCTGTCTGCCTCGATGGAATCAGCACCGAAAAAAGAAACCATCCTCATCTGTTCCTGAGAGTTTAATAATTTCTGAAGTTTAATAGTTTCTGGAGGCCATCACAGTGGATACCAGACAAACCGCTGAAGGAGTTCCACATAGCTACTTTCCCTTCAAAATGTGGTGTTGGGGGAGAGTTTTATGAACACCATGAACTGCCAAAAAAGACAAATAAGTGCATTCTAGATCAAATCAAGTCTGAACTCTCCTTAGAAGCTAAAGTGACTAAACTGAGACTATCACACTTTGGTCACATTATGAGAATACAAGAGTCACTGGAAAAGACAACAATTCTAGGAAAAGTTGACGGCAGCAGGAAAAGAGGAAGACCCAATTTGAGATGCATTGACTCAATGAAAGAAGCCATGGACCTCAGTTTGAAAGGCCTGAGAATGGCTGCTAATGATGATAGGATGTTTTGGAGAATGTTAATTCACTGAGTTCTCATAAGTTGGAAGTGACTTGATGGTTTTTAACACACACACACACACACACACACTTTCCCAGCTTAGATCTAACACAGGGAACAGACTAGAGAGAAATGGCATCCCCAATCAAAAGCAATCTGTAATCACTTGATATCGGCAATATGAGGAACTAATTATTTCCTCATACAATAACCTATCAGCCTTACTGCTCCGAGATGTGCCCCTCATTTCAACATTCTTTGCTTCCTGATTGTCCCTAATTACGACAGCAGTTGCCCCTGATTGTCGAGTCCAGGGATTCAAAGCTACGGCAGTCTCCCTATCATTATACTGGTCATGTTATAACTAGCAATGATTGCCCCATGCAATGAACGCAGCAAGGATCCTCTTCAGGCAAGTAATAAAACCCCTGAGCAGAAAACTCCCTGTGATTTTCCTAATGTCGTGCAAATGTTTCAAGATGTTGCTTCGCAGAGGCCTGAGTCAATTAGCCCGATTTTCACAAATGAGGTCAACAATCTGAGCCACACAGTTTCCAAGAACATCTCATTTAGACCCATTTTAGTCAAATGCAAGGTAGACCAGGCCTGGAAAATGGGGATGAGCAAACATTCTCTCTTTTGCTTCTCTTATCATTCATCTGTATTGTTTTGCCAGCAGTTTTGGTTCTCAACTTTTTGTAGGTGGCTTTACAGAATTGAACTGCAAATACATGGTATATAGTTTTTATATGCAGTGGTATGGTACTTACATGTACAAAGTCTACCATTTATAGATAGAATATAAATATAATTTGGGGAGGGGGCAGGGCTCAGAGGCAGAGCATCTGTTTTGCATGCAGAAGTCCCTAGGTTCAGTCCCTTGCATCTCTAATTAAAAGGATTGTGTGGTAGGTGATGTGAAAAGACCTCTGCTGGAGATCCTGGAGACCTAGTCACAGTGGACAATATGGATCAGGCCTGTAGCCAGGATTTTTTAAGTCAGGGGCATTTACATTTCTTAGGGGGCACTGGCTAATCAAATGAAAGGTAGTTTAATTAAAGAAAGTAGGGCACAGGAATCTGATCTCTGCTCTCACTACCAGCTAGTTGGCATCTCCCTCCTCCTGTGAGCATCTAGTCTGCCTCCTCCCACAGAGGCCCTCGGCTGGAGCTGCCCCTCCTGGGGGGAGAAGGCCATGATGCCCTGGGCTGGGTGGGAAGTCATGGGGCCTTGCCAATAAATCAGGGGGCCTAGCCCCAAGATGCCCCACTGTAGCTATGGGCCTGATATGGATGGACTGTGACAAATCACTAGAAGGCAGTTTCACATGTACATGTAATGCACACAGTTCTAAAGACAGCCAGCATGGTGTAGTGGTTAAGAGTGACGGACTCCAATCTGGGAGAACCGGGTTTGATTCCACATTCCTCCACATGAAGCCAGCTGGGTGACCCTAAGTCAGTCATTGCTTGTCAGAGCTCTCTCAGCCCCAAAAATAAATCTAGCTCACCACCTAGTGGTGCATGATGCTAATGAGCTGGAACATCAGGCTGCCAGACAATCTCTACTCTACGCATTACCAATCTATACTACCACTGCCAGACAATCTATACTACACACAGTGTCATACAATAATTATTAATTATTACAAAATTCTAATTTTATCGATGTACAAATAATGCTGGGAAGTGGAAAAGAAAAGAAAAAGGGAAATCTTTGAACCTCCTTAGGAACCCAATGAAATGTCTATGAATAGTAAAGGCCCAGGCTAGCCTGATCTTGTCAGATCTTGGAAGTTAAGCAGGGTTGTCTCTGAAGAAGGGTGGTATCTGAAGAAGTGTGCTTGCACGTTAAAGCCTATATCTAGAATTTTAAAAAATGGTCTTAAAGGTGCCACTGGACTCAAGCTTTGTTCTGCTGCTTAAGTCCAACATGGCTAACAGTGTTCCCTCTAAACTGAGTTAGTGTGAGCTAGCTCAGCTTTTTAGCCTCCGGCTCACACATTTTTGTCTTCGCTCAGGAAGGATGGCTCCAGAGCAAACTAATTCATGCAGCAGCCAAATCACTCACTCACAGCTTTAATGCCAGTAGCTCACAAAGTGGTATTCAGCTACCCACCTTAATCTAGGGTCATCTCTTAGGGAGACGGATGGGAGACCACCAAGGAAGCTCAGGGTTGTTACATAGAAGTAGGCAATGGTATCAACCACCTCTGTTCTTCTCTTACCTTGAAAACCCCATGGGGTCACCATACATCATCTGCAGCCTGGCAGCAGTTTACACACAAAGCTAAAAGTTACCAATGCATGAGTGGGGGCAGCTAGATCTAGGTCAGGGAGGATTTGTCAAAGCCAGCTTGCCAGTCATACTGGGATGTGAATTTCTCCAGGAAGTGCTCTCCTGTCACATGATAGGTATGCATGTTGCCATTATCATGCGATGTTATCACACAATAGCTTCTTCGTCTTAGACAGTCAACTTCCCACTGCATGACTGCTCCCCGCTGTTCTCATTCAATAGAAGCCTTACCCACCAGCCATGTGCCGTCTCTTGTATTCCAGACTCTTAACTCGCCAGGACTTGCTTTGTTACAAAGAGTTTTTGCCACTGCTCTGTATTCCTTGAGATCGTTTAAAGACGACGGGGTTCGTTAATAATATGCACATAATTGAGTCCTCCTCTTTGTGCCCCGTACCACCTGAAAGCCCCTTTGCAGGGTGTGATGTTGCTGGGTTGCAAAACCACAAAATCTATCCTCAGCTGTTTGATATTGTCATTTTAATTAAAGCCATATTCCTCCCCACCCCCAAAAAAAATAAAGAAAAAAGAAGAAGCTGTGTGCTGCTGAAGGCCTGATAAGATCCTTTTATCAGGAAGGAGCACATTTGCGATGTTATCTGGGCCAGCCCATGATTACCTGCCAGAACAAAAGGAATGTTATTAAAGCCAGCCCCGTTAGATCACAGTGGGAGGACAGCAGGAACTCCTGGATTGGGAAGCGTCCCGTCTCTCCCCACACTTGGTGCACGTAGGCATTGTGACAGCAGAAAGGGGACGGTAGGTGTTCTGTTGCAGAATGCAGCCTCCGGGTTTCTTCCCTGCAGTTTGTTATTGGCTTGGCCATGAGGTATCGACAAACTGCAATTAATTCCAGGGGAGCAGAAGGTGGCTGGGGTGTTTTGCCTGCACAGCTCATTATCGAGTTGGGGCAGATCTTAGTCAGCTTTCTCAATAATAGTAATGGTCGGGGTGGGGGGGGGTTGCTTTGTTTGGGGCCATTTGGTGAATATTTCAAAGCCAGGAAAACCCAGTTCTTTACTTTACTCTTAAGTTTTAAGTGGATTCCCATGGAACAGGAAGAGATGGCAGTTTCCTTACCTTTTCATCTTCCTTTTACTTCTCTTTCTTTCCTTTTTCAGAGCTCCTCTGATCAATAGATCTTGAGCAATGATGAAAAGGGTGTTCAATTAGTTTCTAAAGGAAAATATGATAGACAGGCGTTTAGCAACCAATAAGGTTATATTCGGATCACTATCTAGCATTAAGATCCCTTTTACTTCTCAGCTAAATAGCATGTCAGCCCCCTTGAGGTAGCTGCTGGTACTTCTCTTGCTCCCCCTCCCCCTTCTGCAGCCTAATAAACTTAAAAGAAACAAATGGACGGATGATCCTTAACGTTTCCTTAAGAAGCACTTCTAGAGTGAGAGAGCATGCAATTGCTAGGGAAGCTTTTGGGCTGAATTCTGGTGGCAGCGGATTATCAGTTTAAGCCTGTTAAAGCCTTCCCTGTACGAGCTCTGTTGATATTCTCTCTTGATGTTCCAGTATTCTGACATGACAAGTGTTCCCGAAGCATTCCTTCAAAGACCTTGGATTGCTCCTTGGAGGAAAAGAAGTGGTCTGTTGGCATACGTAGCATATTTTGGACTCTGGCAGCCACAGTATATGCCACAAGAGGTGTCATTGGGTTGTTCCTCTTTGCAGAGCTGGGAGTAAACAAGACAGATGGCAAATCCTTATCACTGTTCCATTCTAGACACATAAACTATCATTATAAATCTTAGTGGGCAGTTATAGAAAGAGGCGGAGAAGCTCAGACCCTGTATATCATCCTGATCTTTAATTGTCCCTCAACTTATTGCTGCAGGGGCCAGATAAGGCACCTCCACCATGCTACTGTGTTGCTAGTCTCACTCCCTCACTCTCTGGTCCTTCATTTGTTGACTTCTCTTAGGGACAACCTATATGTGACATTGGAAGTCTATGCACAGAGCCCCTGGCAAGTAATCAGGTCTCAAAAAATTGGCTGCAAGGAACTGGGGAAGGGTTAACACTTTCCTGCTTGCATGTTTCCTCATTTGAAACTGACAAGTTTCAACCCAAGTGTACCACATTACCAAGGCTAAAGTTGGGGAAGGGTTTTCTTGGTTTAATTTGCCTCTTCAGCATTCCATTTGTTTGCCAGTAACACAACATCCTCTCTGAATACTGACAGAGCGATGAGAATGGCATTCAGTATCCACTTTCAGGACACATTTCTCAATTTCAAGTTTAAACTCCAGCTTGCCCTTCATGCCTGTTTTGACAGGGACAGGAAAGATGCAAGATGCAGAATCCATTTTAATGAAATATCTGCCTTGTGGAGCAAGAGACTGGAAATTGAACTGATGTGCATGTTCAAGGCACAATTCTATATTTCAAGTTCAAGTGCCAGCTAGACCCCCTTACACCCACGGTTCAGGAGACCAGGACAGATATGCAATGGACTTTAATGTGGTATCTTCCATGAGCACTGAGATACCGCAATGAAACACTGTATGTTTGTTTAACTCCAGATTGTGTTAGTTTACAGCAGCAAAATGAAACTGGAATCCAGCTGCACCTAAAAGACTAACAAAGGCTGCAATCACACGCCCGAGATAAAGTGTGTGTGTGGGGGGAGGCTATTTCCTCTGACAGAAGTTGACCCGCAGTTGCGCAATCACACGGATTTTTGTAGATGCGGGCACAGCCCATCACTGTATGATCACACGCAACCGCCGTTGAGTCAGGTTTTTTTTTTTTTTACTGTTTCTTCCCAATGTGCTTACACAAGGAATCGATGATTCACACCTCTTCCTATGGAATATGTGGGAGTGTGCACTGATGCGCATACTGCGATGGGTGGGAACAATGGCACAGAGTCAGGATGGCCTGATTTGACTAGCCCAATGCCATGGGAGCACACTGGTGCGATCAGACGCAGGAAAGTCCATCTGTGGCTTGTAGCAACCCTTTTGTACCAGACTTTCCGAGGTTTTTTTGTTACCCTGCTTGTGCAGTGGAGCAAAACAGGTTGTCAACGGCTGTGGGGCGCTTTCCAGATGTTGGTGTCTGCTCATACTCCTTTAATCTGCCTGGCATTCACACCTATGTTGGGGCGAATTGTGTGTGTGATCACAACCAAAGATTATTCCAGTAGAAGCTTTCTTGATTCACAGGTCACTTCATTTTTAATTTTTTTAAAAGGTTTTAATTCTTTTATGGTGTTATCTTGCTGTGCTTAAGGGGAAAAAATACACACAACAATGCAGTAACAGCACAATTACATGCTTTACTAAATGTTTCCACGGCTTACTTCATCAGATGTAAAATTCTGCAGTCAAATTGTCGAAGTGCAAAACCAAATAAGCCTCTGCAATCATTTATTTATTTTTTTAATTTATATTTATTGGTTTTTCAAAATTCCAAACTTACAATACGTATACCAAAAGTAAGTATTACAAAAAAAGAAGAAGAAACAACCTAGATAGTTACAACACTGTTACCCAGTTTGATCTTACAATAGATATTTGTTGTCATACCAGTCGTAAAACATATTCCAAACAATTTTAAATTTTTGTTCATTCAGGTTGTTAAGCTTCATTGTTAAATTGTCCATTTCAGCTACTTCATACATCTTTTTTACATATTCCTCAAGTATTGGGATCTTATCGGTTTTCCAATAGCTAGCAAAAAGGATGCGTGCCACTGTTATGCCATGCATTAATAGTTTTTTTTGTTCCTTTGTAAATTCACTTAGAGTTATATTTAATAAAAAGAGTTCTGGGTTCCACGGAATTTTACTTAAAAGAATTTCTTGCAAAGTCTTTTGTATCATCAACCAGAATTTCTTGGCCATCGGACATGTCCACCACATGTGGAAGTATGATCCAACATTTGTCCTACACTTCCAACACATTTTCGAGGTTTTATTAGAAAATTTTGAAAGTCTCTCCGGGGGGAGGTGCCACCTATAAAACATTTTAAAAATGTTCTCTTTATATGAACTTGCTCTCACAGTTTTTAAATTGTCTTTCCATACAGTGGTCCATTTTTCCAGTTCAATGTTGTGTCCTATATCCCGTGCCCAACTGATCATATTTGGTTTTACCCATTCTCCTTGCATTTTTTCTTCCATCAGGTATTCATATACTCTTTTTATAAGTTTCTCCTCAGGTATCAACCATGCTTTATCAAGATCAGTAAATTCTTTAAAAAAACCTTGTTTCTTATCCATATTATATCTTGAAAGGAACTGCTTTTGTTCCCACCATGTTAGGTTTAAACCCAGTTCTTCCAATTGCTGACTATTCTTAGGTTCTAAATTAGCGTTCAAGAGATCTCCATAACTTATTTTTTTCTTTTCAGTCATTAATTTTGGGCTCACGATCGCTTCTAATGGAGAAACCCATTTGGGTATTTTCCGATAAGCTTTAAATTTTAGCTCTTCCCATATTTTTAAAAGAGCCCTCGTATCATTTGATTCCTAAAGATTTTTTTTTTCTCCATACCACATTATTTTATGCCACCCAACTTGCAGATCGTGTCCTTCTAGATTTAAAACCCTGCTGTTTTCTAACTTGGCCCAGTCTCTTAACCAGATCATTCCCGATGCCACATAGTAATTGTACCAATCTGGTACACCAAAACCTCCACGAATTGGTCTATCTGTTAGGTACTTGTATTTAATTCTGGGTTTTCTGCATTGCCATAAAAAATTTGATATGTATTTTTGTAGGTCTTTAAAGAAAACTTGATTTTTTAAAATAGGTAAATTTTGAAACAAAAAAAGCAAGCGTGGTAGCACGTTCATTTTGACTATTGCTATCCGGCCTAAAAAGGATAATTGTATTTTCCCCCATAACTCAAGGTCTTTTTTTATTTCTATTAGGGCTTTCATGTAGTTATCCTTATATAAGGAACTACATCTGTTAGACAGAATAATGCCCAAATATTTTACTTTTTTTTGCCATATCAAAATTCGTTAGGTCAATTAATTGTTTTCTGATTTCGCTAGGACAATTTTTGGTTAAAATTTTTGTTTTTTCCCTATTTATTTTATAACCTGATAGCTGACCGTAGTCTTCCAAAATATATAAGAGGTTCCCTATTGAGTTTAACGGGTCTTCCATTATGAAGACCACATCATCTGCATAGGCCAAAATTTTAAAGGTTTCTCCTCTTACTTTTAGGCCCTTGATTTTCTCTTCTTTTCTGACTATGTCGCATAGTGTCTCCAATACAAAAATAAAAAGAAGAGGTGAGAGGGGACACCCCTGTCTGACTCCCTTTTCTATCTGAAATAAATCTGTCATTATACCATTAAAGGTAATTTTGGCTGTTTGCTGGTCGTATATTGCTTTTACCATTCTACAAAAATGTTCCCCACTGTCCCAATATCTTAGTTGGGATAGCATAAAATCCCAATTCAGTCTATCAAAAGCCTTCTCGGCATCCATAAAACAAAAAACTGCCTGCTTGTCTGAGTGCACTTCATAGTCTTCTGTAGCATCTAAGATAACACGGATGTTTTGCCTCAAATACCTTTTCGGTAAAAATCCCGATTGATCCTGGTATATCACTTCAGATAATACTCTTCTTAGTCTATTCGCTAAAATTGTTGCATATATTTTGTAGTCGGAATTCAGAAGTGAGATTGGTCTATAACTTCTGATCTCTGTTGAGTCACTGTCTTGTTTTGGAATGAGCGTTATCAAGGCCTCCCTCCAGGTCTCTGGCATTACTCCTTTTTCATATATCCATTGTATAGTTCTTTCCAAGGGTTTTATTATCTGCTCTGCAAAAATTCTATAGAATTCCACAGGAATTCCGTCTGGTCCAGGGGCTTTATTTGTCTTTAGTTTTTTAATTGCATCTTTTATTTCCATTATTGTTATGGGTTCATTTAAAATGCTTTTCTGCTCTTCCGAAAATTTCTTCTCTACATATTTATTTAGATATAAGTCCAGGTGTTGTTTATCAATCTTTTCTCGTTTATATAAATTTTTGTAAAAATTTTCCACTATTTTTTTTTGATCCTTTATGTCTGCACACTCTTTACCTTGGTTATCTCTCAAAATTTTAATATTCCTGTTTGCCTTTTCTTTCTTTATTTTATGTGCTAACCAACGTGAAGGCTTATTCGCGTTATCAAATGTATATTGTTTCATGTAACTCATTTTCCTTGCCAATTCTTCAGCCAATTCACAGTTTAGTTTATGTTGAGACTTCCTCAACATTTCTTTATTCCTTATATCTGATGGGTTATCTTTTAATTTTTTCTCTTGAATTTGAATTTGATGAGTCAAATTTAAGTAGCTCAATCTGTTTTTTCCTAATCCAACTTTGTTGACATATTATTTTGCCTCTAAGAAAGGCTTTAAATGCATCCCATATAGTATATACATTCATTTCAGGATCATTATTCCTTAAAAAGAAATCTTCAAATTCCTCTTTACATTTTTTTACAAAGTTTTCATCTTTGAATACAGACAAATTCATTGTCCACCTGGTGGGTTTCGTTACATCATACAAAACCAAAGCTACCAGATTATGGTCTGCGAAAGACATTGGTAAAACTTCTGTTTCCTTTACTTCTTTCAGCATTATTGCTGACATCCATATCATGTCCAAGCGTGACCATGACCTATGTCTGTTAGAATAAAAAGTGAAATCTGTCTTTTCACCATTCTTTAATCTCCAAGGATCAATAATAACAAATTCATTCACCAATTCCCAATAAGATTTTGGTAGAACATTACTTCTCAAACATTTTTTTGTATCAGATTTCCGGTCTAGTGTAGGATTTACAACTGCATTGAAGTCTCCCATAATCATTAAATCATCAAAGGTTTGTTTTGCAATTATTTCCCTTAGGTCACCGTAAAATTTATCTTGGGCTTGATTTGGTGCATAAATATTTACCACCAGGGTGGTCTTAATCTGTCTTTTAATTCTTACAATTAATATACATCCATCTATGCTGTCATGCACCAATTCCGGATGTAAATGTGGCCTGATATAGGTAGCCACTCCTGATTTTTTCTTTGTTTTTTCTGCTGCTACAAAATTCAGGCCTAACTTTTTTGCCACCAATAAATGTTTGTCTTTTTGATTCACATGAGTCTCCTGTATACAAACAATATCAGCCTTCAATTTGGACATTTGTAAAAAGAATTTTTTCCTTTTTTGCGGTATATTTAGCCCGTTTGCATTAATGGATATTGTTTTGATTGTCTTTCTGTTCATGATTTTTATTTTTGTCACCCTCCCTTCTTAGTTGCAGCCTTGTTGTTACTCTTTCAGACGGGTATTGTCTCACTTTCTTCCCTTTTCCTACTCTTGAAATGGATATCCCCTTTTTTTTTGCTTCCCCTTCCGGTGGGTTACAACCCTCCTCCTCTGATTCTGATAGTTCCTCTTCTAAGATTCCTAATTCTCCACCAAATTTTCTAATAGTCTTCCAGTTTAAAAATTGACGTTAGATTGTATTTGGACCCTTTATAGTAAAAAGACATTCCCTCTGGGGTTAACCACCTATAAGACAGGTCGTTTACTCTTAATGCTGCTGCCAGAGACTGGTAATCCTGCCTTTTTTGTATAATTCTCCAAGGTACATCCTTTAATATCCTAATCTCCTTCCCATGAATTTTTAGGGTGTCTATTTTAGCCTTTTCCAGTATCTTTTCTCTCATAGTTTTTCTATAAAACTTCAGATGGACCTCTCTAGGTAGGTTGTTTCGTTTTCCATAGGCAGTATTCCTCCTAAAAGTTGTCTCAAGATCTTTATTAAGTTCCTCCGGTGATTCTAAACCTAACCATTCTTGTAGAGCAGTTATAACAGTGTCCCTAAGTTCTTCTTCATTTTTCTCTGGAACATTTTGTAACCTAAGAAGGGATGCTGATTTTTCTACCTCCAAGGACATCAGGGAATTTTCTAGCGAAAGACATTTAGCATTTAATTCCTCAAGGTACTGGTCTATCCCTTCTATTTTTTCATCTGTTTCTTTATTGCTCTTTTTCAAGTTTAATATTTCCTGCTTATTTTCTAGCATTTGTATTTTAATTTCATTCATTTGGGCGGATAATTGCTCTGATGACTTATCAATCTTATCTAACTTCTCTTGTATGGGTTCAAGTGCTTTAGAGACTAAGCTCGGTATCGTATTTTGTATCACTTGATTAATCATTTCTGTCATATTTTCGTACATCTGCGCATTAGCATCTTTTACTCCAGATGCTCCTGAAATGGACATCTTCCTTGATCCACTAGCCATTTCGGATGGTACAAAAGTATCTTATTAATCAGTTGTGATTAGTGACTTATTCCTGTTTCCCAGTTCTATCCCTTTATTCAAAGTCTCTCTCTATCTCTTTAAACTACTTATTATCTATATTTAATCAGTCCTAATTTTCCCTATATTATATTATCCTTTATTGCTCCCTATCTTGCCTAAGCTTAATTACTTACCTCTACTTATGTCAGCTGATCTATCTATCTTAACTTGTCCTAATCTTATTTTTATCTTACTTCTAATTATTATCTATACTATCTATATTCTACCTATCTTACCTCTTTTGTATTTTATACCTATATCTATTCTATTCTTATTTTTATTCTATTCTGTTTTATTCTTTCCTGAAATGTTCTTTATCTCATATATCCACCAGTACCTAACATCCAATGTCAAATACCAATATCACTACCTAGTAAACTCTTTGGAGTGTTATAGGAAACAAAAGAAAAAGGTACAAGTTATACATTCCACAAAGAATTGATGACACAATCGATATTTACATTAAGTAAGCCTCTGAACCCCTCCAAAGTTCTTCTTCTGAGATGCCTAGAATGCCAGTATTCTTCTGCTCAATACAGCGATGTGTATATTTCTCCCAGCTTAAACCTGTAGCTGTCTTAAATGGTAAGACCACAGTTCAGTCCTTGCCAGCAGATTGTGGAGCAACTGATTCAGCTATAGTCCAACTTCCTGGTTGTTGTTCCCACCTTAAGGAAGAGTCCAAGTTGGGGGCTGATATTTTCTAGAGGAAATGTATATATAGAGAGAGAGAAAAATCGTCTACTTCTTCCTTAGTTATCCAGCGTAGCTTTTCTGTTAAGAAAATTAAAGGCAATTACACGAGTCGCCGAAGGGTTCCTGCCGCCTCCTTGCTCCATGCTCGATCGTCGACTCGCCCAGTCTAGCCGCGCCCACAGCTCTTGGCGTCTCCGCAGACTGCAATCACCCACTCTTCCTCGCTTGTTAGCTCCAGCAGGTATTTTCAGTCGACTGCTTTCTGTCCTTTTCAGATCTTGGTTCTTACTTTTGGGTGTTTCTTCACTGGTTGTTTCCTCCTCGGTTTTTTGGAAGCGTCTGTGCGTCCACGCTTGCCGCGGAGCCTCTTGTCTTTTCCTCCTGCGATAGCTTAAACCGGGTGGGTGAAGCGGACCGCTGTCCCTTCAAACTTCACCCCCCAGTAATAGCTCTGCCACCGGGCTCTCTCCAAGAGACTTCGTGGGGTCCAAGACCCCCTAAAGAGAAAAAGAATTCTGCAAAAGGTTGCGAGCGTGCTCCGCACCTCCTGCAGCCGTCGCCTCCGGAACCGGAACCCTGCAATCATTTATTTTGAATGTGGTTTTTTGGCATTTCCAAATCCAATAGATCACTGGTCAACTGCTAATCCTATGATAGTAGGGGAACATCTACCAACAGATCCAGCAGTACATCATCTGTAAACTATCCATTGTAAGCTAATCTAATGTTGTTAAAGACATGCAGCCTTTAAACATCACATTGGTGGAATGGGAACTGGCTGTCAATGGGTTCATTTTGTAGTAACACACACTCTTTGGGGCAAGGATGATTTCATGGAATCCTTCTCATGGATTCAGCACCCTATCTGATTGGTCCTCCCCAGGTGACTGCTGGCCCATAAATATTTCAGGAATACCAATGAATGCACCTCCCATAATGCTCCAGAAACACCTAAAACACATAATGGGTATATGTGATAAGAAGACTAGAAGAACAAGGGAACGGTGAGCTGTTATGTGACCCAGAGTGGTCACAAGCCCACTTCTGGCAGTTCACTTTCATCTAGTTCTTCAGTTTTCTTGTTTGCTAGTCAAACTACCTATGGCATTGAGGATTTGGGATTATTTTTCCCCATATGTAATGGAGCAATTTTTTTTAAAAAAATACAGCCATTGGGGCTGGGATATGGATTGCAGCTGCACCCCTGGGGAAAGAAAGGGGATAATTTCTTCAGTGCAGCATTTTCCCATGTAAAGTGGGCCTCTATTTATTTGGGATCTTTAAAACTATCTCAGCATTTATAACCCTGGAGGTCATTTTTATGAACATCCAGCCTTTTGAAAACTTTTCAAACAGGCCAAAGAATTAGATGATATGTACATTTCTTGTTTGTATTCAGTTTAACAGTCCCCACACTATAGATGATTTCCATTTTATTAGCTGTGTCTATGGAAAAGATACAATCCAATTCTTTTGTCTTGTCTAAAGTACTCTCGAAGCGTACTTCAGAAGATCAGAACAGAGACTGAATTTAGAGCAGAGAAGCTTATATCAACACATGGAATTCAATTAATCTTTGATACATCTTTTTGGCAGACTGTCATTGGTCGTTTGACCTATCTTTTGTCAAGACTTTGTGAAATTTGGCCACTAGAGAAGGTAACACAGTTTGCACATGTACTATAAGCCCTTTTCAGCCATTTTAAGTACATACTATGGATATGCAAACTCCATCCCATCCTGTATATGTTCATTTGAATATGTACATGGACCCTATGCACGTACCCATGCATGACTGTATGGTTCTCTCTGCATGTTCAAGACTTTGAGATGCTTGAAAACCTAAGTCCACAGCATAGGAGTACTGCTTGATGCAGCGGTCACTTTAAAAAAAACAGGTGGCTGCTGTGGTTCAGAGTGTGTTTGCCAATCTTCAGCTGGTGTGCCAGCTGCACCTTTTCTTGGTTTAGTGAGATCTAGCGACAGTGATACATGCCTTTGTTACAGGTAGACTGGGCTGCTACAATGTGCCCTACTTGGGGATACCCTTGAAAAGTGTTCAGAAGTTTGATCCTTGGTGCAAAGGTAGCAGACGGTTCGTATGGTCTATATAGGCTGATAGACAGTGCTGGGGAGGAGCCAGTTGTCATGGTACATGTTGGCACCAACAATATGGGGAAATGTAGTCGTGTGGTCCTGGAGGAAAAAATTAGGCTGGTAGGCTGGATATTCAAAGCCAGGACCTCCAAGTAGCCTTCTCAAAAGTGCTGCTTGTTCCACATGCAGAGCCAACTAGCATGGCCCAAATCAGGAGTCTCAGTGTGTGGATGAAACAATGGTGTAGGAAGGAAGGGTTTAAGTTTGTTAGGCACTGGGATGCTTTTTGGAACAAGCATGACCTGTACAAAAAAAGACAGGAATAACTTGTCCCAAGAAAGAACCAGGCTTCTAGACATAATAACTGTGTCATAATAGGTGATTTTAACTAGCTACACATTTGATTGAATCAATATGTGTTCAAATCAGGAGAAAGAGACTGGGTTTTTAGATACTCTCAATGACTGTGCTATGGAGCAGATGGTCAGAGAACCTACCAGAGGAGAAGCGATCCTGGACTTTGTCCTAAGTAATGCTCAAGACCTGGTGAGAGATGTAAACATGATAGCACCAGTTGGGAACAGTGCCCATAATGTTAAGCTCAATGTTTATGTAAATAGGGAGTTGCCCAAAACACCAACACAACCACATTTAACTTTGGAAGGGATAACTTCTCTCAAATGAGGGGGCTTGTGAAGAAAAAACTGAAAGGAAAGGTAAGGAGGGTCAAATCCCCTTGGGAATCTTGGACACTATTTAAAACTACAGTACTGGAAGCTCAAGTACAATGTATACCACAGGTTAGGAAAGGCACAAATAGATATTTTAAAAGTCTGCATGGTTAACGAACAAAGTAATGGAAGCAGTAAAAAATAAGAAGGATTCCTTTAAGCAGTGGAAGGCTAGTCCGAGTGAAATAAATAAGAGGCAGCAAAGGCTTTGGCCAATGAAATGCAAGTTGGTGGTCAGGCAGGCAAATGAGGAACATATTGCAAAAAACATAAAGACCAACAATAAAATTTTCTTCATATACATTAGAAGCAGAAAAACAGACAGGGAGGCAGTGGGGCCCTTAGATGACCAAGGGGTAAAAGGATTAGTAACAGATGATAGGGAAATGGCAGAGAAGCTGAATGCATTTTTTTTGCCTCTGTGGAAGATGGGAGGTGCTAACCCACTCCAAAACTGTCAGTTTCAGGAGGAGTGTCAAAAGACCTGAGACGGATTGAGGTGACAAGGAATGAGGTCCTATGACTGATGGACGAATTAAAAACTGTCAAATCACCAGGCCCAGATGACATACATCCAAGAGTTCTGAAAGAACTCAAATGTGAACTTGTTGATCTCCACAGGTTCTATCACTAAAATCTATCACTGAGTCTATCACTAAAATCTGCCTCAATTCCCAGGGACTAGAAGGAAGCTAATGTAACCCCCATTTTAAAAAAGGTTCCAGAGGAGATCCAGGAAATTACATGCCAGTCAGTCTAACGTCGATACCATATAATTTAGTGGAATCCATTATTAAAGGTAGAATTAGTAGGCACACAGATGAACAAGAGCTACTGAGGAAGCATCAGCATGGATTCTGTAATGGAAGATCTTCTCTCACTAACCTGTTAGAGTTTTTTGAGGGGTGAACAAACATGTGGACAAGGGAGACCCAGTAGATCTTGATTAGCTAGACTTCTAGAAAGCTTTTGATAAGGTTCCTCATCAAAGGCTCCTAAGTAAACTCAGCAATCATAGGATAAGAGGATAAGTCCTCTTGTGGATTAAAAACTGTTTAATTAACAGAAGACAGTGAGTATAAATGGGCAGTTTTTACAATGGAAGTTGGTGAGCCGTGGAGTATTGCAGGGCTTGATACGAGGTCCGGTGCTTTTTAACTTGTTCATTAATGATTTAGAGTTGGGAGTAAGCAGTAAAGTGGCTAAGTCTGAGGATGATACTAAGTTGTTCAGGGAAGTGATAACCAGGGAGGACTGTGAGGAGCTCCAGAGGGATCTGTTGAGCCTGGGCAAGTAGGTGCCAACATGGCAAATGAGGTTCAGCATGGGCAAGTGCAATGCAATGTCGTGATGTGTGTTACGTGCTATACCACACTGTGCCAACATTAAGAGACTTAAGTCCACTAGACCCCTCAGCACATTAAACTGTACCACACCAGCAGTAGTGTATTTACAGTTTATTTACAGTGCTATTAAATATCCAAACAACAAACTGCTTTGCCAGGCAATAGGTTTGTGAGGAGAGAGGAAAATAGTTCAGTACATGATTACAGATATACAGTTCAGTAACCAATCAGGTTGTTGCTGAGTCATGTAGAGTACATTCATCAATGTTACACTGGAAGAACTAGTCTGAACAAGTTCCTGCTCAGTTCTACTGCCTCTGTTCCAGTCACATGACTCCTGCTGGTTGTCAGTTAGATCCTTCTGATCTGCCAGTTTACTGTGCATGAGGACTGAGAGTCTCAATTACCGACATGCAATGCACATTGGAGCCAAAAATCTGACTTCAAATATATGTTGATGGGGTCCAAACTGTTGGTAACTGACCTAGAAAGAGATCTTGGAGTTGTGGGAGATAACTCATTAAAGATGTCAAATCAGTGTGTGACAGCAATTAAAAAAAAGGCAAATGCTATGCTGGGGATTATTAGGAAGGCGACTGAAAACAAATCAGCCAGTATCATCATGTCCCTGTATAAATTGATGGTGTGGCCTCATTTGGAAGACTGTGTACAGTTCTGGTCATCGTACCTCAAAAAAAAGATATTATAGCATTGGAAAAGATGTAGAAAAGGGCAACTAAATTGATTAAGGGATGGAACACTTTCCCTATAAAGAAAGGTTAAAGAGATTAGGGCTCTTTAGCTTGGAGAAATGATGACTGAAGGGTGACATGACAGAGGTTTACAAAGTTATGCATGGGATGGAGAAGGTAGAGAAAGAACTTGTGGGCTCTCAATTAAAATAATGAGTAGTAGGTTTAAAATACATAAAAGAAAGTACTTCTTCACCCAAAGAGTAACGAACATGTGGAATTCACTTCCACAGGAAGTGGTGGCAGCTACAAGTATAGACAGCTTCAAGAGGGGACTGGATAAACATATGGAGCAGAAGTCCATCAGTGGCTATTAGCCACAAGGTATAGAGAGTGTCTGGGACAGTGATGCTTTGTATTCTTGGTGCTGGGGGCAACAGTGGAAGGGCTTCTGGAGTTCTGGTCCCATTGGTGGACCTCCTGAATGATGACACCTGGGTTTTGGCCACTGCATTACACAGAGTGTTGGACTAGATGAGTCATTGGCCTGATCCAACATGGCTTCTCTTATGTTCTTAGCTACAGTCAGGATTGCTGAGAGAAGGGTACTGAGGGGACAAAATTCCCAGGGCCCAAGGTCAGCTTGAGGTCCCTGAGCTTGCTCTCTGACAGCTGACACAGTACAGTTCAGCTTCCCTGGAATGCCTGTGACCTTTCAGCATCTCTCTCTTTCTCTCTCTCTCTCTCTCTCACACACACACAGGGGGGGGGGGAAATGCTGGGAGCTGGCTCAGCTTCCCCTGCCTGCCCCCTTCCTGCCCCCACATAGCCAGCCAGCCTTGTATTCAGTGCCTTGCAAAAAGCCCACCATTTGCTCCCTGTTTTCAACCCCATTTCTTCAGTGGCATTGAGAAGCTTTTCTTCCCCCAGAACAGGATTGTCAACTGGTAAATGAGGCCCTAGCTGGAAGAGATGGAAGGGGAGAGTTCTCAATTATCTCATGTCCCAGAGAAGAATATGAGACAGATAGTGAAAGCTCACATTTCAATGTTGGAGTGGCAAAAAAGTTGCCAGGTAGTTTCTCATAATGAGCATCAAGGACCAAGGAAACAGAGATCGATGTCTAAAAAGCAGTGAGAGTTCCAGATGGCTGCCAAGTGACCAAGAAAGAGGCTTGGTTTACTCCTCTGCCATTAGTGGAAGCCTCATCTATAGCAATCACTAAGTGGAACTTTTGACAAAACAGAACAAACATTTATTACTGGCCCATTCCTGCAGTTCAAGCTGCTATGAGAGGCACAGGAGTAGGAGCCAGTAAGAAAAAAGTTGGCATCCAATCAAGGTTGGGATAATTGTATTCAGTTTTGGAGGGGGGAGCAACTGGTGCTGCTGAATGGAAAGGGATGGATGCAGAATGGATCTGGGGGGTGGGGGAATTGGGGAGAAGGAATGGGGGCTGCAGTCTTCCTGTAAAATTTACAGTGGCTCAGCGGTTAAGACGCTGAACTGCAGACTGGAAGATCAGTAGATCGGCAGTTCAAGACCCGAGTGCCACGTGATGGAGTGAGCTCCCGTCTCTGGTCCCAGCTCCTGCCAACCTAGCAGTTCAAACGCAAGAAATTGCAAGTAGATAAATAGGTACCGCTTCAGTGGGAAGGTAACAGCGTTCCGTGCACCTTGGGATTTAGTCATGCCGGCCACATGACCATGGAAAAGTCTTCGGACAGCTCTGGCTCTTCAGCTTGGAAACGGAGATAAGCACCACCCCGTAGAGTCAGATTCGACTGGCTTTTGAGCAAAGGACACCTTTACTTTTACCTTTAAATCCTGTCATACTCAGTCACACTTTGAGTAAACAAGGAGGGGACCTGGCTAACTGGAGCAAGGCTTAAGACTAGAGAATGTGCCAGGGTTTAAAAAACAAAACACCCGGAGCCGATAGTCTCTCTCTGCTGCCTCCTGCTTTCTTCTTCTTCTTTCTGTTTAAGGAGGCAGCAGCAGGAGGGGACATCTGGAGCCAGCTGGATTTATCCAGGGACTAGAGTTGCTTTCTAAAATTAGTGCAGACGCAGGACTCTGATCACCCGCCTTTTCCCCATGGAGGATAAGATGGACTTCTTACATGTCCCCTATTTTCTTTCCCCCATGAGGCACCTTTATGTTGGTGTATCGCACTCTATTCAGTGGCTCTCATTCCCAGGGTTAACTTATGTCGCCCCTACATTTAATTTATAGAGCATGGTGGTGTTCTAGCTAAGTCTCTTGGCTGTGGGGTCTTACTGATTCTGGCTGCTCCACACTGTAATTTTTTCTGTTGTTCACACTGGTCCATATGGGTGCTCCAAATGAGTGTTCCCTGCTGTCATGGAGGAGACCCCTCCAGCTTCTGGAGGTGGTGGGGGGGGGGAGAAGCCAGGGCTCAGTCTTTGCTTAGAGAAGAGATACTTTGGGGGAAGAAAGCTGGATTTCTTCATATCTGTCTTTTTTCCCTTTACTGTTGACCTGTGTTAGCTGGTTAGATAGGAACTCTGGGGCAAATGATGCACTGTATGCTTGGTGCTTGAGGCGGGGCAACAGTGGGAGGGCGTCTAGTGTCCTGGCCCCACTGATGGCCCTCCTGATGGCACCTGGTATTTTTGGCCTCTGTGTGACAGAGTGTTGGACTGGATGGGCTATTGGCCTGATCCAACACTGGCTTCCCTTATGTTCTTATGGTGGCTATTTGAAAGTGGACTTAGTTGGTTTGTTTGATTGCACCAAACCTCATTGCAATGTTAAGTACAATCTGTTCTTTAATAAACCTGCCCCTTTAATGTTTCTTATGTAGAGAACAATTAGTATTCTATTTATGGATGACAACAGCAAGCCAGTAGTATTTGGTTTTGGTCAGGGTCACATGGGGAGGTCCAGATGGTACCTTTGTCCAGGGGCCCGTGGTGCCTGCCATCCTGGCTGCACCCAGTGTGGAATGCTGTGACTAGACTGCTGGTCAGGGCCAGCTACTGGGAGCATTTTCTCCGATATTACAGCAATTACACTGGCTACTGATCCACTCACAAGCCCAATTCAAGGTGTTGGGGTTTTTTTTCCCTTTAAAGCTGTACATGGCTTAGGACTGGGGTATCTGAAGAACTGTCTTCTCCCAGATGTTCCTGCCCAGGAATTAAGATTGCAGGAGAGTCCGTCCTGACTGCCCTACCAATTAAAGAGGATGATCTGGTGGGCATGTGAGCAAGGGCCTTTTTGGAGGTAGCCCCACAATTATGGAATAGTCTCCCCAGGGAGGTGTGCCTGGCCCCCTCATTGTCAATCTTTAGGATGCAGCTGAAGACAGTTTTATTTAGAACTGCATTTGACTTGATTTAGTTTTTATTGGCAGTCCTAAACTGGAGTTTTTAAATTGTTAACTTTTAATTGGGTTTTTAACTGTTGTCTTTATTATGTTTTTAAAATAATGTTTTCTTTATATTGTAAGTCTCCTTGAGTTCCATAAGGGAGAAAGGTGGCTAATAAATGTTTTAAATAAATACTCGGAAGTCCTGGTTTAAAAACTGGTGTGGATGAACTCGAAATCTAAACCCCGCAATTCAGAGCTGTAAGCGAACCAGCGATGCAGGCTTTTTCATTGCATCCTATTAACTTGGAGAATAATTTCCTTCACATCTGTTGAAGTTTACTCACCAAACCCATTGCCAAAAAGGAAAATTCACCCTTGGCTTCTTTGACTTTCATATCCTCCCCTAACTCCTCACTTATCCTAGCAGAGAAAGGTTGACACATATGGGGGGGGGGGAAGAATGAATAGGGCATTGATCATCAATGCTGCATATTGCATTGATGGGAGAAGAAATTGTTCCTTTCACAAACCAGGGTTTTTTTGGTTCTTTTCAGCTCAGGTGCCTTTGCTTCCCTCTCATAATCCATCCTCTTGAGAGATTTAGAATATAACTTTGCATATCCTGGGAAGAGGAGTAGCTGTATCCGAAGGGGACATGTTTAAGGATGATAAATGGCAAAGAAAGAATCTGTAATGATTTGTATCCTTAGCAAAGTGCTTCCTTTCCAAAAGGATTCCACATCCCTTTGAACAATGGGATATGTATATTTGAAACAAAGATGCCAAACTGAAGATACACATCATCAAACAGAAGCGCTGCTACTGCCAAGACAAACCAAACAAGGGATGGCAGAAAATCTATTTTCTGTAAGCAATGTTGGGGGTGGGGGGGAACAGAAATCACTACAGTTATAGAGCCAAAGAGAGGAGAAGGAAGCTTTGAAAGAGGTTTGGCTTGCTGGCAGTCTGGAAACATGCTCAAAACGTACATTACCAGCCTTGTTGACCTTGGTCTTAGCTTTTCCTTGCTAAAACAGGTCGTGGGAAGCAGCCCAGATTCTGACACAGAGGGAAGGAGACTCCATCTCAGCAGGTGTCTAAACAGAGAGATGGAGGCAGTTTTCTCGTCTGTTCCCTAGCACTTGTTTGTTTGCTTTCCTCGCCACTTCTGCTTGGCAAATGTGCTCACCACTGCGGCATGGCCACCCTTGCAAAGGAGCAGGCAAGCAGCCAGTTTAATTTCTGAGTCTTGATTTCTAAAACTTGATTATCCTGGAGTCTCGCACTGCTCCAGGGACAGCTGGGTTTGCTGCAAGACACTCATTGGCCAACATGGGGAAGGGGGGGAGAATCACTATCAGCCTAATTTTATCACCAACAGTGGTTGTGAGTATAAGAGAGATAAGGACGGTAAAGAACTTGTACCAGAGAAATCAGCAAATAGAAATAAGTCTAGAGGGAAATGCCAGCAGAATAAATAAAAGTTCTTCCAGCATGCCCTACTTTAAACAGAATTCCACTTGACTCTCTCTGTATACGTGTATATGTATGTATATCATTATATCTAATTCTGAATAGAGCCATGGAGTGTGGATTTTAAAAACCCACACAATAGGGTCAGGGACAGAAAGGAGGTACTGGGGGAAGCCCAAGATTTGACGCAAAATATAAAATGTGGGAGGGGGACCCCAAACCTCTGTTACTGTCAATGCAGAAGAAGGGGGGGGGGAGAGAGAAATGGGAAAAAATAGCTGGGAGGCAAGATAGAGCTGGAGGCAGAAGGATCAGAAAAGATAAAAAGGGGAAACTGAACAAAATGGGAACAAGACAGATAGGTGGGTGAGTGAGCGGGGGAGAGAGGTTGTCAATTGACACACAGAAAAAGGTAGGTAGGTGGGTGGAGAGAAAGAAAGGGAAGAGGCTGCAAGCAGCGATGGTGAGGCAAAGAGGCAAAGCAAGAGGGAGAGAGGGAATAGGAACCTGAGATGCCCCACCTTTAGGAGTCCTCATGGGTCTCCCACTTTACAGATAGCACAGAGAGAGAGAGAGAGAGGGATTTATATAGTGCTTAAAGAGCCATGGTGGCTCAGAGGTTAAGCTGCTGAGCTGCAGACTGGAAAGTCAGTAGCTCGGCAGTTCAAGATCCGAGTGCTGCATGACGAAGTGAGCTCCCGTCTCTGGCCCCAGCTCCTGCCAACCTAGCAGCTCGAAAGCAAGGAATTGCAAGTAGATAAATAGATACTGCTTCGGAGGGAATGGAACAGCGTTCCATGTGCCTTGGCATTTAGTCATGCCGGCCACATGACCATGGAAAAGTTTTCAGACAGTGCCGGCTCTTCGGCTTGGAAACTGAGATGAGCACTTTCCCCTAGAGTTGAATTCAACTGGCTTTCAAGCAAGAGAAACCTTTACTAAAGTGTTGAACTAGGATCTGGAGGGAAGCTCAGTCAGTGACTCTGGGCTAGTCATGCATTCTCAAACAATATCCTATTGCTTGTCTCACTGAATATTCTCTGAAATTTAGCATGATTCCGTTGCCCAGCATTCTTGGCACCATCAGAATGCCCGGGCCCTCTCACAGTCACTCCGGGCGTGGCACAAACCTGCCGCTTTCACAGTGGCTGGGAAATTACCCTATTAATGTCATCTGAATATCAGGCAGAAGAAGCCAGCACGTGAAAGGCAGACTCAAAACAATACCAGCTGTAGCGCTGGGCTCTGAAACTCCCTCCTGTTATTCTTCTGCCAGGAAGAAAATGGATCAGTCCTTGTTCGTGTTTGTTTTCTCTCTCGGCACAGCTTTCCAAGCTGTTGACAGCACTCTGCTTTCTGGCCATTTAGCTACCTTTTGAAGCCTCCTGTGATACATTTTATCTGAAGCAAGTAACAGTACCTGATCACTGGGATTTCCTAGTGGGAAAGCATCCTTCTCTTTTGAAGCAGAGTGAGTGGCCAGGACAAAAATCACTTCGGTGTACTGGCAACACAATAGCTTCTTGTGGGCTGCATAATGAATGACTGAAACTTCTTCAAAGAGAAATACAGGTGAGCAAATGTAATTAGCAGGCATTCTAATAGAGCCAAGATATCAGGGCTAATCCCACAATGGTTCCCCAGGATGAAAAAAATACATTGAAATGCCATGGGGTCTTTGCAACATCTTTACCATCTGCTGCTGCAGTTAGTAAACTTGCACCTGGTCATAGAATCTCTGGAGATCTTTTTCTGGGGGTGGGATATGGAGAGGACAGAAATGAGGAGCTAACAGACCCAGTCTTCCTTTTCTGTGCATTGTGAAGAGGACCTGATGGATCTGATGGATATTTATCCCACTTTTCAACTGCCGCTGAAAATAACTTACAGGAATCAAAATTCAATGCAAGTAATGAAGGATGTACTCACACAATTTTACTAATCAAGATGCAACCGGAATCATACCCATTCTTTAATATCTTTTAATATGCCAAAATCCTCCTGATCCGGCAGGTTATTCTGGTGCCTTGCTATCTGGTTCTAGTTTCCTGGGCAACAGGTAAAAGAAGAAGAGAATAGACTGGATTTATACTCTGCCCTTCACTACCTAAAGGAGTCTCAGAGTGGCTTACAATCCTCTTCCCTTCCCCTCCCTTCAACAGACACTTTGTGAGGTAGGTGGGGCTGAGAGAGCTCTCTCAAGAACTGCCCTTGAGAGAACAGCTTTGAAAGAGTTTATGACTGACCCAAGGTCACACCAGCAGCTGCATGTGGAGGAGTGGGGATTCAAACCCAATTCTCCCAGATTAGAGTCTGTGCTCTTAACCACTACACCAAACTGGTAGTGACAGGGGCTGTGAGGGGATAGAGCAACTCATCCTGACAGGAATATCAGCCAGCCAGAACTGTGTACCTATGTTTTTGCCAAACAGGGTCATTCTGCCTTTTTCTGCTTACCATTACATCACCTCAGGAATTAGAGAGATTTCAGATTTTACAGAATCAAATGATCACACACACCCCCCCCCTGAAACTTGATGTGGTACTTCCCAGACTTAGGTTTACCATCTCAGTGAGAGCTGAACATCTCTCATATAATACAAAAATCTTTTAATTGTTTTTTACAAACTTGGGAAAGACAGAAAGATTTGTAAGGTTATTACAAAACTGAAATTTAAGAAGAAAATTGCAAAATGATTTCCTAAAGATAATCAAAGCAGAGTGTGCATTCCTATCTAACCAGAGTTACAGTGCAGTCCTAAACCAATGGATCTAGAAGAGTGTAATTACTGAATGGCAGGTGTTTGTCAGCCTATCACGAGACAAGTAGATTTGTCCCTGTCTTTTTGCACACCTAATGTTTGCCAGTCTCTTGCTGGAGTCTGGCTGTGCAACTGGCCTTTAGCAATTTGGTGTCTCTGTGTGTGTGACGGGCAGCCGGGGGAGAACTGGTAAGACCAAGCTTCCATTGTTATGGTGGCAGTGGTGGGAGGTCAGTTCTGCAGCTCTTCCTGTAGCAGCGCAATGTCCATGGCTCTGTTAGTGCTCTGGACCCAGGTGTCTAGGACTGGGTGCCCTGAGCATTTCTGACCTTCTCCCAATGAGAAGATAATATGAAATTTCTCCTGAATCTTTCTTCTTTTCCCATTTCAAGGACCCACCACCGTGAATCACAGTCCTCATTTCCCAAACTATTACAGCCTGCTAGTTTCCACACAATGATATGCATAAGCAGGTGAGTTTGATGATACATGGCAGAGAGTAGAGCAGGGAAGATGTCTGGAACTACCTTTTATTGAGTGGGAGCACCCAGCTTCCCAGTACTGTCTTCTCTGACTTACAGAAGCTTCCTGAGGTCTTAGGCTGAGAAAAATCTTTCCCAGATATAAATACTGGAGAGACTTTAACTGAACCTAGCACGTGACAAACTATTCCTGACAAAGTTTAATTCTGGGTATAAGTTTTTATGTGCATGCACACTTCATGAGATATGTGATATCTGATGAAGTGTGCATGCACATGAAAGCCTATACCCAGAATTAAACTTTGTTGGCCTTAAAGATGCCACTGGACTCAAACTTTGTTCTATTGTTTCAGACCAACATGGCTGACCACCTGAATCTACATTCCTGACAAAGTTCCTGATAATATCATCAGCACAAAAGGAGACAGATCTGGACAAAAGCCATCCAACATTTTGCCTAAGAGCTATTGTGGCATAGTGGTCAGAGCATTGGACTAGGATCTGAGAGATGCTGGTTCAAATCCCTGGCTTGAATTCCCACTCTGCCATGGAAGTAGCCTTGGGTCAGTCACGCACTGTCCATTTAACCTGCATCACAGAGTTGGTGTGGGGATAACATGGAGGAGAGAAGCACAGAGTAAGCTGTTCTGGGTCCCTGCTGTGGAGAAAGGCAGGGTGTTAATCACATTAAATAAATTAATGCAATACCTTTGCTCTCTATGTAAAAGGAAATTTCTTTTGGCTTGTATTTACAAGAAACTACAAGCAATGAATGTACACTTCTGCCTTTCTTTTGGTCTGTCAGTCCCAAGACATGTTATTATTTCCATGTTCAGTTCTGGTCCTTCTGTTGTGTTGCTTTCTTTTCTGGTGTTTATACAGTATCTATGCTGAGAGCATCCCATCATGGAGAGCTGAGTCCAGAGTCCTAGTGGAGCCACAGACAGTGTTATGCTTCAGGAAAAACCTCACTCCCCACCATAGCAATGGAAGATGGATATATATAAAATCTACACACAAATAACATCAGAAACTGTATACATGTTATGGAAGAAATCTGGTGGGGAAACAGAAAATGGTGCACAATGGTGGTGTGAAAGAATCCCAACACATTTTTTAAAAATTTAACAGAACAAGCAGGGTCCAAAAACAAAGTTCTATGTACGTCCCTAGGATTTAAGAGATGTCTGTCAGGAGTATCACTGTCTAACGGTTTTCCATTTGTATCTCTTGTTGCTTATTTGAGTTGTTGTTCCAGTACAGGAACTGGCATAATTTGAGCATCTGCTTGATAAAGTACCAGATCTGGGTTGCCAATTCTTGGGGGGGGGGGGGGGGGGTTGTGAAGATCTTTGGATTGTAACAGTCCTAATTTGATGTTTACTTCCTGCCTGTACAAAATTTCTTAGAAGACTGCCAAATCTCTATTTTAATTTTTGAGTCAGAAGTTGGTCATTTTGGAAATCACAGAAATTGCTAATGAAGGACATTTATTCAAATTGTCAAAATCTCAAGATAACAAGATTGCACATATTGTCTATTTCTGAAGGATTTTCAACACTCCATCACATTAGGGAGAATAAGTTATCAAAATCTAATACTGTTAAATTTGAGGACATAGATATTTTTAGGTTTTTACTCCCCATGGTTTAAAAACTAGCAGGAGAGCAAATTTAATTCAACACCCAATAGAATATCCTAAGGAATTGTGATATTTCTGCTAGTTAATCATTATGATACAAAATCAAATCAAAGTTGCAGAAACTAATGAAGAAATTGGGACTGCTGATCTAAGGGAAGTGAGATCAGATGCCATATGTTGTTAGCATACCAGCTTACTTTTAACTCAGTTTGCATTATTTTCATACTTGTGAAATTTGGATTAAACCTTAAGAACAGTGGCCAGTAGAAATGAGAGACAGGGCAATGGACAAAATTGTGAGATCATTCTGAATTCAGAACTGAAAGGTAAATTTTTGAACTTTCTAGATAAGGAATACAGCAAGGTACAAATCAGGGGTATATGCATACTTGGACTGAACCCTGGACGAGAGATTTATAGTTTCATTCCACACAATCAAAGGTTTTTCTGGCACCTATTGGCAGAAGTCCTGTTGTGTTAGACTATATAGATCAGATTCAGTGTGGGGTTCTGATATACTCCACTGTGTTTCACCACTGAATAAATCCTCACTGGTTCGGGTGGATGTAATGGCTCATGAAGTTGTTTGTCCATCCAGGAAGCTGGGGTGGGAAGCATTGGGCAAGGCAAGACAGAGAAGCCTTGTGGCTTCACTCAACAATAATTTGCTCTGACTAGAGAGTGCCCAGCTGTAGAAGCCATATAGAAGACTAGTAGGAGACTGGCTCTCTGGGGCTACCTGATTCCCAGGGTTGGTGGCCTTCTGGTCCATGATCATATTTGTCTCTTGGGCTCAACTTCCTGCAGCCCCACTTGTGCAGAGATCAGAGCAGGAAAACCATGGCACTAAAATGTGCCCTATTGCAAAATGCCTTCTGGGCCCATGTAGTATCCTCTGTTTCATAGCACCAATGGTTGTCAGGAAATCAACTGTCCTTTCATTTGCAGCCTGCAAAATGAGCCCATCGAGGTGGGCTTTCAAGTCCTTTCCTTTGGCTGTGCTCTCCAACCCTTCTTTTCTGTTTCTTTTCTACCTTGCTCCATTTCTACACTCCCATCAGGAAACTGAATTCAGGGCTTCCTGGGGCAGAAGAAAACAAAGCACAATTGAATATTCTCTTGCATTTAGTCTTAGTCTTTGGATCTTAAAAGATAACTGGGAGAGGTCATTTCGTAGAAAAAGAGGTGCAGGAGCTCATTAGCATAATTCATTAGCACAACTTATTTGCATATGCCACCTCCCCTGACATCACCAGCAGGCTCCACCCAAAAATCTCCAGGTATTTCCCAACTCAGAGCTGGCGAGCCAGCTTTACACTTTGACGAAATACACTTTAGATTTCCTTTGCTCTTGCAGGGAAGCTACCCTACAACAAGCATGAAAATACAGGTCAAGTTAGTACGCTTTTGCTTTTTTCCACAGCACATCACCATATGTGCCTGCTCCAGCACTTGTTACTCCTGGAACGGTGTTCCTGCACATTCCTGCTCGAAATGACCCCTGTGTATTAGAATGGGTGCTCACAGAGCTGTTGATTGCAATGTCTTCCAAGAATTGGTCAAAATCCATGGACTCTCTATTTTCCTTTGTACTTAGACCCCATTTCCCTAGCAATCCACCTAGAAGGTGCTGTCTGTGACATTTAATTACTTCTGTTTCCCCAGGAGCTTGGCTAGTGTGAAAGTAGCCACAGTAAATCTGAGCCACTTGGACACAACTCTAAGCAGCCTCTGGCAAGAAGGATTGCTGCCTTATCTCCATCGCCCTCCTAATACACTTCTTATTTACAGTCTTCCTAGTCTAAGTGCCCTTGGTGGACACCTGCTCTGACAAGTGCACACAATACTCTTCCAAGCTCTGTAGTACCTCCGTCTTTGAATGTGGCTTGAAAGTGGCGAGTTTATTTAGAAGGCAGCTATTAACACTCCTAAGATTACTTCTGATTGGTTCTGGTGACAATCACCCTTGACTCGGTAGCAGGCCTGTAGCTAGGAATTTTTTTTTGGGGGGTGGCACTGGAGGGCACTAAATTAATTAAGAGCAGACAGGCAGGGCAAAATGGCTCACCCCAGTGCCTCACTGTGCCTGGCGCAGGTGCAGTGGAGGGAGAGGAGTAGCTCCTTACCCTGCTGGCGGGCAGTTGCTGACTCTTCCTGCTGCTTCCTTCTTCCTGCTGCTGCTGAGCAGGAAAGGAGGGATAGGGGCTTTGAGAAGCTGGTTGTGGAAGCAGGAAGACCCAGCAAGGCCAGCCCTCTCCCTCCCCTCCTGCTCAGCCACAGCAGGAAGCAGCAAGAAGAGCCAACAAGGTCATGGAGACTGCCCACAAGGATAAGGAGCATGGCACACTGAGATTGGTGGGTCTGGCATCCTCCTGGGGTTGGGGGTATTGCAGATTCGGGAGGAAGCACCACCCTTTGGTCCTCCACTTAGCTACAGCCCTGCTCTGTAGCATCCTAGCAGCACCAAGGCCATTAGCCACTTGAGCAGATTTTCTTCATCCTTCCAGGATGTGATATAGCCAGTCACTCTCCCACTCACTTGCCAAATGTATTTAACACCCAAGTTAACATCCACACTCAGTCCAAAATGTGGAGCCAACAGAGCCCAAATGTCAGGTCAGGTCCAGCAGCTGCTGCAGATCAGAGAGCCTGAGTTGACTGGAATGCTGGTCACTGTGACTGTGGGTGTCGCAGGAAGCAAAGAGCCAGAAAGCAGGAGCAGTGAGGTAGCCTGCTGCTAGGGATTGCGACTTCCTGCTGAGAGAGCCCTACTTGTATCATGGGAGAAAAGGCTGAGAATGGTTAGGTTATGCTAGCTGGCATTTAAGACTGTATGAGCCTAAGGGCAACCAAATAAGTTGGAGCATGAGGAAGAGAGTGTGTGTGAGAGAGAGAATATCATTCTTCCTTCCTTGAGCTGAAGCTCCAGAGGAAGAAAATGGAAATGCAGTCCTTACAGAAGTGATACAAAATTGATCTAAGTGGCATCTTGTTTATTTATATCATGCTTTTCCTCCTCAGTGGGCACCCAAAGCATCTTATAATACAAAATAAATAACAGAAACAAACAGGAGAAGGAGAAGGAAGGCTACTGTGTGAAGGTCTTCTGCTGGTCTGTCTCCTTGCAAGAACTTCTACCCAGGTCTAAGATTTGACCTCCCTCCCCTAAATTTTAATAACATAGAGGATTCCACTATTATTTTTATCTACTTGGCAATATGACTTAATCTTGTGGATCAGTTCTGTAAGTAGCCATCTGCATGATCTATTTGTGGTGAATTGGGATTACCCCCAAGCAGCTGGATAGAAAAGGTTTTATAATCTACATCTCCCCCCCTTTGGGATTTCAATCAACCATAAAGCATTAATGGATATGTATAGAAAGGCAAGCTAATTTTAAAAAAAAAGTGCAATGGGTTAACTTTTATAGAGTCATTTGCAAGGCTACATTTGGAAGAGTAAAGCATCAAACCACGATAATTGCACAAACAGAAGAGGTTGGTTAAAATGCTTTAAGGACTCACTAATTTGTATTCCATGCTATTCATGATCATCTCTTAATTATGCTTGAACTTTATGACTTGAAATTATCTGAAGGGGAAGGGGAGAACCCAGGCCAAGGCTAGAATTTGGATGAGATTCAGTGGCAAAATGCATTTTTAATATGTCTCCCATTGTCCTTTCAATATAAAGGGAAGCAGAACCAGTCTCTCCTAAGAAGCTACTAGGGAAATTGAAGTTACAGTGCTTGAAAGAAATTAGATGTTCTACAGAACATAAAGAGTACAAAACATTTTTTTTTAAAAAAAAAATCTCAAAGATAACTGAGAGCTAAGATCCAGGGCCACTAGGACTATTTCCATGATATAAAACAGAAGTCGTTAAAGACCAACAACATTTATTCCAGCAAAAGCAGTCATTACTCAGAGCACATGTACATCAAATGCATGGAACCTACATCTTCTATGTGAGATGTGGGTTCCTGGGCAATTGCACAGCTTCTGGCCTAGCCTGTGCCCAGTGCCTGTGTAAAGTGCCATCAAGTAACAGCAAGGGGTTTTCAAGGCAAGTGAGAAGCAGAGCTGGTTTGCCATTGCCAGGGGTCATTTTGTAGAAAAAGAGGTGCAGGAGCTCATTAGCATAACTCATTAGCATACCTTATTTGCATATGCTAAACCACCTGACATCACCGGAAGTGTGTCAGAAAGAAAGAAAGAAAGAAAGAAAGAAAGAAAGAAAGAAAGAAAGAAAGAAAGAAAGAAAGAAAGAAAGAGCAAGCTGGCAGAGAGGGGACAGCCACTAATCCAAGCCTCAGAAATACCCCTATTCTGGGAGGATAGCTTCAGTGGTGGCTGAAGCCTTCAGAAGGCTGGTCAGAGGAACAAGGACCTTTCCAGGGGGTGGGGTCATTTTGCTGCAGCCATGATACAAACAGGTATTCCCCCACCCGGGCTCCCCTGAGCTCCTGCTTGATATGACCCCTGGCCATTGCCTTCCTCTGCAGTCTTCCTTGGAGGTCTCCCATCCAAGTACTGACCAGGGTTGACCCTGCTTAGCTTCCAAGATGCGATAAGATTGCTGCCTTCCCTCCATCCTGTGCCCAGTCCAAGCTAAAAATACATAAAGAAATATGCCCTAGAATAGGCCCATAGCTACAGTGGGGCCTCTTGGGGCTCACCCCCCCCACTTCCTGCCAAGGCCCCATCACTTCCTATCCACCCCAGCCCCCGCCCCCACTCTCTGGAGATGGAGATGGCAGCAGTGCAGGGCTCTCTAGCGGAAGACAGGGGCAGGACTCTCCTTCCTAGGGGAGAAGCCAGCGAGTGGTTCCCTTCACAGCTGAGCAAGTCCCGCCTAATCCCTCTCATAGAAAACACCTTGGAAAGGAAGTGGGAGTTGTGCAACCTACACCTGCTTTGCCCCTTTCCTAATTCCCAAGCCATCACAAGGGAGAGGAGGAGGAGGAGGGGGACAATATCCTTTGCAGGTGCACACTTTTTCTTTCTTTCCCACCTCTCTACCCCGTGCATGCTGAGGTGAGGTGCCGGGTGGGCTGAGACTGCCTGCCTGCAGTGGCATTTAGAGACTTTCTGGAGGCACTTGCCGCCCCTTTCCACAGCTCCTTGCTTCAGTCTGGGTGTAGGGTGGTCATGGCAGGAAAGAGGAAGGGTGAGCACTGCTTTGTCCCGCTGGAGCCTGGTGCACCCTTCACTCCAACCACCACATGGGAAGACCAGCTGGGGTAGAAGCCAGCCAGCATACATGAGGCTTTTTGGTTTTGTTTTCAGTGCCCCCCTGACTTTTTAAAAGGCCCCACAATTAAAAAAAATCCTGGCTACAGTCCTGCCCTAGAATCCTGTAGAAATACTTCTCCTGAACTCCCAGGTGATTTTCTGGCATCCCGAATGGAAGCAATGTATGAGAACATTTTGTATTAGCAGCACCAAGTTTACCAGCTATGCTCTGTGGTGTGTGTACCAATCAATCAATCAATCAATCAATCAATCAATCAAAGTTTATTGCATATAGCCATTGGCCATCACATTTTGAAATATAAAAACAGTACAGAGATTGGCGACACAATATAAATAATAAAATATATAAACTAAATAAAAGTATAAGTATGTGTGAACCAGTAACTCCCCTCCTAAATTCCCCCTAAAGGAATTACAAAGTGTTTACAAACCACATTTTCAAACAACAACAGTATATTACTACCCAAAAACACCAATGGCAATATAAGAAGTCATCCATCAAAAATCGGGGAAAAGAGGAACAGCATTAGATTATACATGAATAAATTTAGTTTAATCAGCTACCGTAATTGTGACAGATCAAGTTCTAGATAAATAATCTTTGCTCAGTTCTTTATCCAGTGTCCTCATTTAGATACTCAGTATTACTTCTTGCTGTGCATTACTGATTCCATTGTTATTTCAGTATTTAATAAATGGTCGCCACTGATATAAATTGCTTGTATTTATAGTCTTCCTCCCATATGTATTTATAAATAGAAAATCTATTCATCAGCATCACAAACCAAAGCAGCTTGACCTTTAAACAGCAGCATAACCAACAAAATCCTTAATAAGAAGCACCATCTTATGTATTTATGGTGGGATGAAAACAATGATGGTGGGGGAGACAAACTTCCCCAGAGAAGGCGTTCTGATGCTGTGGCACTGTGAACGAGGAGACCGGCATAATCTGGCTGTGTCCTGCACAAACTGGGGTCTGCAGGTAGCAGTTGGGAAATCACACTTAAATAAATCCCAGGAACATTCCTCAGACTTGTGTCCTTAGAGCTCGGGATTCACAAGATCGGGCCCAGCTGTCCCCATCTGTGGTGGTGGACCTGCCCAGATCTCCTGTTCCAGTCCAGTGTTCTGGGAGCACAGTAGCAAAGCACAGCAGAAGTGTATGTTAATCAGGACCATGGATAGATCACAGCTGCTGGGCCAGCTGGTGTGCCAGGATGTCACAGAGTACTCCATCAGAGGCATGAATGAGGCTTAGATAGTCCCTCAGGAAGGTGTGTGTGACTCAGTGCCACCTTCCTGGAAGGAAATGCCAGCGATTAAAGGCATTGTGTCCAATTCAGGGGTATGTTCTCCAGTGGAACTGGATACCTTCCATTGTCTTGAGGGTTTGGTAGGAAAGGAAGAGGACACCACTGCTGAGCAATTGATGGTTGAGTTACAGTGCAATCTTAAGCAGGTCTACTCAAAATCCTACCCAAATATATTCAATGGGGCACTCCCAGGGAAGTGGTCTCATGATGGTACTGTCAGGGAATGTGGGAAGTGCTTTCTTCACTGGCGCAGCTGATTAACAAGGTTCTTGATCACAGTGCTATCACCCCAGTCCTTTGGGTCATCAGTTACTCCTTCTGACAAGATAGAGCCCTGGCCATGACAGTATACAAAGTTTCTTATACTTTCCCCCCAACAAGCTCCTGTCCCAGCACATAGTCATTTACAAAGGGTTTTCAGATCCTTGTTTCAAGTAGGATCATACCACCCTGCTACAGATGGCGAACATCGTGATATGCCCAAGGCTACTGTTGAGTTGGTGCCAGAACAGTAAATTGAATCCATGTTTTGCCAGGTCCAAGAGCAAATACTCTTTGACTTAGATCACACTTGCTCTCAGTTTGAAAGGGCTACTGTGATTTAGCCGTGCATTTATTATACCTGGAGTTGCCAAATGAAAGCTTAAAAAAAATAAGAAACACCATGACACCTGAAAAAAGGAAAATCAATTACATTTTATGGAAGTGTGAAACTAATGCCTATCTTCTGTTCCATTAGACTGCAGTGTTCTGGAATGGAAGACAATGGTTTTGAAAAGTGTTGTAACCTTCATAGCATGGGGGGGGGGGAACAGTAGGCAGCTGCTATAATGTGTATTTGATAGTGATGGGTGAATCCCTTCCCAATCAGCTTGGGAACAGTCAAATGGAGCTGTTTGTTGATATGGTCAACATTCGGAAATGCTTAGAGCCCCATGGTGTTCTCATTGATGTCACTGGGTGTGCCATAGAGCTCTGAGCACACCAACTCCAACCTCTACCTCTGTTTATCATCCTCCACACCTCAGATGTTGTGCATTCAGGACCATCTGATGCATTCTCACAAATGTAGTTAACAAAAGACTTGATATTATTTGGTAGGAGTTCTGGAACCTGTATTTTGAGGAGTTCATTGGACATCCATGGCATCTGGGAAACGGGAAAGAAGTAGAAAGGGTACAGAGGGAAATTCTTGCCTTCAGGTCTTCCACTGTTACTGCAACACTGGCAATAGTAAAGGAGGGGGAGAACTCCTTTTTACCCACCAGAGAAGAAGACAGCAGAGTCTGCGAGGCTTACCTTTCTTTCTACATGAGCCTGACATGCTGCTTACAGTCATACTCTGAAACAAAGGAGTACGAACTTTGGGGACATCATTTAATGCAGCTTGGGAACAGTGTGGCTGCAATAAACCCACTCCACCAAACCACTGTGGTCCCTCCCCATAGCTGCTTCTTCAGGTTAAATTCCACACTGAGAGACATAGTCATGGATTTCCCAGCATTCTGTTCCACTCTGTCCCTAGGACTTGAGCAGGATCATCACGGTTTGCAAAACACATCATATCCTGTGAAGAAATCTGTACACTAAAAGATGGTTAAAATGTCCCTCCCAGTAGAGGAACATTTTAACCATCCTGACCAACAACCTCACATGGGAAAATCTTACAGTGTTTCTGGCCCATTACTGGATTCAGAATTTGATACAGAAAAGAAGTGAGATCCCCAATTCTGTGAGACCATTTCTGTGTACCTTTGCTGTTCAAAGTAGGTTGTGGGGAGGGACCATATCACGCTAGTCTTCTTCCACACACACTGGCTCCCAACTTGTTTCTGGGCTTTTGGTAGTGACTTTATGATTAGAGACCATCATGCTCCCTGACATCGGACCATATAGACATCCATAAAGGAACCCCCATATTTCAGTAAAAATCAGATCGGGCATTTCCCCCAGCATGACAATAGGGAAACAGCTCAAATACTCCACCTAAAGTGCTTCCTAACTTCCTAACATACCAAAAGGGAAACAGTCCAAATATGACTTAAGAGAATCAGTCCTTCCCCCACAAACCCTTAATACACAGAAGGATCGAGCTGGCAATCACCCATGTCTTAAGGCTATTGTTTCCTCAGGATATGACCATTAGTTCACACCCAGTTTTTTGTCCACACTCTAGAGCAGCTAGTGTCCAGTTTATTCCAGTCACACGCCCCAACCTCTGGTATATCATCTTTTGCATTTCTTAATTTTCCCACCTGCCAGTTAGAATCAACTTGGCCAGTAAAATTCAACATTTGGGCTACAGACCAATCCCAGCTTTGGAGCCCACTTACTGCTCACTTTCCAACATTTTTACAGTATAAATATTGCCCCCCTCATCACCAGAACTTTGCAGCAGCCATGCAGCAGCAGCCATGACCATAGACTGCCTTGCTACTGCCCCTGAGCAGCTTTGAACACAGACCCTCAGAAATCCAGAGCTGAGCTTGATGTCAACCCTGCTTCACTCTCCTTCCACCCAGGATCCCCAGGACTCCCACACTGCATCAGGACAGGCTTCTGTGTTTTCAATTGTCCCTCTTTACTGTGTGTCTTTATTGCTTAGGTTATCTACGGTTAAGTTTTGTTCTCTGTGTGTGTAGGTGTGTGCAAAAGAGAGAGAGTGCCTGCAGTTCTCTGACTGCCTTCTGCTTTCTGGATCTATATTCTAAATAAAGATTTAGGCTCTGATTCTATTTTCTGCCTGCTTTATTAGAGGGAACCTCTCCATTCTCATAGTGGTGTTGCTACCAAATTCTGGACGTAAGTATACACTGGCAGTGGTCCCTAATGTAATTTTGCCTGGATACGTGTGTGCGTGAACTTCTTAACACAGAAAGGAGACACTCCAAGTGTTGGGAGGTCACACGCAGGCAGGCCATTTAGGTAGCACCTCATATGGACCTACTGGGCCATTACAGTCATCTTTGGGTGCCCTGTTTCATGGGCTACTCCTTCCTGTTTATAATTTAACTGCTGTTTTTTATATGTGTGTTTTAAGTTGATTTTAATGGTTTTTTAACTGCTTGCCACCTTGTGGGCCCTAAATGGGTAGAAAGTTGGATAACCCCCTTCACATATCACCCTGCTGTCCTACAAGCACCATTCTGTCTTGGGTCCTTTGGCTATCCCAGATCTTTGCTTGGCAGTGCACCACTCTCCCAAGCACATTCAACTGCTGGATGTATTCCTAATTTCTCCCTAGGTATCTACACTGCTACCAGCCAGTCAGTTACTGTGTTTCCCTCTAAGAGAAGCAGCACTCCAAGCACTCCACCTGAATCGCCGTTTATGGGATCTGTCTAATACCCATGCCTCTTATTTTTGCTTCAACTAGTCTTCTCAGGAATGACTTACTTGATCTGCACACTCCTGGGGATCTAGTGTTCTACTGACCAACTGCCCCACCTCCTCTGCTGCCCTTTCAGTAAAGCATCTAAGTAGGGTTAATCATATTTATGATGAACAAACTTCCAGCAGTCAAAATAATAAGGAATGTATTTAAAAGAAAATTTCCACACACATACTCTGCACAGCAATGGACTGGGCAAGATTACAAAGAAAAAGGGCAAACATGCATTCTTTGTCCTTTGTTTAATAAACTTGGATAGTTGTTATTCTAGAGTAGGCTCCTTATTTTTAAAGTTACAGCTTTCTATCAGTCATCCCTTACCTTAATTATTTGTCTGGACTGCCTGCGTTTTGCTAGGTCTGTGTCATGGGCCAGCCAGCTGCCACCTCCTCCTCTTCAGAGAAATTGGAAGAACTGGGTTTCACACTGATGGAATCCCCACCTGAGCAGCTGTGTCCAGCAGCAGACCCAACAGGGCAAGCATTGGGAAGTAAGAACGCTTTCCAGTCACAGCCAGGCTGCTCAGTCTTCCAGGAGAAAAAAGAGACACCACAGAGGTCAGTCTCCATCTCTGCCAGCCTCTCCTGAACCAGCAGAAGTGTAAAGAGCCATTTTGATGCAGTGGTTAAGAGTGGCATATTCTAATCTGGAGAACTGGGTTTGATTCACCACATCTCCACATGCAGCTGCAGGGTGACCTTGGATCAGTCACAGGTTCTCTCAGAGCTGTTCTCTCTAGAGCAATTATCTTAGAGCTGTCTCAACCCCACCTACCTCACAGGGTGTCTGTTGTGCAGAGGGGAAGGGAAGGAGGTTGTAAGCTGCTCTGACACTCCAAGTGAAGGGTGGGGTATACATCCAGTGTCTTCTCTTCTTTTTTTAGGAGGAGGTGAGAGTGCCTGACAGCACTGTGCTTGGTATAAATCTAGTCTGTTTTCTTCTTGTTGTTCTAGAAGGAGAAGAGAGTGCTCGACAGCTTGCCTGATTACTCAGCAATGATCAGTGTTATTTCCTGGAGTGGAGTCCTTGAGGGAGCATGACTGACAGGCTGATAGGGAAACAGTAAGGACCTGCACCTGTAGGAACATGAATGCACTATAAGGAGTGACACCTGGGACTTGGGGAGGAGTCAGCAAAGGTGGCAGATAAAAGGAACATGCTGAGCAAGGTTTGGCATACAAGCAGTGTTGCTTGCTACACCTTTGTGAGCTGACCTGCTTGGCAAACAGAACTCTACCATGACTTGCTGCCTTGTACCTTGGTGCTGATAACCTGTGCTTGCTCCTACAGCCTGGGACTCAGACTCTGCATCCTGTACCTGTTACCCAGCCCTGGAACTGAACCCTTGACCCTCCCTACCCTTAGACTGGACCTTTGATCTCTGACTCCAGGTTGGATTGTAGACCTTGCCTTTGTACCTATTGTGGTGCTTTTTGTTACTATTTGTGTATTCGAGATATTCTAGGTAGAGCAATAGTGCCAAGCTTGGCACTCTAGATGGTAATGCTGGCCATCAGGATGGAGCTCAGGTGTGGGAGCTCCTTCCTTCAAGTTATCCTCAGAAAGGATCTTGTTCCTCTGGTGCCTAGTGAACTTCTTAGCTCTCTGCCAACCCCTCAGTGGATCAGTCTTCCTCTTCCTGTCCTTCCTGAGAAAAGATATGATGTAGCATTTGATACCCTTAACACTCTGTTTTCTTCAGGTGTTGGCATACCTGCGAGGGTATGAGATGGGCTTTTGATTTTTCTCTGTTGACTAGAAGAACATAAGAACGTAAGAGAAGCCATGTTGGATCAGGCCAAAGGCCCATCCAGCCCAACACTCTGTATCACACAGTGGACAAAACCCAGGTGCCATCAGGATGTCCACCAGTGGGGCCCAAACTCTAGAAGCCCTCTCACTGTTGCCCCCCAGGCACCAAAAATACAGGGTGTAAAGAAATGCATTTTTTCCTTTGAAGGTTTGAAATGAACAAAGTCTATACTCTGAATTTTAAAAGTTTTTTTCTCTCTACAGGCAGAGAATAGGCAGGAAGGGGGGAAGTCAGTTCAATTGCTTTCCAGACTTACCTCAGCCCACCTTCATACAAATGCTAACTCTAGACAATGGGATGGTCAAGTTTCCCCCCTCCAAGCAGAGAACAGAGATTTGGAGGAATTAAATACTAGAGACTCCAGGAAGGACATTCTGAAGACTTCAGGAAAATTTCTCTGACCTGGCCTGACCTAGTCAGTGGGTAGGGAAAAGAGATATGATAAAACTCAGGGGAGCAAGGAGGAAGCTCCTGGGGTACAGAGTCCATCAGTCCATCAGAGCAGGCAAAACTCTTAATTGAGGTCTGGAGAAAGCAGCCATTAACCTTGTGCTGGCTGGAAAAGCTGGATGAAACTTCAGGGTAATGGTAACTCTGTAGAGATCTGTAACTTCCTAAGCTAAGCAGCCTGTCTTATATTTTTACATCTGATAGGGCATGTATAGAGAGAGGGACAGAGGAATTGCATTTTGCCCATTTCTTTTGAGTCCCTTGCTCAGTCTGGTGCTGTGCTAAAAGTATGTTTGTAAACATTTTCATTTTAAGAAATAATTTTAACTTTTGGTGCTGGTAGTGGTTTTCTGTACCACATAGACCTTTATCATCTTGGACATGCTATTTTAAAAGTAGTGCCAGGAGCAAGGCAGTCAGTTGGCAAGTGGCTATTCCTCCAGTGGTACACAGGGGAATAAAGGGTCCCTGTGGTGACCAGGCACTGGGCAGCAAGCGGCACAGAGGCAAGGCCTCAGAACTTGCAAGGGGAGTTGGGAGTCTTCCTAACCCTCTCAGTGGGCAATTCCTACAAAGTTCAGGTGGTGGTGGAAAGAGAGAAAAGCCTCTCCAGGTGTTGGGAAAACCTTGGAGGGCAGGGTAGAACAGGGCCTTCAGTCCTGTTCCACCACACAGAGCATCACCGCCACAGACATAGTGTTCTATCTATACTTTGTGGCTAAAAGCCACTAGTATTTGCACAACCAAACATTAAGTACTCAGTGCTTGTGAGAGTCATTGGCTGAGTTCAGACTGGCAGTTTGGCCCGATATAGGCCCGCTTTGCAAGCGGATTAAGACAGCCAGTTCACACAGCCACAGCTGCCTGGCATTGCCATGCTGCACTCACCCTGTCCTGAAGCGCTTTCATCCTGCTTTAAAAAGGTACCTGGTGAAACCGGTGTCAAGCTGTCTGGGTGCATGTTCATTCCGCTTCCTGGCAGTGTGGATGCAAATAAGCCGCACATCAAGTGGTACCAGTAATGTGAACCCGCTGATCTGGCTGCTGCACCCATGCATCCATGTGCCTACGCGTAAGTCAGCAAAATGACCAAAGCCACGTGCTATTGCGCCGCTGTTGCCAGGGGCCGCCCCACAATGCAAACGCTCCATTTTGCCTCCTCCCTGGTATGGTCCCACATCAGTCTATGCAGTGTGAATGGGAAGCCCCGTGACAACTCAGCCTGGGTCTTTTTGCCCCGCTTCCCTTGTACTTCATTTTGCCAGTCTGTCCTCCGCCATTAATGGGGTGAGGGTACTTGAGAGTGATTAACTATTCTCCTGTTTCCAGACCTCATATCAACAGAGAGACTTTGCAAAATAAACGTGTGTTTGGTAGCCTTCAAACTCTCAGTAGCATGATGTACCTCAAATTGGAGCACATCTGTCAAAACCCCCATTGATCCTTGGGTCAATAAAAGGAAGATAACTAAAAATATTTTTCAGTTGTTGAAGACCTTATTATAAAAAGGCAAAACACAGATCAGGGTTTAGTTATGATCTGGGCTTTTAAAAAAGCAATAACAAAAACCCCTTTTGATATCTTTTTGGTTTGTCTACAAATGATTTAATATTTTAAGTGATCATGGCAAGTACTCCCAGCTAACACAAGGTCTAAAACCTATCACAATCACTGACAGCTGTTTGCAATATATCTGTACAAACCTCAAGCTAATTGCACTTTTAAAGAGCCTGTGTGTAAAGCAAATGTGAAAAGAGGCCATTTTAACAACGCAGAGTAATAGCTAGTCACAGTTTGTGGAAACATGGATAAATGAAAGGAGGGGAGGACAGTTATGTTTCACATTATTACCTCTTTCAAAGATGTTTAGAAAGAAGGAACAGATGGTCAGAAAAGTGCTAATTTTACTCACTAATTTAACTCTAGGTCTCTCTGGGAAAAAGCTCACTAAGGGCCAATTAGCTCAATGCACCCCCCCCCCCATTTAGATAATCTGGTTTTTTCCCAGTCATATGGGACAGGGCAGATATAAGCAGAGTCATATTGGATCAGACTGAAGGTCTAGTGACAAATTAGCTCTTCCCAGAAGCCCACAAGCATGGTGTGAAATCGCCCCCCAGCAACTCTGTCATTCAAAGGTATACTATGTCTGGGCATGGAGGCTTCAATTTAATGGCTAAGAGCAGTAGAAAGGTCTATCCTCCATTATTGGTCTAAGCTTTCTTTTCAAGCCATGCAGACTGGAGGCCATTACCACATCACACAGAGGAAGAAGAGAAGAAAAAAATGGATTTATACCCTGCCCTTCCCTTGGAGTCTGAGTGGCTTACAGACTCCTTTCCCTTCCCCTCCCCTCCCCTCCCTACAACAGGCACCCTGTGAGGTAGGTTGGGCTGAGAGAGCTCTTTCAAGAACTGCTCTTTCAAGAACAGCTGTGCCTGAACTATGGCTTGCCCAAGGCGATCCAGCAGGTGCAAGTGGAGGAGTGGGGAATCAAACCTGGTTCTCCCAGATTAGAGTCCACAGACTTAACAACTACACCAAACTGGTTCTCAGTGAATTTTATCAATGGTTTAAATTGTATGATGGCAGATTCAGAACAAGGAAAAGTAAGTACTTCCTCATTAGATGTAAACTACTGATAAGATTCCTTCCTTTCTGGCTGAGCAGCCCCTTTTTTCTTTTCTTCTTTTCTGAAGGTCTATGGCTGTCCCACCCTGTCATGTTATTGTATTTTTATGCTGGCTCAGCCCAGGAACTTGAGAGAAGGTGCAAGATCACCTATTTAGCTTAAACTTCTGAAAATGGCATATGAGAGGCTTAAAACATTCAAAAATAAACAAGATATTTTATTAAACATAGAGGGGAAAAGGTCAGGTGAAATCAGAAATAAAATGTTTGAGGTAAATCAATAATGAACTCTGAGGTAACTCAGTAATTTCACATTTATATGTTTCCAGCACGTGCGAGTTTAAAGATTTTCACAGTCTTAGAATCTAAAGAGATGAGAGGCTTTTGTTTCAGTGTTTCTTAAACACTCCAGTTCATTTTCTTAACTGACTCTTCAGGTTTCAGAAGGTAGGGATACACTATCAAGTACCCAAACTCCTTCTCTAAACACCAGGGATCACTCCACTCTGAGCTATCTCCCTTTCCAACTGGGAAGGGAATCACTTCTCTAACTAGAAAATCTATCCCTTTTTTTGGCCTGAATGGGGGTCTTCACTGATCCACACACTCCTCCTTGCCAACCTTCCCAGTTCTCAATCAGTGTGACACTTTTCTCAGTCAGTGCTAAACTCTCCACAGTCAGGGCTAAACTGTTCCAGTCCTCAGTCAGAGTTATACTGAGTTATCTTCAGCAGCCAAGTCTTTCTGCTCAACCAATGCTAACCAATCAAAGCTCTCTGGTTCTGTAAGGCATTAACTCTTCACAGTCCATTGCATGTTTATACAGCACTTATGAGACAAAGTACAGTCATCACAGACTCAAATTTCCTTTCTGAGTAGCTATGCAGGGGTAAAAAAGACAGATTACTTTGAAAAGAACCATACTTTTGTTGTACTCATTAGCCACCAAACTAGTACTCCTAACAATCACATTAAGCATTACCTCCTAGAACTGTTGTGATTCTGGATGGCATCAAAACTGTGGTACTTTTCATTCAGGGAATAGCTATATATATTGGGGTGGATCTAACCATCCTGCGTAGTCTTCCTCCATCTTAAGTAGTTCTTTCTCCAACAGAAAAGCCACTTAAGTTAGAGGAAGACTCCTTAAACTGGAGGAAGACTACCAACTTAAGCCAAAATTAAAGGTGGGATATAAACATTTTAATGAATAAATAGATTCGGGGTAGGATTCACACCATTATCTATTAGGTGTGAATAAGGTGGGGATCCACAAAGAATCAATAAAGGGATGATTTGGAAACCCCACCAGACCAAATATCTCCCTCTAGGATTCTTTGCATTTGTGCAGGCTGATTCCCCCTCCTTTTTTCTTTTTTTGCAAATGCTTAGTTGCCCTTAAAATCCCATCCCTTCTAGCGGATGCTCATTCCTCATCAGACCTTTTCCCTTTTTCTTTTAGCAAACTGATGAAGCCATATTTGCCTACTTACCTGGGCAGTTCAACAACTCAACCTTGTTTATGAGTGACCCAGTTTTGTGGCTATGTGTATTATGTATTTACTTAGGAAATAAATAAAGCCAGAGAATCCTAAAGGGAGAGATCTGGAGTGGTGAGATTTCCAAATAATCTTTTCCCCAAGATTCCTTGTGGTCCCCAGTTTATAGTTATACAGCGGATAATATACAGTCGTCAGAGAAAGCTATTTTTCATATGGAGAGCACCACCACGTGCACAGGGACATCGCAATTCATACTTGTTACTTTAAAAAATGGAAAGATAGTCCATGTGGACTTCACAGGGCTCCAGATAAGATAATTTTCATTAGACTATAGACTGCGAGACCTGACCTGAATGCCCAGGCTAACCCGATCTTGTCCTATCTTGGAAAGCTAAGCAGTGTGATATCCAGTTAGGGCTTGGATGGGAGTCCACCAAGAAAGTCCAGGGTTGCTATGCAGAGGTGGGCAAACTACCTCTGTTCATCTTCATAGTATTTATTTATTTATTATTTACGTTTATATCCCGCCTTGCCGGACAAGCTGGCTCAAGGCGGCGCACAGGCATTGAAGCAATAATACAAGAAATACAATAAAATTATATATATAAGAACACTACAATACAAGATAAAATTAACAAATGATGGCAACATTCAGTGTGCAATCAAAAGGTGAGAGTCAATCTCCGGCAGTATATCAAAGGGTTGTAGATGTTCCTGTGATGCGTTCGTTGGTCATGCGCTTGTCAGTGGTGGCTCCTAATCGAAAGCCTGGTGGAAGTGTTCTGTTTTGCATGCCCTGTGGAACTGCAAAAGGTCCAGCAGGGCCCTGATGTCCTCCAGGAGCTTATTCCACCAGCATGGAGCAGCCACTGAAAAGGCCCTGGCTCTAGTCACGTCCAACTTGGCTTTTTTGGGGCCAGGGAGAGTCAGAAGATGTTGCGACCCTGATCTCAGTGCTCTCTGGGGCACATACGGAGAAAGGCAGTCCCTCAAGTAGGCAGGCCCCTGACCATATAGAAGAAGAAGAAGAGATTGGATTTATACCCCGCCCTTCACTTGTATTCTCAATGCGGCTTACAAACTCCTTTCCCTTCCCCTCCCCACAACAGACACCCTGTGAGGTAGGTGGGGCTGAGAGAGCTCTGAAACAACTGTCCTTGAGAGAACAGCTTGTACAGAGCTATGACTTGCCCAAGGTCATCCAGCCAGGTGCAAGTGGAGGAGTGAGGAATCAAACCCAGTTCTTCCAGATTAGAGTCCGCGCACTTAACCACTACACCAAACATAGGGCTTTAATGGTCAAAACCAGCACCTTGAACCGAATCTGGTATGCTATTGGCAGCCAGTGCAATGCCTTCAGCACAAGCTGGATGTGGTCCCATCAACAGCCTGGTCACCGCATTTTACACTAGATGCAGCTTCCGGATTTGAGACAAGGGCAGCCCCATGTAGAGAGCATTGCAGTAGTCTAATCTCGAGGTGACCATAGCATGGATCACTGTTGCCAGGTTGTTGCATTCAAGGAAGGGAACCAACTGCCTGATCAGTCTTGGGTGGTAAAAGGCCGCCTTGGCAGTGGCTGCTACCTGGGCCTGTGTAATGCATTTTATAAGTAAAGGAAGCCAAACCAGTTCAGTCTCAGTACATGTCCTGGTCTGCCCCCCACTCTCAAGTAATTATCCCCTCCCAGATGAGATTCATCTTGTTTATCTTCTGAGCCATGGGGATATAAGATGGGCATAAGAGGAGGAGACATTTTGTATGTAACACATTACTTTGGAGTAGTTATTCCATTAAACTTTGATAATAACAGCTTGTTGACACGTTTAGCCACTCTGAGGATGGAGGGGTTTTTTTTGTTTTTTTTTTAGCAAGCACTGCAGTCGACTTTGCCATGGCAAATACCTGCTTTGCACATATGAATGAGGATAGTCCTTCTGGGAATGTTATGCCCTCACATAACACAGGGACATGAGTTGGAGGGAATGGAGGCAGTGGAGCATGATGGGAGTTATGTATCTACACTGGGAAGGAGATAGCACAGCTTTAAGGAAGCAGGGCTTCCAAATACATGTACAGTGTGGGTCAAATAGTTCCTCACAAAGCCCTCCACAGCCTTTAATTCAGCACACACAGAACTGCATCAGTAGTCCTAACAGTCTGACCACCAAGCAAATCTATCAGCCATTTTGGAGCCATTTGTTTGCATTGTGTTTGAGATTTTCTGTTCATAAATTTTGGAAAGTGTTACAGATATTATTCAGAAGAAGTTTGTTGAGTTAGGAAAGAATTTATGAAGAGAGCTCCAAACTATGCTATTTAGCATGGCCAAAGCCGGGGTTCAGGATGGAAGCAACCAGGAATTTCTAGGTCTTCTGGAAGAGGGAGACATTGCTGCCTGTTCCTGTTACCATAGTAACTCTGCTTGTTTACAACAGGGGTCCTCAACATGGGACACCTAGGCACCATGGTGCCTGTTAACACCTTTCCTGGTGCTCACCAAGTGTTTTTGAGAAGGTAGATGGGGCCAGATGGGGCTTTTGCTCAGCAGAGCTTCTGACTGACCATTGGATTGATAGACTGGGTATATTTTTTAAAAGTTGCATCCACAGCAGCTGCCACCACAGCACAAGGATCTTCATTGCATGACTGAAAGTTAGCTGTGTAAGATAGCAAAGCTGACCTGTGAAGGTAAGCACACCAAATATTTTTAAATGACACATTCACTGTAAAAGGTATACTTTAAACAGAGCGTCTGCCTGAAGTACTTAAGAGTCACTACTGAAATGATGCCTGATCTCACTACCTGACATTTTGTGGTTTCCTCCACCCCTTGTGAGGGGCTGTGGTGGCTCAGAGGTCAAGATGCTGAGGTGCAGACCAGAAGGTCGGTAGCTTGCAGTTCAAGACCCGAGTGCTGTGTGATGGAGTGAGCTTCTATCTCGAGACCCAGCTTCTGCCAACCTAGCAGTTTGAAAGCAAGAAATTGCAGGTAGATAAATAGGTACCACTTTGGTGGGAAGGTAGCAGTGTTGCGTGCACCTCAGTGTTTAGTCATGCCAGCCACATGACCATGGGAAAATTTTTGGACAATGCTGGCTCTTTGGCTTGGAAATGGAGATGAGCATTGCCCCCTAGAGTCAGATTCAACTGGCTTTCAAGCAAGGGAAACCTTCAACTTTACTACCCCTTGTGGCAGCCATTTTGTGATTCCACCGACCACCCTGTGCCAGGTGGACCAATCATCTGACTGTCTAACAGTGAAGTCCTGTGTGGGGCTATTCTAGTCTAAGCCTATTAACTTGGTACTGAATGGCTTTTTCTTTTGCTGATTCTTAGTGCCTTTTCATTGTGCAGCTGTGGTAGTGTGTCAGTTTTAGCTTCTTTTGACTTGCTCCCCTAGGGCTGGGCAACCATTGTGTCAAGTAATTAAACAGTGTGGGTTAGTACTACAGCTCCAATTAGGCTGTGAAAAAATGTAGATGCAAGGTCAATTTAGGAAGGAAGATTTCCCCCCCATTATCATAAGATCATATTATGGGATAGTATCATAGGAAGGGGTTGGGGGCATCTTACAAATTTGCATTCTGCTCAGAGAAGAGATGATAGGTCTGTATGGAAGTTGAGACATTTCTTTCCCTCCTCCCCTCTGTTAAATAGACACCAGTGAGTCCTTCCTAGCATCACTGAAGCTGGCATTTAAGCCAATATGAGCATCGGAGGTATATTAAAAATATTATACAAGTGCATTAGTTCCTAATAGCCTACAAGAGCAATTTCTCCCCAGATTATAAATTAGAACTATCAAAGAAAGCAAGATCCCATAAACCTTATGAGACATTTGTAAATTGTACAAAATGAGCAATAGGTCCATGAATTATGTCAGATTGTCATCAATGGCCATATTGTTCACAGCGCCAAGATCTGTTTCTTTCAGGGCAAGATAAGAATTGATCAAAGATGTTTTAGATAAAAGGTATTTTGGGTGGTTAGTTTTTAAAAAGTACTTAGGCGGCCAAAAAATTATGTCCTTGAATAGTCTGAGAGTGTACTGCTTCTGGATGATCAGTGGGGGTGCGGGGAATGGTTATCATCTCATGATACCTCCCATTCCCACCAAAGTCTGAGTCAAAGTGATGTGATGGAATGTTAATGAACATTCTATCTGTGGGTTAGCTATAGGATACAGGGAGGGGGGGGGGATGAAGCCACCTGTGGAAGTGGAATGTCAGTTTGGCTGAGGGAAAACACCAATACAAGGAATGCATGTGGCAGGCAGGAACAAGCCGAGAGTACAAAGAGAGGCATAATGCTGGAATTAATGAACAGGAGGGAGTATGGCTGACAAGGAAGTAGCAAAACAGAGGTGGAGGAAGGAGGAGTTAAAGATACAATGAAGTTCTGCAAAAACAACAACAACAAAAAAACCCTCACCCAAAACCTTGGGACAGGAAGGTTTCACTAATGATTTTGAAATACAACACACTGTGGCAAAGACTGCCATCTTGTTCTGAATGCTGTTGAGATGGTATACCATCATGATTAAGAAATCTCTGGCCCAAATCTCTTCTCAGATTCAAAGTCACTCATCTGGGCATGGGACTTCCCCCCTTCCCTCCCACTGCAGCCTCAAATGCCTGTGAAATTAAACTCCTGAGGGATGAGGGATCCCCAGAAGCAGTGTGAGGGGGAAGTCAGAGGGCTGCTATGAAAGGAATTGGATTTTTCCCACAGGTTCCAAGCCTAAACAAGCCTCTATTTTATTTTATTTATATGTTAGATTTGTGAATTGCCCAATCCCTGAGTACACAGGGCTCTGGGTGATGTACAACAAAGTTAAAAACATCAACATGACATTGATTAAAATCAGTAAATCATTCATTCCTATATTATTATTAATTTTAAGATGGCCTCATTGATGGAGCCAGTTTGGTGTAGTGGTTAAGTGCGTGGAGAACCGGGTTTGGGAGAATCTGGGAGAACCGGGTTTGATTCCCCACTCCTCCACTTGCACCTGCTGGATGACCTTGGGCAAGCCATAGCTCTGTACCGGCTATTCTCTCAAGGACAGTTGTCTCAGAGCTCTCTCAGCCCCACCTACCTCACAGAGTGTGTGTTGTGGGGAGGGGAAAGGAGATTGTAAATTGCTCTGAGACTACAAGTGAAGGGCGGGGTATAAATCCAATCTCCTCCTCCTCCTCTTCTTCATCATCATCCTAAACTCCACTTCAGTCTGAGTGGCTGTCTCATGGGCAGGGTGAGGAGAAGGCCGAAGCGAGAAGGTGGAGGAAAATATGAGGGTGCCAGCCATGATGGAAACTCTTGCTGTCCTCAGCCAAAGGCCTGGCAGAATATCTCTGACTTACAAGCCTTGCAGAATTGAATTAAGTCCCACAGCGCCTTGGTGGTATTTGGCAAAGACTTCCACCAGGTCAGAGCCAGGGCCAAAAAAGCTCTGGCTCTGGTCAAGGACAGCTGGATATCTTTGGGGCCAGGGATCATGAGTAGATTGTTGTCAGCAGAGCATAGCTCTCTCCTGGGAACATACTAGAGGAGGTGGTCCCAAAGAAATGCAGGTCTCAGAGTGCTGAAGGCCAAAAACCTTGAATCTGACTTGGTATTCTACTGGGAGTCAGTGTAGCTGGCACAGCACAGGGTATATTCATGGCACTCCCATCAGGACTTGTGCTGCTGCATTCTGGATCAGTTGGAGGTTCCTGGTCAGTCTCAAGGGCAGGCCAGCATAGAGTGAGTTACAGTAGTTTAGCCTGAAGGTGCCAGTTGCATGGATTACCGTGGCTAGGTCAGGGCGGAATAGGAAAGAAGCGAATTGCCCAGCTTGGCATAGATGGAAGAACATCAGCCGTGCAATATTTCTGACTTGGGCTTCCATGGTTAGGGAGGCATCCAGGACCTTGCCAAAACTCCTGATGGATTGCGCTGGCACTAATTGCACCCAGTCAAGTGGGAAGACTATGCCTCAACCCTGAGACACCCCCCAACCACAGAACTTATGTCTTTTTCAGATTTTTTAACCATCCCACCATGGCCTCCAAACCCACAGCCAAGTTATGTGGTGGTTTCTGGGCATCGGTACAGTAGCAGATACAGCTGGGTGTCATCAACCTGAAACTTGTGAGTGGGTTCATATAGATGTTAAATAACAACAGGGAAGAAGAAGAAGAGATTGGATTTATACCCCACTCTTCACTACCTGAAGGAGTCTCAGGGTGGTTTACAATCCCTTTCCCTTCCCCTCAACAGTCATCCTGTGAGGTAGGTGAGGTTGAGAAACCTCTCAAAAACTGCCCTTAAGAGAGCAACTTTGAAAGAACTTATGACTGACCCAAGGTCACTCCAGCAGCTGCATGTGGAGGAGTGGGGAATCAAACTCGGTTCTCCCAGATTAGAGTCTGCACTCTTAACCACTACACCAAACTGGAGAGGACTGCCCCCTGAGGAACTTCACATGTTATGGGGTACCCAGTTGACATCATCTGTCCCCAACCAAGGAGAAATGAGGAAAGCCACTTCAAGGATACCCCAAGAACTCCCACCTTGGTGAGGTGGTGAATCGCATCCAGAATCCTGTCAACATCAGCAGAGGAGAGCAGGCTGAAATTACCAAAAACCGAGTCCAAAGGCAGCCACGGGACCTCCAGTTCACATACTGTATCAACAGTATTTCTCATCTTGACTCCCCTGTCTTAACATGGGAATAGTAACCTGGGCCTACTTTACAGAACTGTCCTAAGGAATACTGTGATAATGTATGTGAAATACTTTGAAAATTGGAAACATTCTACAGACTATAGGTGGAGACTATTGGAAGTAAAAATTAAAGGATGCCTCTACACATATGTGGAGAGCCTTTCTCCCACAGTTGAGTAATCAGTACTATCCCTGCACTTAAGACCAGATGACCTGGTTATGTCTTTTATTCATTTATCACATTTTAATCCCACCTTTTTATGAAAGTACTCAAAATAGGGTATGTACTCCTCTCCTTCCTTTTATCCCCACATTAAGCTTGTAGGAGAATGACTGGCCCGAGGTCATCCAGCAAGCATCTTGGCTGACCAAGGTTTTGAACATAGATCTCCCAGAGCCCCAAACCACTAGACCACACTGGTTGTATCAGATCTGAGCCCTGGCAACTCTCTCTTCAAAATTACCCTCCAGGGGACTGATTCATATTGGTGAGATTGAGGAGGGGGTAGCAAGAGCATTGCAGAAGGAAACCAGAGGTTTTAATTTCACACGTAGTTTTTTAAATAGCCAGCCAAATCTTTACCTAAGAGAGACGCAACTTTGGGTGGGGAGAATTCCCTGCTCCCTGAAACCTTACAATTAGATTCTTTTTGGCTTTCCCTCAATAGCTTTTAAGCTCCCTAAAAGAACATAAAGTTAAAATTTTAATGGCACTTCTGCAGAGCCTTTCTGAATTTTGTATTAGATCTCAATTTAGCCCCGGGTAAAGCCTTTAGAAGGAGGGAGGGAAATTCTGATGCTCGAAACGTAATAATCATACAGGAACCTTCCAAAGCCAGCATCAAATAGAATAAGATATATTTTATTAATGATACAATTCACAAAATTACCACTCCTGCCACTCTCTGCCTGCCGGAGAGACTGAGTCCCCTCCTCCTGGTATTTCATGCGTTTCAGCCAGTGGAGATTCTTCTGTTTGATTTAACCTCCTGATTGCCTGGAATGCTTAATGAACTGGCAATTCAGCTATGATTAGGCACACTCTGGCCATTTTAAGGATCCTCCCATCCAAAACATGTGCTGTAAACTTGAATAAAGGAGAAGTTGGTGATTTTAAGGGGACCAGCATTGCTTCCCCCACCCCCTGCAGTAATAGATAGAAGGGATAAATGAAAGCGCTTCTGCTCTGTAGGACATGCACAAGACCTGAGGCTACAGAGACACAAGCCAAAGCAAAGCAAAGCATGGGATCTCAGTGGCCGAAGGAGGGCGCAAGAGCAGAATCCTAGGTGGGTGGGTGAGCATCAGCAGGGTCATAATCCAAGAGGGAAGGTTTGTGGGAAGTTGTAAATGGTGCTAAGGCAAGACCAGATGTGTCTGCAATACTTGAGGGATCTCAGTTCTGGTCTACATACCCACACATTGATGGGGTCAATATGTGTTCAAGTCAGGAAAAAGAGATTGAGTTTCTAGACACTCTCAGTGACTGTGCTATGGAGCAGATGGTTACAGAACCGACCAGGGGAGAGGCAATCCTGGATTTGGTCCTAAGTAACGCCCAAGACCTGGTGTGAGATGTTAAAGTGATTGCAATGCTTGGGAACAGTGACCATAATGTTATTGAGTTCAACATTTGTATAAATAGGAAGTTGCCCAAAAAGACTGACACAACCACTTTTAACTTTAAAAGGGGTAACTTCTCTGATATGAGGAGATATGTGAGGAAAAAACTGAAAGGAAAAGTAGAAAGGGTCAAAACCATTGGGGAAGCTTGGAGACTATTTAAAATTACAATCCTAGAGGCTCAGAGAAAATATATACCACAAGTTAGGAAAGGCACAAATAGGTATCGAAAAAAGCCTGCATGGTTAACAAACAAAGTAATAGAAGGATTCCTTTAAGGTAAGAAGGATTCCTTTAAGCAGTGGAAAGCTAGTCTCAGTGAGGCTGATAAAAGGGAGCATAGGCTGTGGCAAATAAAATGCAAGTCTGTGAGGCAGGCAAAAAAGGAATATGAGGAGCATATCGCAAAAAAACATAAAAGACCAACAATAAAACTTTCTTCAAATACATTAGAAGTAGGAAACCAACCAGGGAAGCAGTGGGGCCCTTGGATGACCAAGGCGTAAAAGGTGTAGTGAAAGTTGATAAGGAAATGGCTGAGAAGCTGACTGCATTTTTTGCCTCTGTCTTCACTGTGGAAGATGAGAAGTGCCTGCCCACTCCAGAACCACTGATTTCGAGAGGGGGTTTGAAAGACCTGAGTCAGATTGAGGTGACAAGAGAGGAGGTCCTATGACTGATAGACAACTTAAAAACAAATAAATCACCGGGCCCGGATGGCATACATCCGAGAGCTCTGAGAGAACTCAAATGTGAACTTGTGGATCTCCTGACAAAAATATGTAATCTTTCCTTAAAATCTGCCTCCATTCCTGAGGACCGGAAGGTAGTGAATGTCACTCCTATCTTTAAAAAGGGTTCCTGAGGAGATCCGGGAAATTACAGGCCAGTCAGTCTGCCGTCAATACTGGGTAAGTTGGTGGAAACTGTTATTAAGGAAAAAATTAGTAGGCACATTGATGAACAAAATCTATTGAGGAAGACTCAGCATGGGTTCTGTAAGAGAAGATCTTGTCTCACTAACCTGTTAGTGTTCTTTGAGGGAGTGAACAAACATGTGGACAAGGGGGACCCAATAGATGTTGTTTACCTTGACTTCCAGAAAGCTTTTGATAAAGTTCCTCATCAAAGGCTCCTAAGTAAGCTCAAGAGTCAGGGGATAAAAGGGCAAATCCTTTTATGGATCAAAACTGTCTAATTAAAAGAAAACAGAGGGTGAGTATAAATGGGCAATTTTCTCAGCGGAGGGAGGTAAGCAGTGGGGTACCGCAGGGATCAGTACTCGGTCCAATGCTTTTTAACTTGTTTATTAATGATAAATTAATAAGCAGTTTGGAATAAGCAGTGAAGTGGCTAAATTTGCAGATGACACAAAGTTGCTCAGGGTGGTGAGAACCAGGGAGGATTGTGAGGCACTCCAAAGGGATCTGTCAAGAATGGGTGAGTGGGCATCAATGTGGCAAATGAGGTTTAATATGGCCAAGTGCAAAGTGATGCACATTGGAGCCAAAACCCCTAGCTATAAATACATGTTGATGGGGTCTGAACTGGCGGAGACTGACCAAGAGAGAGATCTTGGAGTCGTAGTAGATAACTCAATGAAAATGTCGAGACAGTGTGCGACTGCAATGAAAAGGGCCAACACTATGCTGGGGGTTATTAGGAAGGGAATAGATAACAAATCAGCAAGTATCATAATGCCCCTGTATAAATTGATGGTGCGACCTCATTTGGAGTACTGTGTACAGTTCTGGTCACCACATCTCAAAAAACATATAATAGCATTGGAAAAAGTGCAGAAAAGGGCAACTAGAATGATTAGAGGGTTGGAACACTTTCCCTATGAAGAAAGGTTGAAGCGCTTGGGACTCTTTAGCTTGGAGAAACGACAGCTGAGGGGTGACATGATTGAGGTTTATAAGATTATGCATGGGATAGAGCAGGTAGAGAAAGAAGTACTTTTCTCCCTTTCTCACAATACAGGAACTGGTGGGCACTCCATGAAATTGCTGAGCAGTCAGGTTAGAACAGATAAAAGGAAGTACTTCTTCACCCAAAGAGTGATTAACACATGGAATTCACTGCCACAGGAGGTGGCGGCAGCTACAAGTATGGACGGCTTCAAGAGGGAATTAGATAAACATATGGAGCAGAGGTCCACCAGTGGCTATTAGCCATAAAGTATAGATAGGAACTCTCAGTCTGGGGCAAGTGATGCACCAGTATTCTTGGTGCTTGGTGGGGGGGGGGGACAGTGGGAGGGCTTCTACTGTCCTGCCCCCACTGGGGGACCTCCTGAGGGCACCTGGTATTTTTGGCCACTGTGTGACAGAGTGTTGGACTGGATGGGCCAGTGGCCTGATCAAGCATTGGCTTCTCTTATGTTCTTATGTTCTTATCTTTGTCACCTGGAGGGCAGTTGTAACCCCAGGAGATCTCCAGCCACCACCTGGAGGTGAGCAGCCTTAGTATCAGGAGGAGCTCTGGTTCAGTGGTAGAGTATTTGCTTTGTATATAGAGGGACTGGTCCCTGGCATCAAACAAGGAAAAGTCTCATACTTGAGAGCCTGGAGAGCAGACAGTCCTGAACTTGATAGGCCAAGGGCATGAATCAATAGAAGGCAACTTCAAATGTTCAGGAGCTGATCTCATCAAGGCATACAAGTCTAACGGCTATGTCAATTGCGCATGAGGCTAATTCATAGGGCTAATGAAGTACTGCACATGAGGGGTTGTCTCTGGAAAGGTTCTTCTTCCACAGCCCTTTAAGTCTCTCATCTGTAGCAAGGCCCATTCTGTGTCTGATTATTTTAAACACTGTGGAGGCTGGATCTATTACATATACAAATAGGCTACCACCCCCAGTGTATCGTTTATGTTGTGTGGAACAGAACACACTGGCTCACATTGACTTCAGTGGGCTTTGAAAGCATGTAATGGGATTGCACTTTTGGTGTCCAAATGTTGTCCTCCTATTGGCATAATCCTTCAACACTCTATCCCCCTCCCCCGTGTCTATGAAACTCCTGGCCTGGTTCTCTCTCTTTATCCCATCCTACTTGACCTTCTGGCTTACTTAGCCAAGGACCAGTCTTTTCTACTGGCTTAAAAGAATAAAATATGGGTTCTCAATGACCTTCTTTGCTATTTGTTTCAGGAATCATGCAGATATCTTATCTGCAAGGTTTTTGCCTTACTGGCATGAGGGCTAAACTCTTAATTAAAAGCGAAAAACTCTCCTGTTTTTTGGTCAAATGTCTCTGGGCCAGTTAAAATTCCCTCATGATCCAGATATCATGCAGCCCAAGTCAGACCAATGTAATTAAATGTAAAGGCATTTATTATCTGCCCTAGGTACACATTCCAACTGAACATTCTATCTGCTAGGCAACATTCTTTTATTACAAACCATGCACCTTAGAGTTGACAATACCCGCACAATATAGAGTATGAAGAAGCCACATATTTCTTCTGAAGTTAAGCTAGTCTTTCACAGCAAAAGAAAAGAGGCAATATTTTCAAAACACAGCTGTAAATCTCCAACCCTTTCAGCATCATGTAATGTCTGTCTGCTGCTCAGACAGTCAGAGAAAAGCAAACTATACAATATATGGTATGGCATGGTAGTCAATTATATTCTGGGGTAGATCAGCTCACCTCCTGGCTTGTCAGCCCTGGGGAGGGTGGCCATCACCTGCCTAGGGTTGCCAGCCTCCTGGTGGAGGTGGGGGTCCCCTGCTGCTGGACCCTGCTTCCCTGTCCCTTATCAGCTGGCCAGTGGGGGCACTTACCAGGTCATGTTGCCAGCATCAATCAGGAGTTGATTCGGACAATGCTCTGGTATTTGGGCAAAGACTCTGTGGTAGAAGCCATTTTTACCATAGGTTTTTTTGGCCAGATACCAGAGTGTCACAGTGATGTCACGGTGTGATGGCATCACTTCCTGAGCAATGTTAGCAATGTGGCTTGGGCCTTCCTCTTTCTTCTGGTAAATCCCTCCATCCCCTGCTGGTTGCCAGGTGGGACATGGCAACCCTACTTGACCTGCCCTTTGTTCATTCAGTCCCCTTAAGCAGGAGGCCTCTGCTTTCACCCCAGTGGTCATGCAACCATCAGTAGGAGGACACAGACTCCAAAGTATTACTGATACGAATTAAGCAGTTTAATGGAATGCATTATCACACAGGACATTACAAAAGCAAATTGCAAACTGCAAACCAAATCAGTTGCATGCTACTGGAATACGTATGAAAAATGTATGCGGCTACAACAAATAATATGGAATATATAAGCCTGAACAGATATGAATCTACAGCATAATTCTAAACCAGCCTCCAGCAGAGGACACACTAAATAGTGGAGAGATGAACAACAAACCATTAGGTATTGTAAACACACTCAAAACAAAAGGTTGCAAAGATGAGAGCAGACTTAATGCATATAAGCCAATCTAAATCTATGTGTCAAAACGTTGATTGTCATCCAACCACACTTTTATCCTTCTAGTTGTAGGCTTTCCTAGCAAGCAAGCTCATACAGTTCCATGGCTTCCTATCCAAAGATCCAGGAAGGTTGATGAGGTTGCACCCTCGCAGGCTAGTGGGCTTCTCAGCCATCAGACTCCTAAGAAATATGAGGTGGGAAGGGCAGGGTGAGGATAGGCCTTTGGGGGCCTCAAGACATCCTCAAAACAGGCAAACCCTAAACAGAAGAGGCTAAAGTAAAGGTTTCCCTTTCTCAAAAGCCAGTCAAATCTGACTCTAGGGGGCGGTGCTCATCTCCGTTTCCAAGTCGAAGAGCCAGCACTGTCTGGGGACTTTTTCTGTGGTCATGTGGCCGGCATGACTAGACACTGAGGCACACGGAATGCTGTTACCTTCCCAGCAAAATGGTACCTATTTATCTACTTGCAATTTCTTGCTTTCAAACTGCTAGGTTGGCAAGAGCTGGGACCAGAGACAGGAGCTCACTCTGTCACACAGCTCTAGCGTCTCGAACTGCTGAACTACAGATCTTCTGGTCTGCAGCTCAGCGTCTTAACCTCTGAGCCACCGCTGCCCCCAGAAGAGGCTACTACTACTAAAAAAAAAAAGGCTACTTCTGGCCTAAAAAGAAGAGCAGCTACCATGGTTGCCTTCCCCTGGACTTTTTTACATTTACATTGTTCCTGAAGTGGAATGGATGCATTAAACCCTTCATTGTCCTGGTATTCCCCCCCCCCCCCCCCCCCCAGAATTGTGGTACATTGTTGAATATTAACACCAGGCCAAATTTTTGCAACAGGCTGAAAACTGTGTAGAAAAGAAAGTGGGTAAAAAGTCCACACATTCTCCATATCTTCCACTGCTGTGAACATGTTTTCATGCCTGTTTCTGCATCTGATCATGCCTCATGCCCAGCCTTAATCACCAGAAATGGAAATGCCAAGCAATTGCACCACCTCACTTTTCCAATAGATACACATACATGCAAAATGTGCGGCTGATGCTATCAAAGCAAGGGAGGTCTCCTTCGTAATTGACTGAACAACAGCAGCTCCTTACTATTGGGCATCTGGCTCTCAGACATTTGTTCTCCAAGGCTAGATCGGTGTGCCAGGATAAATGTATTTCATGCTGTGTTTCACTGCCACAGAACTGACATGTTGTACACTGTAAGTCATCAGCATGAAGATTTATCATTTAATTAGAAATGCGAACATTGACTAAAACCCAGCTACTTGGGGAAATAAATTAAGAGAAATGCTGGATTGTTAATCAAGAGTCTTCACCAATAAGCTTCCTTTCAAGGGGTCTTCCCCTCTTTCCTATTCCCCTTTCCTCGTTTGTTTAGGGTTTATAAGTGGCTGTGAAAACCTTCCAGGCATCACCATAAACAAACGGTGCTGAGTTTGAACTGCAGGAGACCCCCCCAGACTAAAACAGAGTAGAAGCTTTAGCAATGCAGAAAGGCTGTCCTTAGCATTTATTTACTTATTCCGAGAGATATTCCCCATGCAGGGACAGTGTCATGGTATAGCTCTATTTCGTCATGTCTCAGAGACTAACCTGCCTCAGTGCTTGTATGGGGGAACCACCAATGAAGACTCTGAAGAAGAAGGCAGTGGTAAACCACCTCTGCTTTTCGCTGTCCTTGAAAGCCCCTTGCTGGGGTCACCATAAATCAGTTGTGACTTGATGGCACTTATGTAAATATTCTCCATCTTTTCCTCCCCAGTAGAGACCCCAAATAGTTTTTGTAGTCCTTCTCCTCTCTTCTATTTCATTCTCTCAACCAGACAGGTTGACTGTCAAAGGTCACCTAGTGAACTTCAACGACAGAGCAAGCATTTGAATCTTAGGTGTTGGAGAAGTGACAGACTGCTAAGAGCAGGGCTATTTTTGGGCAGGAACACACAGGAACGGAGTTCCGGCTGGCTCCTGAGTTGGCCACACCCAGCTGGAACTCATTAACATAATAGGCCACATCCAACAGCAGAAACTCATTAGGATTGGCTACATTAGGGGTATGTGGCCTAACATGCAAATTAATTCCTGCTACAAAAAGAGCCCTAGGTTTTGACAACAAACTAGGTAAACAAAATAAGAAGCAAAAGGTAAGTGTGGCTGGATGACCACTCTTCTGGTAACATGGGTGTGTGTGGCCTAATATGCTAATAAGCTGTGCTGTCAGTGGTGTGGCCTAATATGCTAATGAGTTACTGCTGTTGGGTGTGGCCTATTATGCAAACGAGTTTCTGCTGGGCTTTTTCTACAAAAAAAGCCCTGGCTAAGAGTCTGGTTACTGTAAATACTACTGAAAGAGTGGTTTAGTCCACTTGTACCCTAGGGGTAGCTGTGGTGCATTCTCTAGTGTTCAGAGTTTATTGGATGTCTTCTCTTGCAGTTCAGCCTGCCTCTTGCTATTGTTTCTCTTTCTGCTGTCTGTTAGTGTGTGTTAGTGCTTGTGTTCTGAAGCCTTTCTATTGCATTAATGGCCTGCAGTCAGTTATTGTCCTTTTGCAAAACCCTGTTGCAGTAAATTCATTGAAAGCATTCCAGAGCGTGGATTGGATTATTTCCTGAACTCTGCCAACGCTCGGCTCCCAGATCCTAATTTGACGCTGTAACCACTATGTTATGCTGGCTTGCAACAATACCATTCTAAAACAGGAAAAGGGCACATTTGTACATTTCTATCCCTTGCCCCTGACAACAGTTCCCCACTTTTCACTTTTTGTTTCTCGATTTCTTTGCATCAGCATGTCGTATGGTTTTTCTATACAATTTGTGCGTATTTATATGTGCAGTGTATTTCATCAGTATGTATAATATAGTTGTAATGTACAATACTGAGTTACTGATGCATAAATAACATTGAAAATGCATACATTTTATTGGGGGGAAGTCAGTGGAAGGAAACAGAAAATGGTACAAAAATAACAGATCATGGATTTGATTTGCGCAAGAGAAGAGCAAAATTAAAATGGAAATGGAATTGGAAGTTTTCTCCACTTTTTAATGCAAAACCATTGGACCCCTGGAGAGGTATCTATGGTTACTGGCACTTTAGAGTAACTTACGAGGCTTAGTGTAGTTTTTCTCTTAGATGACTGATCGGGTGTGTAGGATATCACGCATCATACTGCATTTTAACGAATTCCTCTTTGTTACTATGATTTCTCCACTGGTCTTGTATCATGTTTTCATGTGTCATGGTAATTTGCTTTGAGTATATACAGCTGTTTATCATTTTATTTATTCATCACTAAAACATTCTGTATTGTGCCTCAATAAACTGCTCATTACCTTTCAGTTAAACTACAGAGTCTGCATTTACTTATGGGTTAAGTGTTGCCAGCAAGGGTGAGAAGGGACTAGGCATGCTCAAGCACGTGCTGGCTTGACTTATGTCCTCCTTGCCAGTTGTGAGCAGGGAGCCAATTGCTTGGTGAGCTGTTCAGATGTGTCTTTGTAAATTTGCATTTGTGTCCATTGGCATGATTGTGCACAATTTTGCATGATCACAGTGCTTTCTGCATCATCAGCCTCCCCCTTTTGTCACCGCCTCCAATTTAAAAGGCACATAGTTAAAAGAAAAAAGAGGGTTTTTTTTTTTAGTTGAGGGTTTTTACTAGTGTCTCAGAGTGCCTTCAGCATTTGCCCATCAGCTCAGTTAATCTTGTGATCATTTCTTGCAATCACTTTTCACATAGATGCCAGTGACTACACAGCTGTAAGAACCAAACAATGCAATTGACCAGTTGAAGGATGCTCCTTACTGCATGGGTGCAAAGAAGGGATGAACTGCAAGCAATCCCTGGCTTTGTGATACAAGTGGATCACTTTAATGACCCAACTGTGACTCAGAGGGATACTTGCCTCAATTGTCAGTAAAAAAAAAATCAGTTCTCAGAGTGGGCAAAAGAAGCCCCAAGCAATGCTCCCTCTAAGCTAAATTCTACTTTGTGAGATACTGGCATTAAAGTAGTGAGTAAGCGATTTGTCTACTGCGTAAAGTAGTTCGCTCTGGAGCCACCCTTCCTGAGCTAAGACAATAATGGGTGAGCCGGAGGCTAAACAACTGTGAGCTAGCTCACACTAAATCAGCTTAGAGGGAACACTGGCCCCAAGCTGTGACAACCTGTATGTGTAGAACAAGTGGCTACTGCACAGGTACAAAGCTGCTCAAGATAAACTTCAGCAGCAGCTACTGGTGAGATCTAATGAAGAGCTCACCTCTCAGGTGATTGAGGAAGTCAGGCCCATTTGCCTGTTGACTTAGCAGCATATCTAGAAAGGACCTAAATTTAGATTACTTGAGGGGGGGGGGGAGTGGCAGCATGTGCTTTGAGAGAGGTTGTGTTTTATCAGTGGTTTGGTAAAATCCACCGGGGGGCGGGGGGAGGACTCAAATATACAGCATGTGAGTTTGGAAGGGAATGTCTTTGAGCAGCATCCCTGGCAATCTGCCTGCAACATCCGTGCCTAAGATTGCATGAAGGCCTAGTGACATTTTAAGAAAATGGCACCGTGTTAAATATCAGGGTGAGGACATTTAGCACAAGTGTGTGGCATTACTGTTCAGCACACATACTTGAATACTGATAGTGACATATCTCCTTAATAATGTTCCAGCTATAAGAGGCATTTGTATTGAAAATGCTTTGACAGAAGAAGAGTGACGATGTACAATGGGAGACAGATGGTATAGAGAGACTCTGGTGAGCTCATCCAAGAAAAAAATATATTTATTTCCTTATTTGGGCTGCAACCCAGTTAACAATTCTGCATTCTAAGTTTCACTGAAGCCTCTCACAATCCAACCTTCAATCAACCGAGAAGATGCTAAAGAATAATCAGGTAATCATATGGCAAGGGCAGCAGTTCTGACAGCCCTCTGAGAGTCAGAGTTCCTATGGTGTCAGAAGACGACAGATGGGAAGAAATTCTCGCTGGTTTCTTAGGTCTTTGCCGAAATGTGTCATGCTTCGGAAAACAGCATTGATGAAGAAACCGCAGGTCCTCCAGGTCCTTACTTAATCAGGGTCTGCTGCAGGTTGTCTAAAACAAATACATTAGATGATCCAAGGTTAAATACCCCCTACACAAACACCAAGGTTCTTCTCTGAAGTTCCTGTTAGGACAGCCCAAGTGCGCTCTGATAAAACCTGTACTGGACTGCCTTTGTTGCGGAGACTTCATTTACAATGTCATGAAGCTCTAGTGTGGAATCATTCCATTTTATACAGGTGCCAGCTTCCAGGTGGGGTCTGTAGATCTCCCAGAATTACAACTAACCTCCAGGCTATAGAAATCAGTTCTCTTGGAGCAAAAGGCTCCTCTCCCCAGACCTCTCCCTTCCCAGGCTCCACCCCCAAAATCTCCAAGAATTTCCCAACCCAGAGTTGACAACCCTATCTCATTAAATTGCTAGACCAGGCCAGTCATACGTCTTTATTGGTTGGCTCCAAGCTTTCTCCATCCCCATGTCCCCCAGCTATCCTGGTGGATGCTGGAATCTCAGACCTGGCAACCATATTTGCTTGTGCTCAACATTATACAGACCTGTTATTGTTGAGTACTGCTAGACACTGTTCCAGTCAAAGCCAGGCTTCCTCCAGGGCAAACAGAAGTCTGGCATGAAGCTGCCTGCTGTCAACTGGGTACTTAGCACAACCCTTGGGTCTTATCAGCCAGCACTGGATGACTGTCCTTTTAATTTACAGAGGTTGATCCTGTTTCCCAAAACATACAACTATGAATCCATTATCTGGAGAAAACTGAAACCTTTCAGAATACATCTCAATTGCATGTAGTTTTAAAAGAAGACAGGGCCCATTTTAGAAGAAGCTCCATAAGCATGAGTCGTATTTCCATTTTAATCAAAGAGGGAAATGCTAAGTTTTAGGAAGGGGGGGGCAGACTCTCTCCTTCTCGGCCTGTCCTTTTATCCTGCAGTAACCTCCCCCCACCCCCGAACAGAGCAGAATTCTTCTCTATATGTTAACGTCCATATTTCATTGCCAGCCAGCCATCAGAAATTAGATTTTTCTCCTTGTTCTTCTCCTTAAGTTCTATTCTGATTTCCATGTTTGATTTATTGCTTAGCAACTCTAGGAAAAAGATTTCACAAAAGGAAGGGGAAAAAAATGTCAAAACGTGCTGTTATTTAAATGGGAGGTAGAAACCTAAATGTGACAGATAAAGCTTTGACTACTCACTCGCTGGCATAATCCACCATTAGTAAAATGTCACTTTAATTGAGTGACTTTCCCCCTCCTTCCTTATACAGCAGAAAGAGAGAGCAAAAGGAACTGAAGCAATTCCATTCTGCAAGAATAACTCCACTATTGTATATGCAGCTGGGAATTGTAAGTGGAAAGTGGAAACCTCCCATAAATCTTCCCACTGTAAGAGTCACAGTCTGTGCTAGATAATTAGGTTCCAAGGCTTTGTAAGCAGGGGCTGTACCATTGCTTCCCCAGTGAGGTGTGTGTTGGAGAGAGAAAATGCAGAAGAGGCTGGAATTCTGGACATTTTGCAAAAATTGAAAATGGGGAAATAGACCTTGAATGGGGTTTAATTTGGAGCACAGCGGTATTTTATTGCACAATGAGATGAATATATTTTTGTAAAGAGCTGACTGTGAAGAACTCATCTCCCTTGTTCGTCAGCTGGTAATCAAGTAGCACATGAGAATCACTGCAGTATGGCTGTCAAGAGGGTCATGAGAGGATAGGGAGAGACCTGGGTTCAAATTACTGGCCAGCCGTGAACCTCCCTGGATGACCTTGAGCTCATCATACTTTTTTTGACTTGGTTATTGTCAGGGGTCCTTTCGTAGAAAAAGAGCTGCAGGAGCTCATTAGCATAACTCATTAGCATAACGCATTAGCATATGCCACGTTCCTTGACATCACTGGAAGTGTGTCAGAAAGGGAATGTCAGTTTCAGTCCCATTATATCAATGCATGAAATCAATGGCAAAAACTCATAGGGTATATGAGGGGCTGGAGGAAAGGGGATTTGAGGGAGAGGCTCCAAACTTGCAGGGTAGCTGCTGGAGCCTCTCCTTGAAATACCCACCAAGTTTCAAAAAGATTGGACCAGGGGGTCCAATTCTACGGGCCCCCAAACAGATTGTCCTATCCCCTCCATTGTTCTCTATGGTGGGAAAAAATGTTACCTTTTTTCTGCCATAGAGAACAATGGAGGGAATGGGAGCAACCTGTTTGGGGCCCCGTAGAATTGGACCCCCTGGTCCAATCTTCTTGAAACTTGGTGGGAATTTGGGAGAGAGGTCCCAGCAGCTACCCTACAAGTTTGGAGCCTCTCCTTCAAACCCCCTCCCCTCCAGTCGCTTTTAAAGTTGCCACCGAATTTCGGCAGCAATTCGGCAGCAGGCTGAATCAGATTAGAGAAACTGATTTGGCCCAAGGCTGCCCTAGTGGCCACTCCTGAGCTGGCAGAGCTTTGCTCCGCCTCGCTCCAGCCCCAACGGACCCCTGGTTATTGTGATGATAGAATAGAGGAAAGTCGTATGTGCTGCCCTGAGAGCCTTGCATGAACATTAGGATAAAAGTGCAGAAGTTAGTTGGGCGTATCAGTGCAATCCTAAACAGATTTACATGCTTCTAAATTCATGGAGGTTGATGGGCTTAGAAGGGCATATCTCTGCTAAGGATGGCACTGTATGTCACTCAGTGGAGAATCAGGCCATCCATGCATCAGGTTGCATGCAGACATTGTTGGATATTGTGTTAGTGTTCCACTATAGCATTCATTCACAAGAGGATTTTCCTGTGTTGGCAAGACAATCCTGGAGAAGAATGATTGCTATAATGCAGTAAAAGTGCAATAACCAGTGATCCATGGACCCTTAGTCTATCCTAAAAACTAAGTTCTTTCATAGCCTGAGGCTCACATACCCAAAGAGCTGCCTTTCCTCATGCATGTCCATTTACCTCAGAACAGCCAGGTCCACAGACCTGCCAGGGGAGAATGTTAGTAAGAACATGGGCTTACACGAATATATATCTGAAGGTGCCTTATACTGAATCAGACCATTGATCCATCAAGGTCAGTACTGTCTACTTGGACTGGCAGTGGGTCTCCAGGCTCTCAGTCAAAGGCCTTTCACAACACCTGATCTTTTTAACTGGAGATGCCAGGGATTGAACTTGGGGTCTTTTGCATGCCAAACAGATGCTCTACCACTGAGCCACAGACAACTCCCCTGCCCTGCCCCTCACATGGTTCAAAATGCAGCATAGGACTGACTTCCAGGTAGCACTGCAGCAAGATCAGATGCATACGGGAATCCCTCCCAATGTGGTACCTGAATTGAAGGACTCTTTAGGGGTCTGGAGAGATCTCCAGTATCTTGGGTTCCCCTGGAGAGGGACCCAATCCAAGCAGCTTGAAATGAGCTCCTTGCATGTTGCAGCAGCGAGTTGTAGCCTGGTTTTGCTCTGACGGACGATTGTCAAAAGCCTCCATGACAGTTTCATGGAGGGAAAGCTGTAGCTCCCTGTAGTGCCAGGGCTACCTTCTTTCTACTTCTGCACTCTCAACTAAGGCAAACCTTGTGAGTACTCCTACTGGCAAAGCAACTTGTAGATTCTCTGATCTTTTTTTTTTTTTTGAGCTCTTTAAATCTTAAATTACCACCACAAAAGAGGAGGAATTTTCCCATCCCCCTCTCCCTTCAGCAGCTTCTCAGAGACCATTCAAACTCTTAGAGATGATCCAGTGGGCTCCTTAAAGGAACGGAGTCTTTGAATTTTGAAATACTTTCCCCTTTACATGTCATACTTGTAGATTTACCTACTTTCTGAATACACAATTCACTTACCTTGGATATTGGCATTTTTATGATTCTCACTTTTTGAAGACTTTGGAATATCTTTAAATACTTTTCCTTCTTTTGGGTGGAATAACCTTCATGGTCTGATTCTTTTGGGATCATACTGGACTGATCTAATCTCTAAACTTTTCTTTTACCTATGGACTGGCTTTATGGGAACAAAAAAGATTGTTTCAATTGAAATTTCTGAAACTTGGAAACTAAAATTGAGTCTCCCTCTCTTCTCCCATAATAACGCTATTGTGAAAGATAAGAGTTTGTTTGGCTTTGCTTTAACTTAGTGTTCTTAAACAACTCCGTCTACTATGATGTTGCTATATGACTTCACAACCTGACCTTGAAACCGCAGTTTTGAAAACACTTCAGTGAGCCTCTTGTATGGGCATACTCCTAGAAAATGCATGACTCAGATACAATGCAGATTTCTTCAGAGGCTTTACTTACAGACCCAGTGTTTCTGGATCCTGATTTAATTCAACTTTCAGTAAAGGATTTTTTGAAGATTTTTTAAATGGCAGTTAGAACAGCAGTCCATGAAAGCTTTCAATCGGATCAACTTGGAAATATATATTTCAACTAGAAGACTAATCTTAAGGAAGAGGATCAACAAACAACAATAAATGAGGAACAAGAGGAAGAAAAGATACTGGACTATGTTGAGGGAACCTTGGATATTGACAATCAATTTGGAAGATCCTACAGAAATAAATGGTCATTTTTGAAACTGAAGACTTCTTTGAATGAATAACTCAGACCCTAACAAGGAAACACTTTCTATGAGGCCTCTGAAATAAATGTAATCTCTTTGTTTTTGAGAATCCCAGAAATTTGACATTTGAAATTGGGCTACAATGATGGGCTTCATGATGGGCTACAAATCGTTACTTTGGGAGAACTTTAACATATATGATAAAAGATATCGTATTAAGACTTTGAGACTTATTGCCAGAAACCAGAGGATTAAAAATAACAAGAAGAGAAAAATTTAAATTGGAAAATTAGGGAGACTTTTAAAGGATTTCTTAAAACCTTAACTTGTATTGAGAATACCCCATACCCTTTAATGATCTAAAAATGGAGACTTGATTTCTGCATAGTTTTATATATATAGGCATTAAGTTCTGATGAAGTAGGAACCAGGGGCTCAGTCTCTCCTTTAATAAAAATTATAACCTTAGCTATATAAAAAGAGAGCATATATAAAAGAGTTTCCTTTTCTTTTTATCCTTTACTAACTTTAGATTTCTTAGTTTAATTATTAATAAATTGGTGAAGACTTAACAGAGACTTGATTCTTATTTTATAGTTTGTAGCTTAGTTTATGGTTAGCTCAAGAGAGGTACAGTCCATATAATATTGTTTGATTTTTATGGAACCAGAGACAACATGATTTTGTATTTTTTTTCTGCAATCTGATAAATAACATATATTGATCTTAGTCAAAAGATTTCTGAGACTTTTGTTGGTACCGAGAGTACCCCTCACTTTTGGATGATTTAAAAATGGAGGGCAGATTTTTGTATGATATTAAAACATTATCAAGTCTTAAAGAAGTTTGAACTTGGGTTGATCCCACATATAATATTTGAGACCATATATAAAAGGTTTTCATTTTATTTTATATCAACTTTAGATTTGTTGGCTCAACGACTAATATCAAGGTGAAGATCCAGTAGAGACCTGATTTTTACTTCATTGTTTAGTGAAGTTTAGCTTTTAGTTTAGCTTTTAGTAAGGGAAAAAATAAAAATAAAAGTTTAGCTTTTAGTGAGGGAAAAAATAAAAATAAAAATAAAAACTTACTAAATAGTACAGGTAGATGAATTCCTCTTTATTTGTTAAAACATAACACAGAGAACTTATAGATCACGGGGTTAAAAGAGAGATGCAGTTTACATATTATTCTTTGACTTGTATGGAATTAGAGACAACATGATTTTGTATTTTCTTTTGTAATATGACAAAAAACATGTACTGATTTTAGATAAACTAATTATACTAGAGAGCGTTAGAAGTAACAAGCAGATATTGTGATAATGTCAAACTCTCCCCAGTTTTGTTGTTTTATTGTCATCTCTGTGTTTGTGTGTTTTCTTTGTATGTGAAACTTAATAAAACTTATTTTAAAAAACAAAAACAAAATAAAATGCAGCATAGGACCAATCAAGATCTAGAACACACAATGAAGGTGAAGTACTCCTTCCTTGATGCCGGTTCCATGACAACAACCTTCTCAGCATCAAGGGATAGAGGAAACACTCTGTCTAGGGAAGTGATGTTCTGTATTCTTGGCACTTGGGAGGGGCAACAGTGGGAGGGCTTCTGGAATTCTGGCCCCACTGGTGGACCTCCTGATGTCCCCTGGGTTTTGGCCACTGTGTGACACAATGTGTTGGACTGGATGGGCCATTGACCTCATCCAACATGGCTGCTCTTATGGTCTTATGTCTGGGGCAGTGATGCTCTGTCTTTTTGGTGCTGGGGGGCAACAGCAGAAGGGCTTCTGGAGGTCTGGCCCCACTGGTGGACCTCCTAATGGCACCTGGGTTTTGGCCGCTGCATGACACAGAGTGTTGGACTGGATGGGCCATTGGCCTGATCCAACATGGCTTCTCTTAAGTTCTTATGTTCTTCACTTCCTAGATATCATCCTGTCTTCCCTTTACGATGTCACATGTTTGATAATTGAAATAATACCAGCTGGAAAAGAAATGGCAAAATGCCCTGCAAGGTTAGCTTGGCCGAAACAACGCATACAACAATAGGCCCAGTTCCTGCAGCTAAGCTTTCTATCCAAGACAAAGCTTCTTTCTCTTTTTTTTAACCTATTTATTTTCTGTACCCGAGACAGAAAGAAAGCCACTTTTGTTTTTCAGCTAATCCTTACATTGTCTTGGCTAAGAGATATGTTATTGTCACTTCCTCTGGCTGATAAGAGTTGTATCAAGGTTGCGGGAGGGGGAAGGAATCACAATTTTTCAATTTAAGTGACTGCTCCTATCAGCCGGAGTCTCAGTTAAACAAATCCCCAGCGAAACAAGTGATAAGGCACAATCTATTAGGATATTAAATCGAAAATTTGTTTCCCATATTCGGTGCACCAGAAAAGGATTTCTCCTGGTGTTTCCTGATAATTACTTACTAACTGGTGCAATTAATATGCTCTCCAGTCAATTACCCTGACACAAATATTTGCTCTGGCGTACATTTATTGCATTGATGATGAACTGCTGGAGATGTCCCAGCCGCCCAGGTCTCTATGGTGACTCCTGGATCATCCACCTAGAGAACATGCTATGGCATGTATTATTGGAGATCTTTTGCCCTAGCTGCGATTGGAAATGTACGTAGGTGAATTTGTAAGGCCCTGCTCTTTAGCCTTCTGGCTACACACAAGCAACAGGAATGGAACATTTCAGCATGTTGTAAAATCAGGTTTGCACTAAGAAATTGCCTGACATATTGAAAATGTGACTAAGAGATTCTGGCCTTTACCACTGCTATTTTCAATACACAATAAGAAGAAATTGCAAATACACTTCACACAATGTATGCAATATTTGGAAATGCCTGAAAGTGAAGGCTGACATAAAGGCTGCATGCTAGGCTGGATGACTTCAGTGACAAGGCAAGAGTGTGCATTTGGATATTCCCGATCCAAAATTATACTAGAAATTGCTGTTTCATTTTGGCTCAGGAATGATATTTACACCCCTAGATTTCTTGATTTTGTCCAGGTTATTTCATCTTGGGTAGACCAGGCACCCAAGTCTGTACTGTACATCGGGTCTACTGCCACTGTTTTCAGTGAGTGGTAGACCTAGCATACTTACTCCAGAAGCCCATCTCTAGCTGACATGCAGACAGTTGATCTTTCATTCTGGTTCTGCCTTACCAAGTGCATTCATCTGGATAAAAGAGCTCTGAGGAGCTTTGTGGAATGGGGGAAAAATTCAAAGGCATATGTAAAACCAAACACAAGGGCTGCTAGCTTCCTTCTGAAACTGGGCAGCTAGGGGTTTCCGCTGTGAAGGGTGCATGAGAAGAGAGGGGGGCATGCTAGAAAGGAGAAAAAAAACAGTTCCAGTCTTCAGAAGGCTTTAGACAAATAAGAGGAGGATCTAATTGCCAAATAAAAGAGGAGGGTCCCAGCCACCATGTCTATGCATCATTTAACATTCTGTTAAACTTGCCTAATCCAGCCTAAGTAGTGCCTTTGCTTGCTGTTGTCGCTGTGCATAAAAACCAGATCGCTCATGTGTTTGCCTGAATAACACTGCACATTGCAGATACCATATGTATTTTGAAGCGTGGTATTTCCTGTGAGTCTGGGTAAGCACTGGAGGTTCCATATATTGTCGCCATTTTAGTGGGTTTTATTGTTTAATTATTAACTGAACTTTGTATGTTGATTTTAACGCTGTGAGCCGCCTAGAGCCGCTTTGTGCTGGCTAGGCGGGATATTAATTCAAATAAATAAATAAATAAATAAATAAAAATATTGTGTATGTTCTTCAGGCTCGCCAGCAATCACACACAAGGCTACGTTGGATTTTTTAAAAAACATTACATTAGAATACAGGCCTTTATGTGCATCTTATACAAATGACACTAATATCAGTTTTCTATCCATTCATATTGCATTTATGCCCATTTTGTATTTTTGTATTCAGTTCTGTGCACCTTTCCTATCTTTCTGCTTTGACGTTTCAAGTGTAAGCAGAAATTCAGTTCACAACAGTAAGTGGTGCATACGTTAAGGAGATGCTACTAGGAAAAAAAGAGACCGTTGGGAAGAAACTCCTGGGGAACACAGAGGCAGAGGGGTGATCTTGGTGACTGGGAGCAACACGACTTACTGGCTAAGGAATCCTAGGGCAACTGGAACAAACAGTGGCTCAGATGCCATAGCAATAACAGCAAGCATTGCTAGATGGATAGAAGATGGGCAGGATGGGTTAGAATAGTAGGAGATATATGGCAAACTCTCCTTATGTACAGACATTGGCCAAGGACAGACTGGCAATCTGCCCCGGGAGAGCTCCATTTGGGAAGCAGGGGAAGGGAGCCTGTTCGGACATCCGCAGCTGTCCCTCGGCTCCCTTCCGCACTTACACACTTTGAAGCCGGTTTCCTCTCGCTGTAGAAGGACACCAGGAGAAACCGGTGTCCAGGGGCCATCTTCCGCATGCCTCCCGCTTTCAGGCAGGAAGAAGGCGAGATTCAAGTGGAGGCAGATGTGTGAACGTGCCGTTTCGGCAATTTGTGCATGAGCGCTCATGCGCACATACACACATTGCCTAAAACAGCCCTGCCACAAGCTGTGGAGGCCGGCCCACCCGGGGCCGCTCCGCAGCAGTCTGAACGCTCTGTAACAGCATCCTTGCGCAATACACTGGCCAGTGTGAATGGCCAGCCTCGGGGAATTTCCCCCCGCAGCTTTTGCCTCCGGATTCCTCCCGCTCCAGATTGCCAGTCTGTCCTCAGCCATAGAAAAGGCCAGATATGGGGCTGAGGAGGGCATGGGAGAGGGTGGCATAGGGTTGCCAGCTCTGGGTTGGGATATACATGGAGATTTTGAGAGTGGTGCCTGAAAAGGGCAGGATTTGGGGAAGGGAGGGACTTCAGGGGGGTATAGTGTCATAGAGTCCACCTTACCCAAAGCAGCATTTTCTCCAGGTGAACTCCTCTTTGTCACCTGGAGATCAATTGCAAAAGCAGGAGATCTCCAGCCACCACCTGGAGGTTGGTAAACCTAAGGTGGGGCAGCAGTGAAATGCATTGGGCAAGGAAGAGAATGACTAAATATGGTTCTGTTAAAAAGGGTCAGCAGATGGGAAGGATGAAAGAAGAACCAAACCAAAAGTTCTTTGCTGAGCTTTTTATATTCCAAAACTAGTCTCCAGAGATACAAAAAGGGTCATAAAACTGGGTGCCTCCTGCTTATCTTTTTCACTGCTAACATCTCATCTCCCAGGGTCAACTACAGTCTACTCAGTTTCAAGGTGCTATCCTGGAAACTGGCTTGATACATCATCATGTAGTCAAATTTCCTCCTCAAAAAGCCACATCAGGAAGCTGTGTTGGGTTCAGCCCACTCACCCTGGTAGCTTGGCTGGAGTCAAAATAAAAGAGCAAAGAATTAAAAAATGGCAGCTGGTGACAGAGGGAAGCTTAGTTGCCTCTTGGACCACACAGTAGAATTGCCTACTCCAGGTTGGAAAATGCCTGGAGATTGGGGGAGAGGAGTCTGATGAAGGCGGAGTTTAGGGAAGGGAAGGGCCTCAAAAAGGTATAATGCCATAGAGTTCACACTCCAAAGTAGCCATTTTCCCCAGGGGAACTGATCTCCATACTTGTAATTCTGGGAGATCTACAGGCCTCACTTGGAGGTTGGCAACCCTAGCCAGCCACCTAGCCAGTTTATCTCCCAGTATACCTCGGTACTCCAGTTGTGTTCCTTCTCCTGGTAGTACCCTCACCTTGAATGGTTTGTGTAGCCACAGTTAGGTCACAAGCATTCTCTGTGGTAGGCCCATTCCTATATAATGACCTACCAGAGTGGGTGTGGCAAGTGCAGAGTTACCAGCTATGGCTTGGGAAATACCTGGAGATTTTAGGGGTGGAGCCTTGGGAGGCTGGGGTTTGGGGAGGAGAGGGACTTCAATGAGATATAATGCCATACAGTCCACCTTCCAAAGTGGCCATTTTCTCCAGGTGAACTGATCTCTGTCACCTGGAGATCAGTTGTAATAGCGGAAGATCTCCAGCCAACACCTAAAGATTGGCAACCCTATTTCACTGGCTATGTTCAGAAAATCATGCAACACTGTTCCAAAGGGCATTTTTTTTAGGGTATATCATTCTAGGCTGTCCTTTAAATGTGTTTTAGCCTGTGCTTTTAACTGTGTTTGTATATTGGTTTTAACTTGTTGGATATTTATTTTGTCATTTCACTTTTTCCTTGTCTGTTAGCTGCTGGGAGTTTATGACAATGACGTGGGGTATAAATATTCTAAACAAATGAATAATCCGGTGATCACTTTGCACCTGTTGATGACTGTCACTTAAATCACTGAAATTCTCTGTGGCATCTGAGCAAAGTAATAAAAGTTGTCTCTGAATGTATCATCCAGACAGCTTGTTCACAGATGATCCAGTGAACTCTAGCTGGTCATGAGTCCAGCTGAGGACATAGATTTATCTTTGAATGCATGACATGGTTAAACATTGAGATTAATGTCTTTCCATCCTGCCATGACATCCAAAAGCTAACCTGCAAAACAATTCCAGGTTCTGAAACCTCTGTTTTTAATTTCTGACCCTCCCGTGGGTTTCCCATTAGTTCAGTGCCTGAGTTGTACATTGGGAAGAAATCTCAAAAGGGCAGCCATATTAAATTGAAGCAGGAAGGAAAAATACTCAGTTGTACTGTGATACCTCAGAGAATAATGGCCTTTATAGGTTATCAGTTTATAGTGCAATACATGCTGTTGCTCATTTGCAGCACAGGATCCAGTTTCTTTTCTCAAGGAAGCATTTCTGTTCCAGGGCTATTGCAATTTCCAAAACAGAAAAACACAATATTATGTTGCTGGCAAAATATTTCTCAGCTAACTGGGCTGTTGTAACTTACAGTGCAATCCTACACAGTTACTCCAGTCCAAATCCATTGATTTCAGTAGATTTCATTGTAGAGGACTGTCTACAATGTGATTGCAGAAATGTTTGTTGCACCTATTGGTCTTTGCCTGTGACCCAAATAGCAGTAATGAGCCTACTGGGCAAGTTTCAAAACAAAGTCCTTTACCACTTTCATCATCCCCATCTCAGCTGCTTTTTAGACATTGGGCTTTTCTGCATTTTACTTGCTGTTAAATTCCTGATTCTTTTGTGTGGTTCCCCCCATCGCATTCCACACACATTTTGCTCCCTCTAGTGGTCAATTCAATATCAAACTGTTATTTCCAGCTTATCTCCCTGCAGTTTCTTATCTGTCTCTTTCTGCCCCCACTTCTGAGGGGATCTGATTTGGGCCTCATAGCTTCCATTTCTGCTCTACTTGAACATATGTAAACAACACTATTACAAAGATACTAGATGGCTCCAGAGTTCTCTCATCCATACTTCTTTGTATGTGGGAAGCACTGTCAAGTCACCGTTGACTTATGGGAGCCCCAAAGGGTTTTCAGGGCAAGTGATTAAGCAGAGGTGCCATTGCTTTCCTCTGCATAGCAGTCTCAGTCTTCCTTGGTGGTCTCCCATCCTAGTACCGACTCCGCTTAGCTCAGACTTATCTGGACTTTATTGTCCCATCTATTGTGGCAAAATGAGAGGCAATAGTCCAGACAAGTTCAGACAAGTTTTTTTTTTTAGTCAGAGGGCATTTAAATTTCTTAATTTAATCTGGACCCTTGCACTGGACAGCTGCGCAGGAATACCTGGCTCCTTCCCTGCACCCGCTGCCACTCAGGGCCCCTGAGCGGGATGGGAAGTCAGGGGGCCCTGCCAGTAAGTCAGGAGGCCTAGCCCCGAGATGCCCCACTGTAGCTATGGGCCTAGGCAAGTCATGTAAGAGGGATTCAGATCTGATATATTCTGCTACAGTCATTTGGATGGCTTCTGGTGACACTCAAGGGCCTTGCTTTAATTCTTGAGTCTTCAGACCTTTTATTCTTTGCAAACATAGTCACTTGCAATTACACAAATGCAGGTGGACTTCTTTTTACCTCTTCATTCCTCCTGCTCTCTCCTCCCAGGCTCAGAGCTTAGGAAAATGTTTTCCTCCGTCTCAAGGGAAAGTCCTCTCAGGCTAATGACAGAGGCAGAGGTCCCATCCATTGCAGCAAAATGTCAAAGTACTTTTAAGGAGGTAATGGAGGCTGAAGAATGCAGCTTTTCATTATTCTTTGGAGAGAAAGAGGGAGAAAAATTAAAGGTAGGTCTGTCAAAGCCATGCATTTAAATGTCATTCTTGTCTATTTCTCAGAGGCTTACGTCAGGTTGAATGTAACAAGGGCTCCGCTTGTAGGAGCGAATGGAGCCGAGTCTGCCACTAAACAGCCTCTCCGAGGAATGAGGTGGAAAGCTGGACGGTTTCTCAGAGGAGTTTGCGGGACAGTGTTGTTATTTTTACATAATTTGTTCCTTTCCCCCAGGCAGAACTTCACAGGATGTTCAAATGTAATTACAGAGAAGACTTAGAAGTGCCCTGACAGGTTGTGATAGCACTGAGAGGTACACCTATCACATGATGAGAACTCCAGCTATATGTATACACATCATAACTGGTGTGTCTAAGTAACTACACAGTTACTGGTTCACCTGCCATCCTCAGGCTTTAGCCAAAGTGCAGCTGGTGGATGCTCTCGTATGCACACACACACACATGGAGCACTGTTGTAAGGCATTTAAAACACCAGAATTTGTGACAGTTTGTGTTTAATGGTAGATAGGCAGGTAGGCAGGCAGGCAGGCTGGTTGGTTGGTTGGTTGGTTGGTGGGAAGGAGAGAAGGAGGCAGGGGAAAGTGAGGGTATGAGGGTTTCCAGGAGGAGGGGAATAGCGTGGAGAAGGGGGAATGAGGTCCCTCCCACAAATCCTTCAGGTTTCCCACCATGCAACTGGACCCGACCTAGTGGCCAGCACTGTGCAACTGGGTCGTAGTTTAAACCAGGTAAATGCTGCCAGGGGAAGGGAAAGAGGGAAAGCTAAAGATTGGGGGTGGGGCAGATAAAGACAGGTAGGCTGGTGTGTGGGATGGAGAGAAAGGAGCAAGAAAGGAGCAATGAGGTCTTTCAGGGAAGGGAAGGAGGAAATAGTGGGGAAGGGGAAAATGAATTATCCTTTGCAAGTCCTTGCTGGTCCCCAACCTGTAAATAACTGCTTACCAGTTTGAGAACTGATGCCCCTTTAATATTTCCCCTGTTAAGGGACACCATCCCCATCATGTCATCAGACAAGCTTAATCTGTTTCTTTTAAAAGTATTCTCTGGGGGGGGACTTCTTTCAAAGGGCACTTAGGGGTCTGACTGAAAGTTTTATCAGTTTATCAAATACAGACAATAGATTGCTATGTATTTTAGCTCATCTTTTCGAATATTGTGCTGTTGGCTATTCTATGTGTTTATCTTTTTTTTGGTGGTCGTGAAACCTCCTTGTATTATTTATATTAGTTGCAAGCTGCCTTTAGAGATACCTTGTGGGTGGGGCAAGAAACAATGCAAAAATAAAATGAATATTTCTCATAGATTGCCCTATCTCCAACTCACTATGAAATAGATGGGTCCATGTCCCTTAAAGAGGTAATCGTAGTAGGAAATACACAGGTGCTATTCATGAATTTTGCAATAGGGCCCCTACAAAATACTGCTGCAAGGCAGGATAAGGACTGAAACTTCAGTCGCCCGACTTCATGTGAAGTCAGGATAAGGACACAAGGGAGACCCAGGAGGACCCAACTTCATACAAAGCACAGAAGGAAAACTAAGACATGAGTGAAATGCAAGAGGTATAAACTGTACACTTTGCAAAACTCAGAATGATGCAAAACTATGCTAGGAACTGTAATTCAGATTTCAGTAAACCTGGCAGTCTGTAAGGTGCCACGAGACTCCTTTCGGTTTTAGATGCAGCAGAGCAACATATTTATTCAGCTGGGCTAAGACTGGTTTAAAACCTATTTGGTTGACTCTAGCTAGAAACGTGGAGGGAAGGTGGCATGGTATAGCCTGATCTCATAACATCTTGGAAGCTCAGCAGGGTTGGCCCTCAGATGGAAGATCAGCAAGGAAGGCTCTGCAGAGGAAGGCGAGGGCAATCCATTTCTGCTTCATGTACCTTGAAAGCCCCTTGCTGGGGTCACCATAAGTTGGTTGCAGCTTGACAGTCTTATAATTTAGGGAGGGAAAGGATTGGTAATGGAGGCAGTAATGATCACAAGAACTGTGTTCACTGGAACACAACAGTCAACTAACAGAACAGGCCACACCAAATAGGCCTCAGGGACTTTAACTCCTCCTCCACTTATGGTCACAAGACCTGGCCTAGGATTGCCAACTCCAGGTTGGTAAATTCCTGGATATTTGGGGATTGAACTTTGGGGAGGGAACCTAGCAGAGGTGATGGCATATAGTCCGACTTCTGAAGCTGCCATTTTCTCCAGGACAACAGATCTCTATCGCCTGGAGATCAGTTTTAACTCCAGGAGAACTCCAATCCCCACATGCAGTTCTAACTGAGCCTATCCTTTCTAGAGAACCTCCAGGAGTTGTCATTAAAGCAAAAGTACATACCAATATACCACAGACAGCACATAGACATTCTAGTGATATCAATGGACTTAGGATATCAATGGATATCAATGGATATCAATAGGATATCAATGGATATCAATATAACTCTGCTTAGGATGGCATTGCAAACAAGATGTCTCTGTAAGTAAAGAATTCATCACTGAATTGGCTTCCGGCCAGTCCCAGAGTACTATGTACATTTTCAGTGACTTACTGGAGTAACTCTTGTTTAGGATTGCACTGCTAGGAACTACAAGAATGATTAACTGCCATTTATTATTCAATATTCAAGGAACGGTTCGAGGAGTGGTCGTTTTTAGAAATGGAAGGACTCTGATGCAGCCAACGCATTCTCTCTGTGAACTTCTTACCAGGCCCTATTTAGGAGTAGCAAGGTGGTACAGGACCTGCCTTGCAAAAACTCAATTTAAGAAATCAATTTAAGAAAGGAAGCTACACACAGAGTATGTTGTACTCATTGGTTTGAAAGGAAAAACCGTTAAGGTCAAGTTGTTTTTACAGAAAGAGACATATCAAAGTCTATTTTCATCACTGGCGGAACATAATCCCAAGAATGTTTCTTGTGCTCCACACAGTCAAAACAATTCAATCAGGGGGAATAACTGGAGAAAGATTGTCATGATTCTGGGAAAAGGCAGACTTCTCTACCCAGGGGAGAGATTGGGCCTTATTATATTATAGGGAAAGCCATAATCATAAGGGGCTCATAACTGGTAGAAAGCCACACCCTGTTTGTCCTAGAGATTATTTTAAAATTTTAATCCCTGAATTACTAGTTTGAGATGGGCATGAACTGAATCACAAAGTGAAATTCATCACAAATTTTGTGCTGTTCATGGTTCAGGAACAGAAGTTCATGACAAGTCTACCATCACAAACTTCCATGAACTTTCAGAGCAGTTTGTGTAGTTTGTGCTGCTTCATGGATTCAGCCATGAACCACAAACCAAAATGAGCTGCATTTTCCCTGTTTATGCCCATCCCTAGTACTGGCCGTAAAATACCTATTTCATTTTGGGTTTTCTTGATGAGTCTTCTTTTTCATGTCATTTTTTGTTTTCTTGCATAAAAATTTCCTCTTAAAATGTATGCACTTCTAACATTAGTCATGTTTCAGTAACATACAAGGTATAACTGTATAAGATATACATACGTTATATGTATAAAATTGTGATATAGATATATAGATACACACATCCACATGCACAATACACAGAAAAATCGATAGTAAAAATTTGGACATCTGCAACTGAATAAAATTGGATAAAGGAAATGTCTTTCTCTTGATCTTGCTAGATCTTTCTTCCATTTTTGGCCCAGCAGAGCACTTGATATTTCTGAAATCTCTGGTGACTAGAGGGAGGTTAAAAGGCAAGGAACAATATCTGTAATGTGGTACTGTTGACTCCAGTGTCTTGACTCTATCCCCTCAGCCTTGAGAAGAATAGATTTAGACAGATTCATGAAGGATAGAAAATTCAGGTGGGTACAGCTGTGTTGGTCTGAAGCAGCAGAACAAAGTTTGAGTCCAGTGGCACCTTTAAGACCCAATGAAGTTTTATTCAAAGTGTAAGCTTTCATGTGCAAAGCACACAAAATTTTGTTCCCTTTGTCTGAAGAAGTGTGCTTTGCACATGAAAACTTGCACTTTGAATAAAACTTTGTTGGTCTTCAAGGTGCCACTGGACTCAAACTTTGTTCTCATGGATGATGGATCCATCAAAGGCTACTAGCCATGGTGCTTAAAGGGAGCCTTCATATTTAGAGGTAGCAAACCTCTGAATACCAGTGCCAGGAGGTAATATCAAAGGAAGGATTTAGCCTCTATTTCAAGTTGGTTGGCCCTCCAGGGCAATTGGTTGGCTACTGGACAAAATAAAATATTGGATTAAATTAACCACTGGTCTGATCAAGGAGGGCTCTTGGTACACTCTTGTCTTCTCATGAGTGAAGGTTTGGATTATACGTTATCACTATAAATGTTTTAAATAAATGAATGATATGCTGATGACACCCAGCTCTCTTTGAACAAAACATCAGAAGCCGCTCTGGGCTGGGCCAGTGCCAGGATGCTGTGGTGTGGTGACTGAGGGAGAATAAGCTAAAACTCAGTTCTAACATGACCAAGGTAATGCAGGTCAGTAAGATGGAGACTTTGAAGGGGATTGTTTCCATTCATTCTAGATGAATAGGGATGGATTTGTTTTCTACAAAGCATTTAAGAGTGGTTAGTATATCCTGTACTGTTATTAGAAGATTAGGTAAATGTAGTTCCCAGATTCTGCTGATCTCACTACAACGAGCCATGATTTTGCAATGTCAAGGCTAGATTACTGTAATCTGCTCTGTGGGGCTGCCCTTGGAGATGATTCAGAAGCTGAAATTGGTACAGAACTCAACTACTTGCCTGTAGATCATAACCCAGAAATGGGAGCATTTAAGAACTAAAATAGATGTTACATCTAACGTGTGGCCACCATGTGAACTTGCAGCTGCACTTTGCTGAACGTGCCCCCCCCATGGGACAAATGGGTCAGGAAAATGGAGCAGAAGGGGAGACTGAAGCTGCTTTCCTCCCGTGCCATGGTCCCAATCCAAATCAGCCCCCTGTGACAAGTTAGGATTGAGTTTTCATAGAGAACCTGCAAGTGCAAGTTTGTGTGTTGGCCATGAATTAAGGGTAACATCTAATTTGTCTACTATTGACTTTCTGAATGTGAAGCAGCTTCATCAATTACCTACACACTTCCAGGTCCAATTCAAGATGCTGGTTTAGACCTCCAAAGCTCTACTCAGCCTGGGACCTGCCGCAGTGAAGGCCATCTCTCCTACTACAATCCTGTGTACCATCTCAGATAATCTCTGTTTCCCACCTGTCAGTGACAGAAGGACTACTCTGATCTGTAGGACATTGGGGGATGGAAACAAACAGTGGGAGAAGTATGCTGTTGACCCTCAGGCCAGATTTAGATGGAAAGGAAATTGCTGAATTCTGATTTTGGCTTCCATTTCATCCTCCCCCACTCTTTAACAAGCACAATTATGGATCTCAGGGTTTTTTTAAATAGATTGGTTGAAATCCACCTGTACATTTTGCTATTTTTTACTTCCTCCAGAGTCAAACTACATCCCAGGAGTTAGGTAGTAATTAAATTCCTTGGTGTTGCAATGAAGTCTAATGTGTTAATAAAAAAGTAATTGCACCTTCATTGTTTCAGCAGGTTTGCCTTAATTACACGGCAGTTATATTTCTCTTCATGCTTATTCACTCCCAGCAAGGGCCCTTCTTACCATCTGCTGAGATTTAATTAATATATGTTAAATGTCCTACTGCATTATTAAACCTCATTAGAAAACCTTCTTCAGATCTAGATCCAGGACTCCCCACATGTATGGGGAATGATTGGAAACATGATCCCTGACGTGAAATTAAAAAAAAAAGGGCTGATGAAAGGGCAAGGACGTTCAGCTTTGATGATAAACAGAAGGGGGGGGGGGGAGGCGGTTTTAGAATTTTCTCATAATTTCTCCCTCCTGTGCACTTCCAAGAACAAAACACACATGTTATTTGCTGTTGTGAAAGGCCTTGTAAAGTTGCTGTCAAATAAGAAGGAGAGAAGTTTGGCCAGATTGGCTCATTGGGCCACAGATTTGGCAGCCTCAGTCTTTGGCATGTTTTCTGTAACACTGCAGTGTTCACTAATTAGCACTGAGATCAGAAACCTTTCCACTGCTGCTCTTTAGGGATAACTGGGTAAAATAATGAGGTTATCTGCTTTGCAATTAATGATTATTACCAATTCTTACATTCCATTACATAATATGGTCTGGACCCATGCATGCAGCATTTGGCAACAGTTTTACCTGCAGAATCTGGGATGAAAGTATCTAAAATTAGTGCTGAATCTTGTATGGTTACAGTTCAAACAGCATTGCTTTGAAGTGAGGTGACGTTCCCAGTAATGCTTTGATTTTCCACAAATAACACTTTCCAAAACCAAACTTTCTTTGCTTTACAATGTTTGTGCTGTCTGGCATCAAACATCCCATATGACAGCAGCAGCCATTTGTTCAGAATCCCAAACAAGCAGAATTCTAAGTGTGGGCAGTTTGTAGTATTCAGAATGGTAGCTGACTGGGCAGTTACTGTTGGTTAGGTTTGCCAGTTGATGCTGGCAACCCATAGGGAGAATATGGGGGAAGAGACAATCTTCTCAATGTAGCAACAGCAAAAAAATGTGTCGCCATAGAGTTTGGGGTGACTCCTAGACTGTTGCCCCAGCATGATGACATCACTTCCTTTTTTGCCAGGAATGTCATTAATATCTATGTGACAGCAAGGAGCCACATTCATTTTTTTTCCTCCTGCTGGCTTGTTAAATGGTAGTGGGGAACAGGAGCATGGCCAGGAGGTCTCCTGCTATAGTGCGAGACCTGGCCCTTCTAGTGTTGGTACATATTAACAATGTATTGCCTTGCTTGCATTGCATATGCCCAAGGGTCATCACAGCCCTCATTTCAAATCAACTGCATTTTGGTATATGGGCTGGTCTTGTGCATAAGCAGTTAGTGGCATTGATCATATTGAGTATGCTCAGAATTTACCGGACTGAACTACATTTCCCAGGAAGCAGTGCAAGGACACAAATGACACTCACAAATTTCAATGCTCCCTCTAAGTTGTGGAATCTTGTGAGCAAAAAAATCTACTTTATGAGCTTCTGGCATTGAAGTTGTGAGCAGGTGATTTGGCCACTGTGTAAATTAGTTTGCTCTGGAGCCATCCTCCCTGAGCTCAGACAAAAATGTGTGAGCCGGAGGCCAAAAAACTGTGAGCTAGCTCACACTAACTCAGCTTAGAGGGAACACTGCTCACAATCCAGTTTTGAAAACTTGATGGATATGTGAATATGCTCTGATGTCTGTTGAGCAAAATGGGCAATGTTGAAATACCAGATGAGAAACGAGCCTCTCTTCACCTCAGCAGGCTTCATACCCCCAAGGAAAACACCTCTACTGTAAGTTATTTTTTTCTGTCTGATAGATTGAGCAGATGCTGAGGGAGGAGCCAGGAACAGCTGCAGAAAAGCAGTGACATCGTATGTCAGTGCAAAACATTTGCAATGCAATTTTAAAACAATTTCCAGTTCTTGACAACAACAAAAAAAACCCTTAGCATTTAATCTAGAGTTAGAGGGTGCTAGTTGCATATTTGCTATAAAATGGTGAATCAAGTAGAGGAACATTCAGACAAGTGTTCCCGCCAATGGCCTGCCTTGTTGTTTAGGGAAATTAGCTATGTGACAGGGGAGTCCAGCGTGGTACAGGGACCATACACCACATGTATACCAAGGTCCGGCACAGTAGGAAGACTCCAAATTTGTTAGGACTACCCACAAGTAAGGCAGCACCTCTGGGCTACACAACACTGAGCTTAATCGAGTGCAAATAAAAGAATGCAAAAAGAAGAGATGGCCGTTCTGAATTTGCATTGCGCTTTGCAATTACACTTTGTGCCGGTCTTTCTCCCTGTTGCCTTAGTGAATTCTTACTGGAAGGCAATGCAGCTCTTTCTTTCACATTGTTACTGTGGTCTTTTTTTAAAAAAATTCTGGCCATGTTCTTAACTAGGGCTGAGGACAGACTGGCAGTCTCGGCCGCTCTGCCTCCGCTTCAAAAGCGGAGGCAGAGCGGCCGTTCAGATGGCCGCATCGCATCCGGCGGCGTGCTCCTCCCGCAGCAGCTGAGCACCACTTCAAAGTGGTGCTCCAGCTGCTGCGGCGCGCGTTCCACCCACCAGAGCGGGTGTGAACGTGCACCGGGAGGGGGAGCCACGCAGCGTCCGCATGCCGCCGTAGGAAGCTGCCCGCAGTCTGAACGCTGCGGGCGGCTTCCTTCCGGTGGCGTGCGAATGTCGCGCCGCGGGGGAAATTCCCCCCACCTTAGTCTGCCGCGCCGCGGAGGTGCAGCAGACTTCCAGTCTGTCTTCAGCCTATGGCAGTGTGGTATAGTGGCTGGAGTATCAGACTAAGATCTGGGAAACCCAGGTACGAATCCCCTCTTTGCCATGGAAGCATGCTGGTTAACCTTGAGCCAGTGACATGCTCTTAGCCCGATCCACCTCACAGGGTTGTTGGGAGGATAAATGAAAGAGAGGATAAAGACACAGGTTGATTTGGGCCCCAGCTTGTGTGGCATAAATGAAGTGAGTAAGTAAGTAAGTAAATATGCAATTATACATGCCATATATGCAAATATGCAAATATATTGTAAATATGCAATTATATATGCAAATAGATACAAGTTTGTTCCATGTAACATTATTCATAGAAATGATCTTAATTCATCTACCCAATTTACACTGAGATCCATTTTTTTTGTCTTCCTTTTAGGAAATCTGCAGTCTGTTTCTCATCCATTCCATTTTGATCAAAGGGAATTTCAAAGAAAGGAGGGACAGGAAGGGAGGTTCTGCAAGATTTCAGAATTTTACTCTGTAAGTGCTCAGAGCCAGCCAGTGCCTTCCTAAACTTTCCTGTCCTCCTGCTAGAGCACCATCCTGTGGTATGTAAGATAAAACAATGGCAAGGGCTGAAGTTACAAAAGAGCGATTAATTTCTCTTTGATTTCTCTTTGAAGACAGCAAATAAAAACCCCTCTTTCAAAAGAGGGGAAAAGAGAACAAGAGAAATTAATGGCTGTATCTTAAAAAATGAATTTCAGAAAAAGAAATCCCCCTCCCCATAACAAGGCTAGCTGAGACAGAGTGACTTGTTCAAGGTCACATGGTGAGCTAGTTCAGTGTGCTGGGAATGCACAATTGCTCATTTCGTCTTCTTATTAAAACTAATTTTTGAAAGGAAGATAAATGCCGAGGAAGGTAAATTAAGCTTGCAGACAGGCAAATCCTTCTTCCCAGCAGAGTGTGGGAATAAAATCCACTGTCATGGAATAAAGCACCAGCATTCACCTGACAAAAGAAGACAGGAGACAACGAAATCTGGGTTAAATTTGGGATTGTTAATTTAACTAAAGTGACTGATTTGCCTTTCACACACACTGAATAATGCACTTTCAATCCAGCTTCAATCCACTTTGGAACTGGGATGTCCTGCGTGAAACAGCAAAATCCATTTGCAAACAATTGCTAAAGCACATTGAAAGTGGACTGAAAGGGCATTGTTCAGTGTGTGTGAAAGTGACCTAGTCTTAAATGTGGTTTGTAACGAAGCACCAGACTGGTTGCCAACCTTTTGGGTATCACCACCATTGCTCCCAAAATTGTTGGCAGCTTTGTGTATCCCAGCCAGCACATTAACTGTGCCATGAAGTCCCATACTTCACCTCCCTCCCCAAACATACCATCCAAGCAATTAAGGGTTTCACTGATGTTGCTCAGCAAAATGCATAACAGCCAGTGTTTCCTCTAAGCTGAGTTAGTGTGAGCTAGCTCACAGTTTTTTAGTCTCCGTCTCACACATTTTTGTCTTAGCTGAGGAAGGATGGCTCCAGAGCTGATTTATGCAGCAGCAAAATTGCTTGCTCACAACTTTAATGCCAGTAGCTCACAAAGTAGAATTTTTGCTCACAAGACTCCACAACTTAGAGGGAGCATTGAAAACAGCCATGCTGGATTGCACCAAGGATCCATCTAAATCCTACGAGGATTATCCAGATGCTTCCAGGAAGCCCACATTCTGAATAGGAAGGACATAGCTCTCCCTCACATTGCCCCAAGAAGTTGTCTTCAGTAACATGCTGAGCCTGGATGTTCTACTGAGTTTATCATGGCAAATTGCCAATGAGAGACCTATCCTCCAAGGAAGGCATTTGCAATTTCTTTCCTCTGTACATTCCAGACTGCTTTTGATATATTTTAACATAGGCTTATTGTAATCTGAGCTGAAAAGACCCTTGTTCTACTGTGCCACAGTTGGTGTTGAAGTGTCATTTACACAGGGACTTAACAAGCATGAGAGATATATGCTTGTAACAAAGTATGTTGTTATTAGGGCCATATCTGAAATGGTGGAGATGGACCTCTGTCTAGGCTTTGAGCTAGAATCCGACCTAGTAGTTGAATGAAATAACAATGCTCAGATGAAGTGCAGAGTAGCTCCTCTTTATCTCAAGCTTTAGGCATGGCACCCTGCCCAGGTAAGAGCTGGACTGACTTCCATCTGGTCAGAGAGTGGCTAAGAGCTGGAGGGAAAGCTCAGGGATTCCAGCCCCACAAGGCAGGGAGAGGACACTTGCAGGGAAAATCAGATCTGAATGGTGCTTAACCCTCCTGTTCACAGTCAGTTTTCTACAGAAAATGTCACCTGACCTTCAGAAGTCTGAGAATATAAATTCTGGAGGTGAGTTTCTTGGGGGTTACCTGTTAATTGAGAAGTGTTCTGCCTCTTCCCCCTGTGTAGACAGCTCTGGTATGCATCAGTTGACCTCTGGATTTTTTTTGTTCACAAATACAGACTGCATTAGACATGATCAGCACACATATTACCCCTGTCCACAACATGGCTACTTGAGTCAAGAGAAATAGCAGGGTGTAAATATTTTAATAAATAATCACATAGTGATCTTGTGCACTGGGGGAATCTCATGTCCCCCCAATACATGCAATTGATAGGCTCCCAGTACACACAGTGTACTCATTTGTCATCAGAATCCATGTACTGCTAGCGGCTCTCTTGTCTGTAGTGGTGATGCACCGATCAAGTTGGGCTGACGTTTGGTGAAGCTGCCAGGTGATAGCTTTGATCCATCACGTGGCAACTAGACTTTTGTATGCAGACGCTCTGGTTGGGATTTACTCCAGCCACTGTGATCACAAAGAAGGCTAATGGTGCCCAGCCAACCTTGACAGCGACAGAAGATGCTTGTCTATTCTGTTGTGCAGGTAGCTTCAGTAGAAGTTGATCCTTCTGATTGCCAGAGGAGATGATGGATGTAGAAGATGATACATCAACACCCAGCAGTTGATTGGTTCATCATAGCCTGCAGGGTGAAGCAGTCCTCCAAATCTGAGAAGTACTGGCAATCGCCAGATGACAGCAGCTCTTTGGGCAATACCGTTCAGTCCCTTCTTTCATCCAATGCTGAATTCCCTTTTGTGTGCTTCTGATGACTTTGCTGTGTAGGCTGAATGTTGTGAGCCTGGGAAGGACATTATTATTCTTTCTCTACAGCAGAAAGAGGAGATATATTAAGCCAGCAGATGGGAGTGACTCGACAAGAAGCGTGATTGGATAGCAGAGAACCTGTCCCTGTCCCTGATGGAGTTAATAAAAAATAAAGAATGATTCATGGCAGATTTTTTTCCCCCTTGGGCTTGCCTTTGCTTGCCTTAGATTCAGTCACCCTTCTTCATCTGCATCTATCCACAGCTGGGCTGTGGATCCAAAGGAGCTCTCTGAAGTTCTGTCTCGTATGTTTTCTGATAAGCAAGAAAGGACAGCGTGTTTATCTGGTTATTTGCTTCAAAATAAGAAAAAAGCACTGATTGGCGTTGCTGTTTTGCAAAGAGGAGTGTGCAGCAGCACAGAGCATTTCTTTTCCAGGAAGTGGCTGTGGCTCAGTGGTAGAGCATCTGTTTGGCATGGAAAAGGACCCAGGTTCAATCCCCAGCATCTCTAGTTAAAAGGACCAAGCAGTAGATAATGTGAAAGACCTCTGCTTAGGACGTTGGAGAGCCACTGCCAGTCTGAGGTGCTTTCTTCACCCGTATTTTGCCTCAGTTTCTGAGTACATCCTATTCTTCCATTCTGCACTACCTCCCGCTTTTGCTTCCAGTTTGTGTTGGGGCCTTTTCTTGTTTCTGCATTTGTTTTACAGGAATCTGCATTCAGACATCTTCCAGAACACTGTTGCCCTGTAGCTACCAAAACTCCTTTTGCTGTGGTTCTTTGTTCTCATCCACTTTCAAATCATTAATCTTTTCTAAAGTAGAATTGTTTCTGCAGGAATTTAAGTGCTGCCCACTGCCCTCTCCCATTTCCGCCTCTCTCTCTTTAGATTTACACTCCCTCCCCATTCTGTTTCCTTTTCCTCCTTCTCCAAAGAGAAAAGAGGATGTGTCCTCCCACTCAGGCAAACTTTAAAAAAGCCAAAAAGAGCATAAGAAGGAATAAGTAAATATAAAGGATTAGGGGATTCCCTGCTCCCAAATGTGTCAGTCTTGCATGCATGGATTTTCCCCCTCCCCTCCCTTTCTTTTTGTAGAAGAGGGAGGGGGGGAGTGAGGGGGAGTTGGCAGCCAGTTAGCTCAAAAAAATGTGGGTTTTGCTTGTAGATGCAGAATGCATACAGAATACACAAATAAATAAACTGGAGGAGGAAAAACCAGTGCAGAGGGAATGTGTGTGACGCTGAAGTCAACCCTTAAGGCTTGACTTTTCAGATTCTCTGGAACAAGCTGTCAGTGCAGAAAGGGCCTGAGTAGACATTAATGACTTTTGAACCAAAGGTCTGATTCAGCATAAGGCAGCTTCATGCATTTCTTGTTCTGGCTGTAGCAGGATTGTCCAGAGGTAAGCTATGGACTTTTTAGGAGCAGGGTTCTATTCAGTAGCTGGGAGGGGGGGCTGAGAATCTCCTGAATTACATCTCCAGATTACAGAGATTAGTCCACCTGGAGAAAATTGATGCTTTGGAGGGTGGACTCTATGGCATTATACCCCCCTGAGATCCCTGTCTTCCCCAGGCTCCACCCCAAATATCCAGGAGTTTCCCAGTCTGGAGGTAGCAACTTTGCTCCCCATCCCCCACTGGTGGTCAGGGGGGACCTGGGAACCCTAAACTGGAGGCTGGGTGTGACCTTCACAGAACTATGAAGTTCAAGGACACTTTTAGTGGGTCCAGGTTCACTAGCCATGGGACCTCTTTGAACCAGCAATATTTTCTGCTTAGTCCAGGGCTTAAATATCCTGAAGAAGCACACACACACACACACGTTCTTGGGGTTAATCTAGCCAGGGCTTGATTGAGGCTTGATCCTATGAAGGGCTATATGTACTCGGGCAGTGACCTGGCATGGTAGCAAGAACATGGGCTGTTGGTTTGGTGCTTCATCTTTGACATGCTGCCATTTTGTGGGCCTGCTACTACCAGGTGGGGAAAGAACTTGGGGAAATGGTAGCCCAGGGTGTAGCCCCTGGGGTTGGAAGGAGTTGCAAGAATGCAGGAAAATTCAGTGTATCATTCATGCATGGATGGTTATATACGGCCCAATATTTAGGACAACTGCATCATCCCTATGAAGAGAAGGGAGACCATCAAGGAAGATTTTACAGAGGAAGTCAATGGCAAACCACCTGTGCATCTCACTCATGTTGAAAACCCCTTGGTGGGATCATCCTAAGTTGGTTGTGATTTGATGGCATCACATATGTATGTACAGGGGAAAGGCAACATATATAAGAATCCATCAAATTTTGTATTAGTAGGACAAATACAACTGTGGTCGTTCTTCAATCCAGTTTCTGTGTCTCATTTTCAGACCAAACCTTCTGTCAGAAATTACATGGAACCTGCACGGATACCATCAGATATAATTAATGCTTCTGTATCCATTTCCCCGTGCACACATGTGCTTTGAAGTTGTCACCAATCAGGCCAAGAGAATTCAACCACTTCCAAATCAAGGGCTCACTGAACGCCAGGCAATTACTGTGCTCCAGATGATGAGCGAGGAAACATCTGTCTTCTGTTTGCATATCTAGCCAGTCAGCCTGCCAGCAACTGTAATAGCTCATCCCAGTCAAAACTTCCTAATCTTGGAGGGATATTCAGTCCTACCTGCTTCTCTTGAAGCAAGCTGGGAAATGGCCCCTGTGTTGCCAAATGCCAGCTAAAAATAAAACCCATAGAGATGCAAAAGGCAGTTCCTCAGAAATTCAAACAGCCATAATTATGGTATGATGGCTCTTGCTCAATTTATGCAAAGCCATCTCAGCTGTGTTGTTGAAGGACTCACAACACTGTAGCATTTCCCTGAAGAGCATCCCTTTTAACGCTGCTCAGGAAGTCTCCCATGTTGCAAAATTCACGTTCAATGGAGGAAAGTGTCATTTGTTTTTAATACAGCTTAATTTATGGCTTTGTTTTGCGGATTTCCCCCGAATGCCATGTGAAAATCTTTCATTTGCAATGGCAAGCCCTGAATGAGTAACCATTAATGAAACCAATGCATAGCCTTTACTGCTTGCTAGACTGAGATTTAAGGCTGGGATGCCAAATATCATAAATTTATGAATGTCCCAAAGGTCATCAAAAGGAGTGACTGTGCGAGGCATCCAAGATGCTATATCCCCCTCCCGACATGCAGATAGTATACATCTAGTTTTAAACAAGGGCAATGTTCAGAATTAATCATTATGTGAATGAACGTGGGGAGAGCCTCATGCATGCATGCATCCTACCGCTTCCTCCTCCCCTTACATGCAGCTTGATGATTAAATTAAAAAACAAACCATGGTTTGTTGTTATCTAAACCACAAAATATGGTTTCTTCTCTTCCCTCCAAGCCAGGATTAATTCTAATTTGTAATCTTGCTTTGGAAAAAAAAAGAGGGCAAACAGTAGGGCTATTGAGAAGGGGAGACAATCTTCATAATTTGCCTCTCCCATAGTGGTGGTGGACAATGCTGTCAAGTCACAGCTGACTTATGGTAACCTCGTAGGGTTTTCAAGGCAAGAGACATTCAGAGGTGGTTTACCATTGCCTGCCTCTGTGTCACAATCCTGGACTTCTTTGCTGTTCTTCCATCCAAATACTAGCCAGGGCCAACCCTGCTTATTTTCCAAGATCTGATGAGATTTGGCTAGCCAGGACCACCAGATCAGGGCTATCCAATAGTAGAACTTCCATTTCCCCTTCATTTTCTTCCAGGGATTTCCCTGTTCACTAGAAGCAGAATTTCAGGGGACAGTTTGGACTGCAGGGGGAGAAGGGAGGTGAGAAAGTTCTGCTCCACTGAAGGAAAGCAGAGGAAGAAGGGAGGTGAGAAAGTTGTGCTCCACTAAAGGAAAGCTCCACTAAAGGAAAGCCAGCAGTGGATATTTTCAGTGGGACCCAAGCCCATGTTGTGGTTTATTTTAGATGTATAGTTTGTCATAACACTGAATTTATTCAGCCATAACCAAAGGGAGCAGAGTATGGGTTTTAGATCCCCAAGTTCATTCACATATTGGCAAACTATGGTTTGTCAGGACTCCTGAACCATGCCATAGAGAAGGCCAGCATGAATGGTAACTATACACTACTGATTTTTACTAAGTCCAGTCATTGGTCCATTTTGCTCTGTATTGTCTATCCTTTATGGCAGTGGTTCTCCAGGACTTCAGGCTGAAAAGGTTCTTTCTAACACTGGCCACAACTTCTACCATGGCAATTTTATTTGCTGTAATGGTATATCCCTGTGTGGTTTTTTTTTCTCTCTCCACTATATGCTGTGCTATATATGTAGCCTGACTTTTCTGCACTTGTAAATGTTTCAGCCATCACAAATTAATGTAGGAACACTGTTCAAAAATACTGGAAACCCCTAACAGCATATAAGGAAGCAAAGGTTCTTGCCTGGAATGACCACATTGCAAAAGATATGTAGAGGGGAAACGTGCAAAATCAGCACAGGTCTTTTTCTTCCCCATGCTACCCAATGAAAAAAAAATATTCCATTCATTTGGGCTTCAGTTTTTCAGAATAGTCTTCAGAAGCTCTAGAATTAAAAAAGAGAGAGAGAAAAAAGACTAAGTCTAAAACCAGACTTCATTTTGAAGCCTTCAGTGCTTGACATAGATTTCTCCCCATAATTTGCGCAGTAGAACCAGTTAGATACCTATTTATTCATCTATTTACTTTATTTAAATCCTGCTTTCCTCCCCAATGGGGACCCAAAATGTCTCCCATTGTTCTCTCCTCCTTTTTATCTTCACCACAGCACTGTGAGATAGGTTAGGCTATGCATCTTGATACCATTAATCACAGAGAAAAAGATTTAAAACTGGAGGGTTAAAGGGCTGAGAGGGGCAGCTCTGGCCACTAGGCCGGCTTCAGTTTCTTGGAGTGTGAAGAATGCCCTGGAAGCTCCAGCAGTCCACTAGAAGTTTGGGGCTTCTCCAAATCACATCTAATAATGGGCTAGAATTGGATACAATGAAATAGATCCAGAGTAAATTTTACCTCAGTGGAATGGAACTTTTCCGCCACCTCTCTCCCACTTCAGCCCACTGATCTCCATGGAAGGCTGCTTCTGGGGGATAAAAGATCCTGAGGAATGACAGGTCTGCAGCAGGAAGAAGGAGTTCTTGTAAAGTATCAATTTGATCTCTGTCTCAATAAAAGGGTTCTCTTCCACCGGCAGCTGCTCCTATTGTCTTTGCTCTACTCCAACAACAGGTGTCTTTCTCCAAACAACAAGTCTTCACAGTGAAAAGGAACCACTGGATGCAACACATTCTCCACAAAGAGAAAATTACTTATTTATATCCTCATTTCGCTCCTTTTGTACCCTGTCTTTCTCCCCAGTGGAGGACCAAAGCAGCTTACATCAGTCTCTTGAACTGAGCATGTCACAGAAAATATTTTTTAAAAATGCAGAAGAAGGGAGAGATATGTGCAGCTAGCAGGATGACGAAAGTGTGATTGACATCAGGTTCAGCCAAACTGTCAAATATTAGCACGGAAGGGGAATTCTTCTTGAGAATGTCTTTTTGCCTCTTGAAGAAAACCTGACCTGAGCTCCGGTCTCCTTTCCAGAGGTGTGGCCAGAAGTACAAACTTACTTTGTACCTAGGTGCCTAGGTGTGGCCAGAAATACAAACCTGTTAGCAGAAGCTGAGTTTCAGAGGGCAGCCATGTTCGTCTGCAGAAAATAGTTAAGAGTCGAGACCAGGAGCACCTCAGAGACCAACAAGAGTTTCAGGGTGTAAGCTTTCGAGAGTCAAAGCTCCCTTCGTCAGCATGAGCTCAAGAGCTCTTGGTCTTGGCAAGTGTTGCCAGTTTTGAAACTGGTCCCTCTAGCTGTCCTTTTAATATCAATTTGATCTTATTGGGTGATGTTATCTAATGTCTTGCCATAACTATCTTTACCTGCCCATGTCCACCCACAAAACTTCTGTTTTAGGGGACAGGACATTCCCCCCCCTTGTCCATTTGGAAACTGTGCCCTTGGCTCTCAGACCATGGCTCACAGCCTGCACCCCTGCAACAGCTGGTTCATTGAATCCAGGATGTGGTATTTATTTAAACTATATTTTTCTACTTTGTAAGCCACTTTGTGTTCCCACTGGGGAGAAAAGCAGCACACAAAGATTTATTTAAAAAAAGATCTAAAAGGTCAAATAAACTACTCTCCCTTGCAACTTGTCCCCCCCACACACACACCTTTCCTCCTACTTACCAGTGAGGCCTCATTTTCTTCCCAATAAAAATACTTAAACACATGTATGTAGGAAATGCAGATGACTCTAACGGGGAAACAGAAAAATAAAGTAGGAATTCTGAGTAAAATTATTGAGCTGGCAATATTGATGTTACTGGAAATGTAAAATTTCTAAAAAAAATCATTGTTTATATATTTTTATTACTCAATAGCTTACTGAAATTTTTCACGATCCTTAACAACAACAAAACAAAAGAGAGAACAAATACCCAGTTTTTCAAAGCTTTGGCATTCAGAAGAGCACATGTGTTATCTGTGTGGTACAAAAATACTGGGAAGATAAAAAGCTCCAAACATTAAACTACATGTGTATTATTTACTGCTGTCTGTGAAGTCACTGTCCAGTCTTCAGTCTTCATTGCAATCAATAAGAAGGAAGAACCAAATGGGGGAAAAAAAAGATAAAAATGAAGGAAAGGTAGGAATATAATGAGAGTTTACGAGACATCCATTGAGGAAGCAGGCAGGTGAAACTGATTGCATTCTGATGTTGATCAATCATGGCTTGTTGCAACCATCTCTTTCTGTTTTCACTTCTGGATATCCTCCAGTTATATATAATTCTATTTTCACCATGGACTCTCCTGAACATTCCACATGCTCCAAAATCAGTTGGCTCCCTGCCCTGTCACTCAGAAGTTGCCCCTGTCCACTGGCTGTGAGTACTCGTGTGCCATTGGCTGGGTGCTGGGTCTGCTCCTCTTCCCCACCCACTCCTTCAGCCACTGTGCCCTGTCAGAATTTCTGGCAGATGGCTTTCTCTCTTGACGAAGACACTTCTCCTGCTTCCCTCCTGTGTGGGACTGTTACCTCAGTGGCTGTTGGTAGGTGTAACGAAATGGCAGTTACCTGTATTTGTAAGATCGCTGTTGTCTGTGGAAAAATGTTCCCCCATAAGGTTCAGTTGAGCTGTAGTTCCAGAGAGGGGCCCGCAGGTGTACCACTCACTTGGTTGAATGGGGCTGAAGCAGAGCCAGAGGCCGGTCAAAGGAGAGATCCTATCCTGAGCTCACAACCTCCAGAGGTAGAGATAGTATTGTATGTCTGAGTCCCACCCACAGAAACAGCAGGCACCAAAACTCACCTCAGAAGACAATTTTTCTAACTTTTCCCTCAGTGGCTGCTGCTGGTGAGCCAAGCTTGGTTTCTATCAGTAAAGGCCTATTTTGGCCTTTGGAAGAAAACTCATTGTGTCTTTATACCCTGCTGAGTTGCCCCCTCCATGACAGCCATAGGTGTAGAGTACGGGGGGGCTTGAGGGCTTGAGCCACCCCTGAAATTTTCTGGGGGGGCTCAGCCACCCCCGGGAAAATGGAGCGCCTGCTGCTGCGCCTCCCCTGGTCCTTCCGAGGCCTGGCAGCTGCTGCTGGAGAGGGAGAAGGAAGGGGTGGCCGGGGGGGGGGGAGAGAGGCACCAGCAGCAGTGGCTGGTGGGCCTCGGAAGGGCCCAGGGAGGTGGGGCGGTTTCCTGGAGGCGGGGCGGTTTCCTGGAGGGGGGGAGAACATCGTCCCAGCGAGCGCACATGTTAAGGAGCCCCCCCCCCCAGGATTTCCAAAACTCTACGCCCCTGATGACAGCCAATGTGATGTGGCAGTCAGGGCTTCAGAGCATGGTAGAGGCTGCAGGTGGGGGGGAAGGGAAAGCTGAAGAGTGAGGGGGAAATTAAGGTTGGTTGATGCTTGGCTGGGAAGGAGATGGGGTTGCCAACTCCAGGTGGGGAATTCCAGGAGATTTGAGGGATGGAGCCTGGAGGGGTGGGGCCTCAGACAGGTACAATGCTATAGACTCTGCCCTCTAAACCAGATATTCCCTCTTGGGAACCACTGTTGCCAATCTCCAGGTGAGGGCTGGAGATCATACAGAATTACAACTGCTCTTCAGGTAGTAGAGATCTGTTCTCCTGGAGAAAATGGTGGACTCTGTGTCATTATACCCTGCTGAGGTTGCCACAGCAAATCGACGCTGAGTGCCCAAGGCCTTGGCACTCTCCCAGAGCCTCTTTCTAGAGCCCGTTGTATTTATTTCCATGACAGGCCTTATTCCTAGTAAGTAATAAATCCTAATTTTATGTAAAGCCCAGGTCAGAAATGTTTTGGTGGGCTGACTGCTTGGAGCTGCTGCTGCCCCTCCGCCAGGCCAATCCTGTCTTGCATCACCTGGGACTAACTTGTATAAGATGACACAACTTGCCTTGCCCAGGGCTGCCACCAGGAAAATGATGCTTGCCTTCTTAGGCTACAACCCCCCAAATGTCAGGCACTTTCCAAACCAGAGCTGGCAGCCCTAGTCATTTCTGTGGCCAGGTCACTGCAAGGGGAACACTTCCCAACCAACTATATTTTGTGCATTCAAACATCACAACAAACTGGATCAAGCACAAACTATAGCTAGTTTGTACTTGATCAGCAAATCCAAACCTGAGCAGCAAATCCAAACCTGAAATTAAGGTTTATGGCCATCCAAATCCCCAAAGGTTGTTGGACTGTCTGTATTACGACATCACAGCTAACTGGGAAAGAACTGCCGCCAGAACTGTGACATCACAACTACCAGGCATTTTATCAAGCTGCGCTTCATACATTATTACGATCACTGAACACAGTCTGTGCAATTAAGTTATGTGACATTTGTCTGCACATGTGCCCACCAAACAGCAACACCTGCCATGTGCATAAAAGTTAAAGTTGACTTTAAAAAAAAATGATGGAAAGGAGGGGGTTCTATTGCTGACATTACTATGTTAAATATCCATCAATATATACAAGCATTCTGCAGTGGGAGAAAACCCACCAATTTAAGTAGCAACTAGAAGATAGGCATTATTGTTCTTAACAAAATTGGAGCGGAGATAAATACTTGCAAGATAAATAGAAATGCCCATGGGACATCTGTGGGTATTTTAATACTTTATTTTATTGTTATTGGTTTTTCCCTTAGAGCCATTTCATTTATTTGAAATCCAGAGGAAAGCTACTACTCTGATCTGCTCCAAATCTTACAGCCATTACATTGATTACACTTATGTTCTTACAGCAGCATGAATGGCTAAAATTAAGAAGGTGAACTCAACCTTACAAACCAGGTCTTTTCAAGACCTTCAGCCAAATGCAACTCAATCCTTACACATCATATTCAGCAAACTGAAAACATCAGGTCGGTGTCCTGAAGATATGTCAAAATCACTGTCAAGAATGAACTGTCAATGAGCACCTTCTTTGTCAGGAAAGGGGTCGAAAAAAAGGCCGGTAACCTAATGACAGTTTACAAATCTATGGAACTCTCATTTTTGGAGGGCCTTGATGAATTCTGTTCACCCAAGATAATACAAACATGGAGAAAGTGCAGGACAAAAGAAAATTAAAGCAATGGGAAGAGCATCTTCCAGAATGGTGGGGAGACCCAAACACTCTAATTGTAATTATCTAAGAAAAATTACTTAATTGCATCAATGTGTGGTGGATATGTGATCATGAATAGAGATGCCATCCTCCAATTGGAGGGGGGGATCCCCCATTTTTTTTGTTCCTCCATGCTGCCAGCCAGCTGGCTGGTGGGGGAAAATCCCACCCTCAAATGCAATGTGCTGACATCTTCCAAAAGTGATGTCATCATGTAGGCGACACTCTGGTTTGGGACAAAACTCTATGGTTTGAGGGCAATTTTACCATAAAGTTTTGCCTGAAAACCCGAGCGTTGCCACACAATATCACCAACATGATGACGTCACTTCTGCATGATGTCAGCATATTGCAGTGCTCTGCCCCCACTCTTGGAAAGTTCCTCCCCCTCTCCTGCCAGCACAACGAAATGACCTGGCAACCCTAATCATGAATCTACATTTATCTGAATTAAAAAGCAAGGGGGCTTGTTTTGTTTTGTATTACATGACCTTTCAGTGCTCTAAATCCAGGGGACTCTAATTGATCTTTTAATTGCTATGAAACATACCATTTCCTTATATCCTTCTTCTTGGCAGCTTCAAAGTACAAGCAGAGGCCTGGCTGACTCTTACTCTCAACAGCTGTGCTAGGATCAATGAGCTATTGAACCAGACATGGAGGATGGCAGTGGAGAGAACCCCATTTGCTCCAGCATGACTCTCCTTTGCATCTGTGGTGTGTCCACAATAGTGAAACATCATCAGGGTTTTAGCTTCTATAATGCCCAGTAGCTCAGAGAACTCTTGATCTTCATATACCCTCAGTGTTGTCATTGCGTATGTGCCTCTAGATGTTTTTGAGGGCATTTCGCCCATAACTTGATACGGAACTACCTACAATTTACTTTCCAAACATGATATTTTTGGAATTTGGTGCCAATGCTAACCTTCCTTATTAAAACAGGCAGAAGGTAACTTACCTCTAAAAATCAAGCCGGGGGGGTGGGGAGGATAACTATTAGCATCATGCATTGCTTGCATTCTTCCCAAGAATATTTAATTGGCCACTTCTGAAAACAGAACATTACCCTGGGTGAACTTTGATCTGATTTAGCCGTGCCATTCTAATGTTCATTTTCAGCCTTTCCCTGCCTTACCTTTAACTCTGCCACTACTGGAGGTCTTTTTGTAGTCTCCCATAATGCATTTTAACCCAACCATTCCAAACATAACTGTGAACATATCAGTTAGTACAGTCAGTGCCCCATCACAGTTTAACATTCTCCATGCATGGTATGATCATGGGAACATAAGAGATGTCCTGCCAAATCATACCAGTGCTCCATCTAAGGCATCATCCCATCTCACACATTGGCCATCCAGCTGTGCTGGGGGACATGAAGCAACACTGCTGTCCTAGTATGACTATTCGGATGTCTACTGCCTCTAAATATGCAAGTCTCTCAAGTCACTATAGCTAGTAGTGACTGTCCTCCATGAATTTGCCCATGACTGCAATCCCAGTTCCATGGGAATTCAGGAAATACAAGTCAGCCATTCTGATCTATTTTATTAATTCATTCAGATCACTGCCCTAAATGCATATTAAAATGAAAACATTATTAACATTACATTCTATAATTTAAAGCTAAATAAGTAGATTGCTGTCCTCTTTCTTCTCTCTGCTCCAAATTCTAATTAGTTGGCAAAGCATATTTTAACTTAATTAACAGTATATCTTAATTACTTTGATTAACTTTACATGTAAATTATAATACGACATTGAAATATAAGCATGCTCCAGACCTCAGGCTACCACAGTAGCCCATCTGTGAACTGCACTCCAAAGACAGGAAAGATGGGAAATACCGGTACTGACACAAGTTTGCCCCTTAGCAAGCTTAACAATGTGGGCGCATTGCTCTCGTGAGGCAGAGTTACTTTCCGCAGACTAAGGAAGTCTAGCCTGGTATCAGTACCCACCATGTTAATCACCCATCATACCATACCTTCCAGAATTTCACACAGAGAGAACCTCCTAATCCTTATGTAAAAGATTACTGTCCAAGGACCCCAGAAACACTATTACATGTTAAGGGTAGGGCTGTGGTTCAGTGACAGAGCACCTGCTCCACACTCAGAAGGCCACAAGTTCAGTTCCTGGCTTTTCCAGCTAAAGGATCTCAAGAAGCAGGCTGTTGGAAAGACCCTTTTCTGCTTGAAATCCTGCAGTTCTTTTGCCAATCCAAGTGGACAGTACTAAGCTCAGTGGAGGCAGCTTCACATGTTAATCGCTGAAAGCTCTACTCCTCCTGCTATGCGGTATCTTCATTTATTCATTCTGCAAGAGTCTGTCTTCCATTAGTCTAAAAGCCAAGAGGGCGCTTGTTTCTTTGGCTAAACAGATATCTGCAAAACAGAATCCTCCTACCACAGGAAACGGACAATTCAAAATATGCCCCAGTAGATGTAGAATGTGGGTTGGCAATTGTGCACTTGCTGGTGTTCGTGCCCATACATTTGCTTTCGTGGGTGCCACAGATGCCTCCCTTTCCCTACCAGACATTTCACTGTTGGAGGACTTGGCAGGGGAAGAGACTCCCTAAAGAAATGATAACATCTAGCACCTCACATTTAACATAGTATTAACAAGTAAATACTCCACAAATGAAAAAAAAGAGGTACAAAAGAAGAATTGTGATTACCAAAAACCAAGGACCAGAAATTCAGAAATGCAGCATAACCGGGGAAGCACTTGCTTGGCTGGAGGCATGAAGACCCACCTTCAGATCTAACAAGAAGAGTTCTTGTTCAGAGTTCACTTCACAGCAAGCCATGATTTGGGCACATCATTGTAGGAGAGGCTACAATGTCCTACATCTTCCAGCTTCCTCAGTTTATGCTGCAGAGATCATCTGAGTTCTGTTGAATTTGGGCACTGACTGGCACAGTGGCACTGTTTCTGGGGAGCAGATTGCACAGGTTCTGCTGCTGGCCCGGCTGGCAAACATGCTTCCTCAGTCCGATTATGCTGCAGGGATTCTCTGGTTTGACCTGGGTGAGTCCTGTTGAGTTTGGGCACTGACTGGCACGGTGGCACTGTTTCTGGGGGGCAGACTGCACAGGTTCTGCTGCTGGCCGGGCTGGCAAACATGCTTCCTCAGTCTGGTTATGCTGCAGGGATTCTCTGGTATGACCTGAGTGAGCCCTGTGGGATTTGGGCACTTTCTGGCACAGTGGCAGAGGTTCTTCTGGGGGGCAGCTTGCACACAGGTTCTGCTGCTGGCCGGGCTGGCAAACATGCTCCCTCATTCTGGTTATGCTGCAGGGATTCTCTGATTTGACCTGAGTGAGTCCTGTGGGGTGGGCACTGACTGGCACAGTGGCACTGTCTCTGGGGGGCAGATTGCACAGGTTCTGCTGCTGGCCTGGCAAACATGCCCCTCAGCACCTCAATTACTTTCTCGGACAGATTCTTGGGGAGACACTGTCTGCTGCCTGCCTGCCTTTAATTTTTCCCATAGGAAACAATGGAGAATGGGGACACCCTCTTTGGATGCCCCTGGAATTGGACCCCCTGGTCCAATCTTTTCCAAACTTTGGGGGTCCTTTGGGGAGAGGCTTCAGCAGCTACAGTCTAAATTTGAAGCTGCTATCTCAAACCCCTTCCCCCCAGCCCCCTGGAAACTTTTCAGAAGTTTTTTTTGCCATTGATTACAATGGCCCCATAGGGTATAATGGACCCAGAAAAAATTCGGGAATCCCCAAAAAACCGATTTATTTTTTTTTTGCACACCCCTAAGTCTGCTGTTTCACTTTTAAGGGCCACACAGAAGGGAGAATTTCTCTATGTGTGGCTTTTTTCATCGCAGTATGTAGGATGCTGAATTTCTCATCCCTGCTGCTTCAACCCTCAAATCTCCATTTCATTTTTGTTTTGTTTCTTGCATGAATCAAACCTATGATACTCAATTCTTTGCAACTGCATTTGGGCATCAATAAATCAGGATCATGCCTTATAGAAATATAAATACCATATACGTTGTGTGAAAAAAAATGCATTGACACTACAACTGAAATTTCAGAACCAAAAAGTGGAGAACCAAAACATCAATAAAAATATGAACTATTTTTTTTTTTAAAAAGGCATGAGGTAGGGAACCTTTACCCATCCCCAGTGGCAGGACCACATTGAACTGGGTAGCCCAGGCTAGCCTGATCTTGTCAGAAGCTAAGCAGGGTTGGCCTTGGTTAGTGTTTGGATGGGAGACCACCAGTGAAGTCCAGGGTCATGCCTCACAGGCAGGGACTGGCAAACCAATTCTAAATATCTCTTGCCTTGAAAACCCCAGGGGGTTGTCATATGTCAGCTGTAACTTGATGGTAAAAACAATGATGATGATGATGACGGGAGTACAAAATCGATTTATTTCAAAAACAGGTCAGTTTCTGACATCCAGTGGACTTTCTCCAAATAAATCCATTTTACAGAGCTACTCTGATTTGGATGTCACTCTCTACTCCTGAGCAAATATGTTAATTTAGGGTTAATTTAGAATGTTCAAATATTAGTGACTACATAATTACACAATGAAAAATACCCATCCTTCTCTTATGCTCTCCTCTTCCACTCATTTATTTACTTAATTTATATCTTGCCTTTCTCCCTAATGGGGATCCAAGGCAGCTTACATCATTCTCATCTCCTCTGTTTTTATTCTCACAACAACCTTTTGAGGTAGGTCAGGCTGAGACTGCAGGATTGGCTCAAGATCACCCAGCAAGTTTGCATGGCTGAGTGGGGGTTTAATTAATTAATTATTCAATTTATATCCCACCCTCCCCGCAAGGCAGGCTCAGGGTGGCTTACATCAGTTAGTATATAAATAACACTAAAAATCCGCATAAAATAATTTAAAACAATTCAATTACACATAAAATAGTAAAGTGCTGGCAGTGTTTCATTGATTATGTAAGATGGTGTACTGAAAAGTGCATACAGAGCTAACAGTTTTCCTGCTCCATGTTCTTCCTGGGTCAAGCTGCGACACAAGCCAGATGTCAGAACCAGCACTAGGATCTGTGGTGAGTTTGTTGATGGTAATAGTGGAGGTGGCTCCTAGTTGAAGGCCTGGTGGAAGAGGTCCATCTTGCAGGCTCTGCGGAACTGTAAACGATCCCACAGGGCCCTGATCTCTTCCAGAAGTTCATCCCATCAGGCTGGAGCCGTCACTGAAAATACTTTTTGGTTCCTTGATTTCAATGAACGTAGAGTGTAATGCTGCCTAGGGTGGCACTGTTGATGTGGCAGTCTCCACTTCCCTCATTTGATGTTTCCTTTTTAAAAAAGGAGACATGGACCTGGATGGCTTGGGCTAGTCCCATCTCATCAGATCTCAGAAGCTAAGCTGGAGGAAAGCCTGAGGGACTTGGGAATGTTCAGTCTGGAGAAGAGGAGGTTGAGGGAGAATATGACAGCTTTAAACTTGGGTCTACCGGATCCTAATCTGACTCTAACCCAGAAATGTCAAATTCATTTGTTCTGAGAGCCAGATCTAACAAAAATGTCACTTTGTTGAGTCGGGCCATGTGTACCATAAAACTAATGCCAGGTACCAGAGATATAAACTTTATAAAGGACAGCAGCTGGTAAGCTCCAAGTTGGTGTATCCTCACTGCAAGGCCCCATGGTTGGGAGAGGAGGTGCAGAGGAAAACCCACATGGATGGACTGGAGAGCCAGCAATGATGGGCAGATGTTTCCATGCTGCTTGTCTGCTGAAGAGGAGGTTGTTCTGCCATGCTGAAGCCACAATCATCCCCCAGCAGTCTCCTGTTCCTTCCCTTGCACCAGTTGCTCACGGGCTGTGTAAGAGCCCTGGATGGGCCACTTCTGGCCCCTGGGCCTTATGTTTGATACCCCTGCTCTAACCACTACACCACACTGGCTCTGCTATCCCATCCCATTTAGTTCATCCTGTTGTTAACCAATACTTGCTCGTGTGTTCACATGCTTAGTCTCCTTCTCAATAACTTCTACATGTAGTGATAGAATTTAAATTTACAGACATCCCCTTATATCTTACAGTGTTAGGGAACTGGTAATTTGTGGGCTTGCCCTAAGATCACTATGCCTTAGTTTGACCTAGAACAGGGCTTAGAGTAGGGTTGCCAAACATGGGGCCCACCAATACTTCCCTTAGCAGAACCCACCAGCTTTTCAGAAAGTGAGCAGTGCCATTATAAGGTGGGGCTTGGTATTGGTTGCCCCTATTCAAATGCAAAGGTTGTCCATGGCTGCAGTACAGCTACAGCCACTGAAGGATCAGAAGGACTAAAAAGCAGCCAGGTTTGTGGTTCCACTTCTCCTTTAGGATTTCCTTCTCTTTCTCCCTTTGTCCCCTGGGCTTTCCTTTGTTACTTTGAATTTTCCTTCATGCATGGAGCATCACTTGCCCCAGATGGAGAGTTCCTATCTATACCTTGTGGCTAATAGCCGCTGATGGACCTCTGCTCCATATGTTTATCCAATTCCCTCTTGAAGCTGTCCATGCTTGTAGCTGCCACCACCACCTCCTATGGCAGTGAATTCCATGTGTGAAGAAGTACTTTTAACCCATTCCTATTAACTCTGCATAGGGCTGCACTGTTTGTCAGAGTACTCAGAAATGTGACAGTACATAGGACAGTGTTCCCTATGTTTGACTGCTCAAATTAAAGTTCTCTTTGTAACTGTTAATTTATTTTTAAAAAGATGAGATTTTTCAAGATGTGGAGGTCCCAACGAACGCTTACAAATGTGCATGTGTGTGCACAAACACACACACACACCTGCATCACATCCCCGATTGCCTCATCCACTCTCCAAAAGAACACTTGCTTGCAGCACGCATTTTGGAAACATCTTGATTCAATTATCTAATAGCAAGAAAGAGATGAGGATTAGTAGCTGATTAAAATGCTTACAGAAAATAGATATGATTAAGTGGAATAATCCTCAGGAAACCAAAGGCTGCATGAGAGAAACTTAATCAGCAGAATTTCCGCGCTACTCTGGTGTCTCTTCAGATCGCAGCAGAATTTCCTCTGTCCCTTTTTTTGCCAAGAGTCCAGCCCCTTGCTGGGGTATCCAAATCTGATTTTGCTTGCTCTTTGGCTGTAGCTGCAAAGATCCGGTGTGTGTGTGTGTGTGTGTGTGTGAAGCATCCCAGTCTGTCCAGCTATGTTATCTTTGGCTCTTGTTTAATGAGGGAAACAAGCATTTCAGGGTTTATGCAACTGTGTTTATGATGCAGAACTTTCCAGGAGGTGTTTTATTAATTAATCTTATTTATCGAACCACTGAGCTGCTGCCCTGCAGGTCGTTCTGTTTGCATTTTAATGAGAAACTTGTGATATGCACATTTTCTCTTCACTGTCTAAATACTCTCACAATTAGGACAACAGGCAACAGGAATACCTTGAAGGTTGATTGGGAGTGGTTTGCCCTGCTATAGATCCTCTTTCGTTAGATTTGACAAAGAAATGCAAAAGGATCTTCTAGCAACAGGCCACCACATGACTCTCTTTCTCATTTGGATCCTGTCCTTTCCCCAAGAAGTGCAGGAAGCAGGGCTTTTCTGGGGGAATGTGCCGGAATGGAGTTCTGGAACCTTTTTGACAAAATTCTTTTAGAAATGCGTGTAAGTTCATGAGTTTCCACTATATAGATTGAAAACTTCATTTCCCTCTTGAGAGTTCTGGCACCTCTTTTTTTAAAAAAAATATAAAATAAAGAAAAGATAAAGGTCCTGTCAGGAAGGCATAAATGGTTCTCCTCTTTCCCTGTCTTGTCTTTCACACCCACTAGTTCAGCTCACATCCTGTTCACCAGTCGTGAACAGGGAACCAGTTTTTCAGGGGACTGTTCATCTGTTCAAGGAGCTGTTTGAGCCATCCGGCAGGTTACTTTGCCACAGTCTTTGCCAGCACTACAATACAGTGCAACTGGGTTTTCACACATGCATGTTCACAAAGAGGCCAACTGAGTCAACAGTTAAATTGGTTGCAAATCATAGGAATCAAGCATAGATTCAATGCTGTTGTCAAGTCTTTTCTCAGCAAAACCTCAGGGGCATCTGCAGTCTGCTGTTCCCTTTTCAGGGCCTACCTCATCATCAGTTCCCATGAGTCTTATTAGCTCTCTTTCTTTATACAGTTAATGAGCATTATCCCTTTAACTATAGTCCTGTTGCCCTCTCCCTAGACTTGGCACCAGCCTATGCTAGCTCCACTTCACCTTCCTCTGATGTTGGATTCTCATCCTGGCTGTTTCTAGGGCTTCCTCCTAAGACAAACTCCGCCCTTCCTCCTCTTATTTGCATGCCCTCCTCAGGTATGTCTGCCCCCCAGTTATGTCTGGCTCCTCTCTATGCCTCCTGTCCCTTTTGTTCCAGCAAGGCCCGTATTTTTATCAGGTTCCAGCCCGGGGGGCAGGAAGCCACTCTGCCTGCTGTGCCCCTGTCCCACCCATGTTTGGGCCATTGCTATATTCAGTCAGGCCAGCAGCTAGGGTTGCTGAAGATTTTCTAGGATTACTACTGATCTCCAGGCAACAGAGATCAGTTTGCCTAGAGAAAATGGCTGCTTTAGAAGGTGGAATCTATGGTATTTGTACCCCACTGATGTCTCTCCCCTTCCCAAACCCCGCCCTTCTCAGGCTCCACCTGAAAAATCTCCAGGTATTTTGAGAAAGGGTAGTGGGCACCATCATATAATGGCTCCATGGGGGACAATTATAAAACTTTGGAGGGTTTCGAGTCAAGCACTCTCCTATGATGTGGACAGCTATTTCCAAATGGGGGCTTCATACAGACCTACAGGTGAGGGTTCCTAAGGTCTTCTTGAGCACCTTCTCCTCCAGTGAAGTGGAGCAAAGTCACTGTTGGCTCTTTGTTTTGGGGAACAGGTGTTTTGGGGAAGAGGTATGTAAGCCCCAGGAAAGACATCAGTGGGCACCATGCTGGGGGGGTCATCGCTGTCCCATTGATTTAGCATGGAATAGAGCACCTTGCTGCCTACTGAAGTCTATATTATGAGGGTTAATCTTTGGTGCTGTGATTTATGGAAGGTCCTGCCTTGAGACTGAAAGATGGACTTGACAGTAGGTTGAGCTGTAATTATGTCCTGCTGTATTTTTAAGGCAGAGCCATTCAGGAATGCGTTTTGTTAAAACTTTTAGCAGTATCCAAAAGCCCCCTTGCCCTTTGGGTGATTTGGGAGGATGATTATAAAAGAAGTCAAAACTGTTCAAAGTGAGGGCAGTGCTAACTTGGGCATTCAAAGCGAGGGCAGTGCTAACTTGGGAAATACTGTTCTCGCTCTGAAATGACTTCATGACTTGTTACACCATCAGACTGGATTGGTTGCATAGCTTCAGTGGCACCATCACATTATGTATGTGATCAACAGTTGGCTGGGTAGAATTATATTCCCAGATTCCAAGAAGAATGTCACTGGAATGGAGTTTGTTTGAGGAGCAAATAGCTTATAAGCAAGAAGGGGGACTGGAGGAAATATCTTGCTTCCCTACAAGTCTCCCATTGCTTCCAAAATGAAGAAGACATCTATTCAGTGCAGCCCTGATTCCTCCCTGGTCCTGTGACTTCTTGACATGACCCCATATTTATGCTGCAACTGATTTCCCTGCTCTGTAGCACAGAGGTTCTGGTCAATGTTGGTAAAATTAAGTATCACTGTTTACCATGGGCACAGGATTCATACTTCCTTGATGCATATTGGTTTAGTTGTTTTGGAGCCTACTGATGGACACAAAGAGATGATACTTGGTACCCTTGGCAATTGATTATCCCAAATGTTTAAACTTGTGATGTCAGTCAGCTTGAGCCACATCGTACGTGAGTGGCATGTGGGCAAACAGAGAGAGTTGGCCCTTTCAGCCTCCATTTTGAAGCCTTTCATCTCCTTGTTGTGAGGAAACAAGCAAAGTGCTCCCAGCAGGAGGGTGTGAGCTTTCAGAGAGAAATCATTAGCTGAAATAATAGCTTAGAACGCCCAATAATATCCCCAGTGTAGCATGTTGATGCCAGACCTTTTTTCTGTGAAACACTACCTAGCCCCATTGTTCAAGTGCTGGCAAATTCTTTGATGACTTGATGGCTCGGGGGGGGGGGCACTTGCACCTTTTTGTTTTGTGAGTGGCCATCTTGGGACACTGACTTTCACTGACATGTTTCCTTCTTCCCTCCATTTTCTTTGTCAGGTAAATAACAAAGTGAAAAGAAGCCAGTCAGATTCTCCCACATATTTCTTTTCCACTAATCCAAGTGCAGGCATTTTGCTTGGACAAAGAGAAACATCATTAGGGAGATGATTGCGAACGGTCGAAAAAAGCCTTTTCACCTATTTGCTCGTAATTGCTTGTTTTCCTGTCACAGCTTAGTTGAAAGAAGCGGTTCCCAAAGTCTGGATAGAAACCATCAATAGCACCCTGCTACAGAGGGCCTCCCTGCCCGCCAATCTCATGCAAATATAGAAGTATGGAGGTGGAAGGATTTTTCTCTATCACTAAAGCACCCAGACTGACCTTCTCTGGAACCCTGGGATTCTCTGGAACCCTGGGAAGTCCTTCAGCTGCTCATCTGTGTTCATGTTACCCATGGGGCAAGCTTGCACATACTGTTTCAGATGCATAAACTTTTAACACAGAGATAGGTTGCAGCACTGTCCACGGGGGGAAGGCAGGAGAGGATGTGAAGACCCAGACATAGCATGGACATGAGGGAAAGGGCCTGTTCCATGGTGGAACTCTCACCTGCTTCACCAGGCAGGCAGTGTAGTGGCACCTCCTTTCTTCCAGCCAGCTCTTCCTCCCTCTACTGGGGGGCCTGGTGTGGGGGGGGAGTGGCACTAGATGGGTGTGGACCTCTTTGGGCACATCTGAGCTTCCTCATCCATCCCTGCAGATCACACTCTGATTTTACTGGTGGTGGTGGAAAGTGTTGTCAACCTGCAGCTGGCTTCTGGTGACCCCACAGGGTTTTCAAGGCAAGAGATGAACAGAGGTGATTTGCAGTTGCCTGCCTCTGGGCTGCTTACAAGTATGAGCCAAATCCAGACTACTCTCTGTCTCAGTGAGACACAAGGGATTGGGGGAGCACATGCATTGATGCTGGAGGATGCCCTTGCCCCGGGGTAAGATTACCAACTAAACGGGGAAATGTCCTGTCCCTTTAATAGGGCTTTAATGAATGAAAATGAGCAGCTAAAGCTTTTCACTGCATAAAGTTAAATAGCATGACCTGATAATTGCTTGCAGTTCAAATGGATATTAAAGGAAGGACTAGAGGAACCAGTTTCAAAGCTGGCAACCCTACTGCTGGGTGGGATAGCTATTTCGTATGTATGTGTGTGCCTAAAACTATTATGATGTAAGAAGCATGAACTTAAGCAATGGACCTCTGAAAACAACCTCTGAAAAACAGAAAAAAAGAAAACCCAGAGGAAAGGCCTTGGGAATTAATAGGGTATGCTTAGAAGGCCCTTCCAGATGTTCCAAGCATGGTCAATGAATGTGTGCAAGAGGGGAGAACAGGACTGTGAGAGCAAGCTCCGCTCCTGTCCTATATCATTGGGATGCACAGACAGACATAGGGACTTGTGACCTGCATATCTAGCAATGTGCTCAAGAATCCTGTCCTGAAACGTGTTTCTTCAAAACTGCATCACATTATTTAAACTTGCATTAAAATGGAAGACGCTGCTACCATTGACTGCCTGGTTTGTACGGTGGAGAATCAGTGGAGTGTCTTCTGTTCGCCCCTCCTTCCCCCTTTCCCACCTACCTTCCCTGCAGCACCACTGCCACTATCTGCCTGTCTCATGAAGCTGCAGTAGCTCCTGCAACCCCCTCCCATCCATCCACCCATTTCCTTGGTCCATGCAAAGTCGGCTTCAGACCTCCGTTCCTCCTGCCTACCTGCTAGGCTTAAGTGGTGGAAGCTCCTGCCACTTCCAAGGGGATGTTGTTTGTACAAGCTCACACAATTTTTTTTTGAGGTTTTCACATTTGTCTGTAAATCTGGATAGCCCCCCAGGTCTTCAGAAGAATACAACCTATCTGAACCTTGCCCAGTTCTCTGCGTCTATCAATCCCCATAGGGGCCAGCTTCAGAATTAAAGGTATGATTACTGAGACCATCAATTTTGGAGGAGTAAACCACAACCGTACTTGCATAAGAGGAATAAAAGGCTCATTTGTCAATTTACAGATAAAGATAGGTAAAATTATCTCTCTAAAGCATCCATGTATTTTTTTTCCCTTTGCAAAAATAAAATACTTTCCAGATTTAGATCTGCGGGTCTTTTTCAAAGGCAGCCACTTCCAAATATAAGAAGAAACAAATCTAAGTGCAGCAACTAGTAATCAGCCTTTTGAAACCAGTAAAATTGACTATATATTAATTTAGAGGCATTCTGTCTCTTCCTTTATGCAACTTCAATTGTCCAGCTCATTTCTTTTATTTTTTTTCTGCAAAAACCACAGTCCTCATTCTCACTGAGATGGTAAGTTGCATCTGGGCTATATCAGTTAATTCCACAAGTGACTGACAGGAAGCAAATCTCCCAATAGAATGTTCCTCCATATCACATAGTCCATCCAGAACATCATTGAGAAATCTCATTAAGAAGGACCATTTCTTACATAGATGAAATGTGAATATGTGGAGGAACATACCACTGTGTAACACCCCCATCCCCAGTCTCAAGCGGTACAGGCCATAGTTTCCCAGAAATTTCATGAGTAGGGATCTGTTTCTGTGGCAGCAGAAATAACCCAATAGATGTTTGTGTCACTATTGCAAGAATTGTCCATGTAGGAAAGGAAAACAGCTGTGACAACTGCATTTTCTGAGGCAAACATCTCAAAGCCAGTTTTCTTAATTTTCTAGCTGGTCTCAAGTAAATTGTCCACAAATGTTAGGCCCTGTCTGAGTATTTAATTCTAGCAGGAAGTGTATGACAAAGGTCAGAAACTGAGGAATAAGAGCTATTTTCTTGCCTTCTGGTTCCCCCAATGGTTCTCTGTAGCCACAGATGAAGAGAAGGGAGCTTGTAAACACAACTGGTCTGTCACCTCCACCCTGGATCCTTAGAGCTGCCAACCTACAGGTGGTGGCTGGAGAATTACAACTGGTCTACAGACAGGTCAGTTCCACTGGAGAAAATGGCTGCTTTGGGAGGTGGACTCTGTGACAGTATATACCCTGCTGAGGTCTCCCCACTTTCCAAACCCCACCCTCCTCCGACTCCACTCCCAAAATCTCCAAGAATTTCTCAACCCAGACCTGGCAAATTGCAACCCTATCAGGCGCTCCTGTCAGTCAAAGGAAAAGAACACAGAGATTACTCCCCCATCTCATTCTTCCTCTGTCAGCCACTCCCAAGTCCCCAAATACACGTTGATGGGGTCCAAACTGGCAGAGACTGGTGAAGAGAGAGAACTTGGAGTCGTAGTAGATAACTCAATGAAAATGTCAAGAGAGTGTGCAACTGTAGTGAAAAAAGGCCAACACTATACTGAGGGTTATTAGGAAGGGAACTGAAAACAAATCAGCCAGTATCATAATGCCCTTGTATAAATTGATGGTGCGACCTCATTTGGAGTACTGTGTACCAGGGCTCCGTTTGGGCCGGGGCGCGCCGGAGCGCCGCTCCGGGAGAGGGGAAGCCGGGGGGCGGGCACATGATAAAGCCCCGCCCCCCAGCTCGCTTTTCCGGCCCGCGCTTCGGCGCGGAGCCGGAAAAAAGCGTCCTCCCCCGCTCATTCTTCCCGGGCCGGCGGCAAGCGCCGCTGGCCTGGGGAGAAGGCCCTTCCTTCCCACCCACCCCAGCAGACCCTTCCTGGCCGCCGGCCGGGAGAAGCCCCTTCCCTCCCCCCCAGCAGACCCTTCCCGGGCGCGCCCTTCACCGCCCCCCCTAGATCTTTCCCGGGACTGGCGGCACTGTCCGCCAGCCCGGGAGAAGCCCCCCAGCCCCACCCAGATCTTTCCCAGGACTGGCAACACTGGCCACCAGCCCGGGAGAAGCCCCCCAGCCCCCCTAGATCTTTCCCGGGACTGGCGGCAAGCACCGCCAGCCCGGGAGAAGCCCCCCAGCCCCCCCTAGATCTTTCCCGGGACTGGCGGCGCTGGCCGCCAGCCTGGGTGAAGCCCCTCAGCCCCGCCCCCCCAGATCTTTCCTGGGACTGGCGGCCAGCGCCACCAGCCCGGGAGAAGCCCCTCAGCCCCGCCCCCCCTAGATCTTTCCCGGGACTGGCGGCAAGTGCCGCCAGCCCGGGAGAAGCCCCTCAGCCCACCCCCCCAGATCTTTCCTGGGACTGGCGGCAAGCGCCTCCAGCCCGGGAGAAGCCCCTCAGCCCCACCCCATGATCTTTCCCAGGCCAAGCGCCCCCGGCCCGGGAGAAGCCCCTTCCCTCCCCCACTCACTGAAGCCTCCTCCCTCCCCCACTCACCTATTCCCGGGGCGCAAGGGAGGGAGAAGCCGGGGCGCAAGGGAGGGAGAAGCCGGGGCCACTCAGGCCCAAGCAAGGGGGGGAGGGAGGGAAACGCCAGCCCCAGTGAGGGGAGAAGCGCCCCCCCCTCTCCCTCCACCTACCTACCTACCTTCCTGTTCCTTCCTTTCCCCCTTCCTTCCCCTTCCTTCCTTCCTTCCTTCTCTCTCTCCCCCCACCTACCTACCTTCCTTCCTCCCTTCCTCCCTCTCTCCCCCTTCCTTCCTTCCTTTCTTCTCTCTCTCTCTCCCCCAACTACCTACCTACCTTACTGTTCCTCTCTTCCTTCCTTCCCTCCTTTCTTCCTCCCTCCTTCCTTCCTTCCTCTCTTTCTTTCTTTCTTTCTTTCTTTCTTTCTTTCTTTCTTTCTTTCTTTCTTTCTTTCTTTCTTTCTTCTCTCTCTCTCCCCCACCTACCTACCTTCCTTCCTGTTCCTTTCCTTCCTTCTTTCCCCCTCCCTCACTCCCTCCCTTCTTGCCTTCTGACACACTGACCATTATGTCAGGGATGTGTGGCCTTTTGACATTTCCGGTGACGTCAGGGGGTGTGGCATATGCAAATAAGTTATGCTAATGAGCTCCTGCACCTCTTTTTTTAGGAAAGGACCCCTGCTGTGTACAGTTCTGGTCTCCACACCTCAAAAAAGATGATATAGCATTGGAAAAAGTGCAGAAAAGGGCAACTAGAATGATAAAAGGGTTGGAACACTTTCCCTTTGAAGAAAGGTTGCAGCACTTGAGGCTCTTTAGCTTGGAGAAATGACGGCTGAGGGGTGACATGATAGAGGTTTATAAGATTATGTATGGGATAGAGCAGGTAGAGAAAGAAGTATTTTTCTTCCTTCTCACAATACAAGAACTCATGGGCTCTCCATGAAATTGCTGAGCAGTTGGGTTAGAACAGATAAAAGGAAGTACTTCTTCACCCAAAGAGTGATTAACACATGGAATTCACTGCCATGGGAGGTGGCAGTGGCGGCTACAAGTCTGGATAGCTTCAAGAAAGAATTAGATAAACCTATGGAGCAGAGATCCATCAGTGGCTCTTAGCCACAAGGTATAGATAGGAACTTTCAGTCTGGGGCAAGTGATGCACTGTACTCTTGGTGTTTGGGGGGGGGGGGGCAACAGTGGGAGGGCTTCTAGTGTCCTGGTCCCACTGGTGGACCTCTTGGTGACACCTGGTGTTTTTGGCCACTTTGTGACAGACTGTTGGACTGGATGGGCCACTAGCCTGATCCAACATTGGCTTCTCTAATGTTCTTATGTAAGTCACAAGTCACACTCACTTCTTTAATCCCTTCCTTGTTCTTGAACAGTCATCCCATTTCTTTACTCAACAGTCTCTGTGGTTCCGCACCTTCTTGCTGTGGTTTGCTATTTTCTTGTAGCAGAGACATCAACCTCTTGTGTGAACCCCCTGGCTCCACTCTCTCCTCATCTAAGTCCCTCAACCATGCGGGATCACCTCCCCACAAAGAACTAACAGGAATTATCAATAAATACTTCAAAGAGGATTCTGAAAGGGCAGAGCAAACCAAGATAATTGGAAGAGGGATTCTCCTGCTAGGAGAAAAAAAAGGTCATGTACATTTGAGAAGCCAAGTCCCCAAACGTGATATCCAGGACTAAAGGCAGTAATTGGAATCCACATTTCTGAGAGTTTAGCAGTGTGAACAGAGAGGTGAGACAACCACAGCTCTTTGGTTCAAATCAAGCAGGACAGATCTTATTTTCTACTGTAATTGTTGTGGTTCCTCCATTTGCAGAAAAATCTGACATGTAAATCTAGTATTGTTTTATCACATCCCCCTTCTCCAAAGAGTTCAGAGCAGTGTATGTAGGTCTTGCCTTCTCATTTTGTCTTTAGAACAACCCTTTGAGATTGACTAGACTGCAGAGTGATAGCTTAAGATCACATCATGGCAGAGTAGAGGAGCTGAATTCAGGTCTCTCCACTCATGGTCTGGCTCTGTATTAATTAATTAATTTACTTATCTGTTTGCATTATTTATAGTCCACCTTTCTCACTGATGCTCAAGGCAGATGATACAGTGTAAGTAAATACAGTCATTAGGATAAGACAACAAGCAAAGTAATAGAATTAGGCAAAGGTAAAGGTTTCCCTTGCTCAAAAGCCAGTCAAATACGACTCTAGGGATGCGGTGCTCACCTCCGTTTCCAAGCCAAAGAGCCAGCGCTGTCCAAAGACGTTTCCATGGTCATGTGGCTGGCATGACTAGATGCTGAGGTGCACAGAACACTGTTACCTTCCCACCAAAGTGGTACCTATTTATTTATTTGCAATTTCTTACTTTCGAATTGCTAGGTTGGCAAGAGCTGGGACCAGAGACAGGAGCTCACTCCATCATGCAGCACTCGGGTCTCAAACGGTTGAAGTACCGACCTTCTGATCTGCAGTTCAGTGTCTTAACCACTTGAGCCACTGCAGCAAAACCAAGTTTTTAAAAATGAAGAAATGATGAAACAAAGCCAAAGATATTACCAAAGACAATAGGGAACCCTTAGCGTATGAGTATAGCCACAAACAACATCCACCAAGGGAAGACCATCCACAATTCACAACTCTATGTGCTCAAAACTGTAAGTTGCATTCACTGAAATACAAAGAAGGGTTAGTGGTCATAAACCAATAGAATGTATAGATACTTATCCAACAGATTGCTCATAACAATTAAGCATATTTTACAAAAAAGAACATGTTTCCATTGAAGCTACTGAGCTGTGCCTATTTTGGAAACCGGGTTCCGTTTTACCAGCCACTGTTGAAGATCATTGAAATGTCTTGATTTATATCTGGGAGAGATGCACAGCTGTTATTCTTTCCACAGTGGGTGTCTTCTGCTGCAGTTACTTTCTGCTTGGAGGTCTATGGACACTATCTATGTATGGAATTACAGAGGATCCTACTATTGGTTCTGAACATATTCTTTTTGTCAATAAAACCTCAGATATTGGAATCAGAAAATGCTGACATACCTTTAACAACTGGGATGGTTGTGAACTAGCTGATGCTATGGTAACAGAACACTATAATAACATTTGTTATTGGGACTGGAAAGTGTTGCCTTATCTCATCAGATCTCAGAATTTAAGCATGGTTGGTACTTGGATGGGAGACCACCAAGGAAGACTCTGCAGAGGAAGGCAAAGGGAAACCACCTCTGCTTCTCACTTGCCTTGAGAGGCCCTTGCTGGGGTTGCTGTAAGTTGGTTGTTACTTGATGGCACATACATGCATATATAATGTTTGCCATTAAACATCTGAAGTCAGGAACAAAACTTGGCATCCCTAGCAAGGCCTGTACAATCTACCCAGGTCAGCCTCAGCATGTAAAAAGGCCCTGATCAGCCATCATGGATAAAGTTAGTATAAAAAAGTCATGGTACAGTTTTAAAATATTCCAAAATTGTGGACTTCCATGCAGATACAAATACTTCCCAGTCTGTTGTGTTACATGTTACTGTGTTTTGCTTGAAAGATTGTATGGACCCACCAGTGGTGAGAGGTGGGTTGGGGACAGTTGCCAGATCCAGGTTGGCAAACTCCTGGAGATTTGGGGGTGGAGCCTGGAGAAGACAGGGACCTCAGTGGGGTACAGTGCCATAGAGTCCACCCTCCAAAGCATCCATTTTCTCCAAGGGAACTGACCTCTGTAGTCTTGAGATAAACTGTAATTCCAGGGGATCCTCAGATCACACATGGAGGCTGGCATCTCTAGTTGTTGTTTTTATCCCTGATTCACCACCTTCACCCATCCTAGGTAGCAAAATTTCCTGGCTCAAGCTAGTAGCTTTCAGGGAGTTCTGAGCCAATGTACCTCTCATTCAACAAATTAATCACTGCCCATTAGAGTCCCACATTTATTGCTTCATCCATCTGCCTTGTCCTTAATGTGTAGAACCCCCCTGCTGCAGGGAAAGCAGAGGTAGTGTTTCCAATGTGTGGGCACTGTTGCCAACTGAGATGCGTGGGTGGGTAGGTAGGTTTGTTGTTGGTAGAGGGAATGGAGATTAACAGTCTTTGCTCCTCCCTTGGCTCCAGAGCTGCTTTGCCAGCAGCTGCTTTTCTTCAAGCTTCTAACATGGCAGATTGGCTGCCAGGGTAGTGGTGCCCTTTCGATGTTAGCTATTGCTCAAGTGAATCTAATTCTGGAGGCTCCTTTGATAAACCATGCAGAAGCCAAGCTGGTGGAACGACAGTTAATCTTCTGCTCCTCAAGCAGGGCCCGGCGTTGGCAGGAATAACCACTACACCTCTGGGAGCGAGACAGACAATAAAGAGAGAGTTAAAAACTGTGGAAAACACCAACCAGGTTATCCTTCATGAATTAGCGGGGGGGGGGGGGATTAGGTAGAGAACAGGCCACAAACGGTAACTGCAAACAGTAGCCAAATAAAAGAAAAGTCCCATGCCACCTTAGAGACTGACATTTATTTCAGTGTGAGCTTTCAAGAGTCAGCACTCACTTCTTCAGATATGTATGGATATCTAACTGGGAATCTTTCTCGGGGAGGAAGAGTTGTTACAGCAGAGGGTTCATTCCATCATGAATCTTTCAAGTGTAGGCTCACTACATAGGAAAAAGGAGGTTGAGGGGAAATCATTTATTATTCTCACTTGTTTTAGATTCTGGTTGAACTAGAATGAATTGAGCATTCATAAGGAGGTCTACTGTGAACTGGGTCCCATTTTATTTAGTGGGGCTACTCAAAGGAAAGTGTTCTTCAGAATGCAGCCTTATTATCATTTTTCCTCTTGATGTTCCGGTGTACATGAACATTAATAAAAATACACACCGGAAAAAGAATCTGGATGTAATTTCTCATAGGCTGCAACTGAGAGTCCTTTTGTGTAATATTTGATGTACATATGCACCCTTGTCACGGCAAAACACCCCCCCACACATAATTTTTATACAATTGCACATAAAATTACATGGAAAATATCTTTTCCCCAGTTGATGTGCATATCCATATGTATTTATTTATAAGGCCCAGTATGAAAGGACAGGTCCCTGCCTTAAGGAGCTTACAACTGTACCAAGGGAGAAACAACAAGGAGAAAAAGAATGGTGGAGGCAGGGGATACACAAGAAGAATGCGCTTCCATTCTGATTACTGAGGCTGACATGCCACACAAAAAGAATTTTGGCACAATCATTCGTACAATGAAGTTTGCTTTTTTGCAGTGTTTTATCAGGGTGCTTATACATATCAGGAAAGTGGAGGAGGGAGAAAGATACACAGGGACTGAAACCAGGGGCAAACTGTGCATCTGGAAGGACAGATCTGTGATAAAAAAAAGAAGAATGGAGGAATTTTACAATGCAATTATATACAGAGTCCTGAAATCAGTGGGCTTTCCCTGGAATAACTGCATGAGATTGCACTGTTAATGCATTGTCTCCACTTCCATTACAAGGTTGTCAGTCTTAAACAAGGTGCAGCCTTCTAATGCTGAAGGGTGTAATTCTCCTTACAGTTTCACTGTGGGTCACCTTAGCACCAGTAGCACCTTAAAGGCTAACAAAATTTGTGGCAGAGGATGAGCAGTGACTCATGAAAGCTCATACCCTGCCACAAATTCTGTTAAGTCTTTAAGGTTCTACTGGACTCTTGCTCTTTTCTACTACTTTGAAATGTAGTATTGGCAGGGCTTTTTTTGTAGAAAAAGCCCAGCAGGAACTCATTAGCATAATAGGCCACACCCAGCAGCAGAAACTCATTAGCATAGTAGGCCACACCCCTGACAGTGCAGCTCATTAGCATATTAGCCCGGGGGGCTGGGAAAGCACAGGGCAGGCATGGAAGCTTGCCTCTTCCTCCCACGCCGAGCTTCTCTGCCCCACTTCAGCATCGCCTTTCTAGTCTACCCCCCCCCCCGAACCAGACAACCAAGGAAAGGCACTTTCAGATCCCAGGAACTTCAGCATCACCTTTCTAGTCTCCAACTCCCCCTCCAAAAGATCGGGAAAGGAAGCAGGCAGTTTATCTGACTGCCCTCAGTCTCCCCAGCCAGCCCGCCAAGGTGTGCAGGCTGGGGAAAGGAAGGCAGGCATGTACACATGCCCCTTTCTTCCCTGAGCCTCTCCGCTACTGCTAACTGGTGGGGAGTCAAATTGACAAGGCTCCCCAGAGGGAAAGAGAACTTTTTAATGTGCGGCCTTTCCCTTTTGTGTGTAACGTGGGGAGGGCAGTGTACTCTGTAGCCACACATGCCAGAGGTTTTGGTTGTAGGCATGGCCAACTCAGGAGCCAGCCGGAACTTTGTTCCTGTGCGTTCCTGCCCAAAAATAGCCCTGAGTATTGGAGAAGAGTTTTACAGATATGGTGGACTGACAGGAAGACAATTTTGTGGGTTCTAGACCAAATCAAGCTTGACCTCTCCCTAGAAGCTAAAATGACTAAACTGAGGCTATCGTACTTTGATCACATTATGAGAAGACAAGAGGCACTGGAAAAGACAGTAATGCTCGGAAAAGCTGAAGGCAGCAGGAAAAGAGGAAGGCCCAAAATGTGATAGATTGATTCCATAAAGGAAGCCACGGCCCTCAGTTTGCAAGACCTGAGAATACCTGTTAATGACTGGACATTTTTGAAGGACATTAATTCATAGGGTCGCCATAAGTCAGAAGTAATTTCACAGCACTTAACACGCACCCACACATTCAGAAGAGAATTTTAGAAGCATCCCTACCTGTTTGGAAGTTTTTAGATGGATCAATACTTCAGAGACAAGATGGAGAAACCCTGATTGGCTTGTTTATGTTATTTACAATCTGCTTACATTAAGTGGGGCTTCTCTTGTAAGTGCCAGCTTGCTTAAAATGTGATTGTTCATTTTTTGACAACTGATGGTAGGAGTGCATACATAAAACCAGCACTGTGCCAACTGAATTAGGTACTTCCCTGCTTTTAGACAGGAAGGATTTTAAATTTCTCACCTCTGCTGTTTCAGCTTGAAACGCCTTCCTTGTGTGAATTAAACCCATGTTGTTGTTTTCAAACTGTACCATTTTCTGTTTCCTCAAAGTAATATTTTCCCCATGAAATGCATGCATTTTTAAATGGTATTTGGGCCTCAATAAATCAGCATAATACAGTTGATGTACATTACAATGTACACTGTATGCATAAATACCATATAAGTTGCATGGGAAATCTGCTCAAGATGCAAGCACAATACGAAAGGAATCTACAAATCCAATAATGAAAAGCGGAGAACCCAAGGAGCTGAGAAAAATATAAAGGAGTATTAAAAAGAAACAAAATTGGAGGCATTCTCATTTCTACTCTTGGATTTTAACTTTTAAAGCCCTACACACCCCGAGATCTTGTTCAATTCACCCATTCACCAATTGCATTCAGCAAATCAAGCCTGGCTCCATATGCCTTTGGGCCAAACTATGCAATACTTCTTTTGGCAAGTTGGGTCTGAATTCCCCAGGCTGTGGGAAAGGGCTTGGGGAGGGGGAGGAGGTGTCAGGAACCTCTCCTCCCCCAAACCACTGTTTCAAGCTGAATGAGGCTCCTGCTGATTTTTAAAATGACATTCTCCACAGCTGCTGTGTGGCTGCAGGGAACCTGGGCCCAACTTGCCAAAAATGCATCAAATGTGGTTTGGCCCCTAGCCAGTTTGGTATAGTGGTTATGTGCGTAGACTCTAATCTGGGAGAACCAGGTTTGATTCCCCACTCCTCCACTTGCACCTGGCTGGATTACCTTGGGCAAGCCATAGCTTTGTACCAGCTGTTCTCTCAGGGACAGTTGTCTCAGAGCTCTCTCAGCCCCACCTACCTCACAAGGTGTCTGTTGTGGGGAGGGGAAGGGAAAGGAGTTTGTTAGCCACTCTGAGACTCCAAGTGAGTGAAGGGCAGGATATAAATCCCCTCCCCCTTCCCCTCCCCCTCCTTGTTCTTCTTCCCTTACCTGGAAAGCCCAGGCTGGTTTGATCTCCTCAGATCTTGGAAGCTAATCAGGGTTGGTTCTGTCTAGTATTTAGATGGGAGACCGCCAAGGAATATTGAGGCTGTGACACAGAGGTAAGCAATGGGGAACCACTGCTAAATTTCTCTTGCCTTGAAAACCCTTCAGCTGTGACTTGAAGGTACTTTCCATCACCAGTTTGGCCCTCAGTTGCATCACATCAGGACAACCTTGCCAAAATACAGAGTCCTTCCCATTTTAGTTCCTAGTTGCTGGAATAACTGCCCACTGAGGTGACGAGATATTTGTTTTCACCCAACTTTTGCAAAAATCAACTTATATTTGATCCCCCCCCCCAGCAAGCTTAGTGGCTCTACAGTTGGTTTAGTTTACTGCCCTGAGACCTTATTTGCTATCTGTTGATTTAATTTTTTTTTAAGCTGCTGGAACAGCCAACCTGGCTTTGTCTCCTCTCCTCATTGTTTGGATACTGCGCTTTGATTCTTTTCATCGTGCCTATGGGGAGCCCAGATCTCTGCTTGCTAATCAGTTTCTAACACATCAGAATGTAGAACATCCCACATTTTCTCTTCCTCCTCCTCAGCATGCCTGCACAAGAACTTTCTCTATTCCTCGTAAAGCTCACAAGAGAAACCGCTGCTCAAGGAGACAATAAACAGTTGAATGTACCCTCACCACCTTTTAACCTGTGAAAGCCATCACATCAGTGGCGGAAAAATATACTATTGAGTCATATCATTTTAATTGTTAAATGTGTGGATGGAATATGAGTCACAAAAGCTGAATGGTCTCTAAAGCTGTTAAACAACATTGTACTTTTCCGAATGGGTATGAAAAATGTAACAACAGTTCATTACATGGAGGGGTGTTGAGAGCCTCAGTTCAATTTAAGTCTTCAGGGGTCAAGGTTTGAGTGTGTAATCCCAAACAGTAAATCAGACCCTTAGTTCATCAAGGTCAGTATTGTCTACTCAGACTGACAGGGTCTCTCCTGGGTCTCTAGAAGACCTCTTTCCTATCACTTTCTACTTCATCCTTTCACCTGGAGATGCTGGGGATTGAAAGTGGGACCTTCTGCATACCAAGGAGCTGCTCTACCAATGAGCCATGGCTGGTGTCAAGAAATGTAAGCCAAGGGACTCATGGTCAAGTTTCAGGAAGTTGGGTTTGTTTCGGCAAGGAAAGGGAAAGTCTGGGACAGGCCCCTACAAACTGGCAAGTTGTTCAGAGTGGGGAGACAGCCTGCATAAGGCAGGGCTTTACAGAGACAGAAGTAATGTGATTGGCTCCTTTACTCATGTCCTGGAATCCAGTCAGGTGATCCAGACCCAAAGAGAAACTGAAGCCCAGAAAGGTACTATTATGTGCAGGCTGCAGCAGGCTCCATAGCAATCATAGGAAGGTGATGGCCCTGGACTGATAGCAAGTCCCAGTTGTGAGACCCATGCTGGTGTCTTGCAAAAGGAGAAGGAAACAAGTGGAGAGATTTAAATCATGCTGATGCTGCTTGTGGGCTTCATAACCTGCTGCACGCTACTCTCATTAACCATATTCAGAAGAGCTTTCCAAGGAGGACAGAAGGTTGGAGACACTTGGAAAGATTATAAACATAAAGGCCCTGATGGATACAATGCAGTCAACCCTTCCCCTGTTCCCCATCCTCACTACAGTTGCAAAGCTGGCATTACAGTCCTGTTTGTCTGCTGTAAATTAAAAGGACATGCAGCACCACGGTAGCTCAACAAAGTGGGAGGGAAAAAAGATTTCACCCATGAATGTGCAAATCAATTTTGGGGGTTTTCCCCCCTCCTTTGCTTCTGCCTGCGGAGTCTGACAAGCACAGTGTGGCCTGACAAAAAGGCATTGGAACGGGAGACAAGAATGATACTGGGGGGGATACAAAGTAGACCAAGGCGGTGGGAGGAAAGGGAGGAAAAGAAAACTGCTTGCACAATTCCTCTGGGGGTATGTTCACAAGCTGTTTACTAAATCTAACATCTCTCTCATGCTTGGCTGATTGGCATTATCTGCACTGTGTAGGCACCAGCTGGGCTGAGAGGGTTTCTCAATCCCCCCCTGCCCCATATCTATATTCTTTTCAATGGTAACCAACTGTCTTGCCTTTCAAGATGTGTTAAAATTGGTAATGTACGAGAGCAGATAGCTTAGCAGGCCGGCCATTCGTATCCCTGTGAATCATCTTGCAATTTCTTAGATGGACAATTGTGCTTCATATATTTTAATACCCCTTTCGAAAGGAGAAATGAGTCCATTCATTCTGTTACAGTTCCCTGTAATTTTGCAATGCTTGTTACTTACGGAGGAAATTGACTTGGGTGAAAAAGGTGAGAGCTGGATGAAGAATGACTTTTGTAGAACATGGTAGAGCCCAAGCACACATGCAATGATTCACGCAGCTTGGGCTCTTAATTTTTTTTTTGGAAGACTTTTTCACATACATGGCGTCAGATCTAACCAACTTTTCCACTGGTGAAAAAGGGAGGAGGGAATCCCCTTTGGCCACCAGAAGGGCTATGATGGGGATAAGGAACCTATGATGGCCCAGGCTAGTGTGATCACATCAGAACACAGAAGCTAAGCAGCCCTGGTCAGTAGTTGGATGGGAGACCACCAAGGAATGCCAGGCAGTGGCAAACCACCTTTGTTCAGATCTTGCCTTGAAAACCCTATGGGGTCACTATACAGCACTTTCCACCACCACATGTATAAAAGCCTTGTGGAATGGGGCCCTTAATAAAGAGTGGAATTGGGTGAAACGGAGCTAAAAAGATGACTGGATCCAACCCATGGTATGCTGGCAGGGGGCACTCCCCCTTTCTCAGTTCCCTGCCGTCAATAATTTGAAGGGTGGGAGAAAGAATTGGGGAATGGAATAGCATGGCATTGATAGGAGTTTCCCCTAGTGGTGAATTTTCCCAAATCTTTGCGGTAAAGACCACAGAGATTTGAGGAAATTCCTAGAGCATCAACCAGAAATGACATCTCCTCCTAAAACTTCACCATTCCCAGACACCACCTCAAAGATCTTTCAGCATTTGTTAGCACAAGGCTGGGAATCCTAGCAACAGTCCCTAATTAATGTGTCAGGAATGAAACTTTATTCCTCCCCAGGCTTGGGCCTAATCACAGCTATTAGAGAATCTAATGACATTTGAAGATAAGAAACTGGCAGTACCATCCTATACAGAGTTACAACCTCCTAAATCCATTGAAGACCATGGGCTTGGAAGGATATAATTCTGTTTTAGGACAGCATTGTAAACTGCAAAGCTTTTCAAAAACTTGATATGAGCAGCAATGCTCTGGCACTACTTTGTCAACTCAAACTTCAACAGAGGATGTAGATAAGAGACCTTAAGATCAGGAGGACCTCAAACACCCCTTTCCTCCCCCCTTAACATTCAAAGAACTTGAAAGCTTAAACTTTTTTGGTGCTATTTTGACTGATCTTCATAAAAGATGAGCACTGCATCCCTAGAGTCATATTCGACTGGCTTTCGAGTAAGGGAAACCTTTACCTTTATCTAAAAGTTAAAACATGGCCTTTTGTTTTGAGATGTTCCTTTAGACCAACAAACATCTATGGGACAGAACATTAAGCCTTCCCACATCTAGTGGAATGTAGGTCTCCATCCCCATGGCCTCCAGACCTGTAAACCAATCACGGTGTGCCACTTCAGTAGACTGCAGCTCTAAGTGAACCAATCACGGCCCCTCATTTTAAAGAATAGCTTCCACGTACCACGGACACAAGTGGACTCCAGTTGACCTGAAACCACATATTGAAACAGAAAATAAGAGGTATTCATAGAAAGTTGCTACAAGCTCTGAGTACAATAGCTGGTACTTAAGGCTGAAAGGAAACTGATTGCACTCCAGGAAGAGCCTAACTAGTTTAGCCAGTCATTGGAAATCTGCATTTTCAAAGCTTTTGCAACTCTCCTTACAGGAAGAGAACAAAAGAGGTAACTTTTTTTAATCCAGCCAGTCTGATTCTCCCTACATCTAATGAAACAAATTATTGCAGGGCAAGCCTGCCTTCTCTTTCTGCTAGCTCCAGGCTACAGCCCTCAGGCTAAGAGCCTCTGGGCCAGTTCAGGCTTAAAAAGGATACCTGCAAGAAAGGGGAGTGGCAGTGGCTCAGCTACAAGGCTATGGAATAGCCAGCTGGGAGCAGACAATTCCCTCCACTCATTTACAGGACTGTTTTCAGGCTGCCAGGCTGAATGGGGGGGGGGGGGGGACGACTGTGCAGACCAAATCTGATTGACGTGATGTCCAATTTGAACTTTGAACAAAAACAGTCAGGCCATCCAGTGAGGGGTTCAACTCATATGTCAATGAGCTGCTCAGTCATGTCAGTTGAAAAGTCTATCACATTTCCAGTAATGTTTGCTGCATTACATTAAAATTACTTGAAAGTCTAGCATACTTTCTTCCCTTGCCTCTTGTCCTATGTCAAAATGCAAGCTACAGACGTGGATAGATTGAGCCAATCAGAGGGCAACGTGATTTCTAGCTGGAATGGACCTATATCAGTGGGAGCCATGGAAATTACACAGCCAGTACATTAAGGAACATCTGCCTGATTCACCTCCTTCTCTTGTTCTGTTTGAAACTGTTTGTATCATTCATCTATCAAGTACATGGTTCGATGAGGCTATGGGCTATGCCGTGGAGAGCCACCCAGGACAGACAGGCCACAGCAGAGAATTCAGACAAAGTGTGATCCACTGGAGAAGGAAATGGCAACCCACTCCAATATATTTGCCAAGAGAACCCCATGAACAGTAACAAAAGGCTAAAAGATATTATGCTGGAAGATGGGACCCCCAGGTCGGAAGGTGTCCAATATGCTACTGGGGAAGAGCAGAGGGCAAGTACAAGTAACCCCAGAAAGAGTGAAACGTTTGGGCCAAAGCCGAAAGGACACTCAGTTGTGGATGTGTCTGATGGTGAAAGGAAAGTCCAATGCTGCAAAGAACAATACTGCATAGGAACCTGGAATGTAAGCTTGATGTGGTCAAAAATGAGATGGCAAGACTGAACATCAACATCTTGGGAATTAGTGAACTAAAGTGGATGGGAATGGGTGAATTTAACTCAGAAAACCATTATATCTACTACTGCGACCAAGAATCCTGTAGAAAAAATGGTGTGGCCTTTATAGTCAACAAGAGAGTGCAAAAGGCAGTAATGGGATACAGTCTCAAAAACGACAGAATGATCTTGGTCTGAATCCCAGGCAAACAGATTAAACTATGGAGTTGGGTAGAAAGAAAGGAAGTGGAAAACTACAGACTGCTGGAAACGGCAACCTTGTTAGGAAGCTGCTGCCTGGCAGTGAGTGTAGCGGCCATGTGCTGTGCTGGCTGGTCTTGCCTTGCTCCAGTGCTGGCTTAGTTGATGGGTTTATGAGGATAGACAAGCATTTGTCTTCTTGTTGTAAATTTTGCAGAAAGGTGGAGCAAGCAGAAAGCAGAGCTACTGCTGTTTACTCTGTTAGTCTGCCATACACCTCTAGTGGCTGCAGTGCTAAATTGTGTTAGAAGTAAGAGAGAGAGAGAGAGAGATGCATTCAGAATGCAGGATGAAGTTGACCAGTCTTCCTGGACTCTGTTGAATTCCTTCTCGCCAGTAGCCACCTGCCCAGACTCCGATCACAGGAGAAGGGTGATACTTAACAAAGGCCTCAAGCAAAGATCTTAATTGGCAGTCCTGTCCTTTCAACAGAGGCATAATGTGTGGAAACAGGCAGTGGAAGCTTTTCATGGCATGGAGGCAAGTAACGTCACCAGGTAGGCAACATCCCATTAAGTCTCTATTAAAGAGACAAGACATTCTTCTCCAGGCCTGTTGGTAACCCTAAGTGGGAGGCAGACTTGTACAGGAGTAGATCAGGGTCCCCAATGTGGTCCATGGGCATCATGGTGCCCGCCAAGTACTTAGTGGGCATGTTCACATAGGGCTTTACCTGGCAAGACTTCTGACTGGCCATTGGAGATCTGATTGGCTATAAAGATTTTTAAAATATTGCTTTGGTAGCAGCTGCCGCCACAGCACAAGGATCGTCACTGTGTGACTGAAGGTAAGCTGTGACAACTATTCTGTGGCAGGTTCCACCTTCTGCAGCAGCCATTTTGTGACAGCCATGTAGTGGTTGTGCCCACCAAACTGTGTCAGAACTCCAAAGGTGCCCACAAGCTCAAAAAGGGTTGGGGACCTCTGGAGAGATAATGCATTACTAACCTTGGCATTTTTTTTTTTAGCATTTACTCCACCAGCAAGCTTGCCCAGTCACTCATTCAGCTCTCCTTGAAATTAAGCAAGTTTCCTCAAAATACTCATCCCCAGTTAAACAATTCTTCCCAAGTCTGTCTCATAGGCAGCAGTTCAAAGGCAGGTCTGGAACACCCATATGCATCCCCTCCCTCCACTCACCTTGTCTGAGTAGAAGGAATGAATAGTAGTGCTGGATGGAAAATCACAAGACAGTCAGCAAGATCATAGCAAGGGCAATCATGTCTGCCCACTACTAGCACAGACAAGGACTTCCTGTCTGAAGCCAGGATCAGAAGAACCGCTAAGAGTTGCAGTGTTTTCCCCACCTTTCCACAGGATGTTGTTGCCTGTCTATCAGTCATACTCCCCTCCCACCCACGCATCTGAAAGCTGTAACACTTCTCTTTAAATGAATGGGATGGGCTAGGCTGGGGAACTACTGAATTGCTTAAAATCAGCCCAAAGAGTGACCAGTATTTACAGAACTGTCTCACAGTCACCAATCAGGCTGTTCCAAAACATGGCTTTCAGATTTCGGCATTTAAAAAAGATGGCATGCCCACCCAGCTGGTTTTTCCATGCTAGGAAAGCCTTTGCTGTTGCATTCGGTTTTGTTCCACAGATGGGCACTGGGATTAGAGCTGATTTGGCTGTCAGGAATAGGGACAAGGAGGAGCCAAGTGATCCCTTGAAGGGAGCCTAGTGCACAGCATAACCTTTGCTTCACAACAGATGTTTAATGGATGCCTCTAGTTACAGCAGCTTCATTAAGCGAAAAATTCGCACCTCTCTCTTATCAACACGAGTGGTGTCAGTGGAAAAAACAAAATTCCCCAAGGGAAATTTCTGGTACAGCTTGCTTTTTACCTTGTTCTTCTCCTGGTTTTGCTTTCCAGCTTCTTGAAGAATGAAGAACGTTTTCTGAAATCCTCCTCTTCCAAAGGTCTCACTGGATCACAGCAATTCCAAATTACGTGGCATCGTTTCTGAAACGGAATGGATGCATCAGAAATTCTCCATGGATTGGGGTTTGTTACAAATTGCACATGCACAGTTTGCTACGGCGTTCACTCCATACAATTGATTTGCATCCTTTTGTGTGAGAACATACAGCAAAAAAAAAAATGCAGTGTTAACGTGGCTGTATGTGTTATTGTATTGCAATTATTTTCATGTAGGGTTCTGTCAGCACACAGGAGCTCATGTGCTATAGCAATGAAACACCACACAGGAAAATGCCTTAGACCAGTGGTGGCCATCACCCCAGAACAGAGTTAAATTGCTGTGTTGGCACTTTGCAATAAATAAGTGGGTTTGGGGTTGCAGTTTGGGCACTCGGTCTCTAAAAGGTTCACCATCACTGCCTTAGACTGAGTCAGACCACTGGGATTGTCTACTCTGTGGCAGCAGCTCTCCAGGTAGCAGACAGAAATCTTTCCCATCATTGACTACCTGGTCCTTTTTCAACTAGAGTTGCTGGGGATTGAACCTGGGATCTGCTGCATGCAGAGTGGATGCTCTATGACTGAGCTAAGGCCCCAACCCCAAAAAGAGACATGAGGATACTTCACATCCAGATCTAGGTTGCTTTTCTGGAGTCTTTTCCCCTAGACTGCATGCACGCATCGGTGACATGGATGGTGGTAAGATGTAAATGAACTGAAGGGAATGAGGGCTGCAGCAAACTTCACATGCTGCAGTTCTGGAATTCACTTTGACAGCAGTCATGCTGGATCAGACCAATTGTCTGCTTATTCCAGCATCTTGGCCAATTCAAATGATCTACAAACAAGGCAAGAAAGCTAAAGGTCATGACTGATGTTGCTGCCCCATCACTGGTATTCAAAGGGCTACTGCCTCTGAACATGGAGGTAGCATTAATCATCATGGCTAATAGTAATTGGTGTATGGGGTGACCAACAGGCCCAGAGAATAGAGACTTAGTGGGGTGTTGTTTGTTAGATTCTCTGGTTTGGTATGTCCAGGAACCTTTAATAAGTTAGCAGAGTGCACAAGGCTTACCACACAACAAAACTTCTCCAGCCTCTCTCTCTCTGGGTATGCTGATAAGAACAAAGATACATGGAGCCTCTTTTAGTATTTCAAAATAATAAGAGTTCCTTATTATAGTGAATCCATTCTAGACAGTATAGAGTAGGGATAGGTTTCTAATCTAGTCTACCTAGCTAAATGGATAGGGATGCAGGGAAAGCATGTCCTGCGTCCATGATGGAGAAATCTGGCAATGTGTGTAAAAGAGGGATCAAAGATGGAAGGAAGGAAGTTCACCCTGAGATTAACTTTCTACGCTTCAAAGGATAGTTTCAGAGAAACAGAAAGGAAAGGGTGATCAGGCCTGGCCTCTCTGTCACTCTGGCTCTATGTTTAGTCCCTCTCGGAAGGCTGAGGCAGGAGATGGCGTAAAAGTCCTTGGCTTCCAATGTTTACCTCCATGCCATGAAAAACTTTCACTGCCCATTTCCACACATTAAGCCTCTATTCTCAAGGGGCAGGGCATTTTTCTCCAGGCCTGTTCGTAACCCTTGTGGATCTACAAGATCAATAGATATATTTTACTTTGTAAATAGGGTATCAAACGGAGGGTTACTTCAGAATGGGACTGAAGTGGCCCACTCAACTTGAAAGAACCCAAACGAACTGCAATATGCTTCTTTGGAGTGAACATAACAAGCACTTTGCATGTTGTCCATATGCTTTAGCTAATGTGGCAGAGTGGGGTTGCCAACTTTCAGGAGGGGCCTGGAGATCTCCCAGAATTACAGCTGATCTCCAGACAACAGAGATCAGTTTCCTTGGAGAGAACGGCTCCTTTGGAGGGTGGGCTCGGTGGCATCATACCCTCTTGAGGTCCCTTCTCTCTCCAAACTGTGCCCTTCCCAGGATCCACCCCTAAATCTCCAGGAATTTCCCAACCCAGAGGCGGCAGCCCTATGAGCAGAGAGAAGTTTCTTGGTGTCAGTTCAGGATGGGAAAATGGTGTGTGTGTGTGTGTGTATGTAGCTCTTTTTCTCCTGTACTGTGGTCCAGAATCAAACTGAGAGCACACATCAGGGCCAGTTCCAGGTTTTCAGGGGACCTGGACAGACAGTTTCCATGCCCTGGTCCCCTCAGTGCCTAGCACCAGGCACCCATGCCCCCCTTCCCCCTCTCCCACTTACCTGCATGCCTCCCACCTGCTTGTGTGTGCATCCCTTGTCTGCTCACAAGCCCTCCCATTAGGGTTGCCAGGTCTGGGTTGGAAAATACCTGGAGACTCTGGGGGTGGATCTAGGAGAGGGTGTCGTAGAGTCCACCCTTCAAAACAGCCACTTTCTCTAGGGGAGCTGCTCTCTGTCATCTGGAGATCAGTTGTAAAAGCGGAAGATCCCCAGGCCCTACTTGGAGACTGGCAACCCTACCTCCCATGGCCTGTGCTCACAGCTGCTTGCAGTCCTTTCCCCAGCAGTACCAAGCAGTAGTGCAGCAGGAGGCATGGGTGGTAGAGTGCTAGCAAATGAGTGGTCAGGGGGTGCCAGCATCAATGGGCCCTGTCAGAAAACCTGGGCCTCAGGAGCTGCCCCACCTGAGGATATACTGATGCCAGCCCTGCCCCATGTAGTGGCTATCTGGAAAGAAAAACAAAATGTGTGTGTGGAGGGCATTCTAGCCATGAAACTCCCAGTTAGGCTCCTGTTAGGCTCTGATTCAGAGGTCAAGGGCACAATGTTTTGGACCAGTTCCCAGGACATTTGAGTTCAAAGGACAAGCTGCTATAGCTGAACTGCAGTTCTCCATATTTCCATCTCTTATCCCATAGTCAAAGAGAGGAATGAGGGCCATTTAACCAGTATGACAATACCCTTATCCAGAAGACACTGCTAGAAAACAAGGGGCTGCAGATTGATTCTTCCTAGGGAAAAAAGCCTTGCGTGTAGGAATTTTATAAGGTGTGAAGCTGTGCTAACAGTGTTGCAAGAGCTATAATCTAAATGAACAGATTCTAAAACCCCGCCAGCAATCGCAGAAACCGGCTGGAGGCTGGCAGTCAATGGCTCCTTCGTCGCTTCTTACGCGTTCACGTAAATGACTCTCGTGCTTCTTTTCCCTCGGTGTGCCGGAGAAGTTATAAATATGAAATTTCCGAAGAGGGTTGCCTGCTAATATGATGGATACATGCAGGCGCTTTCTGAGACAGAGGCTTTGCCACTGGGTAGTTGAACCACCTTCATCCCAACAAGATCTCCAGCAAGTGGAGATCAACCTGGCCCCAACTGGATATAAATCCCTTTTAACAGCTCGCCACATCTGCTCTGCCATTTGTCAAACTGATTTCTCTCCTCTACATTTCCTCACCCCATCCTTTGCCCCCCCCTTCCTCCCCCTCTCTTTGTATATCTTTGGTTTTTAAGCCACAGGGTGAGGTCTGGGTCTTATTTTCACATATCTGCACACAGTGCTGCATACATTAAATTATTTGAAATGTTTGGTGAGATAATTTTGATTGAAAAGTAGGGTTACCAGTGTGGTGTAGTGGTTAAGAGTGTGGACTCTAATCTGGAAGAACCGGGTTTGATTCCCCAGTCCTCCACATGCAGCTGCTGGCTGACCTTGGGCAAGCCAAAGTTCTCTCAAGAGCAGTTCTCTCAGAGCTCTCTCAGCTCCATGTACCTTACAGGATGTCTGTTGTGGGGAGAGGAGGGAAAAGAGATTGTAAGCCATTCAGAGACTCTGAGTGAAGGGCAGGGTATAAATCCAGTCTCCTCTTCTTCTTCCTGACCTCCACGTCGGGGCTATTGTTTTCCTAACCTTACAATTGATCTCCAGAAGACAAAAGATCAATTCCCCTGAAGGGAAAGGCAGCTTTGGAGGGAGGACCCTATTGGCATCACATCACCTCTGAGCTCCTTCCCCAAACTCTACCCTCGAATCTCCAGGAAGGTTAGGGTTGGCAGGCTTTGATACCATCTCCAGGTTAGGAAACTCATGCATATTTGGGGTGGATCCTGGCGGGGACAGGGACCTCAGTGGGGTGCGATATCATGGAGTCCACTCTCCAGAGGAACTAATGATTGTAGTCTAGAGATGAGCTGTAATTCCAGGGGATCCCCAGGTCCTACCTGGAGTCCTGAATCCCTAAAGAAGATTAGAATTCTATCTTGCCCTTCACTACCCAAAGGAGTCTCAAAGCAGCTTACAATCTCCTTTCCTGTCCCCTCCCCACAACAGACACCCTGTGAGGTAGGTGGGGCTGAGAGAGCTCTTTTGATGACTGCTCCTAAGAGAACAGCTCTGAGAGAACTTGTGACTGGCCAGAAGTCACACCAGCAGCTGCATATGGCGGCGTGGAGAATCAAACTCGGTTCTCCCAGATGAGAGTCCGCACTCCTAGCCACTACACCAAACTGAATAGAACAGGTCCACTTCAGCTGTTTCCTGGATCTTTTCCTTTACATGGGAAAGAGCAAAATACACCAGAGAATTCATTCATACTCCTAATTAATATAACCGAATTCCACAGAAAGTGACAATGAAAGAGAGAAAGCTTCATCCTGTAGGTATATTAACAAATATTGCTGACCTCAAGTGAGGGACTAGGGTGATGCAAGTCAACGGTTGCCAGACTTCTGCTATCTTAATGACACTAGGTTCTGAATTGAAATCAGAGGTACTCTTCAGTCTGACACATGACAATGTTCACTTTCAGAGTGTGAATGGGTCCCAGGTCTGGCCATCTGGAATTAGTGATAATTCAAGAGAAACACACTCTGGATTTGGCTGACACTTTGTTCAGACTGAGGTGTCAGGCTTGAATGAGCAGCTGTGAAGGATCGAATGCAGCTCTGCTGGCTCCTCTTGTCACTTGATCCCTGCTAAATGGATAGTTGTAATACTGTTCTGTGGCCACTGGATGCGGTGGAGTCCCATAGCAGCGCTGAACAAGCCCAGAAGCTTTGTCCTCCAGCAAGCCAGCATGACGGTGCAAAGATTAAGTTGCCTGGGAGTTGCTGCTGGCGTCTCTTGATTAGGACTCATAAGAACATAAGAGAAGCCATGTTGGATAAGGCCAATGACCCATCCAGTCCAAGACTCTGTGTCACACAGTGGCCAAGACCAGAGCTCCTTTCTAACAGGAGCTCCTTTGCATATTAGGCCACACACCCCTAATGTAGCCAATCCTCCAAGAGCTTATAGAGCTCTTCTTACAGGGGCTACTGTAAGCTCTTGGAGGATTGGCTACATCAGGGCCTAATATGCAAAGGAGCTCCTGCTATGGAGTGAACCCTGGCCAAGACCCACTAGCAGGGTCAGACTCCTGGGGCCTTACTGTGAGTATCCTCTCTTGAAAAATGTAAGAACCACCCTGCTCAGACCAAAGCCAGACCAGCATCCTGTTTCTTGTAAGCAACCCAGTGAGAGGTTTAGCTCCCATGCAAACAAACAGCTGGACATGGTACGTTTATTTATTTTAAACATTTATTAGCTGCCTTTCTACCTTATAGAATGTTTCTTCCCCTTCTGTTGTCAAGCTGCAGCTGTCTTATGGGGACCCTATGGGGTTTTCAAGGCAAGAGATTTTCAGACGTGGTTTGCCATTGCCTGCCTCTGCATCGTGACCCTGGTATTTCTTGGTGGTCTCCAGTCCAAATACTGACCAGGGTTGGTGTTGCCAACTGGGTTGGGAACTTCCTGGAGATTTGTGGGTTGGAGCCTAGGGAGGGTGGGATTTGAGGAAGGGAGAGACCTCATGGGGTATAATGCCATAGCTTTCACCTTCCAAAGTAGCCATTTTCTCCAGGGGAACAGATCTCTTTTATCTGGAGACCACTTGTAATACTGGGAGATCTCCAGCCACCCCCCGAAGACTGGCAACCCTAACCAGGGCTGACCCTGCTTAGCTTCCAAGATCGGATGGGATCAGGCTAGCCTGGGCTATCCAGATCAGGGTATCGGGAGGCTGACAATGTCAATAATAACAAAAACACAATAAAATACATTAAAATCACAAGTTAAAATCAATAATTTAGAAATGCTTGTAGGAAGAAGAATGAATCAACTAACCAAATGCCATCATGAATAAAATGGTCTTCAGCCGCCTCCTAAAGACTGAAAGTGAGGAGGCCAGGCACACGTGTGTCCCCACCAGACAAGCTTCATTGGTTGATAGGGCAGTCAAGAGCGCCTCTCCCCGTTATCTTAATCCATGGGAGGAACATGTAGGAAAAGACAGTCCTTCAGATCCTTCAGTCTGATATTTGGATGGTTAATTATTTCTAAGTGTGCAGCATGCCAGCTCTCCATTGACAAAAGTAAAAACAAACAAGGATGAGAGGAGCCAGTGATGGGGGGGGGGGGGGGGAAACGGAAGTACAACTCCCCAGAGACACAAAATAGCTTTCCAAAAATAACAAAAACAATATAATATGGATTGAATATTAATAAGAACGTAGTATCTTCATAACAACATCTAAGACAAAGAATGCATCTTCCAAGTGAGCTATAAAGCAGGGGTGTCAAACATAAGGCCCCAAAGAATCTTCCAAGTGAGCTATAAAGCAGGGGTGTCAAACATAAGGCCCCAGGGGCCAGATCTGGCCCATCCAGGGCTCTTATGTGATCCGCGAGCAACTGATGCAAAGGAGGAAGTGCGGGGGGGGGGGGGGGGAGTGAGCAGAGCCACTCCATTGTGGCTTCAGCACAGCAGAACAACCTTGTCTGCAGCAGTCAAGCATCATGGGAGCATCTGTCTAGCACTGCACTGCTGCCTCTCCAGTCTGCCTATGTGGGTTCTCTCTGCACCCTTCGCACAGCCCATGGGGCCTTGCAGTGAGGATACACCAACTCAGAGCTTGCCAGCTGCTGTCCTTTATACAATTTCTATCTTTGGTACCTGGCATTACTTTTTATGGCACACATGTCCCAGCCCAACAGAGTGACATTCATGCCAGGTCTGGCCCTCGCAACAAATGCGTTTGACACCTCTGCTATAAAGTACAACATCAAAGTTACATAATACACACAAGCCTCCTGTTATCATTGTAATGCTGACATGGACATGAGTGGCTGAAGAAAGAATGGGCACAGCCAAATGTCCATTAGCATCAAAGAAGGCACAATGAAGTGGCAATTAAGTCACTAATCTCTTTTCTTCTCGACTGTATTTCAATCGATGATTCAGACTGTTTCGGAAAATACCCTTTTTCAAGAGGTACATATATCTTCATTCACAATAGCAGTAATTCCTAGGTGCAATGCCCAATAGTAGAAATCAAATGAAGCTGGAGCTCAAAAGCCTCAAGATAAATCCACAACTCAATGGTATACCTTATGGAGGGCTGGAAGCTCTCCATAGCATAATGCCCATTTTGATGGACTCCACAACAAGCCTAGGAATTCTTCTGAAAATCAGATCAAAATAGTTGCCCCCCAAAAGCTTTTTCCCCCTAATGCGCACACTCCTCTATACTCAGTCAATGTTACCATCTTTATCTATATTTCTGCAACTTTGATGGATGGACTACTATAACGCATTCTCTGTGGGGCTGCTCTTGAAGACAATCTGGAAATTTCAGTCAATACAGAACACAGCTCTCATCTGCTAACTGGAACATCTTGGTCTGATCACATCACATGTGCCTGAGAACAGGTTCATTGGTTGGAGAGCCAGTTTGGTGTAGTGGTTAAGTGCGTGGACTCTAATCTGGGAGAACCAGGTTCGATTCCCCACTCCTCCACTTGCACCTGGCTGGATGACCTTGGGCAAGCCATACCTCTGTACCAGCTGTTCCCTCAAGGACAGCTTGGGAAAGAGTTCTCTCAGCCCCACCCACCTCACAGGGTGTTTGTTGTGGTGTTTGTTGTGGGGAGGGGGAGGGAAAGGAGTTTGTAAGCCGCTCTGAGACTCTTAAGTGAGTGAAGGGCGGGGTATAAATCCAATCTCTTCTCTTCTTCTTTCCTTCATATTTTTATTTCGGGGTTCCATTCACAGGGCTGCTTTTTACTTTTGAAGCTTTTCATGAAATGGCATTCATATCATTAAAGGTCTCTCAGTGCAACCGTCAGCAGAATTACACCATCCTAAGCCCCCTGACTTCAATGGATGTAGACAGGTGTTCCTCTTCTTAAGACTGCACTGTGTGTCTCCACATCAATCAATGAACCAACTTTAATCTTCCCAGCAGTTTCTCCGGTCTTTTCCTCTGCCCAATGCCATTAGGTTAGATTCCACACAAAATTTTACGCACATATATGAAGAAAAAAACAAACTATTTCTAAAAGCAACTGTGAACATTTTTCTAATGATTCTTTGGGGCTGTTTTTAAAGATTCAGATATTTAGGATTGGAACTAGGTTCATCCCTTGGTTTTTTTTTTCCTGTAGGAGCATAATGTCCAAGGCAATATCTTCTTCCCCATTTGTGTACATTTACAAGGGAAATTGGGTTTGCCTTGATTCCAGCTAAGGACTGTTGGCCCTCTGAGGTCCTGCCGCAATTAGCCGTAAATAGCTGTGAATAAGGCACGTTGAGGGACATGCATAATGACTAACCTTCCATAGGCCTATTAAATATTCAGCAGCTCCCTATTACTTCACTTAGCTATATTAATCTAAGTTTTCCAAGTGCTTGGGGGAAGAGGGGCAAATCGAAGCTCCTGGCTCCATTTTTAAGCCAGCGGTGTAACTGTTTCCTGTCTGATTTTCTTAGGGAAGCTTTGCACTGGGCTGAGTTTCTCATATCAAGCCATGCAGAGATCCAGTACCAGCTGCCCATTTACAACCAGTTTGCTCCAGCAGAAGTGATCAGCTGAGTTTTCCACACCCATAACTCAGGGCTAGAAGGAGGGAGTGGAACAAACGCACAGCTCATCTTTTTAGCTACTAAGCTGGTCAGAGTCATCTCGGAAAGAGACGGAGGTTTCTGCTGAATGTTGGCTTTCGTACACTCAGAAGGACAGCAAGCTCCACACCAACAGAAAAGGTTCTGATCGCCAAAGGCTCTGCCCTTCTTCCGCCTGATCAGGCCTCATCTCCAGGGGATTCCAGCAAGTGACTAAATCTGGCATCTGACCAATTAGGAGCCGCTCTACCAGCTGAGCAGTTTTCCCTTAGCTTCACTTTAGGCATTCACTTACTCTGTGGCTAATATGCGTGTGTCTCAGTCCCCTGTGAATCTTTGCAATGTGGTTGTTTATATATCTGGCTTGTATCATTTTGTTCCCTCCTCTTCTCCTGTCAATCAAGGCTGTTTACACTTACTTTTTGTCAGCATATCCCATGTCTCTAGAGACTATTCGTGTCTGCAAGCTGCTGTGGAGGCTTTGCCAGTAAAAGGCCAGAAGCCTCAGCAATTGCCCAGCAACAGCACTCTTTTTTTTTTTTTTTGCCATCAACAGTTTCTTTCAAAAAAAATAAAAATCAAAGGGCATCATAAGCAAGGCAATCTTTCTTTACAGCGTGCTTGCCCAGAAGACCAGAATCCTGTGCTCTAATACAAACCATTCTAAGTAAAGAACAAATAATAACATACCACCTGGATCAGAAGCCTTCCTGACATGCCATCCTCACACAGGGCAACACAGAAGGTGAGCTCAGCCATGCTAGCAACACTCACAGTGATCTGCAACACGGGACCATGGCGCCTGCTGACCCCTTTCCTGGGCTCCCACCCAGGGCCATAGCCAGGATTTTGTGATTTGGGGTGGGCTTTAAATAAGTTGGGCGCATTGACATCACAAAATAAAAAAAAATAAAATAGAAATAAAATTTTAAAAACTCACTTTTGTGGTATTTGCACTTTGCTTACCTACTCAGGGAAGCAAGCCACATTTGGGGAAGGGGTGGCAATGGTGAGTCCTCCAGGTGGCCCAGAGACTTGGGAGTCTGCATGGAGGTCAGGGGGCCATGGCAGGAAGTCAGGGGGTCAGGCCCCAAAATGTGCCACTGTAACTAGTGGCCCGCTCCCACCAAGTTGTTAGAAAGTGGGCAGGGGCCGGGCTTCTAATTGGCCCAGCAGAGCTTCTAATTGGCTGTTGGAGGTCTCACGGGCTGGGCAGATTTTTCAAAGTTGCTTCAACAGTAGCTGCCATCACAGCATTGTGTGCCTGAAGGTATATGCAAGAAAACTTTTAAAAACCGTTTGCTTATTTTAAAAGGCATCCTGTTAAGCAGAGTTTTGCCTGAAATGTTCAGGAGGTGCTAGAGGTATGCATAAGCTCACTCCCTGACATTTTTTGGTTGGCTCCACCTCCTGTGGCAGCCATTTTGCAGTTGGTTCCACCTCTTATGGCAGCCATTTTGTAGTTGTGCCCACCACCCTGGGTCAGACTTCTAAAGGTAACCACAGGCTTAAAAAAATGTTGGGGATCCCTGATTTAAACAAATACCCCAATTACAGGGGAAAGAGCAGGTCCACAGAACAACACTAGCAAAGCATGTGACTCCTTCTGTGCAATCCTCTGCGGAGTGACTCCTGTTTAAACCCATTGATCTCTGTGGCTTAGACTGGAGTTAATCTGCAGAGGACTGCAGTCCCTCTGTTTCACAGCCTCCAGTTTCCTAACTCAATTCTCCTTTTTAATTGCCTCTTTCCGCGCCGGCTGATTCTCCAGTATGGGATGCAACACTCTGCTTCCTTGTTGCTCCTTTGGGAATTCCTTCCTGTGCCTTTAATCCTTTCTCTGCTATATTAGGGCCACTCTGCTTCTCTAGACGTGTCTACAGATGAATCTTTCCCCGTTGTGGCAATCCCCATGTGAGGGGAGGATCTACTTCTCTTTTTTTGCTTAGCTGCCAAAAGCGTGGAAATGCCACCAGGCCCTTCAGCGTGTTTTAGTTCACTCACTTTTGCTCCCATCTTAAAAACAAATGAGCAAACTGAAACTTATGAACCTGCACCTCCTACTCCTCTTCACTGCAATCTCTGATCTCCCCAGGGGAACAGAAGTCTCAGTTTGCAATTCTGATCAAACTAAATCTATTGAGGCCAAAGTCTTACCTGGGCAAACAGGACTGCTGAGAGAGGGAAAAGGTCCAGTCACTCTTGTGCACATTCTGGGGTCCATACCTGTTCCAAAACAATTTGGTGTGGGTTTTTGTTTTGTTTTTGTCAGGACAATTTGAGATAAAAGCCATGATGGCCGAACTGTTCCTGTCTGCTACATGAATCTTATTTGATCAATTACTGAGCTTTCTCCACACACAGTAAGGGGGGAAATCACTTTGGGAGGAAGTAGAGTTCTAAATATGTCCAGAGCTTGTCTGGGCAGCTGCCTTGGCCTTGGTCTTGTCACAAACCTGCCCTGGGTCTGTGTTTTCTCATATCCTTGTTACATGATTGCCTGCATATAAGAAGAAGAGAAGAGGACATTGGATTTATACCCTGCCCTTCACTAACAAAAGGAGTCTCAGAGTGGCTTACAATCTCCTTTCCTTTCCTCTCCCCACAACAGACACCGTGTGAGGTAGGTGGGGCTGAGAGAGCTCTCTCGAGAACTGCTCTTGAGGGAACAGCTCTGAGAGAACTTATGACTGGCCCAAGGTCACATCAACAGCTGCATGTGGAAGAGTTGGGAATCAAACCCGGTTCTCCCAGATTAGAGTCTGCACTCCTAACCACTATACCAAACTGTCTCTTATAAAGCCCAGCTTAGCACAGTTCCTTAGGGAACCCTAGTAAGGCTGCCTTCAAGCAAGTACAATGGCTAGAGCTTTCCAATTACTTCCCCCCACCCCATGCATGCATGTTCTTAGTGTGTAAGAGTGGTCATGGTGTGTTTATAGGATTTGAATCACAGTCGGCTTTCTTAAACAGGAAAGAGACTTTAAAGTAAAGCACATACTGCAACGGAGTACTTAGAGCAAGGACCAGACCGCACTAACCCTGCAGTCTGACCACAGCCCAGGTCCCCCACCCCATGGTGGTTGTTTTTTTAAGCAAACCCAAAAGACATCCAGCCATGGATCTCTTGCCATCTCATCTCATTCGCTGGCATTTCACAAGCCTGAAATCCAATGTTACATCTGTCCTTGTAAACAACATTTAGCATCATGATTTCAATCCCTGCAGGCTAACTACTTCATCCCATTCAATATCCCAAAGACTTCCCTTGGCCCTAGACATCTGTACTTTTTTACAACTTTCTTTCTTACTGGGTAGAAACAGTAAATACCTCCATCTTCAAAGAGCATGTACATATTAAGGCCAAGGGAAGGTGTACAAAAGCACCCATTATTTTGAAAAAGGGAAGGAAGGAGGGGAGGATAAAGGAAGCGAGTACAGGCCTCAGCTTTGGCCTCTATTGGGGCTGGGCTATTGATCAGGGGGGGAATTTCTGTAGCTCTCTTGAAAAGGATACTGAGCAGGGAGTGAAAGTCCATTATTGACAAAAGAAAAGGCCTTCCAGCAACCCCAGGCAGTGAGGATGTAGCTCAGATCAGTACAGGGGAGAGTTTCTGCCACCCATCAAGAGAAGCCGTGCACAGGTGACCTGCCGATCACCTCACACCATTGTACTTTGCAGAAGGCAGCCTGTATCGGAGGCACCCCTGTGGGCTATGAAAGCATTCTCAGACACCTGCTAGTTTGCCCTTTACTGCTAGAAGCCCAAGCTGTTAAATATCATGCTCTTTGGGGGCTGCAATTTGCTCCCATCTAAGCCCCCTCCCTCTTCCTGCAGCTTCAGCTGTCACCCCCCCCCCCATCACAGGGGACCAATTCTGGACATGCAGCAAAAGTCAAGAATGGGTTTATGAAAGAAGAGAAGGGCAGGGAAGATTGATTGGACCAGCGAGCACTGACAAGTGGTGGTGATGATGAAAATGCGAGGGACCGGGCAGGAAAGAGTGAAAAGGATAATGGTGTTTATGATTTGGACTAAGCTGAAATGGTGTGTGTGTGTGTGTGGGGGGGGGTGATTTATGAAAATGTGTGAAAAAACCACTTCCTGAAAGTGGGATGGAAAAGGCAACACATGAAGCTGCTTTATACTAGCCCTCCACACGCAATCCGGTAACACATTGACAGAACACTTTGTAGAGGGAGAGCATATGTGAGCACAGAGGCCTAGCCCATGTGACCATACATTCAACCATAGGGTTGCCAACCTCCAGGTGGGGCCTGGAGATCCCCCAAAATTACAACTGATCTCCTGATCAGTTCTCCTAGGGAAAAAATGCTGCTTTGGATGGTAGATTTTATGGCATTATACCACATTGAGATCCTGTCCTCCACCAAACCCCTCCCATCCAGGCTCCACCCCCCCAAATTTTCAGATATTTCCCAACCCAGAGTTGACAACTCTATTCTCCAGTGGATGAGAGCAGTGTCTGTGCATGGGGGCAGTGCCCACACAAATGCTCCTTCCCTATGCTCAGGGATACTGCCTTCCAGACATTGCTGATCACAGAAACAGGAGGGAGCACCCCTACGGAAACTGTCTCCGTATGTAGGATCCATATTGTTGCCAGGTCCCCCCTGGGGAAGGGGGAACCCCCACTCGATGGGTCCATTACCTGCCGGCCCAGATTGGGCTGCCGGGGGGAAACCCACCCCCAAAGTGCTGGGATCGCGAAGACATGCCTTGTGTGATAAAGTCACCTGGAGGTGATGTCATCGTGCGGGGGGATGCACTATCTTGTAAACTATGCAAAATTGTATATTTTTGAATCTATTTCTCTTGTACATTTTTATCCATTCTCCAAGGAGCTCAGAGGAACTTACATGTTTTTCCCCCCCTCCATTTATCCTCACAAGAATCCTGTGAAATAGGTGAGGCTGAGAGAAGGGAAATGGCTTAAGGTCACCCAGCAAGTTTCATCACAGTATGGGGATTTGGACACAGATATCACAGATCCTAGGCTGAAATGCTAGTTGCTGTGCCAAGATAGGCCCTGACCTGGATGGTGCAGGCTAGCCCAATTCCATCAGATCTTGGAAGCTAAGCAGGGTTGGCCCTGGTTAGTACTCGAATGGAAAACCACCAAGGAAGTCCAGGGTCACTATGCAGAGGTAGGCAATGACAAACCATCTCTCTTAGTCTCTTGCCTTGAAAACCCTACAGGATAAGTTGGCTGCAACTTGATGGCACTTTACACACATGCAAATGTGTACCACACAGGCCCTCAGTGTAGCATTTCCTGTGATTCATCAGACTCAGACCATTTCCCCAGTAGTAAAATTCCCTGTATTGACGTTTTAAAAACTGCACGTTACGTGAAATTTTCTGCAGTAGATTTTCCCTCACCAGGTACACACCCAAAGTTTTTTCCTAACTCATGTTTTTGGAACTTGCTAAAACTGGGGATTCTGAAAATGTGGGTAAGAAGGAGAAAACTTTGGGTTTGTGCCTGGTGAGGAAAACTCTACTGTGGAAAATGTTGTGTAATGTGCAGTTTTACAAATGTCAATGCGAGGAATTTCACTATTGTGGAAATGGTCCCAACGTCCCTTTCCACAGTTGTTCATGCAAGGTTTGCCTCTCTGATTATTCAGTTCTTCTATGAAAGTCCCCTTTATGATTGTAGGCTTTCACAGATGTTCTCCGGTATATTCCCTATTTTCTGTTCCTCTCTGTCAGCAAAAACCATCTTGACTTAGTGAGGCTTGTGGTTTGTGTAACTCTGAAGAGAGATGAATTTTTCCCTTCCTCTGCAAATGGAATATTGTGGTTCTGGGGTAAACAATAGAAGATGTCGGAAGTGGTATGAGGTTGCCTTGGTGATGATATATGTGTAACCCTGTGGGTTTGGCCCTCCACTGAAGTTTGGGGGGGGGAGGTATTTGGTCCCTTTGGGGGAGCCACGAGAAAGGGTACAGGAAAATGGCAGTCCTGAGGGGAAAAGAAGTTCTGAGGAGAAAAGAGAAGACAGAAGCCATCTGGGTCTGAGGCCAGGGAAGAGAGAGTGAGCCTCCAGAGAGCAGCAGCCGCTAGAGATCTCCAGCAACACAAAAGCCTGAGGAGGAGGAGGAGCTGCACAGCCAGCCAAGCCACTGCAGGTAGAGTGGGAAGACACTTTGAGAAGGCAAATAGTAAAGAAACCTCTAATCAGATTTTTTTTAGTTCCAACTTTAAGTTGTGTTGTCTAAGTTTGAGTTTGTTTATGTGCGTCCTGCTTTCATTCCCCATCCCTCTTTGTTGAATTGAACTCTACTTCTGTTTTAAGTTCTGCTTCAGTTTGGTTATTGGTGATTGGAGGGTCTGGGAGCTGTGTTTGCATTCTCTCTTCTTTATTTGCCTGCTGGCTGTCCTGCTAGGAAGTGGAGGCCAGTGGGCTGGAGGCACCGCTGCTTTCTTTGGGTTCCATAATTTCTTCCCTCAACTGGGATTACACATGTATGATATCAGTCCCAGTATCTGAATCACAGATAGACCATTGATGTGACTACTCTTTTTTAAACAATTTCATTATTTCAACATATATAACAATACAATATAAAACAATACATATGCTACATTAATACAGGATCGATTACTTCCCCAAATAATGACAGTTTTCATTTTTAACTATCAAACAAGCTGTAAGTAACACCCCCCCCCCCAATCTAAGTATTTCTTAGGTATTGAGGAATTCTGGCAGGTGGTTTAGGACAATGACCGAAAATATTACATTGCACTTACATTAATATGCCATGGTGCAATTATGGGAGGAAAAGATTGGATTTATACCCCGCCCTTCACTCAGAGTCTCAGAGTGGCTAGTTCTTAGAGCGGCTAGTACAATCACCTTCCCTTCCTCTCCCCACAACAGACACCCTGTGAGGTAGGTGGAGCTGAGAGAGTTCTGGCTGAGAACGGCTCTTGATAGAACAGCTCTGAGAGAACTGTGGCTTGCCCAAGGCCACCTAGGAGCTGCGTGTGGAGGCGTGGGGAATCAAACCCGGTTCTCCCAGAACAGAGTCTGCACTCTTAACCACTAGACCAAACTATTATTTGGTTCTATTATTATGGCAAAATTCAAAATACAGATGAACACAAAGGTATATTTCAAGAAGAAGCCCCAGTGACTGGTAAGAATGGGGGACAGTTTTGGCAACTGTGATACAAAACTGAACAGCCCTGTCCAAGACTAGGGATGCTGTGAATTTTGCAGCAAACCACAGTTGAACTTATTGTGTTCAGCTATGAAAAGGGGATGTGAGCTGATCTCTGGCTTGTTCAGTATCCAGTGATTTGAATGCCTGCTGAACAGGTTTGCATCAGCTTCTGTCAGAACAGCATGCACCAAAAACGCTGCCAGTCCAAACAGATCAGGAGTCATTAACGTCACTTAGATGAACACTGAATGTCAGGATTTTTTTAAAAAAAAAATACAGCATTTATTTATGACTGTTCTATTTGATTTATGACTGATATAACTGTTTATTTAAACAGTTGCCTGCAGAGTGGAGCAACAAGGAGAGGGGAATTAGATCTCCATCAGGCCATGTGAGAATGCGCCTGCATGAAAAGCCTGTAGCATTGGACTGGACTGTTATGAAGAGATAGCTGAGGTAGCCTGCTAAGCAGACACAAATGAATAAACACAGAGGCAAACTCCACTGAAAAATCAGCTCTCTGTGACTGGTGAACAGGACATGAGCTGAGCCGGAGTACATCTGAGCATCCCTTTGCTTGAACTAGCAGCCAATGAAAGACACAGGAGGACCTCAACAGAGTATAATGATATACAGTCCATCATCCAAAGCAGCCATTTTCTCTAGGAGAAATGATCTGCATAGTCTGGAGATCAGTTGTAATTCCAGGAGACCTCCAAGCTCAACCTGGAGAAAAGGGCTCATTTCGTAGCAGGAGCTCCTCTGCATATTAGGCCACACTCCCCTGATGTAGCCAATCCTCCAAGAGCTTACAGTAGCCCCTGTAAGAAAAGCTCTGTAAGAGAGCCAGTTTGATGTAGTGGTTAAGTGCGCGGACTCTAATCTGGGAGAACTGGGTTTGATTCCCCACCCCTCCACTTGCACCTGGCTGGATGACCTTGGGCAAGCCATAGCTCTGTACCAGCTGTTATCTCAAGGACAGCTTGAGAAAGAGTTCTCTCAGCCCCATCTTCCTCACAGGGTGTCTGTTGTGGGGAGGGGAAGGGAAAGGAGTTTGTAAGCCGCTCTGAGACTCTTAAGTGAGTGAAGGGCGGGGTATAAATCCAATCTCTTCCTCCTCTTCTTCTTCTATAAGCTCTTGGAGGATTGGCTACATTAGGGGTGTGTGGCCTAATATGCAGAGGAGCTCCTGCTACGAAATGAGCCCTGAGAATAGTTCCTGTGCTTGTATGGAGTGCGTTTCTTTCACCAATGAGCAATGGCAGCCTGACCTCATAGGCTTTCAATGAAGGAGAAATATGCTGTAGTTGCCCTTGGTAGAACTGTCCACCCCCTAATTGGTATGCTGCTGCTGTACTACTTCCTGATGAGGTGAGGCACTTTCTGCTCTGTAGACCAGTGATCTTCCTCCTCCACTTGAAGCCAGTGCAGCCCGAGAGGCTGACTCCCCAGTGGCCACCCCTTAAATCTTAACACAAAAGCTTATACCCAGAATAAAACTTTGCTGGGCTCAGACTTTGTTCCATTTCACTGCATTGTTCTCCAATCTTCTAATGCAGCTTTTAATTGGTACTGTTGATTGTATATATTTTCCTTAATGCATTGGGTTTTTAAAGTCATAATCCACCTGGAATCTCAGGGAGACAGGCAGATAATACATGACATCAGTAAATAAGCAAACAGAATAAAATATTGTTGGAGGAGGGGATGTAGTTTAAATTGCCTTGTAAAATAGGACCTCAGGATCAAAAAGCTGGACATCAATCAAAGTATGTACAGTCCCTGTGCTTGTGGGCAGGGACAGGATTGGAGCTCTGATGGCTGTGTGTGCATGTATGGCTTTTCCCATGCTGTTGGGAGCCAGGATTCCTGATTGTGTGAAGAACCTTATGCATGTAACGGGAGGGGAGGGACTGTGGCTCAGTGGTAGAGCATCTGCTTGGCATGCAGAAGGCCCCAAGTTTAGGTCCCAGCATCTCCATTTAAAAGGATCAGATAGCAGGTGGCATAAAAGACCTCTGCCTGGGATCTGAGAGAGCTGCTGCCAGTTAGAGTAGACAATACTGCACTTGATAGACCAATGGTCTGATTCAGTCTCATCTGGTCTGATTCAATAGACGGCAGCTTCATGTGTTCATATGTACTTACACGTTCTTCATACGTCTGTGTGGTGTAGTGGTTAGAATGTCAGACAACTATCTGGGAGACCCAGGTTTGAATGCCCACTCTGCTGTAGGTGGGCAACCTTGGGTCAGTCATGCACTCTCAGACAAATTGATCTCGCTGGGTTATTGTCAGAATAAAATCAAGGAGAGGAGAGCAACATAAGCTGCTTTGGGTCCCACTGGGGAGAAAGACAGAGATCAATGAAGTAAAGAACTGCTAATGAAATGCACAGACTGGAGATGGAGGATGCTGCACTAATCCTGCTTCTTCCTCATCTGTTGTGTGTGTTCTTATAATTTTTGAAAAGGGCTGACATTCTATGTCAACCAAGTTGACTATATGGGTTTCAGCTTGAAGAAGAGAAATTAAAGGAGTGTAAATGAGGCCAATCCATCCCATTGGCAACTGGATAGGAACTTTCCCAAGGCTGACTGAACGAGGACTAGAGTATCTTCATGGGAGGATGCAAAGAGATGAGACTGGGAACAAGTACATTTATTACAGCCTTAATGCAGCTAAAGAAGTCGTCAAGCTGTGCGAGGGAAGTGTATTACTTAGCATTTTGCTTAAACAACTAGCAAAACTAATAACCATTTGGAACTAGGGCTCCCTTAAAGCAGTGGCCTCCATCCCTAAAATGTTTTACAAATGGGCATCTGGGACTTGGTGTGAGTTCTTTCCTATCGGCAAGTAAGACACTTCATTTCTCAGGGTCTCAGTTTCTCAGATTGGTCAAATCATAATATCTGCCACATGAGGATACTGTTAGCACTGATGATCAATCTGCAGTCAAGGAGATGCTGATCTGGACCTGGGGAGAAAAACACAGAGTGAAGGATCACAGACTAAACAAGTGTGTATATTTCAGGGGGGGTAGGGGATTCTAAAACTTTCCTAATTTGAATTTGCTTGCAAAAAAATAACCTTTAATGTTCATAATGGGAATTTTGCTTTGTTTTTGGTAGGAGTCTAACTTTATTATAGGTAATAATACCTGTAGAATCATTCTTATTTTGAGCCATGGGCTCTGCTTGCTGAAAATGTATACTACAAGGCACTTATCAAACCCAAAACCATCATTTGTTCAGACCTATTACAACTACCACTCTGAAGTGTATTATGGTTACATCCAAGGAGCCAGTGAGATAATCCAAAAGATGCAAAGCCTTGTGTGATCCCAGGATCTGTTTACAAGGCACATGATGCAGCAACCTTGCTGGAGCTAAGTAAGCTAGTGCTTAATTGGTGCCTGGTGGGAGACCTTCTGGAAATCCTTTGTATGCCTCCTTGAGTTCCATGTTGGGAAAAAAAAACCAAGAGCAACCATGTGGGATCAGACCAATGCTGACCCACCTAGGTCAGCATTCTGTTTAGTATAAACGCTGACCGGATTATTTATTTATTTACTTCACTGAAACTTGAGGCAGCTTACAGAATTAGAACACAATGCAATAAAACTGTATAGATGTACACTAAAACCAGATCCATAGTATCTGTAGAGCAGTGTAGTTATGTACTAGAAGGCCTACAACCTTGTGGTGCCTGTGGGTGTCATGGTGCCCAACATCAGCTTTCCTGGTGCCCCCCAACTTTTAGAAAGTGGGTGGAGCCAGGTGGGACTTTTGCCCAGCAGAGCTCCTGATTGGCAATTTGAGATCTGGTTGGCTGCATAGGTTTTTTTTTTAAAAAAAATGCTCCAGCAGCAACTGCCAGTGCCACCACAGCACAAGGATCTTCACTGGGTGACTGAATCTAGTAGGTAACCTCCAAGTTCTAGAATTATATCGTAAACTCAGCCTCTCATTTCCAGTGGTATGGATTTCCACTTGACCATGGGATTCTTGTTAGTAGGGCTGCCAAGTCCAACTTGGGAAATATCTGAGGACTTTGGGGGTGGAGCCGGGAGACTTTGGGGGTGGAGCCAGGAGAAAGGAAGTGACATCATTTTGTGATGTCACATCCTGTGATGTTGCTTCCACATGCTGACACATGAACTCATGAAGTTTCCTAATACTGAATCAGGCCATTGGTCCATCAAGGTCAGTATTGACTACTCAGACTGGTAGTGGCTCTCCAGGGTCTCAGGCTGAGATCTTTAATGTCACCTATTACCTGATCCTTTTTTTAGCTGAAGAGGCTGATACCTCCTGCATGTCAAGCAGATGCTCTATCACTGAGCAACGGCCCTACTGAATCCTTCCTCATCTCAGCAGAATATGAAGCACTAAGTGCTACACAAGTGCTAAATATGATTTTCATATTATAAGAACAGGGGAGAAGCCACAGTGGATCGGGCCAACAGCCCATCCAGTACAACACTCTGTGTCACACAGTGGCCAAAAATACCAGGTGCCCTCAGGAGGTCCAGCAGCGGGGCCAGAACTCCAGAAGCCCTCCCATTGTTGCCCCCCAAGCACCAAGAATGCAGAGCATCACTGCCCCAGACAAAGTGTTCCATTTAGACCTTGTGGCTAATAATAGCCACTGATAGACCTCTGCTGGATGGGGACAGAGAGAGAGAGAGAGACAGACAGACAGACAGAAAAAAGAAAGAAAGAAAGGGGGAGGGGGAGAGAGAAAGAAGGAAAAGAGCTGGCAGAGGCACTTACCCCAGCAACCTTGAAAGCCACATGCAAAAGCACGCCCTTCAGTACAAACAGCCTAGTCCCTCCTTAATCTCTGGGCGGGACTTTCTCTTGCTGCCTCTGCTCTTAAAGGGGAAATGTCTGGTGAGGCTTTTTACTGCAGGGCAGGCTCTCTGCAGACATTTCCCTTTTAAGAGTTCAGGCCTGGCAGGGAGAGGGCAGGGCAGGCTCCGACGTTCCCCTGCATTCCTGCTGGCAGCCATTGCCTCCCCCGGTGGCCAATTTTGAAAAAGCAGGAGTAAGCATTAAAAATCGGTGTTTCCCCTGCTCTCCCGGGGGGCTTGGCAGCCCTACTTGTTAGTCCAAAATTATCACCCTCAATTAGCCCTGTACTCCTGGGAGGTGACAAGACCAGTATACCAGGAGCTCCTTTCTTTAGCATTCCCCTTATAAAGCAGCCTTTGCATCTATGGAACAGTGTAAGACCAATTTCACACAAGCCGCTGCTCCACCCCAGCTCTTCCCTTTTCCCCGATTGCACAGGTCAATTTCCCACTATGTGTTGTGTGCCTGCATTTTGACCCACAGCTTCGCCTGATTTCCCCAGCGTCTTTGCAATCCTGTTTTTTGAGGATCTAGAAGACACAGGGGAAATTGGGTGAAGCTGCGGGTCAAAATGCAGTCGCACAGCACATAATGGAAAATTGACATCTGCAATCAGGAGAAAGGGAAGAGCAGAAGCGGAGCAGCAGCTTATGTGAAATCAGTCTAAGAAATCATCCATTGTTTGAGAATGGCTGTCTCCCCATATTCCTTATATTGAAACAAGAATCTTTGGTTCTTAATTTAGCAATCTCTCCCTTCCCAATGATTGTTCTGATCACTGTATCTCAAAAAGGACATTGTGAAGCTGGAAAAAGTTCAGAGAAGGGCAACCGAGATGATTAGGGGGTTGGAGCACCTTCCCTATGAGGAAACGCTGAAGAGTGTGGGACTTTTCAGTTTAGAAAAGAGATGACTAAGGGGGGGACATGATAGAAGGACATGATAGACAAAATATGCATGGGGTGGAGAGAGCTGACCAAGAGAAATTTTTCTCCCTCTCCCAAAATATTAGAACTTGAGGGCATCCAATGAAGCTGATGGGCAGTAGATTCAGGATGGACAAAAGAAAATACTACTTTACACAGAGAGTGATTACAATGCAAAATTCTCTGCCAGAGGATGTAGTGATGGCCGCAGGAGTAAATACATTTAAAAGGGGATTAGATAGATTCATAGAGGATAAATCTATCAATGGCTACTAGCCACGGTGACTGAGGAGAACCTCCATATTCTGATGCACTAAGCCTCTGAATCCCAAAGCCAGGAGGCAACATCAGGGGAAAGCCTTGGCCTCTCTGCCCTTTTTGTGGCCCTCCAATGGAACTGGTTGGCCACTGTCTGAGACAATATGCTGGACTAGATGGACCATTGGTCTGATCCAGCAGGGCTGTTACGTTCTTAATCAGCATGAGGATACGTTGTTCATCTGTTTACAGTGTGCTCACAACCTGGGTACTGTGAGTAGCTAGGGGGCAAGGGCAGTGTGTTCATGCCTGCTCCCCCTTTACACATGCTTATTTCAAGACACATAATGTCACCTATTGAGGGCTGGTGTTTTACCCTGACAAGCGATGTAAACCTCTCTTTCTACCTGAAGCCACGCCAACCAAAATCCCGCAGGACTGCTTTGAACTAGCGGTAGCCGTCCTCTTTAAATGAGGCCAGGAAAGAATGTGAGATTTCTGATGCCTCAGTCATTATTACTGCACATTTCTTTAAATATTTACAAATCCATTTATCATGGAGTTTAAGGACTCCGCTTTCATAATGATTCAATAAATATAAACTAAAAAATATAAAGAACCCCACTGCCAGAATCCCAAGGGCAGAAATAACATTACAATGCTAATACGGTCTGTTGGAAGCTGCAGTAATCCAGATTACCATACATAACCGTCTCCCAGAAACTAATTTGACTTTTATTGTGCTGCTAAATGAAATTATTACATGAGCTATAGATTATTGAGCCCTGTGGCAATGGAGGATGGCAAAGCACTGGAATGATTTTTTAAAAAAATATACTTTCTTCATCTCAGCGCCAAGGTTTATGGAACAGTTTGCACTTTAGGAGTGAATAACGGATGCTCTATCATTTAGCCTTAGTACAGCAAGTAAATAATTATTACTAGACCAAGCAGCAAGGAATCCCTGTCCTGGGGAGAGATGCAGTATAAAAAACATGTTGCTTATTATTAGAATTTCTCTGTCAAAGGCAGACACCATGAAACACCACTATAGTACAACTTAGACAAAGTGGGCTGTAGGAACCAAACAAGGAGCCCAATTTACCTGCCCAGGGCAGAGAATTACCAGTCCTCAGTCCTATTTTCTTGCCCCTGAGGAATTGAGGAGTGGGATAAAACATGCTCACCATCTAGTGAGAGCCAGTTTGAGTGTGGACTCTAATCTGGGAGGACCAGGTTTGATTCCCCACTTCTTCACATGGAGCTGCTGGCGTGATCTTGGGTCATTTACAAGTTCTTTCAGAGCTTTTCTCTCACAAGCAGTTCTCAAAAGAGCTCTCTCAGTCCCACCTACCTCATAGGGTATCTGTTGTGGGGCGGGGAAGAGAAAGGAGATTGTAAACTGCTCTGAGACTTCTTTTGGGTAGTGAACGGTGGGGTATAAATCCAATCTCCTCCTCCTTGTCCTCGTCCTCCTCCTCTTCTTCTTCTGGAACTTCTCCTAAGACCATAGTCCAAAGACCATAGAGACTGGATAGGCAGCCTAGAATGTCTCCAGGAAATGGCATCACAAATTCCACCCTCCCCAAACACATCCCCCATATCTACCAGCATTTGCCAAGGTGGTGTTGGGAACCCCAAATCATGTAGCACCATGGACCTCTCAGCCATCCCATGCCCAAGATGGAAGTAATAAAATATCTAATAAAGATAAAAGTGATTTGGATGTGCAGGCCTAACAGCAGAAATCACTATACCAGTTGTTTTCCCAATCAGACTCTGGGAACGTTAATACTGACCTGGTCAAACAGGGAGCATGTCTCATGCTTCACCTTGCTTTCATGTTGTGGAAGACTACCAAATATTGCCACTGTTGCGGCTCTTCTCTGATTGGCTAAGGAGTACCAGATTTGACCCACATGCTGTCAGGATTGCTGCCATATCTTGAAAGCCTGCAGGTAAGTCTTGTTGTATCGAAGTAAATTGTTTCTGTATGCTTTTTATTTGCAGTCTGGTTCCTGATATTCACTGTTACATTTTAAAATATTTGTTTAGATTTTTGCCAGTAGTTTCAGCTTGCTTTATGCTGTTGGTTTCGTAGATTTGTTTCTGTTCTGTACATATGTTTTATGGTTTTGATATGTAATTGATATAGTATTCATAACTGTCATTCACATTCTACAAATAGACATGAAAAATGCATAAATTTCTAAGGGAAAATTCAATGCAACAAAACAAAATGGTGCAAAAAGATTGAATTGTTGTTTCCATTCCCAAAAGACAGGAGCAAACTGTTTGGGTTGAAGCAACAGGAATGAAACATGTCCCATCATCCCAGGAACCTCTGAAGAAGGTAGAGCTGGAAGGAAGGAAGGCAGGAAGGAAGGAAGGCAGGAAGGAAGGCAGGCAGGCAGGCAGGCAAGGCTGAGATGGTAGTCATCATTCAGCATAGTTTTGCATTGATGGTCAGAAATGAAGAAGAAAAATCAGGAAATCTGGCTCTGATAAGCTCTTTCAGTCTTTCCCCAAGGCTCAGTCTATAGTCATTTTAAAATGCTATAAAATTACTGAATCACTTACAACTTGGTATAAAGGTTGTGATGTACAGAAATTGTCTGTAGGTGGCACTGTAGCATTTTCCCCTTGAAAACAGGAAGGGCGAACCCACACTCTTCTTGCATTCCCAATGGCAGAATTGTAACTCTGCAGAAAAATTTGGACAAACCATTGTGGGAGATGGTCAGAAAAGACCACCCATATGAGAGAACCATTGCATCCTCTAAAAATGGGGTAGGACGAATGGACCCACATGGGTATGGACCAATTACTGTTGCCAGTCCAAAGTTGGCAATTGGCAGGAGACTTAACAGAGGTGGCTTCACTGACGATGACTTAGGTGATGTGCTGACATCACTTCCAGCAGTGACTTCATAGCATAGGGGTGACACTATTCCCCCCAAACTCTATGGGTTAACATGCATTATGCAGCATGTAACAGTGGCTCTAAAGGTGTCTATTGGAGCTGGGCTCCTGGAGACTTCCTCACTGCAGCATCTTAAATTCCATGTGGCCCCAGCACTGAAGCACAGCTTGTACTGTGTGGACACTTTTTATCCTATCCTCGGCATGGCACTGTGCCATCTCTTCTTTTCCTTGGTAATCCACTTCTGATTGGCTTAGTGAAGTGGCATCAGAACCGAGAACTCCTCCTACTTGTGCACGTGGGCTAGAAATTTGAACATATTCCATATAGTTCTTATGGTGGTGCATACTCATACTTGGAAACCAAGCTAAAGAGTGTGAGTGGATGTATGTGGATTAATGAGGAGATTCAGATATGGTCACATGTTGCAATGGTCACAGACAAGGAAGCAAGGAAAGGGGGGGGATACCAAATATGGTGGAATTAAAGTTTACCTTAAATTTATCCCCTCTCTCTAAATGCATGCTGTCTCATGCTGGCTCTGAGGATCTCTGCCATTTTCTGCCATTTCTAATCATCTGCACACCCCAAATGAATCCTCTGGTCAAATGAAACTTTAATGGCCAGGAGTCAAGAGCTTTCCCTTGCTGAGTGTCCGAGTTGTCTCTGGCCCTCCCTGAAAGCCAGTGCCCAAAACTGTACAGAGGAGAATGAGTTTGGTTTGGAGTCTGCTGGCATGCATGTGAAACAAATGCATCACTTTGTAACCACAACAGCACTGTACTTTTCAAAATAGCCCTGGGCAAGATTTTCAAGAAAAAATTAAACCTAGCGCTCCGCAAAGCTGCAGTTTGGCAGGCAGCTTTTTGATTCCGTGTCTGTACAACAGCTTTATATTATGGAGAAGGGGAAGATGTGAGACCTTCATAAAGACCCGGCCTCTTTCCCCTTCCCCGTTTGCATCACGCATGCTTGCCCACAAACTGGTGATGCATTAATTGGTTCTGGTTTTGACTGACACTCTTCAGTAGCCCACTGGGGACGCTTGCTTTGAATAAGCTGAAAAGGTTATCTTGAAGAGAAGAAACAGGTTTCCCCTCCACTACGTGAGTCAACAACTGTTGACTTCTGTGTGATCTTGCAATGGGAGATGTGTTCAGTCTTAAGCTTTGAACAGCCTGGGACTAAAGAAAGTAGAGTACCACAAAGTTCCATAACATGTTCGAGAACCAGCACAAGTTCTGCAGCCCGTCTCAACAATGAATTAAGAGCAAACCTAAGCAGAGTTATCCCCTGCTGAGCCCATTGAAGTCAATGGAGTTAGAAGAGTGTAACTCTGCTTAAGATACACCTAACTTTCTCTGTTTTTGTTTTTCTGTACTTGGCCAGCCATGGCCCCAGTTCTTCGCTTTCCTACCTCCAATGACCTCCACCCATGAAGCTTTCCCTCCCTTATCCACTTAACTGTCCTTGAACCTAAGTCTGCATGATGAACCTTTCAGGTCATTTGACAAAGCTGGATCAATAAGAGGTAGGTTCTTAAGAGTCTTTCCCAGGTCTTCTGACGGGAGAGAGTATGAATTGAAAGGGTGACTTGCTATATGCAAAGAATGGGTGCTGCTCATGAGGTACGGCACCTCCCTTTTTGTGTTTCTCGAGGAGGAATAGCAGGATCAATCAGAAGTGGCATGAAGTATCCTCCATCAGCTGCAGCAGATGCTAAAGAATTTCAGAAATCTGAAGACCACCCGTCTACTTTCCTAAGGTCTAAAAGACACCTTTTTTGTTTTATATTGGGGGTCTTTGCATACAACCACTTTACTGAACAGTCAATGCTTATTGATTTTTCAGAAGTAGCAAGCAAACATCACATCTTTCCTTAAGGTTGGACTTGATTGCGTTTTCCAAGCACTTAGAGAGCAATTATCATGCACCTGATAAAAAGTGATGTTTTCCTTGCGTACTCTTCATTCATTGCTATGGTGATTGTTTCATAGAATCTGGCTGCTCATCTCTAAAAACCAGATATCGGATATATTGGTGCTGTAATTAGTGCTAAGTGGCATTGTAATTGTAAATGTTCTTTTATTCTTTTATAGTTACTAATTTATTATGTTTTTGTATGCTCCCTGAGGGCCCATTAGGCTTTGTAGTGGGACAAAAATACATAACAGGATAGCCATTTGTCAGGAGGCAGCAGGAAAACTCCCAGTCTCCATTGCCTGCCCTCATCCCAGTGAGCAATGGGGGGAAACATGCAGGCCCAAAATGGCATTCCACATTGTCAGGACATCACTGCTATCCATGTAACTGGAAACGACTTCATTGTACACCAGATGCTCTAGCATTCACCCGAAACTCTATGGTTTTACTATAGAGTTCCAAGTGAATACTAGAACATCCAACAGCATAGTAGTTATGTGGTGATGATGTCATGATTTATGGGATGCTGTTATATTGAATCTGCACCACCCAATTCCTCCCGGAGTTGCCTGTCAAGTGTTGGCAATTTTTCTATGCTGTTTTCATTATTCAAATAGCTTCTCATAATTCACTAATCCTTAAAACAGCCATGTGAGATAAACCACTATTATTTTCATGTTGTGAGTGAGGTGGCTGGAAGACAAAGGCTTACCTAAAGACACTTAAGGAGTTTATGGCTGAAAAGAGATTGATTTTTCAGAATGTCCTACTCTGAAGAATGTAGAGTATCCTGCTACACAGTCCCAGAGTAGATACACTCATGTCACCATTTCTTCTAAAAGTTACTAGCAGAGATGTTACACACACAGCAACATTCCTATGAATCATTCATTTATTTTTATCTATTTCTTTTTAAAATTATTTGAAAGCGATGGGATTTGCCCTCCAGAGATGAAGTACACATCGAGCCAGATGTTTAAAATGGGGTGCAAACAGCTGCATACCATTTTTGCTGCAAGCGGTACAGAAAATTAGCAAATAAAGAAAGTCTGCCTCCGATTCATTCCTCAGATGTGGATGGGATATTGCTCTGTGAACGCTGAAAGTGGACCTGAAGCTGGAAAAAAAAGGGGTCACCCATGAGCTGACAAAGGAACATTAATGTTTCTTAATGCCTGCAGATGAGTTCCTAAATGGCCAATTGACCTGTGGAGGTGACTTTTGAAGATGGAGAAACAGCACTTCACAGTTTGGAAAGAGAGTTTTAGCTGCATTTTGCTGAATCGGGGTGCACCCTTGGAGCTCACTGCGACAGCTGCTTTCTTCAAATCAGATACTGCATCAGCAGATTTGCTGCTGCCTGCTGAAGGAATGCTTATTTTTTTTGCCTCCAGTACGTTTCACTTGAGTATTTCAAAATAATGCAAATGTAGCAGAAGTGCCCATTAGTCTCTGTTGCTATCACCACCTCCCAGATCCCTCTAAACTCTGTCCTGTTGACCCTGGGACTTCTTACCCTGTGTAGAAACAGGAAGCATTGCAAAAGGTGCAGAGAGCATTACTGAGGCCTTGTCTGCCTGTGCAGCCCAAGGCTGTGATGGAAAGAACAGCAGCACTTCAGACAGTTGGTGTAGGATGATGTTTTTCTGATATTCCCTTATGTAAACCACCCCCTGGAAGCTTAAAAAAACAACAATGAGCAACCAGGTAGATTCTCTTCAAGGAGCAAGTTTTCCACTTGCAAAGGAAGTTTCTTAAAAACGAGCATTCAAAAATGTGACTCCCCTTATGTGCGGCAGCAAAATCATTCTTTTAATTCCTGGTGGTGAAGCTAGGAAGGACATAATTATTGTTTTCGTTAAATATGGGGAGTATCATTATGTTCCAGAAAGTTGTTCTGGAAATATCAGATCAATAATCCTGATATCTAATTAAAACTATAATCATGCCCTCCCTGACTTTCCTGTAGGGAATTTCTTGGGGAGAGGGGCTGAATGGTCCCCAGTCCCCAGCGAGATGGTGCCACACCTGCCCTATACATTTGAAAGGACAAACGGGCCACCAGCCATCTGGGGGGTGCACAAAATAACGGGTGGTAGATTTGGCCTTCTGTTTTCTGCTGCCTGCAGGAAACTGTCTGGAATGAGCCCCAGACTTAGCTACCAGGCAAGAACCCACCTCACACCCATGATGCAGCATGAATGGTGGCGACTCTCTGTGTTTATACTAATGCACATCTGTTTCACTCTTCTTCCATCCTGGCAGCATAAATAAGGTTCTGAGAAGATCCCCCATCCAAGAAGAAGACGACGACTAAGAAGAGATTGGATTTATATCCCACCCTTCACTTGGAGTCTCAGAGCAGCTTACAAACTCCTTTCCCTTCCCCTCCCCACAACAGACACCCTGTGAGGTAGGTGGGGCTGAGAGAGCTCTGAGAGAACTGCTCTTTCCAGAACAGCTCTAACAGAACTATGGCTTGCCCGAGGTCATCCAGCAGCTGCAAGTGGATGAGTGGGGAGTCAAACCCCATTCTCCCAGATTAGAGTCCATGCACTTAACCACTACCCCAAACTAACTCTACACCAGTGACTAGATTCATACCTGCTTACCTGATGAGCTTCAGCAAAGCTTCTCCTCCATCTTGGGCTCATCAACCTGGAACCCTGAGTCAGTGGGAAATGGAAGAAGTTATGTAATCAGGAGAATGTTAGGAGAATGTGGTCCACACAGCATCATATCTTTCTTGGCCTAGTCAGATGTTAACACGACCGGGCCAGAAGTAACATGCTGCTGCTGTTAGCTGAGCAGGGACTGTCACTTAGCCCTCTCAGGACACAAAAGGAGCCTGAAGCCACCCAGGAAAGGAATGTGGAGAAGCTGGCAATGGTAAGTATGGATGAAATCTACCATATAGAAGCTTCTCTTACTTTGTGAGAGCTGGTTTGGTATAGCCATTAAGTGTGGCAGACTCTAATCTGGAGAACTGGGTTAGATTCCCCACTCCCCCACATGAAGCTTGCTGGATGACCTTAGGTCAGTCACAGCTCTCTCAGAGCTCTCTCAGCCCCCACCTCCCTCATAGGGTGTCTGTTGTGGGGAGAGGAAGGGGATCATAAGCCACTCTGAGACTTCTTAGGGTAGTGAAAAGTGGGGTATAAAAACCAAGTCTTTACAGAAGCCCCCTGTGCCAGAGTTGATTACAGTTGGAAGCCGGATTGTAGATATTGGGGTTTGGCAGACCAGCCCCATCCACTTGGCCAGCCACACCCATAATGGGAAAAGGGAAACATTAAAGCATCAAGAGAGTCAGAGAGGATTCAGCCAGGTAAGCCTAACGGCAGAATGACCACAAGGCTGATCCTGCATTCTGAGGCTGTTTCCTTCACCTGCACCACACCCTTCGATGCCTTATTGTGGAAGCCCCATGGGACTTACAGAGCAAAGCACTGTTGTGGTGCTAACCTGCCTTGGCCCTCTCCCCATAACGGTGGGGATTTGTTTGCTTGCCTGGAGGTGTTTTCTTTGCAAATGTTCCATATGACCAGCTGGGTGACTAATTACAACATATGCCAGCATAACTAAAAGAAGCAGATGGAAAGAGATTTCCTGAGAAACTCAGTAGGACCTGGCCTGATTTGTCCACTTCCCAGACCTATGATTGTGCAGTAACTCCAATTACCGTTCGTGCCAGCAATGCAGTTTACCTTGTCTCGGATGATGCATGCATAAGAAATGCAGAATAACACTCAGATAAGGAGGTTGTTTTGTGTGTTGCAATAGCCCTACATAGCTCTGGAAGCCCACAAGGAAGCAGCCCAGGGGAGGCAATTTTAGCTGAACAGCAGAGCTGGTGGAAAAGGGGTAAAGCCTCCCCGATGATTTCTCCACTGAGAATTATCATCCCCCCCAAAGGCAGCTTTTCATTAAAAACAAAACATTGGGGCTTCATGTATCTATGTGTAGCCTTTCATTTGAAGTAGTTGCCATGTGCCTGCTGGGAGCAGCTCTCCCAACCCCAGTGGGCCTTGTCTGTTGGCAGTCCAGCAGCCAGCAGGAGAAAGAAATGTTTTTAAAAAATCACTAGAAAGGAGTAAGAGTTCAGTAGCATCTTAAAGACTAACAAAATTGGTGAGCTTTCACAAATCACTGCTCACTTTTTCAGATACCCACTGTTAGTCATGGTGTGATGTTGCTTCCAGGAACAGCCAAAGTGACATGCCCCTCTAGGAACCACTGGAAACTCTATTGTAAAACCATATAATTTTGATGATTCCTAAAGGAGTGCTGTCAATTCTGGCTTTTCCTGAAAGTAATGTCATACTGTGACTGATGGCAATTTAAAAACAAAAACAAATTCTCCACCGACTGCTGGAGAGCCATCAGTCAAGGCTTGTTGAGGGCAGGAAATCCTGGAAGTGATGTCTTTTCTAGAAATTGGCAAAAACTCAGTGGTTTTACCATAGAGTTTTGGTGATTCCTAGATTGGGATGACATCACTTCTGGGTTTTCCTGGAAGTAATGTTATGCCACCACTGATGGCTGGCATCATCTCATCTTCTGCTGGTTGCCAGGCCAGGTTTCACAACCCTACCCTGAACCACCCAAAGCTTCTTTTGGAGTTCAGTCTGTATAAAATGCGATGGAAGGCTCTGGAGAAAACTTGGTATTCAAGACACAAATGCCCCTTTAACCTAATGCTTCTACTGAATGCATTGACTCTCCTTATGAATACATGTTGGGCACTCCGCCATGCAACTAGGTTAAGGGGTTGGCTTAGCTACTGAACTCCACATGAGAAAGAGTAAGAGGGGAGACTGGAGATTTGATTATTATCTGATGGAAATTTCCTGAGTCTGGGCTTGCTGTTAACTGTAAGAATGATCTGTTCCACAAGACTCGGCCCTGTAGGACTTGAAACAGTTTTGCAGGGCCTATTAGACAGAGCTGTTCTAGCAGTCACATGGTCAAGGAGGACTGGCGGCTCCCCACCGTGGACCAATTCCTGATCCACCCTATTGTGCCATCTAATGAGGAACTGTAAACACTGTGATGGTTAATTCCTAGTCTAAGCTGTATTTTAATTGTATGTTCATTTTAAATGTTGTGACCTGCCCTGAGCCTTACTGAATAGGAGAGGGTGAGCTGTAAGTCCAATAAATAATTCAGCTGATCAGAGCCCATTGGGGGGGGGGGTCAAGTATATATTTGTATGTACACAATTTATTAAATTCTTCTTTCAAGGAGCTCAGGCTGCAGACATCAGTCTATTCTGTGCTGGTGCTTTGTTTCATGTCAGTCATGTTTTCTTTGTTGTTCTGCATTCCCTTCACTTTTACTGTGCTTGTGCATCCGGATTTTTTCCCCTTCTGCTTTGTTCTTCCTCCCTTCAGCACTCAGTTTGCTTTCCATTCACTGTTGGCCAAGGCTATTAAAGAGTGGTTTTGTGGCAATTTTTTCCTTCTCCTCTCTTCCATACTGAAGCTAATTCAAAAGCAGACATGTTCCCTTGGATTTCCCCTACTCCATTTCCGGCCCCTTAGAGGCCACTCCTCCACCCACACTGAGGTCATTCCTCCCACTCCTTATTGGTCAGTTTCATTCTGGGCTTGTTCTTTGAAATAGTAGATTCTTCAATCTGTATGTACTCTCAGGTAACAATAACAAAGCGATAATACAGTATACACAATAGTCCAAGACAAAGCACTGAAAATGACACAAATAACAATCGTACTGAACACCAAGTTTATATGCATATTAGAACTTTAAACATACTATAATAAGTATGCACTTAATATCAGTTGGGATTCACAAAGTTTCTAATTGCAAACCAAAAAGTCTCTGAGCATGTACAAATTCACACAAAAAAATTAAATACAAACAAGACAAAGGCTTTAGATTTTGCTCATCGTTTGGTATTCTTCTTCAGAAAATGACTTCTACTGAAGATGGAGAGACTTCCACAAAAGAGACTTCAAGTAAGAAACGTAGACAGATTTATAGGTTCTCCCCAACCTCTGGGGTATTTCCTGTCAAATACAGCTCATCATAAATCTTGAAACTTTACCAACAGGCAACTGATCATTAACACTGGAACTAATCTCCAAAATCGGCTCGCCTAAAAAATCTTATTTTTTAAAAAGATTATAACAAGGTATCAAAGACAAAGGGGGAAATGAAATTGTTAAAATCTCCCTTTTATGTGTATATGTTTGTTTGTTTTTTGTTTGCCTTATAAAACTGAATAGAAATACTTTAAAAAAAGGAATGGGCTGCTCTGAGTGCCTCACATGGGGGAAGAGGGGTGAAAGTTGAGCCCCACACTCACAGGAGCCATCCAGGAGCTGCAGTAACATGGCTCCTCTTTCCTGCCCAACTGGGAAGCCATGGCTGCTGCAGGAACAGACACCAGGGAAGGACTGGGGGGGGGGGGGGGGGGGGGCGGATAGGAAAGCGTATGGGATGTAAATGATGGAGGGGAGGGGGGAGAAAGCAGTATGCTCTCTGCCTCCATCAGTGGGTCATCACTTCCTGGGACTGGCTGTGGGGATCTCCAGGGCATAGGCTGTGAGGCAGTGGAGAACCCTTAACCTGACAGCTTTCTCCAGGAATGGACTCCCACATTTTATCGAAATCTCTAAGTGAGAACGGAGGTGGGCTGCCTAAAGGAACACTGCACTAGAATCCACTATTAAGATTTCAAGCAAACCTGATGATTCAGTAATTTTGCTGTCTCTTTGCTACTTTGCAGAGCAGAGCTTGTCCTGCAGCTCCCCAAAGTGACTCAAAAGCACCAATGACCACTGATGGAGAGAGAACAAGTGAGGCTGCCCACCCTGGGGCAGAGAGTGTACTGCTTTCTCTTCCCCAACTCCCCTCTGATCATTTGCATCCCACACACTTTCTTATTCCCCCCAATCCTCTCCCTCCCAATCCTTTGGGGAGCTGCAGGATGAGCCCCGCTCTGCAGAGTAGCAAAGATGTGCTGGGGAAAGTGGGTGCCGGCAGCCTCCCTTCAGGAATTCAGCAAAAATAAAGGGAAAGGAGGGAGAAATCCAGGCCCCCACATGCAAGACTGACATGTTTGGGAGCAGAGAATCCCCTAGTCCTAGGCAATATGGAAAAGGAGGCTTCACAGCTGCTTGTAAGTTTCTGAAACAGAATCTGATCAGTTTCAAGAGTGGATTTCCCCCTTTATCCTGTGTTTCTTTCAGGTCCCTTTCACTCAATGAACTAACACTAAAAGGCATGCCCAAAACCTGAACCACGATGATTTAAATGAAAGATGCTTGCTGGACAGTACTGCGCAGTTGTGATAGGATGACTGTGTAAATTTTAAAAACTTTGGTCGCCACCCCCACATGCCACAAGTGACGTGTCCACCTAAACTAGGCAAAAATGCAGGTTTTGCTTGTAGATGCAGAATGCAAACACAGAATACACAATAAATAAACTGGAGTGGAAAAAAAGTGCAGAGGGAAGGCACGCAAATCTGAAATCAAGCTTTAAGGTATGACTGCTCAGATTCTCTGGAGAAAGTTGTCAGTGAAGATTGGGCCATCACCTCCCCCTGCACCTTTATTTATGGCCTACTTTTCTCCCCATGGACCCAAAGTTGCTTACAACGTCATTATTTTTTGCCTCCATTTTATCATCAGAACAGCAGCCCTGGGAGGTAGATTAGGCTGGGAAAGACAGACTGGCCCAATATTACCCAATGAGCTTCCATGGTAGAGTGGGGATTCAAAACTGAATTTCTCAGATCCTATTCAGGCACATTAATTGTGGCATCACACTGGCTGTTATCTAGGTGTGTACCAATACACGCTTTGTTGTTTCTTGCTATTTCCATTTGGCCATTTTTGCTGCTAGCATTCCATATTTGTTTGCTTCTTTTATGCTATGTTTGTGTAATTTTTACACCATTTATACATTCAGTGCCATTTATACACAATAGACACAAAAATAATATTTGCAACTGTGCAAAATTCAGGGCAAAGAAGCAGCAAATGGCATTAAAATTAGTCTCTTGGGTTTGATTTGGACATGTAGGAAGTTATCTCTGAAATGGTGAGTTTCAAGTCAAAAAGGTGGGGTTATAAACTTTGTTAGTGTCTCTAATTTTAGCCTCCATTACACCACTACAAAGATAACATGGTTACACCAAATCAGGAGCATGGTTTGGGGTGGGGGGTACTTTGCCCTGCAGCATGAAGGGGAAGATAAGAAAAGTTACCCTGTGGGTGGGAATCCTTCCATCCATGGTAACATTCTGGTGGATCCATAAGAACATAAGAGAAGCCAATACTGGATCAGGCCAATGGCCCATCCAGTCCAAGACTCTGTCACACAGTGGCCAAAAATACCAGGTGCCATCAGGAGGTCCACCAGTGAGCCAAGGACACTAGAAGCCCTCCCACTGTTGCCCCCTCCAAAGCACCAAGAATACAGAGCCTCACTTGCCCCAGACTGAGAGTTCCTATCTATACCTTGTGGCTAATAGCCACTGATGGACTTTTGCTCCATATGCTTATCCAATTCCCTCTTGAAGCCATCCATGCTTGTAGCCGCCACCACCTCCTGTGGTGGTGAATTCCATGTGTTAATCACTCTTTGGGTGAAGAAGTATTTCCTTTTATCCATTCTAACCCAACTGCTCAGCAATTTCATGGAGTGTCCACGAGTTCTTGTAATGTGAGAAAGGGAGAAAAGTACTTCTTTCTCTTCCTGCTCTATCCCATGCATAATCTTGTAAACCTCTTTCATGTCACCCATCAGTTGTCATTTCTCCAGGCTAAAGAGCCCCGAACACTATAACCTTTCTTCATAGGGAAAGTGTTCCAACCCTTTTATCATTCTAGTTGCCCTTTTCTGCACTTTTCCCAACACTATAATATCCTTTCTGACATGTGGTGACCAGAATTGCACACAGTATTCCAAATGAGGCTGCACCATTGATTTATACAGGGGCCTTATGATACTGGATCCATGCCAATATGCATAGAGATGAGTAAATATCTCCATTCATCTCCCCCCCATCCTTGATGATTCCAGAACTTCACTATCTGCTACATTCTAATGCTTCTTAATTCTATTTTAATGAGGATAAATATTGCAGAATATGAAACATGTCACAAATTGCTGTTCAGTTGCATTCTCCTCTACATTCTAGATAGAGAGGTAGACCAGTTCCCAAATGGAGGGATGAGGCTGAGAAAGAGCAGCTTACCTAAGGCCTACTCATGATTTTGTGTTAGACTTGTGACTTGAAACAGTGACCATCTCTAAACCACAGGGGATGGCTGTGGCTCAGTGGTAGAGTATATTGTTGGCATGCAGAATGTCCCAGGTTCAATCCTTGGCATCTCCAGTTAAAAAGATTAGGTGATAGGTGATGTGAAAGACTTTTGTCTGGGACTTTGGAAAGCTGCTGCTGGTCTGAGCAGACAATAATGACTAGATGGATGGTCATTTGATTCAGTATAAGGCAGGTCATTTTGCTATGCTTCACTGCTTGCACTTATGCACTGTCAGTCATTGCTGTCTGGATCTATTACCAGTCTCAGTAACACATACATACTGATACAATAAGTTCGCAGTGCTATGTAGCTCACTGACAGTGCAACCCTAAACAGGGTCACACCCTTCTAAGCCCATGGAGTTTAGTGGATTTAGACAGGCATAACTCTGTTTAGGATTGCACTGTTAGATCCAAGAAACTGAGTGGGACTTACTTCCAAATAAGCACTTAGAAGGTCATGCAAGGGAAAAAAATTACTATGAATCATCGCTAAATGTAACATGCTGATCCGGCTCTTTCTTTCTTTATAATACCAGTTTCTCAGTCTAATGCCTAATTAAACAGCCTCTGACAGCTGTTTTCTTTAAGGAGTACCAAAATGGAACTTTTTTCCCTTTCCCTTTCCCAGATACTAAAGAGGATCCATTGTTGTTGTATGAAGGCATGTTTATAACATTTATTTAGAAGGGGTGACATTTCATAGATGTGGTATGGTGTGACTATTGCATTCCTATAGTTGGTTGCAAATTGGTAGAGTAAATGAAAAGATCGTTTCTGTTGCAATTATTTTTCCCAGTGCATGTTCCACTCAGGTGCTCAGAGGTTCAGGCTGCCTGACGTCTTTCACATCTTCTGGAAATAGGTCAGCTGGAATTAGGATAACAACAAAAGGTTTCCCTGTTCTCAGGTTCCTTTCGTCTGGGGAATACAGGCAATTAAGCCTCCTTATATTCCTGTGAGGTTGGTAGAGAAGTACTAAGAAAATCTGATTTATAGAGAGAGACCATGGGCTAGAGAAGGTGGGGAAACTGCCTGAAGTTTTATTCAGCTACTAACCTAGCAATAGAATTTTGGAATATTTAAATTTACACCTGATACTATTTTCTAGCCACTAAATATAACAGCTCCAGGAAAAGCACCGGGGGGGGGGGGGAATAAGAAAAGAGAAAGTACATTTCAGGACCTGCCAACTTGTTTGCAGAAAGATATTCAATTTTAATGTCTCCCTGCATTGTGGAACACATCCTTGACTGCAGAAAGAGTTTCTTCCTTCGTTAACAGCATGCAGAGACTGAATAGAGGAATATTTTCTTCCCTCCCACAGATGCAGTACTTGAATTTGGGGTCATCTAATGAAATGAGTCCGGCAGAAAAGAAGAACACTCAACACAGAATTACCCTGTGGAACTCATTGTCATATGATGTGCTGAAAGCGACTTATTGAGATGGATTTGTCAAATTTAGGGATGGTTGGTCAGCCATGACATCTGAAGAGGACCTAAAAAAAAAGGGACTGGGTCTCTTTATCATCTAGCACTTGGCAGGCTGTCTGTTTGCCCATTCTTTCTCCTGCCACCTTCATGTTTTGAAGCGCTCAAGTTGTGAGGAAGACATGGAGTGCTCAAGTAACAGGTGATGAAATACGCCAGCAGTGTACTTGGACTGTGTTCCTTCACAGTCCTCTGTTCCTGAATCCTTGTTTATGTGGGCATGGAGTCACAATGCCGTTTGCTGGTGGTTTGGGTTCATTCTCAGGCATAAGAGTTTCAGGTGAATAGAGATGTTCATCTCCCTCTGCTTCTTACAAACAATGACCTACAACTTCCCCTGAGCTGAGATGAGCGAAATGTCACAATTATGCAGAAAATCAAAAACAGCTGGGTTTCAACCAGGATGTTGCTGTAGTTCCTGGGAGGAAACAGGAATTAGTCAAGGGTGACATGCACTTTCTGCTTCTCCTCAGTTGGACCTGCATCAAGACAGATGGAAAGAAAAGGCCTAGGCTGAGAGACCTTGGTAAATAAGTTATTCAAATGATGTTGTAGGTTTGTTTAGGGACAGATAGTGTTTTTGTGAAGACAGAAATAACACACTTGGGAACATAGGAGAGTGAGCTCAGAGGATCACCTTGGAACATCAAGTCTTGGAGACATTTTCAGGAAAAAAAAGAGGCAGATTGTAACTTTCAGGCCATGGCCACATGGTTGTTTAAATCTGGGAGCCCTCTCGGATTTAAAGCAACCGTGTTTTTTTTCTCCCCCGGGTTGGGATGGTTACACATCCCAACCCCTGCAGAGAAGGAAGTGGCGTGTGGTGGCAGTGGCTGGGGGAGGCCCCCTTCCCCAAGCCCCGGCAGTGGCAGCAGGCAGTGGCATGCGGCAGAGGCATGCGGCGGAGGTGGCCATGTGCGGTGGAAGGCTGCGGCGGCGGAAGGCGGATGGCAGAGGCAGGCGGTGGAGGAAGCGGTGGCGGCCGGGGGAGGCACCCTTCCCCAATCCCCGCCAGCTGCCTGGTAAGTTTAGGGAAAAGGGGGAAGGCAGTGGTGGCCGGCAGGGTGTGGAGTGGACCGGGGTGTTCCCCCCCCCTTTTTGCACTTGAGTGCCCAAGTGCAAAAGGGGAAAAAAACTGGGCGGGACAATCTGGACAGCCCTCTCTCGCAATGATTGCAAGAGAGGGCTGTCCAGATAGGCTCAATTGCGGGTTCCTCGCGTGACCACCAGGAAAATACTTAATTTTCCCGGGGTCGGAAAATGCGGGAGGAACCCACAATTGAGCCCACTTTGGCGTGGGACTAGCCGCAGCCTGTCTGATCGGTCCCTTTAAATGCGGGAGGAAACAGCACTTCCTCCCGCATTAAAGGGTCGTGTGGCCACAATCTCAGCAATGGGCCTTGTGGCAGAATGCTTCATATCAGCACTACTGACATCCTGGAGTTTTACAGCCATTTTAAAACAACTGTGATTCAGCCATATGCAGCTGCAATTATGTCCATTGCCACAGAAGGAGCTAGTAACCCCAAGACAGGTTGGGATATACTAACTGTTCCATCATTTGATTACACTAGTTTAAGATGGATGCTGAATCTTCAAGTTGGTTTTTGTAAATAAATACTTCTTCAGTTACTGTAAAAGTTTTTCAGATTGTGTTTGCTTTTCCCTACCACAATATATATATATATATATATATATATATATATATATATATATATATACTCTTTGCCCTTAAAATTGGAAGACAGCATGATCACCCAGGAGAGAGCCTTGGCCTCTATGTCTTGTTTGTTGGATCTCTGGAGTAACTGGTTGGCCAGTGTCTGAGATGGGATGCTGGACAAGATGTGCCACTGGTCTGATCCAGCAAGGCTGTGCTGATGTTCTTATGAATGCCCTAGTTGGGCCTGGCCTGGTATGTTTACTAGAAGTGTTGAGCTGCTGATCTGGGCTAGCTAATGGAGAGCAGTAACTTCTGTAGGTGTGGGGCTATGGGATGACACATGGGGACCCAGTTCCCAAAACTGTTCATTTGGCCACTCAAATAAACTAAACCAGTTAAGTGTATTCATGTATGCAGAAGTATCACCTTGACATTTTTTTTCATTTGTACCCCAGTTGTAGTCCAGCCCCACAACCTAGAATTTTTTGTTATGGACCTAGGTGTCTGCCCACTTCATGTCAGGATTCACTGTCCGGCATAGCCCAAGCTCCAGCAACTGTTTTGAACAACCTCATCCTGGACTACATATCTGTCAAGTTTAGACTGTGTAAAAGTGCTAAAGTTGACCTTGATCCTGGCAAAGTGTTTTTCCCCATCTCTGTGTTCTGCTCGTTCCTGCTTTTGCTTGGTCATGACTCAGCTCTTTGAAGGAAACCATTATAAGAATATATTTTATTTTAGAATTTTCTGTGGAAGCTGGACTAGATTATAGGATTTAAGGTCCTTAAAGAAGAAGATGATGAAGAAAAAATCTTGAAGAATATATAGATTGGGGCAGAGTTGGATTGGGGGGACACATAGTTCACGAAAAACAGCACTGTGCAAATTGTCCCCCCATGCCTTTTGGAGAAAAAAAATAGCCAGAAACGGTCTCTATAATAACACTCTCAGAAGTTCCCCATGTCTCTATGACCTTTGCCATAAAGATTAGGAGAAATTCTTAGAGTGTCTCCCTGAAGTGACATCACATCCTCCCCAACCTCCACCCTTCCCAGGCACCACCCTCAGAATCTCCTGTCATTTGTGAAGAATCTCTTGTCCTTTGCCAAGGTCAGGCAACCCTAAGCAGCACATTCACGAGTGGTTCTTGTTGTGGTTCTGGAAATTCCTGGCAACCCCCTATGTGCTTTCACGTAGAAGTCCACCTTCACAGATGAGAATCCTTGCTCTTGGTGTTTATGTCTCATTGCATTTTTAAAGCACATCCAGTAGTGATACCTATTAATTCCAGTTGTCACACAACCACATCCCAAGTCCAAACAGGAGCCTTCCAAGCCGGGGCATCTATCATTTAGATTTTTATTTTTCAGCGGGGAAAAGAAACATGCATTCAAGTGCAGTAGTGATGCCCGAATGTACACTTCCATTATGGCTCGAGGTGAAATGACATTCCTCAAAGCTCAAGCAAGACTTGGGCACAGCATACACTACAATTAGAGCTTTTCCTTTGCAAGCAGCTGCCTTGATCAATGCACTCAGGGAAGGCGTAAAAGTAAATCAGGAGCGTGGAAGTGATCCCTGGGGTGATGTTGGTTGGGGTGAGGAAAATTGAAGGACTGCTGTTTGGGCAACGGTGAAAAAAAAACTCTGAGTCCATCTAACATCATACAATTTCAATCTTGAAAACTAGCCCCATAACTCATTCCATAAATCCGTTATTAACTATCATCGAGACAAATAAATTATACTCCTGGACCATTATCCACAGATCAGCTGTATTGTGGCTGGCAATATACCTTGCGAGTGGGTGAGATAAACATGACAGGTATTCGGAGATAAGTTGAAGGAATTCAAAAACAGCCCCTTGTAATGAATGTGTATTCAACTGCTATTTTCGAGCCCGCTTTTCCATTACGCTCCAGGCAGGGCTACTACTTGAATTCACATTGAAAGAGGAAGGTCAGAGTTTGCAAGCCATCTTGAATATGTTTTGGATTTCTTTTTTTTAATCCATCTATATCTGTTGGAAGCATTCATTCCCAGCTATTTGTTCATGCTATTATCTTGGTGTGAGGTTTTTGGGGGTGGTTGTTATCACTGAAGGTGCATAACGAATCCTGTGCGCAGTGTTTCGGGGGAGGGGGGAATGAAGAAAAGAGCTTCCTTGTATTTAACTCCGCTATGTGTTTTGCTTGGATTATGATGTTTTATGTCTTGAAGATAACAGGATTGGGAAAAATAGCCCTCCCCCTTTCCTTTTCATCCCATCTCTGTAACGCAGTTCTCCAAACACAGCCCTGCACTTCGGTCTCTAGATACAAATATGCATAATTAGATCAAAATTGAATACCATTTTCCCAAGGAGATTCACTGAAACTTCTCTGTGGAGAAAAAAAGGCATAACCTTGAGAATACATGTTAATGCCTTTCTCTTTGTGCCCTTTTAAGATTGTTTGCCATCTTTAAAGCCAAATCGACAGGATTCTGGGAGTTCTGTGTCTGGAACTTACAAAGATTTTATTTAAATAGCCAGTATAGATTCAGAATGGGGCCACAATGCAGGGAAAGGAGGGGGTTGATCTCCCCCATTCCATTTTCTTAATCTGAAGCAGCCCCATAATGCTGCTGTTCGCTCTGTTGCAGTAAAGGTATGGGTGCTGATGCAGAACCTGATGCCAAGGGTTGGATCCAGTGCTCCCTCTAAGCTATGGAGTCTTATGAGCAAAAATTTTGCTTTGTGAGCTACTGGCATTAAAGTTGTGAGCAAGCAATTTGGCTACTGCATAAATTAGTTTGCTCTGGAGCCATCCCTCCTGAGCTAAGACAAAATTGTGTGAGCCGGAGGCTAAAAAACTGCAAGCTAGCTCACACTAATAAAACTTAGAGGGAACACTTGGATCCAGACTAAATTGGCAATTTCCATTGATCTCCCCCTTCCCACTGCAGAACCTCCCTTATATCATTCCTCAAGGTCCCAGAAACAGCATCTTCTGGGGAGGAAGCAAGGAAATTCTGTTCTGCTAATGAAGTGTTTAATCTGGATCCAACTCAGATCTATCAGTTTGCCTGAACAAAGCAAAAAGTAGCTTTACAGGGCTGTTTTACATTGGGAAAAATGGCACAAATGCTAGGCTATACCCTAGGGTTGCCATCTTCCAGGTGGGGCCTTGAGATCTCCCACTACTACAATTGATCTCCAGGCAATAAAGACCAGTTCCCCTGGAGAAAATGGCTGCTTAAGAGTGTGAACTCTATGGCATTGCTCCCTGCTGAAGTCCCTCCCCTTCCCAAGCTCTGCCCTCCCCAGGCAACACCCCCCAAATCTCCAGTTATTTCCCCACCCAGCAATGACAACTGTGATATAGTCCTTTCCCCATGCTGAAGTGGAGTCCCATGGGTCTGCTATTTCCCCCCAAAAAAACAATGTTTGGGAATTCTATACCCGCAGTTCCCAGCATCTCTTCTGGATTGGTCTTTATTCAGGGGTCTCTCCAGGACATCCACTGCAATTTAAACATCTAATTGCAGATGCTATTGAATTTTTCATCCTTGTTAGTTCAGCTCAGAAGTTCCCATTTCAGTCTGGTTTCTCCCTTGTGCAAATCAAATCTGTGAGTTTGTGCATCATTTCCAGATTTGTTTTGCTGAATTTCCCCCCACTAAAATTAACCCTTTTAAATACTTTTTTTTCATTAATTGCACACGAGCAATTAATGAATGGCATGTAACATCTGTATGGTACAAGGAAGTCATTAAAAACAAACAAACAAACAAATAGTGAATCAGGAACACCAGCAAAAAATTTCTCAGAATGACAGCTTTTGAAAACAACGTGAAACAAAGAAGGCCGTATTTGTACATTCCTACATTTGATCAACCTTGATCTGGATGGCTCAGGCTAGCCCAATCTAGGAATGCCAGCTTCCAGGTGGGACCTGGGGATCCCTCAGAATTACAGCTCAGCTCTAGACTTCAGAGATCAGTTCCGCAGGAGAAAATAGATGTTTCAGAGGGTGGACTGTACGGCATTGTGCCCCACTGAGGTCCCTGTCCTGCCCAGGCTCTACCTCCAAATCACTTGGAGTTCCCCAGCCTGGAGCTGATAACACCCCCACCACCTCACCCCCACTGGTGGCCAGGGAAGACCTGGCAACCCTAGCCTGATCTCAGCAAATCTCAGAAGCTAAGATGGGTCAGCTTTGCTTAGTGCATGGATGGGAGACTACCAAGGAAGTCTAGGGTTGTTATATGGAGGGTGCATTCAGACAGGCAGCTAATCCCGCCATTAGCCTGGCTCTAATTTGATCCTGATCTTTTCAAGCCATTGTTGCATGACCAGACAGCCCCCCTAGTGAATCATCTTACTGTGCGCTGCCTGCTTACTGTGTGCTGACCGATTTCGCACAAGGCGCTGCTCTGCAGTTGCTCTTCCCTTTCCTTTGATTGCCTGTGTCAATTTTCCACTGTTTGCTCCATGCTGCATTTTGACCCACTGCAGAAAGCCCACGGGGAGGTTTAAAAAAAAAAATCTGTAGTCAATTTCCCATGAGGTGCTGCTCTGCCATCGCCCTTCCCTTTCCTCTGATTGCGTGCGTTTGAGGATCATGAAGCGATGGGGGAAATGGAGTGAAGCCGCAGGTCAAAATGTGGTGCGGGGCAAACAGTGGGAAATTGATGCATACAATCAGAGGAAAGGAAAGAGCGACAGTGGAGTGGTGCCTCATAGGAAATTGGTCCATTTGGGCATGCACATAGGCATGACATTGTACCCTTGTTGATCCGCACATGTGCTCGTTTGAGATTAGCTGTGACATCACCACCCCGCTGAGAGGATTGCATGCTGGAGCGAACGATCAGACAGGGAAAAGTCCACAACTGGCCCGTCGGAACTGAAAACTCCAGATTTAGGGTGCATTCAGACAGCTCTTTTGAACCATGCCAGGCATGAGTGCCTGGTGGATTTAAAGTGCACGTCCAGACCTCAACATCTGGGAATCATGCCACTTTCATTAGTAGCCCGTCGATCCCCATTGGAGATCCATACTTAAAAGATAGTGCTTAAAGTCCAGTCTAAAGCTGGCCGATGGGCCAATGCCGGACTCTCCACTGTTAGGTCATTCCACCAGCATGCAATCAGCCCATATGACCATCATTTAAAATGACCATCATTTAAAAAAACTCTTAGCGATACACACATAACCACTTAAAGATGTGACATCCGCAGACAGTGAGGCACATATGCACATATGCAGATAAGCACATATGCAGATATGCACATATGTGCATGCACAAACAGGATTTTTTTTAAAAAAGCCAACTGCATGGCTCCTTAAGGTGGATGACGTCTAGACAATCCACTGCGGAGTCATGTGCAGTAAAGCAATTCACTGGGGAGCTGTCTGGTCGTGCAGTGCTGAATTAAAAAGGTCTAGATCAAATTACAGCCGGGCCAATGGTGGGATTAGCTGCCCGTCTGAACACACCCTTAAACTAGTATCTTTTTTTGACAACTCCGAAGTGCGGCAAAACAGGATGCTCACAGAAGAGGGACATTTGCCAGATGCTGATGTCTGGACATTACATTTAAATCCATGAGGCACTTGTGCCTTGCATGGATCTAAAGAGTCGTCTGATCATGCTCAGAAACAGGCAATGGCAAACCACCTCTGAATCTCTGTCTTGAACACCTCATGAGGTGTTGCCATAAGTCAGCTGCAACTTGAAGGCATTTTACACACATTTGACCAAGCAGAAAAAAAGGGGAGGGCTGTTTGTGGTATGGCCAACTATTGTCCCATTGAGCACAACAGTTTTTCAATTAGGTTGTTGACACCCATCTTTCTTTTACTTCTCCACTGATTTGGTAAGGGATTCGTGAGCCTACATTCAACGTGGCTTGCAAAAAGGGATGAATAAATGCAACCTACTAAAACAATTGTAATAAAAATTAGACTCAAGCTGATGTTAACAGCTAACGTCAAAACCTCTCCAATAAAGTAACAACTGCCTACTCAGAAACACCTACCACTTATATGTTATTCACTTATAAGTTAAAAGCTTTATTTTTTAAAAAAGGACTTCTGCAGACGCTGAGCAAAGTGACTCTGTCCCTGATTTCTATAGGGAGACAGTTCCGATAAGCAAGGGCAACCACTGGAAATCCTCGGTTTCATGCTGTGTTTCTAACATGAGGTTAGCATGGGAGGGTCAACAGTGGTTTCTAGTTTGCCCTGGATTCTCTTAAATTGCCTTCACCAGTGTTACTGGGGCCATTTTTTAACCAAAGGGTTATCACCATTGTCTGTTTTTCCTATAAAAGGAATACATTTTCAATTTTATTTGTGCATTGATAGATCAGCATTATACTTAAGTATAAATATCATGACCTGGCACAAATAAACCATATAATAAAACTGTGCAATATACAACCCAAGCAAATCTAGGAAACCAGCCACAAAAAGTGGGGCATACTGACAACAATATAAGCAAATACAAAGTAGAATAAAATCAGGAACTTTCATATTCCTATTTTACATGTACAACTTGTCAGCCAACATGGTGTAGTGGTAAAGAGTGACAGACTCTAATCTGGAAAACTGGATTTGAGGCTTAATTTTTCCACATAGGGTTGCCAACCTCCAGGTGGCACCTGGAGATCTCCTGCTGTTACAATTGCTCTCCAGATGACCAAGATCAGTTCCCCTGGAGAAAACAACTGCTTTGGAGGGTGGACTCTATGGCATTATACCCTGCTGAGGTCCCTATTTCCTGGTATTCCCCAACCCAGAATTGCAACCCTACCTCCACATGAAGTCTGCTGGGTGACTTTGGGCCAGCCACAGTTCTCTCAGCCCCACCTACCTCACAAGATGTTTTTTGTGGGGAGAGAAAGGGAAGGTGAGTCTAAGCCACTTTGAGACTCCTTAAGGTAGGGAAGTGGGGTATAAAAACCTACTCTTCTCTTCTTTTTCATTTCTGTGCCTGCTCAGAATGGTTGTGAAAGCATCGTTTGTTTGTTTATCTATTAAGAAAAAGGGATGTGCTGCCTTATCTCAAGTTCAAGGTGGCTTGCAATCCATCATAGTCCAAACATAGAAAAATATATTCAAGCAACAATTTAAAACAAAAACAGTAAAGATGAGAGTGCACTCGGGCATGTTTGCACAGGTGAGAATAGAGGGGCAGGCCTCCCAAATTATAGGTGTGGTTTCTGTGTGCACTCAGACTCTTAACATTTTGTGAAATCAAAATATTACATATCCCCAGAGCAAGGAATGATGGATGGAGCTATTAGCCAAGTTTTGAAACAGTAAAGTCTGATTGGACTTGAAAGGCCTTTGGACTTTTTCTCTCATTCCAGTGAATATAAGTTTTAATTCATGCAGTTAATCAGGGAATGTTTGTTAAACAGTCTGTTTTTGTAAATTACAGAGTAAGTGTTAAATACTGTCAAGCGCTGTCACACCCCCAGAAGCAGAAGTTTCCGGGTAAATAATAAATGAGAGCAGAGCATCTCCCCCTCCCCCAACTCAGTTTTCACTCCAAGATTTGTATTATTGAGGAAGGCACATCTTATTTTTCTGAAATGTATACAGGGATATATAAGATGACAGTCTAGAATCTCTTTCTTCGTCCCATGATACTCTGTTCGAAGATAGGCAGTATGCAAAGCAAATCATCTAAGATTGTCTGATGCAGGGTTTTGGCAAGAATGCGCCCGATTGCACAAGGGAGGGAAATGATGCTTTTCTTCAGCTGGGGTGCACCTGTTTTCTCTCAACATTTCATGCATGGCCATCTGAGTAATATCACACCCCGTGCAAGTTGTTTTCCCCCAGAGGTTCCTAGCCGATCTTTCTTCCCATTTCCCCCAACATGAAACAGTCTTCCTTCAACTCCACCACCCTCAGCTGTGCGGAAGTTTCCTATTGCCTTGCAAGCCCCTCTGCCTCGAACTCTTATTTCTTTGGAAAATGTATATGTTGTCTCTCTAGAGACCTGCTCACAGCAGCTTTCAAGTGAAAGGACAAAATCCATTAAAATGCAGCCATTAAAAATAAGCCAAAACTAAACAAAAGCATTACAAGCAACACAAACATTGAACATCTTAAAATTATATTTTTTTAAAAAGTCATTGGGCTAAAAGCAGACTGCATAACAGTTAAAAAGAGATGAAATCCCTTAATTAAGAGCCCAGGTTCATAGGACTGTTTTGCTTTGGTGCCCAAAGGGAAGTCAGGATGGTGCCAGGTGAGCTTCAAGGGGGAGGGCATTCTGAAAGCAAGGCACACCAGAGAAAAAGCCCTGCTTTTTTATTGTCACTCATTGCATCTCTGTAAGAGGGGGCACAGAAAGCAAGGTTTCAGATTCAGAATGCCAGGCCAAGTCTGGCAACCAGTAGGTGGCATGTGACATTGGTGACATCACTGACATGACTACATCACTTCCAGATACAACCCAGAAGTGACAAAGGGTAGCTCTAGGAACCGTCTCAAATCCTGTGGTCAACCAACGGTGTTTTTTTTTCTTTATGAAGACAATTGGCAACTTTACTTCAGCCAAAAATCTTAACTTTCTGCCACAGACCTCCCTCAGACTCCTCGGTCATTTTTTAAAAATATTGTCTTCAGTTCAATTCCTTGGTTTAGTTATTTGTCTCATTTATCCCATCTTTCTTCTGTCCTGGAACTCCAGGGTGGGGTGGGGGCTACATACAGTTCCCAAGAGGTCTCCCATCCAGGCACTGACCAGACCAGCTGATCTTCAACAAGGGTGCTAGATTATTAGACTTCCAAGCTATCCTGGGATTCTTTAGTTCCTCTGCCAATCAACCATTTGTCAAATTTCAGCTTTGTTTCAAGCTCTAGTTGGTTGCAGTCCTGGCAGTTTAATCAGGAAAGGGAATTCCATTTGCCACCCCAGCCGGAATAACAAGACAGACAACAGTTTGGAATTAAACAAGGGCCACTTTATTAACTATTTAACAGAATGTTGCAGCAAAAACTAAGCAAGCACAGGAACAGGCAAGGCAGGCGTCACTCCCTGACACAACCTCCTTACCCTTGATATGGGCGGGTCACCTAGCTCCGGTCTTGAGCCAGCCAAATTCTGGCTTGTAACTGGCAGCCCAGCATACTGGTTGCCCCACAAGAGCACCTACCCCTGAGACCACACAGACCTTCAGGGAGGAGCCTAGCCGGAGAGGTTCCCAGAGGTGATCACCATTCTCCACTCCGGACCGCACAGCTCAAGGGCAGATCCTGATGACCTCCTGTTCCCAGACGGGATATGCCATAAGGTGCTCACCAGTTCTGTTTCTTGCTTGCACAAACCTGCCAAGTGACCAATCTATTTAACACTCATCCACCACCTAAGACCCTTATCCCACTGCCCTCAGTGTAAGGTAGGCAAAAACACCCCCACCAAAATAGCCAATCCTGGTAAAGGCGAAAAATTCCTACCCGGCCCCATTGGTAACCAGCAGCAGCCTACACTGAGAACAGGGCGGGCGGGTGGGTGAGCACGCGGAGCAACTGCAGAGAGCGGGGGCGGGCACCGCCTCTTTAAATGGCTAGCCCCACCCCTGCCAGCTCCGAGCTGTGTGCTGTGAGTGGCTGTTGCTGCCCGTCATCTGACGCTGCGGCAAAACGGCCCCCGGGGGCTTCCGGTGTTGCCGGGCACCCAGGAGCCCCGTTGCAGACTGCATTTTCCCCATTTTCTAACAATGGATATTATGGGGCTGATTAAATGTGTACGATGATTGAACTTTGTTCTGTTTCAAGTCTGCATTTGTAACATTTTAAGACTTACATTCTTAAACAGAAAAGCCCTGGGAGGAGTTGGGCCATCTTAATATTTAATAAAATGTTCTCCAAGGCCTTGTTACAAGCCAGTGTAACTTTTTTTAAAAAGCTGCTTTTGAGCCAGATGTTGTCAAGCATGCCTCTCCAAGCACCAAGGCTTGTCCCTCCTGCCAGACATGGTATCTGCCATGTGCCTTGTCACCAAGGGGTTAGCTAACTGATCACAGTTTTCCTGAGATGGAGCTAAAGTCCATTAACACAGTTGTTCTGCCATCCAAAACACTCTGAAGATATCAATCCCATGCATTGATTTTCCTGCAGAAGGAGATCCCTGGAATTAAGGTGGGTGTGGGCAACAGGAAAGAGAAGTATGGTAGGACAAAGTCCGTCTGAAATCCTTCCAAAGGAATTACAAACTGGGGTTGCAATGCAAAGAACACTTTCCTGGGAGGAAGCCCCATTGACTAATGTGGGACATAATTCAAAGTAGCCCCACTTTGGATTGGTCCAAGAATCCTTGTGTTTTATTTATTTGTTTACATTTTTATACCCTGCCTTTTTCGAGGCACCTTCAGCACACAACTCACAATGCAAAACATCCAAATTTTAAAAATTCAACAAAAATCCCTCCCCTCCCAAGATGCCTACAGTCTATACCCCATTTAAAACGGCCTTGTAATGCCTCTTGAAAATTTCTAAAGAAGGTGTGCCCCCCCACTTCTTGGGGAGCCCATTCCACAAAGTGGGAGCTACAGTGGAGGGAATGGACTCTAGTTCACACCAAGTGGGCTACCTTGGTGTTGGGATCAAGGACAATTTCAGGCACCATTGCAGCTCATTTTATCAGAAGTTGACCTCATATGTATCCTGTTTTGAAGCCCAAATGTGCTTCCCCCCCCCCCATTTATATAGCTAAGCATTATACTCATACATTTTCTTTTGTAATCTTTATAACACCCCTATAAATTAGTCAGTATTATTATTCCCATCTTGCAGATTGGGAGGCTGAGCCTGAAAGGAAATGGCTTGTTTAATGTGCTTAGTGGGTTCATGACAGAGGCAAGAGTCAAATCAGGGACCTTATGATTTGTAAGTCCCCCTAATTACGATGTTTATTGCATTTTGTAAGTTTCTCCGCACAGGCATCCCAGAGATAAGGAGCCAAGATGCAAGTAATATGGCAAAAGAATTGGGCCACAACTTTATTTATTCAAATAACTTGCAGCCGAGGAAAAAATCTTAAGTAACTAAATAACACCTCACCATTTAAATGGGGGGGGTGGTGTTTTGATCAATTTGCTTGTATTTAGATGGCTGGCATCTAATTGCCTTGTATGGGCAATATGCCCTTTTCTGAGCCCAAGAGCAGTTCTGAAAATGGCTGGAGGCTCATCATAGCCACAAGCAGTCAGTCCCACGAATGCTCAGTTTGTGAGTCATCATCACATCCTAAGCAGTCTCCAAAAGTGAATGAAATAGCTCAGTGAAGCAGGAGCCATGCCTGTGGAGAGCAAAGAAATCCCTCTCCAAGACACTGAAAGCATGCAATTACTGGCCGAAAATGGAATTATTTATTATTATTTATGTTATTTATAGCCCACCCTTCTCACGGAGACTCAGGGTGGGTTACACATAGTGACCCAGTACAGTGAACAAAATGGGACATTCTCGTAACTAATGCATTAGGATTTTGGAAGTCTGGAACCACCAGCAAGAACTGAAGCATAGCATAATTATTCATATAACACATTAAGCAGCACAGAAATTACAACAATAGGAGCATACTTATAATAAGCTATACGCAGCAGTCTAGATCACAGTCCCGAATTATTTATCCAAGCAAGTTTGCAAAACCAGTTTTGTGCAACACTACCCTGTTACCTGCACAGAAAAGCCCCCTTGAATAGTTCAGTTTTGCATAGTTTGCAGAAAGCCAGGAGAGCAGGAGCTCCACCATTACAGCCTATGCCAGTCAATAAAGATTGAGAACTGATGAAAAAGTAACCATTGCCACCATCCTTAATGTATTAGTTTATGACTAGCTAGCACTTTATATTTTGATTTGTTGTTAGATAATTTAAGCTATGTTATAACTGTTTTTATGTGATTCTTTGTAAGCTGCCCTGAGCCTGCTTTGGCGGGAAGGGCAAATAAATAAAATAAAGTCCACAAGGCTGGAGCCACAACAGAGAAAGCATTTGTACAAAGAAACACTTATTGGAATCATCCTTTTCAGCAGGAACATCTGTTAACTTTTAGGGTTGGATCACACCCCTGTCATTTAGTTTATCAGTTAGTAAACTCTGGCCGAGGACAGACTGCCGATCCGCCCTGGGACAGACACGGGGCCAAAAGCCCCGCGCGAAAAGCAGCCCAGCGCAGCCCGTTCCCACAGGCTGCGCTGTCCCGGGGTGGAGGCGGGGCGGAGGCGCGCTGACGCGGGGGCGGAAGTCTGGACTCCAGACTTCCGCCCCCGCTTCCGGCGCACTGCCGACGCGTCCAGACTGCCGCGAAGCGGCAGGGACGCACGGCTCTCCAGCCGGAGACCTGTTAGAAGTGGTCTCCGGCTGAAGTGGATGGGCGGCGCCTCGTGGACGGGTGAGTCCGCGCCGACGCCGGAGGACAGATGCGGCAATGTGAACGCCCCCTCTGCCTCCGCTTTAGAAGCGGAGGCAGAGCGGGGCACATTGCCAGTCTGTCCTCGGCCTCTCTCCCCCTCTCTGTCGCTCCTCCTGCTGCCTCACCATCTTTGAAAATCATGCACTAAGGTACTAGGAGTTACAACAGACATCTCCAGAGGATTCCAGAGATTTCAGCAAGTCATAATATTTTAGCAAGCAGAATATTAACGAAAACAGGGGATTGAATTCAGATTTCGTTGATAAATTTCTGAGTGTACATTCCTCCGATCCCCATTTGAAAAAAAGGATCAAAATTCTGTGCATTATTGCATATAGCAGAGAGGAAACATATATATTCCCCAAACCATCTTGGGAATAATGGCAAGTGGCCAAGCTTAATTCAATTGTCTTTACAACCATTTCCTTTAAAAATTAACTCAGCTACAATATGCAGTAAATGTGTGTGAATTATTTAATGCCTCTTTTGTTTGTGATTTTTGGAGATTTGTTCTCCTCCCCCCACTCACCCTTCCTATATACATATATGGAGGGGTACTTGCCTTCTGAATAATTGAGGGTGTATTTGTAAGTTCTTAGCAAATAAGTGGTCAAGTAACACATGCATTAAACATCTAAAGAGTATTCCAATCTCTTTGCACTTTATAGTATCCCAAAGTCAAGTGACAAACACACATTACCCACTAATTTAAAGAAAAAAGGTATGCTTTTTAAGATTAAGCTCTACAAAAGAGTGTCACCTTCTTCTTCCTTTTAAGAGGCATCAATCAATGCATCTGTAAAACAGTTTAACTGAATAGTGACTAGAGCTGCAATCCTGAAAACACCTATTGAATAAAGTAGGATTTATTTCTGAGCAGACTTGTTTAGAATCGGTCCTTAAGAGAGTGAACTGCAGGTAACCAGTTTATTGGTTCAAATCTCACCTCTGCTATGAATTCACCCCATGGCTTTCAAAAGTCCTTTGCCCCCACAATCAGCAGTTGTGGGGCAATAATACAAACCAAATTTACAGGGCTGTTGTGAAGAAGAAGAAGAAGAGATTGGATTTATACCCCGCCCTCCACTCCCCAAGGGAGTCTCAGAGCAGCTTACAAACTCCTTTTCCCTTCCCCTCCCCACAACAGACACCCTGTGAGGTAGGTGGGGCTGAGAGAGCGCTTTCCCAAGCTGTCCTTGAGGGAACAGCTGGTACAGAGCTATGGCTTGCCCAAGGTCATCCAGCCAGGTGCAAGTGGAGGAGTGGGGAATCAAACCCGGTTCTCCCAGATTAGAGTCCGCGCACTTAACCACTACACCAAACTGGCTCTCTCTTGTGAGGATTATATTCAGTATGAAGCCACTTAACACTGACAGCCACCTAAATCCAAATTACTGTCATTTGGGCAGTGCAATCCTAAACAAAGTTACACCCTTCTCAGACTTCAGTGGGCTTAAAAATCCAGGTGGGCAGTCATGTTGGTCTGAAGCAACAGAACAAAGTTAGAGTCCAGTGGCATCTTTAAAACCTACAAAGTTTTATTCAAAGTATGAGCTTTTGAGTGCATTCACATGTCTTCAGCCAGCATGGCAATTGAGTTTATGAATGTTCATGGGGAGATAGTAAGGGACTTTTCTAGAAGCCATTTCACTGCATGCCTCCCTCATGAACCTGAAGAAATGTCCACCACATCACCACTCCCTCAGACCAACTCCCCCTCCCACCTCTCACTTCTTACTGCCCTCAAGAAAGCTCCTGGCGTTGAGCTAGATACGCCAACGGTACAAGAAGGAGGCAACTTAGGAATGCTGCAAAGTTCAAGAGGCTGCAGTTCCCCCTCAAGGTCTGCTTTGCTATGACCATCATGTCCCAAGGCCAGTTACTGACGGTGGCAGGAACTGACTTAACAGAGGACTGCTTCTTACATGGACAGTTCTATGTGGCCTGCTCCAGAGTGAGCTCACCAAGCAGCCTGGTGATCCTACCACCTGAGGGCAGAACTACCAATGTGGTCTACAGAGAGGTCCTTCAGTAGAGAAAAAAAAAAACCCAGTACGTATGTCTCACTTCATTTTTTATACTACAAGCTTCTCCATTAGAACTCACACAATAAATGTTGCATTTCAGACTTCACACCATCAGTATTACAACTGGATTTACAGAGCTTAAATACCATAGCGAAGCGCAGGTATCAGGCTAGTTTATTATAAAGAATGGACAAGGGGTTCTTTTAAGATCAGCCAGCATGCTGTAGTGGTTAGAGTGTTGGACTAAGACCTGGGAGATGCAGGTTCAAGTCCCCATTCTGCCATGGATGCTCACTGGGTCACCTTGGGCCAGTCTGTTTCATCCTAATCTAACTCATAGGGTTGTTATTGGGTGGATAAAGTGAAGGGTGGGAGAACAGTATTGTAGGTTGCTTTGGATCCCTATGGAGAGAAAAACAGGGTACAACACCCTAAATAAATAAAATGACTTTAATGGTCAAGGTACAGATCTTTTAAATTACTGGTTTCTAATAACAGAGTTATTTTAAAATGATCCTATTCACCCTGCGCTTTCAAAGCAAAGACAAGTAGCAGCAGAAGAAAAGGGTTTTGTACTCTGCTTTTTGCTACCCTAAGGAGTCTCTAAGCGGCTTACAATCACCTTCTCTTCCTCTCCCCCTCAACAAGCACCTTGTGAGGTAGGTGGGGCTGAGAGAGTTCTGAGAGATCATCCAGCAGGCTTCACGCGGAGGAGGAGCAGGGAATCAAACCTGGTCCTTCAGATTAGAGTCCACCGCTGTTAACCACTACACCATGCTGACACATCAATGAATGGGTAAAAAAATTATTTATTTATTTATTTATTTATTTGTTTGTTTAACTTATATCCCGCCTTGTCAGTTTTTTACAACCGACTCAAGGCGGCTTACAACATATAAAAACATAAAAACAATTTTCCAGATTAAAACATTTCGCATTAAACCTTTAAACAACATTAAAATTACTTAAATTACCACAAGATGGCGGCTTCCTATGCTCCGGTGGATGACTGCAACAGGGGGCGAAACACCAGGGCCAGGCGATGGTATAATTGGATTTTCTCCCCGGCGGCGGCCCCTATTTGAAAGCCTGGCGAAAGAGCTCCGTCTTACAGGCCCTGCGGAACTGTAACAAGTCCCGCAGGGCCCTGATGCTATCTGGGAGCTCATTCCACCGGTAAGGAGCCGCCACCAAGAAAGCCCTGGCCCTGGTACAAAACAACCGGGCCTCCTTTGGACCGGGATAAGTCAGGAGATTTTGGGTACCCGACCTCAGTAACCTCTGGGGCCTATATGGGGAAATGCGGTCCCTCAAGTAGGCGGGCCCCTGACCATAAAGGGCTTTAAAGGTTAAAACCAGCACCTTGAACCTGATCCGGTATGCTATGGGCAGCCAGTGCAGTCGCTGCAGCACCGGCCAGATGTGGTCCTGCAAAGAGAGACCCATCAAAAGCCTGGCCGCAGCATTCTGCACCAGCTGCAGCCTCCGGATCTGGGACAAGGGCAGCCCTAAGTAGAGAGCGTTACAGTGGTCAAGACGTGAGGTGACCATAGCATGGATCACTGTGGCTAAGTCTTCGCGTTCGAGGAAGGGAGCCAACTGCCTAGTCAGCCGCAGATGGAAAAAGGCTGCTTTGGCAGTGGCTGCTACCTGGGCCTCCATCATCAAAGAGGAGTCCAGGAGCACACCCAAACTCCTGACCCTTTATTTTTGCTTCCTCTTCTTCTCTTTGCAAACAATGCAATAAATTCCTGCTTGGGGAAGGAACAGTGATAAATGACTTCTACAGAGAATGCAAAAACCTATGAGGTAAGCCAGTTGACAACAAGACCTTAATCATACTTGAATCCCTTCTGAAAAATCACCTGAGCTAAGCCCAGAATGACCCTTGCTTTCTGGTGGTGCAGGTCCCTAATTCTTTTCTAACACTTGGCTCAGCCGTGCAGTCAAATAAACAAACAGGCTATTTCAACTCATCAGCCTCTTAATAGAGGGATAACTTTAAAATGTGTTGGCTGTCAGACAGCAGCATTAAGATTTCATCATGGTGCTGATGAGAGAGGATTTAATTAACTCACTATACCTGTCTTCCCTTGTGCAGACAAATGGAACAATGCTTTTAAAGAAGAATAATTAATGTGACATCTAGGAACATCGCAATGGAAGGAACTACACCATTCAGAGATGCTTGTTGCTGGGTGTACAGATAGGGGAGGCAAAAAGGAAATGGAATGGCTCCCACTACGGAGTGGGTGGTGGGTGGGAAATGGAGTTCCAGCGTGGTGGGGCTTGAAAACTGTGGCAAAACATCTCAAAATATGAAATCTTTGGCTTTGAAGTAATGTTTAGGAACCTCTTTAATTTTGCTTTCCAGTCAATGAGCACTGAAAGAGAGGGATGATTCCAAACCCTTATTTCTGCTTTCCCACATGAAAATCCCCAGTTCAATTTTTAAATCATATTTTACCCCACACAAGGAAATCAGAGTAGCTTAGATGTTTCTCTCCTTCTCCTTGTTATCCTCACAACAACCCTGTGAGGCAGGTTACGCTGAGAGAGAGATTAGTTCAAGGTCACCCAAATTAGTTTCGAGGTAGTATGGGGATTTGAATCTTGCCTTGGTTCTAGTCCGATGCTTTTGACACTTTGCCATGCTGCCTGCTCTCTTGGGTGAATAGAATCTGTCCTGTTATTTTCATTAACAAATGAAGAGACCACTCAGCTATAGCTAACAAACCAGGAAAAGCGGCTGAGTAGGAATGACACTACATACAAAAAAAGTTAAGTACAGAATGAATGTATTTTAACAATGTATTTTTTAAACAACAATAAAGAGCCCTAACGGGGCAAATTCAAACATTGCACTAAGCAGTTATTTTCATGCCATTTTCTGTTTTATTGCACCTAATTTTGCCGGGGGAAATGTATGCATATTTCATTGTAATCTGTGGCTGTGATCACACACACTAAATAATCCACTTTCAATCCACTTTCAATGCACTTTTGAATTGGATTTTGCCAGTTCACACAGTAAAATCCAGTTGGAAAGTGCACTGAAAGTGGATTGAAAGTGGATTATTTAGTGCGTGGGATTGCAGCCTGTGGCTGAGGACAGACTGGCAATGTAAAGCGGGACAGCCCCGCGTTGGAAGTGGAAGAAGGGAGCGTGTTCAGACATGCGCATCTGTCCATCGGCTCCGTTTCGCACTTACCCGTCTCCCACTCGCTTTCCATCCGCTTTAACAGGACACCGGGAGAAACCGGTGTCCAGGGGCCGTCTTGCGCTTGCCTCCCGCTTCCAGGCAGTGTGAACCGGGAGGCAAGCAGAGGCGGCAGTGTGAACACGGCGTTTTGCCAGTTTGCGCATGTGTGCACGTGCGCACATGCGCAAATTGCTGAAACAACCCTATCACGAGCTGTGGAGGCCGGCCCATGTGGGGCCACTCCACAGCAGTCTGAACGCTCCGTATTGGCACCGTTGTGCAATACACCGGCCGGTGTGAATGGCCAGCCCCGGGGAGTTTTTCCCCCGCAGCAGTTTCCTCCGCATTCATCTCGCTCCAGATTGCCAGTCTGTCCTCAGCCTGTGTATCATCATTCTATCACATATGCACTGTCCATATCAACACCATGAAAATGGCATATAAAAATCTACCCATATCACTATGATATACAAACAAATCTACAAAATAAGCAGTAAAAAGCAGAGAGCCCAAAACCCTGACCAAAAAAATAAAAATAAACAAGACAGTGAACATTCACTCAGCCCTTGAATTTTCCTGGGAGTCTGCTTTTTTCTGTGCATGATTCTGACCTTTTGCAGTGAATAGAATGAAGTTTACTCAGTTGCTTTCCGTGACAGTTCTTTCTCTTTCTCCTTTATCATCACTATTAGTCACTGTGTGACTGGAAATATGCATATGTGTAAGTTAATTGATGCAAATATGCAGTGACTTTTAAAAAAAACCCTCTGCCAGACCTGCATTCACGAATGACCAAAATTTACAGTGCAATCCTAAGAACACTTTCCTGGGAACAAGCCCTACTGAATAGGCCTCTGTAGGATTCTGCATAGACCCATTTAGGATCGCTCTCTTAATATGTGTGTGATTTATATCATGGGTTTTTCTAAGTGCCGGTGCCTATGTATGAAATTAGAATACACACAGATTCTGGCCTAAATATATCAGTTGAATGATCAGTTGAATGGGATATCAGTTGAATGAATGCAAATGCAGCGCAATGTGTCAAAGGCCCTCAATGTAATTTGACATCTCCCTTGGAGACAGACTGAAATATCAAAAGAATAGGTGTGCAGGTTCAAAACAACACAGTCCCTTCTGAGGATGATCCCCCACCTTGACCCCCCCAGACATCTTCAGGGGGGTCTAGGTGTGAGCAAAGATGCTCAAACCCTGCAGTTTACTGAACTAATTTAAGCTTTATGGAGACCTGGGACAGACATTAAAACAAGCTTTCTATCTCCCCTGGGGGTAAAAACAAGGTTGCCAGTTTCCACATACTCCCAGCATTGCAGTTAATCTCAAGATCAGTTTACTTGGAGAAAATGGCCAGTTCGGGCTCTGTGGTATATTATAGAGTCCAGGAGAAACAAGCCATAGAGAGACATCACATTCCTGTTGCTCTCCCTTCCTGGGCACTGCTGCCAAATTCCCAGGAATTTCCCAAACTGGAGTTGGCGGGGTAGATCCTACCCTACCGCTATCCTACCACTTCATTGAATGAAGGCTGGTTGTTTATGAAAATATTTATGCCCCACCTTTTCTTTTGGTTCAAGTTCGAAGCCTTCCTCCAGTCTAAGGAGCCTTCCTCCAATTTCAGTGGCTAGAGGATGAGCCACTTAAGATGGAGGGAGGCTGTTCAGGCTGGAGGAAGGCTTTGTGGAAGAATGACTCTGAGCAAAAGACAGAAACCTATTCTTTGAAAAGCCCCTACTCGGCAACCCTGTTGCTTGCTGTTAGGAGGCCCATGTCCCTTCCTTACATAACTTTGCCTGCTGGTTTCAGTTAAAGGTCAGCAGGAGTTGCACAAGGAGCCATTTCCATTACACCCCAGTCAGCCGCACTCTTCTCAGCCTTTCCATTTGCGAGTTATAGATTTCCCATATTTTCCAATTATGCTCTTTTTCAGCCAGGTTAAAAAGGAAGCGGTGGCAGCAAAGGGGGTTAATGAAGTGGTCCCGGAGTAACATTTGATTAGATCAATCTGGCACTGGGCTCGGTGCTGTGCAGGGCAGAGGACCGCCATCGCGCCAGAGGAATGGCTGCCTCGGAGGTCTCCGGAGGTTTTGATAACAAGTCAGAATTCATGTCAGCTGTCAAAGGCATGGGAAGGAAAGTTATTGCAAGTGCCAGGCTGAAATGTGTACAGGGATGAAAAATTAGGGACAGTAAGAAGGAGTGGGAAGAATGCTCTTTTCCTTCTCCGGAGAAGATTTACATAGCCAACAGGCTGCACATGCAAAGGTTGGATGTTTCTCGCTATGGATATTCTTAATGTTGGGCCCAATATATATATTCTGATGTGTGGGTGTGGGTGTGGGTGTGTGTATGCCGAGAGAAAGTTTATTGTATTTAGCCACTGACCATTACAAATTTACAAAAAACTGAACAGTACATTAACAAATAAAACTTTAAGAACATATTAAAAATTAATTTAAATTAGTTGGTAAGATAAAATAGAAACACACACACACCTTTTTATACAAATCCCTCCATTGTAGAACAAGTCCCCTCCCACTAAAGCATACCATATATACCTGTGTGTGGCCATGGAGCCACATGTGTGTGATTCTCACATTTGTCCGAAAGGTGCAGAGAAATGATGAACAAAGCCTCTCGCTGCTCAAATGATATTTAGATCACTAAATATAAGGTGCCCTAACATAAATGGCCCAGGCTAGCCTGATCTTGTCAGATCTCAGAACCTAAGCAGGATCGGCCCTGATTAGTACTTGTATAGGAGGCTACCGAGGAAGTCCAGGGTTGCTATGCAGAGGCAGGTGAAAGCAAACCACCTCTGTTTGTCACTTGCCTTGGAAACTTGATAGGGTTGCCATATGTCAGCTTCAACTTTACAGCACTTTCCACTGCAACAAATGCAAGGTTCTTCTATGAAAAACCCATCCCTCTCTTGCAAAGCATTCTTGACTTTCTCATTATGTTCTGGCATGTGCATGTTCTCATAGTGCCACTTGAGAATTGTGGCCCTGGAAGGGGCAGGCAGCATCACTTGGCACAGCCTTTTCTTTTCCTCCCATATACATTGTGGCAGCACACGCTGATCGCTGACTGGCTGCAGGACGGTGACTGCCTTTTTGTTTGAAAGGAAAACTTTCCCCCCATAACTTTTTTCTGCTCAGGCTTCGATGCATTTGCTTCAGTAAAGGTCACATTAACAAGAGGCATGCCCTGCCCTTGGGCCACACATGACTTTCCTGGTCCTCCATGAGGATGATAGACTGCAGACAGAGCTGGAGCAGCATTCGGTAAATTACAGCATTATTTTAAAAGAACCCCTCAAGTGAATTTCAACTATCAAGAAGGAAGGATAGCTTCTCTTGGAGAAGTTCTGAGCATGTGTCAGGAGTGGCGACCAGCTTTGTGTGCCTGTTTTGATGAATGCTGCCCTCACAGGAGCAAAAGTCAGACATCATCTCAAAATACTTCTTCAACAGAATAAAACTTTCATGATCAGGGAGCCCAAAATTGTAGGAAATGTTCATTATTCTGAGCAGAAATGTCATGTTATGAGCTCATAATCTGTGAACTTCATCAGTGTGTCTAAAATTGAGTGGTAGACTGGCTGGATGACCTTGGTGTGGGAAGACCACAATGGGAGTGAAGAGGTGCAAAAATTAATCAGGAATCAAAGACAGCAGAGACTGGAAATGGAGTAAGTCAGTTCAAGGTGATATGAAACATGGGGTTTATGTGAAAATAAGGATAGTAAAGTAAGAAAATGTTCAGGTTGATACACAGTAACAGTATCCATATCATACTGTGTTTGTGATGACTGAGGTTTCATTGATTGGCTGAGTTGGTGAGATGGCACGGAATGTTCACCAACATTCTAACTAAGGAGATAATCAAGCTGCTGGAATGATTACAAACCAGTTTTTTTTCTTTGTTTTTGTTTTTTTGAAGGAAGGCAAATTAGACTGAGATTAAAACCTTAGAAAACTGCTCCTATATGTGTGTGTGTGTGTTTGCCACATCTTCCAAGGAGTCCTCTACCAATCCAGGGAAATTAAGGATTGTAATACAGATGGCAAATTGCAATACAATGTGTTGGGCAGAGTGTTTTGAGAATCACCAGACAAAGATTTGTGCTCCAAACTGTTTTCCTTTATTTATTTATTTCTTGAGATTTATTTTACATTTAAACTCTTACATTTAAACTCTTTACATTTAAACTCTTACTGGAGGATTTACAGTGTGTGCTTTGACAGCAGAACTGGGTCAACCACTTCTCAATTTCTGTCAAACATGGACGGAGTTGCATCCGATTTCCTCACGAGCTGCTTCCTCAATGACCCCTTGCTAATCCAATATCCTGCAATTAGCAGCCATCCTGCCAAGTATTTGGAGAGGAAAGCACCCAGGTATAAATCTGTGGTTCAGTCTATATCAATACCTCCATGTCTGTCTGTCTAATTGCTATTGACTGTAGAAAGTAGTTTTTGATTGAGGCACGAAGCAAAGTGATATTGATCACAGTGAATGAACTTTTCTATAAGCCCCCAAGTCAATTGGGCAGGAAAGGAAATGTGCTGGAATTGTCACCTTTGATACTGAAGTAAAATCTCGCTGTGGTGGCCTTTGGCTTTCCAGATTGAGGACAGAAGCATGGAGGGAAATAAACCACTGCTCATCCTAGATCTTCTCAAAGTCTCCCACCCCATACTGGACTAACATAAAATATCCGATTGGTCTTCTTGTTTAGTCAGAAGCAAACAGAAAGAAATTAGAACAAAAACAGATCTAACCTTTAATCCCTCAGGTAAGAAGCTTTTGCCATATAATTCTTTTTTTCCCTCTTCTTTTATCCGAACAACATATTTCATTTCTAGAAAATAACACTGGCGGAACAAAGAAATCCACATCAATACTCATTTAGCGTGTACAATCTTCAGGGCTCCAAACCATGTTCCACTCTGTTTGCAATCAGAAATGGAAAAGGGTTTAGGGACTTGTAGTAGCTCAGTGGGGGGAAGTGAAAAGGGTGCTTCTCTGGTTCTCAAACTGGCTTTACTGTATGAGAAGAAATACACAGATGCCCCGAGCTTCATTTCTCCATACTAAGGTCTCCTACAAAATATAGGTTTGTTCCCCAAGGAAAATACAACCAAACCAATACCATTAGCCCCTACTTTTCTCTCTGGAATATAATCATTTCCTTTGGTGTAGTGGTTAGGACTCTAATCTGGGAGAACCGGGTTTGGTTCCCCACTCCTCCACAGGCAGCTGCTGGTATGACCTTAGGTCAATTATAAGTTCTTTCAGAGCAGTTCTCTCACCAGCAGTTCTCAAAAGAGCTCGCTCAACCGCACCTACCTCACAGGGTATCTGTTTTGGGGAGGGGAAAGAAAAGGTGTTTGTAAGCCGCTCTGATACTCCAAGTGAATGAAGGGCGGAGTATAAATCCTCCTCCTCCTTTCCTCCAACAACATCTTCCTTTCTTGGTTTGTGTGTTTGTGTGTGTGCATGTTGCTAAGAACTGACCTTCTGTTTATCAAGGTAGCTCTGACTGGAGCTCTTGGGATAGGAAATAGTTTATGTATGTATACCAATATCACATGGAAGAACTTCTGGGCCAGGTCAGACGATAAGTGTTCCAGTTTCTCCCCCATATGTCAAGTGGACTAATGAGCTGGGAAACTGGAGTGGATCTGCTCCACCTAGCCAGTAAGTTATGACTCTGAGGCCACCAAACATCTCTGCAGGCATGTAATATATACATATATGAATGTATACAGACAAAATGTATTTAGACAAGGAACCCATATTCAGTTGGCTGTATGACTGCTGAATTGGCTGTGCATGTGTCCTATTCAAATGCTGCAACCCTTCATTCAGAGGCAGAGCAGGCCAACCAGATGGGTAAGACTAGTGGACATGCTCCAGTTTCCCCCTTGCTTCCTATTATTCAATAGGAGAGCAACCAGGGAACCTATTGTCCAGCCTGGACCTCTGATATGTGTTTGAATATATATTCCTCTGCAGCCATTATGGTGCCATCTTCCAGATATATATAAACTCCTATATTTTGAATAGTAATCGTCTGATTAGATCTTTACAGTCATGGCACGAGAGCCACCACACTGGAAGAAGGATGTTAAATAAAGCTGCCTAGTTAACTTACAACTAGGGAAATTCCTGGAGATTTGGGGATGGTGTCTATGGGACGTAGTGTTGGGGAAGGGAGAGAGTTTGGGGCAGGGGGGTGATGCCATACAGCCTGTAGGCAGTTTCCTGTAGAAGAACTGATCTCTCTAGTCTGGAGATCAGTTGTAATTCTGGAAGAACTCCAGTTTGGTAACCCTAGTGTTAAATCTTTCCCCAACTCTGCTCCTGTAGAAATCCCACAGTGAGATGCTCTTAGGCTTTATAGAAAAGAAAAAGATGTGTTTTTAAAAATGCTCTGGTCTGAATTCAGGTATATTGCAGTTTCAAGATTAAAAAGTATCTTGGTAGTTTTTAGTAACCCTGAATCTGGATAGCCCTGGCTAGCCTGATCTGTCAGATTCCAGAAGCTAAACAGGGTCCACCCTGGTTAGTATATGGGTGGGACACTACCAAGGAAGTCCAGGGTTGCTACGCAGAGGTAGGCAATGGTAAAACCACTGCTGTTTGTCTCTTGCCTAGAAAACCCTTCAGGGTCACCATAAGTTGACTGTAACTTGATGGCCACTTTGCACTTCCCTAGTTAAGAAGTTAAGACGCTGAGCTGCAGACTGGAAGGTTGGTAGCCCGGCAGTTCGAGACCCGAGTGCCGCGTGATGGAGTGAGCACCAATCTCTGGTCCCAGCTCCTGCCAGCCTAGCAGTTTGAAAGCAAGAAATTGTAAGTAGATAAATAGGTACCGCTTTGGTGGGAAGGTAAGAATGTTCCATGCACTTTGGTATCTAGTCATGCCGGCCACATGACCACAGAAATGTCTTTGGACAACACTGGCTCTTTGGCTTGGAAACAGAGATGAGCACCGCCCCCTAGAGTCAGATTCGACTGGCTTTTGAAAAAGGGAAACCTTTACTTTTACCTAGTTCTTGCAAACTTTTTATTAACAATACTTAACACCAGGGCTTTTTTTTGTAGAAAAAGCCCAGCAGGGACTCATTAGCATAATAGGCCACACCCAACAGCAGAAATTTATTAGCATATTAGGCCACACCCCTGACAGCGCAGCTCCCTCCCAGGATCAGCTTCCCAAGGTGCCCCGCGGCTCGTGGGGCACCTGGGGAACCTGAGGAGGGGAGGCAGTTTAAACTGCCTTCCCTCCCTGGATCAGCTTGGCTTCCCCAGGTGCCCACGGCTTGTGAAGGGCCTGGGGAGCCCGGGGGGGGGGGGGGGGAGGCTGTAGGCTTGGCCAATTCAGAAGCCAGCCGGAACTCCGTTCCTGTGCGCTCCTGCCCCAAAATAGCCCTGCTTAACACTATTTTAAAGGCTCCTGCTGGAAAGGGAGTACCATTTTATCCGGCCACAAGATTTTAAATTAATTTTTAACAGTGCAAACCTAAGTAACATCACTACTACCTCAACCTGTTGACTTCAATTGACTTAAAGGAGCATAAGAGAAGAAGAGAGTAGAGATTGGATTTATACCCTTCACTACCCAAAGGAGTCTCAGAGCTGCTTACAATCTCCTTTCCCTTCCCATCCCCACAACAGACACCCTGTGAGCTAGGTGGGGCTGAGAGAGCTCTGACAGAAACTGCTCTTTTTCAAGAACTGCTGTGCCAGAACTATAGCTTGCCCAAGGTCATCCAACAGCTGCAAGTGGAGGAGTGGAGAATCAAACCTGGCTCTCCCAGATTAGAGTCTGAGCACTTAACTACTACACCAAATCCTCTGTTTAGGACTGCACTGCCAGCCAAGATGGGTAGTTGTGTAAGTCTGTCTGTAGCAGCAGAAAAGAGCCAGTAGCACCTTAAAGACTCACAAAGTATGTGGCAGGGTAGGAGCTATTGTGAGTCACTGTTCACTTCTTCAGATTAACTGCAAACCAGTTAATGGATGATGCATTGCAGCCCCAACACATTGATTTATAGAACACAAAAAGGGTTCCGCAACTGCCTGATTTTCTCTGGGCATGTTTGATTGGTTTTACTTCTTTTCATCCCTTCTGTTTCTACTTTATTCTGATTCTTTTCAAGATATTTCTAACTTTTTACCCTCCTACTCTTTCTCTTGAGCTGTCTTCCGAGTCTTTAATGGGCACTTTCAAACACAGCATTTGTACTTTTCCCCCCCTTACCTTTTGTTAAAGGTAATGCTTTCCACAATATTTTTATGAACTGTGCTTTTGTTAAAAAAAGATTTGGTCAACTTTTAAAAATTCTTTGACAGGAAAGCTATTTTTATTTAATTGTTTTCAGTCTCATGTATAAGCCAAAACTCTCTATGACAACTTTATTACAGTAATTCCTTCCATTTTATTAATTCTTTTGCCTTTATTTCTTTACAATATTTCTTTATTTCTTTACTTGTGCATTCATTCTCCTCCCAGCCCCCCATAATGCATACAGCATGTGCATGTGTGTGTAAAGTGCTGTTAAGTTGCAGACAACTTATGGAGATCCCAGCTATAGGCTTTCAAGGCAAGTGAGAAGCAGAGGTGGTTTGTCATTGCCTTCCTCTGCAGAGTCTTCCTTGCAGGTCTCCCTTCCAAGTACCAACCCTGATTAACTTCTGTAATCTGATGAAATTGGGCTATACCATGCCACCTCCCCTGCATATAGCATACCCACCTGTTACTCCTCTTTTGCAGGGATAGTCCCTCTTTTCTGATTCTTCTCTTTGGTACATCACTGGCCTATTTTAGCCCTTGAAAATTTTGTTACCGTGAAAGGCCAGTGTTGCCATTTTCCAGGATTCAGCTCCCCCACCCCTGAAGTTAAACCTCTGAATAGAAGCACATACATCTTGTCTGCAGTGCACATGCATATAACAGAACACATACACATGCTAATGTTCCAGGCAACATAAAGGCTGTCATGTCACTAGGACGCCATGCTGAGCCTGGAAACTGGAAGAGAGTTGGGGCAGGGGTGTGGTGGGGGCCAGTGGCATGAGTGTGATTATGTCACTTCTGGGGAAAACAATAGAATTTCCGGCAGTTCCTAGAGCTACTACCATAGCATTCAGGTTTTCCCCCAAATTGGCATCATCATGCTTGCAATGCTGGTAAGTTTTTTAAAAAATCCCTTCCTGCTGCTGCTTGGAGTGACAGTGGGCAATGGGAGTCAGTCTGTGCTGAGTGATGGCTCAGATTTTTCAGACAAAGAGCTACCTGCTACCCCCTGAGCCAGTAATTGAACAGCCAGCTGCAGCTGGCTCTGAGCAAAAAGGCAAACAACAAGAGATCAAGTTACCAGCTGATCAGAAGTTACAGCCTACAGCTGAAACTGAGCCAACACCTTTTAGTTCTGAAGCAGTAAACAAGTCTTCAGCAGCCACTTCCAGCCCACCTAGCTCACCCACACCCTTGCAGCACTGAAGCTGTCAGAGACACTTAGAGTTGCAAGAAAGGAGAAGTGTGAGACTCATGGCTCGTTGTCAGCAGTCAATTGAAGAGTAGTTTCAGGATGACTGCCAAGGAATTGTCTGGGAGTTTCGCTCATTAAGACTGGGTTATAAATTCAGCAGGGAGAAGCAGCAGTTTGTGGATGCAATAAGTATACTTTGCTAGTGAGCCACCAACCTTGCTGCTAATGGACATCTGGAACCATGAACTGGAACTGACAACCAGCTTTTCTGTTAACTCTGTCCCTGGACTGGACTTTGACTTGCTACCTGGAACTTCTTGACCCTAGACTGGACTTTGGTAAACCTCCCTGACTTTGGACTAGATTTTGGTTACTCTCTGCAACCTTGCCTGTGACTGGCCCTGCTGGACCCCAGGCCATGCCTCCTGGGGAAGTTACATCAGTACACAGGGGCTTGACAGCCCTGCATTTCACACACTGCATTGGTAATGTCCATGGTGCTGATTACAGTGTTGGACTAAGGACTAGAGACACCTCTAGTCTAGTCTAAGGACTAGAGTTCAAATGTCCATTGGGTGTCCGTGGAGCAATCATTCACATTCAAGCTTAATTGACCTCACAAGGATAAATTTGAGGAGGGGATAATGCAATATGCCAGCCTGAGCTTCTAAGAGAAAGGGCAGGTTTACACAACCCCCAGTTTAAGTTTTAAATCAGAGGAGGGAAGGCTACAATAGAGCAAACAATGCTCCTTATTCCTTAACAAAGGAGGTTATAAATGTACCTCCATTTTCTTTTGTGAAATGTTAGAGGGCGTAATAGATTGTTGTCTCTTATGTTTCTCTCTCTCTCTCATGCTTACTGACATTCAACCGAAAGAATAATCCAAGAATGTAGTCACCAAGGTGGGTGGGGCAGTGTTCCTTCCAAGTAATATCAGATTTATTCCCTTCTGTTCTTAAAAAAAAATCATTCCCTTGTTCTTTTTATTTGTTAAGGGTTAGAACTGACACACATCACCAATCACAAAGCAGCCACGTTTGTTCCTCCTCCCTTCCATTACTCTTTTTTTAATCACCAGCTGTGGGCACTTTAAATGACTACTTACTATAATTACTACAACTACCACAGTGCAAAGTGTGGATAGCATACTCAGCAATCACGAACTGTACTCATCTGTCATTGGACATATAATTTGATCTTAATATACCGTACCGCCAACATGACATTTGTATGTGTTGAAGAGCAACTGCAGCATAAGGAGGATGCAGTACAAGGAGGCGCATACACAAGGCACTATGTGCCATCATCCAAGGTGTGCATTCAGTTTGCATACTAGTTTGAAGATGATGACTTTTAGAATTAGAAATCGGATGGTCTGCAGAAGTCCAGGAAGAGCATCTGTCATATATGGATCAATTACAACTCAGATGAGTCTGTCCATCACTAAAGATGCAGTTTTATGACACTTGCTCAGGAGCATGGCTCATTGAGCACAGTGGGACTTACTTCAAAGTGTGTGTATATATAGGATGGGGCTGAATATAAGAAAACTCAGCATTCTGTTCCATCGGGGGAGGGGGGAAACCAACCATCTTGGATGTCATCTTTAAAAACGTGACACTTAAAAATCAGGCCATCACGCCTCACAAGTTTTGGCTGCCAGCTTTCTTGACAGCCACTGAAAGCAAAAAAAAAGATTTGCAAGTGCAGAGCAACTGAGAAGAAGTCTCGGGCAGCATTGCTCAGGTCCTAATCACTGAAGCTGTGAAAAAAAAATTAAACTGTTTGACAAAATTAAGAGAGCAAGGCCTCCCCTAGGGAAAACATGCCAGTTGATTGACAAGGGACCTTTGTGTGCATGAATCATAGAATCATAAAGTTGGAAGAGACCTCCAGGGTCATCTAGTCCAACCCCCTGCACAATGCAGGAAATTCATGATTACTATGCCCTCGCACCCCCCAGTGACCCCTGTTCCATGCCCAGAAGATGGCAAAAAACAAAACCCCAGGATCCCTAGCCAAACTGGTTTGTTCACATGCCATTGACTCTTCCCACATGAACATCAGATCATCTCTACAAAAATATGGACTTGACATATTATATGTGCCATGATGAGGATGGGTTTTACATACCAAGGGCGAATTCCCAGAATCAGATTGGTATGCCAAGAACACTAGTCCTGAATTTTGCATCTGGACAAGGGATTAACCATGTCCACAGCCTACAACTCATCTCAGCTCCTTCTACAAAGCTGATTTGAGAGGGTGTTTAGCATATATGATGACGCTATAACATCCCCCCTGTGTGCCAACCCCTGCACTGATTCACTGAATCCACATCCTCATGTCACTGTGATTATGTGAATTCACACTACTTACACTTCCTACACCAGATTCATGACATCCTCATATCACCCAGTTAACTATCGGTATTTTGGGAATGCGGTTAGTATCTAGACAGTGGTGGGATGTCAATTCTGAATGAAGCTGCCTTATACTGAATCCGACCACAGGTCCATCAAGGTCAGTACGGTCTACTCAGAGTGACAGCAGCTCTCCAGGGTCTCAGGCTGAGGTCTTTCACATCACTCACTACCTGATCATTTTAGCTGGAGCTGCCAGGGATTGAACTAGGGACCTTTTGCATGCCAAGCAGATGCTCTACCACTGAGCATGGCACACTATGTATGCAGCAAGACAAATACAGAAAGAGGGCCATAGCACAGTACTGGAGCATGTGCTTTTTATGCAGCACATCACAGTTCCTATTAACTGACTGTAGTTAAATGTTTGGGTAGCAGGTAATACGAAAATGTCTGCTAGAGACCATGGAGAGCTGCTTCCAGTTTTTGCATACAATGCCGTAGTGATGCTTGAACACCCACCAGTTCAGTTTGCCACCTGTTTGCTGGTCACAAACAGGCATCTGATTTTTTTGATGATGGGCTGGATAGTGTTTTGATTTGTCTGTGCATGTTCAGCAGGTTGCTTCATTGTATTAAATAAATTGAAATAAATAAATCAATAAATAAATATTCCTTGCTAACCATGCAATACAGCACAACTGGCAGTTTCACACGTGCACATTCTCACAGTCTGATTGTGTTCTACCACCCCCTGATTCTTGCTGTGTAAGTTACTGCTCTGCTCAGCAGGCAGTGGCTGAAATAAACATTAGGTCATTCTCAATCACATAAATCAGTCATCAATCAATGCTGTGTTTCAATAAAACCCTACCCTCCAGTGTCCATCTAAGAAGTCCTTAGTGCTGCTAATGGACACCAATCAGTTTGAATCAGGCATGTTTTTTCACATGCATAGTTCTAGGAAAATGCTGTGTGGTCTAGGGCCAACTTATCTGCGGGACCGCCTCTCCCAATATGTTCCCCAGAAAGCCTTATATTCAGCTGACCAACAGCTGCTGATTATCCCTGGCCCAAAATACATCTGTTTGGCTTCAACCAGAGCCAGAGCCTTTTCGGCTCTGACCTGGTTGAATGCTCTCCCTAGTAAGGTCAGGGCCTGCAGGACTTAGTACAGTTCTGCAGGGCCGATAAGATGGAATTATTCCACCAGGCCTTTGGTTGAGGTGACAGATGTCAAATGACATCAGCCTTCCTGTCCTACTCCACCTCTTCTTCTCTTGTGCTATGCACTTTAATTGTTCCATCGTGAGCGTTTTACCCACATTCTGGTAGGCCAGCTCTTGGGGGCACATATACATCATGGAGCTCACCCTCATGCACTGTAATATGGGTTTTATAGTTTTAAAGTTGTATGTATTGTGTATTTAGCTTACCAACTTCTTGTGACCTCGCTTGTGGGGGACGGCCCGATAGAAAATCTCAGAAATAAATAAAACTAGTTCATTAGGTCTTGCAGCTGCTCAGCATAACTCAAATAGCACTGAGGAATGAGGGTCCAGGGGTCTCTCTAAGTATTTTGCAGAAACCTTATGGGGGGGTTGCTGTCAAAAGGTCTCTTAGCTCAGCCCGAGGCCACATGCCTTTTGTTACAGGGCCGCAACACAAAATTACAAAATCCTGGAGTGTGACCGTTCACACACCAGCTCGGTAGTCTGCCTCCAGCCCCTTTTACTAAACTAATAGAAACCAAAGGGCAAAGCTTCTAACTCTCCTGAGTCTAAATCAGAAGGTCTACCCTGTAAGGTTGGCTCGCAGAAGGAATTTCTCACAAAAGACAAATTACTCCAGTAGGTGGTCTGCCATCCAAGGTGCTAGATTTAGACTGAAGACTGTGAAAGCAAATAACCACAAAAGAAAATTAAAATATATATTTTATTAAGATCCTATTTTATTATTATCCTCACAGTCTTTTGTTCAAACAAGAACAAACGACTGTGAGGATAAAATACACATGTTTGTTCCAAGTTACAAGATATTACTCATTCTCAAATGATAGTTCCAGTGATCCAAAGTGGCTCTACTCCTGAGTCACCACAGGCCAGAGTTGTTTGACCCATGCAAGCAAGTATCCAAGATGGCCGAAAGTGAGCAAGAGGATGTCTACATGGCGATGTCTCAAATAGCCATCATCAAGCTGAGAATAATCTAGACTCTTACTTAGTTATGGGCAGGGGGTTTTTTTGTAGAAAAAGCCCAGCAGGAACTCATTAGCATAATAGGCCACACCCAATGGCAGAAACTCATTAGCATATTAGGCCACACCTCTGACAGCACAGCTTATTAGCATATGGGGGCTGGGAAAGAAAGGCATTTTCAAGGTGCCTGGGTTCCCTGCCTGCCCTTTTCCAGCTGGGACATGTCAGCTAGAGAAGGGAAGGCAGAGAGAGGCTTTTCCTTGTCAATTTCACTCTCAGCTGACTGAAATTGACAAGGAAATCCCCAGGGGCTCCCCAGAGGGAAAGAGGGCATTTTAACATGTCACCTTTTCCTCTTGTGTGTAACCTGGGGAGGGCAGCATGCTCTGTAGCCACACATGCCAGAGGTTTTGGCCAAATCAGGAGCCAGCCGGAACTCCGTTCCTGTGCGTTCCTGCTCCAAAATAGCCCTGGTTATGGGACCCTTGTGGTACTAGGCACCAATAGGGTCTCTTTGTGATGGCACATAGCCAGAGTAATGGACCAATGGCTGACCAAGTGACCTAAGCAGTGGTCTGACCTGAGAGGAAGTCACAGAGCCAGTCTGCAGCTAGGCTTGGCCCCTTTCCCACAGGAGCAAATCAAGGCCTAATTGGAAGGAATGCAGCTAATTGGGAAGACAGCACCAAGCCTCCCAACTCCCCATCACAGCTGTGTTATCTACACTTCACATGGTCACCATGTTCTTTTTCAGCAAGGCAGTTTTGAACTCTGTTTAACTCACAAGCAGGCCTCCTCTGAAGCCTAAACCAAACTTTGAATCAGAGCAAAATTTTAAGGGAATCCCAGCAGCAGATCACACATGCTCCTGGTGAGTCTCTGATGTTTACATTCAGTTACGGTTGCCATCAAAGGCTGGCATGACTGGCAGTTTCTGGGACTTACACCTATTAAGGGGCTCACTAAGTTAGAGCCATTTCTGCCATCTTGGCTCTTTCGCGGCACTAGCTCCATCTATGTCTGAGTTATTGCACACTATCTCCAACATACTGAGACCTTGGACTAACTGAGAGTGAGCTTATGCCCCTTTGTACTCTGAGGCAATTTCTCTGGTCACCTGTTCCATTCCTTTCTGTTCCACATGTTCTGTGTCTCTATTTCTTCCCACTCCTCAACCATTAAAAAGGCCTTCTAGCTCTCTCCTAAAGTTAGAACCATCCCTGCATTCAGTAATGTGCTTTCATGCCAGGGGCTCTTTGGAGGATATTGTTAATGGAAACATCAATAGTTTTGTGTGCTCTCTATGGACTCGTTCACTGTGTTTACAAATTGCTATCAAATGTTGATATCTTGTCTGTAATGCATTCCTTGACATTTCATTATGATTCCATAAATCATTTTTTTTTCCTGAGGAAAAGAAGTACGCCTGGATTTTTAAAATACTGGCAGGCTCAGCACCAACACTCAGTATGGCCAAGTACTTGTCAAAAGCTCTTGGACCTGTGCAGTGTCCAAATGGAGATGCCATAGAGAAGACAGATCCTGCTGCACTGTACTGTAGACACTCATTCAATCCCTTGTGAGCTGAACATCTTGGGTGGGTTCCATTGCTGGACATCTTCCCATTACACCACTCATCCTTGATCTCTACTTCTCTCTGTATTTATCAGGATTGCAGACAGCATATAAAGAATCCACACTCCAGGGTATAATTATACTTGGGAAACCAAACATCATATAGAACAGTTTAAGGGTTGTTTTGTTTGTCCTCAGTGAACTATCATTAGTGGAATGGAGAGTAAAACATGCAAATAAATGGACTAATTTATCAATGTTATGAGAAATTCAACACTTGAGCCTAGGCATTTTTTTTTTAATGGAAGAGTCAATGTAAGATAAAATTTGTGCAAAAACCCACCCCCATTTCCATGAAAAGTGGTAAAGTGGTGAGAATGTGCTGGGCAATAGCTGTCAGAGATACCACCCGGATGCTGAGCCCTTCCCAAGTGGTGGAAAGGCAAGTAGGAAACTCTTCCACAAACTAAATGATCAATACCTTTGAAATGTAACTGAATATAGGCCATTTCAGTTTTGACCACTTGCTCATTTGCAATGATATATCACTAGCACTTTGCTCTTCCAAGCTATCTTTCATCCACAGATCTTAATGTGACTTGATGGCGCTTATTAATTAAGCTTTGCTCCTCTCCTGGGAATCATGGGGCTTTTATTACACAGGAAGCTTAAGTGCTTTATGCAAAGTCACACAAAGTTAGTCAGCAGCTAAATGGAGGGAATGCCATTTTCCACTCTAATCAATGAAATAGTAAAGTTCGTTCAACACACAGCACACCTGAAGCATCAAAAACGCAAGCCACTGAAATGAAGGCTGTTTCTGCAAAAAGATACTTCAATAAGCTAAATTTTCATTTTTTTATTTGTCTGAAAATTTGTCTTCCTTTATCCCATTGGTTCTCAATTCCAGAGAGCCAGTTTGGTGTAGTGCACGGATTCTGATCTGGGAGAAACGGGTTTTATTCCCCACTCCTCCACTTGCACCTGCTGGGTGACCTTGGGCAAGCCATAGTTCTGGCATAGCTGTTCTCAAAAAAGAGCAGTTTCTGTCAGAGCTCTCTCAGCCCCACCTACCTCACAGAGTGTCTGTTGTGGGGAGGGGAAGGGAAAGGAGTTTGTAAGCCGCTCTGAGACTCCTTCAGGTTGTGAAGCGCGGGGTATAAATCCAATCTCTTCTTTCTCTTCTTCTTTAAGGAAATGAATTTCTAAGGTTAGTTATGGGATGCACTTTGTGGTGTGCTTTGCCATCACTTTCAATTTCTTCAGTTCATTTGCACACATACATAATATGTATGCATGTGTATAAATTAACCATTCTAAAAAGCAAGCTTGAGATGATCATGCATATATTTTCATCAAGTTTCTCTTTGAGTGGTGTTTTACAGATGTATATGTGCACCAGTATGCAGTGACAGAACACTGCAAAACTACAGTCTTCCTGTGATTGTATGTATAATTGCATCAGGATTCTCTTGATGTGGTCCCATCCATTGGTAAAATCTAAGGCAAGAGAATCTTAATACAACTGTAGATACCATTGCACTACAATGCTTTTGGTGTTGTGCTTTATCTGTGCACATGCACATTGGTAAAACACTCCACAAAAAAAGCATCTTAATGCAATTGTATGTACAATCTCATCAAGATGGTTTTTCATAGTATTTTATCAACACGTGTGCATCCATAATGCAGAGAAGGACAAGAAGGACTGGAAGAAAATGAAGACTTCAGCAAACCTTACACACAGTTCTGTGTACAAACTTCAGAAATAAAATAAACAATGGAAGTTTTCTAATGCATCTGTTTAGAACATCTGTCCTCAGCCCTGGATGGCCCAAGGTAGCCCAATTTCATCAGATCTTGGAAGCTAAACAGGGTCAGCCAAAGAAGTCTAAGTTTGCTAGGCAGAGTCATGCAATGGCAAGCCACCTTTGTGTTTAGCTTAAGAACCAAGACTAGGGAATACCACCCTCCAAAATCTGTGGAGAAATTGGAATACGGACAAATGTAGCAGCATCCCTAACTTCAATTGGATTTATATTTCCAGTAGCCATGGAAAGGCATTAAAACCATCTTTATAACATGTATTGAAAGGTCAACAGTTTTGCACAGAAAGAAATGCCACCCCCACTCTTTTCAAGTTTGGGAAAGGTTATGCCCCCAGGAGGACAGCCAGAATAGCCTGTTTCTTTGGTAGCAAAATATCATGATTAGAGAAGGGAAATGCACATATTTAAGATCACATCTGTTCACAGGAACAGAAGAATGCGCACCCACCAGATCACTCAAATGAAAAGGCCACATTTCTAGGGTCTAACATCCAAATGAAAAATGGCTGTTAATGCCACATTGTTCAAATTTACCCTTTTTTTCCCAATGTACTCATAACAAAAAAAAAAGGTGCATCTTGTCAAGAGACTGCTCCTTATGACAGCATATGCGATCACTCTTAAAATTCCTTTGGGGTGCCTTTAGTTTAACATTTATGTACAAGACTAGGCCATCCTGATTAAATGCTATACACTTTATAACTGTCATGACCTCATCCTTTTCTTTACAGCCAGGCAGCTAAGGATCCTGAGTATAATCAAACACTCAAGGATAGATCAGACATATACCAATGTGCAGCTTTCTCATTAAATGTAGGTACTTTCCAATCCATTTTTATCCCAGCTATACAGTATATCAAAGGATATGTTCTTAGCAGCTATACAGTTTTGCCATTTGTTAAGAACTATTGGCTGGGAAGCAACTCCCTTCCCCACAGCTGTTAAATAGGAGTCTAGTTTGTTAAGGCAAGAAATATAAAATTGAATAGGCCACAAGAGGGATGAGGAGCTCCTTTTGACCCCCAAAAGGCTATGCAGGGCTGTGTGAACCACATGGGAAGAGCCACATGTAGATAGCGCTGATGAGAAAAACTGGCAAGATTGCCCTTATTTCTTCTTGAACCAGCATAAAAGCTGGCAGGATCCGTCCATATTAACTGTATGTGTCAGTTAAAGTGTCGTTAAGTCACTTCCAACTTATGATGACCCTATGAATTAATGATCTCCAAAATGTCCTATTATAACAGCCTTGCTCAGATCATACAAATGGAGGGCTGACTTCCTTTGCTGAGTCCATGCATCTCATGTTGGCTCCTCCTCTTTTCCTGCTGCCTTTAACTTTTCCTAGCTTTGTGGTCTTTCCCAGTGACTCTTGTCTTTTCATAGGCCGAGGACAGACTGGCAATGTAAAGCAGGGCAGCCCCGCGTCGGAAGTGGAAGAAGGGAGCCCATTCAGACATTCACATCTGTCTGTCAGCTCCGTTTCGCACTTACCCGTCTCCCAGTCGCTTTCCATCCGCTTTAACAGGACACCGGGAGAAACCGGTGTTCAGGGGCCGTCCTCCGCATGCCTCCCGCTTCCAAACAGTGTGAACTGGAAGAAGTGGGAGGCATCCGGAGGCGGCAGTGTAAACGCGCCGGCACTAAGTTATGCACATGTGCGCATGTGCGCATATACGAAACACAGATGAAAGAAAGCATTGTCCCCATCTCTTGCTGTTTCGCATATGTGCCACCAGCGCAACGGAGCGATGCGAGCCGCGGAGCCGGCTCCGCGGCAGTCTGAACGCTCCGTATCGGCACCGCTGCGCACTGCTCTGGCCAGTATGAACGGCCAGCCCCGTGGAGTTTTTCCCCCGCACCAGTTCCCTCCACATTCCTGCCGCTTTACATTGCCAGTCTGTCCTCGGCCATAATGTGACCAAAGTATGATAGTCTTAGTTCAGTCATTTTAGCTTCTAGGGACAGTTCGAGCTTCATTTGATTTTGAACCCACTTATTTGTCTTTTTGGTGGTCCACAGTATCTGTAAAACCCTCCTCCAACACCACATTTCAAATTAATCAACTTTCTTCTTGGCAGTTTTCTTCATTGTCCAGCTTTCACACCCATACATAGCCATGGGGGATACTATAGCATGAATTATCTTCATGGTCACCAGGGGCAATTCCTTACACAAGAATCTTTTCTAGCTCCTTTGTGGCCGCCCTTCCCAGTCTCAGTCTCCTTCTGATCTCTTGGTTGCAGTCTCCCTTTTGGTCAATGATTCAGCCAGTGAACAGTAAATCTTCAACAATTCCAGTTTCTTCACCATCAGCCTTAAAGTTGTGTAATTCCCCAGTAGTCATTATTAGTAATCCATATTAACTACTTTAGGAACAGATGTTAAGTGCCATTGGAAAGTATTCAACACTTGCCAAGAATGTGTATCTCCTGAAGAATGAACCAAGTGAACTATTGAAGGGTTAATAAAAGTCCATCAGCTTCAATAATAGTCGCCCTCTGCCTCTAAACTCATAAAGTTTAATTGTATCTTTCCCTACTGACTGTGCCAAATATCACTTGTGTAATATAATTGTAAATAGTTTCAAGCCTCTCTGAAAAACAATCTTATAATCCCATCCAAGGGAGGGAGTACACTTGATTTGTAAATTGTGCCAGCCTCTTGACATGTCTAGTTATCATGGTATTTTCCAAGAACAAAACCAAGACTGTATAGGAGGGGCTGTGGCTCAGTGGGAGAGCATCTAGTTGACATGCAAAAGGTCCCTGGTTCAATCTCTGGCACCTCCAGTTAAAGGATCTAGCAGTGGGTGATGTGAAAGACCTCTGCCTGGAGTGCCACTGCTAGTCTGAGTAGACAATACTAACTTTAATGGACCAAGGGTCTCAATCAGTATAAGATAGCTTCATGCATTCAAACTCTAACACACATTTGGTATCCTATGCAATCATTAAATAAACTTTTGAAAGTTTCCTCACATATACCAGTACACCTGCCTCTAGAAGCCACTGTTTACTTAGTTACAACGCCAAATAAACTCCATATCACATTACGCTATTTACTTATAATTCCAAAAGCTGTCCTTCACAGCCAAAGTGTTTCTACATGACATTGGTCAATCAAAGCAGATACAAAAGACTTAATTAATTTGAGCAAAGGAAGTGGATTTCCATATCAAAGGAAGACATCCTTTTATCTAGACATCATGTAACCCTGTTGCTGAAGACTTGTGTCTGCTTGAAATTTCAATATCAACAATGCTTTTATTAACACATGGTTAAAATTGGGGGAGGCAGAGATAAGATAGCTAATAGAGGCTGCAATTCTATGCACCCTTCCCTGGGACAGTGAAGCATATGGCTGGGTAGGCATGAATAGGGATGTATTGTGATAATCACATAACAACATTAACCAATGTCAAAATGACTACTGCATCGGAAAAGATTTGTGATCCAAAGATGAAGGGGGGATTTGTTAAGAATAGTTATTTCAGTACACTTGTGAGGACAAAGGCCTGGAGGATCTGAAAACTATAACACATAATTTCATGTAGGTTTTATGATCCAGGGAAGAGAAATATATCATTGGTTCTTCTTTGTGTGCCCCCACTGTCTGAAGTACAGTTAGTGGCCACTGAAGATATGGTATTTTCAGTAACAGTGCTGCATTTCTGGAATGACCTTCCAGGGGAAGTTCACATGGCACTATTTCTATTGGCTTTCATTGGCTCCTGAAGGTAGCCCTTTTTCAAAGGGACTTTTATCTGTCCTACACTGTCCTACACTTTTGCTACTGAACTATGTTTAGGATTTATGATGCTGGATAATGTTTTAATGTGCTGGAATCCATGTGTTTTAAGTCCCAAAGTTACCTTTATTAAGTTGTGGTTTGAGATATATCTGTTGGGGGTTCAAAAGATGGAGAGATGACCTATAAGTTCTTAATGAAGAAATGAATGTAAAGTGCAGTGCCAGCATATTTCCATCCCATCCCACAAAAACAAAGGAGCCATTACTAAGCTATTGCAGTTTATTGCGCTAGAGCAGACCCATCTTGTATAGTGGAATATTCTGGTTGCTGCAAAATCTCTTCAGCATCTCTAGTACTTCCTTCAGCACTGAAATCAATGGTGTTTTTTTTTTCATCTTACTTTCAAGGGAGCTGTATGAGATAGGCTCTCCATAGCTAAAGTACAGATCTCAGCTTCAATATTATGGACTTTTGCCTCTTCCTCATCCTTTCAGCCATGACAGAGCTCTACATAATGGCTGTTGCCAATTAACTTTAACAAAATCTGCCCTACCTCCCATTATTTACTCCAGAGCAAAGAACCTTTCCCCCACCCTTGCTGCAGTACTTGAGTGTAGATATCATTCTTGATGTCAACAGGAATTCAATTATACTTGTTTAAAAGCCGGTACTAAGGGCTTAATGGGCTGTTTTCTGTGCCTCATTCTGGCAGCTCAGCTCATTTCCCAGGGAATATACTGTGAGGGTTTTTGCAAATGGCCTGACCTTCCCTTCTTCTGCCACATTTGTCACACCCTCATCCCTGTAGCCAGGTTGTCCTGAATTCCCAAAAAGCTTGCTGTGAAACCACAATGCCCCCTACTCCTGATTCATATTAATGACAAAGGAGTTGGCAACAGTATCTCCATACCTTGGAAAAGACAACATATATTCCATCCAGGAGTGTGAAAAGGTGTTGAAGATGGTGACCATGAAACCTTTTTATAGAGTCCATTTGGATATATGACCAAACTGTAAGGGTAAAACTTGTTCCAAGATTGCCATGAAGGTACAAAGGATAAGGTCATAGGAAGAACCCTGCTGTATCAGAGCAGAAATCCTTTTAGTGTTTTCATCAGTGGTGAGTCAAGATGATTCTGGGAAGACTATAAACAGGATATGACTGTGACCCTTGTCCCCCACTAATCTATCTCCTCCTCCTGCATTCTGATATTCAAATGTATACTACTACTGATCCTGATATATATTTTCCCTAAATTTGTTTAATCACCTTTTAATAAGGACTAATTATTTGCTTTGTTACATTCCAGCTGCCTTCAAATGTTCACTTAAGGAGCTTGCATAGCTACTGGGAACTGGTACTGAGTAGTGGTTAAGATGATGGTACTCTGGGAGGACATTCAAATCTCAACTCAGCCACAAATTTAGTAGTCTTAGACAAACCCCTGTCTCCAACTCTATCTCCAATCTGGACATAATAGTAGTACTATCCCTCAAAGGGCTGTGATAAGGATTCCTGTGCTAACATGAAGCTTAGATCATTTGGACAGTCTGGACACTGAAAATGCCATATAAATGCTTATTATTAGTAGTATCTGCTTGGCTTTCACTTTGCCCCCAAAATATTTCTTACTAGGCTTACAATTGGAGTGCCTAACTAATTAAATTTCTTCGACTGACTTCCCGACAGTTATCTCCTTTCGTGCCCTACTTACACTGAATGATTAATAACACTAGAGAAGAACCAGTGTGAAAGTCAACTTCCCTACTCAGCAGACTAAAACCTGCAAGGGTTGTCACTCTTTGGAGCACAGGCACAACTGGCAATGGGGTCCCAAACAAAAACCTTCCCTCTTTTGAAATTTATTTTATATATTTAGAAAATGGATGTCCAAGTTTGAAACTGGGCTTTCCCTATGGAATCAGCTACTCCCATGGGGTCAGAAATTTTCCCTCAAGGGAGAAAAATAGTCTGTGTGCTTACATTCTAGTCTTCTGAAAAGGGGGAGTTAGAGGACAAAATGTCTGGAGCCATGGCTACACTGGGGGCACATGGAATAGTACAAGTCAAGGGCTTCATTTTGTTTTGATATTTGTATTGGGTCTGGGTATGTGAAGAATCTTTTGTCTGTGAAGTCTGTGAAGCCCCTGGGGAGGAGCCATCTTTTATCAGTACTGTCAGAGACGAGTCAATGTGCCAGAACTGTGAAGCCTGCACTTGAATTGCTTGGTTTCTTTACAAGACCAGCTCCAGACATCAGCCACCATCCTGTAGCCCAGCCAGTGCATGGCTCTTCACCTCCACCTGTACACATCAAGATGCAAGGAGACTTTCCCAGCCTAAGTCCTTCTCCAAGGTCCTTAAGTTCCAGTTGGTACATATGTTCACTGAAATTTGCAAATCGGGCTTTTGTGTTAAGCCAAGAAAATATGGGTGTTGATTAGTGAAACCCTATAAGCGCAATACACCCAAGAGTCTTACTCCTTATCAAATGGTGACAGTGAAAGAATTGCTGTAGTCATGCAAGGAGAATCTAATCAGAATACATGACAGGCCTATGTATATGGAGGCAAATGAATTTCCAGGTGAACAAACTCTTACCAACAGCTTGAACAGTTAACTCTTTTGATTCTAATACACAGAGAATTGCTGGAGTGACATGGGTATCCCTATAGGAAAGAACGTTCCAAGCTGCCGAGGTAAAATAAGATAGGATTAGCTACTACCTTGCCTTTGGAAGGCAGCTGACTGTAAATGGGTTTGATTTCTAGTGGCTTCTTGTCTTGCGGAATTAAGGTCAATACACAGAAATCAGAGACAGACAAAACATGGTTACCTGTGTTCAGAAGCAAATCTAAGCGTTCTATTTAGAATGATACTTGGGGTAGTTATAGAATCACACTTGGGGTAGTTATGGGTAGCTAATGTTTCCTCTCTCTTTTTTGGGTTTTTTGGTATTTTTTATGTGTGTGCATGTGAGTATGTATGTGACCTTGAAGTCATGGCAACCTCTGGTAACTGACCCTTACTGGAGGCCTGGAGGATATTCAGAGAGGTGGCTGAATAAAGTCTGTCCCCGCCTCCTGACTGCTGGTATTCCAAGGAGGTCTCCCATCCAAGTACTTGCCAAAGTTGACCCTGCTTAGCTTCCAAGATCTGATGAGACTGGGCTTGCTTGGGCTATCCAAGTCAGGGTGCTAATGTTTCCTTTTGAATTGTGTTTGCAGTGTGCTTAGGTTGTGTCCCTCTCTTTCGAGCTACTATAGTTTTCTAATTCTTAGGGCAAGGCATCCAAACCTAGCCACCCGGTAAGTAACTTCTGCTTGGCTATCTGATAGCAAATTTCTTAAAATGCAGATTCTTTGGAGGGAGAGAGAGTGTCTTAGGGAAAGAGGAGAGAGGGAGTGTCTTAGGGAAAGGAAGAGACTCATGGATGTTATTATTCGCTTTACAGTAAAAAATTACATGTTCTACAGGCTCAATACCATCAGCACAACAGGTTCACATCCTTTCTTCGTAAGGGTTATGTCCCTTGGTACTGCTATGCTGTTACAGGAGAGCTAGATGGCCACACTCTCAAAATGAACCAGGTTAGGTGGGCCACCTTTGCAACATGGGGAAGAAGCCAGCGCCTAGTTCTGATAGACACAGCTTGCAAATAGAGCTGCCAATTTCTACTGGGCAGGTCCAGTTGAACCTATTGAACTGCTTATTTACTAATTAAGTGAAAATAAGTAACTGAAACTGTACTGGACATATCCAATTGAAACAAAATCATTCAACAAAGTAACAAAAGGAGATGTATAAAGGGCAATTTCTTAAAGTGGTCAAACATTAGGGGACAATGTCTGTTTAGTCTCTGACCATCCCCGCCCCCCCACCCCCATTCCTCAAGGGCAGATGTTTGAAGGGTTTCTGTGTAGTTTCCAAGAGTGGGTCTACTTTATGGACCAAAAGGCACACAGCTTACACCAAAATAAAACAGGTCCAGTTATGGGGCTCCTGGTTCACAGGCTCCACCAGTTCTTCGGGGAGAGTCTGCTTTTTATTTTATTTTATTTTAACATTTCTACTCTGCCTTTCTACCCTCACAAGGGCCACCAAGGAGGCTAGCAAATTTGAAACGTATGTATTGAAATCATATTTTAAAACTATTAAAACCAACCAAAAAAACCATACAACACATCATTAAAATAATTAAACCTAGAGCTAAAGTACATAGAAACAACAATTAAAACATTGGGCAGGAAGGAGGGATTACTGAGAGAATGCCAAATGAAACAGAGGTGGTGGAGGGCTGCAACAGATGAATCTCCCTGGTGAGAGAGTTCCAGAGGTTTAATGCCACTACCAAGATGGCCCTTCTTCTGGGTTGTTGCTGCCTATTCTCAGAAGTTTGGGGCATCTAAAGCAGAGCCTCCAAAGAGGACCATAATAACTAGGTAGGTTCATAAAGGAGTTGATGGTCCTTCAGGTATGTTGGTCCCAAACCATATAAGGCTTTAAAGGTCAGCACCAGCACCTTGAATTGTGCCTGGAAACAAATCAGGAGCCAGTGTAGAGGGGCCAAGACTGGAGTGATATGGACTTCATCCTAGGGTTGGCAGGTCCTTGGCTTTGGCTGGCAGGGGGTGGGAAGGAGCTTTCTTGGAGTGGGGGGGGGCATCACCACAAGTGACATCCCTGGTGCAATGACATCATTTCCATGTGCTGTCTTCATGCCAAGAACATTGCACCAGAGCCTGGCTGTTGGGGGCGGGGCCTTCCCTGAAGGCCAGCTGGCTGGCAGTGGGTAGGAGCCCAAAAAATAATGGGAATCCCCCACTCCCACCTAGGGGCTAGCAACCCTACTTCATCCTGGTGGTAGCACTCTGCACCAACTGAAGTTTCTGAATACTTCTCAAGGGCAGCCCCACGCCTAATCTAGATGCAACCAGAGCATGCATCACAGTGGCCAGACTTTTTCTGCCCAGGAATGACCACAGCTGGCTAACCAGTCAAAGCTGGTAAAAAGTTCTCCCAGCATGAGAGTTGGGTGCAGGGCTATGGTGGGGTACATCATTGACAGCATGATGTCACTTCCAGGGTAGTTCTAGGAATCACTGGAAATGCTATGGAAAGTCTTTACCACAGCATTTCCAGTGATCCTTAGAGCTACTTGCCATCTCATCTGGGTTTTCCCTGAAAGTGAAGTTGTCATGTCAGTAACACTGCTGGGGTTTTTTTTGTCTGTTTCTGTTTTAATTTTTCCTTGACCACTGCTTGGTACTCAGGTGCCCAACCAGGGCTTGGCAGGCCTGCTCCTGGCCACAGTTGCTACCTGCTTGTTCAGCAATAAACCTGGATCCAAGAGCACCCCCACGCTATGGTCCTCTTCCTTCCTTCAAGGGGAATCCAACCCCACCCAGAACAGGTGACACCTTAAATCCCAGTCAGACCTCCTGTTTCCCAGTAGCACTTCTATATTATCAGGATTAAGCTTGCTACTGCATGAGAGACCTGGGACAGGCTTACCATTTGCCCACCCACAGTTGGCAACCCCCTGCTTTTGGCCCCAGTTCTCTATGCTCAAGAAACTGAACAAGAGAAAAAATGGCTGGAAAATGGCCTCCATAGCAATGCTCTAAAAATTTCTCCATGTCTCTGTGGCCTCTATGGTCATAGATATTTGGGGAAACTCCCAAAGCATCATCTGGAAGTAATGTCACATCCTTTCCAAACCTCTCCTTCACAGGCACCTCAAAATCTCCGGGCATTTGCCAGGGCAGTGCTTGCAGCTGCAGTCCAGGGAAGCATGGGACCTCGGTTGGGGGATAGACTATGGGGGAATAATGCTCCATCGATGGAGCTGCATTGCACTGTAATGATGGCTCAGGACAGGTCCTGATAGTACAACCGTATATATCTCGGTAGCACACTTTATCCCATTCATTCTCTAAAATGTTCAACAATGGAATTTCCTGTGCCAAGTTTGAGTGATTCCTCTGTTTGGTATTTGGCTTTGTGACTGCACGCACGAAGCCTTGCAAAGTCATCTGTTGGATTTTGGGCTTCCTGCTGTACATGCAAATGTACTTTTCAAAGGGTTAGTCTCACTTTAATCACCACTGCTAAAAGGACCTAGCTCTTGCCTTTCATCTGGCAGCAAATTAATTATAAAAGCTCTGTGTTAATATTAATATTGTCTCACTGTAGATCAATGGTTTTATTACCTTTGATTCTAATATTACCCGTTTGATGACAAAAAAAAAACAAAACCCAAACCAACCTGGCGGTATAAAATCCAGAGATTTCCAGTCTGGTAAATTCAGGTAAGGATTTAAATGGAAATGTTTTATCTTTTAATCTGTTGACCTAGTTTAAAGTTCAGAATGGTAATCTATCTAAACTGAGAAATTGTTCACTTTTTAATGGAAATGATTTAAAGAAGTCCCAAGCCCATGTTCATTTCCCTCATGCCTCCTTCAGCCAAATGGGCTGTGGGTAGGACACTGCTTTCTCCTAACTTGGTCAAGAAATGGAAACAGAGGCAATACCTCCACATAAATCCTTGGAAAGTGGTGGCAGTTTTACTGTGGGCAGTCTGAACACATGGCTACAAGTTTATACATGTATACATGAGAGGCAACGTGGTGTAGGGGTTAAGAGTGGCAGACTCTGGAGAACTGGGTTTGATTCCCCACTCTGCCTCCTCCTCCTCATGAAGCCTGCTGGGTGACCCTGGGCCAGTCACAGTTCTCTCAGAACTCTCTCAGCTGCACCTGCTTCACAAGGTGCCTGTTGGGGGGGGAGAGAAAGCTGGAAGCAACTGGAGACCTTCTTGCCACCTTTCTCCCGGTGACGTTTATCATTTTTCCTTTCAGTGGCTAGTTTACTTAAGGATTTAGAAGGGGGAAATCCAGGATGATGAGCTGCTGAAGCTAGATAAGACAAGCATAGACAAACCAAGGATGTTGCTGACATGCACTTAGATAAAATACTATGAACAAGTAACCTTGGCATGATTGTATGTACAGCTGCATCTATGCAATGGCAGCACACCCTACACAAAGAAAGTCAAAGAGCATTTCCTTAATCAAAACCAAGGAGGAAAGACTTGCCTTCACCCTGTTTTGGCTTTTGACATCGTCACACACAGCCCCGTAGCCAGAAATGTTTGGTTAGTGGGGCATGGGGAAATTTTGTGGGGCAGCAGGGGAGGGGGAGGGGCGGCCACACGCCTTCCCCGAACTCCAAGCGAATTCCCTTTAAATGATGTCTTTGGGGGCTGCCTGTGCCTCAACTTCAAGCGGCGAATTCACCGCTTGGAGTATGGGGAAGGCGTGCAGCCAGCAGCCGCCCCTTTCCCATACCTCCTGCAGGATTTAAAAGGCCCATTGATCAGCTGGAGGGCCCTTTAAATCTTGGAGGAGGGGAAGGAGATGGGCGGCTGCAAGATTTAAAGGCCCCTCCAGCTGGTTGGTGACACATGTGCTGTCACCAATCAGCTTGAGGGCCCTTTGAATGCCACAGTAGGGGAGGGACAGGGGGAGGTGGAAAGTAGCAGTAGCTGTTGTATGAGTGTGCCTTACAAATGAGGGGGTGGAGCCCCAAAATGCCCCACCATAGCTATGGGCCAGATTACACAGCCAAATGTGATTGGCTGTCCTTTGTCATGCCCTGACCTGGATGGCCCAAGTGAGCTCTACCTCATCAGATCATCAGATCTTGGAAGCTAAGTATGGTTGACCATAGCTAGTACGTGAGTGAGAGACCTCCAAAGAATTCCAGGGTTGCTAAGCAGAAGCAGGCAAACCACATTTCTTAGAGGAATTTCACATAGCCAATATGTTCCATTTCAAGAACTCTTCAGTAACGGTTTCTGTCTGGCATTTCACACAGAAGCGTATTAGTACCAGTTCCCTAATGAAACATATTGGCGCTTTCACACAGAAATGTGCCTCTCCCATTGGGGAAGCATTCCTGAGCCGGTTTACCTGGAAACCTCCTCCCAAGCATTCTTCAGTTTTTGTTCTGGTTCTGAAGTACTATGGAGTGCTGTGTGAAATGCCCCCGAAGCACTTCCTCCGATGACAAGTGTTTTCGCGCCTCTTTTCACCAGGGTGGGCGATCTCTGTCTTTTTTTTAAAGAGCCGATTTAGAGGGCTATAATGATATAACAGGACAGCAAAACAGTGTTATAGTGACCCTGTTGGAATGCCTGGGCTCAAATCAGGGGTGTGTGGCCTAATATGCAAAGGAGCTCCTGCTACGAAATGAGCCCTGGTGGCAGCCATGTTGAGGCTGTGCTCACCATCCTGTGTCAGAATTCCAAAGGTGTCCATAGGCTCAAAAAGTTTGGGGACACCCCCCCCCCCATGCTCTAACAACTGTACCATACTGTCTCATTGCCAGTATGAAATTTACATGACTTTCACCTCTGCCTAGACCATGAAGACAATTCAGGAAGAACAAGGCAGACTGACAGATTAACAGAGACATGTGTCATTACAAAGGACAGAATGACCAGAAGGGTGGGAAGACCAAATTGGATAGCTCAATGTGCAATAACGCTGCTTCCCCAGAGTTATGTAGGGGAACATGAATGTACAAGATGTGGGAGCAGATGGTGAATGTGGAATGCATGGGACCACATAGGGTAATTCCGCTTATTGTATTGTAATAGAGAATAATTGGAATGGATTACTATAGAAGGGAAATAATTCCTAATGTTGTACTTTGACATGCAAAATACTTACCTGTCGAGCAAATAGCAGCACAGCGAGATTAGTGTAATAATATAGCATTTACATTGTATATTACCAGCCATTGTTATTTTTTTCTTATTTTTACCTCTTATACATGAATTTTCTTATTTATATTGTCAAGAGGTAGGGAACGGTGTTTTATCCAGCCAGATAACAGGTGTCATTGCAGAGAACAGGAGGAGGGAGAATTGAGACTAGCAGGAGTGGCAGAAAGGAACTGGGGCAGCATAATGAGCAGCGCTCTCTCTTTCTTCCAGGTTTCCAAGAATAGTCTTGCTCATTCTTGGTGAGAAGTATAGACCATCGAGTTTCTCTGCAAAGCACAACTTCTGCTCTGGAATGCTATAACATTGTCTTTATTTATACAGATATCCTTGTCTCTGTCCCTGCTAATGACTATAGTGCCCCCTCCCCCCTTTTTTTGCCTTCCGGGGATGCCTTATTTCCATTTTTGTTGGTATGATTTGCTAGCATCATTTTTCAATGTTTAGCTCACCACCACCCCAAGATCCCTAGAATTTAAATCTCTGGGGAATAGGGTTGGGTGCTGCTACAATACAAAGGAATCTATAAAACCAACAGTGAAAATTGGAAAAACAAAACCATTGGGAAGACATGTAAATGAATATTTAAAAAACTAGGAGTAAGGCCTGCTATGGGAAGAAATACAACGGGCTCTAGAAAGAGGTTCCACCAGAGACAGGGTTTCTGTCTTACAGGTGTGACAGCAAAGGGAAGGGGAAAATAGAGGAAGGTGAGCCATGTTTATTTCCTTCAGCTTGGCTAAAAGGCAGGGCTGTCTCAAGTCATTCTGCTGCCCCAAGTGGGTAGTATGGGAGGAGAGCTGCATGGTAACAGGTATGGTTCCCTCCACCCCTGACTTATGTTGATTTGGGGCTATGCAGTGGCAGCTAAGGTAGAAAAGCACTTCCTCCTATGACATGTTTTCAGGGTCCCAAGGGTCTGAAAAGTGGTTCCATAGCCAGTTACAAGTTTGGCAACTCTGGTTTGGGAAATACCTGTAGATTTGAGGGGTAGAGCCTGGGGAGGGCAGAGTTTGGGGTATAATGCCATAGAGTCCACTGCCCAAAGCAGCCATTTTCTCTAGGAGAACTGATCTTGGTCATCTGGAGATCAGCTGTAATAGCTGGAGATCTCCAGGTGCCACCTGGAGGTTGGCAATACATAGGGGAGGTTTGTTGAAGGACTTCAGTGAGGTTTAATGCCATACAGCGCATCCTCCAAAGCAACCATTTTCTCCATGGGGACTGATCACTGTTGCCTGGAGGTCAATTGTAATTCAGGGAGATGTCCAGGCCTTCCCATTCCCACCAACCCCTGTTTAACAGTTTAACTGATTAACACTTCAACTGATTCCCTGGAGGAGCCAGTGGAATGGCCTAATAGGACACCAAGGGCAGCTTCCCCAGTGGCCAATGGGAGAGTAGGTGAGTCGTCTCCAGCACAACTTGCCTTTTATATGTTAAGATGGGAAACATTGGCTCATTTTGCAGACATGGCTGCTCCAGAGCATTGTGGACTGAAGATATCAGGTATTAGGTGGCAGGAGCTTGTAAGCCTGAGCTGGCTTGGCACCCCAACCCCTTCATAACTATGGTGAATGAGTTTTCTTGCCTACAACCCAGTCTGAGGATGGACATTAATGACATATGCTTCAGATAAATCAAATTTCAAATCCCCATGGTTTCATTTCAAGTGATTATGGAAACCAATAAATTGCACCTACCGATGGAATCCACATCAGCAACGAGCCAGAAAATTTGAGAGCGGCTGACCTTGGTTTACAGCTGCTTCTCTTCCTGTGCTTGTGACTGAGCCTTTTATATGATGCATCTCATCTGTTTTTCCATAAAAGATTAGTAGAATTTTATGGCCAGAAGGGATCTTTATGATCATTGAGTCCGACCTCGAAATATAAATGAATCTAACTAATTTCAAAGAACATTTGTTGCTCTTAATTCTTTTTCTGGGGTGGGGGTGTCTGAAAACCCTTGTAGTTAATTTCTTGCAAGCGGTCGTAATGAGCTACCTTTTCATGACTGCATGACAACAAAGCCATTCTTCTCATTTTCTCAGCTCCTGATCTCACAGTGGGATGCACGGGCTTTGATCTGATTTTTAAAAACACCTTGATTTCAGTGCTGACAGTTTGGATTAAGACTCTGGAGTACTTTATTTGTTTATGTGTCTCATGGAAGTTAGTGCTCTTGCCATGATAAAGGCACACCACCCTATTTAGGTCACCCTAATTACAAACCTTCATGCGGGAAATAGCCTTATAAACCAAACACCCCTTTTCCTCTTCTTCTTTTAATTATGATTTTGTTCATAGCAAGGTGGCGATTAAATGGAATGCTCCAGATTTAGAGTGAGTAGAAGGCATTGTTAAAGAAATGAGCGATGGGCCGTGGTGAAAGCTGAGCATGACCGTTTTATCTTTTGCAATGAACAAAATAAGCCAAGTGTTAAATTGTTGTACTTTCTTCGGGCAAGTTTGTATCCTTGTAGAAGACCTCTGCAAATCCTGGTGCTTTTGAGTTTCTGCAGAATTCTTGTGGTTTGTAAGAGCGCTGCTTTTGTGAAATTGCAACATTCTCTCAGAATGTGTTCTCCTTCTCTGGGATCCTACTGAACAATCCAGATGATCCAACAGTTCTGGTGACTGTTTCACCACATGGCAATGCCCTAGAAAAGCATAGCCACTGAGAAGAGGAACCAGGGGGTCCTTGAGGCCAGGCATGCCATATGATACATAGAGTCCACTGCCCAAAGCAGCCATTTTCTCCAGAAGAACTGATCTTACATCTACAGCATAGGTAGATGGTACGAGGGCAGGAGTGCCTGTAGCGGCTCTTCTTGGTCATCCTGATAAATGACAGCCTCCTTCACTGTATCCATCATATTTTTCTCTCCTGGAATGTATGTGCATATATATAGACATATATATATATATTTTCTAAAACTGTGAGTTGGATCCAGATTAACATTCCCATGCATGCAAGGATCTGCAGTCATGGAGTATGACACAGGCACTTCTCTGAATGTGCTCAGCCCCCAACTAGCTTCTAAAGTCATGCCCACCAACAGTACTGTCAGCCTGGCAGGCTTTGCTGGTGGCTCTCAGGAAGCTCGCATGTGGACCGAAATCCCCTTAACTTTGGGGACACTTTCCACCCAGACTACTGCCTACGACAATCAGGGAGAGGATGACGGGCTGCCAGGGGCGTAGACTTTTTAAATCCCGGGGGGGGGCTCTCTCATGCGCGCGCGCGAAGTGCGTGCGCGCACGGGACCATGTCCCCGTCGCTCCTCCCCCCCCCCCCCGGCCCCAGTCTCCTGAGACACCAAAGAAGCAGTTTGGCGGCTTCCTGTCCTCCAGAAGGGAGTTACAAGTTTAAATACGCACGGACAACTTGTCTACACAGCGAGAGAACTTCTGCCTAATGATTGAGTCAAACGGGGAGGGTCCGGGGTGAGGTCATTCATGGTGCTGGACGCTTGAACCAAAGGAGGGCAGGCGGTGCAACCCTCCCCGGGCTGGGCGTGTGCTGACGGCTTCCTGAAGCCTGAGGCAGGGCGCAGCAAAGAGCTTTAGCCGCGCCGCGGTGGGGCCAGCCCAGGTGAGCTCCGCCGCTTTGGGAGGTGGAGCATCCTCACCTCCTGGGCCGGCTGCGCCGGGCTGCCCAAAGGGAATCCCCATTTGATGCGCCAGGGCGCCGCTGGCGACAATCCCCAGCCCTGGCACGCACACGCTGGCTCTCCTCGGCCGCTCGCAAAGCCAGCTGGTGCGGCAGGCAGGCAGGGCCGGGGGAGCATCTCCGCACCATGCCAAGGCAGCCACGCGGGGCGCTAGGACCAGGCGAAACCCACCCCACCCCACCCGGCCCTCGCCCCGACACATGCACCAAGGAAGTCGGTACCGCTTGGCCAGCCTCTCGCCGCCGGGGATGCGCAGCGTGGGCGGCACGCACGACTGCAGCCCGGTGCCAGGGCCCACCTGGACTATGTCCCCACCGCTCCTCCCCCCCCAGCCCCAGGGAGGCAGACTCGTGCTCGCCTTTCCTGGGGCGCAGTCTCGCTGGCGGCGGCAGCAGCCAGCTGGCCGGCTGACTGCTGCGCTCGTGCGGGACCATGTCCCCGCCGCCTCTCTCTCCCCCCGCCCCAGGGAGGCAGGAGGACAGGCCAGGGGTGGGGGGGAAGGAGAGACGGCGACGGCCAGCTGGCCAGCTGACTGGCCACCGGCGGGCGCTCCCGCGGGTGCTCAATTTTGCTGGGGGTGGCTGAGCCCCCCCCGGGAAATTTCGGGGGAGGCTCGAGCCCTCGAGCCCCCCCCCCGTAGTTGACGCCCATGCGGGCTGCTAGGGCCACCTTACGTCCGCAAACATGGAATCTCCATTGACTCAGCTACTGGTCCGCTCTGAAAACTCCAGGATGGCCCAAGCCTAGCCAATGCAACCCATGAGTGTGTGTCATTAAAGGCTCCCTATCCCCTACCTCCCCTCTCTGAAAATCCCTGGATTCAGAAATTCCCCGAAGTGTGGGTTCCAGGCAACGTGGAATGCAGCACTGCACAGAATGTGTGCATGCCACTTGAGAGTAAAAATCCCCCTCCTGCTCCCCTGGCAGCAGAACTTGCAGGGAAAAGCAGCAATTTCCCCAAAGCTACTGCTTTGGAAACTTTTACCCTTCAGGAGGAACTAATCCTCACTGATCCTAATCACAGAGGTGATTTAGAAATTCAGCAATTGAAATGGGAAGACCAAGGAACTTCTACAGAAATTAGAAGCCTCTATTAAAGAGAAGGAAGGATTTCACAGTGAACTTGTTGAAGTCAAGAATCAGTTAGAACAAGCTACCATTTTACTGTAAAGCTTTCCCAGCTATGTATAACCACTTGTGAATCCTCCTTGTATGATGCCAGTATGAAAAATTGAATATTGTTGGACTAGCCTAACCTTAAAGGATTGTTCTTTTGGATGTTGTTCCATTAGTCACATATGAAGTCATATGATGGTCTTCACCTGATGAAGATTGCCAGAAACGAATCTGCTTACCGGATGCTTCATTGTTGATTTATTCTTGGACCTTTATTTACTATCTATTGCATTAAATTGATAATTTTGCATTATTTCATGGTTTTTTCCCTTATATGTTCCATTAGCATAGTGCTTTTTCAGCTATAAGCCTCTTCCATTTTTACTTTGTATCCTTGCTTAATCACTTGCTGTGCAGGGCATATTTGCACTTTTAAATAGATTTCATATTACTTTGAGTATTGGGAATTTGATCTCCATAACTATGTTAAGCTCCACTTGAACAGTTTCCTAAAAAGACATCAGGGGATGGGAAGTGATTGGTCAATGGATTGCCAGATCCCCAGACTGTGCAAGTGTGGTAGGACATCCCTGCAGTAGCTAATCAGAGTAGGCAGGAGACAAGGCCACTAAGCAGAATCTGTAAACAGTAAGGCAGATGGAATGTTAGTAGTGCTGGCCCACTTAGTGGAAGATAGTGTCTATGATAGACCTGGTGGCAGTGTAGATACCCAGAAAAGAAGCAAAGAGCCCCTCTAGGAGTTAGGTGAACATGAGAGAGCAGTGCGGAGCAGAGACCTGAGATGGCCACTGGAGGACCCAAAGCAGAATGGCACTTACTGGTCATCAGGGCTGTTCTATGACACCCTTAATCACTGCATCCATAGCAATTGCTTGAAATATGTGCACATTTTGGCTCTCTGCTCCTAGCCAGCTGGTCAAATGTAGCTGTTGTTGCCATGCAAAGAATTAGGATACTATGTGCAGATCCCCAAAAGCCTGAACAATGACATTTGCAGTGGCATTTAAAATGCTCAATCCTGTGCGTGATGGTGTCTGTTAGTGACCAGCTTATCATAAGCAGTGAAATAATGTGGCAAGAGTTAGAGGTGGCCTTCATGGGAGACTTGATGGTATGAACTGGCCTCTATTTTAATGATGTGATCATTATTTTTTCCTGTTTCTGCGAACTGGCATTGAAATAATTGAAATTGCCATTTCCAACATGAACCTTAGCATGATTGCTGATTCCAGAAAGTTTCTTCTTTGTTGCACTAAAAAAAATTATGGTGATATCATTATTTCTCAAAGCATTAGACCCTTAACATTTGAATGTTTGCAATTTATATTGGTTGGATGGATCACTAGCTAGCTAGCTGTGGTATTTTATCCCATTTTTGGTCCAAAAAATGACCCCTAAAGCAGCTCATGGGGATCAAAATCAGACAGAATTGATGCAGCTCAGTACAAAATGCTCGGTGGGGAGAGAATGTGCAGCTAGGCTGGATCCAGGCATTTTAGATGTGTGTCTGACTGCTTGCTGCCTTCCCTCTGACAGCTGTATCAATGGCTGTTGGAAGCAGGAAGTGTTAGGACTTTTGTCCAATAATCAGAAAAATCAGAGTAATGAATCTTGCTTTTCTGGAAAGAAGAGATTGCTTCTTTTGGTTTAAAAGAAGTTTATTACTAAAGGGAAAAGGTAAACGGGATTAGCTACAAATAAACAAAACATGCTTTCTAAGGAGCTGCATTGTGCTCCGTCTTCACACTAAGACATACTGATAGAGAGTGAGAGATTGTAATGGAGGATCTCTCCTTCTTCTTGACCCCTGAAAGGAAACACCTGATATCACTGACCAATTAGCAAGACAGTACACCTTTAGTTTTCCCGGGTTTACAGATAATTGGCCAGCTGCCAGGTATCACTTCCAGGCTAACATAGGTAAACAAACAAGTTGCATAGTTAACCCTATAATGACTGAATTTCTCAGGCCTTGCATTACATGCTCATTTCTCCAACACCCCTTCTCAAGACCTGAAATGCAAGTCATTATACATGCATACACAAAGCATTATTGAACATTAGCATCAAGCATATTCAACATTTCACGAAGTCTTTCAAACTTGTCTTTGGTCAGTGGCTTAGTCAGAATATCAGCCACCATCTCTTCTGTACGACAATGCTTAATCTCTATCAACCTTTTCTGGTACAAATGTTTAACTAATGCACATTTAATACCAATAGATCTACTTCTAGCAGTCGTGCTCTCTTCCTTACATATAGTTATACAAGCTTGATTATCCTCTAACATAAGTATAGGTACAGGTTCAATTATTCCAAAATCTTTCAACATCTCAAAGATCCATTCAAGTCTGCTGCAGGCACTTGCTGCTGAAATGCACTCAGCTTCTGCTGTGGATTGCGCTACAACAGTCTGTTTTCTACTAGTCCAGTCTATCAGTCCATCTCCATAAAAGAATAGGTATCCACTGGTAGACTTGTAGTTGTTCATCTCTTCTCCCCAACTGGCATCCATGTAGCCGACTAGTCTTGGTTGTTCAGTTGGTGCAATTTTCAGTTTTAAGTCCATTGTTCCTCTTAGGTAACGTGCCATCTTCTTTATTGCGCTCCAATCATGATGATTTGGCGAACTTACTTTTCTGCTTAGAAATCCAACTGCCGCTGTAATATCTGGACGCGTTGATTTGCTCAGGTACAAGAGCTTTCCGACAGCCTCTCTGTATCCTCCTATGTCCTTTAGTGGTGTGCCGTCCTTCTCCTTCAGATATCCAGGTTCAAGTGGGATTGTTGAAGCTTTGCAGTTCTTCATGCCAACAGATTCTATAAAGTCCATAATCTTTCTTTTCTGGCATAAAAGAAAAGTTCCATCCTCGAGTCTCTCAATTTGCATTCCGAGGTATTGTCGAACATCTCCTAGCTGTTTGACTTCCACTTCCTTATTCAGTCCATCAGCTATTGCTTTGATGTCTCCTCTGTTTTGACAAGCCACGATCAAGTCGTCAACGTAAACAAGAACATACTGGTATTGTCCATTTCTGATTCTAGTGTACAGACAAGGTTCAGCTTTCCCTTGCTTGAAGCCTTGCTTCTTTAAAAGTTCAGTAAGTTTGTCATACCAGGCCTTTGCTCCTTGCTTTAGGCCATAGAGTCCTTTATTAAGTTTGTAGACGTAGTTTTCTTGACCTTTGACCTTGAAACCTTCAGGTTGTTCCATGTAGATCTCCTCAGATAGTTCTCCATTGAGAAAAGCAGTCTTTACATCAAGATGCTCTACTATCATGTTCCTAGATGCTGCAACACTTAGAAGTGTTCTGAATGTTGCTTGGTCAGTAACTGGAGCAAAAGTTTCAAAATAGTCAGTCCCATATTGCTGTGAGTAGCCTTTAGCTACTAGGCGTGCTTTGTATAGCTCCACAGTTCTATCTTCCTTGTGCTTTATTTTGAAGACCCATTTACATCCAACAGGGTTTCTGCCTTGAGGTAGTTGAGTGAGAGTCCAGGCCTCTTTTTCGCTAATGGATAGCAGCTCTTGTTCCATTGCTTCAAGCCATCTGCCTCTTTCACTCGCAGGTAAGTTGCAAACTTCCTTCCAGTTCTTGGGTTCCTTTGCAGGTTGCACAAGTTCACAAAATCCATACTTCATTGGAGGTTGTCCCTTAGTGCTCCTTTCTGATCGCCTCACACCGGGTGTGGGTTCTGCTGTGGGTTCTGCCGTGGGTTGAGCCGCTTCCTCTGGTGTGGCCCCTGCTTCCCCTTCTGTTTCAGTAGTTTCCTCAGAAGGTGGACCTGCTGCTTCACTTGCCAGTTCCCCGGCCAGTTCACCAGCAGTCACTACAGGTAGCCAAGCAACGAACTCATCAGGTGCAGTCCCAGGCATCTTTGGATCAGCTGCAGTGGAAACACTAGGCAATACAGTCTCATCAATAAAAACAACATTGCGTTCTTCAACTGTGTGGGTTTGGGGATTGTATATCCTGTACCCTTTCCCACCAACAGGATAGCCTACAATAAGTCCAGTTTCAGTTCTGGAATCAAGCTTTCCCCTCTTTTCCTTTGGTATGTGTGCATACCCTTTTGCACCAAAAGCTTTGATATGCCTTAGACCAGGCTGTCTTCCAAACCAAGCCTGAAAAGGGGAGGTTCCAATAATCTTTGAGGGTAATCTGTTGTGTAAGTACACTGCTGTGTTCAGGGCTTCTGCCCATAAACCGTTTGGCAGTCCAGAATGCATCAGCATAGCTCTGCACATCCCTTGCAGTGTTCTGTTTAATCTCTCAGAAGCTCCATTTTGCTGGGGTGAATAAGCAATGGATACTTTATGTTGAATTCCTTGCTCTTGTAGAAATTGTTTGAATTCAGCATTACAATATTCACCACCTCCATCTGTGAGTAAGCTTTGAGGTGCTTTGCCAAATTTATTTTTAACAATAGCCACATAATTTTTAAATCTATGCAGTGTTTCATCCTTGCTTCTCAGCATATACACATAAGTGTATTTTGTTTTATTCTCTGTGAAAGTCACAAAATATTTGTTCCCACCTAGGGATGCAGGTAAAGGCCCAACAAGATCACTGTATACAGTTTCCAAAAATTCTTGATTTTGCGCTGGAGTTTTCCCAGAATAACTTGGGGCATCTCCCTTTGCTCTGAGGCATGTCTCACATCTAGTTTCACTCTTTTCACAATGCACAACAGGTATTCCACATTGCTTTAACAATTGCTCAACAGATTTCAAATTTCTATGTCCCATTTTAATATGCCACGAAAATAAACATTTTTCATGTTTACAAGCATCATCACAAGCATCCTTAGTCTGGCAAATCTGTTCCTTATCATCAACAGTCTCTATTTCCTCATCAGGATCAACATCAAAAGTTTCTGTCTCCTCATCATCACAAGCTACAAAGTAATGAAAGCCATTTTTCTCTTCCACTTTAAATTCAAGCTCTCCATCCTTGGTAGAGACCTTGCTTCCTTGCTCTGGTTTGAGCACTACAATATGGCCAGTATTCATAAGGCTTTTTGTTGAAATTAAGTTCTCAACAGCTTCAGGCACATAAGCTGTATTTTGCAATTCAACTTCAATTATTTGATTATCTGTAGTAGACAATTGTAATTTTACAGTCCCAACGCCTTGTACATTCAATAATTGCCTGTTAGCTTGGTAAATTCTTGGTTTGTTCTCAACATCTATGTTACTAAACCAGGCTTTTTCTCTACACACGTGTGTACAAGCGCCAGAATCGATTAAAAATATTTTCTTATCATCTGTGTTAAAATCATCAGTGATCCTAAAAGCATTGCCTTTGCTCTGTGTCTGTGCTGCAAACTTCTTTCCTCTGTGCTGTGTGTGTGAAACGTGACCTCTGCTCCTCCCATAATGGCTTCCCCTTCCACTGGCTGGTTCTTTGTTACTGGAACCATGTGCTCCTGTGGCTCTTTGTTCTTGGGGCTCATCATTAGGTGCATTCATAGAAGAGCAGTACTTTGCAAGATGATTTTTCCCACATATAAAACACTCTATTTTCCTTTTAAATCTCTGTCCATGCTTTAGACTCAAAGCAGACATCTCATCAGACAAACTTTCTTTCAAATTTCTAGAATCATATTCCTCAGTTAGTGCAGACAAAAGACCTTCTAAAGTCAGATCATCTTTCAGTCTAATCATACTGGTTACAGACTTATAGGAACCAGGCAGACCCTTGAGAATTGAAGAAATCATATCTGTATCAGAGGGTGCTTCATTCAGGTCTTTAAGCTGTGTGTAAATGCCCATTAATTTGTCCATCTCTTTGGGAAGGCAGTCTCCCTCCTTCATCCTGAAATCAAAAATCTTTCCCTTGAGGGAATAGATTTTACTCTTGCTGTGTTTATCAAATTTGTCTTTTAGCTTTTGAAGCATCAATCTGGACGTGGCTAGCCCTCTTAATCCTGGTACCTCTGTGTAGGGAATACTCCCTAAAATCAGGGCTTTAGCAAAACCATCCATCATAAGGAATTGTGTCTTATCAGGGTCAGTTTCTGGAGGATTTTCAGTTGTTAATACTTGAAGGGCATTGTGAGTCTGCAGGCGACTCTTCAAATACTCCTCCCACCACTGATAGTTAGCCTTTGTAAGTCTGAGGTTTGGCATTTCTTGGGATGGGGCATTAAAAGCCATTTTCTTTTTTTTACTCACGTCCCTTTGGATTTGAAGTAGAAGCACAGGTTCTGGCTCAGTCATCTACTTCTCCAGGAGCTGGCAGGGTTAATCTTTCCTTTCTCTGCAGCAGAAGCAGCAGCGCGAAGTTCAAAAGCTCCTTTGCCTCGCCTTCCTTTGTTCTCCCGGCAGCAGTGTCTCTTTGGTGCTCCAAGGCTCAGCTCCACTTACAGCAGGCAAAAATTAATCCAGTCAAAAAAGATCCTTTGCTCCTGGCAAACTACAATCCAGCATAGGTTTTCCCCTGATCAGCAAGAAAACAGGGTTGGGCCTTTCTGGCTGCAAGATTGCTCTGAGAGCAGGAAGGAAAAAAAGTGGTCGTTTTAAAATTCCAACCCTCTAGTTCTTATTCCCTATTTCTCTTTCTCAATCAATCCAGAAAGTTTTTTTAGAAGAGAAACCATGTTTTAAGAACCATGCTCTCTTGCTACCATTTGTTAGGACTTTTGTCCAATAATCAGAAAAATCAGAGTAATGAATCTTGCTTTTCTGGAAAGAAGAGATTGCTTCTTTTGGTTTAAAAGAAGTTTATTACTAAAGGGAAAAGGTAAACGGGATTAGCTACAAATAAACAAAACATGCTTTCTAAGGAGCTGCATTGTGCTCCGTCTTCACACTAAGACATACTGATAGAGAGTGAGAGATTGTAATGGAGGATCTCTCCTTCTTCTTGACCCCTGAAAGGAAACACCTGATATCACTGACCAATTAGCAAGACAGTACACCTTTAGTTTTCCTGGGTTTACAGATAATTGGCCAGCTGCCAGGTATCACTTCCAGGCTAACATAGGTAAACAAACAAGTTGCATAGTTAACCCTATAATGACTGAATTTCTCAGGCCTTGCATTACATGCTCATTTCTCCAACAGGAAGGAGGGGAAATTTCAGCTGGATATGGATCTAATGGAGCAGGGTAGATGAGGACTGGTAATTGTTTTGCTGGTGACCAGGATCCATACCATAGTGTCCCCCACAGCTATGCAAGGGTATGAAAGACAGCGAAGAAAGCTGATGGGAAGAAAGTTATCCATTTGAAATGCGGCAGTTTAACAGATACCATGGACTGCCAGAAAGACAAATAAGTGAGTTCTAGATCAAATCAAGCCTGAACTCTTCCTAGAAGCTAGAATGACCAAACTGAGGCTATTATTACATTATGGGAAGACAGGAGTCACTGGAAAAGACAATAATGCTGGGAACAGTTGGAGGCAGCAGGAAAAGAGGAAGGCCCAACAAGAGATGGATTGACTCAGTTAAGGAAGCCACGGCCCTCAGTTTGCAAGACCTGAGAAAGGCTGTTGATGATAGGACATTTTGGAGGTCATTAATTTATAGGGTTGCCATGAATCAGAAGCAACGTGATGGCACCTAAAACCTACCAGTTGTTTCTGTGAAACTGGCAGAGGTAGGCATTCCTTGTGATTCTGTTCCACGGAAAGCCCACCAAGCCTAGGGCTGAGCACCTCTCTTTGTGTGGTGATCAGGATGTCAAATGTACTGAATTCTGCCATAACTCAAGATCAGGCAGCTCTTTCTTTAATCAGTGATTTCAGTTGATTAGAACAGAACACATAACAACACAAGAAAGCACATGGAACCACTCCAATGTATATATAGTTTGAAACTGGCTAAACCACACCCCTAGACAGTAAGGTCCAATCATAACTGAGCACTTAGGACCAATAGGGTTTGTTCCCTCCAAAAGTTATAGTCTTTCCTGATTGGTCCATTGCACAACAACAGCTAATCGGGTGGTTGATTTTATGATACTGAGAATCTATGGAGCTTGTGACTGAAGCTCAGGCTCATTCTACAATTCAAGCTATTCCTACAACATGATACATAACAAATTCTATGAGAAAAAAACTGCACTAAATGCAATGTGGCAAAAGTGGTTGTATGAAACAGCTGGTATGGCCACTGCTTGATATCTCACTATTCTTATTTTTGCCTGATCACAGGCTATTGCTGCCATGGTCAGACTGGCACATTCTACTGTCCCTTTGGTCATAGGTGTCAACTACAGGGGGCCTCGAGCCTCCCCCAAAATTTCCCGGGGGGGACTGAGCCTCCCATGGGAAAATAGAGCGCCCGCTGCCGCCTCTCTCTCTCTTCACCCCCCCACCTGGATGCTTCTGTCCCTCCCTCCCTCCATCTGTCCAGGGGCCAGCTAAGCAAATGCCCAGCTGGCCCCTGGACGGATGGAGGGAGAATGGAAGCAGGAGTGGCTAGGTGGGGGGGAGAGGCAGTGGCAGTGAGGACATCGCAGCGGGGCAGCGGGGCAGCGGCGGAGAGAGGCAGCGGCAGTGGGGACAGGCAAAAGCCCCCGTGCACACAAGAACTGCCGCTGCCACCTCCACCCCTCTCTCTCTCTCCCCCCCCCCGGCCTGGCTGCCTCCATCCCTCCCTCCCTCTGTCCATCCAGGGGCCAGCTAAGCAAATGCCCAGCTGCCCCCTGGATGGATGGATGGAGGGATGGAAGCAGGAGTGGCCAGGCAGGAGGCAGTGGTGGCAGGGACAAGGTCCCAGCGTGCGCATGCACAAAGTGTGCATGCACGCAAGAGCCCCCGCCCCCCCTGGGAATTTAAAAACTTGATGCCCCTGCCTTTGGTGATGACTGAACCTCCCTGTGTTTGACCCAAAGCCATTCACTTTTTGGCAAGAATCCTCATTGAACACTAGAAAATGCTTCGTGGGTGTCTGGGAGTATTTGATGGGGAGGCAGGGCTCCATTGGAGGGGGAGCGCGCCGGAGCGACGCTCCGCCAGTGAAGACGGCAGGGGGCGGGTACATAAGCCCCGCCCCCTTCACCCAGCGGCTCGGTCAGTGTGGTGAAGAGGAGGTAAGGGCTGGCTTTTGGGGGTTTTTTCCCTTCCCGGCCGCCCGTTTCTGGGATGGCCAGGGCGGCGGGCGTGGGGAGGGCTTTTCTTTTTCTTTCCCCAGCTGCCCGTTTCTGGAGTGGCTGGGGCGGCGGGCATGGGGAGCAATGCGCCCTCTAAACTGTGGAATCTTGTGAGCAAAAACTTCTACTTTGGGAGCTACTGGTATGAAAGTTGCGAGCGAGCGGTTTGGCTGCTTCAGAAATCAGTTTGCTGTGGAGCCCTAGTTTTTACTTTTCTTTCCCCAGCCGCCCGTTTCTGGGGTGGCCAAGGCGGCAGGTGTGGGGACTGCTTTTACTTTTCTTTCCCCAGCCGCCCGTTTCTGGGGTGGCCGGGGCAGTGGGCGTGGGGAGCAATGCGCCCTCTAAACTGCGGAGTCTTGTGAACAAAAACTTCTACTTTGGGAGCTACTGGTATGAAAGTTGCGAGCGAGCGATTTGGCTGCTGCAGAAATCAGTTTGCTCTCGAGCCATCCCTCCTGAGAAAAGCCTCCCCCCCACACTTTTCGCAGCCAGCGCTCCCTCTAAGCTCTGGAGTCTTGTGAGCTCCTGGCATTAAAGTTGTGAGCGAGCGGTTTGGCTGCTGCAGAAATCAGTTTGCTCTGGAGCCCTAGTTTTTACTTTTCTTTCCCCAGCCGCCCGTTTCTGGGGTGGCCAGGACGGCGGGCGTGGGGACTGCTTTTACTTTTCTTTCCCCAGCCGCCCGTTTCTGGGGTGGCCGGGGCAGTGGGCGTGGGGAGCAATGCGCCCTCTAAACTGCGGAGTCTTGTGAGCAAAAACTTCTACTTTGGGAGCTACTGGTATGAAAGTTGCGAGCGAGCGGTTTGGCTGCTTCAGAAATCAGTTTGCTGTGGAGCCCTAGTTTTTACTTTTCTTTCCCCAGCCGCCCGTTTCTGGGGTGGCCAGGGCAGTGGGCGTGGGGAGCAATGCGCCCTCTAAACTGCGGAGTCTTGTGAGCAAAAACTACTTTGGGAGCTACTGGTATGAAAGTTGCGAGCGAGCGGTTTGGCTGCTGCAGAAATCAGTTTGCTGTGGAGCCCTAGTTTTTACTTTTCTTTCCCCAGCCACCCGTTTCTGGGGTGGCCAGGGCGGCAGGTGTGGGGACTGCTTTTACTTTTCTTTCCCCAGCCGCCCGTTTCTGGGGTGGCCGGGGCAGTGGGCGTGGGGAGCAATGCGCCCTCTAAACTGCGGAGTCTTGTGAGCAAAAACTTCTACTTTGGGAGCTACTGGTATGAAAGTTGCAAGCGAGCGGTTTGGCTGCTTCAGAAATCAGTTTGCTGTGGAGCCCTAGTTTTTACTTTTCTTTCCCCAGCCGCCCGTTTCTGGGGTGGCCAGGGCGGCAGGTGTGGGGACTGCTTTTACTTTTCTTTCCCCAGCCGCCCGTTTCTGGGGTGGCCGGGGCAGTGGGCGTGGGGAGCAATGCGCCCTCTAAACTGCGGAGTCTTGTGAACAAAAACTTCTACTTTGGGAGCTACTGGTATGAAAGTTGTGAGCGAGCGATTTGGCTGCTTCAGAAATCAGTTTGCTCTCGAGCCATCCCTCCTGAGAAAAGCCTCTCCCCCACACTTTTCGCAGCCAGCGCTCCCTCTAAGCTCTGGAGTCTTGTGAGCTCCTGGCATTAAAGTTGTGAGCGAGCGGTTTGGCTGCTGCAGAAATCAGTTTGCTCTGGAGCCCTAGTTTTTACTTTTCTTTCCCCAGCCGCCCATTTCTGGGGTGGCCAGGGCGGCAGGTGTGGGGACTGCTTTTACTTTTCTTTCCCCAGCCGCCCGTTTCTGGGGTGGCCGGGGCAGTGGGCGTGGGGAGCAATGCGCCCTCTAAACTGCGGAGTCTTGTGAACAAAAACTTCTACTTTGGGAGCTACTGGTATGAAAGTTGCGAGCGAGCGATTTGGCTGCTGCAGAAATCAGTTTGCTCTCGAGCCATCCCTCCTGAGAAAAGCCTCTCCCCCACACTTTTCGCAGCCAGCGCTCCCTCTAAGCTCTGGAGTCTTGTGAGCTCCTGGCATTAAAGTTGTGAGCGAGCGATTTGGCTGCTGCATAAATTAGTATGCTCTGGAGCCATCCTTCCTGAGCTGAGACAAAAACATGTGAGCCAAAGGGTAAAAAACTGTGAGCTAACTCACACTAACTCAACTTAGAGGGAACACTGGCATGAACACCTCAGTGGTGGCTGAGACTCCAGGAGACTTGGTTCTGTCTTGCCTCCCCTTGCTTGATGCAGCCCTGCTTGAATCTGGGGTACAGCTGGCCTGAGATTGTTACCTAATTTTTTGTTTGGAGCAGTACCAGATTTTAATTTCATCATATCATGATGAAACTTGTTAGTCTTGAGCCCCGTAATGTGTTAGAGACCAACAAGTTTTTTGGGGCTTTAAGCTTTTAAGAGTCAAAGCTTCCTTCTGCTGCTGCAGGAAGTGGTGGTGGCTACAAGCGTAGATAGCTTCAGGAGAGGATTGGATGAAAATATGGAGCAGAGGTCCATCAGTGGCTATTAGCCGCAAGGTATAGATGGAGCACTCTGTCTGGGGCAGTGATGCTCTGCATTTGTGGTGCTGGGGGGGGGCAACAGTGGGAGGACTTCTAGAGTTTTGGCCCTGCTGGTGGACTTGCTGATCATACCTGGATTTTGGCCATTGTGTGACACAGAGTGTTGGACTGGATGGGCCACTGGCCTGATCCAACATGTCTCCTCCTATGTTCATATTTAAGCGTGATGGTGGTATGAGCAGAGAGCTTTCTCTTATTTATTTATTTATTTATTTATTTATTTATTTATTTATTTATTCACATTTATATCCCGCCCTCCCCGCAAGCGGGCTCAGGTGATGGATAGCTGACTCATGGAACTCAGTGCCACGAGGTGCAGTGATGGCTGCTGGTTTAGATAGATTTGAATGGGGGGTTGGACAGATTTATAGAGGGTAGGTCTGTCATCACAATAGCCAATTCAGAGGCAGCATTCCACTGATTGACAGCTGCTGAGGAGTGGTCAGCAGGTGAGGCCATCTGACAGCCCTGTTTTCATGCTTCCCTGTGGCATCTGACTAGCCACTGTTGAAAACAGGAAACTGGGCTATAGGCAATCGGTCTGTACCAGAAATACCTGGAGATTTTTGGGGTGGAGCCTGAGCAGTGGGCGTTGCCTTCTGACACACTTCCGGTGATGTCAGGGGGTGTGGCATATGCAAATTAGTATGCTAATGAGCTCCTGCACCTCTTTTTCTACGAAAGGACCCCTGTGGGGAGGCATGCAAAATGCAATGCTTATTCTTCTCTGTGCCTGTTCTTAGCCCCAAACTCCACCAGTCTAAAGTCTGTGTGGGTGGGTGTTGGAGGATGGGCAGTAACCAGTGGCAAAGGATGACTTTTTAAAACTGAGATAGGCCCTGACTTGTGGCTTCCTTTCCAAACTTGCCAAACATGACTTCCTGCTGAGGCTGATGGGAACTGTAGTAATTTCAGCACCTCAACATCAGGTTTGGAAATAAGGCATTTTAAGAAACATAGGCCCTGGTTAGGACTCATTCTGTGTTCAAAGAACCTTCCTTTATGAACAACCAGTTTCTCCCCCTCTTAGGAGAAGCAAGGTGACATGGGAGCAGGCTGCAAAAGAGCAGCAGGTATTTTGTGAGCCATTTTAAGATGGGTCCAGATTAGAAGTTATCAGTGCCTGGTTTGTACATTAGATAAGGTTCAAAAGGGGAAGTTTGCTTTGTGACTGCCCTTTTTGTCAGCACCATTTTACCATCATTCTTCTATACTCCTAAATATCTTATATGTATGTTTGTGACTTTTATGCGGATCCTACTGCACAAAATATTCAGCCAGGAGAAAACAGTTTGATCCTGACTGGATGGAATATACCTTGACCAAATAGTACTAGAGTCCCCCTTCCATAGATAGCGCAAAATTTCTTCTCCTGCACACAGCACACAGTGTCACCGTGAAATCACGTCTCTTTTCCTGCTGCAACAACCCACCCTGATGAAGAGTTTTGAATACCATTATCAACTTTATTCTGGCAAAATATACATCACAGTAAGGTTGCCAGCCTCCAGGTAGTGGCTGGAGATCTGCTATTATAGCAGACCTCCAGGTGAAAGAGATCAGTTTAATTGGAGAAAATGGCTTCTTTGGAAGGTGGACTCAATTGCATTGCAACACACTGAAGTCTCTCCCTTCCCCAGACCGCACCCTCCTCAGGCTCCACCCCCCAAATCTCCATGTATTTCCCAACTCAGAGCTGGCAACCCTACATCACAGCAATGTAGTTGACACTGGGCCATAATAGCTGAACTTTTCAGGGTTTTCTTAAGGAGAAAGTTTTGAAAGGCGATGTAAACAGATGCTCACTGTGCTTTCTCAAGATGTGGAGAGCTGAACTAAAAAGGGACCTATTTACTTGGTGAATGCTCTTGGTTCAGAGAATGGCTCATTAGAAGACAAAATGAATGGAAGGTAGTTAGTCCTTGAAAAATGGAATAAAACCGTTTCCTCTTCCTTCCAGGGGGGGGGGGGGGCACCAGCCATTGCCAGAGGAGCCAAACCAGACTTGACTGCTAGCCTCCTTCTTTAGGGACCGAGATAACTTAATGAGGTAATTATATTTGCTGCGACTCTACAGATGGATGCAGCTTCTGGGATTTGAAACACTATGTACTGTTGACTCGATTATTTTAAAGGAAATACTTTCAAATATAAGGGGAAAGTTAATTACATCTAGCCTTTGCCTCTTCCCAGAAACTATTATTTTACTCCCATTTACTCCCCCATTTGTGCATTGCGACTTGATTTTCCTAGCTGATATTTGGTTATCAATGGTAAATGTAAATGCTAGAGTGTGCAGATGTGCTGTTCTGGAGATGGAAGGTGTTTGATTCATTGGGTGAGCTGCCCAATGGCCTGATGATTAGGTGATTACTTCCCTCCCTATGGGAAATGGCATGGTCGAGCATTTTTAAAAAATGTTTGTGAGATCTATGGGATGCCATGATAGAATTTAAAATTTGCTTTTCAGTGCATTGGGACCTTTTTTAAATTTCCTTGGCTATATGACTGTATAACCTTATACCAAGTCAAACCACCTAGTCCATCTAGTTCAGTATCTGGTTAGCAGTGACTCTTGGAGCCCCAGGTGGGATGTTTCCCCTTGTATCTACGGTACTTCCTTACCTCCTATGGCTAGAGATGCCAAAGTCGGAACCTGGGACCTTCTACATTTAAAAAAAGTGCTCTACTTCTTAGCCATAGCTGTTACCTAAAGAAGGAACTTTAAATAAATCTGGAGAAATTCAGCTTAACTAAGACAGGTAGAAATCTTCTGGGAGGGAGTGAACTCTGCTCCCTTTTGCTCCTTGTTTCCTGACACCAGTGTTCCCTCTAAGCTGAGTTAGTGTGAGCTACCTCACAGTTTTTTAGCCAATGGCTCACAGATTTTTGTCTTCGCTCAGGAAGGATGGCGTCAGAGCAAACTAATTTATGCAGCAGCTGAGTCGCTTGCTCACAACCTTAATGCCATTGGCTCACAAAGTAGAAGTTTTGCTCACAGGACTCCACAGCTTAGTGGGAGCATTGCCTGACACTTAGATTTTTTCCCCAGATATTAATTATGAGTTTTTTACACTTAATTCTTTGGGCACCACTCCAATGAGAGCCAGTGTGGCACAGTGGAGAGTGTGCTGGAAAAGGATCTGAGGAACCGAGTCCAGATCCATAGTATGGCATGGAAGCTTGCTTGTGCTGGTCCGCATCTAGCATTCACTCCACATTTTCTTAACTGGGAGGGGAAATGTACAGCTCAAAACCACATTCAAATACCTTGGGGCAACACCGAACTTACGGCAAAGTCACCCCTGAACAGCCATAAATCTATGCAGAAGGTACTATAAAATCCGATGATCAAAGAAAGCGGAAGCAGCATGGCGTGTGGAGGCTACCATAACATCCGATGAGCAAAGGAAGTGAAAGCAGCAATGCAGAGGGGAATTTCTTTTTTTCTTTTTCAGTTTTTTTATTGCTTTTCTACAAACATTATAGGGAAGGGAAACATAAGGAAAGCTGACTTAACAAAAAAATAAAAAAGCAAAACAAGGATCATATCATGCCAAAAAAAATACATTTGTCATTCCTACAGTTTAGAAGTAATAGTAAAAAATATACGATAAATATCTTATATATATAAAGCTATATAATATAAAGCTATTTTAAGCCTAGGTTTGGATGCATTATAGTCAGCATTCTTTAACATTTGCACTTTCAAAGATCTAAAACCTTATAACGCTGTTCCAACGTGGGTTTCGTAAAACAGTGGAGGGAAAAGCCAATGCAGAATCAGCCACTGTGTCTCAGCTTAGCCTACCTCACGGGGCTTTTATAGAATGGAGGCTGGGAGACTGATATATGCTGCTCTCACTTCCATGGAGGAAGGATAAAAATGCACTGAATAAATGTATACGTATCTCCAGCAGTTAACATTTCTGCCTGCTTTGTTTCCTTTTTCCCTTCCCTTTTTCTTAAGGTGAATCTTGTCACACTAAGGGACAGAGGTCAAGGCGATGTGGCATTATAGATATGGTTATTTTTCCAGGCATTGGTTCAAGTCACACAAGGGAGAAACCAAATAGAAAAGGGAGGGTGGGTTTTGTGTTTTTTTGGCCTGAAACATAAGGGATGAGAAATCATATCTAGTTTCCAAGAGTATATTAGGCAAGCTGCTAGGGTGCTTTGCATTTCAGATGTCTTGCTTCATGACATGGGATGGGAATACTAGATCCCTTCCAACTTCTTGTGCCTGTTATTTCCCCCTGTATGTTGGCTGCCTTAATCAGCTGGTTCCCGAGAATCATGCCCCTGCTTCTCCTTCATTTCATGCTTTCTTCCATTTGAAAACAAAATCTCGCTCCGGCAGAAGTAATAGAAATACTAAGGAAGTAAACATCTCCAGACTTGACCCCCCATTGCGAGCCACTAAATTACTTTAATATTAAGCTTATTTTCACATTCACACAAAGGAACATTCAGTTTAAATTAAAGATGAGCCATGGAAGCCAGGGTAGGGAGTGATAAACCACCGCACACCTTTGGCGAACAGCTGTTATCTGCATTTAAGATGGTTACGGATGTTACAGTCAATTAATTCAAAGATGCGCTCTTACTAAGTATAGAGAACGTACACAAGCTTGGGGCTTTGAGCTGAAAGAGGTTCATTATATCACCTCAGCATTGTTTTCTGTCAAGGAGGAGAGGTTGTGCAGGAAACAGTGAACTTATAATGCCCTTCACCAACATGCCCCCTTCCGCCCATGGCTACATTGTGGAAGGACTTTAATCAGCTCTACCGCAGGAAGGAACTATGACTGTCTCTCCCAGTATTTCCCCCAGAGAGCTTTATGCTCCATGGACCAACATCTCCTGGTGATCCCTGGCCCAAAAGACATCCATTTAGCCTCAGCCTTTTTCAGTCCTGGAGGCAGCCTAGTGGAATACTCTCCTGTCCCGAGTGAGATCAGGGCCCTGCGAATACAGTTCTGCATGGCATGTAAAATAGAGATATTCCACCAGGCCTACGGTTAAGGCGACAGAATTCCATCTGCATTGCCCCCCCCCCCTATTCTCCCCTGTTCTACTTTATACTAGCCTGGCCTGCTTTTTCTCAGTGACCCACCTTTAAAAAAAACTTTACTATTTGAGGGTGCACAACTGCAGAGTTTTCAGGGAGAGACTGTTGACCTGTGCTATGGGATTGCCATCTAATGGTGTAGTTTTCTGATATTATATATGTTATAGATAGATAGATAGATAGATAGATAGATAGATAGATAGATAGATAGATAGATAGATACTGTATTTATCTCATTGTCTTGTTGCTTGCTGTAACCCACTCTGAGCCTGCTGTGCAGGGGAGGGAGTGCCAGAAATCAAATAACAAATAAAATAAAATGACCCAGGGTGGCCCAGTGGTTGGGTGTCAAATGTGGCCCAGGTTCAAGTTCTCACTCTGCCATGAAGTACACTTGGGCCAGTCAGTCATTGTTGCTCAGCGATGGCCGCAGTCCTAAGGACACTTTCCTGAGCGTGAGACATCAGATATGATGGGACTTACCTCTCAGTAGACCTGCTTAGGATCACGCCCTTAGGGTTGCCAGCTCTGGGTTCAGAAATTTTCTGGCCATTTTTTCTTCTACTCAGTTTCTTGATGGTGGGGGTTTATCCATTGAAAGTGGGCAGCTAGCAAGCCTACCACATAGTTTGTGGGGGTATATGTGTATTCCCCAATTATCCCTTCACTTTGTTGTTTTTCACTTTACATTTTGCATAAGCAAAAATACCTTTCTTGAGCATTTTTCTTAATAGGCCTGCTCAGACTTACATAAGGCATGGTTTATGGCCATGTCCACTTGAGCTGGTTGGATAGCCACCCAGGTATAGTGGTTAGAGTTATTAGACTAGGTCCTAGAAGACCCAAGTTTGAATCCCCACTCTGCCAATGAAGCTTGCTGGGTGACCTTGGGTCAGTCACTCTTTCTTAACTTAGCTTATCTCACTGGGTTGTTGTTGTGAAGATAAAATGGAGGGGAAACAATGCTGCAAGCCACTGAGTCCTCATAGAGGGAAAAAACTGGGGAATAAACATCTAAATAAATAATTATGGAGTAAAAATGTCTAGAATTGGGCTGTGAACATGTCAAAAATTGAGCTTTGAGTATGATGCCTGAATTTTTGGAATGCTAAAAGAGAATTTTAGGATGCAAGGCCTGGTTTGTTGGGGAAAAGATTGACGTATAAATGTTTACACAAAAAAAATCCCCATTAGTGTTCAGTTGAGGGTTCAGTTGGGGGTTGTGGTGATTGACAACATTTTTAGCATTGTGCACAATACTTCATAACACTTCTATAGACTTCTAGTGTCTTTAACATCAGTTTTTCCCCACACTGCAGTCCAGCAATATGCACTTTTCTTTCAGACAGTAATAATGCACTTGTTAAGGTAACTTTAATAAAAGGTTTCCAAGTGGTTTCCAGCATAGCAAGATCTCAAAAACAGTTATTGCAGTTAACCAGCTAAGCTCTACAGCACAACTAGAACCAATACAGAACCAGCACAAAGTCTTAGATATCCAACAGCACCACCCACTGGTAGGGATGGCCATTTAACCATTATAATATCCTTCCCACCTTTCATTTGGGCGGAGCTAGGCCCAAAAGACTCACTGAGATATGGCCATTGCAGATTGCTATTTTATTGTACCATGTCTCCTGCTCTGACCCCCAAATCCTTATTTTGATTTTTTGCTTCTCCCTTTTGTGACTTGAACCCCATTCGTCTTTACTTTGGGGGCATTTCCTATTTCCTTGTGCCAAATTGTTCCCATAAAATGTATCCCTTCTTCAGCATAATTTGTGTATCAGGAAATCAGCATTCTGCAGCAGTATCAGGAAATCAGCATTGTGCAGCTAAAAAGGAATATCACGTGGCTTCTATCTCAACCACTAGCTTTTGCCCAGCACAACTGTTTAGGGTAATTAGGTCTTTAACTTCTCTCATGGAAAAAAACCTAAAAATGTCAGAAATTTGGCCTTTAGCTGTGAGGCTTTTGCAAGCTTTTTTTGCAGATAAAGACTTGTCACTCCACCACAATCTCCCTGCCAATACTGATACAGTACATGAACTGGAAGCCCCTTGGTTCTTTACAGCTTCAGCTGACTCTCCCGGGCCAATGTTGACAGGATTCTGGGTGCTGTTAGGGCGACCACTTGCCTCTTGGATCCCTGTGTCTGTAATGGCTGGTGAAAGCCAGTGGTGAAGGAATATGGAGCCCCCTGGTAGACATTAGAAAACTGTCCCTGGATCCAGGGGTCCATCCGGGGGGATTAAAAGGCTGTGGTAACACCGCTGTTGAACAAACCATCTCTGGATCCTACAGATCCTTCCAATTACCATCCAGTCTCATTTCTGGGGAAGGTAATTGAGAGAGCAGTGGCAGAGCAGCTCCAGAATTTCTTGGAGGACACATCGTCTCTGGAACCATTCCAGTCTGGGTTCAGCCCCAGCCACGGGACAGAGATGGTGCTGGTCACCCTCACAGTCTCCTTATACAGCAGGACTGGGGCAGGCCAGCACCATTATTGCTTGGTCTGACAACAGTGTTCAACACAGTCAGCCATGACCCACTAACCCACTGCCTCGCCGACACAGGAATTCATGGGATGGTCTTGAAGTGGTTTACCTCATTCCTCCAAGGTCGGAGCCAGAGGGTAGCACTAAGAGAGGATGTCACCTAGATGCCCCTTAGTGTGCAGGGTCCCTCAGAGAGAAATCCTGTCCCCAATGTTGTTTACATGCACTTCCTCATCCAGCTGGTGCAGAGTTTTGGGCTGGGATGTCATCAGTGTGCTGATGACACCCAGCTATATCTGTTGATGGGTGGCCGGCTGGATGCCACCTCAGCAAATTTGGCTGAGAAGCTGTAGGCCATATTGGGATTGGATAACAGTATAACCTGGTTATTCTTTAGTGCCATCTGAAATTGTTTTGCAGTTGTTTTCAGTTGTTTTTGTTTTTAACCATTTTATTGACATGAATGTGTTCTTGTATTGTTGTATATTGTTGTATAAAAATCTATACAAGCTGCAAGCAGAACACAGATGAATTTGCCAGACCCACAGCTAAAAGCCCAGAACCAAAGCTACTGATGAAAATATAAATGAATATTAACACACACAATTGGAAACATTTGCTCAGCCTTGGTTTTGTTTTGAATCTTTATAACAGTTGTTGTTAAAGGAAATAGCTCCTCCTTACAAGCGGAGGTACCTTCTATCGTGTCTGCTGTTCCCACAACATAGGATGGCCCACAACATTTGAGACAGCAATACTTCCTTTCATTCCTTGGTTAAGGTGAACCGACTCTTTCAGACCAGTGCAGTGGGGGAAAAAAGGAGTTCATATAAAAATCAGAGCCAGACAACCCCCCCCCCCTTCCTCTCTCTTCTTCCCCACAAAGAGGTGCAAGGCATTCTCAGACTGCTAACCTGGTGACATTCTGTTCTTCATGAGAACCTGCTTATCTGAAATTGAATCCAATGCTGTGGAATTATCAAAGATATGGTGCTGCCCTAGTACACAAAGCCGCCCCTCTGTTAGCTGGCAGAAAGAGAGAGAGAGAGAGAGCACATATTATTGAAGTGAACAGTGCATTGGGAAGAGAAGGAAAGAAGATCCTGGAAGGAAGTCAGAAATAAGGATGATCTGTGAAAACAAAATCCCCCTCCTAGACAAGAAACCTAGGGAATTTGTATAAGGGGGAAAAAAAGAATATCATGCTTAAGATCTAAAAGATGTAATCATATATTGCCTGTATCCTTAGTTTCAAGGCCACAATCACACTTCTATTTTATTTTATCCTACTGTTTCTCCGAGGAGCTCAGAGTGTGGTACATATTTCCTGAGACCACATCCTCACAACAGCTCTGTGTGGTAGGCTTCAGGACCCAAGAGGGCTCTGATGACTCAGAGGATGGGGGACCATGGGGTTAGGCTCTCTCTGCAGAGGCAGCCACCTCCTTCAGGATTCCCATGGAGAAGCTGATGGAGATCTAAAACATAAATGATGCAGGGAGGGTGAAAGCACGCCATATGTTGACCAGTCACTATAACAGCACAATCTCAGAGGTACATTGCTTTAGCACTCCGCTGCTGATGCACTGCAGCCAGTTGCCATTGCAGCAACACCCCTGGACTCCTGCTGGAAGACTGCCAATGCATCCCTCTGTGCTGGCAGGGGAACAAGCAGGCCCAGAGGCATTGCATGAGTTAGTCAGTTCCCCAATCTACCCTAGCCTAGGAATCCCTCCCAGAACTGATGCAAAGTTAAGCCACCAAAAACTGCAGCATGGCCCAAAGGCAGTGGCATCTATGCAACAGAGAAGGCAAAATGTCCCCCTATATATGCAGTGTTGCTTACAAGCCCTGGCAGAGCACAGGATGCTAACTATGGCTGCAACCAGCCCCACCCCTCCCTGGTGGTGGCCAAACCCCTTCCTCTGAACCCAGTCAGCTCCCCCTCACACACATATGATATAAACCTGAGCCAGGATGTTTCATTGCATAACCCCCGTGGGATTCTGCCTCTGAGGTCTTTGACTTGCACTCTTAGAGGCATTTCACCTCCATCCCCTGCTGCTGACACAGTAGCCTTCCTGTCATCTTCCAGTTCTAATGCACTATTGATCCACTGTTGAGGAAGGAGCTACTCCCCTTTCCTATCAAGACCTGAGATATCGGAAAGCATCCTAGCCTTGACAGAGAACATCCTTCTGTCATGGAGTATGGCCAGTTCCGGTTTTGGGGGGGTGGGGTTGAGAGACCTTTGTTGGAATAACAGCCCAAACTCCTTGCTTGCCCCAAGTGATCTCTCCTGGGTCTTGGCCACAATAGCTCATTATCTTTGCTTATTTTGTTCCATCAGTCCAGTTTGCTGACCCCAGCCTAGGGCTGCCAACCTCCAGATGACATTTGGAGACCTCCCACTATTACAGTTGATCCCTGGATGACCAGGATCAGTCCCCCTAGAGAAAATGGCTACTTTGGAAGGTGGACTCCATGGCATCAAACCCTGCTGAGATCCCTCCCCTTCCCAAACCCTACACTCCCAAGGATCCACCCCCCCCCCCCCCAAATCTCCAGGTATTTCCCAACCCAGAGTTAGCAACCCTACCCCAGCCTGAAGGATTCCAGTAGGTTAAAGTGGTCCAAGATCATACTGTGAGCTTTGTGGCAGAGTTCAGAGTTTTGACAGCCCCCATCCACATTACAGCATTACACCATGTTTCAGCACAGCTGCACACATTGAAGTCACATTGATTTCAGTGAGACTTAGCATGCCATGGAAGATGTGTGTGGTGGGATATGCTTCTGTCCAAAGTTCAAGGGGTAAGAATAGCTTCATTGCCTTATTCAATTTGTGGGGAACTCCGACAAAGAGAGAAAAACAATCAGACAGTGATATTGGAACCTATCTCATTCCAAGCAAACAACAAAACACCTCTGACCCATGATTAAAGCATCATCAGAATTTAGTAATGCCCGAGGCTGTATTTGCTTCCTGTCTGTGGACCATCATTCTAAACGTGTTGAGGGGTTGCTGCTATGGGACCCCCCCCCCCGCCTCAGGTATGGGCAAAACCCTCACAAAGACCTTTTGTGGCAGCTGCCCTTCGATTTTGGAACTCTTTACAGCAGGAGTTGTGTTTAACCCCTTCACTGAAAGCCATCTGGCATCAGTTGAAACCTTTAAAAGAAAACCTAGAAACCCACTGAATACTTCTAGTTTTATCCCTGGTTTAATTCCTGTTTTAAACTTTTAGTTAGGGGTCTGGGACTTGGCTTTCATGTATTTTAGGGCTGCATTTTGTACTTGGACTGTGAGTTGCTTGGGAATAATGTGTGGCAAGGCAGCAGAGAAATGTTCCAAATAAATAGATAAATAAATGGAGCTCTGGGTCGAGATGACCAGTTGATCAAAAAAGACAATGCCCCTTGTTCAACTGAGTGGTCGAATAACAGTCAGATATTACTGAAATATTTCAAGCATTAATGCACTGACATATTAACAAAGAACAAAAAAGATTGCACTAATTATTTAGAAGAACGCTCTTTGAAAGGCTTGACAATGTAGTCCTTCTTAGAAGCTTCACAGGAAACTTGTTCCCGTCTGTTCCAGAATTTCATTGCATCAAATGCTCTGTTCTTTCTCTTTTCAAAGAACTATTACAAATGTCTTTGACGCACACACCACGTACATGTACTTAGGAATTTTTATATGTATTTGATACAGGGTGCGATTTAGGCTATGGTCACACAGTCATTTTGATTGGGTTTCACCGCTGTTCCCTCTCGCATTAAAAATCATTGATCAGACGGCCACATCCACCTCCCGCACCAAAGTGGGCTCACTTGCCCAATCCTCCTGGTTCCCTGGCAAGTTTTTCAACACCGGGAAAATCTAGTACTTTCTAGGTATTTGTGCTTTAAAAACATGATTTTGCCAATCTGGACAACCATCTCTCGCGATTATTGTGATTAGGTCATCTGACTGTTCTTTGTGCAGTGAGGGTTTCCCCCCCCCAGCTTCCGCCTTTATGTGCATGAGTAGTCCTGTGCTGAATAAATTCAGTGTTTAAACGTTCAAGCACACATTTAGATTCCAGTGCTTGGTAGTACGTCACCGGTTCATTTTGTTTGCTGTTGGGGGGGGGGGACCTGTAAAAACAAAGGAGTACGGCAAGTCCAGGTGAGGGCGGTGATTCGGCCGTGTGCGCATGTGCAATGCATTTTTTTAAAGCAGATGCAAGACTATCTAGATGGTGCCCAGAGCCTTGTCATGCAATGCTTGTGGTTCGGGGGAAAATATGTGATCATCCCAATTCAGAAAAAAAAATATTCCTGATCAAATTTATCGCGGGAACAAATTGCGAAAACCTTGCTGCGTGACCACAGCCGTATACATCCGAAGTACTTCAACAATGCTAATATATATCCAAATATCTTAGTGTCTATCTCCTAAATAAAAACCAACCAATACAATCTGGACAAGATGCCTTTCCTATGCTGAGAGGGAAAAGCGAAGTTCTGGGCCGCAGCTGCAGCCTATCTGTCCAAATTCAATTGCTTCAATGAAGAAGTGTATCAACCCAGAGGTTGCCTCTCCTGGTTGGTATAAACCCATTTGTGATATTTGGGTTACATCCTTTTCTCCTAGGCTCTCTGCTTTGTGGTAGACCATCTGCTTTGCATGATGAAAGTCCCAGGTTCAATTCCTGTCATCTTAAAAACACTGGGAAGCATTAAGTGATGTTTAAAGAATCAAGAAGTACATAAAGGGAAAGACCTCTGCCTGGGACCCAGAAGAGCAGCTGCCAGTCACAGTAGACTATACTGACCTTGATGGACCAGTGGTCTAATTCAGGATAAGGCAATTTCATGTGTTCATGTGTGTCCTTCAGGCTTTCTGGGACCACACCTCTCAGAAGGCCCTTGTATATGCATAGAAAGGGAGTTTTATTTATGTATATTTGAAATATAACTAGACTTGCCTTTCTGAAAACACAGCCGAGACCCAAGGTAGAGAAAATGAGCTCTAGGAGGCTGTTTCCCCCCCCCCATACTAATGCTTAAGTGGGGAGGGGGGAATCAAATGCATGTTGTATGTAACATTTTAAACCATGCGGTAATAATACTAATGTAACAGTTTACAGACAACCTGCTAATAAATTATCCTAGTAGACCCTTTCTAGCCCTTATCACCCTATCAAACAAAGGTTCCTTATACCCATTCAAAACACGGGTCCACCTCGCTCAGAAAAGTCTTTTCTAACTACTAGCAATGGCTTCCCAGTCAAAGGGAGGTCTCTTCCAAGGCTTTAACTGGAGATCCTGAGAACTGAGATCTTGCATTGTTAATGAGCCACAGCCCCTGTTCTCTTGCTGTACCAACATCAGCATTCAAGTTATGCACACAGCACAGGAAACTCTTTCAAAGAGAAACTAAGCAGAGTGAGGAGGGATATGTCTGGGGAAAGAGGAAACCAATGCCAGTTGTAATCTCCAAAAAAGAATATTTGAGCAAGGGAGACCATATACTACCAAATATGTCAATAAATGCCCCATTTTATGTAACCCATCCATTCCTGAGTTTCCAAACAGAAAAATCCACCTGTGAATCTCAAGAGAAGTAGCTGTTTTCCAGGACTGAAGAATCCTTTGCTTGGCTAAGAGAAAAGCTTCATGCAGCAAGCTCTGTGAATCTAGACAGGCCCACATAACTGGCGTATAAGCTAAAATAGCATGTGAAAATATGACAGTGTTTACATTATTGAGAAATGAATGAATACTAGCCCAGAACGGTGTCACAACAAATCCATCCCAGAGATTATGTGTGAAAATGGATTCCTTCTTTGTGTATCTCCAGCATGCATCTGATTTCTTGACCCTTTCCTTGAACATAGAAGAGGGCTAACTGTGAGTACAATGGTGGATTTTCCATGAAACCAGGCATCGCTCAATATCTAAACAATGTAACTTTAGAAAAAAGATGTTTATAAGGGGATGTGATAGAAATGTCTAAAATGAAGGCAAAGTGTAGAGAAAATGGGGAGAGAGTACTTCTCTCTCATCAATCCTAAAGTCAGAGTCACCAATACAATTGATTGATGGTAGAAGCAGGACGGAAAAAAGACAGTCGATTTCGTGGAGTTGTCTTCCCACAATGCATAAGTGACTTATGGAATTCACTGCTGCCACAGGACGGGGTGATGTCTATTGGCTTAGATAGCTTTTCATGGAGATTAGATGGATCCATGTAGGATAGGTCTGTCAGTGGCTATTAGCCAGAAGAGCTAAATGGCACTTCCAAGAGGCTGCTAAATAGAACCAACCACAACAATTTATGCAAAGGAAATCAACATTTATTTGAGGAAAAGAAAAACCCAACTTTTTTTTTACTCTTAAACCAGAGCTAAAGAACATTTGGCCTAGTTGAGTCAATCAAAGGGGCGGGGGGAAATGACAAAGATCCCTTAAGCACACCATGGATACTTATAATATTTTGGTTTGATTCAGACATAACGTGAAACCATGGTTCCATAGTTTATTTTAACTATGATTAATTTGTTAACCTGACTTGGATAGCCCAGGATAGCCTGATCTCATCAGGTCTTGGAAGCTAAGCATGATGGGTCCTGGTCAGTATTTGAAAGGGAGACCACTAAGGAATACCAGGGTTGTGAAGTGGATCCCAGGCAATGGCAAACTACCTCTGGATGACTCTTGCCTTGAAAATGTTTTTTGCAATATCCACTCTGAATGTGAGAGAATCTTGAATGGGCAAAACTGGGTGGACCAGATGGGAGAAACATTGTCTTTTTAAAGTAAACATTTCATTAAAAATCCCTCTTATTTAAACAGAAGCTATTGTTTTACACATTTAAAAAGCTTGCTTTGAAAGATTCTTGGGCAGAATGAGTCAGTGGTCCAGTGGGACCCCCTTTGATGTCACCCTGACTATAGCCTTGAACCCCTGAAAGCAACATTTGTTTTATGGCAGGAAGGCTTTCTCTTCCTTCTCTTCTTCTGCCATAGGTGAAAAAAAAGGGAATATAAAAGCTGACAATGCTGGCCCAGTCATATAATCTCATTTCCTCTGTACAACAACAGAGATACACCAGAGGACACAAAAGCTTCCAGTTAGCACTTTCATTCAAATAGGATTTTTTGTACCTTGGGCTGGAAATCCCCCCGACTTACTCATGGCATCTGGCACGTTTTCCCCCTCCCCAAAAGCCTAGCATATACATCTTAAGAAAACTTGGGTTAGGAGAAACAAAACATTGCATCTCTTTTCTTTCTGACCAGAGGATTATGGTGCAAACCCAGCTAGGGATTTGCTGAAACTCACTTCTGCTTGCAGTGAAGATCATTTATATAAGGAAATATTCCAAGCAAGGCAGTAAACAGATCAGAATGTACTAGGCTCCAGTAACCTAAGCAGTACATTTATATTGAGAGAGCAGCAGAGAATAAAATACGATCAAGGACAAACAAGGAAAATAAAACTCTCCCAGATAAAATTGTGTTATTGAAACAAAGGCAGAGCCACTGGTACATTGTACAGAGCAGCCATGCAGGGCCTCTTTCTCTTCTGTGAAACATTTTTTTTTTCTCAGCCTACTCATGCATCAAGTTCAAGGCTCATCCCTTTCCTAATGACTCACCAGGCTAATGTGGTCGTGACATGCCAGTCCTGTACAGAACGCTCCACAAAAGAATGCTGGGGCTACATTAACACCCAAATACTTTGCTATCACTGATACAAATGGACAGGACATCCATTAGCCAACTGAAGGACGTGAAGTTTCCAAACACGGTTTTCTCAGAATGCAACTCAGAGCCAAAAACACTCAGCAAGACCCTTTGAATTGTCTGCTTCAATGTAGGGTGCGTGTATTCATGTGACAACAGAAAACATGTGGTTCTGTTTAGATTCAAGCATCCTTTTGATTCCCATCTTTTCTTCTGACCCAGAGAGTATTAGGTGGTGACTGGTATGGAAATATTTTTCCCTAGGATTTTATTGCTGTCATGGATGGTCCAGTGCTGTTGCACTGCCCCTACTCAGATTCAGAAAGGAAAGATGGGTTATATCTCAGGGGTTCCAGGTGGGCAGCTGTGTTGGTCTGAAGCAGTAGAATAAATTTAGAGTCCAGTGGCACCTTTAAGATCAACAAAGGTTTATTCAAGGTATCCACATGTTACATGTTAATTTGCTGTTCAGCCTCTGTCTAGAAGTTTGAACTCTTACCTTCTATTCCAATGTATTTGAAAAAGTGTACATGCTCATGAAAGCTCATATCAAGAAGAAGAAGAAAAGGAGGAGGAGGAGGAGGAGGAGATTGGATTCATACCCCACCCTTAACTCAGAGTCTCAGAGTGACTTACAAACTCTGTTCTCTTCCCCTCCCCACAACAGTCACCCAGTGAGGTTGGTGGGGCTGAGAGAGCTCTTTTGAGAACTGCTGTTTCAAGAACAGCTCTGACAGAACTATGGCTTGCCCAAGGTCATCCAGCAGCTGCAAGTGGAGGAGTGGGGAATCAAATCCAGTTCTCCCAGATTAGAGTCCACGCACTTAACCACTAAACCACCACATAAACCTTTGTTGGTTTTAAAGGTGCCACTGGACTCTAAATTTGTTCTATATTTCAAGGGGTTCTCAAGTTTTCCTGTTATATTGTTCTAGCCAAATCTGGACAGACCTACAAAAGTTTTATTCAAAGTATAAGCTTTCATGTGCAAAACACACTTCTTCAGACAAACCTGAACTAAAATCTCAAAAGCTAATTAGAGGGAAATAGAGGGTGGGCGTAAGCTGTTGGGAGAGGCCACCCAGAGCCCAGATGCACGAGCAGAGCTGAAATTGGAATGGGTGGCCGGTAGGATCAGTGGATGGCAGCAAAGTAGCATGTCAATGCAAGAGTTCAGAAAGAGAGGTGAGAATGAAATTGGAGTTCAGCAGCACCCCCAAGAATTATTTAAGATGGCTTTTCTATACAGGCACTGTATAGAGCCCTGTACAAAATGATCCAGAAGTTTACTTGGACAAATTATCGGGGACTGTGGTCTATATTAATGTGTACTGGGTCGTACCGTGTAATTTTGCATCACTTGATGTGTCATGTTAACACGTATGCTTTGCTTCAGTTCTGTTTTTCAGACTTCTGCTTGGTTCTATAACCCAAATCCTGTTTTCATTCTTTATTGGATGCCCCATCCTGTTGATTGTATCAACTCGCTCTGTGTAATCTGCCTTGAGGGCAAGTGAGAAAGGCAGACTGAAAGTAATGTAAATCAATAAATAAACTTGGCTGAGCAGAATGCTAGGACATGGGCCATGGCGTACAACTACCACACATACAGCTACACACAAAAAATGTATCTGTCAATGTGCATACAACCTACCACTGGTCTCTAGTGAAAGACAGACCCTGGATAACATGAACAATATCAGATGAAAGACAGCAAACACATTCCTACTTTGTCTTTTTTTAAAAAAGGAACAAATGCAAGGAGGTGTAGGACTGTGTCCTTACAAGGCATAACCTCATCGGTTTATGTTTTGGTCAAAGACCGTGAATAAAACATATCTATCTACAAGAATTATGCAGATTATGGTCAGTTATCATAATTTCCAATGGGTGGTTTAGGTTAAGAGTTTCATCACCTAAAGGACACTTGCCATTACTTTATTCACTGTAGCAGCAAATACGAAGATTCAGTGCATGCTGTTTCTCTTGAGCAGCCCTTCCAGTGCAATCCTCAGCAGAGTTCAACCTTCTAAATCATTTGTAGTCAATGGGATCGGAAGGGTGTAACTCTGCCTAGGATCGCTCTTGGCTCAGTAGATGGTGGGAGAGTGGTGCAATTGTAGCTGCCATAGTCACTGGCATTATTTCAAATAAGCCTTCAATTGTGTGTGTGGGGGGGGAATATCACACACTTCTTTGCTGATTGCCAAAAAAGGGAACAGACCGTGTGTTGTCGGAGGATCACCATCAGATAAGCAATAAACTCGTACTTGCCTTTTGGCTTATGGACACTGAATGAGTGGCTACCAGCAAAAACTGGATCTGTTGTAGCCCTTGATGTTTAGAACCTGTCCTAGGCAAGTTTCAACCTTCTTAATAGCTATAATGAGTTCTGAATCGGTCCTAGTGGAGAACAGAGAAATTTCCATCCATCTTTTACTTACTCTGAGTTGTTTTTAAATTGCTCCTTTATTCCCCTTCATATCTCTCAAGGAAAAGTGGGGGGGGGGGGGGGAGGAAAGGAGCCAGGCAGGAGCAGAAACAACTTTGCCAAACCCTTCCAGCATAAAAGGATACAATTTTCTTTTCTTTTTCATTTGATGACTTGTGGCATTATAACAACAATATTCCTCCTTTGTAGCATAATTACAATAAACTGCTGTGCAATGGCATTTAGTCAATTGCAGAAACCTTTTATTGCCTTGTACACAACAAAAAAGCCACAGAGATTACCACTTTAAAGCACACACATATCTTGGCTATTATGCTCTCCCACGAAACGCAAACATTACCGAGGTATAATGGCAATTGATCTATACATAACCATATTTATGTAAATTATAGACACTGGACGTTCATTAATTCAGTCCTGACAAGTATTCATTTCTCTGGAATGAGCGACATGAAACAGATTAACAACATAATGGCACCAGGAGAACAAGAAAATGGGAGAATAAGTTACATACTTTTTTTATTTATTAGGGGCCCAGCCTTCAGGAAACTAAAACATGCCTCAGATCATTACCTCTCCATAAATCTTGCCTACTGCAAAGCTCAACAGACTTTCATGGGATACTAGATGCCAAAAGTTCTGGAGAAAACTCAAGATACAGTGATGCCAACAAATAAGGTGCTCAAAAATGATTATACTTACCCTGCTGAGTACCAGTTTTGTCTCGGATCAAGCACCTCATGTGCTGATGATCTGTTCACAAGTCAAAATGAGCAGTTTTTGAGCATATAAGCCGCCTCAATTCTCTGCAGTGCTAAGCAGTCAATCAAGGGGCAAGGGGTCATGATGCAGAGAACATGTGCAGAGAGTTACTGAGTTCTTCTGTGTGTGGACCAAAGTTCCCAGGCAACAGGGGAAGAATCCCCCCCCCTCTTTTTTGCCTTCAAGTCACAGCTGACTCATGGCGACCCTGTAGAGAGTCAGTTTGGTGAAGTGGTTAAGTGCGCGGACTCTAATCTGGGAGAACCAGGTTTGATTCCTCGCTCCTCCACTTGCAGCTGCTGGATGACCTTGGGCAAGCCATAGTTCTGTCAGAGCATGAACTGCACATATTATTCTTTATTGCATTACTAATTTGTGAATGTATGTAGTATAACATAAGAGTTGGATTGGATTGTACTGCAGGTACTTTACCACCAGAATTTGTTGTAACAATTCATGGCATTAATAGAGACTTAGGTTGAAGTGGTTTGTTATACAGTTGTTTTTCTTGTGGTTTTCATAGTTCTGTCAGAGCTGTTCTCTCACAAGCAGTTCTCGAAAGAGCTCTCTCAGCCCCACCTACCTCATAGAGTGTTTATTGTGGGGAGAGGAAGGGAAGGAGGATGTAAGCCGCTCTGAGACTCCGAGTGAAGGCTGGGATATAAATCCAATCTCCTCCTTCTCTTCCTCCAGGCAAGAGACAAACATAGGTAGTTTCTATTGTCTGACTCTGTAGCAACCCTGGTATTCTTTCTCATCAGATCTTGGCTAGTACTTGGATGGGAGACCTTCAAGGAATACCAGAGTCATGACAAAGATGCAGGCAATGGAAACCACCTTTGAACATCTCTTGCCTTATAAATCCTATGGGGTCTCCATAAATCAGCTGTGACTTGACTGTGTTTTCACCACCACTGCCTCTCATCCAAATATTGACCAGGGTCAGTCTTGCTTAGCTTCTGAGATCTGACATTGGGCTAGCCTGGGCTATCCAGGTCAAGGCATGAATTCACCAACCCAAACAGTTTTCAATGCATTTTAAAACACTTGAACGCTTGGTATCGTGACCCCTCTTGGGCAGGACACACACTTGGCATCAAAATTTTGTCCAAATGGTTATGTGTCTTTCTTCACCTCAGTATAGGGGGGGGGGGGGGTGGAAATGACAACATTTTTTCTCTTCCAACCCAGATACAGCCATGCATCACTATGAAGAAGGGAATGGTGCTCCTGCAGTCATCAGTCTCAGTAAATGCCAAGATAAAAAATGACACAGAACTCTTCTTGGTTAAGTAAAAACTGAAGATACAGGAACAGGTGATTACTGAGTGACAGGAGGGCAGATTATTTAGAAGTGCTTATTAGACAGACATACTGAGGTCCTAGCATATGATACAAACAGCAGTTGCCTGTTATTCCATGCTCATTATAAAACCCAACTGGCATTTTTAGAAGAAGAAGAAGAAGAAGAAGAGATTGGATTTATATCCTGCCCTTCACTCACTTGGGCTGAGGACAGACGTAATCTACCACGGAATGGCAGCGGGGCGAAAAGCTGCGGGGGAAATCTCGCCCAGGGCTGGCCGTTCACACTGGCCAGTTTCCCATGGGAGCATGCCGGGGAGGATGTGGAACGAAGTGTGCAGACTGCTGCGGAGCGGCCCCGGGTGGGCCAGCCTCCACAGCTCATGGCGGGGCCGTTTCAGCAATAGTCGCATAGGTGCCTATGCGCATAGGCGCATGGCCGCAGTAGCAGGCTAAAATTTAAAATCTCCCCATCTCCTGTATTGGGGCCCCTTGTGCATATGAGCACCTATGCATATATGCACATCGCTCCATGGTGGCATGTTCACACTGCACCCTCCGCTTGAATCCCACCTCCTCCTGTCCACACAGCCGGGAAGCAGGATCAAGCGGGAGAAGGCCCCTGGACACCGCTTTCTGCCAGTATCCACCTGAGGCGGCAGGGAAGCACTTCAGAAATGGGTGAGTACTGAAGGGAGATGGAGGACAGCTGCAGCTCTCTGAACTTCCTCCCTTCCCCTGCTTCTGAAGCAGAGCTCTCCCGCCCCACATTGCCAATCTGTCTTCAGCCTGGGAGTCTCAGAGCAGCTTACAAACTCCTTTCCCTACAAGGGAGTTTGTAAGCCGCTCTGAGACTACAAGTGAAGGGCAGGGTATAAATCCAATTTCTTCTTCTTTCCCTCCCCACAACAGACACCCCGTGAGGTAGGTGGGGCTGAGAGAGCTCTGAGACCACTGTCCTTGAGAGAACAGCTGGTACAGCGCTATGGCTTGCCCAAGGTCATCCAGCAGGTAGAAGTAGAGAAGTGGGGAATCAAACCCAGTTCTCCCAGATTAGAGTCCATGCACTTAACCACTACACCAAACTGGCTCTCCAGGCTCTTAAGGATGCATTGAAACAGTTGAGACCTATCTCTGCAAATCAGCTCTTGAACTAAGTCAAATGGACCACAACCACAATGGGGTGTATCCAATTACTCTGTTATGCTGATAGCAGAGATTTCTTCAGGTGGAAGGAGCTTTTCATATACTGGAAGCACCTTACATTTGTGGAAAACTCCTTATGCCAACAGAAATCTCCTGCTGCCAGTGGAAAGCTCCATCATCAGTGGAATGGAGCTGCTAGATACAACTCATGGATCGGGAGTCTGCATTAAAGTAGTTTATTCCATGCCCCCTTAAATCCATGTGCTTTTTCATGCCACAAGGACAACCTGGTTTTTCTCTGTGAATTAAAAGAGTACATGTTGTTCACTAAAACAGGCCATCTTTGACTAGGGTGGCTGATGTACAATTCCCATCAATTTTATTTGTGTACAATGATGATAGAACACACACAAGCTGGTCACTGCGTGCAACAGGAGCAATAAATCTGTGAATTTATTGTGTAAATGTGCTGTGGTTACAATGCTGCGTGGCTACAACAAGCGAGACTGTTTCCCCACAAACATATTTATTATCATTGGCCTCTCTTCTACTGTATTCAGTACAACATACCAAAAATAACTATGATTTAAAGTGCTATCCGTCAATTTGAATATTGAATAAATTCTGTGTATTATAATGAACTATGGCTAAGCACACTTTTAAAAAAACAACACTAGACTTACTTCTCATCTGTGGCGATCTACATTTACTGGGGGGAAATTGATGGCTTACTGTTGGCCAGCAGTCTTTCGACTCATGTTTGAATATTCATGAGTCTGCCACGCAGCCAAAAGAATGGCACTTTAAGTATTAGAGTCTGTACTGGAACCACATCAGCCTGATTGCTTCATGTTTTAATGTCCTGAGTGGTCTACCATAGAAGGATTACTCTAGAAACAGACTGGATAGCCTTACTGAATAACAGCACTAATTCATAATGCACTGGATCGATCTCACATCCATCTTCTGTAAGGGCTGCTGATCCCATCTCAGACACATTATCAGGGACTATAATTAGAGTCCATGGCCATCGCTTAGTGATCCGCCAATCCAAGTAATCCTAAAACATGAGCTAATGATCATCACACACACCCTTGCACACACACTGTAAGATTAAATCTCAGGTCTTGGTTGGCTTGTGCTATGTGAATGCATTAAGCTGTCTTTTAGTAAGTCAGACCCATATTCTATCACAGTCAGTGTTGTCTACTCAGACTGGCAGTGGTTCTCTAGCAGTCTCAGGTGAAGGTTTTTCACATCACGTACTCTCTGATTCTCATGACTGCAGATGATGGAGACTGAATTTGAGACCTTCTGCATGCAAAGCAGATGCTTGTGGGCTTTCCCCAGGCACCTGACTAGCACTAACTGGAAACAAGGATCCTGGTCTCAATGGACCATTGGTCTGATCTATCATGACTGCTCTTACGTCCTTCTAGACTAAGGCCATGAAAGTGAGAGTCATGGTGCTCAAACATGCCTGATAGTCTAAAATCAATAAAAATGACCAAGTCAATCAAAACAAGCAATAACCAAAGTTACAGCCATAAAAAGTCAGGGTTTTTTTAAAAAAAAAATAATATGGTAAAACAACAGAAAGCAGGGAAGAGAGACTCACAAAAATTGCACAGGACTGGACTGTAAATCAGAACACTCCAAAGTATGAGATATTTCCTTTCGAAGGAACTGCCTAGTACAATGGTGCTCACTCCATGGCTTGTAGAGAGCCACCTTCCCAGTTACCATCAACCAGGAGAGCCACATTTACGTCCATTCCTGGCATGATGCCTGCCCCCTATGGCAGCTCACAGTTTACCCATTCCTCAAGTGGTGGCTGTTCAAGAGGAAGACTTAACTCCCAACGCCAAGCCCCACAATGCAAGGGCCTCGCCCAATTTCCTGAAACATGGGATAGGTGTCACATTAAGGAATGGTGCTCAGAAGAGCCAAAGGTGGCATGTGAAAGAGCCAAACATGGCTCCTGGGCCATTGAGCAAGTCTAGTATTTTATTTCTGGCTGTATACATCTTCCACAAGACTGCTCTCTGACTTGTTGCTTGGTGACTTCACTTTGGGGGGAGGAGGGGATTTCTAAAAGAAACAGTGGGATATTCTGAAATGGGGTTCACCAAACAACTGAAAACCCTGGCTTGAAATCCCTAGCCAGCCAGTAGTTCACCGACAAGCCACATGTCACCTTTCCTCACCCTTTTCTGTTTCTGTCTTTAAAGGCAGAGCTACCTGCTCATCGAATGGCACTGTGCTTCAAAATGGAGATCAGGTCTTCTCAGTTTCATACTTACTCAGATCTTCCCTTTGAATGGATGTTATGTGGAGAGGGTTCTCCCACACATGAAAGAGTCTCCGCACATGACCCTGCCCCTTCATTCTGAAGTGGTGCAGTCCAAGGAAATGTGGATCACACGCTTGCTCTGAATGTGTGGCTGGGTTTACAATATGGGTCTGCTTTCTCCAGCTTTCAGAAAGAGAAAAGGAAAGAGGAAAGTACTAGATGTAAAAGAACAAACAAAGGAGAGGCAGATCTCAAGAGATGCCACTCAACTAGAGCTGAGCCAGATTTTCATGATGATAAGACATTTGTGTCAAAATGGCTCAGGAGGAAGGATTACCTGCAGTCTGTCTAAGCTTGTGCTCATCTCAGAGTTGGTCAGAAAGGCTCAGGGTTTGTACACTTCCCTTGCTCCCAAGGCTCAGGTGATTTCCTAGGCTGGGCCCTATGAGCTAACACAGGGAGTACACAGATTCCTGAAGCCTCATCAACCAGCCCTTTGGGCTTTAGTCAAGCTTTGCCATAGCTCCTGGAACTGGATTTAAAAACAAAAACAAAATTGTATGGGGTCAGTAAAAAAACACTACAAAATGTAGGTTTTAGACAATGATGAAGTAAAAAACAAAGCTAACAAAGATAGGTTGTCTCAGCCGTACGTATCCCTTGTTTAACAAAGGAAACACTTCAGAGGATTTGTGTTGCTTGATGCATTTGGACTGGAAGAGAAGAAGAAGAAGAGTTTGGTTTTTATACCCTGCTTTTCTCTACCCGAAGGAGTCTCAAAGTGGCTCCCAATAGCCTTCCCTTCCTCTCCCCATAGCAGTCACCTTGTGAGGCAGGTAAGGCTGAGAGAGTTCTGAGAGAACTGTGACTGGCCCAAGATTACCCAGCAGATTTTGTGTGGAAGAGTGGGGAATCAAACCTGGTCCTCCAGATTAGAGTCCACCACTCTTAACCATTAACACAATGGTGGAGACATTTTACACATTTACCATTTGGTTCCTACCCCACACATATCAATTTCCTATAGACCTCTCTGAGGAGGCTGGTTAGAGATTTTTGCTCCATCTGTCCCTGCATGTCCTGCTCTGGACTGGTTTCCACAGGATGGACATACAAAGACATCCACAGATGGTCAGGACCATGGAAAGCTCACTGGGGCTGAATATTGATAAGGGAGCTTGGAATAGTACCAGGTTCCCCCCCCCCCCCACACACCCACACAAACATGAGACATCCATATCGAGTTAAACTAGCTTAATTTAAATGGATGGTCTGCATCCTAACCTTTTAGGGTAGGTTGCAACAGGGCAGCCCACAGCTACTCCAAATTTCGAGCAACTCCATCCTGGCACCTAGCCTCACCTGTGAACTTACCAGCTTTGTTTAACCCCACTTGCACATTAACTGTGCTGAGCCTGGAGAGGACAAAGACCTCAATGGGGTATAATGCCATAGGGTCTACTCTCCAAAGCATCCACCACCCCCACCCAGGGGAATTGATTTCTGTAGTTTGGAGATGAGCTGTCATTTCAAGGGATTCCCCAGGTCCCACCTGCAGTTTGGCATCCTCTCCTCAAAACCAGCTTGCCTGGGTGGTTTGATAATATAATGGACAGAAGGCTATCCTGCCCCTGAAGGGGAAAACAGACACCCATTTGAGCTTATGGGAGCGCTGCTCCAGCATCCAATCACCTTTGAGAAGGAGGGGTGGAATGTTGGAGGGAAAACACATCAGCAGTTCAGTTCTGCCTCAGGGGGACAGAGCAGTGAGAGCTCCGGCCTGGCTCAGGAAAAGAACAGACAGAGTGAAGGGTAACTCTGCTTGGACGGATTCAAGAGGGAATTAGACCAACATATGGAGCAGAGGTCCATCAGTGGTTATTAGCCACAAGGTATAGATAGGAACTCTCAGTCTGGGGGGCAAGTGATGCTCTGTATTCTTGGTGCTTGGGAGGGGGCAACAGTGGGAGGGCTTCTAGTGTCCTGGCCCCACTGGTGGACCTCCTGATGGCACCTGGTATTTTTGGCCACTGTGTGACACAGAGTGTTGGACTGGATGGGCCATTGGCCTGATCCAACATTGGCTTTTCTTATGTTCTTATGGTAGTGTGACAGAGTAGTTTGGCTCTACCTCTGAGAGAGAATAGAGTACCTGATTGTTAGGCCTGTCTCTGGTAATAAGCAGACCTTGTACCATTTAGTCTGACTCTTGAGAAAGGGCAAGCTTGGTGTGGGTGGAATCCTGTGTGTATGAGAGAGGATCCAGCCTAGTGGCTAGTCAGTAAAATCCTGTTTATGCCTGAAAGCATTAAAGAAAATTGAAACTACTCTCTAAGTTAATGTGCCTCATCCGCTTTCTCATTTGTCTATCAGGAGTCCTGAGCTGCTGATCTTTTCCTGGAAACCAATCTGTAAATAAATGAATAAATAAATGAATAAATAAATCTTTGTAGTTAACATACAATTCCTGCCTCAGTGACTCCATATTCTACTTGTGCGCCACAAAACTTACTTCACAGCAGTGAACCCAAAGCCTATACACTTGCTACCTTTAGACCATCTGGTATTCAAGAGGAAGGTTTATTATAGTTTAAAATAAACTTGGTTCCCCCCAAATCATAAGGAGGCTGTGTGGTTCATAGAAAAGTCTAGTCACAAATATCCACACTTGAAAGGAGATATATTTCTAAATAATAAAATAATACTGAATAAGTTGTTGCCTTTCTTTAATCCAAGAACTTGTATCTTCCTTCCTGTGTCCACATGTAATATAAGCATTACTAACCCAAAGACATTTGAATACAAGAATACAGTGAGGAAAAAGAATCCAATACAGAGGAAATAATAATGGTGAGATATGCAGGAGAAATGAGTAGAAAACGCCAGGCAGGCCACAAAGTTCAAAACAGAAGAAAGATGTTGCAGATGAAAAATGATCATGCTGGAGAGAAGAACATTGCAATATCTAATGGTGGGGGCATAATAAGGGAGTGAACCAAGCAATTCAACAGGAAAAAAAATGAGTAGATTTTTTGAAACTTAAAGCTGAAACTGGTAATATTCCAGTTGTGGACTGACTGAAAGGAATAAAAACAAGAAGGAAAAACCACACCCATTATGAACAGAATAAATGTATGAGATGTCCTGTTTCCTTCAGTAGTGTCTCCGTGGGGCTCAAAATTCTGTCCAACACTGAGACAAAGGAACCATCTTAGCGAGGCAGGGAGCAGAATCCAGGTCAAGATTAAACAGTGGGAGGATATCCAAAAGGAGGAGCATTGGCCAGGCAAGTGGCAAACAGATCAGAGAATGAAAAATAAACTTGTAAATCATTTACATAAAAGTAAGAACTGATACTAAATGAATGGATAATTGAGCCAAGTGACTGGAAATGATCAACAAAGTAGGAGGACAGCAGTAAAGACTGTGGGTTGGTTGACTGGAGAAAGAATGATAAAGGTATGCAGAATTATTATACCAAGATACCAAACATTATTTTATATACATACCATATATATATGGTTTGTTAAAATATAAATATATGTTATGACAACTTCATTTAATTGAGCTAAGAGGAATAACTTGAAATGACCTACTCCTGATCTATGTATCATGTATTATGTATTACAATAATGTCCTTGATATATGTAAAATCCTTAGACGATTAATGACTAGCTTTACATCCCCTCCTTTTTCTTTTTTTGTACTCCCCCCCTTAGTTTTATAACAAAATAAAACATTTTAAAAAAGACTATGGGTTGGGTCCGGATTAAATTTCCGGCTCACACAAGGCATTTTGCACTTCTGCCAATGGAACAGAACAATCCAACCTCTCCTCCGCCCACTGATCTCCATAAAATGCTGCTCCTGGGGGACAGAGGATCCCCCAGGAACAGCATGAGAGGCAAACGGGGGGGGGGGGGGGATCTGCAGCAGGAACAGGGAAATGGTGGAAATTACCCATCCCTTCAATTAGCAGAACTTTTGTTCTGGATCAAACCCACGGACAGTGCAATCCTATTCAATAATTACAATGGTTTTAGACTGGAGGAACTCTGTATAAGACTGCCCTGCAGGTTACAACAGACTTTCAAGAAACTTAGAAGGAAAAGCATGCAGGTTTTGAGGATGAAATAACAGAAGTAAAAAAACCAGGCAGACAGAAACAAAAGACGTAAAAAATGGAGGCCAAAAACACTGAGAAGAGGAAAAGACTGAGCAGAACATGAAGCATCAAGAGAAATGGTAACATGGATAGAGGGTATTTTAGCAGCAAAAGATTAGACAGAGCCAAAGAGTAAGTGTGGGAGGGTGAAAAGAAAGACAGTGGGGGAACAGAGTGGGGGAGAGATAATGGATTGAAAAGGGGAGGATAAAGTACGCTTGCTGTGAAACATGGCAAGGAGAAACAAATTAAATAAGTTTATTGATTGCATTGATATGCTCCATCAGGGAACTCAGGGACACATTGGCCACTATGGCCACTGGACCTTTTCCCAGTGAGCCAATGACCTGTTCCCCCATCTGGGCTCCACCAGTGATGCACTAGGCAGCATGTGTCCAGGGGAAGACATTGCCCGACCCACCCAAGCTCCACCCAAGCCCCCTCAAGCCCCATTTGGTGCCAGGAAGGCAGTGCCTGGCCTGCCTGAGTCCACTCAGTGTTGGGAAAGTACCACCCAGCCATGCTACACAGCTGCCTCTTTGTCCCTCCCACCATCTTTTGAGGGGCACAGCCCTTTTCCAGGGCCATTTGGCTTATACAGAATCCCATCCAAGCAATGACCAGATCCTTACCAGCTGTGCCAGGTGCCCTCCAACAATACCATGAGTATCATGAGGAGCACAGGAAATATAAAACAGGTAGACAGAAGCACTTGTGGAAGACCAGTGAAAATAAGTATGGAAATGAACTAACCAGGGTTGGGAAAGGAAGAATTGACAAGCATGAGGAAAAACCTACAGAGATTTCTATATTAGGGATTGAGAAACTCCACCTGCAGGTTTATTTTTTCATGTTAGAATTTAGATGCAGTGACATAAAATGGCAAGCCACCCAGAAGATGGCCCAAGTTCCCTAGGACTGAATCCAGTCCACCATTCACAAGACCCTAGTTGTTCTCAGTTTTATTTCAGTAATTTCTATGACCCCATCAGCAGTCCTTATTGACGGTGCAGTCCTCTGCAGAATTATGCCCTCCACTGAAATCAATAGGCTGACAAGGACATAACTATACTTAGGATTGCACTGTCAGGCAGCTGCAAAATGTATATTGCAACTTTAAGCTTCAGAGCCTAAGTCACAGCCTAGAAAGGAAGTAAATAAAACAAATGTGGTAAAATGATAGGTGATTTACTGCTGGATTTAAATCATGGTATTTGAAACCATGAAACTCTATTAAATGCATGCCTCAATAAACATGACCATTCTATGGAATATATCTAAAAGGTAACTGTGGTGAGCTTCAGTAAGTAGAAGAGCCTGGTTGCAGAGCCTTAAGAGGTTGGGCTGAAAAGTGCAGTCCCATTCATTCACTCACTCACTCACTCACATTGTTTGTAGTCTTTGCACTATAACACAGATAGCAAGGCAGGAATCATAAGACAGTAATGGTCATGGCGGACTCCACCATTCATGGAAAGACTGTTACGTTCAAGAAGGACTCTTCCCAATGTGTGGAAGATTTCTCCATGAGTGGAAGGGCATCTTTGGAACCAACTGAATGCAACCTCGCTACTGGGAGGGGTAGTCAAAGCAAGGCCACTTCTCCAGATTTTAAGAGTGATGTTGACTCACATGGAGAAAATTCATTTAGGTCTTTTCAGGGAATGACCAACATGTGTAATTGTACCCAGAAAGCTACAGGTAGACAGTACTCACAGTTAGTTACTATTGGCAGCACTAGTTGTCTGTCAAACGGGATATTACAGGAAGATAATCCTTTTTAAATTGCTAATGATGAAGGGGGGGAAGACATTTGTAGGTTTTCACATCCCCTCTGAAAAAGAAATGCATATTATGAGACTGATGAGGATGCTGAGAGGCTCAGAGCCACTGAACAACTTGAGGACATCTTCTTAAACTGATCTGTCATCCTTTCCTGCTGCATAGGAACCTGACATTTGGCTGACATGTCCAGGCCTTCTCTATGCTGCAGGACACAGTCAAAGGCTTTCAGCAAACAAGATCTCTCCTCCAGTGTGACAGGAAAGCAGATGGTTTCAAAAGGCCCTGGTTTTGCCTTTGAGGCAACATATGGAATATTAATTAATAACATTAATAGACCTTTTCCGCTTTAAATTTTAATCTGTTTGTTGGAGCTTTGTTGTGTATGGCAAATCAAAGGTTGCACTCAGGAGCTTGTGTCATTTTTGTTGCTTTTCTATTGCTAAAACGACCTTCATGGAACCACGAAGGGAGTGGATTGGGAAGAGAGGGGAAGATGCAGAAGGAATCACAGAGCCCCTTCAAATGCAGCTGCGAAGGAACAAAGCAAAACGGAGAGGGAATTTACACAGCAGGGAAATCTAATCTAGTGTCTGTGACAGGCTGATGGCTCTCCACCTTGGTTTTAGGCAGCAACCCTAAGAACCCTTTCCTGGGAGTGAGCCCCACTGAATAAAATGGGACTTACTTCTGAGTAGATCTGCTTAATCCCTTAGTGACCACACAGAGTATAAATGTATTTTTCTCACCAATTACAGATGCTATCAAATTGCAGAACCCCACAGTACACATTTCGATCTTGCATTTCCTCTGTGCAAATAGAACCCATGACTCTTATTTTTTTGTCCCGTCCATCCCAAGAACTGTTACATTAATACCATGCAGGTTGTATATGCTTTCTTGCTTCTTATGGCTTAATACTGGTGCTTCTAATGTTGTCATTTTTATGATTTTAATATTTTTACTTTGTGAGCCACCTTGAGCAGATCACTGGAGAGGCAAGCATATGCATTTACTAAATAAAATAAATACATTTTCTGCTTCCTCACCCCAACTTTCCCCCAATTTAATGCAGTGGTAATTGTGTGCCAACTGCATTTAAATATTGTATTAGAAGTGTGTAACATAAAAATGGCATCATTTGTGTAAAAATGGCTTATAAATATCAATGATGTGGAAACACCAGTAATGACAATGGGCAAAAAAATAAAAGGCTCACTATGTCAACATGGAAAAATAAATTTAAAAATAAATATTCATTGCTGTTTGTAACTGGCCCTTTTGCAAATAGCCAACAGTACAATCCTAAGCAAAGTTACACCCTTTTAAACCCATTGACTTCAATGCGCTTAGAACTCCCACTAGAATTGAACTTCAATTCTGAATAATGGGTTCAGATATGACTGTCATGTAGGGTTCTACAAACCTGGGGGAATGTTTAGGTTTGTGGAAAATCTTACTCAATAACAAAAACTTATTTGGGAGTTTTTAAAAAAGCCTTCAGTCAATACTGATGCCTGCATATTGGGGGGGCACTATTTTGGGGTTACTGAGCAAAGCAAAATGGTGCAAATGTACTGTGGGCAAGAGGCAGGAACCATACCTGTAAGGTATTTCATGTGTGTGTTGCTTGTGTTACATATGAATCAGGCTTTCCTTCCTCTTGGCTTGCTTATAACCCTATATGGTATTTACTGCTTTTCAGGATATGGTGAAGTTAGGGATGCTCAAACAGCTACCAGCTCAGCTCACATCCTGTTCACCAGTCATGAACACAAAGTCAGTTTTCCATGGGCCATCAGTCTGTTCATCTGCTCATTTGTGGCTGTTCAGCAGTTTGCTCTGACTATTCCTTCATACAGATCAATCAGGATTTCTTGTATGTACATTCTCACAGAACCTGAAAGAGTTCTAATTCTTCCCCATCCTTGCTGTGCTACTAACTTGCTCAGGAGGCAGTTGTTCAAATAAACAGTTAAATCTCTCACAAATTGTATCAATCAGTCATATATAAAGGGTGTGCTTACAACAAACCCTCCTATTTGGTGTCCATGCGAGTAGTCCTTAGCGATGTTAATGGCTGCTGATCCATTTGGATCAACAGTGTCTTTGTGCACGTGCCGTTTCACAAAAGCTTGATGCTAGTCCACTTGGTAAGCATTCAAGTCATTCTGTGCTGAACTAAACATATGCAGCTATCACCTTATATTTAATGACTACAGTCAAATTTCGTATGGTTGAATACATTCGCTGTGAAATCTGAGGCATTCCTACATAAAATTAAAGGATATGGTATAAGTCTCAGTCCAGTTTTCTGTTAAACAGTAGCATGAAAATATTACTTCCCTCATGTTGATAGTGGAAGAAATATCCATATATCTATACTGTATGTATCTTTAAACCTGGTTGTTCGGTTATGGCCTGAAAAAAAAAGTCTGCTCAGTTGCTTAGCAATATCATGGTACATGGGTTTTAGCATTTGGGGAAGGGGTGGAATGGGTCAGGTCACTAAATAAGCTCTCAGAATCTATTTTCTATGCTTCCCTCCTCCTTTTAAAGGAGCTTTATATTTTCTAAACACGAAACAAATAACTAGCAAAGATGGAATTATACAGCTAGACAATGGTGGGCATTCAGAATGCATATGCCAATGAATCACTTGAGAGCTTCAGAACTCAGCAGCAAATTATACAGCTTTCTTGGGGAAGAGCAGAGAAGCAAAGGGGGGAAGAAAAGGAGGAAAGGTTGTCAGGGCAATAGAATTTTTGACGAGTTATGGCTTTCATTTCTGTCGGAAGGCAGGATAATTCTCTCTGTCCGGCACCAGATAGGGCAAGATGGAACCCCTCAGCTGCACAATTAACTGCAATTGAAATTCGTGGTTGTGCCTGAGCATCACCATAAAGCACCATGCAAAGAAATAGATGCAAAACAACCACACACTCCTTTCTGCATGAACAGAGTGTCTTGTGGCGCCTTAAAGACTAACACATTTAACATGGCATCAGCTTTCATGGACTAAAGCCCAGATGTGCAGTGTTATTCTCAGTTGGCAGATCTATATATATACACATTATATGGAGAAGATGGAGCCAAAAGGCCACAAAATGCTAGAGTGATAGCCTGTGATGTTCTTATGCAAAGCTGAAATATACACAACATAAGCGCAGTGACCATTTGCGAAGGCGGTTAAATGGGAATATTGTAGTCTATTGAGCTTTGCTATGTTAATTGAACAGCTGTAGTCAGAGAAAAATCCCTGGTCATAGAAGGGATGGAAGGGGCCACGCAGGCCATCTAGTCCATCCTCCCTGCTCAATGCAGGATGAACCTAGAGCATCCTTGACAAGTGTTTGTCCAGCAGCTGCTTAAAGACTGCCAGTGAGGGGGAGCTCACCACCTCCCTAGGCAGCTCATTCCACTGTTACACAACTCTTACTGTAAAAATGTTTTTCATAATATCCAGCCGGTACCTTCCCACCCTTAATTTAAAGTCATTATTGTGAGTCCTATCTTCTGCTGCCAACAGGAACAGCTCCCTGCCCTCCTCTAAGTGACAGCCCTTCAAATACTTAAAAAGAGCAGTCATGCCCCCCTTAAACACTGTACCATAGTCAACTATAACATGGACTTTGTAAAAGACTGACTATGTTTCTACATATTAAAATGTTCACATCTACCAATATTTCTATCAATATGTCCAACAGTCACTTGGACTATTCAGATTTTTAATCTTCTTATCCCCTCAATAGGAACTTATCCTGATTGCATCTTGTACACTCTTCCAGGTGTGGGTCCCAACTTTGGGTAGTGTGACAGCAAAGGGAAGGGCAAAATAGAGGGAGGTGAGCCATGTTTATTTCCTTCTGCTTAGCTTTAAGGCACGGCTGTCTCAAGTCATTCTGCTGCCCCAAGTGGGTAGTATGGGAGGAGAGCCACACGGTAAGAGGTATGGTTCCCTCCATCCCTGACTTATGTTGATTTGGAGCTATGCAGTGGCAGCTAAGGTAGAAAAGCACCTCCTCCTGTGCCATGTTTTCAGGGTCCCAAGGGTCTGGAAAGCGATTCCATAGCCAGTTACAGGGTTGCCAACTCTGGGTTGGGAAATACCTGTAGATTTGAGGGGTAGAGCCTGGGGAGGGCAGAGTTTGGGGTGGGGAGGGACCTCAGCAAGGTATAATGCCATAGAGTCCATTGCCCAAAGCAGCCATTTTCTCCAGGAGAAATGATCTTGGTCATCTGGAGATTATTTGAGAGTGCTGGAGATCTCCAGGTGCTGCCTGGAGGCTGACAATACTTAGGGGAGAGCCAGGTTTTTTGAAGGACTTCAGTGAGGTATACTGCCATAGGCTCACCCTCCAAAGCAACCATTTTATCCATGGGGACTGATCTCTATAGTCTGGAGGTCAATTGTAATTCAGGAAAATGTCCAGGCCTTCCCTTTCCCCCCAACCCTAGTTTAACAGTTTAACTGATTAACACGTCAACTGACTCCCTGCTAATGGCCCACAGACTCTTGGAACTCCCATCTTGGAAGTTGTAGTTCTGATTCCCTTTGCTATGTTTGCAGTAAGGCCAACTAATTCCCAAGGTGCATTGCATCAAATGTGGAGGTGTAAAAATTGAGGAGTCAGTGGGATGGGCCAATAGGATGCCAAGGGCAGCTTCCCCAGTGGCCAGTGGGAGAGTAGGTGAGTTGCGTCACCAGCACGACTTGCCTTTTATACACTATAGATTAGTGAGGTGTACAACAGAAAGCATGTCAGGTGGATGAACTGAGATCAGAATTCCTATTGAGAAGTTTGGGTGCACTGAAAAGTGATGAAGGGGGGTCTCACCTGGATAGAATTCTTCCTGTCTTATGGGTGACCCTCTGTGTACATCATCAAATGATTAAGGTTAATTCTCAGGCTGATGCTGGATGCAAGCAGTTTTTAGAAGACAGGCATTGACAAAAGCATATTGTGAGTCCTGCTCCAAGGTCTTCTGCAGTACCAAAACTTTGCTCTGATTCTATTTGCAGCTGGGTTTTCTAGATAAATAGAGCTGTCTGGTTCTTCAGAACATGTATCTGAAGTGAGTGATGCTAATCATAACTTTGGGGAAAGCATGTCGACAGGTCTAAACACTCCCACTAGTCATAAAACAACTGAGAAATGTTGGGGAGTGCAGAATACCTATGATATGACCAGAGCTGCATAATGATCAAATTACTTTCTTTTTCTTGTGCAGCAGCCTAAGCAAAAAATGAAAGATGAGAGAGAAGGAAGAAAAGCACACTAATGCCGATGATTTACAACTCTTGATTGCCTATTCACCATGCTTGAAATCCAATGTTTGACCCAGCAAATTGCCCATTGGCTTATCACAGAAATATTATCTTTCTGTAGGAAACAAAGGGTAAAGATATGTTTAATTTGCAAACCCGTTGCAGCAAAGAGCCCTTCAGGGATGGTTTACATAGTTCTCGATGACTCTGGTCAGGCCTGATTCAGGTACAGGCAGGCACTTAGAAACCCTGGGCATCTAATTAGCTTTCCAATACCAGATCATTTCACTCCTAGCCACAAGTATACCTCAGTAACACTATAGGTTCATTTTGGTTATAGTATATGAGTAAATACTATTAGAGAGTCTCTGCTTTCATTTTAAGCTTTTTGATTAAAGCATAATGATTACATTCTTAACATAGACTAAATCAACAAATTATTATGTCATCCATCTATCAATGTTACATAACTAAAGCAAAGCAATTGCATCACTCCATAAGAGTTTCTTACCCCAAAAGTAAGTGGGTCATGGGTAAGGAGCCCCTTGCCACCCCAGCATGAAATAACGAGACAGACAACAGTTTTGGAATCAAACAAGGGCCACTTTATTAACTATTTAAACAGAACATGCAGCAACGGGTAAACTAAGCAAGCACAGGAACAGGCAAGGCAGGCGTCATTCCCAGACACAGCCTCCTTGCCCTTGTAATGGGCAGGTAACCTAGCCCCAGTCTTGACCCAGTGAGATTCTGGCTCGTAACCGGCGGCCCAGCATACTGGCATCCCCTCCCAGGGGCGCCTACCCCTGAGGCTGCACAGACCTTCAGGGAGGAGCCTAGTCTGAGAGGTTCCCAGAGGCGATCACCATTCACCTCCCCAGACCGCAAGGCCCTAAGGTGGTTCCTGATGACCTCCTGTTCCCAACAGGGATATGCCGTGAGGCACCCACCAGTTCCATTTCTTGCTTGCATAAACCTACCAAGTGACCATACTAATTAATACCCGACCACCATCTATGCCCTTAACCACTAGCAACAGTGTAAGGTAGGCGAAAAAACACCACATCCAAGCGCCAAACAGGAAGGGGTGTAAAAAATTCCTACCCGGCCCCCAAAGGCGACCAGCCTCAGCCTACACTGCAACCAGGGCGGGTGGGTGGGTGAGCGCGCAAAACGGACTGCGAAGGCGGGAACGGGGCAACGGCTCTCATCGAGCTAGCCCCGCCCCCCGCCAAGCCAATGAGCGCCGACGCGCTCTGTTGCTGCCTCGCCTCATGCGAGGCGGCAAACTTGCTCCCCCGCGCCACGGCGATGCTGGGCGGTGGGGAGCCCATTGCCACCCCAGCATGAAATAACGAGACAGACAACAGTTTTGGAATCAAACAAGGGCCACTTTATTAACTATTTAAACAGAACATGCAGCAACGGGTAAACTAAGCAAGCACAGGAACAGGCAAGGCAGGCGTCATTCCCAGACACAGCCTCCTTGCCCTTGTAATGGGCAGGTAACCTAGCCCCAGTCTTGACCCAGTGAGATTCTGGCTCGTAACTGGCGGCCCAGCATACTGGCATCCCCTCCCAGGGGCGCCTACCCCTGAGGCTGCACAGACCTTCAGGGAGGAGCCTAGTCTGAGAGGTTCCCAGAGGCGATCACCATTCACCTCCCCAGACCGCAAGGCCCTAAGGTGGTTCCTGATGACCTCCTGTTCCCAACAGGGATATGCCGTGAGGCACCCACCAGTTCCATTTCTTGCTTGCATAAACCTACCACATGCAAATCCAAGCCTCTGCTTTGGCCTTTGCTACCCCACATGGCAACCGAGAGCCATCCGAATCCCATGCTGCAAGTCCTCTAAAAATAACCCATTGCCCTTGTTTGAAAGGTGCACCCCATCAGGGCGATACAGGTCCGGGAACCTGACCTGTATGCCTGGGTGCGGCAAAAAGAGACCCAACCCGGACTCCATGGCCGTGCGAAGTTGGCTGTTAGCATTACACCTAGCCCTGTCCATACACCTGGGGTCACCGGCATGCCTCCAAACCAGACGGGGGAGCATGGCAGACCATACTATCTGCACACCAGGCCACCTTGACCTGATCAGTGCCAAATCAGCCCTGGCCTGCATCACAAGGGCCACGCCCTTGACCAAACCCAAATCGTTGCCCCCCAGGTGTATGACTAGCACATGAGGGGGGGCCCCCACCTCTCCTCAAACAACAACGGGAGGAGCGCCGGCCATCTCATGCCCCTCCTCCCCAACCTCTCAACCGTTGCCACTTCGCTGAGGCCAAGCTGGGAGCCGAAAGATGTTCTCCTCGCCCGATGAGCCGCCCAAAAGACCATGCTGTGGCCGCAGACTATGACCCTTCGTCTTGTCTCACAGCCTGCAGGACCTGTAAAAAGAACTTTATTAACAAACATCTGAATGAAACTACAACGAACTTACAAGGTACAACGCCTAACATAACTCTTATAGCATCCAGATTTCCAATGCCCTATCGTCTGTATTTTCCTAGCAGGGTACCCCATGGCTGCAGCAGTCGATGCTGCCCCAATTCGGAAAGAATGGGAACAAAAACGAACCCCGCCCAGACCCAGCCGGATCAAAGCCTTCCGAGTCACGGTCCAAAACTGGAACTTCGTAAGAGGGGTGCTGTCGCTATGCCGAAACAAGTAGCCCGGGCCATCACCCCGAAGTGTCAAGTACCGCCTCATGGCGGCGACTGGGCACAGTGCTGACTCCAAACTAGACCCTAGTTCCAGCACACTCCCCTTACCCCTCTGATCAGTTTTAGATCTACGCAACCTAATCCGTAGCTGAAAATTAATGATTGATATGTCCCTAAGCTCCAAAGCTGCACCGGAAACATCAGCCCGAGAGCCTGCCACCAGTTCGCTAATCCTGAGCGCCCCAAAAAAGGCGGTCAGCGAAGCGGCATGAAACAGGCCCACCTCGTAGCTGTCACTACAACAAGAGGGCCACTGGCCCTCCAGCCCCCTCAGGACCATGGGTGTCAAAGGTTCCCTAGTGTCAACTGCCCTAATGGATTCTCGAGACCACCCCTCGAGCATCTTCCGGAGACGGAAGTCGCCCGTGGTGTCCTTGTGACCCGAGGCCTTACTGGCAAAAGCCAGCGCAGACAGCTTGCCTCTGATTGTGTGAGCTGAAAGGCCACCATTCCGTAGTGTCACACAAAATTGCATCAGGTGTGACACAGGAATGGGCCAGACCTGCTGCAAACCCGCTCCCGCCCTGAAGGACAGAAACTGCTGTTCAGGTAAGCTCTCCTGGTAGAAGGGGCGAGTGCCAGGCTCATTGCCCTGTCGGCCTCAGCCCTCCAATCCCCCACACCTCTGTGGGCATCCGTGCCGGGAGCGGGTCGGCCTCTGGAGCCAGCTGACAAAACCTCTCCATCTGTTTACGAGAGAGAGCGTCAGCGATCCCATTAGCGACCCCCAGGACGTGTCTGGCCCTAAACAAGATGTTAAATTTAAGGCACTGCAATGTAAAAGCCCGAACCAAGGCCATGACCCTAGGGGATTTAGATGTAAGGGAATTGATGACATGAACCATGGACTGGTTGTCGCACCAGAAATGGACAGTCCTATTAGCCAAATCGGCTGGCCAAATCCACACCGCTGCGACAATTGGAAAAAACTCCAGGAAGGTGAGGTCCTTGACCCAACCTGCCTGAAACCAATCCTCAGGCCAGTCCCCGGCACACCAATGCCCCCTAAAATAAACTCCGTAACCGGAAGAGCCAGCAGCATCAGATGAAATCTGAAGCTCAGCCTCCAACAAGAGCTCGTCCCGCCAAAGAGAGACCCCATTGAACGAGTCCAGAAACTGTTCCCAAACAAAGAGGTCCTCCCTCATCCCTTTGGAGACCTTGGTCCTATGGTGTGGGAGCCGGAGGCCTCTCATTAAATCACATAACCTCCTCACAAATGCCCAACCCGGTGCCACAACTTTGCATGCAAAGTTGAGGTGACCTACCAACTGCTGCAACTCCAGGAGTGTGACCCTTTTAAGGGACCTTACAGAGCTAACCCGTGCCTTTAATGCTTCCAATTTTTCTTGTGGTAATCTGCAGCTCAAACTAACCGTATCAATCTCAATACCTAGAAACGTCAATGTGGAGGTCGGGCCCTCAGTCTTCTCCGGAGCAAGAGGGACACCCAGCTCATCAGCCAGGTAGACAAAACTGTCCAGCAGAAAACGACACTGACCAGAACCCCTCTTGCCCGCAAAAAGAAAATCGTCTAAATAATGGGCAGTACTACAGAGCCCCGTCCTGGTTCTCAAGGCCCATTCCAAAAACGAACTGAACCTCTCAAAAGCAGAACAGGACACCGAGCAACCCATGGGTAGAGCCCTATCCATGTAAAATTTTCCTTCAAAGGCAAATCCGAGCAGCTCAAAATCCTCAGGGTGCACCGGGAGGAGCCGGAAGGCTGATTTAATGTCACATTTAGCCAACTTGGCTCCCACACCACAAAGGCGAACCACCCGCATGGCCTGATCAAAGGAAGTGTATTTGACGGAGCATAAATCACCTGGTATGGCATCATTCACCGACCCCCCCCCCGAGGGTAGGACAGGTGATGAATGAGGCAAAACTCACCAGGAGCCTTCTTTGGAACTACACCTAAAGGGGAAACTCTTAAATTGGCCACTGGTGGACTAACAAACGGGCCCAAAACCCTGCCCTCCTGACACTCCTTGGCAATCTTGGCCCTAACTATGTCATCCATGCCCAAAACCGACTTTAAATTGCTAGCCAAATAGGGAACCCTCCTCCCCTGAAACGGTATGCGAAAACTGACAGTGAACCCTTCCAAAGGTAGGCCCCGTCGCCCATCCTTGGATAACTACGCAATCAACGTCTCAGAACTCCCAATTTAATCGGGCTAGGCCCCTTTATCAGAAGAGGGGTTGCCTGGCCCCCCCCCCTGAGTACTTGCCTCCTTTGTCCCCCCCCCCCACGGCCCTTGGGCCGTGGACAACTGGATAAGGGATGAGGTCCGGCACACAAGGGGCACTCATGCCTAAAAGTGCACGACTTACGACCGCAGGTTCCCTGGGAAGAAAACTCCCAGCAAAGCTGGCGTTGTTAAACCGCCTGCCCCGCCACAGGGCGGGAACCTGCCTGCACTGGCGCCCTCTTAACAGAATGGCCGCTATGAGACCGCTCACCCCAAGCGGACCTGGCCGGAGACATGATTTGCAGCCACAAGTTAGAACATATCCGGTCCCATCGCATGGCCGGGTTAATGGCTGCCCTCATTCTAAATTGCTCGTCATATTGCGACCAAGCCGGGCTCGGGAAGTCTGTATAGGCCTTGTAGATGATGTCCAAATACTGGAGCATCGAAGAGGCCCTCCACGGCTGGTGTCGCACTATGACTGCTGCGTAGATTAGGAAACCCGGAAACCAGTTGGCCCATGTCCTATCTACTACCCGGCGCTTCAAGCGCTCCTTTTCCCTGTCATCCAAATTATCCTTGTCCTTTTTTTCTAACTCCCGGTAAAGTAGACTAAACACATCTACAAACTCCCCTTTCAGTATTTTATCTTTAGTTGCCATTGAAAGATGGTCACCTAAAGGTAGGTCTGCGTCGCCACTCGGAACCGCCCCCGCAGCCACTGAATCATATGCTGACCCGCCTACATAAGGGTAACCAGCATTGGGATGGGGAAAACCCCAGTATGGTCCAGCTCCCTGACACCCAGAAGGAGAGCCATAAAATGAATGTGAAGGCCAAGGAGCCTGTGGCATCTGGGAAGAGGTGGCCCCCTGCCCAAAAGCCAGGCCCAGAGGCTGGCCAGGCTGCGGCAGAGGCAAAGCAGCTGAACTCTCGCCGCCTGGGCCCCAAGGCCACGTTGATCCCTGCCTACCCAATGCCAACTCCTTACCTCCGGTAAATTGTGAAGGTGAGTAAAGCGCCATCTGCTGCTCCCTTACACCTGGACCCTGTTGGCTAGACTCTGCACCCATCAGGCCTGAAGCCGCCGCCTCCTGCCTGTCCTCCAGAAAGGCCAAACGTGCCAGCACCTGTGCTTGAAAAGACACATTGTCAGATTTGTCAACCGGTAAACCACCTGCTGGCATACCCCGTTCCTTTTCAAGCGCCTCCAGCCGCTGCAGAATGGCCACGTTGATCACATTCTCCTCTTCCTCATCACTGGAAGGAACTACAGGATCAGGCCTTGCCGGAGGTCTTTTCGGCGCCGGGCGCTTGCCCTTGCCCTTACCTTTTCCAGATGCCATAACTACGAACTATTGACAATACAAACGAAAAGAAATGTACGTGAATTAGTATATTCAATTCACCTAATGCTCCCACAGGGATCTAAAATAGTGAGCCACCTAAAATGGCCGCCACAACCTTCTCCCAAAATGGCCCCCGACCATGAGGCCCAAAAGACCTCACTAAAATGGCCACCAATCACCCAGGAGTAAACCTGCAAGGCCAAGAGACCTTACCAAAATGGCCGCCGAACTGGCACGGCAAACAAGGCCTCAACCAGCGTATGGTAACCCCACCCTATAGGGTTTCCAGGGCAAGAGACGTTAAGAGGTGGTTTGCCCCAGCCTGTTCTTGTGCAGCAACCCTGGACTTCCTCTGTGGACTCCTCTCCAAGCACCCACCAGAACCGACCCCACTCAGCATCCAATATCCGATGAGATCAGGCCAACCTGCCAAGATGGGCCGGATCAAAGCTGTCCCAGAAAGGGGGAGGCCCTCCAAGGCCCAGCCACCAAGCCCTACAAAATGAACACCAGTCTGGGGGGGGGGAACAAACAACCAACACCAAGTCAGCCCCCCACCTATACTGCTAGAGAGGCCAACTCCAGGGGGGGGCGCGAGCCACCGCAGAATTAAAGACCGGGGGGGCGCCGCAGCCAACCCGCAGCCCGGCCGTCGGCTCCTTCCACCCCCAGCCGCAGAAGCCTCCCAAAAGAAACACAGAGGGGGGGTGGAACAGCGCCGCGGCAAACGGAACCCCGCAGACAGCTCCCTCCAAGCCTCCCAGAGAAACACCGGGGGGGGGGCAGAACAGCGCCGCAGCAAACGGGACCTCGCCGACGCCGAAGAAGTCAGCGGGGGGGAGGGGGGAAGAGCCGACAGGCTCAGCCGCACTCTACTCGGGCCACCGGACCAAGCCACGGAGCCCCGCAACCAGCCGCCGCGACCGCCGCCACCAAACCGCGGGGGGGGGCGAGCCGAAACAAACGCCGCCGCCGCCGCCCGCAAACAGCCCCCAAGGCCTCGCTGCAAGCCCTAACAAACGCGTGCTCTCCAACTGAGCGCGCAAAACGGACTGCGAAGGCGGGAACGGGGCAACGGCTCTAATCGAGCTAGCCCCGCCCCCCGCCAAGCCAATGAGTGCCAACGCGTTCTGTTGCTGCCTCGCCTCATGCGAGGTGGCAAACTTGCTCCCCCACGCCACGGCGATGCCGGGCGGTGGGGAGCCCATTGGCTCAGTAACACTATAGGTTCGTTTTGGTTATAGTATATGAGTAAATACTATTAGAGAGTCTCTGCTTTCATTTTAAGCTTTTTGATTAAAGCATAATGATTACATTCTTAACATAGACTAAATCAACAAATTATTATGTCATCCATCTATCAATGTTACATAACTAAAGCAAAGCAATTGCATCACTCCATAAGAGTTTCTTACCCCAAAAGTAAGTGGGTCATGGGTAAGGAGCCCCGTCTGAGAAGAAGCTCACGATCAGTACAACTTCCTCTATTTATAGGATTTTAAAATCATCTCCTAACAATAGTTAACTGGCCCACTTGATAAGGGTGCACATTCTTGGCTCACTCATCTCATCTTATAACTTTGAACATCATGCAAGATTATCTATATAGCTAAAATAACCTTTTTTTTAGAATATATAAAGAATGTTAGTTCATTCTCACTACTTTTTTAGTGTAACAAGGTCTTATTTAAAAATAATGACTACTGGTTTCTCATGCATGTGAATCCCTTCTGGCCTTCAACCAATACTCCCATACTTAAATCATATCTTCACTCCTGGGAAGTTGGACATGCTTGCAACCCTCAGATGCGTCTGCACCTGGGCCTCAACACACTGCATCTATTGATAAGGGATTAGATGGCTTCTAAGCCTCACAAAGGCATATAATTGTTACCACTCTGTCTCCTTGCTGATTTTCAAGGCTATTCTATTCTGGGTTTCTAGACTCCCTTCTTGGCAGGCTTTCCTGAGAGGCCAGGTTTGTTCGATTTGTGTGCACCACAACATCTTTTTGGTCAAGTCCAGCAACTGTTCCTCTATATTTCTGGCTGTATCTGTGGCAAAATATTATTTGTTTAGTTGGGAAACTCAGTGAGACTGCTAACATGAAGTTTAGCTAATTGAAACATGGAAGGAAGGAGGGGGGGACTACAACAGAACTAAGCAAGAAAGTGAGACAGGGCAGAAACCAGTGTGAGAAAAAAAAAATTAGCTGCCATAGATAATGTGATTAGAAACCTCAAAGCCTTTAGCCAATGCACAAATACCGTCAGTGAAAAAGCAAAGAGGGTTTCTCTTGGAAGGGAGTTCCAGAGCGTTCACCGTTCTGTTAAAAAGGCCATGAAAGTCAATCGCAGTATAACTGTGCTTGGGCAGGAAAGAGCAGCTGTAGTTTTCCAAGGAGTCAGAAGAGCTGAGAGGCGGCCATAGGCACAAGGGCTGCCCAGGATGTTGCCAGGCACATAAGAATAAGCATCTAGTCCACAGAACAGGAACCGTCCTCTGGAGAGTGTAGTGTGCCGGGCATAAGACGGAATGGATTCCTGTTGCTCAGGGCAGGGCATCACGGTGCTGGCGGGCATGTGTTATTTGAACCTGAATGATCATTCAGCCTCCATCGACCAAAATATCAAGAATATCCAAGACATTTCAAAAGTGAGGTTCTGAGAAAACGCTTAACATGCAGGGAAACCTGAAGGGGAAAAAAAAACAGCAATTTAATATGGGGCTGCAAAAAAAATTGGTAGTCTGCCATGTAGAGGCTATTTTGTATCATCGCTGTGCAATTAGGCATACTGGGAACTTCTACACAAGTGTGATTACTAGGCCAATTAATTTACCTTGATCAAACTTCCTGGATTACATACAAGACAAGCTCCTCTGAGTTTCTCGATGGTTTTGTCAAAATTCATTTCGCATACTATGTCGAGCAGCTTTGTACCTGCACATTAGCTGCTTCTGCTACAGGGCTGGTGGTGTTTTGGTAGAATTGTCAACATACTTGACTAGCCGTACAGTCCTAAACAGAGTTACAGTGGGACACACTGCAAATCAGTTACTGGAGAGGAAACATGTACCCTCTCACTAGGTCACGATGAAGTTATTAAAGTGATGTATCATCAAGTACAGAATCACCTGTTTGCACATATACAGTAGAACACATCTTTTAAATGACCAGTTTAATAAACGTCACATTGCCTGCTTTTTTCACAAACATCTAAATAGTAAGTCTGAACTAAGAAAATCTAAAATGGATTCCCCCAACTATGTGCCTTTTAACAGTTCGAGCAGACAGATGTGCAGCAGACAGATGTGCAGGGGACAGTGACTGCTGTGAGAAAGAAGTTTAATAGTACAAATGGATATAGCTAAATTCCTTCAGATGCACCTAAACAGCTCAGCTAACTACTCTCTTTGATTGTCACCAGAGAGCAGAATGCAAGCTGAATTGATTGCATATTTATATACTTAGGATATAGTTTGGTAATTCTTACTATGTGAACAGTTGGACTTGTGAGTGACCAAGCTTGATGTAGATCATCAATCATGGATGATGATCCACCAGGAGGTTGAAAACTACTGCCTTGTGCTCGCTTCGGCAGCACATATACTAAAATTGGAACGATACAGAGAAGATTAGCATGGCCCCTGCGCAAGGATAAAAAAAAAGAAAGAAAAGAAAACTACTGCCTACTTGGAAATGCAAAAACAAGGCAGCTATCATGCACTTTACTGGCCAAAGTAGATTGTTTATAGGCTGTGTCTACTTAGTGGCTCACAAGTGACAAAGGCCTGTAAGATGAGGTTTTATTTATCTAATATTATTGAGGTATTGAAGGGTGCATTTTCTTTCAAAACATGGAAGCTAGTATAATTTTTAGAAGCCAAATTTGAGGAATATCTGCTTTCCACCTCTAGGGATGGGCACGAACCAAGAAAATGCAGCTCATGATGGTTTGTAGTTGAAGAATTTGAAGGGATGTGTTGTTTGAGTCTTAGTGATCACTCCAGGTCCATTCAAAGCTGCATTAGAGATTTAAAAGATTTAACACATAGGGTGACTATTTCAGATAATAAATGGTAGAATGACTGGTTTGGAGATTGGTTTAATCCCTACCAACCTAGTAGTTTGAAAGCAAGAAATTGTGGGTAGATAAATAGGTACCACTTTGGTGGGAAGGAAACAGCGTCCCGTGTGCCTTGGCGTCTAGTCATGCCCGCCACATGGCCACAGAAACATCTTTGGACAGCGCTGGCTCTTCAGCTTGGAAATGGAGATGAGCACCGCATCCCTAGAGTCGTATTCAACTGGCTTTCAGGCAAGGGAAACCTTTATCTTAGTGGTCTAAGAGCAACTATAAAAGCATGCCTTGTTTTTATTTTTCTTGGCATTGTACTTTTTTTTTGGATTTTGCCTTTGTATTCAGTGTTTTCCTTTTTGTTTTAATCATTGTAAGACATCATTGTCACAGCTCGCTCCCTCTGGGAACCAAATCATGATGATGCAATTACCACACAGAGGCTTTTAATGGTAGCAGTGGGCCTGAATATGGTCACTGTACCAGAGGGGAGACTCATTGCATGGATGGGAATATATAATGATTTTTCATTCAGATTATTCATATACTTATATTTTTATGGTTTTATACATTTTGATATTAAGATTTTATTAGGATTTAATAAGACTCTATTAAGTTGTAAGGCCTCTTCTTTGTAGGTTAGAGTGTCTTTTTAGCTGATGCTAGCAGGCAAGAAGTAAACATTTTTATCAAGTTGCTTGGATGGAATAACTGTGTTAGCTGCCTGGAAGTTCTAATAGGTCTTAAGTGTAGCATTGATGGGATAGTAGAGGATGGGCTTTTTCATAGAAGTATTTGCTTGACTTTTTATTCAAAGTATAGAGTTTATGGTTTTAGTTGTTTAGGGTAAAACTTTGCAGGGTCTGGGTCAACAAGGGCTTTAGTTTCTTATCTGAAAACAACACTTTTTGCTTGGGTGTAGAGAATCCTTGGGTAATGTTGAATAAGGTTAGGTTAAATAAACATTTTAGATATCACGTAGTCACACCTTTTGCTGTAACTGACAAATGAATGTATGCCTACTCAAATGATGCTCTGTAACCAATTATGATTTTTGTAGGTTATCTTTTGCCTATGTCATTTTGGGTATAAAACTTCATGTACTTCCTCATATTGTTTGGAAAGCAGTTAATTTCTGACAGGCAATTTTGACCTAACTGTTTTCCAGTATTTCTTGCAATAAAATACCTGAAGCACTTTCTCCTCACTGAGACTTCACTTGTGTGTTCTTTTTGGACTTGGAAACATATGAGCCATATTTGTGGAACAAAAGCTTTCTGGAAGTCTAGGTAAACAACATCTATTTGGTCACCCTTGCCTACATGTTTGTTCACCCCCTCAAAGAACTCTTAACAGGTTAGTGAGACAGGATGTTCAATTACAACATCCATGCTGATTCTTACTCAATAGCTCTTGTCCATCTGTGCCTCCCAATTCTATCTTTAATAACAGATTCCACTAACTTACCTGTGTACTAACATTAGAGTGACCAGCCTGTAATTTCCTGTATCTCCTCTAGAACCCCTTTTAAAGATGGAGGTTACATTAGTTACCTTCCAGTCCTCAGGAATGGAGGCAGATTTTAATGATAGATTGCATATTTTTGTCAGGAGAGCCACAATTTTAAATTTGAGTTCTTTCAGAACTCTTGGATGTATGTTATCTGGTCCTGGTGATTTGTCAGTCATAGGACTTCCTCTCTCATCACTTCAATCTGACTCAGGTCTTTCAACACCCCTCCCAAAATCAGGGGTTCTGGAGTGGGAATGTACCTCCCATCTTCCACAATGAAGACAGAGGTAAAAAATGAAGAAAAAAACCCCACCCCCCAAAACCTTATCATCCTTTGGTAATCTCTTTACCCTACTGCCTCCCTGACTGGTTTTCTGCTTCTAATGTATTTGAAGAAATTTTTATTGTTGGTCTTTATGTCTTTTGCGCTATGTTCCTCATAGACCCTTTATGCCTGTCTGATCACCAATTTGCATTTTATTTGCCACTGCCTGTGCTCCCTTTTATTTACCTCACTTGGATTAGCCTTCTACTGCTTAAAGGAATCTTTCTTACCCTTTATTGCTTCCATTACTTTGTTTGTTAACCATGCAGGCCTTTTTTTATACCTATTTGTACCTTTCCTACCCTGCAATATACATTTTATCTGAGCTTCTAGGATTGTAGTTTTAAATAGTCTCCAAGCTTCCTAAAAGGATTTGACCCTCCTTACCTTTCTTTTCAGTTTCTTCTTCACAAGCCCCCTCATTTGAGAGAAGTTACTGCTTTTAAAGTTAAAAATGGTTGTGCTGGTCTTTTGGGGTGACTCCCTATTTACATAAATGTTGAACTTAATAACATTATGGTCACTCTTCCCAACCAGTGCTAACACATTGACATCTCTCACCAGGTCTTGGGCATTACTTAGAACCAAATCCAGAACCACCTCTCCCCTGGTAAGTTCTGTGACCATCTGCTCCATGGCACAGTCATTGAGAGTATCTAGAAACCCAGTCTGTTTCTCATGACTTGAAGACTTATTGACCCAGTCAATGTGTGGGTAGTTAAAATCACCTAAAATCATCTAACTGCTTTCCTTAATTCTTTTGCTATTTTTAAATCATCCTCTAACCTTTGATCTGATGGGTGATAACAAACTCCCAGAGTTAAACTTCCTTTTGAGCCCACTGTTTCCACCCATAGCATTTCTCTAGGTGAATCTTTTCCTTTTACATTGTTACATTTCTCTTATTCTCTGAACTGTACACCCTTTCTGAACTGTATACCCTTTCCGACATACAGAGCCACTCCAAGAGCTATTTTCAAGTGCTGTGTAAGTCCCACTGAATTTATTGGTACTTACTGTAGAATAAATGAATAACACTGTGCTGCTTTTTTGAATTTGCATCATTCTACATTTGACAAAGTCCTACCTCTTCATTCATCATGAATGATTAGGGCTACTCAGAGTTCCGTGTACTGATCTGATGGTCTGAACACAGTCTCTTCATGAACAACACAAAGATCTGCATACCTTCTTTTATACACATATAGATTTTCTTCAGAATGCATGGGGAAAATCTACATGTGTATAAATCGTACACACTTAGTATCTGTTCAGACCTTCTGATCAATGCATGGAAACAGGAACAGAAGATATGATCTCTCCAACTCCTACATAAGCCCTGAAAGGGGCTTATATTAGTTTCCAGTAAAAGTCATGTTGTCTGACATACTAACTGCATACACCTGAGCTAATTCATATGTCAGTTTAGCATAACTAGACCTCACCTAGTTTGCCAGTCCTTAAATACCCTGGGCAGGTGACTTGTCTTCTCTAATGGTAAGGTCAGCTCTGTGTAAGCTGTGAGCTATTATAGGGCCTAGAAAAAAATCCCCCCCTTTCCTTCTCAGTGTTTCCCAACAGGTCTTATCAAGTATGGTCAACTGTTCTGGATTTATAGCAGGCAGGTTACAAAGATTGGCAGCCTCTCTAAGGGTTGGAAGTCATTAACAGATGCCTAGCTTTGCACTGGCTATATATCCGCAGGCAGGGGATTTCATCAACGCCCAACTATATTGCAATGGGAAGGAAATTTAAAATGACCTTTTGGTCATTAGTTTTCCTGGTGGTACATCTAAATTTTAAAACAGAAAAATGAAATCCTCAGAACTATGGTATGGAACTAAATGGTACGAGGTGTGGGGAAAGCATTCCATTAATGCATTATGAATTCCATAAATATCATATGAAAGGTGCAGATGTCGTGAGAATTCATAGCTCAATTTGCATCTATCATGCCACATTAGTAGAATTGGTCAATAAAATAGCCCCAGACATCCAAATGTGACTCTCTTTTTAATTAAAAACAGTGACTAATAGCCTGGGAGAGAGGAAAAAAGAGAACTTTATTACTTTGAAAACACTACAATCTGGCTTTTATGAGCTCAGTTTCTTGGGCACGGCATGAAATGTTGCATTAAACCACTGGCTACTGGTGATGTTTGCAGAGAAAAGGAAAGATGAGCGCATTGCAGATAGAAAGGGACACCATGAAGTTAATATGTTTACTTGGCAAAAGAATGAGTGAGGCAAAGATGTGATAAAAGGGAATAAAACATTGCATAATTTACTCAGTTAAGTTTAAGTGGGTTAAAGCTAATACATAGGGTTGCTAGCTCTGGGTTGGGAAATACCTGTAGATTTTGGGAGAGGAGCCTGGGAAGGGCAGGGCTAGGAGAGGGGAGGGACTTCAGCATAATTCCATAGAGCCCACCCTCAAAAAGCAGCCATTTTCTCTAGGGGAACTGATTTTGGTCATCTGGAGGGCAATTGTAATAGTGGGAAATCTCCAGGTGCCAACTGAAGGTTAGGAACCCTACTAGTACACTATGTCCCATGTGGATCTGGTCCATCTTTACTTAGTAGATCTTTCAGATGGTTCACAGTTACAGGAAAGTATACATTGCCTTCCTATTGACTTCTGAGGTAACTACAAAAATGAAAATCAATGATCCCTTGAAAACCTGAGGAGTTGACAGGGGATTGTCAAGAGCTGCCAGGCTTGAATAGGAAGAAATCCACACAAGAGTGCGCAGATATTCTGTGGGAGGAGCCATAGGCCGTCTGGGTTCCCAGAAGCTGAATTGTGCCAAGCAAGGCTATCAAACTGTTTTCAGATAATCTACCACAGCTATTTCTTTGGCCGACTTCTCATAATAATACTAAGCCTTGTTGAGGTAGCCTACACGGGGCTGCTCCTGTGATGGTTTGGAAACCTCATCAACTTCTATCTGATGTTAAATCAATAAAATCCTGTCATACCAGTGCTGAAGCAATTGCACTGGCTACCCATTTGTTACTTGACCAAATTTTACATGCTGATTTTAACTTTTAGAACTGTAACTGTCCTGGATACCTCAAAGAACATCTCCCCCCGCCCCCAGTTTACCATTAGCCAGAAAGGCTTTGTATCACATTTCAGAGGATGAAGAGGATAGGCCTGCTGTTGTGCCCTGCAGAGCCTTCTTGGTGGTTTCCTCAGTTTTGAAAAACACTCTCCCTTTAGAATTTCACTATCTTTACATGAAGGAAATGAGGACTGTTCTGTTTCATTTGGTTGTTATTAGTTTAGCTTCCTGCTTTCCTTTGCATGGTCATTTTGTTGGTTCTGTTGGTTATATGCGATGTGTGTGTGTTTACTGTTAACCACTTTGCAATAGTGTGCATAGTGGCTGGAGACTAAATAAGGACTATGAAGACCCAGGTTTAAATCCCCACTTGCTCATGAAACTCACTGGGTTATCTTGAGCTAGTTAGTCTCTCCCTCTTTCTCTCTCTCTCTTTCTCTCTTTGCCTTATTCTAGCTCACAAGGTTGCTGTGAAGATACAACGAGAGGAAGGAGAGCCATGTGTGCTGCCTTCAGCTCCTTGGAGGAAGGGTGGGATACAAATGTGATAGACAGCAACTTGATAAAAAGCAGCCTGTGCAGTGAACTAATTATGACTTGGACTACAGGTGGTGTTGATATGACTGAACAGTCCTTCATACCCACACTGAAAAATGACGTGTCAGGGAGACAATTAAGGAGGAGCTGTGGATGGCTTGAACACATGAAACAGTCTGATACTGAGTCAGACCATTAGTCTACCCAGGGCTTTTTTTGGTAGAAAAAGCCCAGCAGGAATTCATTTGCATAATAGGCCACACCCAACAGCAGAAACTCATTAGCATACTAGGCCACACCCCCGATAGCACAGCTCCCTCCCAGGATTGGTTTCCTCAGTCTTGCGGGGCGCATTGGGAACCTGAGGGAAGGAAGGCAGTTTCTGGATCGGCTTCCCCAGGTGCCCCGCAGCTGTGGGGTACCTGGGGAACCCAAGGAGGGTGGCAGTTTAAACTGCCTTCCCTCTCTGGATCGGCTTGGCTTCCCCAGGCACTCTGCAGCTTGCAAGGCACCTGGGGAACTCAAGGGGGGGCTGTGGGTGTGGCCAACTCAGAAGCCAGCCGTAACTCCATTCCTGTGCGTTCCTGCCCAAAAATAGCCCTGAGTCTACCAAAGTCAGCATTGCCTACACAGACTGGCAGCATCTCTCCAGGGACTCATCCAGAAGTCTTTCACATCCTTTTAACAAGAGATTCTGGGCTTTGAATCTGGGGCTTTCTGGATGCAAAGTAGATGTCCTATCACTGACCTGCAACTCCTCTCCTGTTGTCCACGATGTGTCTGCTTTCTATTTGAGGAAATTATTTGCAGTGCCATTGTAAGCAGAGTTGCACCATTCTAAATCCACTGAAGTCAATGGGCTTAGAAAGGTGTAACTGTTCTTAAGGCTGCACTGTCAGATACATTGCCAGCAATGAAATGGGATGTAATAGCTAACTTCTGGTGTATTGTGCCTTCTCTTTATTTTGGGTCTGAGTTGCCATGTTTTCAAATGGCTAGACTGGTAATGCTGACCAGAGGTCAGGCTGAGGTTAACTACAGTTATAATTGGCCATTTAAACCGGATGCCACCTTTAATGTACCTTGTAGCCTTTTTCCTCATTTGAATTCACAACCACTCTATTTTACAGGTGGATAAATGATCATATGAGTGTGTTATTCACAGCTATCCAGTGACAGCCAGACAATCTGTCCTCCAACAGTGGATGAGCATTCCACAGGGGCAATGCACTTCCAAAGCTAGACCAGTTCTGTCCATGCCATCAGCACTGGAGTATGGAGCACAAGCATAATTTCCCTGGACCAAAACTCGTAATGCATCCCACTGGCCCAAGGTATGTACATGCTATATATACAATGTCACAGATGATGAAATAATAATATTCTGTTTTCTTTCTGAAATGATAGAAATGGGCTATATTTGGGATCTGAAGGACCTCTTCCACCCTTATCAGCCTGCCAGGTCTTTGAGGTCCATGCATAGTCCTATTTCTGGTAGATGGGAACTGGTTTTGGCTGAGGTAAGGCTGTTTGGAACTTGAAGGAGACTATTTTCAGCCACCACTCCCCATTTGTGAAGTTCCCTCCCTCAGGGATTGGTGCCAACCCTACTGGCCTTCCAGTCTGGATCCCCCTCCCCCAAGCTCTTGGACAGGACTGAATATTTGTGACAGCATTGCTGTTGTTAACTGCTGTGGTTGGGGCTGATTTTATGAGAAATTGTTTACATTTTACTCCTTGTTAGCCAGTTGGAGAACACTGTAGATGAAAATGTGGCTTAGAAATTGGCAAAAGACAAAAACGAAGGCTTGCTTCTTGAACCACTCTCTCCTCTGAATGTCCTGGGAAAGAATACCTATTTCCTCCCAGGCATGAGCCGTCATCCCATGACTATCTCAACACATGGAACCAGCAGGTATAAATAGAAACCATATTGGCAGAAATGATTGTGACACAAACTTGGGACTGTAGCTGTGATGGGACCAGTTCAGGTGACCAGATTCATGGCTAGCTTTGGACCACTTTAGCTCTCAAATCAAATTAAACTAAATGTCGCTAAGAAGGATTTTTATATGTGGTCCTTATTTTTGAGGGAAAATGGGATATGAGTGTATGTGTGAGTTCACGCATGCAGACCCTGACCTGGATAGCCCAGGTTAGCTCAAGCTCAGTAGATTTTGGAAGCTAAGCAGGGTTAGCCCTGGTTGGTACTTGGATGGGAGACCACCAAGAAAATCTGGGGTTGTTACACAAAGGCAGATGATGGCAACCCACTGCTGTTGGTCTCTTGCCTTGACACCCTTATGGGGTCACCATAAGGTGGCTGCAGCTTGACAGCACTTTCCCCTACCACCGTTTACCCTGACCTGGATGGCCCACACTAGCCCAGTCTCATCAGATCTTGAAAGCCATGCAGGGTCGGCCCTGGTGAGTACTTGAATGGGAGACCACCAAGGAAGTGCAGGGTTGCTATGCAGAGGCAGCCAATGGCAAACCACCTCTTTTGATCTCTTGTCTCTGACTCTCAGAGCAGCGTTGCCAGCTTTTCAAAAAGCTCCTTTCCCTCGAATAAGAAATAATAAATGTTCCCTATTTTGTTTCTCTTGATGTTCATTTATATTTCTTTGAATGGTTTCAGCTCTCCGCTTTTCGTTATTGGTTTTGTAGATTTGTTTGCATAGTGTATGCATGCTACATGGTTTTTATATGCAATTTACACAGTATTTATATGCACACTGAATGCTATGTATGCATATAATATGCTGATTTATTGATGCACAAATCACACTGAAAAAAAAATGGGCACATATTACAATTCAGTGCAAGGGAGCAGAAAAATATGGAAAATGGAAGTGCCAGGGGTCATTTCGAGCAGGAGCTCGGGGGAGCTCAGCTCTGGGAGTTGGTGCCAGCCCCCCCCCCCCCACCATGGGGGAATGCCTGCTTGTGTCATGGCTGCAGCAAAATGACCCCGTCCCCTGGAAAGGTCCTTGTTCCTCCAACCAGCCTTCTGAAGGCTTTAGCCACCACTGAAGCTATCCTCCCAGAATAGTGGTATTTCTGAGGCTTGGATTAGTAGCGGTCCCCTCTTTCTCTTTCTTTCTTTCTTTCTTTCTTTCTTTCTTTCTTTCTTTCTTTCTTTCTTTCTTTCTTTCTTTCTTTCTTTCTTTCTTTCTCTTTCTTTCTTCCTCCCTCCCTCCCTCCCTCCCTCCCTCCTTTCTTTCTTGCCTTCTGACATACTTCCGGTGATGTCAGGTGGTGTAGCATATGCAAATAATTTATGGTAATGAGTTATGCTAATGAGCTCCTGCTCCTCTTTTTCTACGAAATAACCCCTGGGAAGTGCCATAAGCTTAATTCACACCAGGGGCAAAACAAATCCAGAAGAGGAGTCTCCTGTGTGTTACCCCATAGCAGGAGACAGAGGGAAGGTGGGGACTTATGGAGAAGGATTTCAGGAGCCATACAGCTATGCTGGACCAGACAAATGGTCCATCTGTTCTAGCATCTTATTTCACACAGTGGCCACTCGGATGACCCTGAAAGTCCTGTATCAGCAGTGGATGGAGGCTAAAGCTCCTTACCTCTGATATTCAATGGTTTATGTAATTTACACATGGACGTGCCATTTAGTCTTTGCAGCTGATAGCCATTTGAGGGGTCTATCTTCCATTTATTTACCTAATTGTCTATTAAAGACTTAGTGGTCATCCCTACCTCCTATACTGATTAATTCCACATGTTAATTACTCTGTAACTGAGGAAGCATTGTCTGTTTTGTCCTGCATCTGAGAAACCCTGGCTGCAACCTCAGTTTTTTTTTCCTGATGTGGATTGATTAAGAACATGAGGGTCCTTTCCGCATTTGCCTGCCACTCCAGATTTTCTTAGTGTTTGAGTCAAGGCAAAACAGCATCCAGACAACCTAGGGCAACAGCAAGCTGAATATGGGCCGACCACTGAAGGGAGGTAATGTAATGTAGAATGGGGAGTGGAATCTGGAATAAAAAGAAGGCTGAACTAGATTTTAGTGCAGAATGATGGGAAAAAACTGGATTAAAAAGAAGTTTGAATTTGATTTTAGTGCAGAATTGCTTGGAGGTCACTGTGGTGAACATGGATTAAAAGGAGAGTGCAGAAAGGGCCTCAGTTAAAACAATTCAGCTGTCAGGAGAGCCTTGTTTCTTTTGCTCGTCTTTTTTGATTGACAAACCCATATGGGAGGGAAGAATTCTTTTCTTTTTCACCCCTCTTGCTGCTGATACAAACCTATCCACCATGCAGCTTCTGGTAACCATTTTTAAAATGTTGCAGGAATCAAAGTACGAATCTCCCAGCTTCTCCTCCAGCTTCATGGACAGCCATGATCTGTGTGTTGAGGTCTGGCAACCCTGGTTGGTCTCCATGACTTCAAGAGTGACTTCCTGCTCCAAGAACCTCTCCTGTGTCACCTGCAGACTCTGCCCAGTGGATACAGTCCCTAATTAGTTGTTCTTTCACATTTCTAAATGGATCCAGAAGAAAAGTCCAACATGTGCTGAATGAGGTCATCGCTGCAGGAAGCCCAATTAGCTAAAAATAAAACTGCAAATGTTACTTGAATTGGCACAGGCAGTTGCCTCCAAGAGGGTCATAATCAAATTGCTGCCTTTGTTCCAGAAGGTTTAGCAAGTCCTTTTACCTCCCAATGTGTTCCTGACCCCAAGATTGGCTTTGGGAAGGGCAGAGGCATGGATGGAAAAATGTGACGGCTGTCTTATTCCCCATCCCCTCTGAACCTTCCTCATTTCCTTGCTATGCTTACAATTACCTGGACAGAAAACATCTGCTGGTGTCCATTAAGGAATAAAGATTAGTAGCTTTTATTTAAACTTGGCGTTCTTGGTTATTTACTGGGACTTGAGCGGGGAGGGGGAGAGAAATTGGAACCTAATTACAGAGCAGATGCTGAGAGTGGTATTTATTCACCAAAACCGCACAGGTCATTCATTAAAATATCAGTTTTAATTAGCAAACACCTGTTTTGTGTTTGATTTTACACTGATACGTACTGTCTGCAATTTGCTTTCTTCAGTACAAGCAATTAGATAGCCCTGACAGTAACAGTTAATCTAATTAGAACAGGGGTGCCCTGGGAACCCAGCGCTGACTTCAAGAAATTGCAGACACATAATCACAGCTCCATTCCATTAGACGCTGGAGGTAGTGGTGGAATGTCTCCTCCATCCCTGCTTATGCCGGACTTTATTTTCTGGGGGAGGGGAAAGCGTCAAGTGAAAAAATGGCAAATGAATTCGGAGTTGCAAAAGATCGTGCATGCAATCTGTCCACGGACTTTTAAATAGCTGTTGAATCATGTCCCAGAAGTTATAGTGATAAATGGTAGATTCCTTCCCCCCCCCCCCCCAACTTTGGACTCAGCACTGTAATTTCACTGGGGATATTACAGTTTGGGGAGGGGTCAAGGGGTCTGTGGCTGAGCATCTGCTGAGCATCTGCATCTGGAGAGCCAGTTTGGTGTAGTGGTTAAGTGCGCGGACTCTAATCTGGGAGAACCGGGTTTGATTCCCCACTCCTCCACTTGCACCTGGCTGGATGACCTTGGGTAAGCCATAGCTCTGTACCAGCTGTTCTCTCAAGGACAATTGTCTCAGAGCTCTCTCAGCCCCACCCACCTCACTGGGTGTCTGTTGTGGGGAGGGGAAGGGAAAGGAGTTTGTAAGCCGCTCTGAGACTCCCTTGGGGAGTGGAGGGTGGGGTATAAATCCAATCTCTTCTTCTTCTTCTTCTTCTTCTTCTTCTTCTTCTTCTTCTTCTTCTTCTTCTTGTACGCAGAAAGTCCCATGGATAATCCCTGGCATCTCCACTTCTTCTCCAGTAGGAAATATCTCTGCCTGACCTTGGAGAACCATTGCCAGTAGACAATAAGGATCTTGATGGACCAGTGGTCTGATTCAGCAGACAGCAGCTTCATTTGGGATGCTGTGAATTTTGTCACAAATGTGCTCAATGTTCAAACTTGTTGTAGTTGAAGGTATCAGTCAGATGTGACCTGATCACGCAGCCAGTTGGGTTCTTGCTGAACAGATGCAAATGACTACCAAACAGGTTTGCATCAGTTTTTTGTTTTTTTTTACAAAACTGTATATGCGCAAAACCCACTGCTGATCAAATTGAGAAGCAGCCAGCAGCATTCCTAGAAACTAGTGAGACAAACACTGGAGGGTAGGATTTTATTAGAATGTAACATTGATTTATGACTGATTTATATGATTGGCGACTGGCTTAATTGTTTATTTAGACCATTTCCTGCTGAATGGAGCAGTTCTGCAGCATGGATAGCTAGGGTAATAGGAAGACAGCTAAGCCAACCTGCTGAGCAGCCACGAATGGGCTGACAAACAGTCAAACCAAACTCATAGTCAAATAATCAGCTGTCTGCTTGTGATGTGAGCTGAACTAGCAAGTGTTCATGCTGCCCTAAGCTCTATGTGCAAACACTTGGCAGGGGGTTGTATGTTGAATGCCACTGCAGTCCAATCAAAGAAAGATCCCTGTACATAGGAAACAAGCTAACTGACTTGCCCTTGTGACAACCACAAAACCATTTTCTCTCCTTGTCCACTGATGCGCTACATCCATCCTGGAGATCAAGATGTGAGATGATGGGTTACATATAAGTTCCCTGGTGGGTGAACAGCGGCTCCCTGGGAATCTCTGACATTAGGAATACAGATGGAAAGGAAGACTGAAGCCCTCTGTGCCTGCATGTTGTGGTCTTGCTCTGCACCAGGCCCCCCTGTGCCTGAAAATTAAGTTTCAGCGCAGAACTCCCAGTGCATGGCTTCTTGACAGGTTCCAGGGCAAAAAGAGCTGCAGTTTAGTGTGTGTAGTCAGACCCACTAGAATGCAGAAAGTGGGCTCTTCCTGTTTCTGGGAGAAGCTGGCTGGAGTGACTGCTGATTGGCTGGCCCTTGTGATACTCATAAAGGCTTTTCCTCATTGTCCATAGCAATTCATCGTTTTAAAAAATAAGTATTTAAATGGATGTAGGATATAGGAAGAAAATATTTTTAAAAGCCACAACTGAGCACAGGGAAGCAGCAAAAATGAGCTCTGTTGGGATCAGATACATACATAGGTGGATGCAAGGGCAGACAGTAGCAGCTGTAGCAAAGAGGAATGTCCCATTGAGTTGCATCCAAGGATAAATACCAAGAAAGAGATGAGCAGAGGTGGTTTGCCATTGTCTTCCTCTGCATAACAGCCCCAATTTGGTGTAGTGGTTAAGTGTGCCGTCTCTAATCTGGGAGAACCAGGTTTGATTCCCCACTCCTCCACTTGCACCTGCTGGATGACCTTGGGCAAGCTGTAGTTCTGGCACGGAGGGGAAAGGAGTTTGTAAGCCACTCTGAGACTCCCTTGGGGAGTGAAGGGTGTTGTATAAATCCAATTTCTTCCTCCTCCTCCTCCTCCTCCTCTTTCCTGGTCTCCCATCCAAGTACTAACTGTGACCAACTCTGCTTAGCTTCCAAGTTCTAATAAGGTAAGGCTAAGGCGAGCTATTCAAGCTGCTAGATACATATAGTTATTTAAATTTTTCAGAGGTTTTGGTTCTCCATTTTTTTGCTGTTGATTTTACGGATTGGCTTGCATTATTTTTATGCCCCGTTTATACAAACGTCACTTATTTCTGATAGATAGATTGATAAATACAGATGTATTGATGTATGGTGAACAATGTGTGCATTAAATAAGGAAAGTTTGTTGCAAGTAAACAGAAAATCATGCACAATCTGTGCACAAGGGAGCAGCTAAAACAAAATGGGAATTTTCAGGCCAAAACAGCATGGACCAAGAATTCAAAGCATCCCTAGAAGTAGACCTTGATTTGCAGCAGAAAATCTCTCCTCTTAGGAGCAGGCACATCTGCATTCACTCCTAAGGGTCTGGTGCATACAATGACACACCTAGCTTGCCTTAGGGTTGCCAACCACCAGGTGAGACCTGGAGATGTCTCAGAATTTCAGCCTACTAAGATCCGTTCTCTTCTGGAGAAAATAGCTGCTCTTAGAGACTGAACTATATGACTTTGTACCCCACTGAAGTCCCTCCCGTCCCCAAATCTCACAATCCACTGGCTCCACCCCCAAATATCCAGGAACTCCCCAATCTGGAGCTGGCAATCCTAGCAGTTACAGAAGTTGCAGTCCCACACTGGTTCCATTCCTTCAAGAAACACAGCTCAGAAGACCTCTTGCCCTACCTTCTTCCTCACCAGGTGTACACACCTCATTGATTCACACCTGGGAAGATCTCTGAGCCGGAGATCTCTGAGCAAATGTAGTGCATGCCTGCCCACTGCTTCATTTGGTTCAGATAACATCTCTAAGATACTGTTGTTTCCTCCAAATTCAAAACCTCAGAATCAGAGACAAACATACCAGTCTGGAAATACATGAACCCATTGCTTCACTTCTGCTTAGTTTCTCACAGATGAAATTTAGCCAGGGGGGAAACAGGGAGCCAGCAACAGAGATCTGCCACAAACTGAAGTTTAATACAAACTGAGGGAAAGTATTGAACATCCATGCCTCACCTGAACTTAAACAGAACTGTTCAATTTTTTCTCCAAAACTGGTGCTTTGGCTACAGCACAAACAATGAATTGCAATTGAAAAAGATCATTGCCGCCCCAGCATGAAATAACGAGACAGACAACAGTTTGGAATCAAACAAGGGCCACTTTATTAACTATTTAAACAGGACATGCAGCAACGGGCAACTAAACAAGCTCAGGAACAGGCAAGGCAGGCGTCATTCCCAGACCCGGCCTCCTTGCCCTTGTAATGGGCAGGTAACCTAGCCCCAGTATTGACCCAGTCAGATTCTGGCTCGTAACCGGCGGCCCAGCATACTGGCGTCCCCTCCCAGGGGCGCCTACCCCTGAGGCTGCACAGACCTTCAGGGAGGAGCCTAGTCTGAGAGGTTCCCAGAGGCGATCACCATTCCCCTCCCCAGACCGCAAGGCCCTAGGGTGGTTCGTGGTGACCTCCTGTTCCCAACAGGGATATGCCGTAAGGTACCCACCAGTTCCATTTTCTTGCTTGCATAAACCTACCAAGTGACCAGCCTAATTATACCCGACCACCCTCTATGCCCTTAACCACCAGCAGCAGTGTAAGGTAGGCGAAAAAACACCGTCTCCCGGAGCCAAATAGAAGACAGTGTAAAAAATTCCTACCTGGCCCCCCAACGGCAACCAGCATCAGCCTACACTGCCAACGGGGCGGGCGGGTGGGCGAGCTCTTCACGGCGACTGCGCGGACGGGGAGCGGGGCAACGGCTCTTATTGAGCAAGCCCCGCCCCCCCAGCAAGCCAGCGCGCGCCGGCGCGCTCTGTTGCTGCCTCGCATCCTGCGAGGCGGCAAAACTGCTTCCCCCCGCCACGGCAAAGCCGGGCGGCGGGGAGCCCATTGCCGCCCCAGCATGAAATAACGAGACAGACAACAGTTTGGAATCAAACAAGGGCCACTTTATTAACTATTTAAACAGGACATGCAGCAACGGGCAACTAAACAAGCTCAGGAACAGGCAAGGCAGGCGTCATTCCCAGACCCGGCCTCCTTGCCCTTGTAATGGGCAGGTAACCTAGCCCCAGTATTGACCCAGTCAGATTCTGGCTCGTAACCGGCGGCCCAGCATACTGGCGTCCCCTCCCAGGGGCGCCTACCCCTGAGGCTGCACAGACCTTCAGGGAGGAGCCTAGTCTGAGAGGTTCCCAGAGGCGATCACCATTCCCCTCCCCAGACCGCAAGGCCCTAGGGTGGTTCGTGGTGACCTCCTGTTCCCAACAGGGATATGCCGTAAGGTACCCACCAGTTCCATTTTCTTGCTTGCATAAACCTACCACATGCAAATCCAAGCCTCTGCTTTGGCCTTTGCTTACCCCACACGGCAACCGAGAGCCATCCGAATCCCGTGCTGCAAGTCCTCAAGAAATACCTCATTGCCCTTGTTTGACAGGTGCACCCCGTCAGGGCGATACAGGTCCGGGAACTTGACCTGTATGTTAGGGTGCGGCAAAAAGAGACCCAACCCGGACTCCATAGCCGTGCGAAGTTGGCTGTTAGCGTTCCGCCTCGCCTTGTCCATACACCTGGGATCACCGGCGTGCCTCCAAACCAGACGGGGGAGCATGGCAGACCAGACTATCTGCACACCAGGCCACCGTGCCTTGATCAGTGCCAAATCAGCCCTGGCCTGCATCACGAGGGCCACCCCCTTGACCAAACCCAAATCGTTGCCCCCCAGGTGTATGACTAGCACCTGAGGGGGGGGGCCCCGCTTCTCCTCAAACAACAACGGGAGGAGCGCCGGCCATCTCATGCCCCTCCTCCCCAACCACTCCACCGTCGCCACTTCGCTGAGGCCAAGCTGGGAGCCGAAAGAGGTTCTCCTCGCCTGATGAGCTGCCCAAAAGACCATGCTGTGGCCGCAGACCATGACTCTTCGTCTCGTCTCCCGGCCTGCCGCACCTGTAACCAGAACTTTATTAACAAACTCTGAAAAGAAATTGCCACGCACCTACAAGGTACAACGCCTCACGTACCTCCTATAACATCCAGATTTCCAACGCCCGATCCTCTGTATTGTCCTATCCGGGTACCCCATTGCGGCCGCGGTTGATGCAGCCCCAATTCGAAAAGAATGGGAGCAAAAACGAACCCCGCCCAGACCCAACCGGATCAATGCCTTCCGGGTCACGGTCCAGAACTGGAACTTCGTAAGAGGGGTGCTGTCGCTATGCCGAAACAAATAGCCCGGGCCATCCCCCCGGAGTGCCAAGTACCGCCGCATGGCGGCGACTGGGCACAGTGCTGCCTCCGAACCAGACCCTAGCTCCAGCACCCTCCCCTTCCCCTTCTGATCTGTTTTGGATCTACGCAACCTGATCCGTAGCTGAAACTCATTGATCGATACATCCCTAAGCTCCAAGGCTGTCCCCGAAGCGTCAGTCCGAGAGCCTGCCACCAGTTCGCTAATCCTGAGTGCCCCAAAAAAGGCGGTCAGCGAAGCGGCATGGAACAGGCCCACCTCATAGCTGTCACTACAACAAGAGGGCCACTGGCCCTCCAGCCCTCTCAGGACTGTGGGTGTCAAAGGTTCCCTGCTGTCTACTGCCCTAGGTGATTCCCGAGACCACCCCTCCAGCATCTTCCGTAGCCGGAAGTCGCCCGTGGTGTCCTTGTGACCCGCCGCCTTACTGGCAAAAGCCAGTGCCGACAGCTTGCCTCTGATTGTGTGAGCTGAGAGGCCGCCACTCCGTAGTGACACACAAAATTGCATCAGGTGTGACACAGGAATAGGCCAGACCTGCTGCAAACCCACTCCCGCCCTGAAGGACAGAAACTGCTTACCGGCCTTCAGGTAAGCTCTCCTGGTGGAAGGGGCAATTGCAAGGCTCATTGCCCTGTCAGCCTCAGCCCTCCAATCCCCCAAACCTCTGGGGGCATCCTTGCCGGGAGCGGGTCGGCCTCTGGAGCCAGCTGACTAAACCTCTCCATCTGTTTGCGAGAGAGAGCGTCAGCGATCCCATTAGCGACCCCCGGGACGTGTCTGGCCCTAAACAGGATGTTAAATTTGAGGCACTGTAACGTAAAGGCCCTAACCAATGCCATGACCCGCGTGGATTTGGATGTAAGGGAATTGATGACATGAACCGTGGACTGGTTGTCGCACCAAAAGTGGACGGTCCTATTAGCCAAATCGTCAGGCCAGATCCATACTGCTGCGACAATTGGAAAAAACTCCAGGAAGGTGAGGTCCTTGACCCAACCTGCCCGACACCAATCATTAGGCCAGTCCCCGGCACACCAATGTCCCCTAAAATAAACTCCGTAACCGGATGAGCCGGCCGCATCAGATGAAATCTGAAGCTCAGCCTCTAACAAGAGCTCCTCCCGCCACATAGAGACCCCATTGAACGATTCCAGAAACTGTTCCCAAACCAAGAGATCCTCTCTCATTCCCTTGGAGACTTTGGTCCTATGGTGTGGGAGACGGAGGCCTCTCATTAAGTCACATAACCTCCTCACAAATGCCCTACCCGGTGCCACCACCTTGCATGCAAAGTTGAGGTGACCTACCAACTGCTGCAGCTCCAAAAGAGTGACCCTACTATGGGACCGAACCGAGATGACCCGCGTCCTTAATGCGTCCAATTTTTCTCGGGGTAACCTGCAGCACATACTAACCGTATCGATCTCGATACCTAGGAATGTTAATGTGGATGTCGGGCCCTCAGTCTTTTCCTGAGCCAGGGGGACCCCCAGCTCCTCAGCCATGTAAACAAAACTGTCGAGCAGGAAGCGACACTGGCCAGAGCCCCCCCTGCCCACGAAAAGAAAATCGTCCAAATAATGGGCAGTACTACAGAGACCAGTCCTGGTCCTCAAGGCCCACTCCAAAAACGAGCTGAACTTCTCAAAAGCGGAACAGGACACCGAGCAGCCCATGGGTAGGGCCCTATCCATGTAAAACTTCCCGTCAAAGGCAAATCCGAGTAGCTCGAAATCCTCAGGGTGCACCGGGAGGAGCCGAAAGGCTGATTTAATATCACATTTAGCCAATTCGGCCCCCACACCGCAGAGGCGGACCACCCGCATGGCCTGATCAAAGGAAGTATATTTTACAGAGCATAATTCCCCCGGTATGGCGTCATTCACCGACCCTCCCCGAGGGTAGGACAGGTGATGAATGAGGCGAAACTCCCCAGGTGCCTTTTTTGGAACCACACCTAAAGGGGAGACTCTTAAATTGGCCACTGGTGGACTACCAAACGGGCCCAAAACCCTGCCTTCCCTGCATTCCTTGTCAATCTTGGCCTTAACTATGTCCTCCCTGCCCAAAACCGACTTCAAATTCCTAGCCAAATAGGGCACCCTCTCCCCCTGAAACGGTATGCGAAAACCCACCGTGAACCCCTCCAAGATGTAGGCCCTATCACCACTCCTTGTGTAACTACGCAACCAGCGTCTCAAAACTCCCAGTTTAATCGGGCTAGGACCCTTTGTCAGGATGTGGGTGGTGTGGCTTCCCCCCCCCTGGGTATTTGCCTCCTTTGCCTCCCCCACGGCCCCTGGGCCGCGGACAACTGGATAAGGGATGAGGTCCCGCGCACAAAGGGCACTCATGCCTAAAGGTGCATGATTTACGACCGCAGGTTCCCTGGGAGGAAAACTCCCAGCAAAGCTGGCGTCGTTGAACCGCCTGCCCCGCCATCGGGCGGGAACCTGCTTGCACCATCGCCCTCTTGACTGAGTGGCCGCTATGCGATCGCTCGCCCCCCCCAGACCTAGCAGGAGACATGATCTGCAACCATAAATTGGCGCAGATCCTGTCCCACCGCATGGCTGGGTTAATGGCTGCCTTCATCCTAAACTCCTCGTCATATTGCGACCATGCCGGGCTTGGGAAATCCATGAATGCCTTGTATATGATGTCCAGATACTGGAGCATCGACAAAGCCCTCCATGGCTGGTGTTGCACTATGACGGCTGCGTAGATTATGAAACCCGGCAGCCAATTGGCCCATGTCCTATCTACCACCCGGCGCTTCAAGCGCTCCTTCTCCCGGTCATCTAAATTATCCCTGTCCTTTTTCTCTACCTCCCGATAGAGCAAACCAAACACATCCACATACTCCCCTTTTAAAATCCTCTCTTTAGTGGCCATTGAAAGGTGGTCACCTAACGGCATGTCTGTATCGCCACTCGGAATGGCCCCCGCAGCCACCCCATCATAAGATGGCCCGCCCCCGTAAGGATAGCCCCCGCCAGGCTGTGATGAACCGCCCGCCGGCCAAGCTCCTTGGCCAGCCGAAGCAGGGCCGGCATAAGGCAATGTTGGCCAATTAAACTGCGGTAAATGGGAAGTGGCGGCACCTTGCTCGGCGGCCTGACCCATAGGCTGGCTAACGGGGAGCATAGGAGCCGCAGTAGCATTCTGGCCACCTGGCCCCCAAGGCCACGATGCTCCAAGCCTACTCAGTGCCCGCTCCTTACCTCCTGCCACTTGATACGGCGAATAAAGAGCCACCTGTTGCTCCCCCGCACCTGGAACCTGCTGGCCAAACACAGCTCCTGCCGGACCTGAAGCCGCCGCATCCTGCCTGTCCTCAAGGAAGGCCAACCGCGCCAGTACCTGCGCTTTAAAAGACACATTGGCATTATTGACGCCTGGTAACCCACCTACTGTCATACCACGCTCTTTCTCCAGTGCCTCTAGCCGCTGAAGTATGGCCGCGTTTATCACGTCCTCCTCCTCATCACTGGAAGGCACCACCGGATCAGGCTGCGCAGGAGGCCTCTTTGGAGGTCTCTTTGGTGCTGGGTTCTTGCCCTTGCCCTTGCCCTTACCTTTTCCCGGTGCCATTCCTCCGAACTCTAATAGTATACACAGGTACAATTGTTAATACCGAATATCTTACAATGGTTACTGGAGCCTAAAAGTAAACCCAAATTTTTTTTTTTTTTTTTTTAAATTCAAGATGGCCCCCGAGCATGCGGTTTGCTGTCCCCCCCAAGATGGCCGCCGTACCTGTGAACCCCAGCCCCAATTGGCCGTCTATAGGCCTTCAACCCCCAGTAACCCCACCAGAATTTGGCCTTCTATAGGCCTTCACAAACTAGGCCCCTCCCGGCCGCTTCGATGGGGGGGGGGGTTGAACTGGTGCTGCCGCTGGGGGGGGGGGGCAAGCGCCGACCAAAGAAGCCGCGGGCTAAAATTGCCCCCCTACCGCTGCTCCTGCGAGGAGCGGCTGTGCGGCTGTACCCGGCCAACAAAAGAAGGGGGGGGGGAGGCCGCTAAGGGCACCGGTGGGGGGGGGATATTTTAATCCCTGCCGCCTCTGCGCTGGGGGGGGGGGTTCCTCCAATACCCCACCCGGCCGAAACTCCAGACGGGGAGCGCGCCGCCGCCGCTTCCCTTCCAATCCCTTTTTATGCGCCGCCCGCTCCCGGGGACCCTAAAGCGACCGCCGCCGCCGACGTCGCAACGCCGCGGCCGCCGCCGCAAACCAGCAGCCGCCCCGCCGCCGCCGCCTTCACTCCGCAGCCGTCGTCCCCGTCCGCTGCCCGCTCCCGGGGACCCAAAAGCGACCGCCGCCGCCGCCGTCGAAAAGCCGCCGACTTGCAATCCGCCGCCGCCGACCAGGCCTCGTCGAGAGCACGCGACTCGTGCTCCTGCTCCTTCCGAGCTCTTCACGGCGACTGCGCGGACGGGGAGCGGGGCAACGGCTCTTATTGAGCAAGCCCCGCCCCCCCAGCAAGCCAGCGCGCGCCGGCGTGCTCTGTTGCTGCCTCGCGTCCTGCGAGGCGGCAAAACTGCTTCCCCCCGCCACGGCAAAGCCGGGCGGCGGGGAGCCCATTGTTCTGTATACTGGAAGCTAAATACAGAGCAGAGAAAATTAATCTTTTTTTTTCTCTGATAAGAACGGCACTTAAAATTGGATTTTCATGTTAGTGTACATAATCTTTTCTGTTCCCTAAAACTGTATGGCAAGAGGGTTGTCAGCTAGCTAAGAGCGGGGGAAGTGTCCAGTCCCTTGAATTGAGGGTTTCATGTGTGGAAATGGGCAAATGGACAATTGAAGCTCGTCCTCTTAAAGAAGCAGCTATCAGCTGGTACTTGCTGCAGATCAAACTGCTATTAAAGGGAAAGCCAGAAGGAAAGGTTTAAAAGCTGGAAACCTTATAAGTGTGTAAGAGAGAAGAGAGCAATTATACAGCACTTCCTGTCACTCCCCCCAAATGAAGACACAAGGTGCATCGCCCCCCCCCCCCCAAGCCGGAATAACAAGACAGAAAACAGTTTGGAAATAAACAAGGGCCACTTTATTAACTATTTAACACAACATTGCAGCAATGGAAAACTAAGCAAGCATGGAACAGGCAAGGCAGGCGTCACTCCCAAGGCAGGCGTCACTTGCCCTTGAATGGCGGGTCACCCAGCTCCAGTCTTGAGCCCTATGCCGCCTAAAGTGGGCTGCTGCCACCGTGATCGAGCCACTCGCAAAATGGGCCTCTACCCAAGAAGAGAGGGCTGCCGCTGACCAAACCTGGAGGTGGCAACCCTACTCCCCACCCCCTCACCAGCAACCACCTGGCTCCCCATAATGGTTCAAGTGATGATGTTCTGTACCTAGGAAGTTCCCTCCCCAGCTCCTGGGTCCAGTCAGCCCTGACCAGGTGGTCTACATACCTCTTCCTGACCCAGATGCCTTAGGACATTGACCATCTATCTTAACTAAGCCTGCAAAATTCTAATTAGGGCCTAAATGTCTCTGAGATTAGGCCTACTTAGCTTCACCTCCCTCCAACAGGCAAAAAAGGAGCCATTTTTGACCCTCCTCCGTACTGCTTGTCCCCCAAGTGAACAGTTATTCCTACGCTGTTGCTATGAAAAGTGAGTGCTGCTTTGTTAACAAAAGTATAGCTGGCACTGAGGGGCAGGCAAGGTTTATATAGACTCCCCCTCTGCCCTTCTGATGGGCCCAGCTGTACAAGACAGCCACACACACACACCAAATCAGCCTTGGGTCTCCATTTCAAAATGGGAGTGGAGGCCAAAACAGCTCCTGCTCCAGGCGAGGTAGGAACAAAGTTTTCTTCTGGTTCCCCGTGTCTTAAAACCTTATCCCTTTCCTGGTTACTGCGTCTCTGTGATGGAAAAGACTGGCGTAAAAGGCACAGAAGTCTTTCCTGTTTAAAAATGGCTACTGGATCCCCAAGAAAATAATCCTTAGTTTCACTGTTGGGTTGTCAGCTCTGGTTTGGGTAATTCCTGGAGGTTTGGGGAGGGAGAGCCCAGAGTGGGACCTCAGTAGAATATAGTGCCATAGAGTTCGGCCTCCAAAGCAGCTTTTTTCTCTGAGGAAACTGAGCTGTCATCTGGATAACAGTTGTAATTCTGGGAGCTCTCCAGGCCCCACCTGGAGGTTGGTAACCCTATTATTGCATTGTTACTCTATGAATAACTGCATCTGATGTTGTAACAGTGTTGAGAAGATTGCTGTCCAAGGCAGGGATTTCTTTCAGTCTAGGCTAGATAGGCCAGCTTCTCTGCTGTCTCTCCCACTGCTGTGCCTTTAATAGAAACCTTGTCAGTTTCTCTAGCTGTCAGTAAGCAGGTGAGATGTTTAGCTCCCAGCTATGAAAAGCTTCATCTGCTGATGGCTGCATATAAAAAAAACCCCTGTGAAATCTCTGACATGAATAGGCAGCCTTATTGAACAGGAATGGAGTGTGCCGTAATTAGTAGGCAAAACTTTTCATGGGATGACGAGGAACAGTTGTGATCCACAAATTGCTGCAGAGTGCATCTCAAGAGGTAGTTAAAGGCACATTAGCTGGGGACAGTTGAAGAGCTGGACTCTGGTGAGGCAGCATAAAGAGCTCTGAAATAAATAACAAAATCTCCTAAATAGAGATGGCAGCCCTAGAACAGACATATGAAGTAGGTTGCCACCTTTTGATAGACTGGAGTGTTGTGCCTTTAACATCAGCAGGACAAGCTGAAGGCAGTCACTGAATTCCCCCCCCCCCCCCAAATTGGAGGAAGCTCTTCAGCTTGGAAACGGAGATGAGCCCTGCATCCCTAGAATCATATTCGACTGGCTTTTGAGCAAGGGAAACCTTTCCCTTTCCCTTTACTAGCCCTGGCTAAGGATGCCACTTCCCCAAACCGAAGCAGCATGTGGCATTGTTACATTGTAGTTAAATTACCAGTTGCTTTTGTGTCTGCTCACAAAAAGTTGGGCAAGGATCAAAGGAAGCATCTTTTGACCAGACTGTTTGCTCAGGCCAGCACTGACTCTCACTTTTTTCTCATACAAGAACAGAAGCTCACTAGAAACTGGTAGAGCAAATGCAGTTTGTGGCTGTTTGTACTGGTTCATGAATGGATACATTTCCAGACAGACAGTCCCCGCTCAATCGACATGTTTACCAAACTTCAAAGCAACAGCGGGGCAAAATTTAGAGGGCATGTAGAGAAGCATCTGCAGGAGGTCCCCTGTGACTTTGGTGTCTCTAGCTTGCACAGGATCCATTCTTTCTACATACTCCTGAACCTCCTGAACCTGTGCCTGTCATTTCCCCAGAAAGCACTTTCCTGGGGGCAACTTCTTTGTAGGAAGTATAACTCAGACCCCATAAATCCAATCCTCACCAAACTTGTAGGGCAGGTAGAAGAGAGTCAGCTGGAGAACCTCTGTGAGTTTGCTGTCTCTAGCATGCTGGGGGCCCTTTCTATCAAGTCACAAACCTCATAAGTTAAACCAGTTCATTTAGCTCTTAAAAGTTCATGATAGTTCATGGTTCACGAACCAGGCACACCACAAATCACGAACTGAACCACATTTTCCCAGTTCATGCCCATCCCTACTGTAGACGATTTCAAATTGGGAATATGGCAGAGGAAGAAGGCTGAATCCCCTTTTCCACATGTGGCATTGAGTAGATAACTCAATGAAAATGTCGAGACAGTGAGCGACTGCAGTGAAAAAGGCCAATGCTATGCTGGGGGTTATTAGGAAGGGAATTGAAAACAAATCAGCCAGTATCAGCCCCTGTATAAATCAATGGTGAGACCTCATTTGGAGTACTGTGCACAGTTCTGGTCGCCACACCTCAAGAAAGATATAATAGCACTGGAAAAAGTGCAGAAAAGGGCAACTAAAATGATAAAAGGGTTGGAACACTTTTCCTATGAAGAAAGGTTGAAGCGCTTGGGCTCTTTAGCTTGGAGAAATGACGGCTAAGGGGTGACATGATCTCGATGTTTATAAGATTATGCATGGGATAGAGTAGGTAGAGAAAGAAGTCCTTTTCTCCCTTTCTCGCAATACAAGAACTCGAGGGCACTCCATGAAATTGCTGAGCAGTCGGGTCAGAGCAGATAAAAGGAAGTACTTCTTCACCCAAAGAGTGATTAACTCGTGGAATTCACTGCCACAGGAGGTGGCGGCAGCTACAAGCATGGACGGCTTCAAGAGGGAATTAGATAAACTTATGGAACAGAAGTCCATCAGTGGCTATTAGCCACAAAGTATAGATAGGAACTCTCAGTCATGGGCAAGTGATGCTCTGTATTCTTGGCGTTGGGGGGGGGCAATAGTGGGAGGGCTTCCTGCCCTCACTGCTGGATCTTCTGTGGGCACCTGGTATTTTTGGCCACTGTGTGACAGAGTGTTGGACTGGATGGGCCATTGGCCTGATCCAACATTGGCTTTTCTTATGTTCTTATGTGCCATGATTCTGATCATTAGGCACCACACATATGGGAATTGAGAAGAACCTGCTGTTCATATCAGGCTGTCATACCCAACCCAGGGTAGAGAACCCAGACACAACCTACGTATTCCATTTTGGGCAGTATACTGACTGTATAATTTGCCTAGATCTCTTAGAAACTGACTTTAAAAAACAAAACAAAAAGAGAGATTCTGGATTAATTTTTGGCACAAATGTGTTGTGAGTGTCATGCCAAAACTCTGGACAATAGTCAGACAGCTTGGCCCTTTGATCTAATGGAAGACACTGCTACTTTTTTTTTTTTACATTGAAGCCACACCAGTGTAGGAGAAAATTTCATGTTCTATGGACTGGTTTTTATATTCTCCAACAAGGTTAATTCAGCCATTACTAGTGAACCATGGCACTCAGCCCTCAGTATGTAGGATAGAGTTAGGATTGCCCATATCAGAAGTAGCCCTTATAGCTGTCCCCATTAACAGCAATTTGCTTGATAGTAATTAACTGCTGATAGCAGTTATTTCCCTAGGGCAGAGGTGGGCAATTGTTTTGGCTCGGGGGCCACTTTGTGGGAGCGGAGGTTAGCGGAGGGCCGCACCTTTTAAAATTATTGCATTCATTAGTTAACTTTGCATTTCAGAAAAGATATAAATTGTATAATAAAAATCAATAAATATAAATAAAATAAAATAGTGGTAGTTTTATTCAATTTATTTATTGTGCTAATTTCATATCATCCATAGCTGCAAGCACATTTAATTTTAGAATCAGTTTAATGAGACAAATGTACCCTATTACACCACGTGGCCGACTGTCTTGGCGGGCTGCAAAAAACTCTGTGGCGGGCCGCATGTGGCCCCCGGGCCGCTATTTGCCCACCCCTGCCCTAGGATAAAAAAAAAAAAAACTTCACTTACTGATTTCTCTATGTACATTGACCAGGGCCTTGCTTATACTGTGCATGTCAGTTGGGTTTTCTTTGTCATTCTGCATCGATTTTCCTCCCTTCAGCACTCAGTTTGCTTTCTGGTTGCTGTTTCTATGGGTTTTCTGAGAGTGCTTTTGTGACGATTTCCCCCTTGTTTCACTTCCAAGCCAAAGGTAATTCAAAAGCATATAGATTCCCTTGGATGCTCCCCCCAACTTTTTGCTGCCCCTTGAAGGTCACTCCCCGCTACATCAAGAGTATTCTGCTCACTCTGCATCTTCTGTTATCTCTCCCTTCATCAGTGTACAAGCTCTATTTCCCCCTCATTTTTAATTTTTTTTAAAATAAGTGGCATGAGTCCAGCAATATGAAACTATCACTCATATTGGATCACTGAATTAAAAAATTTAAATGACAAGAAGAAGTTTAAAAGAAGCTGCATGAAGTTTAGTTCCCTGCTGGTATTGACTTGAAAGGGTAATTAGAGAGGAGGCAAACAGCAGCATCCCTAGTGCAAAAAAGAAAAGGATTTCAGTGCTGCATGCAAACAAAATAAAGGGGGGACTGTCAGCGCAGAATGACATTGACATGAGATGTAAAGAGAGAGAGAAACTGGGATGGGAATCCTAAAGGTTTGAAAACATTTTCCCCTTGAATGTTTTAGTGAACAAAATTTTGGGGAGGAACCATTTTGCCAGTCTCTGGAAGCCTAAAATTAAAATGGCAGCTGAGCCACATGGTCCTTCTGTGAACTGTCAAACCTAAGAATCACTTGGGATCAATCCATTTGGAGGAAGAGTGTAATCCACACAGGACAGGTTTAAAAAAGAACTGCCAAGATCACCATCAGTGTACAGGATCAAATTAGAGAATCACAAAGAGAAAACCATGCAAATTTGCAAGGAAGGGCAGGAAATTAGCTTAACTATGCAGCTGCACTAGGGCATTGGTGAAAATACCCCCCCCCCCATTTTTCAGTTTAGTGGCAGAAGTCTAAAAAAGCTTTCCACCTAAGAACTTTCCCTAGTGGGTTTTGCAAGATATTTATATCTGAGTAACCTTCATGTCCTTCCTTACCTGTTACAAGGGATAGTATGGCAGAGTGCTTCAAGGACCAAGGGGAGAATTAACATTGTTATTTGAGGGGTGTTCTAATTGTAAGAAGCTAAACACTTCTCAGCTTAGCTGTTCTCTTTGTTGTTAGTTGTTCCAGATGCCAGCATCTCAGAGACGCTAAAATACACACAGAAATCTGAGCCTGGCAAGAGAATGAGGGTGTTTTTTCTTTCTTTCTGGGAGAATGGAATTTCGGAACCTCTCTGACAAAATTATTTTTAAAATGTTTAAAAGTTCATGAGTTTTCAGTCTACAGACTGAAAACCTCATTTCCCTCTTGAGAGTTCCGGCACCACTTTAAAAAAACAAGGCCCTGAAGAGACTGATAGCAGTTTCTGTTGGCTATGGGAAAGCCATCGGTTTCCCCATTCATTTCTTTGAAATCCAACGGGAAGTATGGCAATCCCACCCAGCAACGTGGAATAAGTTATGGCCCTGCTCCTTTAAACAAGTTAGTTAAAGAGTCATTCTAAGTCTGAATCTCCTACCATTATACCGAAATAATTAGAGTCTATGTAACTAAAAAAAGTTTTTCAGCACTCACCTTTCTTCCCAACAGCCCTATCCCTGTTTCAATATAGGTTTCATTTTTCTGTCTGTTTTTTTAAAAAAATTCTCCATGGGACAGATGAGAAGTTTTCAGCATAAAGAAATAAGCTAATTAAGTTGAACTGTGTCAGTCTGGCAAGGTTGAATACCATAATTAATTAATCCAAAGCTCCAATTGTCCTGAAGGGGAATTGTGTTCTTGGGTCTGCCAGGTGAAATCTGTTTATGGAGATAGGGGGCATTCCAGTTTTTTGGGTTCTTTAAAAAAAAAGCTAGGAGAGGCAAGGGTCTCCCCCCAGAGACTGTACAGGAGCAGGGTGATCTCATTAACACTAGAGAGCAGGACAGACTGTTGAAGAACCAGAGTAAAACCAGCTCTCTGGGATCTGTGAGGAGCATGTGTCAGAGGGGTCTGCCAAGCACATGCAAATGTCTCTTTGCCCAGAGTCCTGCATATTAAAACAAGCAGCATTTTGCATAATGTGGAAGCTCATATTCATGTGCGGGCTACAGTTATAGGATCTGTTACCCAGTGGAAGCAGTGCTCGGGGTCCTTAATAATAATACCGCGAGGAACATTTGGTGGATTCAACTTAGAATACAAGCATGAGAGAAACGTCATATGCTGAAACTGCCCATTTTATTCAATGATCAATCATTTTGGTTAACTAAATTAAAGGTATCAGGTATGTCATGTGTGCATATACCTACAAAGTGAACTGTGAGTGTGGCAAGACATATGGCACTGAGGTGTCTGGAAGAGGAGGAGGAGTAGGAGGGGGAAGAAGAAAGAAGAAGGAAGAAGGAAGAAAGACGAAGAAGAATTTACCCTGCCCTTTACTTGGAGTCTCAAAGTGGCTTACAGTCACCTTCCCTTCTTCTCCCCACAACTGACACCCTGTGAGGTAGGTGAGGTTAAGAGATGCCTTCATGTTTAGTGGCAAACTTGACCGTGTTGCTAGATCAGATAGGAAACATGCTGTTTCCGACAGCTGTAACAAGACTACTTAAGCAGGAGTGAGTGGTTCCTGCTTGCTGCTGTGCAATATTCGGAAATGAAGATGATGTTATTCTGTAGGTGATAGGCCTGGAGAATGTTGACTGGTGTTTAATTATCACAGACATCTCCTTTCCTTTGTATACTTCCTTGTTATATTTCAGCTCTACAATTCTAAAATGTTGCTCTATTTACACTATTTAGCTCTCCTCCATTTTATCCACACAAAATGTCTGTGAGGTAGGGAAAGCTGGGAGAGGAATACTGGGCCAAAATCACCCAGTGAAATTTCACGGCAAGAGTGAATTTGAACCTAGGTTGCCTTAGGCCTAATTAGGGATACCAGATTTCAGGGGGGACTTGGGGATCCCCTGGAATTACAGCTCATCTCCAGACTACATAAACCAGTTCCCCTGGGGAAAATGGATGCTTTGGAGGGTGGACTCTGTGGCATTGTACCCCACTGATATATTTGTCCTCTCCAGGCTCCATCCCCAAATCCCCAGGAGTTTCCCAATCTGGATCCAGTAACCCTACCTCCCCATTCCCCACCAGTGGCCAGGGGGGACCTGGCAACCTAGGCTTAATCCAGCACTCAGACCACTACCCCACAATTTAAGATCTTGTTGTACCTACCATTCCCTTCTGAAATTTGAATGTACCCTTGGTAGGGTTGCCAACTCTGGGTTGGAAAATTCTTGGAAATTTAGGAGTGGAGACTTGGGGATGACAGGGTTTTGGGAGGGGAGGGATCTCAAGAGGTACGTGATGCTATAGAGTCCATCACTGAAAACAGCTCCTTTCTCTAGAGGAGCTGCTCTCTTTAGTCTGAAGATCTGTTCTAATTCCAGGAGAACTCTGGGCCCCACCCAGAGGTTGGCAACCCTAACCCTTGGTTACCAGCTGAAAGAGACTGGCATTTTGAGTGCTGGAGAAGTGTTCATTCCTTTCAATTGGATATGTGCTTTTGCACAATGTTGCCTGTGAAAATGAATAGAGATGAGCCAATGTCCCCTGGTTTGTTTAGATATTTGTATGCTTCTAGTATTTTGATTTTTGTTGACAGTTTCTGTTCTTTGCTTTTTGCAAGTTTTGTATACGTCTTTGTGCCATATACACATATTGTATGGCTTTGTAAGCACTTTATATCTTCAGTGTATGTCATGGATGCCTATAATATACGTATAATGTATAAAGCTGATTGGACACAGTATTTATAATGGGCTGATTCTGATGGATGGATTTTGGTGCAAGGAAACAACAATTGTGTGAAATATTTTTTAAAAAAAAATCAGGTTCAATTTGCACAAGGGAAAACCAAAGCTGTAACAAGGATTCTCAGGCTGAAACAGCAAAGATGAGAAATTAAAAATCATCCCTCCTGAAAAGGCCATAAGGGGCCTTTTATCCGTGGGATCAACCCAGCTGCAAATATGAGATAATTAAAGCTCATTCTAATAATGATTTGCAAAGTCATTGTAAGAAATTACACTAAATTTAGGAAAAAGAAATTAGCTTCCCTCAAATGGCCTATGCAGATCTTGCCCAAAGCAAACCCTTCAAATTCACTTCCACTGATGAAATTCAAAAGCAACAGTGGACTTCCAGTGGAACAGGAAAGAAACCCCAAACTTGCACTGGAATCAACTAATTATCAGCCAGATACTCAGTTACCAGCCTAATGGCATACAGGTTCATCTGAAGTGTTCTAAATGGTGGAAGGGCTGTCACATTTTGTCCTATGACTGTGTGAATCACAGAATGTAAGATTTCTGTATACCATTCAGTTCTGGAACTAATTCGAGAAGGCGGTGAGAATCTCCAGCACAGTTTTTTCTCAGTAAATAGCAGCCACAGGGGACTGAATTCCAGCTGGGGCCATAGTACAGGTAGAGAGATGTTAAGTCTTTCCTACCATCATGTTGTTCCAACTTCAAAGGTGCCCCATGGAGGTGCCTCAGCCATACATGGGAAGACGGTGGACTGGGAGGAAAAAACAGCCCTGGAAAAGGGCACTGCCCCCCCCCAAAGGAAGAAAGGATGAGCCTGGGCACTACCCTCACCAGTCCAGTGGGGGGGCATCAACCCACTGGGAGAAGTCCCTATAAACATGATGGCCAATTTGCCTCTGGATGGGAGGGGATATAGATTGCCTTTTGCTGCCAGTATTCTCTGATGGGACAACAGTTAGTGGGACGGGGGGAGATATTTGAGTAAAGACAATGGTTCTTTCTGCATTTGCCTGCCACTCTGGATTTTCTCACTGTTCGTGTCAGGGCAATTCAAGTCCAAATAACCCAGAGCAACAGCAGGCTGAAACCAGGCTGACCACTGAAGGGAGGTAATGTAATGCAGAATGGCGGCGGGGGGAAGGGGGACCCAGAATAAAAAGGTTGAACTCGATTTTCATGCAGCATGGGGGGAAAACCCTGAATTTAAAAGAGGGTTGAATTCCATTTTAGTGCAGAATTGCTTGGAGGACACTGCGGTGAACATGGATTAAAAGGAGAGTGCAGAAAGGGCCAGTATCGGGAGGGGGAAGAGTTGACTGCCCTTTGCTGCATTCCCCAGTCATCTCTCTTCAGTGGATACTGGCTACTACTTACAACCCCCCCCCCCAAAAAACCCTTTGCCAGAGATCCATTCATGGTTTATCCAGCAATCTCATCTATTTAAGCTCTGGGTAACTGGGGTATATTCAGAAACAAGAAATTTGCACGCAGCTCTTTGTGTCTCTTTGTAACCTGCATAATGGCTTGATTTTGAATGTGCTATCTTCTCTCTTTATCTCCCTAAGGAGTCCCAAAGTGTAAGATTGCTTTGGCAGCATTTATCCCAATGAAATACATCAATAGATAAACACAGGCATCTTTCAGTACCAATAGATATCAGTGGAACAAGCAAGATCTTGGGAGAAAAAAAATATGTTCAATTATGCCTAGGTTAACAAGCTCTGAAAGGCCACAGAAATGCTCCCTGAGGGGTTCGTTGTGGGTTAATGTACAATCATCCAGACTCCCCTTTAGACAATTAAAATAATATAGTGCAATCAATTGTGAAGTGTATCAGGATAATCAGCTGGGTGGACAACAGTCGGTCTACTTTTGTGGAAGTTCATCCTAGGGATGCCTTGGCAATTCTCCTTATCTGAATATTGCCCTAGATTTTGGAGTTGCAAACTACTTCATTTTGCTCTTGAAGTGGAATTGATTGGTTAAGAATCCTACATTGTTCTATGTTGCTACCACTTTCATTTCCTTCAGTTCATTCGTATGTACCCTCTATTACCGATACACCTGTGCATTGAAAAAAACATGGCCCAGACTGAAAGGGCTGCATATGCAGGCTACTGAGACCCACTATCCCCCCCCCCCCCCCCGAAAAGATTCCATCTGGACTTCCTTTACAACACCAGACTCAGACCCAAATCTCATATGAAAACACATCATATGACTTAACTGGCTGTACATGTATCTCCAGGCTGACCAGCCCTCCCAGTGAAAATTGAATGTCCCTAGTTCACCTTTGCAGAACATGCTTGAAAACAGTTCAGTACAGCACATAGCCAATTTTGTTATGGCTGCAGCAAGAATCCTGCCAAAGTTATTGCTGATGTTTGTGGAATGCAAACTGGGTTATTGATTTAATTTCAAAAGCTCCTTTTTTTACTGTTCTTGGAATTAGTTTTAGACTTAGAATGTACACTTTCTTTTGTGTTCCTTTTCATATTGTGAGATTTGGCAAAAAAAAAAAAAAAGACCCCCCCTCAGTAGGACTCAATGCTAATGAAACGGTCTCTTATTGTTGTTGTGAAGGTGGGTGGCAAGCAGCTGGACTGTGCTGAATTATCTTGATCACAGTGGTATATAATGTCACCTGCTTTCTCTCTTGTTATATTTTTATGATTAAGGATATGAGGCCATGGCGGGCTTTCAAGATAGGGATGGAGATTAAGATTCTGGACGGGTCAGGGAGCATCAAGGTTAAAAGAGTGGCATTACCCATTCATAACAGTGTGATGCAGTGAATACTGCAGGATAGAGAAGGCTGAGATGCAACAACCAGAGAGGAGAAGGTGGCAGAAGTGAAAACAAGAGGGGATCCATGAACCAATTAGAGTCCATGAAAACACCCAAGAGGATGGGCTGTAACCCTGTAGTGGTTTAAAGAGGAAAGTGACATGAGTAGAGCTAGCCTCAATAAATGCTCTTTTCTCAGTTAGATTTGATTTATTTCTTAATCAAATTCTTAATTTGGACTAGACACAGATTCATAACTTTCTCTTTTTTTGTCCTGACATACTATTTGTCTTTATATTCATATACTCCAAGTAGTTTGTTCAGGGCCAGCTTCAGAAGATGGCAAAGTTAGGCATTTGTGGAAAGCCCAATTCTGGGGAGGCATGCACAGTCCCAGCTCATTTTTTGCAGAGAACCCAAGAAGTTTAGCAGCACCATTCTCAATTTACACATCTCTTCTCAACCAGGTTAAGGGCACCCACTTGGGGACCCATGCCTAGATCCCTCAACTACTGGAGATGAAACTGAGTTCACCCCATTTTTGATATCTCAGAGAAAGATAATAAATGTCTTCATCCAAGGGTGATCTTATCTGTGGGTGCACGACTGTATGACAGTGTGGACTGTTATATATCTCAAATTCCTTCAGATCACTTTCCTAATAATTTCATCAAAGGGGTTTACACATACGCAAATCTGACCATAAAAATAAATAAAAACAATTTAAACAGCTAATGGATCAACACAACGAAAACAGAGATAGCAATCAACTTTTGAATGTGAGAGCAGAGACAGAAGGGCCTCTGAAGATGACCTTGATTGCTCGTGATTATGAGAAAAAGCGGTTGGTGCTGATGAGCTTTTAGTAAGGCTGAACTGAATGTTCAATAACAACATTCCCAGCATGTAAGAGGCCTGGAGAGGGAGGGCTAAATGGTCCTAAACCTTCCCCAGATGTCTCTCTCTTCTGCACCAGTTGTGGCAGCAATGACCTGTATTCTGGATATGCCTTTCAGGTCTAGAAATATTCAGAATTTATCAAATAATGCCATATTAAAAGTATTCCAACTATTTCTAGATGTTATCGTTCTGGAGATGGGGAATCATTCTGATTATTGGAACACAATAGTTGACTCCTATAGAAAGCAGGCTGAGAACTGGAAGGGAAACACACTTCTGAGCATGAGAATATCACCCTTCTTTCCTAGGATGGTGTCTGCACACTCCCCTGTGCCATGTCCAACGCTGTCCAAGGTCCTGAAGGCCCAGACTGCAGCTGTGGCCCAGTTAGGGATGCTTAAGCACCACTCAGCTCAGTTCATGCTTTGCCAGTCAGTGTAGAGGAAGGAGTTGGCTGTTCAGTGGCCAGTTCTGCTGCCAGCAAGAAGCCTGAGATGGCATGGCAGGTCTCCCCACCCCACCGCAGACCCACTGCCACCACTTCTGGGGAGCTCCCTCTGCACCCCCTTCCTATACAGACCCACCACGCATTATTCAACAGCTGCCTGAAGCTGACCACAATCAGCCAGGGAGGTCCAAGTTTCAGCCCAAGGGTGGTCATGGTATCAGAGCATGCCCAGTCTCCCTGGCATGAGTTTCACACCATCCTCATGCCCAATGTCCAGGCACTTCTGATTGGCAACGGTAGCTGCGGCTGCGTATTGGGTGTGCCTGCTCAGATAGTTGAGACGGGAACATTTTAAAAAGCAGAGATGTTGTGTTTCCTAGTGACTAATAGCTGTTTCCTATTGACCTGAAGGAGATTTTGAATATTTGTAAACTCCACATTTTTAAAATTTGGAATCCACAAGTTCACAAATTCCTATGCTCTCTTGGTGCCCCTTTCATTTTTACAAATCCATCTCTTCTTCCTGGAAATAGTGATATTAACACATAACCAATCCAGTTTGGCTTTGTGATGACCTCATAAGGTACTGAACTCTGTGAAGGAGTGTTGCTGAATGGGTCATGTTACCATATTACTTTGAGGTCCCAGGGCAGGCAAAGGTCATTTAGGTGAACTTATATGAATACCACATGCATTCACTATGGTTTTCTTTCTTTCCATTGCATCTGGATTGAGCACTGACACACAAAAGCTCGTACAGGAATAAATGTTTTTTGGAAGTTAAGCTGCCACTGGACTTGTATTTTGTTGCAATTCAATGTGATATACATGGCGCATGACACATCTGGAATTATGGCTGCCAGGTAGCTACCCCGCAAAGGCACCTTAATTCAGCCTCAGAAATACCTTCCACCAGCAGCAACTGTTCAATATCCTAAAGTCCCATGTTGTTCTGTAGTTTTGCTCCAAATGAAAACAAGAACTGTTTTATTGAATCCGTAAGTGCCTTAATCAATCATTCTAAAAATGTGAAAATGTGTCATAACACGCATTCTCCCACCTTGTTTAAAGAGCTACCTTAGCCGGCGTGTGTAAAGCCAGTATTGAAAGCAACCCTTCAAGGTTTTACACTTAATTTTCCAGAATGAATTTCCCCCCTCATTATTCAAGATTCATATACTGAAGCTGCTTGGGATTTAATATGGCTCGGATTCATTCTGTCGCTTTTGCTTTATTAGTCGTGCTTGCTCGCCTTCAGCCATTCTGCTGGCTTAAGTTAACTCTGCACTGAGCATAAGCCTTTGAATGGAATTCTGATTGCTTTATGCCTCTTTAAAATGGCAAAAAAGGCCATTTGCTTACATTTGGTTCACAAGGATTTTTTTTAAATGTACAGTGCCTGCTGTCCACCCACCCAAAAGCCCTTAATCATGTGCTCCCACTGTGGAGAACTTGAAAGGGACAATACCAGACAAAGACACAATGAACTGGGAGAAAAACAGTTCACCATTTGATTAAACTTTGGCATATTTAATGCACGGGGGGGGGGGAAGGTTAGTGATCCCACTCCTTTTGAAAGTGTTATAAGTCCCTGCTGCCAAACAAATGGCAGTCATACAGGAGCAATCACATCACAAAAGGCTACTCCTATAGGATCACTGCAAAGAAGGGGACAAAAGCTACTCTGCTTGCTGTGGTGTTGATTTCTGTGTTAAGAGATCAGTGTCTCTGTATCCACTCACATTGTCAGGTGATTCTTTAATGTGTGCTACTCATTGATTAAAAGTTTCCATGGAGTCAGGGACATGGCCCAAAAGCACTGACAAGCAATAAATATCAACACTAGGGATGACATGCTGAGTATGGGACTTCATTCTCCTGGCCAGTCCTCTAGTTGCAGCACAGTCAATATGCTCATGCTCCATTCTATAGCTCCATCCCAGATGGCTTTTGCACATACAGGTCCCATGGTTCTCAGCACAGTGTTTTGGCTACCTAAAGAGGAAAAAAAACCCCTTCCTTTTTCATCAGCAGAAAAGCTTGATTTCGCAACAAGGGAGTTCTGATACTTGGAAATGCAGGGTGAAAGTGCAGACTTCTGTAAAAACCAGACTTCCCCTGGAGCTTGATAACTCTGATCCGAAGGCGGCTCAGAACGGGGTGGCACTGACTGGGGAACAAAAGGCAGATGTTGCTGTCTGATCATGCACTTTAAACCTGGAAGGGAACTACAAGGACATCATTTCAAACTGCTCGTCTGACCACAGCCTAGGAATCAGCTGAAGCTCTATGTTTTTTCCATAGAGTTTTGAGCAATTCCTAGTAGAGCATGGCATTAGGAAGTGACATAATGCCACCACCTGACAGAGAAGCCTCCCCCCCCCCAAAAAAAAACAGGCCCCTGGGTAGCTGGCAGGCAGCAGGAGCTGGGTGTGTGTGGAAGATCTGCCCCAGCAGGCCTATGGAAAGCCTATAATTCATAACTACTTCTGCATGGGTGGTTAACTCTTTCTACTATAACAGGGTTCAAATTTCAAGCTGCGGTTTAATTCAGACATCAAACAAGATCATGGTTTAATGAAACTATGCTTGGTGTGATTGTCTGAATGTGGGTCAATCCACTAATTAGGGTACATCAGGATTTGAAACCAAGATTTGAAGCTGGCTTATTAATCATACTTAGACTTCTCTATACAAACACAGACATCCTCCCAGTTTGTTCCCTGTGTGCTGCCTTTTCACACTGGGTTATCAGCCAGGTATTTGTGGGGGAGGCAGGGAAAATCACATAGCCGATGAAACTAGCAAGACAAAACCAGGACTTGAATCCATTGGAGAAGGAGCACCAAGATGTGCTCTTTTATGTGCCATCTGATTAATAAGTAATATTATTGTAAATTGTTTAAATTTAATTTATTGACATTGTTTTATTAACATTGTTACCCACTCTGAGCCCTGTTGAACAGGAGAGGGAGGGCTATAAATCTAATCAATCAATCAATCATAGAATCACAGAGCTGAAAGGGGCCATACAAGTCATCTAGTCCAATCCCCTGCTCAATGCAGGATCAGCCTAGAGCATCCCTAACAAATGTTTGTCCAGCCATTGCTTAAAGACTGCCAGTGAGGGGTAGCTCACCAGCTCCCTAGGCAGCTGATTCCGCTGTGGCACAACTTTTACTTTAAAAAAGTTTTCCTAAGATCAGGGGTCATTTCGTAGACAAAGAAGTGCAGGAGCTTATTAGCATAACTTATTTGCATATGCTATACCACTTGACATCACTGGAAGTATGTCAAAAGGCAAGAAAGAAAGAAAGAAAGAAAGAGAGAGAGAAAGAGAGAAAGAGAGAAAGAGAGAAAGAGAGAAAGAGAGAAAGAAAGAGAAAGAAAGAAAGAAGACGTGTTCATTTTGCTGCAGCCATGACACAATTCCCCCGTGGAGGGGGGCTGGCACTAACTCCCGGAGCTGAGCTCCCCTGAGCTCCTGCTCAAAATGACCCCTGCCTAAGATCCAGCTGGTACCTTCCTGCCCTTAATTTAAACCCATTATTGTAAGTCCCATCTTCTGCTGCCAACAGGAACAGCTCCCTGCCCTCCTCTAAGTGACAGCCCTATAAATACTTAAAGAGAGCAGTCATGTCCCCCCTCAACCTCCTCCAGACTAAACATTCCCAAGTCCTTCAGCCTTTGCCCCCCAATCCGGAATGACGAGACAGACAACTGTTTTGGTATCAAACAAGGGCCACTTTATTAACTATTTAACTATCAAAACAACAACGGCAAGGGAGCTAAAGGAGCAGAATAGGCCAGGCAGGTGTCAATCAGCACATCTCCTGGGCCTTGGTATGGGCAAGACACCGGCTCCAGTCTAGGGCCATTGCCCTGGCCCCTAACTGGCAGCCCAGCACTGAGGTCTCTCCCCAGGGGCACCTACCCCCGAGACCCTAAAACCTCAGGGGGCGCTTGCCCAGGAGGTTCCCAGAGGGGATCACATTCCCAGCCCCCAGCCCTAAAACCCAAGGGCCGTTCCTGATGACCCCTATCCCAAATGGGGATTGGCTGAAGTGCTTACCAATTCTGCTCTCCATACCCTATACTCAGCCAAAGTGACCAACCTAGTTATATCCCGCCACATGCCCAGCTGAATTCCCAAAGTTCAGTGCAAGGTAGGCAAAAACACCCTCAACCACAAGCCAATCAGATTGAAGGCGAAAAATTCCTACCCGGCCCCAACAGGCGACCAGCAAAGCCTACACTGAACATAGGGCGGGCGGGTGGGCCGAGCTCCGCAGCAACTGCGAAGGAGGGGGCGGGGTCACGCCTATTAAGGCCGGCCCATGCCCCCGCTTTTGCGACGCACAGCGTCGCTACCAGCTGCCTGTCTCTGCCCTCCTCCTGAGCGGCAAAACGGCCCCCGCGCCCAACGGCTTGCCGAGGGCGCAGGAACCTCGTTGCCCCCCAATCCGGAATGACGAGACAGACAACTGTTTTGGTATCAAACAAGGGCCACTTTATTAACTATTTAACTATCAAAACAACAACGGCAAGGGAGCTAAAGGAGCAGAATAGGCCAGGCAGGTGTCAATCAGCACATCTCCTGGGCCTTGGTATGGGCAAGACACTGGCTCCAGTCTAGGGCCATTGCCCTGGCCCCTAACTGGCAGCCCAGCACTGAGGTCTCTCCCCGGGGGCGCCTACCCCCGAGGCCCTAAAACCTCAGGGGGCGCTTGCCCGGGAGGTTCCCAGAGGGGATCACATTCCCAGCCCCCGGCCCTAAAACCCAAGGGCCGTTCCTGATGACCCCTATCCCAAATGGGGATTGGCTGAAGTGCTTACCAATTCTGCTCTCCATACCCTATACTCAGCCACCTGCGAGGTCAAGCCTCTGCTTTGGCCGATGCGGCCATTCAACAGCCCAAGGCTGCCCTAATTCCTTGCCGTAAGTCTTCTAAAAACAGATCGTTGCCCTTGTTTGACAAGTGAACCCCATCATCCCTGTACAGGTCGGCTAACTCGTCCCATATCTCTGGGTGAGGCAAATAACGTCCCAAACCAGCCAGCATGGCGTTCTTGATCTGCCGATTAACCTTCCGCCGAGCTCGATCCAGGCCCCGGGGGTCTCCCAGGCCATGCCACACATGACGTGGCAATATTGCTGACCACAGCAGCAGAGTATCCGGCCATCGTGCCTGGATACGGGCCAAATCAGCCTTAACCTGAATCACCAACGCAATGCCCTTTAAAAGTCCAAGGTCATTTCCCCCAACGTGGAGAACCAAAACATGAGGAGGAAAACGCCTAGCCCCGAACAGTAGCGTGAGGAGACCAGGCCAACGCAAGCCTCTCCTACCCAGCCACTCAACTTCAGCCCATTCACTGAGCCCCAGCTGAGAACCCACAGGTGTTCTCTTGGCCCGATGAGCCACCCAAAAAATCATGCTGTGGCCACAGATCAGGACTCTCCGTCTCGTCCGCAAACCACCCGGACCTGAAATGAGAACTGCATAAGTAACTCTTTAAAACTTACAATGCCTGATATAACTTTTATAACGATAGGAACGCCATCGGCCAATATCTTGAATTGCAACCGATGAATAACCCATGGCAGCTGCCGTAGAAGCAGCCCCGATTCGGAAAGAATGAGTCCCAAAACGAAAGGCCCCAAGGCCCAACTCAGTCAGGGCCTTATGGGTCACTGACCAAAACTGGTACTTCGTGAGTGAAGAACCATCCCTGTGGCAGAACAAGGCACCGTCTGAGGCCCCACGCCATGACAGGTAATGCTGGAGCGCCAGAACAGGGCATAGCTCCTCATCCTCACACCGGCCCAACTCCAACTCTGAACCCTTCCCCCTCTGATCTGTCTTGGACAGGCGAATCAACACCTTTACCCCCTGCCCAGTAAAAGAAAGGTCACGCAGCTGGAGAGCTTGCCCAGAAACATCACGGTTAGAAGCGGCCACCAGCTCGCTGACTCAAAGCGCCCCAAAAAAGGCCACCAGAGCTGCAGCATGAAACAAGGCCACTTCATAAGAGTCAGAACAAATGTGAGGCCATAAAGCCCGCAAGCCTTTTAGCACAGACGGGGTCAGCGGTTCCCTGGTATCTCGCACAGGGGGGGGATTCCCGTGACCAACCCTCCAAAATTTTTCTAATCCTAAAATCACCTGTATGATCGACCTGCCCAGCCGCCTTACTGGCAAAAGCCAGGGAGGCCAACTTACCTTTTATAGAATTAACCGCTAAACCCTTCCTTCTTAAGAAAACACAAAACTGGATGATGTGATGAACGGGAAGAGGCCACACAGGTGTTAAACCAACTAAACGTCGGAAGGAAACAAAGTCCCTACCTGCCCTCTTGTAAGCCTTCCTGGTTGATGGTGCTAAAGTTAAGCCAATTGCCCTGTCTACTTCAGCCCGCCAATCTCCCAAAAACCTACCGGCATCCTTACCGGGAGAAGGTCCGCTTCCGGGGCCAACAGACGGAACCGCTCCATCTGTTTACGGGAAAGAGCGTCCGCGACCCCATTACTAACTCCCGGAACATGGCGTGCCCTAAACAATATGTTATACTTCAAACACACCAGGGTAAAGACCCTAACCAACGCCATGACCCGTACAGATCTAGACGTCAATGAATTAATAACTTGAACTGTACTGAGATTATCACACCAAAAATGTACCGTACGTCCTGCGAAGTCCATAGTCCACAACCTCACTGCAACTACGATCGGGAAAAATTCCAAAAAGGTCAGGTCTTTGACCCAACCTGTCCGGACCCAACCTACAGGCCAATCCTCAGCGCACCAATGTCCTCTGAAGTACACTCCAAAACCAGAGGAACCAGCAGCATCTGAAACTACCTGCAGCTCAGCCTCGACCAATAAGTCTTCCCGCCAAAAACAGACCCCATTATAGGACTCCAAAAATTCCAATCACACCAGCAGGTCTTGTCTGATGCCATGAGTTACCCTGGTCCTGTGATGAGGCCGGCGCAGGCCAGCCATGGCATCACAAAGCCTTCTGACGAAGGCCCTACCTGGGGCGACCACTTTGGAAGCAAAGGTGAGGTGGCCCACCAGACGCTGTAACTCAACCAATGAAATCTTTTTCAGAGACAACGCTGAAATTATACAGTGTCGCAAGGCTTGCAGCTTTTCCAATGGAAGCCTGCACAGCTGCCTCTCCGTATCAATTTCTATTCCTAAAAACACTAACACTGAACTAGGGCCCTCCGTTTTTTCATGTGCCAGCGGAACTCCCAATTCCTCCGTCAACCGAACAAAGGACTCAAGGAGAAACTGACAGTTGCCCGTCCCTGCACGTCCTACAAACAAAAAATCATCGAGGTAGTGTGCTGTACCCTGCTGGCCAGAGCGCCAGCGCAGGGCCCATTCTAAAAAGGAACTAAACTTTTCAAACGCTGAACATGACACTGAACAACCCATCGGTAGCGCCCTATCCATGTAAAAGGCTCCCTCGAAAGCAAAACCTAGCAACTCAAAATCCCTCGGGTGGACAGGGAGGAGGCGAAACGCTGACTTGATGTCGCATTTTGCCAACTCCGCACCCGGCCCGAAGGTACGGACCACCCTCATGGCCTGGTCAAACGATGTATACCGCACGGAACAAAGCTCATGAGGTATTGCATCGTTCACCGAGGACCCATACGGGTAAGACAAATGATGGATAAGCCGATACTCACCCGCTGCCTTCTTTGGGACAACACCTAATGGGGACACCCGCAAATTAGGGACCGGGGGAGTCCCAAATGGCCCCAAAACCCGACCTTCCTTGCATTCCTTCTCAATCTTAGACCGCACAATGTGTTCCATTCCCACCAGGGACTTCAAATTAGGAGCCATATAAGGCATATAATTCCCTTGGTAGGGAATTCGAAACCCACACATAAAACCATCCCACAAGTACTGCCTATCAGCCACATTGGGGTAACTTTGAAGCAAACGGCCTAAAACAGCTACGTTAATGGGACTAGGCCCCTTTTTCAGACATACCCTGCTGACTACCACCCCCCTGTGGGCGCTTACCGCCTCGTGTGCCCGATCTAGCCTTGGGCCTTGGGCAGCCGGAGAGGGGGTGGGGGCCTGCACACAATGGGCATTCATGCCGAAAGGAACACACTTTTCTGCTGCATGTGCCCTGAGATGTAAATTCCCAACAAAGAGGGCGTTTCTGGACTCCCTGGCTAACTGCCCCCTTTGCACTGGGCAGCCCAGGTAACCTGTGAACCACATGACCACTATCCGAGTGATCACCCGGTGCCGGACGTGCCGGGGACACATGTTGGAGCCACAAGGAGGGGTGGATCTGGTCCCACCTCAAGGATGGGTTCATAGTGGCACACATGCGAAAACCCTCATCATACTCCATCCAACCGATTCCAATAAACCCTGAGTAAGCTTTATATATGATATCCATATATTGCAACAGGGAAGACGCTCTCCACGGTTGGGACCGGAAAATCACTCCGGTATAAATCAGAAAACCCGGGTACCAATTTTGCCAACACCTGTCAGCCCTCCGCTTCTTAATACGTTCCTTGTCCCGCTCATCTAGGTCTTCTTTATCCTTCTTTTCTAACTCCCTAAATAAGAGGGTGAAAACGTCTACAAAATCACCCCTGAGAATTCGGTCTCTGGTAACAGAAGACAAATGGTCACCCAGTGGCAAAACCAAATCCCCACTGGGCAAAGCTCTAGCTGGAACCTGTTCACATGTATGTCCACCAGGGGGTGGCACCGACCACCCTGGCCAGCCTGACTGTGAACACTGGCATGAATGAGGGGGGATGCCATACCCCCATCCTGGAGTGTTGTGGCTCAACCCGCCGCCCTTGGATGGGAAAAGCCCTTGTGTGGATGCTGTTTCCAAGGCAGCCGAGGAACCAGGCCCCCACGGCCACCTTCGAACATCTGCGGTGTGTTGGTCTGACTTACCTGACCCAGGTGTGGGTTCCTGGAACAGCACCAACTGCTGGCCCGTAGCCTCATCCGGGTGGTCACCCGCACCATGTGACGTAGATGCCCCGCCGCCTTGACTGTCCTCCAGCATTGCAAGGCGAGCTAAGACCTTGGCCTGAAAGGAAGAGACCGGGTTAGATTTGCCCTTCTTAGCCCCAGGTGGCTTTGCAGGAGCTGCAGGGGGAAGTTGCCGCTGCTGTTCAAGCGCAGCTAAACGAGCCAAAATGGCAGCATTAACCGGGTCTCCCTCCTCGTCGGAGGAACCAGGCTCAGTTGGTGGAACAGGGGCGGGCTGTGGGGCTGGCTGTTTAGGGGCAGGCCCTTTACCTTTTGAAGAACCTAAGCCTTTTTTAGGTGCCATTCTCCCCCCTACCCGAAAAAGCCAACCACAAAGTTATATCTTGGTTAACCCCCGGGGGGGGGACAATTACCAAAATGGAAACTAAAAGCTTCTTTCAAAAAACCGAAACAGAAAGCAACTGTTTGGTTCCAGAAAAACAAAAAGGGGGGGGGTATGCTAAGGAAATGGGCCGACAAAAGAACCCCCAACCCGCCTGCCACCCAAGCTGACCCAAGGCACACCGCCTTCAATAGAACAAACACTGTGGCACCCGTAAAATGCGGGTGCAATAAACGGCGGTGATAACAATAACAGGCGGGGGGGTGGAATTGGGGGTGGGGCGCAATAACCCTAGCCCCCGTACGCGAGGGGGGGCGCCGAACAAAGACTACCGCCGCCGCGTCAGCGAGGACGCTGTCGCCCAACCTAATCTCCCCCAAGCACGTGGCTAGGCCGCAATGCTCGAGCCGCCTGCTTGTGAAGCGGCAGCCAAAGCGCTCGCAGCCGCTGCGCCATCTAGGATGCCGGCCCCCTAATGCAGTAAGCCGTGCCGCGGCCCGCGGTCCGCTCACGCGCAGCCGCCCAAGCGACACGCGGCGGCCGCACCAACGAGGACGTCGGCCCCAACACCCAAGCCTCCCTAAGGCTTCAGCGGGCTGCGCTCTATGCCGCTCGCGAGGGAAGGGCCGCCAAAGCGACCGCCGCCGCCCCGCGAGCGTAGGAGCCGGTCCCGCTCCTACTCCCTGTTGGTGCCACAAGCTCTGGGAAAGGGGCCCTGGCCCACAGCCGTCGCTGCCGCTGCGCTCCCAGGGCTCGGAGGCCTGCGCTCGGAGACAGCGCGACGAGCCTCTCCCGCCCGAGCTCCGCAGCAACTGTGAAGGAGGGGGGGCGGGGCCGCGCCTATTAAGGCCGGCCCACGCCCCCGCTTTTGCAACGCACAGCGTCGCTACCAGCCGCCTGTCTCCGCCCTCCTCCTGAGCAGCAAAACGGCCCCCGCGCCCAACGGCTTGCCGAGGGCGCGGGAACCTCGTTCTTATGGGGCTTGGTCTCCAGGCCCCTGATCAGCCTCATTGCTCTCCTCTGCACCTGCTCCATTCTGTCCACCTCCAGAAATGCACACAATACTCCAGGTGCAGCCTGACCAATGCAGTGTACAGCAGGACTATGACATCTTGTGAACTGGATGCTATGCCTCTGTTGATACACCCCGAGATTGCATTAGCCTTTTTTGACACCATCGATAACCATCAACAAGATGAATTTTGGTTTCACAAATGAATCACAGTTAAAATAAAGGATGATTTTGTGTAACGTCTGAGCTGAGCCAGAGCTTTAACGCTGCTAAAATAGATCCCAAGTTTGGTCACAATATCACAGTCTTCAACGGTGACATCACCTTTTGGTGTTTTTTTAGATCTTTCTCGACCACTTTGAGAATCAGAGAGGGGGTCCAGTTTTATTTCCAAGTCCCACTAAAATCAGCACGGTATATACCCCAAGGCTGGTAACATTTTCAGAGGGGAAGAAGCATGTCTCACTATCTCCAAATTATACCCATTGATTACAAGTCCTGGCATGTTTGTGCTGTGTAAGGAAACACAGCCTTTTCAAAATGAATAACGGTGGAATTTTGAGATCCACTTTTGAAAAGGAAGTTCCGCAGACAATATACAGCACAAAGTAATTACATTTGGAAATTGTTTCCTGCTATCTGAGGAGGGGAAAAAGAGGTGCACGGAGCAGGTGCCTTATATCATGCTTCTGCATTTCTTATAATTCCATTGCTCTTCTGTTTATTGCTCTAATGAAAACTTTTCAAACAGTGCATTATTAAAAAGAATTGTAGATGTTCGGATCTAAACTCATATTGTGTGTTTGCTTGGGTTTTTTTTTCCTATTCCAGCCACAGCATTGCCAGATCCTGGGCTGTTGTTTCAATCTCTTTTAAACAGTCTTAATCTAATTTTACATCTTCAGGGAAGGAACATTACAAATTCAAAGATGGCTTTATGACTGAAAAATGGAGAGGGGGCTCGGAAGCTTTTTTGTTATTTCTGTCAGATCTATCCAATATGACCTTGATGTTCAGGATGCATTTTCATAATTGCTTCAGGCAACTGGAGGTCAATTTAGTCAGTATCAAGAGCAACATTTAGAATATACTAGGGAGCGAGGGAGGTGGGGAAGAAGGAAAGGAGAAAGCGTAGTGGAGTCACAGATTTTGGCTTCATGCAAGAAAGATTGTCCTGTACTAGTTGCCCTGACCTGGATGGCCCAACTAGCCGGATCTCATCAGATCTCGGAAGCCATACAGAATTAGTCTTGGTTAGTGTTTGGATGGGAGGCCGCAGTGAAATTCAGGGTTGCAAACAGAATCAGGGAATGGCAAACCACCTATGAACATGGAGCGGGTGCAGAGGATAGCGACAGGGCTGATTGGGGGCCTGGAGACCAAGCCCAATGAGGAAAGGCTGAGGGACTTGGGAATGTTCAGTCTGGAGGGAGGAGGTTGAGAGGGGACATAATTGCTCTCTTTACAAGTATTTGAAGGGCTCTCGCTTAGAGGAGGGCAGGGAGCTGTTCCTGTTGGCGTCAGAGGATAGGACTCGCAATAATGGGTTTAAATTAAAGGTGGGAGGGTACTGGCTGGATCTTAGGAAAACTTTTTTATAGTAAGAGCTGTGCAACGGTGGAATCAGTTCCCTATGGAGATGGTGAGCTCCCCCTCACTGGCAGTCTTTAAGCAGTGACTGGACAAACAGTTGTCAGGGATGCTTTAGGCCCCTTCCAACTCTGTGATTCTATGATTCTATGATCTCTTGCCTTGAATACCCTACTGGGTCACCATAATTTGCTGCGACTTGACAGCACTTTCCACCCCCAAGGGCCCTATTGTACAGACATGGTGATCTTATTAATTTGTAATAATTGCAAAGTCATGAAGATCTCATCAGGAAGACATGGATGCAAATTGCCCCTCAGCCATGGAACTCTCTGGGTGAACATGACCTTGGCTCCTAAGCCTTGTTTCCATTTGACCTCTCTTCATCCACTGTGCCAATGGTCTTATGCTGGACTGTGCTTTCCTCCAGGTTGTTGACCAACTGAAAGAGAGTGGTATTGCATGAGTGGGAACCCCCAGCACCAGAGGAACATGCACAGAGGACTACCCCTGCAGTGGAAAAATAGAGCAGCTCAAAAGAAAAGCAAGGCTGAGGATCCAAGCCTTGGTCCTAACCTAACTTCTCTCACAGGGCTGTGTTAAGGACACAGTTGGCTAGTTCTATATATGCCACTGATCCCTCTAGCCCAGTACTGTCTGTGGTTCAGTTCACATTCTGGGAGCACAGGGGCAGTTTTATGATGCACAGCTTGGCTGTTCATAAGCAGCTGGACCCTGTTTAGTGGGTCACTGCCCACATATTCAGCAGATGCTTTAACAATGAGCCACTGCCTGCCAGTCCAAATATTATAGGGTTTTATAGGGTTTTCTCTGAACCCCACCTTTGTGCGCTGATGATCTGTATGAAGTTAGCACTAATTGTGGAGGTATTTTTGGCAGTCTGGCTGAGAGATACAATGAGAATTTAAAAACTGACACCCCTTCTATAAAGTCTTGAGTGCCAATGATCCTTGCAACCTGAGACTGGGGTAGGGTTCAAATTACAGCCAGAATACTAGAAAGTGCCAAAGTATCACCAGTTGGAGCCTACCTGCATTCAGGGTAAATGACTGGCAAACTTTCCTTCTCCCAATTCAAGCTCTCCCCCCTTCATGATATAGTATATGCTATTAGGGTCCAAACTAGTTACTATCTCCATTCCTCTTCTATTTATTTATTTCATCCATTTACCCTACCTTTGTTTCCAATGAAGATCCAAAATGGCTTACAACATTCTCCCTTTCTTCATTTTATTTTCACAACAACCCTGTGAGGTAGGTTAGGCTTCCATGGGGCAGTGAGGATTCTAACTTGGATCTCCCAGATCTTAGTTTGACACTCTAACCACTATACCAGTCTGGTTTTCTTCTGGTTTTCTTTTCTTCATTTTGACCTGATGCTCGTCTGCTCCCAAATTTTTGATGAACCAATCTCATGCTTTATGGTTGCATCTGCATTTGCAGCTACGGTTATAACTGGGACCATGGGACTGTATCATCTGTCAATCAGCAGTGTCCAAGATAAACACTGGAGGGCCTGAATATTTTATTCAAACACATGCAGAATTAAATCTGTCTGCCTATCCATCTCTATCGAGAAAGGTACCTCCTTATAACTAGATTTAATATTGTAATATGAGAAGCAACCCAGACCAGAAATGGTAGATTTATTATCCTTCCTTTTTGAAAGCAATAAATTGATTCTGGCTAAGGGCAGGCTTTTTAGTTGCCACCAAAAGGGGAGAGGGAGAGAAAATGAGGGAAGAAAGCAGCTATCATTGAAGTTATTCACTGCTATATAGAACATTTAAATAGACTCAAGAGAGAGCACTGAAGTCAACTTGTCTCCAACAATCACTGTCGGTTTTTGCATTCAAAGGGGGCTTTTGAAATTCTGCTTCTATGAAGTGCTCTTAAAAAAAAAACACTACGGATGGCCAATCAGCTGTAGCTTTTTGCCGGATGGTTAAATGAATGAATCTAAGTGAAGATAATTTAAGCATGCTATACGTAGAAAAAAGAATAAGTACAACTTGCCGTGGGGGTGGGGGAGACATCAGTACAGAAGGAGTGCAGGCTTTCAAAATGATATCTAGTATGCCTCTTGGGAGGGCATTAAACTGGGGGGGGGGGGGGGGGGGGAGACGAGGCCTTCCAAGAGAGTTTACATTCAGCAAGGTTGTGTCAGTCCAGGCCTCCTGAGACTGTTTGGCCACGGCTGGCTGGATTGGGTGTCCTTCTCCTCCATCCTCAGGTGCCTTAGTAGGTTGCTAACCTCCAGGTGGGTCCCGGTGAGTCCCAGGATTTACAACTGATCTCCAGACTAAAGAGATCAGTTTCCCTGGGGGGAGGGGGGGATGGCTGCTTTAGAAAGTGGACTCTACAGCATTGTACCCTACTGAGATCTCTCCCCTACCCAAACCCCATCTTTGTCAGCTAATGCTGCCATCCCCTGCCCGGGAGGTGGCATGGGTTGCCCTGCAATGTAGGATTCTTGGAATGTTCACTTTCGCTTATCTCCTGCCGCCTAGCACTGAGCTTGGTAGCTGGTTAGTGTCTACTGATGTATCCTTCCGCTTTTTCCTATGAGAACCTGCAGCCAGTATATTCGGCACCTTTTTACTGATTTATGTGATTCTGTTCACTCAGCAGTGACCCTTAGCCTGCTCCTTGTCCCAGGCTTCCACCATTGACTTTGACACCCATGGAAAAAAGTGTCCACTTAAGGTTGCCAACATCCAGGTGGGACCTGGAGAGCTCCCAGAATTACAAATGATCTCCAGATGAAAGAAACTTGTCCCCCTAAAGAAATGGCTTCTTTGGAAGGTGGACTCTATGACATTATATCCATCTGAGTCCTCTCCCTTCCTCAAACCTTGCCTTCCCCCAGACTCCACTCCAAAATCTCCAGGTATTTTGATCCTGGCAATTCTATCCACAATATGGTCAGGTCCCATGTGCCAGAGCAAGCTTTTCTACCTGATTTGTAGCTAGAGCTACAAACAGGTGGGGCCTGGAGATCTCCCGGAAATAACACCTGAGGTCCAGACTACAAAGATCAGTTTGCCTGGAAAAAAATGGCAGCTTTGGAGGGTAGATTCCATGGCATTATATCTCACTGAGGTCTCTCCCCTCCCCATATCCCCTTTCTCAGGCTCCACCCACAAATCTCCAGGGATATCTGTCCGGGTTTAGGGCAGGCTCTGGCAGTGGGGACCAAGGCAATTAAGCAGATCACCAACCAGGATTGTGTAGCTGATAGTTCAGTCCAAAAGTCATAAACGGAGTAAGCCAGATGAGAACCTCAACAGCAAACAAGATACAAGCAGGTCCAAGACGGGTGGTTGAGCAGGTCCAAAGGTCAAAGCTAGGAGTTCAAGAGTTACAGGAGGTAGCAGGATCGTGTGCTGTGGCATCTACAGAATTGTGACAAGTTGCTCCCATGTCTGAGCTGTCTGGGGTTCCTTCCTTTAAGGGTGGCTCACAGCTGGGTCTTGTTGAGCTCATGAGTGAGCCATCCTCTTGGCTCCTTAGTCCCAGGTGCTCCTCTTGACTTGGTATTTGCCGGGTGGCAAGGAATGTGCTCCACCTCCTCTCAAGGAGTTCCAGGTATGTCTACCACCTCCTGCATTCCCCTGGCTCTGGGGAAGAAGGAGGCGAGGCAGCCTGTGGAATCTCTTCTGGATCCTGGGTTCTTGGGGTGCCACCTTTCAGGATTGCCTCCTGTCCTGATCCAGGCGGTCGGGACCGGGAGCCCTTCCCCCGGGAGCCCTTCCCCGTCCCCATGGTCGACTCACCCGGGAGGGAAGAGCAGTGAGCCGACGGGCCCCCGGCCAAGGGGCGGGCCGCGCTGAGGAGACGACAGCGGAGCCGGCTGTTCCGCCGGCAGCAGAAGGGAGGGATGGCATCGTCATACCGCCCCCGCAACCCTCCAGAGCCTGCGTCCTACGGCGGGCCCCACGGGGCTCGGGGACCACCACACCAGAAGCAGGATGGGCCCAGGCGCCCGCAGAGGAAGGCGATGACGTCGCTGTGCCCGACTCAGAGGAGCAGGGAAGCAAGCCCGAGTGGCCACAACGCAGCCAGACGCGGGAGGAGCGAGCCGGAGTGGTGGCGTCTCAGCGGGGTGCGTCCTGGGAAGCAGCCACTCCCATAAGCCCGGAGCGAGGCCGGGCGTCCTCATGTATAAAGGGGGGCGGGGCTGAAGCGGAGGAAGGGCTGGGAGGCACAGGGGAGCTCTGGGAAGGGTTGTGGGACGAATAAAAGGAGGAGAAGTGATGGGCCGAGGAGGATTGGCTGGGTGAAGCCACTGGCGTAAGTGGCGCCGAGAGAGAGGGAGAGCGACCACTGGCACCTGGAGGCAGGAGGGCAACGTGGGTGATCTTCAACCCCGCCCCCTGCCATATCTGAGGCCCTGTTCTCCCGCAATTCAGCCCTTTCCTTCCTGGGGCTTCCCACAGCAAAAGGGGAACCACGGCGACAGGGGGCCCGCCCCCGGGGACGAAGGCGGAGCGCGACACCTCCTCATTGGTCTCAGTGCTTGTGGGGCTAGAGCTCATGCTGTCATCAGCAACTGGTGCACTAGGACCTCCTTCTGCTGCCTTGCAGTCATGGACAGGAGTGTTAGCAGCATTAGCTGGTTGAGCATCAACTAATTCAGGCTGACCCATAACAGTATCCCAACCTGGAGCTGGCAATCCTATTTGAAGCAGTGAGTTAAACAATGGCCTAAGTGACTGGTAGCATCCTTATTTAATCTGATCTGGTGGAAGTAATCACAAGAGATAAGAAATAAGTCCTCAGTAGTGGTTATCTCAATTAATTCAGAACCAATGCAAAGCTAGGATCTGATCCTTCTACAGACTAGGTTTGTTTGGAGCAAACGCTAAAGAGGTGAAACTGTACAGGAAAGGCTGCTATAGAGGAAAAATCTGTCTTACTGGAAAAAAGCAAACATTTTCTTTCATTTCATCTCTATCACCAGGGCTATTTTTGGGCAGGAATGCACAGGAACAGAGTTCCAGCTGGCTTCCGAGTTGGCCACGCCTACAGTCTCCCCTCCCCCCCCGAGTTCCCCAGGCACCTCACAAGCTGCGGGGTGCCTGGGGAAACTGATCCAGAAACTGCCTTCCTTCCCTCAGGTTTCCTATGTGCCCCACAACCACAGGGCACCTGAGGAAGCCGATCTTGGGAGGGAGCTGTGCTGTCAGGGGTGTGGCCTAATGTGTTAATGAGTTTATGTGGTTGGGTGTGTCCTATTATGCTAATGATTCCTGCTGGGCTTTTTCTACAAAAAAAAGCCCTGTCCATCACCATGCATTTGCCTTTAAATCCGTAGATAAGTACTTGGGAAAACATCCCATGTTAAACTAATGAGCTTGAGCCCGTAAGAAATAGGAAACAACCATTGCATGCGAACTTGGTAGAGCCAGCAAAAGTCTATGGACATAACCCTAATTAATTTAGTGTGTTTGGCTTCCTGTCTTCCAGGCACTGTTGTGTAAACTGCAGCATCTGCAGCAATATTACAAGGAGGATCAAATTCGTGACCAACATTATGTGTATTTTAGTTTGCAAATATTTGAGGCTCCAGCCCGGGAAGGTTGACATAGCATTGCAATCAATTAAACAAACAAGCTACAAGGGGACTATTGACTGGGAACAGAAGGCTTCAGCATACTTGGCCATCAAATGGAATGCATAAAATATCTTCCTGGTTCCATTTGAAGATCCACTCTTGTGTGCCAGCTGTAGATGGCAACACATATGAGCTTAGTTATAATGTCCCCTCCCCCCCAAAAATCATAGCTATGGGCTGATCTGAAAGAAGAAAGAGTACAGACCTAAGAACAGATGAGTAGCAATTAGACTGAGGAAAGTATGTTCTGGACTGAAGTTGAAACAATGTTCTGTTCTACATAATGGGCTGCACCTGCTCCCTACGTCATTGCCTTACATTGGGTACATTGGTCCTCCTTTCTCAGAACTGTCTAGTTAGACCAGCAGGAGCTCCTAAAGACTTCAGACAGCAGCTCTTTAGGACTTCAGCAGAAGTCTTTCCCACTGATCATTAAAATTGGTGTCTGTTTATAGGGTCATATTAATGTTGTTTGGCATGCAAGTACTCTTGAGTGGTGACTGATGGGCCAATGGATGAGGGAGATCATTTTATAGCCAATGAGAGCACATGGAATGTTGCCACCCCACCTGGCTTTTATATAATAGGGACAGATTGCAGACCTTGGTGATGGGGATCAGAATTAGGTCTGTAGTACAGATGAAACAGAGCTTTGGTCTTCCCATCACATGACTTATCAACTGTATCTGCCCCTGGGAATGCTATTAGCTCTGGGAAAGGTTAACAGCTTGGGGAGATTGGTATGAAGTACTGAAACTGTTCAGAGAAGGAAGGACACCCTTTTCTACCCTCTGTGACTGAAGTCATCTAAAGTCAGGGCTTTTGCAAGGCAATTTACCCATTAAAAACACTGGCAGATTTATTCATGGATCTCTCGTTTAGTTTGGCAGTAAAAGCATCTAAGGGCTCAAGGGCTTTAGGGGACAATTCCATTTGCTGATAATCATGAGCCTGAACTCCCACAAGAGCCTTGATCTGGCCTGACACAGATCAGAGGGACAGCATTTCAGTGCAGATCTTTGATTGCAGATGGTGGCTTTGAAATACAATATCCGCACTGTGTTTTTTTTTAAAAGTGTTGCCATTCTACTTTTTTCACAGGTTTCTGGTATATAGCCAAGAGGTTCTCCATGGATAAAAAGCAGACTTAATTTTTTTTTTAATAATCCATAAAATGTAATAGGGGTGTGTATGTGATATTGGAGTTGATCTGAGAGAAGACCAGCTAGAAAACGGAGCTGGTTCCCCAAGTTCTATAGCTTGGCCAAGGCAATGACGTTTTTAAAAACACCTTTGGAACAACTGCCCCATTTCATCTCCCATTTGGACACTGGGAAGCTGGAGAGCTCATGTTGGAATTAGCCTGCCCACCCTGCCAGCTGTCACTTCTGTTTCTGAGGATTGTCAGACTAGTTTAGAGCCCTACATACCTGATGAGCAAATCCCGACTGATAGGATGCCGGAAGCCTTCCATGTGCATTTGAAAAACAGGGCATCCAAATCTCTCTCGATTGTTTTTGCCACGTTCATGGTGCATGTCTGACAAACTGAGAAACAGCAAGAGACTGGCAGAGTTGTCACTGCTCCGGTGTCTGTCTGTATTAAGCACCAGGCAGTGACGGAGATGAGCTCCTGCTACATTGAATATTCCTCATCTGCTGTGTAGAGCAGTTGGATGGGCATCCTTTTAAGACACAGAGTTCATTGCCATGTGTCAGTCTGTACTGGCCAACTGTCCATTGCTCAGTAAACATTCCCCCTGTTGACAGGCTTGGCAGGCAGCTTCTTGTACAGCATGCTTAAACGTCGGTAGGGTGAGGCTGAGGTCATGGGATATGTATGGGGACTTCAGAAGGATTTGAGCCCATGATGGTTGTACCAGGCTTTTCCATTTCCCTGCTGGGGATCCCTGCTGGCAGCGGGCACTTCCCCACCACTGTTCAGTTGGCTGGCAGGGAGGAAATGGGGGGGGGGGGGATTTGCCCACAAGTGATGTCAGCGCATCAGGGCATTTGGCCAACACTCTATGGTTAAATCATATGGTCCCCCCTGCCTGGTTACCCTAGGTTCTAGAGATGCAAGCTGACATTCTGCCTAATCATGGAACAAGACCACTACCTGTGGCCAGGTGGAGTACTTGATTCTCATTGATTCTCATTACACTGAACATTTGTCCTTATTTGCTGCAGGAAATCCCACATGTACCTCTGGTTTTCTTGGAAGGATATGGGGTAAAAGGCCTTAGACATAAAATGAGAAGAATGGAAAGCTGTAACCCTGGATTTCTGATCTTTAAGATCATGCTGTAAGGTGGTCTGGATTACCTAATCAAAGTGTGTTTTTGTGAGGAAGGTGCCTCTGTGACCAGCCAGGAGAAATTACAGTGCTATACGAGTACACTTGGGAACAGACATCAGCTGCTTCAGGATGAAGATGCAAAAACATTTTCCTGCCAACAGCAGCAGGCACCATGAGACAGGCTTCCACTCATATTTGTCCCTGTGCCAGTTGCTGTCCCCTCCCTGCTTCTCCACTTCCCCTGTTGCATCTACGTAAAAGCACAAACACAATGGCAATTGTGCCAGCTGCCCCCCCCCCACACACACACATCAAGGAACTATCATTTTCACTTTGTAGGGTCAGTGGCATGCAGCAGCCAGCTAACCCTTTGAAAGCAAAGATGAACTTCACTCCATCCCCATAGTGGCTATTGGTGGACAATTAAGTACTCCACCTGACCACAGGTAATGGGGGCTATTGGTAGAGAATCCAGACAGCTGCTAGACCCTTACCAAGAGCATCATCCTCATGCTCAGAAGGACCTAGGGTTGCCAACTCTGAGTTGGGGAATTCCTGGAGATTTGCAAGTGGGGCCTGGGGAAGGTGGGGTTTGGGCAGGGGAGGGATTTTAGTGGGGTATGATGCCCTCGAGTTCCCCTTCTAAATCAGCCATTGTCTCTGGGGGAACTGATCTCTGTCACCTGGAGATCAGTTGTGATTCCAGGGGATCTCCAGGCCCCACCTGGAGTTTGGCAGCCTGAGAAGGAACACCCATCATGTAAACACCCCCCTTAACTATAACAGTGTTCTGCATTCTTTCTGTGATGTCATGTATATGCTATTGATGCAAACATTTCAGTGGTCTTCTTCAGAGATGGGCTGTAGTTGTCTTCAGTATTGGATATTATTATGATGATATTTCAGTTCTCCATTGACAATTTCAAATATGATCGGGGTTCAAGTCGCAGAAGAAATAATTTTTCAAAGTAGCAGCTACCAATCACATTTTCATAGAAAGTACAACCTCCTTCATTTTAAAGATAGCATAGCTTCCGTTTTTTGCTACAGTCTTCACACTTGGTATGCATATCTCTAGACTGGGAATCTTCCTTCAGTTCTACTGTAAAAGGGCTCAGCATAATAGGTAACGTGTCCTCTTTTAACAAAATCCATGTGATGTCTTCTATGAGGACCAACCAAAATAACGGCAAGCAGCATTAATGCTTTCAGGTTCTCCAGAATTCTCCATCAGACTGGATGTCTAAAAACCAGCATCTTGTGTTTTCAATTGGGTGATTCCATTTTTGGCTCCTTCTTCCCGGGAGGCAAATGTTGCACCCGGACACCTGGAGCATATTGTCTTTGCATATCAGCATTCCTCAAAGGTTCCTCAGAGGAGGCCTTAAGAACATGGCCTGAACCCCCTTTTTCCCCCTCCCCACATTTGCTTTTCTTCAACATCCACCCTGACAAAGACTACTGGAGAACTCAGAAGTTTCTACCCTGTTCTGCATTGCTCTTCTTTTTTGAATTCTACTTTGGACCAGTGCAGCTGTGTACATCCTCCGCCTCATCTTTGAACACTGTGATAAATCCTGAGCTGAACAAGCCTGCAATTACTGAGGGTGCTTTGGAATACTGGCAAGGCTTAAAGCATTGATCCGTGGCCAGCACCACAGCTTTCTGATTCAAGATTGGAACAGAAGACCCTTCGGGGGCCCTCTTTTGTCTCACCTGAAATGTTGGGCTGAGCAATTCTGAACATTCCAAGACCTTCTCTCTCTCTCTCTCCCTCTCTTGCTGTTGTTAAATGATGCGGTGGATTATCAGCATTTGTTAAAACACGGGGTCATTTGTATTTGTGCTGTGGAAGGTGACAGGTGTGGGAACCGTATGCGTTCTGCATCCAACTGAATAATTAGCTGCTGCTCAGAAGCCAAGGCAACGTCTTGCTCCCCATTTGAAGATACTTGTGGCAGAAACCCGACGCAAGGAGCAAAACATATTCATCACTTTGTGTCATCTGGGCTGCAATCCTCCACCGGCGCTGTGTATTTTGCGTTTATGTGATTTGAAGAGCAAGCTATGTTTATATTTGTATATACATGAATCTTATTAGAGAAATGTCTTCTGTTCTGACATTGCTTTACCGGAGCTTTTAGTCTTATGCAAGTTTTTATTATTATTATTATTATTTTCTTTTCATCCTAACGGGGAATGTGTCCTACTTTCTTGTTTAGAAAATGAGAAAGTTGCATTATGCATTCTCTATATGAAGGTTGTTTGGGGTTTTTTTCCATAAAGGAAGGTTCATGGTCGTCAAACGCAATGTATTCCGAGTGGAGAGAGCATCTGAGCCGGAGGGAGTTGCGCTTAAAGAATTTGATTTCAGGGTCAGATTCAAACCTGATGTAGTTTATTAGTAGAGGAGTCTGTTCATGTATGTTCAGTCTCCCAGCTAGAGAGGGAAGCTTGCCAGATGTGCTTCCTATCAGTGATAGAACTTGTTAGAAAGAGTGAAGGCAGGGAAAGAGGTGATCAATGAAAAAGATGCTGAACTGAACTGGCAAAGAATGTGCTGAGAAATCCAACAAAATCAAGCGAGGCAATTTCCCCAGGACTAAAGGTGCACAATGTCCCTGCTTGCAGAAAGCTAGCATATCAAGGTGAAATTAAACTAGAATGGTTGACAGTGAAATGTCACAGGACCAGACTGTATGCAGCTTGTGCTTCATCAACTGCACTAGTTACTGGTGGGCTTCCAGGTCCAATAAAAGTGCTGGATTTGATATAGAATGCCTACACAGCTATGACAAAGCACACATAAGGCAAGGTGAGATTCAATACATGGGGCCAATGGAAAAGGCTTTTGCCGCTACAGCTGCAGCAGCCTGTTAGGGTATTTGAAACCTTGGGGTGCAGTGATTCTTCCAGACCACTAGGAGTGCTGTGGGTTCAGTCCTAACTACATTTGAGCAGCAGCAGCTAGGCCAGTGGGAATGATTCAGGTAGATACTGGTAACACAGATTGATGGTCCACCCAGAAGCCTATCCCCCACTCAGACTACCAAGCTCTCCTTAGGGACACAGCTCCTTTTGTGTATGGAACTCAATGTGTTGATGAAGTGTTTCATTACATGGGTATATATTGTAAACTTTGGTTCATTCTTCATTCTGTACACTATACTAAAATTACAGTTGTGAGGTTCTTGAAAATGCAGAACGACAAAAATGCTGAGCAATAGTCTAACAACAATAGTTTTTGTTGCCTTTCCTGGATCAGTCCTGTTGTATGATACCTCGGTAGGAAGAGGCTCAGTCCTGCAGTTAGGGTTGCCAGCTCTGGGTTGGGAAATTCCTGGAGCTTTGGGGTGCAGCCCGGGGAAGGTGAGACGGCAGCCCTAGTGATGCCAGGTCATGAAGTTCAACAACAAGCCTCCGGGACTGGGTGCTGACTCCTGACACTGAGCTTGAGCCCTTGTGCCCCACCTCTGAAGACAGGAAATGGGGCTGAATGTGCTTGACCTGCAGTTCTTTCTATTGTATGTGGAAGCATGTGAGATTAAACATTCTTAAACTGCAAAAGAAATACACTGCTATGAAGTGCTCACTAACAATCCAGTTTCATCAGGCAGTGATCCTTGGTATGAATATAAGACTGTATACACAGATGAAAGAAGATTACCCTTGTTGATGGATAGCTGGTGTGGTTTAGTTGTTAGAATGTCAGCCTAAATCTGGAGAGGCTAGGGAGGAGGAGGAGGAAGAAGGAGGGGGAGGGGGACGAGGGGAGGGGGAGGGGAGAATGGGTTTTTATACTCCACTTTTCTCTGCCTTAAGGCAGAAGTGGCTTACAATCACCTCCCCCTTCCACTCCCCACAACAGTCACCTTGTGGGGCTAAGAGAGTTCTGAGAGAACTGTGATTGGCCCAAGGTCACCCAGCAGGCTTCATGTGGAGAAGTGGGGAATCAAACCTGATTGGAGTCCACCGCTCTTGCCCACTACACCACACTGGCTCTCATTGGTTAAAATTCACCATGCTGGCTGAAATCCCCCCTTAATCAAGAAGCATACTGACTGTGCCAGTCACTCTCTTGGAGACTAACATTCCATGGGTTGTTAGGACAAAAAGGAGGAGGACAGAACTAGGAATGTTTCCCTGCCAGTTGGGCTAGTGGTCTGTTCACCAGTTATACTCAACCCGATTGAATGCTCAACAAACTGCTCACCTGTGTTCAGTTTGTGTAGATTTTATCAGGCAAAACAGGCAACCACATGTCTTCACATACAGTTTCCCCCCAGCCTCCTCAATCTGCTCATCCATCTACCGCCATTGCTGCCACTACACGACCATCTGCTGTTTTGTCATATTCTTCAGGTGCAGAAAACATTAACTCTTCACAGCTGGTGACTTACAGTTTCCAGGTGTCTTCCCATGTTAACTGATTGTTCCCTGACTCAGTGGAAGTTTATGACTAAGGTAGGTGAACTTCCTGGATCAATTCACACCTATTTATTTATTTATTTATTTATTTATTTGTTTGTTTCAATTTATATCCCGCCTAGCCAGCGGACCTAGATACACCCACCATGCTCACTGAATATCTTTGTCAAAATTTCTTTGACTTGGAAAAAAGGTATGCCAGGGCTGCAAAGCTTTTTTTTTTTCCATTATGCTCTTAACCCATTAAGGCCACATGGCCTGGTTGTTAACAGGAAAGCCAGTCACAAATCAAGAAGAAAAAGGGTACTCGTGCATTCTGTCATTGCCTTGTGGGGAATGAAGTTCCCTAATCAAGCATGTGACTTTCATACTGCATCATGACAAAAGAGCTGTTCTGACTGGTGGCCTTCGTGCACTTCTGTCCTTGTAGCCCATATGCAGAGAAACCTGTAGAACAGGGGTCTCCAACCAGTGTTCCCTCTAAGCTGAGTTAGTCTGAGCTAGCTCACAGTTTCTTAGCCTCCAGCTCACACATTTTTGCCTTAGCTCAGGAAGGATGGCTCCAGAACAAACTTGATTTATGCAGCAGCCAAATCACTTGCTCACAACTGTAATGCCAGTAGCTCACAAAGTAGAATTTTTGCTCACAAGACTCCGCAGCTTAGAGGGAGCATTGTCTCCACCTTTTTTGAGCCTGTGGGCACAATCACAAAATGGTAGTGGGCACAGTCACAGAATGGCTGCCACAGGATGTGGCACCAACAACAATATGTCAGGGAATGCGGTTATAGCTAACCAGGGTCGGTGCCAGGCTTTTTTGTGCCCTAGGCAAGGCTAACTACTTGTGCTTCCCCCCAGCTAACTAATTATCAAAAACACATGAATTCTAGGGAAAATTAAAAGCACAAAACTTGACCCTGCTAATTTTTAAAAAAATTGTGTGGGCTTGGGCAGGCAGGGTGCGAGGCAAAGCTGAAGGGAGCGGCTGCTGCTGCAGTTGCCATGACATTCTGGAGGTGGGAAAGCATGGGAGAGCCGGGGCTGGTGAGTGAGTGAGTGAGTGAGCCTGTGACTGGTTGGAGGGGCGCTGATTGTCCGTTTCTGCACTCCTCTGAGGTCTGTGCCCTGGGCAGTCGCCTCACTTGGCCTAATGGTAGCACCAGCCCTGTAGCTAACTCTAACAGTGCCTCTTCAATCTTTCAGGAAGAAGCTCTGTTTAACAGGATGCCTTTTAATCTGCACCGCCAATCCGAAGACCTGCTGGGCAAAAGCCTTACCTAGCCCTACCCACTTTCTAAAAGCTTTTGGCAGGCCCAGGAAAGGTTTTAGCAGGTGCCACCATGGCATTCAGGGGCACCATGTTGGGGACCCTGCTCTAGAAGATGCCCAGGTGCAATGCCAGTCAAGATCAAGTTCAATTCAAACTCTGAACAAAATCCAGGTGCTCCAGTGAGGGGCGCAACTTGCATATAATGAGTTCATGGTGAAATGCAAATGACAATCACATTCAAGTTTTTTTAATTCATTTTTTTCTCCAAAAAAAAGTGGGATATAAGGGGCCAGTGGAGAAGGCTTTTGCTGTTACAGCTACAGGGAAGAGGGGGGTAGGGAAAAACATGGATTCATCAAGCTTATCAAATATTATGAGTTGTTACATACAACTAGTAAAATCAGATGCATTAGTAAGAATACATATTTCAAATATAGTAGCAGAGAAGAAAAAAAATATTACAGTGTTTTGGGAACAATCATGTTTATGTTAACACCCTCAGCATTGCTGGGAAGAACCATGCACGCTATCCTGAACTCCTATAAAAGAAGGGCAGAATACAACTATCACAGATGGACAAAGCATGCTACCTACAAGGCAAGTTGCTCATTGGATGACGTGATCTTTAGATCCGTAAACTAACCATTCTTCCCCACTTCCATTCACCATAGGACAGCACAGATGAAAGCGGAAAGGGACCTCCAACTCCTTTCTATCCACACAGAAGAGAACGTTTCTACAACAACAAATAATACATCTGCCTTGTTCTGGTTGGCTGAATGTTGCTAGAAGGAGGGGGGAGATATAAATTGTTAAAAGAAAGCTCTGTAATTGAATTTAGCCTTCTTTAAAGTGCACAGTCTTTGGGACGTCCCTCCTTGATCGTATCAGCATAAATCAGGAGTAATGTCAAGAAGGCCTACATTGCCGTAAAGCTTCTGTTTAAGGCTGGAAAATGCAGGTATAGGATATAATCAGGCCCCTACGGTGAAATTGCTTCAAGAAGTTAATTGCCCTCAGTTGGTTGCAAATTATATTGATATATATTTAGTGTGCCATTAATGGAGGCGTGTTCGGTATTTCTGTTGTTTTTGGCTCTCTTGCTTGTTAACTGGGCTTCATTCCAGCGTATGAGTTGACTCCAGTGGTATTTCCTGCTGATGGGAGAGATTTCTATTGGAAGAGTGGGGCTTCCTCACTTCTTTAGCATGAAATGCTTCCCAAAATGTTGCTCCCAAAGGACAGGGGACTGCCAGGGACATCATGAGGGACAAGTCCAAGATCTGCAGAGGCAGGGGCAATCAACAAAAATCAGCTTTCTGTTAGCAGAAAAATCTAATGCTGGATTCAACACTGTGTCACCTTGTGTTTTCTGTTCAACACTTGCATCTTTAGAACTAGGTACTGATCACAGATTTTGAAGGGTCTGGCAGGGCAGAAAGGTCCACTGCCAGATTAGAGAGCAAACAGCCCTTGCAGATCAATTAATGAGGGTGTAGTGGAAGCAACCTCCCACTGCCCACCACCCAAATCACAATGGCAGAAGTCTTCATGGGTCTTCCAACCACCTGGGAAATCTCTAGGGATGGAAATTAGCATCAGGGACTTAACCTGGGCAGGATCTCTGGCCAAGAAGAATGCAGGTTTTTCAGGCTGATGGAGGATGGTCAATGGTACTGCTTTGGATGCCTGCTGCTCTATTGGTCTGCTCAGCGCTTGCATGAGCTGATTCATGTGTAGGCAAAAAAGAGTGACTCAGCCTTTAGTGCAAACTTTGGAGATGGAAGTAACTGGCAGCCCTTCCAAACTAATGTTTATTTGTATTTATTTATATATTAGTTTTGTTAATTGCCCAACCCCTGCTAGTGCGGGGCTCTGGGCGATGTACAACATTCATAAAAACATACTAAGATAAAACAAAACATTACTGGCACAGTGTTCAGGTACAGATGAGTCTTTGGGCATTCATATTTGGAGCTCATATAGAATAATTGAAAGAGAACTTGGTCTTAGTAGACCTGAGAATGTGAGCCCTGTGAAGTGCAGTAACACTGAAATGTGATTCTAAAGCAATCTTCCCACAAGACCACCAGCTGATTCAGAAATGCACTACAAATTCATTTCCAATTGCTGTTCTGTTTTTTGCATTTGTGCACAAATAGCAGAAGATGAGGAGGAGGAGGAGGAGGAGATTGGATTTATACCCCGCCCTTCACTACCCAAAGGAATCTCAGAGTGGTTTACAACCCCATTTCCCTTCCCCTCCTCGCAACCGACACCCTGTGTGGTAAGTGGGGCTGAGAGAGCTCTCCCGAGAACTGTCCTTGAGAGAACAGTTCTAAAAGAACTTACAACTAACCCAAGGTCACACCAGCAGCTGCATGTGCAGGCGTGGGGAATCAAACCTGGTTCTCCCAGATTAGAGTCCGTACTCTTAACCACTGCACCAAACTGACCCCCACAATTAAGGCAGAAAACCCTTAATTGTGGGGGTCACTGATTATGTTCTCTGCATGAAGGTGAAGTTGGGAGCAGTCAATAGTGTCACAGCTAGGCATTTCAGTATTGGGGCAAATTCAGATGAAGACATGAAACCACCTTAAACCTTTCTGAGCCTTGGTCCACAAGGAGGCAATTTATCGATGAATAAGCATGAGGCTGGCAGCCAATGTTTTAGCTACTGAGCCAGACCACTGCCTAATCACATATAGTGTTTTGAAGGATTGGGGCTCAGTCAAGTCCTGGCCAGATGTAGGTCAGGAACTGGTAGGGCCTCTTTCTCTCCGGAATATAAAGCTCTGAGCTAAGCAGAGGACCTTCCTGGTTTAGCCAGTACCTGCTGCTAGCTTATTTCTATGCTACTTGTGGGAATGGACCTAGTGCCCAGCTACTGTCTGCTTTAAGTCCTTACTATCGGACCCAGAGCAAAATGGGGGAGGCAATTCATGATGTCACTGTGAAACTATAGAGTCATGAGTCCTAGACCATTGCCCCAGTGCAATTATGTCACTTCTGGTTCAGTATGTTGCATGCTGATATAATGCTGAATCGCTTGTCCCAGCCCCCCAGATTCTCCTGCTGGGGTATCAGCCTTAGATGGCATCCCTAAATACACTCCCCACACCATCAGCTGTTTTGAAAAGCAGTATGTGTTTTGAGAGTACTTGGCTGTAGAGAGGCATGTTTGAAAACGCATGTGAGCAGCCTATGTAAACCTGCTTGGTAGGTGTTTGAGTCATTTAACAAAATAAGGAATTGTAAAAATAGAAATATTTATTATGATGTACACTTTAGTAAAAGATAAAATAGGTTAAAAGAAATGATCCAGATATTGGACTCTTAAAACGTCTTACACACAAAGCTGAAAGTTTTATATATACAATTGATGGGTATATCTTATGACCAGTAGACCATATGCATTTTGGCCCCTTAGGGCCTTCCTCAGTGGTCAATATTATTATTGTAAAACAACACACATCCAGAAATAAATATATGAACAAAGATTTCTTTAGAGCCAGGTGTTGCTTTCTCATGTGATGTGCAATTGCTAAAAGTTTACATAGTATGGATAATCTCTCATGGTAACTGCACATGCTTTCCAACTTGATTACTACCTTTAATGGAAGAGACACACATCCAGACACATCAGATATTTGTTACTCGGTTCTCCCAGATTAGAGTCCACACACTTAACCACTACACCAAACTGGCTTTTGGGGAAGAAAAGCAGAGTATAAATAAATACACACATCCCTACATGAGGTGTGCTGAGGATTTCTATGGGAAACCCCCTTTCCTTTCAGTGCTGAGCTTTGCAAGTCCAAAAGCTGCCTTTGTTTTCTCCAGGGATGTAACATTGAGAAACGGCCTTTGATGTTTTTAGCACCCCTATAATTCCCACTTTTGAATTTCTGTCCAACTCCCCAGGCTGCTCTAAACCTGCTGTACCTTATGCCCTTGATTATAGTCCCAGGGCTTCCTGCCGCTCAGTCTTACCCTCTAGCTGTCTTTGTTCTTCTGGGTTGTGGGCATCCACATGAGTTGGCCAGTGTATCTGTCTTGCCCTGCAGCAACCCCTGACTTTCCCTTCTGCTGCTATTGTTCCCTCCTCCCTATTTTTTCCCCTTTCTCAAACTGCTTTTTTTTAAAAAAAAAATCATCTGAAGGTTTTTGTAGGTTATTCTTCTAGAAGGTGGACTGGAGCCTGGGGGTATTTTGGAATTAGAAAAAGCAAAAGGGCAAACCTGGTTATTTTGTGCTGATGCAGTCACTCATGCTCTGTTTCCTTTTTTTTTTAAGGCCTACATTCATCAGGATTATTAATTTTACAGTTTTACAGCCCTGTCCTTCCGTCACTTTGATGTAAATCAGGAGTTGGCATCCAGAGCTCAATAACATTGGATAGAGGTATAAACAAAATCAGGGCTGGCCTTTGATTAATTAATTAAGATATCATCTAATATCAATAGGCACAGCCCACCTCTGTGCATGTTTTTATAGGGTGGTCTTAGACAGTTTTCCTGTAGAGATTCTCTGCTCTGATAGAGGAATTGTAATATTTTGCTTCTAGGATGATGTCACAATGAACAAGATATTCAGGCTTTAATCCCACTTGGAAGGGATTTCCATCCATGGGGCATGCCCCCCTCCATGTCTTCTTTTCCCTCTGCAACACAAAACATCCTCTAAATTCTACTTCTTGGAGGGAGAAAATTCAGGTGGGAGTCGGAGGTGTGCCACAGTAGGGGTGAATATGTACGGGATCCAAACCAGCAAGTCTCATCCTCTTCCCATGATTTCCATTGTGGGGTTGGCCTCGGGACTGGCCTTGTTAGTACCCAACATGTCCCTTCTCTTGTTTAAGCCACTGATGAGATCATTAGAAGATACAGCACAGTACCCTCCCTGCCCACTTGTCTGAATCAGGCCCTGTGGCATTGGATGTTACACAGTAACTGGCCATGGTGATTGAAGGTAGTCAAGCAACAGAGGTGAAATCCATTACTTCTACAGATGACTGGGAACCCATGAGATTGGCAGAAACTTGGAGTCTCCTTGTAGAAGACTTTCCTCCTATAAATGTGTGAGTTGGAGGGTTCTTCTGGATCTGCACTTACTCCTGGCAACTCAGGATATTAGAGTGACCTTCCTCCAGCTCCACTCACTGAGAAAACTGCAACTCTCTCTCTGTTGGATGTGGTTTGTCCTTCATGGCTCTGCCACCTTGAAATGACTCTACAACAATGTGTTCAAAGTGGAGGTATTCTTGAAAAGGGTGACCTTCAGTGGAGGCAAAAGGTGGTCGATTATCTCATAACAGGATAGGTTGCCCAAAGTGTTGCCCTGTTAATTTCTTAGCACCAGTGCTATAACATGGGAGGGATGAGAATGGGAGTTATGCCCCTCTATTCCTCCCACTGCCCAGAGGAAACCAGCAAAGGAGCTCCACCACAACCAGAACAATGCTCCCACAACCTGAAGGCTGGTAATTCTAAATGCACATCTGGCGATAATGTAGATTGTTGGAGCCATGGAAGGAAAGGATCATGAACAAGAAAAAAGGTAAAGACACAGAGAAAAATGAAAGGCTGAGATCACACACACTAAATAATTCACTTTCAGTCCTCCTTCAATCCACTTTCAATCCACTTCCCAACTGGATTTTACTGTGTGAACTGGCAAAATCCAGTTGGAAAGTGGATTGAAAGTGGATTGAAAGAGGATTATTTAGTGTGTGTGATCACAGCCAAAGATCAGTATCATCATTTAGCACATAAGAACATGAAAGTTGCCCCACTGAATTGGACAAGTGGCCCATCTAGTCCAGCATCTTGTTTCATACAATGATAAACTGGTTGCCTTGGAGGGTCAACAGAATGGACATAGAAGCCAAGGGCTTCTCCTGATGTTGCCTCTTACCATGGATGTTTGGATACAGAGGTTTAACTAGTAGCCACTGAAGAATCTATCCTCTGTCCATGGACTTATGCTCCTCCTCTCCTCCATTTGCACATGCAATTTCCCCCCCTTCTGGTTCCAGGGGGGGTAGGCCCTTGATATTCCCCCCTCCTTTCTCTTGAGTTGTTTAGGAAATCATATCAAGTTTCTGATGTGGTTGTGGGTAGTGTGTGTGCATAGATGCAGGGAATATAGGCAAGCTTGCCCCAGACACAATTTTTCAGCCAAGCCCCCTTTTAAAAATCAGCAAGCTGATGCTTATACTGGAGTTCTGGGTTGCCCAGTTTGAAGAGCAATCTGTCGAATCTCCCAGCCCTGGGCTATAGAACTAGCATTCTGAATGCTGCTTAGTGCAATTCCACTTGGCTCTATGTTTACCTTGGGCCTATTTGCAGCTTTATACAATTTTAATTAATCCTTTATGATCTGCTGCGAGAGATCTGCCAGACAGCACAGCCGAACTCCTGCTGTCAGATTCCGACTGTGGCTGCTTTCAGCTAAGCAGTCTGTCTCTTCCGATGCACAAAGAAGTTCTTCATCCACAATAATGTTACACTGTCTAATTAAAATTATGCAGCAGTCTGTGGTTTGCTCCTTTTAAAAACAAGGATGGTTTATGAAACCAGCCGAGTCTTCCACGCTGGCTACTGAGGAAGCAAATTGCTCGCTTGTGTACATAATAATCCCACTGGTGCCAAGACACGGAAATGGCTCAGGTCCCTTTCAAGCACACGCTCGCATTCCACGGAAACTTTGAAAGCCACGGATTCGGTCCTCTGGGGAATTACAGAACTGTGCCTTCAACTCAAAGTGGGCAGAACACCTGTTCTGGAAAGAGAGATACTTAAATGGCATTCGAAAGCAACACAATGACTGAATATGTCAGTACAACATTTTTCCCTTCCAAATGTTGAAAGCAAGTGCTTTTCACAAGTTGAAGAACTGACATTGCAGAAGGAAAGCAAAATCAGCTGAGGTTTTGTGTATGTTATCCTGATCAGAACAGAGATCAGCTCTCAATAGCAGCACGCCTAAGTGTGTCTCAGCATTTGTGGAGACAGGGCAGGGTTGCTTTTCAAAGTATGTTTTTGACATATGATCCCCATTTCCCAAGGAATATTGTTCTCAGTTCCAAGTTACACACATAAGTGCCATCAAATTGCAGCTAACTTCTGGCAACCCTAGCAAAGGCCTTTCAAGGCAAATAAGAAGCAGAGGTGGTTTGCCATTGCCTTTCCCTGTGGAGTCTTCCTCGGTCTTCCCATTCAAGTAGTGGACCTGCTTAGCTTCTGAGATTTGATGAGATCAGGCTATACCATGCTGTCTTCCCTCCAGTTCTTATCTACTCAGAGACTGTCTTATTTGGGAATGAGTATATTCTATTCCTGCAGTGCCAGAGGGAAATACTTAATAAAGGCTGCGGTCACACTAAAGGCTTGCTGCGATCTGGGCGTGCATCTAAATGCACCGGTTTAAAGTGTTACGAGACAGACCAATCAGACAGCACACCCTGGGGTGGTTTCCCCATGCGCACATATGTTGGTCAGGTGTTCACATTAGTACAGTGCCTCAGGCATGGAGTGTGCTGCCTGATTGTTTTTGTTGTAATGCAGCCAGGTGCATGCGCATATACACTCATGCGATGTGTGCATATAGGCAGCAACTTAAAAAAAAAACTGGTGGAAAGGGATCTGCGGGTTCAGACTTCCCTTCTGGGTTCCTTTCCAGGCAGGAGAGTTCAGACATCCGGGAAAGTGGAGTGGAAGCAGTGGTATCTGTAAACACCAGACTTTCCCCAGTGCCTGATTACTTTGCTTCCAAAGCGACACAACACGGGTGCTGATGACTGGGGCACAGAAGGTAGGTGTTGCTGTCTGATCATGCTCTTAAAATCCACAAAGGTAACACTACTTTACTGTGGCAAACTGCTCGTATGACCACAGCCCAAGTGTGTGTTTTTTTCTTTGCATCTGGTATAATGTTCAATGAAACACCCAAGGGGTGTGTGTGTGTGTGTTAATCCTAATTTGGGACCTGTTCAACCCACCAGATTAGCAAACACCAGTCTTTGGGAGAGAGGGTAACTCGGACTAGGAACATACACAGTTGGCTGCAGCATTTGGTTTCTTCAGTTCATTTGCATCCTTCTTCATGCTTTTCATCACCAATGCACAGATGCACTTTTTAAAAAAAACTGCAAAAAAGCAGTCATGATGCAACTGCACATATTATTACATCTGCATTCTCCTTGTGTGTTTTTAACTGTTACATACATGTGCTCCTGTACATCAGTTTAAGCCAGCACAAAAAAACATATATTGGCACACTATTGTGGATATCAAAATTTCTTTTTTGCAGTGTTCTTTCAAATAGCAAACACATAGCAGTAAGATACTTTGGTTTGCTTCCTTACTTCCTGAAGTTTTTAAATCTAATTTTTTAGTTCACCCCCATTAAAATTTAATATACATTGCTGCAATAAATGAAAATAAAACTTAGGTTTACAAATTAAGAGAAAAGAACTCAGAAGGGAATGGGAGTAGAAGAAATAAGCAGAGAAGGTAGATTAGTTTGAGGAAGCCAGAATGAAAGGGTTAGAGGGCTTGCATTCACTTGAGAGCCAGGCAGGCCTTCTGCCACCGATTGAGAGGAAGTATAACTTCATAGTGGACATGAATCCTTTGACCAGTGGCAGAGGACAAAGTATCCTTTGCTCCCAAAGTTGTAGGACAGTCAATAGTTGAAATGGTGTTCTAACCAGGGTTGAGAAGCAAACAAACTCTTTACAGTGGTTTGTTGTCTGACCAGTGGTTGGGATTAATTTGATCTTCCCTTTCGGCAATGTGTTCTTCCAAGATGGGGCAACTACTCAGTGGCCCTTAATTGTCTGTCTGGTACCACAAACTTGACCAAAGCTGCTTTGACTTAGCCCTGAAAATAGTCTGAAGACAAGTCATATCCTTTCCAGCTCTGCTCTTAAGCAGATCAGCAAAGGACTCTTATGATCAACATGCTTTGGTGGAAGGATAAGATGCCAGACAGTGTACAAATAAATAAGATTGTCAGGCCAAGTAAAATAAACAAACCTCCCTCAGCTGAGAACTAGATTACGCAGCCTGTGTGGTTCCTCATAGACCTACCAAATCCTATTTCAGTATTGCCTACATAATGCTGAAATAAATTTTAACTAGGCAAGAAGCAAGGGATTAATCAGGCCTTCTACTTTGCTTCTGGGCAAGCACAAGGCTGTTTAAAATTTGATTTCTTCTGTGTGCTTTTCTGTCTCTGCCTTAGATTGCATCTATTCCTATATCATATCAAATACAGCTTGACTTCTTTTTGGCGAAGCAGTCTTTTCTCTTGTTGTTTTGTTTTTGGCTCTGTCTAACACCAGAGCAGAATCCCCAAGATGATGCTGCCTCTTGGCTAGAGAGACTCGTGAATACCGGATCTCATTTTCTGAAAGGAGAAAATCTCATTTGCTGAAACCAGTGAGCCCAAATGGCCATGCTTCCTACATTTTATGCTTTTTTTTGGTAAATGGAAGGGGGTTTGTTCTTCATTTTGTCAGGTGGGAAGTGAAGTTAAACTGGTGGAAAATAGGGTAAAGGGGGAGGAAGTGGTATCGTCAGACAGTTGCAAGGGGAACAGAATGGCAGCTCCAATAAGTGCAGAAATTACTCTGAGTGGCAACTTCAACTAAGGAGGTAGTTTCTAAGATTTCATTTTCTTGTAACATTTCAAATTCAAGCCCTAATTTATCTAGTCAGATAGAAAGCAAATGCAGTGGGAAAAGTTGCATCAGAATGGGTTACTTTTCTAGGGATGATTCCAGGAGCAGGAGGAAAGCAAAACAACAACAAAAACATTGTGAAAGTTTGGAAGAGTGTAATTTTGCCTCAGGCAGGGAAGGCAGCCTGGTAGATCCCAGTCTCATTAGATCTTGGAAGCTATGCAGGGTCAGTACTTGGATGGGACACAATCAAGGGAGACTCTGCAGAGAAAGACCAGCCACTCTCTTTCAGTCTGATAGGACTGTTGTGAGAATAAAAAGGAACAGCAGAGTATCACTGCCCTGAACTCCTTGGAAGAAGAGTGATGTCAGAATGTAACATCTGCCTGGATAGAAAATGTGAACCTAGGCTGGCCAATAACCTGACTCAACTTAAAGCAATTTCATGCTCATCTAATCTTGCTCATCTAATGTCCCTTACCAGCCTAGAAGCAGGTGAAATCAAAGGAGCGAGATAACAAAAAGATAACAGTCCAACAGCCAGCAGTGTCAGCCTGATATCAAGGCAATGACCTCCAAAACCTCCTGGATTGTCAACTGTCCCACTGCTGCTACCAGAATTCTCAGTGGTCAAGGACTGTCAATAAAACCTTCAAGACAACCATGCTTGCCCATGTAGTCCCTCCTCCTCTTTCTTAGAATGCTCAGCTGAAACTCCCGTTAAGTTCTACAAACAGAACTCACAGATCAAAACTTCCCCTTGTTGTGGCCCATAAGCTGGTATTCAGAGGTACACTGCCTCTGAACATGAATGTTTCCAACATGGCTTATGTCAAAAGAATTTGTCTAATCCATTCTAAAATTCATCTAAACTAAGAGTCTATCACGATGTAGCAATGAATGTCATGCATGGATTCTACATTGAAGTGCTTCTGTTTGTCTACCCTGAACCTTACTGGCCATCAACTTTATTGGATGCCCATGAGGATGGGGAAAGGAGCAAAATGTTCTCTCTAACCATCTTCATCACATTATGCATCATTTTATTCATTTCTCTTATGCCCAGATTCTTTACCTGATTGAAAAGGAATCTTGAACTATGGATCATTTTTGGTTGTCAGTAGATAGGCTCTGATTTCTCCTGGAATCCCTGTATTCAGTCCACATATCATCTGCTCCAGGAATGCTTGAGATGACCATGGGTTTTCATCTTTAGTGAAATCTCCAACCGCCAGGTGAAAAGACCAAGATTTATGAGGCCCAAACTCTGCCAGATGTCTTTTCCTCTTTGCTTGCAAAAGGTTCAATCAGATAATTAAGTGCTTGATGCACAATTGCAAAGAGGAGGAGCATTGCTGCTGACTGCAAATGTTTCTCTTCCCAAGAAACACAGGGTACAATTTGCCAGATCAGATCAGAACACTGATCCATCAAGACTGCCCGTTCACTTATGAAAATGCCCCTTGCCAGTCTGGCCAGACTCCAGCCATGATTAATTACATTCTGTCCATTCACTGGGATGTTTCAGGAGGAGGATTGGGGAAAAGGAGAGTAAACTCAGCTCCATCTGAACAACAGAACTCACCTGCTAATTTTAATTGTGCCAGGACAGCAGTTGTGTATTAATCATTTCGATAGTACATTTAACGTGCCTTGGGATCGTTTCTGGTATCTCATTCAACCTTCCAACAGGACAGAGAGAGGAGGGAAAAACACAGAGAGAAAACTAGACAGGAAATAAGCAGCCATAGCCTAGAAACCAAATAAAATTAAATTTATGTTTTTAAACAATCCTCTATAGAGATATGTGGACAAAGTCCTAATCAGTTGAAAAAATTAGTCAAGAAGATGAGAGGGAATTCTTTTCAGCCACTCTGGTAAGGGTAAAACTATTGTGTTTTCTATACTTGGGCAGGCTTGTGTAGTTTCTATGTTGCTGCTATGTCTGCATAATCTACTTTTATCTGTGTAGCTCAGCTAGTAAAGGGGCTAGAGACTTACTTTAAAAAAAATGCAAGGTGGGAATTCACAGAACCCAGAGCACATGTTGGTATAATAATATATTGATACAACAATATTAAACCACCAATTAAAAATAAAGAAAAACCTTCTGTAATGGGGAGAGGAAATGGCTGTTATGGGGAAAATGGCAGCTGTGTGGGCAGGGCCAGGAAAATCTGAATTTCCCTACCTGCCTGGCAGTCATCCAGGTTTTGCTGCAATCCTTCCCAGGACTTCAAACAAAGCAGATTTGAGAAAGATGAGAGAAAAGCCAAGGAAACCCTAGGGGGTGCATTAATGTAATTCCACTTCCCAGCAGCCCCAAACTCAGGGCAAATAACCCATGCAGAAACACCTTATATGATATCTGTGAGATCTTCTCTGTATTGGGGCTGATAAGGACCCGGAGAGGGTATATGGGGAAAACAGAACAGGGGAAGGACTACTCATCTTCTCCCAACGCCATGGCTCTTATACAGCTGAGAGCCCAGACTGCTTTAAAAGGTTTTTAAGTATATTGGGAGATCCCACCATGGCTGCCATTGACATTTCCAGGCCCACTGACCACAAAAGAACTTATTGCCTCTTACTTTCTTTTCTGAGCAGCAACATTAGAAGGACCACACCATGTAAGGGATTGGAGTCCCCTTGTCCAGGAACTTACCCTGATGCTATATATCTTTCTTCCCCCTCTTCTGTAGGGGTGCCAGGTCTCTCTGGCAGGGGATGAGGGACTTACCAGGCAAAAGAGAAAAGGGACAGGCCACCTCGCTGGTATTGCACAGGAAGTAATGTCATCATGCCAGTGGTGAGGCTCTGGTATTTGGGCAAAAACTTTATAGTCAAATCAGTTTCTACCATTGAGTTTTTGCTTCCTGTGTGACACCAGCAATGTGACCTAGGCATTCCTCTTTCTACTGGTAAGTCCCCCTGCCAGCTGGCTGATCAGCAGTTGGGGGGCAGGGCCTGGGGTGGGGGACTCCCACTTCCCCCAGGGAGTCTGGCAATCCTATTGTTCTGCCAGGCACATAACCAGATAATAAGAACATAAGAGCATAAGAGAAGCCAGTGGCCCATCCAGTCCAACACTCTGTCACACAGTGGCCAAAGACACCAGGTGCCCTCAGGAGGTCCACCAGTGGGGCCAGGACACTAGAAGCCCTCCCACTGTTGCCCCCCCCCCTCAAGCACCAAGAATACAGAGCATCACTTGCCCCAGACGGAGTTCCTATCTATACTTTGTGGCTAATAGCCACTGATGGACCTCTGCTCCATATGTTGATCCAATTCCCTCTTGAAGCCGTCCATGCTTTTAGCCGCCACCATTTCCTGTGGCAGTGAATTCCATGTGTTCATCACTCTTTGGGTGAAAAAGTACTTCCTTTTATCTGTTCTAGATGAATGGCAGCAAGAACACCTATGGCACTTTCTCTGTGAACTGTCACAGGGGGTATCCATATGCCCTCACTGATTGCATCTGTGCCCACTGGCGCCAAGTGATGGCACTTAGACATGGCTGCCACCTTCCAGAGGGAAGAAGATAAAGGAATAATTGGCAGCTATTTCTATATGTCTTTTTAAATCCTGACCTATATCCAAATTGAGAATTGGAATGTGTAGAGCTGTGTTGAGAGGGTTAGACAGTGTTATCGATGCCACAAACATGAAATGAAGCAAACTCCAGAGCATGACAGAAGACAGGAGGGCCTGGCGTGATGTGGTCCATGGGGTCGCGAAGAGTCGGACTCGACCGTGCGACTGAACAACAACAAAGAGCTGTGTAGGGATTTGAACTTGGTTCTCCATAGTTTTATTCTGATACTCTAACCCCAGCACACGAATTCTCAGTGTGTAGCTCCAATTGTGTCACCTCCACCTCCATTTAGAATGACCAAATGTACTCCAGTCTCTTGAGATTTTCTGTAGTGAAGTATGTTCTTTCATAAAAGCTAAGCAGAGAAGAATTGCATCTGCTTCATATGAAGCCAAAGGCAAACTTGGAGAGTAGTGAGGAACTCAGTTTTGGTGTTGTGATGACTTTGCACCGACTTCACATGGGGGAAGAATAAATGTTCCCTAAATATGTGTGGCTATGGTTTCATTTCTTCCATTTTTTTCTGATGGTATTGTAGAGTGGTTTGCATTGTGGATGCATGTTGTATGAGTTTCATACTCTATTTATATGGTATTCACAGGTATAATGTATGTGTATAATGTGTAATGCTGGTTTACTGAAGTACAAATAATGCTGGAAAACATGTCTGTTTCTTGGGGAAATGTTGCAAAAAACCAGAAAATAGTAGAGAAATAAAAGCATCAAATTTTCAGTTCCTATTGAGTGGAAGCAAAATGAAAGTGGCAATTTGTAGGAGGAAAATGGACAAGGTGAGAGTTTTAAAACTGGTCCTACAGAGGGTAATAAAAACCAGTTGTTGGTGGGAACAAAGCTTTTTGGATTGGCATTTCCATACTTAGATATGCAGAAATGTCCGTCCCCCCCATTTCATATAAATCCTCAGGTAATATCCAAAGGGGACAGAATCCCCACTCCAAATTACACCCCCTTTCAGCTCAGCCTTAGGGGTTTTTTTTTAACCTTCCTAATTTATTTTAGGTTGACAGATACATGAATGGATACCAAGTGGCAAGTGTATCTTACACAAATGTTAAAAGGTAGTATCTCTCTCTCTCTCTCTCTCTCTCTCACACACACACACACACACACACACACACACCATGTTTTCTGAAAAGCAGAGCCGCTGGCTGCAAATAGATGCCACAGCTGGTAGTGGAGGAGAAACAGAAGGGAATTCCTTGTTAATTACAAACAGAGCTCCTTTGGTCAGCTAAGAGCGTCCGGGGAGCTCCCAAGTCTGTTTAAATAACCCTCAGCTGCTTCCTAAAATGCTGGTGGCTGCAGGTTCTTCTCAAGCAGTGGCACCAGGGATTCTTTCAAAGGAGCCTCCTGCTGTGACTACAGCTGGATTTGCATCCTTATCTGGAGTCAAAACAGACAAAACACTGTCCTCCCAAGGGCGTGTAATTGGCTTGTGCAGAATGGATGGAGCAAATATGCTGATTGCCAACTCCGGATCCCCCTTGGATTCCGCATGCATTTTGCAGATGGAGTGGAGTTCCAATAGGCAGGGGTTCCCTTCCTTGCTAATTTGTGGGGGAGTCCCAGCAACAGCTCCTGTTGCTTTTGGTTTGGCTCTTGCACATGAAACCAGAAGTGAGAGAAAACAAACGAAATGTATCAGTGTCTGAGTGTTTGCGGCTTACTGATCTTCTCACCATGCTGACAGCATGTCTCCCGCCAAACCGCTGTCTGCATTGTCAATGGGCAAGGAATCGCTGTGGATCCAGCTGGGAAAAGTTATTGGGAGGCCACAGGGAATTGGTACACTGATCTTGTCACGTGACCAGTACCCCAAGTCCTGCACATGCAGCTGCATGGTGATTCTTTGGGTGTGGCTTTTTGCCCATGCATAGGAGAGCATGGGTATATTAGTATGAGCTGGAAGAGCCAAAGCACTGAGGCAAACTGTGCATGATCCAATTCTGGAATTAATTTTAGAAATCCTTCGCAAAGCAGAAATTAAGGAGGGAAGTTGAAGAACATCCAAATAATGAAACACAGGAAATCCACCTATCCCAAAAGATACATAATAAATAAAAGAAACCCCTCTCTCTCTCTCTTTCTCTCTCTCACACACACACACCCACACTCCAGGAGGTTTCCAAGTGTCACAATAACACTGGTCCACCGCAAAAGGTCAGTTTCTTTAAAGGTTTCTCCAAGCATGGAATGAAACTGCGGTCATTGGTTTCTCTGACCAGATAAATGAAATCTGGTAGAATTATTGCCAGTGAGATACCTGTTTGTGTATTCAGCGGCATATAAATGGTAATAAAGGCATAAAAATGAATAAAAGAAACAAATCAAAGTAGAAAATTTTCCAATGAAAAACAATTAGAGTGAAAATATCTTCCCAGCTGTGCATAAAATTAGAAGAAAATGGAACATATCACCTGCCTTGAGTCTGAGACAGATCTCAGTTTCTCTCTGCCTCACAGATACACATCTATTGTTCTATGATTCGATCTATCAGCCTATCATTCGGTTTATCTGTCTTTTTGTCTGTCTAGCTATCATTACATCCCTGGACCTTCTTTTCTTCCAGACACCAGAAGGATTAAATGGTCACATCTGTGTTCCTTTTTTTCTTATCCCCAAATATCCCATCATTCCTTGTTACTGTTTCTGGCTCGCAGATAGTGCCAAGAATACTGTTGTGATTCATTCTGTTCTGTTATGCAAAGCAGTTCTCACTTTACACTTTAGTAGGGCCTAGTGCTTGATGGAGGACAACAGACAGTTGGCTGTTCCAATTATCTGGAATGTGAATCATGCCCACCTGCTGGGATGAGGGTTGACAACAATTTTGAATGAGACAAGAGTGCACATTTGTGTGTGCACGCAAGGAGAACCAGAGAGCAGCTGTTTGAATTTGGCTGGCAGCAAGCCGATATTTGATTTTGGAAGGCAGGACTGATATGGGAGATTACTACTGATGGTCCGCATCCTTGTTTTTGTGCAGTAATGCCTGCTCAACCTGTACAATTGGTAATCCAAGAGGTTTCTGCAAAGCTACAACAATCATTGCTACACTCAGTTTGAAGAATGTTTGATTTCTGGCATGACACCTGTCTTTTTGAGAGTGTGAAAATATATACTTTCTACTGCAACAGAGCCTCAAGGCATCTTAAAGACTGACCAATTTATGGGGTCATAAATGTTTGCCAGGCAGAGTCCACTTCATCATATGGACAGTATTACATTCAGATGGCAGAGACATATACAGGGAAGAGGAGTATTACAAAGAGAGGGCAGAAGGCCCAAGTGTAAACAAGATTAAAACAAGAACCAATCAAAATAGTAGGTGATAACTATTTCCAGCTGTTGGTGAATTAACAAAACCAGATGAATCTGTGTATCAGAGGTTCCCCACTTTTGTTGAACCTGTGCACACTACTGGGATTTTGAGAACGGGCAATGGGTGCCATAAAAAATATTTGCTAAACATGATTCCAGAGAATTTAAAATCAGAATCGTGTATAATTATATATATTATTACCTCAGCGAGGATCTTAGTGGCTAAAAATTGGAAACTGGATAGACTCCCTTCCAGAGAGGAGTTAATCCACAAATTGCTGGATTTAGTGGTTATGGACCAGTTAAGCTTGTTAGAAAGGTTTAATAATGAAGAGATATTCAAAAAAAGATGGGATTGTGTTTATGAATGGTTAAATAATACCTCGGGAATTTAGACTTGCACTCTGTTGTAGATGACATTTGTATGGAAAAGACTCACTTTGTATCAGAATAAGGAAAATGGACTTGAAATTATACCTTCACTTTGGAACTGATAGTTTTTGAGAGATTAGAGGCTGCTGTATGTGGGGGTACTGTCTTGGGCACTGAAATGGATAAATTTAAACAAGAGTTAGTGTAATAATAATATAGTCCACTTCCTTAAATGTATAGCTAATACAGATGTCTTTTTTAAGTTGAATTTGTAAACTTCGAAAATATCAATAAAATATATTGCAAAAAAAAAAATGTTTGCCAGGCAGAGTCCACTTTATCATATGGACGGTATTACATTCAGATGGCAGAGATATATACAGGGAAGAGGAGTATTACAAAGAGAGGGCAGAAGGCCCAAGTGTAAACAAGATGAAAACAAGAGCCAATCACAACAGTAGGCGATAACTATTTCCAGCTGTTGGTTCCCCACTTTTGTTGAACCTGTGCACACTACTGGGATTTTGAGAACGGGCAATGGGTGCCATAAAAAATGGTTGCCATGGGGTACCAGAGACCAGTCACAGAATCGATGATGATGGCAGCTATTTCTGAATATTCCCTACAGTCACAAAGGTCGTCTCCTGCAGTCACCTGAAGTACCTCCGTCTCCAAAGGTGTGGCTATTTGCAAGCATGTATTGTACTAAGGGATGTACAGATGAATGAGCTCTAGATTGTATGACTGGCATATGAACCTACCTGGCCATTTGTATCATCTTCAGGGGTACTGCTTTGAATGACCAAATCATCTGATGCTCGACAGAAATGACTTTCTTGGTTATTGTACCAAAATTATGGAAATCTGTCCTCAGAGGGATTCATCCTTCCCACTCAATCATTGTTTTCCTTCACTCAGTAAAGACTTTTCTGTTTCATCTGATGTACCATTACTTCTTGCTTCTTTATACACAGACATGGATGCAGACACTCACACACACATACACACAAATGAACAGGAAACCTGCAGGAACTTGAAGGGGACATTTCATCTTTCCTTGTATCTCCTCCCCCACTATGTCCTCTTTCCATTCCCTGACAACCCTCATAGCCTCTCCTCTTTTACGGCTCCCTTCTCTTCCTCTAACCACTAGACAACCTACTTTATCTGCTCTCCTGTCTTCAACTTTCCTTCCTTCCCTTCCCCTGACAGCCTCTCTCCAAGAAAAGTCTTGCTGTGTTGAATGGTGGGCAGCACCCAGCTGCATAGAGACTGCCAGGTTGGACTAGAGTAGGGCAAGTAGTGTAGGTAGTGAATCTCTGGTGGACACCACCAAACCTGTCCCCAGTGAGTCCTCCTCCATCAAGGAACATGACATGGAGGGGTGATGGGACCCTTTCCAGGGCTGTTTTGGCCTCCAAGTCCATTTCTGTTTCCTCTTGTGGCTTTGCCTTACAGAAACCAAGGAGTTGATTGTATTATTTGGGAGTGTTTTAACACACACACACACACACACACTTTTAGAATAGGGTTGCCAGCCTCCAGGTGGGGCCTGGGGATCTCCTGCTTTTACAACTGATCCCCAGCTGACAGAGATCAGCTCCCCTAGAGAAAATGGCTGCTTTGAAGGGTGGACTCTATGGCATTGTACCATGCTGAGGCTCCTCCCCTCCCCAAACCCCGCCCTCTTCTGGCTCCACCCCAAAGTCCCCAGGTATTTTCCAAGCAAGACCTGACAACCCTATTTTAGAAAGATTTTAGGTTTTTCTGCAAATATGGCATTTTCTTCAGGTTTGTAGAAGAAATCCCCCCATCTGTTCCTTGCTCCATTTTGAGAATATATTAATCCACACTCTACGGCTTGATTTGGAATTAGACGAATGATTATTTTTAAAAGTTCATCTTTAATCTTTTCTGATTATTTGCCATCTTGAGGGCCTGATTGGGTGGGAAAGTGACATACAAATGTTTTAAAGAAAATAAAAAATAAAAATGTGATTCTATCACTGGAGTGACTAAGCGGACACAACACAGCTGGCACTGGGGGTTCTTGTAGGGCCTAGGCCCCAGGTCTATATCTCCAAGAAGTGTTGTGAGGGTGTGAAAATGATGACCCAAAAACTCTTGAAAGAACAGCTCTGAAAGAACTTGTCACTGACCTAAGGTCATCCAGCAGGTGCAAGTGGAGGAGTGGGGAATCAAACCCAGTTCTCCCAGATTAGAGTCTGCGCTCCTAACCACTACACCAAACTAGCTCTACCAGAGTTTAGTTGCTACCTGAAGCAGTTTTCAGACTGACTTTAGGATTGTAGCCTTAGTCCTGTGTGTCTTTTAGATAAACAAACAGATATTTCAAGTGTGCCATTTTACTAGAGATTATAAAACAAGTAGTAGTAGAATAAGATGTCAGAATTTTAAGGACTTCAAAGGAAAATGTGTACATGTAACATGGGGAAATGTGTCTCTTATGCAGAATATCATCAAACAAATATACATGATCTTCAGACGAAAGACGAAGATGCTGGTTTTGATCCTTTGTTTCGTCAGGAGCTTCTTCAGCTTGAACCTCCTCTGTACAAGAAATCCAATTATATTGGTTGTATTTATTCTGCATTAAACAGTGACTTTTCATTTGTTTGTAATTTACTGTGGCTTTCGCTGTATTGTATACATGGGGAAATGTGTACATGTATGGGGGAAATGGTGTGAAGAAACAGAAAATGATGGAATAATAATCACAGATTTCATTTTGAGAAGGCAGAAGCAAGTTGAAACAACAGGGACAAAGATTTTTTTAAAAAACCACCCCCATAATCCTTCGTTGTTTAGATTGAGAAGGAGTTCATAAACTTCATTTATAATGTTGGGAAAAGTGAGAAAGGGAGTCAATTTTGTTTTTGTAAGTATTTCTTATTTATAGGTCCAGAAGCACAGAATTATATCATAGACCTGAATTTGAGATTTCCCGGTTGGGTCATCTTTGACGATAGAAATGATGCCTTTTTATGACAATACAGTATTTATTGTGCAATAAAGAAGGATTTCTAGGTTTCATCAAAAAACTGATTTAAAAATTAGTTTTGTTCCTGCTGACCTTTTGCAGACTGGCAAGAAAGTGCATCAATGCACTGCAACATGTAGTTTTGTGTAAAACACACACAAAGACCAGTGCCAACGTTTTGCCATGGTATTTCTGCTGCACAGTATTTCAGAACACAGTGGTCAGTTACTACATTTAAAGGCCATCTCAGTTTGATCTTTTGACCTGGTGCCATCTTGGTGATATTTTAGGAATAATTGCAGATTTCTCATCCCTGCCATTTTGACCCCCAAATTCCCATTTTGTTTTTACCTCTGTATTGTGATAATCAAAATAAACCACACAGGTTTCTAAAAAATATGGGAACAGAGGGAAAAAGTTGTGGGTGTTTAAAAAGAAAAAAAGGAACATCCCAAACAGGAGTGTCGGTCCATGTACCGATGGTATGGGGGGTAAATAGAACGTTGGGTGATTTAGGTGCTGTAGGAACCCAATGGTACCTAACAATGGAAGAAGATAAAGCAGAAATGGGGGTGGGGAAGATGTGAAAGGAGAGACCTTGGGAGCAGCAGAGGAGGAAGAATTGCAGGGGTCAGGAAGTGTGGAGAAAATCAGGAACAAGAATAAAAAAGGTGAGAGGGAGGAAACAAGTGGGGAGAGGTGGGGCTGCATGGGGGGAAGCAGATCTAGTTGGGGGGATTGTACAGGACAAGGGAACGGGGGGGGAGGAAAAAGCAACTTATGGTGAATTTCATTTGAATGTACACATTCATTCACTCATTCATTCATTCATTTTTCTATCCCACCCTCCCTGCTGAGGTAGGCTCAGGGCAGCTTACCTAAAATGTGCTGAACAACTAAAACAAAAATTGAATAAAATCATAACAATATAACTATAAAACATTACAAAAGTGCTAGTGCGGTTCATATAATGATGGCAGCATCCAACTTAAACATAGTCAGTTGACATCATAGTCTGGGTTATATCGGGCAGTTGCTAATACATGTATTTGATGTGCATTTGAGCCGTGTTGCTATTTGTTTTCGTAAAAATCCAGTGATGATAGTATGTTCGTAAAGGATGAACACAAACCATACCAAAAATAATCTGGATCACACTAACAGAACAGGGGCAAAATGAAAATATATGCAGTGAACACAGGAAGCTGTCTTGTACTGATGAGCCATGAAGCTGACTTATACTAATGCTTTACACTGGTGGACCATTGGCCCATGAAGGTCAGTACTGTCTACTCAAGCTGGTAATGGCTCTCCAGTGTCTTAGGTGGAAGTCTTTCACATTACCTATGTTATGTATTGGGGCTGGAACATTCCAGGATTGTCTACCAGAGACTGGCTGAGCTTGGAGCTCTAGAACAATAGCCCACTAGGACTCTGGGGGTGACCAATGAGGGACTAATGTTATGTAAATAGTGTGTCATTGGGAGTTGGATGTGTTTGGGTGTGGTTTTTGCATGCTATTTAAACAGGGCTGTTGCTCTGAGGTTTTAGTCTTGTAACTGCTGAATCACTAATAAAGCTGAGCTGATCACTATACATGGGGTCTGTGCATCTGTGCATATATATATGAGTTTATTTGTAAGCACACAAAGCCAACATCTCATTGTGCATTCTTCTTTTGTGGGGAAATGTATTTGTTTTCAATATTTTGCAAATAAAATATGGTGGTGATTAATGATATTTTGGGGGTAGCTGTATTTGTGAAATATCTTGAAAGCGTACAATAGTATGTAATGGGATTCTATACACAATAATGCCTTCTACACAGTATTTTCCCTTAAAACTTTCATAGAAATTATGCTTATGCTGTGGTTTTCCTTTTCCTTTTTGCTCCTGATGGAACAATTTCTGACATTTAGTTCTTACCAGCCCTCTAAATTTTAATAGTTTAAAAAATTTATTGAACCAAAGCAAATACTCTAAAAATATCCAGGACTACCTACAAATATCTAACACATGGCAGATGTTCCTTATGACCCAGGACCCAGTCCTTGCTCTTGAATCAACTGGATCCTAGTACGTTTGATGATGGAGCCATACTCTTCAGAATTCAGAACTCTTGCTAGAATCTAAGTGGAAGGGTATATATATGTCAGTGATGTATATGGCAGAATACTCATATTTAGTGTTTACCAAGTGGTTCTGAGTGTTCAAAACACTTACCATACATTTAGGTAAGTGCAGAATGAGACCAATCAAACGCAAACCAAGGACATCATGTGCATTAACATTAGAAGGGTAAGCAACCAATTTCATCCAGCTTTCAGACCTGAAACAAATGGTTCCTTTGGACTGTTTCTCTGATAGTGCACAAGAGAGCCAGAATGATGTAGTTGACTGGATCCAGCTAGGGATGTCATCCTCCAGGTGGGACCTGTGGATCTCCCAGAATTACAGTTCATCTCCAGACTAAAGATACCAGTTCCCCTGGAGAAAATGGATGCCTTGGAGGGAAGACTCTATGGCACCGTACCCCACTGAGGTCCCTGTCCTCCCCAGGTACCACCCCCAAATCCTCAGGAGTTTTCCAACCAGAAGCTGGCAACCCTACCCCCCATGCCCAGCTGGTGGCCAGTGGGGATCTAGCAACCCTAGATCTGGCAACGTGGATTCAAATCCCTACTCAGACATGAACTTACTGAGTGACTGAGACAGCCTATCTCAGCCCAATGAGGTTCTAACACCATATCTTCTGACATGAGCCCAAGTAACAATATTGTTTGGCTCAGCAACACCTGTTTTAGTAGAGCCTCCTCCTGCTCAAGCATAGCCTGCTGCCCTCTGTTTGCAGGTTTTCTCAGTGGCTGCCCCTCTTTTATGGAATGGCTTCCCCAGCATATTGAGGAAGGCCCCATACTGATGGAATTCCAAGGGGGCTTTAAAATGGAACACTTTAAAGGGGCTTTTTTAGTGTTTAATGTTGTTTGTTTCTTTTAATGGACACTGTGTGTTTCAGCTTTGTCACCCACTTGTGGGTTCTAGTTGTTGAGGAGAAAGGTGGGTTTGTGGGTATTTAAAGGGTTGGATTCAGACATGTTCCACCAGCAGAATGGAATTTCCTCCCTCTTCTTTCCAGCTGCAGCCCACTTATCTCCACAAAATACTGCTTCTGGAGGATAAGTGTCCCTGAGGTGGTCTGCAGTAGGAATGGGGAATCAATAGAGACTGCCAATTTAGTTTGGATCCAACCCAAAGTAAATAGGCAGAGTGGTCACACACACAAAAATCCTGGCAAACATATCTACTCTTTGTTAGATAGTAAGAAGTAAGTAAATTTGGGCTGTGATCACACGGACAATTTGCCTCAACATAGGAGTGAATGCCAAGTGGGGCAAAGGAGCGTGATCAGATGTCAACATCTGGGAAGCCCCCTGCAGCCATCAGCACCCTGTTTTGTTCTGCCGCACATGCGGAGTAAAAAACCACCTCAGAAAGTCCTCTAGCAAATGGGTTGCCATGAGCCACAGATGGACTTTCCTGTGTCTGATCATGCCAGCATGCTCCCATGGCATCGGGATAGTCTGATCAGGCTATCCCGATGCCGTGCCATTGTTTTCCCCCTTTGCAGTATGCACATCAGCACACACACCCCATAGAGAGACATGACAGTAGAGGTGTGATGCATCAATCCCCCGGGTAAGTGCAGAGGAAACAAATGGTTAAAAAAACCCTGACTCACCGGTGGTTGCGTCTGATCATGCAGAGGTGGTCTGCACCCACATCTACAATGCTCCATGTGATCACACAACTGCGGGTCAACTTGCACTGGAGGGAATAGCCTCGCTTCCCCTCCACCTTATCTCATGCGTGTGACTGCCACCTAAATTAGATTAGGAACTGGAAGAAAAAATACTGAAATGAATGAACATAGTGCAGAGTTTTTGTGTGTATTCAGGGCTTACTCCATTTGCAAATCTGGATTTCTGCAGCAGGAAAGGCTAGGATGAGACTTTGTTCCCATGCCTCTGCATGCCCACTCAGCAACAAAGAATGTCAGTGGTTTGTAGAATGGCTTTCTTTTTTCAGCCTGAAATTTTGGAAGCAGACAACCTTCAGTGAATGAAACATTTCTGAAGAATATCATCCTAATTAAGTAGAAAACAAAAAAAAATGTAGTGGTGGGAATATTCTTCCCATTGAAATCAATGTGAATATCACCTAAATACAAACATGACCTTATGTGGCATAATGATATTAAAGAACCAGAAAAAAATCTGTAATGAAGAAAGCTAAACATCTGTGCGCATCTCTATGCAGATTATCTTTGGGATGAGGATATTGTGAGAATGTCCCAATGAATATAGTCCACAACAGGTCTTTGGGTTAAAAGTCCTTTACTTGTAAAAAGATCACTGGAGTCATACACTTGTTCTGTTAGTAATGGAGTGCTATGGGTTACATTCATAGATATACTAAAACTGCTACATGGTTACAGGTATACTACCAATCAGTGAGCTACAATTTTGGCACGCTTCTAACAGTAACACCAATTCCCACGGAAGACGCAGGAAAGCTAGTTCCCAGGGGAAAGGAAAAAGGAGTAGTTGTTCTCATGGCACAAAGTTGTTGCTGAGTCTAGCTTTCAGTTTCTCAAAACCTGCTAACATAACAAGTATGCAGTTCACAGAGTATTTCTTCCTCCCCTCTGTTCAAGGACACAAGAGAGAAGATAACTTGAGACAAGATAAATCACTCAATGCGCACGCTTGTAAAAGGCTATGCAGAACAGAGCAAGCAATTGCAAGCAAGCTAGCGGAAAGCAACAAGCAGGCGGAGCTAAGCATAGCTAAGCAACAGGAGAGACTCCGCATTCCTGCGGGGTGGATTGATAAACCAATGCAAACTCCCGGGCGGGACCTGGGAATGAAAAGGGATTAAGAACTGGTCGTTGCAGCTAGGGGGTAGAAACGAGGAAACGCTTACATGAAGAAAGAGTAACTCATTAGGAACTGGTATATTAAGGCATAACAAGTAGGCACAGATCAAACATATGTCACAACAGGCAATCCCATGTCAGTTTCTGACAGATATCTTTGTAAAAGAAGTTGATATGGTTATCCTTATAACATGGAAGGTAATTTAAACCCCTTTCTGCACTCTGCTGCTCAGCTTGGAGAGATTATAGAGGACCGATCGGCACTCAGTTTGCAAACCAACCTTCCAGTTTGTATCAGTTCATGGTTCAGCCACACACCACAAACCAAACCGAGTCCATCCCTAGTCAGAGCTCCCCAGATCCAGCTTATATTGGACTAAATTTGTTAGTCTCTAAGATGCCAGTGGACTTAGTCTGTTGCAACCAAATAAAACCAAACAGGGATTACCCGCTTGGGATGATGTCTTTGTTGTGGGTTTCTTGTGCCTGGGACTTGTTATGCTGCTGATGCAAAGATTTCATCTTTTGCAACAAAACAGAAGAACCCATATTCTAAGGTCAATAGGCAGGACACAATTCAGTATAGCATCTGAGCACTTTGGTTTGTTCTCTGCCCTTCAGCATTCTTCTCTTTCTGCAACATGTAAAATGCGTGTCTCATAAGCCTCTCTGCCTTGAACCATTCATGCCCCCAGCATAGCTTCTTTGGCAGGGGAGGAAAAGGTGATGCTAACCTACACAGAAGCTCCAATTACTGGAATCGGTGGCTGGCTACAGTCAAACAAGCAAAACACTTGTGTGAGTTTCCACTTAATTTCTTTAGCCTTCTGGAAACAGCACCTCTTTGTTACTTGAAGTTTGTGACAACGGGCATTAAAATGCAGGCAATTGCACCTCACAGCACAGTTCCAGCTCTAATGATTTCAGGTAATGAAGCAGCGGAAGAATATGATTAATGGCAGTGAGTCATTTGGCCACTTCAGAGTGTATTAATCAAGCCTTTGAAAGGCAGGGGAACCTAACACCAAAAGCCAGGTAATAGGCATTCATCTGTGGTTCTCAAATGGAATCTTAATACACATTAGCACGTGACCATAATGTATCAAGCCACAACTGCAAAACAGACATTAGGACAAATCTGGACAAAAAGCCCATGGTTTTGAGAGGTGGGACAGACCACATTTGTGTGTGTGTGTGCGTGCACGTGTGTGTGTGTGTGTGCATGCGTGTGTGTGTGTGTTCTGCCCACCCTAACCTAATCATGATCTGTTTTTGAATGCAGTGCTTGTTATGCAAAAAAAAAAAAATGGGTGGGGAGGGGAGTCCTGAAGGAAAGAACAGACCTCGGGTTGGATTTGCAATTGGTTGATAAAACTGCCCCCGCCACACATACATTGAACTGCTTAGCAGATTGAAAAGTAGATTGAAAAGTACCCCAGGCACACATTTCTGTGATTCACAGATCACTTAGGATTGCCAGGTCCCTCCCCTGGCCCTCTAAGTATTGTCACAGTCATCTGACAAAGGGAACTTTGACTAATGAAATCTTATATCCTGAAAATCTTGCTAGTCTATAAGGATTCGAAATGGGACATTATTCCGGAGATTCTCGTCTGCCAACAACTTTTGTCAACAATAATGAATCAAAACATCAGGTTTTTTCATGATTCTTTTATTACAGATTTTTGTATAATTTGTAGGATTGTGGTAGTTTTTTCTAGTATATAAAAAAGTTTCTAGCAGCATACACACGACTTCATATTTTTGTCTCAAGATCTCTACATAGTCACAGATGCCAGTGCCAATATGCTGCCAGAGCCCTGAATCCATCTAACACCCCTCAGCCCCAGCACAGGAGAGAAGTTCACAATCAAGAAGGTATAAAATGTGGGTCCTTAGCCAAGACACCCAGTAGCTAAGCCCCTCTGCTCAGCATGAACAGGGAGATGGGGTGGCTCAGAACCCTGAGTCCATCTAACACTCAGACACCAGTAGAGGAGAGGTTTTCACAATCAGGAATAAATGAACGTGCTTTCCTTTTAACGAGTTCCCTGCCTCTCTGTCTAACTGCCAACAGCCAACAGAGGAGAGGCTGCAGAGCTGAGCTGCTATATAGCATTCTGATCCCTCAGAGCAGAATGGGAACTCTGTTATTGGAAGCCAGCAGTGCCTGTTAAGCTTTGGTGGGCTCCTATTGGTGTTTCCAAGTTTTGAGAATTCCGGCCCCTCATGTTGCTTTGAAGTTTTGTAAACATTTTAATTGAACGGGGACAGTCTGTCTGGAAATTTATCCATTCACAAACTGCAACAAACTGCCACAAACAGCATGAAAGTTCATGGAATGTTCGTGTCCATCGCCCTTCCACGAACATTGCTTTGCGAACCACGAACCAGCCCAAATTCATCACCAACTTTAGTTTGTGAGCCGGTTTATGCCCATTCCTAATAAACAAATCTATGAAAAATTTACCAAGCCATTTCATTCAGTGGTGTTACCACCCAGAGCTATGTTCATTTCTTTTTATATACATTGACACTTAGGGAAGGGTGGGCCACTGTTTTAAATATATACACACAGGAATAGGCAGATTGACAGTGCAATGCTATGGTTTTAGTGCAATTGTTTTAATGGGTTTAGACTGGAGTAACTCTGCATACTACTGCACTGTTAGTGTGTGATAAGCTAGGAGTGCCAACACAGCTTCCCTGCAAGTTAACACAAAAGGGCAGGGGCAGAGTTCAGGTGGGTTCTGCTAGAGAGATCAAACAAGGAATGACCCCTTCTTGATCAGGATCATTTTGCCTGTCTGCTCTTCATGCTGTCAGTTCAGAGGGTGGGAAAGAGAATGAGCCCCAGCCAAGTCCTGATATTTTAGCACTTGCAGGGAATTTGAAAGAATCTTTTGATTCACTGCATGGCCTCTCATTTTGGAGGGAAAAAGAGAAGAGGTGGTAGGAATTTGAGGAAAGAAGAGGAAGAGAAGGTGAAGTATGGAGGCTGAACTGCAGCAGAGACCTGCAGAGATGAAAGCACATGATTCCAGCCTTTCTAAATGTGTGTGTGCAAAAGGCCTTGAAATGACAGGAGGTGCCACAGGATTTTCAAAGTCACTTTTTTCACACTCTACCAACAAGTTTCTCTATGCCTGGCAGGGCTTCCATTTGCCGGTCTTCAACTTCCTACATGAGAGGAAGGGAGAACTGGTCTTCTGCTGTAGGCAAAGAAAGAAAGAAAGAAAACCCTGTGTGTGATATAAATATTCTGCAATAATGTTCCACATGGCGGCAATCCTCTGCTTCCTCTTGTCATGCCTGAGGGTAACTCAACAACATCTGGCTCTGTAATTAGTCCACACCACTCCAGGAAAAGATAAACCAGGGGCTAAGGTCTTTTATGTCAACACTCCGGGTAAACGTGACTGACACACTCCCATGTCTCTCCTGCCATCATTCCCTCACTGTGTAGTAACTCATGTTTGCCCTTTGTATCTGATACCGTCTTTAAATCTAGGGCTGCCAGAAATGGCCTGGCAACTAGTGGGTGGACTTACTGGGGGAGGCTCACCGGCGGCAACACAATGATGTCACGTGGAATGCACCAATTTCAGTCCCCATGCATCCAGAAGTGATGTCACGCAGGGCTCTTTTTCTAGCAGGAACTCCTTTGCATATTAGGCAACACACCCCTAATGTAGCCAATCCTTCAAGAGCTTACAGAGCTCTTCTTACATGGGCTACTGTAAGTTCTTGGAGGATTGGCTACATTAGGGGTGTGTCACCTAATATGCAAAGGAGTTCCTGCTGGAAAAGAAGCCCTGGATGTCAGCATGTCACTGTGTTAGCCAGCAAGGCACTTTCTGTGCTCATATGGAGTTTTATATCCATAAGTCTGAACTCTGTGTTGCCAACAGTGGTAGGGTCTTGCGCTTTCTTCTTGAATAGGAGCCAGCTCCAGCCCATGCCAGGAGGCTGACACCCTAAGCTGTTCACCCAAGACAAAGACAAAGGATTCTTCTTGCCATGAGGTTTCCTTCTGTCAGACATCCGCTGGCTAACCCCCACTCCCCACTATACATCTGGATAGTTATGCTAACTAAACTGCCTAGCAACTAATGTGCCAGCCATCAGATACTTGGCAAAAACCATCAACTAACAATAGGTATGGCCAGGTGAGTCATCGGACCCCAGACTCAGCGTCTGTTTCCTGATGAGATCATGCTCTTGCAATACTGACCATCCCCTGGACCTCCTCCCTTTGTTCACCTTTAACCTATAGCAAGGTCCAAGAGGGACGGACCGCCTAGTAGGAGTGTTAGTGGGTTGTGGTCTTCAAAGCCCACCCCAAGACCCCCAATAAAAGCCCAAACCGAGAGTCACTCGGCCTCTTGAGCCGTCGCCCTCTATCTACCTTTTGACCCTTCAGTCCAGCTCTCTGTACCCAACCCTTGCCTCCATCTTTGAACCCCATTTTTCTCTCTCTGGAAACGCGTTCCAGGAGAACCACATGGTTTTGCTGGTTCAAGCCTCGTGGCCCCATAGCTTTTATACCTTTCTCCCCCATCCAACTCATCCTGACATCGGACAACGCATCTAAGGTAATGTGCTTTCCCCACCAACGATACCTGCTCATGCAAAAGTGCTATTTTCTCTCTTTATTTTATTAGGCCTGTAAGATTGTGTGTGTGATTACGTTTTTGGTATGCTTGACTACATGATCCAGTAAACAACATTGAACTTGGAACCTGCCTCACGTGCCTCTTTCCTTGAGAACTCCCGGGAGGGGTGGGACCCTGGTATAGTTGGCAAGAACCCGTGTATTTCGCTGATTGCTAAACATAAATTAAAGCAATTCAGCTAACAACTGGGAGATGCCAGAAATGCTGTAACATTTGGGGAAAACTCTATTGTTAAACCATAGAAGTTTGCCCAAATGCTAACACATTCCTGGCAACCAGTGTTCCCTCTAAGCTGAGTTAGTGTGAGCTCTGTTTTTAGCCTGTGGCTCACACATTTTTGTCTTAGCTCAGGAAGGATGGCTCCAGGGCAAACTAATTTCTGCAGTAGCCAAATCGCTCGCTCACAACTTTAATGCCAGAAGTTTACAAAGTAGAATTTTTGGTCACAAGACTTCACAGCTTAGAGGGAGTATTCCCGGCAACTCCCAGTGACACTTTGACCATGGAATTTTGCTCAAATACTCAAGTGTCCCTGACATCCCCTGGCAACATGCTGATGCCACTTCTGGATACACAGGTAGTTATTTCAGTCCATCAGACTGCTCATCAGATCTCCCTGAGTTGGCTGCCTACCCCCCGCCCCCAACAGCCAGCTGAGCAGCAGCAGGGAGTGCCCACTGCCAGCAGGGGATCCCTGCCTCCACCCGGGGGCAGGGGGATGGCAACTTTGTTTGTATCTTCAACATTACCCCTATGTCCTCAGTTTGGTCATGGCTAACTGGGACTGTTGGTTCTGGGTCAGCTGCACCTTTAGCCCATGGGATCCTTCCTTCTCTCAGAAAATCAAGACAGATACCCAAGACTTCTATGTTAAGCCCATTTGAGTCATTCCCTTCATTCCAAAATCTGAGCCAAAAAGTCAATCCCAATCTTATTTCTCTCCTCCAGGCTCAGTGAACTCGAGCCAAAGCATGGGCTAGCAGTCAACATCCACTATCCCCTGCTTAAAAATTAAGTAGCAAATGCTTAGAAGGGCCTGTCACAAATTCGAGGGGGAAAGGCCACATCCCACAATAGAAAGATGTCCACCTGACTGATTCCAAGTCATTACAGATAGTAATTGGAAAATGGCCATCAATCTCCTAATGGCCAAGATGCCTTTTTTGAATACTTCTGCTTTCTCTTATCAGCTTTTTTCATGGCTTAAAATTGCTGTGCCAAACCCTTTGGAGTAGTATTTTGGACTATACTGAACAGGCTTGAAGGATTCATTCTCTAATAGTAGCCAGATCAGCCAGCAAGTGTTGAAAAGGACCTGGACCTTGTTTCTGAGGCAGACCATTTCTGTTTAACTGAAGTCAAATGAAAAGGTAAAGGAACTTTGCCAACACATCCTTCAATAAAGGGTGCAACTGAGTCCACTACTTGAAATGCCAAAACATGATAGGGGTTCCCTGTAGAGGCCCAAGCTGGGATCCAAAATGGCGGAGAAGCACCTGAGACAGGAAATTATACATCACAAAATTGAACATTACAAAATTATACTCACAAATCACGACTGAATGGCTAACAACAACAACACAAATCCAACTCATCTAGCTCACAGAAGAGATGGAAGGGCTTTAAGAATGAAAAAGAATCATTTTATTTTCATTATGCTGTCAAAACAAGCTGAAACCAACTGAAAGTGATATAACTGAGATGAGAAAGCGTAAGGAATGCAAGAAAGTTGTATGTGCTGTTTATAAGCAAAGAAAAGCCAACAACTCAATTTCTGGATGAATTCAGACTGGAAATAGGTCCTGAGTAAGCCACAGTGAATAGACCAAGTAGGATTCTGAGTAGACCTGCAAAAGATTACTCTCCAAATATCAAAGACCAGGGAAAGAAACTGAGCAAAAGCTAGCAAAAACGATCTTGCTAAAATCTGGACCTGAATTCCTCTTTGATGGGAATTCTCCCTAGAATATACCATTCTGATTCTGATACAGGTTGCAGAAGAATACATATATATTTGCATATTTTTACCCATTTTTCATCAGTATATTCACCATTTGGGAGAAGGAGAGTGTACACTTTGGATATGTATATGAACACATATTACCATTATAGGAGTATGGATTGAAACAGGTACTACATTTGTAAGGCCATATCAAATATGTATCCAAATGTGCACTGTGTGTGCATCTGCACAAATGGTTCACAGAAATCTGCAGGGGGTCATTGGAAGGATACAAATGGAACACTCAGTTTGGTGTAGTGGTTAAGTGCATGGACTCTGATCTGGGAGAACCGGGTTTGATTCTCCACTCCTCCACATGCAGCTGCTGGTGTGACCTTGGGTCAGTCATAAATTCTCTCAGACCTGTTCTCTCAAGGACAGTTGTCTCAGAGCTCTCTCAGCCCCACCTACCTCACAGGGTGTTTTTTGTGGGGAGGGGAAGGGAAAGGAGTTTGTAAGCTGCTCTGAGTGGAGGGCAGGGTACAAATCCAAACTCTTCTTCTTCCTCCTCAGTGCAGCAAAGAACTTAACATGTAATGAACAGAGACAAAGGCATTACTCCAGCCCTTGGCTTGGGGAGTATATCATTAGTATGCAGCCCCTCTTTTGCAAAGAGCAACCTCAAGGCTGCTTTGTACAAGGTAACCTCATTAAGGCAATGACAGCAGTGCTGATCCTATGACTCTATGAATGTAGGCTGATCTTAAGAGGGAAGGCAGCTAGGGATGAGCCAATGCTCAGCTCTCGTGGCCCTTTCTCATATCCCCAGGGTAATGCTGATCGCCACTTTGGGGTCAGGAAGAAATTTTCCTCCAGGCCAGATTGGCTCGGGGATCCTGGAAGGTTTTTTGCCTTCCTCTGAGCATAGAGCAGGGGGTCACTGGAGCAGTGGGGGAGAGCTGTGAATGTCCTGCATTGCGCAGATGGTTGGACTAGATGACCTTCGGGATCCCTTCCAGCTCTTTGTATCTACTCTTCTAAAACCAAAATTTGGTGTCTAAAGAATGTAGCAAGGTGTGCCACAGAACAGGAGGAATAAAACAGAATAAGTTATCAAGAGAAACAGCATAAATTATGAAGAATAGGTCACAGCTCTCTAGATCTGCACTCCAGAATCTCTCTCCTACAGAGATCATTCCAGGAAAATACGCTAACCAGCCGGGGGGGGGGGGGGGGAGTATATGAATGAGATGAGATGTCGCAGCATCAGATCTGGGCCAGAACGGTGTTATCTGCAGTGGGAACAATCCCTTGTTGGAGACTGCAAGGATACGCTTCAAGGAAAACAATACTTTAAGACAGAGACATGGACTGGTAATATAACCATAACTGGTAATATAAGCAATGTAGATGTAGATGTCTGAGAGCTGACAGTTTGGACCACTGCCTGCCTGACAGACCGTCAACAAAGACTATCACCCCATAAATGAACACTGGTTATGTGGGGGAGGGAGATTCCAAAAATGCCCTGTCAGAGTGCCAGATTTCAGGCCAAGGCTGCAAGCATCAGCTGCCTCTCAGTTAATCCGACAAACTGAGGTGAACTGCAGCATCTGGATGGATCTTGAGTTCCACATCAGCTCAGAACTATCTGAAAACCTCAGGAAGCTTAGAAAAGAATCCCTGGGTTATCTTTTTTATCAGCTGAGGAATGATAAATATGGAAACAGCTGGCAGGTACTCCCACACAATCAAGGGTGTTTATCGGAGGCTGGAAATTACAAAAAGAAAGCCATATAGGTAGAGAGAAAGAGCCAGAGCTAGTGGGAAATGAAACATCCACTTGAGCGGGTTACAAAAAAAGCTGCCAAAGCCCCCTAGACCTCTTTCATGGGCACCCTTTCACACCACCAATGCTCACCCCAAACATCATAAGAAAAAAAATACATTACTTGCCCAGGTCCAGGGTCAACAAGGATCCATGAGATTTTGTCCCGCTAGCTTCTTGGCAGCCATGTTTGAGGAATGTAGTGAAACTTTAACTTTTGCATTTTTTAAATTTATTTACAACCCACATTTCCCCCCAGTGGAGACCAAAAGCAGCTTACAACAACATTCTCCCTTCTGCCACTCCATCCTCGCAACAAACCCTTCCCAAACTTTGCCCCCCACCAGCCATCACCCCCAAAATCTCTAGGAGTTTCCCAAACTGAAGTTGGCAACCCTATGAACAAATGAAAATCCCAATGGCTCAACAACCTTTATGTTGTCTTCATGACAACCTAAAGACACATTTTGCATTGCTTTTCATGATACCCATCATGCTTAAAAACCATTGGTACAGCAAAGACAAATGAAGGACACCTGCCGGAGCTGAGTTCAGACAAAATGTCATTATTCACAGAAACATTTTATGTTGGGTTCCCAACACTGCCTTGGCAAAAGCCGGGAGATTTGTGGGGGAGTGAATAGGGATGGTGGGATTTGTGAACAATACAATATCACTTCTGGGTGATGCTCTTGGCTGCCTCTTCTAATCTCTACGGTCTTTACCTCTGGGGAAAATTCCTAGAGTGTCACTATGTGCTGGCATTTCACTTCCCCCAGTTCTTCAGTTCCTTGTTGGTGGGCAATTGGGGTTGGGAGTGAGTAATTCCTGTTGTTGTTTAAAGGTTTGTTGACATGTTTAACCACCATATTTTAGTAAACTTGGCTGCCCCCCCCCCAAAGAATTAGAAAAGCAGCCTGATGCAACCACACACAGTCAAGACAGGGATCTTTACATACTTGGGAGATTCCCTGTATATGCAGAACAATACAACTTTATAATTTAATCAAAGGGATATAAATTAAACAATATAACTGGTCGCCATTTCTGGTGCTGAGCATGAGTTTTTGTGGCGTCCTCAGATTGGTTTTGAGGGAACCTTTATTCCCCTGGTTCATGATGTTGAAAGGGAGTTTTAGATTAGATAGGCCTGGTCTTTGACTGTTGAGGCCCTAACTAGTTTGGGCAGGAATAGGTCAGGTGCGCACAATAGGGAGGGATGATTGGCAGGCATCAGGAGTGATGGAGGGCATCAGAACAGCCCCCTACTGGCCATACAGTGGGATGGGGCTGGGGAAGGAGTGCCCTTGGTGCTGAGCAACATCTTTCTGGACCTGGTAGTGTCTTTGCGGCACATCACCTAGGGTTGCCGACCTCCAGGTGGTGGCTGGAGATCTCCCAGCATTACAACTGATCTCCAGAGGTCAGTTCCCCTGGAGAAAATGGACCATATGGCATTATGCCCTGTTGAGGTCCCTCCCCTTCCCAAACCCCATCCTCCCCAGGCTCCACCCCCCAAATCTCCAGTCCCAACCCAGATCTGGCAATCTTAGGGAAGGAGGATGGTACTGGGGGCTTCTCGGCATATCATGTGCAGAGTGCAGACAAGAGTAGCAAGATGGGCAGAAGGCAATGGCCAAGCGTAGAAGCAGGGTGGATCTGCCCAACAGAGGCAGCCATAGTTAGGCCACCTAGAGCAGCCCGCCCTCTTTAACCATGTTGGCATATCTGATATTATGACATCAATCAGTTATATAAATAAACTAGTTAAACCACCCATGCTATGGTCTTGTGTCCTTATTCAGGGGGTGCCTGGGCAAAGGATACCCTTCGAAACTGGCGAGGACTGGGTATGCTCCAGGAGGTACTGAATGTTGCAAGCACTTGAGAATTAATCAAAAGGAAAAAGAGAGAGGAAGGAGAAACTAGCCTGCTGCAGGCCCCCCCCCCCCCCGAGCTTAGAGATGGAAATTGGGCAGTCTCCAAAATGTTCTCCCTTCTCCCAGTTCCTTGTGGGTTTGTGCTTGCTGTTATTGTCATTTTTCAGTATGTGATGCATTTCACTCCCTTTTATCTTTTTTCCCAGCCATTTGGGGGCATTCCTGGCATGGAAAAGCAGCATACCAATGTGCTAAGTAAATAAATAAAGTGCCCCCCCTTCGATAAAGAGCAGGAACATTCATGCCAATGCCAGATTTCATAAGCGCAGTCATTAGAATCTGTGCCGGGCCAAATGCCTAGCAGTATTTATTTGGGAATCCGTACAATACGAGCTGCCTAGTGATGTTTCTCTGAGAGCGTGTCCTTAAGCAATTAGTTCAAGGCAATTTCTAGCATTGAGCAAGAGCTGGATGTTGGCAGGCTGCCACTGACTCGATCTGATGAGGGGGAAAGGCTTGTGCTTGCTATAAAGGCTTAAACAACTGGGCTTCCAAAGAAGTGAAATCAACAATAAGACTAGAGCTGTTGTTGTTTTTTTGCCATTAAGTCACAGTGGCAACCCCCTAGGGTTTTAAGTGCGAGAGATATTCAGATGTGGTTTGCCACTGCCTGCCTCCGTGTCGTGACCCTGGTATTCCTTGGTGGTCTCCCATCCAAATACTAGTCAGGGCTGACCTGACTTAGCTTCTGAGATCTGATGAGATCAGGTGAGCCTGGACTATCCAGGTCAGGTAAGAGTAGATTACTGCCAATTCTCTCCCCCCAAGTGAGATAAACCCTCACTTTAGCCCAGCTTGACATTCCCTTCCAAAATGGAAGCTTTCCTTCAGGAGCTCAGTGAAACAGAGGCAGAATCCACCGGTGATGATAATCATATGATAATAAAAGATGCTACAGGAGTCACAAGGTAATACCATTATCTTTGGGATGTGGATCTCAGGTCGGATTCCTCACATCACATGGCAGAAGACTGACAGAAGATTCATATAGAAGGGGGGTATTTTTCTTTAAATCAGTGCACTAACTTTAGTGAATGTTCTGTTATTCTGAATTTTTTTTTATTCCCTCATCTGTGAAATGCAAAAAGAAAAAGAAAAAAATCACAACAAAAGGGAAGTCGCCATGAGTGGAGAGCAGAGGAATTTGGTATTAGAAATATAACCATTGCTATTTAAGGAACACTTCGCCCCAGGGCTCTGCTGTGCTAGGCACAGAAGTCCAAAGATGACTCAGCAATCAGAAAAAGTTAAGCAGGCTAAAGTCGCATTGAAATTAATGGAACATAAATGCAAAAAATGTTAAGACTGCAACCCTAACTGTGTTTATCAGGAACGAAGTTCCCCTGAAATCAAGAGGGTTTACTTCCAAGAAGATGATTGCAACAGGCTGAAGTGGACTTGAATTTTAAACTTGATTGCACTTATGAGCCTGCCTGGTACATGAATTAAGAAAAGAAAGCAGCATGAATTTTAAAAAGCAAAGACAGGCATTGCACAGTTGAGATCCCTTCAGAGATGGGTTTAGAATCTTAGACCTGGTAGGTACATGCAGGGGACTAAGGTGATGAGACAGAGGCACAAGCTTGAGTACAATGATCCCCATATCATCAGATGGGACACAGTTTTAAGCATTAAGGTCCTGGATTTTCCTATGTGAACTAGAAAATCCAGGGGATGAACAGTTGTGGTAGCACATAGTTATGTCCAATGATTGATTTATCAGTCTTATATGCCGCTCTCCCCGCACGCAGGCTCAGAGCAGCTTACAAAGCTTGGCTAGGAGTCGAGGTACACATATACATTAAAATCAATTAAAACACCATCAAACAAACAAATGTAACACCATTAAAACGAACAATCATTATAATAAAAATAAAGTGCTCAGTGATATAACCATGGCATAGTATGTATACCCAGCGATCTCCGGTTCTAAATGTCAGGCTTGATGATAACCGCGGCTGGCACCAGAGCCGTGATGGTCCTAGGATGGGCCATCCTGTGGGCCATGTGTTCATCCAGGACTCAGTAGCACAATGGACTACTCTCCCTCAGACTACAGATGGAGAATTAAGAAGAAGAAGAGCTTGGATTTATACCCTGCCCTTCACTACCTGAAGGAGTCTCAGAGCGGCTTACAATTTCCTTTCCCTTCCCCTCCCCACAACTGACACCCTGTGAGGTCAGTGGGGCTGAGAGAACAGCTCTGAAATAACTTGTAACTGACCCAAGGTCACACCAGCAGCTGCACGTGGAAGAGTGGAGACTCAAACCCAGTTGTCCCAGATTAGAGTCCGTGCTCCTAACCATTACAGCAAACTGGTTTTTAAGGTTTTGAACTTCATTTCATTAAAAAAAAATCCATGCACTGTACGCCAATAGGGAAAGTAGAATCTTGCCTCCCCCGTTGTGCTAGTTTTCCATCTGCAGGGAGCTTTTAAAAAATTCAGAGGAGTATTTAAAGTTGGAACCTCCCACCCACAGTCCAGCTGCAGTGGTGCGAGGACTGCCATTCTGAAGCAGGCAAATGGCGGGGCACTTACCATGGAGAAGGCATCAGTGAAGTGATGTTACTTCCAACATGACCCAGAAGTGTAATCCGGGCTAGAAGACGGAGCTCTTCCACCAGGCATTCAATCCAGGAGCAGCACCATAGGACCCCTGTGCCCTGGTATTACCACCGCAGCCTGTGCATCGCCGGCGTGAAGGGACCAAGATAGTTTAACACCAATGCTGCTGGACTCCATTAGGATTGATCTGCTATTATGTCAATTTGGTATTTGTTTCACTATCACTATTTAATATTGCACACTAGCACCTTATGGCTGGTTTTATAAATGTATTGTTTTAGCTGTTTTAAATTTTATGTAAGCCGCCCTGAGCCTGCTTCAGCGGGGAGGGCGGGGTATAAATTGAACAAACAAATAAATAATAAATACATTGATGTTATTTACCAGGTGATTTTTTTACCTCTCTGCTGTGAGAAGCGGCAGTTACCCCTTTCCACACATTAAGCCCCTGTTAAAGGGACAGGGCATTTCTCTCCAGGCATGTTGGCAACTCTGTTGGGAGCACTGAGCTCTGAGGGTGGGCCCAGGCGACCATGTACCTGTCATGGCCTATCAGTTTCACATGATAAAAACAGTACGAGCAGACCATCTTTGCAGTTCGCCCTCAGCAATAAAGCTAGCAACACTGGCCATACCATGGCCTGGTAGAGCAGGAGAGCTCCCAGCCTTGTACCCCGATCCCTGCCCCCACTCAACAGGGATGTGGGGGGGGGAAGGGGGGAATTTGGAGGGAATCCTAGAGTGCCACTCAGATGCAATGATGACACTTCTGTTTTTGTGACACAAATGACATTGTGCATCGGCATGACACCAAACCACTTGTTCCCCAAATATTCCTGTCAGGGTGCCAGCATCAGTTGGCAGCCCTAACTGGTCAGCAGGCCAGAATTCAAGGAATGTTTTGTTTCCCTCACACACACTTATTTACAGGGAAATCTACATATGTGCTCACACAACCAGTGGTATGACTATGAGCTACTGTGAAATGTGGTAAAGTGGTTAGAACTCTGGCCTGTATGACTCAGGATCAAAGCCCTGCTTCCCATGAAGATTTCTCAGCCTAATCTGCTTCACAAGATTGAGAATAAAATGTAGGTGGGGAAAATGATGTAGAGAAGAGGAGGGCAGGATAAGGTGCTGTCATCCTGGCATATGCTCTGAGTCTCCTTATTCAGAGTAAACAGTGTGAAAGAAATTTTTAAAAATAAAATAAAATGAAGGATAGTTCTTCATAGCAGCTTGCCAGATCCAGTCTGTGCAAAACCATAAGTAAAACCTGGCCTGGAACTGCTCCACATGCTGGCACTCTGGAATTGTAATAAAAATATAATAGATTTATGAATATTATGGAAGGGTATAATAAAAAATGTAAAGTCAGATCTCAGTAACACCATTAAAATATCCAAATATCATGAGCTTAATAATGCTCACCCTTTCACTAACACAATGTTTACTGTTGGGTTTGTTTGGGTTTTTTTGTAATTAGCAAACCCAGACATCTTATATGATATGCATAAATCAAGAAGCAGACCAGTCGCACATTAAAGTCACGAAATGGACTACCAGAGCAATTAAAAACAAGATCTTCTAAAGCTGAACAGATTGATGAGGGAGGTGTCAAAGGCGCTTTTCACTTAGGGTGCCGTTTAGTCTGGGGCCAGTCTTGACACTTTCTGCTCCGGGCTTGTCACAAAACTCAAGGCTTCTTGTCAAAAATGTGCAATTCCCAAACAAAAGCGCTCGTAATGCCTTTAAAGATCAAGCCACCCTGACACAAAACAGTGTGGAAGCTTTTGAGCATACCATAGCTCTTCATCAGGGTGGATGTTTAAAAAAAATATTCAAGTGAGAGAGGAAAATAGAAGAGCTGTCAGCTCATGATTTTAAAGGATTTGTTTGCATCCTGGATAGGGTGATCTGCTGAGTTCAGTGGGCTCAAGTGGTGTGGCTAGTATCAGATTCTACCCTTGGACTGCTCGAAGAACCCACCTACTCCCCCCCCCCCAAATTAATCAAATGTCTTTCTAACACCAAATAGAATACACAGATCCCTTAAAAGGTTGAGAATAGCAGGAAAAAAATGAGAGTGCAAATTAACATTTAAAGAACTGCAAATATTTCACAGTTTTTAATACCTCCACAGTAAAGTTCCATCTGTAAGAGAGCCAGCAGGGTCCAGTGGTTAGAGTGCTGGACCAGGATCTGGGAGACTCAGGTTTGCATCCCAACTCTACCGTGGAAGCTTGCTAGGTGGCTTTAGCCTATCGCCCCACAGGTTTTTTGTTGCAACAATAAAATGGAGGAGGAAAGAATGATGGTATAAGCTGCTTTAGTCCCCTCCCCCCCCCCCGCCGATATAAATATCTAAAGTAATAATATAATTTTGTTTCAATACAGACTTTGAGTGTTGGAGTCCAGTGCACACTATGAAATATGCAGTTTCCCCAGAATGCCTTTCCAGTTTACGCCGACTTCAACAGCTCTGTTGTTTCCTGCTTCATTCAAGGTAGAAATGTGATGCTGAGATTAAGCAAGAGAGTTTTTGTGTTCATGCCATAGCATCTTCTAGCATTTGGCCTCCCGCCTTCCCCACCATGCTTCGATGTTTTGCATTGACCATACAGGATGTCAAACCTGCGTCCCTTTATCTCCCAAAGGCGAAATGAACAGAGAGTGAATCCTGAATGATGTATGCTCTCAAACACCTGCACCAGCCTGGTACATCTAATTGGATTACACATGCGATTAAGTCCAACAAATGGGCCGGTCCTTGGACGCTCAAGATCCTGCATTCCCTCCCTGAATCTGAACTCGCTTGACACCTCGCTGCCAACTGTAATATACTAATTAGTTCCAGCAAACTATATTTGCTTATATACCTAATTAGAGACCAAGAAGGGTGGCTCGCGTCTGATAATTGCATGGCTGTGTCCCGTCTCTCAGCCGCTGTTAAATTGTTGTTAGATTAATATAAAGCTTATAACCAAGACTGTTCTAAATTGAATGAATGTTCTTCTTGCCAATTCTGGGATGCAATTAATTTACATAAGCTTCTGGAACCAACACGATAACGATATACATCTTTGCGCTGGGTTGGTTGCAAACAGAACAAGTCGCAAGGATGCTGCTTCTTTTTCTATAGGCTTCTCCTGGCATTGTTCTGTCGATTGTAGCTAATGTTCAAACAATCAATAAATGGGGGATAAAACTGACTAATCAGTAAGGTGTGTCTCCACACCTTGTTTGCTGCCTGTTGTGACTCGAGTCCTGTTGATGAGTGAAGGTGGATGGGTCACAGCAGTGTGGGAATGCTGTGCAGGAATGAGTGAGAATTTCTCCCAGTCATCTGCATTTAGATCACGCCTTAAGCATGTCTTGCATTTTCATTTGGCTGAAAAAGTGTTGAGCAATGCAACTCAATCTACTCAGTCATAAAAATTCCAGAGAGGTAGCCGCATTTAGTCAGTCATGGCAAAATTATACAGGAGTCAGTTAGCACTTTAAAGACTAACAATATTTAGTGCAGATGCAAATGAGCTCTGACTGAGTCCAGATGACTGTTCTATCAAGACTGTTGTTGTTGTTATATGTCACAGTCAGATATTTGACTGGTAGATGATGTTCTGCAATTCGAGATCTAGCCAAGTTCTTGGGAATTGCAGGTGTATCTTCCCAGGATTCTTGCTGTTCCAAGCAACACTGTCTTCTGGAGTTGAGCTGGTGTTATTTGCTCAATCCCCAGAATGTCCAGGTGTTTCTTGAGACTTCTAGGCACTGGTCCAAGGGTGATATGGCATGATGAGGACAACTGGGACAATGGCAACTGGCCCAATGATAACCTTTTTCTCCCAGAGGCACCCTAACTCTGTTAGGAGGTATTGGTGTTTTGTGGTCTTTTCCTGTTATTTCTTTTCTATTCTGCTGTCTCCTGGGCCTGAGTCCAGACGACTGGTCTGTCAAGATCACTGTTGTTGTCATTGTTGTTGTTATTCACAATATTTATATCCCACCTTTCTGCCCTTACAAGGGCCAGCAAGGTGGCTACCAATTTAAAACATGCATGATAAAATACATTCTAAAACCATTAAAATTACATGCCCAACCTACCTTGTTAAAACAACTTTTCAAAGACTTAACAAACACACCTAAATGCACATAAAATGTTTAAAATACATACAGAGCATAAAACATTAGTTCGGAAGGAGGTATCATTGAGAGAATGCTGAATGAAACAAAACAGTCTTCACCCACTAGCAGAAGACGGCAACAGAGGGAACAGATGAATTTCCCTGGGGAGAGAGTTCCATAACTTTGGTGCCATGACTGAGAAGGCCCTCTCCTGGGTTGCCTCATCTCAGAAGGCAGGGGCACCCAAAGCAGGGCTTCTGAAGATTACCATAATGCTTGGGCAAGTTCATAAGGATTGACAACAGTAAGGGGCTGCGATTACTGGCCTCAGCAGCAGTGAGTGCAACCAACCAGGGCTCCTGGGCTGGCTGCGGGGGTGGGGGAATGGAGCTTTCCAGCAGACCTGGAGTCCAGAGTCTTCACTCTGGTCCACTCCCCTCTGATCTTAAATGGCTCCTGCAATGGCCTCAGAATCAGGTGTCCCCAGTGTCCCCACGCACTGTCCTTCAGTCATGGCACTTTGTGATCATGTGTTGTGTACATTTCTTGATTTTGTGCCTGCTTTTGTCATAGGTTTTCATGGGTGGTTTGGGCCTCAGAACAGATCCAATCTGGGGGAGGCAAAGCCCGTGTGCCTACCTCCACAGGCTTGGGAATCCCCATAAGGCATATTGGGGGTGTAGCCATTCAGTTATATGCTGTCACCTGGCTCTCAGCCTCAGATGGCAACAGGACCATGTAGTGGCTTGTGCCCAAGGGGGGACCTCAGTGCTTGCTATCCCATGGAGACTCCCTCAGCAGGTGGTGGGTGTATCTTTGGTCCTATCAGTCAACAGGTGGATTGTCAGTTCTAGATCCATGCTGTGATTGTTCCCAATAAAAACCGTGTCCGATTTCCCCCCTCTCCAATTACATGTTTTGGTTCATTATTCCCCTTTGGGCCACAATCAGCAGGAGTTACTGTTCTGCAAATTACTTCTAATTACTTCATTTTCGCTTGTAGCATACTGTCATCTGTGTTGTGATCTATATTTGGAGTCTGGTGGATAGTTTATCTGACTATGAGCAGGGGTTGAACTAGGTGACCCTACCGGATCTCCAGTCTGTGAAGGTTTATTACTGCAGAAGACATCCAGGAGTACGATAAGTGTCCATGGACCCATAGGACCATCAAGTCCATTTCCTCTTAGATATACCCATGCTCAGCATAGGGTTGTCCTGGGTGAAATTTCTTCATGTAGACTGTAGCATTTGCTCTCGCTTGGCTTTAAAATGGAAAATGGAAGACAGAAGTGCACCAGAAGTGAGTGTGTGTTAACAAATGGCTTGGGAAGTCCAAGACAATCTGGGGATTTTCCCAGCTCATTATGGGTCAGAATTCCATGCTTCAAAGTTAGAGAGTTTTGCAGTTGTTTCATTTTGTTTTATCACATAGACTATGTAACTCTTGCATTTTAAGCAGAAAGTTTGAGAAACGCCCTTACTGAACATTCTCTTTCCTGCCTCTACAAATCACAGAGCAGCTTAATAAGAAAAGAAACACATTTTTATTTGACTATCTCATAAGAAAGGGATCCCAGAAGTGCCATTTAGGGAAGGACGGGGGGGATATCATTGCTTCCTGTTTCCTTATTTCAAATCGCATGTGACCCTTGATCAGTAGCACTGATATTTGCTGGTGGCTATACATACCAAGTAACTATTGTTATAACCTATGAACGAGACTGGATTTCACAAGCTGTTGATTCAGTTTAATATCCCCTTTTTAATTTCATTCCTCCCTTGTAAGAAAAAAAAAATCCAAAAATCTTTATTTTTGAAGCATTTGTTCTGTTTCCTTGCACTGAAAATGTCCCATAAAAATCTAGGCAATTAATTCAGCTAAAAAGCCAACAGCCTGTAGGGATGGCACAACCCCCCCCCCTTCTGTGAGAGCCCCCAACTATGAGAGGCAACAACTGAAAAAGCTCTCCCATGTGTCCCAGCAAGTCCAAGTTGTATTAAGGCTGGTTCCTGCAAAAGACTAGACCTCAAGGCCCAACCGAGTTGCTATAGCCAGAAGTGGCCATTTATGTACGCTGGTCCCAACTCACTTAGGGCTATAAAAGCCAACAGCGCCATTTCCGAGAAACTAACTGACACACACTGTAGATCACTTTATGTGGTCACTGTCACTCATCTTAGCAAGAAATGATGTACTGTGTATATAATGTGCATGATGGACATAAATACCACATAAACTGCTTATATAACATGCATGCACAATATATACAAATCCACAGAGCCAACAGCAAAAAGAACATCAACAGCACTGCAAAAACAGAAGTGCATATAGAGAATTAAATAGGGAATATTTGTGTTTCCCTAACTGAAGATTGGGGATGTGGAATGGTGCAGCATAGCCCATCTCAGAAGCTCAGTAGTGCTGGTCCCTTGATGGGGAACCACCAAGGAAGACTCTGCAGAGGAAGGCAATGGCAAACCACCTCTCCTCACTTGCTTTGAAAGCCCCTCACTGGGGTTGCTGTAAGTCAGTTGTGACTTGACAACACATGTGCATAACTGAAGGTCCTCCTTCTTTGCCACCAGACTACTGGGGTCCAGCCAGCCAGCCAGCAAACCTGCCTACTGAAAGCACTTTCTTGCCCTTGAGTCTGAGCACCTGACAATGAGAGACAGCGATACACAATTTAAGGATCAGAGGTGGTACTCCTGAACCTCAGAACTAGAGGCACTGCACAGACTTTAAAAGAAAGGCCGGAGACACTTTGCTGAATTTGATGGCCATCTGTCAGCAAAAGCAAACGCAGCTCCTTGAGCTCTCTGCGGCTCTCTTCCAAGCAGAATGACAAATGCAATTCCTCTTGAAGAAGGGCTGTGCGATGAAGCTCAGCACTGTAATTGGCCTCCTGAAAGGTGCCATGATTCTTACCTGAGTGTTGTCTTTCATTCAACATGTATCCAGACACAGCAGGGAAGATATTTTACTTGGTTGATTTTGTTGATGGCCCGGGGTGGGGGGGGGGGAGAGACAAGAATACAGCCCCTAATATTCAACAGCTTTATACTTTTGCATCATCAGTTGCATTTATCAAAACCAGAGGCAAACTGACAGCAAATTGTAATTTGCAGGAAATTGGCATTCTTTTAGCCTTGGTGCAAATAACAAGGTACTATGAAGGATATTATTTCTGGCCTCTGATCCAGCTTGTGGGGGTTTTTTCTGCCAATGACACTAGCTTCAGGGAAGGTTTTGAATTTCTCACCTGCTAGTTTGATCCCCAAATCCTTGTTTGGATTTCACTTCTCCTTTGAGTAAATAAAGCTCCCTGTTATTCTAAATTTGCATATAAATTTCTGAATACTGAATTTTCCCCATCAAATGTAAGTCCAGTTCCAGGTGTATCTGAATGACAGAAGAAAATGAGTCCTCCATGTGAACACAGTGTCCTGAGTCTATGCCTGATCTGATAACAGATGAAACAGTTTAACTTCTAACTTTAACTATAAAAACCAAAGAATTCTGGCTGTAAGAAATTGCCCCAGAAATTCTCCACTAACAAATCCATACAAGGGGCAGGAAAGCATTTAATGGCAGATATTTTCAGCATTGCCCAGCCCACAAGACAAAATATTTCTTCATATGCAATATGGTTTTATTGTTCAAGCTCTATTTACTGCCATCTCTCAAACAAATGCAAGACAACAAGCCTTTGTTTGTATACAAAGAGGAGCAGTCACAGGTTATGAACAATAGGGGAAAGCGCTTTTTATTAGAATAACTGAAGTAGAACAAATCAGCACATCTTTATGCCATAGGAAATGCTGGTCAGCAAATAGTCTCCTCTGGTCTAATGTGATTCCAATGTGTTCTAAAAGATTGCAACGATATTGATGTTTTAAGTCTCTTTCCCAACTGTTTTCTGTGTTCACAGTTCATTGGTCAAGTGTCTTTCAGAAGATACATGCTTTACAAGATGATTGATAACAGTTCTTTGAATTTTCTAATATCTCATTGTATTAAAGTGCATTGCTTCCCAGACTTGTAATTTATAAGTACTGAAAGGACAGAATCAACCAGCATCTATTAATGTCTGAACAAAATCAAATTTGAAGAATATGACTTTTATTGATTGAGTGACTGGGTTTTTCATAAAAAGGAATAGGGATCTGGAATTCCATGGGATAACACTTTCTCTTGGGAGAAAAAGTTTAGAGTCCAGTGGCACCTTTAAGACCAACAAAGGTATTACTCAAGGTATGGTCTTAAAGGTGCCACTGGACTCTGAATTTGTTCTACTGCTTAAGACCAACATTGCTGGCCACCTGGATGGAACTACTTTCTCTCAAGGTGATAGTGTTGATATTTTAACCACCCTGTCGAAATTTTAACAAAACAAAACAGTACAGGAAGATACACAGTAGAAAGTGCAATAAAAAACTAAAACTGTGTAAAAAAAACACTACATGAAAAAATAGCGTTCAAAAAATTACTTTCATAGAAAACTCAATATACTTGTACTGGTAGGTATAAATGCGTTTAGACAACCTCCAGTAATTCACAACAATTTATACAGTTTCCTTAACAATATATATATAATGCATAATTCACCAAGTACAAATTTTTGCACTTAAACTTCCACATATGGATTCTGTCCATAAAGTGCATAGGTTGATCTGAAGTTATTTAGATTAAAAGCATTCCCACTGGATACACCCAACCTTAGAAATAGTAGAAATTCATCAAGGCAAAGGTTCCAGTGACTCCCAATGCAGTAGCTAACTTTGGGAAATTGCATTTCGCCAACAGCTTTCTCAAGAGCAAAACCAAACAATCAAGTCTCCATTTGGGACCAACTGTTCCAGGGCATAGTCATATAAGATGTCTAGGATTCACATTTCTGCAGCATGACTCGAGCTCAGTCAATATGAGGGTAGCTGACATCTTCCAGTATGATAACATTATCTACTTTAGTCAGTTCCCTTATTGCCTTCCCCATCTTGAGATCAGTCTCAAGAGTTTGATCACATGGGCCATAGTACACCCACACTTTTAAGTAATCCTTAGGGCCCAGTATTTCCACCCATATTGCTTCGGTTGGGGAGTTAATCTCCTTGATGTTTTCTAACTTATTTGATTCTATAACCTATCTGATGTACAACGCAACACCAACAACAACCTGTCCCTCCCTGTCCTGCCCATAGAGCTTATACCCAGGAATGACTGTATTCCATATATTTTCCCCAGTCCATCATGTTTTTGAGGTACCTACTATATCTAAATTGTCATTGAACACCAAACACTCCAGCTCCCCATCTTGGCTCAGAGACTTGTAGCACTGGCCTATTCCCTCTCCAGTGATCTTCACCTCCCTTGGCCCCTTAGTCACCACACATGGCCCTCCGTCACCATCATGCCCTCAGTCACGTTCCATTATGCTCCTATCAATATTCTCCTGAGTGTTTGGACTTTGGACTGACTTATCCCAAACCGAAGGTTCACCAGGTCCTGACAACTTTTCCCCTGGGATTAGTTTAAAAACTGTTCTGCCAACTTTTTTGATATTAATTGCCGGCAGCCTGGTTTCCTTTTAGTTCAAATGAAGCCTATTTTGTACAGGTTTGGGTTGTCCCAGAAAGTTCCCGAGTGCCAAATGAATCTAAACCTTTCCTCCTGGTAGAGCTTTCTCATCCATGCATTGAGACCCCTGATCTATACCTGTCTAGCTGGCCCTGCATATGAACCAGCAGCACTTCTGAGAATGCTACCTTTGAGGTCCTGCCCTTTAACTTTCTGCCAAGTAACCTAATTTTTTCCTCCAGGACCACATGACTTCATTTCCCATTGTCTATGATGGGTGCTACTACATGCCATTGGTGCCAACACATACCATGACTGCTGACTCCTCCCCAGCACTATCAATCATCCTATCTAGACAGAGTGTGATGTCCACAACCTTCACACCAGGCAGGCAAGCTACCGTGCAGTCAAAATGCCTATCACAGACCGTACTCTCTATATTCCTAATGATCAAATCGCTCACTACCAGAAGCCCACCTCTCCCTAGTCCCCAAGGGGTATCTTCGATACAAGAGGATATCAGTCCATCACCCATGGTAAGGGTCCCTTCTAAAGGATCACATCTTTCCTCCTCAGACTGATGCCCTTTGACCCTGGGACTCTCATTCTCCACAACAATGGAAGAGCTGTCAGCACTGGTATGGGACTGTTCTGGTAAGTCCCTGAGGGTTTCTTCCCCAGCCTCTCTCTCTGCCTCAGCTACTTCAGGTCAGCAACCCTAGCCTTAAGGGGAAAAACCTGCTTCCTGAGAGCCATGGGCTCCATACAGCGGGCACACACCCATGATTTCCACCCAGTGAGTAGATGATCATCATACATGTGGCACTCTGCAATACACTGGATAGCCCCTGCTCTCTTGCTGGCTTTCTACCTTCATAACTGGTTAGTGGTTTAAAAGTATCTAGAGTGATGGAGGGTCTGTAGGCCTGATCCCCAGGCTAAGAGGCTCATGCCAAAGACTCATGCCTCTGCCTAAAAGGAGCCTTAGAGTTCATAGGCCCACAGCCCACACATCCCAGCAGCAACAGCAGAGGGTAGGGTCTGCAACCAGCCTCAGGCAAACAGACTAGGGTTGCCAAGTCCGGGTTGGAAAATACCTGGGGACTTTGGGGGTGGATCCAGGAGAAGGTGGGGTTTAGGGAGAGGAGGGGCCTCAGCATGGTCCAGTGCCATAGAGTCCACCCTTCAAAGCAGCCATTTTCTCCAGGGGAGCTGATCTCTGTCAGCTGGAGATCAGTTGTAAAAGTGGGGGATCCCCAGGCCCCACCTGGAGGCTGGCAACCCTAAAACAGACCTTGCTCGATGAGCAACAGACCAGACAAAAGACCCAAACAGACCAGATAAAAACACCACTCTCCAGCAGGCTACAAGCACCCACTCACCCTCAAACTCTGTCCTCTCTCAAAGTAAGCTCAGTTAATGCTCCCCAGAAGTTTAGGAAAGGGGGGGAACCCACACCTTCCCAGCAGCTCTCTCCTTTGTTCTTTCTCCCAGCCCAGCTGGCTCAGTTCTCAGTCCATGAAATAGTCCATCAGTCAGTACTCAATCCATGAAATAGCTTTTCCACAGAGTCTCCCAGCTGTGCTCTAAACGTGATACATGCTGGAGGAGGAAGGAGTCCAGTTGTCCCCCTTTCCCACACTACTGTATGTTAGGAGAGGTAGAAAGTGAACCCCTTGGATGATTCAGAGGGCCTCCTAATGGTCCTTCATTTTCCTCCACTAACTCCTATTATCTTTCCTAGCAAATTCTGGGATTTTTTTTTCTCTTTCTCTTCTAATAGCTTTATCCGAGGAGACACTGGCTGTGCTACACCGAGCAACGCAGCAATGCTTCAGTAGCTTCCTTCAGATGCCATTAAGCTTTGGTCTCTGAAAGGAGAAAGAATAAATAATTTACAAGCATAGACCCGAGAACAATGTTCAAAGTTTGTGTCTGCTACTGCTCCTTTTTTTGTTTCTGTCACTGCTACCCCAAAAAAGAAAAAGGAAAAGGAAAGGAGCTGGCCAAAAGATATTTGAATTCTTACCTGCACTTGCATGGTTTTGCAAGCACAGTTGAACAGGTGGGATGCCTTATTTGAACTGGATGGGGAAGAGGTGGTTATTTGAACCACCTCTGGGGCCACTATGTTTTGAGCATGGCTGGAGTTGGATTGAGGCCTATTTGTATACACTGCTGAAGTGGGGATGTGGACTTCTCCTTCATAGGCCATCATTTTATGGTTTGCATATGGGAACGCACTTGGTATGCTTCCCGAAATTTCTTCTGAATTTTGGGGTTCTGAATTTCCTGATCATGCTTCTGAAGTGGTGCTGATGGATTAAGAATCGGTGGTGGTTACAGTTTTTAATTCAAATGTACCCAATGTATTAGTGAGGGGTGGATGGAGTTGGGGGGGAGTTCCTCCTGGTTGTCACTGGGGTCTCCAGGGCCTTGCCTCCATTGAGTGAGTGGCACCTCAGTATGGGGATGACTTGGCAAGAGACCCAAGTTGCCTCACCCACAGGACCCTTTTCTGTTGCCCCCCCCCCAAGCTGCTGCCTCTTAAACCACATAGGCACACAGCAACCCAGCCCATCCTTGGCTGCCTGAGTCCTCTTTTATGGACACAGCCATGGACCCATACAGACCCTGGATGCCACCCCTGACTCATAATCAGAGAGGGCTGTCTCCACAAGGGGAACTCCCATCTCACTCCTTAAAGGGCCATCCTGCCCATCCATCACCATAGTGGTGTGAGGGTCCAGCGGAGGCCAGGGCCTCTAATTTGGGATGGGCCCCTGTCTGGCTGGAGGGCATCTGCTGTGTGGGGTAAGACCAGGACCACTGAGGTGGGTTCCAGACAACATTTATTTCAAGAATGTTAGCAATGTGCATGTGTGTGGTTATGAAAACTTCAAAAAAGGGAAAGGGGGAAAGCATTCTTAATGTGATCCTAGGTAAGACCGCATCAACTGCCTTTTATTAGGTGGTGTTTTAGTGATGAGCATATGCATTTATTAGATTAGATTAGGATTAGATTTGCTAGGCCGCCCTTCGCTACAGGTAAGGCTCAGGGCGGCTTACAACAGAGTGATTAAAAAATCATTTGTGCACATCTATATGTTGAAAAACACTGCAAAAAGTGCTCTTCAATCTGGTTGTACATTTAGTTATCAAGATTCTTCTTGACCAATTTCTCACCAGGCACTGCTTCGCCAACAGTCTTCCCTTTGCCCCGATTGCATGCTTCAATGTCTCACTATTTGCCAAAGGGCGCATTTTGACCCACAGCTTTGCATGATTTCCCCCGTGGCTTCAGTGATCTTGTTTTTTTGAGGATCACTGAAGCTGTGGAGGAAATCAGAGGAAATTGGGTGACGCTGAGGGTCAAAATGCGCCCCGTGGCAAATAGTGAAAAATTGAAACACACAATTGGGGCAAAGGGAAGACCGATGGCGAAGCAGTGCCTGGTGTGAAATTGGTCCTTGTGTTGTGTTTTGACAAGGTATAGGAGCAGGGCTCCATTGGGGCCGGGGCGTGCCGGAGCGCCACTCCGGGAGAGAGGAGGCGGGGGGCGGGCACTTAACAAAGCCCCCCCCCGGCCTTCTCCCTGGTCTCACTCGCCGCGGGTGGCGGTTCTGGCACACACAAACACACCCTAGTCAGGGGACCCCTTGATTGCCCCCTCACATGGATGGGGAGGGGGGGGAGTGGTGGCCGCTTCCCAGAGCACGAGGGCAGCCTGAGACGGAAGGGAGAGCAAAACTGTGTTTTCTTCCATTTACTTCTGGCCAACATACAGCTGAGGCGCGTTCCTTTTCTTTCCCAGAGACTTAGGGCTGCTAATAGGAATGAAACCCACAGTTTACTTTTCGTTTCGTTTTGAAAGAACTCTCTGCCTCCTGAACGCTGCCCTCCGTTTTCCACACATGGTGAGATCCACCATGTGATCGCCTTGGGTGTGTCAAGGGGAGGCTCCAGCCTACATAAGAGGGCAGTCTAACTATGGAGCATGTCCCAAAGACCTCAGTGGGACTTGCTTCAAATATACATACTTAGGCTTGTGCTCATAGGGCTTTCGTATGAGTGAAATAATTAATAATTATTGTATGGTGTTGTGTGTGGTATAGCCAGGAGATCCTAAGATTGTCTGGCTGTCTGAAGTGCTAGTGCTTTTATGCATGCACCATTAGGTGGCAAGCTAGAGTTATTGAGGGGGGGGGGCTGAGAGAGTTCTGAGAGAGCTGTGACTCACCCAAAGTCACCCAGCTGGCTTCGTGTGGAGGAGAGCGGAATCGAACCCAGATCTCCAGGTTAGAGTCGGCCACTCTTAACCACCACACCACGCTGGCTCTCTGAGCACAGGTGATATTTTCACAGACAGCTGCCATGGAATTCTGAGTGGCTGCAGAACTTTTTCTTGCTGGCTCTTATGGAAATCTTAGTGACTGCCTCAATGTGAGTTCAGTCCAGAAACAGCCTGTCATGCTTCTGCCCTGACTGTATGAGAATCGCCATCATGTTTGAGTGGCAGAAGATACCAGTCAGCAGGGCTCCATTGGGGCCGGGGCGCCACTCCGGGAGAGAGGAGGTGGGGGGGGTGAGCACTTAACAAAGCCCCGCCCCCCTGGCCTCCCCCCCGTCAATACTCCCGGGGCCGGTGGCGCTCCACCGCCCCGGGAAAGAGAAGCCCTTCCCTCCCCACTCCCGGAAGAAGAAGCCCTCTCCCTCCCCCCCCCCAGTGAAGAAGCCGGGCCCCAGTGGCCTGAAGCCACTCAGGCCCAAGCAAGGGGGGGAGGAAACGCTGGCCCCAGTGGGGTGAGAAGCGTGCCTTCCTTCATTCCTTCCTTCCTTCTCTCTCTCCCCCCACCTACCTACCTACCTGTTCCTTCCTTTCTCCCTTCCTTCCTTCCTTCCTTCCTTCCTTCCTTCCTTCCTTCCTTCCTTCCTTCTCTCTCTCTCTCCCCACCTACCTACCTACCTTCCTGTTCCTTCCCCTCTCCCTTCCTTCCTTCTCTCTCTCTCCCCCACCTACCTACCTTCCTGATCCTACCTTTCCCCGTCCTTCCCCTCTCCCTTCCTTCCTTCCTCCCTCTCTCCCCCTTCCTTCCTTCTTTCCTTCCTTCCTTCCTTCTCTCTCTCCCCCACCCACCTACCTACCTACCTTATTGTTCCTTTCTTTCTTTCTTTCTTCCCCCTTCCTCCCTTCTTTCGTCCTCCCTCCTTCCTTCCTTTCTTCCTTCCTTTCTTTTTCTTTCTTCTCTCTCTCTCCCCTACCTACCTACCTTCCTTCCTGTTCCTTTCCTTCCTTCCCCCTCCCTCCCTTCTTGCCTACTGACACACCTGACGTCAGGGATGTGACACTTCCGGTGACGTCAGGGGGTGTGGCCTCATGACACTTCCGGTGATGTCAGGGGGTGTGGCATATGCAAATAAGTTATGCTAATGAGCTCCTGCACCTCTTTTTTTACGAAAGGACCCCTGTATAGGAGTGTATATGCAAATTGGTAAAACACTGCAGAAAAGGAATCTTGATACAGTCATAATCGCAGTCAGGACATGGTTGCTTTTGTGCAGTGTTTTATCAGTGCATATGTGCACACATCAGTAATGTAGAGGAACAGGGAAGATGAAAATGAAATAAAGGAGATGAAAGCTGTAGTAAAATGTACATGTTCCCATTCCAGAATTAATTCCAGAATTATATTTAGTCATTCTTCTACAATTAAGGAGGAATGAATTGCAGGGCAGAGTGAACTTCCTGAACAACTGAGAAATCTAAGAACCATTGTGGTACAGTGGACTAGAATCTGAGAGACCTGGATTCAAGTATTCACTGAATCATAAAACTTGCTCTGTGGCCTTGAGCCACATGGGGAGAAGCAGATGAGACTCAACACCTCTCAGCATTGTTTTTATGCAGCCAAAGATAAATGAAACCAGTAATGATGCTGTCCAAGTTTGGAGCCAGGGTGGGTGTGCCTCAGTTTCTGGAAACCCTGTTAAGCTCTTGGTTAGCACATCCACAGGAAAAAAATAAGGGTGTGTTGTTGCTGTGTTGGTGTAGATCAACCATTAATAAAATCAAGTTTAACCCATATGTTTGGTGTCTTATGGCTTTATTGGAGTACTTTAGTAAACACAGTATGTACATATATGCCATGAAGTCCTAACCAACTTATGGTGACCCCAGCAAGAGGCTTTCAAGGCTGTAGGCCACTGGTTCCCAAAGTGGGCAAAACCACCCCCTTGGGGGTGCTGGAACAATCCAGGTGGGCTGGAACCATTCAGGTGCAGATCCACAAACTGCATCTTTTTGTCCACTTCTTAAAGGTAGAGGTCCAGGGGGGCGCTGAGTAATTTTTTTTCTGAAAAGTGGGCAGTAGGCCTAATAAGTTTGGGAACCTATGCTCTAGGCTGATCCTACATTGAGCGGGGGGGTGGGCTAGATGGCCTGTATGGCCCCTTCCAACTCTGGGATTCTATGGTTCTAAGTGAGACACAAAGGTGGTCTGCCATTGCTTTCCTCTGCAGAGTCTTTCTTGGTGGTCCCCATCTAAGTACCAACCCTGCTTAGCTTCTGAGATCTGACAAGATTCTGAGATCGGACAAGATTGGGCCATACCCTGCCATCCTACATCCATGAAACACAATACCTGCTTGTAAAACACATTGTTCCTTTCATTGTTGCAGGTCCAAAGAGCTCCTTTTATGAATCTTGCATTCTCTCCCCTGCCCATCAACCATAAGCAATTTGCCCCACTACCTAAAACAGTGCCCCCAGCATCCAAGGGTTTGGGAAAATGTCCATTCTTGCACAGCTATGGAGAGCGGTAGGGAGAACGAGGAGAGCGTTCCACAAACAAGAGTCGTTGCCATCTATTATTCATTGTTGGCTGTTTGCAATTATGTAGTCATTAAAGTTTCAGCTGGCCAAACACTTATCCATGTGGCTTCGATGAGCAATCATGCACTGCAAATAGCCTGGATAAGCAGTTAACAAGGAACCCACCGTCAGAAAATTGCTCCTGGAAAGTGTTCCACAAATAGATTAAAAGAATGAGCATACCCATCATTCAGGGACCACAAAGAAGTCTCCATGCTGTGTGGCTCTCACACAGCTCCACATGGGACGGGTTGTACATAAGGTCACATACTGGGAGATTGCTTCTACAAGCAGCATTTGTGCATCTTCCTTTCCTCCATCCCATTGTCCCTCACCCCTTTGATCTCCATCCTCCTGCCATATTCTTTTACATCTTCCTGCAACCATTTAACAGGTACCACGTTTGTTGGGCAATTCCCCCCCCCCCCGACATTGTCAATTATTGGTGCTCTTGCTTCTCCATATCTGGGCTTTAATGCTGTTTAAAAAAGCAATGGGTTCACCAAGTATGGTCTTTGCTGTTCATATTTGGTGGTCTCTCTTGTTTTGCTGGGCCTTCTCACACTTCTGTTTTCATCTCCATTTTAATCGAAGATGAGTTGCTGATCTGACTTTCCCCCCAATCTTGTTGATGCTACCAGTGGTTTTAGTTCACATGTTGTTTGTTTTTAATTTAAGTAAGCTGCCCTGTGAGTTTCTTCAACTGACAGTGCAGGATGAAAAATATTGTAAATGAATATATCATAAATAACTTCACACATCCCATTTCTGTTGACCTGTGTCATGAGGTCAACACAAACTAATGCTTACACTTATTTTAATAGGTTTTTTTAAAAGATATATTTTGTGTGTGTTTGTGTGCTTGCCTGGAAGACATGGTTGACTTCTGGTGACCCTTACTGGGGACTTGGACATTTTTCAGAGAGGTGGCTTGATTAACCTGCCTCTGCGTTCCACCTCTGGTATTCCTCAGAGGTTGCCCTTCCAAGTACTTGCCAGAGTCAGCCCCGCTTAGCTTCTGAGATCTGACAAGATTGGACTTGCCTGGGCTGTCAGGGCATTATTTTAATATGTTGAACCCATCATGTAAAGTACTCCAGCTGGGGATGTTGTCAAATCCATGGAAAATAGGTGTGGTGGGTGAACATTCCATGTTCAGCAACTGTGATTGTCAGGACTGGGTCTGATGCCTCCTCAGCAGAGGATGAGGACACAATGGTGGGAGATCCTTGACAGACCCTGAGGTGCCTGGGCCCTCTGACCAGTGCTCCCTCTAAGCTGTGGAGTCTTATGAGCAAAAATTCTACTCTGTAAGCTACTGGCATTAAAGTTGTGAGCAAGCGATTTGGTATTGCATACATTAGCTTGCTCTAGAGCCATCCTTCCTGAGCTAAGACAAAAATGTGTGAGCCGGAGACTAAAAAACTGTGAGCTAGCTCACACTACCTCAGCTTAGAGGAAACCCTGCCTCTGACCCCTGCCCCCCTGAGGACATCAGGGGCCTTGCAGCCAGCTGTGGCTACCACATCAGAAGCTGAGAGGCTCAAGAAGGAGAGCAGCCTTTAACCAGAAATCCCACAGTAGCTCCCAAGCCCCCAGAGAACAGAGAAGATGGAAAGGCTGGTCTGCAGCGCAGCTCAGGCGACAGAGTGTACGAGCTCTTTCCTCTCACTGTGTGCCATCTGGAGACCTAGATCCACCATAAGGCTTGGCAGGATGCTGTACAAGGTCCAGCTGTGAGTGCCTGCAGACTCCAGGCCACTGTGATAGCAACAGATGCTCACCCCTATAAATAGGATCAGCTCTGGCTGTTGCAGGATCAACAGCTCTAATAGCACTTGGCCAGCCAGTTCATGGCTCTCCAAGCAGAACAAATATAAAAAAAGCTTTGCAACTGTGCAATAGCTGGAGTGGTGGAATATCATTTCCTTGCCTTGCAGATGCCTTTACTTCAGTGCATAAGGTATAATTGATTCTACCCCAGGCTCATAGATGGTTGGGCCAGGTCATCAAAGGAAGGGAACTATATCTCCCATTGGGCTGTGGGAAAATGCACATATGCAAGATAGCCTCAGTAACACAGACTTTAATGAACACTAAGTAATAAGACTTTGTTGTGTACTAAGGATGAGTCAACCCTAAACTAGCCCTGGGGCCAGGTTGAGCTTGCGTCCACAAATAATAGTTGGCTAGGATCCTAGAATGGACCCACAGAGAAACAATGTTATGTAAATAGCCTATCACTGGAAGTCGGGTGTGTTCGGGGTGTGGTTTGTGCATGCTTAAAAACCAGGCTTCTGCCTGGGATTTTTGTCTTTCTTCTCCTTGCTGAAATCACTAGTAAAGTAGAGCTGATCACAGAGTCTGTTCATCCATGGAACCCACTATTTAACAGACTTCTTTTCCAAAAACAGAGGATTAAATTCTTCAATGGTAGAATGCCTGTTCCCTCCCACTGCAACCCACCGATCTCTCCAAAATATTGCTCCAGGGTAATAGGGGACCCTAAAGAATTGCATGAGTCAAGGTCTGCAGTGGGAAGGGGAAACTGATGGAAACTGCCAATTTAGTCTTGATCCAACCCAGAAGGTTTGTAATCATTAGCTGACTGATTGATCTGTTTGTTATCTATTTGAACAACTGGCTGCTCAGTAGCATGCAGTCATAATAGATTCCATCCTTCCCTGTGAGAGCTAAGGTTCTTTTCTGGTTTCTGGCTACATAACACTGCTGATTGCCCTGTACTCTGCTGTTTGAATACGGTAGCTGAACCAAGAGGTTTGAACTGCTTGCACATAGCCCAAATGAGCCATGAAAATTCCGCTTTCTGTTCACAGCTGGCTAACAGACCTTGAGCTGAGCCAGTGGATGTTCAAGCAGAAGATCATTATTCAGCATGCATGAATCTAAATAATGATCTGAAACATCAGTGTGTCTTGTGGACAGAGGCAGAGATGTGGGAGCTGCATTTATCTGGGTTTCTTCTCTGTCCTAACCACATTATGAGAATGGAGAGTGCTCAAGTAATTTCTCATGCTCTCCTGGCCATATCCATTCCCTTTCCAGCCCATGTGCCCCTTTCCCCACTCTGCCTTCTTTGCAAACTTGAGCTGGGCTTTAAAAAGGAGGAAACAAATACACTTCAACTCCTGTCAAAATCTACAGAGGACAAAAAATGGGAGGGGGAGAGAGGAGTGAAGTTATATATTTTCTTGAAAAGGACAGCATCTCATTTTGCCTTAGACACATGACTTGCTGGAGGGGAAAGGTGGATGCGAGGCTTGTCTGGGGTCACTAGTCAGGTGCCAAAGCCATGAAGAAAGGGAAAGAAGAAAGCAGGGGAGGAAAACAAAGCTTGCAAAGGGCACCAGCAATATCTTTCCCTTTCTTTAAAGAGGGGCTTTAGAAAGACCCATTGCAATCATAAACCATTTCAGTTTCTTTTACAGAAATCCACACTTTGGTGCCAAGTGATTCTTTTGTTCTTTTGTTGAGGTGTGCAGTGTTCTGTAAGCAAGGAAACCTAAGACAGGTAGAACAACGCAGTGACATTCTGCCCTGCTTGGATCCCTATGGTGGTTTCTGTCCTTCTGGTCCTGAAGAACTCCCTTCATATCCTCCCATTCTGTGGGTGACTCAGTAGACTGGTTAAAATGAATGTCCAGCATTACTCTGGTTTTACTGGTGATGAACTGTGTTCAAATCCCCACTCTGCAGCAGAGCTTGCTGGGTGACCTTGGGACAGTTGTTGTTGTTCAGTTGCACAGTTGAGTCCGACTCTTTGCGACCCCATGGACCACATCATGCCACGCCCTTCTGTCTTCGGTTGTGCTCCAGAGTTTGCTCAATTTCATGTTTGTTGCATCGATAACCCTGTCTAACCATCTCATCCTTTGCCGTCCCCTTCTTCTTTTACCTTCAATCTTTCCTAGCATCAGGGTCTTCTCCAGTGAGTGCTCCCTTCTCATTTGGTGGCCAAAGTATTTGACCTTTAGCTTCAGTATCTGGCCTTCCAGGGAACAGTTAGGGTTGATTTATTTTAGGATTGACTGATTTGATCTCCTTGCAGTCCAAGGGACAGTTACTCTCAGCCTAATGTGTTCAACAAGGTTGTTGTGAAGATAAAGCAGAGGAGGGAAGAATGATGACGGCAACTCTGCCCTCCTTGAAAGAAGGGCAGAATAAAGATATATTAAATAATGAATAAGTGCACCGTATATGTCTGTTGTGTGGTTTTATACATGACTTATACGTACAATTATACCTTGCAAAAAGGAGGAAGATTGGTGCTACGGACACAGAACATGGTGCAAAAATTAAGTATAGTTTCGATTTGAACAGGAGAGAGCAACAAAACAGGGATTTTCGGGTCAAGACAGTGAGGATGGGAAATTCAAAAATCATCCCTAGCAAAAAGAAATCATTAGCTACTGCCACCTAGTGGCTTAAGGAGCAGTAGAATACTTGTATCTTAAGGGGAGAGATCTCATTGTTGTACCAGTTCCAAAGGAAGCTTTGCCAGCTTTCAGTTTTTTACCATGGACTTCCCTAGAGAATTAATATACACTTTCTTTGCAACTTGGCTGAGAGGATAAAGGCATTATTGTGCAGTTATGTAAGATTAGCTGAACAGCCCCCTGACCAGAATGCCCAAATCCACTTAACCAAGAAATCACATTTATTTATTTTTAAATGGAACATTTTATGTGCATTCTCAGGAAAAAAAACTCAGCACTCTGAAAAGACAGATACAATCATGCTGATGCAATGCTACAACACAAAAATTGTTCCATCAAGTTTTACAAAAACCAGATGAACAGTCCAATAGCTAATAAATATAGTCCACTTTTGCGTAAATTGGAGCAAATTGTTCCTTCCCATTGTAGCATGGACCTTATCAGTGAGTTTATCCATTACTGCCAGTTCCAATTGCTTATGAAGCCATTTTGGAGTCATTGGAACTCTTATGTCTTACGGGAGAGATCTAATTGAAGTGCCAAATGAAATTCCGCCAGCTTCCAATTTAAGAAGTCAGATTCATTAACAGATACAGAGTACATACCATGGTTGCATTGGTACTGCATGCTTAAAATATTCTACTCCCCTCATGAGCCATAGACTCCTCCTTTACCTTTTAAAAAAAGCAATACGGGTAGTTCTGGGTTCATTGACCTTCCCTAGCTAATTTAGTAGGCAAAGAGGCTATGTTGTACACGGCTACAGAAGATCCATGGTCAAAACCAGCAGTGCTGAGTAAAAAAAGGAAATCACAGACCCTCTCAAATTCTTGTAATCCAGGGATCAAAACTTCTGATAACTAAGAGAAAGACTCAGATGGTTCACTGGCATCGCAAGAAAGTATGTATGGATTTGATAGCTCAAAGAGCGAAGAAGAAACGTCTGACTCGGAAAAGGGAGCAGCAGCCCCAAAAGTACAAGAAGAGACTGTTAAGACAAGAAGAGGACGAAAGAAGAAATAAAGGCTGAAATGTTTTTTGAAACTGCACTTATATATAATAGATTATGTGTATAATTAAGCATTCCTTCAAAAGAGCATGTCTGTCAAACAGCTTTTTTTTTATTTTTCATGTATCATCAGTAACAATTTTATCTAAATATTAGCCAAGGTTTAAAATGCTTCATATGTATTAATGGCATAGCAATATTAAGCAAATGATAAAGCACACTCTGTATAAGGTAAACATAGCTTAGAAAAGTAGCGTTGTAGAATTAAATATAGATAAAATTAATAAAAATTTAAAAAAAAAAAAAAAAAAAAAACTTCTGATAACTCCAGACAAAAAATGTGAAATAAAAGACTTGGCTGTATATGACAGAAAATTTGGCTATGGAATTATGAGCAATGGGTTGGATCCAGCTAGGGCTCTCTTTTTTCACTCAGTCTCACCCAAAATCCCTCAGCTACACATAAGGTTGCCCCCTCTTGACCTCTCCCACTGTTGAGGCAAAACCTATCCCTTTGGTTTACTTTGGAGCTGGGTGATCTGAGGAGAGCTGGAAGATGTCTAGAGCAGCAATGGTGGAAAATGTGAAATGAATCCGACTGAGTGTGTTATAAAATTCACCAAAAGACTTATGAAGCTGAGCAAAGACCTTTTATTTCGGTGCTAGCATTGGATCAGCTAGTTCACAGCCTGTGCAGTTGTTTAAGGTATTTTGGTACTTGCTGACTCCTAGAACTGAGCCTTTAAAATTCTCTGGAACAGGCGATCAGATGGGACGCTTTTGTGTAGGGTTTTTTGCTCATAAAATTACTCAAATACATCCTCATTTTGATGTTTATTGTTCAGAGGCAAAAAAGATGTTGAGTGCCTCATCAGATCCACCAGTTACCATGATGGGTGTTGACAGAATCTTGGGATGTGTGAAGGGTCCCACTGCTGAAACCATGCAAGGACCACATTGACAAATCCTTGATGTTCTTCAAAAATGAACCCTGGGACTTAAGGAGCCTTCCCTCAGTTACTCAAATAGATGGTTATCCATCCATTATCCATTATGTAAAATAAATCACTAAGAAAAATGATGTGTTCTCTTATCTACCCTGCCATTGAGAAAGCAATTGTGGAACAACTTCAGGTCTTCCTGAACGACTTATCTGCTCTGGACTTTTTTCAGCCTTGTGTCAGACCAGGCTATGGCATGGAGACGGTACTGATGGCTTTAACTGATTACTTCTGTAGACAAGGGTCATGCCCCTTTGTTGTTCCTGCTGGCTATATCAGCAGTCTTTGATATAGTAGACCATACCATCTTTTTGAGATGTTTGGAAGAAGTATCAGGAGATGTGCTTTTTGATTGTTTTAAATTCTTCCTTATAGATTGCGTTCTGGGGGTTCCAGCTGGAGACAAACTGTCATCAGTGTGGGATTTGTCATGTGAGGTCCCACAAAGCTCAGTCCTGCACCCCATCCTATTCATTCTATATCTAAAGCCCATAGGAAAAATAACTTGTGGTCTTCGAGTAGGATGTCATCAGTGTACTGATGGCACCCAATTCTCCATTTCTCTATCCAAAACACTTCATGCCTCAGCGGTGGGATGAAAGGGCTAAGAATTTGACATTGCATCCTGATAAGATGGAGGTAAGGCTGATCAGGAAGGCTGAGGTCCCATGTTTGATGGGGTCCAGCTAGGATTGCCAGCTCTGTGTTAGGAAATACCTGGGGATTTGGGGTGGAACCTGGGGAGGGGAGGGTTTAAGGAGGACAGGGACCTCAGCAGGATAGAATGCAACAGAATCCAACCTCCAGAGCAGCCATTATCCCCAAGGGAACTGATCTTGGTTGTCTGGAGATCAAATGTAATAGCAGGAGATCTCCAGGTGCCATCTGGAGGTTGGCAACACTAGGTCCAGCAGACCCTTGCTGACTTTGTTAAAAAGCCTGGAGGTTATAGTGGACACAGCATTATTGCTGGAGAAGCAAGTTAATGGTGCCACAAAAAATACTTTCTTCTACCATTTAACCCATAAGATGCCTCCCTACCTTGACCCAACCAATGTGGCCATGTGGATCCATGCCACAGTGACCTCAAAACTAAACAACTGCAATGCATTCGATATGAGTCTGCCCTTGAAGTCAACTTGAAGGCTTAGTTGGGTCATAATAATGCCCCAGATTGTTTACTTTCAGGAGCTAGGAGGAGTATGCATATTACACTGATTCTGCCATCACTCCATTGGTTACCTACCAGTCATCAGGTTCAATTCAAGGCCCTTATTATCACACATAAAGCCCTGCATAGTCTTGGACCCTCGTTATCTGCAGGACTGCCTCTCTTGCTCTGTTTCAATGTGACAGCATCACACATCTGAGCAAAGCCTTCTGCAGCTTCCACCCTGCAAACATGCATTCTCTGCTGTGGCTCCCACCTTGCGGATGGCCTGCCTGATGTCACTTCTGTCATTCCACAAACTATATATAGCAGAATTATTCAGAAGGGCATTTTAACTAAGGGAATAGGGTTACAGTATAACAGAATAGCTCAGGAAAGTGCTTCTATAAAGGGAACAGGACTGTAACCTAAACCACTGTTCATGGTATACATCATGTGTTCATTGTAGGTATTATGCTGCTCTTACTGCATTAGGTTCTAATTCTGTAATTCCACCATACACATTGTTAGGCATATAATGTCTGATACTTTTTTTTGTGTTGTTTGTAATTGATCACATCTGATTTTTTTTAACTGTTTCTGAAGTTTGTGACCCTATTCCTTTTGCACTAGATAGCTCATACTATCATGCTGTGTGAGCAAAGTGGGCTATAAGTAAAATAAATAAAAATATTAAGCCCCCATAGTTTTATGCAAGCAGATCTCATGGTTCTCAGTGTTGGAGAAGCAACAGCCTGCTAAGAGTCAAGTTACTGTGAATGCTGCTGAAGGAGTAGTTTAGTCCACTTGTACCCTAGGGGGACCTGTGGAGCATTCTCTAGTGTTTGGGTTTATGGAATGCTTTTCTCTCGCAATTCAACCTGTATGTTAGTATGTGTTAGTGCTTGTGCTTTGTGTTGCATTAATGGCCTGCAGTCAGTTGTTGCCTTCTTGCAAGATCCTGTTGCGGTAAATTCATTAAAAGCAAGCTCCAAAGCGTGGATTGGATTATTTCCTGAACTCTGCTAACCCTCCACATAGACTTTCTGGGCAGTCAAAGAGGATGTCTCCTTTTTTCACCGATGGAAAAGCTGTTGGGACCTAACCTGGTCTCTACAACTGAACATGTTATGTTCAGAGAGAAGGCCGAGAGTAGACCCAAGAGCCTTTTTCCAGCTTTCAGCTGTCAATGATAAAACCATCAAATGGAAATCAGAAAAAATCGGGGCACCCATCTGTCATGCCTGGAGCCACCTCCTTTTGAGAGTCTCCCTTGTCTCCAGTTTCTAGTGGCCATCCATGTGGCTGTCAGAAGGAGGATACAAAGCAGCCAGGGAATCTTCCATCATGTCTGGAAGGATCCAGGTGAACTAAGACTCCCTCCCTAAGGAGCATTTTATATCGAGTTTTAATGTTATTTGTCTTGGAGAGCCAGTTTGGGAATGAATTCAAGCTGAAACAAGGAAAACAAATGAATGGATGTGATGACACCATGTTTCCAGACCCAGAAACCACGGGATTTAAGCTTCACACCCTACAAACCTCTTTTTTAAAAAATACTTCTATTTTTATGATTGATATGGGGGCAACAGCCTTCTAGTCCTGAATGAGGGCAATTCCTGGACTCAGGGTTCTACCAAGCATACACTTGACCTATGATGAAGAGATTATTGGTTGGAACAAACCATACAGTTGGCTTGATGAAAATAATTAAGAAATGTGTTTATTTCAGTGGTAGTCGTGGCTTGGTTGTTTCTTTGTTCACCTTTACTTCAGCCCGCTCAGTATTACAGTAACAAAACTACTGGAGAGCTGGGGCCTGGGGAAGCATAACAATTACAAAGCAGGTTTCTTGTTGGACTGATTCAGTCTTACAGCATGGAACAGAAAGAAAGGCTTTTTTCACTGTTTTTAACAGGAACAGCAACCCAACCTTTTAAACACAGAGCAGATAGGCTTCCCTCTTTTAAACTGTTTTTGACAGGAACAGCACCCAAACTCAATACCTAGAATCCCTAACGGATTCCCTCCAAAATCCTGCCACCCTCAACGCTGTCAGTTTGCCAGTAGTTAAACTGCCCGATGCCTCTTTTCTTCGTTCTCCCCCCCCCCCCCGCCCACCTCCTCTTCCTCTTCTTTTTCTTTGGTTCTTCTCTACATTCCAGTCCACTGTTTGAGAGTTATTAGCCAAGGCTCCTGGAGGGCGGCACTTGAAACTGTCCATCACAGTGGATCTCCTTAACTCTTCCTGTTACCTCTTCTGTATCCATGCAGAGGATAACTTGCAGTATTCAAGTCTATTCCATGTTTTATTATAGTTTGAGATCACCAGATTCTGGAGTAATTCCAAACCAGATTTTACTTATGGCTCTGAATAAACTGGTTCTAGGCAAACTGCTGTGAAATGCTCAGTGTCTGATAGTGTCTATTCAGTGTCTATTCTGTGTAGGGCTGCCAGCCTCCAGGTGGGGCCTGGAGATCTCCCGCTTTTACAACTAATCAGCTGACAGAAATCAGCTCCACTGGAGAAATGGCTGCTTTGAAGGGTGGACACTATGGCTGAGGCCCCTCCCTTCCTCAAACCCCACCCTCTCCTGGATCCGCCCCCAAAGTATCCAGGTATTTTCCAACCCAGCCTGTATTTCTGTGCTTCACACAGTTTGAAAAAAGTTATACTTAGTTTACTCAAGACACACATCCGTGAGTGACAGCATCTTACACAGCCATTTGAAAGGGCCCTGATATATCTGAAGCCATACTGTCACTCCATACTGTCTCCAAGATCGTTATAGAATAAAACTCCCCTGTTCAAGACTACCTGATATGGTTCATGGATCAGTTATAACGTCTCTGTTGTTCTTAGATATTCCAAATTGATTCAGAAGCCAGGGAGAAAACATTTAAAACCTACCAGCAGCTGTTCTGACAGGAATCTAATTTCCAATTAAATTTTTGTTCTGGTAAAGCAGGCTCAGTAATAGATCACACCGGTGAAGAAGGGATGATTTTGCATCAGCCTCTCAAAGAATGTCCGTGTGTCTTCTTTCTCATTTAAAAACTTGACATGTTTGTCAGCGCTGGGAGAAGAAGTATTTCGTGTTCGTTCATTCAAGATCCTTTTACGTGTCAGATCTGAAAGAAGCTGCAGCTTTGAATTTTCTTAGCGTAATATCCGTGCCCATAAGCCCAGCTTGTGAATGGAAGAGCTGCTGGGACCATTCTGCCAAAAGAAATAATGTCTCAAAATAATGCCTCAAAACCTTTGCCCCACTTCTTTGGCTACTGTACATCCACTTTTAATAATTTGGGCAGCATAGTTCAAAGAACCTTCTTTCTTTTTTATTCAGCATTTTATAAACAAAACATATGATACATTCTACTAACTTCACAAATCATTGTTACAACAAACACCAAATCTATAGGAACAAAGCAATACCAGACATTATATCTTATAAATTTTACACAATTATACTAAAATTAAAGATTTTAAGTTATTTGGAACCACTTCAAGTTGCGTCAAATACTCTAACACAATGGACCAAACTTCAACAAAATCCAAACAGGCAGAGAAGACTGAACGTTGTTGCAGTGGAGGTGCACACTGAAAGAATTCTGCTCCTTTTCTGTTAAGGAGACTCCTCTCTCTCTTTTTTTGTCAAGAACACTTCAGCCAGAAAAAGAGGTCTGTGAAAGGGGTAAGTTTGCTTCAACAGTGGTTAAAAAAATACTCAATGCAATAAGAATATCAGTGTATTTCCCCAGGGGGGCCCATCTGAGGGACGATCTTTCATAGTACATAGTACTTTGACTTTGGGGAGGGACTGTGGCTGAGTGGCAGAGCATTTACTTTGCATACAGAAGGTCCCAGGTTCAAACCCCAGGATCTCCCGTTAAAAGGACCAGGCAGTAGGTGATGTGAAAGACCTGTGTCTGAGATCCTGGAGAGCAGCTGCCAGACTGAGCAGATGATTCTGACTTTGATGGACCAAAGGTCTGATTCAGTATAAGGCAACATCAGGTGTCCGTGCGTACTAGTACTCATAAAGTACTCTTCTTCTCTTCTTCTTCTCCTACTCATATAGCAAAAAACAAAACAAGAAGATAGCAAGAATGGAATATTCAGAGACAATCCAAACGTCACAGTAATTAACCATGAATGAAGGAGAGAAACTTTTCTTGCCTTCCTCTTGAGAACTAAGGGAACAGTAGAAGGTCACACACACAGAGTGTTATCTTGGATTATCATCGCCTAGTGCACAATTTTAGGACTCACGAGAATTTTCCAAGGAGTAAAGCATGCAGTTCTACCCGTGTTACCCCACTGCTGGGATATACACACACCTGCATAACTGATAAGATCATATTTGTGTCTGGAAAACTTTTCCCACATATTTGCTAGAGGCACTGCAAATAATCCTAAAGGAATAATATGCCTCCCCCCTCATTCTTAAGCACCAAGTGTAATCTGAACACTAGAACTCAAGAAATACATAACACATTAGACTACAGTATCTATTTTTATACTCAGTCGAAGCACGTGCAGGTGCACGCACACACACACACACACACACAGACAAGCCAGCCCTTTGGAATAATTCCTATTCTCCAGCTCTTCACAGATACAACCACGTAACAACTAATTTGTCTTAACGTCAGAGAAAGTGACAGAAAACTGTGGTAGATGGATGACCATGGCCCTCGGTGTCAAAGAGAAAAAATGCATTCCACAGAAGTGTGCATTGTGTTTATGGCCAATTATAAGCCCATCAGGCCATTCTCTGGCTGCTCAGGCCTAATAGGATACGAGAAGAACAGAACCAGTTGTAGCAAAGCATCCATTATGTCCCAAACATTCATTATCACATCCCCAGGATGTGGCTGAACGGAACACATTCCAGGCACCATGCAGTCCTCTGATTGTGGTGGAAAATTGGGCTGCATGTTATTAAAAGAAAACAATCTATTCTTGGCTAGTTTAGATTGGACATTTTAGAGCTGGTGGGACTTTTATGCTCCAAGCCACCCAGAAAGTGAGAGTCACTAATGGGAGTAGAGACCTTTCAGACAGAAGTCCTGAGTTCTACACCTAATCTCTGCTGTTGATTTCTAAGTTAGAATACCACCTTCCACCACAATTAAGAGTATGCATGGCTAAGTCTGGCTTATACCTCCCACCACGGCCACTTAGGGTTGCCATTTCTAGGCTGGAAAATTCCTGGAGCTTTATAGGTAGAACTTCAGGAGGATGGGCTTTGGGAGGGTGGGGACCTCGGTGGGTTATAATGCCGTAGAATCCACCCACCAAAGCAGCCATCTTACCCAGAGGAACTGTTCTTTGTAATTTAGAGATCAGTTGTAATTCTAAATGGTTTCTAGGCCTCACCTGGAGGTTGGCAAGCGTGATAACTACCTACCGACTTGTCACTAACACAGTACTGATTCTTTTAGAGAATCCCATAATGGACAGTTTTCAAAGTAATTTTGACTGAAAGTATTTACGCCTCATGCCCTTCCAAGCACTTCAGCTCTAGCTGTCCTTTCCATCTAAGTGCAAACAGGCACTGTAAATACTTAACCAAAGTTTAGAAACTGGACTGGATTGTGAGGGGTGTCAATTGTGGTCTCCACCTCCATAACCGTGCTGGTCTGAAGTTTCCACTGGAGGGCCCTAAGGAGACCTCAGAACTGGGAGAGGTGTTACCTACTGGTTTCTCTTCCTGTCTCTGGTTTTCTCCTCTGCATCCAGAAAGATGAAAGAGTTCTCATCAGCCCACTCCAGGACCCTTTTAAAGCCATCCCTGCATGCCCTGCACACCCCATTACTGTCACTGACCTCACAAAGGCCCCTCTCCATGTGAGAAGATGGGACCTATGTCTGCTTTGTCTCTTTGCTGCCACTTCCCACCAAGCCCTTCTGGGATGTTCCTGCTGTCTAGGGTTTCCAACCTCTAGCTGGTGTCTTTCACCAGCTAATGTGACAGCAGTGGTGGTTCCTGGGGAAAGTTGACCAGGACACCATAACACATATCTCAGCAACATCCCAATTATTATTGTAAGGAACTGTTGGTGAGGCCACCCTTAAAGATGGCTTGAAACTTCAGCTAGTCTACAGTGAAGCTGCCAGAGTCCTGACTGGTACTTGAAGGCACTAAACACTGGAAAAACAGTGCTTTCTCAGCTGCAGTGGCTTCCAGTTTGTTTTTAGACCCAATTCAAGGTACTCTCTTACCTTTAAATTCTAATCATTTGGGTACAAAATACCCAAAGGATCACCTCCACCAGTAACAAGTTCACATCTCGAGACCCATGACTGCAGCCTTCCTGTGGAAATCTGAATGAGCAGAACTTAAACAAGAAAAGACTTGGAAGTTAGAAGTCCATGCCCTCTCCCGGGATGTTCAGATTGTGCCACCTCTTCATGCCTTCTAGAGAGGATCGTAGACTTTCAAAACTCTGGAAGCCCTTTAAATTGACTGCTTTATGACTGCTTTCATCCCTCTGGCTTTTATATTCCTGCTATTACAAATGGGGTGATTTAGCTGCCGTTTGGAGATTTGATAGTTTCATTATTTTTTTTAAAAAAATTAATATGTGATTTTGCCCATATGATTGTTAACCATCTTGGGTGACCTTGTTGGGCAGAAAGGCAGTTATCGAAGTAATTAAGATAAATAAAGAAACTTTCTGATGAGATCAACTGCATCAGTGCAACAGAAGAACACACCAACGAGACCTTCTTAAAGTTTCTCTGGTGAACCCTATTAATATAAGGTTGACATTGGAGATAGTGTAAAAAGAAACCTAAAGTCTTCCCTCAATTGTGGGGTAAGCCTGGCTTCTTCCTGCATTTAAACATTTGAATGGGACCTGTGAATCAAATAGTTGTTCTGCTCTGTATTCCCCCCACTCCGAAAATGGCCTGATTTCTTCATTTACATATTAATCACTTGATTTTTTAAAAAAAGAAATGCGTTTAAGTTTAAAACTGCAGTTAATGATACATTGGTTACTGGCCAATCAGTGCTGTTCACAGTGAGTTTCAAATGTAAACTAGCAGAACCACCTCCTGCCCACACACACACACACACACACACACACACACACACAGTTCCTCCTCAGAGAGGAAATGATGGTTTGAGCTGATCATGGTAAGCATGCTTCTAAATTGGTCTCCCTGCTTTAATTTTTTTTTTACATCTGTCTTCATATTGAGTGTATTTGGCGAAGAAGTGAAAGGATTTGTGACACTTCAAAGATTCAAAGAGAGTGTTTCATTTTTGCAGATGGAATTTAAAACATACAAAGCTACTAAAGTTTTCAGGTAAGGGAATGTAATTTTGAATCTAATTTTGTTGGCTCTGGAGTGAACTGTTTGCCTGTTTAATCGCACAAGGAAAAAAATCCAACACTGAACATTGATTGAAATCTAGAATGGGACATATCTCAGGATCTTCAGTAAAAAATGAATCATGGATTTCACTTTGAAATATATTTCCTTCTCTTTTTATAATCCATCGATCATTGTTTTAAAAAGGGAATTCAGAGAGGCCGAAAGGATTTGAGCAGCCAGTGCACAGACACTTTTCCTTGAATCCCTTCATATTTATTACCTCCGCGTTCAGCAATGGAATGGTCAGTTGGTAATTTATGGCAGACTGTCCATAGAAATAAGCTAGCAATGATGCAATAAAAAGCTTGGAGCCCTGGAAACTCCAATAAACCGAGAGGTAACATTGGAGCCAGCTAAGGAGAAGAACAGAAGTCATTAAATCAGTAATGCCGAGGACTGGCTCTGAGCTGTGCCGAAGTCAATAATATCATAAAGTTTTATACTGACTCTAGCATGGGAAAATGTTATTACCCGTGGCATGCAATGACAAAAGAATTTAGATCTGATAGACTCACCAGGACTGAAGCAGGGAATAAGTGGCTCTCTGATCTGAAACATATGTAGGGAGAGAAGGTTGTTTATGGCAGGGAATCACGAGCAAGTACAGCACCGGGATCCTGGAGTCCTGTTACTTTCATCATTTCAGAATACCAGTAGGGCAGAAGATGAAGATGTACGTAGGACTTGGCTTAGAAACAGAAGCAGAGAAGTGGAGTTCAGTGAAGATCCCAACATTAAAATGAAAAGGGGGTTGTTGTTGAACCCTGAAGCTCTTTATTATCATGATACACTCCATCTGGTTCTACAACATGTCAGGGGAACAGCCATGGCTCAGGGAGGGGCCAAGACTCAGTGGCAGAGTACCTAGTTGACTAGCAGAAAGCTCCAGGTTCCATCCCTGGCATCTCCAGTTGAAAGGACCAGGTAGTAGGTGATGTCAAAAGACCTTTGCCTAAGACCCTGGAGAGCTGTTCCCAGTCTGAGTAGAAAGTGCCGGCTTTGATGGATCAAGGGTCTGATTCAGTATAAGGCAGCTTCATGTGTTCATGTGACCTGCCATAACCCATCCTCAACACTGAAGAAAGACTACTTGGAAAAAAGGATATCTGGGGGAACAAGTCCAGCCTGGGTTTCCTTTTATTGCTCACGTTGCCCACCAGTGAGACTATCAGGTCTAAAGTGCCCTTGCTGTTTACACCACTAGAAGTTGTTCCACCAGAGGGGAACACCAATGGGAATGCCATCTGTTATCATAAACTAGTTAATTGCCCATGACATCTTATGGGTCTTTGGAAGAAGGGGAGTCTTTTTGGATAGTTCAAACAACACTCTTAGCTGTCATCCCATTCTTCTTGGGCATTCAGTTGTGGATCCCTTATGCCTGAAAAGCCCTCAAGATGGGGATTGGGGATACAGAACTTGAGAGTTGTAGTCGTTACCATCTTGGACTAGGATCCAGGAGGCCAAAGTTCATATCCTTATTTTTCTAGGAAGCTTGCTGGCAGACTTTGTATCAGTCATTGCTGGCAGACTTGGGTCAGTCATCCTCTCTCTCAGCCTTACCTATCTCTCAGGGCTGTTGTGAGGATAAAATGGAGGAGTGGGTATCCATGGTCACCACTCTGACTCTGCTGATGACAACCATGCCCTATAGGACCTAATGCAGTTCTGCAGGGCTTGCACAGCAGAGATGTTCCTCCAGGCTTTTGGTTGAGGACAACAGCAGGTTTCACCTCATCTGGCACTCACCCCCCCCCCAGGCACTGGCTCAATTTGAAGTTTTTAGTGCCATCTAGTGATGTCTTAACTAGTGTTCCCTCTAAGCCAAGTTAGTATGAGCTAGCTCACAGTTTTTTAGCCTTCGGTTCAGAGATTTTTGTCTTAGCTCAGGAAGGATGGCTCCAGAGCAAACTAATTTATGCAGTAGCCAAATCACTTGCTCACATCTTTAATGCCAGTAGCTCGCAAAGTAGAATTTTTGCTTACAAGACTCCACAGCTTAGAGGGAGCATTCTTAACTGTGTATTATTTTACTGTCCGGAGCTGTTTTTATTCGATTATGAATGTGTTTTATGTTGTTCACTACCCTGAGCCTTGTGTATACAGGGGAAAGTGGTCTAAAATTTAATTTATAAATAAATAAAACAAGCAACAATAATAAAGTAGAGAGGATTGTGTCTCCTGCTCTCCATTTCTGATGTGCTTTACTGCGATGAAAGCAAAAATGATGGGATGTGGCAGAACTTTCTCCCTCTTCTCTATCAAGACAGTTCTGAAGGATCTCTCACACCACAGAGGGATCAGTGCTAATTCCTGCTCAAATGCAGAGCTATAGAGAAGGAGCAATGGTCTTGGCTCTCAATATGCTCACTGCATCCAATCTAGGATTAGAAAAATTCATGGAGGAAAGGTTCATCAATAGCTTATAGATATGATAACTAAATAGAATCTTCACATTCAGAGGCAGTGTACCTCTGATATTAGTATGAGTAGTAAAAGGGAGAGGCTAGGGCCTTCCAGAGCATATTTCCAGCTACTGTGGGAAACATATTCATGCTTAATCCGCTAACTGATTTATCTTCTGTCTGTTGGTTGGGAGTAGAGAGTCAATTGTTGAGTGAGCTGTTCAGATATATCTGAATGAACTCCTTTGCATCAATTTTGCATAAATATACTGCTTTCTTACATAATTGCTGTGCATTCTCATTGCAGCTACCTACACCACTAGTATGTGATTGATTCCGCACTTTAGAAGGTACGGGGGGATTAATTTGAGGGATTTCATGGTGGGTTTGCTTTGTTTTGTGTTCTCAACATAACTAGAAATGGGTAGCTGAATTAGATGGACCATTGCTCTGATCCAGCCAAGCATCTTCTTATATTCAAAACAAGTATTGCTAGCTACTGCAGAGGCCTGCACAAAAAGCAAAAAACCATAGCAATTTAACTGGGAGTTCCAGAAGAAGGGGTGTCTGCTGGGGGGGGGATTATTATAATTTCAGATTCGGGAGGAGGAATCTTTGCTGTGATTGCTAGTTTTCAAGTAGGACATCATGGGTTCAGGATTCACATCCATGCATTTTTTCTTTCTTTCTCCAGAGTACAGAATTTTGGGATCATTGTTTTCGATGGAGAACCAGTTCAAAGGTATAGGAAAGCAATTTTTTTTAAAAAAAGCCATGCTACCATATTTCCACAGAATATTGCCCTTCCTCTAAAGACCCCCTGAGTTTCAAGAAGAATGGACCAAGGGGGTTGATTTTAAAGCCCCCCAATAGGTGCCTTTTGATGCAGGGGCACTTCTCTCCATTGATTCCTGTGGGAGAAGATCAGCACTGGCCACTGGCATTTTTTTAAAAATCCGTTTCTGCATCCATTTTTCAAAACACAATCTTACAGAGACTGACTGACAAATTACCTTTCCACTGAAAACTGTACATTTGCCATGTTTCCTTGCTGTGGTCTGTTGTTTCTTTTCACATCGTCGGGGGGCTTCCTTTGAAGAAAACTTCCCCCCCTCCCCGCCGGTCCCTACGATCTTTGAAAATAGTTCAAATTTTTAAAAGGGAGCATGTGTGTGTTTGCTTTTATGTGATGAATTATCCAATAGATATGAGATTCATGTCTTCTCTCTGAGTGTCCACTGTGGTGGTACCTTTACTAGTACTGCTACTACTGTTGAAGAATTCATGGAGGACGAGGAGGCTGTAGTAAAGGGCCAGGGCATGGGAGTCTGAGGGCTAAGCTACAGATACGTTTGTTTACAAGTTGTCTCTGGGTTCACCACTTTAATCAGAGTCACCTCCAAGAATATAGATCCAGATGGTCAGCCATGTTGGTCTGAAGCAGTAGAACAAATTTAGAGTCCAGTGGCACCTTTAAGACCAACAAAGGTTTATTCAGGGTATGAGCTTTCATGTGCAAGGCATGCTTTTTCAAATACAATGGAATGGTAGATGAGGTTCTAATCTTATAGACAGGGATTTATTTATCTGTCTATAAGTTTAGAACCTCATGTACCATTCCACTGTATCCCTCCCAGCCTTTTCTCTGATCCTAAAGAACACCCAGTGGGAAGTTATTTGTGTAAATTTGTAGCTGCTGAGCGCTCACAACTCCACACAGAAATTCTACAGAAATTCCTTCTCTGGGGCTTGTCTCCAAAGGTGATTGGCTTGGAGCTCTCACCTCCAGGATCCAACTGGAAGGGAGAAATGCCATTGCCTGGGAAATCAGAAAAATTGAAGAAAAACAAGGCACCTGCTGCTGATGTCAATAAGCATCCAAACATGAGAAACAACATGGATTTTGGGGTGGGGGGTGCTTTTTGTAATGCCTAAGAACCCTGGATTTCTGTTACCATTCTGGTATGTTATCATTCTATATATTATCAGCTTGGGAATTTTGGAATGCATACCCCTATTTGAAAGCTCTTTGAATCTACTACCTGTAGCTCTTTGAATCTACTACCTGTAGGCCAACAGGGAAAGTCTCCCTTGGGAAGCATTTCTACAATTTCAGTGCCACTGTAGAGAAGGCCCTGTTGCCAAAGGCACAAGCAAATTTTTGATGGTGGCAGGATACAAAGAACACTAAGAGGCAGATCTTAATATGTATGAACAGAAGGCTCACAGTAAACATTACCATATATATTAATAATGACAAGCAATATTAACATAAGCAAATGCACTCAGTAACACCACTCTGCTAAGCCAGCCACAGGCCTATCAGCAAGAAGACCGCCCCCCTTATGAATGTGTGTGAAAACGATACACTCTTGCCTCCATTTTACATACCAATTTCAAGAGAGAAAACATTCAAAGAGAAAAGAAAACTGAAGCAAAACAACCCAGGCTGCATTTTCACACAGCTCTGAAAATTATAGCCCAGCTAATAAAATGAGGGTGTCCTCCACCCGCTCTGATATTGTATAAATCATGAATAATACATCAGGCAAAAATGAGAAACTGCGATGGAATCAAACCTATATGGAAATAAATAAAACATACCATCAGAGCAGCAATCATGTTAGCTATGTTGATAAAATGTGTGTTTGTGTTTGCAAGGGAGAAAGGGGGAGGAAGGGACACTGCTAGTAAGAGACGGTAAATGCGTTAATAATAATAAAAGGGCCCGGGTGGCATGCCAAGAGAAGCAGTAATTAACAAATAAGCATGCCCTTTGCCAAAAACCATTTGAGAAGGATGAGTAGGCGGGGGAAATTATAAAGGGATCAGCAAGATGAGGTGAATGGGGAAAGGGAGAACAAAAAAAAGATCTTCAAGCAGGATGGGTCAGCATTCAAATATTTTGCAAAGACAATCTTGATTGGATTATATGCTTTGTGGACCTTTTCCCTCATGGTTGCAGAATATTGACAAAAATAATTGGGGGAAAACCTCTGAAGAGAAATTAATTCATGACCCAACTGGCACCATGGGTGTTATTGTGCCACACCATTTAATTCAAATAGGGCATGAAGCCTGGAGAGGTTGGCTGAAAAACTTCTTCAAAAGCCCTCTGCCTTCTTAAGTAAGATTTCAGTGTGCTTTTGCACAGTTACCCAGTATGTGTCAGAGAGCTGCCATTGAAGCCAAGCAGGACTTTTTAGGCTCTCCTCATATTGGCTATTAAAGGGGATCTTTTTTCAATAGTTTTATGTTATTCTTACAGTGTTAAGCAGGGTTGCTAGCCCTCTACTGGTGTCCCAGGAAGTGTTTCAGGGGAAAGCATGGAGGAGCATCATGAACACTGTGATGTCACTTCCAGCTGAATACCTGGAAGCAATATCACAGTATCTATGATGCTCTTAGAATTCCTCCAATCTTTGGCTGAGGACAAACTGGCAGTCTGGCCCGCTCTGCCTCTGCTTTAAAAGTGGAGGCAGAACAGGCATCCAGACTGCCGCATCTGCCCCGCGGAGGTGCCCCAGACTTCCCTCGTCCGGCGGCGCGCTCCTCCCACAGCAGCTGGGCACCACTTCCAAGTGGTGTCCCGGAAGCTGTGCACGCATTCCACCTGCTTCCAGCAGGTGTGAACGCGCACAGGTAGAGCCACACTGCGTTCTGCCACCGCCGGAAGCCGCCTGCAGTGCGGACGCTGTGGGCAGCTTCCTTGCGGCAGTGTCTGAATGCCGCACTGTGGGGCAGTTCGCCCCGGCTTGTTCTGCTGTGCTCCTGTAGCACGGCAGAACAACAGTCTGTCCTCAGCCTATATTTCTACAGTATCATGGATGCTGCAACATCACTTTTGGGTGCTTGCTTCTAAGTGATACAATGATGTTTGTGCCAGCAGCCCTCCCATGTTTTCCTCTTGCTGTTCCATTGAGCAAGGGTGGGATCAGAGCACAGAGGATGAAGGTTGCTCCCCACCACCACACTGGGCAACTTGGTTCACCATGTGATTAATAGGACTGGTTTTGTGAAGGTTACGCCATAACTATGGAAGGCAGGAATAGGGTGGATTGTTTGAACAGGCAGGGATAATTGACATCCATTCTGAAACATCTGCTTTGTATGTGGATGGGCAGACACATTAATTATGTTAATTTTGGGCTCAATCACATAACGTTCAAACGATCCTTCCTTATAACTCTTGGGGTCACCAGTTCCAGCTTGGAAAATTCTTGGAGATTTGGAGGCAATTCCTGGAGAGGGGGGCATTTCTGGAGGGGAAGAGCTCAGCAGGGATGTGATGTCATATAGTCTGCTTTCTAAAGTTGCCATTTCCTCCTGAGGAAAAGGTGTCTTTGGAGTTATAATAATTGGTTATAATAACACTAGAACTCCAGGCCTCCCCATGAAGCTGGTAACCCTAATTATACTACCATTCAAAACAAGGGGGTCCATATCAAACTCCTTCAGAATAGTTTCGGGGAGAAGAGGTAGCACCTAAGTGCAAGAAAGATAGCAATTGACTTTATAGGGGAGAATCCAACCATGGGACAATTAAGTCACTTCAAAAAAAGTTAATGGATTATTTTGCTTGAGTTGAAATTGTCTGGGACTGAGATGTATGTCATTCCATACTCCAATTGTTCTCCTTTACCCTTGTTTCTGGCACCTACCCCTGTGAAATCACTGTCTCTCTTTTATCTCTTTTCACTTTTGAGGGAATGACTTCTTAAAATACCGTGTGAATTGCTAGCATTGATGCTCTTGGGGTACACTTCTTTTCCAGGGTTTCCACAAGTTAAGTTGGGGAATGGATGCATTTTAATGTGCAGAAGTATGAACTCTAAGGCGCAGAGAGTACACAGACTTCTACTCTCAACCCTACCACTCCTGGGGCAAATTTTGAATTGTTGATAACATTGTAGGACAATTCTGTTTTTTCAGCTGTATCTGAAACCCAATGAAGAAATATCCTCTTGGTTTTTAAATCAATAAAAGATAGGCTCTTGAAAAGTAAACCAATGTAGCATATTGCAAGTGGTAGAGTGCCTTTAGCAATATGTGACCTTGCAGCAGATGCGGTGAATCATGGTCTGTGCCCAATTAGTACATTCTGCTCAAACGACAGCTCTGCTGATTTTAAAAATCCCTTAGCACTTTATCTTCCTTTTCAAGCCTTTCGCACATCCCGCATTTCACAATACCTTTATAATACTTCCTGTTTTTCATTTCACACTTCCTCCCCACCCTCCACCCACCCACCCCTACTCACATATAGTTGAAGAGGAACATGGTGATCCTATGTGGAAACCTCCATTAAGAAGCATCACAGAGGACACAACAAAGTGCATACCTTTGTTGGTGAGGAATTTAGGACTCCATTCATACCTTTTCCCACACATAACAGAGCCCTCTGGAAACTTTTTAAAAAGCGTGAAGATCATTTTAATAAAATACTTCTTAATGACTATTAGAAATGTCCCAGGGTAGACCCACAAGACACTCATGAGGAAGGAGATTCCCCTGGACCTAATTTCTGGCACGCTGCTCTTTTCTCTCTCTTCCTTGCTGCCTCTGCTGCTGTGCTGTCCCACCTGCTTGCTTGTACTGCCACCCTCTGCTTCTCCTGCCAGTCTGCCTCGTTTGTGTCCCCAGTAATGCCTACCTCATTATCCCCACTTCTTCCTTCATACTCTGCAGGCTCTGCCACATCCATTTCAGCCACTTGCTTGTACTGCAATCCCCTCCACTGCTGCCTGCCTCATTCACTCAGTCACCTGCCCAGTAATGATGCCACCCCTCTTGGCTTACCTTCCATCAACTCTTTCCCAAAGATGTCAGCCAACAGCTCACAACATAGCATCACAAGATCTTTTTTCTCTGCATGTCAATGTTTGGGTGATTTTTTTTTTTAAAGTCCCTCCTCCTCCCCCATATTTTTCTGCAAACCTGAGGTTCTCCCAGGTCTCTAGAAAACATTTCCCCTATCTGTACATGACCCCATTGTGCAGATTTGTTGATCCACACTCTGCCACCATTGTTTAAAATTAGATATGATACCGATCTGAACATTCTTTCCCCTGTACTTAGCAAAAGAACATCTTTCCATCTGGGTCAATAAAGAGCACTTTCAATTTCAAATCTACATGTGCAAAGAAGGGGCCTTGCTTGTATATCTTTTTAAACTTACATTATCTTTCAGTTCCTTTTCTCGAGGTTTCACTGGAGCTGACATAGAGTCCCCATCCTGAAATGAGGCATTTGTATCTTAAATGTGGAAAGCAGTTATAAACCAAGCTCAGCAGAATGAAACTGCAAAGCAACCATTCTACATATTTAATGGAACTCCAAAGAAAACATCCAAGGACAAAGGCTCCATTGCTAACAGCCCTCTTTAATGAGCCTCTGGTTTCAGAGTGTTTCTCTTGCCCCTAAGATTACTTGTATCATTTTATGTAAATTGGATGCATCTCTCTCTTTTTCAAGGTTCAGAGTAATCTGTGCATATCTTTATATTACTTTTCAGAGCCATTAGCCAAGATGAGTTCATATTTTTATTCCCTTTGCATGCTGAATGTGTTTTATTTCTTTGGGGTGGCAGCTTTTATGATTAAAGTCAGCAAAACTTGATGCATCCCATTACTGAGCTTTCTTCCCCCTTTTCCCAACCTCCAATGATTTATTAACAAAAATCAAAGTTTGGATTTTTAATAAACTGTGCTTTTCATTTTTCCTGTCTTCCCTACCATTCCCTCACTCTCTTTCAAATGGGGAAAAAAAACATTGACCCGATCAGAATAGCTCTGAATACAAATATCAAAGAGAGATGATTTTCATGGCTTCTCATCTCAACGTATACCTTCTGTAATTTCTAAATTATGAAAAGGAAGAGAGAGAAAATGTGAAGGAAAATGTCATGTAATGAAAGGGGAAAGCTTTAGTTGGAAAGAAGGGCACCATATCTAGCTCTCCCCATTCCCAGCCACATTAAGTCCCATCTTTGTATTGCATGGAGTCGATTAGCATGTGTGTTTACTATGTTCGGAAGGGTTCAGAATAAGCTCAGTAATTATGAGCTTTCCCTGTCTACTAGTCAAACTGTGAACTAGGACTCATTCATGTGTTTACTTATTTTTGATCAAATTGGAACCAGCTCTGTAATTAGGCTCTTTCTCTGGTTGCTAACTGCAAGACCCATCTTGGTCTTCCTTAGGGATAGTTCACAAAAAAGTTCACTTGTTCTAGCTTGGTAATTACAAGCTGTCTCAATGAACATCCATGGGGGAAGATCTCTTCCTAAGAGATTCTTCCCAGGCTATAGCTTTAGTACATATTTGTTCATAGTACATGGGCCTGAAGGTATTCCATTGTGCCACCAACCATAGATAAGAGCCACTTCCTCCTAGGAAAAAGAGAGGACTTTACATCTGGATGAATGACAGAAATTTCATTTCATTTCACACAATCACATGAAGCTGCCTTATACGAACTCAGTCTAGTTTTGTATCATCTACCCCAACTGCCAACTGTTCTCCAAGTTCTTGGGCAAAAGTACTTCTCAAACAAGCTGCTTCACTTCATTTGACTGGAGCCACCATGGACTGAAACTAGGCACAAAGCAAATGCTCTGTCGCTGTGCTATGGTCCCTGTGGTTTATAAGAAACAATCAACAGAACTGACTCAAATGGAGAAGATGCTCACCAAACAGTAAGTTGCTTTGTTGGAAGTCTGATGGTACGTTTAACAGCAATCGGTGAGGGTTTCATCACAAATAAATGCTAAACACTGAAGGACTTTGTACGACTACAAAAAGCTGGCTTTATGATGCATGTAGTTTCACAGCAGTGAGAATTTCACCGAGAAGAAGAGTCTCAACACGTTAAAGAATTTTGGAGCATGTGTTCACAAACTGGATTGCCATGAAGCACCTGCTCTGCTGAATACTGACTGCACAGATACACAATCTCATTTCACAGTAAGAACTTCTAAATTGAAAGGGCATCCACATCACACTGCAACTGAACATTATGAGGGAAGACAAAGCTGTGCTGAGAACCAGATGATGACAAATTTTAATGACGTCATCTAAATATCACTCAGTGATTCACAGGAGAATTGGTTTGCCACCAACGTTGAAAAGTGTTGAAATCAGGCAACATGAGATCTCTGTTTCTGTTTGATCTGTTGATGGCTGTTCCATATGCAAGAGGTCACCTGATGTTGCTACCACCAAGTGGTGAAAATGTGTGTGAATGTGTGGAGGGGGGAATTAAGCCTTTCTTATTTATTTTAATTGTTTCTAGGCTGCCTTTTCCAGGTTGAAGCAGGCTTACAAATCAGAATCATGCAGTGCTCAGAATATGTAAAATCCACACCGAACCCTGAAATAAAAACAAAATGTCAGTAATGTGTACAGTAAAGCAAAGCATTTATACACCAAAACCAAGAGTCAGATGAAATATTTATTTACTTAGATATTCATGCCTCACTTTTCTACCCACCTAGGACTCAAAGCAGCTTCCAACATCATTATTATATGACAGCAGCTAAGGAAAAGGAGCCACCAATCTCGGGGTGATACTTTGTCTTCAATTCCAGTTAAAACAGTGGCTTTATTTAAATATTTGCTACTGTACCCTGAGCATGTAGCAGACAGCTTGCTTGTTTGTTTTTTGTAATTTATATGTTGTGTAACAGCACCAGCTATTCTTTGTGTCATAAATCCCAGATTAGCTTTTAGAACAAGAAGAGGTACAATGCAATCATATTTATCAAACTGTCCATAAGGAAACAATATTCTAATAATTACATGTTCAGATAAATATGAGTGCCATTTTCAGGGGAAGAGGCTGACAAATAGGAGGCAGCAGAACAGGAAATTCCGATTTGAATAATTAGAGTTTATTGCCGCCAAGGCAAACATCATCTTCTGCCATCTTGAAAGATGCAAATTCTGCTTCAAAGTTCTCTTTAAAGTTAAATGTTTGCAATCAAGCCTTGCAGAGGAAATTTCATTTTATCACTCTGTGAATTTGTAATGCACAATTCATAATTCATTTTTTTCAATATTTAAATAACTGGGGTATCACAGACATGTTGTACCTGTTACTATGCAAGCAGTTACTTAAATATTGAAGTTGCATATGGCAAAGACAAGAAGTCTAAGCTGTTAAATTGCAAATAGAAGGATTACAGTTAAAAAAAACAAGATGCATAATGCACATTAAATATGTTTTTTTTAGAGTCAAAGCACCCACATTTCATGGTTACAGAAGTGAAATTGAAAGGATTTGTCAAAGGAAATCATTATTAAAAGTCCCTCTTCATTCCAGATGCATGCATTTTTCCCTTTCTTCATTTATGGAGGGCTCCTAATTTTATTGTTGCTGAATGCACAAAGAAATATACATATGCTTTTGAAAAAAAAGCAAAACTATTCCCAAAATCATAGCTTCATAACAGAAGACAGATATATTTAGCTCATGTCCATTCTCTCTCTAAGATCTTTTATGCAATCCTTCCAGGTTTGCCTATAAATATTTAAGGCATCCTTCCTATACAGCAAGGCCTAGAGGTATCTTTAACTTAGTTTTTAAGAGCTGCTTTTCAAATATCATTATCAAGCAGGAAAAAAGCTCTGCTCACAGATTCAGGCAATTCGAATTTTCAGACAATACATTAGATTGGATCCTTGCCTTTAGATCCCAAAGGGCTGTTCCATTCACAGAGGGGATCCTTGTACTCTATTCATTTCTGTAAGTAAGGATCCCTTCCACAAGATACACTGAGTTAGAGCCAGCTAGCTTTTCCACTCAGTCTCACCCATATTCTTTATTTTCACATCATTTGAAAATGGGCTCATTTTCAGTGCTATTTGTTAATCGATAAGTTAGTGTTGTGCATGATAAAGTCACTCGGACATATGTCGATCATATATTGTAGTTGTACAGTCTACAAATAAATACCACATACATTTCATACAAAAACCATCCAGTATTCATACACAATACAAAAGAATCTACAAAACCAACAGTGAAAAGCAGAAAACCAGAACAGGTAGAAAAAAGAGAAACAAACATGAGAATAGGAAACATTCTCACCATGTTCAGAGACAGCAAATCTCTGAATACTAATAACTGGGGTCAACAAGAAGATCTTTTGGCTTCTGTGCCCTTGCTTATAGGCCTTTTGGGAGCATTTGATTGGCCACTGCATCGGGTTGCCAGACCACCACCCCCGCCCTGGTGGAGACAGGGACCCCCTGATGCCAGGCCCTGCCCCCAGCCACCGATCAGCTGATTGGTGGGGGCACTTACCTGAAGAAAGAGGAAAGGCCCAGGCCTCATTGCTGCCATCACACAGGAAGTGGCATCATCACACCAGTGATATCCAGGCAAGGGACTGGTATTTGGGCAAAAACTCTATGGTAGAAGCCCATAGAGTTTTTGCCCAAATACCAGAGCATCTCCTGGATGTTGCTGATGTCATGATGTTGCTGATGTGATGATAATGTGATAACCTGAAAACCCTACCACTGGGTGACATAGGATGGTGGACTAGAAGCAGCATTGGTCTGTCCCAGCAGAGCTGTTCTTTGTTGTTCATTCTTCTTAAACATCTTAGTCCTTCTGCTGCAAGAAAATTTTGTTTTAAGAAAGCAGCCTCTGATGGCTTCTCAGCTTAATGAGAACCAGTAGCCTGGGTTGCATACAAGGCAATGACACAGTAAATCCACCTTCTAGATGAGTAGTCATGGGGATTGGGGTATAAACAAACAAGGGTCTGCAGAAGAAGCAAGCATCCGCTCCTTATCAAAATGCATATCTCCTGAGGACTTGGAGGCTGAGGAGTGATTTGGTATGAGTTGTGGTTCTCACATTTAATGAAGTGAAACCCTCTTGGCCTCCTGCAAGGAAAAGAAGTTGATAATTTACAACATTTGTGACACAATTACAAGGTACTTTGTGCTCCATTGCCCTCCTGGCTAGTAGAGGCCTGTGTGGAGGGCTCCGTGGAGAAGACACTATCATCTCTAATTAGACCTGAAAGGCCTGTGTCTGAACAACAATGATGATAACTAATAATGGAGATTTGCATATTTGTTCGGTGCTTATATAAACAAAGAAATGGAAAGAGCTTCTGATAGGAATGTAAATTATTCTGCCACATTTATTTATTCATAATAATGGTACAGACTCAATAGCAGGAATTATGCTGTTGTGTTTTTCAAGGAAGATTTAATCAGTCAGCCTGGTTCATCTTCAGGGGGAGGCTTAGAAGCCCTGATAGGAACTTAGGTAACATTTCTCCTCTCCCCTTGCTGGGTGATTAGAAGCTTACCTGCAGCTGGGGAATCAGAGAAAGACTTCACTTGCACATAAAATTGCCAACTCCTGGCTGAGAAATTCCTGGAGATTTGGGGGTAGATCCTGGGGAGGGCACGGTTTGGGGAGGAGAAGGACCTGAGCAGGGTATAATGCCATACAGTCTGCTCTCTAAAGCAGCCATTTGTTTCCAGGGAAACTGAGCTCTATTGTCTGGGGATCAGTTGTAATTCCAGAAAATCTCCAGGCCTCATCTGGAGGTTGACAACCCTACTTGAACAAAAGAAAGTAGGAATGAACAGGAGAGAGTGGAGGCTGGCTGACACATTATGAGGTATAAAGCTGGGTCACAGTTTTTTTAGCCTCCAGCTCACACATTTTTGTCTCCACTCAGGAAGGGTGGCTCCAAAGCAAACTGATTTATGCAGTAGCCAAATTGCTTGTTCACAACTTTAATGCCAGTAGCTCACAAAGTTGAATTTTTGCTCCCAAGATTCTACAGCGTAGAGGGAATATTGTTTGGGGGTTGTTCATTCCCACATATGTGGTGCCCAGCTCAGAACATGACTTTCACATGTCTGCAGTCTTCCTCCCATACACTGTTTTCCTGGCTTGAAACAGTCTCAGGGGTTGCCATCTGGTCCTTGTCATAAACCACAAGTCCTCATTTTGAAGCAGGCGCTAGTGTCCTAGGCGGATGCTTGGTTTGGAGCCTCTTAACATTTTGTGACTGGCTCTGTCCAGATGGCATCCATCTTCTGTGTCCTCCACCCTTTCTCAAAATGCCAAACATTCCAGCAGGCTCAAGTAGGTTGGGGACCCTTCCTTTGCAGTGTAATGTCATCAGCTAGGTTCTTATACTCAGTTTTGCATACTGTGGATGAGAGAAAGAGAATTTCACATGTCTTGCTTACTATTTTATCCAGATTCCACAGCCAGCCACTTAACGAAGGTTTACATGTTTGCATTTACCTGGCCTTTATAGTAGGGCATCCCCTACTTTTCCATTGCAGTGTGAGGAAAGCACACCTCTTTGCAGCTGGGTCGCACTCCCCTGCAGAGCAGCTATCACAGCACTGTGGAGTGCCAATAAAAAACAATCTGTTGAATTCAGCTTTCCAATCAGATCTCCTGCAAGCCCCCTCCTCTTTTCTCTCCCCCCTCCCATTCTTATTTTTTTAGAGCTTATTTTTTTTTAGAGCAAAGCCTTGTTTATTACCTAGCAGCTTGACATTTAAGAGGGGGGGAAAGAAAGAAAGAAAAATGTATTTGAACAGTTTCTGGGATAATGCAAGCTGTACTGATGTGTAGAGTGTTTGCTTTTGCAGATTAAAAATGCATGTTACACTTGAGGTGTTCAAGCTGTGGAGCATATTGCAAAGGCAGGTTGCAAATTGCTGTGACCGATTCTGTATTTGTGAGAAAGGAAGACCGAGGCATATGTAAATTTAGCATTTGATTAAGTTGACCACTCAAGAGGGGGAACTGAGAGATGAATGAAATGAAGGTGAAGCAAGGAGGGAGGGTTTCCACATGACTGCCTTTCATTTCCTCCAAAAGTGATAGTGACAAATGCAGCTCAGATTACACCAACTCTGTTATTAGGAAGGAGTGAGAGAGATGAGCATTGCTCAGGGCCATCCTAGGCAGAGTTATCCCTTCTAAGTCCATGGAAATCAGGGGGACTGGACTGTTAGGATCGTAATAGACGAACAGCAACAAGTCTTCTCTCTCTTTTTTTTAAAAAATATTTTTAAATTATTTTTTCAAGGGATAAAGGGAGGATAGAGAAGGGAAGGAGAGGAGAAATACAGATTCATCAAGTTTGTTAAACATTATAAATTTTTATGGACAACAAGTATAAATCAAATGTATTACCAAATGTATTACATAATTCAATTGTAGAAACAATTAATGAAGCATCAATACTGCAAAATTTTGGGTTAGATTTTCTCTTTAAGGAATAAACAAAAACTCTCCTAAAATTAGCAATAATATATTAACGATACAAGAAAATATATCGTTAACAGCTGACTGGACTTCTATACTAAAAAACTAAATATTGCCTTAATTGTTTATCTAAATCTGAATTTTATTCTTCTTGATTATTTAACTACTAATGGAATATGAAATAAAATATTAAAATTATAATCAATATCTTCATCATCAATAATTCCAGAACTAAAAAGGAAAAAGTTAATTATTCTCATAGTATGAGTAATAAGCATGCCATTTCTGCTGAAATTCATTCAGTGGTCTTTTGTTTATATAATTGGTTAATTTTGCCAATGTAGCATACTCAGCTAGTTTTTCTTCCCAGATCTCTATTGTAGGAGTCTTCTGTCTTTCATTTTATTGCAAATATTATTCTGGTAGCTAGCAACATATATTGAAGTAGGTCTTGTGATGTTCTGTCTATATTCTCTGGAAGGATTCCCAGTAACATAGTCTCTGGTTTCATTGGGAATTTAGATTTTAAAATATCTTGAATTTTTTAATGTATGTTTTTCCAGTTTCTGTTCATCTTGATTCAGGTCCACCACATATGATACAAGGTGCCATCTTCGTTTTTACATTTCCAGCAAGCCCCTTTATCATTCTTGTCCATCTTAGCAATATCTTTTGGGGTGACGTACCATCTATAAAACATCTTGTACCAGTTTTCTCTTAATGTTTGACTAGCAGTGAATCTAATACCTGTAGTCCATAGGTTTTCCCAACATTGAAACTGTATATCCTCACCAAAATTTTACATCCATTTAATCATGCAGGGTTTAACCTGTTCTCCTTCAGAATCATATTGAAGCAATAGCTTGTAAATTCATCCTAATAAATGGTCTTTAGATTGTGAGACAATCTTCTCAAAATCAGTCAGTTCATTAATAGCTCCTGTCTTAGTGCAAATATCATTTTTTAACCTGGAAGCAATTTGAAAGTATATCCACCACTGTATCTCCTTTCCTTCAATTCTTCTTTCTTTGATACTCCCACTGTTGCCTTTGGAATTTTTGTATGGACCAACACAACTACCTATACTTTCTCACTCCCTTGGAGAACACCAAGTTTAGCCATTGGGGGAGGGACTAAATCCAGGAGGAGTTAATGTTTGCTGACACCTAATCACTAGACCCTCTTAGCAGGGGATATGTGTGCCTCCAAATTCATTTCTGTTGCAGAAAAGAAAAATGGAGTGGTCATATTAAAGAATACAGAGATTTAGTGGAATTTGAAGCTTCTTTACACTGAAGATTGGTCCGGCTCATCCAAGCTATTACAATCTACTCTAATTTATAACAGTTGTCCAAATTTTCATATACAGCCTTCTTATTTGTAATCTTTTAACCCAGGAACTGGGGCTTTAGTGCCATTTTGAGAGACTTTGTTTGAGTTTTCCTTTGAATGTGGGAAGGTATGCAAAAGATTTTTGAATTTGTTTGGAATGCAAGGACAACTCTCTCTCTCTCTCTCTCTCTCTCTCTCCCCCCCTTTCTCTCCCTGTTTGTGTGTGTGTGTGTATGTGTGTGTGAAGTGCTGTCAAGTCACAGCCAACTTATGGCGAGCCCAGCAAGGGGCTTTCAAGGCAAGTAAGAAGGAGAGGTGGTCTGCCATTACCTTATTCTGTAGAGTCTTCTTGGTGGTCTCCAATCCAAGTACCAACCCTGCTTAGCTTCCAGGATTTGAGATCTGACAAAAATCAAGCTATACCATGCTATACCATGCCACCTTCCCTGCCGCATGGACAATTACAATTGCTTTATTTTTATTTCTTTATTTGGTGTTTGTATTTATTTTATTTTATTGCTCTTTGTCTTGAATAGACCCCCATGTTTTGGAGGCACATCTGCAGAAGGAGACTGACCCTTGCATCTCTCCTTAGTAACCCTTCAGTGTAATCTGAGGTTGCTTTATCTATCTTGCACTCAATAGAGTCTAAATTAATTAAGTCTGTATAACACTTCCTTTGCTGCATCTGAAGACATTGCTGTCAGCAGACTTGGAGTTTTGACCAAGTCCAACAACAGCCTTTTCTCCACTCCTTCCCTTATTTCTGTTTGTTTAGTAATGAGCCTGAAAAAGAGTTCTAGGGAATTCCAAAGTTCTACCCCAGCAGAATGGAGACAAACAAAGCAAATACTTCTTCCATAACAGGGTTGCCGTAAGTTGGAAGTGACTCAACAGTACTTACCACACACACACGCACACACACACATTGGGTGGGCAAATAAGTGCAGGAGAGAACTACAAGGGAAGCAGTGCAAAATAGCAAGTGCCCCTGTGCAAAATAGTTGTGACTGGAAGAAGCACTCCTATAAATCATCCCAAAATGAGCCAGGCAAAATGAGCAAGGCCTGCAGGAAGCTACACAATTTCTCCCCTCCCTCCCAAAGCAGGATCAAAGCTCCTCTTTTGTAAGTTATCAGCAATAATATATACTGGGTTCAGGCGAGATGAAGGATAGCTACAGGGAAAGCAGTGCAAAAACATGTGCGTGCCAAATATTTATAATCTGATCCCAAGCACATTGATGAACCAATGCTGAGTAAATCAAGTAAAATAGGAAAGGCTAAAAAAGACAAGCTACACTGCTTACTCCTCTCCCACTCTAGCAGGATTGAAGCGCATCTTTTAATTTAAATGTTTTTTCAATATATTGACGAGACAGTTGAAGGATGGGGATAGCAGTAGGGGAAGGCGTGTGCATTCAGTATTGGTTTTCAACTTTCATATGTGAACATTTTTTTTCCAGTTGCTCGAAGATGCATAGGTGTGATTGAGCATCCCTGTTAGGTGCAGTAGTTGAAGTACTGGACTAGGATCTGAGAGCCCCAGGTTCAAATCCACACCGTGTCATGAACCCTGTTAAGTGACCTTGGACCAGTCACTCTCTCTCAGTCTAACCTATCTCACACTGTTGCTGTGAAGGTAAAATGGAAGAGAGAATCTGATGTATACCAAACTGAGATCCATGCAGGAAGAGTGTGAAAAGAAGGTGCTAAATTAATACAGAAATATACTAAACCTTGTGAGGACCCACCCCCTCCTTCAACCGATACTCTCTTGGATAATAGGGCTTTGACTTATTATCCTATTATCAAAGTCTTATTTTGGACTTTGTTGTTTTAATAGGCACCCCATTTTACAGTGCCAAGGGGATCTGAAACTTGGGGGATCTTATAAAGGCACCTGGGTACAGCCATGATTCTGGAAAATCCCAGGAAAGAAGAGGAACATAAGAACATATGAGAAGCCAATGTTGGATCAGGCCAGTGGCCCATCCAGCCCAACACTCTGTCACACAGTGGCCAAAAATACCAGGTGCCCTCAGGAGGTCCACCAGTGGGGTCATGAGAATGAGAAATTGATTAAATGCAATCTCCCCCAGTTTAGTGGCATATCATCAATAACAAAATACTTTTCAAAACTGGAGATATCACCCGATATCCTGACATACCCCAGTGGTGTCTGCCCAGTGCAAGGAAGTTGCTGTTTCATTAACCAACTCCCTGTTCCTCTTTTTCCTCCCCCCCCCCCCAGTCAAGAAGGGCACTCAGCTCATTAATTTATTCTCCATCTTGTTTCAGGAGCTATCTTGACTCACCCAAGCTTTTGTTTCAATGCAGATCTGGCTCACTTCAACCTAATTGAAGTATGTTAATCACGTTGCCTCGCCCAGGCTTGTTGTGCCCAGGCAGATTCGGCTCCCAATAGCCTAATCAAGGTATTTCCCCCACTTTCCTCCATCAAAGGTGGACAGCAATTAACTTTAAACCAGCCCGTGAGAGTCAAACTTTTTTTCATGACCCAGTAGAAAGCCAGGATGGCCCAAATCCCACATACGCGGGGAATCTTCAGTCCATAAAAGAAGGGCTCCCTGCGCTAGCAAATTGTTCCTCAGATCCCTGGTCCAGATCTTTGCTAGTCAGAATTATGGTTTCCTCCTAAGAATTCCTGCTGCACTTGGCAGGCTTTTCTCCCCTTTTCCTCCTTGCTCTGGTCCTTGGACTTCAACTGTACTTGTCCCTGCACCTCTCCAGATCTCATGCCCTAAAGTCCCCCAGTTTCCTCCCTCCTATCTTTTGTAAGTATACCTTCTTGTTGAAGTGTGTGTGAATAATTTAGGAATTAGTTCTCAAGTGCTTAGCGTAGGTTCTTTACCTTTCTGCTCCTTTTTAAGCTATTTGTTTTTGTTTCCTATCACCCTCTCACTCTCTTTCTTCATAATTTTGTTTTAGGGTATCCCCACCAAGATCCCCCCTGGTATACACAGACTACAAGGTCTCATGTGATTCCTTTCTGGAATCCTTTCTAAAGCTAATTTCCCCTCCTTTGGGTCCAGTTTGGGTAACAACAGTATATTTTTGCTTTACTAAAACTCTGTATTATCCTTACAATATTTTCACGAAAAACTTCTTGTTGACAGACTCTTAAGACAAAGTCCAGGATATTTTGTACTCATATTCCAAAATGGAACTTCTGGAGAACTTTAATGGAAGAAGCATCTGGCAGTACTGAAGTAATGGATGCATAATCCATTACTGCATTTGGGAAAAAATACCTGTATTTGGAAAAGGTGGATCGGTTTCCACAGAAATCTATTCCTTGGGGTTCAGAAAATAAAACTAGAGATAAAACTCACTTTCAGGTTCACACATTACTACTGACACATCCATATATGGATGACATCAGGTGCCTCAAAGGCTTTCTTTGCCAAGTTGCAGATATTGTAATACTGAGATCCTTCCCAACAACATGCTCCAAAAAATCAGTCTTATCCTGCTCGTAGGGCCTGATTTCTCTCAAGCTGAGCATCCCATACTATGGAATTGCCAATTGTTTGCAATATAATATCAGCAGGATTATGAGTATATTACAAGTGCAGTCGGTGCCAGTCATCATCAGACAGGCAGCCATCCTGTCATTGCTATTGGCACACGGTCAGATTGCTCAGATAAATGGAAATGGTCATTTTCTCAGCCTGCCAGTTCAGTTTGAGAGGCCACTAAAGCTACAGTTCCCTCCCCCACCAGTCTTGACAGAAAGGCATGCTGGGGGAGTTTGAAAAGATTACTTTATAAGAAAGATAGATCCTGTGGTGGATTATTTCCATAGCACCCCTCCAACAGCCCACTGAGCATTTCTGAGGATTTGACAGAGATGCTGGGAAAAACATGGGAGGTGTCAAGCTTTGGAGTCTTTCCTGTCACTAACCCTAGGGGGGTTTCTCTTACAGAAAAACTGAAGGAAAGTTACCATGTGGTAATCAAAAGGAAGCATGGCATAATAGTAGGAATGCCAGGTGTGGGTTGGAAAATACCTGGAAGCTCTGGGGGTGGAGCCGGAAGAGGGTGAAGTTTGGGGAAGGGAGGGGCCTCAGCATAGTCCAATGCCATAGAGTCTACCCTTCAAAGCAGCCATTTTCTCCAGGTCAGCTGATCTCTGTCATCTGCAGATCAGCTGTAAAAGCAGGAGATCCCCAGGCCCCACCTGGAGGCTGGCAACCCTACATAATGGTTAAAATGCCAGACTAGGATTTGGGTGACCTGGGTTCAAATCCTCATTCTGCCACAGAAACTCAAAGGATGATTTGGGGCCAGAGGGTGGTGGTTGTAAAGGTACAAAGGATGAGAGAAGAACAGTGTTGTAAGGCACTTTGGGTCTCCATTGGGGAGAAAAATAGGGTGCAAAGATCTAAATAATTGCATCTATTGTGCCATCCTAAATGGAACTATATAGGTTGAGGACAGACTGTTGTTCTGCTGTGCCTTTGCGGCATGGCAGAACAAGGCAGGGGGAATTGCCCCCGCCACGTGGCGTTCGCACGCCGCCGAAAGGAAGCTGCCCACAGCGTCCAGACTGCGGGCGGCTTCCGGTGGTGTTGTGCGAACGCCATGCGGCTCCCCCAGCTGGCGTGCATTCACACCCACCGGAAGCGGGTGGAACGCACGCGCAGCAGCCAGGACACCACTTTTAAGTGGTGCCCGGCTGCTGCGGGAGGAGCACGGCGCCAGACGCATTGCGTCTGGCCCACCTCCTCCAGGCAGATGTGGCAGTTTGGACTGCCGCTCTGCCTCCACTTTTAAAGTGGAGGCAGAGCAGGCCAGACTACCAGTCTGTCCTCAGCCATAAATTGTTATAACACATTGAAATAATTTATACACGGGCTTTAGAAACAAGAGAGTTAGCGATACTGAGATGTCCCAAGAAGTGCATTGATTCTACAGTAGATTGGTTTGTGAAAACAGGTGTCATTCCATTCATCCTCAAATAAAGGCCTGTAAAAATGTGTGTTGCAGAGATCTCCCCAGCTATCTCGTGGCAGCATGCCCTCCATTCTTTCCTCCCAGTCGCTGTGCCTTAAATTGACTTAATCCATGGACATTGCATCCTCAGCAATTTCTCTCTGTGATTTATTGGATTAAAACCCGCTGCTCCACATCATTGTACAGCAGCCTCTCAATTTCAGAAGCCATTTTGTGCAGAGGCTCCATCAATGTGGTCCAGAGTGAAGCTGGCATTATGAAAATTGGATTGCTTCTTTATCCTCCCCATTATACAAAAGGTGGTTTTGATACCAGGCACACAAATATGATTGCTTGGTCCCCTTCCAGCTCCATCAAACCCCTGTTGTGTGCTCAGCAGAGCAGCTTGGAATAATCACATATTAACATACCATAGTGGCATAAACAAAAAAGGCACCAACCCAGCCCGGCAACTGGCTTACTCTTCCTTCTGCTAAGCAGGCTTTTGTTCTTAAGGCTTCTCTTTCAGAACAAGATAAAGAAATGCAAAAATCCACACTGGTGGGAGAAATATCATTCCCAGTGTGAGCAGATCGAAGGCAAGAGCTGGACTTATTTTGCACTTCCCCAAGCAGCCAGAGGTCCCAAGGCAGTGCTACACAACTTACTTTCTTTGAAGGGTGGGAAGCCCTAGAGACCTTTGTAATATTTACTTTGTTTTCAAGTGTACAGGTAGAGCCCAGCTTTATGAAAAAGAGGCACGCCTGAAAGTTTAGAGAGCTGCTACTTCACATCGGATTTCCAGAAACAGAAACCTTGAACACACTCCCCTCCCCCAAGGGGCTTCACCTTCAGCCAACCCACAGCTAAATTTGTGTCTCTGTCTCTTCCAGGTAGCCATGTTGGTCTGCACTAGAAAAGCTACATTTGAGTTTTCTGCACTAGAAAAGCTACATTTGCACTTTAGCAACCAACAAGATTTGGGGGTATAAGCTTTTGAGAGTCAAAAGAATGAAGGGAGTTATGACTCTCGAAAGCTTATACCCTGAAAATCTTGTTTCCAACTCAGACGCAAACTAGATTTGTACTCAGATCTAGCTAGCTCTTCCAAACTGCTGTCTCTTCACAGACACACACACTTGTCCCCTTTTCTCGGCTGGAAGGGGTCATCTTCTTCAAAACTCTCATTTAAGAATGGAGTTGAGAAGAGCCCATCTCTTAATAATTAGTGCCCAGTGAGGAAACACCTACTGCCATAAGGATCCTATCTGACTCCCACCCATCCATTTATCACATTTTTGTCCTAGCTTTCCTCCAAGGAATCCAGAGCAATGTATGTGGTTCTCCCCATTTTATTCCAATGTTTGCGGCCCCAGCATCAAGGGGAGGGGTGAGGCAGGGGCCAAAGGCAAAGAGGCCCTCCATACCTGACCACATGTTAACCCCGTTTACACTTCAGTTGAGATAATACACCCCCATTCAAAGTTTTCAGAGAAATGTGGAATGAAATTGGCCACAACTTTATTGGTTACAGCTGTAGTCTGCTTTGGCACAGCATGGGGTAACAGTTCCGGTTAATTGACTGACCCACCTGCCAGTCGATGATCCACTGGTAACCTTGGGATGACAGGTCTCTGGGTCCCACAAGGGCGGACACCCTGAGATGGTCTCCACCTTCCACCTGAGCATGAGGGTAATCCCCAGGCGTGCCCCTGGGCTGAGCATACCACTTGACCCTCACATCAAGATCCCTTATGAAGATCCTCAAACTCAGGAAAATGGGCAAGCAGGCTGGCGTTCCTGATAATGGATTCGTCCCCATGCTGATACTGCCAAGTTGTGGCAAAGAAAACTAATGAAACAAGTCTTCATGCAAACCCTCTCAAACTATGCCACACTACAGGGCTGGCAGGGCAGGCCAAGTCACTTGATGCTGAAAGGATGGTGAGTGGGGGCAGTGCCATGCCTTTAGTAACAGCCAGGGCCCCCCCACCCCCCAAGACCCTCTGATAGGGCCAGCATCAGGTCATGCAGGAGCAAGCTTCCCATGCTTGTTGCTGGCCTGCCCCCTCCACCTGGCAAGAATTGCCATGGCTGCTCCTCCCTCCCCCCTCCCTGTGGTGCCGCAAACAGGACCCCGGGTGAGTCAAGGCCCTGGTTTGAGAGAGTAGCTGGCCCCAGGTCACCCAATGAACTTCATGGCAGAGTAGGTATTCAAAACCCTAACCTCTACAGCACCCCTGCAACAGTTAGGCTGAAGGGATTTCTCAGTCTGCAGCTGGCTGAGCAGCTCTCTTCCCTTAGCCGACACAGTCAAAGGCAAGGCAGACAGGGCTACTTTGTAAGTTACACTTCTGTTGGGGAAGCCGCCTTGTGGCACTTCCTCACAGCAGCGCTCCGTGTGCTGTAAGATTTGAAAGCCTTCCCCTTGTGTGATTCACCCTGTTTCTGTGCAGAGTGACCGTAATGCTCACGGCTTCCAGGTCTGTCCTTAAGAGGTCTGGAGAGTAACAATAAAAGTGTCGTGGCAAGAGGTCCGCACAAGGCGATATTAAGAGGAGACAAGGCCTAATCAAAAGGCCAACGCGCAGAGCACGGAATGAACTGAGGCAATGAACTCAGTGACATCCACATGGCCAGCTCTGAGGGAAGAGGCATGGCAGTCTGGGACGATGGAGAAATCAATCTTCTGGTGTGACATGAGATTCCTTTGATCAAACTAATCTTTTCATACCTTTCTTCCCTTCTGTTGTTGTTCTGAACATCGTTTGCCTTCAGGGGAAGAGAGAGAGAGGCAAATAGACTGGCATTCAAAATCCACCCGTATAGCACATTCTGTGCTGGTTCATATAGGTGGGAAAGAGACTCTGCAGGCATGGATTCTGTTCCATGCTGATTGTTAAGTTCACCGCCAGCTCTTGCCTTGGTGGAGCCAGTTGGTTGCCAATTATACTATATTCTTTGCAAATAGAGAGTTTTCTCTTTTGATTTACACCCAGCTAAAAAGCGTCTACCCCCACCCCCTAAATGAAGATGCTGGTGGTCATAGCAGTCTCACTGAGTTAGTTTTTCTGCTTGAGAAGCAGGCTTCCTTTTACTGAATGAGGCTGCAATCCTAAAGAATACCTCAAACATAAGCCTTGCCATAGCAAATGACTGTGCTGCAATTGTTACCAGCTGCCCTTAGCTTATCCTTGCCTGCACATCAGTGCTGTGTGGGGAGAGATGCTGCCCATCAATGTAATTCCCCTACACTGGACCACATAAGAGTTCAGGTACTGACACCTGGCATGCACCAAAAGTCTTCACTTCCGAGGAACTCGGATAAGGCAGCCAAGCCTCTGGTTTGGTTACTTCTCCCTATAAGTGTACATAGGATTGCCCCCCATAGTATAATACTATGCATGTTTACCCAGAAGTAATTCCCATTTTAGGCAATGGGGCTTTCTCCCAGATAAGTGAACATAGGACTGCAGACTTACAGTGTGATCCTAAGCACATATACCTGGGGGTAAGTGGGACTTACTTCTGAGTAAGCACATCTGCAAGCAATTTCCTGAGTACATGTTAGGCTTAAATATATATATAAAGACAAGGGGACAAGGTGATCTATTTTTCCAGAGCAGTTTTTAGCTACCCGGACCACCCCTGTGGCAATCAGATGTAGGGTGGTGGCAGGACACTGCCCTGATTCCCCCCGCCCACCTCACCCAGTGATACTGGAGCTCCATCCCTGATTTTCACCCAAGACACCAGAATCACTACGACCAACTTTGTAAGATACCTCAGGGGGGCTGCTGGTTTAAATGGTTTCACAACCAGCTTGAATATATGAACATGTGAAGCTGCCTTCTACTGAATCGGACTCTTGGTCCATCAACGTCAGTACTGTCTACTCACACTGGCAGTGGCTCTCCAGAGCTTTGGGCAGAGGTCTTTCACATTACCCACTGCCAGATCCTTTTTTAACTGGAGATGCTGAGGATTGAACCAGAGACCTTCTTCATGTCAAGCAAATGCTCTGGCACTGAGACATGTCAAGCTTTTATACTGTTTCCTTTTTTCTCTTATTTTGAATGGAATGTCTTTCAAGACTCATTCAAATGGAATGTCTTTCAAGAGTCTTTCAAGACTCTGATTTCAACGTTTTTGATTTTTAGGGTTGTCCCATTTGTGGCCTTGAGCACCACATCTCTTGTAGACCTCTTAGAGAATCCCACCACAATCTCTCCAGGTAGGTTTTTCAGCTTCAGAAAATCAGGATATGTCCTATAGACCATATCCATCTCACTTTGTAGAAAATTTGCTTGTAAACCTGTCATTGGAGCTAATGCTTCACTTAAGATTTCTTTGAGATTCTCAGTCTTTTGTTCAGGGACACCTTGAAATTGTAGAACATATGCTGACCTTTCCATTTGTAGTCTTAAATGTTGGTCCTTATTGGTTGCTCTCTCTTTCTCCACCACTTTTAGTCTTTGGTCCATTATTTTTGTCTTGGTTTCAACCAATTTCGCTGATTTAACTGCCTCCTCCACTTTAATGTTGGTTTCTTTAATCTGTTTCTGGAGCGCATCAAAGTTTTGATTCAAGTTAGTCATCTGATCCAGCAGGGGTCGCAGTGCTGAGAATAACATGCTGGGAAAGTCCATGGTAGTTTCCGGTTTAGAAACCGGAAGTGTTGAGGATGTAGCTTTGGAGAGGTTTTTGCCCTGATTGCCATTTTTTCCCCTCTGCCAGTCACTGTTTACTTTTCGGGAAAGTTCATAAAGTCTAAGAAAGTTTGTTTAAAAGAGGCATTTTGAAAGAAATCACACTTTGCTTGTTTTTCCTCTGCCGTGCCAGCAAGCCAAGTCCTCCGATTTAACTCAGTTTGTTTAAAATGAGAGGGGGCAGACCATTCCCTCCTCCCTTGCCGCTTTCTTTTGGGGACTTCGGTACAGTTTATCACTTGTCCAATTGGGTGGACTATTAGACTCACACTTCACTGATTACTGGACCGCTGGTAAGGGCTGCTTCATTAATTTGCTTGATCCTTTGCTCGCCAGTCCGGTATGCACCTCTTAGTGCCATGACAGTGCTGTGGTGATGGGACCTTTCGGAGCAAAGAGGAGCCTCAGTCCCTTGGCCATCACCTCAGGAGAGGCACCCCTTGCGCCCCAGGCTAGAAGCCCCCTACAAGGGATCCAGGGGGGCGGAATCGTCCAGCACCCCTCCTGTTCACTGGGCTATGAGCCACCCCAATCAGAGCACCGAAGGAGCACGCCCGCCATTCAAGTCACCAAAACTGATAGTCCATCATTTAAACAAGTCTTGAGGGCACTCATCCTCTCTCCTCCACCCCCACATCTTTTCAATCATGGAAACAACTGCAGGGGAGAGAGTGGTGTGGCCATTTCAGCACTTGATAAGGTGTGTGGGGGAGCAAGAGTACCTCAGCCCACTGTACTTCAGGCCAAATCAGGATCAGGCCCTCTCAGCACTTTTAAATGACTTTAAAATAGCAGCAGCATTCTCCTGGTAGCCACAAGGATGCTGTCACATCTTGTTTGGCCCTCAGCTTCCCCCCCCCCCTTTCCATGGCTATGTATTTTCAAAAACCAGGAGTGACCAAATACTGGCTCCCCTCCTTAGGCAGGACCTGACCCTTAGAGATGGATAGAGACACATGATCTTTGTCACATCTGCCATGGTCCTGAGGTAGCTTAACCAGCTGATAGGGAACTTTTCCCCATCATCTAAGCAGTTCATGCCAGTAAAGGAGATGGCATAGAGCACCACAAGCAAGTGTATGAACTGCAGAGGGTTGCCAATGAAATTCCTCGTTACAGTTTTAAATATATGAAATAATATTCACTAGCAAATCCTTCCAGATTGTCTGCATATAGATCAGACAGAATCTAAGTATCTATGAATAAGCAGATTTGGTCTGGTTAGGGAAAGATGTTCCCAGGAGCACAAGCCTGAAATGTAAAGCTGTGTCCTGAAACAAAAAAAGATTGGTCTGCATGGTTTTTTTTTTTTTTAAGTACGGGGGACCTTTCGGGAGTGAGTCTGTTCTTTTCCAACACTGATCTCTCTCGAGAAGCTTCCGAGTCTGGATGGGCCCAAGAGACAACTGGATTTGAACATAAATTTTAATTTGGGGAGGGGAGGCTCGTCTGCTCCCAAGAGAGGGAAACTGCCTTTAGCTACTGTTTAAATATGTTGTTAATGCTGAGTTTTAGCAAACATGAGTCAGTCAGGACTGCCTTGGGATCTTGAAGCATTTGATCAGCAGATATCTCATTTCTTCAGAGGATTCATTTTTGCAAGCCCGTACTCTTTCCCTCTGCTGGTTCAACAGAGCCAGACATGGAAGTGGAAAGAATTTTGTTGAGCTAGTGAGAGACAAAGAATAGTTTAGCCTGGGGAGCCTGGATGATGGGAGAGCTGCATTCAGATTTTGAGACAGCCTTGGCAAAAATGGCTACGATTCTAGAACCTAATAAAGATGGAGAGTGATTAAAGGGGCTCCACTTAACAAGCCAAACCAAGTAAAGCAGGCCTCCCCACTGCAAACAAACTTCTCATCCAGCAATATAGCCCAGACACACAAAGACAAAGCATCCAAATAGCGCTAGTCAAGTCTACACCACAGATGCCACATAAGAAGAAGAAGAGTTTGTTTTCATACCCTATCCTTCACTACCCAAAGGAGTCTTGGAGCGGCTTACAATCGCCTTCCCTTTTTGTGCCCACAATATACACACTGTGAGGGAGGTGAGGCTGAAGGAGCTCTGAGAGAACTGTGACTGGCCTTAGGTCACCCAGCAGGCTTCATGTGAAGTAGTGGGGAATCAAACCTGGTTCTCCAGATAGGAGTCTGTCACTCTTAACCATAATAGGTAAAGGTAGGTAAAGGTTTTCCTTTCTCGAAAGTCAGTCGAATATGACTCTAGGGATGTGGTACTCATCTCCATTTCCAAGCTGAAGAGCCAGCATTGTCCAAAGGTGTTTCTGTGGTTATGTGGCCAGCATGACCAGATGCCTAGGTGCACGGAATGCTGTTACCTTCCCACCAAAGTGGTACCTATTTCTTGCTTTCAAGCTGCTAGGTTGGCAGGAGCTGGGGCCAGAGACGGGAGCTCATTCCATTATGCAGCACTCGGGTCTCGAACTGCTGAACTACCAACCATCCGGTCTGCAGTTCAACGTCTTAACCACTTGAGCCACTGCAGGCCACTTAACCATGATAACAAACAGTTAATCTGGCTCAAATGCATAGGGTGGAACCCAGAGAAAATTACTCTTGCCCAAACCTTACCGAGACCTGGCTAGCTCAGGTCTAAACCCATCTCATCAGATCTTGGAAGCTAAGCAGGGTAAGCCCTGGTTAGTATTTGGATGCGAGACCACCAAGGAAATCCAGGGTTGCTATGCAGAGGCAGACAATGGCAAACCACCTCTGAACATCTCTTGCCTTGAAAGCCCTCACCATAAGTCATCTGTGACTTGACACCACTTTCCACCACCACCAAATCTTAGAGAATTCATCTGCAAGGTAGGTTAGGCTGCCGTTTGTTGAGCGTCCGTGGCAAAACAGGGGTTCAAACCTGGTTCTCCCAGATTCTAGTCAGACACACGCTAACTACTATGCTGTGCCAGCTTTCAGTATCAAGTCTTTTCTTGCCAGGCACATGCTGTAGAAATGCCAGGGACAGATATTCTCCCGTACTTTTCTGCTACCTCCAGCATTATCATTACCATGAGCGTATGCGATCTCCAGCCAATAGGATTCCATTAGAAAGAGGTGGGCTATAAAACAAGCAGGAACATGGCAGAAAATATAATGGAGGCCCACTACAGCTGCGAGAAAGGCTCCCTTCCATTCTTCATCCCTGACTTGTTGATTAACTTAGCTATTGGAATGGATTAATGCAGCCTGCTGCTTCCTTTTTCAATTTTTTTTTTTGTCGGAGCCCTTTGTCACAAGAATGCAGTGCAGAATATTTAAGGTCCCTGCATATTCCATGAATTATAGGGAGGGAGATAGGGCTGGGTTGACCTTTTCAGTATTCTGTATTGTGACTAGCTATAGCCATTCCATTCATTTCCCTGTTTTACAGCCTCTCTGAGCTCTGGAGAGCCTAGTGCAATGGCCACCCCAATCAAAATACAAAATGATGAAAGGTCAGAACAGTAAAGCACATGAGTATATATCTGGGAATATAATACATTGCATTTTGAAGCCTTCATCCTTGGGCCAAAGTTTGTAATGAGGAAGAAAATGGCAGCCCAGGAAAATGGCTTTGCAAAAAGCATGGAATAAACAGTCTGGGACTCCATCTGCCTTCCTGCATGTATCAGCACACACACCTTTTGGTAACGTATATTTAACAGCCAAATGTGCATACACATGTTTGAAAATGCTGCTGGGAACCCTTAAAAATGCAACTGCGAGACTGAGTGAGAAATGCCTAGCGTTGAAGAAGTTCCTTGTGCAGAGATGATGTTTCGGCCCTGTCAGTTCAAAGAGGGAAATGACCGAGGAACTTCTGCACCCTTCAGGAAAGAGCCAGAAAGCAGCGCAGCCCTCTTTAGCTGCAGCTCAAGCAAAAAGGGGAGCACAGTCTTGGCAGAGTAATGAAATCAGATCAGACAAGAAAAGGGAAAATATCACTGAAGGGAAGGTTTACACTGGGGTACAGTTTAGTAGGGCAGGGAAAATAGATGGGGGTGGGGTGGGGGGAGAATGCAAGGCTCTCAGATGTGTGCTTTTGGGAATAACTTGACCAAATCAGAAACTGATATGCCCAGGGAATAGTTTCTCGTGATGACTTGTCACAGGGGGCTAGCCATTCATACCGTTACATGCAATTGCAATAGATTCAACTCTCCCTCCCAACTGAGTGAGGATAGACCCTATTTTCTTGTGTTTGTTTCCAGTCAAGCATGCCCCTCTCTTGTCACCATGTCTGTTTTGTTCAAATTTCATAAGTGTGAGTTGCTACTAATGATCAGTAAGGTTTCACACACCCCTCCCAGGGTCTTTAACAGTTAAAGCTCTGAGTGGGATTGGGTTGTGTGTGAATGCACTCTGTCTATAGTACGCATGCATGCATATAAATCCATGCACATGAACAACACAGCAGACAGCCTGTCATTCCAGGCACTGCAAATGCTGAGATATGCATTTTGAACCATGAGAGCTTATTATCAGAGGTGGTTTTTTCATATATCCTTAACTAAAAGAACAAACCCCATCTTAGATTTTAAATCAGCAGAGGACAGGTTATTACAGAGTAAATGAATATCGCATACAACACAGTATAGCCTTCAGCAAGTCATAACGGGAAAGGGCATTAATCTTTGATATAGAAATAGGGGTGTTATAAGCATCACCCTATTCTCATCTGTGAGATATTGGCAGGTGTCCAACCACATCGTGTGGAGCAATCTGATACAGAGGAGAGCAGCCACTGGGGTCCTTGTCTTCCTTGGGGTCACGGCAGCCCGGCTCGCTCAACGGGATCCCACCTTCATCGCCAGTATTGTGTACTGGGTCCGTTGCATTCAAGAGTCAGACAACAATGTAGCAACAAGCATACTATTAGAGTACACAGCTGAGCCTGCAATACCAGCCGTGATGGCCAACTATATACAGTCCCTAGGACACACCCAAAAGTCCTATTGGCAGGTTTAAATTTCCTGCCAGAGTTCTTATTGGAGGGTTAGTGGTGGCCTAGGATCCTGGACTCCCATTGTTTCCAGAAGTCAAGCTCCGGCTGTATGTCGCTGGTGCCTGGTGGTGGTCAGCGGGCATAACACCAGAGGAATTAGCAGGTAAAGAAATTAATGTATACATGTTCTCTCCATTTTCTCTGGATGCTTTACCCAACGGTTTCTTCTGTGGATAAGATACATGAATAAGAATGTGGTATGGAATGAAAGGAATAGGAATTCCAGATAGGTAATCTTGTTAGTCCACAGACACAAAATAAAACTAGAGTCCAGTGGCATCTTAAATATTAACAACATTTATTTTAGCATAAGCTTTGAGTCATTTATTTTAGTATAAGCATGAGTCAGAGCATACTTTGCCAGATGCATAGAGGTGTGAATCCATCAGGCTGGTTATATACACAATAGAAGTGGGGGGTTACAATGAATCTGAACCAAGGCCTCTGAAGATGACCAGAGAGATCGAGTAGGTTCCTAGGGGAGTAGGTGTTCCTTAAGATATGTGGAACTCAGATCATATAGGGCTTTAAAGGTCAATACCAGCACTTTGAATTGGGCCTTAAAGCAAATTGTAGATGGAATAGGACAGGAGTGATAAGGTCTTTATGACACACACTACTCAGCTTTCTGGCTGAAGCATTCTGTATCAGCAAACTCTTCCAGACAGTAATCAAGGGCAGCCCCACATTATTTCAGTAATCTAATCTAGACGTTACCAGGCCATGCTCCACAGTGGCAAGATCTTTCTACCCAGGAATGGCCAGAGCTGGTTCATTAGCTGAAGCCAGTGAAAGGAGCCCCTGGCCATTGCTGTGACCTGTTTATCCAACAGAAGGTCCTAGTCCAGAAACTCCCCCATGTTATGAACCTGCTTCTTTAGGGAGAACACAATCCCATTCAGAATGACATCCTAATCCCCGGCTCAAACCTTCACCCACCAGTAGCACCACCAATTTTTTTGGGATTAAGTTTCAGATTGTTAGCCTCCCTGAGTCGTCTGCACATTAGTGTCAACTCTGCCCAAATCTCCTAATGACCTCTCCCAACAGCTTCTCAAAGATGTTAAAAAGTATGGGAAAGAAGACTGGCCCTTGTGGGACCCCAGAGGCCCAGGGGCCAAGCGGTAGTCCCTCAGCACCACACTCTGAAACCTACCTTCAAGGTAGGACCAGAGCCACTGGAAAATGGTGCCTTCCAGTCCAAGTTCCAAAAGGTGGTCCAGAAGGATACCATGATCAGTGGTATAGAAAGCCACTGAGAGGTCCAGGAGAATTAACAGGTCACACCACCCATATCCATCTCCCAGTCCAGGTCATCCACCAGGTGACAAAGCCTTCTCACTTCCATACCCAGGTCACAAACCAGATTGGAGTGGATCAAAACAATCTACTTCATTCACAAATCCCTGAAGTTTCCCAGCCACCACTAGTTTTTATTCAGCTTTGTTGATTAGCTTAACTTCATTATCAATAAACCACATGATTCATGAATTTGTCTTTAGGCGTCAGCATGTTTCCCCAACCAATAAATGAATGTTAACTCTTCATGAGGAGCCTGCACTTTGTATAAGTATAGCTAGGTTGGTCCCATCACATAAAAAAAAATCAGTGAGGTGATAAATCTTACAGGATCAATTAATGTTCAAAGTGCTGGAAGCATAAATGTTCAAATTACACAGAACTCAATGCACAAGGAAGAAGCACTTGTGGGCTGAAAGACATGGAGGCTGTATGGACTATATTTCTTTGAAATTATTGCAGGGTAATATTTTCTAAATGGTTCAGTCAGTTGGAATTGATGTAAGTCAGACTGCACGTGTGCCAACAAGGTGGTGCAAGATGATGACACTGGTAATACCAATGTAGTCCTTATATTCAACCAATTATCCCTTAGTTTAGCCCAGCTATTAATAAGCAGTCACCAGAATCAGTGGCTGTTTCAGACCAAGGCTTTGAGCCTGGATAGATCCATACATTTCTAATGGTAGAGGGACATGTGCAAGCAGCTGTCTGTTTTTTCAGAAGGTAACTGAAAAACCGGGGCAGCAAGTACTCTGTAATCAACTGTCCATTCTGCAATCTTAATCTGCAACAAGAATGATTCTTCAGCCTTAATCATACAACAGAATTTGTTCTGCTCCTGCTAGTCATGGGACAGGTGAAGAGCTAAAGCTGACGTTCTCCAGTGCCTCCAACAGAAACCCTTGGGACTTCCACTCTTGCATGAGAGTTCTTGTGTAGTTTTATGGCTACATTCACAGCTGTAAGATTCAAACCTTTTTTTCCAAGTTTTTTTTTAAAAAAAGTTGACTCCTACAACTCTTTCCTACCAAGCCTTCGTCCATCAGAAAAATATCTTTCTCTGTGGGAGGAAGTCTTTCTACATTAGGAAGACAGCAGAAGAGAGTTGTAGGATCAAAGGAAGGGGGTGGTGTAAGCTAACTGATAAGTACCATTTCTTGGACCTGAAGCAAAAATTCACATACCTTCAAAATTCAAAAAAGAAAATCCAGAATTTAGATTGCATTTATGAATTGTGTATATTACTAAGTTCTATGTTGTGTGTTTTTTTAAATTAAGCCATAAGACTAGAAATTCAAATCTCTGCATGCCAGTTCAAGCAAAGTTAGTGCAAGAATTCCTGCCTCCTACACCATTTTGTTTCAGCTCTTCACTGCCTTTCAGCCTTACATTGCCTTCTCTTCAAGGGCAAATGATCAACTGAAACTGATCCAAACTAATTGCCAACTTTCCAGCATCAGTTTTAGACAGGGGTCCTTTCATAAAAAAAGAGGTGCAGGAGCTCATTAGCATAACTCATTTGCATATGCCACACCCCCTGACGTCACCGGAAGTGTCAAAAGGCCACACATCCCTGATGTCATGGGCAGTGTGTCAGAAGGCAAGAAGGGAGGGAGGGAGGGGGAAGGAAGGAAGGAAAGAAAGGAACAGGAAGGTAGGTAGGTAGGTGGGGGAGAGAGAGAGAAGAAAGAAAGAAAGAAAGAAAGAAAGAAAGAAAGAAAGAAAGAAAGAAAGAAAGAAAGAAAGAAAGAAAGAAAGAAAGAAAGAAAGGGGGGAAGGACGAAAGGGAGGAAGGAGGGAGGAAGAAAGGGGGGAAGGAAGGAAGAAAGGAACAGTAAGGTAGGTAGGTAGTTGGGGGAGAGAAGAGAAGGAAGGAAGGGGGAGGAAGGGAGGAAGGAAGGAACAGGAAGGTAGGTAGGTAGGTGGGGGCAGAGAGAGAGAAGAAAGGAAGGAAGGAAGGAGGGAGGAAGGGAGAGGGGAAGGAAGGGGAAAAGGAAGGAACAGGAAGGTAGGTAGGTAGGTGGGGGAGAGAGAGAGAGAGAGAGAGAGAGAGAGAGAGAAAGAAAAAAGAAAGAAAGAAAGAAAGAAAGAAAGAAAGAAAGAAAGAAAGAAAGAAAGAAAGAAAGAAAGAGAAAGGGAGCGAGGGAGGGAGGGAGGGAAGGAGGGGGGAAGAAAGAAAGGAAGGAAGGAGGGGGAAAGAAAGGGGGAAAGAAAGAAAGGAACAGTAAGGTAGGTAGGTAGTTGGGGGAGAAAGAGAGAAGAAAGGAAGGAAGGGGAGAGGGAGGGAGGAAGGGAGAGGGGAAGGAAGGGGGAAAGGAAGGAACAGGTAGGTAGGTAGGTAGGTAGGTAGGTGGGGGGAGAGAGGGAAGGAAGGGAGGGGCGCTTCTCCCCCCACTAGGGCTGGCGTTTCCCCCCTCCCCTTGCTTGGGCCTGAGTGGCGTTAAGCCACTCAGGCCCGGCTTCTCCCTCCCTTGGGCCCGGGAAACTGTTGAGTGGGGGGGGTTCTTCCCAGGGCCGGCAGCCAGCCGCGGCCCCGGGTAAGGTGACTGGGCAAGGGAGGGGGCTCTCCAGCGGGGCCAGTGGCCAGCCGTGGCCCGGAAAGGTGACTGGGCAAGGGAGGGGGCGAGGGACAGGGCGAGGGAAGGCGACTGGGCGAGGGGGCGAGGGAAGGCGACTGGGCGAGGGACGGGGCGAGGGAAGGCGACTGGGTGAGGGACGGGGCGAGAGAGGGGGCAAGGGAAGGTGACTGGGCGAGGGAGGGGGCTCTCCAGCGGGGCCGATGGCCAGCCGCGGCCCCGGGAAGGCGACTGGGCGAGGGAGGGGGCGAGGGACGGGGCGAGGGAAGGCGACGGGGCGAGGGACGGGGCGAGAGAAGGCGACGGGGCGAGGGATGAGGGAACGCGACGGGGCGAGGGAGGGGGCGAGGGAAGGCGACTGGGTGAGGGAAGGGGTGAGGGACGGGGCGAGGGAAGGCGACGGGGCGAGGGGCGAGGGAAGGCGACGGGGCGAGGGACGGGGCGAGGGAAGGCGACTGGGCGAGGGACGAGGGAAGGCGACGGGGCGAGGGACGGGGCGAGGGAAGGCGACGGGGCAAGGGATGAGGGAAGGCGACGGGGCGAGGGACGGGGCGAGAGAAGGCAACTGGGCGAGGGAGGGGGCGAGGGAAGGCGACTGGGCGAGGGAGGGGGCGAGAGAAGGCAACAGGGCAAGGGAGGGGGCGAGAGAAGGCGACGGGTCGAGGGACGGGGCGAGGGAGGGGGTGAGAGAAGGTGACTGGGCGAGGGACGGGGCGAGGGAGGGGGCGAGGGAAGGCGACGGGGCGAGGGACGAGGGAAGGCGACGGGGCGAGGGAAGGCGACTGGGCGAGGGACGGGGCGAGGGAGGGGGCGAGGGAAGGCGACTGGACGAGGGATGGGGCGAGGGAAGGCGACTGGGCGAGGGACGGGGCGAGAGAAGGCGACGGGGTGAGGGACGGGGCGAGGGAGGGGGCGAGGGAAGGCGACTGGGCGAGGGAGGGGGCGAGGGAGGGGGCGAGGGAAGGCGACAGGGCGAGGGACGAGGGAAGGGGACGGGGTGAGGGAAGGCGACTGGGCGAGGGACGGGGCGAGGGAAGGTGACTGGGCGAGGGACGGGGCGAGGGAAGGCGACGGGGCGAGGGAAGGCGACGGGGCGAGGGACGAGGGAAGGGGACGGGGTGAGGGAAGGCGACTGGGCGAGGGACGGGCGCTCTGGGGCGCTCCGGCCCCAACGGAGCCCTGGTTTTAGATGAAGCTCATATTTGTATCTTGAAGTCTTGAGATTTGTATCTACTTATTTTCTCATTTAGTTTGGTCGACGGATGTTAATTGGCTGATTGGTAATGCAAACAACCTCCTGCTGTGGGTGCGTCAAAGGGAAGAAATCTGTGTTTGCTGGCTGCTAGTTAATTGAGGAACTATTCAATTATAGGCAATAATCATTTATTACTTATAAGATGTTCTAACTTAGATCTTCAAATATCAACAACAAGCGTTAATTGCAGAATGAAATCATGAGCTTTGCCTAATACCAAACACTGAATGGGTGAGAATAAAAGATTCCTTTGGGGTGGGGGGCGGGGGAGTGAAAGCGAGCCCTACATGATGAGTGCTTGTATCAAAACGAACTTCAGAGAATATTGCAAAATAAATCAATAGAAGTCTGATCAAAGTTATCTTTTCTACTCATGTGCTTTTGCTTTCTTATAGTTTACAAAAGGGGCTTTCATAGCTGGGGAACAAGCTTTGCAATGTATTCAGCTAGAAATAATCATGTGCTTAATCAAAATGATCAAATGTGGCATTTAAAACATATAGCTGAGATCAGAGTTGAACATTCCATTTACCAAAAGCATATTCTTTCCTCCAAGCTACTTTGCAGTCTCATTTGGATTTCTGAAATTAATTTCTTTACTCTCCAGTGTGGATCTACAGACATGGGTCTAACTGAAGGTTGCTTTATGTATCAGATTTATTTTTTCTACATAAAGATAATGTCAAACCATTCAACTAGGGATGCCACTTACCCCCTTGTAGCAGGAGGGCTCCTGCTGATCCACCCTGGTCTTCACCACTGCTTGAATGTGCAGCAGAGGAAAACAAGGAGTGGAAAATGGCATTGTGAAACACCATGAGGTCATTTCTGTAAGTGATGTCACGATGATACAGTGACACTCAAGGAATTCCCTTGGATCTCTGTCATTAATAGATATCTGCAGGGTCCCTAGCGTGTCACAGCAATGTGGTGATGTCACTTCTGGTTTTTCAGCTGGACATGATGTCAAGGCATTGTGGTGTCACCATTTCCACCCATCTGCATGACCAGAGCCTCATGCCACCTGGCCATCACAGCCTGACAACCCTAAGCCCTGCATTGGGAGGGGCTGTGGCTCAGTGAAAGAGCATTTGCTTGACATTCACAATATCCTAAATTCAATCACTGCCTCTCCAGTTAGAAAAGAATCAGGTAGTAGGTGATGATAAAGTCTTCTACCTGAGACCCTGGAGAACTGCTGCCAGTCTTAATAGACAACACTGATGACAGACAAACAGTCTGGTTCAGTATAAGGCAGCTTCGTGTGTCTGTGTATTGCCTACATGAAAATGGGACCATACTTATGTCACCTTGATTCTCAAAAAAAGGATCCATTTGCAAGGAGTATTATGCACTATGACTCTTCACTATGAATATATGAATCAGATTATTGGAGTATCACGTGGACATCAAGCCACCTTGAGCAGAGCCAGACTGTTAGTCTATCAATATTACCATTATCTACTCTGACTGATAGTGGATCTCCAGGATCTTGGATAGAGGTCTTTCACATCACTTGCTACCTGATCTCTTTAACTGAAGATGCCTGGTATTGAACCTGTGACCTTCCATGTGCAAAGCTCTACTACTGAGCCATGGCACCCACTCAACATTGTCTGTTTTGAAGAGAAGCAATAATTCTCTGGCTGAGTAGGTTGTTTCCCAGTACCTGCTATGTGATGTCCTTAACTCAGAAATGCTATGGTCTGAATCTGGGACTTTTGTTTCCAACTCATGTGCTCTACTTCTCACCCATGGCACCTTACATACGAACATAAAATCATAGAATCACAGAGTTGGAAGGGGCCATACAGGCCATCTAGTCCAACCCCCTGCCCAATGCAGGATCAGCCTAGAGCATCCCTGACAAGTGTTTGTCCAGTCACTGCTTAAAGACTGCCAGTGAGTCATATATGAACACATGAAGCTGCCTTACACCAGATCTTTGGTTTATCAAGGTTTTTTAAGTCTGAATTGCAGTGATTTTCCAGGTTCTGGTCTTTCCCAACATCTGTTCTCAGATATCTTTGGACTGAAGATACCAGGGATGCAAAGCATGTCCTCCATTGTTGAACCTCAGCTCTTTCCCCAGCTATATACTGGGTTTATTTACCCTGCCATAGCCAAGTGAAATCCTTTTGATTAATGATGGACTATAGAATCATAATACCATACAATATCAACAGTTGACTATCAATAATGGTAGCATGGTGCAGTGCTTAGTAAGCCTGTCTAGGATCCTGGGAACATGATTGAACCCCCATCTGCCACGGAAACCCACTGTCTGACCTTGGGCCAGTCACTCTCAGTCATTCTAAAGTACTTCAAAAAGTGGTTGGGAAGATAAAATGGAGGATGAGATAATAATGTTGTAATCTGCTTTGGGTCTCCATTCAGGAGAAAAGTGAGGTATAAATATCTAAATCAATAATTCAAATCATACTATAAATGCTGCAATGTGGGGAATCGATGGCTGTGCACTGCAGGCACCTTAGTGTTCATGTGATGCTCATATGTGCTTATGACACTCACCCACCCATTCAGAGATGGACCTTCTCTCCATTCAGAGATGGACCTTCTCAAGACTCTAGGAATGGAACTAAACTCCTTGGCTAACAACTTACAATCCTTTAATATTTCCAGAGGGTGAAAGAGCGAAAATGAATTATCAGGACAGGTACTAAAAATATACAGAGTCTCTGCAGGCAGTCATTTCCCCAGAAAGCACTTTCCTGGGGGCACCTTCTTTGAGGAACCATAACCCAGACCCCATAAATCCAATCCTCACCCAACGTGGATCACAGGTACAGGAGAGTCCACCAGAGATTCCCTGTGAGTTTGATGTCTCAAGAATGCCTGGGAGCATTCTAGTGGGTCACAAACCTCACAAACCAAACTAGTTTATTTGGCTTCTGAAAGTTCATGACAGTTCGTAGTTCATTACCTTGCTTCACAAACCATGAACTGAACCAAACCACATTTTCCTGGTTCATACCCATCCCTAGTCATTTGCAGTGTAGCAGGTATATTCTGTGTTCAGTGAGTACACCAGTCAGGTGAACATGCCTCGCACTGGTGTGTATGTGGCAAAACAGATTAAATCAAAGGCATTCTTTTTTTCCCCACATAGGAAGAAAGGAATGTGTGGAACAAACCTACTGTGCTGTCCTAAGTGGACTGACATTCTTCTAAGTCCACAGGCTTCAAAGGGTATAACTTTTATTGCCCTGCTTATTTTGTGCTTAAAGGTAAAGGTAAAAGGTTTCCCTTGCTCGAAAGCCAGACAAATCCGACTCTACGGGGTGGTGCTCATCTCTGTTTCCAAGCCGAAGAGCCAGCACTGTCCAAAGATGTCCAAAGATGCATGACTGGATGCCAAGACGCATGGAACACTGCTATCTTCCCACCGAAGAGGTACCTATTTATCTACTTACAATTTCTTGCTTTCGAACCGCTAGGTTGGCAGGAGCTGGGACCAGAGATGTGAGCTCACTCCATCATGCGGCACTTGGGCCTTGAACTGCTGAACTAGTGATCTTCCGGTCTTCACTTCAGCATCTTAACCACAGCTTAGAAGGCTGCAATGTATGTTATGCCAAAACAAGCATCATCAGGGGGAGACAGAAAGCAGCCAGGTACAATCATACCATGCATGGCTCCAGATCCAACTAAGAACCTCCCTCTTTCCAGCTTGCAGATGTTGCTGCTGAGGTTATCAAAGTGAAGCCAGGGAGCGACCAGCCACCTTCCATCATGTCTGCACAGTGGGAAAGCCCCACGCCCACAGCAACTGCTAATATCTGACTATTTATTTCTTGCAGCCACTCTGCCCTGAAGGAAGAAGAGCAGTCACAGCTGCAGAGGCAGGCAGATCTTGAGGACAGGGAGAAAGACACACCTCTTCACCCACTATGAGAGGTCTGCCAACTGGTGGTATTTTTTATGGATTTCATGAATCAGCTTGAGGATCACATCGATTGACTGACCAACAGACAGACAGACGGACGGACAGATGGATGGATAAGACTTAAAACATCTTGCAAATAAATAATAGTGCTGATGACTAGAATGTCATCGCACAAAGGAAATACCAGCTCCCTATATCACTGATGGAGCCAGTAGATTTGAATGACGCATCACATTAATTTAAGTTACAAAACATTTTTGCTTGCTAAGTCAGAGGAATAACCTAGGTGTCTTGGACTAATACATTGTGAGAACTGGAAGGGAGGGTAAATTTCAGCCTTCACCCATTGAAACAAAATGTGTGTGACTTGTGTGTGTGTGTGTGTGTGTGCGTTTAGGTCCAGTGGTGTAAACTGTCTAATTCTGATGGTAAATAAGCATCATTTTCCACTTAGAAAACAGGCTTTCCCATTTGTACAAGGTAATGAATTGGGGTCCTGAAGATCAGTTATAAAACAAATTGTATTAAGTGAAATCAGGCACAGAGTTGTCGGTTGTGATTTGTCTCTTTACATTCCTCTCCTGGTGCTTATGGATTGCTATTATACTTCTCATTCTATAAAGGGACAATAAATAAGCGATTAAGGGATAGGGGGGTTACAATCAGCTTCCATTCATTTGCCACCAAAAAGGGGGAGGGAGATGCTCCTTCATCCTCGGATTTGCTAATCCTCTTTCAATAGAAACATGGAAACAGAAATGGGAAGGATGTTGCTATGTAACTTCCCGTATTGAAATGTATGAGGCACAGTGACCCCAGGCTCGGGAGACTATGTGCCAACCATTTATATGCGCAGCTGTGCAAATTGCCAGAGTTTAATGTTAAATTTGATGGAAAATCATCTTTGCCGCTCTGCATTTGAGGAAAGGACAAGGTTTAAATATTTAATGGGCTTCCTTGCTGCGTGAGCGCATTCAGTGCTGCATTTAGAGGGCAGAATGTCTCCAAATCCTCTTTCCAGACTTTCCTGTCGAGCGTCTGATGCACCTGCTCATTGCATTTGTCTACGGTGGAGGGCTCTTTCCCTGTGCATCCGAAAGCACCAAGGAAGCCGCTCCTTCTTCTTTTTTCAGATTTTGTATCCGAGGGCAAATGTGCCTTCGTGCATATACTGGTATCCCAGCACTAATATGGTTCTTGCTGTTGCACTGCTGCCTTGCCACATATTTTGTTCAGTTCTGGGGTGACCTCAATGAGCTATGCAGAAGCCGAAGCACCATAGTTGGGATGGGAAAGAGACTCTTCTTCCCCTTTGCATAGAACACAACAGTGTGGCTTCCTTTTCAACCAAGACTGCCAAATTTAGGCTTACCAGCAGGCTTAGAAGAGGAAAACTCTCTTTAGGATTGCCCTGTTCAACCCCAACCCGCTGTGAACCTCCCCAGACAGGCTTGGGGAAATAGCTGACTGCATCCACACAATGGTCCTTTCTGCATTTTCCTGACACTCTGGATTTTCTCAGTGTTTGAGTCAAGGCAATTTAAGTCCATGGCAAAACAGCATCCAAATAACCCGGGCAACAGCAGGCTGAAACTGGGGGGGGGGGGGGATAAAAAGAAGGCTGAACTCAATTTTAGTGCAGAATAGGGGGGGAAACCTGGATTAAAAAGAAGGTTGAATTCGATTTTGCTTGGAGGACACTGTGGTGAACATGGATTAAAAGAAGGGTGCAGAATGAGGTTCCCGCACCCTCGGTGAGCCGTTGGGCGCGGGGGCCGTTTTGCCGCCCGGATGGAGGGCAGGACAGACAGCTGCTCATGACGCTGTGCGTCGCAACGGCGGGGGCGGGGGCTGGCCTTAATAGGCACGGCCCGCCCCCGCCTTCGCAGTTCGCTCTGAAGCTCGGGCTGGGGAAGGCTCTTCGCGCTGCTTGAGCGCAGGCCTCCGAGCCCTGGAAGTGCGGCGGCGGCAACTGTGGGCCGGGCGGTGTTCTCCCCCCCTCCTCCTTTGGGAGACTGCTTGGGGTGGCGGCCCAGTTCGCGTTCCTACAGGGGGTAGTGGCAGGGCCGGCGTCCTTGCTCGCGGGGCGGCTGTGGTCGCGTCGGCGGCTCTCCCCCTTGCGAGCGGCTTGGACGGCCGTTCTGGTGTCATCCTCGGCTGCCGCTTCCGTGATTGAGCGGCCTGGGGGCTGCAGCCTGGTTGTCAGCCTTGGGGGTGGCTGGTTGTTGTGGCCGGCGGTGTGGCATCGCAGCAGCTGCGGCGCTTTGGCTGCCGTTTTTACCGCGGGCGGCTCCAGCGTTGCGGACCAGCCACGTGCTGACGGCGTCTGCTGCGCGGCGGCTGCATTTTCTTGGAATGGCTCTCCCCCCTCCCTCCCCCCCGCCTGCGGGGGCTAGGGTTGTTGTGCCCCCCCTCCCTATTTTAACATTGGAGCACTGTTTTATTTTTCCCACGAGTTGTGGGTGCTGGGGAGTTGTTTTGTGAGGAGGCGGTGGGGCTTGGATTCGGCTTGAGGGCAGGTGGGCTGGGGGTTCTCCTTTTCGGCCCAGTTTTACCACCACCACCACCCCTTTCCATTTTGAATTTGAGGATTTGAAGAACACTTTTGGTTTCATTTTTGGTAGTTCCCCCCCCCTTTGGGGGGGGGGCAAAAACAGGACTCAATTTTTGGGTTGGGCTTTTGGTAGTGGGGGCAATGGTGCCTAAAAGAGGTTCGGGTTCTGCAAAGGGCAAAGGGTCTGCTCCTAAACGGCCAGCCCCACGGCCCGCCCCTGCTTTACCAGCTGAGCCAGGTTCATCTGACGAGGAGGGAGACCCGGTTAATGCTGCCATTTTGGCTCGTCTAGCTGCGCTTGAACAGCAGCGTCAACTTCCCCCTGTAGCTCCTGCAAAGCCCCCTGGGGCTGAGAGTGGCAAACCTAACCGGGTCTCTTCCTTTCAGGCCAAGGTTTTAGCTCGCCTAGCAATGCTGGAGGATAGTCAAGGTGGCGGTGCCTCCACGTCGCGTGTTGCCGGTGACCACCCGGATGAGGCCACAGGACAGCAGTTGGTGCGGTTCCAGGAACCCACGCCTGGGTCGGGTAAGTCAGACCAACACACTACAGATGCTAGGGGGTGGCCATGGGGGCCTGGTTACCCAGCTGCCTCAGAAAAAGCAACCACACAAGGGTTTTTCCCATCCAAGGGTGGTGGGTTATGTCACAACACTCCAGGGTGGGGGTATGGCACCCCCCCTCATTCCTGTCAGTGTTCCCAGGCAGGCTGGCCAGGGTGGTCCGTCCCGCCCCCTGGTGGACATACATGTGAGCAGGTTCCGGCTAGAGCTTTGCCCAGTGGGGATTTGGTTTTGCCCCTTGGCGACCATTTGTCTTCTGCAACCAGAGACAGAATTCTCAGGGGTGATTTTGTAGACGTTTTCATCCTTTTATTTAGGGAGTTAGAAAAGAAGGACAAAGAAGACCTAGATGAGCGGGACAAGGAACGTATTAAGAAGCGTAGGGCTGACAGGTGTTGGTAAAACTGGTACCCGGGTTTTCTGATTTATACCGGAGTTATTGTCCGGTCCCAACTGTGGAGAGCTTCTTCCCTGTTGCAATATATGGATATCATATATAAAGCTTATTCAAGGTTTATGGGAATCGGTTGGATGGAGTATGATGAGGGTTTTCGCATGCGTGCCGCTATGAACCCATCCTTGAGGTGGGACCAGATCCACCCCTCTTTGTGGCTCCAACATGTGTCCCCGGCACGTCCTGCGCCGGGTGATCACTCAGATAGTGGTCATGTGGTTCACAGGTTTCCTGGGTTGCCCAGTGCTAAGGGGGTGGTTAGCCAGGGAGTCCAGAAGCGCCCTCTTTGTTGGGAATTTACATCTCAGGGCACGTGCAGCAGAAAAGTGTGTTCCTTTCGGCATGAATGCCCGTTGCGTGCAGGCCCCCACCCCCTCTCTGGTTGCCCCAGGCCCAAGGCTAGATCGGGCACACGAGGCGGTAAGCGCCCACCAGGGGGCGGCAGCCAGCAGGGTCTGTCTGAAAAAGGGGCCTAGTCCCATTAACGTAGCTGTTTTAGGTCGTTTGCTTCAACGTTACCCCAATGTGGCTGATGGGCAGTACTTGTTGGATGGTTTTAGGTTTGGGTTTCGAATTCCCTACCAAGGGGACAGGACGCCTTATATGGCTCCTAATTTGAAGTCCCTGGTAGGAATGGAACACATCGTGCGGTTTAAGATCCATAAAGAATGCAAGGAAGGCTGGGTTTTGGGGCCGTTTAGGTCTCCCCCGGTCCCTAATTTGCAGGTGTCTCCGTTAGGTGTGGTCCCTAAGAAAGCAGCGGGTGAGTATCGACTTATCCATCACTTGTCTTACCCATATGGGTCCTCGGTGAACGACGCAATACCTCATGAGCTTTGTTCCGTGCAGTATACATCGTTTGACCAGGCCATGAGGGTGGTCCGTGTCTTTGGGCCAGGTGCGGAGTTGGCGAAATGCGACATTAAGTCAGCGTTTCGCCTCCTCCCTGTCCACCCAGGGGATTTTGAGTTGCTAGGTTTCGCCTTTGAGGGAGCTTTTTATATGGATAGGGCGCTGCCGATGGGTTGTTCAGTGTCATGTTCAGCGTTTGAAAAGTTTAGTTCCTTTTTAGAATGGGCCCTGCGCTGGCGTTCTGGCTTGCAGGGTACAGCACACTACCTCGATGATTTTTTGTTTGTAGGGGGTGCAGGGACAGGCGACTGTCAGTTTCTCTTTGAGTCCTTTATTCGGTTGACGGAGGAACTGGGAGTTCTGCTGGCACATGAAAAAACGGAGGGCCCTAGTTCAGTGTTAGTGTTTTTAGGAATAGAAATTGATACAGGAAGGCAATTGTGCAGGCTTCCATTGGAAAAGTTGCCAGCCTTGCGACAGTGTATAGTTTCAGCATTGTCTCTAAAAAAGATTTCATTGGTGGAGTTGCAATGCCTGGTGGGCCACCTCACCTTTGCTTCTAAAGTGGTTGCCCCGGGTAGAGCCTTCGTTAGAAGACTTTGTGATGCTATGGCTGGCCTGCTCCGACCTCATCATAGGACCAGGGTAACTCATGGCATCAGACAAGACCTGCTGGTGTGGTTGGAATTCTTGGAGTCCTTTAACGGGGTTTCCTTTTGGCGGGAAGATTTATTGGTCGAGGCGGAGCTGCAGGTAGTTTCAGATGCCGCCGGATCCTCGGGCTTCGGGGTGTACTTCAGAGGGCATTGGTGCGCTGAGGATTGGCCGGTGGGTTGGTTCCGGACAGGTTGGGTCAAAGACCTGACCTTTTTGGAATTCTTCCCAATCGTGGTTGCAGTGAGGTTGTGGACCTTGGACTTTGCAGGACGTACAGTACATTTTTGGTGTGACAATCTTGGTACTGTTCAGCTTATTAATTCATTGACGTCCAGATCTGTACGGGTCATGGCGTTGGTTAGGGTTTTCACCCTTGTGTGTTTGAAGCATAACATATTGTTTAGGGCACGCCATGTTCCGGGAGTGAGTAATGGGGTCGCGGACGCTCTTTCCCATAAACAGATGGAGCAGTTCCGTCTGTTGGCCCCGGAAGCGGACCTTCTACCGGTGAGGATGCCGGTAGGTTTTTGGGAGATTGGCGGGCTGAAGTAGACAGAGCAATAGGCTTAGCTTTAGCACCATCAGCCAGGAAGGCTTATAGGAGGGCTTGTAGGGACTTTGTTTCCTTTCGACGTTTAGTTGGTTTAGCACCTGTGTGGCCTCTTCCCGTCCACCACATCATTCAGTTTCGTGTTTTCTTAAGAAGAAAGGGTTTAGCAGTTAATTCTATAAAGGGTAAGTTGGCCTCCTTGGCTTTTGCCAGTAAGGCGGCGGGGCAGGTGGATCACACAGGTGATTTTAGGATTAGAAAAATTTTGGAGGGTTGGTGACGGGAATCCCCCCCTGAGCGAGATACTAGGGAACCATTGACACCGGCCATATTGAAAGGCTTACGGGCTTTATGGCCTAGCATTTGTTCTGACTCTTATGAAGCGGCCTTGTTTCATGCTGCAGCACTAGTGGCCTTTTTTGGAGCGCTCCGAGTCAGCAAGCTGGTGGCTGCTTCTCATCGGGATGCTTCTGGTCGAGCTCTCCAGCTGCGGGACCTTTCCTTTACAGGGCGGGGGGGGTCAAGGTGTTGATTCGCCTGTCTAAGGCAGATCAGAGGGGGAAAGGTTCTGAGGTGGAGTTGGGCCGGTGTGAAGATGAGGAGCTTTGCCCTGTTCTGGCGCTCCAACATTACCTGTCAGGGCGTGGGTCCTCGGACAGCGCCTTGTTCTGCCACAGGGATGGTTCTTCACTTACGAAGTACCAGTTTTGGTCAGTGACCCATAAGGCCCTGACTGGGTTGGGTCTGGGGGCCTTTCGTTTTGGAACCCATTCCTTCCAAATTGGGGCGGCTTCCACGGCAGCTGCCATGGGTTATTCATCGGCTGCAATTCAGGATATTGGACGATGGCGTTCTCATTGTTATAAAAGATATATCAGGCGTTGCAAGTTTTAAGAGTTACTTATGCAGTTCTCATTTCAGGTCCAGGTGGCTGTCGGACGAGACGGAGAGTCCTGATCTGTGGCCACAGTATGATTTTTTGGGTGGCTCATCGGGCCAAGAGAACACCTGTGGGTTCTCAGCTGGGGCTCAGTGAATGGGCTGAAGTTGAGTGGCTGGGTAGGAGAGGCTTGCGTTGGCCTGGTCTCCTCACGCTACTGTTTGGGGCGAGGCGTTTTCCTCCTCCTCATGTTTTGGTTCTCCACGTTGGGGGAAATGACCTTGGATTGTTGAAGGGCATCGCGTTGGTGCTCCAGGTTAAGGCTGATTTGGCCCGTATCCAGGCACGATGGCCGGATACTCTGCTGCTGTGGTCAGCAATGTTGCCACGTCGTGTGTGGCGTGGCCTGGGAGACCCCTGGGGCCCGGAGCGAGCTCGGCGGAAAGTTAATAGGCAGATCAAGAATGCCATGCTTGCGGGTTTGGGGCATTATTTGCCTCACCCGGAGATACGGTCCGAGCTCGCCGATCTGTACAGGGAGGACGGGGTTCACTTGTCAAACAAGGGCAACGACCTATTTTTAGAAGATTTATGGCAAGGAATTAGGGCAGCCTTGGGCTGTTGAATGGCCGCATCGGTCAAAGCAGAGGCTTGACCTCGCAGGTGGCTGAGTATAGGGTATGGAGAGCAGAATTGGTAAGCACTTCAGCCAATCCCCATTTGGGATAGGGGTCATCAGGAACAGCCCTTGGGTTTTAGGGTCCTGGGGCTGGGAATGTGATCTCCTCTGGGAACCTCCCGGGCAAGCGCCCCCTGAGGTTTTAGGGCCTCGGGGGTAGGTGCCCCCGGGGGGAGACCACAGTGCTGGGCTGCCAGTTATGGGCCAGGGCAATGGCCCTAGACTGGAGCCGGTGTCTTGCCCATACCAAGGCCCAGGAGGTTTGCTGATTGACACCTGCCTGGCCTATTCTGCTCCCTTTAGCTCCCTTGCTGTTGTTGCTTGACAGTTAAATAGTTAATAAAGTGGCCCTTGTTTGACACCAAAACAGTTGTCTGTCTCGTCATTCCGGATTGGGGGGCAATGGACCAGCGAGGATTCTTCATTTTGCACTCATCACCACTGCAAATACAGAGGCATACAAATTGGCAAGAGAAATATTCCTTGGTCTCATGGGTGAAAAAGACTCTAGAAGGAATCAAGGAAGTTTTCGTCTATCCCCCATTAACACTGTGCCTTTTCAAGGTGGTCCTTCTTCTCATACTTTGACTGCTCTTACTCTACACAATGCTAGGTTTCTTCTGTGCATGGTCACATGCATCCTGATACCCAGCTCATCAGCCATCCTCCCAAGAAATGGTGCATGCGCCTGCAGACTCAGCATTCACTGCCTGTTCGTTTCAAATTGCCCGTGCAGAGTTATTAATCCAGGTTTGGAGCAGAAGCCCAAGTCACCACTCCCCGCAAAGTGACTCAGACGTAAGAGCTGGAAGGATATTATCTCTTGGATTCATCCTGTGCGTTCCAAACAAAATTAAATGCCTTGCCACTTTGACTTATGGGCTTCTCGAATCTGGGTGAACCTTATCAAAAGCTTTTAGGAAACCTAGCATTTTCTCATGGGGAGGGAGAAATGAGTAGCTTCCCTCTGGAGGCCTGTTGGCAGACTATATAAATACAAATTGTGATGAATGCTGTACCCGACCTCTGTCTTTGCTATCAGGAGCTAGAGAGATGGTTGGTCAAGACAGCGCAGCAAGGGATGAATGTTACAATTGAGCTTCAGGAAAATGCAAAGGGTCATTTGGTTGTGTCGATTTGCTGGCTGGGTTGCTTTTCCATCTATAGTGTGAGTTCAACCACAGAGCCCTTTGACAGAGTAATCCTAAAAAGAGTTATACCCTTCTAAGCCTATTGACTTCAACTGGAGGCACTGTCAGTGATCTGTCTATGACATTTTTATACCACCCTCCTCCAGGAAGCTCAGGGAGGTCTAAAGGTCTCCCTTCTTCCATTTTATCCTTAAAGCAAAGAAAGTTAGACTGAGAGACACACACACACACATGGTTGCTCAATCACAATCACGGCTCAGTAGGGATTCAAATGTGGGCTCCCAGTCTGAAACAATCTTCCTAATCTATGCAAGTTTATCTGGGAATAGATAAGTTCCAGTCTTCACTGGGGGCCATTTTTGTGCCACTCCCACTTTTAAGAGGAAGTCAGATGACAGAGCAGACTGGATAGCAGGGATGACTTGGGTTGGCTATCTTCAAGTACTTGTAGGACTGTCATATAGAGGATGGAACGGATTTTTTTCCTGTTGCTCCAGAAGGTCAGACCAGAACCAATGGGTTGAAATTAAATCAAAAGAGTTTTTGGCTAAACATTTAGAAGAATTTCCTTACAGTTAGAGTGGTTCCTCAGTGGAACAGGCTTTCTCAGGAGGTGGTAGGCTCTCCTCCTTTGGGGGTTTTCAAACAGAGGCTAGATGGCCATCTAACAGCCATTCTGATTTTGTGAATTTAGGCCATGAAAGGGAGGGCAGGAAGGGTTGCAACAGTGCTTAGTTCTTGTGGCCTTTTCTTACATGTCCAGGGAAATGCTGATCTCCACTTTGGGGTCAGGAAGCAAATTTCTGCAGGGCAGTTTGGCCAGGGATCCTGGAGGGTTTTTGTTTGTCTGTTTTGCTTTGTTTTTACCATCTTCTGAGCATGGAACAGGGGTTAATGGGGGTATGGGGGAAGTTATTTGTGAATGTTTTGCATTGTGCAGGGGGTTGGACTAGATGACTTGAGGTCCCTTCCAACTGATTCTATTATTTACAGCCAGTGTACACTCCTCTGCCTGCCTTTTTGCCCACAGAGCTGCCCCTCTCTCTCCTTCCCCCTATTTAAGTACAATATGGGATTAGATGCTTGTTTTGGGACTAGGCAGGAATGTTTTGCTTTAGTCTCTAATTGGCCTTGAGTCGGTCCTTTTTCAGCTGCTTCAAACTGTATGGTCAGGGATGAGGGTTTATAGTTAAACCACCAGAGTACATTGCTGAGGCTCTAACTAGGCTTGCCTTTTGCCTGGTGAGCAATCGCACACCCTCAGCCCCAATCCCTGGCCCATGAGAAACTGAGGAGCATAAGAAAAACAAATGGCTGGAAAAAGGCCTCCACAGAGACTCTGTAGGAATTCCTCCATGACTCTATAGTCTTTACCAGGGCTCGATTTCACCAGGAACGCGCAGAAACACCGTTCCCGCTGGCCTCCAAGCCTGCCCCGCCCCCTCCCTGCCCGACCTGAGCTTTTTATACTTGAAGGGAAAGTTCCTGCAGAGAGCCAGCAGGAATAGGCTCCACCAGGTGCTTTCCCTTTAAGAACAAAAAAAGCCAGCAGGAGAAAGCCCCGCCCAAATATTAAGCACAGGGGCTAGGCTTTCTGCATTTGGCTTGCCAACGTCGCGTGGCTTTCCCTGCACCAATAAGTTCTCTGTTCTCTTTTTCCTCTCTCTCTCTCCCTCTCTCTGCCCCCCCCCACTTTCTTTCTGTCTTTCTGTCTGTCTTTCTCTCTCTGCCCCCCCCACTTTTCTTTCTTTCTGTCTTTCTTTCTGTCTTTCTCTCTCTGCCCCCCCCCCTTTAAAAAAATTGAAAAGGGGGGTGGATGTAAAAAAGCAGAGAGCCCAGGAAATGCTGGTTTTGACAATATCTTTAATTTTTGAGAATCTCTTTAGTTTTCTCATGGCATCTTCTGCTTAAGAAAAGTAACTTTGAAGCCTGAGTTCAGTAGTGTCTTGTTGGGAATGGCTTGCAAATATATGTGTGTTTAAAGTCTGTATTAAAGTGGTTTGGTGCTTACTGCCATGTAAGAGAAAACATCTGAAAAAGTAGCTTCATTGTTGTGTGTGTTGAATAGAAACCAGAATAGAAACCACGCACTTAACCACTACACCAAACTGGCTCCTAGCGTTGTTCTGCCAGTGAACTAGGGTTGCCAACTCCAGGTTGAGGAAATCCCTGGAGATTTGGGAGTGGAGGGTGCAGTTTAGGGGAAGGAGGGACCTAAGCAAGGCATAATGCCATGGACTCTACTTTCCAAAGCAGCCATTGACCTGTAGTTTGGAGCTCAGTTGTAATTCCAGGAGATCTCCAGACCCCACCTGTAGGTTGGCAACCCTAAAAAATCATATTCAGCGTACTAGTTCTGCAGGAAGGCAACCTGATTTCCATGGGAACCTAACCCTTAGGAATTGATTCCAATCCAGTGTGGGAATAATTGTTGGACATAAGATATTGGTTCAGGCAAGGTTTTGTATAGATGGGACAGAAAATAATGTTTTTATTGGTTTTGTCAAAACTATTTTGACAACAAGGTAAACAGAATAAGAAGCAAAAGGTGGATGTGGCTGGATGACCACACTTCTGGGAACACTGGGTGTGTCCTAATATGTTAATGGGCTGTGCTGGCAGGGGTGTGGCCTAATATGCTAATGAGTTCCTGCTGGGCTTTTTCTACAAGAAGAGCCCTGGTCTTTACCATAGAGATGAGGGGAAATTCATAGAGCATCACCCAGATGTGAAGTCACATTCTCCATGAGTTCCAGCCTCCCCAGGCACTACCCTCAAAATCTCCAAGCTTTTGCCAAAGCAACCATACCTCCAACTCAGATGGTCAGTGCATGCTTATTACTATATTCATTCAGTTGGCAAACACCTGGAGGTATCTCAGGATAGGAAGGTGTAACCACACACAGCCCGTTATTGTTAAATTTGAGACCATTGCCTAGGGCGATGGCTCGACACGGGCGCCATTCTGGCTGGCCTCATCCCCTCCTTGCCCCACACAGGAAGCCTCCCTTGGCAGCTTCTTGCTCCATTCCTGGCAAGAGACTCCACTCTTTGCAGCCCCCCCCGACAGAAAGAGAAGAAAGTGGGGGGGGGGCAGGCACAGGGAACAGCCCAGGATGATGGGAAAGTAACTCTGCCACCCCCGCCCCCACGGTCTCTTTGGAACTCCTTTTGCAGCCTGACACAAGCTCCCTTCCTCTCCCCTTGAGTGATCCCACCCCCTGCATGCATTTGCAGCTCAATCCCTCGGCCCACCCACTGCAGCTCCGGTGCCCACCCCCATCCCATTTCGCACTGGGGGGGCACCAGAATGTATCCTCACCTAGTGGGCAGGAAAACCTGGGGCCATCACTGGGTGTAACTAAACTGGATACTTTGAACTGTGTGATCCAATTGTCTGGGGATGGAGCTTTTTTTTGTAGCTGGTGGTGAATTCCTGAACCTTCATGCTGACCAGTGTAGGGGAATGGCATTGACTGGCAACATTTCTTGGTATATTTTTGATGTGCAGGCAAGGATAAGCAAGGAATGACTATGTTACTGCTCTAACTTTAGAGCCAAAATGGGATTGCTCAAATACTGGTGGGCCTGTAGGGTAGCTTCCTAGAGTGCCAACACTAATGGAATGGTAAAGAATTTACCCACAGTAGTTCAGTTTTTCCATACTCCATACGGTTTTAGTTTAATCCCATTGTGGTGTCTGTGTCTTTCTTTTGAAGAGAATCAAAATACAGTTTAACCGAGTGGAACTTACCTCTGAGTAAATATGCACAGAACTACTCTCTAAATTGTGAACCAAAAAGTCCTTTGCTCAGTCTCCACTCAGCCACAAATTCAGTAGCTGGCCTTGAACAGCTCTCAGTAGCTACTGTTCCCTGGGACATTATAGAGATAATGAGGCTGATCTCCTGAAATAATTCCAGGTGGTCAGGCGTGTTGGTCTGAAGCAGTAGAACAAATTTTGAGTCCAGTAGCACCTTTAAGACCAACAAAGGTTTATTCAAGGTATGAGCTTTTGTGTTACACATGAAAGCTCATACCTTGAATAAACCTTTGTTGGTCTTAAAGGTGCCACTGGACTTGAAATTTGTTCTACTCCTGAAATAATGTATGTGAAACCCTTTGAACATATTTAGAATGGGTGTGCTTGGAAATAAGGATGCTCATGTACCTGCTGGTTAGGCTCTCATTCTGTTTGCCAGTTATAGGCAGGGAGCTGATTGTTTGTAGTACAGTTGGGCTGTGTGTGAATAGCTTTAACCTATTCAGCAGTTTACTTTGTGTATATTCAGACTGTACAGCACCATGCAATCCCCAGTGAAGTTCTTCACATCACAATGCTGCTGAAGCTAACCAGGTCTGGATAAGGGATGGGAGGCTGCCTAACCTTGTACATTGCCATTTCACAGTGGAAAAAGGGCAGGAGATAAATGTAATATATAAATAACACACCTAAATTCTATTAATCCTAGCTTTAAGAATATTTTTGAACTTTTTCAGGAAAAGGTCAACTATTGGGATAAAAAGTGAGTGCTAAAACTTTCAAATGTTAGTCTGGCTGTGTCAAATCATAGATCTGCTTTCATTTAGTATCACCAAGGGATGTGAGCTTATCACCTGCTTGACAACCTCAACTTTCCTTCAAAAATTGACCCTTGATGGCTTGCTTACATCTTTGGAAATCATTATGGAAATCATCTCTGGATCCTTGGCTCAGCCATGCTTTCACCCAAGCACAACTGTTGTTAGGAATATCATGCCAGCAAACCCAGAGCCAGGAAAGCAGTTCCTCAGGGTTTGTTTTGTGTGTGTTTTCCTCTCTCTTTTTATTTTTTTCCCAATGTAACATTGGTCCTAATTTCCCTATCAACACCGCTGCTTTAAGGATATTGATTTAGACTCCTCTCTGATAGCTGCTGCAGAGCAGCACTAAACAGATCAAGAAAATGCAAAAGCAATTCCCCAGAGCCAAATCAACCAAACATTCTCAATGGGAGGGGAAAAAATGTGTGAAATGAGGAGAGCAAACAGGGCAGGAATACAGTCCAGCAGGATACAAACAGACATCTCTTCAGAATTGGATTATACAAGGGTGTGCCATTGCCCATAGCCTGTTTGCTATCTCTCTTCCTTTTCCCTTTCTCTCTTCCTTCCTTCTTGCAAGCTCTCTTCCTTTTTTCTTTCTCTCTTTTTTCCTTCTTTCTTCTTTCTCTCTTTTCCTTCCTTCTCTTTTTCCTTTCCATGTTTCAAAATAAGTAGCAAAAACATACCAAAATAAATGTGTTCTTGCTGCTTTGAAAGCTGCAGTTTGAACAGAAATTAATCACATGTTCAGGTTTCTTCACTAGTGTGAAGTACCAGTGAAAGTGCTGGACTAAGATCTGGGTCCATATCACTCCAGGAGCTTTGCTGGGTGACCCTGGGCCAGTCACTCTCTTAGCCTAATCTACTTGAGAGGGTTGTTGTGAGTACAGATGTGCACCTGGGGGGGGGTATTTTTCAGATCTGGATATCAGGGAGCCAAAAATTATCAGTATTCCCAGTTATTTGGGTTCCAAATACCATTTTAGTATTTAGATCCAGGGTGGTTGGTTGGTTGGTTGGCAAGAGCCAGGAGGATTTCAATATTATTTGTCTTCATTATTTCCAATGGGAAATCTTTCCATGGGTCTAGAGGAGCTGTTTTTAAAGCTATCGGTACCAAAATTGCAGGAATGCTGGTGGTGTCTGTCCTCTAAAGACTCCCAAAGTCTCAAGATTATTGGGTCCAGGAATCCATTTTTATGGGCCCCTGAACAAGGTACCCCCAGCCATCCCCCACTGTTTCCAATGTGAGGGGAAATTTGTTCTTTCTCCAGGGCAAAAGCCAATAGCAAAACATACTTGAACATCACTGGCCTCTCACTGAAACAGAACCAATCCAGAATCAGGGAATCCAAGCAGAACCACAAGTTAGTGTGGCAAGCCCAACAGAAACAATGTCAAACCAGAGAATCGTAGCAGAACTTAAGCAAGGTGGGTTACTTTTGCAAGCCCAGCAGAACCAGGTGCAATCCACAGAAGACACCCAGGCAGACGTGAAAGGCACTGGCACAGACACGCACAAACACACACAGTAACATCAGTTCCCACTAATGTGAAATCCCACTTGGCTGTGATAACTGCCTCCTTCTCCACTCCCTTTAATGTGTATATAATACACATATAAACACAATAAGGTTTTTTTCCCCAGGTATATTTTCAGATTGGATATTATCTAAGTACACATCTCTGGTTGTGAAGATAAAATGGAAACAACCATGTATGCCTCCCTGAGTTCCCTGAAGAAATGGTGGGATGGGAATATACTCTACAGACACAGATCATTTATTTGACCTGTCATAGCATTTGCTGCTTATTATTTGACCATGGTCAAATATTGCCAGATATTTCCTGAAGTTGATGATGCACAATGTAGGTGGCAGGTTTCCTTTTTTTATTACATCCTGTTGTCCTTTGTTCACAAGGGCAGGACTAAGGTCTACATGCCCTTCAGGAATCACAGGCAAACCTAGTGGCATGTCAAAGCTTTTCCTAGCTTGCTATAACTGTAGCTATTTCTAGACAGGAAGAATGGGCCTACTGTGACTGCCTTTAGAAAGCAGCTGCTATTACTTTGCTTAATTTCTGTTTTGTTTCTTTTAAATGTCGTAACTATATGTGGAACTTGGCATTTCAGAATAAAAGCAAATAATTCACATTTATGGAAGGCCTGACCTAACTCAGTTAAAAATGACTGTACTTTATTACGGTTCTTAAAATTTGATTTTGTTGTTTCGCAATAATAGACTGCTAATTTGTTTCTGCAATTAGCTAAAATATCAAACATGCTGATAATTCGTGTATCTTTTTGTTGTTTTACTAATGTTAATATAGTTTTGTTTTTAAAACGTTTCAACAGTAGTTGATCATATCTGGCTGGTCGATTAGCCAAAATCTCTTGTTACCACCAATCAAACAGATTATCCCATCTGAAGTCAAAACCTGTGAGCTACAAGTGAAATTCATATGAAAATTTCAGACTTGGTTGCATCTTCAACCTGTAATGGAAATGCTTAAAATTATATGTACGCTCATTAATTCCTGGCTGAATTCAAAGGGCAGACTTACAGGATATGTATGCTGAATTCACAGTTATCTCTCTAATATGGCATTCTAATCCTAACCATGGCAAGTGAGATAAAACCAGGTCACTCTTCTTTCTACCAGTGCAACCAACTACCTATCCTCTTACTAGGACAGAGATCCCCAACCTTGCTGAGCTGGTGGGCACCTCTGTTATTTTGAAGGGGAAAAAAACTAATAGCCACAGCCACAAAATGGCTGCCATGGATGCCACAAAATGGCTGGCACATTGCTTTGGGAAACAGATGCAACTTAATTTTAATTCCCAAATGGAGAAAAGCTGCTAAAGAGACGTACCAGTCCTATCACATGCAGCATTAGCTGCGCGATAGGCATGAGTGCTGGCCGGATTTTAAGGGTGTGATAACACAAAAAACATCTGGCAAGCGTCCCGCACCCATCGGCAACCTGTATCGCCCTGCCGAAGAAGTGGAGTTAAAAGATACCAGCAAAAGTGCAGTATTTTCCAGAAAATGCGGGGGGCGGGCAGGCGCCAGATTGTGGAAGCACTGGTATCACATTGCATCCGGTGCCTATCTGCATCCCGTCTCACACTGGATGGGGTTTTTTAAGCCTCCATGGTATGCACACAAACATGGACCTGCGCATGTGCACAAACACGGTACTGCTGAACTTTGCGACGCTTCACCATCACTGTGTGATCAGCGGCTGATGGCCTGAGCACGGAGCCTCAGGAGACTGTCTGATCATGATACCATGCTTCTTTTTGCTCCAGCACAAAAAGCCTCACCCCCCCCCCCCCAGATTATCTTGCTTGTGTGACCAGGCTCATAAGAAACCATGTATCTTTGACCATGCTGGGAACTCACAACCATGATGATGCTCTCCCCAGACTGAGCACAGAACTTTGGTAATCAGTCAGCTAATAGAGACTGATCCAAAACTCTCTGTCATTGTTCTGTTCTATTCCAGCTCCTTTGGATTTCATTTCCAAACCTCAAGAAGCAAGCAAGCTCCAGAAAAGATACTGGCCCATGGACACCACATTGGGAATGGATGTACTTGGATAAACTACTACACCTCCAGCAGTTTAGATAGCCAGTAGCATATTTCCTTGCAAGGCCTTCGATGATCCTAGGCTTTCCTCTCTGCTCTAAATTCCAGCCAGTATTGCTCTTGCAAACACTTCTATTGTACAGGTGCAATAGGCAACAGCAGTGGTAGTTGCTGCTGCACTTTGTGGGTTCTATTCCAGTGTTATCATTTTTAGGAGGAGTACAAACTGGGGTATTGCTTATTAAGTAAATTCAATTAACAGCTTAATTCCCAATGCTCTGTATTAGATAGTTTCTGTAATTTAGTACAGCTAGATTAGTAATACTATTGAGTGGCTGTAGAGTTTTGTTTGCAGCTGTGGCTTGATAAGATTAGGCAGCCTGTGTCCTTCAAAATGATGAGCCTATTAGTGCTGTTCTTGTGTATCATACACTGGATTTTCCTAGTTGCTGAAAGCTTTCCCAGCACTAATTTGTTGGGGGGAAGGAGGAAGAGGGACAGCTCTGTGGGCAAAAAGGCAAGCAGAGGAGAGTACACTGGCTGTAAATAACAGAATCATAGAGTTGGAAAGTACCTCCAGAGTCTTCTAGTCCAATCCCTTGCACTATGCAGGAATACCTTCCCCCCACCCCCAGTGACCCCTCTTCCGTGCCCAGAAGATGGCAAAAAAACAAAAACAAAAAAACAAACAAGAACCCTTCAGGTCCCATGGCCAAATTGGCCTGGACAAAATTTGCTTCCTGACCCCAAAGTGGCGATCAGCATTTCGCTGAGTGTCTAAGAATGGGCCATAAGAACTAGGCACTGATGCAACCCTTCCTGCCCTCCCTCTCATGAGCTGTCTAAGACTGGCAGCTCCTCTTTAGGTTCTTGGGTGGAGGTCTTTCTAGCCACCTACTACCTGATCCTTAACTGGAGATGCCAGGGAGTGATCCTGAGACCTTCTGCATGCAAAGTGGATGCTCTGCCACAGCCAGAGCCCATCTATTGTGATCAAAGAACCCTCTATCAAACAAGAAGGCAAGGATATGGTGAAAGGAGGAACAAAGAGAGGCTGATGACTTTGGTGGTGTCAAAGGTGACTGGAAATGCAATAATTTGGGTCTCTCTCCTCTCCTTTGCTGCTGGCTGGCTTTCAGGGAGGACTTTCAAAAACCAGAGGGGAGGGATGGTGCTTTACCCCGATGTACTGTCTTATCAGCATTTAGAACTATAATGGAAAAGAGATTTCTTTCTCATCAGTTGCAGCTCCCTGTTTGCAAAATGGGGATATTTATGGCCTTTGCCAAATAACTGTGGGAAGGACACCACATAAAGCTGCCTCACACTGAATCAGACCCTTGGTCCATCAAGGTCAGTATCATCTACCCAGATGGGCAGCAGCTCTCCAGTGTCTCAGGGTTTTTTCACCTGATCCTTTTAACTGGAGATGCTGGAGATTGAACATGGGACCTTCTGCATAGCAAGCAGATGCTCCACCACTGAGGCACAGCCCCTCCCCTGGAGATAAGCATCATATAGTATAGAAAGATAAGCATCATATAGTATGGGGTTGGTTGGTGGGTATGTAGTACTGCAGTTTTACTGAAGCGAAGCAGATTCAGATCCAGTCAGTGACTGGATGGAACATCTGGTATGCCATATACTACGTATTCTACCTTATGCACCATGATATAAGAAAGGTGAGAAACAAGTGTAATGAAGAAGTTTAAAAAGACAGCCTTTTACATACTGCAAAACTCTCTTAAAATGGCAAAGAATAATTAGAATGAAGCCAATACTTGAGTTCCGTTATATCCTATTGCTGGAATGAGGAAAGCTGTCTGCCATTAGGCTGATTGTGTCTCTCATGTTACAAGTTCAGTAATCTTTCCAAACTTTGCCCAGTGAATCTGAAAGTTTGGCATTAATTGTCATATTCAGTTCAAGGGACCTTTAATCAATTGATTGCAGAACAAATAACCCTTGGAAGCCTTTGCAGTCTATTAGGTCATTGGACATTTGTGATTCATGGTATTCTGAATTTATTCAGAGTGCTGGGAGTTGGCAAAAAAAAAAAAAGGGAGCAAGCCTAAATCATTATAATTACATTGACTGATGAATCTACACCAGCTACTGATTTCCTTGGTGCTTTGGGGAGGGTTAGAAAATGTAGTCCCGTTCTTTTTAGCTATGTTCTAGATTCATGACTCGGAGGGTTTTCTGTTTGTGCTGCAGTGAAGCAGTAACAAGCCCAGCTGTCCCTTCTTTCCAGACTTGTCCCTGGAGTGCTATTAGGAATGTCCAGGATGACATCCTGGGAAAGGCTTTACAGAAATGAAAGAATTCAGCAAAGTGAGCCTCAGTGATTCAGTAAAAAAAATCACTCAGGTTATTTTGCAGGGATAAAACTTCAATTAATGCTGAGTTTTAATGAACATGCAAAAACTTCAACTAATCATAAGTCGCACGTAAAGCTCTGAGTAAGGAGGGCTTCTCTGATAGGCAATTCTCTGTTCCAAACACTGCTCTCCTAAGAAGGAGAGCCATTTATCTGTCTAAGCAGAAAGCAAGGCCTATAAGGTCATACCTCTTTCTGACACCACTGCGTAATGCTAATCGAGCAGTGGCCCACTGCCAGAATATAAATATGCTCTGATTGCAACTCATTTTGCATTTCTCACTTCCTCCTGGGGAGAGCGACACCTTGCACCATCTCACGGCCTGCCTGGGCTCAACACTGTTTGCTGCTGAGTCCCAGCGAGACAGAAAAATGTATTCCCAGGTCAACCCTTCTCTGGGTCTCTCCAACTCCAGGAAATGCCCAGCACAGAACATCTTGCGCTGAATTTTCTACTCACTTGCTTAATTTCATTTCCTCTCCTAACTTATTTATGCTGAAGGCTCCACCTATACTGAACACAGCTTAATGGTATTACACTTTGAGCAGCAAGCACTGCTGAAAGACTGATTCCATTAGGTCACTGGCTGTACTTGTCAGGAATTCCATTTGAAGCTAAGCAGAAGGCAGCACTACAAGTGGCACACTGGTGAAAAGTGAACGAGGGCAGTCTTTAAAAGTACTTGCTAGGGGTAGGGTTGCCAGCTTCCAGGTGGGGCTTTGGGATCTCCCCCAATTACAACTGATCTCCAGACTACAGAGATCAGTTGCCCTGGTAAAAAGGGCAACTTCAGAGGACAGTGGCATCAAATCTCTGCTGAGCTCCCTCCCCAAACTCTGCTATCCCCAGGCTCTGCCCCAAATCTCCAGGAATTTCCCAAGCCACCATTGGTGACCCTAGGACAGACTAATGCAACTTTATTTATTCATATGCAGGGGGGGCATTCAATATTTGTAGATGATAAGATATTCTGAAGATCTGGAATGAGTGGTCATTGTGATTCTACTGCCTTCAGCCTCTCTGATCTGTATTTTCAGGAATAAATGCAGGGGGGGGGGGTTGTAGAAAAAGCACAGCAGGAACTCATTAGCATAACAGGCCACATCCAACAGCAGAAACTCATTTGCATATTAGGCCACACGCCCTGACAGCACAGCTCCCCCCCAGGATCAGCTTCCCCAGGTGCCCCGCGGCTTGCAGGGCTCATGGGGAACCCAAGGGAAGAAAGGCAGGTTCTGGATCAGCTTCCACAGGCGCTCCGCAGCTGCGGGGTGTCTGGGGAACCCACGGAGGGGAGGCAATTTAAACTGCCTTCCCTCCCTGGGTTGGGTTGGCTTCCCCAGGCACCCCACAGCTTGGGAGGCACCTGGGGAACCTGAGGGGGGGAGGCTGTAGGCGTGGCCAACTCGGAAGCCAGCCAGAACTCTGTTCCTGTGCATTCCTGCCCAAAAATAGCCCTGGATAAATGTTCTGATCAAACCTATTCAAAGGCTTAATTTAATTGACTGGCAAAGACAATTTAACAAGAGCTGCCTCCCCATGGTAAAGGGGGCATGACTCATTGGTGAATAACTTGTTTGCATGAAGAAAGTCCCAGGGATCTGTTGAGGATGGGCGAGTGGGCATCAATATGGCAAATGGGGTTCAATGTGGCTAAGTGCAAAGTGATGCAAACTGGGGACAAAAATCCTAACTATAAATACACGTTGATGGGGTCTGAACTGGCAGAGACTGACCAAGAGGGAGATCTTGGGAGTCGTAGGAGCCAAGTAGTGTGTGACTGCAATAAAAAAGGCCAACGCTATGCTGGGGATTATTAGGAAGAGAACTGAAAACAAATCAGCCAGTATCATAATGCCCCTGTATAAACTGATGGTGCGACCTCATTTGGAATACTGTATGCAATTCTGGTCACCACACCTCAGAAAGGATATTATAGCATTGGAAAAAGTGCAGAAAAGGGCAACTAGAATGATTAAAGGGTTGGAACACTTTCCCTATGAACAAAGGTTAAAGCGCTTGGGGCTCTTTGGCTTGGAGAAATGACGACTGAGGGGTGGCATGATCAAGGTTTACAAGATTATGCATGGGATAGAGCAGGTCGAGAAAGACATACTTTTCTCCCTTTCTCACAATACAAGAACTTATGGGCACTCCATGAAATTGCTGAGCAGTTGGGTTAGAACAGATAAAAGGAAGTATTTCTTCACCCAAAGAGTGATTAACACATGGAATTCACTGCCACAGGAGGTGGTGGCAGCTACAAGCATGAACGGCTTCAAGAGGGAATTGGATAAACATATGGAGTAGAGGTCCATCAGTGGCTATTAGCCACAGGGTATGGATAGGACCTCTCAGTCTGGGGCAAGTGATGCTGTATTCTTGGTGCTTGGGGGGGGGCAACAGTGGGAGGGCTTCTAGTGTCCTGGCACCACCGGTGGACCTCCTGATGACACCAGGTATTTTTGGCCACTGTGTGATAGTGTGTTGGACTGGATGGGCCACTGGCCTGATCCAACATTGGCTTCTCTTATGTTCTTATGTTGAGTTCCCAGCACCTCCAGTTAAAAGGACCAGGTAGCAGCAAGAACAGACTGGGAAGTGAAAACAGCTTGGCTGTTCCCAGTCTGTTCTTGCTGCTACCTGGTCCTTTTAACTGGAGGTGCTGGGAACTCAACATAAGTGGCTCCTCTGGTGATACAAGAGAGCTATAGGGATCACTCAACATGGTGCTGTTAAAAATGGGTTTGAGCTCACCTACTGCCTCTCCAACTGGTGAACTGATACCAATTACCATTGCCAAGTGACCTCTGAGGCTCTGCTGAGTTGCTAGAGTTTGGTTATGCTTACTGCTGGCCACCAGCAGCTCTGTAGGGCACTGGCCCACTGGGAAATTTCCTTGTCAATTAAATGACCAGTCTGCCTCTGGGTAGCAGGTCATATGAAGACCTCAACCTGCAATCCTCCACTCTGATTCTTGCTTTATAAACCAGTTGTAAATCGATTGTATAAATCTATTGCATAGGATAACATAAGCAGGTTCATTTGTTCTCTTTTTGTCTGGGAAGTCACTTCCAAACAATGTGGAAACCAATCAGTGCCTTTGTGACAGGTCAACTTCCCCCATCACTCCCTTGGCTTGATTTAAAATTGGGTCAAGCAAATGAAGTTTTCCCCAAAATATTGGGACATTGTTCCATTAAATGTGAGCCTAATTTGGACTGGGCAATGCTCCTCTGTGCCTTGAATGATTTATCGAAGGTGATGCCTCTGCTCAGAATATTTGCATTCTTATGGTAGCACTAATTTCATATTCTAAACAGGATAATTATGAAATTCAGTAACATCACTGTAAATTCTAACAAGTCTTATAGATGGACTCACACACATGGGCATTTAGGTTAAGAACAGAGGACTCTAATTGGAGAACTGGGTTTGATTCCCCCACCCCTCAACCATATGAAGTCTGTTGGGTGACCTTGGGCCAGTCACAGTCCTCTCAAACTCTCTCAGCCCCACCTGCCTCTGTCTGCTGTGGGGAAAGGAAGGCAAGGCAACTGTAAGCTGCTTTGAGATTCCTTAGGGTAGGGAAAGTGGGGTATAAAAACCAACTCTCCTTCTTTTCTCTGTTATCTAAGTACCTCTCAGATAAATACATGTGACTCTTAGGTATGTATGAGATGGGTAGAAAAGCATAATTAACCAGCTTATTTGGCTTCTTTTACAAACTCAAACTCTCTTACCTGGCACCTAGATGAGACTTTCAGACCACCAGTACCACACACAAGTTGGAGGCCTGTGAACTATTATTCATATCAGGCACTAGAGTTGGGTAACCAGATCTCCTCCAGCTAATAAAGGTTATTAACTTTTAAATTGAGAATCTCAGTAGGAAAAGAAAGGACATACCAAATATGCATACTCCCCAGGAAGACCTGGCCAAGACAGTCCACTACTTAATTAGCTAGGAAATTGGACAAGTAGGCAAAGGAGAGCTGAGGTGTTATATGCCTGTCGGTTGTAAATGACTTTCGGAGGGTGCTTGTCACCCCAAATATAATTTCCCCTACTTTTTATAATGGCAGTCAGTCACGTCAAATCACAATGACACAAGATTTCATCATCACCACTGACATAAGTGAAAGAAGAGTTCATATTCATAACAAAGTTTGTGCAAATGCTGTTGTGTCGTGTCAGTTTCGGGTAGATGGCTCTGGCAGTTCAACGGGCGCCAATGGACTTTGAAGGGCATAACTTGCTTAGGATTGCAGTCTGGGTGACCTAATTGCCATATATAGTTATTACTAAGTACAGGGTAGCGGCAGCTATTAAATGGTCCGTAGGGATAAATTAACAGTGCATTCATGAGTGGAGAGTTCCTGTAGTCTAAGCCCACAGATTGTGATTAGGTTTGGGCTGAGTGCTTGACCCATGAAAATGAACTGTGATGGCACAATGTAGTAGCAAATTGGCCAAGCCAGTGTGCTGTAAGCAGTCTGAGTATCAGGCTAGGACAGAGGAGACTTGGGTTCAGTTCCCCATTCATCCAAGAAGCTCACTAGTTGATGTTAAAGCAGTATTTTTTTATTTCTCTCAGCCTCATCTTCCTCACAGGACTGCTGTAAGAATAAAATGGATAAGGAAAACTCATTAATGTCACTGCTTGTTAGAGAAGAGGTGAAATAAAAAATATAGTTGACAGATAGATGGCTGTGGATTAGGAAGTGCCTGGGCTGAATTTGCTGTTGTAATTAACAACCGGGCAGGGGAGGGGTCATTGCTCAGTGGCAGAATATCTGCTTGGCATGTGGTAGGTTCCCGGTTCAATCCCCAGCTTCTCCAGCAGAAAGGATCTGATAGGAGGTAATGTGAAAGACCCCTACCTAAGACCCCGAAGAGCTGCTGCCAAGTGCCAGCCTGACCTTGATAGACCACAGGTCTGATTCAGTAGAAGCCAGCGTCATGTGTGTTCTTATACCAGCCAGTTTCCCTCAGCCCTGAACTCTGCAGCTTTGGGGTCATATTACTGGCCCACCTTACAGGGTTGTTGACAAGAAAATATATGTGAAATGTGGTGAACACTTGAAAGTTCCATACAAATACTATCTATTACATCAATGTCTGTAAAGAATATACTTTTAGAATACAAGGTCTGGACCAAATATTTGTTTTAAAGTCTATGCTTATCAATTTTAGCCAACTAGAAACACTAAGAAGTCCACTGTAATTTTTGTGTATTTCATAGATACTGGGGGAAAAACAGTCTGCTTTTCTGATGTGGTCATATAGCAAGGTCACATCACATCGCAGTTTGCTGGAAATTAGTCAAGACAGTAAATCTGAAAATGCGCATCTCATTTGTAAAATGCCAAAAGACTACTTTGTGTGTGTTGTTTTAGAAGGAATAGGGAGCACTGGGGTCTCTTCAGTAGAAAAAGTATCAGGGAAACTGATCTTTAAGTTCTCATCTGCAAAGATCTGGTTTTTAGCAACATCACCCCCCCCCCAACTTTCTGAAAAGTTGATCAGAAATACTGACTTTATGAAAAGACGGTAAAAGGGTCTGTTGAGCTCAAAGAGCATCTGCAACGTGAGAAGCTAATCAGATTAGTCTTCTGGCCACTGGGGCATTTACACCGGTAAGTGTGGCCATCAGTTTGTCCTATTACACTACTGTGACTTTGCTGGGCGTGCTCTTGATTTTCATCAGTGTGAGCGAGTGGAGAATGAAATCAACCTGTGTGCATTTCAAGGATGCAGCACAGATACAGCCTTCTGTCTCTCAATGACTGCAGGTTCCTTACTGACCTCTGCAGTACATCATCATTTTGAGTACAGGGGAGAGATGTACTCTGTACCTGGCAAGTGAAAATAGATGAGTGTGTGGCAGATTGCAAAGTGATGGCAAAGTGACTCTGTCCAGAGTGCTGGAAAAAAAAAATCTATGTCTCAGCTGAAAAGCAGCCCTGCAGCACAAAAGGGGAGGGTGTTCTTCAAAGCATCCCGAACCTGCATAAAAATTGAATAGAATCTCTGCAGAGCTCTACTTCCTGGGGAATAGCCAAAGGGTTGATTCAAACACTCACAGGCAGAGGAAGTGCCTCTTCACAAGGCAACAGCTGGAACAGCTACTTTCAAACAGCACTTCTTTCAGGAAGCACCCGCAGGAAAGGTGCCACCCTAGAAAAAGGGCTAATTACTTCAGATGGTTGCTGTTGTCAACAGTTTCTGTTATTTTCTTCTACATATTTATAAAAATAATCATGACGGCATCCCCCATAGCAAAGGTGATAAGACGAGGCGGGTCGGGAGAGGGACAATTGTTTTAGGTATATTTAGGGGCGGATGGGGGGAAATAAGCTGGAGGGGTCTGGTGATAAGGATTGACACTGGGAAGGGAAGAAGGAATGAGTGAGAGGGAGCAAAAGAGAAAGGTGAAAGGAATAAAGACAAATAAAGGAAAATAAAAGAGCAAAATGACTCAGATTCAGACACCTTCAATGGCATATTAATATAGAAATGATACATTTAGTTCCAGCAGATAAACTCGGACAATAAAAATGTATATATTATGTAAAAAATCTGCATCTAAGTGCAACTGATTCTGCTGAGAATTTTGCAACCATACTTGTGGTCTCAGTATTAGCATCGTTAAGGAAATGTTGAACAGTTTTAGATTTATTAGAAAATAAGCATGGCCAAAGGGGTAAAGATTTCATACATGAGGATGTGTGCAGTTGGCAGTTCAGAACAATATGGGAAATTGAATCTGGAGCCATACTGGAACATTTGCAGAGTCTTTTTTTTTGGGGGGGGGGGGGTGTTGTTAAATCGACCCCACAACATGTTTGAGAGAAAGACGTTCAGCTGAGCCAGTGTAAAGGCTCTACAATGGGAGGGAAGGCTGAGATTGGGTAAATAGTGGGCCATTTGGCCGTGTTGGACTGAGAGGTTAAGATGAGCTTGTGAATAAATATGTGGGTGTACAGGGTGAAAATTATGCAATTCTAAGTCAAATAGTCTTTGTCTCATAGATCGAAAAATCGAGGATTCGTCCATTTGGAGAAAATAATCGGTCGAAAACTCTGGTTGCCCGGTATGGAGCAAAATGACTCATTAAATAAAATTTAAGAAGGGGAGACGTACAGAGCAATCCTGTGCAGAACAAGTCTGTCCTAAGGCCGTTGACTCCAATGGATTTAAACTGGAGCAATTCTGTGTAGGATTGCATTGTCAGGCTCACAAGGTCAGGTCATGTCTCAGGTTCTAACTATGCCATGCACAGTCTCGGGATTAGGTCCAGTCTGCCCTGAGGGTTGACAATCTGATGTGCACTTGCAGAGAACTCATTCCTGAGTATACAGTGGACCAATTCAGAATGCTAATATGGCACATGGGGAGATGGTGCTTATGCCTCCTCCCCATGCCATTTTCTCAACCAAAGTGGTCCTGGGGGAGCAGTATTTTTCACTTTGAGGATACCTTCATGATAGGGTTATCATCCAACACAGGCCACTCTCCAGTCTTCTTCTGGTCAGGAAAACAGTACAAGGGAAAAGTGAAGTCCCTTCTCATTGCATGCCTTCTCATTGCATGCCAAGTCCTGATCCAAAGTGTTCCCCGTGCTCCTGGGAATGGAATTCCCAGCAGGAATTTCTCAAGTGCCCGTGGATGATGTGGAGCCAAGGAGGACCCAGGGGAAAATGTAACATATTAGTTAGGCAATCATCTGCTGAGTCAGATTCAGGTGGGGTAGCTGTGTTGATCTGAAGGAGTAGGACAAAGTTTGAGTCCTGCGGCACCTTTAAGACCAACAAAATTTAATTCAAGGTATAAGCTTTCATTTGCAAGAGTGTGCTTGCACACAAAAGCTTTTACCTTGAATTAAACTTTGTTAGTCTTAAATGTACCACTGGACCCAAACTTTGATCTGCGAATACATACCTGTTACCATCACACTGTTGAGTGACACTGGCTTCTGCCATCGTGGCAAACACTGTTGGGAAGTCTAAGAGAGGAGATTTTAATCCCCCCCCATAAAGCTCAACAGCTCTGGGGCCATACTTCCTCCCTGGCCTATTGTCAGGAGCTTCCTTTTATACATTTCCCTTTCTTGCCCCTTAACCTCCCTGGCTTCTGATTGGACTTCTCCCCCTCTACATCTGACTGATGGCTCTTTTTTAACACAGGTCCAGGATACCTGCTCCTGTTTACTTGTTCTTTCAATGAGTCTGGTTCTTCCTAATACAAGCCTCAGCTGGGGAGAGGGTGGGGTCAGAGGCTTTTGCTGCTTTTCCACTTTTCTCTGAACTTCTGGGAAACCCACCCACCTTCCTTTCCCCCAGGTTGTCCTCGGAGCTGGGTAAGATAGGTCTGAAAAGGAGACAGGCTTCTCTTTCCTGGGGCTTAAAGAGGCTTCTTGGAATAAATACCTCATCTACCTCTGTCTTCTGCCCTGGTATCTCCAGCTCCTTCACAGCCTGCTGCATCTTTGAGACTGCAGCTATAGGGCTGGCTTGGGTCTTCACAGCTGGTGCAGCTGTTAGGACCTTTGACTGCATTTCTGGTGTCTCTGCTCCCTGCCTGGGTATGTGTGGTTTGTCCTGGCTGAGTCCAGGTATTGGCATTCTGTCAGGGTGGGGTTTGGGGCTGTTCTGGGCTTCCCCTTTGGTGCAGGGAACCACCTCCAACCCTGGACAATACCATGTGAGCACAAAAACTAAGCCTACACCAGTAGGAATCTCAGTTTCAAATTAAAGCTGACAAATTTGGAGGAGTAATGGAGTTTTGGCCAGAATGCACATGGGTATAACAAGTCGGGTAAATTCCTGTCTGAGACTCTGGCACCACCATTGGTCATATGCACTACTTTCTCCTTTGCTGACTCACTGGCAGAGGACAGACTGGCAAAATGAAGCACAAGGGAAGCTGGGCAAAAAGGCCCAGGTCAAGTTGACTCAGGGCTTTCTGTTTGCACTGCTTGGAATGATGCAGGACCATACCAGGGAGGAGGCGGAATAAAGCGTTCACACTGTAGAGTGCCCCCTGGTGGCACCACCCCAGTTGTGCATGGCTCTGGTCCATTTCGCCAATCTGCGCATGGGCACATAGGCGCAGCAACATTTGGGGCAGAATTCCATGGCTGGGAGCTTTAACTCCACAAGCCAAAAGTATCCCCATGGGTGGTTGTGTGCTCAAGCTCACAGCACAGATGGGAGGTTATGCTGGATCACCGAGTTCACATTACCGTCGCCGCTTAATTGCGGCTTAATTGCGTCCACACTTCCAGGAAGTGGGATCAATGTGCACCCAGACGGCTTGACACCGGTTTCACCAGGTACCTTTTTAAAGCAGAATTTTAAAGAAAATGCTTCAAGACGGGGTGAGTATGGCATGGCAACGCCAGACAGCTGTGGCTGTGTGAACCCGTCCTCTTAATCCACTTGTGAAACTTGCCTATATTGGGCCAAACTTCCAGTCTGAACTCAGCCACTGTACTGTCCTCACTTTTAACTGGGAATCAAAGAATGACTTCCCACAAAATTTGATACATAATGCTTGATTTCAAAATAACTGAATCGCCCTAGATCTCAGGTCATTTTGGAACACCCACCCCTTGGGCTTGGGAACCTTTCCTCCTTATCACTGATACGTGGCTGCTTTTTGAAACTAGTTACTGGTAAGGGGAAGGCATTTTCTAAGGACTCAATGGTGCTTTAAATCGATTTCCATCTTATCTTCTAGGGCCTACACTCTTTACATTCATGGGCTCAGCTTTGGTAGAGCCTAAACCCTGGTATATCCAGGAAACCTCTGGAACATAACTGCTTTCAGCACAATGAACATGGAACCTCTGCAACAAAAGGGCACGATTCAGGCAGTTTTCATGGTTCTCTTCACTATATTTGTGTTCCACTGTTGTTTTGTTTCTCTAATTGCCCTGGAGGACCTTTTGTATAAAAGGAGCAGGATCATAATTAATAGACATGTGAATAAAAGTATTTTCTTAGGATCAATGTCTTTATCTCTCCAGATATTGCCTTACTAGTATTGGACTTGCACAGCTACGTGGGAAAGAAATGGGTCCTGGGGAAAGATAAAGAGCAGCGTAAGATAATGCACAGATAAAGCTACAAGCAACCTACACAGAAAGGGACACCTTAAATCATTTCTTAGAAAAGGGAGTATATTTTTCTGTCCAAAATTGTAACATCTTTGTTCTTAGCTGATTAATTTTGATAAAATAACTGTATATATGAGAAAGAATTATCTGGGGCAACAGAATAAGAATTAGTTTAGGGACAAAGCAGGAAGAAAGTCTACAAGGAAGCTGTGATTTCTGTGGTATATGCAAAGGGAGATGTTGTCAGCCCATAATAATGACATTACTGGCCTTACTGGTTGGATAGAGGAAAAGTGCAAGGGCGAGGCAGTGTGGGACAATGGTTATAGTGAGACTAGAAGCAGGGAGACCTGGATCAATTCAGCCATGTGAGGTGACCCTAGACCAGTCACTCTCAGCCTAGCCTAAATCACAGCTTTTTATTATGATAAAAAGGAGAAATGTGCAACATCCCTTGAGATATAAAATAGGATAGGAGATATAAAATATGAAGATATTTGTGGGAATGCTGATACCAGCTATAGTTTCCGGGTGTGCTGATGCTTTGACAAGTGATCTTTGTTTTACTTCGAACAAAGATAGGGATATTTTTGAATATGTGGTTCTTTGTTCTGCATCCTTTCTACACACACATTCATTAGGTGTGCTTCATTTTTTTCCCCCTAATTCTGTTTGCAACCCACTTAACGGCCAGGACTTGGGCTGGATTTGATCAGTTGGGGGAAAAAATCAGGAAGCCATATTGTCTTTGTCTCCTTTTGCTGCTGGAGCAGCCACAAGGATGGGCAATGTTTTGGCTGCTGTGGCTAAAAGCAGCAACAGGGTGGGGCCAGTTTGATTGGGCAAACAATACAGAAGGAAGTCACTGAACCCCTCCTCCTTCCTGACTCTCGCAGCCCTGATCCATAGAAGTACACACCTCTAAGCTGTGGAGTCTGGTGAGCAAAAATTCTACTCTGTGAGCTACTGGCATTAAAGTTGTGAGCAAGCGATTTGGCTGCTGCATAAATTAGTTTGCTCTGGAGCCATCCTTCCTGAGCTGAGACAAAAATGTGTGAGCCGGAGGCTAAAAAACTGTGAGGTAGCTCACACTAACTCAGCTTAAAGGGAACACCTCTTTCCTCATACAAGGCAACAAGAAATGGCATTATGAGTTCAATTTGCACATAGGAGAAGTAAATGCGATACAGGGATTTTTCATGTCAAATTGGAGGGATGTACAAAAATAGAAGTTCTGCCCATTTTGTGTAACACTGATGGACGATGCTGCCAACTGGTTATTTTGCTTAAATTACTTTGAATTGAATTCTTTGGAAAGGTTGATTTTGACTTCCTGATCCATGGAGGTCCCTGTTGGAGTTTGCAAGTTCTCTCCCCTGAAGTCATGGAAGAATTTATATGTTTGTTTATGCATTCTGATATCCTAGCTAGTTAAGTTAGAGACCCAATGACAGACCATGCACCTATTTGCCACCAGAGCAAGGTAATCAGGGCTCATTTCGTAGCAGGAGCTCCTTTGCATATTAGGCCACACACCCCTAATGTAGCCAATCCTCCAAGAGCTTACAGTATTTCCCAGTTTACCATCTGTTAAATACTGGGTTCTGGACACATTGCAGTGAACAGCTCTAGTTTATTCAGTGATTTCAGGAACACTACCAGCACAAACTCTACGGCATCTGCCCTGTTATAAAGCATGCAGAAACCACACCCTAACACACACCCCTCCCAACTATAGGCTATTTACATAATGCGACTTCTCTATTGGTCTATTCCAGAATCCTGTTAAGCTATTGTTCAGGGGTAACAAGCTCAACCAGTTCCAGGTACTAGTTCAGGGATGACTCAGGCTCACAACACCATCCCTCATTAGTCCAGTTTCTTGTTTAAAACCTAACACAAGTGTTCTGCTGTGTTTATTAACTCTGCTTTTACACTGAAATTCCTAGCAGTCCCAAGCTATCTTTTGAAGCTAAAAGTCAGGTGTGGGGGGGGATCCACTCATAAATTCCCAATGTAATTTGTAGATTTTCATTAACTGATCCATGTTGGGTTCATTCTTTCCCTCCCTCTCCTGGAAAAATTTAGTAACAAGCCTATAACACGAGCTAATTTCATTAACAGCATTCAACAGCAATCCTCCTTTATTCCTTCTCTCTCTCTTTAACACAATTAAAAGTGGATGTGAAATCCTTCCGGCAGGCCCAAGAGCTGACTGCTGCTTTCTTCCCCAGTAAGGCTCGCACTGGTTTCCTGCAGAGTCCTGAGCTGTGTGGCTGTTTGAATTGAGAATCAGCTCCCCTCTCAGTGGCATTTGGAGGTGAAATCGCTCACAGGGGTTCAGTGACCCAGTAACTTGTTCCTCAGCGCAGCCCACTTTTCAAAGGGAAGGCTCTGATTACACCGATGGTGTTGCAATCAAGGTGCCTTGATTAGCAGAAAATTGGGGAGGGGGAAAGAGAAATGCCACCGTTCTAAAACAGAGGCAAACACTCCAGCACTAATTAAATCAAAGACAACCATGGAGCAAGAAATAAGAAAGACATGTTGCTTCCCCACAGCTTGCTGATTGCCTGGGTGCCTGACCTTAAAGGGACATTCAAACTGCCCATGGAGGTGTCAAGGCAACTGCTGAGTACCAGATTAGCCCTGAAACTAGGACACACAGTGGCTGGTCATGGGGTCTTGCAGTCTTGGCACTTGGATGCCAGTGGTGAAAATGAGTATGAACAGGCAGATGGAAAGTTTGAAGGGGGGGGGGGGGGACCTCATCCATTTTCATCACTGAGCCCATCTGATATGACCACATGGATGCCGTACCTAGGGTTAAGTCCCAAATCCCACTTTCATTTCTTTCTTATTTTCATTTATATCTTTTTGTTCAAGGCTTCAGTTCGGGGGGGGGGGGGGGGTTCCCTGTTGATTTTGAGAATGTGTTGCTATTGTGTATGCGTGTTCCAGTTTTTTATGCACAGTTTATAAGGCATGCATGTTTTTCATTTATAAATGCACTGTTGTTTTGTAGAAGAACAGCTCTCATTGTTTTTAAAGCACACTGGTTTTTTTAAAGGTACACACCTCTTTCCTCATGCAAAGAAACAAGAAATGGCAATAGGAGTTCAGTTTGCGCACAGGAGAAGTAGACGCGCTATAGGGATTTCTCGGGTTAAATAGGAGGGATAAGGAGCCAAAATCAACCAGTCCAGATAATTCAATTCAAAGCAGTTCAAGAGCTAACTGGCAGCACTGTCCATCAGTGTTACACAAAATGGGTTGAACTCTTATTTTTATATATTGAACACAAGGGGTTTGATTCTATGAATCACAAGGGTACGCATGCATGTGTCTCTTTCCCATCTTCCCCCAGCAACTTCATGATACCTTCAAAAAGCTGATGTCCAGAATCATGGTGGTACCACGGACAAGCATGGCAAGGGCCAAATGCACCCCTTCATTCTCTTTTGTTGGAAGAGTTTCCACTAACTGGGGCTTATAGTTGCTGTATCACTGAGCCCTTCCAGCAAGAAGGAAGCAGTAATGTCACAATGTCCTACAATGTTGTCCCCCCACACCTTGTCCCCTGCCACTCCATGGAGCTCCACTGGGGGATGGAGCATGCCAGTGGGAGTATGCCCATTATAAGCAGGCAAATGGCAACCCTAGTAAATACATGAATAGTTGAATGGTGCATATCAGCCATCTGATAAAACTCAAATGTTTTCGCCTTGTTTCTTCATCTGGGGGCTGGTGCTACAAATGAACCCAAGAGTAGTTTTGAACTATTTTTTCTGTTTCTTCCTACTGATTTTTTTCCTGTATTTTTATGCAGTGTGATTTGCGCATCATTTACAGATCAGAGATGTCCAGATAGCTTTAAAACTATGTTAAAGAAGCCTGAAAAGTGAGGTGGACCAAAGTCAACGAGACTAGGTGGTGTCTGAAAAGAAACCAAATGGCCTACATTAGCTGGTTCTGTTAATTCCCCCAACCCAGTGCACTGCCTCCTGCTCTAGGGACTGAATGCTCTCTGACTCCCGGTTGTTCTATTCACTGAAATGTTGTTTGCTGGCTGAGATCATTTTTGAGCATGGCTTACTTGGGGTGCAAATTACATCTCCATTAATGCCCTCTTCCCCACATTTCCCACTCACTCCCAAAGCTGTGCAGATTTGCCTGAATCCACAATACAGATTGGTCTCTCAGTCCTTGGGTGTGTTTTAGTCATCTGGCTGGAGAAAGGTTGCAATCTCTGATTTATCAGTGGCCAAAATCCTGCTGTGAAAGGTTGTGCAGGGCCAATGAGCAGGTATAACTGCTCCACATCTCAAAACCAGAAAGGATGCCAGCGAAGTTATGAGCTTTGACACACTGTGTATAAGCTTCTCCACACACCGGCGCATAGCCCGGCCCCCTGGCTCTGCTGCTTAGTTGAGTTAATGAGAAAACTCTTTGGAGATTTTCCTCAAAATCACCACAAGGAAATAGAGGACAGACATCAGTGCAGTGTTTGTTATTGGAAACAAATAGCTCAATGACCTTGGGTCTAAAGCCCGAGGCTCTCATAGGCCTCACGTCACATAGCATTACCTGTGGGTCATTGGCTTGCTTGGTGGGCATTTCAGTTCTGCATGCATTCAAGTTGTCTTTTCCCCTCTTTCTGTGCTAAACAGAGTGAGAGCAAGGGAGCTGTTTCAAGCAGATAATGCACAGCTGTGTGGCAGCAAGGCCCAAGCAAAGAGCAGAAATCCAAGATGGATGTTCAGAGAAGAACGCCAATGGAAGAAAATATCAGTCACGGTGCTGATTCTGACTACCAAGCTCTACAGTGTCTGGGGCCAGTGAACCTTCTTCATATGAACCTGAGCATCTGTTCACCAGTCTGTTATAATGGTTAGATGAGGCAGAGGGAGACACAGGTTCAAATCATTACCCTTTAGGTAATCTTTGGCCAGTTGCCATCATTGAACCTAAACTATCTCACAAGCTGGCTATGAGGATAAACCAGGGGAAGGAAACCATGAATGTCCTTCAACCTAAGTAGCTTTAAGTGCCAGATTCTATCACTGTGTGCTGCTGCCTGTGTTACCACATGTGGAATTTTTCCTATAATTTCTCTCACAGACTTTATTGTTAAACATAAGAGCCATCCATTGCCTTTTTTATCTACCTGAAATTTGGAAGTATGAATGTTTGGGGGGGGGGGGTGCTACAGTTTCCTTGAGGCTTTCCAATTTGGATGGGAACCCATGCAAGTACAGACCCAGGGGTGGGGTGGGGAGTCTTCCTTTGAAACCAATGGGAAATGATGAAACAATAATGGGAGAAACTATAATAGTGGAAGAAACTGTAATAAAACACAATCAGTAGAAACAACCCAATAACAAAACAGTCACTTTTGAAATTAATAACAAAAATGAAAGAAACAAAACTCACTCCCATGCACAGAGAGATTTCAAGAGACCTAAGCATCAGGACAGGGGAAACCAGAGGCCAGGGATGACAGATGGGCAGAGGTCCTGCCCCTTTCTCTCTGTCACCAGTTCCCTGTATGCCTGTTTGCACAGAGCAGCTAACAGCCAGTCAGGGGGGGCCATGGATGGCTGAGGAAGCCAGAGGGGAGTGAGAGAGAGAAAGCTGTTCCTTTGCCAGCTCAGATCAAACAGGGCCCAGTCTTTCAAACAGAGAGACTGAAGGGATCCTGTCTCGGAGTCTGCCTTGTGTGTAAACAGGCTAAATCAGTGACTGTGTGGTGACAGGATTTGCATCTCCAGAGAGTTAACTGGGAGAGAATCTGTCTCAGGAGACGATATAAATCTCAGAGCCCATCTTCTGTGAGAAAGGAGGCTGGCATAATGAATACCTTGGGAACAGGCTGTGAATGTCTCAGGGCCTGGTTCTGAGGGAAACTGGCCAAGGATTTGTAGCTTCTGAGTAATTTACACTGTGAGAACCCTGGAAGTGGGGGAAGGCCCATCTTTACCTCAAGAATAGAAGCTTGGCCATTAACTGTTCACTGCATCCAAGGGTTAACATTGGAAATGTTATAGCTCTATATGCTCATCAAAAGCTGTGTATTACCTGGAAATAGTTTTAATCTGGTGGTGGAGGAGGAGGAAGTTGGATTTATACCCCGCCCTTCACTACCCAAAGGAGTCTCACAGTGGCTTACAATCTCCTTTTCCTTTCCCTCCCCACAACGGACACCCTGTGAGAACTTGTGAGAGAACTTGTAGCTGACCCAAGGTCCCACCAGCAGCTGCATGTGAAGGAGTGGAAAATCAAACCCGGTTCTCCCAGATTAAAGTCCATGCTCCTGACCACCATATCAAACTGATTGGGGGGGGGGGGGCGTTATCTTGTTTCTCAGATGTCTTATGTATATAAACACATGTAGAAGGCCACTTGGTTTCAGTTTGGCACTAGAAGGCTGGGATAGAGACCACTCTGGCTGAATTACACAGCATACTATTTCTTCTAAAATGGCCTTTAAAAACCCAGTGGGAATTTGCAGAAGCCAGGGTCTGAAAGGGCATCTCTTTTCAGCATCAGGGTTACTTAGAGTCTTTCTATGGACTTCAACAACTCAGGACAGCTCCTGGAATATGTCTATTTGCTCATTTCATTCTATGCAAATTTATCCTTATTAGTATTCTTAATAGTGATATTTAGGCCTGTAAACAGTTCCTTTTTGAAGGGATCTCCATCTTTCTTGGCATCAGTTAGTACACAGACACCGATCGTCTTGATCTTCAGCCAGTTGCCAGGGCTCATGTCATTTACAGCAAGGAAACACCTGCACAACATTAAGAGTCACACAGACTTCATTATTATAAGTTGTTTTTCCAGCTAACCCAAAACCCAGCATGGTTTATTTCACACAAAGCACTGTTCCCAACCACTTCAAAAGTTCAATATTTCATGCTTTGTCTCTAAAAACATAGACACTGATCTGAGAAAACCTCTTCAAGTAAGGGAACAATGAGCCAACTTTGAAACACCCATGTTAAGGTGACTTCAGCTACGTTTCATGTACATCAAAGAGAAGTTTTTCAGGCAGCTATGAATTTGGAGCTCTGACCTGGAGACCCTTGGCCAGCCCAATCTTGTCAGAGCTCAGAGGCTAAGCAGGGTCAGCCCTAGTTGGTGTTTGGATGGGAGACCACCAAGAAAGCTCAGGGTTGTTATACAGAGGCAAGTAATGGTAAACCGCCTCTGAACATCTCTTGTCGTGAAAACCCTATGGGGTTGCCATGTGTTGGCTGACTTGACAGCAAAAAAAAATGAATTTAGACAAAATGGCCTTGCCCTCCAGATAATGTCAAAGTCATCAATCTCATGTGGATTTCCAAAAAAAGAGTTTAAGCAACTCAGAAGAAAAATCCATGTGCTAAAACATCCATCTTATTTTCAAGATGGAGACACACACTCACAACCCAAGCCATTCTGAAGCATAATTGAGCCAAATTAACAGGATTATTAACAGGTAAAAATTATTACGAGATGCAGTTAAAATTAATACATCTTAGTTTCATCCAGTTTTGGAGTTTGTATCTTCCTTTGAGAGGGTGTGGGGCTAATAGAATGATCAAAAATTAATTAGTAATAATAAAAGTATTGGTGGCACTTCTCCAAGCATCTCCAACACCAGAGACTATTGGGTGGCAACCAGCGGAAAGGCCTTTTCAATAGTTTTTGCCTCCAATGATGGAAATCCATCTTGAAGACATCCTTCCACTTGGTGCTAGGGTCTTGCAGGCATGAAGCAAAGTCTTCGTTAGTTACCATGACTTTGGATTGGCTAGTGATCTTGTTTTGATCACATTACTTTGTCACTCAGTGCTAGTCACAGACTGATTTTCTTCAAATGTGTTTTTCTCCTGCCTTGTTCTTAACTGCTGTTCCTTGACACCTGTTTATCAAAATTGTATTTGTGTAATTGCAATGTGTTTTTTTGGTGAGCTGTGCTGATAAACTAAATTTGTCAAAAGCGTGGCAGAGTTGTTGAGTTAATTGTTTGTTATTTTATTCTGGCAAAGTTGGAAAGGTCCCAAAAGCACCCCCTGGTCTGCTCTTGCAGGGTTAACAGCTTGATACCCAGAAATCAATAGATGAAGCTTTCATGGCATGAAGCTAAACATGATCACCAGCGAATGACTGTGGATCAGATTGCTGCACAATAGCAATGAGCACATACTCCCTGTTTCATTTTTAAAATATGTTGGTTTGTATTTATATATAAAATCTAAACAATAGATGTGCTAGAGAATGGTTTGGTGGTGGAACATGCCCTCAGGTCAGAGCTGACACAGGGACCCCACAGGGTGTTGAAGACAAGAGAAGAACAGAGGCGGCTTGCTGTTACCTGACTCTCCATGGCAACAGTGGACTTCCTCCATGGTCTCCCATCCCATTACTAACTGGGGTGGACCCTTTTTCACTTTTGAGATCTGACCAGACTAAGCTAGCCTGTGCCGTGGTTCTCCCATTAACTGTTGGTTTTCTAGTCTTGTTTGTATTATATCTGGATGTTGCATGCCTTTTAAGCAGAATGCACACAATCTGTCGGATGCCACTTATCTGCATAACAATGTGTGATGCTGAGTTATTGATGTACAAATAAGGTTGGAAAAGGAATACCATTCATGGGAAATAACTGGTGCACGGAAAGCAAAACAGCGCCTTAAAAAACCCAATGAGTCCAATTCCAAACAAGGAAAAAACAAAAATAAAATTGGAATTTTCAGATCAAAAGAGCAGGGATGAGAAATGTGAAATCATCCCTGGCCTGCAAAGCATAGGCAAAGGACAGATTCAGACCTTGGCAATCTAGTAATGAATCCGTTTCCTCCTACTCCTTCTGTCTGGATAATCGGCATGAATTAAATTTGTTTTGTAAAAATTATGTACTAATTTTTTGCCACTAAAGAAGACTTATGGGTATGGGGGGGGGGATGTCTGTCAACTGAGACATTTTTGTCTTAACTGTTTTGGCAATGAGAGCTGAACCCTAATCAATTAGGTTGCCAAAGTCTGAACCAGCCCCTTCAGGGGTCCCTTTAACTGTATAATACACATCTCTTTATGATATGCAGAAACAGGCAGTTGAACAGTTCCACAGCAAGAAACACCTCCCCTGCTGATTCTGCAGATCAGATTTCTGTTAACAGGAGAGGAGCAAGGAAGGTGTCCCCCCCGGCCAGTTGGCAACCTTCCAAGCCATTGTATAGTTATGTGGTTGAAAAATAATAACTGTATTCTTCACCACACTTACCTCAATTGTCATCTGAAGCTGATTAAGTTGTATTGACACGCAGCCATTTGCAGCATTGCATGTAATAGATTTTAATGCATTAATGGAGGTTTTCAGTAATATGTCATGAATCTGAATAAATGTATTCTGTACCTTTTTTCTTGAATATGGGATTAACGTAGTTTGTTAAGATTTAATTTCATGGCCGTTCCCTCCCCCTCCCCCCCCCCCATACACCTTCTATGGCAAAGGGATTTAGATATCACTCGCTTCACACAAGCACCAATAGGTCTAAACCACTAGGGATTATGACTGGCAATTGCCCGGAGAAAAAAACATGCTGGTTCTTTAGCAGAAGCTTGAGGAGGTGTCATTTACCCCCCCCCCCCCCCCCCCGTAGCAGGAAAAGTAAGATCACACAGCATGCTGGGATTTGAACCCAAAAAGTTCAATTCAAACAAGGAAGAAACAAAATTAATCTTCCAGAGCCTTGTCCGACACTGCGCTGCAGTCACACACACTAAATAATCCACTTTCAAGGCACTTTCCAACTGGATTTTGCAAGTTCAGACAGTAAAAATCCACTTGGAAAGTGCACTGAAAGTGGATTGAAAGTGGATTATTTAGTGTGTGTGACCACACTACACTGCCTGTTGAACTGCTGCTGTACAACCATTAAAGTCACCGGAAAGCAACTAGACACAAAGCTTGCTACTTAAGGCTGTTTGAAATTGCTCTAGTTGCCAACTCTGAATTGATAAATGGAAATGGAGCTCCAGGAGGGGGGGGGCGGGATAATGCCCTAGAGCCCACCCCTCGTAGCAGCCATTTCCTCCAGGGGAACTGATCTCTGTTGTCTGGGGTTCAGTTGTAATTCTGGGAGACTGCCAGGCCTCACCTGGAGGTTGGCGACCCTTACTACAATTAAGACCATGGACTCTAATCTGGGAGAACTGGGTTTGGTTCCCCACTCCTCCACATGCAGCTGCTGGCATGGCCTTGGGTCAGCTACAAGTTCCCTCAGGGGTTCTCTCAGGAGCAGTTCTCAGAAGGGCTCTCTCAGCCCCACCTACCTCACAGGGCGTCTGTTGTCGGGAGGAGAAGGGAAAGGAGATTGTAAACCGCTCTGAGACTCCTTTGGGTAGTGACGGGCGGGGTATAAATCCAATCTCCTCCTCCTCCTTTCTCCTCCTCCCGGGATTCAGAAGCAGCCCTTTCCGGGCAAAGCGCCTTGGCTCCGAAGAGCAGAGGCAGCGTCCCTTCCCCCCTCCCCCGCCGCTCGAAAACGATTCCGGGGGCCGCAGGCGCCAGAGGCAGCCGGCTGTCGAGCTGTGAATGGGCGACGATCTCCGAGCCAGGCGCACAAGCTGGGATGCGGCAAAGAAGCAATTAGCATTCATTTGGGCAAACCTGCACCTGTCGGAGCCGAAGTGCGAGCGGAGGAGAGGGGCGGGGGAGAAGCCGCTGGTAAATGAGGTCAACAGACGGGGAGGCTCCGGACTGGATGCCGTGAACAGAAATGACGGCTCTCTGTTATTCATGGCGAGCTGCGAGGGGGCCAAGCGAGGCTTCTTTTAAATATGCCGAAGCAGCAACATTGCAAGCCCAACCCTCGCCGAGCTTGCGCTGACGAGAGGGAGCAGATTTGCACCGGCAAGGGACGGCACCGGCGCTGCGCATTGGCTGGGGGCGGCCTGGCTCCCGCCCTATGGCGTTTGCCTTCGGTAGACTCTTCTGCCGCCGGTTCTGGTGTTTCCTCGCTCTGAATGCTGTATTCAGGGTGCATTGACGTGATGGGTATCAAGTTTCTTAGGGCGCTCTCTCTCCCCCCCTCTCTCTCCTAAAAGTCGGCTTTTTGGCTGACTCCTTGCAGAGACCCGGGGCGAGAGCTCCTGAGCACTGTCCCACAGTTCTTTAGCCTCCGGCTCACACATTTTTGCCTTCGCTCAGGAAGGATGGCTCCAGAGCAGACTAATGCATGCAGCAGCCAAGTCGCTTGCTCACAGTTTTAATGCCAGTAGCTCACAAAGCAGAATTTTGGCTCACAGGGCTCCACAGTTTAGCGGGAGCTTTGCTCCTGAGTAGAGCAGATGCAATAGTGAGCGGGGACTCTCAGATCTTCACACTAGCTGAAATGCCCTCTCGTTGAACCAATGCGGTAGGAATCAGCAGGTGAAAGGGTTGCCATCCTCCAGGTAGGCCCTGGAGAGCCCTCTAAAGTAAGACTCGTCTCCAAGCTACAGAGTGCAGTTCCCCTGGAGAAAATGGCTGCTTTGGAAGGGGGACTCGGTGGCGTTTTACCCCACTAAGGTTCTTCCCACCCCCAAACCCTGCAGTCCCCAGGACCAACCCCTTAAGTCTTCAGGCACTTCCAAACTTGTAGTTGGCAACCCTAGCTCAGGTGATGGTTCTCGAGACTGCAACAGGAATCCCAGCCTCGGAGGGCATGAAGAAGAGCTCCTCGCCCAAATCCCTGCGATTCCTGGCAGGCTCTCACTACCAAACCCATCAAGGAGTCAGAATGTTTGTTTTAAAAAAAATCAGCTGTCCTGTTAATTTTTTAGAACAGGGGCTGAAGGGGTCTAATAGCTTGTTTCTTTACATATTAAAGGTGTCCGAAGTCAACTGTTCAGTCTTCTCAGTCATCCAGTTCGAAGCTACCTTAGAATTTTTGCCCTGTTCCTGCCAGGAAAGCTGTTCTGCATCTTGTGACACCCCCCCCCCCCCCATGAAAGTCAGAATAAAACAGCCGGGTTATTTTATCAGTGTAAGTAATTGCAGAGTGTCCTGCTGTTTAAGAGGCTGCCACTTAATTAGTTCCCTCCTGTTTATCTCTGGTAAATTATTAAAGAACTTTATTTTATCACTGTCGCTGATTGCTACATTGCTTTCCCAAACAATGCCTAGTATATTTTAAAAATGAGCAAAGAACAAGCCAGGGAGTTAGATAATGAAGGGTCTCAGCTATTCCAAAAAGGGCATGTGTGAATGGGCCTCACTGCAGGCATTAGGTCATCTAAAATTCAGTTCAGAAATGCATGCACATCATTTGATTTGGCAACATTTGGAGTTGCAGACTGTGGAAGAATTCTACAAATGGAAGGAAGGACAAATTTTTACCAGTTCCCCACTCCCACAGCTGACACCCGGCTGGTCCTTAGGATCCCCTAATTTCTAGTAGGATCTTCAGGGCATTTGGGGCTGTAGTGGGGGGGGGGGGAAGCTATGCTCCATAGACAGAAATCCCATCCATCTGTGGAAATTACCAGTGGATCCATGCCTTGATGTCTAGTATTTGAATGCTTAGGATGACTGCATTAAAAGGTATTCAGTTTGCAGGGATGTGAATATTCCTGCTATCATGTTAGTTTTCTGACAATTCACAATAGCAAGTCATCATCTGTTATCAAGCAACAGACATGCATGTATTAATGGAACAAATCTGAGTCCAGGAGTGCCTTAAAGACAAACACAGTTTTCCAGGATGTCTGACAAAGTGTATCTGACAAAGTGAACTTTGACTCGCAACAGCTCATCCGCTGGGAAATTGTGTTGGTCATTAAAGCGCTCCTGGACTCAGATCTTATTCTGCTACTCCAAACTACACCTGAAACTATCTGCATGTATTAATAATTCACTATCCCCATAGCATATGCAAATTCCAAATTATATATGGGTTAAGCACTGAAGTTAAACTGTAAAAAATATTGTCGAGGGGGGAGCCTTTCGTTAGATTACTTTAAAATAGGGAGGAATGAACTTCCTTTTGTTCAGTTCAGAACAGGCTTACTGTTTCTGAGCTTTTTCAGACTGGGGGGGGCAGGTTCTGAGATGTTGCTCTTGGTTTTGTAAGATTACCGTACTCTGTGGGACATTCCCTTTGCATTCACCTTACCATATGATCTTCAGGGAGTTGTGGTTCCCATCCCCAGCCATAGTGGAGAGTCCTTTGTAAATATTCATCCCCAACATGACATTTTTGATCTGGATGAATGGCAACAACTGCTAGAACCCATTTCCAGGAATTAATCAAAGAAACCAGCCCCAAAACAAAGAAGATGCCTGTGAAGCAAACAGCTTCCTTGTCAGGGGGGCTGGTGACGTAATTCATCGTAATCAATAAGAGTTTCATAGAGAATCAGTCATTAACACCATAGAGCTTCGGTGCATGTGTGTACAAAGGGTTCATGTAGTTTTGTGGCAATTAATAAGAGTAATAGTGGAAAATAAGGGTTTTAAAGAACGATTGACCATGCTGTTACTAGCTGCTGGCTTTGGGTGCCCTCTGCCCAGTACTCTGTACACATGTACAATCTTGTTTTACATTCCAAGCGAAGAGAAACTTTTGTCATTTGGTTTGTAACACAGCCAAGCATTTTAAGCTGGCCAAATTCATATTCCACACTAGGTAATTATGAAATTTGTCAGCATCACTTTAAATCAGCTATGCATTCACCCTGAGTATTGAATGGTACAATGTTAACTGGCTCCCTCAGAACTTCTACTGTGCCTTTTCTGGCTCCTGCCTTCACGCTTCCAAGAGGAGCCACAACATTATGAGTACAAAGTGAGATCCTGCAATTCACGTTATTAAGTAGGGGTGGGTGGTTACATGGCTTGTAGCAATGCCTGCAAAGCAGGATTATATACCCACTCTACTGCTGCCTCCAGTGTCTGGGCTTTGCGAGGCAGTCAGCTGAACCCTGCCCTGATAGGAGCTTCTTGCTCCATTTCAAATGGGAGTACATATATGGATGCTCCCACCAGTGGATTGGCCACTGGGAAAAGCTGATTTCCTGGGAGACCACATCTCCTGAGCTGTTGGGGAGGGGGCAAGGAGATCAGCCCAGCTGAGCATAAGCTACTGCCTTATCAGCACTCTTCGGATATATTCAGGTCTCCCAAATATTCCAGGTCTCCTGGAATTTTTGGGATACTGAAGAATGGGTTCTGAAAAATCCTGGTAATATTTCGGATTAACCAGGAATAGTATGAGCTGGTGTTTTCAGGCTCCCAGAGCTCCCCCCTTCTCTTCTTTTTCCTTTGTGTTTCTGCGTCTGGCTTGGTATTGGCTTGCTAGGCTGCTTTAGGTAAGAGTCTGTCGCTTTCAAGTGCTTTTTTGTTTTTTTAGCTTTGCTCTTTGTTGGAGTTGGTTTGTGTACGGTTCATGTGTTATTTTTTGTTTCTGTTTCTGGGGTGGATTCTTGTGTTTTACATTGAGACTCTTTTTACATAGGTTGAGATTCTTGGGTTTTACATAGGTTCAGCTTCTTGAGTAGGGATGGGCACAAACTGGGAAAATGTAGTTCAGTTGGTGGCTCGTGGCATGCCTGGTTCACAAACCATGGACCATCACCGACTTTTAGGTGTCAAACAAACTGGTTCAGTTCATAAGGTTCGTGACTTGGTAGAATGGTCTTCTGGCATGCTAGAGACACCAAACGCACAAGAGATCTCTGGCTGACTCTCCTCTATGTGCCCTCCAAATTCGGTTAGAGTTGAATTTACAGGATCTGAGTTACCCCCCCCCCCCCGAAAGTGCCCCCAGAAAAATGCTTTCTGTGGAAATGACAGGTGCAGGTTCAGGGGTTTATTTTCTCCCCTCTGTTTGGGGTTTCTCTGCTGCTCTTGTAAGTTTCAAAGGACTCTTGTCAGTTTCAAGAGTGATTCCCCCCCTTGCCAGGCTTCCTTTGTGTACCTATTTTCTTGCATAGAGCTTGCAAAATCTCTCCCCTGCTTGGATTTCTGGTGACAATGTGCTTTGAGACTGATCAGTCCTTTTAAGCTTGCATTGCCACTGTGATACTGGATTCTGCTGGACATTCTGTACACTGAATTGGTTGTACTGGGCTTGGAAAAATTTCCCTCCCACCCCACTTCAGTTTGTACTGCAGGGATTCTGTGGTTTGTCATTAGTCCTCTTTTGCTTGCATTGCTGCAGTTACAGGAGTATGGAATGGCTCAGGAACAAGCCAATGACACCAAACTCACAGGAAACCCCCTCCCCCCGAAATTTGGGGAACATCTTGATTGAGCAGCGACAGTCTGTCTGGACATGTATCCATTCATGAACTGCAATGAACTTGAAGAGCTTCAGACCGATTTCCCACAAGGTGCCGCTCCGGCGTCATTCTTCCCTTTGCCCCGATTGTGTGCTTGAATTCCCCACTATTTGCCCCACACTGCATTTTGACCCGCAGCTTCACTCGATTTCCCCTGCGGCTTCAGTGATCCTCAAAAAACAGGATCACTGAAGCCGCAGGGAAAATCAGATGAAGCTGCAGGTCAAAATGCGGCACGGGGCAAATAGTGGGGAATTCAAGCACACAATCGGGGCAAAGGGAAGAACGACGCTGGAGCAGCACCATGTGGGAAATCGGTCTCAGTGTTCAGAGAGAGTTCATGCAGGCTGATATCTCATGAATTTGACTTTGTGAAGCATGAATTGGCCCAAATTCATCACAAACTTTCACTCATGAGCCGGTTCATGCCCATCCCTATTCTTGGGTTTTACATAAGATCAGATTCTTGGACTTTACATTAGTTGGGCTTAGCAATAGCTTGCAATTGAGTGCCTATGGGGGGAAATTTTGAGGTTTTACTTTTGGGGGGCTGGGTTTCCCCCCTCCATAGGAAACAATGGAGGATGGCTGAGGGCACCTTGTTCAGGGGCATAGAAGTAGACCCCTTGGTCCAAGTGATGAAATTTGGGGGTTGTTTAAAGGACAGGTACCAGAAGCACCCCTGCAATTTCAGTGTCATTATCCCACAGCACCCCAGAAGGGTTACCCACTGGGAATAATGGAACAAAAGAAATCAGAACATTCCTTCCCCCCCCCCCCCGAAAAAAAACCCCTGGAGCTGAATACCATACTAGTATTTGGATCCCAGGAAACAGGGAATACCAATATTTTTCTGCTCCAATATATTCAGATGCAAAAAATACTGCTTTTTTCCCCTTGCACACCCCTAGTCCACCTCTCATGTGCTCCCTATGTAAGTGGAGAAGGGAACTGATGCCTCCTTCATTTCCAACTTCCAAGATTCTTAGCTGTTGAGAGGCATGTCACTATATGTCAGAAAAGAGGTTTCCAAGAGAGATTTCAGCATGAAGTTATTGAGCTAAAATTTATCAGCAAATATGAGTCTTAATCAGAACCATGAGTTTCTCTCACGCTCCAGGTGTTAAATCAGCATAGAAAGTTGTATTATCACCAATTACTGCTGTTGTGAATGTGCTTATCTGATATATGTATAAATATAAATGTTTTATGGGTATACCTCTGTATACCTTCAGTACACAGAGATGTGAGATGTCAATTTTTTAAATAAATGAATAGGCAAATCTGAGCTTTGTGCAGGAAAGTACATTTCATGATATTAACCCTTTCTTTCACTGGAAATATGTATATAAAATCTGACATGGATAATTCTTTATGCATCAGTTCAATTTTGGAACAATGTTTGAGTTCAGTGGCACCTTTAAGACCAACATAGTTTTATTCAAGGTTAAGCTTTCATGTGCATGCACATGTGTGAATGTACATGAAAGCTTATACTGTGAACAAAACTTTGGTCTTAAAGGTGCCACTGGATTCCTGCTTTGTTCTGCTGCTTCAGACAAACATGGCTACCCACCTGAATCCATAATCAATTTTGCTTATTTAGCTTATTTGCTTTTTAGATGGCTTTTCAACATTTAAGGGGTCTATCAGATATTTAAAACATTCCATAAAATCATCATGATGAAAAAAAAGCATGAACAATTCAAACAAAATACTGTATGTGTGCGTGCATGCATGTGTGTGTGCAAAACAGTCAGAGGTCATCTTAATTAAAAGCCAAAGAGAGTTTGTTTAAGAAACACCATTCATTCATTCATCATTTTTATTAGGCATTTGTCTTACCTGAACCAAAGAGACATTTTAAAAAGAAAATTTTACATTCAGTAAAGTAAGATGACATAAAAATTAAAATAAAATTATCCAAAAGCATACATAAACTGTTCATGGATCCTTATTGCAGGTAGCAAACGTTTAGCCACCTGCAAGGTAATATGGGGATTTCTATCTGACAGAAGGTGCACTACTAGCTGCTCCTCTGGGAAACCCTGAAGATTATACAGAAGAGGTCTAATAAGTACAGCCAGTTTGGTGTAGTGGTTAAGTGCGCGGACTCTAATCGGGGAGAACCAGGTTTGATTCCCCACTCCTCCACTTGCACCTGGCTGGATGACCTTGGGCAAGCCATAGCTCTGTACCAGCTGTTCCCTCAAGGACAGCTTGGGAAAGAGCTCTCTCAGCCCCACCTACCTCACAGGGTGTCTGTTGTGGGGAGGGGAAGGGAAAGGAGTTTGGAAAGCCGCTCTGAGACTCCAAGTGAGTGAAGAGCGGGATATAAATCCAATCTCTTCTTCTTCTTCTCTTCTCTTCTACATTCCTCAGTTCCAGATAAAAATTACAGTAAAGTAATACATGTGCTAATTTTGGGGAATATCAGTCCTACAAGGGCAATACCCTTCACTAGAAGGGGTTCCCAAGTATCTACCAAATAGAAGAGCTGAGGGAAGGATATTAAATCAGGCAAGCATAAAGAAGAAGAAGAAGAAGAGATTGGATTTATACCCTGCCCTTCACTTGTAGTCTCAGAGCGGCTTACAAACTCTTTTCCCTTCCCCTCCCCACAACAGACACCCTGTGAGGTAGGTGGGGCTGAGAGAGCTCTGAGACAATTGTCCTTGAGAGAACAGCTGATACAGAGCTATGGCTTGCCCAAGGTCACCCAGCAGGTGCAAGTGGAGGAGTGGGGAATTAAACCCGGTTCTCCCAGATTAGAGTCCATGCGCTTAACCACTACACCATAAAGGCTCTGCGATCATGAGGTGATTCTGTTAAATAGACAGCTGCAGTAACACAGTCTGGTGCGACACCATGGGACACAGGAGAGCAAAATCTATTTGCAAGAGAACACAAGATTTTCCCTTCCATGTCTAACAGGCGCTGATGCAACAATCTGAAAGCTGGCTCCCTCTCCGGCATCAGGAGAGAGTCAGGGGAGATGCCAATTGGAATGATTTTTTTGTCGTTGATTAACTTCAACCATTTACTCACATATGAATCCTCAAGCATAGCAGTAATGTAGCTTGGATGATCAGTTAGAAAAAAGAGACACAACCAGAACTTTATGGTCTGAATCCCCACTCTTGTTTCCACAAGTCCTTGCCTGGTTTCAAGGCACATAGCTGTGTATCCAACACTGTTAGGCAGACCCGGAATACAACACAAAAAAGAAGAGTGAATCCTCTCAGTAGCCTGGTTGAATGCACCAATCCATATAGGGATTCCATATAGTAGCTGGGCCACAGATTTGGCCTTGAGTACATATAAAGTGGCAGGAATATGCTGGCTACTGTGTGCAAAAAATAAATGGGCTCCACCTGCTGCACTACATTTGGCTACAGTTAGAAAATGATTTCTGTGGAATGTCCAGTTGTTGTTGCATTGGAAATTCCCAAATATCTAAATAGTTTTACCTGTTCAGTGTCAGTTCCCTGAACTCTCCAGCAAAAATGCTTCCAAGACTTAGAGAAGACCAAGATCTTAAAATTTTCAGAATTTACAGACAGCTGATTAGAATCACAATAAATCACAAATGTAGACAAGAGACAGCTTAAGCCCAACTGTGTTAATGATAGTATTGCAGCAGCAGCAGCAGCATAGAGTAGTAAAGAAACGGGAAGAGAGCCAAGTTTAGGAAAGAACCCTCAACTGACCTTAGGACTAGTGCAAGGTCATTTATAAAAAGATTAAAGAGGTAGGGGGGCAGAACATTTACAGCAATCTCTCTAGTTAGTTCACCTTGAGGGCCATATCAAACTTAACTGCTAGTTAGGGAATGTAGCTTTTGAATAAGAAAAAATAATATTTTTATTGACTGAAGTCTTATTCAATTTCTCCTACAAAAAGTTTTTTGGAATAGAGTTGAAGTCACCCTTCAGATCAGAAAAGGCAGCAAAAGAAGAACCAGTGAGATGGAAACCTTTTGGAGGTGGCATGGTATAGCTCAATCTTGTCAAGGCTCAGAAGCAGGGTTGGTACTTGGATGGGAGGCCACTTAAAGAAGGCTCAGAAGAGTGAGGCACTGGCAAACCACCTCTGCTTCTCACTTGCCTTGAAAGTCCCTCGCTGGGGTCACCATAAGTAAATTGCAATGATGCCTAGATGAAACCTCTATGACCAGAGGCAGTGTATCTTCTGAATGCCAGTTTCTGGAGGATAGCAACAGAAGGAGCCTTGGGCTGCATGTCTGGTATGCACACCTTTCAAGGGCATCTGATTAACCATTGAGTGAAACAGAATGCTGAACTAAATTGGACTGATGCAGCAGGGGTGTCCTTAATGTTCTTCTGAGTTCAGAGAAGGAGAGAGGCAACAGAGATGAGGAGACACAAAATGGAATCCGACTACTAAAAATGGAATGAAACAGCTTTTCAGTTTTCAAAGTCAAACAGAATGGTAACAAAAAATTAAAAATGGCGCTTTATGAGCGTACGAAATGGGAATACCAATGAATGAAATGGAAACAATTTGACAAATTTAAACAAAGGGTAGGAGAATCAAAACAGAGGGGTGACTTGCACATCCCCAGATTATGCAGATGCTCTTGCCTTATCGCAAAGTTGCAAGTCAAATTTGGCTCTTTTGTTGAAGCACAGGAAGACCTACATTCAGTTCCCATGCACAAAAGAGGCAGGACTGGAAGAAGAGGCTTGTCATCAGGATCCATTCTCGTGGAGGGATAACCAATTCATAGCCACTAATATAGAGAACAAAAGTGAATTCTAAGAAGCCTTCTGAATGCTGCTACTGTATGATTTATTATTTGGTTATAGCCTCTAAAGAGGGAAATAAGACCTCGTTGTCAACTCTGATTTATATTCTCTCATTTTGCAATTTCAGTGACTAAAGTCAGGGGGGGCCTCGATGGAAGCAGATTATGGATTTTGCCCAATGAGAGATAATTGTATTTGTATTCAAAGTTTCAGTTTTATTCTCCAACATTCTCTCTCTCTCTCCACAGCTTTCCTTGCCTACTGATTTGCTGAAGATCAGACTGAGAAGCGAAAGTCAGCTGTGCACATTTTGGCACTGGATTGGTCCCTGTTCAGAGGCTTATTTCAGAATATGGTGGGAAAGACAAAGCCTCATTCAAGGGAATGGCCAGAGGATGGTTGCTGGTGTATTCTGTAGATGTTAATGGGAGGGAGAAGCAGAATGTGCTGTTCAAATTCAACTTTTTCCCCATTATTCCTTCTTATATCATAACCAACATTTCAGATCTGAAGCATTTTGTTTATTTGTTGCATTTTAGCCTGCTTTTCAGCCAAAATAAATTGGCTCCCAAAGCAGTTTATGGCAATTAAAAATTATTGACGTTGCCCATGCACTTATATTCTCAGTGGTGGCTTCTACCTTGCGGAATGGCCTGCCTTAGGAGGTCAGAAACCTTTGTGTACTTCTGTTGTTCCATAAAATGTGCAAAACTGTAACGTCCAAGAGATCATTTTTAAAAAGTGATTTGAACTGTAGTACAACTGTAGGGCACTTTTATAATGGAGTAGTCCACTGCAATGATTATTAAAGGTAAAGGTTTCCTTTCCCCACAAGCCAGTGTTAGCCAGCAAGGCACTTTTCTGTGCTCTTATGGATTTTTATATCCATAAGTTTGAACTCTGTGTTGCCAGCAGTGGTAGGGCCTTGCGCTTTCTTCTTCACATAGGAGCCAGCTCCAGCCCAAGCCAGGAGGCTGACACCCCAAACAGTTCACCCAAGACAAAGATAAGGGATTCCTCTTGCCATGAGGTTTCCTTATGTCAGACATCCGCTGGCTAACCCCCACTCCCCCACTATACATCTGGATAGTTATGCTAACTAGACTGCCTAGCAACTAATGTGCCAGCCATCAGATACTTGGCTAAAACCATCAACTGACAATAGGTATGGCCAGGTGAGTCATCGGACCCCAGACTCAGTGTCTGTTTCCTGGTGAAGTCATACTTTTGCAACACTGACCAAACCCCTGGACCTCCTCCCTTTGTTCACCTTTAACCTATAGCAAGGTCCAACAGGGATGGACCGCCTAGTAGGAGTGTTAGTGGGTTGTGGTCTGCAAAGCCCGCCCCAAGACCCCCAATAAAAGTCCAAACCGAGAGTCACTCGGTCTCTTGAGCCGTCGCCCTCTATCTTACCTATTGACCCTTCAATCCAGCTTTCTGTCCCCAATCCTTGCCTCCATCTTTGAACCCCTTTTTCTCTCTCTGGACTCACGATCCAGGAGAACCACGTGGTCTTGCCGGTTCAAGCCTCATGGCCCCATAGCTTTTATACCTTTCTTCCCCACATCCAACTCATCTTGACATCGGACAACGCATCTAAGGTAACGTGCTTTCCCCACCAACGAAACCTGCTCATGCAAAAGTGCTATTTTCTCTCTTTATTTTATTAGACCTGTAAGATTGTGTGTGTGATTACGATTTTTGTATGCTTGATTACATGATTCAGTAAACAACATTGAACTTGGAACCCGCCTCACGTGCCTCCTTCCTTGAGATCTCCCGGGAGGGGTGGGACCCTGGTATAGTTGGCAAGAACCCGTGTACTTTGCTGATTGCTAAACGTAAATTAAAGCAATTCGGCTAACACCAGTCCAATCTGACTCTAGGGGGCGGTAACATCTCTGTTTCCAAGCCAAAGAGCCAGCACTCTCTGAAGACTTATCCGTGGTCACGTGGTTGGCATGACTAAACCCTGAGGTGCACAGAACACTGTTACCTTCCCACTGAAACGGTACCTATTTATCGACTTGCAATTTCTTGCTTTCAAACTCCTAGGTTGGCAGGAGCTGGAGGCAGAGATGGGAGCTCACTCTGTCATGGGGCACCAAGGTCTCGAATTGCCAAGCTACCGACCTTCTGGTCTGCAACTCAGCATCTTAACCTCTGAGCCACCACGGTCTCATCATCATCATCATCATCATCATCCTCATCATCGGTGTACATAATGAAATTTTGAAGACATACCAATAGGGAGCTGAAGACATACAAACAGGGATGAGCATGAATGGGCTTATGAATGTTTAGTTAGTTTAGTTTAGTTTATTCAATTTATATCCCACCGCCCCCCCCCCCTCTGAAGCAGGCTCAGGGTGGCTTTCACAATGTTATCACAGATAAAACAATTAATTAGATAAAATTACAATAAATAGATCTAAAAACAATACATAAATTGCTAGTGCTAGTACAATGTAACGATGGTGGGACTCTGGCAGTCAATTAACAACATGACAAATTTTGGCTAGTTCATGGTTTGTGAACTGAAGTTTGTGACAGGTCAACCAGCATGGACTTTCCATGAACTTTCAAGCAATTTGTGGAGTTTTGAGGTGGTTGGTGAATGGATACATTTCCAGACAGTCTGCATTCAAACAAAATGTGTACCAAACTTCAAAGAAATGTGGGGGCGGATTCTCCAGCCTTGGAAACACTCTTGTCAATTTCAAACTAGTCTTTTCAGTTTCAAGAGGGTCACCCCCCTTGTCAGTGTTCCTTTGTGTCCCCTTCCCATTTTCTTGCACAGAGCTTGGTCTTATGCTGCCTGATTGCACTGTTCATATCCCAAAATCCGCCTTGAGTCTCAGAGAGAAAGGCAGACTGTAAATAAAATAGTAATAATAGCATAGAATTTTAATAAGTTTTCTGTCTGGGCATGATGGGAAGATGCCCTTTCCACTGGTGCTTGATTTAAGCAAGACAGAGGGTTGCGGATTGCTGGCTGAGAAGCAAAATATCAAATATAGGGTTTAAAAACAGCAAAATGTCTCCCGAACAAAATGAAGTTTAAAAAACTATTTAGGACCAGCATTTGGACCCAGAAGTAAATTGTATACAGACAAACACATGATTCAAAGCAAAACATGAGATGTGCCACTGGCGTCAACATTCAGATTTGCTAGGTAAATTCAGACTACTTATTTGCCTAGTGCTGAATTCTGTCAAATATTTCAGATGATTTTTATGGCATGGGGACTGCAGGGCAAGGACATTTTGTGCTTTAGATGGTCAGAGAACACGAGATGTGTCATTCCAAAAAAGGATATGCTCTGGAGCAAGCAAACAGGACCAGTGTCCTGACTTTGAAGCAGAGGTCCATCTGTGGCTATTAGCCACAAGGTATAGATGGAACACTATGTCTGGGGCAGTGATGCTCTGTATTCTTGGTTGTTGGGGGGCAACAGTGAAAGGGCTTCTGGAGTTTGGTCCCACAGGTGGACCTCCTGAGGCACCTGGGTTTTGGCCACTGCGTGACACAGAGTGTTGGACTGGATGGCACTATTCCCTCTAAGCTAAATAATAAGGTAGCTTCCTATGTCCATATGAAATTATATTTTATCTGCTAGACCTCAAAGACTTTCACACTGGCCAATGTCCTAGTGTGCTGGTACCTATCGGGAAAGTAGGGTTGCCAAACTGGCAAGAGGCTTGGGGCAAGGACGAATGCTCCCTCTAAGCTGTGGAGTCTTGTGAGCAAACATTCTACTCTGTGAGCTACTGGCATTAAAGTTGTGAGCAAGCGATCTGGCTGCTGCATGAATTAGTTTGCTCTGGAGCCAAGACAAAAATGTGTGAGCTGGAGGTTAAAAACTGTGAGGTAGCTCACACTAACTCAGCTTAGAGGGGACACTGGCAGGGACTTGGGGACATCGTTGCAAGCAAGGTTACATCACTTCTGGGAAAAACATTGGTGACAGTGGTCACTCTAGGAATTGCAGAAAACTCTATGGTAAATTGTGCTCTCAACACTGGTGATTTTTGCTTTAAATTTCCCCCCACTGCAGGAGCAGTGGTGGGCAATGAGAGCTTGGGGCAGGAGATCCCCTGCCCTGACTTGGCAGGCCTGGGAGAGAGGGAGAGGTCCAGCTAACTGGGTTTTTATGTAGGAAAGGCAGGATTTTAAAAAAGAGGGGAGGGAGGGAGGGATGGATGGATGGATGATAAACATACCGGGGATACATCATGCAGAATTCAAGGTAAATGAAGGACAGAACTACTTCAGAAAAAATGTAAAGGGAATTGAGCAGATAAGATGTTCCAATGTATTCCTCCCCCTTTTCTTGCCTCATACTTAGGCAGTGAGTTTCTAACAGTAATAAGGCGAAACAGTTCCCTGAATTACTATGAATCATTTTGTCAGGGAAGAGTGTAACTACCAGTAATTTTCTGATCAATTTACATGACACTCCACTTATTTTATACAGCATGGTGCAGCTGCTCCTCTTGACTGCACTAATAACATGTGCCCTTAAAATTAAAACTTTTTGTCTTGGTCGAACTCATATTTCCTGGGCTTATATACTGAAAAAGTCTCCTTTTCGTCAGTGGCTTTAACTGTTCATGTACCGTCCAGCACCAGTGGGCCAGTTTTGTGTAATACGCGGGGGGGGGGGGGGGGATAATATATGCATGTTGTCTGTGATTATTCCAGCAAAATAACTGTGCTCTTGACAATTTTTAAAATTTTATTTTGACAGTGCAGCTGCTGGAGGGGGGAGGCTGCTAGTTCGACCACGGAAGCTGATAAGGTGTTGCAGGAACTTAGCCTTCCTCCTTCCCCCTGCTGCCACCAGTTTCCTGATCTAAACAGCTCCCCCCAACCTGCTTTGCAATCCACAGCAATAAAAGTTATGGGGGGGGGGGGATTGTTCCATAGAATCATAGAGTTGGAAGGAACCTCCAGGGTCATCTAGTCCAACCCCCTGCATAATGCAGGAAATTTGCAATACTTCCCCCTCCATATACCCAGTTCCATGCCCAGAAGATGACAAAAATCCTCCAGGATCTCCAGCCAAACTGGCCTGGGGAAAAATTGCGTCCTGACCCCAAGTGGCAATCAGCATTTCTTTGTGCGTGTTAGACAGAGCCACAAGCACTAACCACTGATGCAACCCTTCCTGCCCTCCCTCTCATGATCTGCCTAAGTGAATCAGCATGGCTATCAGATGGCCTCTGATTGAAAACCTCTGAAGGAGAGCCCACCTCCCGAGGAAGCCTGTTCCACTGAAGAACTGCTCTGTTAGGAAGTTCTTTCTAATGTTTAGCTGAAAACTTTTCTGATTTAATTCCAACCCATTGGTTCTGGCCCGACCTTCTGGGGCAACCGAAAACAACTCTGTACCATCCTCTCCATATCCTCCAGTCTCCAGAGCATGTACTAGCTGGAGGGGGGCACAGTTTAGATCAGGGAAGCACTGCAGGGGAAGGGTTAAACATATACATATACATGCCTAGATTTCCCTAACCAAATCAGAACCCTCAGCCCTGTTTAACTCCATTTTTTTTAATCTCAGGAAATTAAGAAGAAGAAGAAGAGATTGGATTTATACCCCGCCCTTCACTCCCCAAGGGAGTCTCAGAGCAGCTTACAAACTCCTTCCCCTTTCCCTCCCCACAACAGACACCCTATGAGGTAGGTGGGGCTGAGAGAGCTCTTTCCCAAACTGTCCTTGAGGGAACAGCTGGTACAGAGCTATGGCTTGCCCAAGGTCATCCAGCCAAGGTGCAAGTGGAGGAGTGGGGAATCAAATCCGTGTCTCCCAGATTAGAGTCCGTGCACTTAACCACTATACCAGACTGGCTCTCTTAACTTAATTAACCATGGCTGCCCAGTGTGACATATAACTGGGTCCTGAGAGCCATCAGATGCTATTCTTTAAGCATTGTATTACTGCAGTGTCACAATTAAGACTAGGTAACATCTTCAAGAGGCCAACAAGAGACAATCAATGGGCTATTGATTCTGACCTATAATGCTCTATGACATCTCAACTGTTATCACAGCAGCCATCCTTTAAGTCAAGAAAGAAACTCACTGAGAAGCAATTTACACATCAAGAGAAAGCAAACAGGAGATTCCTTCGTGGTTTGAAGCATTTCAGAATGCAGGCAGGAGAATGCACCAAAAAAAATTTCCCCATGCTAGTGCCCTTTAAGTTTTTCCTTAAAAACAGGACAAATTTGAAGGATCCTGCTCAGAAAACAAAACCTGTAGGAATTTTGAGAGGCGTTAAGAAGAATTCTGATCAGATGAACAACATAACGGTCCTACAAAAAAAAATGTCAGCCGTACACAATATACTTTAGCATTTACAGTGTATGAAAAGGCAGGCTATACTAGGGGTCATTTTGAGCAGGAGCTTGGGGGAGCACAGCTCCGGGAGTTGGTGCCAGCGGCACCCCCCCCCCCCGCGGGGGAATGCCTGCTTGTGTCATGGCTGCAGCAAAATGACCCCGTCCCCTGGAAGGGTCCTTGTTCCTCCGACCAGCCTTCTGAAGGCTTCAGCCACCACTGAAGCTATCCTCCCAGAACAGTGGTATTTCTGAGGCTTGGATTAGTAGCTGCCCCCTCTCTGCCAGCTCTCTCTCTCTCTCTCTCTCTCTCTCTCTCTCTCTCTCTCGTCTTTCTTTCTTGCCTTCTGACATACTTCCGGTGATGTCAGGTGGTGTAGTATATGCAAATAAGTTATGCTAATGAGTTATGCTAATGAGTTCCTGAACAAACATTGTCCTAATAGCCATGTGCATCAGGGCTAGTATCAGCATACCATGAGGTAGAGCATCTACCAGGGCCCAGGGATTCTGCCAGGGCCCACTGCCACCACCTCCTGCCCACATACCTCCTCTGCCACCTGCTAGTTTGCCCTTCCCTTGGCTACTCACTTGCAGGTACTCTGTCTTCTGTTCTCCTGGCCACATGGGCTGCCCATCTTTGCCAGGGGAGAGCGCCTGATGGTTATAGCAGCAGTCCAGTGCTCAGAAAGGGGCATGCAGGTGGCAGTGAGCTTGGGCTGTGAGAGGGAGTGCGAAAGAGCAAGGGAAGGATGCAAAGGAAGGCAGAGATGTGTAGGTGATGGTAGAAAGGGCAGTGTGATAGGGGGGTCCTGGTGATGGGCAAAGAAGGGGAGCAGGGGCCCTGAGCATTTTCTTTCCAGGGTCCTCAAAACCTGGAGCTGGCTCTGATGTGCATGTCTGGTAGAGATAGATGTTTCCTATCCCCCACTCTGACACTGAATTTCTGGATATACAAGGGTGGGAAGGTGCTAATAGGAGAAATATAGAATGATAGCAAGACAAAAATTTAATAAAGCATCCCTAGAAGGCAAAAATAGGAATGATTAACCAAAGACCAGCATGAACTATGAGCAAATAATCTCTTTTCTATACATAGTTTTGGTTCTCTGTGTTCTCTGTGGGTTTTATATATTCATTTATACATTCATTTGTACTGAGAACATCTACAAAATTGATAATCTTTAATACCCAATTTCTATTTTTACACGCTATTTATACAATATCGACGCATTCAATCTAAGCTATTTATGCGCACATAATGTATAATGCTACAGTATGTTGCTGAAAATTGTGCACATTTGATGGGGGAAATTAGGCGTGATGAAACTGGTACAAAAATAATTACAGGGTCATTTTTACACAAGGCAGAAGGGCAAGCAAAGATTTGGTGACTGAGTCATCAGGGTTGAGAAACCCAAAATCTTCCCTACCGTGGACCAATAGGGACTGCCCCTTATATAGGGGCAGTTGAAGCTCATTCTAAACCATCTCCCAAAGAGAAAAAAAGGCATTTTGACATGACTGCATTCTTCATCTCAAAATCATTTTCCTCCAAGCCAGGGAGGCAATGTGGAGTCACACATTCTCGCCAGAAACAGGGGTGTCTGTAATAGGGGACTGAATTAGCAAGCAGGGGGGGAAACGAACATGCACGACTCATTATGAATTGTTAATGGGCTGTTTACAGCCGGAGCTGTCACAGAAAACAAGAGAGTCTGCTAAGTCAATAATTTATTTCAAGCCGTGGAATTAATTAGGGAGACAGTTAAATAAGAGTGGGAAAGTAAGAATATGTTTGGTTTGAGATGCACGCAGTGTTTTACAGCAAAGTTTCTCTGCAAGAAACAGCAAATAAGAAGTTGGCAGCAATAGGCTAAACTGGGCGAAGAAGGAGGGGTGACCCGGAGGGGTTCAACCCTTTGTCCCTATGCTCAATTTCAACACTATCATCCCCTTGGCCTGCTATTTGCCTCATGGGGAAACAGTAAGACAAGCATCAGAGGTCCTCTCAAACTTACACCCAGGCCTATAGCCAAGATTTTTTTTGTTCAGGGAGCATTTAAATTTTAAGGGGGCAGTTAAATTACAGTTAATTAAATTAATCAGAATGTCTGTCTTTAAAGGGGGAGGCTCCAAGCCTGTGTCTAGCCCTCCCTTTCAAGGCTATTTGTGGGAAAGGGCTTTTAATTAAGGGGGCAGGGCCCCAAAATGCCCCACTGTAGCTATGGGCCTGCATACACCCCACTCCCTTCCTTGCAGCTGTTATTTATTTTGGCAGCAGCTCTCTAGGGTCTCAGGCAGAGGTCTTTCACATCACCTACTACCTGACACTTCTTTTTTTAAAAAACGGTGGGGATGCTGGGGATTGAAACTGGGACCTTCTGCATGCAACAGAGAAGCTCTACCTCATGGCCCTTCCCCCTTGAGTGTTTATTGTTTCTGTTAGCCTTTTTTTAAAATCATGGAAAGATTTAGCCATGGATCTCTCAGCATCCCATTTATTCTGATCTGGGAACTCCTTAGTCTCTCAGGCATGCTACCCACGGCCCCACTCCAGCTCCCTTTTGAGTTGAAAAGTGTTCGAGGACCCATTTGAAAAGACTGGCTAAGAAAAGGTAAAAATAATTTCAACAAAGCTATGTGGTCTAATCTATCATCATATATGTGACTTAATTATGTGCCATCATTCATAGTGTAATAAAATATGTTTTGTCCGTCTCCTCCAAGAAGAAGAAGAGATTGGATTTATACGCCACCCTTCACTACCCAAAGGAGTCTCAGAGTGGGCTTACAATCTCCTTTCCCTTCTCCTCCCCACAGCAGACACCCCATGAGGTAGATGGGGCTGAGAGAGCTCTCTGGAGAACTGCCCTTGAAAGAACAGCTCTGAAAGAACTTGTAACTGATCCACAGTCACACCAGCAGTTGCATGTAGAGGAGTGGGGAATCAAACCCAGTTCTCCCAGATTAGAGTTCATGCTCCAGACCAATACACCAAGCATCCTTCTGTCAAAATAACCAACAATATACTAAAGCTTGAATCACTATTTTTCATACTCCCGATTGCGGAAGCCCCCGTTGTGATGTTGTTTAGATTTTGACCCTATTTTCCAATACAACTAAGTGTGGGGAAGGAGCCATATTACTTTCATGTTGAGACACTGCCAGGCAGTGTTCCCTCTAAGCTGAGTTAGCGTGAGCTAGCTCACAGCTCACAGTTTTTTAACCTCCAGCTCATACATTTTTGCCTTAGCTCAGGAAGGATGACTCCAGAACAAACGAATTTATGCAGTGACCAAATCGCTCGCTCACAACTTTAATGGCAGTAGCTCACAAAGTAGAATTTTTGCTCACAAGACTCCACAGCTTAGAGGGAGCATTGGTGCCAGGTGAACACCTCAGGTGAGCAGGATGTGCCAGTCTTGTCGTGGTTAGAAAAAACTCAACTAATCACCTAATTTTTCCTAGGCAATTTTACATGATTATGTCCTTCAGGATGGCGTAATAAGTGGAATGAGAGCTAAGCACACTGTAATTTGTTGCAAAGCTGTGCTTAAATAAAATTACTCTGAGTAAGCGATTAACCCTCCGTATGGGAAGGGGGAAAGAATGGAAGGGCAGAGAAATCTCACCAAGTATAGATTATGCAGGTCCCAAGGTGGGAGCTCCCTGGCTTTTCTCCATTTTTTTAGTAATTGTCTTGTCAATGTACAATAAACTCTGTACTGTTTAGATAGCAGAAAGGGAGGGATTATATTCCTATAATGACTATCAAATTCTATTGTGCTATCATCTACAAGAGCTCAAGGAGCAAATATTTACTCAGAAATTCTCTGGACTCTTTGAGAGAGAAGATTGATATATGTGTTTCTTGTTTCATCCATGTGAAGTCTTCGGTGAGGATGAGAGATCACCACAGGCTATTCACACCAAGCTGAAGAAAGTCTTTCTCCGGTTCACATCCCAGGAGGAGGAGGTGTGGTTCATGCAGCTGACTCAGATTGATTTTATCACAGCTGAATTGTCTGTAAGGCAGAGCAAACAGTCTCTGGTAGAACATGGGCAGCTCCTATCAGACGGTCAGTTTTGACAGCATTGATCTCCCTCCCAAGCAGGTGCTCACCCCCGTCAAAGGGAACGGGAGTATTCCTTCAGGGGGTATGTGCAGGCAATTCATTTGTTAAAAAAAAACCCCACCTCTTTTTTAACAGAGGAAATGTTACCAGAATAAGACTGTTTTATATGCTGTGTTACTATGTATGATATCCATGACATGCAGGCAAAACATGAGCTATCTTAAACACAAGGAGATAGAGCTGATTTAGTGGGAAAGAGCCATACAACTGGCCTTTTTGGTTTGTCAGATGATGAAGAAGAGGATGGATGGATGGATGGATGGATGGATGGATGGATAGGTAGGTAGGTAGGTAGGTAGGTAGGTAGATAATCTATAGCTGCATTGATATATTAAGTACAAAATCTCAGCCCTACAAAAGCAAATTAAACAGAAGTCCAATAAAAGATTAACAAGATTTATTCCAACATAATCTTTGAAGTTACAGCTGACTTCATCAGATGATTGAAGTGTACATTCATTTATTTATAGTCAAAGTTACAAGCAGTCATCATCATCCCAATGAGGTGCATTTTTTAAAAAAAAATGTGCATTCCCAATATGTCAGTTTCATGTCTCATCACAATGCAAATTTATCCTTAAAGACAAGAGACCTTCAGTGCAACTCTGAACAGGATGTTCTAAATCCACTCAAGTCAGTGGACTTCATAAGGTGTAACTCTACTTAGGTTGTGCTGCTTGTGCTTCACCTGCAGACCCAGACCATGGCTGCACTTTCAGAGAGAAACATAGCCAGCCACAGGATATGGTCCAGCATCAGGTCTACCAACAACCACCAGGGAGCCCCTGAAGTTCTCCCAGAATTACAGCTGCTCTCCAGAGTACAGAGCTCAGTTCCCCTGGAGGAAATGGCAGCTTTAGAGGGCAGACTCTGCGGCATCATATCTCCACTGAGCTCCCTCCCCAAATTCTATCCTCCCCAGGCTCCTCTTCAAAATCTCCAGGAATTTTCTACCAACCACCACTAGGGCAGCCTGAAGTTCTCCCAGAATTACAGCTGCTCTCCAGAGTACAGAAATCACTACCCCTGGAGGAAATGATAGCTTTGGAGGGCAGACGATAAGCTCCCTCCCTTCCACAAACTCCACCCTCCCCAAGCACCACTCCAAAATCTCCAGGAATTTTCCAAGGTAGAATTAGCAGCCTGATCCAGTAGATACTTGGTGGCTCTCCTGTTCTTGCAGTCTCAAGTGGGCAGAAATACTCGTGGGACAAAGTGGAGCAGTGTTCCCTCTGAGTTGAGTTAGTGTGAGCTAGCTCACAGTTTTTTAGACTCCGGCTCACACATTTTTGTCTCAGCTCAGGAAGGATGGCTCCAGAGCAAACTGATTTATGCAGGAGCCAAATCTCTCACTCACAACTTTAATGCCAGTAGCTCACAAAATAGAATTTTTGCTCACAAGACTTCACAGCTTAGAGGGAGCATTGGAGAGGAGATGGAGAGGAGACTCAGCTACAGAGTCTGTTTCACCTTTGTAGGCATCTCCAAGCTGGACTCAAGCAGAAGCTCTTAAAGCCTGGCTTGCTGCCAGAGAGGCCTTTGGCAAGAGTCAAAGGGCTCTTGTCCACTTGTCTCTTTCCCAGAGGCTTGCTGGCATTTCCAGGCTGGTTACTGTACATTAATAGATATTTTTTCATTGTACTTGAAAGGCCTACTACCTGAGCAATGTTAATGAGGACCGGTGGTGATGAGCTATCTGTTTAACGAGAGGCCAACTTAATTTAAATGAAATTAAAATGACTAATGGCTTTATTCAATTAAATTAAAATGACTAATGACTTGATATAAATGTTTCTTTCCATCTCTTTGACGCATATTGTTTAACTGATTGGGTGGGTCACCATGCACGCCAGTGGGCTGCATTTGGCTTAGTGAGTCACCAGCTGCATAGGCTGGATCCAGTTATTTTTATGTTCAACCCTTCCTGCTTCTTGCAACCCTTAAAATTCAGATTGGATTGTTTTGTGAATGACGGGTGACACAGTGGAGGAACCATGCAAAGGATGTAAGAGAAAGGGAACTCAAGGGTCAGTTCACATCCTTTTGCTACCAGGTCCAGCAATGCATCCGGGTTCCTTTATGTATATTCCAACCATTATTAGAAGTAGGGACGGCATTGCATTTTCATCCCTGCTGTTTCCATTGAATAAGCCCTGCTCTGATTTTGTTTTTCCTTTGTGCAAACTGAACCTGTATACAAGAACATAAGCCAATGTTGGATCAGGCCAACAGCCCATCCAGTCCAATACTCTATCATACAGTGACCAACAATAGCAAGTGCATCAGGAGGTCCACTCGAAACCCTCCCACTGTTGCTCCCCCCAAGCACCAAGAATATAGTGTATCACTTGACCCAGATGGAGAGATCCTATCTATACCTTGTGACTAATAGCCACTGATGGACCTCTGCTCCATATGTTTAATAAATTCCCCCTTGAAGCCATCCATGCTTGTAGCCACCACCACCTCCTGTGGCAGTGGTAGCGACTCAGCTTGCTTACGGACCTCACAACATTAAAAAGGCTGATCCTGTAATTCTTTGATTTCACACCATTCTTGGTTTCCTTACGCAAATGTTCTCCAGAAGAAGAAGAACATTGTCAGTGTTGTTTCTGCACTGATAAGCCAGCATTATCGCTGGTACAATGTTTATACATGTCAATGACATACATTGTCACCATAAATACTGTATGATCTGCACATCAAAACCAGACATATGACACAAGACAAATGAATCTGCAAAGCAGAGAACCAACAGCATTGATAAAAATATGAACACATGTAAAAAATATTTTAAAACATGCAGTCCCCCATCAGGAGAAGCATGTGGAATGGCAAGATCAGATGGTGATGCAGGTTTACACAGAAGCAACTGCATGGTTAAGTGTTGGACTGGGAAGATGACGCAAGGAAAGAGGGCTAGTGAATGGAAAAGTGAGCTCTATTTTGTGTGGGTTCCCTGTGGACTGGTGTCATATTACATTTGTTGTGAGTCATGGAGAGAGAGGCCTTATACAGGCCATCAGATCCAAATCCCTGCACCTTGCAGAAAATCCCAGCTAAAGAATTTCCAGCAGACTCTTTCCCAGCTTCTTGCTTGAAGACATTCACTAAGGGAGAACTAGTTCCACTGTCAAACTACTCTTACCATGAGAAAGTTTTTCCTGAAGTTCAACCAAACTCTACCTTTGTGTAATTTAAGCCTGTTTCCTCTAGTCCTACCCTCTAGAGCATTAGAAAACCAATCTCTGCACTCTTCCTTGTATTTGAAAGGTACAATCATCTCTCCTCTCAGGTCTTCTCTGCTCCGGGCTAAATACAAACAGTTCCTTATTTCTCATGACTTGGACACTCCGCTTCTATTAACGCAGCCTAAAAATCTCATTAATGTGTGACTTCTGCATTGAATATTTAAAACTGAGGACCATGGAGATTGTCATTATCATGTTGAGGCACTCCATGTTTCCTCCCCTCCTAAAAATTGCCATAATTATCTTGAGTTAGGGCATGGACATTAACATCACAATGGTAACTCCAGTGTTGAGCAGTTCTGTATGGTCAGGGATCACATTGGCTAAAGAAAGGCTGTTTTCAGTGTTGTCCTTGTGATCTGAATAATGCCTGCATTGCTCTTTGTTCTAAGTATCTGTTGCAGGAAAGTTGTGCACTAAGGGGGAAATTGACTGCTTTGTGGAAATTTCAGTGCGCAAAATTTCATTTCATATTCAGAACCAGGGCGTTTAGAAATCAGACTAAAGATACTGGAATTAGGACTGGGCATGCTGAGAACTGCATGGCAAATACGTTTGATAGACAAATATACCGTTTTCAACATCTGTGCTAACCCATGAGCCAAGCCTAGGATGGACTAGTCTCATTTTCAATGTTTGCCACCTAATTTGGGAACCAAACAAAGGAGAACTGCTCCACAAGGTGGTGATCCCATGGCAGGGTGGTTGAAAACTGGAATTCCTCGGGGGGGGGGGGGAGGTGTGCAAAAATGTGTGTGAACTGACACACATAAACACCAGACACAAATAAACACCAAATGACAAGACTTTTTTTTAAAAAAAAAAATTACATAGTGTTCGTTTCTGTTTGGTAGACTGTTTGTGTTCATTCTTCATTTAAACAATTGGTGGCAAAGCGCAACAAGGAGGCAGCAACTGGTGTGTGTGTGAGGTTAATGGAAACTATATTTGACTATGTGTATGTGCAGAAAGTAACTGGGTGAACAGGTTCAAGGTCAACATGAACTGGCCTCCAGACAATCAGGTCCCTGCTTGTGACAGGCAAGCCAAACAGGAAAGCTCTTGAGCATTTCTAGACAGAACTGAGGTTAAAAAGAAGCCATAAAAATTCCACATACCTCTTTCAGCGGGGGGGGGGCAATTTCCCCCCCATGGCATGGAGGAGCCTTCACACTGAAGAGGAGTCTGTGTCCACATGATGGAGGCAATTGACCCAACACAATTTTTTTGTCTCACTCCTCTGTGGCAAAATGGAGGATGTTGACCTTGTTGCCTTGGCCAAAGGGGCTCATGACCTCCCTCCAGCTTTTCAGAGTGAGGGCTCTGTATTCTCTCTGGGACAATGACATATAACCAGTCCCATTGGGTACATGGCACTGTAACCATCATTATGTGCTACATGATTCCTGGTTGCCCGGGGCGGTGTAGTGAAGGAGAAAGATTCCCCCGACGGGGCCTCTGATGAAGCAGGTTGGGGTTGCAAACAAGCTTTTAAAACTGCGCATTTGTTGTCATGGGAGGAGTCCTGGGGGGAACTGAACACACATGCTCGACAGCACACTTTCCCAAAATGTTCTTGAGTGAACAAACATTCAGTGCCTCCCAAGCTGGACTGGAACTGGGAGCAAGACCTAGAAAGGGTGGCCTGTAAATCCAGCTGTAGTCTCCAGCTGCTTCCTTAGCATGCGTGTTGAGCAACCTGCCATCAGCTGGTTCTGTGACCTCACACAGCTGTCACATTGTATCATGTTCTGTACAACACATGACACAGTCTGAAGGCTCAAGGGAGATAGAATCCAATTTGACTTTTTCAGAATACATTCACTTGGAAACAGACGGAAGGATATCTAGGTAAAGCTACTTATTTTTAATCTTTTAAGCCCTTTGAAAAACTTCATGTGTGTGAGAGAGAGAATGACACAAATGTGCAAAGGGAAGTGGGAGAAAGAGAATGTCTGAGCTCCAGCCCATGACTGTCTTAAGTGTCACCACATCTTCCCAGGTCTTCTACCCTGGAATCCACACAAAGATATCTTTGTTGCCACCAAAAATAGATTCCTATCACCAAACTTCCTGGAGATCTCAGGGAGGAGTGATGGCTCAGTGGCAGAGCATCTACTTGACATGCAGAAGGTCCCAGGTTTGATCCCTGTCATCTCCAGCTAGAAGGACCAGCTAGGAGGTTGTCAAGGAGTCCAAGACTGAACCCCAGGGCTGTTGTACACAAGTAATCAAACTCTTCTTTTTATTTTTAAAATTATATAAAGTTTTATTTAGTTTCTATCAAAACAAAAGGTTTAATCTACAGGCAACACAACACTCTAAAGTCACACAGCAAAAAAACCCCAAGAAAACTAGCTTAACTAACACATTTCCAAGACCTGCATTAGATGGCACAGACCTTAAGTCCAAGACTCAAAGGCCATAGCTTATGCATCCTCTACAATGCTGTCTATTGCAATACAAGCATATCATAGTCCAGGCCTTCAGTCCATCAGAATCTCAGCTAGCTTCCTTTTCCCAGGCTCTTAGCTCAGTTATAGTTTTTGGCCTAGTAGCATCAGGTGATAATGACACCCAATCAAGACACCTTCTTGCTGGGACCCTCTAGAAAATTACCTCATCACTCCTGATCCATTTCCTCCCATCCTATGGGCCACAGGTTCTCATGAGAAGCTTATTACCACATTTCCAGCTCTGGCCTTGAAGATAATAAGGGCTGTGTAGGCAGAAAGACCAATTAGCAACACCTGAAGGATGGAACAAGCCCGCTACCATTCACATTAACTCCGGGGGGGGGGGTGTCAGGGGTGCTTTGCCTCACAGAGGTAATGTGACAGACTTCCACCTGAGATCGAGGAAAGCTGCTGCCAGTCTGAGTAGGTGATATTGACCTTGATGGACCAAAGTTCTGGTTCAGTATAAAGCACTGTGACGGAATTAAAGGTTTGTGTACTGCAGCAGGTAAACACAAGAGCTGCAGAGTCATGTGATTGACAGAGGAGGGGCCAGAGTGCTCAGAATTTGCAGTGAGTGACAGATACTTGTGAACAGCTGACAGTTGAGAGTTGACAGTTGGGAGAGTCAGTTGGAAGAAAGTGTGCATAAAGTTAACTGGAGAGCTCTGAGGAGGACAGAAGCCTCTGGGCTCAGTAGAACCAAACAAATATCAGTTTGTGTGGAAAACTGTGGCTGAACAACCCTCTGGACTGGTACCCTCTAAGTATAAAGAGGAGAGTGACCAGAGAAGGTAAAGTATAAGACCTCAGTGGTCACAAACATCAGATATACTGCTCCAAAGGAACTTAAAAAGGTGGCTAAGGAAGGGCTAAGGGTCTAGAGGAGTCTGGGAAGCTGAGGTTGTTGCATCAGTAGAATCAAGAGACCAGACAAATAAAGCCCAAAGGCTAACCACCAAATAGTTAATGGAGAGTGGAGTCAGAGGAGGGTTTTGTGAACCAAAGAACATCTGTGTTATACTGAGAATGATAAGCCTACAGCCTATGTGAAGGCAAAGTAAAGTGTTTATTCAACAAAGAAACAAAATATCCTGTGTAAATACAACCCATCCCCCTGTTTAGTTTTCTGTACAATAAAGAACTGTGTTATTTGATTTTCACAAGCACTGGTGCCTGACTTTCTGGTAAAGAATTATACTGGGCAGTGGTCCTCACTATATCTATAAGTTATATCAAACCCCGAAGAGACTATTTTTATAGAGAACTGGTCAGCCTTCAGAAAACAGAACTGATCAGTCACTTCACAGAAAAACAAATGGAATCCAGTACAAATATAGAAATATAGGCAGTGACTCCACAGCTTGGTCGCAGCAACAGCCAGGGAGAGGTCATTGTGTTATAGGCAGCTTGATGAGATGGGATGTGGTTTGCTAGAGATGATTCTGTACTAGCAAATTATGGCCGGACATGACTCATTATTCCCACATGTAGTCAGTTAAGACCTTGGCTGCGGTCACACACACTAAATAATCCACTTTCAATCCACTTTCAGTCCACTTTCCAACTGGATTTTACTGTGTGAACTGGAAGAATCCCATTAGAAAGTGCATTGAAAGTGGATTATTTAGTGTGTGTGACCGCAGCCAAGGTCTTAACTGACCACATGTGGGAATAATGTGTCATGTCCGGCTATAATTTGCTTTTACATTTCATTTCAAAGATCCAGCAACAGTTTGCTTCTGTTTCCTCTGGGTCAGCACGGTCATTTTAGAAGAAGAGTAACAATTCTTCTCCTCTTAGGCAAGAAGAGCAGGTTGGAGTGGCTTCTGTTTCAAGGCGTTTTATCATTCTATTGGATGTCTTCTGGTGTTATGGATGTTATATTGCTGCTTTTATTGGCTTCTGAAATTTTATGATGTTTTTATCTAGTCTGAAGGCTACCTCGAACATTGCAGAGAAGGCAGGATATAATTTTTAACAATTGTAATAACACTACTTATAATAACAAGCTCCATCCTCAGTGAAATGTCTCGACAAACAGTGCTGAGGTGTAGGAGTAATTTATTGCTGACATTAATACGAGAATTTATTTCCACTTGGAAAAGTGTGTGTGTGTGTCGGTAGGTAAGTATCTTTATAATTTGTCATAGGATTAAGGGGTAACCTGTTTCACCAAGGGGCTCCTTCTGGGCAGCTAGTGTAGATGACTACATGGAAGAGTACATCTGCAACATGGTAAGTCAAATTCCCTACAAGTCAAAATAAGGGTAGTAATTTCATTCATTCATTCATTCATTCATTCATTCATTCATTTATACCCCTCCTTTCTCCCCAGTGAAGACCCAAGGTGGCTTACATCATTCTCCTCTCCTCCATTTTCCCTCACAACAACCCTGTGAAGTAGGCTAGGATGAGAGAGTGTGACTAGCCCAAGGTCACCTAGCAAGCTTCCATGGTATGAGTGGAGATTCCAACCTGGATCTCCCAGATACTAGCCTAACACTCTTAACCATTACACTAAGGATTTACTAAGTAAATCTTCAAAGCCCCATACCAAAGGGCTAAACTACATATGATGCAGGGGATCCAAGACGGTCTCCCTACGCCTACTGTTTACAGTGCAGTCCTAAGCAAAGTTAAACCTTTTTTGCGTTCACTGGCATCGATAGGAGGTAGAACTGAGGGTGGAGTTGTGGCTCAGCAGTACAGCATTTGTTTTATGTGCTGAAGGTCCCAGGTTCAATACATGGTACCTCCAGTTTAAAAAGAGCAAGTAGTAGGTGATGTTAGTTTCAGAGGGTGGCCCTGTCAGTCTGCTGTAGAACAGCTAGATTCAGGTCCAGGAGCACCTTAGAGATGAGTAAGGTTTTCAGGGTATAAGTTTTTAAGAGTCAACACCTGAGAGTCACTCTCTAAGGTGCTGCTGGACTCAGATCTAGTAGATGATGAGAAAGACTGCATCCTGAGACACTGGAGAGCCACTGCTAGTCAGAGGAGGCAGTGCTGACCTAGGCAGACCAATGGTCTGATTTGGGAGAAACCAGCTGCATGATTGGTGCCATTTCTCCAATTGAAACAGGTTGTGTTATTAGAAAAGGAAAATCCTTCCCTCTGATTTTTACGAGATGCTGTAGGACAATACTATTTCAGAGAGGAGTTTTTTTGCCAGTCTGTTCTTTGGATGGGCACTATGGTGGACTGTTTCATTGATATACTGATGATTTTGTGCTTATATTTGACTGTGGGTTGTAACTTGTCGTGTTAGATATTTTTAAAATGTTTTTGCATACATTTATAAGCTGCCTTGATCCCCTGTTTTCAGGGATCAGGTGCTGGACAAAAGGAAGCTACCATTTCTCAATGACTGTGGAGGTTCCCCAGAATGACTGCAGGGCTAGCATTTGAGAGTAGTTCTCTGCAAATCTGGATCCGTAGATCTGGATCTCCTGCTTTATTCCCTCCTGATCCAGGAATTTTATTCTGTGTTCTTTTCCACTGCTCTTTAAATCCTGTTTCATCTGAAGACTTCTTGATATTAAATTCAAAACTAAATATAAGAGAATATAAGAGCCCGCCCATCATGCAGGTTCAGACTAGTGGCTGCCCTGACCTGGATGGCCCAGGTTAGCCTGATTTCGTCAGATCTCAGAAGCTAAGAAGGGTCTACTCTGGCAAGTACTTGGAAGGGTGAACTCCAAGGAATACCAGGGTTGTGACACAGAGGGAGGCAACAGCGGGCCACCTCTGAAACATCTCTTGTCTAAAAAAACAAGTGCGGCTTGCCATCTAGTGGATTTCCTGGTTATGCTACACACAATGCCATATGATAATAATAATAATAATAATAATAATAATTAGACTAGTGGCCCATTTAGTCTAGCACCATGTTTCACACAGGGACTGTGGCTCAGTGGTATAGCATCTGTTTGGCATGCAGAAGGTCTCATATTCAATCCCCGGCAGCTCCAGCTAAAATGATCAGGTAGTGAGTGATGTGAAAGACCTCTGCCTGAGACCCTGGAGAGCTGCTGCCAGTGTCAGTAGACAATACTGATCTTGATGTACCAAGAGTGATTCAGTATGAGGCAGCTTCATGTGTTAATGTAAGATGTCCCCTGAGAGAAAAGCAGGGAGAAGAGGCCAAATACTCTCACTATTGTTGGCCCCCCAACATTGGTATTCAGAGGGGTACTAACTCTGAATCTGGAAGTTTAATTTTGTTATTGTAGCTCATAGCGATAGATGGACCCATCATCCTCAAATGTATCTATTCCCCTTTTATCAGCAGTTAAACTAGTGGCCATCATCTGGTGGCTGCAAATTCCAGAAGTAAATTACTCTTTGAGTGAAATAGTATGTCCTTTTGTCTGTTCTAAATTGCATTATGCAAATGTTGCCACAGCTTTCCTTCCTTTCATTTGCATCTCCCCCACTTTACAGATGTGCATCGATGAAACAGTGCAAAAACAAGAGCAAAAACTGTGTACATAATAATGGTACATGGTCGCACCCAGACTGGGGTTTTGGTGCACTATTTTACCCATTCACAAGATGCTCTGGTGCGCTGATAAATATCACATGACTTTGATATACCTAATACATTTTTAATCAATTCACATGTTCACACAAATAGCACAGTGAGGAGGGGAAACTCATGGAACTTAAAAGCATGGGAAGCCGCAACAGGAGGCACATGCACAGAGCTCTGTACTAAATTTAGATGTTTTTTTAAAAAATACAGTGGATTACTAAGGCATTATTTCTTCAGTTTAGAAAAACAGGCAATTTGGAATTCCAGATCCTGGGAGATGAGGTGGATTTTAGAAGAATCCAATGTGAAAATGCATGTCTAAAATATACATGCTGGCTGTGGTTACACATGCCAGTTGGAGCACAGGGGAAGCGAGGCTATTTCCTCAGGAGGAATTTGACACGCAGTTGCGAGATCACACATCCCTTTGAAGCTGCAGCCCGTCACCATGTGATCAGATGCAACCATGGGTGAGTCGGGGGGGGGGGGGTTGCCTTTTGTTTCCCTTGGCCATAAACAAAGAATCACACCTCCACACTCGGCTCCCTATGGAGTTTGCGACTATGTGCATACTGCGAGGGGGGGGAACAATGGCACGGAGTTGGGATGGAATGAGCAGACCATCCCGATGGCATGAGTGCATGCTTGAGCAATCAGACAGGGGAAAGTCTGTCCATGGCCCATCACAACCAGTTAGAGCCAGACTTTCCCCAGTGTCTTTTAACTCTGCTTTTGTGGCAGAGCAGCAGGGTTCCTGATGACTGTGGGACCTTTCCCAGATGTTCCTGTCTGATCATCTCCTTTAGATCCAACAGGCATTCACAGCTATGTTGGATCTAAAGGTGCATGTGATCACAGCCGCTGGTTGAATTTAGAGGCAACTGAGGGTGCGAGCACACAGCCCTTTAATGCGGGAGGAAGGGCTGTTTCCTCCTGCATTTAAAGGGGCCAACTACACAACAAGTTCCGCGCCGAAGCGGGCTCAAACGCGGGTTCCTCCCGCATTTTCTGACCCCAGGAAAATCAACAGTTTTCCCGGGAGTCCTGGGAGGTACCCGCATTTGAGCCATCTGGCCAGCCCTCTCTCACAATCAATGCAAGAGCAGGGCTGTCCAGATGCCCCCCCACCTTCCCCCCCCCCTTTTACACTTGGGCGCTTGGCCACTCAAGCGCCCAAGTGTAAAAGGGAGGGGGAACCCGCACTTACCAGATGGCCGGCGGGGCTTGAGGAAGGGTGTCTCCCCCGGCCACCGCCACCACAAACAGCCACTGCCGCAAACAGCCGCCGCCGAACTCCTGGGAACACCACCGCCGCTTCCGCTGCCAAACTATGGGGAACGCCGCCGCTTCTTCCACCTCGTCCGCTGCTGCTGCCTCCTCCTTCGCCACCTCCTCCATCACCTGCTGCCTCCTCCTTCTCCACCCGCCGCCACCCGCTGTTGCAGGGGTTGGGATGTGTAAACACCCCAACCCAAGGTAAAAAAACATGGCCCCTTTAATCAAGTCTGCACTGCCTAGTGACAGAAGTAATCACCATTGCTGTGTTCTGCTTATATCATTTTAAATAAAGTGATTAATCCTTCAGTCAACCCTCATCCCAAAGACAGGAAGCCCCTAGAACTCCTGGCCATTTGGAGGTGTGGAGCAAACATGGGTGGCACTAATGCGCTGCATCCCACTCAGGCTGGTAGCTACAGTTGGGCATTTTGAGGCCTGGCCCCCCAACTTCCTTTTCGCTGAGCCCCCCTGACTCTCTGGCAAGATGCCAAGGTGGCCATGAACTCCCCCTGCACTGCTGCGGGCACCACTTCTCCTTGCCTTCCCCCTGTGCCATACCTTTCTCTGGGCTTGTGACTGCTTTGCTGCTTCCTGGACTATGGTGGGGAGGGCGGGTGCCTTATACCCAGAGGTCCTGAAGTCATGCTTGGTTCTCTGCGCAAGTGGTCATGGCAGGGGGAAGAAGGGCGAGCACTGCTTTGTCTCGCTGGAGCCTGCTGTGCCCTTCCCTAACAGCCTCCATATGGGAAGACCAGCTGGGGCAGGGGCCAGCAAGCCAACATGAGTTTTTTATTATTATTATTTCAATGCCCCCCAACTTTTTACAAGGGCCCCGATTTAAGAAATCCTGGCTACGGGCCTTATCCCTCTGTAGGCCATGCCCGAGCATCGATTTCTTTTCTGGGCTACCGAATATGCTTTATTCTAGAATGCCTTTATGCTTGCCAAAGCCATTTACAGATGTGTGTACTTTCAGCACCCATGCCCGCTCCCTTTGGTAACCACATTTTTAATGCGTATGTAGCAATGAATTTAAGTACATGCTCCGTGTTCCCTGCCTGGCTCCTTCGGCTTGACACTTTCATCTGCTTGCAACATGTGGCATACAACGTTTCAGCAAGGCAAGTGTCAGAACTGTCAGGAAGATTAACAATAGGTATTTGAAAAGAAAACAGTAGGTAGTTAAAGAGCTGTTCTCGGGATGTGATTTATGGAGGTCTTTATGACAGAACCATGCTTTCGCCGAGGAAACAGTACATGTTCCAGTAAAACCCAAATAATGGATGTTCTGATAAACAACTTGATCTTTACAGGAGATGTTATTTGACTCTTGCTTTCTTACAAGATGGCCAAGCGACAAGAAGGAAGCCACTAAAGCCATTGGCCTCTGAGAAAGGACCAAATGTTACTCACAGAAGAGTCTGCTCGGTACATGAACATCTGGTTGCTGACAGTTTTGCTCAAGCAGTTGGAATGTCTGCAAATATTCCATAACCACACAGCAGCCCAGAGAATGGCTAGGAGAGGAAGGTTCACAAGACAGAAGGGGAGAATAGCGATTTTTTTTTATTTCTGTGGATACAGAGAACAGGAAAAAGAGAGATGGATTAGACTCAGAATCCTCTCAACACAACATGGTTTTGTCTGTCAGGAAGGCTTTGGACTCTTGAGAGAATCCATGCACGTCTCCCTGCCTTTTTTCCCCTTTGCTTTTCCTTTTCAGCAGTCCATAACTCAGACGACAGTCAAGAGAGGCAAATATTTATGGTATGGCTGATGGACTCATATTATTGAGTGATGTTCATTGAAGCCTAGTTGATGTAGCATTTGAAAAGGTGTTTTATTGCTATTTTTTCCCCTCTCCTAACAAGAAAGTACTACCTTTGTCCAGGGATAGCCTTTGACAGCCACTACCAATGGGACTGGTGCTCAGTTGCATGCATCCTGTTTTATGAGACATTTGAAAGACAAAAGCAGCTGGGCTGTTTATTTATGGAGGGCCCTGTTCTTCTCAGCTACCGAAGGAGCCTATACGGGATCCTGGCTTTTTTCTGATTTATCATCAAGTAGGGTCTCCCAACACTGTGTTCACAATTCCTGGGAGATTTGGGGAGTGGTGCCTGTTTAGTATAGTAATTAGGAGTGGCGGACTCTGATCTGGAGAATGGGTTTGATTCCCCAGTCCTCCATGTGAAGCCAGCTAGGTGACCTTGGGTCAGTCACAGTTCTCTCAGAGCTGTTCTCTAAAGAGTAGTTCTCTCAGTGCTCTCTCAGCCCCACCTACTTCATAGGGTGTATGTTGTGGATAGGGGAAGCAAAGGAGATTGTAAGCCACTGAGACTCCTAGTGAAGGGCGGGGTATAAATCCAACTCTTCTTCTTCTTCTGGAGAGGATGTGATGTCACTTCTGGGTGTTACTCTAGGCACCTCCCCTAGTCTCTATGGTATTGCTACATCCTAGTTCCCCAACTCCAAATGGCTTAATTTGCAAGAACAGTTTATATGTTTAATCCTCAATACAGACAATGCAATCCATTGTCCATATCAGGGATGGCTGAACTATGGCTTATGAACCACATGCAGCTTTTCTGCAAGCCAACATCCTCCCATGGCATTCAGGTCCTCTACCTTCCCAACTTGACTGGTCCTTTTCCTATCCTCTTTTGACTGCCATATGTTCTTGCACTGACCACAGCTTTCTACAGCCTCTAATATTTGGCTGAACGGTACCTTTGCCTAGATTCTTGTTATTTTATATAAGGTGGAGAGATAGCAAAACAAAAAATCCAAAATGCTTGTGTACTTCTTTGCAGTTTTTATATACCTCTTGTGGCTCCCACCTGCTGAAAGATGTTCATATGCAGAAAGTTTGATCATCTCAGGTTTCTGTTGAGGATATTTATGACATGTCTATTTCCTGTGGGCAGCCAGGAAGGGGAATATTAATTACAAGATTCATACTGAGTGAGGACGAGTGTATTTTAATAGGAAGGCAGCCACACATGACCCATGTACCTTTGAGACCACCTCTCCTGGTATACCTCCCAGAGAGCATTATGCTCGGCTGATAAGAACCTGCTGGTGGTCTCCGGCCCAAGAGTCATCCAGCTGTCCTCAACCAGGGCCAACATGGTGGAACTCTCTGCCAAATAACATCCAGGCCCTGTGAGATCCAACACAATTCCATAGGGCCTGCAAGGCAGAGATGTTCTTCCGGGCACTTGGTTGAGGGCAGTGACGGTTTCCATCAGTCTGGTGCTCTTGTCTTCCTGGGCCCCCTGTGGGTCAGCGGCATTGTCAGTAGTCTCAGTGTCATCTTCGTTAGGTTTCATTGTGTTTTATTCGATTCTACTCTTTCATTGCTAATTTATATATGTATATTTTTACTGTTGTACACTGCCCTGAGCCCTGTCCTACAAGAAAGGGTGGTTTACAAATCTAACATAAAAACAACAACAACAACAACAACAATGGATGCAAGAACACAGGCTTGCTAGCACCACCCTGACAGATGGGTTACATACAGAGCCAATTCTCCTGTCTGTCTGTCTGTCTGTTTGTTACTCTTTGGGCCACAGCAAACTCCAGCCTCTATCCTGGGACTGATGGACAGTAATCATCCTTCCTTGTGCCTACTGAATTTCTGGGCACAGGAGATCTTGAATACCAACAGACATTTCCTTTGAGTTGTAAAGGTTGGGAACAGAAGATTTCTGATCCCAAAAGCCCTATCATACCTCATATTGCTTTATACCTTCTGCTATCATTCATATTGACAGCAGTTATTTCCAACTTCTAGCAATCTGCTATGAAACCTGCAGCTTCAGGGTGGAAGAGAGGACTGTCCTTACTGGATAGTGTTCTTTCTACTAGAGCTCTGGTAGCACTTTAAAGACTAACAAAATCAATTTCAGCATAGCTTTTTTGAGTCAGAGCTCACTCCTAGTTTCAGGTGGGTAGCTGTGTTAGTCTGTAGCAGCAGAACAAAATTCAAGTCCACTAGCACCTCAGAGACCATACATTTTTCCCAGTGTATACGTTTTCCGTGGTGTGGTCCATGGGGTCGCGAAGAGTCGGACTTGACTGTGACTGAACAACAACAAAATAAGTTTTCATGAGTCAAAGCTTACTTTGGCAGAGCTCGCTCCTATGGGTCTGAAGACTTGAGATTTGACTCATGAATACCTATACTGAAAGAGATTTTAAGCCACGGCTGGAGTCCAGTTTAATTTTCAAGCTCACCTTTTTTAAAATTCTTCCTTTCATGAGAGCTAGAAACTTAGCAAGGATCTGAGCATCACAATGGGGAAATGTTGCAGCCTGCATAACAGAATCAGAAGAGCTAGCAGACAGTTGTTGGCATAAACATCAGGTAGACTCCCAATGCCAGGGTAGAATTCAGACTCTAATCTGTAGCATCTGCTCATCATTCTCTCTCTCTTTCTCTCTCTGTTTAATAAGCTGGCATTTTCTGGTTCCACTCATCGGTTGCTTTCTCCCTAATTTTGCAATAACGCTTGAGATCAAGCCCTGTGTTCCTACTGGAATGACTTGATTGGGGAGATCATGTCTAGGCAAGACTTTACTATTAACTCTCATCAAGACAGATTCTTGCTCTGCTTCAGAGAAACAGCAGGTAAGTTGGACGGGCTGCTCTGCAAAACAAAACACATTAAGACGGCTTAAGCCTTGAGCAATCAGAGCTATAGAAGCATTGTTAGTGAGAAAACATCTAACCCATAGGACATTTCTGCTACTACAATCTAAGTGATTGAAATGAGCATTACTATCCCTTGGTTTAACACAATGGATTTCATGCCTGAAGGGGCCCTCCAAATTGCCTCTAAAGAATCAGATGTGCTGAAAAATAGCCATACATGGTTTGTAAGTACAGGAGATCAGCCAAACATTATTCAGAATAAATGTCATCGGCAGTCACTCTTTCTGGCCAGCGCAAAAGGTTTTGGAATTACATCATGCAAATGCCTCAAACAGAAGTGAGCAAAAGAGAATCTAAAACTGGGATGGGTTCAACTTTCTCAGTTCTGCTGTTTCGACCTGAAAATCCCTGTGCTGCTCATCTTGTAAATTTCACTTTCTCTTCTGCCACCAAAATGTGGGATTCTTTCTTATGTACCGGCATCTCCCAAATAGACTGGAAACAACCATGTTGGGTTTAAATAGCTTTATTTAAATGATAGAACTGCATCCTATAACTATCAAAGTTTTAGGGCACATGTCAACTAGGTCAGCCCGTTGTCACACAGATTTTGGGCTCGACCTCTCTCCCCTGCAGTTGCTAGTTTTGTTCATCCTCACCTGCACATGAACTATGCTGAGAAATACCACACATCATCCTGTTTCCCCAATATACCTTTAAGACAATTGAGGGTTGATTGATGCTGCTCAACACCAAGGGACATTCTCTCTCCAGCCTGCCCTGCCATAGAAATGAGTGATGGGCTGCTTTAGGAAAGGCCCTTCATCCTTCTGATTCTCAGGGTGGGCCCCAATTATCCTTTCCCATCTTGAGCAACCAACCACCCTTAATTATGGGCTTACCAATCAAAAGATCTGGCCTAGCTATTTATTTTTTAATTTATTTTTATTTTATTGATTTTTACTCCACCCATTCCGGCCTAGGCTGGCTCTGGGTGGCTCACAACAAGATAAAACTTTCAATACATTAAAACATTCATCACATTTAAAATAATGTTAAAACAACAATATTAAAGTGCTAGCAGCTCAGTATTCACACTATATCTTTGGTCCACTACAGCTGTGAGGGAAAAAGGGGAACTAGGCCGGCAGTAGTCACAGGGACCTATCGGCCAGGGCTACCACCCTAGATGTCAGTTGTTACTAGTAACACCCTCACTGGTCAAACTACAGTGGTGGCAGTGGTGATAGTGGTAGTGGTGGCACCAAAGACCTGGCGGAAGAGCTCCGTTTTATGCCACCGATATGTCACAATGGCACCTATGGCTTTGAGTGAACCTTGCACCATTTTCTGTTTCATCATGTACATTGTTCCACTTTATTGGTGTATCAAGAAATCTGCATTATAGTCCTGACCTGGTTAGCCCAGGCAAACCTGATCTCATCAGATCTCAGAAGCTAAGCAGGGTCGACTCTGGCAAGTATTTGGATGGGAGACCTCCTTGGAACACCAGCAGTCAGGAGGCAGGGGCAGGCTTCATTCAGCCACCTCTCTGAATATTCTCCAGGTTTTGAGTAGGGAGTGGGTCACTAGATGTTGCCATGACTTCCAGGTGCACACACACACATGCACATATGAAAAATACAAAAAAAACCCCAAAATTAAATCTGCATTATAGAAGTACATTATGTACAGAGATGACATGTATTTGCACATATACATTTTATATTGATTACATACAAGAAAAAAGCAACAGATCTTTCACATTTTTACAACATACTTCAAAGAGCTCAGAGTGGAATTATGGGTCTCCCCCATTTTAGCTTCTCAAGGCTGTGATGTAGGTTAGGCTGAGAAAGAGCAACTGACAAAGGTCACCCAATGAGCTGCAGGGTGAGGGTGAACCAAACTGAGCTTTGGTTTGGGTGAACCAAAATCATTCACAGTGACAAGATATGGAAATCAAAAAAGAGGGATATTCATCTATCATCTCCATAGGATCACAACAGAGTTTTAGAGAGCAGTTTGAAGCAGGTCCACTCAGAATCCTATTTAAACTTTTTATTCAACTGAACTTAATCCCCGGGAAGTATTGTCACCAGCACCTCTCCCCAGATGAAGATGTGGGGAAAGCTAGTGTGGGTGTAACAAGTTTATTTAAATTGCCAATCTATTTTGTAACTTATGTCAATAAGCTAATTTAGGAAAGTTGCCCCAGGCAAGCCTAAGTGGGGCTGCTGACATTTGGGCAACACTATCTTGGCTCCAGATTTGTCCATGGTTACACCAGCCTTGATTATCCTTGCCCATTAATAAATGTGCCCTTTATTTACTTCATTTATAGTCCAACCTTTCTTTTCATTTCATTTTTTGTAAAAAAAAATTAAGAAAACACGGGGGATACAGAAAATGGGGGGGGGAAGGGGGTTATACAACATAATTGCATTTATCGAGGACAATCATGTATTACAAAATGTTTAAGACAGAAAATCTTTTCCCTTACACCCCCTTCATTAAAAATTTTAACATGTTGTCTATAAAATACAGTCATTCTTATTTCTGTTGGGGTACAATTATATTTAACATTTTAGGTTTCAAACTTCATAACTATTTTGCAACTACATTATTAGTTTTGTCATTACTACATATTCAATATTAGTAATATTTTCACCTCTTCTACATATTCGTTAAAACTTTTAACAGATAAGTAATACATCAGGGTGCAAAGGAAGGTCTACTATATTTATCACACAAGCAAACAGAAGGTATCACTATTCAGAATCCACTTCAAAAAGATGTTTCCCACTTTCTTACATCCAATATAGTCCACCTTTCTTAATGAGACTTCAGGTAGATTGGTCAGTTTGGTGCTAGTTTGGTGTAGTGGTTAAACACACGGACTCTAATCTGGGAGAACCGGGTTTGATTCCCCACTCCTCTACTTGCACCTGCTGGCACGACCTTGGGCAAGCCGTAGCTCTGGCAGAGCTGTTCCTGAAAAAGATCAGCTTCTGTCAGAGCTTTCTCAGCCCCACCTACTTCACAGGGTGTCTGTTGTGGGGAGGGGAAGGGAAAGGAGTTTGTAAACTGCTCTGAGACTCCTTCGGGTAGAGAAGGGCGGGGTATAAATCCAATCTCTTCTTCTCTCTTCTTCTTGGTAGCAGAAAGTGTCATCAAGTCACAGCTAACTTATGGTGACCCCACAAGGGAGGAACAGAGGTGGCTTGCCTGTGAATAGAAACCCTGGACTTCCTTGGTGGCCTCCCATCCCTTTACTTACCAGGGCCAGCCCTGCTTCACTTCTGAGATCTGACAAGACTGGCCTCGCCAGGGCCATACAGACTAAAACCCAGGCAGATTATGCAGCATAAATCAATGCAGGCAATAGGATGTGACATCCAATAGGTGACCTAATTGGACTACGATTACAGAAATCTGAAGCAAAAAGTACGTACCACAGAACATGATCAATACAAAAAAACTGGCACTCCACAAGTAGAAGACAATGTGGCGGAAGCAGGATAATGCATACTGCAAACAGATCATGCATGCCACCACAATGGTTTAGTCCACTGTCTCATACAGACAACAAAGGGATTTGTTGATGCTTCTTAGCACCATGGCCATTCCCTCCCAACCCACCAGAAGCCATTGTATATCAAATGGAAGGCCCTTCATCAAACAATGTCTCAGGGTGATCACCAATTGGTCCCCACATATATCGACTCACCCTTCCCTATTCCTGCCAGCACTAGCTATTGCCAGAGCAAAGGTAATTATTCCACCTCCACCCCCAGAAGCATTATGTAGCAGGAGGAAAATGTCTCTTCTGACAGACCAATCCTACAGGGACCCAACAAATTTTTGCTCAGCCTGGCTGCATCCAGCTAATCCCATGATGTCTCATGGGAGGGTGAATGGGTCAGCAGAACATGGCAAATGCTTGTATGTGAGAGGCAGAGCTCGCTTATAAAGCCTCCAGTTTCTACCCCCCCACCAATTGGCTGGTTGAAAACCAGCCCTGCGAATTGTATCCCAGGCCTTATCTGAGCTGAGAATGGGCTGGGCCGACCACCTTCCCTGCCTCACCGGCCATTAGCATTGCACTGTTGGTAACCCCCTGCCTAACTCTGATCCATGGTCTCTATGCAAAATGGACTAAAAGTCCCAAACTCCAGAGCTGCATTTTAAAGTTGACATTTCTCTCCTTGTTGCAGAAAGAAGTGTTCATGGGCTGGTCAAGCTGTCCTCTTGCTTGAGCGACAACTGTGGGTATTTGACTGCAACGCGGTTTAATTCTGTTCCATTGTGTTCTCCATTGTGCAGGACCTTCCTCTCCCTTGGCTTGCCAAGCATTTCCCCGCACAGAAGAGAAAGCAAAGGGACAATAGAAAAGGACTGACTTTACTTGCAAACTGTGTCCCTTGCAGAGATTTAAATACCCCATGATACCAAAGTGGCTGCTTGCCTTGAAAAGAACAAAACAACAATTGTTTGGGATTTTTTTTCCCCGAGCTCTTATTTTGTTAAACGTATAAAAAAGAAAGGAAAGGAAAAGGCACACAAGCTCTCTGCTTATACCCACAGGGACTCTTGAAAATAGCCTGGCATAATTCTCTAAACCAGCTGCGGAAACATTTATCCTTGTTTATAATGATGTTCCTCTTGTTTTATCCTTCATCTTTTGTTCAGTGTTCTAACAGGGGGAAGAAGCGGGCTGGCATCTCACGTAAGTGGGAAGCTTTTAAAATATATATTATAGTTTGTTGTCCTAACTAGCCGATCTTTGAATGGCAAACTCCAGTGGCCCGCAGTTTTCAATGGCGGATTTCAAAAAAGCAATCCTACAAATGAGAATTGGCATGACAGCTCTCTCTTTGGCTAGGTCAGTCTCCCCCACACTGCTAATACACGGGCCATTCAAGCATGTTCTAGAATCACTGTGTACTCCAGTGCACATATATTCAGCTGATAAAGAGGCAAGATGCAGTCCGTACAAGTTGATTTACTAGGTGGGAATGTATCTGTTGGGTGGAAAAGGCCAAAAAGATGGACCCCATCCAAGTGGTTGCCAATTTTTACACACTTTATCAACAGGTAGGTTCTTGACCCAAGGAAAGAGATCCTCTGCGCCTTGGTGAGTGTGTGAGTGTGCATGTGAAAGGGGCAAATGGACTTATATGTTGTGAGAATGGGCACTGAAGATCCAGGAGGGAAAATGGCCAGCTAAGAAGTTCACTTACAGTGGTTCCCGTCATGGTGTCCATGGTACCTGCTGATGTGTTTCCTGTTGCCCACTTGCTTCTTCCCCAAGGCATCTTTTCCCTAAAGCTAATATCTGATCCTGGTTTACTTCTTAAAGGCCTCAACAGGAGGAGTATTTCACAGCTAGGGTATAGTTACAGAAAACACCTTGCCCCTAGTGAAAGTGCATGTCATTCCAGATAAAGTACAAAGATGTAGCTGAATGAATTAACAATGAAAAAACAGGTCAATCCCTATGCAAAAGAATAGTCATAAATCTGACATTAAAAATCACAGTATTCAAAAAATACTGGTTGAACATTTTTATCTTCCAGGGCATTTTGTTGCTGATCACTACTATCCTACAAAATGATATCAAGGAAGAATCCAGTGTGAAACTGATGAATTAGGATTCATCAAGAAGTTCAATTCAACCCCTCCAACTCCATCTTAACAAGGACTTTGGGTTTCTCGCTCACTGTGGGTGCTAATGTCTTGCATATCCCACCTTGCACAGATGTATAATTCAGCTATACCTCTACACTTTTCTAACTGGATCTACTTATTGCAATTTGTCCTCCACTTTCCTTGATTGTATCTGATTTTATGTTTATCTTCCTATGGCCATCTATCAACAGTTGAGGATGGCCCTCACCCACTCTGAGCAGATTGATTTTCCCTTTGAGTGGATCTTGTTTTTGTTGTGGGGTTTGTTTGTTTTTTGCAGTTTTTAGTATAAATATATCTGCTACACTTCAAGCATCTGACAAAGTAAGGTCTGACTAATGAAAGCTTATGGAATAAATTTTGTTAGCCTTCAAGGGGTCACTGGACTCCTGTTTTATTTTGCATATTAGCAAAAGTTCCCAGATATACCTCAAGTGCAAAGGTACTAGAAGTTCTGGAGGAGGGACGAGCATGCTGACACCGTTGCACAAGAGGTTCCTTTAGATTAGAAGAACTTGTTTCTAGAGCAGGGGTGGCCAAACTGTGGCTCGAGAGCCACATGCGGCTCTTTCACACATATTGTGCAGCTCCTGGAAGGCAGCTGGGGAAGCAAAGGGGAGGCATACTTTTTCTCCCTCCCTCCCATCTATTGCTTTCTTTGTTTCTCTCTCTCTCTCTTTCTTTCCACCTCTTTCATTCTTTCCATCACTTTCTTAGACCAATTAATATCATTAGTAAACAAATATCATTATCAATATCTGTTTTTACCCCTTTTGTTTTTACTTTTGGCAGTCTCATTTAATGTTAATAAAAAGCAAATTTGCACATTTAAAAAAATTAAAAAGTGTGTGTAATATTTGTTTTTTTCTTGCGGCTCTCAAACATCTGACATTTATTCTATGTGGCTCTTACATTGAGCAAGTTTGGCCACACCTGTTCTAGAAGTATACTGGAGGGATAGGGGTGAGATAATAGTGGTTATCTAACTTTTCCATGCCTGGGACACCTGAGTTGCATTTTTTCAGAGGTTTTTACCTTGATGTTCTCCCCAAGGGTGAGCCAAAGCGGCTTACAAAAATACAATTTAAATGAACTAATGGGGGAGAGATGCAATAAGCAACATCCTGGGCTAGGACTGAATCCACTAGGCTGGTTCACTTTAAGCCATGGACCTTGAGCCGTGGACTAAGAGTCCTTTGGCTTATGCTAAAATGCTCTTGCTTCTGGCCATGCCCAGAACTAAATATCTGCAAGCAGGAAGGCGCACAGAGGTTAAATGAGGAACATAGAGTCTAGCTGGAGCTTAGATGTTATGCTACTCATGAAGATGTTCCCAAGAACTCGCTTCTCTTGCTATTGCAATTACATCAGCATCACATGACAGGAAGAAGGGGAGCCAGAGTTATGAGCTCACTGTTGGCAAGGCCAGGAACATGGTTAGAAAATTAAGGGGGGCGGAACAAGCTGAGCACCAGAAGGTATGCCTCAGTCAAGAACAAGACAAGGGTCAGAGCCATGGAGAAATCCACCACTCTTGCTCTCCTGCTACCCAGGAGATGTGGCTTCCTTGCACTCCATGCATGTTCACTAGGAGCAGGTCCTTCCAAAAGTCAGCAAAATGGTGGCTCATGAATCAACTGGTAAGGATCTGGGATCTACCTTAGGGCCAGTTTGGTGTAGTGGTTAAGAGCAGCAGATTCTAATCTGGAGAATCGTGTTTGATTCCCCGCCCTTCCACAGGCAGCCAGCTGGGTGATCTTGGGTCAGTCACGGTCCTCTCTGAGCTGTTCTCTCAAGAGTCATTCTCTCCAAGCTCTCTCAGCTCCACCTACATCACAGGGTGTCTGTTGTGGGGAGAAGAAGGGAAGGAGATTGTAAACTGCTCTGAGTGAAGGGTGGGATATAAACCTAACTGTTCTTCTTCTTCTTCCTCTTCCTCTTCTTCTTCCTCTTCCTCCTCCTCTACAATTGTGGTTTAATGAGTCTGGATCATTCCTGGTGAGATGGAAGCAGCGATGACAGGAGAGGTCCTGAGTAAGTTCATTTTATATTGGGTTGGCAAAAGGGTCATATCCTGAATCACAACAGTTATTGTCTCCTGAGAGATACCATCATTAACTGTTCTTGCCCTGTAACAATAACTTGCCTATGGCAAAACTTACATCTGTTGCTATTCCACAGTGCTTGCTCCACATCCCCTTAACTTGCTAAGTCAATAAACTTTTTTGATTTACTACAAGCAATGTGGTTGCTAGTTAAGGACTGAGGCAACTGGTTGACTCTCAGATGTTTCACTCTAGGTGGAGAGGACTACTGCTTTTCAAATTCTTCTCATCCATACCAAAGGGCTTTAGGTTGGGTGAGCAGCATTACTGGGGTTCTCCGGGGACCAAAGGGCAGGTCAGTAAAGTAGGGATGGATTCGAGTTTATCATCCTTGCAGCTTCAGTCTGAAAATCCTTGTTTTGATTTGACGATTCCCTTCTGCAAATCAAACCCATGAGCTTTTCTTGTGCATTTTCGGTTTCCTGATACCAGATTTTTCCTGTAAAGTATAACCACATTTCAAATTGAATTATGCATCTAAAAATCAGCAATATACATTATGCATATATTACATAAATGGCATACATTCTAGACATTGATACCACATAAATTGTGTGTCAAAAACCAGACAGCATGCAGGTGAGTCTACAAAACCAGCAACAACAAAAAAAAAATAGGGACGACTGTGAAATCTTACTAATGCAGATTTTTGCAACCAAGTCTTGGTCCTTTCCTATCAGACCATTCTTTAGGTCAAATCTAGATTCCGCTACATGACGCCCTACAAACACTCTGAATGTAATTCATGTTTATGGTAGTTGGGGTATTGGACTAGAACTAGCGAGACCTAGGCTCACATCCTGACTCTACCCTGAAACTCTCCAGGTCACCTTGGGCCAGCTACTCCTTCTTAGCTTTACTTGCTTCACAAGGAAGAGAGAACTGTGTAGACTGCTCTGAGTTCCCTAGAGGAACAATGGTATAAAAGGCCGGATGGCCGGATGGATGGATGGATGGATGGATGCAGGCAGATGGACAGAGCTCTTCTACCAGGCCTTTGGAGCTGCCACTATTATTAACAACTGACAGCCTATGGTAGGGAACCCTGACTTCCTGGGTCTCCTAATTACTGCCTGTGCTAATCGCCTAGGACAACTGAAGAAGATCAAGGAGCTGACTGTCAGATGAGGAAATTGTATTAGTAGCACTTTATTATGTTTATGGTTTTAGCATTGTTGTTGTATTAATTGATGTTGGATAATTTTATATTATATTGTTGGAATTTTATTCTGTTTTTATGTAAGCTGTCCTAAACTGGCTCCGGCCAGGAGAGCGGGGTAAAAATCTAATCAATCAATCAGATTTTTTTTTAATTTTTTCCTAAATTTTCACTTGTGTACATATAAATTATGAATATTGGGGACTTTTTAAAGTTCCATAGATGTGCACATTTGTCGCTACAAAGGACAAAACTGTCAACAAAACGTGAATCCAAAAAGAAACGAAACCGACAACATTTGCTCATCCCTTTGGTAAAGGCCAGAGTGAAGCTTGCTTCTATTCAGCTGCGTCCGGTGCCGTGCAGCCCAGAGGAGGGCAGGTGGAAAATCACTCACACTAGTTTAGGGAGCTGCAGGACTCATCTTGACATCGGATGCTGAGAGATAATGATGCTGATGATAATACCTACATTGGCACTGCAGAAGGGTCGTGTGACAAATTCCATTTTGTCATGACTGAATGGATCTGGAATCGATGGCGAGGATTTGTAATATGGCATTTTGTTTCAGATGTTTGATTTTTTAGCACAAAGTGCACCGATTCTCACAACAACTATGGCTCAGCGGAGCTAGATAGTCTCCCTGGCCCTGGAAAGGCTGCAGTTAAATAAGCCATAAGTACAAAGCAATGGTTGTATTGGGAAAGAAGCTTAGCTCTTTTCAGTCAATACTTCCCCCATTCCAGGATCAAGCTTTGCATTGGTACAAGATACAGAGAAAGAGAGGGAGAGTGAAAGGAGAAATTACTTGCTCTATTATACCCATAATAGAATTAAGATGCAGAGATTAGTGAACTAAGTGACAGTTTCTCTTACTGCTCCCCCCCCTCGGGAACAGACCTCGAGAATGGACTTTATTTATTTGTTCCATCCGGCACTCTCCAGAATCTGCCAGAGGTGGTTAAAAATAAAATAAAAGTATGTTGCTTGATTGAACATGTACATTCCCTCTTCAGAGATCTGCTTGAGACAAACCACAAGTGGAAACAGTGTGATAAAACCATACAAATGGCAACATAAATGGTCAACATCCATGGGCATAAAAACGGCATAAAATTACCATCAAGTAGACTCCCAAATATTCATAGCCCAGTCCTCAAGACAGAAGCAGCCCATAAAATAGCAGACCATCAAAAGATTTTTTTTAAAAAAAATAAAACCTCTTGGTTAATAGCCTGTGAGAGGGAAGGTGGCATGGTATAGTCTGATCTCATCTCAGAAACTCAGCAGGATTAATAGACCCCCAAGGAAGGCTCTGCAGAGGAAGACAATGGAGAACCATGTTTGATTCTCACTTGTCTTAAAAGCCTCTTGCTGGGGTTGCCATAAGTTGGTTGCGACTTGGTGGCCCATGCATGCATAACAGCCTGTGCTTGGATGGCAGACCTTTATTTGTTTATTTAATTTGTACCCTGCACCCCCTCCCCACAGGGGATTCGGGGTGGCTTACAACATTTAAAAATACAATAAATGCAAATAAAAACAACAAACAGAATGATAAAACCAATTAAAATAATAAAATAACAAATTGCTTGGAGAATTAAAACAACTGGCCATCTGGACCACCTGAAGCTTCTTCAGAGGCAGCCCTGCATAAACCACATCTCAGTAATCTAAGCTGGAGGGGATCGCGGTATGGATCACAATAGTAAGGTCAGAGTAGGACAGATAGGGGGCCAGCCGGCGGGCTCAGCGTTGATGCTAAAAAATGCTGTCTTCACCAACCTTCACACCTGTTTCTCCAGGGTAAGGGAAGAATCAAGCTACACACCTAAGCTACCAATGGAGTATAGCACAGAGAGCTGGACTCTGTCAAGTGCTGGTACAGCCAGCCTGGCAGGCTAGACAATGCAGGCAGAGGTGGTCCTAAACAAGCTAAAATGGCAGCAGTAAAACCCATTCTTTTACTCATTAATTAATTCATAGGTCATTAATTCATATGGCTGCCATAGAAAGAAAGTGACTTGATGGCACTTAACACACACAGACCCATTGTCAGTATTTTAAAATAGCAGCTAGTAAAAAATAGTAGCATAAAATCAGCATAAAAACCATCATAAAATCAAGCAGCATAAAAATATGGGGAAAAACAGGGCACAGAGAAAAAACCTGTTAAAAGCCTGTATGTGTTGAGTCCCATCAAGTTGCTTCCAATTTATGGTGAGCTTATGAATTAATGACCCACAAACTGTTCTATAGTTAACAGCCTTGCTCAGGTCTTGCAAAATGAGGGCCGTGGCTTCCTTTATTGAGTCAATCCATCTCATGTTGGATCTTCCTCTTTTTCTGCTGTCTTCAACTTTTCCTAGCATTATTGTATTTTCCAGTGACTCTTGTAATGTGAAGAAGAAGACAAGATTGGATTTATACCCTGCCCTTCACTACCCGAAGGAGTCTCAACGTGGCTTACAATCTCCTTTCCCTTTCCACAACAGACACCCTGTGAGGTAGGTGGGGCTGAGGGAGCTCTTTTGAGAACTGCTCTTGAGAGAGCAACTGTGTGAGAGCCATGACTGATCCAAGGTCACACCAGCAGCTGCATGTGGATGAGTGGGAAATCAAACCCAGTTCTCCCAGATTAGAGTTTGTACTTTAAAGTGCAATAGCCTCAGTTCAGTCATTTTAGCTTTTAGGGGGAGTTCAGGCTTGATTTGATCTAGAACCCACTTATTTGTCTTTTTGGCAGTTTACCATATCCATAAAACTCTCCTCCAACACCACATTTCAAATGAATCACCTTTTTTTCCTGACTGCTCTCTTTGCTGTCCAACTTTCACACACATACACAGTAATGGGAATACTATGGCATGAATTAATCTTAATTATGGTTGGCAGTGACACATCCATACTCTTAAGAATATTTTCTAGCTCCTTCATGGTTGTCCTTTCCAGTCTCTATTCCCTTCTGATTTCTTAGCTGTCGCCTCTCTTTTGGCTGGTGATAGAGCCAAGGAATAGAAAAAAAACTTCAGTTTCTTTACCATCAACCTTAAAGCTGTATAGTTCCCCAGTCATTATTTTTGTCTTCTTAGTGTTCAACTATAATCCTGCTTTGATGCTTTCTTCTTTAACCTTTAACAGGGGTTGTTTCAAGTCTTCACTATTTTCTGCCATTAATGTGGTGTCATCTGCTTGTCTTAAATTGTTAATGTTCCTCTCACCAATTTTCACTCCATTTTCATTTAAATCTAATCCAGCCTTCTTTATGGGATGAACAGATAGGAAGATAAAATACATGATTGTCTGACATCTTTGCCAGTTGAAAACCCTTCTGTTTCTCCATGTTCCATCCTAACAGGAGCCTCTTGTCCAGATTACAGGCTGTATATCAAAACAATCACATGGTGCAGCACACCCATTTCTTTGAAAACCAACCATAACTTTTCAGAATCCACACAGTCAAACTGATTTTCTTCTGAAATTCTCTCATCTGCTCCAATAACCAATGTAAATTTGCAATATCATCTCTGGTGCCTCTTCCTTTTCTGAATGCAGCTTGAACATCTGACATTTCTTGTTCAACATATAGGAACAGTCTTTATTGTAAGATTTTGAGCATCTTTACTTATGTGAGAAATTAATACGATGGTATGACGCGCGACTTTATAATCTGCTGTATTGTGACGTTCTGTGAGGTGATTGATCAGGCTTGCCTTTACTGTACTGACCAGCTCCCTCTATCTCCTAATAGTCTCTTCGGGGTTTGTTTTAAATTTCTTTACAGGTATGTTGAGGACCACTGCTAGATATATTTGTTGTTGGTTTTAAGAGTCAGGCACTAATGCGTTTTCACTTCAAAACAAAACAGTACTTTATTTTCAGAACACAACAGGGGTTTAAGGGATGTATAACAGGGAGATGGAGGATGTATATACAGTCAACACTTTATTTCTTTATAGGCTGGTGTGTTTGGCTTGGATTACACTTAGGCAGTAGGCTATATTATTTCCAGTTTCTTTAGATGTCCATAAGTTCACTCAACACCTTCATATGTACACTCTCCTGTCCTCCTTAGTGGTTAGCCTTTTGGCTTTGGCTTCCTGGCCCTTTTTTTCCCCTTGATTCCCAACTGGCCACCAGCCAGCTGTCCAGACTCTGCCAGTCCTTTCCTCGGCCCTCACTTAACCACCTCTCCCAGGTTCTTCAGGAGTGATGCATTTTGTGTTTGTGACCGCTTAGGTGCTCTACTTTCACTAGTCCGTTCACTGTCCCCTGAATGAGACTATCCAGCCCCCAGTTATCTGCTTCAACTGGTATTTTAGGCTGCTCACACAGAGCTACAGAGGACTGTTCCCTCCACAGACTCTCACTCTCCACCCCAAACTATCAGTTGTGCCCGTTATGTGTCAGTCACTGAGAGTTCTGAGCCAAATGGCCCCCTCCTCACTCAGTCATGTGACTCAGCAGTGTTCCTTGTTTACATTCTGCTAGTCCCAGATCTTTAATTCTGTCAGTCTGTCGCCTCTCTTTTGGCTGGTAATACAGCCAAGGAATAGACAATCTTAAACAACTTCAATTTCTTCACTATCAACCTTAAAGCTGTATAGTTCCCCAGTCATTACTTTTGTCTTCTTAGTGTTCAATTGTAATCCTGCTTTGGTGCTTTCTTCTTTAACCTTTAACAGGGGTTGTTTCAAATCTTCACTATTTTCTGCCATTAATGTGGTGTCATCTGCTTGTCTTAAATTGTTAATGTTCCTCTCACCAATTTTCACTCCATTTTCATTTAAATCCAATCCAGCCTTTCTTATGGGATGAACAGATAGGAAGATAAAATACATGATTGTCTGACATCTTTGCCAGTTGAAAACCCTTCTGTTTCTCCATATTCCATCCTAACAGGAACCTCTTGTCCAGATTACAGGCTGTATATCAAAACAATCACATGGTGCAGCACACCTGCATTTCAAAACAATCACATGGTGCAGCACACCTGCATTTCTTTGAAAACCAACCACAACTTTTCAGAATCCACACAGTCAAAAGTTTCCTGCAGTCTATGAAACATAAACTGATTTTCTTCTGAAATTCTCTCATCTGCGAACCGAGCGGGTCAAGCTAACAGCAGAATGATTATTATCATAGCTATAGCATTCAAGGTAATCACAGAGTGAATTTATTACTAACCCATTATTACATATATTTATTGTTTACACTAAAATAATCTGGCTTTTTTTCCTTTCCCCCCTCTTTTTTCCCTACAATTTCAGACTGCAACACCTGGTCTTATATATACTCATATATGTCTATACAAATTTCTGTATGCATTTTTGGATGTGTGTCACTTTATAAAGAATATTGACCACTGAGGAAGGCCCATAGGGGCCAAAACGTGTATGGTCCTTAGGTTAAAGGTTTTATCCATCAGCTTGATATGCACTGCTATTAGTTCTTTATGAACCTAGTTTTATATGTCTGATACTTGGACTGTCTCTTTTAATTTAATTTTGTTTTATTTATGTGTACACCCTAATAAATGTCTATATTTTTCATTATAATTATTCTGTTGTTAGCTTGACCCTCTCGGTTCTCAGCTATTTGTTGGGCTGAGTTCCCCCCCCCTTTTTTTTTTGCCTATTCTCTCATCTGTTCCAATAACCAACATAAATTTGCAAAATGATGTCTAGTGCCTCTTCCTTTTCTGAACGCAGCTTGAACATCTGACATTTCTTGTTACACACATGGGAACAGTCTTTATTGTACATTTTTGAGCATCTTTATTTATGTGAGAAATTAATATGATGGTCTGATAGCTGCTGCAGTCTTTGATGTCTCCTTTTTTGGAACTAAAATGTAGATTGAGAGTTTCCAGCTGTGGACACTGTTTTGTGGTGTATTCTTGTTAAGATTTTGATGGACTCCATTTCGGTGGCTTGAAATTGCTCTATTGATATCCCATCTACTCCTGGTGATATGTTTCTCCCAATTGATCTCAGTGTAGTTTTATTTCACTTTCTAAAACTGTAGGTTCTTCTTCAAAACAGTCTTCTTTGAAGGAATCAGTTGTCTTTTGATCTCTTCTGTATAGTTCTTCAGTGTATTGTTCCCATCTCTCTTTTTTCATTTTGCCCAGTTCAGTTAAGGTTTTTCTGTGCTTTAAATTTCCCTTTGATGTCTTGGATCTTCCACAACAGATCTCTTATTCCTCATTTTTCATTGCTTTCTTCTATTTTTTTTAACAATGCTTCTCTATTTCTTTTCAACAGTTTTCTTTGTCCATCAAAGCCTCGACGAGCAAAATCAATTTAGTCTTGTCTTCTAAAACCCAGTAATGGTGATGCTAGGTGAGCTTTAAGGGGGAGAGCACTCCCTCACATCAAGGGGCAACACAAAAGAAAAGGAGCAGGCATGCTGAAAGGGAGCCTATGATATAGATCAGGGATCACCACTCTTGTTGAACTGGTACAGCCAATCACAAAATGTCTCCTATAGGGGTTGAGGCCAATCCAAAATACTGGAAGCCTCCTCAATAATACAAATATCTAATAACTGATGATGATATTAGAAGGCTCCAAGCCAAGCATGCTCCTCTCATGGATGGGGGCTCCCTGAAGATACAAAGGTGATGCTTCCTAAGTTCTTCTGAAGTACCTGCTGCTCCAAAGAAGTGGATGATAATCAGACCTGGCTCTTTGCTTTGAAGAGAAGAGAGAAGAGTTTAAATTTATACCCTGCCCTTCAGTACCTGGAGGAGTCTCAGAGCGGCTTACTATCCATTTCCCTTCCCCTTCCCACAACAGACACCCTGTGAGGTAGGCGGGGCTGAGAGAGCTCTCTTGAGAACTGCCCTTCAGAGGACTGCTCTGAAAGAACTTATGACTGACCCAAGGTCACAACAGCAGCCGCATGTGGAGAAGTGGGGAATCAAGCCCAGTCCTCCCAGATTAGAGTCTTACTCTAGCCACTACACCAAACTGGTTCTCAAGAAAGAAATACTTCGGAGAAGAAGTTAACACATTTCTGGGCTCTATGATACCCATCAACATCCCCCTGGCAATGACAGATATAGATGGAACTAAACCTAAATGGTTTCCAAAATGCTTTAATTACATGAGTCTTCATAAGGAATTGGTCTGGTGTAATTCAGTGTGATTCTTGGATTCAGAATCACTAGATTTTTTTTCAACCTGGGAGATCAAACTTGGGTCTTATGAAAAGTGCTGAAACTGATGCTGACCATAATAACAAGTTCTCTGTGCTCCTTGGGGGAAGAATGGTAGAAGCAGATAGAAATTCAGAATTTCAAATGTTGCAATAACTGTAACTATTCTCTGATAAGAGAATAAGAAAAGCCCTGCTGGATCAGTCAAAACTCCATCTAATCCAAATTCCTGTTTCCTAAAAAGGCCAACCAGATAACTAATAAGACAGGTATGGAGACATTACCTCCAGAAATTCTGTTCAGTAATCATAGCTAACAGCCATTGAGAGGCCTATTCTCCCTGAATTCGGGTCTATCAGTAGCTGTTAACCATGATGGTTCCTCCATGGACCTTCCATGTTCTCAGACAATTGATATTGTATGGATATTGTATCATATGTAGGATATTGTATGTATGTAGGGTTGCCAACCTCAAGATGGGACCTAGAATTTTCCTGGAATGAAATCTGATTTCCTGACTAAGAAGCTCAGTTGCCCTTGAGGAAAATGGCAGTTTCAAAGAGCAGATTCTGTTGCATCATATCCCCACAGAGCTTACCTCTCCTCCTCAAATTTCACCCTCCTCAGACAATGTCGCCAAATCTCCAGGAATTTCCCAAGCCAGATTTGGCAATCCTATCTGTAATGACAATTCTAAGCTTCATAGTTCTCCTCTACACTATTTTATTATGTAATGCCAGCATTAGATTTCTCTTTCCTTGTCGTTCTCAAGCTATCCACTCCTCATTGCTTTAGCTCTTACAAAAAAAACCTTTGCATCAGTTCAGCTTTGGTATTTTATCTCTACCTTATAGCTTTTCCCTTGGCCACAGACAATTCTCCCTTCTCTACCTGCAACTGTCAGCACTACTGAAAGAAAGGCAAGGGCAAAGGAGATCTTGGAGGAGTTACTTGTCAGTTCTTCTGTCTACACAGAGGAGACCAGATATGCTGCTGAAATGCACAGAGGAGTTATTCCTGCAAAGAAATATCTATATATTCCTCTTAAGCAAAGGAGCGTTTTCTCTTTACCCTGGCTGGTTGACGTGTTGGGCCAAAGTCAAAAATTATATTAAATCATTACATTAAATTGGTGCAAGGGAGCATGGATTGCAAATGAGCTTGGGGCTTTAAATGAATCTTGCAGGAATGCTTAGTTGCAAGACATATATGCTACTGTCCACTAGGCACCATCTGGATGAAGGCATGCTGGAACAACAAATATACCTTACAGAACAGTGTTGCCTTGCAAGCCTCTTATAAAGTATGGACTTGTAATATAATGCTATATCTGGACTGTGCAAAAAGTGTGCCAGGGAAAATGGACTAATTGGTGAACATGAGATAGTGCCAACATACTGGACAAAGAGACATGTGCCCAGCTGAGGGAAACCTTGGACTGACATGTGTTACACCAAGTGTGAACCCATGGAAGACCCAATGCCATCTATCCCTGCCTCCCTAAGATGACTACAAACCCAGGTAGATGGCATGCCAGCCTTTCTGAGACCCGCAGTCACATGGAACCAGCACCCAGAGTAATAGAGAAGCCATGCTTTGCAAAGATGACATGAACTTTCTTACTCAAATGCCTCAGAGAGCACCATCTCTATCCTGCAGGCATTTCCCCTCCCCACCTCCTTCTAGCAACGTTCTCCAAAACTGCACATAGTCAGTTTCAATTTTAACAAAAGAACTTGGCTGTGACAGGATTAACTGGCTGACTCATCCATCCTGAGCCCATCAAGATAGCCCAGCTGCAGAGCATCAGATCATTAACGTTGATGGCTGGCCAAGCACCTGAGAGGATGATCTATTCTTCTGCTTTGTCTTGAACCCTCCTCTCTGAAAAGAGAAACATTACGTCAATTGCCCTACTATTAAATCCTTTCTCCCAGTCATCTCCCAATCATCAATAACTGGTTTTTGCTAGTTTTCTATGTAACTCTCTCTCTCTCTCTCTCTCTCTCTCTCTCTCTCTCTCTCTCTCTCTTGCATCTACCTAACTGACCCTACCCTATTTTGCTGACTCTAGATTTAGCGCTGTCTAGAGTCTCCACGTGTGTGGCTGGTTCTCACACGATCCCTTCCCTTATAGCCTCCCTTCCTTTTTCACTGCAGGATCATATTACCCCTCAACAAAATACCTGCGAATGCGAACATCTCTGTACCTTTTCAGTCTATATTTCCTAGCTCTGTGCTGTTGTGTGTATGATTGAATTTTATTGTATTGTGCAAACTTCCTAGTAAAGAAACCATTTCACTAAGATCTGGTCTCTGCATCTAAGTCTGGAACTCTGGAATAAGCAGGTCTCCTGTATACATAGGTTAATGTTCCCCTATATGCCTCCCAATGGAAGGGCCAGCATGATGGCAGCCCCAGGTGGCACAGCTTAACAAGCCCCACAAGGTCAAATAGTTCTTGTGGGGGAGGCAGTGGTGGGGTTGGGACATTAAGGTATGTGTTGGGAGCACTTCCCAGCCCAATGCTGGCTATGGCCCTGCAGCCCAGCATTCATTTTCTCCAGGGAAATTAATCTCTGTAGTCTGGAGATGAGCTGTAATTCTGGGAAATCCCCAGGTCCCACCTAGAGGCTGGCATCCCTACTGGGAATGCTAATTTTTGTGGCCTCCTGTGTTGAATTGGTAGGTGAAGAAAGCTAAATTCCCATCCATCCTGGCCATCCAGTAAGTTCTGAGTACATACTGACAGCGGCTACTGGCTTTCTGCCCCATTCTGTGATGACAAATGCTGCCAGCGATGCAGATGCAAATACAGTCAAAATGCTGCTCTTCTAATGCGGCTAACAAACCATCAACACAAGCAAGAGGGGCATGCCTCCAGAGACAAATGGACTGCGAGCATCACATTACTTGCAAGGACTGGAGCATTACCAGGTCTTGTTGCTGCAGAAGCCAGGCCAAAAGGCAAAGGCAAAACAGGCAGCAACTTTAGCTTCAGAAGCAAACCTGGGTTTTTATACTTACTGTCGGCTGGCGCTTTGATCATAATCTGTAACCCTGCTAGAATGCAAATCCTGAAATAAAACTGACCACAAAATAACTCAGCACAGCCTTGAATACCCACAATGAAAATAATGCAAGCACTAGAAATGTTAATTTAAACCACACACAGCCCTGGCATTTGGTGCCAACTTGGTGCTAGATGATCCACTATATTATACATCATCTCCCAAAGACAACTCATTAGAGACTCATGGATAGAACATAGCCATTTTTCTTCTCTGTTTCTGACTTCACATCATTCAGGATGGCTACAAAGAGCTGTGAGTGTTTGGCTCAACTATCCACAGGCTGCGGATCAGTTCAGCTGCTAGCTTTGCAGGGCAATCCTTTTTCTTTTTTTAAAGAATTTTTATTTTATATCAACAAACAAAAAACAAACAAAACAAACATAAATACATACAAATTTGGGGGTTCCATATACCTCTTTGTTATATCTAATTTGATATATCTAATTTGTTACCTCCTACATTGCCTATTTGTATTTTAACCATTATTATCACCATATATTTTTGTATAAGTATTCTGCATTATATTTAAAAACGTATTCTGTAATTTCTTCTAATATGGTTATATGTCGATATTGTTCATTTACTGTAAGCTTTGCAGAGCAATCCTGAAAAGAGCAACTCCCCTCTAAGCACTCTGATTTCAGTGGGCTTAAATTGGAGTCACTCTGCCTAGGATTTCACTCTCTTTCCTTGTCAGATCAGGAAAGGTTCCCCTGAATGCTATAATATTACAGGTGGGCACTGTGCTCATCTGCTAGTAAATGGCTACAAGCCTACAGCACAATACGAGCCCCCAGTACAGAGTTTCTATGTAAGGAAAGCAAACGGTACACAGAAATCTGATTCTGAGTGCCAGGCTGATTTTCTTTTCCGCAACCAAGAATCTGTAAAACAGTACCAAAAGAAAGGGGGGAGATGTCACGGTAGAAATGTGCTGAAGGGCAGGTAAGAAAGAAACCAAAAAAAATCCCTTTCTAAAAAAAGTTTTGGTCAGTAAACAAACCTAGAGAGAATAGTTTTTCAGTGTGTTGACGATGTTCTGGCAGTTCATTAATCCCAGCAAAATCTCTCCAAAGTTACTGATGCGTGGATTCCATTTTCAAATTTCTCATTAGTTCCTCTTTATGGATTAAATGCTGATGTTCACGAGTGAATGCACACAGCTTCAGCTGATGGATGTAATTGGGTTGTAATGGATTTTAGCTGCTGTTCCTTCTGATCTCGCCAATTTGAAATGCAGTATCAATGTATTCTCCCCATATCTCTGCTGGGAATGAGAAATTGAAACCTACAAGATGAAATTTATCAACTTTCATAAAGTCAGCTTCAGCCATCATAAAACTGTATTTGAAATAAGCAGATCTGATCCTTCAGTATTCTGGGTGTCCCAACGTTGATTTAGGTGCAATAAATATTACCAACCCAGAATGACATTAACATAGAAACAACAACAACAACAAAATTAACAGCAGGAGCATAAAATGACAAGGCGAGATTTAGAGGTTGCAAAAACTCCTTCCAGTTTGTGTGCATAAATAAACACAAATGATTTGCCATCACAGTGGGTCCAGCGACAAAGACTGGGTGTTTCTCTCTTTCCCAAGCCGGAGATCATTAATTCTGCAGGATGCGCATTTCCTGACAGGTCTTTGAGGATTTAGTCATCGCAGAACTTTTAGGGTGAAGTCACAGATTTGGTTGCAATGACTGCTGAGGAATGATAGGCTCATCACCTCCGCAGGTTGGCACCCACTGCTAGATAATTAGCTGATGTGAGAAGACATCATCCATGATAACTAATTATGGGAACTGACAGAAGCAGACAAAACTTGCCAGTAGCCAGTCTGAACCATTAGAGAGGGGGAATTCTGATGATCACTATATAATGATAATAGCCTTATTGAGATAAGAACATAAGAAGAACCCTGCTAGATCAGGGGGTGAGTCTTGTTCTGAATCCTGGGCTGGATATTTCGGCTCACGCAAGAGCTCTTGCGCGAGTGAAAACACAAGAATGTCACTGCGGGCCCACGGGCATAAAAGGAGTGCAGCTGAGGAATAAAAAACAAGGACAACCTGTTTTGGGATAATGTAAATGTCACAGCTTTTACTGTCTGCATCACAGGTGCATTGGAGGGGGGGATCCAAAATTGGGCAACAGTCCTGCCACCCAGTTAACCCCACCCCCAGCTGAACCCATGGAGTTGCACCCCTGTGGTCCACATGGGCACCAGCCACTGCATGGTTCTTTTGCCTCCTAGTGGCGAGAACTCTGCTGACAGCCCCTGAGCTGGGCATGCCACTGATTGATAGATTGATTGATTGATTGAGATTTATATCCCGCCCTCCCCGCCAAATGGCAGGCTCATGGCGGCTAACAGCAGGTAACAATACACATTAATATTTAAAACATTAAAACATATAACATTAGAAAACCTAATACAGATGGCGGTTCTTCAGTTTAGATAATCAGAGTAGCGCCTAGATGTTAGCCACAAAAGACGGTGACACATACTGGCGGAGAAAATCGGGGCCAGGGCCCACCCAAGACTCCTTAAGGGAGTCCTCAAACTGGGGGGTGGCAGGCACACAGGCATGGCCTCCCCCCATAAGGATTCACCACAATGCCCAAACCACCAGAAAAGGTGGTGGTGATGATGATGATGATGATGATAATTTGATTTATTGATCACACTACCCCAGATTATGCTGGGCTCTGGGAAATGTACAAAAAAAAGCAAATTGCCATAAAACAGAATACAACATTTAAAATGCAAATACAGTTAACAAGAAATAAAATCCCAGATGGCGATTTATGGTTTCCTGCTCCCATTCTGGACTGCCTGGCTATGTCAAAGAAGCACACAGGAAGAAAAAACAAAGCACAAACCCGTAACAACTAAAATGCAGGGAGGATGGGAGGGGGAAAGCCGCAAAAGGCAGTGAGGGCAGTAGCCCAGCGGCGATCAGTTAAATAAAGAGGAGGGCAGGAAGGAGGAATTCCCAGGACCACCCCCTTGATGCAGGTCCGACATGCTGGGGTCTGCCTCTGAAAACCACTGGACCCTGCCTTCGGCACCCAACCATGCAGCCAGAGAACCGCATGGCCGCATTCCTCCTGCTCTCCAGCCCAGAGACCGCAAAGGAAGCTTCAGGTGAGTCTTTGCCGCGGCTTCCAAGTAACCTTTGTGTGAAGTCAACATGACTGGATCCCGTTTTGCATTTCTGCTTACACAAGACATAACAAAAGGTATATTTCAGCTAACCTCCCACCCAGTAATGACCTTCCTCAATCAAATCATCTCTCACGTCCAAACTGGACTGCAGTGACTGCATCAAATAACCTTTTGCCTTTGGGGTTTTGTCCACGGCAACACCGACTGGAAATGAAAAATCAGCACTCCCTCATGGAGTTACTCTTGGGCAATGCCTTGCACACATGGGAATGCATTAAATAACACCTCTTCCACTATTTCACAGCAGGATTCAACCCCCTGTTTCCTACAGTGGCCAACCAGATGCCCTAGAAAGTCCATTCAGCTGGGCACAAAGACATTTAGCTGGCTGTGGATTCCCTTAACCCTCCTTCTGCAGCCCTCTGAGCCCCTTGAAATTCTGTTCCTGGGAATGAAAGGCACTTCAGGAACAGAACAGGAAAACCAAGTGAGAATCTGCAGTGGAAGGGAAAATTGATGGAAATTACCCACACTTTTCCACCAGTGGAAGTGCTGTTCCACCAGAAGGGCACATTTGAATCCAACCCACTGTGTGAAAGCCAAATAAAAGCTATGCGGCCAGTGTACACAATACCAACAGATCTACAAAGCCAACAGCAAAAAGCAGAGAATGGAAAACTGCTGACAAGTACATAAATTAACTTAATGAGAAGCGTAATAAGGAACATTAATTTATCCTTTGTAACAATAAACAAGGAACATCAATTTATCCTTAGCAAATTTAGGAGTTTGTCAAAAATACTCAGAGGAGGGAATCAGAATGTCCTCTAGACTTGGTAACTCTTGCTAATGGGGATTCCATTGGCTTTGGACCTGGTGCAGCACCTGAAACTAAGACCGCGGTCACACTGCCCTTTAAATCCAGCAGAGGAGGCGAGCAGCGACTGCAATGGAGGAGGAGGAGGCAAGCAGCAGCGAGCAGTGCTGGCGGAGGAGGAGGAGGCGAGCGACGCCGGTGGCAACGGCGGTGGCAATGGCGAGCAGCAGTGGCAATGGTGGCGGCTGGGGGAGGCACCCTTCCCCGAGTTCCATTGGCTGCCTGGTAAGTTTGGGTTGTTTTTCCCCCCCTTTTGCACTTGGGCACTTGGGTGCCCTAGCACCTAAGTGCAAAAGGGGGGAGAAATGGAGGAGGGACAATCTGGACAGCCCTCTCTCACAATGATTGCGAGAGAGGGCTGTCCAGATAGGCTCAATTGCGGGTTCAAAGCACGACCACAGGGAAAATACCTGATTTTCCCGGGGTCAGAAAACACGGGAGGAACCCGCAATTGAGCGGCCGTTGTGAACGGTCCCTTTAAATGTGGGAGGAAACAGCACTTCCTCCCACATTAAAGGGCCATGTGACCGCAGCCTACTAAACTAGTCTCCAGATTTACTAAAATAAGAACTTCCATGTTGTGCTTTATATCCGATTCACAAAGGACCTACATGTTCCAATTAGTATTAGAGACAGAACTGAAGAGTTCCTGGTTTTCATAGTTCAAGGGGGACAATCACACTTCTCAGTCCTTGTAGCCTTTAACCTGAGATCCATTTGTACCAAGTTCATCTTAACCTCATTTAGCCTGCATAATACTTCCCTGATCCATTTCAAAACAACTCTGATCATGTGTACAGATGAAAGAGATTGAGAGTGCAAGGCTTGTCCCCAATCCTCCAAACCATCAGTTCACAGGTAATATTTCTTGTCCTCCAGACAATGGATTAGAGGTTTGGAAATGTTACATGTGAACTTATCACAGTGTTATTACTAGGTCACCTAAGCTGTAAAATTTGCAGAGTAGAAAAGCCAAGCAATGACTGGGAAAGTGTGATAGCAGAGGATTTTTGTTGTTGTTCTGGAGATGGGCAAAGCCTAGGGTGAGTTTATGGGACCGTTGGAAATGTTGGCTATGAAAAAAGACTCATTGTCTTGCTTTAGTACTGCAAATGCTGACCAGGTTGCTCAGGATGTAGCCAGCAGTGAAATTATTGGAGTGGAAGCCTTGTACAGCAGAGAAACAACATTTGGTATGATTTTATGACATTCAGCTAATGGCCAGCCAACAAAGAACGCACTTTCTCCCTCGCTTGTCGCTCTCTACATTGGCTTACTCCATCCTCATCAACATGTTTTTCAAGACACACATAAATCATTTTTCTGAATTTGTGTGCAATGATATCACAATGTTCCCAATTGCCCATGCTCTTATAGGAAGCTTTCGATGTCCTTAGAACTTGGCAAATGCCAAATGACAAGCAAAGACTCCAAAGATCCTGGGTGCATTACCAGCCATTCAGAAGGGATCAGTGTACATGAGTGTGTTTAAAGGAAGAAATAGAATAATATGCATCCTCCTAATTACTCAAATTAAAGAGCTACACCTCTAAGGATTACCATTTTAATTGAAAATAGCTGTTTCCCTTGTTGTGTAACACAGTAGCCATAGCGACCATCTAAGCACATTAGTCATATAATCGATAGGAGGGGCAGTAGCTCAGTAGCTCACCCCATGGCTTCTCCTGCAGAAGTGCTGTTGGCAATAGTTCTGGGGAAAGACTGGTGCTTAGAGTCTCTTCAAGAGAGCTGCTTCCAATACAGGTGTAAGGATCAGAACTTAACAGATCTTGAGGCTTTCATTAAGTGTGACCAAGCTATCAGTTTTCACAGGTTGATTGCAGGCTGTTTGGGCCGAGCATTAATTAACAGCACCTGGTGGCCTTGACCAGCTGACATAAGATGCTTTTTTCCGGTTGCCAGCTAAGAACGGGGATTAATCTAACTACACCCTGATTGGCTGAAGAGGGCTACCTAATGGGGGTGGCAGTCACACCAGGGAGGACAGAGGTGGAGGCCTCTATGACCTCAAGCCGGAATGTCGAGGACTATTCCAGTTGGAGTAGACTCTTCCTTAAGCCTTCGGGTCAGAAAGCCATGTCGCAAGATTACCCTATAGAAGGAAGCCAGCAAGGCATTAATGTTTCAGGCTCAGCCTCTGCCCAGCACAAGTACAGTGTTGTTGTTGTTTTTGCCATTGCTGTAATTTGTGAGTGATTTCTGCCAAGCAAACACTCTGACCGATTTTCCATGAGGTGCTGCTCCAGCATCGTTCTTCCCTTTGCCCTGATTGCATGCTTGAATTTCCCACTACTTGCCCCACGCCACATTTTGACCCATGGCTTTGTCCGAATTCCCCCACGGCTTCAGTGATCCTCAAAAAACAGAGGTAGATTATTATTATAAAGGCAGAGGTATTTTTTTTTAATCTGCTGTGTTAGGCGTATCTGCAGAAAGTCCATTTGCATCCTCAAAGGGAACCCAGAGTTAAAAAGGCCTCAACAAAGGACCAGGACCCAGTGAGAACTCCAAGGGCCCCAGGTGGCTGTGAGCTCAGCACCTGAGAATGGGATTGTCCTTGGTCCAGACAACAGGTTTGCAGAATTTCAAACTATAGGGACCATTGCCTGATAATTCAGCTCATTATTTTTACAGGGCTTTTTAAAAAAAACTACATCAAAGACAAGAGGAAATTTTAGCATTCCCGCCAGTGCCAATGAAGTGCAGATTCTGCTGTGGCCTGCAAGGAGATGTAGAGTGATGTCCCAGAAACCCAGCTCTGTTTCTATGAGTAAACTTAATCAAAGTCATTATCCACAGCTCCTTATACCGTGCTCTGGAAATGGGCCTATTTGTGCTATCTGAGTGGTTTATATACTGTATGTGGACATTGCACCATGTTTTATTTTTCTTTGTGGTGTTCAATGGTCCACGGAGCTATCACTCACCTTGCACCAATTTGCCGTGCCAAGCTACCCTCTGTGATAATAAACCTTAGTTCCAGGCAATAGTCTCCAGATTTAACACTGCAGCAATTCATCACCTTTTTAACTACCTCTACATTAGTGATGCATGTACTATTTAGATGCATTTCTATTCCACCAAGGCTTTAAAAATCTCAATTATTAAGAGCACGAGGTGGAACAGATGACTCTGTTGTCTTATCCTCACAAAGCAATACCTAACAGGAAGTCTCCTAGGAATGTTATAAATGCCTGGCAAGTACAGTGGGCATTTTTGGAGAGAAACTCTGAACAACAGGTTTCTTTGAGAGGCTTTGTAGCTGCATTGGGCTTTGATAAAGATAGTGTAATTGGAGCAGAAGGTCCTTCCCTGCTAATATTTCTTGCTGGTTTGTCAGGACGTGACTACGCCGTGGGTCTGACAGAGGAAGAGGGGGAGCCCACCGAAGACTGTACTAAATTCTGGGTTCAGGAGAACATGGTGGGATGGATCCCATAAGCTTTTTCACTGATAAAAAGGAGGAAGGGTCCCCTTTGACCACCCAAAAAGGCTATCCTGGGACTCATGGAGCTGCATGGATAAAAGCCACATGAGACAGGGATACAGAGGGCTGCTGGGGGAGAAAGCATGGGGAAGCTGGCTGTCTCCTCCCCAGTTCCTCTGAACTATAGCTGGGAGTTCCAAAGAAAAAGTTCTGGAGGACAGTCTGCACTCAGACTTTATCAAACCCAGGAGCCCCAAGAAGTACTTTTTAACTCATTATGGCTGGATTGTTACCATGCTACCAGGTCGCATGTAATCACCCCATGAGCCCCAGGAATAATGACAGTGAACTTGGGTGGAAGTGTGAGACAAAAGTCATGTGCTCATGTGGCAGCATGATGTTTCCCTCCAACTGAGCTCCCTAGATCATGGCCCCCACTACTGTACCAGGAAGGCTGGAGGTATCAGACCACCATAGAAACTCATAGTTGTTGGCTGGGAGGCATTCATGCAAAATCTAATCTGCCTGGCTTTTATACCCTACTTCCCTTCTGCATAGCTCCCTAGCTTTTCAGCAGTCAAGGTAACCATGTGGTAACTCCCTGATGTTCAGCTCCCCAGGTTCCTGTTTGCCTCCTTGCTATAGTAGTGATAAGAATGGGATAGTGCCTTATCTGTATGGTTGGTGTAACTTCTCCCTCCTGATGTATACTTTGAATATATAAAAAAGGCTTTTCGCCACTGGAATATCTAGTGTGATATTGTCTGCTCTTATTGGCACTATCCAGAGCTTAGAGCGGAGAAATATCATTTTCAATAGCTGCTACCACAGATGATTTGGAGATGCTGGGGACTGAACCTGGATCTTCTGCATATAAAACATACCTTCTTGTGCTGAGCAGAGATACTTAATTACCTGCCAGTTTGGTTCCTGGTTGTCTGCAAGTTGCAATCAGCACACTCAAACAATAGACAAACTGTTTGCTTGTGTTGGAACAGTCCACATATGTTTCGCTGTGCAGAAAACCTAATTGTGCCTGTACACTTAACGCTGCTTTACCGCACCTTCTGCCATGGTGCCACCACCTCCCCATCTGTTGTCTGTCACATTCTTCAAGTACACACAAACTGTTAACGTTTCACACTTAATGGCTTACAGATGTGGCACATCTCCCTGCATTCCTCATGGATGCCAGATTTGTGGTACTTTAATGGCAAAAGCAGTTGAGCTCTCCCAGTCTGGAACAATTCATTCATGCACACTGCCTTCTGAGAATTGCAGGGGGGTCATCTGCCCGATTCTTCCTATTGAAAGCTCTTAATCCAGCAAAAAAGGTGTTTGGGGTCTGAATGTTTTGTGTGGTATCCATATTCTTGACCCATCACTTGTGAATGGTGTGGTATTTGGTCAGATTGGGAATAATTTGTGGATGCACATCCTTATCATGCCTCATGGAACTTATCTCCTACTTACCAATACACAACCTACCCATGGTGTGTGGCCGATAACACAATTTATGCAAGACAACCTGTAGAAAGCACCCTACCTCGCTTCTGGATAGCCCCCCCCCCTGTGTTCAAACAGTTCTGGATAACCTCAGGCAGCTCAGTCCTGGAACATTTGAATATTGAATTCATTCATGTCACAGTTTGCAACATCCTTCATAGTGACTGAGCAAGGGCCACTGCTCTCAGCTAATTAGCCCAACTAGCTAAGTATTTTCTGCATGAACCTTTTAAGCAAGAAAAAGATTTCTCTTATCACTTGATATCTTTAAAAAAAAAATCTAGGACCTTCTAATCTACATCCTCTCCCCCAAAGAGTTTACCTCTTGCAATGTGTGCTTAGGAAAGAGGACTCTGGTGCTGCTGACCCTGAAGGCATCTTGAACCAGCTCCTGAAACCCGTTCATTGATGCTTTGGGCTACTTTGCAGTTTTATTCCTGGAAATGAAGGGTCTCGAGAGGGGCTGAGGAGGAGAAGGAGGAGGGGGAGATTGGATTTATACCCTGCCGTTCACTCAGAGTGGCTTATAATCTCCTTCCCTTCCTCTCCTCAGAACAGACACCCGGTGAGGTAGGTGGGGCTGACAGAGCTCTTTAGAGAACAGCTCTGAAAGAACGTGTGACTGACCCAAGGTCGCACCAGCAGCTGCATGTGGAGGAGTGGGGCAATGAACCCGATTCTCCCAGATTAGAGTCTGCGCTCCTAGCCACTACACCAAACTGAAAATGCAGCCTTGAAAAGTGAGCTACTAAGTAAGGCTGAACTAGCCGTGCAGCATTTATTTATTATTTATTTAGATATTTATGACCTGCTTGTGTGTCCAGTGGGGACCCCAGTGGCTTGCAGCACCCTTCTCCCTTCCTCCACATTATCCGCACATTTACAACCCTGTGAGGTAGTTCAGGCTGAGAGAGAGTGACTGCCTCAAGGTCACCCAATGGGCTTCCGTGACAGAGTGGGGATTCAAACCTGGGCCTTGCCTTTCCTGATTTGATACTGTAACTACTACACTACATTGACTCGACATCAAGCCCTACCACCACCACCAGAATGCAAAATGTCCCCTCCATTAATCAACCACCACCAGTTCCCCCCACCAGAACTCTTTCCTTTCCCATACAACATACCCATGGTAGCTACAGAACATTCCTGTTAGGGAAAAGCTGCATCACAATAGCAAACGCTAACTCCAGTACACCTACATTCGCTAGAAAGTGTGAAAAGAACCTATGCTGGAGGTATCTCCTGAGCAGTGTTCCCTCTAAGCTGAATTAGTGTGAGCTAGATCACAGTTTTTTTAGGCTCCGGCTCACACATTTTTGCCTTCGCTCAGGAAGGATAGCTCCAGAGCAAACAAATGTATGCAGTAGCTAGATCACTCGCTCCCAACTTTAATGTCAGTAGCTCACAAAGTAGAATTGTTGCTCACAAGACTCAACAGCTTGGAGGGAACATTGCTCCTGAGTCCTGAAAAAGAAGCATTCATGACTGGGAGGGGGGGACGAGACAGGGGGAGCTGTACATGCATAGGACCTTTATATATGTCCAAGTGAACAGAGGTCAGTCGGTGCTCAGCTTGCTGTTGCAATACCACTCTCCTTCACCTCACCTCAGGCATACACACCTTTATGAAAAGGGGTTAAACTCCCTTCAGATAAAACAACAGATGTATACAGTATGAAAGTGGTTAGGAGGAGACAGGAGGACATGCAAGACATTTCATTGCTTGTCTTGGAATGCAGATATAACGTTATGGGAGTCCATATTAAAAAGACATAAACTGTGCTATGACCCAATTGTGGCATTACTGGGTTATTTAAAAGCCTCTGTTCAATCAGTGGATGGAGGATTTATCGTGAACCTTTCGACTGCTGCTGAAACAATGATAATAGCAAAAGAGCTTATGCTCCTTTCACATGATGGAGGTTGTGAGGGGAAGGGGAAACAGGGATGATTTAAAATTTCTCCCCCCTGCTATTTAAACATGAAAACCCTTGTGTTAATTTCACTTCCACCCTACTTTTTTTTTTTATTCCTCTGATTACATTTTCCCTCTTGTTCTCATCTTTTGGGAATGCCTGAACCTGTAATGTTCAGTTCTTTTAGGGGTTCCCACCATTTTTGTCACATAGAAAGCAGACAAGAGTCACTGGAAAAGACAATAATGCTAGGAAAAGTTGAAGGCAGCAGGAAAAGAGGAAGACCACAAGGAAGCCACAAAGGCCCTCAGTTTGCAAGACCTAAGCAAAGCTGTTAGCAATGGGATGTCTTGGAGGACATTCGTTCATAGGGTCACTAAGGGTCAGAAGTGACTTGAAGATACTTAACACACATACACACACAAACACAGGCACACTACTTAAAAGGTACAAATTCATCCCTTTAAATTCTTTTTTTTCCCCTGTTTCACTGAATTTTAGGTTAATGAAATACACCTGGTTTAAGTCTTTTTTTCACCAGTCTTTTGCCTGTAATTCTGAGCATTCCAGGTTTTTCCAAGCAATTGTCACATTTCCACATTGGTGTAAATCACATCAGTAAGCCTAGATAGCAAGGGTGTGAGGGTTCCCTCCCACACAGAAGCTGACAGCTAGGCAAAATCACACAACAGCGGAGAAGATTCCTCCATGGTTCTGACCCTTGGCTTCTATCTCACTGCAGTACATCTCTGGGTACTTTGCTTGGTTTTCTGTCCCGGCTCTTTATGTATGTTGTTCTCTGTCCTAGCCTTGATACTGGTGACATCATAACTCTGGCTCCTCCTATTCCTGTCAGATGGCTGCAGTTTACCAGTTCCCCTGCTGCCAGCAAGGGATTAGAGGTGAACCCAAGGTCTGAAAACATTGAAAGTGACTGAATTTTAGAAACCAGAAAATCCCAAACTGACTGGAAAGTGTTTTCCTTTAAGTCAGACATTTCACAATTGTTGAATCCCTGTCACCTGCGACTTCTTGTTTCCTTGTGGACCACATTGTAATTGTAACAAATGGTTCAACAATCTCCTGAACTGTTTACTAGTTTATGTGGAACAGACAAAAAAACCTCCACAAAACAATTTTTAAAAATCCAAAAGTAACAATTATTCATATTTCCTCTCCACATAATTATTTTAAAAAAACACATTCTCATAAAAAGAATTGAAGAGGGGAGAAGTGTATAGAAGGGGGGGACTAAGTTTCAATGAATGGGCATGCAATTTAATCAGAATCATTTTCTGAGCTGTAATTATCAGTTTCAGTCTCTGCTTCTGCAGCTACTCTGTTTTGTCTGTCATTATCACAGTTCTTATGGACCTCTAAAAACTGAAGGTTTGCCTAGGATTTTCCTGTACTCAGTGCACAGAAATTAGATTAGTCTGATACCATGCATACTTTTTAGAAATGATTTGGGAAATATTTGAACACCTTGTCTTAAAATATTTTGTTCATCATGTTAAAATAAAATGTTCCATAATCATTTTTTTTAATTTTAATTTTATTTTTTCCAATGTTTTTGAAAAAAACAAAACAAAAACGGCTTCAGAAAAAAATGGGAAAGACGGGAGGGTTTTCTGAATTTTTCCGGTCTTTTTCTGGGCCTTCACATCTCTACACCTGCCTAATGGTACACCTGAACTGCAATTTATTAACTCTTTCTCTCCCATTTAGTGAGAACTCCCAAAGAGGCTACCCACTCCCAAAGAGGCTACCTGCTATATTTCACTCTGGGTGTAATCTCAGGACAGTAAAGTAGGCACTTTTCACTAATCTTTGCCTGCATTCTAAACTGCACCAAGAGATGTGTCCATCAACACTTTCCCCCTATACCAGTCACTGTGCAGGTTCATGAAATGATATGCAGTACAGAGAGAGAGTTCCCACTGCAGATACTTAGGCCAGCCAGACTGAAGTGTCTGGTTTGGCTACCTCTCCACATTCTTAGTTCAAGGTGCTTGCTGATCTAATTATTACATTAATCAAACCAGCTCCCTTAGTTAAGGCCTAACCAATCTTTGCCAAAGCAGCTTTCACACACGTTGGATAATGCACTTCCAATGCACTTTAGTGATCAGTTGCAATCCAGGTAGCAAAGAACAGCTCCCCTGGAGAAAAATGGCTGCTTTGGAAGATGGACTCTATGGCATTATACCCCGCTGAAGTCCTGCCCCTCTCCAAACTCCACCCTGCTCAGGCTCCATCCCCAAAATCTCCAGGTATTTCCCAACTAGGAGCTGGCAACCCTAGGTGAGACCAAGCAACAGCTCCTGAGCAGAAACCAGGAACCAACCTCCTCCTGTCAAGATCTGCCTGTGCAACGGCTGAAATTTCAGCAGTCTGCTTACACAACAGCAGAATTTCCTCCCTTATTGTAAAACAAGGTATTTGAGCCATCAGTTTTCAAGCTGGATGAAAGAACATGAGACATTATTTCACATCACCTTTTTTGCTGTTTTAACTACTGGAATGTTTGTTATAAAGGCATGTTCACTTCTAATCACTAGTTTGCTTAAAAAAACCCCAAGCTGCTATGGCCAATATTTTTCCTTTCATATGTTGTCATTATTTTCTGTTTCAGTTTGGCTCAGTGTCATTAACTCTGGAGATGCTTTTCTGTCTTTTATGCTAGTTTGACATCCTTTGTATCCAATTAACTCAAAAATACTCTCAACAGCTGTGTCTAAGGGGGGGAATCTGACATCAAGAAAAAGAAAGTGATGTGAAAGTAAAGGCTCATGCCTTCATTTCTTACAAGGGAGAAATGAAACCAGCTTCAGAAATGTTTGAATGGAATGGGCCCATTTTCAAAATGCTACCTCATTCCCATCATGTACACTGTTGCTTTGGGCATGGAAATTATGTGCAACAGGCAAGCATGAGCTGCATTGCTCCCTGAAAGCCATAACTGCTTCAAATCTGCAGATACAGAAATCTCACCACAATGTTTCCATTATTGTGTGTCCTACTTCTGATACAAAGGTACTGATCCCTTCCATACGGTGAAGTGGGGGGCTTCCTCAGATATTCTTCAGGTCAACTGGAATTCTATTTTAATGAACTGAAAATCTTCATCTAATGAAGATGGATCCGGGAGACCACAATTTATACCCCTTCTCAGTCATAAATTCACTAAATGCTGATCTCCACTGCCCCCTGTCCCCATATACCTGAGAATAAAAGGGGAAAGATATGTATGCGAAGCTTTGGAGAGTGGATAAGATAAAAATACAGTAATAATCAGTCTTTGAATATGTTCTTTTAGCCGGGACCTTTTTGCATTTGGCCCTCATTGCTGGTTCTGTCAGTTCAGACTATGTCTTCTACCTACCAGAAGTAATCCTTGGAGCAGTAAATCTGCCTGAACTCAGTTTGGTCATTTGAATAATCTCCCATAATATTTCTCCATCTGCACAAGCATTAATCGGGGTCTCTGGGAATTTCTTTGTGTAATACAGCTTTATGACAAGCCAGCTGAATGGCCCTAATGCACTTGGGAGTTTAGATACTAAGCTTCTTGGTCAACAAACAGTTCTGCCCATCTTCAAATGGTTCTTCTTAAGGATGTAAAAAAAACCTTTCCCAGAGGTTTTGTTGGTTTTTATTAAACAAAATGAAATGTTGGCTTCTCAGTTTCTCTCAAAATTCATTGGCTGGTTTGTCTGAATCCCCAAATTACTTTTGAATTTTGCTGTAAGAAAAACATTGAAGGAATTTTTAGCTGTAAGGCACATTCCTAACTGTATCTCACAGTGCAATCCTAAACAGAGTTATACCCTTCTAAGCACGTTGACTTCGTAGGATGTAGCTCTGCTTAGGAATTCACAGTTAAAGCGTTAAATTTGCCCTGTGATCCTAGCTCTGCTGATTACTGTTCTCCTGTGAAAGGTCTGGCTGATTAATTTATTAGGTAAATTGACAAACTTTGCAGCCCTACCATGAACTGCCTCTAAGAAAGCGTCAGATCAGTAGAACCAAAACTTTCATTCCCTAATGACTATTCGACAAGCAAAATGATGTTGTTGGGAAGATGAGAAAGGTTCAGATTGTAAGGATCAACTTTCCCCCCATGCGCATCAAAAGACAACAGAGCCGGAAAATCAGTGACAGCTCCAGTGTTTTGAGAAACCTGAGATACACAGCGTTGCTTTATTCATTCCCACATTTTTATTTCATTCCTCTTCCCACTTCAAATAGAATTCTACCCAGTTATCTTTGTGCCTCTCCACCTATGGTTGGGCGTGTGTGCATATCAGTTTGACAGGGGCTTTGTGTGCCTTCTGACTTTGACGAGCTCTGAAGTTGCTTTCTATCTGATGTGGTGACTCCAAACTGCCTATGATCAGAGGTTCTGGGTCTCTTCGGAAGAAGCAGCCTTCTGTCATAACTTGACAAGCAAATGGGAGAGGATTCAGAGGACTGATAATATAAACTCTCAACAGCCATGCTGGATTAGGCCAATTCTCAATGTAGTCTCAAATTCCTTTGGAGTGTGTGTGTTTGGGGGGGAGGGTTAAGTAGTATAAATTGTAAAGAGTAGTTGGTTTACTTACTGCAATTCTGTCCTTCCATTCTTCCATTATGGAAATCAAGGTGGCTTACACAGTACTCCCAGTAAGTCTCTGTCATAGGCATACCTGTCATAGGCATACCACCGCAGCTCCCCAGGAGTGGAGGAGTACTGGTATGATACTGTGGCCATAAATCACAATGGGGATCAGATTATGGTGGTGGATGGCAGTGAGTGGGCCCCAGAGGCAAAGATAAAAAACAGTTCCACCAATCTTTAAAGATAATGGAGGTGAGGATTCTGAAAATGTTTAAATTTTCAGACTGACTTTTGTCCCAAATAAATGGCCACAAATCTTAAAAGACTTTTCACATGTAGGGAAACCAAGGGTGTGTTCAGATGAGCAGGTAATCCCGCCATTGGCCTGGCTGTAATTTGAGCTAGATCTTTTTGATCCAGCGTTGCATGACCATACAGCTAGCCCATGAAGCACTTTACCGTGCCTGAGTCTCGCAGTGGATTGGCTAGATGTAAGGAGCCATGTGGCTGGCTTTTTAAAAAAATCCTGTCTGTTCATGCGCATATGCGCCTCACCATATACTTTTTTCCGTGCATGCGTGGACTAAAATGGTAAAAGCACTGCCAGCGGTACCTTCCTTTAGGTACCATTTCAGTTTATAAAGTTGATCAAGTTCAGGGGACTGTCAAAAACATAAAATTGTTTGGATCGCTTGAGTGGAGCTCTGGGGATGTCACATGTTTAAGCGGTTCTGCGTGCATCGCTAAGACTTTTTAAAAATGGCAGCCATTCAGGATGGTCTGGAGATCATCCCTACAGGCTAATTGTGTGCTGGAGGTACAACCTGATGGTGGAAAGTCCAGCATTGGCCCGTTGGCCAGCTTTAGATCGGACTTTCACTACTATCTTTTAAGTACAGATCCCCGATGGGGATCAACGGGCTACTCACAGAAGCGGCACAATTCCCAGATGTTCTGATCTGGATGTGCACTTTAAATCCACCAGGCACTCATGCCTGGCATGGCTCAAAAGAGCCGTATGAACCCCAAAAGAGCCCCAAACCTTGCTGATGAATAAGCAATGGGGCTTCTACAATGGGAAATCCTGCCCCATCTTTCCAAAATTCTTTGGCCATGTCAACAAATATGCAGGCAGTGGCAATTTATTAGATATGGGGGGTCAGAGATCCTGTGATTTATTCCACTGGTGCAAGGAGGTATGATTTAACCTGATTTCCCTCTACAGCATAGCCCAATCCCATAATGACATGTTGTTCACATAGGTCACTCAGCCCCTGGCTTTTCTAGTTGCCAACAGGGACTCTTTCTCTTGTAACAGAAGAAAAGCTGGTAGGATATAATTCTTTACTTAACTTTACTTTAAAAGTTCTCATCAGGGACTCCTAAAGAAACTCAGCAGTTACATAACAAGATGGCAAATCACTACTGCCCTCCCAATGACATCATCAAGACTCAGATGGACCTGAAAGCTTCCATAAACCAGCCATATCCCAGAATGGATCCCAGAATCCTCCCCCATCTATCCACCACCCACTTTATATTACTTGGCAGATAAATTATTCCATCCACAAATGTGAAATGTGCTGGTCTGGTTAGGTCCCACAAGCTTGAGGTCATAGTTACTGACATATGTTTTTGTGGTCAGTTTAGAGCCTTAGAATATGCCATTTCCATGGATCTTGGCATCAAGCAGGCATGGCAGACTGTTCAAAGTTGCCAGGAACCATGGGAACAGCACGGACAACAACACTCAAGGCTTGAAGGCTAGTGTAAGCATAGCAGTTACGTCTTGTTAATCAATCCCATTGGGGAATGGCTGTAAAGAAAAGCTCCCTAAATCTAACCTTAATTCAGAAATGGTGCCATGTTCAGCAACTCCAGTATATGCAGAGAGGCTCAGTTACATGCACTGAGCTGCACATATGCAAGAAGCTCTTTTATTCGTTTGTTTGCTTGCTTCATTTATAACCTGTCTTTCTCCCCAGTAAGGACCCAAAGAGATTTATATCCTTCTCTTCTCCTCCATTTTATTCTCAAAATAACCCTGTGAGGTAGGTTAAACTGAGAGTTTGTGACTGGCCCAAGGTCACCTAGCAGGCTTCCATGGCAGAGCAGGGATTCGAACCGGGGTCTCCCAGGTCCTAGTTTGATACTCTAACCACTACACCCCACAATGGGCAAGGCTTCATGTATTCCATGAAAATTTCCCACTGTGCATAAAAAATTTCTTGGCATGAGAAAGAACAAAAAAATTCTTGTGCACCAGAAACTCATAGTCTCTTCATGCTCTGAATCTTTCTGAATTACTTATGGCCACTTTGACCTTGTCAATAGATTCCTGCACTTCTTAAGATCAGATCAATGAAATTCCAAAAAGCCAAATGAAGCTGTGTTTTCTAGAAAATCAAACTTCAGATCAACCTAGGCTCTGCTGTTTAACTCCCCAACACTTTGTAGCTACTTCCTCCGAAACATCCCACGTCCACCCTTAATTAAATGATTCCGAACATTTTTGTGTGTGGATTATGAATAAATCTTCATTTGTTTTCTTTATGATCATTCGATCGGCTTTACTTAATTGTGTAAATGTTCCCCTAAGGCAGAAAAGCAATACTGCTCCAACCAAGCAGGCCTTTTTGCTTAGAATAGTCAATTTGATTAAGATCACTGTCAATGTGATGGATGCAAATGCTCTCAGTCGAGCTGCCCAATAACTCGGAATTGACATTGTGGTATTTCTGCCGTTAGGACCAAAATGATAAATTCAATTGGGCATCATGTTAGGCATAGCCAGAGTTTTCCCTTCCTTTTTAAGAGACAGTGTAAATACTTTGGCTTCTACAATGTGCTAAATCACAGACAATTAACTCATCTAACTTGGTTAGATAAAAGCAATGCAATGAATGGGGAAGGGAAGATGTGGTATATAGCAGAAAGCATTTGCTCTAAACCACAGCAATAGAAACTGAAAGAGAGGCTTATTTCAGAGGGCTGCTGAAATCCGTTCATGAACTTTTCAAATATGGATGCACCCCAGAAATGACACCCCCATTAGTCAAACTGGGTAGGATGGCTGGAGATATTTGAGACACAGGTTGGTCAGAGACACATGAACCATCTCTGCAATCTTTGGGCTTAAAAGCAGCTGGAGAGTATAGTGATTCAGGTCAAGGGCACAGAGCTGGGGAGGGTGATTAACTTTTCCCCACGCTGTTTTTCTAACCTTGTCATCTCCTTTCAGCACACAGACCCATGCAAAGACTACATGGGAGGGTGAAATGTGTACTGGGAAAATAGCATGGGTTATGAGAGGTTCACTCATGAACCAATTAATGGTTCGTGTCCCCGCGAACCCTGTTGAAAGGGACCACAGGTTCCACAGGACCACAGGACCACAGAAAGCCTGAAAAACAGCTGTGCAGGAAGGAGCAGCCTGCGCCCCACCACTCAGCTGTTTTCAGGCTTTCAGGGGGAACAAAAAGCAGGGGTTTAAAGGGACTCTGAATCTCTTTAGAGGTTCCTTTAAACCCCTGCTTTCTGCTCTATCCACAAATTGCCGCAAACCACCACAAACTGCTTTAAAAGTAGACCCATCATGAACTTCAGTCCACGAACAGGGCAAAATTAATGACAAATTTTGCTTTGTGGTTCAGTTCATGTCCATCCCTATCTATGGCAGTGATTAGAACTCTGCCTCCTGGTCATTTTTAAACTTTTTATTAAAACATAGTAACCATTTGTAGATTTACCACTTCCCTGTTTAATTTGTCCCTTAGATGATATTTCAGATTCATCTGGAAAAAATGTTTCCACTCATTTCAGGTTTAGAGTTGCTACCAGTTCCACTGCTAGACCTTGATGTCACTTTTGGCACAACCTGGAACATCATCACATAGATGTGATGCTCCAACATTCACCCAAAACTCTATGGTTTAATGTTTCCCAACATGGTGGTGTCATTTCTGGATAACACTGGGAATGACTTCTCAGCATCACTGACAACACCAATCAACCCCCAGTTTCCCCCAGAATTTACCACCACCACTCAGGTGAGCAGTGGTGGGGAGAGCTGGCAGGGGTGAGAGGTCTCCAACACAAAGTGAGAGAGCTGGGTTCCCTATTTATGTTCCATACTAGGAATAAGGCCCATTGTGGGAATAAATACAACGGGCTCTAGAAAGAGGCTCTTAGAGAGTGTCAAGGCCTTGGGCACTCAGCGTCAATTTGCTGTGGCAATCTCAGCAGAGTATAAGGACACAGAGTCCACCATTTTCTCCAGGGTAACTGATCTCTGCTACCTGAAGAGCAGTTGTAATTCTGAGTGATCTCCTGCCCTCACCTGGAGATTGGCAGCAGTGGTTCCCCAAGAGGGAATAGCTGGTTTGGAGGGCAGAGTCTATGGCCTTGTACCTATCTGAGGCCCCACCTCTCCTCAAACCTCACCCTCTCCAGGGTCCACCCCTCAAATCTCCAGGAATTCTCCACCTGGAGTTGGCAACCCCATCTCCTTTCCAGCCAAGCATCAACCTACCTTAATTTCCCCCTCACTCTTCAGCTTTCCCTCCCCCCCACCTGCAGCCTCTACCATGCTCTGAAGCCCCGCTTATAAACACAGGTAACTGCCATTTCGTTTCACCTACTAACTGCCTCTGAGGTAACAGTTGAACCTTATGGGGGAACATTTTAAACAAACCACAGGCAGCAGCTATCTTATAAACACAGGTAACTGCCATTTCATTTCACCTACCAACAGCCACTGAGGTAACAGTTAATCCCCCCACAGGAAGGAAGCTGAAGAAGTGTCTTCGTCAAGAGCAAAAAACCGTCTGCCAGAAATTCTGATGGCACAGAGGCTGAAGGAGGGGGTGGGAAAGAGGCGCAGACCCAGCCAATGGCATACGAGTATTCACAGCCAGTGGATAGGGACAGCTTCTGATTGACAGGCCAGGGAACCAAAGGCTGGGGTGGCGTATGGAAGCTTCAGGAGCATGCCACCACCATTCAGAGAATTATTATATAGAGAGATTCACAACATACATTAGATGCCATGCATGATGATGCGTTGAAAGAGTGACTAAATAATCCATATTCCCACTATTCATTAAAGAAACCTAGATGCGAGCAGAAAACAAGTGACTTAAATGAGTAGGAATAAATTCATACTAAATTATCTTCAGGGTGTACCTCATTTAAAGTTGAACCAGGAGTTCTGATTAGCTCCCTTGTTTCTTTTTATCATATATATATATATATATATATATATATATATATATATATATATATATATATATATTTGTGTCAACTTGTTTCTCTCCTTTTCACTGTTGTTTTTGTAGATTTGGATGAATTATGTATACATCTTATGCAGTTTTTAAATGGAATTTATATGCATATATTATGTGTCATATACAAATGTAATGTATGTATTATTTTGGTTTAACAAGGCACACATAACAACGAAGACATATAAATTTTGTGGGGAAAGTTCAGTGTGAAGAAATAATGAAATCAGAATACTTTAAATCAAAATCATGGGTTTGATTCCCCAAGGCTGAAGCAAAATCAAAATTTAGATTCTTATTTTACAGGTTGAAACTGCAGGAATGAGACATCTGAAATCTTCTGTGAGTTAACAGCAAAGGGCAAAGAGCCCTTTGGTTTTCACCCTTCACATCATGCCTCTGGCCACATGCAGGCTAAATAGCCACAAAAAGAATAGCTGCCCAGTCCAGATCTCATTCATGGGCCATAAAGATGTTCCCAGTCTGCTCCCCACCCCCCGCACAGACATCACTACTGGTCTTCTGCTCTTCTCTGATCAATGGAACAAGATCTTCCTGGTCCATTTCTGGAACTTGCCAAAGTCCCCAACTCAAGTCTGGTTTAAGGACATTTCATATGTCCTCTGTTTAAACTTTCATCTCGAATTTCCTATTCAGCGATTAACAGCAGGGATCCTGGATCAGAACCCTCCATGCGAGGGCTGGGTTATAATTCTGCCACTTGCAACCTGCTTTGGCTCTGACACTTAGGCCAAAAAAATTTTTTTTGACACAACTAGAAAACTTTAGTTTTTAACTTGACACCTGACTTCGAAAACTTTGTTCCATTATCCAAAGGGTGTTGATTATATCAATGTGAAACAAGTACCCCCAAACTCAGCATTTTATTTCATTCCTCAAATGCCGACTGCTGTTATGTGCCAGCTGTCAGACACCAAGTGTCAATCTTGCATGTCAAATACTGACAATGAATATCAGATACTGATGATGAACATCAGATGTCGGCAGGACAAAATGGTCTCAAATCTATCTTATGACGGTGCAGTGCTCATTGGACCATTTCACTTAAAGTTTCATTAGATGAGACCTTTCGCACATCATATTTTCACTGCAACTGAATGCTCCCTCTTTTGGCATGAGCTAGATAGATCTGAGACCATTTTGCTTCAAAGGAAATGACTTTAATGACTTGTTATACACTGAACACATAAAAAATATTTTTTCTAATTGTTTAAAACATGACTTCGTTATTACATCATGGTTGTTTTCCTAACGAACTACAGGTTTTTGGCTGCGGCAGCACACATGGCCCCTGAGGTTGATGTCTTTCACCCACTGATAACCAGCCATACCCACCTACATCAATGGACCGGACTCTCCCTACGGCGAGCTATGATTACTAATTTTATATGTTTATAATGTGTTTTAAAATTTTATTGTATTTATGGAAATGTTGTAACCTGCCCTGAGCCTGTTTACAGGATGGGCGGGATATAAATATGATAGATAGATACGAACAGGCGGACAGACAGACAGGCAGGCAGGCAGGCAGGCAGACAGACAGATAGATAGAATCCTTGGAGCAATCCCTTCTCAATATGATCTAATAAGTGATTTTATCTTTTGTGGCAAACTGCATCTGAACTGGCAAACCATAGTCTATATTGGATTCAGGTGGGTAGCCATGTTGGTCTGAAGCAGCAGAACAAAGCGTGAGTCCAGTGGCACGTTTAAGACCAACAAAGTTTTATCCAAGAGATAAGTGCATGCACACTTGACCCGATACTTTGTTGGTCTTAAAGGTGCCACTGGACTCGAACTTTGTTCTGTCATCTATGTTGACACTCCAAAGTAGAGCTTGAGGCTGCTAGAGATGGTGTTCTAACCCCAAATGCACCCCAAACTCTGGCATTTCCATTTTCACTGTTAACTTTGGAATTTTTTTAAAAAAAAGATTTTTCTAAAGACTTTCAGTGCAAAATCCTAAATAGTATGCAGTGTTCAACGGCCCCATTGAACAGATCTGCCTATTTACACAGGAGTAGCCCTTAGACAGAGTGCTCTCTGGTAAGGAAAGGGTCACTCTGGTCTGCTGTTTCTTACTTTTGTCTTTTTAAGTTAAATCATCTTTATTATTTCACAAAATGTGTTCTTATTACAAATGCATTCCCACCTATTCTCTGTTGATTTTTCCAGCTCTTCCCTTCATTTCTGTAAAGCAGATTAATAGGCAAGGTGGTAGAACACATTTGACAAGTTCAGAAGCTCCAGATGTTAACATTAATGACCCTAAGTGGCAGTAGATTCCTTTTAGGAAGTGAGGAACAGGACTCTCCTCAGGTTTACAGGTTAGGCTCAGGAAATTTGCTTTGTCTAACATAAGAGGGAAGGAGCCCTGCTTAAATTATCCTTATATCTGACATGTCCTGATTAAATGTCCCCAGGAGTTCATATCTATCTTGCATCATCAGAAGGCAAAATGTAACAGCATCCATTGGTTTTTCCACTTTCTAACGAACTCCTCTCTCTGAACTTTGTGGAATCCAAGGAGAGTCATCTTTGACCTGACCTTCTCAGGCATAGGACCACATATATCATGAGCCTGCTGTGGCGGGGTAGGGCAGGATATAAATGAGAATATATAAATAAATATAGTGTGCCCTTTGAAAATCCAGGCTCATCTCAGCCAGCTTTTTTTCCTTTGTCTTACCAAAGTTTCCTCCTTACTACAGCTCTTGTGCCACTTGGCTTTTATCCCATATCCCCTAACTCCCAGCATAGCCTTTGGGGGTGGTTAAAGGAGAGACTACTCCTCCCTTGTTCATCTCTGGAAAAGATGGTTAGATCCAACCCTACAAGATGTGTCTTGCTGCTGCTGTCCCCACTCATGAAATGAAGATGACACTTAACTTGGATTCAACTGCATTCATCTTAAACAGCCAATCTGCACCTTAATTACCTTATACAACCCTTGTACATGCTACCAGTAGCAGGAGAAGAAGATATTGGATTTAGACCCCACCCCTCACTCAGAATCTCAGAGCAGTTTACAAGCTCCTTTCCCTTCCCCTCCCCACAACTGACGCCCTGTGAGGTAGGCAGGACTGAGAGAGCTCTTTCCAGAACTGTCCTTGAGAGACCAGCTCTGACAGAACCATGGCTTGACAAGGTCATCCAGCAGCTGCAAGTGGAGGAGTGGGGAATCAAGCCCGGTTCTCCCAGATTAGAGTCTGCACACTTAACCACTATACCAAACTGGCTCTCTACACTAGGGGTCAGAAGCAAAATCTCTATATCTTTAACCGGAACAAAAACCCACAAGATCCTTCGGGTGAGTGGCAACTAAAAAATCTAATTAATAAATAAAACAAAGTATTTTTAAAAATAAACTGGGAAAGAGGAGAGAGAGAGCAAATAAAACTAATACTTTGATGACAGCTGCCACCAAGATGTTATTTTAAGCTGCACAGTGAATCAGATCTCCAATGGCTAACTAGAGCCCCCCCCCCAGCCCTTATACACATTCTAAAAACACTTGGTGGGCACCAGGAGAGGTGTCTGTGGGCACCACACTGAGGATTTGAGCATTCAGTGATTAACCAAGGCCTAGCTTAGTGTTCAGTGGAGTTGCCTCAGTTGTAACAACCTGATGTAATTGAATGGCAGCAGGCTAATGCCTCAGCCCATGTGCAGATGCCACTGGCAAAAATATTGCCTCTAACAAACCTGAGAACTAAATCTATATAATTATTCTTATATGAGGTAATATGTATGTGATCTCACTTGAAACCACCAACCAAATTGCTACAGATCTGAAGCTAATTGCCGAGCAAGTAATAGAAGAGCTGGTTTTTATACCCCGCTTTTCACTACCTGAAGGAGTCTCAAAGTGGCTTACAATTGCCTTCCCTTCCTCTCCCCACAACAGACACCCTGTGAGGTAGGTGGGGCCAAGAGAACTCTGAGAAAACTGTGACTGACCCAAGGTCACCCAGCAGGTCTCATATGTCTAAAAGTGATTTCCTATCACCTTCCCTTCCTCTCCCCACTACAGGCACCTTGTGAGGTACGTGGGGCTGGGAGAGTTCTGAGAGAACTGTGACTGGCCGAAGGTCACTCAACAGGCTTCATGTGGAGGAGTGGAGAACCAAACCCAGCTCTCCAGATTAGAGTCCTGCCACTCTTAACCATGAAACCAAACTGGCTCTGTGAGCCCCTACATGTGAGCCCCTTAATAGCACTGACATGCTACCCCCTACAAAGCAAACGCATGTCCATATTCATTGGTGGAAAGGTTTCCTATTGTTACAGCAAAGCATCACTAGGCAAAGGTAAGGAAACTATGCTAACACAGAAGCAACATTTCAGTAAACTCTGCACACACCAGACATGGGGGCATTGCACAATTCATATAGCAGGCTTGTGACTCCCACTGTCCACTGAAGCCCTCACTGGATGGTCTCGGTTCCCATGCAGGCACAGCCTCTGTCAAGTTGTACCACCACATGCAGGTCATCTCTCATATCTTCCCTTGTCCTCTGAAGAATTGACCCATCCTGCCCAGCAGGCTGCTCTAACAATCCCCGAAGTCCTCACGGTTCAGGAAGCAGGTGGCATTTCATTAAGTGAGCTTTCCATCTTCCAGATTTTTTTTCCCCTCACCTCCCTACAGCAACTCAAGTGTTGGAAAAAAACCAGCCATTTAGGCATTATCCTAATGAGCCTTCCTAATTAAGAGAAACTCAATGTGATTCTTAGCAGTTGCGGGACGAAATGGAAAAATCAATGCATCGCGCTTGTTTCAATCTTTATTTCGTAAAGGGTCTTGTGAGGTGGAAGATTCGGGTACCGCAAGAGCCAAACAAGCTGGCCTATGCTCAGCCCTCCTCTGCTCTTTGTGACCCTGGCACCACATCTCATGATGCCTTAAGGCTGCAGGTGGTCTTGTTCTGTTTGGATTTTTTCCCAGATAACGGTGTGTTATTGGCTAGTTCGATCTCATCAGCTCTCGGAAGCTAAGCAAGGTCAGCCCTGGTCAGTATTTGTATGGGAGACAACCCCATGAAATGCAGGGTTGCTACACAGAAGCAGTCACAGCAAGCCACTTCTGTTTTTCTCTTGCCTTGAAAACCCTACGGGGTCACCATAAATTGTCTGTAACTTGATGGTCATGTACAAAGTTGCAATTTGGACTGGTCTTTACACAAGGTACATGCAGGAAAATCTGCTATAGGGTAGTACTGAAGTAAGACTGGGGAGACACCCAGCCATAAAGCTCACTGAAGAAGTGTGCATGCGCACAAAAGTTCATGTTTTGAATAAAACTTTGTTGGTCTTAAAGGTGCCACTGGACTCCAACTCTGTTCTCTTGCTCCAGACCAGCACAGCCACCCTCCTGACTGTATTGATACACATCTATTACTCAATGCACGTATAGTGAACATGGATCGCACAGGCATTCATTGTCACTTGTGAACCGGAATGGTGGTTGGCGGTTCAACAAAAAAGTCAAAAAATCCCAGTGGGGATGCTGAGCCTCGGGGGTGTCTCTTCTGATTCCATTTGTTGTTTCTGTCCGCACTTCTGTCCTTCCTCTGCAATTTCAACTCCTTCCTTTCCTCTGCACTCTCTTTGGTCTTACTGACTGCTTATCTCACTCATTTCTCCCTTTTAAAGACGGAAATGTGAATACCAAGGGTTTTACGGGGGGGGGGGTGTTCTTCTCCTTTGAAGCCACCCATGATTATTGCCCTGTCTTTGCCGAAGGTTCATGGTGTGTGTCTGCTTTACTTTCTTCCCTTTGTACATCTCAAGGTCAAGCCTCATGCAGGAAATGAAAGACTCATATCTAATGCAAATCAATAAGACCAGTCAAAAACAAACATTGAGGTAAACACTCAGTTCATCTGTAGCCTGTGTCTTTACAATCGGAGGACCTTTTAAATGCAGTTCGTTGGGGGGGGGGGGTTCCAATTCTCCTCTGGCACAACCTGTTCTCAGGGCCAGCTTCAGGTCCTGTTGAGCAGATGTACTTTTGGAGTTTCCAGCTGAAGCTTGGATTTTTCGGGTGCAGGGCATGCGTTGGCTCCTGTGATGGATCCTGGGATTCCTGGAAGAAAGTATATAAATATTTTAAATAGACAGATAAATTAGGAGGCCTCCCTCCCCGTATCATTTTTCCAACCTGAAATGACTCTGGGAGCTCTGATTAGCTTTCTTTGGGCAACTTCTGTGTATCGATGGGCTACATGTGTTCCACTATACTTAACTTACCCCATGGGTTGCCAACTCTGGGTTGTGAAATTCCTGGAAATTTCAGGGGTGGAAACTCAATAGGGTGGAGTCTGGGGAGGAACCTCAGCAGGACATAATACCAAAGAGTCCACCCTCCGATACAGCTACTTTCTCTAGAGGAACTGATCCAGGAGAACTCATAATGATGGGTTTAAGTTACAGGCAGAAAGGTACTGGCCACATATTAGAGGAATTTTTTTGACAGTAAGAATAGTTCAGCAGTGGAATCAGCTGTCTAGGGAGGTAGTGAGTATTCAAGCATAACCTAGACAACTACTTATCAGGGCTGCTTGAGGCCTGAATGGCCCCTTCCAATACTATGAGTCTATGATTCCATGTCTGTTGTCAACTGTAATTCCAAAAGATCTCTAGTACCCACCTGGAGGCTGATAACCCTATATCCCCAGTAAGCCAAACAGTGGGTCACCAATGCCATTTTAGAGGCAGTGTTGTGTAGTGTTCCGAGTGTCAGAGTAGGATCTGGGAGATCCGTGCTCAAACCCCCCCCCATCTGCTATGGCAATTAGCTGTGTGACCTTAGGCCAATCACACAGTCTCAGCCTAACCTACCACAGAGCATTTTTGTGAGGATATAATGAAAGAGAGGAGAAAGACGTGAACCGTTTTGGGTCCCCACTGGGGAGAGAGGTGAGTTATACATGAAGTAAATAAATAAATACATTTCAGTTCAAGAAAATGAGGGAAGGATGACAACTTCTCTCTCCACGCAGCCTTGTCTTGATCCAAATTGGCTTCTGCACATCTGCGAATCAACCAGAAAGCTCATGCCCGTTCCATGTAGTGCTACGAGGAAGGATCACATAAAAGCTGAAAATGCAGCTGGGCCCCACTTGGCTGGTTTGTGTGCCAAGAGCTCAGTTTGCATTGTTAGCATGGCTACTTACCAAAGAATTTTCTGGGAGGAAGGTACATTGCCGTGGGGCGGTAGGCTTTCTAAATTCCTGACTGTACATGACAGTGCCAAACCAAAGGGGAGGAAAACCAAGATTTAATTAATTGAACAATTATGAAATGGTATTATTAATTATGTATGTGTTGCCCTTCTAAGGAAATCAAGGCAGTATAAAATAATAACCGTGCACCTTCCAGTCAAAACCAACTATGGCAATCCCAGGACCATGGGATTTCCCAGGCAAGAGTGGAGCAGAAGTGGTTTGCCATTGCCTTCCTCTGCACAGCATCCACAGTCTTTGTTGGTGGTCTCCCATACAAGTACTAGCCATGGCCAACCCTGTTTAGCTTCTAAGCTCTGACAAGATCTAGTGACTTTATACCCCAAGAACAATACTGCAAGGTAAATATGCTTAAGTGCAAAAACGACTGGTCTAACATCACCTAGTGAGTTTCATAGCTGAGCAAGCATTTGGAATTGTGAGTCCAGGTCTTCATCATTCAAGTTCAGTATATCCTACTAGGAATAAGGCCCATTATGGGAATAAATACAATGGGCTCTAGAAAGAGGCTCTTAGAGAGTGCCAAGGCCTTGGGCACTCAGCGTCAATTTGCTGTGGCAACCTCAGCAGGGTATAAGGACACAGAGTCCACCATTTTCTTCAGGGGAACTGATCTCTGCTACCTGAAAAGCAGTTGTAATTCTGAGTGATCTCCTGCCCTCACCTGGAGATTGGCAGCAGTGGTTCTCCAAGAGGGAATAGCTGGTTTGAAGAGCAGAGTCCATGGCATTCTACCTGTCTGTGGCCTCACCCCTTCTCAAACCTCACCCTCTCCAGCCTCCATCTCTCAAATCTCCAAGAATTCTTCACTTGGAGTTGGCTACCCTATCTGCTTCCCAGCCAAGCATCAACCTACCTTTATTTCCCCCTCACTGTTCAGCTTTCCATCCCCCCCCCCCCACCTGCAGTCTCTACCGTGCTCTGAAGTCCTGACTGTCACGTCACATTGGCTGTCATGGACGGAAATAGCAAATCCATCTCTGCTCCTCTGTTGCCTTGAAAATCTCAAGGCCCTGGGCCTGTAGAGATATGTTAGATGTTGTTAATTAACAAGTCTCAGTTTACGCTGATCATGTGTAAAACATCCATTTATATTTAAAGTATTTGATGTATAGAATAGGTTACAATCCTAAAAATGCTTTCCTGGGAGTAAGCCCCATAGAAAAAAAAATAGGGCTTTCTTGTAAGTAGATTTCGGCACAACTGCTTCCATAGTCCATTTTCAAAAAAATACGCCAGAGACAAAACAAAAACATTTCTCTTCCTAATAATATAAATTATAGACTACAAACAAATCCAACTGGATTCTAAACCACCTGGTTGAGATTTATAGATTTATTATTCCTAACCCATAAGCACCCTCTTGAATCGGGGCTTAATTTATCTGGAGTCTGAAGGTTATATAGCTTGAGGTATTGATTTAATTTTAAAGACATGTTACACCTTTCCAGGCAACGATGCTGAGATAAGTTGAGTAAATCAATCCAGAATATTACATTTGCACGTTATACAATCATAGCTATGCTCAATCAGCTCTGCTTGTTTCCCACTTTGCCATATAACACAGTCCTATAAGGATTCTCCATGCACCTCCCAGATGGCAGCCATTTTGTGGTGATGCCCACTGTCTGATTCAACTATCTGTGCTAAACCCACAGGCTCAACTAAATTGTGAACCCCAGACATAGGGGATGACATTTGCACTAATTTAATAACTAACAGACCGGCAAGAACCCGGATTATGATGGTAGTGACCATCTGAGAGAATACCACCATCTTTTATTAATATTTATATTTATATTTCTTCTTCCCTAAATTTTCTATGTTATGATTTTAATTCAATTTTCTATGTTTTAACATATTTTGTGGTTTTAATACATATATCCTGTAAGCCACCCTGCGCCCATTACAGCAGGGAGGGCGGGATACAAATTGAACAAATAATAAATAATAAATAAAGGCCCTTGTTTGTAAATGTAATGTATATCCAAGCCTCTTGTCCTCTTTTTTATGTCTTTTTTCCAGGACAAACCTGCTTGACAATTTCCACCCCCCCACACACACATTTTTCTCCCAGCAGAGGCGGGGCAAAATTCATTGCAAGCTCAGAATAATCAGCATCGATTTGCAAAAATGCTAAGTACTTTTAAGAGTATTTGTTGTGGGCACTTTGTATAATTCATAATAATGAGAGATTTATGTGTTTCTGCAGATAAATCACATGATAGCTGAAACATGGTAAGGGGAGAACAATTTCTCCCTATCTAAAAGATGCCTGTGTATTAGCATGCGTAGAATTAAGTCAATTGGAAGATATAATTCAGTTTTAGGGTTTTTGTTTTTTTTAAAAAATTGTCACCATGGCTGCAGCCACTTGTACTGATTTGCAGCATTCCGGACAACAAGTTGAGCAATGAATCAAGGGTATTGCGTTGGAAAGGCCCAAGAGCTCTGAAGGTCAGGTTAAGCTTTGCTCTTTTATAAGGTTATTTTGACATTACCACATGCGGCCGCTGGAGAATGAAGAGATGCCATTAACTTAATGGCAGCATCAACAAGTTCTATTTGTTAGCCATGATTTCCTTAACCCTTTATTACTTGCTTGAGGCATCTATGCCCAAAAGAGCCACTGGTCGTACACGCACAGTCATTAAGAATCCAGACCCATGGAGTTTTTCACTTAGGGCTCATATAGACTGGGATTGCATGGAGGCTGAGTGAACATAGCTTCACTTTCTAACCAAATCCACAATTTGTACATCAGGCGTTTTCCCCAAGCATCCCTTGATGTGTTGTGACTCTTGACTGAACATGTTTTGTGCAAAAGGAACCCCAGCTGTTCTGTCTCTAGACAGAGATTAGGGATGACAGATAATCAGCAGTGTGAGGGTCCATGGCTAAGTGGTAGAGGATCTGGTTTGATCCCTGGCATCTCCATTTAAGGTTCTGGTAACAAGTGATGTGAAAGACCTCGGCCTGAGACCCTGGAGAGCAACTGCCAGTCTGAGTAGAAAACAGCGGCCTTGAAGGACCAATGGTAGGGTTGCCTGGCAACTGGCAGTAGGGTTGTGGAGGGGCACAGCATCAAAGGAGAAAAGTTTTAAAATATGCAGCCTTGTGTACTTACAGGAAGTTGATGCAGGAAGTGACAAAGGATAGTTCTAAGAATCACCAAAAACTCTATGGTAAATCCATAGAATTTCTGGTGATTCCTACAGCTATCACTTCCTGTATCAACTTCTGGCAAGTATATGAGGCTGCTTTTTTCCTTCATTTTTCTCCCACCACCACTTGGAGCAGCAACAAGCAACAAGACCTAGGTTGGGGGTCCCTCACCCCCACCAAGGGCTTGGCAACCCTATGTCTGATTCAGTATAAGGCAGCTTTGTGTGTTCATTTGTTCAAGTACTCAATTACTTTATATAAGTTGCTAGGTGTTCAGTGTCCATTAATCTTGTTGGGTTCATAGATGGCTGACAGCTACTTCAAAAGTGGCATTTCTTACACAGATAGCTGGGATCAAAGCATGATATAGGGAATGAGTCTTTATTGGGTTCTACAAGCTGTGATGTATTCAATGTATCTAATTTCAGAAACTAAATAGACATTTCTCTTTCATGACTCATGGGATTATATGTATGGGATGGGATCCTGTGTGTGTAGTGCCTGTGTTATAAATTTGGGGAATGGAGAAACATATATATCTTCCTGAGCTCCTTGAAAGAAGGATAAGATAAAAATGATAGATTGGTAGACAGATACCAGACAGACTCACTTACGACTCTACAGAGAACAAATAGGGCATAGCTTGCAGTGGGAACAGTGTATGGTTCCTGGGGAAGTGATTTCCTAGGACTGGATCTATGTGACAGAAAATTACTCCAAGGTGTATCATTAATGGACAGATCACATCTTGGCTTGTACATGGCCAGGTCTAATAAGGTCTCCTGAACACCTCAAAGGTGTAAGAAGGAAGTGTCATACTTCTCTTATTTCCAAGAACTTCAATCCCCAACTTCCACAAATGAGAGAAGTGCCTAGAAACAGGTGTTAAATACGCCTTCCCAAACCTAGGAAAGTATCAGTTCCTTTTCCTGGGTGTATCAGTATCACCAGTATCTAAACAGTAAACTCCTGTTTCGAGTGCCAGTGTTTACTTGCTCTTGTTTTTGCACACATCCAAAAGCTGGGACAATACTGAGAACATTTAGCATGACATGAATGGCATGCAGATCAGTAAAACACTCCATATTTTGTGGGCAGAGGCTGAATGTTATTTAAAGGATATATTTCCAGTTAAATGATTTCAGGGAACAGGTGTGTTGAGTAGGTCCCTCCCCTACCAAATATGCCAAACTATGGCTGCGATCAGACACACTAAATAATCCACTTTCAATACACTTTCCAACTGGCTTTTACTGTGAGAACTGGCAAAATCCAATTCGAATGCAAATTGAGAGTGGATTATTTAGTGTGTGTGATCACAGTCTATACTGAGATAGGTGGACCAATGGTATGAGGAAGCTGCGTCAAATAAGTTTTTCATTGGCTGATGGGAATCTGGAAGTGACAGCATGGTTAACTTTTTGCATAGGGTTGTTCTGGGGCTCACAAAAGAAAAATCCATCCATCCATCAGCAAGGCCTTTGCAAAAGAGCTTCTCATATTTCTGGGGGGGGGGAGTGTCAGACTTCTTCTGTAACTTCAGTCCTGTGCCAGATTCTCACCATGCCTAGAGGAAGCTCTGTTCCTCTGAAAATGTATCACATTACTAGTAATTAGTTAAAACTATAAGTCCATCTTGTGCTAACATTAGTCAGTCCTGGATATGGGAGTCAGCTTTATGTGGAGTTTTGATGTCTTTTCTAGAATTCCTTGTGTTCTCTGATGTTTTCTCTCTGTGTGTTACCAACAGAAAAATACTTCCTGGCATTCAAGTGTTCTAAATTGGTGTGAATCTGAAAGTTGCAAAGCTCACTTGCATGCCTAGCTATATGGCAACTCTGTGGATCTCAGAGGAACTGAGGAAAAACCAGGTCTCAGAGAGTTGTGTCAAAATTGTGTCAGTCCCTTCAGCTACCCAGAAAAAGGCACCTTCTTTGTGGGGGGCAGGGGCTAAGAAATCCTGGACTAGGGAAGCTGGGGCATAAATTCTGTGGGAACATGCAACATGAGAGGGAGGGCAGGAAGGGTTGCATCAGTGCTTAGTTCTTGTGGCCCTTTTTTACACACCCAGGGAAATGCTGGTCACCCCTTTGGGGTCAGGAAGCAATTTTTCTCCAGGCCAGTTTGGCTGGAGATCCTAGTGGTTTTTTCTCATCTTCTGGGCATGGAACAGGGTCACTGGGGGGGGGGGGAGGTATTTGTGAATTTCCTGCATTGTGCAGGGGGTTGGACTAGATGACCCTGAGAGTCCCTTCCAACTGCATGATTCTTAGTCCCTGCCTAAGGGAAGGAGCTCCAAACAACTCAAGTGGTCTGTGTCCTTGTTTCCAAAGACAAGATGTCAGAGAGTAGCTTAGACTTCCTGGCACTTCCTTAACCTCACCCCCACCCTGGCTTGTGTATGTATGTCACAGTGGACAACTGTCACTGCAATGGGAGAGGGCACACCAATAATAGAAGCAAGGTATAAGATCCATGCCACTATATAGATTCCTGATTTACTGATATGTACGTTGTTGATTAACTGGCACATTTGGGAAAGGAGGATTGCTGCAAGAAAACTGAAAAAATAAAGAATATATTAGTTGTTGTTGATTTTCTGGGCTGCATGGCCGTGTATGGTCATATAGTCCGGAAAATCTACAACAACTAATGAACTCCGGCTGTGAAAGTCTTTGACAGCATAAAGACTATATTGTTGGGATCCTTTAATGAACAAAAATATCCAGTAACTAAAGGTGCTATTAGAAGAGATTCTCACCAGTGTGCAACATGAACCTTAGCAGATGGATGTCTTCATAAAATTAGTGGCATTATTTCTGCAGGATTTACAGGGCATGTCCTAAACCCAGTTTATCATATAAACTTTGGAGAGCATTAAGGCATTCTAACAGCCCAAGTTCCTTGAACAAAGAACTGCGCATACTGGCAGTTTGTTCTTCCAGAGAGAAACAGCTGTCATCTCATGTAACTCTTCTCGCTACTATGCTCCTCAATCACAAGGCGTTTGAACTGATGCTAAGTTGGTTTGTAGGCAGTTAAATATCAGATGAAGAAGTAGGAGAGTCATTTTCATTTATTTACAAAACTGGGGATCAAAAGCCTGATGTGGCAGTTACACTTCATTGTCCTCTGCTTTTTCCTTTCATGAGCAAAGTAGAGTTCATGGATCTCACTTGCTGGTGGGAACCAGGACCTCCAAAGTTCTTCAGTTATTCCAAATGTGCCCTTAAGGGGCATTAGTTTGAGTGGCAAAGCAGAGCTCTATTTAGACTACAAAGCAGACCTTGGGCCAGCCTCTAGCAGTGCAGTCCCAAGCAGCATTACACCCTTCTAAGTCCATTGAAATGTAAACTGGAAGTAATGTGTCAGGCATTCTAGCATCATGCAAAAAGCGCTATGGTTTACCATAGAGCTTCTACAAAATGCTACAGCATGCATCATGTCACTTCCAGTGTGTCAGCACAACCCTGGAGCGTATCTCCCCCATTTCCTCCAATAAGGAAATGAGACAGGATGCTGGGAGATTTCCTTCTATGCCTGCAGGCCTGGCATCCCTGTCTAGCAATGTATTTTAAACCCGACCTACCTCAAAGGGTCCTTGTGAGGACAAGGAGAAGAAGAACCATAGACACTACCTTGAGTTCTTGGTATGAAGTGAGAAATTTTAAAAAATGATGAATAAAGCTTGGATACTAAATAGTGTACTTCTAGCAATAGCTATTCTATTCTCGGTGAAGAAAGAAGGAAAATTACAGCAATTTATGTAAGGTCGAAATTAGATCTTCTGACACTTAGTCAATATTTCTCCCTAAGCCCTGCTTTGAGCAGACAGGTGGTTGTTTTTGAAGACAAGCTTTGAAATCAGGCATGAGGCGAAAATGTGTTTGACCTGAGTTTTATGACAAGATGTCAAGTGCACATATAAAAATGTGATATAAAAAAGAAGTCCTTTTGCCTGAAAATATAAAGCCAAGGCTACTCGACAGATTAATAAGAGTTTCTGATAGTGAAGTACATACACACACTGTGGCAAACTGCACTATTAAAAGCTTAGGAGTGTTGTGTAAACAGATAAAGGACTGTGAAGGGTTAATTCTTCACAGAGTCAGAGAACCTTGCATGACAGGCTGTCCCAAGCAATCTGATTGGTTAGCATCAGCTGAGCAGAGAGATACTGTAGAGCTGAATGCTGAGGAGGAGAATTCATTTGTAATTCAGCCCTGACTGAAAACAGTTGAACACAGACAGGATAACTGGGGAATGTTGACAAGGACCAGTGGGTAGTTAGATGGAGACTCCCATTTGGGCCAAGGAAAGGGGACAGAACTTCTAGAGAGAGAAGTATTTTCCTACCCAGTCGAACAGAAGCTTTAAAAAGGACCAAAATTCCTGGTCTGGTTAGAAACTTCCTGTAGAAACCTTAAGAGTTAGTTAAAAACTTGAGACAAATACTGGTGTTTCAAGATAAGGGGTTTGGGTACTACAAAGAGTGTACCAACCTTCTGGAAACCAAAAGAGTCAGAGAATACTCAAAGAAAGTGCACTGGAGTGTTTGGGGGAAAACACTGGAACAAAAGCCTCTGAATGTAAATATTTTAAGTAACTCTGAATAGCTTAAGAAACTCTCATAAGCCTGAAACATAAGAACTAGAGTCTGTGCATATACTGGTTTTATCTCAGAAATTTCATCCCCTGATTTCATCTGACCTTCCCCACCCCTTGTTGAATAAAATATTTTGTTAATTTGGAATACAGAAATGTCTTGAGCACCATTAAAGTTAAAGGAGGCTCCCAATCTTTCTCTCGGGTTCCTCAGCTGAGCAAACAGCCAAAATATTATACTGTGACAGGATGGGACAGCCAGAGTTCTTCAGCAAAGAAAAAAACATATTACTAGGGTGGCTCAGTCAGTAAAGGGAAAGAAAACCAGAGGGAAAATCTTGCCTCTGAGGGAGGGAAATGGATGGGCCATTATATGCACGTGCACGCACACACACGCACACATACCTGATGTCAGATACTGCCCATTCAGAGTGTCTCCCAAACAAGGAGGGAAGAGCTTTCTATGCAGTTGGTGGGGGGACTGGGTTGTCCTCAATCCCATCTCTCAAATCCCTTCATTACTCTCCAAGTCCTCCTCCTCCTTGCTGCCCAGGAGTCATAGGCTGCTGGAAGAAAGAAATGTCACTGCCTTTACAAGGCCTTTTGTGGTCAGCCGCTGTTTGTCTCAGCAATCGATCAATAAGCTGTGTGAACCTAAATGTCTCATTGCGCCAAAGCGGTGAAACTGTATAGTTTTTCAAATGCTTCTTGGAATCTAATGGGAGTTGCATGCTGGCATATTGTGCCTTTCAAATGCAAATCTCTGTTCCTGCCTTTTTAAGGGATCTTTCTCTCTCTCTCTCTCTCTCTCTCTCTCTCTCACTCTCTCTCTCTTTCTCTCTCTCTCTCAGACATGCAATATCTGACACCTCTCGAAGCTTGTTGCTAATTGCCCATCCTGTCTGAAAACCTTGCATATGATAATTACTATTTGCTTAAACATTTCCCCTGATTAGTCACCCTGACTTTATGTAATCTGGGGGCTCCTGTCATCAGCTGACATAAAATGAGCCCAATAATTAAAGTGTTTTAATTTTCAGACATGGTCTCTCTTCCCTGACTTGCTTGAGGGGGTACAGGACGGCAAATATTCAACAGCAGGGATGGCCAATTTCTAGAACACTGGGGAGATGACATACAGCAGCTGTCGGCTTGGGAACCAGTTCAGTCATGTATTCTGTAGCATCCATGGATAGCATGATCTTCCCTCACCAGCAAATAAGAACTGGAAGCAGTATCTATGGTTCTCAAATCCTCATTTTACCCTCAAAACAACCCTGTGAGGTAGGTGAAGTTAATAAAGAGAGTGAATGACCCAGCAACTGCATGGCAGAGTGAGGATTTGAATCTGGGTCTAGTTCAACACTCTAACCACTACACCACACTGGTTCTGCAGGCACGATTTCCCCAAACATACTAATGAAATTCAATAGAAATATTACCATTAAAATTGATGCTTGTTCAATAGTGTTAGCCATGGACTAAAAGTGGCTATAGATGGGCACAAACCAGCTCACGAAGTAAAGATGGTTGCAAATTTTGGGCAGTTCTTGGTTAGCAAAGCAATGTTTGTGGAAGGGAGCCCAGCACAAACATTTCACGAATTCTGGTGCTGTTTGTGGCAGTCTGTGGTGGTTAGTGAACTGATACATTTCCAGACAAGGCAGTGGGGAGCAGAATTATCCAGCTTTGGAAACACCAATAGGAGCCCTCCAAAGTTTAACAGGCACTGCTGGCTGCCAATAACAGAGTTCCCATTCTGTCTATGGGATATATACACACTCAACTCAGCTCCACACCCTATTGTCTGTCAGCTGTTCACAGTTACAGGGAGAGATGCTAAAAGTGGACTAGCTGAGAACATTCATTTATTACCTCCTGATTGTGAACTCCTCTCTCCTGTTTGCGTGTTAGGTGGACTCAGGGCTCTGAGCCACCCCATCTCTCTGCTCATACCAAGCAGTGAGGCTTAGCTACTGGGTGCCTTGGTTGAGTGAGGACCCACATTTTATACCCTCCTAGTTGTGAACTTATCTCCCCTGCTGGAGTTTGGGTGTTCGGTGGACTCATGGCCATGCAAGAGAGGTTGGGTCAGATGACAGTCTTGCGTGACCAGTAATCCAGGGGATCAGCATTGGCAGTCTCAGGGGATGTGGCAAGGCACTCCCTCACCATCACCTCCACCAAATCCTCCAGCTTTGCATGCCTGGCATCCCCACTGCTGCTGACAACCAGTAGTGGAGCATCTCCACAGTTGGGAGAGCTGAGCCTTGACCATCACAACCACAGCTGGAGAAAGGCTCTGTCCTTCACAAAGGAGAAGGATTAGCCATCCACAGCAACAAAGGGTTGGCCATCTCCAACAAAGCGAGTGACTGCTTCCTGGGCCCTCCATGTAGCCCTTTTGACCCCTTGGAGGGTGTCTCACCTTAATGTCCTACCCACGGCAGTTTGACTATGGGGAGACTTTCTTGGAGGGGCCTGCTGCTCCCCCTCTGCTCCTCCCTGCTGAGAGGGAGCATCACTACTCTTTCCCCTGGGGGCAATACACTGGGATGCACCCTTTGCAGGTGCCTGCAGGGGACGGAGGAGGACAAGTGTTAGGATAGGTTGGCACCCCTCCAGAAATGGGTGTGGCACACCTGGCACTCTGCCACACAGAGGTCACTGGGAAAGGTGTTTCCAAACTGTGGCCCCAAGATTGGAGGAAGTCAGACCCACAGCTGCTTTCTGGCACTGGGCTGGGAGGGGCCACCGATGGGTGGATTCAAGGTGGGAGCAGCAACAAGGAGATGGGATATGGAAGGGGAGGATGTGCTCTCCCCACACACCCTCTGAATCACTGCTGTCAGAGTCCTCCTCTCCAGAGGGTGTTAGCAATTGCTGGTGTCTCTGGGCAGTGCTAACAACTCTGTTGCCTCTGTGGAGTGCCCCAGGGACAGATCAGGGGAAGGAGGCTCTGAGACTCCTGGTGACGCCCTGCTAGGCCAGGCTCTAGTGACCTGGCAGGATGAGTTTGATGCCTGGGGATGGGGGCTAGTGGTATGCAGAAGGAGGAGCACTTCTTCACCCCGTAACAAGTACCCTTTGCACTCATTTTCACCCTCACAACACACGGAGGCATTCACACTCGGGGGTGGGGTGGGAAGGTATGAATGTGGTAGACCTTTTGAGGGGTCTGGGATGGGGACCCCAATAATGTAATCTGCTCCCACCTTGGAGAGATTGTAGAGGAGCCAGTCCTAACATCCAATATGGAAGCAACCCTAGAGGCACAACTATTACATAGGAACATACTTGAAATAGTCTCCGTGCATTCTTTCAGTGTATGAACATATGTCAACATTTCAATCCTTAAACACTTGGTTGGGCAAGAAACTGTAAACAATCTTCCTTTATTATGCAAGACAGTTTTCATCACTAATCGCTCCAAGCTGTCATGGGGTAACTTTGGGGAGCCCCTGTTGGAAATCTTTTGTCATGTCTACCTTTCTCTTGTTGCATCACTAATCACTTAAAATGGAAAACTCTGATATCTGCTGGTCTGGTGGGGCTGGGGTGCCTGCCAGGCTGTTGTGGGGTAACTTTGGGGAATCCCTGTCAGAAGTCTCCTGTCATGTCTGCCTTTCTATCCTTCAGAAGCTGCCTTTGGAGACTTGGGGGGGGGGATGCTTGCCTTGCTTCCAGTGTCTGGCAGGGGAAGTCTGCCCAGGTGAAGTTTCCCTGTAAGTTTGGTGTCGCTGGCTTGTTTCTGAGCTCTTCCATAGACTCCTGCAGCTGTCTTTTCCAGAGAGTGCATTGGGGAGACCTTTTGGGGGGGTCCATAACTGGAACCCCAGAAATCTAATTCCCCTCTCCCAACTTGGAGAGACTGGAGAGGAACAGGCAGCAGTTTGGTATGTGTAGCTTGCAGAGGGTCCATTCTATACACTTTTGAACCTGCGCTGGACATTTCTCCCAAAAGCACTTTCCTGGCTTGACCTTAGTCTTGTTGGATTTGCACAGCCACAATGGCACTGGTTCCATTGGACACATTGCACTGGTTCTGCTGGGCTTGTAAAAATACATACACACACACACTTCAGTTTCTACTGCAGAGATTTTTGGAGATTTTATGTTCTGCTGGGCTTCTATTGCCCTTGCCTTTTTTTTTATTTTTCCCCCCTCCATTGGAAAAAATGGAGGATGGGGCACCTTCTTTGGGGGCTGTAACTTGGACCCCATAAATCCAATCATCACCAAACTTGGAAGGCAAGTAGAGAAGAGTCATCCAGAGACCTGCTGAGAGTTAGGTATGTTTAATCTTATGTAAGCCACCCTGAGCCGGCCTTGGCTGGGAGGGCAGGGTAGAAATCCATTAAATAAATAAATGTTCTGCTTGCCAAGCAGATGCTCTACCACTGAGCCACAACCCCTCCCCCCTTGCCTCTTGGCATTCCTTTTCTCATTGTTCCCCTGCCCAGCTGATGCCAAATTAAGATTTCAGGGAATGGAAAACTGATGCTGATCCCATGACAAATGGAGATGTGGGCAGGGGGAGAACATTTGCTGACAAAGGGTGGAGACCAGCGGGGTCTACAAAAAAAATTATCTGGCCAGCTAAATTCAGATTTCAGGCTGCCGTTGGCCTGCTCTGGTCTGCTGGGGAAAGTAAATCTTATTTCCACTTCAAAGCCAACAGTAGCTATTCCAGGGAGGCTACAGCCCTGCCAGATAGTTGGTAGAGAGAGATTCATGATTCTCAGTTATGATTAATCAACTCATGATTATGTCAGTGCCGAGCATAGTTATTTGCACTGAGAGAAGAAGATTTGCAACTTAAATTCTATAAATTAAAGTCCTGGCACCTTTGCCAAAGGCACCATAAGGCACATAAAGAATTCATTGTTTGTCTCTCTCTCTCTCTTTCTCTTTCCCCTTTGTGGAGCTATTTTCCTTCTTTCTTCTTAAATAAATATTTCTTTCTTTGAATTTCAGCGTACTTTGCCTTGGGGGATGGAGCCTACAAGTGGCTTTAGAGGGCCTCAAAAAGACAACAGCAGCACAGAAGAGGGAGAAGCTTCCTATTGCTACGTTTGTTTCCAGTAGTCAAAAGTGAGCCTACCCTTCTCCTCAGGAGATGCAGGCACAAGGGTTTCTCCACTTTTGATTATTCATGTTCTCAAGATTCCCCAGGGACTGAAGGAAATGAAAAGTGTGGCGTGCTCCTGATTAACCAAAATCAAAAAGAAATGCCCTGACCTGGATAGCCCAGGCAAGGCCAATCTTGTCAGTTCTCGGAAGCTAAGCAGGATTGACTCTGGCAAGTACTTGGATGAGAGACCTCCTTAGTATACCAGAGGCAGGAGGTGGGGGCAGTCTTTACTTAGCCACCTCTCTGAATATCCTCCAGGCTGCCAGTAGGGGTCAGTCACCAGAGGTTGCCATGACTTCCAGATGCAAAGATGCTCGCACATACACAGGCACATATTTTTTAAAAAATACAGAAAAAAAATGAAAAACGACACATGAAATTTTGAAATGATAAAGGAAGGGAATGGGGGTTTACTTTTCTCTACTTTAAATAACAGAGTCATGGGGGGGTTCATGTTCCCTCTAAGCTGAGTTAGTGTGAGCTAGCTCGCAGTTTTTGAGTCTACGGCTCACACATTTTTGTCTTAGCTCAGGAAGGATGGCTCCAGAGCAAACTAATTTAGGCAGCAGCCAAATCGCTCGCTCACAACTTTAATGCCAGTAGCTCACAAAACAGAATTTTTGCTCATAAGACATCACAGTTTAGAGGGAGCACTGGTTCCCATATCACGGCTGCTACTCCACAAAGAAAACATCTTCGGCCTAAAACATCCATATCAAATGAAGTGGGCAAAGAGATAATCCGCACGCATTTGGGTAGGACGACATAAATTCATTTCCATGTGTCTGACCACCTATTTTTACATAATCGGCTGTTACAACCACATGTCGAAATCGTCGTGGCCTATCCCAAATCTTTATATATCAGTTTGGCCTTTCTATCCCGTCACCAATTGCTCCTTCCCACTCATCCTTGCTCCCACCTGCTGGTCCAATGCAGTCATTACAAATTCTATAATGCCTCGAAGAACAAAGATGAATAATTCAATGTTGCGACATCCCTACAATTTATTATCTCCCATGTACTGTGCACTGAGAGCATTGGGAAGCTGTCATGGAAAGCATTAGCGGGAGAAAATTAGAGCTTTGTATCTATTGCTAAACATGTGTCGTTTATCAAAGAGTGATGCTTTAATTTATGCTGGAAGGTAACATACAGGCCCTTATTAACTGTGCATTGGTAATTAACGTTACACTGAAGCTCTCACATTTCTGCGGCTCGGCCATACACAGTTCTCTTGCCTTCTTCACAAACGCAGGAGGCTCCTTGATCTCAGCCATAGGCATATGAAAGGCTCTTTCCTCCCAGTCTGGCTTTTCTCAGTGGACTGGGGCCATCTCAGCCGCAGGGCATTCAGGGCTGCTTCCCCAGGCCCCATGCTGGGGAACCCCACTTTGGGCTTCCACTGCCCTGCAGCCTGATTATGGGGAAGAGCAATGAGCCATAGCCTTGTCAGGCTTCAGCAATCAGCTGTGGGGAAGTCTGGCCCCTGACCACCAGCTGAGTGATTCTTGGGCCTCATCTTTGAGTTTTGCTTAGGGCCCCAGAATCACTATGAATGTGGAAGACAGAATCGACCCAAGATGAACGGCAAGCATGGAGCAATGGTAAAGAAGAGCCAACCGAGGTAGAGATAGTTGAAGGACAGCTGAAAGAAGATGTTGCATAAAATTCCAAACTGAATTGGTTTCTATTTTGCTATTTCCTTTGCCATGCATAGAGGCACTGTGAATCACCAGGTGCAAAATTTCCCCCTGCTAGGGTTGCCAGATCCAGACTAGGAAAATCCTGGAGATTTGGGGGTGGAGCCTGGGGAAGACAGGGACCTTAGTGGAGTACAAGGCCATAGATTCTACCTTCCAAAGCACCCATTTTTTCCAGGGGAACAGTAGCCTGGAGATGAGCTGTAATTCCAGGTGATCCCCCAGTCCCACCTGGAGGTTGGGATCCCTATCCCCTGCCCTGGTGATCCCAGAGCTTGGAGTAAGAAGTAGTTTGGGTTCCTTCCAGAGGTTATCCTAGATCGCCACACATTTCTTTGTTCCATAGAGCACAATGGGAGGGAACAAATGAGAATTGAACCTGATCTTTCACCTGTGTGGTGGTGGTGGAAAGTGCCATCAAGTCACAGTTGACTTATGGCAACCCCCATGGGGTTTTCAAGGCATTTGGTGGGATGAACTGAACACTGATTGGATAACTCATCCCCATGTGCAATTTTTCCCACTTAACTTATTCTGCAAAGGGAAGAAATCAGCTTTTGATGTTTGTTTAATATTAGCAGGGCCGGCCCGCCCATAAGGCAGATTAGACTTTTGCCTAGGGCACCCCCTGGAGGTGAACACTGAACTGGCCTGCCACTCTACGGGGAGAGTGCGCCCCTGGAGCAAAGGCACGGCAGCCCGGTCAGCAACGTGACCGCCCGCACCGTGTGCTTCCCCAGGACCATCGCTATATACTCGCCCATGGCCTCCCGCCACCTCACCACCTTCCTTGAGGAGCCTGAGCCCACAGAGGTGCTTCCACCGCCCCCAGCCAAGGACCTGGGGGCACCACCGCCATCTGCGCCAGCTGCCACACAGAGGAATCGTGTGGACCCGGGGGGGGCACCGCTGCCCCCTGCTGGGCCTTCTCTGCTCTGGTGCTCCGAGGGGTGGGGGGCTCTCTGCTGCCAGGAAGGACGAGCCACCTGCCACTGCCTTGGGGGGGTGGCCACACTCAGCTGTCTCCTGCCTGCCAGTAGCAGCGTGCGGGGCTAAGGAGTGTGCAGAGGTCTCTCATGGGACAGCTGCCCAAGCCAGCCGAGATCCAGCCACTGGCCTCCTGGGCCGTGCTCCACTGGGGAAGACATGCTTGCTGCTGGTGGGGAAGATGAGCAGCTGGGTCATCGTGTCAGCCCAGGCCGCCTCTCAGGAGGGAGTTCACTCACTGTCAGCTGTACTCACGCTCTCTCCACTCACCCAGTCAGTCCCACATGGCCGGCTATGACACCCTCAGGAGGGCCAAGAGTTGGGAGAGCCGCCCCCAAGGGCTGCGTGATTAGGGATGCCAGGAAATGGCGCTGCAATGCCTTTGGAGCTGGGGAGAGGCGTGGGCCAGCCTCTGCCCTCCCAGCCCCCCACTCTCTCTGACTGATGGAAGGATGGGATTTATAAACCGTCCTCTCCCAGAGGGCTCAGGGCAATGTGCAACATATCCCAGCATATCAATTAATAAAACACTTTAAACAACGTCAATAAAAACAATCTAAACAACACAGTGGGTCGATATGCTCCTCTAAAGGCGTCTGATGTCCACTCACGCCCTCCTCATGGAGGGGGGAGGGAAAGGGTGAGGGATGGAGGCCAGGCTTCCTCTCCTCACCTCCTCCCCCTGAAGTAAAGTTGGGATCCCCACTGGCCTCTCTCTGCAGAGCACTGTGCACCCAGACCTGGACGACTGTGCTGCCCTGGTGACGAGAGGCATGGGGAAGGCGGGGGTGTGGGGCAGCAGGCCTTGGACCGGATCTGCACCCACTGGCAGCGGCTCCGGCTTTTGAGACTGGCAGAGCTTTTCTGCCAGAACAAGGTTTTGCACCCAGGGCTCATTCTGCCTGAGAGTCTGCTTAGAGTAAATTGTAGGTTTGCTCACAGGACTCCATAGCTTAGAGGGAGCATTGATCACAGATAGTCTAAAAGGGGAGGCAAAACTCTGCATAGACTCTGCCAGTCACAGTGGGGCTAATGGAGTCATTATCTCTTTTCTGACAAACTCTTAGTGGCATTACATATGCAGTACTTTGAAGCCTGAATATTCTAGAACTGTTGTAATTTTACATAGCTCCTGAACATGATAAATAGAGAAGCTTTCTGGGGTCAATTAGCTCAGTTTCTTTTAACCTGATGCATCAGTATCTGAACGTGAAGCCGCAACCCTCTGCTTTACTGACCCACCCTTTTAGCCATATGTGGCTCCAGCAGGTGCTTTATGGTGGTCACCAGGTGATCCAGTATTGATCAAACTATTCCTCATGAGACAAAATGGAGGACTGGGGAATCAAACTTGGTTCTCAGATTGGAGTCCACCACTCTTAACCACTGCACCAAACTGGCTTAGAAGGACAGAGTTTAGAAGCCTACACCAATTTTCATCTCTCCTGATCTTAAAGTAAGTTCATAAATTTATGGCTGATTTTTTAAAAAACCATCTGGAGCTCAGTTCCACAAACAAAAGGCAGAAAGAGCCAAGGAGCGGGCTAAGCCGGGGTGGCGGGTGCCAGAAGGTATCCTCGCCTAGTGTGCAAAAAAACCCTTGGGCCGCCCATGAACATTAGAGTCTCTCTCTTCCTCTTCTCCATCAATTCCCCAGCCTCTTCTGAGAAATGCAGCCACAGAGGCTGTTTGGAAGCTCAGAACTAAAAGTTTATCCCAGGCAGGCTTTGGGAGAAGGCTGGAAATGTTCTTTCATACCAGCAAACAGCCGCTCAGGCAGAGGCATACTAAAGAGTGAGGAAAGAAAGGATGGTGACATCTGTCATAGCTTAGACATGGTAAAAAGGCTGCAATTTATTCATTCATTTAATTAATTAAAATATTGATAGGCCTACCTCACTCCCTGATCTGGTGCACAGAGGGGTTAAATCCTGCTTGTCGTCCCAAATACTGGGCTCTTCCCATAAAATCAAAAAGGCTTCTAGTAACTAAACCATCCTCTTTTGGAAGACAGCTGCTCTGAACCAGCCCTAATAATGAGGAAGCATTCCTTATTTAATTTAGTTTTATATTTGCTTACATTTTAGTCAACGGGTTTGGTCCACGACTTCTCACTGTTTGTTTTGGAGGTTTCTTGATCTTGTGTATGGTTTCAACTTGCAATTTATACATATTTATGTATTTATTTACTATTTTTCTATACAGTGTTTCCATGCAGCTCACAATAAAAGAAGTATAAGAATTATGTAATTATTGTCCCACGTATAATGTATCGTACAAAAAGTAATGCTGATTTGTCGATGCACAAATGTTCAAAAAGCTTTAATCACAGCTTCAATCCACTCAAAGGCAAATCAAATCAAAACTGAAAATTTGGGGTCAAAACAGCACAAATGAGAAATTCCAAATCAGTCATAACCAGAACTTGTCAATGAATATCACATTTATACTGGGATATACCAGAGGCATTTATAATTTTCTGAGAGGACTCATACTTGCCAGTCCCTATGGTCTTTACCACAGAGTTCAAGAAATTTCTAAAGTGCCATGTAGGATGTAACAGTGTCCCAAAAATCTCCCAGGATTTGCCAGCACAGGGCTGGTGTTGTGTTCTAATGGTGACCGCCATGCGGTCCAGCCATGCGGTCCGGGGCAAGCACATGGCCAGGCGCAGACAGAGCTTCACTCCAGAACACAATAGACTGGCCGGATTGTGATTTAGAAGAAGAAGAAGAAGAGATTGGATTTATACCCTGCCCTTCACTCCCCGAGGGAGTCTCAGAGCAATTTACAAACTCCTTTCCCTTCCCCTCCCCACAACAGACACCCTGTGAGGTAGGTGGGGCTGAGAGAGCTCTGAGACAACTGTCCTTGAGAGAACAGCTGGTACAGAGCTATGGCTTGCCCAAGGTCATACAGCCAGGTGCAAGTGGAGGAGTGGGGAATCAAACCCAGTTCTCCCAGATTAGAGTCTGCACACTTAACCACTACACCAAACTGGCTCTTTAGATTTAGACCTATCAGTCAGCCAGGATGCAAATAGGGACCAATAATCTGGAGAGACTTAATTGTAATCCTATCAGAGTGTGTGGGTGAGGCCGGGGGTGCAGTTTAGATGCGCATATAAGCAGACCCCCTGAGCCCAGCTCATACATGTGTTCCAGAACCTCCTAATAAACCATTAGCTGATTTCACTTGAACGCATCTCTGGACTGAGTACTTTATAGCTGGTAACCCTACTCATATTATGTTCCCCAACGTCATCCTAGTTATTAGTTTAGAAGAAAGGTGACTAAGGGTTGACAGGATAGATGGAGAAAGTATCTGTGGTATGGAGAAAGTGGAGAGAAAGAAACTTTTATCCCTGTTGCACAACGCGAAGTCTCAAAGTCACCCCATGAAACACTGGCAGCAGATTCAAGATGAACGAAACAAAACACTGGTTGAGATGGATTTAAAAGAGATGGTACATATACATATGGAGTTTATTCCTAGCGGTTAGCCATGACAGTAGAATGAGACCTCTGGGTTCAGAGGCAGAGTAATTTTGACCACCAGATGCTCAAGAGCCGTCAGCAGGTGACAGCTGTTGCCTGCAGGCCCTACTTACCAGCTTCCTTGTGACATCTGACTAGCCACTGTTGGAAACAGGATGCTGGACTGGACCATTGCTCTGATGCAGCATGGCTTCTCTTAATTCTGGTGCAGTTCCTTGGCAGGCTTGATTGATGCCCCCAAAGAAGTGCCATTCCACGCTGCAGAAAAACAAGACCTCACCAGCGTACTTCAGAGTAGATCACCGGAGATTCTCATTTGCAACTTAAGACCTGACTGTTTCATTTGCTTAAGCATTCTCCCTGCTCCATTTTTCTAAACTAATATTTATGGCCTAAATAGGTTCATTTTTTTTCACCCCTTTATAATTTTTCTTCAGTGGTGAGATAAGAGCTAGAGAAGCTCCTCAGGTTAGCACTTCGTTTATCATCAGGGAGCAAAAAATAAAATTGATCCAAGATGAAACCTCAAAGGGATTAATTAAGTTGGCAAAAGGTTGTGTGGGGGGGGGTTGTTTAAAATAACCTGATTAAAAGCAGGATGAAATATTGAAGAAGGAGAATATATTTGCACAATGCCATTGGCTAAATAGATCACTCATCTCCTCCTCCCTGAGACAAATATGTTTTTTGAAACCAAGATTTAAAAAGAGTTCTTTGGAGAGGGGATTGTTTTCAAGATGAGTGGACATTAAAAGAAACCCTGCCCTTCCCATGTGTGGTGTTTATGTGCTAAAACTGCCTAGAGTTCAATTACAGGGAGAATTAATCATTTTAGGGGCCATTAGAGGTTGCCGACACCCTCTGATCTTTGCCATGGCTTTCTGCCAGCAGACCACTTAATGCTCGTGGTTTGTTCTCGTAGGGTTCTGCTAAAAAGAAGGGGGCTGAAGTCCATCAGCTGCCTCTTTCAGACAGTTAATTTGACCTGAAGCGAAGTTATCACATATGTGAGATGGAATGTTTTGTCATGGTTACAATGCTGAACTGGTATTGGGGAGAGCCAGGTTCAAATACGTACTTGGCCGAGTGACAGAGTAGCATGACTTTGGGCCAGTCATCCTCACTCAGCATAACCTATCTCACAAAGTTGCATATGGATGAAATGGAGGGGGAGGATGCATGTCACCCTGATCTCCATGGAGGAAAGGAAGGATCAAAAATATAGAATACAAGTAGGGGAGCAAGAGATAGAGAGGTGTTGTAGAGGTGATGAAGGAATCTATTCCACAATCCTAGCCAGTATTCAAAAATGTCCTCAGCAACAGCTAGGGTCACCAACCTGTAGGAGGGGCTGGGAATTTGGATGTTTCAGTGGCTGGTAACCAAGATGGCTCCTCCATGGAATATCCGTGCTCAGAGGCAATGTACGTGTGAGTCTATATGGTCATTCTATCTTTTTGTCGGGTCTTCACCAACCTCAAGGTGGGTTCTAGGATTTTCCTGGAATTACAACTGATCTCCATACAGAGATCAGTTCCCCTGGAGAAAAAAAGTAGCTTTGGAGGGTGTAGTTCTGCTTAGGATTGCATTAACAGTATCTACATATGTTTACTGGAAGGTACGTTCCCCGGCATTCAATGGGGTGTGCGGAGAAATGGTTCTCTTGAGGCCCTATTTCTCTCCACTGACAGTTCAAAAGTTCCTCAGCCACTCTAAATCCCTGTCTGGCATTTCCCTTTGCTCCCTTATTCTCTTATTCAGTATTTCTGCCACCACCACCACCCAATTGTAAGATTCTGTCTTGATGGGACACTAACACTCTCTTTCACACACCCAAGGATAGAAGGATCAACCATCCCCTTACTTTTCTTTTGGCACACATGACTAAGTCAAGTAGGGTGCAGGTACAGAAAATAGACTTCCAGTAATCAAATTATGAAGTTTTAAGGGGCGGGGGAATAACGCATGCACATAATTTCTCTTTGCAGAAGATCTGAGCAAAGATTAAAAGAAAAATGAATAAAAGCAATTCTTCTAACCCTGTTTTAAACTTGTTCACATCGTATGTTAAAATAAGGACAGGCGTTTTCTCCTTGGAGGACCTCTAGACATTTTCATTACCTCAGTTTTCAAAGCTGGGACTTCTCCCATTGTTCCTTGACACGTGGTTAAGGCAGAGTTCCTTTGTGATGGCTTATTTCTTTATAGGTAGAGACAAAATGGCTAAAAGCAGCTAACCATTTCTACCTAGTGGGTCATCTTTCTCCTCCTGTTCAAAGGGAAGGCATGCTCTCCACCCTTTGGTCATTTAAACTTTCTTCCTAGGTGGAACTCTGTAACTGGGATGAGAGCTGGGTTGTCTTTGCCCTTCCAAGTTTGTATCATTTGCATTTGTAAGGCACCAGATTGCTCTGTAACTGTAAAATGAGTCAAGCCCAAGCTGATTTTCCCTGTAGTATAGCCATGTAGTATAGACCCAATTACAGTGAACTTTGAGTAGAAATTCTGGGGTGCATGACATTTCTTCCAAAGGTTTATTCTCAAGGGTACTGTGGTTCTGCTTGAAGACTCAATCCTTGCATGTTTCAGCAGCCATTGCTGAGACGATATGGGAGTACCCTTCATCATGTCTGGATTTCAGTCCATTAGGATGAGTATTTTTATTTGATCATAGCAGTAGTGGCAGGAAGACCTTGGGAAATTGAGAGATGACATTGAAACAACATCTGCCCACCACCTTGTGGAGGATGTAGTTAATTTGTTGTATTTTTGATAGATTTTGTAAGTGTCCTTGAACCTTATGAAAGCATGTGCGCTACTGTACCATAGTTCTTGTTGATTTTTTTGGGGGGGGGGGTTCACTAAATGTCAGAATGCTTCATTATACTGTGTCATGTTTTAGACATACTGGGAACATTATGAGTTCATTGAACAGTCATTTTTCACATTGTGAATTTTAAAAATGAAGAGCACTTATCAGCACATTTTGTAACTCTGCCTGTCGTTATGCATATTTGGGCACTTGTTGGAAATAAAGATATTTTTTGATTGGGAGATTATCTTTAAATAATACCCTAAGTGTAGTGATGGATGTTTGAAAGTTTGATATTACATAACTGATTAGCTTTAGAACATCTGTGTAGCTGGGGCTTATGACCACAGTAACTATGTTATTTACAGTGCAATCCTATACGGTTATTCCATTCTAAGTAGTTTGTAAATGTACTTAATTATAGATTAGTATGTATCTAAGTGCTGTCAAGTTTCAATTAATTTATGACAACCCTGGCAAGGGGCTTTCAAGACAAGTGAGACGCAGAGGTGGTCTGCCATTGCCTTCCTCTGCAGAATCTTCCTTGGTGGTCCCCAATTGGCTTCTGATATCTGATGAGATCAGGCTATATCACACCATTCCACATCTAATAGATTCAGTAGCCATTCACCATTTTACCTTTTTGTAAGATTTATGAAGAATGCTTAAACACTTGCCAGCCCACCTTGTGTCCTGTTCTTCAGTAACAAGCAGTGAGCCGCTTTTTGACAGGTGAGCACCACTGTTTGTGAGCAGTTCGAGCCTGTTTGGCGGATTGCTTCCCAAGTCTTCCAGCTGTACAGTATAGTGAACTCAACTGCATTTTGTGCATGCATATTTTCATATATCCTGGTGGTGGTCCTACTGCCCCCTCCCCTGGCCGGTTATTGCTGCACAGCGGTCAGCAACCAATTGTTTAAATTATGAGCAAACCGGTCAGTAAGACATTTTTTAACAAACACTTTAAAGAAAAGGTCTTACTCTTTTGGGTTTATCTAAGTCTATGATACCTATGTTATTTTGTAGATGTGCAATTTCACATAGCATTGTAAGAGTCATAGGGCGATTCTGCATCTAGCGTTAGCTCCACATTTTCTCAACTAGGAGGGGAAAGTGCAGCTCAAAATTGCATTCAAATACCCCAGGCCAACAAAGTCACCCCTGAACAGCCATAAAACTATGCAGAAGGTACCATAAAATGCGATGATCAAAGAAACCAAAAGTGGCATGCCGGTGAAGAGGTTACCATAAAATCCGATGATCAAAGGAAGTGAAAGCAGCATGCAAAACAGAGGGGCATTTCTGTTCCAATGTAAGTTTCATAACACCAAGGCAAGGAGATCTGAGGCTCAAGTGATTGTGACTGTCAAAAATGGTATGACTGCCTGATGAACATTTTACTTAGGACATTTCACAGCACTCTTAATATCTATATCTACAGCAGGATGGATGGATGGACCGAAGGACAGATGGACAGAGTTTTTAATATAAATTTAAAGAAATTGTCAACTTGTAATTTGGCTGAGGAGAAACTTTTTGGATAATGCAAGTTCTACTACCTTTTGAATTCTTATAGAAAGTGACATGCATTGTTCCAGCTCTGAGATGTCATTTTGAGGTGTCTATAATTATTTATGTTTTGGACTATATTCAGTAGTTGTATTGCATCTTGCGAATAGTATCTTTGCCCCTGTACATCACTTTGATATACACTTCACAATTATAGCAGATGCCCAAATGGGAAAAGACTGACATCCTGTTGCATGCATTAAGCAGAAACAAGTTTGGGAGCCAGGCCTGTCAATAAGGGAAATGAAACTGGGGGAGGCCAGCTCAGGAAACATGGTTTGGTACAGCTTTATAAGCTAATCCAGTTCATCTACAGTCTCTGAGTTCCCTTTTGTGTGTTTAATTATTATTATTTGAGTATATTTTTATTATATTTGACTTGTATCCCACTTGCCGGGCAATTAGCCCCCAAAGTAGTTCACCTCATTTAAGAAGCCCACCTAGGGTTGCCAGCCTCCAGGTGGGGCCTGGGGATCTCCCGCTTTTACAACTGATCTCCAGCTGACAGAGATCAGCTCCCCTGGAGAAAATGGCTGCTTTGAAGGGTGGACTCTGTGGCATTGTACCATGTTGAGGCTCCTCCCCTCCCCAAACCCCACCCTCTCCTGGCTCCACCCCCAAAGTCTCCAGGTATTTCCCAACCCAGACTTGGCAACCCTAAGCCCACCTCTTGATTTCAAGCTTACAGACTTATATGGGAAGGGGAGTGAAGGAAAGAGAGCTGGAAGATCAGTATGATAAGGTCAAAAGGAAGTGAGCACTTTTATCCTTGTCTTCCTTTGATGGTATTTTCCCTGGAGGACAGGGCAGGATACAACTTCCTAGTGGTACTTCTGGCCAGTGACAACAGCCAGTCTGCCAGACCTGTATTCCCTGGCTAACAGATCTCCCATTAGAGATTTTTCTTAGAAAGGGGAGAGGCAATCTCCTTGTGGTTGCCCATTCTCCTAGTTCCATCCAAAGAGATGCATTTTCAAATCTCATTCATTTCAATGGGAAAACATTTAAGCACATACTTAACTTTATCATTGAGACAGATGAGAGCTAAATGAGCTTGTCATTGCCTAGAATGTGACCTATATCACCTTGCATCATATTGTAACCTTTAGTTTTCTTTTGTGTCTGCCAGAACATCTTTTCTTGGTTTACGATTTCAGGTCCTTTGTTCTTGTATAGATTCAGGTGGGTAGCCATGTTGGTCTGAAGCAGCAGAACAAAGTCTGAGTCCAGTGGCACCTTTAAGACCAACAAAGTTTTATTCAGGGTATAAGCTTTCATGTGCACATACACTTGCTCAGATAGAATATAGGTAGAGTGTGAGCAGTAAATTAGCATACAGCATACTGAAGATGTTTAACAGTTCCGAGGACCAAACAGGAATGACAAGCTTAGTTTATACGTGATGTGATGAGCTACCAGGGCTGTAACTTGTATGCACTGAGGAGGAAAGGATTCCTCAGCCCCTAAGTGACTCATCCAGCCTGGCTGCTGTCTTCCACTGGAGATAAAAACTTGTATAGGCCCTGCACAGATACTGTGCAGTGACTGCTGATTGCATATTCTTTCTACCTTAGGCTTTGAACAGTTTGAAAGAGAAGGGGAACCTTGGGTCTGGGCTAGGGATGAATTGCTTAATCCAGGTGTTTCAACTTGAAATTCCTCAGTATGGCTTTGCTTTCACCCTGTCAGAGCTAAACCTATCTTGGACCAATTTCCCACAAGGCACTGGCCCAGCGTCGTTCTTCCCTTTCCCCCGATTGCGTGCTTGAATTTCTCACTATTTGCCATGGGGCGCATTCTGACCCATGGCTCCGCCCAATTTTTCCCACGGCTTCAGTGATCCTCAAAAAACAGGATCACTGAAGCCGCGGAGAAAATCATACGAAGCTGTGGGCCAAAATGCGCCCCACAGCAAATAGTAAGAAATTGAAGCAGTCTGGGAAAATGGAAGAATGATGCCAGGGCAGCACTTTGTGGGAAATCGGTCTTGTTGTTGTTTTTAAATTTTGATTTTATTCTGTTACTCTGCATTGAGTGCTTCCTCACAGGGTGTCTGTTGTGGGGAGGGGAAGGGAAAAGGAGTTTGTAAACCGCTCTGAGACTCCCTTGGGGAGTGGAAGGCGGGGTATAAATCCAATCTCTTCTTCTTCCTGCAAATAAATAAATAAATTTATTCTTCAGTGTTCCTTGTTCATGAATAAATCAGCATATTGTAACGACCTATTATGATTGTAATATGTTGTGAACAACAATATCATATAGACAGCATATAAAAACACAACTGAATCTGCAAAACAAACAGTGGAAAAGCAGAACTGGTTGATGAAAAATATAAGCAAATATCAAGACAGCCTAAACAGATTATTAACCTATTCCTAGTTTGGGCACATTAACTTTGACTGTGCGACTGAACAACAACAACAACAACAATTTGGGCTGGTTTGTTTCTTTTTACAAGAATGCTGTCCAGCATGGGTAGCATGCATTCAAAAAATTTTGGTGTCATTTTGCTCCCTCTTATCAGGAATTCATTTTCAGACAGGACATCCAGTGCTTTTTTACTGTAACAAATGATGGCCTCTAACCAAAGTAGCTGTTTAAAAAAATCATTCTTCAAAACTACAAACTAAATTTTTCAAAATTTTTGAGCCAGGTTGGCATGGTGTAGGAGGCAGAGTGTCAAGCTGGGCTCTGGGAGATGGAAATTTGAATCTCCACTCTGCCAATGAAGCTTGCTAGGTGACTTTGGGCCTGTTATTTCCTATCAGCTGATACTACCTCACAGTGTGGCTGTTCTGTTGATAAAATAAAGGAGGGGAGAACGATAGTGTAAGCCACTTTGATCTCCATTCGGAAGAAAAGTGGGATATAAGTATCTAAATAAATAAGTCACAAATTCACAGCAGCTTGATGCCAGCATGATCTATAAAATGTGGATTTCTTTAAAACCACCTGTTCACTTTGATTTTGCCACAGGGAAAACTCAAATGCAAGTGAAACCAATTGTCAGACTCCACTTCCGGGGGGGGGGGGGGCACCCGAGTCCAAGTGGTGGTGGGGCCACCCCAGGCTCTGCCCTCCAATTACAGGTGGGGCCTGGCTCATTCCCAGTTTCTGAGCCAATAGGCTTCCCTCTGTGTTTTCCCCCCTCATTTGCCACACCCAACCTGAGGCTTCAAAACAACCTCCTGATGGCTGATGCTGCTCCCAGGAAGTCACTGTCTCCTGCCTCTGCCTCTTCTGTGGCTCCTGCCCCTGGCCTACTCCAGTCCCCTTGGCCTGTGATGGCTGTGTCACCCAGGCCAGCTGTCCCTAGGCATGCTGGTGAGGCCTCTCCTTGCTCCCCCCCCCAGTCTGCTTCTAGCAGTTGAGTCTACCTAGGTTAACATTGCCTTGCTTCCCCAACTGCTTCCATTGCTTTGCTGGTGCTGCAGCACTGTTCTGCCAGGCCATATGAGAGTAGGGATCGCTTTTCCTGCCTTGACAACATTGCTGGTGCTAATGGTGGCCATGGGGGGGGGTCCTCCAGCCCTGATGTCACCGTGGCCTCTCAGACAGCACCCAGAGCTGTAGGTAGGGATGCCAGCCTCCTTCTGGTGATCCCCCAGAATTACAGCTCATCTCCAGACTACAGAGATCAGTTCTCCTAATGAAAATGGGTGCTATGGGGGGGGGGGATGCACAGTATCCCACTGAGGTCCCTGTCTTCCCCAGGTTCCATCCCCAAATCTCCAAGAGTTACCCAACCTGGATCTGGCAACCGTACCTCCCCCCATCTCCTGCCTGTGGTGGTCAGAACAGACCTGGCAACCCAAGCTGCAGGTATGTGGGGAGGGCTTTGACAGCTCCAGATTTTTAGACCCAGAGAAAGACAAGGGTTAAACTCTGAAATTTGCTTTACATAGTTTAAAAAAATACTCTGCTTCAGTTGCTCTTTAATCACAAACTTGGTTTCCCATGGAAACACTGTAGGAAGCCAGAGAACCAGAATGGACCCCTGGCAAGGAAAAGGTCTGACAGCTGACTTCCAAACTGTGCTTTCTCTACAGATATGCAAAACCACTGGTAATCATAACCATAACCACAATGTCTCTGCCCAGATTAGTCACCGAACTCCTGCTGTCCTTCCATTTCCTTCTCATTCTGCACCTCTGCCAAATCCTCAAAGCAAAGTTTCTCAGCACCCCACTACAACTTTACCACCTTCCACTGTAATCCTGGTGTGTTTCAAACATTTCTACAACTTACCACAGGTTCTTCCCCATCCTTCGGCTCAGCCAACTATTGTTGTTGTTCAGCTGGGGATGCCAGAACCAGCCTAACACCAGTGAGAACCTCCCTCACATTGACTTTGTCACCTCTTCATCTTTGACAACAGGACCAGGCTGTGTGTCTCCTTTCTGACCACCAGTGAGTTTAATAATGGCAGGTTCAACTTTTAGCATCCAGAACACCAAGATGGTCCTCTCCCAATGATCTCGGGTGGTGGGCAGGCTCATAAAGAACCACTTACTCCCATATGAGCTTCTCTTTACCTGGCAGAGGCCCTTATCTGTGCAGACCCACCCTAGTAGAGCTGCTGTAGGTGGTGACTAACAATAAGGTTTTCTCAGCAGTAGCTCTTTGCTTGTGGAAACCAAAGCTACACATAATTTGATCTGCTCATACAAAGGTGCAGTGCTCTGGTCTTTTTCAAGCTGCAGGCTAGAGCAGCTAATCAGAAACCAATGACTTACGAGTAAGTGCCCTAACCAGTAAGATTGTTGGGGAAATGCTGCAGTACCTGATCAGACATTTTGAGGAATAACATGATGTATTTCTTAAATGAGATACTGACTTCCCTGGAACCAGCATTGCCAGAACCAGGTGTGGACTTCACGAGCTCAGAATTTCCTGGGGCATATCAAGGGGAGCAAAACAGCTGGTGGTGACACACCGTATGAGTCACATCTGTCCCTCGGTGCCTCATTACTTGCACAAAGTCCATTACTTTCATCCTGTTTTCCTGTTCAATTCAATTTTCCTGCAGCCACGTCTAAAGGTTGATAAGTACCTTTGGGGTTCCCATCAAAACCAAAACATCAATAAATAAACCTTCATCAAGCTTCTATGCCCTTTTTTCAAAGTGCACAACATTTAGGAAAGAGATAACACTCCCAAGATTCCATTTCCATAGAATAAATGTCAATAGTTTCATCAATCGTGGAAAGGTATCACTATCTTAGCCAATTCGTAAACTCTTTCTGCAGCATCTAGGCAGGTGGGCATTAGAAGGACAGAATTCTGCAATGGCTGTGACTCTCCATCTTCACCATGACCACATTAGACATGGACCCAGCTTTTGTCTACTACCTGCTGCTTACTTTATGCCCCAAGAGTGCTTGACTCTTTACTGATCTCTGGGTTTCCTCGAGATCTACTGCTGGTCAGAGGAACAAGGACCTTTCCAGGGGGCGGGGTCATTTTGCTGCAGCCATGACACAAGCAGGCATTCCCCCGGGGGGGGGGGGGCTGGCACCAACTCCTGGAGCTGTGCTCCCCCTAGCTCCTGCTCAAAATGACCCCTGCTTTTAACCCATTTTTAAAACAGCACAAAACAAAAGCAAAAAATGCTATTTTCAAAGAAGCAGAAAGGGGGGAAAGGCTCCCTCCCCCAACAATAACAACAAGCATAGAAAAATTATAAATGATATTTTAAAATAAAGTCCATGGGGGGAAAACCAGTCCTGAAGATGTCCAGCAAGCCCAGAAGAAGAAGGCTTTCTCAGGCAGGCAGAAGCAGGCAGTAGAAACCTACAGCAGAGACAAGAGCAGCAAGCAGCATCAGTCCCAAAAAATCTAGCTCTGAAATAGAGTCAAGCTGCAGCCCTGCTTTTTGTCCTGTTTGCCCATCCTCAGATAGCCATGGAGGGCTGTGCGAGAATTGTCATGACTGGGCAGACAGTTTTAGTGCTTCCCCAACATCTGGCCCCAGGAATGACAAAAACAGGCCTGGGTGCCTTAAAATCCTGGCCCCATATATTACCAAATATACCCAGAATTTTTGAGACCCAATTACCAGTATTCCAGAAAACCTGATTATTGCTCTGGATAATATCCAAAAAAAACCCAATAAGATTTCTTTGGATAGATATTTGAACCAGAAATATCTAACTGCACATCCCTACTAGTGACCTTACCTAGCATGGCAAGTTATATACTCTCGCCTGCATCCTACCACTCCACTCAACAAATTTTGAAGCCTTCCTCCAGACAAAAAGAAACTTCCTCCAACTTAAGTGGCTCTTATTTTGCTGGAAGAACCACTTCCATTGGAAAGAAGGTGACTCTCTTTGTTGATAAGGACTTTTCAGCCTCCTGTGTTTGCCCTAAAAGTCTCTTGTTGTACCTTTTCAGAACTGGGTAACTATAGTAGTGATTGTTTGGAATTTATCATTCTTGCAGTTTTCATCCCTCAAATACCCTCTCCAAATAACATCCAAGTGTCTTTTTTTTTTAACTTTTACTCTATTCTTGTCTCACAACAGATTTCCACCACCACCACCACCACCCTGTAAAATGTATTCATGTTTCAATGGTATTTGTATATCAATAAATCAGCCACATGGCTTGACAGGTGTACCTTACTGTGTGAATGGCGTATAAAATCCACAACATGCACAATATAAATGAAACCATGAAACCAACAGCAAAAATTCATATGCCTGTGACAAAAAAAAATTATTTAGAAAAAGAAACAAAAGAGGGATCACTTGCTCCTTCCTAAATTATGGGAACTACTTGTAGTGGCGTGCAGCAAGATACTTGGCTACTAAGACAGCCTAAATAAGACACTGGCTTTCCAGAAAGAGATTTTCTATCAGCATATGTACCTTCAGAGATTTGGCACTCCTTGACAGACCATTATGATGAAGAGGTAGTGAAATGAAAACTTGCCGAGATCTTGAAATCGTAGTATACAATATCATCTATCTCTTCCAAACCATCCTACAGAGAGCCACACAACTACACAGAGCAATGATAATCACTAATGCAATTCCAAGATACCCAAATCCCATGAGCTGGGGGGCAGAAAGATTCTATTTGCTGGGGGGGGGGGGGTTAACTTACTTTTCTTTGAGACGGAGAGCATTGCGGTAGTAAATAAGGTTAGAGTGCCTCATCATTAATTCTATTTAGGTGTAATATGTCATAAAGCTAAAGAAAGCAGGGCATTTTCCCCTCTGCTGGGGCACCAAAAAAAGTGTATTAACTATTCCAGCCAGGACTCCGAATGATTTATTAATTCAATTTTGGAATGTGTGACTGTCAGATCGTATAAATTCATGTTATAAAAAGACAATCTCTTGGAGGACTCTTTTGCGCCTTCTTTAAACCAATTGAGTGACATTTCATAGGGTTCAGGAATGTATTAATCTCTCTCTCTCTTTCTAAGCGTCATGCCAAGGTTATGCAAGCGGGTACATCCATATTAATAAGTTGTTCATATTTGGGACAGGTCGTTGAGGCAAAGCCTCTGATGTCATGAACTATGCTTTATGGCCATGATCTGCAACTGTAAATGATGGGTTGAAGAGGCCGGTTCATTTCCAATGGTATATTGCATATATTGCATACTACAGTGCTCTTCAAGATGGAAGGTGGAAACAATCCAAATATGCTTAGGTTGTACATTTATTCACTTTACATTCCACCTTGCTTCCATCAAGGAATTCAAGGTGACATTTACAGGTGGTTATCTGTGCACTGATCAGACCCAGACCTGCTTACTTTTGGAAAGGTGGTTTTATCATGTACTTTCGAACAACTAGACCTCAGAGGGCAGTAAAGCTCAACACATTGCCCATGATGTCTGCCAATGTGTTTTCTGGTGCCCACTTCCTTCTTCCCCCATGCTTCTGTCCCCCAAATTAAAGATCCAATTCTAGGTTGTTGTTTTTCTTGGTGCAGGAGATGCTTTAGAAGAGCATAGGAGGCATCTGTTAACTATTCTTACCAGTGGGTGGTGCTATTGAACATCTGAGTGTTTCGGTTAATTCTGCATTTGTTCTAGCTGGTGTTCTGTCTTCTGTGGATGCTGACTGTTTAACAGTAGTACCTTTTTCTAAGATCTGTGTTGGAGGCTGTGCCGGAGAACACTTGGAGCCCTTTTATTAAAGTTTGTTCCTCAGTAAGTGTGATATGCATCACCTTTATGACTCCAGAGAATATCCATTTGGAAACACCAACATCCTAAGAAGATGTTTGCATAGTAACCTCTCTGAGCCGCCCTGAGCCCATTCGCGGGGAGGGCGGGGTATAAATAAAATAAATAAATAAATAAATATTTTTTTTATTTTCTCAGCATTCAGCATCTATGGCAGCCATTTTGTGGTTGTCTGTGGCTCCCCATGGCAGCCATTTTGTGATAGTGCCCACTACCAGTTCTCAGAAATTCCAAAAGTGCCACAGGTTCATCAAGTTTGAAGGCTCCTGGTCTAGGGTATATATGCCTCCAGAGAAGTAAACTAGGGTAATATAGCCCATTTGACACAAAGTAATAAGATTACTATCATTTGCACTGCACCAGTGATAACTGGAGATATTAGAATTAGATAATATTAGATATTCAAATAGGCCTACTCTTTTATCTCTTAGATGTCCAATGTGTGTCTCTGCTTGCCTTTTTGCATACACCAGATGCTTCTTTGGGCCCCTTCTGTGTACTTCCTGGTTTCTAGGAAATCACTGGATTTCCACCAGCCTTGTCTGATAGATGCCAGCCACGTGCCACAGGTCTTTCCTCTCCTCCCCTGGGACAGCCCACGGCCTGGTATTGTGCTGCCTCCTTCATCCCTGGCCTACCTGTTAAACCTTCCTGTTATTTCTCTTTTCTGGCTTTGTCCCACCTCCCCCATCCTTGAGGAGCCAATCATCCACACCTCTCCATTAACCCAATTGCCCCTGCACCTGGGTCTAATCTGGCTGTGCTTATTTTCCTGGGCCGGGTGGCCCTCATTAATCAGGTGCTGGCTGGCTCCCAGGGATTCTCTAGGCTGTTTTAAGCAAGCCCCCTATTTTCTAGTACTGGCTTATAACATTATCACCTGACGTCAGTTGCTGCCTCAAGTCCTATGAAGAAAGGTTGAGGGAGCTGGGTATGTTTAGCCTGGAGAAGAGACGACTGAGAGGAGATATGATAATGATAACCACCTTCAAGTACTTGAAGGGATGTCATATAGAGGATGGTGCAAAGTTGTTGTTTTTTTTGTTGTTGCCCCAGAAGGTTGGACCAGAACCAACGGGTTGAAATTAAATCAAAAGAATTTTGAGCTAAACATTAGGAAGAACTTCCTGACAGAGCAGTTCCTTAGTGGAACAGGCTTTCTCAGGAGGTGGTGAGCTCTCCTTCTTTGGAGGTGTTCAGACAGAGGCTAGATGGCCATCTGACAGCAATGCTGATTCAGTGAACTTAGGCAGATTATGAGAGGGAGAGCAGAAAGGATAGCATCAGTGCTTAGTTCTTATAGCCCTTTCTCACATGCCCAGGGAAATGCCAATAGCCACTTTGGGGGTAAGGAAGCAATTTTTCTCCAGGCCCGCTTGGCCAGGGATCCTGGAGGTTTTTGCCAGCTTCTGGGCATGGAGCAGGGGTCACCAGGGGTGTGGGGGGAGGTAGTTGTGAATTCCTTGCATTGTGCAGGGGGTTGGACTAGATGACCCTGGAGGCCCCTTCCAACTCTATGATTCTAAGGTGCAGGGGGAAAAGCAACTTAGAGTGTGGTCAGATGGGCTTTCTGATCCGATGTGGCCACTCCTCCCCACCGGTTTTAAAAAGTGCATCCAGACATCACAGCAGGCATCCCGCACTGCAGTTGTCAGCCTCCTGGTGTCACCGCTGAGTTTCCTGACACCGGAGAAAGTCTGTATTTTGTGGAGGTGACTGTTGTCACTGTCCAGTTCCGGATGTCTGATCACTCCAGCGCGAAGTGAACCCCCTTGCCAGGTTCACCTGTGGCGCCATTTTAAAAAAGCAGTTAGCGATATGTGCATAGGCACATAGGCACACAAATGCATTCACCCATCACATCAGTGTGCAGACTCGGAAGTCAACAAATAAACACTTACGCACATGTTCAAGTGAGGATTAAAAAAAAAAAAAACACGCACTGGCGAGTGTCTGGAGGGCAGACCATGGGTGTCTGATCGTGTCACTACGGAATAAATAAACCCGGGTAATATTTGAGGTGTGTCAACAGCACCATAATCACGCCATCTGACCATAACTTTAGGGTGTCCAATCCAAGCAACTGCCCACTGGACAAACTTTTACTCTTCAGTGTTAGATTATTCTCCTTTAGCAACCCACTGCTCATAAGTAGCCAGGCTTTTTATTGGTAGAGAGTGGCTGTCTAGAGGGTCACACACAGAAAAGCACATCCCCTTCCTGGGACTGTCCGACTGCAAGCCTTTTTGCTCACCCTGCCACCGTCCGAGCTTTTGTTTGGATGTCAGATGCCATCTCATACCACACAAAGAACTTGCAGCCAAACCGTATTGCTTACCAGTAAAATGTGTTTCTTGTAGAAACCAATGGGAAACGGACATGAAAAGCAAATGTTTTCAGAAGAAAACGATCATAAATCATTTTAGTAATGAAAGGGGAGGAAATGCACACTCCTAGTTAAAGTGTGTGACCCCTAGACACAAAGCTAGTCATTGTACTCATATGTACCTGGGCCAGATAGATTTGTGCTATATCCATTCTGTCGTAAGTGTTACATGAGAAGTGGTATCTGGAGGAAAAAAGAAAAGAAGAGCAGGAAAACCAAATAAAAAAAATAGCAGGGAAAGCAGGTAAGAAAATGGAATACCTGCCACCTAAGCATACTGTCAGTTAAAACGGACGTTAACTTGAATGGAATGAATATGGAAGTAGGCCCGAGTGGTTTAAAATATGCAAGAAAAAGTCAAGGATCAAAATGATCAAAATACCCGGCAGGTTTTGCAACATAAAAAATGGAGAGGGGGCACGGCTCAGTGGTAGAGCATCTGCTTTGCATGCAGAAGGTCCTAGGTACAATCTGCAGCATCCCCAGTTAAAGGATCGCCGGTAGCAGATGTTGAAAAAGACCTTTCTCTGCCTGAGACCCTAGAGAGCCATTGTCAGCCTGAGCCGACAATATTAAGCTAGCTGGATCCAAAGGTCTGACAGCTTCATATGTTTCTGAAAGAGTATGCAAGTCTACTGTGGAGAACAAGGGAGGTGGCATATGGATCCAGTCTCATGTCGTTTGATCCCGTATTGACCATCCTGTATGAATTCATTCACACATCCCTTTCAGCATGATCCAGGTTATGACGGCTTTGTAGAATTACATCAGGACTTCATCATAGCCCCTGAAAAGCCCCACAGCAAATGGGACGAGCTGTGACTGGTGATTAATGACCTCCGCATGCTATAAAGCAATCTGTAGAGTAGCTCACAGATTCTATGAATCAGCCCCCTATTGTTTGAAAGCAGATTTCCAGACTGGATATGAGAGTAAGAATTCCTAGTCTTATCCAACGTTTGCATCGTAGGCACCTTCCCAAAGCTCACGCCTCTGCGGACTGCCAACTCCTGGAGCTCTCAGGCCAGAGGTGGACTGGGATGTTCAAGCAGCCCAGGAACAAACCTAGCTGAGCAGTCCCTGTGAGCTGTGAGCCAGCACTGCAGGGAACACTCGGCTCAGATCCAGTCCACAGTGCTGAGGATGGGCTTCAGGTTCATCCACTGCCTCCTGTGGTAGTACAGGAGGAAGCAGTGTTTGAGTTGACATTGTTGCTGCTGAAGTACCTGAGCCAAGCAACCCCTACAACACTGGCGGAGCTGCTGGGTCTTGGCAGGACTTCCTTCTGGATGCCAGCGGGGCCTTTCAGGACAGCAGCCCCCTGGGAATGAGTTCTGTAAGTTAAATCACCAGTCCACCACTTCTCCTTGGTCCTGCCGCTTTCCCTCTTTGCAGTTGCTACCTTTTTTCCATCCTTCTTTGAGCAAGTGAGCATCAACAGAAGCGAAGAGAAAAAAATATCTACCGCTAAGGATGCATGGACACCCATCCATTCAGTTTGCATCACGTTTGCCGGTTGTGAACAGAGACCTGGTTTTTCAGTGATCACTTCAATAGTTGGTCAGCCGCTTGTGGTTCTGACAGATTGCTTCACTGCATTCCTCATTAACTACAGTATAGCGCAAATGGCTTTTTGTGCATGCACATTCTTACTCAGCCTGTTTGAGTTCTTCTCCCCCCACCACCACCTTGCTGCATAAGTGCTCCACTCAATAGACAATTGTTTAAATAGGCAATTAGGTCACTCACAAATCATATTGCTCAGTCATCAATAAATGCTATTTCAATAGTATCCTACCATTAGTGACACTAGCAGCTGCCAATCAGTTTGAATCAGCAGCATCCTTGCATATGCGTAATCTTGAGAAAACTTGATGCAGAACGGTTCAGGGAGCATCCACGGCTGCTCAGCACAGACCCGAACAAACTGAGATATTGACTCACTTCAAACATGGTAAGTCTGTGCACTGAATGTGTTTGCATCAAAATCCTCAGGATCCCTATTGATCTCACCCTCTGGACCCCATCTCCATGACATGAGCTGCCACAAGGAGGTAGACCCATTTAGACTTGGACCTTTAATACTTTAATGGAAAGGAAAATTTCACCAGCTGCAGCTGTCCCCATGACTGCAGACTTAAGCTTGGAGATGTTGGGGTCCCCATTCAAAAACCTATAGCACAGCCCTCGGAAGCCCAGCATCCCAGTAGCCAGAATTTTTTCTTGGGGGGAAAATAGGGGGCAGTTTGGCACAGTGGCTAAACCTGCCAGCAGGGGATGGGGGTAGACTTTTCAGGAGTGGAACCCACTGAAGTAAGGAAAGAGGTGATCTGTATGTAGATTTTAATTTTGCTGTGTCTAGGACACACACGCCATATGCAAAGAGGCATCCAGCAGAGGAAAGGGAAGCAGAATCGTGGGTAGGGCTCTCTGTAACGGCTTCTTGTTTTGGCTGGTGGGGATGGCTGCATGACTCCACTCCAGCATGGGGGAGGGAGAGGCAGGAAGCTTGGCCAATGAAAAGGGTATTCTGGCTTCGCTTCGCTTCCTTTTTCCTCGTAAGTAACACGTTGAAGACTAGAGCAAGGTTTTGCTTGAAATTGTGCAGCTTTGCTTCAGTCCTATCAGTAACTCGTCATCCCCCATCGCAGTGCAAGATAAAAGAGAAGGACATTTCCCAGTGAACACAGGAAGAGGAGGACTGGGTTGGGAGGAAGACAGCCAGAAGCAACAGGGGCAGCAGTGGATTCTGCTGCCAATGAGAACCACCTGCCTTTCCGCAGAGGGTTTACTCTGCTTGATAGTGGCTGCAGGGGAAAGGGTCTGGCATCCCTGAGGGGGCAGGGCACATCCTTGAGGGGGCACAGCCCTTCTCAGCCCCCCAGTCCCCCATAGCTATGGGCCTGAAGTGCAGGGATCCTATTTATGTATTTTTAACAAGACCACATTATCTATTTGTCAGTCTGACCATTTATCCAGAGACTTTCTGTTCAAAACTTTCTTGCTTTATCTCATGCAGTTAATTGGGAATGGGCAAGAACCAGTTTCTAGTTGCTGTAGTTTAAGAAGGTAGCTTGTTTGCTCCATCTCCTCTGCCCCATCTCTCTAGGGGTGCTCTTGCTTCCCCTTGCTTTAAAAGGATTAGCCTGGCAGGTGGATGTGAGGCGGCAGAAGTTTGGCCACTCCAGACTTCCCGGAGCGGATCCATCAATATAATTGGCATCTTATCTGTCAAAAGACCTCTCAGGGACCGCCAAGCAAGAGACACATAATTACCTGGCATGATTCTCTCTCCCGGAAAGAATAATTGAACTTAATCAACATACTGTCCTCTGGGTATATGGGTGAAAATTGTTCTCTTATTGCACTCTGGAGCTGTCTCCTCTCACCTTAACATATCAGGCAATAAAGTGACCTCTCAAACAGGTGCTAGTGATTCATCATGTCTATCAAGCACATGGTATATTTTGCCCTTGTACCTGTGCAATCTTCGCAAATTAACAGGAAGGTTTATGATTGCAGCTTCCAACAGAAGCAGATTTGTTCATTATTTGGCTATTCTTCCCTAGAGAAATTATTTCTCCAGTTAACAACTGGAAGAAGGACTTTGGGGCAGATTATAGGAAAAGATAAAACTCCCAGAACACGATATGCTTGAATGGTAATAATGTTCAAAGCAGATGGAGAAGACCTGGCATCAAAATCGTTGCACAAATGGGACTTCTAGACATTTTGAGCTTACGATCTGAATGTGGAGTGTGGATCTGAAAGGCCAAGAAGGACTCTAGATCTTCGACCATGGAGAGGTGTGAAGTAACCTGATGTGGTTCCTTTTCTGACGCTAGCAATGCAATCCTAAGCAGAATTACACCCTTCCGAGTCCATTGAAGTCAGCGGAGGTGTTACTCTGTGAAGGTTTGCACTGTAACATGTACAGGCCTTGTCAAGATCTGTTTTAAGGCTGGATCCATTTTTAAAATATATGTATATATTCTCAGAAAAAAAGGTGGGATACAGAATGTAAAAGGGGGGGAGGGAAATTTTAATTCATCAAGTTTGTCAAATAATATGGGTTGTTATGTACAACAAGTAAGATCAGATGTATTACCAAATGTATTACATATTTCAAATATAGAAGCAGACATTAAAACATCAATATTACAGAATTATCAAGAACTTTCCTAAGGTTAACGATAATCTATTAACGATAAAAGAAATTACATCTTTAACAATTGAATGAACTTCTATGCTAAAACTGAATCACTCTAAAAACCTTAATATTGTCTAGGGTTGGATCCATATTAACTGGTAATTTCTACTGATTTCCCACTGTAGGCACACACACACACTGCCCCCAAGCTGTTCCTTGGGGTTTCCTGTCCCACATGTTCTGAAGATCAGAGTGCTGAAATGGGAGAGGCAGGAAATTTCCATTCCTCCAATGGAAAATTTAGTCTGGATCCAGTCCTAAGAATTTTCACCTACTGCGTGGACAAAAAGAATGCCACAAATAGATTTAACCCTCCATACCTTAATGCCCCAGTAGGTTTGTGCCTCAGTTTCTGTAGTCTCAGAGTTGAATTGGATAAGTGAACTCCCTTGTGATACCTATGTTAGTGTTGGGTTAGGGTGTCCAATGTTTTGCTGTTCCATCCCATATCAAATACTCCTTCCAAAGAGAAGGTTCTAGGATAGTCATTTCCCTTATGTGGTTCACTTCTATGCTTTTGTTTTTTGCTGGTGGGGACTTCCACCTCTCACCTTCAGATCTAAACTTGAGTTTAAGAACAAACTGAAATCTCTAAACTCCTATGCAGAGCTTTTACAGAGAGGGGAAAAATAAAGCAGCAGATTCACTGAATTCCAGATCTGAGAGATTCACTATGTCACAGGGTGTGACCACCTTGTATAGAATGTGTTATATATGCAATCACATGACTCTACTGCTTGATTTTTACCTGCTAAAGTACGGTGCTCCTCTACACATGCAGTGATACTTTCAAGCTAAACACAAGTAGCCAATTGTGTACTATTTTTTCCTGGGACTTATCTGGATGTAGAACAAGCTATTCATAACTCATTTTAACAGTGAACAATGGACCTAGCTCGCTCAGGCTAGCTTGGTTATCTTGTTCAAGGCTAAATGCAGAACACTGAAACAGTAAGAAAAACACTCACTTGTAATTTTTCCAGGAAATCTCATAAGCATTCCTAAGAACCAAAGTAACCTTTGGCCCAAAGGTGTCAAACATAAGGCCTGGGGGCCAAAACCAGCCTGTCCAGGGCTCTTTCCTGGCCCACAAGCAACTGGTATATATGGAAATATAAGGTAGTCCTCCTTTTATGGTACCCCTTTAGAAAAAACCTAGTCTTGCCTATGATTAAATACATTTACTGGAACTTTTGTGGGCTCCCCAGTAAATCAGTTGCTTTCAACTGCTAGGGATCAATTGCTTTTGCTTGTATTTCGAGTAAAAAATAATATTGTTAAGGTAGTTTGCCTGTGTCTTTTATACAGTTTCTATCTCTGGTACCTGGCATTACATTTTATGGCACACGTGGCCCAGCCCAACAAAGTGATATTTATGCCAGATCTGGCCCTCATGACAAATGAGTTTGACACCTTTGCTAGTCTGCTGATATTCATCCAGTGGAAGCAAACCTAGGGGCATTCATATATAAACTACACTGCATGCAAAATTGACACTAAATTCTGCTATAGACTCATTGTAGCAGCAGTATCTGGTACACCCTTTTGTTGGGATAAGTTTCAATACGTTTCATCTGAGGAAGTCAGCAAGGTTCATGGAACTATCAGGTATATCATTTGTGCTTTGCCCATCCTGGTTAGTTAAGTACATGAGTTATGACTCTGAACTGGAGAGCAGAAGCTAATTGTGGTGGACCATTTGAATGTCATGGTGAACTATGGTTAGTGCTAAACAGGAAGCAAAGAGGGAAGTCGTGTGTAAGGGCAGAGCACAGATGAAATCACCATTGGAAGGATCATCTGCACTGGGCCAGTGTGTTGCTGGGATCTGTGCTCCCTCATCTGAACAAATTTGCTAAGCACAGGGAGATTAAGAGTCATGTTCCTATGACCCTAAATTATCAGTGGTTAAAGAGTGGGGCTGGGGATCTAATGTTCAGAGAACCTGAGTCTCTGTCTGTTTCCGTAACACTCTCACTCATATTCCTTGTTCTGAAGTTCTCAGATCTCCACAGGGAGCCAGTTGCCACTGGCACTGTTCTCTGGTCTAATTAGAGAATTCTGATACAAACTCCAAATGGCAGGTCATAGTCCCCCCCCCCACACACACACACACACACAAAGGATCATTTCAAAGATTAGCTCAGATTGGCAGTATTCTCTTATTTGTTTTATGTGATCCTGCTGCCGCTGGAGAGGCCGACTGACTGGCAAGCAGCCAAAGGCTACTCAGGATGGGAATCCTGTGATCTTTCCCAATCATCGTCTAGAGACATTCAGTTTAAAAGTAATCTAATCCATCTCTCTCTGTCGGGGCGAGGCCATCAACAGCCAAATAGGCCTTGCAGATTAGCCCATTTTCTAAAGAAAAAAAATGGCAGCCGATGGAAACATAAATAAGTATTCAATGAGCAGAGGGCAGGAGCAAATGAAGAGAGCCATTACCGAAATGGCTTCAGAGAAAGGGCTGAGTTTCGTAAATGCAAATCCAGATGGCTTTGCCAATTAAATTACACAAAGTGGTCAGTCACCTGCCAGTCTGAATGGAGAGAATATTCTTCCTGGACCTCAGATACGGCAATTACTCATTTAAACAATAAATGTGCAACGGAAGCCCATCTGCCCAAAATCATCTTGCAGCACAAGGAAACTGCAGTCCAGCGGTGACATAAACCCTGCTCGGGAATGTTCGTTTCCCCCCCAGTGTTACGTCCAGAGCATCAAAGATGGAAATCAGGATGCAGCCATTTTAAACAAATGCAAAGTTTAATTTTTAAAAAGGTTTGTTCTCTGCCAAAATTTGCAGCAGCAACTAAATTAAATTTACTTCTATCATTTCCCTTTTTTTGCCTTCCAGCCTACTGTAAATTCTGGAGTGGATTATTGTTAGCAGTCAGACCGTCCTCCCTGCAGAGGGAAGCAGTTTGGAACTGAGAGAGAGAGAGAGAGAAATGCTCCTCATTTATATCACCTCAAAATATATGTGTACTGCACTGCCTGGCCTAGAAATAAAAACAAAATGGAGACAACTTGAAAAAGAACATGGATGTCATATATCTTGGTTGGTGAGACAGAAAGGGTGACAAGCGAATGCCCCTCCTCCCCACTCTAAACGAGATGCATACTTTAAACAATGGGTTTCCCAAGAAAACATCACCTCACATTGACTTAACCCTATCCACACCTGGTCACACCTTCCCTCACCCATCCACCCTAACTAGCGCTATGCGTTCAACCAGGTAATTTCTCCCATCCTGTACACAAGGGTCATCAAGAAGCCATTAACACCCATGGTCTAAGTCAAGTAAACTATCATGGGTTTCCCAAGGTCTTTGTCTGTATGGCTCTGAAAAGCCATCAAGGTATTGTACTTGTAATGTATGTAAGGGTGGTCACCATGCCCAGACATGTGGTCACCATGCCCAGACATGTGGTCACCATGCCCAGACATGTGGTCACCATGCCCAGACATGTGGTCACCATGCCCAGACATGTCCAGACATGTCCAGACACACAGGGCCAGGCCAGCTACCTGAGCTTGAGTCCGGCAGAACAATAGCTGCCCAGATTGTAACTTGCCACCAATCGAGCATCTAGGTTCCCCGAGGGAACCTATGACATGTAACCACAATCGTTAGGTCCTATCGGGACATTTGGGCGAGGTCGGAGGTGTGGCTCCAACCAGAATAAAAGAGGGCCTCTGAGCCCAGGTAGGCATGCCTCATCTGACCACCCAAATAAAGAGCTTGCTATGAAATCACTTTTCCTGGTCTCTCAACTCTGGTACTTTTCAGTACTAGAGGCAAACATGTCAGGCAGCTCCAGGGCAAATTTTTCCTATAACTGCCAGCACTCCACTCCACAGTGTGTGTGTGTGTGTGTGTGTGTGTGTGTGTGTGTGTGTGTTCCTGGCACCATACATACATCTCCACTTGTGGGTCCTCCCCACTCTTCATGAAACACAAGCTGTTTCATTGACCTCCACAAACCTCTTCTTCTGGACTGGTAAAATCACCTCTCCAAAATATATTCCCTGCTCCTCCCTTATTTTCTCCTTAGTCCGTTGTGTGTCTTTCTCTGTGTTATGTGTGTACGCTTTGCTTTTATTCTTTCATAATAAAACACCTCAATATTTCAGTGTGGCTCAACAGCCCTTATGTCCACAAACTTGATGTCCGACTCAATACAACAATGAGAACCATCAGCAGATGTATTAAACCCACTCTGACCCATTGGCTACCCATGTTGTGCCACATTGCTCCCCTGCAGCTCTGAAGACAAGATGCTATTCTTCATGAATATAGAAAGATCATTGAAAACAGAGAGTTGCCCATCCACAAAGACATGGTTGACATGGGCCTATCCAAACAGAGATCCTAATACCCAGCAATAAGATCTGCACAAATCCTGCAATCACAAAATTTCAATCTAGGGAATGAATGGTTGCAAATATGGATGCAATCAGTTCCACTCAATATCCATAACCTGCTAAACACCAATGAGAGGCCCTTAAGATTTTGCTTGCCACGTAAAGTATGATAGATGGCTAATAGAATACAAACAGGCTTTGGCAGTTGTGCAGACCTGTTGTTTCAATGGGGCAAAATACCAGGACCTGAATGCGATTGTGGTGCAGCCTGCCAAACTATTTTCCATCTGTCACAAGAATGTGAGCATCATGCTTCCCAGGGAGATATGACGGAGCTCTTTGAACTCTCCCAGCTGCAACTAAGTGGGCTGAAAGTTTAGATAGTATTTAGGCAGATTACCCAATTGGTCTGCATACCCGTTGTATCAACTTGGTTATGTATTTTACAATATTATATGCTTCCTGTGTGTAACTCTGCCATACAATAAATAAATTTTACTTTTGGACACATTCATTGAATAATTCTCATGCTACATTCAATGCATGTACAGTTGAACATGCGATAAAACCCTATATTGATCAAGGTGCTGGTTCTTGGTTTCCATTGCAAAGTGAACATGCACTGGCTTTTTCTTACAAATGGATGTGTGCATATACATGCAGGATATGCACGTGTTCATCTGAACTGGGCTATAGTCTTTCCCCAAATTAACTGTATGCATGACAACATGTGTGCATTAATGTGCAGCTCCTTCCCACATCACCCATACTATATATGAAACTCTAGGGACAGTTTGGAGGAACCCATTCTGTGAATCTTCCCTCTGCTACCACCATCCCTCTTTAGTGATAACTGAACTCCCTGCAGTGCAAACTAGGTCACCCATTACCTGTGTCATTTGTGGATGCTCAAAATAAAGACTCCCATTCTATAAAGACTTCTATGTTGGCTCACTTTTCTCCCCTGTAAGTATGTGGGACAGTCTTCTGTCATCCTGGTAATCAGCACAGCATCAGCCAGGTGATGTGAAAGGGTAACGAAGGGAGGAGGACCAGCTAGAGCCGCCAACCTGGGTGACTGCCTTCTGTCCTGTGCTTTTAACAGCAGCTTGATGAGCAGACATTAGCAGTGAGAATGTTGCTCTCCCTGCCATAAAAAAGCTCCACCTGCTGATTCCTGCATACCAAGCAGCTGTTCAAGAAACAGGAGAAATAGAGGCTGTTTCTTTTCCACCAGTTGGGAAGCCAACCCTAAAACCTTCTAGAATTTCCCCCTCACTTTTCAGCAGCATTGAACAAGGCCTTTGTATGGCACTGGGCGATGGAAAAGTTTCACGCCAGACAGGTTGGGAAGGGCAAAGCATTTTGTCAAAGACAATATTTGCAGGTCATTATTTCTTGAGGGTTTTTCCCCCCCACTTGCATGTCACTGGCTTCCAAGATTAATGATTATGCAAAGGACCCAGCCACACATGTCTCAAGAACAGATGGGCCTGTTTGGGCTCAATTGCCACCAAGAGGCACTCTATCATTCCTCTTGTTCCCAAATACACTTCTTTGTTTATTTTATCATGACTCTTAATTTCAGCCAAGAAGGAAAGAGAAGGCAGGTGGAAACTTCTGTGAGCTCAGACAAGGAGTGAGTGTTGGACATTGGGGTAGGGAGACATGGGGATGTCCTGATACAGGCAGCGATATCCTATATCTAGTTCTGAACCCGGCACCCAGGTGGATCAATGGATCCAAACAATGGGGTCAGGTTTAGACAAGGGGTACTCTTCTGAAGAACTTGAGGACCCCCAGGTTTGAAGAAAAATAAGTAAACTAAAAAAGGAGGGGGGTTAATTCCCCCCCCCCAAAAAAAACCAGGTCCATCATCTGTGTTTGTCAGACAACATACAGGAGCATTCCTGGGGGCCAGAAGTGGGCAGAGGAGGAAACTGGAGCCATTGCCACTGCTAGCCAGCACAGGAGGAAGCAGAGGTGAGCCAGAGCTGCTGCATGAGCTAAGCAGACTGGGGGGCAAGAAAGACTGAGAGCCCCTGCCACTGGCTCCCCCCCCCCCAGTAGTGCAGACAGTTGAGGAAGACTGGGAGTCGCCACTGTCCCTGCTTCTTCATGAGCAAGGTGGGTGAAAGCTGCATGCTGCCAGCAGGCATGTGGGGGAATGGGAACTGCTCTTCCCAAGCTGCTGCAGCCCCACTAATAGCAGCAAGAGCTGCTCTCTGAGCCAGGCAGGGGGAATCAGCGGCAATGCTCCCTCTAAGCTGTGGAGTCTTGTGAGCAAAAATTCTACTTTGTGAGCGAGCGATCTGGCTACTGCATAAATTAGTTTGTTCTGGAGCCATCCTTCCTGAGCTAAGACAAAAATGTGTGAGCCAAAGGCAAAAAAACCCTGTGAGCTAGCTCACACTAACCCAGCTGAGAGGGAACACTGGTCAGCAGCACTGTGGATGGGCAGACAGGCTGGCTGGAGAGGGTCCAGCTGAGCAAGTGAGGGGGGGATCCCCCAGCAAGTTTTGCCATGCCCCGGCTTGTACAGAGCTGAACTCCTGACGACAGGGTCACTGATAACACCTTCCATTTGAGCATTCCATTTAGATTCAGACTGCAGAAGAGAATCGGCAAGTTCTCAGATACGTTTTCTGGCATATGGCAACTTTGTTGGATCCATCCATTCCCTTTATTCTTTCAGTTTACTTAGAGAGAGAGAGAGAGAAAACGGAATTACATATACCATGGCAAACATGAGATTCTGAAATCCCATATTAGCTGTATAACACTAATGTACTGGCAGTGGGGCCTCTGGAGGAGAGAATGCCAAAATTACATGACCACTTGACAGCTAACAAACACTCTCCTCTCATATGAACCTGACTGTGTGCTCAGATTTTCTTTTCTGTGTACCCTTCCCAACTGAAGGGAGGCTAACCATACAGAGGTCTTTTGTCTCTGGAACACTCTTCCTCAAGAAATCCAGCTGGCACCCTCACTGTAACCCTATTAGTCCCCAACAAAGATGCTTTTGCATCACTTGCCTTTGGGTGTGGTTTTTGTTACGGACATGATTTTGGAACTGTTCACAGCCAGCATTACCCTACAATGGTGGTTTCTGGTTACGATCTTAAAATCCTATGCTCCTTGCTTACTTTTAAGTTTTGTTGCAATTTCAGCTAATTATTCTACCCTCACACACACCATTTGCTTACCATGCTGTTGCATCCAATGTTCACCAGTTCCCCCTTCTCACAGCATACCTCCCACATGTCATTCCTCAAGGTATATCCACTCCAAGAAGCCATGTTTCGTGAAGATCACTGGGCTGCAGTCATAGTGCACCGTTCATTTTTCCTGCATCTGCTTCAACCAGATACCACATAACACTTTCTATCTCTAGGCCTGTTGTACTGAAAGGTTGCACATTTTTAATTTTCTAACTGACCAGTTGGAATGTTCCTAAACATTCCATGCTGCCATCTCAATAACTGTAACCATTCTCCTTTGTTATATCTCAACTCTTACTTTCCTCCTTCCCCCTTCTACCATACTGTCTTCCTTTTACGTGATGTCCATTGGGCAATTGGCATGGATCTGTCCATGGTCCCTTTGACAGTACTTAGAACTATAAGTGTTTACTTAGTTGAATAACTAATAACAGGTTCCCATTTCAATATACTGGAGGCAAAGAAAGGGCTTACAGTCCCTGTACTGTATTGTGTGTAATAGCACAAAGGTGCTATTAACAGGGGCTTCAAAATGTGTATCCAGTGTTTATCTCAGATTTTATTTTGTTGAGTTTTATCAGCTTCGGGGAGTTTAAAAAAACCCACAATTTTTCTACAAATCTACACATTCTATGCTTTAATTTGATACCTCATTAATTTCTCTACAACCATAATAAATGCTCTAAATCCCTTTTCCCTCCCACATCCAATTTCTTGGAGACCAACTGAGCTCGGAAATACACATGTAGATAATTGATTCTGATTTAGCCGAAGGGCTTGATTCCTACCTTTGGCCAGATGTGCGTCAGTTTTGATTCTCGTGATCGCTGCTGCACTTTTTTGTACAGGCTGTATGTAATGCACTTGTAAAGGTACACATGAGGATTCATGACTGTCCCTTTGCCATTGTCTCTGTGATCACATGGTTAACAGGTCCTCATGTGAGCCAGAGCTGTGTCACATCTTGTTCCAGAATACACGAAAGTAAGGGTGAAGAGGGAGGGTTCAGTGTTGTTTTCCTAGCTGGTGAATTTTAGTTCAGGAGGGTTTACTGCATATTTAGAATGTTTAATGACTAAGCATTAAAGAAGAGAACATATGCACAGATCAATAAAAGAAAGAGGATTTCCCCCAACTTATTTGCAAAATTAAGCAGAACAGCTCTTGGGATTCCAGCTGCCTTTGCATGAATGGGAGTTTTTCCAGCTAACTTCAGAGGGAAGAGGATTGCTACCTCTGGTCTCCAGAAAGTAGAAATCAATGTTTCTCCTCTACCCCAAGCATATCCAAGGCTTTGTTTGGCACTCTGGATGGTGCAGAGACATGGGATGCTGCCAAAGGAGAGCAACAATTTTGTTCTGCACTAATTAATTCCTTAATACTTTGCAGCTGTCCATCCCTCTGACTCCTCAAAGCTACATGGAATGGATTCTGAAAATGGCAATTAATTTTAGAAAGGCCTTAGAGGCACTGGGAACTTTTTCAGGGGAAAAAAATGTGGAGAAGTCACATTAGACCAAAAATTGTACTCTGCTATTTCGAATCGAATGCATGTGGAGAGATCTGGCACCCACTGTAATTAATAGGATTTCAACTGACACAATATCAGTGCCTTAGATCATTAATTTGTGGATGTCTTTGCAGAGAGGTATTGATTTGATTTCAGTGCTTGAAGACATGTTAATCAGAACTGGGGACACAGTGGGAAGGAAGGGGAAGGTGCAGTGAAACCACAGGAGGCCATGGAGTTGAGCTGGTCTTTCTCATGTCAACGCTATTTGCAAGCTGACTTTTGATGCCCTCACAGATGGCATACAGTTCTGCAGAGAAGAAGCTGAGGTAATATTCATATTTAGGTATTTGCTGTTCTGAAGCAGGCTGCTGCTGCTCCAGGCATCTGTGTCAAGTCTAATGAACACGTATCCATGCCCACCCGCTTGTCTTGGGAGACTTTATAGCCACCATCCAAGACATCATGTGTGCAGCCAGCTTCTCAGGAACAATCCTGCAAAGGTTCATCTTCTTATCAGCAGGCAGCTGGCACTAAGCAGCAAGGTGTGCACTCCATCGACTAGCCTGTAAGTCTGTTCTCAGTCTTCTTCTTTAGTGTTCTTAGGGTGCTGGAGACCCTGGAGACAAAACGAACTGGGAAGGGAAAGTATAAATCTACAAATAAAATGGTAAAACTCTCCCCCCCCCTAAAAAAATTCAAAGACAAGTAATAATGCTCATATTAAATATATTGAATATATAAACACATACAATTCTTCAAAAAAAATGTGATGTACATCATAAAGTCTCACAAACCACAGAATGATAAGTTTTGAAAGAAATACTATCCTAAATAGTCCACAAGTACAAGCCCTCCAAGGGGCAGTAACAGTCCATAGAAAAAATACTGTCCAGTATACCCCAACAGTATCGTACATGATGTTCAGACTGTTTCAAAGAAAATCCTTTATCAGGGGGTATAATAAGTCAATCTAGGTACAATGGCCATGCACAAATCAAAGTTCTGTTTTGTATTAAGTGGAGTCCAAAGCCTCTTAACAAGTTCACCACCCGATGGTATCAAATCTAGCTGGCAAAAAGAGTCTTTTTGACTGCTAGATTTGATATCATTGGGTTGTGAACTTGTTAAGAGGCTTTGGACTCTGTTTAATACAAAATAGAACTTTGATTCGCGCATGATCATTGGTGACCCTGGGGAAGCAGGAATGAATGGCTGGCCTTCGTCTGCCAGGTCTGAGCTGGAGGGTGGAGGTGATTCTGCACCAAGTCTCAGCTGCAAGTCAGGGAATGCTTGAACCTCATTTCCCTGCTAGCTGGCTCCTGTCAACTGCAGGCTGACCTCGGAGGGCCCCTCCTCCTCTGAGGAGTTCTCACTGTCACTGAGCCCTGGCTGGTCCACGGCCTTCACTTGCCTTTTTTTTTGTCAATGTCTTCAGCTCTCTGTTTTTCTCTGCTAGTGTTACAGATTAATTCATATTGTGTGCCCACCTTGTATGGTTTTGACATGCAGTGTCCATGGAATTTATACATACAAGGTCATTTATATATGGTATATAGTATATAAAAGTTCATGTTTTTAAAATGGAAAACATGATGTCAAAAATTAAAGACCTGTTTTTTAAAAAATGGTTTAGGTAGGACACAAATGTGCTCCAAACTGGGTGGCCACTCTCTGGCCACAGCTTTGGCTGAATGCTGGCAAAAAAAAAGGAGGGGGGAGTGAGGATCAGTATTCCCTCTAAGCTGAGTTAGTGTGAGCCAGCTCACCATTTTTTAGCCTCCAGTTCACACCTTTTTGTCTTCGCTCAGGAAGGATGGCTCCAGAGCAAATGAATGTATGCAGTAGCCAAAGTAGAATTTTTGCTTACAAGGCTCCACAGCTTAGAGGGAGCATTAGTGAGGATCCCTGATGCATCTGTGCCAAAATCAGTGCAGTGCATAGCCACACTTGGTGGGGGGGGATGTTCCTTTGGCTGATTCCCCCAATAAAAGAAGCAAATGGAAAGAATGTGTTTTTCTAGATCTCCAACAAAGGAAGCAGCTTAAGAGTACATGATTTTCTAGAATTATGAATATAGCGTTACGAATATAGCACAGTTTTATCCTGTCATTCTTCCAAGGCTCTCCATCGCTCTGTTTTATCCTCACAACTCTAATGTGCATTAGACTGAAAGAGAATGATTGGTCCAAGGTCACCCAGTTAGAGTCATGGTAAAGTGAGAATTTGAATACAGGTCTTCCTGGTCCTCATTCAACACTTTAATGGCTACACCACACTGGTAGATTAAAATGACAGGATTTTTGGGATCTCCCAATTAAGGAAATGAATTAAAGAGTCATGATTCTTTGGATCTGCAACAAAAAGAAGTGGAATAAGTGGATATGGCTTTTTTACAATGCCTATAATGTGGGAGAGATGTTTTATGGGTTGCTTGGACAGCATTCTGCCTCTGTCCGTCTGTGTGCATACTCTCCTGTGCCGCTCTCTTCCACAAGGCCATCAAGATGACAAATCCATGTGGGCTTCACAAGCAGAGGAGTATCCTGCTTGCAAAAAAGAGCCACTGAAAACCTCATGCGCAGCTTAGACCTTCCACCTTTGTTGTGGGTTTATTTTTCTCTTGTTTAATGCTCCCTTCTTGCTTTAGTAGCAGGAAGGGGAAGAGAGGATGCCAGCATCCTCTCATTATGGAGTGAACTGCAGACAGACCCAACCTGAACTGTTTAAAATTTTAAAAAGTCTGTTTTCTTTCAGTCTCCCTTCCCCAGCTCCTCTCTGAGCCACATCTCCTGCTCACACTTTTTTTCCAAAGGCAGAAAGTACAGATTGTACCGCCAACCTGCCAAATCAGATTTCAATTGCATAACTTCAGTACCTCATAATTAGGTTTGCCGTGACCTCTGATCCCTGGCTTCTGTTCCTCCTGTAGCACAGACGCCCTGGTATTTCCATGGTTTTAGCCTCAACTAAAACATGTTTGGGTATTCGGAGCCTGCAGTCTCTCCTTGTCCAAGCTGCCTGCTGCCTGACAGCTCTCTTTCTGTCCCTTCTGACAAGCAGCATTTGCCCTCGAGGACAGAGCAAGGAGTCCAACATGTGGGGTGCTGAAAAGAAACAAAGGCAACAAACAAAAGGGCAATGTCAAATTGCTGAGATTCTTAATGGAACTGCGGAAGAGAGCAAAATGGAAGAGCGCCATAAGCCAAGCAATGATTAACTGCAATTCATGCGTGAGATACATTTCCTCATGGTGCATATACCCAACAAACAAACAGTAAGCAATCAAACAGCAAAAAAAAATAAAAAATAAGCAAAGCTGTGCACAATAGAAGACACTGAGAGTAGCAGAAGCTAATATATCCAATAATATAAGAACATGGATATGAATATTAAACCAAGAGTAACAAAGCCATCAAATACAACAAGTACAAAAAAGTTATTAATATCCAGAACCTTCGTATCAACTCATCGGACTACTTACCTGCTTGACCTACTTATGCTGTATGGCTTCTACGCGCTATTATTGTACTTGTTGTATTTGATGGCTTGGTTACTCTTGATTCAATATTCATACCCATGTTCTTATATTACTGAATATATTGGCCTCTGCTACTCTCAGCATATACACAACAGTCACATTGATGCTCAGGAAGAAGACCTGGTCTGTATGCTTGTTTGATGGCTCATCTTCTCAAGCCCCATCTCCCAGCATATCACCCATGGGGGAGGGGGGAGTGGAAATTGCCATCAAGACCCAACCAACTTATGGTGGCCCATAGGGTTTTCAAGGCAAGAGACATTCAAAGGTGGTTTGCCATGGTCTGACTCTGTGGGGCAACACTGGACTTCTTTGGTGGTCTCCTATTCAAATACTAACCAGGGCTGATCCTGCTTCTATTCCAAGATTTTATGAGATTGGATTAGTTTAAGCATCTGAGATCTGACAAGATCAGGCTAGCCTTGGGCCGGGTCAGGGCCTTTATTGGAATTATTACCCCAGTCTGGCCAGCTGGTGACATCAAATACTGATCGATCAGGAGAACTCTCTCACACAATATTTCTGATTTCCTCTTCGGCCAGCACTGTTTTTGTACTCTCCTCCCTCTAGTGCCTCCCTCTGGGATGATTTTCCTTATATGGCAGTCACAGGTACCTTTCTGAGATGTGCCCACCCTTGCCTACCTGTCCACAGAATGCTGAAGATGTGTATTTTTATTTCTGAACTTCTCTTTTTCACTTCCCTATTTTTCTCTGTGAACATCTGGAACTTTCCAAGGTCAAGGGCACTGGGCCAAGACAGATCCCTATTCTAGATTTTCCCTTCTTTTTCCTATCTCTCCCTCACTATCACTTCCCCGCATTTACTTTTAAACACAACTTTAGTTTGATGCAGCAAACACTTATTCCTTGGTGAACTGGGTACTGGCTGTTATCTGCCACTCATACCACAGTTACCTCAAGCTTGGCATTATTAATTCTTCTGCTTTCCTATGGGCATCAAAACTTACATTACTTGCATAAATGCTGAGGGTTTTTCTGCTTTTGTGGAATATGTGTTCTGTCTTGTCTGCTAAATTTAAAAGACTTCCCCCTTTTTCTATGCATAGCAGTCAAGGTAAGTGGAACGTGGAAAATGCCATCCTAATTGAAAGAAGTCTGGAGGGTCCCTTTCTTAAGCCTACTAAATTTCATATCTATCAGATCCAACCCTAAGATTTAAAAAAAACTCCAGATAACAATTAATCAATCTAAAATAAAATAAATTATGGAGCTCAAACAGAACATAAGAGAAGCCAATGTTGGATCAGGCCAATGGCCCATCCAGTCCAACACTCTGTCACACAGTGGCCAAAAATACCAGGTGCCATCAGGTCCACTGTAAAATACTGGGTTCTGAGACACGTTGAGTGATTAAAGCTCATAGTTCATTGAGAGGTTGAGATAAGGATAACAAACCGTACTCGCAGGTCTGCTTATATTCTCCTTTCAGACTGCACCCATGCACACATCTAACACCTGTGATAGGTTATTTACATGCCCCTGCCACCTATAGGTCTCCCTAGAGATTGTGGGCTTCCCCATTGGTCCCCAACTAGGAACCTCCGGGTCTATTGTCCTGGGAGTGAAGCTCAACAGCTTCCCCTAGCCACGTGTGTGGTCGACCGCGTGCACAGTTTAATGGCTGGGACATAACGTGCACCATTGGGGCCAGGACACTAGAAGCCCTCCCACTGTTCCCCCCCCCCAGCACCAAGAATACAGTGCATCACTTGCCCCAGACATAAAATAGGATGATACTTCTCCAATAGCAAAAAGGCTACAGAATCAGTGTCGTAAATCACATGTCAATCTCCAAATACCTGTTAAGTATTTTTTTTTTTTACTATTCTGTGGTGCGCCAAAGGAGAAGGGGCAATCGAGTTGGTTGTAAGAGAGCATTCCATAGCTCAAGGGCAACCAGACAGAAATCCGTGCTCCTTATAAAAGTCTGTCTTGCTTCTAAAAGAGTCGGTACATGGAAAAGGAGCTTCTCTGGCTGATCCTACTTTGGGGGGAGGCCCATCTGGAAGCAGGCACTTCTGACGATACTGAAAGTAAAGACCACGCACTGCTCTATAAGCCAGTTCCAGTTCTCTGAACTGGGCCCAGAAATGCGTGTAAGCAGGCTTTTGAGGCTTAAAGTCACTCGGCGAGTTCACGGCTGAAATGAGATGTGAACTGGAGTCTTGCAGAGTTGCTGAGCCATTGAGTCCCATGCGTAATTAGTTGTCTGTGGAAATAGCCCCCTCGTTCTCACCCGTGCACACAACTGAGACACATCACAGAGATTTGTGAAACCCTCTTGGCATCCAAACAGACAGAGAGGGGCACTCTGAACAGGTGTCCTTCCCAGCTGTAGGACTAAGAAATGCATGGGTTATAAGAAACTGTCAGAAATGACATCTCATTGCCAGTGGGAAAGGACAGCCTAGCAGACCGGCCTGCAGGAGGCTGCTATCCTGTGGCTCAAACCTAGTAGAGCTCTTCATAAAATTGGCACTTTATCTGTCAAGGGCAGATCCCACAATTGGTGCCCATTATATTTAATAAAGCCACACATCGTTCAGCACTGGAGGAGACAGGGTCTTGCAAAGGCCAGGGCTCTGTTGTTTGTGTGGCAGCGACAGCAAAAGTCGAATCACAAGGCAGTCCTCTCCCTCCTCCGCCTCCTACCTCTTCTGAGTGCTGGCATTTTGACATCCATCCTAGGCTTCCTAATAAAAGGGAGACTGCCAGGGGTCTGGAACTATAAAATAACCTGGCCATAATGTGCAATATGCACCAGTGGAGGGGGGAAGAAATTGGAACACATTTGTATGGCTGTCTCACTGCTTGGAGCTTTATCTCTACAAAAGAAGAGTAAATTCCAGTCCCCTCTTTTGCTTAGGATACCTGGACAATGCACACTGGAGAGGGATCTTGAAGGCCTGGAAACAGTCCCTCTATTGGATGAACTCTCAGGTGTCGTTTAAACATGTCAACAACAAGGGGAGGGGGAGAATTTAGCCACATAGCACAGCATACACCTTGTGTCTCATTGGAACTGGTCCTTTAGCCAAAACACATGCAATAGTAGTGTAGTACTACCCTGAGTTCCTTCCTGGCATGATCACAGATGTATTTATAGAAGCTGAGGAACCAAGTGAGGACGTGGAGTGCCACAAGTATAAGTTCTTCTTGCATAATGGTGTTATATTTAAGTCAGGTCTCAGACATTTGAATATGCTTTCCTGGATGGTACAGGCTGGAGGTAGCTACTGGAGACCAGGGCTCTGGCTCTTTCTCACTAGGTGAAGAAGCTGAAGAACTGGCCAAGGAGGAGGCTGAGATCCTGGCACCACCCCAGTAGGAAGCATGGGAAACACATCTAGGAGCCCCCTTTGGTGTTCAGAAGAAACTCTCACTTTTGAATATAGCCTCAGACTTAGGTGTCAAGCCTCCCACATACCACAGAACCCACTGCAGCCTCTGAGGTCTCTCCCCAGCTGACTACTCAGGTCCTACAAGTCCAAGGAACAGCCTAACTATGCTGGAGCCCTTGCTTTGTAGGAACAATGGCTGAGTTCTCTGTATGGTTGCCTCCCTTCCTGGTGATTCCTGTCATGAAGCCCGTCCTGTAAACTGGGTAGCAACAACTAGCAAGGAAGACTGACCACAACCCTATCTTAAGAGCCTTCCTCCTTGGCCTCTCCTTCCTTCTGTCTAAGATCAGCAGCACCCCCAGACAACGGCCATTTCTTCTTTCCTTTCACCTGATCTGTAAGACCTAATTCCTTGGTAGTCCTTTGTTCCCAAGAAGTTCACTGTTACTGCCTTGGTGAGGGCTTCCATGCTTGTATCAGTTACTGGACCTCATTTACTCTCTTTATCTGGTGGGGATCCCATGTCTGTACCCATAGCCTTGGCACAGTAAGTGTAGCCCCCAACATGGAACACTTCATGTATCCTATTTCCAAGCTTAATGACGCTAACATAAGTCTGTCCATCAGCCAGATTGTGTTTTGAACCAGCAGTCACATTTGGATGTATTTCATTTAGGTATTTATAGAAACTTAGGCACCGTTTTCATGCCTCCTGGAAAGCCATAGTGGTTTAAAATAGTCCTCCTTTCTATGGGATTCACACTGTGAGCTGGTTTGTTCACACCATGATACTCCAGTCTTCGAGAGACTGACATTCATGTGATATAAAACTCCAGATTTGTTGATTGCACACAAAGAATGCATGAGGACATTGTGTTTTCTAACATGCGGGGGGGGGGGGGGATCTGTTCCTCACCACTAGACCTAGCCATGGTGCCATTCTCCCTGAGAACTATGTTACTTTCTTGCTGGGATTGCCTCTTTGGTATTTGCAGGCAAGGGTCTTTAACAGCTTTGCAACAGACAAAGTTTCAATAAATGAAGTTCATTATGGCACAGAGGTGCAGTGATGAACAAGGTAGGCTGATATTCAGTTGTTGAATTTGTAGTTATCCGGTGGAAAATACTGGAGTCAGAGACTGGTAGCAGTGAAATCAGCAAGCATGTTTTATTCAGGTTCAGAAGAAGCATGACAAACGGAGGTTGGGGGCTGCTTATATTCACAGGTAAACTGCACCCCCGACCTCACCCAAATGGAGCCATAAGGCTAGCTTGCCGCCAGTGACTCACATAGGCCCATCTGAATATTCAGAGCCTTTCACTGGGGGAACTTAGGATCCTGGCTAGCTATTGTTTGCTGGATCGAAGCTTGTGCCTAGCCTGGCCATGTGCTCGGTGGTGCCCATGTGGCCATTGCCATTACATGCATTATATCCAGGCAGCTGTTCCAAAGCAGAATTCCTGCCTGGGGGGGGGGGGGGGGAGAGAATGTACCAGTCCATCCTTTGCCTACTTATCCGAGCCAGTACCTCCTCCTTTTCAATTTCTCTACACTCAAATTGAGCAGAGGGTCATCTCTTTCAGCATCCCTTACCCTGGCCAATGCCAAGGATTTTTGGGAAAGGTAGTTTGATTAGTTCTACCTACCTTTGTCCTTTCCATTTCCTTACCTGTGCAATGGGTCTACTGCCTGGGTGTTTTTGCACTTTCCCTAGAAAAGATCTCCAATTTTTCCCATCTTTTTTCTGACTGAATTTCTAGTTTTGCCAGTTTCTGCCAGCAGGTTGGAAGATGCCTTCAAACTGGAAACATCTTGTTCCAGGAGTGGAGCCTGCTCATGTAAATTGGGGTTGCTGAAGCATTTATTCTGCTTATGTCACAAATGCTATTGTCCAAGAAGACATGTCAGCTTCCATCAAGAACAATCGGGGCTGAGAATTGAATTTCCAGTGCTCTTTGCTCAAAATGCTTACACTTTAAAGCCAAAGAGCTACATTATCAATCTTCATGCTTTACATTTGGTGACATTTATTGGCTTAAACATTGAACTGATTCCAACATGTTAGTTTGGGTTCTAGTCCTTTCTTTTTCTAAACAAACTATAGAGAGGTTGCAGAGATTTGAATCATCATCCTTATATGGGCAATAACTAACCAATTGGCTTCATATACACCGCCATATAGGAATTATGCTGGGCCATTTCCCACACCATGCACCTACTGGGCATAAAAGAATGGGGGCATGAGCTCAGTGGAATGATCACCTGCTGGATCAGCAGGGAAGCTTCTCAAATGCAGGCTGTAGCCATAGCCATTCCTGTCACCTTCACCCATTGCATTTTAGGGTACTGCCCACTGCTGGTCATTGCAGGAAGTGAGCCACCCCCAGCAGTACCACACAATTGGCAAAAGAGGCTCCAGGAGCAAGATGATCTTTTCTAATCACTTCTTCCCCTATCCCTTCAGACACTGCACTCTGGTCAGTGGGTGTTTATGGTCTATGCATACAGGAAATGTATGCCCAGGCACAGTTTTGAAAAGCACAAATATATGAAGTTGCCTTACTGTGAATCAGACCAGTCATCTATCAAGGCCAGTATTGTCTGACCAGCTGGCCCTCCAGGATCTCAGGATCTTTCACATCACCTGCTACCTGGTCCTTTTTAAACTGGAGATGCCAGGGATTGAACCTGGCCCTTCAGCATGCAAAGCAGATGCTCTGATGTTGAGCTATAGCCCCTGTCCAAGCAATGGTTCATATAGTTTTTTCAAATGACAAAAATAAATATGAAAAGTAAACAGTTACAGTTAAAATGTAAATATCTCATACTGAAATTGCGCTAACTACTTAACCTGTGCTGAAACCCTTATATCAAGAAATTAATTCGCTGCATCTTTAGTTGATTAAGCAGCAGAAGAGAACATTTTGTTTATATTCCCTATCATTTATGACCTTAGGATTTCACACTGTGAAGTGAAAGCTCTGAACAACCAGATGAAGGAAGAACTGGTCCTTTAAACTAGAATCAATTCCCAGGCCAATCACTGATATCCTTATGTTAGGATTTTCCCTTATCATTGGTATTCCACTGCTGTTCCATGGAGATGTATTGATGTGGTGTTGTCAGAAAGAAGATGACATGCTGCCCCTCTAGGCTGAAAGAAAACTGTTCTGGCCTGTCTCTATAGTTAGAGATTGTGGTATACCTGGTAGAGGAATGGCCCTTCCTTGTGCAGAGTTTCATATGTACTTCAGAGCCCCTGATTATAGTTGCTGTGGCTACTTCAGCCAATCATGAAGCTGCTTCCCACTGAGTCTGACTGATCTGTCTGGGTCAGCATTGTCTCTTCTAACTGGCAACAGAACTCCAATAGGCTTGCCATTAGTCCACCCACAGTAGGTCAACCCCTGCCTTCAGCCCCAATCCCTGCCCTCAAGAAATTGAAGAGTGGGAGCCAGAAAATGGCTTCCATAGCTGGTGCTCTAGGAATTTCTCCATCACTCAGTGGCCTTTACCATAGAGAGTCTGGGAAATTCCTAGAGCGTCACCCAGAAGTGATGTTCCATCCTCCCCAAATGGCACCCTCTCCAGGCACTACTCACAAAATTTCCTGGCATTTGTTTAGTTAGTTTATTTGGCTTATATCCCACCCTACCCCGCTGAAGCAGGCTCAGGCATTGCTAGCTAGGGGTGCGCTCCTTGAACAAAAATCAGTATTTTTAAAATATTAGGGAGCTGGAAAATATCAGTATTCCCAGTTATCCAAGTTTTGAATATCATTTTGTTATTCAGATTAGGGTGGTTTTTTTCAGTATTCTAATATTACTTGGATCCATTATTCCTTATGGGGGGATCTTTCCGGAGGGCTGAAGGGGCTGGGTTTTTTTACCAAATTGCACCAAAATTGCAGTGGAGCTGCTGGTGCCTGTTCTTTAAATAACCCCTAAGTTTCAAGTGAATTGGACCAAGAGGCTCAATTCTATGGGCCCTTGAAAAAGGTTCCCACCAGTCATCCCCCATTGTTTTCTATGGGGAGAGGAGGAATTCCATGCTTCCTCCAAGGCAAAGAATAGCGAAAAAGACACAAAAGCAAGCAAAGCAAACCCTAGCCAAAAGCCTCTTAAAGCAGACAGAGCCAACAAGCCCGAAGAACCAATGCAGAATGAGGGGATCTCAGCAGAAGTATGGGAAAATGTGGCAAGCCTAACACAACAAATGTACAACCTGAGAATTCATGCCAATGTCAAACCAGAGAGTCCTCTGAGCCAAACAGTATAGGAATGCTGAGGCAATCCAAACAAATATAAAATCAGAGAATCTAACCCAATGTATTACTGAAGATTCCAAGGCAAGGTCAGAATAGAGAATCTACCACAAACCACAATCCCAACACAAACCAACTCATGCAAAGAACACAAGACCCACATAACTAATTTGAAAGCACAGAATCTGCCAAAACAACCTGGCAAGATGAAACCAAGCCCCAGAGAGGAGACACTGACAGAGACACACCATAAAATGCAAGGGGGAAAAACAATCCTGTTTGTTTTAAAATGCTGGCTCCTGATATTGCCAGTTACTCCTATATGTTCCCAGGATTTTTTGGGACCCATTTCTCAGTATCCTAGAGAACCAAAAAAACCATCCAGAAACCTGAATACATCTGGGAAAGAGCAATAAGGTATTTCTTGGATATATATTTGGACCAGATATAGCTGAATGCACATCCCTGCTCCTGGCTATCCTAATCTCTCTAGATCATTGCTTTGAAAGCTTTGGGGGGAAATTGATGGTATATTCTCTTTGCTTTATATTTTAGAGATAGTGTTCTTTTGATCTAGTATTTAGAAAGCAAAATTTGGTAAACCTTCAAGTACTAGAAACTGGATGGGAGGAAAAAATAAAAGTATTCTGCAAAATGTACCAAGTCGTTTCCACCCTTCTTTTCCCAATAAGGTCAATACAAGAATTGGGTGGGAAATGTTTTTCATAGCAATATTGATTGTTCAGTAAAACAACTCTGGAAATGTTAGAAGGCTCTTGTGGTGATGCTTGCCTGCCTCCTAGAGATTCAGAGACAGTCTCTCCTTTAATTACGGGCAGCGCTATGGCAACACATTGGAACATAATGGATGTCATGCCATTTGCACCTCCCTCTAGAGTTGCCACCTGCTTTGGTTTTTGTCACGACATGCTGGAAAACCAATGTCAGCTCCTGGATGAAGAAACATACCTTTCATGACAGGAAAATATCTTGGAGGCTTAAAGTATAGAATGAAATACATCCATACATACACACACACACACACACACACATACACACACCACAGGAAAGAGAGATATAACAGACTTTGGAAAACTGGACATCCTTAAATATTTAACCACCACATTCTTTCCAAATATGCCTTTACATTGGACAGTTATCTGCTTTGTGCAGCTGTATATGTCAGCCTCCTAGGAGCCAGCAAAAAAAAAAAGCTCCACTTGAGTATAAGGTCAGGAAGATGGAATTGTACCATCTAGACCTTTTCTGCATGCTGGAGTTACTCCTGATTTTCTTGGGAGTGTATCCACAAGCACTGGAATTGGTTTGGCCAGGGCTCTCCCACATGTCTGCTCTCCCTTTCTTCTTCACATGGCTTAAATAATGAGGATTTTCAAAAGAAGGTGCTGTCATCAGTGTTGTTATCAGGGGTGTCACAGCATCCCTTTATTTTTTTTAAATAAAGGCCCTATAGATAAAACACTGTAGTATTGTAATGACAGCTTAAGCAGGTTCTCTGAATTCCCAGCATTCATTTTTTTAAAGTAAGTCTCTATCCCTACCATTGTGGAAACATGCCTTTGTCTGAGAAAGTACTAGAGACTTACAATTTTTTTAATGAATGCTGGTGATTCAGAGAACATTATAATATTGATATCTTAGGGCCATTTTTAAAAAAATGAAATCATTCTTTTTAGGCAGGGGAGAGGAAGTGGTTTACTGATAACAACAGTCTGTGAGCAGGAAGTGGATGGGAGTGGGCAAGGCAAAGAAAACCAATAGAAACATTATGCACTAGGAAAAAGCCAACTCACAATCAGCTTCCAGAAAAACATTGGAGTAAACTGGTTTCAAAAGAGTCAGAAAAAAAAACTAGGGGGGAAACAAAAAGTGAAATGAAGACTAAAAGCACAAAAATGCATTTGGAAATCAAGAGATAAACTGAAGCAGTATGGGACCAGAGCCAACTAAAAAATAAAAACCATGTGGAAAAGCCTGTAACCTCTCAGGCTCTCTTTGGCCGAGGACAGACTGGCAATGTAAAGCGGGGCAGGCACGCTTCGGAAACAGAAGAAAGGAGCACGTTCAGACATGCGCATCTGTCCATCAGCTCCGTTTCGTACTTACCCGTCTCCCAGTCGCTCTCCATCCGCTTTACCAGGCACCGGGTAAAACCGGTGTTCAGGGGCCGTCCTCCGCATGCCTCCTGCTTCCAAACAGTGTGAACCGGAAGAAGCGGGAGGCATCCGGAGGTGGCAGTGTGAACGCGCCACACAAAAAAAGCGCAGCAGCGCGCGTGAGCCGCGCGCGCCGGCTCCGCGGCAGTCTGAACGCTCCGTGGCAGTCTGAACGCTCCGTATCGCCGCTGGTCCGCATTGCTCTGGCCAGTATGAACGGCCAGCTCCGTGGAGTTTTTCCCCCGCACCAGTTCCCTCCGCTTTGCCTCCGCTTTAGATTGCCAGTCTGTCCTCGGCCTTTGTGTAGTCTCTGAATTTTCACAGCAACAGTAGAAGGGCTTCCTGCCCCCACTGCTGGACCTTCTGAGGGCACCTGGTGTTTTTGGCCACTGCGTGACAGAGTGTTGGACTGGATGGGCCATTGGCCTTATCCAACATTGGCTTCTCTTATGTTCTCATGTTCTTATGGGCCTTGTGCAGTGTTCCCTCTAAGCTGAGTTAGTGTGAGCTAGCGCACAGTTTTTTAGCCTCTGGATCACAGATTTTTGTCTTAGCTCAGGAAGGATGGATCCAGAGCAAACTAATTTATGCAGTAGCCAAATCCCTCACTCACAACTTTAATGCCGATAGCTCACAAAGTAGAATTTTTGCTCACAAGACTCTGCAGCTTAGAGGGAGCATTGTGGACCCTAGTCTATTGTCATTTTATTGTTTTCCCTATTTTAATAAGACCAGTATAAACCTGAATAAGAGAGGAAATCTTTCCCCTTGGTCTTGCCTCCATTAGGGAGGACAGGGACAACAATATAAGAAAGAAATCTGCTCTCTCCTCAAGGAATCCATGCCGTCCATTTCCCAAAGGAACTAGGAAGGGCCTGAGAGAAACTTGCTCATGCAGCCTCTTTCCCCACATTCCCTGTGCTACCTCAAGACTGTGCACCCTAGGGGTAAGCAAGAGATGCCCAGGCCAGGGAATTCATAGCGTTAACTCTTGAGAAGACAACAAATGACCAGAACCAGTTCCTACCATTTATTGTTGTGTCTTCAAGTTTTAATTTGTAAACTGCTTTGGATGTCTGGACAAAAAGAAGTTCTGCTATGTTATTCATGGTCCTCATGTGGGTGCTGTGTGCTCAACTGTTTGTGTATTTGAGGGAAAGTCCCCAGGTGACCTAATTGGCTCCAAATGAAAATCTAGGAAGCAGAATCAGACCATTGGGCTATCAAAATCAGCAGCGTTTATTCTGACTGGTAGCAACTTTTGGGGGATCTCAAGTAGAGGTCTTTCACATTGCCGACTACTTGGTCCTTTTAACAGGAGATGCCAGAAACTGAGCATGGGACCTTTTCCATGCAAAGAATGTACTCTACAGCCCCTCCCCAATGCACTGAGAATGACACAATGGTATAATGTGCTTGTCCCCAGCCCTGGGGAGATTGTCAGTCATTCTCCCCTTTTGTGCTGCAGGCCATGTGATATGTTCTGAAGGTAAACACCCCCAAGAAGCAGCCCATCAGCTGTTTTTGACAGTGCTGGAGCCGCAGTGGCTCAAATCGATAATCGCCCCTCCGCCACTTCAGCTGATCCACCGGACTGGGGTGTGAGTTCTTTAAACTTTGATCTACTTTCCATTTGATGCTATTGAGGTACTTCCATTAAAGGTGTCTAAAGGTGAAGCAAGAAAATAATTTTTCCCCTGTCAAATAACGCCTGTGCTTTTATGGATTTGAATCCACTTGACATTTCTCTTTCGCTGTGAGCAGCACACAGTTTGCATAATAAGAATGCTGGGAAGCTTTCCCTGCTCGAGTGTTGTTAAAGCCCTGCCAAATGTTCCCTTCTCTGCATGCCTTTATACATCCACCCTCCAATTACTCGGGGCTGAATGGGAGAGCATGTGTGTGCACAAAGCATTAGTCCAAGGTTTACAAAACAGAGCTCCCTTCTCCTGCAGCTACAGAATCTCAATGGAGAGCTGGTTACCTAGGCTGCAGTCCAGAACACTCTCAAAAGTGGTTCTTAGGGGGCAATTCACAAGCCACTTAAGTAGTAAAAGGGCAGCACTGAGTATTAATTAGGTAATTTGCATATTAGGCCATGACCCTTTATGGCACCAGAAGTGGTGTTATCCTGCCACACCCACCTTGCCACATCACTGGAAGTGACATCAGCAGGCCATACCCCTGCCACACCATCAGATGTGACATGGCAGGATGATGCCACTTCCAGTGACATAAGGGGTGTGGCCTAATATGCAACTACCTAATTAATATTCAGTATATTCCCTTTTACTATTTCTCCGTGCCCAGGACAAAGACCTGGCTGTTTGAACAGAGGGAAAGTAATATAATGTGCACCTCCACAAGATTATAATTCCTAACAAGAATCTCCATCCAAACTTCTCCCTGAACTAACATCCTTTGTTTAGCCGAGTCTTTGAAATGCTAATCAACTCACCACTGGGTGCTGTGCGAATGTAGTCCACCTTTTTGTATTTTTCTTTGGAAGTTCTAAATATCTGCTCTGACCATTTGATTTTTGCTTCAAGAAACGCTGCACATGCTCAAATGTTGCTGTTGGCAAGTGGAGTTTTTTAAAATACTGCTAAACCATCACCAAGCCTGGATCTATATTAGGAATGGTTTCTCATCCCAATTTCTTCCCAGATGGGTGTTCCAAAGTACCTAACTTTGTTTGCAAAGTAGGACTAGCAAATCGAGGATTCTCTCTTGTTTCGTATGTGTCTTTTTTTAAAAAAAAAATTGCTCATAGCACTGTGCATGGATCATTTGCTAAAGCTTCCAATCCCTTCCATTCTGCTGGGCCTTATTCATTACTGATACCCACACAGAACAAGGAAAAAAACCAAAGTGCTGAGCATATGTAAGTATTTTAAAAAAACATAATCCCTGAAATGGTCTCAATGCAATCATCATATATGATAGCATCAAGATGAGGATTTTGAGGTGGCACTAGGGTTGGGAAATAGCTGGAGATTTGGGGGGTGGAGCTTGGGGAGGGTGGGGTTTGGGGAGGGGATGGACCTCAGCAGGGTATAATACCATGGAGCCCACCCTCCAAAGCAGCCATTTTCTCCCAGGGAACTGATCTTGATTGCCTGGAGATCAAATGTAATAGTGGGAGGTCTCCAGGTGCTACCTGAAGGTTGGCAACTCTAGGTGGCACATTGCCAGCACCCTGAAATCATGGCCTTGGACACACATACCTGCAGGAACTCCTGTCCTGTTGTACTCCAGCAAAACAGCTCCACCCACCAGCACAAAGTCTTCTGAAGGTGCTACCCTGCAATCGGGTAAGATCAGCAAATGCCCATTCACACGTGGTCTCTGTGGTGGCTTCCACCTTGTGGAATAGCATGCCTGAGGTAGTTGGGCACACTTCTGTCATTTCGCAGAATGTGCAAAGCAGAAATGTTCAGGAGGCCATTTTGATAAAGGGATTAAACTTGCAGTATGATAGAAGAAGAAGAGACTGGATTTATACCCCACCCTTCACTACCCAAAGGAGTCTCAGAACGGCTTACAATTCCTTTTCCTTCCCCTCCCATAACAGACACGCTGTGAGGTAGGTGGGGCTGAGAGAGCTCTTTCGAGAACTGCCTTTGAGAAAACAGCTCTGAAAGAACTTGTGACTGACCCAAGGTCACACCAGCAGCTGCATGTGGATGAGTGGGGAATCAAACCTGGTTCTCCCAGATTAGAGTCCATGCTCTTAACCACTACACCAAACTGACTCCCCCTTTTTAAAAAAATTAAGAGCTCAGGAGGCTGTTTTTATGAAGTCTGTTGTAATGTTTATTTCACTGCATTGCATTTTACTTTTGCTGCGTTATGGTACATCATGCCTTGGGGTTTTCTTTTTCTTGCTTATTTATCTGCATTGTTTTCTACCAACCTCACAGGGAGAGGAAGGGAAGGAGACTGTAAACTGCTCTGAGATGCCAAGTGAAGGGCGGGATATAAATCCAATCTCTTTTCTCTTCTGTAATTCTAGTCTTACTGCATTGTTTGTTGGCTGTCTTATGCCATCTGACTGAATTTTTTAAATAGTGTGTTTTCATCCTCCTTGAGTCTCAGCAAGAAAGGCGAGCACAAACAAAGCACAAATAATAAAAGATATATAAAAGAAGACAACAAGGCAATATATGGATTGCACCAGGCTCATCTGCAGGAACTTTTTGAACATTTAATTATTCTGTTTCGCTTTCGTATCCGCACAGTGCAGGTCAACTCTAAGAGGTTGCCCTAAAAGCTGCCTGCTTATGGGCAACCCCACTTCTAGGCCTGGTGCAGCTCACACCACCATGCCTTGCCTTTCGTCACCTGCAGCAAACCCAGAGCCAAGAGATCCTCAGCCTCATCCCTTTCCTTCCATAGTAAAGGTTAAGGTTTACCTTGCTCAAAATCCAGTTGAATCCGACTCTAGGGAGCAGTGCTCATTTCCGTTTCTAAGCCAAAGAGCCAGCGCTGTTCAAAGACTTTTTCCGTGATCATGCGACGCCGAGGCACACAGACAGGACACTGTTACCTTCCCACCAAAGTGGTGTCTATTTATCTACTTGCAATTTCTTGCTTTCAAACTGCTAGGTTGGCAGGAGCTGGGGCCAGAGATGGGAGCTCACTCCATCACGCGGCACTCAGGTCTTGAACTGCTGAGCTACTGACCTTCCAGTCTGCAGCTTAGCATCTTAACCTCTGAGCCGCCATGGCCCCTCCTTTATTCCATACTGTATGGCAACTGGAGTTCAGCTGATGCTGGCAAGCACAAAGGGAGCCCCCCCCACACACCAGCCCCTTTGGCTGTAACATCTGTGAGTGGCTTGGCTGAACTCCCTTCACCCTTAGATGAGTCCAGGTGCTTACCCGACCTAGGTTATTGTAACTCTCATGATTCCTGCCAATCTAGTTAGGGCTGCACCAATCATATGACTAGGTCCATTTAAGTACCACAATCCCTCATGTAGCAGTATGAAGTAGACAAAAAAAGGTTCCATCCAGACCCCATTTGATGGAGCCCCCCAAAGTCCTGCTCAACCCTGAAGATGACCACCTAGTTCCACACTGTCAAAACACAAAATGGGCAGATGAGGAAACCAGGCTGTACGTGATCCAGCCAGGCTGGAGATCTCCTGGAATTACAACTGATCTCCAAACCACAGAGATCAGTTCCCTTGGAGAAAATGGCTGCTTTGTGGGGGTTAGATTCTCCAGAACCCTTGCCTCCCCAATCCGATCCCTCCCCGGTCTCCATCACCAAACTCCAGGAATGTCCCAACTCAGAGCTGGCAACCCTACCCCTCACTCATTGGGGACAGCACATGAAGCACCCAGCAAGACAAACTCAAGGAAGGGGGGGATTTGTGAACCGGAGTCCATTGAGCTGACTACTTAACCAATTATATTTGGTTTTTTTCCCCTAGTTTGCGGTTGAATTTTATTATTGATTTTATAATATTGTTTGGGTTAGATCCAGACTAAACTTGCCAATTCCCTCATGTTTTGTCTTCCTGCTGCAGACACACACACACACACCCATGACATTCCTCAGGATCCCCTATCCCCCAGGAGTAGCATTTGGTAGAGATCACTGAACTGCTGTGGAAAACTCCATCCTGCCTTTGGAAAATGTAGTCTGGATCTAACCCATTGTCCTGATTTCCCTTATGGTTGTAAACTGCCTGAAATATAAGATTAGTTAGTTCAGGTACACACACATAAATAGACAAATGGGGTCACCATTGCTTAGACACATATTTTTAGACCTGGTTGCTCATGAGTTTTCATCTGGCTCCAAACAGCATGAATTTTTACTACAAGAAGGGGATTATTGCAGCATTTGAAACAAAGGTCAAGTCAAGGAAAATCCCAACACAAAAGTTAAATCAAGGACAATCCCATTGTCTCTTGGTGTGTGGTTTGCATGATGCAACAGACACATCCTGAGACACCATGTGTGTTGTGTTAAATTATAGGCACAATTCCTGACATCTCTTTGCCTAAATTCAGGCATCTCCATAGGGAGCTCATCATGATGGGTCCAGATTGGCACCACAGACTAGAGATGTTTGGTAGCTTGGAAGAGGCATATGTTAGCAGTCAGGTGGGTGCTTAGCTCAGGGCTGTAGTCAACCTTCCATGGTAGGTGGGATGGTATGGTGCTGGAAATGACTTCAGATTAATAAATGAACAGCCAATAATTTCTTCATAATCAGTATATGCTTCAATATCCCTGTAGCTAATCCCAAGAATCTCTGCATGTTTTATATGCTGAATTTGATAGGTGATAGATGAGAGACAGACAGACAGACAGACAGACAGACATCCCTCCCTCCCACCCTTTAGACAGATACATGTATACTAAAAGCTTTCTAGTTATACATAAAAATGAAAAGAAACCCCCCAAAAATCACATCTTTCTAACAATAACCACAACTTAGGCTGTTTGCATGCAGACCCCTTGGCAGAAGGGACATTGAACCCATGAAGGTCAAGTGTCAGCCAGGAGATGCCATGTCCCACACATATATTCTTTCATTTACACATCTTTCAGATGACTGTCTGTACAAGGCTATCAAGGATGAAAAGTGAGACATATCCTCTCGAGAAAACTGCAGGGGTTTGCTCCCAGAGAAGAATCAGTTCAATCTCCCTGGAAACTCTCACTCTGACCTTAGGGTCACTGTACTTAAAAAGACATGTTTCAAAGGACAGTTGAAGAAAGTGACTTCTGAAGTTAAGAAAGTTGATTGCATTTCTCCAGGGCTAAACAAAGCCCATGAATGGTCCCCTGCCTTCAAGAAGTAATTGAGACAATTCAGATTTGAGTAGAGTATTTAAATGATCTTCATGGCTTCTGCAATCAAGGTGTGGTTTTGTTTTTGTTGTTTTTACTTCTCAGTTTGTTATCTTGGATGGATGGATGGACGGACGGACGGACGGACGGATGGATGGATGGATGGACAGACAGGTGGGGGAAGTGCTGCCAAGTCACAATTTATGGCCCCATAGGGTTTCCAAGGCAAGAGACATTCAGAGGTAGTTTCCCATTGCCTGCCTCTGTGTCATGATCTGGTATTCCTTGGAGGTCTCCCATCCAAATACAACCAGGGCCAACCCTGCTGAGCTTCTAAGATCTGACAAAATCAGGCTAGCTTGGGTTATCCAGGGCATGGATGGATAGATAGTAAAATCCTAAGCATGTTCAGAGTCAATGGGCTTAGAAGAGTGCATCTCTGCTCAGGATCACAATGTGAGGTAACGGATTAATTGATCCCATACAAACCTGCCTACCAGTTAACATCTCCCATGGAGGCCCTTCTCCATATTCCCAATATTCAAATACAAGGTGTGTGGGTGTCAAAAAAAGGACATTTTCTGAAGTGGGACTTACTTTATGGAGGTCCCTAACCACATGAGAGGGGCTGTGGCTCAGTAGTGGAGCATCTCCTTGGCACGTAGAAGGTCTCGGGTTCCATCCCTGCCATCTCCCTTTCAAAATCTTGTAGTAGATGATGTGAACAGTCTCTACCAGAGACCCCTGAGAGCAGCTGCCCGCCTGAGTAGACAGTACTGACTATGATGGACCAAGAGGCTGATTCATTATATGGCAGCTTCACGCATTCACATCCATTCACCTGGTGATTAGACTGATCACAGCCCAGGAAACAACACTCTTATTCCTCCAGCCTTTCAGTCCATTGTTTTGTGTACTTGGGTTTAATTTGTTGGGTCTCTGTTGGACTTTTTCCTCTTGCTCCTGAACAGTGTTATAATTTATCTCAATTCTATTGCTGTTTTAGGTTATATTATTCTCCACCCCAAGGGGGCAGCTGAGGCTGAGAATGAGTGGCTTGCCTGAGACCTCCTACATGGCATCCCTGAGTGAGCAGTGGGGACACGGTGCCATTTAAAAAAAAACTTAATTCATTTTAGGGATCCAGTCCCGCAGAGACTGTCATGGAGGGGGTGAGGGGGTCTCCCCATGGTATTTTCAGGAGCCCAAATGGGTGCAGCAGATGTGAGATTTAAGTTAGGGACCTCTGGAAGTGCAGCTCATTCTCAAAAGTCTGACATGTTACATGCATGTGTGTGTAAAGTGTTATCAAGTCACAGCCAACTTGTGACAACCCCACAGGGTTTTCAAGGCAAGAGGTTTTCAAAGGTGGGTTATCACTGACTCCCTCTGCATAGTGCCCCCCAGAATTCCTTGGTGGTCGCCCATCCAGATACTAACCAGGGCTGACCTTTGCTTATCTTCTGAGATCTAACGAGATCAGGCTAGCTTGGGCCATCCCAGCCAGGGGCTGGTATGTTACATCACCTCACAAATAGAACGGTGCCCAGATTCAAAAATGTGGCAGCGTTTCAGAATGTGCATGTTTGAATTCTAACATACTGCAAGAAGTGGCAGCTGAAATCTAGTTCTGAGGGGGCCTATGGAAGTTGAGATTTAACTTTAAAAAATGAACTTGATTATTATTTTGATATTAAATAAATCCAATCCAATCCTTTGCATGTCCCCCCTTCCAAAAAAAACCCCAAACCCTAAATCCAAATGCATGCATAAGTTGAGAATATTGGGAACAAAACCACTTTTTCCTCCAAGCAGCTTAGAGAAGAATTTGCTTGAAATTTTTCTTCCTAGATCTAGTTTCCATAATTAATTAAACTCCAGGCCACATACTTCTTTAAAAAACTGTCTTTTGCCAAGCAGATTTGGTCCAGAAAACAAAACTTTGAAGACCCCCTGGGAAGGCGTGGACAGCAATTGCTTCCACAAGTGTGACCATCGCAGGCCCAGCTGCTGTTCTCTGGCTTTGCCCGAATCCCTGACTTGCTGTTGCCAGTGAAGGATGATGAAAGGGGCTTTGTTGTTTCCTTCAAGGCAATGGCAGTCACACTTGCACAGCTAATGAGCATAACTGACAGATGGCGCTCTCCACTTTCATGGAGGGAGGGGAAGGCAAGGGCCTCTGAAGAGGCCCCAGATGCAGCCAGCTGAGATCTCTCTGATTCTGTGCCCAAAGACTTCAGCAAACAGTGTGTGTCTCAGGTGCTTGGGCACACCTGCTTAATATGTCAGTGCAGGCATGTTATTTTTAAAACCATCAAGACATACTGTGTGACATTAACCATATCCATTAGAGGTTCCAAGGTGGCTAGCGCTGGCTCGTGGCATTAGTGTGATCTGGCAGCTGCCAAAGAAAAAGATAGAGCCACATGTATCTAATAGGCAGGGAGATGCAACCTATCCTAAGGAGTCACTACTGTAACTTTCCAGCTAGATCCCCCAACATGCTTTGCAGTTCCTCAGGATCTCTCACTCCCCCAGTATTTCCATGCAAGTAGCCTTTGGCAGAGGAGCCCTGGCCTTCTGTACACTCAGAATGCTTTTCGACTCTTCTGCCTTATGCACCTCTTCCCCTTTTCAGGGACAAGTGCCTGCGTGGCCGGCCAGTTCTTTATTAACTTCGACTTGTTTCTCTGTTAATCACATGAAGGTGCCACTGGGAGAGAAGAGTCCCATAAAATGTACCTTGCCATCCAAATATAAAAGGAGAGGGAAATGGGGGGGGGGCAGTTTGGAAAAGACACAAGAACATTCTAATCTCTCACTGTTGATGCCTGAAGTAGATCCCTGTGAAGGCCATCTTAAAAAGTATTTGGGGGAATTCAACACTCCCTGAGGGTTTTCCCCCCCACTTTTTGGATTTTTCTGCAGATCCAGGAAGTGAGCCCTCTGTTGGTGGAAATAAGTATCCGCACAGAAAAAAAGATTTGGCTTAGATATATAGATGATTAAACACCACACCAAACCATCCACCTTTTAGGTGGGCTTCCTGACTTCCAGGTAAATCCTTAGTCTCCCACTTTTTCTCTACAAATGTTCTTATTTCTGTCTCTCTCCTATAATATCACATAAAGATCTGTAGATGCTAGAATAAGAGTTAGGGTTAAATATTAACCCATTGCAGTGCCATCATCCTGTAAGAATGTCCATGCGGGATTAGTCCAAAGTAAAATCTGTTCCAGGAACTCACAGCTAATAAGCAGTCAGAGGCACCTGTGTAGAAAGTGTAGTTGTAGCAAGCAGGAGATTAAGGTCTAATAAACAAGCAGAGTTGAGTCCCAGTAAACAAGCTAAAGGAACTGAAGAGCCGAATAAGTGGCAGAGTTTATATAGGCCCAGCCTTGCTCTAATTGGCTCTCTCAGTCACCTACCTCTGCTTGGCTGGTCTAGGTTGCAGTTTCCATCGTGGCCACTTGTGAAATGGCACTGTAGCTAGATCTGAGCCCCGGGCATCTTACACAGGAAAGTAAAATGGACAATCCAAACCACTACCCACAACATGCATCCCTGTTCCATTTGCACATTTTTAATGTAATTTATTGATTATAGTTGCATCTCATTCTTTCTCGGGGGTCCCAGTGGTCTTTTATTCAAGCAACGGATCAGGTTCACACCAGCTTATCTTCAGTGAGGCTGCAGCATCAGGGTCTGACAGATGGTACACAGCACTCATTCTCCTACACATTGTAATTATTTTCTATGTTTTGTGAGCTGTGTTGAATGCCCTTTGGGACTGAAAGCCAGCGTACAAATTGAATCAAACAGACACAATAAATAAATAAAATCCGCCTGTTTCCTTCTCTTCCCCATTTGGTCTTTCTTAATGGTCTTGTACTCTTAACAAAGCTACTTTACGGCAGATTAGAATTTCTGCTTAATGTTACATGAAAGGGGCTCGCGGGGAAAGTGTCTATCCCTGGAGGATTTGTAATATGTTTCCTCTGGCCTTGGGCCATCAGATAAGGACAGGCTCTTCTCTAAGCACTGAGCTCTTAGACTCCGACAAGAAGCAATCTCTTTGCTAGCTCATCTTCTGCCTTGATCCAAACGTTCCAGCATTAATAACAGCATCACTTGAAAGCGTGTGCCAATCTCAGCCTTGTTAGCTTAACTGCCCTTTGGGATCTTATCACAGAACAGTTAGCATCATTCAAAGTTTTATAGCAAGGGAAAAGAGCTGTCCAAATAGCACCATTTGTTGAAATATGTTGTGCCTTGCTGTCACAGGAATGGTTGATAGCTGTGCATCGCCCGTGCGGATTTTTATTATTCCCATACCATGGTCCCTAGAAGAACGAGGCACAAGAAAACAGTGAAGATCAGAGGTCGTATGCACATACAATACATCATGCCATTATTAGGCCCATGCTCTTGTAAAACGGTAAAGGTTTCCCTTGCTCGAAAGCCAGTTGAATCTGACTCGAGGGGGCGGTGCTCATCTCTGTTTCTAAGCCAGTTTGGGAGAGCCAGTTTGGTGTAGTGGTTAAGTGCGCGGACTCTAATCTGGGAGAACCAGGTTTGTTTCCCCACTCCTCCACTTGCACCTGGCTGGATGACCTTGGGCTAGCCATAGCTCTGGCACAGCTGTTCCCTCAAGGACACCTTGGGAAAGAGCTCTCTCAGCCCCACCTACCTCACAGGGTGTCTGTTGTGGAGAGGGGGAGGGAAAGGAGTTTGTAAGCCGCTCTGAGACTCCCTTGGAGAGTGAAGGGCGGGGTATAAATCCAATCTCTTCTTCTTCTTCTTCTTCTAAGCCAAAGAGCCAGTGCTGTCGGAAGACTTTTTCTGTGGTCATATGACTGGCATGACTAAATGTCGAGGCATGTGGAATGCTGTTACCTTCCCACCAAAATGGTACCTATTTATCTACTTGCAGTTTCTTGCTTTCGAACTGCTAGGTTGGCGGCAGCTGGGGCCAGAGACAGGAGCTCACTCCATCACGCGGCACTCGGGTCTCGAACTGCCCAGCTACCAATCTTCCAGTCTGCAATTCAGCAGAGGTCTTAACCTCTGAGCCATCGCAGCCCCCCATGCTCTTGTAATGGCTGCCAAATTCATGGGATCAGGAGCATGGAGAATCTCAGCATGATGGCTCTCATCTGCATGGCAAACACCTCTAACCATTCCAGCTGGGATTAAAGAACACACCACGGGGATGGTGTTTTCACTTGTACCTTCCCAGTGATCCTGCCATGTTTAGAGAGAATTACACAGAAAAAAATTACCCCCCCCCCATTCCAGTTTTGATTTGCAGGAACGCCGCAAATTTCACCATGAACGTTTTTGAAAGTCAAATGTATACTGTTCAGAGTTATTAATCAGATGTGGGCCAGTCACCCCAGCTGTTCAGTTCATGCTAAACAGCCACAAACACCTACCAAATGAGCTTGCATTGGTTTTTTGCAAAATTGTGTATGCACAAAGACACTGCCCATTCAAACTGATCAACAGCTATGGGCATCCCTTGGGGCTACTTACACGAACACTGAAGGGTTTTATTAAAACATGGCATTTATTTATGACTGGAACAGTTACACAGCAAAGGAAGGGGGTAGTAGAACTTAATCAGGCCATATGAGAACACCCATGCATGAAAAGGAGCTTATAATGTACTGGGTGGTTGCGGGGGGGGGGGGGGGGCAGGGATGCAGTGAAATAACTGCTGAACTGTCATGGAAGGTTTGACAAGCAGTCGAACCAATTGCCGAAAAATCAGCTCCCTGTTTGCAACGTACAAACAGGATGTGAGCTAAACCACTGGGGAGCTGAGCATCCCTAGTTCTGATTTCACTTCACCCTTGAAGCTGTGATGCTTTATTTTCACATCACCTTTCCTCCTATGAATTGCACACATTTTCCAATTTGATGTGTGCATTAATAAATCAGCATTAGCCATCGCGCATATGGCATGTGTATAATTTGCATATGAAAACAGCATGCTATGCACACGCAGTACAAACAAATATAGAAAACCAATAGCAAGAAGCGGACTGAAAAGCACTGACAAACATATAAATGAATGTTTAAGAAAATGAAATAGGAAACTTTCTGCTTTACTAAACATTCTTCTTGACATCATGTACAATGCAAACAGAGCCCTCTAGCTCCTGAAAAACTGAACAACTCACCCAATTCCCAAAACCATGTTCTCTTTGCTCTGTCTCTTGGACGTCATTTATTTCTGTTATTTATTTATGCCGAGTAATTCATCTGAGCAGGAACTCACTTCAGTGATGAACTGGCCATATGTGTTATCAGATGAGCCCCTTCTGATACTCATGTATCATCTGGAGTATCACATTAATACATAGAGGATGAATGGGGCCAGCAATTATCCTACTTGCCCTAGTATATCAAATGCCCACATAGACCCCTAGATATCAGTGTTGGGCCTTTGAAATATTTCTAGCAAGTTTTCAAAATTGGATTCCAAGATGTGATTGGGGATAAGGTGCACTAGTTTGAAAGAAGATTTCCACTTCAAGATGCGTGTGCCCAAAAATGTCATGAAGCTAGCTCTTCCTTCAGTTCCTAAAAGTACCCTTTCCCCCTTTAAGCACCTTGCCATACTTGTAGACCCAGGTTACACATGAATGGAAAAGGTGGGTTGTAATTTCTAATCAACCTTCTTACTTAGCTATCCAATGCATGAATTTAAAATGGGTTATTTTTCAGATGTGCATCCCAATAGTGTGAATGCAGTCATAATCATAAAGGGGATTATTTGCCAGGCGATGTAAACTTGAGTCATGGGAGATCTTAGCTGCACAGAACTGGAGGATTCAGGATACTGAGGAATGTGTGCACTAGCATCCCCTGATCCAGCCCTGTAACTAGACGGTTTTTGTTGGAGGGGGGCATAGGGTTGCCAGCCTCCAGGTGGGGCCTGGGGATCTCCCGCTTTTACAAGTGATCTCCAGCTGACAGAGATCAGCTCCCCTGGAGAAAATGGCTGCTTTGAAGGGTGGACGCTATGGCATTGTACCATGCTGAGGCCCCTCACTTCCCCAAACCCCACCTTCTCCTGGCTCCACCCCCAAAGTCCCCAGGTATTTTCCAACCTGGACTTGGCAACCCTAGGGGGGCATGATTTCACTTCTGATATCACAAGAAATAGTGATTTCCATATTGGAGCAGAGGATGGCCAGGTCCCCTGGCACACTGTCAACCTGGAAGCTGGTGAACTCCTACAACTAGAGTAGCTGCCTGACATCTTCCTTGTCCTCCAGGTCCATGTGGAAGATCTTGTTGTCATCCCAGTCGAACATGTACTCGTTGGGCCCCTACTCCGAGATCAGGCTCTGCTGCATGAATTCTACTGCTGACAGCACCTCCTCCACTGCCCCAGGAGGGAAGGAAAAGGAGAGGGCTGAGCAGGAGCCAGAAAGACTCCCAGGGTAGTGGAGTGGTGCTCTGGGGCTTCCCACCAGTCACATGGGGATGGGACTGAGAAACAGAGCCGCTGGGCAAGGAAGAGCTGGGTCTCTCCTAGCACTGGGCCTGAACCCTCTGAATGCTCCCAAGGGAAGTTCCCAGGCAATGCCTCTCCCCGTCTTTGGTCCTGTCGGCCCACTGGGGATGGGACAAAAGAAGCCCCCTGCCACAAAAAGGCTGTCATGCCCACACATTTAAATTAAGGCACATTGGCTTGCAAGGTGAAATGGAAGCTGGGAGAGTGGGTGGTGGTATGCCTTGTGCATGCATGTTGATGGCAAGGAAAGCAGAGTGAGCTCTAAGATTTAGTGGGGTGTTGAAAATTCAGGAGGGGGCTTCACCCCATACACCCCACGCTAGCCACGGCCCTGCCCTGATCTCAGTTCTAAAACAGGCTCTTGTTCTTTAACAACCATACAGAAGTAGGTGTGATACTCTGCTGCAACTGAAATAACAAAGAGTTTCATGGCACCTTAATGCCTAACAAATGTATTGTGGAGTAAGCTTTCACGAGCCAGAACCCTCTCTGCCAGATGCCCTGTTCATTAAAATTTGTGTTTTTCTGAAGAAGGTTTATGTGGAGTAAATCACTGCTCTGGGCCATTAATCTCACCTTAGCAATGGCCCTGGGCAGGGGTCAACTTTTCTTTTTCCTCAAGCCCTATGTCCACTGGTAGTGTCACATAAAAGAAAAATAATAACCCTCACATATCGACTTTCTCAGCTGTTCAACACCAAGCACATTTGGGGCCACTTTTCCTGAGAAATCAAAATATGTCAGCACTGGTGAAGGAACTGGAATACTAGAAGGCTTTCCAGTCATATCTGACAAACCGATGAGAGTGTTTGGCTGTTGGGGACAATTTCTTTAGTATCATGCTGACATGAGACATCGCTGCCAGTACAAAACCTAAAGCGACATCATCACACTGGGGTGACACTCCAGGACTTACCCCAAACTCTATGGTTAAACCTTGGGTGAAGCCATACTTTGGGTAAACTAAGCTTTGTGTGAAGCCAAGAGCATAGCCCTGGTGCACTGATGTCACTTCCTGTTTGTGACAAGCACCAGTATGATATTGATTTTTTCCCCACCAGCCAATCAAGAGGCAGTGGAGCCTGGGAGGCCTGGGCTGGGAGTCCCGCCTCCCCAACACCAGCCTAATGCTTTAAGACCTTGTTGTTGAGTCTCTACCCCACCCCATTGCTCCAGATAACCATGTCTGAGCTAGCCTTAGAGGCACAAGTCCCTGTCAACAGCCAAAGTACTCTTGGCTGGAGGGGGAGGAAGATCTGCTGTCAGAGAGAGAAAATGGCCTTCCTTGTATTCTGAAGCCTTCCCCCATGACCGCTTTTGTTTGTTTCCTTTGTAGCTCCATATTGTATGCTACTTTGGATCCCCAGTTAAGAGAAAAGTAACATATACGTTTTTAAAATAATTGTTTAAAAAATTGGGGTATGATTGTGTTGCACACAAAATTCTAATGAAAGATGACATTAATTTGGATGTGTAGAACTTTGCCAAGTTCACTTCCATGTTACAGGTAAACTTTCAAGTTGCAAAATCCAAGTTCTGAATTTTGAAAAAAGTTGCCGAATTTCATATGAACATACCATTTTTTGTTTCAGTTGAATAAGTCCACTGGAGCGAAGTTCCTTAGCATGCAAGATTGCAGCCCTAAGGGGGTATATGCTTGCTGAATAGCACAGCTGATAAATATATCAATACCATTAGCAATCACCCTTTGTATAAAGAAGCGTGAAAGAAAGGAACACATTGAGTTACACAGTCCACAAAGGGATGGAAACATCAGTGAAATGTGTTTTCAAAGGGTTCCCTATAAAATAGTTTATGTTCTTCCCTTTTCCCTTTTCACGCTTGCGGAGACAATAATTTCATTAAACGATTAAGTGCTTTTATTCTTCTGAATAGTTTGTAGAACCCAAGAGCATGAATTTCAATTACTGTTTCTCCCTTGGAAGGCAAAAGGATCAGGGGGGGAAAGGAAATCCTGAGAAGCAGGAATTAGCTTTTACATTCGGAGGCCTGTTTTTATTTTGGCATGTTACTTGTAGCCACTGCCAAAGTGAGGTGCCGTGAAGTATCTGACTGCAATGGGGGAGGTGAAGCACACCACCTAGGGTTGCCAACTCTGGGTCAGGAAATTCCAGGAGATTTGGGAGTGGAGTTTGGGGAGGGATGGGACCTCAGCAGCCTCCAAAGCAGCCGCATTCTCCAGAGATCTGATCTCTGTAGCCAGGTGATCAGTTGTAATTCTGGGAGATCTCCAGGCAACCCTCCAGAGGATGGCAACCCTCCTTGTTGGCAATAGCAGCAAAGCCAGGGGTGAATGGGGCAGGACCATGCAAATCCTCATCATCCAATAATGCAATGATGGCGCAGCCCAATGACATCATCAGGCGGTGCCTGTGCGCCATGCGGAGTGCCACTAATCATGATGCTGACCCAACACCCCACCCATTTTTGTCCAGTGCCACATGTTGCCCTGCACTAAGGCCACGAATCATTATCCCTGCTAAGTCACTGCTTAGGTGGTAGTCTGGAAGTATCTGCCATCTCACTTTATGGGCCACCTTGGGATCTACCTTGAGGCACAGGATTCTTTGGAATGGAAGACATGCTGCCATGCCAGATGAACCTAGGGCTTTGTCCTGTATGCATGCAAAACAGAGAAACATGTGGAGCTGCCTTGTACTGAGTCCAGCCATATGTCTGTCAATGTCAGTGTTGGCTAGTCTGACTGAAAGAAGCTCTCCAAGGTCTCAGACCCATGTCTGGCACATCATCTATCATCTAAACCTTAAAAAAAAAACACTGGAAATGCCAGGGATTGGCCCTGGGACCTTAGGTATGCAAAACTGATGCTCTTCCACTGATTCCAGCCCTTGCACAACCTCTCCCCTTATATATGATGCAATCTCCTTACATCTCTAAATAGGCTTCCTGTCAGCCTGCTTTTATCCCATACCAAGCTTTTTACCATACTGTTCTTGGAATTTGTGTGTCTGTGTGATCAATGACGCCAATCCCTCCTGCCAAATCCTTCTTCAAAACGTACATCTTCTAAATCTCTCCACAGTGAATATTCTCATATTGCTCCCATAACCTGCAAGAATAAGAAGGAATGCAAGAAAGGAAGTGCCACTTCCCACTTTCTGACTAACCTGTGAAGCTGTCCGTATTTACACGCTATAAGGGTGTTTGTGTGGTTTTTTTAAAAAAAAGGTTGAAATGTCCGCAGGTCTCTGCTTCTCCTCGAGGGTCTGTCGCCTCTGTCTCTGCCCCTCTCGTCTGTCTGCCCTGCTACCTGCTAGCAGGTCCGAGCAATATTTGTGCCCCTGTCTAGTTGGCAGAGTCTTAGAGAGTGAAGCCACTTGTATATACAAATAATGTTGGGAAATGTGCAACATCATGAGAAAAGTCCAGAGTGAGAAAATAGAAAATGATGCAAAAAATGAGGAATTGTGGGTTTCATTTGCACAAAGGAGAAATGAAATCGGAATAGCGATTTTTTTTCCAGATAAAAATAGCAGGTGTGAAAGCAAAACCAGAGATGGAGGACTCTGCTTCTCTGAAGCCTTTAGGCAATTGTTTGTCCCTGAAACAATAGCCCACACTCTCTCACCAGGTAGCTGCCATCACCTGTCACTTAAAGGCCTGAAGCAGAATGTGACAGACGCACATCTCTCTCTCACTCACTCACTCTCTGTCTCTCTCACACACACACCTTATCCAGAAAAAAATATTGCCTGCCTCACTTCAGAGCTGGCCTGCATATAACCTGGTCTTTTTATATCTGAGCAACCGAGGGATGACACAACGAGTTTTAACTTCAACACTGCAAGTTTTAACTTTGGCTGCGGTCACACACGCTAAATAATCCACTTCCAATCCACTTTCAATGCACTTCCCAAGTGGATTTTTACTGTGTGAACTGGCAAAATCCAGTTGGAAGGTGCATTGAAAGTGGATTGAAAGTGGATTGTTTAGTGTGTGTGACCGCAGCCTTTATTTGGGGAAAACAGAGTAAGAACTGCATACACATGAAATTCCTTGCCATGGAGGAACAAAAAAGCAGGGAAGGATTTTAGATACATGGGAGAATACAAAACAGAGTGCTCTGTTTTCTACGGAAAGCAAATGCAATCTGACTAAACTGGACGCTAATTTAAGAGCTTATAGTTCTTCAGAGTCCTGAGTCATGTCAGCATGATATGGGCCTATCCTGCAAGAGACTCTTCTTCCCTTTCTTGCTACTAGAAAAGGCAAAGCAATTATCCTCAGGGTTTTATCAGTTTTGTTATAATCACACCCGCTTGCATGGATAGGTGCTCTTTTCCTGCTCTGGCTGGTGCTAAGCCAATCAGGTCATTCCTTTTGGAGGAGAAACCCTTTCTTTTGGGGACTTTATTATTTTCTGTTCTGGTCCTGCTCTTACTAGAGAGGCTGAGCAATGGGATTAACTGATTTTGGAGCTTAATTAAAACAGGGAATTGTGGGGATCAGGATGGGACAATGCACTGTTTATCATTCAAAATGGGCTATATTCCCATGCAAAAAAAAAGTCTCCATCCTGAGCCATTATGCATCCATCTATCTATCTATCTGTCTGTCTGTCTGTCTGTCTATTTTCATCATCGTCATCTATTTTCTATCCCCTCCCCTCCATCTTTCCTCTTTTCTGCATTGTGTAGGGGGTTGGACTAGATGACCCTGGAGGACCCTTCCAACTCTATGATTCTACGATTCTATGATACTTATGATATGATTTCCAAACAGTGCCAATATTTTGGTTTTATTAGAGAAACATTAAAAGTGGGACTATGTCATTTAGGCCAATTAATTGTTGTGAAAGGCTTCAGTTTTAGCTTGCAAGAAAGAACTGGATGGCTGGCAGGAACCCATGACATCCACAGTCAAGTTTTTTTTCTGAGAATTTGGCATCTGTCGCACTATGTTGGCACTTGTCACTGAAATCCTGTAGAAAGCATCCTTGATATGAAGTTTTATGTCTCAAGATTAGGAGCATGCCAAATCCTCCAGCCAGAGTTTCTGAGGATGTACACACTCTCTGTGACTGAAACCCAGCTAAGAACAATAGTTAATAGAGATCAGTTGTGCTCTAGCATTCTGGCTTTGTTATTCCTTGTGAACCACCATATTGCTAGAAAACAGAACAGAAATCTTTATTACAGTTCGTAACCAGCACAAACAGTCCAACCGTAGCATATTCCAGCTAATTATCAGCCTATTAGCTTCCTGAGTGTTTTGGGTAAACTCTGCAAGCCACTTACTATAGAAACTATTAAGTTGGATAATTCAAGAAAATATACTAATGGATGAACAAGCAGGCTTTAGGAAAGGGTGTTCCACTTTGGGTCATGATTTAATTTTATCCCATTTGTGTTGTGTTGACATCATCACAGCATTATTGGTGTGGATGCAGAAGTGATGTCACTGCATCAGGGTAACACTGTAGGATTCAACATTTCAGATGCATCCTAGATCATTGCTCTGACATGGTGACATCACTTCCGGGTTTGCCCTAGAAGTGACAGTGTGTTGTTGGCGTGACACCAATTTCCACCCCGTTTTTGCCCCAGTTCTGCTCCCTCTGCTTTACTGAGCAGCAGTGGGAGCAGCAGGGCCTACGGCAGGAGCTCTCACTATAATGGCAGACCAGGCCAGGCTATGGCATATGAACACGACCATCTGGGTTGAATCCTGGCTTATTTATCAGTGCTGCCATCCCAGCTATAGAGACATCTTGCCTGCATGAAGGCAATAAAACCAGCCTTTATTGATCCAAGGGATCACCTCCAAACTGAGACTCAGTTTCAAAAATGAACTATAGGTGCTTATGAAAATGTCAGGATGAATGCCTTTTTAGACGCTCCGTTTTCAAGCCATCTAGCAATGATCAAGAGCATCAGCCCAGAGACTTCATTCAAGGAGAAACCTGATGGTTAGATTTGACTCCCTGAAGAAGCATTAACTGAAGCCAGTACAAATGAGAATGGGATGCACTATGGTGAGAAAGTACAAGAGGCATCAGTGTGCCGCTCCAGTAGCCACTGCAGTGAGAAAATATAAGTCTAAGTACATGTGACGGGCAGGTTTGCCCTCAGATATCTACTTCCTTTCCTCTCCAGTAAATCTGTTGCTGACAAGACACATCAGACTGACAACCCTCAAGAGAAGAATCTTTATGTATTCATGGGCCTGGCATGTGTGTTGCTCCATACCAACTTCACTCATTTGTAAGAGATCTAAGTATTATAAACAGATTTCAGTCTAAAGGATGGGAAGCTACTGCAGAAAGACCAGGCAGGGTATGATTATAGCATATGAGTGATATTTCTAAACCTTTTTATTATGGGTGGAGTTAGAGATCTCAGACACATGGTAACAATTTATTTATTTAACTCATTTCTATGCTGCCTTTCCACCTAATCGAGGGTCCCCATGGTAGAAGACAGCGGAGTGCCAAAAAAAAAAGCATTAAAATCATTTCAAAACATTAAAATCAGTATTTGAAATTAAAACATATATAAATTATTTCAAACAAATAAAATATATAAGCACAGAAACATGCAAACAGGGAGGAGGGGACACCAAACCAAACAAAAAAAGTCTTCACTCACTGGGGAAGACAACAATACAGACAAGTGAACCCCCCTGGGGAAGGGAGTTCCAAAGCTCCAGCCCCACAGCCAAGAAGGCCCTTTCTCAGGTTGCCACCTGTCTGGCCTCAGATGGTCCAGACACCCAAAGCAGAGCACCTGAAGATAACTGGAGTGATTGGGTAGGTTCAGATGGGAGCAGGCAGTCCTTGTTATGTTGGCCCCAAGGCATACAGGGCTTAAAAGTTCAAAACCTGCATTTTGCATTGGGCCCAGAAGCAAATTGGGAGCCGGTGCACATAGAACAAATATTGGAATGATATAGGCTCTATGACCCACTCCAGTCAACAGTCTGGCCTCAGCATTCTATACCAACTGCCACTTCTAAAACGTCTTCAGGGGCTGCAGTCAGACGGGCAGTTTGGCCAGATAAGTTGCTTTTCCCTAATGGATTAAACTGGCTGGTTCACACAGCCACATCTGGCAGCCGTTCCCCAGTCATACCTTAAGACGAGTTGGAGACGGAGTAAATAGACAGTAGTTGAATTCCAGTGCTAATGGATCCCCGTGCATTCATCCCACATTTCTGGATGTCTGAACTCCCCTCTTGCAAAGTCAAGTTGTTTGGGAAGTCTGAACTCCATTTCTGCCTCCCCACCCTTTTTTTGATCAGGTAGCAATGTTTGCATAAGTGCATAATTGCCCCTGGCTTTGTCAATCACCATGGCCAAGAAGTCATTCTGGATCAGGAGTCTCTGGGGGAGTTGTTTTCAAGTGACAAATCCCCCCCCCCCTCAAAAAAAAACCCCTCTCTCCTGATTCTATGTCAGAGTCTGAGAGCATCCCATGACTGACACAAGGGTAAATGCCCGGATGTCAATTGAACTACTCTCGTGTAAATCTGCACTTTACCCCCCCCCCATGTATTCCACAAAAGAGAGGCAAAGCGAAGGAGACTGAGAGGAGTGGGCATACTTGTCAGAGAGATTGTAGAGCTGTCAGAAAGGAACTGGAGCTTCGGATACACACTTATGAGCATGGGTGAAAGACAAAAAAAGAATGCTGCAACAATCTGAATGATCAACCATGGGGCGAGTGCACAGCTAAGCTGGTTCAGGGTGGGATGTCTGATGAAAACTTCCAGCAACTATTTAAACTGCTGCAAACAGAGGTGGTGCCATATCGCTTCAAGCTGCCAGTCTGTCCGCAGCCATGGGCAGCCCTATATAAAGCAAACTGCAGTAATCTAATTTGGATGTTACCAGGGAATCCACCACAATGGCAATATTTTTCCTGCCCAGGAAAGGCCACAGCTGGCACAGCAGCCCTGGTAAAAGGCACTCCAATTCCTGGATCAAACCTTCCCCCGACCAGTAGTACTTCGGTTTTGTTAGTTTCAGCTTGTTAGCCTTCATCAATCCCAAAACTGCCTCCAGGCACCTGTTCATAGTTTCCACACCCTCCTTAAAATCTGCTGGAAGTGCAAGATACAGCTGAGTGTCATGGACAAGATGGACCCCAGCGGGACCCCACAGGCCCAGGGGCCAAGGACTTGAGCAGCAGTCCCCCAGCACCATATTCTGAAACTTACCACCAACACATGAGCAAAACCACTACAAAACATCACCTCCCACTTCCAACCAGAATCCAGAAGGATACCATGATCAGTGGTAACAAAAGCTGCCAAGAGGTCCATCTTTTTGCCACCATAGAATAACTGTTATTAACAAGTGGAAGGGTGGAAATGACACCAGATGATGAGGACCAAGAGAAGAGAAATACACCTGAAGCAACAGACACCATGAAAGAATATGAAAATGGGCTACAGGAGCGTACAAAGCAGCAGCATCCTTCTAACAAGGAAGGGAAAGTCCTCGCTGTTATCTGTGCTGGGTGTTTACCTCAAGGCACCTTCCTGCTCTTCCCAGCTGGTGTGCAGAATGGACACACACAAAAAAGAGATGTTTTAACCTGGAAGGTGAAGTCAAAAAGTCTTCCAGTTACTGCATCAGTGAGTCTGTTAAGCAACATTTGTCCCCTCAAGTTTTATGCATGCTAAGGTCACCAAATCCCTGCAGCCATTGTAATGTGATTTGTGGGGCCTTCAAAAGCATCCAGTGATGCTCCCAGTATACCTCAGGAGACCTATCACATTCCAAATGAATTCACTGCTTGATTTGCAGACAAAGCCACTGGGATTTCACAATGGTAGTAAGCAGGAATCAAGGACCAGAATCAGGGGAGGAAGAGGCTGCCATTTAGAAGACTCCGAACTGTGTTTTTTTATACATGGTTTTACTGAAATTGTACAGACTCATATAGGATCAGCATAAGCAAAGAGAGGATCTTGTTAAGTTCCACTTCTACGTTGCAAATATTGCCAAGCTTCCATTCCCACTGGTTTGATTTCTCTGAGATCCATAAACATGGCAAATGCAAACATTCTCCATGTGGGCAAAACTATATGCAGATAATAGCGAAATGGCTCCCACAAGAGAAGAACGAGGATACATTTCTTATGAATTAAGCTTTCTAATTTTTACAGTCCAAAAAGAAATCCAGTGCAGTGGTCATTTAAAATGCCTGGTTGCTCTTTTAATCCAGGATAGCCTGGATATGTTTCTGATATTGAAATCATTGTGCAAAGGGCTGGCTTTCTGGATGGATGTCTGAGTCACGATGTGTAGGATCCAGTACTGGAGCTCTGCTTTGGTCAAACATTCAGACATGAAGGGCAGGAAATGGAACAACTCTGTATCAGAATTGGTTCCAAAAGGCTAAGGGAAAATTCATACTGCCAGCCTCTAACTATTCCTGCCTGTCAGGTACATGGCCATAACTAGCTGGTTAGTTCAATCAAGAATTGATCCTTTTTACACAGGAAAGCCATTGATATGTGGAAAGCTCCCATCATGCACATGGTGGCCATTGGAAGCAACTTGATGGGTCTGGAGAAAAAAGAAAAAAAAACAGATGGAAGAACTGGCCTGGTTGTAGGAATTGTGTGAATTGTCTTAGAGGTGTAACAGTCAGCTGACAAAGCAAGAACCCAAGAAATGGAGATGACCAATATTCTGTGATGACTATTCCTAATGGAGCTTGACTGGGCATTGGTTCTCCTAAGTGCATAGAGCAGTGATCCTCAGACATGGTGCCCATGGGCTTCACGGCACCTGCCAGTTTGTTTCAAGGGGCACACTTGCTTCTTCCCCAGAGCTTCTCTCCCTCAAAGCAAAGGACCAGTCCTGGCTTTCTTCCATTTCATCAGAGCAGGATATACTTCAGAAGTGCCTAGGAGGCATCAGCTTTGCATCTGCAGAGAGCAAACATTTGGAAACAGCTTCGTCCATCATAGGAGGATGTCTGGCTTGGTACCCCTAGCATTTTGTGGAACCTCCAAACATGTTGTGATTGGCCCTAGCTAGGCTTTTCAGGCCAAGCAACTGGTGAGAAGGTTGGGATCAGGGATGGTGGGGAGTGGCATCATAGGGACGATGACATCATTTCTGGTTAAAAAAACAGAAATGATGCCAGGCAGTTCTAGGAATCATTGGAAACTCATGGTAAACTCTGCCTTTTTCTTTTCTTTCCATTCTACTCCTTCCTTCCTTCCTTCCTTCCTTCCTTTTTGCTGTGAGCAATGGGGGCTAAGGGTGGGTGGTCCGCTACCTCCACCCAGACCCCGTGGCAGGGTTTTGTGAGTGGACTCAGCTCCCATGGCAGCCATTTTCTTGTGACATCCATTACCTCATCCAAAAATCCTATAAAAGCCAACTGTTTCTGTAAGGTTGGGATCCTCTGACATACAGCATCTATTCTGCCCCTGCTTTCACAGCTTAAACAACCCTCTTTCAAAGCATGGAACATAACTGAATGTAATTTCCCACTTGCCTGGGAAAGTCTCTCGGGATCAAAGGGTTAATGCAGAAGGCAGGTCCGCTCTTATAGCCCCTGCTGAAACACCTTTTTACTTACCCGCCTTTCATACCTGCCTGTAAACTCATGATCAGTTCTAACGGTCCCATTGCTTCTTCTTTTCTGTGCTCAGAACTCTGCAGGGAAGGAAATGATGCTACACTGCATTCATTTGAAAGGGCTACATTTTTATTCATGAAGAAACATTTGACCTGAAGGAAAATATATTATAGCTCACTGAAAAAGCAAATGCCACTGAAGACATGCTTACACAAGATTTTTTTTTCTGTCAAGACTCCAAATGCATTGGTTTAATGTATTTCATGCTTTCTCTTCCCTGAGGTTTGGGGAGTTCAGGGCAACTTTTCCAGGGTCAATTTTACTTTGGAGAAGAGAGGATTTGAGACTTTGGATGCCTTTCTAATAATCCTATTTATTTGCAAATGTGCAGGTTGAGCGACTGTTGCTGGGTTACAGAAGTGAGCAGAGAAAGCAGGGCTACATTCAGATGGCTGTACCCAACCACTGTTTTCCACTAGCAGATGCGCTCTTCTGTTTGCCTGGATTCTTCCCTCCCCATTTTGCTCCCTCATGCTGCTCATAAAGAGCTCTTAACCCACAGGAACAAGATGTTGGGGACTCAGTGTGCTGCGGAGGGAAGAGGGAGGCAGGAAAGTCTCTCATTCCTCAATCGTTGATCTCCTTATTATCCACTGGAGTCAAACCTTGGCTTACAACTTTCCCGCTGCTCCTACACTGCAGGTTGAGATGATGTGACATATATTACAATTCAACAAAAGTACTATGTATTGAGGATCCACAGGTGTGTAGATGACAGCTTCTTCTACCCCCTGGCAGCTGAGGAGCAGTGACTCAGCGGAGCATCAGCTTTGCATGCAGAAGATCCCCAGTCCAATCCCTAGCACCTCCAGTTTGAAGAATCAGGTAGTAGTGAAAGAGAAAGGCCTCTGCTTGAGATCTTGGGGAGCCTTTTCCAGTCACAGTAGATAATGCTGACATGATAGACTAATAGTTTAATTTATTAGAATGTTGCTTCATGTGTTTATGTTATAGCTCAGGTTTATGTTATAGCCCAGAGGGAGAGGCAGGAGGAGCTGAAGATGGACATTGCAGTCCATATTTCCACACTATTGCATAATAAAAAATGTCTATCCATATGCATAGGCTAAATCCAGAACTCACCAACAGAGAAACCATAAGTCGAATATGCATGCAGTTCAGTTCAACAATATGTTGAATGAATATGTCCTGGGGCTTTCTGACACTGGCAATGTGCATCTTTTCATTCCACTGTGGTTCCTAATTCATTGCTTTATTTTATGTGATAGCATGCTGCCTTATGCTGTTGGTACATTAGGCACCATTTATATGCAATTGACACAAAATACAAATGGGGGGGAAGTGCAAATTTTAATGGGAAATTGCTGGAACTAGAGGTTGGATTTGGACTAAATTGTCAATTTCTACAGAGTCCCCCTTTCTGCTGCAGTCTCCCCTCTCGTCATTTCTGGGGTCCCCCATCCCCAAGAAGCAGTATTTCATGAAGATCAGTTGGCTGAAGTTGGCGGGGGGGGGGGGGAGGAAAGTTCCATTCAACCACTGGAAAATTTAGTTAGGATCCAACCCAAGGAAACAGCATACGATACAACTGTGACACTCACAGATTTGATTTGCACCAGGGAGAAGCGAAATCAGAATGGGATTTGAGTCAAACCAGCCAGGAGAAGTATCATAGCATTCAAACTAGTGAACAATTTAGACTAGAATGGCAGATTACTGGAAGACTTCCTAGCATGAAGTCTGAGAACATCCTAAACACAGATTATCCACATGCAGGAGTCTTGTGCAACTCTCCATCCAAGATGCAACCTACTGAGGACAGTGTTTTAATTTATTTATTTTATTTGCAGTACCATCTTAAAAACAGTTTCCTCAGAGTAATCCCTGTTAAATTGACTGGAATAGGATCCTGAATAGGCCTGTTGAGGATTGCTCTCTTATAACGTTTTGAACCCTCCTTTTTTTAAATCAAACTCATGGTGCTTTTCTGCTTTCCTTATTCCCAGCTTAGCTCTGAAACCACAAACAAGTAAAATGGGATGTTCCTCTCTGGGCATGCTCCAAGCGAAATCTATGCATTAACAATGGGACCACTGCAGGAGGACCAAGCCAACTGTCAGAAACCACAAACGGTCTTCCATTCAAGTCACAGAGGAGCATCACGCGACTGTACCCAAGGATTTCTTCAGGCTGACATATGCCCATTGTTTTATGATGCAGTCTGTAGCACAGCTGAGCATCCAGGGTTAATAGGCTGTGTACTTGTGCCAGTTTATTATGCCTTCTGTTATCTTACAGAATTACACCTTCCTAAATCCACTGACGTCAATGAGCTTCGTAGGGTGTAACTCTGTTTTAGAGTGTACAGTAAACAGCTTTTGTGCACACGAATAAAAAGACCCTGGCAATTTATACATGAAAGCTAAATCCCTCCTTTTTCACCCAAATAAACTTTCTCCCTGCTTTATTTGCTGCCTGCAGGATTTCCTTCATTCCAGATGAACCACCATGTGCTACAGGAGGCCACAGCGCACTGCCAAGCCGTGGCCTCCTCCTCAACCCTGCCCTTGGTCATGCTGGTTACAGAAACACAACATCTCATTGTATCACACTGAATCTCAATCAAAAGCAGACACTGAATGAATATTAGGTACCAGGAGGCAGCAGAACTCCGGAGCTGCTGCAAGACTTCCACTTCTGGGGGGGGGGGGGGGGAAGGCACCTTCTTTTGACAGCAAATCCTTTAACCCTCATTTATATCGGGTACCTCATGCCTAGCTTTGCTGTTCAAAGAAGAGGAGTGGAGAATTATGGGTAAGATTTGTAATTCAGGAAGAAAGGAAGGCGTGTTCTGATAGACAGCAACAACAACAACAAAGGAACTCCCCAACAATTTAAATCAATCTCTCCAGCTCATTTGACCTGGAGGAAAATATTTTTCATGATATTAAATGTGGCATTTGATAGCTAGTGTAATCCTTACTCTATTTTATCATGTGTATGTGTGCGTGCATGTGCGCCAAGACTTCTCCCTTCCCCCCCCCCAGCGGCAGCAGTGGTAAGGGCTGAGCAGCTCACAGCCGCTGGCCCGCCAAGCCTTCTCATGCCCCTCCACAGCAGCAATGGCAGTGAGGCAGTTTTCAGAGCGTTGTCTGCACATGCCCAGGGAATGCTCTTTAACTTATGGGGGGATTTAAGTATCCCCCTATAGTTTTTTATAGATTTCAGATTTTTCTGCACATCTGGGGATTGCCCCAAATATGCAGGGAAATGCTTTTGCCCCCCAGGTGCTCCCTCCATGCAGATTTAGATATCCACATGCAGGGGGCGCCTTGGGAATTAGTATATAGATATAAGTCCAGTCTTGTTCCATCTACACTGGCTTTCAATTGACTTCCAGGATCATCATAAGATAACATAAGAGAAGCCAATGTTGGATTAGGCCAATGGCCCATCCAGTCCAACACTCTGTCACACAGTGGCCAAAAATACTAGGTGCCATCAGGAGGCCCAGCAGTGGGGCCAGGACACTAGAAGTTCTTAAGCCCTCTCACTGTTGCACCCCCCCCCCAATCACCAAGAATACTGTGCATCACTTACCTCAGACTGAGAGTTCCTATTTGTATCTTGTGGCTAATAATAATAATTGTGGCTAATAATAATAACCTCTGTCCATATATTTATTTATTTATTTATTGCATTTCTATCCCGCCTTTCCAGCGAACTGGCTCAAGGCGGCTCACAACATAAAACATAAAACATTTATCCAATTCCCTCTTGAAGCCGTCCATGCTTGTAGCCACCGCCACCTCCTGTGGCAGTGAATTCCATGTGTCAATCACCCTTTGGGTGAAGAAGTACTTCCTTTTCTCTGTTCTAACCCGACTGCTCAGCAATTTCATGGAGTGCTCACGAGTTCTTGTATTGTGAGCAAAGGAGAAAAGTACTTCTTTCTCTACCTGCTCTATCCCATGCATAATCTTATACACTTCGATCATGTCACCCCTCAGCCGTCATTTCTCCAAGCTAAAGAGCACCAAGTGCTTTAACCTTTCTTCACAGGGAAAGTGTCCCAACCCTTTTATCATTCTAGTTGCCCTATTCTGCACTTTTTCCAATGCTAGAATATCCTTTCTGAGGTGTGGTGACCAGAATTGTACACAGTATTCCAAATGATACTGGCTGATTTGTTTTCAGTTCCTAATAATCTCCAGCATAGTGTTGGCCTTTTTTATTGCAGTCACATACTGTTTGACATTTTCAGTGAGTTATCTACTATGACCCCAAGATCTCTCTCTTGGTCAGTCTCCATCTGTTCAAGGTGCTAGTATTGACCTGTAAACCCCTGTATGGCATGGGATCAACATACCTTAGGGACCTCCTCCTCTCATATGAACCTACCTGAGCACTCTAGACATCTTCAGAGGCCCTGCTTTGGTTGCCCCTGCCATCTGAAGCCAGATGGGTGACAACCCAAGAAAGGGCCTTCTTGATCATGGCACCTGAACTTTGAAACTCCCTCCCCAGGGAGATTCCTCTATGTCCCTCTATCAGTGTCTTTCACCAGCAGATGAAGACTTTTTTGTTTCATCTGGCATACCCCCAATAATGGTTCCTGGCCCTTCTTCTAGTATTTTTATGTGCTTTAATTGAATTTTTTCATAATTTTAACTGTATTTTTAATTGCTCAAATGTGTTAATGTTTTTTTTATGTTCATCACCTTGTAGACCCTGATCAGGTGAAAAAGCAGCATGAACAAGTTTTAAGTTAAAAAAGTAATAAATCAACAGTAAATTCTGAAAAATCTTCAGAAATTAATAATTCTGGCAACCAATGTCCAGTAAGGTGAGGCAACACCTCACCTTATATAGCAAGGAGAAAGAGTGACTCAGCAGATAATCAACCTGACAGGTGTGTCTTCCAACCAAAAGTGTTAGTAGATGCTCCTGCTGATGAGGATCATTCCACTAGGCATTTCTGTGCACAGCATTTCTACTTTCCGTCAATCATTGCACTGAGAGTTGTCTTGATTCTGTATAACCATAAATGGGGTCTGTCTGTTTGCAATTCTGCTCTGATGCATCCCTTCCTTGCCTGCCAAGGACAAATATTTTGCTGAAGATAGATATTGTCAACTGGGGAAGAGAGAATAGTGGCAGAGGTTACATCCCTCCCAGCCCATGATACACAGTGCGAATGGGGGGAAAGAGAGGCAAACATTTTGCTCGTTTTGCTGAAAGGGAAACAGGCAGGCTCTTGCAGACTGGAGGAAGGAGAGGAACAACTGCTTCTCCTTTCCCACTGAAAGACAGCAACCAAACCAAGACACATTTATTTCTCTATTTACTTATCTATTATTTATTTATTTATTTATTTATTTATAACATTTCTGTGCAGCCTTTCCACCCAACTCGAAGAGCACTGAGGTGAGCAAATTCCTAGAGCATTGTACTGTCACTTTCAGGGACAAACTAGAAGTGACCTCGCAATGGCACATGTCATCACACCATGCCACTCCCCCCCTCCCCCGAGATTGGCTGGGTGCCAGTGAGAGGGTGGGGGAAAGACAGGCAGCCAACTTAATCTGGCAAAACATCAGGTACTACAGTGCCATACAGCCCAAAAAATTTACAACTAAAGGGCTTTCTCTATTTGTACATTATTTATTTATTTACTTGGGAAATGTATATGCCACCATTTCAGAGGTCTGCTCTGGGAAAGCAAAACCCTACCACCTCACAGGCATTACCTCACTGTCTTCAGTAGACAGGTGTATTTCTCTTCTTGACAGGATTTGAAACCAGACATCAGCCAGGCTGCAAGAAAAACTTCTTCATCCCCCCAGATGCAGTAAAGTCAGGTGAGAGGACAGCATCGAGCTCCCCTCATCTGTTCACACCATTTTGTTCAAGCAGCAGCCCCCAAATCCCCCCAACTCTGTCAGGTCGCTCTGCCTCCTGGCATGAAGATTTTTGCTGAGGCTTCACATTATGGTGCCAAGAGCAGGCTTTCCGTTGGGAGTAACCTGTGCTAAAAAATTTAAGAGAGGTTATCAGTGATGCAGATCAGCCATAAATAAGTCCAGTTTAACCCACCTTTTGGTGTATTGTATCTTCATTCCAAGGTGCAAGGATAAAATGTGTCCTAAAAATTGTGCACATTCCTATCGGAGCATTAAGGACCTGCATACATTTCTCCATAGGGAATGAGACTTTTAGGTTGTGATCACACACACAATTTGCCCTGATATAGGAGCGAATGCCAAGCAGATTAAAGAAGCGCAATCAGTTGACAACATCTGGGAAGTGCCCTGTAGCCGTTGGCAACCCATTTTGCTCTGCTGCAGAAGCAGAGTTAAAAAAACACCTCGGAAAGTCCAGTAGCAAATGGGTTGCTACAAGCCACAGATGGACTTTCCTGTGTCTGATCACCTCAGCGTGTTCCCATTGTTCTTCCCCCCTTCGCAGTATGTGCATCAGCGCATAACCCCGCACACCACATAGGGAGACCTCAGCGCGAAGGTGCGATTCCTCGATTCCTTGTGTAAGTGCATCAGAAACAAATGGCAAAAAAAAACCCCTGACTCACCCATGGTTGCATCTGATCATGTAGTGGCGGTCTGTGCCCACATCTACACAAGTCCATGTGATCGCGCAACTGTGGGTCAACTTATGCCGGAGGAAATAGCCTCTCTTCTCCCACTTTATCTCGCATGTGCAACCTTAAAAGTGCTTAATCTTGGCAGATCATGCCCAGAGGTTTTTTTGGGGGGCGGGGGGGAATAAGCAACCTCTGTGTGCACATGTATACCCCTGTGTATAATTCTCATGTTTGTGAACATTATTTTAAAGGAAATCCAATTGACGTCAATATAGATTATTCAAATTAGGGATAAAAAAAATTGCACCTCCATAGACTGGTACCCCCTTGAAATTTTAAGATGTAGTCTTTGCTTAGCCAATTAAGGTGAGATTCAACTTTAGCAGCTGGAGTCCAAAAGTCATGGGTTACCTTTGGAACCTGAAGCCAGAGTTCACCCCTGCTTATCTAAATGCAGGTGTAATTTTCCTTGGTGGTGTCATCTTGCCAATTGTATGATTTTGCTTACATGGTTTGATAGTTCTCAATATTATTGATTAACCATTTTTTGGCACATTTCTGTAAATTTATATACCCTTGTGCACTCACTTGCATGTTACATTCAGTAGATTGGTTATTTTTATGGTCCTTTCTTCCCTTACATTATTTGTTTTCAAGGTCACCTTTTCTCCTATGTTAAGTCTACTGGAACCAGGCGTGGAATTCTCACTCAAAGTCAGCCCACACAGATGATCTGAGGGCACCACTATTAATCTACCATAATCCATATTAGTTTAATCACAGGAACATATCAAGAGGTTTCACCCAGTTTCCCTGATACAGCCCTTATCCCACATGGCTTTTACTCATCCAGGTCCCATGATCCCACAGCATAGCCTTTTGGGATGGGACCCTTTCTTCCTTTTTCTCCAGGATGAAAGTTGGTTGGACCCAACCCAAGAAGTAGAAATACATGCTGAACTCTGTAGTCCCTTTAATGGTGTGTGGGTATAATCTTTTGATTAAGACCAGATTTTTAAAATCCCTGAAATTTAACTCTCTTAACCTTTCCATTGTTTCCTGTTCACCTAAAACAAGTAAAAGGTTAACCACCAAGAACTTAACATAAGTGACAGGTTATGTGAGACTCCCACCAAGATAATAATAACCAGGCAGGCTTGGGCCCACCTGTTAAAGTAAGTGTGTCAAGCCCACCCTAAATTCTGCCCCAACCTAAAGTCATTGATTTCAGAGGGCATAAAGCTGCTTAACTCCATGATGGATTGTGGCCATTGGTTATTATGAGGCCCTGTCGAGAAAATTTAAGTTCCGAACAATGGAAATCAACTTGAAAAAAGCTTCCAATCCTGAATTCCCATTCAATGTGATCTGTGCTAGTTGCACCTTCCCTGAGTCAGGCCCCGTGGGCATATTTTCTTGGAATTAACCTCTATTCAAAATCACTTCTTTCCGGCAGCATCAAATAGGTGCAAAAATTAGTCCCAGAGTCGAGTGTATACATGGGGGGTGGGAGGCGGTCAATTTGGAATAGTTCAAGTCCTGTATGGTTTTTTTTTTTAATCAATTTCTTCTCCTCATTATTGCACATTCAATACAAAGTTTTCATGGCCGCAAAAAAAGAAATCAGTGCTGGGAGGGATTAATTTCCCCTTGTTCTGCTAATGGAGCAATTTTCCACTTGTCACTCTGAAAATCTCGAGGCAGAGAAGGCTCGCAGTTAGCAGGGGAAAAATGATTTGGAGAAAATGGCAGGACTCAAGTCACACTCATTAGAGACTCGGGAACATTAAAAAGGAGGGCAACATTCTCTCCTCTGATGCCTCATTCGGGTCTGGAGCCTGCTAGCTTCCTTTCCCTGTGTTGCAAGGGCTGTGCCTCACATTATACCATGCAGGAAGAAGAAGAAGAGGAGGAGGAGGAGGAGGAGGAGGAGGAAGAGACCACCACCAGGTCATTCTGGCATTGAACAAATAACACCACCTCAACTCCAGCAGACAGTGTTGCTTGGAACAGCAAGAATCCTGGGAAGATACACCTGCAATTCCCAAGAACTTGGCTAGATCTCGAATTGCAGAACACCATCAACCAGTCAAATATCTCACTGTGACAATTCTTCATCAGCATCATCAGCATCATCAACATCATAATTCTTAGGTGCAGGAAACCACTGCTACAGATAGGCAACATCCTGACTATGGCCTTGGCCGAACTGCCAACTCAAAGGACAATATTACTGCTTGTTAAGCCCTCAAAAGTCGATCAAACATCCATAGGCTGCCTAACCAACAAGAACCAAAGCAGATCTGAAACCATGTCCTACAGACAATGCATGAACAATCCCTCTTTGGCCAGAGAGAAGCAGCTTGAGCTCATGCAAACTAGGAATTAATGAGTTACAGTATCTGGCATTTAAGGTTGCAGCCTACTTAATTGCTTGTGAATTTGGGAAATATCGGGCAGACTTTCCCCATTAGCTGACTGCAGCCTCAACTGCATGCCGCAAGCACGGCAGCACAAATCTTCCTCACAGCAGCCCCCAATGAGAACTGCCTTTTCCCCCTCTTTAGAATGCAACGCTGCTGTGCAAACAGTGAAGTTCTATCTATATGGAAATGTGCATTTCTGACATATCCCCCTAAAATAATCAAATGATTTTAAAAATGTCTTCTAATACACAGCTAATAAAAGTTTATTTTTAAGTCAGCCTAAAGCTGTTAGCAATAAGGAGCAGATTTATAATGTACTTTTTTTTAGGGTACTCTGCCTGCCTGCCGCTGTTCATTACAATCTATTCCGATGCACAAACCTATTGGCCGGGACGGTGTGCGATTTATCCCCACGCTCTGTGAACTAGCTGGTGCTCACTTCGTGCCGCGGGTCTCACATGCCTATTACTTTAATAGATGTTTCTGTACACTGGGGAAGGGCTCAAAGTCTTCAGTGGCGTAAATCGGCCCCGCTCACAGCCATGTGCGCCTTACACCAGGCTCGGCCTCACAGCTTGTTCCCCCAGTAGGTTTTGAACTGGTGCTGATGCCCCTTGGGAGTATTGATTAGCCATTGAAATCTTGTTGCAAGTAATGAAGAGGCTATTAACCAGAGGGCATAAAAGCAAAGTCAGTGTAACTAGGAATTGTGTAAAACATGAAGTGTCTTGTGATGTTTAATGTTGCCAATCAATTTCCTGGATTGTTCCTCCTTAATACAGCTCCTGAATTATAATGTACAACAAAAGGAATCCCTTATCTTGCACGGAAAGCGGAGAGAGCAATTGTAAAAACATCCCAAAAAACGATTGCATATTTTGATGTTAAAATCCAGAACAATCTGCTGGAAAGGGCAGGGAGGTTTCAGGTTGAGCTGCAATCTGTAGAGAGTGTTGGAAGGATCAGTACATATTTCACCCTCTTGCAGTCAGGCTGTACCACTGTGTCTTCTAGTGCAATGCAATGAAAATCTCAGGTTTCTTTTTAAAAGCTACCTTCCAGTCCACACTGAACAAGATAACTTTGAAAATGTGTGTACTGAGCAGCAGTGAATGCCACCAGTACAATGGAACTTTTTCATTTCTCCATGCTGTTGTCATTATTGTCATCATTGTCCTTGTTGCTGTCATCGTTTCTCCCCAATGAGGACCCAAAGCCAACTGCTGCCCCAAATACATACATATAGAATCATAGAACTGGGAGGTGCCATAGAGGCCGTCCAATGCTCCCTCTAAGCTGTGGGGTCTTGTGAGCAGAAATCCTACTTTGTGAGCTACTGGCATAAAAGTTGTCAGTGAGTGACTGAGCTGCTGCATAAACTAGTTTGCTCTGGAGTCGTCCTTCCTGAGCGAAGACAAACATGTGTGAGCCGGAGGCTAAAAAACTGTGGGCTAGCTCACACTAACCCAGCTTAGAGGGAACACTGAGGCCATCTAGTCCAACCCCCTGCTCAGTGCAGGATCAGCCTAAAGCATCCCTGACAAGTGTTTGTCCCACCACTGCTTGAAGACTGCCATTGAGGGGGCACTTACCACCTCCCTAGGCAGCTGATTCCACTGCTGAACTACTCTTAGGATTAGAATGAGAGATTCCTAGTATCTAGCCAGTATGTGCTTGGTACGTGTTAAATATATACAACAAAATATATTTTTTGATCCTTTGGAAGGGATAAGCCACGTGGTTTATTGAGCAACAACAGAATAGACAAGGCACTGAAGCAAACCTCCCAGTCTCTTCAAGAGGCAAGGGCCAACTCCCCTCCCAAGCGAGCCCCCTCTACCCACCCGAGGCAGGGGAGCATCTGCCACAGAGAAGCACACACGCACACAGGGAAAACTAGGTATATCTGTCCTTATGGAGTGCTACTTGGTGTCCAGGCTTCCTCAGAAGCTGGCCAGCAATGACTCCCCCCCCCCCGGTTCTCCAGGAGAGAGGGCTGACCCCAACTTCTCTGAGGGAATATCTTCTATGGGTTGTTCAAACCAACCTCCCCACACCTACATTACATCACATTGAGCACACTGAGCACATGCACGTCTGCATGCTCCCTGCCTCCTCACTACATGTTCACCATATGCTGCAGGTGTGCTTTGGGAGGATGAGAAGAACAGATCCGTCTGGGATCTTACTCTTCTTTGGCACTGCTTGCTTCTCTGGGGGCCAGTTTCTGGAGGGTCCCATCCATTATAACGAATGGCTGATCTTCAGGCCAATAAGCCAATCTCCTAACTATCTCTTGCTTGGCATAAAGAATAAACTACCATAAGGCATTCTTCTTTCCACAGGGTCAGGCTGACCCTATACTGACTTTGTGCTGACATGGTGCTTTAGGAAACCCAGAAATGCCTGCATGTTTCTCACCATGGGTGTGCTCCAGACAATACAGAGGCCAAGCTAAGGCCTAGATAGAGAATGGCTCAGAAATAGCAAGGAAATGGCTCTGAGCTTGAGAAAGGTGGCCCTACACTGCAGCACTGGTTTTCTCATCTATCAAGTACTGGATATAATCAGTATGAATTATGCTGTATCATATTTTGATAACTTGAACAGATCCCCTGAACATGCAAAGCTGCCTTATACTGAGCCAGACCATTGGTCTATCAAGGTCAGTACTGTTTAGTCTAAGTGAGAGTGGCTGTCCAGGGCTGTCCAGGGTCTCAGGTGAACGGGGCTTCACATCTCCTGCTACTTGGAGGTGCCAGAGATTGAACCTGGGACCTTCTGTGTGCCCACCAGATTCTCCACCACTGACCCACAGCTCCCCCCCCCAAAAAAAACTCACGATTTTGTGCATCACTTTGAATTTCAAAAAAAGTTGCATATACATTTTTAATAAATAAAAACCCCTGAAGGACCATACAACAAGACTGTATAAAGCAGCTCCATACATATTCATTACCACCTGCTTCCCATTACCTACCCGTATTTTGTTTCCTGTCCCTCCATCGTTACTTTTCAGATCCGCTCGCTTTTTGCAGGAGTTCAAATATCAGGGTGACAATCCAAGCTTGTTAATGCAAAACAAGCATATTTAGGTGCATTTTGACTGATTTGCATTAATGTTATGCAGTGCCGGGTCTGTTCGGCACAAATTATAAGCAGTCCTAAATAAAGCCCTCCCCCACCCCATCCCCAATTCTCCCTCCAATTACTGCTTTCGATCACTCACACTCCCCAGTAAGGCAAAAGCAACATATTCATGAGGCACCATTATTCTAATGGCTGTTCTGATTATGGACATTGCAACCAGCTAACACATCTTCGGGGGAGTCTAAAGCTGTCTGCTTCATTTCTTGGTTTAGCTTTCAGATTATTGTCATGGTTTGGCATTAAATCCTAGCCAGTCAACAGCAAACTCCACATCAGAATGTGTCAAGTCACAACAGCAGGTTTCCTATTGGTCAGTATATGCATAAATATAAGCATAATTATAAATGTATAAATCCAGGGAGGAGGCACTGGTGAGCCAGAAAGGTCAAAAATATGACTTGGGGGCTTTTTTTGCGTTTGGTTCCGAACGCAAAGAAGTGAATGCAGGCATTTGTCAAAATTTTAGTGGCTGCGCATGTGTTCTTGTCAAGGCACATGGACTGAGGATGTACATTCATATCCTCCACCACAAACACCCCCAAAAATCTTAGAAAACCCCTATTTTTTTTGTTTAGATAACAAAAATAAATGGGGAAAGTGCATACACACTTCTTCAGATACACATGAGAGCTTATACCCAGAATAACCTTTGTTGGTCTTAAAGGTGCCACTGGACTCAAACTTTGTTCTGCAATCATTAAGACATATTACCATTCCTTTTATCATTGGCTGTGGGCCTTCCAGAGGTCAAGACCACAGGACAGACCCATTGACAGGCCCTAACCAATAAACCTCATATTTTTAAACTAATCAGACGACTCTTAGATATTGATCTGCAAAAGCTACACCCTACTCAACCTCATATCTGTTCACCTGCCATGCTCGGCCTCTCTAGCCATTCAGGCAAGATGCCCCAATATTTTTATAATCTCAATATCCCTCTTCATTGTAGAGTTTTTCTTCTGGCCAGGGTTAATGCATTTCCCTCTAGAATGCTCTATGGCAGATGCCATCAAATCCCAAGACAAGAACGGCTGTGCCCCTGTGGTCTTAACTCCCAGGACACAATTGAGCACATAATTGTCGAATGCCCCCTGTATGAGCTACCTTGTCGAAAATTTCTTCTAACTTGGCTTCATCCTAAAAGTTATTTGAGTCATAAGTCAAAATGTCAACTTCTCTTGAACGATTCGATCCCTGAGATCATAATGATGTTGCCAAATTTCTTACAGAAGTTCTTAAGGTACAACATTTTAGATAGTACTACTTTGATTGTACTTAAGTTATATGGAATCTTAGATTTTCATTTTACAGTACAATGTTTTATACACCTTATGACTGATGGTATGCCAATAAAGGTCTATGAATGCATGAATGAATGAATGAATGAATGACCCATTCACAGTAATGAGACTCAAAGTGCACAAAAATATTTTTAAAAGAGCTCCTCTTGGACTGGCAGCACATGAATAATTATTCTCTCCAAAGACAATCAGTCCATGTCACACAGACATTAAACGACTTGTGCCATCCTAAACTGAGTTATACCTCTCTAAGTCCTTTCAAGTCCATGGGTTTAGAAGAGCACAACTCTGCTTAAGATGGCTCTGAATTTTGATTACCTAAGAAAGGAGAAGCGAGGTTCGGAAGAGTTAAATCCACTAGCGTTACATGGAAAAGTTTCTGGCAGTCACAGTGGTCACAGAGCAATTCAGCAGCACAGCTGAAGCTACCCTAGCAGGAGCAAAGCAGTTGTAACTTCTAGGGCAAGCTGATGAGGGAGGGAAAGAAATGACACATCGGCTCAGCAGAAGAAAAGAGAGACATACAGATAGATCTCATCCCAACACAATGAGCTCCGTAGAGGCAGCAATCAAAGCTAATAGATCTATTAACAAAACAACAAAAGGCCCCTGCAAATTTGCTCTTTGCTCTCCAGGACAATTTCAGAGAGCAGTGGCATTAGGAAGATGTGATCCCAAAATTGCATCCTCACCGTCAAAGCAGAAAAGAGACAGGTGCCATCATCGCTGGCAGCCAAATCGGGAGACTCAGCTGCAAAGGGGATCAAGGCAACCTCTCTCTCCCTCTCCCTCTCTCTCTCTGTCTTGGATGCAAGGGCATAGACTTTCCAGTTTCGGGGGGGGGGGGCTGGGCCTGGGCCAGAGACATCACAGTCCATTGTCTAAGGTGGAGGTTCAGCACCTCCTGGAAAAGTTCAGGGGGGGGGGGCTCCAGCTCCCCAGCCCCTCTGAAGTTGACGCCTATGCTCGGATGTAAATCCCATCCTCACTGGTGTTTGCCACACAACAGGCCTTTCCAAGTGATTCATTTAGAGTACAACAAATGCACCATTGTGGCAGAAGAGCCAGATGTCTCCTCTCAAGGAAATTCTGCTGTTTGGGGGATATCCCATGTTCCTGGTGCACCAATTACAATAGGTCACCACTGAGAAAAGGCAATTCATTCTTCAGCTTGCATGGCCATGGCACCTGGGAAAGTGGTCTGGAATGGAGGGGTATGTGTGGCACATGTCTGTTGCCAAAGCAGCAAAAGTATATTGAGAAATGGCAGTGACATTACTGATGTTTTCAGGTACCACATAATTACATGCACACTAAGTGCAATAAATGGTGCATCCAGGGGGGGAACTGGATTTTGTCCACCAGCCTGCCTCTTCTTCCTGTGCACATCATTCTGAAAGAACCAGTAATGACTGTATAGTGCTCATGTCATGGCCAGTGTTCCCTCTAAGCTGAGTTAGTGTGAGCTAGCTCACAGTTTTTTCGCCTCCGACTCACACATTTTTGTCTTAGCTCGGGAACGACGGCTCCAAAGCAAACTGATTGATGCAGCAGCCAAATCACTCACAACTTTAATGCCAGTAGCTCACAAAGTAGAATTTTTGCTCCCAAGACTCCAAAGCTTAGAGGGAACATGGCCCTAAAATGGGAGATGAAACTGAGCAGTTACAAGATAAAAGCCCAACTCAAATAACAAACAGCATTCACTGAATAGGTGGAGGGAGGAAGAAATAGAATTGTACCTGCTGTTCCCATGTTCCTGGTTCCATAGGTCAGTCACTCAGTAATACCTTTATTGGCATAAATTAAAACATATCAGGAGGAAAAAAGAACACCGTTAATACACTGCAGAGGGGGTAATTCCTCTTCACATGGCTTTGCCTTTTCCAGGATTCTCATAGCAGTCAGAAAATACCTTGCTACCAGGCCAATAATATGAGGGCTTCAGTCTAATAGAAGATATGAGACAAGCCTCTCCTCAGGGTGCCCTTTAATCTTACACAAAGAGTGGACTGATTAGATAGTGGTGTAATTCAGCAGAGAGATCACAGTAGTACACGGGCAACAGGTTTGGGGCTTCCAACCTTACATATACAGAGTCTTTGAGAATAGGGAACATTTCGGAAACTTCCAAAAAGGACTGCAGCAGGGAGGGCATTGAACCTAGCAAGCATAAAAGCTTATTACATGCTTCCGGAGGAGGAGGAGGAAGAAGAAGAGGAAGAAGAAGTCATCATCTCAGAGTCTTACAATCACCTTCCTTTCCTCACCCCACAACAGACACCCTGTGAGGTGGGTGGGGCTGAGAGAGCTCTAAAAGAACTGTGGCTGACCCAAGGTCACCCAGCTGGCTGTGTGTGGAGGAGTGGGGAATCAAATCTTGCTCTCCAGATTAGAGTCCGTCACTCTTAACCACTACGCCAAACTGGCTGCATCAAATTGGACCTATCGTAAGCTGCCTTGCAATCCAGATGGAAGAAATGAGGCTAATAAATGTTTTAAATAAATTAAATTAGATGGCAAAGTTACGGTGCATGTGAAGGATCTGGCTGCAGAACTTGGTACCCTGCAGATGTATTATGGATCTCCCACTATGCCTTCATCTACAGTGTGGGAAGGAGAACCAGCCACCAGTCTTCAGCTCAAGAGCCCAACAGCAGCCTTCCGCCAGCCACCTGTGGCTGTTTTCTAACATAAAACAGAGACTATTAAGAATCCTATCACATCATGTTCAGTGTATCATGGTCATAAAATGTGAATGTGACCCCAGCCAAGAAAGTACATTGCAGAAATGTGACATAGTATTCAAACCCAGCTGAGAGCTGTTGCTTTGCATCCACTGAGCTCTCCTTTCTAAACACAGCTTGGCACCAAACATAGGCGCATGCCGAATGACTCTGTTGTATTGACTTTCCTCTCTCTGTCAGCAGGGGGAAAAAGTGATTCTTCGAGAAATGCAGAACCAGCTTTGGGATGGCTAGGCTGATGAAATTCAGCCAACAATCACAAGATGATGAACATATTTTTTTTTGCCGCGTCTGCTGAAAGCTCTTTATGAACTTCTTCTAGGCCCCTGGTGTTTTTTTAAAAGAGTACCAACTGAACTTTCAATGGAGGAAAGATTCATGAGAGATAGCTGTAGCCCTTCAATTACCTTAATACACATATTGCAGGTGAGACACTAAATAAGGAACTTTATCGATCAAGATGGGGCTTTGTGAAAGTAGTTCCATTTCTTGTAAGTTCAGCACTGGAGCCAAAGCCATGAGCTATAAGCCAATTTAACCCCACTGGAAACAACAGACGCAGCTGGCTTGAATCCTAGGGCTGTTTAAGTGGCCTGCAGATAAGCCTGAACAATAGGCAGCAGTAAAGGTGATGAATGCAAGATTACATGCATGCTACATTGGGTCAGCCACAATACAGCTACTTCAGCAGGAGTGATGTTGTCCAGATCCACTTGGTGGGTGTTGAGAAACTGGAGGAGGAGTTGGATTTATACCCCGCCCTTCACTCAGAGTACCAGAGGACCTTACAATCTCCTTCCCTTCCCCTCCACACAACAGACACCCTGGGAGGGAGGGAGGGCTGAGAGAGCTCTGAAAGAACTGCTCTTGAGAGAACAGCTCTGAGAGAACTGTGACTGACCCAAGGTCCCCAAGCTAGCTGCATGTGAAGGAGTGGGGAATCAAACCCAGTTCTCCAGATTTGAGTCCATTGCACCGCTTGGGAACAGTGACCATAATGTTATTGAGTTCAACATTTGTATAAATAGGGAGTTGCCCAAAAAGACTGACACAACCACTTTTAACTTTAAAAGGGGTAACTTCTCTGATATGAGGGGACATGTGAGGAGAAAACTGAAAGGAAAAGTAGAAAGGGTCAAAACCAGTGGGGAAGCTTGGAGACTATTTAAAATTACAATCCTAGAGGTTCAGAGAAAAAATATACCACAGGTTAGGAAAGGCACAAATAGGTGTAGAAAAAAGCCTGCATGGTTAACAAACAAAGTAATGGAAGCTGTAAAAGGTAAGAAGGATTCCTTTAAGCAGTGGAAAGCATAGGCGTAGAGTACGGGGGGGCTCGAGGGCTCAAGCCACCCCCGAAATTTCCTGGGGGGCTCAGCCACCCCCAGCAAAATGGAGCGCCTGCCACCGCGCCTCCCCGGGTCCTTCCGAGGCCCGGCTGCCACTGCTGGAGAGGAAAAGGGAAGGGGTGGCTGGCGGGGGGAGAGGCATCGGCAGCAGCAGCTGGTGGGCCTCGGTAGGGCCCAGGGAGGCACGGCAGTTTCCCAGGGGGAAGAACATCGCCCCAGCGAGCGTGCAAAGCGCGCGCACTAAGGAGCCCCTGCCCCCCCTGGAATTTCCAAAAGTCTGCGCTCCTGGTGGAAAGCTAGTCTCAGTGAGGCTGATAAAAGGGAACACAGGCTGTGGCAAATAAAATGCAAGTCTGTGATCAGGCAGACAAAAAGGGAACATGAGGAGCATGTCACAAAAAACGTAAAGACCAACAATAAAACTTTCTTCAAATACATTAGAAGTAGGAAACCAGCCAGGGAAACACTGGGGCCCTTGGATGACCAAGGGGTAAAAGGTGTACTGAAGGATGATAGGGAAATGGCTGAGAAGCTGAATGCATTTTTTGCCTCTATCTTCACTGTGGAAGATGAGAAGTGATTCCCCACTCCAGAACCACTGATTTCGGGAAGGGTGTTGAAAGACCTGAGTCAGACTGAGGTGATGAGAGAGGAGGTCCTACGACTGATAGACAACTTAAAAACAAATAAATCACCAGGCCCGGATGGCATACATCCAAGAGTTCTGAAAGAACTCAAATGTGAACTTGTAGATCTCCTGACAAAAATATGTAATCTTTCCTTAGAATGTGCCTCCATTCCTGAGGACTAGAAGGTAGCAAATGTCACTCCCATCTTTAAAAAGGGTTCCAGAGGAGATCCGGGAAATTACAGGCCAGTCAGTCTGACGTCGATACCGGGTAAGTTGGTGGAAACTGTTATTAAGGAAAAAATTAGTAGGCACATTGATGAACAAAATCTATTGAGGAAGACTCAGCATGGGTTCTGTAAGGGAAGGTTTTGTCTCACTAAACTGTTAGTGTTCTTTGAAAAAGTAAATATGCATGTGAACAAGGGGGACCCAACAGATGTTGTTTACCTTGACTTCCAGAAAGCTTTTGATAAAGTTCCTCATCAAAGGCTCCTAAGTAAGCTCAATGGTTATGGGATAAAAGGACAAGTTCTTTTGTGGATCAAAAACTGGCTAATTAAAAAGAAACAGAGAGTGTGTATAAAAGGGCAATTTTCTCAGTGGAGGGAGGTAAGCAGTGGGGTACCGCAGGGATCAGTACTCGGTCCAATGCTTTTTAACTTGTTTATTAATGATTTGGAGTTGGAAGTAAGCAGTGAAGTGGCTAAATTTGCAGATGACACGAAGGTGTTCAGGGTGGTGAGAACCAGGGAGGATTGTGTGGCACTCCAAAGGGATCTGTCGAGGATGGGTGTGTGGGCATCAATGTGGCAAATGGGGTTTAATGTGGCCAAGTGCAAAGTGATGCACATTGGAGCCAAAAATCCTACCTATAAATACACATTGATGGGGTCCGAATTTGACGGAGACTGACCAAGAGAGAGATCTTGGAGTCATAGCAGATAATTCAATGAAAAGGCCAGCGCTATGCTGGGGGTTATTAGGAAGGGAATTAAAAACAAATCAGCCAGTATCATAATGCCTCTGTATAAATCAATGGTGTGACCTCATTTGGAGTACTGTGTACAGTTCTGGTTGCTACACCTCAAAAAAGATATTATAGCATTGGGAAAAGTGCAGAAAAGGGCAATTAGAATGATAAAAGGGTTGGAACACTTTCCCTTCAAAGAAAGGTTGAAGCGCTTGGGGCTTGGAGAAATGACGGCTGAGGGGTGACATGATCAAGGTTTATAAGATTATGCATGGAATAGAGCAGGTACAGAAAGAAGCACTTTTCTCCCTTGCTCACAATACAAGAACTCGTGAGCACTCCATGAAATTGCTGAGCAGTCGGGTTAGAATGGAGAAAAGGAAGTGCTTCTTCACACAAAGGGTGATTGACACATGGAATTCACTGCCACAGGAGGTGGCGGTAGCTACAAGCATGGACGGCTTCAAGAGGGAATTGGATAAATATATGCAGCAGAGGTCCATCAGTGGCTATTAGCCACAAGGTACAAATAGGAACTCTCAGTCTGAGGCAACAGATGCACTGTATTCTTGGTGATTGGGGGGCGGGGGCAACAGTGAGAGGGCTTGACCTCCTGATGGCACCTGGTATTTTTGGCCACTGTGTGACAGAGTGTTGGACTGGATGGGCCATTGGCCTGATCCAACATTGGCTTCTCTTATGTTATCTTATGTTCTTATGACCCTGGAAGCAAATTGAAAGCCAGTGTAGGTGGAACAAGACTGGACTTATACCTATATACTAATTCTCAATCTGTGGCAAGTGATGCTCTGTATTCTTGGTACTTGAGGGGGGGGCAACAGTGGGAGGGCTTCTAGTGTCCTGGACCTCCTGGTGTTTTTGGCCACTGTGTGACAGAGTGTTGGACTGGATGGGCCACTGGCCTGATCCAACATTGGCTTCTCTTATATTCTTATGTTCTTAACCACTACACCAAACTGGCATATGTTTTCCCTGTATCAGGTTCATTTGAGTTCAAATCTGTTTCACAATAGCTGCTTGATTCAGTAGATCACTGGTACAAAGGCCACTTGGCTATCCAGCCAGACCTTTCCTCCCACAGAGCTTCTCACCACACTGATCCCTTTAACTAAACTTACCAGGCAGTAACAGTGGTAGCTAAAGCATAAACCCTGACCGTCAGAGGTGCTGCTGCCTCTGTGTATGTGGGGGACCAAGGCCCTCTTAGCTAGTAATTAAGAACATAAGAAAAGCCAATGTTGGATCAGACCAATGGCTTATCCCCACGCCACAGAAAGCTCCAACTGTGCATTCCCACACATCATGTCTCTGTTAAGAGGACAGGGCATTTTGCTCCAGGCTCTTTGGCAACCCTAAAACCCATATAAGGAATAAGAAATTGATTCTGAGGTGGAAATTTAAGCTTTTCTTCTGATGCCATAATAAATATGTTCTGATTAAGGGGTTAATATTTTCTGCCAACGATTTTTCTGTAACAGTAACAAGATGCCTCCAGCTATCTTCTTTTTCACATTTTGTTATGACACAGTTAGAAATTGCACAGGGAAATGCTTCACACAAACAGCTTGTTTAAGGGAACGGCCTACTTATGGATGTCTGTCGAGCAGAACCAGATCACTGTTCGAAAGTATGACTTGGGTCTTATGGGAGGACTGTTGAGGCGTGATGTTCTCATCCTGTCACCGTGCTGCGAAGTGTCATGCTAAGAGGTTGGAAGCTGAAAATAAGCTCACTTGTGACCTCATGTAGGAATAATGTTCTCACCTGCAATAAGCGTTTAAGCCTCAAATGAGCCTACAGGCCCACCTAGAATTGCCATCTCTAGATGGGGCCTGGAGATCTCCCAGAATTACAACAGAGGTGATTTCCCCTGGGGAAAAAACACTGTTTTGGAGGGTAGTCTCTGTGGCATCACGCCCTGCTGAGGTCCCTCCCAAACCCTGCCGAGGTCCCACCACAGGCCGTACCTCCATATCTCCAGGAATTTAGAATCTGCAATGCTAGGCCCACCAGTACAGATAAAGGGTCTCATCTTCCTTACTTGTGAGCATAACCTGTACAACCCAGAAGGAGGTAATGTATATGGTTGCTAGCCTCCAAGTGGGGTCTGGAGATCTCCCAGAACTAGAACTGATCTCCAGATGACAGAGATCAGTTTCCCAGGAGAAAATGGCTGCTTTTGAGGGTGAACTCTATGGCAATACACCCTTCCCCAAACTTTGCCCTCCCCAAGCTCCACCCCCAAAATGTCCAGGTATTTCCCAACCCAGAGCTGGCAATCCTACTGGTTGCCCAGATGTTCCAGTCCAAACTACCAACTACCCACTACCCAATCCCAATAATACCAACTACCCACTACCAACACTGAGGGTTTTTTTTTTCTTTTGGGTGACAGCAAAGGTCAGGCAAATAGATCTCCCTCCATAGAAAAGCAAGGATAGAGCTACTCCCTTTTTTTGCACCCTGACTTTTTCCCCACTCAAATGATAACTTCGCACTAGGTGTGCTTATATTTATATTTACATCACATCAGAAATTCTCCATGGAGGCTCACAGTCAAATAAGAACTTTAATATAAAAATTAAAATAGTCATAAAGAAATAGATATAGATATATAGAGAATCTTCTGTAATCAGTAACACAACCATGTTATGAAAATGATTTCAAAGACATTTGTTTTCAAAAATACCATCCTCCATGCTGGCACAGTGGTGGAGGCAGAATGGACTCCAAACCTGTTAGTATCTTATTGTCTTGTTTTTCTGTCAATTGTCTCCCAAAGTAGGTGTCATCAATCAAGAGAGACAGACTGTACCCACAGGCTTAAAAACTAAAAAAAAAAGACAAAACACATAAGGCAAAAGAAAAGGTAGGGGAGCAAGATTCACTGGGCAAGTAGAAAGAACTAATATTCAGCAGGCTGATCTGGGGTGAGAAATCATGGCCCAGTGGTAGAACATCAGCTTGCATGAAGAAATTTCCAGGTTCAATCCCTGGCACCTAGGGTTGCCAGATCTGGGCTCAGAAATACCTGGGGATTTGGGGGGTGGCACCTGAGGAGGGCAGGGTTTGGGGAGGGGAGGGACCTCATTGGTATATAATGCCATAGAGTCCACCTTCCAGAGTGGCCATTTTCTCCAGGTGAACTGATCTCCATCTCCTGGAGATCATTTATAATCCCAGGAGGTCTCCAGCCATTACCTGGAGGCTGGCAACCCTAATGGCACCTCCCTTTTAAAAGGTGGTAGTAGAAGATGTGAAAGTCCTCCACCAGAGACCCTGGAGAGCTGCTGCCAGCCAGTGTAAACAATACCTTGACAGACCAACGGTTTGAGTCAGTATAAGGCAGCTTCATGTGTTCACTGTCTATCCTGGGTGTTCTTGCTTGGAAGTGGTGCAAAGCTCCTGTGGCCTACCTAGGGAAATGTGGCAGATCATGGACAGAGGTAGAAAGAGGGCAAGAAGACTGAGGGCAGTCCAAAATAAGCAGAGCCCATAGCACTGAGAAGTTCTCATTCAGTTTTATCTGTGAATAACACTGCCATCATCCTAAGCAGAGTTTGACCATTTAGAGTTGCCAACCTCCACATCATGGATAGATATCTTCTGGAATTATGTCTGATCTCTAGGATAAAGAGATTAGTTCCCCTGGAGGGAAAAAAAAGTCTGCTTTGGAGGGTGGACTGTATAACATTATACCCTGCTGAGGTCCCTCTTGTCCCCAAACCCCACCCTCCCTAGGCATCACCCCCAAAATCTACAGGAATTTCCCAACCCAAAGCTGGCAACCCTACTTCTAACCCTTTAAAGGACTTAGATGGGTGTACCTCTGCTTAGATAGCACTGTAAATGAGCAAACAACCTTTAAAAGTGAATCAGACATATATGTGGGGAAATTTCACTAAAAGAAAAATCCAGACAGATGGATATTGCAGAGTACAGATCCCGCGAAGTGCATATAGCTTGCATATCCATAAGGTTTGTTCTGAAGAACTGATCAATGTATAGAGGCCAACAAGGGTTGCCAGCCAAACACTGGAAACTGGCAGAAGGTTTAAGGGGTGATGGCATGAGAATACATATTGTGGCATTGCCACAATGTCACATCCTGCACAGACCCAGAAATGACATCAGCATGTCAGTGCAGTACTCTAGGATTCTGGAAAAACTCTGTGGTTTTACTACAGAGTTTCAGTGCAATCCTAGAGTGCCATGCCAGCATGGTGATGTCACTTCCATATTTGCCCTGGAAGTGATGCAACATCACTGCAACATCTATTCCCTCTTTCATTTTTTTCCTCCACCATTCTACTGAGTGGTGGCAATACACTGAGTCAAGTCTCAACTCCATGTACTGGTTACCTCCCAGCTGCACAGAGAAAATGTGATCAAACAGTTTGATGAACTCAAAACATGCCCCATTATCCCCCTCTAAGTTCACTAATTTAGCTGCCATACATACATCCAACCTGGTCACCGAACAGAACACAGATTTACTGCTCATCCTATAGATGCAGCAAATAATCCCTCCCATGTAGCCCTATCAGTATTTTCATACAGGCTGGCCAATAACAACTGTAGGATTGCCAAGCAATACCTAGCAACCAGAAGGAAGGCTGTGGATGGGGATATGCAGGGATGCAATGCCAGGTGTGGCACCCCATCACTTCCAGTAAAAAAACAGAAGTGGCATAGGAAGCATTAGGAATTGTCTGAAACATAAGTGTTCCAGCCATTCCTAGAGCTACTTTATGTCACTTGGGGAGGGGGTTAATGGGAGGTGATGGGATGCCACAGCTAGAGCTGAAGGTTTATTTATTTTTCTCCTGCCACCACTCAGAGCTGTGGCAAGCAACAGGAGTTGGGGGTGGGCTTGGAAGCCATGGACGATTGTGAAAGAAAGAATTTAATATTGCCTTTTGAATAGGCTACATAGTGCTTTTGTTCATACTGGGGAAGGATGCTCATAGGGTAGCTAGCTCTGGGTTGGGAAATTTCTGGAGATTTTGTGGGTGGAGCCTTGGGAGGGTGGAGTTTGGGGAGGCCATAGATTCCACCTCTCAAAGCAGCCATTTTCTCCAGGGGAACTGATCATTGTAGCCTGGAGATCAGGTTGGCAACCCCAGATGTTCATGAGCCTGTTTTCATACAGCAGCTGTTGTATTAGAGTACTGCTCAGGATCTGTTATTTTCATCTGAAAGATTTTACAGTAACTGCATCTTTATCTTATGGCATAGATTTGCAGGGCATCTGTTTCTTTCTGTTCCCCTCTTGCTAAGAGCTATGGAAGAGAAGATCTTTAATTCTTTGAATCTGCAAACAGGTCTTGGCTAGGCAACAGAGATGAATTGAACTCCATCATTACGTTTCAGTGGAGAGATAATTAGTGAGCCTTCGAGCATTGCTGTCTCTTTCAGTTATGAATGCAAAGTTGAAGCTGCAAGATGATCTCCATGTTCACAGACAAAGCTATGCAATCTGCAGCAACTTCCCTAGAATCTTCATTTCTAGATCTTTTGGTTTTAGCCCCAGATTTTGTTGCTAAGATGCAATAGGCAGAGAGCAGGAGCTCCACATTCCCTGAAACATTACAAAAAAAAAAAAGAAATTGTGTGCACACAAGATATATATGCAAAGATGCAAAGCCCATTTTCCAATACTCTACTGAATGGAGCACATGTGTCCTTTGGAGCCCTCAGATATGCATCTGAGGATGTCTCGAGGCCCTTAAGCACATAAAATGAGACGTTCTGCCACTCAGTGGTACAGCATATGTTCTGCATGCATAGTGTCCCACATTTAGTCCCTGGAATTTCTAGTGCAAGGATATCAGACACCAGATGTTAGAGAAAACTGTTCTATGCCTAAAACCTTGGAGATTCACAACCAGTCAGAATCAATACAGATAAGTTGATGGACTTGATAATCTAACTCAATATAAAACTGATTCTTCTGCAAGAGGGGCTGTGGCTCCATGGATAAGACGTGCTTGGCACTGAGTCAAGAAATCTCAGGTGACCCTTTTCCGCCTGAATGCTTGGAGAGCCACTCCTAATCAGAATATCTCCCATAATACTAAACTCAGGGGCAGCCAATGAAGTTCATGGGCAATAGATTCAGGATGGACAAAACAGGATGCTGGACTAGATGGACCATTGGTTGATCTAGCAAGGCTCCTCTTATATTCTGAGGGTCTTAATACATATGTCCAAATGATCTCAATAGGCACAAGGGAGCGTCATATGTTTAATTCTAACTCTGTATTTCCTACTCATTTTCAGTGTATCTGCAGATCAAGTTTTTGGCAGCTCCTTGCCTTCTCACTAATCAAAAGAGTAAATATAAATCAGTTTCTCAAGTGAGCTCTAATGCATTATAAAGGCACTCGTAACATTGCTACCACCAATTCATTATGGATTATTATTGCCGTTGGAGTCTGTCTCATACCAGGGGATCAATAGTTGGCAACGCAGGGCAACTTGTGCTGAAGTGATCTATTAATTCATTGCATTGACACTACATATGACATTTCCTGTTTCCTCTAGTTTTAGTGATTCATTTCAGTAATTACTCATAGACAAGACCTGATCCTGGATGGCAACCTTCAGTCCCTCCCTTCTGGCATGAGTTTTCCCATTCCTTAGCTACGCTATTGATTTTTCATTGTTGATCTAATTATAATGTGGTCTTGTGGGATAGTTACCGTGTCCCTCTGACATCTTTATATTTTGCACTTTTCAGTTGATAAAACAAGGATTAAATTAAGGTTAGGCTCTTAACAGTCCAATCTATATTAACTCACTATCAGCCAAAAGTAATTTGTGGGAACAGAAACCCTCAGAGAGGCAAAGGACTGGGGGGGGGGGGGCTGAGCCTCCATGGCTCCTTCTATTCATTGTCTTGCTTTGCATTCTGGAATTTTGCTTGGCAACAGAAAACTGTGATAGTTGACCACGTGAAACTGCCTTAAACTGAGTCATACCACTGGTTTCTAAAGGTCAGTATTGTCTGCTTTGACTGGCAGCAGCTCTAGGATTTCAGGTATCTTCCTTTTTTAAATCAAAATGCCATAGGTTGTTCCTGGGATGGCCTGCCTACAAAGCATATGCTCTGCCACTGCCACAACCTCTCTGTAGTTGGTCCTGTGATGCTGGGATGTCTGCAGATAACTGTATGATGTCAGAGAGGTAGCCATCTGCTGCAGAAAAATTAAATCCAACAAAAAATTGCAAGATTTAGAAAACAATGGAAAAACTTTTCAGTCTCCCAGGAAACCCTGTTGCTGACCTACAAGGCACCATTCTTCAACAAAGAGGAGGGGGTTCCAGTGTGAAGATTCTGAATTAGCTCAAGAAAACTAATTGCATTTACCAAGGCCTGAACAAAGACAGTGGATTCTTCAACCATCATGGGTGTTAATCAGCTGTACAAAACTAGGGAGATGGTGCCATCACTGGTTAATGCTACTGAAAATGGTTCTTGATTACCTTTCTATTTTACATAATTACCTCAAGTCCTTGACATTTAACCAGGGACATTGACCTAATTAGAGAAGAGCAAAAATAAAAGTTGTGGGGAAGTCTTAAAAATATCTAATGCACAATGTATGGAAAGGCGAAATTGTTTGCAACTGATACGTGATCTGGATAAAATAGGCATAATTTAGTATTTTAGCACATATTCAGCAATAAAACCAAAGGTAACACGAAATACCGTGCCACGTATAGAACAGTCACGGAGAGAACACTAACGAGCAAGTCCGCTCAGAAGTAAGTACCACGTTATTAAATGCAGCTTACTTTGAGAAAAGCATCTTTAGGATTGTAGCCTAAATACAGGCTGCGGTCACACGTGCGAGATAGGGGGAAGCAAGGCTATTTGCGCAAGAGTAATTTGACTCGCAGTTGCGCGATCACACAGTTCTGTGAAGCTGCGGGTGCAATTCGCCACTGCATGATCAGACGCAATCGCAGGCGAGTCAGGTTTTTTTGTTCTTGTTGTTCATTACCGATTTGCTTAAATGGGGGATCAATGAATCGCATCTCCACCCTGAGGGCTTCCAATGGCAGTACGCGATGATGTGCATACTGAGAAGGGGGGGGGACGACATGGTCAGACTATCCCCGACGCCACAAGTGTGCACTGGAGCAATCACACAGGGAAAGTCCATCTGTGGCCCGTAGCAACCCATTTGATACTGGATTTTCGCTAGTGTTTTTTACGTCCCTTCTCCAGTGTAGCAAACTGGCTTACCGATGGGTGCGGGACACTTGCCAGATGTTCTCTTGTAATCGCGCCCTTAAAATCCGGCTGGGAGTTGTGCCTATCACGGAGCAAGTTCTGCGTGTGATCGGGGCCACAAAATGCCAAACAGAAGACCAGCCATGTTTTGACACCAAGGCTGCAATCATATGCACAATTAGACCCAACATAGGCACGAATGCCGGGTGGATTTAAAGGGAGTGATCAGACAACATCTGGGAAGCACTCCGCAGCCGTCGGTAGCCCATTTTGCTCCACCGCAAAAGCTGAATTAAAAGACACCAGGGAAAAAACGGTAGTAAATGGGCTGCGCCGGGCCACAGACTTTTCCATGTCTTATCATTCCAGCGCGCTATCATGGCACTGAGATGGTCTGATCAGTCCATCCCAACTCCATGCCATTTTTCCCCCTTTGCAGTATGCGCATCATTGCAAACTCCATAGGGAGCCCTCAGTGCAAAGGTGTGATTCATCAATCCCTCATTTAAAGCTCATGGGGACAAAAAAACCCGACTCACCCACAGTTGCGTCTGATCACACACTGACGGACTGCGCCCACGGCTTCAAAGGGAGGTGTGATCCTGCAACTGCTGGTCAAATTCCGCTGGAGGAAATAGCCTCGCTTCCCCCTCCCCAGTTTTTCTGGCATGTGTGACCGCAACCCAACACAGTTCAACTGAACAGTTATAGTTTTGTGATGCAAAATTTCAAACGTCTGCAGCTAACAGTTTATGTACAGTTTACATGGATCTTTCAAACTTCTTCAATATGGGGAAGCCAGAAACATTTTTTTATATTCTTAACAAAAAAGATGATTTAATTACTAATGTAATCAAAATTTCCTGACAATAGGAAATCAATACTCAAATGTACCTTCTCAGAGACTCTTTTAGCACTGACTCCTGCTGATAAACTATGGGATGGTGAGTCTGGCATTACCAGGATCATATCAACTCTTGCATAATTTTTGGAGGGTATATTAAGTGTTATTTCAGTGCATAATGCACAACACTTTAGAGCTCTGTGAAAAGAGAGGAAGCTCACCTTTTCCTTGTATCAGCATCTTATGTTCCACCATGCTAAAGGGACTTTTAATGTTTCCTTGGAATCTGCATATACTCCATTATTTCGTTTATAAAGCCATCAATGTTGCTTTTACTCCTTTCTCTTTAAAACTTATTTTAACAAGCTATTATGCTGATTTATTACCTCTGTTGCTCAGGTGGGTTGTAATTTCTCCACATTATTTTATTAGGTTCACTGTTTCCTCTTTTGCTGATTTCGGGGGGGAGGGAGAATATGTCGCTGCATCCTTCTTTCAGTGCCTGCTTCCATTTTAGAATGTATGACTATTCTACAGTCACAGCTACGAACAATGTTTGTGATTTACAGATAAAAAAGCAAGCTAAATAGCTTCGCGATATTTCATATATATTTGCTATACATGGGAATTTTGAGGCTAGAAAAGGAATCCTTTCTGTTCTCTTTTCCTTATGCCACCATCTGCTGTGGGAGGGGCTTTATCTGAGCCTGGCATCTTCAGAATTTCTTTGGGGATCTGGGATCTAAATAAGGAGGTAGCCAATCTCCAGGCAGGGCCTGGAGTTCTCCCAGAATTACCACTGATCTCCAGACTACAACAATCAGTTCCCTGAGGAAAATGGCAGCTTAAGAGGGAAGATTCAATATGGCATCATCAGTTCCCCTATGAACCTAGCCAACCATCGTGGCCATCTTCAGAGGCTTTGCTTCAGGCGGCCCCATCACCTGAGGCTAGAAGTCAGAAACTTTAAAAAGGCCCTTTTCTGTCATGACACCAAAACTGAGGAATGTCCTCCCCTTGGAGATTTGTCTGTCCTCGTCTACTATTGTCTTCTGCCGGTGGTTGAAGACTTTGTTGTTGTTGTTTACTGATCCCTCTTCCTCTTCATGTTTTAATTGCTGTTTATAAAATACTGCCTTGAGGGCCCTAACTGGGTAGAAAGGTGGTATAAAAAATTCAGAATGGACAAATCACATCCCTCATGAGCTCCCACCACTCTCCAGGCTCCACCCTCCCCAAGTACCACCCCCAGGTCTCCTAGAATTTCTCAAGCTAGGGGTGGCAATGCTCAGTAAGGAAGCTCCTGTAAGCTACTTCTGGGATGGAGAGACGCTGTGTTATCCCATTCCCCAGTGAAGCTTGGGAGAGAAGGGACATAGGCTTTAAGGCACTGAAACAATACACTGTCTCATTCCTCATCTCTGCAAACATGCAGACCCCTTCCCCTACAGCCTGAAGTGGAGCAGCCCAGGAGAAGCCTTCTTGGTTGGCTCTCATGAGTGCCATCAGGCATTCTTTCAACAGTCACAGAAGGTGGGCCAATGTTATTATCCCCATATTCCCAATGGAAGGTTTGTTGGGACAGGGTTCAGAAATAACACCACAGTAGTTACTGGGTCCCAATCATCCCCTCTCATTCCAGCAGACCACTCAGAAAAGTAAAAGAGGGTTCAGGCTTCTTTGGCCTTCAAAGAGGTGAGGGGGGAGACTGGGCAGCAGCTTATGCTGCCATTTGTCTAAGCATGTCATTTTCTTCCTGCTTAGACAACCCAATTTGTCTGTGTAGCCTCAGTTGTGATTGCGCCAGGCAGCAAAATGGGAGCCCTTGGACACAGCCTTTAGACAAGTCCAGTTATCATAGGGTTGCCATCCTCCAGGTGGGCCCTGGGGATCTCCTGCTTTTACAACTGATCTCCAGCTGACAGAGATCAGTTCCCCTGAAGAAAATGGCTGCTTTGAAGGGTGGACTCTATGCTGAGGCCCCTCCCCACCCCAAACCCTACCCTCTTCCAGATCCACTCCCAAAGTCCCCAGGAATTTTCCAACTCAGACCTGGCAACTCTGTCTGGGGAGGACGTAGCGGTTGTTCTTGTTGAAATGTAGCACTGACTAGTGTACAAAGAAGAGGAACAAAGATCCTACAGGGGGCAGTAGGCTCTAGCTAAACAGGACTGTAGAGAGAGTATCTTCTTTCTAAAGCGGCCTTTCCTTGTCTGTCTGCTGAATGCTATTCTCAAGCCTATCTTCTGGAACATTCTAGAACTCTGTCTCAGCTAGAAAGGCAGCTGGGTTTATCTTGTCTCTTTCCTGTCCAGTTTGTTAGTGCTACAAATATAGCTTTTGTTAGATTTGCCTGGCTTGGCAACCAGCAGGAGATGAGGAGAGGCAGGTACTTACTGCAGTGGGGTAGCAATCTTTGTTACCACTCAATGACATCACTTCTGGCATCAAGGATCACACTAGGGTGACACGCTAACACTTACCCCAAAACTCTATGGTGTCTATAGAGTTTCTGGGCAAGTGCTAGAGTGTCACCCTGGTACAATGCCAGCACTTCTGGGCTGCACTGGAAGTGACATCATCACATGGTGGCAGCAATTGCTGTCCCCCCTCCCCCATTTTGCCAACCTGCTTCCATCTACCAGCTAGATGAGCATCAGCGGACATTGGAAACAATTACCAGGAGTTTGCCCGCCATTAGCAGGCACCTGGTAAGCCCTTTTGTTACTCTGCCAACTGTTCTGACCCTCACCCTCACAAACAGACCATTTTCCTGCAGTGGTAGAATGCCTCATCAGTATCTATATATCTAATAGCGAAGGCGCCCCCTGCATGCGGATACCTAAATCCATGCGGGGGGACACCTGGGGGGGCAGGGAGGTTGTTCTGCAGACGTGGGGCAGTCCCCATACCTGCAGAAAAATCCAAAAAAATTTTAAAAAAATTTAAATCCCCCCAAAAGTAAGTGTGTCCACTGCGCATGCGCAGGGAATGCTCTGGCCATTGTGGGGGAGGCTCAGCGGGTCCGGCGACTGTGAGCTGCTCAGGGCTCACTGTCGCCGATGGGGGGGTTGGAGGAGCAGTGGGGTTTGCTGCCACCGCTGCTTGACTCGGGGGGGTTGGAGGAGCAGCAGGGCTTGCCGCCGCCGCCACTTGCCTAGGCAAGGGGGGTGGAGGAGAGCAGGGCTCGCCGCCGCCACTTGACTCGGGGGGGGTTGGAGGAGCAGCGGGGCTTGCCGCCGCCGCTTGCCTCGGGGAGGGAGGGTAGAGAAGAGTGGGGCTCGCCGCTGCCACTTGACTCGGGGGGGTTGGAGGAGCAGCCGGGCTTTCCGCCACCGCCACTTGCCTCTGGGAAGGGGGGTGGAGGAGAGCGAGGCTTGCTGCCACTTGCCCCAGGGAGGGGGGGCCAGGAAGACTAGGGTACTCCCCCCCCCGCGAGTATCACGGGTGCCCCATCTTGTAAAACATCTAATTCCCTTCCCATTATCATTCTGCTTTAGAGATATAGGGAGAAATTACATGAGATAACCTTTTGATTTGTGTTACTTTGGACATAATTCAGATTAAATGCTTCTGCACATGTATGTGTGTGTGTGTGTAAGCATGCATGTATGTGTGTGCATAAAGCATTTTTCTTTGAAGTATGTTATATATTTATTAAATGTTACAGTCCCAACAGGACATTCAACACAGCTCACAAAAGACATAAAATCACCATATAAAGTCCAAGCAAGTCCCTAATCCATATTTTAGATTTCTGGTTGAGGTGGTAGTTGTGAATCAAACTCCTGAGCTGCCTTTCCTGCAAGACAGTCTTCAAGGTGATATACAAACCCTCTACAAAGAGCCATCTAAAAACTATCAAACAATTTAAACCAAGACAGAACTGCAAAAGAAAAAGAAAAAAGCTCAGCGGAATCTGGCAGGTGCTTTTGTAGACGAAAAATGTCTCCAATTTGCTGGCAGTGGCTCTATACGTGGCAGGTGGAGAGGAGCTAATCCTCCATGGAAAAAAGAGTTCCCCTGAAAGAGTGCTTTTTAGGTGGGCTTTTAACATGACCAGTCAGTGCTGCAGCTGACTCCCGGGCTTTTATGATGGCCCTTTTTTTCCTAATCAGACTCCTGTTACATTGCCACCTAGCAGCCGAGTGCCAGATACTTGTGTTGAGCAGTCAGGCTTCGCATGCTCCTGGGGAAAGTTGGGTTTTGTGCAGGCATTTCCAAGAGGAATGCCTGGCTGAGGCCTGGGGCAACTATCACTAAAATACACCAAGTTATGCCTTTGCCTTCCCAGTGTGGACTCCAAACATTACACCAGTGTTGTTTTAACTTGCAGCACTTCACTGTTTCTAAATTGAGAGCCAGTTTGGTGTAGTGGTTAAGTGCGCGGACTCTAATCTGAGAGAACCGGGTTTGATTCCCCACTCCTCCACTTGGACCTGGCTGGATGACCTTGGGCAAGCCATAGCTCTGTACCAGCTGTTCTCTCAAGGACAGCTGTCTCAGAGCTCTCTCAGCCCCACCTACCTCACAGGGTGTCTGTTGTGGGGTGGGGAGGGGAGGGGAAGGGAAAAGAGTTTGTAAACTGCTCTGAGACTCCAAGTGAAGGGCGGGGTATAAATCCAATCTCTTCTTCTTCTCTTCTAAATTGGGTGAGATTTGTTAGCCACCTTGAGCCACTCCTGAAGGTGGGAGTACAGGCATGAGGAGGTCTTTACATCAGGATCCCAGAAATGATTCTATCCCATTATTGATTATAGTTCCAATACTTGATTCTGTATTCTACTCGTAATTAAATAATTAGTAAGAATAAAATGTAGACTTAGATAAACAGTTAAGACAATATTAAGGTTTTTACAATGATTCAGTTTTAGCATAGAAGTTTGTTCAGTTAAAGGTGTGATTTCTTTTATTGTTAATAGATTATCACTAACCTTAGGAAACTTCTTGTTTATTCTTTAAAGAGAGACTCTATCCCAAAATTCTGTAATATTGATGTTTTAATGTCTGCTTCTATATTTGAAGTATGTAATATATTTGGTAATGCATCTGATCTTACTTGTTGTACGTAACAACTCATATTATTTGACAAACCTGATGAATTTATATTCCCCCCCTTTTTCCCTTCTGTATCCCACCTTTTTCCTGAGAAAATAATTTTTAAAAATTAAAAGGATCCCACAAATGTCCTTAAAATCTGGCTGGATGGCCTTGGGCAAGCCATAGCTCTGTACCAGCTGTTCTCTCAAGGACAGCTTGGGAAAAAGCTCTCTCAGCCCCACCTACCTCACAGGGTGTCTGTTGTGGGGAGGGGAAGGGAAAGCCATTTGTAAGCCGCTCTGAGACTCCAAGTGAGTGAAGGGCGGGATATAAATCCAATCTTTTCTTCTTCTTCTTTTAAAATCTGCTTTTCCCCTTCTTTTTTGGTCTTGTAACATCAGGCCAGATGGAGAGTTCTGGGGAACGCAAAAACTTGCACATCCTTACATTTCATTGGTTTGGTCCTAATAAAAGGCATCACATGGGTTTGGATTTTGCTTTTGGCCCGGCATGGCTGCCAACAACTTGACTTCTTTAAATGTTTTTAAAATGCTAACAGGGGTGGGGGGGAAGCTTTTTCACTGATCAAAACTGATCTCCCTCCTCATGGTTCTATCATTAGGAGGGACGCTCAAACATCTGCTGGCTCATCGACTGTCCTGTTTGCCAGCTGCAAACTGGGAGCTGACTTTTCGGTGGACGGTTTGTTAGCACTTAAAGTGCTGAAGAAACTGCAAACCTGCTGGCAAAATGGCTACTATCCTGCCCAGGATTGACTGAATTATTGCAGGCAGATGGAAGCACCATGTCTCTATGACATTTCCTCTCTGCAAGCAGAGATTCTGTATCATTCACAGGCTTCAACATGTCTCATTTGAATTTCCTTATGTAAGGAGTGTGGATCTCTGTCATGATAAATGAACACAGTCTGGATTGATTAAGTTGACTGGCTGCCAAATCTTCCGTTTGCTGATCTCAAATAAAAGACATGCTGTGGAAGACTGGAAATAATCAACACAGCTTTCAAGTGGTGGGTGTAGCCATAGAAACTGTAAAGCCTTAATTGAATGGCCCAGCCTGGTTTACAATTAGCCTTATTAAATTTCTTGACTGTGCTGTTCTTGAAGACAAAAATCTGCATTCAGACACCATAATAAACCATGGTTTGTTTCAATCTGGATTGCATTTAAGGATCAAATCCCAATTTGTGTCCAAACCCCAGGTTGTTTATGTCTGGACACCTCTCCACCACCCAGCAGAGAGGACATCCGCCTTGTGCTGCCATTTCTATCCCCAAGCAACCAAAATGGTAGTGTAACTTTGATCCTTTATGTCAGATTCTTGAGAACTCCTTATCAGGAAAGACTTTGCCCATGTAGAGCTGGTGCTCCTGAATTTTTATCACTTTTTTGCATCATTGTAATTTTTATACTGAGCTGAGGAGTTCTTTAACTTGCCCTCTTTTATGCAAGTTTAAGGGCAACTCTGACAAGCAGTTAATCTTATAAATGTATTTATTTATTAGATTTATATCCCACCCTCCCCCACAAACAGGCTTAGGGTGAGTCATAACATATTGATTCAATACATAAACAATACAATACATAAACAGCAATAATAAAATTCTAATCAGATCTAAAGATGGCAGCCATATCAGGAATTCAGGTGCCTCCTGAAGGAAGCTAATCAGATGGCCATACAGAGCGATCTGTTACCTGACGATGCTTTGTTGTGGTCTAAAGCAGGGCAAGTTGGAATAAGCATTGTACACTGCAGCAATACAACCATGCAAGCAGTCTTCTATCTGACCAGAACCCTCGTTATCTCTAATCAAGTCATGAGGCGCTGGGAATGGATTTTCAGTAACTTTGAATAATCTCCTTTGTCCTCCTTGTTTAAATTTTATTATTATTCATATGCGTTATTTCTTGATGTTGTGTGATCTGGCCATGAAACTTGTCTTGTTGTTGTTCAGTCGCACAGTCGAGTCCGACTCTTCATGACTCTTCATGACCACATGGACCACATCACACCAAGCCCTCCTGTCTTCTGTTGTGTTTCCAAGTTTGCTTAATTTCATGTTCATTGCATTGATAACACTGTCTGACCATCTCATCCTTTGCCATCCACTTCCTCTTTTACCTTCAACCTTTCCCAGCATCAGGGTCTTCTCCAGTGAATGCTCCCTTCTCATTTGGTGGCCACAGTATTTGAGTTTCAGCTTCAGTATCTGGCCTTCCAGGGAACAGTCAGGGTTGATTTCTTTTAGGATTGACTGATTTGAGCTCCTTGCAGTCCAAGGGACTCTCAAGAGTCTTCTCCAGCACCATAATTCAAAAGAATCTATTCTTCGGTGCTCGGCCTTCCTTACAGTCCAACTCTCGCAACTTGTAGCAACTGCCTAATAAAGTTTGATTTGATTTGGCAGTGCTATTCTGCAGCAACCATGGTTTGTGAATTCAGATATCACAACAAAGCACAATTAGTACAAACTGAGGTTCACAAACTAGCTACGATATCTAGTTGGACATCCCAGTTTGGTGTCAACCAGCAGACCCTGGCTGCCTGAATTCAGACCACACAACAAAGTGGGGCTTGATCAAGCCAAGTGGGTCATAATGTTGGTTAGAATGTTGGCCTAATGTCTGGAAGACCCAGTTTCAAATCATGTTTCTATCATGGGAACTCACCGGGTGACCTTGGTCCAGTCACTCGCTTTCTCCAACTAAGCTTCTGCACAGATTTGTTGTGAGAATAAAATGGAAGAAGACAGAGAACCAGTAGGGCACCCTGAGCTCCTTAGAGAAACAGCAGAATAAATATACAGTAAATAAATGAAATAAAAAATTAAATGTAGAAACCACAGTTTATTGGGATATCTGAATGCTGCCCAAGCCTGCTGTTCTAAAATCTTATAGCAAGGAATATGTCCCAATCCAGTGGGCTTACATCTGAGTAAATATGAATTACACTGCTCAGCAGCAGTTCTATATTTAATGGGATCTGAAGCAACCTATGTGGAGGGCTGCAGAATTTGTTTAGCCATGGAAGTTGTAATATTGAGAGTGAATTTGTTGGCCGCTCTTAGAAGAAAGAATCTAGTGCATTAAATATTGTAATTTATGACACTGCACATTCATGCCTGTGCACACCCAAAATTGCTTCTGATGTTTTATTTTATTGCATTTCCTGGTTTTTTTAATCATCCTCACTGCACGTTCTTCTTGGCATCGAAGAGCAATGCTTTATTATGACAATTTCAAAGAAAACTACATACCAGTAAAGGGTTTCCAAAAGCGGGCTTGTTTACTGTGGCAACTTTTGTATGGTGCAGAGAGAAAAGGAGGGGGAGAAAGAATCTAAATAAAGACTCTACGCTTTGAGCAAAGCCGCGATGATTATTCTGAAAATACACCACCGCGTGAGAATGGTAGCAAGGGAGATTCTATCTCCAGCCTAAATGGCACTTTATGAGGAGGCGACGGTGAATGGATTTCTGCAGAGGTTACAGCTTAAATTATAGTCCTTTGGAAAGTAAACAGATTACAGTTTATTGGAGAGAGGATTTGAATGATGCTCCCAAAATGCAACATTTTTTTTAAATAGAGGTTGGATGGGCAGAGAGAGAAGAAGAAGAAGTCAATCGATGGCAAATGGCTGGTGAGCGTTAAGGAAGACATTTAGTTGCATGGCATTAGGGTATCTTGGGGATGCCTTGACAGCTGGACCAAGGGCTCTTCAAACAACTGGTAGGTTTGCCAATCTCCAGATGCAGCCTGGAGATCTCCCAGAATTACAACTGAGTTCCAGACCACAGAGACCAGTTTCCCTAGAGAAAATGGCTACTTTGGAAGGTGGATGCAACAGTATTATATCCCTGCAGAGTTATCTCCCCAGTCTCCACTGATCCCAGGCTCTTCCCCCAAATCTCCAGGAATTTCCCAACCCAGAATAGGCAAATCTGCTTGGGGAGGGTAAGATCCAGACACTTATTTGCTTGCTCACTCCTTTTCTCATGGGTTGACCTTGAGCAGATGCTGTGAGCTGAACAGAACTGGCAGGGGGAAGAACTGGAAATTTATGCCATCAGTGTATGTTACATATCCCATGCATCACGCATGTGTATATCAAGCATCAGATGAAGTGAGCATTAACTCACAAAAGCTTTTTCGGTGGCGGCCCCATTCTTCTGGAATGAGTTCCCAGAGGAGATCAGGGCCCTGCAGGATCTCTTGCAATTCTGCAGGGCCTGTAAAATGGAATTCTTCTGCCAAGCTTTTGGGGCCACCGCCATCACCACCGCTACTACCACCATTATTACTACCACCACTGTTCCTGTGACATCGGACAGTGTACAGTGAGCAAGCCCGACCTTACTGGGTCTCCCCCCCCCCTCTTTTCAACCATTGCCTGACATAAGCACAAAACACTGAATTTCTTGACCAGCTGATAGGAATTTTAAGAAAGCTGCTGTACTTGAGGAGTAATTATTAGCACTTTAATATATTTTATACTCTGTTTTAAAAAATGTTGTATTAATGAATTTTATTGGGTGTGGAATCGCCATTCCATAATATTTATATTGTTGTAAGCTGCCCTGAGCCGGCTCTGCTGGAAGGGCAGGGTAAGAGTTTAATAAAATTAAATAAATAAATAAAACTTATGCTGGAATGAATTTTGCTAGTTTTTAAGGTGCCATCGGACTTTATATTGCTGTTGCAGACTAACTCTGCGCTTGGATCTCATCCCTGGTTTTATCAGAATTCAACTCACGACACAATACCTTGCATTTATCCCTGGTTATAACAGCATCCGCTTATGCTGGGACAGGTGTGGGGTGAAACCGGGGTGACCTCAATGTAATGTGGAAGCAAAGTACCCCAAGATAATTACAGAGGTGAACTCACTCACATGTAATGTGGAATGTAAGTCTGGGGACAGGGTTGAACCAGGATTTAAGGTCTAGTGCAAAAAGAACCTCAGTTACATATCTGGAATTATGTATCTAGAATATATTTGGGTTGGGACTGGGTTCTGTGAGGGAAGGCACAGAGGGAGTCTTTGGGGGGTCATAGTGGCTCTTAACATCCCTGCCAAAGTTGGACATTATATTACTTCCATAACCTGTGAAAAAAATGCCTTTTCCTTGTGCCTTTGCCAGGTGTTTGATATTTTGAGAGCAGTTTCCCATAGCTTTCACAGCATGTAGATAAATGTTATCCCCTGTGGATCTTTTGCCGGTCCAATAGCAGCAATGGGCTCAGCTAAAGTGACCAGTTCAAAAGCAAAGCATCGCTCTCGTGCTTCCCTGCCTCGTTCAGGCCTGCTATAATGTAGGGCTCTATTTCTCTGACATGTCAGCTCCAGACAATCAGTGTGGTGTAGTGGTTAGAGGTTTGTTGGTTTATTTAAGTGACTCTATAGCCTACCTTTCTCACTGAGACTGTCAAGGCAGATTACAAAATATAGAAAACAATTCAACCACATAGCTCAAGACCATGCAACATGGCTAGATGTAGAGAAATTAGGAAACAACACAATCTGCAAACTATCTAAGGAATGATTATAAAGGTACAAGTCAGGGCAGTAAAAGCAAGATGATAACATACACGGAAACATTGCAATCCTGTTCCCTTACATTATACTGTAGTTTCGATCTCTTTATCAAAATGTCCTCCTGACTATTTCTACTTGGCACAGTCTGAAAGAATAGGATCTGCGAGAGCCCAGGTTGAACCCCACTCTGCAATGGAAGCTTGCTGGGTGATCCTGGGCCAGTCACTTTCTCAGCCTAACTTATCTCATGGGGTTTGATGGGATAAAATGAAAGAAGAGGAGGCAATGTTGTAAGCCCCACTTGGGCTCATGGTAGAGGGAAAAGCAGGGGGGGAATTAATTAATTAAAAATAAAAGCTAGCTGTTCTGCTCTTTCACTGCACCTTTTATATTGCATACTTTCCATCCATTTTCATATTTCCCTCATTGTGTTACATACACCTGTTCTACATAAAGTCCGCGTGAGCAAATGTTCCCAGCTTCATTTCTTTTTAAACACATTTATAAAAACGTAAATGGTCAGAGATGCTCTTCTTTTCATGATTGGTTTTGTGGGTACATTAGTATGGTGTGTGCGTGTTGTGCAGTATTAATCAGCCATTTATACATACAGTGTGCAGCTTTGTTAACTGTAATATATAATGCTGCTGATTTATTGTTGTATAAATAACTTTGGAAATGCATACATTTTAGCAGGGAGACTTGGTGCAAAGAAACAGAAAACTGCACAAAAATAATCACACATTCAGTTCACGTAAAGGAGAAGCCAAATGATAAAAGGGTTTGGCGGGTTGAAAGAGCAAGGATCAGGAAGTTGAAGTCATCTCTAAGTTGAACCTGGGTATCCACAGTCCTAGTTGCACATCTGCATATCAAAAGCACAAAGACAGGACCTGTTTTGTGTATGCTTCCTATCAAGTCATTTCTCTTCTACCAAATCAGTCAAAAACTGCTTGGGAGCAAAACAATTAGCCCTTCTCCAAAGATTCTGCTGTTCAGACATACACAGTAACCTATGTGAAGAGGGTAGATTTGGGGAACATGTGAACACATAAAACTGTTTTCTACTGAATCAGGCCATTGGTCCGTTAAGGTCAGTACTGTCTACTCTTGACTGGCAGCAGCTCTCCAGGATCTCAGACAGAGGTCTTTCACATCACCTGCTTTTTAGTCACCACCTACTCTTTTTAAACTAGAGATGCCAGGGATTGAACTTGTGACTTTCTGCATGCCAAGCAAATGTTCAGCCACTGAGCTGCAGCCCCTCCACAAAGCAACTCAAGCACTGCTGGGAGTAGGTGTGAATGGGGTTCAAGGGACACCATCTGCTGTGGCTCCTATGAAGGCCAAACTTTGGCCTCCGTAAGGTAGAAATGACACCACTTCATTATGGATAAACGCCCTCTATAATTATTTATAGGGGACCCAAGGCAGGTTACATCATTCTCCTCTCCTCCATTTTTATCCTCAGATTGAGAGGTAAGTTAGGCTGAGATGTGTGACTAGCCCAAAGTCACCCAGCAAGCTTCCATGGCACAAGTGGGGATTCAAACCTGGGTCTCCTAGATAGGAGTCCAACACTCTTAACCATGACACCAAACTGGCTCTCTAGGACTGCCAACTCCAACCTGGGAAATTCCTGAAAATTTGGGAAGTGGTGCCTGGGGTTGGTAGAGTTTGGGGAGGGGAGAGAGTTCAACGGTGATGCCGTGGAAATGATCTCTGTAGTCTGGAGATGAGTTATTATTCCTGGAGAACTCCAGACCTACCTAAGGTTGGTAGCTTTCCTCTCCTCCCCTGTGCTGCATGGAAGTTCTCATGCTTGTACAAAGAGATGTGAAAATATCTCTAAGGGATTCTTTTGCTCTGCATGTGCAATGGCAGGGAGGAGCAAATGAGAAAATATGTGACAGAGTCATACATTAACTTTTCTGAAGGCCTCTCGAGAGACTTCTGGAAAGAGAGTGTTCACTTACAAACTGCACAGGAGTGAGCTTTCCACATCTTAATTGGCTAACAATATAACACAGGAGAAGCAGGTCAGAGAGACAGAGCGATTTGTCAAGCTTATTACGAACGCTGGGCAAGTTTAGTGTGCAGCCCTCTTGGGGAGCCAACATGTTCTGCACTGAGTGAGAGCGAGAGAAAGTGGATGGCACCAGGCAGCAAATCTAAAGACAAATGACTCGTGAACAAGTAGGCAGCTGAGATCTTTGCCCGTGCATAACAGAGAAAGGTGGGAGATAAATAATGTGATGTGCATCCTTCGGGGGGAAAGGAAGGAAACCAAACGAGACAAGGGTGCAGCTCTTGGCATGATGTAGCAAAACAGGGATTAATATGAATGTCTAACCACAAGCCATACTGGGGGAGGGAGGGGGGAGTTTGAAGCAGAAATCAAAGAAGTTATATCCAAAAGGTGAGAAGCAAATCATTATATTCTGCTCACTGTTCAACAGCATCTAGCTGGAAGCTGCTGCCGTCTTTTTGTCGCTGTATTTGAGACAATGGCAGCTCTCTCCCCATGGGCTAAGAAGGTGAGTCTCTTGCCTTAGCAGCAGGCACGGCAATCAAAGCCCAGCTGAGCACCTCTGCATCTTCCCAAACAGCTAAACCTGCCAACATGGCCCAGAAAAAGGGGGAGAAAGGAGTAGCCCTCAACAATGACATCATATACTGCACTGCAACAGCCCTTGTTTATAAATGCCAGCAGAGGCTATAGGTAAGCAAGGACCCTCTTCCAGGAGTCAATAAGCAAGCAATAAACAATCATTTACTATTCATGTTAGTATTCGTATTAATTCAAAAGCTTGTTGCTATCCCGAGGAACTGAAAGCATATGCCAGAATGGCCAGCAACCCAGAGGAAGCACTTTGGGGTTGTGGACAATGACTTTAGCATGATGTCACTTCCAGTGCAAAACGGGAAGTGACATCATCACATCAGGGTGATGCTCTTGGATTCACCCAAAATTCTATTGTTAGGTTTGGGGTGAATTCTTGGGTTGCCCCAATGCAGTTGCATCACTTCAGATTTTGTGTTGGAAATGACATTGCACATTGGCATGACACCGAAGAGCCCCACTTTAACCCTGCCAGCCTATCACATGGAAGCAGAGAACAGGGGGCCCAAGCCACTATAGTAGGAGACACGGACCCTCTGATATGAACACTGCCTTATACTGGGCCACACCATTCATATATTTAATTTAGTGTTGTCCACCCTCGCTGGCATTGTCTCTTCAGGGTTGCAGGCAAAGGAAGGACTTTCCCAGCACCTGATATGTGAGATCCTTTAACTGCAGGGTTGAACTGGGATTGAACCTGGAACCTTCTGCACGTAAAGCAGATGCTCTGCCTCTAAGTCATGACTTCTTTTGGAAAGCCCTGACTATGTTAATTGGGATCCCATTTGGCTGAAGCCATTAATCCCAGCACTGCAACATGACAATAATTTCCATCTCTCTCTCTTTTTTTATTATTTATACCCTTACTTGGTTAAAACACGGATGAGGCGACGACAGGAAGGCCTCATAATTGTTTTACAGAAGCTATTAAAATGCGCTATTAAAATAAGCTTAATGAATAGAAATTAATATCTGTTAGGGCAGCTCTGACCTCCTGTCTTACAGGTTCCATTTATGTCTTGTTTGATGAAAGTTCTTGCAGACTACGAAGCAAAAGGGCACCCTGATTTATGAACAAGACTTATTGTCGCAGTGGCAGATTTGTATAATGAGAAATATATTAAATCTAATGAAGGAAAAGCGTGCTTACTAAGGCACTAGGACTCCGCCATGATTAAGTGATTCAATATCCCTCAGCGCCTTCATTTAGACAATGCATCGGGGCATGGAGCCAAGCTACCATTGTAGCCTCCTGTACTAATGACAAATGCTAGCCCGTGATGACTACTTGTTTTCTTTTCTTTCTTTCTTTTTTCAGTTGAGGTGATGAAGTTGGAAGGGAGTAGCTTGGAGAGCCATAAGTTAAGAAGACAAATGTCTGGGATGCAAATCTCACGTTGATTGTTACCAAAAGAGAATCTGTCAGAAGCTATTTCATACCATCTCCATGTGGTGAGGCTACTTCCAGAGATTCAGACTTAATGGCCCCTTGTCAACAAGGCTCATGCCAGTTGATATCACTGAGCTGTTACCCAGTGGAGTTCCTCCCATTATCCTTTTGAGGAGGGATGACACCAGATGGACCACCAATGGATGCTTAGTTACATGTTTTTTTCTTCCTGAATCCTGTGCACCAGGGGATGTGATGAATACCGCTTGAAAATTAGGCCCAATGGGGGAAGAGTTGCTGTCATCTTGGGAACAGGAGAAGAAGAAGAAAATCCAACAAGTCAATGACTAGTTGTAAAAATATGAAGCACCACCATTTCATCGCTGGCTAATCAGTAGATCACCGGGAAACGGCAGCAATAAGCTGTGGAAAAGCTTTCTCGAGAGGTGGAAAATGAAGAAAAAACATGAAAAATATTGCCAAGACAAATGCAGATCAAATGATAGGAAGCACTGATTAAATATCTCCAGTTTATATTCCCTTGAATCCTTGCTTGCTGGAGGATTTATGAGGTGCTTCCCACTTCCTCTCCAGCATTCACACAATAAACAATGGACATCTATGTCACTGTCCAGTTGCATGCAGACCCCATTCACATGATTTCTCTTAACCAGCCCCCCCCCAAAAAAAATTGGGGAGCAAATTTCACATCCATGGTTTTTCATGATGTGAGATCCATATGGAGGATACATCTTATATCTGAAAGGTGGAAGGGAAGTACACCACCACATGAATGTCCCCAGACAACATATATATGGGGAGTCCAGTTAAATTCTAAAGAAGAGTCCACATAGATTATTTTGTGTAATTGAGTCTTATGCCCATTTCTTGAAGGCAATCTATTCATTTGCATTTTTAAAATGATTTGCATGCAAGAAGAAAACAAAATAATGATGAAGATCATTTATAAGATGTTTTGTTACCAATTTCTCATCTGGGATTTATTTTCCTTGCCCTTTTCTGTTTTCCACCTGGATTTTCAGTACAGCTTACTCCATAAATGTCTGTCTTTTGCAAGCTGAAGCAACCATAGACATATGTTTATTAGAAGAAAGTCGTAATTTACACTTACAGATTTTCTAACACCTACTATCTGAGGTCATTTAACTGGAGATGCCAGAGATCTGACCTGCTTCAAGCAATGCATGAGTTCTACCACTTAAGTTATAGCTCTGGCAGATTTCCAAAAAAATAATTTATTCCATTATAAAATAAAATATTCAGAATCAGAAGGTGGAAGATATCTTCTGCAAATATGTCTCTTAGCTGAGGCTTTTAATACAAATTGGACAACCCGGTACTAAAAATGTTGGATGAGATCTACAATCTCATATAGACCATGGGCTACTGTTTTTGCATAAGACAGTCAGAATCCATTGTTCGCATTAGGAAATACCTGTTCATTCCCAAAATGTCAGAGTTAAATTTAGGATTGCTTCTAACAATACAGAAATGTCACTGATGTGGGTGAGTCTTAAAATCTTATCCATGTTAACAAATGTCTGAACCAAACCTTCCTCCAATATCTGAAAAACCTACTTTATTTCTATTCTTTCCATAAATGGTCATGGTTAGTGGAGATCTGAGGGACTGAAAGAAACAGCAGCAATGAGAAATTCAAAACCTTTCCTAGTTAAAATCTTTGTGGAGAGGGAAACTGCTCTTCAGTTTCACAAGCCACAGAAGCAAGAACGCCACACTGAAGATAAACCATGGCTTGCAATCATTTGCCTGTGCTTAGCATCTTGATTTCACCTATCTGAAGGCTGTAAAAGCCAATTACAGAGAGAACGGAAAAGGAGATTTTGAGACCAATCCTAAACAGGTCTACTTTGAATCTTGCTCAAGTCTATTCAACGGTTTTTAATGCCAGGAAAGTGTTCTTGAAGTGGCACTGCTTGTTTTTCTGCATCTCCAGTTAGAAAACAATGAGAAGTCACTTGTCCAAGAATATGGTTCCATTCATTTGTTTTTACATAATCTGACACCGAAAAGAGAGTGTGAAGCTCTTAAATCCCCCTGAAAGAGCGCAAAAGTTTTCTCACAATTGTCTGCAAGCATATCTGAACATTTAACTATGGGTAAAATTCAGCCCTGTAAAACCCATCTAGGACTATATGTCTATGATATGGGATGTGGAATGGTATGGTATAGCCTGATCTCATCAGATATGGAAAGCGAAGCAGCACTGGTGCTTGAACGGGAGACCACCAACATGCTCTCCAGAGGAAGGCAATGGCCAACCACCTCTGCTTCTCACTTGCCTTGAAATCCCCTTCCTGGGGTCGCATAAATCAGTTATGATTTGACAGCTTACATTCGTATCTGTGAAATGGCACTAGTAGGATCTTTCCTCATCCTTAAGCCTTGCCAAGTTCAGCTTCTGTAGATGGCACCCCTGTACATATTATCTCCCCCCCCCCAATATATTCTACAGAGTCAAGTGACATTAGAGCACAAGAGGGAAGTATAATCATTTAGCAACATTGGTGTCCTCAACTGTCAGTTTGGTAAACTTATATTGGCTGGTGAAAGCAGCACCAAATAAATACTGTCTCCGGCAATTAGCAGTATTTAATCTTTGAAGATGAGCTGGTATAATCAATTATGTATTTTAATTTGCCAGACAGCATTTTCCAGTGCTTAATTTTCTGCAACTACACCTTTCAAATTATCTTCAGGTGGTGCTTAGAATGTAATCATGGATGCTCATTCCAGAGCCTTTAGCGTTAAAAATTCGGCTTCTCTTTGCTCCCCAAAGTCAGGACTATATATAGCTGCCTCTGAGATGTCCTTCATCATGCCTCTGTTATCAGACAGCAGTCCGTTTTTTTTTGTTCCTTGCTGTCAAAACATCTGAGCTCCAAGGTTGACATCATGATCCTGAGAAGCTCCACTATACACAATGAAAACTGGTCTTGTGAACACTTATGAAGATGAAAGAATCACAGTTAAATGTGTTGGTTACTAAACTAAAACGGAAAGCATTTGGAAGGATTTGGTACCAGGAGTGCTGCTGGTATCAGTTATTATGATGTAGATATTTATACCCCACTTTTCTGCCCAGTGATGGACCCAAAGCACATTACAGCACCATTCTCCCCTCTTCCATTTCATCCTCACAACAACAATCCTGGAAGGTATTTTAGGCCAAGACAATGTGACTGGACCAAGAACATCCAACAAGCTTCCCTGGAAAAATGAAGATTTGAACTTGAGCCTCACAGATCCTAGTTTGATATTCTAATCAGTATACCACATTGGCTACCAACATTCTAGTCTACACAGTTTGGGTGGTAAAGCTAGTTTGTGACAAGCTTTGTAGTGCAGAATGGTAGAATATCCAAGTTCATTTAGTGATGACCTGGAATCATAGAACTGGAAGGGGCCATACAGGCCATCTAGTCCAACTCCCTGCTCAGTACAGGATTAGCCAAGAGCATCCCTGATGAGTGTTCACCCCACAGGAAGCCAAATCTGTTCTATGAATGCCAGATGCGCATGCCCAATAGCCCTTGGAGGCTGAACTTAGTCTTCCGTTATGGGACATATTTTGTTTTCCATGAAGCTCCCTGCCCAATTTGCCCTTTCAGATCCAAAGTTAAGGGCACTGCCATCTTCTGCCATCCCGCAATTTGATCTCCCCGTTCCTCCTAGTCTGAAGAGTCAGCCCTTCAGATGTGCTCATGTCAGCTGGAAGGATTCAGAAAGGTGTCTTTTAAACTGACAGACTAATAAGCCAATCAGTTCTTGACAATCAAGCAGCTTAGGAAGACGGGGGGGGGGGGAGGCTCGGTGGTTAGCAGCTCTGTCCCTCCACAATGGGCTGCTAAGAAGGGCGACGGAACAAATCCTTCGGAAGTGCTATTAAAAGAACACAGTCAAGGGGGGGGGGATTATATAGTCAGAATTGCTAAATTAGTTTACCTAAAATTGTATGTGTGAGTGATTTTAATCAAAATCTAATTTCCTCTCTTCTTAGAGTTACTGAAATGAGATTTTTTTTCCTAATTTACTTTTTGCGGTTCAAGTTTCTCATAATTCTTCGAGGGGAGTGACAGGACCGTGAAAAGCGTCTGCTGCTACAAAGCATTAAAAAAAATTAGATTTTCAAATTGATGTACTAAATTAAAAATGTTTAATGTTTCTCATCAAAGGCTTCGGAGTATGCACAAGGCCTTTGGTATCGTTAGAGGCACAAAGCTCCTCTCTCTTTTTTATTTTGGGTTCTTCGGTTCTCCTCCCAAGGCAAGTCTGCTGTGAAAATTAACAAGCTGTAAGCAAAGAAAATATTGTAAAACAGTGTTGCTGGAGAAGCCACCTTTTAATTCCCCTCTCCAGTTCTTCCAGCAATGTGACCTTTGAACGTTGCCAAGAAGAATAGGCTGTTGTGTACTGTTTGGTTTTTTATTTTCTTTGGCCCGGATCCCATAGAAATTAACATTCAAATTTTGGGTTATTTCAAATCTCTGCTTCTAAGAAAGTGCTTTTTTTATGTTTTTGTGTTTTGTTTTGCTGTAAATCAGCTAAAGTTGTCATGCTCAAAACCTAGGCGTTAAACCTCCCCCAGATGCTTGCTAAAATGACAAGAGAATATGGAATAATCTTGCCTTGTGCATTTTTGTCAAAGATTTGACAAGCACAACAATATTCTCAAGTAAGGTTCTTTTATATGGAATACTTGGCTACTTTGAAAGGCTGAGACAATATAAACAAACCTATCCTATTTTAGGCCCTTTCTCCAAAAAAAAGCTTAGGATGGCATCCATTGAGTTGAATCCTACAACTCTTTTCTGCCATGTTTTCTTCCAGTGGGGAAAGACTTTTGCGGGGGAAGAAAGACTTTCTTTGTTGGAGGAAGAATTGGAACCAGAGAGTCAAGGATCTGGCCCATGTTTCTTCCCTTTCTTCATTTATTTCCTCACAACAACCCCTGGTGAGGTTGGTTTGGTGTAGTGGTTAGGAGCGGGGACTCTTAATCTGGGAGAACCAGGTTTGATTCCCCACTCCTCCACATGCAGCTGCTGGTGTGACCTTGGGTCAGTCATGGCTCTCACAGAGCTGTTCTCTCAAGGGCTGTTCTCTCAGAGCTCTCTCAGCCCCACAGGGCATCTCTTGTGGGGAGGGGGAGGGAAAGGAGATTGTAAGCCGCTCTGAGACGCCTTCTGGTAGTGAAGGGCGGGTATAAATCCAATCTCTTCTTCTCTTCTTCTTCTTCTAGTTAGGCTGAGTGAGGGTGATGGGCCAAGGTCATCCAGTGAGTTTCATGGCAGAGTGGGGATCTCCTCCCAGTTCTCCCAAAGCCCCATTCAGCACTCTAACTGCTACACCACCCTGGCTCGTTTCACAGAGGTATGTGCCATGCAGAGTAAACATGCAGATATAACAGCACAACGCACTTCACATTCAATGTTAAGGCTGTAACTGAAAATATTATGGAACCATTATGGACTTCACCATTTTGAAGGCACTCTGCTTTGTAACCACAAGTTGGCAGGGTGCTAGCAAAGAAGAGAAGAGAGAGAGAAGAGAGAGAGAAAGAAGGGGAGGTTAATTTATTTATCATCATCCTCTCTCAGAAGAGCAACAGAACCTCCTAGAGACTGCCAGAGCATCCTGCAAGCCCTCTTCTGAGTCCCCTTACCTGGCAGGTCCAAGGAGAGGTCAATGCCATGACCTAACATCTGAGTCCCATAATTGCTTCAAAGCCAAAGGATTGAGGTGAGTTCACCCTGGTGAAGGTTTGCTGTTTGGGCTATTGTTCCTATTCTTTCAAAACTGCTATATGGACCACTGATCCTATTCTTTTTTCTTTGTTTTCACCACTCCCTTACCTTCCTTTGTGTACATTTCTACTCTTTCATTGGTTTCTGGCAAGTTGCCTTCAAACTAAATCTGCCTTATATTCTCCAATTAGTTCTTCTTAAAAAAAACACCCTACAATGATTCTTCTTTGTTGGCTAACTATCACGGCCATTTTCATTCCCTTCCTTTGCCACTGAACTGCATGCACAGGTTGTTGTTGTTTTTCCCTGTGGATCTGGATTTTCTTTTATTCCACTCTCATTGTTTTTATACGTCCCGACATAGCGTTGGTGCTGCTCACCACTGAACTGAGATTATTTCCTTTTTCTTAACTGGTTTCCTTTGTCTAAACAGCAAAGCCAGTATTCTGTTCTTCCTTTTTTAAATGGTTTTCTACTTTTGATACTACCAATCCTTCTTTCTTTGTACAGTCCTGGTTTTCCTGGCTGTGTTCAAACTTCGTTTTCCTCATATCTTCGTCACTGTACTTACTATGTTTCTCTTAACACACCTCTCCCCAGTATTCTTTTCCTCAATCAGTCATGGATTCTCAAAATTCTGTTTTTTTACTTCCTGCTTCCATTTCTCTGATTTAGGATTTGGGTATTATCGAGCTTTGTTCTTTGCTGTCTCCATTCTGTTCTGTTCTTCTACAGTTAATCGTTCGTCTTGTCTTCTTATTATGTCTTCATGGCTATCGGCTCTCTCTTTGAAGTTAAATTGTTCATAGTAGAGTCCTAAACTCTGCTTAGGATTCCAGAATCAAAATTATTTTCCCCTATGAGTCCCGCTTTTCCAGCTCCTTTGGTTTATTTTTTTAACTCCTGTTGATGTTATCATTTCTCCTTCTCAAGCTAGAAATCTTGGTATTATCTTTTTTTAAAAAAAATCTCCTCATTTCTTTTTCTTCTCAGATCTCATCACTACCTAAGCCCTACCATTTTCAGTTCCTAAAATCACTATTTTATTTTTCAGTGATTCTGCTCTTATTTTGGTTCATTCTCTCATTTTGTCCCCAGTGGAGTATTGCAATGCTCCTATTCCTACAGGACAGCTGCTGTGGTGTAGTGGCTAGTCCATCGAACAAGGGCTATCACACGCACTAATAATCCACTTTCAAACCACTTTCCAACTGGATTTTACTGTGGCCCAATCTGCATCTAGTGTTTGCTCCACTGTTTTACCAAACCCACGTTGGAACAGAAATCCCCCTCTGCATTGCAGGCCACTTTCACTTTGATTGACTGTCGGATTTTATGGTAGTGTCCAGACTGCACGCTGCTTCCATTTTGTTTGATCTCTCAGTTTTATGGAACTGTCTGCATAGATTTATGTCAGTTTTAAGGCTGTTCAGGGGTAACCCTGCAGTGAATACAGCATTGGTCTGGGGTATTTGAATGTGGTTTTGAGCTGCATCTTTTTCTGTTCCAGTGTGGGTTTGGTAAAACAATGGAGCAAATGCTAAATGCAGATTGGGCCTCTGTAAAGTGGCAAAATCCAGTTGGAAAGTGCATTGAAAGTGGATTATTTAGTGTGTGTGATCACAGCCTCAGGTTCAAATCCTGACTATACCATAGAAGTTTGCTGGGTTGCCTTGGGCCAGTCACACTCTCTCAGCCTAACCTACCTCACAGGGTTGTTGTGAGGATAAAGTGAAGAAGAGGAGGACTAGGTAAACTGCTCTAGGTTCCCATAGGGTAGAAACGTGGGGTATAAATGAAGTAAATAAAATTCCCAGCATAAGAGCCACTCTGGGTACCTCTGTAGAATACTGCAAAAAAGTACATATAAGAATCAGATTCTTGTTTCTGTGTTTCTTGTTACTACTGCGTAGAATTTTGATTTATGTGTATACATAAGCAACAGACTAAGGCAGAAAAAACTGAGATAGTTTTAAGAGAGAAGGCTAGACTGAGCCATTTTTGAAGGGAAGGGAAGGGAAAGCTTACAAATAGAAAACTCACATTCAGGGAGCAGACTGGGCTAGAAAGTTTCCTACTAATATTTTAGTATTTTACATGCAGGGATGTTTTTAATATGAGTAAGCATTCAAATGTGGTATCCCTTAACTGGTCAGAAATAGCACAGGATGCCACTTCGCACATAACAAATATGCGATGAGAGTATCCAGATTGTCTCATGCACTTCCCTAGAATGGGACATGAGCACTGCATACAGTTCCCACACACAATCTGCACTCTCACTACTAGACCTTAACTGTCAGCCACCTCTGGGGCCCTTGGTTGAACTGATGGGCACTGCTGAAATTTGGATAAAGGGTAGTTGGCAACACCACAAAATGGCTGCCATGAGAGGCAGGTCCACTCACAAAATGGATGCTATGAGGGGCCAATTAGACAGTGTTCATAGAATCATAAAGTTGGTAGGGACCTCCAGGGTCATCTAGTTTAACTTCCTGCACAATGAAGGAAATTCACAAATACCTCCCCATACACACACACATTTCTAGTAACTGCTGTTCCATTCCCAGCAGATGACAAAAAAGCTCCAGGATCGCCAGCCAAACTGGCCTGGAGAAAAATTGCTTCCTGATCCCAAAGTAGTGATCAGTATTTCCCTGGGCATGTAAGAAAGGGCCACAAGAACTAAGCATTGAGGCAGCCCTCCTGCCCTCCCTCTCATGAATTACCTGTGTTCACAGAATCAGAATTGCTGTCAAGTGGCCATCTAGCCTCCATTTGAAAACCTCCAAAGGAGGAGCACCCACCACCTCCTGAGGAAGCCTGTTCCACTGAGGAACCACTCAAACTGTCAGGAAGTTCTTTCTAATGTTTAGACAAAAACTCTTCTGATTTAATTTCCACCCATTGGTTCTGATCCAATCTTCTAGGGCAACAGAAAACAACATACCATCCTCTATATGACAGCCCTTCAAGTACTTGAAGGTGGTTATCGTATCACCTCTCAGTCGTCTCTTCTCCAGGCTAAGCATACCCAGTTCCAATGAGGAAGACCACTATTTCTGAATGGGACCCTCCTGTGGACCTACATGTGATGCTTCCTAATAACTTCTGGAGCAAGTCCTACACCAATGAGCTGGCTCTTTGGTTTGGTGTTTTAGAGAAGAAGCAAGTGGGCACCAGAAGATACATCTGTGGATACCATGGCACCCACAGAAGCAATGTTAGGGATTTCTAGGCTATCTTGATGACTAGTATAACTGGAAATGGCCAATTAGCACCCATTGTATCATCCCTCTTTACAAGATCTAGGCTTAATTGAACGGAAATGATCAAAGTCTTAATTGCAACTCCTGCCCGACCAACAGAGTCTTAAATGAACTCAGACCTGCTGCTCCGCTAAACCAAATACATCATTATTGGTTTTGTTTCCATAGCTATCTAAACATGGCAGCACAGCCTGTACATAGACACAGGAAGTGATTTTTGGTAGGCTTGCTACTTTACTCAAACAGCAGTAAAGCTTTTTAATAGCGAGCTAACTTTCACTAACAGATTGCCATTGTTTAATATCAAGGTGATTAGGAAAGCAATAAGGAAAGATCAGATTAATAACGTTTTCCAGCTTCCAAATTTAATAAGAAGCCTTATGTTTGCTCCAAGTGCAGATATTGCAAAGGATAGATCTCAAATACAATAAAGAGAGGGGGGAAATAAAAGCTATGAAACCCCCAACAGTTGGAAATGTAGGTCCGTATGGTTTTATAACCCATAAAAGTTGCTGAACCACAATATGAACCAGACATAAGTGTATGTACACTATGCGCATATGTGGCATCTACCCATCAGTCATAGAGATGTTATTTCTTATCTATTTCTACTGCATTTGATGGACATTTCAACTGAGAGCAAGTTCCAGATGTTTCTCTTGTTTCATATTTAGTTAGTCAAATACAGCATACAAAAAAATAAAATATAGACAATCATATTTGGGGTTTCTTAGTGCAAGTAGTGAGAGTATAAATCTTATGCTTCTGCCACTGTGGCAGAATGTGCCTGCTCCCATCCTCAGCATCCCAAGGAAAAGAGAGTCTGCCTTCCCCTTGCAAGGCAGTTTTTTAATAATCTGTGTTTCGTCCTCCTTGTCCCCAGTCAGCCCAGGTCAAGGCTTCTTTTCCTGTTGTCTCCAGGAAGCCCCTTCCTGTAACCTGTCTAGCAAAAAGTCCTCCAAGCCTCTATGTTCCCTGTTTGCAGAAGTGGGGCTGAACTGGCCCATCCCATTGTCTCTAGCAAGACGCACTAACATTTCTTAAGAGATGCATCTGGAAGGCCATGGGCTACTTTCCTCCCCATCCTTCTTGTTCTTAGCTGGGTGGGAGACTGGTTAAGTGAAGCCCTACTTGTTGCCAACCTCCCAGGAGACTAGGCATTTCTCCATAGCCACCAAAGACTAACGAGGGGCAAATGCTGCGGGCACTCTAGGGCTATAACAAGCCACCTCTCTGCAGTATTGTACCATGTTCCAGCTCTAGACAAGACCCCCATCTCTCTATCTCCCAAATACCTTTGATGAGACCACCAAGACAAGGGGAGGAATCTATTGGGCCAAAATATGATACACAGAATGCTGGACCAGTCCAGCTCAGAATTGTGTACTCCAACTGGAAGTGACTCTCTGGGGTCTTATGCAGAGACAAGTCCTTTTTTAATAGCAGTTGTTAGCTAAGAATCCTTAATCACAGAGACCACAGACTGAACCTGGGATCTTCTGCATGCAAAGTACTTGATCTCTGAGCTCCCTGTCTCCAGCTTCCAACTGACAGTGATGGGACCATCAGAGGTAGACGAGGAAGCAGCCAGGCATTTCTCCATCATTCCTACATCAAGCCTAGCTGAGAATCCACTCTATCTCAGAGTATTCATTTTTAATGCTGTGTGTACTGGGGGTGAAGAATTCTTGTGACCCACTTTGGGAGCCAGTTTTGTCAGTATAAAATCCTGGTGGGTTCTAGCAATTACACTGACACTTGGCTCACAAATCAGGAAGACTGCTGCCAGCTAAGGAGTGGTACATAATACTGAATACAAATTGTAATTGTTTGAAACTTTGATCAGGATCGTATGGTTGCAGGTTCAGAAACAGAACTGTGGGGTGCGATAGTCCATTCCACTCCGGGCTTTCCCAGCCCACTCAGTATTGGTAACACTTCTGGAGTGGCCTCTCTTAACTATCCTGCAATCATGAACTTCTTGTCTCAGAGCTGTGGCTGTGTGGTAGAGTATCTGCTTCGCCGGCAGAATGTTCCTGGTTCTGTCCCCAGCATCCCCTGTCAAAAGTATCGGGCAATGTGAAAGACATCTGCCAGGAGCCTTGGAGTGACACTGACAGTCACAGCAGACAATATCGACCTTGATTAACCAATGATTGGTCTCAGTGCTGTTGGCAGAGTAATTAACACAACAACAGTACACAGCCTGATTAAGAAGAAGAAGAAGAGAAGAGATTGGATTTATACCCCGCCCTCCACTCACTTGGAGTCTCAGAGTGGCTTACAAACTCCTTTCCCTTCCCCTCCCCACAACAGACACCCTGTGAGGTAGGTGGGGCTGAGAGAGCTCTTTCCCAAGCTGTCCTTGAGAGAACAGCTGGTACAGAGCTATGGCTTGCCCAAGGTCATCCAGCCAGGTGCAAGTGGAGGAGTGGGGAATCAAACCTGGTTCTCCCAGATTAGAGTCCGCGCACTTAACTACTACACCAAACTGGCTCAAAGAGTAGATAAAGGTTTAGTCAGGAATTAACATACTTGATGGGAGAGAAGAGAGACAGAGAGAGGTTCCTAGCTACATCTCTAGCTGAGAGCTTGGGTAGGACTGAGTGTGGCATTTCTGAAAAAGAAGGGGGAAATTGTCCTGAAAGTAACTATCTGGAGACAGACAAGGAATGATATTTAACAGGAGAGAAGGTGCTGACCTCACTATCCTGGCTAATTGTCTTCTTGCTGCCCCCTGCAAGGTCTTCTTCTCTTCTTCTTTGTATACCAGACACTGCCTTTTCAACAAGTATAAGGCAGCTTCATAGGCTCTTGAGTTCCACTGGTGTTTCACCAACCTTCACAGACTTCACAGGGTCTAGGTTGCAGTTCTCTCTCATTCTCCCCTGTGCTTTAACTCCTTTCTTCAGCCCCACAGTTGTTCCGTTCTCTCGCCCAGAGGAAGAGCACAAAGTTTTTCCAGGTCACGCTAAAAAGGCCATTGTGAATAGGGTTGTCAGCCATTGGCTGGCAACCAGAGGAGAGGGAGAAGAAGAGTGTGAACAAATGAGGAACAGCCCTTCTGGTAAATATGCAGAACTGACATCATGTTGCCAGTGTGACGTCACTGTATCACTCTAGGATTTGGACAAAACTATTGTAAAACCATAGACTTTGTCAGTTTTAGAGCATTGCGCTGATGTCTTGCCAGCAAAATGATATCACTGAAAGGTATTTGCATGATGCCACTTTTTTGAAAAATTTCCCCTCCGGCCTTCAGCTGGCTGGTGGACAACAGACAGGGAGGCCTGATCGCCCTCGCTGGGAAACCCATCTAGAAAATTCTATCCCACCATTCCTCCAGGAACTTCAAAGTGGAAACATAGCTCTCCATCATCTTGTTCTCAAAACAACCCTATGAGGTAGGCTGGGCTGAAAGTGAGAGTGACCTGCCCAAGTTTCCCCAGAAAGCTCAAAGGTAGACTGAGGCTTTGTACCAGGTCTCCAGATCCTGTTCTGATATTCTCACATCCTACACCACACTGGAAACTCATTCCCTAGGATCAACATTACTGTTGCTGACACGCATTTCCAGACCCTCTGCTTTATCAAGAGAAGAAGGGCTGGTTTTTCTACCCTGCTTGTTTCTACCTTTAGGAGCCTCAAAACTGCTTAAAATCTCCTTCCCTTCCTCTCCCCACAGCAGGCACCTTGTGAGGTAAGTGGGGCTGAGAGAGTTCTGGGAAAGAGAACTGTGACTGGCCCAAGGTAGGGTTTCCAGCCCCCAGGTCCCAGCAGGGGTTCCCCAGCTTTGAGGGGCTTTGATCTGCCACCAGCCAGCTGGCTGGTGGGGGAAATCCCACCCCCAAACAAGGATGTCATCACACGATGCCCTGACATGATGATGTCACTTCCAGGTGATGTCATTGTGTCAGGGACATCACACATGATGTCCCACCCACCCCCAGAATGCCCCCCAAATCCCCCCACCATGATGGTGAGGGGACCTGGCAACCCTAGCCCAAGGTCACCCAGTAGGCTTCATTTGGAGGAGTACAGAATCAGACCTGGTCCTCCAGATTAGAGTCCATTGCTCTTAACCACTACACCACGTTGGCTCTCAAGAGGCAACTACAAATCCCATTTTCTTTCACTATTTCTTTATATTATCATCTTTCAAATCCAAGAACCCCTTTCTTGTTGCCAGCTCTTGCATAGTCTTTCCCGTTGGATGCTCTTCATCTCTCAAGTCCCACCATTTCTAGTCTTGGGCATCAGTTGTCCACTTCCAAATATTTTGCTGCACCACTCCCATCCTCCAAGGACGGCAAGTCTGCACCCAGTCTCCATGAACTCATTTTCACCATATTCATGGATGTGAAACATAATCAGCCCGACTTAATTTGCAGCAATTATTTCGAGCAATAGGGTAAGTGGCAGTTTTCCCCAGGACAGCCAGGAACTAGGAAATGATTGAACTAGCATGCAGAGCGAGCCAGGGTCTGGAAGCGAAAGTAAACAGGTCTCCAATTAGATTAGATGATTATCACTACTCCAATGAAGGCAGACTTATACTACCCTCTCACATTTTTATGCCAATTCTCTCTTGAGAATCTCAGGATTTTGAAACATCTTCAAGGCTGCCTCACTGACTTTCAGGGCCAACAACAGGGATAGGCATGACTGGGAAGCTACCAATCTTAGGAGGGCCCACCGTTTACATCAGCAATGAGTGCCCATCCCCTCCCCCCAGTAATAGCAATTTGTAAGGACCCTGCCCCCTCCTCCAACTGAGACCCCCATGGTTAGTGGGGTTCCCATCTTATTTTGGACTTAGTTGTTTGAAGAGGCTCCCCCTTTTGGAGCCTAAGGCCCAATTTACACCTCCCCTCTGAAGTAGTTTGACTGCTGTCTTTTCCCAAGCTTATTTCACGCTGGTTTCAAATTTCACTCCAGGGGGTCTGAAGAGTACTAAGCAACAGCATTTGTTTAAAGCAGTATAATGCTAGTTTGACCACAGGAGGACAATTAATGAATGTAAACATTAATTTATAAACTAGAAAAGTATGGTTTGAAAGTAGAAACAGGTATAGACAGGTTTTTTTGAAACTAGAATGATTCTAGCGGGAAAGTCAGATGTAAATTTGACCTAAGTGCCAGGGGACTAAGTTCAGTAGAAGAACTCAGTGAGCACTCCATGAAATTGCTGAGCAGTCAGGTTAGAATGGGTAAAAGGAAGTACTTCTTCGACCAAAGAGTAATTAACACATGGAATTCACTGCCACAGGAGGTGGTGGCAGCTACAAGCATGGGTGGCTTCAAGAGGGCATTGGATAAACATATGGAGCAAAGGTCAATCAGTGGTTATTAGCCACAAGGCATAGATAGGATCTCTCAGTCTGGGGGGCAAGTGATACTCTGTATTCTTGGTGCTGGGGGGGCATAGTGAAAGGGCATCTAGTGTCCTGGCCCCACTGGTGGACTTCCTGATGGCACCTGGTATTTTTGGCCACTGTGTGACAGAGTGTTGGACTGGATGGGCCATTGTCCTGATCCAACATTGGCTTCTCTTTTATGTTCTTATGGACCTGAAACCTGAGGGGTTTCTTATGGACCTGAAACCTGTGGGGTTTCACCTGGGTACAGCCGTGAAAGCCCAGGAAAGAGGTAGGATGTGCTGGCATTGCAAACTGATCAGGTGCAATCTCCCCCAGCTCAGGATTCTTAATAAGACTTCACTTCATGCTCAATAACAAAAGACTTTTCAACACTGAAATATCCTGGCATACCCCAGAGGTGTCCACCCATCCCAAGGAAGTTGCTATTTCATTAACCAATGCCTGGTTCATGTTTTCCCTTTTTTTAGCTCAATCAAGAAGGGCACTCAGGTCATTAATTTACTCTCCGTCTTGTTTCAGGAGCGATCTTGACTCACCCAAGCTTTTGTTTCAGTGCAGATGTAGCTTACTTCAGCTTAATTAAAGTTATGGTAATCATGTTGCCTCAACTGGGCTCTTTGCACCCATGCGGATACTGCTCACAATAGATCAAGATATTTTCCCCACTCTTCCCCACCACAGTTTGACAGCAGTTAACTTTAAACCAGCTGTTAACTTTAAACTAGTTTGACAGCAGTTAACTTTAAACCAGCCAACTTTAAACCAACTTTAAACCAGCCAACTTTAAACTTTACATTTTGGACCAATCAGGTTCCTGGGAAAGCTATGGTACCCTTTCCCATAAAAAGACCATCCCAACCCAGTGAAAGTGTGCCAGGTTTTCCAGTGCTACCTGAACACCCCTGCAACACAGTTGCAGGCTCCTCTTCAGACTTCAAGCCCAGGATTTCAGGTTGTATGTCCCTTCTCTAAAACTTCCCAATTTCCTCCCTTTTTCTTATTTATCAAGTGCACCCTCTTGCTGGTGTATCTACGTGTTTGCGATTACTTGGGGAATGAGTTCTCAGGTGCTTAGTGTAGGTTCTGTACATTTTTATGTCTTTTACTTTATTTTGTATAAAATAATTTGTGCCTACAACTCTCACTCTCTTTCATAATTTTATTGCGGGGTACGCCTACCGAGATCTAACCTGGTGTATACAGGCCTACAAGATCTTGCGTTATTCCTTTCTGGAACCCCTTTTAAAGCTAATTTCCCCTTCTCTGGGTCCAGTTTGGGTAACAAATTGGCCCTCCAGGATGTACTAGGCCTCTTCTGTCCTTTGGCATGCATACCATCACAAGCAGCAGTTATTTTGCCTCCATCCAGCTGGGGCCTGGAATTCTCCCAGAATTCCAGACTACAGAGATCAGTTCCCCTGAAGGAAATGGTAGCTTTGGAAGGCAGATTCTATAACATCACATCTAGGGGTTGACACTGGCACTCCTGCAGGACAATTTAGAGGAGCAGGGGCAAGTGCTTCAAGGGTCACATCAACTGACGTCACTTCTAGAGTAAACCTAGAAGTGACTTCATGGTATTGGGGCCAACTCTGTGATGTCACTTCTGGTTTTGTGCCGGAAGTGACACCACACATCAACTCACCTGTAAAGTTGGGGTGAGGGATGAGGGTCCAGCCTGGGAGGAGTCCAAACTAGCTTGATCATGTCTTTGCTGATCTCCCCTCCTCAAACTTCATCCACTCTAGGCACTACCCCCAAATCTCCAGGAATTTCCCAAGCCAGAGTTGGCAATCCTGAATAGCACCAATAGTTCCTCCTCACCATCCTTTCCCATCTCCCAGACAATCAATGGGCAGCCATCTCCTGCTTGCTCTGCTGTCCCCTCTCCATTTGCCTTCCCAAGCAAGCGGCAGTTTCTAGAAGAAGAAGCAGCTGAAGCCAACCAGAGGGGAAAGGCAGGTTGAGGACTGATGGCTGCTCATTATTCTGGGCAGGCAGACATCTGTACACAGACCACCTCTCCTTCATTTGATCTTTTTAGCAAGCCAGTGTGGTAAAATAGGCTGACAGTGAGTGATTTGTCCAAGGTCACAGTCTGAGCCCCTGACGCTTGAAGGACCCTACATGAAGTTAGATGGATCTCAAAGTCCTCGCAGTGAGGTTTGCTGTCTTCTCCTTCCCTGAAAGAGGTAAGTTCTGTGTCTGCCAGGGCAAGAGTGTTTTCTGTGGCAACCAAATCCTTAGGGAACAATCTGTGCTGAAACAAGGGCTGCCTCGTCTCTAGTCCAATTTAGATGGCAGCCTGTGGCTATTTTGTTTAGGTGGGCTTTTTCTGAGTGTTTAATTGTGTTATGGTTTCAAGGTGTCGGCTTTAAGTGGTTTGTTTTGTTACAAACCACTTTGAGCACTGAGGAAAAGCAGTCCAGAAATACAGTAAATAAATCAATATCCTTAAACCAGCCCTGTAATGTAGGTTAGGCTGAGAGAGAAAGAGAGAATGTGACTAGACATAGGTCACTAAGCATACTTCATGACCAAGTGGGGATCTCCCTGTTCCTACAGCAGCACTCTAACCACTATAGTATTCTGGCTCCCTAGTTTTAAAAAGTGATCTTGGCCAGAAAAGCTAGGAAAACCCCTTCCTAGGATCTCTGCAGATTTGCCATGAGCCAGCACAGACCATACTACGCAAGGTAGACCAGTGGTCTGATCTAACGTAAGTCTGCTTTACATATTCTTCTGAGAAAATGTCCCCAGCATGTCTCTTTCATAGGGATGCCAGCCTCCAGGTGGAACTTGGGGATCTCCCGAAATTACAGCCCATCTCCAGACTACAGTGATCCGTTCCCTTGGAGAAAATGGCTGCTTTGGTGAAGATTATGGAAAGTGCGGAAATGGACAAATTGACTTTGGTATCAAAAGGGCAAATGGAAGAAGATTTTGTTGGGCGATGGACTCCGTTTTATAATTGGATAAGAGCAGGGCTCTTTTTGTAGAAAAAGCCCAGCAGGAACTCATTAGCATAATAGGCCACACCCAACAGGAGAAACTCATTAGCATATTAGGCCACACCCCTGGCCGCACAGCTCCCTCCCAGGATTGGCTTCCTCAGATGCCCCATGGCTTGCGGGGACCATGGGGAAGCCGAGGGAAGGAAGGCAGTTTCCGGATCAGCTTCCCCAGGAGCCCCGCAGCTGCAGGGAGCCTGGGGAACCCAAGGAGGGGAGGCAGTTTAAACTGCCTTCCCTCCCTGGATCAGCTTGGTTTCCCCAGGCGCCCCACGACTTGCAAAGGTGCCTGGGGAACCCAAGGAGGGGGAGGCTGTAGGCGTAGCCAACTTGGAAGCCAGCCGGAACTCCGTTCCTGTGCGTTCCTGCCCCAAAATAGCCCTGGATAAGAGAGAAATACAAAGATATGAACTCCTTAATATTATAATATCAAGAAGATTTTATGAACTTTTAAAATCTCACCGTCTCTCTCTCTATAATATGAAACGATAAGTATAGAAAAGTTATATGCAGAAGTCTTATTATTTTTGTTCCTTTCCCTGCCCCTCCCCCTTTCCTATCTTTGTGTATTCTAAAAACTTAATAAAACTAACTTTAAAAAAAAGAGAGAGAAAATGGCTGCTCTGGAAGATGAACACTATGACATTGTATTCTCCTGAGGTCCTTGTCCTCCCCAGACTCCAACCCCAAATCTCCAAGATTTTCCCAATCGGGAGCTGGCAACCCTACCCCCGCTCTCCCCCACCGCTGGCCAGGGAGGGACATGGCAATAATACTCTTTCTGGTGATGATTATCCTAGAATTCTAGTGTTTGCCATCAGCCTTTGAACCTTCTCCCTTTCTGATTAACATTATACCAGTTGCTGGGGGGAGATGTTTGGAAGGATGATCAGGAGTCAGGTCAGGAAAAAGAATTAAATGCCCTCAGATGCAAACCAGGCCCGCCGGATGCCAAACATCAACGAGAGCTAATAAAACATGGAATATACATCACCCATTTACATTTATTGCACATTAAACCTCAGCACACAGAAAAGATAATGACAGATGCAAATTAAAAGCTCTCAAACAGTTCATTTGTCAATGGGAAACTGGCATGACGCCACAGACCCAGATTTTCAACAGCGCCAGTGAAGAGCCGAGTTGCTCAGATGGTTCTATTAGATCAAAAATGAGCCCCATTAGGGAAATGATAGGGGTCCCCTTCCTTATTTGCAACATATAGATTTCTTGAAGTGGTTTGTTGGTTCACAAAGGTGAGATTACAGCTGAGTCTCTGGTTGATCATAGATCTCAGTCCCTTCTTACCATATTGTGAATTCTTTGCATTTAGCATAGTGGCTCTGAACACCAATGTAATAGGAGAAATGTCGCTAACCAAATGAGCTTACAGATTGACAAGGAAATCCAAAGTAGTATTTATTTCCTAACATACTGGATTAGTCTTCGTAGGGTGTTTTCTTCTTTTGGATCCCTCTTGAAAAGTATGTCAGAGTACTGGAAAGAGAACCACATAGGGTTGCCAACTATGGCTTGGGAAATTCCTGGATATCTGGGGGCAGTGCCTAGAGAGGAGCTCAGCAGGGTACAGTGCCATAGAGTCCAGCCTCCAAAGCAACTCTCCTCTCCAGGGGAACTGATCTCTGTCATCTGAAGATCAGTTGTAATCTCAAGAAAACGCCAAGCCCCACCAGGAGGTTGGCATCCCAAGTGCCACAGCCCTAGATTTGTGTGTGCCCCCCCCAGTCCATGCCTTAAAGAAGGCTATCCCCCCCTCCCTTGAAGTAGTTTGTTGTTTTATATGGTCCCTCCTACAGAGCCCTTAATGCAAACACTGGATTTCTACAGCACCTCTGTCTCAATTTTTTTTGCTTTTCTTGTTTGTTTGTTTGTTTGTTTGTTTGTTTGAGGGATTTCTATCCCACATTCTCAATGCTTCAGGATTCACAAGGCAGCTACTGCTATTTAAGAAACGAAAGACACAAAGACTCAGTGTTATAAAACTAAAAGATTAAAAGCATATCAGTAAAAACACCTGCAAAAACCAACAGAGCCCTGGGTTTTTTCAGTCCATCCAATAAACGAGTGTCTGCCCCTCCCCTTGAAGTAGGGATGCCAGCCTCCAGGTGGGGCCTGGGGATCCCCTGGACAGAGATCAGCTCCCCTGGAGAAACTGGATGCTTTGGAGGGTGGACTCTATGACACTGTACACTGCTGAGGTCCCTGTCCTCTCCAAGCTCCACCCCAAAACCTCCAGGAGTTTCCTAACCTGGAGCTGGCAACTCTGCCCCCACCCCCCACCCCTTCCAGTACCCAGAGGGGACATGGCAACCCTATCAGTTTAGTGTAGGGGTTAAGTGAGAAGATTCTAATCTGGGAGAGCTGGGTTTGATTCCCCACTCCTCCACTTGCAGCTGCTGGATGACCTTGGGCAAGCTATAGTTCTGGCACAGCTGTTCTTGAAAAGAGTAGTTTCTGTCAGAGCTCTCTCAGCCCCACCGACCTCACAGGATGTCTGTTGTGAGGAGGGGAAGGGAAAGGAGTTTATTAGCCTCTCTGAGATTCCAAGTGAAGGGCGGGGTATAAATTCAATCTCCTACTACTACTATTCTTCCCTTGAAGTACTTTTGTTATGTCATAGGGTCCCTTCTACACTGGGTTTGTGCAGCCCCGTTGTCTCCATTTTGTTTTAGTCTTTCTTCTTTAATGAATTATTTAAGGAATTTCTGTCCCATCCTCTCAGCCCTTCAGAGTCGACAAGGCAGTCATTCCTGAGTAAGAGAGGAAAGACACTACAATAAAACTTTGGAACACTTTTCCTATGAAGAAAGGTTGAAGCGCTTGAGGCTCTTTAGCTTGGAGAAATGATGGCTGAGGGGTGACATGATCGAGGTTTATAAGATTATGCATGGGATAGAACAGGTTGAGAAATAAGTCATTTTCTCCCTTTCTCACAATACAAGAACTCATAGGCACTCCATGAAATTGCTGAGCAGTTGAGTTAGAACAGATGAAAGGAAGTGCTTCTTCACCCAAAGAGTGATTAACATGTGGAATTCACTGCCACAGGAGGTGGTGGCAGCTACAAACATGGACGGCTTCAAGAGCGAATTGGATAAACATATGGAGCAGAAGTCCATCAGTGGCTATTAGCCACAAAGTATAGATGGGAACTCTCAGTCTGGGGCAAGTGATGCTCTGTAATCTTGGTGTTTGGGGGGGGGCAACAGTGGGAGGGATTCCTGCCCCCACTGCTGGAACTTCTGAGGGCACCTGGTGTTTTTGGCCACTGTGTGACAGAGTGTTGGACTGGATGGGCCATTGGCCTGATCCAACATTGGCTTTTCTTATGTTCTTATGTTCTTATCCCCCCACCAACATTTCCAACAGACCTGGCAACCTTCACAGCAACATATGAAAGGCAGTGGCCCTTGTTGCTCTTGGGCCCATAAAAAGGGAGATCCAGTCTGTTTCATGATAGATCTGTAGGCAGGATTGCCAACTCTGGGTTGAGAAATTCCTGGAGATTTGGGGGGGGGGATTCTGGGGAGAACAGGGTTTGGAGAGGGGAGGGACCGCAGTGAGATGTAATGCCATAGAGTCCACCCTCCAAAGCAGCCATTTTCTTCAGGGAGACTGATCTCTGTAACCTGGAGACCAGTTGTAATTCTGAGAGGTCTCCAGCCCCCACCTGGAGATAAGCAGCTCTAGGGCACATGCCTTCTTTCATGGTTTCTACCACTCCAAATGCAGTTCTAACCTCACCAGTGTTGTATGGTAATATTTCACCTCAAAGCATCCTCACATGCGAAACCAAATAATGAACCCTTACTGAAATGAAAATTCACTAACAAATATCCTCAGTGACCATTTGATTACTAGGACCGTACAAGACTGTATCACCAAGTACTAAGACTTGTGCATGGGAGTTGGTTTCATTTCTTTTGTTTTTGTTATTAATTCCATGAGGGACCGTTTCATTATTGAGTTTTTCATATGGTTTTGTTTCATTATTGTTTCTGCCATTATTGTTGTTCCCCCCCCCTCCCGCCCCCATAATTCTATTTCATTATTATTACCCACGAGTTTCAGTGGAAGACACTCACACACACACACTCCTTTTCTCTGGTCTGTACCTTCACAGTTTTTCATCCAAATTGGACAAAACTCCGGGGGACTGCAGCACTCCCCCAGGACACATTGCCAGTCCTCCTTTTGGAAGCAATGAAAGGCACCCAGGTTTAATGACAGGAGAGATTCCAAACAGTTAACACAGTGCAGTGCAGCCACTGAGGCTGAAGAAGCATGAGGAAGGGCAGACGGACAAGGCAAGGGCAAAGGCTGCTAACCTCCAGGTGGCAGCTGGAGATCTCCCAGAGCCACAACTGATCTCCAGACTACACGCATCACTTATTGATTCATTCTTTATTCAACTTAAAACATGTATTCCACTTCTCCTGGAGCAAATGGATGCTTTGGAAGGTGGCATTATACTCTACCGAGGTCCCTCAAACCCCTCTCTCCCAGGCGGCACCCTCAAATCTCCTGGTTTTTCCAATCCCAGAGCTGGCAAAATGAAGCATTTGGTGGCACAAAGAGGGATGGCAGCAGGAGGACCTTGAGGTAGATTTGCTTGGTTGGGGAGAAGGTTTGGTGAGCAGCAAGAAAGCAGGGGAGGGCAGTCTGCAAGGAGAATTTGGGCAGGGCAGGGCAGGGCAGGGCAGGCCTTGAGAGGAGAGAGGAAGGCAAAGTCCCACCTTATGTGTGTCATCTTAGCAGCTATAGCTTTGAGGCAGTCAAGAAAGCCCAGGGCCTCTCTTCCTGCTCTCCCTAAGGAATGCTGTGCTGCTCTCGCTCTCTGCCCTTATGAGAGAAAGGCTGGCCACTTTGTAAAAGGGAAACCAGCAGAGGGCAGAGACTGCAAGAACAAAAGAAGCCAGAACAAAATGAAGAAAAGGTGCGGATTGGGGCATTCGTTTGGTTGGTTGGTTGGTTACAGGCTCTTTAAATGGGGAATCTGTTTCACTTTTATATTAATTACAATAATTACAAATGTATTTTTGTAATTCTTGTAATTAAAAAAATACATTTTTAGAACTTTAGAACTGAGAACTGAGCACTTTAGACTGTTAATTGTAAATTTGTAATCTGTATTTTAATGTTTTATATTGTTTTAATGTTTTAGTATGTTGAATCCTGGAGTACCAGGTCTTGTATGCCGCTCTGAGCCTGCAATTGCGGGGAGAGCAGCTTAGAAATCAAATAAATAAATAAATACATACATACATACATACATACATACATACATACAAAAGAAATGCACAAGTGTACCTGGTACTGGGTTCAAGGTGGGCGGTGCTGCTAGATCACCAAATAGCATCTCAAAGTGACATAACGGATATTTTTGATGAGTATTCTTCTAAGACGCATCAAAGGCATCCAGCCTACTGAATATACCACGGGCTTATGGCAACGGCTCGATTCAAGTATTTATTTCATCAACAAATAACAATTGGAGACCTGTGTTCCCTCTCAGTTAGTGTGAGCTAGCTCACAGTTCTTTAACCTCCAGCTCACACATATTTGTGTTAGCTCAGGAAGGTCAGCTCCAGAGCCAACTAAGTTATGCAGAAGCCAAATCCCTCACTCACAACATCAATGCCAGTAGCTCACAAAGTTGAATTTTTGCTCACAAAACTCCACAGCTTAGAGGGAGCATTGTTGAAGACCCACACACATTCCATTGGTGCTGATCCACAGTATCATCCCTGCACAACAGCACATCGCAAACTAGGATTTCTGAGGCACGACACAAATTTGGATGGAAAAAAAGGGGGCAGGAAAGGGGTCAAGATCACCTGATAATGGGTTTGGAGATAACACCCCACAGCATTCTACCTGACATGAAGAACCATCAGAGGCACCTGAAATAATATAGTCATGTGTGAAGGCTGAGGCTGCTCTGTGAGGAAGGCCCTAAATATGTATCAGCACAGTATAAGAATGCATATCTCTGGCACAAAGGTGGCAGTTAATTCCTAATATTTAAGAACATTAGAAGAACCCTGTTCTATCAGAGTCAGACAAGAGGGCCGTTGAGTAGGTATCTTCTCATACTCTGTGGCCAACCACTTATTCTGGAAGGCTGACATAACTCAGAGGCCAAGGATTTCCCTGCTGTTGCCTTTCAGCACTGGCACTCAGAGGTAGTGCTGCCTCTGTATACAGAGGTTCCCTTTAGTCACCGTGGCTAGTAGCCACAGATGGACCTGTCCCCCATGAATCAATCTAGTTCGGTCTGTGCAGGAAGTGCACATCTGGAGTGCAGCTACTTTTTCAGTTTAAGACAATCTGGAAGGAAGGAGAATCCCTGAGGGGCTACAAGCAGCCAGCGAACAATTCCAGGAGGTCTTCAGACGTCTGGGCAATGGTATTAGGGCCAAGAATGAAAATTATTCAGTGCGCTCGTCTGTCTCTCTCTCCCCACCCGTCTCTGTGGCGCATTCTCCCTGTGATTGTTGTGTGGCATCATTCTCTTCTGTTGTGCCAGAGATAAAGAACTCATCAACTCACTGCTGAAAGGGAACAGAGGAAAGGGGATGGCGTTTGTTTAATTATTGAGACGGCTTGTTTTGTGCATTGCATGATTGCTTCCTGCGATACACTGACTCCTTCCCCCCCCCCATTTATCAAGATGAAACCACAGCATCAGACTGTAGAAAGAGCATGAGAAGCTGTTTGTAACCACTCTTTTGGAAGTAATAATAAAAATTATTATTATTATTATTATTATTATTATTATTATTATTACAACTACAACTGTCTGCAAAGCTTAGCAGATACCAGTGTGGCTAGGGCAGATGTGTGAAATATAAGGCCTGATGGCCATAGCTGGCCATGCATGTAGTCTGCAGCACCCCTATGGCACTCCACACAAGTGACTGTGCTATCTTTAAGGCTAGGAAGCTGAAGTCCTTGGTACTGACTACTGCTGCTGCGTAGGCCTTGCCAGCTCTGGGTTGGGAAATACCTGGTGATTGGTGGGGGTGGAGTCTGGAGAGGCAGGGTTTGGGGAGGGGAGGGACCTCAGCAGGTAAGGTTCCCAACCCCCAGGAGGTAGCTGGAGATCTCCTGGGATTACAACTGATCTCCAGCCAATGGAGATCAGTTCACCTGGAGAAAATGGCCATTTTGGAAGGTGGACTCTGTGGCATTATATAACCACTGAAGTTCCTCCCCTCCCCTCCCCAAACCCAGCCCTCCTCAGGCTCCAGACTCAAAATCTCCAGGTATTTCCCATCCTGGAGCTGCCGACCTGATCAGTGGGGTCTAATGCCACAGAGTCCCCCCTCCAAAGCAGCCATTGTGTCCAGGGGAACGGATCTTGGCCGTCTGGGGAGCAATAGTAATACTAGCAACCAGTGCTCCCTCTAAGCTCTGGAGTCTTGTGAGCAAAAGCTTTACTTTGTGAGCTACTCACATTAAAATTGTGAGAGAGTGATTTGGCTGCTGCATAAATTAGTTTTCCCTGGAGCCCTCTTTCCTGAGCAAAGACAAAAATGTGTGAGCTGGAGGCTAAAAAACTGTGCGCTAGCTCACACTAACTCAGCTTAGAGGGAATACTGCTGGCAACCCTAGGTGTATACCAACAGCAGTCCCTCTGACCCCACCAGCAGCAGCCCCCTATTACTTCTCAGTTGACAGGGAGAGTGTTGAGAAGCGTGGCTACGATGGGAGAGTAGAGAGGAAAGGGCTATGCACTGCAGTGGAACAGAGGCTGGGCATTTGCAGCTTTACAGAATTTATTTACTCCATGTATGCATGCCTCCCCCTCCCAATGGGGACCCAGAGCGGTTTACGTCATTCTCCTCTCCTCCATTTCATCCTCACAACAATCCTGTGAGGTAGATTAGGCTGACAGTGGGTAAGTGGCCTAAGGTCACCCGCCAAACCTTCATTGCAGAATGGGGATTTGAACCTGGAACTTCCTACCGTGACATCATACAGGCTCTCAGGAGATAACTATCAGTGAGGCAACTGAAGAAGCGTAATTACTTGGGCATTCAAATTTTAAGTAGAATTGCCAACTCTTGGTTGGGACGTTCTTAGAGATTTGGGGGTGCAGCTTGCAGAGAACAGAGTTCTGGGAGGGCAGGAGGCTCAGTAGGAATGTGATACCTTAGAGTCCACCCTCCAATGCTGCTGTTGTCTCCAGGGGACCTGGTCTCCCTCATCTGGAGAGCAGTTGTGACTCTAGGAGAATTCCAGGGCCCACCTGCAGGTTGTCACCTCTAGCTGTCAAGTCAGTAAGAAGTATTTTTGGACCAGTTTGGTGTAGTGGTTAGGAGCACAGACTCTAATCTGGGAGAACCGGGTTTGATTCCCCACGCCTCCATATGCAGCTGCTGGTGTGACCTTGGGTCAGTCACAGGTTCCTTCAGAGCTGCTCTCTCAAGAGCAGTCCTCGAAAGAGCTCTCTCAGCCCCACCTACCTCACGGGGTGTCTGTTGTGGGAAGGGGAAGGGAAAGGAGATTGTCATCCATTCTGAGACTCTAAGTGAAGGGTGAGGTATAAAACCACTCTCCTCCTCCTTCTTCAAATAGAGAATGAAGCAGAGAATAATAATCCCAAGCAGCCTGATCATCAAGGTGGCCCATGGAGCTTGACAAACCATGTGCATAGTTTTGATGTTATGTCGGGGTGATGTGTGAGAGGCTCAGAGGCAGTCTCCATCTGGAGGCTTTTGGTAGACCTGTCTGCAGAAGGGCGCTTAGATCCAGGGAGTAGCTGACTAGGGGGACAGGAAGCAGGAGGGGGAACATTGGTACTGGTGAAGAGGTTTTGGACCTGTGAGATTTGGGACAGTGATGACACAGTGGGCTAGGACCAACCATCCTCCAAGAAGCCTTCCTCCAGCTTAAGTGGCTTTTCCTGAGAAGTCACTTAAGTTGGAGGAAGGTGCCTTGGGCTGGAGGACAGGGTTGCCAATCTCCAGGTAGTAGCCAGAGACCTCCTGGGATTCCAACTGATCTCCAGGCGACAGGGATCAGTTCGCCTGGAGAAAAAGGCCACTTTGGAAGGTGGACTCTATGGCATTATACCCCATTGAAGTCCCTTCTCTCCCCAAACCCCTCCCTCCTCAGGCTCCACCCCTGAAATCTCCGGGTGTTTCCCAACCCAGAGCTGGCAACCCTACTGGAGGGTGGCTTCAAACTTTGCTCAGCTGTGTGGTGGGATAAGGACAGGATCCACCCTGTGGGTGGAAAGAAAGACTGGCCAACAGGGAATGTCCAATGATGAAAGAGAAGACCAGTGATAGGACAAGGAGGGCTCAAGCCACAGATCAATCCGAAGCCCTCCCCCTCTTCCAATTCTATGTTCTCTCATTAATCCTAAATGAGTGGAGGGAAGGTGCTTTGTGTATGCCCTAAGACACACTGTGCATTGCTACCACACAATCCATCCTGAGCCTGGGAGCTGAGTGGGCTATTTCCATTGCTCGCTTCTGTCACCACTACCTTTCCTGCAGACACCTATTTCCACCCCAGTTTCAGTGGAAAGGCAGCACAGAAATGTTTTAAAGAAAGAAAGAAAAATAAAAACATCTGGAATAAAGAGGCAGGGCTTTGAGGGCAGGCAGACAGGTGAGCCATCAAAAAAACATGCTCATAACCGAACCTTTTTTTCCTTGTTGAGTCAGAGCCAACCTATAGCAACCCCATAGGGTTTTCAGTACAAGAGACATTGAGGTGGTTTGCCATTCCCTGGCTCTGAGTAGTGACCCAGATATTCCTCAGTGGTCTCCCATCCAAATACCAACCAAGACTAAGCCTGCTTAGCTTCTGAGGTCTGACAAGATCAGGCTAGCCTGGGCTATCCAAGTCAGGGCTAATTGAATCCACTGAGACCGAAAAGGCCTTAAGACGTAGTCTAAGATTCAGTGCCCGCTCCAGCTAAAAGACCCCCTCCCTTCCCTTCCTAATAAATATTTTATATTAAACTTTAATTGCCATTCGTATTTCCTGGGAGTTGTTTGGCTAACAAGCGGGACAGAAATATAGTCAATAAAGAACAGCCAGCTAAGAATTTGGCCTGAGACTCATGACACTGCTCTGCAGTTAAGGGCTTCGGGGAACGCCACCATTCAAATAGGCCTCAGTGTGTTTACTCAGATGTAAGACCCACTCCGTTCAGTTGGACTTAAATCTCTGAAAAATCTGTTTCAGACTGCAGCCTTAGATTGCTGCTCTCAGGAAATCTATCCCATGGGGAAGAGGAATGCACATTTAGAAAGGACTGATTGGCAGGGCGGTTAAATGGTGGCGGAAATAACTGGAGATTTGGGGGTGGAGCCAAGGGAGAGCAGGGTTTGTTGAAGGGAAGGACCTCAGCCGGGCCCAGTGCCATAGAGTCCATCCTCCAAACTAGCCATTTCTTCAAGGGATCTCTGTAGTATGGAGATCGATTGTAATAAAGGGAGGAGATCTTCAGCCCCCACCTGGATGTTGGCAACCCTGCTTATTGGGCTTATTGTAGAAAAGGACTTGGAAGTCAAGTTTGTCAGTGGGTGAAGGGAAATGGCTCTTGCTTTGAATAGACGTTGACAAAAAGTACCTTGCAAGCAGGGGGGGAAATACTGCTGCCTGTGTTGGAAATACAAGTGGCTTTGGATTGGTGTCTTTCAATAGGACATAGGAAATGGAAAGTAAGAAATTAGCATCAACTGACCCTTTGATTTGTTAATTCTGGTGGCCTTTTTGGCTGAGCATCTGTGCAGACTGAATTGTACCCTGTGCAGGCTGCAATCCTACAAACCCTGCCTGAGAGTAAGCCCCAATGAATAGAATTGGACTTACTTCTGAGTAGACCTGCTAGGCTTGTTTTTGTAGTCTCCTCCAGTGAGCTTTCAAGGACGGAGAACATGATCCAAATGTGCATTTTCCTTAATGGAGCATTTATTGGTCATTTGACATGAATCTGCCTCCTTCTCTTTAGTGCCACCCAAAAGAGATGGTTAAATTAAGCTGTAATCTCTGCCTGTGGCACTCCCTATGCTTTGCTTGTAATAAAGCTTTTGTAAATAAGACCCAAAGAGGTGGGGGGGGGGGGAGCTCCTTGTCACTGGCTCCCAATTTTGCCTCATTAAGTTCTTACAAGTGCAAAAAAAAAGACTAAGTAGATTTTCATTGCTTTGCTAACAATGGTGAGAGATCATCCCAAATTCATTAAGGAGGGATGCGCTGTTGAGAGAACAATTTATAGGCACATTTGGTGAGTGGAGCTATTAAGGGAAGTTTTAGCTATTCTTCAGTAGTTACCTAAATCATAGGGAGTGATAGCAGAGGAGGCAAAGCTATGAAATATTTAGATCTGAACACTACAGCCAGTTCCGCAAGAGTTACAACAATTAGGTGAAGAGAGAGAAAGAAAGAAAGAAAGAAAGAAAGAAAGAAAGAAAGAAAGAAAGAAAGAAAGAAAGAAAGAAAGAAAGAAAGAAAGAAAGAAAGAAAGAAAGAAAGAAAGAAAGCTCTGGATTTTTCTTTTTCCTAAATCCCTGCCCTAAATAGTCCAGGCTAGCCTGATCTCATCAGATCTCTGAAGCTAAGCATGATTTGCCAGGGTTAGTATTTGTCTGGGTGACCACCTGCACAGAGGGCTAGCAAAAGCAAACCACCTCTATATGTCTTTTGCCTTATTGGGTCACCATAACTCTGTGACTTGATGGCAAAAAAAAAAAATCAGTGTAACAAGAACCCAACTTCATGTTATGTTTATTTTCCCAACAAGCACTAGATGTTTTAAACACATATTTCATAATTGTTGAATCCCAAGATAGATCCTTTTGCGTTCCTGAATTTCAAGATCTAATCCACAGTCAGCAATTTTGGTTGAACCCCCTTTCTAACGACTAAAGTAGTGCTGAACAAAATAAGTAACTTACGGTTCCACCCAGTGGGTTTTAAAAAGAAAAAATAGCTGCCGAAAAACATTGGGGATGCCAGGAATTCTTCTTAGGTGAAGTGGACAAGACAGTGATTTAAATGCTCATTCCTTTTGAAGAAACATGGGAAACGTGGAATTTCTGTGCTATGTAATTTTTCTCTGAAATAGTCCTTCAGACTTTGGAAATAGTTCAGGAGTTTTACTTTTTAATGGGAGTCTTTTATCATGGTATGTTAGATATGTTTGCTGGTTCGCAAAACTTTAACTCAGTGGATGGGTAGGTGGATGAACTAAAACTAATATGGGTTGTTGAATTTATGAGAATATGATTTTAAAAAAAAGTTTTAAAAAAACCCTAATTTGGGCTTAGCTCTGCTTTCAGCAGTGTTCCAAGCTGTCAGTTAATTCCTTATCTCCTGGGCAACATTCAAAATACAGTTTTCAGTTTTTACAAAGCTAAAGCTAAGTCTCCAGTGTTCTCAGTCCTGGTGGCCGAGTAATGCTGGAGTGGGAACTGATAATGTGATCAAAGTAACCCACATGAACAGATCTTGCCTATATTTCCAATGTGACATTTGAGCCCTGCATACTAAAAGGACCATCTTTTTTATTATGTCCACCATGATCTTCTCAATATCAGAGTCTCAGCTTAGTTGCATCATCTTTACACTAAACCCACAGATTAAGAATGCTAAGCCTGTAGTTCTTTTAGAGTTGCCAGCCAAGCTCCCCTCCCCTGAAGCTTTTGGGGGCAGAGACACCAGACTGGTGCAGTGTAACACTCTAGAACTTTCCTAGATCTCTGTGGTTTTTACCATAGAGATTTGTGGAATTCCTAGAGTGTCACAGGACATCTTGATGTCACTTCTGGGTACTTACTGTACTGATACCATGCCCAGCTGAGCTGCATGCAGCAAGTGGAAGATGTCACCCAGGCGAATCATGGTAGAGTGGGCTTCCTGGGTTGGAAGACACTTTCTTCTTTCATTCTTTTCTTTCGTTTATTAGCTTCTATGACCAAAGGTCTTAAGCTCAGCCAAAACAAGTCAACCATCAAACATGGGCACACAGCATCAGCCCCAGGACACAAAACATGCAATCAAAATTTACAATCAAAATAACCAAATCTAAAAGATCTAAAATGCTAAAACAGAAGTCGCTGATAAAAACTATAATTCATTTAAATAGATCATCTTATTTAAGTGTTACAAATTCTGTTACACTCAGGTCAAGCCAGATTTTTGTTGCTTTACAGATAAAACTATTGCTAAAAATCTTGTAACAAAATAAGTAGTTTCGGAATTAATATCTGGCGGCAAGTAGGGGACCACCCAAAGTTCAGTAGGTAATCGGTGTTTGGTAAGAACTGGAGTGATCCAAATCGATCTAGGAATTGACTGGTGGTGACAAAATAACAGAAGATGGCCAGGGCTGGAGACTCTTTGTCCTCCCCTCCTAGGTCTGGGGTGCCTGGATCAGGCCCGAGGGCAGGCAGGACCCCTTTTCTGGGCCAGTCGGCCTCCCAGTCTGCCTCTACTTATGGCTCTGGATGTCCTGGTTCTAGGCAACCTGCCGTGAAGGACTCTGGTAGCTTTGTGTTCCTTTCTTTGTTCTCTCTGAATAAGGTTATATTCTGATTGCTTAAGAAGACCCTCAGCATTTTCCTGAGTGACTACGGCATCTTACATTCCCCAACTGTTACGTGAAGAGGAACAAACCCAATCGACCGGTGTGCTCTTTTTAACAATCTGTAAAAAAAAATACCAAGACTGCAAGGGAAGGGGAAGAGGCGTAAAAGAAAAGGGAGAGTGCTTATTCCATCCCTTTCTTTTCTGACATGCTCCTTAACCTACATCAACCTCAGGAAGTGAATGCTGATATTTCATCGGCCCAGCCGCCAGGGCGTGAATTGCAAGAGCAAATCCATCACACACAATGCCAGTCACAGGCTGGCTTGACTCCCAATTTCCTTACGCAATGAAGCAGTGATTCATGATGAATCAGTCCATAATTATAGCTGTTTTGTACTTTCAGGTGACAGAATGATAGTCGGTATCGTGTGAACAATATATTGTGTCAATTCATCCCAACAACATCAGCTACACTGGACCAACTCATAATCAATGTTAATTAATCCAGAATAATTATCGGCTGCTGCTTCAGTACTTATGTCCAGCATAAACTAGAATCTCTTAGCATTAATTGAACGAGGGGGGGAAATGACCATCACGGATCAATTTTAACTTCCTTTGTTTAAGTACAACAATGTCTTTAAAGCATTTCCAAATTGGTCCTAAGCAAATGTGAGAATGGGTGAGAGACTAATTCAATTTTTCATGTACAAAATTTTTAATAGTGAAGAAGAAGAAGAGATTGGATTTATACCCTGCCCTTCACTACCCAAGGGAGTCTCATAGCAGCTTACAAACTCCTTTCCCTTCCCCTCCCCACAACAGGCACCCTGTGAGGTAGGTGGGACTGAGAGAGCTCTGACAGAAACTGCTCTTTTTCAAGAACAGCTGTGCCAGAGCTACAGCTTGCCCAAGGTCATCCAGCAGGTGCAAGTGGAGGAGTGGCGAATCAAACCCGGTTTGCCCAGATTAGAGTCCATGCACTTAACCACTACACCAAACTGGCTTTCCCCACTAAAAGCCAAATGAGTATCTTTTCCAGTGTGGTTGATAGTGATTCACAGCTGCTCCATTCCACTCTTCTGCTCTGGTGCCATTTTGCCCTGATTTTCTTCTTCCTCAAGCAACCCTAGCCAATCAGGAACTGTGTAGGGGGTATGATGATCTCATAGAGCCATGTGGCCAACCAGATTGAGTTCTATGATAGGGTCACAGGGGGCAAATGAAGCTAATGTCTTTCCATCAACAGCACCACCTTGCAGTTAAATCTGAGAGTGTGGCAGTCTTTTCATCACGGGCCCTACAGGATCAGTAATCGGGCTCCCAAAGCCAGTGCTTTTTCTTCAGATGTGGGGAGGGGAGGGGTCAACCAGCTGACCTGGCACATCAGCCCTGGTTGCTTTAGCAAATAGGGCTGGACTGCAAACACTTTCAGCCAGTTGTACGTTTCCTTATCTGAAAAATCCCTACTTTTCTGGAGGTGCAAAAATGTTTATGAAAAATCACTCTCTTGCAGGATGGAGTGGTCGTCTTTTGCTCAGACCTGGATAGATTTGGGATGTAGCTGAGGTCCAAACATTTCCACAGGATGGGTCTGAACTCTGAATAATTGACATACATGAATACACAAAGCTGCCTTGTGTTGAATCAGACCACTGTCTTATCAAGGTCAGTACAGAAGAAGAGGAGACTGGATTTATATCCCGTCCTTCTCTTGGCATCTCAGAGTAGCTTACAATCTCCTTTCCCTTCCTCTCCCCACAACAGACACCCTGTGAGGTAGGTGGGGCTGAGTGAGAGAACTGCTCTGAGAGAACTGTGACTGGCCCAAGATCACCCAGCTGGCTGCATGTGGAGGAGTGGGGAGTCAAACCAAATTCTCTAGATTAGAGACTTCCGCTCTTAACCACTACACTAAAGTGATTACTCTGACTCACAGCAACAGTGCCCCCCCCCCCCCCAGATCTAATGTCAAGGTCTTTCACATTGCCAATTACCTGATCCCTTTAAACAGAGATGCCATTGATTTAATCCAGGACTGTCTCCATGCCGCAAAGCAGGTGCTGTGCCACAGAGCCATGCCCCCTTCCATCAGGCTGTATCCCCAGCTGCTTCTCCTCCTCTGAAATTCTCCTCATCCCTCACTGAATCCCCAGCATGCATAATAGCCAGTAAAGTAGTTACTGTTAATATTGCCAGTTAATTAGTATTGGAACCCATATGGCCTAGTGGGAGACCACGGTTCGAATCTCCACTCTGCTATGGAAGCTCGCTAGGTGACCTTGAGGCAGTCACACACTCTCAGCGTAACCTACCTCACAGGATCGTTGTGAGGATAAAGTGGAGGAATGGAGAACTAGGTAAGCTGCCATGGGCCTCCATTTGGGGAGAAAAGTGGAGTATAAATCAAATAATTGAACGGCATCCATATGGGAACCTGATATGGACCAGGAAATGGTGCTAGAGAAGAGGGATTTACTGTTTTCTTCCAGATCAGAAATGTCCTTCCTGACTGCTTTAAGTTCCTGTAGGAAATAGTCAAGATACCAGTACTGTGTCCAATGCTCCCTCTAAGCTGTAGAGTTCTGTGAGCAAAAAATTCTACTCTGTGAGCTACTGGCATTAAAATTGTGAGCAAGCAATTTAGCCACTGCATAAACTAGTTGGCTCTGGAGGTATCCTTCCTGAGCTAAGACAAAAATGTGTGAGCCAGAGGCTAAAAAACGGTGAGCTAGCTCACACTAACTCAGCTTAGAGGGAACACTGATTGTGTCTGTGTCCATGTCCACCACCCCCACTAGAACATAAAGCAGATGAGGCAGGGGCAGTTTAAATCAGAGAAGTGGTACAGGATCAGAGTTAACTCACCCTTCCCTGGTGCTACAGCCATAATCCAGGAGCAGCATCCCCCATCTATCAGTTGCTTTTTTGCAACTGATTCACAGGTCTGAAAATCTGATGGTAATAGGGTTGTCAGGTTCCCACCAGCCACTGGTGGGGGATGGGGGGCAGGGTCATCAGATCCAGGTTGGGAAACTCCTGGAGATTTAGGGATGGAGCCTGGGGAGGACAGGGGCCTCAGTGGGGTACAATGCCACAGAGTCCACCCTCCAGAGCAGCCGTCTTCTCCGGGGGGGCTAATCTCTGTAATCTAGAGATGAGCTGTAATTCCGGGGGATCCCCAGGTCTCACCTAGATGGTAGATCCCTGCATCACGTGCAACATAATTCGCTGTTTCAAAAGCCATTTGCCAAGTGGTATTTGGGGAAGGGGGTGTGGCTCAGGGGCAGAGCCTCTGCTTGGCATGCAGAAGGTCCCAGGTTCAATCTTCAGCATCTCCAGGTAAAAGGATCAGGTGGTCGGTGGTGTGAAATATTTCAGCCTGGGACCTTGGAGAGCTGTTGCCAGTCGGAGGAGACAAGGCTGACCTTGACGGAGCAATGGTCTGATTCAGGGGAAGGCAGCCTCACGTGTCCATGTGCAGAGAAGAGCTTGGTGTTCAAGTCACACAAGCATGACGCTCTCAGTCTCCCACAGCAGGCTCTGCTATCGGGACTGATGGTTTCAGGGCAGGTGATTTTGGTGATAATTTCATGTGACTTCTATTCATTTTTTTTAAGGTTGTTATTAATTAGGATGTGTGCCTGTTAAAAATCTAAAGAATTAAACAAACGAATAATCAAAAGATGACTGAAGGGTTTAAACAGTAAACAGATTTAATCTACCAGCCGCATGATTTATAGCAGAGTTTGTTTTTAATAAAATTAAGCGTGCGGGCCACCTGAGCAGCTTCCCTTTGACAGCTAGTGCAATAGCGCCACCTATGGACCCAGAAACAGAATATATTTTCCTCCCTTTTCCAAACACGCCCCCCCCCTACCTCCCCATCCTAGGAAGAAGAGGGATCCATTTTATTCATTTATTCACACTTGTGGGCCTTCCTCAGCAACGAAGACACAAGAGCTGATGCACACAGCAGAAGACTCCTCTTCCATCAAGATCTCACAATGTGGTACCTGATCCTCAGACACAAGGTGAGAGATCACACTTTTTAATGCTCCCCTGCACAAAGGAATCACTAGTACAAAAAATGAGAACAGCAGAAAGCTCATTGGACTAGCCCTGCTCTCCTGCTTGCAATGTCTTTGCACAGGGAAGCATTCAAAAAAGGCATCTGCCACCTACCGTCTGGAGACATTCATTCCAATCTACCACCTTAGCATTTTGAGCCCTTCATTCTCCTGCATGTGTAGACTTCAAAATCAGATGATGCATTGAAAAGCCCATGCTGTGTGGTGGTTAAATTGTTGGGTTTAGAGCAGGGGTGTGTGGGTTGAAATCCTCACTCAGCCCTGAAGCTCAGGGAATGGCTTTAGGCCAGTTATTCTTTTTTTCAGGCTGACCTGCCTAACAGGGTTGTTATGAAAACTGTATCATTCCATCCATATATGCCACCCTGAGCTCTCCGAAGGACAAGTGGGATTGGAAAGCAGAGGGCCAAAATGCACGTGTGACATTGAGAAAGCAGCTTGGCAACCGATATCTGTCTGCAGTGGCAAGAGGGCAGATTTGCTTTTTTTTCCCCCAAGCTTACAGCTGCAAGGGGTACAGTCATCCCTCCATCTACATCTCACACTGATGACAATAGAGTTGCTGACTCATCTGTTTCCCTTGGCACAACAAACTTCCAAGCTGGTTTAGTAAGGCCAAAAGCAGCTAACCCTTTGGGGATCAGCTCTCAGGAGGAACAGTCGAAGATCTCTTCAGCTTTGGATAAATGTGACACAAGTCGAGTCACAGATATGCAACCTGACTTGTAGTCATATGTACAATTAGAGGAATTCTCCTTCAAAGTGTTTCATGGCTCTGTTCAGCTTGGGGATGCTGCGACAAGGAGGAGGGGCTTCAGGCTTCCCTCCCATGCTGTTTTCTCCAGTGGAAATGGCCATAGGAGGGGGCTGTTTCACCCTTTGTCAGGCTCCACAGCCTCCCTTAGCCATTTCTGCTGGCAAAAATGACTTAAGGAGGGACGCCTGAAGCCCCTCCTCCCTCCTCCCAAGCCAAACAGAGCAACAAAATGCTTTAAAGTTGAGTTCCCCCGATTGTACATGTGACTACAAGTTGGGTCAGGCATATGTGACTTGAACTGGGCCACATATATCATGTGTCCTTTGAATATAGTAACAGAAGAGCAGAAGCACCTCCCTGATCAGCACACTGAAACCAATGCCTGCCCTTCTTCAGGCTAGAGAAGGCAGAAGCGTTCCTTAACTTAGGATTGTCAACCTCCAGGTGGGGCCTGGGGACCCCCCAGAATTACAACTGATCTCCATCTAACAGAGATCAGTTCCCCTGGAGAAAATGGCTGCTTTGGAAGGTGGGCTTTATGGCATTGTACCTTGCTGAGGTCCCTCCCTTTGCCAATCCCCACCCTCCAGGGCTCCACCCCCCAAATCTCCAGGCATTTCAGAATCCAGAGCTGGCAACCCTACCCTACCTTGACACCGACCTTCAAACAAGGGTGAAGTCTGTTTCCTGTGATCCTGTTGGGGCAAATTTAACTGGCTACTCTTCTGCACATCTGTTCTTTCAATGGGCCAGTGCCCCGCTACCTTCCATCCAAGGTGTGAGACCTCTGTTATCAGCAAACCATTCTGCAGCATCTTTGACAACACCTAACTAAGCTGAGGCATAAAAACACAAAACCATTCCCTCTTCCTTGTCTCGCCAGAATCCAAATAATCAAACCCATCTACAGATGCTAATTGACAAATGTGAGGAGAAACACAAAGAGGCAGCTGTTGACCACAAAAGTGCTGGATGAACCTTCCTGCCCTTGGGTCGTAATGGCAAAAGATAATAGTCTACTTCCCCTTCCCCAGAATCAGCAGAAATTGTCAGCTAGGAGGAGGGAGGGGGAGGGGGGAGTTGAGTCTGACCACCCTTTGGCTTGCCTTGACAGGGATGGGGACCAACTATCTAAAGCTATTACTTTAACAGTCATTGGACCAGCAGAAATTATCAGGGGACCCTGTTTAGCTCCACATCAAGAAAAGCAAGACCTGCTGGCGAAGCTCTGTTAAAAGGATAGGACAAAGCCAGGCTGCTTGGCAATCTGATGTCTCTGTGGTTTTCACGTGAGCTGAGATGACATGACAATTGGTTTTCATTGTCTACATTGTGGACGGGGCCAGTGTGTAACCTCTCTCTCTCTGTCTGTCTCTCTCTCTCTCTCTCTCTGACAACAAAATGGCAAGATCTAAATGTCTTGATTCAACAGGCTTGGGGACGGTATGAACTAACCGGAGAACTTCCCATCACTGTCACTTGCCTTCCTTCAGATCTCTCTCTTCACCGCAGACGGCCATTCTGTAATGCAGTCTGCAGGTCTGTGGGTACCCAGGCCAAAGGCTAATTAATTTTGCAAGTGTCCCGCACCACTTAGATCATGGTCACTTTAAAAGCAGCTGACTTGAAAGGGCAAAAGAGAGATACTTTTGAATGAAGTCAAAATCAGCTTTTTTTTTTAAAGGATATTTGAAACTTTAAAAAAAAATCCACTGTCCTTCTTTCCATTCTGTCTTGACATTAAAAATGAAACGCAATTTAGCCACTGCTCCCACAGCTGGAGATGTTGAAAAATGCCTGATGCTGCCAAATCCATAGATATTGCAGAAAAGACAAAAAAAAAACCCAATTTAAGCGTGGAATGAATCATCTTTCCTCCAAAAGCATCCATCCTATCTTCTTCTTTTCCCGATTGCAGGTGCTTAGTTTGTTGAAACCCAGAGGTTTGTTAAAAGAAAGTAGCATGAGCCGCAGAAAACACAAATGGAAGGGGGGGAGTTGGAGCCCTTTTGCAGCTCAAGTGTGCATCGCAGATCATGTGGTAAAATGTGATGGTGAAATATTTGGGTCCTATGTGAGGGGTTCTTAATCCAATAGTCACACTGGGGCAGTGAAAATTTTCTAAGGTCACGTTCAGATGGTCCTTTAGATCTGACCCAGGCATGAATTCCTGGCGGATTTAAAGGGCATGATCAGACAGTGACATCTGGGAAAGGTACCGCTTCTGTGATCAGCCCGTTCAGCCCCGCCAGGGAACCAGACTTTAAAGATACCGGTGAAAGTCCAGGGCTAATGCTTGCCTACAGGATAATGGCGGACTTTCCTCCATCTGATCATTCCAGTGCACAATCAGGCCATCAGGTTGGTCTGACTCAGACCATCCCGAACGGCCGCCATTTTAAAAAATACTTTTAGCGATATGCACATAAACACATGAACACGCGACAGCCGCCGAGCTCCGCTCAAGCATTCCAGATAATTTCATGTTCCTGAACGGCCCATGAAATTTATAAACATCGTTAACTGAAAGGGTATCTAGACGAAGGATATGGTGGGACTTTCCCCCTGAAAAGTAGTCCCTCCACGCAAAAACAAGTATGGAAAAACGTGGTGAGGCGCATATACAAAGAGAATTTTTTTTAAAAAAAATTGCATGGCTCCTTCAGGTGGACGCCATCTAGACAATCCACCACGGAGTCCATGTGCAGTAAAGTGATTCATGGGGGAGCTGTCTGGTCATGCAACACTGGATTTAAAAGCTGGGGCAATGGCGGGATTGGCTGCCCATTTGAACACGACCTAAGACCTTTACGGTGCCAAGACCAAAGAATCCTTCCTAACTGCAAAAGTCCCAAAAGCATTCTTCTTGCTTCTTCTCCTAGGGCACAGGAGTTCTTCCCTAAGGAAGCCGAGCAAGCAGCATTGTAAAATGGCATTAATCATGCTGAAGGACTGTTTTCCCTTCAAATGCATGCCTCTCTAGGCATGCATATCCTATGCAGGTACGCAAGGGATATACGTCTACACTGCAGTCTTCAGCCAAGCGAAACCTTTTTAAGCCCATTTAATGTCAATGGACTTCAAAGAGTGTCGCTCAGCTTTTAATACCTTTTATTAGGTATGAATAATGAATTCTATTCATTTTACTAGGTAATGAATAGATGAATAATACCTTTTATTAGGACCATCCAGGTGACACATCACAGCACGCAGGGTTTCAAACCTCCAGGCTGGATGCTACGAAAAAATAGGAAAAGGGAGATGCCTTGGGATGTGGTGGGAAATCCTGGTTCAAGCTGCTGTGTTGTGCATTAGATGCTAGATGAAGAGCTGGGGCTGATTTTGAACCAGGTATTCCTTCTCAGTCTAGTGCTGTTAAAAGGGCAGCCAGGCACCCCATGGCTGCCAGCAGGGGGTGGTGCCAGCAGTTTCAGGTGGAGGAACTCTGGAGATTTGGGGATGGAGCCTGCGGAGGACAGGGACCGCAGTGGGGTACAATGCCACAGACTCCACCCTCCAAAACATCCATTTTCTCCAGGGGACTTGAGCTCCATAGTGTGCAGATGAGCTGTAAGTCCAGGGGATCCCGAGGCCCCATCTGGAGGCTGGCATCTCTAGCGGGAACCGTAGACCTTATTCTGAATGCCTGGAAGGATAAAGAGGTCAGTGGCCAACAATGTGTGCGTGGGATTCTCGGTTTTGTATGCTGCCTCCTCTGCCCCGTTGTCCTTGAAACTCCATTTGCACAACAGCAGATTGACAAACAAGCAAAATCACACCGATGGCCCTTCTGACATCAGCAGAAGCTCAGATCCCTCTTAGTGCAGAAAGCAAGAACTCCTCCCTGCTAAGTAGGAGAGGCAATCAGAGCCTTGTTAAAGCTCACTCTTCACGCCCCCCCCCCCCCCCAGCTCTGGCAGACAGCAACCTTGCTAATCAGAGAGAATTAAGCCAGGGGAGTGTTGCTAACAAGGCCTCAAACTGACACCAGGCAGCCCGGCTGCTGCCTGGAATTCTCTTTAAGCTGGAGAGGTCACGCACTTCCAAAGCCATTGAGTGCCTGAGCCTCAGGTCTAATTAGACCTGGTGGAGGAGATTAGACTTGGCTCAAGTCATCTGGTCACTGTAGATCCTGGCTGCTTTCTCTAACTGGTCCAAGTAACAAAATCTGCAAGTCAGTCAGGTACTGTTTATGGACAGGCCTGCAGGTGAGCCAGTTTCTCCCCCTCGCAAGTGGGCTCCAGATTGCTGTCACATGAACACACATGGCGGTGCCTTATATGGAACCAAACTGTCGGTCCATGAAGGTCAATGTTGGTCTATTCAGACCACCATGGCTCTCAGGGGTCCCAGGCAGAAATCTGTCACACCTCCTTCTACCTGCTTCTTTTAACTGAAGATGCCATGCGCTGGGGATCGAATCTAGGACCTTCTGCATGCCAACCAGAGCCATAGACCCTCCCCTGCCCATTTAGATTGGATTTATAACCCACCCTTTACTTGGAGTCTCAGAGTGGGTTACAAACTCCTTTCCCTTCCCCTCCCCACAACAGACACCCTGTGAGGTAGGCGGGGCTGAGAGAGTTCTTTCCAGAGCTGTCCTTGAGAGAACAGCTGTACCAGAACTATGGCTTGCCCAAGGTCATCCAGCAGGTGTAAGTGGAGGAGTGGGGAATCAAACCCGGTTCTCCCAGATTAGAGTCCTTGCTCTTAACCACTACACCAAACTGGCTCTCTTGAAACCTGGCCTCATGGAACATAAGGGGAGCCTTTTAAAAGGAAGCCTGCCCTTCTCCGGCTCTCTCCGCACCCTCTGACTGCCTTGAGTGCCCACATGACATCATGCTTGTGCTGAGTGCCACTTGTGTGGCTCCGGGGGGGCCTCCCCCTTTGAACCAGATCAAAAATAAACCAGCTGTGAGCCATTTTAAATATGGGGAGGGAGCGGGGTGACAGTCAGCCTTTGGAATGGCAGAGCGACACTTTGCATTTCCTCCCCTTTTTCCTGTGCCTTTAAAGGGCTTTAAAAACAAAATTCCCAGATGACCCCACACTGTAGCCACAGGGCGGGTCACCTGGGACAGTGGAAGGGAAGGGGAAAGGAATGTTGGCCACGGAGAGGGGCAGTACCATTTCCTCACTTCTACAATCCAAGCAGGTGTCAGCAGATCCCCAGGTGGGGCAGCTGCCAGGACCCACACCTTCCCAGAAGGCCCCTTGCGAGCACTCTACTGCCTGTGCTCCTAGCTCCATGTACTTACTGGTGCCATCAGGGGAAAGCAGGATTACCAACCTCCAGGTGGCCCCTGGAGATCTCCCACTATTACAAGTGATCTCAAGATAACCAAGGTCAGTTCCCCTGAAGAAAATGGCTGCTCTGGAGGGTGGGCTCTGTGGCCTTGTACCCTGCTGAGGTCCCTCCCCTCCACAAACCCCACCTTCCCCAGGCTCCATCCCCCAGATTTCCAGGTACTTCCCCAACTCAGAGCTGGCCACTCTATGGAAAAGGCTGCAGGCAGTGCAGGCCGCTATGAGCCTGGATGGTGGGAGATCTCACAAGCAGGCAGAGAAAGGACACACAGGCAGGTAAGAGGCATGAGAATGGGTGGAAGGGAATGAGGCTGTGAGTCAGGTCTGGTGGTAGGCAGAGGAGGAGGGGAGCCCAGGGAGCTCTCTGCCCGGGGCCTCACAAAGCCTGGAACCAGCCCTGTCTACAACAGTACAGTGGTGGCGGGGTGGCAGTGACCGCAGCAAGTGGCATGGGGTGGGGCATGTGAACGCCATTTCCAGCTGCTTCGGTGCCTCTTGCTGGTGCCACCACAGGGGGGTCTGTTTCTGCTCTCCCCCATCTGGTGGCAGCCCAAGTGTCCTTCACAATAGCATCCCTCCAAACATTGCTTCCCTCCCAAACCTGTCGTTCTTCCCAAAGACAAAAACCCAAATCCAACAAAGAGGCACCAATAATGCAACCATGCCGTTTTTAATCCTCTTTCCCCCTCCAGCACATTCTTTTATTTCGAAGGAGAGGCAACATTTTTTAAAAAAACTGTTGGAGGGTGTCATCTGGGGGAGATTTCAAACAGAAGTAAAGGATTTATACAATTAGCTGGAGTCAATCTGAGATGCATAAACAAGCTGAACCAAAAAAGAAAAAGATGAAAAAGAGGAGGAGAGAACCGGCTTTGCAGAGCCTGACGCTGTTTAGTCGTTTGATGTTTGTTTTCAGTATCACGCCAACAATTTCTGCCATCTCTCGTGTGCTTTTCCAAGGCTGTTTTGTAGCAGAATCCCTGCTTTAAATATTTTTAGCGATGGCAGATCTTTAATCATGGATTCCTTTTCAGAAGCTATACTTTCCTGTGCCTAATAAAGCCAATCTGATGCCTCGGTCCCAATACATTTGCGGTTGCTCTCCTGCAAAGAGAGAAGGCAGCGAGATGAGGGACCGATCCAGGAACTGCAGTGGAACGAGAGCTAATTTGGGTTAGGCACAGAGCTGAATGTCATCCTTCTCTGATTCATCCCATTCTTATAAAATATATCCTGTGTGACATTTGGCCTAATGACGCTATTTTTGTAAATGTGGGTATTTAATATCACGATTCCAGAGTCCTGCGCATCAAATATGCTTCGTCACCCGGCAATGCAGGCCATGTGCCAAGCGATTAGGCAAAGTTGCTATCGATGTTTTCCCATTCGCATGTGAAGCATTCAAAGCACAATTAGATACATTTTTGGTCCTCTAATACAGGAGCAGTGAGAACAGAAGATGTTCTGCCATTTTAAAACCCAGCGGTCAGGGCTGAGAAACAAACATGCTAGAACCAGATTTAGGAGGAGGAGGAGGAGATTGGATTTATACCCCACCCTTCACTACTCAAAGGAGTCTCAGAGTGGCTTACAAACAGCTTACAGAGGAGGAGGAGGAGTTAGTTTTTATACCCCACCCTTCACTACCCAAAGGAGTCTTGGAGTGGCTTACAATCGCCTTCCCTTCCTCTCCCCACAACAGACACCCTGTGAGGGAGGTGGGGCTGAGAGAACTTGTGACCGACTCAAGGTCACACCAGCGGCTGCATGTGGAGGCGTGAGGAGTCAAACCGGGTTCTTCCAGATTAGAGTCTGCGCTCTTAACCAGTACACCAAACTTGCTTCATTTATAGTCTTCTTTTCTCACTAAGACTCAGGGCAGGTCACACAGGGTGTGCAAAGCAATGCAAACAGCATCATTTGCCACCCCAGCATGAAATAACGAGACAGACAACAGGTTTGGAATCAAACAAGGGCCACTTTATTAACTATTTAAACAGAACATGCAGCAACGGGTAAACTAAGCAAGCACAGGAACAGGCAAGGCAGGCGTCATTCCCAGACACAGCCTCCTTGCCCTTGTAATGGGCAGGTAACCTAGCCCCAGTCTTGACCCAGTGAGATTCTGGCTCGTGATCGGCGGCCCAGCATACTGGCATCCCCTCCCAGGGGCGCCTACCCCTGAGGCTGCACAGACCTTCAGGGAGGAGCCTAGTCTGAGAGGTTCCCAGAGGCGATCACCATTCACCTCCCCAGACCGCAAGGCCCTAAGGTGGTTCCTGATGACCTCCTGTTCCCAACAGGGATATGCCGTGAGGCACCCACCAGTTCCATTTTCTTGCTTGCATAAACCTACCACATGCAAATCCAAGCCTCTGCTTTGGCCTTTGCTTACCCCACACGGCAACCGAGAGCCATCCGAATCCCGTGCTGCAAGTCCTCTAGAAATAACCCATTGCCCTTGTTTGAAAGGTGCACCCCATCAGGGCGATACAGGTCCGGGAACTTGACCTGTATGTTAGGGTGCGGGAAAAAGAGACCCAACCCGGACTCCATGGCCGTGCGAAGTTGGCTGTTAGTGTTACGCCTAGCCCTGTCCATACACCTGGGGTCACCGGTATGCCTCCAAACCAGACGGGAGAGCATGGCAGACCAGACTATCTGCACACCAGGCCACCGTGACCCGATCAGTGCCAAATCAGCCCTGGCCTGCATCACAAGGGCCACGCCCTTGACCAAACCCAAATCATTGCCCCCCAGGTGTATGACTAGCACGTGAGGGGGGGGGGCCGCCTCTCCTCAAACAACAATGGGAGGAGCGCCGGCCATCTCATGCCCCTCCTCCCCAACCACTCAACCGTAGCCACTTCGCTGAGGCCAAGCTGGGAGCCGAAAGATGTTCTCCGCGCCCGATGAGCCGCCCAAAAGACCATGCTGTGGCCGCAGACTATGACTCTTCGTCTTGTCTCACGGCCTGCAGCACCTGTAAAAAGAACTTTATTAACAATCGTCTGAATGCAACTACAACAAACTTACAAAGTACAACGCCTAACATAGCTCTTATAGCATCCAGATTTCCAACGCCCGATCCTCTGTATTTTCCTATCAGGGTACCCCATTGCGGCAGCAGTCGAGGCTGCCCCAATTCGAAAAGAATGGGAGCAAAAACGAACACCGCCCAGACCCAGCCGGATCAAGGCCTTCCGAGTCACGGTCCAAAACTGGAACTTCGTAAGAGGGGTGCTGTCACTATGCCGAAATAAATAGCCCGGGCCATCACCCCGAAGTGTCAGGTACCGCCTCATGGCGGCGACCGGGCACAGTGCTGACTCCGAACTAGGCCCTAGTTCCAGCACACTCCCCTTACCCCTCTGGTCAGTTTTAGATCTCCGCAACCTAATTCGAAGCTGAAAATTAATGATGGATACGTCCCTAAGCTCCAAAGCTGCACCGGAAACATCAGCCCGAGAGCCTGCCACCAGCTCGCTAATCCGGAGTGCCCCAAAAAAGGCGGTCAGCGAAGCGGCATGAAACAGGCCCACCTCGTAGCTGTCACTACAACAAGAAGGCCACTGTCCCTCCAGCCCTCTCAGGACCGTGGGTGTCAAAGGTTCCCTAGTGTCAACTGCCCTAATTGATTCCCGAGACCACCCCTCGAGCATCTTCCGGAGACGGAAGTCGCCCGTGGTGTCCTTGTGACCCGAGGCCTTACTGGCGAAAGCCAGCGCAGACAGCTTGCCTCTGATTGTGTGAGCTGAAAGGCCACCATTCCGTAGTGTCACACAAAATTGCATCAGGTGTGACACAGGAATAGGCCAGACCTGCTGCAAACCCGCTCCCGCCCTGAAGGACAGAAACTGCTTACCGGCCTTCAGGTAAGCTCTCCTGGTAGAAGGGGCAAGTGCCAGGCTCATTGCCCTGTCGGCCTCAGCCCTCCAATCCCCCACACCTCTGTGGGCATCCGTGCCGGGAGCGGGTCGGCCTCTGGAGCCAGCTGACGAAACCTCTCCATCTGTTTGCGAGAGAGAGCGTCAGCGATCCCATTAGCGACACCCGGGACGTGTCTGGCCCTAAACAAGATGTTCAATTTAAGGCACTGCAACGTGAAAGCCCTAGCCATGACCCTAGGGGATTTAGATGTAAGGGAATTGATGACATGAACCGTGGACTGGTTGTCGCACCAGAAATGGACAGTCCTATTAGCCAAATCGGCTGGCCAAATCCACACCGCTGCGACAATTGGAAAAAACTCCAGGAAGGTGAGGTCCTTGACCCAACCTGCCCGAAACCAATCTGTAGGCCAGTCCCCGGCACACCAATGCCCCCTAAAATAAACTCCGTAACCGGAAGAGCCGGCCGCATCAGATGAGATCTGAAGCTCAGCCTCTAACAAGAGCTCATCCCGCCACAGAGAGACCCCATTAAACGAGTCCAAAAACTGTTCCCAAACGAAGAGGTCCTCCCTCATCCCTTTGGAGACTTTGGTCCTATGGTGTGGGAGCCGGAGGCCTCTCATTAAATCGCATAACCTCCTCACAAATGCCCTACCTGGAGCCACAACTTTGCATGCAAAGTTGAGGTGACCTACCAACTGTTGCAACTCCAGGAGTGTAACTCTTTTAAGGGACCTAACCGAGCTGACCCGCGCCTTCAATGCGTCCAATTTTTCTCGCGGTAATCTGCAGCTCAAACTAACCGTATCAATCTCAATACCTAGAAACGTCAATGTGGATGCCGGGCCCTCAGTTTTCTCCTGAGCAAGAGGGACACCCAGCTCATCAGCCAGGTAGACAAAACTGTCCAGCAGAAAACGACACTGACCGGAACCCCTCTTGCCCGCAAAAAGAAAATCGTCCAAATAATGGGCAGTACTACAGAGACCCGTCCTGGTTCTCAAGGCCCATTCCAAAAACGAACTGAACCTCTCGAAAGCAGAACAGGACACCGAGCATCCCATGGGTAGAGCCCTATCCATGTAAAAGTTTCCTTCAAAGGCAAATCCGAGCAGCTCAAAATCCTCAGGGTGCACCGGGAGGAGCCGGAAGGCTGATTTAATGTCACATTTAGCCAACTCAGCTCCCACACCACAAAGGCGAACCACCCGCATGGCCTGATCAAAGGAAGTGTATTTGACGGAGCATAAATCACCTGGGATGGCATCATTCACCGACCCCCCCCCCGAGGGTAGGACAGGTGATGAATGAGGCGAAACTCACCAGGAGCCTTCTTTGGAACTACACCTAAAGGGGAAACTCTTAAATTGGCCACTGGTGGACTAACAAACGGGCCCAAAACCCTGCCCTCCTGACACTCCTTGGCAATCTTGGCCCTAACTATGTCCTCCATGCCCAAAACCGACTTTAAATTACTAGCCAAATAGGGAACCCTCATCCCCTGGAACGGTATACGAAAACCGACAGTGAACCCTTCCAAGAGGTAGGCCCCGTCGCCCACCCTTGGATAACTACGCAACCAGCGTCTCAGAACTCCCAATTTAATCGGGCTAGGCCCCTTTTTCAGAAGGGGGGTTGCCTGGCTTCCCCCCCCCCCTGAGTACTTGCCTCCTTTGCCCCCACCACGGCCCTTGGGCCGTGGACAACTTGATGAGGGATGAGGTCTGGCACACAAGGGGCACTCATGCCTAAAAGTGCACGACTTATGACCACAGGTTCCCTGGGAAGAAAACTCCCAGCAAAACTGGCGACGTTGAACCGCCTGCCCCGCCACCGGGCGGGAACCTGCCTGCACTGGCGCCCTCTTAACAGAATGGCCGCTATGAGACCGCTCACCCCAAGCGGACCGTGCCGGAGACATGATTTGCAGCCACAAGTTAGAACATATCCGGTCCCATCGCATGGCCGGATTAATGGCTGCCCTCATCCTAAACTGCTCATCATATTGCGACCAAGCCGGGCTCGGGAAGTCCGTATAAGCCTTGTAGATGATGTCCAAATACTGGAGCATCGAAGAGGCCCTCCACGGCTGGTGCCGCACTATGACTGCTGCATAGATTAGGAAACCCGGAAACCAGTTGGCCCAGGTCCTATCCACTACCCGGCGCTTCAAGCGCTCCTTTTCCCTGTCATCTAAATTATCTTTGTCCTTTTTTTCTAACTCCCGGTAAAGTAGACTAAACACATCTACAAACTCCCCTTTCAGTATTTTATCCTTAGTTGCCATTGAAAGATGGTCACCTAAGGGTAGGTCTGCGTCGCCACTCGGAACCGCTCCGGCAGCCACTGAATCATATGCTGACCCGCCTACATAAGGGTAACCTGCATTGGGCTGGGGAAAACCCCAATGTGGTCCAACTCCCTGGAACCCAGAAGGAGAGCCATACAATGCATGTGCAGGCCAAGGCGCCTGTGGCATCTGGGAATAGGTAGCCCCCTGCTCAAAAGCCGGGCCCAGAGGCTGGCCAGGCTGCGGCATAGGCAAAGCGGCCGAAATCTCGCCGCCTGGGCCCCAAGGCCACGTTGATCCCTGCCTACCCAATGCCAACTCCTTACCTCCCGTCAATTGTGAAGGCGAGTACAGCGCCATCTGCTGCTCCCTTACACCTGGACCCTGTTGGCTAGACTCTGGACCCACCGGGCCTGAAACCGCCGCCTCCTGCCCGTCCTCCAAAAAGGCCAAACGTGCCAGCACCTGTGCCTGAAAAGACAACTTGTCAGACTTGTCAACCGGTAAACCACCTGCTGGCATGCCCTGTCCCTTTTCAAGCGCCTCCAGCCGCTGAAGAATGGCCACGTTAATCACATCCTCCTCGTCCTCATCACTGGAAGGAACCACAGGATCAGGTCGTGCCGGAGGTCTCTTCGGCGCCGGGCCCTTGCCCTTGCCCTTGCCCTTACCTTTTCCAGATGCCATAATACAACTATTGACAAACAAAAGAAACGTAAGTGAATTGGTATTCTCAAAATCACCACCCCAATGTAACCACAGGGATATAGAATAAAAAGCCACCTAAAATGGCCGCCACAGACTTCTCCCAAAATGGCCACCGACCATGAGGCCTAGAAGACCTCACTAAAATGGCTGCCTATCACCCCAGTGAGGTAAACCTCTAAGGCCCAGCGACCCTACCAAAATGGCCGACGAACTGGCTCAGCAGATAAGGCCTAACAACAGCTTATGGTGACCCAGCCCTATAGGGTTTCCAAGGCAAGAGACACTCAAAAGTGGTTTGCCCTTGCCTGGCCCCTTGCAGCAAACCCTGGACTTCTTCAGTGGACTCCCTTCCAAGTACTAACCCGAGCCAACCTTGCTTAACTACCAAGAACTGATGAGATTAGGCTAGCCGGCTACGATGGGGCCAGAATAAAGCTGTCCCAGTCGGGGGGGGGGGCCCTCCAATGCTCAGCTACTCAGCCTTAAGTCTGCCCAGTTAAGCCCCAGGATTGGAGGAGGGAACCAGGTATAATGAACAACAGCAGCGACTGCTAAGCCGTCTCTGTGCCACCAAAGGGGCCTGGACGCTTGCTCGCACCCTCAAAGAGGACCCGGGGGGGGGGGGGGAAGAGCCCAAAAAACCCCGTCAGAATTCCCGCGGGCTGCAATAAGGCCGCCCGGCCGCCCTGAATGAAACCCTAAACAATGCCCTCGGTCACCGCCGGGTCAGTCAGGGCAAAACGGGGGGGGGGGGGGTGCGACAAATGAAGCCAACCAGGGGAGGGGGGCGCAGCGAGATGAGGAAGGCACCACCCTAGCCCCCAATGCCTCCACCCGCGGAGCAGTTGCCGCCGACGCCGTCGGGGGTGGGGGGGGAGGCAGCCAAACGATCGCCCCCTCAGCTGCCCTTAAACTGACACCCGAGCCCCCGTGAGCTAAATCCAACGCGCTCGCTCTCTGCGAGCGCGCCACAAACCGCCAAGGAGGAAAAAGGGGGGGGCGAGCAATAACTCCAACTCCACCCAGGGAGGGGACCCGCTCACAAGGGCCCTCCAGACGCTCCACACTCGGCCTCCTCACCACCGCTCAGCCGGCACACTCTCTCCCGGCCTCAACGTCGCTGCCGGGGAGAGCCAGCTATCCCCAGCTTAGCAAAGAAAAAAAAAAAAAAGGGTGGGGGGACAATGCCGCGCGAAGCCGGAGCCTCGCCGTCGGCTCGCTCCCTTCCCCTGCACCCAAGCCTTATATTGACACCGGGGGGGGGGGAGAAAAGAGCTCACAAGCTCCTAAATCACACTCGGGCTGCAAGAAGCCCGCCTCACCGCCCCGAACCTGCTTCCTGGGCACCCTGCACGCCGTTCCTACAAGCAGGCCCCCAACCAAGCTCCTAACAGCGTGCTCCACAGCCGAGCGCGCAAACAGACTGCATCGGCGGGAACGGGGCAACGGCTCTAACCGAGCTAGCCCCGCCCCCTGCCCTGACCAATAAAAACGCTGTTGCTGCCTCGCTCCCTGCGAGGCGGCAAAAATGCTCCCCCGCGCCACGGCGATGCCGGGCGGCGGGGAGCCCAATTTAAGCAATGCAACAAAACCCTGGATTACAAATCCAGAAAACTGTATAACACAGGGGTCCCTGACATGGTGCCCATGGGAGCCATGGCATTCGCTGACACCTGTTCTGGTCCCCACCAAGTGTTTTTAGGAAGTGGGTGGGGCCAGGTAGGTCTTTTGCCCAGCAGGGCTTCTGATTGGCTGTTGGAGATTTGATTGGCTGTGCAGGTTTTTTTTAAATGTTGCTTTGGCGGCAGCTGCCAACACAGTGCAAGTATTCAGCATGGTGTAGTAGTTAAGAGCAGTGGACTCTAACCTCTAAGCTGGAGAACCCATGCCTCCACATGAAGTTTGCTGGGGGACCTTGGGCCAGTCACAGTTCTCTCAGAATTCTTTCAGCCCCACCCACCTCACAAGGTGCCAAGGAAGAGAAGGCAATTGTAAGCCACTTTGAGACTCTTTAAGGTAGATAAAAGTGGGGTATAAAAGCCAACTCTTCTTCATCCTCATCTTCACTGTGCTACTCAAGTTAAGTTGTGGCAATCATTTTGTGGCTGGCTCCGCCTCTTGCTGCAGCCATTTTGTTGCTTTGCCCACCATGCCATGTCAAAATTCCAAATGTTCCTGCAGGTTCAAAAAGGGTGGGACCCAGGCCTGTAGCCAGGATTTTGTAATTTGGGGGGCCTTTAAATAAGTCAGGGGGCACTGACATCACAAAATAAAAAATAACATTTTAATAAAATTTTACAAACTCACTTTTGCAGCATTCACACTCAGCCTGCCTATATAGGGAAGCAAGCTGCGCTTGGGGAAGGGGCAGCAGTGGGGAGTTCTCCAAGCAGCCCAGAAAGTCACGGGTCCTCCAGGCAGCTCAGAGAGCTAGGGGCCTGGAGGCTGGATGGAAGTCGGGGGGGCTTGGCAGGAAGTCGGGGGGGCAGGCCCCGAAATGCCCCAGTGTAGCTACAGGCTAGTGGGACCACTGGTATAACACATACAATTTTAAAAGTAGAATTTCAAAACTGGGGAGCAATACAACAAAAGCATACAACATATACAAGACACAACGCAATGCATGCTGCCTACACTTTCATGGCATGCTATTTTCTTGCCTTCAGACTTTGTAGAGTCAAATGAATGTGGCATATGGATGTTCACAATCTGGGCATGAAGGTCTGGCTTTGGTACTTGGTCCTTAGAAACGTACTGCCTCTGAATCTGGAGGTTCCACTTTCACTATCATAGGAATAGCCAGCATGACGGAGTGCTTAGAATGCTGGACTAAGGGCCACAGAAAGTTTTTTTTAAAAGTCATGATAAGTATTGGAGTCGGGAGTCCATGGAATAGTGAAACAGCATGATCTTTATTGCTGGTCTGGATGAAGCATACAACCCAGGGCTCGAAGCTAGGGCTGCCAAGTCCCCCGGTAGAGCGGGGGAAACACCGATTTTTAAAGCTTTCCCCCGCTTTTCCAAAATTGGTCACCGGGGGGACAAAATGGCTGCCAGCAGGGGAACCTTGGAGCCTGCCCTGGCCAGCCTCTTGAACTTCTTGAAAGGGAAATTTCCCCTTTAAGAGTTGAGCCAGCAAGAGAGCCCCACCCAGAGATTAAGGAGGGACTAAGCTCTTTCTACTGCGTGCAAGGTTGCTGCTGAGTAAACTGCTGGGGTAAGCTGGGGTCTGCGAGCTCTTTTCCTTCTCTGTCTCTCCCCCTCCCCCTCTTTCTTTTTTCTGTCTGTCTGTCCACTGTGGTTTTGTCAAAGGAATAAACTGTCACTTCCAAAGAGGTAAACATCACAAGGAGAGGTTGCCTGTAGAAGGTCTGGGAGTGGGATTGTTTAAAATGTCTTGTCGTGGCTGCTTGGGTCCCCCCAATCCTCATTTCCCTTCTGCAAATAAAAGTTGGGATTCCTCATTTTTATGCCAATTTTCTGTTTCTTTCAACCGTGTCCCCCCCTCCGGCAGTAAAAATCTGCATTTTTAAAAGCATTTGTACATCAAGTAACCAGTATTTTAAATTAGGGATGGATCCAACTAGCTTTTCTGCTGGCGAAAAGGGGAGGACAAAGGTCCTCTTTAGCCACCAAAAAGCCTATGCTGGGGGGGGGGGGGAAGTTATGGGACTTACATGGACAACAGCTGGGTGAAACAAGGGCCAGAAATAAAGCCTGGGAATTGGGCAAGAGTAAGTGAAAAAGCTGTCTGTCTGTCTGTCTCTCTCTCTCTCTCTGTCCTCATCCAGCAGAGGTCTATCAGTGGCTATTATTAGCCACAAGGTCTAAATGGAACCCTTTGTCTGGGGCAGTGATGCTCTGAATTCTTGGTGCTTGGGGGGCAACAGTGGGAGGGCTTCTGGAGTTCTGGCCCCGCTGCTGGACCTCCTGAGGGCACCTGGTATTTTTGGCCACTGTTGTGACACAGAGTGTTGTACTGGATGGGCTGTACTGGATGGGCCGATCCACTGTGGCTTCTCTCCTGTTCTTATGATATGAAAATCATATTTAGCACTTGTGTAGCACTTAGTGCTTCATATTCTGCCGAGATGAGGAAGGATTCAGTAGGGCTGTTGCTCAGTGATAGAGCATCTGCTTGACATGCAGGAGGTATCAGCCTCTTCAGCTAAAAAAGGATCAGGTAATAGGTGACATTAAAGATCTCAGCCTGAGACCCTGGAGAGCCACTACCAGTCTGAGTAGTCAATACTGACCTTGATGGACCAATGGCCTGATTCAGTATTAGGAAACTTCATGAGTTCATGTGGAAGCATGTGGAAGCAACATCACAGGATGTGACATCACAAAATGATGTCACTTCCTTTCTCCTGGCTCCACCCCCGAAGTCTCCTGGCTCCACCCCCGAAGTCCCCAGATATTTCCCAAGTTGGACTTGGCAGCCCTACTCGAAGCCCTCTTTTATGCTGGTCAGGGACAATCCCCTGACCTCACCCAACTGGCCTGATAGGCTATTAGAAGTCTATTTACATTTCATAGGTTCCCTGGGAGAAACCTAGGTACAGGATTGGTGGCTGGTTTGAATCCACCTGGCCTTTGTTCTACCTGGCTGAAGCTCAGGTAGTTTCTTGGCCATGTGCTCTGGCCATGCTCTGGCCATGTGCTCTGGCCATGCGGTCGCAATTATGGGAGCACATGGCAACCGCATGGTCAATACATAACAAGTCACATGCACAGAATACTCCAAGTGGAGCAGCAAAAATGGGGAAATCTCCCCCCCCCCCCCCCCCGGTGCTGTTTCTTGTCAGGAAAAGATGCAGAGAGGGGAAATCAATAGCCCCACCTCCTCTCATCCCCCAGTTCCCACCTCAGCTGGACTCTCCTTTAGTTTTAAACAGAGAGTCCCCGCAACTGCTGTATGGCTGTAAGAGAGAAAGTCGAGTCCAGAGATTCCAGACTCAGTTCTTTGACAAATGCTACATCTAGTTTGACCCTAAGGTAAAGAAGGCCTGACTTTGAATCCCCACCCTGCTATGGAAGATTAATAAGTAACCTTGGGCCAGACACACACTCTTAGCCGAACATACCTAACAGGCTAGTTGTTGTAAGGATAAAATGGTTGCTATTGTAAAACACTTTGGGTCATTGGGGAGAAAGGCAGGGTGAAAGTGACTGGCCCAAGGTTACACAGTGAGTTCCTACAGCAGAGAATACTCCAATACACTAACCACAACCCCCTGCTGGCTACGAAACTAGGGCTAGTTTAAATTTTGGTCTGGGCAACAAACCCTGGTTAGCTTATCAGACATAAGCAACACATCCCAGTTGGTATTTAAAGCCTGACTCGTTTGCTTCTTGCTTCTCTCCCACCTCCCAGTGGGGATGACATCTTCCCTGTACTTTCATTTCTGTGGTCAAGTCCATTGGCCCTTGTGTGTAAGATTTTGGTATTTTTATATGAGGCATGATTGGGCCCTTATATGTTTTTTAACTCTTTGCTAATAAATACATGTATTTTTATATTATATACATTAAGTTTTTATTGTTAGCCATCTACTCTGTTTGACTTACCTATTTAGGTTCTTGAACAAACCGCAGTCTTCACTTCCTGTTGTGACTGGGTTTCTTTACATGAGTTTCTTGTTGGAGGGTGAACCAGTTAATGAACCAGTTAACGTAGCACACGTGCAGCCCTGGACATCCAAAGGCAACACAGGTCATTTTTTTCTCAAGTGCAGGTGACTGAACATCTCTCTAAGAAGTTGGATGTTTAGATGAAAGGTGACATAACTGGTCAGCCTACCAGTTGCAGTGAATCAGGCATTGTTGGATACTATGCTACTGTTGCTCGACTATAGCAGCCACATGCAGTTGTACAGTCTTGTTCCACACAAGAAAGTCCAGTGATGAATAATACTATAGCTTATTATATTTGTTATTTATTAAAACATTTGTATCCCACCTGCTGCAGTGGCTCAAGTGGTTAAGACGCTGAACTGTAAACCGGTAGTTCAGCAGTTCGAGACCCGAGTGCTGCATGATGGAGTGACCTCCCGTCTCTGGTCCCAGCTCCTGCCAACGAATCAGTTTGAAAGCAAGAAATTGCAAGTAGATAAATAGGTACCACTTCAGTGGGAAGGTAACAGCATTCTGTGCGCCTCAGCATCTAGTCATGCTGGCCACATTACCATGGAAACGTCTTTGGACAGTGCTGGCTCTTTGCCTTGGAAACGGAGATGAGCACCGCATCCCTAGAGTCGTATTCGACTGGCTTCCAAGCAAGGGAAACCTTTACCTTTACCTATCCCACCTTTACTCATCGTTCAAGCAACGATGGTGCTATACCCAATGATGTGTGGATGCCGCTTTCTGCAATAATGTTGCTCTCTCTGAGAATAGCCAGGCACCCTCACCTGCACACTGAAGAAAGAACTATCCATCTGTCAATCCTTTTCAAACTATTGTTGTCACATATATAGTCTTCTTTTGAAGATCAAGAGAAAGGGAATATCTGGGAGCCAAATGGCTCTAAGCCACCTCTCTACCCAATTGAGGGCAGCAAACAATAAAAACATTAAAACAAGATCGAGAACACACACAAACTTGTGTGTGTGTGTGTGTGTATAAAAACAATTCAAAACAATTAAAACACATAAACTTTGAATAGGAGGAAGGGTCAATGAGAATCAGTGAGAGAACACCAGACAGAACAGAAAAGTCTTCACCCACCAGCAGTAGACAATGATAGAGGGGAACAGATGAATCACCCTGGGGAGGGAATTCCATAATCTTGGTGCCACAACCTTTCAGTGTGCCCTTGCTTTGAAGAGTGAGATTATTCCTTGTATAATCAATCAAGAGGTTCATGTGAGCCAGCGCACTGTACATTGGATAGAATATCTGACTAAGATCGGACTGTAATGCATGGGCGTCAACTACGGGGGGGCTCGAGGGCTCGAGCCTCCCCCGAAATTTCCCGGGGGGGGCTCAGTTACCCCCGGCAAAATGCTCGCCCAGCCGGCCGTCGCCGCCTCTCCTTCACCCCCGGCCTGCCCTGCCTCCCTGAGGCGGGGGGGGGGGAGAGAGGCGGCGGGGACATAGTCGCCCGCACGCTTCGCGCGGGCGGCAGTCCCGGCCAGCTGGCTGCCGTCGCGGGTCTGCCTCCCTGGGCCGGGGGGGGGGAACGGAGCGGCCGGGACATAGTCGCGCGCGCGCGCTTCGCGCGGGCGGCAGTCCCGGCCAGCTGGCTGCCGCCCTGGGCCGGGGGGGGAGGGAGCGGCAGAGACATGGTCCCGTGCGCGCGCGCGCGCACGAGAGAGCCCCTGCCCCCCCCCCCCCGGGGATTTAGAAAGTCAACGCCCCTGCTGTAATGTAGTGGCTAGAGTGTCACAGTAGGATCTGGAATACTCAGGTTCAAATCCCCACTCTGCCATCAAAGGGGGGGGAGGCATGGGGCAAAGTTGGTGATATCTAAGCTATGTTTGCTAGCTTGTTTGCTTGGTTCTACCCATGAAAGTTAGCAAAAACAAAAGAATCTTACATTACTTCCAGAAGATAATCAGGCCTGACCTCAAGTGAGGAGTGTTCTTCAGTTTTAAGGCCACCAATGAGAATTACTTGGGGAGGGGTGAGAAGTAGAGGAGCTGTAATAGAGGCTTGTAAAATTATTCACAGTTTGGAGAATGTGGATAATGAGAATTCTTTCTCCCTCGTCCAGTTCTGGAACTGGACTTCGCTCAAGAAAATTGATGGGCAATAGATTTAGGAAAACCTTCTGCACACAGTGCATAAGTAATGTATAGAATTCCCTGCTACAGGGTATGATATTATTGACCACTAAAAAGCAGATTCACATAGAATGAGTCCAGCAATGGCTATTAGCCATGATGGTTAAATAAAGCCTCCATGTTCAGAAGCTTTATTTATTTATTTATTTATTTATTATTAAATTGGGGGGGGTACTACCCTTTCCCACTTGCGCAGTGCTCAGGGCAGTTCACCGCAATTTAATGACTATGACTATGAAAGGGAGCTGTTGGGGGAGCGATGTTAGGAAAGCGCTGTGGCCTTTGAGTCCTGCTTAAGGATTTCCTATTTGGCCCCTGGGGAAAACATTATGCTGGATTAGAGGGAACTTTGGTCTGATCTAGCAGAGCTCTTCTTATGTTCTTAGGAATGCTTTGCCCATTCAACACTAGCACTCCGAATGTCAAGATGGCACTCATCTTTGATTTTATCGGTCATGGTGGAACTACGGAGAAAATACTACATGTGAGGCACATAGGGCTCAAGCTATTAAATGCTTTGTGGGTTAAAAAAAAAAACCTTGTTCTTCCAGTTGTGCCTACAAAATAACAGGTAAACAGTGCACATGCCACATGTACTGAACATAATGAGTTCCCTTTGAGAATATGGGCCCCCACATTGTAACTCCACAGAAAGTTCCAAGTATTCATCAAGGGAATGGCAGTTGCCAAGTCCTTGGGGAGAGAAATGGAGGCTGTGTATAGTCAATATTTCTAATCTGTTGGTGTATTCTAGTAAGGCTTCCTTATCAGACCATTAATTCCACTGCAGTCATTCCCTGACTACCTGGCATTGAGTCTGACTGAATAGAATTCAGCTAAATCAAAGGGGAAATCCACAAGGAATTTCTCTTGCACAACTCTACCAAGTTGAACGCATCATGTTTCTTGCCATTACTTACAGCTTATATTTAAAGATCTAGTGTCACCAATTACAGGAGTTCCAAGGAAACAGAAAATATTTCCTCCAAACCAGACAGCACCACCACGGGGGAAAAATCCCTGACAAGCTGATGAGCATCAACGGTGTCATTCAAACTGAGTGACAGCTGAACATTGGAGGCATAGTAAATTGGAAACCACTTAGAGGTAATTGGAATATTTTAATTTCATAGCCAGGCAGAAAAGAAATTACATTTTTCTGTGCAAAGAACTTCTTTTTTGAATGGGTCTATTAAGTGCATTTTGGGATGTTTGCACTGAGGGAGCAAAATGAAAAGATTTGCTGGTTGCACAGGATTTTTGCAGGGCCCCAGCACCCCTCCGACAAATGTATAGATTTATGTATCCATATCTCAGCCGCACTTTTAGCCTGAAGGCTCTCAAGGAAGTCTTTACAGAATAATTAAAAACACTAATAGCATATATTATTAAATTTTATTACCACTGAATTCAGAAAATGATATCATCGGCAACAAAAGCACCATAGCCCATGAAACAAGCAACAGGACATTTAACTGAAATGCTTAATAAATAAGGAACGGAACGGCAGCTGTAAAATTCTGCCTGAAAGCTACAGCAGTCAGAAAGTTTAAGAAACACAACAAGATGCTAAAATCCATGTGCGTCTCTTAATATTGATAGCACCAATCTGCACAGTTTCAGCAGTGTAGCCAGTGTGGTTCGGTGATTAGAGCATTGTAATTTGGCCTTGCCTTGAGCTGGATAGCCCAGGCTAGCCTGATCTCATCAGATTTCAGAAGCTTAGAAGGCTCAATCCTGACTAATATTTGGATAGGATATCTCCAAGGAATACCAGGGTCATGACATGGAGGCAGGCAGTGGGAAAGCACCTCTGGATGTCTCTCGACTTGAAAAACCCTATAGGATTACCATGTCCGCTGCATCTTAATGGCACTTTACACACACAATTTGGCCTTGAGAAACCCAGGTATGAATCCCTGTTTGGATTATGAAGCTCACCAGGTGATCCTGAGCCAAACACATTTTCCCTCAGCCTAACCCACCACACAAAGTTGTTGCGAGGAAAATAACTCCAGCGGTGAGCACCACCCGGGAAGGAAGCATAAGAAATCAAATGAATGAATTTAGAAATTAAAAACTCCCTGTCAAACAAAGTTGGTGTCCAACAAATTCATCTAAAAGTATGACTTAAGCTGATGGTGAAAGCTTAGTAGAGTCTCTGCACCATCCAAATAGCAATGACGGGGTTATTTCCAGAAATGCTCCTGAAGATAAAACCCTGATGCCACTCCTCCCTCACCCCAATTTATATTTATTTATTTGAAGGACTCACATCCTACCTTTTCATGTTTACAAAGGAGGGGGCTTACCAAAAAGAAAACTTTCAAATATAAAGATACAAGCAAGATAATGACTACAGAAACGGAATTAAAAAGGAATTAAGCAATAGAAGGGGAGAACTGGTTTACAGGAACCCCCTGAGGAGGAAACTGCCCTGCAAGAGATCACACAGGAGAAGAGCCCCAGGCATCAGAGGCGGCACTCTGCTCTGTCCCGGATGGATTTATCCTGCCCAAATCCTCTGACTTAGCAGATTCATGTCCTGCAGCTTAGGAAAACCCTGCTATGCCCAGGAAGAAGTGAGCAGTGACTCATGAAAGCTCAGGCCCTGCCACAAACGTTGGTAGTCTTTAAGGTGCTGCTGGACTTTTGATCTTTTCCATTGCCACAGTCAAACATGGCTACCCATTTTGATCTGTGCCCAAGAACAGAAAGAGACAGTCCAGATGTACTGCACACATCTCTGAAATAGAGCGATGTCCCTTTAAGGCTTAAACACTTTCCACAGGAGGGTGTGGCTTGAGACATCTGCTTTCTGGCCTGTCTACTTAAGCCCTCAGCCTGCTCTCAAATGCAGTTGGAAGAATTCTCCAAGTCCTCCGTTTGTCATAGAATCATAGAATGTTAGAGTTGGAAGGGACCTTACAGGTCATCTAGTCCAACCCCCTGCACTCTTCAGGAGCATAGCCGGAAGACAGCCCTACAACATACCCAAAAGATGGTCATCCTGCCTCCGCTTGAAAATGTCCAGCAAAGGAGCATCCACCTTCTGACACAGTCTGTTCCACTGCTCAACCACTCTTACAGTGAGGAAGTTCCTCCTGATATTTAGCCAGTATCGACTTCCTTGTAATTTCCACCTATTAGATCTAGTCTTGCAATCCAAAGCAAGAAAAAGCAGATCTGCTCCATCTTCTATATGACAGCGCTTCAAATATTTGAAGACTGCAATCATGTCCCCTCTAAGCCTTCTCTTTCCCAGGCTAAACATACCCAACTCTTTCAGCCTTTCCTCATAAGACTTGGATTCCAACCCCTCACCATCCTGGTTGCCTTCTTCTGGACACGCTAGAGCTTGTCAACATCCTTCCTAAAATGTGGTGCCCAAAACTGGATACAGTACTCCAGGTGAGGCCTGACCACAGCAGAATAGAGCAGAATTACCACCTCCCATGACCTGGACACAATGCTTCTGTTAATGCATCCTAAGATTGCATTAGCTTTCTTCGCAGTCACATCACACTGCAGGCTCATGTTTAGCTTGTGATCAACCAGAACACCTAGGTCCCTTTCACATGTGCTGCTGTCAAGCCAAGTCCCTCCCATTCTATATCTGTGCCTTTGATATTTTTTTTTGGACCGGAGTGTAGGACTTTGCACTTATCTCTATTGAAATTCATTTTATTTGTTTTAGCCAACTGTTCCAGCCTATCTAGATCATTTTGAATCCTAACTTTGTCTTCTTCAGAATTAGCAATCCCACCCAGCTTCATGTCATCTGCAAATTTGATAAGCATTCCCTCTATGTCTTCTTCCAGGTCACTTATAAAAACACTGAACAACACCAGGCTCAGGACCAACCCCTGTGGCACTCCACTCGACTCCCCTCTGCGTAGACACAGAGCCATTTACAAGCACTCGTTGAGTACGATTTTTTAACCAACCATGAATCCATCCACTGGTTGCACCATCCAGCCCACATTTAACCAGCTTATCCTGAAGGATATCATGAGAAAGTTTGTCAAACGCTTTACTGAAATCTAGATACGCTATGTCCACAGCATTGCCAGAGTCAACCATTTTAGTAACTCTGTCAAAAAAAGGAGATAAGCAGCAGCAGTGAGCTGTCCAGGGTCCTGACTCAATTCCTACTCATAATTCTTGCCTTTGTTTGATGGTTCACCATCCAAGCACCTGACTGTTCATATGCCTTGCTAGGATGCCCCTGCAGATATAGGCCAGGACTAGGAGAACTTTAAAACGTTCATCAGGAGGAGGAGACTAACAATGTTTTAATCAGGTACCTAAAAGAAAGAAAAAAAAGGTTGGGACACCACACTGTCTCTGGGGAGGGTATTCCACAAACAGCACAGCATCGCAGAGAAAATCCTGTCCACAGCTGCTACCTGCAACAGCTCAGAAGCCAGTGTCTGCTTCTGGAGCATGGTCTTGTGAGACATCCTCAAAGAATGGGCAAGTTCTTATCAAAGCAAGAAGCAAACATTTGTTTATTTATTAAATGTGTTAATCGCCCAATCCCTGCTAATGCAGGACTCTGAGCGATGTACGACATTCATAAAAACATATCAAGGTAAAACCTTAATAACAGATGTCAAACAAATCAGATGGCATGCACGAATCGATCCAGTTCCAGACTGCTGGCTGCTTCACAGGCAGGAGTGAGGAGGACGAGGCAAATATCAGAAGCAGCAGAAGCAGAAAAGGGTGCCAGCTGAGATGGAAATGGTTGCTGTCCTCAGCCAAAGGCCTGGTGGAACATCTCTGTCTTACAGGCCCTGTGGAATGGCATGAGGTCCCGCAGGGCCCTGACGGTATTTGGCAGAGAGTTCCACCAGGTTGGGGCCAGGACCAAAAAGGCCCTGGTCAAGGACAGCCGGATAGCTTTAGGGCCAGGGACCACTAGCAAGTTGTTATCTGAAGAGCGTAAGGGAATGAGAAGAAGTAAAATGTGGCATATTTGCCATCCTTTCTATTAGCCACTACTCCACACTACCATGAATGTACTAACCACGGCGTTCTACCTGTGGGCCTTTTCAGACATACAAGCTCTCACTAGCTTATTTCACATCATCTAATGAGAACCAGACTTGGTCAAAGGCAGCAATATTGACCCTCTGTTACTACCAGGCCTATCCTGAAGGCTTGGCGTTCCATACCTCCTGTCCTTTCCAAACGTATGACAAAAATTCTTCACCCATACCCATTTTATCTTAGATGTGAAATTATTTTGATGTATTTGTGTATTTAGATAATTATGCTTATTAAGAAGAAAAAGGGGAAAGAGAGATGGGAATCAGTGCTGATTGCACGAAGGTTAATTGATACCTTGGTGTTTGATTTAGACAACTGTCACATTTCACATTTAATATTTCCAAATTTTATACACCAACAATAATACAGGTTAAATGTAAATATAAGCACCTAACAACACAGATAAATATAGAAGATGTAAAGCATAAGCCCGTCAGAGGGAAGCTGTTTTACATTCCACTGATTTCAGTGGCAGAATTAAGAAGGTGCTTAAATTTCTCCCGGGAAAATAAATTATATTTAGTAGGGCTTACTTTTGGCTTAATCATGGCTAAGTATTTCGCAAAACTCAGATTATTACGTGATTAAATTTTAAAAGCCAAGAATTACATTACAGGAGGAAAAATAAGGAAAAAAGATCGGTATCCTTGTAAGAATGTAATAACCCCAAAAAATAAATGCAACAGTTTAAATTTCACTGTATGCAAAGTTTTCAGTCTTAGATTGCACTATAAAAGGATGAGCAATATAATCCCAGGAACGGCCTACCCCTGGGAGGCACCCTATCATACTCTTTATGATGATAAAATCAGTGCTAATAGCCAGGGTTGGTCCCACCTGAAGCATGGATTTGCCCAATCTAAGAACCCCCGCCAAAAAAAGGCACTTAAATGACGAATGAGTGCTTGTCCTCAGTTCCTCCCCAATGAAGACACATGACAACCATACAGGGGTTTAACAAATTGATTTAAATAGCTGGTCTATGCTAAAAAATGCAAATAAATGGTTTCTAGCCTGAACTCTCCCTAGAAGCTAAAATGACCACACTGAAGCCATCATCCTTTAATCACATGATGAGAAAGCAAGACTCCCTGGGAATGACAACAATGCTAGGGAAAGCTGAAGGCAGCCGGAAAAGAGGGTGATCCAACATGCGATGGACTGACTCTGTAAAGGAAGCTACAACCCTCAGTTTGTGAGACCTGAGCAAGGCTGTTAACGATAGGACATTTTGGAGGCCGTTAATTCACAAGGTCGCCATTGGATGACAGCACTCAAGACACACACATAAACATGTTCTAATATTGACCTATTTGAGGGCACAGTGCATGAGATAGCTGAGTGATTACTGTGATTTGGGTAATTCCACCTGGGCTTCAAATCTGGCCAGTGGTTTTGCTGGCTTTGTTCCTCCTCCCCTGCACATGAATGGTATGAGAGGTGTCAGGCCTCACCCCTCTCCCCTCCATGTGCCATACAGACAACTAATGGTTTGCTTACTGCTCCTCCATGCCAAGCTTACTGCTTTCCTCCCACCCCCCATACAACAACCATTGCAGGAATGGTCCTTCATCATGTGATGCTCCAGGGGTCTTGCCAGTTTGCCCTGACCTATAATAAGCAGTCCTATTCCTGCCATCTCTACTTATGGTGACCCAACCAAGAACCACACCCATTTTTAGTAAAGGTAAAGGTTTCCCTTGCTCAAAAGCCAGTCGAATCTGACTCTAGGATGTGGTGCTCATCTCCTTGTCCAAGCCAAGCGCTGTCCAAAGACTTCTCCATGGTCATGTGGCCAGCATGACTAAACACTGAGCCACACGGAACACTGTTACCTTCCAGCAAAGTGGTACCTTTATCTACTTGCAATTTCTTGCTTTCAAACTGCTAGGTTGGCAGGAGTCACCCATTTCTACCACCTCCTAATAGCAACCTGGAACAAATCTAAAAATGATCCCCTAAAAGGTCCAGGCTAGCCCAATCTCTTCGGATCACAGAAAACACAGGAGGCTGGGTGGGCCAACGGCACAAGCACTGCCAACTCCTGTATGAGAAATTCCTGGAGATTTTGGGGGTGGAGCCCGGGGACAGCAGGGTTTTGTGAAGGCAGTGGGATATAATTCCATAGAGTTCACCCTCCAAAGCAACCCTTTTCTCTAGGGGAAGCGATCTCAGTCACCTGAAGAACAGTTGTAATTCCAGGAGATCTCCAGGCCCCATTTGGATCACACAGCAAACGCCCACATGGGGAAGAGCCATTTTAAAGGCCTCCAAGGTGCTCTCCTCATTGGCTGGACAATTACAAGTCCCGCCAATCATGTCCAGTGCCTCACTGCATTACTAAAGGGGCTGGAACACTTTTAATAACCATGAATGCCTTTGTTTTTAAGAAGAGGGAAATCCCTGCTTCAAACAAATTGTTAGTGGTCAGTGCCAAAAGTACCTCTGCTGCAAATCTGATATGTTCCTTGACTCAGACTAGTATTTAGAATCTCCCTTTGCCAACAACGACTGTGAACGTGAAATGTATCAGGAACACCTTTAAGGAAGTTCTTATTTAAGGAAATTGTTCACTAGAGGTGGCACACATTTGTGAGCATAAAAAAAAATCAGTTCTTTTCAGCTTCTCCTTTTCTGAGGTGAACCATTCACAGACTCAAAAATACATAGTGATTCCTGAGACAAGCCTCTAGAAGTTTCTGATGGTTATAAAGAATTTTTTTTTCACTCATTGCCTTCAGGCCATTCCTGGAAATAGCCTTGAAAAAGTCTGAGGAGGATTAGCTAGGCCAAGTGTAAATGCAGTAGCCCGGGCACTTGGCAGAACAGTATATCCGTATTTGATACCATACCAGCTTCTGATTCCACCTCCCAGTTCTGGGTCCAGTTTCACCTGTCTCAATATAAACTCTGGATCCACCTTTCCCTCATGCTGTACAGGTGAGAGAGATCATGGGTGCTACAGTGTAACTTCTGAATCATCTCTATGAGGAAGATCCCATCAGAATACATCAAGAGCTCTCTTTGCATCTCTATGGAGTACACAATTTCACCTTCACTGACAAATCTTCCTTATCACTTCATTAGATGTGCTGCGGTAGACAGAGAAAGCCTTATTCAGCCTGGTATTGGAAATTTTTTGGAGGAAAAGTATTATTCACTGTAAACACTGCTCGAGAAGAATAAAGGCAAGGATAAAGATGTAGACAGGATGTCACAATGTCTTTGGGGGGGAAGTGTCAGCAGGCTCATTTAAATTCGCCTTGGAATAAGTGGATAAAGTCTTGGGTGTCAACTTGGGAGGCCTGTAATAAAGACAGACATGACATGTTAAGAGTAGCAGAGATGATCTAATAATATCTTTGTGGCTCTGTAAAGAAATATTTCCCTGTTCTGGGATAAGTTTGGTAAAACTGTCTCTGTGGTTTTATCAAGTGGTTTAGCTTAAACAGGACAAATTCAGCTATGAAATATATGTATTGGCTAGCATCTGTGCCATCCTGAGTACAACATTTCTTATTAATCCCTGTTTTTCCAACTGTATGTTTTTTGTTTTGTGGATTTTTAGGAGAAGTTGGTGGTGGAAGTTCTGTCAAGTAACGACTGACTGATGGTGACCCTGTAGTTTTTTCAGGGCAAGAGACATTCAGAGGTGATTTGCCATTGCCTGACTCTGCCTCACAACCCTGGTATTCCTTGGAGGTCTCCCATCCAAATACTAGCCAGGGCCAATCCTGCTTAGTTTCCAAGATCTGATGAGATCAGGCTAGCCTCAGCTATTGTGGTCAGGGCATAGCAAGGTATAGATATATATGAATAAACATATACATGCCACTCTGAGGGTTGGGTTTTTTTTGCCAGATTGCCTCCCAGATGTAGCTGTAGAACCGAAGCAGCCTTCACTTGGCTGATATGTGTATGGCTTTTGAGCAAGGGAAACCTTTACCTTTACTTTACTTTACTTTACTTTACTGCAAGTTATACAGCTGCGTTCATCTCATGGGGGGGAACAGTGCTCTTAAAATCATGTTATTTTTCTCCACCCTTGGACTTCAAGCCAACCTCTCCTAGGAACAGTGTCTCTTTTTAAGGAATAAGAATAATGGCCTATCCTCACAGGGTTGTTGTGAGGTTGTAGACAATGAAGACTTAACATACCTTGCAAATCACAGTGTTGTAGGAGCATTTGAGGAACCTGCCCTTTTTTTTTCCAGCAACACTTGCTGGGTAGAAATATCAAGCATTGGCTTGTTTTTTCTAGGTTAGAATCCTCATGATCAGAAGGACAAGATTTTATCGTTTGAATTTTAAAAATGTTGACAGGTATGCACAAAATCATGCACCCAGAAATTCAGTGTCGCAGAAGCAGAGAGCATCAGCACAAGACCATTTCTGAAGAATGGACAGGGGTGCTTGTAAATGCAAGGGATAGCATAGCAGAACATACCCTGGGAGCTGAAGCATGCTAGAGAATTCTGCTGTGACCTCCTCAGATGGCTGAGTCAGTAATCCATTAAAGGAATCGGTAGGTGCAGAGGTGAAATGCTTGGATCTGAAAACAGAACTGTTCACCTGTGCCTTAACAGCTGCATGACAGGCAGACGTTCAGAAGGCATAGCTTTTTCAGGCTGGAGGGGTGGTGAAGGAAAATGCTTCTCATGTCCCTTCCTTTAGGGAGTGCCAAAGCAGTTCCATAGATTCTGCTGAGAGCTGCTATGATGTGCCAGCTAAAGTACTGGTCTAGGCACTTAGTGAGACATTACAATTTTTAAATGAGAGAGAAGAGATTGGATTTATACCCCACCCTTCACTCAGAGTCTCAGAGCAGCTTACAATCGCCTTCCCTTCCTCTCCCCACAACAGACACCATTTGAGGTAGGTGGGGCTGAGAGAGCTCTCTCAAGAACTGGCCTTGAGAGAACAGTTCTGAGAGAACTGTGACTGACCCAAGGTCAACCAGCTAGCTGCATGTGGAGGAGTATTTTTATTTTTTTATTTATTATTTATGTTTGTATCCCGCCTTGCCGGGCAAACTGGCTTAAGGCAGCTAACAAAGTTAAAATATCATAAAACAATAAATACAAAAATTAAAACAGCATCAAGTTACAGATAAAAACAGACAGGTGATGGCAGCATTCAGATCACACCTAATGGTGGGTGGAGCAACCCCTGGATCCCAGGCCAGGAGATGTTCCACAGGCACATTCATCAGCGGCGGCTCCTAATCGAAGGCCTGGTGGAAGAGTTCTGTTTTACAGGCCCTCCAGAACTGTGAGAGGTCCCACAGGGCCCTGATGTCTTCCAGGAGCTCATTCCACCAGTGTGGAGCCACCACTGAGAAGGCCCTGGCTCTGGTGATCACCAACCTGGCTTCTTTTTGAGACAGGGAGAGTCAGACGGTGTTGTGAGCCTGACCTCAGTGCTCTCTGGGGCACATATAGGGAAAGGTGGTCCCTCAGGTAGGTAGGCCCCTGACCATATAGGGCTTTAAATGTTAAAACCAGCACCTTGAACTGAATCCAATACGCTATAGGCAGCCAGTGCAGCGACCACAGCACAAGCTGGATGTGGTCTCGTACAGCGAGACCCATCAGCAGTCTGGCCATGACATTCTGCACTAGCTGCAGCCTCCGGATCTGAGACAAGGGCAGCCCCATGTAGAGAGTGTTGCAGTTGTCTAACCTTGAGGTGACCACTGTATGGATCACTGTTGCCAGGTCATTGTGTTCGAGAAAGGGAACCAACTGCCTAATCAGCCGTAGATGATAAAAGGCCGCCTTGGCAGTGGCTGCTACCTGGGCCTCCATTGTTAGGGAGTCGGGAATCAAACCTGGTTCTCCCAGATTAGAGTCCACCACTCTTAACCACTTTGTCAAAGTGGCCAGGTCTGAGTTCCCCTGCCCCAGCTCACATGCCATGCAGCCAGATGGCAGCTGTGAGGAAATAATTGCCCTCATACCACAGGGGGACCATTTGGGTCAGGACCAGGCTGCAGGACCAGGCTGCAGGGTTTGAGCCTTCCTGCCATCCTGTTTTCCTGCAGTATTCAGTAGTACTGGGGAGATCTGAGTTCAAATGCCTACTCAGCCATGAAATTTGCTGGGTGAACTATTCACTCACTTTCAAGCCTAACTTACCTCACAGGGTTGTTGTGAGGATCAAACAGAGAAGGGAAAAACCATACATGTTGACTTGAACTCATCGGAGGATATGTGGAAAGAAACAAGAGGTGGTACTAAATACTGGAAGTTGCCTTATGCAGCACTGGATCATCTGTCTCAGTACTGGGCTACTCAGACTGGCTCTCTAGTAGAGAAACATCTTTCCCAGGCAGCACCAGAGGTCTGTCAATCAGAGGTGCCAGGAATAGAACCTGGGACATTCTGCCAGTCCTGTATATGCTCAACCATTGAGCTGTGACCCTTTACCTCTGCTAACAATGAAAACCAAGGTTATCACCTGACTAAAGACATCTCAGCCATTTGAGTTTTAATTGTTATTGTAAACTGTATTAATATCGATGGAGGCCACCCTGTGCCTGCTTGCGGGGAGGACAGGATACAAGTCCAGTAAAATAAAATAAATCTGCAGACTGCTGCTTGTGAATAAAATAGTTATTTGGAAGGAACGGGTATTCTTTCTTGGTGTTTAGATGAAGCTCAGAAACAACAGAGAACAAGTATAAAGGAAACAGTCATGACAGTCTAACCCACAAATCAAGCGGTCGACAAGACTTGCAAAGAAATAGCTTTCTGTGTATTGCCTGGGATCCATTAGAAGCTTAGCAGTACATTTGAGCCTGAACATACTGAGATCAGCGTCCTATTCGAATGTATTATCTTTCATGACTTGTAAAGCACTTTAAGAGCAAGAGAACTTTTGTACCATTCTAGTATCTCCTGAGGAAGATCCAGTTTTGAAACGTTGTTGTGTAATCCGGAGACAACGTTGGATGATGTACTTTTGCACTGTGATTTTCTTATGGCTTGTGGAAATTTATTTGTTATGTTGTAGTACTTCAGACTGCACTACATAGAAAGCTATTTCTTTGCCAGTCTTGTCGACTGCTTGATTTGTGGGTCAGATTCTCATGACCGTTTCCTTTATACTTGTTCTCTGTTAAGGTCGTCTTTCTTCACATTTTTCTTGCTCAGAAACAACAGACACAATCTCTGAAGAAGCATTTCCTCTTATAAGGCATGCCTCTTCTAAGGTCTTACCTGCAACCCACAGTTTTTATATGTACCAGTATTAAAAGCCTAATAGTTCTTTTTTTAAATCTACTGCTTGATTAATGGTGGGCACGCTTTTGGAACTGAAGGGCTGTAAAGTTGTAGAGCTAGTGCAGTAAAATGGCTGAGAAACTAGGCCAAAAAAAGCAGAAAGTCCCTTGTATAACTCTGAGCTCTGTCATAATCTCACTGCTGTTTTCTCTGCATTGGCTCTCCTTGCCTTCTACAGTAGAAAGTTAATCAAACTGACCTACCTTGCAGGGTTCGCAGCATGATAAGTTGTGTGATGGGCCCTGCAGTTCTTTAAAATTAATGCTATTACATTTGAGATAATATTGGAGTGTGTGATGTAAAGGATGTACAGCTGATTCAAACGTAGCCGGGTAAGAGAGAGCCTAATGGAGACCTGTAATTTGTACCTGCCTCAAATGAAATATATGACTTAGGCCGTCTAGTCACCTTAAGCAAGTCACAAGCAGTCTCCCTTCCACTTGCCCTGTAAAACAAGTATTTTATGATGCGCCTCAGCACTCCTGTCAGACGAATGGACTAAGAATTTAAGGAGATGACTGCTAAAGGCTAGAACGTTTATGCTTCAAATCCAGGTAAAATATGACTGATATGATATGTGATTTCCAGGCAGAAAACGAGAGGTTTGAGGTTTCAGGTGGAAAGAGCCAATGCAGATAAGCCACCAGGTCCCTTCCTCTTTGTCAAATACCCATGATTGACTCATCAGTAGGGGTTTTACAGAATTTCTGGTTCATTTCAAAAGTTCCAGTTTTTCTTCTGTCTTTTCCACCCTCAGAACAAAACTGCAGCCATCCTTTCCCCCGACCATAGGAACAAATCACAATCGAAATAGCACTGTTCCAATCAACACCTGTTGGTGCATCAGTTGCACAGAAAATACATGGCTTTTTTTAAAAAAAGTAAAATAGAGAAAAGTGTGCAAGTGGTATAAAACTCCATTTTTAAAAAACGAGAATGGGAACTTTGCCAATGAAATGTGCGCCTGCGAAGTACTGTCAAGTCACAGTTAACTTATGGAGACCCCAGCAAGGGGCTTCCAAGGCAAGTGAGACGTTTAGGTGGCTTGCTGTCGCCTTCCTCTGCAGAATCTTCCTTGGTGGTTCCCATCCAATTACCAACCCTTATTAGCTTCCAGGATCAAGCTACACTGTGCCACCTTCCCTATCCTCCCCACCAAAAAATAAGGATAAAGCTGGCCTTCCTGACAATGCATGAAAATTAAAAGTCATGCAAAAAAGGCATACTTGGACATCTCCATTCAGTGGCTTGGCATCAAATGCCTCGCACATTTCAGTAGCTGCCTTGCCTGGCTTTAGACAAAACCCTACAAAACATGCCCTACAAAATATGCCTGAGGTAGGGAGGGGAGGGGGAACAGAATCTGATCGATAATTGTTGGACTTCCGGAAGAGACGTGCTCAATGGTGGATGCCTCTCTCCGCATATGCAGGAGAGGCGATCCGTGCCTGGTAGGGTGAAGGGGTTCTGGACGGGTGCCAAACCCCCAGAGACCCTAGCGAAGGGGCTCTGCCTGGGGTGGCATGAGGGGAAGACTCTCCTGACGGTGGCGACCGCAGGATTGAGACCCCCCTCATCACCCCCGTAAATTCCCCTGCCGAGGAAGCCTTCGGGCTGCGTAAGCGTGACCGAGAAGCAGCAGAAAATGCCTGGCGGAGAAGCAATTAACACACCTGAAACGCAATGGTGAAAACCGTGAGTTGCAAAATATAACGGCAAATAAAGCGACAGGGAGGGAAAGGGAGGATCGTGTTCCCCCCCCCCCTCTCCTTACCGAAGCTGCTGAGACTTTCCCACGGCGTTGCTGCAACTATAAAAGCATTTTAAAAATGCTGGAGGGCTGGATCGCATACACGGAGAAATGACCTTTTGAGAGACATTAGTGCGACTACAATTGTTTCTTCTACGGTCCTTCTTATCTAAGTGTAAATAAAAACGAAACTGCAACAATGACGGGGCAGCCAAAACCCTCCCCTAAACTAGGAAGCGGTCCTCTGAGTTCAAAGGGCGATACCACAGAGATGAGCTCAATGTTTTCAGCGTTGCTGCAGCCGCTAGTGGATCAGATGACTACTTTCAACAGCAAAATGGACTCAATGCAAAATGAACTGAAAGAATCAAGTAAACGAACAGAAAAGCTGCAGCAGGATCTCTTGGAAGTAAAGGCGACAACTAGTAAGCATGATTCAAGACTACAAAAAATTGAAAAAGAAAAGGCTTTTCAATGTGATAATGTATTGAAATTGCAGATGGAATGCTCAAGTTACTTCCTTCGACTTCAGAATGTCCCTGAAAAAAAAGGGGAGGATCTTAAAAAGCTAGTGAGTGAAGCTTTGGCACCAGTGACAGGTTTAAAAGCGGAAGAAATAATAAGCGACATGGATTTGGTTTATCGGACCTATCCTGAATTAGTCAAAAAGAAAAACCTGCCAGGTGAAATTATGATAAGATTCTCCAAAAGATCTACAAGAGATGTGGTTTTAAAAGCCACCAACAGAACAACGCTGAAGATCCAGGAGGTAGACATCAAGGTATTAAAGGACATTCCATTTGAAATAAGAAAAAGAAGAAAAGCATACAGAAGTTTAACTACCTGGCTTCAGTCTGAATCAATTATATACCGATGGAATGCTCCAGAGGGACTGTGTTTCAGCTATCAAGAAAAGAATGTTAAAATTGATTCTGTTGAACAAGCGAAAGTTTTTCTGGAAAAATGCAAGAAAAAGAAAAAAGAGAGAGACTCAGACGATTCGCTAACACAGCAGGAAAGTATATATGGTTTGGATAGCTCAGAAAGCGAAGAAGAAAACTCAGACTCGGAGAAGGGAGCTGCGGCTCCCAAACCCATGGAAGAGACCAAAAAGAAAAGAAGAGGACAAAAGAAGAAATAAACTTTGTATTGTTGTTAAATGTCAAGCACTAAGTATATGATAATGGAAAATAAGCGTGCTCCAAAGTTATGTGTACCAGCAAATCAGCTATGTGATTTTTAGAAGCAGTAACATATGTAACTAGTTAAACCAAGATATTTTGTTTCTCAAACTGATTAATCTACTAAAAATGATCATTCTATTCAGCATTTTCTGTATAAGGTAATTTAGTATAGAATTTAGCGTATAGATGTAGAAATAGAGGTAAAATCAATTTTAAAAAATTAAAAAAAATAATAATTGCCTCCCCAAGTGGCATAATGAGGAGCGATAACCCTGCTCCAAAACAGTTTTCCAGCCCAGGCCCCAGCTATTCAGTAGAGTCATGAGATGGCTGTCATTTCAGCCCTGCCCGGCCATCAAAGCTATCAACCCCAATGTTTTCTCCCTTCTGATCACATTTAGCAGAGATCCTGCAAGAAGACTCTTCTCTGCAGTCATATTATGGCCAGTGGCCAGCTAGAGCAGCCCACCCTAGTTGGCCTCTGTACCTGATACTCTTTGATGCTGCATGTAGCATTCTGACCAGAAGACTGGGAAATGCAATGCAGGATGGACACCTAGTGTGGGTTGCAGCCTCTTAACATAGGCAGGGATCCTTATTCATATACAGTTTGGGTATTGATATATCCAATATTTCCTTTATCTGACCAGAAGGAGTTTGAGGACTTCATTCAGAAGAGCTGGCCTAAGGTTGTCAGTTCTAAGTTGGGAAACTCCTGAAGATTTGGGGGGCAGAATCTGAGGAAGGCAGGGTTTGGGGAGGGGAGGGATTTCAGCATGTTATGATGTCATAGAGTCCTGCTAAGCAGCCATTTTCTTCAGGGGAACTGATCTCTGTAGTCTGGAGATCCACTGTAATTCCAGGAGATCGCCAGGCCTCATCTAGAGGTTAGCAATCCCAAACTGCCCTCATGTCCCCCGTTTATTTGTTGTAGTGCAAGTGTGCAATGCATGACCTGAAAATTTTCAGGATGCCATTGTAGTGAGTTCTTGTAAAGGAGGTGCCTTAGGGGCAGACTAGGTAAGACATGGGGAGATCTGTGATTGTATCTCTCTACAAAGTTGTTTAAAGATAAAAGCAGCCTCACAAGGATAACCACCATCACCCCACATACACTCAATGCAAATTACTCATCCCCAGATTTTACAACTTGGGTGCCCCTGGGGGTAAATAGATCTGGGAGAGGGGTAGGATTTGTGTCAGGGAAGCTGAACAGGCAAAATAATTACATGCCCTCCTCCAACAGCACTGCCCCAATCTGAATCCCCCGCCCACGAATGGGTTTAAGCATTCCACAGATTTGGTGCCGCACCTCACAGTGCCTCCTGTGGCTTAACATTCATACTGATGCAATCAGTTGAGCATGGTATAGTCTACTTTCACTGACAATGCCTCTCCGTGTTTCTTTCTTTCTATCTTCCTTTGAGATGATCTTCAACATGCCCATAGGAAGGGATGAGACACAGCATGGTGTAATGGCAGGGTGTTGGATGGATCCAGGAGACCAGACTTTGCTAAGAAGCTTGCTGGTTAACCCTAGGCCAGTCTGTCTGTCACCTACTTCACAGGGTTATTATAAAAACAAAAGGAGAAAGAGAGACTCTTATATACCACTTGAACTCTTTGGAAGAACAGTGGGATGGAGGGAGGGAGGGAGAGACGGATGGACGGACAGATGGATGGATGGATGGATGGATCAGTGTATGGTTAGAAATTCTCATATTAAACTAAGAAAATATTATACACTCAGGTAGTCAGCTGAGATCGCTAACCTCAGTACAGGAAAGCAATGGGTTATGAGGATTAATTTCAGCAAGGAACAGCACAAGCAAAACTTTAAGTTGGAGAGGAAAGTGTATCTTTTGGCCCTACTCAACTAAATCAGTGGTGGGAGCAACCTTGTTTGACAAATGAGGCATAAGCCACGTCCAAAATGTAAAACAGCACCTTCACTTGCCTGTGTAGCCTGTCATGTCATAATCCAGTCTTGCCTCCAGTCTACAGAGCGGGGGAGCAGGCAGTGTTCAAAAAGGAGACTCAGGACTGCAAGTCCGATGATGCCATGGCTAGCCTGCTGGTCCTCACACTTCCATCGAGGCAAATCCCAAACTCTACTACTTGTTGCTGTGTCTTGTGGCCTTTGTGTTACCGATCCATGTAAATCCATATACTAAATTACTATTATGGCAAAGTAAATACGAAAGTATGCTTTTCCTTTCATTTGACAACTTCTTCCCTTAGCTCAGTCCCCCATAGATCACATAAGGGGAACAGAAACAACAAGCTATGCTGTTGGACAGAGAAATGGAGGAGAGAGCTGAGTCAGATTTACATCCCCAACTCATCCATCCAGGTCTCCATAATACCTGCCAGGTCAACCTGCTCATCCAGGATTAAATCCTGAATGGCAGTAGTTCTTTCCATTTACTGACATGGCATTCAGCAGTGCCGTTAAGCTGCAGCTGACTCATGGTGACCCCTTAGGGTTTTCTAGACAAGAGCCATTCAGAGGTGGCTTGCCATTCCCTGCCTCTGCATTACGACCCTGATAGTCCTTGATGGTCCCCCATCCAAATCCTAGCCAGGAACAACCCTGCTTAGCTTCTGAGAGGTGATGAGATCGGGCTAGCCTAGGTCATCCAGCAGCAGCAGGATCTTAAGACCAAGTTGCCCAGTTTCAGTGCAACCAGGTCTCCATTGGCTGGGAGGCAGACTTGAAGTGGCCAACAAGCAGCCAGGCCTCCTTCTCCTGGAATGGTCTGTCTGTCATTTCTGTCATTTCTCCCTGGACCCAGGATCAGGGGAATGGCAGCACCCTCCCCGAGGCTATCTTACCTGCTCTTTCCCTATTAAGAGGGCAGCTGAAGACTAGGATTCCCACCCACCCCCACCCAACTCACAAGCCCTTTATCCCTCACAATAACTCTCACTCTATAGCAAGCATATAGACCCTCACCCTCTTGTCACCACCCAAGTGGTCCGCCCACAGAGGCAACCCCCTTTGGAATTGCCCCTTCAGTACCAGTACCACCCCCCAAGAATCCAGGCTTTATCCCAGAATCCAGGCTTTATCCCTGGGATGATGCAAACCTTTCTCTTGAGCAGAAACTGCTGGCTCAGGGGCCTCCTCCAGCAAAGAGGCATAGACTTCAAGCCAGAGTCCCACTGGTGAGGCTCTAGGCAGCAACAGCAACCAGACGGTTCCACTTAGCCTTTCCCTTCCAGGCAGGTAGATTCTGGACTCCCTCTCTTAGCTGGGGGGTACAGAGCCAGTTGTGTGGCCTGGGCGTGGAGCTTGCTGTCTCTCCTTTCTTCTTCTGCAGAATGGCTGAGCATTGATGGAGTTTGCTCCACTGGGCTTCTCCAAGGATGGGTGAGAACATTCTATTCTCAAAGTATTATAGGGGGGAAATAATGTGGGTAGATGTCATCTGGATGTTGCTAAAAGAAAAGCGTAGAAGTGGAGGTCAAAACTTTTTTTAGCCGTTGCTCAAGGGACTCACTTCCCATGGCCAAAGTAATCCTAACAGATGGCTTAAGCGGCATCGCTGTTCGAAAGTGATAAAGTCATAACCAGTTAATATGTGTGCATGTTAAATTAAAGTGGTTTTGCAATCTCATTAGCCTCTGGCTGCCCGTCAGCTTGGGGAATATGAGCGCCTCCTTCATCAATAAACCTAAATCTTGAGGATTAGGGATCAAAACGCTTAATGCAATCAGGATTTTTGGAAGATGCTTCTGATTTCATTGTAATCAGGCAATTATATTACAAGGGCAAGGGACCCAGTTCCTCTTGCCCACCCCACATGCACACTGATGAGTCTGTAAAATGGATTTTAAAGGGGGGTTCCCCCCACACTCGGTAAGAAAAGGACACCATTATTTATTGGCCTAAGGAAGTCTTTTTTATTATTATTGAAAGGCTTTTATGCTTCAAGAATTCACATGCTCCCAACTTTTCCTGTTTGCCAGGAACAATCCCTGCCCTAATAAATTGCTATTCTGACTTCATGTCTCCCCCCTTCCCTTTTGGAGCTGTGTTGTTAACATTTTTAGTATTGGACTTGCCATTCTTCAGGGTTCAGCTCCCTCCCCAGGGACATTAGATGCTGCTCAAACTCAGAGTTGGGAGCAAATCCATTGTCGATCATTAATGAATATATGCACACAAACACAAAGCCAGGCCACTGTCTGTCATGGCCAGAGGGGGGCACTAAGAAAACTACAACAAACCCCCTTTCCATCGCTGCTGCTGCTGTCGCCAACTTAACTCTTAGGCTGGCTGAGGAGAGGAAGGTGTTATGTATTTATTTATTTAAATAGCTCTGCCCCAACTTTCCCTTGTGGCTCAAGGCAGTTTACAATTCTATAAATAATAATTTTTAAAACTTAACCCTTCCCTCAAGAAAACACCGGCAGCCCAAATTTCGTTAAAAGCCTTAGCAATTTTTTTAAAAAAAAGTTTACACCACTCCTAAAAACTTTTAGGTGGCACCAGTATTGCCTCCTTAAAAAATCCATTCCTCAGTTCCTGGAGCCTGGAGGGGATGTTCAGGATACAAATGTGAGTAACGATACTTGAGGGTAACAGGTAAGGGAAGCTTTGAAAAAGATTGCAAAAGATGAGCTGATAAGTTTGCAGGCATGGCCGCCAGGGTCGGGTGCTAAGGTACACAGTTCTCTAGGGGCAGGTTGCTCTGGGAGCTCAAAGGTACTCAGCCTGTCTTATTGCCCTCATGCAAGAGCAAGGGACCAGCCAGCCAGCACACTGCCTGTAAATCTCAGCTGTTGCTGAAGGCTTCTCCAGGAATGCATAATCATTCACTTCAACTTTTTGCTTGACTTGAAACTGTGTTCCCCAGCATCAAGAAAGCACTTCCTGGAGGTTCCAGTGAAGTGAAGGGTTACGGTGAATGAATCTGGCATCCTTAAGGTTTGCTGAGTTCCCTCCCATGTATTTGTCCCAAATGTGTTTTTAAAAAAATGTGGGATTGAGTGGAGTAGAGGCAATCTGGGGGGGGGGGGGGGGGGTTTGAGGTGATTTTCAGAAGCCCTGCTTAATAGGGATGCCAGCCTCCAGGTGGGATCCTGGGAATCCTCCGGAATTAGAGCTCATCTCCAGACTACAGATGAGATGTAAGTTTCCTTGAAGAAAATGGCTGGTTTGGAGGGTGAGCTGTATGGCAGTTTGGTGTAGTGGTTAAGTGCGCAGACTGTAATCTGAGAGAACCAGGTTTGATTCCCTACTCCTCCACTTGCAGCTGCTGGATGACCCTGGGCAAGCCATAGTTCTGTCAGAGCTGTTCTCTCAAGGACAGATCTGGAAAGAGCTCTCTCAGCCCCACCTACCTCACAGGGTGCCTGTTGTGGGAAAGGGAAGGGAAGGGAAAGGGGTTTGTAAGCCACTGAGACTCCGAGTGAAGGGTGGGGTATAAATCTAATCTCTTCTTCTCTTCTCTACCCCACTGAGGTCCCCATCCTCCCCAAGCTCCACACCCAAATCTCAAGGAGTTCCCCAACCTAGAGAGGGCAACCCTACGCCCCACACATACACACACCTTTGGTGGCCAGGGAGGACCTGGCAACCCTGTCACAGGCCCCTCCTCCTCCTGGCCCCAGCAGCAATGGGTAGGAGGCCCTAGGCCTGCTTCTTCCTGGTTTCACAACTGCCTTCAGAATGTGGAGCATGGTTGCCAACATCCAGGTAGAACCTGGAGATCTCCTAGAATTACAACTGATCTCTAGACTTCAGTGATCAATTCTTTGGAGAAAATTCCTGCTTTGGAGGGTGGAATCTATGGCAGTGTGCCCTGCTGAGGTCCCTCTCTTCCACAAACCCTGCCCTCCCCAAACAGCACCCTCAAATCTCCAGGAATTTCCCAACCCAGAGCTGGCAAACATCATGTGGGGATAAAGCCAGAACCCACCCCCCACCCCGCTTGTAGATTTGTTTCCACACAAAGAAGCACAGTTTCTGTCTTCACAGTTTGTGGCACTGGGAACAGCCACAGAATGACCACAGAGATTTCCTTCTGATGTGTGAACATGGGTTGCAATCCAAAATGGGGGGGGCGGGATCTGAGGGCAGCCTTGTATGGTAATGGAACCAGGGGGTGCAACCCAATGGTTTTTTTCTGGGAAAGGGATCGAAGACAGTGGTAGTATAGAATTTGGGGGGGAAATAGCTGGTTTTCTGGCAAATGGACCCCAAATACATACAATAAAGAAAGGTCAAGGCATTTTTGTAAGAGTGCACAAGAATAAACCCACGCCCTCCAACATTTGGAGCTGGGGAAATAGCATGAGTTCCACATCAAGTGAAGAAGTGGACCGTAGCATTAGTGCTGATTCAATTTTGTGCTTATTGTGACCTCCACTGGAAGTAAGTGGATTTCCTGCTTAATGAATAATTATAATTAATTGTCATCTGGCATTGCATGTAGAATAGTCAGGAGATCCTAAGATTCTCTGGCGGCCTGAAGTTCTAGCTCTCTTAGAGTTTTGCACCACTGGGTAAAGAGCCAGACTTATTTTGGGGGCTGAGATTAGAGTCCATCACTCTTAACCACTACACCATCCTGGCTCTCTGCAAAAAGGCAAAGATGGTAACAGACTCTGTGATTGGGTTCCAAGGGTGCCAGAGAGACTTAAATAACCCCAGGGCAGCCAAAAGCTAGGCACCAAGTCTAGTAAAGCAAGAGGCCATCCACGTTCCTTTTGTAACACTGGGCAGTATGACATTTTCCCTGCATTCCCCCCCACACACACACACACCATCTAAAGACATTTACTCACAGTGCTTTTGTTCATGCCACTAAAGACCAGCTGAGCTTGTCACATTGGCAAGCAGGGGCTGTGTGAGCATTCTGTCAGCAAAAACCCTCCCTGGATAGGGAAAAGAGAGGGGGGAAGGCTGCATTATCAACGATACTCAGGCTAAGAGCCAATGTAAGGTAGTGGAGGTTCGAGTGCTGGGCCAGACCCAGAGAGAGCTGGGTTTGAATGCCGACTCAAAAATGAAGTTTGCTGATAGACTTACCGACTGGCTTGGGAAATTCTTGGAGATTTGGGTCTGGTGCCTTGGGAGGGCAGGGTTTGGAGTGGGGAAGGAGCTTCATGAGTATGTGATGCCACAGAGTCCACCCTCCAAAAGTTGCCATTTCCTCCAGGTGAGTTGATCTCTGTCATCTGGAGAGCAACTGTAATTCCTGGAGAACCCCAGGCCTCACTTGGAGGCGAGCCTAATTTAAGAAGGGTTACACTCTCCGTGCGCAAGTTATTTCACAGAGCTATTATGAGACTAAAATGGTGGAGGTGAGAAACACCACCCAGAGCTTCTTGGAGGAAAGATGGTGTAAAAATATAGGTAGGCTAGGCTGTGATTCCTAAGAGCACATCCTTGGAAGTGAGTCCCGTGGTACGGTAGGCAGTTTTTATAAGGCTGGCTAAGTGACTCTGGAATAAGATTTGGCATTTCGGCTAACCACAGTTTGCAACTCATCCCTAGCACATACTAAAAGAGGCACTGCAAAATCTCTCTGTGTGCGTCTCTGTCTCGCTCTCTCTCTCCTGGCCTCTCTCTCAGTGCAGACGCTATTAATATGACGTTATTAATATGAATCGCCTGTCATGCTAATAAATGAAAAGCGGCAGCTATAATAGCCCCATCAGCCCAAGCCCATAACTCCAGCTGGGAGCTTCATCAGAGTAGCCTGGGAAGAAAAAAAAACAACCAAGGAGCATGCAAGGCTCGAATTTCCCCACTAATTGTGCACAAGCCCAGAGGCTCCGTTTGAGCACGTCCACTTGCCGTAGCCCGGCCTTGGATGGGGCTGCCTCGCTGCAGGCAAACTCTGTCCATCTTCATTTGCAGTGTAAAAACTAAGGCCTGCGCCCTTCATGGGACTCAATCAGGTACGATTCCCATCATAATGAAATTATGGGAAGCCTCGCCTGCCTGTCTCTCTCCGTTCCTCTCGCCCCCTCTCTTTGGGCTCCAGCTGCATTTCCCGGTGATGTCAACTTCCCTGGCCGTCCTCTTCCATCCTTAGGAGGCTGGTGTGTTCCGGCCTTGCCTAGCAGGAGGAGGCATGACCTGAGGGTCTTCCCATATGCACAGGTAACATTTCGTATGAACAGGCCGCACGCATGTGTATATTTATTTTGCTGCTTTTATTTTATTGATTTTGCGTGTAGATTTACTTTGCCACTTCTCCAGGGAACTTGCCCGAGGCAGCTCTCAAAATAAAACATAATGCAACAATTAAATATTTTTTTAAAACCTTAATTAAAACAAGAGTTGCCGACCTCCTGGTGGGAGCTGGAGATCTCCGGGAATTCCTGCTGATCTCCAGACTACATTACTTGCTTATTAATTAATTATTTGGAACATTTATCCCACTTCTCCTGGAGGAAATGGCTGCTTTGGAAGGTGGACTGCATGGCATGATACTCTGTGAAGGCCTTTCTCTTCCTTAAACCCCACTCTCCCAGGCTCCACTGTCAAATCTCCAGGTATTTACCAGGTAGCAAGCACAGCACAGCATAACAGCCACCCAAGGTGTAAAAACACATAATTAAGCAACATAAAAGCCAGTTTCCAGATCAAAACACACTATTAAAATGGTGTTTTTTAAAAAAAAAAGCCGATCAGCCCTTTAACTCAAAGCCGGGGTAGGCAGAAATTTTTTGGCCTGTTGCCTAAAAGGAAGTGGTGCAGGGGGGTCAGACACCTCAAGAGGAAAGGCATTCCACAGGGGAGGTGCCACTACTGAAAAAAAGCCCTGCCAGTTTGATGTAGTGGTTAAGTGCGTGGACTCTAATCTGGGAGAACCGGGTTTGATTCCCCACTCCTCCACTTGCACCTGGCTGGATGACCTTGGGCAAGCCATAGCTCTGGACCAGCTGTTCTCTCAAGGACAGCTTGGGAAAGAGTTCTCTCAGCCCCACCTACCTCACAGGGTGTCTGTTGTGGGGAGGGGAAGGGAAAAGGAGTTTGCAAGCCGCTCTGAGACTACAAGTGAAGGGTGGGGTATAAATCCAATTTTTTCTTCTTCTTCTTCTGCCTCTGGTTGCCACCCACTTCACCTCTGGAGGCAAGGTCATGAAGAGCAGGGCTTGTACGACAGAACTTTACTGGGGGTCAGACAATATGGGAGGAGGCCATCCATCAAGTACCAAGGCCACAAGCCATTTATGGTTTTAAAGGTAAGAACCAGCACTTTGGATTGTGCCCAGAAACAGATGGACAGCTAGTACAGATCTTTCAGCCCCTGAGTGATACAATCCCTGTATCCTGCCTCTGACAGTAGCCTGGCTGCTGTATTTCCCAGCTTCAGTTCATGCTTACGTGTAACCCTCAAAAATCTGGGTTTCCTATCCCATGTACCGAAGCTAGAGAAGACCTGTGTTGCCCTGTTCACACAAAATAGTGACCACGCATATGGAAAGGATCACAAATAGCATCATCTTCCATTAGCAGCCAGTTGGCCAAAATTGTAATGACTGAACAGGACTGGAAGAATTCTCCCATTTTAAACAGAAGACATCCCATTTTGTTGTACCCCTTTGGAATCCCATTGCATTATTTGCTGCTCACACTCTGGACCTGAAGTCAGTTCCTGTTCCTTTCTTGCATTGGCCTCATTTTTTGTACTTACTGATGTCGTGTCCTCTTGTTGACTAACTGTCCTTGAGAAAAATCCCCAGCCAGAAGGGAGTATTTGGGATAGTGAAGGTAAAGACAGACATAACACATCAAAGGAAGTCACAGCAGGTCCTTCATCGGCAGTGTAAGCCTGGATTTGTACTTGACATGACAGCCGTACATTCTACCGAGTTGAATGCTAGGTCAACCATTGTTCACGCCTCAGATGACTAGCTTGCTTAAAGTTTTTAAGCATTGTGTATACATGTCTCTGTTTAAATGTGCATCCACCACCTACACTCATTTTAAAACCAATTACCAAAGTGTTCCAAGGACTGGAGGGGGAGGTACATTAATGTCAGTATGGGAACTAGGCACTCAGCCCTGTCCATCGCCCACTTTACTACGAACATACACAAATGGCTTTTCCAGAGCTCAGCCCTAGAAATGTATATTGAACATCATGCGGGCACTTATAAATCAGCTCTAGTGCTATACAATTTTTGCCTCTTTCTTCATTCTGAGAGGCATTTTAGTTTCAGCATTGTTGTTGTTTTGGTATTACTAACAGAAGCATTGTTCCCAGATTACTATAAATAATAGGACTTGTAGAGTGTGTAAAGGACTACTATGGCGAAATAATTAGATTATGTTTGAGACTGTGGAGATCTGCATTCAGATTCCCAATCAGATAAAAACGGAGGAGAGAAGAGTCCACGTATACTATCCTGAGCTCCGTAGAGGAAGGGCAGGATACAAAGTGCAATAGAGAAATACTTTTCTACGTCATTCTTGGAAGATAGTCCTGGCTTTCTGTGTGTTCAGCAAAGGACATTGGCAAGGGCTAGGAAGAGTCCACAGCAGGCCCGTAGCTACAGTGGGGCCTCCCAGGGCCCAGCCCCCCCCAATTTCCTGGCAAGGCCCCCTAACTTCCTATACAGCCTAGGCCCTCCAACTCTCTGGGCTGCCCAGAGGACGCCCCACCCCTGCCACTCCTTCCCTTTCCTGCCTGCCAGCAGCTGTGGAGGAGAGACTGGGAGTCCCAAATTGGTGAGTTTGGTGTGGGGCTCCCAGGTGAGGCCAGCACTTGGGGGAGTGCCCCCTGACTTATTTAAAGCCCCCGCTCAACTAAAAAATCCTGGGTATGGTCCTGTTCTACAGATGCTACAAGACATGAAAAAGATTCAACGTATTGAATGGGTTTATCTGGGAAACAGAAGTTTAAAGGAGGTTATGCTGACAAGCTTCAAATAATCAGATGGCCGAAAATGAAAAAGAAATTAAAGCAGCACCAGAGGTAAAGGGTCTAAAACTATAAGCAGATACTTGAGGTTAAAATTGAGGGAGGCCTCACAATCTAGCAAAGATGTTGATGTCTTGTGCTTTCATTCCCTCTATACAAGCAGTCGCTGGAGTGCTTCCAAGGAGATATGTTCAGCCATTAGAGAAGAACATTAACCCCAGCTCCATCAGGTCCATTTAGTCCAGCATCCTGTTTCACACCGCGCCAAACTAGATGAGATGCCATCCCTGAGTTCACCCTGAGGACACGCCTCCATTTTTGTAGTTTTGCCCCATAAAGATATGAGAGCATGCAAAATCAGAAGACAATATTGCTTCTCATGGAAGCTGGCTGTTGTTCCCCCCCCCCCTTTTCTTGTAAGCAAGCAGAGCCAAGAAGCAGATTAGTCTAAAAAAAAACCCCGTACTATGTTGTAGGTTTGAAATTGGCCTGTAGAAGAGATGCATTGAGTGATTCCACGCAGAGCTCAGCATATGCTGAAATGATTGTTTCGCCACACTTTCAGATCATAGCACAAGTGATTGACACGTAGAGCAACTTTGCAGCCAGCTGGTAAAAGCTGTCTGAACAGGGAGCTGTGTGCATAATGAAGCAGTCCTGCAGTGACTTTGGCATGCGCTGACCTCTGCATTGATGCCCTCTGTACATGGTCATGTGGGCTTTTTTGCGCCCTGTTTAGTAGGAACAGAAAGCAGTGTGGACAGAAATTCGGGTAGGACAAAGGAAATCTACTCAGCTTGGCACAGGTGAGGTGAGATGGAACAGGCTGTGATGGCAGCCGCAGATTAAGTGGGCTTTAAAAAAGGGAATTAGACATGTTGGTGGAAGGTAGGTTCGTCAAAGGCTATTAGCCATAGTGTTGCCAACACAGCCTCAGCAAATGTCAGATTTGGAGGGTGGTTGCAGGGGAAGGCAGCCCTGTGGTGGCTCAGAGGTTAAGACGCTGAATTGCAGACCGGAAGGTCGGTAGTTCAGCAGTTCAAGACCAGAGTGCCGCATGATGGAGTGAGCTCCCATCTCTGGCCCCAGCTCCTGCCAACCTAGTAGTTCGAAAGCAAGAAATTGCAAGTAGATAAATAATCTACTAGTTTATCACTTTGCTGGGAAGGTAACAGCATTCCATGCACCTCGACATTTAATCAGGCTGGCCACATGACCACAGAGAAGTCTTTGGATAGCGCTGGCTCTTTGGCTTAGAAATGGAGATGAGCACCAGCCCCTAGAGTTGGATTCGACTGGCTTTCAAGCAAGGAAATCTTTACCTTTACTGCAGGGGAAGGTAGAGTTTGAGGAGGGTATGATCTTACTTCCAGGTGATGCTCTAGGAACGTCTCCTGTTCCTTGTGGTCTTCATCTGGGGAAATTCTCTGAGCATCAGTGTGGGGGGCATTTTCCTGTCCTCTTTGGTCCTTCTCCTCAGTTTCTCAAGGGCAGGATGTTGAGGCCAAGAGCAGAGTTTTATCCTTTAACGGCAAGCCTCATTAGCCATGTTGACTAAACAGAGCCTCCATGTTCAGAGGTTGCAACCCAACTTGTAGGCCTTCTGGAGACCTCTGGTTGGCCACTCAGAGCAATAGAGTACTGCACTAAATGGGTCTTTAGTCTGATTCAGCACAGCTGCTTTTGTATTCTTGCTGGCTTCTCATCTGAAGATGCTGCCTGCACCTTGAATTTCCCTGAGTTTTTCCAGAGCCACCCCTGTCATAACTCTAGTACCATCCATCTTCTGATCCCCTCCTCCATCCTCCTACTTCCACCGCTGTGCCCATTGTGTGCTGTATTAAAAAGACCTTAACTATTTGGGAGGGAATGGTAGGAGCGTGGGTGAAAGGGCCAGTAGAATGGGACAGGGTGAACATTTTCCTAGCTAGTGGCTGTTCAGAGCATTCCAGTGTTCCAGGGTTTAGGGGAGGATCAGACCTGACCTGACAATCCTAGCCAGGGATTAAGAGGGGAGAGCCGTGGTCAAGAAGATATTCAGAGAATCAACCTGGCAATAATTTAACCTGACAGAATTCTACCCACATGCATATAGCTTCCCCCCCCCCCCCAAGATGTTGTCAGCACATTTTAGAGCACTGGATAATGTACGATCGAGCAGGTGCATATTTCTAAAAACAAGCCCAAAATAGCCCATAAATATATAGGAAAATAGAAGAAGAAATATGTGCCTCTGAGCATGCTGGAAGGAAATATATCAAGCGATGATTCTAATGAAAATATATTTTCTTTTGCAAAACCAGTGTCCAAACACACGACAGTAAAACATTTGACTTAGGGGGAGGATAAATAATAAAGCTAAGCATGGCTTATCATCAAAGGTGATGCATAGTCAAGGATGCTGTGGTACCCTATAGTGGCTGTGGCAGAGTGGAGCGAGGTTATATGCAGATGTGCATTGCTATTTGCATAGCTGGATTGAAGGAAAGAGAGGGAGGTGAGAAAATTGACCTGCTCAAGACAATAAAAGCATACAGAATTCTGGAGGAGGAGACTTTGACATTTAGGGAGGAATGTTCAATTTGTTTAGCCAGGATTCCTTGCAGGCCTTTAGACTGGGGACCATTCTGCATCGAGCATTCACCACGTTGTTTACCAAACCCACACTGGAACAGAAAAAGATGCAGCTCAAAACCGCATTCAAATACCCTGGGCCAACGCCCCTACTGACTGCAGAGTTGCCTCTTGAACGGCCATAAAGTGGCCATAAATCTATGCAGACAGTACCATAAAACCGAGAGATCAAAGGAAGTGAAACTGGCATGCAACTGGAAACTACAATAAAATCCAACAGTCAAAGAAAGTGAAAGTGGCCTGCAATGCAGAGGGGAATTTCTGTTCCAACGTGGGTTTGGTAAAACAGTCGAGCGAATGCTAGATGCAGAATGGGCCTCTATTGCATCTAACTGGCTCGTGCCAGTTACAAAAGCAGCAAAACCAGAATAACCACAAAGTACAGGTTTTTCCATGTTCAGGAGTGTGCTATATTTGACTCTGTAGATTAATTGGGGGGGGGGGGTCAAAATAGTCTAAACATGTTTGAAGAAGCAGGGGAGTTGAGAATCACTTTGAGGTGGGAAGTAGAGATGGGGAAATTGGCCTTTTCCAAACTCCTGAGAGATTATACAATGCTGGATGGAGAAAATTTAGGTGTGGGGAAGGTAGGGAGGCCATTTGTCCAGGGACAGCAGACAATCTCCAACCATGGGCTCCAAGGCTCTTTATCCAGGTTCTTTGTGCAAGCTGTTCAATCCAGCAGAAGCAAAAATGGGAGGGCAGTGAGTGACATGGGGACAGCATTTCCAGTTGAACCCAGATGTGACATCATGACACTCTAGGAATTCCCCACATTGGTGTAGTTTTTATCATAGATATCAGGAAATTCCTGGAGTGTTGTGACATCACTTCTGGGTGCAACAGAAAGTGATATCATGCAATGTTGCTCTGCTCCGCCCCCCTCCCCCGATTTTGTTCCCACTCATTTGGCAGCCCTAGGAGAAGGATTTGCAAATGATTTATCCCACACACAATTTTTTGTAGACACTCAGTTTGGAACTGCATAATAGTGAGTTCCCAGACTTCTGTTTTCCAGCAACTCAAGCTGTTATGTTCAAAGTATCTTAAAGATACAGAACCAGGAAGGAAGATAACTACTGCTTGAAACACACTTGGCGATGACCAGTGTTCCCTCTAAGCTGAGTTAGTGTGAGCTAGCTCACAGTTTTTTAGCCTCCAGCTCACAGGTTTTTGTCTTAGCTCAGGAAGGATGGCTCCAGAGCAAACTAATTTATGCAGCAGCCAAATCACTCACTCACAACTTCAATGCCAGTAGCTCACAAAGTAGAACTTTTGCTCACAAGACTCCACAGCTTAGAGGGAACATTGTGACTGATAATATTCATCTCTCCTGCCCCATAACTAGCTTTGGGAGACCAATGTTTAGGAACACAGAACTGAGAGGACCAGAAGAAATATATCGCTCTTTGTGAAAACATATTCAGGTTGATTATGCTGCAGATTTCCCAGAGGTTCAACCTAAGGATATCAAACAGCCAAGACCCAGGACTGTTGCAAGAATAATTGCTTACAGATTAATTTTCACAAGGGAATCCAACACTTTCAGAATGGATGTGCGGAAACCTTTAATTGCTTCAAACTCCTGCCTAAAAATCCTGTTCAGCAAAAAAAGAAATACTGGCTGGTTCATCGAGGTCAAAGCTTTTTATATTAAGACCTGTTCTGTTTCTATCCTGAGAAGTACCTAAATGTATTGATTGGGTTTGGTAAATTGTCTCAGAGAGGAGAACAAATTCAGCAAGAAGTGTTAGTTGGTATTCATTTGTAGTGAAATCCATGGTGAATATAGGATGTTCTACAATTCTACAACAGTGGGAGGTTCCCACGTTTCACCTCGTACCATACTTAAAGGAGAGGGATACATCGGCAAGACTCCCAGCACTAGGAATCCCCACCAGCCTTTCTTTTTGATGCACATATAAACTTTTAGTTAAAAGAGAAAGGCTTCCCTTGCTCAAAAGCCAGTCGAATCCAACTCTAGGGGGCAGTGCTCATCTCCGTTCCCAAGCCAAAGAAGACTTTTTCTGTGGTCATGTGGCCGGCATGACTAAATGCCAAAGTGCATGGAACACTGTTACCTTCCCACTGAAGCAGTACCTATTTACCTACTTGCAAGTTCTTGCTTTCGAACTGCTAGGTTGGCAGGAGCTAAGGCCAGAGACAGGAACCCACTCCGAGCTCACTCCGAGCTCACTCCGTCAGATGGCACTGTAGCTCAGCATCTTAACCTCTGAGCCACCTCAGGGCCCCTTATAAACTTTTACATATCAACAGATCGAACACTGATAGATCCAGCAGCTTGCTGACTCCTCCACCAAAGGCATCATCTCCTCTGGCTCCTCCTACTGGGGAATTCAGTGCTTTGCAGCCAGTTAGTTGAGATGGCACAATTTATATACCAGGAATTGAACTGTGAGACAGTGTTTGTCAGAAACAGCAGGAGGGGGCACATGAGAGACCAGGGAAGCCAAGGGCCTTCTTTTCCTTTTGTCTCCTGCTGGTGGTGGTGGTGGTGGGATTGGAAGCACCTCAAAGTTGTAGTGGCAACTCCATCCCCCTCAGCCTTTCATGTTTTAGGCACTGGATCAAGACGTTTTCATTCATCCAAACTTACATTTGTTCTTTGGCGATATTTTTATGCCGCCTATTCAGAGTCACATTCAAAGTGTCCTATGATTGTGAAAACTGTGTCACAATGTTAAAAGCAAGCCATTGAAAAGAAGCCACCGATCACAAATGGCATAAAAACTACCCATAAAACAGAAGCAGATCATCAAAAAGCTGGTAAAATAAAACCCAGCCTGACTTGGATGGCTCAGTCCAGCTTGATCTTCCATCAGATCTTGGAAGTTAAGCAGGGAGACCACCAAGGAAGTCCAGGGTTGTGACTCAGAGCAAAACCACCTCTGTTAATTTCTCGCCTTGAAAACCCTACAGGGTTGCCATAAGTTGGCTGTGACTTGATGGCACTTTCCACCATGATAAAACCCCTAATCCAAACCCTGGGTGACAAGATGCGTCTTGACTTGGTGCCTAAGAGAAAGTAAAGTAGGCACCAAGTGAGCCTCAGTGGGGAGTATGTTCCTAAAGCAAGGTGCCACCACAGAAATGCCCTGTCTGTAGTTGCTACCTGCCTCGACGCTGGATGTGGGGCACAGAGAGCAGGGCATGAGAGGCAGATCTTGACTGGCGGGCTGTATAGTAAGGAAGGAGGCGCTCCTTCAGATCGAAACACAGAGTTGGAAGAGGCCTCCAGGGTCATCTAGTCCAACACCCTGCACAATGCAGGAAATTCACAGGTACCTCCCCCCACTCCCCCAGTGATCGTACTCTATACCCTCTATACCTTGGCCCTAAGCCATTTACGGCCTTAGTCAAGAACTAGCATTTTGCACTGTGTCAGGAGACAGACAGGTAACCAGCGAAGATCCTTCAGCACAGGGGTGATATAATGCCTGTAACTGACCCCTGATAATTTGGTTTTGATGAGTTGCTGTTTGGCTTGCTTCCCCCCCCCCCCTCCCTCCTGCCTGTTGTCAGATCAATTTTGGGCTTCTGTGATCTGTGAGATGGTAGCTTATGTCTGCAATCCTCAAGACACATTCCTGGGAGTAGGCTCCATTGAATAATAAGGGATTTTCTTATTTATTTAATTTAATTTTATTTATTCTCATTTCTAGCCTGGGACTCAAGGTGCAATACAAGTACAATAGAACTTAGTCAATTGATAAGCCAGTTACAAAATATGATAACATCTGAATGATTACAAAGATTCCTAGTAAAAGGAAGCCGTTCAGTCAATCAGCAAGTGCGTTACAAATAGGAGAGGCCTCCTCCAGGTGGGACCCCCAGAATTACCCCCAGAATTACAGCTCCTCTCCAGACTACAGAGATCAGTTCCCCTGGATAAAATGGATGCTCTGGAAGGTGGACTCTATAGCACTGTACCCCACTGAGGTCTCTGTCCTCCCCGGGTCCACCTCCAGGAGTTTCCCAGCCTGGAGCTGGCAATCCTACCCCCCCCCCCCCGCTTCTGCCACGGAGCCCCATCCAAGCTCAGCCAACTGGCCTCAGGAATAGGGAGGAGATAGTGGTAATGGAGCATCCAGCCGAAAGGGCTAGTGTCTCTGTGCTGGACCCATGGATATCCTACAGACACAGAGAGACTGGGGGGGGGGGGATTCAGAGGGCCAAGTGGATTCAGAGGGCCACCATGCACCTTTATTGAAGGTCTCTCTTCTCCCTTAGCATGCAAAGGAAAGTTGAAGTCAAGACTGGGATCAGGAAACCATTTGTGACCTCTCACAACTTCTGCAGGAAGAATTCTAATTTTCTGAACACCATGGACCAGGGAGCACATTTGCACGTTTTGTCCATTAACAGGGCACAAAAGGGTGGAAATGACGTTAGGGAACCCTGCGTTTTTCACCTGCCAATAAACTGTGGCTGGCAGCTGGCCCATTTGCCAGAAACGTCTGTTCCCAAATAAACATACAAAATTTGTTCTTCTTTGAGAGCAACAGAGTTGAGTGGATTTTCATCGACTCTCCCTCCACCATACACTTAAATATTTACATATGCTGTGCATCAAAACGTGAGATGCAAACCGATCATTAATCACCATTTGGAATGTGTGAGTTATTCCCATTAAATGTGACACGAATTGTATTGTGATAGTGTGGGGTTTTTTGTTTGTTTGTTTATGCCTCGAAGGATGCCCTGTTCTGTTCCCCAGGTGGCCCAAAGCCTTGATTTTAAGCAGAAAGGATCCTGGTTGTGTTGATCCGTGGAAGTGGCTCTACAGCCCTGGCAATGCTTTGTACATGATTGATTGATCGATCGATCGATTGATTGATTGATGTCATTTACAGTCCGTCTTTCAACACTGAGACTCAAGGCAGATTATACAGAGTGAGTCAATACAATCGACAGTATGGGACATTCAGTAAAAAATGAAATAGGATTACGGTTGTAGAACCAATCAGAAATCTAAAAACGGAACTGAAGCAAAGCATAAGTCTTAACATGATACAATTAATCAGGGGTGTCAAATATAATAATAATAAGAAGAGATTGCATTTATATCCTGCCCTTTACTACCCAAGTCTCAGAGCGGCTTACAAACTCCTTTCCCTTCCCCTCCCCACAATAGACACCCTGTGAGGTAGGTGGGGCTGAGAGAGCTCTGACAGAAACTGCTCTTTTTCAAGAACAGCTGTGCCAGAGCTATGGCTTGCCCAAGGTCATCCAGCAGGTGCAAGTGGAGGAGTGGGGAATCAAACCAGGTTCTCCCAGATTAGAGTCCACGCACTTAACCACTACACCAAACTGGCTCTGGGGGCCACAACCAGCCCATCTGGGGCTCTTATGCAGCCCGCAAGCAACTGGTGCAAGGGAGGGAACGGGAGGCTGCTTGAGGAGGGGGTGGAGCCACTCCGATTGTGACCAGCATGGCAGAACAATCTGTCTACAGCAGTCCAGCAGCATAGGAACATCTGCCCAGTGCTGCACCACTGGCTCTCCAGTCCACCCATGTGGGCTTTCCTATACACCCCCTCCCAGCCCATGGGGCCTTGCAGTGAGGATTCACCAACTTGGGACCCTGTGGTAAGGATGCACCAACTCAGAACTTACAAGCTGCTCTCCTTTATACAGCTTATATCTCTGATCCCTGGCATAACGTTTTATGGCACACAAGGTCAGGCCTGACAAGATGAGATTTATGTCAGATCCGACCCTCGTAACAAATGAGTTAGACACCTCTGCATTAAATGATACAAAAGTTACACAGTAGGGTCTTAGTTTCAGTAACCTAAACACAGCAGCACAGACCACGGTCCCTAATAACAATACCTAATTTTGTACACTGCGACTCTATTGTCTGCACAGAAAATTACTCTTGAACAATTCAGTTTTGCGTAGTTTGCAGAAAGCCAGGAGATGGGTGCCTTCCTGACCTGACCTCCTCAGGCAGGCCATTCCACAAGGGGGGGGGGGCCACAACAAAGAAGCAACATGTACAGACAGTGGTTGATTTTGCCCTTCTGGAGGTTGGCACCTGCAGAAGCCCTTGCTCAGATGAGCAAAGCTGTCATTGGTGGTGCAGAGGGGGAGAGGTGGTCTCGCAAAAGTGAGAGTCCAAGGCCATGAAGGGCTTTCGCTTTCAGCGCAACTGTTGCATAGCAAGGCACTGGAAGTGCTCTTATGGACTTATAATGTTCATAAGTTTGAACTTTGGGCTGTTATGTTTGAAGGACTACATGCCCTCTTCACTGCTGTAAGAGGTTCCAGTCTATTCCAAGAAGCACACACCCGCCATGGTTCACACAAAGACGAGACAAGGATCCCAAAGACGAGACAAGGATCCCACTGCACAAGGGTTCTCCTGTCAACTTGCGCTAGGCAACCCCATCCCCCCCCCCCCCAACATACCTTCGGTATTATGCTAAGTGAAGTTACCTGGCAACTAATCTTCCGCCCATCAACTGGCCAAGCTAGGGCCATCAAGAGACAATAGGAGGGATCAGTGACTCATCACAAGCTTGCCCAGGTGTCAGTTCCTGTCTAGCTCCTAGTGTCGCAATATTGACCACCCCTCAGCATCCCCTCCTCTTTCTCCTATAACCAATGGCAGGGTTTGTAGGGACGGACTACCTGGTAGGTGTGTTAGGGGGGTGTGGCCAGCACTGCCAGCCCCCAAATCACCTAATAAAAGAGGTCGCCTACCATGCAGTCGCTCTCTTGAGCTTCCACGACCCCTATCTGCTTCTACCCCTCTCAAGTCCAGCTTGCTATCCCAATACCCTCCCTCCATCTTTGATCTCTGAATCTGCAGCCAGAGAGAAGCGTGTTTCTGCCGGTTCGGAACACGTTCCCTATTTTCCTTTCAATCCCTCAATTCTTCCTTTGGAATGGACAACCCATCTCCAGGACAGGTAAAGTATTTCCCAACCAGCGAATCTCCTGCTCATGCGAAAGTGCTATTTCTCTACCTAAGTTTCTTAGGAACTGTGTGTTAGTGCGTATCTGTTTTGTGTGCCTGAGAATATTATTCAGTAAAAACCATTTAAACTGACCTCTGCCTCAGTGCCTATTTACTGGGAACTCCTGGAAGGGGCGAGACCTTGGTATAGTTGGCTGTAACCCGGTTATTTGCCAACTGCTAATCTTAAAACCAGAGCAATTCGGCTAACATGTGTCATATCTTTGGGAAGGGAAATCCTCTCTGCAGCACACCCCTTTCACCAGCAATGAGAGCAGAAAGGGAAACAGAAGACTCCACAGCTTAGAGGGAGCATTGGTCTTAGGGTTGCCAGACTCCAGGTGGGTCCTGGGGATCTCCCGCTTTTGCAACTGATCTCCAGCTGACAGAGATCAGCTCCCCTGGAGAAAATAGCTGCTTTGAACAGTGGACTCTGGCACTGGACCATCCTGAGGCCCCTTCCCTCCCCAAACCCTGCCCTCTCCTGGATTCACCTCCAAAGTCTCCAGATATTTTCCAACCCAGACCTGGCAACCCTAATTGGTCTCCATGTGGAAGCAATCATAGCTATCTAATAGCTGCTGATGGACCTTACCTTCACCATTGTCACTAATCTCCTTTGAATGCCCTCGTTAACTATTGTGGAAGTGCATTCCGCCAGTTAGTTATGCACTATGTGATGAAGCATTTTCTTTGGTCTCTCTTGAATCTGCAAGCCCCAATTACTAGACTTATGGGAGAAAACATCTCTCCACTTTCTCCACATAAATCTACAACCCCCAATCATGCCCAACGCTTTCCTTGTGTTCTAACAGCTTGATCATTTTGGTTGCTCTTTTCTGAAAGTCAGTAGATTTCAGATTTGGGCCTCTTGTTCATTCTGCACAACAATAGAATGTAACATATTTCAATTTCTGCAAAGGGGATGGATTGCTTAGTGACATGCAGTGGGATTTAAGGGAACAATCACAGCAGTCCGAACGGACGCATTTAACCTCCCTGTAAAACTCAGCCTGGGTCGTCTACTGCTTTGTTTCCCTACACTGCCACCTAGGGACTATATTTCATATTTGCATCTATTATTTCCTCTGCCAAAGAAAACAGAAGTTTGTGCAGTTTGTTAGTGTGCGTGTGCTCATGTGTATTATCAGTTCGAGGCAACTTCCTGCATCTCAGATAAAGAAAAACATCTAAATGAGGCCAGGATGAGTAATTGGTGATCATAACTGTGATTATAAGGTATAATTACAATTAGCTTGAACAAGGGTGTTAATCACGAAAATAATTGCGTGTCAGCTTTATTCCTAAAGAAATGCGAATGTAATTAAGTGGCCCAGAAGGGTAACAACCCCCTACTCCCCACTCACAAATCTTAAGAGGGGCAGAGGTAGTGTGGGTTGCCTTAAGGGAAGGAGGAATTATAGGCTCACATGCGGTCTGCCTGATGTTTAATATTCCTGTTTGCATCGATCAACCAGGAAGAGAGGGAGCGGGGGGGGGGGGGTTAGCAGCATCCATTAACGGGGCTTTTGAGCTGACTGAGCCAATTTTAAAAAGCAATGGGATTCTGTTAGATCCAAATTCATATTCCCCACTCACCCATGGTCCTCATTGGGTGACCTTGGGCCAGTCACCTTCTTTGGCCAGTCACCTACCTCACAGGGCTGTTGTGGGAGCACAATGGATGAGTGGAGAACCTTGTATGCTACTCTGAAGTCTTTGAAGGAAGGATAGTATGAAAATGCGAAAGACAGCACCATCTGTGCCCATGACACTCTGAAACCTGCAAGAAGGCAGTCAAAAATCTGAGCCAAGGAAGGGGCTGTGGCTCCTGGAAGAGCATCTGCTTGGCATGCAGAACGTCCCAGGTTCAATCCCTGGCATTTCCAGGTAAAAGAACCAGCAAGAAGATGATGTGAAAGACCTCTGCCTGAGACCCTGGAGGGCCGCTTCCCATCATAGTAGACAATACTGACCTTGATAGACCAATGGTTTGATGCAGTACAAGGCAGGTTCATGGGAAGAGAACAAAAGGGAAGGGTGGAGGTGGGGATATACAAGGGGAAGGATGTGCATACATTCTATTGCACATTTATTTATTTCTGTCGTTTCTATCTCACCTTTCAATCCAGAAGGATCCCTAAAGTGGCTTATAGAGAAAGACAAAATATAATTATCATGGGAATGTTTCCATTTTCTCTGATATAGTGGCACTGAACACCATCCAAACCCCAGTTCGCAATAAGCCTTTTTGGTTGTTGCCAACCCCTTTCATCCAGGGACCAGGCTCATTCCCCTGCCAACAGGAGAAGGTGGCACAGGGAGATGGTCAATTGGATGGTCAATGGCCAGGCTGTGTTTTCCTTGCTTACTTCCCCCAGGATTGCTGGTCTTTTTCACTATCCCAAGGCAGAGGAGAAAGCACTGGATGGAATAGCATAACTTCTCAAACTTAGTTTCAAAGTAGCTAGCTAGAGTGTGGACTCTAATCTGGGAGAATTGGGTTTGATTCCCTCCACATGCAGCTGCTGGTATGACCTTGGGTCAGTCACAAGTTCTTCCAGAGCTGTTCTCTCAAGAGCACAGGGTTGTGGGGAGGGGGAGAGGAGATTGTAAGCCGCTCTGAGACTTCAAGTGAAGGGCGAGGTATAAATCCAATCTCCTCCTCCTTTTCTTCTTCTTCTTGGTTTTTCCAAGGTACATTCCCTTGTCAGGTCAGCAGACATGTCCATACTTCCCAGCGTGTATGGACCCAATTCAGATCACAACTGTGGCGTGCAAGGTGAAGGTGCTTTAACCTTCCACTTGTGCCATTTCCCCTACATGAAATGACCCCAGTGGGTGCTATTTGCCCTAGTGGGGAAACCCCATTGGGGAAACTCATCAATATAAATGGAGCTCTCCAATGGGGCAAATACCCCCCACTGGTCCATTTCAGGTCCAAGAAAGGGGCACAGAGAGAGGTTTAAGCCCCCTCTCCCCCAATAATACAGTCCCAAATGGAATTGTCACCCCTGAATGCCAGGGGGCACGGACTCCCAGGGCACATCTGCTAACCTGGACAGAAATGTTACACCTGTAATCTGCCTTGAGTTTCAGTAAGGTTGCCAGGGAAGGTGTCAGCAGGTACAGCGGCACCCACAGGCACCACAGGGAGGACCTCTGTTTTACAAAATACAGCTGTATGTGTTTCATTTCCCCAGCTCTGCTGACAATTAGGCCTCCAGGTTCAGCAGGACATGGGGATGAATGGGTTGCACTGAAGCACCACAAAAGAGATGCTTCTTGAAGAGGGATTTGAAGAGAGTGAGAGAGGGCTGGAGCATTGGGAGTCAGCTCCAGGCAGAAGAGCCAGGAAGAAAGGAGCTGTTTGAGGAGCTAGAAGATTGTTGGTGAGGGGGGGATGAAATGGGAGGAACAGGCGGGTGTGTTTTATTTACCGCCTCTCGATCTCCAAGGATCTCAGAGTGGAGTTCAAGATTCTCCATCCTTCCATTTCATCCTCACAACAACCCTATGAAGATGCTTAGCATGAGTAGCCCAAGGACACCCAGTAAGGGGCCTGGCCTCCATGAGAGTACGTTTCTGGCAAGGCTCTTGTGTGTTTATCAATTGCCTGGCAGGTATCCGTTCAAAAGGGGACGCTTTTTCTTGACATGAAGGCAAATGTCAGGAGAAGTTTTACAGTTGTCTAGTAAAGATGTCTAGTAAAAGCACAGGTTGGAGAAGGGTGACAGTTCTATCACTGTGAAGGCACAAGCTAGCACACCCACAGGCCGGAGCCAAACATGGCACCACACTGTAGGATATATACCAGAAGATGAAGAGTAGCAACAGGAAGCACAAGGGACTTCTGGTCCTTTCATCTTCCCCAAGATCATTGCCTTTCAGAAAGGGTCAACCTTAGGGTAGCTGACTCTGAGCTGAACAATTCCTGGAGTTTGAGAGGTAGAGCCTGAGGAGGGGAGGGACCTCAGTCGGATATAATGCCACAGAGTCCACCCCCTAAAACAGCCATTTTCTCCAGAGAAACTGATCTCTACATTGTAGTTGATTTGTGATTCTGGGAATTCTCCAGTCACCACCTGGAAGGTGGCAAGCAAAGCCAACCTGTATCTTCTCCTATCACATTTCTCTCCCATATTTGTCACACTGGCAGCTGTGTGTAGGTGGTTGTGTGTAGAATTTGTCAACATTTGCAGCAGCCCAAGTAGCAAGTGATTCCTCTAACAATAGTTTTGTCTTCATCAGGTAGCAGCTGGTCCTGTTTAGCTCCATGCCAGGAAAACTTTCACCTGCTCATTTCTCCACACCAAACTTCTCCACAGAAACCAGCCAAGCTACTTTTCCTGCTCTGCTGGCCATCCTAGTTGCATGGATTACTTGTCTGATAGTGCTGAAAGCTAGAAGTATAATTCCTGAACTAACACGAAAGCCTTGTGTTAGGATCGCATGGCGGACCAAGGGGTCAAGTAAATAACATCTTGGAGAAGATTGAGAATCATGTATAGGGTTATTCGGCTTTCTCGCCAGCTCTTGGTTGAAAAACACTTGGAGATTTGAGGAGGGGAGGGACCTCAGCAGAGTGTAATGCCATAGAGTCCATACCACAAAGCAGTCATTTCCCCAGAGCAACTTATCTCTGTACTCTGGAGATCAGTTGTAATTCCAGGAGATCTTCAGGCCCCACCTGGAGGCTGGCAGCCCTAAATAAGCAGTATTTGTTCATTCATGGTTTTCCCCGCTTAGTTCCATTGTCCAAATGAATAGAGCTGGTTGGCCTTTTCGGTGTGTTTGATTCATTCATTTGGAAGCAAATGCACAACCCGGGTAAAAATGGGATCCAGCAGCAGCACTAAAGACATGAGGGCTAGGGATTTACGCTTTTTTAAATGACAGCTGGGAATTCAGGGAAATTAGTGAGGGTTGCCAGCCTCCAGGTGGAGCCTGGAGATCTCCCGATGTTATATTTGATTTCCAGACTACAGAGATTACTTCCTCTGGGGATCACAGTTGCTTTGGAATCTATGGCATGATAACCTGCTGAGGTCCCTCCCCTCCCCAAACCCCACCCTCTCCAGGCTCCACCCCCTAAATTTCCAGGCATTTCCCAATTCAGAGCTGGCCATTAGCCACAAGGTACAAATAGGAACTCTCAGTGTGGGGCAAGTGATGCTCTGTAGTCTTGGTGCCGGGGGGGGGCAACAGTGGGAGGGCTTCTAGCATCCTTGCCCCACTGGTGGACCTCCTGAGGGCACCTGGTGTTTTTGGCCACTGTGTGACAGAGTGTTGGACTGGATGGGCCATTGGCCTGATCCAACATTGGCTTCTCTTATGTTCTTAAAACTAGTAGATCATAGCCCAAAAATACCCTCCAGTGACACAGGGTAGGAGGGATGTTGGTCACGAGAGGATGAGGCAATGAAAGCGGCACCAGTGTGGGTGGGAGCATCACAGATGTGCCCCTTCCCATCCACGTGGCATGCCAATGCACTTTGGCTGTGATCTTTCCAGAAGGATCGTATCAACCCAAGTTTTGGAAAGACTGTAGCAAAGCAGTGGAAAACCTGGATAGTGGACGATTAGGAAATAACACTGTGTGGACGCGCGTGCCCCCCTCCAGTCTGGAAACCAAATCAGAGCAAAACTTCCATGTGGAAGCAACCCACACCACTTAAGAAAGCAAATTGTGGCCCACCATAAACGCATGCATTCCCAGTAAAAGGCAAAACAGATGGTAATTATGAAGACGGTCTTTATTTGTCTCAACATCCCAGATAAATTAAAAGTTCAGAGTGATGAAAGGGAGCCAATGGCTTTAAAAATAGTAGAAGAAGGTGGAGGAGAGCAGATTGAGGCTCTCAAACCAGAGAGGTGACTAAATTCCCAGGCTGCTTAACAGGTTTAAAGAGACACAAACATCCCATCTGGGTAACAACCTGACAAGCCTACAATATCTTCTCTTTACACATTCGCTGTGGGTGGGCTGCAGGCAGGTGCACAACGCTATCTTTCCAGCTTAGCATGTTTACATTTTATGTAAGTACCTGCAATCTTATTTCCAAATTAGTGTCATCCCACTTAACCCAATGAAAAGGTTGCACTAAACAGCCGCAACCTCGTGTGAGGCTGCCTATATTATTAATGGGTAGCGTCTGCAATACAAACTTTTAATGGGCTTGGCAATCCCTTGCATGGCTGCACCGCACACTGACCCAGGGCACAGAGGGAGCATAGGCAATCCAACACAGCCAGACCTTACTGAGAACTCCGACAAATGAGGGAAGTTTCCAGTACGGTTGCAGAGCCTGAACATTATGGAGAACCATAAACTGGGATTTCTCTAAAGCTAGGTAGAAGCCAAATGCCATCACAGTAGAGTCCCATGACTACGGTTACCAGCTCTGGGTTGGGAAATACCTGGAGATTTGTTGGGGGGGGTGCAGCCTGGGGAAAGCGGTGTTTGGGGAGGGGAGGGAACTCAGTGGGATAGAATGCCATAAAAGTCCATCTTCCAAAGCAGCCATTTTCTCCAGGGGAACTGATCTCTGTAACCTGGAGACAGGTTGTAATTCCAGGAGATCTCCAGCCACCCCCTGGAGACTGGCAACCCTAATCACGAATGGAATTCTAAATTATAGATATGAACACCTGGGGGAAAACATTGGGAAAATATTTTTTTTCTGTTACTTTGTTATACTGAGCATGATTTTTAATTTTTTAATTTTTTTCTGATAGGAAAATTGGTAAAATTTGGGGAGCACTGGGGGGGGACTCCTGGGAAATGTTCTGTTTTCTTTTGGAAGGAGTGCAATACTTTCTCAGACACGGTTTTGCTCACTCAAAATGCATTGCATGGAAAAGGGTGAGGACTTTTCCTCTGGCTTTAAAACCTCAGGAAATTTTACATCTCAACGCCAGAGGTATTATTTGGCCTTAAAAAGCAGGTGCTGGGGAAAGACTGGGGCGGGAAGGTTCACTCCTCCTGCTGCATTGTTCAGTGGATCATCCTCTCCCATCCAGCTGTTTTAGGGGCTAGAGTTACCAACTCTGGGTTGGGAATAGGGTTACCAGCTCTGGGCTGGAAAATATCTGGAGACTTTGAGGGTGGGTCCAGGAGAGGGCGGGGTTTGGGGAGGGGAGGGGCCTCAGCATGGTACAATGCCATAGAGTCCACCCTCCAAAGCAGCCATTTTCTCCAGGGGAACTGATCTCTTGTCAGCTGGAAATCGGTTGTAAGCGTGGGATATCTCCAGGCCCCATCTGGAGGCTGGCAACCCTAGTTGGGAAATTCCTGAAGATTCTGGGGTGGAGCCTGGGGGGTAGAGTTTGGGGAGGGGAAGGACCTCAGCAGGAAATAATGCCATAGAATCTACCCTCCAAAGCTGCCATTTTTTCCCAGGGGAACTGATGACTGTAGCCTGGAGAACAGGTGTAATTCTGGGAGATCTCCAGACCCCACCTGGAGGCTGGCAACCCTATTTAAGGCCCAGTACAGATACCTGTGCCCTGATCTGGATCGCCCAGGCTAGCCTGATCTTGTCAGATCTCAGAAGCTAAACAGGATTGGCCCTGGTCAGTATTTGGATGAGAGTCCACCAGGGCAGTCCAGGGCTGGTCCACAGAGGCAGGCAATGGCAAAACCACCTCTGTTCATCTCTTGCCTTGAAAACTCTACTGGGCTGCCATAAGTCAGCTGTAACTTGACAGCATTTTTTACCAGACGATAGTAAAGGTACCTGACTTTTTATTGTTACCAACCACTCCTAAAAGCAACACAGGATGCTTTTTTTGATCAGGGAAATGGCATGGGGAAAAGATTTAAGTCCCTTTTAGCAGTTGCCATAAGCCTCATGTCTCTCCCCCCCCCGACCCCCCGTTTCATTCTGTCAGCAATCCTGTTCCCACTGGTAGGGCTGCCAAGTCCTCCGGTAGGGCGGGGGAAACACCGATTTTTAGTGCTTATCTCCCGCTTTTCCAAAGATGGCCACCGGGGGGACAAAATGGCTGCCTTAAAAGGGAAATGTCTGCAGAGAGCCTGCCCTGCAGTAAAAAGCCTCACCAGACATTTCCCCTTTAAGAAGTCAGCAAGAGAGCTTCCACAGCAAGAGAGGCCCGCCCAGATATTAAGAAGGGACTGAAGGAGCTGCTTTTGCATGTGGCTGGCAAGGTGAGTGTCTCTTCCAGCTCTTTTCATTCTCTCTCCCTCTTTCTTTTTTCTGTCTGTCTGTCTGTCTCTCTCTCTCTCTGTCCCCATCCAGCAGAGGTCTATCAGTGGCTATTATAGTCACAAGGTCTAAATGGAAGTAAGTGCCTCTGCCAGTTTTTTTCCCTTCTCTCTCTCTCCCTCTTTCTTTCTTTTTTCTGTCTGTCTGTCTGTCTCTCTCTCTCTCTCTCTGTCCCCATCCAGCAGAGGTCTATCAGTGGCTATTATTAGCCACAAGGTCTAAATGGAACCCTTTGTCTGGGGCAGTGATGCTCTGCATTCTTGGTGCTTGGGGGGCAACAGTGGGAGGGCTTCTGGAGTTCTGGCCCCGCTGCTGGACCTCCTGAGGGCACCTGGTATTTTTGGCCACTGTTGTGACACAGAGTGTTGTACTGGATGGGCTGTACTGGATGGGCCGATCCACTGTGGCTTCTCTCCTGTTCTTATGATATGAAAATCATATTTAGCACTTGTGTAGCACTTAGGGCTTCATATTCTGCCGAGATGAGGAAGGATTCAGTAGGGCCGTTGCTCAGTGATAGAGCATCTGCTTGACATGCAGGAGGTATCAGCCTCTTCAGCTAAAAAAGGATCAGGTAATAGGTGACATTAAAGATCTCAGCCTGAGACCCTGGAGAGCCACTACCAGTCTGAGTAGTCAGTACTGACCTTGATGGACCAATGGCCTGATTCAGTATTAGGAAACTTCATGAGTTCATGTGTCAGCATGTGGAAGCAACATCACAGGATGTGACATCACAAAATGATGTCACTTCCTTTCTCCTGGCTCCACCCCCAAAGTCTCCTGGCTCCACCCCCAAAGACCCCAGATATTTCCCAAGTTGGACTTGGCAGCCCTAGTTCCCACTCAGCAGGGACTGGAAACCAGGTCTCAGTTCAGCTCTCTAATCTCTGCATCTCTCTAATCTCTGCATCACTCTGACTCCAGGTATGGTATCCCTCCCCCTGTGACTCATGGGACTCCAGAGTCATGTAGGACCAAATAATTGCTATGACAGAACTCCCAACGTATTATGAACTTAGACCTTCCTATCTTAAGAATTCTCCATTGTTCCATTTGTTAAAAAACTGGATTTTGCAGAGTATTATGAATGCACAGTTTGGTTTCAGTTCCTAAAGATCAGGCACATCTCCCAACACACACACACACACACACCTCGCACACAAAATGGCACATGCAAAATGACAGCATGCTGCAAAACAGGAGTGTTAGTGTGACCATCTGCACAGCTGTAATGAGATTCAGTCTGTCTGGATTTTCCCAATGCACAGGAGCACAAGTGTGTTTCCATAAAACTCTTGATGCCGCCATATGCACAGTCACATAATGGGTATTGGTTGCAGGGGGGGGGGGGTTCAGTCTCCTCATATGCATTAATATCATGGAGCACATCCAATGTGGTGCAGTGGTTAGATTGTTGGACTAAGATATGGGAGAGCCAGGTTCGAATCCCTACTCTGCCATGGAAGCTTGCCAGGTAACCATGGCCGAACATACTCTCCTAGCCTAACTTACCCCACAGAGCTGTTGTGAGAATAAAATGGAGGAGGGGAAGAAGATATAAGCTGCTGTTGGGCCTCACTGGGAAGAAAGGCACAGGGTATGAATGAAATAAAAAAGTAAATGTCCAAAAATTCAACTCTTTTGACAGCACGTCATTCAACTTATTAATTAGATGTTGGTAGGTCATAGCCCTTTAAAACCAAAAGGATTTAATTATGTCTTATCTTAAAGAAAATGTATCGTCTTTAGACACAGAGCTGGTCTGGAGCTTCCTTGCTGGTGCAAAAATGGTTCTAGCGGCTAATTCAAGAAAGAAGGACATCCCACCTGCCTCCTAACAGCTGGCTTAACCCTATTTTGTCAGCTCACTCTGCTGACAAAATTGACAGATTATTAGAGCTCCAAAAGAAATAACTGGCAAAGCTTAGGAAAAAGGCAGTGAACAGTGGATATTATTCATTATGTTTTGAAATGACGAAGTACGTGAAACAGTTTGGCCTTTTACATTTTACGGATCTGTGTAAAATTGACAGCATTCTTTGGTGCTCTGTAAAACCAAGGAGGCAGGAAGACAGAAATGGGCAAAAGGGACTGCCATCAAGGACAACGCAGGAAGCAGCAAAGAGCAGAAATCTAGAGCAAAAAATGCCCTGCTCGTTCCTACATTTCCTTCCCAGCAATAGTTTCATGTTTGAGAAAAGGGTCTTCCTGCATCTGGCAGTTTATCTCACGTGAAATGAGTTGGATTGTTTAATGGGTCAGAAAAAAATCAGTCCATTATCTTCCCCAGTGAGTCCCTGGACTCTTCAAGGTTACAGTTCTGGGCCGTGCATTTAATGCCCTCAAGGCTATTATCATTATTTTACGTGATATTGTTCCCTTTTAGATGGAACTTTAGACACCTCAGATTACATGCTTGTAAATTCTGCCTTCACATTACCAGCCATGTGTATAAAATAACAGAGGGGCCCTTTTCCTGAGGTAAAGTTCCTTATTTTTTTAAAAAAATGTTTGTGATGTCTGTAGGGAGATGAAACACTCACACTTGCTATAATATTCCCTTTTCAGCACGGCTTCTGTTTGTCAAATCTGTTTTGGGCGTATTGCCAGACCTCTAGGCTTTGGGGACTTCCGAACATTGGTTTCTTGGAGCTAAGCCATTGAGTCGTGTTACCTTAGACCTGTAGCAGTCCCAGAGCCTGGTTCCTCACTGTTTGGGTAGTTAGTGTGCGCTGAAGCTGTACCCCACAGAAGTATCTCTTCCAGATGTGCTTATCTGACAGGCAACCAAGCAGCCTTCTCACTCGGAGGGCAAGGATTAAGGCTAGTGGAATGCACAGGAGGGCTAATTAGTTAAGGATATGGACAGAAACAAGGTCAGTCCAGGCCACCGTCTCAGTGCATCTCAATGGGATGGGAGTATTATGCAGTCACTGCCAGTCAGATACAACAGCCCCTGTATTATCACAGTTCAGTTCTAAGACTTTGGAGAGGGTCTTCTGGAAAACAGAATCATAGAGTTGGAAGGGACCTCCACGCCCAACCCCCTGCACAATGCAGGAAATTCCCAAATACCTCCCCCCACACCCCCAATGACCCTTGCTCCATGCCCAGAAGATGACTGAAAGAAAGAAAAAAACCTCCTGGATCCCTGGGCAAACTGACCTGGAGAAAAATTGCTTCCTGACCCCAAAGTGGCCATTAGCATTTCCCTGCACGTGTAAGAAAGGGCCACGAGAACTAAGCACCAATGCAATCCTTCCTAGCCTCTGTTTGAAAACCTCCAAAGAAGGAGAGCCCAACACCTCCAGAGGAAGTCTGTTCCACTGAGGAACCACTCTTATGGTAAAGCAGTTCTTCCTAATGTGTAGCCAGAAACTCTTTTGATTTAATTTCAACCTGTTGGTTCTGGTCCGACCTTCTGGGGCAACAGAATACACTACCTAGTTCATTTCAACCCTCAGTCCTGCAAGCATCTCTGCCATTCATCTGAAAACTTGCACAAAGGCACTTCTGGTGGTGAAATGAACAATTCTGGGCACATTGTTTCCCAGACTGGACCCAGAGAGACAGGGAGAGGGGGGAATTAGCTTGTCCCTGGTTTCCCAGGCTGCAGTCACACACACGAAATAGTCCACTTTCAATCCACTTTCAATGCACTTTCCAACTGGATTCTGCCAGTTCACACAGTAAAATCCAGTTGGAAAGTGCACTGAAAGTGGATTGAAAGTAGATTATTTAGTGTGCGTGACCACAGCATCAGATGGATAAACAAAGGACCTTTATCTGTGTATACCAGAGTTTTATTCCAGAGCAGTGCCACAGAAAGAGACACAAAGCATGCTGAATCTTCCAAACTAAATAATATTTATTCACCAATAACTACGACTGAGCTACAAATAAAGCACATTAAACAACACAGAACCACCATAAAACCACCCTCTCCCTCCTGGATACACACATACACACTGTCGATGGGATAAGAATGGGGGAGGGACCGAAAGTTGGGAAGGAAGGAAGGAAAGAAGGGAGGGAAGTCCAGGTTGGTGATACTACCTGGTCCATGGTATGCAAAGGAGATCAGGAAGGGAGAGAAGTCCACGCTTCCCGTCAGAGGGAAGTCTGATCAGCAGAGCATTAAAGAGAAGGGGTGAGGGATCCTGCAAAGCAGTTGCACGTAATGCTTCCTCTAAACTGTGGAGTCTTGTGAGCAAAAATTCTGCCTTGTGAGCTACTGGCATTAAAGTTTTAAGTGAACAATTTGGCTACTGCATAAACTAGTTTGCTCTGGAGCCATCCTTCCTGAGCTAAGACAAAAATGTCTGAGCCGGAGGCTAGAAAACTGTGAGCTAGCTCACACAAACTCAGTTTAGAGGGAACACTGATTACTTGCAGGGGTATGCAGGTGGTGAAAGAACTGGACACCTGACACACCCTCTGGTCCTTACATAGAGAAGGACCCATAGCTGGACTTGGGACCCCACTTTCCCAGGATCGGGACTGGTCCAAAGAATGAAGTTTGAATGTGACTGGTTTGTTTGAAGGTAACTACTCCCTAGATCTGGCAGGCAGATTAGGAGGAAACATCTGGCATTCCAGGCTGGGGTCAAAATAGAGAACCGGGGGTGAAACAATGGTTAAAACTGTCCTCTTGATGGATCATCCCAAGTGTATCAGATATTGGTCCACTTCAATCAGTGGCTGGATCAGAGGTGACTGGCCATTAAACATGAATGGTTCCTGTTGCTTTGATGGAGCATCCCTTTGAAGCAAGGGATATGTCTGCATTCGGCATGCCTTGGAGCTGCGGGACAAATATTACTGACATCCTGCCTCCTTGACAGAACATGTCTTGGTCATGGCAGACCAGGGTGTGCTTTCTGAGACTCCTCATTGAGATCCCTGCCTCCCTTAGGCTTATAAGGGGGTGCCCTACAAAATAACTAAGAGGGGACTGGGGATCAAACCAAGGGGTCTCATCAAGGGGGGCAGGATGGGGGTCTTACATCATGCATTTAGCTCTGGGACTACCTTTTTCTCCCCATCTTCCTCCAAGGAAGTATACATGGTATATCCCTACTCCTGTGTTTATCTTCACATCAACCCTTAGAGGCAGGTTAAGTTGAGAGAGTGAAATTCATGCCAGAGTGGAGGTTTATACTTCCCCTGGTACTAGTATAAGTCTCTAAACATTAAGTCATGCTGTGAACATCTTACTCCAAGTTGGGCCACGGGTCCCTCTAGCTCACTGTTCTCTACTCTAACGGGCAGAAGCTCTCCAAAGGATCAGGCACACAAGGCTTTTTCTTAGCAGTGCTATCTGAGGCCTTTTAACTGGAGATGTCAGAGTCAGATCCTCCTGCTGCCCTCCCAGATCCTGGGATAGCTGCGCATCAGCCACGCATGAGCTGGGCCTGGACCACTTGCCCTCCAGGAGTCTTCCTCACCCAGCAGGAAGAGCAGAAGCAGCAATCTTGCACAGGTGCAGCTGAGAGAAGAAGCAGTGCCAGGCTGGTAGCTCTGATCCAGACCACTGCTTCTGCTGAGGTAATCCCCTGCAAGATTCTGGCCTCATTAGGCCCTAGCTCAAGAGGCTGCCTTCAGAACAGCTGGGGCTGCTTTTCCCGCAGCCTTTCTAAGCAGAGCCCCGACTTGGGTAGCCCCAGCTAGGCCGATATTGTCTGATCGTGGTAGCTAAGTCAACCCTGTTTAGTATTTGGATGGGAAACCTCCAAGGAATACCAGGGGCAGGGTGCAGAGGCAGGCAATGGCAAACCACCTCTGAGAGTTGGGAAATTCCTGAAGATTTGGTAGTATACCCTGGGGAGGGTAGTAGGAATACCCAGTCCAGGTGGGGAAATTCCTGGACATTTGGGGGTGGCGCCTGGGGAAGGCAGGGTTAGAGGAGGGGAGGGACCTCAGCTGGATATAATGCTGTAAGTCCACCATCCAAAGCAGCTAGTTTCACCAGGGAAACTGACCTCTGTAGTTTGGCAATCTGTTGTAATTTCAAGAGATCTCCAGGACTCACCTAGGGGCTGGCAACCCCAGAGGGCAGGGGCCTCAGCAGGCTAATAATGCTATAGACTCCACCCACCACAGCTGCCATTTTCTCCAGAGAACCAATCTTTGTCATCTAGAGAGCGGTTGGGGTTTTGGGAGATCACAGAATCACAGAGTTGGAAGGGGCCATACAGTCCCTCTAGTCCAGCCCCCTGTTCAATGCAGGATCAGCCTAGAGCATCCCTGACAAGATCTCCAGGCCCTACCTGGATGTTGGTAACCATAGGAGACCCTGGATTCTTGTGATATGTGAACATTATGCCATTTCCTTTCAGCCTAAACCTTAAAGCCCCTGATGTCCTCTGGCGGTCTTCAACGTTCTCCTGAGCACTGTTCAGCCTTAAACTTCCATCATGATCTTGCATATACAGAACCTGCACCCTCTGAGCCTCCATTGCTTCCCAATCAAAGTCAGCGGCTGGCCTTCTAAGATCCATTAAGCAAAACCTTCCTAGTACAATTGTGAATGAGTATATCATGCATCACCCCAAAGCCGAAGGGTAGATCTTTGTTTAGTAAGGCCCGTTGGTTCCACAGGACATGAAATTTAAAAGTCAGACTCCTTCCTTCATCCTCCCCAATTCAATTTGAAGAGGAGCTGTGAGTTGCAGCTGAGCATGCCAGAAGGGGTCTGAAAGATAAATGGGCAGAACTTAGCCTTTTCAGTGCTCTTAGGGTATAAAAGTTCTGGGATAATTCAATTACTTTCAATGTTTACCAGGTTCTCAGACAAGAGATGCAGGGGGAGGGGGGGTTATCATATAAAATGTACTTCTGTCTCACCCTGCAAATATTTCTTCCTTAACTCAAATGCCTCAGGAAGCACTTGTATTGGGTACGAAGATTTAGAGTTTGGGCCATAGTGAAATCTAAGCTATATTACTGGAGAGGGTAGGAGATAGACCGTGGCCTACAGGTGAACCACCTAGCATCTGCTGCTCTCTTCACTATCCCATCAGTCCCATAAGCAGCAGAAGACATCACGAGCTCATTATTGTGCATGTACATTAGGAACAGCAAAAGCCAGTGACCCTGATCTGGGTAGTCCAGGCTAACCCAACCTCATCAGATCTCAGAAGCTAAGCAGGGTCAGCCCTGGTTAGTACTTGGATGGGAAACCACCAAGGAAGTCTAGGTTTGCTAAACAGAAGCAGGCAATGGCCAACCACATCTGGACAGCTCTTACTTTGAAAACCCTGTGGAGTCGGTAGCCAAAAAAAGGCAGTGATATTAAATTTGTTTCAAAGAATGGAAGGATAAAACACATAAGTTCCTGCAGGATTAGTTCAGCCCAAAGTAGGCTTCAGAGGATTGACAGAGAAACACACCAGGTCACTGAAGCATTGGTTCATAAGTTTTCCTACTGTAGATTTTATGTACAGGCTGGGGTTGCTAGTTCCAGGAAATACTTGGAGATTGGGGGGGGTGGAGCCTCAGGAGGGCAGGTTTTGGGGAGGGAAGGGACCTCAGTGGGGTATAATGCCATAGAGTCCACCTTCCAAAGCGGCCATTTTCTCCAGATGAACTGATCTCACATCGCCTGGAGATCGGTTGTAATAGCAGGAGACCTCCAGCCACCACCTGGAAGTTGGCAACCTCAATACAGACACAGTTGCCTTTATTATAACCTGTGTTGATTGACTATTTTTTAAAATAAAACTGTTCTCTAGCAGAAAACTGTCAAAGTCTTACTGGCAGAGTTGACCAAAGAAGGACTCTATCTGTGGCCAAGTTGCTGTTCTCTGTAACGAAAACGTGGCCTGAGTTAACGTCTTGTATATAATCTACTCGAACTGTAACCTGTAAATTATTAGTTATTTTAAGAGGAATGTTATACACTGAGATTTTACACAGATAATTAATTTTATAAAAGTGGGCTTTTTCCCCCCTGCTTCCGGATGGCCTGTGGGCCGCACTAAAAACTGATAAAACAGATTATTGACTGCCTGGTCAGGGCACCATCCATGCTGATTCTTGTTTTTTATTTACATCCCATTTTTCTCCTTGGTGAGGTCCCAAAACAGCTAACAATACACAAAGTGCACAAATACAACAGAAACAGCCAAAACAGGAGAAGGGGGAAACAAACGTCTTCTAAATGCAGAGCCGCTCTCTCTCTCTCTCTCACCCTCTCCAAACAGATCTTCCTGCCTGTCAAGGTTAGGCCAACCCTGACACAGCTGACTGCGACCCAAAGGTCAAGAGCTGGAGGGAAAGAACCCTGGCCATGCCCAGCTAAAGTACCTGAGGGCAGAGGAGGAACAAACTCAGCCGCATCTTCCCCTCTTCTTCCCCTTGCCCGTCTAGTTCTGGGTTTCTGTTATGTCCACTGACCACCACAGGGCACCAGTGGCTTACTGCTTGAGCTTGACTCCTGGAACAATAGGTGTCAAGGATCCTAGACCACCACTAGCCCTCCAATCAGAACTCTGACAGGAAATTTAAACCCGCCAATAGGACTTCTAGGTGTGTCCTAGGGACTGTATATACTTGGCCATATCGGCCAGTATTGCATGCTTCGTTGTGTACCTAATAAAGAATGCAGACTGCTACATCATAGTCCAACTCTTCAATGCAACAAACTCAGTACACAATAGTTTCCATCGTGTGCTGACCAACTGGACAGGGTGTGGACTGGACTTTCTCTACTCAGTCCCTCTGCCTATGTATGAAGTCCTGCAGCTCATCTGTGGTTGGGTCTGCCCGGACTACCCAGGCGGACTCTTCCGAGAGCACCAGGTGCCTGAGAGAGGTGTGATCCATCAGCCATGGAGCCTAAATAAGCAAACATCATGGCCGGGAGATGGACTTGCTGAAGGGAGACCGAAAAAATAACCCCCCAGTAATCTCATTCTCACTCAGACCCTTCTTATTCTGCCAACGAAAGCACTTGGGCCACCTTTGCCGACAACAAAAGAATCAGTTTCAGGTGGAGAACGAGGAGCAGGGATGGATGGAGAATTAGATGGCAACTGAGATTTGTGCAGAAATTACAGGAGAGCGCTAGAGAGTGTCGAAACAAGTTCCCCTGCATGGAGTGTGTAGACGGGGGATTTGTTTGGAAGCCAGGCTCTTGCTAGGGGGTGCCCACGGTCTCTGCACTGGGTAATTACAGCTACTCTGAGAAAGTCATCAGCTGCCTACAGCAGCTCACTGAACCCGAAAAGTTATTGGTTTCATATCACCGCTTGCTCTTTCTGCCAGAAGATTGCTGATTATGCTGATATAGCCCTGCCTGGCTTGTGTGAGGGCACTGGATTGCTATAGAAACTGGGATGCTGCTTGCCCCGGAAAGCCAAATCCCCAGAGGTAACCCCCAATCACTGAGGACAGTCTTGCACATAAACCACAGAAGCAGCAAAAGGCCCATTGCTCAGCCTCTCTCAGTCCCTTTTTCCAAACAGATCCTTCGTTTTGACATTGTGTGGCATGGCGGCTAAGAGAATGAGCTGTGGCCGTCGAGGTCCCCAGTCCAAATCTCACTCCAAATAAAGGTGACGAGATATTGGGTAGGTTCCCACAGACATGTTCCACTAGTGGCATCCACTGGCACAAGGATCCTTCCTGCTGGCAGTCGATGCCCTTTGTGTCCAGGGAAGGCTCTTCGGGCTGTAGGAACAGAAAGAGGGATAGATGAAATAAGGAAATAGTCATGGTGGAAGGGGCCAATTGCTAGGGTTGCCAGACTACTGGTAGAGGCGGGGGTCCCCCACCAGCAGGCCCTATCCCCCAGCCACTGATCAGCTGGCCGGCAGGGATACTTACCTGGAGAAAGAGAAAAGCCCAGGCCACATCCCTAGCATCACACAAGAAATGATGTCATCAAACCAGCGATGTCTAAGGGTACTCTGGTATTTGGGCAAAAACTGTATGGTAGAAGTCAGTTTTACCATAGAGTTTTTGCCCAAGTACCAGTGTCATCTGAATGTTGCTCGTGTGGTGATGTCACTTCCTATGTGACACTGGCAACAAGGCCTGGGCCTTTTTCTTCCTCCAGGTAAGCCCCCCCCCATCCTCTACCAGTTGCCAAGAGGGACCTGGCAACCCTATTGCTGTCCCTGTTTATATTGTTGGATTATGATTGGAGAGACCAGGGTTCAAACCCTGGGTTCTTCTATGAAGTTTATGGTGTGATCTCAAGCCAGCCATTCTCTCTCAGTCTAGTCCTCCCTCGCAAGATTGTTGTTAGAGCAAAAATGGAGGGAAGCAGAGCCACATATGCAGAGCCACATATGCAGAGCCACATATGCATTCCTTGGAGGAATGGAGGGATTAAAATATAACAAAGGCTGTGTTCAAATGGGCAGCTAATCCCACCATTGGCCCAGCTCTAATTTGATCCCGATCTTTTTTATCCGATATTGCACGACCAGACAGCTCCCCCGTGAATCACCTTACCGCGTGTGGGCTCCGCGGTAGATTGTCTAGTTGGCATCCACTGAAGGATCCATGCTGTAGGGGTTTTTTTTTTAATTCTGTTTGCGCATGCACGTATGTACTTGTTTTTCTGCGCATGCACGGAATTGAATGGTTAAAGCACCACCAGTGGTACCTTCCTCTAGGCACCATTTCAATTAACAAAGTTCATAAATTTCATGGGCCCTTCAGAAACATAAAATTGTCCAGAACGTTTGAGTGGAGCTTGACGGCTGTCACGTGTTTATCCTTAGCCATTTTTTGCTGTCCTGGTTCTTTCACTGTTTCCCCCCTGCTCTTTCTGAAACCTGGGGAAAAAACAGGTTTCAGAAAGAGTAGAATAGGATACTGACAGCAAGAGACTGCTAACAAAGTTGTGTGGAAACAAGGGGAAAAAGAGTAGCAAAAGGAAATTAAACTGGAGCATTGTCTGGAAGACGCCAGAATACAAATTGAGAAAGCGTATCCTACTTTTAAGCAGCGGTTTAAGTTAAAGAGCAGTGCTGCATCTGAAAAGCGTTGAAGACTATTTCTCTAGTGATGCGTAGCATATCAGACTAGGATCTAGGAGACCTAGGTTCAAATTCCCACACTGCCATTGAAGCTAGCTGGATGACCTTGGGCTAGTCACATACTCTTTGCCTAACCTACCTCATAGGACTGTTGTGAGGATAAAATGAAGGAGCGGGAAAATGTAAGCCACTACAGGTCACCACTGAGGAGAAGGCAGGGTATAAATGAAATATACTAATAAATAAATATTGATTAGGTTAGATCCTGCCAGCTTTTCCACTCGAAGTCACTGTTATGTCCTGGACGCAATTCTTGTACACTTGTATGATTCTTTGATGTGACCAAACATGTAATGGCACCAGCCATGCGGTCTGACCGCATGGCCTGGAAAAGGTACAAGCTTGAGGTAAAAGAACAATAGCACCCAGGTTCCTAAAGATCCACCTATCAGGGGCTTAGCATATTCAAATGAACCAATGTAATCTCTGGTGGGAAGATTAACCTATCCCACAGTGTGGGTGTGGACGGGGGCAAGGCTTTTCTGTGCATATAAGCTGACCCCGGGCCACCTCAGGTACGCTTGTTCCAGACCTACAATAAACTTGATCATGCTGAAACTCACTCCACCGGCCTCCAGACTCCAGTACTTTTCAGTCACCCAATCCCCTCTATTCTACAGCCCCCATCCCACGTTGCTTTCATACAGGCAGGCCTGGTGATTCTCAATATAGCCTTTTTGAGTGGTTGAAGACGACGCCTCCTTTTTTTTCACCCACAGAAAAGATGATCGGATCCAAACCATTTACAGTACCAATAAGAGACAGGCCAGCAGCCTGACACCCAGAAATATGTTTTCATGAACAGACAAACTAGAGTCCTTTCCTTTCCTCCCAATGTCTGCTGCCCTCTCCTACCCCCATGTGCCAGCTCTTGAAGTTTGCTTGAAATGACTGTCTCCAGTGCTTTGTTAATTATGTGATTGCCTCCACTGACAATGAGGAAATTAAAACCCCATGCTGCCTTTCAGACACCGCTTTATTACGCCACACAAAACAGGCCAACTACATTCAAGCAGTGGGCATGCCGAGCAACTGGAATTGTTTACTTCGGATGGCCGCCTCCTCCTTCCACTGTTTCCCCAGAGAGGAGACTGTTTGCAAAAGCTCAGTAAAGCAGGAATAGAACAGGTGGGAAAGGAGCCATCAATTATTGTCAGTCCCGAGAGCCCTGGATGATCACACCCATGGCATCAAAAGCATAGGAGCACATGGGGGAGCTCTTCCGTCACAGACGTCAACCCAGGTCAGCTTTCCAGGTCTCCTGGCTTTCTTTTTATTTTTTTAGACTAGATGATTGAGAGCTGTGATAGACACAGCAGAGGAAACGAAGGGAATGCATTGATCCATATCTTTTACTGGACTCAGAACTGTATTCAGAAGTATGGCTATTAAAATCCAGCATACTGAAAATGTACGGTTGCCAACTCTAGGTTGGGAAATTCCTGGAGATCTGGGGGTGGAACTCCTACCAGCTAATGTTCCCCTGCAAATCTCCCCCCCCCCCCCATCTCTAAATTAGTGTTACTGGACCACATGCAAACCCCACTGCCCATGTTGAGGTTAAATACCCAGAACAACGGAGAAACAGAAGCTCAGCCCAGATTTTGTGCAGCTGGCAAAGAGATGTCCTCAACCATCCACCCCGCTAGAAAAGCCTCTAACCAGTGCAGTAGTGGTTAGTGGTTAACACTGTCAGACCAGTATCTGGAAGACCCAAGTCTGAATCCGCACTTGTGCCATGGAAGCTCACTGAGTGACCTTGGGCCACTGACATTTCCTCAGCCTAACCTATCTCACAGGGTTGTTGTGTGGATGAAATGGAGGAGAGGAGAATGATGGAAGCTGCTTTGGGTCTCCACTCAGGAGAAGGGCAGGGTATAAATGAATTCCTTAAACAAAGCCACATCAAGATTAAATACCTGTAACAAAGGAGGAACAGAAAAGCAGCCCGGATTTTGTTCCGCTGGCAAAGAAATGTTCCTTCCTCCCCTTGTAATTCATTCTCGAGCACTTCCAGTTAAAAGGATCTTAAGCAACATCTCTTCCTAGGGGAGGATGACATGATGCTCCCAGAACTTATGTTGTCCCTATAAAGATAGTTGGGTCTTACAGGCTCACTGATAGGCTAGCTCAAAAATAGATATGAATTAACCTATTGTGTTTATTTAGTTACTTCATTTACATAACCTGCCTTTGTTCCTAATGGGGACCCCCAGCGGCTTAAGTTACATCGTTCTCCTCGCCTCTGTTTTATCCTCACAACAACTCTGTGACGCAGGTTAGTCATCAGAGTCCTGGCACTTTTGTTTTTAGTGTTGTTAGAAAATCAGCTTTGAAATTGGGTAGTTCAGTGTAGGGAAGCATCAGGGGATGGAGATGCTTAACCGTTTCCCCACCGCCCTGCAAAGCACGCACACCCCAGCAGTCTCCCTCCACCTGGGCTGCTAAATGAGAGCAAATGTTAGGCAGTTCTGTAACTGAGATAGGAGTTTGAAAAAAAGGGTGGGTTGCAGAGGGGATCTGGGTGCTATCTCTCATTGCCGCCCCCCCCCCCCCCAGTTACTCATGTACTGCAGACACTATCTAAGCATCAGGGTGGTACTGAGTTTCCAATATGGCTGTCACTCTTTATTCAGGCTGCTTCCTACATCACCTGAGAAAAGCACCATAGGGATAAGCACAGAAATACCCGGGTGGCATGTCGGTACAGAGGGGAGTAGCCAAGCAGTGCAAGCACCACACCAAGAATCCAGTGTCTTGTTCACGGGGGCCCAGTTTCTCATAGAAGATACATTCTGTCATGCCAAGCCAGCAATGCTGATCCGTGCTATTGGATGCTCTAGACTGGACTACTGTAGCAGGCTCTGTATGGGGCTGGCTTTGAAGGCATCTTGGAAGTTTCAGTTGATGCAAAAGATGGCAGCAAGACTTGTGATGCTTGGAATATACATGATTCCAATGCTGTGCCAGTTGCACTGGTTACCTGCTTCCAGGCTCCATTCAAAGAGCTGATTTCATGCCCTCAATAGCCAAAACGTATCTCCCACACAATAGCTACACTCTTCACCCAGGCTTGTGAATCCTTGCTTGCCATGAAACTTCCTGGTTGACCTTGGGCCTGTCACTCTCTCTTAGCCTAACCCAGGGGTGGCCAAACTGCAGCTTGGGAGCCACATTTGGCTCTTTCACACATATTGTGTGGCTTCCAGCAGGGCAGCTGGGGAAGCGAAGGGGAGGCATACCTTTTCTCCCTCCCTCCCTCCTTCCCATCTATCTCCTTTCTTTGTTTCTCTCTCTCTTTCTTTCCACCTCTTTCATTCTTTCTTTCCGCCTCTCTCTTCTAGACAAATAAATATCATTATCATTATCTGTTTTTACCCCTTCTGTTTTTATTTTTGACAGTCTCATTTAATGTTAATAAAAAGCAAATCTGCATATTTTTTTAATAAAAACGTGTGTGTAATATTTGTTCATGTCTTGCGGCTCTCAAACATCTGACGTTTATTCTCTGTGGCTCTTACGCTGAGCAAGTTTGGCCACCCCTGGCCTAACCTCACTCATAAGGATATTGTGAAGCCAAAATGGAGGAGGGAAGAACCTGAGCTCTTTGGATGAATGCTGGGATTTCTTTAAAAAAATGTACTGAATAAATAAATAAGAATGCTACTGCCTTGTGCAGACACGACGTTTTATGCTCTTTGGTCTCTCCACAACTACAACAGGGTGTTTGGATCAGTGCGGGGGGGAGGAGTTAATCCATGATGGAACCCATCTGTACGTTGACGTGCAATGCAGCCCTATGTCTTTGGGATCATTCCTCTTTCCAGGGCATAGAAATACCTAGATGAAGGTAGACTAGATCCTACAGTTCAGGATTGGAACCTGGTGCCGCCTGGCATTTAAAGGAAGTAAACAAGACACTGCTTTTTCAATCAGCACTCCTAGGAACAGGGAGTAATTCGGGAAATAAAAGGTAAGAGAAACAAATGTGCCACGGGTCCTTCAGCTCTTCCCAATTAGGCACTGAATACTTTGCCATGGAAACCATCAAAGGGGTCTTCTGTGTCTCTGTGTATGTTTTTTGCAATGATCTCAAAGGGGGCATTTAATTGAAATCAACTGCAGCTTTTAAAACTCTGTTTTAAATTGGAGACAAACAACCGAAGATGCTGCCAGAAGAGGAACATTAAATAAAAGGGGGGAAAACATGAAACGAGGAGCAAGAAGGGGTGGGGGAAAAGGGAAATCAAAAGAATACATTTACCATAAACAGCAAAGGAATCATTAGGTGACAGCAAAGCTTAGCTCAGTTCCCTCATCTTGACTGTAACAAGTTTGATGCGTGTCCAGCATGAAAGCCAGACAGGTTGGCTTGTCCCTGGTGGGGCCCAAGAGCTACCTGGAAACTGCAGACCTTGGAGAATAAATTTTCCCCTCTGCATCACTCATATCCAGCTCTTCCTGAGCACAAAGGCAGAAAATGGGGGATTTGTAAGAGGCTGTTTGCCCATCCATGTTAAATTAATTGTTACAATTACACTTAGCAGTGCAGCCAAGCAGGCATCTGAGGGCTGTGCCATGCAGGCAGGTAGCTATTCAGCACATGATAAGGTGAGCTATCAAAATTCAACAATTGCTTGCCAAACAGCCTTTGGATCGCCACCATGCAGCTAGCTATCATGTGCACTGGATACATGATGACACACTGAAGAATGGATTGTGGAGCAGGTAGATGGTGCTGGTCAGATGGAGCACTCCCATTTTCGGGACTTAGGGATTGAAATGGAGTTCTTCCACTCTGTTACAATGAGTGGCCTGCTGCAGACCAGCAGGCAATTGAATCTGAACTTTATAGAACTTTATAGAACAGGGGGCTAGCAATGATAGCCTGGTGTACTTGGCTACCCTTCTATTATTGTATTCTGCCAGAAGGGGGTGACTGTTTTGTTTTGTCTGGTGGTTCTTCAGGGGCACCTCCTTCCTACCCTATGTTTCCATTGTGTTTTTACATACTATTTAAAGTTTTGGTTTTAATTGATTTCTTGACCTGTTTTTATAATGCTCTGTTTTTAGCATTAGCTTCCTGGTCAGAAAGTACAGTTGCCAGCCTCCAGGTGGGGGCTGGGGATCTCCCACTTTTACAGCTGATCTCCAGCTGACAGAGATCAGCTCCCCTGGAGAAAATGGCTGCTTTGAAGGGTGGACTCTATGGCATTGTACCATGCTGAGGCCCCTCCCCTCCCCAAACCCCGCCCTCTCCCGGCTCCACCCCCAAAGTCTCCAGGTATTTTCTAACCCAGACCTGGTGTAATGTCTTTAATGGCAACCACCATGTGGTCGCCGAAACGCATGTGGTCAGGCTAGCTGCCTGAGCTTCGATTCGGCAGACAATAGCCCGCCCGGATTGTAATTTAGACCAATCGTGCACTTAGGATCCGATGAGGGTCCTATAGCGCACAACCACGGGAAACCAAACCTATCCGCTTTATCGGGCGAGGCCGGGGGCATGGCTTAAGTGCGAATATAAGCAGGCCTATCAGAAAGGCAGGATTAAATTTTGTAAATAAGTAATCAAAACTGCCTGGCAATGGAATGACAAGCCAAGCTTACATTGTAATGGGGCTCTCTTTTGATTTTGCAAACTCACTTCTTAATACCACCATTTGACAATAACCCCATTTAGGAAACCACAGTGAGAAAGCAATAAACCTGACTAGACGAGAAGCCAAGAAACTTCCATTTAATCACATTGTTCCCCCCCCCCCAAAAAAAAAAAAAAGTTCAGGGTTTGTTCGTTTTTTCTTTCTGAGCTAAGAGGACCCAAGGAAAAGAAGGAGTTCACATAGTTCACTTTGTATGACCCCACTTGGTTCATCATCTTCCCCACTCCCATGGTTGGTCTGTCCACAACACATGCACTGTGTTTTATAAAGCAGACCAGAGGAAAATTCTGAGTTGTCCACTTGTGGTGTCACTGAATAAAATTTTCCCTGTGGATCATGGCAAAAAGAGTGTGCAAAGAGTACAGTAACGCAACATGTAGTTTTAATAACTCATACAGAAACTCTTCACTGAATCCTGGGATTGTAATTTAACATTTCTATCCTAAACACAGTGAATGAACTTAGAAGAGTGTAACTCTGGTTAGAAGGGGCCTGTCTACTCTGGTTTCTCCAAGAGCTAACTGCAGGCCCAAGCTCTTGCACTAGGTGAGGATCCGTGCTCTATCTCAGACAGAGCCGCTTCCCTCACGCCCAAAATACAGAGAAGGACAAAATTATATGGTTAGAAGATCTGATTTTCCCCTGCTGGCGTGAATTTTCAGTCCTGGCACTTAATAGTCATTAATGCTCCTTGGCCCGGTGGCATAAAACAAGCCTCCTGAAGGGCCCATCTGAAAAACGGTGACAGAGATCAGAAGTGATCAGGAGGCAGGCTGGAGCCTCAGCAGTCGGCGGGGAAGTGATTAATGGAAGTCCCCCCACCATCCATTCTCGTCTCTGCAGAAGAGGAAGCAAGAGAGCTTGACAAGAACAAGCGCTCCTCTTGCAAGGAGGGTAATCGCAGGAATGATACGTCTCCAGGAGATTCCAGAGGCCTTGCAGGCCCATAATAAATTGCCCTTGTCACTTCCAGGGAACTTATGAAGAAAGATGGGGAAAGCAAGGGGAGCAATGGGTAGAATAAAAGACTTCCTTTTCCCCCTTAGAATTTCAAAGACATCGCTCATCCCTTACTTTGAGACTAGAGGCCTGCAGTCAACTATGCAGCTGGTTATTTCCAGTCGGTGCATAACTTAAACCTCCGCAGTCTCTTGGGCATCTGGTCATTTGTGACTCTCCTCTCGACCCTTTCTCCCTCTGATCCTTTTGCCTTTTCTTCTTCATTTTGAGGGGCTGTGGCTTCATGGTGAAGCATCTGTTTTGCAAGTCCCAGGTTCAATCCCTGGCAAAGCCAGTTAAAAGGATCAGGTGATGTGAAAGTCCTTCCCTGAGATCCTGGAGAGCTGCTGCTATTCAGAGTGGACAAGGCTAAATTTAATAAACCCATGGTCTTGGGTTGCCAACCTCCAGTTGCAGCCAGGAGATCTCTCAGATTAACAATTGATCTTCCCACTACAGAGAGCTGTTTCCCTAGAGAAAAAGCTGCTTTGATGGGTGGGTATTAGACTCCACTGAGGTCCCTCCACCCTCCCCAGGCTCCACTCCCCAAACCTCCAGGCATTTCTCAACCCAGAGTTGGCAACCCTATATTCAGTCTACGGCAATTTTTTGTATGTTCAACTCAAAGTGTCTAGCCTGGAACTGGAATCACCATTCTATGGGGAGGGGCTGTGGCTCAGTGGTAGAGCATGTGGTTACATGCAGAAAGTCCGAGGTTCAGTCCCCGGCATCTGCAGTTAGAAGGATCAGATCGGAGGTGGTCGGAAAGATAAATAAGACCATGGGGAGCTGCTGCCAGTCAGAGCAGACAATATTGACCTTGATGGACCGGTGGACTGATTCCAAATAAGGCAACTTCAAATGTTCATTTCCTCTTCCAGCCTCTTTCCCAATGATTCCTCATTCCTGATTACCTCTCTCTCACCAACTCTGTACAGCTGGGACTGGAAAAGATGCCCAAAAGTGCAACAAAATGAACAGGTAGTTGTATCACTTTACCTGTGCAGAAAGGCTGAAGAGCATGGGGCTTTTGAGGTTAGAATAGAGGTGGCTACATGGGAAGATATAATAGATATTTGTAAAATTATGCGTGGGGTGAACAACACTAAGAGGCTCCCCCCCCCCCCCAAAAAGACTAGAATGTGAGGACCCAGTAAACTTACTGGGCAGAAGAAAATCATAGGTGAGGATCAACTTATGGGGTTCACTGCCTCAAGACAGAGATGGCTTTAAAGGGGGAACTAGACAAATTCGAGGAGGATATGTCTAGCTGTGGCTATCTCTTAAGATACCTGAAAAATACCTCCGTTTCAGAGGCAGGATACCTCTGAGCACAACAGGACAGCAGCTTAAGGAAGTTTTGCCCTCCACGCCCTACCAATAGGCCTTCCGTGGGCATCTGGCTGACCACGATGGAAAACAGGGTGGTATACTAGATGGACCTGAAATCTCTGGGAATTCTCCAAGCAGGAACTGGCTGTGCTATTCCTGAGAAAGTGCTACAAGACCTTCACAGAAGGAAGTTTTCACTAGGTTCCGCATTGACTGTTACTGCTGTACTGGAATGCCAAAACTTGGGCGTGTTGAAATTCAACATTCTAATCCATTTTTAAAGGAACAGGAGGCTGTCAGACCCAAGCCTGGGTCCCTCTGAGCCACACACCCACACCCACTAGGGCAAGCAGGCAGTGCTCAGAGAAGTGGGTTCTCAAGCCTACATGCACACAAGAGACCAAATTTTTGTAAAATATATGGTTTATTAAATATTTTAAAGAATAAGATATTACTAGGCAACACAGCCTCTACGATCCTGCCGCAAGAAAATAAGAAAGCTAATTCTTCTATCTAATACTTCAGTACCTGGTATTAGACGGCACACCTTTTAAATATCAGAGTCCAAGCTATAAGCTCAAGCATTGTCTACTCAGCCATCCATTGCCGTAGGGATTAGCATAGTCAGAGCCACTGTCCCGTCCAATCATAAAGTTAGCATGGCTTCCCTCTTGTCTATGGCTTGTCTACAGTCTTTTGTCATCTGGTGTCAGATGGTCTTTCAAATCCAATCAGGGGGCTCGCTGGAATCCTCTAAAAGATTACAACACCCCTCCCGTCTCCTCCCCACATCTAGTTACAAAAGTGAACACCCCTGATGAGCCAATTACCACATTCTTTAATTGGCCTTGAAAGTATGCTCCAAGATGAGCATTAGAACCTCTTGGTGGTCCCTGGCCCAAGAGAGATCCAGCTGTCTGTCCTCAACCTCTGCCGGAGAACATCCATGCCCTGCAAGATTTATTACCTTTCCACAGGGCTTGCAAGGCAACGATGTTCCACCAGGCATTGGTTGAGGACAGCGATGGTACAGTATGAGGTCTGGCACACACCCCCATGTCACCCCCAGGGGGCTTGTGAAAATGCTATCGTTAAACTATTTTCTACCATCCTGAGCTGACTGTTTTTATGTATTAACTGTTATTTATTGTAGGTTTTGACTTTAAAATTTGGTAGTCTTCTATTCCGTGGTATGTTGTTATATTGAATTTTATCGTAAACCGCCCTGAGTACTGTTTGCAGGGAAGGGCGGCCTAAAAATCAAATTAATAAGATAAAGATAAATAAAGAGATACGGATGGTATAGGCAGGGATTAAGAACATTAACTTATGTTTTGAAAGACAGAGCAGATTTCTGGCTGTTGTTGGGCTGGCAGGGGAATGGGCAATGTCTGGTGAAATATCCAAAGTCAGGGAGAAGCCAGCAGAATTTCCGATGGTTGGTCATCAATGTGCCACTTCCACTACAAGGCTAAAAACACTTCCCTGGTTGTAAACCCAGTGAAAAAACCCAAGTAGGATTCTTCTGAGTAGAGCTGCTTAGGATTGCTCCGACCGTACTTTTCCTTCTTTTTTTTCCCCCCTTGACTTGCAGAAATAAACACTTTTGAACTACCATTTAGGAGACTTAAACTCGGATCTCCCACATCTCATGTCATTTGGCCCTACAACCTGGCTCACAGTGAGGCTGATGAGAAGAAGCCTTTGGACCACAATTCTTTGGTTGCATTTCATTATAAGTCAGCAACAGCCTTAAATGCAGAGAGGTCAGATCTCATTCCCCTTTCCCTGCCACTTCTTTCCATCTAGAGTCAGACACACACACACACATACACACCCCTAGACAGACAGACACACACATGCTGGCTCAATAATTTGTCCTCCGTGACCTTTTTTGTTCTGAACTAAAAGTCACCAACTCAGAAAAGCCATTGATGGAAAGGGGAGTGCGTTCTTCCACCTGGGCTCGGTTTACTCTTTGGAAAGGTTACGGCTCCGGGAGGCAGACCGTGTGACATCTGCTGAGCGGCTCTGCCCTTTCTTAGACTCAATTATCAGCTCCCATTTGTTTTCTTTCAGTTTAGATATATATATATTTATCCTCCTGGAACATTTGATGATGCTGAAGGGGGGAAAGGGCTGTTTGTTTCTTTTTAACATCTGGAGAGAATTATCCAGCTGTTTGTTCTGTGCTGTGCCTCTCACTCCTCCTGGGCCACCATCCACTGCAACAGCCTCCTGCAGAAGCCTCATTGCAACAGATTGCTTTGGGAATTCATGTCCTGTCAATCCAATGCTAAAGCTAGGGAGACGGAATCATTCTTATCCAGCAGGGTCAGACTGGCCATTTAACCTGGGACAGTTTCTTGGTGGCTCTCTGTCCTGGAGGGCTACCGGCAGCCAGGATCAAGCAAGGCCAAGCCCCGGTAGCTCTGCTAGAGATGCAGGGGCTGTTTGACTCGGTCTCTTCAGCAGCAGCAGCGATGATCTGTGCCAGCTCATCATTGGTCTAAACTCCAGGCCACCAGCAGCTAGCAACAGTGCAGGAGGAGGCATTGGCACTGCTGGCTGGGTCTAAAGCTGATTGGCCCTTGCGGTGTTGGCCTCTAGCACTGGCTGTAGGAGCTGTTCAGATTCTCCTGGGCCATTTTAACTTCCCAGTTAACCCGTTATCCACTCTGCACTGTTTCAAAAGGAAAGGTTTGAGGAGCATCAGCAGTTTTCAGGGCTGGCATCAGAGGTCAGCACAGTGGGACATCTGCTGAGACCCACAGCTCAACAGAGAGATCACTGTCGACTATAGGTGTCAGGACCATCCAGTTCCCCCCAGAAACAGAAGATTGCTCCACAGGCCCTTGCAATACTACAGGGGCTTCTGCGAAGATCCTCCATTTTCCGTAAGAGGGGTGCCTGGGGAGGCAGTGGAACAGGGATCTTTTGCTGGCACTGATGAGCTTAAAGGAGCGTAAAAGAGGTCTGCCTCCTGTGTGTGTGCATTTTTACATGTATGTACATTCATACATGCACATGAGGGGGCAGCATGCTTAGCGGATCTTGCCCAGGGCCCTCCGAAACCTGGAATAGACCCTGGTTGCCATGATGAACATTGTGAGCAAGGGGCTTGATTGCAACTCATGATTCTTACTAGCATATAGCCCTCGAAAATGCATTAAGCAAGCCAAAGCACACTGGGTGGGGAAGCACTGCAACAAGCCCAACTCTTCTTACTGACCAGAAACAGTCCCTAGTTTTTTATTTCTTTTCCTAGGCAAAGCACTGGACTCATGAAGATGCCTTATACTCAGTCAGACCACTGGAAACTGGCAGTGTCTACTCACTGAGAACAGCTCTCCAGAGCCTCTGGCCAAGGTCATCTATCTGCTGACCCTTTTCTGGAGATGCCAGCGATTGAGCCTGAAACCTTCTGCAGTCCAGGCAGATGCTCTGCCACTGAGCCGGGGTCCCTCCCTCCCTATTTGAGCCATGTGTGGATGCCAGGTTGGAATTCTACCAGGGTGTGGTGCTAGATTTCAGCCCCCATCCCAGAGACCCTAGAAGTTAAATCTCTGTCTGAAGAGGCTGTCCCTAATGCACGAGCATCTTGTGTACACAGAGGCATGGAAGTTAAAGATGCCATTTGACTCCCAGCCTGCCGTATCACACGCCCTTGGGGCTTGCAAAGGCCTGCTGGGCAATGTTATTTTCTAACACAGCACTAACCTAAACAACAAACGCCGTCTTGGTTTTTAAGACTCTATAGGACAGCTGATTACAGACTAAATGGATATGTTAGCATACAGCAATGTATAATGGGAAGCATCCAGACCAAGTGACAAAATGGATGTCACAAGCATGGTCCTGCTTGCATCTATGAAATGCAGGAGGCTCTTTCAGCACAGAACAGCCACAATCTAAATGCAGATAGCCTACTATGATGGGAGTGGTTAACTAATGCTGTGAATATGAGCTAACCAAGTGTGGCACAGTGGACTAGGATTGGAGAGATCCAGGTTCGAATCCCCACTCTACCATGGAAAGCTGCTGTGTGACCTTGGGCCAGTCTTTCTCTCTCTCAGCCTACCGTACCTCACAGGCTTATTATGAGGTCTGGCAAATTATGAAATTATTTGAGTGTGTGTCTTTGACATAGTCTAAACCAATGTTTGCTACTCATAGAATCATAAAGTTGGAAGGGACCTCCAGGGTCATCTAGTCCAACCCCCTGCACAATGCAGGGAATTCACAACTGCCTCCCCAACACGCACACTCAGTGACCACAGTTTCATGCCCAGAAGATGACAAAAAACCTCCAGGATCTCCAGCCAAACTGGCCTGGAGAAAAATTGCTTCCTGACCCCAAAGTGGCTATTGGCATTTCCCTGGGCATGTAAGAAAGGGCCACAAGAACTAAGCACTGACGCAACCCTCCCTGCCCTCCCTCTCATGATCTGCCTAAGTTCACAGAATCAGCATCGCTGTCTGCCTAAGTTCACAGGATCAGCATTTCTCTATGGGGGAGCTTTTGTACACTTTTGGAGATCTACTCTTAAACTGAAACGGATGTTCAGAATTAGTTTTGTCTTCTCAAAATTTTGTAACGTTAGATGTCTAAGCCTTTGTTGTTTCATCTTATTGTAATCTGTACAAATGTACAACTGACAAGGGGAGGATGACACTTAACACCCCAAGTTCCTTGGAAGAAGGACAGGATAAAAAAATATATTAAATAATTTTAAGTGTGGTTTAGTGGTTAGAGTGCTCCACTAGGACGGTAGTTAGAGTGTTCAAATAGGACTGTGGTCTAAATCCCCCATCATCCGCAAAACACACTGGGTGACTTTGGGCCTGTCACAAACTTTCAGCCTCACATACCAGCCTCACATGAATAAAACAGAGGAGAGGAGAGTCATGGATGCCTCTGTGCATTCTTTGGAAGGCATGTGATACATTTCATTTTATCAGTGGTAAAGCATCTGCTTTGAATGCAGAAGGTCCCAGGTTCAATCCCTGCCATCTCTAGTTAAAAGAATCAGACAGTGGATAATTTGGAAGACCAAGGGGTTGCCAGATCCCTCCTGGCAACTGGCGGGGGATGGGAGGGGCTTACCAGGAGTGGGAGGGAGGCCCAGGTGATGTCAGCAATGTGTCTACATCACTTCCAGTGTGCACTGTCACACCGCAACATCACAGTGATGCTCTGGTATTTGGGGGGGAAGGGAACTCTATGGTAGAAATGACTTCTACCAGAGAGTTTTTTTGCCCAAATACCAGAGCGTCGCGCAGATAGCACCAGCATGATGATGCCACTTCCTCTGCACACTGAAAGTAATATCACCATGTCACTGTTGACATCGCCTGGTCCTTCCTCTTTCTCCTGGTAAGTCTCCCCACCAGCCAACTGGGGGGCTGGTGACCCTAGAAAGACCTCCATTAGTCTTGAGACCTGTCAGTCAAAGTAGACAATACTGCCCTTGGATCGACCAAGGGTCTGAGTCAGTAAAAAGCAGGCTCATGCGAGGGGTAGGAAAAAAGTTGGCCCACAAGCTTTTTCTGAAATCTTCACCATGATAAAAACCAACTTCATGTTAAAAAAACAAAACCTGAAAATTCATGCAAAGCCCCTTGAATATTCTAGAGAGGGTCAGGCCCCTCTGTGCCCCCTGTGGGTGTGACCCGAGCTCTTCCCAAGCAGCTCTTCTTTCCCTTGGCTTGTAAAGTTGCACACAGAAGTCAGTGGCCATGATCTAAAAAAAAAATGTTGGTGTGCCCTGTACACATGCAAGTGAATGCCATTCAAGAAAGCTGTGCTCTCATGCAGTTCCCGTTCATTTCAGCAGAGCATGGATGCCACAGCATCATGCTGGATGACACCCTTCAGGTGCTATCGAAATAATCCATCATAATATCCTTCCCCAAACGGTGCTGTTCGTTTCCCCCTTCAGCACAGCTGTGCTGAGCCTTTATTCTCCAAAGCCCTGACAGCCACGGTAACTGCTCTGCTCCATCCGTGACAAAGAGAAAGCTTATCTCCTGATGGACGTGTGCAGCGCCTTCCCTGTGACATTTAAATCTTTCTTTGTAGTCGACTGGGGGGGAACTGCAGTTAAAGAAGCCTGAGCGGTTGGGTGATTCCGTTCCTGCGAGTGTTATTACAGTGGAAACCTGTTTAAGAACATAATGTCACAAAGGAGGAAATGTATGCTCCATCCACACACAGGGCCCAAAGACAGGGCAGGACTAGAACATGGGGTAGATCTTGGTGGGTAGAAACCTCTGAGTAGCATAGGACCTATGCATTAGAAAGGTGCATCTGTGGGGGAGTTGAAGGATGTTCTTTGGAGGACACATGAAGCCATCTGACACCAGAAGCATTGCTGAACTTAAGCTGGGCTGGGCTGGGTCACTGCCTTATGCTAAGTTCCATTGTGGAAAAGAGGTGGGACATAACATCTTGCTGAGCATCTGCTTTATCCTTACTGTTGCAGGTATAAGGCTTTGCTGTGGCAGATATTGAAATAAATACCTGTGCATGCAGAAAGTCCCAGGTCCAAGCACTGGTTTCTCTGCATAAAGGGGAGCAGGTCTTGGGAAAGTCTTCTCTGGCTCGCTTAAGCGCCAGCATTTCCCCCAAACAATCATCAGATGCTGCTATTGGAATGCCACTATCACTCCTTCTTGATACCTGCTGAGGAACCAAACATCTGGGTTAGAGGTTCCAGATGCAGAAGGAAGAAATGATCCCTCATTTCCTGATGAGCCTACCACCACCCGTCAGAAGCGACCGAGCAGAGAAATGATCTGTCAGGCTAAATGGGCTGTGTTAAAGCATTACACACAGAGACACATGCACAACCCTGCACACACTGCAGAAAACTCTCAATACACTCCACAGACTTCAGTGACTGTGGAGTGCAGAGTCAGACCACAGTTGTAAACATAAGAAGAGCCCAGCTGGATCAGACCTAAGCCATCTAATCCAGCATTCTGATCACACAGGGGCCAACCAGCTACCTCTAGGCAACAAGCAGGAAGTCTGCTGCAGCAGTCAAGGTACTGTAGAGGGAGTGACAGGAACTAATACATAGCATCCACTGTGTCAGGAGTTTACTGGTTCACTTTCTTTTGCTAAGGAGGTGTAATAAATGGTGTTTGTTACTCCACTGCGAGATGATAGCAAACAATCTCCATGTATGCTGATCTGTTTGTTCGCTCAGGCACCTTGAGGAAGTCACTGAGTGCGTATTAATACAAGAGCAAAAGAAGAGCTCTGCTACATCACAGCATTGGCCCAGCATCCTGTTTCCCACGATGGTCAAGCAGATGTCCCAGAATGCCCACACCATGGGCACAGAAGCCAAAGCCTCTCCCTGTTACTGCCCCCCCCCCAGCCATTGGGGTGGTCTTCAAAGGCATGGTGCTTCCACACAAGGAGGTCTCCTTCAGCTACCATGGTTAAGAGCAGCCGATATTTCACTGGCCAGTTTTTGGGAGCGGCGAAACAAATGTTGCAAATCTAATACCGACTTGCAAATGCCAGCTAACTGCAATCATGATATTTTTGCAAAGGGAAAAAAAAGACAGATGTTGCATTAAAAAATTCAAGTCGCTTGGGGCTATTTACAGTGGGGACATAACGTTTCGAAACAATATAGGGCTGTTTTTTGAAAGGGAACCAGTATCGCCAGGTGAAATGTGTAGGATCTGTGAAATGTGTAGGATCTGGATCTTTCCAAGTATTTGGAATGCAGGAAGTTTTGGATTTCTGCAGTCTTGTATTTTCAGACCTGGTTAGAGAGACTTGCTTTGCATGGGGTGTTCCATCTGTCATTATTGACCTTCGGCTAGATTTATCCAATTACCTCACTGCTGAGCACTCTGTGCTGTACCATCTGCATAGACGCTGTGCTGTTTTAACAGGAGATCCGAGCTGTTATATAACTTTAAAATACTTATACACCAATTCTTATTTTCTATACTCTTATGTATTTCTAAATAAAAACAGCTTCATTGTCTAATTTTAACTAAAACATTCATATAATATATTTCTATTCCTTTATGCTATTATAACCATGTATAAATGTAGTTTTTCATAGGAGATCCGAGCTGTTGAACATATTAAGTGGCATTATACTCAGTCAGACCACTGGTCCATCGAGGTCTGTATAGTTGACTGGCTCTCCAGCATCTCAAGAAGAGAAAGGTTCCCCCTCCCATTAGTTGGAAGGCTTGAGAGGGCAGGGGTATGTAAATTGTCATCACTCTGTGCAAACCTGGAACTGACACCATGGTGTCGAAGTGACACTCTAGGTTTCCAGCAGCGGAATCCTAGAGAGTTGTTCCACCAAGATGACTTCATTTCTGGATTTGCGATGCCCGGCAAGGGGTGGGGATATGGGGGTTGGACTTGACATTGCCAACATCACTTCTGGGTACAATGGTAGTTCTAGGAATCACCAGAAACTCTGTGATTCGTATCCAGAAGTGACATGGTGATGTCAGTGATATCGCTGGGGGGGTCTGCCTCCCACCGCCATTCAGAGCGGCAGTGGGCAACAGGAACTCAGGGTGGGGGATCCACCGCGCCAACCGGGAGCTTCGCAGCCCTCCATCACAGAATCAGAGCAGCAAATGGGAGCAGGTAGTTCCTTGGAGGAGTGTTGGAGTGTTTACAAGTTCTCTCCCTGATGTCATGAATGAGTTAACCAGTTTGTTTGTCTATGCGAATTGTTAGAACCTATGGGGAGCCGAGTAGAAGTTCCCCCTCACCGTTAACAAGGGGAAACCCTTGCATAGGGGAAACCCTAGCGTGATCATTGGTCAGTTTGCAATTGGGAACTGTAACCTGAATTCTGTCACACAGACATTCTGGGTTTCCTTCTCCCTTCCTTTGTTCTAAGATCAGTTGAGAGAATCCATCTTGGTGCTAACAGTCGCTAGGGAAGACGTATCTCACTCAGCGAAACTGGTTATTGTTTTAGTGCTCCATGTAGCCCTTCTTAATGCCTTAGTAAACTTTTTTTAGCTAATTCACATGTGTGCGCTGCGCTATTCAATTTATGTACCAACAAGAAGGTGCCAGTGTCCACGCCTTTTGACTTGGCTACCACAGCTTTGAGATTTAGGGTGGAGGGTGGTGAGACAGAAAAGCGGGAACAGAGACAGGGACACTAAAGTAATCCTCACCCCCTTTGGTTTCCAGTTTGATTTGAGAAATTCCCTTCATCTCCACTTCATCTGCTAGCTGGGCTGAACTGGCCCCTGGCTGAACCAGCTCCACAAACACCCCAAAAATAGCACAGCATGAAAGGAGTCTGTGATTGGTGGCATGTGCTATAAACCAGCATGGTATAATGGTTAGAGTGTTGGACTAGGATATAGGGCAAACCCAGGTTTGAGTCCCAGGTCTGCCATGGGTGCTTGCCAGGCGACCTTGAGCTAGTCACACACTCTCAGCCTAACCTACCCACAGGGCTGTTGTGAGGCTAAGATGGAAGAGAGGAGAAGCGTGTGAGCAGCTTTGGGTATCCATTGGGGAGAAAGATGGGGCATAAATGAAATAAATAAACAAACAAACAAAAATTGACTGCACAAAGGGAGCACCACGCACCTTGATGCTTTGCCCTGTAGATTCTATATGAAACCTGTGCAGCTGCCTTTTAATCACTCAGTGGGCATGGAGGTAAATCATATCACTTGATAAACAACATCCGTCAAACCTCTTTTAAAGGGAACAGGATCTTTCTTCTCCAGGCAGTTGGCAAACGCCACATGTGTTTTGCAGATGGAAAGCAGAATGGTCAGTAAACTCCAGGCACCCTGAATGCCACCCACATCCTCATAGGAGGTTTTACTTCGATAAAGATAAAAGGCAGATTTCTATATAATCAGAGCGGCCCCTAGTGGACAGACATTGTAAAGTTTCATGGTATGCAGGTTCCTTCTTGATTCGGTCTAATCATAAAACAAAATCCCTCCGTACAGAGTTCTTTCCCCAGATCCCACCAGCTCCAGGCACCAGCCCTAGATCTCCAGGAATTTCCCAGGCTGGAACGAGCACCGCTATTGCCTGCGCTCTGTAGGCAAGGGGGGGGGGGGGAGTGCTGATGTGTCCAAATTCAAAAATCACACCAAATTGTATTTACAGCAAAAAGTTCTGAAACCAGGAACTTTGGTTCCTTGCATGAGCCTGGGACTGGTTTGCCTATAGCTGCCAACAGAAATGGGAAGGTGGAAACTCTCTCAAAAAGTTTTTAAGACAAGTAATACTGTTCATAAGAATACATTGAACTCATTAACTAGGTAAACGCATACAGCATTTCAAAAGAACGCTGTATGTGTTTACATATTCAGTATATTCCTATGAGTATTATTGCTTGTCTTAAACACTTTTGGGGAATGTTTCCACCTTCCCATTTCTAGATTTACACTCTCCCTTCCCAGTTCATTTTATGTATTGTTGCCAACAGGGCTGGAGAAAAATATCTTGTCCCTTTAATACAGGCTTGAAGCGTGGAAAGGGTAGCTGAAGCTTTATATGGCATGGAAATATATAGCCTCTACCTAAACGAACAGGACATTTTTCTCCGGGCCTGTTGGCAAATGTAGATTTGCCCCGCCTAACAATTTTTTTGGAAACTTCATTTTAAAAAAAACACAGGCATTTACCTTTGTAACATGATATTCTTCATCATTTCACGTAAAGAATGAGACATCACTTTTCAAAAGTAAACATTCTGATTTGTAGCAACTAAGTGGGACGTCTAAGCCGCAATGCAGGTGCGGCAGGTCAGACATATGACTCTGTCTGGCAGGAGATACTACTTAAGAGTCAGTGGTGGCCATCTATGATTACCCAGTTTGTAATTTGGTACCCTCGGGGAGTGAGGAGAAGGGGCATGCCAAGGAGAGACTACAGGTAGTGACAGGGTTTTTCCAGTCTCCTGTGGGAACCAACCAGAAGGAACACAGAAGGCCTTGCAAATCCATTTGTTTGGAGGGACTACCTAGATGAGCAACTGAAGAAAGGTATCTAATGAAGGGAGCTTTGACTCTCGAAAGCTTACACCCCCCAAAATCTTGTTGGTCTCTTAAGGTGGTACTGGCCTCAAATCTAATGTTAAAAGGTGGGTTTTTGTATTGACGCTATGATCGTGCTAGTCCTATTCTACATGAATTACACATCCTCTAATCCACAAAAGGTTAAGGAAAACTTGGTTCATTTAAACAGCCTTCCATAGCAATAACTGCAGCAGAGCCGATGAGTTGCAGCCAAAAGGAACAGGAGACTTGCAGCATCTTAGAGACTGGAGGGTTTTATTCCAGCATAGGCTTCTGTGGACTAGAAGCCACTTCATCCAAGGTGAGCAAATGAGCCTGAGGCTGCAAAAGCTTAGGGCAGAATAAAAACTGATTTGTGTTTGAAGGTGTTTCAAGGCCCCCTTTTATTTAAAGAGCCAGTATGCATTTAGGCTGATTCTGCACTGCTTTTCCAACTCGTGTTGGAACAGAAATTCCCCTCTGCATTGCATGCTGCTTTCACTTCCTTTGATCATCGGGTTTTATGGTAGCCCCCACACTCCATGTATTTGGCTTTCTTTGATCATCAGATTTTATGGTACCTCCTTCATAGATTTATGGCCATTTTATGGCCGTTCGGGGTGACTTTGCAGTCAGTACAGCGTTGCCCTGAGGTATTTGAATGTGGTTTTGAGCTGCACTTTTTCCTCCCAGTTGAGAAAACGTGGGGCGGATGCCAGATGCAGAATCGCCCTAAACAGCATGATGGAGCAAAGGAGAGGGCAAGAGGAACCACTCCAAAGAAGGTCAAGCCAGCAGAACTGATGCACCGACTGCCAGTGACAGGATGCAAAACCTGGGCAGAGAAGAAAGCTGCCTCTTTAAAGATCTCCCAGCTCCTGTCCCCCCCTCCGCCAGAGGAATAACAATGCTAAATGATGCCCGGGGAAACTTCATCTGTCTCCTCTGCTCTGTCATTGCTGTTACCAGGGGTCATTTCATAAAAAAGAGGTGCAGGAGCTCATTAGCATAACTCATTAGCATAACTCATTTGCATATGCCACACCGCCTAGCATTCCGGAAGTGTGTCAGAAGGCAACACCCACCCCTCAGGCTCCACTCCACAGGTGAGTGAAACTGACCTGCTCTTCCTCCATTCCCTTCCCCATCCAATACTTTGTGCAATAAAAATAAGCATAAAGAACACACCCTCATTCTCTTCCTGCTCCCTTGAAACCACCAGGTTCCATGTGCACCACCCATCCCTTCCCCTCCCCACAACAAGACACCCTGTGAGGTAGGTGGGGCTGAGAGAGGTCTTTTGAGAACTGCTCATGAGAGAACAGCACTGAGAGAACTTGTGACTGGCCCAAGGTCACACCAGCAGCTGCATATGGAGGAGTGGGGAATCAAACCAGGTTCTCCCAGATTAGAGGACAACTCCTTTCCACTACACCAAACTGATGGGGTGGAAGCTGCTGAAGGGTTGGTGAAATTTCTCCAGTACTTATGTGCCATGTGCCCAGATAAAAAATGGTATACTTAGAAAATTTATATGCCACCTTGAGCAAGTCTCTGGAAAAGCAGCACACGGTCATAAAAGCAACAAGTATAAAATTATCAATATTAAAACAAAACATTAAAATCAATAAAGACCCTAGCAGGGCTTTCCCCGGGGCGCTGCGCCTCTGCACTGCTCGGGGAAGCCGAGGAGGGGGCAGGGCTTGATCATGTGCCCGCCCCCTGGGCTCCTCACTCCCGGAGCTGCGCTCCTGTGCGCTCCTGCTCCAACGGACCCCTGGCTGTTACCGCTGGAGGAAGGGCAGGTGGAGTTCAAGGTGGAATTTCCCCCCCCCCCTTCAAAGCAGTATTATGCCCAACATCACTGATGCAAAAATGAATGCTTTATAGTCTTCTTTTTAAAAAAAAAACAGAGAAGAGAATGCTGGTTAGACTGGTGAAGGTTCCCCCCTCCGTCAGGCTTTTTTGCTGCACTGAAAAGGGGTGAGGGAACAACGAAGAAATGGCAGGAAAGTAGGGAGCAAAGGATGAAGGATAGTCAGCTCACCAAACTGAAAGGCAATGTGGTGTAGTGGTTGGACTGAGACCTGAGAGATCCAGGATCAGAGCCACAACTCTGCCATGGAAGTTTGCTGGGCGACCTTGGGCCAGTCACACACTCTCGACCTAACCTACCTTGCAGGGTCATTGTGAGCATAAAAGGGAAGAAGGGGAGAACATTGTTGGAAGTTGCTCTGGGGAGAAAGGCAGAGTTTAAAATTCTAAATAAAATAAATAAAGGAGCTGTCGCCCACATTAGGTGTGGCAATAACACAACACCAGGTCACATCTGGAAGGTTGATGCTGCAATTGCATTTGACACCAAACAAATCATCATAGGTCAGCACTTCCAGGAAGGGAAAATGGACAAGAGACTGGAATACAATGCCTTGGGGAGAATCAGTGAGTGATCCGGCCATCAATAACAGAGGGAAAGTCTAGTGTTAATTGGCCTGAGCCTTCAGCAATGCGAACAAGTGCAGGCCAAATTCAGGCAGCCGATTTCGCCTTAAGGATGGGGATTTTACAGGCTCTCTATGCCAGTCTGGTGTAGTGGTTAAGAGCGGCAGACTCTTATCTGAAGATTCCCCACTCCGCCACATGCACCCACCTGGGTGACCTTGGGTCAAAGTTCTCTCAGAGCTGTTCTCTCAAGAGCAATTCTCTCAAAGCTCTCTCAGCCCCGCCAACTTCACAGGGTGTCTGTGGTGGGGAGAGGAGGGGAAGGAGATTGTAAGCTGCTCTGAGACTCCGAGTGAAGGGCATGGTATAAATCCAATCTCTTCTTCCTCTTCTGAACTGCAAAGTAGGAATAAACTGACCCATGAGAGGGCATAAACACAGTTTTTGATCTTCCACATACTCCTTAAGTGTTACGAGATCCATTTTTCCATCCCTTCCTTGTCATTTTTATACATTTGCAGGGTATACTCTGATTTCTCTATTTAGCTAGAAAACCTTACAGAGCAGGGATCATTTTAACCCCTTATGGCATGGGGTCAGGAAGTGAAATGAACACAGCAGGTTATCTATAGAGTTTGCTATTGCCTGCCTCTGTGTGGTGACATAGGTTTTCCTTGGTGGTCGCCCATCAAACTACTAACCAGAGCCAACCCTGCCTAGTTGCTGAGATCTGAGGAGATGGCACTAGCCTGAGCTATCCAGGTCCGGGCTCTGGACCATTAGCATTAGCCAGTCTGGTGTAGTGGTTAAGTGTGCAGACTCTAATCTGAGAGAACCGGGTTTGATTCCCCACTCCTCCACTTGCAGCTGCTGGATGACCTTGGGCAAGCCGTAGTTCTGTCAGAGCTGCCCTTGAAAGAGCAGTTCTCTCAGAGCTCTCTCAGCCCCACCTACCTCCCAGGGTGTCTGTTGTGGAGAGGGGAAGAGAAAGGAGTTTGTAAGCCACTCTGAGACTCCAAGTGAAGGGCGGGGTATAAATCCAATCTGTTCTCTTCTTCTCTTCTACTTGGTTTCATAATTAGCTAGGTACTGTATAGAATACCAAATGGAAGCGTGTTTACACACACACCATATTTACTCAAAAGGAAGACAAGCCTGAATGAAAGGCAACAGCAAAAGAATGCATCTTGATCCTCACACGCCTCCATGCAAAAATGCATGTGCATGAACACTGAAGCAATCTGCAGCACTCAGCCTTAGCATTTTCTTTGAAATTTCATACACTGCAGTTGTTGAGATGAAAGGCTAGTGAGAAATCGCGAGAGAAATCAGTTTGCCAAAAAGAACAATCACCTTCTTGATTTTTAAACTAGCAAAGAATAAGCTAGTGTAGAATAAACCAATAAAGCAGCTAGGTTCTTCAGCCAAGCATAATAGAGGAGGAGGAGGAGGCTTGGATGAGGACTGCTCATATGAGAATCAGGAGTCACGAATATGTCTCTGTTTTCATTGATGGAACGTTAGAGCAGCCCTTTCTCAGCAGCACACAGCCCACTGTAGAGAGCTCAAGGCCCGTCTCCCTCAAGCTACCACCAAATGCTGAGAAGCCCACACTTAATTAAAACAATGGACTGATGATCCCCTCAGGCCAAGAAGCCTTCTGCTCCTCCTCCTTCCCAAACTGAACCCAAAAGGGCTCCCTACTTCGGCAGAAGTGAGGGACTGTGATGGAAATAGCCCTGGTGTTCACATCCAAACAATTTCCCTTCATTTTGTCAGGCAACGATACGTTGACATTTTGTTCCACGCAGCTGCCTGGGCATGTCAAAGACCCTCCATTTTCATTACTGGTGAAATCGGCGCTGGCTCCCTTTCAAAGCCTCCCAGTGAGCACCCGCCAATGAGAATCTGACAGACACAAACATGTCAGTCAACTGACCAGCGAGGGCCCTACAGACAGCTCAAGAGCCAAAACATTTATCCACCTAATTTCATTTCTCAAAGCCTCTTAAGATGTATGTTCAGATTTACAGCTGAGTGATGGGATTAAACAAATTCCTTTTTTCAGAATATAAGTCGCACGCTGGTGAGAAAGCCGGGGCAGGCTGCCTTGCAGAAGAAAAGATGTCATCAGCTTGGAAAAGGGGGAAACAACAGAACTGGCATGGAAGGATCCATGCTGGTGTCACTCATTTTGGAAGGAGAAGCCGTGAAGAATTAAGGAAGAGCTGAGCACCTTTTGTGACAGAGGCTGCCGTTTTAAGCACTCTGATTAGGGAATCAGTGTGTCATTGTATTTCAGCAGGATTTGCTCCAGAGTAAAAATGCATGGGCTCACAGAGCTACCTTATAAGCAAGGCAAACCGGGATTGGCCATTAAGGCTACCAGGAAAAGTCCAGGTGGGCTGATGGCCTGGGGGGGCCTCCTCCCCCCACCAGAACCACCCCTCACCCCATTTGGGTCAGCCCTCTTAGGGTCATTTTACACCTCCCCTCTAAAGTAGTTTGACTGCTGTCTTTTCCTGTGCTGATTTCACAGTGGTGTGAAATTTCACTCCAGGGGGTCTAAGTGCACTAATCAACAGCAATTGTTTAAAGCAGAATAAAGCCGGTTGGACACTAGCTTGACCACAGGAGGGCAATTAGTAGATGTGGACATTTCAGTAGCAGCAGGGTTTCACACCGCACAGAGGTGTGGGCAGGTTTTTTTGGAACTAGAATGATTCCAGTGGGAAAGTCAGATGTAAAAACAGCCTTAGAAGCTGCTGCAGGGAGCCCATGGCCATTGCAGCCTCCCCACTCCCATCTCATTTCACTACACCCTTTTAACTATATCCCAGCTTTTGCCAAGCCCCTTCTTTCGAAAGACACCCAGTTTATTATTTATAACATCAAACCCCAAACCCCAAAGGAATGATGCCATTAGAGAACAACAGACCAGAGCCACAACCTGAAGAGTCTGCTATAGCTATGGCACGACCCAGTTTAACTTCCCAGATGCATAGGTTACACTGTTATTATTTCTCTTGTTGCCAGTAAAATCCCCTACCTTTCTTCCATCCAGAGGCCTATAGGATCTTTCCATTCCATTCCAGCTCTGCTCAGCTTTGGCAAAGTTGTTGCATCATGTTTAATTATTTATTCAGAAAATGTTTTTGCCACCTCTCCAGAGAACAGCTCACACAGTGAAAGATGATAGGGGGGAAGCATAGAAATCATTACAATTCACAACCCATTAAAAGAAATCTAACCATTAAAAAAAAGGCCTTGTTTTTCAGTACAACATACTTAATATCGCTTATCTAAAAGTTTGTGATTCTCTCAGTATGGCTTGTATGAATTAGACCTATAAAGTATGATTTAATATTATGTCCAGAGATTTGATCTCTGGAAATTACCCATTTTATCTATTTCACTAATATAATTATTGGAATATTCATATCAGTTTTAATGTACAATAAGATTTCATATATGTTTATATATACGGTGCATAGTTAGGATAGATTTAAAGTATCTCAATCTTTTTAACAATTGTTTTTTTATATTCCCTTGTTGACGTGTTGTAATTTTAATTGTTGTGTTAAAATTGTAAAAGGGAAGCTAAGAAATGAAGCATTTTGGAGTATATATATATTTTAAAATAACATCCTTAACTGGAAAGCTGGACAGTACCAAAGGAGGTGGTCCTTCATGTGTCTTCCATTCTCACTTTTAACCTGTTGTCAGCGTCAGCCACTGGTCTCTTGTAGCGGCTCAGACTTGTCGTTCTCTGACTGCATCTGATAACAACAGAAGGCTGTTTTCTCCCAGGGTACATCCATCATTCCTGTATATATAGCCCTTGGGTTCATACCTACCTCTGGGAATTCTCTCTTGAAAAAAACCCAGATGGATTCCTGGGTTTCTCTTTCTTGAGACACCGTGCTGAACTGCAGCTGTGAGAAAGCACATCTACTGCCAACATGTAAAGCTCGTGACAGGAGATGAAAACCTGAAGCTTCAGCTAGAACAAAACTGACTACTGCTGTCAATGGATCTCCAGAGAAGAACTGCCTGCCCTCCCCACTGCCTCTGTCCCTGTGGTTGCCAGCCTCCAGGGGCCTGGAGTTCTCTTGGAATTACAAATGATCTCCAGACCACAAGGATCGGTTCCCCCAGGAGAAAATGGCAGCTTTGGAGGGAGGACTCTATGACACTACATTTTCACTGAGCTGCCTCCCCTCCTCAAACGCTGCCAGGCATCACCTCCAAATCTCCAGGAATGTCCCATGCCAGAGCTGGCTGCCCTAACTGCCCAGAGCAGCTAACAACTCTTTCCTCCTCAAGAGAGTTAGGGAAGCTTTGCTGACACCTTGCTGTATTGTGTTTAAAGGCACCTGGAGGAGGAAGGATGGACGGTGTTTTAGCTGTGCTCTGGTTCCCAGGCAGGAGAGTAATGGGGAATGAGGTAAAGGTAGTAGCGGCCGCAGGAAATGGATGAGGCAGAGGGGACAGAGACTGTTGCTTCCTACAGTCCCCTGCCTGAGGCCACTGCTTCTCCGACCGCTGAAAGTGACACCACTGCTCTGCTGATCAATTTCAACATCATATTACTCTGTGCTGAGGTCTTTATTCACTCTGTGGGCCAAATCAGATATATGGCAAAAGCAACCCCATCTGTTGCTCCCTTCAGGCATAAAAGGAGGGGAAGATCTGTAACCCACTTGTTCAAGGAAACTGACTTTAAGATTGTGGTAACACAGTCATTTTGAGCGGGTTTTGCTGCTGTTCCCCCTTGGATTTAAAAGGGCTGATCAGATGGGCCCATCTGCCTCCCATCCCACAACCCACTCACTCCTGCAATCAACCCTGTTTGGTGGTGGTTTTTCCAACACCTGGAAAATCAAGAACTTAATGGATTCTTGAGGTGTGAACCCACAATTCTGCCTGTCTGGATCGCCAGCTCTCGCTATGAAGCCGATTTGGACATCTGAACGTCCTTCTTGTGCTTTACTCTTTTTTTTAGCATTCCACCATTGTGCGCATGACTGATCCCCCGATGCATACATCCAATGCATGAACATTTGTCTATGACTCTATGTGCATATGCACAAGCTCAAGGAAAACACACAAAAAATCTCAAGCTGTGCCACTGCTTGGGTGGTGCAGCTATCTGGACAGTCCATGGAGCCTTATCGTGAGATGAAAGCTGTTTGGGGAGGGATGTCTGATCATCTCAACCCGCAAATAAATACCTCCAATCAAATATACAGCAGGAACAAACCACAACCTGATAAAGGTTTTCTAATGCACAGCTCTTAAAAATGCCTTAACAGTTGACTTCCAGGAGAACACAGATCCACAACTGGAACCAATATAGAACCAACCCAAACCTCCAGATGTGCAACAGCACCATCCACTGGTCAGAGGTGCTTATACAACCATTACAATTCTGATATTTACACCAAAAAAGGCCAGGCTGCAAGTAAGGAGACTTGAGCTTCCCTCCTTCCTTATCTTGGTTCCCTGTGCTCTGTTGTCTCAGGCATGTGTTCCCCCCACACCTGGCTTAAATAGTAGAAGTGAAATGATGGTGCATGAGGAAGTGCACTGGGAAAGAGGGTTCAATTCCCTCACCCGAGGTCCCTTTTTGATGGAAATATAAGACACCCTTTCACCTAGGCTTGCCAGTCTCCAGGTAGTGGCTGGAAATCTTCCAGAATTTCAATTAGTCACCAGGTTACAGAGATCAGTTCCCCATCCCCTGGAGAAAATGGCTGCTTTGGAAGGTGGACTCTATAGCATTATACCCCACTGAGGTCCATACCCTACCACCCTGCTTTATAAAGCCTTTGTTCATATTCTGCAGTCATAAACATCCAGCATGCTGAGGCGTAGCTTCCAGTGAGAGGCCCCTTACCTACACCTTCCAACTCTCACTGATGGACCACAAGGGCCAGAAGCAGTCAGGTGATTCCACCACACATTGTAGGGTTGCTAACCTCCAGGTGAGGCCTAAAGATCTCCAGGAATTATAACTCATGTCTAGACTACAGAGATCCATTCCCTGGAGAAAATGACACCCTCAGAGGACAGATTTTGTGGCATCACATTCCTGCTGAGCTCCCTCTCTGTGCTCCATCCCCATATCTGTAGAAATGTTCCAACGCAAAGTTGGCAACCCTACACCCATCATGGCCAGATCCAGATCCAGTTGAGGTTAGGGTTCCCAGCCTCCAGGTGGGGCCTGGGGATCTCCCGCTTTTACAACTGCTCTCCAGCTGACAGAGATCCATTCCCCTGGAGAAAATGGCAACTTTGGAGGGTAGACTCTATGGCATTGTACCATGCTGAGGCCCCTCCTCCTCCCCCAACCCTGCCCTCTCCTGGATCCAACCCCAAAGTCTCCAGGTATTTTCCCACTCAGACCTGGCAACCCTAGTTGAGGTCTCTTTCCCTCTAGTTTTTACTGTTTCTATTCTAAACTGCTTTGAGAATACTTATCTCCGTAATCAAACTGAAGCAAACACAACAGCCCCTATCACCGCTCATTTGGATTTAAGGAGAAAGTGTGATGGATGCCTTTAATGTAGTTAATAGACTCCTGTATTTTTGATGGGGAAGCAATCTCTTCTCCCACTGTAGTTTGGGAACCAAAGGGCATTTTGGTGCACAGCCTGAGGGTTTCACAGGATGTCAGACCCCATAAAAATAAGAGTTGGTTGCAGTGAACAGATGGAGATTTTGAGGGGTGAAGCCTGAGGAGGGGAGGGTTTGGGATGAGTTTAAGCAGGGCTTTTTTGGTAGAAAAAGCCCGGCTGGAACTCATGAACATAATCGGCGACATGCAACATCAGAAACTCATTAGCATATTAGGCCACACTCCTGGCTGCACAGCTCATTAGCATATTAGGCTAGGGGCTGGGAAAGCACAGGGCAGGCATGGAAGCTTGCCTCTCCCCCCCCCCCCTGAGCTTCTCTGCCCCACTTCAGCATCGCCTTCCCTTCTGAACCAGACAGCTGGAGAAAGGTGCTGCTGAAGTGCCTGGGATCTGAAAGTGCCTGGGATCTATTGCGGAGAGACTTGGGGAAGTGCTGGGGGGGGCATGGTTAAATGTCTTTCTCTCCCTCCCCCAGATCGGGGAGGGAAAGAAATGCATTTTTAACGTGCCTGGGTTCCCTGCCTGCCCTTTTCCAGCCACCACATGTCAGCTAGAGAAGGAAAGGCAGAGAGAGGCTTTTCCTTGTCAATTTCACTCTCAGCTGACTGGGGGGGGGGAGTGAAATTGACAAGGCAATCCGGAGGGGCTCCCCAAAGGGACGGGAAAGACGGCATTTTAACATACTGCCTTTCCCTCTTGCGTGTAATGTGGGAAGGGCAGCATGCTCTGTAGCCATGCATGCCAGAAGTTTCGGTTGTAGGTGTAGCAAACTCAGGAGCCAGCCGGAACTCCGTTCCTGTGTGTTCCTGCCCAAAAAGACCCCTGAGTTTAAGTGATGCCATAACACCCTAGGAATCTTTGGTTTTAACACAGACATCAACTAATTCCCAGTGTGTTACTGCCCTCACTTCAAGGTACTCAAATGGAACATTATGATGTCACTTCCCAAGTTCCTGCCCCCAAAATACTCCCACAGGTTGCCGGCACTCAGCAGGCAACCTATTTGTGGCTCTGAAGCCTGTGTACTTTTGTTGTTATCGTTTTAGGGATAGAAAGGATCAGTGGCAGAGGCACTCATGATCTCAAGAACTATCTTTACTAGAACACTACAACCAACTAACAGACCACAGTAGACCTAACTCTTCCCCCAGTTATGGTCACAAGACCAGAGCCTCTCCTTTCTACAGAGCCTCTGAGAGTTATCTTTAAAGCAATGGTACCACTAGGAATAGGACAGTGCTATTGTCTCACCTAGGGTTGTCAGCTCCTACCTGGCTGGCAGCAAAGGGCTCCGGGGTCCGTCCTGGGATCTTCTGGTGATCTTCTATATGTGCTTGCCCAATTCACACAGAGTCAGGATCAACTGAAGAACAAATAGTTTTTTATTGCAATGAAAAGGGGAGCAGCCCCTCCTGGTAAACCAACTGCTCCAAAGATATTTTATACAGGATGTAACGAATTGTATTTCTTACGACTTATAAAGTGAGATTGTGATTTGGGACATCCTAGTTGGTTTGAAAGTTGTAGTGCAGCTGGAAATTCAAAGTGCCTGCACTAATTCCTTAGTTGCTTAGCTAGGTGTTGATCTGCGGATGAATGAAGGTGAGGCCTATGTAGCTAGCTGCCTACATGCTCAGCTCCTGCTGTTTTCCCTAATATGGTGTTCCTGTCTCATGGGCAGCTACTCTTCTGGCTCGTGGACAGCTCACTGAATGTCATACTTCCGTATCATGCTTTCTACTCGTGCTGGAATTCCGCACATGCCCATATCAGTGCTCCCATCAGCGTTTTGCCCAAAACTAGAGTGTCACTCCCGACATCAGCGACATGATGATGTTACTTCGGGTGACATCATTGCGTTGTGTTCAGGGGCATTTGTGGGTGGGGCTCCCCCCGCTAGCCAGCTGGCCAGCAGTGGAAAGGGGCCCGCAAATGGACCGGAGGCCTGGCAACCCTAGTCTCGCCCTCTGATCACTTGTGGCTCAGTTTATCCAGTGTGGAATGGTAATATGTTTTGATTACTTTAGATGCCTCCTTAATGGACCTTGAGTGCCAAGAAATTGCCTTGGTGAAGTGCACTTCAGGGTTTGGAAGAGATGACCACCACCGCCCTTGCTGAAGAGAAGGGCCTAATGTGTGTCTGTGTAGTGCTTTCACACATACTAAATAATGCAGTTTCAATCCACTTTCACTGTACTCTGCAGCTGGGTTTTACTGTGTGAAATGGCAAAATCCAGGGGTCATTTTGAGCAGGAGCATGCAGGAACACCGTTCCGGGAGTAACAAGTGCAGGAGCAGGCACATATGGTGATATGCTGTGGAAAAAACCAAAAGCATACTAACTTGACCTGTATTTTCATGCTTGTTGTATGGTAGCTTCTCTGCAAGAGCAAAGGAAACCTAAAGTATCTTTAGTCAAAGTGTAAAGCTGGCTCGCCAACTCTGAGTTGGGAAATACCTGGAGATTTTTGGGGTGGAGCCTGGATGGTGGGTGTTGCCTTCTGACACATTTCCGGTGGTGTCAGGAGGTGTGGCATATGCAAAATAAGTTATGCTAATGAGTTATGCTAATGAGCTCCTGCACCTCTTTTTCTACAAAATGACCCCTGGACTTGCAAACGGTTGCAGAAGTGGATTGAAATGGCATTACTGAGCATGTGTGAAAGCACCCTTGATACTGCAAGAAGCAGACTTGACTGGAGCCCCTTGGAAATGCAAGATCTGTCTTGAGGATCTGGTGTGGAGAAGCAAATATTTTGTCCAGTGGGAATGCTGCTTTACCTTTGTCATACTGTGGGGGGCTGTGAGTTTTGCAATGTTTTATTATTCTATAGTTATTTTAACACAATCTCTTTAGGAAAAAAGCCTTTGCTTTAGTTTCACTTCCACTTGTTATGTTGGTTGGTGGCTCTGCCTGCTTATGGCCCAGCAGAGCCCAGAATTATTACAACATCCCCATCTACTCTTTCTGTATATTTAAAATAAATAAAAGACAACAAAAATGCCATACATCTCTCCTCCAAAGGGAACCCAGACAGGTAAGCACCAGCCCCCTGCAACTTCCCGCAGCTCAGAGAACTGGGCTGGACATAACAATAGGCTTCTGAGAAAGTTCCCTCAAGAGACAGATTGACAGCACTCTGACCTTTCCACAGTGGCATTAGACAGCGAAAGGAAAACACTGTATGAAATACAGATGGTGTTCCATTGTTTCTCCAAGAGAAATGTTTACGGGATTGTAACACAGAGAACCAAGGGAAAACGCTACATTTAAATGTGAAAGCTCCTTCTAATCACACACAGAGAGAGAGAGAGAGAGAGAGAGAGAGAGAGCGTTTTTAAAAAGCCATTGTCTTTATCTCATTTTCTAAAAAAAAAAAAAACCTGTGAGTCCCCCCCCCCCCCCCAGTTCACCTTTGGACGAATGCAACAGCTGAGGGTTAGCTAAAAATTCCTTTTCAAGCCAGATCTGGCTTCCAGACCACAAACTAGCCATAGCCACTGGAGAGAATGGATGTGCATATGTTAGTATGAATGAATATATATATGCAGGAGGAATTTGGGTATTTTGCCCTGTAACCCATGTGTACACTAACACATGTTGTCTCCTTGTTGTGCACAGTACATTGTGCGTGGCACATTTGTGTGCCCTGCGTTTACACATGCCGATACCTGACTGGCTGTCTCTCTCTGGCTCCTTTCCTCTTGCCCGTTCACAGTCTGATAGAAACAGATCTGCCCCTGGACATGCCAAGGCTTAAAATAGATGTTGAGAGAGCAGACCGTGGTCTCCCCCCCCCCCCCTCCTTCAGCAGCAACAGCGTCAGCAGCAACAGCAGCAGGGAGAAAGAGAGAGAGAGAGAGAGAGATGGCCGCCTAGATCTCACTACCAGCCTCCCTTCCTTCCAGCTGAGAAATCACAGCTTTGACAAAGGTACAGTAATTGGGCTGGCCCTTTCGGTCGCTGCCTCCCTGTGTCTGTCCACAGAGTGTGTGGGCTGAGACTTGGGCTGAGGTGTGCCTGTGTCTCCCCTCCGAAACAGCCAGGAGAAGTAGCTGCCAGTCCGTGATTGTGTTCTCAGCATGTCAGGTGTCGGCGGTAGAACTCTGGCGGGATCAAGGCTTGTGGGGAGGGAGGTCTGATATTTTGGGACCTGGAAGGAACAGCGGCATGGACTGTCTGCTAACTTGGCCCCAGCAGTGTCGGGAAAGGCGTGGGGAAAGGGAGTGCTTCTGGGCGGGGGTTCTGCATGTCCCATTGGAAGGAAATGCCCCTGACTGAGATGAAAGGTTTCTTATCCCCCTCCATCGCAGTAACACAGAACTGAATGGAACATCTTTCCCTCTGCAACCTGTCAGAGGGCTCCTTATTGTGGAATTATCTGTTGGGCCAAGAGCCAGCAGGGTGCAGCCGATAGATGTTTGGACTAAGTCTAAAGGAAGGTGACTGAACCGCCGCCTTGTTTCCAGGCTCACTGAATAGCTTGGGTAAGAAGACACCTTTGTTTGGAATCCACTCATTTCCCCCAGCTATAAAATGGGAAGAATGGTTAACTCCCTGCTATGAGGATGGAGAAGGACTGTAAAATGTGTTGTGCATAGGAAATCATCTGTGAAAGGTTAACAGCGACTGGAAAGATGCACAGGGTGGAATACACCTTCCCCTTTTTGCTCAGGAATTGAGGGGGAGTAAGCGGGGAAAAGAGCAAACAGGGAACCGTCTGTCCTGTTTTGTCTGCTAGTGTTCCACCCAAGACATGAAAGAAGGAATTCACTGTGTGTGGGACCCTACAGGATTAAAAGACCTCTTGCAGGTATCCTGACCAGGTTGGATCTTCTAGGGATTTCAGCAGGTGAATTGCATGCAAGGCCCCATCTAGAACAATGGTCCCCCAAAATAACTAGCTCTTGTTATGCTAAAAGAGCCATCAGTAGACATTCCTGCTAAAACAGGAAGGAAGGAAGGAAGGAAGGAAGGAAGGAAGGAAGGAAGGAAGGAAGGAAGGAAGGAAGGAAGGAAGGAAGGGGGCAAGCCATCTGAAAGCGGTGGTGGCCAGGAGCTTGAGCTACTAATCTGGCAGTTCTTACTTTGAATCTTCCCTCTGCCACAAAGTCCCTTAGAGGGCCTCATGCAAGGCTCCTTATCCCAGCTTCAGCCCCCTCCAATCTGCAGTATGATAATAATAATATTGATATACCTTAGAGACTTATTATAAGAGTTACAGCAAGATAATGCATGCAAAGTGCTTTGACGTGCTACGTAAGTGTGCTAAATATTACTAGGCATCCTTGGTCTTTGAGGAGAAAGAACGGAAAGCTTCCCTAAACGTAGGGAGTTTATTAACATGCACCTAAATTCTTTAGGTCCACGAACTGGGGGGGGGGGGGGGGAGCATTCACATTACTTTTTTTGTTAGCATTATCAAAGAACAGTCCCACACAATTCGTTTGCATTGAAAGACATATGATATTTAAACTGGCAGAGCGAACCAAAAGGTGTTTACTTAGAGATGAATCCCACAACGGGGCTTATTTGCTAGCAAGCATGTTTAGGACCACAGCCATAAGTCTAATTTTCATCTAAAATGTATTGCATTTGTGGCCGCAAAGCCTCTGGTTGGCTGAGTTGGTGAGTTGGCACAGAACGTTCACAAGCACTCCAACTATTCAAATGTCGGGAATGTTTGCAGCCCGGCTTTTGCGTTTGCGTTGTCAGAAGAGCTTTGTGGAAATGTCTGCAAGCACATTGCTCTGTGGTCTACCAGCAAGCACATTAGAGTCTTTCCCTGATGAAGAGTTGTTGATGTTCCAAAAGTGTCAGGACAATTTGTCATCTTGTCATGTGAAATAACCATTCCTGGACTTTTGTAGGCTTCCTTTGCAGTGCTTTGCTTTTTTGCTGGTACATCTCCTCTTGTGACTGGGGTTTTAAGCTGAAGCTCATGGGGGAGCAGAAGGTGGATGGTAGAAGGGAAAAGGGAAAAAAAAGAGGGGCAACACACTTTTCTTCCCCCCTTTAACACAACTTCTTCCACTAGCCTGCAATTTTTCTGGATCCTCAATTGTTCTACTGTAGTTCTGTCACGATACACAGATGGAAACTATTTAGCAGAGTGCCCTTTGAGTAATCAAACAATCTGGAGATGTTAGCAAAGAGTGGAGAGGTGGGTGCATTATGGGATAGCGATCTCGCCAAAGCTCATAATTACCCAGTTCAGAATATGCTTTTGCCTGCCTTCTAATTCTTGGCTATATCATGAAGAGTGTTTCTTTAAGAATCATGCTTCTCCAAGAAAGCCTTCTCTTTGTGAAAAGTGCCGTCAAGACAAGTCCCAGCTGGCTTATGGCAACCTCATAGGGTTTTCAAGGCAAGTGATTGAGCAGAGGCGGTTTGCCAGTACCTTCTTCTACAGAGTCTTTCTTGGGGGTCTGCCACCCAAGTATAACCCAGCTTAGTTTCCAAGATTTGATGAGATCATGCTATACTATGCTATTCCACATCCCAGCCTTCTCTTACTCAGCAAGTAAACTGAGATTCCATATATGCATCTACAAAGCATATCAGCTCACCCAGGTTGCTCTGTATCCAGATAGTGCCAAGATGTGCTCAGTGAGATAACTTTTTGTTGAACAGCTAAGCAGATTGCAGAAAACTGGAAGAGTTTCCAGGTGGGTGCTTTCTAGTACCAAAGCTGGAGTTCCTTGAAGTCCTCTCAGTGCTGACTTGAGTTTGGTTTCAGGACGATGCTTTTGGGTGCAGCATAGAGCAAAAGTCAACATGGACTTCTCAGTGCAAGAGGTTCTACTTCACAACCACACAGACAGACTGAGAGGGAAATCCAAAACAGAGTTACACTGGGCTGAAGTCAGTGGACTTAGAAGGGTATTCTGCTTAGAACTGGACTGTAAATGGCCAGAGATGGTTGGTGGCAACTTCTGAACTTCAGGTGACATCCTTGGATCCAGCTGAGGGGAAGGAATGTGTTCTTTGATTTGATGTCCAGTCTCTCTACCAACCCCCAGTGTTGTCAGATTGATTGCAAACTTTCCAGGGGACAGACAGCTTGAGAAAATAGTCTTTGGGAGACAGCATAAATGGAAAAGAAAACAGAAATACTCAAAGGACCCTTGGAGGCCAAGCTGCTGCAGCCCCACCTGCACACTAGTGCCCCAGCAACAGGCAAAAGAAATGACACTCAAAAGAAATCAGATTCTGGGCACTATCAGCAACCAGGTTTTCCCAGTTTCGAAACTACAGCCCTGTTGGTACCCAGATCTGGTTCAGGACCATGTAGGGAAGGGAGAGGGGGCTTAGCTCTTTCACCCCACAGTTTTGCAAATCAAAACCGGGCTGCAAAGACACAAATATGCAAGAGTTAAGACACCTGTGGGTTTTCCAACCGCCAGGTGGCAACTGGAAAACTCCTGGAATTACAACCAATTTTCAGAGTACAGAGATCAGTTCCCCTGAAGAAATGGCTGTTTTGGAGGGTGGACTATGTGGCATGGCACCCTGCTGCGGTCCCTTTCCTCCCCAAACCCCCACCTTCCCCAGGCTCCACCCCCAAATCTCCAGGTTTTTCCCACCCCAGAGCTGGCAACTGTAGACACCCATCTTTATTATTCCTTTGAAGTTCTGAGAACAACACCGGGCTGGTTCTGATTAAGATTGTGATCGGTGGTCACCCACCACAGAAGAGAACGGAATGCGGCTCAGCCTGAAGGCAAAGGCCCACCCTTCTTTATGATGACTTTATACATTCTAAGACATTGAAAAGCGATTCCAGAGAATGTCCCGGTGAGTTCTGGATGAGCTTGTGCCCTGAAGAGACCCCTTTGGCTGTGTAAAGCCACTCTGTCTCAAATTTGAGGAGTCAGGTAGATGGCCATTGTTTCCTTCTTCATGCCTCAGTGAGAATGCAGAGCTGACCCCACCCCACCCCCAACCACCACCACCACACAGCAAGAGCACAAGGGATCACTTCTCTGCATATAAGGCCAGAGAAGTATCATGGGATGTTCCTCCTCCCCTGGTCTTTGGCACTGTGTCCAAGGCTCCTGGCTCCTGCCAGTCATTCTTGCTACCGTTCCAAGCCTTGGCAGCCTCTGAACTGGCACGACTGTACTGGCAGGCATTTTTGAAGGAAGGCAGCAGCTGAGCTCTCTCTGAACTTGACTCCCTTGGTCAAAGGAGACTGTTCTTTTCTCATTTGCTTATGTTAATTGGCTGAAAATCAAACCACCACCGCCCCCAAAAAAGGGTTTATTGAAGGCTGATTTGCAGTGTGGTGAAGTTTTGCTCTAGGGCTTCTGTTGTGCTTCATTTTTAAGAACAACCAGAAAAGTAGCCAAGGTGACTAGCAATCCAACGTGGAGCAAGTTATGAACAAGTCAGCAGACAGGCTGAAAGACAGAGTGTTCTAAGGGGCTCTGAATGAGTGTTTGACCCCTAGTGGGCCGCATGTTTCAGGGCTGGCAAGCCCAAACTGTATGCAGAGAAAATGAGAGTTAGGCTGAAGTCTTTTTCAGGATCAGTCCAATCTTGATGGAATTGATGGCTTCTTCTAAATCAGGTCTGCTTAGGACAGGCTCAGATCCAACAGCAGGAGAGGCAAGCTCTTTTTCTAGCAGGAATTCCTTTGCATATTAGGCGACACCCCCCCCCCCCCAGTGTAGCCGATCCTCCAAGAATTTACAGCATAAGAAGAGCTCTGTAAACTCTTGGAGGACTGGCTACATTAGGGGTGTGTCGCCTAATATGCAAAGGAGTTCCTGCTAGAAAAAGAGCTCTGTGCAGACTGTGTCGGAAAAAAAGGAGATCCAATGCAGAAGATTTGGAGGTACCAAGCAGGTCAAAGGGGAAGAGAGGCTTTTGCATCACCTACTACCTAATCCTTTTTTTTTTTTTTAAGCTGGAGGTGCCAGGGATTGAATCTGGAGCCCAAATGCTGTATCGCTGAGCTACAGCCTCGAATTTTGCTGCCTCCTCCTAACAGCACAATCTACAATGAGTTCCAGAAGTGCTATACTGCATTAGGAGTTCGCTCTGTGGGCAGTAGCAGGGTGAGCTGTTTTTGGCAACAAAATAAAATCTAGGGAATTATACACGCAGCTGCGTGTCACATCTAATTTGACCTATACACTATGCATCTGCTATTTTTGTTCTGATTCAGTTATTCACAAAACACTACTGCATTCAGAATTCATAACAGACTTCTGAACACCCGGTTTGCAAGTAAGACATTCTAATTTGGCCCTCTAAATGTTCACTTTTAACAGCTAAGCGCCGATATTAGGTACCAACTTCATAGCAACCTCATTTTTATCCTGTCTTCCTTCTAAGAATCTCAGAGTCGATCAATCGATCTCCAATTTTGACATATTTATTTCCTTCACTATGTTTCCCCCCAGAATTGACCCAAACAAACAATAACCTAAGCTTGTTCTTCCTATTCGGTCCTTGCATCTGTTAAATATCTTCATTATGCTGTATGCTAATTTGCTGCCTACCCTCTACCTGTATGTATGGACTGGTAACTTCCATTTCCTTATATCTGAAGAAGCATGCATGCCCATGAAAGCTTATACCCAGAATAAAACTTCATTGGTCTTCAAGGTGCCACTGGACTCAAACTTTGTTCTGCTGCTTCAGACCAGCACGGCTACCCACCTGATACTCATTAAATCATGCTAATAGTCCAGATCCTACCAACCTAGCAGTTTGAAAGCAAGAAATTGCAAGTAAATAAATAGGTACCACTTCGGTGGGAAGTTAACAGCATTCTGTGTGTCTCAGCATCTAGTCATGCCAGCCACATGACCACGGAGACATCTTTGGACAGTGCTGACTCTTCGGCTTGGAAACGAAGATGAGCACCACCCCCTAGAGTCGGATTCGACTGGCTTTCGAGCAAGGGAAACCTTTACCTTTACTAAAGTTCAGAACCCTGATCTGAGTAGCCCAGGCTAGCCTGATCTTGTCAGAATTTGGAAGCTAAGCAGGGTCAGCCTTGGTTAGTATTTGGATGGGAGACCACCGAGGAAGTCCAGGGTCCAAAGGCAGAAGCAGGCAAGGGCAAACCACCTCTGAGTCTCTTGCCTTGAAAACACCATGAGATTGCCATAAGTCAACCGTGACTTGATGGGAAGAGGGGGGGAAAGTCCAGAGGTGTTATGTTACATAGACAGCGAGGACACACTGTGCTGTACGCATTGTTAAAATGGAGAGATAATAAAAGTCAAGACAGAGAACAATAAATTGGCTTCGGAGAAAAGCAGATCGCCCAGAAAAGTAGGTCATTGTTCAGGCGCAGTTGGCTGATACAAACTGGCTATCGCTGTCCTGGTAGAAGAAGAGAATGAACCCCAAGGATTGCTTTGTACAAGAAGATTTTCCCACATGGGTGCCTCTTTTGTATAGGAGAACTGTCTCCAGCAAAGAGTAACTCACACATTATTTTTGCCACTCATATATAAAAATTACAGCAGGAGGAGGCAACAGTCTTTATGTTCCTGCAGTCATGCAGCAAAAGAAATCTGTGTTCCATTGTCACCCTTTGTGATGTGAATTGCAGTTCTCCCACCGGGAAGCAATAACTGTGTACAATAATCACCCGGTATGAGTGAAGGGTTAAAGCTCTAGAAGTTACTTAGTGATCTGAGCACACAGGCAGGTTCTGAGGCTTTGGCCTCCTCTTTTCTCCCTTTTTCTTTACAGGATCATAGTATTGTTGACTTACTGCCTTGCTCCTCTCTGAGAGGTACACAGGGTAGCATTTCTAGAACTCAATGAGACCCTCTTAACACCATCTTTGCTTCCTCCAGTTAGAACCGACCGTGGGTCGAAGTAGCAGCAGAAACACTCTCCCAGCCCAGCCCGGACAAGAGCACCGGGATGCACCAGGGGGCTCGGCAGCACCAATGGCCTTCACGTCCCGGTTCTCCCGGAGCGGATCCAGGACTCCCAGCCAGAGGACTCACGACGACACAATCAGCCACCCCGTCCTCAGCGTCTTTGAGTTGGAGAGGTTGCTATACACAGGAAAGACCGCCTGTAACCATGCCGATGAAGTTTGGCCGGGACTGTACCTGGGAGATCAGTATGTACTGGCTTAGCAGTTGGATCTGGGCCTTACACAGTGGCTGATATCGGGTTGGAAGGAAGGTGGTTGGGGAATGAACCAAAAGAGGGGAAAGAACAGAAGGACCCTGGCTCAAAAGTGCAGATAAGACATAAAGAGAGAAGAGGGTAGTTGCGGGGAGGTCAGGCCTGTAGCCAGGATTTTGTGGGGCAAATTTTTTCTGGTGGGGCTGAAGTTCTCAGTGCAGAAAGAAAAGCCAGAATTCTGAGGATCATGACTCAGCTACTGTGGAATCAAGCCTTTTAAAATCTTCTGCAAATCTTAGCCCCAGAATATGACAATAGCAGGCTGAGAAAGGGGGGAAGGGGATCTGGTAGATTGTAGGCTGGCACTGGAAATACTTATGTGGGTTTGGCCAAGGTAGAAGTTGAAGAGAGCTTCGAGGTAATCTCTTCTCTCTCTGAATCTTCTCAAGCTGTCTGTTCTACATATGTGTTCTTAACTATTTAGCCAAGAGAAAGCTGTTACCAGGATAGATCTCTAAATTGCAAGCTGTCAGCCACTTAGATGACAGTTCGCAGCTGCTGCAAGTTAATCACTTCTGCCAGCCTAAGCAACCATTCTGATAACAAGCTGGCAGGTGAGGTTGATGACTTCTACAGTCAAGAAAGCTAACACTTAGTCAGAAAAACTCTCCTAAAGGAGACCAGTTTCTTGGCACAGAGTTAGAAGGGATCCTAGAAGTCACCTCCAACCCCCTTGCTCAGTGCAGGAATTAGTCAACAACAGCACCCCACTCTGCTTAAAGAAATGCATGCCTTTTAAAAATGTTTTTAAATGATTGGAAAAAGCATTTACAGGAGAAATTCTTGTGGGGCTGTGCTTTTAAGAAAGGGGGCAGAGCCCCCAAAGCCCCATCATAACTACAGGCGTGGGGGAGGTAAGATTGCATATTGGCTTCTTTGTATGACTATGTATCACCAAAAGGGTAATTAAAAGTCAAGCTCCATTGTAAATATGAAAGCATGGCCCCCACCAACCCAGTCTAATGTCTGAACAGTAGCACATGAGGAACAATCACAGCAGGGTGGATCCAGCTTCCTATCATACCACTCCACTGGGTAAAGTTTATTTAATTATTTAGTGAAATTTTTATACCCCACCTTTCGGCTCAAGTTTGAGGTCTTCCTTCAGTTTAAGTTGCTCTCCTGTTGGAAGAAGAAGCCTGAATAGTCCTGTTTAGCCTGAGCTTATCAGAGGTTGGAAGCTAAGCAGGGTTGGCCACAGTTAGTACTTGGATGGGAGGCAGTGGTTGCTACAAGAAGAAAGGCAATGACAAACCATCCCTGCTTGTCTCTTGCCTGGAATGCCCTGTAGATGGCATAACCACAAGTCGGCTGCAACTCAACAGCACCTTCTTCTTCTGTTGGAGGAACAGCCACTCAAGTTGGAGGAAGTCTCCTTAGGCTGAAGAAAGACTGCTTGGGAGATGGTTGAATCCACCTTAGTATCAGCCACATGTTGTTGGAGTTAGCCAAGGGAGAGGGAGGCAAACGTGGAAGTAGATGTGGCACAGGCTGTAGCTGTTGCTTTGAGTCAGACCCCAGAGTATGATCTGATAGCAACTGTTGCTGATGTTAAGAAGGTCTGGGTCTGGACACTGCCTGGAGGGGAGACTTCCTCCTGGGAACCCTATGAACACCACCTCAGATTCCAAGATGGGAAAGAAATGAGATAAGTCTGTAGTTTGGGATCAAGAAGCTTTAAGTTAATGAAGTCCCCCGCTCCGTCCTCTTCCCCATGCAGAGATATAGCAGCCAACCGTCGCGAGTTGACACGCCTAGGCATCAACCATATCCTCAATGCTTCACATAGCAAGTGGCGGGGAGGCGCTGACTACTACGAGGGCATGGGCATCTGCTATCTGGGCATTGAGGCACACGACTCGCCCACCTTTGACATGAGCCCCTATTTTCAACCCGCAGCTGACTTCATCCAACAGGCCCTGAGCAAGAGCGGAGGTGAGTGAGGGTTTGGAGAGAGCTGGCTTTCGCCACCATCAGAGGACTCTTCCTGTTCAGACTAAGCAGTGCGTTAACCATCCAACTCTTGAATGCATTCTGTAATGGGATGTGTCTTCTTACCCCATTGCTTAGCCCATTGCTTGCTTCTTACCCCATTGCTCACGAGAGTTCATAGGTTCAATTTGCCACCCAGAATATTTGGGTTTGGAAATCCAGGCTGTGTTCCGTGAAGTGCACCAACACACATCCATAATTTCATTCTCATCCTGACCATCTCTCCATCCAAAGTATGCTAAGCTCCAACCAAGCCTTCCTGCATGTCCTTGTGGCTAAAATAGATAATTCTTTCATTTCTAGGGGTGGGGAATGGTTTGGATTTTAAGTGGTTGACGTAGGGTTGTTGTTGGCTTCAGAGGAGGGTTCATGCACCCAAGAGCAGGTGCCCAACGACACCTTAAAGACTTTTGTGCATACTTTAGGCAGCAGCAGTGGAGGATGGAATGTACCTCTAAAACTGCATGAGTGCGGCAACATATTCCATATGGCATGGCTTCATTGTTAGATGTGCTGGAGCTCAACTTTGCATGGAAACCATGCTTGGAATGCTTTCCACATGGAAGCCATTCTTCCTACTAGTGGGCTCATGGACAACAGTTGGCCTTTTCCCAGGTGATAGTCCATGGCACATGTTTTAACAATTTACTCTCCTTCAAATCTCAATGCAGAAGGAATGTTTAAAGTTGCAGTCCCACCAACTCCAAAAGTCATCAGGCACCACTGATGTCTGGCAAAGTGATTACATAGCTATTTTGCCACACACACAGACAATATGTCTTTTCAATTCAGGTGCTGACTGGGTTGCATAACCAGACTCTGAAACCAGTGGGCTGTTGAAAAGGAGTCCTGTCCCTGGTCAGTACCCAACTGCTGACTTCCCACTGTTAACAGGAGACTATATATTGTTTCAGCCACCTCCTGCCCTCCTAGCTTAGGCCTCATGATACCCCTCTGCCTTCTTTACTCTCCAGATCCTTTGAAGGCTTTCTGATGCTGGCTGTGACTTTTTTAGATCACAGAGCATTCTCCATTTAGAACAAAATGTCTGCCTTAAGAAGACAGGTGTATTCACAAGTTTGCCGTAATGACATTCAAGCTCCAACAAGAGAATTTGGGGGGGGGGGGGCAGAATAAGTAGCAAGACTATGGAAATTATCGTTCCCTCATTGCTGGTGGCTATGCAAAGTCATTTCTAAGTTTTGGCAAGACGTCCTAGACCTTATAAACCTTATAACAGGCTATGACATCCCGTTCTCTCCACAATTTATTTTCCTGGATGACTGGCAAAAACATGAATACTCTGAAGATCAGACGGGATCTTATACAGAGTCTCTTAGTTACTGCAAAAAAGCCTAATTGCATCAAAATCGAAATCACCCACTGCCCCACTTGCAACAGTTGGTTCAACAAAATCTGGGACCACTGCATTATGGAGAAGATTACAGTCTAAAATCTATCCCAGATCATCAAATTTTAATGAGAAATTGAGTCAGTTTCCGGAATATGTCTTAACAAATGAGTGTCAACTGCACAATCCAATATATTATAATTTTTAAAAATTATAATGGAAAGAAGCAGGCAGAAAGGACTAGAAGATTATCATGGGGCAGAGCTGTAGGAGGGCAGGCAGAGGGAGTCAAACAATCCAGTTTTTAGATTTTAATACTGGATGATATGTTCAATTTGGGGGTAGGCTATGTGAAATAATATCTAAGGTCTACAGTACAGTTGCTGTACAGTGAATCAGCTCATTAGTCTACCAAGGTCAATGTTGTCTACTCTGACTAACAGCTCTCCAGGGTATGATGTCAAGGTCTTTCGCATTACCTCTTATCTAATCCTTTTAACTGGAGATGCTGGGGACGGAACCTGAGACCTTCTGCATGGAAAACAGATGTTCTACCACTGAGTCACATCCCTACCCCGTTGTCTGTGGCAATACCCATGAACTATAGACAGTATCCAGGGGCACACAACAGCGCCATGCATTCACTGGATGCACAGGAAAGGATTCTCTGGTCATCTGCAGGGGTGACCAAATGGAGGAAGTGGGCGGGCAAACTCTACCTCCCCATGTTCCAAAAACAGAGTCACTGATCACAGGGAAGGAGTGCTTGTGCATGGCCACTTCCTCTGTGCAGTGAGACCTGCAAGCAAGTAGGCAGGCGACTGCAGAAAGGGGGGGCACCATACTTGTTCCCATTCTCCCTCCCCAGTGGTGTTGTGTGCATCAAGCTAGTGTCTAGGCCCAAACCTGGTGCCATTTTCCTGATCTAAACCGTCCCCTCCTAGAAGTACTATTAGTCTTCAGGTGCAAGATGCACCCAACAAAACTGACCGATTTCACACAAGCTGCTACTCCGCCCCCACTCTTCCCTTTCCCCCAATTGCACATGTCAGTTTCCCACCATGTGCTGCACAGCCGCATTTTGACCTACAGCTTCATCCGATCTCCCCTGCGACTTTGTGATCCTGGTTTTTGAGGTTCTAGAAGATGCTGGAGATCGGGTGAAGCTGCAGGTCAAAATGCGGCCATGCAGCACATAGTGGGAAATTGACGCATGCACTTGGGGGAAAGGGAAGAGCGGGGGCAGAGTAGCGGCTTGTGTGAAATCGGTCTGTATAAAAACAATGAACTGCAATAAAGCCTATGAAAGGAAAATAATTATCGCTTAAGAAAGGTCAACAAACTTCATATCACAGAACATGAGTCTTATAACTGGTCCCCTAAGACAGGGGTGGGCAAACTGTGGCTCAGGAGCCGCATGCGGCTCTTTCACATATATTATGTGGCTCCCGGCAGGGCGGCTGGGGAAGCTACATATCATTAGCAAACAAATATCATTGGACAAATTAATATCATTATCAATATCTGCTTTTACCCCTTTTGTTATTTTTGGCAGTCTCATTTAATGTTAATAAAAAGCAAATTTGCTTATTTCCCAATAAAAGCAGGTAATATTTGTTCATGTCTTGTGGCTCTCAAACATCTGATGTTTATTCAATGTGGCTCTTACGTTAAGCAAGTTTGCCCACCCCTGTTCTAGGTGGCTCTTATGTTGAGCAAGTTTGCCCACCCCCTGCCCTAGGAGAATACATTTATGCTCTGTCCATCCAAATTGTGCACCCCAAGTAATCCAGTCAACTCAGTAGTGTCCATACATGTCTTCTTTCAGTCTGCGTCTTCTGTTTCCCTATTGTGTACAACATTTGTGTTCCAATTCATTTTGTAAAATAGCATGTACTGTGGCTCAGGCCATGCTTGCTGAAACAGTTATAAAAGACTTTATATACTTTCATAGACTTTATTGTAATTAATTGTTTGTATACACAGTTTTTGTTGGGTTGCATCGTTTAAATCAGGGCAGAATATATCTGGGGAAATGGTACAAGCCATGCTCACAGCAGTATCAGACTCCAAGATCTCCACAGCTGTTTAACCACAACAGAAAATTAGATCTGATCACAGATATCCTGCACGGCACCTGTTTGTTTTATAAGTAAACAGATAGCATTAAGTGACATTGCGAGCAGCCAGACCTCTTATATGGTATGATGCGATCAGTATCCTGGTCTCCTGTGAAGGTGGGGAAGAGGGGTTGTGCTGAGCTGCTGCAGAGGCCCTTCATGACGACATTCTGCAAGACATATCTAAGTATATGTCATCTCCTAAATTCTGGGCCCTATGTCCTCTGCTGACATTTGATACTGACTTTTTTTTTTGTCAAAGCCTAATGCTTTTTCTTCTTGCAGGAAGGATCCTTGTTCACTGTGCCGTAGGGGTGAGCAGATCGGCCACCCTGGTCCTCGCCTACCTCATGATTCACCACCACTTGACCTTGGTGGAGGCCATAAAGACCGTCAAGGACCACAGAGGCATCATCCCCAACCGGGGATTCTTGCGCCAGTTGGCCGCACTGGACAACTCCCTCAGGTTGAAGTAGAGACCATGAGTGGGCGGGTCATGGGGAAACCATGTATAATCCCAATCTGTTGGTGCATATGAGGCATTTCTTACTGGGTCGGATTTCAGGGCCCGGTCTCCCTGAGCTTCCACAGATCTTGCCCTGCAGAAGCCCAATTGTAAAGCTTCCCACCTGCCTTTAATGTATGCTACCTTGGCTTCAGGTGTCACCCAGAGGTGCTAGCCAGCTCAGGTTTCTGAAGGTCTTTCTCCTTCCCTCTTTGCTGGCTTTGGGAAGCCACGGAATGGGGTTCTCCCCGGTGATGTCTCAACCTGAGACGGAGGCACATTTAAGCTGCCTAAATTTCTTCGGAGCGCTATGTGACGTGGCCTGTTGCTTCCTGTTTGCTTGTAACCTTTGTCAAAGAGTTTGGGTACCTCCTCACCCCAGTGTATTTTATCTATAAGAATAAAACCTTGCTGAGATGAATTGCCTCAAAGAGTCTTTCCTGTTTTTTAACAGGTGCAGAAAATGAAGGCGGGGCCGCGGCGGCTCAGGGGTTAAGGCGCCGAGCTGCAGACCGTCCAGTCAGTAGCTCAGCAGTTCGAGACCCGAGTGCTGCATGACGGAGTGAGCTCCCGTCTCTGGCCCCAGCTCCTGCCAACCTAGCAGTTTGAAAGCAAGAAATTGCAAGTAGATAAACAGGTACCGCTTCGGTGGGAAGGTAACAGTGTTCCGTGTGCCTTGGCATTTAGTCATGCTGGCCACATGACCACGGAAAAAGTCTTCGGACAGCGCTGGCTCTTCAGCTTGGAAACTGAGATGAACACCGCCCTCTAGAGTCGGATTCGACTGGCTTTCAAGCAAGGGAAACCTTTACCTTTACTAGAAAATGAAGGCACATGCAAACTAGGGTTGACAACTTGTTGTTTTTCAGTATCCCTGGCTCCAATCAGTTTTGTAATCCATATGCAAAGCCTGTCTGGGCCAGAACGCTCGCTCACATTACAAATGTCTCTCCTCTGTCTCCCCTTGCACATTAACAAGGATCAAGCAGTTGTGCACAAAAAATTAAATAAATATGTGAAGATGTCCTGAATATGGCATTCTGGCTGCCATACTTCATAATAGTCACAGAGGGGCAGCATACTCAAAACACAGTCCAACCCAAAGTGCTTGCCGGCTTACAGAAGTGGATCTATTCTACAGTAACAGATATCTAGACATTTGGTTTTAACTCCGGGGAGGCCTGACCATCTTTTTGCTCTGCAAGTCTGGAATAAGATCAGCGTCTTACCCCCACTGCTATAGGGAACAGAAAGGGACTCGTATTGGCTGGGGTTCATTTTCATTTCAACACAGTCCTAGACCTAAAATTATGTGTCCCATGCGGAGACTGGTACATCAGCAGTATCGGCACTGCCTGTCTTGTGATATTCTGTTGCAAGTTCCAGGGGAACTAGTTGGCCATGTGAGACAGGATGCTGGACCAGATAAGACTATTGGCCTGATCCAGCAGGTCTCTTCTTACATCCTTACGTTTGTACTTCCTCATCTTGATAGTGATCTTTCTGCAATTCTTGCATATATGCAATTTCTCTTCCTGGAACGGCAGGCAAGAGACAGAGAGGGCCATGAAATAATAATGACTTTGGCAGTTGTATGCGTGCATCTACACTGCCTGATATATTTGATGGAGTGTGCTGAACGCAAGAGCAGGCAGAAATCTTCAAAACGGGATTATGAGGTAGTCAGATTCTAGGATGGCAGAGGAAGTCTGTTGCCAAGGTGGCAAAGGTGAGTTGGGACGAGACTGCAGATGCAGTTTCAAAATGAGCACAAACGTTGTTCCAGACCTAGTCTATGGCACGCTTTGATCTGGAGAACATTGCCAGAGCTCAGGGTATGACCTGATATTTCAGAAGTTCATGCCTTCCAGCATTTCACAGCTGAAAACAAGCACATGCTTGCAGCTCCATAGTCTTCAAGAATCACTGCTTAGACCCAGAGCCGGCTCTATCACTAGGCTAACTAGGTGGCCTCCTAGGGGCGCAGCTGGCAAATGGGGCGGTGGACAGGGCCGGCCCCAGGTTTTTTTTGCACACTAGACAAAGCTACCTTCTGGTCCCCCCCCCCCCGAGTGCGCCCACAAGTTTTCAAACATAAATTCATTTTAGGAAGAATTTAGGAAAAAACACAAAATTTGAAATTGCTAATTTTTTAATGGTGAGAACAAATAATGCAATCTCTGATTTTCTCTCTCAAACAGAAAAACACAAAGCACAAAGCATTTTGAAAAATCCTGTTAATTGGGATGTTGAAATTTAAGTCTCTTTAATGTTTCCATTTCAGGTGTGTGTGTGTGCGCGCACACACACACACACACACCCCATCTCTTTTGCAAATAATGTCAAAGCTGGACACAGAAGTACCAAATCAATGACAGCTCTGAGCTCTTACACACACACACACACACATGCACACGCACCCGCCCCTTTCTGGTTTCTCTAGCTGGGCCAGGTCTTGAGAGGGCTGCTTGGCGAATGGAAAGGGGGGGGGGGAGGTGCGTCCTCATGCCGCCACAGCAGCCCTTCCCCTCCTTCGACCCCTGGGCAGTATTTCCAGCACCAGGGCTTGGGTTGCCATGAAGAACACCTCTGGGCACCCACCAGGGGTACTTTGCCCTCCTCCTCACACAAAGAAAGCAAGGTGCCCTACAAAACGTCAGAGAAGATCAGTGCAGGGGAGGGGAGGGGAGGGGAAAGGGGGTTGAAAAGAAAGGACGGAGAAGGAAGAGCCGAGAGAAGAAAAGCCCTCCTGCCAGCAGCAGCCCTAGTTCAATGCATCCGTCCCTCCCATCCCGTCAGGAGCCCACTGGCCGGCCGAGGCATCCATGCCCCGCCGCGGAAGCAGCTCAGGGCTTGCAGAGCCCGGCGCTTACAGTGGCATCGCCTCACCGCTCCAGAGGAGGAGGGAGGGAAGAGGTGGGGGGGGGGAATCAGGAGCTGCCCCCAGGCCGCCCCTGCCGCTGCCGCCCCCCCCCCCCCCCCTTTCCCTAGCAGGCAAAGCCGAGGTGAGCGCACCAGCAGCAGCGGGGCTTTTGGCGAGTAAGGCAAGGCCCAGGGAGGGGAGGGAAAATGAAAGTGGCTTCTTTGGGGAGGGAGGAGCTTCCCTTACCACTTCAAGGGGAGGGGGCACCACAAGATCCCTGCCTACAAGGTGCCCGGCCCTGGGCAGTACTGGAAGGTGGTGCCAAAGCCCAGGAGTGGCAAGGCGCAGAGGAGGGCATACAGCTCCACTGCCACGCAGGTCAAGAGGGCGCCCAGGCGGCAGCTGGTGTGGTGCTGGTAGAAATAGGCCCAGAGAGAGCCAGCACTCCAGCGGGTGGGCGGGCAGGCAGCAACGTGGGAGGGGACGGTCCCGGCCAGCCCTCCCTCTTTCCCTGTGGGCAGCGCCAAGGCAACTCCAAGGCAACTTCACCTGGGGGGCGCCACAAAGTAGCCTCGCCTAGTGCGCAAAAAACCCTGGGGCCAGCCCTGCTCAGATCCCTCCCCACACTATTTCACATTATGAAAGGATCAGCTCCGCCCACTTTGTACTACACTGGTTTGCTCTGCCAAACAGACTATGCAGCTGCTGCAGAACGTGAAGCTGCACTGCCCGGCAGCCTGTGTTCATGTGCATGCCATAACAGGCATGTGCAATGCAGAAACGATCCAACCAGCCACTCAGATATTTAACTTCTAAAAAGGGAAAGGTTTCCTTCGCTCGAAAGCCAGTCAAATCCGATTCCAGGGGGCAGTGCTCATCTCCATTTCCAAGTCGAAGAGCCAGCGCTGTCCAAAGACTTTTTCCATGGTCATGTGGCTGACATGACTAAACGCCGAGTCACACTGTTACCTTTCCACTGAAGTGGTAGCTATTTATCTACTTGCAATTTCTTGCTTTCGAACAGCTAGGTCGGCAGGAGCTGGGGCCAGAGACAGGAGCTCACTCCATCACGCAGCACTCGGGTCTCGAACTGCTGAGCTACCGACCAGACGATCTGCAGCTCAGCGTCTTGACCTCTGAGCCACCACAGCCGCAGAAAAGGGGTTTGAACCCTGAAGAGTGACATGACTAGCAATTTGTATGAACAACATTTTGACAAGGAATGCCCAGGAGTCAAAAACAGAGACAGTGATTTACCATAAACTGGAAGACAGACTGTCCTTGGTAAATAGGGGCAGGTGATGTGTATCGTGTCTTGCCCGTGATTCCCTCCCCTCAAATCACATGGTCTAAGAAATCCTAGAACTGGACCGAGCACCAAAGGTGTGTGACCTGCCACTGAAGCACAAACTTCATGCAGTCCCAACAACGAAGTGGAATTTTCACTAAAAACAATAATCAACTTATTACCAGTTTTATATCATTCTCTTGCACAAATCCAGTGTTGTAGAATTCTTTCTAACAGATCAGAGACAATACTGTTAGCATTTATACTATTAGCATTTGTTGTTGTCCAGTCGCACAATCGAGTCCGACTCTTTGCGACCCCGTGGACCACATCACGCCAGGCCCTCCTGCCTTCCATCGTGCTCCGGAGTTTGCTTAATTTCATGTTTGTGGCATCGGTAACAGTGTCTAGCCATCTCATCCTTTGCCATCCCCTTCTTCTTTGACCTTCAGTCTTTCCCAGCATCAGGGTTTTCTCCAGTGAGTACTATTAGCATTAGTGTTATACTATTAGCAATACTATTAGCATTATATTACTATTACTATTATATCTGCAACCTGAGTATAAAGCAAACACTGGCTACAATGTAGGTTTGACTTTAAAATGGCTGTCTTGAATGCTGCATTAACAACTTTCACACAGGTGTACAAACAACACAAGAAGACTCCCAAAAGCACTCCAGAAAAATCACCATGCAAGACCCCTTTCCAGCGATGTGAAAGCTAATGCAGTCCCCTCTCCAACCATGCAATATGGCCTGCCAGGCAATGTAGAGCCCTCCTTTTTGAATACAAGCCTCTAATAATATGGGCATCAGGGGACCTGCAATGCTCCCTCTAAGCTGTGGAGTCTCGTGAGCAAAAATTCTACTTTGTGAGCTACTGGCATTAAAGTTGTGAGCAAGGGATTTGGCTGCTGCATAAATCAGTTTGCTCTGGAGCCATCCTTCCTGAGCTGAGACAAAAAAAAAAGTGTGAGCTGGAAGCTAAAAAACCATGAGCTAGCTCATACTCAGAGGGAACACTGGACCTCAGCACGACTTGAAATCCTTATTTCCCAGGAAAAATAAACAGGAGTTGTGTGGCCCCCTAAACATTTTATTCCAGCACGGACTTTCAAGAACTACAGCCTGCTTCATCAGTTGCATGTAGTAGGTCCTCAGTGATGGATACAGCTGCCCCTCGTTTATGAGGATTCCCAATTCAGCTGAAACCCCCTATGCATGTACAGATATCAACCCCGGGTTTAATTCCGACTTTTGAACTAATGTGTGGACTTTCAGGAACAGGGGCAGCTCACGTGATAACAGCTTCACACACACAATGAAACAACTGGAAAGAGTTCATACCCGAGAAGACAGTTGTTTGAGAACTACGAGGCTCTAGCACTCTAACAGGAAAAATTATTCTCACATAAAAGTTAGGTTCATCGCAATAGACCCAAGGTGGCAGTGTTGCGCCACAACAGGGAATGGTGCTGCTTTGTCATATAATTTTAGAGTTTTCAGGGCTTCTATTGTATACTGTTGAGTTATGCCCAGAAACGTCACAGACTACCTCTTGCATTTCATGGCCTATTAAGCCCATTGTCCCCAATGCTTCCTTTACATCCATGTGTGTATTGTCTGTCTGTCTCTCCCTCGCTCAAGCCCATGAAAACTTATGCTGCAATTAATCTTTTTATATATAATTAACCAGAACAAAATATACAATACTCTAATACACATAATAGGGGGATGCAGTGGCTCCAATGGTTAAGATGTTGCACTGCAGACCAGAAAGTCGGTAGTTCAGCAGTTTGAGACCCAAGTGCCTCATGACTGAGTGAGCTCCCGTCTCTGATCCCAGCTCCTGCCAACCTAGCAGTTTGAAAGCAAGAAACAGCAAGTAGATAAATAGGTACCGCTTTGGTGGGAAAGTAACAGCGTTCCATGCACCTCAGCATCTAGTCATGTTGGCTACATGACCACGGAAATGTCTTCAGACAGCGCTGGCTCTTCAGCTTGGAAACGGAGATAAGCACCTCATCTCTAGAGTCGTATTCGACTGGCTTTTGAGCAAGGGAATACTTTGCCTTTTACCTTAATACACATGATAACATAAAGACTTAAAATTGAGGGCTTATTTATAATTGGAAAGAAGCAAAAGGGAAGTAACAATTTTTTAAAACTCAGTTAGTTTGAAAACAGGTCCTAGTCCTTCCTATTTGGGATAATATTATTACATTTGAGATATTCTATCACCATATTCCACCCCTCTTCCTGACTAGCATTCCACCTACAAAGATGCAATGGTATAATAAAATGTGGGAGATGTCCATAATGTGTAGAATAACAAACAATTCCTTCTTTGATGTTACACTTAATCTGTCAGCCTTTAAGTTGCCATGAGATTTGTTTTCACGGCACTAAGAGCCTTCTGGACTTCCTGAAGAGGTAGCCTTCCATCTGACAAAAGGAGTGTCCGTGGAGCTCCCTATTCGACATGGCACTCCAACAAGGTGGCCCCATTATTTATTGTTTTAATGACTTCTGCTTTTATGTTATGTGGTTTTCCTTTGTATTGGGGACAAGTTATGCCCGTCAGTCTAAAAGCATACTAAATCATGAAGCACTGCCTCTCTGGAATTCGTAATCATAGAAAAATGAACAAATACCAGCCCTGTTTTTCTCTTCCTGGCTGGCTTGCCACACAGCATTCTTTCTTTTCCTTCATTTCTTCCTTCTCCCAGTCTATAGGAGTCCTCACTTCTGCCTCAACAGTAACCTCCTTCTCTTTCCTCTCTGCTCCAGACCTATTTAGTTATTTATACCTATGGATGTGTCAGAGAGACACCCACCAAATTCACCAAAGGTGGGGAAACTTGCTTCCCAACTTCTGCGCTGTTGTGGGCTTTTTTTAAAGTTTGCCCATTTCCTGCCCCTTTGGGATGGGCTTGGTCCCCAGCTGGCCAGTGGAGAAGGTGGGTCGGCATTAGATGGGCTGCTCAGCCCTCAGCATTGCCAGCTACTTGCCCTCCTGAGTGGCAGCCACCCTTCACTACTGCCAGTTTGGCGTAGTGGTTAGGAGCGTGGACTCTAATCTGGGAGAAACGGGTTTGATTCCCCGCTACTCCACATGCAGCTCCTGGTGTGACCTTGGGTCAGTCACAAGTTCTCTCCGAGCTGTTCTCTCAAGAGCAGCCCTCAAAAGAGCTCTCTCAGCCTCGCCTACCTCACGGGGTGTCTGTTGTGGGGAGGGGAAGGGAGACTGTAAACTTCTCTGAGAAGGGTGGGATATAAATCCAATCTCCTCCTCCTCCTCCTCCTGCTCCTCTTCTTCTCTGCCTACCATCTCATGTGGCTGGTGGTTGACAGTACCTCTGTCTGCTGTGAACACATCACATGAAGCTGCCCTCAGACAATTAGTCCAGCAAAGCCACTATTGCCTACTCAGACCAGCAGCAGCTCTGCAGGGTTTCAGGTGGAAGTCTTTCACATTACATGCTACCTGATCCTGAACTGGAGATGCCAGGGATAGAATCTGGGAACTTCTGCATGCCAAGCAGATGCTCTGCCACTGAGTCACAGCCCCTACATATGGGCAGGCAGTGTTCACAATGGACATCTACCTGCAGTACATACTCTTCCAAACAATTGCAACCATCTGCTTGCTCAATCGCTGGCTGGCTGGCTTGCCCAGTGCAGAGAGTGGCTGAGTACAGAGAGCAACGATGGAGTGGCAACAGCCACTCTGAAAAGACTGGTGCAAGGTCACTGGTGTCTTTCATGCAGAGTAGGTGTTGTGTCCGCTGAGCGCCACTAGGGGGCTAGCGACTTTAGTCCGGAGCTTGGTCCCAGAGCACAATAGGGGCCAAGGATCCTAGTAAACACCAATGCAATGGGAAATTCAAACCCTCCAGTAGGACAGTGTGGTGTGGTTAAGCATTGTTGTGGGTCTGTATATATGTTGGCAGTTTGCCATGTGCTTTGTCTTTGTGTTAGTATGTGATAAACTTGAGCTGTTCACTATACTGCATCACTGATTCTACACGCAAGAACCCAGTATTTAGCAGTAGGGAATTCGAGCCCAAGTTTCACAGAATCTTAATGCAACACAGGAGCCACTGTATCACACTAGCTCTCGGGCTTTGCATCATCTTTTCTGGGATTCCAAAGACTGGTTAAAACTTATTTCTGTTGGCTCTCAGTAGGCAAGATTGGTCCACATCACCATTCCTGGTTCCTCTTGGCAACTTATTTTGCCTAACAGAAGGCAATCATGACATTGTCAGACCAGTGGCCTAACTTGGTATAAGTCAGCATCGTGTTTTCACGGATATGTTGCTTTGAAATTGGACGTTTGGTATTTTTAGGACTACTGTGTTCCCTCCCTTGGGACCTTGGTATAGGGCTGCCAAGTCCCCCGGTAGGGCAGGGGAAACACCGATTTTTAGTGCTTACTCCCGCTTTTTCAAAGTTGGCCACCGGGGGGACAAAATGGCTGCCTTAAAAGGGAAATGTCTGCAGAGCGCTTGCCCTGCAGTAAAAAGCCTCACCAGACATTTCCCCTTTAAGAAGTCAGCAAGAGAGCTTCCACAGCAAGAGAGGTCCGCCCAGAGATTAAGGAGGGACTGAAGGAGCTGCTTTTGCATGTGGCTGGCAACGTTGCTGTAGTAAGTTTCTCTTCCAGCTCTTTTCCTTCTCTCTCCCTCTTTCTTTATTCTGTCTGTCTGTCTGTCTGTCTGTCTCTCTCTCTCTGTCCCCATCCAGCAGAGGTCTATCAGTGGCTATTATTAGCCACAAGGTCTAAATGGAAGTAAGTGCCTCTGCCAGTTTTTTTCCTTCTCTCTCTCTCTCCCTCTTTGTTTCTTTTTTCTGTCTGTCTGTCTGTCTCTCTCTCTCTCTCTGTCCCCATCCAGCAGAGGTCTATCAGTGGCTATTATTAGCCACAAGGTCTAAATGGAACCCTTTGTCTGGGGCAGTGATGCTCTGAATTCTTGGTGCTTGGGGGGCAACAGTGGGAGGGCTTCTGGAGTTCTGGCCCCGCTGCTGGACCTCCTGAGGGCACCTGGTATTTTTGGCCACTGTTGTGACACAGAGTGTTGTACTGGATGGGCTGTACTGGATGGGCCGATCCACTGTGGCTTCTCTCCTGTTCTTATGATATGAAAATCATATTTAGCACTTGTGTAGCACTTAGTGCTTCATATTCTGCCGAGATGAGGAAGGATTCAGTAGGGCCGTTGCTCAGTGATAGAGCATCTGCTTGACATGCAGGAGGTATCAGCTTCTTCAGCTAAAAAAGGATCAGGTAATAGGTGACATTAAAGATCTCAGCCTGAGACCCTGGAGAGCCACTACCAGTCTGAGTAGTCAATACTGACCTTGATGTACCAATGGCCTGATTCAGTATCAGGAAACTTCATGAGTTCATGTGGAAGCATGTGGAAGCAACATCACAGGATGTGACATCACAAAATGATGTCACTTCCTTTCTCCTGGCTCCACCCCCAAAGTCTCCTGGCTCCACCCCCAAAGTCCCCAGATATTTCCCAAGTTGGACTTGGCAGCCCTACCTTGGTATGATGCTGAAAAGTGCCGTCAAGAAATAGCTGAATTATGGGTTTTCAAGGCAATTGACGTTCAGAGGTGGTTTGCTATTGCTTATGTTACACTCCAATCAGGGGGAAAGGCAGGATGTGTAGGACATGTTGATCTTTATTTCTCAAGAACGCACAAACATAAACTAGAACACTTTCAGAACCAAAATCACTTCAGCACAGAAGTCTGCTAACTGCCATATCTAGTTGCTATTTCCATTTTTCCCAGAATGCCAGATGGTTCAGTCTTAAAGGGGCAGTAGCATATAAACCAGGGGTGTCAAACATACGGCCCGGGGGCTAGAACCGGCCCATCCAGGGATCTTATGCAGCCCACGAGCAACTAGTGCTCGTGGGGGGTGGGGGCAGAAGACTTTGGGGGAGTGGGGGGAGCCAATCTGATTGTGTCTGCAGCATGGTGGAACAACCTCGTCTGCAGCAGTCAAGCAGCATGGGAGCATCTGCCCAGGGCTGCACTGCTTGTTTTCCAGTCTGCCCATATGGGTTTTCCTTTGCGCCTCTCTCCCAGCCCATGAAGCCCTGCAGTGAGGATACACCAAATTGGAGGCTACCAGCTCCTTTATACAATTTATATCTCCAGTACCTGGCATTATGTCTTATGGCATACATCGTCCAGCCCAACAAAGTGACATTTATGTTAGATCCAGCCCTCCTAACAAATGAGTTCGACACCCCTGGCGTAAAAAATAAAACATACATCAGCTATTACTCCCTGTCACACTTGCCTGGCCTTCCGAGGTGGACTGGTCTCCCAGACAAGTACTAACCAGGGGCAAGCCTGCTTAGCTTCTAAGATCTGATGAGGTCCGGCTCGCCTGGGCCAACCAGGTCAGGCTTACCTTGGTTATAAAGTGGCATAAAAATTATAGACATAAACAATGTTCCCTCTAAGCTGTGGAGTCTTGTGAGCAAAAATTCTACTTTGTAAGCTACTGACATTAAAGTTGTGAGCGAGCGATTTGGCTGCTGCCTAAGTTAGTTTGCTCTGAAGCCATCTTTCCGGAGCTAAGACAAAAATATGTGAGCCGGAGGCTAAGAAACTGTGAGCTAGCTCATACTAACTCAGCTTGGAGGGAACACTGGACATAAAATAAAAAGAAGAGGAGGAGGAGATTGGATTTATACCCTGCCCTTCACTACCCAAGAGAGTCTCAGAGCAGCTTACAAACTCCTTTCCCTTCCCCTCCCCATGACAGACACCCTGTGAGATAGGTGGGGCTGAGAGAGCTCTTGACATTAACTGCTCTTTTTCAAGAACAGCTATGCCAGAACTGTGGCTTGCCCAAGGTCATCCAGCAGGGGCAAGTGGAGGAGTAGGGAATCAAACCCAGTTCTGCTAGATTAGAGTCCGCGCACTTAACCACTACACCAAACTGGCTCTCTCAAAAAGCAGCTTGGAGGCAGCAAGTGTGTCTGCAGCACTCCCTCGGGCAAGGGCGGTCCTACAGAGAGAGGCACTCTAAATAAAGACTGGCTCCCATCCACTAGCAAACCCACATATGGTTCTTGTAAAGTGGAGTAAGGACATGCAACAAAGGAAGGCACATACTTGCTGGCACTGAAGGCTCTTTGTGGGCCTGGGCAGCTGTCAGTCTGGACTTCTGCAGTATGCAGACAATAGAGGAACAGACAGCCACGAAGGGTGCTGCACTCAGCCTGGAGGGTGGGGCGGGGTGGGGTGCCAGCAAGCACCTGCCCTGCGTCTGGATTTGCTTGAAATCCCAGACAAGAGCTAGAGTTGGCCTGGAGCCCAGCCGACCACCAGGGATTCCTCATCCAAAGCATATCCTTCCCCTTTGTCTTCCGAGAGGTCATTTGTATGTGGAAGGAGACGGCAGGTGGGGAATGGGACTGTGTCAGAAAAACCTCTCCAAAAGTGGCTGCGGTGCGAACTGATATGTCTGTTGCTCTTCTTGCTACAAGGGAAGCCAGAGAGTGAGGCTAAATGACAGGGGCATGCACACACAATGCGAACTGTGCTCTTGGGTCATGTTTTGTCAGCTCTCTCCCACTGCTCTGCCACTGTTGCGCTGAGATAAGGGAAATGTCTATATAAAAGAGTTTTCTATCCAGACAAGAGATCCAGGCAAGGTCCAATGGGAAGCTGGGATGACAGTCGTGCCCTTTGAGGGATCAGATCCTGTCAAACACTGAGTGAGTTCACAGAGCTGAGGAAAGATCCCTGTGGTGCACTTGTAACGTAACACACACAGTCTCTCAGTTACAGCTATGAGGGTCGGACTAGCAATTCATTTCTAAATTGAGGAATGTTTACACGCTATTTATCATTTGAACAATTGACACAAGCAAGTGAGATACAGACTACCTTTATTGCAGGTCTGATGTTTTCTTTTGCTCCTCAGATCAGACTGCTCTCTCCCCTTTACAACCAGAGAAGAGGACCCTCACCCCTTCCTCGGATGCCTTTTCACCTCCAAATGGACCCCTCCTGAAGTTTTTGGCCCTGTCTTCATGAGGCTAGTGTGATGTAGTGGTTAGGGTCAGACTTTGGTCTAGGAGGCCCAGGTTTGAATCCCAACTTTGCCATGGGATAGGCCTGCCATTCTCCAGGGGGTGGCTTGAGATCTTCTAGGATTACAGCTGCTCTCTAGGAGACCGAGATCAGTTCCCCTGCAGAAAATGGCTGCTTTGGAGGGTAGACTCTGTGGCAAATCCTACCCCAAATCCTACCCTCCCCAGGATCCATCCCTCAAGATCTCCAGGATTTTCCCAACCCAAGATGGAAGCTTGCTGGGCGACCTTGGTCCTGTCACACTCTCACTCTAACCTACATCACAGGGTTGGTGTGAGGATAAAATGGAAGAAAGGAGAGCAATGTAAGCTGTTTTGGGTCAATCACTGGAGAGAAATTCTGGGTACAAATGAAGAAGCAGTAGTAGCAGTAGCAGTAGCAGTGGTGGTGGTGGTAGTAGTAGTAGAAGTAGTAGTAGTAACAATAACAATAATAATACAGCTTAGTGGAGGGATGATGGAGAAATGGAAACCGGTTAAGAATAAAAGGTTATTTCTCTCTCTCCTCCCACTCTCACCAGCCTCCCCTTGGTAATTAAAGGCTGTGAGGCAATTTGAAGTTTAAAAAGAAGAAGAAGAAAGAAACTCGGGAGGACTACACGGGATTAAGGTCATGTGTCATCTGAACCAAAGAAATGACTGTAAACAGCAAGAAAATAAAATACAGAAGTAAATCAAAGCCAAACAGTTTTCCGTCGCTTCAGAACAGTGTCAAATATCCATCCCGGATGGAGTGTTTGTACTGTGCACTGTCTCTGTGTCAGAGAAAATGGTTGTTGTTTTTTTCTGGTCCGTTGGTACTTGAGACTGTGTGTCTACTGTGCTCTTTGCTGACCTATGTCTCTTCTTGCTTTTCTCCCTGTTCTCTGCCTTTCTTCAGTTATTCTCCTCATAACTGGCTTCGACCTACCCTTGAGCTTCCTCTTATACAGCTCTTATATTTTTATACAGCTGCCTATGTTATTTTGGAAATCGGGTTCCATTTTACCAGCCACTGTTGAAGATCACTGAAACACTTGATTTATACCTGGGAGAGGCATTCGGCTGTTATTCTTTACACACTGGGCATCTTCTGCTGCTGTTACTTTCTGTTTGGAGGTTTATGGACTCTGTCTATGTATGGAATTACAGAAGAGCCTACTGTTGGTTTTGAATATGTTCTTAAATTATGCTTAATTGTTATGAGTAATCTATTGGATCAATGTCTATACACTCTATTGGGTTGTGTCCACTATCCTTCTCTGCATTTCAATGAATGAAATGTATAGTTTTGAACACAGTTGTGAACAGGGGTCATTCGGGGCCGGAGCAAGGAAGAGCAACGCTCCGCCAGCCCAGGAGTGGGCACTAGGGCAGCCGTGGGCTGAATCAGATTATCTGATCTGATTTGGCCCACTGCTGGATTGCTACTGAAATTCAGCAGTAGCTTAAAAAGCAGCTGAAGGGGGGAGGGTTTGAGGCTCCAAAGTTACAGGGTAGCTGCTAGAGCCTCTCCCCCAAATACTCACCAAGTTTCAAGAAGGCTGGACCAGGGGGTCCAATTCTACAGGCCCCAAAACAGGTTGCCCCCATTCCCTCCATTGTTCTCTATGGTGAGAAAAAAGTAATGTTTTTCCCCATCATAAAGAACAATTGAGGGGATGGGGCAACCTGGGGGCCCGTAGAATTGAACCCCATGGTCCAATCTTCTTGAAACTTGGTAGGTATTTCAGGGAAAGGCCCCAGCAGCTACCACACAAGTTTGGAGCCTCTCCCTCAAACCGCCTCTCCTCCAGCCCCTCATATACCCTATGAGTTTTTGCCATTGATTTCAATGGCCCATAGGGTATAATGGGACTGAAACTGACATTTGGCCGGTGGAATGACTTCCAAATTGACTTGCATTGCCAAAACTGACATGCGGGGGTCATTCTGCAGCCGGAACAGATGCAGCCTAATTTGGCCCGATCTGAATTGGACCAAAAAAAATTTATTTGCACACCCCTAGTGGGCACAAATGGCAGTGGTGGCAAGCCCCTCCCCCCAGCTCCCAGTGGGCCTGTCAAGGAAGTGAAGCGAGAAGGGGTTTAGACCCCTTCTGTTTAGAGTTGTGCAGCAGCGGCGGCACCATCTTTCCATTGTATTCTATGGGGCCCTTCTCGCTTCACTCCCCACCCCGCCCACCTTGGCAGGCCAACTGCGGAAGGGAAGGGGAGGCTTTTGAAGATGCCCCCCCCCTTTTGCTTCCCTTTCTGACACATTTCCGGTGACGTCAGGGGGGCGTGACATATGCTAATAGATATGCTAAGGAGCTCCTGCACCTCTTTTTCTACGAAATGACCCCTGGTTGTGAATTGTAGATGGTCTTGGTGGGTGTTGTTTGTCCAGGTAGTGACTGGAGAGCTCCTGGGATTGCTTTCCTTTCCTTTTATTCCCTTAGAAGCTCATGGATTCATAAATCTTGAGCAGTGAAAAATACTTATTCCTTATTTTTTGGATGCTAAAAGGGCTAAAAGGACTGAGGCATATTTTGCAATTTGCTAGGGTAAATTTAGGTTCCTTACTGCTACGCAAAACAGCTTGAGTATAAGCAAATAATTCTTGAGTATAAGGGAACGGTTGGAGAAAATAGCCACTTTAGAATGTGGACTCTATGGCATTAATACCCCACTGAAGTCTCTTCCCTTCCCCATGCCCCACCCTCCTCAGGCTCCACCCCCAAATTCTCCAGGCATTTCCCAACATGCAGCTGGCAACCCTAGCTGCAGGTTACCTTCAGTCACACAGTGAAGATCCTTGCACTGTAGTGGCAGATGGTGCTGAAGCAATGTTTTTGTTTTTAAAAAAAGCAGCATAGCCAATCAAATATCCAGTGGCCAATCGGAAGCTTTGCTCGGCAAAAGCCCCACCCGGCCCCACCCACTTTCTAAAAACACTTGGCAAGCACCAGGGAAAGCATTGGGGGGCACCATAGTGTACTTGGGAGCAGAGATCTGCAGCAGGATCACAGAGGTAAAAAGCCCACTCTTCTGCCATACTGGTCTCATCCCTCAACTCGCAGTTCTAGCATCTATACTGGAAGACTCCTGATACAGCGCTTTTGCAAAACTAAGCAGGGCTCGGCCTGGCCAGTATCTGGGAAGCCTCTCTAAACTGCTGGAAGTTCCATGGTGGAAGAAATGACATCAAGGGAAAAAACAATTGAAATGCTGGTAAGAAGAATCACTAATGTGCAATTGTGCCCTATGAACTACTACATCAATATTTCAGCCACCATGTAGTTGGGTGGCACACACTCATTCAGATACCTAGGCCCATATTTGATAGCTAGCTAGCAATGGCTACAGACTTAGGCAAGCACCATACCACTGGAGGTGTAATATAAACAGAGAAGGCTGAGAACAGCCGAGAAGGAAGAGACAAGGCTGGAGAGAGCCCTGGGCAAGGTCTCCGAATGCGCCTTACCCTTTTTTATGGTTTCATTGCTTGCCTGTGGTGGATCAGCCTGTCCTATTGCTCCCATTGTGTATTTTCCTGCTAATCAGAAACACGGCTATTGTTTGCTAGAGCTGGGTTCAAGGAGCCGTGGAGCACGGGGGTGAGACTGTTTGGCTGTGGATCAGCTGTTTAACCTAGGAGGAGGATGGAATCCGCAGGCAAGGCCAGGATCCGCTGCCAGAGGTTGTAGTGATGGCCACAGCATAAAGAGCTTTTAAAAAAGAAATTGATAGATTCATGGAAGATAGTTCTATCATTGGCTATAGCCATAGGGTCTAAAGGGAACCTCCACGTTCAGAGGCAGTTGATCTCTGAACCCCGGTGCCAAGTGGCAACATCAGGGGAAGGCCTCAGCCTCTATGCCCTGTTGTTGCCCCTCCCTGTAACTGTTGTTCATCGACGTCTTCTGTGCAGACACACATTGGGATTGCGCTGACGCAGGCTGGCCTCGGAGAATTCTTGTCTAGCTCAAAACTTTCCAGTACTGGGGCGGTCCATCCGCAAGAAGTCCAGTGGCACCTTTAAGACCAACAAAGTTTTATTCATGGTATAAGCTTTTGTGTGTATCTGATGAAGTGTGCATGCACACAAAAGCTTATGCCGTGGATAAAACTTGTTTGGTCTTAAGGGTGCCACTGGACTCAAACTTTATGCTTATTAAGAGATATTATTTAAATGAGCTCACAGGCCCATCTCCACGAGAGTCATGTTTCCTTGCTATGTTCAAGCACTACTTCAGAGCAGTCAAATATTTATTTTAAAACAGAATGTCTGTAAACTCCTCCAGGCTTGTAATGACATTTCCAGTTCGAAGGGGTTCAGTAACAGTGCACATGCGCGCACACACACAAATACACACACACGGATCTCAGCTAGCTGCAGGGCTGGGAGCAGATGATGGCCCAAATCTTTGGAGAATTTTTGCCATTTGAAATAGACCAGTCTGATTTGGCACAAGGCAGCTTCTTATGCTTTTAAAGGCATAATCAGCCACAGGAACTTTCACCTGTACAGGGGTAGCACAAACAAAACTGAGTTTTGCAGCATTTTAGACTAACAGATGTATTGTGACATAGTTTCAAGGATTACAGCCCATTTCAACAGATGCACGTATCTTTATCTGGCAGATTATTTGTGCAACTAAAGAGAGAAAAAGAATATAAACTGTAGCATTTCTGTGTGCAAAGTTCCCATGTACTCAGTTTAGGGTAGCCAGTTGTTGGAAGTAAAGGACTGGTTGCTGCCCCCCAGCCTCCAGACTGCATGACAAGAGAGTCAGATAGCTAGATGGTTAGATTAAGCTTCCTTCCCATGTTTACGCTTCTGTCACTGTCCTTTTGAAGTAGACTGATAGATCTCAGGGAAATTGCCCCTCCTTCCTCCCGTTTCATGCTCTCCCAGAACACACTTCTCCTTGTACATACCAAGAGGGAGGACACACTGTCTCCATCTCGGCACCATGACACAGATGGCTTTCTCACCATCTGTGTTCATGCTTAGTACATTAAACTAGAATACTATCCTATCTCTAAGCTTTCCTATCTAGAATGTAGTTCCAAAATAAATAGACTTTTAGTGATCTGTGACTTTGTGACTAAGCTTGGATACTTGGTGCAAAGATGCTCCTGCATGTGCAGCTTCAATGCACTTTGCTTAATTAGCTCTGGGAACTGGGCACACTGCTCTCCCCATACCAGCTCTCCCAATACCTGTTGCATCTGGCAACCCAGTGGGAGAAACTGTGGGGATAGGTTCACCAGCATCACATCAAAGCGCAATGTCATCATCACATCAGGGTGATATAAACCCTATAAACCTTAGTTTTGGGGTAAATCCTAGAGTGTCACCCAGACACTATGACATCACTTCCAGTTTTGCACCAGAAGTGGTGTCATGCATCTGTGAGAAATCGGTTAGCCTTCATCTTTTTCTCTCCAGCCTGTGAAGGAGACTTGCCCCCCAATTAAACACAAATCAAAGTTGCGTTGTTTGTGACACCTAGAAGTCTGGTCTATACATGTTGTATGGAGATTGTGATGAACTAGCAGAGCTGTTTGAATGGGCTGTGCCTGTTCAGAATATAAGAACTTAAGAAAAGCCAATGTTGGATCAAGTCAATGGCCCATCCAGTCCAACACTCTGTCACAGTGGCCAAAAACACCAGGTGCCCTCAGAAGGTCCAGCAGTGGGGGCAGGAAGCCCTCCCATTGTTGCCCCCCTCCCCCAAACACCAAGGATTCAGAGCATCACTTGCCCTAGACTGAGAGTTCCGATCTATACTTTGTGGCTAATAGCCACTGATGGACTTCTGCTCCATATGTTTATGTAATTCCCTCTTGAAACCGTCCATGCTTGTAGCTGCCGCCACCTCCCGTGGCAGTGAATTCCACCTGGTAATCACTCTTTGGGTGAAGAAGTACTTCCTTTTATGTGTTCTAACCCGACTGCTCAGCAATTTCATGAATTGGATAGCAGATATTTGTAACACTCCCTTACATTTAAACAAAAGTTCACTCCTCCAAGTTATACTAGGTGATAATAAAATTGCAGCATTTCGATATCTGGAACTGAGCAGTTCTTTGAACGCTCAGTGGAGGAAAGAAAGAAAATTAAGGAATATGATCAATTTTGAGAAATTGTTGCTAGAAGGAAACAAGAAGCTGCTGTCTAGTATTTATTACCTACTATACTAAAGCTAGAGTCCACCCTCCATGGCAGCCATTTTCTTCAGGGGAACTGAGTCTGGAGACCGGCGCTGATTCCAGATCTTCGTGTCTGTGCCCCACCTGGAAGCTGGCAAGCCCTTGGGCCAATCACTTACTCAGCCTAACCTGCTTCATAACCCGGTGATTGCAGGATATCTGCAGTCCTAAACACAGTTACACTCTCCTCGAGTCCTTTTAAGGCAATAGAGTTAGAAGTGTGTTTAGGATCGCGCTTTTCGTCGGCCACGCTTCCCCATCCCCCCCCCCCCCCTCTCCCGCTAACTTCAGTACTTTAAGGCTCCACAAAGCAAGCTGCCTGAAACGCCATTGGCTGGGGCCCCGCTCCGCAGAGACAGCCTATCTCCACGCTGCTCTTGTTAACAAAACAAAAAAATATATGCAAATCGACTCCTGCTATCCAGGGCTACGATTGGCTGGCTCGGAGGGGCGGGGCCGACTCGCAAAGGGTCAGTTTCCAAAGCCACCTCCGCCAGTAACAATCCCTTCCACGGGCAGGCGGCGGGGAGGAATTGCCTAGAAGCCTCGGAGGACTGGGGTGCAGCGCCGCTCGAGCATCAGCCAGCCTTCCTCGGAAGTTTCCTTTGTGGTTCGCTCGGAGGCTCCCCCCCTCTTTTTTTTTTTTTTGGCTCGCCTTGATGCTGCTGCTGCTGCGGGGGAAAGCGGAGTCTCCGGGGCGCCGCTAGAGCCACGGGGGGGCCGAGCGGGAGCGCGTTTCCGCCGCATCTCGATTCCTTGCAAGAAGCTGCGCTGGGGACTCTGATGCACCCGTTCCAGTGGTGTAACGGTAAGCGACAGCTCTGGCCAGATGGAGAACGGGCAGGACCCGCCTCTTTCCGCTTCCCCCTGTCCCGCTCCGACGCCAACCCCCAAAGCGCAGGTCTGGGGGCCAAGTTCATGGGGTGGGGAAGCGAAAGGCGAATCTCTGCAAAAAGCAGCGTCTGCAAACTAATGTTGCGTCCCCCGGATTGCTCTGAAGGAGCTGTCGATCGGGGTGGGGAAAGGGATTCCTGTGCGCGAGGTCGGGCTCTCTCCTGCCTTTGTTTCCACTTTCTGTCTCTTGTTTGCAAACAGCACCTTCTTGCGGTCCGCGATCGAGCGGCCTGGCGAGCCCCAGCGCTCTGGCTTTTCTGCCACGCCTGAAACAGGATCCCCCTTCGCATTTATGCTGCATGCATCCAACTCCGGAGACGCCTTGTTCTGGCTGCCGAGCTCTTCTTCCCCCAGCCACAATTCTTATTTTGTACAGAAAAAAATCCCCATATAATTAAATGTCTGCATGTTCCAAGCACGTTAACTCTGCCTAGTCCTGCACAGTTCGTACAGTGACCCGGTTTCGGTCCAGGACGGAAAAAATAACTAAAGTCCTGAGAATGGCTGCTTTCCTTCTGTTTGCCTCTAAAGTTTTCTTCCCCTCGCAATTCATGTTCTTGTTTGGGGGACATTGGGAGGGGGAGAGAGAAGAATGAATGGCGTCTTCCCCCCCCCCCTCCCTCCCCCCGCTCAGCGGGAGGGTACGGTTTAGCATCAGAACCTTTTTACTTTTTTAACAAGTCCTCTTTTAAGCCTTTGGGCTGGCGAGGTTCCTTTTCCGACGGCCCAGCAGATGGTGACTTGCTTTTTGTGAAGGGCTGGCGCTTAATTAAAAGGAAGCGGCGCTCTTGCAGGGGATGAGCCCGAATTAATTATGTCCAGCCGCCTTTTGTTCCGACGGTTCTTTCTTCTGCTCTGCTCCCCTCCTCCTCCTCTACCCCCCGCATCGGCCAGCTCGAGTTTCGTGAAATTTAACTAACGCCGCCGCCGGCCCATGCGCCCCAAAGACAATGGGCTGGGTTCTCTGGAGTGCGCGCAGACGGGGAGCAATCAAAGTCGGCCGCGAAATTCACCTCCGGAGCCTCGCTCGGCTGTTGCTTTTTATAGCTCTGCTCTCTCGCCCCACCCTGGCCTGTGTTTTCGCGTGGAATTGGAACAGATCTGGAAACAAGGAAGCCCTCGTTCTCCCTACCAGCTCATCGCAGAGTATCTTAAAACCCCTCCCCAGGAGTCGGAACATCCTCAGAGCCATGGCTGCAAACAACAGAGGGGGCTGAACAGCCTGTACAGCTCATTGACTTGAACTGGAGCCAACTCTGTTTAGGATTGCCTGGCCTGGGTTTTTTTCCCCCTTCTTCTCTAAAGAAGCCCTGCAGCTTTGGTCCATAGGGGCACACAGCAGTCTCCCTTAGTCAGTCTACTCAGAAGTAATGCCCCTTTTATTCAGGGGGTCTTACTCCCAGGAAAGTGTTTATGGGATTGCAGCATTAGCCTAGTGTGAGATCTTTGAAAGGAGAGGGGTGTCCCCGTCCCCCCCTGCCGCCCATGACCTGACAACATGTGAGTCCTTTCGGAGACACACAGGATGGAACCTGGGACTTTCCGCATGCAAAGGGTGCACTCTGCCAGGGAAATCTGACCACTTGCAAAAATGTTGGCTGGAGAAGAAAAATAGCATAGCTTGAACCCACAGCAGAGATCTGTCCCTTAATGCAGCTGTAAGAACAGTCAGCTAGCCAAAACCTAATGTACAAAGGCCTCCTCTCCATCTCCTCTCCATCGGTCAAGATGTCTGCTACTGGTGTTACAATGAAAACTACTCTTGTGGCACTTTGAAGACCAACAGATCTATTATGGGAGAAACTTTTGTGGGCCGGAGCCTGACGCCATTAGATGCATGGCGTACAGAATTTTTTAAAATGTGGGAAAGTGGTATTTTAAAGGCCATCTAACTATGCCACCGTAAATCTTATAGCCTTTAAAATGTCACGATTTTTTTTTTTTGTTATCTTACTGTAACAAACACTCTGGAAAGAACTAGTAATATGAGCCAATCAGAGTCTTCCTTAATCAGAGCTATTTGACACAAGAGTGGGAAGTCTGATAATTTCCACTGAAGTCAGAAGCAAAGCTCCCCATGAATTATTCAACACCCGTTTCTGCGGGAGGCTCTCTTCTGTGCTGATCATCTGTCTCCAAAAATGAGGCATCGTTGCTGCAACTTTGAAAGTCCCAGATGAAAGCAAATTAGCTGCCCCAACCCTTTCGAACTGGATGGGCTATACATTGAAGTTGACTTCTGGCCTTAAGATACAGAAGCACAGGTAGCCCAGCAAAGGGTATATATGGTGTGTTTACGAGTGTAAGATAGCATGCCGGATGAGTTGAAATCCCACTAAGCCACAAACCCTCTGGGCCAGCTTGAGCAAGCTGAGAAGTTCCAGTCTTGTTTTCCCACCTGCTGAACAGGAGTGTGGGTATTCTACCTTGCAGGGTTGTTCTAAGCAGCCCCATAGCCAGAAATTTTGGGTTGGTAGGGCATGGGGAAATTTTATGGGGCAGCAGGGGAGGAGGGACAGAGAGGGGCGGCCACACGCCTTCCCTGAACTCCAGGCAGCAGTTTCGCCGCTTGGAGGTCAGGCGTGGGCAGCCCCTGCTTGAAAAGCACCATTTAAAGGGAACCCTTTAAATGTTTTTTTTTATTTAAGCGGAGAGCCCTTTTAATGTCACAGGAGGGGAAAGAGGGGGAGAGGGGCAGCAGCTGTTGTGGGGCTTGTCTTACATTTGAGGGGGCAGAGCCCCCAAATGCTCCACTGTTTCTAAGAATGAGCAAGCCATGGCTTAATGTAAGGCAAGGATTAAGCTCCGTCTAAATATGGATTGCGCCCATCTGAGGACACAGTGGATGAGTGCCTCTGAGCATATGCAGCGTGCTCAGCTTGCTTTCACCCCATTACACTGCCTCATGTATCTGAGGTTATATTCCAGCCTTGTAGCCAGGAAATTTTTATGGGAGGGGCGCTAATGAAATTAAGTTGACTTAATTTAAATTGGTGCTAATTAAATTTAAACAAAATCACCAGAGGAGGCAGGTAGGCATGGGTGTATGGGTGGCCATTGCCCTCCTTCATGCTGGGTGAAGTGCTTCCTTGGCCTTTCTCACCCCACGGAGCAGCTGGCATGGCTCCAGCACTGGGGACTCTTCTCCCAAAGGATGAGCTGTGCAGCTCCACACTCCCAAGACCCCAGCAAACCTGCTCCCTCGTCCCATGGTGCACTTTCCATCACCACCACCACCGATCCTCTTCCCCCAGCCTTCACGTGTGCACGGCTTCAGAAACCTCCCTGCTTTTCCAGAGCATTGCAAACCTGGTGCTTGCAAGGCAGAATGTCCCTCCTGGCACTCCCTCCACACACGTTGCTACCTGACGTCGCTCCACAGGCCCCCCTGTCCACATCTGGACCTATGCAGTCACCGGCTCTTCCTGCTGCTTCTTGGCGGGACAGTAAAGTATTACTGGTTTTTTTCCCAGGTGCAGCTGCCTGCCTGTGTTAGAAAGTAAACATGCCATAATAATTGTGGGTGTTCCTAAATAAAAACCCAAGCCCTAAACTCTGGCAAGCTGACTGACCTTTCCAGATGAGGTCAGTCCTCCAACTAGGGAAACTGCTGTAGCTTCAACACAGTGAGCACCCGGAAGGCTAGCACAGGCATCCTGACAAGCTTTTACGGATTAGGTGCTTGGAGGGTGCTCACACTGGCAGGTATTTTGCACGCAGTACAGAAAGCATTGCCCCATCTGATTCGGTGTCCGTGTAACTGTATTTGTCAGCTGAAGATGCATGAAACTTCTGCCACAATAGACTGGTTTGCCTTTATGGTGCCCCGAGACCATCCTTTGTGTTTGCAACAAACTAGTGTGACTCTCCCCTCTACAGTTGCTTTCCCAACCAGAGTGTGCTTATTCTTCGCTTTTGCATTTCTGCTGCCCCCGGCATCTGACCCCAGACAGCTTGTCACTGTTTTTGTGAAGCAAAGGATGCTTTTGGACAGATGCTCAGCAATGGCATTGCGCCAGGCCCAGTCTGACAAAGGCATGGCTTAGAGTGCCCCAACATTTATTTTAGGTGCTGAGCTGTTCAAATCCCAGTTATCTGTTCAGCCTGCTGCCTTTTGCACCTCCCAACTGGGAAAAGAACTATGAACCAACTTCGGCGTAAGCGTTGCTGATTCTCTGGAGGACAATCACAACCCACCTGTTGTTCAGTTTCACAAAAACCCAGTTGGAGCAGCTGCTCACCCATCCTCCCTAGTTACCTTTCAGTTTCTCTCTGATCAGTGGCTTTTCCAAGGCAGCTATGGCAATTAGTTGACTCTCCGGTTGAGTAATTAGTATCCGTTAAGCAGGCTTGTTCCACTGGTTATGTAGGAGAGAGAAAATAGTGTAAATAAATCCAGAACTCGGTCGGGGTTTTTCATAAAGTCAGGTAGCCGAGTTGTAGGGACTTCCAAATCTTGCAGTACCTTTATCTCCATCCCCCACACACCACAATGTTTCCTTTCTCCTAATTTCTTTCCTTTCCCAGGAGATTCCAGGCTCCATGCACTGTAGTGGTTAGAATATCAGCTAGGGGTTGGGGATACCTGGGTTGAGAACTACAGACACCTTGTCCTCCCACCTTGCCATAAGGCTCACTGATCTTGGATCAATCACTTTCTTAAACTAGCCTACCTTGCAGGGTGGTTGTGAGGATTGAATGGGAGGGGCGTGTCTGCTGCCCTAAGCTTCTTGCAGGAAGAAGAAGAGATTGGCGTTACACCCCACCCTTCACTCGGAGTCTCAAGTTGGCTTACAAACTCCTTTCCCTCCCCACAACAGACACCCTGTGAGGTGGGCGGGGCTGAGAAAGCTCTTTTCAGAACTATCCTTGAGAGAACAGCTCTGACAGAACTATGGCTTGCCCAAGGTCATCCAGCAGCTGCAAGAGGAGGAGTGGGGAATCAAACCCGTTTCCCCAGATTAGAGTCCATACACTTAACCACTACACCAAACTGGCTCCTTAGGACATCCTAAACCTGTAAGCAGTAACAATAATGGCACAGCAAGTGGGAAAGGTGAACAAAATATCATAGCCACACTAAGGCACACGGTAAGGTTGCCATTTTTAAATGTGGTGAGGCTCCTGTGTGTGAAACAAACAGCCGCATGGTAAACAAAAACGCAGTAGGTGAAACTTTTCCCATCATGGCACTTGCATGCCAGGAAAAGCGTCAATTGCTCATCAGGCAGTTGTTCAAAAGATGAGAGACTTGCCAGGAAAAAATAATTGGCAACCCTAACCGGGTCCCCTTGCCCTGTTATCTGCAGACATCCTTGTCTTTCTCAAATAGGACTGGACCTTTAACCTTTGCAATGGCTGCAGTTTCTGCCTTTCTGTTACTTAGTTGAGAAAGCTGGTTTTTACATGCTCCAAAGTTGGAAGCTCCTTGAATCTATGGTTTTTGCTTTTATATGCTGTTACTTGATAAACCTAATAAAGGTGGTAGCTTTCTCTTTTTTGGCTTTGTGACCAGATTTGTGAATGCTCTGGCACCTGGCTCACTAAGATTCTGTCCTGTATCGAGAATTAGTAGGAAACCTGCTTAGGCTGCGTTCAGATATCCCATGAGGTTATAAACCATGGTTTGATCAAATCCTGGTTTAGGTGGGACATCTGAGTACAGGTGGTCCAGTTTACCAGGGCTCATTGGTTGGCGCCAAAATGGGATGTCAAGCTCAGGCTGGTAGCCAGTTAGTTAGCCTCGGTTTCTAATCATTGTGTTTTGTTGTGATGTTTGACTTTATCACCTGCAGTCTGTTGAGTGCTGCGACCCTTTCAGTCACCTGCTTGCAGAGATGGGAAGAGATCCTCCTTGCTGGGAGGTGGTGAAGAAGTCGGAAGAGGACTAATCGGGGGATAAAAGAGACTCCTCACAGGCTAACCAGAGTGTATTGCGCAAATAACATTTTATCATGATGCCTAATCAGAACCTTATAGTAGTTAGAATAGCCATTATGATAGAGTGGGAAAGGAGTGCTGCATCCCTTCAGACACTTTTTAATGGAAGGATTGTGCTCCATTTGATTTTTTTAAAACTTGGATGGGATGGGTAGCATCTGTGAGCTGTTTCAAGGAAGATGGCAACTTTTTATCGCTTTTTGGGGAACAGCATTGAGCAAGATCGTAGCAGGCAGTGCCATGTCCTCTCTTGGGGAATGCAGACAAATAAAATGTGTACTCCCCAGCTGTCAGTACACCACCTCTGGGCTCCACCTACTTTGTGAAAGTTCTCTGGAAGGCAATGATCTGCAGTCCAGATGTGCTTTGTGAACCCCTATCCACCCCCCCAAGAGACTCGTGACTCCACTAGATAAAACCCGTCATGTGCTTTAGCCCTGAACAGAGTTGAATGAGGAATCAGAAGACTCTAACGTGATGGTAGCCCTGTGGGCATGACCTTGGCCCATGGTCAGATCGAGAGCACAGCTTGCCGTCTGCAGATTAGAATGGGAGGGTTTTGATCGTTTTGTACTGACCAAGCTCATGGCTGGCTGGCAGCTGAAAGTGGCAATTGTAATGGAGCACTGGAGGAAGGTTTGACTGAACATCAGAAAGTGTCCTGTGGAATCAGACCAAAAATCCATTGAGTCCAGCATCCCTAATTATCACAGTTGCTAACCAGATGCCCCTAAGAAGTGCACAAACAAGACCAAAAGGCAATAGTCCTTCCCACAAGAACCTAAGAGAACCTGACCTTGCTGGATCAGGCCAGTGGTCTGTGTCATCCAGCATCCTGGTTTGCACAGCAGCCACCCAGTTACTGTGGAGGATGAACAAACAAGGCGTAGAGGCTAATTCTCCGTAGTGCTGGTGTTGAGGTTTATTCCCTGTAGACATGGTGATTCCCTTTAGTTATCATAGCTACTACCCATTGATGGACCTATTCTCCCTGAGTCTGTCTTATCCCCTTCTAAAGCCATCTATGCTCGTGGCCATTTCTGTATTCCACCGTGTTTTGCTGCCCCAGGAAGTAGTAGTTCCCCTTTCTAAAAGTCATCTGTAGCCCTTTTCATGAGTTGCATGTACATGCACTCGTTTATGTTTGCTGTATGCACGTGGAGAGCCGGCTTGGTGTAGTGGTTAAGAGTGGTGGACTCTAATCTGGAGAGCCGGGTTTAATTCCCCACTCTTCCACATGAAGCCAGCTAGGTGACCTTGGGTCAGTCACAAGTTTTCTCAGAGCTCTCTCAGCCCCACCTACCTCACAGGGTCTGTTGAGGGTGGAGGAAGGGGATGAGATCATAAGCCACTCTGAGACTCCAAGTGAAGGGTGGGGTGTAAATCCAATCTCTTCTTCTATAAATGCTTTTGATATATTCCAAGTTTGATTTGGTTCATTCCAAACAGGTACAGTGTGGTGCAGTGGATAGAGTCTCGGACTTATGATGTGGGCAACCCACATTTCCCACTTTGCCGTGGAAGTTTGCTGGGGGGCCTTGGCCCAGGCAGACTCTCTCATCCTAACCCTATCTAACAGGGTGAGGATAAAATGGAGGAAAGGTGAATGATGGAAGCCTTTTAGGATCCCTTTGGGTAGAGTTGCCAAACTCCAGGTGGGGCCTGAAGATCTCTCAGTATTACAGCTCGTCTCTGGACTACAGAGATCAGTTCCCCTGGAGAACATGTAGGGATGCCATCCTCAAGGTGGGACCTGGGGATCCCCCGGAATTACAGCTCATCCCCAGACTACAGAGATGGCGAAAATGGCTGCTTTGGAGGGTGGACCCTATGGCATTGTACCCCGCTGAGGTCCCTGTCCTTCCTAGACTCCACCCCCAAATCTCTAGGAGTTTCGCAGCCCGAATCTGGCAACCCTAATCCCCCCTCCCCCACCGTTGGCCAAGGGGGACCTGGCATCCCTAAGAAAATGACTGCTTTGGGGGGTGGACTTTCTGTACACTGCTGAGGTCCCTCCCCTCCCCAAGCCCCTCCCTCCTCATGCTCCACTCCCCAAATCTCCGGGTACTTCCCAAGCTGGCAACCCTGTCCATGGGGGAGAAAAGTGGAGTATAAATATCTACATAAAAATCTGCCTCCTGCGACACCTTCTCTCCTAATTTCTGCTGGTCACACAGTGGCTAAAGGCGTAGCTGTCCTGCCAGGAAAAAAAAACAACAAGTTGGCAGTCCTAGCATGCTTGAATTTCTTGCATGCAAATAGTTATGAAGAGGTTTGGCAAGCAGTTGATTCATGATGTGCCTGCATAAAGTTCCCTGTTCTTTTCCTCTCTCTTCCCCCCCCCCCCACCCGCCAGCAGTTCCTTATTGATTTATGACAAATGCAGACGATATCTAGGTCACACAGCGCCACACAATGTAGTGAACGTCTTTCTTCTGTTGTTGTTCTTGTTGCCAGAAACTGGGCAGCTTTTTTTTTCCCTCTCCACAGGTCTTTCCTTGTCGGAGAAGAATAGTATTCCTCTTAGCAAGGGTATGAATAGAGCCTCTAGCTTGTTAACACAAACAAACCAGGGCAGCTCTTAGGCTCTAAATGTGTTTTTCTTCACCTTCGCAGGGCAAGGGCAAAAAAAAAAGCTAGTCTTTCTTGCCCATTTGAGTTGGGACTGGCAAGAGCTTGTTTGCCCTGCCTTCCACCCGGATCACTCCACGGTGAGTGGTGTGAAATTAACAATCTCAACCCACAATAAACCTTCTTTGTTGGCTTTCAGATGCCCACTGTGAGTCCATGCGGGCTTTAAGGGGACCAGTGACACAGTCTCTTCATTGGTCATATATCCAAAGAGCTCTGGGGGACTGTAGTGTCACGGACAAAAAGGCTGGTTCACAGTCAAATGTATAACCCACCTTTTGGATGACTGGCAACAGAATGCTTGAACAGTCTCCACTGAAAAGTATTACTTTTGAAATAATGGCTGTGGACAGACTGGCGTTTTGGCCCGATATAGGTCTGCTTTTCAAGCGGATTAAGAGAGCCTGTTCAGATAGCCGCAGCTGCCCGGTGTTGCCGTGCCACACTCACCCAGTCCTGAAGTGCTTTCATTGCGCTTCAAAAAGCTACCTGGTGGAACTGGTGTCAAACTGTCTGGGTGCGCGTTCATCCCGCTCCCTGGCAGTGTGGACGCAAATAAGCCGCGCATCAAGCGGCGCCGATAATGTGACCCCACTGAGGTGGCTGCGTTCATGCGCCTATGTGCAGCTCAGCAAAACAGACCAAAGCCACAGCAGCACCGCAGCCCCACTAGGGGTCGCCCCGCAGTGTGAATGCTCTGTTCCACCTCCTCCCCGGTATGGTCCTGCATCAGTCTACACTGTGCGAACAGAAAGCCCCGTGACAACTTGGCCCGGGTCTTTTTGCCCTACTTCCCTTGCGCTTCAATTTGCCAGTCTGCCCTTGGCCAATGTCTGTTTAGTCTGTGGTGGTTGGCTGTGGTCATCGTGAGCATACTTTTACAAATTTTAGTTTATACCCCTGTTTTCTCCTCGGTCGGGATCCAAATCAGCTTATAACCTTGTTTTTCCCTCCTCCATTTTTCCCCTGAACAACAACCCTGTGAGGTAGGTTCAACCAAGTGAGAGAGTGACCAAGCCAAGGTCACTGAGTGGGCTTCCGTGGCAGCCCGGGGATTCAAACCCAGCTCTCCCAGATTCCAATCTAGATGGTTTGTTGTGTTAATGGAATACCGCAGATTATAGTGAAAACTTTGTGGCGAGGAGTAATAGTGTGATTGTTTGTGGCAGTTTCTCGCCAGAACTAGCACAAAATGAACTCTGCATGTAAACATATGAAGATACTTTATACCAATTCAGATCACTGTTCCATCTAGATTAGTATCATCTGTGTTCTGACAGGTATCAGATCTCCAGGGTTTTGCCCAACACCTCATGCCCTCTAGCTAGCGATATTGGTGACTGAATCTGGGACCTTCTGCATGCAAAGCGTGAGCTCTGCCACTGAGCCATTGTTCCCTTGCTGCCTGTAGCTGCTAAGCCAGGCCTTGTCAGCTCTTACTGGCAGTAACCCTCCAGGGCCTTTACAACACCTGCTACCTCAAATCCATTAGCTGGAGATGTTGGGGATTTAACCTGGGACTTTCTGCAGGCAAGCTGGAGCTTTACTGCTGAGCCATAATAGCTCTGCTTGGCCAGCAGCAGTTTAGTGTTGAATTACTGTTGGCAAATTAACTAGTCACTCAATGATGCTTCCCCTAGGAATGTTTGGAATAGGCATGGCAAATAGTTTGCCAGTGTCCTGTCAGTCTTCCTGGTCCTAAACAGCTAAATGAAATACCACTCCCCCCCCCCCCCAGACAGGATTCTGCCATGGGGTGCACATGATAGACTTTAAGGATAGGAATAGGGGGATGGAAGTAATGTGAACTTTGTCAGTTTTATTCTCAGGGCTGGTGGAAATGGCAGACAGGGTAACTAATCCAGGAAGGCAGAATTCGACACTGTTCGTAGCCGTGTCACCAACCAGCTATCTGCAGGTGACACAGTTGCAGTCATCAGTTCATCCTAGAAAGGGATAAATCTTCTGACAGCTGTAAGTCCTTGGGAGAGAATAAAACGGAATGGGGCAATAACACGGTGACATAGCCATTTGGGAAGAATATCTGGATTTTCCAGCCTGGCTCACATCTGCTGGAGAATGAGGTGACAGTAAGAACTGCCCCGGTTTAGAGAGTAGAGAGAATTCCTTGCAAATAGAAAACTAGCATTTGCTCATGGTGAGGGTGTTGTGTTGCACATGAATCTGGGAGACCCAGATTTGAGTCCTCAGTCTGGCATAAAGTCTTGCGGATGACAGTGGGCCAGTCACGCACACTGTCAGCCTAACCTCCCTCATAGGGTTGTTGTGAGGATAAAATGGAGAAGAGAAAAGCGTAACCTATTTGGGTCTCTACTGTGGAGAAAAATGGGGTATAAATGAAATGAATTGATTGCTGGTCTGCAGTAGCATAGTTAGAGGAGTCTGGTAGCACCTTCGAGACCATCAAGATTTTTGGGATGTAAGCTTTCCGGAGTCAGATACAAGTAGGAATGGAAATCTCTTGCCGGGCTGACTTTCTGTTTACATGGAATTTAAAAAAAAAGAATACAAAGGAAATTCCAAGCTGGAATCTACCCCATGCACTCTAAAATGGTATAGCCCGTTCTGCTTAGTTTGTCGTCTGCATGCGTGAACTCAGAACTCAGTATAATAAAAAGTTGAGACATTACTGTACCAACAAAAGTCAGTATGGTCAAAGCAATGGTATTCCCAGTAGTAATGTATGGCTGCGAGAGTTGGACTATAAAGAAGGCCAAGTGCTGAAGAATAGATGCTTTTGAATTATGGTGCTGGAGAAGACTGCAAGGAGCTCAAATCAGTCAATCCTAAAAGAAATCAACCCTGACTGTTCCCTGGAAGGCCAGATACTGAAGCTGAAGCTCAAATACTTTGGCCATCAAATGAGAAGGGAGCCCTCACTGGAGAAGACCCTGATGCTGGGAAAGATTGAAGGCCAAAGAAGAAGGGGACGACAAAGGATGAGATGGTTAGACAGTGTTACTGATGCAACAAACATGAAATTAAGCAAACTCCGGAGCACGATGGAAGACAGAAGGGCCTGACATGATGTGGTCCATGGGGTCGCGAAGAGTCGGACTCGACTGTGTGACTGAACAACAAAACATGCGTGAACTGGACCTCTATAATAAATGAATGGGCAAATAGTTCAAGATGGGTAGCCATGTTAGTCTGTCAGTAGCCTCAGAAAAGAGCAAGAGTCCAGTAGCACCTTAAAGAATATGTGGCAGGGTAGGAGCTTTTGTGAGTCACTGCTCACTTCTTCAGAGCAGTGACTCACAGAAGCTCATACCCTGCCACATATTGTGTTAGTCTTTAAGGTGCTACTGAACTTTTGCTCGTTTCTACTGGGCAAAAAGTGTTGATAACGTTGTATCTATTATTTGCTCTAAGGGAATAAGAGTTGGCTGCCTTTTTTTTTTCATGGTCGGAGGCAAAGCAAAGACTGACGGTTGACCTCCTAATGTGGCTGTGCACGATTTTACAGCAGCAGACAACCTACCGCAAGACCAAATGCAAGAACTCCAGGTGCTCCCTTGGGGACTGGGCTTGGGTGCCCTGGGACTCCCAAGAGAGGCTGCGGCTGTGGCCCCCTCCCACATCCCCTTTCCCCATTGACTGTGACCAGCAGAGACTGGTAAAGGAACAGCGTGAGAGGGATAAGAACGGCATTCCATCCTAGTGCTTTGGATAGGTTCTGTTTCCAGATGAACACGTGGCAGCCCTGGAATATATTACAGCTGTCCAAAGACATCTTTATTAATTGGTGATGCATCAGAGATGGTGTCCTGGGCAACTGAGTGTATAAATGCTGCTGTTTCATTATCACTGGTGATTCAAAAGCACTCCTGGCCCCAGAAACCAATTTGCAACACGGTACTCATAGCCGAAATGCTTCCTAATAACTGCTCAGGTCTCTCTTGACTCACACCGATATCAGTTAGCCAGGCTTCTTAATTCTTGCTTCTATCATGCAAGCTCTGATACCACCGAAGGGAATTTTCCATCCCATCAGAAAATGGGTGACTATCAAGTTTTTTGGCTCATCCGCTCTAACCGTATTGCTCACAATCCGCTTCTCACAGTTGTTTCCAAGGGAAGCGAGAGAAGAGCTTGGATTGTTCGTAGTCCTGGACCAATTCCCCTGGGCTCAGTTGAAAATTGGGCTTAGCTCACTAGGCTATTTTCCTAGGTTATTTTCTTGGGGGGGGGGGGGGGGAATCAGAAAGTAGCTCTTTTTTTAAAGCTCAGTTCAGACCCCTTTCAGTTCCCAATAAATCTGGGATGTAACGGGGCCCGGATCCCATCCTCCAAGCCTCACATACTCCCCTTTGAGCCCCAAAGTGTCCTTACCTGTCTGAGTTGCAAGGGAGCACCTTCTCACCCTCCCTGGCACCTAAAACACTGCTATAGCAGTGTCCTAGGGATCCTGGGAAATGTAGTTTCCCTAGGGTCCTTGCCCCTGAGATGCTGCCCTAGCTGCCTTTTAAGCACAAGACTTGACTAATAGCAACAGCAGCAGCCAAGTGGGCGGAAGTGGGAGGGAGAGGAATTTTTCCATGGCTCAGATTGCAATCCAAGCTTGAGAAGAGCTCTGGAGGCTGTTAACAACTCTTCTTGGATTGGAGGCATGTGTTTGGAGTCCCCACATTTCATATGCTGAACCAGAGCATTACAGGCTAGGTTGTGATCTGTTTCTTTTCAAGCTGCCAGGCCTCCCAAAGTTTCCTTTTGAATTCCAAAGCTCTTGGGCCAGAGGTTCGTTTCATCCTTCCGCAAAAGGCCTGGCCTGCAGTCCTGTGCGCGGGAGTAACCCCCACTGAATTCAGTGACTCTTACATATGGTACATAGAACTGTACTGAGCCACTGCTGAAATGTTGCCATAAACTGAGCTCTGAAGCTCACGTAGAGAAAAGGCTGCTTGTGGTCTTTCCTGCTGGTCTTTCTTTTGAATTGATAAAGCAGGCAAACTGAAGTGTATTGGTGCTGATAGCACCGCAGTTATACATGAGAATCCAAAGCAGGAAATCTGATGTCCATTGTGGCACCCATTGATGAGTTTCCTGGTGCCTGCTTGCACCTTAGGACTTGAAAGTCCAAAGTGTCTCCAGTGGAACTGGGGGTGGAACATAGTCCAGTAGAACATAGGGAGCTACAGGTTGCTCCCTGCCAGTTGTCTGATAAGCACCAAGCAGCTAAAAAACAGCCCAACACCCTCATGGAGGTCTCTTTCTGTGATTGGGTGGGGAGCAACCTTTCCCCTTTCCTTGGAAACTGGAACCAAACAGCATTTCTTCCCCAAAGCACTGCATTCAGGAACACAAAACCTCCTAGTGTTCCTTGGCTCTAAAGAGGCCAGACTGGGCACCCCCAGGGCTAGGGCCTTCTCTGTGACAGCTCCACGCTGGTGGAACGAGTTCCCTGAGGACACCAGGGCCCTCCGGGACTTATTTCAATTCCATGTGGCCTGCAAAATGGAACTCTTCCACCATGCATTTGACCACATAGAACATCTTGACATAATTTGGAGCCTCCCTGGGATCTTTTTATCATCTAAGTCTGTACTGAGTCCCATTATGAAAATATTGGACTAAGTGTGCCATCATATAGGAATGTATGTCTGTATTGCACTTTAGATTTGTGTGTTTTAAAATTGTTTTTTTAAAAATTATGTAAGCTGCCCTGAGCCTGCTTCGGCGAGGAGGGCAGGCAATAAAATAAAATAAAATAAACAAAATATCCATCCCAGCTTTCCTCTGCTTCTTCAGTACACAAGGCCCTTGCAAAGAGTTCACTAGGCCTTGTCTAGCGTTTGCAGGGAGTGGCCGTTTAGAAGCAATTGCCCCCATCATAGGACGACGCTTGGTTTGGAACCTTCCAGCATTTTGTGCTAGGCCCCATTCCCGTGTCAGCCATTTTGGGGTGGGGCTCCCTGCCATCTCTTGAAATTCCCACAGTACTCACAGGCTCTGCAAGATTGGGGGCTCCTGTGACAGAGGCTTTAGTTGAGTTTGCATGCATTTTTTGGAATGTGTATGCTGTTTGTACAGACAGAAAGTGCTGCCAGGTCACAGGAGGCTTATGGGAACCCCAGCAAGGGGTGTCAAAGCAAGTGAGAAGCAGAGCCTACCTTGGTGGTCTCCCATCCAAGTACCGACCCTGCTGCCGAGATCTGATAAGATCGGGCTATGGGCTGCTTCCGTGGAGGATCCGTGCTATGAATCAAGCAAGGGGACTGTGCGGTCTCTCCTGCTGATGAGGACTGTCCTGGGTTGGTTAGTATGATCAGCGCCAGGGAGGAAGCAACCAAGAATTCTTCCTTACGTTGTTCCAGCGATAGCTGGCAGCTGGCAAAAGGGAAACACCTCTGAACACTGGTTCTCCTTATAGGGCTCTAGAGTTGCAGTTGGCATTTTGGCAGTAGTTCTACCTTCCTTGCTGGCTCTTATAGGCCATGAGGACCAGCAGAGATCAGAGAGTATTGCTCCTCTGAATGGAGGACATTTCGGAGTTTGGTGCAGATGTATTGGTGAGGAAGCATCTTACGGCTTCCAAAAGCCACTGCAACAGGAAGCCCTTCGTGCTATCAAGGGCATCTATGATTTCCCATCGCTTCACCTCTATTTCTGGTTTGGCACTACAGTAGCTGCTTCAAATTCTGGAAAGGGGATATCTGGAAACTGTGATATCTGCCTCAAGGGGGTGTGTGGATATTTTTGGAATTGTGGCCTGGCCTTATGCCACCCAAATACTACAGGGAAGCGGAAGCCGTGACCTCCTCAAGGGCTAGACTTCAGGATGTACCACTGTAGGTGATATAGTCATTCTCTCTGCCCAGGTGATGGCCCTGTTCAGGTTTCAGGGCAGTGACATCAGTACCTTGTTAAAAGGCGCCCCTTTGTTCCCTGCAAGACCTACACAGATAGTTCAGGAGGGTAATCATACCACTTGGCAGCCAGTGTAGCGTCGGGATCAAGTTGTCAGACCGAGACTACATACTTAAGTAGAGATTTCAGCAAGACAACGGAACTAGGAAGCGCACCCTTGTGATCCTTCAGATCATCTGTATTGGAAGATTTGTGCTGCAGCAGTCTTGCTGAAGCTAAGCAGACCTAGATCTGGTTAGTCCCTGGATGGAAGATCTCTTCGGAAAGCACCCTGACATTGCTGCACATTCCAGGAGAGCCGGTGGGTGCAGTGGCTAGCATGCTGGGCTGTAATCTGGGAGATCTAAATTCAAATCCCTGCTCTGCCCCCAAGTTCAGCAGGTGATCTTGGCCTAATCTCACCCATTGTCTCAGCCTAACCTCCTGCTCAGGATCGTTGAGCAGATAGAATGGGGAAGGGAAAACCATGTTTGCCATCTGAACTCCTCAAGAGAAGGGTGTGATAAAAATGTAGTAAATAAAGAGGCTCTCACCAGCAGGACAGGATCTTGAACGGAGGAATTGAAGAAAGGCTCCAGCTTTCCAACGTAAAACTGGATTTGCTACGGAAAACCTGTTTTGGGCAGCATCCCTGTGGCAAATGGATTGTCCTCTCAAGTGCATGGCATGTGAAGGCTGACAGGAACAGTCTGGCAATTGAGAACAGAATTCTTAGCAGCTACATGACGAGTGCAGAGCCGCTCCAGTCTGTGTGGGATTGCATTGTGTCATTTCCTCACCCATATACACATACGCAGGCAATAGCAATCCTCCGAGTGATTTATTTTATTTATGAATACCATGCCTTTTTCACCAGTGGGGGGACCCAGAGCAGTTTGCACTATTCTTCTGTTCTCTGCTTCATTCTCACAACCACTGCCCTGGGAGGTAGGTGCGGCTGAGAGTGAGTAACTGGCCCAAGGTCACCCAGCAAGGTTTCATGGCAGGGTGGGAATTTGAGCCTGGATCTCCCAAATCCTAGCCGAACACTCAAACCACTGCAGAATGAAACTGGATCCTCTTGGGACAGGCTCAGTCTCCCTCTGAAGCAGTGGTATCCACTTCAGCTTTGCTGTTGGCCACCAAAGCAAGATTGCACTGTTGCCTCCGCTCGGCATTTCTGTGCAATCTGACCTTTCTTAAATGCTCTTGCATCTAATGAAGCGGACTGTACCCCTCAAATGCTGCCTCTGCAATAAATCTGTTAAATCTTTCAGGCGCTGTGAGACTCCTGCTTGTATTTTCGCTACAGGAGAAGGAACACATCTGGAGTTTGACAGCAAATCGACTTCTTAAGTCTTGTTGCAGCAGCAAAAACTTAAGACAGGGCTCTGTTATTGTTGGGGGGGATGCATTCTAAGAAAGCTTCTGATTCCTAGGCTGCAGTCACACACACTAAATAATCCACTTTCAGTCCACTTTCCAACTGGATTTTGCCAGTTCACCCAGTAAAATCCAGTTGGAAAGTGCACTGAAAGTAGATTATTCAGTCAGTGTCACCGCAGCCCTAGTTTCCTTCCCCAGTGTTGGATTCAGGAATGCTGGTAGCTGGGGAGGATATTTGGGTATTGTTTGCACCCAAATTTGAGCCACATTCCCCTCTCCTCTTGCACGAGAAGGAACACCTCAACCTCTGGGTTGAACACAAGATGGAGGGTGAAATTAGCCAGGTTGGAGCCTTCCCACGGGCCTCTCCCTCAGCAGCTCCAACAAATCAGCCAGCAAGAGCACCCTGAGGAGACTAGTCATCCCATTCTGTCAGGACCTGTCATGACCCGGCCTGTGGCAGCCGGGCCTGGTAGGCCGGGGGTGCCTGAAGTAGAAAGTGTTGGGCCTACAACTCCCAGGGGCCCCCTGCATGTTTTGGTGCCAAAACGGGCTAATAGGAGGGGAGAGAGTATTGCAACAAAAAAACTGGGACCGGTTGGAAGTTGTTCTTTTTCCAGGGAGCAGGGCCTGTGGAAAAGCTGCTGTAGGAAAGAGGCCCTTGCCCTGAGGGAAGGGTGAGTAAACTCAGGCCTAACGAAGACAGAGAGCTAGGGACTGTGAGCCTAGTCATGTTAGGGCATTTGATTCCTTTTCTTTTCACCCACTTACTGATATTATCCATGCACCTTGTTTGTCTTCCCATTTTGGGCTGACCTCATATACAATAAACCTTCTGTTGTTACTGTTCACTCTGCCTGGTCCTCACGCTCATTTATTCGGACAAACAAGGGAGGTCTGAATGTTTGGGAGGGTACTCTGGGCCTTTCCAAGGAAACCTATATCCAGAGTGACGGCGGTGGCATCCAAGGACACCCCACCTGAGTCATGACAGGAGCGTTGTCCTATCTGGTATGTCCACGGGATCGGCAGACAGAAGACTCCTGGGGAGATCGGAGCTGTGGTCCAAGTGCTCTCAGGACCCCACAGCGGGCCTCCCTAAGATTATCTGCCTGGGAAAGTCCTGGTATTGACTGACCAAAGGCAAACCGTGCTTGCTTGCCTTTGGCCAACAGTATCCCCACCCCACCCACATCTGCCTGGGAGGGGTTGTGGCTCAGTGGAAGAGCCTCTGCTTTGCATGCAGAAGGTCCCCAGGTTCAGTCCCACTGGCAACCCTTCATGTGAGGAAAGCAGATATGTGCACAGCCCTCACCCCAGATTAGTGGGGGGGGGGGGTTGGAGGGGGATTGTTCCATGCCAGTCCTCGCTATGCATTTACACCTCACGTTCTCTCTGCCTTCAACACCCAGGATGTCCACATAGGAGCATCCTGTCCTTGAGAGTAATTCTCACTGTGATAATAGCGTTTGTGTGTGCACGCACACACAGCTGTCCGGGTTTCAGTCCACACTGACACCCACGCAGTAATCATCAGCCTTGTTTGAACCCTCTGTACCAGCTGCTCACTCCCCCCCCCCCCCCCGGATTAAGTGCTTCCACAGGCACAGTGCTGTTCTTTACGTAATTAAGATAGCAATTTCTCCTTGAAGTTGTTGTTTTTTTCCCTTTGTGGTAGAAATGGGTTGCTTGGTGCTGAATGGCCAGTACTCAGCAACTGCTAATAGAGAGTGGGGCTCGTTTCTGCCAGAGAATTGGACCCCCTGCTCAGCCATCCTATTTTTTCCTTAATATATTGTTTATGATTTCTGAATTGCTATTAATTGCCACTGGAGTGTGTTGTTCTTCCCCCCACCACTTTCTAACAAGCTTTCCTGTAACCAGCTCCAGCTGTTGATTCTCAGAGAAAAAAAGCAACGTAACCTCTTGTTGTGGAGTGATTCTTTAAATAGTGGATTTGATCATGTTTTGATCATTTTCTATTTTTGGCCAGGAAACAGACGGCTGTTCCAAGCAAGCCATCCTGTCTTTGCTGCTGCTTCTGGAGCTGTTGAACGAGCACCCCAGTGGCTGGATCCGCACCAGCTCTCTCGGTCCCAATTCACCTACATTTGCTGCTCCTTGTCCCGGCACCTGCATTTGCATAGTTCCTGTGGACCCTTAGGATCCTGTGCTAGGGAGCAATGCTCCCTCTAAGCTGTGGAGTCTTATGAGCGAAAATTCTTCTTGGTGAGCTACTGGTATTGAAGTTGTGAGCGAGCGATTTGGCTACTGCCATAAATTAGTTTGCTCTGGAGCCATCCTTCCTGAGCTAAGACAAAAATCTGTGAGCTGGAGGCTAAAAAACTGTGAGCTAGCTCACACCAACTCAGCTTAGAGGGAACACTGCTTAGGAAGTTTACCTTTGATATTAGTAAGGATGGGAATAACGTGCTAGAAGGAGGGGATGTGGTGTCACTGAATTATAATGTGTTCGGCTAGAACTGGGGAGTCCTCATCGGGATGGGGAATGTTCTTGTTCCCTGCTGGTCAAATCCTCACTTGCCCATGAAGCGAAATGATCATTTAGAATTTTTTTTAAATCTAGAGGCCTGTCATTATCTGAGTTGCTAAATGAGGGGTCCCCAAACTTTTTCCATTTGCAGGCTCCTTTGGGATTCTGACACACAGTGATGGGCACAGCTTTAAAATGGCTGCTGAAGGAGGCGGGACCAACCACAATATGGCTGCCACGGGAGGGGGAGCCAATCACAAAATGTCAGGGAGTGAGGATACACATAACTTTTAATAGTAATTCTTCAACGTTTCGAACAGAAACTCTGCTTAACTGGATACCTTTTTAAATGAACATACTGTTGTAAAGTATTTTCTTGTATTCACACAGCTCACTTTCACTGTGGCAGTAGTTGCTGCCTAAGCAATTTTTTTTTTAATGTGCACAACCAATCAGATCTCTGGTGGCTAATCAGAAGCCTTGTTAGACAAATGCTGCTCCTGCCTCATCCACTTTCCAAAAACACTCAGGGCGCCCAGGAAAGGTGTTGGCAGGCCCCATGGTATCCTTGGGCATACTATAGTTTACTTCACTTGTGCTCTGGAGATCTTTTTCTGCCCCTTCTGTCATGCTACAACTTGGAGTTCACCCAGTGAAGTTGATGGGCAGTAGGTTCAAGATAAAGGAAAATGCTTCTTCACACAATGCATAGTTTTATTATGGAACTCCTAGCTACAAGGTATAGTGGTGGCCACCAGTGTAGATGGCTTTAAAAGGAGATCAGAGGACAATTCCATTTGCATTTGGCCATGACAGCTAAAAGAACTGCCATGGCTGGTAATAGTATATCTCAGTTACTACCTGGCAACAGCAGGTAGAGAGACCTTGCTTGTAGGCCTTCTGAGTTATCAAATTGGCACTGTGGGAAACAGGATGCCAAACTAGATGGTCCACTAGAGTTGCCAGCCTCCAGGCAGGGCCTGGAGATCTCCCGCTTTTACAGCTGATCTCCAGCTGACAGAGATCAGCTCCCCTGGAGAAAATGGCTGCTTTGAAGGGTGGACTCTATGGCATTGTACCATGCTGAGGCCCCTCCCCTTCCCAACTCCTGCCCTCTCCTGGATCCACCCTCAAAGTCTCCAGGTATTTTCCAACCCAGACCTGGCAACCCTATGGTCCACTGATCTGATCCAGCAGGGCTCTTCTTATGTATGTCACCCTGATTCCTTTGGAGAAAGGTCTCAATAAAACTAAACAGACTGCTTTGGCATCTGTGCTCTATTATTGACCCCCCCCCCCCCCCATGGTAACTGGCCACTGTGTGAGGCAGGATACTGGACTAGATGGACCAGTGGTCTAATCCAGCAGAGTTTTTAGTGTGTTCAAACCTGCGCTTTCTATAGATTCCCCCCTTAAGCAGCCCAGTCAAAGATGAATAAAGACGGTTGAATTTTGGATTCTTCCATTTTTCTGGAAGTTTAGTTACATACTATGTTAAACAACTGCATGGATGTTTTCAGTGCTTTGGGTTTTTTCTCATGTAAGAAAAAATGTTTAAATATGTTACCGTTATTTGAAGACAAGTACAGTTTTTCTGCTCTTACCACATAGTTTACCACCTCCCTTTCATAATTCATGACTGGGCTTGGAGTGCATTCCCATAGGAGCCTTTGATAGCTATCCTTTCCGTGAGACTCCAGGAGATGTGGGCAGTTGGCTTTGATGGACTAGTCATGAATCGTTTGCTTCGGCCCCAGTCTATCTCTATCCCTCTTTGCATTAGCCTAAACAATCTGAGTTGTGGGGGCAACAAGCTGACGTGTTCCCTCTCAGTAAATCATTCCACACTGTTTTGAGCCCCCTCTACAAAAAACACTTGAAGGGGTTTTTGCCTTTCTTTGCAACCCAGAAGTGCATACAAAATTCAGCTTCTGCTTTTGGACTGGCTCTAGTCATGACCAAGCCAGTCATACTGCATTCATCAAGAAGTGTGTCTCGGAGGTCACCTTGATCACCCATTCGTTGCTCCAAGCAGAACAGTTTGGGAGGAGACGTAGTTAATGGCACTGCTGTACAGTTGTCTTTTCAAGATCAAAGGCAGTGAGCGCAAGACACCTCCTTTGACTTCTTCAGATGTTTGACCAGTCACCTATTCAGCTGTTGACTCAGCTACATTACCTAATCAGCATCGCGTACGGAGGACTGAGTGCCGGAGTGCATAAGCACACATGTAGATGAACAACTAATGTATTAGTTATTGCCATTTGCAAGAGTCAATACTGCAAGATTCTCTGCAGAGGGCTTCATCTGAAGCAATCTCAGTGAGGGGGGCCTGACTTGTCTGTTGCTGCCAACGAACAGGAGTCTTAAGGCATCTAAAAGACCAACGAGTTTTTATTTCAAAATAAAACTGCAGGCTGTGAAAGCTTATGTTGGAATAAAGCCTTGTCTTTAAGATGCCACAAGACTTCTGCTTATTTTTAACATAAAATAGTTGTACCTATTTAAAGGGGTAGCTGTAGCAGCCTGGTAGCCCGGCTTAACCCAACCTCATCAGGGTTTGGAAGCTAAGCTGTGGTTAATGCTTGAATGGGAGACCACCAAGAAAGACTGGGGTTGCTGTGCAGAAAAAGGTAATGGCGAACCACCACTCTCATCTCTTGTCTCAAAACCCCCATGGGCCTGGGGTTGCCACGAGTTGGTTGTTGCAACTTGACGGTACACAATTATTATGTTTACCTGTAGCTGCCTGGAATTGATGCCATGCCTTCTGTGCCAGGGTGGTAGGTGGTTGATCAGTGTTCATTCATGCAAGCCTGTAAAAACACTGCCTGACTGACTGATGACTGTGTAGTTTAGTTTCAGGTGGGTAGCCACATTTGTTTGAAGCAACAGAACAAAGTCAGTCCAGTGGCACCTTTAAGACCAACAAAGTTCTATTCAAGGTATAAGCTTTCATGTGCAGGCATACTTCTTCAGATACTGTGAAACAGAATTTCCTCAACTGTTACATGGCGGGTGGGGGGATTTAGTTGCCAAGAAGGGCGAGTTAGAGTCAAGATGCATAAGTAACTGGGCAATTATAGATGAGATTGGATTAAGGTGGTTGGTAAGATCTGTGAATGGCAATAAATTAGCATACAAATACAAGAGTTAACAAACAGATGTGAGAATGGAAGTTTGAGTGCAGTGGTTAGTGTGTGAGACTAGGACCTGGGAAACCCAGGCTCAGATCTCTACTCAGCTATTGAAGCTCTCTGGGTGACCTCGGCCTAGTCACTCAACCTAACCTACCTTCCTGGGTTGTTGTGAGAAGCAAAATGGAGGGAATACCCCTATATGGCATTCTGAGCACCTTGGAGGAAGTGAATTGTTGTCCTCAAAGTATTGTCTGATGTAATACAAAAGTATAGTCTGGTGTGAGGTGACTGCTTCACTTAAGCACTTATGTTGATATAGCACTCATATAGGAATGAGGGTCTTTCCAAATGAAAGTGATGATGTTCAGTGCTGTTCTCATCCTCGCAGGGAGGGCAGGGTATAAATATGAAGAAAGAAAGAAAGAAAATCCTACTTCATTTGTTGTCGGGTCAAATCGTGTAATGGTTAAAGCATCAGATCAAGATAGGAGGGTGGACCCTGAATTCCGTTTCCCCGCTAGGCCAGTGAAGATTGTCTGGTGCCCTCAGGCCTGTCACTCCACTTACCTAGGCTCCTTGGAGGAAGGGTGGGATAAATATGGGATCGAGATCAGGTTTGAAGACTAGCTGCAAGGGAAGACTTGGCATTATTTACTAGCTCTATGAGCATATTATGCTGTCGTTAAAAGATCTTGACAGATTTGCAGTTCGTTGCTGGACTCAGTTCAGAGTACTGGTTTTGACTGTTCGCAGTTAGACTTCCAGGGGCCTGCGTGGCTGAAGGACCACTTTCTCTTTCAGGAACCTGGCCATCAATTAACGTCATCATTTGAGACATTTATTTTATCATTTTATTTTGACTTTTTACACCCCACTTTTTCCTCGACGTAGATCCGGAGTGGCTCACAGCTTCCTTCTCACTTCCTCCATTTTATTCTCACAGTACTATTGCTGTGCATTTATTTATTTATTTGTGATTCAAGAAGGTGGTTTAATAAAGGGAACAGGACTGTGGGCTGCACTACTGTACACAGCATACCTTATCTGTTTGCTATATGTGTTATCTTGCTGTTCCTACATTCTTATCTACCTATATAATTCCACTTTTTGGCACTGTTAAGCTTTGTTCTCAGAGATTTCTGTTCATCCCAGCCCTATTACTTAGTTTATCAAATGTGTTATTCTGTCAGTTGCACTGATTGCCATTGTTTAGTCTGTCTTGGCTCTCAGTGAGAAAGGCAAACTATGACAAATGTAAATAAAATAAAATAAAGTTAAACCATTTTTATGCCTCCTCTCCACCCACTTAGGGTCACCAACAGTCCAAACCATTAAAACAAGCTTTCTTTAGATAAATAAAAAAATTAAACAAAAGCACATAACAGGAAGGAGGGGCAGATGTACCGTAACAACCCTGTGAGGTAAGTTTGGCAAAGGGTGTGACTGGCCAAAGGCCATCCAGCAACCTTCCATGGAAGACTGGGGATTCATACTAAGTGGTCTTAGTATGCTGTAACAAAACCTTCAGAAATGAGAAAAGTACCTAAGGGAGGGCCTCCTCTGGTGACCCAAGCTCAAACTGTGGAACTAATCATGCTACTGGGTGCCATCATTTAGGCCCCGTGCAAAGGCCATCCTGTTCTCTGATACTTTGAATGGTAATGAAGAATTGTTTTCCCTAGTTCGATGCTGCTGTTTTCTCATCACATTCTCTTGCACATACATATGATTTTGCTGCTTCCAAATTACTATTTATTGGGGAATTTTAACATTTATTTGTGAGTATTTTATTTCACCTTTAAAAGGGACTAGACAAAATGGAGGAGCAGTGCATCAACAGCAGTGAATGTTCAGAGGCAGTGCGCCTTAGCGTAGCAGTGCTGTGGGAGACAACAGCAAGAGAAGGCATTGGATCTAGCATGGCCTAGTGGTTAGAGTGTCTCACTAGGATCTGGGAGACTCCGGTTCGAATCCACACTCTGTTCTGGAAACTTGTGGAGTGACTTCTGGTCAGCCACTCTCTCTCAGCATAATCTTCACAGGACGGTTGTTGTGAGGATAAAATGGAGGATGGGAGGACAAATGTTGTAATCTATGTGAAATAAGTTCTGTATAAATATCCATGGCGTAGGGAGGCTAGAGAGAAATGGATCAAACCACTTATGTGCGAAATGAAGTTCCCCTAGATTATTTTAGTTACTACATTATTAATGGATTCTAGGCCAGCAAATATTCTTTGGTTAGCTGAATTCCTTGTTCAGGCCATTAGAATTCAGGCAGCCTTTGACAGGACATCATCTCTAATGTGGTACAGCCTGCTCTCTCTGGCTTGAATTCTTCCTTCTTTTATCTTATTCCTAGTTGGGCTTGATTGATAACTGCTCAAGACTTGTAGGTCAGAGGTAGGGTTGCCAGCTCTGGGTTGGGAAATCCCTGGAGATTTTGTGGGTGGAGCTGGGGAGGGAGGGGTTTAGGGAGAGGCAGGACCCCAGTGGGATAGAGTGCCATAGAGTCCACCCTCCAAAGGAGCCATTTTCTCCAGGGGAACTGATCTCTGTTGCCTGATCAGTTCAAACTCTATGAGATCTCCAGGCCCCACCTGGAGGTTGGCAACCTTAGGTGAAAGAAGGCTGTTGTAAGCTGCTTTAGGTCACCAGTAAGGGGGGGGGGGGGCAGGATATAAGTGCCTAAATAAATAAATGGGTTTCTGGGAGCCATTTGTTTAGCCATCATCAGAAATCTGATGGTGACCTAAATGGACTCCTGATCGTATCTAGCAGGGCCACTCCTGAATGCTTATGTTCTCCGTTCTTTTATCAGTTTTGTTTACAAGCCACCCTGAGGGCATCTATGTTGAAAGGTAGAATATAAATTCTTTAAATACGTCAACCAGTGCTGGCTATTCCCGAATATATATATATATATACTAAATTATATTAGAGTCGGAAGAGAAGAGATGGCTAAAATTTATTGCTGAGGTGAAGAACAATCCACCTCCTGTGTTCTGCGTGCCTGTCTTCACTCTGATGATTTGTCTTCTGTCTCTTCTCTTGCTCCAAGGATGCTTCTGCAGTTTGGGGCTGATTTATACCAACAAATCCTGCACCATGCCTCCCATCACCTTCCAGGATTTACCGCTGAACATCTACATGGTCATTTTCGGCACCGGCATCTTCGTCTTCGTCCTTAGCCTCATTTTTTGCTGCTACTTCATTAGGTGAGTCATGGTCTCAGGGGACTTGTCAGCCCAGATGGTGCAGCAGTGGAGAAACCCAGGAGAATGCAACTGGGTTTCTGGCTGCAGTCGACTCTTCTGATCTATCTTTGCTGTAATATGGGATTAAAGAGGACGGAGCCTTCACATCATTCAAACCCAACTGATGAATTAATCCTCCTTTCAGAGCCCAGGGCTGGAATCAAATTGGGGTTAGTGGATGGTTTGCCTGGAGCACTGGCTTGTCACGCCTTTCGAGAGGGGCCATGGCTCAACTGTACAGCATCTGCTTTGCATTCCGAAGGTCCTGGGTTTATTATTTTATTTTATTATTTTATTTTTCGGATTTATATTCTGCCCTTCCCACAAGTGAGTTGAGGGCGGATTACAGAGCCATTCGGCATCACGATATATAAATACATTAATACAATACAAATACATTAATAATCAGATCAAAACAGTTAAGAACAATAATTTAAAACAGATTGCACTATTTGTTAGTGCCCACAATCTCCAGAGCTGGTGTTGTTGGGTCTCTGAGACCTGCTTAATCTGGGCCACATAGAGATGGTGGACTTCAGCAGGGGAGGCTGACTTTTTCACTGGACACCTGCTGCCTCAACCAAAGGCCTGGCGGAACAGCTTCATTTTACAGGCCCTGAGGAATGGCAGTAGATCTTACAGGGCCCTGGTCTCATGCGGGAGCATGTTCCACCAGGCTGGGGCCAGGACAGAAAAAGCACTGACCCTGGTTGATGCTAAGTGGACATCCCTTGGACCAGGGACAACCAGCAAATCTTGATAGGCAGAGCGCAAGGCTCTCCGGGGCACATATGGGGATCCCTGGCCTTGCTAGTTAAAAGGATCAAAAGTAGGTAATATGAAAAACCTCTTGCTGAGTCCCTAGGAAGCTGCTGCCATTCACAGTTAAAATTGTTGACCACAGTAGAACAACAGTTAGACACGGTATATGGTGGCTCCATGAGTTGTTTTAAACTCCCGGGATGAAATGGCTTGTTTTGAGAACAGGAAAGTCTTTGTGAAAAATAAATCAGCAGCAGCTGATGCCCCTCCAAAAGCATCTAGTGCTCCAGACTCCTCCCGTCTGACCTATTCAGTTCTGCTCAACCCTAGTGGGTTAATCCAGATCCGCAACCACCCGTGGTTAGGTAACACTAGGAAGAAATCTCTTTCGCTAGTATGGCCGTGAGCATGGTTGGGCTGCTTAAAGTAATTTTTTTTTAAAGTTCATATTGACTTAAGGAGGCTGCTTATTATGACTGGATGGAAAGCTTCTGAACCAGACCTGAACTAATCCCTTGAGCACAGCACATTAGAACAGGAAGTAAAGGAGAAATTCTGCCCATTGTTGATAACTGTAAGCTGCTCTCCATCATGTTGGTTGGAGACAGACTGTAGTTCTGTGGTAGTGCGCCTGCTCTTTGCACCCAGAAAATCCCAGGTTCAGTCTCCAGCATCTTTGTTTTCAGGAGCTCGGGTAGCCAGAGCCAAGAAAGATCTTTTCCCCACCTGGGAATTGCTGCCATCAGAATAGAGAGTACTGAGCTAAATGGACCACAGTCAGACTCTCTTAGCATACGGCAGAATTACAGATATTTTCAGGTGGGGTTCAGTGTGCTATACACAAAAGCCCTCAAAGGATGAATACAAGAGTGTCCACAAGAGTGAGATCAGAAGCAGAATTGCACCTTTTCACTGGATCAGTGGCTAGGGAATAGTAAGGTTAATTTAGTGCAACCCATATTCTTGCTATTTGGCGAGCACAACCAGACAATAAAAGACACCAGTAAAACTATTTTTGATCTTTGCAGAAGGCTCAGAGGCCTGAGACAGAAGGAATCCAGATTGTTTTAAACCAAATGGATTTAGAGACACCCTCCCCCCCCCCCCCCCCCCGGTCTTACCATTTTGTAAGAATTTAGTAACCCCTGTGTTTTTCCATTCTGGCATATGGAAACCACTTCCTTGAGGAAATGTCAGCATTTGGTGAGACTACCAAAACCAATGGGTTGTAGTTAACATTTTGCATACTCTGGAGCTAATGAAGTGTTGGGGAGGAGGTAGAGGTGGGAGTCCTGGTCTCCTTGATCAGGCAGTTCAGGGGTCTGATTAAAAGCCAAGTCACATGATCAAATTAGCATTATGAGGCTGTGCGGTGCATGGCTTTCTGCAGAGTAAAGAGGATCTGTGACTGACAGCACAGCTGCACACTCCTTGCAATTCAACCTGGTTTCAGCAGGCGATAAGCTTGCCATCACCAGTTTGGGAAATTCTTGAAGATTTGGGCACAGTGCCTGGGGACAGGAAGATGCTCAGTGGATATGTGATACGCTCTAAAGCTGCCATTCTGCCCCAGGGAACTCAATTACATAATCAGGAGAATTAATTAATTAAGGACAAAGAGCCCTGCTAGATCAGACCAGTGCTCTGTTTAGTCCAGCATCCTGTCTCACACGGTGGCCAACCGGTTCCTCTGGATGCAATAGGGCATAGAGGTCAAGATTTACCCCTGATGTTGTGCCCTAACACTTGTATTCCGAGGTTTACTGCCTCTGATTGTGGAGGCTCCCTTTGGTCACCATGGCTAGTAGACACTGATATTCAGTAGCCCTATCAGTCCGTGTGAAATGTTCTGCCAACCACATGACTTCTGTACTGTCTGCTGAGCTCTGGGCCAGTGGAAGACATTTTTGAAAGCAAAGACAGTTGTTCTAAATGGCATTATTTCTCTAACAACGTGGTGCACAATCCACTGGAAGATTCCCTGAGCCTAGTTGAAATGAACAGGCTTTATTTATAAGGGTCCTGGGGTTTGTCCCTGGAACTCAAAACATGCTCTGGGACTGAGCCTTGGAGGACCTGAAAATAGGCCTTGGTGTGGATTCAGCAATAGAAGATGCTTTTAGGAGTGTCAGGGAATTCCTGAAACCATAACAGCAGTTTTATTTTCTCAAGGAAGAGGACAATAAAAGGGTGCCCAGAGGTCAGAGAGGGCTGGAGATGAGTTTTAGTTCAGAGGTAGCCATTTGCTTACTTGCCAGAGGGACAGGATAGATGTTGTAAAACATAATTTGAGCTATGAAGATGTGAACCACATGAGAGATGTCATGATTAGAAATGGTTTGGCGTATCGGCTCCTGTGGGGCATGTCCCCTAAATCCCACCAAAGAAAGCAGGAAGGTTTAAAAGGCTGACTCTTCCTTTGTTCAAATGCTGTGCTACCCTAGCTTAGACCCATGTTTATGTTATTTTCCTTAGATCTGTAGCCAGTAAGCATGGCAGCTGTTTTCCATGTCTGCTCTAGTTTAATCTACAGTAATCAAGTTTCTTTCCTGTTTAAGAAAGCAGACAGTGTTTCAGCTCCTCCCGATGCACCTAGATCGCCTACACATGCTCAGACACACATGCACGGGGGGGTGAAGTGAGTGGAAAGCTCTAACCTTTGTTCTTGTTCAGAGGCAGCCTTCCCAGGGTTCGTCAAGGCACTAGCTATGTGAAAAGGCAGGGTTTTGTAACTTGGAGTGCTGGCGATGCATGCAAGCACACAACACACATGTAAGAATATGTAGACCCAGGATGGGTTTGTGGCAGGCCCTGTCCAAGATCAGCCGCCTCTGCAGGCAGAACTGCAGACTGTTCAGGACTGGTCTGGTTCCCCCCACCCCCATCCAGCATTGACGATGGTCTCTGTTTGGGGCATGAATGTATAGCAGTTGGTGGGTGTTGGAATGCAGTGCGGGATGCAGCCTTGACCGGAGGAGGCTTTGGGCAGTGCCACGTGGGATGTGCTGATAGATTAGAGAGTGGATGAATGTGGCTCTGTCCTGTGGGGTCTCTGAGCTCCTGGCTTTAGACTTCTGAACAGTGAAGCTTTTTATCAGGTCTTCTGAGCAAATACATATTGAATGGGGTTTTAGGGCTGCTTCCCATGTTAAGCCAGGCCTGGGTCGCTAACCTCCATGGCAGCTCAGCCCACAGATGAAGATGTCATGGGCGGGCAGACAAAGGACTCTGCTTATAGGAGGCCCGCTGCCCCCGTTGTGTGCCCAGATGGGCCTTCCACCGCCACCCCCGTTACCATCACCGGCAAAGGCGTTGCTAAGGAGCCTGCAGATAATTTAGCCCAGATGCTTTGCATGCCGCTAATGGGGTGGGCTCCTAGCATCTGGAGGGAGGAACACAAGGGGGCTCTTTCTTCAAAAGAGCATTTTTCCACTGCTTCAGAAGATTGTTTCAGGTGGGTAGCCATGTTAGTCTGCAGTAGCACAACAGAACTCAAGTCCGGTTGCACCTTAGAGACCAATAAATTTCTCCAGGGTATAAGCTCTTGTGAGTCAGAGCTCAGTTTGTTCGATACAAGTGGCGAACTGAGCTTTGACATACGAAAGCTTATCCCCTGGAAAAAGTTGTTGCTCTCTTAAAGGGCTACTGGACTCAGACTTGTCCCAGACATTCCCAAAATCCGCAAAGCGCCTTTGTCCTTCAGCCTCTGGGTTGGCAGCCGTGTCTCTCGAACATCAAATAAGGCGCACTGCCAAGCCGAGGTGGCCCGCACTCACTCTGATGTCACAGGAAATGGCAGGAAGTTGGGGGAGAGTATTGTTCATGTGGCTGGGCCAGATAGAAGCATTGTTTCTGAAGAATGAAGGGAAGATGTCGTGGTCCCATCCTCTATTTAAGGAAAAGTTATTTTTAAACTTTGCATTCATCTGCAGCTGGGACATCTAAAGAGAACCAAGCAGATTACATAGGGCTACTGTCTCCCAACTAGTTGGAACTTCCGTTCAGTGAGCCATTTGAGGGAGGGGATAGTTTACATCTGGCTTCTCCAGACCAGCTGACAGGAGCACTGCTTTGAAAGGGAGGCATCCAATTTTAAGGCCGATCTTCCCTCTCACCCCTTCAGTTTGAAACTGAGCTGTGCTGCTGTTTGGATCACCTTGACCAAGGTTTCCTCAGCATTTTTATGGGAACTTCTGGGAAGCATTCCAAGAACCAAGCTTAATCAAGCCAAAGCACCTCAGCTTGGATTGGCAGGGCTAAGCTAGATAGCTGGGGTGTAAGGTCTTGGAGGAAGATCAGACAACAGAATCTGGGAAGGAACAGAGGCAGGGGATAAGTCAGAGGCTGCTGGAAAAACTGGCCCCTCTTTTTAAGCCCATAGATCTCTTTCAGCACTCTTATTGGTGCGGTCCTGGTGTACAAAATTGGTGAGCCCTGGCTGGTCCCTCTTGAGCAAAACAGTATTAAGCAGAAGCTGTGCAGAGAACACAATTGCTTTCCACCACGGACAGAGAAAAGCAGGCATCGCTTTGGCATTTCCCAGTGTTCCCTCTAAACTGAGTTAGTGTGAGCTAGCTCACAGTTTTTTAGCCTCCAGCTCACACATTTTTGTCTTAGCTCAGAAAGGATGGCTCCAGAGCAAACTGATTTATGCAGCGGCCAAATTGCTCGCTCACAACTTTAATGCCAGTAGCTCACAAAGTAGAATTTTTGCACACAGGACTCCACAGCTTAGAGGGAGCATTGAATCTGACCCAGCCCCAAGGACTTATTGGTGCATGTTTTCACTGGCCTCTGCAGCTCCCGTGGGCCAGACTGGTCCAGGCTAACCAAGATGATGAGAGAGGACATCATCTCCTCTGTCTGCCACACAGGGGTCTCAGATCCAAGGTTCAGTGGCAAAGAGGAGTGACAGCAAGGTGAAAGATTGCCGTCGTTGACTTGGATCCTTCCCAGCTCTGGTGAAACAAACACATCTTGTCACATCATGTTTTGGTGTCCAGGGACCAAAGAAGGGCAGGGAAGACTGCTGTTGCTGTTTCCAATGTCGGCTTCTCCCTCCTACTTTACAGCATTGTTGGGTAGAATCTGCTGAGGTGTTGGGTCAGACATATGTCCAGTGCCAGTGCTACGTGTCCCATAGGCCTGCAGTGGAGACCGGCAGAGTCAGAAAGGAGACTCCATTATATGAGGACTGAAGGGGCATTGTGATGTCTTTCAGATGGGCTCTTAATCCATTTTGATAGTTCCAGAAGGTAGCCATCTTGGTCTGCAGTAGAACCCAGTTCTCCCAGACCAGAGTCTGCGCTCCTAGCCACTATACCAAACTGGCTCTCCTGTGGCTCCCGGAGCCTTCTCTTTTGAGCCAGAGTAAAATAACCACCCACTTTATTCCCGTCCCTTTAATCTCTTTAATGGCTTTTTAAATTTTATCAGCTGAAAATCCAGATCACCTGTTGAAAAGGAAGGTGGGACTTGCCAGGCTGTAATGGGGGGAGAGCAAGAATCTCATCGTATCAGCCCTACTCTGATATAATAGAAAGGGGGACCGGCTTACAAGTGGCATGGGGACACCTCCGCCCCGCTCGCTCCTCCTTCGGCAGTGGAGGTGGCTTTTCCATCCTCCACATGGAAACAGGTTAGTTGGAGTGTCTGGAAATGAGAGGGTCCCATCTGTCCTAGAACTGTCTGTTCAGTCATCATCTTCTGCTACTTACGTGGGCCAGGCCCATTGCGATGGCCCGCAAAGATCTGAAGCACACCTTAGTTTTTCTTCTGATCTTGCTCTCGGGTGCCTGTAGGCTAGCTCAGGCTTGATCCAGCAGATTTAGCTCAGGCTTGATCCTCACATCAGCTACTGGCTCGTTCCTTGCCGAGAGGGCCAGTAGTTGATGCGAGGTGGACACTCTTGCCGGGTCTCAGCCCGCCTTCCCTGGAGTTGCCTCTTGATCAGATGCCGGACATGGCTCAGCAAAGAACCCGCTGCCGTCCCAGGGAACAGCCGCGGCAGGAGTGGCTTCGGCTGTCTCTCGGCCCAGCCCGGATTGCTGCCTGAGCACAAAGAATCTGTGTCTGCACAAAACAGGGCTATTATTCGCAGTCAATTTTCTGCCTCCCACAGCTCAGGCCAGCTGGATTTTCTTCCCCAGCAGCAAATGGGCATTTGTCCTCGACTGTGGTTCAGCTGAGCCGTGACCGGAAGCTCCAGAGGTGGAGCCCTTGCTAGCATCCTTCAGCATTTTCCCTGCATGTCTGGACCTCGCTGCTCATCCCTCATTGAATCCCAGTGCTTGAAGCCTATGGCTGAGCAGAAGCCACATTCTGAGTTCCTTCTCACAACTCTCCTAGTGAGAAATCTGGATGTGCAAACTGTTTCATAGTGCCGTCTGTCTAGCCGACCAGGCTTATTGAAGGGCTCCGCCACTTGTCCCATTAACGTCAGTAAGCTCTCATGTGAAAGTCTAAATTACAGCACTATTACTGGTGGGTAGGGCTGTCAAGTAGAAGCCAACCTACAGTGACCTTGATAAGTATTGGAGTCGGGAGTCCATGGAATAGTGAAACAGCTAGATCTTTATTGCTGGTCCGGATGAAGCATACAACCCAGGGCTCGAAGCCCTCCTTTTATGCTGGTCAGGGACAATCCCCTGACCTCACCCAACTGGCCTGATAGGCTATTAGAAGGCTATTTACATTTCATAGGTTCCCTGGGAGAAACCTAGGTACAGGATTGGTGGCCGGTTTGAATCCACCTGGCCTTTGTTCTACCTGGCTGAAGCTCAGGTAGTTTCTTGGCCATGTGCTCTGGCCATGCTCTGGCCATGTGCTCTGGCCATGCGGTCGCAATTAAGAGAGCACACGGCGACCGCATGGTCAATACATAACAGACCTCATAGAGTTTTCTAGGCAAGGGATGGACAGAGGTGGTTTGCCAGTGCCTGCCTCTTTGTAGCAACCCTGGACTTCTTTGGTGATCTCCCATCCAAATGCTAGCCGGAGCTGATCTTCCTTAGCTTCTGAGATCAAGCTAGCCTGAGACATCCAGGTTAGGGTACAGAAATATTGCCTCCTGATTTAACAACAGTTGCTAGTGGACCTTAAAACTTTAAAGTGCGCTTGCTGGCGTAAAGACCTGAAGAACCCGGGTGGATCAGCTAAGTGTCCCATCTAGTCCCACATCCTTTTTCGTATAACAGCCAACCATTTGCCGTGGAGGGCCAACAGATAGGGCACAGAAGCCAAGGCCTTCTCCTGGTGTTGCCTCCTAGCACTGGAGGTTTAGTGTCTCTGGACATAGTCACCATGGCTAGTAGCCCCCGATGGACCTATCCCACATGCATCTTGTCTAATCCCCTTTTAAAGCTGTCTACGCTTGTGGCAATTACCATCACACAATTTAATTACTCATTGAGTAAAGAAGTATTTCCTTTTGTCCATCCTGAATCTGTTGCCCAGCAGCTTACTTAGGTGCTCCCAAATTCCAGTCCTTAGAGATCCTAAACCAGTAGTGGAAATTGAGCTCAAGGCGCAGAAGAACTCTGGTCATTTATAAACAATGACAACAGTGGAAGCAGTGCAGAGTGATTTGATTGTGATGTGCTTCACGCACACGAAGCTGCCTTATAGCGAATCATATCCTTAGTTCATCAGGGGTCAGTATTATCTACTCAGACTGGCAGTGGCTTTCCAGGGTCTTGGGTGGAAGCCTTTCCCATCTCCTCCTACCTAACCTGTTCCTCTTAACCGGAGACGCTGGGGACTGAACCTGAGATCTTCTGCACGCAAAGCAGAGGTTCTGCTGCTGAGCCGCAGCCCCTCCCCTCAAATGCTTAAAAAGGCCCAAGGCCAAAGCCATCACTGGCTTCAAGTACCTACTCAGGCATTTGGTTGTCAAGAGGGCTCTCTGAGACATCTGACTGACAGGACAATCTAGACTTGTTTCCACTTGGCAAGCTTTCAGGCGGTAGTAAGCTCCTTCAAACAGGCAGACATTTCAGAGCAAAAGAGTTGGGGTGGGGTGGAGTAATCACCAGTGTTCCCTCTAAGCTGAGTTAGTGTGAGCTAGCTCACATTTTTTTAGCCTCTGGCTCACACATTTTGGTCTCAGCTCAGGAAGGATGGCTCCAGATCAATCTCATTTACGCAGCAGCCAAATCGCTCACTCACAACTTTAATGCCAGAAGCTCACAAAGTAGAATTTTTGCTCACAAGACTCCACAGCTTAGAGGGAGCATTGGTAATCACATACCTAAAGTTTGGTATTTCCTTGCATGATTCTTGAGCAGGACATTTATACTGGCTTGGGGTTTTGAACTGCTAAGGGTGAGCTGCTGGGATACAGCATACTCACAAACATTCCAAGTGCTTGGGGAACACAGCTGTTGGCATGGGTGCAGTCCAGTTTCTGTGAAGTGAGAGGCAGTTGGCTTCTTGGTTACTCAGCATAAGGACTTGATGGGTAAATGAAGTCTCGAAAGCGAGTGAAAGGATAGAAGGGTGTTATTTAGGAGCATGATTCCTGGTTTGTAAGGGCTGGAGGGGTGTGTCCTGCATGGCTGGGCGTGGGCTAGTATTAGTGCTTTCCAAGAGGCATTGGGGATTCTTTTCCTAACTGTATTTGATAATGTTTATTTTCTTTGCAGCAAACTTCGGCATCAGGCACAGAGTGAAAGATTCGGTTACAAAGAGGTAAGGGAGCCGGGCTGGGTTTTAAGTTGTTTTCCTGATGCCTTCTGGCCTAGATCAAATAAGTGGTTTTGTGTATGAATGGGCATGGAGAGACACAGAGATGCCTCTCATTGAACCTTCAGGCTGTGGCTGTGGGGGCTGGCTTAGCCCCCTAATGTACAGCTGGAAGCGGAGGAAGTATTCCAGACAAAACAGGAATGTTTAGCCACCTGTGTAAGGTATATGGCTCACTGTGGACAACCAGATGCCTACAAGCAGATTGTGGAAGCCCAAGCCTCCCCCTGTTGTTGATCTCAAGTAACTGGTGTTCTTAGGTACACTGCCCCTGAACATGGAGGTTCTGTTTAGTCATCTTGGTTTACGGCCATGGATGCATCCCTCCTTCCTGAATCAGTGTCCCCGTTACAGACAGCCAAGGTCGTGGCCTGCGCCACATCTTGTGGTAGTGAATTCCCTAGGTGAATTATGCATTTTGTGCAAAGAAGTGCTTTCTTTCCTCTCTGCTAAATCTGCTGCCAGTTAACATCATTGAGTCCCCTCCCTGAGTTCTAATACCATGGAAGAAGGAGCAAAACTTCTCTCTCTTTCCACCTTCCCCGCAGTATGCATGACTGCATTGTTTTTCCCCACACATTTAGTTTTCCTTTTTTTCCTAACCAGAAAGCCACAAACTTTTGTAAGGACTGCCGAAGACCATCATGTCCATATTGCTGGACACAAGCAGTCAGGGAAACAGACCCCATTTCTCTTATTCCCTAATGTTAGAACCACCAGAAGGAACACCCTGCAGAGATCTTATGCCTTTCTATGCCTCTGGTTCATCGACTGGAACTCCAACAATAGCTATAGCTTTATAACTTTGCTGGGATTTTTTTGCCTTTTCCAAGATGGAATCCAGCTGCTGCAGCCCACCTGCTCGGTATAATCCAGGCTTAGACATCCAATTGGTATGTGCGCAGAGGCTGAACTACAGTTAAGATGTGCAGCTGAATTCATAGCGAAAGTAACCAGAGGTGGCTTTAAATCAGTGGAGGGTAGCATTGCCAACTGGCCTGGAGAAAAGAAGTGTCCTTTTTTAATAGAGACTTAAAGGGGTATTATTTATCAGGTGCAGTTATTTATCTCCATCCCATGAAAAGCTGTAACCTCCCATTCCCACGCATTAAACCTCAATTAAAGGGACAAGATGTTTTTCTCCAGACCAGTTGGCAACCTGCCAGGGACAAGATATTTTTCTCCAGACCAGTTGGCAACCCTGCTGGAAAGAAGCACAAAGCCTATGCATGCACCTGGCAACAAGCACATTCATTAGTGCCACTTGTCATGACATCTAAAAGAAGCCCTGGAGATTCCCCAGAAAGTGGCCAGTAGTCCACTAACAGACCACAGTTTAGTTTTTGCCAGCCCTGTTTCATGACTTAAACTGCAATCCTCTGATACTTACTGGGAAGCTTTACTGGATGGGACTTGACCTGTTTAGCCATACAGTCTAAACCACAGGTGGTCTTGAGAATTGATGTACTCCATAGAAGGCATCTCTGCTCAGGGAGATTGGTCTTTCCCCTTCTGTTACCATCTTCCACCAGCAGGTGAAGACTTTCATTTTGTTTTATTCGGCATTCCCTCAGTGATTCCCTCCTTCCCGACCAATGTTTTTAAGTTGTTGTTTTTATGTCTTCGTGTGTATTTTAGCTTTGGTTATAAATTGCTTTAACGGTCTGTTTTTGGGGAGGGGTTTTGAAGGTTTTAAAATGTGATTTCATTAGATATCTATTTTAATTCATTAGCTGCCTTGGTGGCCCTTGTGAGGGCTGAAAGGCGGGATATAAATGTTGTTAATAAATGAATAAATGGAATACATAAACAGAGTCTCCTGCAGAACAGAAGTTCCAAGTGACCCAGCAAAGAACCAGCTGCTGAGGCAGATTTTTTTTTAAAGGGGGGGTGGGGTTGTGAGGACAGAAACTTTGGTAAAGGGGAAACCAGTCCACATCCGACTGATGGGCCCACCCAGGGAGTCTGTCTGGTTTCTGCATAAGCCAAGATTCTCTGTGTGTTCAGTAGCGGCTGCTGTCTGCCCGCATGCTGATCGGCAGGATCAAAATACCTGCCCTGGTTATTCAGCACCATGTCCTGATCCTAATCGGCCTGCTTCTCTTTCCTGTTTTTTCTCCCAGGTGGTTTTGAAAGGTGATGCCAGAAAACTAAACTTGCACGGGGTGAGTGCGGAACACACTTTGATTAACTCAGACAAGAGGTCTGGCATTTTACCCAGCCTTTCGAAAACAGGGCTCCATTGTGCTTTCCTCCTGGGCCACAGAGAGAACACAAGGGCAATCATTAGTTGCTGAAACACATGCCTCTGAATCTACACAAATATTCAGTATAACCCAGTGAATATGTGTGCAACTGAGCTAAACAAAAGCATCTAGAAGGAGGAGGAGATTGGATTTATACCCCGCCCTTCACTACACAAGGGAGTCTCAGAGCGGCTTACAAACTCCTTTCCCTTCCCCTCCCCACAACAGACACCCTGTGAGCAATGTTCCCTCTAAGCTGTGGAGTCCTGTGAGCAAAAATTCTACTTTCTGAGTTACTGGCATTGAAGTGGTGAGCGAGCCATTTGGCTGCTGCATAAATTAGTTTGCTCTGGAGCCCTCCTTCCTGAGCTAAGACAAGAATGTGTGAGCCGGAGGCTAAAAGACTGTGAGCTAGCTCACACTAACTCAGCTTAGAGGGAACACTGCCTGTGAGGTAGGTGGGGCTGAGAGAGCTCTGACAGAAACTGCTCTTTTTCAAGAACAGCTGTGCCAGAACTGTGGCTTGCCCAAGGTCATCCAGCAGGTGCAAGTGGAGGAGTGGGGAATCAAACCCGGTTCTCCTAGATTAGAGTCTACACCAAACTGGCAAACCATTCAAGCAAATCCGCAGCGAGAAGGCAAGAAGGGGGAGGATTCTACCTGAGATTCGTGGAAAACTCTCCTTTTTGGGGTGCCTCTACACAGATAGCTTAAATGGCTTCAGAAGTGCGGTGTAGTGATTAGAGTGTTGGACTAGGATCTGGGAGACCAAGGTTCAAATCCCTGCTCTGCCATGGAAGCATCCTGGGTGGCCTTGGGCCAGTCACACACACTCAGCCTAACCTACCTCACAGGGAGGTTGTGTGGCTAAAATGGAGGAGAGGAGAATGGTGTAAGCTACTGTGGGTCCCCTTTGGGGATAAAGGAAGAAAACTGATGATAATAATGAATTTGCATCCAGCTCCTACAGACCACATGCTCTGGGATCTCCTGGTCCTCCATTAGAGCAAATTCTTGATGCATAGGAAGACAAAGTAGCAACCTCTGATGGAAGTTGTTGAAAGTAATGGGGTAGATCCAGCCCCCCTCCCACCACTCCACTGAGCAAAGCTTGTTTACTTCTTAATATATTTATAGCCCACCTTTCCTTTTGACACAAGTCTGATGCCTCGCTCCACTCCAAGGAGCCTTTCTCCAAATTAATTTCAGAAGGTAGCTGTGTTGGTCTGCAGTGGAACACCTAGATATAGGTATGGCAGCCAAGTTTCAAAAGATGGTGCAGGGAGATTTCTGCTCAACTTCATGGGAAGCATCTGGGGAGAACAGCTAGATCAGAGGTGTCGAACTCATTTGTTATGAGGGCCAGATCTGACATAAATGAGACCTTGTTGGGCCGGACCATGTGTGTCATAAAATGTAATGCCAGGTAGCAGAGATATAAACTTTATATAGGGCACAAAGACAAAGATTTTTTTTACTTAAAATAAAAACATGCTCAAAACATTAGCACTCTTGCAATATTTTGTTTATTTAACAGTCTCTGATAACTGACACCTCTTGCTCCGAATTATTGCATCAGAATGTCTGTGCTGTTGCAATCTTGAGTATGCTGGTCAGGTGTGTATCTGTTAAGCCGCAAACCTACTTTTGATTTATTGACATTCACCACAGAAATCTCATGCTCAGAGTTCTGAGTCTAGGACCCAGAGGAAAACATAAAATGGCTGAGAAGTTGAAAGAGGCTGGCAAAGCTAGCTGTGATGCAGCAGCAGCAACAGAACTGGCAGCAGGAGATGGCCAGTTCCAGGGTGGGCCTGATAGAAGCCCTCGGGGGGCCTCATCCGGCCCCCGGGCCGCATGTTTGACACCCCTGAGCTAGATTGCAGGACACTAGAGACCAGCAAAGTTTTCAGGGTATGTGCTTCTGAGAGTCAGAGCTCCCTTCACCAGATTCCTTTCATATCTTTCTTACCTTTCTTTTTAAAATATGTTTTGTATATGTGCATGCTTGCCTGGAAGTCATGGTTGACTGGGGGCTTGGACGTTTTTCAGAGTGGTGGCTTGATGAGCCTGCCTCTGCGTCCCATCTCTGGCGTTCCTTGGAGGTCTCCCTTCCAAGTACTTGCCAGGGTCAGCCCTGCTTAGCTTCCAAGATCTGACGAGATCGGGCTTGCCTGAACAATCTAGGTCAGGCTTATGTATCGTTTGTTTCCCTTCATTTCTCCTAATTAAATGTCTCTTCCATTGGAAGAAGAACCATTTAAGCTGGAGGAAGGCTTCTTGAAGGATGGTTGGATCCACTCAGTATCATAGTCTAATTTGACTCCAGGCATAAATTAGCCATGTACCCTTGCGTCATCTGCAATATTTGGGGGTGGGGGGGGTCCGGTGTGAATTCTCAGTTCATGTGGGGATGCCTACCTAAGAAGACTTAATCTTGAGCTGGCCCTGTCCTGCTTCAGTGCTTCACATGCCCAGCAGTAGTCGATGTGGGGAAAAGAGAGCTTATTTTCCACATTTGGGTATATAGCAGTGGTGGCAAACCTATGGCACGTGTGCCAGAGGTGGCACTCAGAGCCCTCTCTGTGGGCACGCACGGCATCGCCCCAGCACAGAGTACGCAAGATTGGACAGCAAAAATCACATTAATTGTCCAAAAGCATGCCAAATGCAAACTTTTACTTTTCAATAAAAAGTTGTTTGTATCATTGAAAGCTCTGTTATTGTGTTTTTCTTTTAAGACAAAAGATGTTAATGTATGAGTTGTTTTTTCTAAAACGAAAACCTCAGTATTCAGGTTAAATTGCCGTGTTGGCACTTTGCGATAAATAAGTGGGTTTTGGGTTGTAGTTTGGGCACTCGGTCTCTAAAAGGTTCACCATCACTGGTATATAGGCACCATACATGGCCATCTGGGTACACACTGCTACTATGAAAAGCTTCAGCACCACTTGCTGCGTTATGTCCATCAACCACGGCTCATAATGATTTATGACAACAGCACTGCAAACATCATTTTTCAGGTGTATGCAGTAGCATGTCAGAAGTTACATGCTGGATCTTTTGTGAGATGAAAACCCATTTTGCAGGCATATTTTGCGTTGATCCCACAGGTCCCTGGTACTCATTAGTTGTAGGGATGTGACAGAGCCAGAAGCTGTCCCAAAACTGCTGAAAATGAGCTGAGGTGCAAACCACGGTCCCATGGCAAGAGGTGTAAAATTTCTGGAACTTGTGAAGCCACCAGGGAGAGGAACTGAAAGTGACAAGAAGCTTGTCAAGTGTGAGCTTCTATTACTGTATTAGCAACATTGGAAGTATTGTTTATAGCTTAGCATATAAACTGGTTCTGTTTGGGCTGTTTGTAAAATCTACTTTACAGAAGTCTTTGTTTTATACAAGCAATGCTGCAGATACACCTAATAGTAAAGGGAGGGCTGTATCTTGTGCTCTCTTAGCATGTGTAGCTTAGGTTTTGTTTGTTTGTTTGTTTCTTGCCATCTGTCCAATAAGAAAAAAATTACAGTTGCAAATAGAAAACACATTTTTTTGCGTCCCCCCCCCCCCCAAGAGCGTGTACATCTCTTCCCGTGAGTGTTTCAGCCTAACCTCGGAGATCCACATAACCCACATTCCCAACACACCAGCTGCATTGTGTAAACATGCCCTGGAGGTCACCCACATTGTAGACACAGTTTTATTCTTTATGCATCGGACAAAATGGACTCACAAAAGCTGATGCCATAGTTGGTTTTTAAGGTGCTGCCCAAGACTCTTGTTGTTTTGTTTGCAGCAGACTAAGCTTTCTACTCCTCCGGGGTAACTGAGAAGCCCCCAGTAGAATGGTGGCAGAACACATTGGCCACTCATGTCGGAGAGCATGTCGTAAGAGACCCCGGAGTACTCTGTTACTTTGGGAGCCTCCAAGGTCAAAGAAATCTTCCTCAGTTGCAGAGAACGGTGGGTCTAGGCCCCGCTCCATAGCTACTGGCGTCAAATGATTTGGCATCACGAGGACTGGAGATAGAGTTGCCAGCTCCAGGTTGGGAAATACCTGGGGATTTGTGGGGGTGGAGCCTGGAGACGAGAGGGTTGGGGAGGGAAGAGACTTCAGTGGGGAGTGCTGCCATAGAGTCCACCTTCCAAAGCAGACATTTTCTCCAGGTGAACTAATCTCTGTCACCTGGAGATCAGTTGTAATCGTGACCCTAACTGGGGAGTACCCTTGATTCTGTTTAATTCTATGTGTGCCTTTGTTCCCCCACCAAGGCTGAGTGAAACGTGGGACCCATTTTTGCTGTCAGTTCTGCCCTGGCTGAGGCGCGGTCTGGCTTTGTAACGCCTGCTGATTCTATCTCCTTCTCTCTCTCTCTCTCTCTCTCTCTCCCCCCGCAGCAGACTTGCGCCGTCTGCCTAGAAGACTTTAAAGTGAAAGATGAGCTGGGAGTGTTGCCATGCCAACATGCCTTCCACAGAAAGTGAGTAGCTGCCAAGAACGGCCCAAATAGCTCTTTTGTGCGCCTGGCTCTGCCAACCGCCCGGCGCTGGCTCGACACCCTTTGTGCCTGTGGCTGGGAAGGGAGGTATGCAGTTCCTCTGGCAGAAAGCCCAACTTCAAGGCCTCTTGGGCCAAGAGGCTGAGAGAAGGCCTCAGCTGGAGCTTCCTGGATTGTGGGAATAATGACAGTGATAAGAATAGTGGGGGTACCACTGGGGTCAGATGTTATCAAAGGATTAACCCCCTCAGTGTTTCAGTTTGGTCTAGCAGTTAAGTGTGCGGACTCTGATCTGGGAGAACCGGGTTTGATTCCTCACTCCTCCACTTGAAGCTGCTGGATGACCTTGGGCAAGCTGTAGTTCTGTCAGAGCTGTTCTTGAAAAAGAGCAGTTTCTGTCAGAACTCTCTCAGCCCCACCTACCTCACAGGGTGTCTGTTGTGGGGAGGGGAAGGGAAAGGAGATTGTAGGCCGCTCTAAGACTCCTTTGGGTAGTGAAGGGCAGGGTATAAATCCAATCTCTTCTTCTTCTTCTCCAAGTGCAAGAACTGTGGGGATTAAGCCTACAGAACTATGACCTCCTGGGTTAGACTTCCAGCCACCCTGAGTTAGCACATCCTCTCCAGCATTTCCTGGAGAGAAATCAGGACACTGGGGGAGTGGGGACTGTGGTGTAGCAGACTAAGATTTAGAAGACTCAAGGTCAGATCTTCACCATGTATCTCACTGGGTGACTTTTGAGTGCATCCTTCTCTTTCTCAACCTAACCTGCCTCGCAGGGTTGTTGTGAGCGCAAAGTGGATGAAGGGAGAATCACATACACTGCCCTGAGTTACTTGGAGGAAGGGTGGGATAAAAATTCACTTGCTAGGGAGACAAAAGCACAAAACAGACAGTAGCTTTTCCCCTTAAGTCTCTCTCTCTTTACCATCTCCGCCTCTGGTTTGCAGATTAAGCCCACTGTCCATTCTGCTTCTGGTGGTCCAATGTGAGCTGAGAGTGATGTCATGATTTGTGGCCACAGTTCTTGTTTTCTGAAAAAAGGAGGGTTTTTTTACCCAGTTTGGGGACCACAAAGCCATACAGAGTCAGGCCCCCGTAGTGATTAAACCTTTATGCTGTAAGGCATAAGCATCCCATTGGAGAAAGAAGTTGCACAATTCGTTGGTATCCCGAAGGTCTTTTCTCGTTTGCCCCTCATATCCGTCTGTTCAGTATCTTCTCTGCTGCTTAGGAGATCAACACTAGATATAATAGGGGGATCCACATTTATTAAAACCGGGGGTTGAAGTCGTGCTTTGTTCTGTTTCACCACCAGCTTGTCACATCCTGTTCAGTCCCAACACTGGGGGGGGGGGGGGGGGGGTTTTGCTCAAGTTGCATTGGTCACTAGCCAGATCCAGTTGGAGCGTGACAGGCCATTGACCAAGCAGCTGCCTAGAGCCATCGAGACTTTTCCATGGGGGAGCACAACAGTGATTCTTTTGCAAATGGTGTGTTTTTCTTCACAGTAATCCACACAATGAAAGGAAGTCTTAAATACCTTATATAATGTGATTTTGAAGGCAGATTTTCAATTTCTTTTTAATGTAGATGCATTTCAGCCTTTTTTGCAATTCAGAGGCGCGTAGGCCCCCTGTGGGTTACCTGCAATATAGACACTAGATGGACAGGGTTGTGGTGGTGGTTGTTTTGTGTGGGGGGGGAGCAAGAATAGCAACAGGAGTTTTAAAAGGGTTGAATGAATCAGACTGTTCCCATTTCTTGCCCAGGCAGATTTAAGGCCCCCTTAATTCACGACGCTGTCAGACATACTAAATAACGCACTTCCAGTGCATTAGGCAACTGGATTTTACTGTATAAAAAGGCAAAATCCACTCGCAGTCACTGAAGTGGATTGAAACTGCATTATTTAGCATGTGTGAAAGCACTCTTACTCAATAAGCGCGCTGAAGGGAAGCGATCAGAGGAATCAGGGCAAAGATGCAGAACTCTAGGTCGGGGTGACCAGACTTGCTTAAACGTAAGAGCCACATAGAATAAACATCAGATGTTTGAGAGCCGCAAGACATGAATAAATATTACCTGTTTTTATTGGAAAATATGCAGATTTGCTTTTTATTAACATTGAATGAGACTGCCAAAAATAATAACAAAAGGGGGTTAAAGCAGATACTGATAATGGTATTCATTTGTCCAAGGATATTTGTTTGCTAATGATACTTAGCTTCCCAGCTCCCCTGCCAGGAGCCACATAATATGTGTGAAAGAGCCACATGCGGCTCCTGAGCCACATTTTGGCCACCCCTGCTCTAGGTGGTCAGTGCTTAGCCTTTTCCCTGACATGCTAGTTTTCTGCTTGGAGGAAATTTTCTTGCAAGGGAGAGCACTGCATCTCGTGGGCCCCTGTCCCAAGTAGTACAGCCCAGACACAATTGCGCTGCCTTAGTGAGAAGTAGACCAGTAGCATGTGACCAGTGTGGAACAGTGCTTAGAGGATCAGGCCAGGAGCTGGAAGAACCAGGTTCAGAGCCCCACTCTGCCGTGGAAGCTCACTGGGTGACCTTGGGCCAGTCACATGCTCTCCGCCTAGCCTATTTCACCAAGCAGTGGTTGTGAGGATAAAACAGAGGAGAGGAGAACAGTGCTGCAAGTTTATTTGAGGCTTCGCTGGGGAGAAAGAAGAAGAATGTGCCATCGAGTCACAACCAACTCACGCCGACCCTGTTCATGGGGCCTTCCAGGCAAGAGATGAGCAGAGAGGTTGCTTGCCATTGCCTTCCTCAGTGTGGCAACCCCTGTCTCCCTTGGTGGTCTCCCCTCCAAATACTGACTGTGGCAAGCCCAAGCAAAGGTGGGCTATTTGCCCTGTTCTCATTGGGGAGAAAAGTGGTGTTATCAAGAACAGAGGCACAACACAGAAATAGAAGGGGGGAAAAAACCACTTGAAATTGAGCTGGGGGGAGTGGCAGAGGAGGCCACATTGGGTCAGCCACAGGATTCTCCCCCCCCCCCCCCCAAGAGTCATATTCCGGTCTGAGTCCTCTCCCTGTCTCCTTTTGGCCTACAGGTGCCTCGTGAAGTGGCTGGAAGTCCGGTGTGTCTGCCCCATGTGCAACAAGCCCATTGCAGGCCCCGCAGAGCCTCACCAGAGCATTGGGACCCTCCTGGATGAGCTGGTGTGACCCGCCCACAACTGCTGCCCCATCGCAGAGCCTCTGCTGAAGCAGACTGTCATACGGAGACTCTGCGTCTGATACTTGCTTCTCAGCCAGAGACACCTGCCAGGTATCATCTTCTCCCTCCTAGAAGGAGGGAAAGAAGGACCACGCCGAGTGCTAAGACGGAGGGCAAGCAGGCCTTGCTGCCCGTCTGCTGCCTGGGAGCAAGGGGATGCTGGGTGAAGTCAAGCCTGAAAGCCGTGCGTCATCATTCTCTAATGCGCCAAGAGCTTGGGCGCACCTCCCATGAGGACAATATGAGTCTCTGCCACCAGGTTTCTGAAACCGGACACTTTGGGCCAAAGCTGTGAGCTCCAGCAGCCAGATCGAGTCTTCCCTTCCTCTAGGAATTACAACCAACAAAAGGCAATTGTTCAGCATCTTTTATTTCTATTTTTAGCAGGTCTAATAACGCTCTCCCCCTTTTTTAATAGAAAGTCAGACCTCTCCACCCCCATCGTGGGACCACGGACTCATGCTTGGGGAAGGATCCCTTTTTCCAGTTCAAAACCCAAGAGCTAGCTTGGGTGCTCCCTGATCCAGATCAGTCGCCAGGTTCTGCTAAGATTCGTCTCTGCAAAACCTATAGTCCGTGTTTACAGACGGAGAAGCATTGTGTGTGCTGCTGAAGATGCTGTCCATCTGGCTGGCAGAAGAGCAGCTGCCTCAGACTCGTGGCTGGAGCAGGCGGAAAGGGGGCCCGGGTCTGGACTCTGTCTTGGCCGCTCCTGACTGGCAGCTAGCGGAGGAGGAGGAGGCATCAGGAGAGAAAAGGGGGGGATTCTTCTTTTTTTGATCTGAAAGATGGGTGGGATGTATTTTCTTAAGTGGCCTTTGACGTTTTTCCCCCCTTCCTTATTCTGTCCTTGTGCAGAAAAAAATAAATCTTTCTCTTGAAACCTGCAGGTTCACGTTTCTGAAATGAAACCTCACTCCTGCACATTTGAACTGTATCTCTTCTGCCATGGGGAAAAGCACCTTCCCTCTTCCCATCATTGTTCTTCCCAGGCCCGGGGGGGGGGGGGCGCACTGCCCCTCTAAGCTGTGGAGTCTTATGAGCAAAAATTCTACTCTGTGAGCTACTGGCATTAAAGCATAAATTAGTTTCCTCTGGAGCCATCCTTCCTGAGCAAAGACAAAAATGTGTGAGCCGGAGGCTAAAAAACTGTGAGCCAGCTCACGCTAACTCAGCTTAGAGGGAACACTGGTCAGAAGTAATGTAGGCACGGGAGGGGGGTGCCTCCTGAGGGGGGCTGGCTGCAGCCGAGCAGGAGGAGAGGGAGAGGCGCAGACTCCCTGGGTCTTTCTGCTTCTACAGCCGACTTCTCAACTTTGAAAAGTTGGCTACAGAAGCCAAAAAACCCAGCGAGGCCACACCTCTCCCTCCCCTCCTGCTAGACCACAGCGAGGTGCCTCCCCTGTTCTCCCAGCCTTGGCCCCTCAGCCCAGCCAGCCTCACCTGCAAGCTGCTCCGCAACATGACTCTCCCACCCCACTTAAAGGCACCACATACGTTGTGTTGCATGTCTGCCCAAGGATCCCTCCACCTCCTGGGGGAGAGGAGGGCGCAGGACGCATTTGGGAGAGGTCATTGTCGCATCCTCTACACAGATGATATATCTGTAAACTTATTTCAAGGTGACAGTCACCTAAGGTTACTCGGATTCTGCTTTGACTACGTGGTCTTTAGAACAAGACAGAAAGCTGTCATCTGGGGGGAAAGCAGGATTCCTGCTTTGCCCTATCTGCACCTTGGGATGATATATGCCAGATGATAAATCTAGAGAAGCAGCTGGACTGCAGTTTTAAGGCCACTTTCCTAGGAGTCAGGCCCATTGAATGCAGTGGGATTTAATTCCAGGTAGAATGGCATAGGGTTGCTCTCAGCCTGCAGCTGCTAAATCGTAGGCGGGAGTGAGGGTCGCCTAAGAAGACCCCCTTCTATTCCAGAGAATTCTAGATGAGTCCGTCGGTAGCAGCAAAGTAAAACAGGAGTCCAGTGGTTCCTCAAAGACTTAACAAATTATTCCAGCCAAAACTTGAGTGAAAGTTCGCTTCATCAGATCCACTGGAGTGAAAATCTATCAAGCCCATATACATAACAGAAAGGTGGAGGATAAAATTCTAAACACACTTCCTGGGGGGTAGGCTCCACTGAGACCAGTATGACTTTATTAATGAGTAAATATGCTTAGGATTTCACTGCTAACCCCTTCATTGGGAAGTACAGTGAAGCTTTGGTAAGTTGAAGCATATAAAGGGGTAAGTAAACCAAACCTGAACTGTCCCTAAAAGCTAAAACGATTAAACTGAGGCTATCGTACTTTGATTGCATTAAGAGAAGACAGGAATGACTGGAAAAGACAATAATGCCAGGAAAAGTTGAAGGCAGCAGGAAAAGAGGAAGACCCAAAGAGGTGGATTGACTTAAGCAAGGAAACCTGGCAGCCCTCAGTTTGCAAGAATGTTAACCATAGATTCATAGGGTCACCATTGGTCGGAAGTTACTTGAGGGCACTTAACACACGCACAAATCCTGTTCACCCTTCACACCTAAAATTTTGTTTAGCCTTCAGACTTAAAGCAATTTAAAGCCTTCAGACTTGGAGCCAGTTTGGTGTAGTGGTTAAGAACGCAGACTCTAATCTGGGAGGCTTTTCCAAAAGGCCTGCTTCTAAGGGGTGACAGGGACATTAGATCATTCTTTGATTCAAGGTAAGCAAAATGATACTGGGCATTTGCCACTCGCATAGGTCATAAGACAAGATAATCTCTGGCAGGGCCAGTTCTGGATATTCAAGGGCCCTAGGTAAAAGGTGGTTGGCTACCTTGAGCCAAACAAAAAGGGTGTGAAGAGAAATATAGGATGTAAATAGAAGAAGAGGAGGAGGAGATTTGATTCCCCACTCCTCCACATGCTAGTGTGGCCTTGGGTCAGTCATAAGCTCTTTCAGAGCTGTTCTCTCAAGGGCAGTTCTTGAGAGCTTTCTCAGCCTCACTTACCTCACAGGGTGTCTGTTGTGGGGAGGGGAAGGGAAAGGGCTTGTAAGCTGCCCTGAGACTCCTTTGGGTAGTGAAGGGCGGGGCATAAATCCAATCTCTTTTTCTTCAATTGGGTGTATGATTAAGATGTAAAACCAACCAAAAGTAACTGTAATGGGGGTTTGAATGGAAAAAAATAGCCAAAAGGAGATGAAAGGGTTAAACAGTCCTTTTCTTCTCCCAATAATTCCAGGTGAGTAGCCATTTTAGACACAAGTAGCAAGGTAAAACAGGAGTCTGGGGTTAAAGATTAACAATATTTATTCCAGCATAAGCGTACCTGAGTCAGAGCTCTGACTAGGAGAAGCTTATGCCAGAATAAATTTCCTTAAGGCCTCGCGGCACGTTACAGTTTTTGGACTTGTGGGTGGACAACAGGACGACTTTGTAGCAGATGAGTGATAGGATGCGCACTACCCCTTTTCTGCTCATGACCGCAGAAGGAGATTCAGCCTTTAACACACACATTTCCACATCCCCAGACCGCCCTGTGGAGCCACAATAGGTTTGGGTGCAAACTCCCATTTCTTGCCATGGCTGCATAAGCTCAAACCTGGGAGGCACAAAGCTCCTGTCACACAATGGACTTCAAGTCCTCATGCTGTCCACCAACCAACATAAGAAATCTGTCATGTGTAGCAAGGCCCTGAGCTGCGAAGGTGCCATGGGACTTCTGGGTTTTTCCCCTGCTCTTGGAAAACACCTATGCTAACTCTGATCTGGGGTTCTCAGGAACAAGGGAAAGGGATTCCCTTCCTATTGCATTTCACCTGTGATAGCACAACCTCCGACAGCAACTGGCTGCTCAGGGCAAAGTGATTTGTGGGAGGGAATAGTGTCAGTTTGGCTGGGATTAAATCATCGACTCAGGCTCTAGTACTTTTATTTTATTTGCATTATTTATAGTCTGTCTTCCTCCGAGGGACTCAAGGGGGATTACACATAGTGAGTCAGTACAATCGACCAAATGGGACATTCCGTAACCAGCGCATTAGGATTTTAGGAGTCTGGAACCACCAGAAAGAATTGAAGGATAGCAGAAGTATTCACAAGACACATTAAGTGGTACAGAAACTACATAAATGCGATCGTACTTACAATAAGCTATACACAGCAGCAGAGACCACGGCCCTTAATAATTTATCCAAGCAAGTTTTTAAAACCATTTTGTACAGCACAGAAAAGCCCTCTTGAATAGTTCAATTTTGCATAGTTTGCAGAAAGCTAGGAGAGCAGGAGCTTTCCTGACTTTCTTGGGCAAGCCACTCCACGAAGTGGGAGCCACAGCATATTAGAAGTTTTGTGGGACAGGTGGGGAAGAATCTCGAGAAAAGCTGAGAGGGAACTCAAAAAAATATCTGGGGGACGAGTGCAAAATGGGCAATGAGCTAAGAAATGGGGAAGTTGGTGAAGGAGCAGAAGGTGGTGGGGAGGGCAGAGGAGAGAGGGCTTGGAGGTATGGGTGTGCTGAAGAAACTCTCCGCACTTGAAGTTGAAAGGGGCCGTCTTTCTGGGGAAAGTGAGATGGAAGTGCCAGGGAGCCTCAGGGAGGTGTAGAGGTCCGTGTCAGACCAAGATGACCAGGGATGAGATTGCCACTGGAAGAAAGGAGAACAATGTTGACTGTCCTGAGCACCTAGGAAGGACAGGCTAGAAATGCAAGAGACAGATGGAGGCTGGCCAAGAGCAGGTGAGAAATGCCATCAAGTCACAGCTGACTTACGACAGGCCTGTGGGGTTTTCAAGGCAAGAGGAATTCAGAAGTGGTGGTTTGCCATTGCCTGACTCTGCGAAGCAACAATGGACTTCCTTGGTGGTCTCCCATCCAAATACTAACCAGGGCTGACCCGCTTAGCTTCTGAGATCTGACCAGGTTCAAGCTAGCTTGGGCTAGCCAGGTCAAGGCCAAGAGAACCGGTAGCAAAAGGAAGCCAAACAAAGCCTGCAGGGAGCTGAACAGCAAAGACCCAACTCAAAAATGGGCGGTAGAAAAATGAAGAGGAGGAGGAGCCAAGAGGAAATTAGGCCTGGACAAAAGCTTCACATTGGTGGGGGAACAGTAACAAAGTAGAAATATGAGGGAGGGGTGCTGAGAGTTATGGGCCAAAAGGGAATCAGGGACTTGGGAGAAGAGCATATTCTTTTAATAAGGTTGTTTCACAAGGGAAGAGCTGTGTCGGAAGGGGAATCTGCCAGTTGTGTGTGTGGAGGGATTCTGGGGATCCCAGTACCCCCAGAAGGTTCAAAGACTCAGTGTGACTAACCCAGGAACTGAACTTACTCCAGAGAGCAAAACAGTCCAGTCACCTTCTTGCTAGCATACTATTTTATTGAAGTAACCAAAGCAAAATATGAACAAAGAATAGAACCAGTTGTATTACCCCCCCCCAAAAAAATAATAATTCAAGGAACGTTCCTTGTCTGCTCACCAAGCCCTACAGAAGGGGTTGTAAGAAGCAGCACTGACCATCCAATTTCATACTATTTCATACTCTCCTGGTCACCTCGAGGATACAGTGCAGGATGCCAAGCAGAATGGGGTGGTCCATGATGGAAACCTTGCTTGCCATTCCAATGGTATCCTAATGTATTTGATAAAGTGTGCATGCACACAAAAGCTCATATCATGAATAAACTTTTGTTGGTCTTAAAGGTGCTACTGGACTGTAAATTTGTTCTATGATGGCTCATGTCACTGATTCACATCCCTTTCATGCCACAATTGTTTGGCTGCAGGTGTCTAATGTTACTTTGCATGATACAGCACAAAGCCCCTGGCATGGGGAATGAGTTCTGGGATTGAGCTGCAGTGAATTCCATCTCTGCTTAACTTCCTGACTTTGGGTGCATTCCCATAACCAAAGGCAAACCATGTTATCAGATTCCTAGAAGAGCAGCTCACTAGCAGCTATCAGTCATGGTAAGCAAATAGAGCCTCCGTGTTCCAAGGCTGTGCACCTCTGAATACCAATTGGTCAACAGAGACCAAGCTGTTAAGTTCCCTAGAACATTTCACCCAGGAAGCTTGTACAATACAAGTGATCAAAAAGAAAGAGAGAAGGGTGCTAAGAGGAGGTGTGAAGAAGAAGACAAGATTGGGTTTATACCCCGCCCTTCACTCAGAGTCTCAGAGCAGTTTACAAACTCCTTTCCCTTCCCCGCCCCACAACAGACACCCTGGGACGTAGGCAGGGCTGAGAGAGCTCTTTCCAGAGCTGTCCTTGAGAGAACAGCTGTGACAGAACTATGGCTTGTCCAAGGTCATCCAGCAGCTGCATGTGGAGGAGTGGGGAACCAAACCCGGTTCTCCCAGATTAGAGCCCACGCACTTAACCACTACACCCAACTGTCGGGCATGATGGACAAGCTCCTAGTCAGTGGTTTGTAGCATATCAAAGTGAAATACAGAATTTGTCACAGACTGAATCAGATTAGATGATCCTGGGTACAAAACAGAGGGCAAGATGTTCCATGAGTGACTAGGACAAAGCACAAGAGCTGAAATGGCCACTCACCTTTTAAGGATGTAAATGCCAGTAGTTATGCATGTCTCATTGGGTTGCCAGCTCTGGGATGGGAAAACCCTGGAGATTTTGAGGGTACAGCCTGAGATTGGCAGGGTTTGGGGAGGAGAGGGACTTCAATGGGGTATACTGCCATACAGTCCACTTTCCAAAGCAGCCATTTTCTCCAAGTGAACTGATCTCTGTTGCCTGGAGATCAGTTGTAATAGCTGGTGATTTCCAGCCACCACCTGGAGGCTGGCAACCCTAATGTTTCCCCAGTTTTCAACAGGAAAAGTTCAGCTCCCTTGTAAGGCAAAGAACAGAAGAAAAATGTAAAAGTCACCCTGTTGCAGTTTAGGATGTCAGACTAGTATCTGAGAGACCCAGGCTCCAATCCCCCCTCTGCCATGACGCTCATGGAGTCACCTTGGACCAAGCATTGACAGATTAACCTACCTCACAGGGCTGTTCTGAGGATAAAATGGAAATGAGAATGAGGTGCACTGGAGGAAGGGTGGTATGAAAAAGTACTAAATATGTAATAAAATAACTCCAATAAAGGTGAAAAGTAATTTATGTGATGCTAAAGCCATGGTGGCTCAGAGGTTAAGACGCTGAGCTGCAGACCGGAAGGTCAGTAGCTCGGCAGTTCAAGACCCAAGTGCTGTGTGATGGAGTGAGCTCCCGTCTCTGGCTCCACCTCCTGCCAACCTAGCAGTTTGAAAGCAAGAAATTGCAAGTAGATAAATAGGTACCGCTTCGGTGGAAAGGTAACAGTGTTGCATGTTCCTCATCGTTTAGACACGCCGGCCACATCACTACGGAAGAAGTCTTCAGACAGTGCTGGCTCTTTGGCTTGGAAATGGAGATGAGCACTGCCCCCTAGGGTCAGATTCGACTGGCTTTCGAGCAAGGGAAACCTTTACCTTTAAAGCCAAAGAGTACAGAAGTTGGATTAGGTAGTAATCACCTAATGGCTGGAAGGCAAAATAACAACTACATCCAAAAAAAGGAAGGTCCAGTTTGAAGGTCTTCTTCCTTCCTCTCCCAAAACATGAACAAATAAAGATGAGACATTATGAGGTTGAACAAATTTGTTCTACTGCTTCAAACCAACACGGCTGACTACCTAGATCTATATTCAAGGAAAACCTTATGAGGTTGTGCTTGTGTGTATATATAATATGTATATAAATGTTTGAAAAATAAAAGCTTTAAAATGGGGGGGGGGGGGGGGAGACAAAAAACAGCTTATGTTGGAATACAGTAAACATTTGATACGTCTTTTGTGTTGAAAGAGTGATGTTTTTTCTTTTAAGCTAGATTCCGGTGAGGTGAACTCACAGTGGCAGCTTTAAGACCAACGAAGTTTTATTCTGGGTATAAACTGTCATGACTCAAACTTCGCTCCTTTTCTTTTTAAGAAATTAGTCGAGATAGTTCAAAGTAATTTTTAAAATAACGGGGGAGTTCGCAAGTAGTCGGGGACGTACTACAGACCAATAATAAGCAGAACAGGAAACAAGACAAGACGAAAGCGCAAGACCGATGTCGGACTTCGTGTTCTCACATAAAAACGGCCCTAAAACGAAATTAAACGAGAGGTTCAGATCAGATGGGTACTGTGCCCCGTCGTAACAATCGGGACGGCACATGTCACGCAGCCGCGTGCGCAACCCACTCATCACATTCAAGAACCTGAAGGATCGACCGCTCTGTCTCGCCTCCGCGGAGTCACTTGGTGCCGCGGACTTTCACCTCACAGTGACCTCGGCTGCAGGCCGTCGATCCTACCAGGACCGCCGTCTCGTCCTCCTATTCGAACACAAGACAGACTCCGTGGTCCTCACTTTGGGTCAGCAGTCTACAAACGTCCTGGTTTCTCAAGGACTGCTTGAGGCGGGAACGATCCTTACGTATGCTAATATATTCATCAGTGGCCCCTCCCCCTTTTCCACTGTTCCAGAAGGGGATTGCGACAGGGTCGGGAAACCCTTTGGTGGTTTACGGCAGTAGGAGAATGCGGTGGGCCGTCGAGCGGGAGGAAGCCCTCTCCCCCCTCCCCCCCCCAACTCGATTTTAGAGAGTGAAGCGACCTAAAATCAGAAAGCGTAGGTCGTTCTAAGAGACATATATAATTTAAAATTGCGGGACATAGAAGCTATATGCTGTGACGCCACCGGAACTTCCGCTTAGAAAAGAAAAGAAAGAAAGCCGCCATTGGTCACAATTCTGTATTGGTTGTCTCGCTCTAGCCCGTGACATCTCCATGGTGAAATCCCTCTCTGGAATGCGAAAGAGGGTGGGATTAAGGCTGTGGCGTCCTTTCTAGGCTTTTTCGGTCTCTACCGCTGGAGCACCTAAAAGAATTTGAACTTCCGGCTTGTGGACTGAAAAGCAGCCATTGGCCGTGATGCTTAGCGGCGGCGCTCTGTCGCTGAGCCTCTCTATCGTGAGCGCTCCTCTGTCTGCGTCTGGCGCTGGAAGCAGGAGCGGTAGCCCATTCGGTGCGACACCGGATGTGTCTGTCAAGACCGCAGCCCCTCGCTAGGCTCCCCTTGGGGAAAACTGAGCGAAAGCTAAGCGGGGGGAGGGAGGGGATGGGAGATGGGCGCCACATGGCGGACAGCAAGCGGGGGAAGTGCGTGAAGTTTCTCGTTTAGAACACAGTCGCGCGGGGAGGCTGTGCAGAGCCATGGAGCGACACTCCCTGTTGAACTCTCTGCAGCTGACCCTCCCAGAGGGGCAGGGAGCCCCTGAGTACCCCCCAGTAGAGCAGGTTCTCCCCCAGTTTCTGCAGCTTTTTGCAGGCGTGGGAGCCCAGCAGGCTGGTAGCAAAGCCAGGAGAGGAATGGTCAGAGACCTCTTTGCCATCTTGGAGGCCGTAGACTGCCAGTGGCTGCTGGGGGGCTGCCAGGGGAATCCTATCCCACTTGTCCTTAGAGACTTGGTGGTTGCACTCAGCACCTATGCAGCTCTACCCCAGCAGGAACACAGTGGGGAAGAGTTCCCCGGCAAAGACCCATCCTATGCTGCTGCAGCCGATCGGGCAGCAGATGTCAGCCTTGTTTTCCGGAGCATCTTGGCCAAGGTGGAAGCAGCAAAAGGCTCGGAGGAACTGGGGTGCAAGGTGGTTGGCTCATTCTTGTGCCAAGTGGCGGGGCCCATGTATATTTTTGCTGTGACTCATGCTGCAGAGAAGTCATGGAGCAGGCCCAGGACTCGATCCCTGGCCCAGGAGCTGTTGGAAGGTTTGCTTCAGGTCTGGGGCTGCCAATCTGTACCTGAGTTCCTCAGAGGGGCCGCTGAAGATGAAGAGGGTTGGTTTGCGGTGGTGATGCAGTCCCTGAAGCCAGAGTTGACCAAGTGAGTGGAAGCCAACTGAAGGGGGCATTATGGAGACAAGAGGGAGGAGGCTAGGAAATAAGTACTTGGGGGTTGGTTAGCACGCTTGTGCTTTCTGTCCTGTATCCTGTGACAGCTAATATTCTCAGTAAGCTGAGCACTGAGTATTTCTCCCAAACTGGTTCAGCATCTTGGGCAATTTCCATTTCCTTAACACTGTCCTCAAATGGACCAAAAAAAGCATTAGAAATTCCCACAGAGGTTTTCCAGGGGGGTGTAGTTTAGTTCTCTGTTGTTCAGGTGCTCTGTTTCTTCAAGGCAACATCTTCAGCAGCACATTTCCAGCCACCTCTAAAACATGAAAATTGCCCCGTCCCCTTCTGGTCCCAGAGAATCAGCAACCTGAATATATATGGAGCCTGGTACATCTGAAATGTTTTGTCATGTGACTATATCTTTGGAGACCATCAGATGGAGACAGGAGTCCACATATTTTTGACTTGGCCATGTACCTGTGGTCCCCATTAAGCCTTCCACCAAGTTCTGTGCCTGTCCCTCGGGAGAGGAGAGGGAGTCTTGCCTCTCATATTGTGGTAGAATTTGAAGGGGAGCCAAAACAATGAAAGTCTCTGCATCCATGCAAAAAGCACTGCTCAAAGTGAACCAAAACAAATCCTTTCCATCAGTTTCATTGTGTTTATCACAGAACTTAGGGGTGAGTATTGCATCTCATTTTGTCCTGGATTTTGAAGGGAGGCAGAAGCAGCAGTGATGGTGGCCCCCAGTTTAGGAAATACGTCCTCCCCAAGGTCTGTGTTATTTCCCCGATCTCATTTTAGTGGCAGATGATTTCTTTGTCACCAATTATTTGGAAATTGTCTTTGTGTATGTGTATAATTATTGCTTTATTCTGTTTTGGCTTTATTTAACACTTGTACCTTTGTAAGCTTTTTGTTGAAAGATGGTATAAAAAACTAAATGAATAACACACCATTTCTGTAGCGAGGCAGTGAGATGAGATCTCCCTGATTTTTTTCCATTTTTTCAAGCAGACTCTTGTGTGTCAGGATTCTTAATTTATACATATTTATTTGCTTCATTCATAGCCTACCTTCCTCTCTAAGATTCAAGGCAGATAATAAAACACACATACACAGATCAGGCAGCATCCAGTAAACAGTGCTGTAGGAGTGCAGAGTTGGAAAACAGTGTGAACAAACTAAACCTGTTTTAGGCATGACTTACAATAGTGCAGAAAGGGTATGCTGGACTTGTCCCATTCTGAATTGTCAGTGGTATGTGGAGAACTCAGAGGAGAGAAGAAGGAGGGTACCTGTTGTCTGTAAGACAAGTGATCACCACAGCGGAAGACATGATCTCCATTGGCAACCACCTTAGTAAACGTTTACACATGGACAAAATTGTCCATCTGAACTACCTCATCACTGTGAACAGAAGTCCATTAAAGATGTGCTAAAATGCTTGTGCTTGTGTGGAGATGGCCACTTAACAAAACCTGTGTGTGTGTTTTTGGCAGAAAAAGGACTATAGTCCCTCGGAATTTAGGGTTATTTTTCAGCTCCCCATCCCGTTGAGGCCTTGGAGATGGGAAGCCCTTGCAGGTGGTTCTCTGGGCTTGATCACTGCTCACTTGCTGTGTCTCTACAAGTGAAGAGCATTCACATGTCCCATTCTGTTCCTTTGGAAAACCTGTCTGAAGGTGCTCAAGCTGCATACTCCCAATCAATGTTCATCCATTTCTCCCATGTTGCCATCATCACCTTGTGGGTATATGAATGCCTTGCATGTTTTATGTTGAAAAGATCCATTTCTACCTTTTGTTCATGGGTTGGTTCAAGGCTACATCAGATAACTGGATAATATGATGGGAGCTTGGAAACCACCGTTATTTTTGGTCTTTTTCAGAGAAACATGGCAGCGCAACCCAGCCACAAAGCACGTGTTTTCATGGACACTCCAGCAGGTCACTCGCCCCTGGCTTGGCCCCCATTTGGAGAAAGTTCTGCCGCCATCACTGCTCCTGTCGGATGACTACCGGATAGAAAACAAAATCCTGGGTGTGCAGTGCCTGCACCATATCATTCTTAATGTGGTAAGGAATTCACAGTGCCCTCCCCACCAGCACTGCGAATTGGGGCCCTCCATTGCAGGAGGACACTGTGGCTTTATTGCCTCTGTTGGCTCTCATCTGATACATTTTTCACCCTACCCTTCCTCTAAGGATTTTAAGGTGGTGATTGTCTCTCTTTCTTCCTCATAGTATCCTCCCACCAGCCCTGTGAGATAGGTGAGGCTGAGAATGACTGGCCCAAAGACATCCAGCAAGATTGATGGAATTCAAACCCAGGGCCCCAATCCTAGTCCATTATTATGCCATTTTCAATGTTATATAAAGTATAATTTAATATCCAAATACGCTGGTAGACCTCCCTGTTATATATGAGCATTTTTATCCAAATAATACACATTATTTGGTTTACTATGGAATTTATTTTCTCTCTCAACTTTTATTTTTTTCTGCCTCTCAGATGGCAAAAACTAAGATAACTGTGTTCTTGTAGCATAAGGTACAGCAGTATGCAACACTTTCTAAAATATTGGATGTATTTGTGATTTGTCTGAATGAAATGAAAACGCTTGTACTTTTAAATTCCAAAAACATGCCCAATGCTTTAATTTGATACACTAAGTTATAAATGATAGCTTTTATGTTAAATCAGTAAAAGCAGCTTAGGTTTGGAAGAAGAGTTAGTGTATTTCATTTTCTCCCAAAATTTCTTTACTTTTCTGGAGTTCAAAATTTTCAGAAATCTTACATCTCTGTCGAGAAGGAAATTCTAAACCATTTGGGACGTCTTAGTTTTTGCCATCTCCCATAGCAGTAGAACTGGGGGAATCACAGACAAATGAAATACTTCACACAATAAATTTATGGCCATGTAAAGACCGTGGTAGCCATTGAGTGAGGTCAGAATTACTGTATTCCCACTTGTATTTATGTTTGCACATTTTATGCAACCAGTTTCTGGGCACTATAATATATAAGGAGGAAAGTGCCAGGTGTTGAGCAAAATCTTGTGTGATCAGAACTCTGGTAAGTCCTTTTACGTTTCTACTTGCACATTGCTGGATCCAACTCGTAGTATTTAAATTATTAATAAATGAATAGGAGCTATGAAAAATATACTGGCATTTGCAAAAGTGCAGAGATGACATTGATGTGGAATTGTTTGTTTTCATTCTCTTCTTGAAAATGGTTTGGGGAATGAGGGCCCTCAGTGAACTAGTTTCCATATCACCAAGGCAAAAGAGATGTTTGGTGCAGGCGAAATTAGACTTGAAAAATGGGCCTGGACCAGGAGAGAAAGACAATTGGATGAGGACGATTGGATGAAAATGTTTGTTAGCTTTATTTATATATCCAAACAAATATGATGTGCCAGGGTAATCCTTATGAACTGGTAACAGGAGGAGACCGTGCTTAACTCTTCTAAAAACGTCCTGCTGGATGAGAGCCCGTGTCCCAGTGGTCCAGCACTGCCTTCAACAGCAGCCTGTCCGATTCCCCAGGAACTTCCAAATGGGTCTGGAGGCAATAACCTTCCCATCTATTCCAAACATCTGGTATTCACCAGTGCCTGTAGTGGCATTTTCTCCCTTTTGTTACATATTTAGCATCATTCCGTGTTCTGGGGTATAGAAGAGGGATGAACTTTGCCACTTTTGAGGACAGTCTGTTTCCAAAGGAATGCATCCACAGTCCTGTAAGCCCTGTTGTCCCAACGGCTTCCTCTCATTGCAGCCAGGCGCTGATCTCTGCCAGTTTAACCGGGCGCAGGTTGTGCACCATGCCCTCTCCAACCATCTCTACAGCAAGGAGGCCCAGCTCATGCAGGTAATTTGAGGAGGCTGAGTGCATGCGCCCCTGTCCTCTATGCTCTGTGCTGAACTAGCCAGATATCCTCTTCCCTCCCTTCTTGCTAGCCTCAGAGGTTGGATGCTGGCTACTCCCTGGTGGTTGCCTGGTTCTGAAAAAGAGTTGGTGGCTCTAAGGTTGTGACTTATGGTTTCTAATGGTGGGTGCTGCTCTGACAGTGCAATCGAAGCAGAGTTACACCCTTCTAAGCCCACTGACTTTTGATAATGTAAGTTCCATTGACATCAGTGGGGTCTGCTTCCAAGCCACTCGCATCTAGGGTCACGATGTATGCAAGAAGGAAATGTGAGCAGTTTAAAGTACTGTAGGAGAAATCAGCCTATCCTGGGGAGCCAGGGAAATGGTTTCCCCCCCCCCCTATTTTATTGGGTTCTGGGTTCAGGAGTGCTGCCCGATTGTACACATGAAGCTGCCTTACGCTGAATCAGACCATCAGTCCATCAAGAATTCAGTTAGCCTGACCATGGCTCTCCAGGGCCTCAGCTGAAGGTTTTTCACATCGTCTACTGCCTGGTTTCAACTGAAGATGCAAGGGCTTGAACCTAGAACCTCCTGCATGCAAAGCAGAGGCTGAATCAGTGAGCCACCGCCCCTTCTCTACTGCCTTCCGGAGAAACATACTTGAAAGCTCACAGACTGACCTCGTCCTCATTACTAAAACAGGTTGTGTTGCCGTGCTTACTGGACTTGCTGCCGATCTTGGAAAGGGCCCCCGGACGGCCGTCTCGCCAGCCTCCATCTGCTGTGCCCTCCGACAAGGTGCTCCGGCTGGTCTTGACGCATATGGAACCAGAACACCAGCTCGCTCTGCGGAGAGTGTACGCCAAGAACCTGCCTGCCTTTGTCGAGAGGTGAGGGATGCATCTGCCAGCCCTTCCCCTTTTGTACGCGGCTTTTTTTCTTTTTGCAAGCAAGCAGCTCTCTATGCAACCTTCTAATTCCCTAACTAACTGTCTTGAAAGGTTGGGCATCCAGGTGGCCCGTCATCTGAAGAGGCTGCAGCGGGTGATTGTGGGGTACCTGGAGGTTTACGATGGACCAGAAGAAACCGCTAGATTGGCAATGTTGGAAACACTGAAGCGGACCATACAACACGCCTGGCCCAGGTAACTTTTTAAGCCTGCGCCACTCAAAGACCTGTATGCATCCATAGTTGCATGGTGCTCTCCAGCTTTAAAAAAAATTCGATCCTTAAAAAGTAAACCTTTGAAACCTGCCCCTTTGAGTTTCAGAGGCTAGCTGTTTTGGTCTGCAGTGAAGCAGCTAGATCCAAGTCCAGTGTCCCCTTAGGAGACCAAGATTTCCAGGGTGTGACCCTTCCAGAGCCAAAGCTCCCAGCTTGCTGACGAAGGCTCAAACCTTGGGAATTTTGTTGGTCTCTAAAGTGCTACTGGACTTGAAAAAGCAGATATACGTTGGGTCTAAGCGGTTCTGCAGAATGTGCTTGTTCTCCCACCCCTGAGGCTGAAATGTCGGCAACAGTGCAAGCGACTCCAAATGCTTCTCGGTCACCTCATCCCATTAGTATAGCTGACTCCCATCCTTGTCTCAGACCTCTGAGCTCCTTCCTACCATTGGCCCGTGAAACTCCAAAGGCCAGAGCTCCCTTTGAAAGCAAAGTGGTGTATGCATGCTTGGGAAGTATCCATGTTCCAATCCAGCAAGTGCTGAGATGCCACCCTGCAGACAGTGGCTTACGTTCCATCTTGCAGGAAGCTGAGAACTGGGGTCCCCAACCTTTATGAGCCTGTGAGCACAGCATGGGCAGTTTACCTTCAGTCACGCAGTGAAAATCCTTGTGCTGCAGTGGCAGCGGCTGTCAAAGCTGCATTTTAAAAAATCTGCATGGCCCATCAAATCTCCAGTGACCAATAGCCTCACCTGGCCCCACCCGCTTTCTAAAAACACCTGGCAGACACCAGGAAAGGTGTTGGCGGGCACCATGTTGGACCCCTGGCTTAGAGCACCCTCTGTTTATCCTAGACCTCTTGGTGGTGAAATGGCTTTCTTCCTTTCCATCTGCGTGTTGGTTAGGACTGCCCCCCCTCCCCCGCATGGTACTGGTTTTTCAGAGGTATCTATGAACTGTAGTCATTTGATTACTGCTGACTTTTGGGATCAGCGTTTAGAATGGCTCGGAGGCTGGGCAAAACTAGAAAAATAATGCTACGGCGGTTCTACCTCTATTTAACACAGTAGCCCACCTTCCAAGTTTTTTTAGAAAACAGAAATGCTACAAATGTCAAATAGGATAGTATATTCAGTTAACGAATTTGGCTTTGCTGGTAGTGAGCAGCAGCTGCGAGGCTGCATTTGTGTTCCTAGATCCTCCTAGGACACAAGCTGGCTCTGCAAACAGCTTTGCCCGCCACACTGAGCCTTGTTCACCATCTCCTCCTTCCAGGATGGCGACCCGTCTCGCTGTACTGCTCCAGGCTTTGCTGAGGCTCATGTGGGACACAGTCACTGACAGGAGCCCGACCCCTGAGCCAGTGACTGCTGCTTTGCTGCAGGGTGCCACAGAGTGCCTTCTCTTGCTGGATCGGTGTTCCCACGGCCAGGTGAAGGTGAGTGAGAGAGACCAAGAGAAGCATCTGACATAGGGGAGAAAATGAACAGCCTCAGGTTTTTAAACAGGAGAGTAGACAGCTGTGCAGTATCTGCAAGAGGCTTCTGACAAGTGGCTGTGAATCCGTCTTCACCTGCTGAAATGCAAGGGGTGAACTCTCCCTGTCTCAAAGTGGGTATACATGTACCTGTTCCTAAGGGAATGGGGCCATGGCTCTGTGGTGGAGTGTCTGCTTGGCATGCAGACAGTCTCAGGTTCAATCTATGGGATCTCCATTTAAAAGAACTATGCAGTAGGTGATGTGAAATTCTTTGGCTGTGATCACACGGGCCGTTTGGCCCAACACAGCCACTCTTCCCCTCCAGATCAAATGGACGCAGTCAGACACCCACATCTGTCAGGCATTCCCCAGCCATACTTATCCCATCACAGGACGACTTGGAGCCAAGTTAAAAGGCACCACATCAGACATGGTGTTTTCGGTTCCCTGCACAGTCATTGCACATGGCCGAATGTCTGAACCTGCAGATCCATTCTGCCGCTAGGGAGGTGGGTTTTTTTTAAAAAAAAATGCCTATGTGCACGCATGTGAGTTTATGCGCACACATGAATTTTGGATTTTTTCCCATTGCGCTCCATGGCTGAAGCACTGCAATAATGTGGATACTTTACCACGGGATGTCTCCGTGGGTAACCCGCAGCAGGTGTGCTGTGTAGCTGATATGTCCCGCAGCACTTTAAAATGATTCGATTAGAGGCAGCACTGTATCGTTCCTAGCCGTCAGTGTGATCACAGCCTTTGTTGGAGAGCTGCTGCCGCCAGTCAGAATAGACAATACTGACCTTGGTGGACCAATGGTACGATTCAGTACAGGGCAGCTTCACGTGCTTGTGATAATGGAGCCATTCCAGCCCAGTTATAAACTGTTCCCCTATTTTAACCTTTAGACTCTACACTGACTAGAGGGAATTCAATCCTCATATGCAGAAATTTCACTGAGATCAGGGCACAACTGTTCTGACTACCAGAGCGGATGCCTCTAGCTTACTGGGGGCACTAAGGTACAGCCAGATAAAAGGGTGCACCTTTCCGCTTATAACAAAAGGACTGACCACGAATCGTTTTCCCCTCTTTCCAGGTTCTCCTGCAAGGAGTCCAGCACAGCTGTCAAGACGATCGCCTTAAGGAATGCCTCAGAAAACTGGAAGAGGAGCCTGCAGAAAGCTTCATTCCTACAGAGCCCAGGAGGGAGTTTTAGCAAAGAAGAAAATGCATGCCAGGTTGGAACAAGCACCCTCTAGATTTTAAGAAGGGCATTTTTGCCCTAATACAGCTGAAACACTTTCCTGTAAAAAAAAGGGGGGGCAGCAAAATAAAAATATTTAAGACCATGTACAAAGGCTGCTGTGGTTTTACTTAGAGGCTGAGGGACATCAAAGCGGCAAACGAGTATAAAAATAACATTTCAAAATCTCCACTTTAGTCCCCCCGGTTATGTGCCCCTTAGCTCTAGTTTTCATTCAGGTGGAAGAGGCTGTGGTAGCCTCCTGGGTTGTAAAAGTTCTAGAGATGAGGAGACACACTGGCATCTCCTCACCCAACAGAGTTCTCAGATCTGGCTTCCCCCCTTTAAGAGGAGTCACGTCGTTTTTGATTTAGACAGCAGTTCTGTTTCCTGCTCGTATTCTATTTCGATGTAGGGTCGTTTCCTCCTGACCGGCCCCTTCAGTGGAGCTTTGCCCTTAGACTTGGGCTGACCATTTCTCTCTCCCTCCTCCTCACTGGATGTAGCCTCTTCTTCCTCTTCACTGCTTGTTCCCAGTTTATCCATATCCTGGACAGAAAAAAATAAGAGGTTAAGTGCAATCATGTCTGTTTCCCGTTCCTCAGCTTTAGAGCTCCCCTCCTTACAAATTAAATCCTTCCTGAGATACAATCTTAGAGCAATGCTTCCTGCTCCGGCCGTACACAGTGGTTCTGTATATATCAAAATTAACAGTGCCACTGCTGTTCAAAAATCATGGGCTCAACTTCAAAACTTCCATGGCTCATACTTGATTAGCTTGCAAGATGAGCTCCCTTGCCCTGAAATCTGTGCTGTGTTTGGTATGATTGAACTTTGTGCATCTGCACAATCGTCACTCATCAGCCAAAGCCACTTAGCTCCTGTGTCGGTGCATATTTAGGGAATTGCTAGAACTGATTTGAACACTTTTAAGGGTGGTACATAATTTGCTGAATGCCCTGGCTTCTTAATCTAGTAATCAAGTCAGCCACACACCAGGGAATTTGCAATGTAAATATACTTATGCCCCAAGAGAAGGCATATATTATGTAACTAAGACCTTCAAAAGGGAGGGGGCAGCTCTCAAGTTCAACCTTTCAGAAGAAAACTCTGGTGAACCATTTCCCACTGGCAGTGCAAGAACACAGCCTGGAAAGGAACTTCACCAAAATTTAATAGTCATTTTTGAACTCTCAATTTGGAAAAAAAATATTCACTCTTTTGCAGATTAATGCCATCTGCATTAGAAGAAGGCAAGTAGGTTTTTATACTATGTTTTTCTCTATCCTACGGAGTCTCAGAGCAGCTTACAATCACATTTGCCTCCTTTCCCCCCACAACGGGCACCTTGTGAGGCTGGTGGGCTTAAGAGAGTCCTGAAAGAAATGTGACTGCCCAAAGTCACCCAAGCAGGCTTCATGTGGAGGAGGAGTGGGGAATTGAACCCGGTTCTCCAGATTACAGTCCAGCACTCTTAACCGCTCTACCACATTAAGTCATTGTCTTCTTGCTGACAGCCAAGTATCTGGGTATCCAGGAACTTCTGCCTAAGACAAACCAGGCCCTTCAATTAAGAGAGATGCTTACTTAGCAAGGACCACCCAAACAAATTGGGCAGACCACACTGTCCGAAGTGCTGATCACTCTACCAGTTAACTTTACTCTCCTGCTTGAGTCGGTGCTTGCTGGAAATCCAGGCCCTAACAACTGCTAAGCCGGCATTACAACTAAATCTGGCCTGTCACTTCTGTGTTTCAGTGCGGATTCCCAGCCCTGCTTGATGGGGAAGAAAGACAACTAGAGTAGTTGAGGGGCCTGCGGGGAAGACACAGATCAAGGTCTAAAGCAAAAGATTTCTCTTTGCAGGTCAGGCCTGGCAAAGCACTTGGCTGGGGCTCCTGCTTGAACACCCGGTTTCTGTTATCACTGCTGCAAGCGCCCAGTTTCTTCATTGCCCAGGCAGCAAGGAAAGAGCTGCAGGATCTCTTCCCACCCCAGCACCCCTCAGGTCCCAACACCAGAGCCTCTGCACCTTTCAACTACAGCCTCAAGGGGGCAGCACTTACCTCAAAGTCACTGAGATCACTCTCCTCTACCTCCACAAACTCCCTCTTGTTTGAGTCCTGCGGAGGGGGGGGGGACACAAGCAAAAACTGAATATTTGAAGGAGCAGCTTTCCTTCTTCCCATCATTCTCTTTCCCAATCATCGCTCAAGGAAATCCAAACTCTTGCAACCAATGTTCCCTCTAAGCTGAGTTCGTGTGAGCTAGCTCACAGTTTTTTAGCCCACATATTTTTGTCTTAGCTCAGGAAAGATGGCTCCAGGGCAAACTGATTTATCAGCAGCCAAAGGAGCATTTTGCAAAGCCTCATACAGCAGGATTTCTCGGCATGCAGTGAGGCACAGTCTGAAGCCCACAGGACCCCATAGGCAGTAGCCTTTGTTAGGCTAGTCTCCTAAACCGAGGAAATTAAACTTGCAAGTGGAGGAGGAACACCAGTGCCCCTCCAGGGCTCCCGGGACATAATTTTACAGGAAGGGACCTCAGGGAAGGAGGGAACTGGAAACACACACACACTAGAACCTTAAAGGGGCTGTGCACAGAGAACACAAGCCCTATTCGTTAGAATTCTATCACAAGCACATCGTAAATGTACCAGGGATTTGCAAGGCCTCATTCTAGGAGGGCAACACTGCCAAGCTGCAAAAACATTACCTCCTCTTCCTCCTCGTTTTTCTCTGTATCCGAGTCAGACTCACTCTCGGCTTCCTGCTGTTGCAGAGCTTTATCAAAGGCGTGGATGGGGAAGTTGTATATATCGCCATACTAAAAGAAAGCACATTGGAAAGAAAGAGATGTTAGGAGAATTCCAAAGCAAGGGCATTCTGTTCCCTACAGAGATCTCCAGCCCATTAGGGCTGTTGAGTTTGGATAACTTTGCAACAGATGTTTTATTTGCATTACTTATAGTCCGCCTTTTTCACTTGCACTCAAAGACAGATTACACAGAGTGAGTCGATACAATCAACAGGATGGGACATTCAATGAACAATAAAACAGGACTTGAGCCACAGAACCAAACAGATGTCTAAAAACACAACTGAAGCAAAGCTTAAGTATGAACATGACACATCAAATTATGCAAAACTCACACAACAGGATCCCAGTTTCAGAACGCTATACACAGTAGTACAGTCCAAGTACCTTTGTGAAGCATTTAGTACAGTGACTCCGTTGCCCGCCAAGAAAAGCCCTCTTGAATAATTCCAGATTATAAAGGCACCAAGCTACTGCTTTTCGTTCCATAAGATAATATGGCATTAGCATTAACTTTTGATGCTCTCTGAAGAATATGGAAGGTTGACACAAATTAGAAGACAAGGGCGGGTGGGGCGCGATTAAAAACGTATGCATGCCAGAAACAGAAAGCTATTTTATTAAAGATTTTAGGGGTTTATTTCAACTAGCTTAGGGGACAGTTGTTTTAAACTGTTATGTAACTGGTATTTAACCCCAATTAAACTGAAGTCAATAGGGAAACGACAGATGCTTGCTACCACAGAATACCCCTCGAGCAGATGTGATTGGTACCCGATGGAATTGTGGGAAGTCACTGCCTCCTGAGGGGAAACAGCAGATGCTGTTAGACAGTGTACAACTAGATATATTCCAATGGCTCCAGCATGGCCTGCTTTGGGATGTATAGAAGATCATCTTGAGATGGTTAATATTCTGATAGTCACAGCCTCCCCCCCGAAAGATTTAAAAAAAAAAAAAAAAGCATGGAATGCTGTGTATTGGAGGGTATTGAATTTTTGTCACTGTGACTGTTTTTGTTTTCTTAAGGTCATTTTGAAATCATTATGGGGGGTTAAAAAAAAAGATCTAGCAATCATGTGACTAAGTCCCTTGACTTCCACTTAACACAAGAAACAGGACTTTAGCCCTCATTGTTTCAGGGGGAAAAATTAAATGCTGTTATACCATAAAGATGTCCAATATTAAACATGTACTCTGAGAGGTTACATGAGACCCTCACTATTTGCAGAGGATCAATTCAGTGCAAATGGCACCGTCTGCAAATACCGGAAGGTAGGGCTCTGCCGCAAAACAACCCAGTTTCTTGCAAGTTTTAATGACATAATGATCAATTGCCCAGGTTAGCCCTGATCTCATCAGATCTTGGAAGCTAAGCAGGGTCGGCCCTGGTGAATATTTAGGTGGGAGACCACCAAGGAAATCCAGGGTTGCTACATAAATGCAGACAATGGCAAACCACATCTGAAGGTCTCTTGCCTTGGAAATCCCATGGGATCACCACAAGTCAGCTATGACTTGATGGCAAAAAAGAGAGAGAGAGAGAGAGACTGATTATGACATGGTGGGAATGAACAGCCTTGAGAATGCTCCGTGCGACTGGACTGCAATTAAGTGAAATCTCAGATCACAAATGGCAAGGGTCTACTGCACTTTTCAAAACCTGAAAAATTCGTCAGTCATTTTCTTTTTTTTACACAACCAGCTATATACCTGCGTTGGTACCACTAAGCACTGAAAACAACAGATCTGGACCCCTGATACTCAACGCAAAATGAATATTGTAAACCTAACAGCCATGCTCACCACCTTAGCTATGGCTCTGCCTGGTTGTTCAGGCTGTTATATTTACATGCTGTTGTTCCTCTTCAGAAAGCTCTATGCAGTGCAAGGGCACCTGGAGCTCACAGACCATTCCCCGGACTCCCAAATCTGCCACCACATGTTCAGGCCCCCACCCAACCATTTCAGCCTGAATACCACATATAAAACCCTGCTTAAACAGCATGGCAATAAATTAAGTGAGGATTTGCGTGCAGTTTCCCCTCCTGTACAGCCAGCCAACTGGTAACTGAGCTACTGCAGAGACACGTCCCCAGCCCAACGCTTTAAGATACTATAGCAACCCATACCGTCTCCTTCTTGAGTCTCTCCAGCAATTCTTTTTCGATAGCGTTGTCCAGCTGAGCAGCAATCAGAGCTTTTTCCTGCAAGGAGGGCAATTCAGAGACAGAAGCATTTGATGGGCCTCCAATCAAACTAGCACCATCTTAAAACCATTTAAACTTTATCTGAGCAGCAGCTAGATAAAATTTAGAACCAGAATCTCAAATAAAAGGTCTGAAAGAGAAAGGCATTGTCCTGATTCCAAGAGCATTTGTGGCAGATGAGCCTCTTGGGGGAAGGTATTCCATAGTATCGGGGCAACTACAGAAGGGGCCCTGTTCCTGATAGATGCTAACTTTGCATCCACACATAATGGTAAACCCAAAGGGAAGATCCTGATGAGGGAGGTCAGATAACAGAAATATCTCCTTGATCTCAGAAGAGGAGTTTCTCATGCATCACCTGATGGGCAGCCTTCTCACAAGCTACAAAAAGGAAATTCAAGCAACAGAAGCTCATGATTGTTGAAGGCCAGAGAGAACCAATCATCTTCCGGCAATCCAGGTGACAGAGGAAGAGCTTTGCAGGAACACTCAGACAGTATCGTCTCAGTCCCAAACACATCCTGAGTTACTCAGGGTTTTCTCTCACTTCCCCTTGCCTTTGGAGTTAATCGTGCCCACCTCCTGAACAACTAACTTTTGGATTTTCTGAGAGTAGGGGGGAAACCTTTAGAAGAAAAAGGGGAAGGATGGTTCCAAGCCCTGAAACAAGAAGGCTTACCCCAGTCTATACAGCATGCCGGTATGCTTTTATTTTGTTTTTTATGCCACTATACTGTTGGTTTTATGGCTGCTGAGCTAGTTTTTCTTGGGTTGGTTATCTGAATTTTCAACAGTCTTCTGTTGTAAGCCATAGCATCTAAATGGTCTAAATAAAAATGATAAGCCTCTGGAAAGTCGCTCTGATGATAAGATTAACCCATTCCCAGATTACCTCTCCCCCCCACCCCCAGAAGGCACAAAAACACAAGGAGAATTGGGGAGCGGGGCAAAATGACAGTCCAGCTATGAGCAATCACGGCAACAGTTGTGTTACCTCTCGTCTTTTCTCTCGCCGTTCGACCTTCTTGCTTAAGGGGACGAGCTTCCTCCTGCAGTGGACGAACAGCCATTAGTGGAGTGATTTTGAGTGCCAGACAGCGACACAAAACTAGGACCGCGTCTCTGTAACACTCTCCCTTAACTCTGTCAGCAAGAGGCCGCTATGCTGCAATATAACCAGCTCAAAGCAAAACACCCAATTGGTGCAGAGAGGCCACCAAGCATCACAACTCACTGTCTCTTGAGCGTCAGCTTGCGGATTCTGATCAGGTACTGTGTGATCTTGGTGAAGCGCTGCTTGCATTTGTGCCGGATGAAGCGGGGCCAGTAGATGAGGTTCTCATCGATCTCCTCCAACGCTTTCTCGTAATTCTTACTCAGCCGGACCTGCCAGAAATAGGAAATTGGGAAAAGTCTGCAGCAGCTCTGAAAATAGGGAAGCAGTGGAACCTAGCATGCTGGAAGAAGCACCAGAATGGGCCCGGGGAAAACCTAGAGGGAAATCAGGCAGCTTCTCAAAGAAAAATGCTACATTCCATTTAAAATACTTTTAAGAGAGAAATGCTACACAATTCAGCCCTTAAAGAGATTAAGGACAGAAGCAGGAGATCTTGGTTAGTTTGTTGGTCCAGAAAGTAAGTAATCTACCCCTATATTCATTTAAGAATGTTATTCAGTCCTCTTCCAGTTCAAAGCCAAATGAATCTGGACTGCTTGGTTAACTTCCATATAAAGCTTTCGTGAAAATTTTGATTTTTAGAACACGCAGTGTTTTCCACCTTCCAGCAATTTGCTTTAGTAAATTTGTATCAGAGTATCTGCAGCAATATCAACAAACCAAAAGGATCCAAAGTCTGCAAGCGATTCTGTTCCAGTGGGCTTAGTAGCTTGTTGCAGGGGGAAGGAGAGATATATTAGCCATTACAGTATATAATACTGCTCTTGTCAGAATTCCCTTACAAATTCTGTTAGCATCCATCCAAATCAGTCTAACTGTAGGGCACAATCAGTATATATGAAATCCACATTTAAAACACTGCCTTTCCAACCAAGTTAGAAATATAAATCTGAGCCCTAAAAGAACATCTATAGAAGGCTCTCAACCCCCTTTCACATCAACTGCTAGACAGCCTGCATTCTTGATACTGGAGGACTTACAGGAGGGGTGACTTACCCTTTCCCATAACCGATTGGGGAAAGCAGCACGTTCAATTGTCTTCATGTAAAGGTAACACTGCCCTAAAACAAGGAACAGAGGCAACATACAGAGTTACCACCAGGTCTGCTGTAATCAGAAAAAGCACAGATTATCTAAGGTCAGAAGACTGATGCTCTGGAAGTATTGGAACATCAACCTTCTAAGCTGAGTTGTAGGTGTTCTTCACACAACTGCCTGAGAGAACGGGAGCTGCCCTTTCCCAGACTCTCGGAGTGGGTGCACAGTTGCCATAAAAACAGTGCCACCTTCCTCTCTCCTTTGTTAGGCAGGTGAACCCAGGAATTTATCCAACGCATCAAGCCAAACACAACTGTGAGGAGTAGCAGCCAAGGCACTCACCTTTCTCTTCCTTGATCGTAGCATATTGGCTGTTGGCCAAGGGACAGGAGGAACGGTTGCACAGGCCAGTTATGTTAAACTCATTCCGGCAGAAGTTCTGTGTTTTTGTCCTGCAAACGAAAGGCTTGAAATGAACCAGTAGTTGTGTTTTACGCACAGCAGGTTAACTCTAATCCATATTAGCTAATGTTAGTCCACAACCACATCACTCCAAATGAATTTAACTCAAACAAAATATATATAGCTTTATGTTATTCATAGAGCCAAAAAAAATCACACACAGTTGGAGCAAATTTTTATATTCCAAATTGTGGTATCGAAGCAGACAGGACTAGTGAAAAGAGCTAGCAAAGACCCACCATTCCCGCAACCAAAGAAAGACACCAGTCACAATGGCCCAGGTATTTGGCAAAACACTAACTAATGAAAGACTTCGATATCGTGCCCCAGATGGACTTCCCATGAACACACTGCCCCAGATTTCACAAGGGGAGCACGGAATTGCATCTTCCGAAGTACTCAAAATCAGCCCCTGCACAAAGCTGCAGGTGCAGGACTGTCACATCATAAGGAAATTGTAATCTCCAACGCCTGCTTTTAAATCAAGCCCCTTTGGAAGTGCCAGAAGATTATCTGTCTGGTAACTCTGGATCCCAACTTCTCCTAAAGAACTGCTCCGTAGCCACACCAGTTTCCCAACACAAAGCAGATATCGGAAAAGTAGGCTGTCTAGAACAAGCAGCCAAGAAACTGCTCCTTCTCAGTCCAAACTACTCCAGGTAGACCTGCATCCTGAAAATGTCAGCTTTGTCAACGCAAGCTGGATGGCCAAATCCTGCAATGCTGAATTTTGCTGCCACAAAAATAACAGCCCCAATGGCCCCTGAACTTGAGCACAAGAGCAGTCGAGACAGGAATACTCACTTGATCTTGAACGAGCAGAACTGTTTGTTGCCAAGAGTGTCCCAGACAATCTGGCAAAAAAAAAATGTTGTGTTAGCATTGCTCCTGACCTTCCAGACCAAACATAAAGGGATTATTTGACAGTTTCGGAGATGGACTATTTTAATCAAACCTAAAGCTGAGCCACAGTGAAAAATTCTACTTTAGTATCAGCACAGGAGTCAGAAGGTCTTGAAGGGGGAAAAAACAAGCCTTAAACAAGCACTCTCCTGTATATGATTTTTTTTAAAGCATCTTCTGGCAAGGTGACATAGCAGTACTGTAAGGATATCATCACTGGACAGCCAGCCACAGGTTTTCACGTTGTTAACAAAGCAAAATAGAAACAGACAGACCTTAAGGAAGGTACTGAAGTTGGTAGTGGAAAGTGCGGTCAAGTCACAGCTGACTTATGGCAACCACACAGGGTTTACAAGGCAAGAGATGCTCAGAAGTGGTTTCCATTGCCTGCCTTCCCCTCACAACCCTGGAATTCCTTGGAGGTCTCCCATCCAAACACTAGCCAGGGCTGACCCTGCTTAGCTTCAGAAATCTGATAAGATCAGGCTAGCTTTGGGAAATGCCGAAGTTTACTGGTCTAATTTTACCTGGGACTGTAGTGTACCATAACTGGAATTCCAGCTGATCTGCCTTTCTAGATTTGTTTATGTCTGATCACCTTCCAATGTAAAAGAGTGCCAAGGCTTTGCAACTGGATAGCCTCTCACGTTTCATGACTCTTCCATCCCTTTCCATTTTTGTCCACTTTTGCTATTGTGCCCATCAAGCCTGTACAGATATGGTCAGCCAGCCCCTTCCTGAAAAAGTACCCTGACGACAGTGCCCCAGGGGTGGTTCTACATACAGAAATGCCCAAGGCTCCAACTTGGAAACAATATACTTTCTTCCTTGGTAGCCCTAACCTTCAGGGTTAATTAAAGCTTCATGACTCTCAGAAGATAGCCACGGTAGTTAAATGGCAGATCAAAGTTTGAGTCAAGTGGCACCTTTGAGACTGACCAAGTTTTGTTCCAAGTGCAAGCTTTCGTGTGCAAAACACACTTCTTCAGACAAAACAATACAAATAAAACTTTTGTTGGTCTCGAAGGTGCCACTCAACTCAAACTTTTTTCTGCTTCTGACCAATTACGGCTACCCACTTCAAAGTAGTTAAATGGAACCCTAGAGGCAGTGTATCCCGATCACAATGACCGTGGCGGGAGAGGGGGCTTCAAGCTCTGCAAATGGGCTTCCTGTTACTACCTGGCTGGCCATCGTGGGAAAACAGGTAGCTGAGCTAGACCGATCCAGGGCTCTCCTTACAGTTTTGTTCACGGCAGCAACAGAGTGCCTCCTTTGCACATGCTCAAAAGCACTCTCTGCTGTTCATGATTCCAACGGACTGGAAACAGGAGACAACTTCCAGGCCCGCCACCCCACTTGCCCACGTGGAAAGAAAGTTAAGGGATCCCGGGCGCAGACAGAGACGTGAACATAGAATAGCCGGGCGACAACGACTCAAGCCCACCCCCCTCTCCCGACTCCTTGCACCGGTTCCAGCCCCACTTTCTGCCTGGACTCACGTCATCCGACTGCATCTTCCTCCAGCCAGCGAAGGAGACCCTCCTAACTCATGGGCACACGCTGATACGACGGGCACAGGAAATCTCGCGAGAACCTCGCAGCCGACACCATCCGGGGAAGAAGAAGGCCGGGCCAGCTGCAAAATCCGCCCTGGCAGAGGCGGGGCTGAGTGTGGGAGGGGATGATTCTGGATTGGATGGATTACAACGGTGGGAGGAGGGGCTTTGCTTGCAAATGACCAATCAGAATATTCACATCCTTTTTTTAAAAAAATCCCCATTTGCTGGATGGGTGAATATAATTTTAGAAGGCTCGTTTCTGCCCTGAGATGTAGAAGGGCGCGGTGACTGCGGGAAATAAAAATGCTCAACTTTAATTTATGATTCATTAATATAAAGCTTATTCAAGTGGAGGCGAAGGGCTTTAAGAATCTCCCATACGGGTTAGGAAGTTTTTTATGAACCATATTTATAATGACCCCTGCTTCCTGCCCAATGAGCCTAGGAGGGGCCCCGCTGGACTACGTCAACAATCCCATCTAATACAGTATTATACATTTGGCCACCGGATGCGGCTCTGGGACATCCCCCCCCCCCCCCCGCGTAATCAGTAGGAAGGCATGAAGCTCCCTTAAGGTTGCCAGCCTCCACGTGGTGGCTGGAGATCTGGGATTACCATTCATCTCCAGGCGACAGAGGCAGTGTTCCCTCTAAACTAGGGCTGCCAAATCCAACTTGGAAAATATCTGGGGACTTTGGGGGTGGAGCCAGGAGACTTTGGGGGTGGAGCCAGGAGAAAGGAAGTGACATCATTTTGTGATGTCACATCCTGTGATGTTGCTTCCACATGCTGACACGTGAACTCATGAAGTTTCCTAATACTGAATCAGGCCATTGGTCCATCAAGGTCAGTATTGACTACTCAGACTGGTAGTGGCTCTCCAGGGTCTCAGGCTGAGATCTTTAATGTCACCTATTACCTGATCCTTTTTTAGCTGAAGAGGCTGATACCTCCTGCATGTCAAGCAGATGCTCTATCACTGAGCAACAGCCCTACTGAATCCTTCCTCATCTCGGCAGAATATGAAGCCCTAAGTGCTACACAAGTGCTAAATATGATTTTCATATCATAAGAACAGGAGAGAAGCCACAGTGGATTGGCCCATCCAGTACAGCCCATCCAGTACAACACTCTGTGTCACAACAGTGGCCAAAAATACCAGGTGCCCTCAGGAGGTCCAGCAGCGGGGCCAGAACTCCAGAAGCCCTCCCACTGTTGCCCCCCAAGCACCAAGAATTCAGAGCATCACTGCCCCAGACAAAGGGTTCCATTTAGACCTTGTGGCTAATAATAGCCACTGATAGACCTCTGCTGGATGGGGACAGAGAGAGACAGACAGACAGAAAAAAGAAAAAGGGAGAGAGAGAAGGGAAAAAAACTGGCAGAGGCACTTACTTCCATTTCGACCTTGTGGCTATAATAGCCACTGATAGACCTCTGCTGGATGGGGACAGAGAGAGAGAGAGAGACAGACAGACAGACAGAAAAAAGAAAGAGGGAGAGAAAATGAAAAGAGCTGGAAGAGAAACTCACCTTGCCAGCCACATGCAAAAGCAGCTCCTTCAGTCCCTCCTTAATCTCTGGGCGGACCTCTTGGTGTGGAAGCTCTCTTGCTGACTTCTTAAAGGGGAAATGTCTGGCGAGGCTTTTTACTGCAGGGCAGGCTCTCTGCAGACATTTCCCTTTTAAGGCAGCCATTTTATCCCCCTGGTGGGCAACTTTGGAAAAGCGGGAGGGAAGGACTAAAAATCAGTGTTTCCCCCGCCCTACCGGAGGACTTGGCAGCCCTACTCTAAACTGAGTTAGTGTGAGCTCGCTCACAGTTTTTTTAGCCTCCGGCTCACACATTTTTGTTTTAGCTCAGGAAGGGTGGCTCCAGAACAAACTAATTGATGCAGTAGCCAAATCGCTCACTCCCAACTTCAATGCCAGTAGCTCACAAAGTAGAATTCTTGCTCACAAGACTCCACAGTTTAAAGGGCACATTGGACAGAGGTCAGTTCGACTGGAGAAAATGGCTGCTTTGGAAGGTGGACTCTATGGCATTATACCCCATGGAAGCGCCTCCCTAAACCCCACTGTCCTCAGGCTCCATCCCCAAATCTCCAGGTATTGCCCAAAAGAGGACAACCCTACTTTACTGAATCAGACCACTGATCCATCAAGGTCAGGCTTGTCTGCTCAGACTGGCAGCTACTTGCCAGAATCTCAGGTGGAGGTCTTTTGGCTGGAGATGCTGAGGATTGAATCTGGGACCTTCTGCGTACCAAACAGGGTTAGGGTTACGTCTAAGCAATTGCCTTTCCGTTTCTGCACATGGAGGTTTATGCCATCCTAGCTATCAATGAGTCGGTTCAAGCTCCATGAGTCTGGTTAGTCCTTTTTTAAAGCCATTTCATTAGCTACCAGAACGTTCTGTGCCATAAAGTGCCATAAAGTGATTATGTGTGAGGAGGTAGGGGGTCCTATCCTGAACCTACTGCTTATCATCTTTTTTTTGGTGCCCCCAACTTCTCATGTTATGGGACAGGGCACAAACTCATGCTCACACCCACAAATATGAAGTAACAAGGAAAAAGAGAGTGCCTCTGAGCATATGGAGTTTCCAGTACCATTTCAGTAACCACAATTCTTAGTGTATTTTCAAAACAGTGTTCCGGGCAGCCATTTTATTAGGACTGCATTTGATTAAAGCAGACCTAAATTGTGGTTTTTAAAGTGTGGTTTTATGTTTTTATCTAACTTGTGTATTTTATTAATATTGTAAGCTGCCTTGTGGAAGAATGATGGCTGGTAAATATTTCAAGTAAATTAATAAATAAACATTGATCCAAAATAAAATCCATAAATGACAACTTTTTTTCAATAAATGTTTATTAATTTTTTAAATATCCATAACACAAACAAACAAAGAGAAAACAGTACAGCATAGCTGAAATCTTAACATAATCAAGGTATGTATTACATAATGTTTCTTCCTGTAACCTCTAATGTAAACTAATTATCCATAGAATATTTATCTAAAAATATAACAAATTTTCATAAAAGGGATTTTTTGGAACAATCTTATATTCTGTCATGATAACTTATGATAGGAAACCAAGTCTTTTGGAACAATTTCTGTCATGATAACTTATTTCTGTCATGATAACTTATGATAGGAAACCAAGTCTTTTGGAACAATTTCTGACTTTTCACAGCATCTTTAGCTCCAGATATTCCAGTAATTTGGCTATAAACAGAGTGTTCCCAGAGTTTATTTTGCCAGCAATATAAAGAGGGAACTTTCTCATAAAATCCATAAATGACATCTGTATTAAGACCAACAAGAATGACACAAAAGCAATATATATGTTGTTGAATTCTCTATAGCTCTTCATTAAGTTAGATGTTTAAAATAATGGGGGGGGGGGATTTTTCAGCTCCTTCCAGGAAATATTTGGGAGAAGCTGCAGCCCAGGCCACACTACATATCAAGCATCCTGGGGCTTGGAAGAACAATAACAACTACTGCTGTGAATATAAAATTTAGAATGTGTTTGTGTGTCCTGTTTTAAAAACTGTCCAGCCTGATGGAACTGCAGAAACTGGAAAATGTGCACACCGTTTTGTATTATTGTGCTTGGTTTTAATACATGGTGTTATATGGATTTTGGTTTTGGACACAATAGTCCCTCGATTTCTGGAATGGCTTGTTATCAAATTTGTCCACTAGAGGTCCTTACACGCAAGTAAACCCTTGGCTTGATTTATAACCAGATTTTAAAACGGAGACCTTTCTTCTAGCCCTCCCGGTTTGTTTTCTCTGCAGGCAGGCAGGCACATGCTTGTCTCCAGATCTCCGCAATGGAGGTTTCGCCCTCCTTGTCCAGAAACCAGATCAAATCCTATTCCCAAAGGCATGCTAAAAGTGCTACACATGAATGAGAAGACTTCCGGCTTTTCCTTATCTGAACAGGCCATTTTGTACAATGGAAGCTTTCTCTGCAAAGGAGCATTATTTTGACCCAGTAGCTCAGCATTTCAAAAGTACCATTAACTACCTTGTCAATATCAGCCTTAGGAAACAGAACAAAAATCAAAGCAAAAGTGGTAAACTTTTTTAAAGATGGTAAGAGAGAGACTTCAGCCCCAGCATCAGCACCATTTTAGTCAAACACTGAGAGGAGTGCATTTCTGAATGCTGTCCTCTCCTGCCTCCTCCTCCTCCTCCTCTACCTGACCAGACATAGATCACCATTCTTCCAAGGACAAGAAAGATATTGGGGAGATATTGATTCCTATTATACGTCAAAGACAATTTGCATTTGTCTGTGGCAAGTGGTTATTATGTCAAAAAGCATATCTACTGCAGGTCAATATTCTGCACAGCACAAGTTAGGTACATCAGCAGCCTATGCACAGGGAGAATGCACATGAAGAAGTCAACACTTTTGATACAAGCTGTCATGTCGTCAGGTGAATCGACCTTTTCTTAACACAAGTAGATGACACGTTTGATCCTCAGACAAAGCAATGCTCCTGCTCCCAGACACACAAGCCAAATGGCCACATGCCCCACAGAGGAAGGTACCAATATCACTGGGTGGAATGGCCTTTTTGCAGAGCTCAGGAAGTTTCCCATGCTTCTATCATTCCACGGAATGTGTAAAATGGAATTCTTCAGGAGGACCTTTTTATGAAGGGTCACAAAATTTGTCCAGGGTAAAGGGGTTACAGTCAATGCTGTTGAAATTTTGAGTCATTTTAATCGCTTTCATCACTGTATAAATTGTAGTATCTCACCATAGTATCTCAGTGCAGTTTTATCGCATGATTGTATGCATCATAATGCTCACTGCATTCTTTTTAGCTGTATAATCCACTTTAAGCCTCAGTGAGAAAGATGAACTATAAAAGAAATTTGTACGAGGGGGCACATTTAGGATGATGTTCTGTACGCACAGGGCTGGACAATAAGGCCAAACTATGGCCTGGGAGATCTGTGGTGTCCTATCCTGAGTCTTTAACTTAACAGCAGCTGTCGGGGAGAAAAGCCAGGCAGAGTAGTACTGCTGAGGTTGACCCTTTCATGCCATTTCCCAGATCTAAATCACATATACATACATGCTAGGGAGGAAACAATTATAGGCGTCTGCATATTGTGCATTGGGAGGGCTGACTGGTTTTTTACTTCTTGAGGCTAATAGCAGCCTGAGGGATTGATTTCAATGAGGAAAACAGCACAGGGAAAGAGCTAAGAGAAACTTCCCTTAGAGCTATTGTCCTGATACAATTACTGTTCATGCCCACCTCCACCTCCAACTCTATTTAAACTGCAGTTTAACTAACAAGATCCAAACACAGCCCTGACTTGGATAGCCCAGGCAAGCCCGATCTCGTCAGATCTTGGAAGCTAAGCAGGGTCGACTCTGGCAAGTACTTGGTTGGGAGACCTCCTTGGAATACCAGCAGTCAGGAGGTGGGGGCAGGATTTATTCAGCCACCTCTCTGAATATCCTCCAGGCCCCCAATAGGGGTGGGTCACCAGAGGTTGCCATGACTTCCAGGTGCACACACACTCACACGCAAACACATGCAAATGCACATATAAAAAAATACAAGATCCAAACACATATCTCAAGTGTTGTGTCTGCTTTGGCCTTTAGGTGGGTGTTCAAATTCAGGCCACACATACAAGGGACCCATCTGCTCCTACACACACACACACACAATTGAACTTGGGCATGACTGGATTAGTGTAAACTAGTCTGTTCCGCATATTCCAGTGGATTCCTCCTACTGCTGCAGACATCTTCCAGCATTATTAAGTTGAAGTGGAGATGCTGTAGCTTTGCAGTAGAACATCTGCTTGGAATGCAGAAGGTCCCAGACTGAACCCTGGTCTCTCCAGTTAAAAGGATTGGGTACTAAGGGATGTGAAAGACCTCTGCTTGAGACCCTGGAGAGACTCTACTGCATTTAATAGACTACTGGCCCTGAGTCATCATCAGGACGCTTCTTGTATCTGTTATTTACGCCAGGGAAGGGCTCTTCCTGACTCTTCCAGTCATTTCCCACTGCATCACTTACCCAGAAGGCTGAGAAGCAGCTACAAAGGACATGCTTCTGCATTAGCCCCCTGTAGCCTTTCGAAAAGTCATCCCTAGCATCCCAATTGCCCCTTTCGCATTTAATAACACAGATCTCCTCTGTCTCCAGAGAGATCCTCATTTTGCTGCGGCATTCCTATGTCACTCTCATTGCCTAAAGGGCCACGAGGGAGACTCGTGGTTAAAAAATACCCATTTGCTGGAGAGCAGCCAAGCACTCAGCATCTCCAGCGTTTTCATTTGTCTTCTGAGAGCAGGTCATCTCTGATGACCCTTCCCCTCACTCCTTTGGAAACCTGACAGCATTATTAAGCATCACCTGGTTCCCTTCCCAGTCTTGTGCCTTTGATTGTGCCAAACGGAAATTGCGGCTCTTTGGGCGACACGGACAGAGAGAGATGCAATCAGTCCCAGGCAGGTCTTTTTTTGTAATTTATCCTGGCAGAGATGTGATACGTGGGCAATGATCCTCTGTGCAATATTTGTGAGCTGTGTTTGGTGAGAAGGGCAGCCTGAAAGCCTTCCAGGATTCAGCAAATCTAGGTCAAAGGCTCTTCTCACACAACAGACTTCACAAATCCCCCACTAAGGTTTCTATCAAAAATGAACACTCAAAGGCATCAGTGTTATGTATGATAAATCACACATCTCGGAACAGCGTACTGACCTAATCCTGGGTGCTGTTAGTTTCCCCCGAGTCAAAGATATTTCATTGTCTTTATTGGGAAGAGTATTTTCATGGTGTTACAATCTACCAATTAAGATGTTTTCTACAAGCCACAGTCTCTATACCCTTACTTGCAGAGGATGGCAGCAACAGGGTCTTTCAGTGGTGGCCCCTTACCTTTGGAATTCTTCTCCCTCTTGAGGCTCACCTGGCTCCTACCTTACTTTCTTTTGGGAGCCAGGTCAAAACATGGCCCAAACAGGTAGTGGCCTCCACCACTGCTGGAGAGGAAGCTGGAGACCCAGGCAGCCCAGCGGTGGCCTGTAAGAGTGAAGGCTGGCAGCTGGGAAGAGCCAGCGTAAGAAGAAGATGGAGGAGGGAGGCTGGGCTTGCTACCTTTAAAGCCCAGGAGGGGCAGCAAAGGACAGACAGCCCTGAGAGTGGGTATTCACCCTCCTTATATCACTTCCAGGAAGAGGTAGGGCTGGACTCTGATTGGAGCCGAGGTCCAGAGGGTGGGGCCAAGGGTGGTATAGGATGGAGGCTGCCAAGCCAAGGAGGTAAAACTAGGTGGAGCATATAGGATGAGTGAGTGAGTGAGTGAGTGAGTGAGGAAGCTCACTTGGAGGGAAAGAAGATGACCAGGGTGTCTGAACCCCTTTCTTCTTCCCATTCTAAGGAATGGCTTTCTCCTTCCCATTCCCAGCCCAAACCCATCCAGGATGGTAGAGTGGGGGTAAGCAAGCCAAAACAGCAAAGGGGAAGGCACAGGGTTTGTTTTATGCTGTTTTGAATGGCTTATTACGTTTTATTTATTGTTTTAGTTGTGGCTCGAGCAGGTCTCTGGAGAGGCAGCCTATACATTTTCTAAATCAAGACTCCCCATACTGGGAAGGTCAAACAGAAAAGGGTCCCACATGTAACAGCAACACATAAGATACAAAATGAGCTCTGACCTCCAAAGAGCCCATGCTGCAATAAATGTTGTTAATCCTTCAGGTGCTACTGGACTCCCGTTTTATTTTGCTGCAGCGAGTGCTTTTCAGCCATGAATCGTAAGTACTTTGTACACACTAAATAATACATCTTGATATCCTTGAGCTCATCCCTAGCGCAGATGATACCATGGGAGGAAATTGCTTTGTGAGGCTGCTTTCTTTGAAGATGAGAAGCAGATGGGTGAATGACTGATGTTTGCTCCGAGTTCCACTACCAAAGGTGCAAGCTAGCTAAAGGTGGAATCCATAAGTCCTGGCATTTGACCCAACACCGAGAAGCTCCATTGACCAACAGAGGGAAGAAAGCCATCCAAGGAGCTTGCCGATTCTTGGAGGAGGTGAGGTGGACTTTGTAGCTTTAAGGGGGGAACCTTTGACGGAGCTTTCTTCTATTCACTCTCCACTTCCTCATCGCTGATGTCGGTCATTGGAAAGTCCCGGAGAACTTTCTGGGTGGTGTAGCTTTTGGTCTGCATGGCGCATCCCTCACTAAGAATTGCCTGAGAGGTGAAAGGAACAATATATTCAGCTGTCTGATGCTAAATCAGATCAGTTTAACTGGTTAGGTATGATGAAAAGGTGCTCCAGATAGATTGGTGCACCCACTGGCCCCACCAAGCAACAGCCATAGCGCATAACTCTAAGCCATAGTCTTGCCCTTGTGAATTTCTTGCAACTTATCTGGCAAGTGACTCTGTGACAGCCATCCTATCCTGCTCGTGGATATAAAATTCCAGGTACAATTTGGACCTTGTGGGAGCAACTTCCACTTTCCCTAGGAGCTCTCCCTGGTCCTGAAGAACCCAGGTTCTAGTTCTTGCTGAGAGGATAACTGTGCCTGGATTGAACCACTGAAAGTGTCAATAGTCTGTTATGATTAAACATTCCTCCATACAAAATGATTTATTCCACCCATAGAAAAGGCAAAGAAAAGGCTACACTATCAACAGTTTTTCCCACCATCTTTCCAGAACACCTTCCTATACAATCTCCTCCTTTCTCCTTCCATGTGTTACATCTGTGCCTTGCAGGTAGATTCCTATGCTGCTGTAAACAGGTGCTTGAGGTATAGCAACGCAAACTATAGCAACTCAAAAGGGAGGCATGTATGATATTTTTGCTACTTTAGTTGAGCAGATTAACTAAAGAAAGAATCCCTTGCTCTGTGTTACCTCTTCATCTCTAAGGGTTGTCCCAGTTATGCATGACAGTCACAATCTATCCTCTAGAAGAAAGAAGAAGAGTTGGTTTTTATAGCCTGCTTTTCTCTACCCTAAGGAGTCTCAAAGTGGCTTACAATCACCTTCCCTTCCTCTCTCCATAGCAGGCACCTTGTGAGGTGGGTGGGGCAGAGAGAGTTTTGAGAGAGCTGTGACTGACCCAAGGTCACCCAGCTGGCTTCATGTGGAGGAGTGGGGAATCAAACCCAGTTCTCCAGATTAGAGTCTGCCACTGTTAACCACTACACCACCCTGGCTCTCAGCACAGCATGGGTGTAGTTTTTGAAGACTCCTTTTCGCAATTCCAGCATGGCACAGAAGTGTCATACAGGAATGTGTTCAACTCCTGGACTTGTGTGACCTAGAAAATGTGAGGACTCCTTGGATTCAGCCAGTTTATGATTTCAGAGAAAAACTTACAATCTTTTCCTCTTTGGCTGGGGGGCTCCGTAGGAACCAGCAGAAAGGGGCATACAGAAGGTTGATTCCACCAATGACAACCATTAGCCAGGGAAAGCCAATGGCTCGTACAAGAGCACCCCCCGTAGAAGGACCTGGAAATAAGGAATGACAGGATATTATTTATCACTTTTATATCCCACCTTTCCTCCATGGGACTTATGGCAGCATACCTCAGGTTGCCCAAAGAGTGATTAACACATGGAATTCACTGCCACAGGAGGTGCTGGCAGCTACAAGCATGGACGGCTTCAAGAGGGAATTAGATAAACATATGGAGCAGAGGTCCATCAGTGGCTATTAGCCACTAAGTATAGATAGGAACTCTCAGTCTGGGGCAAGTGATGCTCTGTATTCTTGGTGCTTGGGGGGGGGGCGCAACAGTGGGAGGGTTTCTAGTGTCCTGGCCCCACTGGGGGACCTCCTAATGGCACCTGGTGTTTTTGGCCACTGTGTGAGTGTTGGACTGGATGGGCCATTGGCCTGCCCCAACATTGGCTTCTCTTATGTTCTTATGCTCTTATGTTCCCCAGTGGTCTCCTATCCAGACAGATTTCTTTTCTGATTTCTCCACACCTGAAACATGTCTGCCATCACCCTTTTTTCCCAGCCACATGAGTGAATTTTAGTAAGAAATACTGCCATGAAAAATGATGGCTGCTATTGTGTCAGTCCGTACCAGTGGAACTGAAAAGGCATCCAAGAAGCAATATCTGCCAGGGGAATACGTGATCTCCTTGACCATGCATAAAAATTAAAAGATACCTCTTCGTATGAAATTTCTGTTACTATATTTATACCCCCACCTTTCTCCCCAGTGGGGACCTAAAGCAGCTTCCATCGTTCTCCTCTCCTCCATTTTATCCTCACAACAACCCCGGGAGGTAGGTGAGGCTGAGTACACGTGACTGGCTCACAGTCACCCGGCAAGGTCCCATGTTACCTTCTTTTCTTTTCCGCACAAATTCAGCACCATTGAGCTTCCCTTTTCTACCCATTCGGATACCCTTGTCACCAACACCTAAAGTGCAGTTCTTCGCAGTTACTCCAATACGCACCCAGAGAAATCTGGATTATGACTCTTCGTCAATGCAATAAAAGGACCTGAGGCGGTACCCACAGAAATCTATGGAGTGCACAGCCCATAGTGCAGTAAATGCCCTTTTTTCATTTTATGGTGCATACATCTTGCATCTTCCTTCCAAAGCCATGCCGTTTCAGTACACCCTTATGGGCTCAGGGAAAACGCACTATCCAGATTGCTCATTCATTGCCGTCGGGCTGACCCACCCTCCTGGGAATGGTCCTCACTGTCTCAGGTAAAACATCTCTTTGTTTCCCCAGACCCCCACCCCCCACCCAGGCGGCTTGTTAAAAGATCAAAAGCTTTACTGCCAGTGCTCTAAAGATCAATTGGTAAAAAAGAACAAAGAAAAAAACCCAGAACCTTTAAAGCTATGTAAATTGTGAAGGGGAGATTTAAAAACTGGAAACAAACAACATGGAACACAAGAAATAAACAAGAACAAGAGCAGGGTGACTTTGTATTCATTCATACCAACAGCAAAGCCCATGCAGAAAGCCACGTCAGCAATGGCATAGACACTGCCATAGACTGAAGTATGCCGAAGATCCACCAGGTATCCCATGATAGGCATCATTGAGGAATCCACCATGCCTATCCTCAGAACAGAAAAAAAATACCATGAGAAGTTAATCCAGGTGTGCACATATAGAGGACGGAAGAGGAGTTTCCCCCACCCATATACAGGGTTGCCAACCTCCTGTGGCGGCTGGAGAACTGGGATTATAACTGATCTCCAGGCAACAGAGATCAGTTCACCTGGAGAAAATGGCCACCTCAGAAGGTGGACTCTTATACCCCACTGAAGTCCCTCCCCTCCTCAGACCCCAGCCTCCAAAATCTCCAGGTATTTTCCAACCTGGAGCTGGCAATCCTACTACATGTGATTATACTTTGGGGGTATATATTTCTGGCTACTATGAAATAACCATAGGCTGGGGGGGGGGGGGGAATTGTCTTTATTTGAGAAAAGACCTATGAATTTTGCTATAAAATCAACAAGTCAGAAAATCAATCAAAATAGAGTGCATTTCCTGGGACCGTGCAGACGGTCCAACTAATTGCTCCCTAAGGCATAGCTGCTGCAGGTATGCCTACCCCCCCCCCCCCAATATGCATGACTTTATGCTTTTAGCGTTGCTTGTGAACACCTTTGTACAAAACCCAGAATCCTTTGTAATCTTACCAAGAGCAATACCGACCCCACTATTGGGCCCAATGAGTCCATAGATATTTTGTGCCAAGGGAATCTGCAGGGGAGAGAAAAGGAAGGAAATGGGTGGACCAGGGAATCGAATACAATTCACAGCACTATCTCTTGCCTGCTTTACAGACTAGTGCAGTGTATGGTCTAATGCAACAATCAGGTAAGGGGGAGACCCCATCTCTTTTCTGTCTTCTTTTTTCTGCCTTGTTGGGAGCAGGAAGGGAAGGGAGGGCAGGTGTCCCTCAGTCCAATGAGACTATTCAAGCACTCAGCATGACTTTGAACATGATATGTAATAAAGATGTCCAGCCTCACTTCTTTCTGTAAATGTACCCAACTTCTGACCAGCATCCCCTTCCAGTAAGCCTACTGCTTTTCCAATGACCTCACTACCTGGGGGATGAATCTCTTTGGAATAGGGGAGTCTTGGGCTGCCGTCATTCCATAAAATGGGGAATCCTGCCTAGGACCAAGGCTCCCACCGCTAAATTCTCATCTGAGGTTTCCGTCCCAGTACAGGTGGGGGAAGAGAATATGGTCCTTCTCGTGGTTTCCCAACTGACAATTCTGTGCATCAATCTTGTAGCACATATCCGGCATCATACTCACACAAAGGAGACTGATTCCTACCAGCACCATCCCAATCAGTGAACAAAGCCACCTTTTAAAAATGAAAAGAAGACATTGGGGGGAGGGGAGAATGATGAAACATCACAGGGGAGGGGGGGAGAAATAGACAGATTCCACATCGTGGTGGAAAGTACCTGCCAGCCACATCTGGCTTAGAGCAACTCCATAGGGTTTCCAAGGCAAGAGACAAACAGAGGTGGCCTTCACTACCCTAAGGAGTCTCCGCCTGGCTTACTATCACCTTCCCTTCTCCTCCCCACAACAGACATCCTGTGAGGGAAGTGGGGGCTGAGAGAGCTCTGAGAGAGCTGTGACTGACCCAAGGTCACCCAGCAGGCTTCATGTGGAGGAGCGGGGAATCAAACCAGTTCTCCAGATTAGAGTCCACTGCTCTTAATCACCACACCAAACTGGCTCTCAGCAGCGTTGATCTTCCTTGGTGTTCTCCCATCCAAGTTCTAGCCAGGGCTGCTCCTGCTTAGCTTCCAAGAGCTGACAAGATCTAGGTCTAGGCAGATTCTACTTACCGCCCCATTTTGTTGGCCAGTATCCCAAATAGGTTGGTACAAATCAGGTAAGACACACTGGCAGGCAGAAAAGCTACCCCTGTAAAACACAGAAGCACCAGGCTTAAATGAAGGTACACAGAGGTGGCACAGCTCTTGGGAGATTTATGGTATTATTTGGTAGCATCTGCTTTATTTGTATGAGCAGAGAGCACAAGGGGAGGCAAACAACCATTCCTCCTGCACAGCGTGTCCATGGTCTCACATCAGAGATCCAGCAGCTTCCAAGATGCTCCAGTCAACTCATAGCAGTATCTCTGTGCCACTGTTAAAATCTAAAATTGTGCTTTCTCTTCACACAGACACAGGCCTTTCACCCCCTGGGAGAGGGAGGTCACCTCTTCCAAGCACTGATGGGCATTTGGACACAACTCCTTCCTAACGATCAAGGGCCATCTAGAAAGTATTAACAATCATTTAAAAACATCACCCTTCCTTTTGCCATGGCCTCTGGTTTCTTTACTTCTTTGTGCACTTTATTTGTACCCAACCTTCCAACTCACTGGGGACTCTAGGAGCTTATATTGTTGTCCTCTCCTCCATTTTATTGTCAGAAAAAGCCTGTGAGATTGGTTAGGCTGAGCGTGCATGACCGACCCAGGGTCATCCAGCAAGCTTCCATAGCAAACCAGGGATTTGAACCTGTGTCTCTGAGATCCTACTCTGACCACTCCTCCACACTGGCTGTCCCTCATTCCTTCTGAGCACATGACTTTGGGTTCACCCACAGGTTTCACTGATCCACAGCAATTAGAACCTAAGCTCTTACCAATATACACCACAGCTGAGCTCTCACAAGCAAACCAACTTCTACTGGTGCTAACTCTCCTGATCTGCCAGATAGGGTCTGGTTTTCTGGTCCCTGTCCCTGGTAAATAATTGCCCCTATTTTTTTTCTTGGGGGAGGGCAATTTGTTGAAATACTGATAGCATGAGTTCGTATTATGATCTGTCTTCAGGATTCTGCATCCTATATCAGGTCTCTAGAAGTTAAAGCAGGGATGTCAATCATATTGCCTCCAGCGCATGTACATTTCAGTGCAAGTGCATGAACAATAAGGTGCACGGCCTACCATTTCATACGCTGCAGCTGCTGAGCACGTTTTTGCACTGTTAATATTATGCAGAGAGCATGGGTTCAGAATACAGCTGATGGAGCCGAGCCCTGAGCCACCTGGGCTGGTGGTACACCTTGGGCATTAATCCTTGAAATGAGAATTCAGAATGGGGATGTTGTGGGGTGCTGCACAGGGTTGCCAACTGCCTGGGGGGGACATCCTATCCCTTTAACAGAGGCTTAGTGGGACATTATTTCCCAGGAGATGTTATTCATCTCCATGCCATGGAAAGCCTCAGCTACCCATTTCTACACACACTAGGCCTCTATTTTAGAAGTTCTACTTTTAAATGTGAAGGAAGACAAAGATATTAAAGGCTTAACAACTAAAGGTTTTTCTTTCAAATATAGGGCCTTTGCAGATGATGTGATGTTTATAGTGGAAGACCCCTTATCCACATTACCACATTTGTTACAGAGAGTAAAAGAGTTTGGTGACTTAGCAGGATTTTATGTAAATAAAAACAAATCGAAAGTAATGTGCAAAAATATGTCAAATAAGAAACAAAACGAGTTACAAAAACTTACAGAATGTGAGGTGGTGAAAAAGACAAAATATCTGGGTGTAAACCTAACTATGAAAAATATTGATCTTTATAAAAATAATTATGAAAAATTATGGTTGCAAATTATGCAGGATATTAAAAAGTGGAATGTATTGAATTTGTCATTGCTGGGTAGAATTGCGGTGGTCAAGATGAATGTGTTACCACGATTAATGTTTTTGTTTCAAACTATTCCAATTGTGAAAGATGTAAAAACATTCAAATGTTGGCAGAAGGAGCTGTCTAAATTTGTGTGGGGAGGGAAAAAACCAAGAATTAAGATGAAAATAATGTGTGATGCCAAAGAAAGAGGAGGGTTTCAACTACCAAATCTAAGGTTATACCATGATGCAATATGTTTGACCTGGGTAGGGGCATGGACTATGTTACAAGATAGAATGTTATTGTCCCTGGAAGGTCATGATTGTAGATTTGGGTGGCATGCATATTTGTATTATGGCAAAACAAAAATGGACAATATGTTTAAACATCATTATTTGAGAAGAACACTAATGGATACGTGGACAAGATATAAAAACTTTTTTTCAGAAGAGATACCCATGTGGATTGTACCCGCAGAAGTCTTACATCCAATATCAAGATATAAAGGACAAGATTGGCTGAAGTATAGAGACTTATTAATAAGACATGGCAAGGATTTCAAACTGAAGGAGCAGCATCAGATTGATTTTGATTATGGTTGGTTAAGATATAGACAAATATATGACTTGTATAGAAGTGATAAAAAACACGGTTTCAGGGAAAAAAATAATGAAATAGAACAAGTTTGGGAGGAAGGTGGGAAAAAAATGATTTCTAAAATGTATAAAGTCTTGCTAAAATGGTTTAATGCTGATGAAATGGTAAAAGAACAAATGGTAAAATGGGCGATAAACTTTAACAAAGACATTGAAATGGAATCTTGGGAATTTTTATGGAAAAATGCTATGAGTATATCTACGTGTTATAACTTAAAAGAAAATTGTTTTAAAATGATGTATAGATGGTATATGACACCAAAAAAAATTGCAAATATTGGTCAAAATATGTCTAACAAATGTTGGAAGTGTAAAAAGAAAGAAGGGTCTTTTTATCATATGTGGTGGACTTGTGATAAAGCAAAGACTTATTGGTCAAAAATACATGCAGAAATGGAAAAAATCTTGAAATGTACATTTAAGAAGTTGCCTGAAATGTTATTGCTAGGACTTAAACTAGAAGAGATAAATGTAAAGAAAAGGACAATAATATGGTATATGATTACAACAGCAAGAATGGTGTATGCACAAAACTGGAAAAATGAAAAAATACCAGAGGTGTGGGAATGGTTGAAAAAACTGTTATATATGGCTGAAATGGATAAGTGGACTAGAAAATTGAATAATCTCTACTCAGAGACCTTTCTGGAAGACTGGAAAGATTTGAAAGAATATGTTGAAAAGTATTGGGATATGAAAAACTATATCTATACATGGTTATAATAGCATAAAGGAATAGAAATATATTATATGAATGTTTTAGTTAAAATTAGACAATGAAACTGTTTTTATTTAGAAATACATAAGAGTATAGAAAATAAGAATTGGTGTATAAGTATAAGTATTTTAAAGCTATATAACCGTTACCAGAAACGAAACATAGATATAAGTATTACTATTTTGAATAAAATGGAAAATGTGTTATGCTTCAGATGTGGTGGGAAACCACCAAAACAAGATAAAAATAGAATGTACAAATAGAACAAAATGTTATCTAATATGGAAAAAGGGATTTGTATAAGGTTAAATGTATTATTTTCGATGTTTTTTTTTTGAAAATAAAAATTTCTTTACAAAAAAAAAAGAATACAGCTGATGGAGCCGAGCCCTGAGCCACCTGGGCTGGTGGTACACCTTGGGCATTAATCCTTGAAATGAGAATTCAGAATGGGGATGTTGTGGGGTGCTGCACAGGGTTGCCAACTGCCTGGGGGGGACATCCTATCCCTTTAACAGAGGCTTAGTGGGACATTATTTCCCAGGAGATGTTATTCATCTCCATGCCATGGAAAGCCTCAGCTACCCATTTCTACACACTAGGCCTCTATTAAAGGGATAGGACATTTTTTGCCAAGCCTGCGGGCAACCCTTTGCAGGCATCTCTAGATTTTCTTCCGTGCAACGTTCGAGGGGATGGGATGGGTCCTTTGGTGCCCGGCCCAAATGAAATTCTGCCCCCTTTTCTCCCTCCTCCATTTCCAACCCACACTCCGTTCCAGAGTCATAGCGCTCTGCAGTCTCAATTAGACCAGAATCAAATATTTGATTGGTTATAGGTTGACAGTAGCCTATTGTTAATTTACTCCCCTGCAGACTATAAATACCTCCTGGACCGCTCTGTTTGCTCCCATAAAACAAAGCTTTCTTATTGAAACTCAGTCGTTAGCATTTAATTTCCTCCATCTGTCCCTTTCATTTATCTTCCAGGTTCCCTGGGAAAATCTGTGCCCTGCCCATTTTGCTACGAAATGCCAGGGGAACAAACAGAAGTCGCCATCCAAACTGACTTGTGCTGGTTTCATGGTTACACTACTCAGTACAAGGATCACTCATTTGTATCCAGTCTCCATACCATTGCCTTCCTCAAGTAACTCCATCTAATATGCCTGTTTAACAAGGTGCCCAATTGCTCCTCAGTACAAAGTGGCAAAACAAGTGCCAAATTATTTCAGCTTGCACATCGTCCATGCTCTATGCTTGACCTCTGCAGAGCACAGTACCTGGGGCTGCCTTTATCTTGGGGCAGCCAGACTTCTGAGAGCGACTAGCTATTTTTGGAGTAGATTTTTCTACTTTTGATCTATGTTGGATCCAGATTTGTTTCTGAGTGCTTTTGGAAGGTCTGGCTCTGGGATGATAGGCCTAAATGGGCTTAAACGTTTGTCTCCATAGGAACCAACCTCTGGATGATGCCCAGAGACAACACTCAACGTACTAAGAGGTGGTGTTGCAGAGAGAATGCTACAGACCAAGAGGACAATCAGTCAGCAAGCCCCAGCAACAGAGAAGCTGGAAGATGCCAGACAGAAGCTTCAACAAGCACTGAGAAAGTACATAATGTTGCTGAGTCAAGCTGACAGCTTTAAGGTTGCCAGCCCTGGGTTGGGAGGTTCCTGGAGTTTTGGGGGATGGAGCCTGGGGAGGGTGGGGTTTGGGGAGGGGAGGGACCTGGATACGGTGCCATAGAGTCCACCCTCCAAAGCAGCCATTTTCTCCAGGCGAACTGATCTCTGTAGTCTGGAGATCAATTGTAATACTGGGAAATGGAGTCACAGTCCCGACTACAGGTTGGTAACCCCACTTAGCAGGCATTGGAGATTATGTTGTCATTGCTCTGGCAATGGTGATTCCCCAGCCACGTGAGACTAGAGACCATGTAGGAAGAAGGAAGTGGCTGGGGGAGCAGCAAAGGTATGGAGAGGCACTCAAACCAAAGCTAGGATGAAGTGGAGACTTGTCTGGAAATCCAGGTTAAGAGAACACAGAGAGGAAGAGCAGGATGCTAGGTGGAAAAACCCTTTCCCTCTAGTCCAGAGGCCCCCAACTTGCTGAGTGTGGGGGGGCACTTTTGGAATATTGTGAACAGGCAGTGGGCAGCACCACAAAATGGCTGCCATGAGGGGATGGGAACCATCACAAAATGGCTGCTGCAGAGCTGGGGGTCAATCACATAAAGTTGGAACCTGTAAGCTTCCCCAGAGGGGCAAATAGGGTCTCCCTGGGACCTTTTCAAGGTGGGTAAATGTAGGGTGGCCAACCTCCTGGTGGTGGCTGGAGATCTCCTGGGATTACAGCTGACCTCCAGGCAACAGAGATCAGTTTCTCTGGAGAAAATGGCTGCTTTGGAGAGTGGACTCTATTGTCATTATACCTTGCTAAGGTCCCTCCCCTCCCCAAACCCCACCTTCCTCAGGCTCTCTCCCCCCCCCCCCCCAAAAAAAAATCTCCAGGTATTTCCCAACCGGGAGCTGACAACCCTAAGTAAGAGGCAGAAGGGGGAAGCTATTGCCTCTAATCTGTGCACACTGTGGTCCAATTTCCAAACTGGCCCCCTGAACACCGAGAGATCCCAGCATGGATCCAGGCCTTGGCATTGTCCAGAGTCTTTGTGATGGCTGCATGTTCACCACATGGACTTTGTGATTTGGCCCTTCGGGTCTTTTGCCCTGAATGGATTTTATACCTAACCTTATAACAAAAAGAATCCCCCCCTTTCCTCCAGATCCAATACAACAAACCTTCGGCAGCCTCCTCCATCCTTGCTGTGTTGCCCATCCCAGGAAACTAGAAGCCAGCAGGAGAAAGTGCCTGCTTGCTTCTTTCCACGATGTCCTTATCTGGCTGAGGGCTCCTCCTGGATGACTAGCTATTAATTTGATTAGCAGCTGTCAGGGGCTGTGCTCAGCCTAGGTAGCCGCTCCATTTTGGCAGTAAGTGCAGCTGAGAGCATCCCCAAAGGTCATTCCTCCACAAATTGGATTTCAGTGGTTTTTGCAACAAAGGTAGGCAATTTTATCTCATTATCCTGACCCGTATCCTAGGCAGCCAGTTAATTGGCATGTACTGATCTGTCCTCCCTGTGCCTCTGAAAATGGTGGGTTTGGGTTTTTTTTTAATCAGCAGGTCTCCCTGCAAAAGCCATGTGGCTTTTTTCCTTTTGAACGTCCCAGGTTTTTCAAGAAGTGCCCCTTTCTACCCAGATGCCTCAAACGTTACGTGTAAAAATGCACACACATCTGTTTTGTGGCGTGTACATGCACCAGACATCTCATACTTCCATCCCTCCATCCCTTTACCCAGTTTGGCACCCAGAATGCTTACAATTTTATAATTAAAATAGGTAACACATAATAAACAAGAAAGCAAGAAGTGAAACAGTCAGTGGCATTGATAGGTTTCTTTTAATAAAACAACAAGAAGAAAGTACTAAAATCAAATAGCAAAAAGTGCCATCCTGAGTTATACCCTCTGAAGTCATTGGGCTCAGAAGGGTATAACTCTGCTTAACTCTGTACCAACAGACTGTAACTAGACCCCAAACACTGCAATCGTAAGGACATTTTGGGGGGAATAAGTTCCACTAGATAGAGCTGAGTAGGATTGCTCTGGAAGTGTGTTGTTTCCAGCTTTATCCCCACTTTCTCTAGATTTCAGCCTCCTAACAGAGAGTTTAGATGTACATATATACAGGAGCCACTCAGATCTGGAAAATGCACTTATCACAGGATTGTCACATTTGCAATCTTCTCTTGAGGATTGAGTTTGGGCAGAACAAGAGCTAGGCAAAGTGCTGAGTGGCGCTAGTACCTGTGCCATTAAGACCTGTTGTTTATTTTTTAAATCCTGTTTTTGTAAGAATATTCCATTCTTCAAATAGATAAATAGTTCTACAGGTATTCAGAATTTTGAAGTTTATGGTAAAAAATTTCAAGCAATTTGGTCTTCTATTGTTAGAGTTTTGCAAAATAAGGAGCTGTCTCCTCTAATATACATTACAAGGAGCTATTTAATTTTTAGATTTAATGAATTATGTAGTAATGGATATATTTTGGATTTTTTTCTCTCCATGTTGTACTTGACTATGAATAGAAGAAATAGTTTGTATTTATAATGATCTTTGGTTGAGTTTTGTAAGATTTGGTTGTATAGGTATGGTCAGGGGTCATTTCGAGCAGGAGCTCGGGGGAGCTCAGCTCCGGGAGTTGGTGCCAGTCCCCCCCCCCCCCGCGGGGAAATGCCTGCTTCTGTCATGGCTGCAGCAAAATGACCCCGTCCCCTGGAAAGGTCCTTGTTCCTCCGACCAGCCTTCTGAAGGCTTCAGCCACCACTGAAGCTATCCTCCCAGAATAGTGGTATTTCTGAGGCTTGGATTAGTAGCTGTCCCCTCTCTGCCAGCTCTTTCTTTCTTTCTTTCTTTCTTTCTTTCTTTCTTTCTTTCTCTCTCTCTCTCTCTCTCTCTCTCGCCTTCTGACATACTTCTGGTGATGGCAGGTGGTTTAGCATATGCAAATAAGTTATGCTAATGAGCTCCCACACCTCTTTTTCTACAAAATGACCCCTGGGTATGGTGGAATTTTAAATAAATTCAATTTATTTAAATAGATAAATAGATAAAGCCATAAATTAAAAGCCCTCTTCCTTTTTCTTTTTTTTAAAAAACCCTTACATGGAACAAATTAACAGTGCATCCCTAAACACAGTTAAACACATCTGAGCCCATTGACTTTAATGGGCTTATAAGGGTATAACTCTGTTTAGGACTGCATGTGAGTGTGGTTGCTGCTGATTCAACCCTGTGGGGGGAGAAAAACTAATGAAACCCATTGCAAAGTCAGGTACATGTTTCATTTTAAGACAGGAAAAGGAGAAGAGGAGGAGGAGCTGGATTTATATCGCACCCTTCACTTGGAGTCTCAGAGCGGCTTACAATCTCCTTCTCTTTCTCTCCCCACAACAGACCCCCTGTGAGGAAGGTGGGGCTGAGAGAGCTCTGAGAGAACTGTGACTGACCCAAGGTCACTCAGCTGGCTGCATGTGGAGGAGTGGGGAAATCAAACCTAGTTCTGCAGATTAGAGTCCACCGCTCTTAACCACTACACCAAACTGGCTCTGGAGACAGAGAGAAACTAGAGAAATCTTAAACAGACCACGATGCAGAATAATAAATGTACAGCCTTCTGTTGTTATGGCCTGGTGACAGGGTGCCAAACTCCAGGTGGTGGGCGGAGACGACCTGGGATTACAACTGATCTCAGGATGACAGAGATCAGTTCACCTGGAGAAAATGTCCACTTGGAAGGTGGGGTCTATGGCATTATGTCCTGTTGAGGTCACTTTCGTTCCCAAACCCCGCCCTCCTCAGGCTCCCCCCCCCCCCCAAAAAAATCTCCAGGTATTTCCTAACCCAGAGCCGGCAACCCTACCCAGTGAGCCTAGCAAGTCCCTTTGGAAATGAAACGGAGGCAGAGCTGTGCGGGTTCTCCTTTAAAAGAACAATATTGCCAGTTCTGCCTCAAGACACTCTAAATACTGCATAAAGCATATTTAGTGTGTATAAATTGTTCAGCTTCTCACAGTTACTAGGAAGGACAAGGACTTAACCTTCTGAGGCCTTTATCATCCATCTGTGCCCCCTTCCTCTGGTCTGGAGGACAGATCTCGTTAGATGTCGCCTGCATCCTTTTAAGGCTAACGTTTTCTCTGCACTTAACTAGAAACCAGTGGTAATTGGTTCAGATTCCAGGTGCTTCAGAATGAGCTGCACACCTGTGGTCATGTCTGGACGGCTGCATGCAGATGTACTGCTCCAGGAGTAGGCATAGAGTCACCAATCCGCAGGCAGGGCCTGGAGTTCTCCTGGAAGTACTACTGATCTCCAGACAACAGAGATGGAGATGGCAGCTTCCAGGACACTACTGCATTCCTGCTGAGTTCCCTCTCCTCCCCAAACTTTACCCTCTCCAAGTTCCACCCCCAGATCGCCAGACCCCCATGTCACAGTTGGCAAGCCAAAGGAGGTCTGAGCTTTTCTGTGTCCAGCCAATAACCAGGAGGGCTATAAAAAGGGACCTACCCAGCTGCCACTCCGGGGAGCACATGGTTTGCATCATCCAGATGGGCAGAGTGGCTTCCAGGATAGCGACTCCCATGTTGGCAAAGCAGATAGAGCCTGGGGGAGAGGAAACAGACAGGATTGGCATCCTTGTTATCACCCATCAGGGAGCTCGGTGCTTTTTGCAGAGGAGCTGAGCAAACACAGGTCTCTGCTGCTCTGAAGTGCTTGCAGTTTACTTTCAGACAACCAATGAAAGGGGCAGACCAGAGAGACAAGAAATGAATGTATGTCTATGCAGTTACTTATGCTCTGGAGCGGAACAAATGCAGTTAGATATCTTAGAATGATATGAATACGATAACTTAGACTTGAGGGAAAGATGCAGTTAGGATCTCACTTCTTTTTAAGTTCAAAGACGTTAGAGAGCTACAAATTTAATAAGGTTGCCACCGTCCAGGTGGGGCCTGGAGATCTCCTGGAATCATGACAGATCAGACTATAGAGATTATTTTTTCCTGGAGGAACGGGCAGCTTTGGAAAGTGGAAAAAATTAATCCTCGTGTCTTCCAGCACCATGATACCATTCAGATTCAGGCCTTTCCACGGAGCTGCTTTGGGCTTTAAAAAAAGCATGAGATCTCAATCGTGGATCTCCTTCCTCACATCTTGTTTGGCCCTTAATTTGCTGCTTTCTCTTTGAAGCAGTCATTTTTGTTTGAAAGACTATTTGTTAATTCCAAATAAAAATTATTTAGGAAGACTCCAGGAGTCCACGGACATTTCTTTTTGCTCTTTTCCCTCATTTCCCTCCTGTACTTGCATTATTGCAGAGAAATCCAGTGATCAAGGGTGAATCAGGGGAATCAGAAAGGAGGTGAGGTGATAACGCAACAATTTTTTCCCCATTTTTAAAATTGATAGATGTGTTTTTTCTCGTGTTGGAAAACACCCTAATCAGTGCTGAGAAAATTAAGGGTTCCTCCCCAAACATTTCCTTTAAAGTTGATCTCCCCAACTGTCGCTCCATAGAAGGTTTAATTCTGCCATGGAATATCCACAACCTCAAAATGATAACCCCATAAGGGACCGTACGGTGACTTACCTGCAGCAATCAGAATGTAGGGGTCCCATAGCAAGGTGAGCAACGGGGTCCCTTTGGTACTCTGCACAAAAGGGAAGAGGGGTTGCTCAGAGGGATCCAAGATGCATCCTGTAGCTTTAGCCCCAGTTCTGTCAACCCCGGATGGTTATGTGAATCCCCACCCCCAGCTTGTCTTCTTTTGAGCTGGAGATCCTCTCAGCTGATAAAGGATGTTTAAGCTCTAAGATGGGGTCCCCAACATGGTGCCCATGGGTACCATGGCTACTATGGTGCCTGCCAACACTATCAGGTCAGGAAGCAATTTTTCTCCAGGCCAGTTTGGCCAGAGATCCTGGATGGTTGGGCCACTGCAGGTGTGGAGGGGGAGGTATTTGTGAATTTCCTGCATTGTGCAGGGGGTTGGACTAGATGACCCTGGAGGTCTCTTCCAACTCTATGATTCCATGATTCCTGACACCTACCAAGTGTTCTTAGAAAGCGGGTGGAGCCAGGTGGGGCTTCTGCTGCCCAGCAAGGCTTCTGATTGACCATCAGAGACATGATTGGCTGTGCAGATTTTTTTTTAAAAAAACATTTGTGTTGTAGCAGCTGCCACCACAACACAAGGATTGTCACAGTGTGATTGATAGCAAACTTTGTGGTAGCTGGTTTGTGGCTGGCTTTGCCTTTTGCAGCAGCCATTTTGTGGCTGCGCCCACCATATTGCATTAAAACCCCAAAGGTGCTCACAGGCTTAAAATGATTGAGGACCCCTCATTTTAGGATATGTCTGCTGAATTTTTTTTCAGCAAGCACTTCCAAGTGATTCTGTTTATGAGGTGTGAAAGTGAATTTGAGCACCTTTCTGTGCAATTCCTAAGAATGTTTCCTGGAGATAAGCCCTGTTGAATATGCCTTAGTAGGATCCTGAGGAGACCTGCTTAGGATTGCTTACTTTAGACATGAAGTAGAGGCCTTCAAAGAGCTGCTGTAAGTTCAGAGACCTTTGCATGGGGCAGTTCTCCATTGGTCCCATGTGGAAACTGCTACTGTTTAGTTTTCATGTTTGGATTCAACTTTGGGGGGGGGTTGCTTGAAAGTTTAAAAACGTATAGAGGCAGGGTAGAAATCTCTTACACAAATATGTCACCCAGATGCCTTGCACCTGAAAAGCAGACATTGGGCAATTTCACACACAATAAATAATGTGCTTTTGATCCACTTTCAGTGCTCTTTGCAACTGGATTTTACTGTGTGAAAAGGGGAAAATCCACTTGCAAATAGACGCTGAAGTGGGTCGAAACTGCAGTTGTGATACTGCTCTCAAACTGTCTTTCTAAATCATTCTCGACCCCTACAATACTCCAGGGTGGTCCCAATCTATTTCATGCCCCATCTGATTGCCTGCTCATTGCTCTCTCTCTCTTGCCTCCATGCCCCTACTGTGGTACCTACCTCTGGTGAAATCTTTGAAGGTTGCAGGATGCACAACTGTAAAGCTAAAGGAGAAATATCATCATCTATTACAGGCTTTTCCCACCTTTCCTGCAAGAATATATAGTATTTATCTCCCTCAGTTTATCCTCACAACAAATCCTGTAAGGTTGCAGTTACACACACCAGAAAAAACGGGGGGAAGCGAGGCTATTTCCTCCGGAGGAATTTGGCCCACAGTTGCACAGTCACACCTCCCTTTGAAGCTGCAGGTGCAGTCCATCAGTGTGTGATCAGACGCAACTGTGGGTAAGTCTTTTTTTGTCCCTTTTTCCCCCATGCGCTTAAACGAGGGATCGATGAATCGTACCTCCACACCAAGGGCTCCCTACAGAGTTTGTGATGATGCACATACTGTGAAAGGGGGAAAAACAATGGCACGGAGTCAGGATGGCCTGATCAGACCATTCCAACCCCGTGAGAGCGCACTGGAGCGATCAGACATGGGAAAGTCTACCGGATTTTCCCCGGTGTCTTTTAACTCCACTTCTGAAGCAGAGCCAAACAGGTTTCCAACGGCTGCCGGGCACTTCCCAGATGTTGTCTGATTGTGCCCCTTAAATCCACCCGGCATTCACGCCTATGCCGGGTCTAATTGTGCATATGATTGCAGCCTAAGGTAAATTAGGCTGGGGGTGGGCTGGCCTAAGAACCTCCAGGGAGCTTCAAGGTCAAGCAGAGCTATGAACCCAGCTCCCCATGTTGCTGACCACTACACCACACTGAAGTTCCTCACCAGCTTCCTTTTGGAAATAGCATTTCAGCTTTGCTGTTCCTGACATTTGACCATCTCCCTATTTCCCTCCACCAGCTAAGCTTTCCTTCGTCCTTGAGTCTCCCTTTCCAACCCACCTGGCCTCAGCCACAGCTGTGAACTTTTTTATTATTATTATTTTATTATTTATTTTTTAATTGTATTTATAGCCTGCACTTCCTGCAAGAGTGCTCTGGGCAGGGAACAACATTCCAGTAATATAATGAAATAGTTAAAACTTTTAAAAACACATAATAAACATTAAGATGGAAGACACGGTTCAAACAGAAATTAACTGGCTGCAAGAGGTTCCCTGGCCCATTGGTAATGGCCAACTGTTATCAGATGGGTGACAGAATCTGAGGGAGGCCATATATGGGTGCCCGCTGCCTCATCAGAAGGCCTGGTGGAACAGCTCTATCTTGCAGCCCCTGCAGAATCCCTGGATGCCAGAGGACTCACCTCCATCCAACAAGGCCAAGAATGCCAAGATCAGAAAGGGAGATGACTTTCCAACAAACTCGTACATCACACTTCCAAAGGGAGCTCCAACTGAAGAAGAGGGAAAAAAATAAAAGAAACAAGGTCATCAGGCAAAAAACAGTGCTTGCCTATTCCCAGACTGTAGCAAGAAAGTCACTGAATCTAATGGGATGAAAGATTCTTAACTGGCTGCAATTAAGCTCAGTACACACAGTCAGGGAGCTGGTGGTGATACTTGTACTCTCAAAAGGCTCCTAGGTAGATCTAAGTGTACATTTCATATAAGAGGTGGGTGGGCAGGATGAGCACAGGAAGTTTGTTCTTCAAGGCCAGTCTAGCAGATAGTGAGTGTTGGTCTTGGACAATGTAGAGTCAGTTTCATTGAGGTGGTAAACCTGGGTTTCAGACAGTAAAATATCAGGTGATCTCATATGATGGAGTGCTCCTCCATTAAAAAACACTATTCTTACCATGATTGAGCCATGAACAGTGGTGAGCACACAGACTTGGAAGGAGGGGCACCAAAATTCATCAGGAACTTGGAGACATAGGCTATGGAGGAACCAGGTGCAGGCCCCAATACAAATACGATGACAAGACTCAGAAGCCAGGAGCACTCAGAACTGGAGCTGAATCTGAGTCCCACCAAGTTCCATTCACATACACAAGGGACCATGGCCCACATCACAAGCGACTCATGATCGCCTGGCCCCTCTCAAATGAGATGGCAACAAGCTCATGCACAGTTGATGGAAAGAGGGTGGGTTGAAAGGTCCCAGGCAAGAATTTTTCCTTTAATGATATTCCCTTCTCAGGTAAAGAAAGACTCCAAGATTGGCAGCTGGTGAAATAGGGAGCTAGTCAAATCTGTTTGACTCTGGAGTTTGTTGGAACAAATGGTCTATCACCTGAGAGCTGTCCTTGGTGCTGAAAAGCCAATCTGCATTCATGCTTGTTTCCTGCTCCGTCCTTACTTGTACTTTGGTTCCTGATTCAATTCACCAGCATTGCTCTCTGTTTGCTTGATCAATAAACTTTTCTTGACTTTCCCATGAGTTTGATTCTCCTCCACCTTGACGGTTCCCTCTCTTCCTAAACAACTGCCTCTAAGTGATAAGGTTGGACTAGAACTGTTTCCCCTGATCTAGCTGTACAATTTTTATTTGTAGGGAGAAAAATTCCTTCATGTGAACCCCCAGTTGAAGCAGGACAATCCAGACACAAGTCTACCATCTCAGGAAGGGTTTAACTAGATGAACAGTAGGAATGCCATAATCAGATCTCCTGCTATCTTAAATGCCATGTAAAAGTAGCTGCTGTTACTGTGGAGGAGGGCAGAGAGAGGTTAATCCACCCATCTTTTCTCCCCACTGGAGCTAACAGCCATTTAGTATGGGTGATTTCTAACTGGGAAATAGCAAGACAGGGATGCCCTCTGCCCCAGTACTGCATCCTTGGTCCAAAGCAGCCCCGTACCCCTCACAGCTGTTTTTAAAGACACCTAGAGATCCAATCACAGATTTCTCAAATCTATGAAATCCCTGAGAAGTAGGCCTGTTACCCTAAAAAAGTCATCTGCTCTCATCCCCCATTCCTTGTATAGTCATCTAGTGTAAAGTACTTGTCAAATTTAAAGTGTGATATGTAAAAACTAGCAGAGTGCTTGGGATGACGATAGGCTGCACTTTGTTTAGTTTAAGCAGCTGCACAGTTTTGTACTGCAAAGCTTCATCTGTGATGTCATGGGGGAGAAAACTGAAAGGGATGTTTCATAAATCACCAGGCCACCATTATAGGCAAGAGACATGGGCTAGGTCTCATGATGTAGAGCTCTGACCCACATCCACCCGTGATCTTCCCTGTTAGTGAAAACCTGGAACAACATTCAGGCAGAGTTGCCACTCAGGAAGCTGAGATGGCTGTAGGATTCCATGTATCAGTGTGGTTTGTGAAGTACACCATGATCCAGAGAAACAATATGAAATAACATTCAGGTGGGTAGCCATGTTGGTGTGAAGCAGCAGAACAAAGTTTGAGTCCAGTGGCACCTTTAAGACCAATAAAGTTTATTCAAGCTATAATCTTTTTCATGCATGCACACAACAGCTTATACCTTGAATAAAACTTTGTGTAAGCATGAAATAAGCACTGGAGAGGATCTCCAGGAGCAAAAGGAGCCCAGCAGCTGAGAACAGGAATGTAGATGGAAGCCAAGGGAGACAGGAGCCATCAAAGAGCACTCAGCTGGTAACATGACAGAGTTCTTCTGTTCACTGTGGATCAAAAGTTACTCACCAAGAACCCCCAAAGCCAAGCCACCTAAGGCTATTCCCATAGCATTTCCTCTCTCATCATCATCAGTGTAGACACTTGCCAGCATCCCAAGACCTGTGAACAGGGAGAGCAAAGCCAAGACAACTTTGAGTTTCTCTCCAGGTACTGCACCTGTTTCAGCTGTGCCCACCACTTATGTGTTTATTTAAGAAAATGGCCAACCCACATTTCTACCAAAGTGGCACTCTCAGTGGTTTACAAAGCTAAAACGAAACAACACTGCGCATATTATAACCTCAAATAATTAAACACAATGACTTCTCTTGGAGCATGCACACAGGCTGTAAGGAGTTGGGGCAGTATCTGTTCCCATGACATTCTTTCACCTGCCCAAGTCCTATGGCCATTCTAGTAACATCTACCAGCCTGTGTACCTGCAACAGATGAACAGGCAGACCCAATGCCTTGTAGTGCTCGAGCCACAAACAGCAAGTCATAAGTACTGGAGAAGGCAAACACTAAGGGAGGGAGAGAATAGCAACAGAATCAGGACCTCTACAAGTTCAAATTGCTGCAGAAATAACATATGAAAGCCTTGAAAAATCATGTGCCATATAAATGTGATTTGTTTATTTGTACCTCCCATTTCTCCCCAGTGGGAGGTGACCCAGCATGGCTTACATCATTCTCCTCTCCTCCATTTTATTGTCACAACAACCCTATGAGGTAGGTTAGGCTGAGAGAGTGTGACTGGCCCCGGGGACACTCAGTGAGTTTCCATGGCATGAATGGGGATCTCACCCCAGGTCTGCCAGATACTAGTCTGATTTTCCTGGGTTATTTTCCCCAGCAGCTGGGGATGAATCGATCTGGCCGTTTTAATTTCTTTTTGCTCTTGTATCTCACCATCAGTTTTGGTTCACCTCATTTTTGTTCCTGTTATCTCTTCAGCTTCCTTTACGCCATTTTTATTCCATTCACATGTCACTCTGGAGGCCATCTTCATCTCCCACACACACACACACACACAGCATTTCATAGATATAAATAAGTATGTGCATGTATCACCTTTATTTGCATATCAAGTATTGCTGTTCGAGTCCTCCATCCCAGTACTCACGCAGCTGAAAGTACTCTTCGTGGCTTGCGGTAGACTATATTAATGTATTCTGCTCATTTAAAAGATAAGATTGTTCTTTTGATAAAGAAATATTAGAAAAACACAATCTGTCCTACGCTGTACTATCACCATGCAAAAGATATCTCAACACCTGCCAAGTACGAAATGGCAAGTTGCACACTGAATGGTGGCTTAGTGTTCATACACATAAGTTTGACAAGAGATTAGGCGCATTCATTCCCCCCCACCCACCCAATTTTTACACAGGGCTCAGCGTACACCGTAGGATTTCTTCTGTGCTTATTTTAATGACAAGCTTTTCTTTTGCAAATGTAGTTGTCAGTATTGTTTTATTAAGAAGGAAAATTGGTGTGGGGAGAGAGGGAAACTTGAACCCTTTCCTCTTCTCCCATTTTTCGCCCTTGGAAATAATACACTCTTAAGTTGCTTTTACACCCACTGGGGGAAATAACTGTAAGTTTTCCTCAGCAAAATTAAAAGCCTTTTATTCCTAGAGCAAAAACGGTAGGGGAGGAAAGGGTTCAGATTTCCCTCTCTCCCCAAGCTATTCTCCTCCTCGATAAAGCAGTTCAGAAGTCTGCATCTGCAAAATCAAAAAATCATTTCAAATAAATATGTAGCTGAGCAATTAATCAGTCCATGGGTGGGGTGGGGACTTCTTCCTTTCCCATTTCACCTTCAAACATTTGCAGTATGGTTCTCAGGATCACATAGCTAGTTTAGATAAGATAAGAAAATTGACAAATAAATGTGAAGCAAAATACTCACAAAGTGTGGAGAGGAACATGATGATGAACCCAAGAAACATGGGAATATGGTATCCTATCCTACAAGAAGAAAGAAAATACATGTATATAGTGTATTTACAAAGCTGCATTTATCTATTGCCTTGCCGTAACTTAGAGCCATGAGCCAATAATATAGACAAAACTAAAATACATCTAACGCAGTTAAAAGAAAAAACAACTAATTCACAGACCAGCACTGAACTTGTCATTGACCTTATCATGTCCAAAACAGCTTTATACATACTGGGAGGTTTTGGGGGGGGGGGGGTATGTCTGAGGTCTCTTTCATATGCATGTCCACTTAATGCTAAATGGGTCACCATTTACCCTGGGTGAAGCCAAAAGCAGAAGAGGCATCTTTCCACCAGGCCTGGATCCTGCTCTAGCAAAGATCCCACCTCCCAGGTACCCAGCAAGGCAAAACAGTTGAGAGCCAGTTTGGTGCAGTGGTTAAAAGCATGGACTCTAATCTGGGAGAACCAGGTTTGATTCCCCACTCCTCCACATGCAGCTGCTGGCGTGACCTTGGGTCAGTCACAGTTCTTTCAGACCTGTTCTGGAAAGAGCAGTTCTTGAAAGGGCTCTCTCAGCCCCACCTACCTCACAGGGTGTCTGTTGTGGGGAGGGGAGGGGAAAGGAGGTTGTAAGCCACTCTGAGACTCCTTCAGGTAGTGAAGGGGGGGTATAAATCCAATCTCCTCCTCCTCCTCCTCTTCTTCTTCCTCTTCCTAGATGCAGCCCCAGCTGACAGCTTCCTCCTACCCAGTTTTCAACAGCCATCACTCCACCACTAAAGAAAGAGGGGGATGTGGCAGTAGCCAGGCATCCTTCCCTCATACCTGAATCCAGCTGCATCTGAGAGCTCCTCTCTTCCCAGCTCTCACCTGCTCTCAGCAAAGCATGACAGAAAAGAAGCAGCATCTAGGCCTCCTTCCACCATGCCTGAATGGGAACCCTATTCAAATTATACTTAACAAGGGGGGACCTGCGATACTTCTGTGGTGATCTCTTCCCACTCTTCGCTTTCCCCCCTTCACTGCCTCCAGGCCCGCTGCAGCTCCTGGCCACCATCCCCCGATGCTGCCGTGCCTACTGCAGCTCCCCGTCGCTACCCCCCATCACCAGTGCTGCCAGGTCCACAGCACATGAGCAGATAACACTTTTGCTTTCAGGGGGATTTAAGCCCCCCAATGTAATTTTTTTCAAAAATTCCAGATTTTTCTGCAAACCTGGGGGACCCCCCAGGTTTGCAGAACTATCTGGTTTATGTCAGTGCAGCCCTGATCCACAGATTTAAGTGTCTGTGGATTGAGCCGCACTTGACTATTAGAATGTAAGATATTTGTATTTGCTTTTAATCACTGCCAATTGCTTGGGAGTCAGTTTTCTTTTTAAGGGCTGAAAATCAGGTTAAAAACAGAGCAAGTTGCCTTGACCTGGATAGCCCAGGCAAGCCCGATCTCGTCAGATCTTGGAAGCTATGCAGGGTCGACTCTGGCAAGTACTTGGATGGGAGACCTTCTTGAAATACCAAAGGTGGGAGGTGGAGGCAGGCTTTATTCAGCCACCTCTCTAAATATGTTCCAGGTCCCTAATAGAGGTCAGTTACCAGAGGTCACCATGATTTCCAGGTGCACACATGCACTCACATGCACACCCAAACATATAAAAATACTTTTAAAATACCCCAAAAAAGCCATAGCGAGTCAATAAATAAATATACCACACACACACACACACACACACACACGTGTCACTGGTGTGTTTAAAAACTGGTCTACCTGTTGGTTAGGGGTCCTACAAAGGGATTGGCTATGAGCTGCATCAAAGCCTTGGAAGCAAACAGCAATCCAACACGCGTATTCTCTTTTGTCAGAAAGTCAGCTCCCTCTGCACAATTGTCACCGGAAATCAAAGCAGCCTTGGGGAGATGAGAGGCATTCCCCCCTTGGGTCTCGCTTGTACTGTTTGAATCCATGTTGTCAGTATAGTCCGAAATGACCAGTGTGGTATTGCTATAGTAAGAGAAGACTGTGTTGTAGGAAGCAGCTGTGGAGACCACCATTGGAACCATGCTTTGCAGAACAGCAGAGTGGCTGGCATTTTTGTAGTTGGTATACAGAAAGGAAGGGACGATGGGCACTGAAAGGAAAGCAGTAAAGGGTTTAGATTGCTGTTCAAGGGTGGCATGCACAATCCAGGAACAGTGAATAATATTCCTTCAGGGTGAACATCACGCAGGATCCTCCTACAGCATTTCCCTGTGGAAGGGTCCACATCTCTCTTCCTCATCTCTTTCAGTCCACATCTCTCTTCCATATCTGCCAATGTCTCCACCCCTTGCCCATCCCCTCCATGTCCCTGCCCATCCACACTACAGGCCAGTACAAGGCTGCCATTGGTGGTATCTCCAGTCCTAGTCCCAGCATTCTATACATCACATCACTGGCTCTCATACGACCCTGGGAAAAGACAGGCCAAGCAACGTTCCACATACCCACAACAGTCAACAGCATGTTGTCTACCAGCAGGGCAACAAAGACGACCAGCAGCACCAGCTTCCGGGATTCCCTCCCCTCCCGTAGCCAGATCCAGGGAGCACACTCCATGGGTCTGGGCATCCCTGGAAGAGCAGAGTGGTCAACTTCTGGCTTCGCTCCCTCTTCTTCTTGAGGAGTCTATGAGCCTAGAACCTGCAAGAGAAAAAACGTGGCCAGAACCCTATCCCGAAAGTCCAGCTTCCAAAATAAAAACATCCTAAAATGTTATTTATTTAAATGAATGTGTGTTTAGTGTTAAATCCCAGAGCAAAAGCCATGCAACACCTTTTACTGAGAGCAATCTAAATAACTCCTGGTTTTGCTCCTTCTTCCCAAATGCCCCAAAGGTGCAACCTGGCACCAGTTCCACCCAGCATCACTTTATCTGTTCAAATCTTCCCGGCAATCTACGCAGGATGCTTGCAAAAGGTCTTACAATCAGGGCCTGAACTCCCACACACATACACATACACATACTTTCCCTGCCTTTTTAACAACAAAGGATTCTGTAGGACCTGAACACTGGCACACTATTTTGTGTTATGTTGGCCAGACAAAATAAAAGATTTTAAATGGCTGCTTGTAACGTCACCCTCTTGACGTCACCCTCCCACGGCCAGCAAAAAGAAACCCCCGACAGCAAAGCTTCAGCATAACCTTCAGTTCTGAAAGTTTTCTAATTGCTTTCCAAATGTCAGAAATAATTCTATTCAGAATTGGAGTGTTTACGCCATTGACAAATGGGCACTGCTTTGGCTGGCTCTTGATGGGGACATTTTAAACGAAGCATCCCTAGTGGTTAGCCAGGATCCCTGGGGAAGGAAGAATAATAGCAAAAAAAAAACCCAAAACCAATCATATCAGGGCAGCAAATGATGAGCAGAAAACTAGATCTGTGAAGAGCCATGAAAAAGGTGCTATTTAGAGGACTGGCATGGAGGGGGGGAATCCCTCAAAAGCCTCCCCTTTCACTTTGAACATTTCTAAGAGTGAAAATTCAGAAAGCATTTTCTTCCAAAAGAACTAGCCCAAAGAACTAGTCTAAAGCATATTCTTCCTAAAGAACTAGCCTACCTTCTTTGATCTCTGCTCCTACTGTTTATCATTGCTCACAGCATCTTCCTTTTTTGACTTCACCAAGTACAGCAGCACATCTTATTAATTAAATTGTACTTTTTACCTCTTCACCTGGGAGACACCCCCCCCCATATTTTGCTCCAGTGGCATTACAACTCTGTAACAAAACCATGCCCATGTAGACAGTCATCAGAGTATCTAAACTGAATATTTCAGGTCAATCACATAAATTACAGATCTTGCTCACTTCAGTGAGGTTTTCTTACTAACAAATAAGTTTAGGATTGCAGCCCAAATTGTATCTTTTCTTTCTTTTCCACTTAATTAAATAGGGTTATTTACTAGCAAATAAGATTGCAGTTCATAACATAGCATAGCATAGCATATCCTTCCTTCCTTCCTTCCTTCCTTCCTTCCTTCCTTCCTGTCCCACTATCTCTCCAGTTACAAAAAGACACGCAAGATTCGACCTGAAACTCCCATTCTCTTGCTCAGCCTCCAACTTGTTGCCTCACTGTTAGAAATGGGATCCTTACCATTACTGAGCGCCTCACAGCCGGCTCGTCTCCCTGGCACTGGTAGTGGCATAGAAGAAGAATGCCCCTCCTGGTGAATTTATTCTAGCCTTTTATCTGGGGCGGATATGAGGAATCCTTGCCCAGGAAGATGTAATTGGAAGCTCAAACATGTTCCATTCAGCCCCGGAGCTCTGTTTGCGTCAGAGGCTGGGAAGGGGGAATGTGGACTCGCAAGGGGGGAGATTGCAGAGATTATCTACCGCACAGGAGCACCTGCAGTCCTCAGCTTTTTATTAGGGTTTATCTCTCAAACACATGTGTTGTCACAGTGTTCAGGAAGCAAACAGCAGAACCCTGACTAGGGTTGCCAACTCTGCCTTGGGAAATTTCTGGAGATTTAGGAATGGTGCTGGAAAGAATGGAGTTTGGGGAGGGAGCTCAGCAGTGCCCTGATGCCATAGAGTCCACCTTCTAAAAGTGCCCTTCCCTCCAGGGGAATTGATCTCTGTAGCCTGGATCAAGCATAATTCTGGGAAAACTCCAGGCCACAGTTTGAAGTTGGTAATCCTAAAGGCCTCAGTTCCACTTCTTCCCTGGACTCCAGCAGCCTTCCCAGTTCAAGGGATGCAGGCATCTGCCTTGAGGTCTCCCCTCAGAATCCCCCTATACGAAATATCTGGACTGTAGGACCGAAGTGAGCTGAACAATCACCTGGCTCTTCCCTTTATCTGAGGGAGCATCCATCAACCAGAGGCAACTGTATATTGAAAGATTACTGACCAAGATACTATGGGGTACAGGAAGACAGTGAGAACAACTTAGAAGATAAACCTTTTCTGGACCTAAAATCTTCAAGCTGAGGCCAACTCATTTTCAGCCTCACCCAAATCCACAATGTGCATGGAGGAGTGAAATCAAATCCCAGTCAGGACTGCCAACCTAGATCATTTTTGGGGTTCAGAATGACTGAGATCCCCAAACAATTCCATTCTCTTTATAGAGTCATAAGAAAATAAGAGAAGCCAATGTTGGATGATGGCCAATGGCCCATCCAGTCCAACACTCTGTCACACAGTGGCCAAAAATACCAGGTGCCATCAGGAGGTCCAGCAGTGAAGTCAGGACACTAGAAGCCCTCCCACTATTGCCCCCCCCCCCCAAGCACCAATAATACAGTGCATCACTTGCCCCAGACTGAGAGTTCCTATCTATACCTTGTGGCTAATAGCCACTGATGGACCTCTGTTCCATATGTTCATCCAATTCCCTCTTGAAGCCGTCCATGGTTGTAGATGCTACCACCTCCTGTGACAGTGAATTCCATGTGTTAGTCATTCTTTGGGTGAAGATGTACTTCCTTTTATCTATTCTAACCCAACTGCTCAGTCATATTCCCCAAGGACTTGGCACAACCCAAATATTAATCATAGTCACAGAAGTAACAGCAACTGAGGTACACACGGTTGCTAACTCCAGGCTGGGAAATTCCTGCATGTTTGGGGATAGAGCCTGGGAAAAGCCTAGTTTGGGGAGGGGAAGGATCTCAGCAGGGCTATAATGCCATAAGGCCTATGCTCCAAAGGAGTAATTTTCTCCAGGGAAACTGATTCTTGTAGTCTGGAGACCAATTGTAATTCCAGGAGATCTCCAGGCCTCACATGAAGATCCTCAAGCCTAGGCAGGAGTGGTAGTAGGCAGAGAAGCAGTGGTAAAACCAGTAGTTACAGAAACAGGAGGAATAACAAGACCAGGAGCAGCACCTTTACAAACATTAGTAACTGCAACAGGGGTACTAGTAATAATCACAGCAGTAAGGTAGGATCTTTTATACTCCAAGAGGTCCCTGTGGCATTGTTTGTACTTGAGTGTGGAAGTCACCAATCACCACAACAGGCTATCGGTAAAACTGAGACTACATTGAGGGGTAAGCTGCTGACCAGAAAAGCTTCAAAATAAGGAATAAGTCATAAGAAAATGTCCTCTTAGGGTAGGGTTGTGAGCTCCAGTTTGGGAAATACCTGAAGCTTTTGGGGGTGGAGCCTGGGGAGGGCAGGGTTTAGGGAAGGTCCACCTTCCAAAACTGCCATTTTCTCCATGTGAATCAGTCTCTGTCACCTGGAGATCAGTTGTAATAGTGGGAGATCTCCAGCCCCAGCCACCACCTGGAGGTTGGTGACCCTATAGGACAGAAATTCCCAACATGGTGCCTGCTGACACCTTTCTTGGTACCTGCTGAGTATTTTTAGAAATTGGGTGGGGCCGGGTGGGGCTTTTCTCCAGCAAAGCTTCTGGTTGGCTGCACAGATTTTTGAAAATGTTGCTTTGGCAGCAGTTGTTACCACAGCACAAGAATGTTCACTGCGTGACTGAAAATTAGCTGCAACAGCCATATTGTGGATGGTTCAGCCTCCTTTGGGAGCCATTTTGTGGCTGTGCCCACCTCACTATGTTGGGATTCCAAATTTGCCCACAGGCTCAAAAAGGTTGGGGACCCCCGTCTTAGAATGTACAGTGATGTTTACAACAAAGAACTGCTCAGATGCCATTTTCTTACATGGTGTTCCTTGTTTTGAAGCCCTTCTGGTCACCATCTTATCCCTCAGTCTCAGGCCGCAGTCACACACACTAAATAATTCACTTTTAATCCACTTTCAGTGCATTTTCCAACTGGATTTTGCCAGTTCACACAGTGAAATCCAGTTGAAAGATGCACTGAAAGTGGATCAAAAGTGGATTATGTAGTGTGTGTAACTACAGCCTCAGCTTTAGCTATAGCCTGTAGTGTTGACTTCCACAATCTAACAACACTACAATGTAACACCCAGGGGTGTCATGGCCAGTGTTCCCTCTAAGATGAGTTACTGTGAGCTAGCTCATAGTTTTTTAGCCTCTGGCTCACACATTTTTGCCTTAGCTCAGGAAGGATGACTGCAGAGCAAACTAATTTATGCAGTAGCCAAATCGCTCGCTCACAACTTTAATGCCAATAACTCACAACGTAGAATTTTTACTCACGAGACTCCACAGCTTACAGGGAGCATTGGCCATGGCATCTATCTATCTTGGTGCCTGTTTGCTTTGTGAGTGTTGGGGATAAAACTGAAAGGCTTGTGAATGGAACAGGGCAAAAAAAACAGAGGGATGGGTCTCTCCCTAGCAAGCAAGCGCACTGAGCTCTTTCTGGGCAGGCAACTACACACCCTTGGCTTTCATACATATAAGCTTTCATACACTGGCATGGAAACTTCTCCCCATGGTAATGCAGAGAGCAAACCTGGAAAGATAAAGAAAACTGAGATCAAGATAGTGAAAACGAAGACAGTTTATTGAGTAGAATACAAAATGTACTCACAGAGCAATCATAAGCAGGGCTACAACCTTCTATTGAAGTGAGAGGGCTTAGAAAGGTGTGACTTCACATAGGACTGCACTGTTCAGCAAACAGAAGAATATCAAGCATGCAAACAGCACAGAATACTAGCGAGAGATGTAAATATTCCAAACACCAACACGCTTGTTCAATGTGTTTCACTCAAAACAGAAGATAGAAGATTAGAAAGAGAAGAGCCGAAAGGAAAACAGAGGTTTGCATTGCTTTCAGTGATAGTATGCGGGGTGGAGATTCATCTTGGGAGATTCACAAGAGTCCAAGCAGCCAAAAATCAGAAGAAAAACTTGGAACTGCACAAACTGGGGTGTACGTGTGTGTGGAGCCAATCAGAGGGGTGCTTGCCACAGTCAGAGCAGAAACTCCAGCTTGTGTTCAGGTCACACTCCAAGGGGGAAAGCACGGGGAATCTGCCATTAAAGGTAGGAGTGATGACAGCAAAGGAGGTGAAATCCATTGCAGTTGGATGGCAGGAGGCAGCCTGTTCTGATCAGGGAGCACGATTTGGGGAAAGATTCTGGCGGCAATTATAGAACTCGGGACTAAATGGAATACAAAAAAAAAAAAAGATCAATATTCCCAAGCTTGGGAAAGGAACAAGAATTTAGATGAGCTTAGCCAGGAGTTTCTTGACTGGTGGGTAAAGCTGCTGAGCCCTGGGGACATCACCAAATAAAAGGAGGGGCAGTCTTGGGCAGGTAGGTTGTTTAGTGGAGACCCTGATTGCTTCATTGGAATGTGGGACATTCAGTCTTGAGACATGTGAGAAAACAGAAAACTTGACTGAATAGAATGCTGAAGTAACCTGGAATCTTATTGTTGGGGGGAAATGATACAAAACCTTGACCGATTGGCAGGGAAAAAATGAGTAAAGGTGTGTGAGCCTAAAAATGTAACCCTAAGCAGAGTTCTACCCTTCTAAACCTATTAACTTCCATGGCTTAGAAGTGTGTGACTATGTTCAGGATTGCAGTGTTAGTATTTTCAGCAGGTACGCCTCTCTCTGAATGTCACTCTCATTGTTCCCTGAAAGAATCAGGTTGAGAGGTCCCAGTCCTGCCACTTCTCCCCTCGGACTCACCCTTTGACCTATAAATGTCCCCACATATTTCAAGGAGTCAACATGAATGGTGGAATGGCAAAGACCACACTCTTCAGACAAACCTCCTCAGTACATGGACCTCCCTTAGGTTAGTTCACTTGACAACAGCCAAAATTGGTAGTTCTCTGTTGTGGGGGCAGTAACTTTCAAATGGCTTCATCCCCCTCCCCTTTTCGGAAAACATACAGCAGCATTTTATTTCAGTGAACTTTTCTGTGGAGGGTAAAATAACTGTCAACAAGGTGTTGTTGGGAATGTTTGTCTATGGATTTGTCTAGGTATATTTTGACTGTGTCAAGTTGTTGTTTTAATTTTTACTACAATTTTTACTGTCACCTGTGTGAGCTGCCTTATGTCTCAGGAGATGGGGGGGGGATATAAGAGGAAGGGAGAAAGGAAGGAAGGTGCTTCAGATAGTGGAAGCTTGATGGTAACAAATTGTTTGGTGTGGAGGGGCTGCATAGGCCACAAAGAAATCTGAGCTCAGGTCTCAAATAAATTGGAAATTTCCACCAATTTCTGCCTTCCTGCTGCTGACCCCCTTCATACCATTCTTCGGGGTCCCCTATGCTCCAGGAGCAGCATTACATGGAGTTCAGTGGGGTGCACTGAGAACCAGGAAAGTTCCATTCCACTGATGCAAAATTTCCAGTGCAGAGCCAGTTTGGTGAAGTGGTTAAGTGCACAGACTCTAATTTGGGAGAACCAGGTTTGATTCCCCACTCCTCCACTTGCACCTGCTGGATGAGCTTGGGCAAGCCATAGCTCTGGCACAGCTGTTCTCTCAAGGACAGCTCTGAAAAGAGCTCTCTCAGCCCCACCTACCTCACAGGGTGTCTGTTGTGGGGAGGGGAAGGGAAAGGAGTTTATAAGCTGCTCTGAGACTCCTTCGGGTAGTGACGGGTGGGATATAAATCCATTCTCTTCTTCTTCTCTTCTAAATAGGGTTACATCCTTCTGAGTCCATTGGAGTCAATAGGTTTAAGATATAACCCTGTTTAGGATGACACAGTGGGTCTGGATCCAGCCCCTTTTTTCTTTTTACACAATGGAGTGGGCATATATGGAGGAGCTGATGAGGGAGAGTTGTATTGCTCCCTGTGGCTTTTTTTCCCCAATTGCATGTAACGTTGTTTATTTCAGAGGCTGTGTAGAGTACCTCAGCTACACAAATATGCAAAAAAGGGGGAAATGCAAAAAAAAAAAAAGGAGAAAGGATTCTGTTGGGTGTTTGGTGTTCGAGAAGATTAGCCTTTTCTTTGCAAATACAGATGTCCGTATTCTCAGGAAGAGGTTCCATGCCTGCCTGTTTGCTTTGCCAAGCTTGTGCAATGAAAGCAGAAATCACACAGAAGTCAACCATCTTTTGTCGTGAGACAGTTTTGTTTCATTTCCCCCTCCAGCTAAGTATGTTTCTCCTTACACTGCTGGTAAAAGATGACTAGTCTCTCATGTGAGACATGCCCAGTTCCCCCCACAGCCAACTAAGGCAATGCTGTACAGAAGATCACAAGCACAGAGAGACAAATCCGATTTGAGTAGGTTGACACACAACCGTTTACCACACACAGCAAATAGAAAAGCAATGAGCGTACCATCTGGGAGGAGGGCTGTCTTTGCCCAGATGCCTTTTTGTTACAGACACCATGTCTCCATGATGTCAGACATGCCTGGAGAGGAAGTTGGGGTGTGCATTGTGGGCTACATGCAACAGACCAGAAACAAATGTACATGGGAGCCTTGTGGAAATATTTGGCTTTATTTAAAAGTTTGTGATGTGTTTCCGCCCTGCTGGTCTGGAAACACTGTCCCCTGGAGGGAGGTGCTTTCTACAGAGAGGCTGGGGAGGTTGCCTGGCAACAGGACAGGAGAAGGAGGAGAGCAAGGGAAGAAGCAGAGGCTTTTTCTCCTGAGTGAGTGGAGAAAGTCTGAAGAAGTTCCAGAGAGGAAAAGCCTCAGGAGACAGAGAAAGGCTGAAGAGCACCCAGTTTGGCGTAGTGGTTAAATGCGAGGACTCTGATCTGGGAGAACCAGGTTTGATTCCCCACTCCTCCACTTGCAGCTGCTGGATGGTCTTGGGCAAGCCATAGTTCTGTCAGAGCTGTTCCTGAATGAGCAGTTCTTGAAAGAGCTCTCTCAGCCCCATCTACCTCACAGGGTGTCATGGGGAAGGGAAGAGAAAGGAGACTGTACGCCACTTTGAGACTCCAAGTGAAGGGCAGGGTATAAATCCAATCTCCTCCTCCTCCTCCTCCTCCTCCTCCTCCTCCTTCTTCTTTCATTGGCCTTTGATCCTGAGTGTTTACTGGTCTCCTGTGGGACTGCAAGGAAAAGTGGCTTCTCAGAGTTTGTGAAGCAGAGGGACCTTTGGAACAGGGCTGGTGCTACCATTAGGCCAACTAGGTGACTGCCTAGGGTACAGACCTCAGAGGAGTGCAGAATGGACAATCTGCCCCCCTCCAACCAGCCGCAGGATCTTGTACTCACTCACCCTCCCCCGCTCTCCTACATTTTTCCTCCTCCAGGCAGTCACTGGGCTGCAGCAGCAGCTCCCACTGCTTGCCCGGTGCCAAAGATAAAACTGAAGGGGCTTGGATCTCTCAGATTCCTCCCCCCCACCAGTGTTCCCTCTAAGCTGAGTTAATGTGTGTTAGCTCACAGTTTTTTAGCCTCCAACTCACACATTTTTGTCTTAGCTCAGGAAGGATGGCTCCAGAGCAAACTAGTTTATGCAATAGCCAAATTGCTTGCTCACAACTTTAATGCCAGTAGCTCACAAAGAAGAATTCTTGCTCACAAGACTCCATAGCTCAGAGGGAGCATTGCCCCCCACCCTTTCAATGTCAAGTTTTGTGCTTTAAATTTTCCCTAGAATTCATCTGTTTTTGAAAATTGGTTAGCATGGGGGGGGGGGGGCGCGCACAAGTAGTTAGCCGTTCCTAGGGTGCAAAAAAGCCTGGCTCCGGTCCTGCTCTGGAACATGCAATGAGATCTGTCCGTCTCTTGGGAGTCAGAGACCAGAGGCTAAAGAGACTTCCTTCTCTTCCCATCCTAACTTTGGACCCATTCAGTATATTTTATTAGGCACACTCCCATTGTAAACCCATTGTTTCCTCCACCTTTAAATAAAAGCTGAGGTTTTTTTAAGTGTTGTTTGGGATGGGTTTTGAATCCCCAATTCTGTGACCACTAACCTGGCCCTCTTAAGGCAAAAAGGGTTACCATTGCATAGTAAAGTGTCTGGGTCCTAGGGATGATTCTGGAAAACAACCTGTTGTTATTGTAAGAACTGACTGAATGGACTGTTACCAAGCCAGCTTCTGCCAGACAGACTCTAGGTTCCTGCCAGTGCTTATATTTTCAAAGGGAACATTGCATCTTAGGCCCAGTAGCCCTTGAGGCAAACTGAGATTTTATTATTAATTATTATCATTTGCATCCAGCACTGCCTACATAGTGGTTAAAGGGTTGGACTAAGATTTGGGATATCCATGTTCAAATCACCACTCAGCCATGAAAGCTTGCAGTTACTCTCTCACAGCCTAATCCACCTCACAGGGTTGTTGTGAGGATAAAGTGGAGGAGAGAAAAATGATTTAAGCCAGTTTGGATCCCCATTGCAGAGAAAGGCAGGATATAACTGAAGTAAATCTATAAATAAATGAATAAATAAATAACTGAACTAAGTATCCACGATGCCTCCAATGGGCCATTTTAGAGAGTCTGCAGAGTCAGGTCTTCCATCATGCCCAGGAACACTTCCTTCCCTTTGTTTTTTCTTGTTTTATGAATTTCTTTAGTACCTTTTTATTCCTCCAAGCAATTCAGGTTGTACACATCATTCTCTTTGCCGCCATTATCTTGATAGAAACCTTTTGTAGTGGGTTTGGCTGAGAGGAACTGACTGGCTCTAGGTTACCCAGTGAGTTTCACAGTCAAATGGGGATCTGAATGTGGGTCTCCCATATCTTAGTCCAGGGCTCTCAATGTTCCCTCTAAGCTGTGGAGTCCTGTGAGCAAAGCTTCTACCTTGTGAGCTACTGGCATTAAAGTTGTGAGTGAGCGATTTGGCTGCTGCATAAACTAGTTTGCTCTGGAGCCATCCTACCTGAGCTAAGACAGAAACGTGTGAGCTGGAGGCTAAAAAACTGTGAGCTAGCTCACACTAACTCAGCTTAGAGGGAACACTGCCCACCAGAAGACCTGGACCTCAGCTTAGAGGGAACACTGGCTCTAACCCCTGCACCATACTTGTTCAGTGTTTTAACACTTCATTTGATCCTAGAAGTAGAATCTCTTGCTTTCAGATGCAAACTCTGGGACTGCTAATCTCGCACTGTAGGTTTTATTGCTGAAATAAATACAAGGTCAGGAAGCCTTTGGAGAATAAGCAAGCTGGTTTAAATTAAAGTAACTTCTGAAAACACTGGACTTTGAACCCCAAATTAATTGCCAGTCTGGAAAAAGCAACACAACAGGGACATTGCTTGCATGAAAGGATGTTCTTCAAATGACGGGCGCAAAAGCCCAATAGCTCTGTGTTAGGTGCTGTATCAATGGGTTATTCAGTGATATGGGCTCTGAGGGAAGAAATAGCAATCACTGCTTGCAAAATGTTCTGCCTGTGAAGTAGATGTTGTTCAATTATTTTATGATACCCTGCTTTTCACCCCAATGATAACCCAAACCTTACAACATCTTTCTTCACTCCTTCATTTTATCATCACAATAACAACCCTGTGGTTGGTTTACCTTAGCAAGGCTGACTCCAAGATAGTTTCAAAGTCCAAAATCAACAGGTATCATCCTACAGCCACACAGTCTGCTGGTCACCTGTAGGGCTGGGAAGCAGAACTGGTATTAGCATACCCTGAGGCTGCTGAGGTCCAGGTCTTCTGGTGGGCAGTGTTCCCTCTAAGGTGAGTTAGTGTGAGCTAGATCATAGTTTTTTAGCCTCCAGCTCACACATTTTTGTCTTAGCTCAGGAAAGATGGCCCCAGAGCAGACTAATTTATGCAGGTAGGATGGGCTGAGACAGTGCGCCTGGTCAAAGGTCACCCGACAAGGAGAGTGGGGATTTCCAGATCCTAATCCAATAAACCAAACACTACACTATGCTGAACTCTACCATGTGGGGAAGAGAATATTTGTGTTTCAGGGACAGAAATCATGTTAAAGCAGATCCTGTATTAAGGGAGTACTTTAGGACGTATGTGTGGTTGTGAATAGGTAACCTGGTTGCTGTATATCCTACTGCTCTAGGAGAGCATCATAATCTACTAATTGGATCAGAGAGTAAGGAAATTGAATATGGTTCTGAAACAGCCACATTATGCAGGCTATCACCGATATCTTAGTGGGAAACCACCTGCATTGTATGCAGAGGTGGGCTGATAGTTGGTGTCCTTACATGGGTGCCCTTTCTACATGACATCAAGAATCTGATATAATGTTTAGTAAGTAGGGCTGCCAAGTCCAACTTGGGAAATATCTGGGTACTTTGGGGGTGGAGCCAGGAGACTTTGGGGGTGGAGCCAGGAGAAAGGAAGTGACATCATTTTGTGATGTCACATCCTGTGATGTTGCTTCCACATGCTGACACATGAACTCATGAAGTTTCCTAATACTGAATCAGGCCATTGGTCCATCAAGGTCAGTATTGACTACTCAGACTGGTAGTGGCTCTCCAGGGTCTCAGGCTGAGATCTTTAATGTCACCTATTACCTGATCCTTTTTTAGCTGAAGAGGCTGATACCTCCTGCATGTCAAGCAGATGCTCTATCACTGAGCAACGGCCCTACTGAATCCTTCCTCATCTCGGCAGAATATGAAGCACTAAGTGCTACACAAGTGCTAAATATGATTTTCATATCATAAGAACAGGAGAGAAGCCACAGTGGATCGGCCCATCCAGTACAGCCCATCCAGTACAACACTCTGTGTCACAACAGTGGCCAAAAATACCAGGTGCCCTCAGGAGGTCCAGCAGCGGGGCCAGAACTCCAGAAGCCCTCCCACTGTTGCCCCCCAAGCACCAAGAATGCAGAGCCTCACTGTCCCAGACAAAGGGTTCCATTTAGACCTTGTGGCTAATAATAGCCACTGATAGACCTCTGCTGGATGGGGACAGAGAGAGAGAGAGACAGACAGACAGACAGACAGAAAAAAGAAAGAGGGAGAGAGAATGAAAAGAGCTGGAAGAGAAACTCACCTTGCCAGCCACATGCAAAAGCAGCTCCTTCAGTCCCTCCTTAATCTCTGGGCAGACCTCTCTTGCTGTGGAAGAAGCTAACTTCTTAAAGGGGAAATGTCTGGTGAGGCTTTTTACTGCAGGGCAGGCTCTCTGCAGACATTTCCCTTTTAAGGCAGCCATTTTGTCCCCCCGGTGGCCAACTTTGGAAAAGCGGGAGATAAGCACTAAAAATCAGTGTTTCCCCCGCCCCACCGGGGGACTTGGCAGGCCTATTAGTAAGCAACTGTTTTGACAGACCAGATCCTGGAGGAAAGCTTGTGATAAACCTGTATTTAAACATAAACTACAAAAAAAAAATTAAACATCTCCTTTATTTAACTTGAAAAAATTATAAGTACACATCACAAACTTGCTATTCTTTTTCTTTCTTCCCCCCAAGAAGGAAAAGATGACTTTTGTGACCCAGAAAAGGGAAGCAAAACGTGCTGAATCATTACTGTCCTTTATTCTACTTGATTCTCAGAAGCACTGCTTATATTTAAAGTTGACATTACTCTGCAGCAGAGGACAGACAGAATTCTGCACATGCTCATAGGCAATAAGCTTTTTTACTTTATATGTGGGGATCCAGTTGAAGAAATTCTGTAGCAGAGGACAGGTGGCACTGAACTTTATTACTTTATATATTTGGATGTGAGTCTAGTAGCACCTTAGAAACCAACAAGATTTTCAGGGTATAATCTTTCAAGAGTTAAAATTCCCTTTGTCAGACATAAGGAGGACTGGAAATCAGAGTCTTTTTATCCCAGATGGATAAACACCAGACTCTCTACATCAGAAAACAGGTCAGTCCCTGCGCAAAAGAATAAATGGACATAAATCTGACATTAAAAACAGCAAAACTCCAAAAAACAAAACAGTGGGAGAACATTTTAATCTTCCAGGTCATTCCATTGCTGACCTAAGAGTGGCAGTCCTCAAAGAAACTTCACAGGGAAATTAAAATGCAAGATTGCTGAACTTGAGTTCATTCACACAGTTCAGAACAATGGACCTCCCAGGGCTGAATAGGAACACAAGATTCTTATCTCACTACAGATGCTAATTTTCTGCCTCCAGGCATTTCCCGTCTCCCCTAATCAAGCTGATTACAATATGCATTGAGTCCAGCGGCTCCTTTAAGACCAACAAAGTCTCTGTTGCTTCAGACCAACACAGCTACCCACCGGAATCTACACTATGCATTATACCTTTGCATACTTTACAAGCACTCTTTACAACACTCCTCCCACCTTCTGACTGGGATAAAAAGATTCAGATTTCCATTCCTATTAGTGTCTGACAAGGAACCTTTGGCTCTCAAAAGCTTATACCCTGAAAATTTTGTTGGCCTGTAAGGTGCTACTGCATTCAAATCTAATTGTTCTATTGCAGATAGATTCAGGTAGGTAGCCATGTTGGTCTGAAGCAAAAAAACAAAAATTGAGTCCATAAGAACATAAGAGAAGCCAATGTTGGATCAGGCCAATGGCCCACCCAGTCTAACACTGTCATACAGTGGCCAAAAATAGCAGGTCCACCAGTGGGGCCAGGACACTAGAAGCCCTCCCACTGTTGCCCCGCCCCCCAGCACCAAATCCACTGGCAGCTTTAAGACCAACAAAGTTTAAATCTGGGTATAAGCTTTCATGTGCATTCAGACTTCTTCAGATACATTGAAACGGACATATAGGTAGAGAAAGATTCAGGTGGGTAGCCATGTTGGTCTGAAGCAATAGAACAAACTGATGAAGTGTGCATGCACATGAAAGCACATGAATACCCAGAATTAAACTGTTGGTCTTAAAGCTGCCACTGGACTCAAACTTTGCTATAATACAGACCAACATGGCTGCCCGCTGAAACTACTTATATATTGGGGTTGCGGTTGACGTTATTCTGCAGCAGAGGAGAGGAGGCACTCCGTACATGCTCAGGGGCACTACATTGTATTCTTTTATGTTAGATCCGGTGGTATGACCTGAACTTGAGATTACTTTGCGGCAGCGGAGAGGAGGCACACGCTGAGGCTTTTACGCTTCCTTGCACTTATACGTGAGGATCTGAGCGAAGTCACCCTGCATCGGAGGTCAGCTCTGCGCATGCTCGGGGGGGGGGAAATACCCTTTGTGAAAGTACCCAAGTCGCTGAGCCGGGGCTGGAAGGGAGCCACCGCTAAGCACGCGCTCCCGCCTTTCCCCCGCCAGGGCTCCCCTCGGCCCTCCTCCTCAGCACGCTGGCCAGCTCCTTTCCCGGGCCCCGCACCGCCCGCCCTTCCTTCCTTTCCCCCGCCCGGCACTTCCGGGTCTGTCGGACTTGAGCGAGAGGAGGGCGGGGCCGGGGAGCGGAGAGAGCCTATTTCAGCGCCTGCGCAGTGGCGCTGCAGCCGAGACGGGGAAATAAGATGGCGGCGCTGCGGGCGATCCGAGGGATGGTGAACGGAGCCGTGTCCGAGCTGAGCGGGGGAGGCGGGGGCGGCGGGGGCGGCGCTGCCGCGCGGGAGCAGGCCGCTGCCGTCACCCGCGACTACCTCTCGCAGCCCCGTCTCAGTGAGTAGCCGGGGCGGTGTCTGTCCTGGGACGCCTCCTTCCTACCTTCGCCCCCCGAGGGTGGCAGGACTCTGGTCATGGGTTGGGACCGGCGGCCCTTCGCCGCCGCCCTCGAGCCTTCTCGTCCTGGGCGGCCCGTGCTGGGGAACGGTGCTGTGGCGGAGTGGGCATGGGTTCCGCCTAGGGCTCCGTCTAACAGCCTGGTCTTTTGCTTCTGCCGTGTAAACAGTGCCCCTGAGCGTGTGCAGAGTAGCTGCAGCTCCCCGCCGGGCTTAGTGAGCCATTCGGGTTTTCCCCCTCAGCCTGGACGACCTCACGGGGCTGGTACGAGGATCAATTGTGAACTGGGGAAGCGACCTAGGCAGCCCTAAATTCCTTGGTGGGCGGATGAGATTGAATTAATTAATAGCAGTGCGATAATAGCATCGCACCCTCCGTCTTGTCCCTTTTCTGGTGTCCACGATCGGTCTCCTCTTTTCTCCCCTGGTGGCTAGGCATTCCTTTTTGGGCAAGGCTGAATTCCTTCCTTGTCTCTATTGTTTGTCTGGGCTCTGTTTGCTGTGTGTCCCTCTGGAATGCTTCTTTCTGGTTCCCCATTTTGCCTTTTCTCCCCTCAAGGGTGTCTAATGAGGATGGCCCCTTTGCCCTTCATCACGGCCTTCATGTCTGGGTTGGAGTGGTTGGCTCGCATGCTTTTGCTCCTGTGAATCAGTTGTGGGGGGTGGTCTGCGGTGCCAGTTGTGTGTGTACTATGTTGGGGCAAATTTGAGAGGTTCTGAGAGGGCAGGTGTTTTTTGCCAGGGAAGGCGCTCAGGTTAGAAGGCCTCCTTTTATCCAGAGCTTTGGGGTGCTTTGGATACTGAGCAAGCTTTGCTTTGAACAGATAGTTTGTATCCTGCAGTCCTGAAGTCCTTTACTTGGAAGTGAGCTGTACTATGCACAGTAGTTTTTGCTTTTGAGTCACAGGGGCCTAGAAGTAGGCTTCGCAGCTTGTGTGGAAAGGGAATTCTCACCTATTTGTGCCAGGTGCAAAGTGGCACAAGCAGCGAAAGGCCTGATAGATCCTGTGCTTGCTAGGCCAGTTCGTCACTTGTGCTGATTGGTGCCGCTCGGTGTGCAAGAGAATCCCTGCTGTCAAGATCTTGTTTCCATATCAACAGAAGGGGCAGGTGCTGCTCTCTGTCACGACTTGAAGATGGTACTGGCCCCCCTCCCCCTTTTCCAAGCAAGGCTATTCTGTCCTATTTTAATGGGAAATAACAGTAAGTGGTTGTGAAATATTTCTTCCGTAGGTTGACTAATCTGCTCTGGCTGAGTCTCAAGGTCATGTGGTGCACTGCAGGATGACATAGAATGTGTAGCAGCCTAGAGAGTCAAGATGGCCTAGTATTTTGGGACGCCGAACACTAACATCCATATTAAAAAGGGTTAGCATGTGTAAACAGCTGTTAGAATTTAAGATCTTCTCCTAGGCCTGTAATACGTAGATTTATTGCTGTCTGATTAAAATTTAGGAGGAAAGACCAGTATGCGGAGACATTTATCTTGGGAAGCTTTTTGCTTCCAGAAATGTGGGAGGATAAACAGAGCTGTCAGTGTAGAAATTAAAGCATATAATAGCTGTGTCTTGTTGCATGTCTTGTTGCATGAGAGGGGCTATTCGTGGGATTTTTCAGTGGCATCTAAAAGTGGGAGAAGCATCAAGCAAAGATTAAGGGGTGTTACACAAGGAGGCACATAGATTGGAAACCGCATCATATCATCCCTGCTTCACCAGCTGAAGATGGAGGATGTGATCCTATGCACATTTCACTTAAGTGTAAGTTCAGTGAGACTTCCTGCCTAGTAAATATTCAAGGACCTCCGGTCACACATGAACACACAAAGCTGCCTTATACTGAATGAGACCCTCAGAGTCAATATTGCTTACTCAGACCGGCAGCAGCACCCCAAGGTTTCAAGCAGAAGTCTTTTCACGTGCTGTGACCTGATCCTTAACTGGAGATGCCAGGGATTGAGCCTGGGACCTTTTGCATGCCAAGCGTATGCGCTGCCACTGAACCATAGACCCTCCCCAAATGTATATTCAAATTTGTGCAAGACTTGTGGGATCATAGATGACAGCAGTCATGGCATTCGAAAATATGTGCATTTTCTGGAACGAAAAACTTTTCAGAATTGAAAGGGGGAGATTTTTTGAATAGAACCAGGAACTCCTGGGTCTGTCTGCTTTTACCCCAACAAAAGATTTATTGTGGGTTTTTTACTGTAGTCCCCTGATTTTTTAGTATCTACATCCTGCTTTTCTCTGCAATGGAGATCCAGAGCAGTTTACGCCATCATTCTGCCCTCCTCCATTTTTTTCATCAAGAATTCTGTAAAGTGTGTTAGGCTGAGAATACCTGGCCCAGGGTCACCAATCGAACTTCCGTGGCAGAGTGAGGATTTGAACCTGGCTCTTCTGGATACTAGTTGGACACTCTAAACCAGTGGTTCTTAACCTTGTTGGAGGTACCGAACCCCACCAGTTTCATATGCGCATTCACCGAACCCTTCTTTAGTGAAAAATAATTCTTAGTACTTAGTAATAGTACTAAGTTGGAGGCCCCACCGAACCCCTGAGACTGACTCGCTGAACCCCTAGGGTTCGATCGAACCCAGGTTAAAAACCACTGCTCTAAACTCAATACCACTCCGATCCTCCGTTCCTCTCAGATTAAAGACCGTGGTGCTCCTGCACTGGTTTTTTTGTATTTTAACTTACTAGACCTAACACTGCTGAAGCTGAGCATTTGTTCAGTGATATTTACCCAGTGGTGAATGTATGTTGCCAAATGCTTGCCCAATTTTGGCATAGCTTCAAGAGTCCTAATGATTCAGTGCCAAATACTTAAGAGGTTTCCATGAAGGGTTACAGGACTGCCACCAGTCTGGAGTGTATTTGTGGTAGTTACAGGGCTGGGTATGTGAAGCAAGGTTCAAATAGCCCCTTGGGGCCAGTTCTTTATCTAGGAAGCCTGGCAAGCAGTTCCCAACATGAATTCCCCATCACCTTTGTTTTTAAGGCTGCACACAGTGAGATGTTTGTGGCTAAGCAGTCTTGCTAAATTAACATATCAGCTTGTCCTCACTTCTGCTATTAATCTCACTGAGTGGCTTCATCCTTGCATTGTCCTCCAGTCTGAGTTCTTGCAGTAAAATAAACCATATGCATGTGACAAAATAGGGGTCAGATCACACATGCTAAATAACCCACTTTGCAACTGGATTTTTGTTGTGTGAACTGGCAAAATCCAGTTGGAAAGTGCATTGAAGGTGGATTGTTAATGTGTGTGACCGCAGCCATAGAAACACAAAAATAACTACTCAGCAGGAAAGCTAGGCTTGTCTTTCTACTCAAAGCATGTGGCACAAAGGTTGTGTATCCTAATCCTGTTGCTGTCGTTCATAGGGGGAAGGGTATGTACTAGTGTGCAGCACACTAAGCTGTTACAACTGTGTAGCTCATGGAAAGTGGAAATATGGCATCCCTGGGGTTGCATGGGCTTTCCAGCCTTGTGCAAGCACAGAAATGAGCAGACTGGATTATGTTCATGGTCCATGTGACCAAGTACTGTAATTCTGTCAAAGGCTTGCATTTAACAGCCTTCTCCCTTCACAGGATAACTTGCCTCCATAAAGATACCTTCCTGAATCAGCCTCAGCTGTGACACTGAAGCTTAAAGTCCAGTTCTGTTGTGTCATCTTTAAGATTCTGGCTTCCTTTCCCCGAATGCTATCATTTGGCTGTGTTTTTCCTTTGGGGTGTCTACCCTCTCCCTTCTCAAGCAGTTGTGGTTATACTCTAGTGTGCATAGCTGTAGGCTGACTGAAGCAAAGTTTGCATGGGGGGTATTTATTTGTTTTTTAAAACATTTATATCCCACCTTTCCTCTTGATTCATGGTGGCTTGCAATAATAATTAAACATCCCCAGCTAAAACCCTGCCTCCAAAGATGGCAGTTCTGGGTGTTGCTTTTGAGCAGCTAGCTCCACTGACAGCATTAAAACAAAGAAATTAGACAATCTAGCAAAATTCCAGGAAGGAAGTGTTCCACCAGTCTTGGGAGGGGTGAGGGAGCATTTACAGAAGTGTCACAAGTTAGGGGATTTTCCCCAGTTTGAAAAAAAAAGGATGGCAGCATTTTTATTCAGCTGTGAGCTCTCAACTTGCTTTGCCAGATATCAGTGGTCAAATGCAGCTGAGCTTTCTGTCTCTTTCTACGTATTGATAGCCAAATGCAATGAAAAGTCCTCCACAGTCAGCACATCGTAAGGTGATAGGTTGGATCCTGCTGGATTATATTTGCATTTCTCAATGGGGGAGGGTGATTTTCGCCCTGTGTCAGGTCTCCAGTTCCTGGGGGGTGGGGTGGGGGGCCTTTGGTGCTGCACCAGAAAGGGAGAGGCAGAGAAATGATTTCATCAGTGGCAGTTTCTTCGCAGGATCCAAGCCTTCGTATTTACATTTGGGGCTGATGTAAAACTTTAACTTAAGCAGGCACACAGTCGATTAAAACCGGATGCCAAGATCAGCCACATTGTCTTTTTTTGGTGACACCTCTCAAAGAGACTTGGCCTTGGACTTTAATAGGGTTTGTTTGTGGCTGGGAGTTAGCGATGAGGAATATTTCTCAGTGTACCCTGGCTGTCTGAATGTACTGTGCAGGTTGTTTTCAGGTTGGTTTTCTTGGTCTGTCTGAGGCAAATGCATTTCTTGGCAAACTTGTTACTCTTTATTTCCAGTGTAAATATCTTTGTGTTGACACAATATCACTTTCATGTACATTCCTCCCTGGAATAAACATGAACTGGCCAAGCTTCTGTTGCTTTGCCACTAAGCCCTGAATTGCTTCAGAAGTGTCCCCAAAACAAAGAAAAAATTCTAACACTTAAAATGTCTTTGATTGTGTCTATTAAAAGTACACTATTGTGACATAATAGTTTTCGTTTCAGTTCTTCAACACTTAACAAGAACACTTACTGAGCCTATTCAAGTGGAGTAGCCGGGTTGGTCTGAAGCAGCAGAACGAAGTCTGGGCCAGTGGCACCTTTAAGACCAATGAAGTTGTATTCAAAGTGTAAGCGTTCGTGTGCAAGCACACTTCCTCAGACAAAATGGAATAAAATCTCTTCAAGCGCTACTTACGGGGGGGGGGGGGGGTGTTGGGGCAGCCGTTAGGAAGAGCCGCTCAGAGCCAAGATGCATATGCTGAGCTGAAATTGGATCAGGTGGCCAGTAAGATCAATGAATGCCATTCACCTGATCCAGTTTCAGCTCTGCATATGCATCTTGGCTCTGAGTGGTCCTTCCTAATGGCTGCCCCCAACCCTCTTTTTACCTGTAAGTAGCACTTGAGCTGCGGTGGCTCAGTGGTTAAGACCGGAAGATCAGTAGTCCAGCAGTTTGAGACCCGAGTGCCGTGTGACAGAGTGAGCTCCCGTGTCTGGTCCCAACTCCTGCCAACCTAGCAATTCAAAATCAAGAAATTGCAAGTAGATAAATAGGTACCACTTCAGTGGGAAGTTCACAGCATTCCATGCGCCTTGGCATCTAGTCATGCCAGCCACATGACCATGGGAAAAGTCTTTGGACTGTGCTGGCGCTTCAGCTTGGAAACGCAGATTCAACTGGCTTTCGAGCATGGGAAACCTTTACCTTTACTTTAGCACTTGAGAAGATTTTATTCCACTTTGTCTGGGGAAATGTGCTTGCACACAAAAGCTTACACTTTGAATATAACTTTGTTGGTCTTAAAGGTGCCACAGGACTCAAACTTTGAACCTGTTCAAGTCACCGGTCCCCAGTAATCCGATATGCTTGTCCATTTTACTCCTTTCTGTACATGCACGAATGCCCTGTTGCTCTCTCAGCCTGATCTTAGGCATGCTTACTTGGTTGTGAATCCCACTAAGTTCCGTGGATCTTGAGTGTGCTTAGAATTGCTGCCTTAGTCATGTTAGTTTGTTCTTCTGTTGTGGGGACCATCGGGCTTGGTCATCCTTTCCCCAGCTTCCAGGTGTGGCTGATTAATGATTAGCCCATTGTCTTGTGAGCTGTACTCATAGATCATGTGAGACTGAACGCAAGGGTTTGGTGACCTGGGGAAGTGATTCCTAAATGAAGAAGCTTTATTCCTTTCTAATAGTTCCTCTCCCCACTCATCTTCTTACTGTTTTCCAAAGGAAGTCATCTGGAACAAATTCATGTTTCTTATACCTAGGTATTCTTCCTGAGGATAGAAGAAGGGGAAAGATGGCGGAGGTCCCAAGAAAGTTTGTCCCAGAGTGGGACTCTGTTGCATTAGTTTCTAGGGAAAGAGAGTTGGTTCTCCTCTCCAGGAGTTGTACAGGTGGCCGCAGCAACAGGACAATGATGCCAAAAACACTTGCCCAGTGCTCCTGGCAAAGGAGTGCTTTGTGTCCATCATTGTTCCGTCATAAATTATTAATGCTGCTCCTCTGAAATAAAAAGGTTTTGCTACCCGGACAACAAAATGGTTCATCTGAAACTGACTTCTACTAGTGTCAAGCCATTGGTCCAGATGATGCATTGTTGCTTATTGCAGCAGCTCTCCCTAGATTCTGATCTTTCTCAGCCATGCTACCTGAGATCCCTTAAGTGGAGAATACCAGGGATTGAACCTAGGACATGATGTATGCCAAACATGTGCCCGTGCCTTTGAACTGTGGGATCTTCCCTAGTAGTAGCATCAGCTGGGGGACTGCGTACTTATAGAAAAGGTGTCTTTGAGGTGTATGTGCCGTCTCCATGGCTGCAGAACAGTGCATCATCCCTTCTGTCAATGTGCCTTTCATCCAAAATTTATTAATTTGTCCAACTAAGTTTTTTTTTTACTTCTTTTCAGCATATAAGACAGTATCTGGAGTCAATGGGCCACTGGTAATCTTAGATCAAGTGAAGGTAAGTTTGGTTGCTTAAAAATGAGCCCACCCTTCTGACTTCTAAAACTTTACATCCTACAGATTGCCCAACACATTTCCAAACACACTGATGTATAATGGGAATGCCCCTTCCTTCTATGGGGCCTCTGCAGCAGGATGATATTCTTGCAGTAAAGTGTACTGGGGCAAAGAGTGGTATTCTCCACTAGGGATGGGCACGAGCCGGGAAAATAGAGGTTGGTTTTGGTTCGTTGTTTGTGAGGCCACACAAACCCACAAAACCAGTGTGTTTTGGGAGGTTTGTGACCAGGTGAACTCGCCACTCGCATTCCCTTTAAAGATGTTCCCTTTAAATGGCTTACGGAAGGCACGCCAGCTCTGCTGGGCAGTCTGGTTCAAGCAGAGCCTGCAGAAGAGCTGATCTGCAGAGGGAACTCTCCCTGCAGCCTTGGCAGGGGCTCTGCTGGGCAGCCTGGTTCAAACTGGACTGCCCAACAGAACCCACAAGTCATTTCAGCAATCCCATGTCAGTGGGGGAAGAGCGAAAGGGATCACTGAAATGACTTGCACCTGTTTCAGCCTAACAGCGGACAGGCACACCAGACCTGCTGTTAGGCAGAAATGGACGCAAGCCGTTTTGACGATCCTTCTCACTCTTCCCCCCCCCCCCATGCTTCCCACCACGAGCCATACAGACCTCTGAAAAACCATGTGGAGAGTCATGGATAGGGATAGGCATGAACTTCAGTTCATGAATCACAACCTGGGGATTTTCATGAGGAATTTAGAGTTGTGGGGAGTTTCATGCCCATTCCTGTTCTCCACAGGGTATCTGTTTAACCTCCAGTTTTGAAAGTGCTGTGCCGGGGATTCAGGCAAGGTCTAATTTGCGGTTTCTTTTATTGTACCAAAATTAAAATGTGTAGAAATTCTTTAACTGTAAACCGCTAGCTACAATTTTGGAAGGCCCATGTTGCGTTTTATGATGTGGCCGCTTAGTCTCGCATGATTTGCAGACTGTAGCTGGCATCTTAAGCAGCAAACAGAAATTAGGGCAACTGAGGGTTTTTCAAGAGGGCCTGATTTCTGTGCAGGTACAGAGAGGCCTTGTGGGCATGTAACAGCAGTGCTGCGTCAGCTGCTGCACTTGTCTGTAATTTAGCCTGTAATTTAGTGTGCCCTGAAAAGCCCTAGAGAGGAATTTCCAGAGTTCAAGGTTTCCTCTACAATGCCTCCCTCCTTTCCACAGCACTGTTGATCTTCAGAAGCTGTGAAGGATTGTACCCTATGCTTCCTTCAGGGTGAGAGTCAGGTGCTGTTGACGGGGCTTGCTTTGATGGGAAGCCCACCTGCCAATACTACTTACCAGGAGTAGGATGCTAATAGGAATTATGCGGGGGAGCACTACAATGTTTGAGAAACTAGCTTTTTTTAATGCTAGAATGCCAGGTTCTGGGACTGTGAATAAGGTGCAAAAAACTTCCTGAACTCTAAAATTCCGAGCAGCAAACTTTAGCATTCACCTAAATTATAACTGTCATGAATTCATGGTGTCTGAGCTTCACAAACAATTTTCACATGTGTGATTCTAGGGGAATCTGATGTTTGCATCCATTTATGTTCTGAACAGAAACCTGTTGACGTACCTTACTTTGATTCCCATGGCTTAGTTTCCTAGATACGCAGAGATTGTGCATTTGACACTTCCTGATGGAACAAAGAGAAGCGGGCAAGTGTTGGAAGTCAGCGGATCCAAAGCTGTGGTTCAGGTAAATGGCAGAGCAGCAAGTTGGGTGGCCTGTCCTGTGACTCTCTTCCTGTGTAGAAGAAGACCTTCTGGACACCTCATGGATGTACAGAGCCCTTTATTCAGGAGCCTAGTCCAATGGAATCCATAAGCAATAGTTAGTAGCCATTGCAGAAGTCACCAAATTCTTCTGCAAGTGCAGCCACCTGATCTGCACTACATGGGTTAAGCTTTGGGTTTGAGCAACACGGTTGATTTACGTGCTGTCTGTTCTTAAAGTCCTGGGAGCAAAGGGACCTGATTGCTGAAAGAAGGAAGCTTTAAGCATGGACTGAACAGAAACTTAGAGATCCATCCCATGGATGGTGCAGTATAGGTTGTACCAAAATCATTCTTCGGTTCACATGGAGAAAAAGGCTGTATTGGAAGGTGGACTCTATGGCATTATGCCCCACTGAGGTCCCTCCCTTTCCCAAATTCCGCTGTCCCCTGGCTACACCCTTAAAATCTCTAGGTGTTTCCCAGCCAGAGCTGGCAACCCGACTCTCTGCCCATTTAGTTGCAGAATTTCTCTATGGTAACTGAGTAATCATTTTAATCATAGTTTATTATTGCAGTTGCAAAAAGCCGGTGACAATGTATAATGTGACATGTTAATAAATAGTGTCCGTTCCATTATTTAACCATTATATTTCAGTAAGAAATAAATGGTGGTTCCCAAGCTTTCAGAATTTATGAAGCATCCAGTTTCCCTCGATTCACTCATAAACATCAGTCCCCATGTTCTTTGTCACCAGTCTGTAATTGAAAGCCTATTCGCCTCAATCACCACTGGTTTGCTTATCAGGTATTTTTTTTAAAATAGAGTACAACAGGCTGACCTGGCACAGAATCTGTTTACCAGCTAAAGTATATGTAGCAAAACTCTGGAGATCTGCAAAGTATTTCCGGTTATTTTTGCAATGGTGCCGGGTATCAATTTCCAGTTACTTTTCATCTTTTCATCGTTCCACTGTAAATGTATCAGATTTGTCCCTTCTGTACTTGAATGCCAATATTCATCTGAAAATGTAGTAGTATAACCACCTGATTACACCACCACAGCTTTCAAATGGATTTCTGAGAAGCTTCAGCTTAAGTATCAACAGTATGAAACCAGGCGATCTCTGCAACCAGCACAGTGCAGAGTATTACACATAGTCATGCCACCATTAAAATTCTCTCTCTGTAAAATACCTTGCTGTATTGTGGTTGGTGTGTTGTTCCAGGTAATTATATTTAACAAAGTATAATAATGTAAGGATATTCATTTTAGTTTACGGACGCTTCTCATATTTGTGACAGTTTCAGATTCTTCCACTTTCTCAGATCCTACTGTCATAAATGTTTCATGTTCTGACACAGTTATGCTCTGAGATTTAGCCTTTCTTTTCTTTCCATGTTCGATTAAACTACTTTGGACTTCTCAGAACATATATCATGTACATGCAAGGTCATTTGAATCTTTCTAGCTGTTTTATCTGTTTGAAAGTTATCCGGCTCCGTGACTGAAGCGAGAACTTCAGTTGTCAGACTTTCAGAGCGTTTGGGGGAAAAAATATTCATCTTCCTTTTTTCAAGGTTTTTGAAGGGACTTCAGGAATTGATGCTAAGAAAACGTCTTGTGAATTTACTGGGGATATCCTTCGAACCCCAGTATCGGAAGACATGCTTGGTAGGTACAAGATCTACTTGGACTAATGATGTTCCCAGGATGCCACATTTACATATAATAAGAAATAATATGATTGTATAAATATGGCTGTTAATATTAACCTGCTAATATGACTGCTGCTGTTTTTCTTGTCTTGAAGGGCGTGTGTTTAATGGCTCAGGAAAGCCCATAGACCGAGGCCCTATAGTCCTGGCTGAAGATTACCTTGATATCATGGGTATGTTTAAGAAAATGTTGTTGAAGGGCTGAGCTTGATGTTCACAGACAGGCTGAGAGCTCAGCATGTACAGGTTTCTTCCTAGCATAAATAAAGCAGGAATTCTGTTAATACCTGCTGTACTTATCCTAAAATCCGGCAATCTGTATTGTACCCTTTCAGAAAATGGCATTCAGGATGGCCTTTTCAAGTCTGCCCTTTAGCTCAGAGTTAATATTGGCAGTAGAGGGTTTTAGCCATGCATAAGCTCAGTTTGCTTGTGTTCAGTTAGCTGGCAGCTTCTATTTGTTTGGTATTTTTAGCGTTTCTTTGCTGCATTCTGGACAAGAGTTCTCAAACCAGTACAGGTTTTGAAGTAGCAAACAAAATCATTATTGTCCTAATTAAAAACGATAATAATTACCACCAGGCAATCTACCAGCAAGACCAAAAACAAACAAGAAACTTTCAAATATTCAGGTGTAGTAGTTGAAGTGTCTGACTAGGCACAGGTTCAAATCCCCACTCTGCCATGAAGCTTGCTGGGTGAACTTGGGCCAGTTGTACCTACACAGCCTGGCCTACCTCACTGGTCTGTTGTGAAGATAAAAGTGAAGCGGGGAGAATGACGTATGCTGTTTTGGATTCCCATTGAGGAGAAAAGGGACGTCTAGGGATCTAAATAGGACAGTGATTTATTCAAAGTGTGTTAATAGAATATTGATACCAGATCGTGTTTCCCTCCGCCTATGCTGCTCAAAAATGTCAAACACATTTTTAAGCACTCATGATTGATAAAAGCATTGGAAACTTGTCAGCTCTCAAGTCTCTGAACCAAAATGCTAGATTTTATATCCTTTGCTTGAAGTTGTCTTAAGCTGCCTTTAAAGCAAAGCATGAACTTAAACGATGAACTTTTCCCCATGAAATAGGTCAACCAATCAATCCTCAGTGTCGAATCTACCCAGAAGAGATGATTCAGACTGGGATTTCTGCTATAGATGGCATGAACAGCATTGCCAGAGGGCAGAAAATCCCCATTTTCTCAGCTGCTGGCTTGCCCCATAACGAGGTAGGTGCTTTAATAGCACTTTATGTTGACAGCACTAAGGAAAAACTGTAACTTTGACTTTTAGAGCTAGATCAATGTTCTTAAAAGAAATTGTGTCTTCTAGTGCTTTCTGGACGACAGTCCTTTCTCATACAACCTGGCTTTTAGGCAGCTGCTAGGCTTCATTGAGGTAGGGATGAAATGTTGGCAGATATGGGAGTGTGCGTAGGTGTGGCAAGTTATCTTCTCCACCCAAGGAGGGACAATTCCCATCCTTTTCCAAGAATTTTTAACTCTCCTGATTTGAGTTTCATTTGTGCAGTATTTGCATCCCTTCAGCCTTGTTCTACTATGTAGGTGCTGAGTGGAAAGATTCTAACGTATGTAGCAGCTGGCTTGTTCTTGACATGTCCAATCTCCCCCTCTTTGCCCCTTGAGTTCTTTCTGGAAGCGAATGCCCAGTGTACGGAAGATATGATCACTTCTTTCACCTTCTTTCTTTCAGATAGCAGCGCAGATCTGTCGCCAGGCAGGCTTGGTGAAGAAATCCAAAGATGTGATGGACTACAGCGAACAGAATTTTGCCATTGTGTTTGCTGCCATGGGAGTAAGTGGGGAAATGGGCAGACGGGAAGTGCAAGCAGTTCTGTGCGGGTGTAGTAATGCATATAGGTAAAGGTAAAGGTTTCCCTTTCTCTAAAGCCAGTTGAATATGACTCTAGGAATGCGGTGCTCATCTCCGTTTCCAAGCCGAAGTGCCAGTGCTGTCCAAAGACGTCTCCCTGGTCATGTGGCCGGCATGATTAGACGCCGAGGCACACAGTACATTGTTACATTCCCACTGAAGCAGTACCTATTTACTTGCAATTTCTTGCTTTCGAACTGCTAGGTTGGCAGGAGCTGGGACCAGAGACTGGAGCTCACTCCGTCATGCACCACTCAGGTCTCAAACTGCTGAACTACCAGTCTGCAGTTCAGCATCTTAACTACTTGAGCCACTGCAGCCCTAGTAATGCATATACCTAGTAATATAGAAAAAGCCCAGCAGGAACTCATTAGTATAATAGGCCACACCCAACAGCAGAAATTCATTAGCATATTAGGCCACAACCCTGACACCGCAGCTCCCTCCCAGGATCAACTTCCCCAGGTGCCCCACAGCTTGCGGGGCGCCTGGGTAACCCGAGGAGGGGAGGCAGTTTAAACTGCCTTCCCTCCCTGGATCGGCTTGGCTTCCCCAGGCGCCCCGTGGTTTGTGAGGCACTTGGGGGGGGGGGGCTGTAAGCGTGGCCAACTTGGAAGCCAGCTGGAAGTCCCTTCCTGTGCATTCCTGCCCCGAAGTAGCCCTGCATATACCAGTGTAACGCCAGTTGCCACTTTGGGGTCAGGAAGGGGTTTTCCTCCAGGCCAGATTGGCCCAGGGATCCTAGAGATTTTTTGCCTTTCTCTGGGCATAGAGCAGGAGTCACTGGGGGAGTGAGGCAAGGAGGTAGCTGTGAATTTCCTGCCTTGTGCAGTGGGTTAGATTAGAAGATGACCATTGGGATCTCTTCCAGCTCTTATGTTTTTATATAGTGTTATGGCATATCTCCAGAACAGGGCAGATCTCTCCTTAGTCCCACTCAAGGAGCTCTAATGTTAGTCCTCAGAACAGGATTCATTAAACCATGTCATTCTTCGTTTACCTATGTAAAAAACTTAACTATATATAGCTTTGGAAGGAGAACTTCCAAAAAAACCTCAAAAGAGGACTTTGAAGTAATAAACAGCAAATATCAGTTCTCAATGGATTTAATGTATACCGCACAGTTTTGTTCCGAGGGAAAATTGGCCATGGACAAAATTGGAGGGGGGAAAGCAGATTGTTTTATTGGGAGAAGAATAAAATTGACAGATGAGATTTCAGAGCCTTGCTTTTTCCGCTTACTGATAAAGTGGGAGATAGAGCAGCCCCAGTTTCACCTTCTGGTTCCTTCGTCAGCCTTCTGGTCCGCTCTCTCCTCCACCTGCTGTGGCAGCCTGGACTTGGCATGCACTACACAGTTAAGTAGAGCTGGAGGACATGAGGGCTGAGGAAATATGGCTGCTGCGTCTCTCACTTAATTGGCTTCTTTTGAAGGGACAGAGTAAATCTCTTGGTGGTAGCCTAGCAACTGGGGCCAAAGAAACTATCATGTTTCCACTGATAATAAATTTAGTGGAAGTATGAATGGTGCACCCATCCCACTACTAAGTGAAGTGTTGATTCTTTGGCCTCTGCCTTTCCCCGACATATCAAAGGCACAATTGTGCAAGTGTACAGAATAAATTCATCATCCCTTACGGGTTAACAGCTGGCAGAGCTGGTGAGGCTCCTTGAACTTTAATGCTTTAGAATTAGTTTTTTCACAGCTGAGGTTTAAGTCGCCTTTTTGCTTTGCAACCAATTAAGATTTTAGAATCTTGTAAAGGTGTACTTCTTTTTTGTATGACTGGTCTGAGGACTGTAACAATAAACCGAACTGAGCTTTACAACCAATCGTCTCTGCTGTAGGTGAACATGGAAACGGCTCGGTTCTTCAAATCAGACTTCGAGGAAAATGGCTCCATGGACAACGTGTGCCTGTTTTTGAACTTGGCAAATGATCCAACGTAAGTAGGTAAAACTTGGCCCTGTTCACAACAGGAAGTGAGACAGGAAATAAGAGGAGGCTTCTTCCCAAAGCAAGCTGGGAGGCAGCCATTGTGGGAGGAAGAGAACCGAGTAAATCACAAACCACTCAAGCTTCGCTGTGCACCAGTGAGCTTCCCTAGTTGGAAAGAGGCTGGGGTTTTGTACAGTGCAGTTAGGGTGACAACACAAGATGGCCATTGTGTGAAGCCCAAAGATCCATGATCCATCTCAGGCACTGAACACTAAGAATTATTGCTGGTGAGAAAAAGAACCTTGCAATATACATGAAGCAACCTGCTGAGCCCCCAGTGCCATCAGATGATGCAAAGGGCACTTACTCCTGCACTGAGAAGAGTGGGAGGGAAACAGGTTTGCACTGTTCATGGGCCATCACTAAGGAAGGTGAGAAGGGAGGAGCTTCAGCAGCCCATCCTGCCTTGTGCTCCTGACAGCTGTTTACCAAAGTGATATAATAATGTCCTTTTGCTGTAGTCTTTACTGGGGTGCTATGAAGGTAGGTCTCATGTTGGACTATATCTCCAGACCAGTCCCTGCTGGTTTCATAAATGATATTTCTGTCTATAGTTAAAGGGTTAGATTCCGGACTAAATTGACAGCTTCCACCAATTCCCCTTCCTGCTGCAGACCCCTGAGGGTCCCCTGTCCTCCAGGAGCAGCAGTTCATGGGAGAACAATGGGAGGCAGGAAAGTTCTATTCCACTGTTGGAAAACTTAGTCTGTATCCTACCCACAATATGTTATGGTGCTTGTAACGTCTTTCTGTTCGGTAGCTGGGAAAAACCATTATGCCATATCTTGATTGCTGTGTCCAGCTTTTATTTTCCTAACTGCCCTTTCTGAAGAGCAGATTTAACTTGCATTCAGTACTGGCTGCCTGTCTGTGGCCCAAATTAATCAGCCTCCATTGTTCTTTTTCAGCATTGAGCGCATCATCACACCTCGCCTTGCATTGACCACAGCAGAGTTCTTGGCTTATCAGTGTGAGAAGCATGTCTTAGTTATCCTGACAGATATGAGCTCCTATGCCGAAGCTCTGAGAGAGGTATTTATTTCCCCTGTTCAGCATATGAGTCTCTGCTTTGCAGGCAACTGCTTTTCCGAGGTGGGGTGAGATTAGTCAGAAAGTGGAAACTCCTAGTTGGCCAAAGACTGAATAGAATCCCTGATTCTGAGCCAGCCTATAAATTACTTCAAATTAACGAAATCATATCTAGGAACAGAAAGCACACATTGCACCAAATTATTGAATTTTCTGCCTATTTATGAAGTCTGTTCTGAAAAAAAATTACTGCAGTAAATCTGCTGGTTATTGTTCTTGGTGAATAAATATTACTTCTGAACACTTGAGCATACGCCCACAACCTTTTCCTCTTTTTTTTTTTGACCTCGAGGACAGGTTCTTTTTTTTTTAGATAATTTTTTATTTTACATATAGAATATAAAGTATAAATCCATTCAATTAACAGAAGTTTAACAGTTGATTTAGAAATTATCTATAATATATCCTTCACCATTATATATATGTTTTATATTTCCTATACAGACAGTAGATACAAGAAACAACACATAAACACACCAATATACTAACAATGTTCGAATATCCTTAATGTGCGCAACTGTCCTTTTATTTAATATTTATTAGTACTATTATTTGTTAATAACCTCTTCCACTGAGAGGAACTAAATGAAATTTAGAAAGGCGTACAGTAGACTTCCAAACCATGCAACACATAACTTCCCCTCTTTTTGGTCTTGGGGACTGGGCAAGGTTTGGGACTTTCCCTGGTGTTTTGCTCACCTGGTTTTCAGAGCCTGAAGCGGAAGAAATGTTCATTGAGGGGTTCTTCCTGTGTTTCCCAAGCTTCCAGTTTAGTGCTCTGTTACCACCGTGGCAGTGCAGTCACCCCATAAAGATGCCTTCAGATGTGGCACTGCAAGCTTTGCACAACAACTGCAAGAGTTGGTTAAGCATCCAGCAAGTGTACATGGTGCTCTATTGTGTGAGGAGAGTCCCTGTTGTGCAAGGAGGAGAGTTTAAGTACCATTTTAACAGAGGGGAGGGGGATAGTGTTGGCCTTTTGGTAGACCTCTGATCAGCACTCTGTTTCGCGAAGGCAGGAAGGGTCCTGTATGGCCAAGGACTGAAAAGAATTTTTGGCGCTTGCGATCTGTTTTTTTGTGCTCTCCCATTCCCCTATGATTTTGATGCTTCTGCTGCTGGCCCCCAGCTTTTTGCTAATTTCCCTTTTCCGTTTTCTACAGGTCTCAGCTGCCAGGGAAGAAGTGCCAGGTCGCCGTGGCTTTCCTGGTTACATGTACACAGATCTGGCCAATATCTATGAACGGGCTGGAAGAGTGGAAGGCAGGAACGGGTCCATTACTCAAATTCCTATTCTTACTATGCCCAATGATGGTAAGTCCTCATCCAGTGTGCTTTTCCTCTGCCTTGGCCTATGTGTCCCTGCATGGGATGGCCATGCCTGTTACTGGCAGGCAAGGGGTGCGATTGGACTGGGATTGAAGGGGAGGCCAGTTTCTGGGCAGCTCACAGTTTAGGACCAGAGCTGATTGCCGGTTCCCGTTGGCTCCGCCAGGGGACATTAACTCAGCACCTTAAATCGTGTACCTTTCGTAAAAGACCCTTGAGGGGCGCCTGTTCAGTGTCTTGTATACTGGTAATGATGACAAACTCTTCATGCATAGTCAGTTTGACAGGTGTCCAGATTTGCATACCTGTGGCCAGAGAGAAGGGGGGAGGGTTCCCAGGCACCTTGCTTCTCTTCCTCTTCCCATGCAGCTTCCTCCTGCCAGGACAGAAACTTCTTAGGTATTTTCCTCTTTAGCCTCCTGCTGTCCAGGCATTACACATCTTCCCTGTCCCACAAGAGTCCCTGTTATTGTTGATGCTGGCTGACAGCTCAGTTATCAAGCAGGTACTAACTGGGCTGCTGGGAGAAAGCACCACCCTTTATTTCCGCTCCTCCTATTGGCTGAGTCTTGCTGTTCTCTTCTGGAGTGGTCAGAGGAAGCTGGGAAGCACTGACGTGTGTTCCTTCCACAGATATTACTCACCCCATCCCTGACTTGACGGGATACATTACTGAAGGCCAGATCTACGTGGACAGGCAGCTGCACAACCGACAGGTCAGGCTGCTGGGCAGGGAAGGCTTGTCCGGTCACCAACAGAATAAAACTCCTCTGTACTTCTGGCAGCCATAATTTTACAGTGTGCCAGTCCCGTGTGGCTCAGATTTTTCAGGCTGCTTGATCACAAGAAGTGTATTACTAGCATGTAACTTGAAGGCCTGTGAGTGATTTAAAGGAGTTTCAGCTTGGCCATGCAGGTACTGGTTTTCTTTTAAGATTGCCAGAAAGCTCTGTTGTTCATATGCTACTGGAAGATTTGCTGTGCAGGTTAGATCTGTTTGGAAGCAAATGCCTACTTAGAGTCATGTTCCTTGCTATTAAACAAAAGTCCGGTGGCATCTTAAAGACTGATAGTTTTGGCACACGTTTATATTGGATTAAATTTTGACAGGCTTTAAGGTGCCTCTAGACTTCTTTGTTTTGCTCCTACATGTTCCTCAATGGAGGAACATGTTCCTCCATGGAGATGTTAGTTCCTCAATGGAGATGTTAGTCTTTAGAACTCTAGAAGAGGTGTGGCTAGGAGATATCGGGCAGAGACACGTTTGTGAACAATGTTATGGCTCATTGATTTGTTCACTGGATTTTTATCCTTCCCTTCCTCCAAGGAGGCATACGTGGTCCTCCAGTTCATGCTTACAAACGCTTTCCGCAGGAGATTCTGTGGAAAGAGAATGACTGGCCCAGGATCAGCCAAAGAGCTACATGACCAGCAGGGATCGGAGCTGGGGTCTCCCCAGGCCTAGCCCAACCCATTAAGCATTGAATCACACTTGTTCTTGGTGCCACCCACTTTTCCTAGATTACCATGTGTAATCACCTTGCTTGACAGCTCGTAGTTCTCAGACATCACTTAAACCCTTTTCTCCTTCCAGATTTACCCACCTATCAATGTACTTCCCTCTTTGTCGCGATTGATGAAGTCTGCTATCGGAGAGGGGATGACCAGAAAGGATCATGCTGAGGTTTCGAACCAGTTGGTAGGTGTGACTTGAACACGAACGAGCATGCTGGGGGTAGGTGGGAATGCAGTGACAAGGTAATATTAAACCCAGTAGTTAAAATATTTCTATCCTTGTTTCCCACAAGATCATTAAGACCCCTATACATCATTAAAACCTATACATCAATAAAAGTAGATTCTGCTTGAAAAGGGTTTATAAACTGCAGCAAACTAAAGCCAGTGTCACCCATAATGCAAAGCAGAGCTTAGTTCGTTGATCTGGCGTTTAGAGTCAACAAAAGCAAAAGTAGGAATCAGGGAAAACAGTCAAGTTCTTACTTCACGCCTAAAGCTCAGCAGACTTGCTACCAGGTGAACCATTGCAGGGGAACCGTTTAGCTTTGGTGCAGGGCTCTGCTCAATATAGCTTGGCTCATAGCATGTTAGCTGGCCATCTCTAAAGCCTCTCTCCTTCCTCCCAGTATGCCTGCTATGCCATTGGGAAGGATGTCCAAGCCATGAAAGCTGTTGTTGGGGAGGAAGCCCTTACTTCGGATGATCTTCTCTACCTTGAATTCCTGCAGAAGTTTGAGAGGAACTTCATAGCTCAGGGTAGGTGTCCGAGGCCCACATAGGGCAACAGGTGTCCTTATCACTCTTGCGAAGTCTCGTTCTTTGTCAGCCTTTGACCATGCCACTGGCTGTCCTTTCAGGGCCCTATGAAAACCGCACTGTTTACGAGACGCTGGACATCGGCTGGCAGCTCTTGCGTATCTTCCCCAAGGAGATGCTGAAGAGAATCCCTCAGAGCACCCTGGCAGAATTCTACCCTCGAGACTCCACTGCGAAGCACTAGCCGCGCCTTTAAGCTTTGTGAAAACGCTGTGTTTTTTTTCTTCCCTTGTGTCGGTGTTTACTTGTCCTCCCTGTAATTAAACCAAGAATAAGTGACATATTCACGCCAGTGTTCCTGATGGGCTTAAACTGACAACAGAGTTTAAAATATACCCCCTTTCTCAGACAACTGGGTCTTGAATGGTTTACATTAACGGGGGGGCGGGGATCGGTCCATCTTCACAGTTGTATCATACTAGCTCTGCCCTCTTGGTTTACTGTGGCGGTGGTGGAGGGGGAGTTTTTGGAAGTGCTTGAAGGCTGCATTTTCTTTTGGGTGTTGGAATGATGAACATATATCAGTCACATGGAAAGGTTGAGTTGAACAAGAGTCAAGGAGGAAAAAAAAATCTGTTCCTTCCTCAGGTCGTCTTGGTCCATTCAGGACTTTCCCACTGGGTCCGACAGTGTAACACAGATTTGACCGCCTGAGCTAGCTTGCTGAAGGGATTGGCGGGGGGGGGGGCATCCATAACACAACAGGATGCTTGTTGTGGCAGGCGGAACCCGCAGATTACTGGTAGCTTCAATTATGACTGAGAGAATGCAGAGTAATTTACATTGCAAATGTTTGCACGCCTGGTGCTTGCTCGGTAACAGTAACAAGACTCCTACCTCTTCTGTGAGTTAGGCAGGGGAGCCACTGCTTGGGACTGCCGGTTGAATTGGCCAAATGGGCTCTCTGGCCTGCACGTTTTGTACATGTGTGAATATGAAGTGGAGGGACTCCCTCCACCTGTTCCCTTCAATCCCAGAATAGTCGCAGCTGGAATCCTGTGCTGAGAGTGGCTGTGTGTGTCTCCACCCCCCCCCCAAGCTAATAAATACTCATCCTGAACAGTATTAATCTTCACAAGACGATCCCAGTGCTTTCAGATGCACACCACAGAACAGCCCAAGGTGAACCTGGCAGAGAGTTGACCGCTTTGGGTTAGGATCTAATTGTACCAAGTGAAAGGCAAAGGCAACGGGGACCTGTGAAGGAGATATTTTAAATTCTGTTAAATAGCCCTCGTGCGTGACACTGGGCTTTGAACCGTGTCTAGCTTTGGTTTGTGTTCCAAACCACCTTCCAGACGTGGAGCTGGCTAGCCATGTGAAACTGGGCAAAAGAGCTCAAGTTCGTATGTTGCTGACTGACAAACACTTGTATGGCATAGGCTTCCCAGCCCAGGGCAAGCGGGATGTCTGTACCTTCTTGTCCGGCCTGCCAGGCTCTTCCAGGGGGGCCATGCCTGGTACTGGCTCGGGTGACGCAGGTTGCAAGCTGCTGGCCAGCCTCGTCTCCGATAACTAGGAGCTGGCTCAAAAAGGTTTATGATGGCTCAGGTGGCATAGACTGCGCCGGCTCCATCATCTCTCCTCCCCCCACCCCCGCGGCCCTCCAGCTCTCTCCTATGCAGATCTTCCTTGTACTGTTTTTTGGTCAGTGTGCTCCGTAATTTGGGTGCAGTTGCCTTTTTCCCCCCTTTACTCTAGTGCATTCCATCGAAGTTGTGTCAATTCTATTTTTCTCTGGATGAAGGCGGGGGGTGGGGTGGGAGATAGCATGAAAATATTTTAATGTAGGATAAAAAATGTGATATCTGAATAAGTTAAACATGGAAAAATAAACATCAAACAAAATGAATGCTTGTTTTGTGTTTCCTTGGGGAGGGGACGGTCTGTCACAAATCGTAAACCTGGCAGTGTCCACTTTCTAACTCCTTTTGAAGGTCAGAATATACCATGGATGAATTCTGAATTCTGTGAGTTGCCCTTTTGGCCTTTGAAGAAGAGGAGATTGGATTTATACCCCACCCTTCACTCAGAGTCTCAGAGCGGCTTACAATCACCTTTCCCTTCCCCTCTTCACAACAGACACCCTGTGAGCAATGCTCCCTCGAAGCTGTGGAGTCCTGTGAGCAAAAATCCTACTTTGTGAGCTACTGGAGTTAAAGTTGTGAGCGAGGGATTTGGCTACTGCATAACTTAGTTTGTTCTGGAGCCATCCTGCCTGAGCTAAGAGAAAAATGTGTGAGCCGGAGGCTAAAAGTTAGCTCACAGTAACTCAGCTTAGAGGGAACACTGCCTGTGAGGTAGGTGGGGCTGAAAGAAGTCTTTTGAGAACTGCCCTTGAGAGAACAGCTCTGAAAGAACTTGTGACTGTCCCGAGGTCACACCAGCAGCTCCATGTGGAGGAGTGGGGAACCAAACCTGGTTCTCCCAGATGAGAGTCTGCGCTCCTAACCACTACACCGAACTGGCTCAGCCACCTGTTCCATACACACTTTCTAGTAGGTCTGCGCCTGAGTTGTTCTTTCGGCCTTTGAAGACAATAAGGACCCTCCCCTTCCGTACACACTTTCCAGTAGGGCTGCACCTGATTGTGAAGCTTGATTTAAATGTGATGCTCCCCAGCACAATCCCCTGTCAAAGGGCTTTTAGCCTGTGGTCCTGAGTCAGCCAGGCTCCTGAAACCAGCACTGCTGTTTGCCTAGGCGCACGCTGCTGGTGAGAAAGCAGAGGAGCAGCTGTAGGAACAGGGTTTTCCTATCATGATGCCCTTAGGGGGTATTGGGGGCAATCGGTTCAGGGTCCCCGTTTTGCCATTCAGCTTGTCGGGTGATCTTGGCTAGGCCCTGTCTGCTGCCCTAACCCACCGCACGCAAGAGTTGTGTGGGAAAACGAAATAGTGGGGCTTGAACGGTTTGCAGCCCTGAGCTCTGCAGAGGACAGGTGGAATAAAAAAATGGAAGAGGGTGCTCAATTGCTCAGATGTGATGGATGTGTGCATCCCCAGCAAGAACCCTTCAGAAGTTGCATGCGGTGTGCTTAGTTGCCCAGGACATGGTTATAATGGGATCCGTGTGATGGAGCATGTATGTGAAATGCACAAATCCATTTGATTTTTTTTTTAAGTCCTATGGCGATAGTTTATTCACTTTATTTGTACCCTGGCATTCTCCTGAGTGGGGATTCAAATCAGCTTACATTGTTCTGTCCTGTGTTTTATCCTCACAATAGCCCTGTGCAGTAGGTTAGGCTAAGAGTTTGTGACTGGCTCAGGGTCACCCAGCAAGCTTCCATAGCAAAGCAGGTATTCAAACCTGGGTCTCCCAGCTCCTAGTCTGATACTCTAATCACTATGCCACACTGGGTAACATGTCTTCAATGTGATATGTATCAAAATTAATCAATAGATCATCTTAATATGCTTTTATTTGCAAGCACAAAATAGTAGTTTTACATACCCCTAGAGGTCTGCCTAGGAGGACGGCATGCAGCCCTCTTTAGCATTAATAAAGGTGGTTCTTGTTTCCAGTTTTAGCATACAAATAGGGACCTATGAGACTCAGGATGGGGTCTCATTGTTCCCCCCCCACACACACACACCTTCTGGGAGCATCTATATCTTGGTCAGCCTACTTGCTTGCTGAGCAGTTGCCTGGCTCATTGGGGGAGGGGGGCCTCCAGCTCCTTCCAGCTGTCTGCAACACTGCCAGTGCTCACACCTGCCCCACAACCTTCCCGTGGGATACTTACATTATTTGCACAGATGTTATTCTTTGGGGGGGGGAATTAACCCTCCCTCCTTTGGGGGCATTTCGACATTTTCTTGCAAACTGCAGAAGAATGCCCCTTATCCGAACCTGGTCCCAGTCTCAGCCTAGCAATGGGGGGGGGGGGGAGGTTCAGCATGTGCTACAGCAGGGGTGTCGAACTCATTTTTATGGAGGGCCGGATATGACATAAATTGGACTTTGTTGGGCCGGGCCATGTGTGTCATAAAATGTAACGCCAGTTAGCGGAGATATAAACTTCATAAAGGACACAAACACAAAGGTTTTTTTAACTTAAAATAAAAACATGCCTGAAACATCAGCATTCTTGCAATATTTTGCTTATTTAACAGTCTCTGATAACTGACACTTCTTGCTCTGAATTATTGCATCAAAATGTCTGTGCTGTAGCAATCTGGGAGGGGGAGGAGCCTCAGCCCAGTGCAGGGAGCAGAAGCTTGCCTATCTATTTCTCCTGAGCGACAGAGAGAGTCTGGGAAAGCAAGCTATGATGCCACAGCAGCAGCAGAACTGGAGGAAGAAGCAGGAGACAGCCTTGAGGGCCTGATAGAAGCCCTCTGGGGGCCTGATCCGGCCCCCGGGGCCGCATGTTTGACACCCCTGTGCAACAGGGTTGCAAGCCATGCAAGCTTCTTACTCCTGCAGTGGCAATCTATTTTTCCCTCCCAGAGGCATTCTTTTAATGTTTTTCAGACTTTTTATATCATCTGTGTATTTTTGCTGTGATTTTCCTGGAGTTGGTTCTACTTTGAGCAGATGCTTTCGTGATGTGTGCATGTGCTCCCTTTCTTTGGGCATTCTGAAACCTCCTTTCTATAGCATACATGTCCCCCCAAAATGCAAGGTTATCCTTTTAGCGGTAACCCCAGCTTTACCAGCAGATCAAGATACTGGGAACTCTTATGTGGGTGATAAATTGGTTGTATCAGTTTTTGAAGCCCGAAAAATTCCATTGGCCTCTCTGCACCTTGTCTTGTGTTGAATGGAAAGTGGTGCCTCTGTTGTAAATGTATGCACAGTGTAAATGTATGCACAGGTGATCTGTGCACAGCTCCAATATGGATAAGCCTGAGTGTTCTATGGTACTCAGTACAGATGCAGTGAAACCAAATGGTTATGGAATTATCCTAGGGGAAGTTAATTAAACTTTCACTTGAAAACGTACAAATCTGAGCTGGTTTGCCAGATTTTCTGCCTTGCAGGGTTTCCAGATCACAACCAGGAGGTTTTACTCTGTTCCTTTACAATGACTAATGTGTGCATCAGGCGCCGCTGCTCTCTTCCACCCCATTCATTCTTTTCCAGTCCTTTCTGCCCCTTCCCTTCACCTGATAAGCAAACAAGGTTCCAGAAACACTGCACGGATGGTAGGCTGTAAATCAGTGGGAAATTCTGATGTGAAATTTGACTGCAAAAAGCAAATGGAGGGATAGGAGGTTATATAGATCAGGGCTATGGCACTGTAGTGGGGATAACTCCCACCCACCCCCAAAAAATAACCTGCATCCTTGAAAACACTGTTGGGGGGGGGATGTATCCTGGCTCCTCTGTTCAATTGGTCGGCTCCCCTGAGCATGCCAGTGGAAAGGTGGGGATATATATTTTATAAATCTTATCCTTCCATAAAACTTAGGGCAGCATAGGCCCATGAGGTGGATAGCCTAGGCTAGCCTGATCCCGTCAGATCTTGGAAGCTGAGCAGGGGTTGGCTAGTATTTGGGATAGTGACCTCCAAGGAATACCAGGGTCATAACACAAAAGGCAGGCTATGGCAAACCACCTCTGAAATGTCTCTTGCCTTAAAAACAAGTCTAGCTCACTACCTAGTGGTGCATAACACTAAAAGAGCTAGAATTTCTGGCTGCCAGGCAATCTTAGGATCTCCTGGCTATTCCACACAATGCCATATGATGATTATTAAGTATTAGGGCAGCATAGTTGCCTCGTTCTCTCACCACTGAATTTTCACGACAACCCTGTGAAGTAAGTTGAGCTGGGAAAGAGCAACTGGCCCAAGGGTACTTAGTCAACTTTATGGAAGAGTGGAAATTTGTTTATTTAGAATATTTATTTGCCTCTTTTCTCCTATAACTCGGGACTCAAAACAGCTTGTAAATGATGACTATACACAACCTGAAACAAAAATATAATCGCTCAGAATCCAAATACATCAAGGCATCCATTAATACTACATATATTAGTGCAAAACACAAACTATCCCCTGATCCGCTCTTGATGTCACTCATGGCTTTGAAATTTGAACCCAGTTCCCCCTAGACCTAGACCTACCCTCTAGATGTGTTGGCTGGCTCGGGGTGTGTTTTCACAACCCCAGGTCAGCTGGCAAGGGTTTTGCAGAAGGCAGGCTGCCAGCAGCACAGCTGGATTCACTTCAATCAGTGACCGTGCGGTGCTCCCTGATTGGCTGGACTTCCCCAACAAGGGGTTTGCAAGCAGAGATAAGAAGGAGAAGACCCAGCATCTGCCTAAGGTTGGTTGGGCGTGTCTTAATTGTAGCTGACATGAAGGGCAGGTGGCCCAGCATAAGGCAGATGTTATGCTGTTTTGCTGCTGAAGGTTTGTGTTGCTGGAAACGTTTGTTTGCTTGCACAGGACTAAGGGATGTGGAGGGGGAAAGCCAGTTGTAGAATTGTGGTGCTTCTGTAAAAATACTTTTAGTTCTTGACTCACAATGAAAGTGTTATTAGGATCTTCACTCAGCTCAAATCTTCTGGGGTTTTGCCCCATTTTGCTAATTGCAACATTTTCTAACATGTTTAAAAAATACCTGTCATAAGGTCTTGTACAATGCTGACTGGAAGAGGGAATATCAGAAGTCTTATTGTATAGCTTTGGCCTTCTAATGGGATAACTGGTGTTGGCTGGCTGTGTATAGGCTACTAAATGGGAGTGGTTCTCTCACTGTGTAGTCCTGAGGAGGAGGAGATTGGATTTATACCCCACCCTTCACTCAGAGTCTCAGAGCAGTTTACAAACTCCTTTCCCTTCCCCTCCCCTCAACAGACACCCTGTGAGGTAGGTGGGGCTGAGAGAATTCTTTCAAGAACTGCTCTGACAAAACTATGGCTTGCCCAAGGTCATCCAGCAGCTGCAAGTGAATGCGTGGGGAATCAAACTTGGTTCTCCCAGATTAGAGTTCACACATTTAATCACTACACCAAACTGGCTAAACAGAGAGTAAAACCTTTTAAAATCTGACTTCAGTGGGTTTAGATAAGTGTAGCTTTGTTTAGAATTGCACTGTAAGTCACTGTCAGATATCATGTTATTAGAACAAGTTTTTCCCCCCTAGCAGTTCTCCAAGGTAAAGGAGAAAGGTCACCCCTGCATTGTAACAGGGAGGGGGAATACTTTTGCTAGAGTAGTTAAGTCAAGACTACCTAAGGAAGCTCATATGCAAAACTGGAGCGCTACAGTTGTACCAATAGCTTCTGCTTTGTAACAAACTTTGATGCCTAGATTGTTAAAGAGCAGGGAAATCAAAATTTTGAATTATTTTAAGGGCACCTGTGTCTATATTACCCACAAGAGTTACTTTTGGTCTTAATGTACTGGTAGTTTTTGTCTGCTCAGTAGGATTGTGGAATGTAAAGTAGAAAAACTTAAAATGAAAAAAACTTTAACTTAAAGCAAAACAGCTTTGAAGACTGGTACTCATGATGTATTTTGACTCAAGCAGGGCTGCCAGATCTGGATGGGGAAATACCTGGAGATTTTGGGGGTGGGGTTTGGGGAAGGGAAGGGACTTCAGCAGCGTACAATGCTACAGAGTCCACTCTCTAAAGCAGCCATTTTCTCTGGAGAAACTGTCACCTGAGATCAGTTGTAACAGCAAGAGATCTCTAGGCCCCACCTGGAGGTTGGCAACCCTAATTCTGAGAACATCTAGAAAATATTAAATGTATGAGAGGCTGCCAGTCTTTAGGTGGGGGGGTAGGGCTGGAGTGCTTACAGATCTCTAATTCCTGGTAGCATTCCACTTTAAGATAGGTAGTAGCTTTCCAAGCATTAATATCCCACTGAACTGTCCCAAATCAATGCAGCAAATGACAGTGACCAGAGAACTTTCACTTCTCCTTTTGGGGTGCTGTTTTGCACTAGAAGGTAGTAGAGACTTTGCTTCTTCTATGATCCTCCTAGAGTTCTGTTCTTTACCTTAGAGGCGGCCACAGATCCCCAGCAGCAGCAATCTTGCAATACCTCTGATAACAGCGATCCAAAATATATCCCTGATCAGGTAAGCTTGCATAACACTTCCCCATCTTGTTCATGCCAGCCATGAAACTCAGTAAACTCTAGAAGAGGAGGAGGAGATTGGATTTATACCCTGTCCTTCACTACCCGAAGGAGTCTCAAACTGGCTTACAACCCCTTTCCCTTCCCCTCCCCACAACAGACACCCTGTGAGGCAGGTGGGGCTGAGAGAGCTCTCTAGAAAACAGCCCTTAAGAGAACAGCTCTGAGAGAACTGTGACTGACCCAAGGTCACTCCAGCAGCTGCATGTGAAGGAGTGGGGAATCCAACCCAGTTCTCCCAGATTAGAGTCTGTGCTCTTAACCACTACACCAAACTGCCTCCTGCAGCAAGTTGGAAATAGAATTTCTGCACTTCAGGGTCAACTTTCTGTGATGTTTAAAGTCCTCCAGCTAAACAACCCCAGCTAGGTTAATACAGTGGCATTGTTTGTAACCACTTCAGATGCCATTTAAGACCGAGGAAGAACCATGTCCTTGAATCCAGGCTTGTAGTGAATTAATTGGGAGGAATTCAGTTGAAGGGTTAGCACCAGATCAACTGTCAGTCAAATTCTCCAAGCACAGGTCACTCGTATGCCAGACATCCCTTATTTTTTTTCGAGAGCCAGTGATGTGTAGCAGTTAGAGGGCTTGACCAGGATTTGGGAGAGGCAGTTTTGAATCTCCACTCTGCTGTGGAGGCTTGCTGAGTGACCCTGGGCCAATCCCACTCTCTCGGCCTGACCTAACTTGGAAGGCAGAATATAAATGTAAAATAAATAAACCTACCTCACAGGCTTGTTGTGAGGAGGGCAGAATGATGTAAGCTGCTTTGGGTCCCCACTGGGGAGAACGGCAGGGTATCAGTGCAGTAAATAAATAGATGCCAGATCCAGGTTGGGAAACTCTTGGAGATCTGGGGCTGGAGACTGGAGAGGGCAGGGACCTCAGTAGGGTACAATGCCACAAAGTCCAGCCTCCAAAGTTTCCATTTTCTCTGGGGGAATTGATCTCTGTAGTCTGGAAATGAGCTGTAATTCCAGGGTCCCACCTTGAGGCTGGCATCTCTGTAGATGTGATGGAGATCATGGATTGCAGGGAAGGGGAATTAACCCTTTAGCCTACCCCCCCCCCTCAGTTTTGCTAATTGAAATGTGCACTGGAAAAAAAGCAAGGTTTTAAAACGACATGTACAGACACCAGGCAACTTGGCTAGGCGAACCTGATGCATTATTAAGAGTAGGACCTTTCATCAGGTTATGCTGACTTCAACAGCTTCTCACTGATGTGCGTGCATTTAATTTTGGTTTTAATACGGTGCAATTGCCACTTCAATTAATTCAATAGGTTCCAAAATCCATTCATTGCATGAACACTTAAAGGGAAGCCCCCAGAAGTTGAATACAATCCTGTATCTCAGCACATGGCTCATGATGCTTAACTTAGAACAGCCATACAACTCTGGGTGACATACAGGACCTCTTCATCTCCCTCACACCAAAGAACTGCGTGCAGAAGTATCCGTTTAAAGAAGATGACAATCAATAATGAATTGCCCTTCCCTTCCAGCCAGTCCAAATGCCTCCATCCCAAGCAGTGTCTTGGATCATGAATGTGCCTAGGTGGGAAGATAGAGAAGTGATGTACAAAAAGCGCATCCATGGTAAACAAGCAAGTAAAGGGGCAATGCAGAGGGGCAATTACCATGGGGGGTACATGGAGCTGGCCAAGTCAAGAGACTTGTTTTCATTGGAGGATTGGGTTGGATCTGGGTGGTCCTTGTCTAAGGGGTCGAGGCAGCTGTTGACAGCGTGGTCAAACCACAGGGGGTCAAATCACAACTCTGCTGGAAGCAGGAGAAAATTGGCTACTTGGATCACAATAATTCATTGCCCAAGCAAGCATAGTCATTGGCCAACCTAGGGTGGAGTCAGTTGACTTTATAAAGCAAACTTATCACTTCTAAAATGGTGTCAAGAGGTGTGCAAAGACCATCTTGGAAGGGAGTGGGACTTCAGTGGCTCAGGCTTGAGAGCTCTGTGAGGCTCTCTAGTCTTCCTTATAATGGGAAGTACAGGATGTGCAGACAGGCATCACTTGGGTTGCAATGAAATGTGGCAGCAGCCTCACCCAGCTGGAATCATGGCTAATTTCTATAAAGCATGAGGTGGTGAGGGGAATACTGGGTGTGAGTCTGCTACAATGCAGTGAGGAACCTGAGCCATAATAATGGGTCCTTTTACAGTTAAAATAGAGCAGGAGTCCCCAACCTTTTTGTGCCAATAGGCACCTTTGGAATGCTAATGAAAGGTGATGGGCGAAATCACAAAATGGCTGCCGCAGGAGGCGGAGGCAGTCACAGAATGGCTGCCGCAAGAGGTGGGGCCGACCACAAAATGCCAGGGATCAAGGTTATTGACAATGCTAATATTAACTCTTCAACAATTCAGGCAGAAGCTCTGTTTAACAGGATGCCTTTTAATCTGCACAGGCACTCAGAAGCCCTGCTGGGAAAAAGCCACACCTAGTCCTGCCCACTTTCTAAAAGCCCTTGGAGGGGCACCAGGAAAGGCACCACATTGGGGTCTCCTGTAATACAGCCTTCAGGCAAGCTCTAGCCTCTTTTCCATGCCAAATATCAGTTGCGGTCACATGCGTGAAATAAAGCGGGGGTGAAGAGAGGCTATTTCCTCTGGTGAAAGTTGACCTGCAGTTGTGCGATCACAGTCTTTTGAAGCGGCAGGCACAGCCTGCCACTGCGTGATCAGACGCAACTGTGAGTGAGTCGGGTTTGGGTTTTTTTGCTGTTTGTCTCCAATGCGCTTAAACAAGGGATCAATGATTCGCACCGCAGCCCTGAGGGCTCCCTATAGAGTGTGCGATGATGCACACACTGAGAAGGGCAAAAAACAACGGCATGGAGTTGGGATGGCCTGATCAGACCATCCCGACACCATGGGAGCACACTGGAGTGGTCAGACATGGGAAAGTCTGTGGCCCATGGCAACCCATTTGCTACTGGACTTCCTGAGGCGTCTTTTAACTCCGCTTGTGCAGCGGAACAAAACAGGTTGCCAATGGCTGCAGGGCACTTCCCAGATGTTGCTGTGTGATTGTGCTCCTTTAATCCACCCAGCACTTGCACCTATGTCGGGGCGAATTGTGCGTGTGATCACAAACATCATGTCTGACTGCTAAGCAGCATTTGAGGCCTTTAGGTTGTTTAAGATTTGGATCCTATGAGTAGGTATGATTTTATTGACTTGGTGTTCTGGATTTTCACAGACCTTGAGGAAGAACTAATTGAGGCTTTAAAGAACAAGATGGCATTGTCTCATCATCTCTACGAAATGGGCTGTCTAGTATTCCCTGAGGTAGAATTGCTTGTCTGGGCTGGGCCTGGGAGGGTGCAGGGTAGAGTTGCCAGGTCTGGGCTGGAAAATACCTGGAGACTTTAGGGGTGGAGCCAGGACGGGGGAGGGGAGGGGCCTCAGCATAGTACAGAGCCATAAAGTCCAGCCTTCAAAGCAGCCATTTTCTCCAGGGGATCAGCTGGAGATCAGTTGTAAAAGCAGGAGATCTCCAGGCCCCACCTGGAGGCTGGCAACTCTAGCGCAGGGGGAATCTAAAATGCTTGCTCCCCCAAGTGGCTATCAAGCAAGGGATCCTGGGGTGTCTCCTCTGACTTTGAACATCTGCCAAAGGAAACTTGGGCGCAAGTTGGACTACAGGCACCTTCGTGTGACCAAGGGATCCCGAGTTTCATCTCTAGCTGGCTTGCATGTTACCTTATTAACAATGCTGGTTGCTCAGAGCTCAAGGTACGGTTCCTACGGAAGGAGGCCTGGATTTGTCTCTCTGATTCTTCATGCTGCAGATGGATCCAAGTGACTCAACCACCCCTGTTTTTGTGGAGAAGCTGAAGGTCTACCTGGAGTGCCTGCACTCAGAGAGGCAGCAGCTAGAGAAGAGAGCGCTGTGGGCAGAGCAGACTGTGGAGGAAATAACAAACGAGGGTAAGAGGGAAATGAACTTTCAGCATTCTTTCTGATGAGGATTTCAAAAGCTTGCCACCTCTTACCATTATTTTATAATAGGGAACTTGGTCCCATAAATCTCAGCAAGAGCTGGGGGTCTGGGTTTATGGGAGATGTGAAAAGCTGGGGCAGACTTCCTATATACCCCGTTCAAATGAGCTTTGTGGGAAGATCCTTCATATGCATCTTGGAATATGTAGTTTAGCTTCTCTCTCCCGCTGTGCACAGGGAAATGTTTTGAGAACCAGCGAGCACAGAATGCTCCTGGAGCTAACCATAACTTCTTGTTGCGCTCTTCCACATCAGCTCCTTCGAACGGCACCCATCCTTCTGCCACTAATGAGGATTTTCTTGGCATTATGGCCTGTCTCTCTGCTTCCGACCTCTTTTTCTCTTTCCTGGTGGGGTTCCTTTTGTTTAAAGTGCCATTTGTGCAACTCTGTATACAGACAATCACATGAGACCTGGTTTTTCTTTAAAGGAAGTATCTGGGTTTTAAGCTGAAAAATTGCTCTGGTGAAAGGAGGAGGTTCCTCATGATGGGCATAGGCGTCTAACCAATCAAACTCTGCATGGTCCCCATGTTGCTTCGCAGTGGAACAACATGGTCCCTCAGAGCTTGGTGGCTTGTATCACAACAGCAGGAATGCTCTTCTAAGTGCAGAATCCCTCCTTTATGGGTGGTCACATTCTCTCACTGCATTAAGTGTGCTGATGTCAACTGGCTATTTCTTGTTGCCTTAGTGTCTGACCTGGAGAAGCTCTTGCATACTTTTGGCTATTATGGCACATGCCGCAGGGAGCGTTGGTGCACACCTGATGGTTTTCCTATTTCACCTCCCTTACCTTCACAGCCCTTCAGGTAAGCTAGTGCCAAGCATGGTTCTGTTTCACCTGTGGGGTAAGCCGGTGCTCATTGCTGCCACAGCACTGGAATGGGCTATAAAGTAGAGAGGGTAAACAGATTTCCTATCTCTAGATGTGAATCTTTGGGCATCTCCTTGCTGTTCCTGTCCAGCTACAGCCATAACAACCTGCGCTCCATGAGACCAAATTGCCCCCTACAACCACCAAAACTGTAGCTAGATAAATGGTTTCAAAGGCCAAAGGAATATGTTGCCCAGACGCCAGATCTAGCCAGAAGGCTGCATTTTCAGTCTTCTCTCATTGGCATCTTCTAAACATGTTCCTTTTTCCCCTCACAGGGACCAAGTGGGTAACTTTCCTTAAGTATTGAGTGACTTGGCAATGAACGGGCAGTCAAGGATTATCTAAACCAGGGGTCCCTGACCGTTTTGAGCCCGTGGGTACATTTGGAATGGTGACACGACATGATGGGTGCCACAACAAAATGGCAGCCACAAAATGGCTGCCGCAGGAGATGGAGCCAGCCACAAAGTGATTCAGTGTAGATCCTTTTGCTATGACGGCAGCTCCTATGAAGGAGCTTTTCTACAGGGAGGAAATGGTGTTTAATAATTAGAAGTATGCACATAGCATTACAAAGTGGAAACTGTTCCAAGCCAGATCCAGCAACTCTGTATTACTGGTCGCTGTAGCCACTTAGTGAATCTAGTGAATTGCTGGATCCTTCTGAGTGATTAAGTACAGGGGACTCCGCTGTTGAGGCCTTTCTCCCCACCCCACCCCGCCCCGCCTCTAAAGTCCATTAAAAGTTCCTAACTCTTATTCCCTTGGCTGCTGCCATTCTGCAGTCATACTAGGGTACACTTGGGAGTAGAATCATAGAATCATAGAGTTGGAAGGAACCTCCAAGCTCATCTAGCCCAGCCCCCTGCACAATGCAGGAAATTCATAAATACCTTCCCCCACACACACACACAGTGACCACCTTTCCGTGCCTAGATGATGGCAAAAAAACCCTCCAGGATCCCTGGCCAAATTGGCCTGGAGGAAAATTGCTTCCTGACCCCCAAGTGGCAATCAGCATTTCCCTGGGTGTGTAACAAAAGGGCCACGAGAACTAAGCAGTGATGCAACCCTTCCTGCCCTCCCATATTATGATCTGCCTAAGTTAAGTAAATAAACAGGGAAATAACTCTCCTGTTGATGGCCCATGGACTGGGCCAGGAAGCCCCTCTTGTTACTGCTCAGTTGAGCGTAAACAAGCTACTTTCTCCTTCTCCAGATACTTCTTCTCTAAGATACAGAGGAAGTCACCTGAAAATAAGGCTGCAGCACAAAGTCCAGGACAATTGGCTGAAGGGGCCTTTGGTAAGTGGTGCTACATTTGGGGGTGGGATTGCTTAAATCAAAGTGGTGGTGGAAAGCAATGCTCCCTCTAAGCTGCGGAGTCTTGTGAGCAAAAATTCCACTTTGTGAGCAACTGACATTAAAGTTGTGAGCCAGCGATTTGGCTACTGGATAAATTAGTTTGCTCTGGAGCCATCCTTCCTGAGCTAAAACAAAAATGTGTGACCTGAAGGCTAAAAAGCTGTGAGCTAGCTCACACTGACTCAGCTTAGAGGGAACACTAAAAGTGCTATCAAGCCACAGCTGACTTCTGGAAACCCAGCCGAGTTGTCATGGCACGAGACATTCTGATTTGCCATTGCCTGCCTCTGTGCAGCAACCATGGACTTCCTTGGTCGTCTCCCATCCAAAGGTCTTTACTCCTTTCTCTTCTATTATAGGTGGAGTTGCCCCCTCAAAGTGGAGTCCTGTGAAAGAAAAGCTGGCCAAGAGTCCCTGGAGATCTCCATCCAAACAAGGATTTACAGAGGCAAAGGTAAAATGTCTGAATGGGAGGTGGGGATTGGCTCACACCACTGAGCAGACTATAACTTGGCAGAAACACTGTGTGCAACCTTCTGTGGAATCATCCAAACAGATTTGCTGCATTGCTAGAAACATAATCAGAAATATATCTCCTTTTTCTTTTTTCTTTTTAAAGCTCTGGATAGAACCTAGCTACAATGCCTTCCAGGCAATTGGGGGCAGGTTGCACTACAGAAATGCCTACCACATATATGACCATCTTACTTCCTCCAGGTTAAGAACCTGCAAAGTCATTTTAGACTGTGTTTTTTTTTTCCTGCTGTACTATTTGGTCATGGTATGTCCTTCTGATCAACTTTACAAATGTTGTAAAGAGAAGAGAACTTCTTACAGTTTGCAGTTTGCAATCTGTAAGTGGGGCACATTAGGGAGGGAAAGGTTTTTGTGCTCTAGGAAATTGGCTAAAAATTGGTTGTGTCTAAAAGATACAGGCAAGTTGTGCTTCTGTTAACATAAATAAAACCCTGCTGCATCAGACCAGGGATCAATCTAGTCCATCGTCCTGTTTCTCACAGTTGCCAACCAGTTATTCTGGATGGCCAACAACAGGGCACAGAGGCTGAGGCCTTCCCCTGATGTTGCCTCCTAGCACTGGCATACAGAAGTTTACTGCCCCTGAATGTAGAGCTTCCCTTCAGTCACCAGAGTTCGAAGCCACTGGTAAACCTGTCCTCCATGACTAACTCCCTTTAATGCCATCTATGCCTCTGGCTGTCACTACATCCTCTGGCAGTGATTTTAATCACTCATTGAGTAAGTATTCCCTTTTATCCGTCCTGAATCTACTGCCCATCACCTTGAGTGCCCCTGAATTCTGGGAGAGGGACAAAAAGTTCTGTCAATTCTGTGCACCCTGTGCATAATTTTATAAACCTCTATCATGCCCCTTCTAAACTGAAAAATCATCTTGGTTGCCTTCTTCTGTACTTTTTTTTTTTTTTTTTTTAGCTCTGCAGTGTTCTTTTTGAGATACGGTGACCTGAGTAGCACATCCTATTGAAAATGAGGCTGCTTGGATCTATACAGGGGCATTATAATATTTCCAGTCAGCTTCTGTTAATAGATGCCTTGATCAGAGCAGAGAGAGACTGACAATGAAGGGAAAGATGAATCTCTCTAGAGGGAAGGAGCATCATGGCTGCTGACTTGTCGATAACCTTCCAAACTCTGGCATTTAGTTCCAATTAATAATAAAACTATGAGGTCAGGTAGTTGTTGTCAGATGCTCACTGGAGTGGGGCCATAGCTCCGTGGTAGAGCATCCGCTTTGCAAGCAGGAGGTCCCAGGTTCAATTCATGACAAGTTAAAAGGGATGAGTGTCTGGTGTTGAGAAAGATCTCTACCTGAGACCCTGGAAAATTGCTGCCAGTCAGAGTAAACAATATTATTCTCAATAGACCAATTGCCTGACTCAAGGCAGGTCCATGTGCCAGAGAAGCACTATTATCTGTTTAAAGACTAGATCATCAGAAATTGGTGGAATGTCGTTCTGCCTGGATTCCAGAGGGGTGGGTCAGGAGACGACGTAGTATCTTCTAGCTGCCCCTACAACCCCAATCTACTTACCAGCTGAATGTTGCCCTTGATGCAGTTAATGCTGGTTGCTGTGTCAATCATGCCCTTATAGGAAATATTTCTTGGTTACTATAGCATAAGTTGCCCTGGCCAGGATGGCCCAGGCTAGTCCAGTCTCCTCAGATCTCAGAAGCTTAGCAGGGTCAGCCCTGGCTAGTACTTGGACGGGAGACCACCAAGGAAGTCCAGGGTTGCTACTCAGAGGCAGGCAGTGGCAAACCACCTCTGGCCATCTCTTGCTTTGAAAAACCCTACAAAATTGCCACAGGTCAGCTGTAACTTGACATACACACAGCACAAATTGCACATTTAGGGAAAATGTGGGGTCATGCACAGCAAATGTGCACGAGGCTAATCTATTAGAAAAAGATAAAGCTGATGGTAGTAGGTTCACATTCATTGCGGTAGAAGACAGAGGCCTTAATCTAAAGGGTACTTTCCCCTAAAACCTCCAACTAGCTTTTCTAGCATTAGGTGAATGCAAGTCTGATTTGGTCAGGAAGGGAAGGGAGGAGTCAGAACTCCCAGCACAGACAAGGAGAGGGGCCATATTCAGTGAGAAGACACAATACAGTCTGGTTCTAATGCAAACAGAAGATGCTGTGAAGAAGAAAAGAGAGAAGAGATTGGATTTATACCCCACCCTTCACTACCTGAAGGAGTCTCAGAGCAGCTTACAAACTCCTTTCCCTTCCCCTCCCCACAACAGACACCCTGTGAGGTAGGTGGGGTTGAGAGAGCTCTTGACATTAACTGCTTTTTTTTCAAGGAAAGCTGTGCCAGAGCTATGGCTTGCCCAAGGTCATCCAGCAGATGCAAGTGGAGGAGTGGGGAATCAAACCCGGTTCTCCCAGATCAGAGTCCGCGCACTTAACCACAACACCAAACTGACACTCTGGTTGTGCTCTCACACACACACACACCCAGGTGTCCAGGCATATTGTGTCACCTTTGCTCCAGCAGTCCTAACATTCTGTCCTGTCTTGCTTTCAGAGCTGTGTGCCTCTGGTGAGAAGGGACATTTTAACTGAGCGCAGACTGCCCCAAACTGTCTCCCACTCTGGAGCAGGTAACAACAATGGGTGATGTTCAAACTTCTTGGTTCTTGAAGGTTGGCCGAACTTCTAGCTGTCAAGATGACACCTCTTCTGATACTGTACTTGTCTCCCAAACCAACTTCTAGGTTCCTGTTGGCCTCCACCTGAACATTCACGATGCTCTGCTGCCAGGGCCTCTGTTGGCTGTGGTGATACTTGTGTTGCGCAAGACTATGGACACTGGGATCCCTTTCTAGAGAGGTGAGTCATAGTAATGTGTCCACAAGTCTCATGCCAATCCAGCGAAGGTAGGCCTGAAGTTCCAGTACAGTGGGATGGTGGGTGGTCTTTATCTTCTTCTGAACTAGTGCTTCCAAGAATATGCCTCTGTGTGGGAATCAGACTTGGAAAATATTGCATTCATCTATGAAGTGCAGATGAATTACAAGTTACCTTCTGCTCCTTAGATATCACCTGCAGTGCCCATAGGGTTTCAATGCACAGTAGAGCAATTGCTATCACAGAACCTTCTCCAAGGCAGCAGGTGCTTCACAGCCACAAGAGGGACCCGGAACCAGTTAGTAGTGGAGGCCTGGAATGGCAGCCCCATTTGAAAGCGTGAGGACCAACGCTTGGAGACATGGTCGATCAAAGACCTTTATTGGCATAGCATATCAAAACTGATGGTCAGAGCCCTGACCTGGATAACCGAGGCAAGCCTGATCTAATCAGATCTTGGAAGCTAAGCAGGGTCAACTGTGGTTAGTACCTGGATGGGAGACTTCTGTGGTAATACCAAGTTGAAAGGACAGAGGCAGGCTTTATTCAGCCACCTCTCTGAAGATCCTCCAAGCCCCCAGTACTAGAGGTCAACGTGACTTCCAGGTGCAGACACACACACACCAAAAAAAAAAAAATCGTGACAGGCAGGGAAATACAGAAGTCATATGCACCTAATAATACATTCCCTTCTCATAGAAGCCAAAAACAGAAATTTTGGCCACCAATTCCATAGTCACTAAGGAGCGAGTAGAGACTAAATAAGATGTCTTCCATTCATCCGATTGAATTGCTAGGTTTCTCAATAAATGCTCAAGATATAATGATCAAACATCACAATAGAAAATACAGCGCGGAAGGATATGCTCCAGACTCTCAATTTCATTACACCACAAGGACATAGTCTATCCACATATGGAGTCTTAGAGAACTTACCACACAGTACAGCTGAGGGCAGCAAATTAAAACGGCCTAACATAAAAGCTCTTCAATAATGAGGAGTGGTTAAACAGAAGAAATATTCTGCTATAAACCCTTGTGGGGGGAACCCTATCTTCAAAGGGGAGCATCTACCTGAAGACAGGCTAATCAGCTCTTGGCAGCTGCTACTAATAGCAACGAAATTAATCTTCATTGCAGTCCATTTCTACAAGTGGATGAATAATTACCTCCTTGCACCAAGGGCCCCCCCACCCCAATAAAGTATTTTATTTAACTTGGAGGGGGAAAGGTCAGGTGGGTTCAGGGGCAACGTTCCCTCTAAGATGTGGAGTCTTGTGAGCACGAATTCTACTTTGTGAGCTGCTGGCATTAAAGTTGTGAATGAGCAATTTGGCTGCTGCATAAATTAGTTTGCTCTGGAGCCATCCTTCCTGAGCTAAGACAAAAATGTCTGAGCCAGAGGCTAAAAAAACTGAGGGGTAAAATGTATGAGGTGAACAGAGTTACCAAATAACTAAGGTAACTTTGTAATCATACAAATTCAAGATAATTTGTTACAAAAAAAAATAGGTGTTTCTGCGTTTCCACGCGGTCTTTGAAACTTTGAGGAGAGAGGCTTTCCTTTCAGTGTCTGCTTAAACACTCAAGTATAAGTTCCTGCGTTTCACTGTCTCTTAATGTTTTGAAAGGGGCTGGATAAGTTCATGATGGTTCAATATGAGTCTTCCAAAGGAAGCTTGCTACAGAGTCCTTCAAATGACTGTAGCTCAGTTGTCCTAAATTCCCCCTCCACCATCATGTGGACTGCATGCCATCAGATATCTTCAGTTGCTGTATCTTCTGCCTCTCCGGGGGAATATTGAGATCCCTCTGTTGGGCTGCATAGTACAATCTTTACGGTAGCAAAATCCTTTGCCCAGGCAACTTTATGGGAGGCCAGTTTCCAGTCTTCAAAGACTGTTTTTTCCAGAGGTGCTACAAGACTTGCTTGGCTAAGCACTCCTCTAGTGGCTGGCGATGAGGTGTGCAAGAATACATTTAATTTGTGTCTGTGTGTTATGTGCTGTCAAGTCATTTCTGACTTCTTGCATTCCTATGAATTAATGACCTTCAGATCATCCTGTGGCGAACAGCCTAGTTTTGCAAACTGAGGCTTTGAGTCAATCCACCTCACATTGGGTCTTCCTCTTTTCCTAGCACTACTGTCTTTTCCAGTGCTCCTTGTCTTCTCGTGATGTGACCCAAGTCCCAGTTTAGTCATTTTAGCTTCTAGGGAGAGCTCAGGCTTGATTTGATTTAGAACCTACTTATTTGTCTTTTTAGTGGTTGACAGTATCTGACTCTCCTTCAACACTGCATTTCAAATGAAGCTATAAGTTGCTCCGTGTCGATTTCTAGAGTCTTGATCTTTGTTTGCTTTGTGGCTTATCTAGGCTAACTGTAGAAATACTTCAAGAAGGCTTTGAATGCTAATTGCACAACAGGTCTTGTGAGAACTCTCACACCTAAATTTTTATTTGTATAACCATGTCATGTATTCTCACCAGGGAGCAAGAAGGTCTTGACCAGTATGCAGAAGATGGCAATCTGGGTACAACCAGTCCTCTGCTAAGGGCCACCCCATCTGCCGGTGGCAGTGAGGATATCAAAATCACCCCTGATTCTTCAGTCAGTCTGGGTATCAATCCAACCCCGCAGAAATCTAAAATGAAGCGCTGTAACATATGGCCAGAGAAGCAACCTCTAGCAATCATGGAAGGTAACTGTGAAATCAAAAGACATGGAGAAGGTTCAAAAGACAAGGAAGAGGAATGTGTTACCTTGGGAAGCATCTCTCTGACACCTGTGAGCTTGGCTGGCCAGGTATCTGAGAATCTCAGTGATGCTCAGACCAACCCTCAAAAGCTAGACACCCCCAAAGCCAAGACCTTTCAAGCTCTACCTGGTCATGCTACTTTACAAACAAAGGTCAGCGTTCCTGGAAAAGATTCTCCCAAGTCTGGCCAAAGCCAGAGTTTCAATATTGTGCATAGCAGAAATCAGACAGCTGATCTGGAGCCAGAACAAGTTTCTTGCAGCCTGGACCTCCTTCAAAAGCTAGGAAAAGAGCTCACTTCTCTAGCACTGAATCTCAAGGCTGACTTGCCATCCAGTTCCATCAAAGCTCTAGAAACCAACAAACCCCTTGGGGAGAAGAGTGTGCTGGAAGATGCACCTGGAGTTAATAATACAACCGATCAACCCATTCCCGTGAAAGAGAACGCCACTGTAGCTTTCCCTCCACAGCTAAAACCTGAAGAACTGTTGCCGACTGATCCCTACAAAGCTTTGATGAGTGGCTCCTTAGAATCCCCTCAACCAATCTCTTTGATGGAAGAAAGTCCCTCAAGTTTAGCTGAGAAAATGGCTATTGACGAAAACTAGTCCCACAGTTGTTTCTCCAGTCTGGCTAGGGGACTGAGTTGTCACAGGAGGGTCGCAATGCAATCTCATTGCTTGCGCTTCTCAGCAGTGACTTTTAGATGCTCTCAGGCAGGAAGTAAAGGTATGTCAGTGCTTAGGGATTTTTTTAAAAAGACGTGTGCTTAGTTATGTCTGACTGTATGTCCCAAGAGAGGAAAATATGGTGGCAGGGAAATTTAATCCTATTTACTGACGACTTTTTGGAAACAAATGAACTAGCACTGAAGGTGTGGGTGTCAGGGACGTCGTGGTGGTGTTAACGACCCTCTTCTTGGATGACAGAGCCTGCGTTGAATCATCTCTCTGGCTCAGCGAAATAAAAATGGACATGACTCCTTTTTATCTAGGAATTAGAAATCTACGCTCGGACATACTGGCTTTTGTAAAACCTCAATAAATAGGTCTTTTTAACTACACAAAAAGAGTGAGCAATATTCTGGCCAGATGCTTTTCCTCAAGTGGCCATAGGGGGGCGGTCTTGTTCTCCTGAGTGATAGCACTTGATTTTTCTGGGTTGTGGAAAGAGTCTCATCTTCCTGAACGGGGCTTGCAAGATTACCAAGCAACAGAAGCAAACTGGCACATGCATGTATGTGATGGTTCCAGAGAAATGATCTGGGTGGAGAGAAATATATCTTCCCTCCCCTTGTGCTACTGTCCCAAAGGAATGGTTTGTTAAGGTTAAGGTTAAACTAAACATTGTCCACATAATAGATTCTGAACAGTTTCTAATTTGGGCCTAAAATGAAGAAGAGATTGGATTTATACCCCGCCCTTCACTACCCAAAGGAGTCTCAGAGCAGCTTACAAACTCCTTTCTCTTCCCCTCCCCACAACAGGCACCCTGTGAGGTAGGTGGGGCTGAGAGAGCTCTGAGACAACTGTCCTTGAGAGAACAGCTGTGCCAGAGCTTTGGCTTGCCCAAGGTCATCTAGTAGGTGCAAGTGGAGGAGTGGGGAATCAAACCCGGTTCTCCCAGATTAGAGTCTGCACACTTAACCACTACACCAATCTCCCAGATTTGAGCATTTCCCCCCCAGAGCTTCTCTAATGTGGCACCACAGTATACAGTAGCTGTAAAATTCAGCAATGGTCTTGTTCTAGAGGATACCCATGTTGGTCTGCAGTCAGCTTCCAGTGCAGTAGCCCCTGATACCCTGAGAACCTTGTTGGTCTCCAAGGTTCTACTGGACTGGAATCTTGTAAGTCACAAAAGTCCAGTGTTTCAGGAAAGGGGTTTTGGAGGAGAAAAGCAGAGGGATGCCTGGATGGCTGCTTATCCTTCTTCCCACTCGCTCCTTCTCTCCTGCAAATCCCATCTCTAGTTCCAAATGTCTGTTTGGAAAAGCAAATTCATCCTTATGCAAGAGCCAAAACCTAAATTCTACATGTACTTCTGCCCCCTCAAATGATTCATGCTAATGGGAAATTAAGTCTCTCTTGCGGGGGGGGGGGGAGAATTAATTTTTTTTTCTTTTCAATGTACAAAAGTGTGCTATTTATGCCGCCGTTCATAATGTGTTAGAATTATGATTCAGAATAACTGCTGGAGCTCTGATGCGTAACAGTCTGGCTGCTTTACCGTGCACAAGATGAATGCAATTCCTGTTAAGTTGCTGATTGAGTTTGGGCCGGTAGTTTCCTATTACGCAATCAGCTATGAAGATCTCCTTATGCAGCCAATAATGAGGATCTCCGGTGCTGGAAGAAATGGACTGTGCATGGTTGCTGAACGCTAGCACAGACTTAGGGTTTAGTACAGGAGTAGATAAGAGTGCTCTCTGACCTTTTCCTTTGTCCACACTTGCTGCTCTCCCTTTGTTACCCAGGATGCTACTCCCAGGGGTTCCTTCCGTCCCTTCTCTCTCTCCCCACCTCCACCATGAGGGCTGGACATGCTTTCCACAACCTCCATTCTAGCTTAAGTAAGTAGCTAGAAGCATTTGCTCTGCCTTTCCTGTCTAGTATAGAGCTCTCTCCCAATCAAGAACGTCTGTTTTCTTTTCTGAATAATGATGAGCCTAGGTGTGGACTTGTTCCTCAAGCAGCCAGACTATAGAATTCTACTGTGCAGAGACTCAGCTGTGCTTTCATCCTGACGGTTTTCGTTCTTGGTGGGAATTTTTTAACCCCACAGTCAAGCCAGCCAGTCCTAATCTGTCCACAGCAGGCTTGTGAGTATCCAGGTGTGAGGCGATGGTCTGAAAGAGGACCAGGTTAGCTGCCTGTGGCAGAAGGAGAGCAGTGAGCAGCTACAAAATGATACTCCACAAAAGACCATTGCACTGGTTGATTCCACACTGAGTCTCCATGGAGATGGCGCTGCCTGTACAATTCCAGTGGAACAGACGCTTTTCCCAGCCCCCTGCAGCTGCTGCCATTTCTTCTTCACTGTGCCACCATTTATTGAATTCCTTTCTACCCTGCCTCTTCTCCCTAGTGGGGACCCAAAGTGGCTTACGGCATAATCTTCTCCATTTTATCCTCACAACAACCCTGTGAGGTAGGTTAGGCTGAGAGAGTGTGACTGGCCCAAGGCCACCCAGCGGGCTTCCATGGCACAAGTGAGGATTCAAACCTGGGTCTCCCAGATCCTAGTCTGATACACATAACCACTGTCCCAAATTGGTTTTTACCCTCTTAAATCTGTAAGTCATGTATAGTGTTAATCCAAAAACCATAGCAATGTGTCAACTATAGTGTTTTTAATTGCCTTCTGATGGTACAGGGAGATGAAAAGGCAGCTTGGGGCAGCTGGGTGGGTTCCAGAGCAAGGAAAATCAGTGATGTGGGTGGGACCTTCAAAAACAAATGTGTGTCTTCTCACTCACGCAACATGACAACATGTTTTACAGTGCTTTCCCCCCAAAGATCATATCAACCTGGATTTGGGAAGAACTGGAGCAAAGCAGAGGAAAATACCTAAAGGAAAGCCCTGCTGCTGCAGTTTGAATGCCAAAGCCAAGCAAAACTTGGGTATGGAACAGGCTGGGGAAAGACCTGAGCCCCTCAGTTATGTCAAGTACAGGCAGCTGTGCAGCACAACTGGGGGAAAGTTTGCGTCTAGAAATCTTTCACAATTGAGGACCTAAACTCTAGCTTACGCAGCTTGTGCACAAATCCAGCTCTGCTGCAGAATGACCTTCTGGCCCATTCTGCATTGTCTTACCAAACCCACACTGGAACAGAAAAAGATGCGGCTCAAAACTACACCAGTCTGGTGTAGTGGTTAAGTGCACGGACTCTAATCTGGGAGAACCGGGTTTGATTCCCCACTCCTCCACTTGCACCTGCTGGATGACCTTGGGCAAGCCATAGCTCTGGCACAGCTGTTCTCTCAAGGACAGCTCTGGAAAGAGCTCCCTCAGCCCCACCAACCGCACAGGGTGTCTGTTGTGAGGAGGGGAAGGGAAAGGAGTTTGTAAGCCGCTCTGAGACTCCTTTGGGTAGTGAAGGGTGGGGTATAAATCCAATCTATTCTTCTTCTTCTGCATTCAGATACCCCAGGCCAACACCCATACTGACTGCAGAGTCACCCCTGAATGGCCATAAAACAGCCATAAATCTATGCAGACAGTTCCATAAAGCCATAGATCAAAGGAAGTGAAACCTGCATGCAGTGCGGAGGCTTCCATAAAATCCTACAATCAAAGAAAGTGAAAGTGGCATGCAATGTAGAGGGGAATTTCTGTTCCAACGTGGGTTTGTTCAAACAGCGGAGCAAATGATAAGACGCAGAATGGGCCTCTGTCTCAAGGAGGCAACTGTAGTGCTGCTTTCAGCGCTGTGTGCTAAACTCCTAAGCAAAGCTGAGTCTCTCATTGTGCGTGTGCTGGGCTAAAAGGGATATCTGGTAAACTTCTGATTACTGTGTGTTGCACACTTTAATGTCTGAAACTGCCTTATTTTGTACAGGGCCACTTATTTTAAATAGGGCCACTGATTCATGTAACCCAGTAGTAACCACTGATTCGTGTAACCCAAAGCAACCAGGGGAATTGATCATGGTTGTCTGGAGATCAAGCATAATAGTGGAAGACTCCACGATAGTGGAAGACTCCATAACAGTGGAAGATTCCAGGTACCACTTGGAAGATGGACAACCCTAGCCTTTCCTCAGGTCTGGTCTTTAACTGAAGTCTGGAACTGGGCCCTTTCTTCATAATATCAGCCTTGTGTGGCATGTTAGGCTGAGAGAAGGTGACGGATGCATGGTCCCCCAGTGAGCTTCCATGGTGCAGTGGGGAGTCAAACCCAGCTGTCCTGCGCCAGCACTCGAACCACTATGCAACACCAGCTCGCAGTGGAACTGTCAAGTGTGCCGTCTGACAGCCGCTTGGTAAATCCTCCTGGCCTTGTCAAAATCTGGTTGCTGTGGTTGTAATTTCAAAACACGTCTGGCTGTGCAAAGTGAGAAAAGAGCTAACATCTCTGACTCCACTTTCCAAATAGCGGTCCGCCAGATCTTTATGCAGGTTCCTTATAACAGAAGATTATAAGAGTTCTGTTATAACAGAAATAACAGAAGATTGAATTCTGCCCCTCAAGGAGATCAGAGTGGCGTCTTAGAGACAGGTGGACCCTAGGAAATAGTTAAGTCACACAAAAAAATGACTTGCTGGAAGCAGCCAGCGAGCTGAGACATGAACCAGGGATTCTATCCGCTACTTGACCCAACTGGCTTTGTTCTAACAGCTGTAGCTGAACTGACTCTGAAGAGGCAGACCTGCCTTCCCTGAGTCAGCTGGTTCATTGCTGGGCATTGTACCTGGGTCTCTCTGCATGGGTTCTCCACTATGAAGACATGACCCCTCTCCGATTAAACCATTGCAAACAGGAGCACAGGGAAGCTGAAATGGCCTTGTAACAAGCCAGGCTGAATGGGCCCTATGGTGCTGCTAGAGCTGCCAACCTCCGCGTGGGGCCTGAAGATCACCTGGAATGACAACTGATCTCCAGACAATGGAGATCAGTTCCCCTGGAGAAAATGGCAACTTTGGAGAGTGGGCTCTACAGCACTGTACCCTCCTGAGGCCCCTGCCCTCCCCAGGCTCCACCGCCAAATCTACAGGAATTTCCAAGTGCAGAGCTGGCAACCCTGGGAGCTGCCATGTGGCTCAGCAGTGCCAACAACGAAAGCCAGTGTGGTGCAGTGATTTGAGTGTCGATCTAGGATCTGGAAGACCCAGGTGCAAATCCCCACTGCAAGGGAAGCCTCACAGGCTGACCTTTGGCCAATTACTTGCTCCCAGCCTGACCTACCTGACAGGGTTATTGTAAGGGTAGATTGGAGGAAAAGAGAATGGCATGAGTCACTTTGGACCCCCATTGGGTTGAAAGGCAGGAGTGTACATGAAGTAAAGACATCAATAAACAGTGGGTCTTAGTTCACCCATGGCTTTCTCTGGCCAACCAGAAGCAGGGCAAGAAGAGAGAGATGGTGAGCTGGTACTGGTTGCCATGGCTGAAGAAAGGGCTGAGCCAAGCAGCTCCTGAATTATTCAGAGGGCCAGTCTGGCATAGTGGTTATGAGCAACAGATTCTAATCTGGGAGAACCGGGTTTGATTCCCCACTCCTCTGCATGCAGCCAGCTGGGTGAGCTTGGGCCAGTCACAGTTCTCTCAGAGCTCTCTCAGCCCCACCCACCTCACAGGGTGTCTGTTGTGGGGAGAGGAAGGGAAGGTGATTGTAAGCCGCTCCAAGACTCTGAGTGAAGGGCGGGGTATAAATCCAGCGCTTCTTCTGAGCCACCGGCAGAACTGCTGGGGCTTGACTCTGCTAGCTCTGGCCCACCAGTGACCTACAAGGACAGCAGCCCACCTGGAAATTTCCCTGGCAGTTAAATAAGTGGCCTGGCTGCAAAGTTGGTGATGTTTTAGCAGGTGCCACCTAGAGATCGCCTGCTATTATACGTGATCTCCAGCCGATTGGAACACTTAATGGGCTTTCGTGTCAAGGGAAATCGTAGAACTGCTCAGCTCAGTTTAATTCCTGAGTGGTGGAGTGCAACTGGGAACAGAGGAGAAGTGCCTGCGCATGTCTTGCACTAGTCCCCTCGACTCTTTCCTGGCTTTACCATATGATTACGGCCTGATGAAGGGTTGAAACAGAGATTTACCTGGGACATCCGTTGCCGTGGTTAATGCTATGTGGTTAAGCTCATGTGTGGTTTAGCTTCAGTATCTTTACTGGTACACAGCTTTGTATGTTTAAATTCAACTTGTACCGTATCTTTAAAGAATAGTTAATAAGAGGTTTTTTTAGAAATTTCAGATAGAATGTTGTGTCTATTCCTTCACTACTGTGTTTTTCAGATTCCGTATACTACTGTATAGCCATTTTTTCTTATACCCTTGGAGAAAATGGCGGCTTTGGAGGGCGGAGTCTATAGCATTATAACCTGCTGAGGTCCCTCCCCTCCCTAAACTCCACCCTCTCCAGGCTCCACCCCCAAAATCTCCAGGTATTTCCCAACCCAGACCTGGCAACCCAAGGGTACCAAGGGACGAAGAGTGAGGCAGGCACAGAAACAGGTAATTGGTCCAAGGAAGCAATAATAGCTCCTGCTTTCCTTCCAAACTGTTCGGTTTCTTCTTTTCTGCAGAGTGACACTGAAAGCAAGCAGGGCCTCAGTTGACCCCTCCTTCCTTCCCCCCTGAATGGGAACTTAAGCAAGCCTTACCCTAACTGCGATTAAACTGCTTCTCGTTCCCCCCAAAGATGAATTATTTAGACAAATGGTATAGCAACTCAGCTGAATTATTCAGAGAGACTCAAGGCTGCTGGCCAATGAAGACAGCCGAGCGCTGAATAATCCCAAGAGGAAGCTGGCCTGGGGCAAGTGATGGGAAAGCAAGAGGATACAATATTCCTAGCATAAGACGCCTGCCCAGCAGAGCCTGGTTTGCTGCCAGGAAGTCAACAGGAGAAAGAAAGTGGGAAGCTCAAGCTAGGGGAAAGGGCCTAGCAGTGCCTAGCAGTGGGCAGATTAAATGGGACCTGATTCTACATTGGTTTGTCCCTCCGTTGTTTTAGAAAACCCGTGTTGGAACAGAAACTCCCTCTGTATTGCATGCTGCTTTCACTTCCTTTGATCAACAGATTTTACGGTAGCCTCCACACTCCATGCTGCTTTCCCTTCCTTTGATCATTGGATCTTTATGGTACCTTCTGCATAGATTTATGTCCGTTTTATGGCCATTCAAGGGTGACTTTGCAGTCAGTACAGCTTGGTATTTGAATGTGGCTTTGGGCTGCACTTTTTCCTCCCAATTGAGAAAACGTTAGGGTTGCCAAGTCTTACCGTTTGGAAAGTGAGGGAGTTCTCGCCCCTCTTCAGGAGTCCGGCACGTGTACGCCGGGATGACGTCACCCAGAAGTGACGTCATCACGCTGGGCACGTTGCCAGGGCGACGCTCTGGTAATCACCCTAAAACAGGGCGATTGCTAGAGCATCACGCTGGGCAGTCGGCCTGATCAGGCCACTTTGGGAGTAGGGTTCCCCTTGCCGGCCAAATCCAGACCGGCGGATTGGGGACCCCTTTAACGAGGGAATCCCTGCCCCCCGGGGGGACTTGGCAGTCCTAGAAAACGTGGAGCGAATGCTAGATGCAGAATCACCCCTAATCAAAACTGTCCAAATACAGTGCAGACAAACAGTATGTCTGAATCTGCAGGCAAGGTTCAGTCTCTAGCATCTCAAGTTCTTAGCTTTCAATGTTCTTGGGACTACGGTTATCAACTTCAAGGTGGGGCATGGCGTTCATAAGAGAAGCCCTGCTGAATCAGACCAGTGATCCATATGATCCAGCATCCTGTGTCACACAGTGGCCAACCAATTATTCTGAAGGGCCAACAACAGGGCATAGATTTTGACTGATTTTGACTTCCAGTACTGATTTTCCCGATTTTGACTCCCGGTACTGGTACTTGACTGTGTGACTGAACAACAACAACAACAACAGCAACTGGTACTCAAAGGGTTACTGCCTCTGAATGTGGAGGTTCTCTTTTATAGCCACTGGTAGACCTATCCACAGTCAATCTGTCTAATCCTCTTTTAAAGCCATCTGTGCCTATTGGCCATCTCTACATCGTCTGGCAACGAATTCCACATTTAATCAGTTGTCGAATTCCACATTTAATCAGTTGTCGAATTCCACATTTAATCAGTTGTCGTGTAAAGAAGTTCTGAAACTGATGAATGGTTTTGCTGTTGTTAATGGGAAGAAGAGGGCAGTGTTTCCCCTTTTCCTGTTCTCTTGCCAAATGTGGCCACTGCCACCCCACAGGGAAAAATCTGTGGTTAGCTGACGAGTTGAAAGTTAGAACTTTAAAGCAAGTTGCTTCGTTGGGGGTGCCAGCAGCTCTGGTGGAAAGTTCAAAGTGGCTTGCGGAACTCCCTCCTGGCAGTCAGCTGACTGAGTTTGAAGTGCCAGGCAAAAACAGTTTGGGTCTCCCAGGCTTCTTGTTTTGCTAGCCTGGTGTTTTTGAGCTGCTCTCCGATGTGATATGGTTTGGGGAAGTTCTCATTCCTCGCTGGGCTCCTCCGGCTCCTCCTCCTCTTCCTCCTCCAGTTCTTTCATGTCTTACCCTGCTTATTAGTTTGCATTTACTGCAATTTGGGCTTGCTGTTGGGTCAGCATCTTTTCTCTTTAGGCTGTCCCTAGGATCTCTCTCAGTGTGCATTTTATCATTTATCATTATTGCTTTAATGCTAGAAGCCACCTTGTGATACCGAGAGTCAGAGGCAAATAAAGCTAACTTCCCAGCAATGAACACTTTATGCCTTTGTGTCACTAGTCTTCTGCTGGGGCTCTGGGAGCACAGTTCAGGCCTTTTAGGACCAAGCGATGCATCTGTCTTCTATACACTGTAGCCCCAGTCTTCCTCCCAGAAGCTCCAATTGGCATTCTGCTTTCGCAAGAATCCTGTGCAGTAGGGTTGCCAATCTCCAGGTGGGTCCTGGCAGTCTCCCAGCATTACAACTGATCTCCAGTCTACAGAGATCAGTTTGCCTGGAGAAAATGGCTGCTCTGGAAGGTGAATTCTGTGCCCTTATCCCCCACTCTGCCCAGGCTCCAACCCCCAAATCTCCAGGAATTTCCCAGAGTTGGCAAACCTGTGCAGCTGTGCTGTAGCTGGGGTGAAATTTAATTTCCTTATGCCTTGCAGAACCCTTTACATTGGCCCAGTTGATGAAATTGGTGCTTTTCCAACCTCCTGGATGATCAGGTGAGGTAACTGAATGATGGGGGGGCCCCCCTGCAAATTCCACCCCCCCTGTAAATTCCATAAGGCTATGCAGAGATGTGCCTGCGTGCAAGAACCTCAGCTCTAGCACAGACAATTAACAGGAAGACTCCAAAACAATGTGGTGTCTATAATTACTGGCTGACTGATTAGTGTGTTTGCTGTTATCCAATTGGCTACCAAGCGGCAAGCGGAGAGGACAGGTCTGTGGGGGAGGGGAGGCTCAGAGATGGGGTTGTGTGTGTGTGTGGAAATGTGCATGCATGACGTGCTGGCAATTGCCCTGTATTTTTTGCAACCAGGGAACAGTACATGAGACAAATGTATGAGTGTTTGCAGCACACCCAAACACAGTATGGATACCTGATTTTTTTTTTCTGGGCCAGAGCAAGGGTTGCCAGCCTCCGGGTGGCCTCTGAAGATCTCCTGGAATCACAACTGATCTCCAGATTCCCAAAATCACTCGTTTATTCATTATTTTATTATTAATTAGTTTATTAATTATTTAAAACATTTACCCCCACTTCTCCTGGAGAAAATGGCTGCTTTGGAAAGCGGACTGCATGGCATGATACCCTGCCAAGGTCCCTCCCTTCTCTAACCGCCACTCTCCCAGGCTCCACCCTCAAATCTCCAGGTATTTCTGAACCTGGAGTTGGCAACCCTAGCAAGAGCTTAAAAACCAAGGGAAAGGGGGATTTGCCCCAAAGGAAGCAGTGTAAGGGTAAAGAGTTAAATTGTCCACTCTCCATCAATGCAACTTGGATTTATCATGGTTGCAGTATTATGAATCAGAAAAATCTGATCACAGACCCTCAACAAGGTTTGACCCTGAGTTTGGACTCTGGAGTCATTTTGGCATTCTTTCAGGTGATGGGGGGGCCTACTGGTTTCTACATGTACATGCACCCAATAAAGCCAGTAGTGGTGCTTAACACAGTGAAATTTAAGAACCGCAACAGGAGGGGGCTTTTTGATCTTTTCCAACCTATAATTCTGCGAACTGGTGTCTGTGCTTGTGGGGAGGGGAAAGGGGGGGAGGGAGTTCCTTCTGTCCCTGGCAACTTTTCCTGTCTCCAGAAGCTGGGGTGGTTCTGGGCCAGCTGTGGCACGACAGGGGCTTCATTAGGAGAGCCAAGCAAAGACTCTGGGCTGGGCTGACAGCCTGACAAGGACCCCCCCCCTTTCCCTATTTAGCTGCCTCTCGCAGGCCTGCTCTCTGACGGGCGTGGGTGGCAGCAATTAGGAGCTCTGATGAGCTCTTTCAGAGGAGACAAAATAATCTCAGGGTTCTGCAGGAATGAAAAGCTCCCTTTGGGAGGCTGGCCTCTGAGGGAGACAGTGGGAGGCGGTCTCTGCAGGGGTTCCCTTGGGGAGCCAGGGTTCTAAGTGCATGACCAAGACCAAGTCCTCTGAGGAAGTTGGAGGGAGCTGGGTATGTTTAGCCTGGAGAGGAGACGACTGAAAGGTGATACGATCACCATCTTCAAGCACTCAAAGGGCTGTCATATAGAGGATGGTGCAGAGCTGTTTTATGTTGCCCCAGAAGGTTGGACCAGAACCAACGGGTTGAAATTAAGTCAGAACAGTTTTCGCCTAAACACTAGGAAGAACTTCCTGGCAGAGCGGTTCCTCAGTGGAACAGGCTTCCTCAGGAGATGGTGGGCTCTCCTTCTTTGAAGGTTTTTAAACAGAGGCTAGATGGCCATCTGACAGCCATGCTGATTCTGTGAACTTAGGCAGATCATGAGAGGGAGGGCAGGAAGGGTTGCATCAGTGCTTATTTCTTGTGGCCCTTTCTTACATGCCCAGGGAAATGCCAATAGCCACTTTGGGGTCAGGAGGCAATTTCTCTCCAGGCCAATTTGGCTGGAGATCCTGGAGGTTTTTTTGTCATCTTCTGGGCATGGAACAGCAGTCACTGGGGGTGTGGAGGGGGAGGTATTTGTGAATTTCCTGCATTGTGCAGGGGGTTCGACTAGATGATCCTGGAGGTCCCTTCCAACTCTATGATTCTGTGACCACAGTGAGCCCTTTCCAGCATGTGGCGGAAGCGTCTAAGAACCTCTAACTCTTCAGCACTGGCTTTTAATTTTGACTGCGCTCTCTGGGACTATCCGTATGTCCCAAGGGAGTCACTTGAGCCTGGGGTTGCCAGCCTCTTGGTGGGGGCCTGGGGTTCTCCCAGACTCCCAGTTTGTCTCCAGGCTACAGAGATCAGTTCCTCTGGAGGAAATGGCAGCTTTGGAAGACAAGCTCTGTGGCGTCACACCCCTGCTGTGCTCCCTTCCCAAGCTCTGCCCTCCCTGGGTACCACCTAGGGGTCCCAGCTTCCAGGTGGGATCTGAGAATGTCCTGGAATTACAGCTCATCTCCAGACTAGAGATCAGCTCCCTTGAAGAACATGGATGCTTTGGAAGGTGGACTCTGGGGTCCCTGTCCTCCCCAGGCTCCACCTCTAAATCTCCAGGAATTTCCCAGCCCACACTGGTTGCTGGGGGGATCTGGCAATCCTACAATCCCCCCCCCCCCCCAAAAAAATCTTGAGGGATTTTCCACTGTGGAGTTGACAACCCTGATTAGGTCTGTTAGGGAAAGACACACGTATACCAGGCAACATGTGGGTTTCCCAAATCACACCCCCTTGAGACTGCTCCAGGTTGCAGAAATAGTGCGGGGGGAAGGCTGAAGCCTCTTGTCCATGGGGGACTTTCTGTCTTGGTCTGAATCAGAGACTGGCCATGGTGGAACTGAGAAGGACCCACAACTCACATGTGAGTGTGTGACATCTGACACAGGATGGGTATCCAAACCCAACTAGTATGTAATTTGTGAAGAAATGTCTAAGACAAGCCAAGTTCACAATCCAGGATCACCAGTAATGTATGGGTAGGTGCAACTACACTTTTCCTTAATTTCCATTCCAGGCTTTACCGGTGACCTGTGTGTTCAGGTTAGTGCTGGGGGTAGATCGGAACTACTGCCTGGCTTTTTAACTTTTATAAGGAGAGCAGCCATCAAGTCTCTGTTCTCACTGTCTTTGGAACAACCTGATATCTTTTTTGGACATACTTTATCCTCCTCCAAGTCCGCATCACAAATCATCAGCTTGATTTTAAGACTGTTGTAATGTGCAGGCAGTGGTGTAAGGCAAATTTATACTCTGGATTTAGGCAGGTCTGGTTGCCTACTTTGATGGGCACCCTCCCACCAATTGCCTGCAGCCCCTGCCATTGCTATGTAGGATGGGGGGGGGGGGGACTGGTCAAGCAAAATGGTGTCTGACTCCTTGACATCACTTTCAGCTGCATAACAGGAAGTGACATCATCCTATGGCGTAACACTCTAGGATTACCCAAAACCAGGGTTGCCAGGTCTGGATTGGAAAATACCTGGAGACTTTGGGGGTGGTCCGGGAGAGGGGAGGGTTTCAGGAGGGGAGGGAAGGGGCCTCAGCATGGTATGATGCCATAGAATCTACCTTTCAAAGTAGCCATTTTCTCCAGGGGAGCTGATCTCTGCCAGCTGGGGATCAGTTGTAAAAGTGGGAGATCCCCAGGCCCCACCTGGAGGCTGGGAACCCTATCCAAAATGCTATACATTTTTCCCATACAATTTTAAGTGAAACCTAGAATATCCCATGATGTGCCGATGTCACTTTTAACTGTGTAACTGGAAGCGAAATAACAGCAACTACAGTTCCCATAATAAGCAAAGGGAAAGGAAGTAGAGGTTTAAAGACAGAGGTGAGTGCTAACTACAGCTTGCTTCTGAGGGCCCCCCCCCCCGAGCCTGGAGGACTGGGACCCCTGCAGACTTTCACTTTTCATCATTTCTAGCAGCATCTCCCCTCCCCCTTTGTTTGGTCTTGTAATTTCTAGCCAAAAAAGAGTTCTATGGAAGACCTCTTGGCTTAGTGGCAGAGTGCATGCTTTGCATAAAATAGTCCCAGGTGCAGTGTCCACTTCCTACTCTATCAGGTAGCAGGAATTGGCAAAGACCTTCCTCTGCCTCTGAAGAGCTGTTGCCATTCAGGGGAGAAGTCAGTACAGGAATGGATAGACCAGTGGTTTGATTCGATAGAAAGCAGTTTTGCACAACTGGCTGGAAGCTTTCTCATTCCTTGGATGTTTTAGTTAATCCTAATAAAAGGTATTAACAATAGTATTGCTTTGGGATTTTTCTCCCAGCGCACCAATTTGCAATCAATAGACATCACAGCAAGTTTCGAGTTGCTTCCACACTGAATTCTTGCTCCATGAGGCCGCCATCACCACCCCACAACTGCAGTGGTTTCTTTTTCAGGGAGTCCCCATTTCCCCTAGCTCTGCCTTGCAGTTTCCACAACTTGCTTTGGTAGATCTTCAGTTAAAGCACCTAGTCCAAAGTGGGTTTGGTCCAAGAACAAATGTTGAGTCCAGTGGCACCTTTAGGACCAACAAAGGTTTATTCAAGGCATGGGCTTCTGTCTGCATTCACGCTTTTTCAGATGCAATGAAATAGAAATAACAGTCATACATATAGTATAGTGGGCAGTAAATTAGCATATAGAACAATGAAGATTTTTTAAAAACAGATTAAAAGAATAACAAGCTTAGTTTAGATGGCTATCATCTGTTTGGATTCAACTTGTGGGGGAAAACATAGCAAGGAAATAAATATGTCAGAATTGGAGATTGATGTATCTTTAATTGTGGAATGGTAAGAGTCTGTTATTAGGTTCCATCCGTCTCCTCTCAAGCATGGAGTTGACCTTACAGCATCTTTTTCTTTGAAGTGGGGTGACTGGCTGTGTAGACTTATTTTCTTGTCTCCAGACCAGAGGAATACATTTGAATCTACTATTCCAAAATAGATTAATACTCAGGGGTCCGTTGGGGCCGGAGCGAGGCGGAGCAAAGCTCCGCCAGCTCAGGACTGGCCAGTAGGGCAGCCACGGGCTGAATCAGATTCTAATCTGATTCAGCTCGCTGCTGAATTGCCGCCGAAATTCAGCGGCAACTTTAAAAGCCACTGGAGGGGAGGGGGTTTGAGGGAGAGGCTCCAAACTTGAAGGGTAGCTGCTGGGGCCTCTCCTCGAAATGCCCACCAAGTTTCAAGAAGATTGGACCAGGGGGTCCAATTCTACAGGCCCCCAAACAGGTTGTCCCCATTCCCTCCATTGTTCTCTATGGTAGGAAAAAAGGTAACATTTTTTCCCTCCATAGAAAACAATGGAGGGGATGGGACAATCTGTTTGGGGGCCCATAGAATTGGACCCCGTGGTCCAATCTTCTTGAAACTTAGTGGGTATTTCGAGGAGAGGCCCCAGCAGCTACCCTGCAAGTTTGGAGCCTCTCCCTCAAACCCCCTTTCCTCCAGCCCCTCATATACCCTATGAGTTTTTGCCATTGATTTCAATGGCCCATAGGATATAATGGGGCTGAAACTGACATTCCCTTTCTGACACACTTCTGGTGATGTCAGGGGACGTGGCATATGCTAATGGGTTATGCTAATGAGCTCCTGCACCTCTTTTTCTACAAAAGGACTCCTGTTCATACTTAATTACATACTTAATTATTAAAAGGAATAAACTGAGACACTGTTGTTACCTTCCATTCATCTCTCTCAAGCATGGCTCAAGGATAGGGCTGCCAAGTCAGCCCGGGGGGTGGGGGATCCCCCGCTAAAGGGGTTCCCGATCCGCCAGCCAGCATTTGGCCGGCGGGGGGAACCCCACCCCCGACGTCGTCCAGCAAGGACGACGTAATGACGTCACCGGAAGTGACGCAGCACGAAAGTGACGCCCTGGCAACGCCCCCCACGTGCTGCGTGCGTCACTTCTGGTGACGTTGATGGGCCTATTCCAATGTAGGTTTGGTAAAACAGCAGAGGGAAAAGTCAATGCAGAATCACTCAGAGGCTCTTTGAAACTGCCGTATCAATGGGGGCAACACAGGGAAGTATCCAAGCAACCAAAGTCTGCATTATTTGAGTGCTATTTCTGGCTGACGACCCATGTGCCAGTCCCACCAAACCAACTCCTCTTTCAGTGCTCCCGAGCCAGACCATCTTCATGTTGCTGGGAAATGCTGCCGGGGAGCCCAAGGTAACACAAAAACATCGCCAGTCAGGCTGAAGGCCCAGGAATCCAAGACGGGGCGAGCTCCAGCTTGTGCCTCAAGAATGAACTTGTGGTTCTGGGATGGGATTGATTTCCAGTAAGGAGAGAGGTGGAGGAGACGAAAGCAGAGATGGAGGCACTGAAACTGTGACCCTGCCTCTTTCTCAACACAGAGAGCCAGAAAATGGACTCTCACCCAAGTGGCCTTGAAAGTATCTGAACCCAAAATCAGCCATTGTGTTTTTAACTGGCAATAAGGAGTGAAAGGAAGTCTTAGAATACTCTGTAAGTGTAGTTTGCTGGCTCGGAATGGGTTTCATTATTCTTGAACGATTTCTATTTGTCACGACATCTTTGGCAGAGCTGGTATCAAGGGCTGGCCGAGCAGGGCATTACCCAAGGCCCATGGCCTGGCAGAGGGACACCAGGAACCAGAGAGGTTTAGCTTGTCTACTCCGCCTTAGATCGACCCCAAGACCCTTACTAAGTCGCAAAACCCTGCGGGGCTGTCTCCTGCTTCATACTGGGAGAGAGACTGGAAAGTTTGATTCTTTTGTAATCCTTTAACCTTACCAGGGATGACAGAACTTAAAAGAAGCACGAAAGGATCAGTGTACTGTAGTGCAGGGGCTGGAGCATTGCACTAGGAGATCTGAGTCCAGGCCCGCTATGTGCCAAGAAGGTTGCGGGGCACTTCAGACCAGTCACTCTCGCTCCACCTGGCCTTGCTATGCCACACCTTGTCTACAGTGATGTGATTTTGCTGTTTCCGTGACTGGCATGAACCACTGCTTTTACTGTTTGCAAAAAGTGTGCATGCACATGAGAGCTCAAACCTTGAATAAACCTTTGTTTATCTTAGAGGCGACACTGGACTCTTAACTTTGTTCCACTGCTTTTACTGCTAGATATAAGCAAGGTATTATGGCTAGACCGTCAAACTAGGACCTGGGAGACCCAGGTTCACACTTGCACTCAGCTTTGGATGCTTGCTAGGTGACCCTGGGCCAGTTACACACTCACCGTTTAACCTACCTCACAGGGTTGTTGTGAAGATAAAACAGAGATGAGGAGAACGACGCAAGCTTTTTGGGGGGTCCCCGTTGGGATAAAGACAGGGTACAAGCAGAATAAATAAGTGATGACTGGGTACCAAAATGAGAAAAGTTTGACTGGCTGAGGCATGAAACATCCTGGGAATATTCCTGGAGTTCTCGGGGTGAGGTTTGATTTCTCTGTGTTTGGCAACACAAACAGTATTTCTTGCATTTCCAGATCCAGCTGTTACATTGCAGCCACACCTCAATTTTCCCACGCCGTGCCCCAAAAGACAGGCCCAGCCCCTGCCACGGGGTCCACTTATATCATCCGGTGTTTTGTGAGCATGTCTGCCAAGGCGGCATTATGCCCTTTGGAGCCACTGTACAAAAACCTGCCTCTGCACCGTTCTTGTCCCCTCTTTGGTGTCTCAAGAAACCAAAAGCACCAGGAGCAAGTGAATTTTTAAAGCACCCTGACACTGGGGCCTGATTTCAAAAAACCCTGAGGAGGGGACAGATTTAGGCTCGTTTTCCTAGGATGAATGCAGATGTGACTGCTCCAGAAGAAAAGAGGGCTCCATTGCTGCATACCTGGCCACAAGGCAGACAGCACAACACCTGATGCTGGGAACCCCGAGGTACATCGCTGGCTTCCTCAGTCAGCACATTCCAGGTAGGTGAGTTGACCAGTTGCAACAAGCTGCCCTTGATCCTGGGGTGAACAAAGACATCAGTATGATTCTGGCATGCTATGAGTGATCAGTAGTTTAGAACAGCTTTCTTCACACTCATTCTTATACCTTCCCCAAATAATTCCCACTTCCTGGGGTGCGGAATAGCTCTGTCTCTGTCATGGACTTCAACATGGATTTAAAACAAAGCAGTTATTTCCATAGTCTTCCTTCAAATTTGCAGGTTTGCCTTCTGTTTATACTCTTTGGAGGGAGGGTGCCTTCCATGAGCTGTAGTTAACGTCCTAGCACGCACCTTCATTTGCTTATGAGCTTAATTTTTACATTGCCCCCATCTAAAAATTAGGAGACGTTAATGCTGGAGTTGTGAAATTTAAAAATTTTTGAAGTCATGGAGGAAAAAAACATTTTTGGGAGGAAGATAGAAATTTGGGGGAAAACTGAAATGTGGACATTAATTTTTCCCATCAAGCCTAAACTTACTTTACTGCTCTGACAACATAAAATGTGCAATTTACATCTTAACACATAAAACTGTGCTTTTAGGCATATTTCTTAAGTTTAAACTATACATCTTATTTAGATATTTATACCCCGCTTTCTCCCCAGAAGGGACTGAAAGCAGCATACCTCATTCTCCCCTCTTCCATTTTATCCTCATAACAATCCTGTGTGGTAGGATAGGCTGAAAGAATGTGATTGCACCAAGGTCATCCAGTGAGCTTCCAGGGCAGAGTGGTCATTTCAACTTAGGTCTTCTAGATCATAGCCTCAGCCCTCTAACCACTATACATGGTGCCCATGGTTATCATGGTGACTGCTGACACATTTTCTGGGCCCCGCCAAGTGTTTTTAGGAAGTGGATGGGGCCAGGTAGGGCTTTTGCCCAGCAATGCATCTGATCAACTATTGGAGATATGATTGGCTGTGCAGGATTTTTTAAATGTTGCTTTGGCAGCAACTGCCACTATAGCGCAAGGATCTCCATTGTGTTATTGAAGCCATTTTGTGGCAGCCATTTTGTGGCTGGCTTCCCCTCCTGCAGCAGCCATTTTGGCGCTGCACCCACCATGCTGTGTCAGAATTCCAAATGCGCCCACAAGCTCAAAGAGGTTGGGGATCCCTACCTGACACACACCACTCTGTCCATGGAAACTGCATGTAATATGAGGGCCATCAATGTTCCTTGGTTCTTTATGTTTTTTTGAGGCATCTGTGTAAGTAAGGCGGCAGTCCTGGTAAGCACGGAAGTATCCCTGTGAACTCTGTGAGACTGAGTTGTGAGTAAATCTGTGAGAACACAGGAAGCTGCCATATATGGGCAGGGCTTTGGTTCCTCCGGAGCCTGCTGCTCTCCAGGAAGGATTTCAGGCACTGACAGGTCTTTCCCAACACCTACTGTCTGTAGGCTGGAGATGCCAGAGATTCAGTCTGGGATATTCTCCATGCTACAGAGCCAAGGCCTTGTTATCATAAGCTCAAGTGGCTGCCCTAGGCCTCCTTGCGGGGAATATCACACTGCCTGATTTCTAGGCGTTATTACTACAGGTTGTACCAGTTTGAGTGTATTTTACTTCTATATTGTCTTCTGGGGCTTGTGCCGACAGCTCCTGGGATTAGTTCTGTATTGTGGTCTTTTTCTCTAAAACATGTTTTGGATTCTGCCTGATTCCTCCCCGTGTGGGGTGTCTGGACCCTACAAATTGTTGCCAGCGCAGGACAAGTGGCTGTAGAAGCGCTGGAAGAGGCTGTTGTAAAACACCTCCAACTGCCAGGGTGGAAGCTTTCCTGGTGTATTTCTTAAGTTATTGACAAAACTGCAAACTGCACACAGTTTTGGTAGGTTTCTGAGATAGGTTGTGGCTTTAATACAAGCAGGATACTGTGTAGGTGTGAGGAAAAAGAGTGTCCGGACTATTTGGTTGAATAACAGCTGGGAAACCCAGCTTCAAATCCCCATTTGGCCATGAAACCCATGGGGTGATCATGGCCTGGTCATTCTCTGGCATCCTGGTCTACCTCACAGGGTTGTTTTGGAGAGGAGAACCATGTATCTGAGTTCCATGTATGAACCCTGAGTTCTGTGGCAGAAGGGCATGATAAAATGCAAGGAACAGAAAGAGGCATTTGAAAACCTACTCCCATGCAAGTTTGCTAGTTAGTAAGTCTTCCAGGAAGTTTAGGAATCCGTCAGATGGCAGCCTTTCTAGGGTTGCCAGCTCAGAGTTAGAAAATTCCTGGAGATTTAGAGACAGAGCCTGGGGAGGGCTGGGTTTGGAGAGGAGAGGAACCTCAGCAGGGTAGAATGCCATAGAGTCCACTTTCCAAAGCAACCATTTTCACCAGGATAACTGATCTCTGTTGCCTGGAGATCAGTTGTAATCCCAGATCTCCAGCTACCACCTGGAAGTTGGCAAGCCTATTTCTCACTCAGATGTTGGCTTGAGGGAATGGAAGTCTCTGAAACTCAGAACCCCATCTGTAAAATGGGAATATGGACTGGCAGTAGAGCAATAAATACACTTTTCCCCTATACATTTGGGGGAGGAGGGGAAGAAAAGGAAATTTATTCAGATGTTTATATTCCACTTTCCTCCTCAAGATTGACCAAAGCAGTGTTTGTTCTCTCCTCTTCTATTTTATCTTCAACAACAAACAACCTTGCCAGGTAGCCTAGGACAGGTACTAGCCAAGCTCACCCCGCACGGGGAGGGGGGTGTAGAATTTGAACCTGAGTCTTCCCGATCCTAGTCAGGCCATCTACCCACTACTCCAGGCGTCCTGCAGCTTTTCGAAGTCCATGCTCTTATTTTACACCACAGACTCCGGAGCTGCAATTAAATCCTGCATCTGCTAAGGCTGCCAACCTTCAGATGGTAGCTGGCGATCTCCTGGGATTGCAACTGATCTCCAGCCGACAGAGATCAGTTCCCCCGGAGAAAACGGCCACTTTGGAAGGTGGACTCTATGCCACCCTGCCTCATCGATGTCCCTCCCCCCCCCCCCAAATCTCCATGTATTTCCCAACCTGGAGCTGGCAACTCTTAATTCTGCCCAAAGGGGTGTCATTTTTTCTCTCCCCCCCCCCCCAATTAGTCTTCGGAATATGGTCTCTGGAGCGCTCCTGCATAAAGCCATGGTGTCTATTCCCTATTCCCCCCCCCCCCCCGAACACAATTTGCCCGCCTTCCTCTTCTCCAAGCACGCCCAGCGAAGTCCAGCCACCTTTCCTGCCTGCAGCAGCAGCAGCCCCTTCCTTCCCCCTCTCGCAATCCCAAACACGATCCCACCCCCGGGCCGCGGGGGGGGGGGGGAGAAGGGCGAGCGCAGGCGGCACGTGCCGGGCCTTGGGGACACATATTATCGCCGGCACTCCCCCCCCCCCCCCCCCCGCACGGCAGCTGCCAGCGGCGGCGCACAAAGCGCGCCCTCCCCTCTTTCCCCGCGTGCCCTAACTACCCGCGCCTGTTAAGCAGCCAATTAACGCCGGGTATGCAAAACAGCGCCACGCCTTCCTCCTGTCCCCCCCCCCCCCCCCCAAATCCCAGATCTAGGCACTGGCGTCTCGGCACTAAAACAGCCTCGGTCGGGCCCGGAGAAAGAGACGGCGGCGGCGCTGTGGTGACCGTCGTCTGGGATTTGCGCATCGGAGAGGGATTCGTCTGGCTGGAGCGGAGGCGCGAGAGGTAGCGCCAGGTAAGGGAGGCGGCAGCCAGATAAAGGGGTGGGAGAGCCTGGGAGTTTAGCGGCGGGATGGGGGAAGGAGAGATTAGCCGGGGAATGGGAGTGCGGCTTGGGCACAAGCGCATTAAAATACCCCCGGTGCAAAAGCAGCGCCTGTCGTATAAACAGCCGCCTGCCAGACAAAACAGGCCACCTGGGACTTATTGAGCGCCGCCTCTGTAACGCGCCCCGAGCGGGGACACGGCCGCAGTCTCACGGACAGAGCGTAGGATATGCTCAGGATGGGGGATGCTTAAAGCAACTTTGCATGCCAACACAAGGGGTGCGCTGCGTTTGCACGTGAAGCCCGCATCAAGGCGTGGGGAGGGAGCAAGCTGTGGGGTGCTCAGCATGCCATTACACGACATGTCATTCTTGTGGCTGACTGGTATGTTGTCATGGTTTCGTGCGCCAGGGAACAGTTGCTTCACAGGGGCTGCATATGTCAGAAGCAGGGCCGTGTCAGGGATATAGGATAACACAACTCAACACCGTGATAATGGACCAGCGTTGTGCGTCTCTGGCACCTGCTGAGCACTCTTGTGTGGGGTGCGTGTTTCCTGGTGGACAAACAGGCACAAACAGCCAGTCCTCTTGTGACACTTGCATATATTATTCTATAAGCTGTTGTGGGTCAGAACCAACACATCAGACAGACTCTGAGTCATGGAAGCTTCTTGCCACAATTAGTCTTGAAGGTGCCCCCAAGACTATGCAGGGCTGCTGGGAGCTGAGGGATTTAGGGGGAAATAGTACTGCAGTCCCTGATTGCTCTGGTGGACCTCCAAACCTGGCAAGGATGTAATTAGCTTTCAGATGATGTTTTGGCTGGGTCAGAGTGGTGAGAAGGGGGGCTCCCATGGGGAATCTTTGACTGGGGCGCTGGTGCCTGTCTGCAGCCTGGACTCTTGTGTTATGTGTACTGCAGCAGATGAACACTGGCAACCACTGTGTCACCAGTATCAAAATAATCGACGTGGATGTTAAAGGTGGATTTGCAAAAGCTGCAAGTGCAACCAAGACCACGGTCCTGGTTTCATTTGTTTGTTGTGTGTGTGTGTGTGTGTGTTTGTGATGTGTATCTCCTCCATCACATGTACACATTTAAATCATTTCTGGTCACATGTCCCGAAATACAGGACTGCTTTTAGTGGTATGGTAGCTTCCTATGTGATAAGACAGCATGTGCACAATAAATTTAGGGGGAAAGAACACGGTTAAGAAGAAATGCATTTTTGATGTGGCAGGTGAATGTTGGCGTCTGCTCTGCATCCTACTGGTTAGACAGGGATTTCCCAGCAATTCAGGATGGTTAGGGCTGCCTCAGTGTTCACCAGATGAACATTCACGTTGCAGTGCAGGGGTCCAATGGGACGACTCTCAGTCCCTTGATACAACTGCTATATCCCAAACTCTGCAGTGTGCTTTGCCCACCAAACAGTGCTCCTCATTAGAACATGCATGCCAGAATTGGCATATTTCTTACCTGAAGTGAGCAGAAGTGGGTCACTGCCAGTGTTCCCTCTAAGCTGAGTTAGTGTGAGCTAGCGCAGAGTTTTTTAGCCTCCAGCTCACACATTTTTGTCTGAGCTCAGGAAGAATGGTTCCAGAGCAAACTAATTTATGCAGTAGCCAAATTGCTTGCTCACAATTTAATGCCAGTAGCTCGCAAAGTAGAATTTCTGCTCACAGCACTCCACAGCTTAGAGGGAGCATTGGACTGCAGATGTTCAGTTCATAACAGAACCAGCTTCCTACAGCAGAGCTATTTTCCCTTTCCCCCCCCAAAATCACTTTTCCGTTGATAGGGTAATGCTCTAGTAATGCTGGATTCTGCAAGTCCCATACCAAGAAGAATGTCCAGGGTTCATTGAGCCTCTGGGCCAATTCGAAGAGTGCCTGTTTTCCTTTCACCTGTTCTTTGTTGTCTGGAAACTTTCATGTGCAGAACATTGGAACAGACAGACAGCACTGGGTGTCTGGCAGGTTGCAGCTTCAGCCTGGGCTTTTCAGAGGGTGACCAAACAGCTGTCTAGGAACATAAAAGCGTGCACAGCGGTGCGTAAGGAAAGATCAGGTTTCTGCCTCTTGCAGGCACATGTTGTGTAAGGGGCTACCATACAGTTTTCCTGCAGTAAAGGCAGCATGACGATTGTGTAGGTGTATGCATGCATGAATATGTAAGTGGGTTGTATGAGTTTACATAGAGGCACACCAGAATTGGCACAAGAAAGACAAGCATGGGAAACTCTGTTTGGAAGTCCCAGCTCTGACAAGCTCCTTAGAAAACTTTTTTTTTGGGTGGGGGGGGACGCATTGCCTGTCCTTGGATCCCGCACTTACCATTTTATGTGTGGGTCGCGTGTGCCTTTGCATTTCCCTCCTCTGTGGGAGCATTGCCTGTTTTGAGATGCTGCCCTAGGGCATAAGAAAATGTCAGTAATACTAATAGTTACTACGGATCAACTTTGACTTGTAGCTTGTGTCTGGATTGTGTGTGTCCAGGGACCTCTTAGCCAGCCTTTCTGCTTGGCAGGGGCTAGAGAATTTAGGGCATGCTCCATCAGGAAGGTCTCCTAGTGGATGAAATGAAGCGAAGCCATGCTTGACCTTAATGCCCTGACAGGAAAGAGAGCGGCATCACTTTGGTGATTTCTGCAGCCAAAAGAGCTCTCCCAGACAGAGGAGTTTCTTCATTCCCTTTGCAAGCCTTCTTGCCTTATCATTAGAAAGTTTAGAATGGGAGAACCTGAAAGCAGCTCTCTGTTTTTAAAAATCAGATACCTTTAAATAAATAAGGCTTTGTGGGTGTTGCAGATATAAAGGTGATAGAAAGGGCAAGTGAATCACGGACGGGACAATGTCTGTGCAAGTTACCTGTTTTAACTGCTGATAACTATTGGAATGTTTTGTTGTTGGTGCGTTTCTGTGCTGGAATTTTTAAGCCGTTTGATGCATTTCCATGTTATGTAATTCTTGCTTTTGAATCACTGTAGAGCTGGATGGCAGTACAGCTCCATGCGCTGACCACGTTTCTAAGACTTAAGTTGTCATTCTCTTAACAACCCAGCAGACGCATAGATATCTTTGAAAATGTTAAATTCCATCAGCCTTCTGTTCTCAGAACCCGAAAGAACAACAGAAAAGACTGGAATCAAAGCAGCAACCAGGGAAAAAAAGACTTATTCCTCGATGGTGTCAATATCAGATTTTTAGGAGCCTTGAATCATGCTCACACAGTTTTGTAGCGCATGTCCAGAGTTTCCAGATGGCATGGGTCTTCTGGCCAGGAGGTAGGGCTGGCACAGGCTATGTCACTGGGTACAAGAAAAGAACCATCTCAACATACTGTTCTCCCACCCTGCATCAGACCTTGTTTCAAAGAAGAAGGTTCCCTGCATCTCCATTTTTGATGTATGTTGTGCCATCGACACACAGGATACCTTTACAGAGAAACGACATAAAGATCCCTGCCCCAAGGAGCTTTCAGTCCCATGTAGCTCCATAGTGCCAGACCAAAAAGGGTGGGAATTCCTTACAAAGTAGTTTGTGCTTCACTCGGTTGTGGTGCTTCCCCTTTCTTGACATACAGCCCTACCTAACCCCCCCAGCACCAACCTGTAGCAGATTCAAAAACTCTGTCCTAAAATAGTAATTATTTTGCTTTCAAAACTTGGATCTTCTTAGGGGAGGGACTGTAACTTGCCGGGGGGGGGGGGGGGGGGGGGGCTCTGTTCTGTTCTGTTCCATGCAGAAAGTCCCCGGTTCAGTTCCTGGCATTTTCAGTTCCTTGGTGTTGGGAAAGGTCTTCCTCTGCCTGAGACCCTGGAGGCTTCTGCCAATCAGAAGACACAGTCCTGAGCTCAATGAACCAGTGATCTGGCTTGGTATAAAGCAGCTTACTAAGTCCAGTCTGGTCTGCCCTTTGAACCCCTGCTATTCAAACCCAGGTTCTTCCAAATCAGGTACATTAGGAAAAAACGGAGGGGGCGGGGCCTAAATTGCAAATTGCATATGTGATCTCTCTGGAGGTAGAGGAGTGAGGGGTGCCAAGATGAGGTTATGATTATCCACCCATAGTTCCACTGTGGTTATAGACTCGCCAGTGTGGTATGTAGGAGTGGGGACAGATGGGGTCTTTGAAGTTTACCACCTGGAACATTAGTCCTTACAAGACTGTGCCATCTAAAATTCCTGACAGAACCGTGTCAGCTGCTGGGCTAAATACCTTGCTTGGAAAAAAAATACTGCTAGAATATAGCCTGCCAGAGTCACGTAGCCTTGCCGTGCCTCAAGCACACTTACTGATTCTGGCTTGTTTGTTCACCCATTTGGGCATTATTGGGATGGGGTTGGGTTTTTGTTTGTTTTTTTGTGGTTGGCTTGGTTGCCACTGGTTTGCAGATTGTAACACATGCAGTGCACCTGTGACCTCTGCTATCAGCAGTGCCGATAGATATCCTGTGATCATGGGATTACTGTGTGGGGAACTGCACCAATTTGAACAGCGATGAACATTCATGGGTAGAAATCCCTCAAATAGGAAATTGCTGTTGATGTCCGTGGGTGGAGATTGTTGGTCCTGTCAGTTTGTGGAGGTATATTGACAGCTTCCAAACACTGAAAAGGATCTCAGAAAGAGGAGGGGGGGAATAAGTGGATACCTCTATCAAGGATGGCCTTCGTAGCCGAGAAAGGTGTGATTTAAGAGGGTGTGAAATCTTTTTTCCATGCAAGTATGCAAGTGGAATTTGAAGAATGCCTGGGACCTTTTAGATGTAGGATCACCTGCCATGGGGCACAGGATTAGAACATTTCTTTGCTCAAAATGTTTTTGCCATAGCTAGCAACATAGTTAAAATGCTGTATGCCTGTAGGAAATAAAACAATGGATAGAGCTATCCATATAAGAACATAAGAGAAGCCAATGTTGGATCAAGCCAATGGCCCATCCAGTCCAACACTCTGTCACAGAGTGGCCAAAAACACCAGGTGCCATATTTGAACCATCATGGCCCTTCTGTTACCGGATTCTGGACCATCATTCAGCAATCGCCACCTGTATGCAACTGCACTTTGTTTTATATTGTTTGTATGAAAAAATTGAGTGTAAGTTTTGAATTGCATTATGTATCTGTGTTTTATCTGTTTTTAACTTGTACGCTGCCTTGAGCCTGCCTGGGCAGGCAAGGCAGGTTATAAATTGAAACTAATAAAAACAAACAAACAAATAATGCCTTAACAGCGCAATACTATGCTGAGGTACTCCAGTCTAAACTCATTGATTTTTTTTTGTATTTTTCATATGTGCATGTGAGTGGGTGTGCACCTGGAAGTCATGGCAACTTCTGGTGACTGACCCCTATTGGGGGGCCTGTAGGATATTAAGAGAGGTGGCTAAATAAAGCCTGCTGCCACCTCCCAACTGCTGGTATTCCAAGGAGGTCTCCCATCCAAGTACTTGCCAGAGTAGACCTTGCTCAGCTTTCAAGATCTGATGAGATCGGGCTTGCCTGTGCTATCCAGGTCAGGGATAAACCCATTGATTTCAATGCAGTCAAGTTCGGAATAACTCTGCATAGGATTGCATTGTAAAAAAATACTATTGTTTAAAGGAAAGGTGGTGGCAGTGGTAGTTGCTTTTTAGGATTGCAATATTGTTGGTAGTTACATCATATAAGCTTTAACGTTTATAGGCATTGTAAGATACAAATGGAGGTGTGAGTTGGACGAAGCCATTAAAATGCTGAAGATAGCTGGCTCTAGTTTACATTGACAAATTGCCGATTATTTATTTATTTAATTCAGTTTATACCCCGTCTTCCCCACCAAGGCAGGCTCAGAGATTACCAGATTTCTAAACATTCCTTCTGTATCTGGCTGAATGATTTGGATACAGTGGTGGAATGAATTGATCTGGAAGGGGTAGTTAACTTCTTGGTGAGGTCCAAGAGAGCTAATGCCTAACTTTGAAAGAAGTCCAGTTTATTTCCAATTGTATAAGGATGCCACAGAATTTCCTTCAGTTTTTCAAAGTTTATAATGGTGCGCACAAGTCTGAATAAGTTTGTTTAGAGTTTGAAATGGTACATTTCAGAATGATATATGTATTCCCCCCCCCGCCCAAAATTTTTTCCCCTTTATCATTTTTTTAATTTATTTTATTCACTTCATTTGTACTCTGCCTTTCTCTCCAGTGGGGACCCAAAGTAGCTGACATCATTCTCCTCCATTTTATCCTTACAACGACTCTGTGGGTGGGCTAGGCTAAGACAGGATGACTGACCCAAGGACATCCAGAGAGTTTCCATGGTACGAGAGGGGATTTGAACCGGGATCTCCCAGATACTAGTCTGACACTCTTAACCAATACACCAGCACTGGCTCTTATATAATCCGTTGTGATATATTGTACAGCTTGTGCATTTTTTAAGTATAAAAGTTTTTAAATGGTTGGGGAAACCAAAGTGTCTATTGCTGACAACTCAGAGTGGTCGGTGTAGGTACCAGTCAGATATCTTTAGGGAGGGAGTTCCACAGTCGAGGTGCCACCATGAAAAAGCCACCGTCCTTCTTAGCCACCCACCTTACCTCCAGATTTGAGGTGCCCACAGATGGGCTTCCAGCAAATAGCTTAACAATTGGACAGGTCCCACGTCTCCTGGCGCTGAGACCATATTGCACCCTTCTTGCCCAAGATCAAACTGTCAGGTTTGTTTTTCAGCATCTGTCTTTTCGTCCTTGTGCTTTGGAGAACTATGCATATTTACCGAGGGAGCTCTGAAGCCTTCATGATGGGGAAAAAGAGCCAGCGATACCAAATACATTTTACTTTGCAGTACGAAATATGTAGGTCAAATGCAGAAACATAAGGGCTCAATTGCATCGTTCTTGTGATTTAAAAATCTCTGAGGAGGATGAGAAAAAACAATCTGCAGATACCCAGTGTGTTTCTGACAGAGCGGGCACATGGTCAGTGGACCAGTCCAATATTGCCAGCTGACCACCGGGCATGTGGCCATAGTCAACTATTCTTTGAAGCAAAAAAAGCCACTGGGTAGAAGGTAACATTTTAAAAAATTCCTCGTGGGTCAGTATTAACCTGAATTGTCCTATTAGCTCAAGCTCAGCGGGACTTGGGAAGCTAAGCAGGGTCAGCCACAGTCAGTACTTGGATGGGAGACCACCAAGGAAGATTAGGGTGGGAATGCACAAAGGAAGGCCTCTGCTCATCTCTTGCTTTGGACACCCCATTTTTGGGGTTGCCATGAGTCTGTTGCAACTTGGCAGCACATTCTGCTCTCTTCAGTGCAGGAATGGGGACTTCTTGCCACCAAGGCCAGCCTCACACCCCCCCCCCTCCGCACACACACGTATTGCCTTCTTATGCAGTGTGCAGTTTCATGGTACTGTATATGTTTTACTGTATATTCTTTACAATTTTAGAATTACGGAATCTGCTTAAAAGAAGGTTTCTCCTCGAAATGTGGAAATTATCTAGAAAACACATCGGCATTTAAAAAGGGAAGATTTCTATTTGTTATCTTATGAGCTTCTATACACAATAAGAATGTATATATAAAGAATATTAGAAGGAAGAACCATGTTTCTTTGTTTTTGAGAATATTATATGTTGGATAAAACCTCTGTTCAAATTGTACTGTTATATTTTGATTATATAATTTATCATTGGAATACATTTGTGACTGTGCATTTAAATTGTCGTAGTGCTATTGCAAGCACAGGATATATTGTGGGTACTGAGCTTTGGTTACTGTGGCTGGTCTAGTTGGTATATTTGGCTACTCACCTGCCCATCACCTGGCTAGCGAGTTGCCTCCCAAGGTGCCTGGCCATTTACCTTTTCTTCACACCCTGGCAGAGGGAGACGTGTTGCCATCAACCCTTGTCCTGCCTGCTACCTCTGTTCGTGGGGTGCTTGCTCATGCGATGGCAGCTGGTGGCACGTGGTTGCTGAACTCTCCTTTCCTACTGCCAGGCAAGCAAACAAGTGAGGAGCAGGCAGGCAGCAGTGGGCCCAGGAAGGAGGCACAGACCACGGCAGCTGCCCAGCCTTGCCCACCTCTGATGCCATCCCTCACCTGTACAAAACCGCAGACTTCTTTGAGTGTGGAAAAATTGGCCTAGTTAGCACAGCTTCCTAAACCAGAAACAAAACCAGCAAACAAAAAAAATCACCTTCACATAAGATTGTTAAAATGTTAAATTATGCATAGAAGAAGAAGAGATTGGATTTATATCCCACCCTTCACTCACTTGGAGTCTCAGAGCAGTTTACAATCTCCTTTCCCTTCCCCTCCCCACAACAGACACCCTGTGAGGTAGGTGGGGCAGAGAGAGCTCTGAGACAACTGTCCTTGAGAGAACAGCTGGTACAGAGCTATGGCTTGCCCAAGGTCATGCAGCAGCTGCATGTGGAGGAGTGGGGAATCAAACCTGGTTCTCCCAGATTAGAGTCCACGCACTTAACCACTACACCAAACTGGCTTTCAAACTGGCATGATTTTTTAAAAAATAATTTAATTTAAATTAATGTTAATTTCACCTGAGAGTGAGGCCTGTTGATGATTAAAGTCTCTCTCTCTCTTTCTTTTTAATCGATCTCACAAAGTTAATGTTTTTAAGCCTTTATCAAATCATTTTTGGGGGGTGGTTTATTGGGAACATGTGAGCTTTAGCCAGAGCAGGTCACCATGTATCAATCGCCTGTAAGAAAGATTAGTTTTTATGTGTTTATTTACTTCACTCCTGACATTCTTGTAGATAGAAGGGAGGAAAGCTGTGGTCCAAGGAAAAAGGCGCTTTCTCCACCTCCCACTCATGTGCATATGTAAGTTTCACATTTGTCTGACCCCTTCTGCTTACAAACATTAAACTAGCTAGGGAGTGTTTCTATGCAATGTGTCTTTGGTGACATTAACAGCAGGCTCAAAATAAGGGATGTGATAAGCTATTGGGGCAGCAGCAAAAACACTGTTAGAAAGAGAATGACACGGCGATTAGTAGGATGCAGTGAACAAACAATAAACAGGAGTCTTTGGGTATTTTAAAAGACTAACAAGTTTCTATTCTAGCATAAGCTTGCATGGACCTGAGCCCGATTTGTCAGATGTATGAATGAAAAAACATTAGCTATTTCCACTGAATGTGCCAAATTATATAGATGGAAACCAAAGCTTGGCGCATGATTTCTGACCTCAGAGCCAGTGCCGTTTGGGCACTTGTGGCCATGCGCAACTGCAGCTGCACCCTTGCGCACTCCGTTTCTCCGTGGTCTTGCACACCCCAGCCACTGAGTTCTGTCCCCTTGGCAGCCCTTGAGCCGTCGAAACCACCCAGCTCTGTTTAAGCGCACCCGGTCCCTGACAACACACCCTCTGCCTGGCACCACGAGCTGCTAAATTGGGTTTGACTCGCTGCACTTCCACCCACCCCTTTAGTCACTCCATTCTGGCAGGCAGGCAGGGCTGAGGCACGGTGGGAGGTTGATGAGCGCTCCTTTTCTGGATGGGAACAAGCAGCTGAAAAGCTCCCCGGTGGAGGAACAAGAGCAGATTCCCTTGGTGAGTGTCTGCCTTGGGGCAGGGCGGAGTCGATGGGTGGCCCTCGTGCCGGCAACGTGGCTGTCGTCCTTGCACCTTGAAGGGTCATGTCTTGTTACTGAAGATACTTTTTCCCAGTTTTGCTAAGCAGCTCACAGCAGCCAGAGCACTGGGTTGAATCCTACAAGCCATTCGTAGAAGGCAGTGTTCCCTCTAAGCTGAGTTACTGTGAGCTAGCTCACAGTTTCTTAGCCTCTAGCTCACACATTTTTGTCTTAGCTCAGGAAGGATGGCTCCAGGGCAAACTGATTCATCCAGTAGCCAAATCAGTCACTCACAGCTTTAATGCCAGTAGCTCATAAAATAGAAGTTTTGCTCAGAAGACTCCACAGCTTAGAGGGAGCATTGGTTTTGTGGAGTAGGACAGGTTTTGCCCCTGAAAAACAGTTGGACTTGAGTCCAGGAGCTCTGGGGACTGCAGCTGGGGGGGGGGGTCAGATTTCTCTGTCTTCTTTCCCTCCTTGCAGGAACTATTCTGCAAACTGAGCAAGTGCTCATACTGGGGGAGGGTACAGTTCCTGCAAATGGCCCCCTGCGCACAGCAGCCCCATCTGCCCGGCACACTGCACCCCTCTTTGTTGTAAGAGGGTCCCGACCCCGAGGGAGCAGTGGGAGGTTTCCGGGAGCTGCAAAGGGGGAAGGAAGAGAAGTCTGCTCTGTGAGCTTTATGTTTTTGCTGTCCAGGGCAGGCCCTTTGAGCTGTGGAGAGTAGGATCAAGGTGGGGTTGCCACGTGCTCATTGGGAAATCTTGGAGGTTTGGTTGCAGAACTGGGGGGGGGGGAGTGTCAAAGGATGTCAAGAGGAGGGAGCTCAAAGCAGGGATAGGATGCCATAGTGTCCACCGTCCAAAAATGTCATTTTCTCCAGGGGAACTGATCTCTGTAGTCTGGAGATTAGTTGTAATTCCACGATATCTCCAGGCCCTACCTGGAGGCTGGCAACCCTAGCTCAAGGGAAGGAGCCTTTTACATGGTGAAATTTCATGTATGGCTCCCCCTCTCACTGGAATTTTGTGTAGAGCCGATCTGGCCAGTTTTAAGTTCAAGATCAAAACATTCATTTTTGTTGGGTTGCCAGCTCCAGGTTGGGAAATACCTGCAGACTCTGGGGGTGGAGCCTGAGGAGGGTGAGATTTGGGGTGTAATGCCATAGAGTCCTCTACCTTCCAAAGCAGCCATTTCCCCCAGGTGAGCTGATCTCTGTCACCTGGAGATCAGTTGCAATAGTGGGAGATCTCCAGCTACCACCTGGAAGTTAGCAACCCTAATTGCTGTCTCAATCTTTCATGTTTTGTGTGTGTGTTCTTCCTGCTTGTCAACAAACTGCATGTCAGTTCTGCTGTTTGGGGATTGTTTTCTGGACCTGGCTGGTGCTGCTGTATTCTTACTGGTTTTATGACTGTTCTGCATTTGGCGTTCATGGCATTTTATCTGCCTTGCCCTTTTATCATTTTATGAGTTTTGGTATTGCATTATATGATTTTATGACCAACAGATGCTGCCTTGTGAGGCTGTCTGGGTTGGGAGTTGTGGGATGTTTGTTTATTTACGTTATCCTCCTTTCTCACTTGGGCTCAAGGTGGATAACCAGAGTGCAGTCAAAAGGATGGGGCAATTCAATGAACAATGCAATAGGAATTAGGGTTGTAGAACCAACCAGAAGTCTAAAAACAGAACTGAAGCAAAGCGTAAGTATTAAAATGACCCATTAAGGCTTCGATTCTAAAGGCACTGTCCTGGGAATAAGCCCCACTGAATAACTTGCTTCTTAGTAGACCTGTTTAGGATTTCACCCAAAATGATGCAAAAATTACATAGCAGGATCCTAGTTTCAGCAAGCTATGCACAGTAGTATAGACCACAGTCCCTAATAATTTATCCAAGTAACTTTGTGAAACATTTAGTACAGTGCAATTCCATCGCATGCCCTCTTGAATAATTCAGTTTTGCATAGCTTGTGGAAAGCCAGAAGAGTGGGGGCCCTCCTGAACTCCTCAGGCAGGCCATGCCACAGTGTGGGGGCCACAGTGAAGAAGGCACCCCTACAGATAGTTGTTGATTTTGCCATTTGCAGGTTCTCACTGACAGAAGACCTGTTCCGATGAGCAAAGTCATCATGGGGGAGCGTGGGGGAGAGGTGGTCTCGCAGGTATGAGGATCGAAATCCATTCAAAATTGGTAGGATCCAGCTCATCCAAACCCAGTGTGCAGCAATAAAAATCTAGTCATCAGAATGATTTTTTAAAAAATGATTCTTACTGCTTAATTCACACAGGGCTGCAATATGTTTATAACAAGGATCTGTAATCCTTCCCTCTCACCACAGCAAAAAAACCCAAATAGAGCTTGTAGAAAAATGGAAACCTGGTGCAATTATATCAGTGAGTCAAATTGCCCAAAGTGTGGGAGCTTCTCCCTGTGCAACTTGAAAGGAACCATGAGCCATGCTAATCCTAAAGATTTTGCTCTGAGGTGGAATTCTTTTCAACCTTATACAAAAAGTAATAATGTGCTCTTGAGCTCCCGAAGGTTATCTGCATTTTCTCATTTAAATCTGTAATAAAGCTGCTAATTGTATTGAGGCTGATCCTATATAGGTAGCATGAATATAGAGTGCTAGAGAAATTGTTGGGCGTGTTTTAAGGCCAGATCAGATATTACAAAGTCCTCCTGTCCCCGTGTGGCCAACGTGAGGGATTTGAATCAGATGTGCACCTGGAGTGCTGGGCTTGGCACTTAATTCCCAAGAGTGTGCAAGCTGAATTTGAAATGTGACCATGATGCATGGGGGGGGGGGGGAGGGAATAGCCTTCCCTCTGTGCCATTTTCCTGGCCTGAAACTGCCCAAGAGAACCACTGTTTGGAACCAAGCGGGTAGCTAATGCAGTCAGCACTAAACTGGCTGAATATATTTTTGTATTGTGCACCAGCTGTAGTTTCCATATCATCTTTAAGGGCAGCCCCATCTCTATCATGTTGGGTTACCTATGACTATCTAGTCAATCCGAAAGGTCAGAAAAGCATGAATAAATCGGGCAAGGTTGCTGTCTTGGCATGGTGCTTTTGAGGGCTGGACTGTAAGCGAATAGCCATTGCTGGTCTTCCAGACATGTATCTAGTTGTTTCCTTGAACTCAGTGATACTATTTCAGCTCTTGTTGCATTCCATGGCAACGTGTTTCAAAGGCACGCTGCATGTTGGGGGAATTCTTTCCCCATTAGTTCATTTTTCAACTTACTGCAAAAAGAGTGATTTGTGATGTGGGCTGAATGCTGTGTTTGGAGGGCAGATTGCAAAGCGAAAGCGGCATCTTTGTTAAAGGGTAAAGAGTGCCGTCTTACTGGGGGTGTGCCAAGCTACAACAGGGCAGGAAGGCAGCTGGGGAAAGTGAAGAGCCCTGCTGGATTAGACTGAAGACCATGTAATCTGGTGCACTGTTTTCTGCAGTGGCTAGCTGGTTGCTCCTGAGAAGCCTATAAAGACATGAAGACTGCATTCCCCCCCCCTATTTTTTTATTTTCTTCCCTTATCCCCCACTTTTCTCTCCAATGGGGACCCAAAGAAGCTTGCATCATTCTTCTCTGTTTTGTCCTCACACCAACCCTGTGAGGTAGGTTAGGCTGAGTGTGTGTGACTGCCCTAAGGTTACCCAGCAATCTTCCCCAGATTACAGAGCAATGTGATGCAGCAGTTGGATGAAGCCCCGGGGTCACCCCCAATGTTCCCTCTAAGCTGAGTTAGTGTGAGCTAGCTCACAGCTTTTTAGCCTCTGGCTCACAGATTTTTGCCTTAGCTCAGGAAGGATAGCTCCAGAGCAGACTAATTTATGCAGCAGTCAGATCGCTCGCTCACAACTTTAATGCCAGTAGCTCACAAAGCAGAATTTTTGCACACAAGACTCCACAGCTTAGAGGGAGCATTGGTCACCCCCACTTTGTCTCTTGCACAACAATCAGATGTGAGTTGCAGGCAGTATTCCCTCTAAGCTGTGGAGTCTTGTGAGCAAAAATTCTACTTTCTGAGCGACTGGCATTAAAGTTGTGAGCAGACGATTTGGCTGCTGTATAAATTAGTTTGCTCTGCAGCCATCCTTCCTGAGCTAAGAGAAAAAATGTGTGAGCCAGAGGCTAAAAAACTGTGAGCTAGCTCACACTAACTCAGCTTAGAGGGAACACTGGTTGCAGGTTCTACTCAGTGCCCACATGTGGGATGTCCAATTTGTAGTGCCCTTTGGGTCCATTTCAGGTTGGGAAAATTGCACTGGGGGGAAGAGAAACTGAAGTCCATATGTTGCAGTGGTGGTGCACATTGGACCTCACATGTGTGGGAATTGTGGCAAACCTGCAGCTTGCGTCTGGCTGTTAAACAGGACACAGGGTAGGGACCCTGGCTCCAACCTGTATATTCTGTAATAAGTAAATTCAGGGGTGATTTCGTAGAAAAAGAGGTGCAGGAGCTCATTAGCATAACTCATTAGCATAACTTATTTGCATATGCCACACCCCCTGACATCACCAGAAGTATGTCAGAAAGCAAGCAAGCAAGAAGACAGAGAGAGAGAGAGAGAGAAAGAAAGAAAGAAAGAAAGCTGGCAGAGAGGGGACAACTACTAATCCAAGCCTCAGAAATACCACTATTCTGGGAGGATAGCTTCAGTGGTGGCTGAAGCCTTCAGAAGGCTGGTCGGAGGAACAAGGACCTTTCCAGGGGACGGGGTCATTTTGCTGCAGCCATGACACAAGCAGGCATTCCCCCACTAGGGGGAGGGGGGCTGGCACCAACTCCCGGAGCTGCGCTCCCCCAAGCTCCTGCTCGAAAGGACCCCTGAGTAAATTGACCAACGGCTACCAGCCTCCAGGAGGGGCCTGGGGATTTCTTGGAATTACAGTTCATCTCCAGACTACAGAGATCAGTTCCCCTGGGAAAAATGGCTGCTTTGGAGGGCGGAGTCTATGACAATATAGCCTGGTGAGGTCCCTGTCCTCCCTAGGCTCCACCCACAAATCTCCAGGAGTTGCCCAGCCTGGAGCTGGCAACCCTAGCCTTCCCCCTCGTCGATGGCCAGGGGGGACCCGGCAAGCCCAATGTGATCAGATCCAGGACAGGATATCTCCTGGGAAACCAGGCAATGCTGTCCCTGATTTCATGCCGCGGGGGGGGGGGGGGGAGCCAGGAGAATCTACAGGAGAGCAGAGATTTTTGTTCTTTTGGGCTGCCTTTTTCTATGCCCTTTCCAGCTTTCTGCAACATCCCAAGCGGTCGCCCCATCTGGGGGAAAAAATGTATATCTGGGGAGGGTACAGATCATGCCTGTGGGCCAGCTGAGTTGGAACAGGGCAATTGGCAGAGGGGAAACTGGGATCTCGTTCCAAGGGACTGTCTGTTCCTTAACCGACTGTGAAGGTGGCCCCCGGCTGTTCCTTTCTTCAGACTGAGTGTGCACCGTGCAGATATGATTGGGGTGAATTATCTAGCCAGATCCCCTGCAGCAAGGTGTCCAACAAGAACAGGGCCCTTTTCCTGCTTCCTTTATGGCAGTTGCTTGTCCTGTTCAAGTCCCCCCCCCCCCCCCCCCCCCAGGGATAGCTGGGCAAGATGACTGGAAAGTCCTTGGTGTGGCTCAGGCTGCTGGGGAAACGCCAGTGACTGCAGCGTCATTGTATCTGGTGCAGAACAGATTGAGCTAATTAACCCTGGGGCTTCTTGTTTCCACTCTGGCCCTCCAGCACGTTCCTCCTTTTCACGAGCAAGCCTCCAGAGCCTGTCGTTCCATTCAGCATGCAGTAGTACTTGCTGCTCGCAAGAAAAGGCGCCGAGAGTCATGAACCCCCTGAAGAACGCACACATGCGTACACGTGTGAGAGGCCGAGGGCACCGTGTGCACGGAAATGAGGGGGTGGAAGGGTAACCCAAACTGCCGTTTGGATTTTTTTTTTTTGCTGTCAAGTCACAACTGATTTATAGCAACCCCATGGGGTTCTCCAGGCAAGAGACAGTCAGAGATCGCTTGACACTGCTTGCTTCTGCATCATAACCCTGGACTTCCCTGGTGGTCTCCCATCCAAATGCTGACTAGGGCCAACCCTGCTTAGCTTCTGAGATCTGATGAGGATCAGGGTAGCCCAGGCTGTCCAGGTCAGAGCTGTTTGGCTAGATGGAAGCAAAGCAGAGATTTAGCTAAATGAGCCATAGGAAGATGCCAGCCCAGGTGGAATCTTCAGCCTATTAGGCCCAGTTCACATGCTGCGATCTCCCTCCGTGGACTTTTAGCAGGTATACTCTGGAAGTTCCATGCTAGAAGCTTAATCCTCAGGTGAGTGCCGGCCTGTTTCTGATTGAGACTGCAGTTAGTGAAGCGAAGGGACTGAAATCTTCTCTCCTGCATGGTTTTCCTGATCTGAAACAGCCCCAGGGAGCTGCTGTTTGGCCCCTGGGGAACCTTATGTGGACTGATGGCTACATGCAGGTTTCCTCAGAGGGACAAACAGTAGGCCCTTGGGACCATTTAAGCTTGAGAACACAGGGAAGGATGGAGTCCCTTCTCCCTTGCTATGGTCCCAGTCTGAATTGAGCCTGCCTGCACATGTGGGAATGACAGATCTATCCAAAGCCCACCAGGGCAGGGCAGGGATAGACTTTGTGAATTGGGTCTCTGTAGAGCTCAGTGTCCTTAGGAAGCAAAGCCAGTGTCTGTGACTTTTCTGGTACTTTCTTCAGCATTCAGCCAGACCGATACCTGTTACAAGCATATATTGTGATGTTTGAACCTTGCCACTCAGCCTATCTGAGAAGGTTTGTGGTGTCTTGAGGAAAGATGGGAAATGGTGTTAACTTCTAGGGGATCTCTGTTGTGATAGACAGCATACCCAGAAGCACCCGGGCAAGGACTGTTCCCCAGTCTGCCCCAAGGCAGGGGAAATGGTAAACAGAGCTTTGAAAGGACTCTCTCGGCTCACAACAGTAGCATTGAGGAACATGCTGAATGCTTTGTTTAAGGTTGATATGCTGATCAGTTGACTGGTCCAGTAGTTCTGGACTTCTTTTCAACAGTGTTTTCAGAGCAGTGTATTTTTTTCTTTAAAAAACCTGTAACAGGAATCTTGGGGCGCTTTCAAAACTTTTTATTCTAGCATAAGCTTTCATTACAGTCCATTCTAATATGGATTTGCGTGTGTGTGTGTTTAAAGATAGGCATATAAACATAGTTTCAATGAAAAAAAGTCAGAGGGCCTTGAAATACAGGAAGTACAAGGTAAGATGTAATTATGTGACATTCAAATGTAATCAAGAGAAATACGGCGCCTATTCACAGCAGCAGTAATTGCTTCATCACCAATCTCCCTGGTTTTGTTAAGGGAGTCCTCCCACTGGTTTCTGAATTCTGCTCTTTGAAATGGGCATCCATTTATTCTTTTACGTAAGGGCTGACCTGGTTGCAGAAGACAACAGAAAAGCATTGTTGACACGTGGCATCAGGTAGCACATCTGAGGATGAGCAAGCAGATGAGCCCTAGGTAGTATAGTTAGTGTTAGGCAATAATTACTGGAACAAATCTGACATTTAAAAAAAAAATGGCAATATTCAGAAACCAGTGGGAGAAACTTTCGGTCACTGCTACTGATCTAAAAGGCACCATTTTCTAGTTTTAAAAAACCCAATTAGAATCCATCAAGAAGTTTGATACCATCTCTCAAAGTATTTGGAATTCAGTCCAAGGGTTAAGTAGCTTAGCAAAATTATAGAGAGTACTTTATTGCCAATTAAGTGTTATTGTGAATGATCTCTATATTTTTCCTGATTGCATTGGGATTGTGCATAATTAAGTCTCACCCTGGACTTCCTGCATTTTATGGGCCCTTCTGCCTTGCTACTTTCAGCTTCTTTTCTCCAACTCCCCTTTATAGTCTTGTCTTGTCGATTGGACTGTAATCCACAAAAGCTGATGCTAAGAGAAAAACATGCTGGTCTTTAAAGTGCCATAGGACTCTGGTTCACTTTTGCTGGAACAGGTTACCCTGACTGCTCGTCTCGAATTGAGTTATCACACAACAAGGTATTGCGATTGAAACATAAAATAAGAAGACAAATGGGATGGGATTCAGGCATGGTGGAGGGATGGGGTGCTTGGCTGCTACTTGCTTTCCCTGTAATGGTCTGATAAGTAATAACTCAGAACTAGAGGGGGTGGTTCTCTGCTGGAGCTGGGGCCACTTATAAGCACCATTTATGGTTGGGCTGCAGTCAAATAGTCCCTAAAGCCAAGAATGCCATTCTGCAAATGCGTCATGTTGTCATGGGGTAACAAAAACGACAGTGAGGTTCTCCTAGTGCAATTTTTGTTGTTAAAGGATTTGGAATAGCAGGAGAGACTTTTCTGAGCCTGAGACCCTGGAGAGCCAGTTGCCAGGCAGAGTACATAGAACTGAGCTGGAAGGTCTGGCTCAGAGCCAAGCTAGACATGTGGATTTTAAAGAGTTGGGTCTGGGCTTTCCTGGACCCAGCTCAGGTTCCCTGCAGCCACACAGCATCTGCAGGGAATGGCTTTAAAAAACCAAAGGAGTGCCCATTTGGGCTTGGAACTCTGTCGCAGGGGGAGGAAGGGCTCCTGCCTTCCCCCCAAGCCTTCTTCCTATGCCAAAATTGCACTGGGGGGAGGGGTTATTTCTCCACTTTTTGCTGGTTGATGCAGTGTTTAGTGCATGTTGAGCAGCAGAAACCAGGAAGTAACTTACTCCCAAAACTATAATGGTGCCAAAAACGGGAGGGGGGGGAAGGCAGGAGTCCTTCCTCCCTCTGTGGTGGCATTTTGAGCCCAAATGGGCTCTCCTTTATTTTTTAAGAGCCAAGTGCTTTGTGTCTGTGGGGAAGCAGAACTGGGCCCAGGGAACCCAGATGCAACTCTTCAGGAACTTGCACATCTCGTTTGGCCCTTACTATAAGGCAGTTTTTATGTAGGTAAAGATTTCCCTTGCTCGAAAGCCAGTTGAATCCAACTCTAGGGGGCGGTGCTCATCTCTGTTTCCAAGCCGAAGAGCCAGTGCTGTCTGAAGACGTTTCCGTGGTCACATGGTGGGCATGACTAAATGCCAAGGCTCACGGATAATGCTGTTACCTTCCCACCGAAGTGGTACCTATTTATCTACTTGCAGTTTCTTGCTTTTGAACTGCTAGGTTGGCAGGAGCTGGGGACAGAGATGGGAGCTCACTCTGTCACACAGCACTCAGGTCTCGAACTGCTGAGCTACCGACCTTCTGGTCAACTCAGCATCTTAACCTCTAAGCCACCGCAGCCCTTTTTATGCAGGTAGCCCTAGGCAAATGGTTCTTGGTTAGCCCAAACTACCTCACTGGGTTGTTGTGTGAGGCTAGAATGCCTGGTGGAACTGAAATTTGAGACTCTCTTTCTGTATCTCTCTGCATGGGCTTCTCCTGCTTCTTTGGGCCTGATTGGGCCACATGCTGACACCAGCTGCAAAACAAGCTGAGGAGCAACATGACTTAGCATTGGATATGGGCAGCTCACACCCTGTGCAGTGAGCCTTTTCACTCTTTTAAGTACCAGCATTTCTTCTGCTGCCATTCAGAAAGGGAATTTAGCACTGCAGGGTTCTGGTTTGCTCTTAAAACCTAGCCACTCCAGAAATTTCTTTTTTCTGTTCCAGCCTCTTTTTGTACCAGAGACAGTTCTGGCAAACTGCTTTTAATTGCCACAGAAAGAAGCAAGGCCCTTTTTCTTTTCTTTTCTTTTTTTCTTTTAACCGAGAAGAAAATTTTTCAAAGGGAATGGATTTGAGGTATCTGATGGATGCCATTGGCTGGCTGCCATATTGCTAAAGCAAGAAGATGGCATTGTAGGTTCTAATGCAGCATGAAAATTGCCAAGCACATGGAGATCTTGTCATTGACATTTACAAACAATCCATGGTAGCAGCAGAGGCGGCTACCACACATGGAAACATGCTTCTGAGGGGCACATCTGCTTGTATTGCTGTGAAGCAGTTTCAGGTGAAGAGTTAAAATTAATAATCTTAGCAAAGGTGCCCTGACCTGAATAGCCCAGGCAAGCCTGATCTCGTCAGATCTTGGAAGCTAAGCAGGGCCGACTCTGGCAAGTACTTGGATGAGAGACCTCCAAGAAGTACCAGGACTGGGATGCAGAGGCAGGCAATAGCAAGCCACCTCTCTGAAACATCCAAGCCCCACTGAGGGTCACCAGAAGTCAACCATGACTTCCAGGCGTGCACACACACGATTTTCTTTAAAAATCACCAATTTTCTTTAAAAAAATAATCTCAGCAAAGGTTTCTGTCAAGTACTGAAATTGCTTGTTTCACTTCCGCACTATTCCTCCTTTGTAGTGTTGCCACAATTGAGTTAGGAAATTCTGGGATATTTGGGGGTGGAGCCTGAGGAGGGCAGGATTTGGAGACAGAAGGAACCTCAGCAGATTTCAGTGTCTACCCTCCAAAGCAGCTCTTTTATCTAGGGGAGCTGATCTCTGTCATCTGGAAAACAACTGTAATTTCAGGAGATCTCCAGGCCCCGCATGGAATTTGGCAATTCTACCCCTACCATACTGTCCAGCCCACCCAGTAGCAAGTCATTTCTTAACTCTTGCTTTCTATGCTTCCTGCAAAGGGAACCAGAGAGAGGGCTTTTTTCAGTGGTGGCACCTTGCCTTTGGAACACCCTCCCTCTTGAAGCTTGCCTGGCACCCTCCTAACGTTCCTTTAAACACCAAGCCAAAGCCTTTCTTGTTAACCAGGCTTTTAATGAAGGGGTTCCAATGTTTATTTAGCTGCTTTATAGTTTGCTTTCATTTAACAGTTTCAGAACCACTGCCTTAAAGTGTCAACTTGAGAACTGGCAAGTTAAGACCTAATGCAGGAAACACCTATAGTCATTAAATGAATATAGTTGTTTCCTGCATGGACAGTTCCTCTGCAGGGTCGCCATCTGAGTGAGATGACTCTGTCAGAATGAACTTTTAAATGCGGAAATAGAGCTGTACATTGGCTGAAGGTGAAGCATCTTAGGGTGTAGAAGTCCTTTCTGGGATGTAGGAGATTTTTGTAGCAGTTTGCATACATTTTAGTCCTTGCTTGTATGACTGTAACATTTAAATAAAGCAAATCTTTCAAAAACACAGTGGCCTGGTTCATATAAAATGGCAAACTATGGTTTACTGCTGATGTGAACAAGCTTCGGACAGCTTGGACTTGCATGCTGCTTTCTTCCTGGGCTTTTCTGCTTTTCAGCAAGCCCTAGTTTGTCATTACATCCAAACACCCGTGGTTTGCTGGAAAGTCTCCAGTTGGCTGGCTCCCTTTGAACAGGAAAGTGTGAGCCCAAAAGTTCATCAGACTCACAGTGCAATCCTAAACAGTGTTATTATACCCTTCTAAGCTCATAGATTTAGAAGAATGTAACTCTACTCAGAATTGCTCTGTCATTTCAGACTTCAGTGCTTGCTCAGGTTCCTATTAAAAATTACATCTAGTAGAACAGTCTTTGGAGTGTCTGTTGACTTAGGGAAGTAAGGATTATGTTAACAATCCAAGATGTGCTCCAGTGATGGAAACAGATTCTGTTTTTTGGTGGAACTCCATAATGTTCTCTGAATGTGATTAATTATTTTGTTAGTGCTTAGTACTTGTCTATTCCCAATCTCTGGCTTAGTAAATAGATGGAAGACTTTGTGATCATAGGGCAGCCTAAACATACAATAGATATGCAGTACTGGGCATAACAGGAGAACTGCACCAGTTGATAGCAAAAGCGGGGAGAATACTTAAAGATGGTAGACAAAACTTATTTTATCTCTAGAAACTGTTCCAGCATGTTCCAAGCTTTACAGATCTGTTTCAGGACGTTCTAGCCTTCATCCTGACTGAAGTTCAGAAAATGGGTGCATGGTGTGGAGAAAGTATTTTCTTTCATAATACTAGAATTTTGAAGGGGGGCAGCCCATGAAGCTGATGGGAGCTAGGTTCAGGACAGGCACATGGAAGTCCTTTCTTCACAAAATGCCTAATGGACTCACTGCCACTGGACATAGTGTTGGCCATTAATGTAGTCAGCTGTAAAAGGGGATGAGACCTATTTCATAGAGGAGTGGTCCGTCAGTGGTTATTAACCCTGAAGACAAAATGGAATCCTCATGGTTGAAGCTAGTGTTCCTTGAATGCCAGTAACTGGGTAGGACAGCGTCCCCAACATGGTGCCCTTGGGTGCCATCATGCTCGCTGACGCCTTTCCTGGGGCCCACCAAGTGTTCTCAGAAAATGGGCAGGGCTGGGTGGGGCTTTTGCCCAGTGAGGTTTCTCATTGGCTATTGGAGATTTGATTGGCTGTGTAGGTTTTTTTAAACATTACTTTGGCAGCAGCTGCTGCCACAGCACAAGGATCTTCACTGTGTGACTGGCAGTGGACTGTGGCAATCATTTTATGGCTGGCTTTGCCTCTGGAAACAGCCATTTTGTGGCTGCACCCACCACACTGTGTCAGGTTTCCGGCGGTGCCTGCAGGCTCAAAAAGGGTGAGAATCCCTGGGGTAGGAGTTTTGCCTACACGCCCTACTTGAGGGCTTTCTAGATGCATCTTCTTGTGAGAAACAGAATCTGGGGCTAGATGGGCCTTTGGTCAAATCCAGCAGAGTTCTTCTTATGTTATGCATCACTTCTTCCAGAGAGAAGGAAAGTTAAGGAAAGTATTGGATATTTTCCTTCTTGCTTTTTTGCAAAGCGCATGCATAAGACCTGGCTTTGAACTGTTTGGGACCTTTGAGTTCGGGTGTTCCCTGGATCGCCCTCCCTTTTTCCCCCCATTCATCCTCTCCCTCCCCTGCACAAGATCTCGTTCTTCCTTTTTTCGTAAATTTCTGCAGTGGGTGTCAAGTGTCACGAAGCAGGAGATGGGAGGCTGAGATGTCAGGGAGAGCTTTTAGCTGTGGATGTGTCAGACTCTCCCTGGGATTTAGACAGATTTCACACATCATTTAAACCCCTTTTTGGGCTTCTCTGTGCTGTGGGGATGCATTTGTGAAAGACAGAGAAGCAGTTTTACGTGCATTTGTTTCATAGGCTTAAGTTGATTGGACTTGTAGGACTGTGAACTCTCAGTCCTGCATTTTAACATTCATGTATGTTTGGGGTCATCTGGGAACACAGAAGTTCTATCTGAAGTGTGTGTGTGTGTGTATGTGTATATATATATATATATATATATATATATAGTTAAGCTCACCTTCTGTTTTTATATTACAGTGTTGTAATAACTTTTTCATGCTGTGTCCTCCCCTTCTTGAAGTTGATTGGCAATAGTTTTAACACAGGAAGTACTTTCTTCACAAGGTGCATATTGAATACGTGGAACTCACTGCCACAAGACATCTTGGGTGGAAATGTCTCTTCTTTACCTGATTCCTACTCCTACTCTATGACCATGGGTATCTGTGGCATGGACTCTTCCTCCCCACATCCATTCCTTAGCTAAACTGACAAGGTGTAAGAAATCCTTGTCTGTATTTCTAGTGTTTCCCCCCTCCCCCAAAAAGCACAGGTAGTTACCAGAATAATAGTAAAGCAAGCCAGTGTGGTGTTGAGAACTTCTTTTCCTTTTCCTTCCCCTGTTCTTAGACCTAGGTATTAAACAATAAAACTTTGAGAGCTTAAATAAGGCCCACATCTAAAAACACCTCCCTTCAGCACTTCTCTGCAGCCTCTAGGAATCGAGCAACAAAATAAGCACAGTTAGAATCTGAATCCTCTAAGAGGAACTGAACCTTTTGCTCTGATGTCGCTAGAGGAAATATAGTCCACTTATCAAAACATGGCCCAATCCATTTTAGCCTAGGTTGATGTCCATAAGGACACTGCAAGATAATGTGTGCAAGAAGAATCCACTGACTGGAGGGGGCAAGAAGGACATAGCCGCTGTGAGAAAGGGATCCTTGAGAGGTGACCCAGCAATACCATTGGAAAGGTGCAGTTAAGTCGTGGCTGCATAAAGGTCCTACATAAAGGAAGAGGTGAGAGAGGTGGGGCTGAGAGAGCTCTGACAGAAGCTGTTCTTTCAAAAACAGCTGTGCTAGAACTATGGCTTGCCCAAGGTCATCCAGCAGCTGCAAGTGGAGGAGTGGGGAATCAAACCTGGTTCTCCCAGATTAGAGTCCGCGCACTTAACCACTACACCAAACTGACTCTCATAGGGCGGTGGTTGTGAGGATAAAATGGCGGTGAGGAGAATAGTATATGCTGCTTTGGATCTCCATTGGGGAGAAAGGTGGGATATAAATGAAGTAAATAAATAATAATAAACAGTATTGGACTGGTCACACTCTCTCAATTTAGCCTCCCCCTCAGGGTTGTCATGAAGGTTAAAAGGAGGGGATGAAAGACCCATGTTTTTTGTCTTGACTCTCTTTGATAAATAGTGGAATAAACGTGACATCAATAACATGTTATTATTAAATGATGCATCTGGTAAAATTGACAAGGTTTTGTTTTCTGTGGGAAGGGCCATAAAGGAAACGTCAGAGGGGTTTGCAGTGGGGTAGTACAGAAAGGGAGATCCAACTGTCACCAGTTCTGCTATATTGGGATTATATCTGATGGTAGCTACAGAGTAGCTTTGGCCAACATCTGGCATCTTCACTACCACTAATTGGAAGGGGGAAAGTGTAACTTGAGAACGAAGGTGATACCCATTAGCTGGAGGTAAGGAAAGATTCCCAAGTGATCATTAAGTGCTTTAAAACGTGCATCTAACTTTGGCTGGAGTCCTCGACCCCCACTGTAGAAATATTGGCTTTCAAATTACTTGGAGGTGGAAGGGAAGAGATTGGGGCCTGGTTTCCATGACAACATGGGGCTCAACTTCTGACTTTCTCATCTAAAAATAAAAAAGCTTGTTCCTTGCTTCTCTAAGTGGGCAGTTTTCAGCAATAACAGCCAGCGGGGTGGTCAGTTCCCCGGGGGGGGGGGTCTAGTCTGATTGGGTAGGTGTTGGCGTCAAGCCCTTGAGTGGCCTCATTGGACACCCCCTGCTAGGAAGAACCTATTTAAAATAGCCTGATGCACTTCCCCTCTTCACTAAGCAGTGAAGTTCCAGAAGCAGGTGCCTCTTGGCTTCCACTGCAGTTTTTAGAATATTGGTTTGGGAGTAAGCCCCACTGAAAAGACCTGAGTATGATTCTGAGTAGACCTTCTTAGGATTTCTCTGTGAGCTTCCTTTGGATGAGAGGGCACCGGTGACTAAATGTACTTTGTAAAATTTGCTTTATTTACAAATAAGCAAGCAGAGCAGAAGGGAAGGAAAAGAGGAATAATAAGGCAGGAGATTCTCCAGTCGAGAGCTGCCTCCTCAACCCGCCTGGAGAAAAATGCCCTGTCCCTTTAACAGAGGCTGGATTTATAGAAACAGACAGTTGAGGCTTTTCATAGCAATATGCCATTTTTGTTAAAAGGGGGATTTCTCCAGGCTTGTTGGCAACCTTGATACCCCACTCCCAATGATTATACCTTACTCCACATAGAAATCCTCATCTGTCATAATGTGTTCAAGCAAAAATAAAGAGGAGTCTCATAGATTATGTATGTTAGTATTTTTTTGTGATATATATTCTGCCTTTCTCACTGGGACTCAACAGGGATTGCACAGAGTAAGCCAACACAATCTTGTGGCACCTTAAAGGCTAACAAAATACTAATCCAGCAAGAACTCTTGTGGACGAGAACCCAGTTCTTCAGAGGCAATGAGCATCTAAACGTGTCTCTGTGTTCAGATCTTTCCTGCTTTTACGTCCCCTCCCTTCAACTGGAAGCGTATCACCTTCTCTGAGCTTTGATCTGTATCTCTTTCCCCAAAACTTCAGAGAGATTCCCAGTTATCAGGAGGGCAGTTTCCTATCCATGGACCATATGAAACCCTCAGTATGATGCACAACACCAAGGAGATTATCCTTCCCCAGCCAGTCTTTCAAAGGGCAGTGGGAAACAGTGGGCTGAGGGTGGGACATCTCCTGCTATAGCCGGAGACCTGCCCCCCCCCCATGGCACTCACATGGGCAGCAGTTTTAAGACATGCGCCAACCCGTCCACATGGCACACAAACCTACTTGGATTGTAATCTTGCAGCAAAGATTTGTTCCAAAGCTGGTGTGGAAAAGAGTGCAGCAAAGCGAGGGAAACCCTGGAAAGCGAACCGATGGAAGACGATGTCGTGCAGATGCTCGTGTTTTAGAGCAAAACGTCCCCTGTGGAAGCAACCCAGCTCTCAAGGTATGTCAAGTGGAAAGTTCCTGGATTGGTTTTCATGTTTCCCAGGAACTCCCTGGTGACCCTTCAGCAATCCGCTGTTCCTCAGAGCCCACCAGCCGAGCCTTTGCGGTGAGGATGCTGTGCTGCTCTATCTCATGGGGTTGCTCATGAGGATCAGTGAACAAATGTCTGCAGAGCACTTTGAACAGTCAGAAGGGCAGAAAAGCTTTGCGTGTGTGCTGCTTATTAGAGCAGACACAGAGGCTTCTTTTCTGTTGCTGTTCTCTTCCAGCTGTCTGACAAGGCACTTGTTCCTTTTCTATTTGCCATCCGTTTGCAGCAATCCTGGATCCTGGTTGAGATGATGGTGCGGATGTCTGCCAGCAACATGACAGGATTGCACTGGTTGCCTTCTGCCATGAACCCCTGAACTTGTGACATTCTAAATAAACAAACACTGCCCAAGTTGCGTAGCTTGCTATCAGCGCTGTCCTGAAAACCGCTTCTTCTGTCACCAGTCCCCATCTCTTCCTTGCACAGACTATTATTTCCCTGTGAGAGGTCCAGTTCAGGAGTAGAAGCAAGACTGCTCAGAATCACAGAAAGGTCTTGGGTGATCGCTTCTGAAAGAAGTGTGACAATCCTGTTACCTGGTTGATGGATGCAAGGAAATGAGGCATTGGGATGCTTGAGGAGGTAGAATGGACCACTTCAGACGGAGCCAGCATGGTGTGGTGGATAGCGTATTGGATTAGGATCTGGGATACCCAGGTTCAAACCTCCTCTCTGCCACGCAAGCTTGCTGTGGGTCCATGGGGCAGTCACTCTCTTCCAGCCTAACCCACCTCATGTACTGGTTGTCGCGAGGATAAAATGGAGGAGGAGGAAACATTGTAAGATACTTTGGGTCTTCATGGAGGAGAAAAGCAGAGCATAAATATATGAAAACAGAAAATTATAGAGGATCACATTTTGGAATGGTCCTTGACTTTTAGAAATACATCCTTTGCTGCAATGGGTAGGTAGAATGTTGTGGCCATGTGGTTGCTTGGAATGTGGAACTGTGCAAAACATGATGTAGATCCGATGGTGTATAAATGGGACCCAGAGGAAGAAAGGCCTTGCCGTTGCTCTCAACAGAAGGCAGGTCTGGTATCTTCCAGAGGAAGAAAAGTGTTGTCTTTAAGGAGCTTGGTTGACCTGTTTGGTTTATCTAGTATGTTAAGTTTCTTTCTGCCCATGGCCTATGATGGTCTGGGTTATGTGACTGAGGCAGGATGCCCGCCTCTAGAATGTTAAATCAGAAAACAAACATAACTGTGAAATAATTACGGAGCCATATATTGTCCTTCTGTCAAGAAAAAAGAATTTAGTTTCATCACATCTCAAAGAGTTCTTGAACAAACAAGTCGTCCTCGAAAGTAATTGCTTTGGAAGTCTGCAAGTACTGTACATTTGTGGCGCCCATCACTTTAAAAGTGTCTGTAGTACTGATGGATGGATTGCTTTGAATTATTGGACTTAATTGTGTATTTAAAGCTTATTTCTTAGCTTTTCAACATATATACTGTTTGTGATTTTTTTGAGAAATATAGCATTGTGAATGTTCTTTAGTAATTATTTCACGGTTGTATTTGGTTTTTGATGTAGCTTTTTCCCGTGAACCTCTAGAACATTCCTAGAGTTCTCTTGGAAATACAAATGATCTCTGGAGTCCAGAGATCCAGCCCCATGGAGACTGTAGCCGTTTTAGAGGTCAGACTCGATACCAAATTCCTCCTTTCCCAGGCAGCTACCCCAAATCTCCAGGAATTTCCTAAGCCAGATTTGGCAGTCCTCTTTGGGATCATTGGGAATGAGCAAATGAACCCCCTTAGAAATATTGCAAGCCTTAGATTAAACGACTTCCTGGTTCTTCTGCCTAAGTAATTTGTAATCTTCAGTGCTTCACAGTTTTGCATCAGAAATGTTTGCATTTAGATATTCAGATTTATTTCTCAAAAGAATTAGAAATGTACTTTAAATGATGAAAGAATTTTTCAGTATCCTTTCAAGAGCATTTGGATTGTAAATTCGGCTGCCTTGGCATGCGGGGTTTGTGTGTTGACACACCTATAGTATGCATATCGCATATCTCCAGTGGAGCGCAAATCCTTGGAGACACAAGAAGGATAACTTGCAGTCTGAACATCATATCCCCAAAGATTCAGCAAAGACATAAGAGGAAAGGAAGCCACACAATTAGTGACAATTTAATTGAAATATCAGCTGCACAATAGTGGGGGAAAGCAGGATGCTCACAGTAATTAAATCGCTTTCCCCCCCTGCCCTCTAATATATTTTAAATGGTGGTTATGGGTATGTGTCTTTTGTGCCAAAACATAACTGATCTGAAATGCCTGAGTGGGTATAAAGCTTCAATGATGAATCATTGATAAGTCTTGTGTTGAGTATGCTATGAACTTTCCAACCAGCATGATGATCGTGTAGTTGGTATGGAAGGTGGGGGTGAGGGGAGAGAAATGTTTCCTTTGTTGGGTATAGAATAGGCCCCTGGATTTTAAAAGCAAGGGCTTTGTTGATGCCTGGTTTCTGATTGTTCTTGTGATACTCTGTGTGTGTGAGAGAGAAAGATTGTGTGTGGGGGGGGGGAGGGGGAGGATTAGGCCAAAGATGGCAGAACTAATGGTGTGAGCAAGATACTCGTACTGATTTTATTTAGAACTTTAGTATCCCGTCCTACTTCCAAGGAGCCCAGCATGGTGTTTTATCCTCATAACTACCCTATGAGATAGGCTAGGTTGCAATAGTGTGACTCCTCCATGTTAGGTTAGAGTAAGAGATCATGGCTGAGTGGAGATCTTACTTCAGGTTCCCCACATCTAAGTTCAATATGGTGTCTGCTGAGTACCATTGGGTACTGACACTAGAACATGTTTGGAAAGATCTCAGTTCATTTTAGATTTCTTTTTCACTCACCTAAGGCTGCAAGTAGGGTTGCCAGCTCTGGGTTGGGAAATTCTTGGAGATTTGGGGGGGCAAAGTCTGGAGAGGTGAGGTTTGGGGAGGGGAAGGACCTCAGTTGGGGTATACTGCCATAGAGTCCACCTTCCAAAGCAGCCATTTTCTCCAGGGAAACTGATCTCTGTCACCTGGAGAGCAGTTGTAATCCCAGGAGATCTCCAGCCACTACCTGGAGTTTGGCAGCCCTCGCTGAAAGATCTGACTCTTGCCAGGCCAGGGGCTAGTAGCAGAGCTGTCTGAGGGAATAAGCCCTCCTTTAGTGGGGTAACTGGAAGAGTCAGGACCTAACAGGCTCACAGAAGGCAGAGATTGACACCATTGGCTCATGAACACACATGAAGCTGCCTTATCACTGAATCAGACCACTAGTCTATCAAGGCCAGTACTGGGTACTTAGAGTGGCAGAGGCTCTCCAGGTTCTCAGGTAGAGAGGTCTTTCCCATCGCCCAACACCTGATCTTTTTAACTGGAAATACTGGGGATTGAACCTGGGACTTTCTTCATGCCAGTTGGTTTCTTCTACCACTGGACCACAGCCCCTCCCCATGAATACAGAAGTTGTTTCCAGGAGACAGTCTTATTGCAGTGGGGATGCCTGATCAGCTTCCCAAGAAGGAAAGGGAAACATGAATAGGGGGCTAGAAAGGCTTGGGAGTCACTGATAGGAGGCTGAGGGAAAATCTTATATAGATGTGTCCTCAGACCTATCTGTTTCATTAGCATGAGTTCAATTGATTGTCATTATTCTCTTGGTGCTCTCAGTCTGGACTGCTTTGGATTCTTCTCGGCTTTTCACTCATTCAGTTTTTCTCCTGTTGTGAAAAAGTGATTTTTTAAAAAAACGGTTGCTACAAATTTGAATGATTTCCTTTTGTTGTTGATTGCATTCTGTTTTGGGGGTTTTGATGTTGCTCTTTAAACTATCTGCTGTTGACATTTTCAAATTTTTTAAAGCATTGCATTTTATTATTTCTCACTGGAGAGCAAATCAGAGAGCCAGACAGCTGTTGCCAGCCCCTCCCCGATTCTCACCCATCACCCCTGGGCAAGCCTGAGTACCATTAGACAAAGACAAGGTAAGGGCAAAATAAGGCTGGGACAGGGGAAAAGAGTCTGTGGCAAGGAGCGGAGTTAAGGTTGCCAGGTCTCCCACTGGTAACCACTGTTGCAGCTGCTGGTGTCACATGTAATGTGATGTCACTTCCGAGGAAAACCTGGAAGTGATGTTTTACCATAGAGTTTCCAGGGAATTCCTGTCATATGAAATAACTTCTGGTATTTTCTGGAAGTGACATCATGGCACACATGCTGGCATGTGACCACTGTGTCGCTGCCCACCAAGCTCCCACAACTTTGGCAACCCTAAACAAAGTCCTGTTTGTTCCTGAGTTTTAGCACTGACACAGAGGAGAAAGTCACACATCTCATAGTTTTTATAGAATACAAACTGTAGGCTCCTACAGAAGGGAGAGGGGTTTTAACTTCATCTGGTCCTTGATGTTGCTGTTCAAAACCATCTTCTCTGCTCTGCTGTTAACATTTTAAAGGACAAAAGACATGTCCTTTTATGACATCCCCCCCAAAGTGCCAGTAACAAATTTGGGAACCAATTTCAAAAAGCATACTGAGCAGAAGCTGAAGGCTTAAATCTCTTCTGTGCACAGCCCCAAGGCAAATTGAAGCCAGAGGTGCCTGTAATTTTCATTCTGTGAACCAAATGAGAAATGTGATCTTTACAGGCCTCACTAGATTTGTTCCCACCATTCCAAAAAAGTTTGTTTGCTGCTCTTGCTTGTTACCCCATAATATTTTACCTTAGCCAGTGTTTAGTGGCTGAATCTTAGATGGCCAAGACAGTTTCAGTTCCAAAACCAAACTTGAAGCTAGATTGAAATGGGTCCAGGAAGCTCCACTTACCATCCACAAGTTCAAGACCATGAGGGCCAAGCTAGGCATGATGGCATCCAGGGGTCCAACATGTAGATTCTGCCGCCGTTTTAAAGGGCTTTAAAAGTGCCATCAGGAAAGATGGGCTAAGGCATTCCTGTTAACTTTCAAAGAGCCGAAAATGGCCCCATACCCCAGATGGCTGTTTCGGCACTTGAAAATGCATGAGGAGGGACAGACAAAAGTGCCTCAACCTGCTGCACTGCAGGCCTGATCAGGACTGGGCCCTCACAGCATTTAAAATGGTGGTAATATCCACGAGTCAGACCTGTGAGTGCTGTTACATTGAGTGCCATGAGAAGTCTTCAGACCAGATGAAACCCAAGAGACTCTTCCCCCACCCTCTTGTTGCCAACCAGATCTCTGCATTTCCTCATCATTGGTACCTTCACCTGGATTCAGGCTGCCTTTCTTTATGGCCTCTATGTCCCATCCCCCAACCCTGTCAACAACAATGAAATGCTTGTGGTTTTTCCAAGGTAGGATAATATGTTTTCTTGGACATCTGTTTCTCACTGGACGCGTCAGCAACTTTACATCACGTTAGTCTATTGGTTTGCCTTGCTCTATAGTATTTACTCTGACAGCAGTGCAGTGAGTTGCTTCCTTCTTGTAGAGCTCTTAATTCCCAAATTTCTACAAGGCTCCAACTTGGCATGTCAATGAAATATAATTAAAGGGGGGCCTGCTGCATCTCTGCATGATATATCCCTCTAGCCTTATCTGCTTCCAGTTAGCTTCCAATGAGGGACATCTGGTGTAATTACATCAATCAGTTGGCAGTATTAGCAGGCCTTGGAGGAGGCTGGCTGTTGGGCCTCTATATAATTCCCTGTTCAGGGCTTGCCTTCTTCTGATTTGGGGGGGGCGCACCCCATACTGTCACTCATGCAGACACAGAGTGGGTGTTGTACAGGTGGGTGGTCCTTAAACACCCCAATTTAACTTTGGATGGGGATGAAACTATCCCCTGCTACCATGATGATGAGAAACACTGTTACAGAGCATATATGTCAGTATGTTTTTTTTAAATAATCCATGCTGACTGAAGGAAACAAAGGTTTCGGGAATCCTGGGATAAACGCAACAGACGGTGGCAAGCAAATTTCTGTGTCTTCACCCCACATCACTGTCATGTAGCCTCACTTCTGGCAGCTCATGCTACAGTCCCCCCCCCCGCCCCCCAGATTTTAGCTGAAATTAAGGATGTGGTCTCTGAAAGCTATTAAAACCAGATCCTGAAAGTTACAGTAGAGATTTCCAAACCACACCTGGTTTAAGCTCAGCACCTGCTTCCTTGTCTTCCCAAGGTCTATCTTAATTCAGAGATGAATTATTAAAAAATCCTGTATTGCAAAGTCATGGGTTGCCAGCTGCCCCCTGGCCACCAGCAGGGGATTGGGGGTAGGATTGCCAAATCCAGTTTGGGAAACTCTTGGAGATTTAGGGATGAAGCCTAGGGAGGACAGGGGTACAGTGGGGTGCAATGCCATAGCGCCCACCCTCCTAAGCATCCATTTTCTCTAAGGGAACTGATCTCTGTAGTCTGGAGATGAGCAGTAATTCCAGAAGATCCCCAGGTCCCACCTGGAGGCTGGCATCCCTAACACACACACATTGAGACCTAGCTACCTAGGGTTTTGAGATCCTTAGCAATTCACATCTAAGAGAGTTATAAAGTATGTCACACTTTCTGATGCTATGTCAAGAGTTGGTGACCTTGGGAGAAGTCTTGGTGGACTTCTTCTGGAATTATTTCCTGCCTTGCCTTTCACTAATTTCTCTTGGATAACTTTAGCTTGAATTGTGGCGCATGATCCCCAGATTCTGAAATGAACTCTCCAGCTGCACACACTGCCAGCAGAGGGGAAAGAGCCTGCCCCCCACAGTGGCGTCAGACCCCTTCCTGGCTTTGTCAGTGCAGCAGCCAGTGAGTGGGGATAGTCCCCGATTACACTCATTGAACAAATGTAAAATATCGTGGACTCCCAGCCTCCTGCAGCAGCTGTAACATGTAATTCAGTCTGAAGTGTTCTCCTTAACTAATGACAGAGAAGGGGTGGCACGTGCGCGCTGGCTTTGTGAACTCCCAAATGAGCGCTCTCTTTTTCCCGCCGTGATCAGAATCATCCCAATGAATGTCAGAAGAATGATTTGGGGGGGGGGGGTGAATTAGAGTGAATGAGTGCCTTGTAATGGGGTCCTTCATCCACTCTGCAAGACAATCGAGCACCCGCTTGCTAGGGCTCTCCCTCTTTCTGTCTCTCAACTGGAGCCTGTTTAAATTTATTTCCCATTAAGGCAAGTAGAAGGAAGATGAGTAGGCGGAGCTGGAGCCAGCTCTTCAGAAGTGGTGTCACTGCCCCATGGAGAGTCTCTGGCGTATCATGCTTCTCCAGCTCAGATTCCTTATCCTGGAGCATCTGGACTGAAATTGGTGTGTTGGAGCACACTCCTTCAGGGTTGTAGCAAGAGTGGTTTCCACACACACCCTTTACAAGTAGGCACTACTCCACGGAGGATGTCTTGCAGATTAGCTGCAGGACCTAGCAAGGAGAGATAGTGGGAGTTCCACGGCTGGATTTTCCCAGTGTTGTTTTTCCTCTGTGAGTGACAGCCTTGTAGGGCCCTAAGCTAACTGGGGGCCATGGGAGAGCTAACCATTCCTCCCGGGCTTATGTCCTGATCTGAAATGGCCCTCATGAGGCTACTATGTACTTCTGAAAGGAACATACAGTCATCATATAGGTTCCTGAGTGTTTCTCCCAGCAGGACCAGTAATATTTCTGTGGGGCCATTTTCAATTGTAATTATGGCATGTGGGGAAATAGTAGTCCCAAGCAAACAGAGCTGGTATGGCTCTGTTTTACAAAGGTAAAAGTGCTTGGAAAACCCCAGAATCACATATAGTGAGGCTCACACAGAGATTGTTTTCAACGATAGAAAGGTGAGACTTGTTCAGATGATCACAACCAGAGAGCCCTTGTCTGGCAAAAACCACATGGAATGCATGACAGTTGCCCCCACTTCAAAGAAGAAGATGCTGTAAGAGGAGATGGATGGAGCATAATGGCAGAGTTTCAGTTAGTTACTCTCAGCATTCCACAGTTAAGGGTACATCTGCCCATCAATCCCCAATCTGGACATATTTGTTTCCTTCACTATGTTTCCCCATGAATTAAACCTGAACAAATGGCAACTGTATAAACTAAGCTGGTTATTCTTGTTTGGTTTTTGAATCTTGTTAAATATCTTTATTTGTGGTATGCTCATTTACAGCTTGCCCTCTACCTATATGTATGGACTGGTAACTTCTGTTTCATTATATCTGAAGAAGTGTGCTTGCACACGAAAGCGTATACCTTGAATAAAACTTTGTTGGTCTTAAAGGTGCTACTGGACTCGAACTTTGATCTGCATGATATTCTGACAGGCATGTATGTGCAGGAACTTTGCAAGCTGCCTTTTCTGCTTTTTTGAAGTGTATGTAGCTGCACCCTTCCTCCACCCAGAAAGGAGGTAGAGGAGTGAGGTTTGCTCACAATTCCTGCACTAGTATTTCAGCTGAATCGTACAGCATTTCAAAGAAGTAGCTGGGAGTTCTAGGCTCTTCATATACTTTACACTGTGAGCAATCAGCTGTGCTTGTAGGCAGTGCTCCTTCTAAGCTGAGTTAGTATGAGCTAGCTCACAGTTTTTTAGCCTCCGGCTCACACATTTTTATCTTAGCTCAGGAAGGATGGCTCTGGAGCAAACTAATTTATGCAGCAGCCAAATCACTCACTCACAACTTAAATGCCAGTAGCTCACAAAGTAGAATTTTTGCTCACAAGACTCCACAGCTTAGAGGGAGCATTGCTTGTAGGGGGTTATTACTCTGAGCTGTAATGTGAGACATTCCCTCCTCAAACCACAGCTCAACTATCAACTCGCTCAGCGGCCTCTGACAACCTCAGCCCTTTAGCTGTGAGATTATACTAACCTTTATGTAATGGGATACTTCTAGGAATGCTTGATACAAGGAGCGGGAAGCTCTTTAGATATTTGAAAACACTGTACAAATAATAATAATAATAATAATTATTATTATTATTATTATTATTATTATTATTATTAACTGTCCCGTGTGTTTACTTGGCTATAGCCCCACTCAGTCTTGTATACCAATAGGCCTGGAATAATTCCTGACATGCAGTCTGCCTTCTTGTCAGCGTTCTGGCATCTTCACTGGGGGAGGTCCATGCTCCGAATTCAATTCCCGGGTCAGCACAGACCCAATTCAGATTGGGACTGCAGTGTGTAGAGGAAGGGTCTCAGGACCTTCTTGTTGTGCCCCTTTCTCAACCTGAAACAGCCCCAGAGGGCTGCTAGTTGCCCTGATGGGGAAACTTGCTGTGCCTATCAGTACATGAAAAGTTTTCCCAGTGGGACACCTAGCAGAAAACAGAGCAAGAAGGGGCTTTAGCCTCCTCTCCCCCTTTAGCGCTCTCCCATTCTGAACTGGGTCTGTGTGTACCTGGGAACTACCATCACATGTCTGATTGGTGCAGGACACGCAGGGGACGCAAAGACTTTGTAATGTGTGAATTGTCTCTTTGAGCTATCCCAACCTCAAGATCTCTGTCCTGGACAGTGAGAGCAAGTTTAGATCCCATATGAAGGCGGGATGTTTTACCCCATTGTAAAACATTTTGCATTAAGTACCTGGAATCTAATTTCCATGTTTTATGTCTTGTCTGTTCAGTCTGAAGAACTCCTTTTGGAGCTCTTCTCTGTCTTTTTGCATTTCTAGCATTCTGGTATCATCAACAACCTCACTGCTCATCCCAGGACTTTAAAAAGCTCTCGTTGCAGTACAGATTCCTGGGGTCTGCGCTGCTTGCTTCTCCGCATTGTGAAAACTGTCTGTTCTCACCCTCGTCTTCCCATTGAAACCGTTTCTGATAAGGCTGGTCCTTCCATCCCAAGACTGTGACTCAGAAGTTTTGGTAAAGGACTTTGTCAAAAAAGCTTGGTAGAAGCCCAAGGATATAACGTCTCCCAGATTACACCTACATGTTTGCTGACACTTGCCAAGGTTGGTGAGGCAGGATTTCCTTTTCCAGAAGCCATGCCAATTCTCCCTCTGTTGTTCTACATGTTTAATAATTGTAGCTGTAATTATGCTTTCCACCAATTTACCCAGGACAGACATTAGGCTAATGGGTCTGTAATTTCCTGGCTTCCCCTCTGGATCCTTTCTCAAGAATTGGTGTTTCCAGATCTTCTGGAAGGGGACTGATTTTAGCAAAACATTGCATGTTTTTATTTGCTCTGTTTATTTAGAAATATATACCCTATTTTTTTCTCTCCAATGGGGACCCAGATCAGTTGATAACCTTTCTCCTCTCCTCCATTTTATGCTCCCCAAAACAACCTTGTGAAGTAGGTTTGGCTGTGTGAGAGGGTGACTGCTCCTAGATTTCCCCCCCCATGACCTTCTGTAGCTAGGGTTGCCAACCTCCAGGTGATGCCTGGAGATCTGCTATTACAAATAATCTTCAGGCAGCCAAGATCAGTTCACCTGGAGAAAATGGCTGCTTTGGAAGGTGGACTGTATGGCATTATACCCTGTTGAAGTCCCTCCCCTCCTGAAACCCTACCCTTCTCAGGCTTCAACCCCAAAATCTCCAGGTATTTCTCAACCTGGAGCTGGCAACCCTATCCATGGCTGAGTGTTTGCTGGAACCTGGATGTCCCAGATCCTTGTCTGCAACACTTTAACCACTATCCCACAATGAAAACAGTAGGGCAGTAGTAACTTATTATCAAGATCAAAATATTGCACAACTCTGAGCAAACATTGCTTATTGTTTTGTGATGTTTTGGTTTGCCCTAATAAAAAGACACTGCGAAACCATAAGACTGGGGTTTTTAAAAATCCATCGGCCAACACGATCTACTTATTCTTACCAGAAGACCAGCAATGTCACACTTGAGTACTTCTTTATTCAGTGTAACCTGTCCAGACCCACTTATTTGTTGATTTTGAATTTGTCAGCCATAGAACTTTATATCTTCTCTTTGGAACTTGGTTCCTTGGATACCTTCCCTGAAAAAACACAGTTCAGGCATCCAGTGTCTTCTGCTGAGAAGACCATTGCCAAGAGTTATTTTAGCTTCTCTACCATTTCCCTATCTTCCCTCAGTCATACTTTCACGCCTTAGTTGTATCTAGGGTCCAATCTGGCGAGTTGTCTGCTTCTGATGTATTTAAAGACGTATTTGATTGTTTACCATCTTTAGCAGTATGTTCCTCAAATTCTTTTGTGGCGTGTTGTGTTGATCATGAGTAACACGGGCATACTGGTTTCTCTAAGAACAAATAATATGTGTGATGCATGTATCCTTCCTATTGAAGGCAAATGGAGACGTGTGGGCTTTGCACCAGTGTGGCTGTCGAGGACCACACACACACACACAAAAGAGTGGAAGACCTCTCACCCCATGCTGATTTGCATATGAACTGGTGGATTTCGAGTGTGTTTTGGCAAGAAGCAACTGAGGAAGTCACTTTCTCTGTGTACAGACAACAGAGTCATATCTGAGATGGAGACAATGGAGTAACTGACAAGTGGAGAGCACGTGCCGAATTGTGGCAGGCCAGGGAGAATTCAGTCCTTTAGCTTTATTTACTTATTGTGCTTTGATCAAAAGAAAACAAAAAGATTCACCATAGTGGCTTATGGAAAGTGAAACAAGAATCTGAATATATCAATTAAAATGTCCGTGGGGGAGACATCCTTCCTGAGGTCTCTCCCCAGGTACAATGCTTGGATGCTGTCTCTTTTGCATGTCCTTGTTCAGGGTATACTTCCAGATAGGTAGCCTTGTTGGCCTGAAGTAGAAAAGCAAGATTGGAGTCCAATAGCACCTTAAAGACCAGCCAGATTTCCAGGGTGTAATCTTTGGAGAGTCAGTGCTCCCTTCATCAGATGCATAGGCTTTGTCTTTCAAAGCCAAAGTCTTGCTGGTCTTCGAGGTGCCACTAGACTCAAATCTTTTGGCTAGAACTGGTTCCAGCACAATGTTGTGTGACCAAAGATCCCCACCATGCTCCTCAGTCTGCACATTGAATCCTTTACTGGGTCCAGGTGGGGAGGTGGGAGGAAATGAGCAAAGATGCAGTGGCTGCTTTGGAAGTTCAGCTCCCAATATCTGTGCCTTTAGTGTGGTTGGAAAGTGCTCAGTAGCTTCCCTAACACAGCATGTGGATAGAAACAGAGCCTTGCTCGTCTGTCTAGTCCAGCAGGCTTCCCCTTCCCTTCTGTGGCTACCCAGATGCCTCCAGGAAGCCCACTAGTAGGGCATAAAAGCAGTTGCAATTCTTCACTATTGCAGCCTATAACTGATATTCAGAGATATACAGCCTCTGAACATGGAGGTTTTATTTTGCCATCATGAGTGATACCTGTTGATAAGTCTATCCTGTGCAAGCCATCTAAGTTGGCAGCTGACACTAATGTCTCGTCTCAGTGAATTCCGTAAGTTAAGTCTGCATGGTATAAGGAAGTATTTCCATTGGTCTGTCATGAATCTACCACCAGTGAGTTTCAACTAACGGTCCCGAGTTCTAGTATTATTGTAGAAAAAAGTTCTATATGTGTTATCCACAGCATCCATAATTCTACAAACCTCTATTACAGATTTCCCTTAGTTGTTTCCCCCCCCCCAAGCTAAAACCCCCTGATTGCTTTGGTTGCCCTTTTCTGCATCTTTTCCATCTCTCTCCTTTTTTTAAAAAAAGTATTCCAGCTGTGGCTGCCCCATAGATGTACATTACAGAATCATAGTCATGGCAGTCTTGTTTTCAGTCCCTAATGATGACACATGTAGTAACTTAATGTTTTGATTGAGCTATCCTCCAGAAACCCAGGATCTCTGTCCCGGTTAGTCCCAGTGAGTTCAGACTCCAGCAGGATATACACAGGACTGTATCACTTTACACTCATGAGGCCATCCACACAGCAACAGTTCTCCCTCGTGCATCCATTACCCCTGTGAACTGGCAATGGAGCATCTGTGCACTTTCCTTCATATGCTGTAATTTTCCTTGCTTTTCTTCCTGACCGTGCCACCAGAGGACTTTCTGAAGTCTTTTTTTAAAAAATCAGTAACTGCTATAGTGTTCTAGTGCTATAGCAATAACCTTATTTTAAAAGGTCTTCAAAATACCCTCCAGCAGTACAGCGGGGGAAATGGTGGCCACAAGGGACTGAGAGCAGGAAATGGCTCCAGTGCAGGTAGGTCTCTTGAAAATGCATGCCAGGCTGCCGTGCTTAGACCACATTCTTCCTCAAAAGATTGGAGTGAAACAGGTTTGGAAATAGGGTTGGCAGGTCCCCTCAGCTTGCTGGCAGGGGGATTTTGGGAGGTGTTCTGGGGGTGGGCGGGACATCACACAATGTCCCCAATGCAGTGATGTCACCCAGAAGTGACATCATCACGTTGGGGACGTTACATAGCGGCGCTCTACTTTGGGGGCAAAACTCTCTTGTGTTTGCCTCAAGAGGCAAGTCCTGACGTGATGACATCACTTTTGCATGAGGTCATCACATCAGGGATGCTGCCATGTGACATCCCTGTTTGGGGTGGGATTTCCTGACAAAGTGGCCAACAGTAGACAGAAGCCCCCAAAACGGGGATTCCCCTCCCGGACCTAGGGGATGGCAGCCCTATTTGGAAAAGAACATAACAAGAATGCGGGAAATGTTGTATGAATGCTCCAAGATCCAGCACTCCAGTTTAGGAGCAGAGGTGAAGAAAAGTACCTGTGTGTGGTTGTACACTCAGTTGCCCAGTTCTAAGAGACTTTGCAACCAGTCTGGGCTAGCATCATCCTGAAGAATTTTGTGTCCTTGGCGGCATTCCGCCATTCATGTTCTCAGCTCTCCGCCTGTCCCCCTCACCGACAAATGAGCAGTGTGGTTTTCAGGGCCCTGATAACAAGCTCTGCATATGGTCCATTATTCTCCCACATTGATTAATTTGGTTAACAGGCTCTTGAATATCCTGTTAAGGGTCATCCAGCTGGAGGCGAGTGTGGCTCCTGCCTCTAAACAGAGACTGAGATCTAGGCCATCTCCTTTTTTAAATAACAGGCTTGCTATTATAAGCGGGAAGGTCCAACCCAGGCCAGGTGCCTCTCTGGTATTAGCGAGTCACATCCCAAGTTCCTGGGGCTCCATATGTTGCTAACCAGCTATCCATATCCACCAGCCAGGAAGATACAATCTCAGTGGTTGGCAAATCCCGGCATTGTGTGTTTTCCCCTTCTGCACTGGCTTGTGCACCATTTACATGATAATGGGTCAGCTCTTCTTCCCCCTTCTCTGGGCGGCTTGGCTCGGCTTGGCCGCCATAATGAACTGAGGAGCATCATGTTGCTGGGTGAGTTCCATTTCCGGCAGCTGGGGCAGGGGTTGTGTCACTCCCCAGTTGATGAGGATAAGAAGAAATGACAAGCTGAATCCCATTTTAATTTAATCATATTTAACCCTGCAAATCAGCCTAGGCTGGGGCCAGGAAGGAAAACAATTTAGCTCTGCGGTCCCAGAAAAGGTTGCTCAGGGAGGGGAGGTAGATAGTCATCTCTATCTTTGCGTTGAGAAAGCAAGTAGCTTGTGGGATCAAAGTGGGTCGTATCTATGGGCAGTTTTACAAAATGGTAAAGCGTGTGTAACATAGTTTGTTCATTCTTTGAATCCATAGCTCACCCTTCAGAGATGCAGTACCTGCCAGCCCACCATCAAACCATATTAATTAGTGGATTAAAAATATTTATATGCTGCCTTTTCATATTGTTCAAAGCAGTTTCCGTAAACAGACAATAAAGCAATGCAGTCTGTAAAAATAGCCCTCAGAAATACATTCTGGAATAACCAGGACATATTTAAATTATCCCAAAGCCATTTTAGACAGCTGTGTTTTGCACGTTCACCTAAATAATGGCAAAGACATTACTGCCCTCATTTAATCGGGGCAACACATTCTGTAGGACTGGAGATGCCCCAGAAAAGGCCGTTTGTCATAGGTCTTGGCTCTGCTGAGGCTGACTATTCCTCAGATGAGGAAGAGGCATGGAGCAACCCAGCCTCCTCTGGAGTCAGCCCAGAAGAGGAACCTCTGCCAGCACCTGAGGGAGAAGAGGCCCCAGCAGCTGCACAGGAGGAGCAGCAAGGCGAAGAGACTGAGGTGCAGCCAGAGGGAAAGACTGATCCAGAGCCTGGTCCAGCACCCCCAGTTGGAGACACCCTGAGGCCAGAATCCCCACCTAGCTCACCTGATTGTCCCAGACTCAGGGTACGCCAGCATCTGAACGTGCAAGAGAGAAGAAGGAATGCCAGACTGCAGCTGTTGCAAAGGCAACATGAGGGGCTGTGAGACTTTGCAGAGTGACTCCTAGGGAAGGGAGGACCTGGTCGTAAACATCCCTGCTCACCTGCCTCGGCGCAGAATCAACGGTGCATCCTTGGACCTGATCCCAGTGGTTAGCCTCCGCTCCCAGCTCCTTAAACCACTGACTGATTTCTCAGCTTCCCGACCTTCAGCTCTGTTTCTTGGCTTGCTTTTGGTCTGCATATCCAGCTTTCAACGAAGGGTATCCATGGCGACCAGCTGGACCCAGCACATCCTTGTTGGAATTGAGATAATCTTGCTGTATCCCTGGATAATCTTGCTGGATCACTGAAGCCGCGGGGGAATTCCGCCAACACCGCGGGTCAAAATGCAGCACAGGGCAAATAGTGGGAAATTCAAGCACGCAATCGGGCCAAAGGGAAGAACGACGCTGGAGCAGCGCCTCGTGGGAAATCGGTCTTAGAGAAGATGCCAGGTTTTCTTCAGCCTCTTACTTGTATCACCGCTAGCATTACTGTTTAGAGGACTGGTATAGGAGAAGGCCCGTGGCTTAGTAGAAGAAGGAATGCTTGGCATGTAAAAGGTCCCACGTTCAGTTCCTGGTATCTCCAGTTTAGGTATCAGGTGATGTGAAAGAACTCTGCCTGAGACTCCGGAGAGCTTCCGCCAGTCAGAAAAGACAATACTGACTTTGATGGATGAATGGTCTGATCAATATAAGGCAGGTTCATGTGTCTGCAGTTGCTGGGAAAGACTGTTTTTCTACTAAAAACCCTGGAGAGCCACCACTGGTCAGAAAAGTCAATACTGAGCTATAGGAACTAATCGTCTGACCCACTGCTAGGCAGCTTTATATATTCTGGTGTGCTAAATAAATTATAGATGCACAATTTTAACTATCAAGGGACTGGGGGCATTGCTTTGACACTGGCTGGATCCATACATTGTTGGAAAGTACATCTCCTAGATTGCCCTGGAAATCCTGGAAGTGAATTGTTAACAGTAGCACAGTGTCCCATGTAACACCCAGTGTTGTCACGAGTGAGATTCACCACAGCAGCTGCTGTCTAGCACAGAGCAGTCTAAAGCCATCTAATTCTGAAGCAGTGCATGGGGAAGCAATGAGAAAAGGAAAGCTCTCCCTCCTTGGAAACCAGGGTGCGGGGGATCCATCTGCTGCAGTTCCCCCTTCACGGTGATATTCTGCCATCCACCAAAGCAGCCCTTCCCACCACCACCCTTCCAGCTCTCCCTGTCATCCTTGCTCCCTCCCACGCAGAGTTCTGCAGCTGGTGTGCAGAAAACCGTTTGTGTTAAAGCTTGGTGGGGGTGAGCGCGAGGAGGAGGATTTTATTTTGTACCTGTGCTTATCTCCAAATTTAAACTTGAAGGCCTGCGTGGAGAGAGCGGGGCTCAGTTCTCTGCCAGGAAGATGGAGACAGCCTCCCCTCAAACGCCTACGGTGTGGAGCGGAGTGGCAGAAAAGCTTTTAGTAGGTTTGGCGAGCGGCAGGGGAGCCAAACCGCTTCCGCTCAGTCGCGGGGCTGCCGTGAATCAGCCTCCAAACAGCTCCCCCTTTTCATTCTCCCTAGATTTAGTTCCTTTTTTTCAGGTTGTGTACTAATTTCTGCCCATCTGTATGTGGGGTCCCCAAGATTTAAATTGCATCAGGAAGGTAGATTGCTTCTTAGCTCCCACACCAACTGGAACAAGCTGTGCTGACGTATTGCTTCCCCCCAGCCCCTTCCCAAAGCAAAGAAGGCAGGACAGAGCGCTGGGCACCTCTGAACTGTAATGATGGTAATAACACATTGCAGTTGCACAGAATGCCGCGTGTCTTGGAGAATGCTGTACAGACAGTGGCTGTAATTAAGTGTAGCTGTGTCTATATGGGGCAGGTTAAAAAGCACTGAAGATTACAGGGATTGCAAAGAGCAAGGAGGTGATTTTGGAATAAGGGCTAAAAGAGCTCCACGCACTCCCGGCTTGGCTGAGGATGCCTACTGGAGGCCTTGAAAGAACCATACAAGTCGGGGGAGTGACAGCCAGACTGTTATTAACTGTGGTTGGTTGCTGAGAAGACACGTCTCCTCTGTTTAAAGAACTCCAGTGCTCTACATTAGTTTCTGGGCAGAATACAAAACGTATTGCTCCCAACTACACACGTACACTTGCAGCTTTGGACCAATTGGGGCAAGAGTGTCTTCAGGAACATCTGCTTCTGTATGTATCCGGTGTTTAGAGTACCCCTGACTCCTGGCCCAGAGTTTACTTTAATGTGTAACCAAACACAAAATGTGCAGCCCCCAGGGAAGGATGTGCAGGTCAAAAAAAGACGGTCTGTGCAGCTGAAGTCATGCAAAGACTATATTATCATAGTAAAGGTAAAGGTTTCCCTTGCTCAAAAGCCAGTTGAATCCGACTCTAGGGGGCGGTGCTCATCTCCATTTCCAAGCCAAAGAGCCAGCGCTTTCAGAAGACTTTTTCATGTGGCCAGCATGACTAAACGCCAAGGCGCACAGAACACTGTTAGTTTCCCACCGAAGCGGTACCTATTTATCTACTTGCAATTTCTTGCTTTCGAACTGCTAGGTTGGCAGGAGCTGGGGCCACAGATGGGAGCTCACTCTGTCACATGGCACTCGGGTCTCGAAATGCTGAGCTACCGACCTTCTAGTCCGTAGCTCAGCGTCTGAGCCACCACGGCCTTATATCATCATAGCAGAGGTTAACAGTGCCCAGTAACCATGTGGAAAGCAACCAGAGTCATCTGTTTTATTTATTCAGGGGATTTCTATGCTCCCTCTTCATAGACCTGTTCAAGGCAGCTTACAGTTGAAACAGTAAGCAGTATAGAAACAAATTGTTAAAAACAAGCCATTGGGCATAAACAGCATGAAAACTATCTATGAAAGAGAGCTGGTAAGATAAAATCCCTAATTTAAAAGCCTGGGTAAAACTATGTATTTGGAATATGGAATGGTATAACATAGCTCGATCTCATCAGATCTCTGAAGCTAAGCAGGGTATTTGGATGGGAAGACCACCGAGGAAGGCTTTGCAGAAGTAGGCAGTGGCAAACCACTTCTGCTTCTCACTTGCCTTGAAACCCCTATGAGGTTGTCATAAGTCAGGTGCAACTTAATGGGCACTTTGCACACAGAGAAAGATGGGCTTTGATGGGGCGCATAAAAAAAAGTAAAGTAGACACCAGGTCCTTGTTGGGGCAAAGTGTTACAAAATGTTTGTGTGTCTGTTTTATTTCTCTTGTTCTTGGGATCGTTCAAAATATATTCCTCCAAATAAAAGTTTTGTTGGAGTTTATGATACCTTTTTTTCTGTGAAGCCAAAATACAATACTCGTATGTACTAGTGCTGTGAAAGTCGCAAAGCTGTTTAATGTTCCTTTCCTTCTGTACCATTAGAAGCTCATATTCAAGAATCTTGAGCAGCAGAAGACACTTATTTCTTGTTTTTTAGATGCAAGGGCTAAAAGAACTGAGACAAATTTTGCAATTGCTAGAATGATCTTAGGATCCTTATCATTGTGCAAAACAGCCAGGCTTTCCAGAGTATAGGGGGATGATTGGTTGAATAAAGGCTCAATATAGTAATCCCTCATAATCTCAAAAAATCTGCATTCCAGCAGGGCGTGAAAGGAAGTATCAATCCTGTTAAGGCCACAAGGGCAAATTCTGTCAGTGCAAGGCCTATTCAAAAATCTCCCTTGCAAAACCATTGTGAGTATAATGTTCAGTCTTGCAAACAAAAAAGCTCTGCAATAACGTGGGATAGTAAGATTGTACATATGATGGGGGGGGGGGGTTAAAGATTTTGGGTAAGAAAGACCAAAAAATACTCTGTGTATATGAGGTTACAGTGATTTCTAGATAAGGTACCGAAGACACTGACTTGCTTTGCATTGCCTCCTTGGCAGAAGCAGGACTTGAATTTAGGTCATCCCAAATCCAGTTCAACTTTCATTTCCGTCGTGACTGTTTTTGCATGGGTTTGGTTACCTTTTTGCTTTCCTCACTGTTTCTCATTCCGTCTCTCCCAGATTCATTGCTTCCCAGCACTGTGAGGCTTCTGCTATGACCACAGCACCAGACTTCTCTCCCAGCAGTCAGGATGTCCCCCTAGAAGGCACGCCCAGGCCCATCTCTCTTCTGTGCCTGCCCTCCATCCAGGAACATCATGGGAAGTGTCAGTAGCCTCATCTCCGGGCACAGTTTTCACAGCAAGCACTGCCGGGCCTCACAGTACAAGCTGCGCAAATCATCTCACCTGAAGAAGCTGAACAGGTACTCAGATGGCTTGCTGAAATTCGGCTTCTCTCAGGAAACTGGCCACAACAAGTCGAGCTCTAAGGGGAACAAGAATGAGGACTTCTTTTACATCAAGGTCAACCAGAAGGCTCATCGGTCGGACTACACCCCGCTTTCTGGTGGGGAGCTGGGGAGCCAGGCAGGCAGGAGCAGCGTCGATTACGGCACCCCGACACCACCCAAACCGAAGCCAGGCTCCAACCAGCTGGAACTAGTGAGTTGTGCTATGTGAAATCTGGTCTCAGTGCAGCTATGTCCTCGTTTGGGCTAAATACTGGAAAGCCATCAACTGCTGCATTGACTGGCGGGAGGGGGCTGCACATTAATTGTGGTGATGCAAAGTGACATCAGGTTGCAGCCAATTTAGGGCAACTCCATAGGGTTTTTAAGGCATGGAATAAACAGAGGCACATTAATCGCACAGCTAATTAATTCCTTTTGGGCATGCATTAGCTGCATCAAAGAAATAACGAAGGCAGACTACATGGTTTTCCAGATTGTACAGGAGGGGTGAGCTGTAAATGGCACAGTTTAAGGATTCTAAGCTTGAACGATAAGTTAACTGGCAGTTGAGAGCAGATTCTTCTTTTAGGATATTTTAGTTGTGGTATGTTACTGCCCTAAGGAGCTGAAAAGAAAATAATTATGGTAGTCTTTCTTGCTAACGCTCAGCAGGAGCTTTTAATTCAATAAACATCAGATTAAGTACAATAAAGACCAGGTGAAGCATTGCAGGCAAACATCAGTTAACAACATAAAATGCAGATTACAGTTGGCCAGTGCCTGTTGCCATTAAAAGCATAGGAAAATAAGATAGACTGATATCAAGATGTTACTAATGATGAAAGCAGGCAAATGCATTTTGGGAGCGAATTCTGCAACCAGGACACCACCACAAAAAAGGCCCCGTAAAGGCTAGACGGTGCTTACATGAAGATCTTAGCTGACAAGCAGGTTCATATGGTGGCAGATGGTCCTTCAGTTGCTTTAGTCAACAGACTGTTTGTTTATTTCACTTATATCCTGGTTTTTTCCCCAGCGTGGGCACAAAGTGGCTTACATTGTTCTCCTCTCCTCCATTTTACCCTCACTATAGACCTGTGAGGTAGATTAGGCTGAGTGTGTGTGACTGGCCCAGAGTCACCCAGCAAACTTCCATGGCAGAGTGGGGATTCGAACCTGGGTTTCCCAGATCCTAGTTCGACACTCTAACCACTATGCCATACCATCTCCTCTGCTGCTTTTATAGGTCAAGATTAGCACTTTCAGTTGTTCACAGAAACAAACAGGAAGCCAAAGAAGATATTTAAATATATATTCCCCAGGACAGGGCCCAGTTTACCTGGCTACTGTATTCTGTTCAAATTGAAATCCCCCCCTGAGGTCTATACTTGTGAGCGTTCACCTGTTGAAGGGAAATTATGTGGCTGTTGTGAGAACACACGCTTCCTAATGCCTTCTACTCTTGTTCACGCCTTCAGCGTAACAATTTCTACTTGTTCTGCCCCGTGTGCCCTGGCTGTGATCCTGTGAAGAAAAATGAGTCATAAGCCAGCAGCACCAATCAGCAGAGTCTTTGGGACCAATTACGTGGGAGAGAGTCACAATCAGATTGCCAAATATTTTCTTTTAACATTAAAAAACGGTATGTGTGTGGGGGATTTGGATCAAGATTACGGCATGGGAGGGAGGGGAGGTTAACCTTCCTCCTCCCCCAACCATTTCTGCACTCAAATTTGCTCCTCAGAGTGGTTAATAGTTGCACTGAGGAAAAAGAGAACAGTACAGGTGTCTTTTGAATGCAGCTGCTTTTTTTGCATTAAAGGAAGGCTCAGTTGTTGCTCTCCCACATAATGTGCACTTTGAACATCAGGTAAACGTCACTGAAGGTGTCGCTATGCTCCCCATTGCCTCTACTGGTGCATGGAGGGGTCTAGGCTTACCTGCATTTGTAAGTTTCTTGGCCAACAGGAACACCTACCTGCAAACTGCAAATTTACCATTTATCTTCTTCTGTGTGAGCCCTGTACACGTCCACAAGCAAGACAGCACGTGAAGGACCGGAGAGAGCGTGCTGGCCCTGCCTTCCACGTACAGAGGTACAAGCTCTATCCACAGAACTAAGTCTGAGTCCAGTGGCATCTTTAAGACCAACAAGGTTTAATTCCGGGTATAAGCTTCCGTGTGCTCGTACACTTCATCCAAATTAAATTTTGTTGGTCTTAAAGGAGCCAGTGGGCTCAGACTTTCTTCTTTTGCTTCAGACCAGCATAGCTGCTCACCTGAATCTAAGCTCTGTTCACATCAGCTTTCTCTGTGTGATCAGGAATGTTCGTTCCCACTCAGTCTTGATCATAGGGATGGAGCCTATGGATTGGATCCAGCAATTTGTCAGCAGAAAGCACTTATGGTGGCGGACATCCTGCATATACCACCACCACCCTCGGTCATTTCTAACTCCAAGAGAATTTTTCCTGCAGTTCTAGGACCTGCATGGTGTAATAGCCACGGGAGTGTGCAGAGTGTCCTGTCCATATTGCTGTACCAGTCTAATAGCTTTCTATTAGTGCAATAGGCGTTGGGAGCAATCCTGTCCCTTCTGGTGAGCATAACTTGCGAATACTGAGAACCTTTGCCCTAGTTTGAATCCTGTTTGGCTTAGTGGTTAAGGGCACAGACTCTAATCTGGAAGAACTGGGTTTGATTCCCCACTCTGCCACATGCAGCTGCTGGTGTGACCTTGGGTCAGTCACAAGTTCTCTCAGAGCTGTTCTCTCAGGAGCAGTTCTTGAAAGAGCTTTTTCAGCCCAACCTACCTCACGGTGTCTGTTGTGGGGAGGGGAAGGGAAAGGAGATCGTAAGCCGCTCTGAGACTCCCTTGGGGAGTGAAGGGCGGGGTATAAATCCAATCTCTTCTTCTTCCTCCTCCTTCTTTTTCTTTCTCGGTGTGGGTGTGCGAGCCATAGTTCTGTACCAGCTGTTCTCTCAAGGACAGTTGTCTCAGAGCTCTCTCAGCCCCACCTATCTCACGGTGTCTGTTGTGGGGAGGGGAAGGGAAAGGAGATCGTAAGCTGCTCTGAGACTCCCTTGGGGAGTGAAGGGCGGGGTATAAATCCAATCTCTTCTTCTTCCTCCTCCTTTTTTTTTCTCGGTGTGGGTGTGAGAGCCATAGCTCTGTACCAGCTGTTCTCTCAAGGACAGTTGTCTCAGAGCTCTCTCAGCCCCACCTACCTCACAGGGTGTCTGTTGTGGGGAGGGGAAGGGAAAAGGAGTTTGTAAGCCGCTCTGAGACTCCCTCGGGGAGTGAAGGGCGGGGTATAAATCCAATCTCTTCTTCTTCTTCCTCCTCCTCCTCCTTTTTCTTTCTCGGTGTGGGTGTGAGAGAGAGATAACTGGTCCCTCTACACGTGTCTCAAAAGAAGATTCAGCCAATCTTAGCAGCCCCCTTGACAATACGGTCTCTTCCACATTGCAATTAACCTCTGCTCCTGCTTGGTTCAGGCCTTGTGAGTTGCAGAGAGCGCTGTGCCTGGTATTATGAACAGTTAAGGGGAGCTGCAGTTGTGCTAATTAGAACAAACTAATACAGCAACCAAGTCTCATACACACACCCGTGAAAATAATCTAGTTTGTTGTCTTGCTGTGCTTAATTACTTTCTAAAACAAAAGAGATCAGATGACGACTGCTGAAGATGCCCCATCCTTGGGAAATGAGCCTCCCTGTTCATTGCACCTCTGACACACACACACCCCATGCTTGTTCAGTGATGAGGTCAAGACAATCCCTGCGTTTGTTCAGTGGCATCTTCTTTGTGACTCCCAGAGGTGAGCCCTGATACTGATAATGGCTTCTGCCTGATCAACCCTGGCTCATTTTAAATCTTGGCAGTGCATTTTAGTGGCCTCAGGAGGCAGCATTAGGATAACCCATTCAGATGCTGGATTAACCATTAAGCTAAGTACTCTCTGTAGAGTGGCGCTGAGGTTTTTGTGCTGAAGTGTATTGAAGAGGTCGGGAGGGAACCTTGCCTACCTGCCTGTGTAGGAGGCATCTGCAACAGCAATACATCCATAGCTCAGTGGAAGAGGCTCTGTGTGGCATGCAGAAAGTCCCAGGTTCAATTCCTGCAGCATCTCCAGTAAGAAGGAACCAGCTCTGGGTGAAGTGAAAGACTTCTTCCTGAGACTTTGGAGAGCCACTGCTAGTCTGAGTAGACAGTACTGGTTTTGATGGCCCAAAGGTCTGATTCAGTATAAGGCCAGCTTCATGTGTTCAGCCTCCACATGGGGGTTTTCAGCATGCTTTCCCCTTGGGCCATGCCGTTCCTATCCCCCTTGCCTCCAGGAGGCCTTTTGCTAGTGTTTGTTTGTTTGTTTTTAGTGGTGGGAGGTATATCCAGTAGTGTTAAAATACTACAGCTGTTTATCTATTATAGAATTTATAAGGGAAAACAGCAAGCCCAAAGGTGTCAGGGGAGGAGTGGTGGTGGGAGGGGAAGTGGAGAAGAAATGGCATCAAATGTGGGCAGGGAAACATGGAAATTTATTTATTTACAAAATCTATATCCTGCCTTTCCGCCCTCACAAAGGCCGTCAAGGCAGCTAACAACTTAAAAGATACATGGTAACATCGCATTTTAAAACCGTTAAAATCCCACACCTCCAAACACACCATAAACACAAATTAAAAATGCAGGGTGCTTTCAAACACATTTAGTAAAACACTTTCAATCCACTTTCAGCGCATGTTGCAGCTGGATTTTACTGTGTGAAGTGGTAAAATCCATTTGCAAACGGTCGCCGAAGTGGATCAAAACTGCATTATTTAGCATGTGTGAAAGCGCCCATATACGAAGACATAAAAACGGCAGTTAAAACATTGGTCAGGAAGGAGGAGTCATTGAGGGAATGCCAAAAGAAACAAAAAAGTTTTCACCTGCTGGCGGAAGACAGCAACAGAAGGGGAAGGATGGACCTCCCAGAGTTCCAGAAGTTTGGTGCCACAACTGGGAAGGCCCTCTCCTGGGTTCTTGCCACCGGCCTAACCTCAGAAGGTGGGCGTACCCGAAGCAGGTCCTCCAAAGATGACCATAGGTTTATTGGGGGGGGGGGGTTCATAAGGGAATAGTTAGTCCTTTGGTATGTTGGTCCCAAACCATATAGGAAATGTGCACCTTTTCATCCACACTATCCCAAACCCGCTATGGGTAGGCTCTTTCAGGAAAGACCATACCAAAGCAGGCTTGGGAAACTGCAGAGTGGAGCCAAGGAAAACCCTGAAGGTGGACAATTATGTGACAGTGTTGTGCAGAAGACCCACTCCCCGCCCCCCCAAAAAAAGAGCCCTGCTGGGAACTGGGGGGATTAGAATGCAGAGCTAGGTGTGGAAGCCAGCCTTGTGTGTACAAGCACTGGCAAAGCTGGGGGGGGGGGTGGTCCTCCGGCAGAACAGGCAAAGTAAGTGATGCTTCTGCACTGATTGACTGGGTTTCTCCATCTCTCCAGGCCACAGACAAAAGTTCTGCAAGGCCCACAGCCTTCAAGCCTGTGCTCCCGCGCTCAAACACAGTACTCCATTCCTCTCCGGAACATGGCAGCCACCCCTCCCAGCAGTTCCAGTCCCAGGACAAAGCCAAGGACCTGGAAGTTAAACCAGCTCCCTGCTCAGGAGGACTCTCAGATTCGGGGAGGAATTCCATGTCTAGCCTCCCCACCCACAGCACTGCCAGCAGCTACCAGCTGGACCCTCTTGTCACCCCCGTAGGGCCCATCAGCCGGTTCGGAGGCTCCGCCCACAACATCACTCAGAGCGCGATCCTGCAGGACAGTAACATGATGAGCCTGAAGGCCCTGTCCTTCTCCGATGGGGGCACCAAGATCCTCAATCCTGGCAAAGGACCATCTGCTCACCACCCTGCTGGGGAGAAAAACTCCTGCATCCGCTCGCCCATCTCCACGGATGAGTCGACGATTCAGGAACTGGAGCAGAAGCTGCTGGAGAGGGAAGGGGAGTTGCAGGACCTCCAGTGCAGCTTCGAGGAGAAGGAGATCACCTCCTGCCAAAACTTTGAGGAAAAGCAGAGGCGTTGCAGGGAGGAGATGGAAGGGCTGAAGCAAAAATGCAACAACAAGCTCAAGCAGGCGTCGCAGAAGTCGCAGAGGGCACAGCAGCTGCTGCAGCTCCAGGTGTTCCAGCTGCAGCAGGAGAAGAGGCAGCTCCGCGAGGAACTGGCAAACCTGATGAAGGAGCAGGACCTGCTAGAGAACAAGCTGAGGTCTTACGAGAAGGAGAAGACCAACTTCGCTCCGGCATTGGAGGAAACACAGTGGGAGGTAAGTTTGAATTGGGAAGTCCTAGTGCCCATAATATACAGGATACAGCCTCTTATGTGTGCATATAGACCCAAGTATGTACTTGCACATGATTTGTGGTGCCCACAAGTTGGACACCAGTAAACACAAAAGGGGAGTTTCATGAGTTTCGTCTGTGGAGGGTACCTCTGACATGGTCTGCTGGCCATTGAGGAAAGATATAATCTCTTACCCACCTTGCCACCAGTACTGAATCAGTTTTCTTTTGGGCTTCATAAGATAGGGTTGGGCAACCCATCTGGTGCTCCTGTTGGTAACTTTCTTTCTGCATTTGATCTGTGTATCAAACTCTGTGAGACCCCAGGAGAACTAGGATCAGATCACCCACCTTTGAAAACAATTAAAATGAACTACCGGGGATGGGGAAGAAGCATGGTTTATATTAAAGCCACAGGGCAGGTGCATCCAAGAGACCAGGGACCAGAAAATATCCCAAATCTTTAGAAGTCCTTAATAAATGTTAAAAACCTGGTGGAAGAGATAAGTCTTCACCTGTTTTCTAAAAAAAAGGACAACCAACTGGGCATCCCTAGACTTCCGTAAAATTGAGGTGATGATTGCTGAAGATGCTCCATCCCTGGGAAATGATGTTTAAGAACATAAGAACATAAGAAAAGCCAATGTTGGATCAGGCCATTGGCCCATCCAGTCCAACACTCTGTCACACAGTGGCCAAAAACACCAGGTGCCCTCAGAAGGTCCAGCAGTGGGGGCAGGAAACCCTCCCACTGTTGCCCCCCCCCCCCCCAAACACCAAGATTACAGAGCATCACTTGCCCCAGACTGAGAGTTCCTATCTATACTTTGTGGCTAATAGCCACTGGTGGACCTCTGCTCCATATGTTTATCTAATTCCCTCTTGAAGCCGTCCATGCTTGTAGCTGCCACCACCTCCTGTGCAGTGAATTCCACGTGTTAATCACAATTTGGGTGAAGAAGTACTTCTTTTTATCTGTTCTAACCGGACTGCTCAGCAATTTCATCGAGTGCCCACGAGTTCTTGTATTGTGAGAAAGGGGGGAAAGGACTTCTTTCTCTACCTGCTCTATCCCATGCATAATCTTATAAACCTCGATCATGTCACCCCTCAGCTGTCGTTTCTCCAAGCTAAAGAGGCCCAAGCACTTCAACCTTTCTTCATAGGAAAAGTGTTCCAACCCTTTTATCATTTTAGTTGCCCTTTTCTGCACTTTTTCCAATGCTATAATATCTTTCTTGAGGTGTGGCACCCAGAACTGTACACAGTACTCCAAATGAGGTCGCACCATCGATTTATACTGGAGCATTATGATACTGGCTGGTTTGTTATCTATTCCCTTCCTAATAACCCCCAGCATATCATTGGCCTTTTTCATTGCAGTGGCACACTGTCTCAACATTTTCATTGAGTTATCTACTATGACTCCAAGATCTCTCTCTTGGTCAGTCTCCGCCAGTTCGGACCCCATCAACGTGTATTTATAGTTAGGATTTTTGGCTCCAATGTGCATCACTTTGCACTTGGCCACATTAAACCCCATTTGCCACGTTGATGCCCACTTGCCCATCCTTGACAGATCCCTTTGGAGTGCCTCACAATCCTCCCTGGTTCTTACCACCCTGAACAACTTTGTGTCATCTGCAGATATAGCCACTTCACTGCTTACTCCCAACTCCAAATCATTAATAAACAAGTTAAAAAGCATCGGAACAAGTACTGATCCCTGCGGTACCCCACTGCTTACCTCCCTCCACTGAGAAAATTGCCCATTTATACTCACTCTCTTGTTTCCTTTTCATTAGCCAGTTTTTGATCCACAAAAGGACTTGTCCTTTTATCCCATGACTATTGAGCTTACTTAGGAGCCTTTGATGAGGAACTTTGTCAAAAGCTTTCTGGAAGTCAAAGTAAACAAGATCTATTGGGTCCCCCTTGTCCACATGTTTGTTTACTCTCTCAAAGAACACTAACAGGTTAGTGAGACAAGATCTTCCCTTACAGAACCCATGCTGAGTCTTCCTCAATAGATTTTGTTCATCAATGTGCCTACTAATTTTTTCCTTAATGACAGTTTCCACCAACTTACCCGGTATTGACGTCAGACTGACTGGCCTGTAATTTCCCGGATCTCCTCTGGAATCCTTTTTAAAGATAGGAGTGACATTCGCTACCTTCCAGTCCTCAGGAATGGAGGCAGATTTTAAGGAAAGATTACATATTTTTGTCAGGAGATCCACAAGTTCACATTTGAGTTCTTTCAGAACTCTCGGATGTATGCCATCCGGGCCCGGTGATTTATTTGTTTTTAAGTTGTCTATCAGTCATAGGACCTCCTCTCTTGTCACCTCAATCTGACTCAGGTCTTTCAACCCCCCTCCCGAAATCAGTGGTTCTGGAGTGGCAGGCACTTCTCATCTTCCACAGTGAAGACAGAGGCAAAAAATGCATTCAGCCTCTCAGCCATTTCCCTATCATCCTTCACTACACCTTTTACCCCATGGTCATCCAAGGGCCCCACTGCTTCCCTGGCTGCTTTCCTACTTCTAATGTATTTGAAGAAAGTTTTATTGTTGGTCTTTATGTTTTTTTGTGATATGCTCCTCATATTCCCTTTTTGCCTGCCTGATCACAGACTTGCATTTTGTTTGCCACAGCCTTGTTTTGGTGGTGGAACATGGCTGTCAAGTTGCAGCCAACTTATGTTGACCTCATAGGGTTTTCAAGGTAAGAGACGAACAAAGGTGGTTTTGCCACAGCCTACTTCTGTGTAGCAACCCTGGACTTCCTTGGTGGTCTCCCATCCAACTACTAACCAGAGAAAACACTGCTTAGCTTCTGAGATCTGATGACACTGGGCCATCCAGGAAAATGGTGTTTTAACGCTTTTATGATAGAAGAACCCACAACAGGGCTTGATCATCATAATACAGAGAAGCAGAGAGTTTATTAGGAGTGTCAAACGTGTGGCCCGGGCACCGGATCACACCCTTGGAGGGCCCCAATCCGGCCCCCAAGGCCCTGGCTGTTTTCTACCTCCTTTTCCACATCACAGCTTGCTTTATCAGTCTCTCTCAATTGCACAGGAGAGATACAGGCAAACCTCTTCTGTGCGATTGAGAGTGTCTGGTAAAGAACTGGCTGTGTCCTTTGTAAAGTTTATATCGCCGCTACCTGGCATTACATTTTACAACTCACATGACCCAGCCCAACAAGGTCTCCTGGCCCTCATAACAAATGAGTCTGACACTCCAGCAGGGCTCATTTCGTAGCAGGAGCTCCTTTGCATATTAGGCCACACACCCCTAATGTAGCCAATCCTCCAAGAGCTTACAGAGCTCTTCTTACAGGGGCTACTGTAAGCTCTTGGAGGATTGGCTACATCAGGGGTGTGTGGCCTAATATGCAGAGGAGCTCCTGCTACGGAATGAGCCCTGGATGGTACTGTCTGTTCACTCTTTAAAACTTTATAGTTAAAGGTCTGGAATGCAGCAGGCCACTATATCTAGTATGCAGCCCTGCAAGTTACTCAAAGGGATTGGTGGGAAGGGGCAAAGATATCAGTCTGTCCTTTTTCCTGCATGGGAGAATTTAGGTGAACTTGATGTCAGGAGATCATTGTTCCACTTTCATGATTTTTTTTTTTTCATTCAGTGGTATTATATTTGCATCCACGCTTACTAATTTTTTTTCTGCTTGAGTTTATCCCATGTAAATATCTAAAAGTGATTTTTGCAGCAATGGCACACAGCATAACAATTCTGATTTCCTTTTATGGATATATTTTAAAATCTATACTCTCCCCCCCCCCCACCCCCCTTAGGAGAATGTTTTGAACTGGCTGAGTTCTGGGGTTTGAGTTGAACAATCAGTCACAGGGCCTACTCAGAATCACACCGATCATTTTAATTAAAGGCAGCCACCAAGTGGGCTGCCAGTTTGCATGGGCAGTGATAGGAGAAGAGGATGCTTAACCCCTTCCTGCTTTTGCCATCTCCCCAGTATAAACAGACTTCCCAAGCTGTTATTTCCTGCAGAGGGAGGAAAAGAATACAAGCATGACAGGAGGGCATATTCCCATGTAGAACTAAGGAGCTTAGGCTCGGAAATGGGATTTAGGTCAGGGAAACAGCAAGGGGTAAAAGGTTAAATGCAGCCCACAACCACAATTAAGCAAATTGGCAGGCTGTGGGAAGACCCATAGTGCAGCCTTAAAAGGAATTTCACATTTCTAAGTCCACTGAAGTCAGCTCTGCTTAGAATTGCACTGCCAATGTTGGTCTTGGCTCCCTTGGAAGGGACCATGGCTCATTGCTAGAGCACATGCTTTGCAGACAGGAGGAGTGAGCCTAAGAATGGTCTACTCAGAAGTCAGTCTCATGTTATTCGGTGAGGCTTACTCCCAGGAAAGTGTCCTTAGGATTGCAGGCAAGATAGCCCAGGTTTCAATTCTTGATCTCTCCAGTCAAAGGATCTCAAGCAACAGGCACTGGGGAAGGCCTCTCTTAGACCTTGGAGAGCTGCCACCAGGCAGAACAGGCAATATGGAATCAGATGGTTTTCAAACTGTGAGTGGGGACCCAAATGTGTATGTGGGGGGGAGAGTATTTTTGAATTTTGTTTCTCTTGTACCCTACGTTGCTCCCCAGCAGGGGCCCAAAGTGGTTTGCATTGTTCTCCTCTCCTCCATTTTGTCATCACAACAACCCGGTGAGGTAGGTTAGCCTGAGAGACAGTGACTGGTCCAAGGTCATCCAGCAAGCTTCCATGGCAGACTGGGGGTTTAAACCTGGGACTCCCAAATCCTAGCCTGGCACACCACCACACTGGCTCTCCTGCTCTTTCACAAGTGGGTCACAAGACCAGAGGGCTGGGGGAGGAGACAGGGGGAGGCTCAGGGCAAGTTTGACCCAGCGTTACATACAAAAATGACTCTGAAATACAGCCTATTGCTCAATGATGTTATATATAATGATGATGATGATGGGCCATCAAGTCATTAATTAATTAATTCATTCATTCATTCATTCATTCATTTATTCATCACTTTATTACAGTTTGTAACCAGCACAAAACAGTCCAGACATATCACAAACGGGGCCACCAAGTCTCAAATGATTCATGGCAAACCCTCATGGGGTTTTCAAGGCAAGAGATGAGCAGAGGTGGTTGGCCATAAATGCCAAAATTAAAAAATACAATATAAATGTGCTTATTGTTAACCAAAATAAGGTTCTTGTGTTTTATATTGGGAAAGGGGGAAAGTAGCATGTCATTAGTCTGCAAAAACTGCCCTAAGTTTAGAAAGGGGTCCCACTCTGAAAAGCTGGGGAGCCTTCAAAAAAACAAAACAAAATGGTGGTCTGACCTTCATATGCCACATCTGATGGAGCCCTCAGATGAAATCCTGGTCACCAAGTTGCACCTTGAGGTCTTGGGTTGGCTGGTTTCTAGACAACTTCCTTAGCTCTTCCATTCTGTGCCCCTTCGCAGGTATGCCAGAAGTCTGGTGAAATCTCTCTCCTCAAGCAGCAGCTGAAGGAATCCCAGTCGGAGCTGAACAGCAAGACCAATGAAGTGCTCAACCTGAAGGCCCAGCTGAAGGACATCCGGGGGAAGATGGAGCTGCTGGAGCTGAAGATTCAGGACTTGGAAGACTCACTGCGTGCCAAGGCCATGGAGCTGGAGGTCTGCGAGAACGAGCTCCAGCGCAAGAAGAACGAGTCAGAGCTCCTGAGGGAGAAGGTGAACCTGCTGGAGGAGGAAATTGAGGAGCTCAGGACAGATCTCACCATCCTCAGGGAGGAGAGGAAATGTGAGGTGGCCTCCATGGGCCAAGAAGGGAGCATAGTGGAGGACATGCAAGCCCTGTGGAGGGAAGTGGAGAGGTTGAAGGCAGAGCTCCAGGAGGAGCACAGCAACAACGAGCAGATGACGGTGGGCTTCCAGCAGGAACGGCAGACCTGGAAGGAGGAGAAGGAGAAGGTGATCCAGTACCAGAAGCAGCTGCAGCAGAGCTACTTGCACATGTACAAGAGAAACCAGAATCTGGAGAAGATGCTCCAGCAGCTGGCTGCAGGGGAGGATGGCAAAGAGCCCCTCGAGCTTGACCTGCAGGGTACAGATGTCCCTTATGAGGACATTATTGCCACTGAGATCTGAAGCATGTTGCATCCTCTGCCCACAGTGGAGGAGATGGGTGTCTCTCAACTGGTGTGTGGGGGTGGGTGGGGGGTGTACAGTCCAGGAAGGCCACCTGTTCGTTGGCGGAGGTCCTTGCTTGGCCAAAGTGGATCTCCAGCTGTTGTCACGCTATGGTTTTTTGCTTGTTTTTTTTTTGTCAAGCACTCTCCTCTCCCCAGTCATACCCAACACTTCTGACTGCATCGTGTTGAGAAAGGAGAGGGGTGGTTTTTCACCAGCTGACTGCTCAGACAGAGTAGCATCAACACAGGGACCGCCTTGCTACAGAATACGTAAGAATCCCTGTGCCAGGTAGAATAGGGCGCTCCCTCTTGCCTGCCAGCCAGGTACAGAGATTGCCAAGGAAAGAGGGAAGAGTAGCCCATTGCCACTCCCCGTGGTGCTGAGAGATGCCGCTGCAGCTCCCTTGCTCCCGCCAAGCCACAGCACAAGGACTGTTCATGCTTTAAGACCCTCCCCGATTGTTGTGTGGGAGGACTGGAAGAAGGGCAGCCTTTGCTCCGTCGTGCCTCTGATTGTGACACAGAGAGAGAGAGCTTGGTGAGACCACCTCACAGGTCCGTGAGGTATCCTCTTGAGTCTGATTGGCTGAAGATATGCAAGCAGCTTGATCTCCTTAAATGAGGAAGAGAGGTGCAAGAGGATTCTGGGATATTCTGGAGAACCAATGAGGCTGGGGTTGTGACTCTGCAGTGGGAGGCACTGGCAAACCACCTGTGCTTCTCCCTCACCTTGCAAACCCATTCCTGAAGTCACCATAAGCCAGCTGCAACTTGACAGCACTTACAGATATACATAATCAGGTTGCAAGGCAAGACCTTCCTTGTCTGGGAGAAAATAACCCCGTTTTGCTAACTGCCTCTTTTACCAGGATAGCTCTCGATTCAGAAAAAAAAATGGGTTAGAGTTCTAGGTTTCTAGAAGCCATAATCTGGCAATCAGCCACTGGATCTTCCCCTTTCCTTCCTCATAATTCAGCAAGACCTCTCCCCCACAGCTCAATGAGAGTTGGGAGGGGTATTTGTGGGGGAGGGGCTCTGAAATTTCCTTGTATTTTGAACAGGAATGTTTGTATTAATTTCTCTACAATGTGAATGTTTTATGGATCTTTTTAATTTTGCAAATACTGAGTGTTTATGTTCCCACATTCTTCCCCTTTTTTACTTTTTGCCACTGACCAGGGCAGTTCCAGCTAAATATAGGACAGCCCCCTCCCCTTCCTCTTTTGTCCAGACATTCCAGGGGCTGTGAAATATAAATGCGGTGGAAAGATGGAGGAGGAATGGAAGCAGATTAGCAGATAACAGGAGGGAACATGGCAAGAGGCTCCGTAATGCAGGCAGATGGATCAGAAGATAACTGTGTTCTTGGACAAGGAGTGAGTTACAAATCCAAGACATTCCAGGGAGCTCTCTGCATTCTCATCCTCTTGTTTCTCCCATCCATCATGTCTGGTGGGAGAATGCAGCTTTTTGGAGCAGCAGCCCTACCCACAATGCCAAGGGAGATGTAAGGACTCTGTTCTTCCCTAGGAGACCTTGCATGTGTTCTCTTGATCAACCTTCAGTAGTCCTCTTCTTCCTAAGCCTTCCAATTGAGATTCGTTGTTCTTCTTTGGTGGAACCATAGATCAGCAAGACAGTATATGCTTTGAGTGCAGAAGGTTCTAGGTTCGGTCCACGACATCTCTGGCTAAAAGAAGTGTTAGGAAGGCCCCTGGAGAGCAGCTGGCAGCCAAAGCAGACGATACAGTGCTGGGTGAGTTTGACTTGGTATATAAGTTGTTTCGTTTATTTTGGGAGGGTTGTAGTTAGTGGAGCACATAGTTTGCATGGAGAAGATCCCAGGTTCAGTTGTGGTCATCTCCAGTTAAAGAGGTCTGGGGCAAAAGTATTGGGAAAGAATGTTCTGTGATGAAGACCATGGAGAGAGTCTTTGGGGAGTGGCTGTGGCTCTGTGGTAGACCATCCACTTGGCCGGCAGGAGGTCCCAGGTTCAACCCCTGGTACCTTCAGTTAAAAAGATGAAGAAATAGGTCATGTGAGGGCTGCTGTCCATTACTTTTAAAGGGGACAGCTCAGTATAAGCCAGTGTTCTGTGATCCAGCAAGCCATACCCAGGCTTGAGCAAACTGAGGACATTTGTTTCAGGACAAGGGCATCTCAAAAGTGGACTGAGAGCACTGATTTGGTCTTTCTAGGTGCTCCAGTGTTGGACCTTCAGCTGCTTCCATTACTTTGATGACAAACAACTTTGCCATCCTAAACCATAGCAGCTCCTCTCCTATGACCCTGGAGGATTTCTTGTCAAATCCTCCCATTGGATCTGAGAAGTTCTTCTTGCTGCTCTGTGGCAGATCCCGGCATTTCTGGCTCTGCTTTAACCCCCAAAAAATCTGAATGAATTGAATTTAATACACAAGGCAGTGGTCTTGCATAAACCAATATAAGTATACCCCCCCCCAACATCTTGCACAGTAAAAATGTGCTTTTGCAAAGGAAAGCTTGTAATGGAGGGGTCAGTCAATTTACACAGATCAGTTGGCACATCCACACATCATCTTGAGACAATTGAGTGCCACAGATTCATGAAGAATTTGTCATGTGGCAAAGGATCATCACATCCAACCTGCTTTTTTACTTCACCACTGTGCAGCTTAACTGTGGTCAGATTCACTGGACTGCATTCTCAGCATGTCCATTTTTGTTATTCTGACTCTGTTGTGATTCATGTTTGTGAACACCTTCCTTCATGGAGTTCAGAAGAGGATACACAGGGCAATCCCTCATTATTCTTGCATCCATGGTATAAGATGGGTTGGCCCACCATGACCCAGTGGCCTGTATCCAACCACATTCCAAAGATTTAAGGGTGCATAAGATTTTTAAGGGGGCAGCTGTTTTTGCAGATTCTACCCTCCCATTATAGACCTGCATTATGCTGTTCTTTAGGGTCCACCGACCTTCCCAGGAACAAAACTGCAGGGGAATCTGTGGGGCAGGGGCAGGGGCATTGGCAGCCTCCCTCAAAAGAGAACAGAAGTGCCCTCAAGTCTTCAGTTGGGTACAGGCCAGTAACTTGCCTGCTGAACAAGGATTTGAATCCCTGCCCAACACTGTTACCCCTTCTCGGCTGGATATTCTGTAGTTTTAAAGCGCTTGATGGAGATCAGAAAACGTAGCCCGTTCATTTTTATCCTTCCCTTTGTCCAAGGGTCTCATGCATACTTCTCCCTTCCTCATCATGAACTTTGATGACACTGTGGGGATTCACACCTGGGCTTGGATTCAGTGGCCCCATTCCACACACACTTGGCTCCAGCAGGGCTGCCTGCTTCCTCCGTTGTGCAAGGCAGAGAAAGTGCTGAGAAAGCTCCAGGAAGTTAACCCCTTGGCATTTGGCATCTAGATTATTCCAAAGGGGTGGCCAACTTAGCCTATTGTAGCAAAAACGAAACAAGTCTAATCTTTAAAGTGCCACTGGACTCGCTGTTTTATTTTGCATCTAGGACTTGAGAGAGAGGCTGAAAATCCGATGGACATGGACTCCATGGCTTCTTGGCAGCCAGGAAGGACTGTGAAACAGTCTCTGTCTTCCCCCCCCCCCCCACCCCCAAACTTGTGGTGAGGAAAAATCATTCTGGGGCTTGTGAATGTAAACCCCCTCTCCTCCTCTTCTCTGCCTGCTCCTCAGCTAATTGGGTTTGTGTGCATATGCTTCTGATTAACAGAATTTGCATTGTTAATTGCATTCCCAACGCAGGCCTGCTCCCTGGTGAACTGCCAATGACCCCTTGGGGTTAATTACTTTGAGGTGGGAGGGACTCGGTGCTGCCTGCCTGTCATGTCCTGCTGGGATGAAACTTCCTTCTGCTCTCCCTGGCCCTTCCCCCCACACACACACTTCCCCTCACCTCGGGGCAGAGGAACAGCTGTTGGCAGGCTTCATTAAGATAAAAGGAAATCATTTTGGTTTGTGTTCTTTTTCCCTGAGAGAAACCTTCAGGCATCTTTTACAACAAGACGGCAAAATGCTTCCAGCACAAATGTACAGCCCCACTGAAACATCATCCCTGCTGTGCGGTCACTTGAGTTCATTTGTGCTGAAGCTGCTCGGGTGGGGCTCCCTCTGCCTCAGGTTCATTGTTTCGTTTCTTATATTGGCATTGGCAGGGGCAAAAACACATTGTGATATTTTGTTTCTGGACTGGGGGTGGGGTTAAAATCGACTTCCTGTGTGCCAAACGACGATTTCAGCATCTGGGAATTGTTTGTTGAATGGAAGCTGGAGGTGGCCCCTTTCTCTTTCTCCTGCTGCTGGGCACTTTTTGTTGGGCATCACCTTCCAGCCCTGAGAATTCTGTATTTTGGCAGGAAAGAGCAGAACTGGGGCCATAGCCCATAAGAACATTTTAGATGAGGTGACAGCACAAGCCCCTTGATTGAAGTGTGAACAACGGAGGCTCAGGTTGCATGGATGCTGAAATAGCCATTTCTCCCTATGCCTGCCTGGTACAAATGTGGAGAGTGGCCATAGCCACACCCCTTCAGTGCATGGGGAATTGAAGCTGGTTTCCTCAAGCCTCTTTCCCACCTCCCAGCAAAAGCTATGGCTGAGATTTGGAATTTGCAGTGAGATCTCCATATTAGGTCTGTACCCGGGAGGCTGCCAGTGGGAACGCCGCTCCTCCCACCTAGAACGTTGATTCACCCCACCTACGGCTTCGAGGGGGGAAACAGCTTTCCCTCCACCTCTTTGCGATATTGCCATTTAAAAACAGTTACCGTCTTCAAATAGGAATGTTTCTGGTTTAAAAATAACCAGTGGCAGCTGGTACCCTCTGAAAGTGGAAGCACTCCAAACTCCACCCTGTTCTGCCAGGCCAGGAATCTCTCCTGGTGGATTTGGCAAGATCCTTATATTTAAATGATCCCAAAAAGATCCCCCTTGAGCTACTGTGATCACAGCAGGTTGCTTAAGGAGCTTCCGAACTTAAATTCCTTCTGGTTTATGTCTTCCTAATGCTAATGATTCATAGATGCTAAAAGACACACAGGCTTGGCAAGATGGTTAGAGGGGGTTGTAAGGAAATAACTGGTGTTTCACTAGTTTCTTGGATGGCCCACCTGGAAAGCTGGAAAGCCTACTTCACAAGGAAGGTGGATTAATGGGCTGCTTCCACACAGATATTTTTCTCCACCATTGCTTCCAAACTGTCCTTTCTTATCCATCCATTGGAAACCTGGCAAATTGCAGATTGCTTTATTTCTGTCACCTTGGATGCACATTAAATGTACTTAGCTGTCAATGTTATTTTTAAAATTTCCATACTGCTTTTCTGTAAACAGGTACAAAGCCATGTACTAGTTATTTATGTATGTTGCCAGTGCACAGTGTCTGAAAAGCCATTTAAGCTTGATGGAAAAGACTGCCTCATGAGGCAGCTGAGAATTCTTTGCTGGCAGTTCCTAAGCTATTTTGCAGATCTGCAGTTCTCTAGATTTCAGGCAAAGGTAAAAAGTGAGTCATAACAGGTAAAGGATTCCAGTTTGCACTGTGCTGTGCCTTCAAATTTATTATAAGCCAGCTGAGCGTACAATGCGATCAAGCCCAATGATAGACTTGCACAGGAAGTTGCCTTCAAGTGAGTCAGACCATTGGTCTATCATCAAGGCAAGAACTGTCCACTCAGACTGGCAGCAGCTCTCATGTGGCGGTCTCACCTACTCCCTGGTTCAGTCCTTTTAACTGGAGATGCCAGGAATTGAACCTGGGGATTTTCTGCATGCAAAGCAGTTGTTTTACCACTGAGCCACAACTCCTTCCCCTTCTTTCCCAGAGCAGAGATGGCTTTAGCCATTGGCACCCCAAGAGACTGACTCTGAATCCAGCAAGCTATGGTTCCCAGAGAAGACCTAGTTAATGCAAACAAAAAGGGGGCTGTACCGTTAATGGGACAGGAAGAAAACACAACAATGTAAGGATAATAAGGTGCAACAGCAATTTAATATGCAATCCTGTTTCCAGCAGTGTATGAAATGTAAGGCTTTCCAGTTCCACTGTATATGCCAGTTGTTTAGAATCTCAGTTAGTCTAGAAGATCTGTTATAATGAACCCACAGCCTTTACTTTGCAAATCCAGTTCCAGCTGTCCTGGCTTTTCCCACCATACCATAGCTCTGCACTAAGGGAAACACCAGTTTGCAGTATTCCTCTTGTACCACACATGGGCCTTTCTGATATGCATTGCAGAAATAGGTTGCCTTTGGCTTTTTGCTCATGTGATTCATGCACACAGAATGTATGCAGCACTGTTGTTAGTTTGCAGAGCATTTCAACTTGCATTGTAGCAGGTAGAATCTGAAGGTAGTAAAATGGGATGAACCACTTCAGTCTGCAGGTGGGGATGGAGAGAGAGAGCATTTAAAGCTTTCTTCTGTGTTAAAAAAAGAAGCTCCCTGCATATAAAAAATCAGGGAGAAAGCAGCTTTTCAACACACGGAATTATGAATTTAGGGGAAGCTGCTCTGGGTGAGTTTGCATGGCTCAAGATCGTGTTTTAAACTGTTGCAACTACAGTTGCCAAGTATGGGTAGGGAAATTCCTGGAGATTTGGTGGTGGAGCCTGGGTATAGTAAGGTTTGGGGAAGGGAGGGACCACTGCAGAGTATTATGCCATAGTAGAGTCCACCCTCCAAAGCAGCCATATTCTCTTGGGAAACTGTAATTCAAGGAAAACTTCAGGCCCCACCTGGCAGTTAGCAATCTTAGCTGAAGCCCATGTAATGTTGCTGAGCTCCTACTAGGATCCAACCTCAACATGATATGAAAACAAATCACGTGACTTTGCCCACCTCCATGGGCCCCCAGGGTGGAACCACGAATGCAATCCTAAGCACCTTGCTAACTCTTCTTGAACTCCATGTGCTTAGGATATGAATTCAGCGTGCTTAGGATATCACTTTTCTTTAGGACTGCACTGCACAGTACTTTGAATTTTATTCCCTTAGTTGTCCCCTTGTCCTGACCCCTTGTCAGATCTTGGAAACTAAGCAAGGTCAGCCCTGGCTAGTATTTTAATGGGAGACCTTCAAGGAATACCAGGGTCCTGATGCTGAGGCAGGCAACAGCAGACTACCTCTGAATGTCTTTTGCCTTGGAAACACTACAGGGTAACCATAAGTCAGCTGCGACTCGATGTCACTTCCCACCACTAGTTGTCCCCTCCCCACCAGCACCCTGGCTGTGTGTGCGCCATTTGCATGGCAGACATCCTCAGCCTTTGTGGGCCTTGAAAAAGTGTGCATGCACATGAAAGCGCATGCCTTGAATAAACCTTTGTTGGTCTTAAAGGTGCCACTGGACCCTAAATTTGTTATACTAGTAGTAGTCTCTTTATTCGAGAACTACAATCTGGATAGGAAAGATGAGAGAGAGGATAGTATTCTAGTCTAAGGATGGACTCAGATGGTGAGAGGCCATCTGAGTTATGGTGCCAAGATGAGGACAGTGTGTCCTCCCTCTTGGTGTGTGCAGGAGGAAGGAGAGAGAAGTTCTGGGGGAGAGAATGAACAGAAGGAAGGAAGGAAGTTATTCCCTGAGATCTCCGTTCTCCATATCAGAGGGATAGTGATAGGAGAGTAAACACAGGAAGGAAAGGTCAGTGTGACTATCTAGCTATCTGTCTCTCTTGCCGCAAAGTCTGGGGGACAGCGCCTTCACTTCTAACAGTGACTTGGCAGCATTTTACAAACAGAGACAGACAGCATCTTGTTTAATTCAGACCTTAAAAGTGAGTGGCCAGAAAAAAGGACCTGCTAGAACATAGCTGTGATTTGAACTGATGGTTTTGCGGCTCACAGCTGACGTTTCCTTTGCTTCGTTCCTTCCTTTTCCCAACAGTTGCTGAGTAGGATCAGAGGTGCTCATTTTAAGAGGGGATGGGTTCTCAAGGCCTTGCTGGACTTCCAAGACTCACAGTGTCTGAAAGGGACTTGATGTTTTGCACAGTGAATATCTGGGCCGGTGGGGAAGAAATCCCCTGGCTTTACCATTCACTGTACTCAGCACACAGGACAGCTGTGAAGGGTGTTACTGGCTAACTGGCCTGCGCTGGTGGAGTTTGAGAAGAGACTTAAATACTCTGGGAAGGCAGGGGCATTGATCCTGTGAGCGAGAGGGCAAGTGGATTGATTTATTAGTGGATAACTTAATTTGTGTTTAAATGATCCCATCATTTTCCGAAATGGTTCTCGACATCTGTTCAACAGAGTAGGTGCGAATCCACTTTGGGTCAGCTTGGCTCCTGTGTGATGGGATTTCAGGGGAATAACTGAGCTCCACAGAATGGTTTCTTCAAAAGGAAAACCAGCTCTGGGAAGGAGCAGAGAAGGAAAGAGTGTGCACTGCTTCTCTGTTCCAAATCTTCCTCCTTTCAGTCACTTTTCCCTCCTCTACAGGGGTTCCATACTTGATTCCGCCTTTGCAAGTGCACCACCAGCAGGAGGTGTAGAGTTACCAACTCCGGGTTGGCAAACTCCTGGAGATTCAGGGTGTTGGAGCCTGGGGAGGACAGGGACCTCGGTGGGGGTCCAATGCCATACAGTCCACCCTCCAAGGCATCCATTTTCTCCAGGGGAATTGGTCTCGGTAGTCTGGAGATGAGCTATGATTCCAGGAGATCCCCAGGCCCTACCTGGAGACTGGCATCCCTAAGTGCTTAAGAACACATGCCCCTTGGTTTCCCCACTCTAAATCCCCTTTCCCCAAACCTGTTTCTTTCTTTTTAAAAAAGTGCCCATCAAGGTTCCTTTATGTACTTCTGCATATGACCTTTAGTTATGCCCCGGGCCAGTCCCTGGGGTCACAGCTCAGCCACCAGAGCCATGCTTGCAAGCAGCAAGAGAGCCCTGAGAGGGCATTCGCTGTCTCTAGCTGCTTTAGGGAGCATCTGGTTTGCCTGGGAAAACATCCTGGCTGGGAACAAGTCCACAGCCACACGCTCTGCTTCATCCCACTACTTTGTAATTCAAGAATGTCAGGGTGCGCCACCAGGATGCTAGATTCCTTCTGCTGCCGTTTGCTCTCTCAAAATCAGGATTTCAGGCCTTGAAAAGTCACCAGAGTTCTATGGGAAGACATCATTGTGTGTGTGGAGGGGGGTTGTTGGGCTTGTTTCTTTCTGTTTGGCTTCAGTGTTTCCCATGTTTAGCTGGAGGGCTAGAAGTTTCCTCGTTTATAAGGAACAGGTGAGAATGTCATGCGACTTCCAGAATCCAGAGAGCTTGGGGCTGTGTCACGCGTTCTGTATTAAGAATGTACACTGGTCACAATTAGAAACAGCTGGGTCATATTCTGCTGTGAGGTACCGTACACGTATCAGAAGGCCGTGGCTGCCCATGTATATAAGATAGGGAGTAGATGTGTGTAGACACTTCAAGCTTGGTGGTGTACACTGAGTGTACATCCTTAATCCATAGCGTCTAGGAGGGAATCGTAGGGCTCTTCGGTTTAGTGCAGGGGTGGGCAAATTGCAGCCCGCGGGCCACATGTGGCCCGCCACAGAGTTTTTTGCGGCCCGCCAAGACAGTCGGCCACTTAGTTTCTCAACAAGCAATCTCACTCCTGATTTCAAAAAAATTGTAGAAAAGTGTGATAGGGCACATTTGTCTCATTAAACTGATTCTAAAATTAAATGTGCTTGCAGCTATAGATGATATGAAATTAGCACAATAAATAAATTGAATAAAACTACCACTATTTTATTTAATTTATATTTATTGATTTTTATGATACAATTTATACCTTTTCTGAAATGCAAAGTTAACTAATGAATGCAATCATTTTAAAAGGTGCGGCCCTCCGCTAACCTCCGCTCCCACAAAGTGGCCCCCCGAGCCAAAACAATTGCCCACCCCTGGTTTAGTGGAAAGCTGCCCGTGAGGATTTGGATGGAAGGTTGGCATTCATGACAGACCTGTTTTCCTGAAGGCCTGAGGTGAAGGACTGTTCTGAGTGGGAACTGAGGGTAGAACTACATGTTGTGAGGCAAATGCAAGACTTCCCAAGCTGTGGCTGGTTCCCCACAAGTGTTTTGTTCTGCCTTGGTTTTCTTACTGCACGTTGTTTTGGGGAGCATCCACAGGATGTTATCCTCTTCATCCTGCTTCGGGGTTCTCCCCCCCCCCCTGCACTTTCCTGCAACCTTTCCCAAATCTGGTTTGATGCCTTTTTTAAGGATTGTAGCCTTTGCGTGCCATGTGGATGGGAACATCTTTTTCAGATCCCGCCCACATTGGCACTTTTCTCCTCACCTCAGTCCTTGTGGCCACCTTTTCCCTCTCCATTAGAGGGCTTTTTCAGTGTTGCTCATAACCAAGTAAGGGGCCATTTGCTATGACATAGTTCCACCCTGAGTTGAAAATGGAGGAGGAAGTACATTGCAGGAAAGCATACTTGTGTGGAAGAATAATCCTTTCTGCAGCTCTTCTCTCCTTGGTCTAAAAGTGCACACGAATTCGGTGGTACAGTCCTGAGGGGACAGGAAAGGACTGCATGCGGATCCGCTATTTGTAAACATGCATGTAAAATGCTCTCTCCAAGAAAAAAAAATCAAGTCCTCCAGGGGAGGGAGTGGTTCTAGCCCAGCTCACTCCCTGTTATCCTGGTTTTCTGCTTGTGGGGAAATTTGCACAAGACAATGTTTAAAAATGCAGTTCCTGAGCAGTCCTCAGAAAAAGCTATTTCCCACCCACATAGTAGTCAGCCCAGCTTTGCTGCGACCTTTTCCAAAACATCACAGGAAAGTGGGTTTGGGAAAGTTTTGCAAAAAAGTTGAGGAAAACCCAGGTTTTGCATGCAAGGCTGCAAGCAGTATGTTTCTGTGTGGAAGCAGGGAGGGAAAACACAACAGCATCCAAGCCAAGCCAAATAACACATGTGTAAGTGACCTTAGTCTCCTGCATGCATAGATCAGACTATTCCAATGCAGCTGGTTATCAGATTCAGAGTCTAGGGGTCAGATTTTCAAGGGCTGAATGCTGACGCTCATCTGCATCATGCTGTCCATTAGGGGTTGCCGGGTCTTGACGGTCCCACGGCAGAAGGTTCCAGCAGTGGGGATGAGCTGATATGGTGTCACCCTGATGCCTTGATGTCATTTCCGACCAAAAAACTAGAAGTGCCATCACTGCAATGTGGTGATGCTCAAGAAACCCTGCAGATCAGTACGGTTTGACCATAGAGATCCAGGGATTCCTAGAGCATCACGGCAACATGGTGATGCCACTTCCTTTTTTCGACTGGAAATGGTGTTAAGGCATCGTGCAACAGCATTTCCCTCTCCCTGTTTCCTCCCCACTGCTCATAAGAACAGTGGTGGGGACTAGGGAGGATTGGTGGAAGCCTCATGCCAGAAGTGATTAAGTGCCATCCCTATGTCCATACTGAACGTTGCCTTTGTGCCACTCTGCAACTGAGCCATGGCATCTGCACAGTAAACTTGCACTATTGCTGCTGCCACTGTTGTGATTGGTGTACCACATGTTAAAGACCCCTTTTGCCATGGTTTTCCACTTGTACCTTGGCCATGTATCCCTGGTTTGCCACAAATGATGCAGACACAGCTTGGTGCCATATGCACAAGATCACAAAAACTGGTGTGCTATTCCAACATAGGCCATTGCTTGTGTTTATGCAGCTTATGTTACTTTGCAAAGCATATTGCGATCTTTTATTCTGTGTGCCTGCATGGTCAGTTGCTATGATTCCCATTTTACAGATGAGAAGGTGTGATGACCACATAAATGAGCATATCCCAGATGTGGGACTAGAACCCAGGTCAACAACTCTGTATTCTTTGCAGACTTTGACCAGCTAACCAGCTTACCTGAAAGGAAGACTAGATTTTTGCCCAAATGTGCCATCAAGAAGAGGGAGGGAGCATCTTAAATTCACATGGACATTACTATTGTGTACATGATTTTGAAAAACCCTGTTTTTGTGTGGATAGCCTTTTTCTTTAGGAGGATTGTCTTCCATTGAGGGTCATTTTCCTTTGGGGTAAATATGGTACTGCTGTGTTCACTCCTTGCAAACATGAATACTGGTTAGAACCTCCTCAACACCATAATCATGCACTGAGATCACGCAGGGTCATAAGGAGGATGTCCTTTTTACTGCTTTCTGATTATGAGCATAGTGAAGCTGTTAAGCCCTGACCTGATTGGCCCAGGCTAGCCTAATCTCGTCAGATCTCAGAGGCTAAGCAGGGTCAACCCTGGTTAGTATTTGGATGGGAGACCGCCAAGAAAGTCCAGGGCTGCTACCCAGAGGCAGGCAATGGCAAACCACCTCTGAACATCTCTTGCCTTGAAAACCCTACGAGGTTGCCATAAATCAGCTTTGACTTGAACACTTTCAAACAACATTAAAGGGGAGGTGTGCTTGGACACGAAAGCTTATGCCGCGAATAAAACTTTGTTGGTCTTAAAGGCGCCACTGGAATCGAACTTTGTTCTGCTTTCAAACGTCATCACTGGAGCTATTAAGAGAGAGCCAAATCTCCCCAGGGGTCTTGGGAATGCACCTGAAGACTTCACTCCAGCCCATCTCCCCAAAACATTACAGGCACCTCAGAGAATCCCCCTGTCACCAGCCATATATCTCTTCCCCCCATGTGACAATGCCTGGGGATGCTGACTTGCTGTCATTGCACAATGCTGTGTTTGCTTTTGACAGTACACGTTGCCTCCACATCACTCACCCGTCCCATCCCAGACCCGCCTGGGAGGTTGTAAATATCAGACTTGTCTTCCCCCCCCCCTTTAATGTTGTTATTGGCAGTTTTTAATATTTTTAATGTTATTTCTGGTGAATGATGTAAACTAATTCTATGTTTTTATGTATAAATAAATTTGTAAAAATCAGAGTTATGTTCTTGGGTTTTTTTTTCTCTTTTCTTACATTTTCTGGATTGGTAGAACATTGAGCCTATATGAGTGGGCTGCCACACGATTAAATACAATTTTAGATGGGACATAAATGTGATGTAAGAACTTAACTCTGTGACTTTGCTCACCTCCAAAGGTTTGTGTAAACTGGGCCGATGCCTGCCCAATGCAGCCACAGTGGCCTGCTAGAGATCTGAAGCCCAGGCAGCCCAGGATAAATGAAATGCTTGAGAGCAAGCAGAGAATGCACAAGTACCTTCTTTTGCTTCAGTGGCATCACATTTAAACCAGGGCCCAGTCACACGTGAACACCCATGAAGCTGCCTGATCCTGAATCAGACCATTGGGTCATCAGGGTCAGTATTTTCTGCTCAGACTGGCAGCAGCTCTCCACAGTTGGAGGTCTTTCACTTCACCTACTACCTGATCCTTACCTGGAGATGCTGGGGACTGAACCTGGGATCTTCTGCATGCCAAGCAGATGCACTACCACTAAGCCACAGCCCCTTCCACTCATGCATGTCAGCAGTATTTTTTATCCCTATGCAAATGTATTCATTCTCTTAATCATGTAGTCCTTGGTGGAGCTAGACCCATCTAGGTCTACTGAACTCTTAACTCTGTTCCATTACGATAGATCCAGATGGTCAGCCGTGTTGGTCTGAAGCAGTAGAACGAATTTAGAGTCCAGTGGCACTTTTAAGACCAACAAAGGTTTATTCAGGGTATGAGCTTTCGTGTGCAAGGCACACTTTTTGAAAGCTCATACCCTGAATAAACCTTTGTTGGTCTTAATGTGCCACTGGACTCTAAATTTGTTCTTCTGTTCCATTACATTCCACACCATGGGAAAAGCATTCCTTCTTGTGTGATACAGAAAAGAGAATGCCTCTTGTAAGAGAGTGGCAGCTACCCATACTTTTTTGTATTTAAAGAAATCCGTCCCATTAAGTTAGAGACCCTCTCTTTTTTTCAGAAAAGCAAATTTCCAAATTCAGAAATGCATGACATCCATCTACAGGTTTCCTGCCATCTTGTGTTTTGCAGTGTTTGTCTTCTGAGCACATACACAGAGCCAGAAAGAGTCATGATGGTTGGGAAAGGTCTCCCCCCCCCCATAATTAAGGTAGCTGACAATTTTCTGCCTTTTTAATGTTGCCCCAAATCTGCCACTTGAGACAGCCATGAGCATAGTCGACCCTGTGTCTTTACATCAGATCACAGCTGTGGGAGTCACAATCTTGCAACCCCAAAAAACCCAGCTGACAAAGCCCCATATCCCACTGTGAGGGGGTAGGTATATAACAAGGGGGTCATGGGGAACCAGGCAATGCACACTATAGTGACCTCCAGTGTGTGATGTGGCCTTCACCCCCAGTAGGGCTTCTTTGGCTTACGCAAGTGAAATGATGAAGCAGCTATCACAGTTTATAATAAGGCTGAAAGTGACAGCCCAGGGGAGGTTTGACATATTGATTTCCCCTCACCCCTTGTCTCTGTGTCTTGGCTGTGACAGCTAGATGGAATATTTGCTAATGGCAGATGCTGCTCATCACATGCAATCATGCATGTGCCTGATTCCTTCCTCGCATTCTTTCTCCCGTGCAAAAAGCCACCAGCAGGCGTGAGTTATGACTTAGTTATCAGGAACCCCATCTGCTACCTGTAAAACCTCCGGGAGTAAACAAGAAAGAGCGGCCGTAATACGTTCAGTCTTGGGCAGTGATCATTTCAAGGAGCAGGGTGAGAAAGACACAACACTTGCAGCTTTTCTGTTGCCCTGCAAGGCGCTTATGCACTCTTATAGACATAAAAATCTATAAGTGTTAACTATAGACTGTGTTGTTGAATGTGTAAAAGGGATTGAGATGCAATACGACCAGATCGCGATGCCAGCTGAACACACACGCCAGCTGACGCCTGAGACAATGTGCCAGTGATTCCTGAGGTCGCCAACTCCCAGAGACTTCCCTTAACACAAATACTTGCACAGAAACAGCCACTCGCCATTGTGGTTTGAACATGTGCTTTCAGACGCCATTAGCATTGTTCTTCCTCGTGCAGGCAAAAAACAACAACCCACATTCTTTGCTCCGGAGAAATAAAAGGCTTATTCCCGCCTTCACATAGACAGTGAACTTGGCTAGCCAGAAACCAGTTCTACAGCTCAGAGACATTAAGCCCATCAGCGAAACAAAGGGTCTAGCTGATGAGTCATATCCGTCCTCCAAGTATCCAAGTATCTCTGTCACAATCAGGTAGAGCGTAACATTGTCCAACCCCTTAAGCCCCTCTCCTCTAGTGGACAGGGCTTTGGGGGCAGACCATCAAGGGGGGTCTCAAGGGAGGTGTCCAGTCACGCTCTCCCCCTGAGCCCCCCAATAAAAGAGGACACCCAGCAACGTGTTCTCTCTCCAGCTTTTACTACCTCTTACCCTACCCTACCTCCACAGCTCTTCGTTGCGCAGCCAGAGTCTCCACGTGTCGCTGTGGGTTCAGGACATGTGCCCCTAATCCCCTCATAGCCTCCCCTTATTTTTCCAGTGGGAACTCAGCATCTCTCTGGACAGGTAATTATTGCCTTCAATGGATACCAACGATATTCTTGCTAATGCAACCATCTTTGCTCTATCTTTATTCCTTAGGCTCTGTATAAGTGAATGTGTGAATCTGTATTGTTTGCCTGAGTAAGAACCTTACTCAGTAAAGTAACTATTTTATTACTGAAGCCAGCCTCTTGTTTATTTCTGGTGCTTCTGGAAGAGGTGGGATCTCTGTATATATTGGTGGTGACCCCTTTTTGCCTATTGCCAATTAATTTATAAGCTATAATTCCCCAATATTGATAAGAAATCAAGACAATTTGGCTAACATTTCTGCATGTCATCCCGACTTCCTTCCAGGGTGTCGTACACCTTTGTATTAATATAGCACTTTATGTGCATATGGGAAGTCTGCAAAAGCCATTGCAAGTGCTTGGCAAGTTCTCCGGGTATGTCCAATGGAGCCATGTTTCACAAGTCCTCTGTTAGTTTTATTATCTACTGCTTATCAGCAGCTAATGTTGGGGTGTTGCTGTCATTTTATGGGAGTCTTAAAGGACACCATTCAGAGATAACGTGAAGAGTGGAGCAGGATTGCATTTTTCTGGGCTGAGATGAGTTTGACTCCATCCTGTCTTTGCAATGAATATGACAGATAAGTCCTCGTATTGTAGTGGTTAAATTGATGGGAGACCCAAGTTCAAATCCGTGAAGCTTGCTGGATGACCCTGGGCCCGTCACCCTTTCTGTTAGCCTAACCTGCCTCACAGGGTTGCTGTGAGGATCACCTGCAGAACAGGAGAGCCATGCTTGGAACTATTTGGAGGTGAGCATATGATAGATAGGTGCAGATGCCAACAAATAGCTGGTTCAGTGGTCATTTTATTTCTTGCCCAAGTCTTTTCTGGTTTGTAAAATGCATGGGGAGAACCCCCCTATAGTGATCCACTGCTGAGATTGGGAGGGGAAGGGAGGCAGGCAGTCCTCAGACTTTCTTGGTTGGTGACAAATCTGAGTCGGGTCAATAATGCCCCACCCCCTTTGGGCTTTGCTGTGGGGTCAGCTTTGTAGGAACATTGTGCTGTGTGGAACCACACTTGGAAATCTGCTTCCATCTGCCCGCAGATGAACGATGGAGCAAAAGTGGTAAATGATCCAAGTGTAGAATAAAGCAGGGTCCAACTATTATGATAAGGAATCAGACATCTCTTAACATTTCCATATCAAAATGGAGGAAGCAATCTGACCACAGCTAAAGTTGCCAACCAGCCTGGAGAACACAGACTCTTCTTCCTTCCAAGTTCCTTGGTTTCTTTTATGTCATGTATGGCTAGGACTAGTTCATAATGTTAAATACTAGGTGTGTAAATTGTATTTTAATAATCTAAACCATTGAAACAAAGATTCCCAAGTGGAATCTGCCAGGGTTGAGGGTTCTTGTTGGAATATTTAGAATGATAGAGTTGAACTGATGATGTGCATAAACAGGATATTACCTAGCTAAGCTGTGACCAATCAGAAGTAGAGAATATTTTCCTGGGCTAGAGTGGGTAGTGACTGACTAGTATAATTGAAGTGTCCTTTAGTTTTGTCACTGGCTGATCAATATATTTGAAGATGTGCCTTTGATCACGTATGCATTTCTTTGATCTTTTATGGCAGAATATCCTGCCTTTGTTCTGAGAGCTGTGAGCAGAGACAGAGTCGCCATTCCAACTTCAGCTTCTAACCATGTAAACAGTAAGATGTTGTCACTTAGCTAAGAACTGTATTTCTTGTTCTTCTTCCAATGTAACTCCCTCCCTTATTTTTCTAGTTAAAGTTTGTCTCTTTTAAGGCTCAAACACAAGGTATCAGCTCTTTACTTATTTACTCCACAAAACCTATACAAATCCCAACAGTTCTTGCCCGTGATGCCATGATGCTCCTTTTACCCCGTACCTGTTCTGACTTTACAGGTGCATGAATGTGCATCAGCACGCACATCAGCACATTGCGTGCCATCTCCCTGTCACATGTATCTGTCAGCATGGAGCATAGACCCTGTTGCCTCCTCCACCCTCAGCTATCAAGCCTCTACAGCCTACACAAAAAATAACAGGTTGTTTCTCTGTGCTGTGGTCCCAGTTCATGCTGAACCCTCTCCCCAGCTTTTCTTTAGAGCCAAAAGGCACATTTGTAGTTCCAGGCATAGAACACCAACCACACATCTGGCTTGGCCTTTGACCTCATTCAGCTCATGCAAAGATTTGCCTTTTCTCCTCATCACATCACCTTGGATCTCATTTTCTTTAGGTTGTCTGCCTGCAGTCAGGCAGCCATTTGCTTTATAATGGTACAACATCTAGCCCATTGGAGGAGATTTTACAGATCATAAATGACAATGGAGTCAGTCCCTCTGGAAAGGTGATTTAAATGCCAAAGGAAGGGCTTACTGAATGGCCCTTGGAAACAGAGCTGCTGCACAAAAGTGTCTTATAGTCAGAATGGATCAGGACATCACCATTTAATTATAATACTTACACCTTGCCATTCCTCTTGGCCAGAGGTAGTTATAAACTCAGGGATTATAAACACATCACCATTACCCAGAGGTCTTCTCACAGGGTTGCTGTTATAAGGATAAAATGGTTGAAAGAAGAGTGAAGTTGTAAACTGGTTTGGGTCGCCACTAGGGAGGAAAGCAGAATATAAATATCAAAAGAAATCATTTGTGATTTGCTTCTGCAGAGAGTTTTGTTTGGCACTGCTAAGTTTTCTGTTCCTTGGCTCCATCATGAACCAAAGGGGGAGACTGCGACCAAGAAGTCAGAAAGAGACTGAGACTGGGAAGGGCAGCCATGAAGGAGCTAGAAAAGAATGTGTTGCTGGCGACCAGGATCAAGTTAATTCATGCCATAGTATTCCCCATTACTAGGTAAGGGTGTGAAAGTTGGAGAATGAAGGAAGCTGATGGGAAGAGAGTGGATTTATCTGAAGTGTGGTGCTCGAGAAGAGTTTTACAGATACGGTGGACTGACAAAGAGACAAATAAGTGGGTTCTCGGTCCAGTCAAGCCTGGCCTCTCCCTAGAAACTAAAACGACAAAACGGAGGGTATTGTACTTTGGTGACATTATAAGAAAACAAGAGTCACTGGAAAAGACAATAATGCTAGGAAAGGTAGAAGGCATCAGGAAAAGAGGAAGACCCAGCATGAGATGGATTCACACAATAAAGGAAGCCATGGCCCACAGTTTGCAAGACCTGAGCAAGGCTGTTAATAATAGGACATTTTGGAGGGCATCAATTCACAGGGTCACCATGAGTTGGAAGCAACAGGGTGGCACTTCACACACACACACACACAAAGAAGAGCCATGGCCAGTTTTAACTCCAAACAACATGGCAAGGCAGTGTCTTTCTCTCTCTCTTCCCTCAAGAACTGGCACTGCACTTCTGCCAGATTTTCCTAATCCCCCAAAACAGCTGCCTTGGAAAATGAGTGCAGACCAAAGGAAGCCACCTTGATCACAGGCCGAGGAGAGGCTGCCTCCCCCATTTTTTTAAATATGCAAATACACCACGGCCAATTTCCTCAGCTCCCCTGCTCTCCTTCTGCAGTGTTCCCTGCCTTACATCTGCCAGCCCAGCCTCAGGTCCCTTGGGGAGGGTACCGGGCAAAGCTTAATGTTTGTTCTCCTCTGTTCCATTAATGAAGAGCCAGCTGCTCCTTGGCTCTCCCAGGAGCTGAAATCAAATGGCTGCAGAGCAAACCCTGTGGGCAATCCTCATTAATTGGTACTTCTACAAAAATTAAGACCTAAAGCCCTGTAAGGGCAGCAGCTGGGGGAATCAGCAGGTTCCATTTAGCAGGATACCTGCCGCCTGCCTTCTGTGAAATCTCAGTCTGTTTGCTTAGCATCCAGCTAAGTACTCATGTGTAATGCACATGGTCGATCGGATGATCCAGACACCACAGAAGGGACTCCCAAATTTGGTTCACAGTTTTGCACAGAGGTGAGAACAACCTTTCCATTTATATCCCAGGCCTGTGCATGGCGGGATGCTAATAACAGAATCTGTCACCTGGAGAAATAGCCTTAACAGACTGTATTTGTCGCACCTTTGTTGATCTTCCAACAAAGAGAAAATTGGATCTTTTTCCTCCCAAGTCCTGGGTTTGTCCCTGGTGTCTCACTCACTACTATTTTACAAGTAGCAGGCCTCTCTGCTATTGTGCTGATGCTTTTTGCAGTGCTAAAACTGGCAAACCGAGACAGCACACAGAGAATCCCCCTGAGGCAGGTTGGACCAGGGATTGGACAGATGGGACAGTTTGTCCCTGCGGTGGATGTGCATTAGCTAGCTTAATCTACAAGACACTATGAATGAGGCAGCCCCAAAGATGACTCCAGATTAGAATGGAATGGGGGGGGGGGGGGAGTTAGGTAAATGTGGCCATCAGACTGATGCCAGAGTGGGAAAAGTTGTAGACGGGCTGGCAGAATTAGAGTAAGAACAGGGTTGGCTCCAGACTGAATTTTCCAGTAGCAGAATGGGCCTTTCCCACCTCCCACTACAGCCCACTGGTCTCCATAAAACGCTGCTCCTGGCAAATTGGGAATCTCGAGTAATGACATGAGGAGGATCTGCAGCAGGAAGGGGGAATTGGCAGAAACTGCCAGTTTAGTCTGGATCCGACCCATTGTTGTGGTTCCCCTTCCCAAACAGTGGAACATTTAAATCCCTTTTTATGGACACAGTTTCCTTTGCAGGAGAACGTGTTGCAGATGTGTAATGTTTTTTATAATAATCTTACGGTTAAAAAAAAAAAAGCAAAATAGTTCTCATATTTACTTGAAAGGAAGACAACTGCCCTAAAAAAATGGGTAAGCAACTGGTGGCCAGCTAAGTGACTCACCAACAGAGATGGAGGAGACCTCACTGGGCAGGCAAGGGGCTGGGGGGCAGGTGGGAATGTGGGTGAGCCACAGCACGTCCCTCTGAGTATTTACTTAGAAGCAAGGCCAACTGCATTCAATGAGGCTTGCTCCCAGGTAATTGTACAGAGGAAAGTGCTGTGGACAAGGCAGTGAAGGAGCAGTGCTCCCTTCCCTCCTGAGGCGAGTCCCCAGAAGGGGCTGCAACAGTATGGAGCAAGGGGTTATCATAAAGGTTTGTGGGGGCAGTGGTACCTACCAAAACCTAGAACTGGCCCTGGCAACATTGCTCCTTCACCCACAACAACCCAACCAGCTGCCTCTCCCAAAATTTATTTATATACCTAGATATTTATACCTTGCTTTTCTCTGCTATGGGAATCCAAAGCAGTTTACCACATCATCCTCCCACTCCTCTGTTTTATCCTCACAACAGCTACCCAGGTTAGGTTGAAAGTGATCAGTACAAGGTCAGGAAGGATAGTTCTGAAAGGGAGGAGCAAGCCATGCTTCCATCCGAGACAATGCAATATTTAGGCAATAGCTGAACATACAGGAAGAGCCATAAATGTTGGCTGTGCTGTGCTTCGAAGAGCTGCTTTATTCTGGGGCATCTGCCGTTCACCTTCTAGTTGGTGGCTTGGAGAGCATGGCATGCTTCCCCTTTTAGTCTGAACAGATTGCTGAATTGGGTCTAGCAGCACTAGTAGACCATGCCTCTAGCTATCCAAATCCTCTCTCTCTGCAAAGGTAGATGCATAGCCCGGTTCCCATAGTAACCGAGCACCTAACATCTCACTAACAGGTGCTAGTAGCCCCATTATCAGACTCTGGGGGAGGAGGTGGGTTGGGAATTTTAAAAAGCAAGTGGAAGAATGAAAGATTGGGGTCGTTCAGGAACTGGAACTGCCTCCAAAACTGCCAGAGCCACTGACTAAAAGCAAGTATCTTTCAGAAACCAATATGTGCACCTTGCTTGCATTACACTGGTATCAGCAGGTGACTTCACACTGTCCTGGAGCTCTTCCACTACAAATAGGGTTTTGTTCTAACTATCCTAAGCTGGACACCAGTGATCGTATTCCAGATGGGTAACCATGTTAGTCTGAAGCAGCAGAACAAAACAAGAGTCCAGTGGCACCTTAAAGGCTAACAAAATGTATTCAAGCAGTGTTCACACAAATTTATGATGGAACACATTTTGTTAACCAGAAAGGCGCCACAGGCTAGGGCTGCCAAACTCCAGTTGGGGCTTGGAGTTCTCTCAGAATTACAACTGATCTTCAGGCTAAAGAGATCCATTCCTGTAGAGAAAATGGCAGATTTGGAGTAAGGACTTTATGGCATCACATCCCTGCTGATCTCCTCCCCGAATTCCACCTTCCCCAGGCTCAACTCCCAAATCTCCAAGAATTTCCCAATCTACAGTTGGCAGTCCTAGATACAGACTCCTGATTTAACAGTGAAAGAGGTTTGCACTTGCAGATAGACCTTTGCCTACCCTACAACATTTCACAAATGAAAATGGACTCCCTACCCCTCGCACACCCTGTTTCTGGCCTGCCTAGGGTTGGCCCTTGAGTTCTCCCAGAATTTCAGCTGATCTCCAGGGTACAGAGATTAGTTCCCCTGGAGGAAATGGTAGTTTCAATGGGCATACTGTGTGGCATCATGGCCTTGCTAAGCCTCCTCCCCTTTCCAAACTCCACCCTCCCCAGGCTCCAGGGATTTCCCAAACTGGAGTTGGCAACTGTAGTCCTGCCCCACTGCCGACACAGCTAATAGCTCGTCTGTGCTCCTTTGCAGTGGCTTGTCCCTTTGGTAGTTTTTTAAAAAAGTTTATTAGAAACAAGGCCATAACACAGACCTTTCTTTAATAGAACACTTCATTTCACAATGGACTGGGTTGAACTTTTTATAGAATAGTTGCACTTCAGATAGTTAAGCCAGATTTGTTTTCTGGGTAGGCACGGTAAGGGATCTATGGAAGAGAAGAAGCAGATTAGCATTTTTATATTTAGATAACCCACAAAGAAGAATCAAAGGACACTTGATGTAGGCAGATGGGGCTTATTTATGTGTTCAGTTGCAACATTTTTTAAAAAATTCAGTAAATATTGCTAGTAACCCTTGTGACCGACAGCTGTCAGGAGAAGAAAAGGTATACAACTAGCGTCACTCACTATAATGTCATATAATACTATAAATACTAACTGAAAGGTTATGAAACAGATGTACACAAGAAAGAAGAGGGTTTTTTTCTGTGCAGTGCTGATACTTTAGTTGCGTAACAGCTGCAAAAAGAAAAAACCCTCTGCAAGCTGTTAGAGTTGATTCCTATAGTATAATGAAAGACAAAGGAATTATAATACATTGTTACTAATAATAGGTCTATTAAGAATATAAGAACATAAGAAGAGCCCTGCTGGATCAGACCAATGGTCCATCCAGTCCAGCATCCTGTCTCACAGTGGCCAATCAGTTCCTCTGGAGGTCCAACAATAGGGCATGGAGGCTGAGGCCTTCCCCTGATGTTGCCTCCTGGCTCTGGGATTCAGAGGCTGATGGCCAGACCAGAAGCCTGTTGAAACTTGTTGGGATGCTATAAGCTAATTCTTACATAACCCAGTGAGTTTGGCCCCCTGTTTGAATTTGTGAGGGAAATTTATTTTGTTCCTGACAGGGAGAAGTAGGAGGTACCTGAGGGGGAAAAAAGAGAGATTCTGGGAAAACATTTCCCCCCCAAATTGCACTTAGGAGGTAGACTTGCCAGGTCCCTCCAGGCAGCCAACAGAGGACAGGGAGTGAGCCTGCTGGGAGTTTCATTGTACATTTCAGCGACATGCTCATGTGACTTCCAGTGTGACCAAAAAGTGATGTAGGGACCTTGGGGCGATGCCGTGGTTTTGGGTCAAAAACTCTATGGTAGAATTAGCTTCTACCATAGAGATTTTGCCCAAAAACCACAGTGTTACCCCAATGTCCCTGACATGCCTATGTCATTTCTGGGTCACGATGAAGTTACATAGGCACATCACTGAAATGTAAGGTGTTCCTCCCTTGTTTGGGGGGTAATTCTTCCCCACCAACCAGCTGATCAGCGGCAGAGAGGTGAGGGCCTGGGAGCAGAGGACTCCTGCCCCCACCAGGAGGGTCCAACATCCCTATTAGGGGGTCTTGAATGAAAGACAAAGTTATTACCAAGTATCTTTATTTTAAAAAATTAGTCTGTTAAAGGGAAATGGTCCATTCAACCTGTTGGAAGGCTGAGAGTTGATTCTTGTAAGAGCAAATTATTATCAAGATTTTTTATTGAGACCAGCTCTGTGAAAATGAAAATGTCCTGTTTTAGCTATTGGGAGGTTGAAAGCTGATTCATGATAAGGGAAGGTAAAGTTATAATAAAGCATTTTTATTGCTTGCTTTGATCTAACTCCTGAACAGTAAAAAAGCTACTGCTTTCATATCATCAATATTGCTGGCTATACTGTATTTTTAAGCTAAAATCCCCATTCTTGATTCCCAGCTCTCTTGGTGAGAACTTAAAACTGGAAAACAGTCACAGACATACCCAAAGGGAACTGGCCACCTGTGCTGGCCCAGCTGCATCCAGCCAAAAGCTATTTTCTCAAGGCAGAGATCCTCAAAAAGACACTACATTGGAAATTTGGCAAAAGAACAGTGAACACATCTTGGTTGTTTTAGTGCTCTTTCATACTGCCGTTTTACTGATGCCACTTTTTAGTTCTTCTACTGTTGTTTTTAGCAGCTGTCCTCTCCCATTTAAGGTTTGTTTTTCATCATATTGTTGTTTTAAAATGGTTTTATCTTTTACTATTTAATCTTCTCTGTCTTCTCTGTTTATATGTGGCTCAGGAGTCAGGAGCCCTTTATTCTTTAAGAGTGTGGGGTATAAATCTTTAAGTACATAAGCCTGGAGACAGCTGTGCATTTTTAGACTATGGGGCAAAGCAACCTTGGATTTTGTTAGGTATTTGACAAGCAACCAGTTAATTGGGTGTTTCAAATACAAAGAAAGGGGAAAGTTTCTGGTTTTATTGTAGGTCAGGAATGTGATAGGAAAGCATTTATTCATAACATGCACATAGAGATGTCACATTTCCTGGATGTGGGTGGGGTTTTACTGAAACAGTAGTGTTTGTAGAGAGAAGAACGAAGTTTGAGTCCAGTGGCACCTTTAAGACCAACAAAGTTTTATTCAAGGTTTAAAGCTTTCGTGTCCACAGACACTTCCTCAGATACAATGAAATGGAAATTGCCAGTCCATACACACAGGTAGAGGGTGAGAGCAGTAAATTAGCATACAACATAATAAAGATGTTTAACAGATGTAAGAACTAACCAGGAATAAAGAAAGAAAGAAGGTAGGTCATAGATATTTAATCCTAGCCTTTGATTTATAAAAATGGCTTAAGTAAAAGCCAACCCAGATTTTGTTGTAGGGGAAACATCCAATCCCATTTACCTTTCATAATACTAATACAGAGGTGGAAGCAGAACTGTCAGCTAGACTTGCAAACCTTCAGGTAGAGCCTGGAGATCTGGAACTACAGCTCATCAGCAGGTGGCAGAGATCAGTTTCCCTAGAGAAAATGGCTGCTTTGGAGAGTGGACTGTAGCTGCTAAGGTCCCTCCCCTTCACAAATCCCATCATGCCCAGTTTCCACTCCAAATCTCCAGGAATTTCCCAACCCAGAGTTGGCATGGCAACCCTATCTGGAGAATGGATGAGTAAAATGGAGAATGGTCTGTACTACTCCAAAGGGGTGCTCAGGGAGAGGCGCTTGAGGCCCCCCCCCCCCAATTCTCCCATCTTAGAACTTACATGCATTGATAGTTATGCTTAAATTTCCCCAGTGGGTCCGGGGACCATTTGAGATTGGGAAGAAAGTACAGGGATAATTCCCCTTTATAGTCCAACCATTCGGAGGACTATCACTTACTTAATATTCTATTCGAAAATTAAAATCACATCTCTCTGGCAATTGCCTAATAGATCTCGGCTGCACTAAAAGTTCAAGCTACTGCCATCAATTTAATGCATAGTTAAATATGATGTGGCTATTTTTATTTTAATTTGATATTTTAAATTATGTCTTCAATATTTACTTTTTCCTAAAGTGCTGAATGTTCCCTTTTCTCGTGTATTTCAATTATTATTACATTGTTTTGTCCAAAAGCCTATCTGCTATGTAAACTTACTTGAATAAATGGATGAAACGGTACAGGGAATAGCCTTAAGCAACCTATCACCATGTGCTGCAGGTAGGGTTGCCAACCTCCGGGTAGCACCTGGTGATCCCTAGTTATTACAGTTGATTTCCAGGCAACCAAGATCAGTTCCTCTGGAGAAAATGGCTGCTGAGAACCAGTGTGGTATAGTGATCAAGAGCAGAGGACTTTAATCTGGAGAACTGGGTTTGATTCCCCACTCCTCCTCCTCTTCTCCCACATGAAGCCTGCTAGGTGATCTTGGGCCAGTCACATTTCTCTCAGAACTCTCTCAGCCCCCCCTGACCTGGATAGGCCAGGCAAACCCGATCTCATCAGGTCTCGGAAGCTAAGCAGGGCTGATGCTGGCAAGTCCTTGGATGGGAGACCTCCAAGGAATACCAGGGCCAGGACTCAGAGGCAGGCAATAGCAGGCCACCTCCCTGAAATGTCCAAGCCCCACTAGGGGTTGCTAGAAGTCAGCCATGACTTCCAGACACACACACACACATGTACAATTTAAAAAAAAAGAACTCTCAGCCCCTCCTACCTCACAAGGTGACTGTTGTGAGGAGGGGAAAGGAAGGCGATTGGAAGCCACTTTGTGGCTCTTTAAGGTAGAGAAAAGTGGGGTATTAAAACCAACTTTTCTTCCGCTTTGGAGGGTGGATTCTATGGCATTATATCCTGCTGGGGTGCCTCCCCTCCCCTCCCCTCCCCAAACCCTGCCCTCCCAGGCTCCACCCCCCAAATCTCCAGGTATTTCCTAACACAGAGCTGGCAACTCTAGCTGCAGTCCTGATCTGAAATGGGTTCATGCACACCTTGGAGGCATGAACTCCAGACCTTGTCACTATAACATATGACTAAATTAGTTTTCTATTTACAGGGGGATTTTTATATATATATAGATAGATAGATAGATATAGATATAGATATAGATATAGATATAGATATAGATATAGATATAGATATACACATACAAGGGAGCTTTTAAAGGTATGGCCTCCTTCCTAATTCCTGAACTGAGGTTTGCAAGTTCTGGGTTGGGAAATTCCTGGAGATTTGGGGGTGGAGCCTGGGGAAGACAGGATTTGGGAAGGGACCTCAGAAGGGTACAATGCATGTGTCAAATGAATGTTTAGCCCTAAAATATCAGTGTTCTGTACCACAGTAACTCGTCTAGTGTAAATTATGCGAAGGAAGCATATTTGCACTTATGCTTCTGTTTCATCTTTTATGTTCCTTCTATTACTTGTGGTCTGTGTCGGGGCACAAATCTTTGAAGCCTCACTGAAAACCCCCACTCCACTCCAGCTTTTGTGCTTGAATTGCCCACCCCTCTTCAAGCCTTTTGTTTTTTTAAAATAATATTAACCACAATACTAACAAAAGCAGATACTTGAAGTTTGCAGAATTTTGCACCCAGTGTTAGATCAGTGAGGCTGCAGTGGATTTTTGGAACTCACCCAACCTGTAATATTGTTGGGCTTGAAACATTATTCCTAGTGCGATCTTGGTTGTTTTATAAATAGTCCTAACAAGTACAGCACACATGATTTTGAAAAATTAATCTGGCAACCTTGCTTTTTAGCTGTCTCGGTAGCATCGTTATGCTTTCTTTACATAGTCTCACAGATGGCACATAGCGGCTCCAAATTCATTTGCTTCAGGAACTCGGCAAGTTGTAAAGGTAAATCTAAAAATGTTGCCATTGATTTTTAGACATTTAAAACCCCACACACTTAATTTTTATTCTGTCACATTTGAGCAGTGCCAGGTTAAAGTCAGGTTGCAAAAGTTGTCTCCCCATTCCACCTCCTTATTTTGGAAATAGTTACCAGTTTGGTGTAGTGGTTAGGAGCATGGACTCTAATCTGGAAGAACCAGCTTTGATTCCCCACTTGTCCACACGCAGCTGCTGGTGTGACCTTGGGTTAGTCATAAGTTCTTTCAGACCTGTTCTCTCAAGGGCAGTTCTTGAGAGAGCTCTCTCAGCCCTACCTGCCTACCTTACAGGGGGTCTGTTGTGGGGAGGGGAAGGGAAAGGAGTTTGTAAACTGCTCTGAGACTCCTTCAGGTAGTGAAGGGCGGGGTTTAAATCCAATCTCCTCTTCTTCTTACAATTTATATTGAAACCAGCTGCAACTGTGCCTGCTGCTTAGCATTTTTATATGTCACGAAACCAGCTCAGGATCTACCTAGCTTAGATCTGCTCCATTCTCTCGCATTCTTTGGAATGCTCAGACACATAATTTTCTTTGAAATTATAGGTTTAACCAGGCTCATTTAGCAACTTGATGAGGCTTGAGTGTAGGTGCTATCCGGCTCTCAGAGTTCTGAGTCTAGTCTAGTCTGTCTGCCTTCATGTCAATCTGCTTAGGAGATCAGATCTCCCCTTAAGTGTCCTGTCCCTGGACCTACACAGTGTTCTGAAAATAAGAGGCTAGGACGGTGCCAGGAGGACCACTTCATCAGAGGCTCTCTTCAGCATTGTTTCAAGTAGCACTTGTGGGGCTTTACCAGGAGAGACACTAATGAGTCATTCTGCATATCCTTTCTTAGCACTTGACTAATGAGGTTGGAGGGTGCACAGCTTGTCTACGTTTCCCTTTTCTCTAGGGCTCTTGGGTGCTTTCTGCACTCAGGCTGGAATTTGAGAACCAGAAGCTCTTGTTGAGAAAGTTAACCCCAACTCATTTGTCAGCAGCAGAAGAGAAAAGTTTAGGACACAATAGAAAGAAAGGTACTATGGGATCACTAATGAGTAGAGAAGAGGGTTTGAATTGTTACAAAACAGCAGCTCCCCCCCCCCAAAAAAAATTGCATGCTGTGATTAAATCATGGTGCATAACAAAGGGAACAGTATGAAGTTCTTATTAAGGTAGGGAAGCATTCTTAATATTCTCCAAACTCAAAATGGTGGCTCATTTAGTAATGCATTGGATATAAATGATATGGTATATAAATAATGTAGTAAATGATATGGCATCTCAGGTTCTGGGGGTCCAATATGCATTTTCTTTTTACTGGCAGAAAGAGCACAAACCAGGCAGTAATATATCTGCAATTAGTTCGATCAATATCTGCAACTATTTTCTTTTAAATAAAATATGCAGCATTACTGTAACAGAATTTAATGGGATTCTTGGATGTTCCCTGCTCTTATCTTTAGAACGGTAATGTTCTTTACTATTTTGTCATCCTTTAGAAACTGTGACATACTTCGATATTCCAAATGCTGTGCTACTACCGCAAAATGTGCAGTTCTAATTGTGGTCCGGCTAATGCGCTCTTATAGTCTTGTATGATCAAGCTAAGTTTTCTGGAGAAAAATCTGAGACACCTTTGTACATAAGTGGCCAACTTCTAAATCTTTTAGTGCAGTCCTAAACAGAGTTCCACCTTTCTAAGCCCATTCACTTAAATGGGTCATGAAGAGTGTAACCCAGTGTAGCCTCAATGCATTCTCCCTTCCTCCGTTTTTACCTCACAAAAGCCCTGTGAAGTGAGTTAGCCTGAGAGGGAAGGTCACCCAGCAAGCTCCCATGGCAGAGTGAGGATTTCACCTGGGCCTCTCAGATACCAGACTGACTCTCCAACCACTAGCTAAGTCGATGTTCCAGCAGCCTTCTGATTCGTGACATTTCCCTTTTGGAAACAGACTTGGAGGGCCAAAGGAGGGAAAAGGAAAGTGTTACCAATTAAAATGTCCTATTTTTAAAGTTCCTTTTGCTCTATTACTTACATTCCATTTGTTGTGCCTCTGCTTATTTTAGCTACTCTCTGTATATTCCAGCATGGGTGCTTCATGTGATTCTGGGCTTGCATCTGGAAGTGAGCCCTGTCTGAGAAAAGTTCATGCTGGAATAAGCATGGAACAAAGTTTGAGTCCAGTGGCACCTTTAAGACTAGCAAAGTTTTATTCAACGTATAAGCTTTCGTGGGCATGCACACTTCTTCAGACACAATGAAATGGAAGTTACCAGTCCACACATATAGGTAGAGGATGAGCAGTAAATTAGCATGCAGCATAATAAAGATGTAGATGTCTAACGGATTCAAGCACCAAACAGGAATAACAACTTTAGTTTACATGGTTACCATTTGTTTGGGTTCAATTTCAGGGAAAACATAGTGAAGGAAATAAATATGTCAGAATTGGAGATTGATGGGCAATTGTATCCTCAACTGTGGAATACTGAGAGTAATTGATTGAAACCCTGCCATTAAGCTACATCCCTCTCCTCTCAAGCATGGAAGCAACCTTACAGCATCTTCTTCTTTGAAGTGGGGTGACTGGCTGTGTAGAGTTATCGCCCCTTTCCCCAGACCAAAGAAATTCATTCCAATCTACCATTCCAAATTACATTAAATACTTCTATTCATTACATTACGTTACAATCTACTATTCTAGTCTATTATTCCAAATAAAAAATAAAATAAAGATGATGTATGTCCCTTCTGGGGGATTCGTGAGGATACAGATGTAAGAGCTGAATGAGATTAGCATATGTAGTGAGATAAGAAACTAATATTCCTGTTAAATCCCGGGGATTTCATTGTTCTAAGTGTTGTGATAACTTGCAACTCAGCAATTTCCCTTTCTAGTCTGTTCTGCAAAGTTCCTTTGCAATAAAACCACTACTTTGATGTCACCCATTAAATGTCCTGGAAGGCTGAAGTGTTCTCCTACAGGTTTCTCAGTCTTGTCATTCTTGATGTCAGATTTCTGCCCATTTATCCTTTGGCGTACTGTTTGAACTGTTTGCCTTATGCAGAGAACCGAAGGGCATTGTTGGCATTTAAGAAGAAGAAGAAGAAGAAGAAGAAGAAGAAGAAGAAGAAGAAGTGTGGTTAGTCTTTAAGGTGCCACTAGACTTCTGTTTTATTTTGCTGCAACAGACTAACACAGCAAACACTCTGGAATGGTAGTTGATATTGCCATTGGATTCTACAGTCACATGTACATTTATACTGATGTTGTAGCAGTTTTATTAGTTCAATAGTGATAGTAACAAAGAACATAATGGGGTGGGTAGGGGTTGCCAACCTCCAGGTGGTGGCTGGAGATCTCCTGGGATTACAACTGATCTCCAGGTGACAGAGATCAGTTCCCCTGAAGAAAATGGCCGCTTTGGAAAGTGGACTCTATGGCATTATACTTCATTGAAGTCCCTCCCCTCCCCAAACCCCACTCTCCTCCGACTCCACCACCAAAATCTCCAGGTATTTCCCAACCCAAAGCTGGCAATCCTATGGATGAGGGAGGAAGGAGAATGGATATTTATTGTAGTAATAAGCTTCTTTGTTCTTCCTGTTCTTCACATTGTTAAATGAAAAATAAAAAGGTAAGAGAGCGCAGTGCACATCAGCACTATTTGTAATATCTATCCATATATGCACTGCCAAATCCTATTTTGCCAGTTTATTTAAGCGGTATAGAGGGGGGGCCCTCACCCCAGTGCCCAATCTGTGGGTTTATCTTGGGGCAAAATATCTTGTTTTTTTAATGGTGATGGAGGCCTCTCTAATGACTGCAACAAAAGAGGAGCTTTGTAGCTTCTCAGGTTGCTGAACCAACACCGTAGTCAACACATTTCACAAATCGTGCATCGCATCAATGATTAGTGACATCGGCTCTCTTGGGAATAGACATGGGGGGGCATGGAGGCGAGAGGGGAGAGGTACCGATTAAAACAAAAAGCAGCTTTAGTTTCCCCCTCCCCCATCCGCTTAGCTGCTTTTGCTGTTGTGTTTTTTTTTTTCAAAATCAGAAAGCTGAGGGGAACAAAGTGATTGATCACACTTGGGGAGAAAGACATGGTGTATCCTCAATGCTAAGCCCGTACTCAAAGGCTAAACTGCGGATCTATCCTTAGGCATTCTCAAGAGCAAAACAGGACACAGCCTTTCTACTGTGTTTAGCTGAGTAGCCTTTTAAAAAAAAAAAAAACTACCAGCCATTGAGGGGGTATCTTCTACAATCCAGCTAGATGAGCTTATTCTTTTGGTTGTAGCTGGTGTTGGGAGCCCCTGCCTTTTCAGCGCTCCTGTTGTCTGTTCCTATTTTTAGGCACTGCCATTCTGCTTTTATCAGTATGATGTGACGGTCAGGATGTTGTGGCTTGATTAGGATTAGGGAGACCCCCATCCCCAAGGGTTCAAATCTGCCAAGAAAGATTGCTGGGAAATTTTGAATTCATTCTCCCTCTGTCTCTTTCTGTCTCTCAGCTAAACCTACCTCACAAGTTTGTGGGTTGCCAACTTCCACATGGTGTCTGGAGATCTCTCACTATTACAATTAGTTTCCAGGTGACAGATATCAGTTCACCTGGAGAAAATGGCCGCTTTGGGCGGTGAATTCTATGGCAATATACTCCCATTGAAGTCCCTCCCCTCTCCAAACCCCACCCTCCTCAAGCTTCACCCCCAAAATCTCCAGGTATTTCCCAGCCTGGAGCTGGCAACCCAATAAGGTTGTTGTGAAGATCGAAAAGGGAACCAAGAAGTAGGTATGCCACAGAGCAAGTGGTCATGATTTTAGATCTGTGTTTTGCTTCCCAATGCTATGAGCTGTAGCAAGTACTTTTTAATGGAGAGGCATCCAACAAATATTTCAGCAGAAATAAAAAAATGTGAGAGGACAGTTTCCTCTTTTTCACCATTGTTTATAGCCGCATTTTTATTTTTAGTAAAATTTGTTTTAATATTCTAAAGCTCAGAGACTTTTTTTCTCATTTACTTGCTGTTTCTAATTCATTTTCAAAGCTCTGCAGTCTCCTTCCCCCTCAGTGCAAACACATCATTCTTGGATGTAAATAGTAATAAGGCATGCTAATTTCACTGTTCCAGTTTGGATGTCACATGCTAAATTGACGAAAGCCGTGTGTAGTAACCTAGGAGCTCTCTCACTTCCTGCCCCATATCCTGTGCCTTGTGGACTGACTGGTCATATGGTTGGTGGGAGGTTGCAGGAAAATTCTGCTCTTAGTGGGACAGTCCATGTTGCTAGATTTCCAAGCAGGGGGGAAAACATGTCCTTCCAGCTGACCATGGAAAAACAATACAATAGAACATCCATGGGTGGATAGGATCTTTGTCTATCCGCAGTGCTAATCTGCTGGATATCTGAAGAAGTGTGCGTGCACATGAAAGCTTATACCTAGAATAAAAACTTGGTTGGGTGCCGCTGGAGTTGTTCCCCTGGGCACCTTGTTGGAGGACTGGTGCCATACTGTGGAATAAAGAAGGAACTGCACCTCCATAAATGCTTCTGAGTCTTTTTTGTTGTTGCTGCTGTCTAGTCACAGTTGGCTTATGGCAACCCTGTAGTGTTTTCAAGGCAAGAGACATTCAGAGGTGTTTTGTCATTGCCTGGTTCCGCACAGAGACCCTGGATTTCCTCAGTGGTCTCTCATCCAAATAGCTAACTAGGGCTGACCCTGTTTAGCAACTGAAACCTGACAAGATCAGGTTAGCCTGGGCTATCCACTCTATGCATGCTTACTTGTACATTCCACTAAACACAGGAGATTTTGTTCCTAAGTGAATGTGCATAGTATTGGGCTGTACCTGAGTGTTCCAATCCTGAATGGAATATCAGGAATTCCATTTTTGTAATTTATACCCTGCCTCCCGCCCCCGGTGGGGACAGAAAGCAGCATACAGTGTTCTCCTCTCCTCCAATTTAATCCTCACAGCATCCTGGCATAGCTGTTGATTACGCAAAAGAAGACCTCTTTTGCAGTTTATGATGAGGGCGTTCGTTTTTAAAATTGTCCTCATCATATTGAATTCCTTTGCTTGCTACCATTCAAAAGTTATTTTCATATATCAGTAAGAAATTTGGTTTGGGGGAGAAATACACATTTTGATGTATACTTATGTAAGTAGAATGGTTCCATACAAAGTGATCTTTTCAGGAACCCCTTATTTTGGAAGGGGGTTACTAGTATGGTTGAAAATGGCTTGAACCATGCATTTCACACCAAGAGAAGCGTTTGTAGAATTAATAGTGTATGAATCATAGTCCCTCTTTCCATGGGTTGATATATCTTCATCACGTTTCACCAGCGTTCCAGTCATGCACACAATAACCATCCCCTGCAGTCACCCTTAATCTCACTGGCTGGTAGCGTTGTTTGGAGAACAAAAATATCGCCAGCAAGATATGCTTCACAAGACTTTCTATTCAGGTCAGTCAGAACCCACTGGACATTAAAAAGATGCAAGGCTCAGGTTTCTAAAAGTTTACAGCTTTGTGCTGGTCTAAAAACAAAACTCTCAAAGCAAGCCACAAACCATCTAATACTTTTTATTTGGACTAACCAACCAAAATAACACAAAACATTGGTGCTTTTGTATCTGGTTGTAGTCTAGTTCCTCTGAGCAAGGAAAAAAATGGTTGTGCTGGGATTGTATGTGCCACCATGAGTCCATTGGAAGGATGGCAGACAGACAATCACCAGGGTGCTCTACCCTACAAGTTCCTTACTAAGTTTAGTATCCTGGGAATCTTTTTTTTAAAAAACCACTTATCTAGCCCATAAAACTGTGAAAAAAATGTTAAAAGCAGGGCTCTTCTTGTAGAAAAAGCCCAGCAGGAACTCATTAGCATATTAGGCTACACCCCTGACAGCACAGCTCATTAACATATTAGGACACACCCAGTGTTCCCAGAAGTGTGGTCATCCAGCCACATCCACCTTTTGCTTCTTATTCTGTTTACCTTGTTGTCAAAACAGTTTTGACAAAACCAATAAAAACATTATTTTCTGTCCCATCTATACAAAACCTTGCCTGAACCAATATCTTATGTCCAACAATTATTCCCACACTGGATTGGAATCAGTTCCTAAGGGTTAGGTTCCCATGGAAATCAGGTTGCCTTCCTGCAGAACTAGTACGCTGAATATGATTTTTTAGGGTTGCCAACCTACAGGTGGGGTCTGGAGATCTCCTGGAATTACAACTGAGCTCCAAACTACTGAGATCAGGTCAATGGCTGCTTTGGAAAGTAGAGTCCATGGCATTATGCCTTGCTTAGGTCCCTCCTTCCCCTAAACTGCACCCTCCACTCCCAAATCTCCAGGGATTTCCTCAACCTGGAGTTGGCAACCCTAGTTCACTGGCAGAACAACGCTAGGAGCCAGTTTGGTGTAGTGGTTAAGTGCGTGGACTCTATTCTGGGTGAACCGGGTTTGATTCCCCACTCCCCCCTGGCACCTGCTGGATGACCTTGGGCAAGCCATAGCTCTGTACCAGCTGTTGTCTCAGAGCTCTCTCAGCCCCACCTACCTCACAGGGTGTCTGTTGTGGGGAGGGGAAGGGAAAGGAGTTTGAAAGACGCTCTGAGACTCCCTTGGGTAGTGAAGGGCGGGGTATAAATCCAATCTCTTCTTCTAGTTTTGTGGATGCAGTGGATGGGAGTAGTTTGTGGACTATTTTATTCAAGGTACAAAATTTTATTCAAGGTATAAGATTTCATGTGCCACCCACACTTCTTCAGATGGAAGACGTGTGCATGCACACAAAAGCTTATACCTTGGATGAAACTTTGGACTACAACTTTGTTCTGCTGCTTCAGACCAACACGGCTACCCACATGAATTATTACACTATAATACTTTTTACAAGCAGTTATGTACCAGTGGAGTGGTTACCATGCAGAGTCTGTCCCACAGGTAAAATTATCCCGTGGACCAGTTGGTCTTTACCACATAAAAGTATCACTACCATCACAAGATCACCAATCGTTGGAACTCCTCAGAAGCGGAAATCTCTCTTATTAAGAGGTTTAAGAACATCAACTTTGCTGGCCCATTAAAGGCAGATGTCAATCCATTGGCAGGAGAAGAGGGACAATCATCTTCTTCAAAAACTCTGCCCACTTTTTTAAATGTCACAAAACAGGCAATCTCCAAAGTGCAGCTGACCATGCTCATTTTTAGTTACAACTCTGTTTCTCTGAAGATGTCCCCCAAAGATGTCCCCCATGCAACAGTCAAGTGTTCTGACAACACACACAACAATGAAGCTACTTTTTCAGATGTTTTCTCTTACATGGCAGTAAGCACCAACCCACTTTAATACAGACTTTAAACACACATATATTTGCAAGCCATTCCCAACAAGACACAACAATGAACTCAGGCTTCAAAGCTATTTTTCTTAAGCAGAAGATGCCATGAGAAAACTAAAGAGATTCTCAAACATTAAAGATATTGTCAAAACCAGCATTTCCTGGGCTCTCTGCTTTTTTACATCCCCCCCTTTTCAGTTTTTTTTTAATAAAAACAGAAAGAAAGGAAGGAAAGAAGGAAGGAAGGAAGGAAGGAAGGGGTAGGTGGGGGGAGAGAGAGAGAAAGGAAGGAAGGAAGAAAAAGGAAGGAAGGAGGAAGGAAGGTAGTCAGACAGAGGAAGAAAGGAAGGAAGGAAGAGGTTGGTGAGGGGAGAGAGAGAAAGGAAGGAAGGAGAAGGAAGGAAGGAAGGTAGACAGAGGAAGGAAGGAAGGAAGGTAGGTAGGTGGAGGAGAGAGAAAGGAAGGAGGGAGAGAGAGAAAGAGAAAGGAATAAAGAAAGGTGGGGGGGCCAGAGAGAGAAAGACAGAAAGAAAGACAGAAAGAAAGGTGGGGGGGGGGTCAGAGAGAGAAAGACAGAAAGAAAGACAGAAAGAAAGGTGGCGGGGCCAGAGAGAGAGAGAAAGAGAGAGAGGGAAAAGAGAACAGAGAACTTACTGGAGCAGGGAAAGCCTAGCCCCTGTGCTTAATCTTTGGGCGGGGCTTTCTCCTGGCTTTTTTTGCTCTTAAAGGGAAAGCACCCGGTGGAGCCTATTCCTGCTGGCTCTCTGCAGGAACTTTCCCTTTAAGTATAAAAAGCTCAGGTCGGGCAGGGAGGGGGCGGGGCAGGCTCAGAGGCCAGCCGGAACAGCGTTCCTGCGCGTTCCTGCTGAAATCGAGCCCTGGTTAAAAGTATGTGAGAAATGCCTAATGAAGCCTCACAAACTGAGATGGAGGAGCATGAACCAAATTTCCAGTAATCCAGGGATAGCCCCACATTGTTTGTTGCTTCCTTCTGGGACCAACAGATGCAGAAAAAGGATGTTTATGAGCCTTTATCCAGAAGTCTGCTGCCAAATAATTTGTCTCCACAACCACCGCCAGCACATCCAGCATCAGCAAAAACCTCACGCCAGGCCAAGGCATTCATCATCAGCCCCACAGGGCCAGGCCAGGTCTGTCCCAAGAGCCAACAAGCCGCATTGGGTTGCTCCAAAGAAGTAAAGGAACAATAAATATTGCCGGGTGTCTTAATCCTCACGTCTTCCAGGTAACCCACATAAGATGTATTGCCTATGGATAATTGTCCGGGTTGTAGGTACTCCATAGGGTTCATTTTGATGTTCTTAGGACTCCATGTCCCCATGGAGTCCTAAGAACAACAAAATGAACCCTATGGAGTAGGGTGGACTCCACTTGTCCCGTGGACTCCACTTGTCCTTTTTCCTGAACTGAAATGACACTGGGGACACTATTTACCCTACTGGGGAATTCACATGTACTCACAGGGCAAACAGCACTCCCCTGGGACTGTTTCTGATCAGGAAAATGACAAAGGGAGGCATTTCTCCCCACATGCCATGTACCCAATCTGAATTGGGCCTTCCACACCTGGAAACTGTGTTTGTAGCAGTGAACTTGCAAGATTGTGTCTGAATCACGGTCCTTGTAGCAGATCAGGCCTGATCCAAGGGTTGGGTATTGTGTAGTTAGGTCCCTTAGGCTAGGCCTGGGAAGATCTGGGTTCAAAACTCCATTCTTCCATGAAACCAGTGGATGACCTTAGGACAGTCGCACTCTCTCAGCCTAACTTACCATACATAGTTGCTATGAGGATAAAATGGAGGAGGGTAGAGAACCACCTATGCTGACCTGAGCTCCATGGAAGACAGGTGGGATAAACATTAACTTAATCAGTGTAGGTATTGGTGGTCTTGAGTTTGTAGGGAGAAGACTTAAATCAGTAGGAAGTTTCCCAGTGATTTATTTCCCTGGCAATTCCTTAAAGGCCCCCATATTATTGCAGCTATTTCAACTGTTTGCCCGAGGAAACACTTTCCATTACTTGCCCATATCCCCAAAGAGGAAATAATTAGAGGAGCTGCAAATGCAACGAGACACCTAGAGACTGAAAGTGGAGTCTCCTGGGCTTTGGCGTCAGATTGCAGCACAGAATAAGCTGTATGTTAGATATGAAATAAATGGAAAATGGACTGACACATTCTTCTTGTGAAGCAAAAAGAAAGAAAAAATCAGAGCCACCTAGAGCATTCAATGGAGAGGGTGGCCAATAAATATTTTAAATGGATAATATTAGGAGATGGAGGAGACAGTACCTGGACTGGATATTGAGTCCTGTGCCTTGGCTGAAGGTTCCTTCTCTGTGCATTAGTGCGTGTGACAATACTAGTGAATCATTTGCTGGATCAAGCAAGCGATCCACCTTTTTTGCTGGCTGTTGTGAAAGTGAGCAACCCAGTTCACGCTTAAGCCTTTGAGGTCACTTTGGACCAATTCACACTTCCATTTTTTAGGTTGGTAAAATCAACATGGGCTGATGTAGGCTCTTTTTGGAAGATGTTTCAAGACATGGCGAATTGCTATCAGCAGAGCTTTTTTTGTAGAAAAAGCCCAGCAGGAACTCATTAGCATAATAGATCACATCCAACAGCAGAAACTCATTAGCATATTAGGCCACACCCCTGACAGCACAGCTCCCTCCCAGGATCTGCTTCCCCAGGTGCCCCATGGCTTGTGAGGTGCCTGGGGAACCCCGGGGGGTGGGGAGGCTGTAGGCGTGGCCAACTCGGAAGCCAGTCAGAACTCCATTCCTGTGCGTTCCTGCCCCAAAATAGCCCAGGCTATCAGAGTATTTTTCGCTGCAAAAAATGAATCCCCTCCTGAAACCCGAACATTATAAAACCTGAACATTATAAAACTTGAACAAAAAAAAAATCATATGAATGTGCTGTTGCTCAGAGGTGATTTCTATCTTTGAACACCTCTTAAATACGAGGGGCAAAATGTTTTCTCTTTGCAATTTGTAAACTAACAGATTGTATATCCTCTGGCATTTCATACATGAAAATAGGGATGCGTTTGTAACACCCATAATTTAACAGTGGTCTTTCCCTCCCTGTGGCACAATGCTGAAGATTCTGCATCAGAAACTTCCAGCCTAATGGAACTGGGAGGCCTTTTTGGAATTTTGGGAAGAGATAGTGGGCACCCTAACAAAATGGCTTCTCTGGGGTAAGTTGCATAATGGATGCCATTGGGTATGAGTCCAATCATAAAGTGTTAGGATGTTAGAAGTTTCCAAGTCAAGATGGAAGCAGCTGATTCCAAATGGGTGCTTGAATCTCTGCAGACACAAAGATGCTTCCTAAGCTCCTCTGAAGAACCTCCTTCTCCAGTGGCGTTGAGGAAAGCCAAGACAGGATCTTTGCTTTGGGGGAGATGCAAGTGGGTGCCAGAAAATACGTTGGTTGGCACCACATTGGGAATCACTGCTCTACACATTCTACAGTACTTATTTGTTCATTCTGTAGTAACCCACATAGTAACAGCCAAGAAGCTGTTCATGTTTTAGGTTAAGGATGTGCTAGAAATATAAAAATGGTTGCCAACAACAACAGTCCAACAGTTGGGGTGAGCAGTTCAGAATGAGCTTCACCAGCATGTTAAATAGCAAGGTGTGCACTTCATGGTGCTTTCACATTCAGATACATATATAATTACATGCATCTCTTCTCACTGAGGAGATGTATCCATTCAGATACTTTACTTCTAAAGACAATCGGGAGGGAGTTAAGCCCTGGAAAATCACACTAACAACATTTTAATAAGGCATCAAAAATGCAGGCAAAATATGGACAGTGATTTACCAGGGACAGATTACAGAAAATAGAGGGCATATAGAATCTACCTTCCAAGTTTCCCTCTTTGCGTTTCAGTATAATCTGAATTCTGAGGAACACAAGGTTCCAGAATCTATAGGAACCCAAATCCTGGCTTGTGAGGGTTGATCTGGAGCTTTCAGGTCCAGAGTTGTACAAGTGACATCCAACTGAATTGAAGCCTAGGTCTAGACAGATTTGACCACTGGGATCTGACTATTCTGCACCTCAACAGTAGTGATCCCCATCTACCTGCAACTGTAGCTGTACCAAAAACTGTGTCAGTTTAAAGAGGAATCGTGTTGTGGAACAGCCAGCCACCGACAGAGCTCCTGACACAGTGTGGACTCATCACCTGCCATCTTTCTGCAATGCAAAGTCCCTCATGTTTGATGTACAATTGATGGAACAGGGCTCAGCAAGGCCCAGGTGCCAGCCCACCACAGCACCTACAAATTGTGGGTTGCATAGCATTTTCAACAAACACAAACCATATGTCTCTTAACTTCACTGCCACTGCTCCCAGCAGCTCTTGCCCACTACCTCTGCAGCCATAACTGGAGGAGGACTCTGCTAGTTTCAGACAGGTCCACTCCACTCTGTCCTGATAGTTAGGGCATGAAAAGGCATGATGTAATATTCATATTGCATAAATGCACCCTAAATAATGGCAGCTAGAACCCTGAAGCTGTCAGTATCTTGAGAATAGCTTTGTTGACATTTTAACAGCCCTTTAGGCATAGTTCTAAATTTATCCCTGAATTCTAGTAGGCGTTTTTTCTTTCTGCTGCTCTTCAGAAATGAGAGTTTGTATCTGCCTTAGAGGTTAGCTTTTCATTTTAGTGATGACAACCATAACCCTATAGTTATGTTATAGTGCTAGAGTTGCCAACCTCCAGGTGTGACCTGGAGAGTTCCTGGAGTTACAATTGATCTCCAAACTACAGAGATCAGTTCCCCTGGAGAAAATAGCTGCTTTGGAGGGCGGACTCTTTAGCATTATACCCCACTGAGTTCCTCCCCAAACCCTCCCATCCCCACCCTCAACATCTCCAGGAATTTCCCAACCAGAAGTTGGCAACCCTATACAACATTTTTGTCACTGCATTAATTAAAATTACAAGAGGCTGAAAAGAAGCTAGGATTAGGTTTTGTGGTAGCAGTCATTAGAGGATGTTAAATATGAAAGCCTGTCAAGGTCTGTTCACCATAAGGCTCAGTATTTACCTGACGAGAAAGTTACTGTTCTTTGTTGCTCTTCCTTGGATGTGCAAAATTCACTGCTAGCAGTATAGCAAGCAACTAACCACAATTATCTTATGATTCACTTAAAAGATAGCAGTAATTTGGGCTCTCAGGAATCTTCCTTACCCTAAAACAAACCTGCCCTGAAAGCTCTTCTCAAAGGTGTCAACTAAAATCCCACTGGGAACGAAATGATTAATGCTGAGCCACTCCTTGCATATTTGCCTCAGAATTCTGTGTTGCTTTGACTACAGAATCATTCATTCTCTTCTCAAGCACCTGGATAATTTACAACTTGTCACAGCTAAGAATAAAGCTGGTTTAGCATGCATGCATCAGCTATGGCTTTAAACTGAGAGCCAGTTTAGTGTCGTGGTTAAGTGCGCGGACTCTAATCTGGGAGAACCGGGTTTGATTCCCCACTCCTCCACTTGTACCTGACTGGATGACTTTGGGCAAGCCGTAGCTCTGTACCAGCTGTTCTCTCAAGAACAGCTTGGGAAAGAGCTCTCTTGGCCCCACCCACCTCACAGGGTGTCTGTTGTGGGGAGGGGAAGGGAAAGGAGTTTGTAAGCCGTTCTGAGACTACAAGTGAAGGGCGGGGTATAAATCCAATCTCTTCTTCTTCTTCTTCTTCTAAATCAGGCAATGTTTCTTTCTGAACCATATATCATCTATATCAGTGTTTCTTAGGGTTACCAGGTCTCCCCTGGCCACCAGCAGGGGGTGCTTCCCAGTCTGTGGGCTGGAACCCAAAAGTGGGTTGTGAAGCCCGTGAAAGTGGATCACAGGCCAGCCCTCCTAAATGGCTACTCCTGCCCTTTGCATCTTTCTTTCCCTTCTTGTCCTCCTTGTCAACATCTCACATTCTCACCATCCACCTCCCTTTGCTACCGGGGGGGGGGGGGCGGGGTCTGTCCAGCAACTAGTAATTTTGGTCCTTTCTGCACTAGACCTTAAATCCTGGTTCAATCCTGTCCCCAAACTTACATTCTACATTACACGTGAGTTCAGCCCTGTAATTATCTTGGGGTATCTTTTGTTTTCAGATTACACTGAAGTCACCCCAGTTTCACCCCATACTTGTCCCAGGATAAATGGATACTGTTGTAACCAGGGATAAATGCAAGATATTGTGTCGCGAGTTGAACTCTGATAAAACCAGGGATGAGTTCCAAGTGCAGAAAGGACCTTTGTGATAGTAGCTGGAAGAAGGGAAAATGGAATCCCACTTGCTCGGGGGCAGCTGCATCCTTTGTGCCATATTTGTGGGTTTTTCAACAACCTCTAATTAGCCACTGTAAAAAATACAGTGCTAGACTAGATGAGTGACAAACTCATAGGTTGCCTTGGGTGCCAAAAACCCTTGGGCTGGCCCTGGATGGGTCATTCTACCAAGGAAATTTGTACTTGCAGGTCATCATACGAAAAATGTTGGGAACCATTATTCTATATGTGTGTTTATTTCTTAGTTTTACAGAATATACCCCAACTTTCTGCTATTTAGGCCTTCAAAACAGCCTACAAATAAGCTTGAACAAAGATTTATAGGAAGAAAAACAGGCTGCCAAAAAATAGACACAGTTCACATTGCCCAACATTAATGTTTGTTTATTGAATCAATATGCATATGATTATATTAGTGATTACACTGCGAATTCAAGGTGTCTTCTTTAGTGGCCAAGTGTGGAGACCCTCTGGAAAGTATGCTTGCATAGTTGCGATGATTAATGCAAAATATGTAGTTCAATCCTTTAAATAATTATATTCCTTAGATTTGTTCAACCTTCCTAAGAAGCAACTCTACAAAGACATTATGCAAAAGAAAAAAAATCATCCCTTTCTTACACCATTCTGACCATTTTCTCATCTGGTCTGAAAGACATCCCCTATACTGGGCAATTGAAACATGCTATTCTTGCTTGCCTGTATAGACCATTGTTGGGACTGGTTATTTATAACAGTCAGGTTGAAAATGGACTTGCTTAACATAGGCCAGTGTCTACATCTACATCTACACTCAGTCCTTACCAGGAATCCAGCTCCCTAAACATCCATCTCCTAGATTTTAAACCCAGAGCTATTTTTGGGCAGGAACACACAGGAACAGAGTTCCGGCTGGCTTCCGAGTTGGCTATGCCTCTCAGGTTCCCCAGGCGCCTCACAAGCCGCGGGTGCCTGGGGGAGCCAAGCTGATCCAGGGAGAGAAGACAGTTTAAACTGCCTCCCCTCCTGAGGAAGCCGATCCAGAAACTGCCTTCCTTCCCTCGGGTTCCCCATGCGCGTGGGACACATGAAAAAGCAGATCCTGGAAGGGAGCTGTACTGTCAGGGGGTGTGGCCTAATATGCTAATTAGTTTCTGCTGTTTGGCTGAGGCCTATTATGCTAATGAGTTCCTGCTGGGCTTTTTCCAAAAAAAGCCCTGTTTAAATCCTCAAGCTATCAAAGACTTACACATTAAGTTCAGGAAGATTCATATTATTATGGGTATTAACACCTTTCTCTTCACCTTAAAAACTGTGTCTCTGAACTATTCATAATCCTACTTTCTTTGAGAGTAAAAGAGAATGATATTTGAACCTTCTTGCTGGCTTAAACCAACTGGCTTGTTTGGCTTGGGAGAAGTGCTGAGAAACCACCCCGGAAAAGCTGCAGATTCAAAGTAAGAAGTTGTGCTGTCATCGGTCTGGGTGTAGAAAGTGAACTCCAGTGATTCCTCATGTTTGTTATAAAGGTCCATAATATCTCCTGTCTAAGGAAATGTGAAGGCTTGGTTAGAAATTATCTGAGGAATTAAAATAACATTATTCTCCAGAGAGAAAATCTAACTGGAGCTAGAGACTTCTGCATAGTTCTTTGTCTCTTCCACTTTCAGCCTTTGCTGCTTTTATCTTCAGTCTTATGCCCCATCCACACATTACAAAGTCCTCATGTTTGTTGGGAAACACGTTTTGCATCAGACATGTGATGCAATTTTTATGCCTCCTGGATACACACAAGATTTTTTTTTCTGTTTGTGACTACAGTGGGCGGGGAGTAGCAGTTTTAGCCTCCTGCGGTTTTTGCATCTGCAAACTGCCCTGTGGAGCTGCCATTGGCTCAATTTAGGGTTGCCAACTACAGGTTGGGAAATTCCTGGATATTTGGGGGTGGAGCCTCGGAAGTGCAGGGTTTGTGAACAGGAGGGTAGAATGACATGGAGTCCACATCCTCCCCAAGTAGCCATTTTCTTCAGGGGAACTAATATTTGTAGTTTGGAGATCAGTTGTAATTCTTAGCAATGCTCCCTGTAGGCTGTGGAGTCTTGTGAGCAAAAATTCTACTTCATGAGCTACTGGCATTAAAGTTGTGAGTGAGTGATTTGACTACTGCATAAATAAGTTTGCTCTGGAGCCATCCTTCCTGAGCTAAGACAAAAATGCAGTAGCCAAATCGTTCACTCACAACTTTAATGCCAGTAGCTCACAAAGTAGAATTTTTGCTCACAAGACTCCACAGCTTAGAGGGAGCATTGATGGGGACCCAACCAATGCTCCCTCTAAGCTGTGGAGTCTTGTGAGCAAAAATTCTACATTGTGAGCTACCGGCATGAAAGTTGTGAGCCAGCGATTTGGCTCCTGTGTAAATAAGTTTGCTCTGGAGCCATCCTTCCCGAGCTAAGACAAAAAGGTGTGAGCTGGAGTCTTAAAAACTGTGAGCTAGCTCACGCTAACTCACCTTAGAGGGAACACTGGACCCAACCTGTATACTCTGTGATGTGTGAGTTAGCATAAATATATTTAGCTAAACTCATCCCTCCCACTTACTTTTCCCTCTCTCTTCCTTCTTCCCTTTGTTACTTTCCCTCTGTCAAATGTTAATTGTGTGCTCCATGGGGCAAGGACCTTGCGGTGACTCTAAAGTCCTGCACATCCTAACGGTGCTATATACATACTTACACTTTCCATACTTTACATTATCTGTTCTTGGTGGAGACTGACAGTCATTTTGGCTCAGAATATTAAGAATGAGCACAGCATATCTTAAAGTCCTGATTACAGCAGCTGAACAACCAGATGGTCTAAAAAGATTTGGATGAGCAAACACCACTCACCACTAGCCGGAGCTGAGGTAGACCCCCAGGAGACTTCACACAGGACAGAATTTTTGAGCTATTCTTAAGGCCCATAAAGATGGGTTGTTTTTCGGAATCTAGGGCAAGATTTGGGACCACATCCATGACATGCCCTGGAGGACAGAGGGAAGAAACATGGTCAGTTGTACATGAAACAGAAGAATCTTTTCCTGGCACAGGTGATAACCACTCGTGGAGGGTTGCCAATCAGATCAAATACTACTGAAAGGGCCCCTAAGATGAGTCTACATATAAGATCAATTACTAGAAGAACATCCCCTACGGCTAATTTTCTCACTGCTGTGTTACAGAGATCCCCTGCTGACAACATTCCTGGCACCTGCCAAGTGTTTTCAGAAAGTAGGTGGGGCCAGGCGGGGCTTTTGCCCAGCATGGCTTCTGATTGGCCACTGGAGATCTGATTGGCCGTGTAGATTAAAATAATATTGCTTCACCCGCAGCTGCCGCCACAGTATTAGTTTTATTCTCTCTTGCTCACTGGCTGGATAACAAACCAGTTTATCAGTCTGAACGCCACACCATACAGTCAATGCCATACACTCCATTCTTCAAACCAGCCCTTTTCTCCAGGGGAGCTGATCTCTGTGAGCTGTAGATCAGTTGCAAAAGCAGGAGTTCTCCAGGCCTCACCAAGAGGCTGGCAATCCTAGTTTTGACACTTTTTCTTTGGAAGAGAATGGTACAAATATTTTTGTTGCACCAGGGTTTAAATAACATCTCTGACCATTATATATATGTGTGTGTGTACTGAATCTAACTTAATGTCTGGTTTTGTTTGTAACCTGCTTTTTTGTTTGCTTTTGTTTTTCAGATTTTGACTTGCTGACTTTATTTTGATGGGGTTTTATGTTCATCAAGTTCTACAGTTTTGACTAAAAAGTGGTTCAGAAATATAGCATCCAATAACAGATTTCCTTCCAATGTTTTTCTTAATTTTACACAGACATGTGTGCATAAATACAGCTATTTTGGTGATGCAACATTAATACCTTCTCTGTCTACTCCTCCCCAGTTTTGCACATTCCTCCGTAAAAGAAACACTTGTCTGACTGTAGTACTGTTTTATTTTAACACAGGCACCCTGAATCCAAATCACAAAACTGAAAACATCAGCTCTGATGCCAGGAGTAATCGCCAACCCATATACAAGTTCAGAATTTCCAAATAAATTTTAATTTCATTTAAACCAGTAACTGTAGGGAGATCAGATGCAAAAGTAACTCTGAAGCCTCAGCAGTTACCTGGTAGACTGGGATTTAGTGGGGTTGCCACCAGTCTGTTGTTCCGCAGGATGAAGTTTTGCTGGTTGATATCCCAAATTTTGATCTTCCAGGGTGATGCTAAGTTTGCATCCTTACTGAAGTCGAAATCTGGAAGGGAACATTTATAGATTTATATAGTAGAGGAAAGGGGAGCATCTCCCAGAGAAGGAATTAGTTTCTTATCTACTGCTTGGTATCATCTTGCAAGCATTATGTCAATGACAATATTTATCTTTTATGGCTTCAGTTTTGCAAAGTGTTTTCATGAACTAATGGCCTGGTTGACATACAACTTTTTCCTTGACACAATCTGCGCCATTCTAGATGTGAAGCTAGACAAGCCTTCCATTTGTAAGGTATTCAGCACATGATCAGCTCAACAAACGCATAGTTCGGTCTTCACACAAAGAGAAGTTAATAGGTTTACCATATGAACTGAATGTTTTCAACTGTAACCTGCCTAGCAACGAAGCTGAAGTCTTTCATTTACTGTATTTTGTTATGTCATGACCCCAAATAAAAACTTAGACAGTCTGGAAACTACATAGGCTTGTTAAACTGGTTTGGCTCTGACTCTTGAGTTTTACTTCCTTCTGCAGAAATGGTGGTTGATTCTGTGTCAGCATCAACCTTTAGTTCCTGCCCTCCTCCCCCATGAGATCTCATGTCTAGGCCTGGCTGTGTATGTACTATATTGGAGAGGAAATGAAGAAAGATATGCTGACCAGTGAAGCCTTAGAACAGCACAGTCAGGCCCATAGCTACAGTGGGGCATTCTGGGGGCCCAACTCCCTTAATTAAAAGCCCCACCCCTAGGGGTCATTTCAACCAGGAGCTAGGAGGAGCGCAGCTCCAGGAGTTGGTGCCAGCCCCCCCCCATAGGGAAATGCCTGCCTGTGTCATGGCTGCAGCAAAATGACCCCGTCCCCTGGAAAGGCCCTTGTTCCTCCGACCAGCCTTCTGAAGGCTTCAGCCACCACTGAAACTATCCTCCCAGAATAGTGGTATTTCTGAAGTTGGATTAGTAGCTGTCCCCTCTCTCTGCCAGCCCTTTCTTTCTTTCTTTCTTTCTTTCCTTCTGACATACTTCCGGTGATGTCAGGTGGTGTAGCATATGCAAATAAGTTATGCTAATGAGTTATGCTAATGAGCTCCTGCACCTTTTTTTCTACGAAATGACCCCTGCCCACCCCAACAATAGCCATGTCAGGAACCTTATTTTTTACGAGAGTCCGCCCCCCCCCTGCTCCCAACTTCCCCTCAGACTGTCCTCTCCCTCCCACTGCAGAATTGGGGGGGCATATGGGACCCATGAAAAGACAGCTCAGAGGGCATTTAATTGCCTTCAGAAGGCATTTAAATGCCTTTTAAGTTCCCTTCCACAGGGCAAGAAAGCTTAGAAGGGCACTCAAGAGTGGCACCTTCAATACATCTCCAACAATCCCCCTTTCTGCTAACCCTGTCCCGATGTGTACCACCCAGGTCATGGTGAGTCTTTCAGAAGCATTCCCATGAGCCTTTGGGAAACACTTAAATGCCCTCTGAGATGTTTTTTCCTAGGAACTGATGCACTCGCTGCCCTGTCACTTGAAAGGAAGGGCTAGAAACAGGCTCAGAGCCTTTCCCTTTAAAGACAGGCATTCATTTTAATTTAATTAACTAATTTAACTGCCCCCCAACAAAAAAAGCCCTGGCTACAGGCCTGAGCACAGTGTCCCCCTTTCCCTTGAAAACTGATTATGGAATGCAAAAATATGTGTGCATGCAATGCAAAATGTGGCGTATGCAGAATGGCTGGTTAAAAAAAACGCTGCCCTGCAAAGGAAGTACAGCCTCTGATCCATAAAGTCTCTACCCTCAACTGAAGTGGTCAGCTTGAGGCTTGTCACTTTGCAGTTCTGTAAGTCGAACATTTTGCATTAATTCTGGTAAGGCAGCTTTCTGAATTTGTCCACTTCAAGGCTTTTTCTGTTTTCCAGCATTGTTTTGTGATGAAGAAGCAAAATGGAGATTGACAGAATTATTCCTTCACTTGGCTGGCATACTTCTTATTTTGATGCAATAATGGATTTGCATTGTCTTTGTGTTTTAAATTATTTGCATGTTTTGGAATTTCTCCAGGATAATTAACAGAAAAAGTAAGTGTGGGGACCTGCAAATATTTGTGGAGGAGGGCGTTTGGTTTAGTGGTTAAGTGCACGGACTCTAATCTGGGAGAACTGGGTTTGATTCTCCACTCCTTCACTTGCAGCTGCTGGATGACCTTGTGCAAGCCATAGTTCTGTCAGAGTTGTTCTTGAAAGAGCAGTTCTTGAAAGAGCTCTCTCAGCCCCACCTACCTCACAGGGCGTCTGTTGTGGGGAGGGGAAGGCGTTTGTAAACTGCTCTGAGACTCCAAGTGAAGGGCGGGGTATAAATCCAAACTCTTCTTCTTCCTCTTCTAATCTTCCTCTCTCCATCTTGATTTTCCTCTATTCCTTCTCAGCAGCACCCGCAGTCCCTCCTCATTCCTTTCTCTCTCCCACCTATTTACCTGGCTTTTCCTGTTTCTCCCCTGGCAGCCTCTGATCCTTTACTCACTCACCCATCCACCCACTGCTTTCTGTTCCTCTCCCCCATCATCTACTTCCCCTTGCTCCTTCTCCCTTCAGCATTACCTTTTCTTCCTCCTATCCTTGACCATTTTTAGTCTGTCACTTTGCCCTGCTTCACCACACTGACACTAACTGTGGCTTGGAATCCTCAGCAGTAGTGGTTGATGGCAACCCCCAAAATGGCAACCAACATCTCACATTATAGACTTGTAAGATCTCAATAGAACACTTTTCTTAAAGAAGCAGACATTGGCTCTGTGATTTTAGGGTGTGTGTGTGTTTTTTACCATGTATTCATTGTTTGCATGTTATATTTTTCTTCAAACCTTGGGGTATCCCAGGCTTGTAGAAAAATACCCCCTTTTCTGTACATGGCCCCATTGTGTGAATTTTTGATCCACTCTCTATTGCTAATGTTCAACATTAGATATAATTATAAAGAACTATTTCTTACCAGGTCTTGCCATATCCTGATGTACTAAGCCTGCCAATTCCTGGTCCACATTCCTCTTGCGGGACACCATCTCTACAGCCTCTTCCACCTTCTTCAGTCCTTCTCTTGAACTGATTGAGCTTTGGGTTAGCAGTTGCTTCTGCAATCACAGCTCGAAACTCAGAAGGAACTGTTAGAAGAAAATGACATGGGCCATAACTTCTGACAGACACATCTAAAATAATTGTAGATAAAGCTGGTACTGGAGCAGATTCCTTGTTCCCATGTATTATTGCATCCTTAGACAGAAGCAGCCAAGAGGAATTATTGCTGGGAATGCATGGAGTGATGTAATTATAGGTGTATAGCAGGACAGAAACTTTCAAAAAGAACTAGGCCCAGAGCAGAGTAGAGCAGAGAGAAGGGTCCTTGAGTTTAGAACCCATGAATATGAGGAGCAGTTCAAGAGATGGTCCATGGAGTGCAGGGGGCTTATGAATGGGAATGAAAACTTCAGAGGAAGAGTGCAGTTTTTTTTCCCTAGAAAAGGGAACAGTTAACTGCCGCCCTGAATGGTCTGGCTACCTTTCCAGGACCAGAAAAAGCAACAGAACATTTCCCAAGGGCCCATGATTCCTATTCATCTGAGTCTGACAAAGAAGTCTCTTGTCCATAAAAAACATCTGCTGTAATAGATTCAAGTCTCATACAGTTCTTTGTCCTTTTTGCTGCAATGGACTAACATAGCTAGTCTCCAAGTTCCCAAGGATATTCGCTATGTGTTATCTGCTTTATAATCTAAGTGACTGCACATCCTGTCCTCTTGATAGTTTGTCATGCTTCTTCACCTGCTTCAGGTCTAGGGCTGATAGCTCCCTTCCTGGCCATATTTCCTTTGGTTTTATGGTCTATGAGATAAGAAGAAACTCAACAGGTACACTGAAGAGTTGCTATGTTGTGTGGCTGTTGAATGTATCCCACCACAAGGGCAAACATTAGAAGCATAGAAGTAAAAAGGATTTGGCAACGGTTTTCATGCCATAATCACAGAAAGAGTCCGCATAATAACTTCTACTAGCAAAATGGATGGCCCCATGCCTAGTATTTGAGGCCACAAACTGACAAGGTAGAAGCCTCTGGCTGCATCCACCTGCGTAGGATTCTCCATTTCCTTATCGTTACTGTAAATACAGAGTCATTCAGGTTGGACACAGAGCATCCATATGGGAATCTGATGAACAGTTTCCACTGTTAGATGCCATTTTGCTATTGTCCTACAGTGTTATCACATTATAACTATTACCTCAGTCTATTAGCTACTCTAAATTCCCAGCTTTCATTTTTTTTAAGTCTCTAGCTCTTTTGATTGCAAAATGCAATGCGTAAATGTATCTCCACACCAAAAATGATAGGGACTTACTGGGTTTTTTTAAAAAAAAGCTTGGAAATTCAGAAGAACTTGTAGATCATGAGAACAGACTTATCAAGTTATAGCAGCTAACATTTTTATCAGCGACCTCCAGTGGTACAGTGGGGAGAATAGCAGTTGGGGGAGGGGCTAAAGTCTGGGGAATTGTACCACTGTGGGCAAAAGCTGCAAAGAACACACACTTCCTCATCCACATTATGTGCACATGTTCTTTGAGCACTATATTTCCAAAATGATCGTATCAAACCAGGTCTAAGAAAGATCAGAGCAAAGCTGGGGAAAACCTGGACAGTGGACAGTTAGGGATACAGTATCATAAGGATGCTAAAAAAAACAAGCCCAGCTCTCAGTTAAATAACACACTGCAATCAACCTGTGGAAGAGAAGGAAATATGGGGATAGGTTGTAAATTTAAAAAGAACTCCCCCAAATAGCAAGGGCCATACTCTAGGATAGGGGTGTTGAACTCATTTGTTATGAGGGCCGGATCTGACATAAATGAGACCTTGTTGGGCCGGACCATGTGTGTCATAAAATGTAATGCCAGGTAGCGGAGATGCAAATTTTATAAAGGACACAAACACAAAGATTTTTTTTACTTAAAATAAAAACATGCTCAAAACATTAGCACTCTTTCAATATTTTGTTGATTTAACAGTCTCTGATAACTGGTACCTCTTGCTCTGAATTATTGCATCAAAATGTCTGTTGCAATCTTGAGTATGCTGTTCAGGTGTGTATCTGTAAGCTGCAAACCTACTTTTGATTTATTGACATTCATCACAGAAATCTCATGCTCAGAGTTCTGAGTCTAGGACCCAGGGGAAAACATGAAATGGCTGAGCGATTGAGAGAGTCTGACAAAGCAAGCTATGATGCAGCAGCAGCAGCAGCAGCAACAGAACTGGCAGCAGGAGATGGCTAGTTCCAGTGCAAGCCTGATAGAAGTCCTCCGGGGGCCTGACCCGGCCCCTGGGCTGCATGTTTGACACCCCTGCTCTAGGAGGTATAGAGGGCTGACTCTGAGGGCAGTTAAGCTTCAGCTAAAAAAAGTGAGAAGAAACAAAAAAAGAGGCAGGGATAAAGAAACTGGCCTGCTCAAGGCAGGGGCAAAGAAATTGGCCTACTCATGGCCCAAAGATTTTACAGGATCCTTAAGGGGGACATTTTAGTCAGAGGAAAATCTAATATGTCATTTCATCTCTGCAGACCTAAATGTTGCTATTTCAGGGTCTGACCCAAGGGGGGGGAAATCTGTCACTTCCTCATATTCCTGAAGCAGATATTGCTAGAGAAATTGCATCTCCCTTTAGTTCTGATTTGCCCGTACTTGCATTTCCACATCAACATCAACAAAACTTGCAAAGTTAAAATGGAGAAAGGACCCAGGAATTGTATCAGAAAGGGACTATGTGGTGAAAGCTGGCCAAGAAAACACACTGGGCAGACTGTATCAAAAGTGGTGAGAGGCAGCTGGGGCTGGTGAGTGGACTTCCCCCGTCCTTTTGTGTCAAGCAACACAAGACCAGCTGTCAGCACAAAATCGCAATAATTTAGACAAGAGAATGGACTGACAGTCAATAACTAGTCTGCAAAATGTCTTGCCCAACGAAAGAAAAGTTCAGAACAGAGATGGGAAGATAAGGAGACAGTACCTGGGATGAACTGCTAGTCCTGTGCCTTGGGCTGTAGATCCCCCTTCTGTGTTTTCCTTTCGCACTTACAGAACACTTTATAGCTACTCAGTGGGTGTGACTGGAGAAGATTTTTCTGGATTATCAGTGTGAAGAGCCTCGGTATAGGCTATTGGCAAAATGCACAGTGTACTTCACTTTTAACTTTTTGAAGTCACTTGGTCTTACAAGGGTCAGTTCTCACAACTATTTTTTTACTTAAAAAACTGAACAACTTTTGATGCATAATGGGCTGTGTGGGTTGGATCTGGGGTCCCTAACCTGTGCCAGACATGACACAGGGGTCTTTCACATGGGCTACCTGCCCTGAGTTTGATGCTTTTGAGAAGCATCCCCCCTCCCCATTTCCTAGAGCGTAATGATGGATTTGTACATCTTCAGGAGTTTCCCCAACTTTTCCCTGCTTTACTCCAAAATGTTGGAAAAGATTACAGCAAAGCCTGGATGGCTGCTGTAGGTGGGTAAATTTGGATTTTCTGGCACACATGGCAGCCCTTTTCTCTGGCCATTTCTTCCATCCTTCCCAGGAGGTTTATAACTTTTTAAAAATTGGCACTAGAACATCATTATATCAATATACCATTGTAAGAATAGGTATAGCAGGTTCTCTGAATTCCCAGCTTTCTTTCTTTTTTTTTTAAAGTCTCTTGCCCCCTCCCTTGTAGAGGTATAAGGGTAAAAGGCATATATTTGCAAGGGAATAGACTAGAGACTTACTTTTAAAAAAACAAGCTGGGAAGCCAGAGCATCTGCTACTTGTATCATTACAATGGTATATCGATATAACAATATTCTTGTGCTGATTTTTTTAATTACAAAAGCACTGGGGGCCCAGGAGAGGCAGTTGGCCACTTCTGGGGGATTGGGGGTGGAAACTGAAGGAAACCCTGTAGTGTGGGAGCCCTGTTGCTGTATCTGCAGCTGCACCAGCAATGGGGAAACCACAAAATCCCATTCCCATGTGGAAGACACCCCAATCGCACATGAGTTGTGGGTTCTCTTCAAATCCCATGTGCAGTGATCGATTGAGCTCCAGACCTTGGTGCTCACAAGGCAGCTTCAGCTTACATAAGGACATAAGAGAAGCCAATGTTGGATCAGGCCAATGGCCCATCCAGTGCAACACTCTGTGTCACACAGTGGCCAAAAACACCAGGTGCCATCAGGAGGTCCAGCAGCAGGGCTTCCCCCCAATCCATTTTCCTTGCCTGAAATAATTAAGAGGGGGGGGGGACTACTATCTTCATGTATCCCAAGGAAGGCATGGTTTCACCTAAACAGCACTCCTTCCCTGGCACTTTCAGGTTGGAGAATGGTGCAGGAAGGATGGTTGGAGCCCCTTCTCCATTTGTGCCATGGCCCTGACCCTAATTAGGCACCATGCACGTGGGAATGGAGGAAAACTCATATGTGATAGTGTTATATCTGGGACAAGGGTGGCAGACCCAGCCTGTGTACTCAACAGTCTGTGAGAAGCACTTTTAAACTGCTGTCAGAAGAATATGTCATTCACTGCACCAAAATCCTTTCCTTGTAAGTCAAGATACTAAAACATATTGTGTGAAGCAGTTTTTGCTCAGGGTTATTTCTGTCCCAAAACATCTCTCGAATTTGCCATCTGTAAAACTCATGCAACTGCCATTCAAGATTTGAGTTCTGAGCAACTCAAGATTGCAAGGGGGGGGGGGGGTTGGTGAGTATTGTGTGTGTACGTGTTAATGTCTGGAAGTCATTGTTGACTTCAGGGGACCCCTAGTGGGGCTTGGACATTTCAGAGAGATGGCTTACTATTGCCTGTCTCTGTGTCCCAGCCCTGGTATTCCTTGGAGGTCTCCCATCCAAGTACTTGCCAGGGTCGCCCCTGCTTAGCTTCCACAATCTGACAAGATCAGGCTTGCCCGGGCAAGGTTGCGAAATTGATGGGACCCAGATTTGGGTTTGGGACTTGGGAGCAGGGGTCATTTGGGGCTGGAGCTAGGCGGGGCGGAGCTCTGCCAGCCCAGGAGTGGGCACTAGGGCAGCCACAGGCCGAATCAGATTCTCTGATCTGATTTGGCCCGCCGCTGAATTGCTGCCGAAATTTGGCGGTGGCTTTAAAAGTGGCTGGAGGGAATGGAGTTTGAGGAAGAGGCTCCAAACTTGCAGGGTAGCTGCTGGAGTCTCTCCCCGAAATACCTACCAAGTTTCAAGAAGAGTGGACCAGGGGGTCCAATTCTACAGCCCCCCAAACAGGTTGCCCTCATTCCCTCCATTGTTCTCTATGGTGGGGGAAAATACCATTTTTTCCCACCATAGAGAACAATGGAGGGGATGGGACAATCTGTTTCGGGGCCCGTAGAATTGGACCCCGTGGTCCAATCTTCTTGAAACTTGGTGGGTATTTCGGGGAGAGGCCGCAGCAGCTACCCTGCAAGTTTGGAATCTCTCCCTCAAACCCCCTCTCCTCCAGCCCCTCATATACCATATTAGTTTTTTCCATTGACTTCAGTGGCCCATAGGGTATAATGGGGCTGAAACTGACATTTGGCCGGTGATGTCAGGGGGTGTGGCATATGCTAATGAGTTGTGCTAATGAGCTCCTGCACCTCTTTTTCTACGAAATGACCCCTGCTTGGGAGTCCTTTCAGATTCACACCTTAAAGGTATGACTCATCTGCAATGGAAACCAAGCCCAGGACTAAGCAAATCCATGGATCTGATCCAGATACACTGAGCACCTCAAGTGAAGTGATTCCAGTTGTCTCTAATTTAGATTCAATTTGCGTCTACATCCCTGCACAGCAAGATAATATGCCTGTTAAAAGATGAATAATGTGTTGTGGCTCAGCCTGGCGGAGATTTGGCTGCTGACGTCATCACGTCAGTTGTGTCTTTCTGTAGGACAGGCTGCATGCTTTGATTTTTGTGTCTTTGATGTGCAACTGACCCGCCCAGTTGCACTGGGAAGACTGGTTTGTTTTCATTGACTGAGACACACCTTATGACTTAACCTTTATGTGAACTAAGTAGCTGCTTCTTTGTTCTTTTGACATCCCCACCCCACCCCACCCCCCATGAATTCATTGTTGGTAGCCTGGAAACTAACCCCAAAGTGAAGGTTGTCAACTCCAGTTTGTGACATCTCTGGAGATTTGGGGGTGGTGCATGCGGAGGTTGCTCAAAAGGGGAGTCATGTTATAGAATCCACCCTCTGATCCTGCCTTTCCTCCAGAGGAACTGATCTTTATAGTTTGGAGATCAGCACTAGCTCCAGGAAAACTTTAGGCTCCACCTGATGGTTGGTTACCCTACTTGTGGCCTGCTTTACAACAAATGGCAATAATTTTTGTGCTTATGTTCAAATATTGCACTGTGTTCATCTGAAACTGAGGGTGACTTCAGATTGCCAGGTCCTCTCTGGCCTCTAGCAGGAAATTACTAGAGATTTGGAGATGGAGCCTAGAAGGACAGGGACCTCAATGGGGTACAATGCCATAGAGTCCGGCCTCCAAAGCATCCATTTTTTCCAGTGGAACTGATCTGCTGTCTGGAGATAAGCCATAATTCCATCAGATCTCCAGGTCCCACCTGGAGGCTGGCATTCCTAAACTGACCGGCCTGGGATACTGTCATAATCCTAGGCCTCATGTGGCTGAAGAATGAGCAGCGGGTATGCCTCAAGCCTCTCTTCCACAAAGGCCTGAGGTAAATTTTGCTATAAGCCTACATTTCCCAGGCACCTTCCTAGCTTCAGGATTTGACTGGCAAATAGGCACTAGTCGCTGTCAAGGAGGCAGAGCTAGAATTGCCAACCTCCAGATGGCAGCTGGAGATCTCCCCCTATTACAGATCATTGCCAGGCAATCATGATCAGTTCCCCTGGAGAAAATGGCTGCCTTCACGAGTGGACTCTATGGCATTGTATCTTGCTGAGGTCCCTTCCCTTCACTCCCCTAACCCCACCCTTCCCAGGCTCCACCCCCAATATCTCCAGGTATTTCCCAATCCAGACGTGGCAACCCTAGGCTGAGCTCTAATATAGAACATATACAGAGGGGGTTCAGAGGAGGTTCGCAGCACACCCTGAAACTGAATAGCAATAAAACTGCTTTTGGAGGAAGTTGATCCCTTGCCTGTGGTGGGTGAGTCTGGACTACCTGGGGTAGAGTATGAACTAAATAAGGTAGTGATCCTAGTCTGTATGACTGCAGCAAGTCTTTAAAAGAAACACTTCAAATTTAGTAAACAAAAAGAAACATCTCTTTCTGTGAAAACTGTTCCTGTGACCCTGATGTAACAGATGACCATTGCAGGGCTTGGTAGCTACAAATCTTCTGCGGGATCACTCCATGATAAGTATGGTTCCTTGATCAGCTGGTCCCAGTGAGTGAGTGACATGGTCTCTAGTCAAAGCATTTCCCGCTCTCTTCAGTTGCAAGGTTGGGGAGGGGCCACCAGTACCCCACTAGTTCCCTGGTTATGCCCAAATGACATTGCTTCCTCTGCTACTTCCTCCAATACCCAATAGATGGTGTTAATCTATTCCCCATTATTGTCAGAGGTAAACATCTTGATGTATACTAAAAGAAGTCTCACCTTCCTTGGTTGCCACAAGCCTAAATCTGCCAGCCAAAAAGGGCACAATCAATAGCAGAGATTTATGATAGAGAAGAATTTCCTCATTGCTGCATAAACTAATCCGCAGACAAAGGAGAGTTCCTGGAACACTGCTGAGGAACTGGTTCCCTGCCTTACTCACTGAGGCAGGTTTCAGAAAAAGAAAGAATGAACCAGCAGGAAAGAGATGGGGTATTTTTGGTACTATCATTAAGGAAATGGTTATGTATTTGAATGAAGGTGTGGTTGAAAGCCTGGAAGGGTTTAAAAGTCACATTCCTAAATGAATTCTTGGTGAAGGTTGCAGTGTCATAAAATAAACATTGTCCATTGGGCTACTGTGGCTATGGGGAGCAGAGGAAAAAATAACTGTAGGCCAGAAGAGGAAAATGTGGGGTTCCTTTGTTGTGAACCTAGGTGGTGTGCTCATGGGTAGCCCAAGCCAGAAGGAAGCAGAAGCAGATCAACCCACTGGGTCACCTTATGTAGGGTTGCCAACTACCAGGCAGGGCCTGGAGCTCTCTTGGTATTACAATTTATCTCCGGCTGACAGATATCATTTCCCCTGGAGAAAATGTAAGGATGTCAGACCCCCCTGTGGGGGCGGGGTCCCCCAATGCCAGGCTCCACCCCTCCGCTGCCAATCAGCTGGCTGGCAGGGGGATTTCCCCCAAAACAAGGGAGGAACACCCAACATTCCAGCTACATGCTTACATGACTTCAACATGACGCAGAAGTGATGTGAGGATGGGAAGGTGGCAGTCTGGTTAGGGGGCAAAAACTCTATGGTAGAAGCTAATTTACCGTCGAGTTTTTGCCCCCAAAACAGAGCGTCACCTTGATGTCCCCTGCTGTGCCCACGTCACTTCTGGGTCACATTGGATGTCACGTGGGCACATTGCTGGAACGTGCACTGAAGATCCCATCCCCCATCAGCTGCCCGGAGGGACCTGGCAAACCTAAAAAAATGTCTGCTTTGGAGGGTGGTCTCTACAGCAATATACCCTGCTGAAGCCCCTCCCTTCCCCAAACCCTGCCTTTCTCAAGCTCCACCTCCCCTCCCCCCCCAAAATCTCTTGAGTTTCCCAACCCAGAGGCTGCAACCCTAACCTTATGTTGCCTGACAGCCCCCGGGGGGCATTCCCTTGCTGGTGGATTTGGGGAACTTCATACACCCCTCCCCTGCCAAGGTTTATCCAGGATTGGGACCCTGTTCCAGCTCTGTACCTTGTGACAGTACAAACCATGGTGTACTTTTAGGGTTGCCCATCTCCAGGTCATACAGGCCTGTAGCTACAGTAGGGCATTTTGGGGCCCTGCCCCCTTAATTAAAGGCCCCGCCCAACAAATAGCCATGCCAGAAACCTTGTTTTTGAGCAGAGATCTCTGCTGCCTGCTGCTGCTAGCAGCCAGGATGAGAGCAGCGGCTTGCCCTTGGACTTCCCTCTCCCTCCCACTGTGGAATTGGGGGGGGGGGCATATGGGACCCAGGAAAAGATAGCTCAGAGGGAATTTAACTGCCTGCAGAAAGCATTTAAATGCCATTTGAGTTCCCCTCCACAGGGCAAGAAAACTAAGAAGGGCCCTCAAGAGTGGCACCTTCAATACATCTCCAACAATCCCCCTTGCATGTTTCCTAAAGGCTCATGGGAATGCTTCGGAAAGACTCACCATGACTTGGGTGGTATACAGCAGGACTGGGCTACCAGAAAGGGGGGGGTTGTTAGAGATGTACTGGAGGTGCCACTCTTCAGTGCCTTTCTAAACTTTCTTGCCCTGTGGAAGGGAACTCAAAAGGCATTTAAATGCCTTCTTGAAGGCACTTAAATATCCTCTGAGCTGTTTTTCCCTAGGAATTGATATGCTGGCTGCCCTGTCCCTTGAAAGGAAGGGCTAGAAACAGGCCAGAGCCTCTCTCTTTAAAGACAGGCATTTAGATTAATTTAATTAACTGTAACTTAACTGCCCCCTTAAAAATTTAAATGCCCCCTGAACAAAAAAATCCTGGCTCCAGGCCTGGCTGGATATCTCCCAGAATTATAATTGGTCTCCCCATGCAAGAGACCATTTCCCCTGGAAAAAATGGCTACTTTGGAAGATGCACTCTATGGCATTATTCCCCACTGAAGTATCTCCCCTCCCCAAACCCTCCCCTCCTGTCATGTATTGGGACTGAAACATTGCAGGACTGTGCTAACAGAGACTGGTTGAGCTTGGAGCCTAAGAACAATAACCCACCAGGACTCTGGCAGTAACCAATCAAGAAGTAATGTTATGTAAATAGCCTATCGTTGGGAGTGAGGTGTGTTTGGGTGTGGCAACTGCATGCTATTTAAACAGAGCTGAGGCTCTGGAGTCTTATCTTGCTCTTGCTGAAATCACTAATAAAGTAGAGCTGTTCACTAGTAGGGAGTCTGTGGATGCATGGAACCCACTATTTAATACCTCCCCAGGCTCCACCCCTGAAATCTACAGGAATTTCACAACCCAGAGCTGGAAACCCTCTGTAATTTGCTAACAGTTTTCTGTATACTGATTTATTCAAGTGGGTGTGCAAAAGCCAGATGCACATGAGAAAACAAGATCACAACCAAATAACCTATGCAGGAGCAAATGGAGGGGAGAGAGAATGGCCCTGAAAAAGATCCCCCACCTCTAGCCTCACCTGGCACTGCCCCCCAAAGGAAGGAAGGAGCTCTTTCCCTGCCAGCCTGGAACAGGAGGTGCTCAACCAAAATGGGTGGCTGGGCAAGTTGAGGCTTGGCAGGCCCACCCCTTGCTGGGCACATGAACATGTGAACACATGAAGCTGCCTTATATTGGTGCATCAAAGTCAGTATTGTCTACTCAGACTGGCAGCAGCTCTCTAAGGGCCCCAGGCAGAGCGCTTTCACATCACCTACAGCCTGGTCCTTTTTAACTGGAGTTGCTGGGGGTTGAACCTGGGAATTTTTGCATGCCAGGCAGATGCTCTGCCACTAAGCCATAGCCCCTTCACAGCCCCCACTGAGCCACAGACCCTTGGTGAGGCAGAACTTCCGTTTGCAGAAGCCATGCTGGTTTTCCCTCAACAGGCTTTGCTCCTTTATGTGCCTAGTAATTCTTTCTATCTCTGATTACAATTTCTACTAATTTGCCTGGGACAGATGTTAGGTTGACTGGCCTGTAATTTCCTGGCTCTCCTCTGGCTTCTTTTTCAAAAACTGGGGTAACATTTGCCAATCTGCCTCTGAATTTATGGGATACCACATGCCCATTTTGTATCAAAGGGATTCTCCTTATCTATGAAAAAAGCACACGTGCACACAGTTTCATGCAGTTAGACACTGGCATTCCTTTACTGAACCAATATGCAATAATTACATTACCAATTACATGATCAATTGCAGCTTATTGTAGCAGTCTCTCTTGGTAGCCGAGTGTGACAATCCGATCCTTTGGGTGTTAATTCTTCACTCCCTTAGTTGTGATAATGAATCTGAACCCTTCACAACAACAGCTTTAATCAGCAGTAAACATTTCCTTGGAATGATGTGGAGCAAGGATACATGCTGCTCTTGCTTGCTTATGTGGGTCATAGTTTGGGTTTGGTTCAAGTAGGCCACTGTCCACATCTCCACTCACACCTCACCACCGCCCTCCCAGATTTTAAACCTAAAGCTATAAAGGTATCAGATTAAATTTAAAAAGACACACTAATGGATATTAACTTCAGCAAGAGTAACATCTTTGAGCTATTCCGGCCTAGGGTTTTCTTTCAATATAAAAAAGAGTGATATCAGAACCCCCTCCCTGACTCAAACCAAGAGGCCTGTTTGGCTGAGAAGAAGTACTGAGGAACCAGCCGGGGGAAGCTGCTGATTCAAAGCTGCAAGTTACTTCGCTGCCTTTGGTCTGGTTGTAGAAAGTGAACTCCTTGGCTTCCTTCTTTTTAATATAAAGGTCCATAACATCTCCTGCCTAAGAAAACAGGAAGGCTTGGTTAGACATGTGCTGTTATTTCAAGAGAATTTCCTCTTTGCAAGAAAAGTTTGTGGGGTACCGACTATCGCCCATTCACAAACACATTTAAAGCCTACTGGAAGTCCCTCTGTTTCATGGACACACTTGGTGACCTGTGTGAAACTACCATGTCACTGCCTCAGCCCTCCCCCTTCTGCCCATCAACACTGCAGGGATAACAACACAGGCCTACCTTAAAGGGCAGTTGCAATGATTGCTGAGATAATATAGAAGTAACACTGAACACTCCAAAAGTGTTATATGAATGCTAAACATTATTTTCCATTTTAAATTAGCAAAGCAGGAAAAGGCACTTAAGGCCTGATCCTGACCGGATTTAGTTGGCTTCACAGGGCTGCCAATTCCAGCTTGAGAAATTCCTGGAGACTTAGGAGTGGTGCCTGGAGAGGAGAGGCAGCTAAGCAGGGATGTGATGCCATAAAATAATATTCTACCCAGTTACTTTCTTGTTGTTCTAGGACTGTGCTAGAAGGATACCTTCCCAGCAGGTCAGTCTAGATGTTCTCAGGAGAACCCTGAGTGGTAACAGCCTGTTACTAGCATGCTTTCCAGAGATCCCATGGTCCAAGGGAGTTTCCCAGCAAAGAAAGGTAACTTCTCCCCCTTCCTTCTGCAGCAGATGCCATTTTGGAGGCATTTTGGGTAAGGGCAGCCATAGGTTACAAAGTGATAACAGAACAGACAATAGGAAAATACATAGAAAGATTTGATCTGCTCCCCCCGGAATAGTTCCACTGCTCCTCCATGCAGTACAAGTGTGCTTCCTGTTATAAAATTCCTACACAGGAATAAATGCATTGCCTCCACATTAATGTGAAATATGCAGGTCCCTCATGTGTTTTCATTCCCTGCACACACCATCAATGCAAAGGCATAGCACTATAGAAGGCCTCAGTCTAGGCTTACCAACCTCAATGTGGGGCCTTGGAGTTCTCCCAGAATACAACAGATCTCCAGATTACAGAGATCAGTTCTCCTGGAGCAAATGGCAGCTTCAGAGAGCAGATTAGGAGAAACAGAAATCCTATAGTGACATCTGTCACAGCTGAACTTATTCCTGTCCCAAAACTCTGGCCTCCCCAAGCACTGCCTCCAAATCTCCAGGAATATCCCAAGCTGAAGTGGGCAACTACACCCGAGTCTTGAAGGAGAAAAACAACCCCCCTTCACACTCAGGACCATGCTCAATCCACTTTTTGAAGTATTTGAATTTTGGCCACTAGGTGGCAACCAGTGATCCCTCTAAGCTGAGTTAGTGCGAGCTAGCTCACAGTTTTTTAGCCTCCAGCTCACATGTTTTTGTCTCAGCTCAGGAAGGATGGCTCCAGAGCAAACTAATTTCTGCAGCAGCCAAATCGCTGGCTCACAACTTTAATGCCAGCGGCTCACAATGTGGAATTTTTGCTCATGAGACTCCACAGCTTAGAGGGAGCATTGGTGGCAACCAACATGGTTTGCCATAAATTTTATATATGATAGCAGGTAACTGGACTGAAGTACTGTTCTTCTAATAGAGAGTCACTTTGGCACAGAATACAAGAGGTTAGTATAGAACGTACAAAAGCCCTAGTTATACGAGAGGAAAGGGAAACAAGCATTTACTTAAGAATCAAAAAATAACTTGAATGCAAAAATGAAACTCACCACTAACTGTAGCTGAGGTTGATCACCTGACTTCACATTCAGAATGTATTTCTGATCTTTGGTGCCCATAAAGATAGGTCGCTGACTTTTGTCTAGGATTTCATTTGGAGTCACTGCAATTACCTGATCTGAAAGGAAACAACCAGCAAAAAACACAGTGGTTTGACACAGGACAAACACCTTCCTCAGATTAAGAGTTTAGAGTAAATGCATGTCTACATTTGTGGTTTCATTTTCATTTTAAAGAACTGTCCCTTCTCCCCCTTTTCTCCCCTTTACAAGGATGCCTACACTCTGGGAAGCTGATGGGAATCAGCTCAAACAAGAACTAGAAGCAGCCTTAGAAGTAGTTAGGGTCAGCAGAGCAAGTAGGCAAGGTGGGGGTGGGTAGTTAGAAGCGTAAAAGAAGGGGCTGTTCAGGAGGTCTCTCTCAGATTTAAGGATCTGGTACAGGAGCAAGGAAAAGGTAACTAATTCCAAGGCAAGTCCTTCTGATATCTTGATCACCCAGCTCCAGAACTTGGAAATGGACTAAACCAGTAACTTCAGTGAGCATGGAGGTATGGAAATGAGAAGTGCCAGTGAAACAAAAGTACTTTTGTTACCTTCTGAATTGGAATTTTGTGGAGCTGCTTGTAATGAGCCATTCTGCAGGACGAGGAATTTCTGGTTGGTGTCCCAAATTCTGTAGAACCAGGGTTTATCTAGAGCTTGAATCGTAACCCCTAGGAGGGGGGAAGTATATACACAAATAAATATACAGCCACAAAAACACACACTTTCACACTTGCAATAAACATTGATACTGGTCTCAAAGAAGGAATTAGGAAGTTGCTCAGCAGTGAACATTATTATGAAAATGTTATGAGTTGTGGGATACCACATTTAGCTTTTATTTTATGAGTAGCAGTTTTGCAAAGAGGTTGCACACAAGTGTCCTGGTTGGTATGGCACATTTCCTAAGGCACAATTCGTCTTAATTTCTGCTGCAAGTCTATGAGTGTCTGCCATTGCAGATGTATGGTGCACACCAGTGTTCCCTCTAAGCTGAGTCACACTTTTTTAGCCTCCAGCTCACACATTTTTGTCTTCGCTCAGGAAGGATGGCTCCAGAGCAAATTAATGTGTGCAATAGCCAAATTGCTTGCTCACAACCTTAATGCCAGTAGCTCACAAAGTAGATTTTTTGCTCACAAGACCCCACAGCTTAGAGGGAACATTGGTGCACACAGTTCATTCAATGAATTCATAGTAGCTACATTCACAGGTACCAAATTATACATGCTGTATGCATGCAGCAGGAAACAGGAGTGCGTGTGTTGACCTTATTTATTTATTTACAAAATTTATATCCTGCCTTTCATCCTACATCAGGGCCACCAAGGCAGCTGACAAATTAAGAGCATACATAATAAACATAGGTCTTTAAAACCATTAAAACTAAACAGAAAAATGTCATTAAAACAATTAAAACCTAGCAAAAACACACATATAATTATTTTATTTTTTTTTAAAACCAAGTAAAACACAGGGCAGGAAGGAGGGACCAGTGAGGGATAAATAAAGTCTTGATCTGCTCACAGAAGACAGCAACAAAAAAGGAACAGATGAGTCTCCCTGGGGGAAGAGTTCCAGAGTTTTGGTGCCATGACTGAGAAGGCCCTCTCCCGGTTGCCATTCACCTAATCTGAGAAGGTTGTGGCACCTGAAGCGGGAACTTGGAAGATGACCATAGGGATCTGGTAGGTTTATGAGGCAGTAGGTGGCCTTTCAGTAAGCTCATAAGCATGCCTGTAGTCACAGTGGGGCATTTGGGGGGCAGAGCCCCACCAGGGATGAGCCCTGTCCCACCCCAAGGTGATGCCAGACACGCCCCACCCCCACTGTACCCTGCTCCTTACCCCTAGCCCTCCAGGGCCTCACCAGCTCTTCCAAGGAAGCTGCCCTGCCATTTCTGCTTAGTTTCACTCCAACCAATCAGTTGTGAGATTTAACAGCTGACTGGTGGGAAATGAAACTGACCAGAAACAGCAGGGTGACTTCCCTTTCCTTCCTCAGTCCCGGGCAGGGAAGCTGGGGAAGAAAAGGGAAGCCACCCTCCCACTTCTGATCAGTTTCATTCCCCTCCAATCAGCTGTTAAACCTAGAAGTGGTAGGGCAGCTCTGGAAGGGAAGGGAAGGCCCCTCAGTGACCTTCCTGTGGAACTAATCTATTCTGATTAGTAACCTAATTAAGTTTCCCGCTCCCCTGCCCCAGCAACCAAAGTTTTCTGGCTATGGGCCTGCTCATAAGGGAGTAAGCAGTCCTTCGCCTCCAGACACGATCACATACAGGCACACATCTGTAGCAAACCACTACATGAGTACATTTTCATTGCTTTTTGTAATGTTGTAGCCCATCAAGCAGCCCTGTTCAGATGTTTGATTTTGGTGCTCTAACCATACATAACTGGAGCACACATTATCTGAGATCTTCCCAATACATCTATTGTATGAACAGGGGACAAAGTTCATATATTTTCCACATGTGTATGGCTTCAGTACATGCAAACAGAACTCCAGATTTTTGAAGGACCGTGTTCATGCATACCAAAGCTTTCTATGAATGGAAAACACATTTGCCCCTGTTCCTGCACAATGGCTATTGAATGCATCAGGAGATACATACAATTTATTTAGGACTGCATCCACTGAATATATTAGGTCGCGATCCACACAGTAATTAAGTCAGAGTATTTTATGAGTCACAGCTTGTACAATCATTGCCCCACCTAACAACTAGAGAGGAGACCAAATGTTGCAAGCGTGCTGGTTTTGCTTTGAGTGTCCCCATTTCAATTTTGTTTCACTCAGCTTATTCCCTTGTGTGGAATGTTCCCCTGTTTAAAAAGTATGCACTTTCAACATTTGCTCCTTTGTCTCCATAGATATTTCATAAAATGACAATTGCATATAAATGGCATAAACATTGTATAGGCATATACGTGACTTTTAGCCCTTAAGAACTGACAGGGCCATGTGCTAATGGGTCATCTGAACTCACCAGTGGAATTTAATCCATCCCAGACAGATTCAACTAAAGAAGACACACACACGTGAAGTAGCACAGGGAAGCTTCCTCTTTGGGCTGTGACATGGACTGGACCTTATTTAAGCTGGTGATGAGGCAAGCTTCCCAGGAGGGCTGGTCTTAGGTTTTGGTGGCCTCTCTGTGTTCTCCTCCCCCACCACTTAGCTATCCATCCTTCCCCCACCCTCTTGCTCATTTCCCAGTCCTCCCAGCGCTCACCCACCTTTTCCTGACTCTGCTAAGTAGTGCATGCAGCTGAGAGTGTGGGTGGTGGGAGGAATCACAACAAGCAGATGGACTGGAGAGAGGTGAGTGGGTGGGGGTGGTGGCAGTGGCAGTGGGCCCCGCAATGCTCCCTCTAAGTTATGAAGTCTTGTAAGCAAAAATTCTACTTTGTGAGCTACTGGCATTGAAGTAGTAAGAGAGCAATTTGGCTACTGCATAAATTAGTCTGCTCTGGGGCCATCCTTCCTGAGCTAAGACAAAAATGTGTGAGCTGGAGGCTAAAAAACTATGAGCTAGCTCACACTAACTCAGCTTAGAGGAAACACTGCCCACCAGAAGACCTGGACCTCAGCAGCCTCAGGGTATGCTAATACCAGTTCTGCTTCCCAGCCCTACAGGTTACCAGCAGACTGTGTGGCTGTAGGCTGATACCTGTTGATTTTGAACTTTGAAACTATCTTGGAGTCAGCCTTGCTAAGGTAACCTCTGGATTAGAGAACCATTGTTTGAAGCATCTAAATCTGAAGACATTTACTTGCACACGAAAACTTAATTCCCAGAATAAAACTTTGCTGGTCTTAAAGGTGCTACTAGACTCAAATTTTGTTTTGAATTATCTCAGTTAGCTATTTAGAGTTGTTATTTTTATCCTTACTGCTCTTTTATTGCATATTCCTGCATATTCTTTTAATAAATCACTTTAATTATATTCAGTGTGTTCCTGAATTCTGGAGCTTCAATCTGAATCCAGTACTTTGGCCCAGGTTGTTTACAGCTACCAAAGTAATTTGTTTTGGGAGCCCACCTTGAGAGTGCACAACCTTACAGGGTCGATTTCTATTCTTAGACCTGGGAGGAGTGGAGACTTGGTCCCTTAGTCTCTAGCTGGCTGGGTAGTAAGGGGACTGGTGGCAGCGATACCCTGAGGTGTGGGAATTCACACTTCAACTTTTTGTTTTGTATGTCTTGCCAAGCCAGTCACACCCCAAATAGGAACTCCCTGGCTTGGGGAGTTAGTGATAGAGGAGTCATCAGCTGTCCACAAGGGGCTTCATCCATATGTATTTGCCCAGCCAGAAGCTGTCCGCGATCCTTGCATCTGACTGACTCCTAGCCTCACCTCTTGGTCTTGCTGCTGAACCTCCTTCAGCTTTAGCTGAAACATCAGGACTAACTTTGTACATCATCAGACAGAAGAGGAGGGAAAGCACAATGTGCAGCGAAGCCTCAGAAAAGAGCAGCGGCAGCTGATGCCTCAAAACATGGATATCATGCATGCAGTAGCTACCCACTGAGCTGGGTGTTCCTGGTACTTTACCAGAGGGGTATGACATTTCTTTGCATAGGTAACATTTTTGTGTTCATTCTGGCATCAACCAGACTTCCGTGATTCTCAGTTTTGAGGCTTTTCTTTATAAGAACATAAGCCAATGTTGGATCAGGCCAGTGCCCCATCCAGTCCAACACTCTGTCACACAGTGGCCAAAAATACCAAGTGCCATCAGGAGGTCCACCAGTGAGGCCAAGACACTAGAAGCCCTCCCACAGGGTCTTGAGTCTTGACCTCACTGTTTTTTCTGTTCAGCTAGCAACATCGGAAATAACCACAGGGACAAGGCATTTAGTTAGTATGCTTGTCTCTTTGTGGGATAAAGTCAAAGCTTTGGATAGGTTAGTGTTTAAAAGGTATATGTGAACATTTCTGGGTTAAAAATAATTTTCTTTTACCTTCTTTCTTCCCAAAGTTATTAAATAAGTCTGCCATTTCCTGGTCCACAGTCTTCCTTCCACGCATTATCGTTGCAGCCTCTTCCATATTCTGGATTCTTCTCTAGAACTAGCTCAGGGTACTGTATCGGTTGCCTCGTCGGCAGTTGCAGTTCAAATCCTGGGAGGAACTGTTAAAAGAGGATGTCATCTTAGGCCTGAACTTTATAACTACAATTTGTAACCTGTAGGGTCAGAGTTTTGCTGAACTGACTTTGATGCTGGCAATCATACAGCAAGAGTAGGGGAACTTGTTTTCCAAGTCTAGTTCGTGACCATGGCATGAGGGGAGAAGGGGCTTCAACCTTCCCCTTGTGCCGGCATTATTTGCCCCCCTAGGGCTCTGCGCATGTACTGATGGGCTACAAAGGCAGGCATTCCCCTGACCCTAATTTGTAGTTCAGGCCATAGACTACAGTTGCAAACTTTGCAAAGGACATCTAAAGCACCATCAAAGCAGGCCTATTAATTTTGCTGTGTGCTCTGTGTCCTCGGGCACAAGCGCCCACTCTACCACACTGGCTCTTTTCCTATGGCTTTACCAACCACATGGCAAGGAGAAATTCAGTAGATCTAGATGCTCCGTTGTGGGGGAATGCTGTGCCAACTCCATGTTGGGTGGTTGTCAGTGGCCCAGGAATATTTGTCAGGAAAGGATTTGGTAACCCTCTTTATGCAGAAAGAGCAGACACCTCTGCCATTTTTTTCCCTGATGCAAGGTAAGACACACACCCCTCCGCCATCCCTTCCCCATATTCCCAAAGAAGATGTGTCTAGAAAACTTGCCTCTCTGTTTAGCTCTAAGACTGCATAGCTGAATTCCTACATCAACACCAAGCACCTGAAGGCAAAAGTTAAAAGGGACAGGAATTGTTTCAGGAAGAAATTGTGTGGTAAAAGAGGTAAAGCAAAAGCTGTGAGTCAGCCAGGAACAGTGAATAGGCTCCCTCAGGTATCAGAACTGCATCAAGGCACAAGCGATAGGTTAAAAACCACTGTACATTAGAAAGCATCTTGGGATAGGAGAACAGGCCAACAGTTTGTGAGTCTTCTCTCCTCATGAGAGAGCAGACAGTCTAGCACAGGAGCAGGCAACCCATAGCGTGTGTGCCAAACAGTAGCACGCCAGGCTACTTTGCTTGGCACACATGGCTGGTCCTCTGCCCAAGGGACTGAAGGAAATTCTTGAGGAGCTGGCAGTCCTTTTAGGACTTGGCTTGTTCTCAGCCCATCTGGCGAAGAACAACCCTCACGCACCCTTTTCTTTGCTGGCTCACTGACATTTTCGTAAGTAAATACTGCAGGTTTTTTGCACTCCTGCCCCAAAAGGTTACCTACCCCCAGTCTAGCAAGAAGAAAATAAGATCCAGAAAGGCAGCATTGATGCTGAGGAGACAGTACCTGGATGGAATGACAAGTCTTGTGCCTTGACCTGAAGGTTCTTTCTCTCGGCATTCCTTTGGCGTTTGTAGGATGTTTTATAGCTACCCAGTAGGAGTGACTTCATGCTGAGGGAGGGCAATTTTCTGGATCATGAATGTGATAAGCCTTGGTACAGCTTGCTCTTCAAATGCAAAACACATTTAACTTCTTAAGCTTTTGAGTCACTGGGAGTTTGAACTGATTCACACAGACATTTCTGAAGGAGGTGATATCTGCATGATGGAGAGATTCCAGCCAATTTTAGAAGGTATTTCAGTGCCCAGTGAGCTGTGATCAGGACTGATGTTATTTCACACACCAAAAGAACAGGCCTTTACTCAGACATTTCCAGCTCTGAACCCCTCTTGACTATGACCGAGACAAAATATCTTGCATTCAAAATATTGTTAAGCTGTTGAATTCAGGAACCGTTTTTCTAATTTAAGCTCTATGGGTTGGATCCAGACAGCTAGGGCTGCCAGGTCTGGGTTAGAAAATACCTGGAGACTTTGGAGGTGAATCCAGGATAGGGCAGGGTTTGGGGAGGGGAGGGGCCTCAGCATGGTACAATGTAGGGTTGCCAAGTCCCCCCAGGGGGCGAGGAAACCCCCACTGGATTGGTCAGTTCCCCCTTGGCCCAGATTTGTCCGCTGGGGGGGAACTCCGCCCCCAAATTGCCAGGCTGTGGTGACGTGCCTAGCGCGATGATGTCACCTGGCGGTGACATCATTGTGGCGGGCACGTTTTTTGGGGGGACGCTCTATAATTCGAGGGAAAACTATGGTTTTCCCTCAGATTGTAGAGGTTCCACTCCAATGTGCCCAACGTGATGACGTCACTTCCGGGTGATGTCATCGCGGTGCGCGTGCTTCGTGCCAGAAGACTCCCGGGTCGGCAAGGACTCCCCTAACTATGCGGACAGTAAGACTTGGCAACCCTAGTACAATGCCATAGAGTCCACCCTCCAAAGCAGTCATTTTCTCCAGGGGAACTGATCTCTGTCAGCTGGAGATCAGTTGTAAAAGCAGGAGATCTCCAGGCCCCACCTGGAGGCTGGCAACCCTACATACAGCTTTTTCACTCAGTCTCCCTGCCAAATTGTTCATGCAGGTCCTATGATCCCCAGCAAAGCAGTCAGTCAGCTGTAGGGCTGCCAGCTCCGGGTTGGGAAATACCTGGAGATTTTGGGGCTGGAGCCTGGGGAGGGTCAAGTTTGGGGCAGAGAGGGACCTCAGCAGGGTATGATATTATAGAGTCCACCCTCCAAAGCAGCCATTTTCTCCAGGGGAATTGATCTTGGTCATCTGGAGATCAACTGTAATAATGGGAGATATCCAGGTGCCACCCGGAGGTTGGCAACCAGAGTCAGCTGGGACACCTCTTTTTTCACCACCCTATGAATTCTGAACACCTCGGAGATCCAGACCCACACAGATATCCACCCCTCAGTTACATCTTTCTGCAATGCATACTGCATGGGTCAGTTGTTGTGGAACCGACTTGCATGTCTGCACTGGAATAGTGGCTAAGATTCAGCTTGGTTTCTCTGCTTGGACCTCACCATAAACCTCATCCACTTTATGGCATCAAGGTCACTATTCATTTTCCTCTGTTCCCAAGATCTAATTGCTATTAACCTGGCAATCAATCCACAATTACATTGTGACACAACGTCCAGCAACAACTGGGGCATCAAGTTTGGGCATTCATTTCTTCAAGCAGTTGCACCTCGCTCTTTCAAAACCAAGTCTGCCTGCTGTGAAAGTTCTTTTCAGAGGTGTGAAAAATTCAATTGGAGCCACTCCCAAAATACTTTCAAGACTTCCTTCCTTGTTTGGTCAATGCAGCATCTTTCCAGCCTCATTCCTTTTCATCCAGAGCACCTAACTAGTACATGCCGGCTTATCGCTAGTCAATGCCAAGTTGTAGTTGATTTACAATGCGTCTTACAATGCTATATCACTTAAAAGTATAGACATCATTTACAGGTTTCAAATGTTTTCTGTAGGGCAAAATCTCCTGCTAAAAACATAATTTAGGGAGGCAGAAATTTACCATCCAGCTCAGAGCTGTGTCAGGCGAAATATGACAAGAGCCAGATACAAAATACATGCACGCCATATCAGCTATTTAGTGCACACATATATCATTGTGAAGTGCTTGTCCCTTTAAAAGATGCCTGAGAGGGGGGTTGGTTCTTTTTAGTGTATATCCTAAAGGGTCAAGGACCAAAACAATCCATGTTTGTGTGTTTCACAGGTGATTAACCTCACCATTTTTTGTACATGGATATTGTGCCTGATTCCAAAAACACCACTTATAAAAATGCCCTCTGAGCTTGGTCCAATTCATGCAATAATATTTGGGCATCTTTTTATCCTGCCAAGGAACTACACATTACACTGTTTCCAAGTCTTGACAAGCAAACATGTACTGGGAGTTCCCAGTTAAAACACGGACTGTCAGATGGCTGTTCTCAATTCAGGCTGACAAAAGACAATGTCAACTAAAGGATTAAAATCTGTGTTTTTCAAGTCTAAAGCCAAAAATCTTGTTCAATAAGCCTACCCCAATGCCTAGGAAAAACACACTTGGTCCACTCTTCATTGCCAGACAGAAAGATGTGGCAGACCCTGACACTCTCCCAGTGGCTCCCTGATTGACTAGGAGATGTATATAATCCCTTCTAGGTAGGGCAATCTTCAATCCTACAGTAGCATACAGAGTAAGAAAATCTGAGCATCTTCCCTTGGCAACAAGGCACGAAACTGATTGCAATAGCCATGCAATATATTTATAGTCATGAAAATGTTATCAGTATATCTGATTCTCAACATGACCCCATATGTGGATACTTAAATCCAGAGACTGGGGCCATGGATGGACAAGACAGATCTTTCTACAAACCTGTAAACCTACAGCAAAGGTCAGGAGCATAATGAGCCCATGTGGGAGCAAGATAAGGCATACAAAATATGTAAATTGTGTGGTTCCATAGAATATTGGCTCTGAAGAAGTGAATCAAAACTCTCTCGGCTGACAGGAGCTGTCAGCCTGGTGTTTAGCCTCTCTGCAGACCTGGAAGTTGGCAACTCAGAAACAGCCAAGAAGACTACAGTGTATACATGGACTGTGTACTGCCTATTTAGGTCTTGCTTGGGAAGGTTTTCTGGATATGTATATTTGGTTTAAGCATTAGTGCTTTAATAAGTTATGCTTTTAAGTAAAACTTTGTGTTGTTAGACCTTGAGCTGTTTGTTATTTCCACGGGGTATTTTTGTTTTGTGACTATCTTGAGAGAGGACAGTGTTCCGTCCCGGCACTCGGCTCTGCCTGAGCTGAGCGAGTGCTTTTCTGGATAGTAGTTAACTCACAGCAATATATATAAACTTTAAACCATCTTTATTTCAACTTTCACATGCGTTCAGTGGATCATTTACTCACGACCTTAGCTGGGCAGCTGGGTAGAAAGTTACATCTTTATGATTCAAATCGTCTCTTGCTGAGGTAAGAAAAGAGATGGCTTTCTCCTCGTTGCAGTTAGAAAATAAGACAAAGAAACGGGAAGAGGAGCAATAAAGCAATAAAACTCCTAAAACTACGTGCCCCGGAGCTCAGGAAATTATTCTTGAGCCAGTCAGAGGGGGATGCTTAGCTGGGGAACTACAATTCCCAGAGTTCTGCTGCTTAAAGATACACACAGCAGCTTCACTAACTACTTTTATCTACAGTTAAACGCTGCCTGGGAGCAGCACAGACTGTATTAGCTACTCTCAGGGAAACTTTCTGTCTCTCATGCTTGTTAGCAACACTTATCTTCCAGGCTGGGTTGTTTCCAGGCCTGGGTTGTTTCTTCCTCCCACTGAAAGCCAGGTGTAAGTCAGCCTGGCTCATCCAAGTGTTTGGGATAGCTTAATCAATCATTCTTTGACTCATAGCCAGCATTTAGGTTATAAGATGCCTAGTTTTAGTTATCCTCTTGAGGTTTAGCTAAGCTTTGTTCTGTGTGTGTGGTGTTCTCGAGGCCACCTGATTGAAGCTTAGTCCGCATTGATAACTTTGATGGGTTATTAAATATCTCTGGTGTCGGTTCTTTGGGAACTTCTGCAAACCTATGGAGCCCCTGGCCAGGGTCCATAACAGAGGTTCAGTGAGGGCAGAAGGCCAAGCAGAGAGGTACAACTTCTAATGGACTCTGTGCTTGCAGCCTAGCAAATTACAACATATTCAGCCACAGAATACTGCCAAAGTAGCTGGGAAGAAGATTAATGGAAGACATGTTAATGCTGGTAAACTGCTGCTAATTGAAAGCAGAAACAAACAGAATGTTTTGTATTCTTGCTTTTGCACAGCAGCTCCACTGCAGAGCATCAACAACAGCCTATCTGAGCAAATTTAGAGTCCAGTGACACCTTTCATACCAACAAAGGTTTATTCAAGGTATGAGCTTTTGTATGCATGTACACTTTTCCAAATACACTGGAATGGAAGGTAGAGTTCAAACTTATAGACAGAGGCTGAACAGCAAATTAACATGTAACATGATGAAGATGTTTTAAGATATGCAAAGACAAAACTAAATAACAAACTAAGGTTATAAGGTCAACAGTTGTTTTGATTTAAGGGGGAAAAGAATAGTAAAGCAATAAATATGTCGAAATAGGGGATAAATGTGTGAAGGTATCTTTTCTAATTGTGGGAAGTAAACTGAGACTTTCCAATCATCTCTTCTCAGGCATGGAGGTAACTTAACAGCATCTTTTTCTTTCTTTTTTGAGGGGGGTGCAGTGTTATATCAGCAAAACATCTCAATATTCCTTGCATTACATTCAGTATACTAATATACTACTCTGAAAAAGAAATACACTAAAATACAGAGAATGTATAGTCTTTTTTGTCGAGAATACATATCTGAGAACTGAATGAGTTAGCACATGTAATGAGATAAGAAACCAACATCCCTGTTGAGTCCTGGGGAGGTTTTTGTTCCAAGTGTTGTAATAACTTGTAATTCAGCAAAACACGGTTGGCCACCTGGAACTGTCTGAGCAGTGAGATCTTGGAATAGCAAGGTACACAATCCCATTTGATGAGTGCCTTACCAGGAATATCTCTTTTCATATGCTTTAATTTTCTTATTTACAAGGTACATGGTCCTTTTGAATCTGTGTGGTGTGAAGGCTTAGGGAGGAAGACTCTTCCTGGAAGAGATGAAAAGTTGAGCGCCGTGTAATTGTAAGTACTTACATCCGTCACTTAATTAGAGTTTTCCCATACTGCATATTTTTGCTAGCTGTGGGGAAATCCCTCTTCTCTTTAGCAATAGTCCTTCTTGGAAGGAATTATAGTGAATTATATTATGTAAGTGGCCCATCCCATAATGATTCAGCTAAGTGAGAACTATGGGAAACTTTGCCAAAACCTATGTTATATTGTGGCCCAGGCTAGCCTGATCTTGTCAAGATCTTGGAAACTAGGCCGGGTTGGCCCTGGTTAATACCTGGATGGAACACCACCAAGGAAGTCCAGTGCTGCTACACAGAGGCAGGCAATGGCTAACTACCTGTTTGTCTCTGGTCTTGAAACTCCTATGCCATAAATGGGTTGTGACTGGATGGCACTTTCTACCACCAATCATCTGGATGGGAGGTGATAAGTTGTATATTTTTTATTAGGTGATCAGGAATTTCACATTTTAATTCTGTATTTATGAAGTCTCAGGTGTATGCCAGCTGGACCCAATGACGTGATCATTTTAAATTTGCCTCCCCCCCCCCCCCTTATCTGTTTGATTCAGTTCTGAAACTTTTCCTGAAAATAGAGACTCCAACATGGTAACCTTACATTTCCTGCAGAATTCATTCCGTTTCTCTGCAAATTCCCTCTCTCCCTTTCACCTTTTCCTCTCGCCCCTTTTAACAGGCTCACTGTCTCCTTGGCCAGTTTCTTGCTTCTGATGTATTCAACAAAATTCTTATAGTATGTCTTAATGTTTTTAGCACCAATTTACATTTGTTTTGCCAGAAACTATGCTCTTCTTTCATTTCTTGTAGTTGGGCAAGGCTACATTTTTTATGGTTTCTTAACTTAGTTCACTGAACTGTTAAATTTTGATAGTATGTTTCCTGATCTGTGGTATGCTTTCTATCTGAGCTTCTGTTATTGTGGATTTAAATAGTTTCTCTAACTCACCAAAAGATATGACCTCTTACCTTCACGTTCAGCTTTCTTTTGACCAATCCTCTTGATTTTATTTTTTTTTTAGAAATGCCCTCTTCTGAAATCAAAATCTTCCAGCAAATGACAACTGTTGTCCATGGCCCATATTTCTGTAATTTCCAAATGACCAGTCTCATGATCAAGCACAATAATCAGCAAGATTAAAAAGAAAAAAGACATGTTCTGGTAACAATGAAGAATTGGGTCCCAGCACCTACAGAAGATTCAGTCACTTGGAAGTACCTGTGTTTGAAAGCATCATTTGGGGAGCTGTGTTTTTCTTTGGCTGATATAGATGTCTCTGCATGAATACTGCACTGGATGAATTTAAACTTTAAATTGTATGACCGTCTCCAGTAAAGGTAAAAGCTAAAGTACAGCTGGCAGTTTTAATTGGACTGACTTGATTTGTATGGCTGGATTATTTAGGACTGTTAGATTTAAAAATTATTGCTTTAGGTGGAAATAGACACGGCACTGTGAATTCTATTAATGGAGCTCTCTGTGTTTTTACTCTTAAAATAAGACCCGATTCCAGTCAGGACTGCAGCATAATGGCGGGGGGTGGGGCAAACCTTACCCTGATATGAATACCTATATGTTTGCCCCACTTGGGGTATATAGCAAGACTCTAGAGGCATTTTCAGTTAGGAAAACAGGGGGGGGGGGTTTCAGATCATCATCAGGCCTCAGCACATCTGATGATCAGATCACAAAAGTACTGAGCTCCATTCCTGGAACTCCCAGTGTCTCATCTAGTAGACCCAGGATTTATTCATGTTCAGGACTGCATGTTTGTCATTGGGTAATTAATATTCCATTCAGGATAGCCAGTGAGGGTGTTTTATTAGAGCAACCTGTTTGTGAGTATTGATCGCTCAGCAATATCGCAACAGGGAGGAAATGTGTCATCTGAATAAGGTGAGAGCCTTGGAGCATGGAAAATATCGACAGATTGATTTGTCTCCCTCTTGAGCACATCAAGAGGGTTTTCCCCTTCCCTCAATCGCGATCAACTGTGATTCATTATATGAAGCCAGTCTAGACAGGATTTAGCTGTTTTTTAAAAGGTAAATAGCAGCCATGGGGATGAGGGCCATCTGGATTGGGACCACTGTACAGGAGAAGAGCTTAATCTTTTCTACCCTTGCACCAGTTGTATTAATTTAGCTTCTTCTTCTTCCCGCTCCCCAAGGGTTGCTCTTCCTAGGGCAAACATACATGTGCCTTTACAATGCCTGCGCACATCCTAGGTGAGGCAAACAGAAGCCTGAAGACGGTAACTGGGACTGGGACTATGGCATGGAAGGAATTAATTTCCTTCCCTGTGCTGGCCATGACCCAATGTCTCCCCACCTCCAGCGGCTATTTGCCTTTTAATCTCTTCAGTGATAATCAATTGTTGCATCCAGTTGAGATTAAAGATCTAGTTAAGATTAAAAAGCTAGTTTGGTGTAGAACCCAGTTTGATTCTCCACTCCTCCACATGCAGCTGTGTGACCTTGGGTAAACCATAGTTCCGTACCAGCTGTTCTTTCAAGGGCAGTTCTCAAAAGAGCTCAGTCAGCCCCACCTACCTCACAGGGTGCCTGTTCTGGGGTGGAGAAGGAAAAGGAGATTGTAAACTGCTCTGAGACTCCTTCAGGTAGTGAAGGACTGGGTATAAATCCAGTCTCCTTCTCCTCCTCTTCTTCCCTCTCCTTCTCTCCTGGTCACCACTATGGACCTATTTAATATGGCAGTGCAGTGATTGGGATGAATCCCACATGGCTTTTGTACATGTAGGTCCCATGATTCTCAGCACAGCCTGAATAGTCAAGACACAGAAAAGCTGGCTGGATCCAACTCAATATCTGCATGAAGCATTTTGAACACTGGAGGTGCTGTACAAATTAATGTCATTTGAGTAATCCCTTCAAAATATTAGAAGTATCCAGTGCAGAAATTCTTAAAACTTTTTGAACTTTTCAGGACCTTCTTGCAAAGTAGATTCATGCAATTTCCCCCTTTCCTGACACAAAACACAATAAACTCATATGAGTTAACACTAAACAAGCCAGGGCTGCCATCCTCCAGGTGGCGGCTGGAGGTCTCCTGGGATTACAATTGATCTTAAGGCAATAGAGAAAATGGCCACTTTGGAAGGTGGACTCTATGGCATTATACCCTGCTTGCAGTCTCTACCCCACCAAAACCCCACCCTCCTCAGGCTCTACCCCCAAACTCTCCAGGTATTTTCCAGCATGGAGCTGGCAACCTAGAACAAGATTTATTCCCCCTGCCCCCCATTTTTAGCTTGTAAAAAGAATATAGCATTATTGAGAGATGAGCCATTTTTTCCCTTTTCTGCAGAGGCAAACCCAGATTTCCCACTGGGTCTCCCCAAACCTCCTCAGAGCTCACCCTGTTCTACCTCCTCCCTCCTGGCCTCACAACCTATCTGCAAAAGAGTTGCATCCCACTTTGGGGTCCCAACCCATAGTTTGAGAACCACTTGAGGTACTGGTTACAATCTACAATGAAGGAAGTGAGTGTCTGCTTGGGTGGAGACTGGTCCATCAAGGGCAGAGCTGTTTCCACCTGCTCTGCCTTACAAACTAGTTCATTAGTGGCAAGTAGTGGTTATGAAAATGTCTTATTCTGCATATTTGTGGGATTTAATTGTTGTCTTTTGTGTATTTTGTGCATCATAAACCACATCGTATAGAGAAAAGTGGGTCAACAGCAGTGTTCCCTCTAAGCTGAGTTAGTGTGAGCTAGCTCACTGTTTTTTAGCCTCCAGCTCACACATTTTTGTCTTAGCTCAGGAAGGATGGCTCCAGAGCAAACTAATTTATGCAGCAGCCAAATCACTTGCCCACAACTTCAATGCCAGTAGTTCACAAAGCAGAATTTTTGCTCACAAGGCTCCACAGTTTAGAGTGTCTTAAATAAATACAATATAATGCAGTGGTAAGCATACATGGTAGGGAAAATGCCGTCAAGTCAAAGCCAACTTATGGCGACCTCCTCGGGTTTTCAAGGCAAGAGGCATTCAGAGGTGATTTGCCACTGCCTGTCTTTGCATGACAACCCTGCACTTCTTTGGTGGTCTCCCATCCAAATACTAACTAGGGCCAACCCTGCTTAGCTTCTAAAATCTGATGAGACTGAGCTAGCCTGGGCCACTCAGGTAAGCATGCCACTCACAGCTAAGCACGCATAAACCCACTCATTTCAATGGGCCTCAATGCACTCAGAAACATTAGCATATCGCAGCCTCTATCTTTAAAAAACAAACAAACCCATCCTTCTCTGCCAACTCAAACTTAAAGGTCAGTGGCTCTCCTATTGTTTAACATTTCAACTTGTTGAGGTCAGTGGGAATTAGCATGAATCACAGAACCTCAAAAATTACTTTGAACAGTCTTCTGTAGTCTGATGAAAATTGCCTCAGTCAGGGCTCTGGCTTCCTAATGCCATTTGAAAGTCAAATGGTAGTAACTTAATGGTAAGAACTTGTGTCCAAGCGGTCCTCTCACACCCTCTAGAGGATCAAAATGAAAACGAAGAGTGATTGTTGTTTTCATGCCTGTGTCTGTGTGTGAAGTGCAGTCAAGTTGCAACCAACTTATGGCAACCCTTGTAGGGTTTTCAAGGCAAGAGATGTTCATAGGTGGTTTGCCATTGCCTTCCCCTGCATAGTGACCCTGGAATTCCTTGGTGGTCTACCATTCAAATACTAACCAGGGCTGACCCTGCCTCTTAGCTTCCAGGTTCAGGCTAGCCTCGGCCATCCAGGTCAGAGCATAAGGAATGCTAAAGTCCTGTCTCGTTCCCTCCTAGGGCATACAACAGAGGTCCCCAGCATGGACCCCATGGGTGTCATAGTGCCTGCCTTCTGGGCAACCCCCAAGTGTCTTCAGAAAATGGGAGGGGCCAGGTGGGGCTTTTGCCCAGCATGGCTTCTGATTGGCCACTGGGGATCTAATGGGCTGTGCAGATTAAAATAACCTTGCTTTGGCAGCAGCTTCTACCCCAGTGCTGGTTTTATTCTCTCATTCCTCTCTCCGGTGTATTTTTAAAGTTAACCCCTCTTCCCCCCTGCAGTTGGACTTCCTTTGGCTGTGTGTATGGCTCTCCTTCCTGCAGCAGTTGTTTTGTGGTTGCGCCCACAACCCTGTGTCAGAATTCCAAAGGTGCACACAGGCTCAGAAAGGTTGGGGACCCCTGGACAATTCAGTACAAAGCTTAGCTAGTCCTAGCACTGCCAACCTTCTTGCGGTGCTCACATGAAAGTGAATTAGAAAAGAACTACCTTGTTAAAGGCAAGTAGTTGAGTCAGGTAGCCTTCTCTTCAAGAAAGACTGGTCTAAATGTCTCCTGGATGCTGTCAGCAGGGCTTGATAACAGTGGCCTTCCCCCACTGCTTGTTCTCTGCATTCCGAGATAAGCGTCTCCTTTAAGTCCTGTGCACTGATGGAACATCAACCTAATGTAGCCACCATTGGATGAACTGCTGTTTCCAAGTAGTGTATTATCAGCTGCTTGCCCCCATTGTGATGGTCTGACAAAATCCTTGGCCTGATGAAACGTTTGTTCATCACACAAAGCTATCTACTGAGTCAGACCACTGGTCTATCTGTGTACTTTTGACTGGCAGCAGCTCTCAGAGTCTATGGAAGAGGTCTTTTCATACCACTTGCTAGGGCTTGCTACCTGATCCTTTTAACAAGAAATTGAACCTAGGACTTTCTGCCCACAAAGCAGCTGTTCCTCCCCTTATGCATGCATGAAGCTGCCTTAGACCAGGCCAGACCATTGGTCTATCAAGGTTAGCGTTGTCTGCTCTGCTTAGCTGCAATTCTCCAGTGTCTTAGTTTGGAGGGCTTTCACATCACCTCCTATCTGATCCTTTTAACTACCTCTGGGGCCTTCCGCATGCAAAGCAGATGTTCCACCACTGAGCCACAGCCCCTCCCCAAATAAAGGTATATCATAACCCATCATTTACTTAATTGTATGAATAGAGTGTTTTTCCCCAAAAAATATATATTTTGGGTTAGACCTAGAAAAGATGCTCTAGATCAGGGGTGTCAAACTCATTTGTTATGAGGGCCGAATCTGACATAAATGAGACCTTGTCGGGCCAGGGCATGTGTGTTGTAAAATGTAATGCCAGGTAGTGGAGATATAAACTTTATAAAAGACACAAACACAAAGGATTTTTTTTAACTAAAAACAAAAACATGCTTAAAACATTAGCACTCATGCAATATTTTATTTAACAGTCTCTGATAACTGATAACTCTTGCCCTGAATTATTGCATCAGAATGTCTGTGCTGTTGCAATCTTGAGTATGCTGTTCAGGTGTGTACCTGTAAGCTGCAAAGCTACTTTTGATTTACTGACATTTACCACAGAAATATCATGCTCAGAGTTCTGAGTCTAAGACCCAGGAGAAAACATGAAATAGCTGAGCGACTGAGAGAGTCAGGCGAAGCAAACTATGATGCAGCAGCAGCAGCAACAGAACTGGAAGCAGGAGATGGCCAGTGCCAGTGTGGGCCTGATGGAAGCCCTCCAGGGGCCTGATCTGGCCCCTGGGCTGCATGTTTGACACCTCAGCTCTAGATCTTCCAAAAGTGAAGTTAATTATTATTAGTTTTGCAGATTTTTCTACTGGATGAGGTAACCAGGGATCCATAATGTATTTATTTATTTACTTCATGTATTCCCTGCCTTTCTCACTAATGGCAACCCAACAGTAGCTTACATCATTTCCCTCTTCTCTGTTTTATCCTCAGAAGAAACCCGTGAGGTAGGTTAAGCTGAGTGTGTATGACTGGTGAGGGGTCTGGACAAGTCCTTTGAGGAAAGGTTGAAGGAGCTGGGTATGTTTAGCCTGGAGAGGAGACGACTGAGAGGTGGTATGATAACCATCTTCAAGTACTTGAAGGGCTGCCATATAGAGGATGGTGCGGAGCTATTTTGTTGCCCTAGAAGGTTGGACCAGAACTAACAGGTTGAAATTAAATCAGAAGAGTTTTTGGCTAAACATTAGGAAGAACTTCCTGACAGAGCAGTTCCTCAGTGGAACAGGCCTCCTTGGGAAGTGGTGGGCTCTCCTCCTTTGGAGGTTTTCAAACAGAGGCTAGATGGCCGTCAGACAGCAATGCCAATTTTGTGAACAAAGGCAGATCATGAGAGGGAGGGCAGGAAGGGTTGCATCAGTGCTTAGTTCTCGTGGACCTTTCTTGCATGCCCAGGGAAATGCCGATTGCCGCTTTGGGGTCAGGAACCGATTTTTCTCCAGGCCAGTTTGGCTGGAGATCCTGGAGGTTTGTTGTCATCTTCTGGGCATGGAACGACAGTCACTGGGGGGGAGGGGGGTTATTTGTGAATTTCCTGCATTGTGCAGGAGGTTGGATTAGATGACCCTGGAGGTCCCTTCCAACTCTATAATTCTATGACTAGGCCAAGGTCACCTAGCACTGAAGGGTATGCAAGGCCAGTCCAGCAAATTCAAGAGCAGACACATCCCCCTTGTTTCTGTAAGTACATTACAAATGTATAATTACCTGATCTTTCTGTGTTCTCTGGCTAAAGTGGACTCTCATCCACAGAGACTAATTCACTCAAGAAAATACCTTTAGTTAACTGCATATGGAACAGTGTGAAAAGTGCCTTGGGCCGGTCACTTTCCACCAAGCCTATCTCCCAGGGTTATTGTGAGAATACAATGGATAAGGGGGAAACCATTTTCTCAGCCTTGGAGGAAGGGTAGGATTTAAAGTGTACTTTTTAAAAACTTAGTATTACTATGAAGGATGTGTGCAAGACTACTCTTAGGAGAGGCAGTCTCCAGGTCCCAACTGTGGATTGGCATTATATTAAAGTGCTACCAAAACGTAGAATCTTCCTTTTGAGGAAAGAACAAGGTATCAATTGGTTGAGAATTTTGGACTAAGTTAACAAGAGGGGTTAACATGACACATTTAGCTTTTCCCCATCAGTATTCACTTTCTACATTAATATTCACAGATACATGAAAATAGCATCAGGTACCCTTTTTTAAAAAACCCAGCTTTGTACCTTTTCAGAGACAAGGAACTCCTCAGGCTCAGAGGCTCACTCCCAGAGGCACCACACTTCTTGAAAGTAAAACCTGCAAGGTGCTCAGGCACCCACAGTAATCAAGATTTCTGATAGGTTTCTCTGCAGTTAGTTTTATTGTTTCACAAACCTTGCGGTGCAATACTGGGGGTTTTGCAGCTACCTGGAGGTTGCTATCTATCTATGAATCTATCACCCTTCTCCCAAGCTCACGGTACTGTTCTCCTTCTCATTTTATCCTCACAATAATTCTGTGAGGCGAGTGAAACCAGTCCAAGGTTACAGTCTCTTCTGCATTCTGATTTTCATCACTTGTGTGTTTCTATTGCTTCAGGATTTCCCCCCCCCCCCCCCATGTGTTTTGCTGTCTCCAATAGTCTCGAATAGATGGAGCAAAACACGTGGAAGTGGAGGGGGGACGGGACGGGACCCTGAAGCAATAGGAGTACACAAGTGATGAAAATCAGAATGCAGAAGTGAGCTCGGTTTTCCCATCGCAGTCTACCTTCCAAGCATGTTGTGACTACACTGCCCTCTCTCTCCCGCGGCAGTTTTGCTATTTAACTATCCCTGTTGAAAAGGGACATCGAAGTGCCTGGAAATGGCAACCTCGACGCATTGCGTGGAACAATTCAGCACACAGACGATGGAAGCAGCTGTGGGGGAAAGCCCATATTTTCCCGCCGAGGCTGGCAACTCGCCTGGAAGCAAAACCAGGCTGGACGGGTTGCGGTGGAAACTTGCGGCAGCGCCTCCCCCGGCCGCGACGCCCAGGGCAAAACCCAGCTGGCAAGCGGAGCCCTTCTCCACGCGGGCGCAAGGGAAGGTCACGTGAGGAGGGGGGGGAAGAGCGGGCGAGTCCCGGGACAGAGGCGAGTCACGTGGCTCCTTGAGGCCCTGCGAGGAGAGGCTAAGGGGCTAGTTCTTTTGTCTGCAGTTCGAATTCCCGGGTTGCGTTCGAAGGCTTGGCTCTCTTCAGAGACCTACCAAGAGCTCCTCCCGGAACACAGAATTAATGGGGTTTGCCCGGCGGAGATTTGGGAACAGCAAACCCTCAACGAGAGCCTGTGTGGTGTAATGGCTAGACTGCGTTGGGAGAGTTGGGTTCAGATCCCGACGGGTGGCTTTGGGCCAGCCGGTGCCACACACCGGCAGCATGACCTACTTCACGGGGTAGTTGTAGGAAAAAGGAGCTGTGTGCGAAACCCCGGGGGCCTTACAGTTATGTAAAATAGTCCAATAACACTGTCTTTATATTGCAAATGGGATAGGGCAGGGAAAAGTAAGTGGCTTTTTGACACCTTTGTAATGTACTGATCCACTATTAATTATCCTCCCGTTAAAGGAAGGGGGAAATGCCTAGGATAACTTGTTGCTGTCAGATGGGAGGATCTTGCTTAAGGCAAACTTGCTTAAGGCAAGAGCCCAAACTTGCTTAAGGCAAGAGCCACATAGAAAAAACAACAGATGTTTGAGAGCCACAAGACATGAAGAAATATTACACAGACGTTTTTATTGGAAAATATGCATATTTGCTTTTTATTAACATTAAATGAGACTGCCAGAAATAAAACAAAAAAACAAAAGGGGTAAAACCAGATATTGATAATGATATTTATTTGTCAAATGATATTTGTGGGGAAGGGGCGTGGAGAACACATTTAAAGTTGTTTTCTTTCTCTGCTCCCCCTCCCCCCCCCCCAGCCTACCCAGGGAGGGGAACACTGGCTTGGGAAGGAAAGAACGGCCAGGGAGGCGTGTCTCCTTTTCGCTTCCCCAGCCGCCCTGCCGGGAGCCACACAATATGTGTGAAAGCCACATGTGGCTCCGAAGCCGCAGTTTGGCAACCCCTGGTCCCCATTCTTCTTCTTCAACAACAAGTCAAAAGTGTGAAACAGATTAACTGGAATGGGTTAAGACGTTTCACAGGACGCCCCTCCCCCTGTTGAACTCACTATAGAGAGATAATAAATGTCCTGAGATGGATAACCCGTCTTGGGGAGAGGGTCGTCAGGTCGCAGCTGATTTATGGCAAATCCATAAGGTTTTCAAGGCAAGACATTGCCTGTCTCTGTGGACTCTGTAGACCCTGGACTTCCTTAGTGATGTTCCATCCAAGTGGTAACCTGGGCCAACCCTGTGTAGCTTCGAAGACCTGCTAAAACCAAGTTATCCCGTTTTGAATGAGATCTCCAAAGCTAAGTGAGGGCAACCTGGTGAGTACTTGGATGGAAGATCACCAAGGAAGAGTGACTGCTGAACTGCAACTGATAATAAAGCTCAAGACAATGCATCTACCTGGACTGAATCGAGATTTAGGTTTCCTGTCTCATTACCAATGCTAATTTCTCCACACCCTTGGCCTCTCTGCATATCACACCTAAATCCAATCACGCCTGCTATTGCCATTTAGCATCTAAAATCACTCCACTTTCCAATGAATAGGACAGATAGACTCCCATTCTAGCTGTATCTGAAGAAGTGAGCAGCTCATACCCTGTCACACATTTTGTTAGTCTTTAAGATCCTACTGGACTCTTGCTCTTTTCCCCTGGTGTGTGGTTTTTGTTTTCCCGCCCATACCTATCTAAATTATTTGCATAGTTATCCGAAGAAGTGGGCTACAGTCCACGGAAATATTTGCCTCAACGGCATTTCATTGGTCAGGCGCCACGAGAGTAAAGGACGCACTCTCGTCTCACTCTGAAGATTCTCAAACGTACCGTTAGATTCGAGTGCAATATCATCTTAGAGACCAACAAGCATTTCAGTGTATAAACTTTGGAGAGTCAAAGCGCCCTTCATCAGATAAAGTTGAAATGGAAGTCTCCGAGTTCTCTTATATCATAGTCAGAAGGTGGTGGTGGGGTTTTTGTTTTGTTTTTTTGCAAAGAACACTCTTAATGGATGCACAGGGACAATGTCTCTTGTAATCCGCTGAATCAGAGCAGGAGGGAGATGCTGGGGGGCAGACAATTAGCATCCGTAGTGTATCAAACCGTACCGGAAATCGAAAGACGCCTTTCTCTACCTCTATGCCCGCCTTGAAGGACGCGAGGGCTCGCTCTCGCTCACGTGACCGTACACGAAGCGGGTTGGTTTGTGGATGTGGTGACGTTTCCGGTGACGCAAGGCGGCGGGCGAAGAGGGCGTGGCTAGCGGTTGGCGCTGTCAAGCCGAGCTCAGCGTCGTGAGAGGGGCGACTGTCCGGGCGCTGGCAGGTAAAGGCGCGGCCTGAGGGGAAGGGAGGGGGGAGTGGGCGGGCCGCGACCAAGCCGAGACCCCGAAGCGGCGTGCGGGTGGAGTGGAGGCCCCCCTGGGCTGGCGGGCGGAGGGGCGTCCGGGGCGGTCGTGCGCCTGTCGGCCCCTTAGTGCCGGGTCCGGAGTGTCCTTGGGGGGGGGGGGGTGGCGGCGGCGGTCCCGGTCCCACATGCAGGCTGGCGCGGAGCCTGGACACCCACCGGCCCCGCTAGGGGTTGAGGGAGCCGGACCGCTTCACCACGCCTTATGGCCGCCCTGGGGTCTCTCTCGCCCTGTTCTCCAGCAACAGCTATTGAAAACTGAGTTCCAGTTTGATCAGGGAGGGGCCTGATGAGAGGGCGCTGCATCCGCCTTTCGTGACTGGACCCAGTTCCCTCCTCTTCCCAGCTGCCCTCAGCGAGGGGTACCTGGCCTCTCCTCCTCCTCTTGACTGATCTCTTCGTGGCATCAAGAAATTAGGTGCTGGGTAGTGTTCCCTCTGAGCTGAGTGAGTGTGAGCTAGCTCACAGTTTCTTAGCCTCCGGCTCACACATTTTTGTCTTAGCTCAGGAAGGAGAGCTCCAGAGCAAACTAATGGATGCAGCGGCCAAATCGCTCGCTCGCAACTTGAATGCCAGTAGTTCACAGAGTACAATTTTTGCTCACAAGACTCCACAGCTTAGAGGGAGCGTTGGGGTTCCAGGTCTTTGTACCTGACTCTCAGGTGTTTAGGTTAGGTTAGCATTTTTTAATCCTTGTTTTATACAGCTTTAAGTGCTCCTCTGCAGTGTTTTGCGGGACGGAGAACCCTGATGCATAAATCTAGATGAATCCTGGGAAACTCACAAACCTCTGTGTTGTGGGATTCAGTTGATGTACAAGAGAAAGTATTCTCCATGTGGCTGGTGCTAGGAGGGTGGAATGAGTTCCAGTGTCTGAGTGTAATTACTCTATTTTCCTTTTGGTTCCCATTCTGTGCTTCTTCTGGTATTTACGTTCACTTCTCAAAGTTGGGGGTTCTCCTGCATCCCCCTTTCTTTCTGCTGGTGATGGAGCTGTTCTGGTGCAAAGTAATTTTAAGCAAATTGATGAAGAAAATTTGGAGCCTGTTGCCCAGTTGTGGCTACTTTGTACAAAGCCACCCTCCATCCCCTCTATCTCAGCGCTTCCGCTGCATTCTTATAGTGTCTTTAGCAACATCTTGACTATCTTGAGAAATGGCAGTGGGGGCAGGCAGGAGAGTTAAGCTGAAGGCTGCTGGGGTAAAGGAAGGTGCTAAGGAGGAAGTGTGAATGTATGACCAAGAACTAGGGGACTTGAAAAGGCTGTTCCACCTATGGGTAACACTTTGGGGATTGCTTGTATAGTGTGCTAAGGATTGTAAATAATTACTGTGTTGTGAATTCAAGATCTTCTTTGGCTATTTCTGCTTGTCCTGTACGTGTACTTTTTTGCCAGTTTTGCAACAGTAGGGAGAAACCTGCAGAGTGGAAATCTCCCTGTCCCAGTTTGTTCTGTGCTACTTACTATACAAGTTGCTAGCAAGCTTCCAGAATAGTTCATGTCTACTCAGACCTATCGAGATAGTTCTCAAGCAAGCCGATTAATCAAGATACACTTTCCAATTTCAGCTGAAATATCTGCTCCATTTCTGTGTGCACATTCCTCTGCTAGAGTACACTTAGTTAATTTAGCAAGACTTGCCTTGATGGCTGTTTTCTTCCTGTTATGTGGCTTCAGTTATTGCATATAAACAAGTGCAGAGCTTTCAGGAATGTTTCCTGCTAGGCTTAGCAGGTACCTTAAGATTAGAAATGTTGATTATACAAAAGTGAACTAAGTTATAGCTTGCAGATAGTATCCATTATATATAATGATTGGTGTTAATAGTGTGCAACTGGCCTATAATGACTCAGTTTAATGTGTACATCCTGCCTGAGCAGACAGACCTGGATGTGGAATGTTTAACTTGTGACGTAAGCAGTTATGCCCTGACCTGGATAGCCCAGGCTAGCCAGATCTTGTCAGATCTCGGAAGCTAAGAAGAGTCAGCCCTGGTTAGTATTTGGATGGGAGTACACCAAGGAAGTCCAGGGTTGTGATACAGAGCCAGGCAATGGCAAACCACTTCAGAATGTCTCTTGCCTTGAAAACCGTACAGGATTGCCATAAGTCAGCTGTGACTTGATAGTAAAAAAAAATAAAAGCAGTTATACTTCATACCATATGCTAAACGTACATTTGCTCTAGATCAGTGATTGCAGTCATTCTCTATCATACTTAATGTGTCATCCAACGTAAATCCTCCTCCCAACTTTTGATTTACTAACAAAGGGATGCTGAGCCCTCCCATCCTCCTTCAGAGTAACTGAGGGACATTACTCAGCTGCCTCCATTTCCTTTATGGGGGGGGGGGAGTTTCCCTGTAGTTCATCCTTCAGTCTGCAAATTTTATAGGCTCCTAGCTCTTGTTTTTATGACTTACATTTTATGGGATGAACTTACATTCTTTACAGCCAGCATTGTTGAAGTCCCTCACATGTGGACTACCTATGTTGTAAGACACTCTGGAAACAATGATTGCTACTTATTGACATGTGGAAGAGAATGTAGTTGCAGACTGAATTGTACACATCTGGAAGTAAAACCATAAATATATGAAGCTACATGTGAAGTATCCAGTTCTCTCTGTAGGAGTGGTGCCATGAGTTATGTACCAGTCACAACTGCTGTGACTATGTGTATTTTTACAGCAGACTCTGAAGTGTGAACAACATACGTTCTCTGGATGTTCATTTTTGCATATTTGCTCCTGGAAACTCCACTGTACCCATAACAATTGTGCTTACTGTGCATATGAAGTTTGAAAGGGTCTCATATCCTCTGTGAAGCAAATATTTTTAAAAAAAATCAAAATCCATGAAATATGTATGATTGACTAGTTCCTAAAAGGGGAAAATGTAGCCTATGTACAATGACTTAAAGAATGTTCCTTAAAGGGATTCCCCACCCCCACCCCTTGCTCAGCTCTCTATGCATCGTAGATACTCAAGTAGTTTCTTTGGAATAAATAGGTTGTAGAACTTTCTCTGCAGGACTTTCTGTACTAACAAACTACTTGTTAATGAGTTCTGATTCTTGATTAACCTTTGTTTATTTGGTAGCTGCTTGTGTAAGCAAAATAATTCCCAGTGAGCTGCTTCCATTAATGACTTCACTGTCCAGCTGTTCATCCACTTCCAGAAAAGAGGCTGGATGAGAAACAGCACTTAGATTATAAGGGGAAGGAGGTGACTGCCTCCCTGTTTTTTGTAATAGCCTTCAGATGGTGGTGGAGGAAAGTCCTGCCAACTCACAGCTGACTTATGGCAACCCCATGGGGTTTTCAAGACAAGAGACATTCAGAGGTGGTTTGCCATTACCTGGCTCTGCGTAGCAACCCTGAATTTCCTTGGTGGTCTCCCAGCCATGTCCTAACTGCTTATCTTATCTTCCAAGATCAAATGAGATCGAGCTAGCCTAGGCTATCCAGGTCATGGTAGCCATCAGATAAACAGTAGCTAAATTGCGAAGGACCAGGGCAATCATGATTTTGCCATGAATTAAGGGGCACTTCACATCTCCCCACTATTCAGTTACTGTTGAGAAGTACATGTGTGTGTATACACACACATATATATATATATACATTCGTTTACTGTAAAAATGACCTGATAAAAGAATGGCTGCTTCCATCTTTTGTGATGCCAAGTGAAGACAACTTAGGGTTGGGTTGCTGGTCAGTAGACTGCTGGTTATTTGTCCTTGCTTAATAGCAGATACTCAAGTGAAACTCAGTGAAACCAAGGACACCCTTATGTAAGTGGCTGACTACTTTTTTTAATTGCATGGGGTGTCATCAGTTATAAATAACGAATGACAGCCTCTTCCTCCCTAGGACAACAGAAATCAGGTCACACATGGTTTTGTCCTTCGCCCTGCATGGCTGCCGAAGTCTTCTAGAAGATACCGAATGTTGGCAACTGTGCTGATTCATTCAAAACCAATCCAAAAAGCAGCCATGCCTTTTATTATGATCAGTTAAACATTGCAAAGTAATACACTTAGCTTTGGAGTTTCACCTGATGGTTCCTTAGGCTGGATATTAAACAAATTTGGAGAAACGACAAAAGTTGTTTCCAGCAAAGAATGCAAGTGGGTACCCTATCTGAAAGATGCAACAGTCCTAAATGATGATGCACAAAGCTATTTGGGTGCTAGTTAAATTAATTTGTGCGCAGCACAAAAGATTACAGGCTACATTGTAGCATTGCTGAGATAAAGAAGCAAGATTTGCTGTCTTTTTGGAAGTATAAAAACCAACAGTTATGTGGATCCGTCTCAAGTACTAATACGATTATGCTGCATTAACAAGATGAGTGTATCCTCTTTATTTTTATCAGCAAAACAGCACTTTTAAAACCAGTTGTTTTCCTGCATCAGGAATGACCAACTGACAATCTGTGGTGCTGCATTGTTCTTTTTTTGTTATTTCATTCCCCATGCCAAACTTGGAGTTGAAGGCAGCAGTTCTTACCAGTTGCCCAGTTCTTTTGGAAAAGTCATCCCTCTGCAGTGGTGATGGGAGAGAGAGAGTTTGCCAGGTTCCTGAGCCAAGAGGAACAGAACTATGTTGCCACCGTGGAAGGGGCTCTAGGGTGAAGACAATTGCTACTGCTGGGGTAGACAACTACATTGTTCCAAAAACCTTATGTCATGGTCTTAGCTGGGAAATTGCCACACAAGCGGTAATTATCAGATTAAGTCAGAATGGATTAAGGCAAGTGAAAACATTGTTTTAAACCAAGTTCTCCATTTTGTAATTCATAACATCTAGAACAAGCATGCTTGCTACTTGGTTGGTAGAATAGTAGGAAGATATTAGCTTGCAGCTAAAAGGCCCCTTTATGCTACTTAGGACCATAATTTAAAATCTTGGTCGTGTAGGACACATGCCTTATGTAGTACAGAATTGTACACGTCGCAGAGCAAGATGGCAGTTGTGAAACAAATCAGTTTCTTTGTTTATGTGAAGTTTCTAAGCAGGTTACATACTTCAGGCTCAGGCCACAATTTAAGGGGTCTTCCTGATAAACACAGTTAAGTTTTATGTATATACATACACACAAAGAAGAGGTAGCTTTATTATATTTGTGAAACACCTGAAGTAGATTAGCTGTGTGGGTTACGGATTCACCTTCACTAGATGCATACACTTTGTATAACATGAAAACTGAATTTAAAGCACAGTTTAAAAGCCATAACACAATTAATTTTTTTTAAATGGTTTTAAAAGTTTTAGGTCAGTTTTATCCACCTGAACTATAGATTTTTCAGACATGGTGTAAATAACTATCGTGTAGTAGCCAGATTCAGAAAATGGAAATTCCCATTTTAACTCTATGTATTATAAATGGCGATAGCGAATGGCAATGGTTGCAGAAACTTCATAGACAGAAACTCTTGAGCTGAGCGTAGTGACCACTGGTCTGTCTATGAAGTACATTGTGCTTGGAGGTGATTAAACTGACATTTTTGTTTTGTCTTTAGCATTGTTTGAAAAAGCTCTAGTTTTTTTTTCATTTAGACTTTGAACTGCCCTTCCTTACTTGATAAAGAACTAGTTCTCTCCATATGCTGATAGGTCGTGACACAGCATTGTATAAGGTGGCACAATAATATTAGAACAATATTATTGCTACTTATAATAATAAGGCTCTAATATTACGAATTCTTGTCTTTTTCTTCTTTTTTCTTCTAATTCCTTTACTTTTTATTGTCTTTAAAAAAAACAACTTTTAGAAAAGAAGATAACCAGGGGGAGGGGGAAACAGTGCAATCCTAAACAGACATACCTCTGTAAGCCCACTGAAGTCAGTGGCCTTAGAAAGGTATAACTCTTATTAGGACTACACTGTTAGTGGCAGAGCTATTTTTGGGCAGGAACACACAGGAACAGAGTTCTGGCTGGCTCCTGAGTTGGCCACACCCAGCAGGAACTTATTAGCATAATAGGCCACGCCCAACAGCAGAAACTCATTAGGATTGGCTACATTAGGGGTATGTGGCCTAACATGCAAATTAATTCCTGCTACAAATAAGCCCTGGGTTTTGACAACAAACAAGGTAAACAGAATAAGAAGCAAAGGTGGGTGTGGCTGGATGACCACTCTTCTGGTAACACAGGGGTGTGGCCTAATATGCTAATAAACTGCTGTCAGTGGTGTGGCCTAATATGCTAATGTGTTTCTGCTGTTGGGTGTGGCCTATTATGCTAACAAGTTCCTGCTGGGCTTTTTCTACAAAAAAAGCCCTGGTTAGTGGCATAATGAAGCTAATTTAACTAGTATTTACAGAAGCTTTTCAGATGCTCTTACCACCCAGAAGGATCTCATGGGAGAAGCAGTCTGTAGTGGTCCTTTTATGTGTATACCTGCTGGGAGGTCTTTCAGTTCTTTCAAGAACTTGAGGTCTTCTTGATGCAAACTGCATCCTGTCTTCTTTAATCCTTAAACCTTTTTTTCTAAAATTCCACTTCTTTATCCTTTGACTGAAACCCTTACCATGCAGATTTTCTATTGTAGTGACTGATTTCCCAAACACGTGCTCTTTTTGGATGACATTAGGCAATAATGCCTTTTCATGTATGTAAGAAGGTGGAATTTAAGGCTTAGGCAAATTACCGGTTGGGGTAAATGAGCTGCAAGAGTAACTGGCAGGGGCTAAGGTAGGTGCCTGATGCCTTTGATCTGATTCCTTTTACTGGGAACTTATCTCTGGAATTGGTGAAGCATGTGGATTATCTTTCACCATTCTGTTTAAAAGAATGGTCTGCTCCATTCTAGTCACTCAGTTCTCACTTGGTCTCCTTAATGAAGTCTTTAGCTGCATTCAGACTCGAACCTGGTATGTTCCCATGCTTACCCACCCTCTTTTCTTCATCACATGTGGAGCACAGTTAAATACTTCCTGGTTTAAGAAGTATTCAGTCACACTCAAGTTTTCCTAGGAACCTCAACAAATTGGAGTTCGTGCTATAGAATCCAAGTTTGTGAGGAGGAAGCAAATATCAATTTGCCGTGGTGCCCACATGAGGACATTGTGGTAGATTAGGGTTTCTGAAACCAGGAAGCCCTCAACTGTGTTGCACCTATGAGGGGAAGAAAGAGACAGCATATAAGCACAGCAAAAAAAACAAGTTTGTGTTCTTTGCGAACAGAGGTTGGTTGGTTTGTATCTGAATGCAGCTTTAACAAATAGTTGGTCTGACTCAAAGTAAAGGATTAAATGGGTCTACAGTTACTAGACAGAATTAGGCCCCGTATAATTACTTTGCAGCCAGAATTGATTTTAAGGGAGGGAAAATGCTATACTGATAATGCTTGGGGTTTTGTTTTTTTAATAATAATTTTTATTGAAAACTTCAGATTGAACAGTGCAAAGAAGTAAACATTGAAAACACTTATTAAAGAGTGAATGGACGTTCAAATTAACAACAGTTGTCTAGTAATCACTGACAAAGTTAGACCATCCCCCCTTGTTTGACTGAACATTATATGTGGCCACCTATTACTGTTACAAATAGAGAGTAAATGCTCCAAATAACCCCCTTATAGACAAAGTAGGCAGGATGTTTGCTCAGTAGGAAAGACATAATAGGTAATGTCTCCAAGACTGATTTATGCAACTGAACTTTTGTAAATCTTCCAGTAATATTATGCAATGTTTTGAGCTCACTGGCTTCATCCGAGATTGGTCAGGAAGCTATGATTTACAGCATTGGAATTTTGTTTATTTTACTTCATTTGTACCCCAACTTTCCCAGATACTAGTCCAGCACTGTAACCACTGTACCACACTGGCTGTAGATTAGAATCAAGACACCAATAGCCAGTGATCTTGATAGAAAGTGGTTGTTTTATTTTTGTTCTGTAAATTACTTGCTTGGCTGTTCTGTTTTTCCAAAATCCTGTAACTTCAGTGCTGCAGTTACTATTCAAGGAAGATCATTGATGGTTTGCAGTGAAGTTATTTGAATGGCCTTGTATTATATGACCTAAAGTCTTGCATGATAGCTGTTCTGTGAAAGCTATTAATGTAAATCTTGGGGGCGGGGGCAGCAGAGAGCTTTTTAAAAGAAATAAATCTTCACAGTTAATTTGCATCCAATTTTGACCTACTTTGACACTTTCGACCTCTGCAAAAATTGGAATATTTAGCTGTAGAAAAATCAGGCTTCGTCAGGAAGAAGGCACTGAATTTTAAAGTAGTTGTTGGTTAAAGTATAATTCTGGTTAATCCAGTACTGCATGTACCTTAGCATACTTAAAATTGAAGAAGGATTTGAAACACTTACTGCTGAAGGCAATTTTCCATAGTGTGACATTTTAATAACTCTGCTGGTTTAGGCAGGGAACAATTGTGCTTATGCTGTAGAATTATATGATATTTATATAGTAACTCAATCAACCTTTCTTTGCCAGAAAAAGTTAGACTAGCGCAGTGAGAAAAGTTTGGTAAGAAAAGGCAACATTCAGTGGAAACAAATACAGATGTTAACGTGCTTCTACCATACTACAATGACATATCACCTGCGCAAAAGTCTTGGGTTCAGTTCCTGACAACTTCAGTTAAAATGACACTAGAATAATGTCTGCCTACAACCTAGAACTGATGCCAGGCATACCAAATGGTGCTGGGGTAGAGGAGTCAATACTTCTGACTGATATTCAGAGAGACCACATGATTGGGAAAATGTGCTGACCTAGGACTGGTCAAATGGGGTTTGTCTCAGGTTATACCTGGGCAACATTTGCCACAGTTTATTTCAGAAGGTGGATTAAATGTCATCATTTGGCTTCATAGTTTCCAACTGTCTGGGCTTTGTCCTGGGCCATTGACTTCAATTAGTTTCACCAACAGTGTCTTCTTCACAATCTAGCAGTCAAACTACTGGAGCATTCACTGCATCGTTTATCAGACACAGTTCAGAGGAACTCACTGGAATCAGTATGCTCAGCCCTGCAATAGATTGTGGCCATCATTCCTTTTACAGCATCGAGTTTTGACTTCCTCCTCCTAGTAGCTGGTGAGAGGTAGAAATAAGGTAGAAATTTAATTATGATGTTCCTGTGCAGATATAGAAGCAAATGATGGAAATCCGATACAATTGCATCTTTGTAACTCATGAATTTTTCTTTAATAGCTTAAGTCGTTCTTTCTTTCTTTCCCTACAGAAACCTGTCTGTTGCTGCAGAACAAAAATGTTTCACTTAAGGACTTGTGCTACTAAATTGAGGCCTCTGACAGCCTCGCAGACTGTTAAGACAATTTCTCAAAACAAGCCAGCAGCACCAAGGACGTTTCAACAAATCAGGTGCTATAGTGCGCCTGTTGCTGCTGAGCCATTTTTGAGTGGGACTAGTTCGAACTATGTGGAGGAAATGTATTATGCTTGGTTGGAAAATCCCAAAAGTGTACATAAGGTAAGGAGCAGCCTCTCCACGATACAGCTTTCTCTCTCTCACATGCTGGTGTGCAAATATGAGCACTGGTTTTTGAGGTAAGTACAGGTGTTCTCAGAGTGGAGTCCAGCTGAACAAAGATCCTGGAGTCGTTATGAATCCATTCTACTTTGCAAAAATGAAAAACATTTGACTGACGGAGGACAGCACCCATGAGATAGTCAACCTTGGAATGAATTTGGCAAGTTTACAGCTGCTTCCCCTGAGGAATGATTTCCTAGCTTCAAGATGGATACAAATGAAGAGGAGCTGCATCTCATGGGTGTCCATTGAAGAACTGCTGTTGATGATCCTGTTTGCAGTAATTGGAGGAGGCACTTTTGGATAGGAAAGAGGCTGTATGATCTGTTCTACCATTATGTAAATGCAGACGACTTTCAAAGTCTGGTAGCTTTGAGTCATGGATCTATATTTTAACTTTGGTAATATCTGATTACTTGCCAGTTCAGGGTTTACTATAACCAGTAGTGTTATAGTGGTACTGACCTTGATAGTGGTATCATTGCTTTCTGCTATGATAAAGTTACATGTGATTGCTTATGCTGCAGTGTGTTCGAAACAACAGCAGTGTCCTGATCTGTAAGCGACTGTGCATTCAATCCCACTGAAGTCCTAAGCCTTACTATAATATTTTTAGGTTCTTGGCCTAGCTCTGTATGGGAGTTTTCAAAGTGGTACTCCATGACAATGGAAATATAAACACATGTAAAGAATGTGCTGGGTCATGCTGACTGGCATGGAATCTGATTAGGTGCAGCATCTGGTGCTAAGTATACCTCCCTTCTTTTTGCCCATGGAATGGAAAGAAACTGGAAGTTAGGGTAGAAGATTTTTAAAGATGTATTTTCAGTTATCAAGAGAAGATTCTGTCCTACTTGATGCATGCTAACCTTCTGCCTCAGCATCCGAGTGGGCAAAAGGCAGATAACATTCTGTTAGACTACCCAGCGCTTGCTGGTCCTGTGATTTGTTTTGTAAAGAATGTTGGACTAAGGTGAATCCTGGTTTAGTTCAGCAAGGCAAGTTCTTACATAACAGGATAACAAAACAGACTGCTCAAGTCTTGAGAGATCCTAGTGTTCATTCTTGTTTTGCCTGTTTAAAACCTTGCGGAAGACTATATAGATCCCAGTTGGGGGGGAAACAGTAGGTCATGCAGAACTGAAGTTAACACACTCTTGCTTTAGTGTACTGAAGTATTAGTCATTTGCATGCCTGATGAGAGCTTCTGACCTCAGTTCAATGAACTGTATTACACAGAGGCATAAATACGCATTCCTGTTAAGCCATGGCCTGAACATTCCTGCCATGATAGCAATAAGTCCCAATACATGCTTGTAAATACACTTAGGATATGCGGATATTTGGCAAAACAGAATCCTGGTTTAGTTCTGTGGTGCGTATAATGTTTTAGCTTGGAAGATGGCAGAGCCCTGCTTCTGGGGGGATGCCTCCCTACATTTCTTAATCTGCACATTGTGGCCTCCCATCACTATTAGATTTGTGATAGCAATAACTGAAAATCCTCATGGTTATTTTCATGGATTGAAAATACTGATGAGTAGCTTAAAATCAGCCAGGAGCAGGCAACAGCTGGATTGCTGCAGAATGGGAAATGGCAGAAAAGCAACAAGCAACAGCAAATAAAACCTTTGATTGCAAAGAAAAACCCCTCCTCTTGTGATAAAGACTTTGCCTCGTGCTCAGACAGAGAAGGTGCCATGCAGATCTCCCTGAATGAGTTTGGTGAATATGGCACAACAGCCATTTCATTGCTGCCATCTATCTTATCTCAGGAGATGAGGTCTCGAGGGATAATCTTTGCATGTAGGCAGGCTTGGGAAGGAGAAAGTGGCAGCTCTTCAGATATCCCTGTCTGAAACCTCTTAGCCTGGCTTCAGAGGCCAAAACCAGCACTTTGAATTTTTCTGAAGAACAAGCCAGAAGCCAGTGAAAGCTTCATAGTATACTGTGTCATGTGCTTATTAAAACATGTTCAGGTTACTAACCTAAGTAATGTATCCTGAAGTTTCCAAGGACTATGTCCGATGAATTTTACAAGTTAAGCCTAGTTGTTACTAGAACATGGGTGACTGAGGTAAGATTGCTCCTTTCCTGGAGGTGCTGCATCTAGCAAACCAACTGAACCCGGAAAAGGGCACTCCACACTATGGAAGCTGCTTGCTGAGTTAAAAGCAGTGCTAAATCTAGGAACATTCCCAAGCTTTTGCTACACAATCCAACAGTAGAAGAACTTTTAAAAACTGCCATGTTTAGAAAAATTGATTGCTAAATGTGAACAAGTTATACAGTAGTCGAAAAAAGCAAGAGTCAGTAGCACCTTAAAGACTCACAAAATATATGGCAGGGTATGAGCTTTTGTGAGTCACTACTCACTTCAGATACGTGAAGACTATATGAAGAAGTGAACAGTGACTCATGAAAGCTCATACCCTGCCACATATTTTGTGAGTCTTGAAGGTGCTACTGGACTCTTGCTCTTTTCTACTGCTACAGCCAGTTTGGTGTAGTGGTTAAGTGCGTGGACCCTAATCTGGGAGAACCGGGTTTGATTCCCCACTTCTCCACTTGCACCTGCTGGATGACCTTGGGCAAGCCATAGCTCTGTACCAGCTGTTCTCTCAAGAACAGTTCTGGAAAGAGCTCTCTCAACCCCACTTACCTCACAGGGTGTCTGTTGTGGGGAGGGGAAGGGAAAGGAGTTTGTAAGCCGTTCTGAGACTCCAAGTGAGTGGAGGGCGGGATATGAATCCAATATCTTCTCTTCTCTTCTACAGACAGGCTAACACAGCTACCCATCTTAAGTTAGACAAAAGTTTGCAATGGCCCCCTTCTGATTTCACTGCTCTGTCTGCAGGATGTCTCAGTGGGATTTGTTTTGCATAGGTAGTCAGTATGCAAAACTAGTACATATGTAAGTTTCCTGTAGAGGTGAACGTGGGGATTTTGTATGATCATCAACTTTTTTCTTGTGAACAGAACTCACATGCTAGGTAAGCTAATTTCAGCCTTACAAAGTCATCTTTTTTCATGTAATAGGGCCAAGCCATATGTTTGGAAAATGGCAAATATGAAGTAAACCAAGCTGATGCTTGTGGAAAAATGTGAGCAAATCTGCTGATCTGAGCCAAAAATCTATTGCACAGACTTTCGAGAGAGTAAACCACACAGTTAAGGGACAGTAATGCAGCAGCTGGATTTTTTAGTCTGTTTTGGCGCTAGGGCTGGTCTAGCAGAAAGTAAAGTAAGACCTGTTCACACGGCAATTTAAGAGCAACAGATACTGTAATCCCTGACCTTTTAGAGATCTTTCCCATATTCCTTTTAGCTCTATTAACCTCGACTGGATAGATTCTGCTAAAAGAACACGCACAGGTTCTCAGAAAGTAAAATTCTCTAGGAGGCTCCACATAGATTCATATGAATACATGGTTCAAAGTACTGCCTTTGAAAGCCATGAAGGTTAGTTTTGAAAGATTTATGAAATTAAATGCAGAGCTAGTCAGTATGACTACTGTGGGAAAGCATGACATTTTTACTGTGTCTCCTGCAAACATGTGAAGCATACATAAGCACAGATATTTAAGATGTATGTACAATTGTTTCAGAACCCAGTGCAGCACCTGGGCTTCCTGTAGTTATTTCTATGCATAGCTCTACCGTGAGTTCTTTTCTTTACTGGGATTCTGCTACCCCAAGGCAAGTGAGCAATATGGAGCAGTTTAAGAAGAGCTTGGCCACACAGTTTTCAGGAGTTATTAGTCAAGGTGCAAGCTGGAATTTATGGACTGTGCATTTTAACTCCAAATACAAAGCAGCCTGCAATTGCATTTTGTTTTGTTTTCCCAAGCTATTTTCAAGCTCACTGAACTATTTGACCGCTGTGTTTCCATGTGGCATTAAAGTTGTTCTAGTCCTTGTCCTTGAGCTACCTCAGACCTGGCCTTCTGCCAGACCTTCCTTCAACCTGATAAAGGGAGGGTGTTGTCTTGGTAACTGTCCTGCCATAGCTAGCTCTGCCCTAAGCCAGCTGATCCGGTTAACGTACCAGTGCACACTGACCTTCAAATGGTCACCTGGCTTTCACTTTTGTCTTATCTCAACAGGCTGGAGTTATTTCCTCTCAGAGAAGTTTAGATGTATTTTGTGCTGGTGCAGCTCTCCGGAGTTGTGAACTCTCAGCAGCTCAAAGTTCAGAAAGCTCAGGAGTCACCAATTTAATTATGCTGTGACATGCTAGGCCTTGTATCCAAGAGTGTTTCCCAAAGATATGTTTAATTTCAGAAATCCAGGACAGAATATATATTTCCCCTAAAAGGTAAGAAACTAATTCCACTGGAAATAGAATTCCTTTGGCAAATGCAGCATGGAAAAGTTGAGTTAACTATCAGTCTTGAGCTTGAGGTTGATCTTCCTGGATGTTTTAATGGAGTACTGAAGCTAGGTAGCCCACCTAACCACTGTTACACCCTACTATGCCAGTTAACTTCTGTGATCTTAGATGAGCATAACTCTGTTTAGGATTGCACCGTAGATCAACTTTGCAAATAAATGCAAAGAGGTGGCTGCAGCCCATTTTTACTAGCACACCTTACTGCATATACCTATGGCATTTGTTTTCCAATCTAGAAATATTTCCCTCTGTGGTTGCTTGCAAGAGAATCTTACTCTTTCTTTATTTCATTTTTTTTCAAGTTGTTTTATTCTGTTGGTGCCGAGGCTCACGCCCTCCGATACAAAAACCAATCAATACAACGCACAGCCACCCTTCCAGAACTTCCCAGCAAAGTGCTGACTCTTTCTTTATTTCAGCCAGTGTGGCATTGCAGTTAGTGAGTCAGACTAAGATCTGGAAGATCCAAGTTTGGTTCCCTACTCTGCCAAGGGAAGCTTGCTGGGTGACTGTGGTCCAGTCACACACTCTCAGCCTAATCTAGCTCACAGGGATTATGTCATGAGGATAAAATGGAGGAGAAGGAAATTATGTAAGTCACTTTGGGCCCTCGCTGGGGAGAAAGGCAGAGGTATAAAGGGAAGTAAATAAATAAAATTATTTTATAGCCTGCCTTTCTCGCTTAGACTCAAGGTGGATTACAAAACATTTTTTAAAAATCAGACAGCATGAGCAATCCACTAAAATATGCAGTAGAGATAGGATGATAGAATTAGAAAACAGTGCAATCAGAACACTGTCTAAGGCGTGATATCTAGTGTAGAAAGTGGATTACAATGTATAAGACAATGCAGTAAAAGCACGGTGTTAACATACAATAAATTTTGTGATCGACTGCAGTCCTAGTGCCTTATAAAAGTGACCTCTCGAGCTGTTCCGTTATACTACACATCTGTAGGCAAACATGCCTGTGATTGTTTATGAAGCTGGCCCATAAAATAGAATACTAAACTGCCTGATTATATTCAGCTATAATCTAAGCATACAGAGTACAAAGAGAGCAGAAGATTTCATTTGGCAGTGGCTTTTAATTTAAACTGAAGTGTCACTCAGCATCATAGCTCATTAAGTAAGGACCAAATGCCAGTCACTGAGAACAAGTTTAAACAGGCTGTTTGCAATTTAGTATTTGTTTCCTTGATTGTTTCATCTTCGTATTGTGCAGGCTGCACCATGCAAAATGGTTAACGAAGAGCTATTGAATATGTATTTTTGTGCAACAGTGATAGGAAGAAATGGGACATGTAGCACAAAACAAATACGGGAAGGTACCAGGGTTTAATAGTGTGATGTTTTCAGTAATATTAAATGCTTGGAGTTATGTGAGATGCCAATATAAAATGACTTTCTATTGCAGTGGTGCTTATAAAATATTACTGAAACATAGTGCTAAATGAAATCAACTACTTACTGGAGAATGAAAATAAACACTGAATATTGCAGGTCCAGTGATTCTGGATGAAGTGCTAAGAATGCAGCCTGAGAGGTTGCCCGAGGCCATCAGTATGGAACACGTGCAACTAATGGATCCAGTTAGATTTGTGGATATACCATATAGTGAGGAATCTTAAAGCAGGTGTGGAACACGTGCAACTAATGGTGTGGAACACGTGCAACTAATGGATCCAGTTAGATTTGTGGATATACCATATAGCGAGGAATCTTAAAGCAGGTGCATGCCCAGCCAAGATCAATGGAGCCAAAGCCTGCAGAAAAAAACAAAGGGAATATGAGGAAGATCTTTACGTGATTAATGCTATGAGTGTGTGAGCCTGTAATTTAGTGTTGATCTGGGTGTCAGGCAAGTCAAAAAAATTGGTTTGGCTACTACTGCTTCTTGAGGAAAAATGCTCCAGGATCTGGTCAGGCCAGGAGCTTCTAACATGGGATGAGAGGAAGGTGTAGAAATTGGGATTGGGGTCACCAAGTTGCCTATCCCTGATTTAAACTTCCAGATTGATCATCACTGTTACCTAGCTGCTCTGCTCTTTTCCCTTTGGCTTTACTACTACACTTTCAGAATCACTTTGGTCTGATTTTCCAGAAGCCAAGATCAGTCACATGATCATAGCATTGGGTGGGGAAGTCAGTCCAACGTGGATATCAAAGGGCAAGGTTAGGTTAGGAAAATATAAAGTCAGGCAAGGGGAACTGTCCACTGAAAAAGGTTGGGAAAAGGTGTTTTGATCACTGCAGTGGAAATTTCCCCTTTCAGCTTACACCCACCCTGCTTTTCTTACACCCCTCCATATCAATCTCTGTCCCCTGCCTGCAGAGGTGAGGCAGGTGGCAACCAGGAGAAAGGCTTTTTTGGTGGTGATGCCTCATCTTTGGAATGCATTCCCATTTGAAGCTCACCTGGCTCCCACTTTACTTTTCCTTAGGCACCAGGCCTAAATTATTCCTTTTAAGCCTGGCTAAGAGATTTCATTTTTTAGCTGGTCTGATTTTAGCTGATTGTTTAATCTACATTTACATTAATGTAAGGTTTCAATGCAGGTAAATCAATGTTTGTGTTATGCTTGTTTAGATTTATTTATCATTGTAGTTGTGAGGCGCAGGTCTCTGAGAAAGTGGTTGTGAGGGACAGGAGGCCGTCCTGCCCCTGAAGGGGAAAAACAGCCACACACCTGAGCCTATGGAAAAGCTGCTCCAGCATCCAGTCACCTATGAGAAAGGGATGAAATATTGGAGGGGAGCACAGCAGGAGTTTGGTTTATGTCTGCCTCAAGGAGGGCATTGAGTTCTGCCTTAGGGAGAGAGCAATTAGAACTCAGGTCTGGCTCAGAAAAAGAGCAGACAGAGTGAAGGGTAGCTCTGCCTGGTAGTGTGGCAGAGTGGTTTAGCTCTACCTTCTGAGAGAGAATGGAGTACCCGATTGTTAGGCCTGTCTCTAGTGATGAGCAGACCTTGTACCATTTAGTCTGATTCTTGGGAAAGGGCAGGCTGGTGTGGGTGGAATCCTGTGTGTGTAAGAGAGGATCTTGCCTATTGGCTAGTCAGTAAAAGCCTGTTTATGCCTGAAAGCATTAAAGAAAATTCAAACTACTCTCTGAAGCCATAACTAGTTTAAAGTAATGTGCCACAGCCAGGTTTCTCCTTTGTCTACCCGGAGGTCTATGCTGCTGATCTGTTCTTTGAAACAGACTTATAAAGAAGCAAGTCTTCTGTGTTGTTAATATACAATTCCTGCCTCAGCGATCTCCGTATTCTGTTTGCTCACCTTACCGCAGTGAACCCAAAGCCTATACACTCGCAGCCTTTAGAACAGCTGGTAACTGAGGGGGAAGCTTTAGCGTTTTAAAGCAAACCTAGTTCCTCCCAAATCATCGGAGGCTGTGTGGGTTCCCTCCGTTTGTAGGAAAGGCCTGTCACAGCAGCATTTAAATTTTCTAAATAAATATACAAGAAAGAAGAGCAGAGTAATAGGGAGATCTTTCCTGAGAATGCCTCTTAAGTGCAGAGATGTTTTCCAGATAACCCAGATACTTTGGGTTTCATTTATTCAGTGCAACCTCAAGAAGAGTTCTGCAGCTATTATTTCAGGATATTTGTCATAGCAATAGTATGGCATTATCTGTTACTTGTTGTTGGATGTCATGCACATATACAGCCTGCGAAGTGCCACCCTCATTGGTTACACATTTGCTTCTGGGTTCAATTCAAGGGTACTGGTTTTAAGGAGTCACAGACTGGAGTCCACATATATGAAGCATTCTCCTCATATGTGTCCTGGGCTAATAGAGATTAGGGCAGCAAGCAGTTTTAACAATCCTAACAATCTACCAGGTAAGAGGAGCGGCAGCAAATAACACATTGTTGATACTGACCCTTCTCTTTTGAGATGACCTCCCTGAGGGGCTGCATCCCTCTTGTCATTTTGCAAAGAGTGGGGGGAAGGTGTTTTTATTTCTCCTGGCAAATATTTGGCAAATAGGGTGGTAATTTATAATGTTATGGTTTTATTAGTTCATGTGCCTTAAGTGGTTATTATTGTTGTACAACTTGCAAGATTGTGTTATGTTTGATAATTTTTTAATTGTAAACCCTCCTTTGAATGCAGGAAAGGTGAGATACTGTTTTCTTTAAATATACAGATCAGATTATTTCATATCTCTTCAGTTAGTGTAGAACATTCAGTTTATCTGATACCAGCTATTTTTAAAAAGTCCAGGTCCATGAGCTTTAGTATATTTGAGCAGAACTTTGTGGGGGGCAGATCCCAGCGTAAGACAAGCAATTTATAGTAGAATAACTGCTGATAATTTTGTCTCCTGTACTTCAATGATGGCACATTTCTGTTTATAGTCCAAAGTGTGTTGTATACATGTGCTTAGTACACTTGAAGTACAGTGGAAAACTTTTGTTTTCAAATGATTGCCAGCTGCCTCTTCCCAGAAGTGCATAAGTCATGTTAGTCTGTTGCAGTAAAAATAAATAGGAATCTTATGTATCCTTTAAAAAAAAGTATTCCAGCAAAGTTTGTGAACTGGGCCTGTAGTGGCTTGTTTTGCAATCAAAGGACATTGCAAATAGTGGAATATACTTTCAGATATAAACTTATGTGCCTAAGTATAAGAATTTAATACTAGATGCTCACTACTTGGCTAAATTTTGCAGCACAGTGAATAAGTCGAGCACTCGCTCATGAAATTCAAAGGCATTTCCTTAGGGAATCACTAGTGTTGCAAATTATGGATGAGCAAGAAAAGAGCTTTGCCTTGTTTGGCCGCAGTGTCAGTACAATGGACATGGAATTATTATAACAGGTTGGATCCAACTAGCTTTTCCGCTAGAGGAAGAGGAAGGAGATACCCTCTTTCACCAGTCAGAAAGGCTGTGCTGAGAATCATGAGACCTGTTGGCACAAAAGCCATGTGGGATGGAGGCTGTAGTATGGAGAACAACTGGGTGAAACTGAGTGGAAAAGCTGGCTGGATCAAAGCCAGTGTGTTCACATGGAGTCAAATGTTCCTTGAAGTGAAACACCCAAGTACATTTAATGCCACTATAGTCAGTGAGGGAACCATGTAGTATAGGTTCAGTTGGTAGAAGACAGAGTTTTTCATTTGGTTTCCAGGCATGGTCAAATCGATATGTGATTATCACACAATTTATAATGATGACTTATGAGCAGAAGAGCTAGAGCACCTGAAAAGTGGACTGCCCTATCTACTGAATGGAGATGCCTTTGGGTAGCCATCCACCCTCATTGCTTTGCCTTCTCTGTAAGTTATAAGGAGAGGCACACACCTTTTTATAGCGATTTACAGAATTACTCTAATCTGCATATTCTAGATTTACGTCAGGGTCATGCAGGAGTCGCTCTGGCAAAGGAATTACTAGGTTTTCCATTAGAAACATCTTGTTTTCAGCTGCTGCTGTTCACATCAGGCTTTCCCCTCCTTCTGCAAGCTTTATTAGTACCAATTGCTTTACATTTGTCCTTGAAGGAAAGTTTATGGCAGATGTGGGAAATGAGATTTGGAGTTCTTATCTGCTGATCTTCAGCTTCAGTGTTTGTAATTAGGCCCTTGTGTCAGTGTTTTTAAAACCCCAGGATAATCCTTTGGGAGTATTATATGTAACTTTCACAGCAGCATTCTGTGGAGATGGTGTATTTAAGTCATATACTATGGAAATCAGGCTTCTGTAGAACTACTTTTTTTCCTTCCTTTGCAATATGTCCTGAATAGGCTACTGATGTGCTAAACACCAACCGTTGCCAAGGGTGAAGCCTTCACTAATGGAGATGTGGGTGGTATATCAGGAAGGATTTAGCCAAGCTTGTTAGAAGTATGGGCCAGGATCCAAGGCACTGTGAAAGCATTTCCATGCTCCAAACAGGGGCTTTATTTAGATTTGTCTGTTCTTGATTGGGAGCCCCTTGTGGAAAACTTTATTTTGCTTGGGGTTGTTCCTTTTGAAGCATGGAATAGTTCAGGGGCTGCTCAGAGGATAAAAATTAGAAATTCTGCTTGGCTAGCACAAGCACCCTGCATATGCCTGAAGAGGTCTCTGGATCCTAGCCACAGGATACAATCTGTTTGAAAATTTCAATGCAACACCTATAAGTGGTTTGCTTTCATTCCATGTGCTAAGCATGGATAGGGTTGAATACTGCAAGCAACCTGTAAAGAAAATCGCTGAGTGTATTGCTCCTTGTATTGCTCAGTCATTTCACATTCCTGAGGTTTCAACCGGTAATAACTAGGTTTGGTGATTCTCTGGCTTTTACTGCTGCTGCAAGTATGGCACAGGGAAGGTAGACCTCAACATTTAGCAGCTGTCATAGGATTCCCAATCCCCTATGGCAGGGGTGGGCAATTGTTTTGGCTCGGGGGCCACTTTGTGGGAGCGGAAGTTAGCGGAGGGCCGCACCTTTTAAAATGATTGCATTCATTAGTTAACTTTGCATTTCAGAAAAGGTATAAATTGTATCATAAAAATCAATAAGTATAAATTAAATAAAATAGTGGTAGTTTTATTCAATTTATTTATTGTGCTAATTTCATATCATCTATAGCTGCAAGCATATTTAATTTTAGAATCAGTTTAATGAGACAAATGTACCCTATCACAGTACGTGGCCGACTGTCTTGGCGGGCCGCAAAAAACTCTGTGGCGGGCCGCATGTGGCCCCCGGGCCGCTATTTGCCCACCCCTGCCCTATGGGCTTTCAGTGCCATAAAAAAGTGTGGCATTGATAGGTGAGAAGCAGTGGCTGAGGGGACGTCACCATTCTTCATCTACCACTTTCACATTTCAGCCCCGTCCTGCTTCTTTTCCAGTTGGGTTCTCCAGTCATGTGTGCTGGGCAAGTAGGGGAAAACAGATGGGAGGAGGAATGGCAGAAGAGAAGCAGTAGATGGGATAAGAGTCAAATGGCAAATGGAGTAATAAAAATGTTCAAAAGCTGCAGTTGGTATGTTTAATGCTACAAGTTTGTTTTTGTTGCTTTGAAAATCTGGTGATTTGTGTAAACAAAATTACTCCTCACTATATCCAAAATGTTGTTTTTTTTTAATTATAGGACAGTGAAGACAGGGAACTAGTCTTTCTGCAACAGGATTTCCTCCTGCCATCCCAGTCCCATTACATGGGAACAGGATATCTGCACTACTGTGATGGGATGAGGCTACCATTTGTGTAACACTGAGAATGAAATTGCCTCAGATACCTAGGAACCTAGTCTGATTTGGGAGCTCTTAGGGCACTGTGCAGATGTGTGTGAGGTGAAAAATGGCAGCCCACTGGATTGCATTTGAATGGAACAGAGAACTCTCCGTTGATGACAAAGTAATTTTTCAGTCATCTTAATTGTTGTGTCATTGGTTGAAAATGCACTTCAATATCCTGGTTGAAAACTATATCTCAATTATCTTGAGATTATTGAATTTATTTTACTACCCCCCCCCCCCAAGGGCACAGATCACACCTCCTCTCTCCTGAAAAATATTGATTACCTGTCATGTGGCCTTCTAAGTGTATTTTAAATCAGCAATGACAGCAAACATACATAAGCAAACTAGCTCTTTTATATCCATGGTGCCTCGTAACAGCTGAGCATGGTCTATGGCCACAGGGTGCCCCATTAACCTCTCTCCTTGCTTGCTTCAGATGTCTTTTGCCTAGCACTGCTATAACCAGTTTATCAAACCAGAAAAGGCTGTCTTCCATGCATGCAAGCAATGAGTTCTGTGTTACTGTGTTGTATAAAACTAATTGTGGCTTGCCTTCTAGATTAAGTGAGGATAAATATTAGGGGAAGAGGCTTATGGGCAGGAGTGGGGAAAAATCTTTGCCCTCTTACGTTTATCAGTGCTGCTTATCAGATATTACCATATCAGCTATGTGCTGTAGGGAAATATATGAATCAAAACAGAGCTAAGGCTCTTGGGTCTTGGCTGCTCTGAATACCTGAGAAAACTGGTAAGTCAGAATGCCTTCACTGTACAGTTAGCCATGTGCAAGACCCAAGGTGTAATTTCAAGAACTTGGGTGTGCTCACTACAATGGTTAACTTCTTTCTTTCTACAGCAGTTGCACACCCTGCTGCCTGCCATATTACAAGCTGTCTCTGTTACAAAAGAAGTTGGGGCAACAGTCCTTTGTGTCCAGGCCTGTTCCAAGGCATCTTTTCTTAGGCCTGTTCCTCAGTCTCATCGTGTGACTCACAGCTGACGTAAATAGGAAATGCTAGAAATAGCTGCAGTAGCATGTGACCAGGATTGATATTAGTACAGTAGCACATGATGTGAAGTTCACAAAGTGCACTTCCCTATGTTCAGAGGCTCTTTTTTTTTGTTTCACTGTACAGCTTGAGAACTTGAGTGTTTATCAAGATTCTGTGCTGACTATTCTTCTTCAGGGATACAGAGCATATCACATACATTACCTTGTTATTTTTACAGCCTGTAAGGTAGTATTAATATCTCCAAGGTGCAGATGCAGGGTGAGGGAGCATGTGAAACACAGCTTGTCCAAGGCCGTGGCAGAAACTAGCTTTAAGCTGGAGACTCCCTGGTTCATAGTTCAGTCTGTAAATCACTACAGCAGATTTGCTTACACCTTGTTAAAAACTGCTATAACTTGTTCCTATGGGCCTCTTTGGAAATAGATACCTCCAATTAATGACATAGTATTCTTGCTTGGAGTGGATTCTATGTTATTTTGATCACGGGGTGATAGTGTTGGTTACTGATTAATTGAGAGATAGAAGTTTGAAGGGTGGGGAAGAGAATAGATTCCATAGTATGATGCCTTTGGCCAGGGCTTTTTTTGTAGAAAAAGCCCAGCAGGAACTCATTAGCATAATAGGCCACACCCAACAGCAGGAACTCATTAGCATATTGGGCCACAGTGTAGCTCTCTCCCAGGATCAGTTTCCCCAGGCACCCCGCAGTTGCAGGGCACCCAAGGAGGGGAGGCAGTTTAAACTGCCTTCCCTCCCTGGATCGGCTTGGCTTCCCCAGGCGCCCCACGGCATGCGAGGCACCTGGGGAACCTGAGGGGAGGAGGGAGGCTGTAGGCGTGGCCAACTCAGAAGCCAGTTGGAACTCCATTCCTGTGCATTCCTGCCCAAAAATAGCCCTTCCTTTGGCTTCTAGGTCACTGGAGTGGGAGGTGCTAACCACAGTCCTAATGGTTCATTATTTGCCTGTTTTTTCCCTGCATCGCTAGGCTCCTAGCCACCTCTGCTTATTTCTTTGTCCAGAGCTGCTGTATGGCATCTGTAATAGTCTAGCCAACCTTTCAGTCTACTTAGCCTTGGGAATTCCAAGTGCAAATCTCCTTTAAGCCTGGCTCCAGACTTTTCCTTGTGGCCATGGGCGTCAACTACGGGGGGGCTCGAGCCCCCCCCCCCCCGAAATTTCCCGGGGGGGGCTCAGCTACCCCCGGCAAAATGAACGCCTGCCGGTGGCCAGTCAGCCGGCCGTCGCCGCCTCTCCTTCCCCCCCACCCCCGGCCTGCCCTCCTGCCTCCCTGGGGTGGGGCGGGGCGGGGGGGGGAGAGAGGCTGCGACGGCCAGCTGACTGGCCACCGGCGGGCGTTCATTTTGCCGGGGGTGGCTGCGCCCCCCCCGGGAAATGCGAGGCGGAGCGGGAGCCGGGGCCCCGCAAGGGTGACGCGCCGGCTGCAGGCAGCAGCAGCGATCCTACGCCGCCCGAGGTGAGCGGGGAGAGGGAGGGAGGGGGGCAGGGAGCGCGGCGGGGGGGCGGGCGGGCACGGCCCGGGGGAGGGAAGCGGCGGCGGCGGCGGCTCCCTGGGGCGGGGGGGGAGAGCGGCGGGGACATGGTCCCGAGCGCGCGAGAGAGAGAGAGCCCCCGCCCCCCCGGGGATTGAAAAAGTCTACGCCCTTGCTTGTGGCCAGACATGATAAGGTTAACTACAGGGTTATAATTGGCCAATATTACAGTTAATTGCTTATTGAGTTAGTTTTAAATTGTGTAGGCACAGTGAGGCAAATTTTGCTAAAATTCCACTAAACCATGTCTGCACTACTTTTGCCTCTTCCTCAGTGGCTACAATTGGAACAGGATCAAATATCAAGTAGGAAATATCATGCTTCTTTTGTTCCCTGCCCATTGCTCTTTCTCCTGAACCAGAGTGTGTGTATATACCTGTGCTTGGCGGCTTTGCTTCTGGGTATCCAGGAGCCAAACACAGTCAATTTATATTTGATGCGATGTATTTCCCCATGTCAGAAGCCGCTGGGGGGATGGCGGGGAATCAAAGATATTTGACCACATAGGTACTGAAAAACTGGTAATTTAGAGGGCTTTTTTTCACCACCATTCATCTCTGGGGTACCTGAATACAAGGCAGTGCTTCAGCAGTAAGGGGGTGAGAATACAAGACTTCATCTGCTGGATATTTCTCTACATTTTAAATCACTCTTAACATTCTGTATAAGGTAATGCTTAGTTGTGTTAGAAGAAAACTTCAAGCTACTGTTGACAATACTGGAAAGCAGATATTGGACTGGAATGACTTGGTGATTTCCCTGCAAGCAAACTTTTGTTTTTGTTTCTTTTAGTCATGGGACATATTCTTTCGCAATGCCAATGCTGGAGCTGCTCCAGGTACTGCGTACCAAAGCCCCCCTCCATTAAGTACCAGTCTGTCGACTCTGACACACGCACAGTCTTTGCTTCAAGCACAGCCAAATGTAGATAAACTGGTGGAAGATCATCTTGCAGTCCAGTCGCTTATTAGGGCGTATCAGGTAAGGCTACCTTTGCTTTTCTTCCGGTGATGGATGGGAACATTGTGCATTCCTCTAGTCCACTGCAATTCTAGAGAGACATGTGCTTTCTTTCCTTGCTGAGCGCAGTACCAGGGGCAGTATGGCTCTTGGGGAACACTGTTGGCAGGACACTGTTGCAGTTATCCTGCTTGTGGGCTTCCTAGAGGCAACTAGTTGGCCCCCGTGTGAACAGAATGCTGGACTTGATGGGCCTTTGGTCTGATCCAGCATGGCTGTTCTTATGTTCAAGCCTGAATCAGCTGTTAAAGAGTTTAAAAAATTGGTATTGAATAAGATTACAGTAGACAGTTTCCAGCATTTGGCATCCAGCTCATTTGAGCCAAATGGTTGGAGAGATGGGTTGAAATGCCAAGTGGAGCTCATCTGACACATCTGATGGTTCTGCAAGCTTAATTCCTTGCACCATTGCACAGGGTGAAGACATTCTCAGTTCAGTGCTTAAGCCACATGGGCCACTCTTAATCTAATCCAGGGCATGCAAGAAGTCTCCCTCATTAGTGTGGTGTCGCTTGAATTCCAAATATAATATCCCACTACCACCCTTTGAACTACTAGCAGTTCTTAGAACTTAACAAAATTGTCGAAACATCCAGGAACATTCTGCCATCTCGGTATATTTAATGTGTTTGTCCAAAACTTAAAGTAGGTTTTGTAGTTTGCCAGCATATATGTTATATCATTTTGGCTTGTTAAAAACCCTCATGGTTTCAGATACAAAAATTAACCTAGTCTATGGTAACTCCATCTGTTGGCATGTGAAACTGCAGTTCTTAGAACAGTCTCATGCTAACTTCAAATTGGCTTAGTAGCTGGAAAATAAATCTCAGCAATGTCTGTCGTGTATACACGCTCACTAAAAACTGATTTAGAGTTTGTTAATCTTATTTCCAAAAAAATTCTGTCAGAACTTCTCCCCAGAAAGCCAGGCTGAAGGAATGGGGGAGGACAACCGCCTGGCCCATAGCCCATAACCTTTAAGCTGGGGTGAAAGTAACTTAAATTTCTTACCGTTACCATCTCTATTGGGGATCTCAAAGCAGAATCCCAGAGCTACCACTTCAATCACTTTCTTACTATTGCTTTGTACTAGCTTACTTTCATCCCTGTGTTTGAGAACTTTTGCAACAAAAATGAAAATTGTATCCAGTTATCAAAATAGGATTTAACCCTTGTGGACCACTTGAAATGCTGTACTTTTTGTTTCGTCCTATCATCAGAGTTGATTTCCTGAAATCCTGTTGATTTCACTGGTTCCCTAAGGACAGTGAACCAAGATCTGAGTGGTGGTCATTGTCCTGAAAACTTGGCAAAACCTTTAACCTTTAAAAGTATTCTCTTGCTACAAATGGGCTTCCTATCTTTAAGTTATCACAAAATTAAGTGTGCACGTTTGTTTACTGATACACCTGGAGAAGGGAATGTACTAGTGGAAAGAATCCAGTGAAAAGACTGCACCCTTCACAGGGTTATACCCTGGCCACTGGGATACCTCTGCTCGTTGTAACCTCTCTATTTTAACCTTTTGCATGTTTATAGCACTTCAACTGTAAAACAAACTGGTAAGTCAGAATGCCTTCACTGTACAGATACCACAATTTTATTATTTTCAACATAAGTTAAAACTTCAGCCCAGACAGTTAATTTTTATTTTAGGAAAACAGTGGGGGTGCAGAAAAGAAAGGGGGGGGGGAGTTATATTACATAATTACATTTGTCAAAGACAATCATACAGTACATAATATATAGGACAGAGAATATTTTCCCTTTCATCCCTTTCATTATAATTTTTAAGGTATTATCTATAAAATACAGTAGTTCTTATTTCTGTTGGGGTACAGTTGTATTCATCATTTAAGTTTTAAGTTTCAGACTTCATAACTAATCTATTTTGACTACAACACTGGTTTCACCATTATTACATATTCAGTTGGTTTGAAGGACATGCCACTGGGTGAACAATTGACTGATGCTACTGAGGATAAATTTATAGGAATTTTTTTTTAGTATGCTGCCTTGGACAACTATTGTGCTCAGGCCATTCTTTTAAAGATGAAAGTATCTGTACACAGTTCAGTGTAGCTAACTGATGTTGAAGATTCCTCATCATAGCCTAACAAGCTGTCCTGTTGCACATTGATGCCATACTACAATGTACTAGGACAGTATGTGCATTGGCTGAGATTTTTAACATAAGTTGCATTGATTGTAGAGATATGAATACAATAGGAAATCAAGATCTGGAGGTTTGAAGAAAATTTGGGGGTGGGTTGTATGTTTCTACGGCATTCCTCAACCAGTAGGCCTTAGGTTGAAACATGCTTATACAAAAGGCTCATCCTAGTCTGCAGATAAGAATAGGCATCACCCCACCAAACAACTTTTCTGCCCATCCTGCCTGGCCCCTCCTTCACAAAAGAGGCATTTTAGCTTTTATAGGAACCTGAATGCTAGTTTTCTAAGCTGTCTCCAGTAAACCCCACCTTCATATGGGGAATGTAAATGTTGTTTTGGCTTGTAAATTATGAGAAGTTAAATCCTTAAAAAAATACATCTGTTTTGTGTTCTGTTTTTTAAATCTGAAAATAAAAAAGATCATACTTGGACATAAAAATCAAAGTGACAGCACTTAAAACAATCTCTTGAAAAATGGACTCTACCTTAGTGCGGAGTAAGGTTGAGCGTTTGATCAGTCAAAAGAGGTTTGATCATGTGAATGCAATTAACACTATTTTTGAAATTGAAATAAAGCCAAGTAACAGCAGCTATTTAACCCAAAGGTTTATTTTTAAAGACTGTTGTGCTAAGTAGATCCATTCTTTTTGTTTAAAGAGGCCTGAAATAAGACTGAATTCCTGAGCTCACTTACTAAGGAGAAATCCCACTGAGTTCAGCTGGAGTGACTTCTGAGTAAATATGCTTAGAATTATGCTGTAAGTTTGCTCCTCATTGCTACTGGACTGTAGGGCAGCCCTCACTTGCTAACAGACAGTATAATGAATTTTAAAGGGTAAGCTGTCACCCCACAATGGTATTCTCAGATCTGTGGAATTTTTTGTATAACTGCAGTTAAATAATATGCGATCATTTGACTGACATAAAACTCTGATACAGGTGAGTCTTTTGCATGGCTCAAGATGAAGGCACAACCTAGGCTACAGAATCAGCCTTTGTCTGGCTGGGGAAACCTGTATACCTGAGCAGCTAAGGATACTGGAGTATTTCACAGGCATATGTTACCATGGGCAGTAAAACAGTTTAAGGACATGAAGATGTTGCCAAAGCTGGCTGTTAATGTGAAAGAGATGTTTTTATCAAGCACAGAAAATGTCATGAAAATCAAAGTCATGGAGTCTAATATAAAGAACAGCTGCATTCTTCTGTATGAAGCTGTTTTCTAGGAATTTATTGACTAAACGCTCAACAGATGTATCTGGGTATACTAACACAGTGTTGTAAGATGCTGCTAGCAAGAACCCCTATAAAGCAAAATGACTTGTTGGTGTCCTTGCCCCATCTAAGTTTCTCTTGAATATATTTACAGCGAGTCTCATTTCCCCAAGAGTTTGTGGTATGAAATATTTTTACTAAGATAACATGACCTGGATAATAAGATGAAATGAGTTTGGTTTCTAACTTGTGATGCAGTCTGGGATCAGTGTTTAGGGTGAAACAGTGCTGGTCGACAGGAACGTGATATCCTGAACTTTAAAAAAGGCCGCAGCATGGAGATGCTTGTTAACCAACTTTGTGCTGACTAATTCTGTTGTTACTTCCAGGTCAGGGGTCACCACCATGCCAAGCTTGATCCTCTCGGCATTAGTTGTGTAAATTTTGATGATTCGGCAGTATCCGATTCTCCAAACGTCGGTGAGAATTACTCCGCAAATTAATTCTAATGTAATTTTAACTTTTATATCCCTTTCCTTTCTGCCCTCCCCACCCTTTCCCCCCTCCCTTCTTTCTGTTGGTATCCTCTTTCTTCTTTCACTCCTGGCCCATTTCATAGATTCGAGGGCATCATGTAGCACAGCTGGACCCACTGGGCATCTTGGATGCTGATCTGGACTCTTCCGTTCCAGCCGATATTATCACTTCCGCAGACAAACTGGGTGAGGGCTCTGAGAGCAGTTAGTGCCGCATCGCTTGAGCTCCTCTCTCACTTTCACAGCTTCTAGGTAGATTGCTTCACTAAAGCCCAAAGGGAAAGGTCTTAAGTTTCCTGCGTAATGATCACTTTTTTAAAACAAAAATTGAACAGCAGCAACAATAGTCTGTCCTTTGTACTAGTGCAGCCAGAAGTTATTGTTATACACACCATACACAACAGCTAGTTCTCTTCTATCAATCCTTGTTTATTTGAGTTCACTTGTAAATGGCTTTAAGTAGGCTGGTAATGAAAATGATTTGCCTTCCTAGAGAAAATGTCTGGGTTACAGAATGCTCAGACTTTTTTCCTTTACTTCTAGCATTCCTTGATGACTACCCCCCCCACACACACACACACCCATCATTCTAAAGACAAGTGGGGCTCTTGCTTAGGGTGACAGTGATTTGCTTCACCAGTATGAAGCTCTACAGTGATACCAGTGGGGGCGGGGGGGGGGGGAATACAAATGCCTCCAGGCAAGTCTGGGTGGCATTTCCTCAGATCAGTTCAGTTACATTCCTGAGTTATGGAGCTTGCCTTAGTATCCAAAGAGGAGTTGAATATTTAGTTTGAATTCTAGCAAATGACTGTTGGTGATCATGACAAGGAAGCTTTGGAATGCATTCCCACATCTAATTGAGAGGCTGAAATGATAGGGCCTTCGGCTGGAAAGTGTGTGTGTATGTGTGTTCCAATGAGGGTGTGTGCGGTTGTGTTTGTAATTCAGTTTTCTAGCAAAGGCCAATGTGCTCTTAACAGTGATCACTGTAGCATTTTCAAGTGTAGGGCAAGGTTATGGTGGCTGAGCTCTATCGATTGCTGGTGCTTTCCACTGGCTCTGCAAGTGCTTCTAAGTAGCATGCTTCTAACTTAGAATAGAGCAATAATAATGACCACTAACAAGGTTGAAATGTGATTAGAATGCTGGTGCATGAAATGTATGCAAATAAGGGTGTTCGGTATTGATATGCTCATAGAATTTCTTTGGGTGCCATGGAGGGCAAAGAAGGACAATGAAATAACTGTGGTGGCTCTTGTTCTTTGAAGTACCTCTTCCATAAAGTGTCCGAAAACATCTCTCAGTGTGCTTGTCACCTCTACATTGTACGGCATTAAAACTGCTATGTTTGATGCAGCTGGAATTTTGGATTCTTTGCCCCTTCTCCATTGGGGATTTGTTAGCGGAGCTGTCAAACACAGGGCTGAAGAATTTGACCAGGCCCTTTAGGGATCACCACTTGGGGTCTGCAGACTCCATTCCCCACTTGTGTTCTGCGTTGCAGCATGTCAAGTGTACTTGTCAAACCACTAGGCCATCCCTTGTAAACATGTTAGGAATAGTATGATGTACTGAAATAAGGATGGTGGTGATTAAAGGTGGAACTGCCCTTTTTGGCTTAAGAGAAAGGGCAGAGAATTTGGTCTTGTAATCCATCTGAGTTTGTGGCTCCCAAGCACAACAGTTGCTGTGTCACTGTTAAAAGAAGCTTGAGACCAGTGGCACCCTTAAGACCAACAAAGTATTTGAAGAAGAGTGCATACACACAAAAGCTTAATACTTTGAATAAAACTTTGTTGGTCTTAAAGGTGCCACTGAGCTCAGACTTGTTCTATTGCTTTAAACGCGGCTACCCACCTGAATCTAAGTTGCTGTTAGTAATCAGTCATCATTACCTCACTTAGGTAGTAACTTAGAAAACCGGGTATGATATAATTCTCATCTATCAACACTCATATGTGAGATTCATAGATTTTAAACAGGACAACCTTGTATAAAGTCAGTATTTTCTGCTGAGGTAATAGTGTTAGGTGTTCCTAATCAAGAGAGACATTAATGTTCTGAAACTGAAACTGAGGCTATGATAAATAAAACCATTTTTAAAAGGTGGTATTTTCACTAATGAGAATTCTTCTGTCATCTGATATCTGTATTTTATTGTGGTTGTTTTTATTATATTTTGATATGCTGTAATCTGCCTTGGCAGCAGGCTGAACTGAAAAGTGGGGTCTGACTGCTTTCAATTGTGTCTTGTTGGGCTCTCGGGACAGTACCTGGGCTGTATTCCGCTAAATCCCCTATGGCAATGGTAATCCCAGTTCAGGTACATTTTGAGAAGTGTTTGGTACTTGAACAATGAGGATGGAATGGAGTTTGAGTCCAGTAGCACCTTTAAAACCAGCACTTCTTCTGAAAGCTTATATCCAGAATAAAACTTTGTTGGTCGTAGAGGTGTTACTAGACTCAAACTTTGTTCTGCTGCTTCAGACCAACAGGGCTGCCCACCTGAGTGATTATAGAAGTGCTTTATTGTATATGATGTGGCAGTGTCTTTTTCTGTGTGGAAAAGCCAGGGCCGTGCATACTCTGTGGTGTTCAAAATAAATAAAAGCAAAGTTCTTTATGAAAATAACTGAAATTCTGGATCCTGAAAAGCTGGAGTCTGCAGCCTGTATACATTACACAGATTTTTAAAAATTCCATGTCTGTTGCAGGGCATACAAATGTATGCATTATTTCACTTTGACCATGAGTGTCCAGGCCCCATTGGCACTGCCCAGTCATCTTCTCCTCCTGTCTGCTCCCACTGCAGCTTGTGAGATTCACTAGGCTTTAGCCACCTTCTTCCAGGCTTACTTTTGCTGTCATATGGGCATTAGGCAGTTAACTAAAAAATGAAATGGATGATCTCATGATGCAGCATAATTCTGAACCAAATCTTTATGCATGGGTCATACAGGCAATGGAGTACACAGCCCTGGGAATAGCTAACCAGTACAAAACTGTACCGTTTTCTGTTATCCCTAGTGTGGTCTTGACTCCATTGTGCTGAATTAAAGCTGGGCATTACAGAAAACTTGCAGCTCTAACATGAGTTGTTTGAAGGATTTGATTGAACGTGTGTTAAAGTAGACCTTTGATTTGGAAACGGTTAAAATGCAGTTTTGCTAGCTTTGAGATGGGCACAGCGAAGGGCCTTGAATCTGTCATCCACATCAGGTTGGAGCTGAGTCCTTGAGTTATCCAGGATGCTATTACTGCAATCATGGTTAGTTTTTTCTCTAAATCTGCAGAATTTTTGAAATACTCATGTTTACATGAGTGAACATGTTTACATGAGTCTTTTAGTAGGATGAAGCCAGCTGTAAGAATTTCTGTGAATAATACTGCTGAATTCCTGTAGGAGGCCCTTTTGATAGATCTAAGAACAGCACCTTGGATATATGTACTATGCATGTATTGGGCCAGATATGTGAATTGGCAAGTCATCCATATACTCCCTCTCTGCTGCTTGTGTGTGTTCGGAGGAGAGATGCAGCAAGTACTGCGCTTGTACATATCATATCTGATGAACTATGTGCCTGTATTGTACTTAGGTATGTGTTCCCATCACAGAGTACAAAGAGTAAGAAGCCATTCTCAGAGACGTTTGAACGAGGTGTGCTGGTGTTGAAGGCTCCCTTTTAACCAAGGTGTGCTGTGAGGAATCAAATCCAGTTTAGAGGCAGTCGCTTCCCAATAGTTAACATGAGGGTTTGGGGATTTTTTGTGTTGTTTTTTTAGGGGGGGGCAGTTGCAGAGAACTGCTTTGACTAGAGCAATACATATGTAGAGGTACAATGCCTATATCTCATAAACACGCAACAAGCTAGTCACACAGTGCATTGATAAACAGTTGATTTTCCTGATAGATGTCCTGTGAATGGTTGTACACTCTGCATTCCACCCCAGTATACTGGGGCACTGCAGGCTGTGCTTCATTTTCAAGAGAGTGAAGACCTTTGAATGATTGCCCGCTTTATGTGTATGTGTGTCACCTGAAAGATCAGCCCAGCATCAAACTGAGTCTTAGCAGACGTTGCTTTCCTCCTGGGATTGCCTGTGTAGCTAATTAGCTTCTAACTCAGTAATGTGTTTAGAATAATGCTAACTAGATTTGAATTTTACATCAGGATAAAGGTCAAATACACGGTCTTATTGAGGAGTGATGCTGGAGTGACGGGAGCCCTTTTTTGCTGATTAGGAGTGCTGAAAGAATGAATTAAAATTGCTTGAGTCCTTTGACATTGGGAAGTGCTGAGCTTGTGTGTGAGCGTTATGCTGAACGCAGTGTTTTCTTCTGAAAGCTGGATAATATCCACTTGCTGTTTTAACAGTTAATGGAGGCTTCAGTGAAAGAGGCTGTTGTGAAGTACAGCTGCATATCCTAGGAATAAACTCTATGATACTTGCCACAAATATTCCCTCAGTTTGGGTTTCAGAGGTAAATGTTGACTTGCTTTTGTGTCTGCATTCTAAACTGTAAATTTGAATAGCTGTAGACTCACTATACCCCTAGATATGAAAATATTAATTGGGGATACCAGACAAGAATCACAGTGATACAAGGGGTTAGATAATCAGCTAGAATGTGGCTCATTTTTCACTTGGAAAATAGTACCTTTCATGTACTTAGCGGCCAGACTTTAGTTGTGACTCTTAACACACAGCTTTTTTGCAGTGTATTTTCTTTTAGCACTCGAATACAAGACTTTAAGATTAGCAAATCTGTTTCTGCACATTCATGTCCATTTAAAATAATCGTCTTAGTGTGTTTACTAGGGGTGTGCAAGGGAAAAAATATGGAATTTTTCGGATTCAGGTATATCAGACCCAAAAAATATCAGTAAATAATGAATTTCCTCCGTCCAATACCAGTATAGTATTCGGATTGGGAAAATATTTGGTATTTCAGAATATGTGTGCGTCTATTATACCAGCTGGGAGGGAAGGGAGAGCAAAAAGGCATATTTAAATTCCTTTCCTTCCCTCCCCAAGCTGCCCTACCACTTCCACTGGTCACTTTAACTCCCCGCTGATCAGCTGTTAGGTTTAGGGCATTTAGCGGGGCATTAAACTGACCATTGGAAACTTAAATGCCTTTCTTTTCTTCCTTGAGCTGGCTCAGGGAGGGGAGGGAAGGGATTTAAACATGCCTTCTCTCTCTTCCTTCCCTCCTTGAATCCCCCTGCCACCATGAGGTAGCTAGGGAAGGGAAGGCATTCCTTTCATGTAAACTGATCAGCGTGGCAGTCTGCTGGCCAGCTGATCAGTTTACAGGGGAGGAAGTCATTTCAGTCCTCCCTTCTGCTCCCCCCTGCTCTGGAGCTGTGGGGGGGGGGGAGCCAAATGAAGGGCTTTAAAGGCTTCCTTCCCTGGCAGGTGGACTACATACTGATTGGTTTAAGTGGGAGGAAGCTGTTTCAGCCTTCGAGAGTGAAATGGAACATTGAAATGGCTGCCAGGCAGGCATTTAAACCCAACAGCTGATTAGCAGCTCAATTGGCAGCTCCGCCTGTCATCTCTTAGTTTTAAATGGCTAGCAGTTGGGTTTTGGGTTCGGTATAGCTGAATGAACCCGGATAAAAGCCTAATAAAATCAGCTTTTCAGGCTCAGCTATCTGTATTCAGCTTACATGATACCTGAAAAATACCAGTAAGGTATTTTTCAGGTATTCATTCAGCTGTGCTTATGCCGAATGCCGAAGAACTGTTTACTTCTTGTGTTCACACCTCAGGAGTAGAACAGTCTTATGAAATTGCACCTGAGAGAATCTGAAAAGGAGAATTTAACGGTGAGTATGAAGTTAGCTGGTTTTGTTTTGCACTGAGACCTATAGTGGCTGTATTGTTTCAGCTGAGGAAACAAAGAGATCTCAAACCATATAGCGGAACTGCTGTCCAGTGGTTGATGAAGTCTTCCCATCTTCCCAGTAAATTGTCACACCTTAGCAGCATTAATAACCAAGCAAAAGTAATAGCTGAGCCAATGACCAGACAGTTTCCTGCCTAGATAAACTTAACTCTGAAGATAAGAGCGGAAGAGCCAGTGGTTCGTTAGTGGCTTACGGAATATGGGGAATTGTGCTCGGCCATGAAGTACACTGGCTCTGGGCGGTTCACATTCTTTCAATCTAATCTTCGCAGAAAGGTAGCAAGGATACAAGGAGAGCACTTTATTTTTGTTGCCCTGTGCTTTGCGGCAGAAGAGTCTGACACAAATGTGATAAATAACGCAATCTTACCATGATGTCATTTGTAATTGGGATGAGAGACCCTGTATTAAGGCTTTCATTTTTTTTCCCCAACTGTGACGTGAACCTCAACGTCTGAGAGACAGGAGATGGTTTATTACTTTCCATATGGTTTTTCTGCGCTGTTTTCATTTGACTATTTGAGCTGAGGAAACAAAGAGGAGATCTCAAACTATGTAGCTTAACTGCTGTCCGGTGTGTAACCTTCATGCCTTTTACTCTCTACACTGTCCATTTTGGCTGGCTCTGAATGATTCCCTTGAGGATTCCTTCGTCCTTTAATAGTTCAGTCATCCTCCCCTCTAACCCTCTCCCCTACGGTGGTTTCGACAATGTGAGAATACCTTTATTTTCCTTTTCATTTTTTTTTAAAGTTGTCTTTCTCTTTACATGATTACTTCAAAATTCTTTGGGTTTAAAAGAAAAAAAAACTAACTTTGACCGGGTCTCTCTGTCTTCTCCTTTCTGCATCCCACCTTTCCCTCCTTCCCCAGATCTTGCAGTATTCAAGGAGCGGCTGAGAGTGCTAACAGTAGGAGGTATGCAAATAACGGGCTTTTAACCCTTCTGGAGATTAGGACTCTCCCCTGAATAGTTTACTCTGGGCGCGTAGAGGTTCGGTAAGGTTACAGCTTGCCCATATCATGGACAACGGGTGTCCCTGCCCCCGTCCCCCTGTATTTCCCCAGCATGATTTTAAATGTTGTAAGTGAAATGGATACATGTGTTCAAAGTGCTTCATCAGTCATGCTCTTAAGATTTTGTACCCCTCACGTTAGCACTGAGAGTGGTAGCCATTTTTCTTATTGTTTGCTTGCTCTGGTTTTATTTGTAGTGATTTTTTTGTGTTCTGTACTTTATTTTTGGTTGTGAGCTGCTCTGAACAGTTTAGCTCGGAAAAGCTGGGTAGACACATCTTGGGTGAATGGACGAATGCACATGATCATTGCATTAAGGAGTTTAAAGAATCTGCTAACATAACTGTGATTGGCTGTTCCTCGGCAAATACATCCAGGTGCAGTAAAATTTAGGCCCATTTTTTGTGAGTTAACTTGTTTTATTGTGCACAAGTAAAAATATTCCATCTCGAATGTCTAAGTTTATTTAGGCAAAGGCGTTGTGGCACCCATATCAGTGGGTTGCAGTGCAATCCTAAACAGAGTTACACCCGCCTGAGCCCACTGAAGTCAATGTGCTCCAAAGGGGGTAACAGTGCTTAGGATTGGATGGTGATTGTTCTGCACATCTAAGTAATTAGCATCCCTCATGTGGTCTTGCATAGAGCAGTTTCAGAAAAGGCGGCTAATCAACAGCCAAAATTCTTAACTGTATTTTCCAGCTGGGAAACCTGGAAAGCGTTTAACCCCATGAATGAAAGGGGCAGTATTAGGGGAACATAATGTCCTTTTAGGAAACAGGGATCCTGAGCACGATCTGTAATTCATAAAATTTAACATCTTCCTTCTGTGAGGCTAGTTATGTTGTAATAGACACAGCTGCTAAGTGGAAAGCAAAGGACATTAAGGTAATTCTTCCTTGAATCTCCCCTGAGAATGCATATTTAGTATTGCCCATGACCTTGATCTGGTTTGGTGGTGTGAGATCTCAGCCGCTGATCTGTTCACCCAGTAATTTGAGTTTTGATGTCCCTTATTACCATGTTTCTAAAGATTTTGAACATAGCAAATGATCTGGGCTTTTTAAACAGTGTCTGAAATCAGATTGTAAAGAGAAAATTCTGGAGTTAAATAGAGAGGTGAAGGCTGCGGGAAAGCAGACGGCTGCTACAGCAGTTCTTTTGTGCGGGTTGTGCGGGCCTCCACTCTACCTAACTGCTCAAAGCTTTTATAGTTTATTTTTTAAAAATAACAACCCTGCAAACTTTTCTCCCCTTCCTGCCTGGGCATCTTTAGCATAGGGGGATTGATTGACACACTGTTGACTGAGAGCTATGATGTTTGCCTCCTAATCTTCTGCCTGTGGCTTTAGCGAAGTGACATTTGTTTCCAGGTTTGTTGCTTTGCAAGGCAGTATGAATTAAATGAACCTGAGAGAGAGCTTCAGGAAAAACAGCCAACCCTCACCAGGGAGTACAAAGAGACCCCCGTGTTTGATGAGTGGCTCTGGAGGAATCCAGTAAGGAGTAGAAAAAACAATTATGTAGTTAATAAAGAGTTAAATGTTTGAAGGAGGAGCTACCTGCCTTTTTATGGAGTCTGGGAGGAAGAACAATCAGGACACTTGGAAAGATCTTTGAGCTCAGTTTGCAGATATAAAAATATTAAAGCAGTGTTTTAAAAGAAACAGTCTGGTGTCCTTCATAAGAGGCTGGGGTCAGTTCTTCAGGGGACCAGGAGGACATTTCTGAAGTCCATGACAACTGTGGGCTCCCAAGTCTACCACAAGTGCTGTGTGCTCGCTTTGTTGCTGCAGCCTCTGTCTAGGAACTCAGATTGTTTCACACTTAACTTTCACACTTAAGAAATTATAAAAACCCTGTAAAAAAAACCTTGTGCAGCATGACCATGCTTTTGTTATGGATCCATGCACAGAATTTCCTAAAGAATTAGGACTCCTCTTAAGTAACAGTTCTAGTATGTGTATCCTCCCATTAAGATGAATGTAAAGTCCTATTTTGCTCAGTGAAAACTTTACATTTTAAAGAAGGACATTAACCTTGAGAATAAAACACAAGAGAGTCCCGCAGAGCCAATTAGCACAACATAGTCCAGCTTTAAACAATTAGTTTTCTCACAGTGATGTTTGGTCTTTTGGAGCCAAAAATCTGCATCATGGAAGACTTCGTGTTCTTGATTAAAACTATCAGTTTTAAAGCTAGGAAGTTCCAAGCCCGTGGCTGAGCTCTGTAAATAAGGGTATGAAAATTAATTACACCTTGGGCATTTTTTTACGAATAGGCAGCCTAAATATTTAAAATGCATGGCCCACCACTCCTCACAAAGATTGAGTACAGTACACACTGTGGGACTTCTGACAAAAACCTAGTCTCAGGCTGAGTTTGTCCTCTTCCCACAGTGTTTATTCAGTTTTTCCCCGTATTTCTCTTTTTCTACCCCCCTCCCCTTCACATAATTGACTGCTGCCGAGAGAGGATGGGAATGAAATGAAATGTCTTAACTAAATAATATGGGCTAAGTTGAAGAGCTCATTGTGGGGTTGCAGTTTTTGGCAGATGCTGTATGGAGTTCTGTCTCTACCTATTCAAAAAACAGTTGTGCACTTCAGTCAGGAACTGTTTCCAGAGGAAAATCATTTTTGTTGTGTGTGTGCAGTCGGCTTGCTGTAAGTAGCAGAATGCCCATATGCCTTTGGTCTATATCAGCTGCCAGGAGGACTCGCCAGATGTCAAGCAAATAACTGCCAAGGAGGCTGCCTTTTAACCTTGCAAAGTTCTTGTTGAGGTGCTGTGTTGTCTCCCCACTTACGCTAGCTGCGGTAGCTCTTTATAGAAACTATTTTTTTGCCCTCCAAGCAGCCTTGTGGCCTTCAGGTGCAATATTGGTGGTAACATGAAGTTCCTGGTGTGTCATCTTGTGCAGTAAATGTGGCCTTAGAAATGGATTTGAAGTGAACTGTTGTGTTGGACAGTTTCTAGGAGGTAACCCTTTGTCAGGCCTATAGAATGTGCTTTGTTGTTTGCAGAGAGTCTGATTTCACTGCGCATCTTAGTTCTCCCGGGATGAGCTATTCAGGAGAGTCCTCTGCAGAACCCTGAAGCTGCCTGCTTTTCTAGCTTTGGATCTGGGAATTGGTCATTTCTTATTCCTTGCTTCAGTTTTCCTTTTAATTCTGAACATATGGGAAATGTGGTGAAATGTATGTTCTCTGTATTCCCCCCCCCTCCCCGTTTCTGTTTTTTTCCTCATATTCTGGTTTGTATGTATGTGGGTCTGAAATTTGTATCAATTCCTCCATCAGATTTAATTACCAGTTTTCATGGCAATTTATTTGTGTTGATATCCTGCGTGCCTCATAAATAACCTTTTTGTTCTTGCTATACCTGTCCATTGTTTAATTGCTGCTTGGTTTTAATTCATGTGAACCTTCCCCATGCTTATTTTGTGCTGCTTTCTCGTCCCTCCCTCTCCTCACAAAAACCTGGTTCCTGTACTGCTGTCTGCATTCAACACCCTCCCCTGCTCCTTCTCTGCTTCTCCTACCCATGAAAATCCTGCAGGGTTTTATGGACTGGCTGAATCGGACCTCGACAAGGTCTTTCACTTGCCTACTACCACTTTCATTGGAGGAAATGAGTCTGCTCTTCCTCTGCGGGAAATCATCCACCGTTTAGAGGTAAGAGAACTGCAAAGAGTATTGGAGTACTGCCTGGAGTGGTGAGAAAGATTGGAAGGAAGCTACCTAGAAGCTTACTCTCGATTCCATTGTGCATTAGAATTCGAGTGGGTTACATCCAAACAGCCCCCCAATGAGAAAGCAAAGTTATTCTTGAACCCTAAATCTCATTTTTCTCTAGCTTGACTACTGCTGTTTTTTTTTCTAACGTGATGTTTAAAAAGCCAGAAAACTTTCTTCAACAAAAGGACGTGAGCTGTAAGTTTTTGTTCATGTAGATAAGAAAAAAAACTGGGAATGTTCTCCTTAATCATGTGAAGTTGACCTATACACATCCAGTGTCCATCACTGCTTGCACCTTACTTCCCAAGTTCTGCCATGCATGCGTTTCCCACGTAGATTACTTTTGAGAAAAACAAGTATGGAGCCACTCTCAGTGAGACACCTTCTGAAGCAGTGCTACAATCATTAGAAGCAAGATTTCCATCAGTTGTGATGACTAATTCTCTTTTGGCCTGTGAGCCCAGGCAAGTTGAGGCACAAGCTGTTCCAATGCTAGTTTGCTGTGAGCCCTCTATAGGGGTTAAAAAAGCCAAACAGACACTGGTGGCAGTGTTGCTGCTAGTGACAGGTGCTGCTTCTAGAGGCTGTGGTGGAGGCGGGCTTCTGGAGGAGCAAGCTGCCCAGGGAATGCTGTGATGCACCTGCTAGTTCCAGGCTTGCACACCCTCTTAATCTGAAATACAAAATTCACTTTCAAAACATGAGCTTCAAAACCTACGCAAATTCTTTTTAGGGGAAGGTAGGTAAGGTACCATCATGCATAACTTGTCTCTTTGAAAGCTCTTTCAGAGAAGCACTGTGGTAGGGAATGGGGTCCCAGGGCCAGTCACCACTGTGCAGCTGTTGAAGTCCTGTGATCCTGGGAAGGCCGGCCACTATGCAGGAATAACTGCAGCCCGTGCCTGGGTAGCACCCACTGGGCCACCTGGGAAAGCTTGCCCACCTAGCTTCCCTTGGCATACAAATAACAAACAAGTGCTGTCAAGTGGCAACTGACTTACGACAACCCCTCATGGGGCTTTCAGGGCAAGAGATGAGCAGAGGTGGTTTGCCACTGCCTTCCACTGCATAGCTGGACTTCCTTGGTGGTCTTCCATCCAAGCACCAACCAAGGCTGACCCTGCTTAATTTCCAAGCTCTGATGAGAGTGGGCTAGTCCAGGCTATTCAGGCTGCTCCCTTCCCTTGGCACGCACACCACCCTTTGAGGGAGAGATGGTGGCTCCTCCACCACATAGTCAGAAGGCAAGGAGTGGGTTGCTGCTGCTAATTATCCAGACAGTGGCCATCAGGAGCCACCACTTGCCTGACTTTCTCGGTCTCTCTGTGTCAAAGTCTAGGAAGAGGCCCACAGGGCAGCGTCTTGCCAAGGACTCCCTGAACCTAAAACTGACCTTGTTTCAGAAGGGAACTGAAACAGCCCTGGACTAAAGGGGAAGAATGGGAGCAATGAGCCAATAACTAGAATTCTAGAAAGTATATCAGTACAGAAGCTAAAGGTTTGAGTGGCCATTCCTGACAGATGCATTCCTTTTCCCAACAGCCATGTGGTTTCTTTTGCCACTGTGGTTGCATCATGCTCAGCAATGCAGGAGAACAGGTGCTGCTGACTCAGAAAGGTGGGGGGACGTGACGAAATCTCAAGGACACTGATAACACTGTCCAGCCTTGCTGTAACTCTGTCACTTAGAACCCAACAAACTGGGAACGGCTTCCCCCCTTGCTCTGTCTTGACGTCTCAGCATTGTTCTTACTGTCTTTTATTGTCAGCTGCCTTTTAGGCTTAAGGTCAATGACAGGGTTCTCATTCACATGCTCAATACCACCTTCTTTCTGGTAAAGGAAATGGAATTTTGTGTCCTCTGCCTTCACTGGTTCCGAGTGTCATTACTACATCTAAAAATAATCCCCAGCCAGGCTGCTTAAAGGCCAGCCTTGCCACCCTTTGCCAAACATTCTTTTTCTGCTCTGCTTACATCTCCTGCAGTCCCCTCGTGTGGGTTTTAGAGTCTGAATATGACTGATCTTAACATACAGCTAGTATGATCATTCCTATGAAGTTTTTGCTCAGTGGCTTTTTCTTCAGGGAACACTTTCCACATGAACGGGGAGTTTCCCAGCAGGGCTTCTGATTGGCTGTGCAGATTAAAAGGCATCCCGTTAAACAGAACTTCTGCCTGAAATGTCAAAGAGTTACTAATAAGAGTTATACCTAACCTTGCTCCCTGACATTTTGTGGTTGGCTTCACCTCCTGCGGTAGCCATTTTGTGACTGTGCCCGCCACCCTGTGTCAGAATTCCAAAGGCGCCCAAAGGCACAAAAAGGTTGGGGACCCATAGTGTAGAGTACCTAAGGCGCACACTCAAGGCTTAGTGTAGAGTACGTAAGGCGCACACTCAAGGCACACGTAAGGCACACTCAAGGCCCAGATCTTTTGGGTCTTATGTAAACTAGACATGTTTCAGAACACACTCAGTGAGGAGGGTAGTAAGGGACAGGGCATCTTTCAGGAAGGCTTCCTCTTACTGAGGAAAACCAGATTAGTTTCCCGGGAATGCCAGTATTCCCTAAAACGTGGGGGAACACTGCTGCCATAGAGGACTTCAGTGATGCAAAAGTTTGTTTTTCAGTCTCATAATTGGGTTCAGGTGCAGGGAGAGACTGAAAATGACTAATGGCCTCAACATGATGCCATCTTTATGTGGAAGTAAGCCTGATTGACATTAGTGGGACTTACTTCCAGGTAAACATGGTTATGACTAAGCAGCCAGTAACTGCAAGAACCAGTGTGATGGAGTGGATAGTGAGTTGGGTGTGAATTCATGGTTGAGAGGCTTAAATCCCTGCTCAGCCAAAGCTTACTAGATGGCTTTTATAAAGCTAGTTGAGCTCTGTAATAACAAAATGGTTCAGGAAGGCACTTTTATGAAAGGAACGGGACTGTGATCTATGCCACAGTGTATAGTATGTATTATCTGTTTGCTTATTTGTATTATCACGCTCTCAGTGCTGTGTTTTAGTCTTATATAATGCCATTTTCTGCATTGTTTGGCATAATCGTCTCTAATTCTTTATATGCTTTGTTTGAGACTTATGTAATTCCAGTCCTATTACACTTCTTATTAGCCATCTCATCCTATTAATTGTATTTACTTGCACCGTATAATCTGCCTTGAGTCGCAGTGAGAAAGGCAATTATAAATAAATAAATGGCTTTAGGACCCTCTTTCCGCCTTGTCTACTTCTGGATAGAATGGGATAAACCCGTGTGTATTGTCCTGTAGTGTGTGGCGGAAGGGCGAGATATATCACGACATGACACATCTTACTATTGGCTCATACAACTACATATTTGTGTTTGCAGATGATCACATTTTTATCTTAATCTTGTGTCCTTCTTGTCTGTGTTTAAATAGATGGCTTACTGCCAGCACATCGGTGTAGAATTCATGTTTATCAATGACCTGGAGCAGTGCCAATGGATAAGACAGAAATTTGAGACCCCTGGCGTCATGCAGTTCACTAATGAGGAGAGACGTACCCTGCTGGCTAGACTAGTCCGGTCCACCAGGTATTTTGTATTTCTTCAGCCTGGTCCAATGTAGTTTGTTAGCATTGTCAGTAGCGTGTATGGTGCCCATGTGTGTTAATTTGGCTTTCTTAGGTGTAGGGGTTCTTCTTGACCCAAAACCTCTTAGCCTTAAAACTTCATAGCAGCATACCTTAAAAAGACACAGATAAAACGGAAATAAGGAGCCAAGGTTCCTGGTCCCAAAAGGACCATCTCTAATAATTACCACATATTAGAGATGTGGTACCCTCAACCAATTGGGATGCAAAGGTGCAGGTCCAAACTGTCTATATTCACTCCCTGGAAGAACTCCACTGCTATGTACATAATGTGTCTTTTTCTGCATAAGCAGGTAACTGTGACTCCTCTCAGGGGCGGGGGAGAGTGTGTGTGAAAGGAAACACCCAGAAGTCCCATTCTGTGTAGAACTTTGTGTGTGTGTGGTGGTTAAGTGAAGACTCTTTTTTGCACATTCCTCACATTAAGTGAAAATTTCAGCTTTCCTAGCAGCCACTCCACTGTCTTTTTCTGCCACTGCCTTTTTCTGACTGCATGAACTGGGACTCAAGTATGTTAGAGTCTTCTGCTCTACTTATGTCACCCTCAGTATATAATTAATATGGCAAAATGGTCCTAATCTTGTCCCACACAGTGGGGGTGGTGGGGAATGTTACAAAGAGGCCAGTTCAAAACAAGGTCCAATTCAAAGAGTAGTCAGCTCACTCAGAGAGTGTGTAAGGCACTCCCTGCTGTTGATAGGAAAAATGTAAAACTCAGTTTAGGATGAGATAAACAGATGCAATAGAAGTACAGAGAGTTTTCATGTGTGTGTGCTTTTGTAGACTCTGCAGAAACATGTGGAATAGAACCAGCAGGGTTACACTGTATTTTTTCATATATTTATTAAGATTAGTCACTGCTAGACTGAATTTTGGCTAGTACAAGTGGGAAGTCCACTTTTTAAAATGTATTCAGGAAAGCCCTGAGGTGTTGGGTTGTCCCAACTTACATATGTGCAATTGTCATAATCCTGTCATCTCCTGTTCATCTCTAGAGATGACTTGCAGAACTCCATGCTATTCTTATTCTGGCCTCCTTGTGTCCTGGCCTCCCTTGTGCTTCCTCCAGGCTATTTTGAGATATCCAGAAGGATATAATCATGATTTACTGCTTGGTGCTCTTTTTCTTAAACTCCCTTTCTTTTGATAGCAGCTTGCTGTGTCATGACTAGAAGTCGCTACTTCCTTTTGAGGCTGATGCTTTTTCATCTCTCTATCTAGACAATATAGCAAATATTCTTCCTTCCTTGTCCTTTGCAATGTGCTAAATTGTGTTCCCCAGGAGGCATGGACTGGGGTCCAGCAGGGCAGGTCACAGGCAAGGTTGCAGAGGGTAACCAAATTCCAGTCCAAAAATCAGGGGTTCCAGAGAGCAGGTTTACCAAAGTCCCGACTAGGGTCAAGGAGTTCCAGGCAGCAAGTCCAAGTCTAATCTGAGGTCAGGGGTTCCAGAAAAGCCGGTTGTCAGGTCCAGTTCAAGATTGTAGGGATCCAGTGGCAGCAAGGTTGGTGGCTCAGTAGCAAAATGTACTTGTTGCATCCACAAACTGCTGCTTCTCCCAGCTGAATTTATAGCTAAGTCTTAATGAGCTAAACTCCTAGCCAATTCCTTGGCAGTCATCCTGAAACTACTCATTCATCTCTTCAATTGACAGCTGATGATGGGCCATGAGTCTCGCACTTCTTCTCCTTTCTTGCTACTCTTAAGTGTCTCTAACAGCATCAGCACTGTAAGGGTTTGGGTGAGCTAGGTAGGCTGGGAATGGCTTCTGAAAACTTGTTTACTGCTTTAGAGCTACACGATGTTGGCTTGGTTTCAGCTGTAGGCTGTGACTCCTGATCAACCAGTAACCTGATCTCTTGTTGTTCTCCTTCTGACTCAGAGCCAGCTGCAGCTGGCTGTTCAATTACCAGCTCAGGGCAAGCAGGTAGCTCTTCATCTGAGAAATCTGAGCCATCACTCAGCACAGACTGACTTATGACAATAATGCTACAACTGGTTTGTAACAGAGACCTGTACATCTTCCTCTCTGATCAAGGAGGAAGGGTCATAAAAACACCCTCAACATACACTCCTCACATTGTCTTGTGGGCTGTGACAGAAAATAGAGGAAAGATCAGGATTTGAATACAGCCTTCTATCTGAGGCATATAGGAGATGGATCACAACTGTTCCTGCCATTAGATTTGCTCCTGCTTTTAAGGAGAACACTGGAATATATGCTTGTGCTGGTGTGGCAGAGGAATTTCAGGGCAGCCTCGAATCCCTTGCAACAGATACTATGATGGGGAGGAGGTGGATATCTGCCATCTTTGACTTTCTCCTTTTTCTTTCATACAAGCAGTGTTGCAGTGTTCTTTCTGAATTGAAGTTTCATCAGTCATGGCTCCTTAAATTCCTTTTGAAATCGATTCCTTTCAGGCACGTAGTCAGCTGGTGTTGTTAAGGGAAGAGTCAGACATCTTTTTAATTTTTTATTTATTTTTGCCATCGTCACAGTTGACTGATGGCGACCTTGTAGGGTTTTCAAGGCAACAGATGTTCAGGGTGGCTTGCTGTTGCCTGCCTCTACATCACGACCCTGGTATTTCTTGGAGGTCTCCCCTCCAAATACTAGCCAGGGCTGGCCCTGCTTAGCTTCCGAGATCGGGCTAGCCTGGGCTATCCAGGTCAGGGCAAATATTGTGTATTAATCACTTAAATATTGGTATGCATATTCTTATCTGGATGTTCCTACGTTTCTGTCCTATTGAATTAGGCATTCTACAGTATCAGTGACTTTGATAACAGTGTATTGGTTTATATAACTCATTTGGAATTTTTCAAGACCCTTGTGGGTTCTCTGGCAGTTGCGGTCCTTCAAATAGCTTTTATACCTGCCTTCCAGATTTGAAGAGTTCCTTCATAGGAAATGGTCTTCTGAAAAACGATTTGGCTTGGAAGGGTGTGAGGTGCTGATCCCTGCCTTGAAGACAATAATTGACAAGTCAAGCGAGAAGGGAGTAGATTATGTTATCATGGGGATGCCACACAGGTAAATTTTGTTCTTGGAAAAAACTGATTACCAGAAGGGGTGGAGTTTGTAGGATTACTGTGAGCTACTGGGTCGAGAGCTGCACTCGTGTCAAAGCAGAGCTGGGTAGAATATTCCCCTCCGCCAATAACCCCATTCTTAAATTGGGGAATAATAAGTCATTACCTTGCAGACACGTAAAGACTGTGGAGTGAATTATAAGTGGCTCCAGTTTTTTAACAGAAAGCGCCATAATCATTCTTTACTGCAAAACTGGAGGAATTAAGACCAGACTGGCCCAGACTGATACAAAAACAGTTTCTTGCTAAATGTAATTGGTTTTCAGGGGGCGTCTGAACGTTCTTGCCAACGTGATCAGGAAGGAGTTAGAGCAAATTTTCTGCCAGTTTGATTCCAAGCTGGAGGCTGCAGATGAGGTGAGTTATTTAATGTGTTTGGAACAGGATTACATTTTCCTGTTCCACAGAATTATTGTTCTTTGAATGGTGATTACCCTATGGCATTCTTCCTCACCCCTTCCATCCACCTTTTGACCATCTGTTTTTAAGAGTTCATCCTGTGTGACTCAAAAGCTTGCTTCCAGCAATTTTGGTCCTGTGAGACTGACTTGGTAGTTTCCTTAATGTTGTTCAGAGTTCATTAGCTTTTCCTCAAGGGCGAAGTTGTGGCATGCTCTGATGTCCTTGTAACTGGATTTCTGGGTAAATTGCCCAGTGCTTTAAAGCTTCCCTTTCATATGAACCTAAACTTCAGGAAAAGATAGAAATTTAAGATAGCCATATTACTCCCCTTCCTATACAGCAGTGGATTTATCGGATCAGTTGCATGAGATTTTCAGCCATCTTCAAGTCATTAACAATAGCTGTTGAGTTCAGCTGTGATATGAAATCACAGTGATTCTTTACAGTAGCTCCTGGGACCATCTACATTTGGGATGAAGGTGCTAGTATGGTATATTCTAAAATCTCAAATCTGGATTGATCGTCTCTAAACGCCTGCAACCTCCTCCTACACCAGCAGGAATATAAGGTAGAGAGGAATGAAATAAAGCCAAGTAGTAAGCAGCAGCACTGTTCTCTCTGCCTTCCTGTTTTGAATTTTTGGCAACTCTGTAAGAATTCAAAGTGTATGTTAGTTGGGGGGCCATGATGGCGTAGAGGTTAAGATGCTGAGCTGCAGACCGGAAGGTTGGTAACTTGGCAGTTCAAGACCCTAGTGCCACGTGACAGAGTGAGCACCCATCTCTGGCCCCAGCTCCTGCCAACCTAGCAGTTCGAAAGCAAGAAATTGCAAGTAGATAAATAGGAATCGCTTCAGTGGGAAGGTAACAGCACTCTGTGCGCCTCTGCGTTTAGTCATGCTGGCCACATGACCACGGAAAAGTCTTCAGACAGCGCTGGCTCTTTGGCTTGGAAACGGAGATGAGCACCGGCCCATAGAGTTGGATTCGACGGGCTTTCAAGCAAGGGAAACCATTACCTTTATGTTAGTTGGTCATCTTGAGGCTCTGAAAATAAAGTTAATCTTAATCTCTTCTCCTTAGGGCTCAGGAGATGTAAAATACCATTTGGGAATGTACCACCGAAGGATAAATCGTGTCACCGACAGGACCATCACTCTTTCCTTGGTTGCAAACCCATCTCACTTGGAGGCTGCTGATCCTGTGGTTCAGGGCAAGACGAAGGCCGAACAGTTTTATTGCGGAGACACAGAAGGGAAGCAAGTGAGTGGGCATGCCGTCTATGTAGATCACTGATTGTCTTTTTCCACAGTTGTTTGCACATGGTTAATCAAAGAGAAGGGAGTATTTTTCATCCCGATGCCAGAAACTACATCTAGCACAAACTGTTTCTTCTTTCTGTGGCCAGTAATCTGTCCTTCAGTTGTGTTGCTACAGCCATTTCTGGCTCTCTAGTGCTGCCAGATTCCTGACAAGCATTTTGTGATCTTGTTTTCCCCCTTCAAGGTGATGTCCATTCTTTTGCATGGTGATGCTGCTTTTGCTGGGCAAGGTATAGTTTATGAGACGTTCCACTTGAGTGACCTGCCTTCCTATACGACACACGGGACTGTTCATGTAGTGATGAACAACCAGGTAATATGTGGATCCTTTTGCTGCAATGTCAGTTGCTTTCTCTCTATCCTTTTCCACAAAACCAAAAGCACCTAACTGAAGTTTCACTTCTCAGTTCTTGCGAGAACTTCAGTACCGTTTTGGTTTTGAAGCTTTCAGTTGCATCTGAATACTGATGTCAACTCGTAGTTCTTGGTACTGTTATTGGGAAAATGTTTGGATGGACTGATTTAAAGGATATGCAAGCTGTACAAGTGATGTTGTCTGAAATGTAGTGACTGAGTTCTTGTAGTGGTCTTTTTAACTGATCGTTAAACTTTGAGCTAACTCACTGCACTAATAGATCAAGATGGGTAGCCATGTTAGTCTTGTCTGTAGCAGTAGAAAAGAGTCCAGTAGCACCTTAAAGATGAACAAAATTTGTGGTATGTTATAAGCTTTTGTGAGTCACTGCTCACTTCTTCAGATATTTGAAGAAGTGAGCAGTGACTCACAAAAGTTCATTGAAATAATAGTCTGGCTTGTTAGTATGACCCTCTTGTTAGTATTGGCTGGGCTGGTTCTTATGAGAAGCCACTGAGAAAGGGGCACTGCTGGAGCTGTTGGCCATCTTACTGAGCTTGTCTGGTTTCTGTCTCATCTCTCACACGGGCACTCTTCAAAAACTCCCACTCGCTCTCTTAAAGGGCCCTAGTCTTCATGTTGCTTGTTCCTTTTTGTTTCCCTCTCTACTGACTCACCAGCCGAAGTGTCTGAGCCAAATCTAGAAACAATGCTGAGCTTCGATCTGTTGAATAACTAGGGCTCCTTTTATTAACCTTTCCCACCAAATTATCTTCAATTGTTATTAAGTACCAAGTACTTAAATTCAGAGAAATTATTAAATAGCTGGGGCTGAATAAAAAATTAAAGCAAACACATCACCGTTTTTAACTTAGTCTGGTAAAAGCTGTTTTTCTCGTTTTTAGACTAAGTGAACAAAGGCAGACCTAGATTCAGTTTATTCTCACTCCCCTCGTGAGTTGCTAAGACAGGGGTCCCCAGTGTTGTGCCCGTGGGCATCATGGTGCTCACTGACACCTTTCCTGGCACCCACCAAGTGTTTTGGAAAAGTGGGCGGAGCCCCTGGGGGAGCTTCTGCCCAGCAAGGTTTCTGATTGGCCATTAAAGATTTGATTGGCTTTGCAGATTTTTTTTTAAAAAGGTTGCTTTGGCAGCAAGCTGCCATCACAGCACAAAGGTCTTCAATGTGTGGTTGAAGATAAGATGCAGCAGCTATTATGTTTCTGGTTCTGCTTTAGGGTTGCCAGATCCCCCCTGGCCACTGGCAGGGGATGGGGAGGTAGGATTGCCAGATCTAGGTTGGGAAACTCCTGGAGATTTGGGGATGGTACCTGGGGAGGACGAGGACCTCAATGGGGTACAGTGCCACAGAGTCTCCCCTCCAAAGTACCCATTTTCTCCGGGGGAACTAAACTCTAGTCTGGAGAGGACCTGTATTTCCAGAGGACCCCCAGGTCCCATCTGGAGGCTGGCATCCCTCCTCTGCTTCCTGCGGCAGGAAATGGCAGGAAATGATCCAAAGCACATTACTAATGGGCCTGCCACCTACATCTGTTATTTTCATTCTTTTAAATTGACTTTGTTTATAGTCTGCCATACAGAATTAGAAAACTCTGTTGTGTTCTGTGTTCCCCCATTAGTTTTGGACCAGACTCTTGACCCTCTGTTCAGTGGATGTGGTCCCTATTTGGGAATCATTGCCTAAGCCATCGGCTGTATTTGTGTTCAGCCCAATGGTAAGAATGCACGTGGTCTCCCTATTTGTGCTCATTGTAGCTTCTACTTGTGTTCTCCAGATCGGATTCACTACTGACCCTCGTATGGCTCGTTCATCTCCATACCCGACAGATGTGGCCCGTGTGGTGAATGCACCCATTTTCCATGTGAATGCTGATGACCCAGAGGCAGTGGTTTATGTATGCAATGTGGCAGCTGAATGGCGAAGTACTTTCCACAAAGATGTAGTGGTGGACCTGGTAGGTGGTTCTGCTGGGGATATAGGTATATCTCTGTGACCGGAACTGCGAGGAAATGCTTCAGAGGGTACAGCTTATAATAAGCTCCGCACTAAACCTTTCAGTCTTGAAGACATTGTTTCTTCGTTAACGTTTCCTGTTTTATCCAAGGACACAAGGAAGTCACTAGGTTTCAGTAAATCTTGCTTTCAGCTTATGCTGCTATGAGATCCAAATTAGTCCCTCTGAATTTCTTGAGCATCTCCTTATAGCAAGCATCCTGGAGGACTGTCCCCATTATATCTCGTTTTGTCCCTTCTATCAGGAACATGGATCCAGTTTTCTCGCAATAATCTTGGCTCTCCTAAATCCACATTCACTTCTAGAGAAAATAACTGATCTGATGCTGACCACCACATAACTCACCTATGGTTATCTTTGTATGCCCAGGCTGCCAAGAAGATCCATGTTAAAGTTATGCTTGTTATTACTTTTTGCTGTGCTTATAAGGTTTGCAAATTGCAAACTCACTTATTTTAAACTAGTTTTTATCATTATTATTATCATCATTGTATTCTGTTAACATTTGCATTTCATGAGTGGGGGGGGGATTTAGTTTAAGACTCTAGTGGCCTTTGGCCATTTGCAGTAAACTACTACTACAGCAAGCATCTTGAAATATTTAATAAGAGCCACTTAGAGAAAGTCCCCCCCCCGTGTTTTGCTGTAAAAGATGAAAAATGTAGGTTAACTTAAATGTGTTTCCCCCCTTCAAATGTGCTAGGTGTGCTACAGACGAAACGGACACAATGAAATGGATGAGCCGATGTTCACTCAGCCGTTAATGTACAAGCAGATCCGAAAGCAGAAGCCTGTGCTGCAGAAATATGCTGAGACACTGATCTCTCAAGGGGTGGTAAATCAGCCTGAGTATGAGGTACTGTAATTTCTGGTTGACAGTCAATCTGTAGCCAGTGACCCGTTACAACCTATAGAAATGCCTTTATAAACCTCTTTTGGGGAAATGATTAAATGTGGGAACGTAGGCCAGAAACTGTGCAAGCTGAAACTTATGTTCAGCTGCATAAAGTAGAAGGCGTCTGGTTCTGGTGTGGGGCAAAATCATCTGTCACTGCGTACAAGAGGGGAGGGTGCAGCATCCAAAAGAGGACTTGATACAGGATCAGGGATAAATAGAGCCCAGTGAGCAAACTGAATACACATTTGGGTAATTGGGAAGGAGGAGGCAATGTGCAAGCATCCCCACGGTATTTAAATGTGGTGTCTGGCTTCTGTAACAGCTGCCTAAAGTTTTTTAGATTTCTGTGTTCGTAAAGTTTTATCCCATTGGTGCTTCTGGCTCTTCAAGAGCCAGATGGTCGTCTCCACTATAGTCTGCAGCACACAACCCACCTTTTGGCAATTAAAAATTCAGTTTCATACTGTGAAGTCTCACATACAACAGGTACTGCTGTTTTGGACTGCCTCTTACTAAGAGACGCCCAGTTCTGGTGTTTTCTAATTGATGGATAACATAGCAGAGTGAAATATATTAAGAGTTGTAATCATGGTCCTGGGAAGCAGTTGCCTTCATTTGCAGTGTAAAAAATACCCATTTCAGTATCGTCCTTGGAATTTCTCTTCAGCCTTTAAGCGGGCTTCAATGGTGATTCCTTTTCAGAAAATTCTGTGTTTGAAAAATGGCTTTCTTGAGCACAGTCTTTGTTACTTAGCAGCAGCCTTTGTTTTCAGGACAATGCTAGAGCATTGTTTCAGCTGATAAATTGTGAGTTGTGTATGTATAAAAGTACTGGGAGGTAATGGAGACAGAATGTTCTCTAGGACTCTGTTTACTTTGCATGAGCTGGTGTTTAGGTTCACCTTGTGCTTAGGCTCACCTGTTACCACACTTGACTTATCCTGGTCCTCTGCATTCCAGGAGGAAATTTCCAAGTATGATAAGATCTGTGAAGAGGCCCATGCCCGATCCAAGGACGAAAAAATCCTTCACATCAAGCACTGGCTTGATTCTCCCTGGCCTGGTGAGTTGGAGTGGGGCCACGGCTCAATGGAGAGCATCTGCTTGGCCTGTGGAAGGTCCTGGACTCAGTCCCGAGCACCTCTGGTTAAAAAGATCAGGTGGTAGGTGAAGGGAAAGACCTTGACCTGAAGGTCTTGGAGAGCCGCCACCAGCCGGAGTAAATGGTGCTGATCCCAGTAGACCAAAAGTCTGGCTCAGGATAAGGCAATTTCAGGTGCAGTATTCATGTGGACTGGCAGCTTCCCAGCTAAGAAGTGTTTCCATTGCCAGTGGATTACAGCTGTTTCTAAAAGAGCCAATAAACGTCACCCACTTGGCAAATAAAATGCCTCTTTAATTAAGAGAGAGGGCCTTGATGAATGAGGCCTGCTGCAGGTGCTCTGGCAGGGCATGTCGTTTTCAGTAGCTTTGTATAGTGTTGTTTCTCTGCCAGGTTTTCTGCTTGCATCAAAGATGGTGATGGGTTTGTGTTACGACTTATTCCATTAGCTAGAGCTAACATCAGTGGTCCTGTAAATGACCAACTTCCTTAATGCACTCTCCTTTATTTCCCCAGGTTTCTTCACTCTGGATGGCCAGCCCAGGAGCATGACCTGCCCTTCCACTGGTGTGAATGAAGAAGATTTGGTCCATATAGGAAAGGTGGCGAGTTCAGTACCTGTCGAGAACTTTACCATTCATGGCGGTATGATTTTCTAGCTCAGCAGTTGGGTTCTGTCCCTTTCGGAGTTCATTTCTAATACAGAAGCAGGCTTGCATGAGAGAGGCTACAGTGGACTCGTTGGAGTAATAAGCTTTGGGACCGCAGAATCTAGCAGGAATTAAGAGTGCTTAGGCTGCAAGATGAATTGTGGAGAAAGCAACTTACTCATGAAGTTGCTGTTAGATGGGCCAGTGGGCTGATCAACTTGCATGGGAAAGACTGCTTTTGTGCTGTGAGGCGGAGAACAGCTCATGGTGTTTATCTTAGTGTGTTTGCCCTAATTCAAAACATGACCCACAGTTGCCTAGCTACTGAAATTATGATTGATTCCTGAGAGCCACAAGTCCACAATATCCCTTGTTCAGTTTGTTGACGCTCCTTCTTGGTTCAGGTTTTGCAGCTGTTTGAGCTGATCAGTTATTCTCTCTGTCTCTAAGTTTTCTTAAACATGTGGAGATTCCACAAAAGATAGATCCCAGGCCATGCTGTTGGGTTTTTTAAATTAAGGTGTAAAGGAATCTCTGAGATCTTCAGTTTCACTCTGCTTTTATGACTGTTTTGCCTTTTGGCACCTTGAGCTCGGTCATATCCTTCCTCCTCACCATCCCATGCGTTCTCTGGAGCGCCAGTTTTTTAAAGACCTCTAGGGTCGTGAGTTCAAGTGTTATGCTGTCCCGAGCCTTCTAGCATCATACTTCATTCCGGAAGCAGCCAGTGTAGCTTCTTTGAGGCAGGCTGTAAGCTGTGTTTATCTTTGCAGGTTTAAGCCGGATTCTGAAAACTCGGGGAGAGATGGTTACTAATCGGACAGTAGACTGGGCCCTAGCTGAGTACATGTCATTTGGCTCTCTCCTTAAAGAGGGAATCCACATCCGACTGAGTGGACAGGATGTTGAGAGAGGAACATTCAGGTACGTTGTTAACTTCCTTGTATGCGGCCAGCATTTCTACATGGGCCAGAAATGGCCAAGTTTTATATGACATTTCAAAGTACCAATGTATCTTGGTCTGCTGCTAGTACTTAAGGAGATGGCATTCCAAAGCTGCTGACAAAAACATCTTGATCAGAGTAGTGTAAATGTATTAAAGTTGCATTCCCGTGCAGGATTAGGGGCATGGAAGCCCTTTGATCTCACTGATCTTAGACACACCTAACTCAGCACAGGATCAAGGAGCACACATGTGCTTGTTCCAACCCAGGCTTGTAACAGCCACTTATTTGATCACCTGTGACGAATGACACCTGTCTGCAAGAAGAAAGAGTATTCATTGTTTTCATCTTGTAACTAGCTTATGCAAGTATTTGTGGACAGATAGGGCTAGTAAAGGTTGTTTTTCTTAAAGGATTAGTAACTTTTGAAGATTTATCTGGAAGGTTGGTGTGACCAATTCCATTGCATAGCCCTCGGGTAACGTTTAATGCTGTCATTACTCTTCCAGTCACCGGCACCACGTCTTGCATGATCAGAACGTAGACAAGCGGACTTGTATCCCCATGAACCACCTGTGGCCAAACCAGGCTCCATACACGGTCTGCAATAGCTCTCTCTCAGAGTATGGAGTCCTTGGTGAGTACATTACCCCTCCCTGCAGATATTAAGGTGATTACTGTGATTACTCTTTGATACCATTCCAGAAGACCATGTGTTCTAATTTGTTGTCTTTTACAGGATTTGAGCTGGGCTTTGCTATGGCTAGCCCTAACGCTTTAGTTCTGTGGGAAGCCCAGTTTGGCGACTTCCACAATACAGCTCAGTGCATTATTGACCAGTTCATCTGCTCTGGACAGGCCAAGTGGGTGAGACAAAATGGCATTGTACTGCTGCTTCCTCACGGCATGGAAGGCATGGTAAGGACACCATTGTTTTTCTCTTATGTTGGGCCTTGCTGGGTGACGGTACGGGGGTGCATAGCCTAAGGAGCAGAATGTGTAAAATTTGCTTCTAACTTCGGAGTTTTAAAAGGACATCTGAGAAGCTGGGACTTGAGCAACCAAGAACCTTGCCAAAATTGTGCTTTGAGGTAACATCTGGAGTTTATGTTGAAATTGCTGAATGGAAGTACTGGAGCCTTTGCCATTCATGGATGACCAGCCCCTGTATTCTCGAGGGGCGTTCTGTGTCAGTGATCCAAGTGGAGAAATATATTTTGTTCTGCTCCCTTGATCTTCATAATCAGAGCTGTGTGTACTTAGAAGTGCAGAGAAATGTGTTTCACATGCATATTCTGGAGAGCCGAAGAACTTTTGCCGGCCTGCTGCTTGCAGGAAAGCAGATTTGTTTCTCCGCTGTCCCCCAGTCAAGGCCTGATACTTCCCAAGCACATGTGTCCCGTAACAGTGGAAGCCCAGTTTCCCCTCTGGAGGGCAGTATGCATGTTGAGGTGGTGAAGGATCATGGAAGATGTGCAGAATGGTGAATTTAGTATAGAATTCAGACTCTTAGGGATCACAGCTCTCCCTAAAAAGCAAGTTTATAGTCCATTATGGCTGTGAAGTTCTGCCTGAAAATGTTTGGACTTCAACTGGGATGTCCCAGGCCCTTAAAGCAGATCTCACCCATAGTCCTTGCTTGTTTTATGGCATCCAGAGCACATCAGTGTCCTGGTGGGGACAGCTGCAGATAAGTAGCTTTTTGGATTTTGATTCATCTGGATAGGCTTGGAGCAGATGACTATCCCCATTTACTTTATTTAGCTACTTCATTTGTATCCTACCTTTCTCCCCAGTGGGGTCCCCAAGCACCTTACATTGTTCTCCTCTCCTCCATTTTATCTTCACAACAGTCCTGTGAGGTAGGTTAGGCTGTGTGTGTGTGTGACTTGGCCCAAGGGTATCCAGCGAGCTTCCATGGCAGAGAGGTGATTTGAACCTGGATTGCCCAGGTGCCGGTCAGCTGCTCTAACCACTGCATCACACCGGCTCGTGTTTCTTTGGGGGTGGGGGGTATACCTACTTCCATGGCAGGTTTGAGTGTAGCCAATCAGGAAGCAAGGCGGAACAAGAGACTTTGGTGTTCAGGACTCCATGGGCAAGTTCTGAGTTGCATGTTCTAAATGTGGGCTTTGCATTTAATGTACTATTATATCGTAGTATAAGGGAGCCAAGCGCCAAATTTTTGTTCTTGAAAATGCTGACTCTCAAATGCTTCTGACTTGGTATTCTGTACTGTTCAGTTAAGCGAACAAAACTAATTCAGATCCCTGAATAGTCTTTTTTTTTGTTTGCAGGGCCCAGAACATTCTTCTGCCCGACCAGAGCGATTCCTGCAGATGTGCAACGATGATCCAGATGTCTTCCCGGTGAGTTGTGTAGCTATGAGGACGGGCTCTCTGCCTCTTTTCAGTATCCTGTCATTTCTCTAAATACTAAAAATGTCTGGCTATGAAAGGTAGAAGACCAACAAACAAGAAGGGGATTTTTACATACTTGGATTCCCCAGGGATGCAGAAAAATATGACTCTGTAAAGTTAACCAAAAGTGGGTAGGAGAACAACAACAACAACAAAAAGCCCCGTTCCAGAAGGCATAGGATGTTGAGAGCAATTGTCAGTAAGTTACTGGAAAAATTAAGGGTGGCTTGGTGGGAATTGTTTTGTTCGAGCTCTTGATAGAATCCTTGAGGGGAAGATGAGAGGGGACTCCTAAATTGGTCTCCCTCCCCCCCCAATTTGTGCAGGCCCTTGGGCTTGTTCCTGTGAAACACTGAGAGAGGGTTTCTGGAAACATTCTCATCAAATGAGTCAGTAACACGTGGAATGGCTGCAAAGCACGAGCGAAGCCATACCCAGGAAACTCAAAAGAGATTCTCAGGGAGGGAAGACTATAGTCAGGCTCTGATTCGACTCTCTGGCAGCAGTCAAGGAAGCATGTGGTGCAACGCTGTATTGCACCACTGATTTTATGGGCAGTTTTTGGCTGTGTTCGCTTTGATATTTTGGCTCCGTCCATTTGCATGCCTCTTTTCCAACTCTTTCGAAACTGCCTGCCTCCCCTTCTGCAGAAACTAGATGACTTTGATGTGCGCCAGCTGTATGACTGCAACTGGATTGTTGTGAACTGCTCAACTCCAGCAAATTTTTTCCATGTCGTGCGGAGGCAGCTACTTCTCCCCTTCCGGAAGCCGGTCAGTAAGAAGAAAGACTTCCTCAGCACAGAATGGGCGGGTCCTTTCCCCTCCCCCTGCCCACGGCTTCCTTGCAGCTGTAATTAAGAGCCAAAGCCAGGCTGAGAGCTACACACCAAAGGAGGAAATGACTCCGGACATGCCGGCCCTCTTTTCCTCCCTGACGTTTCCCGTGTTGTCCATGCACCACACAAACACAAAACTGCTGTATAGTAGGAAATATATATAGGCAAAGAATGTTCACAGAACAATGGTTTCCGTTCATTAGTGACTGGAATCAAGCGTACAGATTACATAATGTTCAGCAAGAGATTTTACCCTGTTCTTAATGTACCCAGTACTTTTTATATTTCAGGTTTTTATCTCTCCATCCTCATGGGAATCAGACGACTGTATATTTTTGTATGCAGTTTGTATATTTGTAGATCAAGAACCTTTTATTAAAAATGTAGAACACAAACACAGAACACAGCCTGGAGACAGAAACAATGTTTTAGTTGGCATTGCAACACACTGAAAATACTGATCATTCCGCAAGGGCTTTTCCTTGGTCCTTCAGAGCATCCTGTCCAGTAGGGGTTCCATTTCCGATTGTTAAACACCAGTGGATGGAATCATGACTTCCTCTCAAGCTGCACGCCTTGAACTGCTCCCTTTGGTAAATATTAGTGCGGCTCCTACGTGCTCAGTTCCTTTGGAAAGGCCAAGTCAGCAGCTGAACGGTGTACTTCTTGGAGAGAGGCCAGGCTGTGCCAAGTCCAGCTGCCAGGTCAGCAGATTGAGGATTTCCTGACTACCTGAACCAAAGTCTCCCCCTGACTTATATTCTAGCTGCGCTCTCCTCTGCACAAGGCCTCCTCACACAGAGCCTTCTATGGACAGGCCTCGCCCAAAAACACTGGCTGTCCTACTTAGTAGCCCAGTGTTCCTAGCAACACTGCAAAGGATGCAAACCTCAGATTTGACAGCCATGCACAAACCCTCCTGGAATTTTCACCCTAACATCATATCAGTGTCATAAAGGACCCTAAAGTGCACCTCTGGAATCATGTGCTGTTTCATTTGCAGCCCCCCCCCCAAATTTACCATCTGAAAGGAACATTTGGATTGCCTCCGCAATTGGGTTAGCCCTGTATGTTTCTCCTTTTTTTCTCTTGGAGCCCTTCGTATTTTGTTGTTTTGTCATTTAAAAAATATTTATCCTGCCTTTCTGTCATTTAGGTCTTTGACTTTTCAAGCATGTTGAGAGAGTATAAAACAAATAAGCTAGTATCGCAGCCTAAAAGGAAAATATGCAGAGAGCTGCTAAGAGCAGATTGATACTAAGTGCCGTTAAAAGATGAAGCGAATAAGATGGACTTTGCTGGGTAGCGATAATGCTGTTGGCTGCTCTGTCGGCTCGGAGAGGGAGTTCCATAACCAGGGTATTTCCAGAGAGAAGGCCCTGGTTTTTAGAAGCCACCTCCAAAGGCAGGGGCGTCTTAAAAAGAGCAACTGATTGACAGGTTCATAGGTCACTCAGTATGAATGATGCAGTTAATTCAAACAAAATAACTGTGAATTGAACTTACCTATATTTACAAGCATAAGCTGATTCTCCCCCCCCTCCGACCCACCCATAATTTTCATGAGTGAGGCATGTACTCTTACAGATTCCAGATTGCAGCAGGAAAAATAGTGTGCCATATTTATGGTCGCCTAGCAACCACCATCTTCTTCCAGTGTGTCAGTCTTCTTGGAACAGGACTTAGGCCCGGAGGGCTGGTCTTGGGGCCACCTGAGGCCACGACAGCAGCCTCGTCATCAGGAGAGAAGGATGTGGAGGGGGGAATTCTGGAGCAGGTAGCCCCACACCCTGCAAATGGTCAGACATCTTTATCACGCTGCATCCCTGACTGCTATACACTACGTCCTTTATGCAGGGCCTCTTCTGGCTACGTTGTATGTGAGGCATGTTTCTGTATAGACGGTGCCTTGGGTCAGACTCTGCCTGCTTAAAATGAAGCCCTTGTGGTGACTTTGATTGGGCTTTGTTGAGTCATGCGTCTCAGTGATTCAGCACTTACGCAAAAACTGCCTCCGTCCCTTGTGGTGTGCGACACTGGGCTGTATTTATTTTTACTTCTTTTTATATTTAGCTGATTGTCTTCACTCCAAAGTCACTGCTGCGTCACCCTGAAGCTCGGTCCAGCTTTGACGAGATGCTGCCAGGTATGGAAACCTGGCGGGGGGGGGGGGGGGATTTGTGCTCAGCTGCCAGGAGGGCGATACGTGACTTGATCGTCAGAGTTACAGATGGCATCCCTGATGGTGGGGGCAGCCGGGCCCCTTGGCAGGAACCCAACCCAGCTGGGAACGTTCAGCACTTTTTCCCCCCTGGTTCCATAAGACAGCAAGTTTGCTAACTGACTCCTAAATTTTAACAGGTCTCCCTTCCCCCAGTTTTCCATTCTCCGTGCTACTTATGTGGTAGCTAGAAACATAGTAGGGCAAAGCATATTCCCAAAATGGTGGCCTCATAAGACCATCATAGGATCTTCTTTTTCTGGCTCTGTGTAATGCAATGCGAAAGACTTCACCCTGCTTTCTGTCTCACCTTGGTGGAAGGAAACAGGATGGGGAACTGAACTGACAGTAAATAGGAACATAAGAAGAGCCCTGCTGGGTCAGACGAAAGGCCCATCTAGTCCAGCATTCTGTTCACACAGGGGGCTGATCAGCTGCCGCTAGTGAGCCCACGGGCAGGATGACTGCAACAGCATCTCCCCCCCCCCCCCCATCTGTGCTCCCCAGCAACTGCTACAAAGAGGCATACTGCCTTTGGTCCTGGAGGGAGCTGTTATCCATCATAGCTAGTAGCCTTTCATAGCCCCATCCTCTGTTAGCTTGTCCACTCCCCTTTTAAATCCTTGCAAGTTGGCAGCCATCACCACGTACCAGTGAGTTCCACAATTTAACTATGTGCGGTGTGAAGAAGTATTTCCTTTTGTTTGTCCTGAACCTCCCATCACCTTTCAGCTTCACTGGATGACTCACAGTATTATAAGAGAGGGAGAAAAGCTGTTCCCTGTCCACTGTCTCCACACCATGCAGAACTTTTCAGGTCTCTCTCATGTCTCCCCTTGCTCACCTTTTTTCTATGCTAAACAGCCCAGTGACACTTGTATTTTAGGGAGTACTACATGCATAGGAGTCAGATGCCATGCACTTTTGCACTGAACACTGGTCTGAGTAGTAGGATGCTTGGCTTGCCCTGCCAGGAATAGCATGCACAGGAAGCAATTGTAGTGCATGCATAGCTCAGACCTGGGAGTATCTCCTCCAAGGAAGAAGTAGGCAGAATGCTTTGGGCAAGTTCATTCTTGCAGCCTCTTGATTCTGACCAGAAATCTGCCACTTGTCAGTGACCGGGGGCGGGAGTGGACTGCTGTCCTCAAGGGGAACCCTAACTGTTCCCTCAAGCTTTATTTGAAAGGCTGCTTAGATTTTGCATCAGTATTGGGTGTTTTGGGGTTCTTTTTTAAAAAAAACCCTCAGTCATGTCATTTGTGCAACCGTTATGGCCTCGAGGAAGTGTGTGAGCCAAGATCTGCTGTCCTTTTGAAAAAGCAGCATCTGCATTAACCCTACTCTGTGCTCCCCTGCAGGCACACATTTCCAGCGCATCATCCCGGAGAGTGGCCCTGCAGCCCAGGATCCAGAGGGAGTCAAGAGAGTTCTCTTCTGCACTGGCAAAGTCTATTATGAACTTACTCGAGAGCGCAAGTCCCGACAGATGGAAACCGATGTGGCCATTACAAGGGTGGAGCAGGTAGAATTATTTCTGCGGCCCAACACTCTTGCCATGTGTATATGTATATAATATTACTCTATAACTCCAGTATTTCTGATCCAAGGTTTTGAACCAGAAGAGGTTTTTAGAAGGAATCCTCCACCAGATTTCAGACTGGTATTCCAGACTCCTTACAGCTACACAAACCGAGACTAACCTTCCCGTTGCTTGTCTGGGCTGACCATGAAGGCCCCTCAGGGAATATTTTAGCACTTTGGCTGAACTGCACAGATGGAGGCGGAACCACTTGTACATTTCTGCAGATCTGTTAACAATCAGGGCCCTGATTGGGCTGAGCAGCGCCTCAGAGAATACTGGGGACTTAAGTCAGCAGAGATTTTTGCAGCTATGAACAATTCCCGTTAAGCTTTGCAGGTCTGCCAGCATCCTGGTTCATACATGAAACAGGCATGTCAAAGGCTTGCCATTCACCTTTGCTTACAGAGGAATGGGATTCCTGCTGTGCAAACTAAACACCCCTTTGGGGCTTGGAAAGGGGCTCCGACCTAGTCAGACTGTTTGTTCGTCTGGTTCAGCATTGTCTGCTCTGACAGCAGCCCTCCAGGCAGACAGAACACCTGCTACCCGAGGACCTTGATACCAGGGGCTTGAAGCAGGGACTGCCTGCGTGCAAGTCATGTGTTCAACCCCTGAACGACAAACCCACCCCTCCTTACCGTTGTGCAGTTGGGTACCTTAGTCTCCAGATTGCATCATAATGCTAGGAACAAAATATTTCTTCTCAGATGTGCAAGCTTTTCACTCAGGTAAAAAACCACTTCCCTGTTCCCCACCACATGGAATTTAAGGACCAAAGTTAGCATTCTTCCCCGCTGCAGTTTGTCTGTCTGCCATCCGCTGTTCCCAAGGCTGATTGCTGTTTAACCAAGGGTCTTCTCCGTTGCTTGTAGCTATCTCCGTTCCCTTTTGACCTCCTACTAAAAGAATTCCATAAGTACCCAAATGCCGACCTGGTCTGGTGTCAGGAGGAGCACAAAAACCAAGGATATTATGACTACGTGAAGCCTAGACTCCGCACGACCATCGACCGTGCCAAGCCAGTGTGGTAAGCGTCTCCCTCCTGGCGGTCAGTGGGTGGAGGCCTTGTTGTGCATGCCTCGCTGTAGGGAAGGCATAGATTTTGTGGGCCAGCAGACCTCTGCATGGTGCTCAGCTGCTTCTCAGTGACGGCTCACTAGCGTAGTGCCGAGAAGATCTCTCTGTTTTCTCAGCAGTGTTTGATCACAAAGATCACTCAGTGATCTTGGACCAGGCCCTCTGTAGTCCGTCTACCTCAGAAGGTGCTGGTGGGGAAATTCCACAAGCTGCACGCTGAGCTCCTTGGAGGAAGGGTGGGTGACAGCTGTGATTCATAATAATAGGAGGGGTGCCCTGCCTTTCACACTCAGCATGACAGTAGTCAGTCAAGGTCTGAGTTTGTCAGATCAACGCTGCAAGTACAAGCAGCTCTTGTTGCGTCACAAGTTTCCATTCCTATTTGGGTAGCAGGGCAAGTGCCCCTGGCATAAGGGAGGGTAAAAAAATTTTGAGAGACCCCAAAATCAGGTGATCTCTTCAGGCAGGTAGCCATGCTGGTCTGCCATAGAAGAGCAAGAGTCGAGTCCAGTGGTACCTTAAACCAAGAAGATTTTCCAGGGTCTGACCTTTTGAAAGATGACAAAGGGAGCTGTGAGGCGTGTCCTGCACAGACCCCAGACAGGAGCTTTGACTCTTGCAAGCTTTTACCCTGGAAGGTCTTTTTGGCCTTTGAGGTGCTACTGGACTCGAGTCTCACTCCTCTTCAGGCTTGCACATATTAGCCTTGCTGTACCCCTGGCCTGAGCTTAGTCCCAGAGAGCACAAATCTGCAGTGGAACTGGCTTTTCCATGAAGTAGGGTGGGGCGGCTGATTTCAGCCAGCAAGCGGCCAGATTCTTCTTTATTTTAGCGGGCATCGTCTGAGAGCCAGTTTGGTGTAGTGGTTAAGTGTGCAGACTGTAATCTGGGAGAACTGGGTTTGATTCCCCACTCCTCCCCTTGCACCTGCTGGATGACCTTGGGCAAACCATAGTTCTGTCAGAGCTGTTCTTGGAAAAGAGCAGTTTCAGTCAGAGCGCTCTCAGCCCCACCTACCTCTCAGGGTGTCTGTTGTGGGGAGGGGAAGGGAAAGGAGATTGTAAGCCGCTCTGAGACTCCCTTGGGGAGTGAAGGGCAGGGTATAAATCCAATCTCCTCCTCCTCCTGAAACTCCTGCCTCAGGGACCAGTAGGTCTTGGGCTGACCCTGAGTCAAAGCCTGAATCTCTGCTCTCCTCCATCCTTGCGTTTAGGTACGCTGGACGTGAACCTGCTGCCGCACCAGCCACAGGCAACAAAAAGAATCACCTGACTGAACTGCAGCGCTTCTTGGACACTGCCTTCAACCTCGACTCCTTCAAGGGCTTGTCTTAGATACACTTGGAGATGGTTCTGCAGCGCACTGCGTGTGTGTGTGCGTGCGTGTTTGTCTGCTCACCTCCTTTCTGTGTCCTTAACTATAGACCTTGCAATCCTAACTTAAGGCCCCCTGTTATTAACTTCTTGTTTTGTTCCCGAGGAACTGCCTCTCTTAAATCACCCTTCTCCAGGATGCTGGCATTTCCTTCCATGTACTTACACAAGCGCAGACCTTAGGAACAATGTAGTGTCACTCCAGCACAATTTTAACATCCTTTCCCAACCCCTCCCCGCCCATCCAGCCCAGCCTGCATTAGCCACCTCCACTTCCTTCAGAATGGAGGGTCTTGGAAGGATGGGTGCTTGCCTTCCAAATGACTTTCTGTCTGAGACTGGCAGTTCCAGGGAAAACACACCCTCATTTCCCGCCTGAAAATTATGCTGGAAGCAGACATTGCTTCTGAATCTCAAATGCACACATGTGCCCAGCTTTGAAGGGCAAGAAGTATGTTCTTCGCATTCCTGTTGCTTGGTCAAATACTTCTAGAGCAGCACAGGGCTTGAATTGGGGGCGGGGGGCACGATTCCTTTCCTTTAAGCACCACTGAAGATTCTGGAACAGCACCCTCAATCACCTCCCCTCTCTACCGTGGCCTTGCATTGCCCTCAAAGAAAGTTACTGAACCCGTGCACTTCAAATCCAGGCATTCTTCTTCAAAGGGTTCTTTACTTCCTCCGATGAAAACGATGGACTGTCCTCACCAGGCACTGATCTGGTTTTCTTGTTTTATAAAAGCTGCATCCCTTTGTAGATCCTACAGCATCACAGCTTGCCTTGGAATCTGCTGACACAGTCATCACAGCCATATCTAAAAAGGGCCTTTGAGTTTGCTTAGCTGCCAGTCTCCAATGCTGTTGGCTAGGTAATGCTGTCCTTCATAACTGTGAAAATTCACTGGGTTTCCAACCAGTCAATATAATCTGCAAGGAAACTTAGACACTTAGATCTGTCTCTGTCCTTGACTGTAATTCTGCATCAGGAGCAACAGCCTCATTCGACTACATTTGTTGCATCACTTAAGAACGGGTAGCTTTAAAAAAAAATACTTTATAGCTCGTGATCTGGTTGCACATTTTTCCCCCCTGGTCATTTTTCTGACCAAGGTTCCAAGTAGTTTGTGTCGCAACACCAAGTGTTCAGGGGTTTGACCCTAATGAGGGTTAGTCTTTCTGCATGATTGCCCATATGCCCACCAGAATAGGTTTCCTGACCTTAGCAGTGCTGATGGGTTGCTGTCCCACATACTCCCCCCAGAATCCACTGGCCGAAAAGCAACAACAGTTCCAAACTTTTTGGCTTTTATGCCAGGGGCGGACACAGTACCTGGCTTCTTTTTCCTGTGACTGGTAATGGCTTCTAATCACAGGAGTTACTTGGCAGGCTTTGGGTAGCGACCCGAGGATACACTTGGGTTCTTTCCTTGCACTGAACTGTTGGCCCAATGCGGTGGGCACAGGTGGCTGCAGCAGTGACTCGAGATTGGCTCCCACACCCACTAGAGCCCACCTTCCCTAGACAGCACAGCACATACAGAGACGCCCTTCTCCATAAATCTGCATCTATCCTCTGTCCATCTCCTGAGTTTCTGAATGAGGCCTGTACGTGCTCCTTGCTCATCTTGGAGCCTTGTGCGTCTTCCCAAAAAATCTAAAAGGTCCAGCTCTGTATCTGCCCAGCTCCCAGGTATTAACGGGAGAAGTACCAGTTCCTTTTGTCCCCCTAGCTTTCTCCTGTGTGTGCTGCCAGCCATACAAAAAGTGTGTGCCATCTTGTGAATAAAGATTTTTCTAGAATATATGAATCTGTGCTGTTTCAGTAGAGGGAGCAGCACACTTGAAAAGTGTGCCCACCGGAAGAGGGGTCGGCTGTTGTAAACTGGGGGGGGGGGGGTTTAGCGGTGACTCCCAAGTGGGTACTGGTGTTTTTCCTCCAACTCCGCAGAGGGAATAATCCTGGTGTCTCTAAGCTGTGCCAAGGCCAGGGGCCAGCGGGAGAGGGAAAGTGCCTGTTCTGAGCCAGCCCCCTACCCAGGGGGCTCTCCGCAAACTCACAAGCAGACTTATTTATTGTGGTTCCCAAACACGGTCCCGCTGAGATGTGTCTGGCTGAGACAATAAAGCCTGACCTTCTGGCCAGCTGAGTCTGACTCGCTGAGTCCTCTTGAGGTTTTGTTCAGCTCGCAGCTTAGCACACTGCTGTGACAGTATATCGTAAAAACGGCTTGAGCAGTGCCCATGCTTGGAAGAACTTGGCCAGGTAGCTCACCGTAAGTATACCATCCTTCTCCAGACAGCGTCACTACCAAGGGTGTCGGAAGTCCCTTTGATTGCCGGTTCTGCAGCTTTATCCTCAGAGAGGAAAGGTGGGGTCGCTGCCTCTCCGTGGTCTCTGGAGATCCAGATTCTCAGTCATATCCTGAAGTGTGTGGGTTGACCATGAGTTCTTTCATAGACTTTGGCTGCAAATGTGCATACATTTAGAAATTCCATAAAGAGAATTGACTCAAAAGAAGAAGAAGAGAGAAGAGATTGGATTTATACCCTGCCCTTCACTGTCCAAAGGAGTCTCAGAGTGGCTTACAATCTCCTTTCCTCTCCCCACAACAGACACCCTGGGAGGTAAGTAGGGCTGAGAGAGCTCTTTCGAGAACTGCTCTTGAGAGAACAGCTCTGAAAGAACTTGTAACTGAACCAAGGTCACACCAGCAGCTGTGTGTGGAGGAGTGGGGAATCATATCCAGTTCTCCCAGATTAGAGTCTGTGCTCCTAACCACTACACCTAACCACTAACCACTACACTCTCACTGCCGGAAAGTAGAGCGTATTGCAAGGTAAGTAGAGTAGCACACCCCACCACCAGCCTTTACTCTGCAGCTTAATTTGGCTTGACTTGTCTGTGGCAGTCCACATCCAGCACAGGATGCTTAAGGAAATTGCTTCTAAGTTTCTCTCTCACTGTCCTTTAGGTAACAAGCGTCTAGGATAACATTCCATGTTTTGAAAGTACTGTAATAGCTTTGAAAGGAGGGAATGCCCATGAATGGCTATGTGCCATGATGCCAAAAGGGAACCTCCACAGCCTGAGGCAGTAAACCTCTGAATGCTAGGAGGGATCAGCAGGAGGGTGCCCTGGCCCTCCAGGGCATCTGGCCTTTGTGAAACAGGATGCTGGATAGAAGCAGGGCAACTGCTATATAAAGCTTTCTTTGCAACAGCCAAGGCAAGAAAGGGGCTTGCTTTGAGAGCTGAGATCCCCTTCACAAAATGCTCTTATAGAAGCTGACCCGTTAAGTACAGTGGCAATGACTACAATGCAGTTATGGCTTGGCCTCAGTACAGGAGGGGCTAGTTTGAGTTAAATGGATGCTGGCTCTAGAGAATATGAATTAGATGGTAGTTGCTGCTGTAGCAACCTCTGGTGAAGCGTAGTAAGGCTCTGCACGTATTGGAGGGAACAAGATATGGGTTGCCGGGGAAGAGCAAAACCTCTAGCCTCATCCAACATGACTGCCAAGGTTAGGCCAACCACTCCAGTTTTCTGCTAGTCAAGATGCTTTCCTGAGGGTGTAACTTACACAGTAAGTCTGGCACATGCCAGGGCAGGGGTGCACGTCCGGACTTGCAGTCAGACATACATCAGGGGAGAAAAGCTCCCCCCCCCTTATAGTGCCAAGCAAATGCGTGCTCTTTAAGGTGAATTCCCCTGAGGTATGTCTGAGTGTGAGTCCCGTTGTGCACCTGTGACCGGGCACACGCTGGGTACGTCATGTAGCTTGGGCCCTGAGTCTCACATATGAAAAGCATGAATCTTGTGGCCTCTCAAAGCAAATTGCTATTGAGGGAACAGTTAAATGGTAGTTCCCAGTCAAGAACTGTAGCTATTTATGAGGGCACTTAGATTGGCTAAGAGAGCTAGGATTGCCAGCACTGAGTTGGAAAATACCTGGAGATCTTTTTGAGGGGGGGGGTAGAGCCTAGGGAGGGGAGGGACTTCAGCAGGGTACAATGCCAGAGAGTTCAGCCTCCAAGGCACCCATTTTCTCCAGGGAACCAATCTCTGTAGTCAGGAGATCATTTGTAATACCAGGAGATCTCCAGGCCCCACCTGGAGGTTGGCAACCTTCCCTACTTTATCTTGGTTGCAAAGGCCCACTTTTGAGCAAATATTTTAATACATGTGTTATTCTACAACCTCATCAAGGAAATGACTGGAGGGAGGTAAGTGGAATGAAAATGTGTGTTAGCTCAGCTTGTCAACTAATGCTGTTTTGTTAGTCTTGGGAAGCCATCAGAGCGGAGTAGGGGGGGTGCTACTCCTCAGAAGTCCCCCCCTCCCAGTTCCACGGCCTGTTTCCGAATAGTACAGGAGGCTCCTGGATGGAGAACTGTAGAGAAGAGTGCAGAGCAAGTCTGTGACGCCTTTTCTGTCTGGTCCAAATCTTAATATTTTAGTGATTCCTCAGTACAGTTCTGACCAAAACCAGTATGTAGACCAGGGATCCTCGGCCTCACTTCAGCTGTTTTGGAATTTTGAGAAAAGACAACAGTTGACCCCATAAGTTGCTGCTGCCATGGAGTGTGTGCAGCCCATCACAAAATAGCTGCCATGGAAGCAGGGATCAATCAAAATGCTAGGAGACTCCGAACTATACACCCTCCTGTAATGGAGAATATATTTCTGAATGGACACCCCCTGCAGACACAAAGGTGTCTTCTGGACGCTAATAAAGCAACTCCTGCCCCAGGGAGGTAAACTATAATTGGCTCTAAGCTTCGAGGAAGAAGGAAGCGGGTGCCAGGAAACACTGGTGGTTGCCATGGCTCCCATGGGCACCCTACTGGGCATCACTAATGGAGGTGAACTAACTGGAACTAAATAAAGATCCTGCTGACATCAGATATGCTCAGACTAGCAGGTTCCCATTTGAAGGGCTTCTTGCTGTTATAATGAGAAGGTTCATTTCGCTGGGAAGACATGGAGTTGGGAAGACCCTTTTGCCGTAAGAGGTGACCATGGATAAATCATTGTCTAAGTCAAATCCCCCATACCTGCAATATGAGAGCAGTAGCACTAGCATTACTTACAGGGTTGTTGTACAGATCGCAGAGGTCATTATTAGCCAGTTGGTAGCAACCGTCATCCCATAGGAAGGGACAATAAAATAAGGGCAGATGATTCTGAAACTGGTCTGTTCATAATGAGCAGGGTGCCCTTTAAAAAATCTGTAAGAGAGAGAGAGAGAGAGAGAGAGAGAATGCAAGGCGGGAAAGAGAGTCATTATCTTGTTCTCTGTTCTGGAACAAAACAGCAGCTGAGACTTAATTGCCATTTCACTAGCAGGACAAATAGTACAGAAATGTATTATTTTACTACTTAAAGATAGAAGTAGACGGAGGGGGCTGTTTGGGAGGAAAGTAAGCATGAATTCCCCTTTGGTCGGTGTGCCAGGATCTGTCAGCCTATTGAACAAAGAGAGCTAGAGACCTGGACATTTCGGGTCTGCCTGATCCTTCATGCTGTCTTAGAGCTCAGGCACTGTAAGGCATTCTGTGTGGGTTTTTACCAGGGTACCCTCTGCTGGCATAAGCTTGGTTTTTCAAATCTAGATATATGTCCTTGTAGTGGTCCCTCATCCACTGACGTGTGCAGCATCTAAACCTCTATCAAGAATTTACAAGCTGTAGCTGCTTTCTGGGGGAAATGAACACCTTCATTTATCAGCAATTCTGCCATCTATGGAAGAAAACTTGCAGCATTCAAGGGCTGCCAGCCTCCAGGTGGGGCCTAGAGATCTCCTAGCATTAGAGCTGATTTCCAGACTATAAAGATCAATTCCCCTGGAGAAAATGGCTGCTTTGGAGAGTGGACTCTATGGACTGGTACCAGGCTGAGGTCCCTCCCCTCCCCAAAGACCCCCCTCCCCAGGGCCCCCCCCCCAAAAAAAATCTGTTTTTTTTCCAACCTAGAGCTGGCAACCCTGTGACCCACAGAGGCACTTAAAATGATTTGATGTTTATATATGTAAAAGATCACCTCCCTTATATTTCATAATAATCTTTCAAGTAGTCTCAGAGCTCTTTTCTGTAACTGAAGAGCTTTGGGGGCAGATGAAGCGCCCAAAATCTTAAGGTAATGTCCCTCCAGACTATTAAGACATGAGTGGATGTTTTTCTTACTGTTTTGTCAAAGACACCACTAGATGGCAGCAAAATATTAGCCTAGAGGTGAGACATTATTGGCCCAAAGGGTACTTCCTAGAGGTGGCCAGCTTTTGAGCTTTACAACACTGTTCATCAAAATGGTACCCAAAGGCCCTTTGAGTGTCAGGTACAGCTTCAACATGTAAGACAAAAGGACTGTTTTCCTTTTCCCAAGGTGAACTGCTTTGCATGCAGCATTTGCACACCAGCCTGGTGCCCCTCTGGACTCTACATGGGGTTGCCTGCTCTGGGTTGTGAAATACCTGAAGATTTTGGGTGTGGAGTCTGGGGAGGGGGAGATTTAGGGAGGGGAGGGACCTCAGTGAGGTATAATGCCATAGAGTCCACTCTCCAAAGCAGCCCTTTTCTCCAGGGGATCTCAGCAGTCTGGAGATCAGTTGTAAAAGTAGGAAATCTCCAGGTCCAGCCTCGAGGTTGGCAACTCTAGCTCTACAATTTTCTGAGGTGGAAATGTTGCCCACGTAGTGGCCCAATGGCCAATTTAAACAAGGTTATAGGTGCGTACAAAGTCACAGGTGTGTCCTGTCCCACCAGCATCACCTCTGAATCAAGCTTCAGACTAATTCTTTCACCTCCGGCAACGTTGTTTCAGAGACAACTGAGGGAAGAAATGTCCTGTTGAGGGCTGTTTTGTATGGTGCTTCTAGAAGAAGAGGGCAGCAGTCAGGAGGACTCAGGCTTCATTCAGAATAAGTTAGGCAGACTACAGTGTTCCCTCTAAGCTGAGTTAGTGTGAACTAGCTCACAGTTTTTTAGCCTCTGGCTCACACATCTTTGTCTTAGCTCAGGAAGGTTGGCTCCAGAGCAAACTAATTTATGCAGTAGCCAAATCACTCGCTCACAACTTTAATGCCAGTGGCTCACAAAGCAGAATTTTTGCTCACAAGACTACATCTTAGAGGGAGCATTGGCTCCAGGTAGTTCCTGAGCTTCATGGCTCAGGGGGATCTGAACCCCTGCCTCCCCATGCCAACATTAACCTGTAACACTAAAAGAGCTAGAACTTCAGGCTGCCAGACGATCTTAGGATCTCCTGGCTATTCTACATACAATGCCATAAAATTATTATTGTTGTTGTTGTTACTACTACTACTACCACCACCCTGTATGCTACTTTTAAAGGTGCAAGACCTAGCCGTCCTATGTGGAAAAAAAAGGGATTCTCAAGATGATTTCTACCAAGTCTGGTGAAGTATGAACACTGTTGTAGTCCTATTGGGATGCCCTGAGCTGAGGACCATTTCATATGTTCAGGATCTGGCCTGTGTTTGCATCTACCTCGTGATGTCCGAGGCAGGTTGTATGAGTTTTTTTCCTACCACCTATACATATACTCCAAAAAAAAATTGCCTCCACTCTTAACCATTTTTTTCTGGACGGGGCAGAAATGGGTAACTTCCTGATGAAACTGAGATGCTTTTGCCTGAAGAATTGTTAAGACTGCCTTAAAACATATGCATAAACTTGCATTCCATGTTGGGAATTCTCCATGCTGAGCTATCCTGGGTTATGGGTGCTGTTGGGAGAAAATGGCTGCTACTTTTAGGGGAGAGGAGAGAAGAGAAGAATTGGATTTATACCCCACCCTTCACTCAGAGTTTCAGAGAAGCTTACAATCTTCTTCCCTTCCTCTCCGCACAACAGACACCCTGTGAGGGAGATAGGGCTGAGAGAGCTCTGAGAGAACTGTGACTGACCCAAGGTCACCCAGCTGGCTTCATGTGGAGGGGCAGGGAATCAGACCCATTTGTCCAGATTAGAGTCCACTGCTCTTAACCTCAACACCAAACTGGTTTAAGCCAGCTTGTTGGATCAACCATTGGTATTTGAAACAAAACCAAAAACTCAGTTGTAAACTGCTTTAAGAGTCCATGTTCCCACCCCAGTGAGTGCTGGCCCGTTTCTATAGCAACCAGTCTAGCAGTCCATAGGGAACCCACTCTCCTATAGTAAGGTAACAAACGAGGATGCTAATTGTCCTTCCTGCTGGGGGGTGGGGGTGGAGGATAATCACTTAATCGCTCAGCCTCACCATTTCTCACCTTTAAATCAGAACATAGTTCCTGGAACCAGTTTAGTGCTGGAATCTCCAAAGTGTGCAGAGGGGAATTTATAGTTCCGCTGTCAGCTACCCTACTATATGGCTCTGCCCCATGGAAGGTATTTTGCAGTTGGCTCCACTCTCTCGGTGGGCCATTTTGTAGCTGGCTCCAGCTGTTGCATCCTTCAGCTCTGGCGAAAGGGGAGGGGAAAATACTTCCCCCACCCCAAAGCTGAAGTCTGACCCACTCCCTGACCTAAGTGTCTGGACACTGGCGAATAGGCAAACTCTACTAGGTGAGCTCCTTTTCAGGGAGACGAAGGGGGATAGAGATCCTAGGAAGGATGATTAAGAACTGAGCAAGTAGCACCTTCATGGCCAAGAATGAGTGATTCTTAGTGGCTCCATCAAAGCTTCCTTTGGCGCGCGTTGACATCATCAGGGTGGTGGGCAGCCCGTGTGGCATAGTGTGGATGACGGAGGTTTAAATTCTGACTCAGGCAGGCAGGAAGCTGGTAAGGAGACAGCAGCTTGGGCAATTCCCAGTTTCCAGTCTGGGAGCAGAGAACTGAGGTGGCTGAATGGATTAAACTATTGCAAGCTTTGGTTTCCACCTCTGAATGTTCTTGGTGGGGGGGACAGTTACAGGCAAATAAAGATTGGATACAGTAGGAAGTAAGCCCCCTCACTATTCTGTTCCCCCTGGAGGCTGGTATCCCTAGGAACAGGCTTAACAGCAGGGCAGAATTCTGGAAGGAAAGGGGGGGGGACCCCTTAGCCATACGCTATACCAGGGTTCTCAGCCTTTTTAAGTCTGTGGTCACCTTTGGAATTCAGACACAGCATGCTAGGCACAGCCACAAAATGGCTGCTGCAGCCATGAGGTGGAACCAGCCACACAATAGCTACTGCTGCTTGCCTGAGGGTTGCCAGCTCCAGGTTGGGAAATACCAGGGGATTTTGGGGGTGGAGCGTGAGGAGGGCGGGGTTTGAGGAGGGTAAAACATCAGTGGTTATATAATGCCACAGAGTCCACCTTCCAAAGCAGTCATTTTCTCCAGGTGAACTGATCTCTATCGCCTGGAGATCAGTAGTAATCCCAGGAGATCTCCAGCTACCACCTGGAGGTTGGCAAGCCTAGCTTGCCTTGCTTCACACAGTGAAGATCTTGATGCTGGAGTGGCAGCTGCTGCCAAAGCAATGTTTTTAAAATCTGTGCAGTGAATCAGAACCCTTGCTAGGCAAAAGCTTCACCTGGCCCCAAACATTTTCTCAAAACACTTGGTGGGGACCCCTGCGCTATACTGTTTTTCACTCCCACAGATGCTTGATCATTAATGACAAAATGGCAGTCGTGTCCACAAGGTAAAACAGGAATTGTTTGCAGCTCTGTCTGTGCTATTGCTGCTTGGGGTGGCTATAAATAGGAATAGATTTCACCCACGGCTGCAAGTGTCAAGAGAATGGAATGGCCCACGTTCTGCCGGGGGGGAAGGGGCGGCTGTGAAAGCAAACACAGTGAGTTCTTCCACCCAAATTTGGTCAGTCTGAACTTGCCAGAATGGATGCCTTCATGGGGTCTCTCGCACACATGCAGTCTGCACTGAAGGCTTGATGGTCTGAGGGTGGGATCAGTGGAGGGGGGCTCTTTGGAAGCAGAAGCTGTGTGGCTCAGGATCCTGTCTGCCTTGGTCCTGCATGCACAGCAGGGCCTCCCTTGTATGCATCCACTCAGTTCCCTAGTTTAAATGTCCTCCCAAAAAACCACAAAAGCTACAGGATGCCTTTTATTAAGGCCCACCGAAATGGCACAGAACTGTGTGCAATCAGCCAGAATGCTTAGACACAAACATGATGGGAGAGTGAGAGACGCATCTTTCAGGCTGTGGTGTTATGGCCTCTGTGCATCCGAAGGGATGTTGAACTGCACAGACCTGCAACCTCTTGCTCACGTGTGGGAACCTGTACAGTGAACAGGGGTGGCCCGTCCCCTAGACAGCCCTAGGCAATTGCCTAGGCTGCCAGTGGTGGAGGGATGCCATCCAGCCCTGTTGCCCCCCTACATGGCTGCCCACCAGCGGCATCAAGGTCTGCCCCAGGGGGCACCCCTAGCTGTGGCTGGCAGGAAACCTGCTCCCTCTTTCCTTTCCTCCATTGCAGAGGCAGGGCAGCCTTGGCCTTCTTCCTCTATGTGGGGTGAGGAGGCAAGTGATGGCTTCTCAGCACAGGTGGGGAGGGGGGTGAGTGCCGCCTACCTGCAGCCCGGGGGGGGGGGAGGATGAGGATGTCCCCCAGGTTTCACTTTCAACCAGGCGTTGACGTCCATTATCACCGGCACCAAAGCTTGCCTTCCCAGCCTTCTCAAAAAGGACATGCATCATCCTGACAAGAATGCTTTCCAAAGCGCCTGTTTAGCCAATGCAGACAACTGGGTCTCTGCATCATTTATTTTGGCTGCGTGGGCAGGTTGCGCTTGTTGAATGTCAGGGCTTTTAACACAGGATCTGAACACCTGCATTCAAGAGCCAAAGTGACAAATGATGTGGGGGGTTTCATGTAGGGAACTCGGGGTGTGTAACTGGATCCTAAGAAGCATCTGTGGAGGGTCCTTGTGTAACCCTGGTCCGTGGCACTGAAGAAAGAGAGTTTAACCTTTCTTCACCTGCCAGTTTTCCTCACTGGAATCCCACCCCCCACCCCACCCCCGCCGCCCCATCCCTCTGCTTTAATCTCCAGTTTGGTGCAGTGGTTAGGAGCGGGGACTTTAATATGGGAGAACCAGGTTTAATTCCCCACTCCTCCACATGCCGTTGCTGGTGTGACCTTGGGTCAGTCACAAGTTCTCTCAGAGCTCTTCTCACAAGAGCAGTTCTCAAAAGTGCTCTGTCAGCCCCACCTACCTCCCAGGGTGTCTGTTGTGGAGAGGGGAAGGGAAAGGAGTTTGTAAGCTGCTCTGAGATGCCGAGTGAAGGGTGGGGTATAAATCCAATCTCCTCTTCCTCCTCCTGTTCCTCCTCCTTCTTCTGTAGAGCAAAAAGACAGATTGTTTTCTTTCTTTAGTACATTTTCATTCTGCTCTTCTCAGGGCCAAGTACACTGTTCTGTGCTTCTCCCTTTTATCCTCACAGCAACCCTGTGAGGTAGCACCTTCATGGCTTCCATGCTTTCTTACACTAGAACTGCACAGGCCAGCTGTGGCAGAACAGATGCACAGTCGATCTCTGCAGACCTATTTCCCTTTACTTTGCCTGCTTTACATCCCAGTAGCTGGGAAGGGGGGAACAGCAGGGGAGGCAGAACATTTCACCTAAGAAACAGCATGGAATGGATCCGTTAACCCCCTTCCCTCTCCCCAGCATTGTAGTCTCCATTCATACTGCCCAGGTGTGTGTCCCCCCCCCCCCCCCCCGGTCATTGCTTTCAAACCCAGAACTCTAGTTTGGCCCTAAGATACGCCAATATCTGCCCTTTTCTGGGCCTTATCAAATACCCAGCTCCTCCCAGTCTCTGTGATGAAAGGAAGGGGTGTATTTGCTGCCAGTTTTCCTTTCAGCAATGACCCCATCTGGTCCTCTTTGGATTGCACAGAGAAAGAGGGTTCTTTGGGAAGGCCTTGCTTTTCCCTTGGCGCTTTGCTGTGCGATGCGGGACAGCAGGCAGGGAGGGCCTTGAGACTGCGTGTGACGCTGCCTGTGTGCCCTTGGAGTCGTCTGGAACAGGAGTGCTCGTGGGCAAGGCTCCAAGCGGCATTCTTCCTCCTGCAGACAGGGCACAGACAGGATTGTCTAAGACAGCCTGGCACCGCCTCTCCTGCACGCTAAACAAACTGCAGCTGCTGTCAGCCTGCGAGGTGGCATCGGTCTTAATTATGCCCTGTTTTAAGGTGGCACTGAGAGCCCTTTCCCGCGCGCACTGTTTTTCCCCGCTCTCTCTTGGGATTCCTTCCTATATATCTAGGCAGCAATGGGTACAGTTGTTCTTTCTCCCAAAGGAGGTGAACAGAGATGGAAACAGCCTCTATCCAACTCACCTTCCCCATCTGTGGTTTGGAAAACACTTTTCCTTTCAGCAAGGATCATGGTTGCCATTAGTTCCCAGTGTCTCCCCTGAAAAGTTTAGGAAGCATAGGGTTGCCAACGTCCAGGTGGTGGCTGGAGATCTCCTGCTATTACAACTGATCTCCAAATGATGGCAATTCACGCAAAGAAAATGGCTGCTTTGGAAGGTGGCCTCTATGGTATTATACCCATTGAAGTCCCTCTCCTCCCCTCCTCAGGCTCCCCCCCCCCAAAAAAATTTTTTTCAGGTATTTCCCGACATAGGCTTGTTCCACACTGTGATTTTTGTCACCTGTTTGTCCCTATTGCTTCAGGGTTTCTCCCCCCCCCCCATGTGTTTTGCTCTCTCTAGCAGTCCCAAAGGGAGCAAAACACATGTGGGAAAAGGGGGGGGGGGGCAAAGCAATAGGGACAAACAAGTGACAAAAATGACAGTGCGGAAGTGGCCCCAGAGCTAGCAACCCGAAGGAAGCACCAAAGGAAGGGGTTGATCTATACTGAAGGAAGACAAGCCTTTGGATCAAAAACTCAGTATGATGTACAAAAGGTGGAGCTAAACCTTGCCTGACCCTCTTTTAACAGCTGACAGCGTCCCACAGTCTCCTGGCCTGCACATGTAAGCCACCTTCTCACATCACTGGATACTGTGCTGGCACTGTGTGTTGAACAGCATTGCACTGAAACCACGCCATCACTTCCAAAACTCTGTGGATTTCAGGTGATTCCTGGAGTGCTGCACCAGTGGTGATGTCACTTCTGGGTTCACACCACAAGTGACATCATGGTGTCAGCACCATGCTGATCCCGCCTCCCCAGTTTTCTCCTACTTCTCAATCAAGTAGCAGCAAGACCTGGGGCTGGAGGTTCCCCACCAAAGGGAGACCTGGGGTCCCTGGTTGCTGTAGTGCAATATCCAACAATATAGGGATGCGACCTTTTTTTTACTAGGGGATTCTTAGTGTGGGATGGGGTGCCTAGGAGAAGTAACAGGGTGAGACCAACTTATGCCGTCTCCCACTGGAATACATATAATGAACCCCGATCTCCTCTAACCCCTCTGACTGCCCACCCCAAACTAGTATATTACATAACTTTGGTCTAGTTCTTACAAACAATGTTTTTAAACGACAAAATGTAGGTAGCTTTATTGATCCAGGGAGAAAATCCAAAACAACAATATTTTTTTTCCTGAGGCCAATAAAAAATTACAGGATAATGAGTGCAAGCTTTCAGATTCCTCAGAAAGTCTTCCTGAGTTGGATGTTAAATATTTAAAGGGGGCAAGTCAAAAAAAAGTTTGAGGATGGGGAATATGTCATCGTATTACAGTCAAACGTGTCAGAGCCAATGACAGGCTCCCTCAGTATGCCTGGAAATATGTTTTATCTCCCCCAGTCCTTTGAGCACTTAAAATCCTGGCTGATGAAGAGTTCTAAGGAACTCAAAAGTTTGCGCTTGCTAATTTTGTCAAATTTTAATTTGTCCTAATGAAAACATATTTTGCTATTGTATTTTACGGATAAAACGCTGTATAAATCATCTTATTTGGGTCATATGATAATAAGCTTGTGGTGTATTGGGGAAAAGGTTGTTACACAGTGCTAGAGTGTGTGGTTTGCATTGGTGAAGCTCCCAGGTTCAGTCTCTCACACTGCCAGATAAACTATCACGGGGAGCAAGAAAGACTTTTCTCTGCCACAAGTGAAAACTGATCTAGATGGGCCAAGTTTCAGAGGTTATCTATGCTGGTCTGCAGTAAAACAGTTAGATTAGAGCGAGTCTAGTAGCAACTCGGAAACCTACAAGAGTTATAGGGTGTAAGCTTTCAAGAGTCAAAGCCCCCTTCATCAGACATGAATAGAAACTGAGATCTCTGAGTCCTTTTATTCCAGTCAGAAGATGAGAGGGTTGTTGTAAAGAATGCTTTGTAAAGGGTGCAAAGGTACCATGCATAGCTTGATTAGAGCAGAAGGGAAATGCTCGGGGACAGAAAATCAGCATCTGTCTTGAGATAAGAATTCTGTGCCCCTATTCAGCCCGGACCAATACTCTGACTTGGTATGCAGCTTCATATATTTAAAAAGGGAAGTGATAAAGCACTCTTCCGCCTGACCAATTATTAGTATAAAGCATGAAGAGGTCGGCCAAGTAAGCAATCAACTTGGTGAATGAAATGTGACACTCTGTTTTGCTGGGTGTTGTTGTTATTGTTTTACTCCCAGACATTTTTTCAATGAGTGTACTGTAAAGCTAGCCTGGTGGTGTGGTTAGCGTGTCAAACTGAGATCCAGGAGACCCAGGTGCGAATCCCCACTTGGCCATGGAAGCTGGCTGGTTGACCTTGAGCCAGTCACACATACATATAGCCTAAACTACCTCACAGTGCTGCTGTGAGAATAAAAAAGAGGATAGGAGAATGATATAACCTGCTTTGTCTCCTCACTGGGGAAAAGGACAGGGTATAGTTAATGTTAATAAATAAATATTACCAGGTTGTCCCTACTTATATGTAGTAGGACTTCCGGTAGTATTGCAATGCCATATTAAAGATTAGGATAAATTTTTCAACTATCTTGAGTTTCAGAATTCTCTTAAGTGCATAGACTTGTAAAGATCAGAGAAATGACTATACCAGACAGCCTCCAGGTGGGACCAGGAAACCCTCTGGAATTACAGCTCATCTCCAGACTACAGAGGTCAGTTCCCCGAAGAACACAGATGCTTTGGAGCAGAGGTGTCAAACTCATTTGTTACAAGGGCTGGATCTGACATAAATGTCACTTTGTTGGGCTGTGTTAGCCATAAAATGTAATGCCAGGTAATGAAGCCATAAACTTTATAAAGGACAGAGGCAAACCCAATTAATGATATTACTCAAACTATAAACATCCTTAAAACATTAACAGTATCTTACTGTATTTCCTTAAAGTATCTTCCTGATGCCCACTGTCCCACTTCCACTGCCCGTTACTCATTAGCACTGGGTCAGCATATGGGGACATAATGCACAGCCTCTGTCATTTGACAGTAAAGGTAATGACCAGTGGCTAGTGGGCAGGATAGGAGCCCTGGACAGGCCGGTTCTGGCCTGCACACCATATGTTTGACACCCCTGCTTTGAAGGGTGGACTCTGTGACATTGTACCCCACTGAGGTCCCTGTCCTCCCCAGGCTCCACCCCCAAACCTCCAGGAGGTTCCCAACTTGGAACTGGCAACCCTACCCCACCCCTTGCTGGTGGTTGGGATGGACCTGCCAATCCTATGGGCAAGACATGAGAATGTATAGTGGCATGTGTATTCAATTTCCTGAAGTTTCCCTACCTTACACTTCTGCGTAACTATCCTGTAGGATATCTTATAATAAGCTTACATCTACAGTGAACAGGCTTAATGCTTAGCTGCCAGTGTCTGTTCACAGCAGTCAAAACAAGGAAGTGGAGTATCATAGGACACATGGGTCTGAAAAAATCCGCAGAAGTAATTTCAGTGGCCCTTACCCATGAAGGCGTAATGTACCTGTGTGTGTGTAAGAATATCAGATATGTATGTGCACACACAGGCACACAGGAATAAATTAATCAGCATGAAAGTTTCCACATGTTATGTTCCACATGCTCCCCAAAGTTCCTTTAAGCCCAGCCAGCGGGGAAATGATGAGTACCCACTACTGTGTCTTTGTCCCCCACTGGGTGAATGAATCCCCATTTTGCCACCGGAACTTGCAGAGTGATCTTGGGCCATTCATGCTTTCTCAGCCTAATGTGCCTCATGGGGTTGTGGTTAGGATCAAAGGGAGGAGGAAAGAAATGTGCTGTTATAGGCCACTTTGGGTTTCCACTGGGGAGAATGCTGGGGCATATATTGGGGAAGTGCCTGGATGGAGTAAACCTCCTTCCTGCATACTGCATTCATAGGTTTGCCAACTCTGGGTTGGGAAATACTTGGGAGATTTTGGGGTTGGAGCCTGGGGTTTGGGGAGGGACCTCAGCAGGGGATAATGCCATAGAGTCTATACTCCAAAGCAGCCACTTTCTCCTGGGGAACTAATCTTGGCTGTCTGGGAGATCTCCTGGTGCCTATGCATATCCAGGCGGCCTCACTCTGATTACTCCCTCCTTTCCATACACACAGACAATTGTTTCTCAACTAGATTCGAATCCAGCAGCACCTTAGAGACCAACAAGGGTTTCAGGAGTTGGTCTCTAAGGTGCTGCTGGACTCAAATCTGCACTGCAGAACAACACGGCTACCCTCTGAAATTGTTCCTTAGGGTCAAATTACATGTCTGGACCGAGTCCCGCTCACATAACTCGAGCATCATGTGACTGTCTCAGCCGTGAGAGCATCCTGCTGTGCGGCTGTTGGGGGCATGTCTCAGCAGTTACCAAGGAGAGAGACCTTGGACAGTCACACAGTAATACAGAGACCTGCAAGGTCAGAGGAGTGAGCTAAAGATCAGCACTCTAGGAACCTGGCAGCCCTTCAGTCCGTTTGGCCATCTTGGGCCAGACCTCAGCTGACTGAATCAGGTACCCTTGGCTGGCTGGATCACTGCAAGCAGGCTGGGCTTCAGACACCCTTAAGGCTGCTCTGATAATGAGTGCGTCAGGGCCTAGGACAAGGAAAGGCCCTGCAGTAGCCCTGCTTGTTGCCATAGCAACAGCCTGCAGGAAGGGAAAGGGGAGGCCACCATGCACTCTGAAGGCGCTTATCCTTGCTCCCTCGTTCCCAGTTCTGTGATATCACCTTCTAACAAAATCAGTGTGTGCCAACTAAACTTAAGACAGGCAAATACCCTTCAAGGGCAAATACAAGCTGTCCCTGTTTATCAGCAATCTTATTATTATATGCATAGGATGATATAGTATTTTAAAGTATGAAGTGTTTTAATGCAGTCTCCACCTTGTTTGATCTCATACTCACATTTTGCAGGTGGGGAACCGAGGCACAGAAGGTATCCTTTCTAAGGTCTTGGAGCAAGTCTACCACATCAGTAAAGAGGGATTTGAGCCCAACTATTCATATCTCAGTGGCAAATGTGTTTGTTTCAATCTTCATGACCTTTTAAAGTCTATATATCAAGATCTGAAATGGGTGAATTCAAGCTTCCACACAGGAGGTAATTCTTTATAGAAAATATATGCTAATTATGTACAAGTCAGCTGTGACAGTGTTAATATTATATATTACCAAAATGGCCTCTATGGCTGATTGGCTTGATTGCTTCTAGCTTTGAAGAATTTGTTTGGAAAGTGTGTTTTGATCCCATCCATCATTTTGTTGCTTGCAGCAATAGCCTGAGAGCCAGTTTAATAAAGTTATTTTATTTATATAAAATATTCATACACTCGCCTCTCCTGACCGAGGCAAGTAACAACAATAATATACAATGAAGACAACTGTACACAATTGGACAGTTAATAGCATTAAAACAATACATACATTAAAGCTACATTAAAAGAACCAGTCTAAAAATTGGGAACACAGTGAGTTGGGCTTCAAAGAGCTGTGCTCGTCCCACTCCATTACAGGGAGTTCCACCTGTAAAATGGGAATAAAAGTCATCTAAATTGCAACGTTGCAAGATAGGTTAGACCTTGCAACTGGCCAAAGGTTACCCAGCAAACTTCCATGGGACAGTGGGGCTTCAGACCTCGGTCTCCCAGATCCAAATCTGACACTAACCGCTATACCACACTGGCTGGAAGATGCCAGGGTCTGAACCTGAAGACTTGCATGCATAGCACGTGCTCAACTGACAACTCCCCTCTACCCTATTTTAAGTTTGGGTTTTTTAAATCAGACTTCTGTTCTTGCTCCTGAAGGCAAAGATGACAGAAAGAGTGTGAAATCGAAAGCCCCTGAAGATGTATCAGGGCCCCTGAAGCTCAAGCAGCACAGCTAAGGCAGAGCTGGCCCATTTCAATTATATTGTACTTTTCCTCCTCTTCTTCCCCCATCCCACATCTCCTCCTCCATTTGCAGCAAACTGAAGAGATGAGTCAGCAGAAGGTGCCGCTACAGCCTCCATTCCCTTCTCTTCCCTCTGCATCATGCGCCAACGTACACAACCATGCTGTTCCTGCCGGTGCTTCCCCCTCCATCAGGCGCCACAGCCTATTCTGGCCCAAAGCCATCTCTGAAGGATATGCCAATACCCTCCTTACCCCTAGGGTAGATTAAGACAGAGTCAAAAATGGTTATGGGAAAGCTAAACAGGTTCCCTGTGCCCAGAACGGAGCAGTTTCCCTGGTCCCTCCTAGTGCTGAAATTGGTGTCCGCAGCAGTCTCTGGGGAAAACAGTACTAGCAGCATGAGATTTCAGGTTCTGCGCCCGTATGTGCCCTGACTTGCACTACAGCAGTCATTGTTCTTGAGCGCACACTGTTACCATGCTTGCTGCACACACATACACACACAGCGCTGTTCCTGAATGGCTGGCGTTATGTCATTCGTTGCCCTACCCCTGTGAGCCAGCTGTGCATAAAGGCAGGTACACACAAGCCTGGGCATGTTCAGTACTCAGCAGCCCATGGGTTCCTGCTGCCACGCTGCCACTGATTCTGTGGCATATTGCTGCTCTTTCGCATAATACAGCCTGCCTGCAGACATTTCCCTCGTCTGACTCCTCTCTGGCGGCCCCTCCTCTTTCCCACGGCTTGGATTCTCTCTTATCCTTGCCACTGCAGTCAAAGCCATGGCTGTGTGTTTTCCTGGAACTGCTTAAAGGGGTGTGGGGGTGTGGAAAGGATTCATCTTTCATTTGCCAATGGGAACAGTATTCGGAACAATTCGCGGCTTCTTCCTGGTGCACTCCGTGGCTGTCAGAAGCAGGTTTCCCTCTTTCCCACTCCACCCCCACCCACCCCACACCTTGGACAGCTAACTGGCTCCCAAACTGTTCTCACTGCTGGTAGGTGCCTGGGCATAGCAGCAGGAGCCATGAGAGGCAGCCAGCAGCAGATTACTCAGCAAGCTTCACAGGATTAAAGCCACCAGGTGAATCACCTCCTACCCAAGGAGGTGGCAGCATTTGCCAGGGGATGCAGAAGTTTCTCTCTGAACCTCCCACAGCCGTTCTGTCGACAAGTACAGCTAGCCACATCACCTTGGAGCCACTGCATTGTGCGTGACTAAACGCTCCCCATCTGAATTTTTTCTTCAGCTGTGTGCCTTGCGCCTAATGTGTGGAATTCTGATTAGCTGGTAAATGTTTCCTAGAAACCTTTTTTTAAAAACAAACCCACAGCTTACAAGATTTGCTTTCCCCTTAACGAAGTTTTCTTAGGCAATAAGAATTGGTTTTAATTATATCTGAGGAGGCTCAGAATTTTTTGCAAAATTTAGTTATATGCTTTTTCTTCCCAAAGTGGCTTACTTACATTGTTTTCTCCTCCTCTATTTTACCTTCACAACAGCCTTCAAATGGCTTGTCTCATTTCTCCAAGGTCAGGGACAGAGGGTGGCACTGGGGGAGAGGGTTTCACCTTTGGTGTGTGGTGTTCCCCAAGGGGCAATCCTCTCCCCAATGTTATTTAACATCTATATGTGCACCCTTGCCCAGCTGGTGTGGAGTTTCGAGCTGCAGTGTCACCAGTATGCAGATGACACCCAGCTGTATCTGTTGATGAGTGGCCAGCCAGATGCTGCCCCAGATAGGTTAGCTGAAGGTTTGGAGTCTGTGGTTGGATGACTGAAACAGAGCTGGCTGAAATTAAATCCATCCAGGATGGAGACCCTGTGGCTGGGTGGGAGTGACCTGAGATTGGGGTACCAACTCCCTGCACTTGATGGTGTGTAGCTAAAACCGGTGTCTACTATCAAGAGCTTGGGCGTGCTCCTGGATGCCTCCTTATCCATGGAGGCCCAGGTTGCAAATGTTGCCAAGCTGGCGTTCTTCCAACTGCGCCAAGTCAGGCAACTGGCTCCCCCCCTCTCTAGCCCTGACCTTGCCACAGTGATCCATGCAATAGTCACCTCAAGGCTGGATTACTGCAAGTCACACTACATAGAGCTGCCCTTGAAGCTGATCTGGAAATTGCAGCTTGTCCAGAATGCAGCGGTGTGGGTACTTACAGTTAACCCAATGATAGCACACATTCAGCCAGGGCTTTGTCATCTGAACTGGCTCCAAGCTGAGTACTGGATCCACTTCAAGGTTTTGGTGTTAACCTTTAAAGCCCTTAAAAATCTGGGACCAACTTACCTGCGGGACTGCCTCTCCCAGTATGTCCCCCAAAGAGCTTTATGCTAGAAGAACAAAATCTATTGGTGAGCCCTGGCCCAAAAGATGTCCGTCTGTCCTCAGCTAGAGCCAGGGCTTTTTTGGCCCTGACACCGGCCTGGTGGAATTCTCTACCTGGTGACACCTGCACCCTGTGGGATCTAACTCAGTTCCGCAGGGTGTGTAGATGTTCCACCAGACCTATGGCTGAGGACAGTGATGGTCTTCACCATGTCCAGCCGATGATCCGCCCTATGGAGGGAGAGAAATACAGTATATGCCATTGGTTATCTGCTTGATCTATTGTTTTATCTGTAATTATTTATTATATACTTAGATTCTGTATGCTTTAACAATGTTGTATACTCCCCTGAGCCCTTCGAGGGGGGCAGTTTATAAATTAAATATAATCATCATCATCATCATCATCATCATCATCATTATTATTAACAACAACAACAACAACACTTCAACCTACTAGTCCTCCCCACCCCATAAAGTATCCAGCTGTCCTCTACCAGAACCAGAGCTTTTTGGGCCCTGGCCCCGACCTGGTGGAATTCTTTGCTGAGTGAGATATGGCCCCTGTGAGATCTGATACAATTCCACAGGGCCTGTAAGACTGAGGCTGTGGTCACATGGTCATTTTGATCGGGTTTCACTGCTGTTCCCTCTCACATTTGATCAGACGGCGACATCCACCTCCCATACTGAAGCGGCCTCATTCGCACAGTCTTCCCGGTTCCCTAGCAAGTTTTCTGACACCGGGAAAATCAAGTACTTTCCAGGTGTTTGCGCTTTGAATCCGTGATTTCGCCAATCTGGACAGCCGTCTCTCGCATGGACCACGCACGGCCTTAGATGTTCTACCAGGCTTACAGGTGAGAACAACAACCAATGGTTTCGATCAAGACTGATCTCCCCCCCTTCCCTCCTTTTTTCTGCCACTGTCCTTTCCTTCCCCTTCCTTTATTTGTTATTCCTTATTTATTTTAATTTGAATTATATTACTCCCCTCTGGACAAGAGGCAGTATGCCGTGCTTCCTTTTTATGGGCCATTGTACTGATTGTTAGTAGCATTGTTAAGAGCGGTTTTCAATTCTAATTGAAAATTAGAAAAAATTCAATTCTAATTGTTGTTATGACCTTACTTTAATTGGTTGTTATCTGTCCAGAGCTCTGTTGTTATCTGTCCAGAGCTCTGTTGTACAGGGGAGGGTGGTTTATAAATCCAATAACCAACCAAACAACAGCTCTGTGAGGTAGCTTAGGTTGAGAGTGACTAGCCCAAGGTCACCCAGTAAGCTTTCATATCAGAGTGGGCATTCGAACTCAGGTCACACAGATCCTAGTCTGACACTCTAAGTGCTGTACCACACTTGCTAGCTTCAAAATTCCTATAGCTGTCATTGTCCCTTCTGTTTTTTGTCCTGGATGGGCAAAAAAACCTGTTAACATTTCCCTTCCCCATGGAAGACCCTCACTCAGTAAAGAGGCTGGACGAGAAAGATAACCTTCAAAGCAGGCTGAATAAATGTGGGGAATGAAAGCTAATTCTTTATGATTAACAAGTGACTGCCTGGAAGCTGCCTTGCATGAAGAGCCCCTGTGCCAATAAAACACATACATACCAGGGAAATTATTGGGAGAGGAGTAAATGTAATTAGAGAGCACAGTAGGATGGCAACTATTTGAGCGAATGGGCTGTGACAGTGGTTAGCATTATCTAGGAAGACCCTGGTTCAAATCCCTCCTCAGCCATGACACTCGCTGGATGACCTTGGGCCAGTCTCTCTCTTACAGCCTAAGCTGCCCCACAGGGGTTTTGTGGGGATAAAATGGAGGAGAAGGAGAAGAAGTTGGATTTACACCCTGCCCTTCACTCAGAATCTCAGAACAGTTTATAATCTCCTTCCCTTCCTCTCCCCACAGCAGACACCTTGTGAGGTGGGTGGGGCTGAGAGTGCTCTGAGAGAATGGTGACTGACCCAGGGTCACCTGTCTGGCTGTATGTGGAGGAGCAGTGAATCAAACCCGGTTCTCCAGATTAGAGCCCACCACTCTTAATGGCTACACCAAACTGCGTGCACTGCCGTGGGCTCCCTGAAAGAAGGGTACGATAAAAATGAGAGAATATGCAAAGAGTATTGCTATGTTGCTCTGGCAGGGGGGAAAATCAAAACCTGCAGCAATTTAAAAAATACTCTCCTTTTATTTATTCCAAAAGTGACATGCCACAGCTCCAGAGACTTGTTCAAGATTGCTCGGAAAGTAAATTCAGTGCAGTGAAATAATACAAGTGTTCAGTATTCAAACAAGCCATACTGTTATTTATTTATTCACTTTGTTTATACCTCTTTTCCCCCACTAGAGACCCAAAGTGGCTTTGCATCACTCTACTTTCCTCCATCTTATCCTCATAACAGCCCTGTGAGGTAGGTTAGACAAAAACAAACCAGAAATGTAAAAACAACAAACAACAACATTCAGCTGCCTAAAATGACAACCATAAAAATGTCCTCAAGCTACAAGGCCATAAATAGACCCCCTCAGTTAAAAGCACGTGTTAAAAAAGAATAGTTTGGTCTAGCCTCAGGACAGCAGGGCGGGCACCAGGCGAGCTTCAAGAACCAACCAGCCACACTATCATAAAACAGTAAACAAGTTTTTGAGTTCCCAGGACTCTTCATGAGGGTGGATGCTCAGGATTAAAAAACAGAGGGAGGAGCAGAGAAAATATTTCAGAGTATGACAGAAAAGCCTCAAGGCTGCAGCTTGCAGATGGTGTCCAGGATAAGTTGCTGGCGCTGAGTGCAAATCAGATTTCAAGCTGCACTAGAGATTATTGGGAGAAAGAAGCCCTTTGAAATCAGACCAGCCTGGCTACATCTTGACCATAAGCAAAAGAAGAAAGAAAAAACTGTGTACAAGTGCTAAACAAATTTTATATAATAATGTAAAGAAAAAAACGAAAACCTGTATCATAACATTTCATTTTTTTCAAATTTTTTGGTTTCTTTTTTTTTGGGGGGGGGGGGTCATTTTTTTCTATTTGTTTTTTTTAATTTTTTTCTTTACATTATAATATAAAATTTGTTTAGCATTTGTACTGAGCTTTTTCTTTTGATAATTGAGCTGTGGTTCTCTACATCTTGACCAAGCCAAATAAATCCTGAGCTCATCAAGGATTCTGACCAATTCTAAACCAATAGTCCTTTCTAGACCTGGACCCCACTGACTGAAAGGCAGGCATGTTACATCGCAGTCATATGACAGGAAGAGGCAGACCTAGCGTTGCTCGAAAGCCAGTCAAATCCAACTCTAGGGGGCAGTGCTCATCTCCCTTTCCAAGCCGAAGAGCCAGTGCTGCCCAAAGATGTTTCTGTGGTCATGTGGCTGGCATGACTAGATGCCAAGGCGCATGAAACGCTGTTACCTTTCCACCGAAGCGGTACCTATCTATCTACTTGCAGTTTCTTGCTTTCAAACTGCTAGGTTGGCACGAGCTGGGGCCAGAGACGGGAGCTTACTCTGTCAGGCAGCACTCGGTTCTTGAACTGCTAAGCTACCGACCTTCCGGTCTGCAGTTCAGCGTCTTAACCACTGAGCCACTGCGGCCCCCCAGAGCCAGAGTTAGGCCTTGCTAATATTAAGGTCAGAACTGTGGGCAGTGGACCAAGAGAGCTGAGGACAGGAAGCAAAAGCCAAGCACCAGGGAGTGTCCCATAGTAAAAAACAAGTCAAAGGGGAGGGCCATGGACCAATTTCCTCTACCACTGACGTTGCTTTGCTGTTCCACTGCTCCTATCAGCAGACTCGCAAATGCAGGTAGAAAGGTGGTGTCGTTCTCTAGACACAAATATTCCAGCTGGGAAGATCCTCTTAAAAGACAGCAAACATGTGGAGGGTCTGGGAGCTTACAACACAGGAGGTGGTGCATCACAACCCACTGTAGAGTTCTGATCCCATGGACTGAGGACTGCTGTTCTACACTCCTAGATGCATCTTTTATGTTGAGATTACTTCTTGGGTTCCCACTGAAGGTGAAACAACCCCACACTTGCTCATCCTGTCCACTGTCCGTTCTTGTCCCTGGTTTCTACCTTTTCCTAGCAAGGATCCTGTGTCTTTTCTGCAACTGCTGCATGACTTGCCTGGTGGGAAGGTTCCTATCATGGCATGCCGGAATGTGCTTTACCTGTTGAATTTCAGCCTAGCATCCAGCTACTTCAAAAGACAGGAATCCTGCCAGAAAGAAAGGAAGCAGCACTGCTTCTGTTATGTCCGCTGACCGCCACCAGGTGCCAGTGACATGCAGTCCGAGCTTGGCGCCTGGAAAACAATAGGGGCCAAGGATCCTGAACCACCTAGAGTTCACCAATAGGGACTTTGGCGGGAGATTCAAACCCTCTAATGGGACTGTGGGTGTGTCTTAGGTGGGTGTATATAGTTGGCCACCTTGGCCGGTAGCTTGTGTTGTTGTGTATGAATAAACTATGAGCTGATTACTGGCTTCTAAATCACTTTCTCTTTCGACTGCACAAAGAATAACTAGTTATTTAAGGGGAAAGCACTGTACCATCCCATCTCTACCTTATTTTTGCCAGCTTGCTTTTGGAAAACATCGTTATCGATCTAATTCACATATGCAAAAACCATGAGGTGGTAATGAGCTAGATGCGACAGACTGAGGGCGGTGAATTCCAGCGGCCCATGTTTTTTCACATTGAAAACTCCCTGCAAGTGGAAAGCTAGCAGAGCAGGGAGAAAGGTTGCACTGCTTCCTTTGGCTTGCTGTACTGTTTTTTTCTGTTTGCAGGGAGTTCTTGACATAGGGTGTCATTCCAAAGTGATCTTCCACCTGTAGTGTTGTAGTCCATTCTACCGCCCTCATTCTCCTGCGTGAGTGAAGGAATCCTACCCTAACTATGACAGTCTAGGACAGTGATGGCGAACCTTTTAGAGACCAAGTGCCCAAACTGCAACCCAAAACCCATTTATTTATCGCAAAGTGCCAGCACGACAATTTAACCTGAATGCTGAGGTTTTAGTTTAGAAAAAAGAACTCATACATTAACATCTTTTGTCTTAAAAGAAAAACACAACAGAGCTTTCAATTATACAAACAACTTTTTATTGAAAGGTAAAAGTTTGCATTTGGCATGCTTTTGAACAATTAATGTGATTTTTGCTGTTGTATGCATGCTGATAATTTGTCTAACCTTGGCTCATACTTTGTAAGTTTGAGAGCAGCCCAGCCTCGAGTCTGTGTCATCTTTTTCCTTTTAGAGACTGAGTGTCCAAACTGTGTGTGTGCCCACAGAGAGGGCTCTGAGTGCCGCAGGTTTGCCACCACTGGTCTAGGATTTTCTCAGCAGAGAGGTGCTGTCTCTTTAAGCAATTGCCTGCTTCAGACACTTTGTCCGGAGCCCAGCTCTTGCCAAGGCAAGCACCCAGCAAAAGAGTAGGGTGGCAGCCTACACGTTGACTGAGGCGAAGGGAGGTTGCTTTTTAAGGGCCCGCGCCAGGAGACTTTCCTCCGTTTCGTTTTGGACACTCCGGACTCCAGCCAAATGTCTCACTTCTGTTTCAGTCAGCGGAATCCTCCTCTTTTCCCTTACTTCGCTCCCCTCCCCGCCCCATGCGTTTGGCGTCTTCCGAGCGCCCCCCTCGAGCGAAAGGAAGGAATGGATCCGCTGGTCTTCAGTCTCAGCAGAGCCATTCGGGTTCTCCAAGGGGCTGTGGGGGAAGCTTAAGGTAGCGTTAAGGCCACTTAAGGTGGACTAGTGTAGACGAGAAGAATTGACTGCAGATAGGCCCGGGATATCTTGTTTGGCAACCTTGCAGTCCAGTTATGCAAGGCATGGCTGTCCCTGGAATTGGCTTCTTTTTTTTTTTTTTTTTAAGATTTGTATTGATTTTATCTATTTCTACTACTACATCGCTACTTTTCTAAGCTATATTTACCTTATACAGAGTGTGCTTTAACATTTGCTTAATATTACCTTACCATTAATACATATGAAGCATTTTAAACCTTGGTTAATATTCAATTAAGATTGTTACTGATGATATATGAAAAATAAAAAAGCTGTTTGACAGACATGTTCTTTTGAAGGAATGCTTAATTATACAAATTATATATAATATATAAGTGCGATTTCAAAAAACATTTCAGCCCTTATTTCTTCTTTCGTCCTCTTCTTGTCTTAACAGTCTCTTCTTGTACCTTTGGAGCTGCTGCTCCTTTTTCCGAGTCAGAAATTTCTTCTTCGCTTTTTGAGCTATCAAATCCATACATACTTTCTTGCGATGCCAGCGAACCATCTGAGTCTCTCTCTTTTTTCTTTTCTTTGCTTTTTTCCAAAAAACTTTTTGCCTGTTGAACAGAGTCAATCTTGTATTTTTTGTCTTTGATGCTGAAGCTCAGTCCTTCCGGAACATTCCACCTGTAGATAATAGATTCAGACTGTAGCCAAGATGTCAGTTTTCCATAGGCTTTCCTTCTTTTCCTTATTTCAAATGGGATATCTTTCATCACTTTAACTTCTTTTCCTTTGATCTTCAGAACTGCTTTATTTGTGGTCCTAAGCACCACATCTCTTGTTGACTTTTTGGAGAACCTTATCTGAATCTCACCAGGCAGGCTTTTCTTTTTAGTATAGTCTGGATAGGTTCTGTAAACCATATCCATATCGCTTTTTATTTCCGCTGCTTTTAAGCCCGTCACTGGTTCAAGCCCTTCACTTAACAGATTTTTAAGGTCTTCTCCTTTATCCTCTGGTACATTCTGAAGTCTTAGGAAAAAATTCGATCTTTCCATCTGTAGTTTCAAAAGCTGATCAGAGTGGAAGGCCTTTTCTTTCTCCGCTTTTTGTAGCCTTGAATCATGATTTTTTACTGAAGTCTTAACTTCCAGAAGTTCTCGCTGCAGCTTCTCTGTAGTTTTATTCGACTCCTTCAGGTCCAGCTGCATCTTGTCCATCTTGACGTTGAGAGCTGTCATTTGGTCCACTAGAGGTCGCAATAACGAGGAGAACACAGTGCTCATCTCTGTGGTATCAACCTTTGAACTCGGAGCTGTACTTCCTAGTTTGGGGGAAGGTTTCGGTTTCCCTGCCATTGTTGAGGCTGCGCTTCTTTGTTGATAGTTAGATAAGATGGACGAAAGAAGCAAATTCTACGACTGCGCTTATATCTTTTTAAAGTTCATATCTTCTAAAGAGCGATGCCCCCATCTAGCAAGCCGAACGTACGTTTTTTCATGCAGTAACGCCACGTAAAGAGTCCCGTAAGTACGCCAGTCTCGAGAGGGGGGGGGGTTTTTGCTCCACCCGCCTTTCCCGCTGTGTTCTGTTTATTTTTACTTCAGACTCACGTTTTCTCCGTGCGTAACTATAAGTCCTGGAATTGGCTTCTGAACGCAAAGGCCTGGAACAGCTGGATTACAGGCAGAAATTCAACAGATAAGGATTACGGGTTGCATGTTGTTGTTTTGGCCGATATAAGGATGCAGCGATATGGAAAAGCTTTAGGACTCGGAGGCTGAGTTTGGGGGCACTGCACTTTGGAGCAGCTGGCACAAGAACCGTGCTTTGGACCAGGACACAGTATATGTCCCCTCGAAGGGGAGAGTTCATTGATCATGGGGGTGTATGAGGGGTGGTGGTCCAAACCTTATTTTGGGGTTCAGAGCTTTCAAAGTCTCCTCAGTGTTTTGGAATGAATTCATGGATAGGACGTGAATAAGGAATGAATAAGGAACTGGGAATAAGGAACCAACTTCAGCCTCCTAAAAGCTTTGGCTGTTGAATTCCTACTCATAAAGAGGCACAAAAGGAAGAACTTCTTCACACAACGTGTAGTAATCAATTTACAAAATTCACAACTGCTGGTTTAGATGGTTTAAATAAGGGATTAGACAGATTAGAGGGCAGAATAATCAACAGCTATCAGCTATGCTAAGCCTCCAGGTTCGGAGGCAGTGTACTTTTGAGTACCGGTTGCTGAGGAGAACCAATGTATTCCTGTCCTACTTAGGGCCTTTCCAAAAGCATTTACCTGTCCATTATGGAGAACAGAATACTGAACTAGGTGGACCTTTTGGCAGCTTCAGCAGGGCTTTCCCTATGAAAGGACCTGTTAAAGGCACAGAATCCCTGGTAGGACCTTTTTTTAAAAAAGCTGATACCATTGGATATATCACCTGTCCTGGAACTGACCCCTTACTGCTTCTAATGTGGATTTCTAGAGGCAAATACTTTTGGATATGACAACCCAGGAGAAAAATCAGTGAGCAAGCTCTTTGCTGTTGTGGTCTCTCCCCACCCTCACTCCTGCTACTAATTGTAGTTCATACAGAAGTAAGAGCTGGAGCAGCTACACAATATTCTGTTATGTGTTTTCCAGATAGCAGGCTCCCCTTTCTGAGCTGGAGGAGCAGGGTAACTGCAAATGCCTTTCCTCGTCAAAATACTTTGACAGGAATATATACTCATAGGATGTAGCATTGCTACAGCCATTCTGCATGCACTCATTCTGCGTGCAGAACTAACCCTGACTGTACATGTGAATGTAGGCATTTTCAAGATAGCCTGTTTTTACAGTTATTGGAGGTTATTCTCCTGCATCAGTAGACTTCTCTATCCCTTTTAAAGCCCTGTTTTCCTTGTCTTTAAGGCCGGCATCTAGAAAAATTTCTCTGTCCATTAAGTTTTTGGCAGGGAGTGCTTTGGCAGGGATCTTTGAAGTTTTGGGCAGGGAGTGCTACCTTCAGAAGGTAGGTTCCAGAACAGGGCTTTCTCAGTTGTGGCTCCTTGGCTTTGGAATGGTCCCCCTGGAGCCATCTGCCTGCTGAGATTCTGACACCAACTAAAATATTTCTTTACCTGGGGCTGGCTGAGGTTTTTTTCTGTATATAGTTTTTATTGTTATAATGCACTTTTAAACTGTTTTTATGCTGGCCTTGCACATTGTACTTAAGTGTGAATGTAATTTGTATTTGGTCTTAGGCAGCTTTTAATTTTCTGTTTATATGCAGTTTTTATACTGATTCAGACTGTTGCAGGCTGTAAAAATAGACTTTCTAGTTAGTACATTTGAAATTGCTGTGAGGTAATCATGGTTATTTTATTGTTCTGTGCTTTTAATATTATAATAGTTGGTGCTAATTACGCTCCTTGAGTATTTGTGGATTGAGTGTGGGATACAAATGTTCTAAAGTGTTGTATCTAATAGTAAAGTAGGTGGCTCATTGCCAATCATAAAACTAGCAAAACAAGATCATCTACCCACAAGGTAGGAATTGCTACATACCTTGGGAACTCTGCAGGTATACAAGAAAATGCCTTTGCTAAAGCAAATGAAAAAAAATGCACACAACAGCTTGCTGAGAACTGAATATGTTCCAGGAGGCACAGAATTTTGGGAGACACTCTCTCCTGAGAGTTGTTTAAGAGGAAAAAATAGAAGATGTGGAAATGACAGTGTTCAAGTCCCTGAGAGCTTATAAGAGGAATTTGGGGTGGGGAGGGAGGGATTTCCAAAGGAGATTCCTTGTAGGCCAGCAGTTTATAATACTAAATTGGCAAATCTGACAAGCATAAGTTTTCCGCAGTTTTGAATGCACAAGTTTAACTGGCTTATACAGGGAGCAACAGTGTGGTACAGTGGTTAGTTTGTTCAACTCGGGCTGGGGAGACGCAGGCTAAAATCCCTGCTTGCTATGTAATGTACTGGGTAACCTGAAGCCAGTTGTTTTCTCTTAGCTTAACCTACCTCACAGGGATGTGAGGATAAAATGGAAGAGGAGAGGTTTGTCCATGCCAGCTTGAACCCCTTGGCAGAAAGGTGAGATAAAAATGCACCATAGGTAATTTTTAAAATAAATTGTTGACTTGTTTCCCATGTTGATCTCGGGGAACACTCTGAGGAATCCATTTAGATATCGCATATAAGGACCATTAGTTCTGCTGAGGCTCCATACCGTATATGCAGCTCCCATACACAGTGTTTGCATGCAGTGTTTCCCATCGCCACCAGGGCCATACAGCACTGACAGACAACCTTTTTAGGTGCCATTTTTCACCATGAATGAGGTCTTTCCTACAGCCTACATTGGGGATAACATCTAACCTGGCCCTCTGAGTATTTGTTTTCTGCTTCTTCTGATAGAACTGGTTAATGTGGCGCTGCAGGAATTGGTAGGAGTGCAGTGGTAGCAATTAAAGACCAACTGAGCGTATAATTTATTGCCACATAAGAAGAGCTGCGCTGGATCAGACAAATGGTCCATCTAGTCCAGCTTCCACTTTCAGACAGCAGCCACCCAGATTCCCTGGAAGGTTTACAGGCTGGGCACGGAGGTCAAAGCCTTCTCCTGCTGTTGCTTCCCATTCCTGATATGTAGAGGGTTACTGACTCTGAACACAAACTGGAAGCTGGAAGCTGCTGCTGAACCTCTCTTCCACGAATCTGTCTAATCCCCTTTTAAAGCTATCTATGCTGGTGGCCACTACATCCACTAGCAGCAAATTCTGCACTGTAATTACTCTTTTGTCCATCATGCATTTATTGCCCGTCAGTTTTATCCGGTGCCCCTGCATTCTAATATTTTGGGAGGGGGGGGGAGTTTTCTCTAGCCAATCCTTCTACCCCATATATAATTTTATAAGCCTCCTATTATGTGTTCTTTTTCAAGGCAAGAGATGTTCAGAGGTGGTTTGACATTGCCTGCTTCTGTGTAGCAACCCTGGAGTTTCTTAGTGGTCTCCCATCCAAGTATTCTTCAGGACTGACCCTGCTTATTTTCCGAGATCTGATGAAATCAGGCTAGCCTTGGCAGTCCAGGTCAGGGCAGTAAGACTGTAGAGACCAACAAATTTTTCCAAGATATTAGCTTTTTTGAGCTCGGGCTTATAAAAGCTTATACCCTTGTAAATGCTGCTGGTCTTTAAGGTGCTACTGGACTCAGATTTTTTTCTATGACAGACTGCCATGGCTACTTGCCTGAAACTAAAATTGGAGAAGACACTAGAAAAAACTTATAATACATACAAGAAAGTAGGGTAACACTCTGATTGCTCTTTTAGCTCCCCTTTTCAGCACTACGGTAGCCTTTTTGTGATGTGGTGACCAGAGCTGCACGTGGTATTCTAAGTGCATTCTTAGTACCTTTATGGCCAATAATGCATGAGCTTATTTAGACAGGGAACTCTTCCGCAGTGCATCATCCACCACCACCCCTCCCTACATTGACAGTGTCACAAGAATGCTATCACAGCTACAGTTGGTGATTGGGTGCAAAGTACCTGACCAGAGCAGCCCCAAAGAGCATGATGAGTGGAGTTTTCACATCGCTTCGGGCTAGAAGGCCGTCATGTGCTCAGGGCATGACTAAACTCAGGATTTCTGTTTTACTGCTGCAGATCTGGAGGAATCCAGAACTCAGTTGGAATACAGAGGGGAATCTTGTGACATCTGCAAGATGCATGGATTCATCAGAGCATAAGTTTTGATGGCCCACAGCCCACTTTGTCAGATGATTTCTGTCCTATAAATATGGTTATTTCCCAGGTGCTGGGAAGTCTCAGACGAGTGCAGCCACCCCTTTGAATGTTGCTTCTCCCTGTTCTGCAGTGGCCACAGTTGAAAACTTGGCACATAGTGCCAAGATGGATCTGAAAGCTTGGCAAGCCAAATGCCCGTTTCAAAAGGAGGAATTTTCTCAAGGCCTTGGTAGTTCATTGCACAGTTTTAACTTCATCCAGTAGAGGTCAGCATGTTTTTGAATCTAATTGGCTGCCTAAAGCAACACCCGCCACTTGAACCTTCCACAGCTGCCAAGTTTTGAAATCCCAAAGAGGGTGACTCAAACTGCAAAGCATATGCACATTTACTTGGGAAGTAAGCCCCATGGAATTGAACGGGAGCTACTTCTGCTTAAGTCTACTTGTACTTCGGGCTCTTCTTCCCATTGTGATGTCCTCGTGATGACAGTGAAGATGTGAAAACCAGAATACACATTGTAGTATTTCTTTCTTATCATTATATATTTGTACAATGTGAAGACAGAATGTTGCATAATGCCAACTTCAAAGCTACATCCTAAATTTTATTTATTTAGGATATTTAGCTGCTTGCTTGGAAAGGAAATATTCAGAGTAGCACAAGCTCTTAAAAAATCAGAGTAAAAATATACAGCCCATAACCATAAAATCACTAAAATCCATAAAAGCAGAAAGCAACCAAAAGGTAGGATAAAACAGCAAGGTAAGAGAAACACCAGAAAAAAAGTTCAGCAAATGCAGTTGATTAAAACAACTTTTTAACAACAACTCCAGTTTAGTGTACTGGTTAAGTGCGCGGACTCTAGTCTGGGAGAACTGGGTTTGATTTCCTTGGGCAAGCCATAGCTCTGGCACAGCTGTTTTTGAAAAAGAGCAGTTTCTGTCAGAGCTCTCTCAGCCCCACCTACCTCACAGGGTGTCTGTTGTGGGGAGATGAAGGGAAAGGAGATTGTAAGCCGCTCTGAGACTTCCTTGGGTAGTGAAGGGTGGGGTATAAATCCAATCTCTTCTCTTCTTCTCTTCTCTTATCAAGTACAGCCCTGGTGCCACTACAGAGAAGGACCTGCTTGTAGTTGCTTCCAGTGGCAGGGGAACACAGAGCAGGGCCTCTGACATTTGTCTTATTTGGTAGACAAAGCTCATGCAAGAGTTGTTTTTTTTTATAAAGCTATTTAGACTCTGCTTGACCCAAAGCAGCTTACAATATCATTCTCCACTCCTCCATCTTATCTTCACAACAACCATGTCCGCATAGCCTCGGCCAGGGACTTCTCTGCCCTGGCCCCAGCCTGGTGGAACATGCTCCCGTCTGAGATCAGGGCCCTGTAGGACCTATTACAATTTTGCAGAGCCTGTAAAACAGAGCTTTTCTACCAGGACTTTGGTTGAGTTGGCGGGCGCCTGATCACCCGGCCTCCCTTACTGAAGGTTTTAACTGCATGCTGCCCATGTTGATGAGATCCTTGGTGTCTTTGATTATGGTCTAGCTGCATCCAGCTATTTAGGGCTGTAAATTTTATTAACTTTTTTTTTAAGTACCTGCCTTTTAATTGTTTTAATTATTTATTGGTATATTCGTTTGTAATGGTTTTGTAAATTACTGTTGTCACCTGCCCTGAGTCCGCTTACGGGGAGGGCGGGATAGAAATCAAAATAAATAAACAAACAGAGGAAGCTGAAAGAGTGACTGGCCCAAGGTCACCCAGCAAACGGCAGAGCGGGAATTTGAACCTGGGGCTCCCAGATATTAATTAGCCTAACCAGTACATCAGGCTGATCCAAGTACCTTGATCCCAAAATGGCTAGGGCTTTAACGGCAGCGAATCTATTTTATTATTATTATTATTATTTTTAAATAGTTTTGACTAAATTTTCTGTGTGACCATATACATGGAACAATTGTGATAATAAATAAATAAATAAACTTGCCTTGCTTGAGAAAGCAAATGTAAACGGGTGAAAGTGGTGGTGTGATGCACTGGTTGGAGAGGGACTAGAATTTAATTCCCCGCTCTGACATAAAAGCTCACTGGGTGTCCTTGGGCTAGTTGCTATTATCTCGCCGTTTAATCTAACTCACAGGATTGTAAAATGGGTGAGGGGAGAACGAAGTATACCCCCTTTGAGCTTCTCAAGGGAAAGGGACGATAAAAAAAACACAGATAGGTAAAATACAAAACCTCCTAGGATTTAATGAAAAAATGAAAAGAAAAAAAACAATATAAGAAGCACACAATTTTAGAAATATATTAACTTCTGCATTTCTTTATGTTTATTTAAAGTAACGCATAGCTGTTTTTGGGCCCCCTAAGAAGAGAACAATTATCTGAGGTGCCTGCTGAGAGTTTTAAAAAAACTCTGCAAAACTTATCTGACATCCTACAGGCCCTGTGTGCCAGATGTTATGTCTCTTAGACATATAATCAGGCTGCCGAGCCCACACCGATTGCCAGGGGAACTGAGCGGTGGTGGTGGTGGGATTGTTAAAGACACAGAGTCTTGGTGCGGGGGGGGGGGGGGGGAGAGTATCTGTGCCTTGTAAAGCTGCTAGTCAGTGGGATTTCTTCAAATGAAAGCTGTCATCTGGCACAGAATGGGGCAATATGATGCACTAAGTATGTTGGCATTATACATGAGCAGGGGTTGAACCCTGAGTTCCTCAAAGGAGTCCAACACTCTAACCACTATTCTAACCTCTTTTAATAGAACAATTATTCTTGTGGGCTGACAGACGTCTTTAGTGCGGTTCCAGAAACCACAGAGCTAATATACGGCAACCTCATCAAGGTGCCCCCTTTTGTTCCACAAAAGAAACATCAAGGGTTGCCAGTTTTTGAATTGGCCCCGCTAGACTACCAGGAGTCATTTCGAGCAGGAATGCTGTTCCGGGAGTAACAAACCCAGGAGCGGGCACATATGGTGATGCACTGTGGAAAAAAAGCAAAAACATACTAGCTTGATCTGTATTTTTATTCTTGCTGTAGGGTAACTTTCCTGCAAGAGCAAAGAAAACTTAAAGTGTCTTTAATCAGTGTGAAGCTGGGAAATACCTGGAGATTTTGGGGGTGGAGCCTGAGCCGTGGGTGTTGCCTTCTGACACACTTCCGGTGATGTCAGGGGGTGTGGGATATGCAAATAAGTTATGCTAATGAGCTCCTGCACCTCTTTTTCAATGAAATGACCCCTGCCACTAGCTATCCCTTTAGTGTGAGTGATCCACAGTCATAAACTTTGCCTATGATTTCTGCATGTCAAATCCCTGTTGAAAGGACAGGAAGTGGTCAGGATGATCACCCCCATCCTATTAATGGAAACTGAATGGGTTGTTGTTTATCTCCATGCCATGAAAAGTTTCAGTTGCCTTTTTCTACACATGACATCTCTACTAAAGGGAGTGGACATTTTTCTCCAGCCCTGTTGGCAACTGGACTGCTTAGGCATGAACTGAGTGACTTCAGCCCAGTTTCTTTCAACCAAATTTACATCACAGAGTTGTTGTAAAGATAAAACGGAGGACAGGATAACCATGTATACCTCACTGAGGAATGACAGATTTAAAAACATGATAGGTAGAACTGCTGCACCATTCTGTTGCCTTCAACATCTACTTGGTGGGTATATTCAACAGGTGAAGTTTCCTCATTTCAGTGCTGGGTAAAACCATGTCTGTTGAGTTTCTTTAGGCAACACACTTCTTAGCACAGCACAGGAAGCTTGCCAGATAAAAGGTGGAATGTGGTGCGAAGAAGACAGTGTGTTCCAAGAACATATCAATATCTGCTTTTTAAAAAATCACAAATTTTGCAGTCTTTATCACACTGGAGGAAAAGTCTAATTTTGTTTTTGGGGGTTTTGTGCTAAAACCTTAGGGCTGTTTTTTTCATTTTGACCCCATGTGAATAGTCTGTAGAAATACTTAATCCAGGGCAGGGAGGGCATCCTATTTGAAGCCTGGTATGAAAGTGCTTGATGGTTCTAAACAAGTGAAGCTTCTAGGCAAGCATGTCTTGTATGCTGGCGTGGAAACGGACTGGCCATTTTGTCAAGGTGATGGGTGAACCGCTTGCAAGCCACGTTAACACCCCACACAAGATATCACTACCTGTGGAAGGGAGGGATGCCAGGATGAGACCCAGCCAAAATGAAAGATGACACCCCCAGTGCAGTGCATCTTGCTAGTCCTTCTGTTCCAGACTAATGTCAGGCCCCATTAATGCCCGGGATGAGCAGGATAAGGCCAGCCCTCATCTCTGTTTTCCAGCCATTCTAGCTTCAGCTTTCCTTTTTCATAGACCAGATGTAATACATCAGAAGGAATGTCAACATTTGACCCAAGGCTTGTTACATGCAAAAATATCCCAGCTTTATGGGCAAAACTTAAAAGACTTTTCCCTCTCCTTCTTGCAAAAGGCTGACCTTTATCTTGCTATGATCAAGAAACGGAATGTTACTGCCTTGTGACCATCATGGATATTTTCTGTCTTCTGCAGGGGAGGTTGTTTCCACGCTGCTGCATTTGGAAAGGTAGCAAATAGAGCCGGTAGGCAGTCCCTTTTTCTTTCACATTGTTAAATCCAGAGCAAAATCAGAGGCTAGACGTTCTGGGAAATCCTATGTACTTGTTGGAAGTGAAGGATTTTGTGCTGTTTCTTTGCCTCAGACTACAGAGGAAGACTACAAAAGAGTCAGATAGCTAGACAGGCAGGACACTGACCACCCAGTGTTGTTTAAACAGTGATATTTAGATTGCTACTCTTAGGGAAAGTTTCCTTCCTTCCAGCTTCTCCCTCCCTCACTCTCCGCCCATTGCCATGCTTCTCCATCTTGGCAACATGAGAGCAGGATGTCTCTCCTGCATCTGCATCCATCTAGCTAGACAGACTAGATTAGAGAACCTATCTCTCCTCTATCCTATCTAGGATGGAGTTCTTAAATAAAAGGACTCGTATTAGTTTTTGGAAATATAAAGAAGCTCTGTATAACCGCATTTCTTGCTCGCACATGCACTGTGCTAGATGCATTCTGCTGCCAATATATTCCAGCATTACTCTCTGTCAAGCCTGTTCCTTTTCTGACCTTGTTCCTGTTTGCATTTATCAGCCAGTTGCCTCCTGTTGAGCTTAGTGGTTTCTTTACTCTTGAGAAAAATGAGGTATGTACTATTGTGTATTAAATGTTGACCCTTGTTCCTCACCCCCAATAGAGGGGTTTTGCATGAAAAGCAAACATTTGGTAGATAAAACACACACAAGTGTGTGATGTGCATTCTTGATAGTTGTTAGCTATGATAGCTAAGTGTTATTTGTTTGACATACTTATATCCTATTGTTTCAAAATCTCCTGCTTAACAGAAGGGCCCTTATGTTGTCGAAGGCTTTCATGGCCGGAGTTCATTAGTTATTGCAGATTTTCTGGGCTGTACGGCCGTGGTCTTGGCATTGTAGTACCTGATGTTTCACCAGCAGCTGTGACTGGCGTCCTCAGAGGTATAACACAGAAAGATGGAGTACTCTCTGTGTCAATGTGAGAAGAAAAATGGTAGGCAGGTAATTTATATCTACTGAGGAAGGTGAGTAATTTAATGACACAGCCCTATCCCACACTAGCGCCATTTTCCCTGCCCCAGGACCTGCAGTGGCCATTTTCCCACTTACTGTTGGAAGGCTTTATTTAAAAAACAACAAAACAGTTGGCTTATCATTATAACACTTTGTTTTGTCATATTGTCTAAATTCCCAACGTTCATTTCTAAAAAGTAAGCATCTAGCCCCTTTTATTATGCCTTTCCCCTTATATCTCCACAATGGAAGAGGCTAGAGACTTACTTTTTTAAAAAGAGGGGGGAAAGCAAGCAAGCTGGCAATTCAGAGAACCTAATGGAGAGATTGTTGTAATGTAATAATATAATAGTTTGGAAATTCGCTGATTTTGTTGTAATGTAATACTATAATAATATAGAAAATTGCTGATTTTTTAAAAGCCCTTTGGTGGTAGGGCGAACGTCTTCTATTATGCATGGGGTGTAGAAAATGTGGCAAAGCCTGCCATGTGGAAGCCCCATTGCTGCTATGCTATGGTGGAAGCCCCACTGCTGCTGTGCTATGTTGTCAGCCACACGATCAACAAGGAAACCACACAAACCGGTTCCCATGTTGGAAAACACACCAAAACTAGGTTAAGATCTACAAGGAGCAAGTCTCAGCAAGTCTACTATTATAATTAGTCTTGTTTGTGTTTTCCCCTCCTCTCTTGATATGTTTGCCACTAATAGCCTCACTAATGGCCCCCTTCCTCTTTTGATATGTTTGCCACTAATAGCCCTACCTAAGGGTGCATTCAGACAGGCAGCTAATCCCGCCATTGGCCTGGCTGTAATTTGATCTAGATCTTTTAAATCCAGCATTGCACGACCAGACAGCTCCCCCATGAATTGCTTTACCACGGGATTGTCTAGACGGCATCCACCTTAAGGAGCCATGCAGTCAGCTTAAAAAAAAAAAAAACTGTTTGTGCATGGGCATATGTGCTTATCTGTATATGTGCATGTCTGCATATGTGCTTGTGTGCATATGTGCCTCACCATCTGTGGGCATCGCATGTTTAAGCGGTTATGTGCACATTGCTAAGAGTTTTTTAAAATGGCGGCCATTTGGGCTAGTCTGGAGACTATCCCTACAGGCTGATTGCACACTGGTGGAATGACCTGATGGTGGAAAGTCTGGCATTGGCCTGTTGGCCAGCTTTAAACCGGACTTTAAGCATTATCTTTTAAGTACGGATCCCCACGGGCTACTAATGAAAGCGGCACGATTCCCAGATGTTGAGCTCTGGACGTGCACTTTAAACCCACCAGGCACTTGTGCCTGGCACAGCTCAAAAGAGCCCTCTGAATGCACCCTTAGGTTACCAACAAGCCTAGAAAAAAGTGTCCTGTCCCTTTAATAGAGGCTTGAATTAATTGCTATTCCATCCATGCCATGCGAGGCTATAAGTACCCCATTCTGCACCATAAAACCTCTATTAAAAGAATAAGATTTTTTTCTCCAAGCCTGCTGGTAACCCTAACCAAGCAATTGTCCTCTGATGGGGGCAGTGGTTTCTAAATGGGTTCTCCTGGCAGACACAAAGGCATTGCTTTGCCCTGACCTGGATAGCCCAGGCAAGCCCGATCTCATTAGATCTTGGAAGTTAAGCAGGGTTGACTCTGGCAAGTACTTGGATGGGAGACCTCCTTGGAATACCAACAGTTGGGAGGTGGGGGTAGGCTTTATTCAGCCACCTCTGAATATCCTCCAGGCGCCTGGTAGGGGTCAGTCACCAGAGGTCGCCATGTCTTCCAGGTGCACACACACAGAGACATACACATTTGAAAAATACCAAACCCCACCCCCGCAAAGGCATTTCTTCCTGGGGTCCTCAGAATCGCCTCCTGGTCTAGTGTAGTGCAGGGAAACCAAGACTGGTTCTTTGCTTTAGGGAAGAAAGTAGTGGTTATTAGGAAACCCACTGGCAGGTGCCATAATGGTTTAGTGCATGGACTTTAATCTGGGACAACCGGGTTTGATTCCCCACTCCTCCATTTGCAGCTGCTGGATGACCTTGGGCAAGCCATAGTTCTGTCAGAGCTGTTCTTGAAAGAGCAGCTGTCTTCAGCCTCACCTACTTCACAGGGTGTCTGTTATGGGGAGGGGAAGGGAAAGGAGTTTGTAAGCCACTCTGAGACTCCAAGTGAAGGGCAGGGTAAAATCCAATCTCTTCTCTTCTTCTCTTCTTAACTCCATGGAGGCCCAGGTCAAAAGGGAGTCCAGGTAACATATGCCTTGAACATGCATGGAGCTGCCTTATACTGAATCAAGACCATTGGTCCATCAAGGTCAGTACTGTCCACACTGGCTAGCAGCAGCTCTCTGGGGTCTCAGGTCAAATTTGGGTCACCTACCACCTGATCCTTTCAAATGGAAATGCCGGGGATTAAACCTGGGACCTTCTGCATGCTAAGGAAATGCTCTACCACTAAAACCATGGCCCCTCCCACTGGCATTTGCTATGGATGTCTTGCTCAGGAAACTGGTCAGTGATGTGGCCTTGAGGCAGCACCTACCGCCTTTTCTTTGTCTGACTCACTGTCTCCTAAGCCCTCTTTTTCCTCTCTTCTCTAGTGGTTCTTTGAAAGAAAACCAATTCCAGTGTTCCTTCTTCCTCCTCTCTTCTCCGAGCCTTCGTGTTAGTTGGGGGGAGATTCCGGAACATCACCACTGTCTGACCACAGCTTAATACTACTTCCTCATAGCTGCTTTTGGGGGTTGGGTTTCACCTGGGGAATTTCTGCCTGTGACTCTTGCTTTCAAGAAAAGAGGGCTGGCTGTGGAACGGCTGTTCATTCAGATTCAGTCATGCTATCTGAGGCAGAAATTTCTACCTCAGAGTTGTCAAGAAAGGGCACTGATTGGAAGAATTAATTCAATAGGCAACATCCTACTGGAGAGCAAAGGATACATCTATGAAGTCCCCTTCTTTGCAGAGTTTGGCACGGCAGAAATCTCCTGGGGGTTTTTGCAGGAGGTTGCCTTCATGTCTTCCATTGAACCCCTCCCTCCTCTGCCACTCCCACCCCCACCTGCTTCTAGGATGTTCTGGCTGCAACCACGTCAGGCAAAGGCTGCTGAGTAAGTTCTCTGACATATGTGAGGAAAAGTCATCCAAGGTGAAAGCCACACGCTTTATTCAGTTTCCGGAGATGTTTGCCACATACGTTCAGCAGGAGAAGGAGGAGGAGGAGGAGGAGAGCCTTCATCTGTAGTGAGGAGCGCTGAATCCTCCTCAGAACTGCCTCCTGGCCACTGGGACAAAAGCGGGCTGCTGATGTGACAAACAGGGTGAGGCTGTAATGCGGGAGCAGCTGGGAAATCAGAGGCCTGTTGGTGTGGTTGCAACGGCAACGGTTACGCAGCCCCACCTGGAGGCTGCCTGCTTTGCTGTGAGAAAGCAGGCTGGCCGAAAGGAAAAGCTACAGCAGCAGGGATGGGTGGATGAGGCTGGCAGCAGACCTTGCTGTTTTACTTTGTGAAGGGATTTGCAGCATGCTTGAAGATTCCGTAACATCCTTGTTCTATGACCAGAGCAGTTTGCTGTGTTCTCCCCACAGCAACTTTATATTGGGGGGGGGGGAGGGCGGGGCGGGGTCGCATCTGTGGTTAATAATAACAAATGTAATTGTGGCTCTTAACCCCAAAAAACAGAAGCTAGGGTTTTGACTATTGGGGGAGGCGCCTCGGAGCCAAATCACACGTTACATTTCCTATGAGTTTCCAACAAGGACTGGTAGCCATGCAGCCGTGAGTCTCCAGTGGCAACTCCTGTGTACAAGGGCAGCTAGGAACCAGTTTGGACAGTGGTGCAGGGTAGGAGGGGCTTCTGGTTCCCCTCCCCGTGTCATTTTCAGGAGCTGAAACAGCCCAGGAGCCATGTGGGATTATTTGCCCTGTTGAGCAGTCCCTGAACACGGCAACCCCTGGGCTGTTTTGACCTTTGAAAATGGCACAGCCAGGGGTGAGCACAGGAGCCCCTCCTCCTCCCCCCATACTGTGGTCCTAATCCAAATTGGGCCCCTGCTGTGCTTTTACACAGGAGTTGCTGCTAAATTGCAGTGTGGCTGCAAGTCCCTTCAGTGAAGTCGAAGAAAGCTTAATGGGTAGCTCGGCCCTCAGGAAAACACCTGGAGTGTCCTCTACCCTGCAGGCACAAGCCCTGAACTTCCCACAGCAGTGATGTCCTGTCCCTTAAATTCCAGAGTTACTCCTCCATCTTCCCCACTAGGCCATATGGCAAAGCAGACAGGGTGGCTTAGGGATTGTTTTAACCCAGAGGCTGCTCAGTAGGCCCTCAAAGCACCTTTGGGTGCTGGCACCAGCTATCCCAAGGGTTGTGCATAACTGATATTTCTGGCTCAAAGTCCTCTTGAAAGTCACATCCTGTGTGCTCTTATGCAAAGCTCTGCATACTATTTTCAGTTTTAAAAAATAGTAACCCATGTTCTCTAGCCCACATATATTTAAAAGAACAAAGAGTCTTACAGCACCTTATGAAGGATGCGCCTCTTACAGTGGAGTAGTAAGCAATGAATCCTAAGTCCATTGAAGGCAGTGGTGTTAGAACAGTGTAACTCTTCTTAAGATTGCACTGGTAGGCATTGATAGCACACTACAATTTTAAAAAAATTGTAGGGATTATGAAATCAAGACTATCTGTGTGATGCTTTGTAGATGCTGCATGTTCCCTTGCACGTTAGTAAAATTTTTGTCTGCATCTTTTAATTCCTGTCTCAGTTTCTTCACTTTTCTGTGACCTTTCCTGCATGGGTTATCTGCTCTGGGTTCAATGATAATGGGAAGGGGGGGGGTTTCCTGCTTCCCCACAGCATCGAAGTACATTTGTGTACCTCCTGGGATTTTCCTGGCTGTTCTCAGATCTTTCTCAAAATTGTATTGCTCTGAAGTTTTAGGAAAGCTCACAGTAAAGCCTGACTGGCTACTGTGTGGGTGGGAAATTTTTGATTTCCCTGCCCACACTGCAGCCATTTTCCTTGATAAGGTCCCTGTGGCAACCTCTTCCTCCCCTGGCTACCTGGAAGGCTTTTTATTTTTAAAAAAATACCAGCACTAGAATATTGTTATGTCAGTATACCATTGTAATAATATGTGTAACAAGTTTTCTGAATACCCAGTTTCTTTTCTTTTTAAGTGAGTCTTTAGCCCAGGGGTGTCAAACATATGGTCTGTAGACTGGAACTGGCCTGTCCAGGGTTCTTATCCGGCCTGCGAGCAACTGGTCATTACCTTTATTGCCAGATGATGGAGGCTGTGCATTATGTCCCTGTATGCTGTCCCAGTGCTAATGAGTAACAAACAGTGGAAGTGGGAGAGTGGGCATCAGGGAGATACTGTTCTTTATCAAGTTTATATCCCTGGCATTACATTTTATGGCACACATGGCCCAGTCCAACAAAGTAACAATGTCAGATCTGACCCTCGTAACATATGAGTTCGACATCTCTGCCCTAGCCCTTTGCCTTGTGAAGATATAAGAGGGAAAGCATATCTCCACAAGAGAACGAGCTAGTGGCCTTTAAGGTAAACTAAAGCTGGGAACTGAGAGAACCGGTTACACCTATTGTTATATCAATATAACGTTATGTTACTCTCTTTTTAAGAAAATAAAAGCCAAAGCCCTGGTAGTCCACCGGAGAGGGGATGGCCAATGCCAGGGGACTGCGGCAGGGGACCTGTGGGGAAATCTAACAAGTGGAAACCCCATCGTTGCTGCTCTTTGCCAGCAGATGCATCAACAATGAGGAAACCACTCAAGCCCATTCCTGTGTGGAAGCCATCTAAGCTTTTCAGAGAAGCATTTGTCCTTGTGGGATCAGAACCCCTGAGAGGAGTGCAGTGTGTTTAGCAGGGCTTTCCTAATTTAATAAATCTGTACCTGTGTGGGCATACCAAGACTGAGTTGCCCAAACCCAGGATACAGGAATAGTGTAGGAGACGTTCCTACCTACCTTCAGCAGTCTGCTCAGACTTGTCAGTAATCACTGGGTTTGCTCATTTTTGTTGCGACAAGGGCTGCAATCCTGTTCGTGCTTCCGTGGGATAAATTCCATGCTGTACAGTGAGATTAGTTGTGGGTAAACAAGCACAGAGATAGGTTGCATGGAGACTTATGATTTTGTTTATATTAAGAGCTGATCTTTGCAATGCATGTGTGATCGACGTCTGAAATTGTAGCTAGGTGTGGCTCCCAGAAACTACTGTCGGCTTTTCCATCTATCTTAGGGATTAAGGAACACCCACCAAGTCTTCTCTGACAATTGATATAATCCAGGCAAAGTGTCAAAGCTGTCCTTCAGTAAAACAACATAGAAATCTGTGTCAGATTCATAGGAAGTTCATCAGGTTTCACTAGACAATCATGCCAGATTCTCCTGGTGTAATATAAAAGCTAAGGGAAGTCCCAGATTCAAATGCTGCCCGTGCCATATTCACTAGGTTGCCTTAGGCAACTTTCTTGGAGCCTCAGCACACCCACTCAAATCTGCAATATGGGGATAAGAATCTCGCCTACTGTACCAAGTTATTGTAAGGATCACAATTTAATTGATGACAACCACTGTGATAGCGCTATATGAATTCTAAAGATAGCAATGAAGTTGACAGCATACAGAGGACTTTACCGAATGCATAGTTTTTCTCACGGGTTTATATCTCCATGCAAGATGATATTTTGCTCTGTGTGTCCTGGACTGGGTCCCTGATTATTGTATCCAAAATCAATTGTTTATGTTTGTTGGATTCGTAAGAGAGAAATTATTGCCAAGAAAATGACTTGTAGATATCTGTAGCTTTTGGACTGCATTTTATAATACTTTAGCCCAGTCATTGGCCTTCTTTACCAACCTGATATGCACACTGACTTAATACCGTGCTTTTTTAAAAAAACAAACGCTTCATGTTAAACATAATTTAAGTGTCTGTTCTAAGCTGGATTGCTAACTTTTTTTCTAGCGGGGTTCTTGTGCTTTATCGCCCCTGCTGCATCTGTTTGAAACTGGCAAATTGGAAGCCAGTGTAGGTGGAACGAGTTTGGAGTGATATAGTCCCTGTGACCCACTCCAGCCAAGACTCTGGCTTCAGCATTCTGTACCAATGCTCGCTTCCAGACAGTCTTCAAGGGCAGCTCCACGTAGAGCATATTGCAGTAGCTAATGTAGATGCTACAGGCATGACAGTGCGCAAGCATGAATACTGAAACATCATCTGCAGCTGATTCATTTGGAACTATTAAGTATGATAACAGTTATTTTATTTATATATTTGTAACCTGTTTTTCTCCCCCAAAGCAGCTTACATCATTATTCTCCTCTGTCTTCCATTTTATCCTAATAATAACCCTGCAAGGTAGGCTACTGTGACAGTGCCAAAGCCACCCAGAAAGCTTCCATAGCAGAGCAGGGATTTGAACCTGGGTGTCTTAGATCCTCGTGTGACATTCTTCTCACTACACCATGCTAGTTCTGCTTTTGCAGAATGAATACAACATAGAGCAAGCCGGTAAGAGCCATCAGAAGGGTATAGTGGGGATGGGAAACCTCAGGCTGTGAAGAGAAGGATGTTACAAGTATACTGGTCAAATGTCCCTGATTTCATCTGTGAAATGTTGAGGGTAAGTCTGCATTTCCTCTAGTGGGTACCTGATAGCTACATATGAACTCAGTGTCAAGTTAGCACAAATATAAGATTGGGCAGGAAGGGATGGCTGGACCAAACAATTATAAAATGCAATCTAGTGGGAATGGTCTCGATTTGAGAAATATTCCAGGCAGCTGTAGACATTATTGTACAAACCACAGAGACGGGAGTCTCTGCATTTCTTTTGCAAATGGCCAGGTAACTAGTACTGGAGAGCCGCCTTCTGCCTGGAGCTCTGTCTGCATAGGGTGGGCCCCACCAGCTACTCATGTAGATGAAGAGGCCATCATGCTGAAGATCTGGCTGCAACCAGTTTTTCTGGAAAACGGAAAACCCTTGTCTCACACCGGACTGCTGGTGGAGTCTGGAAATCCAGATCAACTGGAAAGGATCTGCTGAGGGTTGTCAAGAGCTGAGACCAGATAGGTGGAGTCTTCTCTGTGGTGTTCCTAGCACCTTGTCTAGAGATCCCAGGCCTTTAGGAAGTCTGAACTTTCTTCTATATTCAGACCTTTGGAGGCAGGAAACGGAGGGATGTGTGTATGCAGATAGTTCGTGTGCATGAGTTTTGACTTGCAAGTTTATGCTCTGTTGTGGGATCTTAATGAATATTTTATCATTACCCACTTCCAAAAAAAATTAGAGATGTATTTCAGTAAATAAAAAATCAAGTTTGTACTACCTGTATTGAATGCTAGAAGAAGTAGTTTCATGTGTTCCAGAGCAGCAGTCCGGAGTTTGCCACTGAATCCTTGACAAGGAGGAAACTCTGGTTCCCTTACCTGTGTCTCTGTATGAGATGCCTATTTGAAAACATAGATTTGTCATAGTCTAATGTCAAAGTGTATGCTAATTATGTTTTTTTAAGCACACACCTGAAAATGTAAATCTGTGAAGCTAATCTTAGTACGCTCAGGGTTTGTTGGACTTTGGGGTTTGTCCTTGCTGCTATTTCCCTTTATTTTCTTCTTAGCTTATATGTATAACTTCTTTATTTCTATATATATATAATACTAAATATTTGTGTATCTGTTTTTTAAAAATCCAATTAAGGAAAAGTCTTCAGATCTCTCTCTCTGACACACAATTTTCTCAACCAGAGCAGCCCTGCCTATTCTACCTATATGTATTTGTGAAACTAAACATAACGTGTAAACTGGCTAATGGGAGATAGATAACAGCTGCAACAACTTCCATGATCATGATGCCAGGAAAACTGCAGCCTTCATTACCAGGGTTGCTGCCAACCACAACTGCATGAAGTTGCCTTATACTAATTCAGACCCTTGGTTTATCAAGGTCATTAGTGTCGACTCTGACTACCAGCTACCACATCCATCTTTAGCCAGAATTGGTGGGGCTCAGACCTGGGACCTTCTGCATGTAAACCAGATGACCTGTTAGTGAGCCCCAGCCATCTCCCTGTTCCTTGTATGTTGTTGGCACGTGCCCCTCAAAGAGCAAAACTACACAAGATGCCCAGGTGCGTTCTGTTGGAGTGAGCGACTCAACATGCCTGGAGATTATAGGGCACTGCATCACTCAAAGGGTGTAGAAATGTTATCTCCTTGACTGGGATGCCTCTCCTTTGTCTTAATCTGGGAGCTGCCCTCTGACCCCTCCTCTTGCTCTCTCCCTTTGTCCTCTTCCTTTACATGGCCTTCCATCTCCTATAGAGATACAATGCTCTCATAGTCCCATACATGACGCCAGATTAGCTGGCCGTTTGTGATAAGGAAAGTACTCTTTAGAATAGGCTTTTTTCTCTTCTTTTGACTGCAACCTGAATGTGAACTGGATCTAATTGAATAAGTGTAAATGTACCTTTTTTGCAATATACTTCTTGGGAGATTTATTTGCTGTCCTCAGTATCATGCCTTTATGGCTGGGGAAACTCTGCTATATTAACCAAATATTCCAGTGGGTTCTACACAGAGACAGGCTTGTATGGTTTCCCAGTCGCCAGTTCAGCTTAGCAATAACAGGGCTTCCATGTGGCAGGTCTCCCTCCCTGCGGTTCCCATCCCAGACTCCCAGCAGTGGCCTCCCACCCTCCCCTGGGCCACTGGGCTTTTCAATCTTTTTTTTTTTAATGGCAATTTCATATTATATTCAGTATACTGGTGTTAGCAGCCAGACCCCTCCTGCGGAAGGGCAGTCTTTAATATCAACCCCCCCCCTCCCAAATCATGTGTGTGCTGTTTAGTTTTAGATCATGTTCAGGCTTCCAAACAGAAGGCTGCCCTATTGGAACAGCAGCTCACTCAAGCCCAGCATGTGGCCCAATCTCTTGCTGCTCAAAGAAAAATTCAGCATGCAGAGGTAAGCTGCAAGGGGTGTCAGAAAGAAATTACTTCCCTTAAAAATCAGTTAGGACTTCAGAGAGCCCTGATCGCTTCAGTCCACCCCGAAACTCTCCCAGACCTCCCTGGACTGACTCACTGGGAGCCTCTGCCAGAGGACGCCATTCCCAAAGCCTCTTACAATCCCAATTGGGGGAAATGCAGTTTCCCTGCACCTGGTTAAAAATAAAACCATAGAGACGTGAGCCGGTAACAGCCATGTGCAAGTACAAGAGAGCCAGGAAAAGATCCCCCGGAAAGCTACCAAAGCAAAAGCCATTGTGGACCAGCTCGGGCCCTTTAACAGGGACACTGGTATTGCATGACTAACAGCAGTCTTTCATTCGTGCCCTACGGCATGTGGAGAAGACTTGACCCAGGTAGCAAGGCTTTGCGCATCTGGCATAGGTGCCCCATCCCTCGGCATGATCGAGTGGATGAGGGAGACAGTGCAGCTCATTTGGCCCGGCCAAATCACAGACATGCTGTACATCATGGAGTGCCAGGCTGAAAATCTGCAGATTTTCATGTAGAAAATCTGAAGGCATACGTAGTTAGGAAAAAGCTCCTTGCCACCATTGCAGAAAGGGTTACCTGTAATCAAGGCACATGTGACTTTGAGGACAACAACTTTAAGTGCATGCTTTATGCTGGCCTCAGGTCACAAACCAAAATCACGTTAGGCCCACTAGAGCCCACAACCACCTCGTGGACAGAGCTAGCAGACAGGATTAGGAAGGTGGCAGACCTTTTCCAGGAGTCTGGAGCCTTCAAGGTACCGGCAAAGAACTTCTGTAGAAACCCAGACGCTAGATATGAGGTGGTGGTGGTGGTGGTGGTGGGACCGAGAATGGACTGGTAATGGTGGAGGTAGCCGAAATTGGAAGAACCAGAGCAATGGTCCTGGTTCCGGCCCTGCGCAACATCACCAGGGTGATCCCAAGCCTGCCTGCTGGGAATTCACAGGACCACCTGTTATACATACTGTTATGATGGCATATTGATGTGGCAATATATATAATTTTTTTTAAAAGCCCCCAAGTGGTGGAAAGAGGAACTGGCTGTTGGGGAACAGGGCGAGGGAAAATGCTGCCATTTGGGTGAGAAAGTTCAGATTTACTCCCTATCAAGGCTTTCCCATGATCTTTCCCAAAATTTCACATCAGAGTGGGTTTGAGGAAGGCTAGAGAAAAGCTGGGAAAACCCCTGGTGGTGCATGAATGCCCCACATTGCTATGGGGGGGAAGCTTCCCAACAGCACTGAATTACCTGTGTGGAGATCACCACAAGCACAATGCATGGACCCCCTTATTCTTAAACACTTGCTTGTTGAACTGTTGTGTGACATTATGCAGGAGTTGCCAACATTCAGGGCTCATTTCATAGCAGGAGCTCCTCTGAATATTAGGCCACACACCCCTGATGTAGCCAATCCTCCAAGAGCATATAGTAGCCCCTGTAAGAAGAGCTCTGTAAGCTCTTGGAGGATTGGCTACATTAGGGGTGTGTGGCCTAATATGCAAAGGAGCTCCTGTTATGAAATGAGCCCTGCCAACATTACCTCCTTAATAAAGGCATGGGAGCTTTAGCTAAGGTGGCCAGGTACCCCCTGGCAACTGGGGGAGAGTGCGGGAACTTGATGGCAGCAAAAGGAGACCTGGGCCAGTGTTGCCGACGATGCAGTGACATCACTTCTGGTGCACATGGGAAGTGATGTCATCTCATCGCCAGCAACACTGGCCTGACCCTCCGTTTGCAGCCAGTAAGCTCAACCCCTGCCAGCCAGCTGATTGATGGTGAGGGAGGGGCCCCATGTTGGGGGCCTGGCAACCCTAGTTTTAGCCAGATGTCCTCTTTGGCGGACATGTCCTTTTTTGGTGTCCATCCTCTTGGGCTCTTAAAAAGCCCAAAGGAATATATCCTCTTTTGGGGTAGGAAGGTTGGGAATATTCCTAGTTAGTAGCAGTTTTCTCAGCTGAAATAGTAGGGGAACCTCCACATTCAGAGGCACTAAGCCTCTGAATCCCAAAACCAGGAGGTGTCATCAGGGGAGGGCTTCAGCTTCTATGTCCTGTTGTTGGCTGTCCAGAGGAACTGGTTGGCTACTGTGTGAGACAGGATGCTGGACTAGATGGAACACTGAACTGATCTAGGTAGGCTCTTCCGATGTTCTTACTGGTTAGTTACTAGGTTAACTACTGTATATTGTGAATTTCATTATTTTAATTGTTTTTATTGACGTACACCACCCTGAGCCCTGTTCCACAGGGCAGGGCAGTTTAAAAATCTAATATAATAACTAAATAAACAAGAAATATTTTAATTTATTGGTTTTTTGGGGGAGGAAATGTGTATGTTGTCTCTCCAGACCTGCTAGAGTCAGTTCACAACTGAATATGTAGAGGAAGAGATTGGATTTATACCCCACCCTTCACTATACGAGGGAGTCTCAGAGCTGCTTACAAACTCCTTTCCCTTCCCCTCCCCTCCCCACAACAGACACCCTGTGAGGTAGGTGGGGCTGAGAGAGCTCTGACAGAATCTGCTCTTTTTCAAGAACAGCTGTGCCAGAGCTATGGCTTGCCCAAGGACATCCAGCAGGTGCAAGTGGAGGAGTGGGGAATCAAACCTGGTTCTCCCAGATTAGAGTCTGCACACTTAACCACTACATCAAACTACAATAGAATGATGCAAATAACAGTAAAAACAACACAAATGTGCACACGAAAGGGCCTCTTTGTCACCTTGTTACCAGGATGAATAAACTGTCTACTGAGTAGACTCTACTCAGACTGGCAGTAGCTCTCCAGGGTCTGAGGCAGAGGTCTTTCACATAACTTATTGCCTGGTCTTTTTAACTGGAGAAGTTGAGGATTGAAACTGTGACCTTCTGCATGCAAAGCAGAGGCTTTTCCACTGAGCCACAGCTCCTGAAGCAAAACCCTCCATGCACTCTGCAGCTAGAGGAAGCTGTGGCTGATCCCCAGCGTAGATACAGAAGAGCAAGCCTGTCATTACAGAGCATCACAATTGGTCTATCAAGACCTGGGTTCAAATCCCCACTCTGCTGTAAAGCCTTGTAGGTGTTCTGGAGCTAATGATTCTCTCATACACTATCCTGTTGGGAGGCTAAACTGCAGTAGGACAGAAGCACATAACGCTGCTTTGAGCTCTTTGATGGAAAGGCTGGACAATATATACATGACACTGCCTTACTCTGAATTTTGTACGTATGCAGGTATGTATCCTTTTGGAACACTTAAGATGGAGAAAGAAGGGTGTAGTAGAGGGATGAGCATGTGTTATGTACTCTCTTTGTGTATAATAATAGCATGTGCAATTATATACATAATATTTGGCAGCATGGAAGAAATGAAAAACAACCAAATGCTGCTGCTTTGGAATGGATCCTAGCTGGATGAAATAATCTGACAGCACTTTCTGAGTGATCAGTTTTCCCCAGTCATATTCTAAGCAATCCTTACAACAACACTGTAAGGTAGGTCAGTACTATTGTTTCTATGTAATAAGTCAAGAAAGCTTTCTGCAGCACAAACTGGTGTGTAAATGGCTAAGAGAATAATCCAAGAAGCGCCCTTGGTTTTAATCGTGCTAACACCAGGAACTCACCAGGTGGCAAACCACCTCAGTGTCGTATTTGCAATATGGGGGTAATAATATTGGCCTACCTTACTGAGCTGTTTTGCAATAAGATAATGTAGGCAAAGCATTTTGAATACTGAAAGCACTATATAAATGCGAAGTATAAACAGTGAGTTTACACACCGATCCCTCTCCCTTTGCGTTAGGGGAACCACTGCTGGCTTACCTCAAAGGGCTATCTGGCAACAAGACAGCGTGCACGTTTTAAGCGCTATATAAATGTTGAAGAGGAAGGCGTTGATCCCGAACGCCATGGCCTAGAAATCGCTGCTTCTGAATGTGTTCCTCGCTTCAGGCTGACATTCGCCAAGTCGCCACCCCGCGAGCTGGTGCGTCTCCGGCTGGTTAGTAGCAGCAGCTTTCGCTTAACCGTGATGCAACCTCGCTCTCCCTCCCATGCAAGCATGACCCACACCTGCCGAGGGAGGGCAGCTCGCCCACCCTCCCTTCCTCCTCTTCCCCCCTTTCCTCTCCCTCCCCGGTTGCCTCCGTCCGCCGGCACGACGCAGCGAGCGCGCCTCCTTGTAATCTTTGCAGCGGGGGAGCGGCTGGAGACGATCGAGCGCGAGCGAGCCTCCCCCTTTTGTCTGCCTGCCTGCTTGCCTCTCTCCCCACCCTCCCCTTCCCCATCTCGGGCTGGGCTGCAGCAGCCCGCCTAGTCGAAGCGCGCTTGCAACAAGGAGCATTCTTCAGCGATCCACCCCCCACTCCCCGCCCGACCCTCCCCGGTGCGGCCGCTTTCCCGAGCGCGCTGCCGGCCGAGGCGAGGCTTCCTCTCTCTCGCTCTCTCCCTGTCTCCTCCCGCCCCGCCCTTGCCTAACCTCCCCCCTGAGCCTGGCGATAGGAGCTCCATTACTTTCGCCTAAGCGGCCGAGGGGGAGGGCTCGGGCAATGAATATTGATGAGCCTGCCGGGGCTCTATTGTGCAATTGGAGCTGCGAGGTGGAAGCGCAGGCAGGATGGAGGTGGGGAAGTGCGATGCGCTCGTAGGTCGGTGGCTTCAGTAGCAGCCAGCAGCAGGCAGAGGCGAGAGCGAGGAAGGAGGCAGGCAGGCGGCGCAGGGCACGGGGCTTTGTTAGCTTGCACACGGTCGCCGAAGCCGCCGCCGCCGCCGCCACGATGGAGCAAGGGCAGAAAGCTCTGTAAGGAGAAAGAGCGAGTAGAGGAGCACGCACCGACACACACACACACATACACACCCGCACGCAGACATAATCCCGAGGAGGAGGAGAAGAAACCAGCTCGGGAGCACGGCTCCGAGGGGCCCTCCCCTCTCCGCCAGGCAGAGAAAGGCAAGGGCCATTTTCGCCTTCTTGCAAAGGTACGTGGCTCGGCTGGCTCCGGGGAGGTGGGCAGCGGGGGCAAGGCTGGCGCTTCGGGGACGGGCAAGGTGGCAGACCCGCGCTTATGGATTGGGGCTGGGGGAAGAAAGGAGGGGGTGGATCTGTCCCCAGAAGGACAGGGAAATATTTTACATTTAAAGCGCCCTGGATTCTCTCCACTCCGCGGAGAAACCCTTTTCGGATTTTTCTAATGCTGTTCTCACCAGCACCGGCAGGTCGCGGGGTTTTCGCGGGGCGCACCGTTCTGGCGACTGGGAGAGTTGCTGGGCACCGGGAGGGAGCTGCCCGGTTCTTGGGGGTGCCCAGCCAAGCTGCCATGTTTTATTGTTGGTGCTTTGGGGGGTGGAGAAGAGGAAGAATATTTTTTTTGTGGTGTTGATTATTGGTGCTTTTTTGGCTACGCCGTGCCAAGGCAAAGTGGGTCTCTATGGCAACAGAAGCGGATGCTATGGAAGATGTGGGCACCGATGTGGCACCTGCCATGGGAGATATGGGCACTTGCGGCGGGGGGCGCAAGAGGCTTGGCGGGGTTGTTTGCAAAAGAGCACCTGCTGGCTGGTCAGCTCTTTCCCCCTGTGCCCTCTGCAGGGAGGGCAGAATCCTTGGGGTATTCTCCTGGGCAGTGTCATCCTCTGGAAGTTGGGAATGGAACCGCCTGCACTATTTGGGGAGAGACTCTTAGCCCCACTGTAGACCCCCTCGGCCGTATACTCCAGGTGAGCTCTGACTCAGGAAAGCTGATGCTGGAATAAATTTTGCTAAAGGTGCTTCTGTTTAATTTTGGTCCTAAGGGAGCAATTCCCCTCGTCAGCTATGCCACCGTTTTGGGGACATTGGTTGAGAAAAGTTCAATGCCAAGAAGCGGGGGGGGGGAGGTCCTATAATATGCTAGGAGTCTGTCTGTATCCCCCTTGACAGTTACAATTATAAATGGGCCGGAGGGTGCTTCATTGGATCATTTGTTTTTAACTAGCAGAGTGATCTTGTAGAAGATTCTTGTACCATATTTGACCCTGTGTTGGAGGGGGGGGCAAGAAGCTGAAGGCCATCTATCTGTGTGTAAGATAAAGAGTGAACATTCCCTACTTCAAATCTACCACTTTTTAAAAAAACTCTGGTGGTGGCGGAATAGGAAGGGGTCAGAGCATCATCATGTGAACTGCGAAGTGCCCCAAAATCTTTGGCCAGTCTGCACTGATATTTGCACCATTCCAGTAGCTAAGAGGAGTTGTTGTTTTTTGTTAACTTCTTAAAGCGGAAAGAGTTCTTTTGGTTCTAAGAGACCCCCCCCCCCCTCTACAGATCTTGGTCCGCTAGTGTGAAGGGCTGTAGATCTACAGCGGGTGCCAGATGTTTTTTGCCACCATCTGTTTTCTGGCATTTTGCTTTATTGGTCTGGGAATCTGGAAGCCACCAAAGGAAAGAGCATCTCTTCTTCGGGTTGCCAACCCACTGAGGCAGCTCTTGGCTTCTGTAGGCATTGCTAGGCTCAGTGTTTTTCCTCAGAGTTTCTTGTAACTTGATTGGAGAAGAACGGTCACTAAAGTAGGAACACCCAGGCAGGGATCTTTCCAGAGTATCTGAAAAGGGGGGTTCTCTCTTAGATCTCCAAGGTGATGTTGATGCTCCCTTTCTCTTCTGGAGTTTCGCTAGCCCACGATTTGCCTGGAGGAGAGAGGGAGAGAGGATGGCCCCAGGAAGTTGCTCGAGTCTATAAATACATAAGCACTCAGGCTTCATGAGAATTTGAATGAAGACAGAAACCGCAGCGCAGGGGAAGGCAGCCGATGCTGGGGTGATCCTGTGTGGCTAGTCCCTCTTGTCCTTTGTTCGTTTATCTTGGTGGTGTGGTCTTTTAGGCCAAACTGCTGGTTTGTAAAGCTTGTGCATGTGTTGGCAGGGCAGCCACAGTAATGCTGGGTCACCAGCTTGTGGAAGGATATGAAGATAGTTTGTGTACTGTTTGCTTTCCCCCCCTCCTAGTCCCTTGCCTGGGTTGCAAGTTGAGGGTAATGGGCATCTGCTTGGGCAACTAAGGTGGCATGATGCATTGACTGAGATCAATGCCTGTCCTGCCTGTCCAAGGAAGGGATGAATGAAAGCTGGAAACCTCTGAAGCTGCCCTACACCCAAGTCAGATCGGTGGTCCATCTAACTCATTTACTGCCTGCTCTGACTTAGCAGGATCTCTCCAAGGTCACAGACACCAGGCTTTCCCATCTTTCCTACCTGAGACCCTTTAAATATTTTTAATTAGGTCCCATGAAAACAATAACAACACTGTGCAAGTTTTCAAGTTCTGCCAGAATTCATCATCAGCCCGGATTTCTATATATTTATATGTATCTCCAACCTGATGAAGAGTTTTGGCGGAGGTAGATGTTTTTACCCTATTTTTTATTATTTGGGTTGATTTTCATGAGAGGTATTCCATGACTTTCATGTCTGGATTTTTCCTTGGACCTGCTTGGCTACCTCCAAACTCTTGAGATCCTTTTTGACAGAATGTGTTGGAAGTAGAATCAAAAAGCTGTGTGTATGCAGAGCTCACAGCGTCCCCTTGAATTGTAAGCCATTCCCTACAAGCCATTTTTATGGCATTCATGAATTGGGTGCAGGAGATGGGGCTCATCCACAGTGCTGTGGATTTTGATGCAGCCAAGTCTTGCTTCTGGATCTGTGCGTTGCCTGCTGCTGCCAGCCAGTATAATGCTCAGCGTGACAGCAGCTGCCTTGGTCACCTCCATCTTTGGAACCATGTTGTGGTGTGTGTTGGCTCTGGGAGCTGGCTGAAGACTAAATCTGAGGTTACTTTTGCCTCCTTGAACATTTGAGAGGGAGAAGAAAATGGTGGAAGGCACAGGTGTTTGTCTAGAAGAGACAGATTCACAGGATCAGTAGTCTAGCTGGGGGGATCCTTTGCCCGTTGCGTGAGTTACAAAGTTCCATGTCTTGGCCATTTTCGTCACTTCCTTAACCAGTATCTTAAAGACATAAGAAGGGAAGAGGAAGATGGGCTCAGAGAGGGGATTTTTAATGTCTAGCTACTCAGTTGCCCTTGCTGCTCTGAAAGTTTCTGTTCTATTTGAGGCCAGCTTCTTCAGTTTTGAAGAAGCTGTGTTGTTGGTTGGTAGTACTTTCCGAGTTCTCAGCTTTTCTAGGCTCCTAAGGCCAAAATCCTATGCATCCTTATTTGCAAACAAGTTGTGCTTACAAAGAGGGCTGGTTTCTGTGCACAGGATGAAGCTGCCTAGGTGCCTCCTTCATAACTTTTCCTCCTGTGTTTCAAAGAAGCTGATTCATATGTGCATAAACATCACAGGTTTCTTATGACTCTCAGCTGGAGGTCTGAACTCTTTTCATCAAAAAGTATTGTTACTATGAGATGATATGAAGATTCTCTAGACTGTTGTGTTTCTAGTGTTTGATCTGTGAAGGCAGCTTCATACATGCCAGCCGTCGTTTGTAGGGGGAAATCCTATGGATTTTCTAAAAGGAAAACGTTCAGATCCAACACCAGTTGGCATCCACAGGGATTCTTCTCTAATTGCCAGGTCTGAAGGGATCAATTAAGTCTGCTTTATTTTACTTTTTGCTGGATAGAAATTCATGATTACAGCATCTCTCTTTCATGGCTAGAATGTCAGCATGGAAATGATTTGCAAAGGTTATCAGCATGAAGTGAAGTTTGGGGTGAAGGGCAGATCAAAAGCAAGGATACGTTCTGTAGGAAATGTTAAATAATAAGCAAGGCCTGTAGTTCAGAAGTGAACTAGTATAGTGTTTCCCCACTTGTGGATCATGAAACCTGTGAAAATGAGTCCCAGGCTTTTGCAGTTTTTTGTGCATGCTCTGTTGTTTTTTTAAGTGGGCCACTATACCAACTAAATTTGGACTTGTGGGTCTTCATACCAAAAAAAGGTTAGGAACCATTTGAGTAGTCAATTTAAAAAAACCTCATGTGGAGTTCCATGTAGTACTAGTTAGTCTTGCAGTCATAGCATGGTTTGGTCTTTGGAGGATAGAAGAAATGGTGTTGAAGTTTGCCTATGTGCCTTCTTGGCAGGGTGGTTTAGTGGCTAGAATAGTAAATTGTTGAAGTGTTGGGTTGGGGAGAGCCATGAAAGACTGTTGGCTCTCTCCACTTAATCTGATCCACGGAGTTTTTGTGAGTGAGAGTAAAAAGCAAGGGAGAGGGAACCATGTGCATGGGAGGAAGTTTGGGATAAAAATGACCAAAATGCCCTATTAACACAAGTGGAATGTTAGGGGTTGGATCCTACCAAACGGTTTAGCAAAGTGTGGAGTTTTTCTCTGGCAGAAGGGGCTTTGCCTCATACAGAAGGCTCCTTATGCTGAGGAAGACTCCACGCTTGGCTGAGCAGAGAGGTAAGATCCAACACCAGGCCATAGACCATGCAAACTTTAAACAAAACAAATACATTTTTAGAAAAATCAGCTGCACCCAAGCCTTGCATGTATGATCAACAACCCTTAGCAGAAAGGGAACAGAGTAGGCAGAACTTCTTTCCTTTGTACATTTTCAGAGGCGTATATTGGGAAAGGTGTATACACCTAACACAAAAGTGTATTGTTTGGACAGAACTCTCTCATACAGTCAGAAGAGGTAGGACTAACTGTTGAGTAATATATGACAATTTAACACATGACACAATTTAACGCATATTGATTGTCACCAGAATTACTTACATTTAATTGAAAAAAATCTTGAAAATATTCCTGTAAATATCTACAGTATATCTAGGAATTATCATTATCTAATACTGTACGTTTTCTTAATATAAATTTTTTTAGAGCAGACGTTTTGAGTAAAACTTTGCCTTTCGCGCCACTCATTCCAAAAGGGAAAAAATAGGATGGTCCCCTTCCCCCCCACATTCCTGCAAATTTCCCAGTTTTTCCATTGGAAAAATTAATAGGAATCCTTGTACTTTTTCAAGCTATATATCTGGAGTAAACAAAACATTGTCTTAAAAAGCATTTCACTATTTTTGAAAGAGATAACATTTCATAGGAGGGTTTTTTCAGTGCTCCCCAGAATTTCCCAGTTTTTCTACTGCAATTTTTTTTTGAGTCCTTGGTGGGGGGAAACACCACAAATGTTTAGGGGAATTTTCTGGGCCTTCTTCACACCTCTCACAGTAGAAAAGGCAGGGTGTACATATTGGCTGGTATCCAACCACATTCCAAAGATGAGAGTACCAGCTGACCTCCAAGAACAAAACTGGGGTGGGGGGCAATGCTCCCTCTAAGCTGCAGAGTCTTGGGGGCAAAATGTCTATTTTGTGAGCTACTGACATTAAAATTGTGAGTAAGGACTTTGGCTACTGAATAAATTAGTTTGCTCTGGAGCCATCCCTCCTGAGCTAAGACTAAAATGTGTGAGCCGGAGGCTAAAAAGCTGTGAGCTAGCTCACACTAACTCAGCTTAGAGGGAACACTGGTGGGGGGTCCAGCAAACTGCAGCAGGAGGGGGAACTGGCAGAATTTGCTACACCTTGAGTTTCAACAAGAAAGGCGAATTATAAATAAAGTAAATAAAATAAGAAAACTTAAGGGCACTTGAGAACCACATAGTTGGATAGCAGCCATTTTAACTAATAAACAAAGTTGAAAATAAAGAACTGGGGGGATGGTAATGTGTAGGAGACTCTAATTGGACATATGGAACTGTTTTTGTGTCTTTCGTTAATTCTACTTAATATTGACTTTCTAATAGGAGGAGTGCAGAAATAGTCTAAGTGAAGAAAATGCAGTTCTTTCTTTGAACTAAGTAACTGGCCAAAATGATTATCTTTAGACATAGGTGCTCAGAGCCTAAATAAATAAATAAATCTGAACTGTAGGCTCCCTGGTCAGGTCATCTGTGTTTTAAAAATTAGCTAATGTTGAATGCGTCATCATAAACACCCAAATAAACATTTTGCTTTTTTAATTCAATCTCACTCAATTCTCCTTCCTTATTGCAGCCCCCGGTCTGTTAGATTTACGGTACTCCCTAGGAAGTATGCTTTGCTTCAGTTATGTTCTGAGAAACCTAGGTAAGATAAGAGAATGAAAACAGTAGTTACTGTAGCTACTCTGGAAATTAATTTGCAAAGCACGTTAGGCAGAGATTCAGTTCAGTTAAAACTTAACAGATTTCTGTGCTGGAGAGTTTGATATCTGGCCTTCCAGAACAAAGTTCCATCTCTCAGATTTGGGCAGGGTTTGGAACCAAACTACACAATTGGCACTCTTATGTGATGTACCTGTTGTTGTACTGTACACACTTCAGGCTATAGTGAGGAAATGAAGTTGTTCTTTCCCGCCTGGTAGAAAGCTAGCCTTCTGCCTTGCGTGTATTGAACACTGATTGTGTAGTTTGGCTCTTACAGGGTGCTTGTATCTGGCCTTTCCTCTTGGTGTTATGAGTGATTCTGTAGAGTTGGTTGGTTTTGCATAGTGTTTGAGATGTGGTAGAGAAGTGGAATATAAGGTTATTAACTGATGAGGGGGCTAAACCTGACTGCCTTCTGTGTCTTTAGCAGCTGTTAAATCAGCAGGAACTGTCGGATGAAGGATTCCCCCCCTCCATAAAAGCACAGTACTAGGGGACAGTAAAAAAATCTGACAACTTTAGCAGGATGTATTCCATTACTTTCATCCAGGAGTATCTCACTAATGGCCATTATTTGGCACACAGCTACACAGAATCTGACTCCCCCCCCCCCCCAGCAAAATCACTGCACCAGAGAGACCTTTCCCCATAATAACCTATTATGCCTGAAGCCTCTATCTGTGCTTCAGAACAGGTCCCATTCCAGAGCAGCAGAAAACAAGCGACTGTCTTTTTCCACATTATTGAGGTGAAATTGATGTTTGGAGTGGAATTGATGCCAGTTGTGCTTAAATTTCTACACCACAGGTGCATTCTGAGGTATGCCACCTTTCAGCCCTTCATGAGTTTGTGCCAAAGGTTCTCCAGGTGTGAGGTGGGCCTCCACTGCTGAACCTGTATGCGTGAATAAAAGCCACCCCTCTCAGTTATCCTGTAACATTCTTCTAAATTTAATTTGCCCTGTAGCTGTGTGGGGAGGGTGTCCTCATCCCAAGATGGTGCCTGTATCTTCCCCAAGAGAAGACGCAATCATCTGTCTCTTCACTGGTCCTCTCACCCACCATTGTCTTCCACACCTGCTGTGAGGCAAAATTCGAGCCCTGCCCACCATAGTAGGAAGGAGAACAACATGGCTGAGTGCAGCAGCACAGGCAGAGCAGGGAGTGTTAGATGAAACGTAGTGTGTGCTGTTTCTCCTAGCATGGAGCTCAGAGATGGGGAAAGTTTCAACTTTTTGGTTTCTCTGTGTCAGTCAGTTGACCATGGAAGAGAGGGCCTAGTCTCGGCCTTTCAAAAATCTGGCAACTCTTAATGCAGCTTAAAAGGATGGAAGGCAACAGGTTTCCTTTTTCCTCACTTTCACAGAATGTCCTTTTTGGGTGTGGTGTGATTCATGATGTTAGAGGTGGTGAATATGGAACCAGAAGGGTGTTCTAATTATTCGGGGGGGGGGGCGTTTCTGGACACTGTATAAGTTGGAGGAGGTACATCTCTAGTTGTTTGGTTGCTTGTTTTCTTCACCAAGTTTGAATTTTTAGAACAGAGAAAAGGAAGTACTTCTTTACCCAAAGAGTGATTAACACGTGAAATTCACTGCCACGGGAGGTGGCGGCAGCTACAAGCATGGACGGCTTCAAGAGGGAATTAGATAAACATATGGGGCAGAGGTCCATCAGTGGCTATTAGCCACAAAGTATAGATAGGAACTCTCAGTCTCGGGCAAGTGATGCTCTGTATTCTTGGGGCCTGGGGGGGGGGCAACAATGGGAGGGCTTCTAGTGTCCTGGCCCCACTGCTGGATCTCCTGATGGCACCTGGTATTTTTGGCCACTGTGTGACAGAGTGTTGGACTGGATGGCCCCTGGCCTGATCCAACATTGGCTTCTCTTATGTTCTTAATTTTATTTTTAATAGAGAAAATATGATACGATTAAATATAATAATCCTGAATTTGTAAATACGGGGAATGTCTCTTTCAGAGTGGAAAAATCCCTAAGTGCCAGCATCTTAGTAGCTGTTTTACAATTTTTTTTCCTTCCAGAGGGCTGGAGTGAGTGGCAGGAATGATCTGGACTATAATCCTAAAAACATTTCCCTAGAAATAAGCTCTGTAGGACTTACTTCTGAGTAAACCTGCTTAGGTTTGCTCTCAGTGAGTCAGAGGTACCTGACTCAGTTGTTTGCCAAGTGCCTATATATTCCCCCCCCCCCCCAAGTTCTGTCCTGGCCAATGATATGCCTCCTGGGGGTGGCTCTTTGTAGGGCTTTGTGTGGTACAATGCGCATCTGTTGAAAGGCAATTTCAGTTACTCTCAAGAAAAACTACCTTCAGGTGACCATGACTGCTAAGACTGTTCATTTTCCATTCTTTGTTATTCCACTTACCAGGAAGTTAAGTACCTACATGTGAATAAAAGCCAGTTGAACACACAAATGGTTTGCAGCACACCTTAGAGTCAAGATGCTTTTGTCTCCACCACACTTCTGACCAAGATAGGTCCCCACTTGTACAAGGCCTTGGACCTCACTCCTGGGCTGCTGAGAAGCTTTTCACGTTGATCAGTTGTGATGCTCTTAAGACAATTTATGAGCATCTGTAGCTCAGTGGCAGAGCATCTGTTTGGCATGCTGAAGGCCCCAGGTTCAACAGCTCGCATCTCCAGTTAAAAGGTTTCAGCTAACAGGGAAAAGAATCTTTGAGATCATTGTAGTAAGTACTGAGACAGAGGAACAAACTGTCTGATTTGGTATGAATATACAAATTCTTTTTCAGACAGTTGTTTTATCTCCACCTATGCTGAGTGATATCATTTTCTTATCAGATACGGGGGAAGGGAGGAGAGCTCTTTATCCACAATGCAATACAGAAAAAAAAATTGGCCATACCTCATATCCTATTGATTTCAGGAACTATAAATTTTCAACACAAAAACCTTCCTTCATAACAGTTGTCCTGCTTAATCATCTTCAGTTAATGAAATTACAAAATGAACAGGAATGAGAAGGGAGGGAATGTGGCTGAGCATCTGCTTGGCATGCAGAAAGTCCCAGGTTCAATCCCAACATGTGGCATCTTCAGTTAAAAGGATCAGGTAGTAGGTGATGTGAAAGACTTGCACCTGAGACCCTGGAGAGATGATGCTAGTCAGAGTAGATCATACTGGTCTCAACAGCCTATGGCAGAAAGATTTGAGTCTAGTAGCACCTTTGACAAGATTTCCAAAGTAGTAATAATACTAACAATTATTGTATGGCAGTGTGTGTAGTATAGCCATGAGATCCTAAGATTGTCTGGCAGCCAGAAGTTGTAGCTCTTTAGTTATGCACCACTAGGTGGTAAGCTAGACAGTTTGTAAGGCAAGAGACATTTCAGAGATGGTTTGCCATTGCTGGCCTTTACATCACACCCCTGGTATTCCTTGGAGATTGCCCATCCAAATATTAGCCAGGGCCAACCCTTCTTAGCTTCTGAGATCTGAAGAGATCAGGCTTGCCTGGGCCATCCAGGTCAGGGTATTCACTTTCGAGAGTCAAGCTCCCATGATCACATACAAAGGGGATAGATCCAGAGGAGTTAGCCATGTTAGTCTGTTGCTGCAAAATAGTAAAAAGTCCAGTAGCAGCACCTATAAGACTTGTTAAACTTTATTGTAACATAAGCTTTCAAGAAACAGCTCTCTTCGGCAGGTGCATGGAGGGTATGAAGAAACTGGCCAGAGATATATAGGTGATAAGGGGAGGGGGGAGAGGATGCAGAAAGTGCCATGTGAATGCAAAGCAGTTGCAAAAGTCATGAAAAAGGTAGAAGGCGCAATCCAGGCTGGGCGTGACCCCTTCCTTCTATTAATGAATCTGAATGGAATACCTGAAAGGCAGTTGCTTCTGGTGATGAGATAACCATCCAAAGTCTGTATTCAATCCAAGTCTGACTGAGTCAGATTTACATATAAATTCCAATTCAGTAGTTTCCCATTGGATTTTGGTTTTGAAATGTTTGTGTTGAACTATGGTGATCTTTAAGTCCTTGATGGAGTGTCCTGGTAGATTGAAGTGTTCTCCCACTGGTTTCTGGATTTTTCCATTTTTGATGTCATATTTGTGTCCATTTATTCTTTTGCATAGAGGCTGGCCGGTTTGTCCTATGTACAGAGCAGAGGGGCATTGTTGGCACATGAGAGCATATATCACATGGGGGGGGGGGCTGTGGCTCAGAACATCTCCTTGGCATTCAGAAGGTCCCTTGTTCAGTCCCTGGCATCTCCAGTTATAGGTGATGTAAAAGGCCTGCAGAGCCACTTCCAGACTAAGTAGACAATACTGACCTTGGTGGACCAGTGGTCTGATTCAGTACAAGGCAGCTGCATTTGTGTACAGGAACTAACATTTCATGCTATGGCCTCGTTTCAAAGGACTTGGCCACGACTTGTGATAAGTGCCTTGGTTCAGGTATTAAGACTTGCTTGGGTAACCTAGCAAGGGCTGTTTGCTCAATCCCTATAAACTTGTCCTGCCAAACCCAATTGCGTGATGTTCCTCTTCTCTTTCCCTGGGCAAATTGGGGCTGTCCCTTTTTTAACACATCCAGCACTCGGCAGGGTGCCCTCATACCTGCTACCCTGGGGAGATTGCTGGGTAGCTCTAGCATTTACTGAAATAGTTTACTAGGTAACTAGGTTAAGTACGGTGTCATCTACCCACTCGTTTATATAATGCTGGGCGGGCTGCTGGCAGAGGCCTCTGAAGGTGGTGTACTTTTGCAGCACTAACTGCCCACGGTCGGTGGAGGTGGAGCAGAAGTAGTTCTGGTGGGTTGCTGCTGACAGCGTCTGGGTGCGCAGGAAAGAATCGTTGCACATTTTTTCCTGGAGCTCCCTGCACTGGTCCTGCCCTGTATTGTATTACTGGGTGTGAAGCAAACTTATTAATACCTTCAGCACCTAGCAAAGCAGGCCAGTTTGTTGAAGCTTAACACTCAAAGCTCTGGAAACAAAGAGTCCCTACTGTGTCACATCTTGTCCTGTGGAAGACTATTGCCTGCAGCCTAAATGAGAGAAGCAGTGTGGAATAGTGGTTTAGAGTTTTAGACTAGGACCAGGGCGACCTGGATTCAGATCCACATTTTGCCATGAATCTCATTGGAAGCACCGTCCTAAGCGGAGTTACACCTGTCTACATCTGTTGAAGTCAGTGGGCTTGGAAGGGTGAAACTTTGTTTAGGATGACACCGTGGATGACCTTAGGTCAGAGCAATCCTTTTGTAGAGTCACCCCTGTCTAAGCCCACTGATTTCAGCAGGCTTCGGCTGGAGTAACTCTGCGCCAGGATTGCACAATTAGTTTCTGTCGGAGTAATCTTTCCCATGAGGTTGTTGTGCAGATAAAAGGGAGGAGGGGGGAATCTCTTACTGTACCTCAAGCTCCTCAGAAGAAGTGCAGACAAAAATGTAATTGATAGGAACAAATGCTTTGCTCTGCTGACTCTGTCGGTCAATACGCTTAAAATCCACAAATTGCTTCAAACAGGTTCACTGTGGCACATGGGAAGGAGAAAAGGGAGCAGTGTTTGATCCCCAAAGTATAGTCTGCTCCCATGAAAAATCAAACTTTTTTTTTTTACACACATGAATTTGCTTAACTGTATGCACTTTGTATACAGGGTGTTTTTTTTTTTTAAAAAAAAAGCACTATGTGCACATCACAGATACCTATCCCCCATACACATGTCTGAAAAACAACCCACAGTCAGGTTAATTTTCAACCTGATGCCCAAACCACAGGCCAGAAAGCCCAGAGGCCTGTATTAGTGGGCAGGCATCCCTGTCTGTTCTGTTCGGCATTCGTTACAAGTTTTTCCTTGCAGGCTTTGATGCTCACTGTTCTCCAGGTGTTAATTGTGTGGTGGCTGCCCATGTTCCTTGGCGTGAGAACCCTTGTAACAGTGTTCTGAGGGGTGAAAAAAGGATGTGGTGCCTGGTTGTGATTACATCACAACAGTATTGTCCAGTCTTTCAAAGAACACCCTGATCGCACCATGATGTTTGCCTGCCCTATTTGCAACCCAGCCCAACCTCTTGGCTGGGGCACCAGGACTTTTGTCAGAGAAGGCCCTATTGAGTGACCTCTGTATCAAGTGTGAAATCGTGGCTGTTCATCAGAGTTTGAATTAGGGGAGCTTGGCCTCTTCACACGTTACAGGGTACACAGGTTGGGTCTGGGTCTTGTGTCAAATGTAACACAAGTACATTTGAGTTGGGGGTTCTCAATTCCTGCACTTGCTGTGACGAATTGTTTCTTTATTTACTTCATTGTTACCTCTCCTTTCTCTCTGGTGGAGACTCAGAGTGACTTGCATCATTCTCCTGCCCTCCATTTTATCCTGTGAGGTAAGTTAGGCTGAGAGGGCGTGACTGAGCCAGGCTCACCCAACAAATATCCGTGGTTGTGTGGGGATTCGATCTTGGGTCTCCTAGATCCTAACCCAACATTCTAACCACTAAACCAAGTTGGCTGTCAACACCAAACTGGATCAGGACCACAGTACTCGTGGAAAAGGGGCTTCAGCCTTGTACCATTTCCATCAACCTAAAACTGGCCCAGGGGGCTACTATCTGAGCAAAGCCCCATTTTTCCCCTGGGATACATGCGGGCTTCCCCAATAGTCCTCTCCCATACTTTTTCAGGCACTGAGTTCTTAGTCTTGATATGTAGTGTAAGAGCAGGCTTCATGAGAGGACACTGAGGATGTCCACTTGGCCAAACACTACCTACGGGCTGTCAGAGATGTGACTTCCTCCCTCATGACTGCACATCAGGGGTCCCCCAAGCTTTTTCAGCCTGTGGGCACCTTTGGAATTCCGACATAAGATGATGGGCTCAGCCACAAAATATCTGTCTCAGGAGGCGGACCCAACTACACAGAGGAAGCCCTAGTGCAAGAGAGAAGAGGGGTAATTTTGAAAAATGCCCTGGGAAAGAGGAGTGAGAGAGAATAAAACCAACACCTCAAGACAGCTGCCTCTGAAACAATGTTATTTTAATCTGCACAGCCGGTCAGGTCTTCAGTGGCCAGTCAGAAGCCATGCTGGGCAAGAGCCCCACCAGGACCCATCCACATTCTAAAAACACTGGGCGCCAAGAATGGTTTCTGTGGTCATCATGGTGCCCATAGGCACCCATGTTGGGGACCTCTGCTGTACATGTTCCCAGAGTTTGCCTACAGAGCTTGGAGTTGAGGGGAGGGTGGCCACAGCTGACAGAAGCTGGCTTCTGACTTTCTCCAGAGAAGGAACAGGTGAAACTGCCCTGAGGTGACATTATTGTTGTTGTTAATTCAAATATGTCAAAATAGAATGACAATTTGAAGAAGACCAGATTAAAAGAAGTCCCAGATGGCGTCCTTAAAAATTACGTCCCAGTTCTGGACTGCCTGGCCACTTTCTGAGCAAAGGGGAGAGGAAGCACAAGATCAAAATTAAGGAGAGGGGGAAAGGGAGAGGGTGCCAGCCACGATAGAAAACCAGAAAACCATTGCTGATCTCAACCGAAAGCCTGGCAGAACATCTCTGCCTTGCAGGGCCTGTGGAATTGCATAAGATCCCTCAGGGCCCTGGCGGTATTAGGCAGAGAGAAGCAATGAGAACTCCAGTGCAGGTGAAGAGACTATGGGCCTCTCTTCTGTTCCTCCGTGCCTGTCACAGATCATTGCATGTGGGAGCACTTTCTGCATGTTCACCTCCGTGGGACAGATAGTTGGCAGATGGGTAGGATTGCCAGCTCTGATTGGGAAATAACTGGAGATTTTGGGGGTGGAGCCTGAGGAGGGCAGGGTTTGGGGAGGGTTTGCCATAGAGTCCACTTTCTAAACTGGCCATCTTCTCCGGGTGAACTGATCTCTGTCGCCTGGAGATCAGTTGTAATAACTTGAGATCTCCAGTCAACATCTGGAGGTTGGCAACACTATAGTTGGGCTTGGAAGGACCTGAAGCTGGAGTGGGTTGAGAATCTTAAAGGAGTCAACTTTCAAAGAGTTTGAGCAACCTCTTAAACTTTTTTCACTGGTGGCCCATGCCTGTCTGTATTTGTATGACACGAAGCCTGGTATTGACCCATTTTGTGTTGTCTGAAGAAGCAGCAGACCTGAATTAATCCTCTCTTCAGGCAGAATAAGATAGCCAAATCTGTGCTCTGGCAAGGTCTGCTTGGCCTGATTTACTTGCTGCTCTTCATTGCTTACAAAGCAGTACTCAGCCACCTTCTTTTGAGGTTCTATGAGACTTTCTCCCAGGAATGTGAGTTTAGGATTGCATCCTTAGACCTGTGTACAGTGCACTTCTATGGTGGAAGAACATTGCATCAAAGGTAATTCTTACTATGGCATCTTGTAAATTGAGATGTTTTTTCTTCAGTGCAGTTTCTGTGACGGACAAGAAATGGGGTCTACATAACAGATCTTTAGTTAGATGTTTATTTATTTATAAATTTAATTCTTAGACTGCCTTCCCCCAGTACTTGGGATTCAGGCAGTGTACAGCATTTAAATACAATTTAAAATAATTTAAAACATTTAAAAATATGTTTGATCTAGAGATTTAAGTGTCCTGGTGTGTAGCCATCTGTAGGATCCCATTGCTTTTAAGGATGCTGGTACGTTGGTGGGAGTGATTCATTGACGGATGTTGGTGGTAGAAGTTAGCGTTGTGATGACTCTCTGAAGAGAATATTTAGGTTGTCTGCCCAGAGTTTTAAAAAATGTGAATCATCAGTGAACAACAGGTATATCAGTTTTGATTAATCTGTCCTCAAGGCGATTATCATGATGGTTAAGAAACAGATTTGGATCTTTGAGCAATGGTTTCTAAAGGCTACCAATTCAACCTTGTATTTTGGGACAGGTTCCCCTGGACTGTTCTTTTGTCTCTGAATGAATTGGGGCATTTGCTTGCTTGAAAACACACATGTATCAGTGTGAATAGCATAGAAAGAAGCCTTCAAAGAGCAAGCCAGCATGATGTACTGGATAGACGGGTGGACTAGAATACAGGAGACCCCGGTCCAAAGCCCTGCTCTACCATGGAAGCTTGCTGGGTGACCCTGAGCCAGTTATGCAGTCTTGGCCTACAAGGTGGTTGTGAGGATAAATTGGAGAGGAGAATGATGTAAACCACTTTGGGTCCCAAATAGGGTATAAATGAAGTAAATAAATAATATATTATAGCCATCTGCCTCATATGCTGATTTGCTGTTTACAGAAGGACTTTGGTTTGTATGTACTAGTGGAGTATGTGAGTGTGCATGTTCCCCCGAGGGCATCGTTGAGACCCTGCTATCCACAGTGAAGCTAATGTGACTTTGTGGCTGTCATATAAATTATGACTGGGGGAGAGCCATGTCTGAACCCTCCTCTTGCCAAGAAGACCACTGGGCCAGTCATTCATTCTGTCTCCCTCTGAAACTAATCTGCCTTATAGAGTTGTGTGACTAAAATGAGGGAGGGAGAAGCATTGGGAAAGGTACTTGGATTGACTGTCAGTAGTGTCAAGATGCCCTTGAACATAAGAAAAGCTCTGCTGGTTCTGATCAATAATCTATTTTAGTCCAGGATCCTGTTTCTCCACAGAGTGGCCAACCAGATGCCACGGAAGGTCCAAAAGCAGATGTTCAGAAGCAAAATCCTCACCCTGCTCCCCACCCCCCTGGTAATTAGTTTTGAGAGGTATACTGCCTCTGCTTCCATTTAGCTATCCATTTTAGTTAGTTCTGCTGTCATTAGTTTGGTTCTTGCTGTAGGTTGCTTGCTGAACATGGTGCCTCTGGATGTGTAGGTGGTTGGCCAGAAAGTGAAAAGAGTGTAGGAGCTGGTGGCACAGGGTGTTGCTCTGAGCTGAAAGTAATGTGCCAAGTTCTCTAGGAAATGGAAAACAGTGGGATGAGGAGAGCTCCATCTCTGAGTCAAAGACGCGCTTAATGGTTGCCAGCTCTCCCCCTCTGTGCCCACTCACTCCCTGGAATTGCTGCAGAGCAGAGTTTTAAGTTTAGTATAAGTATGATTCTGGTGTGAGCTGGGAAAAAAAATAAAGCATGGGGGAAATTATCTTTTTAAGCGCCAGTGACTGAATCTCTCGGATGCCATTATTGAACTTGCGGGGCCATCCTAAGGAGAGTGGTGCCCTTCTTAGCCCATGAACTTCAATGGACTCTTAAACAGATCTACTCAGACTCCAACTCAGGTCTATTCAGAGGAAAGTGTTCTTAGGACTGCTCTGATGGTGGCCTTCCATCCCATCCAAGTATTAACCTGGACCTACCTTGCTTAGCTTCTATGATCTAGCGATATTGGGCTATCCTGGGCCATCTACGTCAGGGCATAATTCTGTTTAGGATGTCACCGTAAAATACTGTCCCTAAATAAACAGGCAGGGAGGCAAGGATACATTTGAAGAGAACTCGCTGGTCAGTTGCGCCATTAAGGTGTGCCCGTAATTTGCTATAGAGGATGGGTGTCCCAGAAAGCCAGAGGGCTTATTCAAGATTATTTTGTGCAGATTAGTGAATCCTTAAACCTGCCCTATGTTGCTCACAATTGAAAGAGGTTCAAGAATAGTTACATTTAGATTTTCTGCATTAAAAAATATAATGCCTGATTGTGCATTCTAATCCACATCGTGAGTATGAAATGGGTAGTATCCCCCCCCCACCCAAGATTACTACAGTGTGTCACTTTGGCCTTGTATATGTGATGTTAGAGAACTATTAGAACTATTTTATTAGGCTAGTTTTCTGTATGTGAAAGTCATACAAGCTTTGGAAACAAAGCTCTTTTTACGAAGTCGAATGGAAAAGTATTTTGTACTGTGGAGCATCCACCATGTCCAACTTGAAGAGGGGTGGGGAGTGCAGGACAGGATAAGGATCTTCAACCATTATAAGATCCCACCACATACTTGAATAACTACAAGAAGGGTTAAGCAACCTTCTGTTTTGCACCTTCCTGACACCCCGGTGAAAGCATAGGCGTTTAGATGAATATCCTCTTATGCCTGAGAAAAGCTCTGGCAGTAGGAGCACGGTGCAGGCTAGTTTGGGTGGTCTGAGGGCCCCATCATTTGCTTTCCTTTGTCCTGGATCCTCCAAAGCCAGCTCCCTCCTTGACCAGGTGCCTCCTGCCAGGAGCAGAGGGGCTGCAGTGGCCATCCTTGGAGCTCACCCAATGAAATCAGGAAGTGTGGGGTGAGGACTGGGGAGAACTTATGTTCTCTTCTTATGCCCTGCTGGATCAGACCAGTGGTCCATCTTGTCCAGCATCCTGTCTCACACAGTGGCCAACGAGTTGTTCTGGGGGGGGCAAGAATGGGTCATAGAGGCCAAGGATTTCCCCTGAAGTTCCTTCCTGGCATTGGTGTTCAGAGGTTTGCTACCTCTGAATGTGGATGGTCCCTTTAGGGAGAGGGAGTGTGACAGGCTGGGGGTGGGGGGGAGACTTCCCTGCCATTTCCCCTTCTCCTCTGTGTTTTTCCTCAGGTCATGATTTGTCTTTTGCAGAAGCAAAGCATGGCAATTGTCCTCCAGTATGAGTATATTCTCCCGGGTTCCACGTAAGAAAGACCTGCGTATGGCTTGTGGGATGTGCCCACCTGCCGAGACCGTGGGTGCTGGATTGCCAGATCAGCTGGGTAATCTTTTGAGTATGAATCCTTCTGCCTACTGGATGAACAGATCATACATCTGATGAAGGGAGCTCTGACTCATCAAAGCTTCTGCTGGAATAAATTGTGTTAGATATCGTGGGACTCCTGTTTGTTTGTTGCTACAGTCTTAACGCAGTTGCTCATCTGAAATATTCCAGTATGGGGTTCCATAAAAGCATATATGCTAAAATATTGCAGAAAAAGACACTGATCTGCATAGAAATATGGGTGTTCCTCTTGACTGAGGAGCAGGGTGCTTAATTTGTACTTGGAAACCAGTGAGTTAGGGTGCTTAATTTGTACTTGGAAACCCGTTGTTGTCAAAGGAAAATAGCTTTATTGATAGTCTTATTTGTTCTCCTGCATTCTGTGTGTGTGCGCTTGTGGGGAGGGTGGAATGCGAGTCTAAATAAGTAAATACATACATATAAATTAAGGATTCTACATCAACTGGAATTAGCAGACATTCTCCCAAGATACTTCTTTCTAGCTGTTGATCTCCAACCAGACAACTTCCCGTTTCCTTCTTCACAATGACTTCCAATCAATGATCCCTCTAAGCTGCAGAGTCTTGTGAGCAAAAATTCTAGTCTGTGAGCTACTGGCATTAAAGTTGTGAGTGAGCGATTTGGCTACCGCATCAATTAGTTTGCTCTGGAGCCATCCTTCCTGAGTTAAGACAAAAATGTGTGAGCCGGAGGCTAAAAAACTGTGAGCTAGCTCACACTAACTCAGCTTAGAGGAAAGACTGCTCCCAACATAAACACTTGTATTAATTTCAAATGTAACCAGAATTCTATTGGTTTGACCAAACAGCCTGACTTAGGAAGTCGTAAAACACACTTAAGTCTTCTATAGGAAGGGGAGAAAGATTTTCTTTTTTGTACTAGCAATTTAGATTTGAGTTGGAGAATAACAGTGACTGTCTGCGATGCCCTAGTAATATTTTTAAAATTCTGGCAATTTAATATACCACCTTAATTTTATTGTTTTGCTGCCTCTAACAAAGGTATAAATGAAACTGCATGCAGCTATTGTCTGTTTTCTTTGTTTTATAATTCCCATTTTCTCATGGCTAACCTCCCCCCAGTTTAAGGATGTCTGTTTTGCCCTGGGTTCTGCTCAGAAGTTCTGGCCCACATCCATGTATGTTTCAGCCTGTTTAGTGTTATGTTAATCCAGCCTAAACCCTTTGAAATCAATGGATTTAGAGTAATTTAATGTAGGATTTGCTTCATCAGTTGATTGAAAATTTCAACTGATATTTTTCAAGGCAGTGGAGTCAGATGGGACCAGTGAGGTCTGCATAAATGTTATGGCTGCCATGATTTACCTGTGTCAAGATGTAAGTATGTGTTAATTTGTTGGCAGCTACTCTTTTCTAAAGCGTCAAATCACTACAGAGAGAGACTGATTATAAAGTTTGTTAAGGATAAACTGTCCACTTGGATTCTTGGTGATGATCACACAATGATGTTGCCATATCAATAGCTGCCTCGCAAACTGCATCAGTTGCATTTCAGTTAAAAGGGTAAATCAGGGGTCATTTCGAGTAGGAACTCAGGGGAGCGCAGCTCCAGGAGTTGGTGCCAGCTCCCCCCCCCCACCACGGGGGTATGCCTGCTTGTGTCATGGCTGCAGCAAAATGACCCGTCCCCTGGAAAGGCCCTTGTTCCTCCGACCAGCCTTCTGAAGGCTTCAGCCACCACTGAAGCTATCCTCCCAGAATAGTGGTATTTCTGAGGCTTGGATTAGTAGCTGTCCCCTCTCTGCCAGCTCTTCCTTCCTTCCTTCCTTCCTTCCTTCCTTCCTTCCTTCCTTCCTTCCTTCCTTTCCGACATACTTCAGGTGGTGTAGCATATGCAAATAAGTTATGCTAATGAGTTATGCTAATGAGCTCCTGCACCTCTTTTTCTACGAAATGACCCCTGGAGTAATGCTCATTTATGCACTGCAATGGCCAGCAAATTCTAGCTGTTTCCTCTGCTGGAGTCATACCAGCTCTTATCCAGCTTGTGGAGATACTTGAGCACATATGTTGTGTACGAGAGGGAGGAGAAAGCACTGAGAGGCATGAGAGTAGGGAGAAAGGGCCTTGGTGCGGTTGGTGTTTGTATCAACAAGTTCCCACTAGGAATGCCCTCTTTCAAGGGGCCTTACTCATAAGCAGCTGGACAGTGGCCTCTAGGCTTACTGGGTGCCTGCTAATAGCAGGGAAACTGGTAATTGTTGCTAGTGCCTGCCAACACTCATCTGGTCAGCAGGCAGAAACAGGCCAACAAAATGGTGGTGAGGGTGGTGATATCTTTGTTGCTGTGTAATGATGTCATTTCTGGGACAGTGCTGTAGTATGCACCCAGAAAGTCCATAGATTTTCTCTATAGAACCCCCCAACCACCACCACCTTTAGTAAGTGCCTGCCTTCCCCTACCTCCTACTGGTTTCTGGGCTTGGCAACCCTAGTGACCATTAATGTGCTCAGATGGGGAAGGGGAGAGGGAGAGAGAGAGAGGATGCCTGTATTTTTCTCTGCCTTTGCTTCCAAGCTGGAACACTGTTCTTTTGGAGTATCCCTAGACATCTTCCTCTAAGCATCTACTTTCCAGGTTTTTCCCATCCGTCCTTGGTACATTCTTAATCAAATTTGCCTGACTGTGAAGTTTTTGGAAAGTCTAGGAGCCGTAGCATACTTTCAGCCTGGGAAAGTTTGAATGTTTGAAGGTCTTGCCCACATGGGACTAACCTACCTCACAGGGTGTTAGTTATAAGGATAATATAGAGAACTATGCTGTAAGCTTCTTGGGCTCCCCATTGGTGAGAAAAGTGTGATGTGTAACAACATCAGCTAATGTCCCTGAATACTAAGAGATTGATCGAGTAGTTAAAATCCACACAGCAACTCCACAACCACTTGACACAGATGGCTGAGAGAATGCACTGTAAATTCTGCGCCAACCAGAGGAAAATGTTAAAGGGCCTCCAAAGTAGGTACCCAGGGTTGATTTTTTAAAAAACTTTGAATGCTTCCACCCTTTCATTTTCAGCCTGTCGAAAACAAAATCATGGCAGTATATTCTGGAACAAAAATTGTGCTCTTGAAATTGGAGTCCACTAGTCTGCGATGGGTTGTAAGGGCAGCGATAAAATAAACAATGTTGAGATGGGAAAGGTGCTCTATTTATTTATCGTATGGCAGAATTACACACAGGAAGCATATAATAATATAAAATACGTAACCAAGTTGATGCAACCGGTTTGCTGTGATTGAGCAGTTTCCCTAAATACTAAATTTTCACTCCACTCAGTCGCAGCTGGGGAGAGTTCAAAGAGCCCTGTCACACTTCCCTGTCCTCTGTCAAGACTTAAGTTTTTTCAACATGACAAAAGAACCTCCGGTGACAAAGCTGGTCTTTTTGTGACAAGGAGCTGCACTCCCAGCACAGTTAAATATCTCCCAAGGTTCTAAGAGACTCAGCCTTGGCGGAAAGGGTAAATGGCCTGTTCCAAAAGCCAAATGTCACCTCAGCGTTTCGCACTAGACTGTGGATACTGGAGGGTGTGGGTCTCTTTGTCAAGTGCAAGGCAAATGTTTAGACACTGGACTCTTAAAACATAGAGAAGGGCCATTGGGAAAGAGTCGTCATCTGCTGGCTCATCTGTGGGAAGTCTTCTGTCACACTTGTGTGTTTTTTATTGGGTTAAGTACAACTGAAGTACAAATTGGCCTTCAGAATAGCTTGGGATATTGTGGAGGGAGGGGGAGAAGTTGTGCTTTCTCATCCTTATTTAGAACGTCCAACACAATTCCTGTGCAGTTCGAGTCCCAGTGAGAAAGGCGGACTATAAATAACGTAAATAAATACATTTTTCACAGTCTGCATTGGCGGAGTCATGATCATGCAAGCTTACTTCAAAGTGACTGACGTGCAGAAAATGTTGTTCGTCTTTGAGGTGCTACCAGACTTGAATTTTGTTCTGCCTGCTGCAGACTAATTTGGCTACCATACAGCCTGAAACTATTTACATGTGTATGTCTGTCAGTGCCGAGACATCTGCACATAATGTTGGTAAAAACAAAACAAAAAAACCCCTAATTCTGAAACCAGCACTGAATGTTGCTGTGCTAGGGAGGAGCAATTGCTGGTTCTGCTAGAATATTTTAATTTGCTTAAATGTTTGGGGTTTAAAAAATGTTCATGGTTAACTCCTGTCCAAGGGAAGGCAAATAAATGAGGCAAGAATAGCAAAAGAAAAGAAAAAGAGTTCCCTCTCAAAACAGGTCATGTTAGGGACCTAGTTTACCCTTACTTGTGGGAATCCCCAAACTTGGGAATTCCCAAAGACATTGCTGTCTCATAACAGCAAGCTGTTTCCCCCACCCACCATCTTTTCTCCTTGGGAATGACCCTGACCATTTGTTCTGTAGGGGTAGTATCTTGTGGGGAACTTTCAAACCTTCCGTGGGCTTATATGTGAGATCATTTCATGCCACTTGGCTGCCCCCTAAAATACCTTTTGTCCATGGCCAGCCATCGGCTTTGTTTAACACTTTTTGTGAATGAGTGCCTTGTGTGTGGACTCATCTTGCTTTTGACCATCCCACTAGGGTGATAGAAACTTGGTTCAAAGGTGGCCTTATCTCTCGCTCGTGGGTGCATTCATATAAGTAATGTGGAGAGTCAGATCTGATTGTTGATTTCATGAAGGAACTGGGGGGCTACTGTGAACTTGATTCATATGGCGGTAGTAGGAAAAGGCTGTTTTCTGTTGGAGGAGCTTTCCTCTCTAAGATTGCCAGTTCCTGGTTGGGAGATTCCTGGAGATTTGGGGGCACACCTTGGGGAAGATGGGGTTTGGGAAGGGAAGGGCTTCAGCAGAGTCTAATGCCATAGAATCCACTCTCTAAAGCAGGCATTCTCTCCAGAGGAAGGAACTGATTTCTGTAGTTTGTAGATCAGCTGGTAATTCTGGGAGATCACCAGGCCCCACCTGGAGGTTGGCAACCCTACCTCCCACTCCTGCCTTTGTGTAAAGATAGAACTGGGCTTTGAAGGGAGAGTGGACTGAATGCTTCTTGGTGGGTGCTGTTTCTGCTTCTTTGAATTCATTGGCTCAGGTGTTAACACAATGCAATAGTTAAGGGAATGACAGATGGGTAAAGCGGGGTGGGGTGGGGGGACAGCATAAAAGCTGCAGAGAAAGAGATTCTCCAGCACTTCTGAGGGGAGAAAGGGTTTGGGATGACCTAGAAGAAGTTGGGGGGGGGGTTTCTGTGCATGAGCCAAGGGGCAGGAGCTCAGCAGAGAAGGGGAGGCGGTCATGGAGTATCATTATCTGATCAGCTGTGGCCTGGGAGGCTTTTGGAAATCTGGGTCAGAGCAGCTCTGGATTCCTTCTGCTGGGAGATGGGATGTGCAGAGGCTGAACCACCTCTCTTCCAGCTGAACAAATTGGGCTTTGTACCAGGGTGGTTGGTGTGCAATCCGATTGTGCTCCAAACTCGTCCTTGGGAGGCCCCTCCCCATCTGTTTCGGGTTTCACTCCCTTAGAACAATTGGCTTTTATCTCCCTGGTTGTGTGGCAAAGGAGTATTTGGAGGTTAGCTATCGCAAGGAATCCTTTCTGTGTTTCAGGGCTCTGAAGGGGATTATCGGCATAGAACTGGTTTGTCTAGTGGAGAAGGAAGATGCCAGCCAAAAAGGAGCTCTCTGCATTCCTTGTGCAGTTGAGTTCTTGCAGTGTCAGTGGAAGGGTTTTTCAGTTCTGATCTCTAAGAACCTTCTCTTAAATCATAAGAAGAAGAGAAAAGATTGGATTTATACCCCGCCCTTCACTACCCAAGGGAATCTCAGAGTGGCTTACAAACTCTTTACCCTTCTCCTCCCCACAACAGACACCGTGGGAGGTAGGTGGGGCTGAGAGAGCTCTTTTCAGAACTGTCCTTGAGAGAACAGCTCTGACAAAACTATGGCTTGCCCAAGGTCATCCAGCAGGTGCAAGTGGAGGAATGGGGAATTAAACCCGGTTCTCCCAGATTAGAGTCCACGCATTTAACCACTACACCAAACTGGCTCTCAAGAACTTCCACAGTAGCCATGCTGGATCAGACCAGTGGTCCATCAGACTAGCCATACTTGGTCAGACCAACGGTCTATTTAGCCCAACATCCTGTTTCAAACAGTGGCCAGTTAAATGTCACAGGGAAGGCCACAAGAAGGGGCCACAGACTCTTGCCCTCCTCTGCTCCCCATCATCTGATGCTGAGCTTGGATGAACTGTGCCTGTTGCCTGGCAGGAGATGGCTGGGCAAGAAGCCAGAACAGGTTGGACTTGCTCTAGAGCGAAGATCAAGACACTCTTGGCTTATGATGCCACATCCCTTTTTTCCAGGTGCAAAATGAAACATGCAATGGCAGTAGAACCCAAGGGTTGCATCTTGGCTTGTATTCTGAAGTGTGCAGAATGCATTCAGTGGCAACCAAGAGATGCACAACACTGGGCTGAGGGACTGGGCCCTTGCTTCACTTCTCAGGGCTACTCTGAGGTATGGTTGTGAAGGCAAGCTCTGATATGGTATGAAGAAGCTTGGAAGGAACTTCCTACTCTTTTTGTCTGACACAAGCCACTTTTGGGTGTTCAGCAAACCATTGTTTGCCTATACATCTGAACTGGCAAAATAGTTTGCAGTTATTGTGCAAAACAAGATTGCAAACTGTGGTTTATTCTCTTTTTGCAATCCTACATTGCAGGGCAAGTGGAAATTACTGGCTGTCAGGTTTGGTTGTAATGGCAAATTTTGGTTTGTCAAAACCCAGGAATACCTAAAATGTTTGTAGTTTGCAAGGGGAAATGGGAAAGAACTGGTGGAACCCAGACCGAAGTTCCTTCTGGATCTTTTCACCATGCTTCACCATTCCTTCTAAACCCTGCCCAAGATCAAAGAGCTTCCAATATGCAGATTCTTTAATGTTCAATTAATGCCAACAGGAATTCTGAATTGTTAATTAAACTGTTCTAAATCCATTGAATTCAGGGGCTTAGAAGGGTAGAACTCTGCTTAGATTTGCGCTATAAATCTTCTACAGCCTGGAGTCACCTTGAATTTGTCAGTTCAAACATTACAAAAATAACATCTTGGTTTGCCCCAATTTGTTAAATATCATGTTTATTTTTAAGAATAAAAGCTAACAACCTCCTGAAGTATATATCCATTTTGTGTGACTTTTTGAGTAATTTTTTAAAAAAAGAAAAACGTGTGTTTTTTCTTTTCCATAAGAACTAGATACTTAGGTAAATTAAAAAAGCTGCAGAGGAAGATTTTAAAAGGGACTCCATACCAAAGAAAAGTGTGGATCCCAGTAGGATTTCTGGTTTTTATTAAAGTCACTTTATATGCTTGTTAACAAATATTATAGTAACATTGCCTAAAATGTATTTTCAGGAAATGATTTAGGAAAACAATTCTAATGCTTCAGTGATGTTAAAATAATATGAATAAATACATCTTTTGGACATTTTATGCTGAATTTATATAGCTAAAACAAGATTCCTCCTTTTACCATAACGAAAATATTAAGCACTTTGGGGAAAGTGGGGGGGGGGGGGGGAGGAGGATAGTCCTAATTACACCATCTGGTTGTTCATGCGACTTGAGGTTTCAAATTTCCTTATCTCCACCTGGGCCCAGTTGAGTCAATTCTGACTTAAAGATCCTGTTTTGATTTGAAAGCAAAACTATGTTTTAGCATCTAAGAGTACTCATTCTTAACAGATCACCGGTGGCTAAATAAATAGGTTGTCTGTGCCTCTGAGTAAAATGTACAATGTTAGCTCGTTGGTTCATTCCTGTAGGGGGACACCATGGGAAATCTCAGGACGGAAAACCATGTTGGAGATTTGGACTGGTTAATGGAAGATGTGTCCCCCATCAAAACAAATTGACTTCAAGGATTTGCCTGTAATCTCCAATTTGGTCCTGGAGACCTTTTGTATTTGGTTCATTCAATACTGTTTTGGATGATGTCTTAAAGGAGCCCTTTGTTTTATACTGAGCCTTGAGAGAAAAGCCTGCATACAACATGTGTGTGAGCTTTCAGAGATGTATAATCGTTTGCAAAGTAGACCCATGTGGTACTTTCATTCCTGATGCTGTAAACATGTTTGTGTGTCGCTTTTCTCCTGTGTCTGCAAAGGAAAAACATTTTGTATGAAGCAGTCCTGGGGGTGGGTGGCTCCCCGATGGAGTATGATCTCTTTCTTACAGCAATGTGATTCCTGTTTCTATAACAAAAGAATGGGCCCTTGTATTGAGGAAGACAGATTCATATCTTCCCTTTGTGACAACCTCTGTGTGGCCTTACAGAATGTGAAGTTCTCTTATACTGAATCTAATTTATTAATCTGTTTAGGTCTGGATTGTTTGCTGAGTCTGGTGGCAACTCTCCAGGGTCTTGGGAACATAAACCCTCCCCACACTGCTGCTGGGTTAAACCAACAGTCCATCTAGTCCAGCATCCTGTTTTCCACAGTGGTCACCCAGAAGGCCCACATAGGCCATAGCCTCCCTCTGTTAATGCCTCTCAGCAGCAGACATTCAGAAGTATCTTGTCCAGAAGTCTCAGTTAGCCTTCATGGCTAGTAGCCCATGACTGGACCTTGCTAGAAGAAGAAGAGGAGGAGGAGATTGGATTTATACCCCGCCCTTCTCTACCCAAAAGAGTCTCAGAGCAACTTATAAACTCCTTTCCCTTCCCCTCCCCTCCCCTCCCCTCCCCTCCCCACAACAAACACCCTGTGAGGTAGGTGGGGCTGAGAGAGCTCTGACAGAAACCGCTCTTTTTCAAGAACCGCTGTGCCAGAGCTGTGGTTTGCCCAAGGTCACCCAGCAGGTGCAAGGGGAGGAGTGGGGAATCAAACCCGGTTCTCCCAGACTAGAGCCCACGCTCCTAACCACTACGCCAAACTGGCTCTTGCTGCTTCAGATCCCAGAGATGTTGCCTTGGGGGAGGGGGCGGTGTTTCCAGCTAGATGCTTTACTACTGAGCCACAACTTCTCTCTTGGGCAATTCCCTTTCTCCACTTGTAAAATGGAAGCAACCACAAGTTGGCTGAATTGTCAGTCATGACTGGACCAGTCATTGGAGAGCTAGCGTGGTTTAGTGGTTCGAGTGTCAGACTAAGTCAACCTAGCTTTGAATCACCAGTCTTCCATGTTTGCTGGGCTGGTGAATGGGCCAATCACACACTCTCAGCTTAACCTACCTCACAGGGTAGTTATTGTGAAGATAAAATGAACAAAGAGAGAATGGTCTTGTAAGCTGCTTTGGATCCCTGTGGAGGAGAAAAAGCGGGGATATAAATACATTTTGAAAACAACACAAATACTAGAAATTATTGAGTAAATTAAAAGTGGTGTATGGATAATAGTAGTAATGTACATCTCTGTTCACCTCAAATACCCTGTGGGTCCTTTTCTTCCCTTCATAAGATGTCTCCACCCCCTTCTTCCATCTGGTCTTCTCGCTTTCTTACCTCATGCCCTTCTCAAAGGAAGGACTCTTCTGCCCTTGCCAAGCTTTCTTCTTAGTTTTATTTGCTCCAGACCCCTCTCCTCACACACCAGGGTTAATCTTGTGTAGAGAAACAAACCAAACTGCCCCCCCACCATTTTGATTATAGAGGGAGTGAGCTTAAAGAAACTGTTGGAGGCAGTATGATTGACAGGAAAATGTTCATTTTGAAAGATGATGCTGGACCAGGCAAATTTCTTTTTGCCAGATGGGCCTCTTCTCCCTCATTTTCTTCTAAGCCTTATCCTTTGGAGTATCGGGCCTATTCTTAGGTTTGCTTTTCCAGGTTGTCTTGAGCTTTGTTATCAGTTGCAATTCAGCAGTCTGTCTTTCTAATCTCCCTTTCAAAGGGGTCATGAAGCTCAAGATAATGCATCCCCCTGGATTGAATTGAGACCTAGGTTTCCTGTCTCATTACCCATGTTGATTTCTCCACGCCTTCTATATCTGCATATCACACCTAATCCAGTCACACCTACTATTGTCATTTGCCTGCTAATATCATTTGGTACCTGAAATCACTCCTCTTTCCAATACATAGGACAGATGAACTCACATTCTAGCTTTGTCTGGAGCAGTGACTCACGAAAGCTCATACCCTCACACAAATTTTGTTAGTCTTTAAGGTGCTGCTGGACTCTTACTCTTTTCTACTACTGCTGCAGACAGACTAACACAGCTACCCATCTTCATCTATCTTTTGGGGTTGGTTTGCTTTTTAAAAATTACTTTTGCAGCTGCTGCCCCTGCAAGAATTTATGTATCATTGGTGAATATGAAACCTATGGGTGATAATTATGCAGATTAATGGAGCTTTCATTTTCTTCAACTGCAAAGAAACATGACCCAATGCGAAAGAAAGGATATGTGTGTGAGAGAGAGAAAGAGAGAATATACATCCCCCCCCCCATCAGTTTGCAACCCCCAGATCTTCGATGTGGTCTCTGTGCTTCACACCATGGGTTTCTGCGCCTGCGCAGGAATTCATCAGTATCTGACAGCTTTAACGGATTTTTGCGCCCAGAGCCTCCGGGCATGCGCGGAGCCCCGCGCGCATGCCCAGAGGAGCCGGGCGCGGACATCCCACCAGTTCTCTTCTGACCGCCGCGCAGCTAGTCGCTTTTTTCATCGGTTCAGATTAGTTCTTTGAAAGCTCTTCATTCTCTTCGTTTTTGACATCGGACTGTTTTTGACAACTCTTTCGGATCTTTACCTGGACTTGGCGACCGGAATTTCAGGGAAGTTTACTTCCAAAACCTCACCCCACCCCCCACCCCCTCTCCTCAGCGCTCATCTATGAGTCTGTGGGGTGCTTCAAACGTTGTGCCTCCTGTGGCGGCAAACTCGCAGCACCAGACGGTCACTCATTGTGTATACTCTGCCTGGGGGAATCGCACCGCCCGGATTCGTGCCAACATTGTGCTAAGTTTTCGAACCAGACCAGGAAAAACAGAGCAGCCCGGCTTAGGGTAGCACTCCTGGAAGCGGCGCTCCGCCCGTCCACACAGAAGTCCCCCGATATGGACGTGTCGGCATCGACATCGACAGCGAGACCACCTACAGCGAGATCACCTATTCCGAGACCGATGTCGGACACAGGGACGACAACAGCTAAACGGCTGGCTCCGCCGCAATCTTCGGCGTCCACGCCCGTTAAAAAGAAGAAAAAAGATGAGACAGAGAAACGTCTTAAAAAATCGGGTCCCAGTAAGCCCCGCTCTAAGGGCCGGGATGTCGATCCCCCTCCGATCGATGTGGTAGAACAGCCGCAGTCAACACCAGCAGTCCGTCCGTCGTCGACACCGATGTCGACGGGAATAGTTCATCTCTTAGACTCCCCCATCAGGGAGCCTGATGTGCATTTACCACAAGACATCATCGATACCGAGATTTTTTCAGGCCCACCTTACATCTCGGGATCACAGCACCGAGACAGATCGGGAGAGGGCTCTTCGATATCTTCACGACACTCGATCTCCTCGGAAGACAAGAGATCCACTCGACTGGCTACGGAAACCTGACGTCGATCCCCGGCGCCTCGGTCTCCGTATCGACCACCATGTGAAATGGATAGACGCCATGATCGGCAGGCGAGATCTCCATCGCGCCATCTTCGATACCCATCTCCGCATTGGGAAGCTGAACACCACCGATATCGACCGTACTCCACTATGACGCAGTGGCACCCTCCCTACTGTCCAAGCTGGGATAGACCAACGTCGCACCGCTCGCATTCCCCTCGATACTACTACCCTACAGCAACTGTCTCTAAGCCACCCGAAGAACCATCAAGAGGACAGCATGATCAACATCGACACCGATCCCAATCACCGCAAGACGACCGTAGGCACCCTCCTGCTTCGATGCCACAGAGACACATATTGGCACCGACACCGACACCACTGCAGATCCCAGTGACGGAACCTCCAATCATACCACAGCAGGTGTCTGACTCTTCGGAGGGAGATTCGGAGGGAGATGAATCTTCCCCGCACAGCTCCCCGGCTCATCCATCACCAGACCCGGACACTTCTCAAAATCTCCCGATATCACCATTGGAGGACAACCCTGCTTATGGAGAGTTGATCAAGCGTATGGCACATACTCTGGGAATAGCTACGGTACAGCCGACTCCGGTCATCACAGACCCAGTTTTTGATATTGTCCAAATGGATACATCAACATCAGTAGCTCTCCCCATGTTCTCTGTTTTGCTGCAAACAGTAAAGTCACAATGGGACAAACCGGCATCAGCACCGGTATCGACCCGCAGGCTTGACCACATGTATCGCCTGCAAGAAGTGGATCTGGAATTCTTACATACTCACCCGAAGCCCAATTCCATGGTGGTCACTTCATCCACCCGAACCAAAAAATCGCACTCTACACCATCAGACAGAGAGAGCAGGAAACTAGACTCCTTCGGGCGCCGTTTTTATTCTACGGGGATTTTGGGCCTGAAGACGGCCAATTATTTAGCGTGTATGGGATGTTACCAATACGCTCTATGGGAAAGGATGTCCGAACACATCGCGTCTCTCCCAGACGAAAGAAGACTACCGGCAAGACAGGTTCAGAAGGAGGGCCTCCTTCTAGCCAAGCAACAGATCAACTCTGCGAAACACTCATTAGATGCTGCCTCTAAGACCATGTCGTCAGCCATAGCTCTGCGCAGACACTCCTGGCTGCGCACTACCAATTTGCAATACGACACAAGATCACTGGTTGAGGACCTACCATTTGATGGCCAGGGCCTGTTCCATACGACGACGGACAGGGTCCTTCAAGATATGGACAAAAGCATAAAAGCGTCAAGAACCTTGGGAGTTTCTGCCCCACTATCCAGACAGTTTAAACCACGCTCTTGGACAAGACCATGGTCCAGACGCCAATCGTCGAGATCATCCCCCGAACAGACCCGGCGTCCTAGAACATCGCCGAATACACACCGCCCACAGCATTTTGGCAAGCAGAAGACATCATCAGGTCCTCCCACGGGACGCCAAAAGTTTATGCGCCCCTCCAAACAGGGCCTTTGACTTCCCGATAACTCCAGGCCCCACCACCCGCCTAGCCCAATTTCTCCATGCATGGCAGGAGATCACTTCGGATGCTTGGGTGCTGTCCATAATTGCACAAGGTTACTTCATAGAATTCTCCCAAAAACCTCCCTCAGGATCCTTAGTAGCCACACCACCTTCCCCAATACTCCTGGAGGAAATAGCCACCTTACTCCGCAAAGAGGCAATAGAACCAGTGCCTGCGCACCAACGGCTGAAGGGATTCTTCTCCCGATATTTCACAATCCCCAAAAAAGACGGAGGCACCAGGCCGATCTTAGATCTCAGGAATCTCAACACCTATGTAAAATGCAGAAAGTTTTGTATGGTCACGCTTCGATCAATCCTCCCGTTACTCAAACGAAATGCCTGGATGGTCACATTGGACTTGCAGGACGCGTACTTTCACGTCACAATCGCACAGCCGCACAGGAGATTCCTCAGGTTCTCTGTAGGAAACCAAAAATACCAATACAAGGTCCTTCCATTCGGACTCTCCACAGCCCCAAGGGTATTTACAAAAGTGATGGTCGTAGTGGTAGCCCACCTGAGACTGCAAGGCATACAAGTTTTCCCTTATCTGGACGACTGGTTAATAGTAGCGAACTCCAAACACCTCCTAGAGGACCACGTCCGACAAACTCTGATCCTCCTCGCACGATTGGGCCTGCTAATCAACAAGGAGAAATCCCATCTGACACCATCCCAGAGGGTAACCTTCATTGGAGCAATATTGGATTCCACAACCCTCTTGGCTTACCTTCCAGAAGACAGGGCTACCACCATTGCTACCCTATCGGAAAAGGTCAAACTCAAACCTTCCTCAACGGCCCTCACAATACAACAACTGTTGGGACTTATGGCGGCCACCACGTCTGTTCTGACATTCTCATGACTCCGAATGCGACCACTACAAATGTGGTTTATACGAGTATCCCGTCCTCAACGGGACCTTCAATCCGTCCTACTATTTCCACCGGAACACGTCAAAGACTCACTCACTTGGTGGATGAATACAATCAACCTTTGCCAAGGAGCCCCATTCCACCTGCCAACACCCAAATGGACACTGACTACAGATGCGTCCCTTTGGGGTTGGGGCGCGCACCTACAAGGTCAGTCGACATGGAGCCTCATGTTCCGCCACAGACACATCAACCAACTAGAGATACAGGCAGTCATCTATGCCCTTCAGTCATTCTTGCCCACGATAGCACGAAGCTGTGTAGCTATCCTATCGGACAACATGACAGTTGTAGCATACATAAATCGTCAAGGAGGGACTGTCTCCAGATCAGTATGCAATCTCGCTATGGCCCTGTGGGACTGGTGTCTAAAGGAAGGGATCTTCCTCAGAGCTACGCACATCCCAGGGACTCACAACACCACCGCAGACCTCTTAAGCAGAGGGAATGCATACCACCACGAATGGGAACTATCCCAACCATACCTCACCCACATATTTCGATTGTGGGGACACCCGAGAGTAGATGTCTTTGTGACAAGACACAATACGAAATGCCCCCTATTCTGTTCACAAGGAGGAGCCGACCCAGCCTCACTAGGAGACGGCCTCCTAGTCTCCTGGAACAGAGACTTCCTGTACCTCTTCCCCCCGATCCCGCTCCTCGCCAAGGTAGTCAGAAAGATACTGCAAGAGGAGGCGAACTGCATACTACTAGCTCCATGGTGACCAAGGCAACCATGGTTCCCAATACTCTTATCTCTCTCTCGAGGCCACTTCCTTCATCTTCCCCCGGAAGTAGACCTCCTGTCAATCTCCAACTCCACGATCCTCTACTACGACGTGCCACACCTGAAGCTAACAGCATGGAGAATCTTCCCACGGGATTCTCTAACAGAGTGTCCAATGTCCTCTTGAATTCAAGAAGGCCGTCTACCAGACAATCATATGCTTATAAGTGGGCCCGCTTCTCTACCTCTGTAAGAGACCGAACAGAGTCACCGACATCGGCTGGTTTACCACTTATCTTTGATTTCCTCCTTTCCCTCAGGGAATCAGGACTATCACACTCTTCCGTCCGTGTCTGTCTTGCTGCTATCTCAGCATTCCACAACAGAGTGGATAGCTTTTCTGTTTTTACCCACCCACTGTCCAAAAAGTTTATAAAAGGACTCTTACAGTTATATCCCCCAGTCAAGCCTCCTACACCGCTATGGGATTTGCCTTTAGTTCTCCGCCAGCTAACCAGGCGACCGTTTGAACCACTGTCTACTTGTGACCTCCATCTTCTATCTTGGAAGACAGCGTTCTTGGTAGCGATTACATCTGCAAGACGGGTGGGAGAGATTCTAGCCTTTAGGCATGACACTCCATACCTTTCCTTTCTACCCAATGGAGTCCGACTCGTGCCAGACATATCTTCTCTCCCTAAAGTACTCTCGGAATTTCACTTACACTCTGAAGTATTCCTCCCCGACTTCTTTCCCAGCTACTCCTCGGACCAAGAACGTCTGATGCATACACTAGACGTTAAAAGGGCAATTCTCTTTTATTTACAACGCACTAAAGCCACTAGGAAATCACCACGGCTGTTTGTTGCGTACGCACCTAATAGATTGGGCACACAGATCACATCCAGGAGGTTATCTCGATGGATAGTGCAATTAATAACACTATGTTACCAGCTGGCACGTACTGAGCTCCCAGGCCCAATACGTGCGCATTCCACCAGGGCCATTTCGACCTCCACAGCGTTCCTCAAAGGCGTGGCCCTGACTGACATTTGCAGAGCAGCTACCTGGATCACCCCGAATACGTTCATCAAACACTACGCCCTAGACACCAGGGCGTCGGACAGAACGGCTATGGGGAGACTCATCCTTTCATCCACTGAGAAGTGATAGCCTGCACACACCCACCACCAGGTAGGTCACTGCTCGTTAGTCTCCCATGGTGTGAAGCACAGAGACCACGTCGAAGATAAACAGGTTGCTTACCTGTAACGGATGATCTTCGAGTGGTCATCTGTGCATTCACACAACCCGCCCATCCTTCCCCGCTACTGCTAGGCTCTCACTTCACATGGTAGTGGCGGTCAGAAGGAACTGGCGGGATGTCCGCGCCCGGCTCCTCTGGGCATGCGCGCGGGGCTCTGCGCATGCCCGGAGGCTCTGGGCGCGAAAATCCATTAAAGCTTTCAGATACCGATGAATTCCTGCGCAGGCGCAGAAACCCATGGTGTGAATGCACAGATGACCACTCGAAGATCATCAGTTACAGGTAAGCAACCTGTTTTTTACAGCCACGTTTATCCCTTGGGAAAACTGTCTTCCTTTGCAACTAGCCCTCCCTCCTCATCTTGCAAAACATGCTTCTTGTCTGGCAGCTTTGTGCTTGGGGAGAGGTAATATTTAACCCTCTAGGCAGAGTTGCTGCCTAAGGTGTTAAACCTACCAGCTGCCTTGGCCTGCAAGTTCATGTTGCAAAGGGCAAGAAGCATTTTGCTACTTTTGGAATAGCAGAGGATGAGAAGAAGACGAAAAGGTTTTTATATCCTGCTTTTCTCTACCCTAAAGATACTCAAAGTGGCTTTCAATCACCTCCTCTTCCTCTCCCCACAAGGGGCACCTTGTGAGGTAGGTGGGGCTGAGAGAGTTCTGAGAGAACTGTGACTGATCCAAGGTCTCCCAGCAGGCTTCATGTGGAGGAGGAGGGCGGAATCGAACCTGGTCCTCCAAATTAGAGTCCACCGCTCTTGACCACTACACCACGCTGGATGCATTTGTGATCCTACCTGTGGAATGTCTTGAATAGAACCTTTGGCCTAGTTCTAACGTAGGTGGTGGGAAACTTGTGTTTGGGCTGTGTCACTTTAGCCTTTTAGTGGGTGGCGGTCTCCTCCATACTTTAGAATTCACTGTATACCATAAGTTTGAAATTGAAATAATAAGATTGTGCCCTAGCTTTCTCCTTGATGCATTACCTTTCTATGTGCAAGACTTAAAAAAAAAATGGAGGCGCTTTCAAACATATATTCCAAACATGTTTTCTACCTCAGTGCCCTTTAGACTGAGACTAGGAAGTCCTGAATCCAAGTTCCTTCTCAGTTGTGACATCCATCGGGGTGACCTTGGGCCAGTCTTAGCCTAAACTACCTCATAGGGTGGGTGGGGGAATAAAACAGAATGAATCCTGTATTTGCTGCTTTGACCTCCAGAAAGAAAAAGTGAGGTGCGATTGTACTAAAATAAACAAGCTTACATATGTCAAGGAACAGCTTTTAAGTCTGTGGGGTTTTTTAAAAAAAGATTTGTGGGTCAAAATTTTACACACCCTGCAAGCTAGGCACCAGTGTCCAGCACCCGTTGTTCATGTGAGGAGATGCCAGTCGTATTGTTTCTTGCTTGCAGGAGCCTCGTGTCTTTGATGTGTCCTTCCTAAATGCTGATCACCTCTTGCCTTCAGAGGGTGGGGGATTCTCGAGGCCTCCAGCCAACACGCTTTCCCCAGCTGAGAGTAGAAACGCATACATAATACATAATCGGAAATATGCAAGTCACTGTTGGCTGTATGCTGCTGCTGCTGCTAGCAAAAGAGGAAAGTCCCTTTTCTCAGAGGCCCTTCCCTCTGAGGTGAAGTGGGGATACCGTGCTGGGGTGGGGGCAGAAAAGGTGGCTTTGCTCATGCTTGACATTCTTAGTGCTGATTAGCATTAGCCCACTGATTTGTGTCATCCTCCCCCACTGCGAGGGCACGGCTGCTCCCTCTGTGACAACTCGCAGCGGTAACTGGGCTGAAGGAGGTAATAAGCTTCTCCCCTTCCTTTGTGTCAAGTAGCTTAGTTGTATTATTGAAAAGGTAGGTGGTAGGAGTCATGCCAGGCAGAGAGAAAGAAATGCCAACTGTTGGGCTTTGGTGGGGGGTGGTGGTGGTGGTAAGTGTGCGCCTAACATTTCTGTGTTAAAACAGTGAACCCAATGTTCAGCTTCTTATCCTAAAAAGAGCCGTGTTGGGCACTAGCCTCAGCTCATCTGTTCTCGGAAACTCAGGAGGGTCAGCCATGGTTAGTACGTGGATGGGAAACCACCAAGGAGATCCGGGATCACTATGCAGAGGAAGGCAATGGCAAACTACCTCTGTCTCATGCCATGACAACTCCATGGGTTGTCAGTTGCAAATTTGTTGCAACTTGATGGCACTTAATAATAAGCGACATCCTCATTGTCATTATCTTCCTGAAACTTGTTCCTGTTTAACTTTCCTGATGGTGGACAGGCTCTTAGCACATGCTCAGAGGTGTGAGGTGAATACAGGCGACTGTGTACCAGATGGTTGATTGCCATTGTATGTATCTAGCCTCATAAGATATGGTTGACTGTATTGTCTTGCCAAGCAGTGAGAAGAACTCTTCCACTTACCTGGATTTCTGACTAGGTCTGTGCAGTGGGGAAGGATCTGTACCTCTGTGGTAAAACTGCTGCTTTGCTTAAGGGAACAATTTTTGGTTGAGTTAACACTTGATAAACAGCTCTCCATGGTCAACCACAATCTCCTTTTTTCTCCATTCTGTCTTCATAATGTGATGGTTAGAATGTCATACTGGGGTTTGGGAGACCCACACTTGAATCCCCACTCTGAAATGAAAGCTCAGAGTCACTTTCTCTCAGCAAAACATATCTCACAGGGTTGTTGTGAGGATAAACACGGAGGAAGGAAAGATGATGATATGAACTGCTTTGGTCTGCCCTTGAGGAGAAAGCAGGGTATAAATATCTAAACAAATAAATGCCATCTGTGTCCCAGTGCACATGATATATCTTCTGGGTACTAGGTTATTACAATATCAGAAAGACTAATTTCTCAATAAACAAATGAAAATCAGTTGCTGGCACCAAGGCTAGCTAAAATGAGGTGAGGGAGTTGGGGAAGGAATGAGATTATATGTGGATGTATGTTCACTGGCACTGTTCTGACTTCTTTTTCTTTTGCTAGAGCCATACATGATATTTTCCTGGACTTACTCACAATAGCATTTACTTGCTAAATTTTGCTGTGGGATTTTCTTCAGGAAATGTTCCTAATGGTTGGGGTTTTGCAAATCTCTGGTTGGAGTGTTTTTAAAGCAGAGTGGGACATTTCCACACTGCCTTGGGAGTATTTTTCATTAAAGAGAGAGTGGGTGGAACAGACCCTCAGCCTTACTATCGTAAAATGTAACAGTGCTTTGGAACATCCCGTAGAGACTAGTATTAAAGAAAGGGTCAGAGAGTTCTGGAATTAGGAACAGTTGTAAGGGGAAATCAGAGCAGATGGGGACAAGTGACACTGGGAGTAATTAAAACAAAAAGCAAAATTTGGAAGTAGTTTTGATAAAACTGTTATGGGGGGACAGTTAGATGCACTCTTGAGACAATTTGTGCCCACAGTGAATGGGGAGAGTTTTGCCAGAGTGCATCTTAATGCTAAAACATTAAGTGAGTGTGACATATGTACAAAGCAGCATCTCAGCATGTGACACAAATGTGCTTGTGGTTTTATTTCTAGGAAACAAGGCTGATTTATGACAAGGTTGAGGAATGGCTTTTTTCCCTTTTCCCCAAAGGGGGAAAAAATCCCCCCTCCTGCTTCCCATTTTTGATAACATTTATGCATGGAGCGGAGAAAGTAGAGAGCAGGACTCGCCTGTGATACTAAAACTGATGGTTACCCAATCAAATTGATGGGCAGCTGATTCAAGACAGGCAAAAAGGAAGTACTTGTTCTTCACACAATGTGTAATTAGCTTATGGAAATCGCTGCCACAGGATACCCTGGTGGCCACAAGAAGGCTTGGAGGATGCAGGTCTATAAATGGCTATTAGCCATGTTAGCTCAAGGGAATCTCCCAGTTCGGAGGTAATGTACCTCTGAAGACCTAGTATTGGAGCAGGGAGGGAAGTGGAAAGGCCCTTCATGTCCCACTTGTGGGTCTCCCAGTAGCATCCAGCTGGCCACTGCAGGCAACAGGATGCTGGAGTAGATAGGCCAGTGGTGGGTTCCTGTATTACTTCATTTGGGGTGCCCTGAGGCTGTTGGGTTAGGCAAGAACTAGCAGTTCCCCACAATGAGTTTTCCACCTTGTATCAGTGCAACTCTATAGAGTGGCAATGCAACAAGTAGGGGTGTGCCATCTGAATACTCCCTCCCTCCATTTCCCATCCTCCCTCTCACTGTCCCCCCCAACCTAAGATCCACCGCAGCAAATGTTCCTTCCCTCCTCATTCCCCACCCGCTGTTAAAGACCATATGGTGCACTGTGCTTGCCCAATGGGGCTTCCTTGCTGGGCATGAGCAGCTTTCCGCACTGTTTTTAAAAATGCCTGAAGAGGGAAGGAGGATTGGCTGCGCCAGATCCTGGGATGGGTGGGCAACGCATGTGCTGAGGCAGCATCTCCCAGCTCCTAAGATCTGCCGTCTGAGAACAGTGCCTCTCTTGGCCATGCCTCCACATTGAACTGTGTGCACAGCATCATAGTTTAGTCTTATTATCGCAGAAAGGTTTATCTCACAACCAGCCATTCTTTGGTAACTCATACCAGTCTAGCTCTTGCCCTGGCACCTTTAATGGGCCTCCCTCAGGAACTTCCTGTCTCCATTAGCCAGCTAATTCCTGTTGGGACAGGTTGAGGCTTGCTTTTGGGAAGGAGGGGGAGGATGAGGCAGTATTGGGATAGCTTGCCTGGGTGCATTTGGACATTCTGCCAAGGACTGTCCCCTGGCAGATATTTTTAAAAACCGACTTGGTTGGGTTGGGTTTGTTTGTCTCCCCCCCCCCCCAAAACCCTCCTGATTGTTTAATTGGTTTTTTTTTTAAAAAAAAAAGCTCCTCTGCAATTAGCAACTTATATTATTGCAAAATTAAAATAATTAGCATTAACTACCTTAGTGCTTAAAGGAAAATAGTGTGATGGCAGTTTTTTTAAAAAAAATTTTTTATCTGGCGTCTTCTACAAAGCAAGCTACACACACAGCTCACCAACAGATGTTAGTTTTGAAGGAAAATGACAAGATTAGGATCTCTCTGCATGCATGTATGTTCATACCTTTCTCTGTTTGTTTGGCTTTGTATCCAACTCTTCCACCAAGAAAGGCTCAAATGAAATTCTTGGTGTTGCAAGGCAGATTCCCATTCAGGTATTACCCAGATCCAGACCCTGAGTGATTACAGGTCAAAAACCGTCCTGCACAAGACCCCGGATCCTTTCAAGACTGGACCTCAGCAGGCCTCACAAGCCTTCAGGACCTCACTAGAAATGGTAAACTCTTACAAAAGACACATTTTGAAGAACATCTCAACAAACCGGTCTCCTGGCTCAAATATTATCAACTTGGAAGCATGATCTCTTATGTGTCGACTAGGGGAGTCTTTCAACATACCAAAACAAAGTTTGAAGTTCTACTATCAGTCTATTCAGATCACACAAAACATCTCCTTTCGAAAACATTTATAAAATTTTGTCTGACCTTACTAGTCTTTGTAAGTTACATCATCAGTCAGCATGGTGCAAAGATCTTGGCCGAACCTTATCTGATCAACAATGGGGTCTCATCTGGTCCTCGACTGCCAATACCTCTGGGATTTTTAATGTTCGGTTCCAATTTTTCAAACTGATCTCCAGGTGGTACTACACACCTGTCCGCTTACATAGGATCAACGCAAATCACTCTCCTCTTTGTTGGAAGAATTGCGGAGAACTGGGTGATTATTTACATTGCTGGTGGTCATGCTCTCACATTCAACTGTTCTGGTCTTCTGTAATTAAGGAAATAACGGACATTACGGCAGCAAAAACGACAATTGCGGCATCCTGGAAGCTCAGCACTCCTCCTTCTGTGGATCAATGGAGAACACGAACCTGGGAACAGTTTATTATGGACAAAATCACAGACAATCTCAAATCTCACAACTCTTCCTCTCATGCGACCTCTTCCCGCTTTGTATGCACTTGGTATCCATTCTTACAGTACATGACAGAACACGGCCTACTACCTCAAGATCCCAGTTACACCTCCTGGCTCCATTTCTGAAACCAGACCATAACCTCTCCTGCACCACTTTCTCTTCTTCCTTCTCACTCCACAATCTCTAACCACACTACCAAAGCAGGTTTTATATAGCTATTTGTTGTACACTAGATCTAAGGCACCACTCTTAGCTTGTTTTCTAATTGATATGTTGAAATTTAAAGTTTGCACTTATTTCTATAGTTTTTCACATAAACTTGTTGCTAACTGTGTGTTTATCTTATGTTTTAATATCAATAATAATAAAAAAAATTCAAAAAGAAAAAAAAAGCCATCCTGCAACCACCTTACCTTGGAGGCAGTAGAAATATCTAGTTTTTGAAGTGTATTAAGTGGTGAGGGAGACTGCAACCAAGAAGTCAGAAAAAGTCTGAGACTGGGAAGGGCAGCCATAAAAGAGCTAGAAAAAATTCTTAAGTGTAGGGATGTGTTGCTGGCAACCAGGATCAAGTTAATTCATGTCGTAGTATTCCCCATTACTATGTAAGGGTATGAAAGTTGGAGAATGAAGGAAGCTGATGGGAAGAAAGTGAATTCATTTGAAGTGTGGTGCTGGAGGAGAGTTTTATGGATACGGTGGACTGACAAAGAGACAAATAAGTGGGTTGTAGGTCCAGTCAAGCCTGGCCTCTCCCTAGAAGCTAAAATGACAAAACGGAGGGTATTGTATTTTGGGCATGTTATAAGAAGACAAGAGTCGCTGTAAAAGACAATAATGCTAGGAAAGGTAGAAGGCATCAGGAAAAGAGGAAGACCCAGCATGAGATGGATTGACTCAATAAAGGAAGCCAAGGCCCTCAGTTTGCAAGACCTGAGCAAGGCTGTTAATAATAGGATGTCTTGGAGGACATTAATTCATAGGGTTGCCCTGTGTTGGAAGTGACTTGGTGGCATACACCCACAAAGGTATGAGTGTACATGTAATTTCCCCCTCTCCGTTTCCCAGTGCAAACTGATTTCAGCTTTGGGCAAATGAGCTTGTACCAAACGTATACCCCAGTCTGATACATCTGCTATGAAGTTTGCTCAGTTCAGTTTGGGTTTGCATTTTTTTTTTAATTGCCAGTGTTTGAGACCTACACATACTCACATGGCTACTTTTTTTGAGTTCTTTTCTATTGTTGTTGTTTGTAGACCTGCCTGTAGAACCAGCTTTTCCCTGGCAGAATGAAGTGGTTTCCAGTCTGACTCATGCTTAATGTGAAGAATTGCACAAGAAGTGTTAGAAAAGAAGCAAGTCACATCTAGATTCAAATTTAATTTATTGTTAGGACTTAATTGTCATAACAAATAAAAGATATACAAAAGTTAGCAATAGCAGCATAACGCAGGACCAGAATAATGTGTTGTAATGTCAAACAATCAACTATATTATCAGAAAATCTTTGGCGTCTAGCCTCCCCCCCACCCGCCTTGGCAGATGACAGCTGTTAATTCCTGTTGCCACCAACCAACAAGTATACAATTTCCTGTTGGACTGGTCAAAATCTGATCCAGTATAAAGACTGGATTAGATATTTATATTATTCTAGATGAGGCAGGGACAGTCAAACAAACAGGGAGCAAAATCTCCTACTGCTTTATGTTTTCAGATATGACTATCCAGGATCATTGAAGGAAACCTGAGCTGAAGTACCTGAGCTGAAGTGCGTGTTTTTTAATGTTTATAGTTCAGATGGTTTTCAGAGCTAAAATATTGATGATAGTACCCAGAATATATATAGCATTTCAGTGTTCAAAGCGCTTCTCACATGTTAACAACAGCTCTGTAAGGTAGGTCAGTATTCTCTCCATATTGTGGATGTGAAACTGATGCTGTAAAGAGAAAATGGCTCCCCCAAAGACCCAAATGTCCTCCCCCTTGCTCTTTTCAATCTCAAAGAGAGCAGTGTTGGGGGGGGGGGGTAGTTTGGGCTATCAGAAAGCAAATTGTCTTTCATTTTTATTTATTTCCTTCATTTATGCTCCTTTCTCCCCAGTGGGGACCCCAAAGCAGCTTACGTTGTTCTCCTCTCCTCTTCCATTTTATCCTCACAACAACCCTGTGAGGTAGGTTAGGCCGAGTGTGTGCAACTGGGCCCAGGGTCGCTCAACAAGCTTCCATGGCAGAGTGGGAGTTAGAATCTGGACCTCCTGTTCCACGCTGCCTCTCTTTCCTTCCGGGTAGTCTGCTCTCATTCCATTCTGTACATCACTGAAGCACTTCAGGCTTTGAGAAAAATTAGAGGCAGCAGTTGGGGTTTGGAGGCAGGCAGCCCAGCAGCATAAGGGGATGTGGGCCAGGACTGGGCTACTGGCAGAAAAATGCAGCAGGAAGTGAACCTTCTCAACAGCTCTAGGAGAGGTCTCACTGCCAGCTGCTGCACCCCGGGGGAAGAGGGGACCGCAGGTGGAGAGGATCCATGTAGTTATGGGAATATTTGTGTGTCTTGTTTTCTCTGGGGGCATGTGTGTTTGTGTGCACGTGCTTGAAGCTGTCTCCTGCTTGTGTACACATATGTTGCGAGTGTGCCAGCGTACTCAGGGTGGCAAGGAAGAGAACTTAGCTCTTTTCCTTCTGGGTTGAGCAAACATATGTGAATATACGAGGTTTGGCATCAGGTTCCACCCTGACCTACATACACTTACGGGAAGGTGTGCATAGAGCCAGTGGGTATGTGCAGTCTCGCTCCATACAACCTGCAATGCTGGCTTTTGTTTTCAGGGTTTTTGATTGCACAGAGACAACCATAAGTGCCTAGGCTGAGAGTAGGGTAGAGCTTGCCACAGTGATCCCCATCCCATTCACATTATTTCTGCCCATAATGTCCTCTGGAAAGAGTTTTCATCTCTTTTCATGATAGGCTACGCAGAAGTGGCACAACTGTCTCTCATTAAAGTCCAGCAGAGAGTCTAGCAGAGAGACCTCTTCTGCTCCGTCCTGGAATTGGGATGGGGAAGGTGAGAATGGTCACAGGCTCAGGACAGAGAATCTTCTCCTTCTGTTCAACACATGCCTGAAAAACTTGAGGTGGGAGGAGAGATATTTGTGCCAGAAAGGGCAGTTACCCCTGGTGATGTGGACTTCTGAACAAGATTCTTCCCTCTCCATGCTCATTGGTTATGACCAGATACATGGCAGGTTTTCCTGTGTTGTAACAGCCCACATGTTGTTAGGCTGATGAGCTTGCAGACAGTTGCCCTTTGGTAACTTGAGGCCTGAGCAAACAGAGTTTAAAATGTCCCAAGCAGTATCACCTTTGTAAGGACTGCCTCTTCTGTGATGACCTCCCCCATTATAAGAGTGGGAGGGATGTGTTTTCAGTCCCAGTTTTATACTGAGAGGCAAAGCTGAACCTGAATGTCACAGGCAAAAAGGTTCTTTTTATTTTTGTGGTTATTTAAAGGGGGGGGGGAGATGTCAGATCTCAGAACAGGGAAGTAGTTTTTCCACTGCTTAGTAATTATTTTCTTGCACTTTCTTAATGTAATTCATCCTATTGTCTTTCAAATGTAGAGGAAGTTGTGGGGGTAGGTGTCAGAAAGGGGAGAAAGGCAAGGTAATGTTGAACAATTAGACCGTCAACAGAAGCCATAGTCTCTTCTCCCATAGCTCAAGGCATGTTCCTTTATGCCTAAAAGACTTTGTGTGAATAATTATACAGGAAAGTGGGCACCATTTGCCAGCTGATTCCATTATTCATAATTTCTGCCACACTCTCCGTGTGGAAAGTGCTTTAACGTGATGTACACTCTCCACAGACCCATTAAAAGCAAGCTACTGTTACTTTCTTGTCATAGGCCAAGGAAGTGGTCCAAAGTCACCCAGCTAGCCAACTAAGAAAATGGTTAAGGTTAGTTATCTAACAAGAGTCTCACAGGAGGAACAAACTGCTGTAAGGACCAGGGAAAGTAGAATAATAATCCTAGTTGCTCAACCAAACCTTCTCTGTGTGTGAAGAGGCTACGTTGATTTTTAGGGCACATGGTATAAAAGAGTACCGTGCTGGGCACTCTTTCATGTTGCCCCAGTTGTTGGAGGGAGAAAGGCCCTCACTGTCTGAGGGGAATGTTTTGTGTGTGTGTGTTAAGTGCTGTCAATTTATTTCCAACCTATGGCGACCCTATGAATTGATGTCCTCCAAAATGTCCTGTTGTTAACATTCTTGCAAACTGAGGGCCCTGGGTTCCTTTGTCAAGTCAGTCCATCCCCTGTTGGGTCTTCCTCTTTTCCTGCTGCCTTCAACTTTTCCTAGCTTTATTGTCTTTTCCAGTGACTCTTGTGAGTGTTGGGGCAGCTGAAATAGGTCTCAGTGGGGCCCGCTGAATTTACAGGGTTGCCTTGCAGAACTGACATTTCTTCCACAATTAGCCAGTACCTACAAACTGCAGTTATGACTCTTTTTCTTTTGGTTTTATTCAGCATGGGTTTTTTAAACAATTAGTTACTTATTTATTGCTGTCATTTGCTTGCTCTTGTGTGGGTTGTTGCCAATGTTCTCCCCTTTCTGACCTTTGAACTGAATTCTGGGAAAATATTAGGTGCTCAGATGGCAGCCTTATACAGTTCCCTCTGACTGGCCCACCCAGGCTTCTTCACGGTAGCAGAGACCGCATTGCATGTTGGGACTTGTAGTTGCCAGGGCCGGCGCCTCCATGTTAAACACAAGGAGAGCTGCCATCTGCTCTTCACACAGGAGAGCTGCAACACAGCCCTTGCAGGCTCCTGGCAGACTGCCAGGCAAGCTCTCAGTTGGAATTGCGCTTGGGTGCATCTGTGCCAAGGCTAGGGTGTCTCGCTGTTCCTGGGATCAGGTGACCTGCTGCTGCCTGCCACACACTGAGGCGTCACTACTGCTTTCAGGATGAGAATTCATGACTGACAGCCTCTCAGGGCAAGGCTGTGCCTAGGAAGTACAGCTCTGAGATGTAAGAGACTTGGTTAGAGATGGGGTGAGAACAGCCTTCTCCACCAGATCCCCCTGCTGGGAGCAAACCAAGCTGCCCTTCCCCACATAGCCTTGTCCTCAGTAGCAGTACGCATCAGTAGAGTTGCCACTCTCCTGGTGGTAGCTGGAGATTTCCTGGGGTTACATCTGATCTCCAGGCGACAGATCAGTTCACCTGGAGAAAATGGCCTCTTTGGAAGGCGGACTGTATGGCATTATATCATGTTGAAGTCCCTCCCGTCCCCAAACCCTGCCCTCCTTAGGCTCCACCCCCCAGATTCTCCAGGTATTTCCCAACCTGGAGCTGGCAACCCTATGTACTAGAACTGTATGGAGTTGGTGATAAAACCATACGACTCGCATATTCTCTTTTCGTAGTTCCAGGGAATGTGCAAAGGGAGAAGGAACTAGGGCATCTACTTCGTGAGATGTGCACACTTGAGTGACGGGGTCTAGTCTGTGCATCTCCCCACCTTCATGTGTTGAAAGAATAATGCTTTCAAGAATGTCCAGGAGTTTTGATAGAGAATTCCTGAGTCGCCCGTGTCATCTTTGCGCCCATTTCTTATAGTATGTGAAGCAGACTCCAGATTGGACCCTGAGTCCACTTTGCCAGCTACATTTGGCTTTCGTGGCTCCTGCCTCAAAGACTGAGAGAGAGCCTCTCTGTTCTTGATTTGGATCGCTCCCTTTTCCTTCAAACAGAGAGACCACATTTTGCTAGGACATCATCAGCCAAGGATTATCGCTTCCATTCTTTGCCACCTCTTCTCCCAGCTCTTGCTGTGCCGAACCCTGTTAAGACTGCCAGCCTGTGCAAAGTACACGCAACAAAATGAACACTGGGAAATCCCCCCCCCCCTTTTTGTGAATAGGTAACTGAGTTTTAATTACAGCAGGTTCCTTTATATTTTGGTAATGCATTTATTGATCCATCGTCTAGCAAATTACCTAAATGGAATGGACTTGGCTGAGGCAGAGGCAGGGTCTGTGTGGCAGAGTACTTTGTGGCTATTCTGATTCTTGTCCCTCTCAGCTTTCTTTTGCTGTGAAAGGGAGATGGTACAGCTCCAAACAGAGAGGGGGTGGTCCCAAGTTCCTTGGTTTCCCCTTGGAGTTACTAGATTACAGCCCACCACAGTTTCTATTGCTCTTCCTTCCCTCCCTCCCTCGGGTTTTCATAAAGCACCCTCTCTCACACACACAGCTTTGGCTTGCTAGGGTGGGGGACCACCACAGCCAGCAACAGGAAGTGAAGCCTCAGAGGCACTTCCTGGCCTCTTAACCCTTTCTGCTCCCTTTTCCTCCAGGGGCCCAGCAGGTAGTAAATGAAATTTCATGCTCTGTCTTTCTGTGTAGGGTTCCTGGACTCTCAGCGCTCAGATTTCGTAAATGAGTTTCAAACATGCCAGAAATTTAATGCCTCCTGGCCTGGAGTGCTAGATGTATTAGAGGATGGTTATGATTACTTTTGTGACAAGCAAGTAATTGTTCTTTTGCATTTATTAGCTGCCATATTCCAGGGTCAGGTTCTAGCCAGCAAGGACTCAGTTTCCCTGTTTTCTTTATTTAAAAAGGGCATCTATTGTCTTGGTGCTAAACAGTAGCCAAGGTGGCTTACAGATACAAGGTGAGCAATTTAAAGGGGGGGGGGGATCTTTTGCAGTATTGTAAAGGCTAATGCAATTTTTTGTAGCATAAGTTTTTGTGGATTAGTGCACATGTCCTTTGCTGGCATATGTGTAAATAAAATTATATATATATATGTACACAGGCATACATATGGATATGAGTGTGTGTGTTTGTAAACAGGCTTAAAAGCCGAGAGATAAAAGATAAACAGTTAGATAAATTCCAAATGTCAGATGTTTTGGAGGTGATCATAGAGACGATTGACAAAACCAGTGTTTGGCAGTAACACAAACGTCCTAGCATTGTGGTATAAATTTAATACCTGTAATAGGAGAGAAATCCCTGGTCTGAAATATGCTCTTATCAAACGTGCTAATAAATTCTAGTTTAGCAATTTCACTCCAGAGTCTCCCTTTGAAGAGTGGTAGCTCTTGAGACAGCAGCAAGGCATCCTGAGAGATTGAAAAATAATCCATTTGATTTCTGAATGTTTCCCTTTTTTATTTCAGATTTGTATCCTGTTGTATAAAGGCTGACCTATTTGTCAGGTGATAGTATCTAACATGGGGAATGAATGAGAGTATGCTCTGTGTATGAAATGTGGTACAGAAAAGATCTTTTAAAACCATGTGTGATAAAATCCTCTCATGGGCATGTCAGAATGTCTTACATCTAAGCTGAAGCAGAGAACTGTGTGGCAGAGAACTGGCTGATGAATCTCACAGCAAACCATTCTTAGACCCTGTTGCAGCCTGACCCAGGAGACCTTGGATTGCCCCTCTGTACTGCACTTTTAAACCTCATCCCTTGTCATCTTGGGTTTTGGCTCTCATCAAAGGTGCCGATTTATCACACTGCTGGATCATCCACTTTTCATAACTCTCCTTCCCTTTCCAGTCTCACCAGATACAACTTGCCTTGGAAAGTGAAGCGACCTCTTTGGGGAACCCATCAGGAGGTGTGTTCTGTGGCTGACTCCCAGACAGGTTTCTAAATGAGTTAGAAAGGGAGGACCTTTCTTAGTTTAATGACCTATTCTCCACTGTGTTGGAGAAGGGCTTTTAAAAGGGGTGTTGGATTGGCCTTGTGTCACTGACTGTTTGCTGCAATGTTATGCAAGCAGAACCTTGTAACAAAGACTTGCTTTGTGAAACCAGGTGAACCAAAGCTACATCCTTGGCCCAGCTGGCTTAGTATATAGCTAGGATAACAGTGAGAGGAGAGGTTAGTGGTGCCACTGGAGCTAAGTGGAAGGGGAGGGATGCTGAGTTTATGTCCCTGGAGGCAAGATTCCTCTTTGTTCCATCTGTGGCATGTGGTTTTGGGGCTATTTCTTCACAGATAGCAAAGCCCATCTTCCAGTGGAGACAATGACAGTGTATTTAGCAGTTCTGGAAATGGGCAAGCACGGGAAATCATCTCAACTTTGAAAGCCAAAGAGGGTGAGATTAGATAGAAAGTACTAAATGCAAATGGCTGGTGGTGGTGAGCAGCAGGGTATGTTTGTTTAGATGTGATTGACTCTTCAGGAATATTCATCCCTGCAGAATATTTCAGCTCTACCAAACATACCAAATGTTGCTTTATTTTTAATTAGGCAGCCGGGGGTGGGGGTGGTTTGCCCTCCTCTGCCTTCTGTCCTGGAATCTTTTAATATATTCCCACTCCTGCTCTGCAAGTCTCGGTAAAATATGAGCAAGTGGTTTACATGGCTTTGGTTGGACCTGGCCTGGAAAAGGGGTTGTGGGCAGTGTGGATTAAAGTGAGAGGGCTATTCTGTGCCCCCCCCCACACACAAGTGCTCCGCCTGACTAGTTGGTCACCTCCTGCAGTGCTTTCGTTCCAGGCTTCAGTTCTGGGATGGAACAGTTTGTTTTCCTTGTTCTGGGAACATGTTCTGCACAGAGGCACTTGGCGTTCAGAGAGAAAGTGTGTGTGCTTGCTGTGTCACATGCAGTGGGTTGGCGTCAGGCAGCTGGACCCTCTGGACTCAGTTCTGCTACTGGGGACATTTACTGCTCAAGTCAGCATCTCTTGACCACTCCAGCAGGCTCCGTTCCCACCGGCCAAGAATATAAAACAAATGTAAAGGAGTTCGTGCACAGACACTTGTTTGGCACTCTGTGATGATAAGTGATGAGCATGTATAAATCGGCCATGACAGTTCAAATGCCAGGGCCATATTGCCTGAAATAACTGCAGACTCGCAAACCTAAATAAGTATGGCTTCCACCATCTTTCCTCCTCTGAAACTGGCTGCCAGCTTCCCTCCTCCTACAGACTGAATCAAGTCCCAATACAGCAAATAGTTTATTGTATTATATGTTTATCATGCCCTTCTTCCAAGGAGCTTCCCACCCAATTTAATCTCGATGAGACGAGAGAGAGAGAGAGAGCGCACACCCTAAAAGACTCATGGCTGACAAGAGATTTGAACTCAAACCTCCCTTGTCCTAGTTCAACACTCAAACTGCTGCATCTCACTAGTTCATAGTAGCTAGTAAGGAGAACAGGTGAGGGGGAAATTGAGAGAAGTTAAAAAACCACTGTCTTGGGCTTCCGCAAATGGGAGGAATCCCATTCTGCCCAGCGATAGAGAAAGTCCCCAAACCCAGGCGGAGGTGCCCACTAAATTGATAGGAGCTGGTTTGTTGGCAGAGAGTCAATGAAGGTTAGCCCTGTGGCTAACAGCATTTGAAGACAGCTGTGCAGGTTCAGTCTTCCTCTATCAGTACTTCTACAAATTTGGCCACATTCACACAAAACAAGTGAAAACGTAATATTGAAAGCAAACCTTTTAACGTTCTAGCTTCTGTACTGTTGACACTGAGAGAGGAATTAAACTGACAAAGGATCAGCACTACAGACTCCCCCCTCTTAAAAGATTAAAACTGTTTGGTTTTTTTGTGTGAACGCTGTGGAAGAATGCCTTGCTCTTCTGTGCTCTCAGGTGCCTGTGTCTGTTACCAAGAGAATGGTTACTTGTGCTGTAGGAAACAGAGCCAAGAACAATTTGGGAATAGCCTTCATGGAACATGAGCTTCCAGGACAAAAAATAAACCCTGTCATGTACTCCACTATTTAAAACATGCATGAACAGTATAGGCATTCCCTCTTTTTTTTTTTAAACCCCTCTATGGAACTCTGTTCTCTTTAATATGTTTTTACTCTTCCTGCAAGACGCTCAGAGTGTCATGTATGGTCCTCCCTCCATTCTGTCCTCAGAGCAGCTGTGTGAGGTAGGTCAGATATATTTGATTTATTTTATTGGTTCATACCCCATCTTTCTCCCCAGTGGGGACCCAAAGTGGCTTACATCATTCTACCCTCCATTTTATTTTCACAGCAACCCTGCGAGGTACATTAGGCTGAGAAAGTGTGACTGGCCCAAGGTCACCCAATGAGCTTCCATGGCACGAGAGGGGATTTGAACATGGGTTTTCTAAATACTAGACACTCTTAACCACTACACCACATTGGCTCTCTAGACTGAAAAACAGTGACTGGCCTAGAGTAACTCTTGGTGCTTTATGGAGAGCAGGGAATTGATCGGGGCATCTCCTCACGGCCCCAGTGCAGCAGTCTCACCACTACACCACAATAGCGCTTGTATGTTCTTGTAAGTGCAGCCCTTGTTAACTGGGTGCTACAGGATGCGGGCATCCCAATCCAGATCCTCGAGTGGACCTGTGGTTCTGTCCTTAACATCTCTGCAAGCTCTTCAGAAAGTCCTGACTAGCAAGGCTAGTGGTGGCCTTAATTCATTCAGGATACTGTTATCCTTTTTAGTAGCTTTTTGGTTATGTGAAAGATGCCCCTGGGAAGATAATAGTGATATCTATAACCATTTTTATGGGGGAAATGGACAGAGAGAAATCTGTCTGTCTCTTCCATAATCCTAGAACTCAAGGGGACCCAGTGAATTAGATGGGTAATAGATTCAGGCTAGACCGGGGGGAAAAAGAGAACGTTTTAATGCAATACCACAAGATTGGCCTTGGATACTTTAAAAGGGCATTATAAAAAACAATGGTGGATGGGTCCATTGGTGGCTGTTCGCCATGATGACTAAGTGGTGCCTCCAGAGACACCCTGCTTCTGATTGTGAGAGGGAGGATGCTTGTAGCGGGCCTCTGACAACTCTGTGGGACTGGCTGCGCCATCTTGTCTGATCCAGTAGTGTTGTTCTTGTGGTGCTCTTGGCTTAAGGCCAATGTGGCTTGCTATACTTTGGCCGAGGAAATAAAGCGAGAGGTGGCCCGCTGCCGGCCTAGATCCCTCTCATATGCTGTGCTCTGCTCCAGATGATACAAACCAGGATGCAGGAACAAAATGTGGAACGTGATATTATGCTGAAGCCCAGGAACTGAAGAAGGCTGGAGGATCTGCCTGTGTCTAGCAGTGCAAGGTCAGCCTAGGGCTTCTTCTCCAGCACGAGTGGAACTGAGCCTCATTCTCTCCACATCTGTCCATCCCTTGCAGAACACAGTCGGGTATAACTGTGAGGTGTGTGGCCCTGCATATCAAGGAGATGAGCTACTCCTCTGTGCTGGATTTTAGCACTCCGGTGCAGTCATGTCCAGCGTGTTTCAGTTTCAGCTCAAGTTGGAGATACTATATTGGAAGTTGGCATGACATGCAAACTGGAAAGGGGGGGGGGAGGTGCCAAGAGGTATCCAGGTGCTCTCTGAGCAATATTGTTTGTCATCTTGCAGTAACGTACAACATTGTGTGATACTTATTCTTTGGTCTCCCTAGAATTGGGCACAGCTGGGTTCTCTCTGATGTTGAATCACGTACTCCACAACAGTATTGTGGGCAAATGCAGAGGATGTTGTCAGGGGGCTGTCACCTGCATCATACTTTTTAATCTCTTTGGCGCTGTACCTTCCATGGGGTTTGGCGCTGTACCTTCCAGGGGTGGGCAAAAGGTAGAGGGCCAATGGGTTGTAGTGGTCAGAGTGTCTGACTATGGCAGGGAGAAGATCTGGGTTCCGCTCCCAACTTGGCCAGGAAACACCCTGGATGACCTTGAGCTAGTTCCTTAACCACTTGACAGGTTCTTGAGAAGATAAAAGCATGCATGCTGCTGGGAGCTCCTAGGTGGGATAGAAATTTGTCTAAGCCAACCCACCTGGAAATCAGTTTGGGGGTTACTGTAGTCTGGAAAGTGGGGAGGGACAGATGGCAGCTACCCTTGTTAAAATGTTTTAGAAATTTAAAGAATGCCTAACTCTTTAGGGTTAGAATGCAGTGCTTGAGGAGTCTTGGGAGTGGGGGAAAGAGGGGCAGTCTGACACCCCCCCCCCCCCCCCCCCCGCCAACTGAGTGTCTCAGTTTAGGCAAAGCATGCAGTGTTTTGCCTGTTGCCTTTGGGAAGGGGCTGGTGTTTTCTCTAATTCCTTCCTAAGGACCAGTTTGCTGGAAACTGGTCATATCCTTTTTGGAGCCTTGCAGCCAGATCCTGTGCGTGTTTACTCGGAAGCAAGTCCTACTGATTGCTGTGGAATTTACAGCACACTTATACAAGAGCCGCATCCCTTCAAAGCCTATTGACTTCAATAGATGGGTATAAACTCTGTTCAGGATTGTTCTGTTAATCTCAAATAGTAGTATGTAGGATTGTAGTCTCGAGTCAGCAATCCCAGATGTTCAGATCAAGGGATGGTGGGGTATACAGTCCCTTCTGTCCTGTGAACTGTCCTAGCTTTAACATACTTAGCATCACTGCACTGTATATCCTGGATCTTTGTGTCTCTGCCCCCATCGCTGCAGAGCTTGTGCTGGGTTTTATGGCACCAGAATGATTTTTCTCTGTTCTAATCATCTCTGGGATACTCCCTTGCAAAGGATGGGCTTGCTCTCGCCTCCAGTCCTCCTTTGCTGATCCTGCCACAACCCCCCCCTTCCCCCTCTCTTTGCTTCCCTAGAAGACTCTGCATACCATGTCCAACTCTGTTCCAAACTCCCAGCCTCCCACACCCAGCCTTGCCAGTTGGAACAGATTTGATTAACTCCTGCAGTGCCAGAGCTACCTCACACAGCTCTGTGGAGAGGTGGCTGGAAGCACTCAAAGGACCTCCACCGGGCCCCCTTTGTTCAGATGGGAGCCATTCCATCCAAACAAGTGGTCTTCCAAAACACACGAGAGAAAGTCACAAACCAAGGGCCCTGCAAACTTTTCTGTGCTTCTGCGGATTAATGGCCACGCCTTATCCTTCAGCTGTTTAAAGTATGTGCAAAAACTACCATGTTTACAACATTTGGATAGCATGTAATCTAAATTTAGAGATATTCTTTTTCGTTGTTTGTTTAGGGTGAACCCTTAATTCACACCTCCCTGTGGCCTGTGGTGTCCTATATCTCCTCTGCAATAGTATTTTTTTGAGCTGGTTTTGATGGCCACTCTTTTCTGGCAAGGCTCCTGTGTCTTAAATGGTTTATGACAGGTGGAAATGCATATGAACCCCTGAAGCTGCCTTTCATTAAGTCAGACCATGTCAAAGTTTTCTGTTGTGACTGGCAGGGGCTCTCCAGAATCTCAGGCAGAGGTCTTCCACATCACCCAGGTTTGAGCCGGGGACCTCCTGCTTGCAAAACAGATGCTCTACCACTGAGCCATGGCTTCTCCCTAAATTGAACAAGTACAGCCTTTCCTGGGAAAGAACTGCAGTGGTGGAGAAAACTTTACCTATTGAATTTCTGCCTGTACCACATTTAAAGTATTGTATTTAATACATGTCTATCCTGCCTTTCCTTCATGGAGTTCAGAGTAGGGTACATTCTTCTTCCAGTCTCTATTTCATCCCCACAATGAGTAGTACAGTTGTGTTCAAGACAGGGCAGAGGGGAAAGGTGGTGACCTTAAAATAGTCCTTGAAAGAGAGATGTTTGCATGGACAATAGTACTATTCCAGAACCATTGGCACTCAGTTGAGGTTGGATGCCAGCACTTACGGTGAAATGTTTCTATCTTAAGCAATGCAGTAAAAGCACTCCAAGGGACGTCTTAAAAAGAAGAAGAGTTGGTTTTATACCCCGCTCTTCACTACCCAAAGGAGTCTTGGAGCAAGTTACAATCACCTTCCCTTCCTCTCCCCACAGCAGACACCCTGTGGGGTAGCTGGGGCTGAGAGAGTTCTGAAAGAACTGTGACTGACCCAAGCTCACCCAGCAGGCTTCATGTGGAGGAGTGGGGAATCGGTTCTTTCAATTAGAATCTGCTGCTCTTAACCATTGCACCAGGTGTGTACAGCTGACTCCGGGCAGCAACTTGCCCCCCCCCCCCCCCCCGGCATTTGGGACTCACTGCAGTTTCCTACAGCTCTTCAGAGGCAGACCCCATAGAGAACATACCATCATGTGTATTCAAGGTGCCAAAGTCCCTGTCTTTTAGCAAGAGGGTACTGCTGGTAAACCAATCAAAGTTGGCGGGGGTGGGGGGGTTCCATCTATAGCCTTTTGCTAGGGACTTTGGCAACTTGAATACTACAGATACTATCTGGTGATCAAACTGTAGAACTGATCTGGAACCTGCTAACTGTGACATTTAGCTTTCAGGGAGAATGTGATCACTTTAGGAAGGTGCTCACTTACTTGGCTCAGAGGGGAAGAGCTGTGGCTCAGTGGTAGAGCAATCTGCTTGGCATGCAAAAGATCCCCGGTTCAATCCCGGGCATTTCCAATTAAAGAGGACATGGCAATAGGTGATGTGAAAGTCCTCTATGTGAGATGTCGAAGAGCTGCTGCCAGTCTGAGTGGGCAATACTGACTCTGATGGACCAATAGTCTGATTCAATACAAGGCAGCTTCATGTATGTGTTATTCATCTTACCTGAATTGGGTTTCATTTAACCTTCCAATCCCTCTTTAATCCTAAACATTGTTTTGAGCCACGTGGTCCATTTTTGGAGGAAAGGGAGAAATTAAACTTCTTGTTCAGTCGCACAGTTGAGTCCGACGCTTTGTGACCCCATGGACCACATCACGCCAGGCCCTCCTGTCCTCTGTTGTCCTCCAGAGTTTGCTAAACTTCATGTTTGTTGCATTGATAACACTGTCTAACCATCTCATCCTTTGCTGTCCCCTTCTTCTTTTACCTTCAATCTTTCCCAGAATCAGGGTCTTCTCCAATGAGTGCTCCTTTTTATTTGGTGGCCAAAGTATTTGAGCTTCAGCTTCAGTATCCTGGCCTTCCAGGGAACAGTCAGGGTTGATTTCTTTTAGGATTGACTGATTTGATCTCCTTGCAGTCCAAGGGACTCTCAAGAGTCTTCTCCAGCACCATAATTCAAAAGCATCTATTCTTCAGCGGTCGGCCTTCCTTATGGTCCAACTCTCACAGCCATACATTACTACTGGGAATACCATCACTTTGACCACACAGACTTTTGTTGGCAGGGTGATGTCCCTACTTTTTATTATGCTGTCTAGGTTTGCCATAGCTTTCCTCCCGAGGAGCAGGCATTAGCAATATGCTGAGGACAGCATAACCTCCCAGAATCCCTTCCTGGAGCTTCAAGGACATGTAAGTGCAGGTGAAAAGATGGAACTTTCTCCCCAGATAGTTTCAAAGGGTGGCCACATTGGTTTCCAGTAGAACAGTAGCACCTTAGAGACCAACAGGGTATGAACTTTTGAGAGTCAAAGTTTCCTTTGCCAGATACCTATGGAAGGGTGCTTTGATTCTTGAAAGCTCATACCCTGAAAATCTTGTTGGTTTCTAAGGTGCTACTGGATTTAAATCTAGTTGTTCTCCCCAGATGCTTCCCCACGAAGTTGAGCAGAAATCTCCCGATACCATCTTTTGAAATCTGGCTGTCATACAGAAGCAGAACCAATGTAATCTGCTGCCTCCAGATCTCATCCTAAACAAGCGATCCAGTAGGATTTGATGATTATTGGAAGCCCCTGTGAGAAGTTCAAGAGAACTGACAAGCTTGTATGCTGTGGCCATTTCCAGGTCAATGTCATAAGCCAGGGTGACCAAACCAGCTTCAGTCACAAAACTCGGCCAAAAGCCAGATTTAAATGGGTCATGATAATCCATCTCATCCAAGAGTTCCAGATTCAGGACAGAGCTTGTGTGCCTGTAATAGCCGTGTTATGTTTAGAAGGGATAATTTTCTGCAGATGGAAGTTCGCACACCAAATACAGTTCTGTAACGCTAGTAGCCGAAATATTTCCTTCTGTGCAACCACTTCTGCGCGGGAGCCCCTTCTGTTGTTTAGTACGGTGACCATGTTATGGGAATTAATCTGTTCTTAAGAGAGGGAACCTATCCTTCTTGTGTACTCACATCTCAAGTAAATTATTAATTAGTCAAAGCAAACCTGTGTAAATATGTATGTGTGGCCCCATCCACACTGCCACTTTTGTCACTCATTTCTCCCTATTGCTTCAGGTTCCCCCACCTCCCATATGTTTTGTTCTCTCTAGTAGTCCCAGAGGGAGCAAAACACATGTGGAAAAGGGGGAGGAACCCAAAGCAATAGGGAGAAATGAGCGACAAAAGTGACAGTGTGGACGGGGCCTGTGTATGCTCTGGAAGTTCTTTACTAAGTGTATGGACCTGAGCTGAAGAACTCATTGCCACAGGATTTCTGCAAGGAAAATAACAGCAATACTAGAAGACGAAGATTTAGATGTTTTTATCCAGCTTGGGCAAACACTTGGACATATACTGGGGAGCAGTGATTGTATCATCTGCAGCCTTTCCCCAAGACAAACAAAATCGTGTCTCTGTCTCTACTTTGGAGTACATTATCCACCCTCTGTGCATACAAAGCTGCTGAGCCTGTTTGTTCAATGAGTTTCAGATGCTTAGAATCTCATACCCTTAACCCATTGGTGCCTGATTCTTGCATCCCTGTTTGTTAGTGTATGAGAAGGATCCACCCATGATAGTGATTTTCCCTCCTCCTGTGTAACCCCCCCTTCCACAGGCCAGGCTGAAATACCAGCTCAATTTCCAAGACTCTTGGCATTGTATGTCCCAGATTCTCATCCTCAGTTCACCCTCTGTAAAATGGAATTTAAAACTGTGTGCTTTTGAAGTTGCTTCAAGGATAAGTAAAGACTGTAAGGGTCTTTATATCTCCTATGTTTAACTCTGTTTTATTCATCTTCTGAGTGAGTATGCATAGGATTGCAGCCTTTTCAGTGATATTCCAACTGCGGAGGTTAGGATGAACGTATGCAAAAGAGAGTGACTGCCCAGTATCTTGCAAAAGGTGTGTTGGAAGCAGGTGGAGTCTCTGCATGACAAGTTGTACCTGTTAAAAACCACACACCTATTTAAAGCTACAGAAGCCCGGTCTTCCTTTGCATCTCCTTGCTGGCCACTTATTTCTTGACAGACTCTTACACCCTTTTAACAGCTTTGTGACTGGCGTAAATTTTGCAGATGTAGCTTTACACTCCCCTCTGAAATGCTGGGATGCAGAAAAGATGGAGCTGGTGAATTTCTGCTTGCTGTTAAAGCCCCCAGGTAACCCACTTGGTGCAAAGAGGCAGCTACAGATCTAACAAAACAGAATTTTCCTGTGGAAGTTCATATGAATTAAGGCCAGGTTGAACATGGTTGGAAGTGATTTGTACGTGTGAACGAATATTGCCGATAAAACTCCACCGAGAGAACTTTCATATCTCCTTAAAACACATTTTGCAATAAAGTTGGTTCACACATTCATCCATGGCTGCTCATGGCTGGATGTGTTCTTGGGTATGAGTCCTTGGGGTTTCTGCAAGGATTAAATGGTCTGGCAGGTCAGCTCGTGTTCTGTAGTCCCATCCTAAGGTGGAGTTGGAAACTTCCTTGGGTGACCTTTTCTAGTTAGTCTGTTTTAGCCTGTACTCTGGCTCTCCCATCTTTCTTCCCACATGTCACTACTTCTGTGGGTGGGCATTTTAAAGGAAAAAACAGCAGATTACGAACAGCTTAGTACCAAGTAGGCAGAAAATCACTAACTGAAAACTGTATGTTTGATTAGAAGAATCTACTGATATGGAGGAATGGGGTGTGAAAGCTTCCCCTGGAATTGGTTTAGGGTTTATCATAGGCAGGGTTTAAGGTTTACTAGAAGAAGTTCTTGTTCAGCCCGGTGAAGAGGAGGGAAGAACACATCAGTTCTTGGCATCCAGAAAGTCCAAGTAAATACCAGTTTTTGGAGTCCTAAATGTTGATCTTCCAGAGAACACGCTTACAGGGAGTGTTTCTATGCCCCAGTATAACAATGGGAGTTAAAAATTACCAAGCATTTTGCACACCAGAAAAGTCGAAACTCCCCAGTCTACCCAAAATACCAGCCCCAGTGAAGATTTTCCTTTCCTTCTTGAATTTAAAGTTAGGGTGTCGGATGAGGCTAAAGTTGGCTGAACCAAAATACCGTCTCCAGACTCCGCAAATGTATGGATATAAGCGGTCTAAAGCTGATGTGGGAGCATAGCAGTTTCTGCTTCCTTATTCTTCAGTTTTTTTGCAACCTTATGGGGTTGCTGGGGCACTCTGCTTTGGAGCACACTGCACAAAATCCAGGCATTGCGCTATGGCCTTTGCAGAGCAGTGCTTCTGCCTGATTTCAGGGGAGTATGATGTACGGTGGTCCAAAGCTTATTTTGGGGATGCAGGGCTGTTTTAAATAATGTTTGTGGTTAGATTTGCGAATAGGGAACCAGAAACTGCAAGTAGGAAACTGGGCACCAGATTCAGCCTCAGTAATGGTTAAATGTAAGTGTGTATATGAGGAAAAAACCCTAACATATGCATATGAGTATTAGTTCATGTCAACACAGGCCTTCTAATGGCTCTTTCTCTTTTTTATATTTTGAGACTAGCGCTTGGTAATTTGATGCTGTAATGATGGGGGCAAGGAAGGAAATATGAGGTTTGTCTCCTTCCCCTTTCAGAAATGGAGGGTTTGGGGAAAACACTCCACCCAGCATCTGCTTGGATGCTGCCCCTTCCTGGCTGAGTAAGAAACTTCTCACCCTTCCTTGGTGACTGGGATTAATTAAGCACAGACAATATTTTGCCAGCCGTTCATCCATATCACATTGCACTGTGTATAAATCACTTGCGTCTCAATGCTTTCCTTGTTTTTTTGCAACCCCCCCCCCCCAACAAAACAGGTTTACCTCTGCAAAACTCTCTTAAAAAGAGCATTTTACTAGGCTTCAGTTTCTACTCCTGTTCCCCCCCCCTCCCTTTGATGCCATCCTTCAAGGAAGTAGATTCAACGTTGCCTGACTGTTTCGGCCTTTTTCTGGTACATAGACATTGCAAGGTGTTCCTGCCAGCTCCGCAGCTTTAAAAGGGAGATATAAAATTGCTTGCTGTGCCACACAGCCTTTGGAGTTCTGGGTGTCCTTAATTAATTTAAGCAATAAAAAATAGAAGATGTACCAGTTATTGGAGGAATTCATTGTGTACAGATGTGGAAGACAGTGTGGTGGTGGAGGGGGCGGAAGTGGCTTGTATTGGGAGCCGTGAGCTTGGATCTCCTCAAGGATGCCTTGCAGATGTCCCAGTACCTTTGTGTAGGTGTGGGTGCAATGCAGCTTTGTCATGCAGGGGAAGAAGCAGCCACACTTGTTGAAATTCCCTCTTCTGCTCCTGTGTGGAAATCTACTCTTCTGCATCTGGTTACTTCACCATCAAGTGGAAGGATGCTTCCACACGGATAATTTGGTCAACCCCTGTTCTCCAGTTGGAGTAGGATTTGGGGTGGGTGTGTATCCACACAATGTTGTCCTTCCTTTCTGTGGTTCTTCTTCCTTTGCTCTGGTGTTTCTCGGAGCCTGCTTTGATCTACTGCTTCCAGAAACATTGGAGTCAAAGTGGATTAGCCCACCTGTGGACAGGAAAGGTGTGGCTTCCTAAACCTGACATCCATATTTGGGGCCGTTTTCCTTTCCCAGTCCTTTGCACCCACCATTCCCCCTCTCCAGCCACCAGCAGGCTTTATTCCATCTTTTAAAAAATGGTAGAAGAAGAAAAAAAGATTGCATTTATACTCCACCCTTCACTACCCGAAGGAGTTTCAGAACAGCTTACAATCTGTCCTCCCGTCCCCTTCCCAGACACCCTGTGAAGTAGGTGGGGCTGAGAGAGCTCTCTTGAGAACTGCCCTTGAGAGAACAGCTCTGAAGGAACTTATGACTGACCCAAGGTCACACCAGCAGCTGTGTGTGGAGGAATGGGGAATCAAACCCGGTTCTCCCAGATTAGCGGCCATACTCTTTACCACTACACCTAACTGGTAGTCAGTATATCATTGTAACCCTGTAGCAATACACCCACTGCTGATTTTTTTAAAAAAAAAGGCCTCTGGCAACGTGGGAGGCAGGGAATGGCAGATACAAGGGAAAAGGGAAGGAATGTCTGAAGGATCCCCCAGCATGGTGGCTCCTTTGCTACTCTGATTGCCTCTGCTTTCCCCAACAGGGAGTTGTCCACATGTGGAAGCAGCCAAAGTGTCTACCTTGAAGGACTTTCCCCTTCCCTTTTCCCCACCACCCTGTGAAGTTCTGAGTTTTTAAAACACCATTTTGTAATCTTACCCCGATAAAGAAAATGATCTTTATGAAAGTGCCACCAGTAGAGCATCTTTCAACCCTTTGTTAGACTGCATTTGAAGTAAGAACAAAAAAATGGAGGGTGAGAGGAAAAAACAGACACTGCCAGGTCTGATAAAACTCTGCGATCCCTGGTGTTTGAAACTTCTTGAAACAGAATGGGGGAGACAGGCTTGAAGAGCAATCCCATGTCTGTCTACTCAGAATTATGCCCCACTGTGTTCAGAGGGTCTTGCTCCTAGGTAAGTGCGGGAGGGAGCTTTGGATGCCTAAAAAACAGTATGGTTAGATGGCAGGGAACCTCAAGGGAGGAGGGCGTTTCAAATGTGAGGTGCCACTACTGGAAATGCCCTGTCTCTAGTTGCCACCTGCTTTACCTCTAATGGTGGGAGCACTGAAAGCAGGATTGGGAGGTAGATCTTACTGCAGACTAACTTCTGTAGTTAACTAGATAACCCATCTGGAATTATAAATACAATTATTACTTGAATCTGGCTTCTAGATCTGATCCAGAGTCTCAGATCCCTTGCAAGGCATACAATAGGTGTTACACCAACGTGGTGTAGAGGTTAGGGTTTTAGACTAGGATCTGGATCATGCTCTGCCATGAAGCTTTCTGGGTAATCCTGGGCCAGTTATACTGTCTCTGTACCTTCACATTGGGTTGACAGCTCCAGGTTGGGAAATACCTGGAGGTTTTGGGGGTGGATCCTGAGGAGAGTGGGGTTTCAGGAGGGGAGGGACTTCAGTGGGGTATTAATGCCATAGAGTCCACCTTTAGAAGTGGGCATTTTCTCCAGGTGAACTGATCTCTGTCGCCTGGAGATCAATTGTAATAGTGGGAGATCTCCAGCCACCAATTGGGGCCACCCACCCTAACCTCACAAGGGAGCTTGTGTGGGTAAAACAAAGGAAAGGCTGACCACTGACCTGAGCTCTTTGGAGGGATTAAAAAAAATGTACACTGAATGTAGAAATGATACCCAACAACCCCGTATTAACGTAGAGCTGAATTGTAAAAGGGACAAGGTAGAAGAGCGAAATGTACATTTCACAGTGTTTGTTTTTTTTCGAATGACAACACCAGGCATTTTGAGCATGCAAGAATCCTATTTCACTGCTGCTGGAGGGAGGGAGGGAGGGAGGGGGCAACCCCACACCCAAGGTTGGTGGTGCAAAGGCCTTGCTTTCTTCTCTGGGGCTGCCTCTTGCTCTCTCTCTCTGGAATGTCAGGGACAGGGAGAGGCATGCTGTATTTTCCCCTGCCGGGCCCGCTCCAACCTCACTGTCTGGGGGAGGGGAAAGGGCAGCCGGGTGCTGCTTCCTTGTGGTCTTGCTGACTGGCTCCCTGCAGCTGGAGGAGGCCGAGCCGAGCGAGCAGGACGTGCTGTTCCAGAGGCTGCTTGACGCGGCTGGGGCCTGGAGGGGAAGCGGACGACACTGCCATTGCCGCCAAGAAGCCAGTCCCGGCAGGGTGACTACGGAGGCAAGGGGAGGACTCCTTTTCACACGTGTGCCAGAGCCATTTGCCGGCTGTACCTGTGTGAGAGGCTTGGGAGCCTGTCCTCTCTTCGCTCTGGTTTTCCTCAGAGCAGGGCTGCGCTGAGACCCTCAGCTATGTTGAATCTAAGAGGCCCCATATCATCTCCCCCCCAATTCTTTTTTGAAATTATACATTTTCAGTGGGTTTTTTTTTTAAAATTTAGAGGGCCCTGATTATCTGAGAACCTAAATTGTAGTTTACTAGTTTCTGCATAAATCCAGCACTGCCTTAGAGGACTAGGAAGCTCCCTCCCAGCTACAGTTCCCAAGCTAGAACAAGAAAAAGTTTTGAGTCTGGATTTGGGTTTTAGGCTGTAATTCCCATTAATTTTGGTCATACTGTGTATGGGGGGGAGGGGAGAAGACCCCACCTGTCCACAGTCCCCAAGCTAGAACAGGAAAGTTTTGAGTCTGGATTTGGGTTTTAGGCTGTAATTCTCATGAAATCTGATCATACTTTGGGGGGGGGGGGGAGAAGACCCCACCAATACTCCCTCTAAGCTGTAGAGACTTGTGAGCAAAATTCTACTCTGTGAGCTATTGGCATTAAAGTTGTGAGTGAGCAATTTGGCTGCTGCATAAATTAGTTTGCTCTGGAGCCATCCTTCCTGAGCTGAGACAGAATTCTGTGAGCTGGAGGCTAAAAAACTGCGCTAGCTCACACTAATTCAGCTTAGAGGGAACACTGGACCCCACTTATCCACAGTTCACAAGCTAGAAGAGTTTTGCCTGGATATGGTTTTTTAGGCTGTAATTCCCATTAATTCTAGTCATACTGGGTGTGGGGGAGCAGGGTAGAAGCTCTCACCCATCCACAGTTCACAAGCTAGAACAGGAAAAAAGTTTTGAGTCTACATATGGTTTTTAGCCTGTAATTCTCATAAATTCAAGTCGTACTGTAGGGATGGAGGCAGAAGATGTCTGTTAAAATTCCTTCTACTTGAGAACAGTGATACAAAGCGGGGTGATAGGGGTGTGTGGTTGGATATTTTTCAGTCCTGAACTTTCTCCAGGGACTTCAGGGCCTTGTATAGGTTTGGGGGGGGGGGTTTGCCCCATTTTATACATTACAACAATTTTTGTGGGGTAGGTGAGGCTGAGAGTGACCAGCCTGAGGTCTCCCGGACAGCCAAGTGGGGATATGAACCTGGGTTTTGACACTCCACAATCACTATACCATACGGCTCATATGCGAATCTCTTGCAAAAAGCTACGGAGCCTTGTGGCACTTTAAAAGCTAACAAAATTAGTGTGGCATAAGCCTCTTCATCGGGAACCCTTTTCAGCTAACTAACTTGTAATCTTCCTCCACCCCTGCCAAATTGCTGTCGTTTCAGTTTCAAAAAAGTAGGGTGAGATAGGAAACTCCTTTCCTGTCCCTGGGTGTGGAAGGTGGGGATTTGGGTTGTGCCTTTATACCACTGAGTGATATGGAAAACACAAGAGTCTCTTGTCTCCCCCCCCTCCCCTGGCATTGCAATTTCTGCCAATATTGGCTATTTTTCTGTTAAAATCCCCAGACAAGCCCTTTAGAAAGGAATAACAGTTCTACCAGAATGAGAAAGGGAAAGATAAGAAAGCTTCTTTTAATTGAATTAAATGGAAAAAAGTGCCAGACTTGGAACTCGGGGATGGTGGGGGCGAGTCATAAACAGCTGTTATACTTTGGACTTTGGATATATTTGTCCTCAATTAACTCCTTGGCTTCAACCCCTGTCCCCTGGGAGTAGGCCAGTCTCTACCGGGAAAAAAATCTTATTATCTGAGTTAACAGGAGACAGCTTCAACCATCTTCCACTAAGATTTCTGGAAGTCTGCTGGTTACACAAGGGATAAAAAAGCAGTATTAGGAGAGGCAATTTAATCATGGCTCAATTTGATCCAGGATTTTGACTCTCCAGTCTGCTTTCAGTTTCAAGGAGGTGCAAAGTAATAATAAATAGGAGACAGTGCCAGTGAGCATGTGCAGAACACCTTTCTTTCTGTGCTGAATGCTTTGCCTCTATGCAGCTTTGATGAACAGGGCAGGAAGGAACTGCATGACTTTCACCTTGAGTGCTGCCACATTTCATTTTAAGGAACTGAACACAGAGCCTAGTCGTGAGAGGGTTAATGTGGTCACATTATGAACTAAAGAATTTGTAAGACGGATAGTCAGCATTTAGTTTAAACCTGTATTTAGGCTAAAGGGAGAAAATGTAGGGCTGCAAAGTTTACTCCTATAAATTAATTTAAAACCTTTTTTGATCCCTTACCGAGGTGTCATGCCGTGGATCTTGCTGTATGGTTTTGGGCCAGTCACTCACTGTTAGCCTCACAGGGTTGTCATTGTGAGGATAAAATGGAGACAGGGAAAACAACATTGTAAGCTGCTTTGGGTCCCCACTGTGAAGAAAAATGAGGGAATAGATACCTAAATAAAGAGATGTGATCTGGAAGCCTTAGGGCGCGATCATACGCACCCATTTGCGACACAAGAAGGACGATTCCCCGCCGGCTCAAAGTGGCATGATCACACAAGCACATCTGGGAAGCGTCCTGCAGCTGGTGTCAAAGTGTCGCAAACCGCTTTGAGCCGGTGGTGAATCGACTTATTTAGCTACCCGTGAAAAGGCAGTCTCAAATGGTTTGCGACGGCCCAGAACTGACCTTTCCTGGTGTGATCGCACCAGCGCAAACAAGTGGCATTGGGGAGCGGGTTTTTTTTTTCTCCCTCCCATCCCGGTATGCGCATCATCAGATGATCCCGAGGGTGGAGAGGCAAATCATCGATCCCTTGTAGAAGCAGATAAGCGCACTGAAATCGGCCAAAAAAGAAAAACCCAACTCGCCCGCGGCCGCGTGTGATCACGCAGCGGCGGTTCGCCCTCACAGGTCCATGGACCTGTGTGATCCCGCAAAAACGGCGCAAATTGTGCCGGCACAAATTTGTGTCACTTCCTGTCCGGCTTATCTCGCTCATGTGGACAGGGCCATAGAGTTCAATTGTACCTTCCTGTTGTTAGATATTATGACTTTGTTTCTACATCCCTCCCCTTTAAAGAAAGGGTATTTAAAGGATATTAATCCCACAGACTAAAAAGTAGCAGTGTTTAGTATTGGGTAGGACTTCCTGCTTGGATTACACAGTCTTTCCTTCCTGGACATGCCATACTGAATAACAGTGCATGTATAATATAATAATTCAGATAATTCACATCCCTCCAGAAATATTGGGTTGGATCCACTCCCTCCCAGTTGGATCTACTGACTCTTTCCCATGTAGTCTTTCTCCAGCAAAGTCTTTTCTCTCTTTTCTTCATGGAAGGCTTAGTGGAAGGAAGTCATAGGATTCAACCCATACAGCTGATTCACTGTGGTACTGTGGAATACTCCTACCATTTTCACATGACGTGTAGGCAGACTGTGCACTGCAATGCCACCTGTGATTTGTTTCATTGAAAATGTTTGTGTCACCAAAATTCTGAATTCAGAGCACAGTTCCTATCTAAAACAAATGAAAAACAATAAATAGCCAATAATAAAAAATACCGTTATTAAACTTATACCATTATTAAATCTGGATGGCCCAGACTAGCCTGATCTTGACGGATCTCAGGCGCTGAACAAGGTCAGCCCTGGTCAGAGACCACCAAAGAAAGTCTAGAGTTGCTAAGCAGAGGCAGACAGAGGCAAATCACCTCTGAATGCCTCTTTCCTGGAAAACCCTGTGGGGTCACCGCAAGTCAACTGAGATTCAACTGCCCCCCAAAAAACAACTTACAAGAGACTCACTCAGACAGCACATGGACACATTAAATTACCTGATACTGACTCAGACCTTCTTGTTTTGTCTACTCAGATCGGCTGTGGCTTTTCAGGGTTTCAGGTAGAGATCATTCACGTCACCTTTTAATCGGAGATGGCAGAGATTGAACCCTGGGACCTTCTACATGCCAAGCAGATTCTCTGCCACTGAACCATGGCCCTTCCCCATAAATAATAGCAGCAGTAATTGTGGGGAAACGATGATTTCTATTCTTCTTACCTACAAATAGATGCAGTGGAGGCCCCACAAAAGAAAGCCCCAGCCATCTTCCCTCAGAAGATGAGGCCATACAGAGCAAGACCAAATTCTTGGGCAGGGCCATAGCCAGATTTAGCAAAACCAAGAGGGAAGTATAAGAATCAACAACAGGCTTTTAAATTTGTGGCAGTTCTTTTTAACAAAAGAGAGCCCCTTCTTGGAACACAAACAGTTCTAGTTTTTAAAAAGTGTCTCATCAGAGGTGACGAGGAGCCCTCTCAGAAAGGTGTTTATTATAAGAAGGTTAAAAGGTTGGGTTTTTTAAAAACATTGTATTCCGTATATGTGGTTCTTTTAAAGAGGCCTAGAAATTTAAAGGCATGTGTAGATTTGAAAGGTTGTCAAGTGAATTGTAGGAGATTCTGTAGATTGTGAAGGAATTACTGGTTTTTCTATGAGATTCGTTGAAGCCCTTCCTGGAAATACGACATCCCTCCTAAGTGGGGAAGGGTGGCTAGAATAGTTGGCTAACTTGAGGGGGCGTCCTTTAAAATGCCAGAGAAAGCCTGAATACTCAGAATTGCAGTCATCATTTCCAGCGATTACTACAGGGAGTGAATCTTAAGATAATCCTGTCCTTTGGTTTCTGTTTTCTAGTTTCAGTAAGGTGTGGACAGCAACGCTTTCCCTTAGCATTTCCTTTTCTCAGCTGTGCATTTCTTAAAATGTAAGTTGTTGTTTTTCTGGTCCAGGATTGTGGTGTGTTATTACAAAGAGTGCATCTTTAGTATGGGAAAGAAGAGAATTAGGATATTAATTTATTTTAACTAACTTTATTTGGGGGTGGAATCTGGAAGAGAAGAGAAATAATTTTTACTGTCTGTCAGTTTGCACAGCTAGTTTAAGACTGCAGATTAATCTTGAAACTACTTGTGGGCTGCAGCTTCAGCATGCTCGGTTGGCTGAAAGAATTTGCAGAAGCAATGGTTTTTATCATGATGAAAAACCTTGGAAGTGCCATTTAAAAAACAAGAAAACAAAAACCACCCTGGTTAACTCAGCCTTTATTTAGAGAACAAAGCACAGCAAAAATATACGTTTTCCTCAGTACATGAACCGTATTGCTCTCCCCCCCCCCGCAATCAAATAACTTTCTTAATAAATGAAGCAATCTGTGTATTTCATCCCAGTACAAATATGTGACCTTTAGAGAGCAAGCCTAAGTAGGTCTACTCGGAATTATGCTCATGTCTCCCTCTGTGGGGCTTACTCCCAGCAATGGATTGTGCATGAGGTTTCTAGTATGGTACATGCACTTAGCTTTCTGAGGCATAAGGCCTATTGTGGCTTCCCTGGGGTCCCCTGTAGTGTGGCTGTGGTTCAGTGGCAGAGCATGTGCTTTGCACATAGGTCATAGGTTCAATTCGTGGCAGCTCCAGTAAAAGAATCTCAGATAACAGTGTCTTCAAGAAAGACTTTTCTGTGCCTGAGATCCTGGAGAGCTGCTGTTAGTCAATCATTAGCCCAGAGGTACCAATGGTCTGGCTTAATATAAAGCCATACGTTTGTGGGTGTTGGCTGGGTCCTCGATTTTGCTCCAGAGGCCTGGCATCATGAAGTGATGGTGGCTGTGTTTCAGCTGATAAAGATCCTACAGAAACTGCCCTGCAAGCTATGTGTGTGAGTTGTGCCACTTGATGTGGACATAAAATTGAGTAACGCAATGCTAGTGAATTAATACATGCAAGATGACCATGGGATGGGAGCTTGTGTTTCCCAACATATTTATTTGAAAGCTCACTAGTTCGCTTTTTGTTGTTTATTTTATTTATTTATTTAGTACCACCAAAGGAGTACATGGTTCTCTCATCCGCCATTTTATCCCTTCAACAACAACCCTGTGGAGTAGATTAGGCTGAGAGAGAGTGACTGATCCAAGCTCTCCCAGCAAGCTTCGTGGCAAAGGGGGGCTTGAACTGAAGTTCCCAGATTGTCGTCAGAGGCTGTTAACCACTGCACAACACTGGGTATCTCTTTTAGCAACATTTTTGCCCTGCCTTTTGCCCAAGAAGCTCAGCACATATCATTTTATTTACCTCTTTCTTCTGCTCTATTAATGTTATTAGAGCAGCCCAATTTGCACTGTGCTGTTGGCCACTGCAAGTCTTGCCAAGGGGTAGAAGAGAGCGCTGTTCTGATGTATTGCTGAGTGGTTGGACTGGGATTTGGGAGACCAGGTTCAGATCAGACCTCTGCTGTGCCATTAAACTCACCGGGGGGGGGGGGGGGGCGTACACTCAGCCTAGTCTGCTTCATAAGGTTGTTGTGATGATAAAGTGAATACTGGGACAATAAGACAAATACATAATAAGTAATACTGCCAAATGTGTTTGCTTGCAGAAATCAGTGGATGCCCTGTTTCTTAGCATGGATTTAAGCAATAGCAGCATAGCAGAGTGATTGTTGCTTGTGCTGGCAAGTTCAGGGCAGGTTCGTGGGATTTTCCCATCAGCTGAAGGCCTGGGCCTCTCTGTCTTGTTGTTGGCCCTCGAGTAACTGGTTGGCCACTAGGTGAGACAGGATGCTGAACTAGATGGTCTGATCCAGCGGGGCTGTTGCTAATGTTCTTATGAAACTCTAACAGCACGATCCTAAACCGAGTGATATCCTGCCATTGAAATCAGTGGGTGTAGGACAATGTAGTTCTGATTAGGATTACACTGCGACCATTGTGTCTGTCTTTCTTCCCGGGGGGAGGGGTGGATTGCAGTGCAGCATCTGAATGCACCACTGTATACTGGAAAGATCCGGGGGCTTCCGCTTCCTCTTTTCTGTTGCGCCTCTCCCGTTCCCCACACCTCTGCCCTTCAAGATGCCTGCCACTCTGAGCTGTGTAGCCCTTTTGCTTCTGTGGGGCAGCCAGGTGTCTCTTCACTACAATGCTCTCCACCACCAGTGGAGAGGCGGCTTGGGCCTCCCTCTGAACATCACCAGCCATATGTTCTGTCTCTCTGTTTGCAAGCAGTCCTGCGCCGCTTTGCAAAAGACCTGTTTGAGCACCCTTCTTGTTTAATGTACAGGAAAAAAGCCGTTAGAGGGCTTGCGGTCACTCCCAGCTGAGGCAGTGGCTTTGGTTGGGGGAAGTGGGGTTTTGAACTGACAGTTGGGAACTGTGTCAGGTTATATATTGTTTAGCTCAGACCGAGAACTCCTTTCTACGTTCTGCTTTTTTGGTTCACAGATATAGTCATTCAAGGGGCTTTGGGGTATAAAATCATTGAACTAGATAAAGGATTTCTAGATGGCTTGTAAGGAAGTTTTCAGAGTGGGGAGTCATAGTTAGATTCCTGGAATAGGTGTGTCTGTGCCCCATCCTACCTGCAGCATTGATTTGACCTATCTAGGAATTTTTGGAAAGACAGGCATAAAACATTTTTGGTATTGCAGCTTCCATTTAAAGAAGGAGAGCTGCTTTTGGGGAATGGGGGAGGAACTGGAATCTTTCTACCTGGTGCTCCCCAAATTTCACCCAACTGACCTGTTCCTCTCTGCTCACCCAAATTTCCCGTTGCTCGGAGCGTTATTACTCTTCTCCTATACAATCATCCTGAAAAGACTTCTCCCTTCAGCTAGTTATGACGGTAAATATAACAGGTGTTTTGGTAAGTGGTAACGAGGTAGTTAACTTGATTTAAAGAAAATGTATAATACAAGTAATTGCAAGCTTTAGAGTTATTTTTATGATTCTGACACTCATGCAGTGCAATCCTGAACAGAGTTATGCCCTTATAAGTTCAGAAACTTCAGTGGATTTAGAAGCGTGTGACTCTGATTAGGACTGCACTGATGGTTACTCAGGTGCACATAGGAATGGTTCAGAGCTTGGAGGAAATTTAGGTTGTACCGTGCACTTCAAAATAGCTCCTAGAGTTGCCAACTTACAAACTAGTCCTTCCAACACTACCTTTAATATCTGCTTGATCTGCCAACAATAATCAGGTTATGCTGTGTAATTTTATGTCATGAAAACCTTCAACAGCCCATTTGCACTTATTAAATCTCTATTAAGAGGGCAGGACATTTTTCCCTGGCCAGTTGGCAACTTCAGTTGCTCCTGCATGTAAACTCGTAAAGTTTTCTTTTTCTTTTTGCTATTAAGGCCAGTATGATGTAGTAATTATAGTGTCAGACTAGATCTGGGAGATCCAGGTTCGAGTCCCCACTTTGTGATGGAAGCCACTCTCAGCCTAACCTATCTCACAGGGTTGCTGTGAGGATAAAATGTAGAACAGGAGAACAGTGAAAGCCAGTTTGGGTTCCCTCTAAAGAGAAAGGAGGCATTCATAAATAAATATACAACATCTGAATTACCCCATAAGTGTTTGGGCTTGATGATAGGATTATAGACATTAATGTCAGTTTGACAGAAATTGCTGGTTTTCCCATTCATATAGTGAAAGATTCACCTGGAAACGTGGCAGCTCCACATTTCTTTCAAAGAAGACCAGTGATAGTTCTACAGAAGTGGCTCAGAGGAAGGCAGGACCTTAGTTTGTTTATTTGTTTATTTTTGCTTCCTGGGTAAACCACAGGAGGGGCCACTGTCCCGTGTGCATGGATGTTCCTTTGCTACCAGGTTGCTCGATTTCCTGTTGGTTGCTATCTGATTCTGTCATGCTCCCTCTGAGTATTGGTAGCATGAGGTTTGGTTCAAAGCCAGTTGTAGGAAGCTGGTATGGCACAGTAGTGCCCAGAGTGTTGGACAGGGGAGCCCCAGGGTCAAATCTCCATGCTGCTCTCTGAAGCTCCCGGCGTGGTTTGGGGGCAGTTCTCTCAGCCTTGCCTGTCTTGTTGCAAGGAGTAAGTGTAGTAGGATTATTATTATTATTTATGTATTGTATGGTATATAGTTGCGGAAAATGCTGCTGCCTCAGAAGGTTGGACCAGAACCAATGGGTTGAAATTAAATCAGAAGAGTTTTTGGCTAAACATTAGGAAGAACTTCCTGACAATTAGAGCGGTTCCTCAGTGGAACAGGCTTCCTCAGGAGGTATGGGCTCTCCTTCTTTGGCAGTTTTCAGACAGAGACTAGATGGCCATCTGACAGCAATGCTGATTCTGTGAACTCAGGCAGATCACAAGAAGGGAAGGAGGGCAGGAAGGGTTGCTTCAGTGCTTAGTTCTTGTGGCCCTTTCTTACATGGCCAGGGAAATGCTGATCACCACTTTGGGGTCAGGAAGCAATTTTCCTCCAAGCCAGTTTGGCCAGGGATCCTGGAGGTTTTTTGTCATCTTCTGGGGGTGGAACAGTGGTCACTGCAGGTGTGGAGGGGGAGGTATTTGTGAAATTTCCTGCATTTTGCAGGGGGTTGGACTAGATGACCCTGGAGATCCCTTCCAACTCTATAATTCTATGGTTGCAGTCACATGCACCAGAAGAAACAGAGGGAAGGGAGGCTATTTCCTCTGGAGGGATTTGATCCACAGTTGCACAATCACACCTCCCTTTGAAGCTGCAGGCGCAGTCCATCAGTGTGTGATCAGACGCAACTGCGGGTGAGTCGGGGGAGTTTTGTGCCATTTTTTCCCTATGTGCTTAAACAAGGGATTGATGAATCACACCTCCACACTGAGGGCTCCCTATGGAGTGTGCAGTGATGCGCATACTGCGAAGGGGGAGGGGAAACAATGGCACGGACTCAGGATGGCCTGATCAGACCATCCCGACGCCATGAGAGCACGCTGGAGCGATCAGACACGGGAAAGTCCGTTTGTGGCCTCTTGCAACCCATTTACTACTGGATTTTCCCTGATGTCTTTTAACTCCGCTTCTGCGGCAGAGCAGAATGGGTTGCCGACAGCTGCGCGGTGCTTTCCAGATGTTGTTGTCTGATCGCGCCCTTTAAATCCGCCTGGCATTCACACCTATGTCAGGTCTAATTGTGCGTATGATAGCAGTCTATGATTCTATAGGCTTGCCAGCTTCCAAGTGGGACCAGGAGAGCTCCTCGAATCACAACTGGTCTCCAGAGTTCAGTTCCCTTGGAGGAAATAGCTGCTTTGGGGGATGGACTCCATGGAGGGTTACCAGCTTCCAGGTGGGGGCTGAAGCTTCCTAGATTTACAACTGATCTCCAGACAATATTAGTTGCTTGCTTGCTTATTTGTTTGTTTGTTTTAAACATTTATCCCACTTCCTCTGGAGACAGTGGATGCTTTGGAAGGTGGACTGCATGGCATGATACCCCACCAAGGCCTCTCCCCTCCCTAAACCCCACTTGCCCAGGCTCCACCCTCAAATCTCCAGTTGTTTCCAAACCCTGACTCTAGGGCACTATACCTTGCTGAGGTCCTGCCCCTCCCCAAACCCTGCCCTCCCAAGGCTCCACTCCCAGATCTCCAGGAATCTCCTAACTTGGAGTTGACAACCCTAGGGGAAGGCCGTGCCTTCCGCCCTGAGCTTGTAAGAAGAGTAGAATATACTCCCCATGGTTAGGATGAGTGCCTCCCATTTGAAATGTCATCTTTGAAGAGTGTGCATGTGTGTGTGGACAGGGGGAAAAGAGAGAGACCTAAACATTTTTTGGAAGGGGGAAGCCACCGCAGAGTAAGCTGCTCATTGGGGCCCCTGACACAGGGCAATTAGAAGGCTAAAACTCTGGAGATCCTGGGGGCCCATGCAGATGGGAAGATCACATGATGTGCTCTCATATGATGTTTGAGTTTCACCTGTGAGGGAGGAACCTGGAGGGAATCTTTGCCTAAGAGCCCATCATGGGACAGCTCTTTCTGATGAAAATTTCAGAGTGTTGCCATGGGGCTTTTGATGGAAATGAAATCCATGTCAATGTCAACTATGTGTGAATTCCGTACATCTACCCCTCTTTTCTGAAGCAGAGGTCAACATAGCTTTGTGCCATAGCCTGCTGTCAGTTTTTTTTCACTGCTGTTGTAGGGCTTTCCTACACAACTGTTGCTCTTCCAACCTCCTTTGTAACACAGGACCCAGCATCTCGCCTTTCTTGTTTTGCTTAGTTTTTACCCTGCTTTTAGATTCACAAGCAGGTTTATGTAATCTCTTCCAAACCATGAAAAACATCCCATTATTACACCAGTTTTGCCAGTGAGAGAGCACACAGCTACCAGGTTAACAATATCGGCTACTGGCCAACCCGCCTCAAAAGCATTGCGAAATAAAAATGTTTTTTTAGAAAAAAACAGGAGAGAGAGAGAGGGAGCTTGGCAGACTGCCTTGGGCAGGCCCCCCCTCCCCCTTATGTTAGCAAATGAGGGGCCTGCCTTTGGGGCTGCTCCAAGGCCTTTTCCCTTCCCCCCCTCCAATCCAGATTCCAGTGACTCCTCTTTCACCCAGCAGATGGAGGAATGGAATGTCCCCTCTGCCTTCTTGCTGGTGGAATCTTTCCTGCCCTAGGAAAGGAATATGCTTGGAAAGTTCTGGAACACCAGCACCAGGAGCGTTAGAATTCTGGTGCTGGATCCACAGGAGAATGCAGACTCTCCCACTTGGGCCTCTGTCTCTAAAGTATAGTTAGTACAGAAAGGTGTGTGATGAGAAGCAGCCCAGAGGTTGGCATATCTCTTTTGCCATTCCCTTTGCCTACTCCCTAGGGATGCCAACTGCCAGGTGGGACCTGGGAATCCCCTGGAATTACAGCTCATCTTCAGACTACAGAGACCAGTTCCTCTGGAGAAAGTGGATGCTTTGGAGGGTGGACTCTGTGTCATTGTACCCTCTGAGGTTCCTGTCCACCCAGGAGTTTCCCAACCTGGATCTGTCCACCCGACGCCCGCCCCCCTATCTCCCACTGGTGGCCAGAGGGGACCTGGAAACCCTACCTTCCCTATCCCAACAGCAGAGGCCTCTGGGATTAGCCTCCCTAAGTGGTCATGTCTCAGACCCAGCCTAGCCAACCACTCTGGCTAGGAGTGTGGCATTTGACTTGCCATCCCTCCTCTTCACTCCCATGCCCTAGATGATCTGGGAGGCCTGCTTCTTTAGCTCTTAGCCAAGGGCGCTTGGCTTCAGCTTGAGGCTTTTTAAAAAAACAGGATCCAAGACCTTGACAAAACGGTTTTAGCCAGAGTCACTTTTCTATCTTACTCAAAGCTGAAGCTTACGAGCAAAGGACGGGAGGGGGAAGCAGAAACAGAGGTGAGCTGGGATCTTAACTGGAGTTAAGTGCAGTTCCACCACATCCTTCCTGTGTGGCCTGTCCTTGGGCAAGTCACCATGATCTCAGGTGTCTCTTCCCGTCCCTGATGGTTTTGATACTTCTTCACAGACAAGCACCAAAGCTCACCAAGGACTGTATTGAATACAATGGAGTTCAACTACGTCTCATTAGGTAAAGGTTTCCCTTGCTCGAAAGCCAGTCGAATATGACTCTAGGAATGCGGTGCTCATCTCCATTTCCAAGCTGAAGAGCCAGTGCTGTCCAAAGACATTTCCGTGGTCATTTGGCCGACATGACTAGATGCCGAGGCACACAGAACGCTGTTACCTTCCCGTCAAAGTGGTACCTATTTATCTACTTGCAATTTCTTGCTTTCAAACTGCTAGGTTGGCAGGAGCTGGGACCAGAGACGGGAGCTTGCTTCTTCGTTACGCAGCACTCGGGTCTCGAACTGCTGATCTACCGACCTTCCGGTCTGCAGTTCAGCATCTTAACCACTTGAGCCACTGCAGCCCCAACCTCTCATTAGTACTACTAATAATCCACTTGGAGTGGTTCCAGTTGATGGCCTGCAACTTAGAACCCATTGCTGGCAAACTTGCTCCCCCATCTTACCGATATTTGTGATTAATATAGATTATTAATACCTCCCCCCCCCTTTCCTACAAAGAGTTCAGAATGTTATTGTACCTTCATGGCCAGATGGGGTTTTCAGAACAGAACAATAGTCAATCCACCACTCCGGTCAGAACAATAGTCAATCCACCACTCCGGCTGTCTAGCTAGCTGTACTTCTGTCTGTGAGGAATCCATGGACGGTAGAGAGTTAATCTGGTGTAACTAGGCCAGGCCCTCCAGCCTGCTCCTGCCAGGACCTTGTTTTGCCAGATCTGGGCAGTACGCCAAGTTCCTTTTGGCCGCAGTATAAAGTTGACGTAGTCAGAGCAAAAGCCTCTGCTGAACAAATGTGACCACTTCCCCTCAGGAAAACTAGGGGCAAACATGTCACTGGGGAAGGGGCAGAGGAAGAATGCCTTCTAGCTGGCCAGAGGGGTCTGGGGTGGGGGAGATGGAAATCTATGGTGGTGGCCCCAGGCAAAGGTGTGCGGAAGGGGTGTGGTGGGGATTTGAAACAAAGGCGTGAAAAGGCAGTTATGCAGAGTAGGCCCCAGGTCTGCCACCCAGTCCTCCTGTCCTTGACTTGGTCTTAGAGAGAGGGTACGTGAGGACAGGGAGATCTAATCACCTCATCAGGGCCTAGAGACAGAGTCTCTGCACTGTTCGGGTTGTTGACAGTTGTCTCAGTTTCTGGTTATTAGAGAGCGGGGGTTTTTTGGGGGGGGGGGGGTGTTTTGAAGCATCAGACTTCAGATTTGTGGCTGTTGTGCTCCTGTGAATGAAGTGCCGCCCTGGTTTGATGGTGTATACACCAGAAGAGAGCAGCATAGATTAAAACTGCAGCTGAAGATGACACCAGGTCAGCCCTGGAGGTACTTCCATTTTGAAATGCTGAAGCCCGCTGCCAGAAAGGAGTGGGGTGACCTCAACAGGCATAGATAGGTACACTCACTTGGAGCAGAAGAAGTTTGCCACGGTATATTGTGTAATGTGTTTGTGTGTGTATGTAATAAGGAGAGTGATTTCAGGGTGAACCTGCAGTGCAATCCATGCACAGTCTAGTGAGAAATAAGATGACCTACAAAGAGCTTGCAAATGCATAAATTTGATACATGTCTGTTCTTAGGACATGCTGAGCTGTGAGTTCTTTGTGCGCCTGGTGCTGCCTTTTGTCACAGTGGATGCACACTCCCTCCTTTCAAAGTAAAGGAATTTCCTGCCTCAGCTCTCGTTTGGCAGACTGCATTTGGTGAGAGTCTGCCTTAGATCTGCAAATTCTGCAGCTGTCAGGCAGAACAGTGTTGTTCACAGATCTCTGCTGGTCTTTCATCCCCCTCCCATGCCTCTGTGAATTATTTGTTGTTTCACACAAGTACCTTTCATATTTCCCCCAGTAAAAGATAATTTAAAATATGTGCGTGCGTGCAGTAAGAGCCCAGTAGAGTTACCAAGGAAGGTGAAGAGATGGGGCCTGATGGGCAGAGATACTGGAGTTTCTGGTGGGTGGCATTAGGAAGCATCAGTTGGGTGGAGCCTCAGGATTTCAGCGGCCATTGGGTGATATTTTTAGAGCCCTTTAGGTATTGTAAATGCCACTGTGTGTCTGTTTGCTGAGAGAAACTAAAAACGGGTCCCTATCCACTGGTAAAGCTTTAATACTCAGCCAGGTCTGTAAGAGCCTTTCTTTGCTTAAAATGTTCAAGCAAAATTGCTTTGAGTACCATAAAGTGAAAATCCGACCACCTGTGCCTGGAGGCACAACACTCCATGATTCAGGGCCCTTCTCCGCATATCGTCATTTTACTATGGGTCTGGGAACAGCCAGAAATGCCGGTCTGTTTCCTTTGGAGCCTCCTGGGGTATTCGGGTGGGTGGGACTGACAAGCTCGGCAACAGCCAGGGTTTGGACTGATTCCTGTTGCACGCTTTCCTGATGAATCTCCTGGCGGACAGCTTTGCATTCTCTGTGTGCAACATGGCTGCTGTCATTTGGCGGTTAATGTCTTGCGTTCTGCTTGCCTCTTTTTCTCTAGCCCAGCTGGAGCTGACACTCAGAGGCTGCTGTTGCCGTGGTTGCCCTGGAAGATCCCGCACCCAACCCCTCTGCTTTCCTGTAGCCAATGAACTCAATGAACCCAATGAAACCATCGCTCCCACCCACCCCACATGGGTGAGTATGGCCCAGCCTGCCCCGTCCTCATGCTCTGTCCGTCTGCTTGCCTCTGTCATCCTTGGGAACAAATTGGGCTGGGCATATACAGGAATTTGATGCTGGGCACGGAATTCAGCAGTCTGGGAAATGTAGGTTTTAAACCAAGTTTTCAGCCCTCGGGGACTGCCAGGAAGCATGAAAGTGCATGTAAATCTGTCAGGCTTGCTAGCTGACCTTGGGCCAGTGGCGCACTCTCAGCCTATCCTACCTCACAGGGTTGTTGTGAGGATAAAAGGAGGCGAGGAGAATGATGTAAGCCACTTTAGGTCTCCACTGGGGGAAAAGGCAGGGTATAAATGAATCTAATCAAATCAATAAATAATAAAGCATATTGCCCTGAAATTTTAAAAAGCCAGAGAGGCCTTTTAGTAGTTGGGACAGGGCTTCAGAGCTGTGCATAGCACCTTGCCATTCTCCTAGATAAGCAAAAATGAAATAGTTATACTTCTTTGATTTTGTCTGATTTGTGCAGGTCCCTGAATTCAGTTCTTGCTGCCACATTCAGACTGTCCTGGAGCAAATGTTTTTATAGGTGCAAAAGCTCTTGAGATGGTCTCCTTGTATTGTGGGCCAAAAGCTGTCCCATGCCCACCAGTGATGCTGAAACCTGAGAGTTCAGTTCCACCGTTGTCTGGAATGGCATTGAGTAGTCATTTGTCTGGGGTGGTCAGAATGTACTCGCACCAACTCCCCTGCAGTTGAAGAATCCATAGCTGGCCCTTCACCATTTCTCTGTAGTGACCTGCAGCCAAGGATAAAAGCACGATCTACGTACAGACACGCAGTGCTTTGGCCTCGGTTTCTGTTTTCAGGCCCCCTCTGCCCACAGGTTTCTTCATGTGTGTGTACCACCATTCATCCTTGGTTCAAGATCTTGCTTTGCAGCCATAAACTCCTGCACTGATGTTACCGTACTTTCCCATTAGCAGTTCTTCCTCTCTAGCCATAGATTTGATATACTGTTCTCAGCAAACCATGGTGCTTGTTTCTTACCTGTTCCCAAGTTTGTATTCTGTCCAAGCCCATGCACTCAACAGGCACTGATTTCTTACCAAATTAAGTAATGCCTCCCAATGCAGTTCTCAGTTTCCCCACTGCTGCCTCTGTCCATCCAGGGAATTTCCCATTTCCCTCCTGTTCAAGAATTCAGGACTCAAGCTATGTGTTCAGAAAAGTCTCATTGCAGATTCCTTCCTGGACTATACCACTTCAGAGCACAGGTGGAAGATTACATTTTTGAACGCACTCTACATGTACAAATCTCTTTTCCGACAGAAAACTTAGGGGAGAGATCTTGGCTTGCTGGTAGAGCCCACCCTTTTGTATGCAGACTATCCCAAATTCAATCTGTGGCATCTTTAGGTATGAAGCTCTTGGGCAGTCAGTGTTGGGGAAGGATCTTCCTCTTCATAAGAATCTGGACTGCTTCTGAGAGAGCAGCCCAGGGGTTTCCAACATTTTTTTGGATGAGGAACCTCTGTAGCATCATGTGGTACCCTGTGAAATCTTAGGCTTAGATCTTATAATGTCATTCCCCTTGTGTTTCTCTCTGGCCACTGCAAAAGCTTTCTTCCAGTGCCATACTTCCTTCCACGTATGTAATGTTCCTTGATTATCATTGATCTTGCAAACAAGGAAGTGGTAGCTGTAGAGGAAGTGAGCACCACAGCAGAGGAAAACTTCCACCTTGCCCAAGTTAAAAACAAACAAACAAACCTGAAAACCTGGGATGATGTGAAACTTTGCAGAATCCTGGGTGGAAGCCTTCCACATCAGTTTGCTCAGGTTACCCAAGGTTTCTGCAGAACCCTGGCTGAAAAAATCTCTGGCACTGAGCTAGACAGGCCAAATGGTCGGACTCTGTGTAAGGCAGCTTCATATGTTTCTTGTATGTGAGCTCTTACCTTGCGACAGCCATCAGAGTATCAGCCCCTGGCGTGGGTGGGGATAATTGCCATGATAATCCCACATCATGTGGTAAGATCTTAGAGGTGGAGAACTTTCTCTTGGGATCAGCATCCCTATAGCAACCTCTCTCTCTCTGTCTATATATATATACATACATGCACGTCAGCAGCAGTGTTACTGGAGCCCTGAATATTTGAATGGCCTCTACTGTGGTGCTTGAGGTAATAGAAAGATGGCTGATCTGGTGACTTTCCAATAGCAGGCAATGAAGCTGTTGTTCATACAAGCTTATTTATTTGTTTATTTTAATTTGATTTATGGCATTGTATCTCGCCTTTCTCCCTGATCGGGGACCCAAAGCGGCTTTTCACATCATTCCTGCCTCCTCCACTTAATCCTCATTACAACAGCCTTGTGAGGGTCGGTTACACTGAGAGATTGTGTCAGGCCCAAGGTCACCTGGCAGGCCTCCCTGGTGAGCGAGGGAATTGAACGGTCATTCCAGGTCCTAGTCCGACACTAACCACTATGCCATACCAGACCTTTTCTTAAAGGTGGGTGGGGTTGGCTTGGGCATTGGGCCTGGTGTAGTGGTTCTGAGTGGTGGGCTGTAACCCAGAGAACCAGGTTTGAGTCCCCACTCCGCCACATGAAGCCTGCTGGGTAACCCTGGGCCAGTCACCATTCTCTCAGAATGCTCTCAGCCCCTTCTGCCTTACAAGGTGCCTGTTGTGGGGAGAGGAAGGGAATGTGATTGTAAGCCACTTTGAGACTCCTGAAGGTGGAGAAAAGTGGGGTATAAAACCTACTCTTCTTCTTCTTTCCAGTTTCTGTTATGCTGTCTGCCGATGCCTAGATTCTGGTTGCTTTTATGTTAATTTGATGTTGTGTCAGCTGCTTTGTTGTGCCTAGAATGAAGGGTTTTAAAAAAAAACTCTATATTTTATATTTTATAATCTCATATTTTTATGATATTTCATGTCTATTTCTAAACAAGGCTCTCAGGTTTATTTCCAATAAACGAAAATAAAGGTTCTCTCCGTGATGTGTGTTTCACACTTGCAAGTTTTGATATTGCATCCACCAAGCAACCGATTTCCATGTGTGAATTCTCTTATCTCTCATCATTCCTGCTGTTCACCCACTCCTTCCCCCTGCCTGGCCAGAAATCTCCTCACCTTTCTTTTGTGCTACTTTCCTGTCACTTCCCCAAAGGCTCCTAATTAAATTGTGCCTGTGTTGTTGTTTTTTCTCCCTTAGTGATGGTTCATATGCCTACGAGTCAGTACCTTGGCAACAGAATACCAATCAGCCTGCAGGATCTCTCTCAGTGGTAACTACGGTGTGGGGAGTCAGCAACACATCCCAGAGTCAGGTAGCTTGGACAGCCTTCCAAAACGGTGGGACTGGGCAAGGGTGTGTGTGTGTGTGTGCTAGAGAGGGAGAAGGTGAGAGATGGGGGGGGTGAAGCATGGGGCATCTGAGCTGCATATTCTTGACTATTCTACAGAGTAGCCTTTAGAATCCAATTTACTGCCCAAAGCTCACAATTCAGAGAAAACTCGTCTATGGCTGTGATCACTCTGGCGGCTTGACGCAATATGGTGCCGCCTCTAATTGAACCGGTTTAAAGTGTAGCAAGAAATACCAGCCACACAGCACGCCCTGCCTGTGGGTTACCCATGGAGACATCTTGTGGGAAAGCATCCACATTACTGTAGCGCAGCAGCCACAGAGCACACTGCAAAAACTCCCAAAATTCATGTGCACACATAAATGCGCATGCATGCACATGCGCACATAGGCTTTTTAAAAAAAAAAACCTGTTTTCCTAGCAGCAGAATGGATTTGCAGGTTCAGGCTGTCAAATCCAGTCTGTGCGCGCTTCCCCGTGTTCAGACATCTGGCCATGCACAATGGCTGTATGGGGAACCGAAAACACCACTTGTGATGTGGTGGCTTTTTAATGCAGCGTCCTGTGACGGGAGAAGTATGGCTGGGGAACGCCTGACAGATGTGGCTGTCTGACTGCACCCATTTGATCCAATTGGGAGGAGTGGCTGTGTCGGGCCAAACTGCCCATGTGATCACAGCAAATCTGTGGTCCACTTTAGAAATAGGATTGCGATGGTTAGTCAGTTTCATGTATTTAAAAATTTCATTCTTTAATACATGAAATTGACTAACCATTGGAGCCCCAGTAATGGGGACAGCAAATTTTTAAAAGTTGTTCAGGACTTTTAATGTAAACAGGCTTTTCGTTGGAGGCATTCCTGTCCCTCACACAGGAGGGAATGCCTGTTCAGAGAGTGCCTGCAGCAACACGTAACTTACAAGATCTGGAAACAAAGAATACTTTCCCCCCCTTTTAGAACAAAGAATACTTCCCCCCCCCTTTGTTTTATTCATGCCCAAATTCATACAGCTTCAGTGCTATGTATAATTAGTAATTAACTCTGGATCTCCTTAACTGAGTCACAGCCTTTATTTTTATCCCAGTTTTCAGAAATTCATTGTTTCCACAAAGGAGCTTTTATAATATCTGATCTCAGATGTATATAACCTGGAAGATTTGGTGGAGTCTTCTCCTGGATCTGTATTGTTCTTGCAGCATGGTACTTTTTAAAAAAAGGGAAAACTGTTTAATGTCTGCCCTGGATGAGGAAGTCACTTGTCACTTCTTCCTAAGCAGTCTTTCCACATCAGCTTGCCTTTTCCTCTCCATCAAAACCATTCCCTGAACTCTGTGTACTATAGTGACTAACCAATCCTAAGAAGAATTACACCCTTCTAAGCCCATTGACTTGGTGGAAAGTGCCATCAAGTTGCAGCCGACTTGTGGTGAAACCCCCCCCCCCCCCCATGGTTTTCAAGGTAAGAGACAAACAGAGGTAATTTTCCTGCCTCTGTGTAGCATTCATTGGTGGTCTCCCATCCAAGTACTAACCAGGGTTGATCCTGCTTTGACAAGGTTGGGCTAGCCTGGGCCATCCAATAAGTCTCAGGGCACTTAGATGGGTGTAACTGTGCTTAGAATTGCAAATTGTGGTTTGGGAGAGCCCTAGCTCAAATCTTTCCATGGCCTTTAAGCAAGCAACAGCTCCCCCACCCCGGTCTCATCTGTAATATGGATATAACAGTACTAGTGACCTACCTTATTCAACAAGACAATGTACCTGATGCAGTGTGACCCACTGAAAGTGAAATACGCATGCTAAGTATTTATTGTTAGAATTCCTCTTACTCTACTGCTGGTTTGGGTCTTACCGATCTCCCTTGCCACCTCCAATCCCTGTACATTCAGTGCCTTATTGTTATGACTCTGAGCCCTTCTTTTGAATCTTCTTTCTCTCCAGTGTGTCAGTGGGGTTATTAATATTATTTTAAATTATATTCTGCTTTTCTTCCTCGAAGTGGCTTTTGTAGCAGGGGTCCACTACAGTAAAGGTCCAGGGGGGGGGGGGTGATGGCTATCATGCCGGCCACCCTTCCCAGGCCTCCTGTAGCTGGGTCTGAGCCACACCCCCATAGCTCTCAAGGGGGAATGTTGTGCTCTTTCTCTGAGGGAGTAAGTGGGAACAAAGGGCTTGGCCCTCTTTCCTGCTTTTGGGTGGAGATGAGGCTAGAGGCTCCTCATTTAGCCTCAGGCTTCATGGGGACAGTGGCACACACCACCTTTTCCCTCCCCCCTTCCTCCCGGCTTTGCAATGCTGATTCACTCGAGGGGAGCGAGATCTGCTGCTATCTTCCCCTGTTCTTTAAATAAAAGGCTGGTGGGTGGGGAGGAGGGAAGAGGATTCCCCTTCTGTTGCAAAGAATGTTAAAAGATAAGATAAATTCACTTCCCACCAGGACCTGCTGCTTTCCATCATCCGTGAGCATAGACAACCTGTTGTTTGAGCTAAAAGGTGGACTGCAAGAGGGGCTTCCCATTCTTAGGAGCCCTTTCTGTTACTCCGTGTGTTAAAACAGAAACGAAAAACAGAGATTTATGTAATTGCCACAGACCAGACCTTTCCCTTTGGGAAAGAGGGAGCTGATTTTTAGAATTCCTCCTCCTCCTCTTCCTATCCCATTTTGAAGCAGATCTCCTGTTCTTTAAAGGCTGGGCCTGTATGCATCAGACTAAAGGGGTGGAACCTGGGCTGGTAGAGTGAATTGTGCCACTTCAGACTAGGTGAGGAATACCAGTTGCATAAACAGCTGCCCGCAAGGGGAAAAACAGAGCTAGCTCATTGGCAAAAGAGGCTCTAACCCAGCCTGCTTTGTGTTATGCTAGTTTTCTGTTTGCAGGGAGTTGTTTATATAGGGAAGCCCCCATAAATGTGACCCACTTCCTGTTCACCACCTGCAGGTTCAAGTGATGGGGTCCGTTTTACCACCTCTCACCTCTTATCACCTTATACTGCACTTGTAGACTGGGTCTAGATTTCAGCCGGTTGCTGTGGAAATCTTTGGACTCGAAGGCAGGGTGAAAATGCTTTGCATAAACAAATGAAGGAAGCCCAGAGCTAAAAGAAAGCAAATACGTAAATAGCCCACAGCTCAGCTCAGCTTCTCTGCAAGCTCTCAGATACCTTATATCAATGGTGCAATCATATGAGGTGTTACTCTGGTCTGAGCTCATTGAAATAGGGCTGCATTGCTAGTCCTTTAAGCTCTGTTAGCTGGTGAAGGTTTCGCAGGGTTCCCCCCCCCCCCCCCAGTTGGCTCCTTTTGCTAGCAAGTTAAGCAGGAGACGCCTCTGTTAATCTCTTGGTTTGTATCCTTCCCATCTTGACCTTTGAACCTTTCTGCTCTTATTTGTTTGTAAAAATGGGTAAAAACGCTCAAAGTGACATACGACTCAGTCATCTGATGATAGTCTTGTATGGATCCAGATACCTTTTGATTTATCTACCCTACTTTTTAAATTTTTAGCATTAGATGATAAACTGGGGACAAGATGGTGGGGAATAGCAAATGCAGCAGATGGAGCCTAATCTCAGATCTCCATTATTTCCTTTGTGCCATTTTTCATTCATCCCCTATGATGATGCTCTTCTTCTGCTTCACCCACACTATTTGCACTTGTCTTATTCCACCTAGAGTTGCCATTCTTTAACTGCATGGAAATTAGACAGATGAAGCCTTTTCTGGCATGCGGAAAGCTTCACATGCTACATTTTTGTGTCTTGGGCTGCTGTACAAACATACTGAAGAAATGGTAGTTTCTTTTAAAAAATCATTCCTAACTCCACCCTCGGGTTATTGCTTGTATAGAAGAAGGGGAATAATACCTGTCACTCCAAATGAAGATGGGATTTGTCTTCGTATTTAAAAAAAACCACTGGTGGAAGTCTTTGCCGTGCTGTCTTGCTTCCTCACACTACGTCTCTTTGGCTCTGACTTCTTGCAGGTTTTTGGAAACCCCATGGGCCCTGGGGGAAACACCTCTGGCAATCCCATGATGCCCAGTGTGGCCAGCAGTGGCTCTGGAATGAACTCTCCTCCGTTTATGGGACAGCAGCCTTTCCAAGAGGGCTCCACCGGCAAGGGCTACGTGCAGCCAGGGATGTATGGGCGCACCACTTACCCAGGAGGGCCAGGCTTTACCACGAGGTAAGATTAGAACCACAGTCTCTTTCTTGCACCATTACCTGAGTATCTCAGTGCCCAGGGACTGCTAGGGTTTAACTGATTTTTAACATTAACCATCTCCCGTATCATGACACGGCAGCTTGCTGGGTGACCTTCGCCCTGTCACTCTCAGCCTAGGCTACCTTACAGGGTGACCGTGAGTATAAAATGGAGGAGAGGAGGACGATGAAAGCTGCTTTGGGTCCCCCTTGGGGAGAAAAGCAGGATATAAATAAAGAAATACACAAATATATTTATTTATTTATTTAACAATGAAGTCCTATGCGTGGTTATACCCTTCTATATCCATTAAAAGTCAATGGACCTAGAAAGGGGCAATTCTGCTTAGGATTTGCCTGTATATTTCCACCCCACCTCCTCCCAATAAAGCCAGTAAACATGATAAGAATATAACGACGGTATTTTATGGCCATCAATGCCCCCTCTAAGCTGTGGAGTCTTGTGAACAAAAATTCTGTTTTATGACCTGCTGGCATTAAAGATGTGAGTGAGCAATTTGGCTACTGCATCAATTAGTTTGCTCTGGAGCCGTCCTTCCTGAGCTAAGACAAAAATACTGTGAGCTAGCTCACACTGACTCAGCTGAGAGGGAACATTGGTTGCCATAAGTCAGAAACAACTTGATGCCATCTCTCTCTCTCTCTCTCTCTCTCTCTCTCTCTGTCTCTGTCTCTGTCTCTCTGTCTCTCTCTCTCACACACACACACACACACACACACACACACACACACACACACACCATTTCAAAATCTCCCATGCCTGCTTAACCCAGCCATTAAAACTCACTCTGAATGAAAAGATGTCACATCACTTTTGTCAAATGTGAATATCGGGCATGTTCACAACTGCAGGGCCTCCACTAAGCATATGTCTTTATGTGCGGCTGTGAGACGGACTTGGCAGGTAGGTGGCCTATGGAACAGGCCAATTTGGATCTGTCAGGCAGGTCTGGTTGGCTGTGATGTGCTTGACCTCTGATAAGAAGTGGATAGCAGCTGCTACCAGTAGTCAGTAAGGCAGTGATAGTCTGAAACAGCTTTCTTTTCCTCTGGGAATCTCTGTGAAAGGCAAGAGGCAAGCTGGTTTTGAGCGTTCCCCCTTGCCTGTTCTTGCCAGTTGGTGAGATGGGACATCAGACCTGCTGGATCAGACCAAGGTGCCTGGTTCTCCCAGTGGCCAGTGAAATGCCCGTGGGAAGCTTACAAGCAGAACAAGAAACCCCCGTCTCTGCTCACCACCCTCTCCCCCAGTGACTGGTATTCAGTAGCGTAATCTCTCAGGTATTTCAAGGTATGCTGCCGCCAAACTTGGAGATTCCGTTTAGCCATCCTAGCTAATAACTGTTAGTGGGCCTGTCCTCCACAGCTGTGCCTGATTCCCTGTTCAAAGCTACCTAAAGGAGCAGTCGTTGCCACATCATGTGGGAACAAGGTCCATAAGTGAATAATACATTGTACGAGGCAGTGCTTTCTGTCCCAAATACACTGCGGGTCAATTTCGGCAGGAGCCTTTTGCTTCTTTCTTCAAGATCTGAAAACAAGCAGAGGCTGACGAATCTGTCTGTCTCTCTCATGCCATTCTTACTCAGGGCTTCACCCCTTGGGGTCCCCATTGAGGAGAAAGGTGGGGTATAAAAGAAGTAAATAAAACCAAATAAATGGTCTTTCTCTCCTCCATTTTTATCTGCTTGAAAAAGAAAAGGAAAAAGAGACACTGTTCCCTCATTAAGAGGATAATATGTGAATCAGCTCTTTGTGTGAAGGAAGAACAGGACTTAAGATGAGGGGCATGCATGGAAAACTAAGCCCTCAGACGCATCTCACTAGCTGCAGAAGGCGTCATCCCCCTCTTAGTGTCATTACTGATGAGTGTGTGTGTGGGGAGGGGAAGACCACGTATGTGAGTAAGAATGTCTGCCGGCTCATAGGCCTGGTTGCATAATCTCCATCCTTGTCATCTTGCCCTGTCTGGGCCTCTAATTGCTGTCCAGCAGCTCCCCACCCCCATTTCTTCCCACGGGCTAAAGGACCAATAGGAATTCTTGCCTTTATCAGTATTCCTTACTGAGTGCAAAAGCCCAGTAGCTGCTGGCACCTAAAACCCTGGGTCCTTGTGATGGTCACTTGCACATTTGGTAACAGGTTTATCATCCTCTCTGGCTATTAAAGTCACACTGGTTCAGCCCTGACCTGTATAGCCCAGGCAAGCCTGATCTCGTCAAATCTTAGAAGCTAAGCAGGGTCGACTCTGGCAAGTAATTGGATGGGAGACCTCCTTGGAATACCAGCAGTTGGGCGGACAGAGGCAGGCTTATTCAGCCACCTCTTGGAATATCCTCCAGGCCCCAGTAGGGGTGTCACCAGAGGTCACCATGACTTCATGGTGCAGACACACACACACTAAATACAACACAGACACACACCCATTCATGCTGGTTCCTAAGTTTAAAAAAAAAATTGTGCCCTCTGGTTCTTCAGATAGCCTGGTCCTAAGCCATTCAGGTCTTTATAGATAAGTGAACCCAGGAACAAACTGGAAACTAGTGAAGATAATGAATATTCATTTATTAAAACATGAGAGGAACCCTGCTGTGTCTCACCTGGTGGCCATCCAGTTGCCCTGGAGGGCCAACAAACAGTACATAGAGGCCAAAGCCTTCCCCTGATACTGCCTCTTAGCCACTGGTATTCACAGGTTTACTTTGTCTGGATGTGGAAGTTCTCTTTGTCTGCCATGGCTAGTAGTCACTGATGGACTTAGCCTCCATGAATCTCTCTACTTCCCTTTTTAAAGCCATCTATGCTAGTGGCTCTCACTATATCACTCAGCCTGAGACTTAGGAAAAGCAGGATATAAATATTTTATTGATAATAATAATAATACATCCACTGGCAGTGAATCCCACGACTTAATTACTCATTGACTGAAATACTTCCTTTTGTCTGTCCTGAGTCTATTGCCCATCTGCTTCATTGGGGGTTCCCAAACAGCAGTTCCCTGCTGTTGGTCGTTTGCAAACACTTTTCAGGAAGACGGCCCTGAGTAGATCATGTTACATTCGGCTGATCTGGTTGTGACGAGGGTGTGTATCACCAGGCCAGATTATCTCTGTTAATATCCTGTGGCTTCTGCTTGCACCGCCATTCTGGCTGGTGACTGGGCAAAGCCATCTGACCTGTCTGACAGGCGTCATCAGAAGAGGAAAGGGGGAAGAGGTGAATTTGCTTGCAGTGTGGGCTGTGCACTTCGAACCAAGCAAGCCCAAGTTCCCATATGCCTTTGCTTTAGTTATTGTTCATTTCTAAAATTTGTTCTGCTTGTAGTCTTGGAGTTTTAAGGAAATTAGGGGTACACTGGACAGGATCTAGGAAGCTTTATGTTTTTTGTGTTTTGCCACAACCTTCCTCTGAAGAATCTGGGTGGGTATATACATGGTCTCCCTCTCTTTTATCCTTCTGACAACCCTGTGAGGTAGGTTATATAGAGAGGTAATGACAGCCAAAAAGTTACTTGCATCTGAAATGGGATTTCGAACCCAGGTCTCTGCCATCTACATAGAACCATTACACCATATTAACTTTTGAGAAAAGCCTGTTGAGAGACCGGGAGTTGTAAGGATGCCCAGAGAAGGCATATGCTTTCTAGGCTTTATAGCCACCCATCCAAGGCTCCTCTTCAGGTTTTGAACTTTCTGTGAGATCTGATGACATGTATTAGATTGCCACAAGGGCTAGAATCTTGCTTTTCAAAAGTGTGTTAGAGCTGCATGTGCCAGGATACCAGAGTCCATTTCAGATGCTAGATTCTACCCATCTTCCGCATACAAGGAATGAACACCCTTCTCTGTAACCTCCTTTTCTCTCCAGTTACACAGGAAGCCCAAATGGCCCTGGGGGAATGGGCATCCCCTCACACACCGGGAGGCCCCCTGCAGACTTCACCCAAGCTGCGGCTGCTGCTGCCGTTGCGGCAGCAGCTGCCACAGCCACAGCCACAGCTACAGCCACAGTCGCTGCTCTGCAAGAGAAGCAGAGCCAGGAGCTGAGCCAGTATGGAGCGGTAAGATGTGGGCTGTCCTTCGGTGCATGGGGCTTCTCAGAGTTGGGGAAGGTGAAGGAAAGAGCTAATAGAATACGACGTGGTGACCCACTGAGGAACATCATAGAATGGGAGAAGTAAAGGAGTTTAATTTTATTTATAAGAGGCTGTGCGTGCGTGTGTGTGGATTTGTTAAGGATGCCATGATGCCTCTCCAAAGAGTATTGTTGGGTTAAGGACAGGGAGAGGCATACAGATGCAAATACAAGCAGTTGTAGCTTTGGGATAAAGTGGGGAGAAAGGCCTTGCTTTGAGCAGCAGATCAGTAGTACACTTAAATGGGCAAGCAATAAGAACATTCCCTGGAATCCTCTGCTCCACAGCTCTGGAGGTTCATGCACCCTGCCCTCCTCAGCCATACACACGCCTTCAGAGCAGGTGTAGAGGACAAGGTGTCTACTGCGTGGAAGTTCAGGTGGCAAGATATCCAGGGGTGGTTCCAAACGTACATGCTTTTTTTGTGGTATTCATAAATGTAGAGACAGGATTTGCAGTCTTTTAAAGCTACTGCCAGAACAAATTCAGATTATCCACCAAGCACCACTGTTTCGGCGGCAGCAGACAGAAAAACCTGTTCCAGTGGTTAATTATGTCACCTGCTAACTTAGCATGCTGAAGAGATTGGTAGCCAGATCTTGACTGTGGAAATTTATGTCTCCTGTGCCACTTGATGGATTTCTTGGGCTATAAAAACTATCACTCGTTGTTAACCAGCCTTGGGGAATCCAGATATTTTTGGTGAGAAAGAACAGTAGCATTTTAACCCAGATCAGACTATTAAAATAATGGGTCATAGTGATTGGCAAGGTCATTGAGAACAGACCAAGCTGTGCAAGGAGTCTTTCTGCCCTCACATGTACACAACCCAAAATCTTTTTGCTAGATTATTTGGCTTTTCCTTTTTAGGTCCTCTGGAAGAGTTACTGCTGAGTTTGCCCAGAGAACCAGACTCGCAAATTGAGGGAAGGTTTTTAATCCAGTTTTGATGCCATAGTAGGGCCTAGTTATGCAATACATCTTATCCATCTACATCCCATGTAGTAGTCAGGTTCTAGGAGTCCATGCCTCCTGGACAATCATAGGCCCAGTTTAGAATGGGACCATGGTGTGTGGGGAGGAGGGTGTTGTAGCCTTTCTTGCCATTTTCCAGACCTGAAACAATCCCAAAGGGTTCTGTTTTCCCCGTTGGGGAGACCTATGTACACACCATCATTACATGTGAAGCTCCCAGCGAAGGAAACAGTGCACCCTGAGGCTATTTCAGTTTGAGTTTAAGCCCTTCTTTCCACACACCATGGTCACAATCTGAATTGGGCCCACACACACTTGGGAGGCATGGACTGCCAAGACTTAGCTGCTGACCTGATCAGGGGACAGGCGTTGAGAAAGTGTGTCATGTAATTAGGCTCATAGTGTTCAGGTGACACAGAAGCCTTTGTTTCAGAGGCAAAGAATTCCATATTGCTTAAAAGCGTCTGTTGCTCACGTTTGGACATATTGCATATTGTTGTGGTTTGTTATTGTGTTATATTATTAGGCTGTGTTAGTCTGTATTTGTGGTTTCCCTCTGAGTTTTTCATTTTATTTGCCATGCATGTAATTGATGCCTTTGTGAAGTTCAAAACTAGTTACCCAAATTTAAGAAGAAGAAATTTTCAGTTAGCACCATTGCATGATCTGTAAAAGTGGAGGACATGGTGCTGGTGTTTTTATAGCTGCAGTGGCGTACATAATGTACATACGTAACAGAGAAAAGGCTGGCCATGTGTTAATAGGTTGGAATGATGGTTTGCACGGTGTTTGTTGGTGTAATGGTTGGTGTCCTCTTAACCCCTGACCTCATTTTATGTCCTCTTTTTTAAACTGCTTTTTCTTTTTCTTTGTGGAGATGGGGGCTGGACAGCCCTTCAACAACCAGTTTCTTCCTCACTCGGGGCCCCGAGGACCAGCTGTACCTCCTGGGATGAATCCTGCCAACATGGGTGGCGTGATGAGTGCTTCTGGAATGTCTCCCATGAGCATGAACGCAGCCAGGGCTCCTGCCATAAATGCCTTGTACAGTGGACAGCGGATGCCCCAGCATGGATACCCTGGCCCTCCTCAAGGCCAGCAGATCCCCCGGCAGAGCGTCAAGAGAACCTACTCCAGTGAGGTGAGGACCAACTGGGTACACATGGAGCTGAATCAGGCCCTTGGTCCGTCAAGGCTAGTATTGTCAGACTGACAGCAGCTCTCCAGGGTCTCAGACCTGATGTCTTTCACATTACCTACTGCCTGATCCTTTTAAATGGAGAGCCTGAAGATTGAACCCAGGGCCTTCTGCATGCAAAACAGATGCTCTGCCACTGAGCTGCAGCCCCTCCCTAGGTATACACGGGGATGCTGTAGGCCACTGAGATGTTTCTCTGGGAGAAATGGACTCATGCACCACCCCACAGGGAAATGTTCAAGCAGATTTTGGGAACTGAATGCTCGCTGCCTGCTGGGAGGTGTGGGGCCACAGAACTCAATGTCAACTGCAGATTCATTCACATAGATCTCCCCCAGGCTCAGGAAAATCTTTGAATTCTGTCTAGGTGTAGAGTGAAGCTCAGCAGTTGTGTTCTCCATCTGTCCCGGGTTCTGTGAACATGGCGCGTGCTCTGACTCTTTTGGCAAGCGTTACCACTCAACTTGCCAAGCCTTCTAGGATGGTGCACTTATGTATTTAAATGAGTGATACAAAAGGAAAAGAAAGAGTCTCGCACCATCGACCTTAATTTCAACGTTATTCCAGCCTCTTTTATTCAAATCCAGAGTGGAAATCACTTCTTGGAAAAGACATAATGGACCCACTGGACAAGGTGCTTAGAAATTGGATCAATTGCACTTGGTGGGTTTCCAGAGAATCCTCCTAGTCTTCATTAAACTTGGCATGGCAACGCTATAAGCATTGTAGCATGCCTGTAATGGCTCTTCCCCATAAGGTGATTGCTTGTGTGTATATAGGATAAAGATCATCTGGCGGGTGAAAGCCATTGGACATAAACAGAGGTCATTCTACGATGAGCACAAATTTGGCATGTATCTGTACTCATTCTTCTTCATTCTGCTTCTCCTTGAGTGCACCCTGGTGGCAGCTTCTTCCAGGAGTAGAGAGGTTCTAGATCGTTTTAGGAGTGGATTTCTCCCTTCTAGAGTCCTAGAGGAATACCCAAGTGACCTGCACTGCCAAATCATTCATGCTGCAAAGCTAAAAACAAGATGGGCATGTTTTGTTTTAATCATAGGGTACATAACATTTCACCTTATAAATAGTTTGAGGATAACCTTTGATCGGTATCTTGAGGTGAGGCAAATTTTATCTAGGCAGATTTTATCTAGTCCAGTTAGAAAGTACAATGGCTATTGGAGAAAAGTGAAATTTGAAATTTTATTTGATGACAGCAGCATTCAGGGAAGCGTCACAGACGTTTGATTCTATACAAGGAAAAACCATGCCTGAAGTTCATTGAAGAATGAGTGAAAAAAGTATTAAATGTAGTTGAGAAATAATTAGAAATGGATTTGGATGAAGATAACACTAAATGTGTCCTCCTGGCTTAAAAGAAATTTTTTAAAAATTAGGCATCATTGGTTCTTGGCACCACAGAAAGCAGGCACATATATATCCTACATTCTTAGATAAGTGGCGGTAATTTTTTTAGCCATGTTCCCAAAGCCAGCATCTTTGGAATGAGGTTTTAAAATTGATTATTGGAACTCACTGGCCATAAATTCCAGTAGACCCGATGGTCATTGTACTGTGCTGTTTGTGAGATGATCGAACTGATAATATATTTGGAACTACTAATCAGTTTGATTTTTGCAGCTCAGATTTGTATAGCAGATGTGTTGGAAGCCGAAAGAAGCACCTGGTACATCAGATTAGTTAGCCCTTGTCTGGAAAATACCTCCCTTATGAAAACTTAATTCACATAGAAGTCAGAGATGCTCTGAAAAATTGTGATAGGCTTATTGAGAGATGGCCTCTTTATTTCATCTTGGAGTGATAAAAGCTAAAGATGGAAAGTGTTCTTAATGTCTTTTTTGATGTTCTGGGCCTTTATAGTATTACTGGGTTTGTTGTAATGTCATAAACAAATATGGTGGGCAAGAATGGAAGAAAGCACTCTAGCCATTCGTGGGTTGTGATGAGAGCTCTCTTGTACACCCCCCCCCCCCATTAGCCACTCTCTGCTGTAAGGCCACTGTTGGTCCAAGGCTGTATCTGCACCAGGTCATTATCTTGGGATCTGGTTGAGAAGATTGTGCCGTCTGCCTCCCATCCTATTTCCTGTCCAAGATTGCCCCTGATTAGCACTCCACTTCCTTTTCCCCACTCATCAAAGAGGCCCTGAGTTATTAAGGTCCAAATGGTCTGTGATGCTCTCTATCCTGTCTTTTGTTCCTCCCCACCTACCTCCATTAGCGGAGCCCCTTTCCTTTTCAAAAGAACCAGGGGGCTGTTTTGTGCTTATCCAGACATTCCCCATAAATGACTGCACTAATTTTTTTTAAGAGGCAGAAGACAGCTGATTTCACTAGCCAACAGAGACATCTCATAGTGTTCTTCCCCTCTGGGCTCCCTTTTTTGGTTTGCACAGATCATCACAAACTTTGGTACAGGTGCAATTGCACACAATCTGTGTTTTGAAAGATTTTTTTTTTTTTTGGAATCCTAAGAACAACCACCATGTACAGAGGAGGCATGTGTGACGATTAATACTGAGACAGCTTTGCAGAAATGGAATTTAAAGTGAAATGAAAATAATATAGAGATACACACAGTGCAGCTATACTTTAATTGTGACATTCCTTTAGTGTGAGGCGCATTAACACAACCTCTGAAAATCCTCAGCAGGAACTTATTCAGTCCTGTCAACAACTCTTTTAGGCAGCTGCATAATAATTGTGGAAGGAGGGGAGGTTTACATTTGGCCACAATAAAAGAAGGTTTTCTAAAAAGAGAGACAAGCCTAGAGAGGGGGAGGCAGGGGGTTTAGCATGATGCTGTACCCCCATGGCAAGACACAAAGCAGTAACCATGTGAAGTGACAAGGAAAACCTGGCAATTCAGTTTGATTCATTTCCAGAATAACAGTTAATACAAACACACACACTGATATCCACTGACTTGGACTCTGTATTTATTGTTATTCCATCCTTCCTCTAAGGACTCGTGGTCCTCCTTGCCTCCCATTTTTATCCTCACAACAGAGAAAATGAATGGCTCAAGGTCACCCAGTGAAATTTCATGAGATGCAGGGCTTGGAACTTGTGTCTCCGCAGGTCAAACCATTAAGCCACACTGGTGCATGCACATCATATAAAAACATGCATCAAAACAGGTAAAAACCCAAAACAGGTAAAAACCTTGCAAAGGCTTCTCTGTAGCAGCTGCTCCTGAGTTATAGAACCACCTCCCCAGGAGCAGTGTGTTGTTTTCTCACTGCAGGCCTTCTAGTAGCAAAGGAAAACTTTTTTTAAAAATCCTTAAGTCCTTTGAGTAGATATATTACCCCTTGTTTCAGTTGTCACTTTTCAGTTCATATTTTAAAATGGATTTTATTGCTGTACTGTGGTACTTTTTATGGAGCTGCAAGGAAAACAGGACATGGCAGAAAAATGGAGCCCATTTCTGAAGCCCAGGATAGCCTGATCTTGTCAGAACTCAGAAGCACGAGACCATCAAGGAATCCCGGGGTCGCTAAACAGAGGCAGACAATGGCAAGCCACTTCTGAATGTCTCTTGCCTTGAATACCCTATGGGATTGCCATAAGTCAGCTGCAACTTGGCAGTGAAAAAAAGAATCTGTGGTAGTGAAGGAATTCTCCACCACCATCACCACAGGTGCATCCATGTCATGCCATCCCGGGGAGCTTTTCCAAATGGGAAGAAACTCGATATGGCTTGGTCTGAATTCTAATCAGATTTCACTCTCGGTGGCTTGTCTGCAAGGTGTTCTGCAGATAAAATCGCTTGCATCTGTGCTTAGATGCCATGTCAGGTATAGGTCCTGGGCAGGAGGTGTCCCAGCCTGTGAGCGTTGTGTGTTTTTCAGTGAGTTTCTGTTGATGTCAAAGGAATACCTTTGAGTAACCCTGGTATGCAAGTTGTTATACTTCTGTCTTGTGTTCTTTGTCTCTTCTAGGGCTATCCAGGGCAGCAGTACATACAAGGTGGCCAGTACCCCTCCCAAGCTGGACAATACGCCCCCAGTGCGCCTCAGCCATCAGCTCCGTCCCCCTCGTATCCTGGCCACAGGATGCCTATTCAACAGGGAATGAGCCAGTATCTTTCTGCCGCTGGCACTGGCGGCCCATATTACAAGGTACCCAGTTACTAACAGCTTCCAAGATTCTTGGTGAATGTGAATGTTAATTTTTTAGGATTGATTTGGATAGAAGGTAGAGCTCGAAAATCAATAGGTATTACAAACAAGAATGGAAGGGGGAAATGGAGCAGAGCTGGCAGTGACAAAAAAATTCCCTTGCTGCAGGTTACACCCTGAGTCAGACATATATATCCCCCCCCCCACCCGGCCTCCACCCATGCCCATCTCACAGACAGATGAAGGGGGTTCAGTCTGGACCCTCGCTGATAGTATTGGAGCTCCTCTTGTTAGGTTATGTTCATCATTTCTACCATGGAGTTCCTTTCTCCCTTTATAGGTAAAATTTCTTCTTCTCCTCAGCCAATTCACAAAATGGTTGCAGATCATTCAGTGAGGAGGACAGAAGGGGGGGGGGTACGTTTTCTTGTCCTCATCCTGTGTTAATCAGTGGCAGGAACATAAAAAGGATCCAATCCTTGAGAAGAGTTTAGTTCCCAAGTTGGCCTCTCTTAGATGATGAAACCACTTGCAGCATCAACCTAGCCCATTACACCTTTCTACAGAAGTCGCCTGGTTTAAAAGAGTGTGACTCTGCTTAGGATGGGCTTGTCGGTCACTGTCAGCCAGGTACTGACCTGGAGAAGTAGTAAGTTTTCCCACTCTAAAAAGCTGAGGACAGCAGTAGCATGGTTAAGGCTGAGCCAGTTTCAGTCTTGAGAATAGGAGTGGTCTAGGAGGCTTAGACTACTGTGGTAATGCTGGTCTTTGGGATTTTCTCCTTTTCAGCCTACCGACCAGTTCAATGGTCAAAACGCTAATTTCAATGGAGGCAACTTCAACAGCTATGGACAGGCTACCATGAATGGGGTGAGTCCTTTTGTGTCGGTCCAGGACTAGTGTGATGTGGTAAGAGTGTGGAGCTCAGGCTCAGAAGATATAGGGAGTTCAAATCCCCAGTAGGCCAAGAAGTTCATTGGGTGACCTTGGGCCAATCACTCTCAGCCTAACATTCCTCACAGAGTTGTTGTGAGGAGAAAATGGAGGCAGAACCGTATATGTTGCCCTATGCTCCTGTGATGGATGGGTCTTCTGGGTGCTTAGCTGTGATAAATACCCCAAATGAGTGCCTCCTAAAAAATGGCTCTACTGAACAGCAGTTGTTATTTCCACAGATGTAGGTTACAGTCCACCCATGTTGTAGATACACTATACCCACAAACACACATGAAACTGTCCCTGTATGCCTGGTTTTCTTGCTTTTGAAAACGGGATGTGGAATGGTTTGTGGACCACACACACAAGACCCATAGTCTTGTGTTAATCAGTCCATGTTCTGTCACTGATACGGTTTGAACCCATGAAGCTGCCTTATATACCATTGGTCCATCAGTGGTACTCAGACTGGCAATAGCTTTCCAGGGCCTCAGGCAGAGGTCTTTCACATCACCCACTACCTGGTCCTTTGAACCTGGGACCTTCTGCGTGCCAATCAGACACTCTGCCACAGCCCCTCCCCTGTTCCTTGACAGGATGGAGACAGACAATTTCAAAGGTGTTCTTTGTTGTGTAATCCTAAGTATGTGTCAGTCACTCTGCCAGTGTTGTCCTCCATTTTCATTCACTCATTTCCTTGAGATGGAACTACATCTGTGCCCTCCCTTGTTCTCACGAAGAACCTTTTCTCATCAAGCACTAGCTTTCTTCAGAGATGTGTTAGCCTAATATTTGTTTCTCCTTTCAGCCTGGAAGATCCATGCCTGGCTACCCCAGCTCCCCGCTACCTGGCAACCCCACACCTCCGATGACACCTGGAAGTAACATCCCTCCATACATGTCCCCAGGGCAAGATGTGAAGTCACCCTTCCTTCCAGACATCAAACCCAACATCAATTCCTTGCACCCCTCTCCCTCTGGTAAGTCTCAAGTCAAGGCCCCAGAATTCTGACTGAATTGCATGTGTTCGCACAAACCTGCAGACTGGGGTGGAGGAATGGGGGGCCCTTATGGGGCCTTGAATGCACCACTTACTTATTTCCTTCTTCTAGCTAGATATTGGGAAGTATCTTATCATAGGCCTGAGGCAGTTCCTATGAGGGAGCCTTCCTTTGGAGGAAGAGCCATTTAAGTTGGAAAAAGACTCCAGAGACAGAAGGGAGTCTTCAGATTTTGCTTAGTGGACGGGGAGAATAGTGCATTGGGCTCAGACAATCCTGTCAGTGTCCCTGGGCATGCGTGTACATGTTAGCTGGCATAGACACGTGCACACACACTAATACAAAAGCTTCTTTTATTTTTACTTGAAAGTCTGCCACTGCTGTGGCTTGGTGGCCAACTTTGGCTTTCTTCTTCCTCTCTTCCCTTCACACCACCCCAGGGAAAGGCTCTGGGTAGTCACTTCTTTTTCTGATAGGCTGATGACTTGTATTGACCTTTGAGGTTACAGGTCAGTAATTCAGCAAGACTTTTAAAAAAGTCTGCTTTGCTGTACAAAAAGAAGCATTTCTCTCAAAAAGTTAACATCTTAACCTTTAAAACTGCTTCCTTCCCTGTGCGTCCTTTTGCCACCCCCTGGACTAAACAAGAAGGTCCTTTTAATGCCACCCTTATGCTAAGTTTGAACAATAAAGACTGCTGAAAGGCATTCTGTATCTTTCACAAGTTTATGGAATTCCCCTCCATGGGATCTCCGCCCCCCCCCCCCCCCCCCCGGTCCTAAACTGGATATATTTTTACATGATTAAGAAGCTTTTGTTTGTGCAGTTTTTGGTGCTGCTGGATGACAAATTGTAATATATATCTGCTTTAATGGTAACGGTAATAGACTGTTCTTATCTGTTTGGAGCCTCCGAAGCTGTAATTAAATTGCTTCACCAAGCATTTATTAAGGATAGACTGTGGGTGCTTTGCTTAAACACACACACACACACAGAGCTCCTGTGGTAGGCAAAGGGAACGTTCTATTTGGAATCCTTTTACTGGAGTATATTTGGATCTGGTTTATGCATCCAACAAAATCAAGTGATAAGGCTGTTCATGGGGGTTGTCACTTCAGGCTCCTAGTTAGGGGTGGGATGCATCCCTGGAAACCCCCTCCCCATCAAACAGCCCTTCTTTTCTGCTTCTTGAACAAAAACCGTGCTTCATACTTTGGTCCTCTCTTATCTGATTATTCCCACCACTCCTTCTATTGTCTAATCTCTGCCCCTTGCCACTGTTCTTTGCTGCTAAAACTGTTCACCTCTCTCATTGATTGAGCCATGTGACACCCTTTGTGAAATCCTACCTTGGCCGTCTAAGTCCACTCCCAGCTCCATTGCAGACTCCTTGTCCTTTGTCTCCTTCTCAGCCTTCTGGTTCTTATTTCTCCGCTCTCATTTTGTGATATATTCCTGCCCATGACCATGGCTCCTCAAACGCCACATCCTCACTCAGTGGTCTCTTACCCTCTCAAATGACTCCTCCCTTTCTCCCTTGCTGCCCCTTGTGTCTGGAACCGTCTCCTAAAACAGCCGCCTGATGCCACCTCACCCACTTCCTCCACATCTGTCCTGAAAACTTTCCTCAATTTTTTTCAAAAAGAATTGAGCACAAAACCTTAGTTCTCTTCCCCTGTTGAGCCCAGGAGTATGCAGTGGAATGAATGCACATTCTTCCCATTTAGTCCCACCTCCTTTCATCCCTGTCAATGTCTTTCTTTGTCTCAGATTTTACATTGTAAGCTCTTTGGGGCAGAGATCTGTCTTGTACTCTATAAAGTGCCAAGTATGTGGAGGGTGCTAAATAAATAAGTAAATACCCCCCTTTTCCTGTAGAAAACAAATCTGTCAAGGGTTAAGCGTTTAGCTCAGCTGTCTTTAACAACTCGTTTTTAAATCTCTGGAAAGTTGTTTGTTCTTAATTTGAAAATGTCTCTCTCACACACACACCCTGCAGCCCTTGCAGGAAAAGTTGTGGTGTTTCATTCTGCTGAAGGGGTCTGCTAGCTCTGGATTCAGCTGGAAGAGGCAAATTAGAACACCACAGAATGCTGGGAACCTGAGGACTGGCAGTTGGAAGAGACAGTTGGGTGAAGGGCAGAGTGCTGTGCTCTGGAGGAGGGAGGGGCACCTAGAAATCCCTTGGGGTTGTGTGCAGTCTGGAAACTCTGCCCTCTGCCCCAATGCCTGGGAAATTCAGTGTACTGAGGGAAAGGAGACTCCTGGCACCACAAGGGAGCTGTTCTTTGTATCAACTGCTGCTTGGCTCAGACTGTTGGTCCCCAGATGCTGGCTACCATTTATTGCATCCCTGGTTGCCAGATCACGTTGGGCCTGCTTTTGTGCCTCTGCAGTGCCTCCTGGTGCCTGCACCTCTGTGCCTCCAGTCCACCTGTCCCACCACCAGTTCTTTCTCTCCCCTTGCCCCATTAGGCAACCCGTGTGATGAATTGCGGCTGACCTTCCCCGTGCGAGACGGCGTGGTTTTGGAGCCCTTTCGCCTCCAGCACAACTTGGCGGTCAGCAACCATGTCTTCCAGCTCAGGGACTCTGTTTATAAGACCCTGATGCTCAGGTGAGAGCCATGTCTTGGGGGACAACAGTGGGAGGGCTTCTGGGGTTCTGGCCCCACTGGTGGACCTCCTGATGGCACCTGGTTTTTGGCCACTGCGTGACAGAGTGTTGGACTGGATGGGCCATTGGCCTGATCCAACATGGCTTCTCTTATGATCTTCTTTCTAACCACCTCTACCTCAACAGGAGAAGTGCAACTTTTTCTCTCTAATCCAGAACTGGCCTTGAAACTGATATAGGACAGCATTTGATTAGACACTGTGTAACCAACACAGGACCCCACTGCTCCTTAGCGAAGGGCAGAGTCTTCAGTCTTCTTCTCTACACACAGGTCTCTATTCAGTTGTCTTTCATCTTGCTGTAGGCCTGACCTGGAGCTGCAATTTAAATGCTATCACCATGAGGACCGACAAATGAATACCAACTGGCCCGCCTCAGTCCAGGTCAGCGTAAATGCAACACCCCTGACCATCGAGCGGGGAGACAACAAGACGTCACACAAGCCCCTGTACCTAAAGCAGGTGTGCCAGCCTGGGAGAAACACCATCCAGATCACCGTCACCGCTTGCTGCTGTGTAAGTTCTTGGACTGTTGACTGTTTTTGAGGTGACTGTCTGTCCTGGAGAAAGCCTGAAGCCATACCACTGTGTTGATTCCCCCCCCTCTAAAATTAATACAAAACATCCACCAAATGTCATCTTATCATCCATTGCCCTACTTTAAAAGCTCCTCCAGCCACAGTTGTGTGAATGCCAGACTGAGGAGAACAACTACCCTGCAGCAAGAAATTCAAATTATTTGCTGAGTAAGTTACGCTAATTGGCTTCCAGCTGTTTATGTCGCACCACTTACTTATATATGGTAAGAATCCTCTGCAAATGAGTTGAAATACAACATAAACGTACATTATATTAGGGAAACAGGGATGTTTATGCTGCCTTCCTTTTAGCCCCAGGCAGTACATAACACAGCTGCTTCCGTGTGGAGATGATTTCCGATCGTGCTCTCATCGTTGCTTGGAACTTCCACAGAGAGGGATTCTCCGTTCTCGGTTGTATTTCCCTGTGTGCCTGCCCGCCTCCCCTTTGCCATAAGAATGGTTTTAACAGCTGCTCTAAATAAAGTTAATAGATATATTGCTATAGCATAATGATGTTAGCTGCTGTAATGATACATCTACTGCCAGTATGGTGTGGTGGTTAAGTGTCAGCTAACTCTCTAGGAGACCTTGGTTTGGATCCCTGTTCGTGCTATGCAAGCGCCTTGGGCCGTCACACTCTCTCAGCCAAACCTATCTCACAGGGTTGATGTGAGGAGAACGCTGTAAGCTGCTTTGGGTCCCCATTGAGGAGAAAGGCAGGGTACACATGAATTGTATAAATATATTTTTTTAAAAACAAACAGGGGCACAAAGGGGAAATGAAAGAAGAAAAGGAGCCAAATGTGGGTGGGGAAGTGCAGAAATCTGTGTTCCCATCCACGCTCCATAAACATACTTTGAGTATGATCTTTTTGAGGGAAACTGAACCAAAGCAGGTTTGGGGAAAAACAGTGAAGCTGGGGAAAACTTGGAAGTTGGGTGGCTGCGTGGTGATATTTCATGGATGTGTTTGAGGCAGGGGGCAGAGCAAAACTCCATGTGAAAGCACCTACAGCAGTAGAAAAGAGTCCAGTAGCACCTTAAAGATTAACAAAATTTGTGGTAGGATATGAGCTTTTGTGAGTCACTGCTTGGAAGAAGTGAGCAGTGACTCACAAAAGCTCATCCCCTGCCACAAATTTTGTTCGCCTTTAAGGTGTTAGTAGATTCTTACTCTTTTCTGTTGCTACAGACAGACTAACACAGCTACCCATCTTGATCAAAGCACCTACAGTCTGGGTTCCAGGCTCTTTCCTCCAGAGAACAGAAATGAGACACTGATGATAAAGATGTCAGCCAAAACAGCCTTGCCGTGAAACATCATAGGAAACTGCTCTGGAGACCAACTTCTGCACTTGTGCAGCAGGAACTTAAATGTAGAAAAGACAGTCCGGTACTCATTTGCAATGAGACCTTTCCCAAATTGCACTGTGAGTGCTGCTGCAAAACATGCAGTAATCATTAGCATTCATATAATGCATTTCCCAAGTGCTACACATACAGTCTCTCAGTACTTCTTACAACAGTCCCTAGTCAGGTCAGTATTATCACCCCAGTACTGCAGATTGAGGGGCTGAGACAGCAAAAGAGTGACTTGTCAAGGACCACTCAGTAAGTTTGCATTTCAAAGTGAGATTTGAATCAGGGGCTTCCAAGCTCATCTTCCTGGCTGTGGCAGGGAAATTGATCAGGCCATGACCCAGTAGTAGTTGCTTGGCATGCTGAAGATCCCAGGTTTAGTCCCTGACATCTTCAGCTAAAGGATCGGCAGTAGGTGATGTGAAAGTCCTCTACCTGAGACTCGGGAGAACTGCTGCCAGTCTGAGTAGATAATACTAATTTTGATGGATCAAGGGTCTGATTCAGTATAAGGTGCCTTTCATGTTTCATGTGATAGTCAAAGCAGAGAAGCGGCAGCTCACTTGCACGGGATCCTCCTTGACACAGCTAACCTCCTCCTCTTCTTTTTCTTCTTTGTTGTAGTCTCACCTCTTTGTCCTGCAGCTGGTGCATAGGCCCTCCGTGCGGTCTGTTTTGCAAGGCTTGATAAAAAAGCGTCTGCTGCCGGCCGAGCACTGTATCACCAAAAGTAAGTATGCAGCTCTCTGCATCATCTGTAGATTTGGGCTAGGCAGCCATGATTCTCCTTCTGGATTCTTCAGGGCAGTGAAGTATCTTCTCTGCAGAGCAGGGGCCATGAGCGAATTCTTCCAGGGCCTTCATGGCATTAGAAATGTGAAGGGCATTGACAGGATGGCCTTACAGCCCTTGAGTTCTTTCTGTTCCAGAGTGAATTTGATTTCTGCCTTATAGCAGAAGGATGCTTTTGCTTATGGTGCTCTTTGATTTGATTTACAATTTCCTGCTATTTAATCCAAGTTGAGGCAGCTTATGTTGAAACCACAAATAAATGATAAAAAGGTACAACTATTAAACATTTTAAAAAGTAGTATAGAGAAAACCTACAATAGAAACCAAGAAAGCAGATTAGAAATGTCCCTGAGAATTGGGGGCAAAGAATTCACAAATCAATCTGACCATTCCAAACCCCTGTTCAACAGAAGATTTTGGCCAGCTTGTTAAAATCCTAAACATGAGCTGGTCCAGCAGACTTTCCTAGCATTTCATGCTGAATGCACTGTCACTGAGAAAATCCTGAATCTTTCTGTCCACAAAATAGCCTCTAATGGCAGTAAAACTCATTTGAGGTCCTGAGCAGGACTTGTGGAGGGAAGGGATCATAATTACACATGCCGAAGGTCCCAGGTTCATCGTCCAGCATAACCAGATGAAAGTATCCCTTGGGTGACATGTCTGCCCTTGACCCATTTCATTCTGGCTGCAGTCCTGGATTTGGGACTGAGATAGCATTTGTCTTTTGGGTGGGTTTCTGAGATTTTTGTGATATTGGTTTGGCAAGCAGCTGTTGTGGCATTTGATTTATGTATAAACTATCATTCAAAAAAAATTCTAAAAGCCACCTTGGCTCCCTTTATGGAGGGGGAGGGAGCAAAATAGAAATACCTTCCGTAAGTACGGCAGCAGGTATAGGGAACCACTAGAAACCTTGGGAAATAAACAGTATCAGGCTGTTGGTCTGACTTGGTGCAAGGAAGCATCAGTTGTTTATATGAAGTGTAGTGCTGGAAAAAGATATGTGGTTTCCTTTGGCCACAGTGGTCCTCTGCATTTTGGGGAACATTGCATAGAACGTGAATGAACATGTATACTCCATGTAGTCTAGTACTGTCAGCCTTAAACAGTGTATTGTTTAAGGTTTCAGGCACTGCCCTTCTCCCTTCTTGCTTTATGAGATCAAGTGTTGAAGAATGGCCCTGAAGTCTTGTACGCGCAAACTTTTGGTCACTGATCTACAGCATCTCTCATCCTTCCTCCACTTTGGAGCTAGGCAGTGATAGTGTTCTTGAAGTTGATTGATGAGGAATAGAAGAAACAAAGGGTCTGTGCCAGCAGGAATTCAAAGTAATGTCCAGACCTGGGTTCCTTCCGCATGGAGCTCTCCCTCTGCGTTTCCTCCCCTGATTGCAGCAGTTCTTTGAGGGGCAAGAAGACACTGCATGGAATTTCCCTCTGCAGAAGTTCTGTTGCCACTGTGAATGCCTCTGCAGTGAGAGAAATGCTATTCCCAGCAGCTCTAGAAAGCTAGCCCCATTGTCTGTGGTGTATGCTGGTTACCTGTCCATAGCATTTGCGGCTTGCAACACCATTTCTTTCTCAACACCCCAGTAAAGCGAAACTTCAGCAGCGGCACAATCCCCGGGACTCCTGGTCCAAACGGTGAAGATGGTGTGGAACAGACGGCCATCAAGGTGTCTCTGAAGTGCCCCATCACTTTCCGGAGAATTCAACTTCCTGCAAGGGGTCATGACTGCAGGCACATACAGGTGATTCCCTAGCCCTGCTTCCCATGTCTCTGCAGAAGCATAATTACAGACATGCCTTATTAAGCCCTGCCAGCCACATTTGCTTTTTATCTACTTCTGTCCCAGCTGTCCTCTGATGAGCACAGAGTGGCTATACATTTCTCAGGTGACCTCCCATCCCAGCCAGCTTATGGGGCCCAAATCTGCTTAATTTCAGCAGCAGAACCACATCATCATCTGCCTTCAGATCATTCTCACTAACTAGAAGCCTGCATTTGGGGGGCGTCTTCTCCTTTGATGCTCTGAGGCTAGACTTGCTGGCCCCATATCCAAATTCTCCCTGCCAATGGGGGACCCTGCAACTTCTGATGGCCTCTTTCCAGCTTGTCCCACTTTCTGTCTTTGTTCAGTGCTTCGACCTGGAGTCCTACTTGCAGCTGAACTGTGAAAGGGGGACATGGAGGTGTCCTGTTTGCAAGTGAGTATTCATAGTTGGGCCATGGCATTTGCAGAAAGAGATACTGGAGATGTTGAACCAAACACAGTGAAACTCACTACTGCCACAGGATGGTAGTGGTGGCCACTGGCTTAGATGCCTTTGCAAACAGATTAAATGCATTTGTGGAAGAGAGGTATGTCAATGGCTTTTAACTGTGATGGCTAAATAAAACCTCCATGTCTAGAGGCAGTGCACCTTGGGATGCTAGATGTTAACAGGCAACAACAGAGGGAATCTTTGGCCTCCACGCTCTGCTTGTAGACCTTTCAAGGGCCTCTGGTTGGCCACTTACATCCTTAAATAGTACATCTAGCAACACAGACCAGAGGTTCAGCAGTCCATTTGCCAGCTGTGTGACTCTGGCAAGGTGTCTCACACTCCCTGCCCTTTGCTGTGTCTGATAAACTTTGGTAACAGTGCAATAACCTCAAGGGCTTGTGTGCAGAGAGGGGGAAGTGAAAAGAACTTGCTGAGAATCAATAGTTGTTTGTAGTCAGACACTCAAAGGGAGGTTGCAAAGTTCCCCATGTGTTAATTGACCCCCCCCCCTTTGCTTTATTCTCAGTAAAACAGCCTTGTTGGAGGGACTCGAGGTGGATCAGTACATGTTGGGGATTCTGATCTATATTCAGAAGTAAGTCTTGTGGTTTATCTATTCTTGTTTTCATGACCATGCTGTTTTATCACCAGAGAACAGACAAGGGCTGGAGTCTTATCTCCTACCCAAACCCCTTCCTGTCTGGGGTTCAGACTGAGATTAAACTACTCTATTGGGAAAGAGCAGGGAAAAGCTCTCTAGAACTTAGGCAGCTGTGCGAAATTGATTTTGGCAGACCTGTTTGCCATTAATTGAGATCAGAATTCTTGAATGCAGGGACTCCATTCAGACATAATGGAAAACCATGGTTTTGTTAAACTGCAGTTAGTGTGATTATCCAAATTCAGTCCATTCCACTAACCGTGGTTCACTAGCACTTATCAAACCAAAATCTGAAATCATGGTCTGGTTGGCTTATTAACCCGAGGTGATGTATGAACACAGTACTTACTGCGCATTGTTACAATGTAGGCCAAGATAGCAGCTGGGTAACTGTGAGGATGGCTGTGGAGAGAGCAGAGATGACAAAGCCAGTGATTGTCAAGGGAAACCAGAATTTGAATGATCATCTGCAAGCCAAATCCTGGTTTTGCAATCTAGCCGAAGTTTAAATAAAGCATGGTTTCACAATGTGTCTGAACCATGCCCTTAAAGAAGCAATCGCATGCCATTTTTGAAAAGTATCTGGAAAGTGGGAGATTAAATCACAATGGGTATGGGACCCTGCTACAGTTTCTGTGAGTTCTGATCCTGGTTTTTGTTTTGTATTTTTGCTTACAAGATGTCTGATTTGTAAAGCATTTTGTATACTGAAAGATACTGGGAAAGAGCAGGGGAAAGCTCTCTAGAACTGAGTTCCTGCTGCTCACTCTTGCCAGTGAACTGTAACAAGCATCTTCATCCCATTCATTGACACAGGCTCAAGCCTACATCCCAGTTCTCTCTGCCTTTCGCAGATGCCCCATCACATCCTTTCCTTTGCTTCACAGGGAGGTAATTTTGAGTTTTCTCGCAGCCCCCAAGCTCTGGCTAGCTTACTACTAGCCACACCAATCAGCACAGATGAGCCTTCCTATCCTAGGCTGCACAGTGGTTCAGCTAGCATGCAGAACTTCCCTTCTGCCATTTGAGGGCCTCCTGCTCCAAATTTTCATTGCCTTAAAAAAAAAAAAGATAGCATTGCTTGACATAAACAAGAAGGAACCAGATGAAACCTGCTGGGTACTGAGGCAGCAATGTCCTGGCCGTGGCAAGTCATCCACTGCAGCATCCCCCATAGATCTAACGCTACCAAGGACAAACCTTTGAGCAAAGAAGACCCAACCAGTGTTCTCTCTAAGCTCCACAATGCTGTGAGCAAAACGTCTACCTCATGAGCGAAAAAGCTAGTAGCATTAAAGTTGTGAGCGAGTCTACATTTGACTGTGGCATCAATTAGTTATTTAGATTATTTCCATAACCTTGCAAAAACCTCAGGATGAATTCTTTTAAACTATATTTAAACTATAATTTAAGAATAATTTAAACATTATAAGAGAAAACAGAATCAAGTCGAATTTAATTACAGAAAATGTTGTCCTCTATGGGTGGGGGGTAGACCTGGCCTCTGGAGAACAGGTCTGCCCCACAATGCTCCCTCTAAGCTGTGGAGCCTTGTGAGCAAAAATTCTACTTTGTGAGCTACTGGCATTAAAGATGTGAGCGAGCGATTTGGCAGCTGCATAAATTAGTTCGCTCTGGAGCCATCCTTCCCAAGCTAAGACAAAAAAGTGTAAGCCGGAGGCTAAAAAACTGTGAGCTTGCTCACACTAACTCGGCTTAGAGGGAACACTGCTACCCTCCCCTCTCCTCTCTATTGGTAGATCTGGTCTCCGGAGAATAGGTCTACCCACCCCTTTCCACTATATTGGTAGACCTGGCCTTGGACCATTGCCCTGCACTGAGCCTTAGAAAACATACCAGCACTTGGGGTGGGGGGAACTTTTGCAGTCTACTTTGGGTTTTATTTTTTAGTGAAATATGACAAACTTACAGGTCAAGTACAACAGAGGTGGAACAATCACTGTTCAAAACCCTGTCTAACCTAACAAACAGGAAGTTGTTTAAATGTTATCAAACCTGCCCAAACTACTTATTTATTCAAATATTTATAATCCACCTTTACTGTGACTCAAGGCAGCTTACAAATCATACTGAAAAGTGCCACCCTCCTCATTTTTTCCTGCTCCATTATAACCTACAGGGACCAATATAGTAAATGAGCCCCATAGGCTATAGTGGAGACTCAATCTGGGGATATCTGGGGGGGGGCTCCTTTTTTTTAGGTAAAGGCATCAGATTTGCAGCATAGCTGCTGGTGCCTCGCCTCAACACCCCCCCCCCCAAGTTTCAAAAAGATTGAACTGGGGGTCCAATTCTATGGGCCCCAGAAGGAGGTGCCCCTATTCTCCATTGTTTCCAAAGGAGGGGGAAATACTTGTGAGTTGGAAGCTAACATGCCTGAGCAGGCAGCTAAATTTTTGTGCGTCAGCACCCCCTAGCGCATCTTAGAGGAACACAGGACCCAACCCCATGCAAGGACTCTGCCAAAAGCTGGAGAGAGTGAGAGCAAGAGACAGCAGTTGTTTACAGAAGGTCTTTCTCTTGAGATGGAAGTCCTTGACCTCACTCCAATCTCTGGTTTTAGACAATGAGGCCCTTCCTGAAGCCCAAAAGGTCAACTTGGGATGAATTAAAAGCTTTTGATATGATTTGCTGTTCATCTCAGTCTAAGAAAACTTGTAAACAGGGGAGCGATTGGTCTCTGGAATTTGCAAGATATGACTTGGCAGTGTTAGATCTAGTCTTGTATCTTACAGATAGCAAGGGTATACCAGGGTTTTGTGTGCTATCCCAAGAGAGTGAGGAAGTGTGCTTGCAGAGTTACGTGGGTAACCACAGAAGGGAGGAACATGCCCCTCTGTTGTGATCAAACAGTTTTGCCGTAAAAACAGAATATCATAATGGAGGGGTATGTTCCTCCCCTCTGTGGTTGCTCATGCAACTTTGCAACCATGCTCTCTCACTCACTTGGGATAGCACACAAACCCGTGGTATAACTTAACTAACAGTGATTATAGTGTGATCATCCAAATGTGAAACGTTCCACTTTTTATGGTTAGTTAGGGACCATCAAATCAGGATTTGTGGCCATGGCTTGAAGTTAATTAAACCACAGGTCAATAATCACAGAGGGAAATGTTGGTTTCATGTAATGTATAAACGAGGGGCTCCTGGCTCATTGCACAGCGCTCCCCCCTCCCCCCAGAAATGCCTAGCCAGAGTGAAGACAATGAAACTGACATTTGTTGAGGCCATCCATTGTTTGAGTGATTGTTGCTGAGCTAAATGCTGGTTTTGTAGACTCACAATTATTAAGAGAAACTGTGGTTTTGCATTATGTCTGAACTAGGTGCAGGGGGGCAAGTCTCCAGCTATAGCAGGAGACCTCCCAGCCTGGGTCCTCTTTCCCCTGCTGCCGTCTTAACAGGCTAATGAGGGAAATGGGGGGGCCTCTTCAGTATTGTGCCAACATGTGACATCACCCCTTGCGCAAAATGGGAAGTGACATCACACTGGCATGATGCGCTAGGATTCTCCTCAAACCTATGTGTGAATCTTTGATCTTGATAATGATGTCGCTTCCAGTCTTGTGCTGGAAGTGATGTTGCGGTTTGGCTCAGTGCCAAAAAAAATGCCGTCGTCCCCCTTCCCAAATGCTTCCACTGTGTTACCAAGCAGACCTGCCAACCCTAGAACCCAGCCACTGCAGCCTGAAATGACTGCCAAGTGTGAGCACACACAGCCGTGATCCCACGAAAGCACCAGATCAAGGAAACCATGCCTGGTGGTTTCCTGGTGGTTTCAGCAGCCTGACCCTGACTTAGATAGCCCAGGCTAGCCTCATCTTGTAGATCTTGGAAGCTAAGCAGGGTCAGCCCTGGTTAGTATTGTGAGGGTGACCACCAAGAAATACCAGGGTTGCTACGCAGAAGCAAGCACTGGTAAACCATCTCTGTTAGTCTCTTGCCTTAAAGACCCTGTGGGGGTCACCAAAAGTCAGCTGCAACTTGACAGCACTTGACACACACAAATCCCGCAGCCTGAGGCCTCTCCTCTGACCTGCACCTGTCCTCTCTTCTAGCTCTGATTACGAAGAGATCACGATCGACCCAACGTGCAGCTGGAAGCCTGTGCCCATCAAGCCTGACATCCACATCAAGGAGGAGCAGGACGGGCCTGTGCTGAAGCGCTGCCGCACCATGAGCCCCACCCACATGGTGATGCCCAATGTCATGGAGATGATTGCTGCCCTGGGACCCGGCCCCGCACCGTTTGTACCCTTGCAGCCCCCGTCTGCCGGCAGCGGAAGCAGCGACTACACCAGCCAAAGTGAGTCAGCCTCTGAGACGTGAAAGCTTCTGCATGGGGCACGAAGGAAGGCCTCTTGTTCTCTAAGGGTGCGGCTCTCTCTTCAGAGGGAATGTTGCCTCCCCAAGAATTGGGAATCTTTAGCTTGCGGGTCTTTTGCAGCTCTGGATATAATGCCTTTTCTGTGTCTCATGGAGTTGGTCTTGCAACTGCCACTGATGCAGCCAGCATCAATGCAGTTGTCATTTACTTGTTGTCAGAAACTTAATGAATGTTATGTACAGTGTACTCTTCCCAGTGGCCAATGACAAGACATTGGGCACAACCCCCAAACAGACATGATTTCTGGCAGCTCAGCAAATATAAAAGCCCATTTCTAGTAGCAGTCCTGAGTTCCTGACTGCTAGGCACTAGAAACCAATTTGAAAGGGATTCTCTGCTTCTCATAAGGGGATAAAAAGTGGGGCAGTGACGTTGGTCAGCCTGAAAGAGTGATTCCTCTAATATCGGTGCCCCTCTCTCATGTCCAGATACCCCTTCCGTCTTCTGCCTTTGCACCATGTGCTGGGAGAACTACCTTTGTTGTTAAGCTGCACTTTGGGGTTGGTAATTCTTGTTGCTAAGTTGATCTGGATTTGTTTTGCAGATTCAAGCTTTTCTGGTCCTGGAACATTCCCAGATTCATTCCCTGCCGTGAACCCCAGCACCCCAACGTTAACTGAATTCAACCAAGGACCTCCCCCAATCTCCTATCAGTCAGACATTCCCAGCAGCTTGCTGACTCCTGAAAAGCCACCGGCTCCCTCTATCACTGGACAGGTCAGTAAGAAACTCCACTAAGAGTTGAAGAGGGAGTGGGGAGAGAAGAGCAGGCATGTATCTATGCCAGCTGTTCTTTCCACAGCCATCCACAGCTGTCCAGCCCTCTTGGCTTTCCTGGAGAGCTGGTTTGGTATAGTAGCTAAGTGTGTGGACTCTAATCTGGGAGAACCAGGTTTTATTCCCCACTCCTCCACTTGCAGCTGCTGGATGACCTTGGGCAAGCCATAGTTCTGTCAGAGCTGTTCTTTCAAGGACAGTTCTGGAAAGAGCTCTCTCAGCCCTGTCTACCTCCCAGGGTGTCTGTTGTGGGGAGGGGAAGGGGAAGGAGTTCATAAACTGCTCTGAGTGAAGGGCGGGGTATAAATCTCTTCTCTTCTTTTCTACCTGGAATGGCTTGGCAGATTTTTCCAGCATGGGAGATGCTGCTGGATTTTGGGGAGTCTGTAGTGGGAAGTGATGTACTGGTGGCTTTCTGTGGATCTAGTTCATAGATGCATTGACTTTGTAGTAAATCTTACAGCTTCAGAAATAGCTTTGGATTTGGAGAGTTCCTCTTAGGCCTGCTTTCAAGAGGTAATGAGCATATAGCCATCGATTTCCATGCATCTCATGTGACACCGATGCCTTTAATTTCAGATTCTGCTCATAGTTGTGAATGAGATGATTCCCAGATTTTTATTTTTGTTACCTGGAGTAGCCACCAGGGGGCATCATAGGGCTGATGGTGCATCCTTACTGTTGTAGCCCAGGGTTTTTTCACATGGTGGAATTTCTCAGAAGCTTATTCCAGGGTCTCAAGGGAAGACAGTAGCAACAAAGGTGCCGTGAAATTTTCCCACCCCTACCAATCATCCTCTAAAATCAGCAGTTGTAGAGGGGCATTAGGTGTGCTCAGTTTATACAGCAGTGGTGGTGCCTAGGAGGTACAAACTGAGGGTTCCCAGAGGCTTCAATGGCAGAGCTTCCTCAGTGTGTAAAGGGTTGCTGAAACTTGGAATTTTTGCAAAGCACTGCTGTACCTGGGTACAGCTGCAGATGGGGCAGCACTTACGAGCAGCTGGTGTCTGCTCAGTGCTTCATCCCCATCTTTCCCCCAGTGAAATCCTCTTCAAAACCAGACATGAGAGCCTCAGGAGGGATGTTGCAACTCTTGACACAAGTTTTGCATGTGCATCATGTAAGAGCTGTGACATTTAAAGAAAACGCCTCAAAATTATGACTGGTCTGGAGTGGGGGGGATGACGACAACAAATACTGAGCATTTGCTGTCCCCAGCCATCCCCAAAGCCATTTTCCGGCAGTCCTGGAGCACTCTTTTCCATCCTTTGTCATGATCATTCATTTTTGCCAGTAGTATAGGAAGACCAATCCACCACCATCACACTTTTATCTCACCCTTTCTCCCAGGGCCTCTGATTGGCTGGGACATGGCTGTCCCTTAGCTGGATTGTATAAGCAGTTGCTGTTATTGGGCTGCAGTTGTGTTGTATTATCATGAAAAGCCTGCCACAGTTAAAATGGGCAATGGAAGAGGGATGTGCAGTGCTCTTTATTGATTCCCAGTGTATCCCCAACAGCTACCCAATTATCCTCCAGCATACTGCTCAGACATTCCTTCAAACTGCTGCTGCTGCTGCTGCTGCTGGGAGTTCAAACATGAAGCAAGGTCCATGTCCTCCAACCTGCAGGATTTATGGATATAAATAAATTCAGTTGTTGACTTTTTCCTTTTAGAGACAGCCCAAACTTAGCACCTCTGTATGCAACCCCAGCTCCCTTTGGTGGCACTGCTGGTTCTCTGAACCATTGCATGTGTCTGACAGTGACACACAACCAGATTATTTCAACTGCTGATTTCAGTTCCTGCCAACAGACCCACTCTGATATGACGCTGATGTACAGAAATGTGAAAGAATGAGAGCATTTTCACATTTTCTGTCTTTTTTCCAACAGCATTTGCAGTCAGTGTCAGCTATAAGGCTATCTCTGGGATTTAGGGAAATTGTACAGCAGGGAAAACATAAAGCTTAAAAAGGCCCTGAAATTTCAATATTCCTTATTTTAAAATCTGTGCTTGTAGGCCCTCTCTCTGGGCCTTCTGTAAGAACAGGTGTTTTGCCTGTTGACAACCAGGAGTTGGGCAACAGCTTCTCCCCAGAATTATGCAAAAGCTATTTGACGGCTGATGACACTGGAACACCTTCTAGATGAGTAAAATTAAATTCTGGATGATATTGTGGCCATTTGGATGACAAAGATGCCATTCATCCCGGGAATACTCTGTATGTTTTATGCTTTCCCTCCTTATTTCCCAGTCTCATGTGAAGAATGGAAATGCATGTTTTCTCAGTGCAGGGACAGAGTATGCATCTGCCTGTAGTGGAATGGATATATGCATATATCTTTCTTTGAGCCACAACCCAGAAGCAGGGATGTATCATAATAGATCTTACCTCTTTTATCGTTTTGGAGAAAAGTTGAGAGTGTCTGTGTGTGTTTGGAGTTTAATGTGTTAAGAAGGAATTGGGGCCATGAAGGTATGAAAGTGAACATACTACCCAGAAATACCCTGAAAACAGCTTGTGCTCACAGTGTTGTGCCTTATTGTTTTGTTCTTCTTTGCCATTAGATGCCTCCATCTAGCAGGATGGAGCCTTCCCACAACCCTGTGCAGCAGGGGTTAAACAACCCCAACCTCACCAGCCAACCAGGACAGCAGCTGCATCATCGGAACCCTCCCCCACCGCAGTCACGACAGCCCATTGGACAGTCAGGGTCAGGAGGGCAGGCACATGGAGGGGATCTCTCCTTCAATCCTGGCCCTGGGATGGTGGGACAGCCAGGGATGCCCGGAGCTACCGAAGGGTCAGAGCCTTCCCTTGATGTAAGTAGCATGACTTTCCTCTTTCAAGCCAACCCTCTCATCTCTTTTTCCTAGCATATTATAAGCCTTGCTTTTGACTAACTGTAGGAATGAAAGAGGACTTGCTCTGGAGCAGTGGCTGGTAATGAGGATCTGAAAAGCCAGGACTCAAGTGATGGTAGAATCCACTCACTGGCTAATTATCTTTTAAATCACTGCTAGGCTAGGAATTTTTTTGGGGTGGGGGCAGTTAATTAAATTAATTCTGTTGATTAAATTAAGGCAGTTGGAAGAGCTGGCAGGCAGGGAAGAATGGCCCGCCCTGGTGCCATGCAGGGGAGGGGAGGGAGAGGATTAGCTCCTTAACCCACTGCTGGGCAGTCGCCATGTGGCCTCACCGGCTCTTCCTGCTGCTTCCTTCTTCCTGCTGTGGCCCAGCAGGAAAGGAGGGGGAGGGGCTCTGAGAAGCCAACTACAGAAGAAGAAAGACCTGTTGAGGCCAGCCCTCTGCCTCCCCTCCTGCTCAGCCACATTAGGAAGCAGCAAGAAGAACCAGCGAAGCCATGGCGACTGCCCACAGGGGTAAGGAGTGTGTCGCACTTCCCTAGACACACAGGGATTGGAGGCCACCTCTTCTCTTTTCCCACGAGAATCTGCTCCCTCGTCAATCAGCAATGCCTTACCAGTTGGTCTCTCCCTACCCCATATTAAAGGCTATGTTTATACTCAAGCTGCCCATTCATTCATTCACTCATTCATTTATTTGAAACATTTCTATCCTATCCACCCTAATAGGGATCTTAGGATGATTTAGAATACATTTAAAACTGTAAATATACAGCTGTTATAAAACATGCAACATACTCTACATATGTGTATCACATTGACAACCAGCTGGAAAATCTGCTAAAAGACCAAAACTGATAAATGAGATGCAGTGGTTCAAAATGGAACAAAAATCATCACTAGAGCCAGTAGTAGCATAGTTGGTTAACAACGTAGGCAGTTTGCTAATGGAAGAGAACTGATTTCAGCAGCTGTTGAAAGGTCAGGAGGGATGGGGCCAGGTAGACCTCCCTTAGAAGGCTGTTCCAAAATTTCAGTTCTGCAGCCAGGAAAGCCCTCTCTATGGGCACCTGCCCTACCCACCATATTAAAGACTGCAGGGACACAAAGAGAAGGGCCTCTAAAGATAAGATGTGCTGTGATTCCAGGTGATATAGGGCTTTTAAAAGTAATGGCCAGCTCTTTGAATTGAGCCAGAACTTAACTGGCAGCTGGTATAGGTCAAGTGCTTCCAAGGGCTCAATCCAGCCAGCAGACTGGTAACCACATTTTGAACCAGCTGCTGTTTTTGAACACTCCTAAAAGGCAGACCACATGTGCATGCATTCCAGTAGTCCAGTCTGGATAGTGCTAACGCATGAGTAACCTGTCGAAGAAGACGCACAGCTGGGGAACTAGCCAAAGCTGGTGCAAGGTGCTCCTCACCCTCCAAGAGTAGCATGGATCCACAAGGGCCCCCAGATTGCAGGCACGTGTTTTCAAGGGATCAGTTGTGTTGCTGACCCAAAATACCTTTGTGTTGCCTGGATTAAGATTCATCTTGTTCATCACCCCCATCCACTCCATTGTCAATCCATTTCAGAACTCCCACTGCCTTCCCAAGGTTAGATGGAAACGAGAGGGCTGAGTGTCATCTGCATATTGACAACAAAGCCTGAATACCAGGATAACTCGCCCAGCTTTTGCACGTAGCATGTTGCACAGCATAGATAATTGTGCTGCCCCCACAAGGCCACAAGGGACTAATTTTCCTACATCACCTTCTGAGACTTGCCATTCAGAAAAGAACAAATCCACCTGGATGTAGTGCCTCCCAGACCCAGTTTGGCACTCCAGAAGGGATACCGTAATCACTGAGAGGATGGGAGAACCATAAAGTATACAGTCTCCCATCCATCTCCTACTATATGTTATCCATCAGAACAATGAAGGCAGTCTCAGTTCTGAAACCTGGGTGGAGACCACATTGGAATGGATCTAATCAATACCATCCAAGAATCTCTTCAGTTGTACATCACATATCATACTGATTTTGCCTGAGAACTGAGTGTTGGCTATTGGGACACTAAAACCATAGGAGGCAAGGCAGTGAGCTGCATCAGTCCACTGTACAAAAGGAAGGCTGTTTTGTCCCAAGTATCTAGCTACCTGCTAATCTTTCTGCCTTGTCCAGCCACTGGAACTGGAAATCCCTCTCTCACCTGGCCTTTGCTCAGTGCTGCCTCACTCCTGTCAACATGACATTGCCTCAGCTCTTGATATTTTGAAGCTTTAGGTGGGAGGATTCCCCAGACAGCTTTCAGTTCATTCTCTCAGGTGGCCAATTCCTTTTCCACATTCTTTTCAAATTTGTTGTTAAGGCATAATACTATCTTTTATTTAGTTTTGTCTGGAAGAGTTTCAGTACCTGTTTTGTGGTACTAAAAAGCATTGCTATGTGTTAAGACAATGCAGAATTTCCCCTCCTTAAAAAAAATACCCTGGTCTGGCTGAGCAGTGATCATGCCTTTAGATGCCAGCTTTCATTCCAGCTCTCTAGATATTCTGATTGGGGCAAAGGTTGAGACTGTAATAGTCTCATCACTCCTCTGCCAATTCCTTCTGTTGCACTGGCATTTCCCACACACACACACAGAGCAAATACCTGTCTTGCAAGATGGAATGAGGGGTGTTCACTAGCTTGGTGAAATGAATTCCCCCTACAAAACTTAAGCAGTTTCTCTGCACATTGACGGAGCCTGTAGGTGTGATTTGGCATGTAGAATCCCAAGAGTGCCACAGTTGTTTTTCCTCTAAAAGCAGAGTCTGTATAAATCTGCAGGGGGGCAGGATAGAGTACCGCTCGGAGCTCAGTCCCAGCAGTCATGAGGAGGGAGAGTGTTTCTGTTCAAATCATACTGATAAGACAGGACAAAAGCTTGGCTGTTAGGTAGGAGATGGGATGGCTCTTCCACGAGCAGTCACAAACAGTTGTCTGGATGTCGTAAGATGCTTGGTGTTCACACTCCTGGCTCCAATCTTCCAAATGTGTTTTATGCTGCTCTGCAGCTCAAAGCTTTAACAGTAACCCCATTCTTTGTGTGTCATACTCAGCTTCTTCCTGAGCTGACGAATCCAGATGAGCTGCTCTCCTACTTGGGACCTCCCGATCTCCCCAACAACAGCAACGATGACCTGCTTTCTTTGTTTGAGAACAACTGAAGTCGCCGCTTATGGAACACGGTCACCAAGCTCCACGCACCATGTACACACACCTGCACATCTCTCTCACACACACACACACACACATGCTCACACAATGCATCCCATAACTTCCCAGGCTCTCATCAAGAGAGAGATCTTGCCTTGTACAGTGGCAGTGCCCCCCCCCAAGGGTCCCACCAGTGAATCAGAACAGTGAAAAGGCAGCCCAGGAACTTTGGCCAGGCAGTAATCCCATTTTGTCAGAATTGCCTCTACCCTAAGGAAGGTGGTCTTGTGGACACTGGGGCAACTTGCTCTAGCTGTTTTGGGATGCATTCTGGCCCAGGAGAAATATTGGTGCTGGTGGTGGGGATTGTTCATGAAGAATTTGGTTTTATCAAGAGGCTCAGACCAGGTTAAAAGAACTGGTCAGTCACATGGCAGCTGTATTGTCCCTGCTGATCTACCCAAGTCATATCCTGTAAGCCTGCAGCCAGGGAAGGAAGGGAGGAACAAAGCTGAACAGTTCCTTCAAATGTTGGTAGGACTGATGGCTCTCACCTTCTTCCTATGCATTTTGATGTATCTTAGTCTTGGGAAGATCAGATCTGCCTGAACATGTGAAGCTATTCAGTGGAACAGGTACCTCCTTGTTTATACATTTCCTCATGCTCTTCAGCCACCAGCTGCCAGGAAGGGCAGAGATCTGCAGTGCCTGGGAGAAGTCAATGGCGCTTGCTTGCTTTGCTCTTGCATGTCTTTGGACCAGGAGTCCCCCCAGGAACCAGCTCTGCCTATCCAAACACCACAGTTCTGAGGTGGACATAGCAGCTGAGGTTGTCTTGGCAGCACCCAGTGTCCTGGATGCGTCAGAATGAGCCAGAATCCTGATCCAAAACCTGTCCACACTCCCTGCTCCAAAGTGTTGGTTCCCATCAAAAAGCCACACAAGCACTTGAGCTGGGAAATTTTTCCATTGCTTCCCACTGGACTACAGCAGCACAGCAACACATCTCTGGCTGAAAGAACAGACAGTTCCCTGGACACAACCGACAGACTGTCTCCGTCTGCCGATGGATCGTCTACAAGCACAACAATGTAAATAATGTAGAAACACTAAAGGAAACAAAAGTGAGGGTGGAAAGAGAGGGAGGGAAGGGAGGGGAAAAATATTTAAAAAGCAAGCCGCATCACTCTGTTGTACAGTCTCTAGGGCTTCCCAGCCTTGGGGCAAGAGTCCTCTGTATAAATGTGCATAAGCTTCCTAGATTGTAATATAGACCATTCCACATGGGGCTGTGTGCACCATCCAGAGACCTGATGCATTTAGCCATAGCCAGGGCCTGTCCCTTGCATTTGACATTGTGCGTCCCACCAAAGTAGGATCTGGATGCTGAGTATTAACTCATTTTAATCTTGAGCCCCAGAAATAAGCGCAACGAGTCAGTCCAAAACAATGTGTGTGCGTGCATCCGTGCGAATGAGTGTGTGTGCCCGTGTGAGCCTGCCATTCATTCCCCTCCATCCTGCTCAGGAACCTACTTGAGTTGAGGTTGCGTTTGGGATGGTGGCAAAGAGATCCCAAAGGTTACCTGACTGTGAAGAACCAAGCTGTGGTTTCTGGCCAGGTGTCCTGAGCCGGGGATTCCCTGTGTCCTAAGTGCTGACAGCTCTGTTGAGTTTTGTGTATCCTGTTTCATTATTGCTATATATTAAAGGATTCTTTTTGGTGGGGCTCACCAAATACCTGTCTACTGTCAGTTTTAAAGCATCAGTGCTTGCAGTTTCAAGGGGCTAACATGCGGGATCATTAAGCTCTTTTAGAATTTAGAGGGGGAGGGAATCCCTGAGGTATACTTTTCCTTCTTACTGAAGGAGTGTACAGATTTATTCCCCAGGAAAGATTGCACTTTAGATTTTGCCCTTTAGGCAAAAATATTAATCAGAGGTCTGTAGGCACTTAGGAGTCACTGGGCACATCACTGTGAGGACAACAGCCTGCTGCTTCTTAAAAGGAGCCAAGGAGAGAAGGCTGTTGAACATGGCACTGCAAAGTTAAAACCTGGCAGTGAAGACAGTAGGAGGAAAATCCTTGGATCTAGCCTGGATGAGCCCTCCAAAAATTGAAGAAAATACCACAGAACATGACTCTCTTCAAAACTGGCCTAAGGGATTTTTCTCTTCCTGATGCCCCTTGCCCACTCTCACCATAGAAACATTTTAATCCTAGCTTCTGTATGTTGTGCCTGGATTATCCTGGCCATCCCCAAGATACAAGCCTTCTGATGGGTCAGGGTCCCTGATCTGGATTAGGGTCCATCTCCTAGTCAAAGGAGTCTTAATACTGTGTTTAATTACTGCATGGCGGTGAAAGAGATCAGAAAAGGCAGCGCTCAGTGCTCAAAATTGTCCACCACCATCTTGTTACTATGTTAGGTTGGAATGTGAACTATTGCAGAAAATCCCATGAGATTCTGCTGTCGACTTGAAGTGCCTCTGGGTAACAGTCAAGCTGGCCCATATCAAAGCTCCTTGGCTGATAGTTTTGTGATCCAAGGAGAAGAGGCAAGAAGAGAATGTGTCCAGATCTGTTTCTAGCTAAAAGGGAATTGTGTGTAAATGACAGCTGACTACGAAGCAACCAAATTCAGAAATCCGTGCAAGGCCAGTGTGACTGCCTAAAAGGAAATCCAGAGGAACAAAAAAGATCTAGGGAATGCAGCACAGGAGAGAGGAAGTGTGGAAAGCTGATAGTGTGTCAAGCAGGAAGGGAGACTTGAAAGGACCTGCAGGTGGGGGGGGATTTGAGCAAGGCAGAGAACAAGGGGCCAAAGGCAATCCTTTCTGCTCAAAACAGGGAAATATCTGGAATCCAAAACAGGAGCACAGATGCCACAGACAGAGGGAATACAAATGCATTGTGACTAGCAGAGCAAAGGGAAGCAAATGTTAATAAGGTAGTTTTCCTCACCAAGAACAAGATGTCTGTCTGCAGAGAAAACTTTAAGCTCAAATAAAGTTCTTTGGAGAAAATGGTGAAATCACTAAGAATGTAAATGGCCACATACTGACTGTTGAAATCTTTCACAAGTAAGGGGGGAAATGACAAATTAACAGGCATTTAGAAGGCACCATGGAACAAGAATGGCCTCATCTGGGCCACGTGTTCTGCATCCTGGAAACTTTTGGGTTTGCTGACATTTTTTGAAAAACAAAAACAAAACCACCCTGGATTGTTAAGGGAAGGAAGACATGCAAATATGCCAGACTTCAAAAAGGTAAATTCAGCTGTCCTGGAAATGAGCTGGAAGCGAGGTGATCCCTCTTTCATGCCAAGAGATAAAAGCCCTCACTGCCTAAAGTAGGGCATAGGAATTCCCACACTGGATCAAAGCTGACTGGCGGCTTCTCCAGTCAACAAGGACCAGCAGATTCTGCTTCGGAGAAGCGTTACTGTTCTCAAAATCAAGGGGCGTTCAATATTCCAAACATTCTGCTCTTTAATCTGGTGATCAGTCCCTCATTTACCCTGCCATTTACCATTTCATAAGAAATCCATAAGAATGTAAATAGTTCCAAGATGCCTCAGTCCAAATATCCCAGACAAAGTCTGAGAGTTCCTCTTCCAGCTTTGTCCCCCCTCCCCCCACCCCTCAAAAAAGAAAAAGTCTGCCACCGCCTTATGGCTTCAGGCCTATACCACTATGAAATCAGTTTGAATTATTTTGCGATATATACAAAAACCTCTCTCTGTGTAATGCACATCATCAATGAAAATGATGTTTCACCCCTTATTTGCCCAGGTTGTACATCAATCCCAGTGAAGAGCTGATTTCCCCCCCCCCCCCATCCCTGCAAAGCAGATACAGTACTCATTACATCTGTTACAGCCTTAGCTTCCCCATTTCTCCCAACCTGACAACTAAGCACAGCCTCTGCTGCCACTGCGTCATCTTGCTCATGCCCACTTTTCATGACTGTTCTGGCTCTTCCCTCCCTCTTTCCCCCTTTCCTGGGAAAGAGCAGATCTGGGTCATTCTCTCCATGCAATGCCCCCCCCTTCCCCACACGCACGCACCTCAGGGGCATGAGCCACTGTCTCACTGAGCGAGGGATTGTTTTCTTGTGGTCTCAGCATCCAGCAGCTTCCTACGAACAATGGAGAATTCCTATCAGCTACCAATGGAGAATGATCGAAAATTTGCCCCTCCCTCCATGCAATTCAGTTCAATGTCCTTCAGTTGACAGGTGGAATTGCCAGGGTGGAAAAGGCAGAGGCAAGTCTTAGGTAGCTGATGAAGATGCAGTACCCACGAGAAGCATTAGGCCCTGTCTTTGAAGATACAACTGTTGCATTACATTTGTGCTTAAGGAGCAGCTTTGATGCTTTTTTCCTGCTTTCTCTGCTCATTTCTGGGGTCAGTTTTGCCTTCATTTAACAAGAAATTCAGTGTCTGATGATTTGGAAGAAATTACGATGTTCACATAGAAAAAGAAGAGATTGGATTTATACCCCGCCCTTCACTACCCAAAGGAGTCTCCTTTCCCTTCCCCTCCACACAACAGACACCCTGTGAGGTAGGTGGGGCTGATAGAGCTCTGACAGAAACTGCTCTTTTTCAAGAACAGCTGTGCCAGAGCTATGGCTTGCCCAAGGTCATCCAGCAGGTGCAAGTGGAGGAGTGGGGAATCAAACCCGGTTCTCCCAGATTAGAATCCGCGCACTTAACCACTACATCAAACTGCCACACAATACGTTTCTGTATTTTGGGTATCTCTTCTGCCACCTCGTACAGCCTTGTGGGATGTGTGTCATACTTCCCATTTTCCAGTGATGGCCTGCAACAATGCAGGCAGCACAGTTTGCTGAACATCACCCTGCCCTTCCCAGTGACTGCTGAAAAAGCAGCAGTAATGCAAAACCAGTTGTACAGCATGCTGGATGCAGACACTGGTTAGGTTTTGACTTCCTTCCCTTACATTATACACCTGGCTAGAGGGTGCCGATTGTTCAGCTTCTGGTGGGTAAAGCTTAACAGCCTTCAAAAACTAATTTGTGAATAGCCTTCCAAGGTTTGCTTGTAGGCTAAGGAAGCTCTGGGGCTGGTCCCTAAGCTTCTCTCAGTGTTTGTTAAGAAAAACAAGCACCCCACAAATCTGTTGATTGGATTTTTGTCCCACCTTTCCTCCAGAGCTCAGGGTGGCATACAAGATTCTCCCTTCTCCGCTGCATCCTTGCAACAACCCTGTAAGGTGTGCTCGCCCAAAAGAGAGGGATTGATCCAAGGTCTCCCAGTGAGCTTTGTGGCCCAGGGTAGATTTGAGCCTGTGTATCCTCAGTTCTCAGCCAACACTCGAACCACTATAACACACTGGTTTTCCTGTGGGCTTCCACTTCCAGATCATAATACTTGAAAATGAGAATTGGATCCCAAACAAAGACAGTGTTGTGTGTGTCGCTGCCTGTGTGGGAAGCAGCGCTGTAACATTTGAACCCTTCACGCACTCAAGCTATCTATTGCAGAGGGGATACTGTTCATGTTCTCAGTCATGGCCCCATACAAAAGGCATCTTGCTAGGGAGCCTGGTGACGGGGGACAGAGCCGAGCAATCCACTTGTCTACTAGTCAGTAGCATCAAAAAAATCTTGGCAGCTGCTGGGTGGATTAAATCAGAAGCTTGCACATTGCATACCAGGGCTGCTTTGCACGCCTGGCTGCAGTGACAAGAGCCCCCCCCCCACCTTGAAACAGATGGTTACAACTCAGCTTCAAGTGACAGGTAAAGAACTGCTGCTTCTGCTTGGGGAAGGGGGAAGATTTGAGAGAACAGGTGGGGGCCAGATGTCCTTCTCACTTCCACTGCGGCTAATCTCGGGGGATTATTCTGCCTCTCTCCAAAAAAAGCCACACTGCAGGAGATGCTCACATCTGCAGCACTTCAGAACACGAGGCAGGCTTACAGAAGCACACCTTTTCGGAACGTGTTGCCTGGCCTGACCCCACCTTTGAGGTGAAAATGCCCCAGTTATTCCAAAAATGGAAACGAGGGCTGGCCTAGGGCTTCTTGCTTTGCTGCATTTTTTGTTTGTTTGGCAGGGAATTTTTTGTTGTTGGGGGAAGCATTTAATTATCTTCCTTTTGCCATCTGAGATAGTATCGCCCACTCTACCCCCTGAGGACTTTACCACCCTGTTGTGGGGGACCTGCAGAATAGTTCTCAATCACACCAGCGTTTTTCAGGGCAGCTTGGCAGGTGCAGCCTCCGTAGGGTGTTTCCTTCACTTTGATTGATAATTTATTCCGTTGTTTGCTTAGGGTGTATTGCAGTGATGCTAAACCCATGACCCAAGAATGGCTCTCTCTTAGAGAAAGGGACTAGGCCTTCCTTGGACAACTCACTCTCAGGGAGAAGTCTCTCGTGCCTCTCTCTTTTGAAAAATTAATCCATGTTATAAAGAATTGTTCGTGTGAACAATTACCTTGGGATTCTCCTCTGCAAAAGAAAATATGCCATAAAAGAAGATTGTTTTTCTTTAAAAGGCCATCCTAACCTGCAGCATGTCTGGGCCCTATAGCACCTGACAGATGACAAAAAGACCTGCTTGTTTGAGATTATGTGGGAAAATGGCCACTTGGGGAGGAGGGGATTCTGCTGACTACAGTTCCACACTATAATCTTTAACTTTACCATCTGAGTTTCTCTGCTATCTAAAACCCTGTTCGCATTTGCGTATATCAAATGCTACTGGGGTGGAGGGTATGAATTCACTAGAAAAGTTTATTTTTAAAATATCTTGCTTTTCCTTTCAGGGACTAATGCTACCAATAGCAACAATCATTTTTAAAAGCTTTGGAAACAGCAATATAATTAAAAGCAAGTAAGTAATTTTTAAAAAGCTGTGATATGTGGTACCTACATAGAAAGGTATGCATTTTACACACCCTGAGCAGGGTCAGCCCGGGTATGTACTTGGATGGGAGACCACCAGGGAAGCCCAGGGCTGCTACGCAGAGGCAGGCAATGGCAAACCACCTCTGAATGTCTCTTGCCTTGGAAACCCTACGGGGTCTCCATTAAGTCGGCTGCAACTTGATGGCACTTTATAGGTCAAATAAGTAAAGTTGCACAAGCAGCACAAGAATTATCCACAAGTTTGGAAAACATGCTTGGTCCCCAAAGTTATATTGGGAATGGGCCATGGCTTAGCAGTGGAACAATTCCTTTGCAGGCAGAAGGTCCCAGGCACAACCCCTGGCATATTGGGGGATCTCAGCTAGTAAACTGGAAAGACGTTGCTCTGCTTTAAACCCCAGACAGCTATTGCCGTTGTCTGTTTAGAGGAGACTGTACTGATTCAGAATAACGCAGCTTCATGTTGTCTCTGAAATGACAGAACAGGAATTGTGGGGTCTCGTGCGCTTAGTGTCAAATCTCAGCATCAGAAGCTGCCAGTTCCTTCTCCCATCTTTTCAAGGGTCAGCTTTGTCCACCAGAAAAGAACAGAGTTCATCTTGCATCCTTATCCTTTGTTCAGCCTCAGTTCCTGCTGGTGCAGAGCCTTCCCACCCACCTCCCACTGTACCTACGTCCGTCTAAAAATGTTACTTAAGGATAGCTGCAGTTGAGAGGGAAGCACTGCCATTCAGCCCAGAGGACCCTGCACTGCTGAGAAAGGCTTTTAGCATTTTTCACATCCACTACTTTGATTAATTAGATATGGGGCTCCCCAGGGCTTGACCAACCCCTGTGAGTGCTCCTATCCACCAGCATTTGCGGCAGACTTAATGCTGTTCATGCTTGTGCTGTAGTACCACAGCTGAGAATCCCCAAGAGGACGTCTTCTGAACCTCTTTCGAGTTACTTCGTTTTTTGTCAATCTCTCCCATGATGATCTCCAAGGCAATGCAAAATTAAACACCGCTGTCCCCTTCCCCAAAAGGCGCAGTCTTATTGCTAACAGTGTTGGTAAAAGCCATAAGTCTGCCATAGCTTTGCAAGGCAATTTTTGAGCAAAACGTCAGGCACAAGGGAAAGGCCCTGTGATTTCTGTCAAGATTTTCACAGCATTTTATGGTGCAAAGTGCACCCTGGTTCTTCCTAGTGCTCCCAACCGGTGATGATTTTGATTTTTTTCATCTCTTCTTTTCTGGCTCAACAATTATAATATTTGTTCCATTTCTCCTTTGAGCAAATTAAATGCATGGTTCTTTATCTGGGGGCCAGTTGTTTCCCCTTGCCATAAAAAAGTACACATTTTCCACGTTGTTTGCCAGACCAATACTATGTACATACTCCTTTGTACAATGCATGCCATTATTTAGAATATCTTGCAAACTGTGTACCGAGACATACAGTGTGCATACATAACACAGATGAATCTATAAAACAAATAGTGAAGAACAGGAAAAGGAGAAAGTTGAGGAAAGTATAAAATAAATCCTAAAAGAAAGTACTTGTGGAATGTGCACTCATCTTTACCTCCTCTATGAAATTGACTGTTATGACTCTTTGTTCAGGTGGGGAACTGATCCAGCTGAATAGTAGAGCCACTGTAATGTACCCTGCTACATGTCTGGACATGTTCGCCAGACGCTCCTGTAATGGTAACTGATACCAGCCAGGAGCGCATGGCCGAGACACCAACCTGAGCTTCAGTCCCAAAGAACAATAGACCCTAGGATCCTGATTGTCCCCCTATCAGAGGCTTAGGATATTCAAATGGTCCTATGATAGCCTCTGGTGGGAACCTAATCCCTGTTTACCCAATCCCCCGTGGGGGTGAGGTCGGGAGTGCGGCTTACCTGTAAATATAAGCAGCCCCCCCCCCCCCCCCCGACCACCATCCCTGATGCTTCCACTGACCACCTAATAAAAAGAGCTTTGTTTGAAATCACTCCATGGCCTCCCGAGTCCAGTATATTTCAGTCACCAAGTGAGTTCATCTCTAAACAAGAATTTGAAGGAGAGCCAGTGCTGTGCAGTGATTAGAGTGTCGGGCTAGAATCTGGGAGACAGCAGTTCAAATCCCCACTCTGCCATGAAAACCTACTAGGCGACCTTGGGCCAGCCACATACACTCAGCCTAAGATACTTAATAGGACTGCAGTGGTAAAACTATAGAGTTTTCAACAATTTGTAGAGAGAACTCTTTCAGTTCTGAGCCACCTTAAGCAGATCTGAAGAGGTGGCATACAAATCTTCTAAATAAAAGTATGATAGCATAGCATGCCACTGTAAGAATAATATTGGTGTGCTTACCTGACACAGGGCGATTCCCATACCACTGGTGATAGACCACAAATATCCAGCCCACAGACAGAATGCCATGCAATCTCTAAGCTTGGCTTTTGCTGCCCAGGCACTTCTGTGATGTATGCGGGGGTCACTTGACAAAATAAAGCTGAGGCTATGCAGCATGCTTCCATGGAAAAAAGAGCCCACAGAAGTATGTGAGGTGCTCACCTCAAAAGCTGTATTGCCCTTGATCAGAGTGGAGGTTTTTTTTACTTAATTTATATCCCACCTTTCTCCCCCATGCACGCTCAAAGCAGCTCTCCTCCATTTTCTCCTCACAACAACCCTGGGAGGTAGGTTAGGCTAGTTCAAGTTCACTCAGCAAGCATGGCAGATTGGGGGTTTGAACCTGAGTTTCCCGGACCCCAGTCCGACACACTATCTGCATGTGGCCCTGTACCATTTTTGTTTCACAGTGGCACACTGTTATAGATTTCTATTCTCTGTCTGAATGGGAAAGATCCCATCTGAATTATGGATTGCTTGTCAACGAGCTAAAGGCTGGGGCTCAGTGACAGAGTACCTGCAAAGGTTGCACTGAAAAGGTTGCAGATTTCAGTCCCCTGCATCTTCAGTTAAAAGGATCATGCAGAAAATACAAAAGACTTTCACCCAAGACCCTGGAGAGCCACTGCCCATCAGAACAGAGAATGCTGACCTTAATAGTCTGGCTCAGTATATGGCATCACAGATGCCTGCTCTTTTGTGTTTCACATGATAATTAGCTGATATTCACAATGTATTTTAGTTCAGTCAGAACTGCCAGTGGTTTTGATTCTTTGCATAGAAATGAAAATAGGGCAACCCCCACAAATACTGTACTGAGCTCCTTGGAGGAAGGGGTAGGTAAGTCTAGAACAGGTGAACTGAGGAATGGCAAGACTCTTCCCTTCCAAAGCTAAATTAGGCATCATGGGGTGTGGGAAGGTACCAACATCTATTGTATGTTCCCTAAATACAGGGTCTGACTCAGAGAGGCTGGCAGAAAGACAACGCAAAGCAGGTTGATTTTTCTAACCACTAATGTGCCCCCCCACCTGTACTAGATCAGAGCCACTGAGCTCAGATGTAAGCTTCACCCTAAGAAAATGTTCTCAGCCACTGCAACAAGGATGCTGTAGCCATAGCTCGATCCCCTGTATCAGACCTATTGTTTTCAGTGGGAATTAATCCTAAATTAGCATGCATAAAATTGCAATCTTAAACTGCTTAAAATATAGAAGGTCTATATATTAATAGCCAAGTGCCCCATGTATATGTGAATATCTAAATCCACACATTGGGGGCACTTGTGGGGCAGAGAGATTTTCCTGCACACTTGGGGGACTCCCCAGGTGTGCAAAAAAATCCAAAAACTTAAAAAAACTATATGGGGGATATTTAAATCCCCCCCAAAGTAAAAGAGCATTCCCTGTGCATGCGCAGAGAACACTCTGGGAACTCTGCAGTGGGCCCAGCGATTGAGAGGTGTCGAGGCCTCACTGCTGGAGCCCGGGGGGAAGATTGGCAGTGGGCCCAGCGGCTAGGAGGCATCCAGGCCTCTCTGCTGGTGCCCGGGGAGGGAAGCTTACCTGTGGCCGCTTCCTCCTCAGCCGTGAGGTCCTCCCCACCCCCCACAAGTATCATGGGTCCCTCTGCTTGTGTTTTATATTGCTGTGGGGACCTGCCTAAATTTTGGCATAAAATCTCAGCAACATATGACCCAGCAGAACTATACATTTCCATCACGTAATGTATGTAAAATGAATCTGTGTTCACGACACCACTAGCTTATTGGTGGAATGACTGCTGGAAGGGTGCTACCCACTGTAAGAATTATACTTAACTCATCAGCGGCAATGTGGTATTGAAGCTGATTTAGTTGCTAGGGGTAATCCATCACCAATTCCAAACACCCAAAGAAACTTGTGCAAGAGCTTTCAGATGAAGGCTGCAATCCAATGGACAGTTATCTGCACAGTGGAGCTTACACCCAAGTAAAAATGCATGAAATTGGACCACGAGTAACAACAGAAAGAGATGAGAAGCCAATTTATTTTATTAATTGCAGTCTTTAACCTTACTGGGCCTGAGGCCCATTTTTAGTTTAATCTGCAGCAGAGGTCCATTTTTACTCGTTTCTGTTATATTTTTCTCTCACTATCCGTTGCTATGGGGTTCAGGAGATACATTTTACTTACAAGCCTGCCTTTAGAAAGTGATGGGAAGTGGGCTCCCTGACCCCCATCAGCCAGTTCCTCAGTCCTGAGAGAAGCTTCCTTATGAGTAACAGCCTGTCTGTAAGTAAACACCACTAATCAGCAATGGCCAGAGAATGGATGATGATCAAGGCAAGAAATGGGGAGGCTGAGGTGGAACAAGTTTATAGCACAGAGGTTAGCATTTTGGGGTGTTGGTCACTGTCACCTGTGCCCAACTCTCTCCTAGATTGTGAAATTTTGTTGTAGCCTGGTTAATACTCTTCCTCATACATCCTAGAGAAGATGGAAGAACTATATGATGTGGGAGAAGTACTTCTGTGCTTTCTGTGATTCTGTAAAGGATACTAGAGTGTGCTTCAGAAATTATATGCTACAATCAGGAGACCTGCATTTCACTTTTCTCTGTATCCCCTTCCTCACAAAATTTCCTCTTCCCCTCCTCCAAGCAGCCCCCATGTCCTCTTCTTTCTCTTCTTCCTGCTCACCAACTACCTTTTATCTGCCACCATCTTCAGCTATATTGATTATTTACTTGCTTCATTTATACCCAGCTTTTCTCCACAATGAAGGCCCAAAGTGGCTTGCAGCATTCTCTTCTCCTTCATTTTATCCTCACAACAACCCTGTAAGATAGGTTAGTCTGAGAGTGTGTGACTGGTCCAAAGTCACCCAGTGAGCACCATGGCAGAATGGAGATTCAAACCTGGGTCTCCCAGATCCTAGTCTGAAACTCTAACCCAAAACCACACTGGCTTTCATGCGGTGGCCAGTGTTCCCTCTAAACTGAGTTAGTTTGAGCTAGCTCACAGTTTTTTAGCCTCCAGCTCACACATTTTTGTCTTAGCTCAGGAAGGATGGCTCCAGAGCAAACTCATTTATGCAGCCGCCAAATTGCTTGCTCACAACTTTAAATGCCAGTAGCTCACAAAGTAGAATGTTTGCTCACAAGACTCCACAGCTTAGAGGGAACATTGGGGCTGCTGGAGAATAATAGCAAGCAGCTGGCCCTGAGTGAGTCATGCAAGTTGTTTGGCACTAAGTCATCCAGTAGCTGCTGGCAGGCCTGGCTCAATGGGTCCCACCACCCTCCAAAGGCCAAAGCATCCCTGTTTAAGGGCTGTAGCAGGGTAGGAATTTGAGGCTTGGGCTTACTGAGTCTAAATCCAATACTAACCACTGTCCATCACTATTTCCCACTAGGGAGTGGAGATGGAGAAGCAGGAAAAGATTATGGCTAAATCAGAAGATCAGAGGTTGTGAGCCCAGTTCTCAATTGAAACATTAAAAAGCTGCTGTTAACAGTACTGGGGGCAAAATAAGTTTTCTGCAGACAGGAAGATGTGGGTGATAGGATTGAAACAAAATTGGGAAGAAACCCCGACATCCTATTGCTGCATCATGGACAGTCTGTGGATTGTTCTCTGGTAGCTCTGCCTTCCTTGTAGACCATCCATGCTTTCTGTACAGTGTGCTGACATTCATGATTTGTCTATCAAAGACAAAAACTATTGAATTAAAAATCACAATACATATGAGAGGGACCCATTAATATTCTAATGAAATAGGGTAGTTCTAAAAAAATCCTTACATGGTTCCTCAGCTTCTTGCAGAGGAGTGCAGTGGAGAATTCATTGGGGGGAGGCACAATGTAAAGGCTTTTGCACATAACAAGATGGTGCGCAGTTTGGTTGGTGACTAGCTCCTAGATGTGTATCATGCTGCCAGTTCACACTTATATCCAACCTGAATGTTTCCAATCCAACAAGGAACATGAAAGCATGAGGCCAGAAACACAAGGTGTCGTTGCTTGGGAAGGGCAAAGGGGAACAGCTACACGATTACAAGCATTATTTCTAAGCAGCATATAAGTTAATACCATGGTCATCTCATCTCTTTATATAAAGGAAAGAGGCAACGTGTATTCTGGTCACCACACCTCAGAAAGGATATTATGGCATTGGAAAAAGTGCAGAAAATGGCAACTAGAATGATAAAAGTGTTGGAACACTTTCCCTATGAAGAAAGGTGTAAGCACTTGGGGCTTTTTTGCTTGGAGAAACAATGACTGAGGGGTGATATGACAGAAGTGTACAGGATTATGCATGGTACAGAGCAGGTAGAGAAAGGAGTACTTTTCTCCCTTTCTCACAGTACAAGGACTCACGGGCACTCAATGAAATTGCTGAGCAGTCAGGTTAGAATGGGTAAAAGGAAGTACTTCACCCAAAGAGTAATTAACACATGGCATGCACTGCCACAGGAGGTGGTGGCGGCGGCTACAAACATGGACAGCTTTAAGAGGAAATTGGATAAACATATGGAGCAGAGGTCCATCAGTGGCTACTAGCCACAAGGTATAGATAGGAACTCTCAATCTGGGGCAAGTGATGCTCTTTATTCTTGGTGCTGAGGGGGGGCAACAGTGGGAGGGCTTCTACTGTCCTGGCCCCCCTGCTGGACCTCCTGATGGCACCTGGTATTTTTGGCCACTGTGTGACAGTGTTGGACTGGATGGGCCATTGGTCTGATCCAACATTGGCTTCTCTTAAGTTCTTATGTTCTTTTAGGAGTCTGTTTCAGTCCACAAGCTCTCTGAGTTATCCTGGCAAAATGCAATATCAAAGTGAAAGGTATAGACAACGTCATTCCTGTTTACCTGAGCTTGATATCACAAAAAATGTTGGACTTGCTATTAGAAGCTTATAGATAAATTCATTCCCCACAAACTATTTAATTTACTGCAATAAATCACTCAACACATCTCCTACTTTTCTTTCCGCCCTGTATAAAATGACCACTAAAAAATCTTTATTTCACCAAAGTACAGTTTGGGTACCAGCCTTAAGAACTTGCTGTACTGACACAAATAAACCTCTGACAGAAACCCATTTGGCAAACCTGTATTATCCGAAGCTGCTTGTTAGCATGTTAATTGCCATTGTAAAGACAGTATTAGCCTTTTTTTAAAAATGTCCACCAACCTGCTATTCAGATAAAGGGGTATTGTGGTTAGTCAGATTCGGAGTTCTTTGTATCTGGGCAGTGCACTCTAGTAATAATTTAGACTGAATACCGGTATGTTTCAAGTTAAAACACACTCATCAATCAAAACAATGTTTACAGCTAGACCAAAAGAAGAAATTCAAGCTGATTTCTCAGGGTACCAGATCCAAAATGGAACAGTGCTCTTGAACATTTAAAAGTTGCATGCTAAGGAATCGTAGGCCATAATCAGACATACACTATATGGTGGTTATAACTCAGCCTTCCTGCCTCGCTATCAGTCAATTCAGAAACTTGAACACATTTAAAACCAATTTTCTGTTTTTCATATGTGCACACCAACAGAAGGAAGGGGGCTCAGAAGTGCTTCAATTGGCCTGTGTGAATTTGATATTGCAGAAGATGCGGCTTCTCTGAACAGTGTTGCATCGTGGAAAAGACAGCAATACAAATTCTGCTTCCAGAGTTGAGAATCTGCCATGACTAATTATCACTCTTGCTCAACATACAGAAGTGGGATTTGAGTTCTCGCTACCACCTTGGCCAACGCAGCCACCATCTTTTTCCCTGTAAAGCACCAGGTCACCTACATATAATTGCAGCGCATGCTAGAAAAAACCCCTTAATCAGCAAGGGGGCCAGGTATGGGGGGAGAGATCAAAACCCCAAGATGCTCAAACTGCTGGAGCAGCAACTAAAACAGCAACAAAGTCACAGGGAAGAACACGACAAAAGGTGCACTCTGCAGCCCTTCATTATTGGCTTCAGAGCCAATCATGCACTTATAGGCCTGGTCATTCTACTGGTTCTGGGCATAAGCCCCAAAGATGTTTAGGATAATACTGGAGCTGCCATTGCTCCAACCGCCTCCAGAGGCAGGGGACTTGGGGCTGCTTTCTCTTCCCAGTGCATCCTGAGAGCAAAGGTAAATGCACCAAGCAGAATCTTGATGATACAGAGGGACCTGAGAAGATTGTGCAAGAAGACAGAACTCCCTACCAATGGACTGAAGCCTGGATATGAGGGAAGCCCAAATGAGCAACAACCTGCTAATTGAGAGACAGGAAAGAAAAGGTGTAATCCAGGAGGATTCCCTCTCAGTAGAGAAGTTTGCTTGGATATCTGTGGGAATATGTCTGGGTGGACAGAGGTCTTGTTGGGTTCCCACAGACTGAGTGAGATTAGTGGCTATGAGAGCCCAGAGTTCCAGGATGTACCAAAAAGGTAGGGTGGGAGGTTCCATCTTGATATTTTGCCTAGGATGCCAAGATGCCTATGGCCAGTCTCAAATGTCCCCAGAATTGAATAAAACAATGAAATCTTCTTCGGAATCCAGGGACTCTTTCCTACTGCAATTAATGGGATTTAACTCTTATCCTAAACAAATTCTGCAGAACTCTACAAACATTAATGAAAGTTGGTAACATCCTTTGTCTAAACACCAGTAATGCTTTGTTGGTATGCTGATCAGTGGGGGGTGGCATCAAACCCCAAAACTGGTTTCCCATTTGTATTTCTTGTCCTAAAGGCAGATTGGCCATTCAGGTCACTGGGAAAAGTTCCGGTGGGATGATGACCGGGGGCGCTTTCCCTCCCCATACTGAAGGTTCACTTACACTTCTGTTGTCTTCATCCATGATTTTCAAAATGTCCAGTGAGTTTTTTTAAGGAGGAATAAATATTTGCTCCAGGATGCAGTCATATACTTGGTATGCAGTACACTCCTAAGCGTGTATACTCAGAAGTAAATCCCACTGAATTCAAGGGGACATGCTCCCTACCGAGTCTATTTAGGACTACTCCCTAGAGCTGGTTCACTTTGCAAAAGCTTGAGAATTCCTGGTTTAGATTGTTATAGGCTAAAGTACATATTGATGTCACAGTTTTAGTGACTGCAACAGTTCAGAAGCCTTTCCCACGCAATCCATGTACAGCACAACTAGTATGCACTTGTTGCTCTTTTTTTGCAGGTGGATTTCTGACCCCTCCCCTACAAGCTGCTCCTCTGGGTTGGGGACTTCCTACCAAATGTCATAAATTGTTGCTAGACTAATACAGCTCTTTTGACCAGCTGGTAGTCCCCTGTATACCTGAAGATTTACCTTTAAACAATCATTTCAGAATGTATCCTTCCCCATCACTTTAGACTTTGTGGGATTGGCCTACATTATAAATTAAAGGCCTTAGCAGATCTCCAGGCTCCTCACAATGGATGGTGGAACTGGCTGTTCAGCAGCTTTTGCCTCCCCACAGGTTCCCCATTACAGGAAAAAAATGGGGCAGGCATGAGAATTGCACCCGCCTAGTTTGCAAAGCATTTAATGATAGACATTCTGGAGACAATTAATTCATAAGGTTGCCATAATTTGGAAGCAACTTGATGACATAGAACACACAGTTTCAAGGCAAAGGGTGAGAAAGACCCTTGTCACTTTCACCTCAAAAGAGGTGAAAGTGCCAGTTTAATTAACATGTGAGTTGCCCCTCACACTGACACTCACACAGGTGTCACACACAAAGGGACATGTGAACACCCGCAGATGTCTGACACTGAATAATAATTTCAGAGTTGAAACCCAAGATACCACCAGGGCAGGCTGTGACACTGTAAATGGCTGAACACACCCTGAAACAGAGATATCCATTTTGTTCCACATTCTCTGATATAAACCAGGCTGCTACTGTCCCTTGCAGTGCCTTTCAGCACAGTAATCTCACCAAAACCAATGGGGTTCCTTGAGGAGCAAGTGAATCTGAGACCGGAGGAAAAAAATGTGTGAGAAATTTATGACTTCATGCCAAAAATACCTCAGGAAAAACCAGTGCCTATTTTGGGGAGAGAAGAGAGACAGCACCAGACAGTGCTATTACTGTGTACAGGGCAGCAGTTATGGAGGTGCAATGTATGTACATGTGAGTGTGTATTTTTACAAATAGCCTATGAGTTCAGACTTCAAAAACTACCTTAATCCCAATTGTGTCCCCATGAGTTGAAGGAATGAGCAAGCAAGTTATACTGTAGTGGCACCCCTCACAAACTAGACAAATATAATTAAGCCGCACAAAACTATGCAGAATCATCCCAGTCTGAACCCCTTGATTTCAACTGGTTTTCAATTTAAATTTATTTGGGAAATCAGTGAATTTACACGGAAGTGACTCTTGATAGCCCTCCTGTCAGGTAAATTGCTGTATCTCATCCAGACACATTGCTGTTCCTCTCGAGGTCTAAATCCATCTTCTCTCCGTCCTGTTATAGGAGCTCAAATCTCAGATTTTCTTCACCCCCGGCCTTCCTTCCCTTTTGCCCCGGGCCATTTTTTTTCTATGTAGGTTGCAATCCAATGCACACTTTCTTGGCAGCAAGCCCCACTGACATTGTAGAGATTTACTTCTGAGTAAACCCGAATGGGACAATATTGCAGAGAAGACACACATCCTAATCCCCAGTCCCATTTCTACACCGCGCAATGTGAGCCCGACTCCCCTCCCCCCTCAGTTCCTCCCCATCCCCCCCCCCTTCAACAGACAACCGCCCAGCGCAGCGCATGCGCAAAAGTACATACCTTTCTCGGTTCCCGCCTCTCACCGAGACACCACCCTCACTGAAAGGCGCGGGACGCTGAAGCACCGCCCTTGGCCCTAAAACGGAGTGCCGATTGGTTGAGGAGACCCTTCACTTTTCATACCTTTCAAGTCGTGATTGGTGGAAGGTCGCGTGAGGGAAGGTCGAGGAGGGCAGGAGGGAATGGCTGTCGCGCCGCCTATATAAACTCCGCGGGCGCCCGCTTTGTTTCAGCTGCGCCGTGCTCGCCCCTGCAGAGCCGTCGTCTTCTGGTGCTAACGCCACCACCACTTTTTATTATTATTATTATTTTCTTCTTCCTCCTCCTCACTCGATTCATTCCCGCCATGAGCAATCCTATCGTCTTCTTCGAGGTCGCCGCCGATGGCGAGCCTCTTGGGCGCGTCACTTTCGAGGTATGAAAGACGGTTGGTGGCGAGGAGAGGAATGGCGAGGGAGGACGAGGCGAGGTGGAGGCAGCCTGAGGCGGCGGGCGCCATTTCCTGGTGGGGAGGGAGGGAGTGCCGGGGCCATTTTGGGACGCGGGGGGGGGGGGGAGCGGCGAGAAGGTCTGCAGGGAGGGGGACGGAAGTGTTAGATGGAGAGGGGGGGCGAAGGTCGTCTCGCGGCGGCGGGGGGGGGGGGGGAGTGCGCGCGACCCCAGGAGGAGGGAGGGAGGGAGTGCGCGCAGGGTGGCGGGCGGCGCCTCCACGTGGCCTCCGCAGCCTGCCCGGAGGGAACTGTCTGCCTCGCTCGCTGCCGCCGCCGCCGCCACCTTTGTTTTAATGGCCAGGCTTCCCCCCCCCCCTTTCCTGGTCGCCTTCTCTCTCTCCAATAAAGCTTTATTACCTCTAAGCCGATCCGGCGTAAATTTTTCTCTCTTTTTCATCGCCTCTTCTTTCTTTCTCTCCCTCCCCCCCCCTTGAAAAAAAATTGGAGCAGCTGCCCGCGCCCCTCCCTTTCGTGCCGCAATAAGGGGACGGGAGGGGCGCGCGCTTCCCTTTCTGCTGGGCGAAGCAGCCGAGGAGGGGATCCCGGCGGGACTCGAAGGCCTGGGGGCGCCGCGCAAGCCTCTCTCCCCTTCCCACTCGTCGATTCGCTTAGAAAACCCGAGAGTGCATTCAGCTTTCCTTACTCCGTTGCTCTGACCTCGGTTGCTAACGCAGAAAGAACAGGCGATCTCAAGCAGCTAACCCGAACTGCTTATCTTCTGGGAGATTGACGCATGGTGTGCCACCGAACCCATCGGCTGCGGTCGCACGCACTAAATCCACTCTCCGTGCACTTTCCAATTGGATTTTACTATGTGAACTGGCAAAAATCCATTTGGAAGGACCACTGAAACTGGATTATTTAGTGTGTGTGTGTGTGTGGGACCGCAGCGTTAGACTCGTGGTCTGTTCTTGGTAGCCAACCCATCGCGATTCCAGATGGGGGTCTGCTGTCGAATGGGTAGTTTTCCTTGCTTCGGTTACTATTCCGTGTATTGAACCGTCCTTAGACGTGCACTTAGCAAGGATTCGGGTACGTGCACCGGGGGGGGGGGAGGGGAGAGGAGGTAATTATTAACGGGTGCGGCTGCAATCTGCGCGTGTCCGAACAGTGATTCTTGCTTGAGTGCAGAGCCCGAGCCTTCTCGCAGCTTTTTAAGTGGCCGAGGCGGTTTCGTCTTGAAATAAATGTTCTGCCCTGCTACTGCCTATAGGTGCCACTTTCTAATTTCATGATCAGATCGAGATCCTTTCGTGTATGGAATTTCAGGGTACTCTGAACTGTTGTGCTGCAGCAGTTTTCTGTGAAAAGTTAGGTTGCAGGGCATCAGAGGCCAGGGAAATTGGATTTTGGAACTGAGGAGCACACTAGTTGTCAAGCGTACAGTTAATTGCCATGTATGTGACATGGCGATTAACTGCCCAAAGAAATTTATCTCAAATGTGCAGTGTGCTTTCCAAGCATATCTATAAGCAAGTGGCCTGAAGGTTGCTGTTACTGCAGCATATTTTGTAACCCAGAAATCTTTTAATTTGAAAGAGAGGCAAACTGATAAGCCCGCCTGTAACAACAGTCATGGTCAACCACCTAAGCATAAGCAATAAACTCTTGATGGGATAGCAGTTGAAAGGATGATTCTAGATACAGAGAACAAATGGCTTCCTCCCCAATTTAGCTGGACTTCTCAGTTTCTTCATAGATGGCAAGCCACTGCCATTTTTTAGCAGGGGTGTGCCTTAGTCAAGTTCTGTTTTTTGTTGGAGCTCCCTCTAGGGTTCTTCACTGACCCACAAGCATGCTGTGCCAGAATCCTGTAGCTTGATCCCATTGATTAAGTGGATGGCTTGAACATCAGAATTATTTGAGCTTTTTCAGCTGTATAAATTTGCTTCTGTCGCTACTTGGCTCTTCCTCATATACAGAGTTGGTGGTAGATGTTGGGACATGACTGAGTACAATCATTGTTTGACGTTGCATTTTAGTGGACACTGGCAACATTTTAATTCTTCCACAACCCAGGTGGTATTCATGTGGCCATCAGTACACCCTAATGTAAGCCTAACCCGTGAAGAATAATGCTGAACTAGCTTGAATAATTAAGGCTATGCGGCTTATTGTAGAGGACAAATACGACTTTTTGTTAGCCTATATTACCTAGATCTATTGGCTAAAAATCAGTGAGATTAAGTTTTCAAGTCTAGTTACTGGGAGAGGTGAATGTGCAATTGCTGTCTTTCATGCAGGCCACAATGTGCAAATAAGTGCATATCTAAGCTAAAGTCAGAATTCACTAACAGCTCCTTTTTTTTCTTTCCTCAGTTATTTGCAGACAAAGTTCCAAAGACAGCAGGTTTGTAAACTTCTTGATAACTTAAATTGCTGTGTGTGTGGGTCTAGATGCTATTGTGCCGAAAGCTGCTTACCTAGTTTTGTTTGGGTAAATTATATTTTCAAATATTCAAATATACATAAAGGCTTATACTCAAATGCTTACCTCTTATTTCAGAGAACTTCCGTGCCTTGAGCACTGGAGAGAAAGGGTTTGGCTACAAGGGGTCCTGCTTCCACAGAATCATTCCAGGGTTCATGTGCCAGGTTTGTAGCAGTTCCCTCTCTCTGTTTTATAAGGTGATGTTGCAATTTGTTGTCAAAAAACTTACATCTATAGTGTTAGCGTATTTTTTGTTGTGACTGTATGTTAAATGGTTGTGGGCAGTGTCCTAATACAATGGCTCATCTTCCCTAAGTGGGTCCTTTATCTTTGTTTAAAACATTTCTGTGCCACCATTCCACCCGATGCAAGGTCCCCAAGATCCCGAACATTACAATATCGTACTTCAGCTAAATACTACTCTGCCTTTCTACAGGGTGGTGACTTTACTCGCCATAACGGAACAGGTGGCAAATCTATTTATGGTGAGAAGTTTGCTGATGAGAACTTCCTCCTCAAGCACACAGGCCCTGGCATCTTGTCTATGGCAAATGCTGGTCCCAATACAAATGGGTCTCAGTTCTTCATCTGCACTGCCAAGACTGACTGGTGAGTAGTCATTGAACCCGAGTCTCTACTCACAATGCTTGCTGTCTAGTTATAGTACATGTGTTGCCTAAAATTACTCAAAGTCAAGCTGTAACTATCACTTCTTAGTATCTAGTTATTTTCTGCATCTGGCCTGTAACCTTCTGAGTGTTGACCAATTGGTAGACATACGGAAGACGGGGTTTGAAATGGCTTCATGGGGGGATGTGACAAGATAATTCATAAGAGATTCAAGAGTAGTTTGAGCTGTGTCTCTTTTTTAGGTTGGATGAGAAACATGTGGTTTTTGGCAAGGTGAAAGATGGAATGAACATTGTGGAAGCAATGGAGCGCTTTGGATCCAGGAACGGCAAGACAAGCAAGAAGATCACCATCTCTGACTGTGGGCAGCTGTCATAAAATTCCTTTGTCTTAACCAATCAACCATTCCTTCTGTAGCTGGGGTTAGCACACCACCTGGAGTGCTTTAGTCCCCTGTAACCCTTGTGCTCCTGACTTACTGCTGCTTTTTTATTGGGTTTCAATTTCTGCTCCCTCACAAGTCCAGCTGGACTGAAGACAAGTTTGTTTGCAAAATGAATAAAACAAGTTAAACCACATGCTAGTTTGGTGTGTTCTGCACTGGGCCAAGCCTTAGAGGTAATCTGATTATTAGATCTTATTCTCAAGAATGTTGACAGTCTTGGAATTTGTTCTAGGTGTTGGGCGATCCTGGAATCTATTAGAAATTAATCCTTCTAGTAAAGGTTCTTCCATTCTTCCTGTTTGGGGAAGGGCTATAGCTTGGTGGCAGGGCACCTCCTTTGGCTGCAGAGAGTAGCAGATTCATTCCCTGGCACTTCCAGTTCTCCAAAGCCAGGTGTTGAATGAAGACCTTTCTGTATATCAGTTAAAAGTGTTGATGGGTAACCAACATCTGTAAAAGAGCAATTATTTGCCTAACGAACAGGGGGAATGAAAGTTTATCAGTGGAACAAGTAGTTTAATTTGGGAGAGGGATACAAGAAACATGGCCTGTTAGACTCATTTCAACACAAAATTTCAAAATTATGTATTAGCACTGTAAGGGTTTGGCCATGTCCACATAACTGTTTGAATTAAAATCACTGTTACTCCCCCCAACCTGGTAGCTGTACATAGCAAGGGTAAGGCAGGTTCCAGTTGCTCAGCTCTCCAGGCTTGATGCTTCTCCTTGTATTCACAGAAAAAGGTGTTGCTGACTAGCAGATCACTGCTTCCATACAGTTCTTAAAATATAGTATTCCACCAGGCATTAGAGGTTAATGGACTCCTCCAGAGGAAGCTCACTTGGGAAGTGATCTGGCATATTCATTTCCACTAGCTTCAGTGTTCATCTACATCCTAATATATGCAGTGTTCTGTATATTAAAATGTACATTCTTTCAACACGTTCAACCATGTCTGGCCTAGTCTGTGCTACAGGACTTGTGTGACTTAAATGAGCAAACTCATCTGTGTATTCCTTTAGAACCCACAAAAGGGCATCTTTAAATTTAAGGCTTATAAAGGACTTGAACTCAACCTGTCCTTCACTGGCTCCTCATGTGTTTAAGCGCTTTCTATGTGCACCTGAAAGGGAACTTCCCCTGCTATATCAGAGTATATGTTGCAACCATTAGTAGGCTATTATAGGCTCTTCTGTCTAGGTTAAACAATCAATATCACAAGCAGGAAATCAGATTCCAAACCTGCAATATTTGGGGTGTGGGTAGCAGTTGGACTTTTTTTTGAAAGTCTGCAAAGTTGGGACCCACCTGGCTTTGTGAATATGCTGCATTCACTTTGTGACAGCTGTGAGCATGAATTTCAGGTTTGGGTTACTTGCCTTCCACTGAGATTATCTTACCTCTGTCAGTACTTTGTAAAATATTGGGGGGTAGTTCTGGTGGCTCAGTGGTTAAGACCCGAGCGCCGCATGATTAAGTGAGCTCCCCTGTCTGGTCCCAGCTCCTGCCAGCCTAGCAGTTTGAAAGCAAGAAATTGCAAGTAGATAAATAGGTACCGCTTCAGTGGGAAGGTCACAGCGTTCCATGCGCCTCAGTGTCTATAGTCATGCTGGCCACATGACCACAAACTTCTTTGGACAGCGCTGGCTCTTCAGTTTGGAAATGAGACGAGCACCACCCCCTAGAGTTGGATTTGACTGGCTTTCGAACAAGGGAAGCCTTTAGCTATTACTACAGGGGCCCTACATACTAAGTCCGTTGACATGCTTTTGCCCTAGGCCCAAAACATTTTAGGCTGCAACCACGATTGCCGATTAAATTGCTGTTTGTCCTTGTGAAGTTTGGTATTGCTGAAAAGAGTTGGATTTGTACCCCACCCTTCACTCAGAGAAGCTTACAATCTTCCCCTTTCCTCCCCACAACCAACACTCTTGAGGTAGTTGGGGCTGGGAGCTGAGAACTGACTGGCCCAAGGTCACCCAGCTGGCTGCATGAGGGGAATCAAACCTGGTTCTCCAAATTAGAGTATGCTGCTCTTAACCATTATACTAAACTGGCATGAAGGTGCAGGTTTAACATGGCATAGACATGTAACTTCATGTAACTTAATATCTGGTTTTTACATGGATATTCAACCATATGGGTATGCCACAAGTATGCATAATGTTACTTAGCTGTTTATACCCTACTTTTTCTCATTGGGGAAAGTACCTTTCAACATTTCTCCATTTTCACAACCACCTTGAATGGTAGGATGAGAGATTGTCCATAGCAAAGTGGAAATTCAAATTTGAGCCTGAAACAGCTCGCCACACCAGGATCACAAATTCTAGTTCTAACAGCTGGGCAGTAATGGGGTGGGGGCTGTGTTTTGGTACCTTACATAACAGAGAAGGGCCATCTGTTGCCTTTTCCAGAGTGGCTCATTTATAATCCAAGAGCTGTACCTAACTGCTAAATTGTAATGCCTCCAATAGGTTTAGATCAGTAGGTCTGAGCATGAATCTTCTGCAATCTGATTGATTGGGAATCAGCTGATTTATTTGACCTGATATCACAGTTGGCTTCCTAGTCAATAGACTGTAGGATTTGTGTCCGCCACAAACCCCACATATTCCATTTCTAGTGCAGGAAAATGAATCCTTCCCATTGTTTACATCTTTGGATTTGAACTGTTCATGTACAGTAATTCATCCGGTCGTCCCCGTCCCCCCCCCTCCCATTAGCTAGGGTAACTTGGGGAGATGCTGCAGACATTACACAACAGGGAGATTCCTATCCTGTCAGTCGTTGGCTGATTTGAGATGGGAGGGAGGATACAGCAGAAGGGAGCCACTGCTGTGCATTACGTCATCATTCGCTGATCCTGCTACCCTGAGAGCTAGATTTGCCTACACAGTTGCTCTTGCTGCAGAGCATCCTAAGGAAACTGCAGCTAATTTCATTAGAAAGAAGTAGGGCTTCATTTGGGTGGTCTCTGACTCTCCAGCCGTTTAGAAGCCAGAGCATTTGGCTTGAACAGCTGTATTTGGCACGCATTGCCCAAGAACTCTGTTAAGAGATGAATCCTTAGCATCTGTAGCACTGAGAAGCCAGCAAAGCTGGTAAGGGTAACAGGCACTATGAAGAAAATTCAATGGTGGTAAGTATAATAGAGCCTTTTTTCATTGGGCTATGGGTGTCCTCGAAGTAATTATTTCCTGGATTCTTCCCCCACCTTGCATTTTATGAACTGCACTCTGCCTGAAGGTACCCAGGGAGACGTGCAACATTTTTGCAAAAGGGGACACGCTGTCTTAAAATATCAGTCCAATAAAATACACTTGGCAGAAACAGCTGTTGTAGACACAGACTGCATACAAAGGTGGGTATCATCACCTTGTTCGGCACATCCCTGCAGGATCTCCATCCCCCAACATTCACCCACACCAAGCATGGAAAAGGTACCTAACAGCTAGAAACTTTGCTACATTAGTCAATTTCAGTTCGAAAACATCTAACCATGGTTAAGGTTGGAGGCCTCAAAGGTATCCTGTCGGGGCATTAAAGACAATGGCAGCAGAAAACACTCGGCGTGCATCAAAAGGGTCCAAGTATCACAGCAATGATTTTAGCTCCATAACAAATGTGACATCCATTTTAGCAGGGGCGTCAGGTTTTGAAATCCCGGGGGGGGGGGGGGCAGGGGCTCATGCCACCACCTCTCCACCCCCCCACTGGCCACTCTCCCCTCCTTCCCTCTCCCTCCCGGGGCTCCGGGCGAATGCCCAACATCACGAATCTCGGGAGGGAGAGGGAAGGAGGGAGGGAGGGAGAAGTGGGTACAGGGGAGCCGGGTGGGGGGGGGGGGGAGAAAAAGGCTCTGGCGGCAGCGAACAGCCGCCCGCCCAGCGGGCCTAGGAAGGGCCCGGGGAGGCGGGGGGGAGAGGCGGCAGCAGGTGCTCCGTTTCACTGGGGGGGGCTCAGTCCCCCCGGGAAATTTCGGGGGTGGCGCGAGCCCTCGAGCACCCCCGTAGTTTACGCCTATGCATTTTAGGGAGACGAACTGGTAACAGGCGATTTTGGTATTGGCTGTCTCTGTTCCCTGTTTTGCTGTAGCTTAAGTGTACAGCACGTTCCACCACCACCCAAGCATAGGATGCAGGCTCAATCCCTGGTTTCTCTTTAAAGGATCAAGTGGTAGCACTGAGAAAAAGTGCCAAGAGGCCTTGAAGAGCCATGGCCTCTCTTTGTAGACAGAAGTGGTCTAGCTAGGGCCAAAGGCCTGTCTCTGCATAAGGCACAAGTCTTTTGAGAGGTGCTCCTCTTCCGTTATTTTCAGTAAGTCTTCGATGGGTCAGCAACCTGCCTATGAAGTTTGCTGCTCCGTACCCATTGGCAACCTGGCTTCTGGAGGTGGCCCTGCTCCAGGCTTTTCCAGCGCCTGCCCTTGCCATGCCTGTCATGCTGAAGTGACCAGTCTTGAGGCCCTATAGGAATCTAACTTCACGGTGAAAACTGAAGAAAAAATACGAATCCACGTTTGGGATGCAATTAGAACAAGAGACATATCCTTGTGGGCTCCAGTTCATTTCAAAAGCAAGACCCACTTAGTGAAAACCTGGCCTGGGATTCATCAGAATAGGGGAGTCTGTGCACACACAAAAAAGCTCCTCTGCATGCAGCGTATTTTTATCCTCTCCTGGTCAAGAAGCTGGAAGTCGTGGACACGGTTTATTCTCACAGCTACCCTGTGAGGTACATTAGGCTCCGAGATACCCCGAGGCAGTACGCCCCCCCCCCCCGGCGCAAAACGAGAAATGTCACCCGTGCGTGAGGGACACCTCGCTGCAAGCCCCTCCCAGTGAGGTTCTGTTTGTCGTGGAGTAAATCTGTATCTGAACTTCATGATTTCACAGCGCAGGGAAGGCCTTATCTGATCGAATATGCCACCTATAAAACTAGGGGGGAAGGTTACACGCCAACTTGACTCGCAGCAGGGACTTCTCTCTTTCTCTCGGCATTTCCCGCCGTCTAAGGGAGGGGGCGAGAAGACCCCGATCCGGGTTTACCATCTCCGCGAAAGCATGGATATATATGGCTACTGCATTACGTATATCCCGCAGATCTCCGTTCTCCGGTGCGGTGCTTCTCAGCCCCTCGGCTAGGCGCCTGCTCGCTCTGTCCGCAGCTTGCTGCAATGCAACACGGCGCTGCCCACGTGCGCGTTCTGTGAGGCGCCCTCACCCCCATAGGAAGTCCTGCGAGGAGCCATGATTTCCGCTTTCTATGCCAGATTCGTGTACCACAAGAAAGGCGGGGGCTGTGCGGAGACCTGATCGGTGTCACCCCGGCGGCAAAAATAGGCAAGGGAGAACGACTAGCAAGCCGCCGTGCAAAGAAAGGTTCTCTCGCAGGCAAGGGAAGGTTTGCAGCCATCAAACTCTGCCCCCTTTTCAAGCAGCCGGGAAAAACCCCCAGCAGCAGAGGCATGGCCGGCGCCCCATGACTCATCCGGCTCCGTGGGCGGGCGGGGTCGAACAAGCTGGCGGTGGTTTAGCCCTGCCCCGTCCGCGCCAGTGGAAATCTACAGCTCCCGCCCTCGTTTCTGCGATTGTTAACCTTCAGCCTGTTTTCCTTTTGCTGCCGCAGTTACCCGCTTGCAAGTGGCGTGGGAAGCGAACGCCATCTAGTGGTGAGTAGTGGGCAGGGCGGGCGGGGCTCCTGTTGCGCGTCCAGATAGGTTAAAAGAGACAGCCCTGCGGGGTTTGCATTCACTGCTGGAACGGGACCTGGGTTGGGGTCGCAGGTAGAATCCTTTAATCGTTCTTCCTCTTCCGGCTTGAAGGGTTGAAAATGCTCCGCCCCTCCAATTTTGAGATCGTTTAATCCTTTGCAGCGCGATCCGGTAGGGCGTTGACGTGCCAATGACTTCAGTGAGCCTTGCATCCAAATTAAACGTGCAAGATTAACGGAAAGATGTTACGTAACTCCTGCTTTTGGATTTTTTTTCCCGCCCACGAGGTAGCACAACTATAGGTCTCCTCCTCATCCATTCATTTAATAGCGGATTTTATCAGGCCCAGAACTCCAAACTGGGGGCTCAGTGGGAGCCTAAGGACATAATACCCCTTAGCTGGAGCCTATATTCAGGTAGCAAAGTAACATGTTTCAGCTTTAAATATGCTTATGATTTATTAACTGTAGGCGGGTGTTATTAATAATTTCTTAGTGCTTATCAGAACAAACTTTGAGTCCAGTGGCCCCTTTAAGACCACCATAGTTTTACACAGTATAAGCTTTTGTGTGCAAGCACACTTCATCAGATACAGTGGAACAGAACCCCCTGAACCATTACTTATAGGGGTGGAGGCTGTTGTCAGGAAGGGCCATTTAGAGTCAAGATGCATAGGTACTGGGTGATTATAGGATGTAAGAAAAAAATCTGTGAATGGCAGTCAATTAGCATACAAATACAAGAGTTAAAAAAAGATGTGGGAATGAGGTTTGAATCCAGTGGCACCTGCAAGACAAATAAAGTTCAATTCTGGGTGTAAGCGAGAACTGAGAGACTCAGTATGAACACTCCTTCAGATTCATTGAAACAGAGTTCCTCAAATATTCCATATAAGGGGGGGGAGTTAGCTGCCAGGAACAGCTAATTAGAGTCAAGATGCCTCAGTAACTAAGCAATAATTTAAAAAAAAATTAAATCCCGCCCTCCCAGCCATTTGTCAGGGTGGCTAACAGCACATATAAATATACATTAAAACTCCAATGTTAAAACAGAATCACATTTAAATTACAATGTAAAACGATAAATAAGCTATACTAAAAGATGGCGATCTTCTGTTATCATTTAAATGGTGCCTCCAGGCTCCTGCCAGGCTATTAATCACCTGGTTGGTGGCGATATTGATAGTAGGGCCAGGGCCATGATGTTAAGGTGGCACCCTACTTGAAAGCCTGGCAAAAGAGCTCTGTTTTGCAGGCCCTGCAGAACTGTAAGAGGACCTGCAGGGCCCTGATGTCCTCCGGGAGCTCATTCCACCAGTGTAGGGCTGCCACAGAAAAGGCCCTGGTCCTCATTGAGGCCAACCAGGCCTCTTTAGGGCCCAGAAAAACCAGCTGATTTTTGGAACCCAATCTTAGTGCTCTCTGGAGCACATGTGGGGAAAGGCAGTCCCTTAGGTAAGTAGGTCCCCAACCATATAGGGCTTTAAAAGTAAGAACCAGCACCTTGAACCGTATCTGGTATGCTATAGGCAGCCAGTGCAATACTTTTAGGGCAGTCTGGATGTGTTCCCACATGGGAAGATGCAGCAACAGCCTCGCTGCTGCATTCTGCACCAGCTGCAGCTTCCAGATTTGTGACAAGGGCAGCCCTATGTAGAGAGCATTGCAGTAGTCCAATCTTGAGGTGACCATTGTTGCTAGATCATTGCCTTCAGGGAAGGGAACCAGCTGCCTAATCAGCTGCAGGTGGTAAAATACAGCTAAGATTGGAATAGCACATTAGGTTAGACATGTAAATAGCAGTAAGTTGGTATGCAGATAATAAAGGAGTTAACAACAGATGTGGGAACTAAGTTTGAGTCCAGTGGCACCTTTAAGACCAACAAAGTTTGACTTCTGGAGATGAGTGAGAAATGTGTCATGTGTCATGAGATAAGAAGCCAATATCTCTGTTAAGTCCTGGGGGTTCCATTGTTCTGAGTGTTGTAATAATTTGTAATTCAGCAATCTCCTGTTTCCATCTGTTTCTGAAGTTTCTTTGCAATAAAACAGCTACTTTGAGGTCCCTCATTGAGTGTTCTGGAAGGCTGAAATATTTTCCTACAGGTTTCTCAGTCTTGTGATTCTTGATGTCAGATTTGTGTCCATTTACCCTTTGGCCTAGGCTAGGGGTTGCCCTGTTTGCCTTATGTAGAGAACTGAAGGGCATTGTTGGCATTTAATGGCATACACAGTGTTGGAAGAAGAGCAAGTGAATAAGCTTGAGATGGTATAGTTGATGTTGTTAGGTCAGTGACTGAGCTGTCTTGGTGTATATGGCAGCAAAGTTGGCACCTGGGTTTATTGCCAGCTCTGGTACCAGTGTCCATGTTTAAATTAGATGTTGCATTATTGTGGGTGAGGAGTTGTTTGTTATTGGGGGCTGTCTGTGAGCATGAAAAGGTTTGCCCCCCAGTACTTATGAAAAAGAAGTGTCTTTATCCAGTAGAGGCTGTAAGTCGCTAATGATGCGCTGAACTGTTTTGAGTTGAGAACTCTATGTGACCACTAGTGGTGTTCTGTTATTGTCTCTTTTGGGCTTGTCTTGCAACAGGTTTTCTCTGGGTATCATTCTGTGCTTGTTAGTTAGCCTATAGTTTTTGACCTCCTTTGTTGGAAAACCAGAAGGTGGGAGCAGCTGGCCATTACATCTCTATGTATTTTGTTGTATGTTTTGCCAATTTGGTGTAGTGGTTAAGTGTGCAGACTCTAATCTGGGAGAACCAGGTTTGATTCCCCACTCCTCCACTTACACCTGCTGGATGACCTTGGGTAAGCCATAGCTCTGTACCAGCTGTTCTCTCAAGAAAAGTTCTGGAAAGAGCTCTCTCAGCCCCACCTACCTCACAGGGTGTCTGTTGTGGGGAGGGGAAGGGAAAGGAGTTTGTAAGCCGCTCTGAGACTACAAGTGAAGGGTGGGGTATAAATCCAATCTTTCTTCTTCTTCTTCGCTCTGCTAGGAATGAATCATTTAGGGAAACTGTCTAGTGACGGTAAGTCCCCTTCAGTGTACTTTAGCTGTGTAGGGGGACATTTGAAGGTATTTCTCAGCTATAAAGTGTGTTATGGGAAAGAGCATCGGAAGAACCCTTCTGAATTGGCTCTCTCATTCAGCATCCCCCCCCCCCCCAAATGCTTCACAGAAGACCACAGGCACAGCAGGAAGGAAACAGTCTTCTCCTGCTCTTCCCCGCCCCCATGGATCCCAGTCATAATAGCCCTGAACAAGGAGTTTCCAAAGGCTCAGCATGGCTAGTGGCCACTGATATCTTCTGTGATTTCATTTGACTACAGTCTGAGGCCATTAGCCAATTCAGACTTATATAGACAAGCTCAGTAACAGGAGAGGGTGGGATGGAATTTACTGTTAATCATATACATGAGTACAAGGGCACCCAAAATCTATGTTTGCCCCCCCTTTGTTTCATACCATTTTAACTGTAATTAAAATAATTTTAAGCCATCATATGAATTATCTTGGGTTGCAGTTTGTTGTCTGGTTGCTACCTTTCAGCTAAAGAATAAAGAATAAGGTCAAGCATTCTAACCACTGCAAGCCTCTCTGCTGGAGTGGAATGGCTAGCTAGAAACACTTATATTCTCATCCTGTGTTATGTGGGTTTGGATCCCAAGAGCCACTCGTGTGTGGAAAGTGCTTCTTGGAGTGAGGAGCCCAGGGGATGGGCACATGACCAAGCCCCGCCCCCTCCTCGCCTTCCCCGAGCAGTGCAGAGGCGCAGCGCCCTGGGGAAAGCCCTGCTAGGGTCTTTATTGTTTTTAATGTTTTGTTTTAATATTGATAATTTTATCATTGTTCCTTTTATGACTGTGTGCTGCTTTTCCAGAGACTTGCTCAAATTGGCATATAAATTTTCTAAGTATACCATTTTTTATCTGGGCACATGGCACGTAAGTACTGGAGAAATTTCACCAACACTTCAGCAGCTTCCACCCCATCAGTTTGGTGTAGTGGTCAGGAGTTGGACTCTAATTGGAAGAACCGGGTTTGATTCCCCACTCCTCCACATGCAGCTGCTGGTGTGACCTTGAGCCAGTCACAAGTTCTCTCAGAGCTGTTCTCTCATGAGCAGTTCTCAAAAGACCTCTCTCAGCCCCACCTACCTCACAGGGTGTCTTGTTGTGGGGAGGGGAAGGGATGGGTGGTGCACATGTCCTAGGTATCTCAAGTCTACTTGAAACCTGGTGGTTTCAAGGGAGCAGGAAGAGAATGAGGGTGTGTTCTTTACGCTTATTTTTATTGCACAAAGTATTGGATGGGGAAGGGAATGGAGGAAGAGCAGGTCAGTTTCACTCACCTGTGGAGTGGAGCCTGAGGGGTGGGTGTTGCGTTCTGACACACTTCCGGTATGTTAGGGGGTGTGGCATATGCAAATGAGTTATGCAAATGAGATATGCTAATGAGCTCCTGCACCTCTTTTTCTACGAAATGACCCCTGCATCCTCCTCTCCTCCATTTTATATTTATTTTTTATTTATTTAGGTTTCTATATCTTGCTTTTCTTCCAAACCAGGGTTTCCAGAGTGATTTTATATAAAAAGTAGGAAAAAGTCTAACTTAAAGAAAACAAACGTGTTTCTGCTTGTGAAAGAGAAAGGATCTTTGCTTCTCCCCCCACCCCACAATTGTGTGCTGTTCTAGAGTTGTTACGATCCTAGGCCTATAGGCTATAGGGAGGCCTACTGGCCCTGGGGAAGCCTGTACTAGAGTAGCTACCTGGCCTACATTTCCCAGGCCTCCTTTGGGACTCTGTGATTGGTTAGCAGGGAATTTGGAGGGAAAACTTGCACCAGTAGAGGCATAAGGGGGTGGTGCCTGGGAAGAAGAGATAAAAGGCCTTGCCCAAATGGGTGGGTTTTCACTTCTAGGGAGCAGAGCTTAGGAGAGGCTGATCCAGAAGGGGTGAGTCAGTTTGAAGCCAGTCACCTAGAGACAGCTAGGAACAGTCCAGATGGATGTGTTTGGGTCCTTTCATTTGTTTGCCTACCTACCTTTGCTGTTCTCATTATTCTACATATTATTTGAAAACCAGTCATTACTAGACCTTTTTGAATAAAATTGTTTATTATTCGGCCTGGGTCCTCATTCGGGCACATAGAAGGTACAACCTGTTGGGAAAGAGTGGGACCTAAAGGGTCCGGTGGGTGCTCTGGGCCCTCTCGAGGAGAACCGTACCAGAGTGGTGGCAGCCTACAGAGAGCTTCCCTGGTCCCCTGCTCACAACAAGAGGGTCCCCTGACTCTCAAGACCCTGCTTTGCATCTGGTGCGGCAGCAGTCGTAATGGAGCTTATTCCCCCAAAATGTATTGTGGTGAGATTGGTGCCTGGTTAATGTGAATGGGCCTCTCTCCTGTAGGGATTGGGGCCTGTAAAAGAGGAATGGCAACATTCCTTAATGACTGAGGACTCTTCCTCAGTGGGGGTTGCTTGTTAGGCAATGGCTGCTGGATGGCCTTGTTCAAGTACGCATCAGAGCTTGGAGGAAAAGACCCCTTCCTGCTGAGGGGAGGGAGCAGGTTGGAGTGTGTTTGTGTGTGAGGGAGGAGAAACAGCCATTTTGAGTTTGGAGGGACTGACACAGCTGTGAGCTGGTTGAAACACTCTGGATTCCTTTGGGGAATCTGATAGAAGAGCTGCTGCTTTGTAGGGGATTGACTTTTCCTGCACTCATGCCCTATTGAACATCTGCCTTACATACAAATATATAACACAAGTGCCCTGCACATTCTGGATGCAGCTCTGGTTTCTGCATTTCAAAAAAGATACCAGAGAAGTGGAAAGAGAGCTGAGAAGAGCGACCGAAATGATAATGGGATTGGGAGCAGAGCACAGGACCTATGAGGCAAAGCTTAAGTATCTGGAGTTTTTGTACTTTAGAAAATGCTGCTGAGGAGTAACATGATAGAGGCCTGCAAAATTGTGCATGGTTGACAGAAACTTTTCTCCCTCTTCCGTAAGACTGGAACATCACTCTATGAAACTGATTTGACAGTAGATTCAAGACTGGCAAAAAGACATCTCACACTATAGTAATTCACTTGTGGAACTCAAGTAATTCACTTGTGGAACACAAGGTGTGGTAATGGTCACCAGCTTAGATGGAGAGCTATATGGAGGTAGATGTCTTGTTGGTTATCGATCATGAAAGCTGAAGGGGGCCAGCTGGGTTTACAAGGAAAAAAATTCTGGTGACCAGATGCTGGGGAGCAGTCAGACGGGGGAGGGTGGTTATCTGTGGGCCCTGCTTGTGGGCTTCTATGGGGCATCTGACCTGCTGCTATTGGAAATTGGATGCTAGATCAGGAATGCCACTGACAAAATTCAGCATGAACACACATGAAGCTGGCTTATACTGAGTCTACTTTGTGAACTACTGGCATTAAAGTTGTGAGCGAGCGATTTGACTGTTGCATAAATTAGTTTTCTCTGGAGCCACCCTTCCTGAGCTAAGACAAAAATGTGTGAGCTGGAGGCTAAAAAACTGAGCTAGCTCACACTAAGCTGAGAGGGAACACTGAATCAGGCCATTGGTCCATCCAGGTCATTACTGTCTACTCGAGACTAGCAGTGGCTCTCCAAGGTCTGAGGCAGAGGTCTTTCATATCACCTGCTGCCAGGTCCTTTCAACTGGGAATGTCAGGGCATGCCATTTTGTAAGATTTTAAGGAACTGGCAATATAAACGTTATTTTTAGTATTTATCCCCACAAGCTGCGGGCTTGCAAGGAGTTGAGCAGGGACAACAAGGAAATCCTTTCCTACCCTCAACATCATCTCCCTGCATGACCCTGAGGTCTCAATGCATTAAACAGGTTAGTTTCTTCATCTCCCCATCGTTTTATTTTCTTCATTTAACTGACTCCCAGCAGTTCTTGTCAGTTGATGCTTCCTTGGACATGCTCAGTTCACATTATGCTGTTTTCTTTTAGGCTAATTTATAAAGTGATGTTTCTCTGCAAGCCCTGTGAGTCACCTGAGTATGTTGAGGCCCTCTATGTTAGCTTTGGGTAGCCTGGTTTTCTCATCTGCACAGAGGACTAGCTGCTCTGCTATTTGATATTAGGGCTGCCAGTCTGCAGGTGGGGTCTGGGGATGTTCTGGAATTATAGCTCATTTCCAGACTAGAGGTCAGTCCCCCTGGAGAAAATGGATACTTTGGAGAGTGGACTGTATGGCATTGTACCCCACTGTTGTCCCTCTCTTCCCTGACCTGGACTCCACCCCCAAATCTCCCAGAGTTTCCCAACCTGGATCTGGCAACTCCACTCTCTCATCTCCCATCAGTGGACAGGGAGGACTTGGCAACCCTGTTCAGTATGGTGGTCATTTGTATATTTATCTTCATATTTGGCTTGCTGATCCTTTTGAATACCCAAGCTAGGAGTGGTCGAATGCTGTTGTGCTACTATACTTAAGCTGCTTAGGGAGGTGGTGAGCTCCCCCTCACTGGCAGTCTTTAAGCAGCGTCTGGACAGACACTTGTCAAGGATGCTCTAGGCTGATCCTGCATTGGGGGGGTTGGACTAGATGGCCTGCATGGCCCCTTCCAACTCGGTGATTCTGTGATTCTGTCTCGGATAGGTCAATGTCTTGCTGAGGGACCTTACTGAAGTTGTGCTGAGCTTCCCTAAGGAGGGATATGATAAAGATTTTAAAAATACTAAAATAATCCCTAAGGAGTTTTGGCCTGTTTTGACTAAAACTACTGCAGTATAAATTAAAGAGTTAAAAGAGCTGCAGTCCTGCTGATGAAGCTTGAGCATAAACCAAGGATGCGGTGATTTGCCAGGATATTACATTCTAGCTGTTCAACACTGTTGCCCAGAGCTTTGCAGCGTCAAAAGAATTCCCATTTGGTTTCCCCGGCATCCCAACACCTTGTTTGCAGTGCTGGTAACTTTCCAGAGTCTTGCTTTGTCAGCTGAAATTGTCCAGTCTTCCTCTCTGCTTCTTAGCCTTTGTTTTTATTTCTGCTGACAACGTTCTTATCATCCATCATGAAGGTGCAGGAAGAACGCAGGCAAGGCGAGGTGGAAAAATTCAGGTCCAAGTAGTTTGAATCAAGCTGAGGGTCAAACTGTGCGTGGGGGGTGAGGGGTGGTTTTGATCTGTGACTGATTTCCTGACTCATAAATTGAAAGCAGCCACCGGGGGGGGGGGGGGGGGAGTGGGAAGGGAAGGTTTCACTGTTTGCATGAGCCATTTCCCCCATCAAAATCAACCTCCTCCCAACTTCCATTTGCCCCCATGATATTTTTGCCCCACAGGGTAAACTCCAGCAAGAGGAAGGACAGTGCTTGATGTAGGAATAAGCAAATTAGACCAGGCTCAGTTTAGTTAAAGATCCGTTGGCTGTATTTAGGTATCTGACTGCGGGTGTGAACAGTTTGCTAACAAGCATAAACTAGGAATTCACACTTGGAATCATTACAATTAGTCATTATCATGAACAGAGCAACTATAAATGAAACCAGAAATATAAGTCACCTAATGCTTGGCGTTATTGGTGGGACCCTGATCCATCCCAGTATGGTTTTCAATCATTTGTAAGAGGATGGCATCTCACCCTACATCTAACACTGGGAGGGAGGGATTTCAGTTGTGTGTGGCAGGGTTTAGACTAGAGGGTTAGACCTAGGATATGGGAGACCCTGGTTCGACTCTCCACTCTGCCATGGATTCCTGCTGGGTGATCTCCCTGTGGGGCCTGGAGATCTCCCCAGCCACAGTACATCATTTCCCCTACAGAAAATTTCCCAGCTATTACAGGTGATCTCCAGATGACCAAGATCAGTTCTCCTGGAGATAATGGCTGCTTTGGGCAGTGGACTCTATGGCATTATACCCTGCTGAGGTCCCTCTGCACCCCAAACCCTTCCCTCCCCAGGCTCTACCCCTCATATCTACAGGTATTTCCCAACCCAGAGTTGGCAACCCTGTAACTGGCTATGGAACCGCTTTCCAGATCCTTGGAACCCAGAAGACATGGCACAGGAGGAGGTGCTTTTCTACCTTAGCTGTCATTGCATAATCCCAAATCAACTTAAGTCAGGGGTGGAGGGAACCATACCTGTTACCATGAGGCAGTCCTCCCATACTACCCACTTGGGGCAGCAAAATGACTTGAGACAGCCCTGCCTTATAGCGAAGCAGAAGGAAATAAACACGGCTTGCCTCCCTCCATTTTCCCCTTCCCTCCGCTGCCCCACCAGCCAGAGCTGGGACACTCACCTGGAGCTTCCTTCTAGAGCCCATTGTATTTCTTCCCACAATGGTCCTTACTCCTAGTTAGTAATAATGCTGAAATGCTGGAGTGGATGGAATAGTACTTTCTCTGAAGTGGTAATTCACTTTCTGTGTTGTTTATAGTATACGTTTCCTTAGTATATTGTTCACACTGTATTCTAATTCTGTAATCCTTGTCTTGTTGTGTTGTTTGTTGGTTATCTTATGCTGTCTGATCACATTGTTTTATATTCTGCAACCTGCCTTACGTCTCAGCAAGAAAGGCAGATTGAAGCATGAACCCAAGTTGGCAGGTCTGAGATGTCTCTTGTACTTTTAAGCGTAGCATTGAGAGAAGAATGTCACGAAGTGCACTAAGAGGCAACCCATAGGAAAACAAAAGAAATTAGTGCCTGCTAAAATCCTAAGTAATGTGCCTTGTAGTACCAGGCGATTGGGGGGGGGGGGATTCAATGAAGAACATGTCAGGAGTTGCCTTCCTTTTTTTGGAGCATGTGTAATGGTGCCACCTGGTGGGCAATTGCCTAAATGTTCTCACTAGATGTTGATATCGCTGTAGGCATTTGATGTTCCTGGAGAGATGTTGCATACACTTGTATTCAGTTCAGTGCTGCTGAAGTAGTTGAAAAGCAGCCCTTAATCCAGCTGTTTTAGTGTTGATACCTGACAGGAAGACCCCTATGCTGCTTCCACCACTATAATGAGCTTTTTGCATTGCTACAGTCATCAGTGGGGAAACTGTACCTGCTGGATTTCGCCCAGTTAAAGTCACAGAATTCTTCTTCAACCAGACTTTCCTGTAACTTGGATCCCACCAGAACAACCCTCTCTCATTATCAAAATGCAGTTCTTCTGCATGGCCTTTTCACCCATAACAACATAAGGAAAACCCTGCTTAGATATAAGGCATATGTAGTCCAGCATCCAGTTTCCACAGCAGCCAGCCAGATTGCTCTAAGAAACCCAGAAACAGGGCAGGAAGGTAATAGCACTTCCCCATCATTGTTGCCCCTGACAATTAGTAGTTAGAAGTATGCTGCTTCTGAATGTGGAGGTTCCATTTTCTCAGTGTGTCTAATAGTTCCCCATAATAGGAATAGAAGCTCCAAGAACCTTTGGGCAATGAGGGGATACAGTGGTCAGTACTTATTTAAATATTTATACCCCACTTTTCTTCCCAATTGGGGACCTATAGTAGATTGTGCCATCAATACTCCCCAACAGCCTTGAGAAATAGGGGAGGCTGAAGTGACTGGCCCAAGGTCAACCAGCAGGCTTCCATAGTACAGTACGGATTCAAACCTGGCCTCCCAGATCAGGAAGACCATACCATGCTGGTAATGGCAAATGCTGGTAATGGCAAGTATAATTCCATCCAAGCTCCCACAGGTTCCAAGAAAGGTGAGTAGGGGGAATATATTTTCATCACATTGTAAAACACTGCTGTGCAACTAACCACTGGAAATAAATGACTGATGCTAGAACTAAGTGGAGGGCTGAGATGATAATGGACCACATGCTGTTCACCTGAGTCAGTGAAAGTGAAATGGACCCAGCAAATTCTTGCATTTCTGTGGCGATCCAACTGTGTCATATGCTCACCCTCTTTGTTTCCCTGCTACAGCTACTGTGCTTTTTAATAATTGCATTGGAAGCAGAAATTCGGTAGGTGACTGTTTTCCCCAGCATGAAAATGTAGGGATGGGCAAAGCCTCCTCTGCTGATTTTTCCATCCCAACCCACAGAAAGGCCAGAAAAATAGTTGGCAACTGTACATATCCAGCTGGACATATATAGATTGCTTGTTATGAATTGCTTCTAGAACCAGTGCACACAGCTGTGTTTTGTAACATGTAAACGCACACAGGAAAGTCATGGGTTCAGCACAAAATAGCCTGGTTTGTGGTACATAGTTCAGGGTATGCCAAGCGATGCAATGTGAAAAGGTTAGTTGTAATAAATGTGGATATTTTTACCCCATTGGTCAAACAACCATTGTTACTGCAAGCTAGCTGGATAAAAAAAGAGCACTAGGACCCAAAAGCCACCTCCTCCTTTGGAAAGTGAGGCAGTCTGGGAACTGTAGGATCAATCACAATTTTTCACCTGTGCCCCACTCAGTCCAGTCACTTAATGCAAGTTCTAAAAATGAAGAATTGTTGCCTTTAAAAAAAAATTGGCATAACAGAGCTTGATCATCAGGCTTAAAGGTTGCAGGCAAGGATGGATTTCAGGATGGAGTTAAGGACTGGGCATTGGGTTTGCTATTTGCTAACTGCCTAGGTGCCCTGACCTGGATGGCTCAGGTTAGCCCAATCTCGTTAGATCTTGGAAGCTGAGCAGGGGTTGCTATGCAGAGGCAGGCAATGGCAAACCAGCTCTTAATGTCTCTTGCCTTGAAAACCCTTTCAGGGTCACCGTAAGTCATTTGGGTGCAACGGCGTCACCACCATCAACTCCCTAGGGGTGTCCAAGTGCTACAGAACCAGCTGCAGTAGGGTTGCCAGGAGATCGCCAGTCACCATCTTGAAGTTGGCAACCGTAAGCTGCAGGCCTTACCTTTATCCCCATCAGGTCTTAGTTCAAACCTCAGAAGATTAGCTGTAAAAACCTTACAAAGTATCCCTGCCTTCCCTGGCCTTTAAAGGCTTTTAATTCCATGCATGTTTTGAAGCATCCCTTTCTATGAGCAGGGACATTGTGGGGACTGACCATATCCTCTATCCCACTTTCGGTCTGTCTATGTCACTCCCTCGCCGTCCTAATCGACCCTCCAGCCCTAGAATTCCTTGCTCCCATCTCTGTCCAGGTGATAGCAGGCTGCATGAGAATCCAACCCTGGCTTCTCCTTTTGCCCGTGGGCACTTAAAGTCCAGGGGATAAATAGCAGTTTGAAACTGGAGGCTGCTTTCTTTACAGGACAAGCAAGGTGGATCCCAGGAGCCCGGATTCTGTCCCCTTCCCCATCTCCTCCTTCAGTAAAAGCCCCAGAGAAAAGGTCACAGGCCTGCCAAGCTATTTCTGGCCTAGACGCAAGGGGAACCTCTCCCAGTTGCTATTTTTGCCTGCAGGCTGTAGCCTGGAGGGAAAATGTGACTGGCTGTCTGCAGCTGTCTTTCCACTCCAAAGTAGGCACTGATTGGCCAGAAGGTTTAAAGGGGGGAGGGAAGAGTCGTATAAATAGTGGGAGCACGTCCATTCCGGGTGTTGGTGCTCAGGGCAGGGCTGGAGTTCCTCCTTCCTGTATCAGTGCTGGCCTTTTGCTGAGTCTCTGCCTTTCCACCAGAACCATGCCAACTCACCGCCTTGTGATTGTGCGGCACGGCGAGAGCACCTGGAACCAGGAGAACCGTTTCTGCGGCTGGTTTGACGCCGAACTGAGCGAGAAAGGGAGAGAGGAAGCCAAGCGCGGGGCCCAGGCTGTAAAGGATGCCGCCTACGAGTTTGACATCTGCTACACCTCCGTGCTGAAGAGGGCAATCCGCACGCTCTGGTATATCATGGACGGCATTGACCAGATGTGGCTGCCTGTAGTGCGCACCTGGCGTCTGAATGAGCGCCACTACGGGGGCCTGACGGGCCTCAACAAGGCTGAGACTGCAGCCAAGCACGGTGAGGAGCAGGTCAAGATCTGGAGACGGTCCTATGACATCCCCCCACCTCCGATGGATGAAAAGCACCCTTATTATCAAGTTATTAGCAAGGTGAGTGCTGACATAGCCCTCTAAGAGAAGTGATCACCCAGAGAGGAAATGTGACTATGTGTCAGAATCCAAACTGTGGCAGCAAAATATGCTGCGTGTGTCTTTGCAGGATTTTGAGGTGCAGATGTGTTTAAAAAAGAAGGGCAATGTGATCAGAACAGAGACATTGTATTTATTGATTTAGATATTTATACCCTGAGTTTCTTCCCAGTCGGGACCCAAAGTGGCTCTTTTATGGTTCACCCCTCCTCCATTTTGTTAACAACAACTCTATGAGGTAGGTTAGAATGAGAATGTGTCACTGGCTGAAGGTCACCTGGTGAGTTCATGACAGAGAGGGCATTCAAACTTGGGTCTCCCAGTTCCTAGAATGGTACTCTAACCACTACAGCACACTGCCCTTCTACATCATTCCAAGGGCAATGGAAGCGGTAGTGAAAGGCAGAAGAGGGAAACATAGAAACATGGAGCTTGAAGGGATCCCAAGGGTCATCTAGTCCTACCCCCTGCACAGTGCAGGAAATTCACAGCTACTCTCTCTCACACACACTGTTCCAGTGACCTATGCACAGAGGTCACAGTGACCTATGCACAGAGGAAGGCAAAAAACCTTCCAGGATCTCTGAGCCAATCTGACATGGAGAAAAATTCTTTCCTGACCCCAAAGTGGTGATCAGCATTACCCTGGGGATATGAGAAAGGGCCACAAGAACTGAGCATTGGCTCATCCCTTCCTGCCCTCCCTTTCATGATGTGCCTAAATTTATAATGAGTCATAGAATCAGGAAGATACAGCTTGGTATGGGGAGACTAAGATTTTGCAGGGCAATTTTGACCAAGCCTCTAAAATTGATTTTGGACTGGTTTTCTCACCCACCAGATGCTAAGAGTACCCAGTAGAGAAATGGAACATGGTTCTTGACTCCACGGTGATAACCTGCTGTTTATAGTGGCAACTTCTGGTTGGTGTAGGATTGCCAGGTTCGACTCAGGAAATATCTGGGGTCTTTGGGGGGTAGAGTCAGGAGCAAGGATGTGGCATCACTTTTTTGATGTCGCCAGGCGATTGAACTCTAAAAGGAATTCTGGTTGTCACACTGAAAGAGACCACATTCCTTTCCCTCCATTGAAAATAATGGTGGATGGGGGCACCTTCTTTTGGGGCTCATAAAATTGGACGCCCGGTCCAATCTTTTTGAAACTTGTTTCCCCCCCCTCCCCCCCCCAGGAGAGGCACCAGAAGCTATGCTGAAAATTTGGTGCCTCTACCTCAAAAAACAGCCCCCCCCCCCCCGAGCCCCAGATATCCATGGATTGGTTCTCCGTTTTACCCTGTGGGGACCGGTCTCCGTAGGGTATAATGGAGCAACCATTCCCCCCCCCCCCCGCTTTCTGACAGCCCTGAAGTGGAGGGAGGGGTTCCAAACCAGGGGATCCCCTGCCCCCAACTGGGGATTGGCAACCCTAGATTGGTGGGGCATTTTCTATCACTGATTCATTTATTTAGAAAATGTATATGCTGCCTTTCCAGAGGCCTGCTGGAGGTGATTCTTTTCTCTCTTACATGTGCTGGACCTTGATTCTCATAGCCAAACAGCCTACAGCCGGAAGGCATATCTTGGGAAAGAGCCCGCTTGTGGGATGAGTTTGATACAAAATTTTAAGAGTTGGAGTCTTTTCCCACAGGTAGTATAGCATCCATGGAATCTTGTCCAGTGAGTGAAGACACCTCTGGGCCCTCCCCCTGTATTATCTACCCCCTCCCCCTGTCCTGTCCCTAGCTGTTATATTCCTCTTCTTTTCAAGTTGTAAAAGACCTTTTAACCTACTTTTCTTTCCTATTCATCATGCAATCCACCTGTTCGTTTTATGCACACCAAAGCTCTATTATGCTCCTTCAACTCTTCAGACAATAGTTCCCTAAGCATCAGGTGGCACACCAGGATCTCCTTTGGAAACCACCAGCAGTGATTTGAGAGGCTATTGGGCCTTAGCTGCTGCTTGCTTTCTGGATGAATTTTGCTACGTACTGCTCCCCGCCCCCTTATAGCAGGTGCAGGGATCTCTCTCTCAGCAGTGGCTTTTCCCTTGTTAACAAAGACCATTTTGGCTTATAAACATGATGGTGAGTGAGGAATCCTATATCCCAGACCTCTGCAGATCTCTTAACTGGCTCAGAGATGAATACAGGGAACCTGCACAGTTACTTGCTGCATGGCATCTGTAACAGTGGGGAGGGACGCCCCCCTACCAAGTAGTCAAGTCTAGCATTACTTCCAATTCCTTAGATTTTTGATGGGTGGAGGAGGGGGAGGAACTGCTGGGACTGAGCAGGGGGTCCAGAGGCTGCAGACTGTGGCTACTGTGAGGCTTATAGTCATCTTACTTCACCTGGAGAGGCAGTGTTTAGGACTGGGGTGAGGAGCAGTAGAAGAAATCCTGTTTCCAACATTGGTAAGATCCAACCTTTGATTGTACACTGTGACATTAAAACGGCAGGAACACGCTTGGTCTTCCTCTTCCTGCAATGAGGACTGACTGGTTGGCTAACCCCAAACTTCTCAGCTCCCCCCTCCTTCTAGGTGTAACCTTTCATCTCTTTGTTGCGCTCTCCAGGAAAGGCGCTATGCAGGTCTGAAGGCTGGGGAGCTACCCTCTTGCGAGAGCCTCAAAGACACCATCGCCCGTGCCCTGCCCTTCTGGAACGATGAGATTGCACCCCAGATCAAAGCTGGCAAGAGGGTACTTATTGCTGCTCATGGCAACAGCCTTCGGGGGATTGTCAAGCACTTGGAAGGTAAGGGACTGCCTTGTGTTATTGCACATTATTCCATGCATCTGTGGTTCTGTATTTCCCCCCCACCTTGCCTTAAAAGTGGCATAGTGCACGTTGTCTGGTTCAGAGGGGAAAGCCATCCAGTATAGAGGTTGTAGCTGCTATTTGCAAGGATCCTTCAGCTATTCTTTGTGAAAGCAGAGACTGACATAGCATTCTGAGTCTAGCTTCCTGAAAATCTCAGCTTTCCTTCTTAAAGAAGCAAGTCTCTGGCCCATGAGGGTTGTGAAAACAGAGTGTCTGATGAAATCTCAGGATCCAGAGAAGTTTCTGAGTGGGACTTTCAGGAGCTGGCGGTTGGGGCTTCAGTGACCTATCCTACAAACCTTGTATATGAACCAAAGCAGAATAAATTGTGTAAAACAGGTGGGTATATGCATATTCAATAAATTTAAATTATGTACGGAGTTCATGGAGTTCAGCTTTTTCTCTCCTGGAAGCTGGATTGCAGAATTGCTATCTTTAGAAAATCTATATATTGAAAATACATAGCCCTTCCTTCCGTGGCAGTGGCAATCTGAACTTGAGCACAGAACTAATTCAGTAAATCAACACTTCGGGATGTGGAATCTGTTGCAAGGGATACTAGTGCAGAGATGCATCTCATATCCCGCAGCCTGCTTTATGCCATAGTCGGTTCTTTCAGCTCATAGAATGATCTTGCGGGGATGCTCACGGAATGCCTCTGAGACCAGGTTACCAGAGCGGACAGCTGGACTGTGGCCATGATGATGAACTATATCGCTTTCAAGCGACCTTTAGCTAGGCAGAGTGCCATGCCCGTGGCTTCCCAGCTATGCACCTGGCCTACTTCCCACTCAGATCTCTAAGTCTTCTGTTTGCATCTTGAAAAAAACCCCAATTGTTCTGTAGAATTTTCTGAGGAAGCATAGTTGAGGAGCATGGGGCATCCCTGCAGTGGTACAAGGATCAGCAGGTGAAATGTCTACTATCTCAAAAGCACCAGGTTTCTCGGACGTATATGCAAGTGGCTGAGGCTAGTGTTAGCCTGACTGCTCTTTTATGTTATTAATATTTGGGGAATATTAGTTCTTAATAATTAGCAGTTGGCATTAAGGATCTGCACCATTTGTAGACAAAGACTGGGCCTCTCTCAGACCTCCCAAAAGAAACACAGAGACTCAAATGAAGTTAAAAAGAGTCTATAGTTTATTTAATAATAAAAGTGAATCATTCAGATGTTGCAAAAATCATACATTCAATCATACAGGTCTAAGAAGTTGCAGTTGCATGAGCAGGAGATTGTTGGTTTTCTGTAGAAGGCATATTTACCTCTCCAGTAGCTGGTGTAGTCCTGGAAAAATTAATGAATTAGGCTGGGAGAAAGATGGGGGGGGGTACATGTGCTGAACCAGCAGCAGCATGTGTAGGCTCTTGGCTGCGCATACCAAGAGTCTTGAAGGTAAGGGAGGGCAGGAGATCATCGAAGCAAGAGAAAGAGCTGGCTGCTGGGAGCCTTCTTTTATTGGGGGGTGGTCTCTGGGGGCAGGCTTGGCCAGATGCCTGTCCTGAGACCACCCCTTGCTGGTCCACCCACTAGCTCTTGTCCAGTAGGAGAAGGGAGGTTGGGCAATGTTAGATTCTACCTAGCATGGTCAGAGGAATACCTGGGGCCGGAAGCTGACATCATCGGCTAGGAGCATTGTCTTGTAGATGGAATTAACCACTCTGGGCAGCCAAACCGGTTTTTAGCTGGTCAAGTCCATTGTTTCACTGGTCAAGGAATGTTGGGGGGGGGGGGGTTGCAGCCTGCGATGTGTAGAGAACATGTAATGGAGTTCATGAGCACGTCTTTAGTCAGAGACAAGATGGCTATTTTCTGTGTCAGTGTCTTTGTGTGTTAAGAGTAGCCTCCTGGAGTTGGCAACCTCGGGAACCGCTGTCTCCAGCATTTGCTGGAGTCATTTGCAGCTGGTTTTTCTCTTAGGTTCTTCTTCCTAGTTCCTCTCACACAATTAACAGTCCATTTATCACTTATGAATTTATAATTCATAAGAGTGCAAAAGCACCTTGCTGGCTTACACTAGGAATGTGCTTTGGAGTAGTTTCCAGAAAGAACGTGGTACTGTTCTTCTAACAAGGTTTCTAGGTTGCCACCCAGAGATCCCTCTGTACTTTTAAATCTACCGCTTTGTCTGAGCTCTCCTTTCCCCTGCTTCTCCCTTGCCTGGTGTGTGGGAAACTCTGAATCCTCCTCCTGCTTCCAACCTGGCAACCCAACCTCATTGTTTTCCTTTGGCATTAGAGGGTGATCACACCCTAAGTATGGTCCCAGTTTTCTGAAGGGCTGCTTGAGCAGGTACTGTCATCCCTTCTTTTAAATGGAAGAGGTGTCCGGTTCAGCACTGTTGGTGTATAAAAGCCCCAAGAGCTAGTTTATCTGTGTAATAACCAGCTGCTGCCATGAACTGGACAGGGCATCTTCCTTCCCATGTTCCAGCCTCTGGGCTTGCAGCCATCTACAGTCTTTCCTTGGCTTGTTTATTGTCCTGATTTTGTGACGTGGTGAGCTGGGGATAGTGGTGTCAGGAAGGCACATTTGCATAGATCAGACCTGGTAGAGGTCTTGGTGTGTGTGCTTGAAATGCTTGGTTTGGTTGGAGTGTTGTTGCTGCTATTGATAGTCTGCCTTTCCATTCCCAAGCATACCCAAGGCATTCCTACCAAAAGTAAGAATGTTATTAAAAAAATCAGTCTGTTAAACTAATGAATGCCTAAAAAAGCTCACACGCATATTTAAAAGCACACTCACAAAACAACAAAAAAATGCAGTCTCGAGACTAACCAAAGGAGGTTGCGCTGCTCAGGAACTTGCTTGTGGAACTCACTGCCCCTAGATGTGGTGGTCATAGCCACTGACTTAGAGGGATTTAAAATTAGGGTGGTAGATCTATGTAGGTTAGGTCCATAATTGGCCTTTAGCCATGATAGCCAAATGGGACTTCTGGGATACCTCTGCTTTGCCTGCAGGCCCTCCTTGGGGGTTTCTTGGTGGCATCTGAATGGCTGCACTTGGACACAGGATGGACTAGATGGACTCTTGGTCTGATCCAGCAAGGCTATTCTTAATGTTCCATAAAATGGTGGCAGAAAACCAATAAAAGCAGCAAGGAGGAGTGGGAGGACTACCGAAAATAACCTGAGTAGCACTACAAAGCTGTAAAACTTGTTTATTGGTTCCCCTGGGCCTTTTCTTGCTTTTTGCAACTTGGCATCACACACGTCGCCAAATTTTTTGCGATGCAGAGGCCGAAGGGTGCGGCAGCAAGATAGGGGATCAATGCAGAAGAGCCAGAAATTTAAATACTGGTAGTCTAGTAAATGTCAAGTGATTTAGCTGTATTAAATATTGCTGACATTTACCTTTTATGATTGTATGAAACACCTAATGCATATTGGTTACTCATGGGTCACAAAATGGAAGCAGCTTTGCTTAAACACATGCAGAAGCGTGGGGACATAGTCACTGCCCCAAGCCAAATTCCAGGGAATCTTTGGGTACTAAAATGTCATGCTCCCAAAATTTGGGTTTGTGGTTGCAGAAGTCACTATGTTTCATAACAGTTTGGTCCTATTTCAAACATCTATTATGACTGATCTTTATTAATCACTAACATTGGTATTTGAGGAATCATTTTTCTGCCACATCTGTCTGTGGTGAGGTCCGAAATTTGCCCATTGTTTGCATTAACCAACACATGACTGCAGCACTCCATGGATGACAAGGCTAAATTTATTCTTTTTTTAACAAAACCTGAAAATTCAGAAAAAGGACTTGGGATGTTTGCTTGAGTAACCTTTAAGTATGTGGTCTGTAAGCCCTCTGGGTTCTGATGTTTGGAATTGCATAGGTTGATCTGTGGTGTGCGGCCGAGTGACCAGCTTTGCTCTATGACATTAGATGACTGTTTTGTGATTCTGAGACACAGCTTTAGTCTGTGTTTGAGTTCAGTGTGTTCTCCTCTGCTAGGGTTGCCAACCTCTTGCTGCTCCTAGCTGCTTTGGAGAGTGGAATCTATGGCATTATACCCTGCTGAGGGTCCGCCTCTCCCCAAGCCCTGCCTTCCTCAAGCCCCACCCCCAAATCTCCAGAAATTTCTCAACTCAGAGCTGGCTAGCCTCTCTTCTGCACTGCCAATGCTTCTGAGCAGAGGGCTGAAAGTTAGGCCTACCTCTTTCTCCCAAGTTAATTCTATGTGTCCTGGGTATTCTGTAGTTGATTTGGGCCTTGTATTACATCCAGGTAGGGCTGCTAGCACTGAGTGGGGAAATACCTGGAGATTTTGGGAGTGCAGTCGGGCGGGGGGGACAGGGTTTGGAAAGCAGAAGGACCTTAGCAGGGTAGAAAGCCATAGAGTCCACCCTTCAAAGTAGCCATTTTCTCCTGGGGAACTAATCTCTCTGGTCTGGAGCTCAGTTGTAACAGCGGGAGATCTCTAGGCCCCACCTGGATGTTGGCAACCCTGCATCCAGATGTTCCACCTGTTGGGCATGCGTGCCTTCAGATTTTCAGCATAGTGGGCCTGGGGGTTCTCCCAATCAAACCTGACCCCTCTGCCGCTTGATACAAGAGCCGGGTGCTCTGCAGGCTGCTGAAGGTTGTGTTGCTATTTCCAGTCCAGAGTCGCATTTCAAGACTTGAGAGGTCTGGTTCCCATGCTTGGCTACCAGCGTTTGCCTGTAGCCTTCCATCTACCCCGGGATTCTGTTTCTTTTGGCCTCTATGAATTGAGCCCTGGCCCGAAAGGTCATGGGCATTCCAAGGAGGCCTCTCACAATTCAAGAGGAAGAGAGGGCAGCCTGCATTATAAAAAAACGGAGCAAGCACAGAGGTCTCAGAGCTTCCACAGTGCCCTCTACTGCTTGCTGCTGAGACTGCCTCTCAGGGCTGCCCGGTACCATAACCGTTTCTGTGCAATATGCTGCATTTCCATACAGTATGCTGCTTGTGTTATCTGTGCTCTTGGCGTACTTGCAGTGAGCAGAACCCATGTGCCGTCTTTCCGACTTGACAGTGAACATCTTTCATTTCATATAGATGGATCACCAGGTAGGAAATTGTAACGGCCTTGGTAGGTGGGGCTTGCAGCGGTAAATGCATTTCTTACAGGGTTTAGATTCTCTGTATTTCAAACATAATAGTTCAATTGGAAAGCAGCTATTGTTCTGTTTCTTCCCTTATATGGTTATCTTTTTAATATTTTTCTTCTGGTTTGATTTGATTACTTTGTGTTAAGAATTAATCCTGTGGGTTACCCATGTTAGTTTTTTTTTAAAAAAAAGAACAAAACAGGAGTCCAATGGTGTTTTATAGACTTAACAAAATTTATTTCAGCATAAGCTTTTGTGAGTCTGTCAGAGCTCATTTTGTCAAATGCCTAGGGGTGTAAATCCATCATACCCAATTTATACCCACAACAGAAAGGGGGTGTGCCTATTACAAAGAGACGCCAGTTCAAAACAAGCTCCTTGCGTAGAAAAATGATGAATAAGAATTTCCTGCTGCTCAAGATTTGTAAATCGATGAACTTCTGAAAGGAAAGGAAAACAAGCTCCAGTCCAAAGAGCAAACAGCTCACTCGGCAGGAGAATGAACAACTTTTAGCCGCTGTTAGATTTTCAAAATGTAAAATCCAGTGCACAGTGAAGTGAGATAAAAGATACAATAGCAAGGTTCAGAGGTATGGCAGATATTAACATCTCTATAGGATGGGAAATGCAAGATAGTGAGTCAGAAATTACAAGTCCCTGTTAAGACCCGGCTGAAAGATAGCATTAAACCTCTTGATGAATGTTTCCCTTTGCATTCTCCCTTTGAAGTTCCTGTGTGGGAGGAACATCAGTATGCCTTGGAAGGCAGCAAAAACAAACAAAGAGCCCTGTGGCACCTTAAAAGAATAGACTCCCTCATTAAATGTAGTGAAGTGCATCTGACAAAACAGGCTCGATTCAAGAAAGTAAGTGCTGCAGGAATGAGTTAATCTTTAAGGTGTCACAGGACTCCTCTTAAAGAGTGATATATACAACAGCAAGAGACTGGTGATGGGACAGATTCCCACAATGAATGGCACCAATGTACAAACAGAAGGCATGGATGTAGCTCTAGAAGAGAAGGTGAGATCAGATTTATACTCCACCCTTCACTACCTGAAGGAGTCACGGAGTGGCTTGCAATCCCCTCCCCCTCCCCTCCCCACAACAGACACCCTGTGAGGTAGGTAGGTAGGGCTGAGAGAGCTCCCGAGAACTGCCCTTCAGAGAACAGCTCTGAAAGAACTTATGACTGACCCAAGGTCACACCAGCAGCTGCATGTGGGGGAGGGGGGAATCAAACCCAGTTCTCCCAGATTAGCTGTAATTCAGCAAAGAGCCACTGAAAATACTTGAGTGGAGAAGAGTGCTAATAGAGGGAAGCGTCAGCAAATCTGGAACATTAAGGCAGAACTAACTGCTTCTTTCCTAGCAAAGTCCCTGGGCCTTCAGAAGCTGAGACTGAGGTAGGAATGAGGTGGCATTAAATACTCCAGCCAGTGGCTCCCTACCTTCCTTGGGCAGTAATTTGCCACCTGCTGAACTGCAGACCGGAAGATCGGTAGTTCAGCAGTTCGAGACCCGAGTGCTGCATGACAGAGTGAGCTCCCGTCTCGGGTCCCAGCTCCTGCCAGCCTAGCAGTTTGAAAGCAAGAAATTGCAAGTAGATAAATAGGTACCACTTCGGTGGGAAGGAAACAGCGTTCCATGCGCCTTGGCGTCTAGTCATGCCGGCTGCATGACCACGGTAACGTTTTCGGACAGCGCTGGCTGTTTGGCTTGGAAACGGAGATGAACACCGCATCCCTAGAGTTGTATTCGACTGGCTATCGAGCAAGGGAAACCTTTACTTTTATCTTTAGAGAAGTATAGGTTGCCTTGGGCTAGCCGAGAATGTTCATTTCTAGATGTATGTGTGGGGTCTCCACTTCCCCCTTCTCAGGATTTCTCTGATAGTGCGAGCTCCAAGCAGCTAGCTCATAGGAACATAAGAAAAGCCTTGCTGGATCAGACAGGTGGTCCATCTAGTTCAGCATCCTACCTCACACACTGGCCAATCAGAGGTATTGGAGGCTGAGGCCTGGTTGCCTTCTTCCACTGGGACTCAGAGGTTGACTTGCCCTGTCGATGTTTCCTTTAGTCATCTCAGCTAGTAGCCATTTTGTTGTGGGGCAGATAACCCTTGGAGTCTCTGAAAGCTAAAAGAATGAACTGTAAAAAGTTCTTTATTCTGTACACATACAAATAAGCTAACAGGGAAACTGAAATGGGTGAACCTACAGAGAACAGCACACAGTTTACATTGACGAAAACTTATGACAGCACTCCCAGGCTTCCCTCTTGGATATGGAGCATCCCACCCCCACCTTGGCAGGCATCTGGGCTTGGCAAAAGTCTTGTAGCTTTCTGGCCTATATTTCAAGAGATTCCTCAGCAATGAGGAGTTGCCCTTTGGCCCAATCAGAAAACAAGGAGTCTGTTTGCCCATTTGAGTGTGACCAAGCTGAGGGCCTTTTCCATCGTGGCCCTAACCTGGTGGAATGCTTCATCTGAGGGGCTTATCTGTGTCATGTGCTGAGTTTTAATGGGATTTTATTGAAATGATAGCTTTATGATTGTTATTTTATTGAAGGAGGAGGAGATTGGATTTATACCCCGCCCTTCACTACCCGAAGGTGTCCTCAGAGCAGCTTACAATCTCCTTTCCCTTCCCCTCCCTACACAGACAGCCTGTGAGGTAGGTGGGGCTGAGAGAGCTCTCTCTAGAACTGCCCTTGAGAGAACAGCTCTAAGAGATCCATGACTGACCCAAGGTCACACCAGCAGCTACATGTGGAGGATTGAGAAATGAAACCCGTTTCTCCTGGATTAGAGTCCATGCTCCTAATCACTACACTAAACTGCCCCAAGTCCCATTTTGAGGGACAGGCAGGAAAAAAATCTAATTAAATAAATAAAACTCCCCACCCCCCAGGGAAAGATTTAGCTAATAAACTTTCTCTTTATGATCTTAGATGTATTAGCACACAGTTTGGTGCAGGACGCAAACAGATGTTCAGATTGACGAGAAACTCTCCACCCCCATCCCCCTTGCATTGGAAGGTTGACAGATCATTGTATCAGATGGCCAAGCCATGACATCTGTACGGTGATTCTCCCATGCCCCCCGTCACAAATGTTTATGTGCTTTGTCCATCTCTGTATACTGGAGTTTGTGGCTCAACTGAAAAGTCAACACAGGACAGCTTTGTGTCTTCTTAAAGTGTAGGTAATCTTTCCGCAGCAGCTGATATTTTCGGTGTTACAAACTAGGGTGTGTGAGCTATTTAGAATTGTGCTTGAGGTTTGCTCTACACAGAATGAGTTGGCAGAATCCAGGAATGTTAGAAAGGATTATACCACTTCAGGCCACAGGTGGGAAATGGTTTTTTTTAATGGCTCCTCTCAGTGAAAGGGGAAATAAACCTAAAAAACAAAAAAACCCTCAGACAAGAAAAGCAGTTTTTTTTTTTTTTTTTTTTATAATTTTATCTATATCTAATTCTACAACGCTACTTTTCTAAGCTATGTTTACCTTATACAGAGTGTGCTTTATCATTTGCTTAATATTGCTATGCCATTAATACATATGAAGCATTTTAAACCTTGGCTAATATTTAGATAAAATTGTTACTGATGATACATGAAAAATAAAAAAAAGCTGTTTGACAGACATGCTCTTTTGAAGGAATGCTTAATTATACAAATTATCTATTATATATAAGTGCAGTTTCAAAAAACATTTCAGCCTTTATTTCTTCTTTCGTCCTCTTCTTGTCTTAACAGTCTCTTCTTGTACTTTTGGAGCTGCTGCTCCCTTTTCCGAGTCAGACGTTTCTTCTTCGCTCTTTGAGCTATCAAATCCATACATACTTTCTTGCGATGCCAGTGAACCATCTGAGTCTCTCTCTTTTTTCTTTTCTTTGCTTTTTTCCAAAAAACTTTTCGCCTGTTGGACAGAGTCAATTTTATATTTCTTGTTTTTGATGCTGAAGCTCAATCCTTCCGGAACATTCCACCTATAGATAATAGATTCAGACTGTAGCCAAGATGTCAGTTTTCCATAGGCTTTTCTTCTTTTCCTTATTTCAAATGGGATGTCTTTCATCACTTTAACTTCTTTTCCTTTGATCTTCAGAACTGCTTTATTTGTGGTCCTGAGCACCACATCTCTTGTTGACTTTTTGGAGAACCTTATCTGAATCTCACCAGGCAGGCTTTTCTTTTTAGTATAATCTGGATAGGTTCTGTAAACCATATCCATATCGCTTTTTATTTCCGCTGCTTTTAAGCCCGTCACTGGTTCAAGCGCTTCACTTAACAGATTTTTAAGGTCTTCTCCTTTATCCTCTGGTACATTCTGAAGTCTTAGGAAAAAATTTGATCTTTCCATCTGAAGTTTCAAGAGCTGATCAGAATGGAAGGCCTTTTCTTTCTCCGCTTTTTGTAGTCTTGAATCATGATTTTTAACTGAAGTCTTAACTTCCAGAAGTTCTCGCTGCAGCTTCTCTGTAGTTTTATTCGACTCCTTCAGGTCCAATTGCATCTTGTCCATCTTAACGTTGAGAGCTGTCATTTGGTCCACTAGAGGTCGCAATAACGAGGAGAACACCGTGCTCATCTCCGTGGTATCAACCTTTGAACTCGGAGCTGTACTTCCTAGTTTGGGGGAAGGTTTCGGTTTCCCCGCCATTGTTGAGATTGTGCTTCTTTGTTGATAGTTAGATAAGATGGACGAAAGGAGCAAATTCCACGACTGCGCTTATATCTTTTTAAAGTTCATATCCTCTAAAGCGCGATGCTGCCATCAAGCAAGCCGAACATACGTTTTTTCATGCAGTAACGCCACGTAAAGAGTCCCGTAAGTACGCCAGTCTCGAGGGGGGGGGGGTTTTACTCCACCCGCCTTTCCCGCTGTATTCTGTTTCTTTTTACTTCAGACTCACTGTTTCTCCAAGCGTAACTGTCAGTTCCAGCCTCATTGCTTCACACTCTCTGCTGCTTCTCGGTTTTGCGCTTTTAGCCATACGGCTCCCACGGACGGGGGAACCTATGGGGGTGATGAAAGGGGACCTCAATCCCTCGATCGCCACCGTAGGGAGAGATCCCCCTCGTGCCACCCCAGGCAGAGCCCCTTCACTAGGGTCTCTGGGGGCTCGGCACCGGTCCGAAGCCCCTTCTTCCCGCCGGGTACGGATCGCGCTCCCCGCTAGTGCGGAGGAGCGCGTCCGCCATGGTCGCAAATCTTGCCGGAAGTCAAGAAAAGCAGTTTTGACTCGGCTTCCTCACTGCTGCAGAGCTGCTGTGGTGTGGGATAATTTTTTTTAATTGTTCTGATTTGTGTGGAGTGAGCTCCCTTAAAACTGCTCTCCCTTGCTGTGCCAGCTTTTCTTTGCAGTGAGGTTTTTAAAAACTTGGGCATACAACCAAAAATAACATTTCTAAGGGAAAGCTACAGCAGCTTAATGAGAACTGGGTTGGTGGGAGGGGTGGAAGAGGGTGTGAGCTGAGGCCAGTCCAACTCTGTGGCAGGTGTGTGGGTTGCATTGAACTTCCGAAATAAAACCTGCCAGGGTTCAAGCATTTTGGAATGTCAGGCACCAATTAGGGTTGCCAGGTCCTACCTGGCTGCTGGTGGGGGGACTCCCGATCCTTCCTGGATTTCTTCTAGTGCCCACGCAAAGCGTGAGCACCGCAATGATGCCACCCAGAAGTGACATCATCACATTTCTGCCATTTGGGGCAACGCTCTAGGTTTTGGGCAAAACTCTATAGTTTTTTGGGCATCAAAACCATAGAGTGTTGACCAAAACCTAGAGCATCACCCCTGATGTTGGACATGTGATGATGTCACTCCCAGGTGAAGTCATCATGCCTGCACCGGTGAGGCCAGGTGGGAGCTTCTCAGGGTGGGGCTTCCCCCACTGGCCAGCTGGGCCCCAGCAGGGAAATAGAGGAATCCCCTGCCTCCCCGGGGGAATGGCAACTCTATCTACCATGCAAGCCCCTTCCTCTCATGCTTGATGATAAAGAGTGATTGTGGACACTCAGCAGAGGGGGAAGAAAACTGTGTATGAGTTCTCTTGAGCTGCTGTTTATTTTCCCCATATTGAGGCCTACGATTTCCCATAGCAAACAGAAACTGGGGACTGAGCAAAGACTGACATGCGGCCCTCCGTTTGGGTTTTGTTGGATTTCTTCTCTGTTTTTCAGTCAAGAAGGCTCACCAACGCAGCTTACATAAGTAATAGAATACAACTGTAAGAACATAATTAAACTGGAGAAGTCCCGGTCTTCTCCAGACCTTGTCCTGGGGTGGCAGTCCCTTATCCACAATTCTTACTAGGCTTTTTGTGGCTTTTCCCATCCCTTACTTTCCCAGCTTCTAGGACATGGATCCTCAGTGGCCTGGCTGAGCTGCTCTTAGTTCACTTCCACGCTGGGACAGGGCCTTGAGGTTGTTAAGGAGATGCCAGGTGAGGTGGTGATTGCTGTTCTGGTCTCCTTAACCATATTGGCTTAAGGATGTTGTGCAAACTGGTTAATTTCTGTAAATGTGAAGCTTTAAACATTCATTTTGCCAAGACCAACGTAATAATGATCTTTGGGAAAGAGACCACAAAGGCTTTAATGATCAATAGATGGTAATTCCACTGAACAATCCAAAACCTTTAAATATTGAGGGGTGAGCTTTAGTGAAGCGATCTCTGATAACCACAGGTGCCATCTAGAAATTTTACAGCTCAAAAGGAGGGTTTTTGATTGAGCCAGCTTTCAGATTGTTCCAGAGGAAGGCTATTCTGCAGTTTCTGTATGGTATAGAGATCTCTGGGGCTGGAATGAACATTTGATTACAACCCTGGAACCTATTCAGAATGTCTCTGTAAAGAGAATTTTAGCTTTGCCTCACAGTACCCCAGCGGCTTTAGTGCTGGCTGAACTTGGATTAACCTTCAATTAGAGCCTGCACACATGTTGCCCTATTAAGATTCTAGAGAAAGCAAAGGGATATTTCTATCAGCCTGCTTTTAAAGCAGACCATTGCACTACTGCACTCGGATGCCGCTTGTGTAGATGGCTTCTACAGTATTCTTCACTGTTATTCTCTAGTGAATGATTCTCGGGGTGACCCTTGCCAGGTTTCAATATACGAGATTGGATTTTTAAGACTGATGCTACACTGGACAGACATACAATCTCTTACTCTAGATTTTCTGCCTCATTCAAACTGTTTGAAAAAGACCATGGGAGAACTTCTTATCTGTCCAACATTACTTTCCCAAATTTTAGAATGGCTCTAACATCTGCGCGATTTCAAACTATGCCTTCTGCCATTTTAGCAGGTCGCTATCCAAAAAAACACTGACCGCTGCTCATCTATGTATTTGTGCAGCCTTGGTCCCGGAAGGTCTTCCACATTATATTTTGTTTTGTCCTTTTTACACAGCCCAGAAATAAATTTCTTGCTGACATTCTAAAAGGTTTAAATTTCTTCTTCTGTGCAGGAGAAACTGATTTTTCCTTCTTTTCCAGTTCAGATCAGTGTGTTCCTCATAGAATGGCACAATTCACCTTGACAGCAAAGAAAATATGGCCCAGAGCTGGGTCTAAAGGCTGAACTATTTTAAATGTGTATCGTGAAGGTGTTTACCTGTTTTTGTGTGCTTCAGAACCTTTAACTTCATTATGTTCTTGCTTTTGCTGCAGTTGTGTGTGTCCTAACTGTAATGGCCTTTGGCCTTATACAGTAAATGTTTCACTTATGGAAAGTTGCTGTCTTGACTCTCCATGGGCCCCTTCTTCCAGTGCTGTTCCTTATGACCAAATGTATTTTACAAGCTATCTTTCGAAACAAAAGATTCTTCCAGCCAATCCTGCATATTGGAAAATCCTGCAATACTTTTGAATAACAATCTTAGTTTGTAGTTTGCTTTCTGTACATGCTGTTGGTTAAACTGGTTGAATGTAATGTTATATTGGTTGTAAAATGAAAAAATTGTTAATAAAAAAAATGACCAGATGTATTCTTTATTGTGCACATGATTGGTAGACAGCAGTGCAGTGGCTGGAGCACTGGACTGATCTGGAATACCCGGATTTGAGGCCCCCACACTGCCATGGAAGCTTGGTGGGTGACCTTAAACCAGTTACTCTTCTGACCTCGCCTACCTCACAGGGTAGTGGTTGCAAGGATAAGATAGAGGAGGAGAGGATGCTATTGTAAGCCTCTTTGAGTCCCCAGTGGGGAGAAAAGTGGAGTTTAAATATCTAAAGTAAATGAATTACTTCAGGCATTTTAGAGCCAGGCATTGACAGCCAATCGCAGAGCTTTTGATGGCCAGCGAAGAGCATGGTGTTACAGGACCCTGTCTGATCTTGCTTCCTTTCCCCACCCAGGAATGTCCGACGCAGCCATCATGGAGCTCAACCTCCCAACTGGGATTCCCATTGTGTATGAGTTGGACGACAACCTGAAGCCGACGAAGCCCATGCAGTTCCTGGGCGATGAAGAGACCGTGCGGAAGGCCATGGAGGCTGTGGCAGCCCAGGGCAAGGTCAAAAAATGAGAGGGAAGAACAATGGGTGAAATAAACATTTGAAAAAAAAAACAACTTTGGAGTCAGTGAGATCTGTTCATTGGGAGCTCTTTTCCTGCAAGGCAAGGGTGAGCAGTGGGAGGGAAACATTGCTTTATTAAGTCTTTTGCTATATGGATCCTGGAAAATATATTTTGCCAGACTAATGCAACACACATTAAGGGCTTTGACCTTTGGGTGATCAAATAAATACAGAAAAATGTTTTCTTTACAACTTTGACAAGGACCCACCGCTGTTCTTGCTGAATGGAGTTGCTTGATCGTGGGTGTTTGAAAGCATTCAGGAAGCCTTGAAAACGCAATTGCTAATGTATACCCAGCACTGACCTGGATGGCCAAGGCTAGCCTGATCTCATTAGATCTCAGAAGCTAAGCCAGATCAGCCTCGGTTAGTGCTTGAGTGGGTGACCATCAAGGAAATCCAGGATCGCGACATGTAGGGAGGCAATGGCAAAGCACCCCAGTTCATCTCTTGCTGTGAAAACCCTACGGGGTCGGCTGCAACTTGATGGCTTAAGAAGCTGAATTTATTGGACACTATTTAAAGCATACTGTTGGCCTCCCATTTCTCAGTTTTTAAAGCTAATTAAAATGCTGTAGAACACAGTTTTGGTAAAGGGGGATGGGGTATAGTTTAGGCTTGATTACCGACACAAGGCAAATTTATTTTAAAAATGTATATGCTGCCTTTCCACCTAACTTAGGCCCCCAAGGCAGCAAATGATATAAACAATGTTGGCAATACAGATACATACAACATATTTAACACAATTAAATAAAACATATAAACACAGAAACAAAGAGCTCGTTAGATTGCATTTACACTTTTGTAACTGACCTGGGACTAGAGAAGTTCTCTACATTTGCACATTCTGTTTCCTTTTAAGCAGGCTCGAGTCTCAAAACGGAGCTCTTCAAAAAACTAGGTATACTAGCCACAAACTGTGAGGCTTCTGGGTTAACACTATCAGACCAGACCTTTGGTTGAAAGCAAAGTTCTTTTATTTCTAATAATAAACTCAGGTTCTCGATGTTTGTTAGAGATACAGGAAAAGAAATAACATGGGTTAATATACCTTCAGGCAAAGGTGCATAAACATAAAGGGCCAATCAGAATGAATACAGAAAAGCGGGGAAAAATGGCAACCGTTGGTTCTCACCAAAAGGTGGGAAAGTTATAAAAATTCCCTTCTTGCCCTGAGTGACCCAGATGTGCGAACTCCAGGCTAAACATTTGGTCAGTAACAAACAGTCTCCAAGGTTGCAATAGCTTTGATAAAATACTTCAAGCCTGAGGCGAGGAGGAGTGAACAGGATGAGATAGCTCCGGTTGATTATGTGACGACCAGGAATGTGGCAGGCCATCCTCCCTGGAAGAAAGTAACATTAAGCAGGGCAGCTATATCTACTTCAAGGCAAGCAATAAAGCAATTGGTTACAGTGTGGCACAAAGAAACAAAGTAACAGCAGGACAACCATTCTATTGTCAGATTCTGACACAAACCTATCTGCTTACTGCTCTCTCATTCACGGTTGTTTTCCCTTTCACTAGTTAATCAGCTTTTACCAGTTCTCACTATTTTGCATGGTATGTTGAGAAGCCTTGCCACTTTTTTTATAAAGATGCATTTTGGTATCATTTTTAATTGTGTGATCCCATATGATCCCATATTTGAAGTAATAAGAGGAGAACCCTGTTGGGTCTGACCAAAGGTCCAGTCTGGAGAGGAGACAACTGAGAGGTGATGTGATAACCATCTTCAAGTACTCGAAGGGCTGTGATATAGAGGATGGTATGGAGTTGTTTTCTGTTGCCCCCGAAGGTCAGACCAGAACCAATGGGTTGAAATTAAATCAGAAGTTTTCGGCTAAACATTAGGAAGAACTTCCTGACAGAGTGGTTCCTCAGTGGAACAGTTCCTCGGTAGGTGGTGGGCTCTTCTTCTCTGGAGGTTTTTAAACAGAGGCTAGATGGCCATCTGACAGCATTGCTGATTCTGTGAACTTAGGCAGATCATGAGAGGGAGAGCAGGGGGGGTAACAACAGTGCTTAGTTCTTGTGACCCTTTCTTAACACACCCAGGGAAATGCCGATTGCTACTTTGGGGTCAGGAGGCAATTTTTGTCCAGGCTGGTCTGGCAGGGATCCTGGAGGGTTTTTGTGTCATCTTCTGGGTGTGGAACAGCGGTCACTGTGGGTGTGGAGGGGGAGGTATTTGTGAATTTCCTGTGCAGGGGGTTGGACTAGATGACCCTGGAGGTTCCTTCCAACTCTGTGATTCTATGACTAGACACATTGTCTCTGTGTTTTGCTCCGCTCAGTACTCAGATGAGACATCTACAAAGGATCTTCTTCGTGGTCTCTGTGCATCACACCTCTGGGATTAAGTGTGCCTGCGCCGATCCCGATCGGTAATCTTCAAAGCCTAACGGATTTTCGCGCCAGCTCCCCGGACACGTGCACGTCCCACTGCGCATGACCCGGGGAGAGGCACGAGGATCTCGCCAGTTCTCTTCTGACCGCCGCGTCGTGAGGACCCCCTCTCCGCTCCGGTCGGTAGTTAACCTTCGTTTTTCTTCCAATTTGGAAAGGCCTTTCGGACTGATTTTTCGTGTTTTTGACCTCCGGACTGTTTTCCTGGACTTGCTTTCGGATTCTCCTCCTCCTACTCCCCGCCCGGCCTATGGCCCAGCGGTGGGGTTTCTTTAAACGCTGCCTTAATTGCGGGAGTAAAATCGCCCCCCCAGACAAGCATTCCCTTTGCTTGTTGTGTCTCGGCGAGTCGCATCGTGTCGATTCCTGCTCGAATTGCGCCGCGTTCTCCAAACAAACTCGGAAGAACCGGGCGGCCCGACTCAAAGTGGCTCTTTTGGAAGCAGCGTTGTCACCGAAGATGTCCGCAGCCGACGCCTCGGTAACATCCCTGTCGGCACCGACGGGTCCGACGTCGTCACCGGTGCGGAGCCCCTCCGGTACCGAGAAGTCGGCACCGAAAAGACCCCTCTCACTGCCACGAACTCCTGCTAAAAAGCGTAAGGAGGGCAAAGAGGGTAAGGGCAAGCTGAAGCACAAGACCTCAAGTGCTTCGTCGACGCGTCCCGCGCCCGACATGACCCAGCACAGGTCTCCGCAGCTTGACCCTCCAGGGCGCGAGCGACCCCGGGGCAGCCTCGCCTCCCATCCAGCTCACAGATTCGGAACCTGACATCGAGCTGACGCAGATCTCTCATAGCAGCCCTGAGACCGGGCCCGATCCGCTGCCGACACCGAAAGGTGAGAGAGACTGGCGCCTTCCTCCATCTTCGGTACCATGGGACGTTCGCCAATGGCGATACCTGTATGGCTCCTCCTACCCTCCACCTCCACAGTGGTACCCGGCGGAGTGGGATCGCCAGTCCACGTCGTCCAGAGTCTCCCGATGCCGAGATCCCCTGGCCCCGAGACCGACTCCGACACCGAAACCGATTCCGACACCGAAACCACCGATGCCGATACCAACTTCACCTGATGTCGACCTCCCTCCCTACCAACCAGATCCGTCGCCCCTATGTCGCCCTCCGAACGTTCCGACCACTCGATACCTGAGTCCCCCGAGTCTTCCGATGATGAATCTCCCATCCAACCGTCACCATCCCCTGATGTGGCTGAAAATTTGCCAATCTCTCCCTCCGAGGATGTGAAATCCTATGGAGAGCTTATCAAACGAATGGCCCATTCCCTGGCACTTGCCACGGTTCAGCCAACCCCCACCGCTACCGACGCCATCTTCGATATCGTACAGATGGATACATCCACCACGGTAGCATTACCATTAATTTCAGTGCTCTTGAGCACTGCCAAGGAATCGTGGGGCCACCCCTCCTCTACCCCAATCTCCAACAAGAGATTAGACCATATGTACAGGCTCCAAGAGCCAGGAGCAGAATTCCTATTCATCCACCCCAAGCCCAATTCGGTTGTAGTGACTCCCTCGGCCAGGGGTCGTAGCGGACATTCCTCCCCCTTGGACAAAGAGGGACAGAAATTAGATTCTTTCGGGAGACGATTTTATTCAGCCGGTGCACTGGGCATAAAAACGGCAAACTACACAGCCTGCATGAGCAGGTACCAATACTCCCTCTGGGAGCAGATGACACCAATTCTGGCCCATCTTCCTGAGGATAAGCAACGCCTTGCTAGGAAGACCCAGAAGGAAGGCATGGTGCTAGCAAAGCACCAGCTTAACGCATCGAAGCATGCTGCGGACGTCACGTCCAAGACACTCACTTCAGCAGTCACCCTTCGCCGCCACGCCTGGCTGAGGTCGACTTCGCTTCCACAAGACACAAAGTCCTTGGTGGAAGATCTCCCTTTCAAGGGTGAAGGACTATTCAGCTCCACAACGGACACAGTCCTTCATGATTTAGATAAGAGCATTAAGACATCTCGTAACTTGGGTGTCTCACAATCGAGACAACAGAAGCAGAAGACATGGCAGAGATCTTGGTCCAAACAGCAACCGTGAAGATCTCCCACTGAACCCCAATGGCAGAGACCGTCGTCTACTGCTTATCAACAGAAACCCTATGGCCACAAGACACGATTCCCGTCCGCTTCCGCTTCCAAGGCTAAGCCACCCAAACCGAACAAGCAGAGTCTTTGACTCCCCCATTCGCTCCGATCTTCCCACCCGTCTATCACCCTTTCTACCAGCATGGCAACGTATCACGACAGACAAATGGGCACTGTCGGTCGTAGCAGAAGGCTACAGAATAGAATTTTTCCAGATACCACAAGAATCGTACTTCGTAACCACACACCCCTCTGACACCCTATCGTCGGAAGTCGAAGCCCTCCTCTCAAAAGATGCCATAGAACAGGTACCAATAAACCACCTTCAGCGGGGGTTCTACTCCCGCTATTTCACGGTCCCAAAAAAGGTTGGCGGACTTCGTCCCATACTGGATCTGCGGAACCTCAATGCGTTCATCACCTACAAGAAATTCCGTATGACCATTCTACAGACCATCCTACCGCTACTAGAAGCCAACGCGTGGATGGTGATGCTGGACTTAAAGGACGCATATTTCCATGTGATGATCCACCCATCACACAGACCGTACTTACGCTTCGCGGTCGGTCCGCGTCACTTCCAGTACAAGGCCCTACCCTTTGGCCTCTCTACAGCTCCTCGTGTCTTCACGAAGCTTATGGCAGTAGTAGCGGCACACCTGCGACTTCAAGGTGTCCACCTTTACCCCTACCTGGACGACTGGCTTCTCGTCGCCCCCTCTACGACGGAACTACAGAGCCACATCTCTACTACCCTTCGTACCCTAGAATCACTAGGGCTGACGATAAACCTCAAAAAGTCCATGCTTACCCCTTCCAGATGGGTTCAGTTTATCGGAGCTATCCTGGACTCCCTGCAATGCAGAGCGTTCCTACCCCCCAACAGAGCAGCGGATATACTCTCCCTTCTCCTGTCTACCCAAGAGACCAAGGAGGCTACAGCCAAACAAATCCTTCGCCTGCTAGGCCTGATGGCCGCGACAACAGCAGTAATCCCCTTCGCCAAATTGCGGATGAGACCACTGCAGCTTTGGTTTTTGAGGCGTTTCCACCCCAACTTCCATTCCCTCTCCAAACGATTTCAGATATCGACCCAGGTCCTAGAGACCCTGAATTGGTGGCTTGTGCCCCAGAATTTACATTCAGGTGCACCTTTCCGGCTTCCACCCCCCTCAGCGACCGTCACTACGGACGCCTCCCTATGGGGCTGGGGAGCTCATTTGGACGGTGTAGGTGTGGGCAACAGGTGGCACCCCTCTGTGGCACACAACCATATCAACTTCCTAGAGCTGTTGGCAGTTCTCTACGCAGTGAGATCTTTCCGCCAATCCCTGTCGGGGAAGACGGTGACTGTCCTTACAGACAACACCACCACCATGTTTTACATCAACCGCCAGGGTGGGACGGTCTCCCGTGGACTTTGCCGGTTAGCGATAGAGCTTTGGGACGAGTGCCAGGCACTAGATATTCACCTGGTAGCGACTCATCTCCCAGGACTACTCAACGTCCAAGCGGACTTCCTAAGCAGAGGAGGAGCATCCCTGCACGAGTGGGAACTGAACCCCCTCTACCTGACTCCGATCTTCGACCGTTGGGGGCATCCATCCATGGATGTATTCGCCTCTCGAGAGAACAAGAAGTGTCACCTATTTTGTTCCAGAGCAGGAACAGACCCGACCTCTCTCGGAGACGGTCTCCTCTTCCAGTGGACGGGGAAACGATTGTACCTATTTCCCCCAATTCCTCTCATACCGAGAGTAGTCCACAAACTGTTGGCAGAGCGACCGTGGGCAATTCTCGTCACCCCATGGTGGCCGAGACAACCCTGGTTCCCCACGCTCCTCAGTCTCTCACGAGGGACGTATCTCCACCTCCCGACGGACCCAGACCTCCTCGGGATGCACGGGGGCCGGGTACTGCACCACGATGTGCCCAGACTGAAACTGACAGTTTGGCTGATCCAAACTTAGGGTTAGAATCACGCATTGCTCAAGTTCTACTGAACTCACGCAAACTCTCCACTCGGCGTTCATATGAGTCAAAATGGACTAAGTTTTTAACCTTCCTGGCGTCTGTGGGACGGCCCTCGGTCCCCGCCGGGCTTAAAGATGTTTTTGGTTTCCTCCTGTCATGTAAAGACAGGGGACTGTGTCACTCATCTATCCGAGTTTACTTGTCAGCCATCTCAGTCAATCATCCTAAGATTGATGGCTACTCGGTGTTTTCCCATCCAACAACGAAGCAATTCCTCAAGGGAATGAATCGCCTCTATCCCCCAGTGCGGACACCAGTCCCGGCATGGGACTTGCCCCTGGTTCTCACTAAGCTGATGGGAAAACCCTTCGAACCCATGGCCTCATGCAGCCTTCAACTTTTGTCGTGGAAGGTTGCATTTTTGGTGGCCATCACGTCTACTTGACGCGTGAGTGAGCTCTCGGCGCTCCGTTGCGACCCACCGTACCTCACGTTTCATCATAATGCCGTCACTTTGGCTCCAGATGTCGCTTTCCTGCCTAAGATAGTCTCGGACTTTCATATAGGGGCGGATATCACGTTGCCGGTGTTTTTTCCTGGTCCCCAGGACCCAACGCAACGTAGCCTACACACTTTAGATGTCAAGAGAGCCCTGTCTTTCTACTTGCACCGGACAAAATCCTTTCGCAAGTCTCCAGCTCTCTTCATTTCTTATGCCTTGCCCAGGCAGGGACAGAAGCTGTCATCTCAAAGACTCTCGAAGTGGATAGTTGAGACGATAAAACTCGCCTATCTTCTGGCCAAAAGGCCACTACCGGCGTCCCTCCGGGCACACTCCACTCGAGCCGTGGCTACTTCCACAGCATTCCTCAAGGGCATTCCCCTGGGAGACATCTGCCATGCTGCAACGTGGGCATCCCCTCACACGTTTGTGAAGCACTACGCCCTAGATGTCCGCGTCCATCAGCGTACTGTGGTGGGCCGTGCAGTTCTGCAAGCAGCTCAGATGTGAGACCTCCAGCACCCACCTCCAGGTATGTGGTGTGTTTATTGCTCGCTATTCTCCCAGAGGTGTGATGCACAGAGACCACGAAGAAGATATACAGGTTGCTTACCTGTAATTGAAGATCTTCGAGTGGTCATCTGTGCATTCACACCACCCGCCCTCCTTCCCCTCTGCTTTCGGTCTCCCTCACTTTTTTCCTTGGGGGCTGTTAGCAGCGGTCAGAAGGAACTGGCGGGATCCTCGTGCCTCTCCCCGGGTCATGCGCAGTGGGACGTGCACGTGACCGGGGAGCTGGCGCAAAAATCCGTTAGGCTTTGAAGATTACCGATCGGGATCGGCGCAGGCGCACTTAATCCCAGAGGTGTGAATGCACAGATGACCACTCGAAGATCTCCAATTACAGGTAAGCAACCTGTATTTATAAAACCACAATGAAAAAACCATCCTTTTTACAAGGCAAAAATTTCATCTTGGTTACAAATGAAGGCAGCTGGACATATGAGTGATTTTAAAGATTCTCATACTGCATACCCGTCCTCCCCAGTATTTCTGTGCAGTAACGTCAGTTGCTTCTTTGCCATTAATGATGGTGCTGGATACAATTTGTGATAGGCCATAATTAAGGGACTGATGGAGGATCCTAAGAGGTATAAACTGTTCTTGTGATTTATAAAGAAAATTAAGCCAACACAGGTTAATTCATTGGCTGGGCTGAGAGTTGTGTTGTCATTGTTAGAAGTGTAGCGCTCTTGTGATGCTATGCAAGATCCAAGGTCATCTCCAGTTCAGAGCTCTACATCATATCTGCCAAATCTAAGCGCTATAAACCGTGGGGCCATGCTATAGTGGTCAGTCTCCTGAATCCGCAGGCAAAATCCATCAAAATTAACAAAATTTATATTTTAAAAGAAGCGATATATTCTTTGCCACAGAAAAGAAAGTAAGAATACAACATGAACACATGAAGCTGCCTTATACCATGCCACGCCAAACCACTGTCCCATTAAGGTCAGTATTGTCTACCCTGACTGGTAGGAACTTTCCCGGGTCTCAGATAGACATCTTTCAAACCACTTACTACCTGAATCTTTTAACTGGAGATGCCAGGGATCAAACTTGGGACCTTCTGCATATGAAGCAGATGTTTTTCCACTGAACCACGGCTTCAAATGCTTGCACGTGCATTGTTCTCCAAAGTTTATCTTCAGCCTACAGGATTATGGTAAAGCTAGGCTGCTACAAGCAAATCTCAATGTCTTCTATTTAAAGAAAGAAGGTCCATGTGAAAGTCTTAAGACAATTGCCACGGAAGGTCCAGCTAGGAGGTTATGTGAAATGGAAGCAAGAGCTCTCTTTCCCTTTTAATCTGTTTGTGTGTTATCTCTGAAAGTCTGAAGGTAGGCAATAAGTGTTAAAAATTCTCTCTTGCAGTCCTTTAACTTGCTCCACACAGATGATCTGCTGAAGGTTTAATTGCATAAGCTTGGAGAGTTCTTTGATCTTCCTAATTGATATAGCTTGTGGAAGTGTTTGAGCAGGTTGAGACAAAACGTGGAAATCCTTGAGCTAAACGGATTATTAGCTACTACATAAATTGATCCTTACATTCCTCTCACTGTGTTATGAAACTTCGGTAGCAGTCAAGCTATTCCTTCATTACATGCTCAGTTCACAATTCAACCCAGGGTCCACAAACTCTGTATGAATCTACTCAACCCACCTCCTCAACATATGACTTAGGCACTGTGAATTAGCTTGTATGGATGTTTTGGTTTGCCTTTTTCCCCTTGCTTATTCATGGACTTCCTTGGATTCTGAAATTACTATCAACTTGGAATCCTTCTAGTTCAGGTACTCAGGACAGATCCAGCCCACATGCTCAGCTCTGCTGTGTCTGTTCCAACAAGGCCTAAGAACCGTGCATTCAAAGAACACTTGTAGCTCTGAGAATTCAGTAGATTGGAAATGAAATCTTGATCGGGTGCCATCTCAGAGGAAAGTCACTTTGTTTTCAGTCTGGGATTTCTTGTCTTCAAATTAGTTGACAATAACGCTTTCCAAGTCTGAGCTGTTTGTGTGTAGTGAATAGAAATGCATTAATCTGAATGCATTAGCTTTTCTGAGTCACTGACACAAATAGTTGTAGTGACAGGTGCCTTATGAATAATCTTAAGAATTTGGGTGGCATTTTACTATGTCATTTACAAGATCATGCTGCACATACACTGCTAGGTATAAAATAAGAACATTCCTCAGTAACTGAGGAAACAAGCTTTTTGCATATCAATGTGGGCCTTTAATTTTACCTTGGAGAGAGTATCAGTATAATTATGGTACTTTTAACTCTTTCCTGATTCACAGGCATTTTCTCTCCTCATCAAAGCAAGTGTGGAGCACTATGCTCAGTATTCCAGCCCAATGTGATGGCATTTTCACAAATGATGCTGAGAATCGGCCTTGTAATATAGTACCATTGTGCACTATGTACAGAAAGGGTCAGCTGGTGGCAACTAGGCTGGTAATCTAGGGCACCAAGAGCAACCAACTGGTAACCAGTGGAGGAAAAACTGTGTGTGTGTTACGTACGAGGTAACAAGGTGGAAAAGGTGAAAGACGAGAACACTGATGAAGAAAATAACAGTCCTGTCTCAGACACTAAGGTAAAAGAATTCATGCCTGTGTGGTGGCTGCTGAGAAAGCCCAAACCCAGTGTGAAGAGGCAGGTGGTAACAGCCTGAAGCCCTGAGTGAGAAGAACCAGTCACCCTTCCTGAGACAAGTCCAACTGTGAGCTGCAGATTGGAGGACATCTACCTACCTAGCCTACCACACTTTCTCCTCCATCTTCCTCCATGGAATTCTAGATAGTAGGCATAGTTCTCCCTCCATTTTATCTTCACAACAATGTGGTGAGGTAGGTGATGCTCAGAGAAAGTAGGGCTGCCAGATCCCTCCTGGCAGCCTGCGGGGTATCGGGGGGGGGGGGGACTTAACTGGAGGAAGATAAAGGCCCAGGCCTCATTGCTGGTGTCGCATAGGAAGGGATGTCATCACACCAGTAACATCCAGGCAATGCTCTGGTATTTGGGCAAAAACTCTGGTAAAACTGGCTTCTACCGTACAGTTTTTGCCCAAATACCAGAGCGCCCCCTGAACATCACTGATCTGATGATGTCACTTCCTGTGTGATGCCAGGGATGAGGCCTGGGCCTTTCTCCAGGTAGGTCCCTCCGTCGACCAGCTGATCAGTGGCTATGGGATAGGGCCTGGTGGCAGGGGACCCTCCCCTCCACTGGGGGGGAGGGGGTTGGCAACACTAAGAGAAAGTGACTATCCCAAATTTATCCAGTGAGTTTCATAGCTGAGAGAAGATTTCAGTCCTAATCCAACATTCTGACCACTAAACCAATTTACTGACATGCCCAGCTAGGAAGGAACTCAAGATTTTTGAGGGCTATAATGAGCATTACAAGTGGGAAGACATATCCCCAGAAGTGTGGGAGGAGAAGAGACATTTGTTTGATTAATGTAGTTATGGTTCCCTTTGTCTCTTTCTCCGTTCTTGTCTCCTTCGCTGACCCTTTAGGTTGTAACTACTCTTTCTGCTTTCCTGTTTATATTACCATATATTTTCCTACATACTTAACAGGACGAAAGTAAGCATCATGAAGCGGAGGCCACTCAGAAAAGTACATAACTGTAACTGAAATGTCCATCAGGAAGAAATCTTGAACTGGACAGGCTTCTCGCAAGAGCCACACTGCAAGTCTCCGTGTTAAGTATGGTGGTCCTGTGACAGCTACATGTGCTTGCTAGTTCATTTTCCCTTGTAGTTTAAGAGCCAGCAAGTTCTAAATTCCAAGGCAGATGGTGAGATGTGTAGTCTCTTTAACACAGGTCCTGGATGAACACTTCCAGATACCATTCCAGATGGTTATGCGAACACAAAATTCTGTTAAAATGTACTTCCTCTTGCAGGAGCTTTTGCAGCTCCTATTGCTGGTTTGTCGTATCATGTCTGTGCTGATCCTGTTGAAGCGCATGGCCTAGCTGCAGCTGCCACAGAGGTCAGCATGCAGGATGTGGTTGAGTGAGTCTTCTGGTCAGTGTGCCAGCCACCTACAAAAGACTACATCTGGAAGGGTTCCACTAGTCCATAAACAAGAAGGAAGAATGCACTGAACATGCAGTCTTCATAGCACTTCCCTTGACCTGTCATCAGGCTTGTTTTAAACAGGCATTCATCTTTGGTAAGCATTATAGATTACATGAAGTCGGGTGAACTCTGGAGGACAGCGGAGGACAGGAGGGCCTGGCGTGATGTGGTCCATGGGGTCGCAAAGAGTCAGACTTGACTGTGCGACTGAACAACAGCAACAACAAATACTGATGAAAGCGGGGAAGAAATGTGGCCGTAATGTGGTGGATCTTAAAGTTTGCTGGTAAATGTCAGGATTTCCTAGTATTTCTCACAGTGCTCAGTAGTTAAAAAGAACTAGTCAGTGTCAACAGTCTCTGCATTTATTGGCCTGCCAGGTCTCTCTGGCCACCAGCAGTGGATGTGGGGGGGGGGGGGGGTAGTCCAGGTTGGGAAACACCTGAAGATTTGGAGATGGAGCCTGGGGAGGACAGGGACCTCAGTGAGGTACAATGCCACAGAGTCTACCCTCGAAATCATAATTTTCTCCAAGGAAACTGATGTCTGTAGTCTGGAGATGAGTTGTAATTCCAGAGGATCCCCAGGTCCCACCTGGAGTCTGGCATCCCTATTTTTCTGATATTTACTGTATCACGCTATCATAGCAAAGTTTGGGTTCTTTTCTGAAGAGTACGTGTGGCTTTGTTGGTTATAACTGACGGCATGTGTTCTGAAGCTGCTCAAGCTGTGAAGCTGGAGGAAAGCGTTTTTTTTCCCCTCCAGCTTCACAGCATCAGAAAAGAGTCTTTAGTTCCTATTATGGTGTTTGGCACTCCAGACAGGCATTAACAACATTGCGGATGCCTGCAAAGCTTGAGGGTGTACTGCAGACTCACCACTTGTGTTATTTTTGATCTCTTCCGCCTCTTCTTTGCCCTCCTTTAGTTATTGTTTTATTTTCTGCTTGCAGCTGTTAAGAATTGACACTTGCTGTCCCTTTCCTCCCCAGTGACTATAATATCTGGGAGGTAGCCACGGACATCTTGATGCCATTGAGGGAGACAGCCCAAGAGGACTGAAGGGGACAACCCACCTCTATTTCTCCCCCTTTATCATACTGTTCTAGCTTTTGCTTTCAACCTACAGCCCAGCTCATTGTGCTAGTATTTCACACATACACACCCTGCCTCAGTAGGAGCTGAAAGACTCAAATAATTGCTCCCGTGCTGTTTTCCCAACCCCTTCCACAGCTATTTCTGTTGTTTCTTTCTGCCTTCTCCCACGGAGCATCCATTGCAAATTAAAAAAACTGTGTGTGCTTTATGATTGGTCCCCTCCCCCCTGATTAAGGAAACATTTAATTAAGATGGGACTTTAGACTAATCTTTAATGCTCATCTCTCTCCCCCTGGCTACGTCTCCATCAACAACTCGGTTTTTGTTTTGTTCTTTAATCCTAGGTGATTTGATTTAATTCCCTGTGTGGATCAAAGGCTTTGATGAAAGCAGATGTATCCCATAATGCTGTGTTTGAATGCCTTTCTGAAATAGCATTGTTTGACAGAATATTAGATAGGAAGTAACCTTTAGGGGGCCAAAGTACAGGTTATGATTTTTAACATGAAGTGTTTGGCTTCCACTGACCTGACTTTGACTTGAGTGACTCTTCAGGTGCCAGGGAACTTGTTTCTCAATCTCATAGGGCCAGAATTTGGCTCTAGACCACAGTGCAGAGGGAAGCATGTGCTGATGGCAGACCACTAAAAGTGTCACATTAGTCATCTGATTAAGTATGGGTGTACATGAAAGCTTATACCCAGAATTAAACTTTGTTGATCTTAAAGGTGCCACTGGACTCAGACTTTGTTACACTAGGACTGAGGAGACCGCCACTCTGCCATGAAGTTCATTTGGGTGATCTTGAGCCTGGTTCTCTCTCTCTTTCGCTCACATCTTATCTCGCAAGGTTTTTGTGACGATGGAGTGGAGGAGGAGAGAATCACGAATTCTGCCTTGAGCTTCATAGGAGAAGAGTAGAATAAAAACAGGTAGTTAGACAAACAGACAGGCAGGAAGACCCAAGATGTCATAGACCTGCCAGAAAAGCAAAAGCATCATGAGCAGTGTTCCCTCTAAGCTGAGTTAGTGTGAGATGGCTCACAGTTTTTTTTAGCCTCCAGCTCAAAAATTTTGGCTTAGCTCAGGAAGGATGGCTCCAGAGCAAACTAATTGATGCAGTAGCCAAATCGCTTACTCACAACTTTAATGTCAGTGGCTCACAAAGTAGAATTTTTGCTCACAAGTCTCCACAGCTTAGAGGGAGCATTGATCATGAGTCGCCCTAACCTGGATAGCCTAGGAAAGCCCGATCGTGTCAGACCTTGGAAGCTAAGCAGGGCTGACCCTGGCAAGTGCTTGGGTGGAAGACCTCCTAGGAATACCAGGGCTGAGGTGCAGAGGCAGGCAATAGCAGGTCACCTCTCTGAAACGTCCAAGCCCCACCATGACTTCCAGGCACACACATACACACACAATACTCACAAAAAAGAATCAAGAGTCAGATCTCGTGACACAGAATGACAAGGTGTTAACATTATTTTTTTTAAAAATTAAGCATCAAAAATAATTAGATTTTTAAAGAACAGTAATTGCGAGGATCTTTTAATGTGCCTTTCAGCATCACTACATCTCCCCCCTGGATAATAGCAGCTCCAACTGTACAGCTTTTTAAAAAGTTTAATTGCCCGTTAAAACGTCCACAAATTCTGCTTAGAGACGTGTGACAGTTTAAAGATATGATGTTGCAAGCTACAATTATTATGATTGCATGTTATAATACACCTAAACAACTTTATGTTTAAAGATCTGTTTTATAGTCTTTTTAAAAGGGTAATAATTAATTCATGTTCATAGAGCCCCCCTTCCTTTATGTAACCAGTCAGAAATTTTTGACATCTTTTTAAAATTCTTGACCCAAACTATTTTTTTTCTAATGCAAGGCATGAAATAGCAGCCACCAGTCTTACAGCTCCACAAGATGATCCTCAAAAAGGATTTCTTTTGCAAACTATGTTTATCTCAGTGAAGCAGATTATGCAAATAAAATATATTTGCATGCAGGGATTTTTCTTTTTTACTAATTTATTGGTATCCGGCAGCCATGAGGAAGGGGAAACAGATGACCTGAAATCTTGCAAAACCTCTTTCAGGCTTCTGAAAGCAGGCATTGCTTTTGAGGACTTTTCACTATATTTCCACTATTATAACAGCAATGCTCCCTCTAAGCTGTGGAGTCTTGTGAGCAAAAATTCTACTTTGTGAGCTACTGGCATTAAAGTTGTGAGTAAGCGATTTGGCTACTGCTTCAGTTAAATTGCTTTGGAGCCATCCTTCCTGAGCTAAGACAAAAATGTGTGAGCCAGAGGCTAAAAAACTGTGAGCTAGCTCACACTAACTCAGCTTAGAGGGAACACTCAGGGGTCATTTTGAGTAGGAACGCCGTTCCGGGAGTAACAAGCCCAGGAGCGGGCACGTATGGTGATGCGCTGTGGAAAAAAGCAAAAGCATACTAACATGATCTGTATTTTCATGCTTGTTGTAGGGTAGCTTCCCTGCAAAAGCAAAGGAAACCTAAGGTGTCTTTAGTCAAAGTGTAAAGCTCTGAGTTAGGAAATACCTGAAGATTTTTGGGGTGGAGCCTGAGTGGTGGCTGTTGCCTTCTGATACACTTTTGGTGATGTCAGGGGGTGTGGCATATGCAAATAAGTTATGCTAATGAACTCCTGCACCTCTTTTTCTACAAAATGACCCCTGGGAACACTGATAACGGGACAGAACCTTGGTCTACAAGTTTCAAAATGCAAAATTAGTTTTTAATTTCCGTGTTTACATGGTATAATCAAGCTGTGGCTATAAGATTATATTGCTGGTTCAACCACATTATTATTAAATGCGACTTCAGTTCCCCATACTGCAAAGTCCAGCAATAGGAAAGCAGGATTTCCGTTGGAGAAGACAGGGCACCGACAGACTGATTTTATGGATATACAGGCTGAACATTTGGGGAGCAGAGAGTACTACCTCTAATCATGCATCATTACCCCAGAGACAGTAACCACACTTCAGAATGCTTCCCTGTCGGCCAACTCACAAGCTCTCTGCCCAAATTCAAATTGCCTTCTTTCAAGCTGTTTCCCTGTCCTGCTGCCAAACTATTATGGGTATTACTACATTCCAAAGGGTAGCACCACTGGGGAACATTCGACTCTTTTGTTAAATCCCTGATCACCTCTCAAGTTTGCGCAGCAATGCCTAGCCTAAGCTACATGCCCATTTATGCAAGACTGTCAGATGCATAAGGTTATTAACAATTTCTGTATCCCATTTCCGCCAAGAGAAAATGCAATTAGAAGCCCTGCCAGACTTATATGCGGAAACAATCCAAACAGACACTGGAAAACAGGCATATAAGGAGGGACCCATGTGCCACACTCATTTTGTTTATTCCCCCTCCCCAACTCTAAAAGAGCCAATATCAGGAGATGCTAGAAGATAGGGAGGAAATCGTGTGACACCACGCCTTTGCTCTTCCACCTCACTGGGGGAGGAGGACTTGCCCCCATGCCCCACCCTGGTAGACGCTCCCTATGTGGCAGATCTCTCAGTGCCTCCCCCATGGGAACCTTTGCCAGCACCAGCACTGCCCCCTGAGCCAGCAGGGCCCTCAGGCCAGGAGGCCCCTCCACACACTGCCAGACAGGCTACATTCTCCCCCAGGAGCAGAGAGCGCAAAGAGCTCGGGCCGAGGCCTGGACCGGGCACAGGAGTGTGTGCCTGGCAGCCCACTGCCTCCCCTCAGCTGAGGAAGCACCGAGGAAGACCAGTGAGTCACTGCAAGATCTGGGGCCTGCTATTCCTTCTGAGCAGAGGAGCTGACTCAGCTTGTGAGGCAAGCCTAAAGTTGGACCCAGCATTCTCCTGTAGGGAAACTCCCTACACAAGCCGGCAGTGAGGCAGAAGCCAGGGTACGATCAACTTGTCTGCAGCCTTGTTGATAGCCTACCAGCCACTTATAAGAGCACTGCCAGTCTTGTGATCCTTGTTGTGTGAACTCTGGACCTTGCCTCTGGACTATGCTGCCTGACCCTGGACTTGCCTATGGACTGTGACTCCAGGGCTTAACTGCTGGACCCTGCCGGTCACCTCTTGTTGCTGTGGAACTCTGTTGTTGCCCAGGTTTTGTCTCCAGTAGGACATCTCTCCACCTCCTTGAGGGAATGTTTTCAGTTCTCCATTTTGGAATGGTCCCTTCCAGGGTTGATCTTGTTTGAGCTCTGGTACAGATGTGGTGGCAGATCTTTCTCATTACCCTAGATACATGGTAGAAAGATTGCCTGGATTGTGAAGATGATGGCATCTAAAGTGTTTATCCAGGGAAAGGTTTTCTTCTTTACTGCACAGGTGAATTTAAGATGCCACCCCCCTCCCTTTTCTTAATGACACACATGTGGGGGGAGAAGAACTTTGTCTTCCTTTTGAGTAAATATAATACCATTCATTTAGGTAGTTTTCTATATGCCTTCAGTATAATAGTATACTGATTTTTATACCTTTTCTGTTTGTCTTCAGTGCCGTGGCCTCCAGCTTTTGCAGCAAGTATAAAATCACTTGTTAACAGGGGTCATTTCATAGAAAAAGAGGTGTAGGAGGTCATTAGCATAACTCATTAGCATAACTTATATGCCACACCCCCTGACATCACCGGAAGTATGTCAGAAGGCAAGCAAACAAGCAAGAAAGAAAGGAGGGGGGGAGGGGGAGAGGACAGCCACTAATCCAAGCCTCAGAAATACCACTATTCTGGGTGGATACCTTCAGTGGTGGCTGAAGCCTTCAGAAGGCTAGTCGGAGGAACAAGGACCTTTCCAGGGGACGGGGTCATTTTGCTGCAGCCATGACACAAGCAGGCATTTCCCTGCGGGGGGGGGGGGGGGGGTTGGCACCAAGTCCTGGAGCTCTGCTCCCCCGAGCTCCTACTCGAAATGATCCCTGCTTGTTCATTTCCCCTTGGTTCCCCACCCACTCAGCCAGTCCTGCGTGGTGAATACTGAGCAGAAATGGTGCACCTAGAAACTAGCTGGCCCACTGGGGAACACTAGAGCCTCTAGAGAGGCAAGGCACATGTGCAGGCACACTCTTTGGGGTTGTGTCATGTAGGCCAGGGCGGTCTGCAGGCACCTGACACTGAACGCAAGCTCTGGAACTTGCCCCTCGCTTCAGTGAAGCTGAGCTACTGGCACAGTCCGGGGGTGGGACTACGTCTGAAAAAGACAGGCTAATGAAGTCCTTTGTATATTGTTGCAAAGAATCACCCCTGCCAATTTGCTCCTGGAGCTGTTCAACAAACCCACTTTTTACTGCTTTTTAAAAAAAAAACACCGACCTCTCGCCCACACAGGCAGAGAATGAACCGTTCAATGCTTTTGTATTCCCCTCGCTTACCAGGGGGCCAGCAAGACACCAGCAAGAACAGATGAGTCAGTCTGATTCCCCACTCTTCTGCTACAACAGGGGCTTCTGGTTAGCACAGTTATCTCTACGACATTCCGGCCCTACTGGGTTAATGTCTGACACAGCTGCCCTAGAGGAGAGAGAAAAGGGATGCTCCTTAGACAGTGCTAACATAACTCTTTTCCCCATGAGCAAGCAGGGCCCAATGTAAAACAATCTGTAGCAAGAACTATTTCTCTTTGCCAGGATGGTGCAGTTAACACAGCAAGAATGAGACCTGCAAAAATGGGACCCGGGCAACATTGCCTGGCCTGCTGCTTGCTGGGGAAGACGAGAATACTGACAGTTTGTTTAATATGATCCTTTTAGGCCAGTAAATTAAACCAAAAGCCCAATGTCTTTTGTGAGTCAGAGCTTACCTCAGTGGATGCATCTGATAAAATACACTCTGACTCACCAAAGCTGCTACTGACATAAATGCCGTTCGCCTCTTAGGTACTGCTGGACACCTGGTTTGTTTTGACGCCACAGACTACCCATCTGGAACTGCCTGTCAGAACAGGAATACATAAGGTAGGGGTCCCCAACCTTTTTTAGCCTGCAGGCACCTTCAGAGTTCTGACACAGCAGGGTGGGCACAGATGGAAAATGGCTGCTGCCACGGCTTACCTTCAGTCACAGGGTGAAGAGCCTTGTGAGGTTGTAACAGCTGCTGCCAAGGCAATGTCTTTAAAAATCTGCACAGCCAATCAAACCTCCCTCCTAGCCCTGGCCACTTTCTAAAAACACTAGGCAGGCACCAGGAAAGCTACTGGCAGGCACCATGGAGCCATGGACACCACACTGGAGACTTCAATGTAACATATGCAGACTCAGCTGGTGACTATTTTTAATAGTAGTCGCAGGGATGAAAATAGGTAAGAAATCACACCTCTTCAAACCTAGCACAAAACCATGTACATCACAAAACTGGGTGCAAGCTTTTAAGTCCACCAGAACTCTTCATCAGGGGTTTTCTGCACGCTAGGCGAGGATACCTTCTCACCCCCCACCATGCACCCACCAATTTTCAAAAATAAATGCATTTAGGAAGAATGAAAAACAAAATTTGAAATTGCTATTTTTTTTTTAATTTTGAGAACAAGTAAACAATCTCTGATAACGAACTGGTGATTAAATGCAAAGTGGAGGATCGAAATAAAAGGGCTATCTATGTTCACAATGAAAAGAAGAACAACTCTGTACTGGCAGGGCTGGCTGCAAAGTTTGTGGGCCTGTAGCAAGATGTCATCCACTGGGTCCCCCCCCCCCCCCCAATAAATCCCACTTCCCCCTACACTGTATATGGGATGGAAGCAGACACTGCTTGAAAACCAGACAACTGGGCTACATTGTCCATAATGGCAGAAAACTGAGGAAGGTGGGGTGAATTCCAGCAGCAGCCACTGCTTCTTGTCACTGCTACTACCAACATCACCTGTTGCTTGCCTGCTTGGCCCAGTGACAGAATTACTAATAGCCTGATGCAAACTGCTTTCCCAGGGTAACCGGCTGCCTGGTCACCAAGGCCACTAGAGAAAGGGCGGGGGGGGGGGGGAGAGGCAGGAGCGCGCGCCTGTGAGTCCCAGCCCGTTTAGTGGGCCAAACAGCTCAACCTGCAGGGAGCAGGTTGGGGGGGGGGGAATGCCACTTTTCCTATTCTTCCCCTGGAGTCTGACTGGGGAGTGGAGACTAGCCCGCTGCCCACCCACCCACCCACCCGCGGACTCACCAACCGTGGTGATGATGCTGCAGCCTGCAGATGAAGAAGGCGGAGGCGAACTCCCACTGTCCCAGTTGGATGGGAAGTGAGGCGAGTCTTCTTCCATGCCTCATGGTGGGGTGGGGTGGGGGGACGCCAAAACACAAACACGCACCACTTCCTCTTTGACGCTTAATGGGCTGGTAGGGGCAGCCAGGCCACTCAGTTCTCTTAAAGGGGCGTGTGTTTTTTTTATTTGGACGGAACTTGGAAGGCCAGTTTGGCGCTCACCACCAGGGGGCGCCCTAGGCAGTAGTCTACTCTGCCTTGTGGGCGGCCGGCCCTGCTCTTCATCAGGAGGGAGACTCAGAACTAAAAGTCTAAGCAACGAATGGGAGCAGACAATAAAGGTTCATAGCATGGCGGGATATTCTGGGTGTCTGCAGGAAGAGTACCCTGAAGACTCAGTACAGGATGCAACGGCTGAATTGCCATTTCCCAAAAGATTATTGGTAGCAATCCATTTTAACTCAGATGCAGAGAATATCCCATTACATCCCTACCTCCCCCTCCTTTTTGCTGAACATCCAATTTTATGAAATTTAATCATTTTTATTTACTTAATTTATTTACATTGTTGATAGCCCGCCTTTCTCACTTGAAGTCAAGGTGGAGTACACAATGAGTGAATACAATTGACAGGATGGGACAATTAATTAATTATTATATGGTATTGTGTGTAGAATAGCCAGGAGATCCTAAAATTGTCGAGCAGCCACCAGCTCTAGCTCTTTTATCGTTCTGCACCACTAGGTGGCGAGCTAAACTTTTTTAAAGGCAAGAGATGTCTCAGAGGTAGTTTGCTATTGCCTGCCTCTGCGTCATGACCAATGTTCCCTCTAAGCTGTGGAGTCTTGTGAGCAAAAATTCTACTTTATGAGCTACTGGCATTAAAGTTGTGAGCAAGCGATATGGCTACTGCATAAATTAGTTTGCTCTGGATCCATCCTTCCTGAGCTAAGACAAAAATGTGTGAGCCGGAGACTAAAAAACTAAGCTAGCTCACACTAACTCAGCTTAGAGGAAACATTGGTAATGACCCTGGCATTCCTTGGAGGTCTCCCTTCCAAGTACTACCCAAGACTGACCCTGCTTAGCTTCTGAGATCTGACAGGCTTGGGATAGCCTGGGCTATCCAGGTCAGGGTTTTCCAGAAAGCCTGTATTCAATACAATAGGGGATTAGGATTTGAGGACCAATCAGAAATCTAAAAACAGAAGCAAAGCATAAGTCTTGACATGACATTTTAAATGATATAAAAATTACATAGTAGTTTTAGTGAGCTAAACATAGTAGCATACACCACAGTCCCATATAACTTATCTAAGTCACTTTGTGACTCATTTAGTACAGTGCAATTCTATTGCCTGTGCAGAAAAAGCTCTCTTGAATAACTCAGTTTTGCACTTTATTTTGTGATGTTTTGGATGGTCTTAATAAAAGATGTAACATGATTCAGTGCATTGTTGTTGCTCAGTGGAAGAGCAGCTGCTTTGCATGCAGAAGATCCCAGGTTCTAATCCTTGGCATTTCCAGTTATAAGGAATGGGTCATTGCCTAGGTGATGGGAAAGACCTGCTGTGCCTGAGACCCTGGAGAGCTGCTGCCTGTCCTAGACAATACTGACCTGAGGGACCAATGGCCTGATTCAGTATAAGACAGCTTCATGTGCTCAACACTTTGCTTTTGTAAGTTTTCTGCAGACTCACCTACAACCTTTGCATCACCTCCCCTCATATCTCAGGACTCAAGTGAACATATAGACCAAAAACAGCAAGAGATTCTAAGCATGTACAGAGTGCCTTCTCTTCACAGCATGGAATAAAGCGTAACCACCACTCTCTTCCTGGAGCCATACGGATAGAAGACTTCCAGGAGACGATACAACTTTCAGATAAGGTTCCGTTCCAGCGCCTCTCATTTCAGGGGGGAAACAGATACAGGAGAAAGCTGGAGCGGTTCCGGTTTGGATAGCGGGGGAGTTTTTAAAAATCCACCAGCTCACGGCTGCAAATCTCCCCTCCAAGTCTTGGTTCAACCGAATGAAAGGCAACAGGAGGGAGTCAGTTGAAGAGACGGCGGCGGAACGACTCTCGTGCTGGGCACGCAAACGGCTCTGCCCGAGACGACATCGCGCGCTCCGAGGGTGGGGGGGCGCCTGTCCAGACGATCGCGCGCGCACGGCGTACGGCGGCAGGAACACGAGGTGAGGAGCGCGCGGCGCGGCGGCCAGACCGGAGAGCGACGGCAGCAGCTGCTCGGGCCCCTGCAGGGAAGTCATTGCGGGTAGCTGGGGGGGGGGGGGGGGGGGCGGGACTGGAGAGGGTGATTGCCTGCCTGCCCCCCGGGACGCCAAGAAGGACGCCCCAAACGAAACCGGAGCGACGCTGCTTTAGGAAAGAGCCGGGACGGGCGGAAAGAGAGGCTGCCCGAGGGGTCCTTCCTTCTCTCCCGCTGTTAACGCTTGCTCTCCCCCCCCCCCCTTCCTTTCTTTATTTGCCAGGGGCGGCGGGTGTGTGTGTCTTGGCTGCTCAGCTTTAGCTTGAAGCTTTGTAGGGGAGTCCTCTCCATCCGCTGCAAGCCTAGCGGAAACGCCGGGGGGGGGATTGGGGGGGCGAGACCGCGGTTATAGGGCAAAGTGGAGTTTCCTTCGCGGGAGAGGCAAGCCCCGGTTCACGTGGTTGCGGGCATGCCGTGAAGGAAGGCGCGCCCTGCGCTAGAAGGGAAAGGCCGGCGAGGGGGAACTTCAGCAGTGGACTAGGCAGGATTTATGCCTTATGGATGAGGCTGCCAGCTCCAGGTTGGGAAATACCTGGAGGTTTGGGGGGAGGGCAGGGTTTGGGGAGGAGGGGAGGGACTCCAGTCAGGTATAATGCCATATAGAGTCCACTTTCCAAAGTGGTCGTTTTCTCTGGGGGAACTGATCTCTGTCGCCTGGAGATCAGTTGTAATCCCAGGAGATCTCCAGCCACCACCTGGAGGTTGACAACCTTACTTATGGAACATGATGCTGATGACCTGCTAAGTAGTGGCAGTGAAAAAGCGGGCCTGAGAAGAGCATCATCAGCCCTGGCCCCATCCGTTCCTGTGAGTTCCTAACTGGTCCTCTGCCCATCATTGCCAACGCCTGTGACATGGAGAGCAGAGGATTCAATGCCCTCCTCATCATGAGAGAGACTCCAGACCTATGATTTCAATCATAGGCAGTAACTGGGGTCATATAAGGGTTAGAGTGTTGGAACAGGATCTGGGAGAGACAGGTTTGAATCCCCACTTGGTCATGGAAGCTAGCTGGGTGTCCTGGGGCCATTCACTTCCCCTGAGAGCCAATTTAGTGTAGTAGTTAAGAGCGGCAGGACTCTAATCTGGAGAACCAGGTTTGGTTCCCCACTCTTCCACATTCCCCACTCTTCCACATGCAGCCAGCTGGGTGACCTTGGGTCAGTCACAGTTCTCTCAGAGCTGTTCTCTCAAGAGCTGTTTTCTCAGAGCTCTCTCAGCCCCACCTACCTTACAGGGTGAGGTGGGGAGAGGAAGGGAAGGAGATTGTAAGCCACTCCGAGACTCCTTCAGGTAGTGAAAAGCGGGGTATAAAAACAACTTTTCTTCTCCTCCCCCTCCCCCTCCTCGCCTTCCTCACAGAGTAGCTGTTGTAAGGATAAAATAAAGAAAGGGAGGATGGTGTCGTAAACTCTTTCAGGTTCCCTACTGTACAGAAAAGTGGAATCTAAATATTTTCTGCAGAGTCAACGTTTGTGGCCACTGGTGTTGAGATATTTGCATATGAATATTGTAGCGAGAGGTTAAGCAAACTGAACCCTAGCATAAAGGCAGATGAAATTCTTTTTCAGTGGATTTCATGTCATTTACATTGCCCCATAGAACTGGGTTCAGAATATGGGACATTTTTTGGATCCAAGAGTTTGGTTTAAACTGGGAAATGCCCATGCTGATCTAACCTGGATGGCTCGGGCTAGCCCACTCTCGTCGAATCTCAGAGGCTAAGCAGGGTCAGCCCTGGTTAGTGCTTGGATGGGAGACCACCAACAAAGACCCTTGCAGTGGCAAAACCATTTCTGAATGTCTCTTGGCTTGAAAACCCCATGGGGTTTCTGTAAGTCTGTCGCAACTTTACGGCAAAAAGGAGATGCATTCCACACCAACCATAGACCACTTCTGGCTGGTACCTTTGGCAGTGTATTGACTTACAAAGACGGGTTTTCTTAACTAATTGCATCCTTGATTTATCTCCCAGGGCTCACTATGTGAAGAGGAGACCAGGTTGCAAACGACAGATTTGTTCTATGGAGGCAGATTTAGAATGAGCCTGTAGGATGGACAGCAGCGCACACAAGAGGAACCCGCAACCAGGGGGCTCAGCTACTGAGTACATCCCATTTTAAAACAAATCCTGCTCTCCGGCCAAAACATCCCTGCAAGGAAACCTTTGTGCCTGTCTGCGCCAGCACCAAATCAGAGGGCTTCTGTTGAAGAAGAAAACACATTGTGCTCCATCAGGATTTTGAGCACAAAGGTTGTGAGACTATCCAGCTCTGACCCACAGAGGTCCTCTGACTCCCACTTGTTCCTTTGGGTGGCCATGTTGGCATTTTCTTGGCTCCCAGGGCAACCACACACCAATACCTCTCCCCCTGGGTCCATCACGGGCATTTTGCTGGACAGAATCTATGACTCTGCCACTCATTTCAGTGTCTCGCCAGGGACTCCTCGCCCGTGTCTGCTGAATCAGTCTCAAAGAGACTGTGAGTTGGGCTTGTGTTGCTCGGAGGGATCTCAGGCAGGCGGCAGCTCCCAGGGGCCGGCCATCTCGTTAGTGCTGCCTATCATCTATGCCCTTATCTGCGCCAGTGGCGTCCTGGCCAATGGCCTGGTCATCTCCGTAGTGCTGGGCTGCAAGCAGAAGGTTGTGTCCGACATCTACATCCTCAACTTGGCAGTGGCTGACCTGCTTTTCCTGGTTGGGATGCCGTTCATCATTCACCAGCTTCTTCAGGAGCAAGGCTGGATTTTCGGGGACTTCCTGTGCTGGGCGGCTACCACCATCGATCTCAACAACCAGTTCAGCAGTGTGGCCATCATCACTCTGCTCTGCATAGACAGGTATTGGCTGGGAGAGTGGAGGAGGAAAGAAAATGAGGTGGGGGAAATGAGACTGGGTGAGTAGAGGATGGAAGCTGCTGGAGAATGTTGGACTAGGATCTGGGAGACCCAGGTTCAAATCTCCACTCTGCCATGGAAACTTGCTGGGTGCCTGGACTAACCACTCTCTCTCAGCCTAACCTTCCTCATGGGGTTGTTGTGAGAATAAAACTGGGGATGGGGGAGAATGAACTACATTGCTTTGAGCTCCTTGGAGGAGGAAGGAAAGGATAAAATTGCATCAAATCAATAAGGCTAGGAGAACTACTGGCATATGGAGCAGAGGTCCATCAGTGGCTATTAGCCACAAGGTATAGATAGGAACTCTCGGTCTGGGGCAAGTGATGCTCTGTATTCTTAGTGCTTGGGGGGGGGCAACAGTGGGAGGGCTTCTAGTGTCCTGGCCCCACTGCTGGACCTCCTGAGGGCACCTGATGTTTTTGGCCACTGTGTGACACAGGGTGTTGGACTGGATGGGCCATTGGCCTGATCCAACATTGGCTTCTGTTATGTTTCTATGTTCTAATATGTTACAGATTTAAGACAAGTGATTCAAGATGCTGTTTGCAGAATGTTAGTTTAAGCCTAACCCAGGAGAGCAGATGTGCACTGAATTATCCTGGCAGACAGAAGCACAGTCCACTCTCCCTTTCTAGGAAAGCCTGTGGATATTTGAATCTGTTTTGCACTACTGCTGGGTATTATATGTTCAGAGGGATGTGGTACTACCACCCTTGAAAGTTGAGACTCAGATATTGCTTAGCCAAATTCTGTCCGTACAGCAGGAATGGCTGCAGTTACCATTTCCTTGGTAGTTGTTAGTCCTTGGGGTGTAGGAGAGGGAGCTATAAAGCCTTCAGAGGGTTTCACAGGAATAACTGCGTACAGTCTGAACACCGGACTGTTCTGAGGAAGTTAGGACCAGTGCGAAAGCAGGTGGCCTACCTGGCCTGGACCTTTCCCTCTTCCATTTATAGAGGTCCTTGAGTGCTCTCCCTTAAGATCACAGTCCAACTGATTCAGTCTGGCTATACTCCTTCTAGACCACCAAGGGAGACTCTGCAGAGGAAGGCAATGGCAAACCATCTCTGCTTCTCACTTGCCTTGGAAGCCCCTTGCTGGGGTTGTCATAAGCCGGCAGTGACTTGACAGCACTTCAGACACAGAGACATACCCCTTCTGTCTTTTCCTTTTTCTTCTTCATGGCTATGTGGTGTTCTCTCCGCTCTCTTTCCCCATTCCTTGTTTCCTGCTTCAGCGGTCACCCACCCTCTGTCTTGCTGCCATTTGTTACCCCCAACTTAGCTAGGCACTGTTGAGCTGGAAATGAAGCGTGGCCTTAGCAGACAGCAGTATCACCAGGGGATGTGGGCTGTGATGGGGCATCTGGCTGCTGTGCATATCTATAAGACAAGCCCCTGCTGCTTGGCGCAAATGTTCCGTGTTGCAGAGGACTGGGCCAGCCCTAGTCCCTGCCACCTTTTGGTGGTGTACAGTGGGAAATTTTGGTGGTGACAAGTGGGAAATAGGAAAGATGTTGCTGCTATGGAAACTTGAACTGGGGAAGTAGGCATGTCTTTAAGTATATATATGAATAAGTGCTGAGTCTTACAAGAATGTGGAGCTAGAATGAGAAGTGTTTGAGATGGACAGGCCATCTAGGATAATACGCATGTCTGCTGTGGTTTATTATTTATTTTATTTAACACATTTTAATTTCAGCCTGATCAGGGTCCCCCACAGTGGCAGATGTTAAAACATTTGAACAATTAAAAACAACATTTAAAACAATAAAATAATTCGATAAAACACATAAGCAAACAACACCAAAACCAGCGAGGAGGGCTAGTAAGTGTTATTGGGGGTATGCCGAATGAAACAAAACAGTTTCACTCACTGGCAGAGGACACTTGACAGGCACCAGTTGTTAAGGTGCTCTGTGGAATGGGCTGCCCTATAGAGATAGTTACCACAAAGGCTGAGCACAGACAATATAAAAATGAATTAAAATAAATCAGTTTATTGTATAGTGCACTTAAAACACAAATCTAAAAAATATAGGCCTCAAATTTAGCCTTTAGATTGAAAGTCACCAAACTAAGTAGTCTTCAGTATACAATATATAGTACTTTCAGTCAATATATAGTATTTTCATCAGGTGACTTTCATTCCAAAGGTTAAATTCAAGTGTTTTTAAATTTGTATTTTAAATGCACTGTATAATAAATTGATTTATTTTGTTTAATTCATTTTTATGTTGTTTGTGCTCAACTTTCACGGTACCTAATTCAATTTTGGGGCTGGGTATTTCCCCCCTTTTGGGGGGTCTGACCTGTAGAAAGCCTGATAGCTCCTTTGACTCCATCTCTCTCTGTTTCTCCCCCCAGGTATGTGGCAGTGGTATACTCCTCTACCATTGGCCAGAAACGGACCTTGCGCTGTACAGCTCTGATTAACACTGGCGTGTGGGTTGGAAGCCTAGCTCTGGCCACGCCTGCTATGCTGTACACTCGGGTGCACTGGGACAACAAGACCGAGATCTGTCTCATTGACTTACCTGGTCCCCACAGTATGTACTGGTACACCCTCTACCAATCGCTGGTAGCCTTCCTGTTGCCCTTGCTGGTCATTACTGTGCTGTATTCACTGACTCTGCACCACCTTTTCCGAGCCATGAACCGTGTGCATAGGAAGGCATCTGCCCGCAGCCGGAAGGTGACCCGCATGGCGCTTACCATTATTGCTGCCTTTTTTGTCTGCTGGACACCTTACCATGTGCTGCAGTTGGTCAACCTAACAGCCACACCTTCTGCTACCTTCTTCTACTTGTACCAGGCTACTATATGCCTCAGCTACGCCCACAGCTGCGTCAGTCCTATCCTGGTTATTTTCTGCACTGAGTTCTTTCATGAGAGGATGGCCCAGTCCAGGTGGGGGTGAGAAAAAGAAAGAATATGGTGGGAAGTGGTTCAGTGGACAGGAAGTCTGTAAACTTAGCAGGAAGTCTGTAAACTTAACATTATACAGCCATTCAGATATGTGGTTCTCAGTGGACCAATCCAAAACAGGACCTGAATTGGGACCCTCCTGAAACATCCAGAATCTGGTTACCCTAAAAAGGAAGAACCATGGTTTTGGCATGAAGAAGGTCCCAGGTTCAATCCCTAGCACCTTTCTGACAGAGCCTGTAGAGCAGGGGTCTCCAGTCTTGTTGAGCCTGTGGGCACTTTTGGAATTTTGAGGATGGGGAGTGGGCACCACCACAGAATGGCTGCCATGAAATATTGGGGCAAATTGCAAAATGTTGGGAGGTTACAAACAGAGAGCCTTCTTCTGGTAGAGACAGCTTTTTCTGAGTGGGCGCTGATGCTTCATGGGTTCTAATCTGGAGAACCGGGTTTGATTCCCCACTCCTCCCCATGAAGCCTGCTGGGTGACCTTGGGCCAGTCACAGTTCTCTCAGGACTCTCTCAGCCCCACCCATCTCAGGATGTCTGTTGTGGGAGAGGAAGGGAAGGTGACTGTAAGCTGTAAAAGTGTAGAGAAAAGTGGGGTATAAAAACCTCCTCCTCCTCTTCTTCTTCCTTCTTCTTCCCATCTTGCTCCAATGAGAAGAAGGAAAGCCAGGGTTGGTGTTTACTTTATGGAAGTAATATGTTGCAGAAGAATCAGATGGTTGCCCGGAAATCCATGGGCTGTCTGTCAGATCTCTGCTGTTCAGAGCAAATACTGGGTGGGACAGACCAGTGGTGGGATTCTATAAAATTTCAGCTTCATGTTTTCAAATTTCCCAGCAAAGAATTACAGGCGTTGAGATGACCTGCCAAGTGATAAAGTATGCAGGAGACAGAGGAAAGGAATAGTGTGTATGCTGTAAGGGACTAGTGGAAACTGTGACATACAGTGAAGAGGAAGTAATAGGGAAAGGGTTAGAGTCCTGGGAAGGTGTGCAGGGCATTGTGACTTCTCGAGGCAGTGGGTCATGGCAAAAGGCTATTGGGTATATGTAATTATTTAATATAGCAAAGCTGCACAGGCAGGAAAGTGCAGAACTCTGCAATTTAGTTTATTGCAAACGAAAAAAAGAACATTTATTAAAGCATATTGACTGTCACATGCATTTTGTCATATAACAAGAAACAGTAGTAGAATTAAATGTTGTTATTCCATATTACAAGTGGCGTGCTAATTTGGCTACACGTGTGTGCAAGTGTGAGTTCATGAGTGTGGTCCTGTGTTGCACACACAAGAAAGATTGGCAGAAACTTCTAGCCTCCTGCTAAACCAGGAGGAGAGAAAACAAGAGCACAGAAAGAGAAGGAGGAGTGAGAGAGAAGTTTCTAGCATAGACAAAGAGAGGCATCCCACATGTGCAGTGTCTGGTTCTAGAGAAAAGGGAAATATGGCGCCCTCCAGCAATCTTCCAAATTTGGATCTAATTGAATCCATTATCCCTAGGAATAGTCAATGCCTTAACCTCTAGATCAGCCTTGCAGGGCTGTCCCTTTCTTTTATCTCTGGTTTCACTACCTCTGTCTCTCTTTGCAGGTACTGCAGATTTCTCACCAGGTGGAGAAAGACACGAGAAAAAGCTTCCTTTTCTATCCCCGAAAGCACAGCCATGGTGTATAGCCCTCAAGTGAGCCATGCTGTGTCTCCTTGCCGTCACAATTCATTTGGGGCAGAAAAGCCTTTGTGTTCCCTTACAGAGACCACCGGATTCAGTGATGTTGTCAGCAGGCACGAGGAAGGCAGTGGGGTTCAAGAGCCTCTGTAATTGCTGTATGGATATGGTAATGATGTTCTTCCTGAAGCATGTGTCTCAGGGCATGTTTCTGTTCTGGAAAGGGGTTCAGGTGGTGTTGACAAAGCACATCACAGTCCAAGAGCCTCCTGGTTGCAAGAGAGTTGTGGTAAAAGGGCATCGCGCCTCTTTGCAGGACCAAATGGAAACCATCTAAGAACACTTGTGGAAGAGAATTAGATGAGGACATTTTGAGTCATGGGTGGGATGGCTTGTGGCAGAGCTAGACTTCAGCATTCTGTGACGAATGAGGTAAAAGGCCTTCATGGTCAGCACTCACTGAAACGTCCAGAAAAACTGGGAGGAGATGTGATCACGTCAGGGCTAGTCTGTGTGTGGAAAATGTTGAAGGAAAGATGAAGTGTGAGAGATTCCTGGATCCTTCCTGGTGAGGGAAGAGAAGCCTGAGGGACAGGCTAGAAGGATGTTGTAAAGACAGGCCATGTTTATAGGCTTGTAGAAAAGGACACAGGTGTGATTCCTTTTTTGACCAAATTTGACGGAATAAATGGTGAGTACTGTAATTGTACTCTTGAAATTGTATGTGTATATGTTGGGGAGAGAGATCCTAAACAAAAGTAAGACAGTTTGAATGTAGTCAGTTTACTTTAGAGAGTCACTCTGTATACTGTGGTGTAGTGGTTAAAGTGTCGGACTAGGATCTGGGAAACCTGGGTTAAAATCCCCACTGTGCCCTGGAAGCCTGCTGGGCGACCTTGGGCCAGTCACACCTCTCAGTCTATTCTACCTCACAGAGTTGTTGTGAGGATAGAACAGAGGAGAGGAGACCAATGTAAGCTGCTTTGGGTTTCCACTGGGGAGAAAGGGAAGATATCAATAAAGTAAATAATAATTTCTGAATACATGCGTACAGGACTAGGAGGTCAAGTAAGACAATCAAAGGCAGTGTGCATCGTATGTACATAGGAGCACTCCTGGTAATCGATAGTTATTTTACATACTATCCAGATATTATATAGTCACAGCGGCATGCTAGACAGCCATAGATCACTGTTCTCTAGTGTCCACCTAGCTACATTTGTGCACTCATGTACAGCATTCCAAAAGATGGTGCATATCTTATCAGAATTCCAATATCTCTGTTTATATTTCATCCCAGTGCATGAATCAGATGTTATTAGTGAAATGTTTATCCATATGGGACAGTGCTGAATGGAAAGAAATCATGTCTTTCCCGAATGGGTTTTTGGTACCTTAGTGACTACCACTGTTATTGTGATGTACTGTATTAGAGCCCTCTTTCGTCTGATTAAGTGGGTTGTAGCCTATGAAAGTTTGTGCCACACTAAATTTCTTTGTAAGGTGTCACAAGGCAATTTCAGTTTTGCTGAAACATGTTAGCATAGCACGCCATCCAAAGCATTTTTTCCCTAAATACCCATGATTTGGGGAACTTTAAAAAAAGAAAAGTAATTTTTGCAGGGTAGAAAGAAGCCTTGGGTCTAGATGGTCTGTTCTACAATAAAAATAATTGATCCCTGCTGTTTTAGAGGAGTTTTTTAAAAATAAAACTGAAGTGATCAAAATCACTGTGCTTAAGCATCTTAGCACTCTGTGTTTCTTTCTCTTTGATATTCTGTTGATTGCCAGCCTCAGAGATTGCTGGCACATGACAGCTAATGAAAATCAAGACTGCAAAGGAAGAGTGGAGGCGACAAGGGGAGAAATTGTCTTCATAAAACTCTGCAGTTCTTCTGTAGTGTTCCTGATTTTTGACAATAAGCAGTAGCAGTTTAAAACTCTCAACTTCCACGGAACTCTTCTACATTAATTTGTTTACCGGGGAATGCCTGAACATCTGCCATGCACACTATAGAGGATCTTGGAGACTTTTTTTTTAGGGTATATGTTTAGGGTGAAGGCAGACAATCATTCTAAATTAAATCTATATGTCTAAAGATGTGTGTTCTGAGTGGCTGTGGGTATACTGGTTAGGGTGTTTGGATTGGGATGGGGGACACTTGGGTTTCAATGCCTCCTCAGCCACTAAACTCCTTAGGTGACTGTGGGCTCTCTTACTGTCCATCCTAAGTTACAGGGATGCTGTGAACACATGAGGACACCATGTATACAGTTTTGAGCTTCTTGGAAAAAGGGTGAGATAAACATATAGTAACAGCAAATACAGTAAAGTGGCTTGTACATTTACTTGTTTGCAAGGCTATAAATGTACGTCCTCCTAGCAAAGAACAATCAGTGTGCAAAATTCAAACCTCCCACCATTTAACAGGTGCAAAGAGGAATGTACTGGTATCATTCCAGTTCTCATAGTGAGGATCAGTACCGAAGATCTGGCTTCCCATCACTACTACACTTTGCTGGAGACTCGGCTTTACCTGTTGGATTGGTTTATTCTGCAAAAGCCTATGCACCAATGATTTTAAAAGCTAAAATTGCCTTCCGGTATGTTATCAACAAGTCAAAACTTGCCCTAGCAGCTGAACAGTATGAAATAGGGGGCTATGCACTTCCAGGTGTGTCAGTGCTACTTATGTATGTGTGCTAGAAGTAAGATGCATCCATTTCTCACTCAGACATTTAACTCAGACTCTGAGGAAGGAACTAAAACCTGGAGAATGACAACAGTAGCAACTCACACAACATTTTAACTAAGTACCCTTCCCCCTCAAAAAAAAAAAAGAACAGGAACAAAGCAGACAGCAATTGGTCCTAGATGAGGACCAGAATGCAGGAGCTGTACCTGGTAGATGGGAGCAGTTGGATGCATGTACATTTGCAAGGAATGCTAGGCTTCAGTGGATAAGGTGGCCAGTTTTTCAAATAACTTCTGTAGCTGTGCTTTTAACAACAAATTTCACATTCAGCATTTAGTAGATGACAGTGTTTACCTCCACACGCTAAAAAGATTCACCTGCTAATTCTTGAAGATTAAGCCGCTTGTTAAAAGTTCAGCTATAGAGGGTGACTGAAAAGCTCTCTTCAATACAGTTTGAAAACATTGCTCGGCATGTTTTACTGAAAAATGTTGTGGCTGCATGTGATAAAGTAGATTTAGGGCTATGAAACCTTGTGGCACAATAATCAATTTTTAAAGCATTGTTTGGGAGTTTTGAGTAGTGGCTAGAGTGTTGGACTAGGATCTGGGAGACCCAGGTTCAAATTCCTACTGTGCCCTGGAAGCTCACTGGGGTGATCTTGCGGCAGGCACACTTTTAGCCTCACCTACCTTATAGGGTTGCTGTGAGGATAAAATGGAGGAGAGGAGAATGATGTTAGCTGCTTTGGGTCCTCATTGGGATGTAAACAAAGAAAATAAATCAATACATAAACACAGTTGCTGCTTGTACACATCTCTGCACAATCCCTTTTACCAAAAGCACTGCAGTGGAAGTGAGTTTCTCATCCTTCGTTTAGGTAAGCTTTTACAATGAATCCTGTTTTACTTCTGCTGTCTTTCCTTGACCTACAGGAGAGCCTAAATAATCTGGAACTTGAAACTCCCCCAGAAAACCAATTACTGTAGCTCCCTCCCCCTCAGTTTGACTGTCTGTGTGTGTGGGGGGGGAGGATATCTAGCAGTGGAAGGGAGAGGCATTGGTGCTTCCAGTATACCACTGCAAAACATAGAGGACTTTCATCTCTCTGAAGATGCCCATAGGGAACCATGTCCAACAGTTAGAGCAGTCAACTCCATGTTGGGGAATTCCTGGAAATTTGAGAGTGAAGCCTGGGGCAGGACCTCAGGAGAATATAATGCCATAAGGCCAACCCTTCAAAGCAACCATTTTCTCCAGAGGACCTATCTGTAGGCTGGAGAGCAGATGTAGTTCCAAGATCTTTGGCCTTACCTGGAGATTGGCAACCCTACCAATGGTGGCTTTCCAATTTTTACAGGCTCCAGCCTTTTAAAAAAAATTCCATGGTGGTAACTCCCCAAAAGTTGTCACGTTAACACATGAAGCTGTCTTTTGAGTCCGATCCTTGCACTACCAAAGTCAGCATTGTCTGATTAGCAGTGGTTCTCCAGAGTCTCTGGTCTTTCATAAACTTGATCCTTTTAGCTGGAGATGCTGGGGATTGAACCTAAGACCTTTTGCATGCAAAACAGATGTCTGATCACTGAGCTATAGTTCCATCCACAAATAAATTAGAGGGGGGAAGTCCAGCAAACCAGTTACATCCAAACAATGATTTAAAGGGACAGCTCCTAGCTTTCTACTGAAATTTCAATAACTTGATGAATCCAGCAAGCGCCCCAAGCGGAAAGCCTCTTATATCCAAATAATTTTTAAAAGCTGCTAGCAGCTTTATACAGCTTTAAACCTACAAGCCACGTAATAACAAAAAATGAAAGCCCTTTCCTGTGGTCAGTGTAACCGGAAGTTGGGCGGAATGTTTTTTGTAGCGGACCGGAAGTGCTTGGCGCCGGGGACGGGGTTGCTGTGACAGCGGAAGATTCGAGTCTTCAGAGGTTCGTTGCTGAGGGAGGCGAGGCTGGCAAACGGTGGTTTCGGCACCACCTCCCTGGGCCTAGTCACGGTATTGTAAGTCGGGTAGTTTCGTGGCGCGTCCTTCAGGTAACCTCCCCGGCTCCGACCATGGAGCGCGCCGCTGCTATGACGGACATGTACGACCAGGCGTTGCTGGGCATCTTGCAGCATGTGGGCAACGTCCAGGAGTTCCTGAATATCCTCTTCGGCTTCCTTTACCGCAAGACAGACTTCTACCGCCTCCTGCTGCAGCCGGGGGACCGGCTGGGTTTCCCTCCTGGCGTGGCGAAGAGTATGACTGTCAGGGTGGGTATAGGCTGCGGGCTTGATCCCTCAGCCGGCCGTCTGGTCTGCTCTTCTCCCCTCAAACTCAGGTCGAGAGAAATGGCTGGTCTCTCTCAGAGCCTGCCTGGATCTGCAGGCAGCTCCACGTAAGTGTGGAACAAGGCTCCCTCTAAGCTGTGGAGTCTTGTGAGCAAAAATTCTACTTCGTGAGCTACTGGCATTAAAGTTGTGAGCAAGCGATTTGGCTACTGCATAAATTAGTTTGCTCTGGAGCCATCCTTCCTGAGCTAAGACAAAAATGTGTGAGCCAGAGGCTAAAAAACAGAGCTAGCCCATGCTAACTCAGAGGGAACACTGGGGTGGAAACCCTTAGAAACAAACTTTGGTTTGAAGAATGATTTCCCGGGTTTTTGTTTGCCATGCCTGCATTATGGTTCAGTAGCTGCTCTAGGAAATGCTTTTTACAAAAGTTGTCTAGCGCATAAAGAATAGATTGTAGAAAGAGATTGTGGTCGCCATTGTGGCTATGATCAAGCCTGGATTTAAAGTTGTAGCACCTGTACTATTATTTTATTTGGGGTAATGGTGTATTGGTACCCCACTCCTAATTTTATCCTTGTAACAACTCTGTTAGATTGGAAGCCAGTGTTCATAGAGCTCCAAGCATACATACAAAACATGTAGATTCAGTTACGCTTATGAAGCCAGTGACTGCTGATGTGTGGTGATGAGAAGAGTTGGAGTGTTTTAGTTAGAGGTCTCATTTGGATGAGACAGGGATACAAATAAATGGTAGTTATTAGGAAAGCAAACCTGCTTACCAGTGGAATGCTGCTGGAGTATCACCATTCCCACCCTGCACTGCATTTGGCTCTCACTAGCTTCCTAAAAATTTGCACATTTCCAAACAGGAAAAATTTCAATTGATGACTTCTGTATAATGTGTCCAAGGTAGATGTCAACTAATGCATAAATCAGTTTGTTTTGCATACTGATCATTGTCCTAAGTATGTGCATTTAGGTTTATTTTTGCCCCTGAATTTATTCCTGGAAACTTTTTTTTAATACCATCCCTACTTTTGCATATTAAGCTTCTTTGATTCAGTGTCTCACTAGGAGCTTACGTTTACCTGGTGACTGGTAGTTTTTCCCTCCTAGTGTGGTTTCCAATTGATATGAATATCATACACTGACATTGCTTTAAATTTTTCACCACTCTATTAGTTAGGAGTGTAAACAAGCAAGGTGATAGTGGAACTGTGGCCTTTCTGAAAGGGTTGCCTTACTACTTTTCTGCAGTTGGCTGTTATATGATTTGCTGTCTCACTTCCAGGCATTCAGGAATTTTGAAGAGTTGGCTCGTCATGATGATGAGAGAAGACACCGTGAACTTGAGGAAAAGTTGAAGAAGAGGGAGGAGGCGGAAGCTGCAGCAGCTGCGGCAGAGAGAATGAAGGTGCCTGTCATAGCTGAGGAGGTTGAAATTAGCTCAGCAGCAGAGCAGAACTCTGCATCAGGTGATGGAGAGGCTGCTGAAGCACCAGAGTCTGCAACAGTATCGGAGAGGGTAGAAGCAGAAGCTGCCAGTGCAGCAGCAAGTCCCCCAGTAGCAGCTTGTCCTGAAGAAGTTCTGCCAACAGAACCGCCAAAGTGAGTGGCTGCTACAGTGATTGGTAAAATGTTTTGCCTAAGTGGAAATGAAGTGGCACGGTCCAGCTATGGATCTGGTTTAGTCTGCCATTCTGTAAGCTTGGGTGGGTGAGTGCGTGGGGTGTATCATTGCTTAAAGAAGTGGGACAGCTCAAGAAACATGTCCATTTTGAGCATGGGACAGTCTTTTTCCTCCAGTGAATTGGCCTAATGCAGCAGCCTTCTGAAGTGATTTAAAAATGTGCCAGCAGCATTTCAGCCTGCATGTGCTTATGCATCTGTCAAAGGGCAGCTTACTTAATTAATTACATTTATAAGCAGTAGGTTTGCCTCGATACCTGTCTGGAAGAAATAGAGGAGAGGTGGCTACGTGCATATGTGAGAGCATGTGCTCTGGAATGTCTTTAGATACTGTAGTGTACCTTATGACTTAGTTACGTCGGTAAGATAAGTCAATTGCTGTGAAAAGGCTTTAGGGAGAGTTCCTGTACTTTGTAGGGTTCAGGGCAACTGCTCCCAGCTGTTGTGGACTTGGAGTTTTGAAGCATGTGGCATTTGAAACTTTCATATCTGATGGATGTAACCAAAAGGTCACACATACCGTATTTTTCGGACCATAAGATGCACTTTTTCTCCCCCAAAAAGTGGGGAGAAAAGTGTGTGCGCCTTATGGTGCGAATACTGGGCACAAGGCTCCCCTTGCTGCCGCGAGGTTGCCGCTGCCGGCTTGTGTGAGGCCGCCGGCGGCTCGCACAAGGCCGTTGCTGGGTTGCTGTTGCCGGTGCTGACGTTGCTGCCGCGAGGTCGCCGCTGGCGGCTCATGCAAGGCCGCTGCTGGGCCACCGCTGCCGCTGTCGGTGCTGACGTTGCTGCCGCGAGGTCGCCGCTGCTGGCGCTGATGTTGCTGCCGCGAGGTCGCCGCTGGCGGCTTGTGTGAGGCTGCCGCTGCCAGGCCGCCGCCGCCGCTGGTGGCTCGTGCGAGGCCGCTGCTGATGTTGCCAACGCGCGAGGCCGCCGCTACCGTGCCGCCGCTGCCGGCTGAGGCCTCCTGACCAGCGCGGAGGGTGCGATCCTCCCCCCGCGTCTTATGGTCAGGTGCGTGCTATAGAGCGAAAAGTATGGTATATTGCCTTTCTCTCTCTCTTTTTTCTTGTAGGAATTCTAGCTTATCCTATGGAGTACCTCAAAATTCTAGGTTGGGTCCTGCCTATAATGGAGCAAAGCTAATGTTTGTTTTGCTAACTCATTTCAGAATTAGTTTTAAAATATTCCCTCTTGCCCGGCTTTATGTGTCACATAGTGGCTATGTTTTCTGTTTTGGAGTGTCCTCCTAGTTGAGCTCTTCCTTGAAGCTGTCTGTTTGGTCATAGCACGGATCAGCTCTGTCCTGTCCTGTGACAACTGCAGCATTAGAGGAGAATACTATCCCCAAGGAGGTGCAGAAGACTTGTGTGCTGTCTGCCTTCTGCAGGAAATGTAATGCCATTCTTTTTACTTACCATTGATAGTGATTGTGAACACTTTGGACCAGTTTGATTCTTTAGCATTTCAGGACTTTATGTTTGTATTGGTTTTTGGATTTATATAAATAGTTGGTAATGTTTTCTGCATGTTAAGATTTATGGTAATTATTTACATTCCATGCTTGGTTGTGATTTCATTACACAGTTGGTTTTTTGTTGGTGATTCTTTTTATGAGGGCATCTTGCAGTTAATTTGCAGGAGTTGTATAGCTGTGTTTTAATCCTGGTTTTGATTTTGATTATCTGTTACCTGCTGCATACAAGGTTTTGTGTGCTGCCTTGAGTTGCCTTGGTCAGTGGGAAGGGTGGCATATAAATAAATTGGGGGGGCATTTGATGTGTACTTTGGGGGAGCAATGTTGATTAAAGGTCAAGATCCACTATAGTAGAAACAAATTTTCCCCTGCTGAAGGTTCACTGGTGACACAAAGCACATTTCCCTCCGTATGATTTCTGAATAAACCTGACTTTCTGCCAGTCTATAAATGGTGTTTTACTCAGTATTGGAGTTTCTTCTTTGTAAGGCTTAAGCTGAGGGACCAGCTGCTAATCAGAAAATAGGGGTGTTGGTGAGCATCCTTTTTGTTTATCTCTTGCTGGCGCCATCTGGATAATTATAAACAAGTAATGGGTCTCATTTTGGTTATTCCTTGGTGAATGTGTGTGAAGCTTTACTGCAATAGTATTGTCGGGATCTCTTAGAACCCAGTTGTATGTAATGTCTGCTGCTCTGATGCAGTTGGAGAAGGAGACATGCTTAATGCCAGCACTTGCCAATCATCTGCATATTGTAGATATGATCCACATTGCTAGTTATGATGTTTCCTCCCTAGGATCATACAAGGGACCTCATACAACACTTAGTCCAATCTCCTGATCGATACAGGAAGTCTAAAGCTAGAGCATCCCTGACCAATGACTGTCCAGACTCTGCTTTGAATACCTCCAGCAAGGGAGAGCCTCCCCACTCCAAGAACTAGTGAGTGGTTCCTTTATTTAACTGCCCTGTTGTACTGGACTTTGGAGAGAGCCTCTTTCCCTGTGCTCTGTGGTAGTGGTGTTTAAACATAAACGATTGCTCTCGTAATCTCTTGCATGCCCAGAAGAATGACTGTCCTGTAATTGTCTTTGGAAGTGCAGATTTGTTTGTTAGAAGGGACATAGCATCCTATAAAGGATCAAGCTGGGAGATGCTTTTCTAATGGAGGACTTTGACTGTGTGTGCAGTACTGTGTTTAGCTGAGTTGTTGGCCAGGATCCTGGTTCAAATCATGGCTCAGCCATTAACTTGCCTTTGGCCAAGCACTATTCTGTCTGTCCATTTGGAATATGAGGAGGATGATAATACTAGACTCCTGTAAAAATATACTGAGTGTATATATGCAAATTACTCTGGAGACTCCAAATGAGCTGTATGAATGACCCTTGTTCATTCTGGCATGAAGAATTGATGCCTGCAGTGTTGCTGCTTCTCATTTGCTGTGTGATTTGGCCTCTTCAGTTCAGAACCACTTGGGAAGTCCTTTCTCTTAAATGTGTATATACATTAGATGGATGTATAGGAGTTGCACTGTCTACTAACAGCATTCACTGAATATATTGATTTTTGGTCAAAAAGGCCTTCATCTTGTTTGGCTAATCAGCAGATATCGGTTGCTGAAATATTTGTACTCGGCACTTTTGAGAGGCTGGTGTACAGTCTTGGTTTATCAGACTTCCTCTGTCAGATTTGCTGTCGTTGGTCTCCATTTGCCACTGGGTGGTGCTGCCATCCACTTAATAGATATCACAGGCTCAAATGCATAATATTGAAGGATCAATAAATTCTGTGAGCCCCCCTTAGGCAAGATCAGTTGGCAATACAGCATGAACAGTGTACATGTTAAGCAACAAAAATATGCAAATGAGAATACTTTCTTGCCTTTTTACCTGAAGATGAAAATATTTATTCATATAGCAAACTTTACTGTAGATGGTTTGTAGTACAAATTACTGGGCTTAGACTGGAATGACTCTGGATAGGATTGCACTGTTAGCCTTCTGTTCTTCCAAGTCTAATTAAAAGAAATTTGGGGGGGCGTTTTTAAAGCTGCCGGTGATATACCTTTTAGACTTTGCTGTTTAGCACATAGACTGTTCCTGTTTAGTGCATACCTCTATTCTGCAGTTCATTTTATATGAAAGTATACCTTTGAATAAACTGAGTATGCTTTTTTCTGACTGTGGGAATGTGACTTCTTACTCAGATTCAGGGTGTTTTAAGATGGTCGCTGGTAATGAGACAAGCAGTTCATGAAATGTGCCCAGCCAAAGTAGCGGCAGGTCACTGGGGCTCAGGGTTGTCAGCCAGTACTGAGCTTTTGGGTTTACAGAAGGGACAACTGTGTCTATCCAGATCTCTCCTGTTTCTTGATCATTGGACAGAACCAACTCCCTTAAACTTTCCAGAATGTTTTGTTTTAGGTTTGAAAAACTGAAATTAGTCTCTTGTAGGAAATGCCATAGTTGTGGTGTTTTCATGCTTATTTTATCAAAGATCTTTCTCTCTTTCTACTCTAAATTTATATGGGAACAGATGCATATGTAGGACCTCTTTGCAGGACTGGTGTTCTGCTAATTTTCCTGAGCTTCTTTGCTGTTAAGAGAGAGAGTTTGTATAATTCTGCAGAACTCCAGTGGGTGAATGATGTGTGTCCTATGCCATGTGATACGATGATAAATCTAAAGACTTTTGTGCTCATCTTCTTGAAGTTGGCAAGACGGAGTGTGAGTTTGAATCTTGATCAAACCCAGAGAGACCTGACTGGACCATCAAGGTAAGGATAACTTGATAGGCGCACTGAACCCTCTCATTATCTTAGGATCAATATTCTCTCTCCTTTCTTTCTCGCTCCTCCTGGTTTGTATGCAAGACATCATATCTTTGCAGAGCTCTTTAACAAATGCCTTAGTTTAGTGAATCTAAGAAGAAGGTGCTTCCCTTTCTCCTGGTGATCTTGCCCAGGCCTACTAGCTTGGTTTGCATCTCATCAAGGTCTTTTGCAAGATGTATCACTGTGTGATTCTTGTGCCTCAAACTGGTGAAGGATCCAGGCAAGGGGGAAAAGAGTGCATATTTTGCAGCCATCTGTTTTGTTCATGACTGTGAATTTCACCCCGTTTTGTGCCCAGACATTCCCATCTGCCTAGACAAGCAGTTCTTTCCATAACTCGGGATGTCTGAGCTCAGCTCCTTTTATTTTGAGTGCCTTCCTTCTCACTTGGTCCTCTTTTTAGATTTTACTGTGCATACATTTGCTTCTCAGCATTTAAAATAGTGTCATGTGTACCACAGAGCAGTCTGCCTCCTTAGTTCTATTTACATTGCTCGACTCTGATTCTTAGTTCCTCCATACTTTTCCTTTTTTTCTGTGCAAGACTGAGCTTCCATACTTTCCTTTTTCTTGGGGCATTTCTGATGCTGCTATTATTTCTTAGTTAGCTAATGCACTTAGAACTGGGTGGCAATATTTGGACAAATGCAGTGGAGCGGTCGATGGGTATATAAAGCTGGTTGCAGTCCTAGCAAGTGAGGCTTAATATTGTGGTTTTAGGGTCCTTCAATCTCTCCTTTCCCATTTTATGAAGATTGTAACTGAAAGGATCACTTTTCCTGTTCCCATGTGCATTGCTTCTCTGCTGAGCCCCACAGCTTAATGATGCAAGAAATATACCTAGATCATGAAATCCTTCTGTGTGCTGAAGACATCAAACCATGTCTCCTTTACTTAATTCAACAGTTCTATAACCACCCCTCTGCCCAGGTTAGATGCAGGGAGTTAGGACAGCTATTGGAGCCATTTATCCTAGACAAAGGAGTCAAGCAGAGATGTTTACTTGTGCCTCTGTTGTTCAATCTATATATATAAAAGAAAGTCCCCTCACTGTAAAATCAACGCCCAGGACAAACCGCTGCCACTGGACCTAGAAACACCAAATTTGGGGAGAGTGCTCCTACCATGCCATAGGTGCTCACTAAGAAGGGATTTTTAGAAATTTGACCCCTCAGTGGGTCAAAAGGGGTAAATGTGCTCCCCCGTTGATTCCTATGTGGCTACAGAGAGGTCCTTCAGTAGAGAGAGAAAAAACAGTATGTATGTCTCACTTCATTTTTTACACTACAATCTTCTCCGTTAGAATTTCAACAACAAATGTTACATTTCAAACTTCACATCATCAGTATTATAACTGGATATACAGAACTTAAATACCATAGCAAAGCATGGGTATCAGGCTAGTTTATATATAAATGACCTCAGACCCTGTCTCCTGATGGAAGCATGTCACCTTCCTCATTTATCTAAGCATGGAGTTCCAATCCTTCTATATGCTGATGATGCAGTGATAATATCTAGATCCATAGTGGGCCTCCACAAGCTGATTAAAACATTCGAGCTTTACTGTTATCATGGGGGCTTTTATCAGTTATCAACATGGTGAAATCCAAGGTCATAGTATTCACCAAAAGGAAAAAGGTGTCAATGGGACACAGCAGGCCAACCTATGGAACAATTTAAATATCTGGGAATCCACTTTGAGTAATCTCTTATATGGAAAATACACTAGGATCTAGCAAGGAACACAGCCTTGAGAGTAGGGAGGACAATTGTAAAATACTTCTACTCATTGGGAGGCAAATTTGTCCCCTCGGCCTTAAAGGTATTTAATGCTAAGGTTCTAAACCAGTTTCTGTGCGGAGGAAAAATTTGGATTCAAGCCACTTCTGAAAAAAATGGATTCCATCCAGTAAGACTTTTTCCAACATTTATTGACTACTCGTAGATGTGTCTCTGACATAGCACTGAGAGCAGAACAAGGTGAATTATCAGCTAGGGCCTGGATTAAAGCATTTCTCTTCAGAGTATCTAAAATCTGAAGGAAGATCTACTCTGCTCAGGCAGGTAAACATTATAGCCAATGGGATAAATTATTGGAAAAGAGAATGAAATGCCTAGGAATAACAGATGATATGATTAAGAATACAGAAACTAAAGAAATTATGAGATAAATTAAAAAGTATGTAAGGAAGTTGGATGTTACAGGTACATCTTTTTGGGCACGCAGGGTATGTTCGACCTCCATTTGGAAATTGCCCTCCCAATGCAACTGCTGAAATATTTTTATCAATTGACAGTCCCAAAACTAAGAAGAGCTTTTACTTTGGCAAGAATGAATGTTCTTCCCCAGTGGTTTTGAAGGGCAGATATAATAGAGTATCATACTCAGAACATGCAGATGCTCATATGATAAAATTGAAACCATCAAGCATATGATTATGGAGTGCCCTATATTCAGCGAGTTGAGGGCTAGTTTAGGCACCCCTTTACTTAAAAATACATAATTGCTAAATGTGCAAGGCCAGGTGTCACGGCTAATATCAGATACAAATGATCGTGTCATCCTCTCAGTGGCAAAATTCATAGACACAGTAATGAAATAGAGAAATAATACTGAGTAAGGGCTTTTAAAATAATCTGTTCTAATTTCTTCTTAAGGCGATAGCCTTATGAGCAAAGACACAGAAAGACAGACAGACAGATATATACTGGAGTATAGTGGTAGAATGTGGATATTAGGAATATGACAGGTGAAGAACTTTCTCCCGGGTTTGGTGGAAGAGCCAATCATTTCAGGGTGTTTTTTTTTGGGGGGGGGTTGTTCTTAATGCTGCAGTACTGGTATTTTGCATTTGCATTCTGCAGCTGACCATATTGAAAATGTGCAGGCTCTGAACATGTCAGTTAGACATGTCTTGTGTAAATGCTTCCCGGACTATACTTGGTGACAAGCAAGATAACCTATGTTCCACTCTTGTTTGGTGTCCTAAGCTGGAGCTGCTGCCTTAGGTTTTCACTCTCAGCTAAAGGGAACTATTTACAAATCCTGACCTTGGATCGCCATAGTGATTTTAACGCTATACCATATCCATCAATGCAAGGTTAGAAAGAAGACCGAGACAAGGATTTAACAGAATCGTTGGAGAAAGTTTATTGAGCATAATCAAGGTACTAGCATGCCATCAGAAAAATATTCAAATACCTTGCAGTGCAAAAATATTAAGAACCTGGTCTTCTGTTCTAGCACTTAATACAATTTTTATCAAGACTGTAATGCTTTATATGAAAAAGCAGAAAATTAAAGAGGAGCTGGATGAGGAGGATGACAAGAAGAACAGATCTACACCAATGCAAAGGTTAGGAATTCCCGGGGGTGGGGGGGGAGGTGTTCTTTAGGCAGCAGATCAGGTAGTAATCCAGGAGGTCCAGAAGAGAGAATGGTGAGCAGCCTGGAAATGACAAGCGAGTCAGGACCTTCGGTACATAGTTGAAGGAAAGATGAGCATGAGTTGGAAGGCTGATGGACAGCTCTTGTTATGGACACTAGGAATAATCAAAACAAAAGTTTGATTTTTGTGCATGATTGGTGGGCAGTGGAGTATTCTTTCATTTATACTCTGACTTTCTCCTCAGTGGGGACCCAAATCAGCTAATATCATTCTCTTATCATTCACTTTATCCTCACAACAACCCTGTAAGGTAGTTTGGGCTGAGAGTGGGTGACTGGCTCAAGATTATCCAGTAAGCTTCCATGGCAGAGTGAGGATTCAAACCTGGGGCTCCCAGATCCTAGTCCAACACTCTAACCTCTACACCATGCTGGCTCCTGTTGCCTGGAGGAAGTCTCTAGATTGACTGAAAGGCAAGAATGGAGGAAAGCTTGAGGCACATAGGAGATGTACTCAGGAGAGGCTTTCAGAGTAAAAGTCTTTCCAAACAAGACTTACAGCATCATTAGGAACAGCCACTTTTAGCCACAGGCTGAGATCACTGGAGGTCTTTATTGTTAGTCCAGATCAAGTCCAGGCAAAAGGACCTTATACTTTGATTGCATTGAAATGTTTTTAGTATAATCGTCATGTGAGTTGGCTGTACCTGACTGAATCATTTCTCTAGGCTTCTCTTACGTCAGGGTACTTCACCTTTCCATAGCCAAATTAGGTAGCCATTGTATTCCGTGATTAAAACTCAGTTCTGCATATGTGGTTTCCTTTTGCTTTTCCACTAGCCAGGCTCACCTCCTTTTGTCTTGTACACCCCCCTACCCCCACACATACCTTCTGCCCTTTAGACAAAGGCAGGGATTTCTGAGGGAGCAGGACAGGTGGGTTGGTCATGAACCAAAGTGGGGTGGAGATAAGGGCCACAAAACTGCCATGGCAAAAAATATTGCAGTACTGAGCACATGTGTGGAGAGGTGTTGTGAATGGTATGGAAACTCACTGGAAGGGAATGTTAGGTGGGCAAGTGATGGTGGGATGAATATGTACACGAAAAATCTGTTGCTGTAATCTCTCCAGACAGCCTGCAGAATTGTGCTGTTGCTTCCAGAGCGGTTGTAATTTGCCGCAGCAAAAAGATGCTTGGCATATTCAGTCTTCTCAGCATGAAAGTTGCAGGAACTAGAGGCTGCGTCTGTACCATGTACCATCTCGGTCAAAACACAGCCTCTTGTTTCTTTTCTCTAAAGCTTGGCTAAAAAAGAAGCTTAAACTGGACAGGTATTTTTACAGGGTGGGGAAGATTGGCTGAGAAAACAGGGACCTCCATTCCAGGGCAGTCACATTTGATTTGTCTGGTTACTGCTGCAGTAGCACATGAGACAAAATGGAGATCAGGAATCATGCAGTAGTGCTGCTCGCTGAGAAACTATTTTCTAAGCGCTGTTTTCTTTTGGTGCCCTATAAAGGAAATGTTTTCCTTAGAGCTTCCCAACCTAGGACCTACTTTGACAGTAATGCACTCTTGGAAGATTCTCCCTGTAAGATCTTGGTGCTCCTGGAAATAACTGAAGTGCGGCATGAGAAGAAACAGAACACTACAAAGGGAAACTAGGCTGTGGTGGTGGAAACTAAAGCCACATGGAATGCAAGCCAAACTCAGCTGTTACCGTCTCCATGTCAGGGAGAGTAGCTGAAGCTGATACATGGAGCAAAATTAGGTTACACAACTGGAACAGCAGCATTAACACACCTGTGTGACCCATTTGTGGCTTGCTCCTTTTCCAAAAGCATTGCATGCCTGGAGGGTTCCCATGCCCTAGAATTGGAACAGTAAGTTGTTAAGGGTCAGGTAAGCAGAGTAGGCGTGTCATGTCACTGGGCACCAACATCTAGTTCCGTAGCCAGGATTAGTAGTGTAAGTGGCATGGGTTTATTCTTCGTCATGACAGTTTGCAGCTGTCACATGAATACTGCATTTAATGAGCTCTGCAGGAAGATTCCTTTTGCTCTGGAAGAGCCTGGTCTGGTATCAGAAGCTGCAACAAAGGATCAGTTCAGAGGTATCACACTGGCACATGACTCTAAATAGGTTGCTTCCATAATGGGGTTCCAGACATGTCATTAGCATCAGTAAATTTGATGCTGTATACTGTAGCGGGCAGCACTGGAGTTCTGTGGAGCATGCTTTTGCACTGACGTAGTGCCTTAAGTCTTGGGATTCTCCAGTTGTATCAAGGATCCGGAGACGGCATAGCTCAGCTGGCTGGGAACAGCTGGCACTTCTGCTTGGACTAAGAGGAGTCACAACAGTCGGCACCAAGGAACCACAAGGGCCCTTTTCCTGTTCTTTGACCTGCAGCTGTTGGAGCTACTCCGATAGGTTGCAACAGAACTGTTGTGGTGGGCCCTGTGAGTTTGGCAAGGACATGGCTCCGTGCAGTGTACAGAGGAGTTTAGACTGACGTAGTGGAGGACTGCTGCCGTTCGCATACTATATCTTCATACAAATGTTGGTCACGCAGCAGGTGCTTGAGAGGGGGGTCTTACCTTAGCGAGTTCCTAAATGACAATCCCTTGGTGGTGTACAAGTGGCTTAGATGCTAAGACAGGAGAATCTGAGCATTTATGAGTCTGTGTGTGGCCTTCATTGACTTACTGGAGAGAGAGATCATATCCTGGAAGTAGAATGCAGGCATGATCATGCAAGATACTGTCTAATACTTATTTTTTTCCTTGCCATTTTCCTGTCTGGCAGCTATGCAGATACGGTTCACGTATCTGTGTTACTTTACTGTGTATCTCAGCAATAGCTAGAGGCAAATCAAAGAAACACAAGTGAATTCTCTCTTGTGTGATTGCCCCTTGCCGTTCATGTTGCTTGTGGCACTGTGAAGACTCAATTGATTGCCCAACAGTGGCTCTTGATGGCTTGTATTCAATCACAAAGCAAAATGGCTCAGGGGCTTGCAGAGAAGAGGGATCTTACTATTTATTTATTTATTTATTTATTTATTTATTTATTTATTCTTTCGATTTCTGTTCAGCTCTCCACCACTCTCATAGGGCTCAGAGCGGATCACAACATATAATAAACTGTTTAAAAATACAGTCAAAACATATACATTTAACAGGTTCAGGTTCAAATATTTACAATTAATCAGATGGCATATAATAATACTATCACTATCCCAGGGGAAGAAAAAAGGGGGAGAAGGGGCAGGAAGAACTATATGAATAGGAATTCTCCTGGCCTCACCCATATGCTTGGCGGTACAACTCTGTTTTAGAGGCCTTGTGGAAATGAGCCATGTTCTGCAGGGCCTGGATCTCACTCAGAAGTGCATTCCATCAAGTTGGAGCTACCACCAAGAAGGAAGGCTCTAGCTCTAGTCGAGGCCAGGCAAATAGTCCTTGGCCCTGGGACCGTCACTGTGTTTTTTATTTAAAGAGCATAATATGCCGGGAGAGATATTGGTCCCAGACCATGAAGGGCTTTAAAGATTAAAATCAACACCTTGAACTTGATCTGTTATTCAGTCGATCCAGTGCAGCTGGTGGAGCACCAGTTGGATATGGGCTGTAATAGGGGCTCCTGTAAGGATCTGCACCGCTGCATACTGGACCTTCCTTGGTGCACATTACTAGCAGCATATCTTTGCACGGTGCTGGAGCTTTCACTCATATTTTATTATGGGGGAATCAATATCTTGGCTGGTCAAAGTGAATCACTTGGAATGTATACGCAGCAGCAGGAGTTTTGTTCAGAGCTGCGGTACATGTCTTGGGCACACCCCCCCCCCCCCCATTACTATCAATATATTATGAGGTTTCTACATAATGGTCAATTTATGTGCTTATCTTTCCCAAAGAGCTCCACTGACTATATCCTCTCAATGCTGAGAGGATGATCAAGACTGAGGATGATCAAGGCTCTTCCATTGAGCTTCATGGATGGACACTTTTTAAACCAGATCTCTTCACAATGAAATAATTAACCTAAGCATTATGCCTTAAAGCCCTGGTGAAAGAACTGTTTTCATTCTATTGCCAAAATTCCATTATGGCCCGGACCCAAGAGGCCCTCCTTGGTGCACATTTCACAGACTTGGCTCCTCAGTAGAGAATGTCCTGCCATGAACTCCCATTCATCTAACTTGCCAAAAATAAAGTACCCGGAATGGAAGCATCCCTTATGTTTTTGGAAGGACAGGGCATTGAACACAGGAATCTGCCTTATATTGTCAAATGATTGAGGGTTTTTTTTGGTCAGTATTATCTATTCTGATTGGTCAGGGGTCTCTAAAAGAGAAGGGTCTTTCCCAGCACCTGCTCCCTGAGAGCCTTCCAATGCAGAAGCTGGGGAGTGAATTTAGGGCATGTACTGTTCCACTAAGCCATGGTGCCTCCCCACCCAACAGAAAATATTCACTCAACTTTGGAGTCAGGAAGAACTCTTGTCATGCATAATCAAAAGGTAGCTTTCACTGATGGAGAAAGCAGTTATTTATAAATGTAGTTATTTTTAGCCACAAAATATTTAGCATTGGCAAATGTTTTTTGTATGCAGTATGTTAACTTGAAAAGAAAATGACAGACGGGTGACCAGAAATGCCCAAGATTGCTATTTGCCACTGCCTTGTGTATTTTAGAAAAGGCTGTTGTTTTTGATAAGCATGGGTTTCTCGAAGTTAGGCACATTTCTTTTTAAGGCAAGGCAAAATAATCAGAATGGGAACAATTGTGCTGGGTTAAAACAGCAAAAAATCCTCAGGTACAACTAACAAGCTGTTCTGTCCGTAATCAGTTTCCTCTTAAGTTCTCTGTTCAAGGTAAAGTTCGGCTGAGCCCATGCAATTCGTATTGGGGCTTTGAATGTGTTCTTGTCAAGTACACCACATGCTACTTTTGGCATGTGTAAGTAGGGCAGCCCAACTATTGCTAGGCAGATTCTGACAGTGTCTGCCGAGTTTGGCTTTCTGATAGGCTTGTCTTGCCATTTCTCACCATGGTACTGGATTAGAGCATCTCAGCTGCGGATGTTCAGCCGACCGAGCAGGCTGGTACATTTAAGGCAAGTTCTGAAGGAGCAGAGACGTTAAAGTTGGATGTATGTTGGTATAGTACAGCAAAGATGAAAACAGACTGAAAGCTTCATTGTATTGTTGAACATAGTGTTAGGATTAGTCTGGTATCATGCAAAGTAGAGAGGTGGCCTTGAACTTTATCCATTGCCATTTGACACATCTTGGTACTTTCTGTTTTGCCCATGGAGCCTAAATGGGTTGCAAATGCTAGATCTGTGAGGGAAAGTTATTGGAGGAAGGCATGGCCGATTGTAAATCGGCTTTGGGCAAACTCAAGCATTTTATACTCGCTTGCATAGTTGTATCTCTGTTCATAGGTGTGTACATTCTCTTTTGCAGGCATGCCTTTCTGCCTCCTTTTTATTATAAATGTTTTGATTGGAAGCTCTTCCAAAAGAAAAGGTGCTAGAGGAGTTTCAGAAGGGGGGGATACATTTACATATTCTTTTCGCCTTCTTGGTGTGGTGGGAATAAAGTGGCTTTTGACTCCACCATTGTGGCATTTCTCTCCTGAAACAGATAAGAGGGTGTGATGCTTCGCTGCAGTTTCTTGGGAATGTCTCTGAAGAATGGTGCCCTGGATACAACAGGCTCAGTGTTTGTAGAATGATGCCGCGGGGTGGGGTGTGGATAGGAGGCAGTGGGTATCAATAAGTTCAACAGAAATAGGCCCCTATCTTGTCTGTGGTCAGACTGAGGAATGAGATTGTTCCAGTGAATAAGTAAATACAAATCTGTCCCACATTTCTGTCCATCAAACTCTTAAGTGGGGTATGTAGTGATCCGAAGAGATCTCTCAGCAAGCACTGACCAGACCCTGCTCTGTTTAGCTCTAGCAAAGTTGCCGCATTTTGTCCTCCATCCATACCCCAGGCTTATAGAGAATGCAATCAGTCCTTTGTACTTCACAGGCTGTTTGGGCAATTGCTCCTGATGCCCTTCCTTTCCATTGTAATAATGAGACCTTGACTACAGCTGTACAATCTCAACTAGGGCCAGACTGTCAAGAGCAGGAAGCCTAATCAGCTGTCAGAACTCTAAATGTGGCTGCTGAGCTCAAGCATATCAGTTCTTGTGTCTTGCAGTTATTTGCTTTGGGATCTGGGAGCCTAAGTTTGGAAACGAGGCCACGAAGCCTAACTTAAACATTGCTGGACCTATATTTTCTCATTCTCTCACTGCTTCCACTAACAAAGGGAAAACTCTCCCATGCTGCAGGCAAGAGGACAATGTGTGACAGGTTTAAATAAAACATGGCTCTTCGCCAGAATCCGTGCTCCTCAAAATGGGGGAGATGCCAGGAAAAGTCCTTTCCAAAACAAACTCCAGCCCTGTGAATGCAGCATTATCACTTCAGAAGTGGGTCATTTAAGCTAGTTCCTCTTGTGCATTGTTTAGGGATGTATTGGTTTGAATTGGTCTTGGAGGAAAAAGTAAATCTGTCCTCTTTAGCCTCCAAACAGACTGCTGTACTGTATTGTTTACCATCTTTTTAAAAGCTTCTTTCCAAAGAACTTGGAGCAATACAAGCATTTTGTGAACAGTGAAGTGTGTCCTGCTACCCTTGGCCCAAATTTCAGTGGCAGTGGAGCTCAGCCTTCTGACAGTTACTTCATGGAATTCTTTTGCCTGCCAGAAGCTGCGTTTTAACTCAGTCGAGTCCTTGCTGCCAGCTGTGCCATAAATAACTTAGAATCATAGAGTTGGAAGGGACCTCCAGGGTCGTCTAGTCCAACCCCCTGCACAGTTCAGGAAAGGGCCATGAGAACTAAGCACTGACACAACCCTTCCTGCTCTCCCTTCTTGTGATCTGCCTAAGTTCACAGAATCAGCCTTGCTGTCAGATGGCTATCTAGCCTCTGTTTAAAAACCTCCAAAGAAGGAGAGCCCACCACCTCCTGAGGAAGCCTGTTCCACTGAGGAACCACTCTGTCAGGAAGTTCTTTCTAACGTTTAGCCAAAAACTCTTTTGATTTAATTTCAACCCGTTGGTTCTGGTCCAACCTTCTGGGACAACAGAAAACAGCTCTGTACCATCTTCTATATGACAGCCTGTCAAGTACTTGAAGATGGTTATCATATCACCTCTCAGTTGTCTCCTCTCCAGGCTAAACATACCCAGCTCCTTCAACCTTTCCTCATAGGACTTGGTCTCCAGACCCCTCACCATCTTCATTGCCCTCTTCTGGACACATTCCAGCTTGTCTATATCCTTCTTAAATTGTGGTGCCCAAAACTGAACACAATACTCTAGGTTAGGTCTAACCAGAGCAGTGTAAAGAGATACCATCGCTTCTGACTTGAAGTCAGTTGCTTTCATTCTTCTGCTGCCTGTTAATTGTGTGTTTTCTGAGCACAAGTATATTCTTTGAAGGGGGAAATGTTAGGTTTTGATGAAAACCAACCATATTTCCATGGTATAAGCTTTCGAGAGCCAAAGCTCCCTTCCTCCAATACAAGTAGGAAGTCTGAGAAGGGAACTTTGCCTCTTGGAAGCTTATACCATGGACATCAGGTTGGTCTTTAAGGTGTTACTGGACTTGAATCTTGCTCTTCTACTGCAGGCCAGCACAACTACTCACTAGAACCTACAAGAAAAAGTGTGCCTAGTAAAAGTACGCATCTCTGTTTAGAAAATTTGTCTGCTGCCTCTTCAGATGTGCTGAAGGCAACACAAAACAGAAGAAAATCAAGTATACAATAAAAACATAACAAAACAATCCAAATCAATAATGATAAAAAGCCTACCAATTAAAACCACCACTAAACGCGAGCCAAGGCATAAAAGCACATAAAAGGGAGCTGTCTAAACTGATACAAACAAAACAGTCCTCAGGTTTTTAAGCAGCAAGAGCTCACTGAGCAGGCTGTGAGGGCACACACGTGCAGCTGTTTCTTAAAATCCTGCTCTGGGCCCAGTCGACTATGTAACCGTATTTCTGAAGCTAAGCAGGGTCTGACCCTGGCTAGTATTTGGATGGGAGACCTCTAAGGAATACCAAGGTTGTGTGGAGGCAGGCAGTGGCAAACCACCTTTGAAATGTCTCTTGCCTTAAAAACCCGATGAGGTTGCCAGAAGTCAGCTGTGGCTTGACAGCAGTTTCTACCACCAGGGAGCAAGGAGGGGAAATAGTAATTAACCCACACTGAACACTCTTGCATATTTGTCAATAAGATAAGGTTAATAGAGATAATAAAGATATGGACAATCAGAGTGGTGAAAGGAGTCCTTCCATGGGGTTCTGCATTGACAAAAGGAGGGAATGAGCCAAAAGTAATCTGCAAAGTAATCAGTGGAATAATACAAAGCCTGGTAGCTTGGTATCTGTATTTATAACTTGTGGAGGATCACCAAGCCCCTGGACCACCTCCTACGGACAGCAATAAATCAATCCAATTGTGAAAGAGGATTCGTAATTTGGATAGGTTCCGGCTTTGGTGTTATGAGCCTTTTTATGAGAGACTCCCTCCATGTATGTGAAAATTTCTATCTGTTCCTGGAGCTGCTTTCTCATGTTATGGAGACCTGAGTTGGGCTAGCACAGCAGCTTTTGCTGTGTTTTTTCCCATCACTCTGACAACAACTTTTGCTACCTAAGACTCTCTTGTACCATAGAGGCTTATTCGTAAGATGGAACAAGCAAAGCGCTGAAATTGTGACTAAACATAATGACTGCTCAGATGCTGCGAAACAGAAAGATCTCTGATTCATTGAAGCATTTGGACTCTACTGGGCCTTATACTGGACACCTACTTTGGCTGACACACGGAATTGGCACTGGGATGTATCTGATGTGCCAGTCAGTGGTGTGTAATGGATATGCCAGTGCCAGGGCAGAGGGAATGTTTGTGGAAGGGTTGCAGCGAAAGATCTGAGAGGTTAAGCTTTTTATCCTGGTTTTAGTATACAATGCAGGAGACTTGTAGGCAATGCTCCCTCTAAGCCGTAGAGTCTTGTAAGCAAAAATTCTACTTTGTGAGCTACTGGCATTTAAGTTGTGAGTGAGCGATTTGGCTACTGCATCAATTAGTTTGCTCTGGAGCCATCCTTCCTGAGCTAAGACAAAAATCTGTGAGCCGGAGACTAAACTGTGAGCTAGCTCACACTAACTCAGCTTAGAGGGAACACTGCTTGTAGGATATCGTTGGAGAGTAGGTCAAAGTACTGAGTGCAGTGGTTGGGGCTCTGGTATCAACAAGGCAGTGGAGAGCTGTAAAGAGTAGAAAAATCTCATACTGCAGCTGCTGGAAACCCTTCCTAGACACCTTCTTTCAGAAGAGACACTACTTTAATCTTTTCTATAACCCACGTATCTCTAATCTGTTATGTTTTGTGCTGCACACTGAATCAGTGTTGCTGGGCACTTGGGTATGTGTGTGATCATAGTCCACTCACTTTTATCTGTGCTCTTATTTTCCCTACTACAATTGGGTCTGAACTGTTAATACATTATCTGGGCCTTTAGTTACTTGAGGGCGAGTGTGGAGGGGGTGATTTGAGATGTATGACAGCTGGTTGTTGATTAGCTTTTTAGCTCACTTTCTCGATTTGGGGAGTCAGTGGTTCACCCTACTATTTACACATGGGAGTTCTATATGCTTTTGCTTTCCTGTGGTCTGTAAGATTCAAGAACAAGCACTGAGATTCTGCCTAATCTGATGTTTGCTTAATGAGGAGTAAACAAGGTAATGTGTATGTAACAGCATGTGATTCTTAAAGTATGGAAATAGCACAGCGTACAGTTGCAGAGATGCTGATGTTCTAGAACGTTAGTACATCCATTTATTTATTCTTGTTGCAAAAAAGAAGCAACAAGATTTATTGCCAGCACAGTCCCTGAAGTATCTTATGATTTTCAGGAAGGTACAGGGTTAGGTACTAGAAGCAGTTACTTAAAATTCCATCTTTTCCCTTTAAGCCAATTCACCAGTTACAAAGTGGGTATTATTAAATTAAAAAAAGATAATGGGATCAAAATCCCAGGTCCCCTGGCTTGCTTAGAAGTGGCAAGTATTACAAGGGAAACTTAAGTGTAAAGAAAATAATATTTCTGGGAGAATATAGTTGCCTTTCTAATCCTGCGATCGGGGGGGGGGGGGGAGGAATGTGGGAATGTGTGATTTCAGGGTTTTCCAGCCTGTTGCACATCCTTCACGGCTGCATGCTGTTCAGTCTGAGTTCTCCTGTAGGGAAAATTCACCACCGCAAATGTGTTCAAGCTCTTCATCTGAACTCCAAGAATATAGAACACTTTGCCTCTGTTGCTTATTGGCCCATGGCCTAGTGAAATTCCCTAGCCTGCTGCTTCCATCACTAACCAGGAGGTGGTGCAAGCGTATCCTTTATAGTCAGAGGAGAGACTTCTCATGCCAACTTCATTACCCTTATTAATTTGTAATCCTCTGCTCTTTTAAGCATAAGGATTTTACAGGGACAGCTGTTTTGTGTTGCAGCAAGGACCACATGAAATCTTGTGACACTTGTGAGGTTAATATATTTATTGTGGCATAAGATTTTGTGGGCCTGAGCGCACTTCGTTGAATGTATGAAATAGTCACTTGAGTGAGTGTGTCTGTATAGATATAGCCGGAAGAAAAAATAACGTGTTTTTTTCACAAAAGGAGAGGCTCAAAAGTCAGTGTTTGCTGGTGTGTCACAATATGAGGTATATACTTTGCACGTCTGATGGAGCACTCTCTGGTCTCTGAAAGCTGATGACAAAGTAAATTTTTTCGTCTGTAATGTATCGCAGAACTAATTGCTTTTTTATGCACAGACATGAAACCCCATGGGATCTTTTGAAAAAATGACCATATGGCATATTTTATTCTAAATAAAATCTTTGGGAGATAATGTAAGGAAAACCTAGACTTGAATATCATTTCAGAGAGTGGCTGTGTTGGTCTGCAGTAGAACAGTTAGATCTGAGTCCAGTAGCCCCTTGGAGACCGACAAGAGTTTATAAGCTTTTGAGAGTCAGAGTTCCTTTCCTACTTGTGTCTGACGAAGGGAGCTTTGACTCTCAAAAGCTTCTGCCCTGAAAATCTTGTGGGTCTCTAGGTGTTCCTGGACTCATATCTAATTAGACTTGAATGTGACAGCTAGGGAAGAAAACCTGCTTTCCAGAAAGCAAAGGAGAAAGGCTACGTTTTCTAGGCCAAAGAAGAGGTATTGATACCAGATAAACAGACTAAATGGCATTTCTGATATGATTTTCTGTGCTCAAGGAGAGGTAGGCTTGAGAATAGGGAAGAGGTAAGAACGTGTTGGAAAGTTTACATTCTTAAATTCCTAATGGTGATTCCAAAGCCATAGTGGAAACCTGTAGCTGGAAAAAAAAATTCTGTAACCACAAGGGAAATTCAAATCTTTTTTAAAAAATTTTTTAAAATTGATTTTCTACTACTACACAAAACTCTAAAACTACTACTCTAACTAAAAAAACTACTCACTACCCTAAGGTATACAGAGTCAGTTTAAATTCTAAGGTTAATTTTTTGCTTTCATATTTCAAAAATACTTAACTAAACAGGCTTATCTAAGCTTAATATCACAGAATTCAGACCTAAAAAGCAAGTAAAGATTAAACATACAGGCCTAAACTCAAATGGGATACAATAAAATTATAAGACTTTTAACAACACGATAATTATTTCAGCTTATGTCCTCTTTTTTTCTTTCTTCTCTGGGGTTTCACCACCGCAGCACCCAAAGCACTGTCAGACTCTTCTTCTGAGCTTTTAGTTCCAGATGTGTCCGAGCTTTCCAGTCCATAAATGCTCTCCTGATTTTCCATTGAGTCCCCTGTGGAAGTTTTATCTTTATTTTCTTTGCAGTAATCCAAAAATTTTTTAGCTTTCGAGATTGAGTCAATCTTTTGCTTCTTATCTTTGAAGTCAAAGACCAGTCCTTCCGGGATAAGCCAATGATATTGGATGCCTTGTGTTTGTAGATAACTAGTCAGGTTCTTGTAGATTTCCTCCTCTTTCTAATATCAAATGGAATGTCCTTCAAAACTTTATATCCACTTCTTGAATCTTCAGGGATTTTCTGTTTGTGGCCTTGAGCACCACATCTCTAGTTGATCTCGTAGAGAACCTTACCATAACCTCTCCTGGCAGATTTTTCTTCTTAACATAGTCAGGATATGTCTTGTAGGCCATACCCATATCGCTTTGTATTCGATCCGCTTTTAAATCTGTCATTGGAGCCAAAGCCTCACTCAGCATCTTTTTGAGGTTCTCTCCTTTTTGCTCAGCAATTCCCTGAAATCTCAAAAAAAAAGGACATTCCATCTGAAGTCTCAAAAGATTGTCTTTGTCTGAAATCCTTTCCTTTTCCATCACATCCATTCTTAAATCCATCTTTTCTGCCTTGGTCTTGACCTCTGCCAGCACTTTAGCCATCTGCTCAGGTCTCGTGCTTGCATCTGTGAATTGTTTTTGCAAAGAGTCCAGTTTTTGGTTCACAGAGGTCAGCTGGTCGATCAGGGGGCACAAAGCTAATGCCAAGACTGCATTTAGGTCTGTGCTAGTCTCGGACTTTATGCCAGGAAGTGTTGATGTGGCTTTGGGAGAGGGTCTGGGTTTCCCCGCCATCTTTTCTCCACTTCCAGCCATTCCTTTTTGTTTATATTTAAGAAAAAGTTCTCTGCAGTTTGTTAAAAGTCCCTCTTTTTTAATCTTCGCCTCTCAGCTTGATCCCTTTCGGCTTTCAGCCGTGCAGCGCTTAGGGCGATTCTCTAATGTGCCGTTACTTCGCGCCGAGGAAAGAGGGGGGGATTTAAACTTTAAAACCCCCCACATCTAGATAAAATCAGAGAATCTTCTGAAGAAATGGTCACTCACAGTCATGCCAGGCGAATCGGGTAAGTTTTCCGTTTTCTTACTGCCGTCCTGGCTCTGCAGCCGTCCGGGAGGGCTTCTAGATGCTCATAGGTTCCTTGGTGGCAGAACCTTCCGAGGCAAAGGGAAGCCTTGATCCCAGGGTCGCCACCCCAGGAGAGGCTGTCCCATGGGCCTCAGGTAGGAGCCCCCTACGAGGGCTCCTGGGGGCCCAAAACCAGTTTGGGATGCCTTCTCACCCCCAGGACTGGGCCGCGTCTCCCGGAGCTTTGGGGACGGACGCCCACCTTAGAAGCCGCCATAAACCAGAAGTCGGGATATTCAACTCATGATTAGCAGCATAAGTAATACCGATTGCACAAATTGTATCAGTGATCATTTGGTCTAAGTGGACTCAAACACTGTTTATCATTGGCAGCACTGTCTACAGTTTAGCCAAGATGCTGCGGTCGCTGCAAGTTTTTTTCCCAAATGGTGCCATTGGAATAAAGGAGGAATGGGCTTTGATGATATGTTTTTGGATTATGGCATGGGTCAGAGAGATGGGCTTGTGAAGAATGATGTTGTCTTCTACTGGAAAGCATTCCTACAACCTTCTCAAGATTTAGCTCCCCAGGAGATACCATATATAGCTTTTAAAAATTTATTTGCACCATCAGAGCTAGAAATTTGCTTGTTTGTGTTAAATGCCATCAAGTTGCTTCCAACTCATGGCAACCTTATGAATTAATGACTTCCATAATGTCCTATCATTAACAGCCTTGCTCAGGTCTTGCAAACTGAGGGCCGTGCCTTCCTTTTTTGAGTAAATACATCTAATGTTGGGCCTTCCTCTTTTCCTGCTGCCTTCAACTTTTCCTAGCATTATTGTCTTTTTCCAGTGACTCCTGTCTTCTTGTAATGTGACCAGAGTATGATAGCCTCAGTTTACCTTCTAGAAAGAGTTTGGGCTTGATTTGATCTAGAGAAATTTGCTTTAAAAATTGTCCTAAAAAATCTAGTCGAAACTGGAATTTCTGGTACATGAATGAATGAATGAATGACGTTAACTCTGGGAGCCTAATTCTGAAACTTGTAGTGCGTCTGTGGCAATGTAACAAATCTAAGTATGTGTCCATTAGTATGAAGATGGGTGTATGGAGCCTTAGGCCGCGATCACACAGCCCTTTAAAGCAGGAGGAACTGGTGTTTCCTCCCACATTTAAAGGGACCATTCACAACGGCTGGGACAACTCCCGCGCCGAAGCGGGCTCAATCGCGGGTTCCTCCTGCATTTTCCGTCCTTGGGAAAATCAAGTATTTTCCTGGTGGTCGTGCGAGGAACCTGCGATTGAGCCGATCTGGACAGCCCTCTCTCACCATGATTGTGAGAGAGGGCTTTCCAGATCATCCCTCTGGGGTTCTGCCCCCCCCTTTTACACTTGGGCGCTTGGGCACTCAAGCGCCCAAGTGCAAAAGGGAGGGGAAACTTACCAGGCGGCCGGCAGGGCCATACAAAAATCCAGTTCCTTTAAATCCAGGAGCCCTCCTGGATTTAAATGCCTGTGTGACCACAGCCTTATAGAAGTAGGACTGAGGCTTCTGCTGCTTGGCAGAATTATTTCTCCTTCCCCCTCCCTCCCTCCCTCCCTGGAATTACACTGACTTTCATGAAATGCTCCCTTCCTGTTTTGATGCTTTCCATTACCAGTCATCTGTCAGTAGAAGTATCTCATACAAAACCTTCCACGTCGTCCTCAATTCACTCCTTTGTCATCACACTCCAGTGTTTCTGACCTCACAGTTAATTACTTTGATGGAACTCTTCTTGCTGTAGGCCACTGTCAGAGAGATGATTTGAATGCCCCTGACCACTGAAACAAATGTAGATCTGTTTTTCCTGTGAATGGGTCATCTCCGTGAAATCCTGTGGTTGCAATGTGCTCATTTGGTGAAGTTCTAGGAAAGTCCCAAAACTGCATCTCATACAGTTTCTGGACTTTCTTGAAACTTGGTTGTTTTAGTGAAACAGTTTCATACTTGGTGTAAATTTTCTCCCAAGTTCTTAGGGGCCCTGAACAAGGAAGTATCTGGGGTCCACCACTTTTTTTTCCTGAAAGGATATCTAGTTTTGTATACTTCTTTTTTTTTTTTAAGCTCTATTTTGATCACCTGGGGTTTGATCAGAAGGCAGGAAAGTGTTCATAGTGGGGGCACATTTGGTTGCTTAGCAATGGCTAGCATTTCTTTGCCCTTTCTAAGAGTAGGTGTCTGACTAGTTTTGAGGATCTTGCTAAACTGTGGCAGAGTGTTAGACCATACATCTTTGTGAGTGGATGATTAGGTTGGTTCCGTCTAGGCCTTTTTCAAGCAGTGGGTGGCTGCTGAGATATTGCTGCCAGTGCAGGGCATAGCTGTGGCAATCATTTCACCAGGCTTCGCCATACATTTGCTCTGTGACCTTTTGGGTTTTTTGCTGTTCTCTGCTGCCTCGCATAGAAAAACTTCTGCGTGCCCTCTGTTGTTTCTAAGCTACTACAGTGGGAACCATTAATAGCCTTTGATCAGCTTGTGGCATATTTTTGTTCTCAGAGAGACAAGTGACTGAAATGAGAACCTTTCCTAAGGCAGAAATCTATCAGACAGTTGAATGCCTTTTGAAGTTCTGTACCTTAAAAAAATTGTGTTAAATGTTGTAAATTGATGTGACTCACACACGTTAATTAGTAACTGATTTTTTGCAGCATCTAGAATATTGTGCCAGTGAACAAAATCATGGACACTGCTGCCCAGAATATTGGGGTTGCTTGCAGGCCTTTGTTTAGCTTCCTTAAAATCCCCAAAACTGTTTACAGTACACTTAAGAAACAAATAAAAATCGTTAAAAAATTAGCATTGCAGTGGCCAGTTTCCACTTCTCCTTGCTGTATCCTTATTCACTAATCCAAGTCAGTCGCTGTGTAGAAAAGGCATATGGCATTATACCAACTACACTGGCTACCGTACTGCTTCTGGGCTCAATAAAGGGTGCTGGTTTTGACCTTTACTGTCATAAATAGCTTAGGCCCTGAGTACTTGAAGGACTGCCTCCATTCATATCAACCAACCTGAGACTTAAGATCAGTCCAGGGGGCTTTCTCCTCTGAGAACCAGCCATAGAGGAGCTTTGACTGTGGAACCCAGGAGAGAGCTTTTTAGGCTGCTTCCCACAGCTACCCCCCCCCCCCCCACTGTAGAACGACCTCTCTCAGAAGCAGAGAATTGCTTCTTCCCTAAAGGCCTTCAGAACAGGTTTGAAAACCTGCCTTTTCTAGGCAGCAACTGAGTTGGATCAATGAAGAAGGGTGCAGCAAGGAGGAGTGGAAATAGGTCGGTGTCCAGATTGAAAAGGATCTATATACTCTGCTTCATCTGTGTTGCTTGGTGCTGCTTGGACACCACTCTTTCCAAGACCTTCCTGCTTAAAATGGAGATTGGATAGTGGCCTATTATTTAGATGTGTGGTAATTTCTTTAAGAGGGATTGGACTATAGTCTGTTTTAACACTGCAGGCATTGTGTCTTTCTGTAATGCATGATTGATAATTGGTATGTCATATGCCCTAACCCCCCAGTGATAAAGGGGAGTAAGTAAGCTCCAGTGCAAGGGAGAAGATGCTCAGGAACAATCGCTTTGAGCCTCCCAATTCCAGTCTTCCACATGACTACCAAACCTGCATAGATTTTCCTTTAGTCAAAATCCCACCAGGTAAGTGGCTGTACCAATGAAATAGCATTGATTTCCCCTAGCCCCAGACTTGATGTTTCACATCATGCACAGTACACAGAATGAAGATATGACCAATTGTGTGGGTGGGATCAGGTATTTTGTTAGACAGCCCAATGGTTGTCATGGCAGCTGTGAATTCCTGAACCATGCCAGAAAGTGACTCCTCAGCATTCATGCTGTAGTCCCTCAGGACTAATCGCCTAGGAGTCTGCAGCACCAGTGCTGAGATCAGCTCTGCCAACTCAGGAAGGGTGTCTATTCAGCAATGGGATGGAGGAACCACGGAAGAACCCCAGTCCTTTCTCAAGATTTCAACCTTGTATACAGATCTTCAAAATTCATAGGATGACTTGACATACAAGGTGCCTGAGAAGCATAAGAACATAAGAGAAGCCAATGCTGCATCACGCCAGTGGCCCATTCAGTGCAACACTCTGTCACACAGTGGCCCAAAATACCAGGTGCCATCAGGAGGTCCACTAGTGGGGCAACTGTGGTATCATGACCTATGTATACATGTGAATCACAAAAGCTTAGACTGTAGAGGTTGTTTTTAAAAGTAAATAATTTTTAAGAACCCAAGCTCTAGTCATTCATCATGTCTTGTGTGGAGTCATGGATGACCCGAAATCCTGGAGAGTCACTAGACTGGAGTTTCACCTTTTGAATAATAGTAGTAGTAACATTGATGGGTATAAACATGCATTTCTGTTAATAGGAACGAAGATCAGATTTGCTGTTCCTCAGTGGCGTGGGGTTTTAAAGGTTTCACCTCCTCCCGCAGATGACACATTGAAGCAAAAAATAGAACAAGACAGAACACACAAACCCACCCATCGTCCCTGCTACCATCAGCTGTGTGAGCAATGCTGAACCCTTTATTTAAAAGCTGATGCTTTCCCCACCCTCTACTCCCACAGTTTCAGCACTGCTGGTTTATGGCCACCGCTTCAGTTTTCTGTTCTGATTAGCTGACTGTGGCAGGTGGTGGGGATTCAAACGGATCTCTCTTTTACTGGCCAGCACGGATGCAGTGCTATAACAGGCTGCTCACTGTGGTCAAAGGATTGTGATTGGTCCAAGCAGAGATCAGGTATCTGCAGGGCAGGTATCTCAAGGTGACCTAAGCAAGTACTCAACTGTGTTTTTGATTCTGCTGGTAGTTACAGTGTAAGGTCACTCATCTGCATGTGACTACTGATGGCCTTAGCACTTCATAATTGGGAACCAAAGGTCTCTCAGCTCAGGCAGAGGTCTTTGATGGCACTGATCTTGTCAAGACTGGGAATAGCCTTGCACTACAAGGCTATGGTGGGGATTGTTCTCTGTCTCTGGCATACAGGGTTGCTCAGGAGGAGGCATGGACACACAATGGGTTTTTGACATTTCATCCCCTTGAACTCCAGTGAGACACCAGTGACTGTGTCTTTGTCAGCCCCTCTGGTTAAAGGCTGCTGGTGTCTCAGAGGCAGGTGGAAATCAGGCCACTAGAAGGATAAGAATCAGGTGGCTTCCCCAATGGTGAGCTGCTCAGACTGAGTGCAACCAGCAAGTCTGTGGGTCTTCAGGAAGATCATGGGCTACTATGCCAACCTTTGGAATGGCTTGAAGCCCCTCCTCTTTGCCTCAGTAGTGCAGGGACCCAGTGTCTAGTCTGTACAGCTCTCAGTTTGAGACTCTTGGTGCTGGCTGTCATTCTCTGAAAGTATCCTGTCTTCAGTTCTCCCCCTCCTTGGATGTCCTGAAAGAGACAATGAAGGATTTGTGTGGCTTGTCCTTGCTGCTATGAGAACCAAGAGACAATGAGAGCAGAACTACAGTAGTCAGTGTCAGTCAGCGGATCTCTGCTTGCTTTGTGTGGGTAGTGGTTCTCGATCTTCTGTTAGGGACCTGGGAAGCAAAGCAACCCTTATGAAAAGCACAGTTTCTTGCTATGTAGATTGAGATGGGGAAACAGGCATTAAGCTGAAGGAAGAAACCAAGTGCTTGTGGGCTTTGTAAGAGAAAAGATAGATTCAACTTCAGTTGTGTGTACTAACTTGGAACAGACTTGAGCATTTGTATCAGCAAAGTGCCTTGCAAGCTGGCTGTAGCGGATTGGTGATGGTTTATCGCTCTTCCCCTGAAGACGAGAAAGCGCCCCCCCCCCCCCCCATATTTATGAAATGACTCCATTCGATGGCACTGTGAAGCTGCAGTGGTGACAAAATTAATATCCTTGATGCCATCCAGGCCACTTAGTATATCTTCAAACATATTTGATGTAAGGCTGTTTATTATACGAATTTCTTTTTAGCTGATGGATCATGTTCCTTTTAAACAAATAATGGCACTTAGTGTAGATACTATTAAAACCTCAGAATATTGTGTCTCTTTGAGACATGGATGGAAGCATATACACATAAGCTACCATTTCTTTAATCTTTTTTTTTGTTAAAGCAGCACACTGAGGGCTAAAACAACTTTTAAAATTTCAATGTGTATCCTTGCATGTGTGGTTTTTTTGCGGGTTAAAACTGAGTCTCCCTAATCCTAAACTATTCTTGTATTTAAGCAGAGTCTTCCATCTCTTGTGCTCTAACAGCTGCCCCCTTCCCCCGCCCACTTCACCCATCACTAGCCAAGGACAGGTAGGGCTTTGACAGGCAGGAGAGGACACTCCCGAGTCAAGTGTTCAAATTGCTTCCCTTTTCAAGAACAGCCAAAGGTACTGGCAGAGAACCTGCTTGAAGGTGTCCTAGGAAATACAGGCTTCATTACAGGCTGGAAAAATCTCCTAACTGTTCTGCTACAACTGTAAAAATTAGGAATCTCTCTAATCTGAGCCTTTGGAGGGTGAGATAAAATCCTTTATTAGTGACAGAAAAGCCCAAGAGACCAATTCAATTTTAAAAAACTTCTTAAGTTAACCAGCATATCCAACTTGTCTTCTGTGCATTAGAAAATGGCATCTAATACTCAGGTCATGTCACGTTTTGTGAGTTGAAACTAATAACTGAGATTGTGCCTGAAAAATCTGCAGAAGGTCAGTGCAGGACGAGAATAGAGAACGACAGATGAGGTGTGATCCTGGTGACCCGACAGGAGATGAGTTGCTTATATTCTGCAGTAGCTGAAGCTTCTCAGAGTCATCAAGACTTGAAGAATGTTGGCAAGTTTATCAGGAGAGTACATATTGTGATGAATTGGATACCTCCTCTCTGTTTTCCTGTTCAATTTGTTCTCCAGCCCTTTTGGCTCCTGAAGTCTCTAGGCATTTTAGGAAGCTGGAATGAGCCAATGGAGAGGTTTGTTCTGTGCTGCCATAACAACTGTCTCCATGGAAATGGAGATCCAATGAGAGAACTTTTGTAAGAGAACTTCTTATCATTGCTCCATTTCGGAACCTTTTTAAAAAAAGAACAAATGTTGTCAGCCAGCCACAGAACTTGCAATCCATGTCTTCTAATTCTCCCATGGCCTGCTCTCCGTCTGGAATTGCATTACGTGGCTATGGAATGTGGCACTTGTTAATGCAAGCCCAGATTGTTTTGTTTTGCTTTTTGTGGGTGCACTTTAATCACACACATTTGTATGTTGCTCTATAAATAGTAAGCCCCAGTATTTGTGTGTGGACGCAGAGGGTGGAAAAAGAGGGGGGGGGGACATTCCGCAGCATTGGTGACGGTCCCACGTTAGAGAATACCTTTCCTTGCAGAAAAGTATGAGGAGGTTAGGTTTATCCATCTAAAGCCCTATTAACCAAGGCTTTGCATGCATACTTCTCTCATCCTCTCATCCTATTTAAGGAATCTCCTCAGCTGCAGAGAGTAGCAGGAAGTTGCTAGTCCTGGGGAGATTGATCTCCGTGTCCTTCAAGCTCCCAGGATGCATTGCTGGGCTTTCCAGGGTTCTCTTGCCCACTGGTTCCCTGTTGCTGTTGGGCCAGAACTCCATTCAGCAATGAATGGTGACTGCCTCTTCGCTGGTCCCAAACAGAGATGCAGTTGGTCTTCAAGGGCACTGGCTATCACATACATCTCCAGATCTTATTTTATCCCCTCTGATTCTTTTGGTAGAACCTTTGCTGCTAAATCCTGGGAATCGAGCACGTGACTTCAGAGCCCAGTTCTTCCTTCTCCCCATTGACCTTTGTGGTGTCACAGGGACACCTTACTTCTGCATTGAAGATATCATGGGTCCTTCCTTCATAAAACTGTGATTCCTTGATCAGCTCACACTCAGGTGAAGTTTAGCTGTAATTCAGTGTTTTATTCCTGTGTATCACTCAGGGGAGGTGATTTTGGCTGAAAAGTGGAATAAAAATATAATGAAATGTAAAATAAATCATCTTTTCCAAGTAATTCAAACATGGGCTAATACTTGCAGGAACTAGGTATGTCGCTTCTGTTGCTGCAAGTGAAATAACAGCATTTCAGTGTATTCTCAAGTTTGTGGATGTTTCCCCCCTTTGTCTTGGTGGGGTGTTTGCATAGGCTTTAGCCTTTACCTTCCAACTTTTTGTGCCTGATCATAAGAGTTACTTAGAAATACAGAAATTGATTTTTGAACATGTATTGTAGCAGGGAAGCTGTTGTGCCTCAGCAGTTGCAGAGGTGCGTCATTGTTGTAGGTGGATGAAGGGTGGAGAGATCTGGGCAAGAGACATAGATGAGGCAAAAGAAATTACTTTGTATAGGCTGAGAAAAGGATGAACTCACCCTTCCTGTCTCTTCAGATTTTGTCCCTGTCCTCCTCCTCCTCAGTACAGTTCATTGACCTGTCTGGCCATCGTTCCACACAGGTCCCCTGACCTTTGAATCAGTTATTCTGGGGCAAGGCTTGTGGATTGCTGGATCCAGTCTACTATATAGAAAGGTTTAGAAAATCGTGTTCTGTGTTCCCAGGCTCAAAGACCAAAAGAACAGTGAAGTCCAGTGTACTTTAAACAACAACAACAACAAAAGCCTCCATCGTAAACAAAGTGACTTTTGATGCTGGAATATTTCTTGTCTGCAACACCAGGGTTTTGATTGCCTGAATTTGAGGGGAGGGCAAACGGAGAATAGATACACTGCCTAGTACTCAATCAAGGCATGCACCCCTTGGTGTACACAGTCCCCATAGTTGGCAACCTCATTAGGGGGATTAATCGGCTCAATTTGTCTCTTGTCTTGTAGACAATATCAAGCTGCTGATTTTTAACTAAAACGTACTGCGCCCTAGTGTTGATTAAAGCTTGCTAATGGTCCATCGCATGCAGGTTGCAATTTTGAGTTATCAGAAATGGGAATCATCTCTATTTATCAAACTGATTAGTGGCCCTCTTACTTGCGTAATTCCGAGATGCAAGCAGCACATTTCTGTTAGTAGAGATGTGTTAAAAATGCTCTTTTAAAAATAAAACTAAGCATCGGTGTTAGATCAAGCTTGAAGGCTTTAAACATCCTGCTTGACAACATGTGTCATCATCTCTGGGTTGAAAGCCCTATATAGGTCAAGGCAGTAAATATTTGTCTCAATCCATAACTGTGGAAGAAAGAAAGAAATTATTTTTGAAGCTGTGTGCCAAGAGGAATACAGGACACAGTGTGCCGCCCAGAATCTGATGCACGAGGTCTCTCCTACCTCTTATCACGTGAGAGACCATTTGCAGATTCTCTTATATGGGCTTCTCTTTTCTTTTTAATAACGGCAGTAGCTTCTGAGTAAAGCATTGTAGAGTATTTTACACAAGCTTGTAAGTGTTGAGAAGCTCGATCTAAATCTTAAAGAGTGAAGCTGACTTCTAAGAACATACTAATTGCCATTTGGAGAGAATGTGCCAGGGAACATGCAGGGTGTTTTTTTTCTAGCCTAAACACCTGTGACGTACCCCCAGCCTAACTCTTGGGTGCAACCAAGTACACGAAACCAACTCACAAAAACATTTTAGGCGCTCCCTTTGGATGCTGAGGACTGATTAATATCTTCGTATAACTCTTCCCACGTAAGCTGCTAAGACTTCTTTTGTTGTTCAGTTGCATAGTCGAGTCCAACTACATTGGCTGTTTGTTTCTGGGCTCTAAGGTGCTGGTTCTTAGCTTTAAAAGTCCTTTGCAACCAGCGACGTATGTACCTGAAGGACCATCTCTCCTTGGATGAACCTGTGCGCCATTTGTGCTTCTCTTACCAGTGCCTACTTATGGCCCCTTCAATTCAAGCTGTATGAACCTCCTCTACCCCATTATATGCTTTTCAGGCTATCTTTCTGATATGATGGGATGGTTTGCTGGAAGAGTTTTGGAAGATTTCACTGCTATTGGCCTTTAGGAAACTGGTTGTGTTCCAGTAGGACTTTTTGCTTTAATAGTGAGAATAGCCTCTCTTTTAATTGGTTTTAGTCTGCTGGTGGTCTGATTTTTCCCCCCAGTGGTATTTTGAATTGTTGCATTTGATTAGCAGCTGTAGTACCTGTACCTGTGTGTTGTGTTCCTAAATTATTCATATGGCTTTTTAATCCATTATATTGCCTTGTAGGCCTTGTTTGGAAAAGGTTGAATACAAAATATTCTAAACAAATAGCCAAAGAACCCCAATAATAACTGAGATATAAGCTTGAAAACAAAATTACAGCGAGATATAGGTAGGCACAGAAACTTAACTTGCAAGTTGTGCTTTATTTTAAAGGAAAATCAAAATTTAAATGATGTTAAATAAAGGTAAACAAAGAAAGTTTCTGAAAGTGGAAAAAGACATTCCAAGTTGTAAAGTACAGGTTTTCCATACTGCCTGATGAGAAGACAGAGCCAGAAGGAGTGTAAAGCTTGAGTTACCAACTGCTCAAGCTGTTTCAGAATGGAGGCAGCTTCATGGTTTCTCAGAAGAACGAGGCCATTAGGAATTGGGTGGTTCTTCTCACACTGGGGTGAAAAGCAGCTGAAGCATACATCATAGTTTAGAGTGTCGAACTCATTTGTAATGAGGGCCAGATCTGGCATAAATGAGACCTTGTCGGGGCCGGCCATGTGTGCCATAAAATGTAATGCCACATAGCACAGATATAAACCTTATAAAGGACACAGACAATCACAATTAAAGATTTTTAAACTTTAAATAAAACATGGTTAAAACACTAGCAATTTAGCAATATTTTGCCTATTTAACAGTCTCTCATAACTGACACCTCTGCTCGGAGTTATTGCATCAAAATGTCTGTGCTGTAGCAAACTTATGCTGTTCAGATGTGTATCTGTAAGCTGCAAACCTACTTTTGATTTATTGACATTTGTTACAGAAATCTCACGCTCAGTGTTCCTAGCCTAGGTTCCAGGGGAAAACATTAAATGGCTGGACATTGCAACCTTTTGTACATAAGTTGCTTCATGTGTTTGTCAAGAACATGAGAAGGCATCCTAACTCAGACTGAGGGCCATGTGTTTGTCTACAAAACTATACTGTCCCCCAGAGAAATAACTACAACTTCCTACAAAGAGGGTGAACTTGGTCTGGACAAACACTCTCAGTCTAATCCCCCTCACTGGCTTGTTGTTAATCCTCCTCTAAAATAGTTCACATTGCTTTCTTACTGAGAAAGTCTGGATCATGAGGGCATGAATACAGTGAAAAGGGGGAGGGAACCCAGTTGCACCCAGGAAAGCCCTGTCATAAAGAGCCCAACAACACACACACACACACACACACACACACACACACACACACACACACACACACACACATATACACAAGCTCATATCTGGAACAAAACTTTGTTGCTCTTAAAGGTGCTTGGTATTTCTCCCATGTGATTGAGGCAGCCCAGCAAAACAAACTCACCCTCCTTCCCTCCCTCCCTCCCTTCAGGGAGGAGCCTCAGCCAGTGGAAGGAAAGAAAGGTTGCCCTTTGTCTCCTGCAGCCTGGCCAGGAAGTGAGCTCTAGCTGTTCCCTCCCTCCCTCTGGGAGGAGGAGGAAGAGGAACCTCAGCCAGTTCTTCACCAGACTCTCTCAATTGCACAGGAGAGCCTTGCCTATCAATCTTTCCTGTGCGATTGAGAGAGACTGGTAAAGCAAGCTGTAACTTGACAGCAGCAGCAGAACTGCAAATGGAAGTAAGAAACAGCCAGGGCCTTGTGGGCCTGATTGGGGCCCTCTGAGGGCCTGATCCAGCCCCCAGGCTGCATGTTTGACACCCCTGGTTTAGATGAAAAGAGAAGCTGTAGGCAACACGGGATCAAAACTAGGTGCTCAGGACTGGCAGTTTTCTTAGCCAATCAGAAAGAAGATTGATTGCTCCTAGCCATTGACAGAGTATTCACATCAGTGTTTGAGTCTTGATATAAATGTAAGAGAAGAATGCGCTCAGCTAGACTACACATTTCTCTGTCTGAACAAAGTGGACATGTGCATGCATGTAGGTCCTCAGTAAATGTATTGCTGATGGGGGGAAGCTGTGGGGTGCAGGCATGAAGAAGCTGGTCAAGTTTAGGTGAACAAAATTTAAAATGTAGCCCAATAACTGGGGTTGTCACTCTTTGCTCAACCAGATCAGACCATGGTAGTCCTGTGGCCAGCTAGGTGTCACTGGGAAACTCACAAGCTGGCCTGATGACAACTATCTGCAATCAGACTAGAGGAACACTGCTTATGAATCTGGAGATTCCATTTAGCTGTAATGAATGGAAGGACTTGTATTTCTATGGATATGTCCAACCTCCCCCCTCCCAGTTATTTATGCCAGTATCCACTGCATCATCTCATGATAATGTATTAAATTGATTAGGTCTGTGTTGAGTAAGAAAAGTACTTCTCTCTGCTCTGAACCATCAGTTTCATAGAATGACGTGGAGTTGTTTAATATTATGACAGGCAGCTGATCTTTTAAACTGTCCAAGCAGTTCATAATTTTATAAAGCTCTGTTGATAGCCTTTTCAGTAAATTAAACAACCCAGCCTAAATAGCCTTTCTTCCTAGGGGAGGATGATTCAATCCAGTGATAATTTTAGTTGCCCTTTTCAAACCCTGGTATATATTCTGAGATGGGAATTGTACACAGAACTGTATACAGTATTCTAAATGCGTTTTGTGCCATAATGGCAAGATATTTGCTGCTATTTTCACTCCCTTTCCTAATGATTCCTAACATTGAGTTTGCCCTTTTCACTGGTGCAGCACAAAGAGTTGACATTTGTAGTGGACTTTCCACTATGACCCAAGATGTTCCCTGGATGTCTCAAGACAAGCAATTAGACCTTATCTGCACAAAAATGTTGATGATAGTTGCAAGTCAACTATCTACTTCTTTGCTACCCTGATTTTTTCGTCTCTCAGTAGCGCAACCAAAGTCTTTGTGGGGAGGAATATTTTGTCTCCCTAGTATTAGATTGCTTTTTTGGCATGAAATTTCTATCCATAAGGACCCTGAATACATTTAGCTTCTTTTAATATTTATAATTTATTGGTCTTAATGTGTTCTTTGAAACTTAGAGCAATACTACCGTTAGTACAATCTTCCCTTTCTATAAATCTGATTTCCTAGGGTAACGGTTTCCCATTCTGTGAATATCAGAAAAATCAGTTTCTATTTTCTATAGAAAATTCACTTACCTTAGTTTTCCAGTTTTTAGAATTGTTGTACAAACACATGTGTATATTCTGTCGGTAGAGAGGAGGAGTCTCCAACACTGTTGAATATATGGGCACTTTTGGAATCTGAGAAAGGGTAGTGTGCAACACTACAAAATGGCTACAATCGGGACAATTGTAAAAGGTTAGGAGTTCTTAAGCCAAGCATGCTCTTATGATCCGGCAGCTATTTCCAAATTGATGCTCCCTGCAAACCCAAAGAAGACGCCTTTTGGAGACTTCTGAAGCACCTCCGGCTCTACTGACGTGGCGGCAAGCCAAGACTGGCTCTTTGCTTAAAGGATGAGCTGTTTTGGGGAAGAGGCAAGTGGATACCAGGAAATACATAGGTGGCACCATGGTGCCCACAAACACCGTGTTGAAGACCACTAACACAGGAAAAGACCCCCCCCAAGTGTCTTAAATTTGTGTGCAATTTTCTCTTATTTATTAGATTTTTAAATGCTACCCTTTCTCCAGAGAACTCAGGGTGGTGCATCCTGACAACAATTGTATATTACAGGGGTGGGCAAATGGCGGCCCGAGGGCCACATGCGGCCCTCCACAGAGTTTTTTGCGGCCCGCCAAGACAGTTGGCCACTGTCAGCACCTGAGAAGCTGCAGCTTGAACTTATTGACATGCAGTCAGATCACACTGTGAAAGAAATGTTTAATGCTGTGACATTAGTTGATTTTACAAATCTTTGTCTGCTGAAAAATTTCCATGTATGAAGAAATTTGCCGGGAAAATGTTCTCTATATTTGGGTCTACATATATTTGTGAGCAAAGTTGCTCTTGCATGAAGATCAACAAGAGTGAATATAGACCTTAACAGACATTTGACAGACATTAACTTGCAGGCTGTGATGAGAATCTCAACAAGCAATCTCACTCCTGATTTCAAAAAAATTGTAGAAAAGTGTGATAGGGTACATTTGTCTCATTAAACTGATTCTAAAATTAAATGTGCTTGCAGGTATAGATGATATGAAATTAGTACAATAAATAAATTGAATAAAACTACCACTATTTTATTTAATTTATATTTATTGATTTTTATGATACAATTTATACTTTTTCTGAAATGCAAAGTTAACTAATGAATGCAATAATTTTAAAAGGTGCGGCCCTCCGCTAACCTCCACTCCCACAAAGTGGCCCCCGAGCCAAAACAATTGCCCACCCCTGGTATATTATGATAGATAAAGCAAAAAGAGGAACTGGCCTAGTATCATCTAATGAGCTTCAGGGCTGAAATTCTCCATGTTACTCTTTTTTTTATTGGCTTCCAGTTCCAATGATTGTTTATTCAGTGTTTATTCTATCCTTGCTTTGAGGACGGAGACAAATTAAAGCGTTATGTCTAATAACTAGCTGGAGCAGGTAGCCTCTCTGAAAATGCTCTTTTGGAGGCCCAGAGTTTCAGCTGCCTCCTAATCTAAATATGACTTCAAAGACCCTTGATTAGATTTTCCAAGGGCATTGGTACACTTATGTGCGATAACTACTGATACACTGTGTATTGGCATTATGACAGATTTTTCTGGCTGGCCTCTTAATGACTATATCAAGCAAGCAAATTGTCCTTTCTGTACTTGCCTCCTCCTCCATTTGTTCATTATTTTATATGGGTGGTGGATCTGCAGTGATTCTTGGGAGATTTTGTTTTTCCCCTTCAGTATGGCTGCCCTAATGCTAATATAAAGGCCTGTATTTTCGTGAGGTTTAAACATCTCATCATTACTTAATCAGTTATGCAGAGTTTTTTTCTAAAAGGTACATTACATAGGCTTCTTCCACACTGGAACAATTCTCTGTGTAGCTTCCATAGCCACTGTGTATGCAGAGACATTTGCAGGGGCAGCAGAGAATCTAGATGGCAGATTTCCTCACACTTTCATTGATTCAGCTCTTCCACAACCAGGATTCTACTTTCTGCATCACTGGAGGGATTTTGGGGGCTTTTAAAAACTAGCTGTTGATATATCACTATAGTGTTATATCAATCTATCTACTGGTTCCCCCGAATTCCCTTTCACTGCTGAGTTAAAAGGGGAGAGGCATATTTCCAGAATGAAAAGAGCTAGAAACTTCTTTTTTAAAAAATCAGAACTAGGAGTTCAGGGGAACTAAGAGATTGTTATAATGCTGTAGCAGCATGTCAGTTGCCAGTTTTCTAAAATGAAAAAAGCCTTCGGGGGGGGGGGTGAAGGAAAGGCAGGAAATCCTACAGAAGTGTGCACCTTCCTGTTCACATGGCACACAAATGCACTTTGCTGCAGATGTTCACAAGCTTGGTTAGATGCCATCTTTTTAGGAAGATTGCAAAGTGGAAGAAAACACTGAAAGCAGATGATGGTGGCCAATGCCATGTGGATGCTCCAGAAACAAACAAACTGACTCCTGCTCCAATTTGGATGTCAGACCTCTGTGTGGAAACAGCAATAGTTTATTTTTTTATTAGGGGTCCCATGCAGTTAACTAAAATAATTCATGTTACTTCTTGCTTAGCTGTTCATAGGATGCAGTGCTGGTGATGCTTTCACAACCACCCTGTGAGTTTGTGAGAGATGGGGTTGGTATAAGGGTGAAAAAGTGATATTTTAAGTTATCTAAATATGTATATTTATTGAGACTTAGCAGTGTCTGAGGCAGCACACACAAAGGGAATTATGCTTGGTTTTATTGTCTTTACTGATATCCTGTTCTGTATAATAGCTGGAGCATTAAACTAAGATTGGGGACTCAAGTTCAGATCCAGACTGAGACATGGAAACTCACTGGATGACACAGGGCCGATCACTCTCTTTTTCAGCCTAACCTACCTCACTGGGTTGTGAGGATCAAAGGGAAGAGGAGAGAGGCTGAGAGCTACCTTATTCCACTCTAAGTTTCTCAGAGGAAGAACAGGAAAAACTGTGGTAGATTCTGACTTCTTGCTTGCTTAGGGCCCCTGACAGAATACAACCTATTTGGTTTGGGGTAGGGTGGGGGTTAGAGAGACGTGTTCTGTATCTTGCCACTGAGTGGCAGCAAGCCAAGGAGAATATGCATTTCATTCCCAACGACTTGGAAAGGGCAGCCCCAAATGCTTGCTGGCCCATTCCCATTTTCTGTCACTGCGGTCATATGTCACCCCGTTCAGCAAATTTCAGTACTACAGAGTAAATCTAGATAAAAATGGGGGGGGGGGATTCAAAGAGCAAGTTGCTCTGTTCACCCATTTCACAAGGATTGCTGCTGATTGTCTTTACCATATCCCCATTAGCTTCTGTCTCTTGTTTTCCCACATTACTGACTGCAACTACCATTTTGCTTTGTCTATTTTTAACCTTTTCTTTGTCTGGAGGTTGCCAGAGGCTAGAAGGACAGAGCTTGGAGGGAAGGGGGGGAGAGGCAAGGGTTCTGTGTGATTTGACTGACATGATGACACACAATCTTTTAACCACTGACAGTGGCTCTTTCGAGGGCACTGGTTGCTATGAGCTTTTTGGCAGAAAGGTTCAGCCACCTGCTTTTAACCCTTAAAATCCCACGGCAGCCCTTTCAGTGGTATGGCAGCATGCGCTCTGTGTTTGATCTGTGAGTTATCTTGCCCTTATAGAATGTTAGCACTGCAGTGGTGTAGGGAGCAGGGGCAGCACTATAGCCACTTTCTGGTGCCTCTTTGGAGAGCAAAGTGTACCCTGGAGGTGACTCAGACATTTAGGCTCACCTGCAGATGCTCCTGGAACTGTCTTCCATGTGGACATTTTGTTTCTGCTGCTTGTAGTTTTTAGCTTTCCTGGGTTTGTTTCCTGCTCTTTTTTATGCTTACCCATTATTATTTTCAGATACCCAGCATCTTGTTATCTTCTCCCCAGGAAACAGGAGCAGTTCCAGTCGAATCCTGACAGTTACAATGGAGCTGTACGAGAGAATTATGCCTGGTCCCAAGACTACAGCGACCTGGAGATCAAAGTGCCGGTGCCAAAGCATATCCTGAAAGGCAGGCAGGTAATGAGTGCTTAATTTGTTGGTTGACCTCTCATGAGCAATCAGTACCTCGCACATACAGACACCCCCCCCTGGCCCGACTCAGTTGGTGTATAGAAGTGATGGTGGCTCATGATGGGACAAACGTCTGGTTGGTATGTTTGTCTCAAATCTTCCAGCAGAGGGCCACACCTCCACTGTGGTAGAATGCAATAGCCCTCTGTAATAGAGGCCTATAGGAAATGGCTGTAGGACGGCAACTCGACTCAGACATTCAGTTCACCTCCTCAAGGCTCTTTTTCTGACCTGTCAGCAGAATATATCGCACATTTGCTCGTTCCCCCCCCCCCCCCCTTGCCCTCTGCACAACTGCCCTAAATAAGCTCACGGCCATAGATACGATGTTTCAATTATCCAGGGATAGCTACCCAATAACTCATTTTGGTTTCAAACTTGCTTACGCATCGGAAGGATGAATCCAAGTGAAGTGGATTGAAACTCGTTGTCCCCCCGGCAAGGTCTTGATTTACTTCTTTCATCCTAAGAAAAAAAAGGACAGTGTAAGCAATAGCGGGGCTATTATCTCAGCTGGGTAGAGGTCAGTTCCATACGTGGTGGCCTGAAAATGCCCGAGATAATCAGCAAACATTCCTTTAGCAGTAATTATAATTTCAGCATTGTTGTTCTGAGATGATACACTCTAAACCATTATCGTGTGGACAACTTCATTGGTTTCTAGCTGAATTTTTCCTGTGGGATGCTATTTACCAGGATTTCTTTTCTGCTGAGTGCCCTGGGATTCTGCCTCATGGTGTGTGAAGTATTTTTAATTGTTGCTTGCTGGAGAAACTCTTTATGTATGCAAGCAGGCCTGAAGCCAGGATAGTGTCTCTTGCTAAAGCATGTGGCAGTGGTGGGCATCAATTTCCTTCCACGTGGCTACCTCCTGCCCATGATGTGCCAAGAAAGAGGAGTGAATTTGGTGAAGCCATAATTCAGAATGAGCTGACCATCTGATTTCTTCCTGGCTGTTACCTTTGCCTCAGCTGCTGCATGGAAGCTGCAGAAACCCTTGCGTAATCAGCCTGCTGCAGACAAGTCTAGCATTTTAAAATTTGTCTTGGTGATTATTCAGAAGGAAATTTCCTTTTCCCTAATAGAGATGTGACTTTAAATCTCTTTCCTCCACATTAGTTTAATAGCTTGTACCTACAGAACGCTTCTAGGTGATTAACTCCCATCTCCACCTTTGTCTTTCTTCCTTTCCATTGAAATATCTCTTCTTTTTTTCCTGGACAGCCAAAATAAACCATATCTGTCTTCAAGGGGGCTGCCGTGGTGATCTACCTGTTAGCCAGAGGGCAGTTGAGGAATGATACGCAGACATACTGACTGAAGTGGTTGGAAGCAGGGCTTTTTTCTCTTTTTTTTGCTTCTTGCTATCAGGAAAGCTGGGGGGGGGGCAACAGTTCTGAATCTTCTTTCCATCTGTATGCGGGGTGACTGAATTGAGACACTTGGTTTTTGTACATTAGCTTCAACCCACATTGCACTGTGTCATGCCAAAATATCTCTCTTGTTGTAGGAACATTAACTGAAAGTACAGACCTAGAGATATGGGTTGATGGCACAGCTTATAGTAGATACAGAGCCAGCAGAGGGAGCACAAAACATACCTTAAAAATAAAAAAAGGAGCAGAATTTCTTAGCATGTTAGGGAGGGTATCAAAATACACACTGACTTCTGTGCAGTTTGCTTCCCTGGTCTTGATGCGGTTTTTGGAGAAGGTAACTTCTGAGCAGGCATTTATATATCAAAATTGTCAGGTAGCATACTCAGTTAGAATGCTGCAGTCTGGAAGGCAACGGGTGCCAGTTTCATGCACTTTTTTGCTCTTTCATGGATGCTCTGTTTACCAGCCTGTGCTCCCCCAAACCTCTGCATCAGGCTATGCTCAGACTTAACCCAGCTTCTCACCAGCAGCCATAGATCACCCAGCAGAGACACAAGCCCAGAAACCAAAGCTTGCAACAAACCTGGATGCCAAGATACTCAGGCAGTATCAGCTACACCTAATAACATCAGCTACACCGTCCTGAGCTCAACTACTCTCCCATCATCCAATTTAATGTATACCATTATTTGCCATCACTACCCTTCTCCTGTGTACATTGGACAAACATGTCGTTCTCTGCATGAGAGAATCAATGAACACAAATTGGACATAAGCAGTCACAACCATTCAGAAACCCGTGAGGGAACATTTTGTTCTGTTGATTTATGACAGGAATCATGTCCAACCTTTCTACCTTTACTCCTCCCTTTCCCCCTTACATTGAGAGTTTGTACTTGAAAAATTCATGGTGGAGTTGGCACTAAGCCTCATTGCCTTGCCCCCCCACCCCAATCTTTCCTATGAGAGGAATTCCCACTCTGGTTTTCCTTCATGTATCTAACTGAAGAAGTGACTTGTGACTCATGAAAGCTCATATTGAGATAAATGGCAGTCTTTCAGCTGCCACTGGACTTTTTTTTTATTGCTCAGACATGCCTTTATCCTTAGCTTTAAAGTCTAGAGGCACCTAGGAAAGGACAGACAAGGTTGAAGTTCAAGTTAGCTTACCAAAAATTGGGCCACAATAAATCAGTGGTGTTTTGTGCTTATTGTTTTCACCCTCGATCCCTTTTTAATGAGGAGCCCAGCTTTAGCAGCGAATACGCCTCCTGTCCCTGAAAGCCATAGTTTGATGACTGATGTAGTCACTTCATATTATTTTCTGTCTCATTTTACTTTTCTGTTTCCCTGAACATAAATCCATCTGCCAGGCAGCAGCCTGGATTTTGCTTCAGGAAAGGCAAATCTTTGTATTCAGAAAATGGAATTAGCTTGCACTGTTCTTTTTTAACTTATAATTGGTACCACAATTACATTGATTTAACCATTATAATCTCATTTCATTTATTCTTGGGGGTTTTTTGGGGGGGGGGGATGTAGTATATTTAGAAGTGTGCTAGCTTATAGAAAGGATCATAAAGTGCCCTGCAGGATGCAAAAGGGTTTCCCTTTCGTCAGCCTTCTTATCCCCATTGTCTTTAATATCTTTGTTTTCTGAAAGATTATAACTAGAAAAGGTGACCATCTTTCTCAGATCCCCATTGCGCCCTTTACACTTCTGATATCTAGGCCTGAATTCTGAGATGTTGCCTCCTGCACACCTGAAGCACAGACTCAGGTGAGCCTGACTGTTGGTAATAGTGGTTGTGAGAAATTGCCACCTACTACTCAGCCAAAATCTATGGGTTTTTTTTAATGAAACAGTGCTGTCTCCCCCTCCTTACCCCAGCCATGCGTCATGAATGGCATTAATTTGTGAGGGGGCTCAAAGGGACTGAAATGGCATTCTACTTCACCCTCTGTGACTGCTCAGCAATTAATTGATCAGCTGAGAAAAGCCATTACGGTCCTGAGCTCTGCCGGTGTCAAAGCGGTGTGCTCCCCCCCCCCCCCCCTTCCAGGTTAATTTGTTGAAGCCCTCAATCCTTCCTCTTCTGAGTATACACAGCCTCAGCTGCATAGGAAGAGAATCTATAAACCTTAGTGGAATATTACCAGTGTATCCTATCAGTAGCATTTATGTGTTTACCACTGCTGGTTGGTATAGCAATGATAACTACACTAAGGGATCCTATTCTGACCATGAAAATCAGGACTGTTAAGTTGTCTGGTGCACAGTATGTCAGCAGAGTGTTGCATTTGCCCAAGTGGTTAGAATTTTTCCTGGCCTGTAGATACAACAAAAATATTTGCCTGTTTTCTGGTGATATATGAAAAAGGCTGTAATGGGGGGCGTGGCATTGGAAGAGAAGATGGTGGATGCCTAAACTGACCACTCCCGACCCTTTCCACCCTTCCCTCATACAAAGTGACAAATAACCTCAGCAATAGCCCTACGGAGCATGCGAAGAACCGGGGGAAAGCAAACTACACTGAAAGGACCTGAACTTGTTACTGCAAAACAAAATCCCTTCCTCCAAAATCGGCTGGTGCATCAGGGCGAACAGGAAACCAGCGAGAAGACAAAATGGCGTCGGAGAGCGAAATAAAAACAAAGAAAGAGCAAGCGGACGAGCTGGTTACAGTAAAAACCTTGCAAAACAGGGTGGCCCATACTATTTAAAGGTTTATGTTGTAGACTTTCTGGTTTGGAGAATGCTATGTGACAGGCTACAGGCTGCAAGATGACAGCTTAGGTGGGAAGAGTTAAGTAACCTGATGGAAAAGTTCCTTTAACTTTCATTGTGAAGCAACTGACAGTTGCTGGTAGTCTCTCTGCTTTGATACAAATTACTTGTTGCTGTAAGAAACTGTATCCTCAACTCTGAGCCTTTACAGAATGTCACAGTCCTTTAGTTTAAAGTGTTGAACATCCAACGTTTATTTGCCTTCCCAGTAAAATAAACTTGTTCAGTTTGTGTTCTAGTTCTGTTTTCCTCTTTGGTTTATAAAACAGCAGGCACAGTCTGGAGTGAGGTCTACCAAGGCAGGGTATAGGAGCCTCTTAATACCATTGCCAAGTACCTTAGGGGGTTGGTTTTATTTTAGATAGGGCCAAGGTCTGGCCACCGTTGGGTTATCTGGCAATTCCTTGAGTACCCTTATCATTTCCGGATACCTCTAGGAATCTCCAGGTCAGAACTTCCTGCAAGTAGACTAGGCCTCATTTTTCTTTTTAAGTTTTGACATCAGGACGATCATCATCATCTACTTCGGCCCCAATTCTGCCTGATAATCAGCTGTGCATCAGTGGGCAAGGGCTACAATTGGCTGGAAGTTTCCTACCATAAGCCATCATGGTGTAGTGGCCAGAATACGACCTGGAAAACCGAGGTTCAAATCCCATTCTTCCATCGAAGCTTGCTCTGTCTGTCCGTCTGTCTATCTTGATTTGTATTCCTCCCTCCCTGCCAAGCTTGCCAGGCGACCTTGGGCCAGTCATATACTTTCAGTGTAACCTACCTCTCAGGTCTGTTGGGAGAATAAAATGGAGGAAGTAAGAACAATGTAAGCTGCTTTGGGTCCCCAGTGGGGGAGAGAGGCCAGATATAAATGAAATAAATAGATAAGTAAAAATAAGCAGGCAAATGGGAACCCCAGCTGGAAGGTTCTTAGCGGCTCATGTATCTGCTGGCTTTGGTGGCAGATGGAGAAATGTGACATTGGTTTCACTCCTCAGAATTCACAAGTTATTATAGTCATGCTATCAAAAAAAAAAAATGGACGGGGACCTGCCAAGAGCTCAAAAGAGTAATTCTTTTCTGGTGCCCCTCCAGCATTCCCCATGGCCATCACTAGTGTACAGCCATATTAGTCCATGCAAAATCCAAAAACTAGAACAAAATCCATGTAACCCTTTTGGTCCAATAAAAGGTATTGCATGGCAAAATCCATGTATGACGGATTGCACAGAAAAGCAGACTTTTTCAAATGCTGCTTGTGTCAGAGAGTCAGGGAGTTCTAGAGTTAAGCTTTCCTAGAGAGAACAGCTTATGTGATTGGGTGCCCTGCTCACTCTCTGATTGGCCCACGTCAGCAGAGACAGAAAATAAAACAGCTGATCTGGAGGGAAAAAAGGTCTTTGGCAATTTGGTCTTTTGCAAATTGGTCTTTTGATGTTTGGTCTTTCTGAAGCATGGATCCTGTTGGCAGAGTGTAGCTTCTGGGGGAAGAGAGATTTAAGAATCAGTATTTTCTAACAGGCAATAGTCAGAAAAGTACTTCTACAAAGAGAAGAAGAGGAAACGCCAATGTCTTAGAGATATTAAAATAGCTCTGAGGGAGAACTTTAGTTTCTCAGTCAGAAAAGCTGCAGAACAGCCTTATACAGACAAATGATACTGGAAAAGGATTTGGCAGAAGGTCTGGATAGTTAAAGTGAACTCCCATACAAGCCAAATAGTAAAAGGAATTATTGCTTCTTAGGGACAAGGAGAATAACTTCCTGCCAGTGAAAGGGGTTGGGAAGAGAACCCTGGTCTGTGATAAAGGGGAGAAGCTTAGACACCTCAGGCGTTACTGAAAAGCTGTATCATCTAAAGGAAAACCTGTGATATCTGAAGGAAGAAATCTAGAAACATCAAAAAGAACGATGTTGTGCTGAAATATACTAAACAAAGCACCTCTCAAAGAAGAAATAGAAAGCCTTGGAAGAAAACTACAAATACACTCTCTTGAATGTTCTAAAAATTCAACTCTGTATGTATTAGAACGTTTTTTACCTCAGCAATCTCAAAACTTTGACTAATCCTATTTATACATATATTTCCTGCCTGTCAAATAAAATCTTTATTCTATTCTTGAAAGTTAATTTGCCTCAAGTGCCATTTCTCAAGTGTTTAAAGAGAACTGGGTAACTCCTGTATTTTTAGTAGAGTTCCTGAGCTGAGAAAAAGCCTAAACTAAGTATCTAAACATAGGGTGGGATGGTCAAGTCTTTTATGACAAAGAATATATACACGCTACTGTAGAGCAATTCAGTCACAGACAGGGAACTGAAGATTTGGCGGGAAAAATCTGCCAGACAGATGAGGAGATAGAGGGCTTCCTCATAGCATTTAGCACCTTTTATTGGACCAAATTGGACTAATAAAAGACATTGCATGGATTTTGTTTTTATTTTGTGTGATATTTGGTCAAGGCTTTGCTATTTCATGTGTTTACAGGTTGACAGACTCATGCTGCCTCAAGCAGGTCTCTGCAGAGGTAGCATATAACTTTTCTAAATAAGGTTCTGGACTTTTCTCGTCTCATTACCCCACTTTTCTACCTTTAGGTCTTCCAAGCAGCTTACAAATAAATTTAAAGAAAGGTATTTTCAGTCTCAGATAGTTCAGGCTTCCCCATGAACCTTTCCCTTGCTAGAAGAAACAGACACCTTTGTCTTATACTGCATGTTCATGCATCAGGGGACATGTACCACAGGGGCAGCCTCAGCGGTGGTGGCAGTGGGATGAAGAGCACTTTATGGGCCAGAGAATGCATAGCCTGTGTTGGGAGAAATTTTTATAAGAGAGGCTAGTGCAAAACAGAACACCGTGTGGTTGGGCTGGGACATCGGTACTTCTTTCTCATTCTGCATGGCTACTAGTCCATGACTCCTTAAAAAAAAAAATTATCAGTGGCCATTGTGTAAACCAATGCACCATAAAATAAGCTAGGTACAGTCATGTGACAGAGCTGATTCATATAACTGATCTACTTCCAGCCTCTGCATAGTGTTCAATTCTTTGTGGACGTTATGAAATTTTTCAGTTCCTTAAAAGTGGAATAAATTGGAGCTGTCACAACAAACCAAGAAATCTTAGAAAGCAGTCCTAAGCAGATCTACTCAGAATCCTATTTAAGTTCACTCCATGGGGCTTGCTCCAGAAGACTGTTCTTAGGGTAGCACCATTAGTCTATTAGTTGTATGAGTTCTAATTGATTGATCCGTTACCATTGTATTGTTTATATAAAACAGTTTTAGAGTCAACACTATTTCCTTATTTTTGAATATGTGGCATTTCATTGAAGGTACCATCTTACAAAAGGCATTCCCTCTTGTATGAAAGAGAATAAGGAATGCCCCCTATAAGAATGTTAGTTACCAGCCCTAACCTGGATAGCCCAGGCAGACACAATCTTGTCAGATCTCGGAAGCTAAGCAGGGGTGACCCTGGCAAGTATTTGGTTGGGAGACTTCCAAAGAATACTAGGGCTGGGAGGCAAAGGCAGGCTATCAAGCCACTTCTCTGAACATCCTGCATGCCCCAGTAGGAGTTGCCAGAGGTTGCCATGACTTACAGGCACAGCCACACACATGCGCGCACACACACACAATGCAAAAAAATACCCCCCCAAAAGAATGTTACTCATGTTTTTTGTAAATACTTGCATTTATGAATATATGTTTGTTATTAAAAGTCTGATACCTGATTATTCAGGAGTATCCTTGTAATCAAGCTTGGCTATATCAAGCCAATCAACTGAATAAATATTGCAACCAGTGTTCCCTCTAAGCTGAGTTAGTGTGAGCTGGCTCACAGTTTCTTAGCCTCTGGCTCACACATTTTTGTCTCCGCTCAGGAAAGATGGCTCCGGAGCAAACTGATTTATGCATCAGCCAAATTGCTCACTCACAGTTTTAATGCTAGTAGCTCAAAAAGCAGAATTTTTGCTCACAAGACTCCACAGCTTAGAGGGAATATTGATTGCAACCCTAAAATAAATCAGTGAATGAAAATTCTTTCTTGCTTTTTCCTTTGCTTCTCAAACTCTTTTCAATTGTTTCACAAATCTTTTAGCTCCATAATTCTTATTTAGCTGGGTTTTATTAGTCTAGTTTTTGATTCCCTGCTTGGCCGTTTATTGTTCTTACAGGGTATTCACCTCTTTTAAGCCTAGAGTCTAGACAATTATCTGTCATAAGTGTTTCTCTTTTGTTTTAATTCTTTGGCATCAATCACAAGTAGTTACGCACAGTTTCTTACTAAATCAGCTTCCCCCTCTGTTTACTTCCTACTCCGAGACAATGAGTCACTAAATGTCACCAAGGTAATGGAGAATGCAAGAACAGTTTCAAGTGAGAACTACAAAGCCCAGCCAAACTTTGAAGAGAGTGGAAAACACACAGGCAAAATACTATTGCAAATTAAATCTTGCCCACGCTTTAAAGTCTTTATTCTTTTCTTCAGAGGGAGTGGCCCCTTTCCTGTGTCCCCAGTATAGGAATGTATAGTATACAGTATTTTAAATATAGCTACTTCGTAGATGTTCTTGGCCTCCCTTGACAAGGCTAAGGTCACCTGTACAGCAGATCTGACTGAATCTTCTGTGTGATTAGCACTGCTGTTGTGTGCTTGGATGCTGGCCTGCGGACAACAAAAAAGGCTTGCTTGCCATAAAACCTTTCCAGGTTGTGTTGTATGCTTGTGTGCTTGCTTGCTCTCATTTTCTGCCCAACTAAGCCTACTCGTGACATTATAAGCTGCAGCTGTGAAAAAAAGGAGCTCTGAACCAGGTGTGCATGCTTTTTTCTACCTGTCTCCAGATAAACGAAGCACGCCCACCTTAGTCTGACCCACAGATATAAATCACCAACCCGTCACAATGACAGTTTTACAGTTTACATAGCACTAATCATAGAACCTCTGAGCCAGATCCTTATATTCATGGAAAAAAGAAATACTATATACCTGCTTCTCCTCAATCTAGAGACTCCCATTTTGTGTGTTGTAAGCGCCATCTCATTGTGATATATTCCAACTATCCTTGGAAGCAGGGATGCTAGCCTTCCAGTGGGACCTGGGGATCCCCTGAATTTACAGCTCATCTCCAGACTACAGAGACCAGTTCCCCTGGAGAAAATGGATACTTTGGAGGGGGGAACTGTATGGCATTGTTTCCCACTGAAGTCCCTGTCCTCCCAGGCTCCATCTCTAAATCTCCAGGAGTTTCCCAACCTGGATCTGGCCACCCTACCTCCCCATCTCCTGCCAGTGGTCAGATGGGATCTGGCAATGCTACTTGGAAGGATTAATAAAAATCACTGCTTGAATCACTGAGCCCGTTTGCGGGAAGGACAGGATACAGATGCAATAAATAAATAAATCAAATTGGGTTGGAAGAGACCAAAAGAGCCTTACTACAGTCCGTTCCTCTTCTCTGTCCTGAGGCAAATTATTCAGTACTGAAATGTTCTCCAGTGGAATGCTTATCCAAACTTCTCTTTCTTTGCCTTTTATCTTTCAGCCAAAAGCTCCTGCCCAGCCACCTCCACCAATGAACTGCACAAATAACAATTAAAATTTCAGTTTTAAAAAATGTTCCTTTCTTAGGGAAGGAGGGGTCGTGGCTCAGCATCTACTTAGCATGTGCAAGGTCTCAGGTTCAGTCCCCGGCATCTCCAGTAAAAAGGATCAGGCGGTGGGTGATGTGAAAGACCTCTTCCTGACACCTTGGAGAGCTGATGCCTGTCAGAGTAGATGATACTGACCTTGACAGACCAGTGATCTAGCTTGATATTAGGCAGCTTCATGTATTCCTGTGCTTAGGGGATTCTCAATCAGGGAAGGATTTAGATACAGTGGAAGGGGGGGGGGTGCCCGATTGCTCAGTGTGATCCAGATGTGCTTAGCTGCTGCCATCCCTTCTTCTGGTTCTATCGTCATCCCCCTTTCTGTTGAAAGCCCTCACGGGGCAAATGATCCTACCACCTCATGTGGAGGCAGTCTTTCCTTGGGCCGTCTGGTTACCTGTTGTGCTGCCCTCCTGATTTTCGAAAGGGTTCCTTCTCTTGCAGTAAGACACCCCCCCCCCCCCCCCGGTTGTCCTCTTCAGTCCTGCACAATGATTGTGTTCTAACCCTGTGTCCTAAGGCAGGAAACCTCTGTCTGCGTATATGTGTAGTGGCCCTGATTATTTTCTTGCCTTTGTTTTCCAGGTGTCTGTGGATATAGGCAGTAGCTCAATCTGTGTAGCAGTGCAGGAGGGGAATGGGCAGCGTGTGCTCGTGGAAGGCACCCTCACCCATAAGATCAACACAGAGAACTCAGTCTGGAGCTTGGAACCAGGGAAGTGTGTCCTTGTAAGTACTGCCCACTTAGCTTTCACTCTGAGTGTGTGCACCTGCATTCATGCTTGTTCCAGTCTACGGGTGCTTTTTCAGAAATCCCTGGTGCTTTAACTTGCTTCTGGATTGATCGGGAAAAGCAAATGTTTTCTGAAGATTGTAAGGAAGATGGATCGCTCAGGCATGCTATCCAAAATTGTTTGCATGGATCGCTTCTTCCCTGTCTTCCTTTTTTGCTTTTTTTCATCAGTCTTTGTTCTCCATTCCATCTTATTCTCCATGTATTATTGCTGTCTTTGCTTTTGCCTCCTTTTACTTGTAAGGGCTTGTTTGCGGGAGTATTAGTTGCCTTACAGCATCCTAGTACATAAGTCCAGAAAAGATATTAGCTCGCACTCAGTTTGGTACATTGGTGTCTGGGGTGGGGGAGTCATGGATGGAGACAGAATCAACTCTCTTCCATTGTATTAAACCACCTATCTTTGTTCAATAGAAGCCGCTTTTTCATTTGCTAAAAGCAAGTTAGTAACTGCTTTAGAAGCCAGCCTTACTAGGCAGTTGTTTTGGCCTTGCAAACTCGGAGCTTCCTGATCAACCCTTTAGTCATGGGCCATTCTATCCCTGTCTTGGTTTTGGGATTTCTGTTAAACTAAAAGTGATGTATTGTGATATCATATAATGGTGTATGTAAGATACCAAACATCACAGGAAAAAAGGACTTTTATCTTGAAATAGTTTTTATGTGTCTAGTAACATGGCGTGACCATAAACTAGCTAGGAAAGAAAGTTTGTATGGTTCTGCCATGTTAATATTTGACATAATGGCAAGTGCTGCAGCAGTCCCAATATGCTGCTGTGAGCTTTGCTGGGTGGGGGGCTCCCTCCCCTTTGAGTCCTGGCACACTGGCAGCTTATTCCACACGCTACCCAAATTAAGATCTTTACGTATTCTCATGTTTTCAGTGCCATACAAATATTATAGTGCCCTGAATGTCAAACAGGAATTGGTCCTCAGAGGCTGCTGTTCACCTGGCACTTGATCAGAACTGGATATAACTTATGTTCAGTTTGCAGATTGGTTTCAGGTAACAGATTAGATTACAGGAAGAGCATTTTGCTATTCAGTTCCTCTTGAACACCCCCTTAGCTCTGAAATAGTACTAGTGTTATGCAAGTTTCATTTCAATCGCCAGTCTTTTTTTAAAAATCTCTTCTCATACTCATTTTCAGAACTGGGTATGTAGCAATGTAGCAGTCTGTTGGGGCCAGAAGGTTCTATTTAAATGTGGTGAAGATTTCAGTAAAGCTCTCTGTGTGTGTGTGTGTGTGTGTGTGTGTGTGAGAGAGAGAGAGAGAGAGAGAGAGAGAGAGAGAGAGCACTTTCATACATTTATATTTATCCTGCAGCAATGCATTGGCAAGAGACCCTTTGGTGTTTCAATGATGTCACCCATTTATTCTTGGTAGTTGTTCAGGCATTCTCATAATGTGCTGATAGCAGTGTGGTTTGCCACTGAGTTAGGAGCCCCCCCCCCCCCCCCCCAAAAAAAAAATCAATTTGCACACAACACTTCTGGCATGGTAGGCAAGAACCCAGGAATTGACTTCTGATTTTGATTCTCTGCTTCCATGATAGCCATGGGGACTGAAAACTGAAAGTGAGATTTGGAACTCTGAAGATGCACAACTCCTATACCTGGTACTTGAATCTGTGCTCATGAGTCTATTAGCAGATGATAGGCATACCCCACGCCTGATCTCAGTGTTAGTGTGTTAAGAGAGTGATGTGAAAAGACTGGTGAAGCAGTTGAATAATAAGATGTAATGAGGAAACTCCTTCTCCATTCATAGTTTTATTAAAAATTGTTGCTTTTGCTGACCTCACCATTAATTTAGAGCTGAGATACTCAAGAACAGCAACATTTAATTTATAGGTGCTGAATCAGTGGTGGGATATTGTAAGCCTCAAAAAGTAATCTTAATGTTTCCTGCTAAAACAGAAGGGAAGCAATATGAGCCACAGGGTGTATCAAGAGCATCTCTGGAGTTCCTCAGCCTCTATGCCTTGTTGTTGGCCATCCAGAGGAACTGGTTGGCCCCTGTGTGAGACAGGATGCTGGACTAGATAGACTATTGGTCTGATCCAGGAGGGCTCTTCTTATGGAGTTTCTTAACTCTTCAAAAACTTAACGGCAAAGGGAACAGACCAGTTTAAGCTCTGTGGATCAAACCAGAGTTTTTGTGAGATAGTGCCCTTCCACTGTTCATGGATCCAATTCCAGCTGAACTTTCACCACTGCTCAGTTACCAGTAGCCCTTTCTAAGGCCAGAGGAAAAGAGAAACAAGCCATGGCTGGACCTAAGAAGTGTAGAGTCATAGGGAATAAAACAGAACAATTTTTTTAAAAGTTTTTTTTGGGGGGGTGGAATGAAAGTTTGTGGATACATAGGCTGCGGTCACACACACTAAATAATCCACTTTCAATGCACTTTCAATGCACTTTCAAACTGGATTTTTACTGTGTGAACTGGCAAAATCCAGTTTGAAAGTGCACTGAAACTGGATTGAAAGTGGATTATTTAGTGTGTGTGACCGCAGCCATAGAAAATCCTCAAGTGAAATATTAGTTTCTTTTAGAATGGGTGAATTGCTTTTTAAGACAGAGTTTTAGAATTGTATAGTATGTTTTACGTAAACATATTTGATTTACAGCATTAGATAATGCTTACATTGCAGAGTACATACATGTAAACTTTCAAGGATGTGTTGATTGTTTAAAATGTAGCTGATTTTGTCCATGAATCAGGCATACTGTGTGTGTGATGATGATATGTGGCTCAAGAAGTTAGTGTTTTTTATATTGTTTAACTCTGTATTATACAGTCTCGGTCCCTAATACATTGGGTCTATGAAGACCATGTCTTAGACCAAATAATAAACATTTTATTTGTTTATTTAGTACATGAATACATGAAGCTGCTTTATACTGAATCAGGCCCTTAGTCCATCAAAGTCCAAACAAATAATAAACATTTTATTTGTTTATTTAGTACATGAATACATGAAGCTGCTTTATACTGAATCAGGCCCTTAGTCCATCAAAGTCAGTATTGTCTACTCAGACCGGCAGGAGCTCTCCAGGGTCTCAGGCAGAGGTCTTTAACATAGGGCCAACTTATCAATTAGTCACAGTAGGCACAATGTCTAGGGTCCATGATACTTCTTGGGGGCCCACGAAAATGTTTTAATTTCTTTTAGAATCACAAGGGAGGAAAATGAACTTTTAGGGTCGAAGAAAATGTTTTAATTTTCTCTCACATCAGAAAAAAAATGAAATGTTAGGGTCTGTGGAAATTTATTAAACTTTGCCTAAAACAGAAAAAAAGTTAAAATGTTTTTTTTTAAGTTACATCAAAAATAAGTTTTAGGGCAGAGTCTAGCAGCACATGGCGGATGCTTAGATTTTGAGCTCCCGACCTCTTCTCCTTTCATCTTGACTCAACATCGCCTTTCTGCATCTCCATGCCCAGAAGAAGCAACAGAAATCTACGGGAACCGTAGCTGATAAAAACAGGGGTGGAAAAAACTCCGTAAAAGCTTCTTTCCCAATCAACGCCACCCCGAAAGTTTTGGGCCCTGCTGTAAAGACAGCAGCTAAAATGGCGACGGAGGAAGACTTGTTGACCATAATGATGCCCATTTCTGTCCCACTGGAGCCCCCCCCCCTCGAGACTGATCTTTGTGCGTTGAGGGAAGACACCTTGAAAGCCATGTCGACACTTGTCTTGGACTTACTTAAACCAGTACAAGCATCATTGAGTGATATGATAAAAGAAATCAAAGAAGCTTCTAAGCTGGCTGAAAACGCGTCAGAAAGATGAGGTGAGATCTTTACAGTCCTCAGAATCAGTAACGCTCAATCGTATAGCTTTGTTAGAAGACAGATGGAGGCAATATAATTTGAAATTTCATGGATTTGAGGAGGGGGCAGAAGAAGGAAAAGATTTAGCTGCTTTTATTTTGGGTTGGTTGGCAAATTCATTGGAGCTGGAAGACAGGATTGCACCAGTGATTGCAAAAGCTCATCGCTTAGGCCCCCTGGCTATTGCACACAAGGGGAGACCTAGGAATATAATGGCCCAGTTCATTTATCAGAGAACACGAGATAAAATTCTAAAAGAAGCCCCAGCAAAGAAATCTTTGTCTTTTCACGATCAGAAAATAATAGTTCTGCTGGACTTGTCTCCGGAAGCTCTAGATTAAAACAGAGAAATTTAAAGCTGATAACAACGAAACTCAACCAAGCCAAGGTGAGATTCCGGTGGAGTCCAACATCGGATATTCAGGTATACAGGAATGGGTTGCAGTACCATGCCTCAAATGCAATTACAGGAAGAGCTCTCCTGAATGCCTTGGGTCTCAAGCTTACATGAGAAGAGGAGGAACTCCTAAGAGCTTGAATTCTTTGTTGGTTATTTGAATGCGTTCAAACTTAATTTCTGGCTTAATTTTAGTCAATGTTAATGCATTATTTCTTGACTTATTTCATTTGATCCTGTTTATAGCAATACTTAACTCTCTGCCTATTATTTTTATTTGAAATTTGTTCAGCAGGTTGAAAAAACTATATTGAGTTGACTTATCCACTTCAAGCTAAACTTCAATAGTGATGGTACTTCATCTAAATAGCTTTTAAAGTTCCCTTTATGAATTGATGCCTGAATGAAGGTTATCTCTTAATTAAATATGGCTGAAAAGGTTTAGTATGCAAAAATACTATTAAGCTATTTCTTTATTTTATATATGTTTCAAACTATTGCAGTAGGTGACAAATTAGCAACTCAAATAACTGTCTCACAAACTTCAAATAAGGTTAATTACTTCTTAGATAGATGGTTTCCATATTTTGAATATATAACTTCAAATTCTAATTTATTGTATAAAACTCCAGTTAAGTATTTGGATTTTGTTTTTTATTGATGTACTTTAAGTTGTAAATGTATTTAGAGCAACTACGATTACAGTTGGGTAAACTGGTATACCTGGATAAGATAAGCTATGGAACTTAGTTGGTATTTCATGTTGAAGTTATTTTGTATTTGTTAATGAGTTTGGTATATGTTATATTTATGGAGTTAGATTTTATGTTGGAAATGTTATTTAAGAGAAAAAATAAAAAGTATTTGATTAAAAAAATAATTTTTAATACTGATATTATGGTGGGAGGGGCCTATGAAGGCTAAAGTTCCTAGGGCCCACAGAAGTCATAATGTGGCCCTGGTTTCACATCACCTACTGCCAGGTCTTTTAACTGGAGATGCTGGGGATTGAACCTGGGTCCTTCTGCATATCAAGCAAATGCTCTACTACTGAGCCCCTCCCAAATAGGCTTATCGCATCCTTCCTTCAAGTGATCCTACGGTGGTATACTTAGTCTTACCTTTGCAACAGCCCTATGAGGTAGATTGGACTAACAGTGCTAGTGGCCCAAGGGGAGCTTTATGGCACATTGGGGATTTGAACCTGGATCTCCTAGATCCAGTCCAACACTTCAGAGCACTACAGCATGCTGGTGTTTCCTAGCAAAAACTAAGGCATATTCTTAGGAAGACTTGCAGCAATTTGCAGCAGTCTGTTTCTTTATTATTGGGTACATTTGTACTGTTGTTTTTGTTTTTAACTTTCATAAATAATACCTAATCTGTGTGGCATCAAAATTTGTGGAAAATCTAAATATTTACCCCTTAATCTCTTTTATTAATTCTATTCATCGTTACATCTTAAATTGCTATAGGCCATTCTGGGAGCCAGTTATTGGGTGAAAAGTGCAGTTTGAAATAAAATTTCTTTTTTCTTATTGAGAAGGCATTATACGTGTCCAAGTGGTGCTCAGGGAGGAGTGACATAATGTGGATTCCAGCATTTGAGTCAGGTCCCTAGAAAACAGCCTTTGCTTTTGTTTTGTTTTTTTTAATCAACGTCCAGGGAAGCAGTTTCAGCATTCTCAACACTGAAATTTGTTTTTGATCAGGGAGCGCTCAGTTTGGTACATCTGGGTCAGCCAGAACAAACGTCTTGATAGAAATAGTGTGGTGAAAGCCTAGATTAAGCAATTTGGTGTCTTCTGGTGTCACCAGAGCTTTGTTATTTATTTGGCCATGTACCGTAATCTTGGGCCATTGTCGACAGATTTCAAGGACAGCAGCTAGTTTAGAGAGGAATCCTAGCATTATGGAAATTAAGCTCCATCCCCTTTAATTTGTTTAAGGCTGAACCAGATAATTGACCTTCTTCGAGGATAGGTTATCAGAAATGAAACAGGAAGATGCTGTTTCATGAAATGTGAACCTCTTCTTCTGAGTGCTTTAGAAAAGATAAAGAGTATGTTGTCATTGTCATCCTCCTTTTCACTGTCCCCTCCTGCCCTTCTTTTTATGCCTAGTCTCTCTCTCTGTCTCCCCCCCCCCCCCCCCATTTCTGGCATCCAGTTATTTGTAGATAAATATTTAGCTATTACATAAAGTGTCAAAAGGCGCCCTCTTTTATGGTGATATTTGGTCTGTTAAGTTGTATAACACTTCTGAGAAACATTCTTTAACATGCCTCTTTTGAGCTTCTTTGTGTATTACAGTACTCTCACTAAATTTAAAAAATGTGGAAATGCTTCTGAATCTGTATCAGAATGTTTAGCTATTTCCCTGTTTCAGGTAGGGGACCATAATCCCCCCTTTTAACCAAATAATTTTTCTTGCAGTTTCCCTTGTGATATTTGTGGTTGTGCTAATGGTACGCAAGCTTCATTTTTGTCCACTTCTCTGTTCTCGTTTGGCTGGATGTCCTTTGTGAGAAACTTTTCCCGGTTCCTGCTTCTGTCTGTAATATTGTGTGTGTTACCTTTCTTTGTGCACTGATTAGTTTGTCAAAGAGTGGGATTAAAGTAGATTCACGTGAACTGATTTTTAGAAACCTGTGCCAGGTGTTGGGCAGAGCATTTTCAGTTTCCTCTTTCTTAGCTCACAGTAGCAAGCAGCTTGCTCTCTGATGTAGAATTGATATGAAATCTCCATGCACTTTGGCACCGAAGTAGCTACTTTATGGCTAACTTGTGCTACAGGTTTCTACCGTAACTAGCCATTAATCAAGCCATAGTTCTGTCAGAGCTGTTCTTGAAAAAGCAGTTCCCAAAAGAGCTCTCTCAGCCCCTCCCACCTCACAGGGTGTCTGTTGTGGGGAGGGGAAGGGGAAGGAGTTTGTTTCCAATCTCTTCTCTCTTCTTCACTTGTTTGAAAGATCTGCTGTTGGGATTTCGAGGAGAAGCAACTATAGTATGAAAGGATTGGGTTGGATTAAGCCTAAGGACAGCAGATCTTTATATTCCCTTCCTCCTAGTATCCATTCCCAACCCTGGGAGCATTTATTCCCGGGGTTGTGAGACCTGCATGAAGTAGAATCATAGAGTTGGAAGGGACCTCCAGGGTGATCTAGTCCAACCTCCTGCACAATGCAGGAAATTCAGAAATACCTTCCCCTCTACACCCCCCTGACTGCTGTTCCACACCCAGAAGATGACAAAAATCCTCCAGGATCCCTGGCAAAACTGGCCTGGAGAAAAATTGTTTCCTGACCCCAAAGTGGCAATCAGCATTTTCTTGAGCATGTAAGAAAGGGCCTCAAGACCTAAGTAGTGAGGCAACCCTGCCTGCCCTCCCTCTCATGATCTGCCTAAATTCACAAGTAGTCGCTGGCTGGTGGATTATAATGAGGAGGGGGAAGGGGACAAAATCGCTTCCTTATTCCTCTTTCATCAGAGGAACTCCCGTGACAGAGATGGGAATGGATGGTTTTATTCCTTTCACCCTCTCTGCTGCAGCTTCACAACCCACATAGTTATTACACCATGTGGGTCCCGTGACATGAGGGATAAATGTTTCCAGGGTTGGAAAGGACTACTGGGAGCAGAGGGAAATAGGGAAGATGCATAACCATCAGTGACTTCTGTTGATTGATGGTTGGACTTGGATGCAACGCATCAAATGTTTTTTGATTATTTGGATGAAAAGTTCATTTAGCAAAGATCATTTAATATCTTTCCAAGCAGTCATTTCATAAAATTGTGCACAGTGTGTCATATGACTGTCATCTTTTGGAGACTATCTACATTTCCTTAAAGAATAGCAATTTGAGATGATAATTATGTCCAGTATTTGTGAAGAATACATTACGCAACTTCTTATAAAAGGTTATGCATGGAGGGAAAATGCTGCTATGTGGCAGGGTTGCTACCCAGCCATGTAGTCAAGGAAATGTGAGAGAGACATCCTCTACTGCAGGGGTGGGCAATTGTTTTGGCTCGAGGGCCGCTTTGTGGGAGCGGAGGTTAGCGGAGGGCCGTACCTTTTAAAACGATTGCATTCATTAGTTAACTTTGCATTTCAGAAAAGGTATAAATTGTATCCTAAAAATCAATAAATATAAACTAAATAAAATAGTGGTAGTTTAATGCAATTTATTTATTGTGCTAATTTCATATCGTCTATAGCTGCAAACACATTTAATTTTAGAATCGGTTTAATGAGACAAATGTACCCTATCACACTTTTCTACAATTTTTTTTAAAATCAGGAGTGAGATGGCTTGTTGAGATTCTCATCACAGCCTGCAAGTTAATGTCTGTCAAATGTCTGTTAATGTCTATATTTACTCTTGTTGATCTTCATGCAAGAAAAAACTTTGCTCACAAATATATGTAGACCCAAATACAGAGAACATTTTCCCAGCAAATTTCTTCATACATGGAAACTTTTCAGCAGACAAAGATTTGTAAAAGTCAACTAATGTCACAGCGTTAAACATTTCTTTCACAGTGTGATCTGACTGCATGTCAATAAGTTCAAGCTGCAGCTCCTCAGGTGCTGACAGTGGCCAACTGTCTTGGCGGGCCACAAAAAACTCTGTGGCGGGCCGCATGTGGCTCCCGGGCCGCCATTTGCCCACCCCTGCTCTACTGTATTTGTGTAATATTGTGTGCAATTGATAGGAAGCTGGGTCATGTGTTGTAGGATGAATGATCACAGCACATTCCTCACTTTTCACAGTGCTGCCTTACCAAGGGGTATATATTTTTTGCTTTTGACAGTCTACCTAATTTGTAGATTAGTAGTACAGCTAATGAATACATTAGTAAAATGATTGTTATCACTCTCAATTTGAAGGTACTATAAACTTTCAGAGAGCAAAACTGTCTGAGGAATTCTCCTCCCAAGAGCAGTTTAATGTGAAGTATCGAATTGAGTTGAAAATGCACAGATCGGCACCATGTAAAACTTGGGAACAAAAAGGAGGAAGATGTAAGAGCAGTAGGACACCTTTGATGACTTGGGGTAGGATACTTCAGTTTTGTTCCACTGGTGCAAATTAGTTCCTCTAGTGCAAGGAGCCCTCCCCGCCTTGAGATGCTATTGCATCAGTGGAAGTGTGATGCATCTTTGGAGGGCTCCCTTGTGCCAGAGGAACTTGTTGGCACCAACAGAATAAAATGGTATGGTGCAATCCCTTTTTAGCATTTCTTGGCTTGCATGGACTCCTGGGTTTCAAAATTAATTGACTTGGTCTCCCAAGTAAATGGAAAACTTATTTTAGTTATTTAAAGCCTCTTTCTGTTCCTTGTCTTTCTCCATTCTCTCTCTTGTCTTTGCTCTGGAACTTCTCTGCCATTGTCCATTTTTGCTGTCTGCTGTTTGGGCCAGGGTGGCTCAGAGGTTAAGACGTTGAGCTGCAGATTGGAAGGTCAGTAGCTCGGCAGTTCAAGACCCTTGTGCTGCGTGACGGAGTGAGCTCCCATCTCTGGCCCCAGCTCCTGCCAGCCTAGCAGTTTGAAAGCAAGAAACTGCAAGTCGATAAATAGGTACCGCTTTGGTGGGAAGGTAACAGCATTCTGTGCACCTCGGCATTTAGTCGTGCCGGCCACATGACCATGGAAAAAGTCTTTGGACAGCACTGGCTCTTCAGTTTGGAAACGAAGATGAGCACCGCCCCCTAGAGTCAGATTTGATTAGCTTTGTATATACTGCTATGTCTTCACCTGGGTTTCTATTGTATGTAGAGTAATGTTCAACTTTGAGTGAGTTATGTGCATAATGCACACACCCCTTTTGCTCAATGAGCCTGCCTATTTTTTTAAACCACTGATCATCTAAGAATGTTGCAAAAAGTACTGTGGCTAAGAGTGTTGTCCGAACCTAGAAATCCCCAGTTCAAAATTCACTTTTACCATGGAATTAAGAGGTGGCTTTAAGTAAGTCACTGCCCTTAACTCCCCCCCCCCCCCCAGCAATATTGTGAGGATAATTCCCATCGACTTTATGAGCTGTTGGAAGGATTACTGAGCGCTGCATATAAAATACTCAGAACACTTTAAAATGCTTCATGTCAGCATGGTGTTTGTAGTGGTGAAGCTTATGACACTGATTGGCTGAGCTGGTAAGTTGGCATGGAATCCTTACAGACATTCCAGCAGCTCAGGGGACAAAATTGCTGATGGTTCACAGCCCAGCTTTTTGTGAAGAGCAGCCTTACACAGGCTGTAGGGATAGCAGTAGCTTTGTCGGGTGGGCTCCACGCTGGGGAAGAGGACCAATAAAGTGGAGATGCTAAAGGACAGCTCTTAGTTACAGAGTAGTTGAAGGAAGGATGAATTGTGAAATGGGAGCAGAAGAAAATTAGGAAGCGTGAGGAGAAAGGCAGAGGAAACGAACCAATGTGGCAAGAGGCAGCTGTGCAGATTCCTCACTGCTGATGGGGAGCTTGCAGAGGTGGGCTGGGCAGACAAAACGGGCATGGAAAAGGGCCCCACTTCTTCCCCTCACCCGGTGGAAGGCCAAGGCCAGTCATACAAGGTGGTGGCTGCCTGCCTCCCTTGGCTTATTCTTGCCTGACCATCCCTGTTGGCCGTCTTCCCCAGCAAGCACAGCTAGGAGCCATTGCTGATGGGGCCAGGTATGAGGTGCTGAAAAACAGCCACTGTGTCACCCAGTGGCAGCAGCCTTGCTGGCCTGCTCACTCCCCACCTGGCTCAGCAGTGACAAGGCGAGGCAGGGGGCAGCGAGGCCTGGCACTGCACCACCCTGCCTGTACCCAGCAGTAGAGGTAGCAGCCTCATCAGTGGTTTGCTTGGTTCCTGGGCTATGATGGGAGAGCTTAGAAGAGACAGCACACCAGTCCACCAGGATTTTTTTCTGGTGACTATAATGGCCAATTGGCCTATGAGACAGGCAGGTTAAAAGGACAAAATAGGCAGTCAGTGGAAAAGCTAGGAAACAATGGGTAGTGGGGACATGAAGAAAGGAGCTAAGGAGAAAGAAAGTTCGGAGGAACAAGAAATGACTGAAAGGTTGAAAATGTTGTGGAGAGCTGGAGGCTGTAGACTAGGGAACCTAAGGGACATAGAATTGTTAGGCCAAGAGTATATCAAGCCAGTCATTCCTTAAGGAATTGCACAGAAGCCAGATTTCACCCATTGTGGCTTCTGTCATCTCTGCAGCAATGTGGCCCTAGAAACCCAGAAAGGACCCAGTGAGGGTCAAGAAGCAGGGAGAGGCTGAAATGCACATAAAGGTTTGAACTGGCCTGGCTAGTACTTTGGCTACAGGCTTCCACTTTGTTTGTTGTTTGTTCAGTGTTGGTGTTAGGAATACAGAAAGTGACAGCGTCATTTTAAAGGGATAGCCATGTATCATTTCTCTCCCTGAACCACTTTTGTTCTTTCAGGCTGTCCTCCACACTGCATATGTGGAGCAGATTCTAAGAAGGATTTGCTATATCTCACACACATTTTTATTCTCTTTAAAAACCACAATAAAGGCCGTAAGTTGTCGAAATTATGAAATTCATAGGAGTCGATGGAACCATCCCTTTATTGGGAACAAAGCAGTGTTCAGAGGACAGTGTGCCAGCTCTTGAGTACAAAGGATGCCTCTTTAGGCTGGATGTGAAATAAAAGCCTCTTGAAAGGGCGGGGGAAGATGTTTTTGAATGAGGCCATGATGTTAAGGTTGTTTGCTGCAGTGTCTCTCCACTGAACAAACCCTCATGTTCCATCTCAGATACTCCCATAAGTGATTTCTATTGTGCATATTGTAGGCCACCACAGTGCAACCAATGCAGAAGGACTAAGCCAGGAAACTGACAAAGAAGCAAACTTTCAGTTATGACCTTGTTGTCAACTGATTTCTAGGCTTTAAGCAGCTCAAAAGAGCAGGACCATCACTCCTTCACTGTAGACACCACTGCTGAGACTTTGGTTGATTTGTGTGAACTGCTCTGAGTTGCTCCTTCTCCTGTACTAAAGTCATGCTTGAGCATCTTTAATGTAAATTTGAGCATCACTGCCTTCCCAAAATCATCTAGCTGGTTCCTAATTTAAATATGTCCTTTTCCAACAGAAAAAACGGAACCAATTGTATTGGGAGGTCCCACCCTTTTGTGTGTGTGTGTGTTTTTTTGGGGGGGGGGGTGTAGCAGGGGAGGTTTGCTTGAAACCCACATTTTCTCATATGTTTATTTTTCCTCTTCCTTTTATTTTTTTTAAAATGAGACTTCAATCAACTTGTGAAATGTTGACTACTTTAAGAAAATGCTGTTTTATACCTTGTACATGTCTTTTGCATTTTTTCCTTTCCCTGTGTTTCCTCTCTGCTTGTGACTTGTCAATAATTAGATTGTAAGCCTTTTTGTTTTAATTTCTGTGAAGTGCTTCAAATATATGAAATTTTTGGGTTGTGGAAAAAAGAAAAAAACGTGTGTCCCGAGTTTTATGTGTCCATGTTTTCAGCAGAACCATTTGGTGTTGCCAGGGTTACAAGAAACAATGGGCCAACTCTCCTGGCAAATGGCTCGCTAGTTGCAAATGGCATATATGAAAAAATATCAAAAATTGCCTTGCAGTTTTCTGTTGTTGGTATTCATAATTAATTTAAGAACACAAGACCTCAGCATTCCTGTCTTCCTCCCTCACTAAAGAAAATAACATATATAATATCTATAACCATAAGCTAACATTTAAATACATATGAGCTAGATTATTGAGGCTTTTAAGTCTTTTGCTTTGTTTTCTTTTACATAAAAATAGCATAGTGACAAATATCATAATTTAATTTCAACTCAACCAGAATTCAAAAAAGGTTTCCAACATTTATCAGAATGCAGTTTCTGCATTAGGCCATTTCTGTAGCTTTCCATATTTTTAGCAGTCCATTCTGCGAGTGATGGTGTTTGGGTGTTTTTTTTTTTTTGGTTATGCTGTCTCATTGCTATGAGGATTTGAGCTGACATAAGCAAATTCGAAGTCAGTTCAAGATGACTTTCATGGTCCCAAGTCAAATAGTTATTGGATCATAAGTTATAATGTGATCAGCCAGCCATCTGATCACATACAATACCTTTCCCCAGCACTTTCTGTACTACAGCAATGTTATATTGTTTCTTTCTGTCTCTGAAGGGCTGGTTGCAGAGTCCTGCCCCTCTTCTCTTTAATTTTCTTTTTACTTTTTTTGCTGATGAAACTCTGCCTCTGGGTTCAGAATGGTTGTGCTGCTTAACCTCTTTGGAGCTCTTAAAGTATCTTTAAGGAGATGGCTGCTCAGGGCTGAGAGCACAAGAGCCCTGTTGGATAAGATCAGGGGCCATCTAAATGCCTCTAGAAAGCCCATAATCAGGGCATGCCTTCCCATGGTGCTGGGCCTCCCATAGCACCTGGAGCTCAGAGGTGCAAACCAGGAGACCTTTGGTGCTCTTGGTGAGATGTTATGCTTTTGTTTTCCTCAGGGGGAAGGGTCTTTGAACTCAACAGATCCTTCTCTCTGCCCGGCATCCTTTTGCAGCTCCTCTTCCCATGCCGTCCATCCCTCTGTCACATTCTGTCCTCCTCCTCCTGGATCCTCTTGGCTTTAGCAATTTTGCTTCTAGGTGCAGTGATTGTGTGGGTGTCTTACCACAGGTTAGGTTCGCCCACATCTTCAGTGTCAGCAAAGGGCCTGTTTTCTTTTGCTAAATAAGTTTCTTAAGTAATGTGAATGTGACACTCGCCTCTGTATTTCACCCTCTTCTTGCAGCATATTGAATTTGTGACTCTTGCTATCTCCCTGGCAGCCACCAAAAGGAGCAGCTTTCTTTTCTTGCCAGACAGCTCTTCCAAAATTACTTTCCCCTCCTTATCATGGAATGGATTCTTGCACATACAGGTACACACAGGCCAAACAGCCCCAGCAAGCAAAGGTGGTAGTGAAAAGTGTAACCCATCTCAGCCTCCTTCTTTCCCATTCTTGTGCACATCAGATGGAACTTTCTGATGTTCAGGCAGGGGCTGCTTTCTGGATTGCTGAAATACAAAATCACAGCACTTACTTGTTTACCTAGCGGAGTGCATATATCCTATTCATTTCTTGCTAAAAAGTGTGCATGCACATGAAAGCTCATACCTTGAATAAAACTTTGTTGGTCTTAAAGGTGCCACTGGACTCTAAATTTGTTCTACTGCTTCAGACCAACACCCAGATCTATTTCTTGCTACAGTTATTTTTCTCTTTTCTTTAAAAAAATGTAGAACACACAGCTGTTCTCTCAAGGACAGCTCTGGAAAGAGCTCTCTCAGCCCCACCTACCTCACAGGGTGTCTGTTGTGGGGAGGGGAAGGGAAAGGAGTTTGTAAGCCGCTCTGAGACTCAAAGTGAAGGGTGGGGTATAAATCCAATCTCCTCCTTGTACTGAATCAGACCATTGGTCCATCTCAGTGTATTGTGTACACAGACTATCAGCAGCTCTCCAGGGTCTTAGGACAAAGATCATACACATAATTTACTGCCTTTTAAACTGGAGAGGCCAGAGATTGAACCTTCTGCATGCCAAGCAGATGCTCTGCCATTGAACCACAGCCCGTTTCTTTGCTGGATCAGACTAAGGGTCTATTTAGTCCAACCCATTTCTTGAAGCGTCTATTGGGTGCTTCTTGGAGGCCCACAAGCAGGATGTGATTGCCAGTCTTTCCCTGGTGTTTGATTCTCATTCATTCATTCATTTATTCATTTGAATTTATATCCCACCTAGCTAGCACAAAGCGGCTCATTGCAATCAGAACCATCTAGCTGACTTGGCTTATAGGTATACCTATCCTCTGCAAACTTGTATGAAGCTTTTTTTGAAAGCCATCTTGGCTAGTGGCCATCATCGCATCTAGTGGGATTGAGTTCTATCGTTTTATTAATACATTCTTTTGTCCATTTGGGTAACTCCTAGTTCTACTAGTATGAGGGGCAGAACAATTTTTTTCTCTATATGCTGTTTCTAATTTGGTAACCCCTTTCATTGTCTTCTGCTTTCCTAAACAAAATAGCCTCAAATGCCCCTTCCTCCTAGGGAAGATGCTCCTACACACATTGCCTAAACTGCCCTTTTCTGGACCCTTCTCTGCTTTTATGATATCCTATTTTATGAAAGAGGGAGACATTAATTGAAGGTGCTGTATCCATTCGTAGTTCAATAATACCTGAAGTGGTTGGCCTCCTGCCACTATACCTTCTGCATATTTTATCTATGCAAATTAGTCAGGCAGTGTTATTTTCTGTGCTTTATAGACCTGGGGGATGATGTCACCGACAGCCAGTCCTAGCCCTTGTACTGTGTTTTGCTCATGATTGCTATCTGAATGGTTAAGATCAGCTATGCCTATTCTGATAGCCCACTTAGTGTTGGGTTTTCTACAACAGAAATCCAAACATGGTCCTGCAAAAGTGACTCTTATTTGTCTTCTGGGTTGATGATTTAGTCCTTCAGATGGAACCCTGAGAGAGGCCTGGCCACTAGCAGAGACGATGGCCTCTTGCCAGGGTCATTTCTGAGATGACGATATCTACTCATGTGAATTCTGCAGTTTGCAGTAGAGATAGGTGGGGCACCACCAGAGTTGTCATGTGGGTGCTGAAATCTCTCCCCAAAAGCTGTCCCTTTAGAGTGTTGGAAGAAAAAGTCTAGAAAGCTTGGTGCAGTGTAATTAAACAAATAAAAAGTTGCCTCCTCTTTAGATGTTATGCAGTGTGATGTATTCTCTCATGCCCTTTCCACCAACAAAGCTGCCTTATATCAAGTCCTCCATCTAGCCCAGTATCGTCTACTCTTGCAGTGGTTCTCTAAGAACACTCAGGCAGACATATTTTCCATCCTTACTGCCTGAGATCTTGAACAGAAGGTAGTAGGGATTGAACCAGGGGCCACTTATGTGCAAAGCCTGTGCTCTGCTCCTGAAATACATCAAAGATAAATTGCTCCTAACTCTCTGAGCATGGCTTTTTTATGATTGAATCTGGGGGCTTCTCATAATTTAAAGACAATTCATGCCTTTTAGATTTACAAGCCAGGCAGACAAGATGCACATTCTCACAGAAATTTTGGTTACTAGCCCAGTAATACCTGAGTATGTTCGGCACAGTGAAGAATACTGTTAACATAGTAGCTTGCTGTGTAAAGCATTGGAAAGTTGGGGCATGTCATTCAGGAAACTGTCCTCAGGACAAATCATCGGCAGTGGTTCATCTGTGGTATTCTGTTCTCCTAAGTGCTGAACAGAGCTATCCTTTGCAGATTTACCCCAGTCTAAGCCAAATGAAATCAGTGGGTGTAGCCCTGACCTGGATAGCCCAGGCAAGCCTGATCTCATCAGATCTTGGAAGCTAGTAATTGGAAGGGATACCTCCAAGGAATACCAGGGCTTGGGATGCAAAGGCAGGCAATCAAGCTACCTCTCTGAAATGTCCAAACCTCAGTAGGGGTTGCCAGAAGTCACCGTGACTTCTAGGTATGCAAGCACATACACACATACACACACACAAACACACCCCCCCCAAGAGAAATCAGTGGGCGTAAACTGTAATAACTTTGTATAGGATTGCACTGTAAATATTTCAGAAGTGGGAATTAGCCAGGTGGATGAGAAAAAATTTGGAAATGTTCAGTGTCCACATTGCTCCCATTTATAAGGCCAGGCTCTTGAGTGATCAGTCAACTTCAAACCATTGCAAAGTGAATGTTCAATTCTTTTGTTTGAGATATGTAATGAAATGGGAATGATGCCCAGCTAGCCTTGTGCCAGATTAACTCTCAAAGGACATGTCCATTTTTGGAGGAGAAAGAGGAAACTTACCCTGGTTACTTCTAGAATGCCAGCTGGAACTTGAAAAGGTAGCATTTGGATTAAATTTGCAAATGGGTAGGATTTCAGTTTCATTATTTAAACTTGCTCTTGAAGGAGTTGATACCTTAACTTTACTTATTTCCTCTTCCCTTCCTATTATTTTTTCATTCTGTAGGCTCTCTCTTAGATCTCTTTTATGTCTCTTTTTATGTCTTTTATAGCTCTTAGATCTTTTTAACATAATTCTTAGCAATTATGTTAAATTGTAGACTTCATTGAGTGCATTGGCAGAAAGGCAATATCTACTTGTATTTCTGTTGCATTTTAGTGTACTTGTAAGGTGCCTTGAAAACCTGTTCTGGTTGGTTTTGAATCCTAGTTATTCACTTGGTTAAGAACTCTTACGAAGACTTCTGTGACTCTGATGGCAACTTTCTTCAAGCCTGTCCAGCTGCTGTGGATTGTCTTCCTTTCCAAGTTAACAATGCTTCTGTTTTGTGTTCCCAGATTAACCTGAATAAAGTAGGTGAATACTGGTGGAATGCCATCTTGGAAGGAGAAGAGCAGATCGACATCGATAAAATCAACAAGGAACGTTCAATGGCTACTGTGGATGAAGAGGAACATGCTGTGTTGGATAGACTGAGTTTTGACTACCACCAGAAGCTGCAAGGCAAACCCCAAAGTCATGAGCTGGTATGTTTTTCATAAACACCCTTTGCCTGTTGGGCCACAAAAAGGGAACTGCTTTGTTTCCTGGGGGTACAGCTCTTTCCCCTCATGTTCTCTGTGTTGCAGTCTTCTTAGGTAAATTGTCAGATGATATGAATAACTTGAGGGAATTCCCTCTAGGATGGTAGAATAGCTTTTTAAAAATTGGATGATTTCATCCTTTGAGGAGAAGAGAACTCCATGGCTGGCTTTTCAGTTCTCCTCCAGTCTGTCTTGGGCAGAGAGAGGCAGGGGAACAGGTATACAACTATAAGGGGTAAAGAAGAATAGGTGGAACTTTGAATCCTTCATGCTGGACATGAGTTGTGTGGAAAATTTGAAAAGCTCCTGTTGATATGACATGGAAAATTCCATCGAGCTAGTAACTGTGGACCTATTTGCATGGCCGAACTGAATGCTCCTGTTTTTGGTGCTTCAAAATGGTGCTGCCTCTGGTGTCCTATTAAAGGTAGGAAGGCGGTATGTGAACTGAATGATTAAAGCAATGTGAGTGGCTGCTGTTCTGAGAGAGCTGCCAGGTGTAACTGTGCCTCAGTTGATGCATGATGGCAGTTGGCTTATTAATTACAGCCCTCTTAGAGTGTGGAGCTATTGCCAGTAAAACTTGCAGCATTTTGTTATTGTGAGCTGTGCTGGAAGGCATCCAGTTTTGTATCTGGCTCTGAAATTTCACTCATTTACTGTCATTGAAAAATCTAATCAGACAATAATAGTGTGTATCAGTATTTATATCACTTTGTATGTTGTTTTTTTCCCCGTGGTTATATATGGAGTCCATTGTGACTGTCTTTGGGGCTTCAGAAGCCATGCATCAGCTGTTGTGGAATTAGCCTAACTGTGTAGTCTGAAGCAGAGTAACACTGTTTAAAATCTGTTGAAGTCAATTGGCTTAGAAGGATGTAACTTTCCTTGTGATTACAGTGTAAATGTCTGTGCCTTATTCAGAGATCTAAAATTTCTGGAAATTTTGAAGCCACAGTGGGGAAAAATGGTTTCCCCCCAGAAACCCCCCCCCCAAAAAAAAGTTTAGGAAAAATTGGAATATATGCAATACCTACCTAATGTCATATCAAACCTAAAACTAATGTTACTGCTTTAACAATATTAAATGCATCATTTATAATTACTTAGCATATATAATTGCAATATTTGATGTATTTATAGAATTTAAAATTTATAAATGCCTTAGTTTTCTACAAGCAAAATTGGAAATGTATCCAGTACTAGAGATAAAGCTGCGAGCTGATTCAACCTATGCGACCTTAGCACATGTACCTTAATATTTGCTTTCTGGTTGGAGGGAGCTCTCTTCTCGATGAAACTGTCAAGAGTTTTCCTCATGCTTTGGTGCAGTTTCCACTGCACATCCTTTTGATCTTTTTTTTCCTCCAGCAAGGTAGGGCAATAAGCTACTTTTTACCCAGTCTATGGGTATGTCTATGCTTTGAGGAAGAGATGAAAAAGTCAAAAAGTGCTTTGAGGAAGAGATGAAAAAGTCAACCGCAAGTCAGGTAAAAAGGACAACAGAAGGCATGCCACAATTCACAAGCAATGAAAGCTCTGCATGCTTCCCTCATGAATTAGGTATCCTTCTAGGTGCAAAAATACATCTTGAATGTAAGAGCTGTATATGTCTATACCATGCCCACCTTGTTTTTAAAAGCATTTCATTCATTCTAAAAGATTTAAAAAAAAATCAGTGTTGCCCTAAATTTCCTATTTTTCTGTTGGAAAAATGGGAAGCTTCGGAAAAAAATTGTGGTTTCTTCCCCCCCCCCCTTTTTGGGGTTTTTTTCTGGACCATCTTATCTTTAGCCCCATCTGTTCTATTAGGCTCTAGACAGATTGCAACAAGCACAAAATACTCTCAGATCTGCACTCATATAAACCAGTATTAAACCTTATGCACATCAAAGGGATTGTATCAAAAGCAGTGTATTTAGATCTCAGAGATGCACTAAGAGCAGAGAATAATATATATTTAAAAATCTCAACCCTTCCAAATAAGAAAACCTTGCACTATTTTTCAGAATGATTGCTTCTGTGAATTTTAGCTCTTTTATAGCCTCTGAATTTCAATAGTAAAGAATGGGATTGTGTAGTGATGCCTGAGGTTTGTGGGGCTGCTGATTCCCGAATGTTCTTGTCTTTATTTCTTAGAGTGTTTACTTGTGAAAAAACAGAAAGGGATCCCCTTTTGGTTGGCAAGCATAACCAACAAGTTCCTTTGCCCTTCCTGTGTAGCAGAGTTGATTATTCATTTTATAGTGACTATTCCACGAACATAGAATTCAGTAGGGAACTCAAACTCTGATGCAGCAGTTTCTCTCAAATTGCAATGTTTCATCCTTTTTTCTTTCTTTTAAAAAAGATGTTTCTGTCCACTCACGATTATGAAGATGTGCTTGAAAATATGTTGCTCAGTGCTTTAGCAGTGGCACTTAATCATACTCCCCCCCCCTTTTTTTTGTCTAAGCCGAACCAATCCAAAATCAGCAATAACTCAAAAGGGCTGGTGGAGAACAAAGCATGTCCACAGAAGCGGTTCCATTAAAATGAGCAAATACGGCAATTAGTATCATCTATGCATAATTCAGGGTGCAGAATTTAAATCATCTTGGGGCAGAGTTATGGGTACCTAGCATAAACATCCCCACGCATTGCACCCAACAATTCAGCTCCCAGTTGTTTCTGCTCTGAGGAAGGCACCTTGCATGCCACGGTCTGTAGTACTCAATATGCCTGGTGCTGCTGTACATATTTGAAGCTCATAGTTTTTGTTCACTTTGCAGTAGCACTCTTAAAGATAATACGTTACTGCAGTGCCAAGCTGCCCCGATCTATCAGGAGCACTGGGAAAACTAGACAAGAAGGATAATCAGGCTTCCCAGATCAGACTTGCTCGGTGATTTAGGGGTTTTTTTTGGCGGGGGGTGTTCATAACAGCTAAGTGGGGGAAAGTTTGATTGACTGGGATAGATGTTGAAGGCTAGTAGGGTAGCAGGGTTAATCCAGTTGGTGAGCCTTTCTTTCTCTTTCTCTCTCTTCCCAGTGGTAACCCAAAGCAGCAGCCTACATTGTTCTCCTCTCCTCCATCTTACCCCCACAACAACCCTGTGAAGATCGATTCACATGGGTAGCTGTGTTGGTCTGAAGCAACAGAACAAAGTCAGCGAGTTAGGCTAGGCTGGAACTGGTGACTGGCTCAAAGTCAGCCAGCAAGCTTCCATAGCAGAGTGGGGATTTGATTCCGGATTTCCCAGATCTGACGCTCTAACCCTGGTTCAGTACATTACATGTATCTATGTATATTGCCTAAATTAACATGCCTCTGTTGCCATTTCAGAAAGTCCACGAGATGCTGAAGAGGGGCTGGGATGCTGAAGGCTCCCCTTTCCGGGGCCAGAAGTTTGATCCTTCCATGTTCAACATCTCTCCCGGGGCTGTGCAGTTTTGATGATGGGCGAATCACCAACGTGCCGGGGACAGCGGGGACGAAGCAGCTGCCACTGCCATACCCCTCCTGCTTGCCAGTGACGTCAAGCAGCCCGTTTTCTTTTTTGTCCCTGCCGTTGTCGGCTGGGTTTGTTTGCAAAAATGACAGACTTAAAAATGACCTGGCATGTGGGTTTGGTTTTGGGGAGGGGACGTAGAGGGAGCTGAAGTGTGAGTGAGTGTGGGTGAGTCCTTCCCTCTGGCATCAGGTTGGCATATTTGATATGCGTGTGGGGGAAGCCCAGCAAAAGCAGCATTACGTACTGCGTTGCCACAGCAACCAGTGGCTGCTGGTAGCGTCTCCCCTTCTCTCTGCTTGTTAATGGATTCATTTGCTACTTTGGGGGGGGGGGGGAGCAGCGTGGTGGAGAAGTCAGTATCTCTCCTCCCCCCCCCCCCCCCCCGCTTTTTCAGGAATAGGTGCAGTTTGGTGAAATTATGGCAGCTTTTCTCTCTTGCTTATTTGAAGCTACATTCTGTCCCCAGTTCCAGCATTTAAGAAACACGATCTCTTTAAAGTACTGGGCAGTTCAGCCCCTCTTTAAAACATGGGCAATTTGCAATCTGTGTCATTCAGCGGCCTCTAAAATGTTAGGTTTGGTCCTAACAGTGGGAGGTAGTTGTTGCAGGCTCCTACAGATATCAAAAAAAGAGCCAGAGACACTCAACAGCTGTATCCTATCGGTGGAGGTCTGTAAAGCACAGGCATAGGACAAAAAAAAAGTGGGGAGGGACAAAAAAAATGGGGAAACCTTGTCCTTGTCATCTTGATTCCAAAGTCTGAATTATTTTGGTGCCCAGAGAGCTGCATTTCTGTGTTACGGGCGTGAGTTTGTTGTTAGTTGACAAAAGCATTTAGAATAAAACATACCTTTTCTCTCCCTCTGTCACCCCTTAAATGCATGTGTTTTACTGTGGACCCTGGCAAACAGCTACTGCTGAAAAGGAGGCAGTATTCATTGGGTACCATCTTTCATCTGATGACCATGTATTGGAGTGCTCTAAAGCATCACAGGCAAGTGGCAAGGTCATGGAACAATACCACCTGATTGGATTTCATACGTTTTGCAACAAGGGAAGAGAGCTTTGATCTTGTCACTCATTGGATCACTCAGAAGATGGCGTTGCAATGCCAAAAGTCCCCACCAATGGCTTCCATGCCTCGGCTGGCTATATGACTCTGCCTGGAATGTATCAACTGTTCTCAGTAAGATGGTGGTCCTGTTCCTGTGTTCTTGAGGAGGGAAGGGTGCTAGAGAGTGCCATCTGTCTGTGGTGGTCTCCATATTGTTTATTCTCATGTCAGCAGGCAATCTGATGTTGAGGTAGGGAGAAAAGGTGTGTTTGGAATTGAATGCCTGTTGCCTCTTTGGAAGGTCCCATTCCCTTCTTTCTTGAGGCAGGCTGAACCCCTTGTGGAGAACACACACCTACCTCTGTTGTTCTGACAGTGCTGGAGCATTTTGGGCAGGTGAATAAGCAACAAAAGCCATGTTTGATACAAAACACTCCATTTCCAATGTATTGGTAGTTAGAGCTGTTGTGTGAGCTATGGCCAGGCTAGAAGACTTCTTGTCACTGTCCTTTAACAGAAGAAGGGAACTGACAAGTTATTGTATATAGTACAGGCAAGGGGCTGTACGGACCTCAAAGTAACCTGATAGAACGTAACATGTACAGCCAACTGAAGGGGACAGTAGGAGTCCGTAGAGAAGCTTGAGATTTATTTTCATGAAGGAGTGGACCTTCCAATATGTGTTCTTCACTGATAACTGCCCTTACTAGAGAGCTACACCAGGTGTTATTGGCTAAAAATGGGGCAAGGGAATAACTGGACAATACCTGGTCATGCTTGCATCTTCAAACAAGTTGAAAGCGATCTGGAGAAAGTAGACTGATGTTCTTGCTTATAGCTCCTTGAAAATAACTTTGTTCATGACAAACAAGCAAGATGTGCCAAATTTATGATTGTTAAGTGGAGGGCTGTCTAACTGCCTTTAAAAGTCAGCAGAGTGCCTTTAAAAGTCAGCAGAGTCTTCCCTCCCTCCTTGGTGGTATAACTTACACAGTGGCTTGCCCGCCAAAGGAAGAAAATAGAGCTGCTTTGTTATTAAAAGAGATGACAAGCACTCTTTGGAACGCCACGTGTGGTAAATTAGGTGCAGAGGATCCAGCACTGTTTCTTTAAGTGTTCTAGTTAAAAAGGTAGCAGATTTTCAGGTTGCGGAGAATCCTTTGTAACCGCAAAGTTGATTGCCCCGTGCACACAGTTGGACCCCAACATACTACTCTAGGTTGCATCATTTTAGTTCCTATTTGGGTCAGCTGGTAGCTGCAGTGGAAAGTGCATTATGGATCTGGTTTAGCATTCTGTATTTTTAGCTCTGATCAGTCTCATAGGGGAGAAGTATCTCATCCTCTCTGCACCTGCTTGTCTTCCTTTGAGAAATATGTTTAGTGTCTTTCCTCCTCTCTTGCTTGAATGCTAAAATAATCTCACCCTGCAGTTGACTGTGCCTCGATCAGCGTTGGCAGTGGAGAGGAAGCTAGTGTGGCCACAACACAAGGCAAAGTTTTGTTTGTTTGGTTTTTTGCCACTGCAAGAGTTTAGCAGTCTAATTTGGAGCGGTAGTTCAGAAGACAAGTGCTGTGGGGTGCAAGTAGATGCCACATGGTCCTGATAACCTTGGCAAGGAATGACCATTCTGTTATGTGATTACTAGCACATTCAATGCCAGTAGGCAGCAGCTGCATTGCCACAAAGGCAGTCAATGAAACAGGCACGTTTTCAGCTGCGGTGTGATGGGTGGAGCAAGCATTCCACTCCCACACAAGGAGTGTGCTGGGCTCTCTTTTATGAGGGACCTGAGCTGCCTTTTGGAGTCAGCGGTATCAGATTCTGCATTTGGCATAACTGTAGCTGTTCTCAGATTATCTGATCCTGAGGATGGACAAGGAACTTGCTGTTGAAAGGAAACTGAGGTACACCTCCCCATCTGGGCAGTTAAGTGGTGTCTTTCTGGTTTTTTCCCTTCTCCCATTCTTTTTTAATAGCATCAGTATTGTTTGTTGTTTCTAAAGCACCTGAAATCAACTAGGCACAGAATCTTAGAGGGCTGCCTAAAGAACTCTGGGGGGCATCTAATCAGCTGATTTGCTGTGAAGAGATTAGTGAGGCTTGGCAAGATCTAACCATCTTTCAGCTATGTGGAAGAGGCTCCCCATACAGCAGCCTGTGCATCAGCACTGTAATCTCCTGGGCTTCAAAATGGCCCTAAACTTCAAGAAGCTGCATTTGAACATTCATCCACTGCTCCCCAAATTTTGGGCTTCTATAAGAATAGAGCACCTGAAGTCCTAGTTGGTTTTGATGAGGGCTAGGAGCCCCAAGTCTCTTTCCACAGATCTCAGAACCATAGATTCCAAGTGGGTGGCCTTCTCTGGGCCTTAATTTCCACATCTGTAGAAACTGGAGCCCTGCTCATCTTCAAGAAGGCAATTTTCCAGTCTGTCCCATTCAGTCTTTGTCCTCTTGTGGCCTTTGTACTGGCAAACAGTCCAAGACTGAGCATTCCATGATGGAATTTTGCCCAAGAATTGGATCCTTGGAGGCAAAGACGAAGCCATTCTTTGCTCCAGTGTACCTGCTGTTAACAGGACATGGTGCCAAAGGAGCAGGGGAAATTATGCTGGGAACCCTCAGTGGTAGTGATGTATTTATGACTTTTTTAAAAAGTCCTACAAGTATTTGGAGAATGCTGGCACATTCCTTTCTCACATATCGATTTACAAGTTGTTGACTATTCTTGTAATAACGAACTGTCATCTTTTTAAGAACAAATGTGAGATCTGCTCATCTGGAGCTGGGAGTTGACCTCAGCTCTTGAAACCTGGGATGTGTGGGGATTATAGCCTGTTTCTGGTGCCTGGTCTGCAGTACAACAATTGTCATGAGCCAGTTGATTACACCACACATTTATGAACAGCTACATCATCGAGAGAGTGCCCTGAAGCCTAAGGACAATCCTTTCTCTAGCAGAGAGATTGCCCCTGCCCCTATTGTACACCCAGCCCATAGCTTTGAGTCACCAGGCTTCCTTTTTTATTGTTGCTTCCTTCAGAAGCTGCAGCTTTGCCATTAAGCAAGGTAAGGGTCCATCTAGGGCAGGTCTGCAGTGTTTGTGACTCTGACCACAGCTTTCCCTGGTAGTAGATCAAAGGCTTGATAAACTCCCAGCATTACTGCCTGTTTAGGAGTTCAAAATCGGGGAGGGGGATTGTCAGGCACCCAGCAGACCCACAGTAAACTGGCTCCTGGGCTGCATTTTGACTTGGTGGCCTGCAAGGCGCATAAGCCTGGTGTAGAGTTTTCCTGTCGTTTCTCTGTCCCTTCTCACATGTCTCTTCCCTTCCTCAGCATGGAGTGTTCTCTCAAGATGTTGCTATGAGGGCCCTTTTCTGGTTCATGTTGGTGATTTAGGTCTAGCAGCTATTGTTTGTATATGAAGTGAGTTTGTGCGGATGTTGTCTGAGCTGAACAAAAATACAGTTCTCTGTTCCTGGCATCAGCTCTGTCTATGGCGGCTTCTCTACTCGCTTACAATAATAACAATAAAAACTTTTATTGAAGCAAGTGTGTGTTTCTGAATCTTAACACAAGGCAACTTAACACAAGGCTGGTCCATCACTTGCTTCATGTTGCTTTGGTTCAGTGTTTTTTCATTGGTTTTCAGAGGCAAAATTAATATTAATCACTTCAGTACTGGACCAGCATATAGTGAACTTCAACAGGCTATCAAATTTAATCATTTTGAGTCACTGTGCTTAAGATGACTTCTTTAAAGATGAACCAAGATACTTAAATTCATCATGTGTGCGCACACTTTTCTGCTGTGTAACCAGAAATCCAGGCCAAGGGAAGTGGGAGAAGTTGCAAGTTGATGTCTTCAGAAGGGAAACAGATCAAATGGCCAGAGACTTTTTCCCCATTTAACTCTGTTTAGTCTAAAGAAGAAATAAGCAAGGGATTATGGGATATTGTTTGGAGTCCTCATTGTCCAAGCCTGTGCTTCTGCAATGTGCGTCTCACTTTGGCAATCCCAAACAACCTACATGAAAAACTACTGTTATTTGGAATTTAAAAAAATCAATGAGCCCAGTGGCACTCCAAAACTAACATTTATCCCAGCATAAGCTTTTAGAGCTGACTTTGTCAAATGCACGCTTATTGTGGAATGTATTTTGTTTAGTCTGTGAGGTGCCACTGGACTCCTGTTTAATTTTGCTGTAGAAGGTTAACGTGGCTACTACCTCAGTGCAATTGGAGTCAGAAAGTACCCCATGCGTTCCCTCTTATCTAATAGCAAAGAATGTAGGAAGCAGTTTGCAGATATTTCTAGGGAGCTGGAAAGCACATTTTCCTAGGATGCCAAAGACCAAGGGGAATGCAGGAGAGAGATGCTCTAAATCCCAAGAACCTTTAGCTGTACTAGCTTGTCTTGTGAGTGTGCCCCTTGGGATGGTTTTCACCATCCTGAATAATTTTGTGACATCTTCAAACTTGGCCACTAGAGTACTCAACCCTACTTTCAGATCATTTAATTTACTCAGAAATGATCTGGAAGTAGGGGCGAGTAGTGTAGTGGCCAAGCTTGCAGGTGACACATTCCAGATAGTGAAAACCAAGGTTGGCTGAGAAGAACTCCAAGAGGATCTCCACAAACTGGGTGAGTGGGTGGCAATGTGGCAAATAAAGTTCAGTGCTGGTAAGTGTAAAGCGATGCACATTGGGACAAAAAATCCCCCCTTCATGTATAGGCTAATGGGGTCTGAACTTACTGAGATGGAGAGGGGAAAAAATCTCAGGTCATAGTGGATAGCTCAGTGGAAGTATCAACCCATTGTGCTGCAATAGTGAAAAAGGCATACACTGTGTTAGGTATTATTAGGAAAGGGAATGAAAATAAAACAGCTGATATTATAATGCCCCTGTATAGATCTATAGTGTGGCCTCATTTGGAATACTGGGTAAAGTTCTGGTCACCTTATCTCAAAAAGAACAGCAGAGCTGGAAAAAATACAGGAGGAGGGCAACCAAGACAATTAGGGGGTTGGAGCACCTTGCCTATGAAAAGAGGCTGAAGAGTCTGGGACTTTTCAGCTTACAAAAGAGACGATTAAGGGGGAAACATGATCCAGGTTTATGAAATTATGCATGGGGTCAAGAGAGTTGAGACAGAAATTTCTCTCCCTCTCTCAAAATACTAGAACTCCAGGGCATCCAATGAAGCGGATGGGCAGTAGGTTCAGGATGGACAAAAGGAGAGTGATTAAAATATGGAATTCACTGCCAGAGGATGTAGTGATGTCCACAGGCATAAACAGCTTTAAAAGGGGATTAGACAGATTCATGGAGGATAGCTCTGTCAGTGGCTACTAGCTGTGGTGACTGAGGGGAACCTCCACCTTCAGAGGCAGTGAACCTCTGAATCCCAGTGTCAGGAGGCAACATCAGGGGAAGGCCTCGGCCTCTGTGCCCTGTTGCTGGCCCTCCAGAGGAACTGGTTGGCCACTGTGTGAGACCGGATGCTGGACTAGATGGACCCTCACTGGTCTGATCCAGCAGGGCTCTTCTTATGTTCTTTTTTTCTCTCTTTTTTTTTTTTGCACATGGTTTATCTTGCAATCGATGGCAACAATACAGCAATACTTTTATGAAAAACAACTGTGGCACCACAATGCTTGAGCAGCTATTTGTGGCACACAGAACTTTTTCTCGTGCTCATTCAAGAAACCTCTAGTAAAGACCATTGTATGTTTCCAAACAAATGCATTGTGTTAAAAGTTTGCTTAACTTTTCCTGCATTGTCAAGGTGGAGCTGAGTAAATGGTTAGATTTGAGTCCGCTAGCACCTTCGAGGACCAGCAAGAGTTTTGGGGTGCCTGTTTTCGAGAGTCAAGACTCCCTCTGTCAGGCACCGCCACCGACCAACGCAGCCACCCTCTGAAACTGAGTAAATGGTGTTCTTGTGCAGAAAGTTGCCTGTGGAGAGAAGAGGGTGAGGCCAGTTTCATATTTTGAGAACTGCTGATCTATATAGTGATGACACATGTTTTTAGGCAGCTATTATTACAATTTTCATACTTAAAAAAAACAACAACTAGGAAGTATCAGAGAGAACTGTAGAAATGAGTAACTTTTCTACATATCCTGTAGCCAGCTCCGATACTACAGATTAGCTGAGCGCATGGTGATATAAGATCCGTAGCTACTGGAGGAATGCTGGAAAAGGGGAAATATCTGTAAGTAAAGCGAATCAATATGTCTGAGCCACAACAGCTGGAGAGATGGATTATAAATGTTTTAGTAACTAAATGAGGCACCAAATAGAAGCCATGGCTTTAGCTGAGCCAGTGCTTCCTCTCTGGAGAAGAAAGCAATAGCAAAGCTGCTGACCCCTCCACAGAGAAGAGGTTGTCCAAGCAACTGTCTAACCATAACATATGGTTTACTAAAACTGTATGCTTGGCAGCAGGGACTAAGGGGGATAAGGACAGATTAGGGATGCTGCTCAAGTACCATTCATGCCATTCCCTAAAAATGTAGCTATTTGAGCTGGTGGAAGTGTGTTTGGTTCTAGGAAACTTCAACATCTACATGGAATTCACCTTGCTGTGACAACCCAGGACTTCCTAGCTAATGTGACAACTATGGTACTGCCTCAGAATATCTGTAACACATAGAAGGTCACACTCAAATTCTGGTTTTCACCACTGAGCAGGTAAATGGTGGCCGATGGGTAGGAGGAGTTCCAGTTATTCCCTTGTCATGAACAGACTAGTTCATGATGAGGTTTTAGGCTCACAGGAGCCATGGACTACTACAAGAATGGGGGCACTGGTGGCTGATGAAGACTGTTGGTCAAGATGTGGAATGCAGACATTAACCCAAGCAGCGAACAGTATTAGTCTTAAGCAAATTCTCACACTTTGTAGAGCCTCTTTGGGAGAAGAACTCTTCCTAGAGGTACAAGACCCACTCTGGGCAGGTCCAAAAGACGATCAGTATGAACCTCCAGCACACACTGGTGTGACTTGTTTGCTAAGCAATTGGAGGACCAAAATTGCCTGTGCCTGCTGTGACTTGAATGCCCCTTTGATGTAGTATAATCAGGATGCTGTCTGGGCATTATCAGGTTACTTTTGCCTGGATGATTTTCAGTTGTGTCCTGAAGATGTGGACAAAAAGGATGAGAGAGGTAAGTCTGCTTGACCGTTGCTTTTATTCTTGTCATAACATCTGGCTGAAGAGGAGGAACCTAAGCATTTAGTAAAGGCTGGACCTCAGTGGATACACTCACATGCTTAATCGAGGGCATGAGCTAGGACCGAGGTAGATACAGCCAGAGCCAATGCGTCTAATCCACATGGAAGCCAATCCAATGTACAGGCTTAACCAGAGGATCTGTGTGGAAAGCATGGAAGTCCAAGCAGATCACAGCAGAGATGAGACTGTGCTCTTTTTAGCTTGTTTGCAAGATGTCTGCTGCCAGAAGTACTCAGCGCCCATGGGGGAAAGGACAAGATGGCATTCAGAGCTGAATTTTAACATGTAACAGTGTAAACACTGGAAAGCAATTTGTGGCATATTTGCATAGCACAGTGGCCTCCTTCCCCAAGTGTTCAGAGATGCCACCTTCAGTGTCTCCCTGCCAGTTTCCATGGGGCTACTTCACACTTTCTGTGTCATTTTGACAAATCCTCCTATGCTGTCTAAAGTACTTCAAGTTGTTATTAATGGCTGGTTTGCTGAGTGAGCACCTAATTTTAAGGACTGGATGTTAGTAAGTTGGGAGCTGAGACATCAGGCACACGTGCCCCTGGAGACTGCCAAAGCAAAGGAAGACTGAAGCAGAGATCAAGAGGGAGATGGAATTTCTGTTGCTCATGTGTGCATGTTAGCCAGGGCATAGAATTGAGGGGTGGGGGTGCCAGCTTATTCTGACAATCAGATGTGAAGTTCCTGGAAGTCCAGCCAAGTGCCCAGGATGCCCATTGCTATCCCTCTCACCAAAATTGGGATAGGATTGGCCATTTTAGCTTACAGGGGACGTTCCTTGTGGGTCACTGACAGCCAAGCCAAGCCCCAGTAGAGCTGCTCTCACTTTAAAGGCCACTTGTCTCAGACCCATCAGTAGCACCAACAGTTGTGGCCAACTCAGTGCTTGCTGCCTCCTGCACCACCACCGTGGCCTGATGTTAGGCATCATCATTGGTATCTCTGAGTGGCCCATGCAGAGCTGGCTTGTAAGTACTGAAGGTGTCGCTCAGCATGGCTTGTCGCTGGGCCATTTTAACTTCCCACTCTGTCTCGATCAAAATGCTTTATATGAGATCCCTTTGGGAGGTAACAAGCTAATTTATTTGTCCACTACTTTGTTACAGGGGTCCCCAGTGTGGCACTATGGTGCCTGCTAGCTCCATTCCCGGCGCCCGTCAAGTGATTTTAGACAGTAGGTGGAGCTCTGTTCTATTAATAAACTGTACCCTTTCATCTGGATGGCAGGAAGCAGCGTTTAAGAAACTTATCACTGTTTATTTCCCCCACCTCCTTGGTGTTAGAGCGCTATAAACCAATTAGGAATTTTTAACAGCCCTTTTAGGAAATGGCAGTCACTATTTTTGGAAAAGCAGGCTGTTATTTTTAAGATAGCTATATAGCCTGTATTTTTTCAGGGTTCGGGGTAGATTAAGAAAAACACATACTTTGGCCACATGCCATCCACATGAAGGCTACCCTGTCAACACAGAACCCCCCAAGTCAGATCAGACAGCAAGCTGCAGTCAAACAAAACAGTAGACAGGGCAATAAACATGCAAGTGAGGCTAAAAGTCCTGAAGACATCATTCCAAGTTTGTATTGTTACGGCTATATGATTTGAATGTTATTCCTGCTATTGCAACTAGTCATACATACAGATCAGTTTCCATGAGAATCTGGTTTTATTGTCATGATTTCCCTGCAAGCCCTTGGGGAAAGTGCAGAGAGTTTCTGTTAATGATCTCTGGCCTTCTTGAATTTCCTAAGTGTTCCTAAAGGGGTAAAGATGTATATTATAAGGTCAACCATGACATTTTCATGGCTCCTTAGACAAGGCAATACCTCCCAGCTCTGGCTTTTCCAAAGCACGGAGAGGAGGCAGCTTTAGCTACATGCAAGTAATGAACAAACTTAACTTAGGGCTAGTTTACATTTACATTGATTCCCTGAGTTCCCTTTTATCTCTCACTTCTTCAGGAGATAAGTTCAAAAGAAAATCAACAGCTGCTGGCAAGATCAGGAGCTCTTGCCTCACCTTTTCAGCCTAAGAAACAGTTAAGAATGCTTAGGAGAGAGGCTGCAGATAGCCATGTCAGCCCAGAGCAAGCTCCAGAAGCAAGATTGTGGCTTTTGCCTCTGAAGGGTGTTTATGCTTCTAAAGAGAAATGCTGTGTTCCCTCTTCTAAGCTGAATTAGTGTGAACTAGCTCACCGTTTTTTAGCCTCCAGCTCACAGATTTTTGTCCTAGCTCAGAAAGGATGCCTGCAGAGCAAACTAATGCATGCAGCAGCCACATTGCTCGCTCACAGCTTTAATGCCAGTAGCTTACAAAGTAGAATTTTTGCTCACAAGACTCCGCAGCTTAGAAGGGAGCATTGGCAGGTGACCCCTCTTTTTTTTGTCGAAAGACACCCAAATGACCTGTGCGCTGACCCAAGACAGAAATTGTGTTTTGGAAGGAGAGCAGGAAGGGCAAAACCCACATGTAAGTACATAAAGGTGGGGCTTTGGAAGGAATCCCACTTTACTTTTCTGTGAGCGCTCAAGAGCTTAAGCCAGCTCATTTTGCCTCCCCTTACCCATTTTCATGCTTTAACTGATGCTCAATTACTGTCCTGCATTCATGGAACAGATTCAGGACTTGGGGGGGGGGGGGGGTTTCGATAAAATAATTTAAAAGTTCTGTTTTTCTGCCTAACTGGGAAGGACTGAATATGTAAACACCCTAATACTGGCTGTAGGTACCATAGTTTTGCTGTTTTCATAATTAGCCTGGAAGCCAGCTGGTGTACTGCTGGAGCTACCTTGTACCAGAAGTCTGCATTAGACAAGTGTTGTGTCTCCTGATTGGCAGAAGCTCTTGGGGTGTCAGGGGGCAGTTTAACAGAAATCTCTTTACCTGGTGATGCTGGGGACTGAATCTGAATATGCACGCTAAGCATCTGCTCTACCACTGAGCCAAGGTTGCATCACACACGTCACTGGATATTGTACCATTGTCATGCCGTAACATTTATTTACTCCTGGACTGGCTTGTACACACAGGATAACTCAGTTGCAAATGACTGCTATGGTGCAACAGTAGCGTAATATCCAATGCTATCTGTATGCCGTCCAGGTCTCGGAAGTAGAGAGATAACATCATCTCAGTCTTGAGAGTGTGAACGTGTTCTTCATACCTGACTTTCCTGGGTACAGCTAAGGGGTCATATTGGAAATCAGAAAAGCAATTAAAGGCTGCAATCCTGTGCATACTTATCTGGGAGTCATTGGGATTGATTTGAGTAAGCAGGCATAAGACTGCACAATCAGGCTGTAAGTCTAGGCATGCTCACTTGGGCAAGAGGGCCATAGAATTCGATAGGATTTTCTACTGGACTGAACAGTAAGTCCCCTGCAGAGTTTGTGGTTTGGTCACAAGAACCTCGGTGCTTAGGGAAATCTCCTTGAGTCTAAGGAAGTGGAGTTACAGGCTTGCAAAACACTGCCTTTCCCCATATAAAATTGAAGCATGAAGAGTTGGTTCCTTACTTTGTTGGAAGGTGAGATAGGAAAGGGCCTCCCCCACCCCCTTCTTATGGAAGATGGAAAATTTCCATTGTTTTTTTCTCCCCATCTCTGCCTGGGAAGGGACTGGGGAACGGATTCTTTCTTGTGTCAAAGCTGCCTCTACCCAGCTGCACTGTTGCCTCCCAGAAACCAAGTGATCGCTCCTCTCCGGTTAGTTAGAACAAAAATATCTGTCGGCAACATGCAGCCCCCACAGCCGCCCACGGTGCCCATGGCAACAGCAGCACCAGGCAGTCATGGGCAGGGATGCTGGGGGACTGTTTGCTCTGGCATGGGGGGGGGGGGTCTCCTCCTAAGCAGAGAAGGGATTCTGCATTTCTTCAGGCTTCCTGCCCCACTTTGTGCTGCCAAGCCAGGATCCCAGAGGACGGGCTCCCCCTGGTCTTTTGGTGATCGCTTACTTGGAAGGCATGACATTAAACTCCACAGTTTAATGGCCCCCTGCCAACTCAGAGAATGTCACCTGAACGCTGAACAAGGGCTCCATCAGTGGAAGGCAAAACACCAGAACCTCTTCGCCAAGCTCCCTCACTGCACTGCCTCTTTCCTACTAATAACTGGTATAAGAAATGCATATTTTCCTGATCCCAGCACGATGATCTTTTCAAAATTTGGTATTTGTTATTCTTTAAAACATTTTTATGTCTCCTTTCCACCCAATCAGCGTCCAGAAGGCAGTGAACACAAAAACACATTAAAACAGTTGAAATACAGTTAAAATATGAAATTCAATTAAAAACAAAAAACAGCACTAGAAGGCAGGCCAAAACCTGTTATTGGAGGGTATACCAGACAAAGCAAAAACAGTCTTCACCTGTTAGAGAAAGACACTGATAGAGGGAGACATACAAAAATTCCTAGAGAGGGCGTTCCCAGAGTTTTGGCGCCACAACGGAGAAGCCCTTGCTCAGGCAACCTCCCGTCTAGCCTTAAATTGATGGAGCAACTGAAGCAGGGCCTCTGAGGGTGCTGTTCTTCCCAATGGTTAAGCAAAGCAGCCTGTCCCATCATTCTCCCCTCCTCCACTCTGTCCTCACAACAACCCTGCAATATAGGATAGACTGAGAGGGTGACAGGCCCAAGGTCACCCAGCAAACTTACTTAACAGTGTGGGGATTCTGATCCAGTTCTCCTGGAACCCACTCCGACATTCTTGCCACTATGCCATGCTGGCTCTCTGATAAAAGCAAGGAGGCAATGTTAGGCAGCCCTGACCTGAATGGCCCAGGTTAGCCCTTCTCATTGGATTTCTGAGATTTTCCACCAGCAGTGCTAGGCAGATTGTTGTCACTGGCCCTGGTTTTGCAAGTACCTGTAAAGGGGTTGGATGGCACATTTTCAGGGCTCTTTGAGCTGTGCACTCTGGAAACACTTTTCTGTGGGTTACCTGCTATTTGCCTGTGGCACAGTGACCTGCACAGTGGCTCATGTTTCTGCAAATGATAATCTGCCCCAGTACAAACCCTTTTGGGGTGGTTACCATAGCCTTGGTGGCCTTTGCATCTAAGCCAAGTCCATGAACAGATAATAAAGTAAGAACAGAGATGGCAGACACAGATGGTACAGAAAAGTGGATAATTTTTTCTCTCTCTCATCAGACTGGAACATGGAGTTAGCCAATGAAGTCAAGGGGCTATACATTCATGCCTCCTTCTGCATGCCAACACATAATGAGTGCCAGAGTGTTGTAGTGGTTGAGAGTGTCAGAGAAGTATTTGGAAGACCCAGGTTTGAATGCCCATTTGTGCCATGGAAGCTAGGTGGGCGACCTTGGGCCAGTCATACTCTCTCAGACCTAAAAGCAACGTATTCTATTTATGTAAAGGTAGTACAAATAGACAACAGTATTTTTCAATGGCTGTCCACCCTCTTCGTCCTCCAGCCAAATAATGACAGCCCTCCTAGCCATTTGACTTGGTTCTCTACCACCACCTTTGAATAAAGGTAGAGATCTACTTCCTTCAACCCTTTCCTCTCCATCCTTAGCCAATGAGGGCTTTACAGACAGCAACATTATTTCCCTTTTATTTAAAGCAATACTCCCCTAGCAACATCTAAAAAAGAGGTTGACTTTTGCCAGAAAATAAAAGCTGAAAGTTATTTCTGTCAGTGTTCTTCCTTTCTAGTACTGACTCTTCTGCAAAGTGTCCTAGGGTTCGGGTGCAGATTTTGCAAAGAATCCAGATGTGCTGATGGTAACTATATCCACTCAGCCAATACGATTTACTGGTTCTAATAACATCAGCTATGCCATTTAGCGGTTCATTCACATTCTCCTCCTCTGATGTGAAAGATGCAGTCATCTGTTAATGAAACCTTCTGCTGTCTGCATAGGGCAAACAGGTTAATTTCTACACAAAGGCCATTAAGTGGCCAGAAATCTGACATTTAAAAAAATGGCTGTTTTCAGGAGCCAGTGGGAGAACATTTCAATCTACCATGATCCACGCTGTTCTTGATGTGAAAGTTATTGCTCTTCAGCAAGGGAATTTAAAAGGAAGGCTCTGGTGGGAAATTACTAAATTATGAAATATATTGATAACCATGATTATTTATTTATTTACATTATACTCTGCCTTTCTCAATTGGCCTCAAGGCGGATTACACAGAGTGAGTCGATACAATCAACAGGATGGGGCATTTGGTAAGGAATGCAATAGGAATTAGGGTTGCAGAACCAACCAGAAGTCTAAACAGAACTGATGCAAAGTATAAGTACTGACACGACACATTAAATAATGCAAAATTCTGCTGTAGGATCCTGGTGTCAACAAGGTATATACGGTAGTAGACACCACAGTTCCTAATAATTTTTCTAACCTGGTGAATCATTTATTACAGTGCAAGTCTATTGCCTGCACAGAAAAACCCTCTTGAATACTTAAGTTTTGCATTGCAGAAATACATGAGAGTGGGGACCTTTCTGACCTCCTCAGGCAGGCTGTTCCACAAGGTGGGGACAACGGAGAAGGCACATGTGTATGGGCAGTTGGCTGATTTTGCCCATTTGCAGGTTAGCACCTGCAGAAGATCCTGCTGTGCTGGGCAAAGCTGTTGTGGCAGAGCATGGGGGAGACTAACCAGGTCTAAGCTGAACAGACTCCTTACTTTGCCTCTATGGGTATTAAGTTAAATATAACTAGTTAGAGTGCATTGATACCACTGAGAATGGTCACTGTGCTTAGCTTGTATACACAGCATAAGTTTTGATGGGGTAGAGCTCACCTCATCAGATGCATTTGGTGAATCTTCAGTCAGGTGATGTATATACTGCCCATTGGAATTATAGATGTACAAAGAGAGAGAGAATATGTACTTATTACTCAAAAGGAAAATGTGTGGGTTAAAAGGACATGAAAAGCACAGTGTACAGTTCTGTGTCACTCATGGAATACAGACTGGAGTGTTGGCATCAGTAGTATTCTAAGAATCCAACTTTATGCCTCTCTGCTTCTGTGCTATACAGCAGAGTTAACCTAGAAAATGTTGAATAGTGCAATGCTATGCATTGGCAGTTTTGTCTAAGCCAGGGGTGTCGAACTCATTTGTTGGGGGCTGGATCTGACATAAATGAGACCTTGTTGGGCCGGGCCATGTATGTCGTAGAATGTAATGCCAGGTAGCAGAGATGTAAAGGACACAAACACACACAGTTTTTAATACTTAAAATAAAACATGCTTAAAACATTAGCACTCAGGCAATATTTTGTTTATTTAATAGTCTCTGATAACTGACACCTCTTGCTCTGAATTATTGCATCAAAATGTCTGTGCTGTAGCAATCTTGAGTATGCTGTTCAGGTGTGTATCTGTAAGCTGCAAACCTACTTTTGATTTATTGACATTCATTACAGAAACATCATGGTCAGTGCTCTGAGCCTAGGACTCAGAGGAAAACATGAAATGGCTGGATATTGCGAGCTTTTGTACATAAATTGCTTCATGTACTGGTCAAAAACATGTGAAGGCATCATGACACAGAATAAGGGCTGTTTGACTACAAAATTATAGTATTCTCAGAAAAATAACTGGAGCTTCTATGAGGTAGTGAAAGAATAGAGAGACAGATATGTATAGTGGTCAGTATCAGCCTGCTATCTGGGAAGTCTAGGTTCCTTTCCTTAATTTTCCTTTCTTTTATTCTATACTTCATGCTCACAGACCAATGGGTCATAAGCAAACAAGTTTGATAGTCCATATGGTACAGAATAATACAATCCAAAAATACAGACATCTCTGTTCAAAAACCCCAGTTTACAAAGGAAATGTGCTGGGTAAACTTGGTCTGGACACACACTCTCAGCCTAATCCACCTCACTGGCTTGTTATTATTCCTCATCTAAATAGTTCACATTGCTTTCCTACTGAGAAAGACTGGATCATGATGGCATGAATACAGTGATAAAGAGGAGGCAAACCCAGTTGCTCCCAGGAGAGCCACAGCATAACAAGCCCAACAAAGCACACACATACAAACACAAAGATAATGAGCCCAACAAAATATACACACACACTGTAGCAAGGCACACAAAAGCTCCTACCCTGAATAAAACTTTGTTGATTTTAAAGGTGTTCTGCATTTCTCCTGTGCAATTGAGGCAGCCAAGCAAAGAGGATGGAGGAGCCTCAGCCAATGGAAGGGAAGAAAGGGTTGCCTTTGTCTCCTGTGCAATTGAGGGAGCCTGGCCAGAAAGCAAGCTCTGAATAGTTCCCTCCCTCCCCTTGTGAGTGAGGAGGAATGAGAGGAGCCTCAACAAATGCAGAGAACAGAGGCTTGCCTATATATCTCTCATGTGCGATTGAGAGAGTCTGGCAAAGCAAGCTGTGACTCAGCAGTAGCAGAACTGGAGAAGGAAGCAGGAGAGAGCCAGTTGCTCAAGGGCCGGATAGGAGCCCTCTGAAGGGTGGGCCACATGTTTGACACCCCCAGTCTAAGCCCACTGAATTTAGTGGGTTTAGGCTGGAATAACTACACAGCTTTAACTACAGCTACTATTTTTGTCACATGAATGTGCCAGATTAGGAGAACCCAGTTAAGAAATTATCAGAAATGATGCTCCTCAGGAGTTTAGTATAATTCTGTGCCTTTTTTTTTTAACTATTTGAGAAGTCCAAACCATCAATCTCTACATGAATTAAACCTGATCTCTGTCCATAAAATAATTTTTTTTAAAGTGTGGGTGTGGGGTTGCATCAGTTCAAATCCTAAATCTGTGGTTCAGGTACCAACCTCTCCATACAGATAGTGTCAGATTGTGTTAGACTGTAGTAACAGAACAAAATTTGAGTTCAGTAGCACTTTAAGAACCAACAAAATTTCCCAATTTATAAACTGTCATGAACCAAAGCTTGTTGGAAAATTTTATTTGTCTTTAAAGTGCTACTTGCCCCCTGACCTGGACAGCCCAGGCTAACCCAATCTTGTCAGATCTTGGAAGCTAGGCAGCATTGGCTGTGGTTAGTATTTGGATGGGAGACCACCAACTAATTCCAAAGTCACCTTGCAGAGGAAGGCAACAGCAAACCACCTCTGAATGTCTCTTGCCTTGAAAACCCTATGGGGTTGCCATAAATCAGATGCAACTTGATACTTTACACACACAAGGTGCTACTTATGGAGGGAAGGTGGCACGTTGTAGCCTGATCTCATCAGATCTTGGAATCTAAGCAGGGTCACTACTTGGAAGGGAGACCAGCAAGGAAGCCTCTGCTTCTCACTTGCCTTTACAAACTACCCCACTGTAGCTATGGGCCTGAAGCTTGTAATTTCCCTTGCTCGGAAATGCTCGGGTCAGCAACAACTGGACACAGCAGAATCGGAGACACTGCGAAGAAGAAAGCAAAACTAGTCCTAATCTTGGCTGCTGTTGGTTTCTGCGGGCTGGAAGCTGGCGGAAAACCCGAGCTGGATCCCCCACCGTGCAAATGAGTGATCATCTCCCAAGCGCCACCAGTAGGCGACTGAAACGCCTCTGGGCCTTTGGTGTCTCTGTCTGACCGAGTGGAGTCCCAATAGTTTGGTCTTTTAACAGTGAGTGTGCACGCACTCTGGAGCCCCGAAGGCGAAGCATCTCTGTGGGTGAAGGGTGTTTAACTGAGCCTATGTGGGGCTAGAGCGGCCGGGGATGGACACCCGCAGGAGGGCGTGAGGAGGCCCTGAGGTGGGCTTGGGAGAAGCAAGCCGGCAACTGCGGCTGACTGGAAAGGAACCAGAGAGGCAGAAGGCGTTTTGCAAAGGAGGACGGGGGGGGGGGGGGGGGGTCCCTCCTCTGAGCCGCTGGTGTGGCTGTCAGGGCAGTAGGAGGAGGAGGCGGCGGCGGTTCTGACTGGGCCGCAGGAGAACCCGGCGCGAGTGCTGCACGTGGGGAAACCCCCCTCCGCTGCGTGCGGTCTTGGAAGCGGGTACACGCGCGCGACTACCGGGCCTTGGCAGGGTAGCGGTGGAGGGAAGCTCCGGTCCCCTCGGAGGGTGGGTTGGTAGGCCCAGTCCTCCTCTACGCCCCGTCAAGCGTGCTGCAGGCTGAGCGCGCTGGAGCGGTGCCAGTCCTTCCCCCCGCCTCCTCTCCCTCGCCCTCACCCTCCCGTGGCGAGGTGGGCCCGGGGGCGGCTGCTCCGCGGCAGGGTTGCGCTCACTCTCCCCTGAGGCTGGCGGCGCCCCTCCCCTGGCAACCCTCCCGGGCTCTGCCCAGCGGCGGCACCGCTCCTCGCCAGGCGCTGGCTTCGCAGGGACGTTCTGCACGCAGGCAAGGCAAGGCAGGGGCTGGGCGTCTCTTGCCCCCGATCTGAGCCTCGCCCCCCGCCTCCTCCTCCTTCCTCCTCCTCGTCTTCCCCGCCTGCCAGCCCCTCCTTCCCCCGCTGCCAGCCCGAGTCCAAGCCGGAGCGGAGCCCGGGCGGCTCATTGCGGAGCGAAGCTGCAGCCGCGATGGCAACGACCGTGACCTGCACCCGCTTCACCGACGAGTATCAGCTGTACGAGGAAATTGGCAAGTAAGGAGCCGGCGCCGCGCCTTGCAAGCGTGGGGGACTGCATGCGTGTGTGTGGTGGCGGGGGAGAGGACTAGAACCAACCGCCGCTTCCTCTTGCCAGCCCCCAGCAGAGGCCTCGGGAGGGCTGGGGTGGTCGCTGGAGCTCGGGCGGCGAGCGGATGGTTTCACTGGCCGCAGGGGAGGCCCGGCTGGTGGCTTGGAAGGGGCTGGCTGTGGGGAGGGGGGGGAGGAGGAAGGGGCCGCCCTTGCGCTGCTCTGCCCCTCGCTGCCCCCCCCCTTTCCTCCCCGCGGCCATGCCCGCCGTCCCCCTCTCTCCCTTCCTTCCCCTGCCTGCCACAGTGTCTCTATGGGGCTGAGCTGTGGGGTCCTGCTGGGGAAGGGGGGGGGGGGTCAGGGAGGGACTCGCCGGCGCTGCGCAGACATGACGCACGTTGCAGAGCCGCGGACGGCAACTAGCGCGGGGGAAGGCGAGGCGAAGCTCCTTGCGAGCGCGGCTGACTCGGCGGCGGAGTTCCCCCTCTGAGCGCCCGGAGCCCTCCGTGCCCGCCGAAGCTGATTTAGAGGCTTTGCGCAACCGCCCTCGTTACCCTCACCCCCCCCCCCCTTCCAAGTCAGCGCCCGGGATTTATTTTCGGGGGCCGGGGACAGAGGGCTGCTTCCAGCTGCCGCCGCTCCGAGCCCTCCACTGCAGCGTTTCCCTCTCTCGCCTGGCTCCCCGGGCGTGCGGAGAAAGCACATGGCGGGGGGGGGGGGGGGGTGGAGAGGAGAAGGGAGGGCTGGCCTGCCGGCTGGCCTCTATCAGGCGAACTGACGCCTGGGTGCGCTGCGGGGAAACACCCTGGCTCCACTGCAAGCCCGGGGAAGGCTCAGCCTCCGCGGGCAGCGCGCCCCTTCTCCGCACCCGCCGCCCGGGTGGTGTGGAGTGCGTGGGCTGTCGTGGGCCCGGCTAGTTGGTTGCTTGGCGCCCCGCTGTTCGGCGGGGGCGGCGGAGAGCGCGCCTGCCTGGCTAGGAGGAAGGAGGAGGCCGGGGGGGGGGGGCAGTGAGAGGCATGGAGGCTGGTTTCTCGGCGGGGGAGGGCGACGCCTGTCTAATTAGCGGGCGGGGAGGGGAAGCCATCGGGAGCTGCGGGGGGGGAGGGGGAGATTATTAGAGCCCCTTCATTCTTGGCGTGGGGGGGGGGGGTGTTGCTAAAGGAGTCGGGTTCGGCGTCCGCGATCCTTTGGGGGACACTGCTTAACTTTATTAAAAAGAAGGTCCCGGAGCTCGTCATTTTGATAAGGCTGCCCTCTAATCCTGAATGTTTTGGGGCCGGTAGCAGGTGGTCACCCACGAGGTACTCTGCACATGCTCAAAGATGCCCTTCAGTCGACTTGGAGGAGGAGATATACAGTAGTAGAGGCTGATATCAGAGAAGTAAGATCTGTTACCCCAAATGCTCATATTCGACCCTGCGTTGATGCCATCTCTGCTGAGCGGGTGCTGCCTGGGTGTGGAACAAGCTTGATATCCTTTGTTGGGATGCTGTGGGCGCTTAACTAGTGATGTGCCTGGGAACTTGTATGCATGGATTTTTTTAGGGCAAAGCGGTTTAGGTTTTCTTTGCTTCTTGGCTGGTGGACAGCACTTACGCCCTGGATAAGTGTCATCATGACACCCCAAGTTGCAGGGATGAGAGCCTCTCCAGCAAGGAAGTGAATGAGAAGACTACCAGCTGAAGCCTGCTTGCAGCTGAGTAAATGTGTAAAAGAAACCAGGAGGTAGTTAGCTCACTGCACTAAGAGAGCCACCCTCTATTGAACTGTCACCTGTGACTGTGCCTTTAACATTAACTTGTTCTGGGAGAGTGTGCGGGTGAAGCGCTTTATGGCCTGGAGGCCAACATGCTCATCTGCTGCTGGCTGTAGATTCAAGTGGCTGTCAAAGTTGCAAGAGCAGAGCAGACTCTGCCATTCTGGTCAGTAGGCGACCCTCAGGCCAAAGCCACTAGTAAAAACACATTGTTTATGATGCTCAAGTATCCAGACCTGTTTTTAACGCTGGAGCTCAGCTTTGGGATTTGTGGTGTAATACCAGAGCTGAGAGAAGGCCATTGAGCATGTGCAAAGTGTTTTTCCATCACTCCCACTGGGTGAACGACTAGCACTTACGATTTGTCCATTTGTGAAAAGGGGGTGGTGGGGAAGGCAGAAGTGAGTACTGACATAGGGGTTTGGAACATCTCCTTTTGCTTCCTGTTGTCAAAGAAATTCTTACAAGTGGATGGGTCATTTTTCCTGGGGCTGCCTATCTTGGGCACACATACAGGCACCATCAGATTGGCTGGTCTTCCCAGAATTGAACAGAACGGCAACTGTAGATCCAGCTCAGACCTGCCTGCCTTTAGTATCTCTTTTATGGAAACTTTGACTCTTGATGTGCTACTAGGCTTGAATTTTGCTCTCCTACCACAGACCAACACAGTTATATGCATAAAGCTCTTTTATGACGTGATCCTTCTTCCTCATATCTGATGGTTGTGTTAATCTTTCTTGATGTTCTCAAGACTGCTAGTGTTTTTTTTTGGGGGGGGGCAGCTTGAAATGGAGGATAGAAAGCTTCTAAGACAGTGGAATCCCTGCCTATTCCAGGGCTTTTCATACTTAGTAAGAGAGAGGCAGCATAGCGTAGTGGGTAGAGTGTCAAGCTAGTATCTGGGGAGATTCAGGTTTGAATCCCTGCACTGCCATGGAAACTTGCTGGGAGACCTTGGACCAGTCATTCTTTCTCTCATCCTAACCTACCTCACTAGATTGTTGTGAGGATAAAATGGAGAAGGAGATAATGATGTTGTAAGCTACTTGGGGTCCCAAGGGGGCAGACAAGTGGGGTGTCCAAAATAAACAGACCATTCTGGTGTAGCAGTTCCATAACTTCAGTATTCAATGCAGTACCACCAGCAGTAGTTCAAGATTTATATGGTGCGAGGATAGTTAAGCCAAATACTCCTATTTGATAAGTGGATTCAAGTCAGCACTCATGAGCTAATCCTTCTATCTAGTATTCTTTCTATCTAGTCCCTACAGTCAACTTTTAAAAAATTCTACAATGCAGCTCTACTACCAACTTAATCTTTGCAAGGGTAGTGCTGATATAGCACTTTCACGATTTCCCTGTCTCTTAAAGCAGTCTCCTGTTCTTGGTTATTTTGCCACGGCAGTCTTTGATTCCTAGCCAGCAGTTTTCCTGGCTGCAGTGTTAGATATAGCTGCAACATGAATGATTTGCGGCTGGATTTGCTGAGGGATCTATACCCCCCTGACCTTTTTTCAGAGGGGGTGGGGAGAAGCATGTTCTTTTCATGAGTACAATAAAGTGTGAGTTGGAGTGATGGTACCTGCAGCATTTAGAAGGATGCATGGCCTGCAGTGGTTGGAACTTCTTTTTCTGAAATGAAAGGCCTTGATGCTGTTCAGGAAATTATAATTTGGCATTCAGAATTTTTCACCCTTAGGCTATTTATTATTCTTTGCCTTTGGGAACAAGATTAATTTCCTTTCCATTTTTCGAAGAAGAACCAGAGCTCCCTTTTGCATTTCCAAGGCCTGTTTTATAATTAGTTAGAAGGCTTGTGTCTGTGGCGGGGGGACCTGCCCTGCAAAGTTCTAAAACATGGCTGACCTAGAGGCCTGAAAAGAAAGAATTGGCTGCTATAACAAACCAGCCTGAGAAATTCAGTCTCTCTCCCCCCCCCTCTTGATTTTTGGCCATATGATTCTCTTGGGGTTGCCAGGTCACAATGCTGCAGTGATGGCAGAAGCCGCAAGTGGTAGAAGTTACCTGTATAGGCCTAAACTCTAGGCCTAGCAATCCCTGACTCGGAGTTGGCTCACAGCTCTCCAAGGCTTCCTTGCCTTGTTCAGTTGCTTCTGTTTCTCTAGGCCTTATGTGAGTTTTGTCCCTATACTACTTTACCTTTGGTTCCTCCTCTCTTCAGCTCTAGGATTCTGCCACCCTTTGTATTCTAAGATACAGGCCAAGCCTCACTTTTTCTGTGTCCTTTATCCGCCTTGCCTCTTGACCAACCTCCATAGCACATCTCTCTCTTTTCCATCAAGCCATACATTCCCTACTGATCTAGAATGACTGGAAGTTCCTTCAGAGCCTTGTCTGATACAAAGTCCTTACTTCCCTGAGTTCTTCGTTCCCCTCGGTTCCCTGTCTCTTAAGTTCTCTTACTCTTCAGATTTACTTCACCTACCCTTCCTTCTGGCTTCTATTTCTTCATCTGTTGTCTACACCTGTTTTTGTTGCTAGTTCATATAGTACCAAAAATGTGCCATGTGTGTCTACCTCCCTCTTAATACTAGAACTCAGGGGTACCCAAAGAAATCGATGAGTAATAAATTCAGGCTAGACAAAAAAGAATTACTGCTTTACCTGATAATTAAATTGTGGATGTCACTGCTGGATGGCTTTGAAAGGGGATTGGATAATGCATGGAGGATAGGTCTATCAGTGACTACTAACTGAAGGGAACCCTTACATTCAGAGGCGATAAACCTCTGAACACCGGTGCTGGCGGGCAGCAGCAGGAGAGGACCTCAGACTTTATGCTCTGTTTGCTCTCCAGGGCAGTGCATTGGCCACTGTGGAACAGGATGTTGGATTAGGTGGACCACTGTTCCGATCCAGCAGGGTTTCTGTTAAGTTATCATGCCATCATGATAGGGCGTGCAAGACGGAGCTCTTCCGCCAGGCTTTCAAGTAGGGGCCGCCCCGGTATTCTTAGCCTGGCCCTTCCATCGTAATCTGTCACTCTGGGCCATCTTGCACTGACTGGTCGGTTACCATCTGGGACACTGCTCAGATATAGACAATAAAGTGGTGCCATCTTGTATTGAGGGCACAGTATGGTTGTAACTGCTGTGCAGTGTAAGTTTTATATATAATGTTTTGTGATTTTAAATTTGTACCGAATCTGTTAGCCGCCCTGAGCCTGCCGTAAGGCGGGGAGGGTGGGATATAAATCAAATAAATAAATAAATCAAATCAAATCATGCATTTACAGAATACCAAAAGCTGGAGGGTGGGATATAAATCCCATCAATCAATCAATCAATCAATCATGCATTTACAGAATACCAAAAGCTGTGACCTTAGTCTCCTACCCCAGCAGCTCTGTTTGCCTTCAGTAGTGAAGGGTGATTTGGTGATTGTGCCATAGACTTATGTTTTGAGGAAGAAGATGAAGAGTTTGATTTATACCCCGCCCTTCACTACCTGAAGGAATCTCAGAGTGGCTTACAGTCTCCTGTCCCTTCACCTCCCCACAACAGACACCCTGTGAGATAGGTGGGGCTGAGAGAGCTCTCTCAAGAACTGCCCTTGAGATAACAGCTCTGAGAGAACTGTGACTGATCTGAGGTCACACCAGTGGCTGCATGTGGAAGAGGGGGAAATCAAACCCGGTTCTTCCAGATTAAAGTCCGTGCTCCTAACCACTACAGCAAACTGGCTCTCTATGAGGGATTCAAAGGAAGTGAGAGAGGTGACATGTCCAAATGCAAGTTGGTTGGGGTTAGGGGGTCTCTTTAATTTTGTATTTTTTAACAGACTGCCTTATATTGAGAATATTAAGCTGCTTTCTGAGAATGATGTGTTTAATGTAAAAAATCAGGGCCTACCCAGCACTCTTAAACATTTCAGTTGATTCCAGTGGTTAAATTCTTCCATTGATTTCGATGGAACATCAAAGTTTACTCTCATTGGATTGTGTGGCCTTAGCTTCGTTTGCTTTCTTAAAAGAAGCTGTTGTTAGAGCCTAGCAAGAACCTCTGTACCCCTGGTTGAATTTAGAGCCAGTAATTGTCTCTACTGTAGAAACAATTGGCCAGGTGGACTGGGACAGGTTTGGGGGTCAGAATTAAAGTCTTTTAACTTGAGCGAAGGGAGAACTCTGCTTAATAATGTTGGTTGTCATTGTTGAGAAGATCAAGATCCAGGTCAGGGATGTCCGAATGTTGCCTTAAAATATGGGATCTGAAGCACTTTTACATGGAAGCAAGGTCTAGTGAAATCAGTTGGGCTTGCTTCCAAGTATGTGTGTGTGTAGACTCAGTCTATAATAGTGAAATACAAGAATGAAATATCATCTGTTGTTAGTAACGTAGGCTGCCATCTACCACTTTGCCTTGAATGGTAGTGGTAGGAGATGATATAACACATCCCTGGCATCCAGAAGGGCCTTTTCTCTTTAAAAATGCAACTTGAATATGGATAGCAAGTTTATTCATCTCTATGTATGCCACATTATGCAAGCTACCTAATGGCATATTTTCAAATATGTATAGTACATCTCTCTCCTCCACATATCAACACAGTGATGGGATGCATTAAATTTGGCTGTCTTAGAGTGGTGTCTGGAAGAGAACTGAATATGTATGTGTGTTTGTAGTAAAATGGGAAGTAAGGCATGCCCCGAATTGGGAAGTTTCTAGATCAGAGAAGTGAGTTTTTTCCTGTAAAGTACCAGAAAGTTAGATTCTTAGCAGCTTAGTCTATTTAAAGCTCTGACAATATTGAGATGCTAGCCCTGGGTCTTCGCAAATGGCAGTGTGCATTTGGAAGTTACATGAAGTTTCTGCTGAGATACAGAGGCAGTTTAAGGGGAATATAGAATTTTGTCGTGTGTGTGTGTAAGAGAGAGCGAGCGAGCGAGAAGTTGCTGCAGAGTGGAAGAGCACAGCCGAGGAGAAGGTGGATCAAGGCTCTTTTGGAGGTGCGTGTACAGGTGTTCAGTGAGTGGGCATTCAGAGATGCTTCGGACACAGTAGGTGGTGAGAGATGTCCTTGTGGTGGAGGCTGAAAGAGAGGTTAAGACTGAGGGACCTTGGGCATCCAGTCTAGTTGACCAGTGAAGATACAGAATGCCATGTGTCGATCTTGGGACTATGACTGCTTTCCCTCTATCTACAGTGATAGTGACTCAAGCTAGAACACAAGAGACCTGTTCTGATTGCTGGAATCTGGGCTGTGAAAGTCTTCTCCTAGTTTGGTTTTTTATTCTGGCACATACTAGTTACTGTTATGTGTAATAAGGAAAAAAAATCTTGTACTTGTCAGATATAAAGGCCGTTGGGAGACTAAAGTGGGACTGCAAGACACTGGGCTGCTCGGGTCCAGAAGGGCTAGTGGTTCCTTCTGTTGCAGAATTTAATGGCAGTTCAAAAGGCAGTGGCGTTTGGACCTGGTTACTCTTCATTCTTTGTGAGTCCTGAAGTTGTAGCCCATAGAAGATGGTCCATAGTAATTCAGTAGGCTTGTGTTAAGGATGGCCCACTTCTGTATCTTTGGGTGGCATTCTATTGCAGGTAGTTTAGTGCAGGCGACAGAACTGTTCATATCTCTCAGAATCAGCAATGCTGATCTGTGGACTTAGGCAGATCATGAGAGGGAGGGCAGAGCTTAGTTCTCGTGGCCTTTTCTTACACGCCCAGGGAAATGCTAATCACCACTTTGGGGACAGGAAGCAATTTTTTTCCAGGCCAGTTTGGCCAGGGATCCTGGAGGTTTTTTGTCATCTTCTGGGCATGGAACAGGGGTCACTGGAAGTGTTGAGGAGGGGGAGATATTTGTGAATTTCCTGCATTGTGCAGGGGGTTGGACTAGATGACCCTGGAAGGCCCTTACAACTCTATGATTCTATATAGTCAGGTTCGGTGATAAAATTGTCATGTCCTAGCTAAGGGCTGCATGGGCACAGAGAACACATGTGCTCAGATAGTATGACATCATTGATTTGCTTTACTGGAGCGCATTTGCAATAGCAGTGTAGTAAAATCTAGATGCAGTCCATATGTGGGTGAAAAACCTGAGAGCAAAATTTTTAGCACTTCAGAGAATACCTTTTAGAGGGCCAGGTTTGACCCAAGGGTCATCAGTTGCCATGCCTACTGTAGAGAGAGTCTGGATGTTGATGGAAGAATAAATTGCAAGTGGTAGAGTACACGGGTGGCAGTTGCCTTGCCTTTTATTCCATTTTTAATATTTTCAGCTGGTCGAAGTTTGCCAACATGGTTCTGTGGGCCGTCCATGGATCACTTGAAACTTTCCGACCATGGTTTGGGAATCGCCGCTCCGGGAGATTACAGGGCATGTGTCTACGGAGATGGTGTTCAGCGTTATCTTTGTTGCCCAGCTGTCTGGGGGGCAGCCTCTCAAGAATGTTGGCTGTGTCATGGCGTTGTTGCCGGGCTGTCATCTTGAGCCATATGGTGCCAAGACGCACGGGTGGCTTGCCTGTGGTAGCTTTGCTGTGCTGAAAAGACTTGGCGCACCGCCTTCCCTCACATGTTGCACATTCTTCATGACTCGTGCAGGGTGTCGTTCCAGCCCTTCGCTGTCTCTTTCTGGCTGGGTGTGTAATTAATTCCTTGCATTGGCATAATAAGGAGGATGGACGTTTCAGCAAATAAGGCTGAAGAAATGACAAGAGCGTGCTTTGGTCAGTCCCCTCCCCCCCTTCTGTGTCTCCTGTATGTGTGCTTGTGTCAGTGGAAAGTTCCCTGAAAGGCTCTAATGGAGGCAGTCCTCCGTTTGATGTGCAAGCGCCGTTCAGAAGAGCAATGAATAGGTCCTGAAATAAAATGAAGAATATTGCTGAAAACTGGATGCTCTCGTGAAACCAAGGGTACGTATTTTCCTGGGAATAGCATGTTCAGCTCTTGTCATAACACCTCTAGGAGGCAGAGGTAGAAATTGAAGGTTGTTCCAGAGTAAGGCAAAGTGGATGAAAAATGAAGCCCCCCCCAGTCTTAAAGAGACTGGAATAGCTTGTGTAGAGGGAACACAGGAAAGACAGAGAGGCGGAAGACAGAAGAAAAATGGAAAGGGTACTATTTTTCCATCTTAATACGCGAACAGATGGAAGCTGACGCCAAAGGAACGGCACCTTTCACCCCCATTTTTTAACAGTAAGCATAATTAACCATTGAAGCCTTTTTAAATAGGATGTCAGGCATTCACAGCTCTTTGCAAACTAGTTGTGTGGAGATTAGGGTTGCTATCCTCTTGCTGATCCCATGCAGAGCTAGGTGGGCCTACGCCCACTGGAATCAGTGGGCTTAGGTGTGCCTAGCCTAGCATGGCAGCTCTGGATGTTACAGCAGGCTACTTTCTGTGTTTTTGTTCAGTATGTGTCTGGCACAATACTAAAACAAATTCGCTGAGAAGTCAGTCCTACAGACTCGAATGGAACTTGTTGCTTCTGAGGACTGACATCTGAGGATACATGCTTAGGAGGGTCATGCTCACATTCTAAACCACATGCACATACTGTAAGGTTCAAATTTTGTTTTGCACTAGGTGTGGTTGATTCCATTCTTTTTTTTAAAATTGGTTGAATTATAACTGTTTCTGCACAGGATAGGGCTGTGTCAATCGCAATGAAAGTTGCAGCCACTCTTTTCCATTGATTTCCCTTTCCCTCCTTATATAAAAAGGGACATAACAGGCCTGGTCTTATTTTTAGTGCCTGTGCTTATGGAGATTAAAATGCGGGTTTGGCCATAATCAGTGCAATTACACTTACCCAACTCAGCAGGTGGCTTGAGGCAAAAGCTTTTACATCCTGTGCCGATTAAAAAATTAGGATTTTAAGGGACAGGCAGTGGAATTGCATGTGTGATTCCCTCCCCTTCTTTATGTAAATCTGCGTGCCCCAGTTCAGTGTTGCGTGCAGTTGTCGCCAGTGCAGATGGGCGTACTTGCAGACTCCCTTGGAGACTGCTGTTGGTCACATACTCCGCCAGACCTGTTTGGGGGCAGGAGAAATGTGTGTGGAAGGTGAGGGGAGCCATGTGATCTTATGGCATGCTCTCAAACTCTGAATCCTAGATTTTACTGTATGTGCATGAATTTGCACTGGACTCAGAGTGGGGAAGGGGTGAACCTGTATGCTACCCTGAAGAGCAGGATACAATTTAAGAAGTAGGATTTGGCTACAGTACTAATAATGCTTTTCCTGGTAGTAAGCCATACTGAACAAAAATGGGTCTTTGGAATAAACCTCTTCAGGATTGGTGTCTTAGAGAGGCGAATTTTGGTGGGAACTAGTATTCTGTTACATAATGCATTCTAATAATAATACTTGGCATTTATGTAATCCTTTCAGTGTTCAGAGCACATTATCTTGTTGCCGTCTTAACCACAGCCCCAAAAGGTAAACCAGAATTATTGCAAATGGAGGGTGTAAGAGAGAGAGGTATTTGCCTAAACTTACTGAATGAATTTTCAACAGATAAAAGATTTAAACTAGGTATCTCCGAGTTCAATCTCTTAGCTATGTTGACAGCTTGGATCACAAGGTTCATGGGGGATTTTATTTATTAGATTTTTTTTAGTTGCCACTCACCCAAAGGGTCTCACGGCGGCTTATGACATTAAAACCAAGAAGGCAAAACAACTGTGGAGGCCCTTTCCCTGGTGACCACTAACCAAGCCATCCTGGGTCCAGACGTCTGCAAGAGGCCCCTAGACGATGCATGGGATATGATATAATGTCACTGCTTCAGGACATATTAAGTCATCAAATGTTTTTGTCTGGGAAGGGAGGTGAGACCTAGTCTTTAACATGGGGTTTGAAGGAAGACCTGTTAACGGAAGACAGTGGCTCTTTTGGACTGAGTCAGCTTGGCATTAATTGCTTCAGTGCCAGGGGTCCTTCTGCAGCCCCAATGAAGGAGAAATTGCCTTTGACACATTGCTTGGCAACATTTTTCCATTTCCTCCATCAGTTTAGTACCTGGTGGATCTAATCCATCAAAGGGGGTGTGTGTGGTTTGTTCAGGATTAATTTATTTGGAAGAAAAGAAAGTAATCTTGTGAATGTGCCCCAATTTGTGCTCCTTTATTACAATCACTGCATGTTTTCTGTACTCAGAACTGGTAATGTGAATTACAGTAACTATTCCACAAACACACAATCTGCATGTTAAGGGGTGGTTGATTTGCCTTAAGTGATCTTAAATATGCTTCTTCTAGCAAGTATTTTAGGAATAAGCCTACGGGCAAGTTGGACCAATATTTTTGCATGCATTGCTAAGGCTGCAGATGTTGACACTATAGTTCAAAGCAGGTGGAAACTCCTGTGGTAAGAATCTGCTCTTAAACTCTATTGGATTATTGTAGTAATGGTGGGAAGTAGCACTAGAGCAGGGGTGGCCAAACTGTGGCTCAGGCGCCACATGCGGCTCTTTCACACATATTGTGTGCACAGCAGCTGGGGAAGCGAAGGGGAGGCATGCCTCCCCAATTGGTCTTCCCTTCCTCAGCCAGTGTTCCCTTCCCTGTGTAGGCTTGAGGTTAGGCGTGCAGAGAAATAAAGCAACTTTAAATGCATTCTCAGAGCCCCCCCCCCCCCCCCCCAGCCTACAAATATCATTGGACAAATAAATATCCTTATCAGTATCTGTTTTTACCCCTTTTTATTTTGGGCAGTCTCATTTAATGTTAATAAAAAGCAAATCTGCATATTTTAAAATAAAAACATGTGTGTAATATTTGTTCATGTCTTGCAGCTCTCAAACAACTGATGTTTATTCTGTGTGGCTCTTACGTTAAAGCAAGTTTGGCCACCCCTGCACTAGAGGTATTACTACTTCTAAAATAGTAAAACAAGGGAGTTGTGTGTTCTTCTGAAATACGTTAGAAAGGTTTGGGCCAGTCATATACCACTGGTGATAATCAGAGATTTTGACTGTGGGTCCTTTCTTTCTGGTGAGTTAATATGAGAAGTGGCATAGTGGCCAATATTATTGGTTGTGTTCTTAGTTGTGGTGGTGTGGAGGAGTTTTGGTTAGAAGAGTGATCTTCCGTGCTTTATGGTTGTTGAACTGAAAATTTGAGTAGTCCTTGTGTTAAAAAGTGGCCAAGGATTTGATGTTTGGGTGACCAAGCACAATAGCCATCAGGATTCTTGGAGTAGTTACATTCAGAAGATAATTTGGGTAGGTAAGACCAGTGCTGCACTGTGGTGCCACAAGGTACACATGTGGAAACTCCTCCAGCTGTTCTGCTCTGTCTTCTGCTTTGTTTGGTCAACTGCATGAAGTCACGCATGGCCTTTTAATATGAGTGGAACTGGAGCTGAAGTGAAATTTCAGAAACTTTGAAAGAACATGGTAAAGGAAAAGTTAGCTATCATATACCTTCAAATACTGCTGTGAATCTGATGCTCTCCTAAGTCGACACATGTACCTCCCTAAATGTAATCCTACCCCACTTCTGCCACCGAGGGGATCTGCCATTTTACGATCTAGGAGTCCTTTTGTCTGGGTGAATTGCTATAGAAGACTAAGGAGAAAATGGAAAGCAATATAAGGGGGAGGAGGCTAGTATTGAGGAAACAAATTGGTCTGAGGGGCACGGGAGAGCAGGGGGTCTGAGACATGCCAGTGATCATCTGCATACATTCAGCAGAGGTTCTCTTTGTGGCTAAATAAAGGTCTCCTTATACAATACATGAATGGTGAGTTGAGTTGTGGGCTCCCCCATCACAACTCACATTCCGTGTCTGGCCTGGGACGTGCTTTGTAAAAAGTATACAGGTGTATTCCTCCTTCCATCCTGCCCTGCTTTTGCTGGGGGCGGGGGGGGGGGGAATGGCTGTCACGGAGCGTGCTGGCTTCTCATCTGAACTCTACCATCCTGTAACTGAAGCCTTTTAGATATAGCCTTGTGCCTCTGGAGAATAAGTCCTTGCTTTTTTATGTGAAAGTACTTCAGGTATTTGAAGCTTTTGTCATCGGCATGCATCCAGGTTCTTTCTTCTCCAAGCTAAACATGCCCAATTCATTCAACTTGTTTTCCAGACCCTGATCATCATTGTATCTCTCCTTAACTTCATTTTGCTTTTCTGATCCCCTTCCATCTTATTAAGCATGAATCCTGGAAGCAGACACAATGTTCTAGATGAGGTTTGAGTAGCACGGAAAAGAATGGAACTATCACATCTTGTATTTTATACTGTTAATGAATTAACCATTCTGTTAATACCACTGTACATCCCTTCCCTGATAAATAAACTTAATTCCTTTAGCCTTGCATAGAAGGAAGCTCAGGTTTGAAAGTTTCTGGGCATGGGTTCTGCTATTCTGGGTTACGTTACTGTTAGTCCACTTTTTTTGTGTGTGGCCTGGAGACATTACACACCATACACTTAAGGCTTGTGGCATCCATTCACTTATATGATACCTTCTTGCAGTGGGGTTATACATGACTAATATGCAGAGAATCTATATAATTCTTGGGGGGGGGGCGGCGGTTGTATTTTTCATATGTGCGTGTGTGTGTGTGTATGTGCACCTGGAAGTCACAGTGACCTCTGATGACTGACTCTGTGTGCACCTGGAATTCATGGTGACCTCTGGTGACTGACCCCTACTGGTGGCCTGGAGGATATTCAGAGAGGTGGCTGAATAAAGCCTACCCCGGCCTCCCGACTGCTGCTGTTTCAAGGAGGTCTCCCATCCAAGTACTTGCCAGAGTCAACCCTGCTTAACTTCCGAGATCTAATGAGATCGGGCTTACCTGGGCTATCCAGGTAAGGGAAGAATCTATATAATTCTAAATCTGGGTCAAAAGCCCCAGGTTTGCAAAAAAATTTAAAATATTTACAATGCTGAGATCTTGCACAGTTACCTCCCAAGGTCTTGGCAGCCATTTTGGATTGCCTAGGCAGCTATGGATGCCTAGATAATCCAGACTGTTTGCTCTGGTTTCCCTTAGGTAATTGGAGGTGATTTGGAGGAAGAAGTGGAGTCAGCCGGCAGGAAAGAAGAAGAGAATGAGGGAAATAAAGTGAGAGAGAGAGAGAGGAAAGAAAGAAAAATGGAGAAAAAAAGGGGGAGGAAATGGTGGCTGGAGGGAGGGAAGGAAGCAGGGAAGAGGGAGATACCACAAGGCCTGTGAGGGAGAGGAAAGGAGGGAAGGCGAAGACAGCATGGGGAGGAGGACCAGATTCTTCCCCTTGCCATGGTTCTCTTGCTTGTATTAATGAAATTCATAGAACACAACTTTCCGAAGCAAATTGATTTCAGTTCTAAAGTGGAAGTACAGGTAGTTCTAAAGCTCTCTAATCTGGATTTCTGGGTACATAAACCAGCTTCCCAAACTTTTTGATTTATATGCCCCAGTTGCCTTGAAGCTGCGAGTCTAACTTGTTTAAAAGTCTACCTTGAACTCAAGCATTCTCTGCTTGGAATGGGTCAGCTTTCATTCCAGACCCTTCTTTGGATGTAGTGCCCTTGCAGCAGCGCCTGTTGGTCCTGCTAGGAGAGGCTGGCCTTCCTCTTAATGCTGTGTTGTGCCAGGGCCATGGCAGATGGTTGCTGTATTAATCCTCCCTTTGGATTTCCTTTGCCTCTATCTGAAAGGGGGCAGCTGTTGAGCAGAATGATGGTCTCCCCTGGAAACTGGTATCTCTCAATTACTTTCTTTGGTGGCCACTGGAACGGCTGCCTGGGAGCTCCGAACGGTTCCTGCAGGTACTCAAAGCAAGGCCTTATCAAATCATATACTCTGTTTGTGATGGGCAATCTTATTCTCCTCCTGAACCTTTCCTGCTTCTGCATTCAGAATGAGGAGGGTTAGTTTGTGTGTGCCACCTGAAGCGCACAGGCAGAAGCCGCAGGCATCCCTCTGATCTGCACACACAAATGTCCTACATACCAGATATATCTGGGGGAAAAGAAGAAGAGAAATTCTGGCCTGCAGAAGGAGGAAGTAGTAGGATGGAAATGAAGATGATCGAGGAAGGCTGCGTAGCTGCTAGCTGTACTTGAGAGTGATGATGATAGTAAGTTCTGTGGGAAAGTGAAAATGATTTCTGTACTCAAAGCACTTCCCTTTGGAATAAACTTCAGTGGTCTCCAGGGCGGAATATTTTGAAGTCAAATATTTGATTCAGGCTTTCCTCATTGAAGTTCAAATGGTCTGCTGCTTTTGAGGTGGGCAGCTGACTTTTGGGTTGGTACTAAGCAGCCTTGTTTGTCAGAACGGGGAAGGCCTTCAGGATCTGTACTGATAAAAGCCAGTCCCTAAAGTTCTGTCATAGGCTAGAAAATCCAAGGAATGAAGGCCAGGTCGTGGAAGATTGCCAGCCTCCAGGTGGGGCCTAGGGATCTCCCGTTGTTACAGTTGATCTCCAGACTACTTAGATCAGTTCCCCTTTAGAAAAGGGCTGCTTTGGAGGATGAACTCTGTGGCGATGCACCCCACTGAAGTCTCCCCCCAAAAAAACCCTGCCCTCCCCAGGCTCCACTCCCCAAATATCCAGGTATTTCCCAGCCCAGAGTTGGCAACAGTACAGTGAGGCTCTGCAGGTACATGGGACTCAGTCCTCAGTGGTTCCAACTAAGCTCTATACGACAAAGGAAATGTACTTTAATTTGGGGTTTGAGGGTGGGAACCTGCACTGGGATGAGGGGCAGGTATCTCTAAGTTGTATCTTCTCCAAGTTGTGTCTTTACTTTCTTGTGTGTAAGTCTGTCTGTCACAGTTGCTGAAGTGCCATTTGCTTATAATTGGCGGTGTGTGTGGGATAAATCATTGTGTTGGAAGAGAAAGGGCTGTGGCAAAACCTGCTTACAGCACCTCTCCCAACACTGAATGGCTTAGCCTCCATCAAGAAGGATTCCTGTGGCACAGCAATGGGCCCATCTGCAGATTGTACAAACGTACCACTCGCCCTTCGCTTCGTATCCCTGCAGCTCTAGGCCTTCTCTCCCTGCCTGTCATTGATGTGGGTTTTTTGGACAAATATGACTTGGCAAATTTTCTGATGCCCTAAGTAGAGCACAATCTGATTTAGCATGCTTGTTTGACTTAAAGTTTGTTCACGAAGTATAAAAAGCACCCCACGTTACTGGTGACTTTATGCCTCAATAGGAACAGGTACTTGAACTGAAATATTGAACTAGGAATAAAATAAGTTAAAATATGGGTTGGTAATACAAACTAATGCTGACAGGGTATCTCCCCCCACCCCCCGCCGTGTGCTTAACTATTTTGTGTATTTAAACGTATTGGTCCAAAACTTCTAGCGTTGCATCTTCTAAAAATTTGCATGAATGAATTAAAGTGTCACATGCTGTGTTCAGGTAGGCCAAGAAATTTTTACATTTGTTAAGATTGCATGAGATTTTGTGAGGTTCATGCTAATAAATAATAGCAATTTAGGGCGTTCTTGACAATGTTTTCAGTAATTTTCATGTTTTGGGAGATTCAGCATTCGTATAGACTTAGAATTGTCATCTAAATCTTGTTTTGGCTCTCACAAGGCAGCAGGTTGAGGAGGGCTTGGATAAAGTCTTACGCAGTATCAAGCTTATTTATTTTTCACATTTTTACCCTGCCCTCCCCGCAAGCAGGCTCAGGGCGGCTTACAGAATGGGACAATGCCACATTAAGATAAAACAGTTAAAACGATTTAAAACAAGATTATAACAATTCAGCAATAAAATTTCAGTAAAGTGCTTGTAGTGATGGTAATCAAGATGGTGTCCTGCAATTCCTCTTAGTGGTATGATGTAGGTTCCTTCGGGCCAGTCCACATCTCCGATGATGATGGAGATGGTCGATGGTAAGTGGTGGCGGCTCCTAATCAAAAGCCTGGCGGAAGAACTCCGTCTTGCAGGCCCTGTGGATGGAGGAATGTACAACATAACTTGCTTAGGTTACAGACCACACTGACTCTGTTATGGGAGGTAGATGCAGCTGTAGTCATGTAGCCTCAACAAGGCAGGAATGGGGTTGGTTGAAGGGAAAGCAAAGGAGAGTCTAGTGGAGCTCTGGGGCCAAATCACACTATAAGAGAGGTTTATTTGCTTCATACGTTTGATGGCAAATTATGAATTTGTAAAACAGTGTAGAGAAAGGTTGGGTAATGGTGACTTGCCACATTGTGTGCCTTCTGGTACCCATCCCCTTTTCAGTGTTACAGCGTGTGTGGCAGGGATGTGGTACAACTGAGTCTGTAACTGGGATGTAATTATGAATTGGGCTTCTGAACAGGAGTTTTTCATGTTCCGGTGGCCCCAGCCAAAATCGCAGTGCAGTACAAATCTAGATACACTTATACATGGATCATTTGGTACATAATACAGAATGGGCATTGGTAGAGCAGTAGCAGGATCCAGGCATCATAGCCCTGTTGCACAATCGGGTGTTTCTTGTGTCTCCCCCAAAGCACATGCTACAGTCTGTACTTGAACTTCCCCTTTGGGCTGGGCTGCAAACGAAGTGGTTGGTTGCAGACCCTTTGAAAGGTCTGCGGAGTGTTATTTAGCTTCCTAGAAAACGTCACTCTGAGTGGCTGCAGACTTGTATGACTTGAGTGGAAGTCTGAAACCTGCACATTTTAAAAGGCCTTGTCATGTTTAATACTCCCTACTGGCACACTTCTCCAGATCAACGCTCTTACAGTCTGGTCCTGAACACACAGAGTTTAACTGAAATTGGTAGGACTGGTTTTCTTAAAAAATGATGTTTAAAACTGGGTGCTGTGTCTCATACAGAGCCATGCATGGGATCCTGTTTAATTTCCTCAAGTACAATTTGCAAGCGGTGGTTTCAGGTGGAGATATTGTGTTACGTATTTTTTGGCAGGCTGTGCTACAGAATAAAAAAATACGTCATTCTCTGCAGGGGAATTGCTGTGCATAATACAGATTGCAGAAGTGTGTGCTAACTGAGTGCGAGGTGCATGATTTCTGGTGTGATCAGAGATATCATAGATTGGGGGGGGGCGTGCAAGCGGAAGGAGGGAAAAAATGGGGGGTGTATGTATAGTAGGGGAAGTCTTTTTCTTCTATTGCTTTCAACCCCCTTCTACTTTGTGTCTCCCACCACAGAAAGGGAGACTGCTGAATGGAACCTTATATCCCCTGCTGCTGCTTAACGAACACAGATTTCCTTTGTTTCTACATGAGAATGTCAGGACTGACACGTTAAAAAAATCCTGAGCCCAAAACACGTATGTGGTTTTTTTGTGAGACCAGTTGTCAATGCTAAAGTGGCATAATTTTTCAAAATATCCCTTTGAAAATAAACGTCAAGGAACAAATGTCCTAGAAATCTTACGTCTCAGGATATTGTGGAGGTTCATCTGGGCCTCTTCATGTTTTAAAATTGTCATTGCTTTGAATCTCACAGGTGAGGGAGAATGTTTACTAATAATTCTGGTCCTGTGGCAAGGAAAAATTAAGGTATTGTTGTTTCTAGCACTTTTAGTGTACCAGGTGTCTCGCCTCCTTTATAATTCACCGACGCAATGAACTCTGCAAGGTGAGGGGTTGCTGTGACTCGGCCAGGACCACCTAGTGATCATGGATTTGAAAGACCCTCTCTAGGGCAGGGCTCCCCAATTTTGTTGAGCCTCTGGGCACCAGGAAACCCATCCATGGTTTTTATGGTGCTTGTGGGCAGCCAGTTTGGTGTAGTGGTTAAGAGCACAGACTCTAATCTGGGAGAACTGGGTTTGATTCCCGACTTCTCCACATGAAGCTGCTGGTGTGACCTTGGGTCAGTTACAAGTTTTTTTAGAGCTGTTCTTTCAAGAGCAGTCGTCAAAAAAGCTCTCTCAGTCCCACCTCCCTCACAGGGTGTCTGTTGTGGGGAGGGGAAGGGAAAGGAGACTGTAAATGGCTCTGAGACTCCGAGTGAAGGGCGGGGTATAAATCCAGTTTCTTCTTCATATTGGGGATCAGTGCCCTAGACTATTTATCCAGTGTCTTTCCTGCCTTTCCCTTTTAGAATGGTCTGTCAGTTCCCTTGCTTTGCTGTCTTTGCTGATGCTCTGGTTCCCCCTTACCCTTCTCGTGTTCTTTAACATTACTTCATCCTTGTTTGTATTCCTTTTTATGCAGGGAGAGAGAGGCGTGGGTGTTGGGAAACCTGGATTGCTTCCTGTACTTCATAGTAACGAGCCACAAATCATACATCTTAATGTCACTACTCAGTGGTCACAGCTAAGGAATTGGAAGCTGTTGTCATTTGTAACGCTGCCAGAGACTGCCTTGTGGCCCAAAGCCAGAACTGGCTTTTATGGGCTTGACTGTGCCCTTTTCTCTGTGGTTTGTGGGTTCCATATTGTCTCCTGCTGAAGGAAGTATTTTGTCTCTAAACATCTAGACGGGAGCTCATCTGAGCAGCACCCTCAGCCGTGAGGTGGGCCAAGGTAATAGATTTTTCCACTTCCTTTTCCTTTTGTCTTATGCTCTCCAGGCACCCTCCTGGCACCGGGCCTGGCCCAACTGGCAGCTCCGTGGTGTTTTCACTCTGAGTTCTCTGGCAAAGGTGCTGCGTTGGAGCTGCTGTGCGCTGAACCTGCAGTTCCTAGATTGCAGCTGGGTTTAAAAGCCAGGAGATGGCTTGTGCTGCTGCCCAGAGGGGGCCCTCTATATTAGCTTATTCCTCTGCATTTTAATCTACCCTCCAGGTCTTTCTCTGCCTCCTCTGTTTATCCCTTCATTTTCCTGCTCATGGCTGTCTTGCCCCCTTGATCCCGCCCTGCAATAATCATCTCCATTATCAATCCAGGATACCCATTGTTTCCATGGCAACGCCTTGCAGATGTCAAACACAGGATCATGCCTTCCCCTATGTTCTTGGGAAGGAGAAGCCTTCGCTGTAAGGAGGCGGCTGCTTCTGTGCCGCATAATTTTTGAAACCTGAGGGATTTCGGATATCTCAGCAATAACTTTAACCAGCGTCTCCGAGCTCTGACTGCCTGTCAGATCATCGCAGCAGGAATAGCTGGGTGGGGGGTGGGGGGAGTTCCAAGTCTTTGCAACCAGAACTACAGGGAGATCAATCCCTAGTTGATATTTTTCATGCTGAGTTCACGGTGTAGCCTATCATAAGGCAAAAGGGAGCTGGGTTTTAATCTCTGTTCAGGACTTTCCTTGTCCTTTGGACATGCATTGTGAATTGTTAGTCCATGAGACACGTCTCAGATTCTAAATGCCAGAGCCCCAATGCTGGAACATTCAGTGATAAAGAAGTGGGTATCCCTGAGTCCCTGCAGAGAATGCGTCTTCGTCATGGTCTCTGTGGTGTCCCTGTATGCACAGAAACAACTCTGGAATGTTCTGGAACTCCGGCCAAGACATTAAGCATGGAAATGCCCTCCCAAGAGGAGAGAGTTTTGATAATGGAACATGCCTCAACTTGCTCCCAAGTGTTTGGGATTAGGGGACAGGCTTTACAAATCAGTATGTCCTGTCTTTCAGGCAAGAGTCAACCTGGTTTAATCCCCACCTTTTTACAAGTTATGCTGTGTTCAGAATCCATGTGCAGAGCCAACATGTATCCAAAAGATCTGGTGTGTGACACTAGCAGGAGATTCTTGCAGTGTACATTTTTCTGTAAATATAGAGCTTCTTGATCTGTAAGTGCAGATCTTCTTGATGTAAATGTAGATCTTCTTTCTGTAAATGTAGATCTTGATCTACATTTCCTGGCCCAGAAACATGATCCAGTGTGCTGTGTAGCAATTACCACTGATCTACTGGGGATAAGTGAGTTACGTGGTATATGGCACCCCTGTTGCCATTGTAGGCTCTTCATAGGGCAATACCGGCTAGAGATCTATCTCCCATGAGTTCTGCTTGCAGAGTGAGTGCTTTTGCCATTGCCCTTTGAGACCTTGGGGACATGAGAGTGTACTTGACGGATCCTGTGGATTCTCAGAAATTCTCTAGTCTTGCATGAGACCAGGGCATCGTGTGCAACTGATCCATGTGACTGCATGCAGTGAAAGAGCACATTCCGTTCCCTAAATTAGGGCTGAGTCAAGTCACTTATGCGCTTTAAAAAAGTAACCAAAAATTCTGCAACAAGGCATACTCATTTCTGCAAGCTAGATGAATTATTCACCTTTGCAGATCTTTGCTTCATGGTCGAAGGAAGGGGTAAGTGATGGAGCACTACTGTCCACCCACAGGCTTCTCTGCTCTGTTTTCTGCTCCCCTTATTTCAGATTATTTCACTGGGCATTTCACAAATCTGGGTTGGTGGCACAGGGGATGTTCTTTGAAGCTTGTGTGTCCTGGGAGCTTGCTTTTGTGAAAAACGAAGAGGAGGAAAGCTGAGATTTGTGGCACCGTTTATCAGGTTTTTTTTGTGCTGGCAAAATTGTATTTCAACCCTTCTTCTAAGGATGCTCTGGAGACACTTGTGGCATAAAGCATGTCGTGTTCATTCCGTTCGAGATACTTGGGCTGCCGTTGCAATTGCCCCATTGTCAATCAGCACTAATGAAGAAATGTGGGCTGCTTGGATGTTTCCCAGAAAGCCTAAGGGCATGTCATGAGGCAGGTTCTTGTACTCCTGGTTCGGCACTACAGTACACAACCGGGAGCATCAGAAGTATTCTTGACAAAGGCAGGTTCATCCCCAGATGCCTCTGTGATAAAAGAAGGCATTCAGCCTCCAGACTGCACAGCCTCAGCTGGTCCTGCCCTGATCGCCTGCAAGGATTGTTAAGAGGCGAGGATGAGCTGAAACACCTTCCCTCATAACGTGAATCAGGAATAGGAGAGACCCGGCTTCTGTAACTGATCCTGTGTCTGATCATTCCATAGCAGAATGAAAACTTAGCAAATTGCTGTCCTTTCTCTCTCTGAGGTGGAGGACATCTTGGTGGGGGATTCCCACCCTCCATTCAGGGAGGCAGGAACAAAGACTTCCACTTCCTGTCTTCTTGATGGGAGTCACCCATCTCTTCAGTTCTTTTCCTGCCTCAACAGGGAGAACAGCTTAGAATAGGCTCTGTCTCACCTACTCAGCTACTTCCACTTTTTTTTTCATTCTCCAGATCTCTACTTTATCTGATCTTCATTATTCATTTCAATCTCTCCACTTAATAAAGTACGGAAGACATTAAGATTGGCCATCAGCAGGATGCTGATGCATTATTGAAGTCCTGCATTATTGAAGCTTATAAGGTTCAAAAATTACCCATACCAAATGGGATCACTGCCCATTCGGTCCAAAGTGTCACAACTAACACAGCCTTTGCAAGACATGCTACAGTTGAAGAGGACTGCAAGGTGGCTGCTTGGTCAACAGTATCAACCTTCGTTAGACACTACAAGATGAACATCTACAATTTGACAGATGCTGTGTTTGGCAGATGAGTGCTGCAACATATTTTGGATACAGAGAATGATGACCTACCCAGGAAATATGGACACTGCTTTGGGAGGTCCCACCAAAATGTTCTCTGCCTCAAAGGGAGAATGGACCGTTGGATACTTACCATGAAGGGTCCTTCTCCTCTGAGGAAAGGAGGACATTTTGTCCCTCCCAAAGTCATTGTCATTCTTCACTCTTCTGTTCTACAGGACCACTTCCTGTCCTGTGGTTTCCGTTCTTGCTGTTTCTAATTATTCTCTTTGTTATAGCTCAAGAGGGTTGATTCTTTCTTAGTTTAAGAGAAGGTTAACTGCTTTTCAGAGTTGCCAGAACTGAACAGATGGGTGACTCCCACCAAGGAGACAGGAAGTGGAAGTCTTTGTTTCTGCCTCCCTGAATGGAGGGTGGGAATCACCCATCAAGATGTCCTCATTACCTTTCATGGTAAGTATCCAGTGGTCTGTTCTCTATGTGTGCTATTTATATATCCATCGTAACTGGTCAGGGTGGCATTTACTAGTTACTATGCCCTTTTAAAACGTTTGATCTTTGGCTAGTTTCTAGAATTAGTGCAGATAATTTAAACTAGGGTTGTTGAATTCATTTGTTATGAGGGCCGGATCTGACATAAATGAGACCTTGTTGGGTTGGGCCATGTGTGTCATAAAATGTAATGCTATGTATCGGAGATACAAACTTTATAAAGGACACAAATGCACATAATTAAATTTTGTTTTACTTAAAATAAAAACATGCTCAAAACATTATCTTACAGTATTTTGTTTATTTAACAGTCTTTGATAACTGACACCTCTTGCTCTGAATTATGTCTGTGCTGTAGCAATCTTGAGTATGCTGTTCAGGTGTGTTATTGGTAAACCACACACATACTTTTGATTTATTGACATTCATTACAGAAATCTCATGGTCAGTGCTCTGAACCTAGGACTCAGGGGAAAACATGAAGTGGCTGGGCATTGCAAGCTTTTGTACATAAATTGCTTTGTGTGCTGGTCAAGAACACATGAAGGCATCATGACACAGAGTGAGGGTTGTGGGTTTGTCTACAAAACTATAGTCTTCCCAGAAAAATAACTACAACTCCTATGAGGCAGTGCAAGTACAAAGAGAGACAGCCACATATAAGAGTATCAGCCTGCTATCTGGGAAGTCTAGGTTCAAAATCTTCAGTTTACAAAATAAATGTGTAGGGTGAACTTGGTCTGGACACAGACTCTCAGCCTAATTCATCTCACTGGCTTGTTGTTATGAGGTGCCTCAGCCAATGGAAAGGAAGAAAGGCTTGCCTTCCTCTCCTGTGCGATAGAGGGAGCCAGAAAGCAAGCTCTGACTCATTCCCTCCCTCTCTCCCTCCTTCCCTCTGGAGGGAGGAGGGGGCAGATCCTGAGCCAATGCAGAGAATAGAGGCATGCCTATCTATCTCTCCTGTGCGATTGAGAGAGTCTGACAAAGCAAGCTGTGATGCAGCAGTAGCAGAACTGGAGAAAGAATCAGGAGAGAGCCAGTTGCTCAGGTGCCGGATAGGAGACCTGCAGGGGCCGGTTCTGGCCTGTAGGCTGCACATGTGAAACCCCTGATTTAAACTGTGGAAGGAGATTTTTTTCTTTTATCAACACTGTGTCTAGTTTTGTCCATTGGTAGTTGAGGACAGAGTTGCCTCTTAAGTAAGAAAAGGCTTTGGTGGAGGATAGCGCACAAGAAGCACAGCTATTCTCACCACAGTTGGCTTCATACGATGGGTTCATGGTATATTCCTTGTGCTGTCGATTGATTGTGTGAGATCTGCTTTGTAGATGTGCGTGATAATGCTGTCTCTATCCTTGCAGTGTTAGGAGTGTTACTAAAGTGCTGGGTTATCCGTCTCCAATGTTCCTCTTTAAACAGGGGCGCTTAATTGCCCAGTTGCTCATCACTCAGTAGTGCCGCCAATACAGGTACATCATCAATGTCAGGGTGGGATAGATAGGAAAGAAGAAGGATGCAGCAGTGATGGTTATGCAAAGGGTAGAGTTGAGCACTCATCATCACTCAGTGGTGCCAATTCAGCCACACCATCAATATTGGAGTGGGATAGATGGGAGACAAGAAGGATTCAGCAATGGTGGGTATGCAGAGGGTAGAATTGAGTGGGCGGTGGGGGCATCGCTGAAAGGAAACAGGACCTGCTCAAGAGAAAAGTGGTCATTGAAATTCTGAGTGCAGACAAGGCAGCTTCGGGAGAGCCCTAGCCATCCAGGAATCCAAGGGCAGCAGGGCATGGCTGATCACTTGGCAGGCAGAGGCTGTGTATACTTTATTATTAGAATGTGTGTGTGTGTGGGGGGGGGGGAACTAAGGCACAAGGTTAGGATGACTTCGCTGCCAAAAAAACAGAAACACACACAAACAAAATGTGCACAAATGCTGACCTCCACAGCTAATGCTGGAGCCTTAATTCTGTGCTGCAACTTGTTGCATAAATTGGCACTGTACTGGATGCCATATTTACAATTAGCAAATTAATAACAGTTTCAATACAAGATTCTTCTATTTTTTCCTTATACAAAATATGGATTTACTGGATTTTAATGGTGTTTGGTTTGCTTCCCTTATTTTCTCACGTCCATATTTCTGTTGGTGGTCAAGCAGGCATCCTTTGATAATCCTGTATATTTTTTTGTTTCTCATATCTAATGATGCACTACTGGTACGATCCAGTACTGTTACATTTCCTGGCTTTTGTCATTTTTGCTGTACTCAGAATTTGCTGTACTTAGCTGCACTCAGAATTTCAATGGCCACTTTTCTCTTGAGCAGGTTTGTTTCAGAAGTCTGGTTTGTGTGAAGTCTGGTTTGAGGCATCTCGAATACTGGACTGAGTTCTGGTTTAGAAGCAAGACAATCCATAGTTTATGATCTGGAAAACTATGGCTTGCAGCAGAAGCCATTAATTGCTGAGCCTGGATGTAACGGGGAAGACAGGAAGGGAAGAAGGAGAATGTGAGCTGAAAGATGTCCAAGGCTTGTTCCCTTAATTGCAAATAGTGCCTCTTCCAAAAAGTTAAGGCCTTCATGCTTCCCTACTTCTCTCCTTTTGTGACAAGCCTGGGCTGCCTGTGCCATTTGTGGAATCCTTGCCACAGGTTTCTCATCCATGTGCTTGGTGGTGTATCATGTCCCCTTCCCAAGGTGTATTCCAGCCTCTGAATTCCTTGAATAGCATGATTGGCACTGGGGGTGCCCAGGAGAATTGTGAACAGCAGAATTTTCTTTTCTTTTTCGCTTTGGGTGAGTCTTCTTTTTCTGAAAGCCCTTTTCATTCGGTCCAGCATGATAGCGGTAGGTCACTGTGCCCCTCTGAGTGTTGTGCTCTGCTCCAAAGCTGGCAAATACTCTGTTCTCTTGTGCCTCTTGTTCCTTGTCGCTTTTTTTTTTTTTAACGCCAGCTTGATGACTTGAGCGTGTTAATTCTGGGCATTGAGTGCTGCAGCTGTCTGTAGCCCTGCGCTTCTCTTGTGCCAACCCCCTAAATAAAAGACTGCACAAAAGGAAGCGAACAATTAGAAAACCCCTGGGGCCAAAAGTATCCAAACAGTGCTTGTTGGCCTGATGTAACAGGTGTGTCTCTGAACAGTTCACACAGCTCAGCATGTCATTGGCTTTGTGTAGGGAGAGTCTTTTCTTTCTGGTTAGCCACCATCATTTGTAAGAACGTGTCTCCTTTGCTGCAGACCAAATAAGCTGAACTGCGGGCAGAGAGACCTTGCTTATTTAGTGACATCGTTTCGCTCAGTCTTGAAAAATTGCCCGCGGAAGATCTGAAGTGGCAAGACCTCTGGAGAACCGACATTCAAGCCCCTTTGACAATGGGCTGTACTTCTCCCCTCCCTCTTTGAGGGAAGAGGGACCCCCTTCATCACTTATTCATGTTTGGGGAGGGCTTCCCTCTCATTCTCTTCCCTCTTCAGACTCTCCCTCGCTGCCACCTCATTGCTGGGTTGCTTAGCAACTGTCCTAATATTTCCTCGCAGGTTCTTCACTCCCTCTTTGCTTGCCCGTAGATCTCATGCTGGCCAGGGGCCTTTACTCCATTTATTTGTGAGGTAGCCACCATAGCAGAAGGACATCATATGCCCCAAGTCACCAGCTAAGGTGTCCCCTTGATGGTTCCTTAGCTTTGGGACTGGGGTTAAGGATGGCAGTAGCCATTTGATAAGATCAGTTCCGTGCTGTCTGTTTAGTGAACAATGAGCTTGGCCTTTGCAGGGAAGACCAGCTAGCTGGCCCTACTCTATGGTTTCGGGTGTTTGATAGTAAACTGTTTTTATGGGGGGGGGGAGTAGCTCTGTTCCTTTTCTTCCCAAAAGCTAAGCATACACACTTCCTTGAGCTCCCTCCCTCTCTGTGTGTCTGTGTGTAAGGGTGGAACTCTTAGGAAGGTTCATACTGCAAACTTGATATGGGCATCCTTTTTTTAGACCAGACCTATGTGCTTGTTTCGGCCTTAGCAGAACACGTACGATTCCGCCAGCGTTAAAGGTCTCTTGCTGGCATGATCCCAAGTCATGCAGCTTCCAGATGCAGATACAGCCATAAGAGTCTGTGCTTTTATCCCTCTGGTATTTCTGCAATTGTTTGCTCACCAGACAGGTGGTGGCTTTATAAAACTCATTTTTGTAACAGTTTGGGTTTTTTTAAAAGCTATGAATGCTGGTTTGGAAGTCACAGAATTGTAAAGCTGGACAGGAATCAAAGGTCACAAGCAATGGCTTATGCAGGAGGAGAGAGTTCTGGGGGCTGAAAAATACTCTGTGGGCTCTTTCACGCAATCTCTGGTTTCTCCTGACTGTCCCTGGGTGATGCATTCACCAGGAGAATATAAAGCACAGTTCAGGTCCTTAATGGATACAGCTGCAGATTCTCTGTGGCAGTTTCCAGGAACACAGTAGCACGTTTTTTGACCATTACATTAACAGGAATAACTTCTGGGTAGCTGCAGCTGTATTTGTGGAGGACCCCAAAACATGTTGTCATATTCATGCAAATGTATCCCTTGAGAAAACTGGGATGCAGAACACCTCAAGGAAGATTTAGTCTTTGACTGATTTTGAGCATGCTACTTGAAGGGATTTTCAGCCCCTCCCCAATGGTGCTTGTATCAGGTTTCTCAAACAATTGGTGGCCATGCAGGGAGCTTGATTTACAGTAGTGTGTTGGCCTCCCTGCGTGTTACTATGAATGTTGGATCCCAGCCTATGTGAAGCCACTAGAAGTAAACTACTCATCATCACAAACAGAAGTCTGGAGGGCCAAATATACTGGTGACTGCTGAGAAACACTACCATTATTCTACAATATTTTCAGATGGAGACTCCAGTCTCCTTTTAAAAAGTATTTTATACCACCTTTCCACACAACATATGGTCCTTAAGATGGTGAACAATCAAAAACTTTTTAAAAAGCTTTTGAAATGCATGTTATGATGTGCATATTAAAAGCAACAATAAAACAACACACACACACAATTAGAATTTATCGGAAAATTTGATTGTATTCAACTGGGTCGTAATTGCTACAAAGCTTTTCCTCACCCATTACAGGTGTTGACACAGTCTTACTAGCTTTGCTAAACTAATTGATCATTAGTTAATGCTATTGTGCATGGTCAATGTGTCTTATACATGTTTGAGCTTTGCAAAGAAATGTCACATGCTGAACACGGGTGGCCTTTTGGGACCACTATGAGCACTTTTTTGCGCTTTCCCCATATATATTACCTGATTTCATATGATCCATTCTGATTGTCAGTGATATCCTTGACCTGCTGGTTTTAAAAATAGATATTATTGAGTCAGGTACTTTATGTTGCTTAATTTTGTATGTTTGTTGCTGTTCTTAAAATTATGCTGTTTTTGACACTTTTAGGATTCTTGATGGCGGTTTTGCTGTTTGTCGCTTTATCTATTGGCATTCAGTTCTGTCATAAGCCGCCTTAAAGAACCAGTTTGATTGAGAGTTGCAGGATAGGGGGTATTTAAATATGTGCTTGCTAACTTCATGCATTCATTGAGAAATGGGCTGTAGTCTATAAAGGCTTATGCTGTAATCCAGGGGTGGCCAGCCTGTGGCTCGGGAGCCACATGCGGCTCTTTCACACATATTGTGCGGCTCCTGGCAGGGCGGCTGGGGAAGCAAAGGGGAGGCATGCTTTTTCTCTCTTTCTCCCTTCCTTCCTTCCTTCCTTCCCTCCTCCCTCCCATCTATTTGCTTTCCTAGTTTCTTTCTCTCTCTTTCTTATAACTGGTTTTCCTCGTTTGTTTTTATTTTTGGCAGTCCCATTTAACGTTAATAAAAAGCAAATTTGCATATTTTTTAAAATAAAAACATGTGTGTGATATTTGTTCCTGTCTTGCAGCTCTCAGACATCTCTATGTGGCTCTTACATTTGTTCTATGTGGCTCTTACGTTAAGCAAGGTTGGCCACCCCTGCCGTAATCAATCTGTTAATCTTTAAAGTGCCCCAAACCTCCATTTTGGATTTGTTGACAGCTGTAACAGTGGAACAAGGAACAAAATTAACCCATGCTAAAACACTTATTATGGGGTAGAAGGGCAGATCAACAGATGGGAAGCTTTGTTATGGTGGTTTCTTATGTTCTTTAATATGAATTGGTAGATGCCAAAAAAGATGAATCAGGCTTGCAATAACAAGAACCCCCATTCCAGATCTGATCTTTCTCCTACTTCTCTCCATCACAACACACGCACCATTGGAATGTGAATGTGTGATATTTGAGAGGTGCTCTTTCCAGAAGCAGGAAGATATTTCTCTTCTTGATTTTTGTTATTTGCCTTAAGGTAAATACCATTTCCTGTTCTTTTGATGTGGAAGTGGAGAGTCCTTTTCCTGTTTCTTCAGAGGCTGATTTCGCCCATTAATTTCACTGGAAGAGCCCTAAGCACCTGCTCAGCTTTCCTATTTTAATTATTTAATTTTCTTTGTTTTTATGGTGTCATTTCCCCACAATGGCTTACAACAAAAAATATTTTAAACTTGTAATAAAAGAATGGGGCTGAGTAGTGTTTAGAGCAGAGAAGCATGTAAACTTGAGTTTAGATTATCACTTGATAGGGTAAACCTGATGTCTGCCTAACCTCTCTTACGTTGTTGAGGGTATAAAATAAGGGGGTGAGGACAACCATGTACACTACCATGAATGCCTTGGAGGAAAGTCAGGCTTTAAAAAAACCCAGTGGGTTGAATATTCTGCACAGTAGCAAACAAAATAGATCTAAGTCTAGTAAAAGTAATGCATTTTAAAGTCCATTTAATTTTGCTGCAAAGATGTTCAAGTATTGATTGCACCTTTTTCATTTTACGTGTTTTGTATTTGCTGCATTTACATAGTGCTGAAAATATTTTGGTTGCCGAAGATGTATCTCCCTAACTCAAGGAGGCATAGTGCCTCTTTCAGAATGGCACCTGGTTTTGTGTTCTGCAGGAATGCAGCTCTGGAATTATGAGTTGGGAGGAAGATTGAGGTCCTTCCCTATGAAACTGGCTTGGCAGGAGGTGGATACAAAATGGACTCACTTTGTGGAGCAATAAATGAGAGCACTAGCCATACCAGGGAAATTGGGTGGGGGGAATGACCAGTACCTGCCAATATAAAAAATGTTTTCTCGTCTGATGTTAAGATATGTAATTGGCTTTTAGAGAGTAATTTCTTGGGAGGGGGGACACCTGTGAAGCAGGTAACTCTTCCTGTTTCATGAGCTGGAAATGAAGACTGAACGTTTTTCTTGCATAAGGCCACCCAATGATTTCGAGCACAGTGATGGAAAAGAAGTCCATGGACTAAGGCTTTCTAGTGGCCTGTGTATCAGGAATGTCTGTTTAGGCCAGGGGTGGCCAAACTTGCTTAATGTAAGAGCCACATAGAATAAACGTCAGATGTTTGAGAGCCGCATGACATGAATAAATATTACACACATGTTATTGGAAAATATGCAAATTTGCTTTTTATTAACATTAAATGAGACTGCCAGAAATAAAAAACAAGGAGTAAAAATAAATATTGATTATTTATTTGTTTGTTTGTTCGTTGAGATTTATATCCTGCCCTCCTCGCCGTACGGCGGGCTCAGGGCAGCTAACAACAAGCCAAAATGGCGACAATAATAATTTCTTAAAATAGTTAAAAACATATTAAGCAAACATTAAAACATATTAAGAACATACAGATGGCGTATCTTCAGTTTAGTGTATCGGAGCAGCACCCAGATGTACCCATCCTATCTGGTCACACAGCTGGCAGATGGAAATCGGGCCAGGGCCAAGATGTAAGTATTAGGCGGCCCCTATTTGAAAGCCTGGCAGAAGAGCTCTGTCTTGCAGGCCCTGCAGAATTGTAATAGATCCTGCAGGGCCTTGATGTAATCCGGGAGCTTGTTCCACCAGTATGGGGCCGCCACTGAAAAAGCCCTGGCCCTTGTAACTGCCAGGCGGGCCTCCTTTGGCCCTGGGAGGGTCAGGCGGTTCTGGGATCCAGACCGAAGTGATCGCTGGGGAACATATGGAGAAAGGCGGTCCTTCAAGTAAGTAGGTCCCAGCCATAGGGCTTTATAGGTAAGCACCAGCACCTTGAACCTTATTCGGTATGCTATAGGCAGCCAGTGCAGTGCTTTTATGGCGGGCTGGATATGCTCCCGTACAGGGAGGCCTATCACCAGCTGCGCCGCCGCATTCTGCACCAGCTGCAGCTTCCGAATTAGTGCAACCTCATGTAGAGGGCGTTACAGTAGTCCAATCTTGAGGTGACCAAAGCATGGATCACTGTAGCCAGTTCATTGCATTCAAGGAAGGGAACCAACTGCTTGACCAGTCCAATGATTTATTTGTCCAATGATATTTGTAGGCTGGGGCGAGGGCTTTGAGAACGCATTTAAAGTTAAAATTGCTTTCTTTCTCTGCTCCCCACTGCCTCAGGCCTATCCGGAAAGGGGAACAGTGGCTGGAGAAGGGAAGACCAATTGGGGAGGCATGCCTCCCCTTTTCTTCCCCAACTGCCCTACCGGGAGCCACACAATATATGTGAAAGAGCCGCATGTGGCTCCCGAGCCAGTTTGGCCACCCCTGGTTTAGGCTGTTGTTGCTGCAGGAATGTACAGGGCTGCAATTATGGCTTTGCATATGGATATTACTGGCAGTGTTTTCTGTTCCCAGGAGCAACATCTGCAGCTTTATTAAAAAGGGGGTTGTGATACCTACATTGACAGTTAATTCTGATGTAACGTTTTTCATGTTTGCCTCCATAGTCATTCCAGAGGTACTCCTATGGCCTTTGTTTCTCTGCCTTTGTGCATTGTGTGTGTTTTTAGCACAGGATCTGGGACCCTTCATTTATAATACGTTACAGTATGTAGTAGAAAATCAGCTACGTGAGAGACTTGTGCTTCTGCTTTTTGCTGCGCATTCTTTTGTTCAGAAAGAGAACAAATTCATTTCCCTGCAGGGAGATGCATGGGCTGTACACTAAGTTGTTTGTAGCGACTTCCCATTTTGGACAAGCAACATGCAGTAGAAAGCAAAAGCACAAGACCCGCATCTGTTTTTCTTGCTGCATGTTGTAATGTGCAAAAGGAGAATCCTGGCATTTCCCCCAAGTGAAGAGATGTGGGATGTGGAGGAGGCAGCCAGGTCATGGCCCTTGAGGCCAGCCAGTAGGGCTGATTATGCTACTGGGCTGAACCAGTAGGATCACGGCTGGAAAAGATGCTCATGAGACTTAACTGCAGGCTAAATGTTTGCTTTTAACAAGTGCTGAGATGGTTATCTTGATTTACCCCATGTATTAAATATGAATATATATTTTAAAAAGTATGAGGGCTGTGATTATGGTTTTCTCAGGGTCTCCAAAAACAGGATGCCAATTTGGATGTTAAACTTGTATTGGGGATGCAACACAGAATGTAAGGTTGATGTTTTTTAAGGATACAGTCTATCAGGAAAAGCATGGACCACCTTTTTGCATGCATTCCTTAAAGCCAATTCTTCTCCTACTGTAGGCACCACCTGCCACTCAGCTCCTTAAGGTTTGTGCGTGCACATTGCTTTGTGTTGCCAGGGTCCTGTGGTGGCATGAGTTCTTGTGCAGTCATGCATAAAGCTGCTGTATACTGGTTAAAACCATTGGTCCATCAACGACTGTTGTATTGTCTACTCAGACTGGCAGTGGCTCTCCAGAGTCTTTTGAATCACCTACAACTTGATCTTTCAACTGGAGATACTGGGGATTGAACCTGGGACCTTCTGCGTGCAAACCAGATGCTCTACCACTGAGCCACAGCCCCTCCCTGCCCTTGATTTTCAGGCAGTTTGGGGCTAGGTGTGAAATGTGGTTTCCCCAGTATGCAAAAACACTTTTTTGCTCTCTCCCAGAGCTTGCTTGAACACCCATTCAGAGGCCTCCTTCTGTATTATTGTAATAGGGGCTGATTTTAAATAAATGGCTGCCACTAACTCTATAGCTAAAGTGCTTTAATATTGCATACATTTGTCACTTCATTTCGCCATGGAGTAATATTGGTTAAGCTTTATTAACATGTTTCAAATATATGTTAAATATGTGATCGTAGCAAGCAAGAAAAAAGAGAAATGAATTGGAACATCAGTTAATAAGCATTGAGAAAATTGTGCCCCTCTGTCAATGCATTGGTAAGCTGTCATGACCACCAAAGGGAAATCGGTGTGGCTTCAAAAAGGCCCCATTACAGTGTATTAAATTTTGACTTCATTTTGAAGCTAATTTTAAAATCAAAGCTGGGATTCTAATAAGAACCTTGAGGCTGTAAGGAAGTACCTTAGGAGCTGCATGCAATCTATTTGCCAGGTAGGAATTGGTATCATTGCCCTAAAAGATCTTTGAACTTTTTACTGTATATGGAGTTCATATTTCTGGGTCATGTGCTGTGTGTTACTTGGGTTTAAGTGATCTTTGTCATCCATCCCTTTTTCCCATGTGGAATTTTATGCAGGAATATAAATTCATAATATTTTGGGCAAATATAATTTTGTATTAATTTTTAGACAAGTCTTATAAGGCATTCTGGGAGATGCCTGCAACTGATGCCCAAATTGGATAGTAGCGTTTATCTTAAAGCAGTCATGTATTTGTCATTATTTGTAAGTCGTGGTAGGTTTTTGTATTGGCCCAAGCTATCCTGATCTCATCAGATCTCAGAAGCTAGGCAGGGTTGGCCCTGGTTAGTATTTGGATGGGAGACCACCAAGGAATTCCTGGGTCACTATGCAGTGGAAGGCAATGGCAAACACACACACACACACACACACACACACACACACACTTTGTAGGTACAAGCCATCCTGTGAAAGTGAGCACAGTCTCATTAAACCGGGGCTTCCTTTATTCCATGTGAGGAAAAATCCTTGTGTGGAAGCAGCTGTCCTTGTCTGTGGTACACATGTTAATTTTTCTGTCTCACTGTGGTCTCATACCAAGTTTTAAAGGTTTCGTATTGCTGAAATTATAAGCATGATCTGTCCAGATGGACTGTCTGTTAATCTAGATTAGATTATTGCAATGCACTCTCTGTAGAGCTGCCCTTGAAAAATATTTGGAAATTTCAATTGATGCAGAATGCTGCAGCCAGGGTATTGACTGGAATGGGTCATAGGGACCCTATAACTTCCATCTGGTCCAATATACCCTGACTCCCAATCTGTTTCTGGGCACAATTCAAGGTGCCAGTGTTAACCTTTAAAGTCCTACATAACTTGAGACCAGCGTACCTGAAGTACCGTCTAGTACTCTGCATACCTACCTGACTGCTGTGGTCATCTTCTGAAGCTCTATTTCAGGTGCCCTCACTTTCTGAAATTAGGCTGCTAGCAATCCAGTTGAAGGCCTTCTTGGTTGTGGCACCCAAAATCTGTAATTTTTCCCCTGGGTAGACTCACCTGTCCCCTTCTGATGCCATCTTCCACCCGTGGGCGAATACTTTTTTATTATGACTTAACTTCCTTCAGTGATTCCTTCTTTCCTGCCCTATATATTTTTATTTTTAAGTTCTTGTATATTTATTTTTTAGCTTGGTTTTAATTATGTGTTTTTGTTTGGTTTTAATGGCTTTTTTTACAGTGGATATTTATTATGTTATGTTTCTAATCTGTTAGCTGCTGTCATGGGCCTGATGGGGACAGACAGGCAGGGAATAACTTTTGTAAATAAGTAATAAAATCATATTGTTATGTCCTAATGAGAAATGCACATGGCAGAGCTGGCTTCCGGAGCTTCATTTCGGGAGACAATAGCCTGGGCAGATTGTAAATCAGACCAATCAGCCACCCAAGATCAGCTGGGGCTTATGCCATAGGATCACCTGTAATTAACCCTATCAGAGAGATTGGGCGAGGCCAGGGGTGCATTTTAGACAGACATTTAAGCAGACCACCCGAACCCCGTTCTCCAATCGTGATTTGTACCATCAATAAACTTATGAGCTGATTTCACTGCACCGCATCTTTGGACTCAGTACTTTATACATATGTTTTAATGAGGTCTTTGCAGTTGGATATTGCCTGTGAAGAGTAACCTCATGCTCATTGCAGTTTAGAAACTTTTTTGAAATGTTTTAATTTTTGTACTGTGCTTAAGGATAGGCACATAATTACCAATGTATTCTTTACTGGAGGGGAAAAATGCAGTGTTTTCTACTTTGAAGAGAAGTGGATCACTCCAGAAGCTGCTTGAGATCCAGTCTTGCCCATTTCACTAATAGATTGATTTGAAACATCTGTGATTAGGAATTAAGAAAATGGAACCAGGCCCGTAACCAGGATTTTTCAATTTGGGGGGGCCTTTAAAAAAGTTGGGGGTGGGACTGAAATTCACACGTGGTTCCCACTTCTCCCCCAAGCCATTTAAAGGGTCCCTTTGAATGCTTTGAGGAAGAAGTGGAAGGAGGCCATGTGCACATCTGCACTCCAAGCCGCAAAGTTGGAGCCTCCCCCTGCTTCTCCCCCAAGGCATTTAAAGTTTCAATGCTTTAGGGGAGAAGCGAGGGCCATGCGCCAGCACTCCAAGCCACGAATTCATGATTTGGAGTGCAGGCATGTGGGGCCTCCCACCGTTTCTCCCTAAAAGTTGTGGGGCCTTGAGAGGAAGTTGGGGTGGGCAGGCCCCAGGAGGCCCCATCATAGCTATGGGCCTGAATGGAACTGTCTTCTTCCCCTTTCCCCCAACACAGCTGTTCAGTCCTAAAACCACCAGTGCAGTGTTTCTGGCTTGTACTAGAGTAGTGAAGAGTAGGAAGTAGCTCCTAAACTATCTGTAATACAGCCTAGGTTGAATTGCTCCAGCCATTTGGAAAAGTCTTCAGGCCAGCACTGTGTATTCCTTCCACTGCTAACGTTTGTTTAGGGCTCACCAGGTGAGCAGTGCAAATCCATGGGGTGACCACTTTGAAAACAATGAATCATCCTTTGGGGGTGGTTATGTTCAGTGGTCTCTGATTGCATTCAGACAGCTGTTTTGAGCCACACCAGGCACTCGTGAATTTGAAGTGCACATCCAGACAACAATATTTGGGAATCATGCCACTTCTGTGATCAGCCCGTCGATCCCCATTGGGGATCCATACTTAAAAGATCGTGGTGAAAGTCCAGTGCTAAGCTGGCCGACGGGCCAATGGCGGACTTTCCCCCGTCTGGTTGTTCCACCAGTGTGCAATCAGACCATCCCGAATGGCCATCATTAAAAAAAAAAGTCTTAGCGATGCGCACATAACTGCTTAAACATGCAACGTCCACAGAGCTCCGCTCAAATGATCAGAACAATTTAATGTGTCTGAAGGTCCCATGATATCTATGCACTTTGTTAACTGAAATGGTACCTAGAGGAAGGTACCACTGGTGGTACTTTTACTATTTTAGTCCGCGCGTGCGTGGAAAAACAAGTACCGTATTTTTTGCTCCATAAGACTCACTTTTTCTCCCAAAAAAAGTGGGGGGGAAAGTGTGTGTGTCTTAAACCCCCCTCACTTTTCCCAAGCCACGGCACCGAGCGGAGCTAGGTGCGTCTTATGGTCAGGTGCATCTTATGGAGCAAAAAATACGGTAGCTGGTGAGGCACATATGCGCATGTGCAAACAGGATTTTTTTAAAAAACCCAGCCAATTGTACGGCTCCTTAAGATGGATGCCACCTAGACAATCCACTGCGGAGTCATGTGCAGTAAAATGATTCACGGGCAAGCTGTCTGGTCATGCAACACTGGATCAAAAAGATCTAGATCAAATTACAGCCAGGCCAATGGTGGGATTAGCTACTCGTCTGAATTGTGCTGAGACTTAAAAGTGGGTTGAGATCCATTAAGTGTGCATACCATGGCAAGAGTTCAAAATAACCCTTGCTAATGTGGTTAGAGTTTCAGTGCATTGGACAATGGAAACCCTCTGAAGATCCCCTAATGATATTCTGAGATAAGAGAGCTTTTCTTGTAAGTATTGCTAAACCATTGGGAACAGTGTGTGCTTTCCAGATCCTTGGATAATAATGGTGACAGAATTGACAGTTGCACATGAGTCAGATATTTTGACGTTTGTAGATACTTTGGGTCCCATTTGTGTTCCCAATTTTTTTTTCCAAATAGAAGCGATTTTTTTGACCAAATAATTTTTCTGTGTTGTGATTATATAAGGCTTGGATGAACATGGACTTAGGCATGCCTATTGTTCAGCTGCTGGTTAAGGCCATAGCAGTTATACCATGATAAAGAATGGAAAGGGGGATTTCTTTTTTTAAATTCATCTTCTTTTACTATAATTGGTTGAATGTGGATCTATGTCAGAGAGGACCTTCCTCTCCCAGTAATTAAATCGGCACTTACTTCTGTAGTAACATGCTTATTATATAGCATGTGGACAAAACAGATGTAATTTCTCCCCATATGGGCTAATTACTCCTACTTGCTGTTTGTACTAGAAAGGGATTATTCCTTTGGAAGGGTGGATGATACTACACCTGTTGAGACCATACACTTGTTTCTGGGATGCTCGAAGTAGTTAATCCAGAGACTGGCCCTTCCAATACTTTTTTGTCTCCATGCCAGGATACGTTTCACGTGTTAGATTTCTGTGTAGCAAGCTTCTGTTAAAAGCACAGGATCAAGGACAGTAAAAAAGTTGACAAGCCTCCTTTTCCAGTCAGAGCTGTAGTAATTCTTTTGGACTACACAAGGAGGAAGGGTTTCAGGTTCCAAGCAATTTGTGTGGCTCAGAGCCAAAAAGGAGGATGACCTCCCCAATACCAGCTCTGCTTCAGACTTTAGCGTTGAGTCTAGCACAGCAAGCACACCAGCATTTGTTCTTCCATTTGAAGAGCCATGGATTGGCGCCCAGTTGATGGGGGAAGCAGGGTGCAGCAAGCTGCCTTGGTTGGTTCTGCAATGTCAGAATATAACATCCACGTAAATTGTCTGTACTTCCTTAACCGTCAAGGTCATTAATCCCATCTTTTGTCTCGGAAAACAATTAAGAATGCATTATTTACTTGTATTGCACTTTGCAAGTAAGTAAATAGACAGCTGGTCACACAGAATTAATAGCAGATGTAGTGATCTTCTGGGCAGTAGCTTTTTCCAGATTTGAGTGAGTTCTCTGTGACTGTGAAACCCTGCTCTTTAGTTTGGATTGAGCATAGGATTTGGCGTTCTTAATGCCCCGAGTGCATTCCTCTGGTGTCTAGTATACAGACTGGATCTACTGCTTGTAGCTCAAATAGCAGGCTTTGTGCCTACTGGAGGAGAAAAACTGCAGTCTGAGTGTGCCAATATTATTTGTAAATGATTTATTAATTTGCTTTTAAAGCAATTTGCTCCTTTAATTTTCAAAATGAGGGGAAAATGTGTATAAGCCAACACTCATTTGTGGCATGAAACTCAGATAAGTATATGCTATTCATATTTTATTTCTAATGTTAAAATAATGATTTTTTTTTGCTCTTGATTTAGTCTTTTATTATACCTTCTCTCTTTCCATACTAGCTGTATGGTACAGTAAACTATAACAACAATAGTGACTAGAAACATCAGCCCTTCTTGATAGACTGTATAAATACTCCTTTGTCCTGTCCCCCCCTCGAAGATGAATCAAATGTCCTACCTTCTCTTTTCTGGTTTTGGATTGTTCTGTCAACATGCTTACTGTGCTTTGATTGAATTTCTGTGTGGTTTGTTTATTCATTTATTGTTTCTGCCTTTCTCATTGAGACTCAAGGCAGATTACAGAATTAGAAAACAATGCAGAAGATCCAGCATAATGCATGCAGCAAAAAATGCAATAAAAACTTGTTTGCAGCCCTGAACCTTCCACTCTGGATATAAGTCATAACAGAAGAGCTCATGGTGGATGAGTTTTCAGGGGCTATGGTGGCTAATTGTGACTTCCACATACAAGAATAACCAGGGGTCATTTCGTAGAAAAAGAGGTGCAGGAGCTCATTAGCATAACTCATTAGCATAACTCATTAGCATATGCCACACCCCCTAACATACCAGAAGTGTGTCAGAAGGCAATACCCAACTCTCAGGCTCCACTCCACAGGTGAGTGAAACTGACCTGCTCTTTCTCCATTCCCTTCCCCATCCAATACTTTGTGCAATAAAAATAAGTGTAAAGAACACACCCTCATTCTCCTGCGGCTCCCTTGAAACCACCAGGTTTCAAGTAGACTTGAGATACCCAGGACATGTGCACCACCCATCCCTTTCCCTTCCCCCCCCACAATAAGACACCCTGTGAGGTAGGTGGGGCTGAGAGGTCTTTTAAGAACTGCTCATGAGAGAACAGCTCTGAGAGAACTTGTGACTCGCCCAAGAACAAAACCAGCAGCTGCATGTAGAGGAGTGGGGAATCAAACCAAGTTCTCCCAGATTAAAGTCCAACTCCTGACCACTACACCAAACTGATGGGGTAGAAGCTGCTGAAGGGCTGGTGAAATTTCTCCAGTACTTATGTGCCATGTGCCCAGATAAAAAATGGTATACTTAGAAAATTTATATGCCACCTTGAGCAAGTCTCTGGAAAAGCAGCACACAGTCATAAAAGGAACAATGATAAAATTATCAATATTAAAACAAAACATTAAAAACAATAAAGACCCTAGCAGGGCTTTCCCCGGGGCGCTGTGCCTCTGCACTGCTTGGGGAAGCTGAGGAGGGGGTGGGGCGTGGTCATGTGCCCACCCCCTGGGCTCCTCACTCCCGGAGCTGCAATCCTGTGCGCTCGCGCTCCAATGAACCCCTGGGAATAACGTACTTCTGATAACCAGATGCTGGGAATAAACTATAGGGGATAGACATCACTTTTGCATGCTTGGGAGTTTCTAGTGGCATCTGTATGGCCTCTGTTAACACCACAATACTGAACTAGATGAACCCTGGTCTGATCAATTCTTACATTCTTCAAGGATCCCCCTTACACTTGGTTAGCACAAGAAAAAATGTATCCCCAGCTAAATTACTTTCTTTGGTTTCCAACTTTTCACTTGACATCAGCACAGTTATGATCAGTGTTCCCTCTAAGCTTCACAGTGCTGTGAGCAAAAATTCTACCTTGTGAGCGAAAAAAGCTAGTAGAGTTAAAGTTGAGTGAGTCTACATTTGACTACTGCATAAATTAGTTTTTAGAAGGTTATTTCCATAACCTTGTAAAAATCTCAGAATGAATTCTTTTAAACTATATTTTAAGAATAATTTACACATTATAAGAGAAAACAGAATCAAGCCAAATTTCATTACACAAAATGTCCTCTGTTGGGGTAGATCAGGCCTGCGGAGAACAGGTCTACCTGCCCCTTTTCACTATATTAGTAGACCTGGCCTCAGACTGTCACCCTGCGCTGAGCTTTTGAAAACATACCAGCACTTTGGGGGGGGGGGGGGGGACTGTTGCAGTCTACTTTGAGTTTTTTTTAGTGAAATATAAATTACAGGTCGAATATAACAGAGGTGGAACAATCACTGTCACAACCCTACCTAACCTAACAAGAAAGTTGCTTATAGTCAATGGACCACATAGGCTATAATGAAGAATTGATCAGGGGGTATCTGGGGCTCTTTTTTGAGATACAGGCACCAAATTTGCAGCATAGTTGCTGGTGCCTCTACTAACCCCCCCCCCCCCCCCCCCAGTTTCAAAAAGATTAGACCAGGGGGTCCAATTTTGTGGGCCTCAGAAGAAGGTGCCCCCATCCTCCATTGTTTCCAATGGAGGGGAAAATGCCTTCTCAGTTTACTTGTGAGCTAAAGCTAAAATCCCTGAGCCACCACATAAAATTTTGTATGCCAGCACCCGTTAGCGCAGCTGAGAGTGAACTCTGGTTATGATCTAAGAATGTCCCTACTAGCTGGCATTATGGAATGAGTAAGACATCTGTTGGAAACCGGGGGCAGAAGATCACTTGAAGTCATTGCTGTGTACCACCCTTTGTGGCTCATAGAACAGTATCTCATAAGAACATAAGAGAAGCCAATGTTGGATCCGGCCAATGGCTCATCCAGTCCAACACTCTGTGTCACACAGTGGTCAGATATACCAGGTGCCATCGGGAGGTCCATCAGTGGGGCCAGGACACTAGAAGCCCTCGCACTGTTCCCCCCCCCAAAGCACCAAGAATACAGAGCATCAGTTGCCCTAAACAGAGAGACCCTATGTATTCCTTTTGGCTAATAGCCACATAGTTGCCCTATGACTGGGGGAGGGGGGGTAGAAGGAAGCTCTGGTGGAGGAGCTCCCACTGCAGGCTCTTCAGGGGCAAGTTCTGGAGCAGATGGACTAGGAGCATCTACCCTGTGGGGGTCCCCCGGAGTTTCTTGCTCTCCGCCAGCCCATGTTTCTGGCTCCTGAAGCTCTTCCTCAGAGGCTTCCCAGCTGGAGTTCAGAGCCAGCTCCGTGGGGATCATGACAGCCCTTCCCAGCAACTTCTGACAGCTTCTGCAGACTGGGTCATAAGAACATAAGAGAAGCCAATGTTGGATCAGGCCAGTGGCTGATCTCCTGAAGGTATCTAGTGCACTGTACTACTCCAGAGTGGGAGTGATTAAGTGTCCCAATAGTGTCTTACGCAACCATTTTTAAAAGTCCTACACTTGTGGGCTAGCTTATTGGGAGAACAGGAATAAAAGATGCTGTTCACTAAAACTGGCGTGTTCTGTCAGATGGGTTGGTTCTTAAGAGCTCCTTTTTTGTGGTCTTTCTAATCTGATTCTGTGCCTGTGCAGAGCCTCCTTCAGAACTTTCTAGAGCTAATCTTGAAGCTACAAGGTGCTTTCACACATACTTATTAACACACTTTCAATCCATTTTGCAACTGCAAATGGCAAAATTCACTTGCAAACAGTCGCTGTAGTGGATTGAAATTGCATTGTTTAGCATGTGTGAAAGCGCCCTGCACAGTGTACATGCCTACTTCCTTTTTTGACTGCTTCAGTAGGTGCATTTTAGGAAATTTGTTTTCAGGTTTGTGAGTTATAGTAAAAAAAAAGCAAAAAACCTTTTCCTCTGTGTGGGTTTTTATGTTCTTCCCCATTCAATTGCAAGGCAGCCTTTATTTTAAAAGTGGCTTATGTGTGGAGGCACAGACTCCAGTTCAGATGACTGTGTACAATCATCTGTGCCTAGGTGAGGGTCACAAAGTAGAGTCCTGCATAAACTGCTGCTAGTATATGCTGCATCCACACCACTTACTTTTGTGGGAGCTTGCTTGTTGACACCATATTTAGTGTCCCTTGTTCCAGAGAAACAGCTTGGGGCAGGGTGCATTGAGTAGTGCTCCAGGGATGCAAATCCTGTCCAGAGAAATCTTCCAGCAGATCCAAGTCATACATTTCCCCACCCATGATCCTACCCTTAACTTTCCATCCCACTCCCAGCCTAAGAAGTCTTCCTCCAACTTTTGCCTGTTCTGTTGGAGGAAGAGTCACTGAGGCTGGAAGGATGGTTGGATATGCCACCAGTCAGTAGCATTTCTCAGTGGGGGCAGGGAAATCTATAGCATAATGGTGGGAGTTTTAAATAATAACTCCAACAGCAATGTTTAACTCACAAAGTGTTGATCCAGATGGTTATTACAACATTAGGCATCTCTCAGGATGTATAATGCAATGCAAGGATTCTACCTCCTCAACCAAGGAGTATTTTGTATGGATTTCAATTTACAGTAAGAGTTTGCACGTGAGCCCTTGTTTTCCTGCTGTATACTTGCATGTACTGCATATGGTGTATTTTACTAATAGGAATAAAGCCTGTTGTAGAAATAAATACAATGGTCTCCAGAAAGAGGCTCTGGGCAGGTGCTCTGACCATGGGCATTCAGCATCAGTTAGCTGTGGTGACCTCAGCAGGGTATAATGACACAGAGCATACCATTTTCTCCGTGGGAACTGATCTCTGCCAACTGAAGAGCAGTTGTTATTCTCAGTGATCTCCAGCCCTCATCTGGAGATTGGCAGTAATGGTCCCACAGAGAAAATGGCTGGTTTGGAGGGTGGAGTCTGTGACATTGTATCTGTCTGAGGTTTGATCTGCACAACAACCCTGTGAGGTAGGTTAGGCTGAAAGTCTGTGAGTGGTCTGAAATCATCCACTCAGCTTCCACAGCAAGAACCTGGGTCTGGCAGACCCTGCTCTGCAGTGCTAACAGCTAAGCCACACTGGCTATGGTATTGCCTGATATCACAACTGAACTCCATACAACAGATCTCTCTCTCCCCCTGGAGAAAATAATTGCTTTGGAGGGTAGCCTCTATGGCATTCTGTTCAGCTGAAGCTGCTCCCCTCCCTAAACTCTGGCTTCTGTAGATTCCATCACAACATTTCCCAACCTGGAGCTGGCAACCCTAGTCAGGACTGGCCCCAATGAGTTTTCTCCCAAAGGCCAAAATAGGCATGGAAAGGGTCTCCTCCCCTCCCCTTTTACTGACAGAGCTAAGCTTGGTTGCCTAGCAACAGGCACTGAGGGGAAAGTAGGGTTGCCAGCTCTGAGTAGGGAAATACTTGGAGATTTGGGGGGTGGATCCTGTGGAGGGCAGCATTTGGGGACGGGAGGGACTCAGCAGGGTATAATGCCATAGGGTATACCCTCCAAAGCAGCCATTTTCTCCAGGGGAACTGATCTCTGTCATCCGGAGATCAGCTGTAACAGTGGGAGATCTCCACATCCCACCTGGAGATTGGCAACCCTTGGGGAAAGTCAGCCTCACAGCAGGAGGTTGAAGAGAATGGTTTGTCGGCCACTGGCCTACCTCAGTAGTCAGCTAGCCAGCCATGGCAGAGCCAAGCAGGAGAGACAGCCATTTTCACGGTTTATTCTGACAGGAAAGTGGCCAAGCTGGCAGTGGAAGGGGGAGAGGAGCAAACCCAGCACACAGCCAATGGCATGCGAGTACTCTTGAGTGGCAATTGATGGGCCAATGGCTGATGGAGCGCACTCCACAGCCAATGGGAGAGCTGGAAATGGCAAATACGTAAGGGAATTATATATATAGTATATACACGAAGTAAACATGCATGCACATGATATCTTTTGTCATACTTCTGATTTCTCTGTCCTTATTATGTGTGTAGTTCCAACAAAGAGTTGATGTGTTAAATATGCTATAGGAGAATGGGTACCTCAAGAGGCACAGGCATTGTGGGTCTGTCACATGCCTAGTTACGAGCTGGAGGGATGGCAGGTCCACCGATGTCAGAGTTAGGCCTGCGCTATACCCTGCCCTTCCCATTATTTATTTATAGAAAGTTTCTGCAGCCTCTCCAGGGAATCTGCCTAAGGAGGTTTACGTAATGCACCATAATAAAAACATAAAACATTGGCTGTTAATTAAAATCCAACATTCAGAACTCACAGAGAGCATTAAAAACATGTCAGTGAGCTACTGATTGATTGTGTTTTCAGACTAAGAACACACTATTAAGAACGGTGTTTTTTAAAAAGTCAGCCCATTAAAGTCTTAGTAAACGGAAAAGTTTTGGCAGAGCACCTAAAAGAGAGGTGTGTTGGTGTCAGTTGAGCCTCAAGGGGAAGGACATCCCATAGGTGCTGTGCCACTACTGAAGAAGCCCTGTCTTGAGTCACCACCCCTGAAGTCAAGGGGTACAAAGATCTTAATCAATGGGCTAGCTATATGTGAGGCAGCAGTCCTTGCTGATGTCACTGCTGATACAAGCAACTGCATCTGCAAAATGTGTTACAGAAGCATCACAGTGGGCCTGTGTATTTTCTGGGTCTTCCCATATTGCATTTCTGCCTGCTTTTCTGGGTCCTGAATCAGTGCATTCATTTGTGACAGAATTTTGGGGAAATGTGACTTGTTGTGACACGATTTTGGGGAAAGGCTGGCTGCCATTTCTGTAGGTCCATTCGCAGGGCATTGGCAATGAGGTGGGTGGAGTAGAGGCAGCTGTTCAGTGAAGTTTACCAGTGAAGGTCTGTATATATATATTGTGAAATTTCTGCTTTTCTCCTTGCATCTCATTGCCAATGCACTCTATGCTTCTCTGTTCCTCTGATCTCCATAGCTATCTTGTTTTTCCTTTACAGCATGCATGTACAGTGCCTTAAATTAATACCACCGGCAAGTATATTATATTTTATATACATACGTGTGCCATCAAGTCACAGCTGACTTACGGCAACCCCATGGTGCTTTCAAGGCAAGATATGTTCAGAGTTGGCTTACCATTGCCTGCTTCTGCCTCACGACCCTGGTATACCTTGGGGGTCTCCCTTCCAAATGCTGATCAGGGCCGACATCGCTTAGGTTCCAAGATCTGACAAGATCACACTAGCCTGAGCTATCTTGGTCAGGGCTGTATTTGTATAGGGGCTGCTTTAAACAGAAAAGAGCCTTTGTACATGTAGAGCTGGTTCAGTCAAGCACATTCATTTAATCACTACGGGCGTCAGAGAGAACTTGTACATATGAGTGAGCCATCACAAATCACGCGCCATGGCTAAAGCTTTCTTGTCACCTTGAAAGTGCATGTTGTTTTTCATGGGAGACAGTTCATTTATCTACCTGAAAGTCATCAAGTGCTAAGTAACCGAGTTATGAGAAATTGTGGCCCGGTGAACGATCTGATAATAGCTGGTGCTATTTTTCCCCCCTCTTTCGCTCTCCTGTAAATGAGTTATTTTATCTTGTCTTACATACATCTGCTGGTGTGTTTTGGCAACATGGGCTAAAGACAAGTAGATTGCACAGCTGTAAGCATGACAGTGAGATGGTCCTAAAGTACAGACATTAATTTCTCTTCTTTCTCTTGTACCTCCTCCCCTCTTTTCTTCCTGATACCCTTTCTTCAGAGGGGCTTTCTCAGTTGTGCGACGCTGTGTCAAACTCTGCACCGGACACGAATATGCAGCAAAGATTATCAACACCAAGAAACTCTCTGCAAGAGGTAGGCTCTCTCTTTCTTAGCACAGCAGGGGTGGGCCTTTGAAACTTTCTATTACAGGACAATTCTCCAGCAGCAGCCAACTGAAGGGTGACGATAAACTTCCTGCATGAATCAGAAGAGGCATGAGGCACTGCGGTGCACAGACAAAGCAAACAGAATGTCAGAAATTGTGAGGAAATTACTAGGAAAAATATTTGCCACAGATACTGTTCACGGTCCTCTTTTGAAAGGTTAAAGAATATCTGAACAGTAGGAGTCCTGTACTTCTTACTGTTTTCAAAACGTACCTTGGAATTTTTCTTCACATTGACAGAAGGAGTGGAAGACTTTTGCCATTTCCATGACATTATTTTCACCCTTGGGTGTCTTGAAGTTGACCACGAGTCCAAAGGAGGGGATATCTAGACTTCATAGACTGGAATGAACAGGCTGGTGGTGGAAATTCATGTCTGGGAGGGTATATCTGTGGGATTAATGAAGACAAAGTGAAGGAAATTGAGTTTGCTGAAGCAGTTGTAGTGTGAGTGATTAACCCAGGCCTTGCGATAGTAGAACTGGGCGCTAGGTGAGGATTGGACTCATTAAGCTGTGAAGTAGTAATTTTTGGAAGTCTCTTAGCACTGGTGAAATGCCTCCCAATGTGCTGTGAGCTTATATAGATGCTGTAGGTTTTTTTAAAGGCTGGAATGAGAACTTGGATATATCCTAGTATGTATTTGATGACTTGTGTTTATGTTGACAAGCTTGGATGACTGACATGTTTCCACGTGCATGGGTGAACTTGGCATCAAGCCAAAGTTTGTACGATTGGCTCAGTTCATGTGGTAGAAAGTTTAGTTTACTCATGTATTTTGCATAGAGGTCTTGCTTTTGGGAATGTGCAGTAGAAGAGCTATGAGTTGATCCCGAGCAAGTTGTCTGACAACTTCATTTTTAATTTTGTAAAAGATTTAAGGATCGTCGGAAGTCTGAAATCTTAGTCATGCTTACTTGGGAGGGACTCCCGCTGAGGTCATTGGGACTTACTTTCTGCATGAACACGAATAGGGTTCCCTGCACGTCTATCCCAAATCTGGATGCATTCATGTAAAGTTGTGCCAATCCACTCTTTGAATTTCAATATGTTGAGTCCTTTTCAGGTGGTATGTTTCGGGGCATCCAACCATGCGTGTTGGGAACATGTTTTGTTACCCGCAATCCTCCCAATATGTACGACTGCCATTTCATCTGGTGTGGTGGTTCAGATGATATAATGACTGTGCATATTGGGAGCATTGTTGGGTAGAACATCATCCCAGTAGGCATGGTTATATACTCCCCGTGTAACTTCTGAAAAGGGTTATTGGCTTCACGGAATGATGAACAGGGGCCACTTTTCACATTCTTTTGGTATCTATCAGTTCTTGTCACAAACTTGCCTGGGTGCTTCTTTCTTTAGTTTTCAGAACATACTCTTGTGCGAAATCTAGGAAATTTAGGCAAAACAGTTATGTGTATGATTGTAGCAACAGCTACAATGAACCTCATTTCCCTAATTAAGATAGTCAAATATAGGGAATTCACTGATTGCAGTTGTTCAAAGTGAGAGGTTTCTCAGTGTTACAGCCCCAATATCATTTTCAACGAAATTAACAAATGGATTAAATGGGAGGTATGTAGGGTACAATATCACTGTCTCTTGTGAACGCTCTTGCTGTAGCTTACAGTCATCTTTTCACACCATAGCTGATTGCTGGCATAATGTTGTTTGTGGCCAATTGTAACTGTGTCACGCGAAGCCTTTATTTATTTGTCTCTGTATGCTTCTAAATACCAATTCACAGAGCCTGCAGAATTGCAGCTGGACACGTCTCCCTTCACCATTTTTAACTATATCTTTTATCACCCTTTGTTGCTGGGAGTTTAAGTTAAAAATAGTACACAAAAAGGGCATTTGCTGAGAGGCTTATTTATTATGGGTGTTCATCAACTAATGCTAGGATGCTCAAACCCCTAGATGGGGGAATTTGTAGCACATGGTTCTAAGAGAGAATATAAATATAGTGGCCAGAGCAGCAGACAGGTAGAACGCTGAGAAGGGATTTAAAATCTGGAGGAAGAGGAATATATTGGGTGTGATGTTGCTTTGTAAGTAAGAAGGCATATACTTACTTTGTAAGTAAGAAGGCATAAACTAGAAAACTTTAGAGGATCAAACCCCCTCCATAGGATCACTGTGGGTGGGTATACATAAGAACATAAGAAGAGCCCTGCTGGATCAGACCAGTGGTCCATCTAGTCCAGCATCCTGTCTCACACAATGGCCGACCAGTTCCTTAGGACAGCCAACAACAGGACATAGAGGCCAAGGCCTTCCCCTGATGTTGCCTCCTGGCTCTGAGATTCAGAGGCTTAGTCACCATGACTAGTAGCCCCTCAGTCACCATGACTAGTAGCCACTGATAGAGCTATCCTTCATGAATCTACCTAAACCCCTTTTAAAACTATTTATTCCTGTGTCCATCACTACATCTTCTGGCAGCAAATTCCACATTCTAATCATTCTCTGTGTAAAAAAGTATTTCCTTTTGTCTGTCCGAAACCTACTGTCCTTCAGCTTCATTGGATAGCTTCAAGTTCTAGTGTTTTGGGAGAGGGAGAAAAATTCTCTTTGTCTACTCTCTTTATCCCATGCGTAATTTTATAAACCTCTATCATGTCCCCCTTTAGTCATCTCTTTTGTAAACTGAAAAGTCCCAGACTCTTCAACCTTTCCTCATAGGTAAGGTGTTGCAACCCCCTAATCATCTTGGTTGCCCTCCTCGGTACCTTTTCCAGCTCTGCAGTCTTTTTTGGCCAGAATCCTTTCCTAATAATAATACTAGGTTTAACGTGGTAATGAGGATATACTGCTGCTATCCTATCCAGTTTCGATGGTGATTATGACTTGGAAATAGCATTCAATAAGATGGCCAGAGGAGAAAACGTTGTAGTGGTGGATGACTTGACTGAATGTTATGTTGCATTAAAAGAAGACATGTCTAGATACAAAGATTTTTTTCATGGACCTGCATAAAGAAAAATTAACAACTAGACAAACACATTCCACACAAGTATCAGTTGACTGTGAAGGGGTCAGTTCTTTTGCTTCTGAGTTCAGTAAAGACCAGACACATGAACAAATGCACACATAGGTGTCTGGGCCTGGCTGTGTGTGTGTTTGATAATTTTGTCTCTACCACCCACTTCTCATTAGGCCTTTCGCCCTGGGGACAGTTTATCCAGCAAAATGGAGAGCCAGCATCTTAGGCAGGGTTACTAAATTGCTAATTGGATTAGTGTGGTATAGCTGCAGGGTATGATGGAGACGGAGATTGCAGATGCCCTGTTCACATGTTACAGTGAATGCACATACACATACCAATATGCATCTGCTTGTAAGAAAGATCCCACATGCATTCGTTTTACAAATGAAAATGTGGACCAGTATCTGGATAAATTGGGGATGTATGTGTGTTAAATCACCCACTGAATTGTACATGTGTTGACTGTGACAGGAGAATGACTCAACTCACATATGAAGGGAAAATCGAGTGTACATTTCATGTGAAAGGGCTAGAGTTCAGAAGGTGAGCTGATTAGAAAATAACAGGAGCTCAAGGTTATGATTGGGTTAAACTTGACGGTCTGTGTGAGGGCACAGAGACTGGCAGAGTTAAGCTAATGAGGCATACTGCGGTGCTTATCAGTAGCATTTAAAGAAGGGCATTATGGCAGTAGTGGAGAATAGCTGTCAGACTGGCAGATAAAGTGTTAGAGTCAAGTAGCGTTAATGTACTTAAGCTGAAGTGGGATAGCATCCTTGACAGTGAAAGCTGTGGGTGGATCTGTATAGGCCTGCTCGAGTTTGGGGAGGTGGAATTCAAAAAGAGAGGGATCTTGTTTTATTCGATTCTCTCCTCTTCTCTCCCCACCCCCCCAGTACTGGATCAAGACTGGCCTGCTTTCTGCCCTTTAGTCTTGTAGGCCTCAAATAATCTTGAAGATAGAGACACCATTTAGCACGTGCAGAGAGGAAGGTATACTCTCACCCCCCCTCCCCCACTGTTTCAGGCTACTTTCTGATCCGTTAATAGGTATTTATTAACTAGGTGGCTGTTATTCTGCATGAAATGGGCATATATACTAAAGAAGCGTATTAAAAATGTAGATTACATTTATCTTAAAGGGTACCTGGTCTTGTATTTCCATAGATATTGATAGATATAAAATAATCTTCACAAAGCCTCTTAAAATAGATTCATTTTCATAATTTAATTTTGAAGATATCCGAAAGCAAACATTTGGACTGTTCAGTATCTTGCTTCCTTGGAATACTGAAATTTCTTACATCAACTGAAATTTGACATTCAAATTTGATCCATGATACGTGGTCAGAAAGACCTGACATAATTCTCAAGACACCTTTTGGAAGATGATACTATGTTCTAGAATGATTTTCAAATAGGCATTTTCTTGTGCTTCATAGGAATGCCATTTTAGGTTGGAGGGAATAGGAGGAGGTATCCGAAAATACTCCTGCCAACCTAGCAGTTTGAAAGCAAGAAATTGCAAGTAGATAAATAGGTACTATTTAGCCAGTTTGGTGTAGTGAGCCAGTTTGGTGTAGTGGTTGGATGTGTGGACTCTAATCTGGGAGAACTGGGTTTGATTCCCCACTCCTCCACTTGCACTTGCTGGATGACCTTGGGCAAGCCATAGCTCTGTACCAGCTGTTCTCTCAAGGACAGTTGTCTCAGCTCTCTCAGCCCCACCTACCTCACAGGGTGTCTGTTGTGGGGAGGGGAAAGGAAAGGAGTTTGTAAGCTGCTTAAGTGAGTGAAGGGCGGGATATAAACCCAATCTCTTCTTCTACTGCTTTGGTGGGAAGGTAACAGTATTCCGTGTGCCTTGACATCTAGTCATGCCGACCACATGACCACGGAAAAGTCGGACAACACTGGCTCTTTGGCTTGGAAACAGAGATGAGCACTGCCCCCTAGAGTCAGATTCGACTAGCTTTTAAGCAAGGGAAACCTTTATTCAGGAATGAGGAGTTGGACTATTCTATCTGGAATAGATAGAATCTGGTTTACACCTCAGTTGTTGTGTTCCTTGAAGAGCAAGATTTGGCTACAGTTAACCATGCTGTAATAATTTCCAAATTAGATTACAGCATTACACTCTATACAGGGCAGTCTTTGAAGACTGTTCCAGAGTTTCAGTTGGCTCTGCATGCAGCAGCAAGATTGCTGGCTGGTACAGATTAAGTTGATTGACATTTGCCAGTATTTAAATACATTATTCAACTTTTGCACAGGCTACCAATTTTTCCCCAGGTGTCATTCAGAGATCTTAACCTGATCCTCAGCCATTTAGGGCGTTAAAGCTATCTTAGATTACCTGCTTATGTTTGAACTTGCCCAACAGCTAAGGTGCTCTTCGGGAGACTTTTTATAAATGCTGCCGTAATTTTTACCTGGATGACACTATTCTCCATTTACTGTCTCCTCACTCACCAGTAGCTAATGATCTACCAAATTTAATCCAGTCTCTCATTGCTGACACCTCTTTTTATGTTTACTATGAATTACTCAGTACTAGTGCTGGCAAAGGAATTCCTAGAGGGATCTGAGCATGGCTTGCCACGATTTTAGCTGTTCAGTTGAAGGAACACCATCTCCACCTAACCCAGATAGGTGGAGCTGTGGATTCTTTAAAGTGACTCTGGGACATGGATTCAGTGTAGGTGCCAAGACTTTTAATGTCCTCAACATATAATTAGGACATTCTTCAGACAGGAACACTCGTGGGAGATGAGGTTTGTCAAAGGAGGCTGAACATGACAATTTCTGAATTTTAAAAATTGGAAGGAGCCAAAGTGTTTACCCCCCCCCCCAATTTGACCCCCAAGTTTGATTGGCTTATGGCAGGGGTGGGCAAACTTGCTCAGCGTAAGAGCCACCTAGAATAAACATCAGATGTTTGAGAGCCACAAGACATGAACAAATATTACCTGCTTTTATTGGAAAATAAACAAATTTGCTTTTTATTAACATTAAATGAGACTGCCAAAAATAATAACAAAAGGGGTAAAAGCAGATATTGATAATTATATTAATTTGTCCAATGATATTTGTTTGCTAATGATATTTAGCTTCCCCAGCCGCCCTGCCAGGAGCCACATAATATATGTGAAAGAGCCGCATGCAGCTCCCGAGCCACAGTTTGCCCACCCCTAGCTTATGGAAACAGGGTCAAAGTGAAGACAAGGAAAGTTGTATCCAATGGTTATGTGCTACTGACAGTGTAAGGAAATTTCCACAGACAGAGGAGGGATCAAAAAGACAAAGGTGAAGCTGCCACCTTCTCTGGCTGGATCGATTCTTCTTAAAAGTGTGCTCCTTGTATGAACTTTGGTGGGTTTTTTTGTAGCTTTTCTAGCTTCAGTTTCCACCCAGCCTTTTGTTAGTCTTTGAATTAAATAATTGCAGCCATTATGAATTTGTGGTAGAATCAAATTGCCTCATGACTTTCTGTCACACAAGCTAAATTGTTGTTTGTCACTGTAAGAGATATTTCTGTCACTGAAATAATCCTTTAATCTTTTCTGGATCCAGGATTATTATTTTTTTCATTTCTGCATTTGAAACTTGAGCATGAGAGTTGTAACAGTGTTGGCTAAAGCTGGTTAGCAGTGAAACTTGGCACAACTAGGAAACAGAGCTGACACTGCAACCGTAGCTTTCAAAACAGCAAACAGGACAATCCTGGTAATTACTAGCCAATTAGCATGATATCGATCCTGCTCAAAACCCTGGAAAATACTGATATAAGGCTCAATTGATGGAAATTTAAAAATCAAATACACAACAGTTAGAGTGGCTCCTCAGTGGAACAAGCTTCTTCGGGAGGTGGTGGGCTCTCCTTTTTTGGAGGTTTTCAAACAGAGGCTAGATGGCCATCTGACAGCAATGCTGATTTTGTGAACTTAGGCAGATAATGAGAGGGAGAGCAGAAAGGGTTGCATCAGTGCTTAGTTCTCATGGCCCTTACACACCCAGGGAAATGCTGATTGCCACTTTGGGGTCAGGAAGCAGTTTTTCTCCAGGCCAGTTTGACCAGGGATCCTGGAGGTTTTTTGTCATATTCTGGGTGTGGAATAGCACTCACTGCGGGGTTTGGAGGGGGAGGTATTTGTGAATTTCCTGCATTGTGTAGGGGGACTAGATGACCCTGGAGGTCCCTTCCAACTCTGATTCTATGATTCTAATCAAGGTAGTCATTAATGTCTGTCATGGGGAAAAAATGATATTTTCATGCAAACAGTTTTGTGGTTACGGAACAGATGATGACAAAAGGAAGAAGAAGAGCTTACCTTTCCTTCCTCTCCCCATGACGGACACCCTGTGAGGTAGGTGGGGCTGAGAGAGCTCTGAGAGAACTGTGACTGACCAAAGGTCACCCAGCTGGCTGCATGCAGAGGAGTGGGGAATGAACCCCGGTTCTCGAGATTAGAGTCCACAGGTCTTAACTGCTACGCCACACATGCGGAGTAGAAGCCTCTGAGTCTACACTGCCGTCGTCTGTGCCTGCAGGTTTTGCTGTTTCTCTCTGCATTGAATGGAAGTGCTTACTGCAAGGAAAAGGTATTGTGTACTGTAGGTCATGTTCCTTTGGATGTATAAATTACCTTAGCTTTGTCTCAGTCTTATACTTACAGAGCATTTTTGCCCCTGAGTTACCTTACACTAATAACAGAAGTGCACATTATAGCACAGTGGTCCAAGAGGAATATGTTGCAACTAAATTAATAATATTATTTATCATTTATTTATTTACAAATATTTGAGCTTTGAGCTGCTTTTCCAACTTAGGTCAGCCCCCAAAGCAACATACAAATAAAAATTAAATTACCAAATTGAAAAAAGATCCACTTAAACAATAGACTGTGAGAACAGCGGAACAGCAAATTAAAATGGCAGTCATCAGCAGAAAACTGTGAATACGGAGTCAGCAATAACCAGTGAACGCTTGTTGAAATTAAAAAAAGGCTCAGGATTTGGCAAAAGCTACACAACTAGGGTACCAACCAGCGTTCCCTAGGCAAAGGAAGGCACCATAACTGGAAACGCCCTGACCTCTCTCTACTGTTGCGAGCCAGACTGGGAATGGCATAAGGCATGCTGTCAAAAGTGCAGAGTGAGTAAGGCAAGAGCACCAACTCGAGAAGCATAGTCAAGGTCCAGTCCAAGGTTATGCACAGAGTCAGGAGTCTAGTCCAAGGGTCAGTCTGTACAGCAGGGTCTGAGAATCTGAGAGTTACTCACAAGCAGGTTCAGGAGCAAGACGAAGGCAGAGTTAGGAAACAGTCCAAAGAGTCAAAGGGTTGAGGCGGTAGTTGCAGAGTCAGAGGGATTTCAATTTGTTGCTTCCATGCCTAACTGTTTGTCTTGGCTGGTTTTTATAGCCATATGCTTAAGGGTCATGGCTGGTTTTTAGAGCCATATGCTTATGGGTCATGCTTACAGCCAGCTGCTCAGGAATAATCCTACAACAACTCAAGCAGCTGGCTTCGGGTCAGGAGGCATGCACTTTGTCGTCTCTCCTGCAGTTCTGTCCATAGCCTTTGTCTGTGGTGCTCTTTAAGGCTGTGGGTGATGCTGGAGGGCTGGAAATGACCAACTGAGTTTCTCCTGTTGAGTGGGGGCTGGAGGGTGTCAGTGGCTCTGCACCAGCTGTTGGCTGTGAATCTTGACAAGCCTGCAGCTCATCTTTCTGCTTGCCAACTTCTGCTGACTCAGGGCTGGCTACACAGGACTCCTCCTCTTCTGAGGAGTCCTCGCTGTCACTAAGCCCTGGCTGACCCACAGCATACACAGTTGATTTTGCCATTTGTCTTTCAAGGTCAGCATCGTCTAGTGTGACTGGAGGTAGCTCTCCATGGCCCCAGGCAGAGGTTTTTCACATCTCCTACCACCTGATTCTTTTAAGTGGGGATTATCAACTGTGGAATAAGATATAACCCCTTTTGATGCTACTGAATAATACATTGTACTGACATAAATGAAAGGATTTACCTTCTGTGCCTCTTTCAGTGCATGTTTTTGGGTGAAATGGAGTTTCTAATTCACTTTGCTGACCACAAGTAGAGGTAGGTTTTTGGGTGATGAGGTAGGTAGCTCTGGGTTCAGCCTGGGCAGGCTCCACCCATTATAAGGAGAGTTCCCCTCCAGGAATTCCTTAAACTGCACTATAGGGGGCAAATTCTGGTCAGCACCACCATGGTATGGGAGAAGGAAGGGATACTGCCCCCTCAGCATTTTTCTGTCCTAAAGTGGCTCAGGGAGAGGGTCAGTATTTCCATGGGGAACTGGCATCCGCTTTGTGATTGCGAGTCCCCATCGTGCTCACAAGTTAGATGTCACGTCTAGTTTGGCCTCTAATAGAGTGTGTCTTTAAACTGCAACCCTATACATTCTTATTTTGGAAAGAAGTACCATTATATTCAACAGCTCTCCCTACTAAATACGTACAAGATCAGGTTACCCAGCCTGTTGTTATTCAGGTGCCTTGTGATTATCGTGGGGGTTTGTGTGTGTGTGCGTTCATGTTGTTGTTCAAGCACTAAAGTGCTGAGTGCTGAAAAATTGCAGCTGGAGCTGACATAGGGTTATAAAAATGCTGAGAAGGAGAAGAATAAGACTTCAGGTGGCTCGGATTAAATATCAAGACAGAGTTACGTCTTGTTCCTTTTTTGTGCGCGTTCGTGAAACATCTGTTTTTCAAACTGTGAAGGCATTGTCTTGCATGGATGTCCCAAGCAAGTAGTTTAGCCTCCAAAATACTTATGCCCTTCCCCTTCATCAGGGCCATGGTGCTGGCGAAGGGGTGAGAGAACTCCCTCCCATGCTACTTCCTCAATCCAGCTTGTCCCTGGCTGTTATTTAAGGCTAATCTAAATGTGGAGGGATCTGATTATGACTCTCCAATATAATTCAGTTTAGTCTACAGTTTTGTTTAGAATGTTGTGTTCAAGTTTGTATACACTTTTGCTCTTCTTTTTAAAAAAGAGAAAGTTCATTTTCACTTTTTGTCTCCACTTCTTGCGTTTTATATATTACCTTTGCCGTCAGGAGATTAATCACGTTTGAAAAATACAGGAGAGACAAGTTGCCCAGCAGTTCCATTCCATTATATAGTTGGAAGCTTTTTGAGTACATAGGAAAATTACTGTTCCATTATTACAAAGGTGGTTTCCTGCAGAGATGAGTTGCAGACTACGAAGCTCAAAAGTAATGGTCACTTTTCATAACCTGCAGGACACTCTCACTTGTCGAGACCTTCTGGGGAAGCCTAGCTCGGGGGGAGGGGGGGAGTCTTTAAAGGTAAGGCATGGTGGCAAGCAGGGAAACAGGGCTTTATCTGCTGTGGCACCTTGCTTGTGCACCTTCTTCTCCTTACCTATTTGATTGTCAGACAACTTCTTTTACTAGCATTTATGCACTAGGTAGAGACTGTTCCTTTTGCCCAGGCTTCAGATTGAAACTGACTGAATCCATACTGTTCTTTGCTGCCTCCTGCTCTGCCGTCTGCTGCATTTGGGCATTTTTATTTCATTTGTTTGTTTTTATGATGTTGCTTTAAACAATGAATTAGTAGCTGCCTGGTAAACCATAGCTGAAAAGTTCAATTAAAAGATTTTAATGCACTGTACATTTCTTTATTTCATTTTTAAAGTACTGAAATACTGGGAAACAAAGGGAAAATTCCCCTCCGACAGAGAGACCAATATTGTACTATGTTTGCTTGGAAGCAAATCCCATTAATTTCAGTTGGATTTTCTAACTTTGCTCACTGAGGACTACAACAGCTCTTGCCCAAGTTTGATCCCCCCCCCCCCCGGTCCATTTTTGGTGTGTTTTATCAGAGGACCTGTGGTTATTGGAAGCCCCTTGAACACCACATGGGTGGAATCTCCATGAGTTGGTTACAACTTGGTGGCACATTTGTCTAAATCTTTAGTGGAAGCAGTCTCAGCTGTCCTCTCCTTTTCTGTTCTCAGAGGGTAATTATGGTGTATTCTCTCACTTACTGCATTGCTTAACAATGCTGTCGGGGCACCACAGTGCAATGGAAGAACCCATGTTTAGTCAGCAGAAAGTCCGGGTTAGGCCCAGCAACTGTACTTAAAAGATTTAAAGTGGCAGGGCTCTGAAAGACAGAGGTCTAGGTCCTTAGAGCAGGGGTGTCAAACAGGCGGCCCAGGGGCCAGATCAGGAACTGGCCATCTCCTGCTTTCAGTTCTGTTGCTGCTGCTGCATCATAGCTTGCTTTGCCAGACTCTCTCAATTGCTCAGCCATTTCATGTTTTCCTCTGGGTCCTAGACTTAGAACTCTGAGAATGAGATTTCTGTGGTGAATGTCAAGAAATCAAAAGTAGGTTTGCAGCTTACAGATACACACCTGAACAGTATACTCAAGATTGCAACAGCACAGATGTTTTGATGCAGTAATTCAGAGCAAGAGGTGTCAGTTATCAGAGACGGTTAAACAAACAAAATATTGCAAGAGTGCTAATGTTTTAAGCATGTTTTTGTTTTTAGTAAAAAAAACACTTTTGTTTTTGTGTCCTTTATAAAGTTTATATCTCCGTTACCTGGCATTACGTTTTATGACACATATGACCCGGCCCAACAGGGTCTCATTTATGTCAGATCTGGCCCTCATAACAAATGAGTTCGACACCCCATGCCTTAGAGAGTTGCTGCCAATCAGGAGAGAGATGACCAGCGGGCCCAGTCACTATAAGGCAGAGTCATATGTTCGGCTTGCATCTTGGCTTCCTGAATTCTTTTCCTTGTGGACCTTAAATGCTGCGACATACAAATGGCAGGTAGCAATTGTTCTTGGCAGAACATTGGTATTGCACGCTGGGCCTACAGCTGGTAATTGTATTCCCTTGCCTCCCCCACCCTCACTTTCGATTTTCTGTGATTGCCCCAGAGCCGAACATTCTGTTCCCTGAAGAATTACATCACTTAGAGATAATCCCCCATAATTTTTTCCTTTACTTAATTTTTCTTCTTTTTAGAAGCACTTGTGGGGCTGCTTATTCTCAGAATATAGCTCTGTAATTCATGAGATGCGCACAGACTTTTTTTCCCCTCCAGGAAGCGATATGTCCTTAGTCTAGCAATGCAGGGGTTTTGTGATGTAAATACATACGTTCTTACACTGGAGTGTGCTCCTGAGTGGCTATGAAAGATACATAAGCAAATAGGTTCCCACCACCAGGACTGTGTTTGTTCTGTGTTGGTTTCTTTGGCATAGAACTAGGGTTAGCCAGACATCAGCCTTTCATGGTCCTTTAAAACAAGGATTAACATTTAAGTGTGTGCATCTGAGGTTTCTTAAAGCAGGACTCATGTATGGTTGCTTCCACATGGGAATTTTTTGCCTGTGTGGGCAGGCAGATGTTCTTGCTTGGGGGCAGGGGGGGAAGCTTCCACATGATGTAGTGCTCTTTCTGAGCATACTTTGTGGGTTTCCCTGGGCTTTTCTCTTTAACCTGGAGCAACCTGGACTTGTAGGATAAATGTGGAGAGGCTACAAGTGGAGCCCCTGTTGAAGCTCTAAAACTGGATGTAATCCCTGGTGAGAGAAAAATGATCTGTGTCAAGCAGTTTCAGGGTGAAAAATTTATACAAGGGGAGCAGTTAGCCTCCCACATCCGTGCCCATCTTGGCTGTGCTTTCAACTCTTCTTTCCTCCTGCCTTGTTTTATGTGGCTTTGACAGGGCTGGACTTGGTGTCTTCCAGCATTTAATCAAGTTTGACTCTGAGAGTTATGGATCTAAGGCCTAAACAGCAGCGGGAACAAATTTTGGGACTCAGCTATACAAATAAGATACAACTTGCGTATAGTCTGCCTTTTCTCCTAAGTATCCTTGTGAAAGCATCAAATATTTCAAATAGGCCATTATTTTCAAGTGCCTATGAATTATCTATATCTGTATATATTGGACTGATAAATCACCTGATCCCTGCGAACACAAGGCTCTGGACGACGTACAGCAGTTAAAAACAATGTTAAAATCGATAAAATCTATATATCAATTACAGAATCTCTAATGGTGTCAATATTTCTTCTTGACCCACTCTGGACTATTTTGCCGTTTTGCAGGTAGGGCAAGGAGGGGGCTGAAGCAAAAAGATGGAGGAAAGGTGAAGGGTGCCAGCTATGGTGGAATCGTGGCTGTCCTCAACCAAAGGCCTGGCAGAACAGTTGTGCATATTGTTCCCTCTAAGCTGAGTTAGTGTGAGACCAGCATTCCTTGAGAAAATCTGATAGTGGGCTTTACAGTCTGTGCTTGAATTTCAGTAATTGGTTAGCTTTTTAAGTTGTCAGAAGTCTCCTGTTGTTGTTATTGTTGTTGCTTTTCTCCTGATTCATGGAAGGGTTGCTATGATTCTGTAGTATCTTTGTGTCAGGGGACCCTTTAGAAACTCTGCAGTGCCAAATGAAATAAGAGTTGGGGTCACTGGCTTATATTCAGGTTCACCTTTGTTTCGAGTAAGGTATAGTATTTTCATCTTCTCATAAAATGTCTCCAGCTTCTGGTGACAGACTTCACAAGTCATTTATTGTAATCAAAACAACCCACCACTCAAACCTTTGAGCAGCCTGTTGCCCAGGGCCAATTCTACAGTAAGACCAAATTAAGTAGTTGAGAGCCGTTTGGTGTAGTGGTTAGGAGCACAGACTCTAATCTGGGAGAACCAGGTTTGATTCCCCACTTCTCTACATGCAGCTGCTGGTGTGACCTTGGGTCAGTCATGTGTTCTTTAGAGCTGTTCTCTCAAGGGCAGTTCTCTCAGAGCTGTCTCAGCCGCACCTACCTCACAGGGTGTCTGTTGTCGGGGGGGAAGGGAAAGGAGATTGTAAGCCGCTCTGAGACTCCTTCTGGTAGTGAAAGGTGGGGTATAAATCCAATATCTTCTTCTAGCTCCCCCTACCCATGGCCAACCAGTTGTTGCACCTACCTGTCTATTTTGTCTACTCCCACCTTTACTGCCTCAGTCCCTACCCTCCACCCAAAAACACCAGAACAGCTAATCCTCTGTTCTCACTCCTCCCACAGTACTCACTAAAAGCAGTGTGGTAAGCCACAGCCCTACAGGGATTCCTGAACTCTTACAAGATGTCTTTCTGTTCACTAGAGTTCAGGCATCATTTGCAGGCCCAAGCAAACTATGGTAATTGGCAAGGTTGCTAGTGCAACCAAAACGATGGCCAAAGATGTATAAAAGAAGGGAATCGCATGAGGTTTAGGGAGCTCTACAGGGTATCAATAACTGCCGCATTGTTTTAAAGGGGTCTGGGGGGATCAAGAGCAAGGAGTGTTAGCTACTTTGGAGTGTGTGTGTGTGTGTGTGTGTGTGTGTGTGTGTGTGTGTGGCTGGCCTCAGTCAGCAAAATGTATGGAGTTGGACCTGTTGTTGCCAGTTTAGCTTACCACAAGTTTCCATGCTCAGAAGTATTCCCAGTAGAAAACCACCAGTCCTGAGGCTCTTATAAGTGGGGGTGGGGGGAACGACACCAGTTCTGGTTGTGGATTGAGCACTTATAACATGGCATGGCCTTAGCTTGGAGAGTAATACACAAACTTTTACTTGTGCCCTTTAATTATTTAAAACATTTCTTGTATTCATATAATGTGACAGATGTCACCACTTTGAAAACTCTGTCCTCTCCATTAGCATTCAAAGAACCATGTCTTTTGGCCAATTTGAAATACTATGGATTTCAGAGGCCAAAATGTTTACTCAAATAGTTTTTTTCTGGTCCCTGGCCAGCCATTTATTTGCTCACACTCCTCATCTCTCTCTGTCTCTCTGTTTTATATATTCACATATACACAAACTTCACTCTCAAAGGTTTGCTTTTGGACTCCCTCCTCACTGCCCCCCTCTCAGTTGCATGAGATTTCTAAAGGTTTTTAAATTTTTATCTGTGCTTGTTGCCATAAAATTTTAACTGGATCTGTCAGCTTTTCCATTACTTAGCACTTCAGATTTTATTTTGAGCATTTTGAGATATTTATAAACACGTTGACTCCAGATTGACAGATCTACCTGCAAATTGTGCTAAGGCAGTTAAAAGTTGCATTGTAACTTTAAAGATTTTGTCTGCAGTAAGTAGGGGAGAAAAGCCAAAAAGAAAATTGTTATCGCTAGGTAGCAAATAAGCAAAGGTAGCACTGGGCCAGTCTTCGATCCATTCTTGTTATTTATTTATCTTTGAGATTGTCTTTGTCTTAATACTGAGGGGATCTTGTCTTTGACATTTAAGGCAGGAGGAAAATAGAACCCTCTTTTGAAGGCACCATATTGATTAATCTTGGCCTTTTCTAAACTAGCTGCGACTGAGGCAAAATGGAGGCCAGGGGAATAGGCAACTATCCCCAGCTTGCTTCCACAGGGGTTCATGTCCAAGCACTGGGGTCCTCTTACCACAGGACTGGTCCTATATCTTGCTATGTAGCTATACCAGTTTACAGACATGCAGAGTTGCCAACCTCCAGGTGGGGCCTGGAGATCTCCTGGCCCTAGAACTGATTTCAAGACAACAGAGATCAGTTCCCCTGGAGAAAATGGCTGCTTTGGAGGGTGGGCTCTATGGCATTATATGCCACTGAGGTCCCTCCCCAAACCCAGCCCCCCTGGCCCTACCCCCAAATTTTCAGGAATTTCCCAGCCCAGAGTTGGTAACCCTACATACACATGCTATTATGAGTATGCTGTCTGATTACAGTGAATGGTGTAAAGTGAATCCTGATGGGTTCATGGCCTTTGACAGAAGAAAGATAGTTGGTGCCACAAATGGAATTATTTTATAAATGATTTTACAGTTTGGATTTTAAGTAATTACTGATATTGTGGATTGTTTACCATAATTTATTATATTGTATTGCTATGTTCTCATTATTGGATTGTTGTAACCTGCCCTGAGCTCTGCCATGCAGGGGAGGCTGGGCTACAAATTTAAATAAATAAATAAGGTTCTTTAACATCTCTGAATGTTTTAGAGGAAAGGCTGTACCTCAGCTCTGTAGTTATGGTGCAGACTTTTCTCTACTTGAGAACCATGGAGAGCTGTTACCTGTGGGGGTAGATAGTACCATGCTAGATCTGGGATCTGGAAGGCTAACACCTGATAGGTATCTTGCTCAAAAGCTGCCATGGTCCCATTTCCTGACCGTTTGTTTCTATTCAGCAGTACATAAAGCTGGCTTATCCTCCTTCCAGCTGAGGTAGAAGGGAGGTAAGGTACACTAGTGTGTGAGAGAAGGGAGAATTGCTCTTTACTGGCAACTTTGGAAGAGTAATTGAAAGGCAGATCTCAAAGAACTACAATATTTACTCAAATGCAAGACAAGGTTTTTTTAAAGGTATGCCATAAAAAAAGATGTACATACCAGTTATAGTTGTGTGCAGTACTAAAAAGCTTTTAGTGTATACATGTGGGGGCATCTTACATTCCAGGTCATCTTTCTTTTGAGTGAAAATGGTACGTGAACTATCTTAAGGTGAAGCTTGTTCTTGGGGCAAAGGGGTCTCCCGGGACTCGAAGTCTGGAGTAGATGAGCCGCTCTGCAGGAGATCCTCTTTGCCTTACCTGTTGTTCTGCTTGTATATTTGTGAATAAAGCAAATATTAAAAAGGCAGCTTACTAAGGGAAATATGGCTCTGTAGTGCTGCTCCAGGAACTTCTCTCTGCTTGGGGAAGTGGAGAGCACACAACAGTATTATAATTTTCTGATGTGATGTAGTCTGTAGTACATTTTTGTTGGAAAAATTAGCAGAGCGCCACAGGCACAATGGAATAAAGGAAGCACATGGTCTTATATGTTTGCTTATAAAGAAAAACTTCACTAGAAAGAAAATAGAGAAGAGTTACATTGGGATTGAAAAACAATAAAGCATAAACAGTTTAACTAACTTCTCTTGGTCTAAACACCATCTTGGCTAATACCCTTGTGATCTCTTGAACAAAGAAAGAGAAAGTTCCCCCCCAAACAGAGTATGTGACTAAAGACATGTAGTGCCCCCAGTAAAGCTGATTAACCAATAGGGAATCTCAGACCACCTCATTCAGACTCTGAGGAAGTATGCTTGCACAGAAAAGCTCATACCTTGAATAAAACATGAGGCTGAAGTTGTAGGGGATAGTCTCCAGAGTGTGAGGATGTGTCATTTGGGGTGGTCCAAAGAGTGTTTGGGGGTGCATCATGGACTAAGGCTGTTTTTACATCTGACTTTTCCGCTGGAATCATTCTAGTTCCAAAAAAATCTGCCCACACCTCTGTGCGGTGTGAAACCGTGCTGCTACTGAAATGTCCACATCTACTAATTGCCCTCCTGTGGTCAAGCTAGTATTCAACCGGCTTGATTCTGCTTTAAACAATTGCTGTTGTTAGAGCACTTAGACCCCCTGGAGTGAAATTTCACACCACTGTGAAATCAGCACAGGAAAAGACAGCAGTCAAACTACTTTAGAGGGGAGGTGTAAAATGACCCTACGTGTCTGTGTGATTGTCCTAGGGGCACCCTGCTTTTGAGCAGCTGGCACAAGAACTGCGCTTTGAACCAGGAAACAGGATATTTCCTCTTGAAGGGGAGAGTCCTGTGAATCTGAGGGTGTATGATGTGTGGTAGTCAAGACCTTATTTTGGGGTTCAGAGCTTTCAAACTCTCCTCAGTGTTTTTGTTTGAATTCATGAATAAATTGTGAATAAGGAATGAATAAGGAACTGGGAATAAGGAACCAACCAGCCTTGTGAATAAAGCTTGGTTGGTCTAAAAAGTGCCACTGGATTCAGATTTTGTTCATTAAGACTACTTTGTCCGCCTTCTGTAGCGGGAACTTCTACATGGACTCTAATTGGCTCTGTGCTAACTAACTACTATTTGTAAACACAAACAACAGATTAACTCTTTCATGACACAAGTGAAGACACTTGTATATTCGAACAGTTTTTCTATATTTTTATTCTCCTTATCACAGAAGGATTTTGAGCTGAGTGTATGTGTAGGAACCACATCTTTTTCTAAGCTCATCAAAGTCCTGTGAAACCATAAATGGAAAAGCTAAGGTGTACATGTGTATTTTAGAGATAGTCTGACTTTAGAGTTTAGTGTGTGTTTGTCCAAACTAAACCTGCCAGAGTTGAGCATGTTAAAGTCACATTGATTGTAGTGTTGGACTAGACCCTGTGATCCCTCTGTATTTCATCTAGAAATGCCATTTTCACAGTGTTTGTGGTATGAATGGTTATGCTGTAGGCCGAGGCTAGAAGATGTTAAGTGATAGGTAAGGTTAGAATAGCAGCATCTGAGGTGTGCCTGAATGTATCAGACTGACTGCATGTCTACACAAGATGTGAAATATCTGACTAATATGGGATTCTGGACACTGTGAATAAACTCTTTGCCATAATCCAGTGTGCATAGGGGCTTGTATGGGAGCAGGGTGCCCTGCCTTGGATTTTATTGAACTTCCTCTTTGCCTGGAAGTCTGCATATAGAGCCCAGTATGTCCAGGCCTCATCTTTACATAGAGCCCAGTATGTCCACAACAGACACCTACCTCACAGGGTGTCTGTTGTGGGGAGGGGAAGGGAAAAGGAGTTTGTAAGCCGCTCTGAGACTCCCTTGGGGAGTGGAGGGCGGGGTATAAATCCGATCTCTTCTCTTCTCTTCTCTTTGCAATCTGTACACTTTAATTGCATGCTGCATAGATTGTGCAGATAATCCGTAGGTGCTGGGAATATGTGAACCTCTATGTGAAGTCCAGTGTGTTGATATGAAAGTGGGCCTCGAACCAAAATAGCCATGAGCAAATGTTTGGGTAGTAATCATTTTGTTTTTCTGTTGTGAATATTTTCCCTCTCTTTAGAGTACGGTAGTCTTTCAGCATCCTTGTTCCTAATGTGTATGAAAAGAAAGAGGGGGGGAGGAATCCCCACAAATAAAGAAGTAATGACACAGAGGGCTGGTTTTTAAGGTCACACTTACAAGATGAGATGTGGGTTTTGTGAATCTAAATGGCAAATGACTGGACATTCAAGTATTCCTGTGATTGTTTTGTCCTGCAGCCAGCTGAAAGTTTAGGCCAAGCTACAGAAAGCAGATGGTAATATTGCAGAAAATTTAATGGTTGAACCACTCCCCTAAATTCGGTCGTGTTGTCTCAAAAAGCGTACTATAGAGCTAGAAATGGTTTAGAAGAGAGCACAGCTCTCTAGGAAAGGCTAGAGCATTTTGGGGTTTTCTGTTTGGGAAAAAATCATCAAGAAGGGCACAGTAGAGGCTTATACAGTCATTAAAAGGTACAAACAGAATGGATATAGGACAAAATGTGCCTTTCTTCCAGGACCATAGCTACAGTGGGGCCTTTGGGGCCCAGCCCCCTGACTTCCCTTGTTGGGGGGTGGGAGGAGTCACTTACCGGCCCCGGAGTCATCAGAGCTGCTGCAACCCTCCGTCAACAGCTGTGGTGAGCGGAGAAGGTGGCCAATAATCTGCCAGGGCTGTAGATCATGCCTGGGAGTGGCACCGCACAGGATGATGCCATGGCCTTCCATGGTGGCACAACCACCATCCTCCCGTGGGCCTTCACTGCATGGTTGGCTACCCAACCCCTCTCTCACTGGGCACTGCTGGTGCCACCGGCTTTCTCCTTGCCTTCTGTCCAGCCCCAGCCCCTGTTCCCCTCCAAGCCGCTTGTGCTCAGCCTCTCAGATTTGCTTCTGTTTTTCTTTCCTGGGTCAGTTTTCTCCGCCACCCCCTGCTCCTGCTTTTTCCTGTTAACCTGGTTCCAAGGGCTCCGAACCCAGTGAAGGCTGGAATCTCATATTTCTGCAGGAGCAGGAGGCTGCTAAATCTATGTGCCTTGTACATTTAAAAGCAATTTTGTTTCTCTCTGACAGCTGAGTCCCTGTTTGGGGGCCGGAGCTGAAGGGAGGGAGACCGGGGGGGGGGCGGGTGTTGCATCTTAGTGCTGCCGGCAGCAGCAGTGTATTTTTTATTTTTATTAGTTTTTTATTTTTGTGATGTCAGTGCACATATGTGGCCACTTTCCCCAGCCCCCCCCCCCCCCCCAAAATTCCCTGGCTACGGCCCTGCTTTCTTCTTGTTAGATGAGGGTTACTCAGTGAATGCTAATCAGGTCATCCAAAACAGTGGCACCTTTAAGACCAACAAAGTTTTATTCAAGACAAATTCAAGAAGATATCTGTATCTGAAGAAGCGTGCATGCACACGAAAGCTTATTCCTTGAATAAAACTTTGTTGGTCTTAAAGGTGCCACTGGACTCAAACTTTGTTCTGCTGCTTCAGACCAACACGGCTACCCACGAATCCAGGTCATCCAAAGACACTGATTGTTGTCACGTTCAAAATTGTATGCATGATTAACCTATAACATTCTTAATGCATGAATAGTAGAGTGGCTCGGTGGAGCTTTTGTGTACAGAAGCACCATACCTTTAATTTGTCAGCCACAGCCAGCACACCTGGCCCCTCAGAGGAATTGAGGATGGGGATGCTGGTGCATGATGTCATTACCTGTGACCCCTCCCCAACACAATGATGTCATTTCCAGATTTTTGCCTGTAGAGACATAGTAGGCTGATGCATCCCCCCCCTTCCCCCCCCACAATTCATCTCCATCTTTCTCCCTTGGCAGGGAATGAGGATAAGGAATGGGAGGTTGGCCCACATACTTTATACTTAGCTTGTGAAATTCCAGGGGCATCTGGCTGGCTGCTGCTAAAACAGAATTCTGCACTAGGTGGACTTGTGGTCTCCTCCTGACAAGCACACCTCACTAGTTTTCATTCTAATTTTTTTTAATATAGAGAAATATTTAGTTATACAATGCAGTCTGAAGGAGTAGTACTGTCCAGGAACATTATCAGAGCCTGAAAAGAGCTTGGCAGTGCATCAAGAACCTAAAATCTCTGCTGGATCAGACCAGATCTTCAGTATCCTGTTTCTCCCTTAGTGATCAACCAGAAGTCCCTAGAAGCCCATAAAGAGGGCAACAAGGTGACCCATGACTCCTTTTGAACTGCTTCTAGATGAAAAGAAAGAGCAAGTGTCGGGTCTGATAACTATTTTTTATACATTTATAAACCAAATTGAAGAAAAGCTAACAGTCTTATATCAAAAACAATGGCAAGTTGATATTCAGACGGCTCTTTCTGAAAATCAGTGGGTCAAAATTTGGAACACACCAGCAATTGCATCATAGATTTTTCCTGTTCGTTTTCAATCAATAAAAATATTAACATGATGACATCTTCTTTCTACAACCTTACACCAAATACATAAGAAGTACAATCCCTTTTGTAGGAAACAATGTGGTCAATTAGCTGACTATATACATTGCTGGTGGCAGTGCTCTTTAATTCAGAAATTTTGGAAGGATATTATTCAGTTAATTATAGAAATCCCTGGTATAGAACCTCCTTTGACTCCCGAGTTTTGTCTTTTAGAATTGTGGCCTGATTTTTTACAAGGACAAAGACATAAAGAGTTGATTTCTATATTATTATCAGTAGCACGTATCCTTATAGCATCTAAATGGATAGAGGATAAGCCCCCCACGGTTCAACAATGGTATAATCGAATTTGGAAATTTTTCATTTTAAGTAAAATGACTTTTAATATCTCTAATGCATCTCCAAAGAAATATCAGCAGAAAATTGTAGCAGTTTGGTATCCTATCATTAGTTATATGCTTCGGTATGATATCTTACTAAACAATCCCTTGTATCACAGTATGATATATTTTTAATTTGAGGTTACGTACTGTTGTTAGAAAAGTTATGTTAATTAATATAGATGTTTTGATTGGACTTGGTAAATACTTACTTTTTATAACTTTGTTAAGCTTTGTTTTCGTTTTGTAAAATTTGTAAAAATTTTAATAAAAAAGAGGGCAAAAAGGTGATAGCTCTTCTCTGCTACTGCCCATCAGGAAATATTGTTCAGAGGAATATTGCCTCTGAATATGAAGGTAATCCCTTTAGGCAATCAACTGGGATCCTCCATGAGTAAAACATCAGAGTTAATAGCCATCACAGGCCTCTTGTGACAGTAGATTCTGTAAGTTAGATATGCATTGGCTATAAAGAAATGCTTTCTTTTGTCTGTCCTGAATTTGAATGCCCATCTTTTTCATTTTTTCAATGATCTCTTGCTCATATGGCCTAACTCTTAGTTTATATTTAGCCTCCTTGGTGGATGGGAACATGGACTCTAATCTGGGAGAACTGGGTTTGATTCCCCACTTCTCCACATGCAGCTGCTGGTGTGATGGTGGGTCAGTCATAAATTCTTTCAGAGCTGTTCTCTCACAAGCAGTTCTCTCAGAGCTCTCTCAGCCCCACCTACCTCAGAGGATATCAGTTGTGGGGAGGAGAAAGGAAAGGAGATTGTAAGCTGCTCTGAGTCTCCTTCTGGTAGTGGAGGGCAAGGTATAAATCCAATCTCTACCTCTTCTTCTCCTTCTCCTCCACCACCAAGCTGATCACAGTGAGCTGGTAGTGGCACAGCAATTCAAAGGGGTACGTCTGTACATCATTTAAACTTGAACATCATTACTGTTTAACAAATGGGTTGAGCAAGGGAAATCATTTAAGATGAAAACTCTATACTGCATCATTCTATTAAAAACACATAACTTTATCATAGAATCACAGAGTTGGAAGGGGCCATATAGGCCATCTAGACCAACCCCCTGCTCAATGCAGGATCAACCTAGAGCATCCCTGACAATTGTCTGTCCAGCCACTGCTAAAAAACTGCCAGTGAGGGGGAGCTCACCACCTCCCAAGGCAGCTGATTCTACTGTTGCACAACTCTTACTTTATAAAAGTTTGAGATTGTTGGAAAGAAGAAAATAAAAAAGAATCCTACAAGCAAGGTTGTCAAAATCAGTTGCTACAGAAAGTACTCCTTTTGTGGTAGTCTAAATTCAGAAAGCAGGTATCAAGATAGCCAGGAAATCCTGAAGCAGGAGTTAAAGGTGGAAGGAAGAAAATCAATTACTTGGTTAAAATCCATTTTCAGAGTCCAGTGGCACCTTTAAGACGAACAAAGTTTTATTCAAGGTATGAGCTTTCGTGTGCATGCACACTTTTTCAAATACATTGCAATGGAAGGTAGAGTTCAAACTTATAGACAGAGGCTGAACAGCAAATTAACATGTAACATGATGTTTTAAGATATGCAAAGACAAAACTAAATAACAAGCTAAGGTTATAAAGTCAACCGTTGTTTTGATTTAATTAAGGGGGGGGAAAGGACAGCAGAGCAATAAATATATTTGGACTAGGTGACCTGGAGGTCCCTTCCAACTCTATGATTCTGTGTCAAAATAGGGGATAAATATGTAAAGGCATCTTTTCTAATTGTGCAAAGTAAACTGAGACTCCCCATTCGTCTCCACTCAGGCGTTGAGGTAACTTAACAGCATTTTTCCCTTTCTTTTTGAGGTGGGTGCAGTGGCATGTCAGCAAAACATTCCAATATTCCTTGCATTACATTCAGTATTCTAATATAATATTCTGAAAAAGAAATACACTAAAATACAGAGGATGTATAGTCCTTCTTGTTGAGAATATATATGTGAGGACTGAATGAATTAGCATATGTAATGAGATAATTTATAATTGGTTAAAATCCCGCATTGCCATTAAACTGGTGCAGCAAATTTTGAACTTTGCAAATGGCATCGAATGCAAGCTGATTGATCAAACTGCAAGGAACTCACCAGCACATCCCTAAGGGTTTGGGGGTGTTTTGCATTGTAACTGATCTGATATAAATAGTACTGTGTGCTGTCATTAACTCCTCATCGACAGACCATGGAGATAGAGATTTCAAACTCCTTTCAAAGGAAAATTGGCTGAGAGGCAGAGCTGTATCAGTCCACTAAAGGCAAAGTAGAACACAGCAATTTAGAGAGACTTTTAAAAATTTCCATAATTGCCAAAGGTATTGACTCTGCCATAATGGTAGGAAATTTTGGGATGGGCCACTTTATAAGAAAAGTAATTTCCAATATGGATATTTCTTCTATGCAGGAAAGTATATGCCATTGGTTGTGTGTATATAATATGATGCATGACATTTAGAAGTGTGTGTTATAGTCATCATGGGATCCCAGTTGTGGCTTTCCACAGTGTATAAACGTGAAATAAAACACACATACATCTGTGTTACATTTACAACAGTAACATAGGGCTGTACATGAAGAAGAGATTGGATTTATATCCCGCCCTTCACTACCTAAAGGAGTCTCAGATCGGCTTACAATCTCCTTTCCCCCTCCCCACAACAGACACCCTGTGAGGTAGGTAGTAGGGCTGAGAGAGCTCTCTCGAGAACTGCCCTTGAGAGAATGGGTCTGAAAGAACTTATGACTGACCCAAGGTCATACCAGCAGCTGCATGTGGAGGAGTGGGGAATCAAACCCGGTTCTCCCAGATTAGAGTCCGTGCTCTTAACCACTACACCAGACTGTGTGTGTTTCCACCCAGATCTGTCTACGAAATCTTTTATGATGACACGAATCCATCCCATGTCAGAGATTCCCTTAAGAATGGTGTGTTTGAATGTGTGTGTTGGGGGGGGGGGGGGCGTGTTCTGTTGAATGGAGCAGGGGCCATTTCGTAGAAAAAGAGGTGCAGGAGCTCATTAGCATAACTTATTTGCATATGCTAAACCATCTGACATCACTGGAAGTATGTCAGAAGGTGAGAGAGAAAGGGAGAGAGAGAGAGGAAGAAAGAGCTGGCAGAGAGGGGACCGCTACTAATCCAAGCCTCAGAAATACCACTATTCTGGGAGGATAGCTTCAGTGGTGGCTGGTCAGAGGAACAAGGACCTTTCCAGGGGGCGGGGTCATTTTGCTGCAGCCAGGGCACAAGCAGGCATTCCCTCATGTGGGGGGGGGGGGCTGGCACCAACTCCTGGAGCTGTGCTCCCCCGAGCTCCTGCTTGAAATGACCCCTGTGAGTGTGTATGAGTTCATCTAAAACAATACTCCGTTTCTGAGTCCTGCTAGTAAAATCATATATGTATACTGTGTAATGAGATGGAAGCAGGAGCTGAAAATATCCATATTTCTATTATAGGCCATGGGGCAGGCAATGGAGGATAGGAGCCACAGGCTCAAGGATACTGGTCTCAGTGTTCACAGCAAGTCCAGGACTGGAGTTGACTTGGACTGGAAGACTGAATGTTGGGCCCCCATCCAATTGTAAACTTGAGTTGGGAGCCTATTGAAGTCTGGGAGATCTTGCGTACAAAGTTGGGGAAATTTAACATGTGCTGGATGTTTAAGAGTGGCAAGTTAGTTGAGGCTTGTGCATCAGAAAACCAAATCTTGGTTCCTCCTTCTCCAGCATGCTTTTTTAAATAGGTCCCCTGACATCTTTGGGAATTTAGTGTCTTTCCTATATTACATTCATCTAAATGAATTTTTTCTTGCAGGGCTTTGCAGGAGGCTACTGGTTGCCCAAAGCTTGGGCGCAACAGGGGCCCGTTTACCTCAAAGCTAACCTCAGCTGTCCTGCCGCTTCACCTCTCCCTGTAAAGCAGCTGTCTCTCTTTGAATGTGTGAACTTTCACACAGTGTGTTTCCATGGAGACTTCTCTAGATGAACGTGCAACTTCCCTGCTGCTTGCCTGCCCCCCCCCCCATGCCATGTGCCCCTTTTTGATACACCGCCTCTCCAGTCTTCTTCACTTCTGCAGGTTCTCCTCCCTCTGTCCAGTTGTGGCTGTGTCAGGGAGTCGGCTGGCATCCATTGTGTTCTGCTGGCCAGTTCTATATTCAAGCAAAAATTATGCTGTGCCAAAAAGACTTTTGGTGAAGCTCCCAGCTCCCACTGAATTTACAGCACAGCATAACAATTGCTGGAAATGAAATACAACTTGAAGGGTTTTTTTCATATTTTGCACTGTATTTTTCCCAAATGCCTAAATAAATACGTATGTGCCACCAGGTTGCAACCGACTCACGGCAACCCTAGCCAAGGAGCTTTCAAGGCAAGTGAGAAGGAGAGTTTTGCCGTTGCTTTCCTTTGCAGAGCCTTCCTTGGTGGCCTCCCATCCAAGTATCAGACCTGCTTAGCTTCTGAGATCTGACAAGATCAGACTACACCATACTGCCTTCTCTTCAAATACTCACTTGGGGTGGGAACTATATCTTGTAAAGTGAGAACAGTCATTTGCACTTCTGTTATGGCACTGACTGTTTCAGCTTCTCATTCAGGAGCGAAGCAGACAGTTGCATGGCCTTTCAGCATGTTAAGTTTCTCTGTACTTTTTCCAACATGACCTTGACTGCACTTTTGGAAAAGCAACCTGTAAAGTCTCCCACGGACTGTCCAAAGTGGCAATATCTGAAGAAGTGAGCAGTGACTCATGAAAGCTCCTCCCCTGCCACAAATTTTGCTAGTCTTTCAGGTGCTACTGGACTCTTGCTCTTTTCCACTGCCAGCCAATAGGATAGAGCCTAGCCTCTGAGTTACTATGTGACACTTGGCTTTCCAGGACTCTCTGTTGTTCTTCTAGTTTTTGTGGGGCTCAAAATCCTCTGCTTTATTGTCTAAGGAAGCTTACCTTTTTTAGATAGCAGGGCATTTGTTATGCTACTGGAATGAAACTCTTGCCTGAATACTTGTTGTATCCCCCCCCCCCCCGCACTCTCTCTCCTCTGCCCTCTCCTAGGCCCCTTCCCCTCCTTGCTCACTTGGCCACCCTCCGGTATTCAAAGCAAAAACCTTCCTCCTCTGGCTTCTGCCGCTGTGCTAATAAGTGTCCTGGATGGCATGATGGGATTAGCATACAGCTGGGTTAATAGAGGACACTCTGAGCCACTGCAATGCAGGTAGATTGGAGCATGCTCAGTCGTGCAGTTCCACTCCTCTGCCAGTGAGAACACAGCTCGGCATCTTTGACTGACAGCCCTGAGCCTTGCAAGTGGTGCCTGTGCCTGGCCTGTATTCAGCAGCTTATTGGCTCTAGAGTCTGCCTGTCAGCAGCCTGACCCGCTTGCTATCGGACCTCCTAATTTGTCTGAGCTGCTTGGAGATTCCCTAGGCTAGAGCCAGACTGACTCTTGCTGGTGGTGAGAGACAGATGGCAAGGTTCACAGATTTCTCTTTCATCCCTCCACTGCTTACTAGTCTTGGGGGATGGGGAAGAGGGGCTGAACTCTTGTATGGTTCTGTCCTGAACATTTACAGCTCCTATAAAGTGTATCTGGGCTACGGTGGCCCAGCAAACATTTCTGGGGCACAAGAGGTTGATTTGAGATCATTCTTTTGATTGGAGATACTTGTGTTGGAATAGCAAATTATTGCACAGGTATTTTCCCCAAGGACAAAGATTGCATGGAGAAGGGAACAGGGGGTTTCTGGAGGTTTATCAGAATGAGGGAATGGGAAACAACAGAATTTGCCGCATCTCTGTGGGAGCACTCAGAGCTGGGGGATTAGAGCAGCGCCTGTCCTGGAGGGTATGCACATGCAAGGACTGTTCCCACATCCCAGTTTCTGACAGACAGGCAGATGCTTTTTTTTCTGCCATCAAGTCACAGCTGACTTATGATGACCCGGTGAGGTTTTCAAGGCAAGAGACATTTAGAGGCATTGCCTGCCTCTGCATAGCAACCCTGGTATTCCTTGGTGGTCTCCCACCCAAATACTGGCCAGAGGCCAACCCTGCTTACCTTCTGAGATATTTCCAAGCAGGGATTTTGGTGGTGTACAAAATTTTACCTTTGATACTGCTGACAGGAGTTAGGAAGGATTTTGTACTGTTTCCCAAGTGGGTGGCCTGTTTTGTTTACAAAAGTTCTGCCACCTGGGTAGGAATCCCCCCCCTCCCCCGTTGAAAGAAGAGAAACAACCAAGGAAAGAGACCTAGAAGTAAACTGTCCTGAATGTATGTAGGGAGTTTTTCCTTAGGAAAAAGAATCCAGTGTCTCCTATCCAGATTGGCTGTGGGTTCTGTTTCATGAACTTCAGCCTAGCTAGGATTCCATTGCCCCTCCAGATGTTACATCACCTGAGAGATGGCCTGGGATGAGATAGTGAGCCAGGGGTCCCCAACTCTTTGGAGCCTGTGGGCACCTTCAGAAGGCGGAGCCAGCCACAGAGTGGCTACAGCGGCCTGCCTTCAGTCACACTGTGAAAATCCCTTTGTTGTGGTGGCAGCTGCTGCCAAAGCAGTGTTTTTAAAAATCTGCTCAGACCATCAAGTCTCCAGTGGCCAATAGTGCCACCTGGCCCCGCCCACTTTCTAAAAACACTTAGTGTGCAGTAGAAAAAGTGCTTGCTGTTTATGACTTTTGTTGTTGTGAAAACAGTAATTAAGAAGACCAGGAAGAGTGTTGGCGGGCACCATGCTTGGGGATCCCTGTGGTAGGCAATCTCTTGACTGTTGTGGAGAGGTTTGAAGTCAGCTGTGGGCTGGCTATATTGCCTGTACAATGGCTAAGAGAATAACGCACAAACCACATGCATCCAGCAGCAAGGGGGCAGCCATGATTCTGATCCTCTTACTTAAAGTGGGAGACTTTATGTACATGCATGTACAGTCACAACACTACAGTTGCACACTTGCAATTCAGTGCCGTAAGCACATGACTCTGCAGTAGGGTTTCCAGGTCCTTACCTCCTGCTACTGGGGGTTGGTAGGGAGCTCTCTGGGAGTGGGGGAGGGTGACGTCACCATACGTGATGTCCCTGACGTGATGATGTCATGTGACATCATGATTTCAGGGACATCACACGGCAGTGCTCTGGTTTAAGGGCAAAACTCTATGGTTTTATCATAAAGTTTTGCCATGTTTTGTTCTCAAACTAAAGCATTGTGCGGCAGCATCCCCAATGTGATGATGTCACTTCTCTGTGACATCATCGAGTGGCAACATCTCTGTTTTTTGGGGGAGGCTTCCCCTGTGGCAGCAGGCAGAAACCTGAAAAATCAGAGGAACCCCCTCCCAGACCAGGGGTCTGGCAACCCTACTCTGCCCTATTAAGATCAGCTTTGCACTCTCCAGTTCTGGCAACTGGTCCAAGAGGGTGAGATTCAGATGGAGATGATAAAATTTTGGATGGGTGGCAATGCCTAGGAAAGTGGAGAGGGGGGAAACCATCGAAAACAGCAAAGGAAGCCTAATTGTGTCACATTTAATGTTGGGATACAGTACTGTACAGCAGTACAAGAAAGCATGTGTGGATTAGCCAAGAGATGGGAGGTACTGAGAAGCAAAACAGAAGAGAAAATGTGAAATGGTGGCTCTTACAGTGGTGCACAGGTTGGGAAAGAGGAATGCCCTTCCAAATTCCAGGCTGCTATTGTTGCAGCTGAAGATGAAACAGTAGGAAGAGACAGTTGTGTGGAACTGGGCTCAGGGGGAAGAACTGGCAAGGACCTTTGTGTGCATGTATGTAGAACAGGGTTACAGGTTCTGGGTTGGGAAATACCTGGAGATTTTGGGGATGGAGCCTGGGGAGGGTGGGGTTTGGGGAAGGGAGGGGCTTCAGTGGGTATAATGCTATAGAGTCCACCTTCCAAAGTGGCCATTTTCTCCAGATAAGCTGATCTCTGTCTCCTGGAGCTCAACTGTAATAGTGGGAGATCTCCAGCCACCCCCTGGAGGATGGCAACCCTAATGCAGAGGATCCAGTTGGGATAGCCAAAAAGCAAGTTCAGAAGTGCATCAAATGAAATTAATCTCCAGTGATGTTTTGTATAATGAGAACCAGGTTTTCCTCTTGCTCTCAGCATTTTAAGGGAGCCATGCGTACATCCTGGTGGTAGGGAAACATTTGATAGCTACTGAGTTTTGTCTTTTCAACTGGATGCTTCCATTTTTGCTGCTGCTTCCCAGCAGGACAAAGGTGCGCAACCTGACATCAGCTCTACTGAGCACTATTTTCTTTATTCAGAGTTGCTTGGTGTTCTACAGAGCATGCTAACAAAAGGCCTTTTAAGACCATGGCCTGAAATTTCCTCCCCCCTTTTTTAGACAGTCCAGCCTAATAAATGGTTCTGGAGGACTCGAAGCTTTGTGCACTGCCTTGTGTTATCTGGGTTGATCTTAAGAAAAGATGTATCACGTGGCTTATGCGTTTGAGTTTTGCTTTGGACCAACACAGTGACAACCTAAGTATAGAAAAAAAAAGTGTGATTTCTTGACGTTTGTAGGGAGGAAAACCAGCCATAGATTACTGGATCTGAAAAGCTTTTCTTTCCAAAACGGCATGACTCTTTCTGAACCCTTACAGTTCTTTGAAACGTCTCCAGTTTTTTCAACTCCCTTTTTAAAAGTGTAGATCAAAAACTGAGGAGTGTTTCGAGAGAGGTCTAATAGACTGTTCTCTTTCATGTTCATTTACGATCAGATAACTATGGTTGCCCTTTTAAAATAAACAGAGCACTACGATGCAAGGTTTTATGTCTGTGAGTATGATGATCTTCCACGATATAATTTTACAGCAATTTTACATTTTCAGTTCCTTGTAGCCAGTGTAGTGTAGAGGCAAAGACAGTGAGCTGTGATCTGGTAACTCTCTGGTTTAAATCTCACCTGTGCTGTGATGGCCCACCTTACAGGGCTGTTGTAAAATTACAGAAAATACAACACAAAGATGGGGAACACTGGACTTGGCTGTACTGAGATATGTATTTTTAAACCACAGGTATCAGATCATGCATTGTGGATATCTTCGGGATTATTGTCTTGTTCTTTCTGTTATTTTCCAGGAGACTGTTTTTTTATCGTTGGCACCACAAATGTTATTAGCAATAACAATGGGTTTTCTGCTAGATCACTGAGGAGCACCAAGTCTAAAAAGCCAATATTTAACGAAGCCTAATGAGTAATATCCAGTTGGGTGATACTGGATACAAGAGAACTTCTGGAGCTATGGATTGCCTAAGAACTGAAGCTTGTTTGTAACTCTGGCTTATTCTAAATGGCAACTTTCCACAATGTTGCTTTAACAGTGTTGTGCTAAACTGGAAGGATGGGTAAAAGAGTCACTTGCAGGGAGAAGTGCCAACTCTTGCAGGCCACTTAGGCTACAATTTCTATTTTGGAGTGTGTCGCCCCTGCTGATCCTGCTTGACCAGAGTCTGCTGTTTTGCATGAACAGCTATCAGCACAGGAATTGGCACAGTCCTTGGCTAGCATGTGGATGTCAGACGAATTGATTCAGGACACTTAAAACTTAGAAATAAACAGGGCTTTTCTTGTAGAAAAAGCCCAGCAGGAACTCATTAGCATAATAGGCCACACCCAACAGCAGAAACTCATTAGCATATTAGGCAACACCCCCATGTTACCAGGTGTGGCCTGTTATGCTAATGAGATTCTGCTGGGTGTGGCCAACTCAGGAGCCAGCTGGAACTCCGTTCCTGTGTGTTCCTGCCCAAAAATAGCCCTGGAAATAAACAACAAAAACCACCTTAATGTGGAAACACATTCTGAAGTATGCATTGCTCTGAAAGCTGTGCGGGACTACGGAAAAGACCTTGCTTGAGGGTACTTTGGTACTTCTTTCAAATGCTGTTTTAAAAGAAAAAAAATACAGGTTTTTGGGAGGGTTACAAAACATTTTACCCATAGAGAATTTGTAGGTGGACATGTGGGTCCATAGCAAAAATCATGCAATAACTTTTATTAAGACCAACCACAAGAAAGCTTGCACATTGCTGTGTATTACAGTTCTCTGAAGCTCTTCATCAGACTGAACGTTTACTTCATTTATACCCTACCTGTCTCCTCAGTAGAACTTAAACCATTCTGTGTGAGGTAGTTTAGGTTATCTGTGACTGGTTCAAGGTTACCCAGCATGCTTCCATGAGAGAGTGGGGATTTGAACCTGAGTCTCCCAGATCCTAGTCTGACATTCTAACCACCACACTGGCTCTTGAGGTTAAATTAATCCCCAGTACTGTTAATACAACTACTAGGGATGGCCACGAACCGGAAAAATGGAGGTTTTTCTTAGTTCATGGTTCATGTGAACCAGACGAACCCCCTGGTTCGTGGACTGGTTTGGGTTTGTGGGGTTCTTAAAAGCCATTTAAAGGGAACATTCCCTTTAAATAGCTTTTGTAAGCCATGCTGCCACTGTGGCATGACTCACAAGCAAACTGGGAACAAGGTGGATTTGATTTAAATCAAATCAGTTTAAATCACGATTTAAATCAAATTAATTTAAATCACAGTTTAAATCACTAGTCAGTAAAACTAGATGTAAATCATGGTTTTCTACATAAAGACTCATTCTTGCTGGTATAATCTTAATATTTACAACCAGATAAAGGTTTCATTTTTAGAATAACAACTTTTCAGATTAAATGCCTTCTGAGCTCACTGGTGAGTCATGCCGCCTTGGTGGGGCGGCTTCAAAGGGTTCCCGACGTTTGCTTTGGGCACGAGGATGTCTGGGCCATAAACCCTCTTATGAACCAAACAAACCTCTGCAAAACCAGTTTGCTTCATGGGCAGACCAACTGCATGAACTGAGGTTAACAAACCATGAACCCAGTTTGTGATGAACTTCGGTTTGTAATTAGGTTTGTGCCCATCCCTGATAACTACCACATTTTCCCTTTTAAGAAACCCATATATCCCTTTGCCATTAGAGAGACATCTTATCTTCTGCTGGTTTTTGAATTATCAATTGGATGCTTTCATTCCCCCCCCCCCTCTTTTTTCCGGAAGTGGCCCCCTGATGACAGTTGTAACTAGAACCATTTTATCTGTTCAGCTCTCACTGGCATTGTACATGGGCTTCCTGAAACACCTTTCCCTCTCGCATTTAAGAGCCAGGCTGATGAAGAATTTTGTAGAACTTGGAAGCTTAAATGCTGTTGGTGGTCCTTTGGTTGGTCATAATAAACAGTATTACAAAGATTTTGCTTTCTCCTACAGACTGGCATTAAACTTGCATCAATCCATTTAAAGTTTTTCAAACTGGAGGCTTGTAACAGCTAACTGCCCAGCGGTGGTTGCTGTAATTTGATGTGTTCCTTTAAAAAGAACACAGCAATGTCATTTCCTTCTATACAAGATGTTTTCCCAGGATCTGTAAAAGCGACAAATATTCTTGCCTAGCTCATTTAGAACCCTTTCATGCAAACAATTTTGTGAGTTATCACATCACATTTTCCTATCTAAATATTTTGTCTGAATCAATTTGCTCATTACATATTTCAAATGTGAAGTTCTTGGTTACTTGTATCATTCATAGATTAGAACTCTCTCCGTGTCTCTCTCATTTGCTTATCATAAATTAAATCACATCATGTTCTCCTGCATGCTGTCAGTCACTGGTTTTAACTTGACGATAGACACCTTTGTTAGAGTGAACTCTAACAGTGGCATATGTGTATGTATCAGGTGCCTCCCTTCAGTGTGTGTAGAGCTAAGCCTCTGCTCAAACGGTGTGGGTGAAAGCAGGGCCAGCACAAACTGTCTTGTTCAAATGGACTCTTGGTTGTCATGTCAGCATGGTGTCCTTCCAGGATGTAAGATATTCTTAGCCCTTTTTTGTAGTTTGGTACATTATTCTGCCTATGAACTCAGAAACCACTTTCAGTATTTTTCACAATGTGAATGTATAGGCAGGATAGTTCTGTGGTTTCTGGTTCATTTGCTTGCTTGTTTTATCCAGAAAATTTATATGCTGCCTCTCTGAAGAACCTACAGCTGATCAAGCAGTTGGTTCCCTTCCTTGAACGCAATGAACTGGCTACGGTGATCCATGCTCTGGTCACCTCAAGATTGGACTACTGTAGCGCTCTCTACATGGGGCTGCCCTTGTCCCAAATCCGGAAGCTGCAGCTGGTGCAGAATGCAGTGGCGCGGCTGTTATTGGGGCTCCCGGTACGGGAGCACATTCAGCCCGCCTTAAAAGCACTGCACTGGCTGCCTATAGCATACCGGATGAGGTTCAAGGTGCTGGTGCTTGCCTATAAAGCCATATATGGCCTGGGACCTATCTATCTGAGGGACCGCCTCTCCCCATATGTTCCCCAGCGAGTGCTGCGATCTGGATCCCAGAACCGCCTGGTTCTCTCAGGGCCGAGGGAGGCCTGGCTGGCGGTTACAAGGGCCAGGGCTTTTTCAGTGGCGGCCCCACACTGGTGGAATGAGCTCCCAGATAACATCAGGGCCCTGCAGGATTTGTTACAGTTCCGCAGGGCCTGTAAGATGGAGCTCTTCCACCAGGCCTTTAGGTAGGGGCCGCTTAATAGTGACATCTTCGGCCCTGGCCTGATGGGGAATCTGCCAGCCTGAATGGCTCCCACTGTCTGGATTGGTTGGGCATCTAAGACGCCACTCTGATAAAATTGCCATCTTGAAACAGGGCGTGTTGATGTGTATTTTAAATGTTTTAATGATATATATATATATTATGGTATGCTGGTAGCCGCCCTGAGCCCACCGAGAGGTGGGGAGGGCGGGATATAAAATAAATAAATAAATAAATAACCTCCTCAAAGTGTCTTACAATGTAAAAACATGATAAACTCATTTAAAAGCATAACATTGTTAAAAATTAACTGTTAAAAACCAAGCCAGTGTAAAAATAGCCATTTAGCAGCCTAAAATGGGTCTCAAAACCATTCTCAGGCTAAAAGCAGCCTGTAAAAACAATTTGAAAAGATCAACCCTTACTTAAAATCTCGGGTAGAAAAAAAATGTTTTGATCTGGTTCCTAAAAGAGACTAGGCAAGTCCCCAGGGGAAAGGCATTCCACAGATATGTTGCCACCACTGATATTGACTGCATGCAGACGTCACAAATAAGCCTCAGTTTATTTGTGTTGAGAATGAACCAGAAAGTCTTCAGACTCATACCCTTCAGAGCCCGGTCACACAAGCGAGATAAACTGGGCGGGGGGGGGGGGGGGAGGCTTTTTGCGCCGGAGCAAAATGAAGCACGGTATCACGATCAGACAGTCTCCCAATGCTCTGTGCTCAGGCCGTCAGCCGCTGTTCACATGGTGATGGTGAAGCGTCACAAAGTTCAGCAGTACCACGTTTGTGCACATGTGCAGGTCCGTGTTTGTGCACATACCACAGAGGCCCCCCCCAAAAAATCTGGTGTGAAACGGGACGCAGACGGGTGCCAGATGCGACGGGATACTAGCACTTCCGCAATCTGACCCCCCCCCCCGTTTTTTTCCGAAAATACTGCACTTTCGCAGGTATTTTTTAATTTCGCTTCTTTGGCGGGGCAATACGGGTTGCCAACGGGTGCGGGATGCTTGCCAGATGTTTCTGTGTGATCACACCCTGAAAATCTGGCCAGAAGTTGTGCCTATCACGTGGCTACTTGTGCGTGTGATCGGGGCCTTCAGACTTCCTGACTTGGAACAAACTGAAGTTTGTCCCCTGTCAATCAGGCAAAATGATAAAGTGGTTTGTTTTCTTGCCTACAAACTGGGATTATAAACTATAGTTTAATGATATATGTAGTTTGTTGTCTGCCTGATAGTCAGCATGACCTGTGATTTGTTCCCAGAAGTCTTTAGTCCCTGTACCCTGTGTGAGGGGAAGGGAGTGCATGAGTCCATGGACTCTCTGGCTTGCTCTGGTCGTGACCAAACAGATGCCATCTGAATGCACCCAGATTGTCACATTAAATTGTGCAACATAGACAGTGATACCAGTCTGGTATAAGAATACTTCCTCATATGGAGGGAGCTGCTTTTGGTTGCACATTGATACCAACATTAGCAGCACATGCTCTTCTGCTATATAGGGTATCTGTTGAGCTCAGTGGTACTTCTGCATTTAACACCAATACCACTGGAGATATTTTTTTCTGCATTGTAAGTACATTACATGCCATATAGTATCATGCACACCACTTGGGTGTACCATCTGAGATAAATGGAAGGATGCACGGATTATGGGCAAAGCTCCCCATGAAGTTGGGTGTATTGGTGGATTTGGTTGTATATTTTCTTATCCTGGTGGCAGTTACATCTATGTACCGCAAGAAGCATACTTTATCTCTTTATAGCAAATGGATTTCCACTAAAATATTTGGTTGGTTTACCTCAGCAAAGTAGTATCTGAAAGCTCCTAGCATGTAGGCAATAGGGTTGTGGTTTAACTTAATAAATGATCTAACTTAGCATTTCAGTTTTGGTCTTCCAGATTCCATCTAGCCATTAGACCTAGGCTGCCCTGCTCCTCTGTAACTTCAGAGCAATGTAAACCAGTGGCAGCTAGAGCATCATGGAGACCTAGAATCCTGGAGATCTCCCAGAATTACAACTGAACTCCAGATCAAAATGGTCAAGTCCCCTGGAGAAAATGGCTGCTTTGGAGGGCAGACTTCATGGCATCCCATCCCTGCAAAGCTCCTTCCCCAAACCTGACCATCCCCAGGCTACAACCCCAGATGTTCAGGACTACCCCAACACAGAATCGGTAACCCACCCACTCCCCAGCCTCCATCCCAGGTCTCCAGAATTTCCCAAGCCAGAGTTGGCAACCCTGTGGAGATCTCTGCCTGCACATGTGCCCTGTGACATCACAGAAAATCAGGTGTTTCCTGTCAGGTGGTAGTGGCCAGCCTGGGCCCTCTCACCAGGCTAATAAAGTGCATTCTTAATATGAGAAAACAGCACTGGAATTAAATCACATATCTTCATTGGCTAACAAAAACTGTGTATATGAAGCCGTAAGCCTTTCCCCCAGTGAAAGTTGTTGGTTCCTGGCCATGCATGGTGCTTCCAGATGTGGACAACTCCCTACCATGGGCATTCCTTGTAGGGTTGCCAACCTCCAAGTAAGGCCTGGAGATCTCTCAGAATTACAACTGATCTCCAGGTGACAGATATCAGTTCCCCTGGGGGAAATGGCTGCTTTGGAGAGCGGAGCCTGTAGGATTATATCTTGCTGAGGTCCCTCTCCTGTCCAAACCCTGCCCTCCTCAGGCTCCAGGAACTTCCTACCCTGAAGCTGGCAACCCTACTTCCCTAGCCATCATGGGAAGCCTGCAGAAATCTGACATATGCTGTCAGTATGGAGAGACGGTTACAAATTAAAACTCGGTGTCTCTGGATGGCTGACCTAATGTATCTGACTCTTCCCAGGGCTTCTGTCTGTGTTGTGCCATTTAACAATGTTATTGTTTTTAAAAAAATGCTTAACAGACAACAGGAGCTGATTAGCTCTGGCATCAATGTTAGTATTAAAGATCTAAAAGCCTTTGATCAGGCAGAATATTACCTGTAGATTTAGGGAGCCTCTGCATTGTAAGGCTGGTAGAATACTATCTAGGAAGCTTTGGGGTACTGAGCTACATGATTTACATCATACATTGCAATTAACTATTTTCAGAGGGCCATGATACATCATGAATGTGCTAAGGGGCAATGTGGTGTAGTGGTTAGTGCCGGTCTAGAGGCTAGAAAACCTAGGTTCAAAGTCCAACTCAGCTGTGAAGCATATCAGGTAGCTGTGAGCGAATCATTTTCTCTCAGCCTAACCTGTGTCCCATCATAAAGGGGAGGAGGGGAGTGCCATGTATATTACCCTGAATACTGTGTAGGAAGGGTGAGTTAAAAATGTGACAGACAAATCTGCATCCCACTTCCTAATGTTTGAAACTGTCTCTTTCTGCGTCTGGCCATTGGTCCATTTAGCTCTGTGGCAGTGGTTCTCCAGGGTTTCTGGCAGTGAAAGGTCTTTCCCCAACTCCCACTACCTGAGATCCTTCTGCTGGAGAAGCCTGGCACTGAACCTGGGACCTTGTGCATGTAAAGCAGGGGCTCTGTCACTGAGCTGTAAGCCTAAAAGATGGAAAGGTGGATCCAGAGAAATGTAGATGTTTGGTTAGAGATAACCAAATTGCTGTGAAGAAAGTGTGGAGTCATTGGTCAGTTTATAATCTACTAGACTTCTATACATTTCTAGGGCCCTGTTAATGAAACCGAGGTGGTTCGCTAAATTAGGAAACCATTCTCTCCTGTATCCCCTCTACCTAGAAAGAAGTTTCAGTGCCAAGTTCTGGATAAGAGATTAATTCAAGCACAGGTCTGGGAAGGGACATTCGTACGGGACAAACATGTATGGGATGGGTCAGTCACCCACACCTGCCCTCCGGTTCTCCTCTGTAAATTCTCCAGCTGACATTGTAGCTGTTTGAGAAATACTTGGATAAGGTGTGGTTTTGCTCCAATTGGGCAAGTGAAACTTATAAGTACCACAAGGATCCAGCCTCATCAATTTCCATGGGATTGTTCCTTTGAGAGCTCTGGATAACTTTCTTTCCCAATACACCCGGATTCCTAATAGTTTCTTTCTGAGATTTTGAATTACAGCAGGGTGGGTGGGTTACTGCCTTGTGCCACCATTATCTCAAGATGAAATCCCTCCCTTTTGTTTAAACGATTACCTTGAAGATACTTATAGGCAGAGATCATGTCCCCTCACACCACCTCACTTTAGACAATAAATAAATAAATAAATAATGGAATTCCTTCAGCCACCCAAGGGAGATATTAGCCTCCGTTTCTTGTATCAAGTTTTCAGACTTGTTTGAAGTAGCGTGGACTCTGAAGGGCTGTGCGCCGCTAAGCAGGCGAGAAACCCAGGGGAGTCAGGTGGGCGGAGAAACTTGAGTTTTTTGAAGCTGAAGTTCTTAGCAGTGGAACAGACCTCAGTGATTCCCCTGTACTGAATTTATAATTAATGGCTCTGATTGCTGGTGCTCCCTGCTTCTTTGACAGGGTCAATGACTCTTTCTTTCCTGGGACTGGCGTCTTTTTCTTTGTCTGCCCAAAGCAGCTCGGGGAGGAGCATTTCGGGTAGAAAAATGACAGGAAGGGAAAGGATCCAGAACCTTCCATCCCTAGCCATCCTAATTTCCTGCTGTTGCTTGTAGACTTTGTGGTTGCATTTTGCCAGACAGGAGCCCTGCAACCTTAGAGTTGGCATTAAATTACATGCAGTCAAGTCGAAACAAAAAAAGTTATTTATTTGTTTGGGTATTTTTAAATCCACTTTTGTTCATCTGGTGTGGATTCACAGCAGCTTACAATATCAACAACAGAAAAACTATCAATACTATTTATTTATTTATTGAATTTATACCCGACTCCCCCAACCAAGGCCAGCTCAGGTTACCTAACAGCCACGCTACCTGCCCTTAACAGACTAACTCACGGGATGGTGGGGGCATCAGAGTAGGGGGCAATGACTCAGCCCTTGATGACAATATTTTCTCTGCCCTTCATGTGCAATTTTACCCCTGCCTCTCACCAGCTTCCTGCATACTGATTCTGCCTGGCGATAACATATCACCACCCCTAAGTTAGCTTTTACAAAGTGAGTTCTGCCCTTAAGAAAATACACACAGCATGATTCAGATGCAACTGTGTTCCTTCCCCCCACAGCATTATGTGCCCATGTTTTGCCAGAGGAAGACAACACAAATGAAAAAATCCCATTCTTCTTTCTTTACATGCCTCCCTATGCTAACCAGGAGTGTCCCTGGTTTGAATTTCTCAGAGAACGGTGGTCACTCTTATCCTTTTCCTCTGGAGGTGGTATCAAAACCTTCTCCTCCAATGAACCCATTTTTTTCTGACATTTTCTTGGTATATTCAGTTACCCCATTATTTCACCCTTTTGTGCTGCTGCCTCTTGTGTGGTTATTGTGTCTCCTCCCTTCAAAGAGATTCACTTGTACTTTGAAACTCTCTCCTTTCATTGTGATTGACGTAAGACCCTAAGCCATACTTCCATTTATTATTTAGCGTATTTGTAAGCCTGCTTTTCTCACTGAGACTCAAAAGTGGTACGTGGATAACAGTCCATATGAAGAGACATCTAATAAGCCCAGTGTAGGTCGATACAGTCAATAGGAGGAGATGTAATCTCTCTGGAAATGATTGTTTCTTTTTGTTAACATGCTGCATTTGTTCCACATAACTCAAGGCCAGCATCCATGGGATTACTGAGCAGTCTCCCAGAGAGGCACTGACCAGATCCAATCCTGGTTAGTTCTGGTGCGCTTGTTGATCCATGTGCTTTTAAACTTTACATACATAAGGGCCATCAAGTCACAGCTGTGAGAGCAGAGATGGTTTGCTATTGCCTTCCTCTGCAGATTCTCCTTGATGGTTTCCCATCCAAGTACTGACCCTGATTTGCCACCAAGATTGGCCTGTACCATGCCATCTTCCCTCCCTGTCTATAGACTTTACCTTGGGAAAATGATGTTCTGCATTAGTGGTAAGGTGTGAGTGAAGCAGCATCTGAAATCAGCCTTCTAACACTTGTTTACCATACCGTGGAGTATGATTCAAAGGGGAAAAAGTGTGTGGGAAGGCAAGGCTGCCTTGCTGTAAGTAAAGAGGCAATAGAGCCATTAGTGAATCAGCACCTTTAGATTGCTGTGTTGAAGCTGATCTTTCAATGTGTATTTATTTGTGGATTGGAGATTCCAAGTGGTGTTTGCTGTAGTGTATTGGGATGGTAGTTATTCTAGATTAAGGCAGATTCGAAAGGTAAAGTCTTAATTTGTGCTTGACGTACTTGCTTTCATTTGATTCTTCTCTAGTGTGACTGTATTTGAGTGTGAGTGTGTGTGGTGGCCTTATCAGACATCTGAGTTTGTAGGAAGTAGCAACCCAACCTGGGCTTCAGCATAATGAACATGAGGTCATGAAAATCAGGACCAGGGAGTCTGGGATTGCCAGGTTCCTGTGTCATGCCAGAAGGGGGAATTGAGGGAACATTCCCAATGCAGTGAGGTCACTCGGAAGTGAATCATCATGTTGGGAATGTTGTGCAGCAATGCTCTGGTTTTGGGGCAAAAACTCTATGGTGAAACTGACTTCAAAGTATAGTTTTACCCTCAAACAAGAGCGTCATTGTGTGACGCCCCCAATGTGATGATGTCACTTGTGGGTGACGGCATTGCGCTGGGGATGTTGTGCAGTGATGTCGCTGTTTGGGGGTTTGCTGGTGGCAGGTAGAAGCCCCTAAAAACCAGGGGAACCACCACCAGCGCTTGGGGACTGGCAACCCTAAGGGAGTCAGATAGGCATCTCTTGTAGGAGAACACAGTCCTGGTTGAAGCCAAGAAGTCAGTCTAAAGATGGGAAGGTGGAGGAGCCAGGGATCACTGATGAAATAAATTGAGAACAGGCATCAACTAGATGCTTGGAGTGGAGATACCCAAGTCTCAGTTGCAAGGAACCCAAGAACATCAACACTGATATCTGAACCAGCAAAGGCAAAATACCATTTTCTTGAATACATGTTTCATCTTGACCAATCAGGACAAATCTTGCTGCCTGCCTATTCAAAAAAAAAGATTTTAGGGATCATTATACCGTATTAGCCTGAAGAGGACCCTAAGTTTATATAGGGATGTTAGGGATACTGAAGAGGAGCCAAGTCTTTCATTGTCTTGAATAACTATTTGTTGCTGGGGGTTCAGGGGTAGAGTTTGGGGCTGCAGTACCCTCCAAGATTCCCTTTTCCTCGGCCAGTTCTTCAGAAGAGCCTCAATAAAGCAAAAGGGGTGTGTGTTAACAACACCCAACTTCCTTGCTGCTCTCCAATTCTTCCCACATATTCCTAGGGATGGATCTGGCCATTCCTCCCTGGGTCTTCCTCAGCTTACCTTTTAAAAGCACTCCTGGGGAAGAGGCCTTCCCAGCCCCCTCCAATCCTCTATCTTGAAAGGAGGGGCCTTCCTGATTGACAGGCCCTTGGCCCACTGGAACACTATCTGAAGATTCTTATTCCTGGGCCCCAATCCCCCTGAGCCTCTTCAAAGGGCTGAGTGTTAGGCCTGCCTAGGAAGCCTACAGCTATCCATTCCTCACAAAGCCCCTCCTTCCAGCCTGTTGTAGGCTGCAAAGCTGGAGGCTGGCTCACTGCTGACAGAGCTGGCCTTGACAGCCCTCTTCCCTGTTCTGCTGTCACACTTTCCACTCCAAGCATGTCCTCCAACTCCAGTTGCCTTCCCAACACCCCGGAGTGGACTACGTCTACTTCCTTCCTGGCTCTGTGATGTGACTCCTCTGTCTACTATTCTCAGCAGAGCAGGGAAGGGTTGCTAGCTCTTGCTCCTGAAGTGGTAAATGCCAGCATGGTGATGGAGAGCCACCTCTGTGCAAACTTATTAGGAATGATCCCGCCCGTATCCTCTTAAGTCTGTTGGTCTAGTCGTCTACCCCATATTGCAATGATTGTTCGTAGATGCTTTGTGTTAGTGTTTGGAACTGCCTTGCATCCAAAAGCTCTGATGGTAGGAACATGCAGCCTCACACCTAAATTGTTCTAAAACTAGCAGTGCTGATAAGCAATCAACATTAGTGAAGGTGTGTGAACGAACATCATTCCCTAATCTTTTCTAGTATGTAATTTATTTCACAACATTTATATCCTGTCTTTCCTCCTGAGAGTCCAAGGTACCTAACAACATTGTTTAAAACATCATATGGAAAACCCATCAGTCGCAAGTGTATAGACAGCAGCCCAGACACACATACACACACACACACTAAAAAAGTCACAAAACACAAAGTTTTAACAGCTGTTTCTAAAGACCCACAGGAATGGGATTCTATTGATCTGTAAAGGGAACTCATTCTACTGTAGTACATCTGCTGTGGGCTCAGGGAGAAGTAGTGCTTCAGACATGTGGGGTCCAGATAATGAAAGGCTTTAGAGACACCATGCAGCATCTGGTATCCTTAGGAAATACCTGGAGATTTGAGAGGTGGGGCTTGGGGAAGGGAGGGACTTCAGTGGGACATAATGCCATAGAGTCTGTCTTCCTAAGTGGCCATTTTCTCTGCATGAGCTGATCTCTGTCCCCTGGAGATCAGCTGGAATAGCGAGAGACCTCCAGGTGTTACCTGAAGGCTGGCAACCCTAGTAACAGGAAGCCCATGAAGCTCCTTTAAAGCATCCTAACATGATGGGAGCCGCTCTTCCTCATTAGCAGTCAAGCCAGCCTCAATTTAAATTAACAGAAGTGTCCAGGTTATTTCCAAGGGCAGCCCCACAAAGAGCACGTTACAGTAGTCCAGCTTAGTCGTTGCAGAAACATGGATTGGCACAGCAAAGTCAGCCTTTTCTAGAGGTCTGATATCCTGCAAATCTGGTGTAGATGGAGAAAGATGTTCTTGGCCAACGTACTACTTATTTTTTCTTTTAGTAAGGCAGAGTTTAAGAAGTTCCCCAAGTCTTGTAAGTCAGTCTACTAAAGATAACAACACCAACAAGAAAGTTCAAATAATTACCACCCTGAGCATTTCTTCTCTGTCAGCATCACCTCTGTCTTGTCTGGATTTACCTTCGGTTTGTTCATCCTCATAGTCTTGACCTCAGCATCCAGACGTTGGCCTAGGAAGGAGGCTGCAGCTTCTACAGGCTTAGTTAAGGAAACGTATCTCTGGTAGTCATCAGCATAAAGCTCAGATGATCTCATTCAGTGGCCAGACATAAATGTTAAAGAGCACAGGGGATAAAAATCAACAGTGATGGAATGTCTTTATCCAGAGATCATCTGCTAGAGCAACTAAAGCAGTCTCCATCTCATACGCAGGCCTGAAGCCAGATTAAAAGGAGGCAAATGCCGGGTATATGTCATGACTGGCCCTGAAGTTCCCAGGAGTTAATTAATGCTGAAGTTCATGGGGCAATTATATTTGTCCTCCCAAGTTAAGGACATAAAGTTTGAGTAGGCCCATAAGTTGAGTGTGTAGGTGAATGGGCTGGGCTAGCTAACAGGAAGTCCTTCAAAGCAATGTTAAAACCCCAGATGGAAGCAAAGAGATGGATTACTCCATTATCACCTTGTGCTCTTGTGTTCTTTCTCTAACATCCAAGGCTGCTCATTATGAAAGTAGGACACTGTCCTAGATCAGGGGTGCACTGACTTCAATTTTGCATGGACTAATTTTTTTCTTAAGTAAGAATCCCTGTGGCCCACTGATGTGTGATGCATTGTAAATTTAAGAGTGCATACTAAAGATTTGTTAACTGTTAAGATCCAGCTCATATGTGGTTTTGCTTTAGAACATAAGGAATGCCTTGGTGGATCAGAGAACCTGGATCTGTGATTCACAGTTTATGTTCTGCCTGCATCTGGCCTAGATGGAGCAGCTTACCCTACAAAGCTTTGCTGATGATGTTCCCTCTAGTTGTGATGTACTTGTGCTGTGGTTTTACTGTGTGACTGCTTATACCCCAAGCAAATTGGCCATGGCCAGCTCTGATTAATAGTTGCTGTCTGCCTGACTTTTAAGATATGTGTCTTCTGCTAAAGTGCATGAAAATCTCAGAGCTGTAATACATCTTTCTGTTTTAGGCACATGTAAAGTGGACTTTTGGGTCCTTGTTTTTAAATGATAGCATGCATTACTCTTTGACTGGCTTATTTTGATTTTGTGGGGAGGGGGGAATGACATCTTTTAAAAGTGCCTTGGGAACTGGTCTTAAGGGCCCATAAGGGTTTCCAGCTCTCACCACAAGGCATGATGATTTTGCACCAATCACTGTGAGATATACAGAACACTCTCTAATACATGGGCTCTGCTCAAGAGAAAGATTGGAAGTCTGGATTTCCCCAGGCTCCAAGAGGAGGGTGTTTATGTTGCTTCTCCTGCCATGTGTTGGAAAGCAAAGAGCTACTTCTAAGGCTTCATTTACCCATGCTGGAGAATAAGTTGGTAGAGTGCAAGAGGGTAGAATGAACTTCATACTGCAGGTGGAGGTTCATGGTGGATCACCTTCTGGAATGCTTCCTTAGGTTCAAAGTTGGCTCCTTGCAAATAGAATAGCAGCACAGTAAGTGAGGAGAGGGGGGTAGAAACCTTCTTCTTGCATAGTTAGATTTCTGATTGCATGAAGCTGCTTCTTCAAGGGAATGTTGGAATCTATCACCTGCAGTCAGAAGTGGTGCATTCTGTTCCATCCTCATTGTCCGTCATGTGTAAACCACGTTGGATTTACTCCATCATGAGTGGATATGGCATAGGGTGCTGGGCTTGGGAAACACCTAGCTTGGCTTTTGAGGAAATACTGACCCAGCAAGTAAAACGGGTGTCTTGGAAAAAACAGGTACTGTTTCTGAATGTACTTTGACAGGGGGTACAGCACTTGCCAGTCTCCTAATCAACCTCATCTGTGGTAGGGGGCAGAAACAGGCTAGTACTGAATGATGATGGTGATGATGATGCATAAAGTTTGGGGAGCATGAACTGAAGGTACATATGCCCAAGTTGAGGGGTTCTGCACCCTTAGACCTGTGCAGAACTCCTCCACTGGGGCAGTTACTCCATGAACTGGGTGGCCCAGGCTAGCCTGATCTCATCAGATCTCAGAGGCTAAGTAGGATCCACCCTGGTCAGTACTTAGATGGGAGACCACCAAGGAAATCCAGGTTCGCCATGCAGAAGCAGGCAACGGCAAACCATCTCGGAATATCTCTTCCCCTGAAAACAGTATGGGGTCTCCATAAGTTGGCTGCAACTTAGCGGCACTTCCCAGCACCACACCCTCTTAAACTGTTCTTCTAGGGATTCCCAGCCTTGTTTCCATGGCTGTAATGTGGGAGCTGATTTCCAGACAATGCAAAGCGAGGCACTTTGTTGACACCCCCCTGCTCCCGAAGAAAGGACACCACTGTCTGAAAGCTCGGCTCCCCAGAGCGGAGTGCTCTGCTCTGGCAGGAGCCTCCTCCAGCCTTCAAAGGAAACAAGTGGCTTCTTCCCCGAACAATCTGTTCAGAAGCAATTTGTTGCTGTGGAAATGCTCCTGACGTGCCAGATTGAGGGGGGATCCCTGTGCATCAGCAGAGATGCCTGTCTGCCTGTAAATGCCCCTGATTAGTAGGCAGCAGAGCTAGCAGCAGAAAGAGCCAACGGCGGCAGCCGCAGGCGCCTCCCTGCACTGTCAGCAAGGTCTGCAGAGATTGCACGGCTCTCTGATATTTGTCCTAATGGTCACAGCCTTACTAGCATCACAGGGGGTGCAACCCTGTGTGTGCCAGGGAGAGAAGGGACAAGAGGAACACTTGTTGTGTTACACTGGAATATTGTCTCCATTTGATAGGGCCCTGGGTCTTCTCCCCCACCAGCTACAGAAATTAAAAATACCTGGTCAGAGGTGTGCATCGTAGTGGGGGGGTTTTTTGTCCTGCACCAGATTTTTAATTCCTTTCTTCTCTTATACTGTGCCACACCAGAAATGGAGAAATGCCAGAAAGGGATAAAAGTTACAGGTTTTTTTAAAAAATGCTATTTTGAACTGTAGGAAGGTTATAAACCTTGCCACACCCAGGTGTCTGCTAATGACACACAATTGGGTTTAGTAGTCTGCTCAGCTTTGGCTGTTCAGCCACTGGAAATTGCACCAAAGCCTGAGTGACAGCAGACAGAGTTTTGTTTCTAGCAATAAGCAAAATTTGGCCACAGCATGGCTGGATCCAAAAACACTCTCAGCCTTGTAAATCTGTTTCTTAAGCGCAGTAAAAACCCCATCCAGAGCAGGCATTTCCCCAGACAGCCAGTTGACTGAACCTCCACAATCATCTTGCCATCATTCTGTCTGGATTTACTGCATTGTCTTCACCCTCATCTCATCTGTGACAGTCACAGATATTTATTCAGAACATTAGAACATAAGCGAAGTCATGTTGAATCAGGCCGATGACCCATCCAATCCAACACTCTGTGTCACATAGTGGCCATAAACCAGGTGCCTTCAGGAGGTCCACCAGCGGGGCCAGACTCCGGAAGCCCTCCCACTGTTGCCCCCCAAGCACCAAGAATACAGAGCATCACTGCCTCAGATAGAGTGTTCCATCTATACCTTGTGGCTAATGGCCACTGATGGACCTCTGTTCCATATCTATATATCTAATTCCGAAGTGGCCACCTCCATGCGGATATCTAAATCCACCAGGGGGGGCACTTGGGGGGCAGGGAGGTTTTCCTACACATGGGCGGGACTCCCCCTGTGTGCAGAAAAATCCTAAAAGTTAAAAAAAAACTTCTGGGGGGATATTTAAATCCCCCCCAAAGTTAAAGAGCATTCCCTGTGCATGCGCAGGGAACACTCTGGGAACTGCGGCAGCTGGCGGTTGGGAGGCATCCAAGCCTCGCTGCCAGAGCTGGGGTGGGAGGAGAATCGGTGGGCCTGGTGAGAGGCGATCAGGCCTCACTGGTTTTGGGAGAGAGAAGCAGCGGGCCCGAGCAGCTCTTGGGCACTCGGGCCTTGCTGGGGGGGAGAAGCCGCGGGAGCTGGTGGGGAGGAAGCCTTGCCGGGGCAACTGGGGGCAGGGGGAAGGGAGAGATTGGCTGACCCTGTGGCTCTGCGCCGGGGCAATGGGGGGGAGAGAGGAAGCCTTACCTTCTGCACCACGTGGAGCTCCTTCTCTCCCCCCCCCCCCGTGGGTCCCACCTCTTGTCCCCTCTTGAAGCTGTCTATGCTTGTAGCTGCTACCACTTCCTGTGGAAGTGAATTTCACGTGTTAATTACTCTTTGGATGAAGAAGTACTTTTACCTATTCTAAACCTACTGCTCATTAATTTCATTTGAGTGCCCATGAGTTTTTGTATTGTGAGAAAGGTAGAAAAGTACTTCTTTCTCTACCTTCGCTGTCCCATGCATAATTTTGTAAACATCTATTATGTCACCCCTCAGTTGTTGTTTCTCCAGGCTAAAGAGCCCTAACCTCTTTGGGTGCGGTCACACGGGACTTTACCGCAGGAATTAGTGCTGTTTCCTCTTGCTTTTTAATCTCCTGTTCATATGGATCCCGCTCCGAAGCTCGCTCACTTGCGCAACCCTTCTGCTTTTCTCCTGTGTTTAAGGACCCTTGGAAAAACAAGTATTTTCCCGGTGTTAGCGTGAGGAATCCGCGATTGAGCCGATCTGAACAGCCCTCTCTCGCAATGATTGCGAGAGAGGGCTGTTCAGATCGTCCCTCCCTGGTTTTTTCCCCCGTTTTTGCACTTGTGCGCTTGGACACTCAAGCACCCAAGTGCAAAAACGGGGCAAAACCCGCCCCGTGCTCCACTCCTGGCCCCGAACCCCGCCGGCCACCACCGCCTCACCCCCCTCTCATTCTCTAACCCAAAAAAATTACCAGGCGGCAGTTGGCAGGGCTCGGGGCCCGGAGCGGAGCACGGGGCAAGCCAGGCAGCCAGGACGGGTCCAGTGGCAGCTGGCGGGGGTGGCAGAGGGGGGTGTAGAGTGCTCTCCTGCGAGCAGGAAGGGTGCCTCTCCCCGCCGCTGCCAGCGGGGTTGGGATGTGTGAACATCCCAACCCGGAAGAAAACAAATTGGATAAAATCCCAGCAGGATTTTATCCGCGAGTCGGGTTCCGTGTGACCACGGCCTTTAACCTTTCTTCACAGGGAAAGAGTTCCACCCCCTTAATCAATTTAGTTGCTCTTTTATATTATAATGTTATAAAGATATGTTAAAATATCTTTTTTGAGGTTAGGTGACCAGAACTATACACAGTATTCCAAATGAGGCCGCACTATCGATTCATACACGGGCATTATGATACTGGCTGGTATGTTTTTAGTTCATTCCTAATGATCCCCAGGATAGCATTTGCCTTTTTTATTTCCAACAAACACTGGCGTTGACATTTTCAGTGAGTTATTTACCACAACTCCAAGGACTCTCTCCTGGTCAGTCTCCGCCAGTTTGGACCCCATCAACATGTATTTATAGTTAGGATTTTTGGCTCCAGTGTGCATTACTTTGCACTTGCCCACACTGAACCTCGTTTGCCACGTTGAAGCCCACCAGCGCAGCCTCACCAGATCCCTCCAGAGTGCCTCACAATCCTCCCTGGTGCTTACCATCCTAAACAGCCAATTCACTGCTTATTCCCAACTCCAAATCATTAACGAACACATTAAAAAGCACCAGATCCAGTACTGAGCCCTGGTGTGCCCCACTGCTTACCACCCTCCACTGTGAAAACTGCCCATTTATACTCACTCTCTGTTTCCTGTTAATTAACCAGTTTTTAATCCACTTGTCCCCTTATTCCATGAGTACTGAGTTTATTTAGGTGCCTTTGATGAGGAAGACCTTGTTCCAAGATGCAGGCCTTCCACACACACACCAATCTGTTTCTGAGCATTAGAAACTAGTGCACTAAGCTCAGCAATATGAGCAGATACTTTCCTTTATAAATATGACTACCTACACTTGGACGCGGGTTGCCAACCTTCAAGTGGGGCCTGGAGATCTCCCACTATTACAACTGATCTCCAGATGACAGCAATCAGTTCCCCAGAAGAAAACAACTGCTTTGGAGGATAGACTCTGTGGTATCGTACACTGCTGAGGTCCCCCCTCCTCAAAACCCCACCCTCCCCGGGCTCCACCCCCGAACTCTCCAAGTATTTTTCCAGCCCAGAGCTGGCAACTGTGACTTGCACAGTGGTAAGGCTGGTCTGTCTGTAGTGACAATAATTGGAAATAGTGGTAGACTAGTATAGTGTGGTGTTGTAATAGGGATCAAAAGACCCACATTGATAGTAGCAGATAGTGGTTTCAGATGGGCTTATTGAGACTGTATAATTGCGCCGGAGCCATTAGAGGAATGGTGCGGTTATAATACATTGTGATGCTCTTCCTTGGCATGTCTGCATTGCTCTTGTTCCACCATGACCTTCCCTGCAGTGGAAGACCCTCTGAAGTAGAGATGAGAGGGGATTGAACCACCTGATTTCTCCTCCTTTCTGTACCCTGTGCTCTCACACTCTGCCTACGCAAGGGTACACCACCCGCCCAGGCCGGCTGCAGATCCTCCTTCAAACTGGGAGCCAGTTTCGTGTAGTGGTTAAGTACGTGGACTCTAATCTGGGAGAACCGGGTTTGATTCCCCACTCCTCCACTTGCACCTGCTGGATGACCTTGGGCAAGCCATAGCTCTGTACCAGCTGTTCTCTCAAGGACAGCTTGGGAAATAGCTCTCTCAGCCCCACCCACCTCACAGGGTGTCTGTTGTGGGGAGGGGAAGGGAAAGGAGTTTGTAAGCCGCTCTGAGACTCCCAAGTGAGTAGAGGGCGGGGTATAAATCCAATATCTTCTTGTTCTCTTCTTCTTCTTCAACAGGCCACCAGTGAGCTAGCTTACAGTTTTTTAGCCTCCGGCTCGCACATTTTCGTCTTAGCTCAGGAAGGATGGCTCCAAAGCAAACTAATTTATTCAGTAGCAAAACGGTTAGCTCACAGCTTTAATGCCAGTAGTTCACAAAGTAGAATTTTTGCTCACAGGACTCCACAGCTTAGAGGGAGCATTGCAGGCCACCCTTCCAATCACCTTTCAGGGCTGGCCCCCTAGCCCCGACCCTTTCATCCAACCAGGAAGAGTCCTGGAGCCCTGTCTGAGGTGCAGCCACCTCTTGATTTGCTCCCTCCCCTTGGTGGGACTCAGTGACCTGACAGGCCTCACCTGGCTGCCAAACTGGATTACCTAACCCAAGTCTGCAGCCCTGCCCTGCCTGTTTGGGGCCCATCTGGGCCAGGCCGATGCAGCTGCCAGCTGAGTATGGCTTGCCTCAGCTGAGGTGAATTATGCCTGCAAAGTCCAGGGCAGGTCCCATTTATAAAGTGAGCTGTAATGTCTGGTTTGAAGTAAGCTGTTTCTTCAAAGTTAATGGCCATTTCTGGCTTTAGGTGGACTTAGATGGGATAGACACTGGCTGAAGCAATATGCACCTGGGCTTCAGACCCCTGCTGCTTGCCTTTGTAGAATTTCCCTCTACTGTTTTTGTGCTTACAAGTTCACGAAACTCTCTAAAATCAACAGAGCCATTACCATCCTTGTCCACACAGCATGCCGTTATACTGTTCATTACTGCACATGTTCAGCCCCACAAGAAACGGTGTTGACTGAACAGCAGAAATTCTATCTCTATCTTGTCATTCTGGCAGTGCCCTTCCGGCTTGCAGCCAGCGATCTGTTCCCCCCTGGGTTTCATCCTCATCATAGGCTGCTAATTGCAGCCAGCTGTCAGGTGGACGAATGTCTGCTGCGTATTAATTGCAAGGGCACCTCGTTTCATTGGTAGGTTTGCCAGATCAGAGACATTTGGGGGCTGTGGTATTTGAATCAGAGGCATCCATTATGTTCTACAGGACTCTGATATACTGGAAGAACGGATGGCCCTCTACAAGATGGACATCTGGTGACTCTTTATGGGTAACCTAATAGCATTCAAATCCAAGCCGTTAGGGGTTGAAAAGTTGTGCCAAGAAATGAGCAAGTCTGATCTTTTTGATTCTTGGGGCTTCCATGGTGTTAGGCATTAGGTTCTTTATCTTATTACTTTAGCTTCGGTAGCAGGGAAATAAAAACCTGGGCCAGTTCCAGGAACAGAGATAAATGTTAACATTAAGCAACATAAGATTTCTTTTTTTTCCAATATTGGTTTAATGCTTTGGTTTACATATGACATTGCAGTGGAGAAAGTTCCACAGAGAATGTAATTGCATTCTGTTCAGATTGGAGTTGGATGGTTGATTGTATTAGAGAGGTTCGGGTTTTTTGGGGGGGCAGTTATTTTCATTGTTCTCCTAATATGAGCTCATTTTCATTAGATAAAATATTGCTCTGGTAGGTGATGTGTTCTAATCGATATTCATTGACCACGATGTCAGAATTGTGTTCAAATTCTGCATACAAAACAGGGTTGAAAGTGTGATTGTTTCAGCAGTGACCTACCTCATAGTTTTTCTGTGAGAATGAGGAAAGCAGACATTGTAAAGTTATTTGGTGATATGAAATTAATTTGTAAAATGGATTTGTTTATAAGAGCTTGTTGCTTTTGGGAGTATTTGGAGAGCAGCTTCATTTGTGATGCATTCAGATGAGCAGGAGTCACAAATACTTTTAGTAGGAGAGTCACAAGCACTATCAGCATCAAGACCTTTTTTCCCTGGGGGAGAGGTGCACAAACTTCTGTTCTGGCTGTTAGCAATGACACACCACTTTCTCCTTCCTCCAAGTTTGCATGATGTTTCAGGATACTGTAATGGTCAGATCACACATTACATCAGATCAATGATTTGAATGCCAGTGTTTAATATATCTGTATCTATACAAATACACCTCTCCCTGGTAGAGTTGGCAGGTCCTACCGAGCTAGCTGGCGGGGGGGATACAGCCTCTTCTCCAGGATTTTTTGGCACACGCCACAATGATGTCATCTAGAAGTGACATTGTGTTGGAGGGATAATGCTCTAGTTTTTAAGCAAAACTCAATTTTTTTTGCCTTCAAAACCATAGAGTTTGCCCAAAAACTAGAGCATTACCCCCTGATGTCCCTAATGTGATGACATCACTTCCGGGTGACATGATCACACCTGGCAACATCCCTGTTCGGAGGTGGGTCTTCCCCTGCCCACCAGTGGCTGGTGGTGGATCTGAGCCCTCCAAAGCAAGGGGATGGCAAAACTGGTGGATGGCAGCCGTACTGCCAGGGTTATTATAAGGATAGAGTGGATTAAGGAAGAGTCATGTATGACCCTCTCAGTAGCTTAGAAGTATGGCAGGACAAAATGTAATAAATCGGTAAACATTTATACATAAATTAAAGTATGTTTTTAATATGATTTGGTAAAATGATACAGGGGCTAGGTATGTTTTAGAGTCTTGCAGGTTTGTGTGACAGGAATCAAACCCTAAACCATCCCCCTTGCCTTACTTTGGTTAATTTGCATTTGGAGACTGTGCAAGGATGACTTCACTGTCTGTGGAGCAGAAGGCAGCAAACAGTGGTCCAGATTGCATGGGTTTATTGGTGTAGGCTGGTGCTGGCTGTCTTCTGTTGTGCCAGAGGCCTTTGTGTTTCATATGCAAGTTGTACGATTCCGTGAACTGTGTTCATATCACGCACCGCACCATTCGCAGGCAGGAAAGGAAGCTGCATTTTTCTCAGCTGAAATACCTGACTATGAGGTGGGATGAAGCTGGAGACTAAGGAATAAAAAAAAAAAAAAGTCTGAAGGCAGAAGAAGTTTGTCATGCTCAGCATTCCAGCTCTTTGCAGAAAGGAGCCATGCAGCTCTTGCCAAACAGTCAGTGGGCCTTCCTATTTTCTTCAAAGCTTTGATAGTTTTCGCCGGAGTTCTGACTCAGACCAGAGGGTTGGCGGCTTGCAAACCACAATGTAAATGGCACTCCATGCACTCTGCATCAAGGAAGCTCCAGCACCCTTCTTGGAATAAATTATGCAAATGCACATATTAACTCAAGTATAGTGGTTGTAATTATGGAGATTTTCACAGGAATTTGAATAGTGTTGGGGTTTGCACAAGAAAAAAGAAGTTGTAGGGGTGCATACTAAAACAAGAGATCGATTGGGCTGGCTTGAGGGGGGAAGGTTGTTTAATTCAATGGGGAGTTCTTAGCCCTGGATTGTGAAACATCCCTCCAAAGTAAACTTCTGTCCCCAACCATAGTCTTGTCTGCCTGACGTTTGAGGAATAATTGTTAATAGAACCATTATGGATTTGGGGGAAATAACTGCTTGCATGAAACAGCAGCACTCCATGCTTCTGTAGTAACATTTCTCCTTTTCTCCGGCACCTTTTGACTCAGGATAATCCTGCTTTAATACTTAATTTACACCTGCAGTCTAGATAATATGCTGTGCAAATGTATATTGCAGTGTAATTCTGCAGGTGGGGATCCTCTAACAGTGATCCCTCACTCCACTGAAAAAGAAGAAAATACGTTTAAAAAAAGGCGGAGTCCCTAAATGCATATAAGAATGTGAAGAACAGGAAAGCAATTTCTGTGTATGGCGGGAGTGCTATCAAGAGGCAGCCCTTGAGAATTGAACAAATAATCTAAACTTGCGTAGACTCTTGGTCTTTTGATTGCATGAAGAGTTACTTTGCTATCAACGAATCTTTGGGTGCATACAGACAATCATGTCTTGAGTGGCGAGCTCTTTGGAAATATATTCTCTACATTTTTGCTCTATATTTTTTTGCTGGACTAAGTTGAGGAGACACTAGTTCTGTGTAGTTTCTGCAGAAGATGCCTGTGCTCAGCACTGATTGGTAGGAGTCTGAAATCACTATATCACCTCTCCCTTTCTCTGGGCAGTTTTTAAAAAAATTTAAAATGTTAAAAATCTTTTTAAAAATTCATTTGTATGAGGATGAATGTATATTCATTGGAATAAATGTATATGCAGTTTCTTAATAGTAAAAGATATATCTCACCTGAAGTGCTGGGTAGTAGTGCTGTGCGAGAGAATGAGTCAGCATTGAGATCCCTGCTACATAAATTTGCTCTCTTCACAGCAAAAGTTAGTGGAAACTGCTCTCATCCTGTGGAAGGAAAAACTTGCCTTCAAGGTGCATCAAAATGCACCCTTTGCTAATCACCCTGGTGATTTAGGAGAGTTGCTAAATATACAGTTGACAGGATTTACATGCATTGCTGGACAACCAAAGGATAGCTCGGAATAGTTTTGCCACCCAGTTGCCAGTGTACAGCAATAAACTCTTTAAACCAAATCTCCATTACTGGCACAAGTCCCTTGAATCCCATGGCAAAACTAGTTTCAGTTTAAACAAAAAATATTTATTTGCAAAGAAGCAAAATAATCAGTGTGCCGAATAAGAAAAAAAGCACAAAAATGAATGTAACTCTATTGTTTCAATATGTGTATTTTTATCTTTAGGGTGTTTGCAGTGGATGCCATGTAAAGGTTCAAAACACAGTCCTGTACCAAGACCTTATAGTTTGAATGGTAGTGTGCAGAGATGGTGACTAGGGCATTTTTACTTTTATTTACAAAGACAGATTTCTTGATTTCTGTGTAAAAAGATAAAACCATGTTTCTGTCTCAGAGGGCAATGGTCATCAGAACATCCTATGACATGAATACTGTATTAATTATATACTGATAGGGTTGCCAGCCTCTAGGTGGGCCTGGAGATCTCCCACATTTACAACTGATCCCCAGCTGACAGAGATAAGCTCCCCTGGAGAAAATGGCTGCTTTGGAGGGTGGACTGTATGGCATTGTACCATGCTGAGGCCCCTCCCCTCCCCAAACCCCATCCTCTCCTGGATCTACCCCCAAAGTCTCCAGGTATTTTCCAACCCAGACCTGGCAACTTTAGTACTCTACTGATGAAGAACTTATGGAACCTACTACCAATTGGATTCATCAGTCTAATGGTTTTGAGTTCTAGTGTTTTCAGGAAGTGAAAGTAAGTTTTCAATACTCGTTTCTTCTACACCATTTATTATTTTATAAATCTTTTTTTCATATCCTCTTATTCATGTTTTTCCCCCTGAATGATCATATTGAATATTAGTTTCTTAAAAAGACAGCCACTCGTGTGGTTTGATAGAAACAGATTGAATAATGAATGGTTTTGGATAGCTTTAGATGAGCAGGCCTTATTTTTGTTATATTGTTTTAACACGTTCATTGTTCACAAAAACAATGTTTTTAATATTATATCACGCATGTATTCATGTCAGCTAAAGTTGCTGAGTGAATTCTGAAACAATCCATGACCTTCTTACCCTGGGGTGCTGGAAAATTTGCAGGGACTTTCAGCCATAACTGGGGCTGCACTTCTTACCTGGAAGTGAGTCTCATTGAAGTCAGTCAGATTACATTCTTGGTAAACTTGATTAAGATGGAGATATTAATCAGATTGCACCTCGAACTAATACATAGGGTTGCCAGTCTCCAGGTGATGGGTGGAGATCTCCTGGGATTATAACTGATGGCCACTTCGGAAGATGGACTCTATGGTATTATACCCCATAGAAGTCCCTCCCCTCCCCAAACTCCACCCTCAAAATCTCCAGGTATCTCCCAACCCAGAGCTGGCAAATCTACTAATAACAGCCTCGCCCTTTGTGATTTCAGCAGAAACCAAGAATTAGATCAAATAAACTCACATTTAACTGATTTACATGGCATACAATGTTCTTTATTTTGTCTCCAGATCATCAGAAGTTGGAGCGAGAAGCTCGAATTTGCCGTCTCTTGAAGCATTCCAACATTGGTAAGTATTTGTTGGGGAGGGCTGGTGGGTGGCTTTAAAGGTGTTTTGGGAGGACTGAGAATACTTGTCTGCCATTATTATTTTCCTTGGTCAGAGCACTGCTTAAATGGTAGGGAGGATGGTGGAATATTTGTTCAGTCCAGTGATTATCACCCAGGCTTAAGGCATTTGTCCAGAATCTTTTCCAACAGATCTGTGTGTTTTTGCGTACTTGTGCATGTGGAGCATGCAAAACTTTGCCTTCTATAAATCATATTCAGTAGACTAGATTTTGCATTAATAGAACTGCAAGCCAGATCAATCTCTGGTCTGCAACTAGCATTTTTTTGAGGGACAAGCTGGCATGGCTAGCAGTGTTTCCCCTTAGGAAGAGTCTTACTTTCTCATAGTCATACCTTTCACTACATTAATTTAAAAGCACTAATTTAATTCAGTTTTGTATGTTTTCACGTACATTGGTGTGCTTTGTTCTGCGAGGGGGACATGTTGCACTTTGTATTATCTGGAATGTCCTGAGAGTCACTGGACCTGGCCATTTTGCTGTTGCTGCTTGGTGAAGTTTGCCATTATGGAGTGCAGTATATTTTGGTACAGAAATTCTCTAGAAGAATTGTGGTTCTTTTATGTATGGTCTTGCAGTGAGTTGCTTTAGGTGGTTTTGAACCATGGGGTAGAGTTGTGGAAAGTACCGTCAAGTCACAGCCAACTTATGATGTGCCTGCAGGGTTTTCAAGGCAAGAGATGTACAGAGGTGGTTTGCTACAGCAACCCTGAACTTCTTTGATGGGTTTCCAAAGTACTAACCAGGGTCTATTCTGCTTAGCTTCTGAGATCTGACAAGATCAAGATAGCTTGAGCCATGTGTGTCACAGGGCAGTTTTGAACCATGAGGGCCCTGATTCTCTGCCACCCCAATGTCAGGAAATGTAGAGTTTTGCAGTGAAAAAAAATTATACAGCCAAAATAAATGGTGTAGAGACATGTCACATATGCATTAAATATTTTTACTTTGCATACTTTCCCCAGTAGTATATTTTACGTGGAGGAGGGGTGAACCCTTTGAAGGGCTGCAGAGAGATAGTAATGGGTGGTAGGAAAATAATGGGAATGGATAGTGCAGAGTTTGTTCAACATGTATATGATGTGCTGCGAAGCCATAGAATGTATTTAATTATTGAGGATTTTTTTTTAAATTTTGCCTTCGCTTCATTATTACAAGGAGTCTGATTTAGGAATCTGAATTCTATAGAAACAGATGCTTGGTGAAGAACTCACAGTACAGTTATACAAAGAGACCAGTGGACCCATTTCTTAAATGGTGCTCCAGTCAGTTTCGTTACTGATCAGGGTCTTAAAGTTGTAGGGAACTGCCTCAGTGTCTGGTTCTGAAAATGCTGTTTGCTTTTAGTATGCAGTCTAATTTTAATGTTTCAGGAGGGTCACTGGGTTGGTCTGCAGTAGAGGAGCTAGATCTGATGAAGAAGGGAGCTTTGACTCTCAGAAGCTTGTACCCTGAAAATCTTGTTGGTTTCTAGGGTGCTACTGGGCTCAATCTACCTGATTTTAACATGTCTTTAAAAAACCACCCTTCAATAATTGTTCGACATGTGCCACCTTCCCTTTTTAATGATGTGCCTTGTTAAAGGAATTGGCATTCTGTTTAGATAGGAGTGGGGTTGTAAGTTGGGGAAAATGCAAGAATGGGAGAATCCTGAAGAGTGTTTCCTATAAAAGGATGCAAGCAGTGGAATTGAATATTAAAAGAGAGGTACCTGGGGCATTGCAGAAGGTATGGAGAGAGTTAAGGGAAAGAAATGCTATATCCTACAAGCAGTGTTCCCTCTAAGCTGAGTTAGTGTGAGCTAGCTCACAGGTTTTTAACCTCCAGCTCACAGATTTTTGTCTTAGGAAGGATGGCTCCAAAGCAGACTAACTTATGCAGTAGCCAAATTGCTCACTCACAACTTTAATGTCAGTAGCTCACAAAGTAGAATTTTTGCTCTCAAGACTCCATAGCTTAGAGGGAGCATTGTCTACAAGTTATTATTTCTGATTTGGTACTGTGCATCTCCAGGAAATATTTTTGTATAATGCATATTTGTGCCTTTAGTGTCTGACTTTTAAAGGTACAGAAATGTTCAGAGGCATAAAGTTAAGAAAACTGAAATAGCTAAGAGCTCAAGGAAACGCTACTTGGGAAATTTGGACCATCAGTGGTCAGCACGTTCCTCTTCTTCACTGCAAATTGTTACAGCATTGAAAAGACACCTTCCTTGACAGCCTTGTGGACTGAAAATAAGACTGATTTGTTTTGGTAAAATCCATAAAGTTGATATTTCAGGGGAGAAACTGGAAAGCAATTCATATACTATATGTAATAAGATATTGAGTTTTTCAATATGGATATCATCAGAAGCAAAGACAGGGAAGTATTCAAATGTAGACACAATGCTCTTTTTAGTATTTTTTTTCTCATAGCAAATGGCATACCTTTAAACTATTATTTAATGATTTGAAAACTTTAAATGAATTGTTCAATTAATGAAAGGGTTATGCACTGGCCCAAGTGCTGCCTTTTGCCATCTCATATCACAGAACAGAGATCAGCCACCAAATGTAATTATTTATGTAAGAATTTATGTTAAGTATTTGTATACCGCTTCTCTAAATTTGTGTGAAATGGTATCTAATAAAACATTAAAACTGCAGTATACAATAAAATAGGCTAATAATGTAAAACATGCAACACAGAACATAAAACCCTATCATTAAAAGTAAGTCTATATTCAAGCCAGAATCAAGGAGTTCAATTAATACAAGATCTAAAAAGTATTAATAGTACAGTTCTAAGCAGAGATAACCCTTGTAATCCTGTTGACTTTAGTGGATTTAGAGGGGTATAACTCTGTTTAGGATTGCACTATTTATTTATTTTGAGATTTATATCCCGCCCTCCCCGCAAGCGGGCTCAGAGCAGCTTACATGGGCCAGCGGCCAATCAAGAACATTAAAACCTATAAAATCAGTAAAACATTCACAATAAATACAGTTAAAATATATAAAAGCTTCCATAATATCACTTCTGATGGCAACTTAGAGGGAGGCATAGCCCCCCCCCCCCCCACCGTGCCAGGACCATACAGGCCCAGGGTCATCATAGATGTTAAAATGATGGGTGGTACCTTTGGTGGCGGCTCCTATTCGAAAAGTATACTCCTGCAAGTATTCTTCCTATAGAAGATTTTTAAAACCCCAGATTAGCAGTTAACAAAATTTTAGATAAATGAGAAATATTTGGCCTAGTACCAAAAAAGTTAGCTGATCTGGTGCCTGGCAGAAGGTTAGGGGAAAATATTCCAGAGACAGATGCTATGAGAGCCCCCCCCCCCCCCCCCCATTTTCATGGAATTCTTTGATTTTGTCATTTGTTTTTTCCTGACTTTGTATTTAAATGAGTGCCACCACCCTATTGACACTAATGACAGGCTTGAATGGAGCGACACAAAAGATCTAGACTTCAGGTGAAGGAGTTCCACTGCTGTTTACGGGCAACTTAATGACTAAAGGAGCTTGAAAGTGTATTTATTTACTCTTTTATTAATTTATTTGGTTTTATGTAGCTTTTCAGCCAAGAATTGCCTCCTAAGGAAGCTTGATTTAAATAAGTTTAATACACAATGCTGATGGCAGGTACTTTTAAATATAGCACCTTATGACTTGTTTTATGATTTTAATTTGTTTTACAGTTTTAATGTTTTGTGATGCCAGTGGGCTTGTAAGCCACCCTGAGCCTGCTTTGGCGGAGAGAGTGGGGTAGAAATCAAATAAATACATACACAAACATAAAAATAATTCTGCCCTCAGGATTATCGCATAGGGCCTGATTCACACATGCAGATGTGGTAAAATGGATTTCTCCTCGGTTTAAAGTGGCCTGCAAGTAGAAAACCAGCACAGCACATAAGGAGAGGGGCAGAACCTTTCTTTCTGCTTTTCCACTTTTCCGTTTGCTTAGAAGGTTTTCATAATTATGAAGGACCATTCAAAGTAGGATTGTCAACCTCCAGGTAAGGCCTGGAGAGCTCCAGGAATTATTACTGAACTCCAGGCAATAGAGATCATATACCCTGGAGAAAAGGGCTACTTTGGAGGGTGTGCTCTATGGCATTATAACCTGCTGATGTCCCTCCCCTCTGCAAACTCTACCCTCCCCGAGCTCCACTCCCAAATCCCCTGGAATTTCCCAACCCAGTGCTGGCAGCCCTAGTTCAAAGCTGGAATTCACCATCTGAAGTAGCATTGCTTATTTTATTATCTCAGAGTTCTCCTCCCTCATTCAGCTGAATGTGTGAACCAGGCCTTGAAGACAGGGCATATGAGGGAGTGGGTGTGGAGGGCAGAGGCAGGAAATCAGGGCCTAAATTGAAGTGATGAGTTGTTAACAGGCATTTGTATCCAGCTGGGGCCAGACTGGTTTTCTCTTGGGGAGGAGGGAGATAGAACTAGCTCAACCACCCATCAGCCCTTAATCTTTTGGCTGATGGCAGAGACCTTAGTGATGTACTGCAGTCACAGGGCAATAATTTAAATTTCATCAACGGCCACGGATCCACAACAGGAAGGATGGCAAAAGGTTAGGACAATGGAGAAATTGGAGAGGCAAGAATTGTGAGAGGCGAATGGAAGACAATACATTTATGTGTGCTTTGGTCAAAGAAGGGGAGGATTTGAGGGTTAAGGGATTAAACTGAAAGCTTGTCAGGGAGAGGTGGGTTTCCAGGCAGGATTTCAAGAAAGAGAGGAAGGTGGCACCACACGGGTGGCCCAGGGAAGCATTTTCTGGCTGAAAAAGAAAGGAAAAGCCTCCACAGAAACACAGAACAGCAGGAATTTGGTGCACAGACAACGGGTGCGAGGGTGTAGTGAGGAGGACTACAGCCCATCTGCACCCAACTCATCGTACACACAAAACTGCTGGATGCGTCCTAGAGAACGTTACAGCCCCACAGCAGCCTCTAAAGCCATCAATGATGATGAAAAAGGGAGTTTTTAATAAGCAGCATGTTTGGCAGGCCTTTTCTTCTCAAGCAACTGGCCAATTAAAACTTTATGACACCCCTCCCCCTCCCCCTTGGCTCTGGTGTGCACAGTCTGTTTATGCCAGTTATTTTGTTTGAATCTCCCCCTCCCCTTTTTTGGTCCTTTTTTAGTCTCCCTCTGTTCCCCCCCTTTGAAGTACATTAGTTTCTATGGCAACAATGTTGTCATGGGTACCTTCTAGGTGGGTTTAGAGACAGCCACAAGTGCAGAAGAAAATCAGTTTATTATATAATGGAGCTAAAACAGATGCCACAGGTTGATGAGGTATCAGAGAGGTACAGGGGCTCAGTGCAATGAGGTGTTTGTAGGAGAAGGAGATATGTATGTCGGTATGTGTATTTCTCTCCACCATGCGATTTGGTTTGAAGCTGAGATTATTCAAAGGGATTCATCACCAGCAGGAATTCTGTAGTATCTGCTCCCCCTAATTATTTAAAGTCTGTGGTTCTCAAGTGTGTGAAGTGCCTCCTTAAAGAGAGTACTAGCTGTTGCTAGGAAAAGCGATAACTCCTCCCTTGATCCCTTGTTAGATGTTCTGTGGCTTGGCCAGGAAGCTGAAACTTAATTTTAGGATTTATTCCAGGTTTTGGGAGGCTTGGTCAAGTTATCCCTAATCCCCCCTCTATAATGCCATTACTTCATGCATGTGCAGCACACCCACACACTCCTGGACTCCTTTAAGCCCCATTGGGGTCAGTGTGGTTCGAAGCAACAAACAGAGATTAAAGAAGCATGTTAAGAGTCACTCTTTAGTCTTCCTCCAGGCACCATTCCCAGCAGCAAATTGGGAGACCAGCCAAGAAGTCCCAGCAACAAAAGCAATCTCTCATTCCTGTTGGAAGTAGAAGGGCCAAATTCCTCTAGTTGATGGTGGGCATTGGTAGATGCCCTACCATGCTGATACCTGGCACTACCCTTACTCAGTTCTCCACTGAATTCTTTATCTTCTGCATTAATTGGTAGCTCAGGGGAATCTGTGGGGCAATGCATTGTATTTTGCTGACCCCAGGACCTTCCTTGAGAAAATATTAAAAACATGCATAGAGTCTTTATGGCTAGACTCCATTTTTTATTCTTGTGCATTATGAATTGCAAGGCCAAGCAGAATGGCTGCTTTTCTTTTGTCTAATAGAGTATCTGCATAGTTGCTTCCCGTATTCCCAGTTAAATGTTTTTGTACTGACTGAAGTACAGGAAGCATAAGGCTGTGTTTGGGCTCCTGTAAATAAAGTCCTTCCCCCAGGGGAGCTGTTCTGGTCTTGATCAAGACCAGTGAGGCACGGTGAGATGATGGACTTGGCAGCAGATAGCAGGGGGCAACATCCACTGCCTCACTTCATTCCCTGTCCTGCTGGCCCTACAGGAGCTGGAGCAGTTAATAATCATCCCATTGAGGCATCCTTAAAGGCAGTACAGAAAGCTGTGCATGCCTAGAGGGGCTTCTCAAACTCTTGGGAGAGGCAAGCATTTGGAAAGCTCAGCTGGCTTGCTGCATTTACTTATTCATCTATTATTTTATCAAAATACTTATACCTCTCCTTTTCTCATGGTTCAAGGCTGCTTACAAATCACAATTAAGAACACCACAGTTTAAAATATATGAAATAAAATACCAAATAACCCCGCATCTCCCCCCAAAACGTCTGCAATCTATATCCTGTTAAGAACCCTGGCAAATAAAATATCTTTAAAGACTCCTGAGGAAGGAGGGTGAGCAATCATTGCACTAGCTTCTGGTCTTTGGTGTCATGGTGGGTGAGTGTGACTTTGTTGTAAAGTTATAGATACACATTTGAGATTTTAAATAGGTATTTTAGGTTTTTAGTATGTAAATTTAGGAAGGATGCCATTAATCATAATACAAATCTGCTGGTTGGAAAAGAACTGATGTGTGATTGGCCGAATTGGTAATTGTACCCGGTTAGGGAGACTCTTTTTAGAATCTTGGGGAGGAGAAGCAGGAGTTAATGGTTGAGAAATGACAGTTGGGGGATGACAGCCGAGAAATGACAGTTGGGGAATGACAGATGGGAAGTGGACTGGCTAAGGCTGAAAAAAAGGAAGTGATGAAGTTTAAGGAGTTAGAAAGAGCTTTTTACTGCTAGAAGACTTTTGTGGAAGAGAAAAAGTTTACAGTTAACCGTTTAGAAGCTGTTAGAATATTGAGATCTCTTACCATTAATGCAGATGATTGAGTAGCTGGGACAGAGAGGCATGTTTATTTCTGAATCGATTCACTTAATTCATATTGCTGGAAAAGATTACAATAGTGACATAAGTTCAAATATTCTTTTTTGTAATAATTTTTTTAAAGGAATTTGGGTTTACAATATCTTATTAACTTTTCAGGACAGTTAGGTCGTGGAGGAAAAGGCTGACATCTGGGAATGTTGACGACAGGAATCCCTCTTTCCTGGGCTGCCTCTGGTATTGATCCACCCTTCTGCTGTAGATCAGGATGGGTAGCCATGTTAGTCTGTCTGTAGCAGCAGAAAAGGGCAAGAGTCCAGTAGCACCTTAAAGACTAACAAAACATGTGGCAGGATATGAGCTTTTGTGAGTCACTGCTCACTTCTTCAAATACAAAAGCTCATATCCTGCCACAAATGCTCATATCCTGCCACATGTTTCGTTAGTCTTTAAGATATGGACAGGAGATCAGGATAGGCCAGCAGTCTGAGTTAATCTTATTTATTTATTTAAAACGTTTATTAGCTCAAGGTGGCTTACAATATGGATAAAACACATACAACACATAAAATACATTAAAACATACAAAAAAACAAAATTTAAAATCACAACTCAGGACCGCTGGTAAATTTAAACAAATGTGGTCCTTCGACTGCCTCCTAAAGATTGAAAGTGAGGAGGCCAGGTGTACCTCCCTGGGGAGGTTGTTCCATAATTTTGGGGCTGCTTTTGAGAAGGTCATCTGTCATATACTCACCAAACAAACTTCTTTGATTGATGGGATGATCTCCCTGTGATCTTAATTCCCCGGCAGAAACATATGGGAGAAGACAGTCCTTTAGATACCCCAGTCCTTAACCATGTAGGGCTTTAAAGGTCAAAAACAGTGCCCTGAATTGGGCTTGGGAGTGGATTGGTAGCCAGTGTAATTGCTGTGGTATCCAGGGCTGCCGACAGAGGGGGACAAGGGAACGGACAAAAAAATTCAGGGAGTGCAAGTCATGCTGCATCCAGCCAAACATCTTTTTGTTTATTTTTAATGCAGCTCTGGCTGCAGCCATTAGAGGTGCAGGGAAATCTAAGCACCACAAAATGGCACTCTCCTATCAGATAGACTTCCCTTTCTCCAAGACTGAAGCAAACTTCCCTAACAGATGCTAAACCCATCAGCTAGTCCAGCAATGGAGCAGGACAAGCAACCTCAACTGATGGCTACTGCACTAACTGTCAGCCTGCAGCCTGCTAACTGAGGTCATTATCTACAATAGCCTAGCCTTTCTCTCTTCCTTTCCTTGTAGCCAGTTCAGCCAGATCTTGCAAAAGTAGTTAGGGTGTTGCAGCAAGATAAAACAACCTTTCCCTCTCCTTTCCTTAATATAGTCCCTCTTTTTCACACTTTTCTCATTCATTTGTGTCTCCCTCCACCTAATTTTTCCATGTCTCTTTCCCCCCCACCCCTTATTTTTATTTCTTGGTCTCAAGATCTTCTCATCCCTATCCTTCTTGGCAATAGGATGTACTTAAGAGTAGTATAGTAGCGAACTTTTGTTAGTATTAAGGGAATGGGGAGAGTTAATATTTCCCCATGATCTAACAAAGTAGTAAAAGGATGCTTCCCCCCTCTTCCACCCTTTACATGCGTGGTAATGGAACATTAATCTGTGTTAGTGGTTATAGATGTGCAACATAAGTTACAACTCCCAGTTCAGGCACTGGGTTGTTAATCATTATTGTGCTACTGAAAGATCTAATAGCCCTTTGTTAATATCATTAAAAATTTGATTTATAACAAGTACCATACCCAGTCTTTCTCCCCAGTGGGGACCCAAAACTGCACTGTTCTCCTGTTTTGTATTTTATCTTCACAACATCCTTGTGAAGTAGGTCTGGCCGAAAGTATATCACCCAGCAACCTTGTATGGCGGGCTGGGGATCTGAGTATTAGAGATACATGACAGGTTGCTTAAAAACTCTCTTGTTGCATGTTGTCTGTTGTGAGGATAACCTGGTTCAGGGTGTTCCATTTCTCTTCAGTTTTGGCACTGTAACTTCCATCATCATTCTGGTGTTACTGGCCAGTTTTCAAACACGTAGCATTACTTTCTGAGTTATTCCTGCCACAGAGACTCTTACCTTCAGTTGCAAATAGCACAGTGTGGTGGTGGTTTGTCTTACCTGGGCTAGGATTTTCCCATGCCTGTCCATTTGGGCCGTGGAACTCCCACAATTATCCTAAAGCTGGTGGCCGATTTTGAGTCTCCTAGCTTTATTGTCTGATTAGTTATGCCTGCTAGTATGCTATAGTGGTTAAAGTGTTAGGCTAGGATCTGGGAAACCCGGGTTCAAATCCCCACTCTGCCATGGAAGCTTGCTGGGTGACTTGGGCCAGTTACACTCTCAGGCTAACCTACCTCACAGGGTTGTTGCGAGGATAAAACAGAGGAGAGGAGAATGATGTAAGCTGCTTTCGGTCCCCATTGAGGAGAAAGGTGGGATATAAATATAGTAAATAAATAAATGCACTGGCTAGGCTGATCTCATCAGATTTTGGAAGCTAAGCAGGGTCAGGCCTGGTTAGTATTTAGATGGGAGACTTCCGAGGAATACCAAGGGTGTGATGTAGATCCAGGCAATGGTAAACCACCTCTGAATGTTCCTTGCCTTGAAAACTCCACAGGGTTTGCCATGTCAGCTGTGACTTAATGGCATTTTCCACCACCAAATAAATAAAAACAAAAACAAAACATGGACATACAGGCCAAATCTTTTATTACTGTAGGTTCATGGTAACAGCAAGCCAAGTGATTTGTTCGATTTGTTACTATATTTGGTTCAGATCAGGGTCATTGGGAGGGGGAGCAGATGGAATCAATGTCCAGGGGCCCATGATGGCTCTCAGCAGCCCTGGTAGTATCATGATCATATGCTCCTGATAGGTGGATCTGAACAACAGACTAGGAATGTGTTCAGACGGGCAGCTAATCCTGCCATTGGCCCAGCTGTAATTCGAGCTGGATCTTTTTGATCCAGCGTTGCATGACCAGACAGCCCGCCTGTGAAGCGTTTCACCACATGTGACTCCCATGGTGGATTTTCTAGATGGCATCCACTGTGAAGAGCCATGTGGTCAGCTTTTTTTAAAAAAAATCCTGTCTGTGCATGCACATAGGTGCCTCACCATATACTTGTTTCTGCACGCATGTGCGCACTAAAAATGGTAAAAACACAGCCAGCGGTACCTTCCTCTAGGTACCATTTCACTTAACAAAGTTGGCAACGTTCAGGGGACCTTCAGAAACATAACATTGTTTGGATCACTTGAGCAGATCTCTGGGGACATTGCTTGTTTAAGCAGTTATGCGTGTATCGCTAAGAGTTTTTTTTTAATGGTGGCCATTTGGGATGGTCTGGAGACCATCTCTACAGGCTGATTGCGTGCTGGAGATATGACCTGACGGTGGAAAGTCCGGCATTGGCCCGTCAGCCAGCTTTAGACCAGACTTTAACTAGTATCTTTTAGGTACGGATCCCTGATGGGGATCGACGGGCTACTGACAAAAGCGGCATGATTCCCAGATGTTGAGGTCTGGATGTGCACTTTAAATCCACCAGGCACTCATGCCTGGCGCAGCTCAAAAGAGCCATCTGAACGCACCCTGAGTGCAGCATTCTGCATTAGGCACAGCTTCCAAACGCTCTTCAGTTTAGATGTTAGATGAGTCTCTCCTATCTAAGAAACATACCATTCAGGTATGCCCTTGGAGCTGATTCAGACATGCTTAAATGGAGGTAGCACAGCTCTCCATTCAGGGTCTATACCACCTCAGATTTCCCATGTGAGACATTGAAAATTGCAGCAAATCCAGTGTGAATGCAGAGCAGCATGGCTGCTGACGGCCAACTAGATGTTATAACAACATACAGCTCTGCTCCTCCAATTGCTGACAGAAAGTAGGTGGCAGGCCTGATGGGGAGACCAAAAGGGGGACACAGGACAGGGCTGCTGAAGCACTTATTGAAAACAATTATAATAAATTGATTAAAGAAATTAAGAAAGATTTGGAAAAATGGAAAAATCTTCAATTATCATTATTAGGTAAAATAGCTGTAATTAAAATGAATATCCTACCTAGGTTTTTATTTTTGGCACAAACAATCCCGATATTAAGATATAATAATATATTTGCGGAATTAGATAAATTAAGCAGAATATTTATATGGTATCCAAAAAAACCAAGAATAAAATTAAAACTTTTGCAAGATGCAAAAGAAAGGGGAGGTTGTAACCTCCCAAATTGGAAATTATATTATCAAGCAGCATCTTTGATTTGGATAAAAGATTGGGTCAAATTACAAAACGAAAGAGGGTTGACATTAGAAACTGGAGAAAGAATAATAGTATCATAGCGTTGGAAGGGATCTCGAGGGTCATCTAGTCCAACCCCCTTCACAATACAGGAAATTCACAGATACCTCCTCCCATACCCACAGTGACTCTTGCTCCATGCCCGGAAGATGGCAAAAAACCCCACAAACCCTCCAGGATCCCTGGCCAAACTGGACTGGAGAAAATTTGCTTCCTGACCCAAAAGTGGTGATCAGCATTTCCCTGGGCGAGTAAGAAAGGGCCACAAGAACTAAGCACTGATGCAACCCTTTCTGCCCTCCCATCTCATGATCTGCCTAAGTTCACAGAATCACCATTGCTGTCAGATGGTCATCTAGCCTCTGTTAAAAAACCTCCAAAGGAGAAGAGCTCACTACCTCCCAAGGAAGACTGTTCCACTGAGGAACAGCTCTATCTGTTAGGAAGTTCTTCCTAATGTTTAGCCAAAAACTTTCAACCCTTTAGTTCTGGTCCAGCCTTCTGGGATAACAGAAAACAACTCTGCACCATCCTCTTCTTCAAGTACTTGAAGATGGTTATTGTATCACCACTGAGTTGTCTCCTGTCCAGGCTAAACATACTGACCTCCTTCAACCTTTTCTCATAGGACTTGGTCTCCAGACCCCTCACCATCTTCGTTGCCCTCCTCTGGACATGTTCCAGCTTGTCTGTATCCTTCTTAAATTGTGTATCCTAAACTGAACACAATACTCTAGGTGTGGTCTTACCAGAGCAGAGTAAAGTGATACCATCACCTCGCATGATCTGAACACTATGCTTCTGTTGATGCAGCCCAAAATTGCATTTACCTTTTTAGCTGTGGCATCACACTGCTGACTCATTTTCAGTGTATGGTCTACTAAGACCCCGAGATCCTTTTTGCACATACTACTGCCAAGCCAAGTCTCCCCCATCCTATAATTATTTGATTTTTTCCTACCTAAATGCAGAACTTTACATTTATCCCTGTTAAAATTCATTTTATTTGTTTTAGCCCGATTTTCCAGCCTGTCAAGATCATCCTGTATCTTGGCTCTGTCTTCTACCGTATTTGCTACCCCTCCCAATTTAGTATCATCTGCAAATTTAATAAGCATTTCCTCTATTCCTTCATCCAAATCATTTATAAAGATGTTGAACAAAACAGGTCCCAGGACAGATCCATGAGGCACTCTGCTTGTCTCTCCTCTCCAAAAAGATGAGGAACCATTAACAAGCAGTGAAATAAGACAAATGAGGGCTGATATGAGCAAGCAGGGGAAGCTATCTGCCTTCTTTCTCTGAATGGACATAAACTGGAACAGAAACACAGCAGCAACTGAGGAAATTGGCTTCATTTGGATAAGATGTTGAGTTAAGCCTGATTCATCTCATCACTCTAGATTTCAGTTTTGTTCCTAATGTAAATGATACTGCAGCACTTGTTTCCAAAATGTTCTTTGTCTCCTTGTTTGGTATGTATTAGGTTCAGCTGAGTGTTCTCTCCCTTGTGTATCCTCAGGGCATATCTATATTACAAACATATATCAGTTTTATACCATTTTAACTATCATCGCTTCTCTTCCTTGTATTGTACTTCGGTGAGGGAGCTGAGGGTTGTCAGTCAGAGATTTGGAGACCTTCTCATAGAAATACTGTTCCCTGGGGAGAAGAGGGTAACCATTAAACAAATGTAAGTCTATGGTGCAGTTATGCCTTCCAGTGTCAGTGATCAGTGGGTGTTCATTGCAACCATGGTGATTTGGAAGAGTTCCGTACTCTCTTGTTCTTCGTGGATGCATATGGTTGTTGGTGGATCTGGTCCTAGGAAGTGAGGCATCATCCAACATGAATTTCAGTGCAGAGCATGAGAGCTAGTCATGCTTTTGGCAGAACAAACATCCTGTTTATAAGAACCATCCCCCATGATTGTGTTTCTTGCTAGACATTTGCTCCTCATCCGTGAAGAACTTTTCGGAGATGTGATCATTCATTTGCAAATAGGTTTTTCCTTGTTCTTTAATTAGCCTTGTTCTCATGAGCAATATCACAATCTCTCAAAGCCTAGGAAAGAAAAGCAGAGCAGTTCCTCAGTGGGGTGTGGGGGGTTTTGTGTGAGGAAGCTTGGCTCTTGACCCAGCTCACATATTTTCTCATGTCAATTCCACTGTACAACTAACATAAATCTTCCATCTTGGGTGATGTTAAGATGCTTCTGTCTGAAGAGAGGTAAGTGCATTTTGAGAAGGAAAAGAATGACATCCATCATTTTGTTCAGGATTTCTGCCTCCACCTCTTTGAGAGGAGTTAGAGTACTTCATGCCTGAGCTTCATTTCAAAGGGTCTGGCAGTTCCCTATCAACTCTGTACTTGATGAACAGTATGTAAACTAGGTTGTACATAATGTCAAACCATGGTTTGGTACTACATAAAACAAGCATTCTGCTCATACATTCTCACTTCCCTATACCGTGCTACAATCCAATTAGTTACTTCCTCTTTGCTGTAGTCTTCTGGTATGGCCAAACCATCAAACTATTGTTTGTGCTTGCCCTCTACACTAGGATTGCAATTTGCAATCCACAGTTTGAAGCTGGTTTGCAGCCCTAGTTTGGACAGCAAGCACATGCCATAGTTTGGCAGTTCAGTGCTGGTGTTTTTACACAAATTCTCTTCCTATAGAGAAGGCAGGTAAAACACATGTGTGGTCTTAGAGAAGGAAAGAGGTATAGGAGGCATTTGCTGATGTAGGGCTTGAAAGAGACAGCTTCACCTGGATATTAGATCTATGCTGTGAGAAGGACCATTATTTATTCCCTAAAGAGAAGGCATTTCTTCTTCATAACCATAAATTTCAGTTTATCAAGCAGGGCCCTCAACCTTTTTCAAGTTGTTGATCAAGTGGCATTCTGTTTTTCTTCTTTTTAGACAGAAGGAGGAAGAAAAATAAATTGTGGTCTAAAAACATAGCTATTAGCTGCATTTGAACCCTGGTCTTTCCTCCATAGTATTTTGCCTCGAGCTACAGGACTAAAGCTAGTCTTGCTTTTGAAATGGGCTGCCTGAGAAGGAATGGTTAACAGAGGTGAAAGTAAAATGGCACAGTTAGATATGCAACAAGACTTCATAGTGTTTCCTCATCTACTCGGGCAGAATGGAGCAGCTCCAAAGCCATTTGCAGATTCCTGCACCAGCATTTGTTCCTGTGCTTTTCCAGTCTGATTTGCTCTGTATTAATAAATGAGAGAAACATTACAATCCCAAGGAGCAAAAAATCGAAGGAATGAGAACTGTGCCAGAGCTTCTCAGCTAGGCATTCTACTAGTTAAGGCATTTTTGGACTTCATTTGCTACATCATCAGGAATTTTTCCCTAAAAAAACACAACAAATGCTAGACTGTGCTCAGTTGGAATGGACTGTGATTTTTTAAAAAGTTGATTTTACCTGTGAGAAATGGGGTTGGGTGGGGAAACAGTTAACCCTCCCCAGCACAGTAGTGTAAGACTGATCAACTCACCTAATTCTGAATCTGAGTAATCTAACACAATAGGAAGGATACTGAATACAGTGTGCAGGGATACAACTGGAGGGATACAACATGCAGAATTTTTAACCTTTTTCTTCCCTAAGTTACATGCACACCTCATAGCATGCGTTCCCTCACTTTAATGTTGTACAGGATACTATGTAATCAGCTGGAGAAAGCCAGTACTCCCACTCCACCCCAGCTTGTCTGTGGAGTCCCTTGAGAAACTCCTACCTTGTCTGTGGGTGATGTATGATCTAATTTCACTGCTGAACTGATAGGTAAGGGGCCATCAGGTTTTCTATTAGAAGAAGTGACTGTTTGCCTCTATTCACTGTTAGGGATGTTAATACTTCCTGATATTTGATTTGTATGGGAAATCTCCCCCTGTATTTAGCAGCAAGAGTCTTGTTGCGTATAGGGTATTTTCTTGCAGAAGTATAGTGATAAGGACTCTTGTCCCACTTCAGGATACTGCTTTAAGTAATACGGGAGACCTGTGGATCTTCTTGATTGTTAAAGTTCAAATCTATTCAAATCAGCATATGGCCTATATACCATTAAAAACTGATGCAAATTCAATGCCATTATAGTGTTAAATTATGCATACATCAATGCCATAAAACATTTTAATTCCTTTTCATCACAAGTTGTCACACATTTCTTTAGTGTTTAGGAAAAAACCCCAGCTGTATTCTAAAATTTGGAGTATAAGAAGGGAAGATGTGAGGCTCCATTTCTCAATTCTAGTTTAGTTGCAACCTCATTTATCTTTTTGTTGTTTTATTTGTAGTATAACATAGCATTACTTAACCTGAAACATTATTGGAGATGAAGACCACAGTCTTGACTTTAAAAATGAAGAGTAAGACTCATATACACACAAGGTAGAGCTTTCAGTAGCTATTAACCATAATACTAAAAGTGAAGCCTCCGTGTTAAGGTAGTAAACCAGATACTGGGTGCAAATAGCATGTCATGCTTCCTATGGGTACTGTTGGGCTAGATGGATATTTAGTCTGACCCAGCAAGACAGTTGTGTATTCTTAAACAATGTAGTAATAATGAGATCAAGTGTCATGAAGCAGGTTAGCAATATATTTGGGGAAAGGTTGTTGGAAAGGAGGAGGATGTATTCAAAGTGGCCTAAAAACTGCTCCACCTGACTTGCAAATACACTGCTGGTATTCTAAAAACAGGGCTCGATGAACACATTGCTGGCCATCTTCTGTATGTCAACTCTGTACCCATGATGTGCAGTGTCTGCACAGAAGGCAGGTGAAGGAGTTGCGGTTTGCAGAGTTGCAGCCTAGATGTTGGGAAGTACCTTGCCTAATGTATTCTTTATGTTCCCTTGCAGTTCGCCTCCATGACAGCATATCTGAGGAAGGCTTCCACTACCTCGTCTTCGATCTGTAAGTAGGAAATTGGTTTTGACCTCATCTGCAGATGTGCCACATTTTTGCACGTGATGCTGTTGCCCAGTAGTTCCGCCAGACTGCTCCTGGAATTTCTGCGGAATTTCCTAACTGTTAAATACTTTCTCATGTGTTTCTCTAGAGGAGCACCCTAGCTGCTGCATCTTGGTGTGCTTTGGGGAACTTTTCTTGCTCTTTTGAGCAAATGTTGTGTGCTGCTGGGGAGCCGTGTAGGCTGAACTGTGGCATCCTCATTGAAGTGGGTGGAAGAAGGCTGCAGCTGCAGTGATGCCTTTGACATGAAGGGGCGGGTGGGGAGGAGGGGAAAGGAGGATATTGGGATGGTGGTGACTCAGCACCCCTGATACTGTGCCCGTGTAGCTAAACAGCTGTTTAACCAGGGACGTGCACACTAAGAAGGCTTAAACCCTCCCATCGGCTTGAGGGCTCCAGACAGTGATCCTGTTTGCCCCTCTCTTTCCCCCTTCCCTTTGCCACGGACCACGTCCTGTGCTGATTCTCCTTGCAAAGTGTCTGGGGGCTTTTGGGAGACATTGTGTGCTTTGCTTGGCTGCCTCTCACTTCGTTCCAGATATAGAAGCTGGTGATCTCATATCTCCTCCTCTCTGACAGCTCCAGTTAAGCAGCGAGCTATATTTAGCTCTCCTCTGAGTCAGTGCAGCTCCTGCTTTTTCTGGAGTCACACAGACCTTGGCATGTCCCTGGCCCCACAGCAGTAGGATCAAAAACAAAAGGCAGGGGTTTTGCCCTGGGGCCACATGGCAAAAAACACCTGAGGCTGAGCTGTGGGTTATGCCTGTAACTATGTTGTTGCTGTAGCTTCACTGGCTTTTTGTGCAATTGAGCTTCTTGATCCCTTGAAAATCTGGCAGTTCCTGGTACCTGTAGGATGAAGCTGGGTATTTGGAAGGTTAGGGAGGGCTGCACTTGCCCTGCTCAGAATGAAGAAGGCAGGTTGACCTTTTTACGAGAGACATGATGGTGACAGCAGCAATGCGGGGGAAGGGATAACTAAATCCCTTATGGCTCCCTGTGCTAATACCTGCTCTATTCTGCATGACAATGTATGTGCTTGCTTATTGGACATGGTTACCTAAAATATTATCTCATGGGGTTTCCTTAGATTTTTTTGGTTATATATAAAAATCAGTAAAGGAAGGGCAAAATGCCTCATAGAATAATGTTGCAGGCAGTGTTCCCTCTAAGCTGAGTCACATTTTTTTAGCCTTTGGTTTACACATTTTTTTCTTAGCTCAGGAAGGATGGCTCCAGAGCAAGCTAATTTGTGCAGCAGCCAAAATTGCTCGCCCACAACTTTAATGCCAGTAGCTCACAAGGTAGAATTTTTGCTCACAAGACTCCACAGTTTAGAGGGAGCATTGGTTGCAGATGCTTATTTCTTTTCCTGGAGTTAATTTAGCCAGTGTAGGACATATCCATTACATTAGTTTCTTTTGGTCACTTTTTGTCACTTGAATAATAAATGGAAATGCAGGAAGCTGGTAGGAAAAAGTACTTAGGAGTTACTACAGTAGTGTAAAAATTCCTGTTTCATTCTGGTCTATACATACTTTGACGTGTGTGTGTGAGAGAGAGAGAGAGAGCATGCTCACTGAATATATATCTGTCCATTTTCTAAAATTGCTGCCTGGACAAGAATGTCAAAATCTGCCTAGTCAAAACCTGGCCCGATTTTTATTGATATATTCTGTGTTGTAAAATGAATCCCAACAGGGTGACTATGTTCATGTTAGGGTTTTCTTCTTTAAAATTGCCTTATATCCCACTTCCATGTGGAAACATCCATACTTTAAGTGCAAACGTGCCAGAGCTTCCCAAACTTCTTGCTTAGAATGAAAAATACTGCTCAGCTAATGGTTTAGCTCTGTTTACTGGCTATCCCTCATGTTAAGGGCCCTCCTGGATATGGAGTGCATTAGAACTGGTATCCATCATTAGGCCTCTCAAGCCTGTTCTTCTAAAGCCATCTGAAAAATCTGAGAAGCGCAGATGTTCAGCACATCTGGATATTAAGTAGTGTAGCCTTCTGTCTCATCTGAGCACTTCCCAAATTAACCTTTTAAGTCACAGACCTCATCCTGCTAGCCATTCCTGTGACAAAAATCTTAATGTTGGAAGGATTTGTGCATGTGTCTTATGAAAAACACATTTGTATGTAGAGTTCTTCCCAGATCCTCTTGAACAGACACACGTAACAGACCTTCCCTCAATATAATTGCAATCTCCAGAGTGACTTGTCAGAACTTTTATCATGACCTGATATCAGAACGTGGAGCATATCCCTGAGTTTTCTTTCATTCAATTTTGCTATTTCAAATTTCAAAATAACTATAGGGAAAAAATCCAGGAGACAGTGAGAGGAGGAAGAGAATTTGGATTATCTTGGGAGTTCTGATTTGCAGACAAATTACTGCAGATATTGTTGGTGCAGGTAAGAAGGGAGGTGGCTGTCAGAGAAGCAGCCGCAACAGTTTTTTTCTCTGCAAATGTATGAAGTTATTCTCTTTGCTGTCACATAGGAAACCATGCATACTTTTCATAGCCAGGCAGCACAGAGGGAAGAAGCGGGCAATACAGCTGTAGCCCTGTGTGGGTTAGAGAGAGAACAAGATTTAGAACTGCAGTGACAGCATGAAAAGAGCCAGCGCTTAGCTTGGGAAGCCAGGCTAAGCAAATTGTCCTCTGCTTTGGACCCAAGTGCCCTTTGTGCGAGGTTGTCCAGTTGGCAGCATCTACAAGGTTCTCTTGTGATGACAAGGGAATATCTTTCCAAGTACTGAATTTCTAAAGTTAGAGGAGCCAATTCCAAAGCCTTTTCTCCAATTCCAGAAGTGGTTACTCAGTGGTGAGGGAAATTTCTGGTCATGATCATCTTGACCTGTTCCAGAGCTCAACCATGGTAGGTTCTGCAACTAAGCCCTGGTGACCCCTGGCTCAAATGAAAAGCATGCCCCGGTTTCCCCTTCCCACTTTGGGTTGGGTATGCCTTTCCTTCTTTTTGTTTGGTTCAGTGGAACCTTGTGTTCCGTGCCCCAAAGGCCGCCATTCTTTAAGTCCTTCCTAAATATTTGAAGTTGATGAGATAGGAATTAATAAAACAAAACAATTAATGAAGCAAAGATACAATAAAGTGTCTCTTCTGGGCCTGTAGGAAGAGTTGGCCAGCCCTCTTCTTTCAAATATGGAGCTTCCAAGGACTAAGTGCACACTACCCTCCCATTTTACCTGATGGGTGAGGAGCGCTTTGTATTTGGGTAAAGGAGAACAAGTCTCCCCTCCCCTCTTGGCTCAGCAGTCTCTCTTTTGTCATGTGGAGGTGACATTTCAAGAGCTTTATGGCATAATGAGGAAATACAGAACGAAAAGACAATCTTTCCCTTCCTAAGCCCTCAGCGACTTGCCTGTTCACTGATTTCTCAGATTGCCTCCTTCCCTCTAAATCCGTCAAATACATCTTTTCTAGTAAGGCCCATGAAAGAAAGTCAGTAGCTACAACTAGAGAATTACATGAATTTGCAGATATGTTGTGTGTGAATAACATCCATTCCCCTTTTGCTCACCAATATACTCCCTTATTCACAAACATAGATGCAACCGGTCACATGCAAACCTCGTATAAATCCATCATTCATATAACAGAGTTGCACATGTACAACTTTGTCAGCTGTACAGTTTAACAACAGGCCAATGTTTTGGTAGTGGTGCCAGCCATTGTCCCCTCTAAGCTGTGCATGTGAGCAGCCACTCATTAACACAGGACGCCCCACTCAGCAACAATCTGGAGCTGCGCAGGATCTTGCAGTGCCCATTGCCCATTTTACAATTACAGCAGTTATATTCCGCTCAGGATGTGAACTGCTCAGTAGAGAGTAAAAATTAGAGGGAACTAAAAAAAATAACCATAAATAAATAAATAATTTGTTTGATTGTTTGTTTATGTGTGTTGAGATTTTTATTCTGCCCTCCACAAAGCAGGCTCAAGGTGGATGACAAAAACCGTGTTCAAGACTCGTTACAATAAAATCATATTAAAATCATTAAAACAATAAAATTGCACAAGATGGAATCAAATGGGCCCTTTCTGTTGATTGGGAACTAGAGCAGGGAGGCCAACTGAGATGGATGGCCGCTGCCTCACCCGAAGGCCTGGCAGAACAGCTCCATTTTGCAGGCCCTGTGGAACGGTAGAAGGTCCCGCAGGGCCCACAGTGGTGCCAACTCCATTCTTTTCTAAACTTCCCACCAACTCTAGAGTATCCCATCATAGTCCTTGTATGTTGATCATTTTTTACAACTTCAGAGCAACTGGAATATTCATAAACATTTCAAGCCATATTTATTGACCTTTGTCAGCCAATCGCTGTGGAAATTTCAGAGACAGTAGCGTGTGTTAAACTCTGCAACAACAAGAAAGAAATTGAAATAAATCTGTTGTTAGAGACCAATTGACAAAGTCATTATTTCCCCCCCACAAATCTAACTGTTTTGTGCTTTAATCTGATACCTCACTTGACTCCTTGCAGACATAGTTTGAGCTCTGAAAGATTGTTTACAGCTGTCTTGGAATTTGCCAGTAGATATCTCACTGACAAGAAGAATATAAACTAGTACAAATATTGATATTTGTATCTTTCCATCCAGGCCATTTACCAAACATATGGTTGATAATTCCCAACCTTGACAAATATCCCTTCTGACTAAAATAATATCACATGTACTCAAATGCTTATTGCTATTAGACATGTATAAAAGGATCTATGTATACAGGCAAAGTTTCCTTCTTGACGTTCTATAGCAGGGGTGTCAAACATAAGGCCTGGGGGCTGGAAGCGGCCCGCCCCGGCCTTTTACCTGGCCCACAAGCTACTGGTATGTATGGAAATGTAAGGTACTCCCCCTTTTATGGTGTCCTTTGGGGAAAAACTAGTCTTGATTAAATACATTTATTGAGGCTTTTGTGGATTCCCCAGTAAATCAGTTGCTTCCACTGCTATAAATCAATTGTTTTTGTTTGTATTGTGAGTAAAAAATAATATTGTTTATTGGGTCTGTCTGTGTCCTTTATAAAGTTTATATCTTTATGTTTTATGGCATACATGACCCAGCCCAACAGTGACATTTATTTCAGATCTGGCCCTCATAACAAATGAGTTTGACACCTCTGTTCTATAGAATTACTCCCCTCACTAGCAGCACTACGTTCATTTGCCAGTATAGGTGCAGTCGTTTAGAAACCCCATTGTCTACCATAACATTCCTTATTATTTCATCATCTTTTCTTCAGGATTTTCTCAGTGCCACCTATATTGCCAGCTGCCTCTGTGCATTAGAATGTTAAGCAACGTAAATGACAGAATATGGGAAGAGCAGTTCTTTTGGGCATTTGCCAGTGACAAGCATATTCATAGCAGGTCACTTGCAGGGGGTGGGGGGGTTAGATCTCAGGCTGTTCTGGAAATGGCACTAGAAGAATGCCACAATAAACTCCTCTTTACTTTCAGTGCTGCAGCACTTCACTCTCATGGGGGTGTTCTGAGCAAAGTTTCAAATGTAGGGCAAACCTGAGTCTTTGTTAGCAACATTTCTGGAAGTAGCAGTAAATCAAACAAAGGAGGCTTGTGGTCCTTAAAGACTAGCAGGCACATTGTGGTGTAAACTTTTGCGGATTAGAGTCCACTTCATCAGATGTGTGGTCTCTGTTGTGTTTCAGGGTCACGGGTGGGGAGCTCTTTGAAGATATCGTCGCCAGGGAATACTACAGTGAAGCTGATGCAAGGTGAGTGGTAACACCATCTCCACCTGTCCCACTCCAACCTTCTTCCTTACCCTCCCCCACCCCTTCTTTCTGTTCCCTGATCCCATGCCAGCTTGTACCTGTGCAACATTAACCCATCCATGACTGGGACGAGGGGTTGGACTCAAAGGTATCACAAGGCTACAGCAAAAATCTGTATCCCCTTGGCACCGGTGGTTGCCATGATGTGCCCCTTTGCCACATCCAGAGCCCCTCCGCAGCTATTCAGGCTAACAATCCGATTGCAACAGAGAATGGGGCGTCCGAGAAGATAGAATTTTGGCAGGTGCTGCTTGTTACGTCACAGTGCCCATGCATTGAGGAATACTGCAATTCCTTCTTCTGCACAAAAGTACAAGAGCTCCTTCCTCGGTTGCATCTGATTGCCCTTACAGAAATCTGTTTCAGAATGGACCTTAAACCAAGTCAGGCCACCACAGCTCCTTTACTCTAAGGAAAGACGGGTAGGGAGCCGAGCTTTGACTTAAGAGCTAGTGGGCCAGCTGGCTGGCTGGCTGAAACATGAAATGGACTTGAGGCTGAGTATCAAAGACCTGAAGGGATGTAGCACTTGCAGGACACAAGGTTACAGAAGCAAAGGTCAGCAACAATTCTTCAGCTTCCTGAACCTGGTTCAGTTTCAGATAGATTTCATTTTTGCCTAGGTTAGGTTTATGAATAATCTCATGGATGCTGTCCTGTTCACTTTAGCTGGGCTGTTTGGAGACTGTGGGTGAAAATGCAGCACGGTCTGCAAGTCAGTGGAAGAACTGAAGCAAATCACTTTAGCTCAGTGTCAGACTGGGAAATCTGTAACAGTTTCTTAATAGCATGTTAAAAATGCTAACTAGGGTTGCCAGATCCAGGTTGGGAAACTCCTGGAGATTTGGGGATTGAGCCTCAGGAGGACAGGGGCCTCAGTGGGGTACCATGCCATAGTGTCCGCCCTCCAAAGCATCCGTTTTCTCCAAGTGAACTGATCTCTCTAGTCTGATGAGCTGTAATTCTGGGGGATGCCCAGGTCCCACCAGGAAGCTGGCATCCCTAATGCTAACAGAAGCCATAAGGAGCCCTGATTTGAATTGAGACATACAGGAGAGGGGAAGTTTAACCCTCATGGTTTCACTAATTGGAACCAAACTGCATATTGTTAATCTTCAGTAAAGAGAGACAAAATGTGGTCTGTCCTTCTTTTCCCTATGAAGACTAATAGCAGCGTGATAGAGAGATGGGCTTTGATTATAAAAACTGTGCAATGGAGATAATTAATCCAGGCTCCCCCATGGTCACATTCAGATTGGACCCCCTGCATGGCTTCTGTTGTATCAATAAACATTGGGAAGTTCTGCTCATGGATCTCCCTACATCTTGTATGTTTCTACCCAGAGAATTAGCCCTTGTTGGCAAAGAGCTGTGAAGTGTGAGAGTAGTCAGGTTGAAGGGCAGCATCAGCATTGAACTGCAGGGTTTGAAAAGAATCCAGGATTGGAAGGGTAACTGATGGCATTCATGGTCTGCCATGGTAGGAGCTCACCATTTGATTACAAAGGAGCAGTGGCTGTGGACTGGAATTGAAGAGTATCAGTAAAGCTTGGGAACAGAACTAGCATCTCTCTCGTTTCAAGAGATTTGCTGAGGGCTGAACTGCCTGAGTAGGAAATGCACTCTGAAGATTGATTCTTATGTGAAAGGATTGTTATCGTAGCTGCTTGTCTTGTGGCTCTTTCTCAATCTGTTCTGGAACTATCAGAATGGGGAGAAGTGGGATTGTAAGAAAGAACCTTATCAGGGAGATTGCTGGCTTTGCTTGATCCATTCCCCTTCATTTTCTGCATAGTTCTTCTCTTTCTGCATACCAAAGTGGCAAGGGGACAGCAACTGTTCTGTTCCTTTAACGTAAGACCCTACATTATATCTTTGACTTCAAACTTGGTGGCAAGCCAGAGATCCCTTAACTAAAGCTCTCTCTCCCCCCCCCCCCCCCCCCGTGACTCCATTGTTTTCACTGTGAGCTGACCAAAGGTGCCTCGCCATAAACCACAGCATAATTGGTTAGGACACATTTCCTTTTGTTCGTAGATCACCCAAGATAAATGGAATAGAATACCTGAGTAACTGGTGCTTCCAAACATTGCAGCTGGATGTGGAAAAGGCAGAATCAGGCAACTACAGTTGTCTGACCATGATACTATTCTAAAAAGTTGCTCCCAAACACAGTATGTGAATAGTGTTGCAGTAAGAAGGAGAAAATGGTATCTTTACTTGCTGGGAAACTCCCTTAGACCAAGGGTTCCCTGGAAAGCAGCCTGGTGACCAGCTGCCATCACATCCTGAGAACATCTAGACTGTCACGCTGAGAAGGCATTCTTCCAGCACAGTTCTAGAGCAATAACAAAGTGACATGGTAGAAGCCCTAGAAGATGCCTTGTAACCAACTTAGTAGCACCCATGCAATCTAGCACATGGGGAAGAGATTAAGAGAAATAAATTGTACTAAGTGAAACCAAAAAAAGTCTTTATTAAAAATACAAAAGAGAGGAAAAGGTGGTTGGGTTCAGAAGGTGGTGGAGAAAGGGCAAAAATCACAATACAGGGAAAGGCACACAGGAACAACAGCACAGAGAGGTTCAAATGAAAAGCAATACAGTTGAACTAAAAACACAGGGCCTAGGCTGCTTCAGAGCAGGTACAGAGTTCTTTGGGGCAACAAGAAGTTGAAGGGGTCATTAATCCCTACCCAGCTGAAGGCTGAAAACTGAAGAAAAAGGAGAATTCCAAATGTCTAGCTATTCATTGGATCTAATTGGATTCCATTGGATATGGAATTGGACCTAAGCCAGCCTCTTTTCTGAGTGTAACAAGCTGCTTTAGTGGATCCCAAAGCTCCATCTCCAATGTCAGAGGCTACTGTTACCAATCAGAGCTGTATAACCTGTAGCCTTACATCCATGAAGTATCTGGTGATGGCTCTGAACTTCCATGACAAACTGTGGCTCTAGTTTAAATGCGATTGTCCTTTGTCCAAAGGGGATTAAGTCTGCCAGGATGGTCCAATGTGGAATGGAAGTGAATGGGTCCTTCCAATGAACCCCCCCCAGGGGTCCAAAATCCCAGACCCTCTAGGTGGCACTCTTGAGCCTTAGTAAGTTCTAGGGTTTCTGTTGCAAATAGGACTTAAATAAAATTTGCTAAGCTATATGACCGTGTGCCATGAGAGAATATTGACAGCCTCCCTTCAGCACAGCGGGGAAACATGGCAAGTTGCCTCAACCAAGGAATTTTTTGCGGCACATTCCTTATGAGGAAGGGATGCAAGTATCAGCAGTATTATTCCCAGTACTAGGCTTGGGTAGGTCTGAGCCAGTTAGAGAGACCACCTACAGCTAGAACTAGTAGTATCCACTGCACTAAATGAGAACAACCAAATGCAGTATTTTGAGGGAACTGAGGAATTTACGGTGCAATCCACTTGTGTATTGAAACAGTGTAGACATGGGGAAAATCCCAAGTTTGGGAGGGCTATAAAAGCTTGCACAGGGGAGAGGGCCAGGTTATGGGAATGTGTCTGCTTCAGTGGGCTGGGATGTGGGTGCAACAAGGGGTAACCTTTGATACCAGCTGTGACTGATAGTGTATGTCAGTTATTTCTCCCCAGATGGCTTAACAAGTGCTACAGAAAGCAGGGAAACATGGACGTTTTTTTGTGATGGCTGTGGGCATGTGTTTGGAACAGTGTTAGTATCATTTCTCAATAACTTGAGAGGAAAGAGGCTAAAGGAGTCCTTGGGCAGGCCATCAGATTTGTTTCTTGGGTCTGGTTTCCACTTTCATTCCCTTTTAGCCCCACTGATCTGTGCCCTTCCACCTTCTTTTGATTCTACCGAGTGGCGTCCTATTATTTATTTTCATCTTCCATGTCTTCCGTAACCCCTGAAGTGAAAATGAATGTTGGTCGACTGGGGGAACTTAATGCACTCTGGGACAGACCTTATCCAGCGTAGTACAGATATCTTTTATGCTTCTCCCTGCCTCTCAGGTTCCAGTGGGCTTCATGTGGTTTGCCCTGTTGTTAGTGATTCTATTGTTCAGACCCTGTTGGGACTCTGAGCTCCATGCATCTGTGTAATAGGACTTTTGCTAGGTGTCTGGATTTCCTCCTGGAATATGGGGCCAAAATCTATCTCTAGGTTTTCATCCTGGGTGCTACCATGGAGACATAGAGACACATTGCAGGAAACAAGAAAGTAAGAAAAATGGTTTTATCAACAGACTGTAGCGTGTACTCTCAGAAGGCCTAGAAATTTGTGGGAAACGATGATGGCAGTTTGGAAGCATCACTGTGTCCAGGCCTAATGGCATCTGGATCATTTTGTGATACCTGTACTTACTTGTGAGAAGAAGGAACTAGAAGGTTGGAATTGAAGGGTGTCAGATGAGCGGGGTTAATGTACCACTTGTCTGTGCAGTCTCTCTCCTCTTTAAAATGGATTCTTGCAGTAGAGGCCCCACTTTCAGAGAACTTCCTTACATTTTGGTTGCATTTCTCAGTCCACTCTAGAAGTGGATTCTCAGATAGAACCATATTCTCAGAGCAAGTGGCAGGACCTAAGATGTGTACATGGTTAAAGTTACTTCTTTACAAAGCCATTTTGGTGCCTGAGCATACCTTTCTGGGGTGGGAGTGAGGGTGGGAATGAAACTCTAATGGTAACTGAACAAATGGACAATTGGCATCCCCGTTTAATGATACCCTAAAGTAGGTCAGTTCACTTCACTCAGTCCACTTCAGCTTGTCTGATGATTAGGCCAGCCCTGCTCCTTTCCTATAAGCAACAAATATAGAAAGTTAGTAGTTGTAGATTTTTCGGGCTGTATGACTGTGGTCTTGGCATTGTAGTACCTGACGTTTCGCCAGCAGCTGTGACTGGCATCCTCAGGGGTATAACACAGAAAGATGGAGTGCTCTCTGTGTCAATGTGGGAAGAAAAATGGTAGGCAGGTAATTTATATCTACTCAGGAAGGTGGAGTATTCTCCGTGCATCCCACCTTCTATGAGGGTCCTGCAACCATGGGAATGATCCTTCTGGGGACTGGAAAGGGCCGGAAGAACAGAGAGCAACTCTGAGCACAGAGTGATAGGATACATGCCACTTTGGCTCAGATCAAGCTTCCTCACAAAGTTGTTACTAGGATAAAGTTAGCATCATCCTATAGGAACACTGCCCTGAGTTCCTTAGAGGAAGTGCGAGATAAGCTGTTGTCTCAGTCTGAGTAAATTTCCCTTTCTTCCACTTGTAAATAAAAAAGAATGCTTTCCAGATGTTGCAAGAGTCTGAGATGTTCTCTCTTTGGGCTTTGAACGTATTGCTTTGACCTTGCCTAAGCACAGGACTGTGCTTTTAGGAGTCATTTGTATAGTGGTGACACTTAAGATATTGAGGTGCCTCCAGCTTTGACAGCCTGACCAGCCATGAAGAGATTGGGTATTCCCTGACCTAGCTGTATCCTTGTGCTGTATCAGCAAGGTTTGCAGAGAGAATCTAAAAGAGAACCCATGAGAACACTTGGTCCCCAATCTTAACTCACCACTCCGTTAAATACACATTCAGAAGTGTGATGTTATCTGTAGCCCTTCCTGGACTGCACTGTTTAGAACCTAAGAGCAGCCCTGTTGAATCCAAATCAAGTTCCATCTGGTCCAGCATCCTGTTCTGCATAGTGGCCAACTAGGTGCTTCCAGAAAGCCCACAAAAAGGGGGCATGAAAGCAGTAACTTTTCCTTGCTGTTACCTCCCCAGCAGGTGGGGTTCAGAGGTGCCCTACCTCTCAACATGATGTTTCAGTTTAGTCATTATGACTGATAGCCATAGATAGAACTATCCTTCCAGAAGTTATCTTGTCCCTTTTTAAAGCCATCTGAGCTAGCAGCTGCTACCACATCTTATGGTGGAAAATTTCATCTGTTAATTATGCAAGTTGTGAAGAAGTACTTCCTTTTATCAGTCTTGAATCTACTACACATCAGCTGCATTGGGTGTCTCCAGTTGCTGTGAGAGGGAGAATAAATTCTACTATTCTCCCTGTGATGTGTAATACTATACAACTGTCATGCCCTTCCTCTTTTGTCATCTTTTTTTTCTTTAGAACTGTGGTGTAGCATTATGTATTCAGATACTCCCCTATATCAGAAGCTCTGTACTGAAGGGAAGGTGTCATTGGGGTTGATCTAGCCTCTCCACAGTGAAAAAGTATTTTACATGGAGAAGGCCTTCAAACACGCAATTCCCCTTCTGTAGCTTGAACTTGGTACCACATGATTGTTCTGAATGTACAGCTTGACTCTTAAGATGATTTTCATCAGGCTTGTTCCTTGTTCAGTCCCCTGGGATTGCCAGCTGAAGTTCAGAATCCAGCGATGATTACAAAGTCCATCTTGATTTCCAAGCTCCTAGCTGAGTTTGCAGGGTAAGAAAATTGTTTCAAAGACATAGTGGAGTAACAGCTGAATGAGGAAGGACAGGGGAGGCATGGTAGTCATAGCACTTTTACAAAGTCCATTTTCATGTGTTGTTCCACCTTCAATACATCTAGTGCCCTTCTCTGGCATCTTATACTTTGTCTTTCTGTAATCCTGTGGCATCAAGGTACAATTTCTCTCCTTGTGGTAATTCTGCACTTGTAACCATTGGTCACATGAAAAGGGAAAGCAAAGCCCCTGGTGCTAGGTCTTCCCCCTCTTCTTCCATTCTGTAGAGATGTCCAGTGAATCAACGTTTAGAAGATTTGATCCCCTTTTAGATCAAGCATCATAGCCATCCACCATCCTCTCATTTCCTTCTTTCCTTGGCTCCCTTGGGAACCAAGACTATTTGGCTGAGTGGTTCTTCACTGTCACATATGTAGAATTCTCCTATATATTTCATGAAATATCACAAACATGCATATACCCATTTTTAAAACAGATTCTTAGAGGAGAATTGTATAGTTGTAATGTAACAAAGGTGGGTTTAAGATTGTGAAATACATAAACAATTTATGTGCTCAAGGCCAAATGCAAGTGAGCCAATGAACTTTGAGTATGTCTACAATAAAGTCAGATTTTGGCATGATTTGTCCTTGTAAATCTTAGCACTTATTCAGTTCATACTTAATACTGTAATAAATAAAACATTAACCATTAGTACTTTATGCAATTGGTTCTTTAATTGGCCTCAGCACTAGTAATAGCTGTTTGGACAAAATAAAATACCCTTTCCCCTCTTTAAATTCCTGTAATCTTTGTCATGATCTCAGCTGTTCTGACTATATGAGTGCTGTTTTATCTTTTGAAAATTATGTTTTTGACCTGATTATAAACGCATCTATCAGTTCTCCAGCCTTAACAATTCTTTTCAGTTTTGTCTTTTTTCCTAACTTAGCACATGCTTGTGTATTTCACTATCCTCTAGTTGTGTCTATCTAAGCTTTCTTTTTGTGTTAGGGTTTGTACACTCCCTAAATTATCTCTGTCTTTAATAGAGGCTTACAGTGTACAGATTGGAAGACATTTGGATACAGTACATGGCTGGCACCAGAAAGTGACAAACATGTGAAGGGGTCTATAAATGTTTGAAGGGTTCTGTGAAATGATGTCATGCAGCCTTTAATTCATCCATTACTTTAGAGACTAGCGGGTAGGATGGATTAAAAAACTGCCAAAGCATGAGCAGCACAATCTTGCTGATAGCAGGGTAGAGGTATGTCCTGCCCGTACTTCAAATGAGAAGCCTGCTAAACATGAGCAAGAGTGTTGAGTATCATATATATAAGCTGTAGGAAGCACAGTTCAGAGACAACAAGGTCCCAGGAGTGAGAAAACAAAATAGTAAAGATTTGAAAGAAGATGTGTCAATATGGGTGTGGCCTTAAAACCAATTGTGGTGCTTACTTGTAGTGCTAAATTCCATACAGCTCAAAAGGCAAATGTTGGGGATATGCAGTGGACACATGCTAGGAGTTGCAGTCTAGCAATGGCTTTCTGTTGTATGTTCGCCCCCCGCCCCCATGTGTCCTTGAATGTGTTTGGAGGTGTGAAGCTCTCCTTTTCACTTTATGGTGCTTAGTGCTGCAAAGATACATGCAGCAACCACAATTACCATTTAAAGTTTAAACCTACTTTTAATCTATATTGAGTGAGAAAAGTTATATTTCTATCCTGGAGGCTGTTTGTCTATATAAAACCTTCAATCTTTGTTATTATTAATTGTTGTGTATTCAGGTAAGGCTGAAGAGTGGAACTATGGCACTAGAACAACAGGCACAGAAGCTGATTGGGGAAAGTACGGCACAGGGCTGGAAAGAAGAGGCACTGGCAGAGCAAAGGCAGAGGGTTCCAAGAGCAGAGGCCTGGATTGATAAATGCACAGTTGAGGGAATATCTCCAAGAGCTGCAGAGTGCCAGAGTCTGGAACAGCAAGGCTTATATTAGAGTAGGGTTAAAAGGAGCTGTGAGTAGGAGCCTAGTTTTGGAGCATTAAGGTGGGCTAAAGGTGTTATCAGGATCATGTCCACATGGGATTATGGCCCTGCAGTCCAGATGTGCAAGTGTTTTTATCCCATGGTAGTTCCTGTGAAGGAGATTTCTAGCCCATCTTTTGTTAAGTGGTTTATACCACTAACTTCCTATATTGAGCATGCGGTTATTCTGGGGGTAAAGTTCTTTCCCTAGGATATTTCCAGTGCATATGGTTTTGGACTGGGTTACCTGGGCATGATCTTTCTGTCCAGTGAATCTAAAAACATAGTAGCTGATGATTTCGCAGGTCAGGAATACCCCTTGGGAGCAAATGCTGTTCATGAAAGCACCTGGCCATGTTAATGTCATGGATTTCTTCCCTTCCCTAATCACATGCAAGGGGATCTTTCCCCTCTGTTCTTTTTGGTTTTAGTTAAGATGGAGGTGAATGATAGGACTCTTTTTGCCTCTCTTCCCTTAGCAGTGGAGCTCCTTTTCACAACTTCTGTAGCCCCACGTGATCTCTTGGGGTGGGGAGAGGGAGGGAAGGAAAGACTCCCTCCCTTTGTATCTGTTTCCCCATTCTCAGACCCTGACTGTACATGGTTCCTGGTGCCATTAACAGCCATCTGCACACACCTTGTGATAACCCCCTGTGGTCTCTGAGCTTTCACAACATTGTTTCTCTCCTTCTCTTGTCCCCATATCCACCCTGCCCCCTGTCCCTTTCTGTCTGTCCATCTGTCTGTCCCTGTGGATCTTCCCCCTTCCCTGTTCCCCTTTTACTTTTAATCTCTGGATTTTGTTTCCTTTCATGCATATTTGGGTTGTCTTCTTTCACCACCTGTTTCTATAACCTCCCTGTGCTTTGTTGTTCTTCTTGTACCTGTCCCACTTGTCTCTTGCGTATTATTTCTTCACTTCCCCCCAAATCCTCGTTGTCTGCCCCCTCCTCCCCAACCTGCCTTCTCTCTTCCTCCCTCCCTTCCCGTTTTGTTTTGCAGTCACTGTATCCATCAGATATTAGAAAGCGTAACTTACATTCACCACTATGCCATTGTGCACAGGGACTTGAAGGTCAGTATATATATGCCTTTCACCCTCTCAGAATGTTGGGCGGGGAGCGTAGGTTTTTGCCATAATAGATTGAACCTGGACAGGTCCAACACTCAACCCTGCCAGTTTCCTTTTATTTTTGGCATATCGGGGGGATATATTCAGAGTTGATTTCTTCCCAGTCTTTTGAACTTGCATGATAAAATACTTCTCTGTACACAACTCAAGTAAGACCAGTTGGGGCAGGCAGGTAGTGAAATCTGAGACTTCTCCCACCCAAGGTGATGTTTGACCCAGATGTTCCATCAATTACAGCATACCTGGGACCAGCAATTATTTTTTTCACATCAGGAAAAAAAAGAAAGAAATGAAAGCAGTTGTCTTGATTCTATTAGCATTCATCATTTCATCTTTCCCGTCCCTCCCCTCTCGTGCTTGTGTGCGCGTATTCTTTCCTTTTACTTCTCCCTTCTGATCTGCATCTTTTTATCGTGTTTACCAAAATCCCTCCTCCCTGACTCTTGGCCCATTTTCTGTTTGGACCAAAGCATTTGCTTGTTGCCTTCAAGGTCAGAGGTGATTCAGTATAGGGAATGTGGTGCATGGCCATCAACCCAGACAAGGAGGGGCTCTGGGATCTGCTTGAGGTCTTGATTGCTGAAGCTGGTCCAGGTGATGACATTGCTCAGTGTACAATAGAAATTTGACTTAGAAACTTGAAAACTCCCCTGAATCCATTCTGTTTGATGGCAGGAGGGATGCTCTTCTTGACTTGGATAAAAGGACAGCATTTGAGAATGAGGCTGTCATTCTCATACAGCCTGTGAGCTGATATCACATCATGGCTTTTGGTAGGGAATGCTCCTCACCGTGGACCATGTGCATGGGGATTTTCATTTTTTTACTTATGCAATCACTTGTATGCTCAAAATACAGATCGTAGTGCTGTTTTATAAATATCTGGTACATCTTAATTAAGACCTTTGCATGCAGTTCTGCTTGCCCCACCTGAACAGTGGTACAGTGAAGCTAAAGAGGCTGAAAGAGGGCAACAAAAAAATCAAAGAGTTGGGTCACCTTTCTTAAGGGGAAAAGGCTTGAAGCTAAAAAAACACCCCTACGGACCAAATTATCCCTTGACTTTGGGAGTGCTGTGGTTGGAACTCCAGGCAAGTATTTTGGCCCTAGCATGCGGCTTTTGGCAACGGGAGAGAGAGCTGATATGGGCTGGGGCCACAGCATTGAGGGAGGAAGCTTTTCAGGACCCAAAGACATGTCTGGCATTCCAGTCATAAAACTCTAGCATAGTGTGTTCTGTGGCTTTCACAGTAGTTAAGATAGAGGTTTGTTATCACAGACAGTAAAGGGAGTAAATGAAGGAAAACTCTTCACTCTAAAAAATTAATAATTAAAGGCTAGGAGCCCTTTTGAATACTTTGTCGGTGAGGGAGGATACAGATTGAATAAACTAAACTAAAAGGTGGGAATTTGGAGGTAATCCAATGAAACTGATCAACAACAGTTTTGAGGCAAACAAGAGGAAGTTATTGACAGTTAACATACGTTCATTAATGTTAGATCTACTACTGCCCAAGGCCAATGAAGTCATAAATGCAGAATCAATGTACATTACCCCCAAAGGTGGGGGGGGGGAGTATTTTCACATCAAGAGCATAGGGATCCGATCCCTTTCTGGTCAGCCCACTCTTTAAAATATAGATCAAAAAAACCCTGGGATGATACCCCAGCAGAACAGCTGCTTCTCAGAATGAGAAAATTGTGCTGCTGGCCCACATGGGCATGTCTAACCAAAATGAACCAGTTGCCTTCGTATATGGTAAAGCCTTTCTTTAGGGAGACAGAGATGGTCTTCATCCTCGTATTCCTGTGATCTTTTGGCTCTAATTACACTTGTTTCCAATCTGCTGGGAGGTGGAGGCTAAGATAGCCTCACATGATAGAATGTACTTCCCTATTAAAATACTCCCTGCACGTAGAAAGCTAACAAATCAAGAAATACAGTTGTAGCCAGCCCTCCACCCTGACATCTTGCACACGGAAACACGGAGCATTCCATCATGTGAGCTCCCACCTGCTTTCTAAAACGGTACAGTTCACAAGCAGGCTTATTACCTTCCCTGCAGCAGGTGAAGACTTTCTCTTGGAAGACAGATTTCCTCCTGGGTTTTGGCTTGGAAGATTGCTGCTGTATTTTAGGAGGCAAGCTAGCACAACAGCAGCAGTACTGCTGTCTCAGAAGGGGCAGGAGTGGGGAAAGCCTATGCTGTGAGTAGATACGGGGAAGACTGGATGTTCTAGATACTCTTTCTACCTAGTTCACTTCCTCGAATTCATCCCAGAACAGTCTGGGATAGGAGGTTAAGCTCATCAAGTAAGTTCCTCCCTAATTCCATTATAAACCATGGCTTTGAATGCTTACCCTGCTTTGATTTTGGACTGACATTCACCTTCCTGCAGAGAAACTAACTGATCTTCGTTTCCTTCAATAAAGCACATTCTTCCCCTTTTCCTAGTTTGCCTGTATACTTTAGGTTCTCAATCTAATACTTCATTTTAAACCAATAATGTGTCACATTAATAAGTGGTTTGGGTACTGTTTTTAAGTATGTTGCATTTTTAATTTCTAACTATAGAAATACCTTCATTTTTCCCAAGCGGCTTGACATTTTGTAAAAACCTCCAAGTAGAAACCATGTACCCTTTGCACATGACTGGCTCTGAATACATAATCAATAGGAGTGAAAGCAGGAGCAGCCTCCAGTAAGAAACATACTAATGTTTGGCTTTCTATTACTGCAGCAACACATGGACAGTGAGGGAGCCCCAGGATCTTTCAGAGGGCTGTATTTTGTGTAGTCTGGCCCACTCCAGTATCAGTTTTTAGTGAAGAAGAGTTTGTCTCCTTCCTCTCAAGTATAACAGGCCCAAAACGTAACATCAAGGGACATAACATCTCTTTTTTGCACACACAGACAGGTGGCTATTACCTATTTGGTAAGCCAGTGGCAAAAAGTGATTTGTTGAACTAAGGCTAGGAATAGTGTTATCGTAGCTAAAGTCCACGTTTCAAATGCTGAAGCTAAAGAAAGCTCACTGGTAGTAAGAGATTCTCCTATAGTCACTAGAGTCACCCACTCGGGGAGATTATCATATGTGCTGGGTAAAAAGCCAAAGTTCTTCTGGCACATTGGACTTGGCAACCTGCTCACAGTGCACAGGTGACTGCCAACGTAGCCTTGGGGAAAGGACAGGGCTTTTTTTTGGATCATGGCCATACTGTGCTCCAGTTACCTAAAGGAGAGGTTCCCCATCTTGCCTTGAGATCCCACAGACGACATTAAAGGACCTGTCTCTACAGACTGAGTCAAGTTGCGCAGCGCAGTTCCCAGCATGCAGGACATTGCAGTCTAACTTTGCCCCCCAGCACTTCTGGTCTTGTATGCAACTTGGGAAATTCATTTGGGCCACTTCACATAGGCAGGATGTAAAATGCAGCAACCAATTGTTTGGGGTAAGAGGTCAAATTCCTGTCCAACTTTCCGAAAGGCACTCCTTCCCCATAATTCCCCAGCACTTGAAAGGTTTGTTTTACTTTAATTGAATAAAGGATTTGTAGGAGGATCTTGAATAAGCCTAATGCCATTTTAATTGGGATTAGGGGTGTCTGCTGGCATATTCTGAAAAACGTTTGCAGGCTATCCCTCGCTTCTGTGTTGTATGTTTAGGACACCAGAGGTAAGCACTTTTATAACTGCCATACAACATCTGTCTTCCAAAACAGAATCCAGTACACGCTAGCAATGTTGTCAGATCCAATGCCTGAGTGAGGAAGGTAGTAGTCTGCCAACCTAGTGTACAACAGGGAAAATAAGAACTCTGCTTAGATTAGAAAATGGGTATTTGTTCCATGTGTATTTCCTATGAAGGCTCAGAGAGTGAATTCAGGTCCTTTGGTGACATTACTGAAGATGAGAAAACTCAGCAGGGCACTTGCTGCTCCAGACATGTCACTGTTCTAGTCGTCTCCTGTTGCTTTCCTTTATGCAGAGGGTAGAGAGCAGAAGTAGAGAAACGTTACTCAGGCAACTGCAGTAAATAGGGAGACCAAGACCCAACAGAGGAATCTGATTAGCTCCTGGGCCTGCCTTCTGATCTAGCCTAGTTAACCAATTCAGTGACCTGAATTCTAGCAGAAAGAAGATACTCCAGTCTATGCAATGTACACAAGTGCAGTCACTGCATATGGAAGGATTGTTCTCTGCCCTCCCAAGGACTCCAGAACATAGAATTTCACTATTTCTACTAAGATGTTCTTGCTGGTCTTTCTATCCCATCACTGCTGTCATGTCACGATTTTTGTATGCTCTTTGGTGAGAACCCTAAAAATCCCAGGACAGAGAGAGTAGCTCTGAACACTTATAGAGAGTCCCCATTCCCTTTCCAGGCTTCTTAAAGTGAAGGGGAGTGCAGAGTGTAGGCCAATAGAGTCAACATGTCAAAATGGCCAGTGGGTTCCCAGACTAGCACACTCATCAACATAGCACCCAAGACAACAGCCTGGCAACAAAAGCAGCTGCACCAGGATACCTTTAAAATACTCTTGAGAAGGGATGGAGCCCTCTGCCTTGTTCTGGAGCAGACAGGAAACTACAGCTGTAGACAGCAGGTAACTGAGCCTGATTCAGTTTCGTTCAAGCCAGTGAAAGCAAGAGGGAGGGGAAAACAAGGTTTGTCCCCTGTAAAAGGGAGTGGGGTGGGGAGATGGCAGAGCGCAAGGACTTGCTTTCTATCACAGTAGGGGGTGAAAGTGGGGTCACTACTTCACTTCAGTTTTACTCTCAACCATGCAGATTAGTGACTCTTTAGTCCCTTTCAACTACTTTGTCCCATGTTCATGGGGAAGTTCAAAAGTGATAAAAGGATAGCCGAACTGTCGCTTGGCTCCTTCTGCTCAGACCGCTTCAACAACCAGGCATCCTGCAGAGGGAGAGGGAGTGAGGACAAGGTTCTTTCGATCAGCCTGCCCAACCAGCTGTCACCAGGGACCAGCCGTCCTGCAGAAGGAGAGAGAGAAAGGCCCTTTTCCTTGATTAGCAACCAGAACAGCAGTTACATACCGCTGCTCCTGTCTTGTCAGATGTGATCATAGTGTGGTCATATTCTTTTATAGTTGTAAAGCCTTCTTGTGAGTATTTTTTTTAAACGGAGAGCATGGGATATAAATAATCATAATAGATAACTAATAAAACTGGAGATTCAAATCCATGTTAATGATGGCAAGGACTGAGAGAGTGGTGACGGCATGAGTTGTCAACAGGGCCATTCTGTGCAGCATTCTGTTTTCCTCTGGGCATCATACATGTCACATAGCGTCTGGCTCTCAGGGCAGCTGCTGTAAGATTATTGCTATACCTTCACAATAAAGCAGTCTAGAGATGACCATCCTTCATGACAGTACTTAATGTGTATCTGAGAACCAGTGTACACATTTGCCAGACCAGAGATATTCTCTGCATGGTAGAGCAATGTTCTTTTTTCAGTCTGCACTTAGGATGATGTATGGAGTGGGTGCTCCATGTGGAGGCCTAATGCGTGTGGTGTTTCGTGTCCCTTTTTGAAGGGCAAGTATTGAGTGTCTGCTTATATCTGGCACTTGCTATGCATGTTGTTGGAGATCCATGAAGGAGTGATGCACTCATGTGTTTTTCTACTACGTGGACTGGAGTGATGGCTGGGGTGTGTGTGTGTGTGAACCAAATCTTAAGTTCAGCCCCAGCAGTTCCAGTTTAATGGGCCGGATGCATGCTGAGTTGCAATCTTCCTAAACTTGAGTGGCAAGTTTTAGAACTTTGATTCCTCCCTTTAAATTCATAACCAGTGGAAAAGTGCCAAAGCTGTCCTAGTGGTATGATTTCTTAATCACGGCCCAGTATAGGAAGGAAAAGCTGTTTAATAGAGGAAAAGATGGTATGGACCAGATGAAGGGAAGAGTTACGGCCTTGCATGCAAAAGGTCCCAGATTCAGCCCCTGGCATCTCTGCTCAAACGAACTCAGGTAAGAGGTGTTGGGGGGAGATTTTTTTCCCTTGCCTAAGACCCCAGATGGTGGCTGCTGGTCAGAGTAGACAGGACTCATCTAGATAGGTTGGGACTCAGTATCCACCAGCTTCATATCTTAAGTATTTAAAAATATTCTCAGACATTCTTTCCTAGGAATCAAACATGATATGAAAATTAGTGCCTTTTATGGCAATGCCGAAATGTCTTTGGAATCTCCTTTGGGGGCATGTGAGTGTTGAGGTAGAAGTTTAGAGAAATGTCTCTCCTCCACATAGTTTCCATTACATAAAGAGGTACATTATTGATGTTTATTCCTTAAGTGATCTTTTTTGTCTTTTGGATGACCATTCTCTTTCCATGGTAGAATTCTGAGGAGACAGATGAGCTGATGAAGGACAACAGGTGGAAGCTCAACATTTTCAGGATTCAAGAGCTCTCTGTTGAGATCAGCTTGTTCATCTACATCTCAGGGATAATGATTTTCACTGCATCAGTGATGCACAGGATAGAACAGAGTAATCGCTTGTTCGCAGAGACCCAAATAATTCATAGTACCTGAATGAGGGCAGCATCATTTTTAGGTGAAGATTTAAAATTGCTGTGTATGTCTCAAAATGTGAATGTAGCAACTATATATATGTGACATAATGCCAAACCATAGGTGGGCTTTATGTGAATGATCCTGGGGCTCATCAGCAACAAAGTTTATCATATGGTTAACATCTTTCAGCAATAGACATTTTAGTTAAAACAAATTATTTGTATCCCACAGGATGGGATAAGGCTCGCTTAGCAGCCTTCTTTCAACATCCAGGCTATTTCCAAATCCCCAATGTCCAGACTTATCCCTAGTTCAGACCCAGTAAGTATGGTAGTGCCATGCCCCTCAATCCTGGGAAATCTCTATCCGGAGTTCTGTGGGTCCCACTGCTCACACCAAATGTTAGAAGCAAAGTAGCACCTGTGGCCCTTCTGCCTTCTACTTCAGGGCTGGTAAGACCCTAGAGCAGAGTTGGGGGCCTGCACATTCAGATCCAGCAGTGAAGAGCCAGAGAGCCCCAGGCAAGGATTCTTTAAAATGAAATAATGCTTTATTGAAAGTACTTATGCATCTTAGGCTAGCTTCATTCACACACACACTCACCCCAAAGTTCGGGTTGGCCCCAAGAAAGCTGTGATGAAGATGGAGGGTACACAGGCTGTTCAAGCAGGAGAGTGCTATTAATGATGGAAAGTGGAAATTTGCCTGCCCTGCCTCTGGCCCCATTGTTTGTTGGGCACATGATGTCATGGGCTGTGATCACACTGGCAGCTTGGCGAAATATGGAGCTGCCTCTAATTGAACCGGTTGGAAGTATTGCGGGGCATATCAGTCACACAGCACACCCTGCTTCAGGCTACCTATGGAGGCATCCCACGGTAAAGCATCCAGATTATTGCAGCGCATCAGCCACGGAGCGCGCTGTCATTTTTTTTTTCAAAATTCATGTGCATGCATAGTGCACATGCGCGCACATGCACATATAGGCAATTTTTTAAAAATGTCCCCAGTGGCAGACCGGATCTGCAGGTTCAGACTTTCAATCCGTTCTGTGCGCGCTCCCCTGTGTTCAGACATATGGCCATGTACAATGAATGTGCAGGGAAACAAAAACAGCACTTTGGAAGGGGTGGCTTTTATGCCAGCTCCAAGTCGTCCTCTGACAGGGTGATTACGCCTGGGGAACACCTGACAGATGTGACTGTGTGACCAGGCCCATTTAATCCATTTGTGAAATGTGCCTGTCTGAACAAGCTTCTGCTGCTTCTTCACTTCTGTAGTCTTCAAAATATGGGCACGCCCAGCTCTTGCTCATCACCTTGTTGATATCTTTGTTGCCCTTTTGCCAGTCTCATCAGCTCTATCTGTCTGCTTTTCACTTCCCTTCTCTCTCAACACCAGTTGGGGAGGGCTGAAGGAAGTGGCTAGCTGCATGGAGATGATCAAGCACATATCATGTGTTTCAGGATGGTACAGAACAGTCTGTTTCCGCGGGGGGGGGGGGGGGGCCTTCCTTGATCTTCAGACTAAATGTTACTTCTGCTTTTTCTTTTTCTTTTTGGAACACACATTTCCAACATGAACTCTCTGTTTCTAAACATGGCTGAAGAAATTTCAGGCTAAAGTTGATAAATACACAGAAAGAATTAAGGACACTTGTAAATGCAGATTCTTGTTCATGCAGACATATAGGCATTTAATGAAGCATTTCATGGCAACCAGTATTTGATATAGAATCTATATTCCATATTTGATGTACATTCTCTCCAGCAAGAAATAGGGTAGCTAGTTGTTCTGCTGAACAGCCTGGTACCTACAGCCAAGAATGGAGCAATTACTTTATCTCTAACTTGAATTATTATAACTCACATTATTATAACATCTTTGTAATAATTACAAAATGACAGCATATAGGATACAGTCTCTGTTGTCCTAGTACCATAGGGACGAAGTGGATCATTTGAAGGGATCTGCTTGTAAAGACTTTCATGGATTGCTGATTGTAAAACATTACAACATATTACTGTAAAAGCTTTTGGTATGTTTTTTAAATAGCTTGCACATTTCTTGAGTAGTGGAAAGTTGAGATCCTAGGTTAAAGGCAAACGAGCTACATGCCACAGTATGCATAGTCTGGTAACCCGTATTGCAGATTCTTCGCTTGACTGATGCCTGGGCCTGCCTTCTGCAGATTGTAAAACAGTAAAACTGGGGTAGAAAATCCAGCACTTTTAATTTCTTAGGTTATAACTTTCTTCCATTTGCTCAAAAATACACCTCTCAATACTGAAAAGGCAAAATTAGAGAATGGATCTTTATGGTAAATAGCCATATGTTTAGGGGAGCAATCCTTGCAGTAACTATTAATGAACATAATCCCAACACAAAGCTCATAATCTCCCCTGTTACATATTTAGGGTGTCCCCAAAAAGCTCTGAGGAATCAGGCTTGTATCCTCTCTTTCTTTGGATTATATCCAGCAAGCCAGATAGTTACCCCGTAAAGTAGTTGAGGCACCACTTTGGCAGGAATAAAATATCTGCCTTTAACATAATTAAAGGTTTCCCTTGCTCGAAAGCCAGTTGAATCCAACTCGGGGGTGGTGCTCATCTCCGTTTCCAAGCCAAAGAGCTAGCGTTGTCCGAAGACTTTTCCGTGGTCATGTGGCCAACATGACTAAACGTCGAGGCGCACGGAATGCTGTTATCTTCCTAGTGAAGTGATACCTATTTATCTACTTGCAATTGCTTGCTTTTGAACTGTTAGGTTGGCAGGAACTGGGACTAAAGACAGGAGCTCGCTCTGTCACATGGCACTAGGGTCTCGAACTGCCAAGCTACCAACCTTCCGGTCTGCAGCTCAGCATCTTAACCTCTGACATAATAGATTCTAGTAATTGCTCGAGCAGATTCTTCAGCATTTTCTTGTGCGTGTTGGAGGTGTGGGCGCTGGTTACCAGAAGAATTAAATTCAGTGCCCAAATACTTATAGGACTATACTTGTTCCAGCAGATGCCCATCCATAGGCCAGTTAAATTTAATTCTGCTGTTGGAAAAGATGGTAACTTTGGTTTTGTTGTAATCAATTTCCAAGTGTTCATTTTTGCAATACTTTGCAAATTCATTATGTACCTGTGAGAGACCCAGTCTGGTTTGAGAAAGCATACATCAACATACAGTAAAATATTAAATTTTAGTGTCAGCTGTCTTGGGAGGATGGAATAAAAAAAAATTTCTTAGAATGGGGATCAGACTGTTTAAATAGAGATTAAACAGAAAAGGAGCAAGTATACACCCTGGCCATACAGCTCAGGTAATGGGGACTGAATAAGTGAGGTGCCCTTTGTTAGAACACAATGAACATCAACTAAGGTGTTTGAATAAAGACAGCTTTTAAGGTGTAACCGTCTTCTTTCCAATGTTGATTTTGCAAGCTTCATCCAGAGAAATTCCCTTGAAATTGAGTCAAAGCTAGATTTAAGATGATCAAAAGCTACAAACAGTTCCCATCCTCCTGAATGTCCATATTTCTCTACTAGATGTGCACATATCAGATAGTGCTGTTGGGTAGAGCAGCCTGGGCTAAGCCTTGGGCTCATATATTCCATTATCCTCCCTTGTCCCCTCAACTGTTGTAACTTCTTCTGTCCCTTCCTAGTTTGTAGCAAACAGTAGTTTGCCATTTCATCCAAAGAGGCAAACTGTGATTTGTACTTTCCCTGCAAACCAAAACTATGAGTCGTGGCTTGCTCATTTCAGTTCTGTTTTACAAAAGTTTGTCCGTTTGCTGCACATTGGGGGAGTGGGTACATGCAGGACTGGGCATGTTCACATCATCCCAAACAATGATTTCCTAATCTGTGTGAACTGGGTTGTAGTGTGTGGAATGGCCCTTTGAATGGAAAGAATTCTCTGGGACTTTTGACTTTGAGGGTAGCTTGGGATGAGCGTAGTGAACCCACAAAGTGTGTTCCACTCTACTGCAGTAGTGTTGTTGGCTACTCAACAGCCTCCTCCCTAGCATATCTGTGAAACTGATAGTGCTGTTCTGTCACACTCACAATACCCAGAAATAGTCTGGATTTTTTTCAGAGATGCCCAGTCTCCCCAGTTGGCTCAGAGCAACTTAAAATTTTATCATCCAAGAGAGAAAGATTTTTTTCTCTCTCTCTAAACTTCTAAGCACCTTTCCAAGCTCCTGTTGGGCTGTACTGACACTATGCTGTCCTGACTTTCTTAACTTTTTCCCATGCTGCCTCAATGCTGCAGCAACACCATGACAGAAGGCCAGCTCATACTCAGTTTTCTAGTCACTGGAAGTTTAGTGAACAAATGTTATACTTGCTGACTTCCAGTGCAATCCTAAGTAAAACTGAACCCTTCTAAGGGTTTCAGTCTTCCCAGGACAGCTAGATTTGAGTCCAGTAGCACCTTAGAGACCAAAAAGATATTCTACCCTGAAAATCTTCTTGGTTTCTTTTGCTGGACTCAAATCTAGCTGTTCCCCTGCAATCCAACATGGCTACCCTGTGGAACTGTCTTCTTAGGACCACCCTGTTTGTCAGCCGGTTCCAGAGGCTTACATGTTAGAGTAAAGCAGTGGTTACTACACTATGGGTTATGACCCAAAAGTGGGTATGGCTGTCTTACAGGTGGATCACGAGGGCAGGAGGGGGAAGTAGGAACGGGATGAACTAGAAGAGGATGCTCGGAGAGGCTGAATGGCAGATGTGGGTTTGTGTCTGCATACTATGTGAAATGGCCATGAAATAGCCTATTTCTCAGTAAACAATAAACCTGAAAAAATAAAATAAAGGCTAGTTCATGGTTAACTGATCTGCAGTTCCTGGGTTCTTTGTTAGGGAAGGGGACAGTAGCATGTCCTTATGTTGCAAGTAGTTTGGGTCCTGAAAACTGCAGTAAATTTAGAAATGAGTCCTACTTAAAAATGTTTGAGAGCCGCTGAGGTAGAGACATATGGTTTGCACTTCTTAAGCATTCACACATTATGTTTCCATAAGAGTTACTAGAAAACATATTGTGGACATAGGCAGGAGTCTTCAGTCTTTTCAAACCCAGGCCTCCCCCACCCCCTTCTCAGAAGACAGCCCAAGAAAGCCCCAGGTCTTTGTTTTCCAGGAACATGGATTGTTCTCATGAATTGTTGTTGACAAGAAATGCCCAAGCAGTCTTCCCCACATTCACGATGGAACCTGTTGGGCATGTATCAGCATGTAGAGGGGGTCTCCATTTTATGCTGTCTCTGTACAATGGCGACTCGTAATCTTCTTACTGAGGTACATTGTACATAGTGCCCCTTCTCTGCCTGTACTAGGTCCCTGGAGAATAGAATTCATGGAGGCAAATGTTGTTCATGGCATTGGTGTACCATTGTGCCCTATGCATCTATGTCTTCTTCTCACTGCCAGTAATGCAGTTCTTTCGGATCCATTACTAGAAATCTCTCCTCCCCCTTCTCCACTCACTTGACCAATGTCTGATTTCTGTGGAGAACTCTCAAATAAAACAGATGATATTCAAGGAAGCAAAGTATTTTGAAGGGAAAGTCAAGAAAGGGCCAAGAGGCTGTTGCTGCCAGCTCCCAGAAGTTGGGACTAGCAACCTAAAGCAGGTGGATGTGCTCGAAGACTTTTCTCAAGGAAATGTTTTCCTCTTTTGGCATCTGAGGGACTGAAGCCCCATAACTTCTTCCAGAGGACAGTAAGGGCACTGCTAGGGCTCTATAAATACAGAGCTTAATTAAGAGGGAAGCCAGCATGGTGTAGTGCGTAGGGTGCCAGGCTGGGATCTGGGAGTCCCGAGTTCAAATCCCACTCTGCCCTGAGGCTTCCTGGGTGACCTGGAGCCAGTCACACTTTCTCAGCCTAATCTACTTCATAGGGTTGCTGCAAGGGAAAAATGGAGGAAGGAGAGTTATGCATGCAGTTCAGATAAACTTGGATGAAGAACAAGATAAAAATGTGATGATGATGATTAATAATAATAGTAATAGTAATAGTTTAATAGAGTTAGCGTGCCTCTGGGAGAAGAAGGTTACCATTGTGCCAATTGTCACTGGAGCCTTTGGAATCCCGGGAAGATACATCTGTAGTTCCCAAGAACTTGGTTAGATCTTGAATTGCAGAACACCATCAACCAGTCAGATATCTGACTATGACTAATAATAATAATTATAATAATAATAGAGCCTAGCTTTAGGAGTTGCTGCCAGTGTTGTCTGCTTCAATGGCTACATACAGTACTTAAGGGTAGAAAACCATGACAGATTTCTTGGCTGTGCCAACAGCATTGTACCAAATGGAGAACAGTTTAACTGGATCCAGCCCATCTGCAAATGAATAGGGATGGGCATGAACCGTAAAAATGCAGTTTGTGTAGGTTCGTGGCCAAACCACAAACCGAATTGATCCAGGAGGTTCATTTGCAAACCAAATTGGTTGTGGCCCCGCAAACCTCATTGAAAGGGACTACAGTCCCTTTAAAGGGGGTTTGCAGAAAGCCCAAAAAGCAGCTGAGCAGCAGGGAGCAGCCTGCTCCCCACTGCTCAGCTGTTTTGGACTTTCTTGTGCAGTCCCTTTGAAGTTTAAAGAGACTGCATAAGAAAGCCCAAAACAGCCGAGCAGCAGGCTGCTCCCTGCTGCTCGTAGTCCCTTTAAACTTGTAGTCCCTTTAAACCCCTGGTTTCTGCTCTGTCTGTGAACCTCCAGAAACTGCTTTAAAAGTTCATGAAAGTTCGTGACCATAGACCCTTCATAAACCACAAACAAGGCAAAATCCGTGACAAATTTTGCTTTGTGGTTTGGTTTATGCCCATCCCTACAAATGAACAATTTGTGGTAAGGGGAGAAGATGGATTCCTTCAAGGACAGTGTGGTTGTGTCTGGCCTTCGTTTCTTAGTATATTCATTTAGGAAATACAGGCCTGTATGTTAACAAGATTTTCCAATGCTTCAGAAGGACAAAGAACTATAGTATCTCATAATGCACAACAACCAACAGCGCCCTGCTTAGTTCTGTGTAGCCTGGTGGGGCAATAAGGGCTCCAAGACACAGAGGAGCTCCAAGTGTTACTTTTTTGCTTACTTGGTTGGGGGCTGTGTTCCTTTTTTAACTTCTTAAAGGTGGCATTGCTGGAGCAGAGTTTAATAGTTTTCTTGCCTTCCTTGTGCAAATAGGAATAAAGGGGCAATCTCAAAAGAAGAAGTGCATCCCTTTTTAGTTGGGCTTAGGGTTGCCACCTTTCTCACAGGGGAGAAGTAATTTACCGGCCGCTGCACCCAATAATTCATTTAAATGTGTGCCCATTTAAAATTGCCTATGGATGCACTGAACCTAACGGAAAACAAGCATATAAACAAAATATGCAGTCCTATGCTCAGTCCTCTTTGAGCAAAACAAGGTTGGGAGACCCTCTCCAGGTAAGCAGCCCTTGAACAGGGTAGAAGACATGACTGAGGGGGAGAGAAGAGATCACTGATCTCCTTTGATACTCCGAAGTGATTCTGTTGATTTGCCTGTCCTTAGCACAGCATCCACACTGGTGATGCTCAAACCCCACCCCCACCCCCACCCCCAATTTGCTTTCGCATTTGTGATTTGACTCAGGATTTCAGTCAGTTTTGAATTTTTCCTTTTCTGGGGGGGAAGGTAACTCCCCCCTTTTCAGCTCTATTCTCACTTTTCTAGGGTTTGTCTCTATATTGGAGTTTCTCCTTTTGCAGTTAGCATGTGAGATGAGAGGGAGTCAGATTCCTTTATTTTTCCATTCTCCTTTTCCTCCCTTTCCTGTTCCTTCTCCTCCTCCTCTTCCCTTTCCTTATTTTCCCCCCATTATTCCCCCCCACCAGCCTGTGTGGTTGTTACCACTCACCGTGAACTAACACGCCCCCTGGTGTTTGCATGCAGTCATTGCATCCAGCAGATCCTGGAGGCTGTTCTCCATTGCCACCAAATGGGGGTCGTCCACAGAGACCTCAAGGTGAGTTTTCTTCCCCACTGCTCTGTCCGTCTGTCCGTCTTTGTATCTTTGCATGTGTTTTTTTTCCTGAAAAAGAAGTGAATCAGTTCTGAGTTGTTCAGATCAAATTTTCCTGAAAATCCCAATGCAGGGTCTTCTGGGAAATAGGCCAATGTAAAACCAGCAGTGTTTGAACTGGGACATTCCATAGACAGCCCAGTCAGAAATCAGCTTAATGATACCAGCATATGTATTGTAGTTTTTGCTGTGATTCTTCCTCTGGCACGGCTGACCAATGGGGAGCCATATCCCAATACACTTGGTCAAACCTGCCAATCCACAAAGAAGAAATTGTCCGTCTTCTAGCCCCCTCTTGAGGTAATTGTGGGACCTGAGGCACTCACAGACTTCATACAGTTTATTGCACAGTTGTGATCACGGAACTGGTGCTTACCCCAGTCTTGCAGAGTTGAACTTGGCTTTTGCAGAGAGGGTTATTTGGTTGGAGGAGAGGGTGGAGGGAGGAGTTTGCCTGGGCTTTGTTGCCACTCAGTGGTAAAATCACAAACTGCACCTTAATTTAAAGCCAGAGGTGAGGTAGAGTACTTAGAGATATGGAGCAGAGTGATCACACTTAAGAGGTCATCCAGAAGGTTTTAATTTCAGGGAACAGGAAAGCTATTTTATGTGTTCCTGATCCCAGCACTGTGCATCAGTGCTCACCAGTCCTTGCCAGTCCACATGATATAGTGTGCAGAAACAGTGTGCGCTGCATTATCTCCATATCTGGCTTCTTTCCTTGTTGTGGCATTTACTGGGATGTTTCCTGTGTTTCTGGCCACATCCTATTACAAAAACAAATGAACAAGAACCCAGACCCTCAGGACCTTCTGGATGAACCCTAAAGCAAAGGATATTCCCCTTCAGAAACTTTGGTTTCTTTCAAGTGGGCTTTGAATGCAGCTGGGACCTAGCAGTTCCATCCTCCCTAGAAGCAAGGAAGGCTTTTTTCTGCCTCTTCAAAGTGGTATCAGCCATTCCTAGTACTGTTTCTCCCATGCCATCCATAACCCCAAGTTTATGTCACTCATTTTGGCGCCTGAATGCTTTGGGGCTGCCCCACAACATCAGAGAAAAACCCAGTCTCTATAACAAAGCCATTTTGCTTTTGCATGCTGCATGGTGAAGTGTAGCCCACCCGCCCCTTTGGCAAATCTGAGCTGATTTCTGGGCAGCTGTCAGGTGACAGTCCAGGGGGAACATGGTGCTAGGGCTGGAGGCAGCAGAATTGCTATGCTTTCAATAAACAACTCATTATTCAGTCCCCTCCCCAAATGCTCCCTGCCTTTTCCACTTTCCTTTAGCCATTCCTCTTCCCACCCTCAACCATTTCCAACATTTTCCTCCTCCATTGGTGGGGGTGTGGGGCAAAGGCTCTACATGAGCAGTGTCGCCTGTAGATGAAGTGGATGTAATTTTCTCTGCAGATGTTTGCATGCATTATGTCTAGTTTAAATGTGCGCAAATTACTCGTTTTCTGTCACTTACTGTATTGGATTCTTGTTATCTGTTTGTTTGTTCTCTGTTTGGCCTCTTTACAACACTTGTTCAGTAGGCCCAGAGTCATTGAATATTATAAAGAGGATCTGTTTGACAAGTGTTACGAACACTCATCTATAAGTTAAGGTATAGCAATGCCCACGTTTGTCAGAGTGGCAGTGGGATAAAGGGGAACCTTATGATGACAACTCTGTGTTTGTATGTGCAAGATGTACTTAAAAACTGCTTTCTGGGGGAGGGGAATGTGGTGTTTCTGTTGGCATTTACAAAGATTCCGGGCTTCCCCTCTCACTCCACCTCCACTGTAATCGCTGATATATTTTTCCCTTTGCAATGAAAAATATGAATTTGAACCAGACGTAAACATTTTAAAGCTGAAAAACTGAAACAACAAAGCTCTGCTAGTTTAACCTTCTGCTTAACAAAGACAATGCCTGGTTATTTTGTGCATCTCACTAATAGGTAGGCGCATTTTGGGCTAGAATAACACTCAAGTCCCAGTCCTTTTTATCTGAATCACTTTCATAGCTAATGGCCTTGCTTTCACAATTGCCAAATGAAGTTTTACATAAAGATCTGAAATCTGACAGAGGCGAGATCTGGAACAATTTGTACATAAAAATGTCCCCAGAGCCTTGGACAATGTTACTGAAGCAGTAAGGCCCGTCTTGCTATGTGTTCCACAGCGTGATATTCTTGAAATGGCTTATGCAAGCCTCCTGTATATGGCAGTATGCTGGTAGTAACAATGTTTGGGGAACTTGGCTCTCAGTAATAGAATTTTATTCTAGGAGATGTTGAACCCAAGTGTTGGATGTTAAACTTGAGTTCTCCTGCTTCGTCTAGCTGTCGGACAATGTTCTATTTGCATACCTAGATTTGTGCCATTTGAAACTGAGCTCCTGCTGTTCCAGAACTCTTGCCCTTAGTTTTTTTTTAATATAATGCAATAGTGGTGCTCAGCTACCTATAATAGATAGCATGAAATATCCCCCATTTAAATAAATAAATGAAAACATGATCTAATTTTTACTGGCCCTTTAGTACAAAATGTATATTCTGCTTGGTCAGCACATCTACTGATGGGTGCTGATCTGATTTTTGCAATCGAATGAAACCTTTGATTTAGATTTGGTACTTCTTTTTGTTGCCAAGTTAAGATAGACTATTACACAGACTATAAATGTGGGGGTTTTGTGTGGCATTATGTCATGCACAGACACACAGGGTGGGAGGAAGCAACCTCAGTAATTCTAAGTGGATTTTCTTTGTACAGCCTCTGTACTGTTCATTCCTGAGGAAAAGGCAGCCTTTCTCCATTAGTCTTTATAGAAAAGACGTTGAGAAATTATTTTACATAGTGATTAATGCTTTTGAAACTCAGATCGTTCAGCATTTTCATAGCATTAACTGTTATTTAAAAAAGCAGTCTTCAGAAACTGTAGAGGTAATCAGGTCAATGTCATCCTGTACATAGGAATAAATTGGCCTTGTATTGGTACAAGTAATCACTGAATTGCCTTCTAGGTGTGAAATCCCCCAGTGTCAAACAAGCAGAATTAGATGGCACAGCTTGCACACAATGAACATGTTGATTCATTTCCCAGCCTCTTGGAAAGATGGATTAATAAGTAAGTGGGTAAATTAAGACAAAGAGTACTTCTGCATATCACAGATGTGGCCACCAAAAGTGGTTCTGTTCTGTGAGCTTGATTATTCAATGGTAGTTGGCCTTTAATATTGATTGGGTAGTATAAGTGGGTATTGGTAGACGCAGTGGGCATAGTTCCTAACGCACTGACCTTATCTGAAGTATTAAATTGCCTCACAGAGCTGTGCTGAGCATACTGTTAATCAGTCCTCGAGATCTGATAGGGGTGGAGATGACCTTCCAGGTGTTTTGGGCCTAGGCTGCTTAGGTTTTTTAGGTCATGATCTGTACCGTACATTATGAAACGCCAAAGACAGTCTCTGAGACAGTTTGTACACATGGAATTGTTCTGTGTTGGTGCTGGATACTAGCAAGTAGAGACATGTTTTGAGTGTGTTACATATCACAAATTTTAAATAATAAAAAAAATTGTGTGAGAAACATAGTCTCTTCTACATCTAGTGAGCCTTCTAGGATGCATTCTTTCTTACCGTTATCCTCAGTATCTGGAATCCTAAACATGAAGGTGGTGGAATTGCTTTAGAGTATGTGAGACAGAACTGCAGTTAGTCTCACGTTTTATTTAAGATGGGGTCAGCTGTGGTATGGATCATTACGATTAACTCTTGATGGTTGATTTATGGTAGGTGTTGTGTCTTTTCATGTGCACCAGATTTTGATGCTGAAGTTGGACGGTTCTAAGTGGTATTCCATGAAATCACTGCAATGTCAGTGTGTCCCATTGGGGAGTAGTATAGCTGAAATGATCAAGCATAATAAGCATAGCATTGAGCTACAGCATGTCTCTTACATGCTTTGGGAGTTGAAAGCATTTATCTTTTCTCTCCCCCCCTCCCCCCCCCCCGGCAGTAAAACTGAAGCAGCTGCCATGTCACTGTGATAGCTAAGACTTTAGGGGCAGAGTATCTGGAAGAGGTTGGAGCTGGCAGTGATCAGCAAGTGTCAAACTTGTGTAAAGACACCAGACCCGGAATGTTGCTCTCTTTGGAACACCTTTGTCCTTTCACATCTAGAGTCTGGTTCTAGGAAAGACAATTCAGTTTGGGGTTTAACTTGTTCAGAATGGAAAAGGACAGATTGCAGGGCCCTCCTTCTAGTTTATCTTCCCACATTGACTAGAAAAGGTGTGTTAAATGAACTGAAAGCTGTGCGGTGTGATCCTAAGCATGTTGCCTGAGAAGTCAGTCTCACTGTGTTCAATGGAACAAAGTTTGAGTCCAGTGGCACCTTTAAGACCGGCAAAGTTTTTTTTTTAAGCTGTAAGCTCTCGTGTGCAAGCACTTCCTCAGACAAACTGAAACAAAAGTTCTTCAAGCCTTACATACAGGAAGATGAGGGTTGGAAGCATCAGGGAGGACCAGTCATAGTCCAATCTTCCTGCATGTAAGGCTCGAAGAAATTTTGTTTCAGTTTGTCTGAGGAAGTGTGCTTGCACACAAAAGCTTATACCTTAATAAATAAAACTTTGTTTGTCTTAAAGGTGCTACTGGACTCAAACTTTGTTCTGCTGCTTCAGACCAACACAGCTACCCCCACCTGGATCTGTGTTTAATGAGACTTACTCCCTGAGAATAATTACGCTGCTTCCCATTTGAAAATAACCTTTGTGCTTTGAGGATTTTGGTAGAGTGTGCGAGTTGGAGCCTGTAGGCTGCTTTTATCCTCTCTGGGTTCCTCACTGTGGTGTCCTTCCTAAAGACATTAAGAAGAAAATTGCATGGCGTGCAGGGCAGGTTCATAAACAGCAGCCACACAGCTTGTCTTTAATCCATTGCTAGAACCGGCACACGCTCTCTTCTTATACTGTAACATTTCCAAAGTTTTCAAGGGGATATTTTTAACTAGAGACTTCTTTGTCTCTGCTGATTCTTAGAAGTCTAGACAACATACTTGAGGATGCGAGGGAAAGTGTGACACAAAGCATATCCAATTAATCTCAGCTGATGGAGCAAAAGGTCCAAGCAAAGGATGGAATGGAGGGGAGCCCTTTTTTGTGCATGCTTGATGAATAGAATGTTGTCTGCTGTGTTGTCGTCCATTTACAAACTGGAAGCTGGGAATTCAGGGGAGCACAATTATGCTCCACTTCTGTCACGTTGCAGCCAGAGACGGAGCTCCTTTAGCTTCATAAAGTGGTAGAATTTGAAGGACATAAGATCACCAGCCCAACCCTCTGCTGCAAAATGGGATGACCCACTTGTTGCCCCCCACCACCAACAAAACCACAGAATCCCACCAACATTGTACGGCAAACAGGAGGCAGATACACAACAGAAAGGTGCCTGTAGAGGAGATGGCTGGAGATTACACAAGTGGACACGATTTGCAGGGGAAATTGTTATATATTTCTCTCTTTTAATCGAGATGCAGGTCTGTCTTGCCAAACACTAGGCTTTTAGTTGTGGCAGTGCCTAATGAGCAAAAGTCACCTTCCATTTTCCTGGTATCCCCATTTTCTTTTGCAAATGAACATACTGGCACCTTGGTGGGACTTTGGGAGATGCCACATGATAGGTAAAAAAAAGGTAAAAGCTACTATCATACTATGAAACGATACCAGGGCGGCATGCAAATCAAAACAAAGAGTTTGTTCATCCTTTTTCCAGTCTAGACTGCTACTTTGCAGGAATCTGTGTCTACAGTACTAGACATACCACTAAGATCAAACCGGTTTTATTATCTTGCACTAATCTTAAGAATAAAAAAGCCTGATTTACATTTTCTGTCTATCAGCCCTGAGAACAGTTCTTGTGAGTGAAAGAAGAAACTGAACTGTTTCTGTGTTTCCCTTTGCAATAGCCTTGGAGTGCCTAAATGTGTCGAGTACTTTCCCATAATCCCTGGGAATGCCATTTGCGAGGGCAGTAAGCATTGTGTGCTGGTCCAGGGTGGAGTCTGATGGGAGCCTGTAAGCAGGGGAGAGAATGATTCGGGGTCACTGGGAGACACAGCAGATCATCTTTTTTATTTTAACTTAAATAAACCAATCTCAGGACAAGTAGACCAGCCAGTCAAAATTTTCAGCCCTCAGCTAGCACTTCACACAAGAGCAGACTGCCCTAAAATATTCTTCCCCTTATCCTGCCTATGGAACAGGGCTGTCTCCAGAATATAGCTTCTTCTCTTCTCTTCTCTTCACTTCTCTTCTCTTCTCTTCTCTTCTCTTCTCTTCTCTTCTCTTTCTCTCTCTCTCTCTCTCTTTCTCTCTCTCTCTCTCGTGTCATACTTTTTGGGGGTTGATTGCAGATTCTAACCAGCTTCTGCAAACTTGTGGTTGTTGTTTTATTCTGTTTCTTTTTCCTCCTCTTTACTTTAAACCAAACAAAAACTATACATGACTCTATTAAAATGGCATCCTATGTTAAATTGGGCCACCATGACAGCCGGAGAACCTTCTTCTGGCCAGCAAATGCAAAGGAGCGGCGGTGAAATTGGCAGATTTTGGCTTGGCGATTGAAGTGCAGGGAGACCAGCAGGCCTGGTTCGGTGAGTGCTGGTTGGATCCCTTCCCTTTCCTCATTTCCCAGCATGCTTTCCTGACCCAATAATTGCACAAACCAGACACTCTGGCAACTCCTGTTTTCTCTCAGGCTTTGCAGGCACTCCTGGCTACCTCTCTCCGGAAGTCCTACGCAAAGAAGCCTATGGCAAACCTGTGGATATCTGGGCGTGTGGTAAGATCAAACTGTGTGATTCCTTATTGTGGCTCTTCCACAGAGTCAGGAAGTTAAACATGGCAAAGGGTTTTCTGAGACCTGCATCACACATGAAGGTCTCTGAAGTGATATAGTGGACCGTGCTACTTCTGACTGCAAGTGGAGGATCATGCAGAATAACATTTTAGAATTCTCTCCTATTGTGAAAATCTCCTGAAGATAGAAAGCCAGCATAGCAAGCAAAGAAGTGGGTTAGAACCTGAAGAATATAAGCTTTCTCAGTGTCGTGCTGGATTTCTATTGGCATGGAGCTGGAATCCACCACTTGCAGTCCATTCTCCCACCTCAGTGTTCTACCACCTCATTCTCCGGCATATGTAGATGGGGCTTTATTTGATAATAACAGGATGAGATTATTCGCTTCTCCCTTGGAGCTATGTAATGGATGAATCATTTAATGTTCAGCCATTGTTATGGGCTGACGAGCTGCGACTCTGTTGAGGCTTTCTGAAATTGAAGGGTGAGGCTCCAGATAAAGATAGAATACATTCAGGAGAAAAGAAAGGAAGAAGGCAACCAGAAACAGACATTTTAGGAGAAGTCTGTCTCCAGAGGCTGCTTGGAAAGATTAAGAAAGCACCCTTGTTTTGGCTTTTCCAATTCTAGGAGGTGTCCTCATGCCCAGAGTCTATTATAACAGTGTAGGCAAGGATTTAGATTGGTGTGCATATAAACAATTCCCATATGTCTTCTACACATACTCTAAAGAGCCACTGATGAGAAGACTGGAGAAGCAATTGGAAGCCCCAGTTACGTGGGCTTGAGCACAAAGACAGTCATGAACATAAGAAGTACCACCCAGAATATAAATCTTTGCTCAAGTGAAAGAAATATATATATATATATGTATATATATATATATTGACCAGCCTGAGTAGTAGAATGAGAGAGATGAGGCCTTAGGCACTTGCTTCTGAACTGCCACCATTCCATTCTTTGCCATAGGTGTTATTCTTTACATCTTACTGGTTGGGTATCCTCCGTTCTGGGATGAAGATCAGCACAAGCTGTACCAACAGATCAAGGCTGGTGCCTATGACGTGAGTAATTGCTTATTTCTCTCAGGTCTTTGCGACTTTGTCCACATAGTGCCTCTTCATAATAATTTTTTTCAATGACCTTGATTAGAGGCAGTGGTTTACACAGGAGCCAGGGCTGTGTAATGGTTACAGTGTCAGACTAGGAATGGGGAGAGCTGGGTTCAAATCCCTATTCTGCCACAAAGTTCTCTGGGTGACCTTGGGCCAGTCACACACTTCCATCAGCCTAGCCGACTTGACAGGATAAGAATAAAATAGAAGAGAGGAGTACCGTGGATGTTTCCCTGAGCTCCTTGGAGGAGGGGGTGGGATAAAAATACAGCAAATTGTTTGTGAGGAAGCCAAGGGGACTGCTGCATGCCTGGATTTACATTATGTATTTAAAATATAGACTGCAAGGTGGCTAAGTTAAATACAAAAATGTTTTTTGGATTTTAAATAATGTACACATCGAAGTAATTCCAAATAAGCAGCAGCAGCAGGTAACAAACATAAATGACAGAAGACTAACCCTCAAGATCCTGGAATTGAAAGTAGTTTCAAATAAAAGTTTTGCTTGGTTCTGAAGCAAACAAATAACTGGGCACCAAGTGAATGTTTCTCGGGAGGCTGTGACATAGACAGGGCATCACAACAGAGAAAGCCTCATCTCATTCAAAAGTACCAGTAGTTTGAAATAGTGCTACAGTTAGGGTCGCCAACTCTGGATTGGGACATTCCTGGAGATTTGGGAGCAGAGCCTAGGGAGAATGTTTGGGGAAAGGAAGGAACTCTGCAGGGATGTCATGCCATAAAGTATACCTTTCATGGCTGCTATTTTCTCCAGGAGAACTGATCTCTGTAGTCTAGATATCAGCTGTAATTGCGGAGATCTCCAAACCCCACCTGTCCTTTCTTTTATCTCATTCTGCCCCTTGTGCAAATCCAGCCTTAGAGCACATATTTTAAGAAACTGGGCAACAAAGTAAATGTTCCCCCTTCTCCCTTTTTTTGCAAAAGCCAGAATAAATGGAGTCATTTTATGTTAAAGACCAGCAATATAATAGACTAGGAATAAGGCCCGTTGTAGAAATAAATACAACGAGCTCTAGAAAGAGGCTCTGGAAGAGTGCCAAGGCCATGGGCACTCAACATCAACATGCTGTGGCAACCTCAGCACGGTATAATGACACAGAATTCACAATTTTCTCCAGGGGAACTGATCTCTGCTACCTGAAGAGCAGTTGTAATTCTGAGAGATCTTCTTCGTGGTCTCTGTGCATCACACCTCTGGGATAAAGTGCGCCTGCGCCGATCCCGATCGGTAATCTTCAAAGCCTAACGGATTTTCGCGCCAGCTCCCCGGTCACGTGCACGTCCCACTGCGCATGACCCGGGGAGAGGCACGAGGATCCCACCAGTTCTCTTCTGACCGCCGCGTCGTGAGGACCCCCTCTCCGCTCCGGTCGGTAGTTAACTTTCGTTTCTTCTTTTTCCAACTTTGGAAAGGCCTTTCGGACTGATTTCTTGGACCTTTTACTTGACTTACGGACTGTTTTCCTGGACTCTCTTTGGATTCTCCTCCTTCTACTCCCCGCCCGGCCTATGGCCCAGCGGTGGGGTTTCTTTAAACGCTGCCTTAAGTGTGGGAGTAAAATCCCCCCCCCAGACAAGCACTCCCTCGGCTTGCTGTGCCTAGGCGAGTCGCATCGCGTCGACTCCTGTTCGAGTTGCGCCGCGTTCTCCAAGCAAACTCGTAAGAACCGGGCGGCCCGACTCCGAGTGGCTCTCTTGGAGGCAGCGTTGTCACCGAAGATGTCCGCAGCCGACGCCTCGGCAACGTCCCCATCGGTACCGACGGGCCCAACGTCGCCACCGATGCGAAGCCCTTCCGGCACCGAGAAGTCGGCATCGAAAAGACCCCTCTCACTGCCACGAACTCCCGCTAAGAAGCGTAAGGAGGGCAAACAGGGTAAGGGCAAGCTGAAGCACAAAACCTCGAGTGCTTCGTCGACGCATCCCGCGTCCGACATGACCCAGCACGGGTCTCCACAGCTTGACCCTCCTGGGCGCGAGCGACCCCGGGGCAGCCCCGTCTCCCCGATGCCGCGACCCATCCAGCTCACAGATTCGGAACCCGACATCGAGCTGACGCAGATCCCTCACAGCAGTCCCAAGACAGGGCCTGACCCGATGCCGGCACTGAGAGGCGAGCGAGACTGGCGCCTTCCCCCATCTTCGGTGCCGTGGGACGTCCGTCAATGGCGATACCTGTATGGTTCCTCCTACCCGCCACCTCCACAATGGTACCCGGCGGAGTGGGATCGCCAATCGACGTCGTCAAGAGTCTCCCGATGCCGAGATCCCCCGGCCCCACCTCCGACTCCGATACCGATACCGAAACCGAAACCGATACCGAAACTAACGATACCGATGCCCACATCACCCGATATCGACCTCCCTCCTTATCAGCCAGACCCGTCGACCCCTATGTCTCCCTCCGAACATTCCGACCATTCGATGCCCGAATCTCCCGAGTCATCCGATGACGAATCTCCCATCCAGCCGTCACCATCCCCTGATGTGGCTGAAAATTTACCAATCTCCCCCTCCGAGGACGTGAAATCCTATGGAGAACTTATCAAACGAATGGCACATTCCTTGGCGCTTGCCACGGTCCAACCAACTCCTACCGCTACCGATGCCATCTTCGATATCGTACAGATGGACACATCCACCGCGGTAGCGTTGCCACTAATTTCGGTGCTCTTGAGCACTGCCAAAGAATCCTGGGGCCACCCCTCCTCACCCCCAATTTCAAACAAAAGGTTGGACCACATGTATAGGCTCCAAGAGCCAGGGGCAGAATTCCTATTCATCCACCCCAAGCCCAGCTCAGTCATCGTGACCCCCTCGGCTAGGGGACGTAGCGGACATTCCTCCCCCTTGGACAAGGAGGGACGGAAACTAGATTCTTTCGGAAGACGATTTTATTCAGCCGGTGCATTGGGCATAAAAACGGCAAACTACACAGCCTGCATGAGCAGGTACCAGTACTCCCTATGGGAACAGATGACACCTCTTCTGGCTCAGCTTCCTGAGGATAAGCAACGCCTTGCTAGGAAGATCCAGAGGGAAGGCATGGTGCTAGCAAAGCATCAGCTTAACGCATCCAAGCATGCTGCGGACGTCACGTCCAAGACACTCACTTCAGCAGTCGCCCTTCGTCGCCACGCCTGGCTGAGGTCGACTTCGCTTCCACAAGACACTAAGTCCTTAGTGGAAGATCTCCCCTTCGAGGGTGAAGGACTGTTCAGCTCCACGACGGACACAGTTCTTCATGATTTAGATAAGAGCATCAAAACATCTCGTAACTTGGGTGTCTCACAACCGAGACAACAGAAGCAGAAAACATGGCAGAGATCTTGGTCCAAACAGCAACCGCGAAGATCTCCCACTGAACCCCAATGGCAGAGACCACCGTCTACTGTCTATCAGCAGAAACCTTATGGCCATAAGCCACGATTCCCGTCCGCTTCCGCTTCTAAGGCTAAACCACCCAAGCCGAACAAGCAGAGTCTTTGACTCTCCCATTCACTCCGATATTCCCACCCGTCTATCCCCCTTCCTACTAGCATGGCAACGTATCACGACAGACAAATGGGCACTGTCGGTTGTAGCAGAAGGCTACAGAATAGAATTTTTCCAGATTCCACAAGAATCGTATTTCGTAACCACCCCTCCCTCCGACACCCTATCGTCGGAAGTCAAAGCCCTCCTCTTAAAAGATGCCATAGAACAGGTACCAACAAAACACCTTCAGCGGGGGTTCTACTCCCGCTACTTCACGGTCCCAAAAAAGGATGGCGGACTTCGTCCCATATTAGATCTGCGGAACCTCAATGCGTTTATCACCTACAAGAAATTCCGTATGACCACTCTACAGACCATCCTACCGCTACTAGAAGCCAACGCGTGGATGGTGACGCTGGACTTAAAGGACGCATACTTTCATGTGACGATCCACCCGTCACACAGACAGTACCTACGCTTTGCGATCGGTCCGCGTCACTTCCAGTACAAGGCCCTACCCTTCGGCCTCTCTACAGCTCCTCGTGTCTTCACGAAGCTTATGGCAGTAGTAGCGGCACATCTGAGACTCCGAGGTGTCCACCTTTACCCCTACCTGGACGACTGGCTTCTAGTTGCCCCTTCTACGACGGAACTACAGAACCACATCTCTACTACCCTTCACACCCTAGAATTACTAGGGTTGACTATAAACCTCAAAAAGTCCATGCTTATCCCTTCCAGACGGGTTCAGTTTATCGGAGCTATCCTGGACTCCTTGCAATGCAGGGCATTCCTACCCCCCAACAGAGCAGCGGATATAGTCTCCCTTCTTCAGGCTATCCAAGAGACCAAGGAGGCTACAGCCAAACAAATCCTTCGCCTGCTAGGCCTGATGGCCGCGACAACGGCAGTAATTCCCTTCGCCAAATTGCGAATGAGACCACTGCAGCTTTGGTTCTTGAGGCGTTTCCGCCCCAAATTCCACTCCCTCTCCAAACGTTTCCAGATATCTATCCAGGTCCTGGAGACCCTGAGTTGGTGGCTTGTGCCCCAGAATTTACACTCAGGTGCACCTTTCCGGCTTCCACCCCCCTCAGCGACCATCACCACGGACGCATCCCTATGGGGCTGGGGAGCTCACCTGGAAGGTGTAGGTGTGGGAGACAGGTGGCACCCCTCTGTGGCACACAACCATATCAATTTCTTAGAGCTGCTGGCAGTTCTCTACGCAGTGAGATCTTTCCGCCAATCCCTAACGGGGAAAACGGTGACTGTCCTTACAGACAACACCACCACTATGTTTTACATCAACCGCCAGGGCGGGACGGTCTCCCGTGGACTTTGCCGGTTAGCGATAGAGCTGTGGAACGAGTGCCAGGCGCTAGATATTCACCTGGTGGCGACTCATCTCCCAGGACTACTCAACGTCCAAGCGGACTTCCTAAGCAGAGGAGGAGCATCCCTACACGAGTGGGAGCTGAACCCCCTCTACCTGACTCCGATCTTCGACCATTGGGGACATCCATCCGTGGATGTATTCGCCTCTCGGGAGAACAAGAAGTGCCATCTATTCTGTTCCAGAGCAGGAACGGACCCGACCTCTCTCGGAGACGGTCTCCTCTTCCGGTGGACAGGGAAACGGTTGTACCTATTTCCCCCAATCCCTCTCATTCCGAGAGTAGTCCACAAACTGTTGACAGAGCGACCGTGGGCAATTCTCGTCACCCCATGGTGGCCGAGACAACCCTGGTTCCCCACGCTCCTCAGCCTCTCACGAGGGACGTATCTCCATCTCCCGACGGACCCGGACCTCCTCGGGATGTGCGGGGGCCGAGTACTGCACCATGATGTGCCCAAGCTAAAATTGACAGCGTGGCTGATCCAAACTTAGGGTTAGAATCACGCATTGCTCAAGTGCTACTGAACTCACGCAAACTCTCCATTCGACGTTCATATGAGTCAAAATGGACTAAATTTTTAACTTTCCTGGCGTCTGTGGGACGACCCTCAGTCCCCGCTGGACTTAAAGATGTTTTTGGTTTCCTCCTGTCATGTAAGGACAGGGGACTGTGTCTCTCATCTATCCGAGTCTACTTGTCAGCCATCTCAGTCAATCATCCTAAGATTGATGGCTATTCGGTGTTTTCCCACCCAACAACGAAACAATTCCTCAAGGGAATGAATCGCCTCTATCCCCCAGTGCGGACACCAGTCCCGGCATGGGACTTGCCCCTGGTTCTCACTAAGCTGATGGGAAAACCCTTCGAACCCATGGCCTCATGCAGTCTTCAGCTTTTGTCATGGAAGGTTGCATTTTTAGTGGCCATCACGTCTACTCGACGCGTGAGTGAGCTCTCGGCGTTCCGTTGCAACCCACCATACCTCACGTTTCATCATAATGCCGTCACTTTGGCTCATCATAATGCCGTCACTTTGGCTCCAGATGTCGCTTTCCTGCCTAAAATAGTGTCGGACTTCCATATAGGGGCAGATATCACCTTGCCGGTATTTTTTCCTGATCCCCAGGACCCAACGCAACGTAGTCTACACACTTTAGATGTCAAGAGAGCCTTGTCTTTCTACTTGCACCGGACAAGATCCTTTCGCAAGTCTCCAGCTCTCTTTATTTCTTATGCCTTGCCCAGGCAGGGACAGAAACTGTCGTCTCAAAGACTCTCGAAGTGGATAGTTGAGACGATAAAACTCGCCTATCTTCTGGCCAAAAGGCCACTGCCGGCGTCCCTCCAGGCACACTCCACTCGAGCCGTGGCTACTTCCACAGCATTCCTCAAGGGCATTCCCCTGGGAGACATCTGCAATGCTGCAACGTGGGCGTCCCCTCACACGTTTGTGAAGCACTACGCCCTAGATGTCCGCGTCCATCAGCGTAGTGTGGTGGGCCGTGCAGTCCTGCAAGCAGCTCAGATGTGAGACCTCCAGCACCCACCTCCAGGTATGTGGTGTTTATTGCTCGCTATTCTCCCAGAGGTGTGATGCACAGAGACCACGAAGAAGATATACAGGTTGCTTACCTGTAATTGGAGATCTTCGAGTGGTCATCTGTGCATTCACACCACCCGCCCTCCTTCCCCTCTGCTTTCGGTCTCCCTCACTTTTTTCCTTGGGGGCTGTTAGCAGCGGTCAGAAGGAACTGGCGGGATCCTCGTGCCTCTCCCCGGGTCATGCGCAGTGGGACGTGCACGTGACCGGGGAGCTGGCGCGAAAATCCGTTAGGCTTTGAAGATTACCGATCGGGATCGGCGCAGGCGCACTTTATCCCAGAGGTGTGAATGCACAGATGACCACTCGAAGATCTCCAATTACAGGTAAGCAACCTGTATATATCCAGCCCTCACCTGGAGATTGGCAGCAGTGGTTCCCCAAGAGGGAATAGCTGGTTTGGAGGGCAGAGTCTATGGCATTGTACCTGTCTGCGGCCCCAACCCTCCTCGAACCTCACCCTCGCCAGGCTCCACCCCTCAAATCTCCAGGAATTCCCCACCTGGAGTTGGCAACCCATTCTCCTTCTCAGCCAAGCATCAACCTACCTTTATTCTCCTCTCACTGTTCAGCTTTCCACCCCACCCCCCACCTGCATCCTCTACTGTGCTCTGAAGCCCTGACTGCCATGTCACCCTCTTTTCCCGCACTTTTTGGCATTGGGGCAGCTGGGAACTGTGGGCCAGCAGATGAGGAAGCCCCATTCAACCCAGTGAGTAATACCCCTGCAGGCCCCTCTCTGGAACTACAGCTCAATTGAATCTTATGGGGGAACATTTTAAACAAGCAACCACAGACAGCAGCCCTCCATCTTAGAAACACAGGGAACTGCCATTTCATTACCAACAACATACCAACAGCTACTGAGGGAACAGTTGGTCCCACACAGGAGGCAAGCTTTGAGTGAGCATCTCATATTTGACTGAGACCTAAATGCAGCACAGCAGCATGATGACACTTCTCTGTGGTTATGCTATGCCAAACAGTGGAGGGTGCTGTTAAATAACTCTTGAGACTGGATTCCTCACCATGTTTCAGAAGCAACTCTCATCACTCTGATCTTCTCTTCAGAGTCCATTATATTTATGTGGTGGTGAAATTCCTTTCCTCCACTCATCCTGTTTCTATTAGAGATTCAAGAAGTATAGGAACATATCGGCTGGCCTGTGATTGTATTTCCAAGGCCTCTTAAGGACAGAACTACGGATTGCATTGACAAACACATTTTCAAACCTTGTGCTCATCACAGTAATGCTTGTAAGAGTGGGATAATGTTGTAGGAGTGAATGTGTAGGGGAGAAAAGGAAAATAACATTTCTAGAGTACCCTATGAAATGCCTTGAGTGTCTTATTTTTAAGGCCCTTTCTGTATTAAAGACACCTTTAAGAAAGGACACATCATCCTAAATAATGCAGTGATTCTCAAACTTTGAGATGTCTGCTGGTGTTTTTTCTAATGATATCAATGAGCACCCCCCCACACTGTTAACCCCCCTCTTTGACACATGATTAGGAAACCTTTGCATTAAATTAAAACTTCACTCCCTTTCAAGTTCATCAGAGGTGGATCTTGGTGGGGGGAATAGACAAGACCTATGCTGGTAATCTACAGGTAGGATGTATTGGAAGTGGCCTCAGAAAAACATGCCACCCATCCAGAACAGCAGCAGTGCATTCTTCATTCATTTGCTCATCTTTGCTCACCTCTTTTTCTTCAAGAAATTGTGAAATCAAAAGCCGAATAATGTTGGTTGAACTTGCTAAAATAGAAGGATAGGACTATGTGTGGGGTTTCAGGTATTAATTAGAAATCCATAGTGCATAAGGCCTCAGTTAGAAGTGTATATTGCTTTACCTCTGATACGGTAATTATAAAAATGATGCTGGATGTGGGAACCTGGGCAGACTCTCAAACTGTCCCTGATCTATTAAGCTGCCATAGGGTTTTTTAGAAAATGCTGGCCTGCTGAATGGGAGCACCCTCCTCCTTGGGCACTGATGTGTTCTCCAGCATAACCTTCCTGTATCTTCTTTTTGTCCATAGTTTCCTTCTCCGGAGTGGGACACAGTCACCCCTGAAGCAAAAAACCTCATAAACCAGATGTTAACTATCAACCCTGCAAAGAGAATCACAGCTCATGAAGCTTTAAAACATCCATGGGTCTGTGTAAGTGTCACTGTTTCTCTTGCCTTTGTGCCTGACATCTGCCTATCACAGGAAGGAAATGGCTTCTGAATCTGCTTATTTTGTCCCTTTCTTTCAAGATTCCAGCTGCCCTTTGCTTTTGATACTGTGTGTGGCAGTCTTGCAAAAGGTGTCAGAATTGCTTGTAGGTGAAGTTTCATATGTGGTCAGAACAGAACAGAAGCCATGTCAGATCAGGCCAATGTCCCATCCAGTCCAACACAGTGGCCAGAACTCAGGTGCCGTCAGGAAGTCCCCCAGCAGGGCCAGAATTTCAGATGCCCTCCCACTGTTGCCCCCAAGCACCAAGAATACAGAGCATCACTGCTAGATAGATAGACAGATAGACACATAAGAGAAGCCATGTTGGATCAGGCCAGTGGCCCATCCAGTCCAACAACCTGTGTCACACAGTGGCCACAAGAAGCTGCCTTATACTCAGTCCCGGGATATATCAAAATCAGTATTGTCTACTTAGACTGGCAGGGGCTTTCCAGGGTCTCAGGCTGAGGTCTTTCCGATCACCTGATCTTTATAACTGGCAATTCCAGGGGTTGAATGTGGGGCCTTCTGTGTGCCAAACAGATGCTCTTCCACTGAGCCACAGCCCCCCCCCCCCCCCCCATCCTATTCTGGGCAGAGGTTTTGCCTCATCTATGAAAGTTGCACGTCATCTTCAATGTTGTGTCCTAAGTTATGAATGAACTTTATCATGTTAACTCAAAGAGCTCCAAAATGTTACTCCCTTATAGTATCCAGATTCTTGAGAGCTGCAGTAGTCTGAAAGTCCGACAAGACTGCCTTTGCCTAGCATATTGAGAGTATATAATGCTTGTGTACTGTGCTAGTGTACAGACATATTCATTCCATGACAGAGCAATATATAAAAATACAGCAGGCATATGAGAGGTTTGTGGGAAGTAATATCCACTGCACAGCTTAAGACCACTACCCCCCTTTTTGTTGCTTTCGTCTTCCTGTATTTATTCTTGTTGCCAAGGAAGAAGTTCCAAACTTTGTTCTCATTATGTTTTTGCCCTTTAACAGCAACGTTCAACAGTGGCCTCCATGATGCACAGACAGGAGACCGTAGAGTGTCTGAAAAAATTCAATGCCAGAAGGAAGCTCAAGGTAAGTGCAGTTTTCTTAAAAACTGGAAAAGTTAAGTGTGGGTGATGTTTAGGGGATTCCAGTGCTGAATCTGCTTGCAGTTGTCTGTTCATATACACTTCTGTTCTCGTCCATGCTAAGCAATTTACAGTGTGATGTTACTATGCAAAGCCGGAGTGGAATAATTCTGCACAGGATTGCACTGATGGTTTATTTCCCTGATTGATTCTTTTGTTCACAGTCCTTGTTCCCCTCTCCCCAACTCAGTCCTGGAAGCTTCTGAGCTACCTTCCCTTTCTTTCTCACACTATGAGAATACTGACCGTCTTCTTCAGAAGGAGGTTTGACACAGTCCAGTATTAATTCCAATAGGCTCCTTCCTTGTTCCTTTCCTCTGTGATTTTTTCCTTCCTCTCCCTTTCCCATTCTGAACTATCTTGCTTTATTCTCTTTTTCAATTCTAAAACTTCATTCAGTCACCTTCCATTTCTTCCACTCTTCCTTTCAACACCTTCTGCCATTGTACCTAGTTTTGTATCTCTTTCTATCTCTGTGACTCCTCCTTCATGTCACACCACCCTGCCAAAATTATTGAAGAAAGATGTTTAACCTTTTCATTCCAGCTCACCTCTCTTACCTAGTTATTGGGGAGTTTGTTGCCTCTACCTGTTCCGGTTCAGGTCTTCTAAAATCTCACCCCTTCCCTTTGACATCTACATCAAAAGGTCTTTGCCATTGTGTGTCTCATCTTCTGCTCAATTATCTCAAATGCCTGCTTGATGGCACTGCTATTTAGGAAATAATGTACATGTTACAATTGTGCATGCAACAGTTGAACATGCTGGCAAGTCTTAACCAATTGTTACTTCCCAGAGTATGTATATGCCATGGACTCTGCGTGTGCACTCACTGTATAATCTGTAGATGGACTGTCTGGAATTTTGTAGTGTACTAGGTGACTCCAAGCCTTTACATTGGTTGCTTGGTGCTTTTCTTATTAAATCCAAGCACCGTTCCACACTTTTTGCCGAAAGGATATAGGTGAGACATAATGTTCTCCCCCCCCCCCCCCCCCCGGCCCGCCGCCCACATGAAATGGAAATGATAGACCTGGGTTCAAGATTAAACACAGAAGTGTTGCATTCAGACTCCTCTATAAAAGTAACCTGTTTCTTATGATGATGTGCTAATGATCATGTCTGCTTGTTACGAACTATTTAACCTATTTTCTACAGCTCTGTGATGGGAAAAGTAATATACTATTAGAATGGACAGCTCTAGGGGACAAACGTTTATCTTCAGCATTTCCAGGCCTGTATGACCTGGGCTGATTTATTCGACAAGGTCTCTCTAACCTTCAGAGGCTGAAATAATAGAAACAAGTGAGGGGAGATGGAGTTGCTCCTTTAGCATTTTGGTAATGATTTCATGGGAGGTCATTCATGTTAATAAAGCTAACCATTTTGGATATATCTATCTGTTCCTTGGTCAGCAGTTCTCACTAACATTTATAGATAAATTACTTCCAGTGCACTCCAAAGGACACTTTCCTGGGAGAAAGCCTCATTGAGACCCAAGTAGACCTGTTTAGGATGGCACTGGCAGTTATTTATAGATAACTTTGCTGTTTGCCCCCCCGCGCTCCCCCATAAAATTATGAAGGCAACAAGCAAGGGCATTGCCTGGTCACAGAGTTGACTATGCAAGGGGTCTCTCGTCTCTTGGGAGGCAGAGAGGAAGCAAGAAGCAGACAAACTGAGGTGTGTGCACAAAGCAAGATTTGTTATTCGTATCTAGTGCACAACTAAAGTATACTGTGCAAAATTTAAACGAACCACGGTTTATCATGATACCTGAATGTGGTTAGTTTCACAGATATAGGCTGTAAAAATGTCTTTTGCTCATTCAGTGATGCTCATCCAGCATTTCCATAGATTTACTCTGGTCTCTTCCAGTGCTCCCTCTAAGCTGTGGAGTCTTGTGAGCAAAAATTCTATTTCGTGAGCTAGTGGTATTAAAGTTGATAGTGAGCGATTCAGCTACTGCATAAATTAGTTTGCTCTGGAGCCACCTTTCCTGAGCTAAGACAAAAATCTGTGAGCTGGAGGCTAAAAAACTCAGCTTAGAGGGAACACTGGTCTCTTCTCTCCTCTTTCTTAAAAACCCTCCACTGTACTTAAACTCTGTAAAAAAAAATCCCCTATGAAAATCTATCTAAAAACTCCTTTCTTTCTCTCTTTTAGGGTGCAATTCTTACCACTATGTTGGCAACAAGAAACTTTTCAGGTGAGAGCTTTGCTTTCTTAATGAAGAGAAAAGAAAGATATTCACATCGCTGTCATTTCCATCCCACTTTTACTTAAAAGAAAACCCCTCTAACTGAGGTAGTGCTTTATAACAAGCATAACTCTTGTTCAAACTCCACTCATATAGATTTTGTTAATTAATCTTGGTCCTGGGAGCGTGATATCCATTCTCTTTCTCTTTGATATGGCAGTATTGTGTTGCAGAAAGTTATGTACCAGGACCAGGAATACAATGGAAGCTAATTTATTTTTGCTGACTGGGTGTCAGTCAGTCTCCACACATGAAGACAATCAGAAGGAAACTGAGGGTGCCCTGTAGTGTCCTCTTACACACTTTCTTTCAAGAACTCTTAAGTTTCATTTGACTGACTTATGGAATTGTCTCCCCCTCCTTTTCCCTTCCTTTAATTCCTCTGCAGAAACCTTAACAACACAGCCAATTAAAGCAGTTTGATTCAACATTGTCCATTCAGGATTCTGCTCTTGAAATGCAGGCTTGCCAGAGTCTCCCCCACCCCAACATAAGGGCTGGCATTTAGGAAGAGGACAGTATCACCCCCACATGCACACACACACACACACACATACACGTGTAATTATTTCTTAGGCGCTTGTTGTTATGAGGTGTGCATAGTAACCACAGAGAAATACCTTTTGTTTGCAATCTGATCTTGAATATATCCAGGAGTTTGGACCTTGCTGTCAATCTTGTCTCCTAACCCCAACTCTCTTTACTCCCACATCTCTTGAAGTCTAATACAGTGCACCTGCTACTACTATTATTTCTCTAAGCTATATAAATACTTTTTACGTGATTTGTATACAGGTAATCCTGATTTCAGAAAACCTTGGTAACCTATTGTTAGAGTGAACATCTCAAGGGCTTAGGGCACTGGCTGATGGCCATTAACTCTTCTGTTGGTTTTGCAGACATTCAGTGTGTCTTTTTCCCTCTTGACATTTCCTGTTTTGCTTCATGACCACCATCTGATCAATCAGAGAAGAATTTGCCCTGCTATAGCAGCCAAGTGCTGGTCCCAAGAGAGATATGCTGCTGTTCCTGGCTAGAGAAGTTGAATAAAAGTGCCTTCATTTTACAAGACAACCGAGGGTGTAAGATGGCTGAGTAGATTCCACAAGCAAGAAACCACCCACTCACACTGTTTCTCCCCCCTCACTCTCCTACAGGGCTTCCTTTTCTCATCCCGTTCATGGGCCTGTTCAAGGCCCCATGAATTTTACAGCAAACAAAAAAAACAAAATCCATATTCCGCAACCAGGAAATCCAAATTCTTCAAGCAGGTGGGGAAAAAATCCTATAAAATCCCATAACAGTGTATGAAATTATGTTATGCCGACATTAATATTTGGTTTGTATAATTCAGAACAAAGATGTTACTTTACCTTTTTGTGGAATTTGGAATTTCTGGGCAGAAATTGGGTGTTGTTATACAGAAATACAAGAAAGCAGTAACATTTAAAGATGTTGAGGCGAGAAGGGAAAGTATTGAAGAATGATCATCGGGGGAAATTTGTAAGATGTTTCTGTTCTCATACTGTTGTTGGCTATGGAGAATGACTATATCTCCTGTCATTTTAGCTGGGGAAGCCAGTGAATTCTAATGTTCACTTGATCGTCCCAGCTAGAAAGCAGATGATAATTCCTAAATACCTGGCTGTCATTTGCTGGGTTTTTCTGTGACAATTGCCAGATTCTGTAGAGCTGCCGAGTGAACTGATTCCTTGGCTAATACTGGGTCTCATACTTGGCATTCACATTTCCACTGCTGAGGCAAAGCAGCTCCTCAGTCAACAGTTCTAGAATCGTAGTGGAGGAAAATTCAGTGAAGATATAAAAGTGCCAAAAAATGGTAATCATGGTTTCTTTGTCTCCATAAAGAAGCTCAGGAAGCTAACCACAGAAGTAGTGCTTGGCTCATGTGCATCCTGTGCCACATGATAATTTCATGAACCTTTAGCTATCGCAGACCCAACAGCAAAAATCCTTCTTTGATGTTCACAGCTTGACATTCCTTCTAGATGTTGATGACATAATTCAACAGCGGAGATGTAAACAACCCTTCCCTGCCTCTCCTTGAGGCCAAAAAAAAGCAGTAGCTTTCTTCTATAGAAGCAGCAACTTCCTTTGCTACCCACAGAATGTGTGATCCTGTGCTCTTGTGGTTCGCAAACCAGATGTTATGCAGTGTGGGGTGTCCAGAGCAGAGAAAATAGGAGGGTTTTAGGATAACTCTTGACTGGATGGATTGACCCATGGATTGTGTAAAAGTGAATGCAGGTTTGCTACCAGTAGTCACGTCTCTTCATCTCAACTTTAACTCTAATCTTTTTCTGCTTCCTTTGTCTCCTTTCTTTCCCCTTCTTACTTGCCCTCTGTCTTTCTCTTCTCTTTCTCTCTGTTCTTCTCTTAACTCTTTCCCCGTTCCTTTCCCAATTTGCTGTCCTTTATTTCTTTGTTTCCCCATCTGGTGCTAACAGTGGGCAGACAGACCACCGCTCCCGCCACAATGTCTGCAGCAGCCTCCGGTGCCACCATGGGGTTGGTGGAGCAAGGTAGACGTGTCCTGAAGAGAACCTACTCACTTCCCCTTTCTCACTTTGAAATCTGAGCGCATGAAGTGTCACTCATCACAAGCACCTCATCACACCCTGTTTTGAGAATCCAGGACCACCCCTTTCACAACCAGTAGCAAATCCCCTTCTTCATATGTCCTACCTCCGAATATACTACCAAATACCATCAATTATTATTTGTCTCCAATTATATGTCAGTGGTGGCAACTCTTAACTCATCCCATCAAAGTCTGAGTTCAGTGGCACCTTTAAGACCAACAAAGTTTTATTCAAGGTATGAGCTTTCATGTGAACACACACTTTCTTGAATAAAACCTTACTGGTCTTAAAGGTGCCGCTGAACTCAAACTTCGTTCTACTGCTTCAGACCAACGTGGCTGCCCACCTGGATCTTTCATCCCATCCAGTGATGCGAGAAAACTATAATACTACAGAGTTCATGAGCTTTCAGGGTTCCATGCAGGCACTGCCAGAATTATGCAGGAATCTCAGATCAGTGTTAAACAAGATATTTCAGTCCCATAATATAAGAGAAAATGCATGGTTTAACTTAGAGGGCAGGGAAGGAGAGAATCTTCAGTTTTGCTGTAGGAATTTGATGGATGTTCATTATGGCACTGCCTCCACATATCCTCCTTTCATAGGTGATGCCAAATACCATCAGTTATTAGTATATAATATTGATTTGGCACCAGTAGTGAGCTGGGGCAGAGCAGTTCATACATGGAGCAAGGAATGATGATCCTGAGTGAGAGAGACAATCGGTAGAATGCATGTAATATCCAGCCTTCCCTTGATTTTTTCAAGCCCACTCTATCTTTTCCCTTGCCAGCTTTCCAGGACACCCTGAACTAAGTGAGCTTAGAAAGGTTTCACTCTGTTTACGATTACGCAATGAGGTGCCATTTCTTATGTGACCAGGTCCACTCCCATCAGGAAATAACAAGTCTTTTCTGAGGCCTTTGCGGTGACCTTTCATTTTTTTGATGGGAGAGGGTCTAGCCATGTAAGAAGGAGATGGAGTGGACAAGAAAAATCATTATGACTGGAGGGGACCAGTCCCTGAGCAGCTATGCGGAGGAACAGGCAGCCTCAGAAACTGAAGAAATTTCTTAATGGTAAGAATGAATGATTGCATACAAACACAAGGGATCTTTCCTCTCTTTTGAAAGTATAAATGCCTAAAGCATAATTATGTTTGGTTTCCAGTGATGAAAACAACTAAAAGTGTGCTGTCGAGTTGCATCCGACTCATGGCAACCCCACAAGTTGGGACAACCATGAGTTGTATGCAGCTTGACAGCACAAGGCAAGAGATGAGCAGAGGTGGTTTGCTGTTGTCTGCCTTCCTCCACATAGCAGCCCCAGTCTTCCCTGATGGTCTCCCTTCTAAATACCCATCCTCCTTAGCTTCCAAGTTCCGACAAGATTAGTCTCATCTGGGCTGTCTGGCCTGCTACACAATTACTAGCAGAATTTCAAAAACAATAGTAGTACAATGTCTTGTTATGAAATCGAACAAAATATCCTAAAACGGTGAACAAGCTTTCAAGTTCCCCAGAACGCTTCATCAGGCTGAATGTTTGTAAGGGGAAGGAGAGAGAAAAAGCTGTTTCAGAGGATGATGGAGGGTCACAAAATGTGTAGTTAGTGGTCTTAAAAAATAGGCTACAGGCTGTGTTGCACACTCGATTATATTGGATGGTGCTGGGCACAAAACTGGTTTCAAGATACGCCAAAGTCTCCTAGGACAAGGGGGGGGGGGGGAATGGCCGTTCTTTATGTTTCTCCATCCCAGTAGCCTCTGGTGTATCTTGGGGGGAAATCTCAACCAGCATGATGTAATCCAACTAAGTCTGTAACACATCCTGTCATATATTTCATTTTTAAGATTCTACAAACTAGAAATTAGGGACTTCTTCATGCCATAAAGTACTCCCCCCCCCCCCGAGGGGGGCACTGAACAGCCAACTGGTCAAGAGCTGGTTCACTGTTTTTGATAGTTTATTTGGTTATAATAAAAAGGCATTGCACTACTGTTGCTTGGGGAATTTTTCTGTGTCGCAATGTGACTATGTACAGTCTTTAATTAGCTTTCCTAAAACATAGTTAGTGGCATTTAATCTTTCTGACTGGAAAACACTGTTGTAGTAGTGGTACTTTCACAAGGACAGATTGTCTTTGATCCTTTCAGGAATTTTAAAATATGATGTAATTTGCTACTTGGCAGTGCACACTTACCAAAGCATGTACATTCCTAATGCAGAAGGAAAACCATCCATCCTTTAAGGCATTATTTGTTTCACCACTGCTTGCTATATCAATGGGAGCAAATGAGGTTCTTTCACGGGTGGAACTGATGTTCATATGAACATTTTCTGTATGTTTAATACTCTGTTACCACTCATGTTCATTTGTGTTCATGGAGCATAAAGGCACATTTCTGTATGCTGCTACAACTTTAATCTGGGACTCAGGTGATGCAGCCTTATTCAGATGTCACACCAAACCCACTTATACACGATGACAGGTTATTTGACATTCCCTGTTCCCTTCACACAAGGAGATTAATAGAAAACTTCCTGGGAAGTTCAGGAGGCCCTCAGCCAAATACACATTTGCTGTGATGTCTGAATGCAGGTACATGGGCAAACTGCTCTTTGTTTCCCCTGTACAAGCTGGGGTTCTGATCTGGGATGATGTAGAATCCCAGTTTGTAGAAAGGAAATGGCCTCTACTTTGCTCACGCACTTGCATGCAGATTTTATGTCAGAGTGCACTTTGTTCAAAGGCTTCCCAGTCCACATTTCAATCACACTCCACATGTGGAGGGAGGAGGGGGGTAGTGCATGAACATGTGTGACAAGTTTGTGTTCCTGACTGTCACAACCAAATAGAAGTTTGTCAAGACATATAAATTTAATTCATATGAGTAAGATGGAATGGCAAATGCATTTCTCCCATTAAGATCAAGCACCATTCCACTGAGGGTGGTTCCTTTTTCAGCTGGTGGGAGGCACACGGAGTCCTTACAGAGGAGGCATGTTGATAATTTACTCTGAAGAAGGTACAAGCATCAGTTCCTCTCATGTGCGAACTTGCGGCGCTCAGCTGTCCCCTTTGATATAGCCTGAAATGGGCATGTTTTGGCACTTATAGTAAGACAAATTAATCTTGGATTACATTGTTTGAACATCCATCACAAACTGGCTGTGACCATTATATTTAGGAAACTTTTCTGACCAGATAGGTGGGAGAGCTCTCCCTGATTTAGGGTGCATACAGATATACCTGTCTACAGGAGCCAGTGCCAGTTTGGTGTAGTGATTACGTGCGCGGACTCTGATCTGGGAGAAGTGGGTTTAATTCCCCACTCCTCCACTTGGCAGCTGCTGGATGACCTTGGGCATTCCGTAGTTCTGTCAGAGGTGTTCTTGAAAAGAGCAGTTTCTGTCAGAACTCTCTCAGCCCCACCAACCGCACAGGGCATCTGTTGTGGGGAGGGGAAGGGAAAGGAGTTAGTAAGCCGCTCTGAGACTCTGCGTGAAGTCTCTTCTTCTTCTTCTACTAGGGGGGCATAGCCTCGTCCACGCCCTCTTCCCTCATCTGGTAAAACAGGTACCTGGCTCCAAACCTCCAAAACCATCATGGTTTTATGCAGGGTTTTTTCAGAATTAAAAATAATCAGTCAAGAGCCTGGCATGCTAATCTGATAATATGTTTATTAGCATTTTTTAAAGTCAGTTTGCTTCTTCCCATTTGAAACACTGCTTCAGAACTGGGGGGGGGGGGAGTTTGGCACACAAGCCAACCAACTGGCACTTTGCCAATCCAGCTCTGGACGGTGGTGGCTTCATGATGGTTACAAGGGCCAGCCTACCAACCTTCAGCAGGGTCAGCTTTTGTTGGAAACAGGAAGAACTAATTCCTCTTGATATCGGTTCTCTGAGCAAGGTTGTACAACTGGTCAAAAAATACAGATCCAAACCAGGTTCATCACTCAAAATGGGTACATCTGTATGCACCTTTAAATATGTTTTGCCTTGTGCATATAATCAGTTAGCAGGAAATGTTCAGCAGCTTTCCTGTGGCTTTTGTTGGTTGTTGGCATGCATCTCAGCAACCTAGTCTTCGGGAGTTTTCTAAAGCTTCACCTAAATAGTCCCATGAACAATTGTGAAGAGGGTGGAAAGGAGGACCAAACACAAAGGAGAATCTTCCTTTTGTGATGAGGGATTGTAAAATCATTTATACCAAAAAAAAAAAGCCCTAGTAGGAGAAATAACCTGATGCAGCTTAGGCTGTGGGAAAGTTATTAAGACCGATTAGAACCGAGAGAGGCTATTGCTGTGAGAACATCTCCCCTCCATATGCGATCAACAAGGACAAGTCTTGGGCATGCAGACAAGGGTCCCCCTTGATGTGTTTTCATGTTTCTCTCACATGAATGTTGGCTCTTTGCTTGTCTTAATCATTGCCCTGTCTGCATCCCAACTTTGCCTGCAGGTTGAATGTGGTGAATTGTGCATGAGTTTATGTAACCCAGGTGCATGCTCCAGGGCCCTGCCTAGTCACATCTCTTATCAGAAGATGGATGAGGGCTTCTGCTTATGTCTGTGCTGATGCTGGTACTGCATGTGGAGAAGTGATATGCATGGTGGCAGTAGCAGCAGCAGTGTGACCAGTCTGAAGAAATCAACCCAGCTTCGGTGTCCCTCTGAAAATATTCTTTAGGATTTTAGTGTAAGCAAAATGAAGAAACAGATGGCAATGACAGCAACTCATTGCGTATTTACCTTGTTTTAAAGCTTCCGTTCCTCAGACTATCCAACCCCATTACTAGTATCTTATAATTACTTTAATGAGTGTTTTTAAAAGTTGCCCCAAAATTCTGTGGAATGTATTTGCTTATGGAAACTCACAAACTAGTGAGGAGAGAGTTTGAAAGGTTATATGAGATATATCTGGGTACAGAAAATGAATTAAACTGAAATATAGAGAACAGGTTTCATCTGAGGGAAGACAAAAATAGTTTTGGAAGGAAACGATCTGAGGCATCACAACTGTTTATGCTTTCTCATAATATGATAGTGCTGCTTAATAGCAGAACTTTGGCCTGCTTCATATATGAAAACAGTTGTGTTTTAACCCTTTATGCTTTGTTTTTCTCCAGGTGGGTAAATGAGCTGGGGGGGGGGGGGGGGGTTCCGCTTTTTTCAGGGAGATTTTGATTTAATTTAGCAACTGAGGAACCAGAGAGCACTCACTGAAAATGGCCATCCAATGGGTCACAAGCAAGTCTACAAAATAATCTAGATAATAAAATAGTCTATGAATAGTCTAGACAAACATCATCTGTGATGCTTCAGATAAGAGAAGACAGTAGGGTCTGGTTTGAGTGTTGACCATGTAACTGCAACCATGAAGATTCAGGAAAGGTTTTATTAAGGTATCAGTCACAATTGTGAACTCTGCTCTTGGATATTTTCTGTGGATTAAGGGTAATGTGTTTGGCCCTCCTACGGCTGCCCTAAACATATACCAATCATGCAAAATGCTCACCTCTTAGTGGTTTCATCTTCTGTTTCAAGAGTAATTGTTGCTATGGCAAACTGCATTGGTGATTTCTAACATTCACAATGCGTATTAACGTATGAATTGCCTTTATACTGAGTCAGACCACTGATTTGTCTACCCTCAGTATTGTGTTTTGTCATCATAGTACTTCTTACAGGGTCTAAGGCAGGTAAAGGTCTTTTCCAGAACTTGCTACTTGAGGTCTTTTACCAGAGATTCTGGGGACTGGACCTGGGACCTTCTACATGCAAATGTTGTACTCCAGCCCTTCCTGCAGATTCCAAAATGTCCCCTCTCTGCTTTCTTTTACTTTACGCCACTCTGAGCCTGCAATCGTGGGGAGAGCGGCTTAGAAATCAATCAAATAAATAAATAAATAAATAAATAAATCTAAAAGTTACAGTGCAGGTTATAAAATTTGTGGGTAAGTGCAGGTGCCATTGTTAATCTTTACATTAATATACATTAAACTAAAAGTTGTCACATGTTATAAAATTTGTGGGTAAGCAAAGGTACCATGGTTTACCATATAAAATTAGAGGTGGATGTGTGTGTTTATTTCACAGTATATACCTGTGGCAAGGCTAGATCCTGTCACTGCTTCCCACAGCATGCACTCACAGTGAAATAATCACATGCATCTCCCTCATATGCTGAAGTGTATGCTGTGTGTACATATATTAATAGCCATTAATCTGTAATCTGTGCAGAAGTCCCCAAATTTCACGGTGCTACCCTCCTTTCTCTCTGATTTCCCAAAAGAATATAAATTATGCTGGAGGCAGAGAGTTGTTTTTGAGAGTTTCATGGTATGTCTCTCAAATAGCTTTGTGTGTAATACTAAGCACTGCACATGAATTTGTCTTATACTGAATCAGATCATTCATCCATTAAGATCAGTATCATCTACTCAGATTAACAGTGGCTCTCCAGGGTCTCAGGCAGAGATCTTTTGTATCACTCACTACCTAGTCCTTTTAACTGGAGATGCCAAGGATTGAACCTGGGACCTTCTGCATGTCAAGCAGATGCTCTACCAGTGCACCTCAGCCCCTCTACCTAAACCACTATGACTTTAGTGCCTTAGTTGAGACTGTACTTGAAGGCCCTTCTTCAGGTGCCCCTATCTTCAGAAGTTAGGTGGGTGGTTTCCTGAAGACAGTGCCTCTTCTGTAGCTGTGCTCTGTTTGTGGAACTCCTGAGAGATTTTTATGGTGCCATCTCTTAACCTTATAGGCACCAAACAAATTTTGTTCTTTTCCACTCAAGATTTCAGGTTAGGATGTGCACATTTATCCCCCAAAACAGAGGGACAAGAGACCATCAGGCACAGTGTGAGAGAGAAATGGGGGGTCTGCAACCAGAAGGATGAACAGCAGAGCCTGTACCGTAGAATCTGGTATCAGCTGATTGTCATAAAACTCTTAATTTGAATTCATGAAGGTTGCCCAGAAAATTAGCTGACTTTACATTCATACTCTTGCCTTGTTTCATTCCTTTCCTTTCCTTTTGTACCCTTGGAAGCTCACTGATTCATGAATCTTGGGCAGGAGAAGACACTTATTTCTTATTTTTTAGATGCAAGGGCTATAAGGACTGAGACAAATTTTGTAATTGCTAGAGTGAGCTGAGGATCTTTGTTTCATTCAAGACTTCATGGACACCATGGCTCACTAATAGATAATGGAAGAGTGACCTAAAAGAAGGTTTACAATGTGAAGAGGAGTAGGATTGAGATGGGAGGAGGCAACGAAGATAAGATGTTTAATAGTAAATTTAATTGTAGGGTTACTGAGCTTAGCCATTATGGAAAATGAGAATGTGTCATCCTATGAAGTCCAGCAGCAATTCCAAGGACTGCCATCTTTCCATTAGTATGGTGTTTGTATGGACCATTTCCTTCCCCTGTGTGTGTGTGTGTGAGAGAGAGAGAGAGAGAGCAAAGTCCACTGTAAAGCTGCTTTTGTGGTGCTGGTGCTGCTGCTTCACTTCCCCTTGTTGTCAGACTGGGCCTTCACCCCAAGGGCCTTGCTTTCTGTCTCAACACTTCTTTTTTTCCCTCCCTTTTCTTCTCTCTCTCTCTCTCCCCACCCCTTCCAAACCTTCTTCTCACCTGCCTGTCTCTCTCGCCTTTCCTCTTCTGTAAATTTCTGTAAGGTAAGCAAACTTTTTCTCGGGTTCTGCCCTTAATACCTACTGTGGTGACTGGATTTAATGTGGGAGACATTTCATGACCTCACGGGGTCCAGAAATAGATGGAATCTTCTTGTTCTGAGGCTGATGGTCCTACTGATGTCAGTAGGATTCAGTAATGGGTTGTGATTTTGCAGAGGGTATTTGAACAAAATGCATTCCAGTTACAGCTTGTTGGCCTAGTACTATAGGCAATATGTGATTTCTCCTAGTCACAACGTTATAACTTCTTTTACTCATTAAAGGCTTTTCACATGGCTTTGCTGGTCCCTCACAATTCTATTAACCAGATCTATATGACAGGCACCCATATTTCTGTTCATCTTGATGATAACATTTATCCCAGCCGCTGTAGCACACCCTCTCGCCCCCGCCCCCCTTGCCATGCATTTCATTTCAGCCCCCCCCCCCCCCTCCAGCCTCCCTGCCATATCACTCTTGGGTCTCTCCTCAGCCAAAATAAAAAAAAAAAGACAAGAAGCAATTCTGAAGCAAGGAGCATTCTGAAGCAATGCAATACTTTAAAAACATAGTTTTATGAGTTAATCCTTTCCTCTGCACCACCCTGACCTTATGTAGTGGGTACTCAAGTATCGAAACGCCGATTATTCAAATGTTTCTGTGTTTGCAGAACTGTCTGGGTAGAAGGGCTTGTACTGTGTTGCTGTGTTTTAACTGGAGTAACAGCAGCTCTAGACCAAAAACAAAAGTGTCACATTAGATTAAGTGCAATGGATTGTTAAAGCAATTGAAGTGAGATCGGGGCGGGGGGGGGACAGTACATGTGAAGAGGCTTTCTGGCATGTCTTAAGAAAAGATGAGGGTGTGTATCATGAGACAGTGGTTTTGCAGAACTGGCAGCATTGATGTCTTACTGGGAAGGTGCGCAGTAGTCAGTTAGAGAGTGTCATCCTAAGGATCACATGCCGCTCAGAGTTCTGGTTGGCTTCTTGTTGAAGGAAAGCTTGGATTGCATCTTATCCCCCCCCCCCCCCCCCCCAATTGGAAGCTCTTGGTATAAAAGGAGAAATGATGTTTAATGACCATTCCCAAGAATGCCTTCCTGTCAAGAATGATCTGAAACCTCATAGTGGGAAGGAACTGCATGAAACTGGGTTCAAGAGATTCAGTATTCTCAATACACAGTGCTTACATGGATCTTAATGGCCTTCGGACCACTGTGCATTTTGTTGAAGTGCAGGGAAATCTGATGATTGCTTGAATAGGCACAATGTGCCTAACTTAACAGTGAACAAACAATACATACGTTGTCTTCCATAAACATTAAGTTGTGGGAAGTTTTTGAGAGGATCTCTGGTGGGAGTGGAGTCCTATTTTAAACTATTATTAATCTGGGCACATTGTCCTGCAGAGACTCCATCCTTGTTGCAATTGCACAAGCTTTGGGCAATTCAGCGTGTGCCCAGGCCAATGGCAGTTTGGGAAAAAGAGAGACAACACAATGATTCAAGTATCAACAAGGACATTTCCACTTTATAGTCTTCCCCTGATCTCCCTGCATTTGGGAAACTGCCCATTGTGGCATTTTGCCATTCATACCTCCATCTTTGGCTTAGCAAGATGTTGGGGCTTTGCCCACCCTCATAGAATTTGGGATTTACCCATTGTTCTTGATCCTCCTTTTAGCTGTTTGATGAGGAAACTGCATCAATTCAGCTTGTGTGATTCTTTTTTGGCTGTTCAGGCAGGACAGAGTATGTCTCAGGACACTAAGAGAGTTGCCACTAAAGTCTCTTCTTTCCCTCCCCATGCAGCAGCTAAGAGTTTACTGAACAAGAAAGCTGACGGAGTGAAGGTAAGTATCATTATGGGGGTTTGCCTAACAGCTCACCTGGGGAAGAATGGGGACGGCTATGGGTCATACCACATTAACAGCAAAAAAAAAAATTCATTTCACTTGCAGTGTGTTTTTTTCAGTTCTATAGTCCAGAGCTATTAAGAACCCAGCGTTTACAAAACAGTCAGATTTCTCAGGGTGAAGGAATATTCTCATTTGTCACATGGGAAACTCTGCAGCATTTTTGGCATTTTGCAACATCTGCTCTAAACTTTTCCTGTCTTCTTTTGCTGCCAGAACTTAATTTTGTACATAACTGCCTGTCTCAATAGGGCGTCACACCATCCCCAGTGGGGTCTGGGTGATGTGAGTACGGGTTGTTTGTGTGGAGGACTTTTTAGCTTTCTTCCCTTTCCGAGGCTTCTTTTTTTGTGTATGTGCACTTTTGTTTTCTGCAGGCTCAAACGAACAGCACCAAAGGCAGCGCCGGGGTCACCAGCCCAAAAGGGACTCTTCCTCCTGCCGCGCTGGTATGGGTCTCTTGTACTTTTTATACAGTCCTTTCAGTAAAAGATTTTGGAGATGCTGGTTTTGCTTGCTGTTTTGGTAATATGGTCCCTGTTTCAAGCTTACATAAGGGGTTTATGGGATTGAAAAGTATGCCCTCTCTTAATCTTCTGAGTTTTGTATGACGCCATGTACTTGTAATGCTCTTCTAGCAAAAAGGATGTGCGGAGGGAGTCTCCCACATCTCTCAGGCTCTTGCTGTAGATCCATTAGGAAGGATGCCAATGCAATTGAACTCTCTAGTCTGAAGCCCAGTCTGACATTAAATGTTTCTGCATTATTATAATCTGTTCCAGAAAAATATCAGATTTCACTGGCACTGTAGCAAACACCACTATAGCAAACACCTAAAGCCTTTTTTCCTCACTATCTGAGCAGCATATGGGTCCCTTTCCTCTCCCGTGAATGTTAAGACCCCAAAAGCACTGAAAACAACTTTCCAAAGGTGTTTAAGAATCAAGAACTTTCCCAGACTCTGCTGGTTATAGAGTCATGCCAGTCGGCAAGCAGGCTGGTCTCAGTCACTGTAGGAAATGTGACATTGCCATGTTACATCATCAAGAGCAATGGCTGGAATGAGAAATCTCTAGGACACGAAGGTTCACGTTGGAATTAACTGAAGAACAAGCAAATATTTTGCAAGTGCCACTTTAGAAAGTAAACATTTTCATTCTGCTGATTTAGCTCTAGCACACAGGCAAGTAATAGCAAAGTGAATTTCATAAATACCTTTGTCCGTAAAACACCTACAAGTGCTATGTCAGGCCTAAAGTACTGAACTAACCACATGGGGAATTGCTCCTGAGCAGAGACCATGTCTGAAAATAATGCTGACATAAGTATCTAGAAGGCAAAGCTTCAGTGCCTGCCTAGGCACAGATATAGATCCAAAGGAATTTCCAGTGTTTAGATGAAGATAACCTAAAAACAGATCAGCAGAACAAACTTGATTTCTTCGGTGGCTTTCATATGAGCAGCACACATAACTACAAAAGATTCTTGAGACTTGATTCACATTGTCTTTGCAGCATAGATGCCCCTAAAATTTCAAAATAATGTGGGGTCTGAATTGTAAGATTTAAACTTCTTCCATGTGTGGTGGAGTGCTTTTAACCATGTCGTACTGTCCATAAATGAGTGGACCCTGTAAGTGTGGTTAAAATCATCTGCCTCTTGTAGGAACATACACATATTTGGGACCCAGACTGATAAAATGGTCTCAATGGTAATGTGCAAACTGGTCCTTAATACATTTTTTCAGCTTCTGTTATTAATATTAACATTAATGAGCCAAACTTTTGGCTGATTTTCATCCAGTTATAAAATTTCAAAAAGGGTAAGGAAGGATTTTTAGAAGGCATCCAGCCAGCCTTTAGTATGTAATTTCAAAGAGAGCTAATGATTTTTTCCTAAAGATCTCTAAGTACTGTCTACTATGAAATTAAAATGTGTCCATGCTTATAAAATGAATGTCCAGGTTGTTGTGTAAAACTTATTTCATAGTGTTTGGAAACACAATTCCCATTTCAACACTGCTGGTAGCTCATTTTCTGGGGGGGGTTGGTTTTTTTAACCAAACTCTTCCTTTTTTGTTAACTTCTATGTTCCCCCATTCCCTAGTCTAGAAAATCAGCCTCCCAAAGAACCTCTGTAGTATAGAGCAAAGATCATCTATACCCTAGGCCCTGACATAGGCAATAATACATGTGACCTTGGCTTCTTCCAGGTTTGTTGATTTTTAACTTCCTAAGCAAAGAGCTCTGATACAGACTAAAAGTTGCCAGGCTTAGTTTACCTCTGGTGGACTAAGGGGAACCCTTATAATGCCTGTCTCTATCTGGAGAATTAGACAGGAGAAACTTTTAGAAGGCTAAGGATGGCCAGAAGCAGAGGATTTCCTTTGAGAGCATCTATTTATAGGTATGATCCACTTTTCAAGTGACATGTACTGAACCAGAATTGTGCATCAGCTGTAGGGAACAAGGTAGGGCCACCAAGCCAATTACAAAATGTGCTTAAAATGGACACAGAATTAGAGTTTCTGCCCTGATGCATTTATTACAGCAGTTTTCCCAAGTTTCCTATCCTTTAATCACACAAAGACCCCAAGGAGGAAAAAAGCAATTATCCACATGTGCCATTCTGGATAGCTGTGTACATACAGCAGGCATGGATTTAAAGGACGAAATCAGGGTAGCTTTCATGTCCTCTGGCCCTTTCTTGCTTACTTTGTGGTCATACATGCCCATGCCATGCAAGCTGATGCAAAGCATTCCAGTTGGTAGCATTCTGTTTTATCCTAAACTATGCACAAGCAGTGCTGCAAAGGAGCAATAGCTAGAACACTACTAACTCCGTGGCTTGGGAGTCACTTGTGATTCTTTGACATGCCACCTGTGCGTTTTCTAAGCACCATTCCCCAATGTGGCACCCACCCTATATTTTAGGAGAAGTGGGGAAGGCCCTTACCTAAATGATTGGCAGTTGGTTCCTACCTTGCAACAGCTGCTACTGGAGGAACGGGAAAGCTGCAAGCCTCCCTGAGATGCAAGCTTCATGGCAGGGGTGGAAGTAATTGTGGCTCTTCTGGTTGATAGCAGTTGCAAATGAGGCTCTTCACAGCCTGTGGAGTGAGCACCACTCAGTCTTTAGTCTTTATGACCACAGTAAATCCTAACTGAGGACAGGCTCATATAACCATTTTTTCCCAGCACGAGTTGGTGTTTTCAGTTAACTCATGCCAGTGCCGCACATGTCTGGAGCTAGTTGATGCTATTATTTCCTTATTTACTTCATCTATACCCAACCTTTATATCCATTGGGGACACAAAGTGGCTTACTTCCTCCTTTTTAGCCTCAGAACACCTCTTTGAGGTAGGTTAGGCAGAGAGTGTTGGGATTGCTAGCCAGTGTGTCATCCACACAATCCAGTTAGGCTTGAGTTAAATCTAAACTGAGTGATTTTAGCCAGATTTCCATTGTTAGGCATTTCCATACTATACACTGTGGCTGTTTTATTCAGAGAAGTTCTGAAATGGTTTACTTTCAGAGTTGATTGGAGTGGCACCTAGGTGCAGATGCTCACTTCCAAAGAGATGCCCAACTTGCAATGTAGAATTAATGGATGTGATCAGTAATGAACTGGGTATAAGATGGGAAAGCTGATTTCTTCTCTGTGCACAAATTTGCAAATACATTAATTTTTTCTGAGTGCACTGATCAAATGAATTCTTTGGGATAATCTGGTTCCTGATCCTGAAGGTCCCTAAGTATTCTCTTCACTGAACCTAATGCCCTACCCACAAGGTTCTCAGCCCAACCCCCACACTATAAAATTACATAAATTGCAAATGTGGCTCTGAGGGATCACGGATTAGTTATTTTGCTATCATTTTGTACAAAGTTAGAGGAAATCACTGTAAGCTGCATGCTTATATAAAGGGGGGACATCACTTGAAATATTCCAATTTTCTCATGAGTGCTAATGAATGATTGAAGCATCTTCATGCAAGGGCATTAGAACTGTAGGAGAGATTTTAAGCCTCTCAGAATTGATTAAGGGAGCTAGGTCCAATTCTTTTTTTGGTCTTCTCTTTTCTGGATGCAGTTTAGCATCAAGTTCTGCCCAAGTTTTTGTTTTATTTCATCTAGAGCATAGGATGGATTCAGTTCCATTGCATCTGTTACTATGCCAACTACACATTGCCATTTGGTGGCCCTCTTGGTTGGTCTGTAACTTCAAGGGTAGAAAGGTCAGAGGGGGATGTTCTGGAAGCAGACTTGGGCTCTTTAAGAAACAAACATGGTCAGTATTTCTGTTTCAAAATGGTATGTACATTCCTTCAAATTAAGATGCTAAGTTGCAGAGTTATTTCTCCTTAAAACGTGTTGACTATGGAATGTGCTGCACCAGAAATGTAATGAACATGGAGGTTCCCCAAATAGCCTTCTTCAGTTAAACGACTTAGTGTTCCATCATGATGTTCCATTGTGAGGTTCTTTGGTAGCCATTTTCTATTAGGTAAGTATGGCTTAAAATAAATTAATGCGTGACAGCTATACTATCCCACTGCATCCAGACCACAGACGGTAAGTGCTCAGGCAAATAGGTAGTGCATTCTCTTTTACTAAAAGAACTGGTGGGAATTCACAGAGCCTATCTCAGGTTGCCATCTCTCCAGAAGTGGCAACCTGGTGACCACAACAGTTATGCATTCTTTACATAACCTGCACTGAATTTTAATTTAAGTTATAATTTGGTTGCATACAGTACAAAGTGGAGTTATATTATTGTCATAAATTGATTTGAAGGGTGGAGAAGTTTGGCAATGAGTGTTTTGGTGAACTGGCTCAAGAATATGTGCTACATACCTAAGTTATGATTCTCTGTTCCACAGGAAACCTCAGAGAAACTGGTAGCGGTACCATAGAGTCCAACTAGCACCATAGACCAACAGGATTTTTAAGGTATAAGCTTTCGAGAGTCAAACTTCCCATTGTTAGATACAAGGGAACTTTGACTCTCAAAAGCTTATACCTTGAAAATCTTGTTTGTCTCTGTTGTGTTACTGGACTCAGTTCTAGCTCTCTTACTGCAGATCAACACAGTTACCCTCTGAGACTATTCTCAAAGAAACTAGTTTATCCATAAGGTACTAACTGGTGATGCTGATACGTGATGGAGCATTCACAAAACTCAATCTGTTAGTTGTCAGTTGGTTTACATGAGTAGCCTGTCTCATTCCAAGGGCTTGGGGCACCTAGAAACTTAGAATCTCATTAAAACCAAATATAGTCCCATTAAAATGCAATTAAAGGTCCCCTCTCCCCTTTTCGGCCAACTGACAATCATCCTTATTTAGATGGATCTTGCAGTGCTTCTGAAAGATTCCTTGGCTTGGATCTTGACGGATCCCCAGGGTTCCACAACTGGGTGGCCAACCACTGGGAATGCCACTTTGTGTTCCATTCCAGCTTGAACATGGCATAAAGATATCATTGAGAGAGCATCCTTGGCTGGTCTCCGGGTCATAATGGGACACTGGAAAAGAGGCAGACTGTTGATCTCAAGCTGTTTTGAGCTTCATACAAAACCAGTGCCTGAAACTGGGCCCATAAGACAACAGAAAACCATCGACATGTCAGAGCAGTGATAGTCCCAGGCAGCATCTGTGGGGTGCAGGCTGAACTGCTTAGCCATTATATATTAGATAATGACCCTCTCCAGGTTATACAGTTTCCCCCCCCCTTTGACAGCTTCCTTACTATTTTTCTGATTTTAAGCAGGCAGTTATGCTAGTCAAAATGATGAATAACTTAATTTATCGCAATCGTTCTCCACTTGATTGCTGTTATCTCTTTAGAAGAGGCTTTTTCAATCCTCTGTTATGTTAAACTATGCTTTCCATAGTACATGGCACCATTCAGCGGCCTAGTTAGGAGAAGAGTTGTCATTGATGTACGTCCTCCCAATATATGCCTAGATATTAAGAAAATCAGGAAATAACATGAAGCCTGTTGATGCTTAGCAAAAGCTCTGTTTCTCAGTCTGCAACATTCTAGAAGTCAGTGTGAGTTTGGAACAGATTGGCAAGTTCTTTTGACACAAAGAAAGAATACTTTTGTGGCAGTGCCAGAGGAAATATTGCTTCTCTAGAGAAATGGGCTTGAAAACTGTGCTTTTGATTATATAAAATGGAAGTCTTTTCTAGTTCAGATCATCAATTGTCTGCTGAGAGAAACCTTGGCCGAGACAAATCTCTCAATGACTTCAATCGTTAGAGCCCCTTGTGGTGCATTAAATATTAGGAAGTAGCCAGTGAATGCTCCAATTCAACGTGTGCCACCAAGGGCAAGAAAAGCAACTTTTGGTCTTGGTATGAAATCTGTTGCCTTCATTCACTCCCTTTCCTCCATGGCAGATATCCCCCCTCCCCCAGTTCCCACCCTTTCAGATGAGAACCGGCTTTCCTTCAGTAAAACCTCAGCCCCCTAGCCTTGCTTAATTCTTCACAAAGCCAATCAGGGTATTTTGTTTTTAGTGCCAGCCCTGACTTGCTTCCAGAATGGGTAATGCCAGTTGCCATAGCAATGGACAGTGCATTTGTGCAGAGACCAACCTTTTTGTACAAACCAATCGTTCGAGTCCTGTTCTGCTAGAACGACTACTGAAGTGCACCCAACTTGCATAAGCAGTGGGCTGGAGCTTTCTTTCCCCTTCCAACACAAGCAACAAATTTGAGCCTTACTGGCCCTTTTCCATGATAAAGCATGAAATCCTTTCTGCGATACAAACTAGCTGGGGGGGGGGGGGTATTGAAACTCAGTGTTGTTTCTTTGGGATGAGTATCCACAGATCCAGGAGTTGAGACAACCTGCAAAAGCCCTTCATCAGTCACCCAACTTGGCCTACTACTGATTGCGTGCCTTGATTTAACTATGTGAGCCCACTGATTTCAGTTTGTTTTTTAGTGTCTCATGGAGCAGTACTTGGTATGATTCAGACTGTAGGTGTGAGCCATGAGGAAGATGTATTGCTTTAGAATAATCTGAACGAATCTGAATTCAGTGCTTTAGATATTGCTTCCTGCTGCTAAATTATTCCTTTTAAAGCTACAATTATATGAGTTAAGTAGTTTGAACATATTTGCTGGTGTGCCCCAGAACTGCTTAATATACATAGGATCAGCTGAACCTTAAGGAAACAAAAACTAAGTGAGGACCCATTTAACAGATATCAGGAGCGTGGTTCAGTCAGTGTGTACATAGTGCTTTGCAGCATAAGCCAAAAACAAAATTACACACAGTTGATTGGACGAGAAATGTGTATAATCAATGCCTCAGTTCTAAACATATTTAAAGCTCTCAGTTCTAAATACATTTAAAGCCTTCTGGTTTGAGTGGAATGTTCTTCCAAATAAATTGTTTAAGAATATGGCCCTGAGCAGACTGGAAAGAACTCGATCCTTTTCTAGGAACCTGTGTGCTGGATTTATGCTCGCAGAGCATGATTTTCCCAGCCTTCTCTCCAGCAGCCCTAAATGCCGCCTGTTCCTGGATTTTGGAGAACATTTCAGGCTGCAAACATACACTGTGGGCAGAAAGTCCTGCTAAGTCAAGCAAATCACAAAGTCAAGCAAATCACAAAGAAGCCTTCAAAACAGCTGTTTTCTTTCCCAGATGTGTATCTTGCTCACCTTGAAGAACAGTTCCCTAGTTAAACAAACTGTAAGATTTAAGCTTGCTCACCTTGCTCACCTTGAAGAACAGTTCCCTAGTTAAACATACTGTAAGATTTAAGCTATTTGTAAGCAATTCCCTTCCCAGAGCAGGGCCATCAAATACAAAGGAAGACAGAGCCCTAGTTATTTTAACAGTTGTTTAGAAAAGGGAACTTCAGCAAATGTATTATTCTTACTTCTATATAAGGTGCACCTGCCACATTTATTTTGCTTCATCAGACAGAGGAGCCTGTCCTCCTTTTGCATCTGGACAACTTGTCCTTGTGCAAAATAATTTAGACCACATTCTTGCTCATTTAAGAAATAGAAATCGTCACCCTGTTCATAAGAACATAAGAGCCCTGCCAGGTGCATCTAGCGACCCGCTTCACACAGTAGCCAACCAGTTCTCAATCAGTGGCTCCCCTGGCTACCATCCAGGCCAGGGGGGCAATAAGAAGGGCTGCTGGCAGGAGCTAGGGGGACAGATTACCCTAGTCACGCTGGGGATCCCATGAAGCTGAACAAGTCATGTGGTTTATTGTAATAAGATGTTTGGATTGTCTCTGCATGATGTGTGTCGGGGGACCTACAGAAATCTTTAGCTGTGGGGAGGCATGGGGGCTCTCAGCAGCCCTGCCAATAAGGACGTAGTGGATTTTCTGTGGGTGTCTTCACAGTCCTCTTCCAGGTAAGGGCATCTTAAAGTCTCAGCCTTTCAGAGCATGACAGTGCCACCAGATTGATTCAAAGGGTAAGTACTCAACCACTGAGATGCTTAGGCAGCATATCGTAGAGTCATTTTATTTGGGCTCCTAAAGAACACACTCTTTAGCCCACAAGCCCTTGTACTGTGAGCATCTATGGACAAAAAGTGCTTCATATGACAATCATGGCTCACACGCCTCTGACACACCTTCATTAACTAAAGTCTGTCTTTAATGCAAACGGCACGACCCGGCAAGAGCAGGGGATATGATCCAAGGACCTTCTGTTCTTTTGCTTTCCTTTTTCTTTCCTGTTTAATCTCAGGTGGAGCCTGTTTGGGGATGTTAACCCAGGTATGGACTGGCCACATCTTCATGGGGAGCTCATTCCTGCCATTTTCTCTTATCCTGGCACTTCCTCTCATTCTCCTTGTCGCAAAGGTTTCTTTGGTTTGCAGAAGGGCTGAACATAGATTTCAACTTGCGCTCTCCATTTCCAAGGGGCTCACAACAATCTTGCCATGGGGATTGAATATGATTTTGGTTTCATTCATAGAAATCCAGTTTCGATTCTTCTCTTCCTGATTTACTCTGCCACTTTCTGTTTGTTAATCATTTGCCTTTTGCTGAACTAATTGCCTTTTGCTTTTTTCCCTTCCATTCTGTTCCCCTCCCTGCTCTTATGTGGGTCTTGGTCTTTCTTTCATCCTCTTCCCTTTCCTTCACATTTTTATCACCATTTTCTGCTCCATTTCCTTCTCCCCTTCCAATTACCACCTTTTCTTTTGATCTCTTTCATTTCTTCCTCTTCTTTTTTTATTCTTCTTTGGTTCATTCTTCCTCCCTCTGTAGGAACCTCAAACCACCGTTATCCATAACCCAGTGGACGGCATTAAGGTACTGCTGCCTGTCTTTCCTTCTCCTCAGTTTGCCCTTTTGTGATCTTGGATAAAAATTGACTTTTCTGCTCATTGCACAGCTGTGTAATTTCACCTCTGGGGACAGACCTTAGGCTCAGGTTCTGCACCTCTTGTCTGTTTCGGTATGTCTGAAACCATGTGCGAGATAGAATCCAGTCAGCTTATCTACTGTGGCGGATGTCTATTAAGGAGATTGTCTGCTCCAGCTGAATCTGAATTGCAGCTGCCCCATGGAACCTTTCTACAGGGCTTCGTCTTCTGGAGATTGGCTATGTGCTTATGATGAAGGAGTTGTTTCTCTGGGAAGCCCATTTCCAGCAGCAGCTCCCCCTTCTCTTCACACACACACCAGTGTAAATCAAGTAATGCAGCTGAAGTGGATGGTACAGTTCTGGTCTATAAGACACTGGTCTTATTGGGAAATCATAACGATTAGGCTTCTTTCAGGAGGGAGGGGGTGAGGTTTATTGCCCTGTTGCCTGGTGTATTCCATACTCATTTCTTCAGTACATTTCTGTCCCACAAAGAGGCTCTAGGTTTGGGGGAAAGAATCAGAGAAGGAAAAGGTTGGCAGTTTCAAAATACACGCCTGCCTGGAAGAATTTACATTGGACAGGAGACAGGCCCGTGGGCATTTTACTCTAGATGATAGGATGGAGAGGGAAGCCTCTACTCTGACCCCAGAGGAGCTATATCAGAGGGCAGCTATACTGAGCTCCTTCATTTCCGAAGTGAAAGAACGCAGCCATGCAAACCAAAAAGACCAATCCAAGAGCTCGGATTGGCTGAGGACTGACATATAGACTCCATGCCACATTCATCCATTGCTTGGACACAGCCCTCGCCTCCACCCAAGCCTGCATTTCTTACCCATTCTCTGCTGCAGGGATTTAATTTTTTTAATGCTTCCTCGTCAAGCCCATTCACTCGGTACATCTGGCATAGCCATTAAATGGAGCTTGGGGAAGATGACCAGAGTTAAAAGTTTGGAAGTGACTAGAGCTGCATAGAGGCCAAGCAGAAAAAGAAACCCCACAGAGATGGTAGTCCCGCCCCTCCCCCCGCCCCCCAAATTTCTTCTGGAAATAGTATTTCCTATTTTAGACGACTGTTAAAGAAAAATAATGTAGATACACATCCTTTGTTTTGAAAAATAAGTGTAAGATGTGTATGGGTGTTAGAAAGCAAAAGTTGTATTTGGTTATGAGAACAGGAGCTGAATCAAGATGAGCTCTTGCAACTTTTTGTTCTGGGTCAGCATAAAGAGGAAGCGAGGATCCCCTCTTCTGCCAATATGTCAACTCTTGCCATTCTGCTTTGTATGCTGGGCAGGCACCCCGTGCTTTGGAGTTCCGTCACACTGAGGGTATAGCCTTCGCCAAGAGAGAAGGGGACTGTCCTCATTTTCTAAACTTCATACACATCCTTGAAACAAAAGCTTTAATCAGCTTTCAGCAGTCTGCAGAATATAAAGTGAAATTGTTCCTTCTAAAAGGAGAGGGAAATTCCTTCTAAAAGGAGAGGGAAGGCAGCAAAATGGGGCTGCCCTCAGACAAAGTAGGGGTAGTAGGGGCTTTTGAATACTTGGGTGACTTTCCAAATATGCAGAAAAATACTAGTTTATAAATTAAAGAAGCAAAAAGAGAAAAGTAACGTGGCCTGATGAGAACTGAGCATGCCTTTTGTTCCCTAGAAGCATGGAATGGGGGCAGCAGCCGGGGGGGGGGGGGGAGCATTAGCCACCTCAAACCTCTAGAAATTTATAATACTCTGGAGGGGAAATTTGCATCCGGTGGAAAATTCCCTATTCATCTGTCCCACCCTGCAATTCCAATCTGTGTCTTCTATTTTTATCATCTCATTGAAGAGCCCAAAAATGTGGTCTGTAACAGAAGGAACCTGTTGGGATTTGCAACAGCTTCAGTGTTTTTCAGCAATTTAAGTAAGATTAAAGTACCACAAAACAATGAAAAGCCCTACCTACATCCCCCTTTAATCTGTGGCACCATAAACTGGCCAGATCCGGCAGCCACCTATATACAATCTAAAAAAAGACTTGTACTTCTAATAAGCAAAAGCCTATTCATTTGAGAGGGAGGAAGGATTAAGACCCTCTTTCTACATAATATAAAAACCACAGGGGCACAACCTAAAATGTTGGTCCTTTTGTGCCTGAGCTGTTGCAGAAATTATTCCAACCTTCAGGTGGGCCAAAGAGCAACAATAGGTGAAACCCTTGGCAGCCAAAAATCTGCTTACTTCTCAGCTTATGTACAGTAGAATTTTAAAAAGAGAAATAAAGTAATAAATAAGAATTTAGTTTCAGATTAGAATTTTGTCCAGTGGGTGATTTTGCCAAGATTTTTTTTAATGGGTGTAGTTTTGATAATCAAACTTGTTCAGCCATATTACATAAGAACAGCAAGATTTACTTCTTAATAAAAGGCAAGATATACCTCAGAGTTGTTAGGAATGTTACATGTCATCATGTAGAATCTCAGATCTGTAGTCTTGAAAGAAGTCTAAAGGAAGGCAAAATGCAGTTGACATACAGAAATGGCTGGTAGATTTTTTGCTCCATGGGGAAGAAATCCAAATGCAGCAGTAGGATAAGACCTTTATTAGAATCCACTAAATCATACACAAAGCTGTTTTGCTAGTTGCTCATTCCCTTGTGAAGTAGTTGGTCTTGATTTTAAAAAGATTACCCTATTGCTGCATATATGTATACAGTGATTCTCACAGTGGGGCAAGGGGTTGGGGTTGGTGTTCCTTGAGGAGTTTAGGTCCCATTGGCTGAAAAGAAGACAGGAAGATCTACAAAGGGAAAGATTCTGAGTTTAGGTGGTACTGCATACCCTACTAGCTAAGACTTGAGTGGACTGCCTTTTGGCAGTAGGCCAGCTGATCCAGGTTGCATTGCAGGACAGGGAGATGGCACCTTTACTGCTGCAACTTTATTCTTGTGTTTAGCTGTATAGGGCTTTGGATAGGGTAAGATATCATGCTACATTCCTGTTCTTGGGATTCCTTACTGTGGGATTGCTACCAAATCAAGAGCACATGCAGCATCAAGATGTGTGCAGAGGGTGTAATCATTCTGTGGAATGGATGATTAGTGCTGGCTGGGGGAATGAAAATAACAGAAGTTTATCAGGGCTAAAAGAGTTCAAAGGACTTGAAAAATGCTGACCTAATAAGTAATTTGTGATATACAACCCCCTTTAGACACACAAGCTCTTTTGTGCAGACTCTGGAGATTCTCACATTTGTTCAGTTTCCAAAATTTCAAGAACATTTTTTTCAGCAGCTCAGAGGGCAGCTTCCGGATTGCAGGACGGTTCACATGGGATAAAACATTTAGCTCTGTGGAGCTGGTTAGATGGAAAAACCTTTGCTAACTAATCAAATTGGCCATAATGCAGATAGTTTCTGTATCCAAGCTAGAAGTTATATGCATGTATCTTCTGCCTAAATCACACATACAGACACAAAGAGTTGGTTAGACTTCCCGTGTGATTAAAACCATTCAAAGCATGTAGCAGTGTTTCCAAGTGCTTCTCGGTGAAGGAAAATATGACTTAATAGGCCATTTCTGCTTCCTTGGGTGATGGTGCCAACCTATTCCATCAGAGCTGGCTGCATACTTTCACAAATTGCTTTCATTTGTAGGCTTGATGAATTTTTAATAACTGTGGATATTTCCCTTCTGGGTTATAAGGTCAGACTCCTTTGTAATGTTCTTCCCATTTAAGGGTTATAGTGTGGCCGGCTGTGGAGGAAGCGTGTTTGCACTGCTCACTCCAGAGGGCAGGAGCAGCCAGATCTCTGCATCACTGAATACTGTCTTAAATGGCACACTTTATCAGAGGAAAGCATACTCTGTTAAGGTTGCCAAAATGCAGTAATTATCCAGATATAGCACCTGGACTTCAGGCACCAAATCTAGTTTCTCCCCTTGCTCAGAAAAGCATTCTTCAGTGCTCCTTCAGTTTCCACAGATGCCAGTTTCAGTTGGCGCGGCCATCAGGACCAACCCTGTACCTGGGACTACCATGGACAGGGCATTTGCTTGTTACTCTTCACCTCCCCCACAGTGTCATCCCCATGCCTGTGATCTCTTATATCCAGAACCAAGATCCGCCATCTCTCTTTCTCATTATCTGCCTTTTGCCCCTCAGTGTAATTTGCCACCACATCCTCTGGCATAGTGAACACAGGATGATTTCTGTGCCATGGACCCTCCCAAATGTTTCCACTCTTGACAGAGTAATGATGGACCTGATAAATATGGCAGCAGTAATGTGCCCAGAAGCTGAACACACAGTGCTTGGAGGACACTGTTGATGTTTGTTTAGAGAGTGGGTTGGTCCCAATGGCAGTACCAAAAGACACACGAGGTTAAAAGTGCTGTTGTAACAATTAAGTCTTTTCCTTCCTAATTTCTGGATAAGCCACATAACTCGTCTAATTTACTGCTGGTTTGCTATTTTCTGTTGCTTCATATAGGTAACTATGAGGTCTTTGCAAGAATAATTCTGAAAAAATGCTTTGCAGAATATTTTCTGTATCAGGTTGTCATGCTCCTAGGCCTATAGTAGTGCAGGCTCCAGGGAAGCCTGTACTAGGGTAGCTATCAGGGCCTACCTTTCCCAGGTCATTCCTTGTGCCCTGTGATTGGCTAACGGGATCTGGAGGGAAAACTTACACCAGAAGAGTAGTACAGGGTGTTGCCTTGGGAGAAGTGATAAAAGGCCTTGCCCAAAGTGGGAGGGTGTTTACTCCTAGGAAGCAGAGTTAATGTGAAGCTGCTGCAGATGGAGGGATCCCTCATCCAAAAGGAACGAGTCTGCTTGAGGCCAAATACCTAAAGAAGGGTAGGCACAGTATAGTCAGATGTGTTAGGGTTTCTTATTTTGCTAGTTTACCTACCTTTACTGTGCTCATTTTTCCTACATGTTATTGAATTACTGCTGTTGTTAACTCTCTTTAATAAAAATAGTTTGTTATTCTGCCGGGGTCCTCATTTGGTCACTTACAAGGAGAAACCTGCTGGAAAAAGAAGTGTATAAAGGGGTAGGGTGGGTGCTCTGCCCCCCCCCCCCAGGAGACCCATACCAGAGTGGTGGCAGCTACTGGAGAGCTTTTCTAGCTGCTGTCCACAATGGGAAGAGAGATTAATCTGGTTCACTTCAGTTTGAAATGTTAGTGAAGAACATTTATGTAAAGTACAGATGAATATACTTAAAGCAAGGGTGGAAATAACACATTCTCCTAGCAAATATGGGTTCCATGTTTACCAGGGTAACATAAATGCAGGGCAGAGAGGGGGCCTTTGTAAAGGATGTTTGGCAAAAAGGAGGGGTACTTAACACATACTTTCAGAGGCTAGTTGTGGGGGGGACGACACAAAACTTCCTGGGAGCATTAGCAGGGGAGAATCAGATGGGGAAAGGTTAAGCTCCATCCCTTGATTCTCCCTTTGAAAAAAAAACAGGATTGTTTTTGCAGAAGGTTTCAGTATGAAGACAGATGCTGAGATGGTGTCCCACTGTTTTAGCTCTCCATGTGTTCTGCTCATCTACCTTCAGCTGTGATTTATTACTGCAGCATGAAGTCTGTCCCAGCTCCTTAGGTGATCCCAAAAGGACTGGGCTATATAAGCAGTTGCCAGCATTACTGGCAAGTTCCTGCAGGTTTTTCTGTTCACTCTGAAGAAGAAAATTCTGACTTTCCTTGAGTAAGGAGAGACTGTTCCCACTGTTCCCCAAAACCTGCTCACTATGTATGTGCAGCATATTTCTGCAGGATTTTGGAGGAGCTGGGAATTTACATAACCCAGACTTAAAATGGCCACAACGCCAAAACATGAGAGAGGCTGATCTAGACAAGCCATTCTGAGCAGTGATTCCCTGGATGGTGGTATCTCCTTTCTTATTGTTGCTGCATTCTCTGTCTTGCCAACACCTTGATAATACTATTTGCTTACAAAACTAGCCATTACATTTTTACTTTCCTTGTTTGTGTTGTGTTATCTCAAGTGGGAATTGGCAGATCTCACATATTTCACCTCCAGAGGCCATCTGCAAGTGAGATCTGCGGTTCCCCACTTTGAACCTTATCTCGGAAGCTAAGAATGCTGAAGGGCAAGCCAGCAATGCATCTACTGTACACTTTCTATATAATCAGAATGAACTTTTAAGATCAGAGCTTGTAAGTTTACTGGGATTTAAACTAGGTTTTTTCACATCAAAGGCAATGAAGGAAACTTTTAAGAATCCATTTAAAGGAGAGAGGTTAGATGTGGTTTGAAGGGCAAAGATATGGACTTCTAGTATGTCCTGAAGGGCCACAGAAGACAGACAAAAACAGGGACGTGGTGATGCTGGAGGCCTATGCCAGGGGTGGCCAAACTTGCTTAATGTAAGAGCCACACAGAATAAATGTCAGATGTTTGAGAGCCGCAAGACATGAACAAACATTACACACGTTTATATTGAAAAATATGCAGATTTGGTTTTTGTTAACATTAAATGTGACTGCCAAAAATAAAAACAGAAGGAGTAAAAATAGATATTGAAAATGATATTTATTTGTCCAATGATATTTGTAGGCTGGGGTGGGGGCTTGAGAACACATTTAAAGTTAGTTGCTTTCTTTCTCTGCTCCCCACTGCTTCACGCCTACCCAAGGAGGGGAACACTAACTGGGGAAGACAAGACCAATCGGGGAGGCATGCCTCCCCTTTGCTTCCCCAGCTGCCCTGCCGGGAGCCACGCAATATGTGTGAAAGAGCCGCATGTGGCTCCCGAGCCACAGTTTGACTACCCCTGGCCTATACTGATCCTTTTACATGCTTGAGTCTAACTGAGGCAGGAAAAGAGGATAAAAATGTATGGCCCCTACCATTGTTTTCTTTTTTGCTCTGGTAGATGAGGGGCTTGAGAAAAGGCTTCCAAGCCCTCCCCAGTCGCTTTTTATGTTCCCCAAGCCCCTTGCTTCAGATGTGTCTGTTGTTCACTGTCAGCCTCTTCTCAGGTGTTCCCTTTTGACTGGAGCCTCTAATGTTTTGTCTTCTCCCTCTTCCATCCCTGTTTGTTTCCACAGGAATCCTCCGACAGCACAAACACCACCATAGAGGATGAGGACACGAAAGGTAATAGTCTCAAGGGATCAGACAGCAAGTCAAAGTTTCATGAACAAGAAAGCTGGCAACCCTCTGGTGGTTTGTGTGTTTTGACCATAAATGGATCTTTGGAAGCTACAAAAAAATAATACAGGTTGGGAAAATGAGCAAGGAGAAGGGATTGCAGGTCTGCTGTGCACAGTAGCAAGAAGAGACTAGTTTGGTTTGTGGACAGAGGAGTTCCTAAGTGTTTAAAGCCAAATGGAGCCACACAGCGTATGATTGATATCCTGTGGGATGGAGGACAGGACTAAGTACTTGGTTTGTGGGAATTTAATCTTTAAGAAGCCTCCAGTTGAAAGGGAATCCAGGTTGCCTTATTCTCTGATGACAAATAGTTTCTATTCTCTGTTTCTTTCTACTGGATTTCATGGTCCTTCTCCCCTCCACACACATCTCCAGTTCTGTGGTAGTGATATAGTTCTGTGGTACATCCAAGGGGAGGGACCTATAGCTCTGTGGCGGATACAAGCCAGAGGATCACTGGTTCAACATCCAGTTAAATATTCTCATGTACCACAGGTGGGAGAGATCTCTGTCTGAGAACCTGTTGCCAGTTCAAGTGAACACAGTGCTGAACTACATGTGCCGTTCATTTGACTCAGTATCAGGTAGCTCTTTTTGAGAGAAACAAAAACTTGTCTGGGCTTCCAGAAGTATAGCTGAAGCACAAGAAAAACAACTTACATGGAACATGATATCTATCCTTGCCTAGAAGTCTAAAATTGGGGGTGGTGGGGATGGAATGGAAAATTCCAAAGATGATGGAACGTTTCTTCCCACTTTTCTGTGACCCAGTATGGAACGATTAAATTTTGGCAGGGGGCTCATGCTTTATCTTTCAGAATTATCAGTGAAATTATGCTCATTAAACAACACAAAGGAATTAATACATTTTTGCACAAGGTACATTTAGTATTTGAAGCACAAATAATTGTTTTCCAGCACAATGTTGATGGTTTCCATTTTCAACTTTTTAATTTTTTACTATTTTATCAGTTAGCAAAATGATGTACAACATCATGTGGCTCCGTCTCTAACACTGGGTGCATTTTTGACTATTATTGGAATAAGGGTGAAAAAGTTCTGCTCTTCCTAAATATACATAGCGCTGTTTTAAGTGCTAAATGCTAAGTGGCATCAATGTTTGTAGAAATTGTGTATCTCTTCTCATCGGTCCAAAATTAGGCAGATCAAAGAAGAAAAGCAGAACCAGTACCATGTAGGGGTGTGCAAAAAAAATAATAATTCGGCCCGATTCGGATCAGGCTGCATCTGTTCCAGTCACTGAATGACCCCTGCATGTCAGTTTCAGCAATGCATGCTAATTTAGGAGTCATTCAGCCAGCCCAATGTCAGTTTCAGCCCCATTATACCCCATGGGCCATTGAAGTCAATGGCAAAAACTCATAGGGTATATGAGGGGCTGGAGGGGAGAGGGTTTGAGGAAGAGGCTTCAGTCTTGCAGAGTAGCTGCTGGGGCCTCTCCCCGAAATACTCACCAAGTTTCAAGAAGATTGGACCATGGGGTCCAATTCTTTGGGCCCCCAAACAGGTTGCCCCATCCCTTCCATTGTTCTCTATGGTGGGAAAAAATGTTACTTTGGCGGCAGGCCAAATCAGATCAGAGAATCTGATTTGGCCTGTGGCTGCCCGAAAAGGGGCCAAATAGGCCATTTGCGAGGGTGCATTTTGTTCAAAAGAACCAAATGCACATCCCTAGTACCATGGCTCCTACAGCATTACTTACTAAAGCTGGAAAAATTTTGGAAGAAGAGTTGCTCCACAGGCCACTGATATATTATCTCTGATGGTCCAATGAACCATAGCAAATTTAATTTAAAAAAACACACTCTTGTTTCCTACTTTTCTACCAAAAAGTGACTTCCTGTGGCTAAGAATGGGGATTTTTAAAACAACAACAGAGTTAGTCAGTAAAACCATATAATCCCTCCTTTCCATATATGTAGTTTATTTGCACATTAGAGTTGTGAACTCACTGTGGTATGCTATGAAGCATTGGCTGTGCAATTCCCATGCTTTCTGTACAGATAATTCAGCTTTTCCTGCAGAAATGTTGCCACCGTGGTATCTTCTCTTGATTTCCTTGGGAAGGAGCGCTGAACTAACAGCTTTGCAATGTGTCCTGCAGTTCTGAGGGTCTACCCTCCCAAATGCCTTTTAAGAGATGAAAGCTGCAACACTAGGAGAAGAGGGGAGGGAGATTCTGGATGTGCAGGTTGTGGAGTACAGTACCCTCTGCTGGCAAGACACAGGTGCTAACCTGTTTTATTACTGCTTGCAGACCTTGACAGAAACCATGCTAATGACCAAAAGGAGGAGGAGGTTGCTGCTGCTGTAGCATACTTATTCTGAAAATACAAATGCATTATGAAGTTTGTGGTTTTGGCCAAAAGGTGCATTGGTCCTATTGTTTTCATGGACTGGATTTATATAGCAATTGCTCCTGAGGCAGAGCAATAGCACGAAATATGGGAGACATCTAATTTACAGGACTGGCAGCTTCTTGCTTAGTTTATGTAAGCAGATTTCACCTGCTGCAGAAATCCCCCTCTTGTTTTTCTCTGAGTATCCTGACCTGGATAGCCCAAGCTAGCCCGATCTTGTCAATCTCAAAAGCTAAGCAGGGTGGGCCCTGGCTAGTATTTGGATGGGAGACCTCCAAGGAATACCAGGGTTGCGAGGCAGAGGCAAGCAATGGCAAACCACCTCTGAAATGTCTCTTGCCTTGAAAACCCCATGGGGTTCCCATAAGTCAGCTGTGACTTGACAGCACTTTCCACCATCAGTAATTTTAAGACTTAATTCTGAATCAAGTTGTAAACCAAAGGGGGGAAATGTTTTTATACTGTCACAATTTCTTGTTTTAATTGTAATGGAACCCCAAGCTAACAAATGTCCTTTTTGCACTGAAAAAGCAAAACTCAACTTTCATTTAAAAAAAAAAAATTTTCCCCAGCCCTCAGATTGTTCAGTAAATTGCAGAGAATCTCTTGGATTCAAAAACTACAAGAGAGGCCCTGGTCTTTCTGTGGTAGAGCAGGCAACAGGGCCAGACTTACTGCACAAACAATCTAATAATCAGTGTTTGAACCAGCATTATATTTAAGGCAAACAGTGAAACAGCATGGATTTGGAGAGGTGTGTCCCAGGTCCCTTGCACTGTTTCAAAGGAAGCTGGTGCAGTTGTCTCAGGTTTTGTAGTAGGGTTGCTTGGGAGAGGCAAGCCCTGGTGGGCAGAGCAAATTTTCATGCAAATATTCTTATTTGTTTTTTTAATGGATTTAATGGAGTAAACTTAAGAGAGTAAACATGGGTATTTTCTGTAGCTCCCATTTCTTTTGCCTGGGAAGCAAGCAAAAAAGAAGAAAAAAAGGCTGATTTGGGTCCTTTTGTGTTTATGGTGGTGTACTTGAGGGAGTGGGATTTTTTCCTGGCACATAAATCAGGTAGAAGTACATCCTTTTGAGATGGTTGCAGCACACATCTAGATTCTGGGAAACACTCCTGTGAGTGGAGAATCTTCCTTCCCCCAGGATTCCCAAGCATTTTTTAGTACAGCCTATGGAAATGCTTTTCAGCTCCCTGTCCAGAGAAAGTTATCTGTGGGTAGGCTGGTGCAGCTTTCTGTTTTCAAGAAGCCTGACTCCTGCTGCTGCCAGCCGCAAACTGCAAGCAGGTCCAGCTGTTCTAAAAATAATGGACTGAAGAATGGTAAGCTAGGGCTTGTTCCAGCCAAAAGCTGTCCAGGCTAGTAGGGATGTTCCAGGAGTGGTACAAGGAAGGAATTTGTATCTTAGGATCTTTCATGAAGCTGTACCGTCTGAACCCTTGTGTCTGCCAAAGGATGGCCAAGTTGGAATACTCAGGGGAGGGTGCATTTTGGGGAAAGTGTGAGAAAACAGCATTGGAGCTAAGAAGAAAGAGCTAAAGGGGGGGGGGAAGGCTAAAGAATAGGAATGGGCACGAGCTGGAAAAATAAAGTTCATGTCGGTTCGTGGCAACGCAAACCCCATTGAAAAGGACCTCAGTCCCTTTCAATGGAGTTTGCAGAAGGTGTGAAAAACAGCAGGCTGCTCCCTGCCACTCAGCTGTTTTTTGTGCTTTCTTGCACAGTCCCATTAAACGTTAAGGGGACTGCACAAGAAAGCACAAAACAGCTAAGCAGGAGTGAGCAGGCTGCTCCTCACTGCTCAGCTATTATTGCGACTTGCATGGGGAACAGAAAACGGGTTTAAAGGGATTGGGAGTCCCTTTAAACCCCTGCTTCTGTTCTATCCACAAATGGCCATTAACTGCTTTAAAAGTTTGTGGAAGTTCATGATGGTAAACCCATCATGAACTTCGGTTTGCGAACCACAAACAGGTTTGAGTCCATCCCTACTAAAGAAAAATAGTGACAAGAAGCAAAGGCAGCAGTGAAGGGCATGACAACTGACTAGCATCTTGTGCTCAGAAGCAAGACGTGAACAACAGTGACAGATGCAGCCAGCCTGAGGCAAACAAGGTGGCAAGTGACACAGAGAAAGAGAGACTTGGACTGCCATATCGCCCTTAAAACAATCCCCAAGACAGGATGGCTAGAAATAACCAGTGCATTCCAAGGCTGAACAGATTAAATTAATTCTGTCAGGAAAGGGTGATACATTACCTGTATTAGGATTAATCCGGTCAAGTACAGTGTTGTTATCGGTAGCATTATTGTTGCTAAGTTGACCAAGTTCATAATATCGAAAAGCTCCTGCAGTGTTGGTATTGGTCACTCTTGCTTCTCTTCAAGCTCTAAAATACCCCAAAACATACAGAAGTGCGTTAGAGGCAGCCAAAGTGAGTAGTTAATGAAACAAGTGGCTTGATAGTAGTAGTGCTATTACTGTAGTGTAACAGTGAGCATGAGCTACTGGCCAGGTATTTTTGGTTCAAAACCAAGCTGTGTATAAGCTTAGGCAAACTGTTCTCTCTGAAGCTTAACTAGTGCTGCTCCATTTGCAAAACGGGGATAATAACACAGGGCTGTTTTAAATAATTATTGAGGTGTGTGTTTTCTCCTCCACCACCTTAGTGAGGCATGTGTTTTCTCCTCATCTTGGTTCCGTTGTTTCATCCTTTTTTCTTTCTTGGATGTATATTCTGTTTTGCCATCCTCTTGGGGTTTTTTTCCTCCTCCTGCTGAAGTCACCCCTTTATTTTAGAGTTTTTTTTCTGTTCCTTTCTTTATGGTGTTTTCTTTTGTTGTCCATTTCTTACCCATTCTCCTTAGTGAAGACTACTGATAATGAGCTTGCAAAAAGCCAGTTGAATCCAGGAAATCCCCCTGAAATTCCTCCCAGTCTGCAAACTTCACCGATGCTGCCTGCTGCTGCTGCTTGTAAGTCACAAGATCTGTGTGTTCCTCTGCTTCTGCTCAGTGTGGACGACATCTGTCAATAAATGCCCTAGGTTCCTTTAAGTCGTGATGTCGGTCTGCCCTGAAGAACGACTGCAGAAAGAGCACACTGACTGCAATTAATAAATGTGTAATATCGATCCATTGTCAGTAAGTGGAAAGGCACAGATAAGAACACAATTCATGCATCGCTTCATGGGGGAAGGTACTTTAGATGGGACTTAATGGGTGCTTTTCATCTAATGTTCCTGTTTCCTAATCCACCTCTCCAGCTCTGTTCACCCTGTCATTTTCCCATTACATTTGCTTTCTCCTCTTTCTCTCTCCCCCTCTGTTCATCTGTCCCATCCCAGCCACCAAACTGTGTGATGTATTAGGCATGGTGAAAAAGGGATCTGGGCTTCCAGAAGCTGAAGAGTCAAAGCCTCCAGCCTGTGTTTCTCCAGCTGTTGCAAACCCTCTGCCTCCCCAATGTAAGTTGTAGGTAGACTCCAGGGTTTGCATCACCAGGTGGTTAGTGTGGCACAGAATCCTAGAGGGCCTTTGTAGCATTGGACCTCTCACTTATCTAGTCTCCTTCACTGAAAGCAAAGGGATTCTCAAGGATAGCTTTGTTTGCTAGAAAAGGTGGAGCCAGGGTTTCAAAAGCCTGTGAAAGATTGCATTATGTTTACATGATGGTAACAAGCTTACCATGTTTAATAGCACTTTTACCTTGCAGTTTTTTGCAAAAAGGTTAAAGACAAGTATTACCACTTAGCTGGATTAGACGAGGTTTAGAGGGTGTTTGGCCTGTAGGCTGGGGTAGTTCGTTGGAGCCGTTTCCAGGTAGCATTTCCCCTAGAATAATCTGACAGCAGGTGAGTCTTTCATACAGCAAAAGCGTAGGACTAAAATAACAAGAATGTCTTGCCGGGATAGATACAGCTTGCAAGCCATTCCCCCCCCCCCCCCATGGGAGTAACACATTGAGAGAGAAAAATTAACCCAAAATGCTTTACAGCAGAATTATTAGCTTAAGCCTGTGTAGTATTAGAAGGGATCCCCAGCACTTTCCATGCATTTTCTTTTCCCACTTGCATTCTCTAACGTCTCTTTCTAGTAGGGTTGCCAGCCTCCAGGTGGGGCCTGGGGATTCCCTGCTTTTACAACTGATCTCCAGCTGACAGAGATCAGCTCCCCTGGAGAAAATGGCTGCTTTGAAGGGTGGACTCTATGGCATTGTACCATGCTGAGGCCCCTCCCCTCCCCAAACCCCACCTTCTCCTGGCTCCACCCCCAAAGTCCCCAGGTATTTTCCAACCTGGACTTGGCAACCCTACTTTCTAGTGCTTTTCTTCCCTGCGTTTAAAAACTTTATTTTCTCACCACTCTCACCCTTCCTCCTCTCATCTGTCCTACCTCAGCTGCCAAGCTGTCTGACATACTAGGCATGGTGAAAAAGGGTTCTGGACCCCTAGAAGCTGAAGAACCAAAACCTTCCATTGGTTTGCCCTTCCTCCCTCCTGCTGTTGCAAATCCTCTTCCTCTCCAGTGTAAGTAGCATGTAGCACCAAGGACTGCCAAGTGGAACCGCTCTGTAAGAGCCTTTTGCAGATCCCTTTTAGCCTCTTCCCTGCGCTAATCCAGCTGCCCGGACGCATTGCCACAGGGCATTCCTTGACTGCTTGAGTACACAATTAGAATTGGGAATGATCGTTTAAGAGATTGTTGAATCAGGTTGGATAGGAAAGGAACCATGGTGGAGTACGTGCTTTGCCTACAGGAGATCCCATGTGCTGGCATCCCATCTCACTGGCATCTCATGTAAGACAAGTTCATGTGTATCCTGATCAAACAAGTTTTTGTTGCATTTCATGGGCATCTCAAAATATTTAGGACATGCCTTTTTGCATTCTTAAAGAATTCCAAACTCCACCTGATTACCTAGGGGCTTTTTTCTATTCTTTAACCTGTATTTAACTCTATAAGCCTGAACCAAGCTATGTTACATGTATTCGGTAAGTACTGCATTACAAGAAGAAGAAGAAACACCCCAAACACCAACTTTTGTTTATTTATTTATTATTTATTAATTAAACTTATATCCCGCTCTCTCCACCCAAAGGCAGACTCAGAGCGGCTTTTAGATTTTAATTGGAATCAGGATGCAGGCAAAATTCTGGGTCAAAATTCGTTCTCCCCAAGTTGTACTTTTTTCAAGAAGTATCCTCTGCAAATCCTACAGAATCACTTAAGGGACAGGAGGCAGTTCCAATTTTTGCAGTTGGGCAAATGAGCTAAATACTGTCTATAACAGTGAACCAAAGTGAATTTGGAGGAGAATAGAATCAAATTCAGTAAGCCCATTAACTACAGAACGCAATGCAAACACCGCAAATTAGGCAAGGCTTGCCGGGCAATTCTGTGCATGTTTACTGAGAAGTAAGTAGCAGTGTGTTCAATGAAGATTACTCCCAGCCATAGCATGTGTAGGAGTATAATCTTTAAATATCAGTTGAAGTTCCTCCTATAGTGCAACAGAGTCCTCTGCACCAAGTAGTACTCCAGCTGTCTGTGTTAGAGTGTGCAGGATCAGATAAGAGGCAAAACAGTGGGGTTGGATCCAGTCAGCTTTTTTGCTCAGTCTCAAACAGTTCCTCTCCTTACTATAGCCTCCCATCCTACAAAACTTTTGTATGTTCAGGTGCAGTGACCCCCAGTGTAGCTATTTTTGATGGTCAAAGGAGTTCCTCTTTCATTTTTCACCATCAGTTGTATCCAACCCACAGTATGCCAAAAGCTGCTGCAAGGAAAAGAAAACATTTAGCACCCAGTAAGCAAATAGTTTGTGTCATTCCACACACTACAGAAGAAGGTGATACAATCTCAGGACCACCTTTCTGACCCTTGGGAAGTTATTGTTCCAATTCCAGTGTTTAAAAACTGAGAAGATCATCTAGCTTCTGTTTCTGATCATCTAGCTTCTGTTTCCAGCTCTGGCCAATCACAGTGCCCCATAGATAAGGAGAGAAATATTTCCTTAAGGAAAGATGGATCCTTCTCAACTTCAGTAGGCTGTTCAATTTTTAAAGCAGTAAGTTGTCCTCATAACAGCTCTAGGGACAGGACTTTTCTCAAGCAATATTTGAAGAAATCCCAAAATATGGTAATCTCCTTTGATTCCATTTTATATCTTCTCCTCCTAGTCGTTTATTCATTTCTCCTCTTTTGTTTGTTTGTTTTCTTATTTCCCCTCCTTTTTTCATCTCTTGCTTCCCAGCTGCCAAGCTGTCTGATGTATTAGGCATGGTGAAAAAGGGCTCTGGGCCCCCAGATACAGAAGCACCAAAGCCCTCTGTCCCCCTGCCCTGCCCATCCTCAAGTGGTGCAAATCCTCTTCCTTTCCAGTGTAAGTAGCACTTACCACCAAAGGTCATGGAAATGATGCATCCCTGAGGAACCTGTGCCATTTCATCTACTCCTCCCAGCCCATTTAATCAGTGTGTTGTGGCTCTCTGGTGGAGCACATGCTTTGCACACAGAAGACCCCAGGGTCAGACCCTGGCAGCATCCCTGGTTAAAGGCCATCCAGTGCTAGAAAATATTTGTCTCTGCTTGGGATCATGGCTAGCCAGTGCTAGTCAGAGTAAGACAATACCCAAGGCCCGCCGTGCCACCGTGGAGCGAACAGGGGTGGGGAGTGGGAGGTGGTGCGGCAAGGCCCGAGGCCCGCCGCATCGCCGTGGAGCGAATGGGGGAGGGGGTCGGGGGGGTGGGAGGCAGTGCAGCAAGGCCCAAGGCCGAGTGGCTTAGCACCACTCAGGCCCGAGCGAGAACGGGTCAGGGAGGCGGGAGGGAGAAACACCGTGGGGGGGGGGGCTCTCGCTCGGCCGAGTGGCTGACAACTTCTCCCCCCCCCCCCCCCCGCGAGTATCGCGGGTCCCTCCTTGTTTTTCCTAAACTCAGCAGACATTATTTTAGCCAAAAAGCTGAGAAGTGATTTTCTTAACCTATTAAACCACGTGTCATATCCAAAAGAACCCTGGAACTTGCCTAATTTCACTTGGACCTGATTTTTTTTCACCTATGTTCCTATTTGTGTCCTCTGCCATTCATTTCTCCCCCGCTTTTTGTCATTTTGTTTGTTATTTCATTTCTCCCTCCTTCCCCTACTCTCATCTGTCCCTCCCCAGCTGCCAAGTTGTCAGATGTACTAGGCATGGTGAAGAGAGGTTCTGGGCCCCCAGAAGGAGAAGAGTCAAAGCCTTCCATCACTTTGCCCTTCCCACCTCCAGTTGTCGCAAACCCTGTTCCTCCCCAGTGTAAGTAGTGGATGTCACTGGGATTTCTGGCTTACGCCCAATGGGAAATAAAATCGGAACAGTTTTTCTGGGGGGTTTCCACTATAATCTTGCATGAATTGTTCCGCCTGCCTTTACTAAATGTGAACTTGGCTTTGGAAAGAGCAGATGGGAACCTCCAAAATACAGAAGAACAGGTGTACTGAAACTGGGCTCCCCCAAAGGAATAAACCCAGCTGTTTGTGGAGAGGGAATGGATGGCTAAGGAACTTTTCTAAGACGACTGGCACTGGATGAAGCAGGCTGAGTGCCAGGATCTGAGTGGATTCAACCACTTCGTTGGTTAGATAAGTCTGCCAGACCTTAAAAGCACATCACCCTTGATCTGGTTCCTTTCTTTCCCTTGCATTCCCACCTCTTCTCACTCTTCATTTTTTTTTCCTGGTTCTTCGTTTTCCATTTGTTTTGCTTTGTTTTATTATTTCCATGCCTTCTCTTATCTGTCTCATCCCAGCTGCCAAGTTGTCCGATGTCCTAGGGATGGTGAGGCGGGGCTCTGGAGCCCCAGAAGCTGAGGGGTCACAGCCTGCTGTCAGCCAGCTTTTCCCTCTTCCACTCCTCCCAAACCCTCTTCCTTCTGATCGTAAGTAGCTTTGTGGCCCTGAGACCCAGAAGAGAGTTCAGTTCTAAGCTCTTTACTGCTCAGCTTAGCATTATTGCTGCATGGCTTCACATGCACCATTGTAGCCTCACGGAACAAATACTTATGCTTGTGTGAACGCAGGCTAACAGAGAGTGTTAATCCAGGTTGCATTGCATATTGTAAGCCTAATGTGAGAAATTGTCGTGGTGTGAGGGAGGCATCACAAGAGAGCCAGTGTTGTAGTTGTTAAGAGTGTTGGGCAAGGATCTGGGATACCCGGGTTTGAATTCCCCCTCGTGCTGGAAGTTTGCTGGGTGACCTTGGGCCAGGCACAGTTTCTCAGCCTAACCTACTTCACAGGGTTGTTGTGAGGATAAAATGGAGGCAATAAGAGCAATTGCTTTGGGTGCCCATTGCGTAGAAAGGCAGGGGTAGAAAGTTAGGGTACAAATGAATTAAATAAATATTTGTGTCAAGTGTCCAAATATTTGAATGTCCTGATACATGATGCTCCTACTTTACTTTCAAAAATGAGAATGAAATTGGACAATATCAGGTCTCAGTTTAAGATCACCATCCTTATAAGCCATCCTTATAGCAAGGAGTGCTGGTATGCTAACATGGCGTATAAATCCAGTGTGTGTATCTGTTGTACAGGGTGAGTCAAGCCTGTGTCTGTTACATCTGTTGTTTTGTACTCCCAGCATTTGTGGCTTTTGCAGCTAAGATCTGTGCAATTTTGTAAAAGGAGTTGCAGCTGCAATTCAACATAAGAGTTAGTAGTGTCAAAATTGCAAGGACTTGAGTACTGCCAATTCTGTTCTACATTGTGGCCAGCGTATTGTATTACCAGGTGGATTCTTTGATGTGATAGTGTCTTAGAATATATTTGTGGGTTCTTTAGGTCTGTATTTGCATATTCTTATATTTTGTGATTGTCTGACAATGTAAACAACACATTGGCTGATATTAACTCCAGAGTGGTGAGCAACAAAATAACTGTTTCCGGCAAAGGTTAGACCTTTGCATTTATACACAGCCTTTTCATTTCTAGTCTTTGTACAACTTAAAAGAGAACTTGGGGTGGGTGCTGCCAGAAATCCAGTTGTAGAAGAGCTGCTAAGCCTCGCTTGCAATTTTAAATGGATTAACAAGAATAAAGAATCTAGCCTCTTGCCATTCAGGCACATAACTCGAGTAGCCCCTCCTAAGCATTCTGTCCATAAACTGTTTATCTCCCACCTCTTCTCCTTCCCAGGCCTTAACTTTGCCTAAAATCCCTGTACAGAACAGCCTGAACCTCTCCTATGAGCACCTTCAGGGCCTCAGAGTGGGTAGCCGTGTTGGTCTGCAGTAGAACAGGTCCAGTAGCACCTGAGAGTCCAAATAAACGCTTAAGCTTTCAAGAGTCAAAGTTCCCTGATGAAGGGAGCCTTGAATTTCGAAAGCTTATTACCCCAAAATCTTGTTGGTCTCTAAGGTGCTACTCAAATCTAGGGCCTCAGATTCATGAGATGAGATGAGTAGAACTGAGCTGATTCAGGTCTTATCTTAAACAGTGTGGCCTGTAGCAGCTGAAGCGTATCTCCAAGGGCATCACTTTCTGAAAGGGCAAGCAGTAGCAACTTGCAGGAAAAACGGAAAAAGAGAGATTTATTTCCCCTGTACTGGGGATTGTATGGATATGCCTTTTTCCTTTTTGTAAACTGTAATGACCCTTTTTTTGTTGCTGGTATTCCTGATTCATTTGTTTCTGTTATATCATTTTAAAGTTATACACCATTTATAGGCCAAAGTAATGCAAAAAAAAAAATTACAAATGGTGTAAAGTGTACAGGAAAAGTTCAGCAAAAGGCAGCAGAAAATGGTGTAAAGATCCTTATACATGTTCAATTTGCGTGAGTGAGAAATATGACTGAAACAGAAGTTTTTCACGTTGCACTGGTGGGGCCGAGAATTTCAGTAGCATCTCTAGAGATGGCAAGTCACAAGTTGTGCACTCTTTCTTTCTCTGCCCTGAACTCTCTTTCTCTGCCAAAGAAACTGGGAGTCCCTAGCAGCAGTGTTCATTTACAGAGATGGATAACAGCTTGGCACATTTCGCAGGGAGGGAGACACCAGTGAATGTGAGCTGAGATGCCATGCAGATAGTGTTAGAGCAGGGCACATGGAGAGCACTCAGTTCAAAGTGGAAGCAGGCATGCCTGGCAAACTCTCAGGTAAGCACCGGCTTGGCTGGTAGGTTAAAGAAAATGAATTTGTTTTTCTGGGAGACGAGGTCCGTTATCAGGGAGAGATGTGCAGCAGGGTAATGCCTGCGTTCATTGGCCATCAACACTTCCTGCAGATTTAAGATGACATAAGATGAATCAGTTATCCCTTAACTTGTTTCAACTGTGTGTTTATCTTGCAGTCAATATGGCTGAAGGACAGTCTCTCTTGCTCTCTCTCTCCATGCTTTTTTGTTTTTCAAGTTCATAATTCTAGTTTATATTAGTGACTGTGAGGACAGACCTCAGCAGGATAGGATGGAGTATTAATAAAGAGAGACAAGAGTTCAGTTTACAAATGTAACTTTGGTGGAACATAGATGAAAACTAATGGAAGTTGTCATATTGTAATGAGTAGCTGTCTCTGTGCTTAAAGAGAGCACCATGATGCAGGTTTGTTATGTACATTTATAGATTATTTCCGCTGGTTATATGATTTCCACTACTGTTTCATACACACCTGTCTCTCATCTAGGATTTAGTACATGCATAGCTAAGGGAATTGCATTCAGTTCAGTGCAGGGGTGTCTCATATATTGCTAGATAAAGAAGAAGGTGGTTGTACTAAAAACCTGTTATGTGCAAACACTGGCAGATGACCAGACCTGGGGTCTCTGAGAAATGGGCTCCACTTGAGAATACAGGCCAGTATGCGCGCCTTTCTCAGTATAAATTGCAAATGACTCCAGAAATCCTCCTTTAGCCTCTTTTAGATGTTGCAAAATGTTTGGGCCTGGTTTTGAGCTCTCTGAAAGAATGTGCTGCTCTTATGTAAACATGGGCTAGTGACTCTGCTAGCCTTACATTTCCCCCAAGAGCAACTTGCCCATTGATGCTCAAATTGCCACTACATGCTTGTCAAGAGAGCTCAGAAAGCAATTCAACCAAAATAACTCCGCGCCTAAGTTCAAGATCTACTAACAGGTTATTTGAAAGCACCTTTGTAGCTGATTTTATGCACACAGATCTGAAAAACATGAAATTACACAGGGGAATCTCCACGGCCTGCCTATAATGCGAAGTGGCTGTCTGCATTTGGACAGTGTCTGTAAACTGATGTTTTGTGAAGTGAGAAGCCCAGATGAAAGGCAAGAAATGCTCACAGACAGACAGGGCTCTTTCCAAGCTCATAATGTCTCTGTTTCTAGTTTACAACTACTGTCAAGATCTTTCTTCCTCATTTATTTTGCGTTTCATTTCCAAAGAAGGATCTTTATGTTACTTCTAGTTTGGATTAGAGGGGTTGGTCAAAAGGAGCAGGATCTGTGAGCGTATTGGGATCAGTTCATTTCAAGCTGGGGAGATGTGGGGAGAACATCAGAGTGAGCAAAGTTGTATGAAGATGGGAAATTAATAGATGACAACTTTTATGAGCTTTGAGGAGAAAAGGAAGATCATCATCTCTTTCTAGAATTGTTGCATTTGGCAGAGTCCCAAAGTTAAGAGACAGACATCAGCTTTCAGAGCTGTTGAGATAAAACAGGGTAGGATTTTTAAAATAAAGGCCAGTGGGGGAACTCACTTATTGTGAAGGGGAGGTGTTGAAAAGGAAGAATGTCTATAGAAAGCCCAGTTTTGGAGGGCATCAAGATTTGAACAGACAGTACCAAAGCCATTCTGGCACATGCATGTCCAACTGCTTTGTTCAACAGAGATACTAATACCCTTTCTTGCTCATGCAAAGTAAGGGACATTCTCTATTCTGGGCTTCATAGCTAGATAGAAGATGAAAATTATGAGGTGTAGAATGGAGAATGGCAGTCCTCTGCCTTGCAGGTTTGAGAAGTATGGCATTAGGAAGACGTCTAATTGCATGGGTCACTCTGTAAAGGAAAGGTTAGCCTTGGGCAATTGTGAAAGTTGAAGTCTTGATCCAGTCCTCTTTTTACTTAACAATGGGAACAAGCTAACATTCCTGCATGGCCAGCTGGGATAAATGGCAGTCCATCAGAGGTTTTAATACACCACTCTTTTTGCAGTCCCAGGCAGGTAGCAACAAACAGTTTTCAAGCCCCTGGTGGGTAGCCTTTGATTTACTGAGCCACGTTGTGCAGGCCTGAGCAAAGAAGGCAGCATGCTGGTTTATTCTTGTTTGCAGTGCTGACAGTGGACACAATGTTTTTCAATCTTCAGAAGCTGTGCAAGGTTCATTTTTCAGCTTAGGAAGACCAAAGTTCCAGACAGATACCATGTCCAGAGAGCCATATGGTGACACCATAGCTGATAGGAGCTTTGAGACTAACCCACTCAGATGTACATCAAGGCGCACTAGTTCCTGAGATGTGAATGGGATCCTTGCTGCCTGAGCTTCTCCTCATTTTGTTAGTCTTTCTGCAACTTTCCAATGCTGTGTAAGGTCAGGAGGCGACCTGCATTGGGCAAAGGACAACTGGTGGGAGGCTGGACTTGGGATGGGAAAGGGTAGTGGGCTACCTCAGGACACAGCAAGCATGAAATGGATGCCTCTGCAAGGGCACAAGTTTCCTAATGCTCCTGCTCCAAGGAGATGACCTTGGCAAAGCCACCGACACCATCTCTGCCACTCGGTCATTGCATTATTCATCACACTTGCTCTAACTGGGTCGCTTGGGTGCCTTGCAAAATCCTACATCTCCCCAGATCTCCCACGTGTGCTGGCTACAGAGATGTGCAGTGTTCCAGACCTGCAGTGTTGCAGAAAGGATGTTGGCAGCCCCTAGACCTTTGTGGCATGTTATGTGGCTAGTGGGGAAGTGAACATTGTGCTGGTGAAATCTGCCAGTGTTTTCTGATTCTCTAATAGCTGTGAAATCACCCATACACTTACTCGTTTATTTCGCTTTATATCCCACCCTCCCTGTGAGTGGGCTCATGGTGGGTAACAACAACAATAAATTAGTTAAAACAATTAAAATGGCAGGTGATACAAAAAATGGAATTCATAAGGTTCCAGCAGTACTAAATGACTGGCAGCAACTAGGCCACAAACCAAGGAGCAGTGATAAATCTCATTAATTTGGGCCAGATACTGTTGGGAGAGCTCAGCAAAGGAGGCCAAATAATTTGGTGCCCGCCACCTCAAGCAAAGGCCTGGCAGAACAGCACCATTTGGCAGGCCCTGCAAAACTGTAATAAGTCTCGCAGGGCCCTGATCTCAGACAGGAGTGTGTTCCACCAGAAAAAGTCCTGGCTGAGGCTAAATGGACGTCCTTTAGGCTGGGGACAACCAGTAGATGTTGGTCCGCCAAGCACAAGGCTCTCCAGGGCACCTACGGAGAGAGACGATCCCTTAGATAATGTTGGTACCAGGCCGCATAGGGCTTTAAAGGTCAATACCAACACCTTAAAACAGATCTGGTACTCAATTGGTAGCCAGTGCAACTGGCATAGCACTAGCTGATGTTGCAGTCAGCAGGCGCGCCACCACATTTTGCATCAGCTGGAGTTTCCAGACTAGATTCAAGGGTAAGCCCACGTAGAGCGAGTTACAGTAATCAAGCCTGGAAGTGACCATTGCATGGGTCACTGTAGTCAAGTCCCGGGGGGAAAGATAGGGAACTAGTTGTCTGATCTGCCGAAGATGATAGAAGGCCAACCTGGCAACTGTGGTGACCTGGACATCCATAGAAATTGAGGCGTCCAGTCACCTCTAGGCTCCTCATCTTGGGGTTGGCACCAGCGGTATCCTGTCCATGGCAGGGAGTCTGATTCCCGAATCTACCCCTAGCTCAGGTACAGGACCTCCGTCTTCGTTGGATTTAGTTTCAGCCGACTCTGCTGTAACCACCCAGCCACGGCCTCCAAACCCCTGTCCAAACTATCTAGGGCAGACCGTCCATCAGAAGATAGAGCTGGGTGCCATGCACTCAATGTACCCCTTCCTTACTTTTCTTCCAATTTTTTTTAGGGTTGCTGGGGATATCAGTGCTCTTCAGGACTTAAATTGCCTGTGTGCCTAAGTGTGTGCGGAATTAGAATCTCTTCCCATTAAAGGCTATTGGGGTGGTTATTCAGTAACCAAGTCCCTGACAGTGCAGAAGTCCGTCCCGTCCCCCAAGACAGCCAGTTCGTTTAAGCGGGACTCCACTGAGTGCTTTCTGTTAGGGCTGCTTGGCCTGCATGGTACCCACTCTCACTGATACTGTATGTCATCTCTCCCTCTTCTTGTCTCTTTTGCCTCTTCCTCGTTCCTCCCTTTGCAGCCCGCAAGCAGGAAATCATCAAGATAACTGAGCAGCTGATCGAGGCTGTGAACAATGGAGACTTTGAGGCCTATGCGTGAGTAATCTGGGCAGAGGATCTCATTGGAAAACCAGCTTGGATATCTGATTCTATGTGCTTCAGCATCCCTCCATCAGTAGGATTAATCTGGTTGCAATATTAACTTGCTGTTTCTTTAAGTGTTTCTTTAACTGTTTCTTTAACTTTCTTTAACACAGTTCATGACTACATATCCACACTCAGCAGTAAGTGTAGTGGAATTCAGCATACAGAGAGGTTTGCTAGCAACTGCCCCCTCCCCGCTGCCCAAACTTCAGTTGACTTATTCCTGAACCAGGCTCATCTTTCCATACAAAGGCAACTGTGGCAAGAATGAGGGGGCTGTCTCACCACCGTTTCTGTCAGCACTTTAGTAACCGTAACCCCAGGCCATAAGGACATGCCCTCCCCCCTTCGTGGAGAACGAGGAGTTTGGTCTACTCACAATGGAACAAGTTCTTGTCCGCTTATGGCTCAGCTATGACACTGACCTGTGCAGGCATCCTCAGAATACCAGAGAAAGGCAGATGATCATATAGGTTCATCTCTCCCTGCAAGAGGATTCCTCATCTCACCAGTCTCTGTGTTCTCTGCTTTTCTAGAAAAATCTGTGATCCAGGCCTCACTTCATTTGAGCCGGAAGCCTTGGGCAACCTCGTGGAAGGAATGGACTTCCACAGATTTTACTTTGAAAATTGTGAGTACATCTTGTTATATTTTGGCTATGGGTTTGTTGTTCTCCCCTCCCCCCCAAGGGAAAAAAAAAGCAGGTGACTTCTCCCACATTGAAACCAGACCTGACACTTGGGCATTTTCCCCTGACCATTAACAAAATGATTTCTCTCCCAGGACCCCCTTTCCTTCCCAAACTAGAAGGTTGTCCACGTGAAGATCGCTTTCTGATGTTTCCTTTCCTCCTTAAAAGGTCTCCATCTCTTCTGTCAAACCAGCCTGCCTGAGTCTCCCCTGGGAGCTACCAGTGCCTCATTTGGGGATGCTCACCTCTGTTTACAAGACTTTTCATTCCATCTTTCAACTAAACATTCCCAGTCAAATAAATACAAAAGAAATTCTATTATAAGCAACCATAGAAGGACCATATACATAGGAGTGAGCAGGAATTCCCTAAATAGATGAAACTCCACCACCAAAAGCATGAACGATCTCCCCAGGGCGGTGGGGGGTGGTGATACAATTCTTCAATTGCCTTCAAAATGAGAAAGATGAACTTCCACAAAGAAGGAATTCCTTAGGGAGCCAACAGACAGACCCTGCTCCTGTGGATACTAATTTTGCATCCACTTCCAATGGTATTCTGAGTAGGGCCTCACTGGTAGGTGTTATAGAGCAGGATCATCTGGAGTCATTCTAAGATGTTTTGTATTTTATGACTTTGTGTCCTGTACATCATCCAGAGCCCAGAGTAAGCTGGGATACGGCAATTAATAAATTTAAATGATAATAATAATAATCCTCGGCCCCACATGATTTAGGCATTTGTAGCTATGCTGAAGCCTGGTGCCTATGCAAAAGCATTAGAAGCATAAAGTTCATGGCAGCCAGTTTCATTCTTAGAGCTCGCCTGGACTCTCCTGAGAGTGTGCCTCTTGTGACTGGGTGTTCAGCATGTTTGAATGTAACCCTGCATGTAGCAAACTAGGGCACATATTCAGAAGAAAGCTTGATTAGAGCCTTTAGACACTCACCCATTATGACAGAGGAGTTGTCCCGCAAGGCCAGCAGAAAGGAGCCATTGTAGGGCAGGGCTTTTAGACAGGAATACTGAACACAGCTGTAAACAGCCATATTGGCCCATGCAAAAAAATAAATCCAAAAACAAGGAAATCTGCATACAACCTTTTAATAGGACCGACCAGACTGACACAGAACGTTGTTGTATGAGCTTTTTTGCTCACCAGAACTCTCCATCAGGCTAGATGATGAAACATTAAAAATAAACACAGATGAGGCATAGTAGATTTCTCAGGTCATGATGTTCAAATCTGGTCTTGTCGCCTGCTTACCATTGTATAGAGAGTTGTGTCAGTTTCCCTCCGGCTTCTTCACCTCTTTGCTCCTGTGCTCATTCCTCTCCCCCCAGCAACAACCTTCTGCCCCACAAACTCATGCCACATTCCTGTTTGTGCTGTTCCAGTGTTATCTAAGAACAACAAGCCCATTCACACAACCATCCTGAACCCTCACGTGCACGTCATTGGTGAAGACGCCGCATGCATCGCCTACATCCGCCTGACGCAGTACATTGATGGGCAGGGCCGCCCTCGTACTTGCCAGTCTGAGGAGACCCGCGTCTGGCACCGCCGTGATGGCAAGTGGCAGAATGTCCACTTCCACTGCTCGGGAGCACCAGTGGCACCACTCCAGTGAAGGTAAGGTAGGCGAGAGATGGCCCTTGCCCAGTCACTCTATGTGGCAGATCTTTTCTGTTGGTGGAGAGTGGGAGACCAATGAAAAGTGCAGAAAGGGCTCATACACAGAACAAGTGAGTGTGCTCATGTGTGAGGGAGGCTGAAAGTGGTCAGCTTTTGCCAACACATTTGGCAAACCGGCCCAACTGCTGTTGGTGCCCAATAGGAGAAGGCTCAGATGAGTCTCCTGAGCCTCCCGGATTTTTCAGGCAGTCGATGACGGCATCTTTCTCTCCACGCTTGTGTCTTGCAGAACTTATGCTGGCTGTTCTGGTTTCATCTCGAAGGAGACGGTGATTTGAGCTGAGCCGCTAGCCGGGAGCAGCGGTGACAAGCACGTGCCCGCATGCTCGTGTCCCCTTCCCCATCCTCCCGTCTTTCATTTTCAGTGCCTGTGTTTGCAAAAAAAAGGAGAAAAAAAAAACACACCCCAAAAAAAACAAAAAAGGGAAAAAAACGAAGGGAAAAAAAACCCCAACCAGACATGATTCTAAAATGATAATATTAATGAAATTTTTAAAAAACAGCAAACCCAGCCAAACCAACCCAGCTGTCCCAACTCGCAGCGTGGCCACACTGCACCTCCCATCCCCGACTCCATTTCTTTGTGTCCGTCCGTCCGGCTGTTCAGGTGACCAGGTGTTGCAATGAAAAAAAAAATGTTTCAACTTCAAACAAACAAACAAACAAAAAGGCTCCACCTCCCTGTGTCGAACCCAGTGTTGAACGGTGTTAGTTTGTTAGGTGAAAAAAAAAATTTAAAAACCCACAAAAAACTTTTTTAGTATTCGCATTCTCTGCCAAAGCATGGGCCTTCTCCAGTGGTCGTGTTCGCGCTTGGAAGTCTGTGACCTGTGTTACCGTTTGTTTTTTGCGGAGGATGCTATTCCCGAGCTCTCGGGCTGCCCATTTCTTTTCTCCTCTAGCTGTGGTTGTGGATTATTATTGATGATGATTACAATTATTCAGACTTTTTAATTTATTTTGTTCCTCTTTTGAATATGAGGTGACCCCCTTCTGGGGCCTTTGGGTTTCTGGGGCCCCTCCCATGTTCACCCACTGCTGGGGATTGCCTGGGGGCTATTGGTCATGGCCAGTGGGATAGGTTCTTACATGAAAGGATAATTATAGCCTTAGAGATACAAATAGGTCTCACTGCAGGAATTTTGAATGTCTGATTTCTCGTTGGCGCTCATATTTCCAAGCTTCCCCGACCTTGACCTCTCATCAAGGGCTACCAACAGTGGCGTCTTTATGCCTGGGCCCACGCCGAGGCTTTGTTACGGGGGTGCGTCCCCTGCTGAAGGAGACTGGCTGGGACAGTAGTGATAGTTGAGTTAGAAGAACTAGGGAGAAGGCTGGAACTGCAAAAGTCTGGTCTTCTTCTTGGAAACTGACTCCCCAGGGAAAGGGAGCAATGGATACCTCACTGTCAGGTATTGTTCTGCTCCCTAAAAGCCTGGTCCAATTTTCTTCTAGTTTTTCCTTTTGAGCAGAAAGTGTAGTGATTTAAAAGGGGGGAGGGGATCGTCAATGCTGCCTCAAGGATCTGCTCCCATGTCTCATCAGCCTGGAAAGAGGAAGGCTGATCAGCTGGGCTTGTGCATTCTCTCTCTGTGTCTGAAGCCTATAAACTCACTTGCGAAGAGAAGGAGTTGATTGGCAAAGAAACCAGGAGAGAAAATGTGAGGGAGAGAGGAAGCCAGCCCCTTCAGGTAGCTCTGGCTGCAGGATCAGACTCTGCCAACAGCCTCATGGGATCTGTACTGTTGAAGGGGGACTGTTTTGTCAGATGGACCAAGCCTTAGCAGAGAGAGCTGGAAGGGTTTCTGTTGAGCCACACACAGAGCCAATGCGAACAGATACAAGTGCACCAAATGTGGTGGAGCTGAGCCAGCAATCTCAGCTCCATTTGCTCCCAAAGGAAGACAAGCGATGAGCCGCTGTCCTCCACTTTCTGTGCCTGCATGATGAGCAGCTGACATGTGCTGAGAGCGCCACACAATGTGGAAAGCGTTCCTCTTTGGTCTCCCTTACGCCTTCCCCCCACCCCTTCATACCCATTCACACAGGAGACCCCTCTGCTCAGCATCTCACTGCCCAATTACTGCGCTAGGCTGGTGAGTGGCTTTAGCTAGTCACCTCAGCCTTGTCCGTGGCCACGAGGAAGATGAGTTGGGGGTGTCTGAAATGCCTTGTCATGAGGCTGGAGAAACGCCCGCTGCTTCCTCCTACCCCTGCTCAGTGTCCATAAGCTCAGTTCTTTGATAGATGTGGAGTCATTCATCAAGCCACTGTTCACATTACTGAGTGCACTCCTGCAGGGAACAGCAGAGCTACATAACTTGGGTGGTAGTTAAGGGATCGCCTGAGAATCCCGCCAAGTGGTGTGGTAGAGAGGGCCTATAGAAAGTTGTAAACATCCAAAACAACAGAGGGAAGTCTTGTGGGCACTTAAGAGCCCTATCTTTTTTAGAATTAGGTAAGGGGAAGAGGATCTTCAGCTACACTTTCACCCTTCTCATCAGATCCAGAAAGTCTATGGACTGTTCATGATACTGGAATGTCATGACTTCTCAGCACTAGTTTGTGGCATGTCTCCTCTCATCCTGATAGTTAGGCATGTTGCCTGTATGTTCTAGATATATATCGTTCCAAGGCTTTGACAGGGCAGTTTGGTCTGAACTTTGGAACAGTTGGATGGGCTGCCCTGAAATATTTGCCTGGAGAGCATAAAGCTGCGGACAGGGATGCTTTTCTTCACTTGCATTGTGGCGTGATCAATTGAGGGAGGGCTTCTCTGTAATCTCTTCTGGTGCTACTTAGCACCCATGGTCTTGCTTTGTTTCTGTGTATCATTGTGCAAAATGAGACAGTGACTATCTTCCTCAGACTTAAGAGAAAACTGGTTCATCAGCATATGCCCAGCCAATGCTTACCAGGTGGGGAAATAGTACTGTGTAACTACTTATTTCAGCAGTGTTTGTGTTTATGAACCCTGCGTAGTCCTCAGTTAGCCGCCAGTACTTTGCAGAATGGGTATGAGCTTAGGGCTGGAAAATAAGATCGAGCAGTGCTTCGGCCATCCCAGAGGAACTGTCAGAAGTGTAAATAGCTCTCCTGTAACCTGTCTCCCCTTGAAAGTTCCAAAAGAATTTGGAAATTAGGAAGAGCCCTGGAAGTAGGCTTATGATTGTAAGTGGAAGAGTGACACTTTTGGATTTATGTTTCCACATCTTAATGTGTGCAGTAGAACTTATTTGAAATGTCAAAGCAGTGGGAAAGCTATAATTGCTCTAGGGTCTTTAGGACTTTGGAACCCACTGGGAGGTGGCTTCAGCTCATAAGCATTTGGAGGACATTCCTGCTTCTTAGTAGAAGGAGACAGTAACTGGTGAAATGTGACTGCTGAGGCTTGGGGTGTTAGGCTTGGGAGAAGAGAATTTTCCTGAGGCGGATGCTTAAAAGATGACTTTTAAGTCGGGTGACGTTCCTGCGTTTGCAGAGCATCAACTGTTGTGCAGGTTTGTGTCAAGATGGCTGAATTGTGTCAATATTACTGTAGGAAAAAAATTAAAAATAAGAACCTAAAATCTAAAGAGCAGGGAGTGTGTGTGTTCGAGGAACTCAAGAAGGTTGGTAAGGAAGCAAACTAGAATTTGGGGGGTGGGGGATGGAACAAAGATTGCCGCCACAAACTGACCCTCAGCCCAAGGGTATCTAGATGGCTCTATAGAAACGAGCTTTCAGTGAGCATCCCGCCCATCCACCAACTGTAAGTTCTAAGGAAATGATTGTGCTTCTCATTCTGATCACTGCTAATCACTGTGGAACAGCAGGATCTGCACAGGAGAGTGAAGTACCAGCACAGCGCCAGGGCAGTAACAGTCACTGCAAGCACCAACACGAGGAAGTATGTTTTCAGTGACAGACTTCCTGCTTCTGCCAGCCAGTGAAAGGAGAGCATGAAGTAACATGGAGAATGTACAGAGCTTGACTTGAGCGTCAGACCCATCCCATGCAATCTCTATATCTCATGGGCAACTGAGTGCATTACTGGAGGAACGTACACATTTCTTACCACTAGTAATTTGTAGACGAAGTTGGGATCATGGTGTTGCAGTAGTATAGTGACATTAATCCACTGGAGGTGTTTGAGCATAGTTGATGAGTGTTTTGCACGTAAAGATTACTATATCACAGTAATCTCTGTGAAAGTTGTATGTGGAGCAGGGAATAGCTGACTCCGTAAATTAAACACTGTTCAGTTATTACTATCTGGGAGCCAGTTGCTGATCCCCAGGATCATCTCAAGCCATTTCCTAGGGGATAGTCTTCCACGATGCCATCCCCAAAGGCCATGTTTTCTTGGCAAGAGCCAATGGTAACAGATTCAAAACTGGAATTTCTCTTTCCCTCTTCAGTAAATATAATGAATGCCATAAAGGCGGGCGAGAACAAGCAACGGCGGGCATCATTTCTACATCATTCTTATTTCTACTGAGATTGGGGCACTGGCAGTGAACTGGATGATCTTCCAGTTGAAAGAAAACACAACCTTGAATAACTCCTGAAAGCTTCCCATTTCACTTGTCTCCAGCACAGGGATAGAGCAGAAAGTGCCTGAAGATCATGCTTACATAACCCATCTTCCATCCAACACCATCAGTCCCTTCTTTTAATATCTTGGATACAGTTGGGAACACGGGACTGCTACGGTCCTGTGTCTTCCCCATTAGTCAAAAGAAACATATTGTGAGATGTCATTGTGCTCAAGAGTTTCCAGGCAGCCTATAAAATATTCACATCTTACCAGGTCATTTGATATTACAAACAATTTGCACTAAACTTAGGGTTGAAGTGAAGATGTTAGAGTATACACTTGATAGATTTCTAACCTTTTGGCTCTGACCAGAAATTTAATTCCATCTTTAACATACTTTGTACTTCCCTTGGAATATGTAGCTATCTCACACTGAGTAATGAAATGGCATTTTACTTGTTTCCAGTTTCCTACATTTTAGGCCTCTACAAATGGATAAAGAATAAAAATCCAGTCCTAAAAATGTTGCCAGATGGGAGTCAAAAAGTTCCATGCTGACTTTATAAAGCAGGGCTTGTATAATCGGGTTCTGGATTGCCTGGTTGATAAGTGGGAGGAAGCAGTATAGCCAGGTTGCCAGCACAAGGTCAGAAAAGGGCTATACAAATGAACGCAACATCAGCGACTATTAACCAGGATTATGTGTGCATATATAACCTGGAAAATGGCCTGGTCAAAACAATTTGCTGTCATAGTCCAAGAGGCACACGTCTGGATTTTCTGTCCAAGACTGGAGTGCAAAGTGTTGTGCCCCAGTATTTTTCAGTGATGCTGCAGGAGGTCCTAGCTGTCCACGTCTCAGGTCGCACAGTGTTGCATTAGCAACTGCTTTGGTCACTTGTGTAGCCACCCTGTTTGCTTTATAGGAACTTCTAAAAATATGGAAGTTGGTTGTTAAGGAGCAACCAAGCAGTTCTATGAGTGGCTTGTGCCACTTTCTTGAAGAGTCTAAAAGTGTCCAGATGTCACCAGAAACAAATGACTGGTTAAGTAGATGACTGGAATCCTGGCCTACATTATTGTTATATGCCAAATTGTTCTTGCACAACAATTTAGAGGTCAGAATATTTGTGTATGTTGAATAAGAGTTAAATAAATTGATATTGCTAGTGTCTAACTGTCCTTGCAGCTAACAGTGAAAAGCGTGCCTTTCAGAGTATAGCACTGTAAATAAGCTAATGAAATCAAGAGGTTCTATTGCTCATGCCAACCAAGGAGAATAAAAGTTAATTACTCAAGTTCAGAGGGCTGATGTGAGGCATTACTGTTAATTATCGTTGCTCATCTATATTTCCAGGTGGTGGGTCACCCAGGTTTCCTGGCTTGCAGTTGTTGGGGGAAATATGTGATGGAAAGATCTTTCATCTTAAGAGAGTGATTTCTTGGTCTGGACAGAGCTCCTTGACCCTTAAATAGTTGCATAAGAGAAGTTTGGCAAGCACAGCATCTCCCATTATCTTGACATTAGAAGCTAGAGATTTATAAATCATTCTGTATAGAGAAGATACATCATTAGCTTTCTTCCTTATCAATCTAATCTCCCAAGTTTAGGTAAGACAAGCAAATGGGGTTGCCATCATCTTTACTGACCATGTTACCGTACCTTTAACAGTCTAACACACACAAATTGGTTATATACAGTTTCTTTCGCATGGAAATAAATCAATGGTAAAAAGTTTCACCTATTTACTTTCTACCTATCCAGCTACTGCTAGGCAGCACCTTAAAAAAAAAGCTTGCAGTTGGATCTTCTCCCTTCTAGTTTGATACAACTCCAAAAATTCCATCTGGCACCCTGCAAGCTCATAGACAACCAACTGCTTGCCTATTAATATGAAAAATTGAGTACATAACCCTGTGATAAGAACACAGCACTCCTTTTATGCAGAAACCTCTGCCAAGGAGCCAGCAATTCTGTCCTTGCCTCGCCCTGCTTTGTATCTTAACTTTCCAGATCAGAAGAATTCTTAACTGCAGTGGTGTTTGCTGAGCAAGCTGTGGAAGGAGTATTGCAAACTGATGTGGTTTATGCATCTGGAAGAGGAAAAAACCCAAAACTTTGGAGGTCCATAAAATCATTCCACAGGACCTGCTGCTAGGGAATAACCCTGCATACTTTTCATTATCTTTGTTCTGCTGTGTGCTCGGGGCTTTTGAATAGATATACATAGTAGGTAGCAGACTAGAAGCAACTTGTTGCAGGCAGCTATGCCTTTCTTATACTCAGAATTTCTGTAGAAAATGTGAGAAGCTATATGAAGGAAGTTGCTGTGTGTTCGGCTTGGAGTTCTGTACAATATTCTGCAGAAGGTCTCTGTCACATCACCAAGACATGCAGCAGCTCAAACCTTTGAATCTGCACAACTGACCATGCAAACCTTTGAGAGACAAGATCAGGGAAGACTATAAATCCATGATAATGTAGCTCTTCTGTATGTTGCAGAGGTGTGCTTTCATGCATTCATGTTTGAGAGGTTCTTACATTCCTGTTCTTGGAATTTGAAGGGAATGGTGAGCTTGATGGTAAATCAGGTTTGTTTTTTCTTTCTTGCTCCACAGATGTTGGAACTGAGAAACCAAACCAGCCTTTTAAAAAAAAATGGAAACATTTTTGGTGGACAGCTGAGTTTGTCAGTGGGAATAGAAACTTCAGTTAGAGGTCCCTCAGAGGACATGATATCAGAGCTAGGATCACACCAGGGCAGCGGTGGGGGGGGGGGGGGGGGGGAGCACATGATGCCCTCTAGTAAACTCTACTTGGTATGTGGCTGCAACTCCTTGTGCACATTCCCAAGGAGCTGGTTCTAGTACTGTTTTCTTCAGTGCTTGGTCATGGGTCCTATTTTCCATGCTTCTACCTTTTAAGAGTAGCATTAGTGTTTTTGTAGTTTTAGTTCCGTGGTGATAGCATAGATGCTTGTCAGACATTATCTAATATACAGAAATTTAAGGTGCACAGTCCACTGAGATTCCTGTGTGTGTCTTTCATAAGAAGGACTTTTCACATTCCTTCCTGAAGGAAACCAGACCAGAGCTCACCAGCATGTCCATCCTCCTTAATATTTATATCCACTCTTCGCCATTTTTCATTAATCTAAGTGCCATAAAGCCAGAGCTGGCCATATGAGGCTGCATCTCCATTCTGCCAATGGCTCCCAACATATAGTGGAATCTGTACATAAAGAACTGTATATAAGACACTAAGAGGGGAACGTTTTTTTCATAGTAGTTTGCAGTCCTGAGCAGTGATGTGCAGTTCAAAGGAGAGTGGCTGATTGTGAGCTTGGTTTCAGTTCCTGGAAAAGGTGGATGTCCCTGGGTAAAAATTGCACATTATGTGCAGCTCCCTAGAAGTATTCCCAGTGGGAAGGGCAAAATTGGGGTAAAAAACCTTCAAGGGGACTATGAGAGGAGGAAGAGGGAAGGCAAAGCTTCCTGCTGACCTTGGGAACCTTGTGAGGATGGACAGGAAAGCTCTTAGGTGCAGGTATTGGGACACTAATGAGCAGCTCTGCCTTTGGCAATGCAAGTTTCAGTTCTGAAGGAATGAGGCGTTGGTGTGCTCAAGTGTCAGGACAGAGGGTAATGTTCAAAGCATAGCTGTGCCTTGGGGGGAAGGGGAGGTTGGCCATGGTTCAGGGTTTAGACAAAGTTCATGCCAGTCTTAGATTTAATGATGTCTTTGCACATTAGCACCTCTTTGTAGAGCTGCTAGCCCGGCTCTGAGGATCTGCTTGAGAGCAATAGACACGATCCTGTATATTACTGTTACAGAGCTGCCAGCTTGCCCTATGCAATGAGACGTGAGTAATTGGGGGAGGTCTTCAAGAATATCTCCACTACATTGTTGAAGTTAATGAGAAGACATTTTGGCTTATCCATTCATTCCATTGTTAGGTATGAAAGAGTCATCACCTCCTCTGCCACTCAGAGGGGAAACACATGGCGTGTGTGTGACCATAGCTGATGGATTCTGACTGGTCGAGACAGCAGCATTTCAAATATCCTCATCACCTCATGCAGCACTCCCCATGGCCAATGAATGTAAGGACCCATTGGACCAAGCCAGAATGACTGAGCAGGGGTGGGGGAATGGGGGGGGGGAGAGGGGAGGGAGAAGAGAGGGTGGGCATCGGTGGGTGGGTGTCCCACCAGCACTGATACAGCATTGAAAGCACTTTATTCTAAAGAGATTGGATCTCTTACTCCTGCCCTGTCCCGAGACTGGGCTTTGCACTGCACCACCAAACCCGACGAGAAGGATTCAGAAGGAGCTGAGTGGTGCAGAAAGTGTTAAATGATGCTCCTCTTTCTAGATGAGGCTTAGGAGAGGATGTACCCCTGCCGTCCTTCCCCTCCCCAACCCCATTATGCCCTCTCCAGCAGGAAGAGGGTGTTCAGGAGAACAGAATGCAGTCTGCTGGGGTTAAAGGTCAAAGCAAAAGTTTATCCCTCTTCCGCATCCATCCACACAAACAGAATCTAGCAAACAAGCCAAGGTGACTCATGTCCCCTTCCCCATCAGAGGGCGATCATGCTTCCAAGAGGGGAATGTCCAGCTGTATACCAGGGAGATGATGGGTGGAGCCGACCCATTCCGGGTGACTTGTCTTTCTCTCAGAGCACCTTTTTTTTCTGCATTTCTTTTCCAGGGGGAGGGGTTGGAAGATAGGGGAGGTGGGTATTAAATGTGCAAGGAGAGTGAGAGTTCACAGTTGGGCGCATAATATACTATGCTTGTATGGTTTCTTTGGAAGACATACTGAGAAAAGTCTCTACATCCATGTATATGAAAAAAAATTACAAGCCGCATGTTGAAACAGGTGTTTCATTATTAAACATTAATGTACCAGGGCCTCCTCCCCTTTGGTGTTCACCTTGTTTACTATGGAACTAAGTGCGTTGCTGGGGGTATTTTTGGATTGGGGGAGGGGGGGTTGTATTTTCTTTTGCATGACCTTTAAAGAGAAAAAAAATCTATATATATCTATATCTATGAGAACTAAAAGCAAAGCTGAGCTGTTAAAGTCTGTCCCATGAATGCTGGTGGATCTTTTCCTCTTTCTGACTTAACTCTCCCTTTCTTTTTCTTGCCATTTCACTGTCTTTTCTTTCTGAGCCTTGTAAGTGTAAAGATGATTCCAACTTTGTTTTTGTCTCGGGAAACTGCAAATAAAAAAAAACCAAAACAAAAAAGGGACAAAAAAGTAGCTTTGGTTCCTCCTTGATCATATTCCTGCACTTCCAATCCAACCAAACAGGGGTTCTTTTAAATAAAATCTCAAAGGAAGGCATGGCAGACGGCTTCTTTTCGAAGCAATGTGCCTATTCAGTCTGGCTTTGTCCAACTATGGAAAGCTGTACGGTCAACCTTTCAAGGTACTTAGAGCAAAGAATGTTACAAGGTTGATCGCCATTGAAGACGAAGGCGAGAAAGCTCTGGTTGAAGGGAACTTTTAAAAAGGAAATGCTTACTTGCTGATTCTTAAGGTAGCAGTGAGAGTTAGACACTGACATTATACAGCAGGAGGAATTTCTACATGCCATGCGGCATCTACCAAAACCCTCCTGTGCTTCTTGAAGCGATAGGACCACTGTCATCCTTTGCCTCTGGTCATCCTACACCAAGCTACATAGTGACAGAAGTCGATAAGACTCATGGAATCTTCAGCTTTGCGTACCATCACCTTGTACACAGGAACACATCTTGCGCTTTTAGGACAGGGCCTCATCACAAATGACCTCCACTTTCCAGGGCTACCACTGAATGTATCTTATTATGGGCACTTGCACACATACTGAACAATGCACTTTAGCAATCATTTGCCAGTGGATTTTTCTTTCAGACATTAAAACCCAGTTATAAAGTGGATTGAAAGCACATGTGAAAGTGCCCATTGTCTTGCATGCCCCCTGCTATAATAACCATGGCAGAGGACAGTGTTGGTCTCCTGCAGCTATCACCTCCATTCCATCAATACTCAACAATTTTTACAAATGGCACCCAAGGGAACACACGATTCACACAGCCATTTTAGGAACCAACACATCATGGCAGCCCTATGAGCACTCCATGCAGCAAAAGGGGCTGTGATGCTGCCTCTCCATCCCTGCTCTGTGGTTGGTGTTACTGTCTAGGCTGCTCAGATGTCACAGGGAACGGTTCCCCTGTACCCTACACCACAAGGCAGTTGGAGCCCTGCAGCAAGTCTTTTATGAGTATTTGCCAGCAGAATCACCAGTCTGCAGGACAGAGCCACCTCCTTCCCCAAGGTGTCAGATTTCACTACCCGCTGGACACGGGCACAGAAGATGGTGTGACAACCTCCAAAGCAGGGCACCTTGCCTACATGGGATAAAAAAATAGGACAAAACAAGCACTGACAACTCAAGCCCTTTGACAGGTATTTTCTTACTCCACCTTTTTAATTAAAACTGAAGTTATACATTTGCTTCTTTGTGGTTAGTTATCACTTATGCATAACACAGCTACCCTTCCCCTTTTAGGTCTTTCCACTTAATTGGCACTGGTGTTACATCCATTCTTTTCAGTGGGAATTCTTTTTCCCCATGTAATTAAATTTGCAGCCTGTTCCGGATGGCCCAGGCTAGTCTGATCTTGTCAGATCTTGGAAGCTAAGCAGGGTCAGCCCTGGTTGGTATTTTGATGGGAGACCACCAAGCGGGTGCAATGCAGAGGCAGACAATGGCAAACCCACCTCAATGTCTCCTGATTGGAAACCCTTCAAGGTTGCTGTAAGTCAGCTGTGAACTGACAGCACTTTCCACCAATGAAATTTGTGTGAAACATTTATATAGCATGGACGCCCTGTTTGGAGATGCAAACCCCAGCTAGCTGAGAAACAGAACTAGCCCTAAGAGAAAGTGCAGCTGCATGGACCTTAACCAGCAAGCAAACCCAAAAGGGCACTTCCTGTAACTGTACTGTTCACACAACATCAAACTAAAGTGGCAGCCTCAACTTGCACTGTACACTTTTCAAAAACATGAGTAAATTGATAATCGTCTTAGCTTTTCTCTTACATGGGATTTTATTTTATAATCTTGAGAACAAAAAATAAATTACATGAATCCTCTGTTGGGCTGGAAAGGAAGGTAAAATTTACCCTTTTCATTTGCGTTTAAAGAGTCAGCCCACCTTGGCGTGTCTGGCAGCAACCAACAGTTGTTTTTTTAACTATAATTAGGATGTGGCAAGATAGTGCAAAAGGGGGAAAGTCATTTGTACATAAAAAATATCAAGGAATGAAATGTTGCTTCTTGAAAACAAAAAATAATGAACTACTTCCAGCTGTAAGTGCCATGTTTTACACTGATTTAGAATGAAATTATCGAGCTGTATTTTTCAACTAAAGCCCATCCCTTTCAAATTTCAAAAAGAAACAGGCCTGATTTTATATGCAAAAAAGGATATACAATTCTTTTTTGTAATAAAGGGCACACAGCATCTAGTACATTAATTACTACATTCTTTCATACACAAGAAGTATTAAGTGATCAGATATAATCAGGAAGTTCTCTACCAGACAGTGTAAAACATTTCTTTCTGGTATGTGCACAACTCAGCCATTATAAGTCCGGTGGTTTGGTTTTTGGTGAAATTGAACCCCATTGCAGCCTTTCCATATGCCAAATTTCAGACTGATAGAACAAATATTCTTGACTTTATGATTAAGAACTACATGTCTTTGAATATCCCATCATCTTCACCCAGTGAGCTCAGGGGCATCCATGGTTCTCCTGTTTTACCTGTGAGGCAGGCTAGACAACAGTGCATGAGTGAGTAGCCCAAGGTCACCCAGTAAGCTTCACGGCCAAGCAGAGAATTGAACCCACCTCTCACCCTTTCTCGTCTGTCATTACACCACATTGCTGTGTCTGTGTAATTCTTGCATGAATAACAAGAGACACAAACCGTTTCTTCGAACCATCAAAAGAGAACAACTTTATCCATTTAGATGTAATCCAGTAACCAGTACATATACAAAAAGTTAGGCAATATTTATTAAAATACAGTCTTTAAGTAAAAGCTTCCCTGTTAGAAGGAAAACAGGATTAGATATGAGCACATTAACATGGTGGGCAGAAAACAGAAACTAAACCAGTTTGCTCTTTACTTCTCTGGGCAAGTCCAGTTTTCATTCAAAGAATGCTGAGTGGGAGGAATAGCTTTCTTCTAAAGTAAGTAGGAACACAGAATTCACAGCAGTTCTCTACCCACCCCTGTCTATTAGGAATGCTTGTTAGGATCAAAGCCCCAGTTACAGCCCAGAAACTCAACTGGCTACAACAGAAGATGGCTTTACAGAGAAAAATGTGACATCCCTGGGCCTAGATCTGAAGCAGAGAGGGGAGAAAGAAAAATTAAGGCAATCAAACACTGGCATCAAGAAAGATGTTGCATTGGTTCTTGACCAATACCACCTTATGTGCCAGTTCAAGCAGAGACTGCCTTTGGTGCAACCTTTGACCCAACCCCTTTCCCTAAGAAGAACGGCCTCAGAGATCACATAAATGCAGCCAAGCTGCAAGTCCCAGGATAATGCCCCCACCCCCACCCCCCAGTATTGGCCATCTAAGATAAACAGAAGCTTATTAAAGCTCCAGGTTGCTCAGCCTGCTTCATGCCTGCAGAGCTCTGGGCTCAATGTTGATGTTTTTATCAGCAGGTGGTTAAGTAGGAAGAGGTTTGCAATTTGGTAACTGCTGGTTAGTTGTAAGAATTAAAGGCAGTCAAGACAGGACACAAGCAAAAAATAGCTGTACACCTTTACTTTAAAGTGTGAACAAAGAGAATGAAGGCCAGAGTGGCATTCTTCCTTACAGTTCAATCAGTAAGCCTCCGCTTTGCCCAGACAGACTGCATCTGCCATTGATATTTAAGGACAGCTTTTTGAAGGACGGCACAAGGAAACTTCCCCTCTCCCTCTTTTTCAGTGACCACCCCAACTATTCAGATGAATGCTGGCTGTTCAGGGGGGGGGGGTGTCTTGTGCTGACCCACCCACAACCCCGCTGACTTACAACAATGCAGCCCTGCTTACTACCACTTCTCTTTCATCAGGTCTCTTGCCAGCCACAAATCTATTTGAAGCATCGTATCTCTCACCTAACCTTGCTGCAATGGGAACAGGTTAAATTAGAGGGGGAAATTGAACTGCAGAACAGTATCCTCTTCTCCCATGACAGAGCAAGCCTCAGAACTCGGGCATTGCTGATAGAAAGAAGAGTACTAACAACAACAACGTCTAGTACTTACACAAGACTAGCAGGCAGGGACAAACTCTCCAGAAAGGAGACATGTAGGGCCAGCTAAGAACATCACAGTACAACATCAAGTCACATAACTTCAGAGGCTAAGATGGGTCAAACTTCACAGAACTCTGGCACAGCTCCTAACGGAGAGCAGCAGCCGATGCTTCTGGATATCAGCACAAATGCCATCGACAAATGGCTACAGGTCAATACTATGGCACAGGCACTACCAAACAGTAGCCATGACGCAACAGTGCCGGTGCAGGAGGATAACCAGGCAAAAGCAACGCAAGCCACCAACTAAAACCCACAGATAAGCCCTCCTCAAATCAGTTCTGAGGTGCACATTTCCAGGTGAAGCTGCAGAGCATCGTGCCTTCATAAATAAAATCCTGTACTGGACAAAGCGCAGTAGAGTAGGTTGTGAAAACCCACTGACCAACTGGTGCTTCTCGAGTTAGCAAACACACTCCTAGCAGAGGAAGAGTTTCCCATCTTCAGCCAGGGAAGAATGTCAAGCAGTTTCACAAGTCCAAATTCACTCAGATGTCCCCTTTTCCCCACCCACACAGAGCCCGTCTGCTCGTTTAATAAAGCAGCACCAGTTCTCAGGCCACCCCAGGTCTCTCACCCCAGCATGTCAGTCAACAGAGGGACTCAGAGGGACTCTGCATGACGTGACAGATTGACAAGGTTTTTGCCTTGCCTCTGTACAGGGAAACTCCTCATTGTTACCAGGTGTAGCACAGAGACCTAAAACTCAAGATTCAGGACTGGCTTGCAACCCTTCAGATGGTTTTCCTAGTGTTACATGAGCAAACAGTGATCAATACAGAACAAGTCCACAGCCAATTGCAGGTTTCAGAAAGAAGCAAGGCAAAGAAACCCCACACAGTCCTACAGTGACTACCAAGTAGACTGCCGGAACCATCTGTGCCCCTTCAGACCAGTGGCGAAAATACAATTATGCTCACTCCCATAACAGAAAAATCTTGGGAGTCCAAAATGTCTTCTTTCCAAGGGAGGGGGGAATAAAGATTGTTTTTAAGTTCATGAACCACAACACTGTGTCCCATTCCAGACATCCAGTCTGCCTAAAGGGGCTAATGCTGAAAACAAAGAGTGCCATCGTAGGTAGTTTTGGGATACATCTTCTCGCTGCCTTTCTTCCGGAGTGCTGAATGTGAGTGAAGGCCTGATAGTCCAGAGCAGAAGATGGGACACAGCTGACGGTCACATGATTTCACAGCATGAGTTCTGCTTTCGTGCCTTAAGATGATTTCAAAAAAAAAGCACACACATAGTGAAAGGCTTTCCATTTACAAGTTAACAAGTAAAGTCCTCAGAAGTCCCTACTGGTGCTGTCAGGGTGGCGTGGGAACCACTGCTGAGCCCTAAGCAGGATGGGAAGGAACAGCAGCTCCCACATGGCAGAGGTCCTACAAGAACAGCCACAGCGAGCCTAATGCTAATGCGACAGGCCGATGTGAGCAAGGTGTTTCCTTGCATAGTCTGTTTCTATCTCCAGGTTGTACTTGGTCCAAATTAGAGCAGTTATGAAACTTTGTTTACAAGCTTTTTTCTGGCATCATCAAAAATTTCTTGTCTTTAAGATGTCTGAATACACCGCCATTTCACCTCCAGCAGAAAAACTGGGTGGCTACCTCCTATTTATTATGCCAGCTGCTGTATTTAAAAAATTGAAAATGTTCTATGCCATGAATTCTCCTCCTCCTAAAACTGAATTGCAAGGAATTCTGGGTGGAAACAGCACTAGCTGCTACTGATATGAAACGCCTGGGTCCAAAAGCAATTGCACCACATACTATGCAGTAATTTGGAGACAATATTTTTTTCAAGTAGTAGGAAAGTATACATTCAATACCCAAATGGCATCCAAAATGGTAACACAAAGCCAGCACAAAGCATTGGATTTCAGCAGAATGTAACAGCCATTTGTGTTTCACTACCTTCTGGGTTTAGACTAACCTACTGTGACCTTGCATATTTGGAAGAATTCTGCCATACAATAGTCACATAAACTTAGGAGATCTGTTTGTGGTGCCAGGAAGGGAACTCAAGAATTAACCTAAAAGGCAGAGTACTACTTCAGCACCTCATTAGTTCTCCCCAGTCTTTCAGGCATTTCACAGCACCTCTCTCAGACAACACATGGACACTATTCATTGCCTTAGAAAGAATACTCTCACTGGTTCAAAATACTCATCTGGAGAGACAAAAAGAAGCTGATGTTACAGGAGAGCTGGAGTGCTGAACTGAACAGACTTACAGTTTTGTAGAAGGCTTTTGACTGAGTTCCAAGGACCTCTGATTTGGACACCAAGTCATCCAGCTTCTCTCCTCGTTCTAACAAAGACTCCATGGTATTGTGCTAAGTGGGAAAAGACAAAAGCTGAAAGCAGCGTGTTATGCCGCCAACAACTCCATAAGCCCAGCTGCAGGCAGCAAGAATACCATTATCACAATATTCCCTGGGACTCACTTTCTAGCCCCCTCTCCATGGTACCTCTGCTTTACTTTAATATAAAGGAAATGTGCACGGCCTGATTTAGAAGCCTGGAAAACACCATTTCTTTTTTTCCCAAAAGGTCAGTGAGCTAACTTTTTGCACTCTGCACAGACCCAGCTGTCACACAGTCACCAACTGTACATGCCTGGTATGTACTGAAGTACTTTCTAGATACCAGGCAACATCTATTTTATTCAATTAAGCCATTCATGGATTTTAACTGGAGACAGCTTTTATACCGCCAGATATACCATTTACGAACACTGTTTATACTGGGGGGGGTGGGGGGGCACATTCCAAGCTGGATTTAATTATTTTACACTGAAATATTGTATCCATATTTAATCTTACTCAAAGATCACCTGATGGAGAAGTGGGGTGTCAGCTGAGCTGAGGTCTGACAGTCCTTTGTAAGGACAGAGGGTGAGCTCTTCTCCTGCCTACCTGAACGATGTTTGAGTCCAGTTGGCATCTTTAAGACCAACAAAGCTTTATTTTGGGTATAAGCTGTCGTGTGCATGTACACTTTTTCAGGTATCTTAAGTTGCCGCTGGACTCCAACTTTGTTCTTCAGCTTCAGACCAACACGGCTACCCACCTGAATCTTGCTTACCTGGTTAATGTGAAAACGGATCCCTCTCAGTTTTCTAGGAATGGGGGCAGGGACTCTACCTCAGAGGGAGGGGACAGCATCAACTTCCCCCCCCTTTTGAAGGGCAGGAGCTCAGATAGGTCGACAAAAAAAAATTAAAAGTTCCAGTGGGGTTTCTCAGATTGCTAAACTTTGCTGCTGCCTTACTAAACGGTCTTTTTATAGTTAAATAAATATTCTTTTTCACTCTGCTGCTCCCTAGTTGGAGGATGCTTATAACTCAGCTTTGTCCTCAACTCTCAGCATTCTGCCTGGATTGGCTAATACAAAATAGGATTAAAACTGCAGCCTTAGTTCATTGAAGTATCTGCTCATCTCGATAGGAGGTGCGCACTTCATCACAAACAAGGCCTTGTAGGAGAAGAAACACCTCTGGGGCAGGACAAAGCAAGACACTCCTCCACAATACAAGAAACCTTATTAGTGATGAATTCAGATATTCATGACATGGTTTTAAAAAGAGAGAGAGAGAGAGAGAGAGAGAGAGAGAGAGAGAGAGAGAGAGAGAGAGAGGTGCTCCATGGCCATGGTAGTAGTCATGACCTAATTCCCCCCTGCATTGCATCATGTTTTCAACTCAGGGCTCACATTGCAGAATGACAGGTGGCTATTAAATGACTGGTTTGGGAACCTGCCACTCCTGTCAAAAGAAACCCAGGATAGACAGACACAGACAGACACACACATGTACTTCTACCCAAAGAGGGAAATGGTTTTACAGCATTTAGAGTCTTGTGAAAAAGCATTTCGAGACGGATGACAACAAACACTAATGTTGTACACCTTCTTGATTACAATGTATGTTTTCCTGCCATTGTTTGCAGTGTTACTGAAAACCACAGGCAGTCTCTGTTCTAGGTGTACCTAGCTTAAGAGGCTGTAACAAAGCTTCCCAGGCCAGATTTCCATATGTATTTAAAATAGACATTGTGTTCATCTCCTTTTATCCTTCAGACACTCTGTTCACATATTAGTTACCTGTCTGAAAATGCCCCATGCCAAAATTATGCCCCAGATTAAAAACCATTACATTATCTGCCCGTTTCATAAAGCACTGCAAGGCTCCAGGTTGTGGCCCTTACCAAGATGATTTTGGTCTCGTCCAGCTCTGCTTGTACTTTTGTCATTGCATCAGCATCACGGGGATTCTGAAAGAAAGTAAAGCATTTTACTTTGTATCTGTTGCCAAGATACTGGAGACAGTCGTTAGAAGGGTCTTCTTTACGTTATATTCTAATGAAGAACGTGAACTAATGAAGAAAGTGAAGATACAAAGCCTGGACATTGGTGGGCCTGATAAAATACATATTTCCCCCAATCTTATTAATTCTTCCCAGAAAGCAGGTTCTACTTACACAGTACAGGTAAGATAAGAAGTAAGAAAGCAATTGGGGCTGAGGTTATTGGCAGAGCCAGGCTTCGATAGAACTCATCTTAAAGAAAAAGTAGTACAAAAAAAGGTCCCATGTACCAAAAAGTATGAAGACAAAATTCTAGTTAAAGAAATCATGTCAATTTCACAAAAGCCAACAACACACTCAGTGCCTTATAGCATCTGTAGCATTTTTGTTTATAATAAAAATCTGAAAAGACATTAGGCTAGAAGACTGAGTTAGCCAATGCTGCAGTCTGCTGGAGATCCCTACCACCACTCCGCTTACTTCACCTGCAAAATTAAACATCAGCCTATACCTGGTATTTACTAAGGTAACTGTCCAGCGCTGTGTAGTTTATTGTCGATGGGGATCCAGAGGGCCAGTCTATTCTACTAACTTGCCTGGAGAACTCATCTAGTACCTACAATGCAAGGTAACAGCAGAAGTTCATAATACAGAATTAGGGAAAACCTTTTATCCCACAAACAGCTTTTTAGATTAAACAAAATTGGCAAACACTAACCAAGAACCTTTAGTGGATCTTGGACAGATCTCTTGGTACTTAAACAACCATGCAACTATGGTGGTTTTCTGGAAAATATTGCAATATTAGTGCAATCCTAAACAGAGTTAAGTCCCTCTGATTCCACTGAAGTCAGTGAGTTTAGAAGGCTATAACTCTACTTAGGACTGCTCTGAAAGGTTCAAAGATAGCTGGGCAATTCTGGTAAACACTATCACCAGTTACAAACACAGACAGCTCTCATCCAGTTCCTCTTTATTTTTCTATGAGGGCTCCTACACTCCCAATTAAAGGTATAGGTAAAATGTACAGATAGTTATAGATCTAAACAACCCTTTTACTAACAAATCAAGTTAAGAGTGTCTGCTTTTGTGCTTTAAAAGAAAAGAAGTCTTGTCAGACTGAGAGAACTAAGGCAGTTCCACTTCACAAGCTATGTAGGTCCAACCTTGGCCACTATGCAGACAGCAAACTTCCCAGAAACCCCACATACGCAGCCCTGAGCTCCTTCAAAGCAAGCCAGAATACAAGTAATAAATGGCTTGGTTTAAAGGAAGTGGTAGAGAAACTAGCCTTGTGGGAAGTCAAAGGCCCTCAAAGGGATGGTGCAAGTAAGGTAAAAGCTTCAGGGCCAAAAGCACATGAGGCCTTCTATCACCTACTGCAATGTCTTCTCTCATGGTAGGAACTTGTGCTTACCTTATCCAACAAAGTGAAGCAGACCCGTGGAGGGTATTCATTGTCTGCAATCACCACTCCAGCCAACCCATCATTGCGCACATAAACATGACAGAGGTACTCTGAAGCAAAAAGAAAATGCAAAATGGCTTAGTGCTTGCATGAGAAGGCAGTCAAATGATGAGTTCATCTGGAACCACAGTTCAGCTTGCACTACCAGAATCACCTATTCTGGATAAGTGACTCTAGATTTAATAATGTCTCAGCTGCACCTCAGCTACAGAACAAGAATAGGGCTATGCCATTCCTCCACTGTGGACTAAAGTAGGAAGTATTCTACACACATGACACTGTATAATGCCCACCACAAGATCAGCCCCTTAAGATCAGCAATGCAAAACCTCCATAAAAATCAAGTATATACCAGTGTGAATACTTGGGGTGGGGCTGGGGGGAATGCAGTGTTAGACTATAACACGTCCTTCCTAAAGCACCATCCAGTCAGGAACAGACACTCTTCCAGGGCGCAATTGAATACATTTTTCAGAGGACAAGAGCAAGAGAAGACGGGAAAGAGATTGAGACATGATGCTATAGGGGAGTAACAAGGATCAGCACAGGACATTGTAGGCAAACATCCCTGATCCCAAGCAGGTCTGCCTAGACCCCTCCCACTTCTGGGATTTCACAAGATACAGCTCAACAACATATTGATGCTCACCACAGATACAAGAAGCTGGCCTTAGTATGCCAGGATTCCAAATAAAGAACACACAACCCACACCTAATATTTTCAACAGATAAAACAGGACCAGAATGTTTCCAGCAGACTAGAACAGATATATACAGAAGAGCACAGTGAGTACAATGGGCAGGAAAAAACCAAGTAGAATGCAGTTGCAACTGTGGAAAAAATGAAGCCAATCCAGGGCCTGAGCTTGTGCTTCACTGGGGCAGTAAGAAAACTGCAGGAATGTGGTTTGTTGTCAGGCAGGTTTCTGCCACTGTTCAGTTTTCCACTGGAGAAGGCTAATGCCCAATTCAGTATAACTTGGCTGAAATTCCATCTGGATGAGTCTAGGATCCTCTTGCCTCAGTTGCTACTTTAACCATTTGCTTAGTGCATTTAAAGACAAACTTGAAAAGGATGAATGAAGCTATTCCAGCTCATGTCAGTGTGTGATATTTTCCTATGCCAATTAACAGCCTTTTAGTGGACCAGCTTTGCAGAAGCCCATTTCTCATTAGATGTTTTTAAGGGAGGTTTCAAAACCCAACCAAACAACTTGCCTGAAGGAAAAAAATAATTTAATTAAACAAGAAGTAAAACATTTATTACACAAGACAACATGCTCATTTTCTGCTAGAATAGAAGATAGCTGCAGTATAAACCTCTTAACTCCCAAGGGCTAACTCTAGCAATGTCTGTAAATGTTATGCTCTTATAGTCATTGCTTATTTCTGCATACTCTTACCTTGTTCCTTTACAGAAGCTCTGCTGCCTAGGTCTGAACGCTCTACTATCAGTTGACTTGTGAAGGTCATGAATTCCTGAACACTGCAGGGGCAGAAACAAGAAATGTAATTCCTTGAAGTTTACTTAGTAAAGCTCCCCACAATTTTTTTTTAATCCATTTATACCCCTTCTTTCTCCCCAATGGGAATCCAAAGTGGCTTACATCCTTCTCCTCTCCTCCATTTTATCCTCAAAACAACACTGTGAGGTAGGTTAGGCTGAGTGTGTGCAACTGGTCCAAGGTACTAGTGGGGATTTCATGGCATAAGTAGGGATTCGTACCTGGGTCTCCCCAGGTCCAACATTCTAACTACTGGGGGTCCAACACTTTAACTACTACACCACACTGAATTTGGAAGCCTTCAGATTCCAAAAAAAATTCAACTTCATTATGAACTCCCTATAACACAATAATTATTAAAAAAAAAAAAGAACTATAGAGAAAATGATGTTCCTTGATTTACACCTGATTTTCTTTTCGAGATTTTACTGGGTCCTAGTAGAAAGTTACAGGTTTTTTTTTCACAAAAATGATCTCTAGCCTCCCAACAAACAGGACCATCCATTCAGTCTCAACTAGCAATTATTCTGGTGGCAGTCCAAAGCCCAAGCAGTAGTACATCAATCCCAACTATTAAAGGAAGCTTACTCAAGTGTTTTGAAAGCTCTTTTCTGAGAAGATTGAGCATTTTCAGTACATGAGGAAGTAATCCTATTATAAATGATGAACAAAGAAAAGTGGATTTTGTAGCAATTTTCTAGATCTAAGAATGTTCAATTTGTTAGTTGGAAAACTGAGAAGAAATTAGGTGAGCTAATTTCAAGGCTGTTTATACTTAACTTGCAAGTGAAAGGAAACAACACATCTGAAAACTATACTCAGATTAGCAGAAGGGGCCTTCTCCTTGTATCATTCACATGGAGAAGGAATTTGTTAAAAACATCACTACAGGCAATGAAATGACAACACTTACTACCAATACAAAAACCTGAAGGCTTCTGTCCAGGTGAGCATTTTGAGATCCATAATGAGGACACCCCAATCTAGGTTCAAGCCTTTGAAGGGAAGTCAGGAAAATACCATAGGAAGAACCTCTAGAAACTATCCAGATATTTCCAGAACATACCTGGATCTCTGGAAAAAACTAAATGATGATACATCATAGGCAGCTTTCAGTAAATGCACTTTGGGATCTCCTTTGTAAAGTACACTTAGGCTATACAGCTTCATCCTTGTATCTGCTTAAGCCCCTCCAATTCTCAGTAACCTGAGTAAAGAAACACACAAAAATACAGCTGAATAGGAAAATACACTTACACCACAAGAACAAGCGTCAACATACATTCTTAACTGGGCATCTGTAAGCTTATCTCAAGACAAAGCCCAAATTCTCTACACACCAGAAAATGAGGCACGGGAGGACTTCCTACGCACATCAACAATTATGGAAAATTTACTTGGAAGACAGTTCTATTAATATCAGCCTATTAAAGTCTATTACATACATGCATGCACAGAACTACAATATACTGTAATAAAATGTTCTTCATCTGATGATCAACAATTTTAAATAAGCATTCAGTATGGTCACAACTACTACCAAAGGAAAGATGAGCATCTTAGATTTAAAAAGCAAACAGACAACATAAGGCCAGCCATTGCTGTGTCTCTCTGATTTTTGAAATGTCATTCTTTTTCCATTCCATACAAAAATCACATGATGACTTCCACTGTAAGTACTAGTTCTGGCTGATCTCAGATGCACAAAGGCCAGGTACTGAAAAATAACACCATCAAAATATCATTATTTACACAAATTTCTGTTCCAGCCATCTGTAACACTCGGCTCAGACAGAAAACTTCCAACATTACTTTTAAAATACCCTTATTTTTCGCTCCATAAGACGCACCTAGCTCTGCTCGGTGCCGTGGCTTGGGAAAAGTGAGGGGGGTTTAAGACACACACACTTTTCCCCCCACTTTTTTTGGGAGAAAAAGTGAGTCTTATGGAGCAAAAAATATGGTAAGTATTTTATTTCATTTTTCCTGCTCTGCTTGTAAAATGATTTGCCCTACTTCAAGATCATTGCCAGGTTGTGACAACTGAAATAAACTTTGTCCCAGAAGTGTCAGATTATGCAGTTCAAACATGTCAGCCTAGGGTTCCTGCCATCACTCTAGTCATAGGCAACCTCTATGTTTCTTTTGTGAGGATGTAGGAGGCAGGAGTTATAATAACCCAACAGATTTACACACTTAAAATAGTCCATGAGAGACAAGATGAGTTGTCAGGACATTCTGAAATAAAGAATTGTCTACTGTAGCACAAGCACAGGGGAACAAGTAAGGACCATACGAAGGCTACAAGTGACTGTTGGGGCAGGAGGGGATGAGAGAAGCCACAATGTTTCAGATTACCAAGGCAACCCCTTGACAACATCTCAGCCCCTACTCACGTCCTTCTGTTCAGCATGAACCCTTCCCTTCCAAATAATCTTGCAATACCTTAAAGACATTTATTAGGACTCAAGTTCTCATGCACCAGTTCATCAGAGACATGAATCATTTATCCATATGGTTTACCATTTATGTACACACATACAGAAATGGGGGGAGAGAACTCAAAAAGCCCTATAAACAGAGTTTTATTTTATTAATTGTTTGCTTTGTTTTACAAACTTTATAAAATGCCTGAGTCATATAAAGGTGGGGCGGTGCAGAAATCATTTCAATGAATACAGCAGACCCATAACCCACACATTTACACAATAAGCATTGCAAAATTATGCACAGTAAAGATTACAAGAGATTTCATGGCCTTTTGGCCCCACTAAGTTTCTTCCCCCCCCCCCCCCACCGTCACGCCTGTGCATGCAAATGGAGAGATACCATCTGAGGATAACCCTTCATAATCTACACTCTGACTCACAAGGTTCTTTTCTACAATAAACCTATTAGGTGTCACAAGATTCCTTCCCCCCCCCCCAATTATCCTGAGCACATTCCAGTCACCAGAGAAGCACACCTACTGACTCACCTATTTCATAGACTTTTAGCCCCACTGTTCATCATTTTTGCCAATACACCCTCTCTCTCTCTCTCTCTCTCTCTCTCTATATATATATATATATATATATACATACACACACACATATACCAATTAATAACACACTTCATACATCTGACGAAGTGGACTCTAGTCCAGAAAAGATTCTGCCAAAATAAGCCTATCAGCCTCAAGCTGCCACAAGACTGCCGGTTGTTTGGGCCTGCCACAGAGACCAGCACGGCTCCCCAATAAGGCTCTCTGGACCTCCAGGCGGTTCCAGGGACAGGCCCAGCGGCACCACCCCCCGCCCTCTCTCCCCTCTGCCGAAGAGCTCGCCTGACGCCCCCCGCAAGCCCCTGTCGTTCGGCTAACTTCGACCGTTCATACCCACTCAAAGGCTTCTTTCTCTCACGGAAGGAGAGGCCCGAGTCGGCTCCGGCCAGCGCCCTCCCCGCGTCTCTCGCCTCAAGATTCCGCAAGTGGCTGTAAGGGAATTAACGCAGCCAACGCCGGAAAGCCGTGAACCCGGCAGCAGAACGCCAAGGAAAGCGGAAGTCCTGCCAACTCGACGAAGGGCTAACCAACCGCCATCCAGAGTGGGCATAGCGTATTGCGCGTGCGTACAATCGATCGTTGCGTGGCGGCGGGGATTCAGGCCTTGACGCGATTGAAAGAAAGTTCAGTCTGAATGGTTCTCTAGTTTGACTTCCGGTTCCCAAGTGCAGTAGCGGAAGTCCTCCATGTGCGGGGCAAAGGTGGAGAACCTATATAGGGATTAATGCAAACAGCAACAATCCGCCTTTGAATAACGCAGGCAGAATCCGAGGGTTTTCTATTCATTACAGTGTTTTTAAATAATCGAGATATATCCCTCCCACTCACTCCAACAAAGAACAAAAGTATGCACAAGTTCCCACCTCCCGCGGGGCTCATGTGCTTTTAAATACCTCTTAATAAGCAAAATTCAAATACACCGAGTTGCGCTCGTTAAGATTGTCGGGCTAGTAACTGAAAGACCCAGGGCTGATTCCTCCCTTGTGCCATGGAAGCTCACTGGATGCACTTGGGCCAATCACATTCTCTCAGCCTATCCTAACTCATAGGGTGGTTGTGACGGTAAAATGGAGAATAATGTAAGCTGCTTTGGGTCCCCACTGAGGAGAAAGGCAGGTATAAATGAATTTTTAAAAATGTTATGTTCTCCAAAACTCTTCCCCCTCCCCTTTATTACCTTTTTTACATCGAGCCACATGAACAGTTCTGGAGAATGCTAAAGCTTGCGTACTGTTTTGTGTTATTTTAGGGGGTGCTAACAAGCTATCACGTGGTTTTTGTTTTCGAAGTTTTCGAAGGCTGCTCCAACAAGCCAGTGAAAAAGGAGGCCGGTCCAGTGATCAGGAGAACTTTATTTGCGCAGAACTTTGTGCAGACGGCATGATTACTTCAAGGCACTGATTGTTCCAGATCCTTCTTTCATTTATAAAGTGCCTACTGAGAAAAAAAAATCCCTATTACACCACCACTCTTCCCCTTTCTATGGAAAACTTTGGTTGTTACGGGAACGGGGTGGGGAGCAGCGCACAACCCTCTCTTCTCCTAGCTCTTTGCCTAGAAACCTGATGGACTAGCTGAAGAGACACACCCACCTCCTACAGCACGTAGCCAATCAGAGTCCAGGAAACCGCTCCTTCAATCAGAGTCCAGGATAACGCTCCTACTTACGAGACGTCTGGAGCTACTGAACGGAAGCGACTGACTGCGGAAGGGGGGGAGGGGTACATTTCCTTTCAACGTGGCGGTGGTGGGGTGGGGGCATCCTCCCTCAAAGCTTCCTTTTACTCTACTCTTGAGAGGAAGCCAGATTGAAAGAATATTGACCCAGAGATATAGTCAAAGAATATGGACTAAGAGGCCAACCAGAGGTGGTGGGCTTTCCTTCTCTAGAGTTTTTCAAACTAGGGTTGCCAGGTCTGGGTTGGAAAATACCTGGGGACTTTGGGGGTGGATCCTGGAGAGGGCGGGGTTTGGAGAGCGGAGGGGCCTCAGCATGGTACAATGCCATAAAGTCCACCCTTCAAAGCAGCCATTTTCTCCAGGGGAGCTGATCTCTGTCAGCTGGGGATCAGTTGTAAAAGCAGGAGATCCCCAGGCCCCACCTGGAGGCTGGCAGCCCTATTTCAAACAGAGGCTAGATGGCCATATAACAGCCATGCTGATTCTGTGAACTTAGGCAGATCATGAGAGGGAGGGCAGGAAGAGTTGCCTCAGTGCTTAGTTCTCATGGCCCTCTCTTACACGCCCAGGGAAATGCTAATCGCCACTTTGGGATCAGGAAGCAATTTTTCTCCAGGGATCCTGGAGGTTCTTTGTCATCTTCTGGGCGTGGAACAGCAGTCACTGCGAGTGTGGAGGGGGAGGTATTTGTGAATTTCCTGCATTTGCAGGGGGTTGGACTAGATGACCCTGGAGGTCCCAGTTATATGATTTTAAATATATTCTCTTGTTTTCATAAATATTTGTTTCCTTAGCCACACTTAAAGACTGCAGCCTGCTGCTTATATTACATGTGCATTTTCAAGGAATCATTTTCTGTTTCAGATAATGTGCAAGGCCAGATTCCCAATTTACACTTCTCCTGTTTTCAGTGTCAAACACACCAGATACTGGCCAGTATTGCTATGCCAGTGAGAGGCATTCCTTCCCATCATGAGCTGGACAGAGACCATCCCACCTTACCTAAACTCCACCCCTTCTGATACACTGCTCTGCTTGCTTCCCTACTATTTGAGCAGGCTCTCTCCCATCCTTGATCTCCAATGAGATGCTTTGACACAATTAAACTGCACATGGAAGAAAGCCTTGCCAGGTGCAAGGGTGTCACCTTTAGGATTCTTATCTCACTACATATGCTAATTTTCTGCCCCCAAGCATTTCCCCTCTGCTCTAATCAAGCTGATTACAATGCACATTTTACCACCTCCCTGCTCTGATGCAGTGGTGCATGAGGCAGGCACACAAAAGGGAAGTTTTTGACTGCAGATTCTCTGCAGTAAGGTGTCTATGCATAATGGGCCTGAGTTCCTTCTTCCCAACAGCCGTCCCACTTCCTGACTAAGACATAAGAACTCAGATCTCCATTGCAATTCATATCTGATGAAAGATTTGACTCTCCAAAGCTCATACCCCAAACTCTTTTTGGTCTCTAAGGTTCTACTGGACTTGAATCTAGCTTGCTGAGCAGTTGGGTTGGAATGGATAAAAGGAAGTACTTCTTCACCCAAAGAGTGACTAACACATGGAATTTACTGCCACAGGAGGTGGTGGCAGCTACAAGCATGGATGGCTTCAAAAGGGAATTGGATAAACATATGGAGCAGAGGTCCATCAGTGGCTATTAGCAACAAGGTATAGATAGGAACTCTTGGTCTGAGGCAAGGGATGCTCTGTATTCTTGGTGCTTGGGGGGGGGCAACAGTGGGAGGGTTTCTAGTGTCCTGGCCCCACGGTTGGACCTCTTGATGTCACCTGGTAATTTTGGCCACTGTGTGACAGAGTCCTTCTGTCCCACTTGTTTCACAGTTCAGCTTTGCAGTCATATATATGACACCTTGAGCCCACATGTGGGGAGGGCAGGGTATTAAAGAAAGAGAGGGAGGAAGGAAGGAAGAAATATCAGTCATATTTAAGAGTCTTTAAAAATGTCTTATAAAGTGGTTGCTACACTGCCCCCTTCAAAAATATTGGAGCAAGCCATTTATGATCCTATGGCAGTGACCCCCTGCAACACGGTGTCCACCAATGGATTTCCTGGTACGCAGTTGCTTCTTTGACAAAACATCTCTTCTCCAAAGCAAAAGGCCAATTTTGGTTTTCCTCCACCTCATTGGAGCAGGAGGAGCTTCAGAAGAACTCAGGAGGCATCACCACCTTTGTGTCCACAAGAACAGGTACCTCCCTCAGAATAGGGTGCTCAGTTTGCAGCCTCCTGACATTTTGTGAATGGCCACAGTACCCAATGGCAGCCATTTTTTTTGGTGACACCTATTCCCATCTCAAATTCCAATAGTGCCCAACAAGTTCTACAATACTGCCTCTCACCAGATTTCTCCCTGTTTCAAGAAGAGTTGGAAATGGTGGCTGAACTCTTGCAAGAAGGAAGAAGCTGGTGAGAGTTTGCAGCTTGCTTGGGAACATTGAGGAGACAAACTGGATGCCCCCTTCAGGTTTCAGACGGGGATGATAACAGGTGGACTGGCTCATAGGATTGCCATCTCTGGGTTGGAACATTCCTGAAGATATGGGGGTGGAGCCTAGGGAGGGGAGGAAGCTCAGCGGGATATAATGCTGTAAAGTCCACCCTCCAAAGCAGCCGTTTTCTCCAAGGGAACTGATCTTTGTAACCTGGAGATTAGTTGTAGTTCCAGGAGATCTCCCGGCCCCACCTGGGTTGGCAGCAGGTGGAATGGGAAATTGCTACCTCCTGAATATCTATTGAGATGACTGCTTCACGCTATCTCATTATAAAGCCAGCCCTGAGTCCTGGTGTAATGTATGCCCTTTTGTGTGTGAGAGGGATACCCACTAGTGGAATTGGCAAGGGGTTTTCCAAACCTTGCCACAGAAGTTATAACAGTGAACAAAATAGCCAGCCCACAGATGTCTATGCTTATGCAAGAAGAAGGTGGTATACTTGAGGAAAATGTTCCTATAGCAACCAAAGAGAGACTTCTATTCAAGAAGAAGAGATTTGGGGGAGAAGTAGCCATTGTAAGCCACAGTTGTACTATGTACACCAGCTACTACCCTGCCCCACACCTTCACTGTAAGCCACCCTGAGCCCTGCTTGCAGGGAAGGGCAGCCTAAAAATCAAATTAAATAAATAAATCCCCATATATATTGAACTCTGTGGAAATTTCAAAACTTCAGATGGTGCATTGTGTCAGAAGTGACACGAACACTCTGGAAGGCTGAAATGTCATCATAAATCCACCCTGCTGCATGTCCTTTGGATGATTTAAGCACTTTTTTAAAAAATCGCATTTCGTTTTTGTACTGCAGGCAGGAGAGAGGCTCACAAACACTTTAAGAGGGCTGTCCTAAGCAGGTCTACTCCATGGGAATTACTCCCCGGAAAGTGTCCTTAGAATTGCAGTGTGAGTGCATCGTCTATCTTTGTCATCGTTTACTAGGAAGCAGGTCTGGTAGAAATCAATGGGAAAACTTCTGCCAAATCAGATCTAACATTGCTGAGTGTGACTTCTAGATCTGAGCTACGCATGAGATGTATCAGCAGTCTCCTATTGATAAGGCTGGAATGTCACTGGCCATCACCTGCCTGTGATCCTTTTGCTCCCACTCCCATCGGCTTTGAGAGTGGAATATTTGAGACTGTTCCAAATGCTTGGGGCAAAGGTTGCAGCAATTGAATGCGGAGAATGAAATTGCTCTGAAGGAAGGTAGGGCTCCTATCCATGGGGCTGGATATGGAAGTCATGCCGAAGATGAGAAAAGGGAAAGGCAAAAGGTGCCAGCAGGTAAGGAGGTATGAGAAATAGTTTGGCCATAATGCCTGAAAGGAAGAGTAGAGTCGGCAGAAGCAAGGAGTCGACGGCGGAGGAAGCAGGTGCAACAGATGTGGCAGGGGTGGGGGGAAGATCAATGTGACAAGAAGGCAGGAGGGAATTATGATAAAATCTACAAGCATAAAGTGGCAGACTGCATTTAAAAGCAAGTAAGAGAGAAATGGTCAAATGTAGCTGCTTCCCAACATCCAGAAAGCCTGTGAAAGTTTTTAAAATGTCGTTGGCTAGCACTGGAAACTACACAGGGATATCACTTTGGTGGCCCTTTGCTTCGGGGGCTATGAGGGGTTGTGTGCTCTAGATATAAAACATGCAGAGGATTTTGTGGTGCTTTGACATCTCTGTTCCTTAAAACCGGGTCATTGTTGTAGACTTCCATAGTCCGCTCTAGGACTTGGTGTGGGTAGGAACAGGGAGAAAGGAAGCCATTGTCTCTGCAGAGAAAGAACGGGACTTATTAAACCGTGCTCCTGTTTGAAACTATGCTGCCCCCTTATTTTAATGTCTAGCATTAAGGACACAACAGGTTTGGCACCACATTTTTACAGAAGGACCTGTTACAAGTATAAGACTTAAATGGACGAAGGGAGCTTTGACTCTGAAAAGCTTGTGTCATGAAAATCTTATTGGTCTCTAAGCTGCTATTGGACTCAAACCTAGAATTGTTCGTAATGGTTTCCAAGTGGGGCTCCTGCATAAACCTTGCTATAAGTGAATGGCTTTGAAAAACTGTCCAAAGCTGCCAGATAAGAGCAAATCAAGGAGGGAAGAGAGAGGAAAGGACATTTATGACTCCCCCCCCCAACTTTTATTAACTTTCTACAGAAAGATACGCTATTAATATGAAAATATATGATTATTTTCTGTGATACACCATATGTGTTATTTGAGTATTAGTTAAGTGTTGATATTCAGTTATTTAATACTAAAACAATGGGGTGGATGGAAAGTCAAAAAGGCTGAGAACAAGGAAATGGTGTGGGAAGAGGTCCAAAAGCCAAGGTGACTTTGATTAAAGGAAGGAGGAAAGCGAAGACAGAATCATTTAGCAGGGACAGTAGAGGGAGCAAAGGTGCAAGGGGAATAGGGAAATGGGAGGTGAGATGAGGAAAGGAAAGGTAGAGGAGAAGGCTCCTGCACATTCCTTGGATAGCAAAGGTGACAAGCAAGCAAGTATTGGAGCATATAAAAGGAGACATGCTGTTGGAAGGAAAAATCACAAAACTGCGACTGACTTATTTCGGCCATGACGTGGAAAAACACACTAGAAAAAGCAATTATGCTTGGATTGGTTAGTGGCAAAAGGAAACCGGGCGGCCAAAGAACACGAAGGCTAGACACCATAAAAGTCGACACCAGCCTGAGCATGGAACAATTCAAAGAAACAGTACAAGATCGGAAAACATGGAGAGAGCTGGCCCATAGACTTGCCAAGAGTCGAACATGACTGAATGGCTAACAGCAACAACAGAGGAGGAGGGAAAAAATTGTCCACAACTCACAAAAAGCCAAAGACAGGAGAGGTAGTACACTTCACATACAAACTGTGAATTACTAAACACAGAAAAGTGCACATTGATTTGAACTAGCCAGTCCAGGTCTCTAGGAGATGCTAGTTAACTATGGTCACTTACACATGCATTATTTAGCCTGTCTTGGATGCTATTGGGAAGACAGTCCCCTCCTTCACCACAGCATCGTGATGCTTCCATGCACCATCCAGGTTTTCCTTGACTTTTCTGTGATCTTTCCCAAATCTGCTTTGCTGCGATGTTTTGGGAATGATGCCAGCAAAGCCAGGCTGGGCAGGAATGTCCAGATTGTCCTCGTCCCACCCATGTGGCAGCCATTTCCCTTCCCCAGGTCCCTGTGGCAGTTATCCTCCATAGGTACCACCAATGAGGGCTTTTTGAGGATTTTTAAAAAATCAGTAATGGACATGTTATCTTAATAGTATGTTGGTATGTCAGTTACTGGTTAAATATAGAAACCTCAGGGGGGAAGGCCCCTGGTGGCTCTGGGAGGGGAACCACCACTAGGACCCAGGCAGGGAAATCTGCCATCTGGAAGTCCTGTATCAGCAAAGCATCATCATATGGGAAAGGTCCAACTATTGTTTGTACTACAGAATTTTGCTCTAAACAGCTGGTGAGGAGTATCTATTCCTTCAGTCTATCTAGCTAAGCGAGTAGGTGGTTTTAGCATTAGAATCGATCTGAACAGGATATTCAGGAATGCACTATGGCGATTCCTGCCTATTTAATGCAGCCAGATGGCTGGGCTTGCTGTCTATTAATAGCACAGGCATGATGGTAGTGGGACCATTGCTATCTGTAGGTCTTTGGAACAGCAGCAATGACGTGGGTAACATTTCAGTCAGATGCTCTGTCCTAAGACACTCCCCCTCTCCTCTTTGCTCTTTCCCAGACTGGTTAAGCAAGGGCCTGCCTCCTTTATGTGGCCGACCGTTTGCCACTCGGCAGTGGGTTTCCGTGGCTCAGCGTCACTATGGGAGCAGGCCGGGTTGCTAAGTCTTGCAGTTGAGTGGCTGCTGGAGCATCAACAAAAGAGAGATAATGTGGCTGTTAGCCCATCTGAATTAAGCCCCATCCCCATGGTAGCACCGTTCCACATGACCGCTTTAATGGCCAGGAGGGGTTCAGGTGATGTAGGACAGCAACAGGATTTTGTCTATTGACCTGGCAATATAGGGTTTGTCTTGAGACCCCCCCAAGAAGCAGCCTGTGTGGACAGCAAAAGAAAAAAGAAAAAAAAGTAGAGAACGTCACCAAGCCAGAAAGTAAATAAACCTAATGGTGAGCTCAGAAGAGTAACTGAATCGAGAGGAAGTCAGTGGGTGGGTAAGAGGCATATGCGGAACTCCTGTGCTCCATTACCTGGGAGGAAGGGGGAACTTTTCGGAGTGGAAAGGGGCTCGTTGCTTTGCTGTCGATAAGATGCAGGCCGGCGAGAGAGAGCCTTGTGCAATGGTCTTTCCTTCTCAATATACCACCAAGTGAAGCAAGGAAGAAGGCCAAACACACCCAGGTTGGGACAGGGAGGAATCCAGAGACCAAAGGTAAAACGGAAGAGGAAATTTTGTCACGTGCCACAGAACTTCAGAAGAAGAGGAAGCAACCTTATACATGAAATAAACAAGCTAAGAAAGTGGAATATCCTCAATTGCAACAGGAAGAACTGCCCTCTCCGCTAAAGAACAGCCAGAAGTGGAGTAGTCCTTCTAGCAAGAAAAGGGAGAAAGGCATATTGGCATTGTGTGGAAGACTGATTTGAGAGCTATCCCCCTGGGAGTTGACAGCTGCCCCAATGCTGGATCATAGAACTAGGATGGACAGAGCCAAGAAGGAGAGGGTAATGTGTTTTTCCCCCATTTGTTTTCTAGCTCTAGAATTGTCCTGCAAGATAGAAATGTTGTGCATGGAAGACAGCTGTGGTATTTATCTGTGATTATTCCTTAGGTCAGTGGATTGGGGTTGCCAGGTCACAACTCTGAGAACTTCAATACAGCTTTAAATTCTCCAGTGGAAGAAAAGGCAGCTTTAGCTTCTCCTACCTGGTCCTCCCCAGAGGTTCTAGTTCTCTGCCCCTCCCCTCTCAGCCATAACGGGCAGGTGTGCAGCACAGCAAATGGGGGTGGGGACAGACTAGCAAAGGAAAAACTGGTGGGAAAGATTGCAGCCACAGGGGGTCGTTTAAAGCTGAATTCTCTGGATTGCAGTTTAGCTGCCCTACCACTGGAGGGCTCCACTTGTGTAAGGTAGAAGAACTTTCAACAAAAAATTCGGACTCCAAGTTGGTTATTTCCTTGAACTCCTTTTACTTCTTTTTTTACTTGAACTCCACTGGATATTACAGTTTGCTGATTCTGAGTACCTCTATTTCCAGACTTAGAGGTCAGTGTCACTTTCAAGATAGCGACATTCAAAATATTATTGGTTATTATCTGCCTATTGTATAGCACAGCTAGTATGCATTATGTATGAAATACATGTAACAATAACATGCAGTGGTGCTGTGATGAACCCATTCTACAGATAGAAAACTGAGAGCAAAGGACTTGTGGTAAATGGATAAACTCAGTCGTACATTGTAGTAGCACCACTGAACTGCAAAACTTGGAGGGGGGTGGTTTGCCTATGAACCACCTTGCTGGTTTAGACCCAGATCTGGCCCAACAATCTTGTTTCTAAACACTGGTCAGTACCAGCGATGCTCTCAAGCTGGGCATGATGGAGATAGCCATCATCTGTTGCTTCCCCCTAGTATTTGGTAATCAGAAGCATATTTTCATTCTGAGCTATAATGTCTGGAATCTTCATGCTTCAGGTGCAATATTTTTGGATTTAAGCGCCCAGTCTTCAGAGCACACAAATGTTTAAGGCAATGGAGCTCCTGACCGTGTGTGTGTGTGTGGCGGGGGGGGGGGGGATATATTACATTTGTATCCATGTATTTTCATAGAGGTTGAATTCTCAGTGCTTCAAATGATCTGGGTCATAAGTTGTTATTAGATAGCTGTGTCCTTAAGTTTCAGGTTTTGCTAGGGAGTCAAGGAAAATGCCATATAGGTGGGTAGAAAGGTTATTATGTGGCCCCAAATTATAGGAGTCAGTTTCCTGCATCAGAATAAAATGGAACCCTGAGCCCATACTTGTAAGTACCACTGAATAAAATTGGGGTTTATTCCTAGGCCTGTACACAAAGGTTTCCATCTTTTCTGCTGGTGGTGGTGGCCAAAATTGTCTGCTAGTTCAACAACTACAGTATGGTATGTTTCTAAAACAAGAGGTCTTGCAATGTGGTGTTTTTCTTGGATGGAATTCAAAGTAGAAAGCTTAGCAAACAACTCCCTTAGACATTAGCAAGTTCTTGCCCTGAAATTGTGACCATGTGATCGTTGTAGTATGGAGGGACTCATTCTGTCTGTGTTTGAATGGATCTGCAAGTGTTAATGTGAGGAAGAAAACAGAACCACAGTTGGGAAAACTGATGGCTACGATGAGAGAGGGAGGAGAGAAGGAAGACATAACAAAGAAGAGGCCCATAAAAACTTGCAGTTGTCTTCCACTGTGAGGATAAAATGCGATGGAGAAATCGGTATATTGTCTTGGATTCTTTGGTGGGATAACATCATAAAAAACAACAAGAACAGGTAGACTGGCAAGACTGTTTGTATTATATGTTCCATGTAAGGCCACTTCATGTTGCTGCACAGCGACTGAGAAAATAATTATGTTCAATATTCTAAAAATCTATAAGTAAAACATTGTAGTGCAAGATGTCCCTTATAAAGAAGACAAGTACATAATACCCAAGAAAATACCTACCAAAAATGATATGGCATGACCATCCAATTACTAAACATTACTTGGCTTTTTAAAAAACTTTAAGAACATAAGAGTATAAGAAGAGCCCTGCTGGATCTGACCAGTGGTGCATCCATTCCAGCTTCCTGTCTCACACAGCGGCCAACCAATTTCTCTGGTTGGGCCAATAACAGGAGATAGAGGCTGAGGCCATCCCCTGATGTTGCCTCCTGGCACTGGGATTCAGAGGTTGACTGCCTCTGAACATCTAGTCACCAGGGCCAGTAGCCACTGATAGATGTACCCTCCATGAATCTGTCTAATCTCCTTTTAAAACTGTCTATGCCTTTGATCATTAGTACCTCCCTTGGCAGCAAATTCCAAATTTTAATCACTCACTGTGTAAACAAATATTTCCTTTTGTTCATGCTGAATCGACTGCCCATCAGCTTCATTGGATGCCTTTAAGATAGTATTATGGAAAAGGGAGAAAATTTTATCCTTTGTCAACTGTCTCCATGCCCTGCATAATTTTTATCAACCTCTATCATGTCCCGCCGTAGTTATTTCTTTTTTAAACAGAAAAGTCCCAGACTCTTCAGCCTTTTCTCATAAGGAAGGTACTCCAACCTCCAAATAATCTTGGTTGCCCCCCTTCTGCACTTTTTCCAGTTCTGCAATATCCTTTTTGAGATATGGTGACCAGAACTGCACGCATTATTCTAAATTATAATGTTGGCTGTTTTATTTTCAACCCCTTTCCTAATAATACCTAACATAGAGTTGGCTTTTTTCACTCCTGCAGTACAATGGGTTGACACTTTCATTGAGCTATCTACTACAACCTCAAAGTTCAAGTTCAGAACCCATTAGCCTGTACTTTAAGCTGGGATTTTTTTGTTCCAGTGTGCAGCACCATACTTAGCAGCGTTGAATTTCATTTGCCAGATTGTTGCCCACTCACCCAATTTGTGGAAATCCTCCTGGAGCTCTTCATCGTCATCCTTGTTTTTCACCATCCTGAATACTTTGTTTGGACTTTGTAAGATTATTAAAGATATTCCGGTCAAACAAACAAACAAACAAAACGAAGAGAGAAAAGCCACATTGCAGCTTTTGGAGCCAGCACAAATGCAACATTTTGGCACTCTTAAATTGAACAAATTCAACTTAAGTAACTATGTAGGAAGAAAAATTATATAATCTTGAGCACAGACAATAAAGATAGCAAAAGTAAACACACTATATATTACATTCTCATTTACAGAGTTGGACTATGGCAAGTTTTGCCTTGATTACACAATCACAGTTTGTATGACAATTATACTCATGTCTTTAGCATTATTAATAGAAATTACCATTGAGAAACATGGCCCTATTTGAAATCTTGGTTTTTAAGTCCATTAGCTTTCTCCCCTATCCAAGTCTTGAAACAAAATATATGAACCAATTCATTCTTCCTACCCACTACCACCCCAACACCCAGGGTTTAGGCATTATGAAATATTTCTTAATCCCTCTGCATAAATATTAATTTGGGTAACTATTTCAACAAATGTTAAGAACATAAGAAGCACCCTCAAGTAGGATTGCCAGCTCTGGTTTGCAAAATACCTGGAGATCCGGGGTGTGGAACCTGGGGAGGGTGGAGTTTGAGGAGGGGAGAGTAGGGCTGCCAAGTCGTTTTCATGCACTGGCGGGGGGGAGTCCTTTGCCGCCCGGGAGCTGCCCGGGAGCCTCCCTGGCCCGGTGACATCACCATGTTGGGGTGTTGCCAGAGCGTCGCCCTGGCAACGTCTCCAACGTGGTGACGTCACTTCCGGGTGACGTCACTACGCTGGGGAAGTCGTCCAGGCTGGACTTCGGGGGTGGGGTTCCCCCCACCGGCCGAATGCCAGCCGGCGGATCGGGAACCCCTATAGCGGGGGATCCCCCGCCCCCCGGGCTGACTTGGCAGCCCTAGGGGAGAGGCCTCAGCAGGGTATAACACCATAGAGTCCCTCTTCCAAAGCAGGCGTTTTCTCCAGAGGAACTGACCTGTTGCAATTTCAGGAGATCCACAGCCACTACCTGAAGACTGGCAACCCTATCAGACCAGTGGCCCATATCTAGTCAAGCAACCTGTTTCGCACAGCAGTCAACCAGTGACCCTGGAAGGCCAACAAACAGGGCATAGTTTGGTGTAGTGTTTAAGTGCGCGGACTCTAATCTGGGAGAACCGGGTTTGATTCTCCACTCCTCCACTTGCACCTGCTGGATGACCTTGGGCAAGCCATAGCTCTGTACCAGCTGTTCTGGGTGGGAAGCAAGTCAGTCAGAAGTCTGAAGCAAGTCAGATGGTTGGTTGGAGTCTGCAGGAGACAGAGGTCATTTTGGGAGACCTGCTGATCCAACTTTCTCTAGTGAAATGAAGTAATGTATCTGCCCTGCAGATGCAGGTACATTGGGTTAGGGTGAGTAGCACCATCTAGTAGGAAAGATACTGTATAGTACTTTATAAATGATATGTTTTATTTGGTATTTTATTGTTTACTGTATATGGTATACGTTGTTAGCCGCCCTGCGCCCGCCAAGAGGCAGGGAGAGTGGAATACAAATTCAAAAAAAAAAAAATCTAGATAGGTAGGTTTGCCAGGTTCCCCGGGTGGGCGGAGGTTTGCCAGCCCGATGGGCCGTTTACCCGCCAGCCTGGAACTGGCCACCAGAGGGAACCCCACTCCTAAAGTGCCGGCATCACAGAAACATGCCCTGGAGGTGACATCATCACACCGGGGCACATTGCAGGGGACGCTCTAGAATCTGAGGGGAAGCTCTATGGTTTTCCTCTCAAATGGTAGTGCCTGCCCCCAACGTACTTGATGCGATGACATCACTTCTGGGTGATGTCATTGCGGCGCACACACTTTGCACATGTGACAAAGAAATCCCAGAGAGGGACTGGGACCCCCCCCCCAAGCTGGGTAAGACCTGGCAACCCTAAGATAGGGCATGAGTGTAGAGAAGGGAGAGATGGAGCAGTTTTGTCACCTTTATTTTGATTCTTCAGCTCACTGTGGATATGCCTATAAAGAGTTAAGAGTTTTGAATAAATCCTCTAACTGTTGAAGTCCCTATGTACTGTGTAGTTTATTTATTTATTTATTTATATTTTTGGATTTATACCCCGCCTAGCCAGCATACGCCGGCTCAATACGTAGTTCCCCCAGTCACTTGGACACACTAAGGGTGGGTTGGGGAATCCCTGAGGAGAAAAAGGGGCAAAACAGCTAGTTGCCAACTCTCCAGGGAAGCCCCAAAGATTGCCAGGAAGCCTTGAGGCTTGAGGCAGGTTCCTAGTGACACCAGAGGGAGGTTAGGAGGCTATCCTGCCTAACCAGAGCCCAAGACAGAGACAGTGGTGGCAGCAGTACCTGGAGGCACTGGCTCCTCTCCAGAGGAGTGGAGAAAAACTTCAGGTGCCAGGTAAGGCAAAGGAGGGGTGGGCAGAGCGGGGCCCGCCAGCTGACACAGGCCCATTCCGCCACAGCATGTGAGAATTTGAACCCAGGTTTCTTCAAACCTTAGCCTGGCCCACTACACACTAGATCCATCAAACTGCATTTTAGCCACGTCAGCAATTCCACCTGGATGCTTCTGACACAGGTTTTTTTATGAACAAACGAGATATAGAGGTTCAAAGCACACTGCAGCGGTGTGAATTCCACAATTCGGGTCCCAGAAATGTTTTAAATGCATACTGTTTGTCCTGATAATGTTTCTTTTTTTTGCCACCCTTGACCCTTACCTGCGTGCTGTTGTCTGCTGCTTGCTTGCTGACATAAAAGTCTAGTAGTTGCAAGTTGCTGAGCCAATCACTGTTAAGTGGAGTAGCCCGAGCACTTGGGCGTAAAGTGATCTTTTAAACATTAACCCTGTAGCAGCAGCAACCAGTAGCAGCAGACATGTGGCATAGGAAAGACACTCTGACTAACAAGCCATGCTCCCTATGTAAGGAAGGGGGAGTTCTTAGATCTGTCTACCAAGTCAGATCTGTGTACCATAAAAGACCATTTTCTCTTGAATTTTAATGCACAGACTGGTTGGACCTGGATGAAACAACAAAGTGATACAGCCTCAGGAGACCATGAACCAGGGATGCCCTTTCTTATGCAAACTTGTAGAAATGAATGACAGTCAGACAATAATAGCACATATGGGGAAGGCCTTGCTCTAGGGTGGCCAGCTCTGGGTTGGAAAATACCTGGAGATTTAGAAGTTGGAACCTGAGGAGGGCAGGGCTTGCGGAGGGGAGGGATTTCTGCCTGGTATAATGCCACTTTCCAGAGTGGACATTTTCTTCAGAGAAACTGATCTCTGTCACCTGGAGATCTGTTGTAATCCAGGAGATCTCCAGCCACCACCTGGAGGTTAGCAACCCTACCTTACTCAGTAGGATATGCGCAAGAGTTTTTAACCTGGTCTACACAGGCAGTGGAAGAAGATGATAGATGGGGGATAGCAGGGCGGTAGAAGCCATTTGGAGTGGTCTTCCATATAAAAGAAAATTCATGCCAGCAGGGCAGATTGGGGGGGGGGAGTTCTGGGAGTAGGCGGGGATGTCATGCAAGGTGCATATGTCACCCAGAAGTGACATAGGCATGTGGCATGCCAGTGACATCAGGGGCAACGCTCTGGTTTTTGGGCAAAATTCTATGGTAAATTTTTTAACTTGTATTTATATGTATCTATATTTTTTTAATGTAAGCCGCCCTGAGCCTGCCTTGGTGGGGAGAGCGGGATATAAATTGAATGAATGAATAAATAAATAAATAAAAACCAGAGCATCACCCCCCCCCCCAACGCGCCCACGTCGCTTCCAAAATGAAGTCAGCACATCACACACAACATTGCTGTTTGGGAGGTGGGGGGAATTTCCCCCCACCGGTCAGCTGGCTGACCACCTGGGAAATGGTAACCCTAATCTGGGCCAGTGTTTTAGACTGTCCTTTTCTACTCCAGAACTTCATGTGGACAGGAACAGGGAGAAAGGAAGTCACTGCAGAGCCACTCAGAAGAGAAAGAACCAAAGTCATTAAACTGTGCCCCTGTTTGAAACTATGCTGCCTCCTTATTCTGATGTCCAGCATTAAAGACATATTGCCCAACTCATTTCCAGCTCCTTCTATTGTGTGTGTAAGCCAAGCCCAAATCAGGATGAGTAGGAAATAATCATTGCTCTTCCCATTCCGTAATCTCTGTCTTTCTGGATGATTAGCGGTAGCGCTTTTCCAGGAAGTATGCACCTGGATGTTGGTTACTGATGATTAATGCTGTTATTGATGCATTCATGTATTCATGCATATAGAAATTAGTAGGACAAACCATACCCCTAGTACAGCTTCCTGGAATGAAGGTTCAGTTGCCTGTGAGAACTCTCCAATTCCAGCTTTGTTTTATTATAGGATGCAATACAGGCCATGTGGAGAGCCTGCTCTGGCCTGCAGGCCATGATCCACTCTACCCATCTAGGTTTTCACCACACCTGGAGAGGCTTTTCTCTCTCTCTCTGGTAACCCGCCACCACCACCTGACTTTTGTAGGAATTGCCCACTGGGAGGATCAGGACTCCCAGCTTCCCTTTCATGTTCTGAGGCCTTGCATCTGTGTCTCCTGCTACCCAGCTTCTGGTTACCATAGGGACAGTTTACTGCCTTGTGCGCTCTTGGAGGACTAGCCACTTGCCAACTGCCTGCCTTTCCCCTGGGGCCCCTTTTAAAATAGCACGTCCAAGATGGTGAAGGTCTATGTGGTACAGAGAACCATTAGCAGCATCAAAAAGTATAAAGTGTTTATTTTAAAAAAATGTTCACAAACATACTTTTAGCACAGCACCAGATTGAGCAAGGGATTAAAAAGAAATGGGTAGAATACGATTCCTCTGTCCCTCTATACATGCCCTATCAGATGTTTAAATAGGCTCCAAAGCAAGTTTAAGAAGTTAATCACTACAGAGTAACCATTACCTTGAAGTTTTATCCAGCTCTTCAGGCCAGCATATGGCTGCCGCCTCCCAACCTCAGTTAAGAGATCTGCCTGTTCTGATGGACTCCGCACCCCAGAGAGCTTACTCCTTGCTTCCAGGAGTTTTATCTTTCTTTCCCCTACCCACGCACCAGGTCAGGCCAGTCAGAGAAGCTTTTCCTGATTTCTCCAGAATCTTCCTTCTTGAAACTTCTGTAGTATTTAGTTCCTCCAAATCTCTGTTCCCTGCTTGACCATCCCATTGTCTAAACCTACTAGCATTTGTATGAGGTGGGCTGAGGAAAGTCTGGAAAGCAATTGAACTGAATTCTCCCCTTCCTGCCTGTTCTCAGCCCAGAGGGGAGAAAAACTTTTAAAATTCAGTGACAGTTTTGTTCATTTCAAACCTCCAAAGAAGAAATGCATTTCTTCACAGACCATTTTTACTGATCTGTGTGTCATGTGAACACAGGCATCACCTTATTATAGGTCTTGTGTACTGCCTCTTTAAGAGGCTATCCCAGTAGGCCTTAGAGCAAGCAGGAGAGTAGGAAGGACTCCGTGCTTCTCCTCTCAGGCTGTGATCACACACACTGAATAATCCACTTTCAATGCACTTTCCAACTGGATTTTGTCAGTTCAAACAGTAAAATCCAGTTCGAAAGTGCACTGAAAGTGGATTATTTACTGCCTATTAGCAGCTTGTGGGAATGCAGGGCCTACTAAGATTCTGCAGAACCAGGCCAGGACAACCCTAGCCTTGAGCACTAGAGACAGCTTAGTGAAGTATTGTTATTCCTTATTCCAATAGCCAAGTTACCTGCCCTATGATTACTGTTAATAAAGAGGCCTTCTTTATTCACAGTAAGGAACTGGGTATTTGTTGTTGCTCCACTACACAAAAATAGGGCCTTGCAGTTATAAGTCATTCTGGCCAGAAAAAGACACCACTATATTATAAGATTTCAAACTTGTTTTTCCCAGCTCTGGTTCTGACCCTGAGGCTGATCTACTGTGGGGCTTCCTTACTTTGAAAAGACCCCTTTTTTCCATACTCTAAAAGCCCAAGATAACAAAAACTCACTGCTGTCAGTATCTCCACAGATAATCTTACTGTCCCCAGTTCAACAGGATGGACTACAATCCTTTTCCTTCGGTCTCCTTTCTTTGCCTTTCACCTCCATGTTGTGTTATTCTTTTTATATCCTTTCCATGATCCATCAGGTTTCTGGAAGATGGAATCAGCCCATTCCTTGAGCCCTTCCTGGTTTCCCCGTCCATTTTCAGATATTCATTGTACAGTCTCAGGCTCAGGCAGAATTACAGGCAGTATTGCTGAATTCTTACGTTTGCTGAAAGATATATTTAGGCAGGGGGAGATTTGGCAGGACTGGGAAAGATGACTTAATATTTGCTGGCTCTCTTGCTCTGACCCTAGAGAGTTTAGGATCCAGGGCTGAGGATCTGGGGAACTCTGGCTAGGTTTGCCAGCCTCCAGGTGGGGCCTGGGGATCTCCCGCTTTTACAACTGATCTCCAGCTGACAGACAGCAGCTCCCCTGGAGAAAATGGCTGCTTTGAAGGGTGGACTCTATGGCATTGTACCACGCTGAGGCCCCTCCCCTCCCCAAACCCCGCCTTCTCCTGGCTCCACCCCCAAAGTCCCCAGGTATTTTCCAACCTGGACTTGGCAGCCCTAACTCTGGCACATATTTGGAAATGAGCCGTATATAAGTATTCAGAAAGATATTGTTCTTTTTTCTTTTGTTGAAGAGTGATCTCTGCTTGGCACCTAACTTGTTGAGCTCGGGTGTTGTCAGCATCAGCCTTGATTATGATTGAAATATTGCTGGTCACATGAATAGTGGAAGGTGGCTGTATATTATCTGAAACCAGCGCCTTGTTACCTGGGTGACATTACTTGTCCAACTTGCACTCTGCATATGGCATAGTATGATTTAGTATGCAGGGCCATGGTGGCTCAGAGGTTAAGATGCTGAACTGCAGACCGGAAGGCCAGTAGTTCAGCAGTTCGAGACCCGAGGGCCATGTGATGGAGTGAGCTCCCATCTTTGGTCCCAACTCCTGCCAATCTAGCAGTTCGAAAGCAAGAAATTGCAAGTAGATAAATAGGTACCACTTTGGTGGGAAGGCAACAGTGTTCCGTGCACCTTGGTGTCCATGCCGGCCATATGACCATGGAAAAGTCTTCGGACAGCACTGGCTCTTTGGCTTGGAAACTGAGATGAGTACCACCCCCTAGAGTCAGATTCGACTGGCTTTTGAACAAGGGAAACCTTTACCTTATGCAGGGTCAGCCCTCTGCCCAGATGCTGCTTGGGAGAGGACAATGGGGGGGGAGCATTGCAACACTGCTGAGGCTCAGCTCAGTCCCACAGGAAGAGGTGCTAGACAGGTGTATTGGTCTGGGCTGACAAATCACCGGCCCTGTAAGTGGGATCTGTATGGATTCATTGTTGCTTTACATATTGCATTGCAATATTATAGAATTATCTTGCATTAAAATGCACTCTTGCATAACATGGCTTAATACTTCGGAGACTGTGAGTCATGAACCCACAGTCTAAACTGCAGAGAATAGGTGAGCTAATTTATTTATATTTTTGTTTTATTATTTTATTAAAACATTTATATTCTGCCTTTCCTCTTTTCTGTGATTTTATTTTGTGAGTCTAGTGCACGTCTGGGGCTTTTTTGGGGGGGGGGGACACTACTTTCCCCAGTGCCCCCCCCCCCCCCCGAAAATTTCCTGGCTACAGGCCTGGCCAGCCCCTGACCGCAATTGCTCTGCTGCATTTTGAACCAGCTGTAGTCCTCTGAGTTGTCTTCAAGGACAGCCCCACATAGAGCACACATTGCAGTGGACAGGGCGACAGGGCAAGGGGAAGGCAGAGTGAATCTCGCCCAGGGTCCTTGGGTTTTTTTTGAAAAAGAGATACCAGAACTCTCAAGGGGGAAATGAAGTTTTCAGTCTGTATACTGAAAACTTCTCAGCAATACATGCAAAGAAAGGCAGGAGGCACCCTGCCCTTACTGTCTACTGCTTAAAGAAAGGAAAGGGTAGTTAAAAGCTGAGAAAACCCAATGGATTAGGGTCCAGATCTTTCCTGGGGTTGATGCCCCCCCCAATTGACTGGGGAGGAGCTGGCCCCATCTGGAAATACCGCAGCCCCACCTGATGAGGAAGTCTAGCTTCTGCCCTTTGGAGATCTATGTTGCACACAAAGGTATTCTCCTTTATTATTGCTTCTCATGCTTGCAGATAAGCCTGGCCTTCAAAACCAGCCCTGTCTTAGATTAAACCCTGCGGTGCCAAACACCTTTCCACGCCTTTCCATCCCTTCCTAAGACCCTGGTGCCTAATGAGACATATAAATCAAGCAAGGTTTCTATGGATGGGACATTCTTGCTTGGTATTCTTTGGAAGGCAGTGGATGGGCCCAGGCTGGAGGGGGGGGGGTGCTCCAAACACACCATATTGTACTGTGTGCTAATGACGGCTGACCAAGACCTTGCAGTGGTGAGTCGACAGCCTCAATGTAAATATGTTTCCTAAGAGTCAGCAGCTTTGTTTCGTTGCCAGGTGGATATAGAGTCTATAAGGGCCTCCTTTAAGTTCAGACAGTATTTGTCTTCAAGAAGATTGATTGTCTAGGGATTCTAATGGGGTGCTCTTTCACCTACTTTGCATTTCCAACTTGGTGCTTTTTGCTCTGGCTTCGATAACAACATAGTTCTTGCTTAAAGCCTGAGCAAACATGGCAGTGGATCTTTCAGCCTCTTCTCAACCTATCCAGTGCATCAGACATGATTTATAGGGTTGCCATCCTTCAGTGGCAGCTGAAACTCTTCGTGGCATGGAGGTAAGCGTTCTCTGTCTTCTTCAGATGTTTGGAATGGGTAGAATGAACTTGTGGATGGCAGAACTGGGATAGCTGAAGTGTGCTCCATCCCTAAACTATGCCCCATATGTGCACGTATACATGTGAATGCCTAGTTCTCTTGGTGTGATTTGGTTCCCTGGGAGAAAGCTATATACATATGCAACCGTATGCATATACATTCTTGGCATATCTTTTGTTAAATACATGTAGGCCACAGGTGGAGCTTGACAGCAGGGTGTTGTACCTCCCACAGACGTATGTCCATTCTAACCCCTTCAAATATCTCAAGAATGCTTATATTGCCTGCTAGTGGATGCACAACAGACTACTGCGAAAGACGTGAGAGGAGGTCAACTTTTGGGGGGGGCGGGGGGACAACTTTCAACCCTAGTTATGGGCACAAAAGAGACAAACTGAGTGCATGTCTTTATAACAAAGATCTCTGTGGTGGTACAGTCTGAAATGCCCCGCCATCAAGGGAAAAAAAAAAAACTTCATCAATAATTCTCATTGCAAAGTAAAAGGGATAATGAAAGGGAACAGTGACAAACCATTTCCCTAAGCACAAAATATTAACATTTGATTAATAGAGCCAGTTTGGTGTAGTGGTTAAGTGCACGGACTCTAATCTGGGGGAACCGGGTTTGATTCCCCACTCCTCCACTTTCACCTGCAGGATGACCTTGGGCAGGCCATAGTTCTGGCACAGCTGTTCTTGAAAAAGAGCAGTTTCTGTCAGAGCTCTCTCAGCCCCACCTACCTTACAGGGTGTCTGTTGTGGGGAGGGGAAGGGAAAGGAGTTTGTAAGCCACTCTGAGACTCCTTTGGGGAGTGAAAGGTGGGGTATAAATCCAATCTCTTCTTCTTCTTCTTCTTCTTCTTCTTCTTCTAGAAAGATGTGAGATCTCTATAACACATGCACAGATAGTGCACAGCAAATGAGTATCAATTACACATTGATGGTGCAATAAGCCAGATGGTGCAGGAAGATGTGGAACTTTTATAGGGTGCAGGGACCCAGGCAGCCTCCTGTTTCATCTTCCTTGTCTGCCTCAGTGGTTCCAGCCAAGACCCCAGGGCCAGCAAATGCAGAGAGTGTAGGGAGTTAACCACACCCTGTCCCTCCTCTCTACCCAAGCCTCTCCTCAGCAGTCTGGAGAAGAGGTGGGGTCTCCTCTCCTCCCTGTCCTATAAGGGCATGGCCTAATCCTGAGCAAGGCCAACAGCCTTCCCTGACCTCCCATGTCTCTTCCCCCTTTGCCTGATAGTTTAGCTGATCTGGCCCAGCTGAAACTGCTGCTGGCAGCACCGTAAAGGGGTAGGGTTTCCAGCTCTGGGTTGGGAAATACTGGGAGATTTTGGGGGTGGAGCCTAAGGAGCTTTGGGGAGGAGAGGGTAAAATGCCATAAAGTCGACCTTCCAAAGTGGCCATCTTCTCCAGGTGAACTGATCTCTGTCACCTGGAGATCAGTTGTAATGGATGGGAGATTTCCAGCCACCACCTGGAGGTTGGCAACCTTAGTTTTGGGAGGGGAGGTGCTAGGGTTGCCAAGTCCTAAAAACTTACCAGCGGGGGGGAGTCCTCCTGTCACCGGGAGCTTCCCCGGCGCGCGCGCTTGTGTGCACGCCATGACGATGTCACCAGAAGTGACATCATCACGTTGGGGGCGTTGCCACGGCGATGCTCTGGCAATCGCCCCAAAACTCTATGGTATCATAGAGTTTTGGGGCGATTGCTACAGCGTCGTCCCGGCAACTTCCCCAATGTGATGACGTTACTTCCGAGTGACGTCATTACGATGGGGACGTCATCCTGACAGGACGACTTCGGGGTGGGCTTCCCCCTGCTGGCCGAATGCTGGCCGGCAGATCGGGAACCCCTGTAGCGGGGGATCCCCCGCCCCCCGGGCTGACTTGGCAGCCCTAGGAGGTGCCTTAGCATGGTGCAGTGCCACCCTTCAAAGCATCCATTTTTTCCAGGTGAGCTGATCTCTGTCAGCTGGAGATCCGTTGTAAAAGCGGGGGATCTCCAGGCCCCACCTGAGGCTGGCAATTCTATAGAGGGGCTGCTTGGTGCTGTACAGGAGCTATACACTGCCTGGCCTGGTAAATGCTGGCCTCTTGTTGTTGAAGCAGCCATAGGAATGGCTGACAGCCCAAAGGTTGGGGCCAGGGTCATGGCCATCTGCTGTGGCTGGGGTAAGGCCCCGACACAGTGACGGGAGGATGGCTCGCTGCTTTTTTTGATTGCTACTTGCAAAGGTGTTCTCTGTACAGCTGGTCTACTTGACACTGCAGATACCATTACTGCCTTATCAACATGGATAATCTGTACACCAGTATCACATAGTCACAGGGGCAGCAGATGCCGGTGCAAAAATGCTCCATACTTGTGGAGCGTCACATGTTGTTACTCCCCACGGCGTTGATTGCCTGCAGGGGGAAGAGATTTTTTGGCAGCAATCACAGGAAATATATAATAGTTCAGTAGCCTTGGCTGAGGGCCTTTCAAGAGGTCTGGATCTGCAAATTGTTTGAAAAGCTTTAACATCCCGAGAATTCAGCTATAAAGTTAATCAGCTTTGCAAATATAGACTCTCTAGTGACCCATGGGCTTGTGTGTTTGTTTGCGAGGGACAAGAAAAAGGAAACAAGAAAAGAAAATCCTTATAGACTTCAACTGTGAAGATGCAAGGATTTCTTAGAAAAATTGTTGCTCTGTCTGTCTTTCTGTCTGTAGGCATCTAATGCTGATTTAAGAATACATCCTCCTGCTTCAAGCTTTTCTAATGATCATGGTTTCTTGGACAGTGAGTGTCATATCAAATGTCAACTTCTTAAATAGTACAGGCGTTATCTTATGAGGCAGGATGGGCATAAGCATACCCTGAGGTGGGACCTCTGCCAGGGCCGAAGTCTTCTGGTGGGTCTCACTGCTACTGACCTGCTTGCCCATGTGCCCCCCCCCACTGCCCACCTATCTGCCCTTCCCCCTGTCTACTTCCTTGCAATCACTCTGCACCCATGCTGCCCAGCATAATCAGGGAAAGGGCCTGTGGGTGGCGCAGGCACCTATGCGCATGGATGGTGAGAAGACTCACAAGGAGATAGGGGTATGGTGGACACATGGTTGGCAGGTGGGAGGCTTGAGCAAGGGTGGCTGGTAGTAACCTGAGAAGTGGGAGGGGCATCCCGGGCACTTTCTGCCCAGGGTAGGGTGGCCAGGTCCCCCCTGTGTGTGTATGCCAGTGCCTGGAAGTCACGGCAACCTCTGGTGACTCCTGGGGAATGGAGGGAGTTCAGAGAAGTGGCTTGATTGCCTTCGTGTCCTGGCGCTGGTATTCCTTGGAGGTCTCCCATCCAGGTACTTGCTATGGTCAGCGCTGCTTAGCTTCCGAGATCTGACGAGATTAGGCTTGCCTGGGCTATCCAGGTCAGGGCTGAGGATACCCTCTGAGGACTTCATTTTGGGGAAGAAATGTACAGATATTCTATTTGCATCCCCCCCCCCCCCCCCCCCAGTAATCAGAGCATCTTGGCTTATCTGTATGGCACATTACAGGGCTGTAGCTCATTGTTACTTGCGCCTAAGCCCATTAATTTCAGCGTATTTAAACTATAGTAACTCTGCACAGGATTGCACAGTCAGTCGTTAAACTGACAAGGTTTTCAAGGTATAGCTTTGACTCTCAAATGCTTGTATGTCCAAAATGCTTGCTGGTCTCTCAGATGCTACTGGACTCGAATTGAACTGTTCTGCCGCAGATCAGCACAGCTACCCTTTGAAGCTATCACTAAACACAGTCTCTCTAATTTATGTAGTACATTATAATTCTGCAATTCCTACTAGGAACTGAGGGTGGCATACATCTGATTCCCACCTCCATTTTATCCTCACAACAACCCAGTGAGGTAGATTAAACTGAAAGAAAGTGATTGGCCCAAGGTAACTGAGATCGCGATACATAACAGTAACCCAGTGAGTTTCTTGGCAGATAACAGGCTTGAACCTGGATCTTTCAGACTCTAGTCTGACTCTTGAACTGCTATACCAAGATACAGTTGGGTAATATGAAATATGAAAGGAATATGTGCCTTTTCAGAAACTTCTGATGTTGACTACTGTGGGTATCTTGAATGGGCAGGATGATCCCGGGTCTAATTCAGTGGGGCTATTCTTGTTCTTACTTTAATTATACAACTCTGTCGGCCTAAAGACCACGAGCTGAATTACAGTAAAATCCCCTATTCTTCTTCATGATGTGTTTATGGCATATCTCACCTGCTGGCTGGCAGAAACCTGTGATCTCACAGCTGGAGCTGGGCAAATAACTAGAATGAAACTGACCGAGTTAAAATCCATTAGTGCACATAGACACGCTCACACCTGGCTCCTCTCCAACACAACTGTGCAACCCAAAGGCAGAGGTTTGCTAGGGGAGCCTTCCTCCGAAGTCCAGGAAAGGGTCGGTTCATTAGCTTAAAAGAGTCATGCTTGAGCCACACATAAACACTAGAAAATCTGTTTGTCTTGGGGAGCAGCTGGTATGGATTGAGAAACCTTAGCCTTGAAGCCTGGTCATAAAGAATACCAGACAGCTGTCTAATAAATTTCATCTATCTTTGTCTGTGCTCCTGTAGTTAAAAGAAAAGCTTCTGAAGCAGACACATCTAATCATCTTAAACTCAGCTTCTGTTCTGCACAGCTTACTGTATGTATTATATCAACTTCATGTCCTACAAGTTTGTCATTTTTGACTGACTTCCTAATGCCGTGCTGTGCAGTTCTAAGCAGAATTGCACCCCTCTAAGCACATTTGACTTTAGTGGGCTTAGGCTGCTGTAACCCTGCTCAGGATTAGCCACTGAAATTTATAAAAGTATCTGGCAGATTATACTCGGAGTGGAAAACCAGGAGGTATAATGTGAACATAAACTCAGAAAAATGAAATTTGAGCAATATTCCAAAATACCTTGCATGCAGAAGGTGATGGGTTTAATCTTTGGTACCTTCAATTAAAGGTTCTTATGTAACAAGGGTTTGGAATAGACCTTTCTCTCCTTGATCTATTACCAGCCAGAGTACTACCAGCTAGCCAGATAGACCAATGGAGCAACTCATTATAAGATAACTTTGTATGTTCCTATCTCTGTCTATCTCTACCTATTACAAACTGGTCACAGACTGTTGAAAAAGGACATACCTGTTTGCTAACATGTTTGAGGCATGTAGAAAGACTATATTCCCATGAATCTGAGGTTTTCAAGCTTTTTACCTTCAGCTTTTTATCTTTCCCACATAGGCATTTCTGCCACAGAACATCAAAAGTCTGTGAAGTACACAGGGTACCAGCTAGGCCATTTTGAGCCTAACTACTGCCTTGCGGGAACTGGTCAGTAAAATTTGCAATAGACACTCTCCGGGGCAGTACATCACAAGGAAATTTTTGTGGCAGTGGTCCAGCAGTCTTTCAAGGAAGTTTGTTACTGAGGAAACCCTGCTGAATTTCTCAGGAATTATAACGTCCTCCAGATTATAGTTTGAAAACGAATACTTCTCAGTGGGGAACTCCCGCTTGGTTTCTCAGAAATTACACACACACACACACACACACACACACACACACACACCATGTGGCTCTCCCTATTTTTAGAGGGTGTGTAAGAATATGAAAATGTTCTCAAGGTGGCACAGAGACTGTGACAATCTAAAACATGAAGCTGGCAATCTCCTTTTTCCACACTTTGAACGTATAGGCCATGAAATGTTGAGTGAAATAAAGGAATAGAGGGACAGTTATTCCAGTCAAATGACACCTCTTGCCCCCCATTTGGCTATGTGGCAGCATGATTTCTATTGATTATATACCCCCAAGAAATTTTTCAGAACTAAAGAACATCTGTGGATCATTTCTGGAGAACATGTTTTTCACCATAAAAGTATTCTGCTGTGAAAATTCAGCACAGTGTAAGTGATAATATCTTGTGTGAACAACTGGCAGAACGACAAAGCTCATTAAAAAGGTGTTATATATAAACTCTGGAGGTTAAGTTTGTTTACAATATGTCTAAAGTAGTTAATATCTAAAATATCAGGCATTGCTGAGACCCCATTGCCAGCTGTAGTTCCAGAGCCATAACTAGCTACTTTTGTGCCTGAGGCAAGAATATAGAATTGCATTCCCTATGCTTCCATGCTAGTTATTTTGATAGAAAAGTATGTACAAAGAGTATGCTTATTTTAGTAATTATATACTTTTCCTGAGCCCTTTTGTGCGCCGAGGCAACTACCTCATTTGCCTTGCCCTTGTTACGGCTCTGTGTAGATCACATAGTTGCGGCTAAGTACCTCTTCTGACCTCTGACATGTCCAGGTTTTTTGTTTCAAGTTCAAAGCCAAGCATTGCTTAATTTCAGTGACTAGATTTGCATGGACTGACAAGTCCTAAAATGAACTAAATTTTGCCAGGAGTAACAGAAGGCAAAATTGCAGGCACTGGGATTGGGGGATGTTTTTAGAATAGAAGTTAAAGTGACTTTCAAGGTCTGAAAGCCCCGATTTGGATTTCTATTTTTGCTCTTGTCTATTTGTACAGCACATGTAATTTTGAATGGCTTTGTTGGCTCAGATGAATGTTTCAGTGCGGCATCCTGGTAAATAATTAACCTAAGGCCAAAAATCCATTGAAGTACGAAACTTAGGTCTGAGCTGTACAAACTGCAGGCCAGGGATCACATGACTGAATACGCCTTCATAGCGGGTGGGGAAACCATGGAAAATAGCAAGGCTAGACTAGAACTCTGCAGGGTAATAAAACAGGTTAGTTTTCTGTGCCAAGAGATTTATTCCGGGCCTGTGAGCCTTCAGTTGCTCTGGTACAACCTAGACATAGATATACCATCTCAGCAGGCACCTGTGTCTCATTTCTTTGGACACGGTACAAAGTTGCTACATCATGTAGGGTTGCCAGCCTTCAGGTGGTGGCTGGAGATCTGGGATTACAACTGATCTCCAGGCGACAGAGATCAGTTCCCCTGAAGAAAATGGCCACTTTGGAAGGTGGATTCTATGGCATTACACCCCATTGAAGTCCCTCCCCTCCCCTCCCCTCCCCAGACCCTGACCTCCTCAGGTTCCATCCCCCAAATCTCCAGTATTTCCCACCCTGGAGCTGGCAACCCTTGGTACACACCACCCTCCCCAAACATACTTTACCACATTCCATATATAAAGTCTCTTGAGCCATGAGAGAGAGAAAAAACTAACGTATTTCTGAAATGACATAAATATACCATATTAGGATGACAGGCTTGAAGCATAGGCAGGGCTTCCTGATCTTTATGTTTTTTTGGTTTTTTGTTTGCAAAAGTAGACAGACATTTTTCATTCTGAGTTGAGTAAATAAATGTAATCATTATACTCCCCTCCCCCCCCGGCCCTCTTCTCTTTCCTTACTGAACATTACTGACATCATACACACACTAGGCAATAATTCTGTTAACATCAAGTTATGTGCAGTGGTTTGCACAAGGAGTAGTAGCATCTCTAGTCGTCACATAAGAAGAGCCCTGCTGGATCAGACCAATGGTCTATCTAGCCCAGCATCCTGTCTTAAACACTGTGGCCAACCAGTTCCTCTGGAAGGCCAACAACAGGACATGGAGTCCAAGGCCTTCCCCTGATGTTGCCTCCTCGCCCAGAGGCTTAGTGCCTCAGAATGTGGAGGTTCCCCTCACAAGTGTTATCAGAAGTTACCAGTGTCACAGATGATGCCCAGTAGGAGTCTTGAACATCCACAAAATTATACCAAGATCCCCCACAACAAATAATTACCAAATTAATTTATTTACTCAACATCTGCAAAGTCTTCAGGTCTTGTTCTCACTGGGTATGTGGGCTGTGGCTTTTCAAAAGGTTGGTGGGGTTCCTGTACCTTTACACCAAGAAAACTAGCGTGTAAGGGACAAACTTAGGATAGCAATTTCGCCCCTGACATCTAGCTTTCTATGAGGAGGGGAGTTGTATGCAGCAGCCTTCAGTCATATGAGTCCCTGACTCCCCTCTACTGCCTGTCTAAAGCAGTGCAACCCAGATACAGGTTGACTACCCCAGTCAAAACTAGGCCAACAGATTGTATGTTATGTATGTTGTGTGTAGTTACACAGAATGCATCTAAAGGGGTTGCAATTTAAAGGGGGAGGGAGAGAACAAGGGAAGGGGCTATTTAATCCTTCTAATTAATGCCATTTCATGCAGAAATCTCAGCCTCCAAGTAGCTTTCTCCTGTTGGAGGAGAAAGGACTTGTTAGCTTAGATTCACTGGAGAATTTCCACAAACAGAAGGAGGGGTAGATTTTAGTTGATTCACCCTCCCATTGCAAACCTCCAACTCCCCTTACTTATATATTTGCCTACATACTCTACTTTTCTTTCCCATGGCTTACAATATAAAAAAGACACTTGAAAAAACAGGGGGGGGGGTGTCTTCTGAATGCAGAGCAGATTTTCCTATGGGAGATGGATGGGTAGGATTGCTATATCCAGGTTGGAAACTCTGGGAGATTTTGGGACGGAGCCTGGGGAGGACAGGGACCTCAGTAGAGTGCAACCCCAGTCCATCCTCCAAAGTATTCATTTTCTCCATGATCTCTATAGTCTAGATATGAGCTAATTCCAGCTGCCATCCCTACTCCGCTAGCAGATCCGAGAGCCAGTTTGGTGTAGTGGTTAAGAGCGGTGGACTCTAATCTGGAGAACTGGGTTTGATTCCCCACTCCTCCACATGAAGCCAGCTGAAAGACCTTGGGTCAGTCACAGTTCTCCCTGAGCTGTTCTCTCAAGAGCCATTCTCTCAGAGCTCTCTCAGCCCCACCTACCTCACAGGGTGTCTGCTGTGGAGAGAGGGAGGGAAGGAGATTGTAAACCGCTCTGAGACTCCAAGTGAAGGGCAGGGTATTAATCCAACTCTTCTTCTTCCTCCCAACTCTAGGCTATTGCCCTTTGGTTCTCCAGAGGCAGCATTTGAGGGGCATTTTGGGCTGCAGCAGTAACAGGGAAGTGAGAAATTCACACATCACAGACAGAAATCCCTTCCACCAGTAGAGATTATTAGTGGATCCAAGACTTTCCATATAATGTTGGGAAAGGTTCCATATGTCCTTAACCTTTCTGCAGCTAGTGTTGTTGTTTTTAAAACTTTTGAAAACATTTGTGATGTGAAAATTTATAATGTTGCTATTGTAAATAGCCCCTTTCCCATTGCACCAGTCTCTCCCCCTTCGAATTGCAGCCACCACAGCTATATTATGTTTTTAAATTGGGGAAAATAATCCGACCTAAGTGTCACAAAACACACACAGAGAAGTTACTTTGCATAGCAAACACCTTGCAACGTCCCTTTTATTCTAAAGAAATACAAATGCAGAATTGTCATGCAGAATTGCCTAGACCAGTTAAGGCAGATTTCTTTGAAATGCATTTCTACAATTGGCATCCTGCCTTCTAGTGTTTCTGATAGTGGGCCTTCATTTTCTCTGTTGGCCATTGTTATTTGTATCTCCTCTGCTGGTGAACCTTTAATCTTTTTTGGATTAGAAAGGTTGCCATCCCTATCAGCAGTTCTCAACCTTGAACTTCAGCAAACATGCAAGTAAAAGAGGCAGACACTCAGGCTCTCTGCTCAGTTTCAGTGCAAGTGGCCAAGAGGTTCCTCAGTGGACAAACAGCAAGCAGATTCCTGACTTTCCCCAGAACAAATCAAGATCCAAAGGATACTTTGCAAGTACAACCTTGCCAATGACAAAGACAGTGGTTGAGACCTTCCAGCTGGTAAGAGCTCCTCTCTGCAAAGATTAGTTCCTTAAACCTGCAGTATTTTGAAATGATTAGACTGTTGTTGAATAATTTCAAAACTTTCTCTATTGTACTTTCCTTTGGGCAGCATTGTACCAGGAAAAGGTCAATCTGTCCAGCATCTCTTTCTTTTGCTTCTTATCTAGTTGATCCTATGGAATCCAGCCTTGCAGACCCAGAGTAATTCTGTGATCATTCAGAAACTGAAAACGTATAGTAGGGAGTATGTTGTTCTTGTTACTGTTCTAGTATGCCTTTTCTATATCATTCAGAAGAGGCCACCATCAAATACTTAGTAGCTGAACTAACAGAGGTAGCTCATAGAGTTGGCAATACTTATTCTTTAATTTCCATTTTGAACATATGAGATGGATCCTCAGTGCTGCATTTAATGAGAAGAAAATATATGTATATAGTCAATATTGTTATTGTGGAGACTGCCGAACTCTGTCTGGACCATGGGAATAAATAATCTTATACTTTGCACAGACAGGAAAGCTCAAAGTAATGTCTGGAATGGTCCATCCATTAGCTGTGCCCTTTGAAAAGGATTTATGGATCTTGTTCTTACTTCAGGCCCTCCTCACCAGTTGCACTGATATCCTTTCTCAATATTCTGCTAGCAACAGTTTTTCTTTTCTCACAGAAACAAGTATCAAGAACACTGTGGCCCTGCTAAGCTCAGTTTTTTTAATCAGCTATTGTTGGTGTCAGAAAACTCTGGATTTCCCACAGTTTCTTTTCTATGCTGTTCTGGTAGATTGAAATGTAGGAGAAGATCCATTCACTACTTATCTAGATTTCAAGCTGCTCCTTGTCTGTCTTCACTGTTGAAACTACTTATCTGCAAGTGTACCAACCTCTTCCCCATAACTTTTAAGAAAAGACAGTAGCATAGTGCTTAATTTCTCAAGGATCAGAGAGGATAACTCTAATTGGCAGTCCAGCCTTCCATAAAGGGTCACTGCCTTTATATGTGAGAGAAGTTATTTAACAACTACACAAGGGGGAGGGATCAAAGGGAAGAACTCTTTGGCACACAGTGTTGCAGAAAGTAGAGCAGAGTATGCTGGGCTAGATGGACTAATGGTTTGAATTGGTATAAGGCAGCTTCATATGTTCATGCATGCCCTTTAAAGCACGTAATAAAAGAAATACCATTTTAAATATGGGCAGGAAATATGACTGAGTGGTGGAGCACCTAACAGAACAATTCCAGGCAACTTTAAATAAAAGATCTCATGTAATAGTTGTTGAGCAAGACCTTTCTCTGAAACCTCGAAAGCTGTTGCTAGGCAGGGAACACTGGGATGGCTAGACCAATCATCTGACTTGGTACAAGGCATCTTTACATAAATTTTCAGTGGTTGATTTCTGTTATGCAGCTGTAAAGACCCATGAAGATCTTCTGCCTTCTTTTATTCAACTTCCTGCATCCATCCTTCCCTTGGCTTCTTTGGTCTTCAATTACTTTGTGCTTCTTCTTCCCTTTATGTCTCATCTTCCTTGCCAAGACCCTTTGGAATTCTTCTCACTTGAAGTCTTGATCCCTGGATCACCAGTAGAATCATAGAATCACAGAGTTGGAAGGGGCCATATAGGCCATCTAGACCAACCCCTTACTCAATGCAGGATCAGCCCTAGAGCACCCCTTAATGTTTGTCCAGCTGCTGTTTTTCCTAATATCCATCCAGTACCTTCCTGTCCTTAATTTAAACCCATTATTGTGATGTCCCTGCCCACTCCCGGAATGCCCCCTAATCCCCCTGCTGGTGCGACGATTGGACCTGGCAACCCTAGTTTTAGGCAACCAGCCACAACTTCTAATCCTTTGGCCAAAATATCTGGGGTGGCAATTGTGTGTCATCTGCCTACTGGTGACACCCTGGCCTGAAGCTCTGCACCAGCTGGGTGCATAAAGATGTTAAATAACACCGAGGAGAGGATTGCCACTTGAGGGACACCGCATACCAAAGGGCATCATGGTGAAACCCTCTCCCCTAGCACTACCCTCTGTCCCCGACCTTGGTGAAATGAGGCAAACCACATCAAGACTGTCCCCTGGATCCCCACATGCCCTGGGCTATATCATAAGCTTTAGATCTGCCCACAGGTCATGAGAAATGCAATTTAGGTAGAACACCAAACCCCCAAATTAATCAGTAGAATCAGAATGTACATTCTGTGCATACAGAAGGATAGACTGTCCTGGGATGACAAAAACCATGCCTTTCATGAATGAGATGGTAATGAGAACAGGCCCCATATGTGCTGTTTTCTAAATATAGAGTAGGATTCTACCAGCTTTTCTACTGGTGAAAGATGGAAGAGATGCCCCATTTTAACCTCTGAAAAGACTACATAGGTGATTGTGGGACAAAGAGTGTTGGCTGAAGACAGGACAAGAATGAGGTGAGATTGGGTAAAGAAGCTGGTAGGATCTAACCCATAGTATTTGACGAGGAGGGAATGTACATCTAAGTTTCTAAGGCATGTCCATATGGCAGCTTGATATACTCCTGTGGTGGTTTGACCATTATCCTAAATTTTGAGAGCACAATATGGTGAAGTGTGGATAGTTATTACTATCAGGTGCTAGACAGCTCAGACCTCAGGGCTAGGCATTTACTCTCTACACTATCAGGGCAAAAGCAAAAGTGCAGAAACCAGATAATAAGAAAAGAAGAACTAACTTCAAGTCCAGTGGCACCTTAGAGACCAAAGAGGTTTTGAGGGTATAAGCTTTTGAAAGTCAAAGCTTCCTTCATCAGATATCTGGTATATGGTATTTGATGAGGGAAACTTTGACTCTTGAAAACTTATACTCTGAAAATCTTGTTGGTCTCTGAGCTGCTATTGGGCTTAAATCTAGCTGTTCTACCACAAATCAACACAGCTATCCAATGGAACCAAGAAAATATAGGGGGAAAACAAGTTGGCAAGTAAGTTTCCAAATTTTTCTAGGCCACATAAAAGTGGAGGGGTCCAGCTGCTCATACATATTTGTAACAAGTCATTGATGGCACTCTGAAGAATTGAGGTGGGCCATTCTTCCAATATACTGCGCAAACCCCACAACACAAGCTTACAAGTAAAAAAATGGAATATCTTTCTTAGGTCTTTGGTGTTGTGGTTAAGAGTGGTGTAGTTGTTAAAGGTCAGTTTGGTGCAGTGATTAAGAGTGGTGGACTCTAATCTGGGAGAACTGGGTTTGATTGCCCACTCCTCCACATACAGCCAGCTGGGTGATCTTGGGCCAGTCACAGTTCTCTCAGAGCTGTTATCTCATGAGCAGTTCTCTCAGAGCTCTCTCAACCCCACCTAACTCACAGGGTGTCTGTTGTGGGGAGAGGAAGGAAAAGAGATTGTAAACCACTCTGAGAGAAGGGCTGGGTATAAATCCAACTCTTCTTCTCTTCTTCTTAAACAGGTAGATAAAGTCTATTTTATCCTATTTTATTTGCTTATTTTGATCATTTATAGCCTGTGATTCAAAAAGAAATTTTCCAAAGGGGCTTCTAGCAAAACAAACAATAGAATCACAGTAGAGAAACCATCAGTTTAATAAATTAGATAACAAATTAAAGAAATAAAGCAATAAAACCAGCAACTAATAAACAAAGTAGCAACTTAATAAAAAACTTGGGCAAGTAACAGTACAGTCCTAAGTTACATCTTTTGGAGGCCATTCAAGGCTTTAATCGGTGTAACTTTGGCTGCGATCATACGCCAGGCAGATTTAAGGTGGGTGATCAGACACGAACATCTAGGAAGTGTCCCACAGCAACCCTTGTTGCTCCGCCGCAGAACAAGCAACGGGGAAAGTCCAATAGCAAATGGGTTGCTACAGGCCACGGGCAGACTTTCCTGTCTGATCACTTCAGCGTGCTCTCATGGCGGCAGGATGGTCTGATGAGGCCATCCCAACTCCATGCTGTTGTTTCCCCGCCCTCTTTGCAGTATACGCATCATCACACACTCCATAGGGAGCCCTCACAGTGGAGGTGTGAATCAGCGATTCCCTGTTTAAGTGTCTTGGAAACAAACGGCAAAAAATCCTCAAACCGCGACTTACCCGTGGTTGCGTCTGATCACGCAGTAGCAGGCTGTGCCTGCAGCTTCAAAAGACTGTGTGATTGTGCAACTGCAGGTCAACTTCCGCTAGAGCAAATAGCCCCCCCCCGCCCCCCCCCCCCGCTTTATCTCGTGTGTGAGACTGCAACCTTAGTTTAGGATCACATTTTAAAACAGTTTTAACCAGATTTGTAAAACCACAATACAATACCAGACAAACCACTAGGAGAGGCAGGTATTCCGTGAATTGGTTGCCACTTTAGAAAGGCCCTTTTAAAAGTTTCCACTTGCTTAAGTTTTGAAGGAAACTTTTAAAAGGGCCTTGAGGTTGCTAAATGAATGTTTGTTAAATGGAACCTACATGTTCAAAGAACGTATACCTCTGAAGAGCATGCGTTGGGGGGAAACAACAAGGCAAAGCTGTTACATTCGGGCTTGTTCGTGGTTTGACTGCTGAAGGAACAGGGAGATTTGGGTTCAGATCTCTTCTTGCCCATGAAGTTTGCTAGGTGACCAGCCACTCTCTCTCAGCCTAACCTTCCTCACAGGTTTGTTACGAGCATAAAATAGGGAAGTCAAAACCAGATATGCTGCCTTGGGCTCCTTAAAAGGAGGACAGGATAAAAGTGCATCAGATAGCTGGATCTTTCTCTGTTTTTATATTTCTTTTGCTCTCACACACCAATCCAGTCAGTCCAAAAGAAGGGCAGAGTATCCTTAGGAAATGTTTGTATTTTATAATCTGTGCAGCTACCTCGTGTCAGTAACGCTCATGGAAATGGAAAGCCTAGGAATGAATCGGAATTGGCACCGTGATTCTCTTTATGAAAGGCTTTGGACAACTCCTCTACTTGTGCAATTAGAGGTCATGTCCTAAGAGAACTGGTTCTGTCCCTCTTGTCATCTCTGGTCTTCTTGGCCACCAAAAAAATGGAATACCGAAACAAGTGTAAATATTTTTCTCTTGTACTATATTTAGCTGCAGTTGATCAATGTTTTAACAAGAAGGCCAATTGATGACATTCCTTTTTTAGGTCTGGAACATAACCAGCTGCTATAAATAGAAATCCAAGGTCTTTTGGTTGCTAATTTAGGCACAGATCTTCAAAGCATTCCAAAGGTACATAAAGGACCCAGATTCAGAGTGACAAAAGGTGGGGCAATGATTTAAATCCACATTCCAGAATTGTAGGCATTGCAGCAGCTATAGAGAGCCCCTGAGGCCATGGTCCTTCTGCTCCTTTATTCAAGCCTATCTGGAGACCTTGTAAATGTTCCTATTTGGGGCTGCAGTTATAACTGTGCATAGAATAGGACATATACAGGCAAGCAAGGGGAGATGGGAGATTGTCACATTTTTTTTTTTGAACCTTTAACTGTCTGCAGATAATATACATCTTTCTCTTCTGTGATCCTGGAATTTATTTTCTATCAGCGCAAGTTCTATTTGAGTATATACCAAATAAAAAGGCTTTAGCAGCCTGGAATATATTCTCTATTTCTGTGACCCCGCTAACAGCAGGATGTCTGAAATCTGTGGGATGAAGATGTAAACACTGGATGCTATGTGCCTCGCATTCAGTATCGTGTGTCCTTTCTCAAGATGATCCACTTTGAGGCCACAATGTATTAGCTTGTCTGATTCATTCATTCATTCATTCATTCATTCATTCATTCATTTTGATTTATATCCCGCCTAGCCAGCAGGCCGGCTCTAGGCGGCTAACAACATAATTATAAATATACAAAGTTAAAACACATAAAATCCATTAAATCACATTAAAATACAGCTAAGCAATCAGATCACAGATGGCAGCAGATACTAGACCAACATCAGATCCCAGTAGCCTACTTTCTTTCCCACCAGGAGACTCCTACCCCACCCCAGGTGTTCTAGCGGCGATTCACCCCGCCGCCTACTAAGGGCCATTCCCTCCGGTGGCGGCCCCAAAAGCCTGGCGGAAGAGCTCCGCTTTGCAGGCCCTGCGGAACTGCAAAAGATCCCGCAGGGCCCTGATGTTCTCCGCGAGCTCATTCCACCAGTAGGGGGCCACCACCGAGAAGGCCCTGCTCCTGGTAGTTGTCAACCTGGCCTCCCTCAATATACAAAATTCAATATACTTAAGTATCGATGCATACATGATGAAATTGTTTCAGTTTTATTTTAGGTCCAGTCTTTCTTGCAGTGTACCCTAAAGCGTGGCCTTATTCTGGCTTGATTTCCAAAACACAGTATAGAAGTCGTTTCCATGTTATGTTAGCAATTCCAGAGGCAGAAGTCCTCAGAGAATCCTTTCTCTCCCAGAGCACCCACTTTGACCCTTCTCCCCATGAAACTCGGCTTCTCTGTATGTCACTACTGCTGAGCACGGCTTTTTTTTGTAGCAAAAGCCCAGCAGGAACTCATTAGCACAACAGGCCACACCCAATAGCAGAAATGTATTAGCATATTAGGCCACACCCCTGACAGCACAGCTCCCTCCCAGGATCGGCTTCCCTAGGTGCCCCGTGGCTGGCAGGGCTCATGGGGAACCCGAGGAGGGGAGGCAGTTTAAACTGCCTTTCCTCCCTGGATTGGATCGGCTTCCCCAGGTGCCCCGCGGCCTGCAAGGTGCCTGGAGAACCTGGGGTGGGGGGGAGTCTGTAGGCGTGTCCAATTCAGAAGCCAGCCGGAACTCCATTCCTGTGCATTCCTGCCCAAGCTAAGCATTATGGGGACATATCCTAGCAGTCTTCAACATCCAATACATGCAGTTAATCTGGTCCTGTGAACCCTGAGGATTTCTGCCATGAGAGTTTAAAGGAGGAGAGGAGAGGAGATTGGATTTATACCCCGCCCTTCACTACCCAAGGGTGTCTCAGAGCGGCTTACAAATTCCTTTCCCTTCTCCGCCCTACAGCAGACACCCTGTGAGGTGGGTGGGGCTGAGAGAGCTCTGACAGAAACTGCTCTTTTTCAAGAACAACTGTGCCAAAACTATGGCTTGCCCAAGGTCATCCTGCAGGTGAAAGTGGAGGAGTAGGGAATCAAACCCGGTTCTCCCAGATTAGAGCACACGCACTTGACCACTACACCAAACTAGTATCCTGTTTCTGGCCTGGATCAGGCCCAGCTACAAAATGGATTACATTTAGTGGAAAAACCCTTGATCTGTGCAGCTTCTCTGTCAGAAGTCTGAGAAACAGTTAACAGACACCGCTGACATTTGTTTCAAAGTACACCTAGCAGTTAAATCTGAGAACAGAAGCATCAGTAGTTTTGAGAGAGACCTCTTACTATTGTGAAAAGGTGTGACTTGAAATGTGCTTTTTGTTGTTGAGTATTTGTGTGTGTGAGTGTGCTTGCATGCCTGGAAGTCATGGTGACTTCTGGCGACTCCTAGTGGGGCTAGGATGTTTCAGAGAGGTGGCTTGATATTGTCTGCCTTTGCGTCCCGGGCCTGGTATTCCCTGGAGGTCTCCCTTCCAAGTACTTGCCAGGGTTGGCTCTGCTTAACTTCCAAGATCTGACGAGATCAGGCTTGCCTGGGCTATTAAGGTCAGGGCTTGAAATGTGCTTTTATATGCAATTTTGTTTTTACAGGTTAGAACTCCTACAGGGGACTCCGCTCCATAACCTATAGTGTTGTTATGATAAAGAAGCATCACTGCGCATGAATAAAACTACACAGAGAGGCCTGCTTTGTTCTTGCATTAGCTTGGTGTGCAAAAGGAACTGAAAATCACAGTTTCTTTGCCCCTTCTAAAACACTTACTACTCTTCATTCAAATCAACAAGTATTATATTGAGAGTTTTAGCCAATGAATACAGTGCCTCAGGTTGTCTCTGTATTTGCAAACTTTTAATGTCTCTCAAAGAGCAGTCTGGGAGAGAATAAGGAACATGCATGCTCCAATATATTTAGATAAGGGTGGCCTTATTTCTTACCTGCAATTATGCCCCAAGGATAATCCAGGTATAGCAGGTGTACTCCATCATTATGGGTCACCAGATACGGTGGTGTGACCTCAGCAGCCTGACATAATCCAGATATAGCAACAAATCATAGTTTGTTATTATGTGATCGAACCTCAGTCTCATGCACTCCCTTTTATCTTTGTGCGTGGCTCAATAATTAAACATTTCTACTCTTGCAGCTACCCAGAGTTTGTCATTATATCCAACCCTCAAACTATGGTTTGTTCTTTTCCTTCCAAACCAGGATTCCAAATCAGGATTAAACTGTTTTGGAATCCCAATCTTGAGGGTAGAGAAGCACATAGTTTGCGCTTCAAAAGTAAAAATAAACTTTGGTTTTCTGTAGATACAGAAGTGCTTAATTATTGAATCATATATAATGGGGGAAGAAGGAGTCTGAGTTAGAAAACAAGCCTGAAGGATCCCCTAACTTTCAGACTCCTTCTTCTCCCATTATATATGACTCAATAATTAAGCACTTGGGGCCATGGAAGGTTTACAGTGTGAACACTGTTGTCAACATTTAGAGCTATAGGTGTGAGGTGAGCATGCTTTCCCAGCTGATGAATTAGATCTGCGTCCTGCTTCATCCCGAATGTTCGTGCAATCAGAAGGGAGAGATGTTTTTCTGAGCAAAGTCAAAACATATTGAAGAGGGATTTAAATTGGGAGTAAATATGCCTTTTCTGCATACGAAAGCAATGCTCCACAGTTCAGGGTCTGCATTTGATCACTTTGTGTGGGGAAGGCGTGGCCCCCTGAATGTCCCAGCTGGGGGCCTGTGCTTTGGACATATAAACAGTTAGCCAAACTCTAAGGAATGGCTGCCAAGCAGCTAGTCAAACGCTGGCATCTTTGTTTTCTATGTAAACAGCAAATCAAGGCCAGTGGTGATAGGTATGTAGCACATTGACCTAGCTCATGAGGACACTCAGAAACTTACATAATTTTAATAGGAATTTAACTGGGGATGAGAGCTAAACAGTTGTTAAATGTTAATATTTGCGTACAGTTTGGGCTCATGAAACATCAGAAACGGGAAGAAAACGCAGACTTTGGAAAACAAAAACAGAAGAAATAGATACATTTGAGCAAACCAATCCAGTGTTTATGCAATTCCTACCTCTATGAACCTGTGTCTCTTGTAGGTGGAGCAGATCCTGTCAGAGTTTAGGCTACAGGAAGAGGATCTGAAGAAAATAATGTATCGGATGCAGAAGGAAATGGACCGAGGGCTAAAACTGGAGACCCATGAAGAGGCTTCTGTAAAGATGTTGCCCACATATGTGCGCTCCACCCCTGAGGGTTCAGGTAAAGCATTACGCTGTTGGGAATACATGTCAGTGGGAGGTGGGATCAGAGGATCTTCTATTATTTAATATCCTGACCCCAATCATTCAAGAACAGTCCAAGACACTCTGGTGCCTGACTCTAAACATCTAGATGGGGCGCTGACATTTATCATCCCTTCTTTAAATAATCTTAATAATAAATAATCATGCTTTGATTGAGATCTTCAGGGGACTGCATACTAGTGGTCTCTGTCCAGGTAGTTTTCCAAAGGTAAAGCTGACATGTCACATGCTGGTATTGCAGAAGTTGGAGATTTCCTATCTTTGGATCTTGGGGGCACAAATTTCCGAGTGATGTTGGTCAAAGTGGGGGAAGGTGAAGAAGGGCAATGGAATGTGAAGACAAAGCACCAAATGTATTCCATCCCGGAGGACGCCATGACAGGAACAGCTGAAATGGTGAGTCAGAAATCAGATTAAATGAATCATGTTAGGTGTGGTATATGAAAGTTAGGAACTGGGAGAAGCCTCGATCCTGAGGAGTGGGAGGATACACTGCACAAAATGTTACAATTGGACCTTGATTCAAATCCCTTCAGACACTCTTCTGGGGAAAGAGGGTCTCAGACAGTTCTATAACTAAGGACTGTTTAATATAATGGGCTGTATTTTCATTCTACCATAAAATCTCAGGGCTATTAATTCTTGCAATGTCTTCTTCACTTTCTGCTCTCTTTATCCACCTTGACTCTCCTGACACCATTGGCTGATCTTCTCTGATGTCACAGTGGAGCTTTGCACGCACTTCTGAGTACATCGCAGCTGGTCTTATGGCTTTGGGGTTTATTGTTCTGAGGTCATAGTAAGGCCTGGCCTAGGCAGAATAGGAGGGATATGGGTGGGGAAGCATCACAATCTGAGACCCCCAGAGCAGCTTTTATCAAATGTAACCATTTCAGCATTGTTAGTATGTCATGGGCGTTTCAAGGAAGCCATGCGTATGGGAGTCAGTTGATTAGTTCCAATGAAAATGGGCAGATACTCTTGCTGCTTGCATAGGTGATGGCAATTATAAACCTATTACGAGGACAACAGATACCCGAGACTTCTTAGCATCCAAACCCACTATATGTGCCCCTTTTTGCAGACCAACTACAGTTTGATCCTAGGCAAGCTGCATACTCCTTTCCTGTGCATTTCTGATCTAAATGCTTGAATAACCTCCAACTCTTTAAGATAAATGTGGTTGCACTGTATATATACTCTTCTGCAAAAAAAGTGTCATGACCGTCTACTAGACTTTAAAAATCCTAGCTTCAAAGTGGCAATATCAGTAGTTGCAGTTCAGCAGTGGAACCAATGTCCAGGGTAGGAGCTCTCCTTTGCCTAAGTGTGGGTGCTTATGGCTTATAAAGTCATTCATCTATCATGTCTATGACAGATGCTCTTCTGTGGAAGCTATTTTACCCTGTTACAGAAAACAGCAGCTGACCCTTTTGAGATACATACCTCTCCCTTTGTTCTGATGTTCCCCTGGCCAGCAGCATCACAGAAAAGCCTGCTTCCATTTTAATTTTCATCATAATGAATGGACAAGAATGAGGGTATTGTATGAGTTAATGCCATGTAGAAGTAAAGTGCCATCTAGTGGGGAAAGATTGGATGCATCCAGTATTTTCAGTTTATGGGCAATTCTGCATCTAGTATTCGCTCCACATTTTCCCAACTGGGAGGGAAAAGTGCAGCTCAAAACCACATTCAAATACCTTGGGGCAACGCTGTACTGACCGCAAAGTCACTCCGGCCATAAAACTGTCATAAATCTATGCAGAAGGTACAATAAAATCCAACAATCAGAGAAAGTGAACCAGCATGGAGTGTGGAAGCTACCATAAAATCCGATGATCAAAGCAATTGAAAGCAGTGTCCAATGCAGAGGGGAATTTCTGTTCCAGTGTAGGTTTTATAAACCAAAGGAGGGAAAAGCCAATGCAGAATCAGCCTATGAATTTATTTTTACAAGGAGGCTGAAAGAAAACCACCCCCGTACCGTGCAAACAACAAAACGCAAAAACAAGTGACTGGGCTTACTGCCTTCCATTTCTATATAGCTATCCAGATATTCCACTCTGGGAGATGATGCCTTAAATAAATGGATGTGGTTTGTTTCAAAGAGTCGTGGGTCGAGATGTGGCGTCCAACAGGAACTCGAGAATGGCTAGGATAATTACAAGAAAACTGGGTGAAGAAATTCTCGCAACACAGTGAATTGTGGCTTGGATGCTAATGCTTTACATGCCATGCAAGAGCCCATCTCTGCCCTGTCAGGAAGCTAACTTTTAAACTGGTCTCTTTGTGACTGTCTCGTTAATATCAGTTTGATCTGTAGCAATCATTAGGTGATACCTTGAAAAGCTTCAACTGCCCATTTCTGCATATTAAACCTCTATTAAAGGGATTTTTTTCCCCTGGCCAGTTGGCAATCTTACCTGCTGTGCTGATTACAGTAGAAGTCATCGATTAAAAGGCAAAAGTAAAAAGCAGTGGCCTCCCCCCCTTCTTTTCTTCTCCAGCTCTTTGACTACATCTCAGAGTGCATCTCCGACTTCCTAGATAAACACCAGATGAAACACAAAAAGTTACCTCTGGGCTTTACATTTTCCTTCCCTGTGAGACATGAGGACCTCGACAAGGTGAGTTACAAGAATGCAAACACCCACCCGCCCCGCCCCCATATCCCACTGCTATGCTCGATGCTCTCTTTCCTGCATGTGTGGTCTGGCTGAGCTATTGAAACCTTACAACCAGGGCTATTTTGGGGCAGGAACACACAGAAACGGAGTTCCGGCTCCAGAGTTCGCCACACCCAGCAGGAACGCATTAGCATAATAGGCCACACCCAACAACAGAAACTCATTAGGATTGGCTACATTAGGGGTATGTGGCCTAACATGCAAATTAATTCCTGCTACAAAAAAAGCCCTGGGTTTTGACAACAAACAAAGTAAACAGAATAAGAAGCTAAAGGTGGGTGTGGCTGGATGACCACTCTTCTGGTAACATGGGGGTGTGGCCTAATATGCTAATAAGGTGTGCTGTCAGTGATGTGGCCTAATATGCTAATGAGTTTCTGCTGTTGGGCATGGCCTATTATACTAATGAGTTCCTGCTGGGCCTTTTCTCCAAAAACCCTGCTTACAATAGTTGCACACAAGATAGGAGCATGCACAGTACCCCTCCGCTGCAGCATCAGAACAATATAGCGACTCTAGTCAGAGGTAGTGCTTGGAAGAGAAATCTCCAAATTGTAACTACTGAAAAGGGTTACTGTGCTGGCCCTATTGAGCAAGCCCTGTCCCACCCATATCCTTTAACAGAAGCCTCATGGGAGCCCTGACCTGGATAGCCCAAGCTAGCCAGATCTTGTCAGGTCTCAGAAGCTGAAAAGGGTCAGCCCTGGCTAGTATTTGGATGGGCGACCTCCAAGGAATACCAGGGGCATGACACAGAGGCAGGCAATGGCAAACCACCTCTGAAATGCCTCTTGCTTTAAAAACAAGTCTAGCTTGCCCACCTAGTGATGCACAATGCAAGCTAGAACTTTTGGCTGCCAGACAATCTTAGGATCTCCTGGGAGTATTACACACGCTGACATATGATAATTATTAATTATTTGCCTCATGAGAACCATTTAGCCTGATCTGGTGTCCCAGTTAGCCTTCTCCCAACTCCGAGAGTCAGCGTGGCTGGGTACTTAGACTGCTGGACCAGGATCCAGAAGACCTAGGTTTGAATCTCCACTCAGCCATGAAAGCAAACTGGGTGATTTTTGGCCAGTCACTCTCTCAGCTTTACTGACTTCACCAGATTGCTGTTGTGAAGATAAAATGGAGGAGGGGGTATTGTGAGCCACTTTGGGTCCCTATTGGGTAGAGAAACGGTATATAAATTTAAAAAAATAAGAACATCTTGAGGGTTAAATGCTTTCAGGCACACCTTGTACCTTGGCATGAATGGCTGGAGACCTGGGATTATTGTATATAAACGCCCCAATGGGCACTGAGAGTTGCTGTGTCCCTCTCCTACAGGGCTGTGGCAAACACCTTTCCTGTCTGACAGCTGGGCAAGGGAACTTTGTCATAGCCCAGCTTCGCCCAACTAAGGGCATTCCCAGGTCTAAATCAGTGTGTTGTAAACTTGCAAACAACAGCCTGTATGTCTTGATTACTGCATGTAATGAATGAATCCAGATTGTGGGGGGAGTAGTTTCCCACGCCTGTCCCCCTTCCCAGCCGCCATCATGTTTTGTGCTTACTCTGGAGCACAACAGTAGACAGGAGGGCCTGGTGTGATGTGGTCCATGGGGTCGCGAAGAGTTGGACTTGACTGTGCGACTGAGCAACAACAACATAATTACTAGACAGAATTCACATATTGGGCCAATGTGGCATTCCTTGTGGCTTTATGTACGTTTTTGTAAAGTTATGTACATTCTGGAGCATCTGATCATTTTCATATTTTGTTCCACAGGGGATCTTGCTGAACTGGACTAAAGGCTTCAAAGCATCAGGAGCTGAAGGGAACAACATTGTGGGGCTCTTGAGAGATGCCATCAAACGGCGGGGGGTGAGAGGAAAATGATTTTTCTTTTCCCAGTGCGTCTGTTGTTCTCAGCACTTTCACGTTTGATATGTCCATAAGGTCTCCTTAAGTGCAACAAAGTCCATGTGAATACATTAATCGCCCTTCAGGCCCCTCACCCCCCCCCCCCCCACAAGGAAATAGGCATTGCCCAAGGGTGGGCAATTTTTTTAGTGTAAGGGCCACATGTGAGTCTCCATCTCATTTTGAGGGCTCCAAGTTGGATACCAGTTCTTCCTGTTTCCAGCATCAGCTGTTCTACATCACTTCCTGCTCACCTGTGTTGCTGGGGAGCTGCCTGCTGCAGGGAAAGACCCAGATGTAGCCTTCTCTTCCACTGTTAATGGGCTTTGACCCTTGGGCTGTTTAACAATAATTTTAGGAGCAGGCTGACGCTACAGTCTGGCATGCCAACTCTTCTGTTGTACTGTTAAGCAGCTCAAGGGCCTCAGCTGAAAACTCTTGCTTGGCTGAGAAAAAGAGTCTAAGCAGAGAAGTCTCTGCCTTCAAATCTCCTGACATACCTAAATATGGACCATGGCTGAGTGGTAGAGCATCTGCTTTACATGCAGAAGGTCTCAGGTTCAACCCCTGGCATCTCCAGTTAAACGGATCAAATAGTTGGTGATGCAAAAGATCTCAGCTCAAGAGCCTGGAAAGCCGCTGCCAGTCAGAGTTGATAGCAATAACTTTCATAGACCAATGATACAAGGCAGCTTCATGTGTGTTCAGATCTGTCCCAAGAGAGAGGACTTATATTCATCTCTAAGTTATGTATTTATTTAACGCATTTCTGTGCTGCCTTTCCACCCAAAAAAGGTCCCCAAGATGGAGTACATCCAAACATTCACACACTTTGACATTAAAACCTTTAAGACATTAAAACATTTAAAATAGAGGGCATATAAAATATTTAAACACATAAACCCACATAACAAAACACATAACAGTTATTGTGGGGAAGATAGGCCACACAAATAAATCCTACCTTGACTACGAAGAAGATAATCCACCAACACTTCTGGACTCTTATTTCACTCTTCACTCCCATCTTGCCCTCTCCATTATATATGGTGTTCAGTGAAATGGCCATCTTTTTTTTTTTTTTTTGAATTCACAATTTTTTATTTTTATTTTACCAACACAATACAAACATTTTCCTTTACTACTACAACAATTGTCATAAGTGAAATGGCCATCTTGAAAGATAAACAGAGGAGACACAACCCATTTTATCTTAAGACTGCCAGGAAGCAGCCCAAGAAAGCAGTCCCAAGTTTTCTAGCCATGGCCAGTGGTTAATTACTCTTCATTTCTTTTTCGGATTTTTTTGGTATTTTTCATATGTGCATGTGTGTGAGTGTATGTGTGCTCCACTGACCCCTACTGGGGGCCTGGAGGATATTCAGAGGTGGCTGAGTAAAGCCTGCCCTCTGCTGGTATTACCACAAAAGTCTCCCATCCAAATACTTGCTAGGGCCAACCCTGCTTAACTTCTGAGATGTGGCAAGATCAGGCTTGCCTGGGGTATCCAGGTCAGGACAATACTCTTCATTTCTTGTATGTCTTTTATAGGAACTTTTCTTGTACCGAGCTGGATCCCTGGTCCATCAGTTCTTGTCTCCTTTGTTGGCCAGTGGCTCTGCAAAAATCTCAGGCTGCTGCTGGAGGTTCCTTTATGTGCAGATCTCAGAGATTTGTTTATTGTCTTTTAATTACTGGATTTCCTAGACCCTACTTTTCAGCCAACGATTGGCTCACAAAGCAGATTATGGATCTTTAAAACAGTTAGATGCGAGTCCAGTAGCACATTAACCAACAAGATTTTCAGGACATAAACTTTTGAGAGTCAGAGCTCCCTTGACTCCCCAAAGCTCATAGCACTGTCTCCAGTTTATAAATCCTCACAAGAATATTTGGCTAGGATATTCTGCCCTGTGTGTTCTCCACATGTCATTTGGGATTATAAAGCCTCTTTCAACCCTATCCAGGACTTCGAGATGGATGTGGTGGCAATGGTGAATGACACAGTGGCAACCATGGTGTCCTGCTATTATGAAGATCACCAGTGTGAAGTAGGCATGATCGTAGGTAAGCCTCTGATCTTACACACCTTGGAAACCACCCCTGCTGCTAACTTGATTGCTCTATTAGGGTTGCCAGGTCCTAAGCTCTCCCCATCGGGGGGTGGGAGGGAGCCTTCCGGGAGTGGGGGAGGGGAGTGACCATAGAGTTTTGTTCAAAATACCAGAGTGTTGCCATGTGATATCCCCGGCATGATGATGTCACTTCCACATGACGTCATCACATGGAGGATGTTGGGTCAGGTAATATCAGTTGGGGACGGGACTTCCCCCCACCGGGCAGGAGCCCATGAAATCAGGGGATCCCCCACTCCCACCTGGGGGCTGGCAACCCTATTGCTGATCCTTGTTTGTCAGTATTGGACATACCTTATAACTTGGGCATTATTAGCTTATCTCTGAGGGTGTTTGATATCATCTGACTGTCTAGAGTTGAAAAGATTCATTGCCCTGTGCTAGTATCATTCCAAAGAGAATTCTTGCAGATACATAATTGACATCCAACATTAGAAGATTCAAAGAATAGATATAAATATGCAGTAGGCCTAAATGGCCCTGCTCTTGGTTGATTAACTACTATGTAAGGGACAATGGCTTTTTACATAAAGAGGCCAAAGCATTTTTTTTGTACCAGTGACTTCAGCAGGGTCATAATAAAATGTACAGATTCCTTTTAAGCAGCCTGAGCTAGATGGCCCAGGTTACCTTGATCTTGTCAGATCTCAGAAACTAAGCAGGGTTGGCCCTGGTTAGTATTTGGATAGGAGACCCCCAGAGTAGCTAGACAGATCCAGGCAATGGCAACCCATCTCTGGTTGCAGTCACATGCCAGAAAAAATGGGGGGAGGGGAGTGAGGCTATTTCCTCCAGAGGAATTTGACCCGCAGTTGCAGGGTCACACCTCCCTTTGAAGTTGTGGGCACAGTCCATTAGTGTGTGATCAGATGCAACTCTGGGTGAGTCTGGGGTTTTTTGTGCCACTTTTCCCCCATGTGCTTAAATGAGGGATCGATGAATTGCACCTCTGCACTGAGGGCTCCCTATGGAGCTTGTGATGATGTGCATACTGTGAAGGGGGGGGAAACACAACGGCACGGAGTCGGGATGGCCTGATCAGACCATCCCGATGCCATGAGAGCGCGCTGGAGTGATCAGATGGGAAAGTCCATTTGTGGCCCATCGCAACCTGTTTACTACCAGATTTCCCCTGATTAGGGGTCATTTCGTAGAAAAAGAGGTACAGGAGCTTATTAGCATAACTCATTAGCATAACTTATTCGCATATGCTACACCACCTGCCATCACCGGAAGTATGAAGGAAGGAAGGAAGGAAGGAAGGAAGGAAGGAAGGAAGGAAGGAAGGAAGGAAGGAAGGAAAGAAAGAAAGAAAGAAAGAAAGAAAGAAAGAAAGAAAGAAAGAAAGAAAGAAAGCTGGCAGAGAGGGGACAGTTACTAATCCAAGCCTCAGAAATACCACTATTCTGGGAGGGTAGCTTCAGTGGTGGCTGAAACTTTCAGAAGGCTGGTTGGAGGAACAAGGACCTTTCCAGGGGACGGGGTCATTTTGCTGCAGCCAGGACACAAGCAGGCATTCCCCCACGGGGGGGGGGGGGGGGGCTGGTATCAACTTCCGGAGCTGTGCTCCCCTGAGCTCCTGCTCGAAATGACCCCTGCCCCCGGTGTGTTTTAACTCTGCTTCTGCAGCAGAGCAGAATGGGTTGCCGATGGCTGCGGGGCACTTCCCAGATGTTGTTGTCTGATCACACCCTTTAAATCCGCCTAGCATTTGCACCTATGTCGGGTCTAATTGTGCATATGATCACAGCCTCTGTTAGTCTCTTGCCTTGAAAGCCCTACAAGGTCACCATAAGTCAACTACAACTTGATGGCAAAAACAAAACACCATCTTAAGCATTTTATCCCCCATTAACAATATTTAAATGCACATTTAATGTCTCCTGTGGAAATTCCACCAGGCAGTCTTTCCATATGTTTTATTATTCAGAGATGTCTGACATGTTGCAAGTGCTATGACCAAAGTGGGTAAGATTCCACCAATCACTTCTGCATCTGCAGGGAAGGGGGTGGGGGTGGATTTTCACTGATTTCACCCTTTGTGGCAGACCTCTAACTCCTCTCCTTATACTGTTTCTGAGTGTCTTGTGGGGGCATTTTGGCTGCAGCGGGACAGAGGAGATGCACAAGTTGTACTCTGCTGATCAAAATCCCTTTGTGGAGATTTTCGGCGGGATCCAAATCAAAATCTAGACACTTATCAGTATCTGAAGCTGGTATTAAGTGTGGATAGTTTTGGGTATTTGTCTGTATAGTAAAGCAAAACTCAAGCCCAATGGCAAGCCAACCAAATTTTCCGGGGAAAAAGGCAGACCTTTCCAGCTTGGCTATAAGAGTTGATGGACCTTCATTCTATTTGTATCTAATGAAGTGAAGGTTGACTCACAAAAGCTTAAACCCTGGGAAATTCTGTTGGCCTTCAAGGTGCTAGTGGGCTTGGATTTTGTTCTATTTAATGTGAAGTACATTGTGTTACATCTCTTAACTTGTGCAAGGAGAGTCAAGCCAACAGTAACAGTAGACGAGAAAAGAAGGACAATATGAACAGTCTATCTAGATATTATAGGCTGGATCTTGCAGGTCTGTTCTGCTAACAGTGGCACTTTGCCCCAGTGCAAGGACCCTTCTGCTGTTGCAAGAGGCCCTGCTACCCTGCACCAGAAGATACTGCCACCATTAGCAGAACAGAACAGATCCATTGGATCCAACCCATTGACATTTCAAAGCTTAGCAGCTGAAACCAGGCGTGGCCCAAATGCCTAGAGTATGAAAAGATAGAAAGAACCGCCCTTCAACAGTGTCCCAAGGGTCACGGATAATGTTGTGATGCCATGCTATTGCTTTTCCTCATTGGGCGCTTTGATCACATGGGACTCAATGGTGGTACAAATTACTCTGGAGAAGGCAGAGTTCCATTTCTTACCAGTTAGCCAGATTTCATTTATAGAGGGGTTTTTTTTGTAATGGGCACCAGTGTGCTAATAATGCTAATACATCCATTGTTCACACCCATTGTTTTCCAAGATGCTTGGATGCAGTAGACACTGATTTCCTGTGCAGAGAACAGTTTGCCAAGAGTTCACTCTCTTGCACTTGTGCAATGGCTGAATATGGAGAATCACTCTGAGTTTCCACCCTACCAGGCACGGGTTGCAATGCTTGCTACATGGAAGAGTTGCAGAATGTAGAGCTGGTGGAAGGGGATGAAGGCCGGATGTGCGTGAACACTGAATGGGGAGCTTTTGGAGCATCAGGAGAGCTGGATGAGTTCCTTTTGGAGTATGATCGTGTGGTGGACGAAACCTCGCTTAACCCCGGTCAGCAGCTGTAAGGAATATAACAGAAAAGTTGAAAACACTGCGAATTGCCTTTTTTCTGGGCTTCTCCCTGTTGACCAGAGAAATAGTGGGAAGACCCTTCAGGATAGTTGCATCCTTGCCCAGGCACAGCTCAGGGATCGGGGGAGGGCCATCTATAAATTAAATCATCATCATTATCATCATCTTAGATTGGACAATTCCTTCAGACAGAACTCATCTAGATTAATGCTAATGTTGAGAGTAAACCTGAATATCAGTTGACATGCATTGCAGACCTTGGGAAAACATGAATGGGAGTCCAGAAGCAGGAGCTACATTTCATCTCTCGTGTCCCAGAGCTACTGGCTCAATCAGCACCCAGACCAGAGCAAAACTGACTGAAAGGAACATGCTGCCTAGATGCGAAAATGCAGTGCTCTGCAGTGCAAGACTAATGCTCTCCTGTGCACAGTTAGCTGCTGATAAAATGTGCAAAGTTCAGCAAAAGAGGGAGAGTGGTTGTTTTCCCCTCTGCAGTTCTGATAAAATAGCCTCTGCCGTCAAGCAATCAGTCTTGATCCGTGAGAGTTTTGGCAAAACCTCTCAGGATGATTCTAGCAAGCAGGCCCTGCCCCTGACTAAACATGCCTCCAATAAGGTTTTGTGGGGGTCCCTCTCAGGTTTTCCTTCACGTGTCTACAGGCACACACGCTGCACACACATTTCTGCATACTACTAAAGACTGATTCCCACCCTCTCACTCCCGCCCCTCTTCTCTCAGGTATGAGAAGATCATCGGCGGAAAGTACATGGGAGAGATTGTGCGGTTAGTGCTGCTAAAACTCGTCAATGAAAATTTGCTCTTCAACGGAGAAGCTCCGGAGAAGCTCAAAATCAGGGGGTCCTTTGAAACTCGTTTTATCTCACAAATTGAAAGGTAATGCATTTCTTTAAGGGTCTGTATACCTCTCTTCCCCTATTCCCTTTCTGCCTGGTCCACTCAGCTTCTTCCTGCCTCCAACCCTTCCCCTGGTTGTAACTGAAATCAAATCTCTATAGTGTTTCTCTTCGCCATTATTAGATTGCCTGTGCAGGTAATCAGAAGTACTTTTACTCATGGTCTGTCTCCTTTAGGCCCTTGGGGTGTAGTGGAACAAGTAGAAGAAGAAGAAGAAGAAGAGATTGGATTTATACCCCGCCCTCCACTCCCCAAGGGAGTCTCAGAGCGGCTTACAAACTCCTTTTCCCTTCCCCTCCCCACAACAGACACCCTGTGAGGTAGGTGGGGCTGAAAGAGCTCTTTTCCCAAGCTGTCCTTGAGGGAACAGCTGGTACAGAGCTATGGCTTGCCCAAGGTCATCCAGCCAGGTGCAAGTGGAGGAGTGGGGAATCAAACCCGGTTCTCCCAGATTAGAGTCCGCGCACTTAACCACTACACCAAACTGGCTCTTCAGTAGGACTGAAGAGACCTTGGTTCAGATCCCCACTAGGCCTTGAAGCTCACTGGGTGGCTTTGAACCAATCCCCCCCCCCCCCGAGCCTAATCTTTTTGTAAGAACCGAGTGGAGAACCACGTAGGCTGCTGCCCTGAATACTGTGGAGGAAGGGTAGGAAAATGTAGGAGATAGGCCAAAGTAGGCAATCTTTTAATCATGCAGTGTGGCATGTCCGTACAAAATTACATGTAATCAGTATGGGAATTTTAGGAATTATTGTACAAGACTAGGCATTGCTAACAGAATTCTCTGCAAACTCACTTGGCATATTCTCTGGAGGGAAGACGTGACACTGTGTACCATTGCAGTCACTGAACATACAGCTCCAGTCTGCATACCTCAGGGCCATTTATGTCGGTATTGGTGTGTCTGCCCAGCAAAAGAGCTTGAATGAGACTTTTTAAGGTAGTGGTAACAGTAGGTGAGGGGGCTGAGGGGGCTCAGAGGTTAGGACACTGAGCTGCAGACCAGAAGGTTGATAGTTTGGCAGTTCAAGACCCGAGTGCCATGTGACAGAGTGAGCTCCCGTCTCAGGCCCCAGCTCCTGCCAGCCTAGCAGTTTGAAAGCAAGGAATTGCAAGTAGATACCTTCGCTGGGAAGGTAACAGCGTTCTGTGCACTTTGGCGTTTAGTCATACCAGCCACATGACCACGGAAAAGTCTTTGGACAGTGCTGGATCTTCAGCTTGGAAACGGAGATGAGCACCACCCCCTAGAGTCGGATTTGACTGGCTTTCGAGCAAGGGGAACCTTTACCTTTACCTAACAGCAGGTGAAGGACTGTTAATGCCGTGTGTCCATCCCTTACTGTGCCATTTGTTACAGTCAATGTGAAATTCGTGACTGAGTCTTGCTCTGTTAACTGCTGCTGTCAGTCATGTTACTGATGTTTCCTTTTAAGTTGCAAGCAAGTCAGCGTCCACCTAGAAGAGAATTTTGACTTGCTTAGCCATTTGTGAAAGAGTCAGGTGCAAAAGTTGGGCTGGATCAGTCGAGTGCACTCATGGATCAATTATTTCTTATCTAGGTAAGTCTATGTGATGTGTGCAGTGTTGTGTCTGGGACTTCTTCTGATCTTTGTATAGGTACAGCAATAATTACATGAGGGTAAAGCGACAATGAAAAAAATTGATAACCTCAGTGTAATTTGTCACCTTTGAGCCAGTAAGAATTAACGTGGGGTGCCTGCAGAGAGAAAGCAACTAGCGTGTACCAACGTAGACAATGAACAGCTGTGACTGCGGTCTTTTCCCCTTGGAGCACTTTTGTGCTGTGTGTGGACTCATACCAGCATGCTGGGAATCTCAATTTTGTGCTTGAAGGAAAGAACCATTCTAGTTCTCACAGTTGGCACGACAGCTGGGACAGGATAAGGAAAACTGAATCTCAACAAGTAGAAAATGAGGCCTCAAATAACAGATGTCTTGACAGCATCCTAAAAACAGTGGCTGTTACCGCCTGTGCCCATGTTATGGCAGCCACGTAGAAGTAGTATTAGCTGAAGTTCATGAACAAATAATGATGTTTATGGACAATGGCTCATCACACAGATTGGCGGACTTCCGTGCCCAGTGGGCAAAAAAAGCAGCCTGTGATGGCATGATGACAAATAGCCAAACAAGTGGTGAGCTGCAGCCAGTGTTCCCTCTAAGCTGAATTAGTGTGAGCTAGCTCACAGTTTTTTAGCCTCTGGCTCACACATTTTTGTCTTAGCTCAGGAAAGATGGCTCCAGAGCAAACTAATTTGTGCAGTAGCCAAATCACTCACTCACAACTTTAATGCCAATAGCTTACAAAGTAGAATTTTTGCTCACAAGACCCCATAGCTTAGAGGGAGCATTGGCTGCAGCATAGAAACATGGCGAACTCCGCCAAGTGTGGAAATTTAAAGGTGTTCCATCATCACTGCCATAACATCAGCAGGCAGTTCTTAGTCCCCTGTCACAAACAGCATCAGTGTCTGCTCCAACTATGACATGTCAAGTGTTATGTGACATTCTTTTAACATAAAACCAACTGTGTGGATCAACTGCAATCCGTTTTCCAGCGAGGCATGGGCAGATAACTGTCGTAAGACAGCTGAGAATAATTAAATTTGTCATTCCCAGTGACCCTGGCGATCGCAAGCAGGTCTACAACATCCTGAATTCCTTTGGGACGATGTCCTCAGTAACGGACTGTGACATTGTTCGTATGGCATGCGAGAGTGTTTCCACACGGGCTGCACAGATGTGTTCGGCTGGGCTGGCTGGTGTCATTAATCGCATAAGGAAGAGCAGGTGTGAGGAGACGCTGAAGATTACGGTTGGAGTCGATGGCTCTGTCTACAAGCTCCACCCCAGGTGAGGCCTGCGTAGCCCTGGGAACAAGTGAGTCAAGAATGGCCCATCCATCATTTAACTATTAGAAGGGTTAAGTATTTGTAAGGGACTTCCTGCAACAGTTGTGAAGGCAACTGCTAGATTCAAGACAAACCTGGGCAATTATATGAAGATATTGTATGAGGGTATGCTGTAAGTTATTATTATTTAAGGGCTTTCCTTGAGGCTGCTGGAGTCAAGAAAGGTATTCCCCCCTCCCTCTGGGACATCAGGGTCCTGCCACCAAGACAGCCTACTAACTGGCATGGCATATTTCCTTTGGAAAGTAGGGTTGCCAATCTCCATGTGGTAGCTGGAGATCTCCTGGGATTCCAAAGCCATGGTTTGAAGCTGAATACCATTTCTACAATCTAACCATTATTGTTGTTTTTTTAAATGGCTTCCTATCATGTCTGAGACAAGGCCATTAGCTGACAGACCTTAGTTGCTGCAATGATGTTGTGATCTCCTGCAGTTTAAAGATACACCAAGTATCACAGGATTTGTTGCTGTTCCGATCTGTAAGCTGCCACTTATAGGCTAGAATTTAACTGTAGGGACAACTCCAACCTCTGTTCTAACACAATATCATTTATTTACTGAATCCATTTTTACCCTGGCCTCTCTACAGGGAGCTTAGTGCTGTGTGCATTATTCTCTCTTCCATTGTAGCCGTACAACAAACTTGTGAGGTAGGTTAGGCTGAAAGAGATACAGGCTCAGAGTTACACAGCATGCTTCATGGCTGAGTGAGGATTTGAACTTGTTCCTCCCAGAACTTCTCCCGGATCTCCCAGATTCACCCACTTTACCAACTATACCAAGCTGGCTGTCAAATGCAAACCTAAGGATGAAGCTAAACATTAACACACAAATGTATGTATTGAACTCTGACAGTTTGTCTAGGCAAAAAACAAGTTTTGTGATGTTCATCTGCAAGGAGGGACAGAGAAGAGGGGCTTCCCCGCTCTCTGTTTTTCAACTGCAGCCCCCCCCCCCCCAACAGCTTTTCTTCTGAGGGATTCCGGACGTGTGTTTACCTTTGCAAAAGGAACCCAGAACCCTGTGGAGGTTAAAAGCATCTAGAGGGAGGGAGCTGCAGAAAAGTGGCAAGGTTAATCGAATGTGTGTTTGCATGCAACATTTGGGTTGGCCTTTCTCCAAGCAGTTAAGGGACTGTCGGAGAGATCAGGAGAGATTCACTCATGTTTATCTTGAGCTTTGCCAAATAGTATCATCTTTCACATGCCAGCACCGTGCTGTGCTAAAAGCAAAGTCTGTGCTGCTACACAGGAGATGACAAACAATGGCAGGAAGAGGAAACTCCCTGAGTCTGTGCTTGGTGCCTGTGGTAAAGCAAAAGCATGCGCTCCATGAAGTGGGTTCTTGGACACCACACAGGACACGTCCACATGGCAGTTTCTGGACTATTGATAGAATACTGTGTAGAATGATAACAGAAACATGGGGAAAGTCACTTTAAAAAAGTATGATCCAACCAGATTTCGGCACTTTTTTTTTTTTAAGTTTGTATAAAAAGACAAATCGGTGGGTTCTAGATCAAGCCTGAACTCTCCATAGAAGCTAAAATGATGAAACTGAGGCTATTGTACTTTGGTGACATTATGAGAAGATGAGAGTCACTGGAAAAGACAATAATGCTGGCAAAAACTGAAGGGAGCAAGAAAAGAGGAAGACCCAACATGAGATCAATTGACTCTAGAAAGAAAGCCACAACCTTTAGTTTGCAAGACCCGAGCAAAGCTGTTAATGAGAGGACTTTTTGGAGGTCATTTATTCATAGGGTCAGGGCTCCGTTGGGGCCGGAGCGAGCCGGAGCGCCGCTCCGGGAGAGAAGGGGCCGGGGGCCCCCGCAAAGGAGCCCCGTCCCGCCCCCAGCCACCTTCTGCGGGGCCGCGGCCGGCCGCCGGCCCCGCGAGCGAGCCCGGTCCGGCCCCCAGTTACCTTCCGCGGGGCCGCGGCAGGCCGCTGGCCCCGCGAGTGAGCCCTGTCCCGCCCCTGCCATCTTCCGCGGGGCCGCGGCAGGCCGCCGGCCCCGCGAGCGAGCCCCATCCGGCCCCCAGTTACCTTCCGCGGGGCCGCGGCAGGCCGCCGACCCCGCAAGTGAGCCCCGTCCCGCCCCCTGCCATCTTCCGCGGGGCCGCGGCAGGCCGCCGGCCCCGCGAGCGAGCCCGGTCCGGCCCCCAGTTACCTTCCGCGGGGCCGCGGCAGGCCGCCGGCCCCGCGAGTGAGCCCCGTCCCGCCCCCTGCCATCTTCCGCGGGGCCGCGGCAGGCCGCCGGCCCCGCGAGTGAGCCCCGTCCCGCCCCCAGCCACCTTCCGCGGGGCCGCGGCTGGCCGCCGGCCCCGCAAACGAGCCCTGTCCCACCCCCAGTCACCTTCCGTGGGGCCGCGGCTGGCCGCCGGCCCCAGGAAAAAAACTCTCCCTCCCCCAGTCACCCCCCCTCCCTCCCCCACTCACCCCACTCCCTGGGCCCAAGGGAGGGAGAAGCCGGGCCTGAGTGGCTTAACACCACTCAGGCCCAAGCAAGGGGGGGGAGGGAAAGCCAGCCCCAGTGTGGGGAGAAGCGCCCCTCCCTTCCTTCCCTCTCTCCCCCCACCTACCTACCTGTTCCTTCCTTCCCCCCTTCCTCCCTCTCTCCCCCCTTCCTTCCTTCCTTTCTTTTCTCTCTCTCCCAACTACCTACCTACCTTACTGTTCCTTTCTTTCTTCCTTCCCCTTTCTTCCTCCCTCCTTCCTTCCTTTCTTTCTTCCTTCCCCCCTCCCTCCTTTTTTTTCTTTCTTTCTTTTCTCTCCCCCACCTACCTACCTTCCTTCCTGTTCCTTTCCTTCTTTCCTTCCCCCTCCCTCCCGTCTGGCCTTCTGACACACTGCCCATGACGTCATTCCGGTGACGTCAGGGGGTGTGGCATATGCAAATGAGTTATGCTAATGAGCTCCTGCACCTCTTTTTTTACGAAAGGACCCCTGCATAGGGTTGCCATAGGTCAGAAACGACCTGACAACACTTAACACACACACATGCATACAGAAGGTCTCAGGTTCAGTCCCCAGTATCTCTAGTTAAAAGGATCAAGGCAATAGGTGATGTAAGGTCAAATTTACATCTGACTTTCCCGCTAGAATCATTCTAGTTTCAAAAAAACCTGTCTACATACATGTTTCTAGTTTCAAACCATACTTGTTCTAGTTTATAAATTATTGTTTACATTCGTTAATTGCCCTCCTGTGGTCAAGTGAGCATTATACTGCTTTAACAAATCCTGTTGCTTAGTACTCCTCAGGCCTCCTGGAGTGAAATTTGAAACCAGCGTGAAATGAGCTTGGGAAAAAACAGCAGTCAAACTACTTCAGAGGGGAGGTGTAAATTGGTCCTAAAAGACCTGAGACCCTGGAAAACAGCTGCCAGTCGAACCAGACAATACTAATATTGATAGACCAAGGGCTTGGCAGCTTTATTTGTATGTTCTTATGTCTAAGTTAAGTGTCTGAGTGTCTGTTACTACAAGATTTCATTACTTGCTTAGATCTGTTGGAAACGTCATGAATTTTATGACTGCTCTACTTGCCCTTTTTAAATAAATCATTGCTAGTTTACTGGTTTGTAGGTAAACAAATCATTGCTAGTTTACTGGTTTGTGGGTCTCAATTTTTTTTTAATTAGGGCTCTTGTATTTTATTCTTTTAAACTATATAAGCCATCCTGAATGTTGTTTCTTTGGTAGAAGGACAGGGTACATGTTCAAAATAAATAACTGAAAGTCATCGATTTAGTCAGATCCATTTTTGTGTGGTTGTTAGATCTTTATAGGGCCATGGTGGCTCAGAGGTTAAGATGCTGAGATGCAGCATTCTGTGTGCCTTGGCATTTAGTCATGCTGGCCACATTACCATGAAAAAAGTCTTCAGACAGTGCTGGCTCTTCGGCTTGAAAACAGAGATGAGCACCGCCCCCTAGACTCGGATTCGACTGGCTTTGAGCAAGGGAAGCCTTTACCTTTTAGATCCTTATACAGGGCTATCAATTTGTTATGATGATGTAAGATGAGGTGTGATACTGGAGCACCAGTGTAGTGCAGTGGTTAGCTACCCTCTAAGCTGTGGAGTCTTGTGAGCAAAAATTCTACTTTGTGAGCTACTGGCATGAAAGCTGTGAGCGAGTGACTTGGCTACTGCATAAATCAGTGTGCTCTGGAGCCATCCTTTTTGAGCTAAGACAAAAATGTGTGAGCCAGAGGCTAAAAAAATAGTGAGCTGGCACACACTAACTCAGCTTAGAGGGAACACTGGTGGTTAGAATGTCAGACTAGGATCTGGGAGAGCAAGGTTTGAAACCTCGCTCTGCCATGGAAACTCACTGGGTGACCTTGGGTCAGTCGCTCTTTCTCAGCCTCACCTACCCTCACAGTGTTGTTGTGAGGATGCAGTGGAAGAGGCGAGAACCGTGTTTGATGCTGCTTTGGGTCCCCAGTGGGGTATAAATATCTACCGGGTTTTTTTCCTGGGTCTGTTCCAAAACAGGGATGAACAGCAGTAATTTACTCTAGCAAAGAAATTTACTCCCAGAATGGAAGCAAACTACTCTTGCTTGAAAACAATGGCAAAAAATAGCAAATGCTCAGGCGTAACAGTCTTCCTTCCCTTCCCCCTTTTCTTTGGTTCAGCTTCAAAGATCGGTTCCATGCAGCCGTCAGACAACTTACGCCGGGCTGCGAGATCACTTTCCTGCAATCCGAGGAAGGCAGCGGGCGGGGAGCGGCTCTCATCTCTGCTGTAGCGTGCAAAATGGCCTGCATGATGGGCCAGTGAAGCTTCGCTGGCAAAGGACCGTTGAAAGGGAATCCAGCCCACCCAACCCCAACTGGGTGGTGCCTCCATCCGGTGCCAGGCTAAGAGCACAAACAGCAGAAGGAAGGTTTCTCTGGGGGGAGGGGGATAGAGTGACACTGGGTTCCTCCAAAGCACCCTTAACCTCTACCTGTAGACTACACAATAACCATGCCAATTGCAGCCTCTCCTTTCTGTTCTTAAAATCTTCTCCACTATTGCCAGGTCTGGCATTTCAGAGTATGCAATAAACAGTTTCATTTAGTCTGATGGTAGGGTGGGGTTGAAGGATGAGAAGGGAGTTAATATGTGTGTGTTTGTTTGTTTCCTTTTCTGATATGCTCAAAAGAAGTGATCTGGGCTAGACTGAATCCAGTTGGCCCAAGTAATCAGATACTATTTCTTCCTCAACAAATCAGGTTCAAGAGGGAATTCGTATTTTGTGCCTATCCATTATTGGTGGCAGAATGATCAGCAGTGGCAGGGAAGGATACTGAGTAGACGTCCTTAATTTCCTTCCAGCTTCTGAGATTTTTGATGTTTTTTCACCAGCTGTTCCTTAAATTCTTTTGTGAACATGAGCACAAAGTAATATGCTCTCAGGAGGAGGAACTCTTCAGCTGATATGGTTCTCTTCTGATCATTGCCCAACTCTCCAAATATTGGTATCAAACACAAAACAAAGCTTACACCTTGGTTTACATATTGCCTCTTATTTGATGGTCAGGACAATGTATAGATTGCGGAAAAATAGATTCTCATTAATTCAAAGGAGACATGCAAGTTAATATGGTCTCAGAGACAGCAAGCAAAAAGCATGAAGCAGTTTGAAGCCTAGAACAGTAACCCCCAACATGCTGGCACCAAGGGTGCAGCAGAGCCTGCCAATGTGTTTTGCAGTCTCCACTTTCTTCTTTCCCAAAGCATCCCTCCCCCAAAGTACATGAGAACATAACAGAAGCCAATGTTAGATCAGGCCAATGGGCCATCCAGTCCAACTCTCTGTCATACAGTGGCCAGAAATACCAGGTGCCATCAGGAGGTCCAGCAGTGGGGCCAGGACACTAGAAGCCCTCCCACTGTTGCTCCCCCCAAGCACCAAGAATACAGAGCATCACTTGCCCCAGACTGAGAGCTCCTATCTGTACCTTGTGGCTAATAGCCACTGATGGACCTCTGCTCCATATGTTTATCTAATTCCCTCTTGAAGCCGTCCTTGCTTGTAGCTGCCACCACCTTCTGTGGCAGTGAATTCCATGTGAATATCAGTTCTGGCTTTTCTCCATTACAGTGAAGTAGATGGTGCTTCAAAAGAACCCAAGAGGCATCATCATCTCTGTGTCCACAGGGAGCTCCTATTTGGAAAAGGTATCTCCATCATAGGAGGGCACTTGGCTTGGAACCTGCTAATATTTTCTGATTGGCTCCAGCTCCCAAGGCAGATGTTTTGTGATTGGCAGCACATCCACTTCCTACATTAGCAGTGTTCTTAAAATTCCAAAAGTGTCCACAGGGTCAACAAGGTTGGAGGTCCCGGACCTAGAGAGATCTGCTGGACATTCCTCATTCTGGCCTGATTCCACTTTGATTTTCTAATGCTGGAAGCTGAGAAACATACCCCACACAGCTCCCTGCAGAAATCCAATTTCAGATCTCTCAGTCAGTAGTCCTAAGGAGATCCACCAAAGACTGGACCATATTTCCATCTGTGAGATAATGAAAAGGGGCGTCTTCACTGAGGCAAGCAGCTTCACTGTGGTAAAGATAACGGAGTGAATTTGTCTTTCTAGAAGGTTCACACAGAAGTGTGGAATGTCTGATGCCCCTTCGTTTCTGGGCAGGTTCACGGATCACACAGTAATGAATCATGTGACCAGCATGTGACCTGCCATTTTGCACTTGAGCGTATATACTGAGTGAATTGGGTTCTCCTGAGAAGGATATGTTCTCCTTACATCTGAGATTGGAAGAATGACTTTGAAGCTGCTACACATGTAGACCTTGGAAAAGACATATCTTTTCTAATGTTGCATTTCTTCAGGCTTTTCAGATATCATAGCTCGACAATTATTAGTTGTCTGCTTTGCCTTTCCTGAAGACAGTGCTTCCGTTGCAGCCATGTGCCATTATGGCAGCTGTGCCATAATATTTTGCCCATTAACTGGTGTGGCCACTGCTACAGCAAGTGGAATGTGGAATGTGTTTGCCCAAGTGTCATCGGCACTGATTGGACAATGCCTATCACATCAACAGTGAGGAGCCACACAACCATTTTGTGATCTTTTATCATAGGCCTAATTTCTTCTTTATTATATTTTTCAATAGTCTTTAGAGGCTGAGCATCCCGTTTGCTCTACCATCAAGTGTGGGCCCCTTAAAACTAAAAGGGGGCAAATTTAGAAAGTCTGCTCATAGACATGTCTAACTTTTTCTTAAGCACTTTGCTTTTTTTTGTTTATTCCTTTGAAACGTGTCACCAAAGTATTAATTTCAAATGATTTAAAAAAAAAAGATATAGCAGCTCAGGTTGCCAACACAGGTGGGGGCTGGAGTTCTCCAAGAATCACAACTGATTTCCAGACGAGATCAGTTCCCAGGAGAAAACAGCAGCTTTCCAAAGGCAGACTCTACAATATGCCACAAAGTTTAGGGGAAATAGAAACCCCCTCTCCAGTTACAGCTTCCAAATCTCCAGGAATTTCCCAACAGAGTTAGAAACACTTAAACAAAGCTGTCCCCCTTGTAACAAGGCGGCCTAGCATCCATTTATAGCTGGACTGACAGTAAAAGATAAAAAGCAGCTGCCACGCACTTTAATGGATCATCGGACTAAGTCATAATGCATTGCCTTGGGTTTCATATGCAGCAGAATGAGGTGGTGGAATGTACTGCACCACACTGCAAGGAGAGGTTGCAGGAATGTTTACTTTTGTTAAAAACACACTGCAACTAAAAAAAGAAACTAGCACATGAGAGATAAAAGTTCTACCCAGCCCTTTCCCTGCTCTGCTAGTTTTCTGGCTGCAGGGAGATGGGGCTTTTTATCAGGAGTTCTGAAGTGATTTAGTCCGCTTTGCCATCTTATGATTCTGCCACCTTATTCCTGTTGCATTTTGCTCTAGCTACAGTGGCACACAATTGAGTTAAGGTCTGTACAAGCATCAACCATTTTCAGACATTTGATTTTGGCACACCAACCACATGTAACAGGAAGACACACTACACCTCATCCTCCCAAGATGCATGGCTGCCATTGTGTGAATGGAGCAGCACATGTCTTTTCCATGGGTGTCCAGCTTCCGTAAGCACAAGTGGAACCCCCGATTTTTAGGGAACATGTCTGCACATGCCAAAGCTGTACACACATAGAAAAGGCATGTGGCATCCCATTCCTATAAAATGGTGACTGCATGTCTTGGGAGAATGGCTTATGCACGCTCCTGCTATGTGCAATTGGAATGCCAAAACCAAATGCCTGAAAAAGGCTTAGGAAAGCCATTTATTTCCCAGCAATAAGTACAAACAGATCTGTGCTGGCCATTTAACAAGGTATCTACACCAAAAAAACACCAACCCCCCCCCCCCCTAAAAACCAACAACCCAAACTATGCACAATTCTGCTTGTGAAATGTAACATCTGCCCCATGGCAGATCTTTCAGAATCCTGATTTCAAGTCATACTGTTATTTGACTTTGATATCCTTCTTACTGCAATAATGTCTTTCCCCCCCTCCTCTGTCTCCCACCATCCTGCAGGACCATTTTGTATTAAAAAATATTAAGAATAAATTTTTTAAAATATATTGTACCACTTGTCTTTCTTGTGCCTTATCTGATTGATCAAGTCTTGCTACAGTTTGAAGTACAACATGCTATAAAAGTTACAGGGCAAGAAACAAGGTTTGCCTAGGGACAAAGCAAAATATTTTGCAATAGAAATCAGCACGCCAAATTACGGAGGAAGTGGTGGTAAGAATGATGCTGAAGGTAAATACACAGGTTGCTTCTGCACAGCAATGATTCCCTGTTGTGCAGTCTCTGCTGCTATAGATGCAGAGACACTCACAGTGGCAATGGAACGCCCACATGGGAGGAGAGGAGGAGAAGGAGATTGTATTTATATCCCACCCTTCACTCAGCGTCTCGGAGTGGCTTACAAACTCCTTCCCCTTCCCCTCCCCACAGCAGACACCCTGTGAGGGTATCTTTCCAGAGCTGTCCTTGAGAGAACAGCTGTGATAGAACTATGGCTTGCCCAAGGTCATCCAGCAGCTGCAAGTGGAGACGTGGGGAATCAAACCCGGTTCTCCCAGATTAGGGTCTGCGCACTTAACCACCTCACCAAACTAGCTCCAAACTGGGTTCTACATATTGTTCTGCACCATCCCCCCATTACTGCCTTTCCCCTCCTCCCCAATGTCATTGGAGATCTATCTGCCACCTGCTAAAAAAGTGGTAGTTCCTGTATAAGTATATCGTTATAACTCTACAGCAACTACTGATTTGTTAAGCCAATAAAAAGGCCCCTGGTGGCACAAAAAAGGCAGAGGAATAGTAGCAGGGAGGAGATGACCTGCAACAAAATAGTGTCAATGTGCACGGGGAATTTCAAAAACCTGCACCTTCCTATTCATACAGCATGCAAACCTCCTTGGACTGCAGGCTTTCAGGAAAGATCATACCAAAGGAGATGATATTCATTCCAGAAAGTGGATGAATGGAGGAGAATGTTGTGTGGATGCTTCCCCCCCTGCAGCCTGAGAGCCAAGTCATTTTGTGGCTGCTTGGCATTGGCATAATTTATCACAAGCCACCCTGCATTCACAGAGCTCAGAGGACCATATGCAGGGCTATCCCATTTTAATATTGCACTGTGTTGGCAGGCAAGTTTGGCAGAGCAACATTACATCCCCCAGGGTAACATCTGCATGATGGTTAAGGCTGGATTTGAGCCCAACTCTCACCAGCCAAACAACTGAGCTACTACCTAGCACTGGCTCTGAATTCACCCTAGTCTTTTGAAAGATAAATGTTGACCCTTTTGTAATAAGGAGCATCTGATATAGGTAAGTGGTACACAGAGACAATCTGTTTATATTAAGAAAACTACATCCCCTTTTAAATATTTGGGCTAGTATCCATAGTTGCGTCCTCCACCAATAAAAAGTCTTTGCATTAAAGCAAGAATAAAGATTTTGTAGAGCAAGAGGCACTAAAAAAGCTGGAGAAAATCACTCATGACTATAAACTGGGATATTCAGTGTATCATATTAACATATATGCACATAGACATGAGAAGCTATTTTTTTTTCCATTTGTTTCCTGATTCTGTATGGGATCTAACTCCTGTGTCTTTAATACTTGTATGACGTGAAAAATTCTAGTGCATGTAACTTCTCCCACCATCCTGCTGCCGTAACAAGAAAAGTTACAGCAGCTAAAATGATCAGTAGATTCTCCTATGCGAACGTACAAAATTCCTGTGCCATCCTGAAGCTCAAGATCGTGTATGAAGTGACTATAAAATGGCAGCAACAAATGCCATTTCAAATAAATTCAAATGAATTTCAGACACATTCAGTACTCTTGTTAAATACACACCACAAATCTCAAATAATCCCAGATTAATTCTATCTAGTCATATATTCCCTGTCGCACAGGCAGTTGAGGATTAAAAATACTACAGATATCAGAGCTATGATGTGCATTCTCTGGAGTTCAATGGAACTGAGATGTTAAGAAGAAAAAGGATTCCATATCTCTCTTCTTTGTACTTATAATATGTCACAGTAACAGATGTTTCCTTTCTGATGAGTGCCATTTTAAATAAGACAGAGAGGCAGCACAGCCAAAGGAAGAGGGATAGGAGCAAACAGTCACAGGACTGGGGCCATTAGAAATGGGTGGGGGCAAGGGCGTAGACTTTCCCATTTCTGGGGGGGGGGGGGGCTGGGCCTGGGCCAGAGACATTACAGGCCATTGTCTCCGGGGGAGGCTCAGCACGTCCTGGAAAAGTTTTGGGGGGGCTCCAGCTCCCCAGCCCCCCTGAAGTTGATGCCTATGGGCAGGGGGGGGGGGGAGACACCACAGTCAGTTCCCATACAGAGAGTTAGGTGCATCTAAGACAATTGATTCCAAAGGGTTTAGCTGCACATAGGACCAGACTGCTGGTTTATATTTTATTTCCATGAAACATAGCGGAGAAGGAAGCAAAAATATTTACAGGAAAGCAATATCCCTGCTGTTCATTCCCACCTTTAGTTACCAGCCTGGTTAGTGCAGAAAACCAACAGTTCTGATTCTGACAATCAGGTTTGGAATAGACAGCTTAGCTCAGAGAAGCTATAGTTTCCTCCATCTACAAAACCTGGAATGTGGTGCTATCACTGAGGCCTTTATCACTCTTACAGTATCAAAGCTAGGACTGCCAAGTTTGGCTCTCTCTTGCTGCCTTGTTCCTGATTTAGCTCACCAAGAGATAAGCCGAGGGATATAGCCCAAGCCTACAGTTGACACCTGCCAGAATTTCTTTGTTCCACAGGACTTCCAAGATGGTGAGTACCCAGTCCCTCTGCTGTTGCAAATTTCCTCCAGGCTTTTGGGCAACCCTGCATGAAGACTGAACCACGGCTGTCTCCCACAGAGAGGAAGGCAGTGAAAAAGGCATAGGATATATGGATCCCTCTGTTTAGTCTCTCTACCACAGAGAGCAAGGGTTCCATCTTCATGCAAGGAAGAAAGGATTGGGGGGAAATTGTCCTAAAATTCGGGCCAGATGGTGATAGGGAAGGGTCCCTCTTATCCAAGGGGGACAGCTTTGGAGATGCAGGGCAAACAGTGCCCAAAGCTTTTTCTTGTTCTGGTGTTGCTTCTTTGCATCCTTTCCCCCCCTTCTTGTTCATTTCACTTTCACTGAAGAATTATGCCATTTAAAACTAGCATCAATTAAAATAAATCAGCATACTCAAATGACCCTGATCCTGTACTTTGATGATGAGGGAAGTGATAATCCCATAGGTCGTGTAATGTCCCCACTATGTCACACCTCCTAAATGTTTCCTAATTAATACATACTACTGTTTATTTACATATCATTGATTAGATTTGCGTCCTGTTTTTTTAACCGGAGTCCTCAAAGCAGCTTACTACTTTTGTACAATGCAACAAATTCCATTTCAAAAGGAGGGGGAAATAATTCTTGAATTCTTAACACACAAAACACAAAATAAATGGACCCGAGAGAAGAGATGTGGGCGGGGTGAAAGGAGAACAGATTGAAAAACAGAATGTTGTAATATTGAACAAACAAAAAATACCCAGAAAAAAAACCCAAACAGGCAAAAACCCTCCCACATATGAAGAACATTCAGTTCCTCTGGAAAGAGGGAGAAGTAACAACCCAGCCGTTGCGGCAGCAGGTGCGTGAGAGTGACTTCACCTACCTCTCTCCCCTGGCTCTCTGCCACAGATCTAATACAATCACTATGCGACTGCAAGTGCAATCCTAAACAGAGTCACACCAGTCTCATCCCATTGATTTCAATGGACTTAAACAGGTGTCCCTCTATTGAGGATTGCTCTGCAAGTCTAGCTGCTCTGGAATTTCAGTGAATGGAATTTTTAAAAATTACGTGTAAAGGTGTTGATGCAAAATGAATGTGTATCTGGCTATCCATCTCTGATACATTTTTACATGGATTTCCACTCCTCTGTCTTATTCATACAACAACCCTGTGAGGTAGGTTAAGGAGAGACAGAGTGACTGGCCCAAGGTCACCCAGTGAGCTTCATAGCTGTGTGGGGATTTGAACCAGGTTCTTCCCACATTTAGTCTTACACTCTAACCACCACAGCACATCGATTCTCATCCAGTAATAGAGAGTGTCTATCAACTGTCCTTATGGGAGTTCCAACAAATTCATTTGGGTGTTGGCTTTCACTGCTTCGCTAACGTGCATTAAATAATTTTAGAATTCTGAGCAGGATAATATTTTGGTGATGGGAAATGGGGTCATCTTAAAAATGCCGCAGAGTTAGAACACTAATTTCTTAAACTACTGAATTATTTTAATCGGTTAAGAAAACTAGAAAGTATATTAACATTAATGAAGTCCAAACATGAAACAATGATAGTTTAAAAAAACTGCACTAGTACAAGATGAACAACCATGTCAAAACTAACCTGTTCTGCCGAATTCCTATTCCTGAATAGGCTACAGAGACCATTATATAAAAATGTTGTTAAAGTTCCAGTCTAGAATCTGATTATAGGCTGCAATCCTAAAAGCACACTTTCCTGGAAGTAAGCCTCATGGAATAAAACAGAACTTACTTATGCTTAAGATTGCTCTGATAGTTCATTACCCTTCAGATGTAATTTATGAATAGGCAGTCCAATTCAATGGAAGGCTCTGATTATCTCCATGGACCCCTCCTCCACAAATCTGGCTATTGTCCTTTAAAAGCTGTCTAAGCCGGTGGCTACCACTTCACCCTGTGGGAATGAGTTCCGTAAGTTATTCAAGCATTCAAAAGATGAAATACTTCGTTTTGTCTGTCCCAGATTTACTGCTCATCAGCATCACTGGGCTCCCTTTGGGATGGGAGAAAGCAAAGTAAAAATGCCCAAATAAATAGAACTATAGGGCATTTCCAAGTTTAAATTATTCTGAGAAAGGGAGAAAAAGTTGTTCTGCTTTGTCTCAGTAGCATTTATTTGGGCTCTGTCTAGGGTAGAAAAGGTCTTACAGACTCTGTTTCACTGTGGCAGCTCATAATAAACCTCTCCCATGGGGTGACAAGATCCCTTTCATTTTTTAAAAAATCTTTCTTTTAAAAAAATCAGGAAAAAAAAGTAAAAGAAGAAATACTTAAAATCCAACAACTAAATAAAGTTTAAAAAAGAGAAAAAGACATACGTAGAGTCAAAAATATGTAATAACAGTGGTGGCGGATCTACACATAAGTTTCTGTAAACAGTTTCGAAATATCATTGTCGTCTACATGCTGTGCGTTCAAATATTGATCGAGTTCTAAGGTCTTCAGTCCACTGATTTACCAGAGGTGAGCTTTTATCTTTCCAGTGCGGTAATACATCGTTTAGCTGTCGGAACATAGAGGGTCCATTTTCATTGACCATTGGTAAGCCTCCAAGAGATGGGCAGATCATTGAAAGTACATGAGAAACCTCAAAAATCAATGATAATCCTAATACAAAATTGATCTGAGTAATAAATTCTTTCCAGAAAAACTGAATAACTGGGTGCTCCCAAAGCATATGTTTAAGGTATTGGAATAATTGGTTAATATAGCAGAGTTTTGCCCAGTCATAGCAGCGTGATACTGAGTGCAGTAAATAAATCTCCCAAGAAGTATATTGCAAAATGTAAAACTTACATTTATTCAAGCAGATCCAGTTCACATTCAGGTTGCAGTCAAAAGAAGAGAAAGAAGCCTAATCAAAGGAGTACGTTCCCTATCACAAATGGCCAGCTTGTCTGGCATCATGTTTATGGGAATATGAGGGCATTGTTTCTACAGGAGAGCAGACCATGTACTAATAGAAAGGACAAAAGGAGAGAGAGGAGGGGTCAGAGGGCAGCTCCCAGGTTAAGACAAAGAGAAGCATCCCATCCAAGGAAATAACACCTATACACACTTAGAGTGATGTAGCACCCTCCAGTGTCCGGGCATGCTGAGATGCTCACTCCAACGTAAGAGATGCATCCTTTGAGTTACAATGCCAAGGTCCCTTTCATGTTGACTGGCTAGGATCCAGGACAACAGAAATCTCCAGTGCCTTAATCAGTGACTTTTCCCCCCCAGGCCAGCAGAAAAGCTGGGACTCGAAGCAAAGCGGCTGCAAAGCGTCAACAGCGGGGCTCTTCCAATGTCTTCTCCATGTTTGAGCAGTCACAGATCCAGGAGTTCAAGGAGGTGAGGGAGTCTTGCTCCAGTTCTAAGCAGAAAGCAGAGGAAATTAATTCAGAATGCATCCAATGAGAGCCGTTGCCAAAGGTGGATTCTTAGGGGGTCATTTAGATTATTTCTAAAATGAGAGGTAATGGAGGTCTTCCAGCATATGAACTAGGGTTGCCAGATCCCCCGTGGAGATGGAGGCCCCCCACTGCCAGACCCCACTGCCCTGCCGCGGAGAAGCTGGCTGGTGGTGGTGGGGGGGGGTTTACCCAGAGAAAGAGTGTGGCCCAGTTGAGACTGCAGCACTTCCAACATTACCTGGAAGTAACGTCATCATGTCAGTGCCTTCAGGGCAACACTCTGGTATTTGGGCAAAAATTCTATGGTAGAAACCAAATTTACTATAGAGTTTTTGCCCAAATACTAGAGCGTTGCCCCGACATTACTGTGTGATGACGTCACTTCAGGGTCATGTCGGAAATGATGTAGACATGTCACTGCAACATCAGCTGGCCCCCATCCCACTCTTGATAAGTCCCCCCCCCATACTTTGCTGGTTGCCAGGAGGGACCTGGCAACTCTAATAAGAACATCTGAAGTGTCCTGCTGGACCAGGCCAGTGGTCCATCAAGTCCATAGGGTTGCCAGATCTGGGCTGGAAAATACCTGGAGACTTTGGAGGTGGATCTGGGAGAGGGCAGGGTTTGGGGAGGGGAGGGGCCTCAGCATGGTACAATGCCAGAGAGCCCACCCTTCAAAGCAGCCATTTTCTCCAGGGGAGCTGATCTCTGTCAGCTGGAAATCAGTTGTAAAAGCGAGATATCTCCAGGCCCCACATGGAGGCTGGCAACCATACAAGTCCAGCATCCTATACCACAGTGGCCAATTAGGTTGCCCTTGAAGTTTCACAAATGGCTTGGAGGCCAAGGCATCACCTGATGTTGCCTCTTGGTACTTGCAGCCAAACGTGTATATTTTTAAAATTTATACCCCAACTTTATTCTCACTGGAAACCGGAGTGGCTTACATAGTTCTCCTCGCCTTCATTTTTCCTACACAACAACCCTACGAGGTAGGTTAGGATGAAAGTGTGTGACTGGCCCTTGGTCCCACAGCAAGTTTCCATGCCAAAATGGGGATTTGAACCTGGGTCTCCCAAATCCTAGCCCAACACTCTAAGCACTACAACGTATCCTGGCTCAGATATTTACTGTACCTGGGTGCAGAAGTTCCCTTTAGTCATCATGGCTAATATCTATTGATGGACTTATCCTCCATGAGTCTATCTAATTCCCTTTTAAAGCCATCTGTGTGGCAGCCATCACTACATTCACACTGGTAGTGAATGTCAAAATTTAATTACTTGTTGAGTGAAGAACTATTTCTGTCCCTCAGCCTGGAAGCTCTCTGTCATGTCCCAGAAGCTCTAGCTTTCATCAGCACAACTTGGGAAATGATCTGTGGTGGAAGAAAGGCATGTGGTGATGTCACCATATAAAAAGAGCCATTGGAACTTTGTTCTTAGACAAGATTTAAATATGACACCACTAGTGGGCCTGAAGACCTTACCCAAGTGATCTTGAATGACCCAACATCTTGTTTAAATGGGTCTTTGGCTACTATACTTGTAATGTTAGCATCCCAAGTATCCATAGTACAAGTGGGTGTTGTGCAATTGTGCTAATGTGCACACACAGTGGCCCAATGTGTGCGTGGAGCATCACAAAGGTAAGTTCTTTTTGCCCCTCTGCAACCCATGGAGGAAAGTTAGACAGGAAAGAAGCAACACTGGTTTGCATATGTAAGTAAATCCCGCCCCCACACACACAATTTTATGATCCAAGCTATTTGGGGGCCAATGTGGTAAAGGCTATTCTTCAAATAATGGTGCCATTGAGGCTGATAAAATAGCGGTACCATTCAGAAACGTTTTGGAAAACATTTCAGTTTGCTGGCCTGAAAGAAAACATTCTTCAACAAAGGGACTTCAAAGGGAGACTCCAACAGAAAAATTGCTGGACTAGAATTAATTAACAGGCTTGACAGTATTAAAATAGCATCAACTGACATTACAGCACTATTTCAATTACTGATTTTAAAAGCGCTCAAAAACCAGCCTGCAGGCATGGCAGGGAAAAAACTCTGGGAAAATGGCACCCACAAGGTACTGACCACAAGGAAATGGTGCTGATGTGGGTGGGACCTTTCCAGAGCAGGACAATGGGCACTGTTCCTTCCAGATGGCTTGACTGTGTTCTTTTCAAAAAGATCAGAGTAAAGCGTGTTTGGGGAGAAAAAAGCTGGGACGAGGACAGCTATAGCAGGACAACCTCTGTAAAAACACTCCCGTTTGGAAGCCAAGGCATGCTAGAATTATGGCATGGAACAACTTCTTTCCCTCTCCTGCGAGGAGATAACATATGGGCAGGAGATATGGATTCCTGGGGTGGGTAGGATGGGGACATATTTGTGTGTATATGCATCCCTATCGTCACACAAAGCAATGGAACTCCAAAGAATATGTTTATCTTTCCCCAAGGCATTCAGCTGCATTGATCAGAACCGTGATGGCATTATCACCAAATCAGACTTGAAAGAGACCTATGGCCAACTCGGTGAGTGAGTCCAGTTGTTAGGAAATGGCATTCTGTATGAATTCAGAGGTTTCTTCATCATCACGTCCTTAACTGCTACAGGGGGAAAACAGTGTCAGATCTGAAGGCCATGGTATGGAATATTCAGGGTCTAACCAGACGAAAACACTGGGAGAACCATGAATGGATCTTCCCAGGGTTTTTAAGCCAAACTGATCCATGCAAGACACTAATTCATATTTGGGCCGTGGAAATTGGGAAGAGGAGGAGTTTAAACCTTTTATATCCATGTGGCTGTTATTATTGGAAGAGAATGGATACCTTATCATTGCTTATATATATTTTTTCCTTTTCAGGGCTAATAATACTGCAGGAGGGGGGATCTTCTTCATTTGATGAACCCATAGTGGCAGAAAAGGGTTAAACCCCTCTCTCCTGAATTGTGGCCCCAATCTGAACAGGGGCTCCTGCACAGATATTTCTCCCTTCACAACATTGGAATGGGTTTGCTCATGGTTCTCTCAGTATCATATGTACCCTGGCCCGGGGCTCCATAGGTTCTCAGAAATTCCCAAAGAAATGATACAAGAGATCTGGGTTTACTTACAAAGAGATCTTTAATAATGCATCAGAGTTACAGAAGATGCAGGCTAAGCCTCCATCAGCTGTGCCTCAAGAGCGCACACACACAACAGTAAAACTTAGCCAGACCTCAAGACCACAGGCATGACTAAAACTATGGATCTTATACCCTAAATGATGGCTATGAGTCAAAGAATAATTAAGCTATCCCAAATACTTTGATGAGCCAGGCTGACTTGCACCTGGCTTGCAGTGGGGGAAGAAACCACCCAGATAATGCTGCTAACAAGCATGAGTGTGTGTGTGTTTGTGTGTGAGAGAGAGAGACAGAGCTCTCTTGGGAGCAGCCGATCAACGTTCTCTCACGAGAATCAAGGCAACTAAGCACCAGCATGTGACAAAGATGGAGTAACCCAGGCCATACACATGCCTAGTTAGGCTTTCCCATGTAAGGGGCAGATTTCCAGGTTCAAGTACAGATTCCGGTCCCAACCAAGCTGGATGTACTTACTTACTTACTTACTTATGTAACCTTTCTCCCCAGTGGGGGACCCAAAGTGGCTTACATCGTTCTCCTTCCCTCCATTTTATCCTCACAACAACCTTATTTATTAATTATTTTATTTATTTGATTAAATGTTTAGGCTGCCCTTCCCTACAAGCAGGGCTCAGGGCGGCTTACAACAGAATGAAACATACAGAAAATAACTAAAAGTTAAAATCCTACTGTAAAATATAGTGCATATATCAGCAAAATTCAACTCATTCCAAGATGGCAAGAAAATTTCAGATTTCATAAGTCATTAAATGCCATAGACAAAATTTTTGCAACTGCCAGAGTCACATTTGGATCAGTATCTGGTAATAGTCTTGCTACAACCTCTTGTCTTGTGGCAGAACTCCATTTTTTGGATCTAGATGATAATCCATTTGTCACAAGATAAATTGTACTTATTGTACATGACAGGAAATGCAATATATCGTCCATGACAAGAAATATAAAAGGCTTCTGCCATTTTGAAAAGGAGTTTTTACTGGATGCCTGCTTTCTCCACAGGGAAAATGAATGTGAAGGATGAGGAGCTGGAAGAGATGCTGAAGGAAGGGAAAGGGCCAATTAATTTCACAGTCTTTTTAACCCTCTTTGGAGAGAAACTAAATGGTGAGTTAGTTAGTGCCAGTGTTCCTTCTAAGCTGACTCAGTGTGAGCTAGCTCACAGTTCTTCAGCTTCCGTCTCACACATTTTTGTCTTAGCTCAGGAAGGATGGCTCCAGAGCAAACTAGTTTATGCAGTAGCCAAATCACTCACTCACAACTTTAATGCCAGTAGCTCATGAAGTAGAATTTTTGCTCACAAGACTCCACAGCTTAGAGGGAGCATCGGTTAGTGCTACCCTGGCCTTAATGAGATGGTCCACAGGAAATCATGGTATGGTTTCCTGCTGCCATCATTCCTCACATGTCAGAACCCTAGTGCCTCAAGCGGTTCAATCTGGGTAGATGACTACATTAGTGTTGCCAAGTCCGGGTTGGAAAATACCTGGGGACTTTGGGGGTGGAGCCAGGAGAAGGTGGGGTTTGGGGAGGGGAGGGGCCTCAGCATGGTACAATGCCATAGAGTCCACCCTCCAAACCAGCCATTTTCTCCAGGGGGCCTAATCTCTGTCAGCTGGAAATCAGTTGTAAAAGCGGACGATCTCCAGGCCCCACCTGGAGGCTGGCAACCCCATACCTCATTGCTAGTGTACACACAGGTAACTGCCATGTGCCTGAACACTTAAGCACAATGCACAGCTTGCCATTTCACACTGCGACTGCTGTGCCATGCTCTAGACTGCTGCCAACATATCACAAGGGAAATATAGTTAACTAATGTATCTTTAGCCAGAAAAACTTTCACCCTTCTGACTTTTAAAAATTCCAGACGAGTCATTGTAGAATGAACACATACAACAGAGAGCAGATGGTAAGCAGCTTTCAACAGTGCGTAGAAGAAGAGGAGGAACAAGGTTTTTTATTTATTTAGCTATTTATACCCCATTTTTCTCCCCAGTGGGGACACAAAGCAGCTTACAATGCTCTCCTCTCCTCCATTTTATCCTCACAATGACTCTGTGAGGTAAATTAGGCTGACAGAGATTGACTGGCTTAAGACCACTTAGTGAGTAAGGTTGCCGACTTTGGGTTGGGAAATTCCCTGAGATTTGGGGGTGGAGCCTGGGCAGGGTAGGGAGGGATCTCAGCAGGGTACAATGCAATAGAGTCCACCCTCCAAAGCAGTCATTTTCTCCAGGGGAACTGATCTTTGTAGGCTGGAGATTGGTTGTAATTATGAGAGATCCCCAGGCCCTACATGGGGCTCGGCAACCCTGCCAGTCCAACACTCTAACTAGTACAGGACACCGGCTTAGGAATGTGATCCTTGGTTTGAAGTGGAGTTGTTACAAACATGTCTTTTTTCAGTGCTGAAATGTTGGAAGGCAGGGATCTACCTGCCCTGGGGACTTTCAGCATCAGTCACAGTTTCTCCCTGCCTTGGGCTCAAAGCCACCTCCTGAACCAACTATAGTAGCCTGATTTCCTGATGAGAAGGGGCCTCCATTACCTGGAGAGGTTTGAGAGTGCATCCTGAACAATCTTTCTCTCCTCCTCCACAGGAACTGACCCAGAAGAATCAATCCTTGCTGCCTTCAAGCTCTTTGACCCCAATGGAACAGGTTATGTCAACAAAGAAGAGTAAGCACAAATGCTGTCTCCTTCCTTGGTACAGCCAGTTGGGCTCTGACCCCCCCACCCCCAAAAAACTATTTCTTTCCTTCATCACTGGAGACTTTAGTGTTGGCAGCTTCAGATTGGGAAATACCTGGAGGCATAGGTGTTAACTATGGGGGGGCTCGGGCTCAGGCCAACCCTGAAGTTTCCCAGGGGGGACTGAGCCCCCACCCGGCGAAACGGTGCACCCGCCCGCCGCCACCACGCCTCCCTGCCCGGTTGGACCATGTCCCCGGTTGGACTGCTTGGACCATGTCCCTGCTGCCGCCTCTGTCTCCACACCTGCCCGCCTGCCTGCTTGCTTGCCTGGCTGGCCGGCTGGCTCCCCTGAACCCACTTGCTCTCTCCCTCCTCCCTCCCTCCCTTCCTTCCAGGACTGCCCAGCGTGATGATGTCACCCGGGAGTGACATCATCAAGCCCGGCACATTGCCGGGGCGATGCTCTAGCAATCGCTCTGAAACTCTATGGCACCATAGAGTTTCGGGACGATTGCCAGAGTGTCGCCCCAGCAATGTGCCCGGAGTGATGATGTCACTTCAGGGCGGTCCTGGGAGGAGGGAGGGAGCAAGTGGGCTTAGGGGAGCTGGCTGGGTGGGGGGAGGCGGAGGTGGCAGTAAAGACATGGTCCAAGTGTGTGCGCGCGCTTTGTGCGCGCAAGCCCCCCCCCCGGAAGTTAAGAACTGTATGCCCCTGCCTGGAGATTAGGTGGTAGAGGATGGGGGTGGGGTTTGGGGAGGGGAGGGGAGAGACCTCAAAAGGGTATGCTGCCATAGAGTCCACCCTCCAAAGCAGCCATTTTCTCCAGGGGAACTGATCTTGGCCATCTGGAGAGCAATAGTAATAGTGGGAGGGAGATCTCCAGGTGCCACCTCCAGGTGCCATCTCCAGGTGCCACCTGTTAAACACTTCAAAGATTAAAACAGGAACAAAGTTCTCTGGTCCCCCTTCTCAACCAAGAGTAATTCTGACATCTCCATCACCTCCTTGCTGTTGCATGGTTTAAGGTTCTTCTACATTCAGCTGTATTCATTTAGCCTCCAATAACCTGTGTTCTACAGATTTAAAAGCCAAGGTGGTGTGTTTTCTTTTGGCTGTAAATCTATCCAGAAAAAAATGCAATGGTCCTACAATATTTTGAATGCTAAGGCACCCTTCAAAATATATTTCAGTAGCTGAAAAGTGTAAAATGGCATTTCATGGCGCCTTAGTGTGCATGGGTACCAGTCTGCCAACATGAGCACAAAAGACAAGATGCATCCATGTACCCACTCAGAAGAGATTTAACTTCTAGAAAACCCAAGTAGGGGGCAGAATGAGAACAACTGTATGAACTCACAGTGAAAAAATTTTAACAAGACATCCGCAAAAGCTAAAATAGGATCAAATCTGTCTCAGTGATCTGTCAGAGAAAGGGACTAGAAAAGAGGCTTTGTCCCTGATAAGGAGGGACAACTGGAATACACAAACTCAGGTATGCCTAGTAGAGACAAATCTTAAATTTGGGTGCATTCTAAACTCTTAACTTTTTTTAAAAACTTGGTTTCCAGGTTTAAACAACTCCTGATAACGCAAGCGGACAAGTTCTCTCCTGAGGAGGTGAGGTAATCATTCTTGGTGAACTAATAACCAGAATTTCCCTTGCATTCCCTTTAAAAATCCCCTATTCCCTGATAACTCTGTAGCCTGAAGAGCAGTTGTAATTCCTGGAGAACTCCAGCCCCTATGTGAAAGCTGGCAGCCCTATGATCAGTTAAATGGGTGACTGCATATTGTTACCCTCTTCCTGTATTTCTTTCTTTCTAGGTGGAACAAATGTTTGCTGTAGCCCCCATTGACGTGGCTGGGAACATTGATTACAAATCTCTATGTTATATCATCACACACGGTGATGAGAAGGAAGACTGAAAGAAGAACACGGGCAAAAATTCACAGGATGAGGTGACGACCAGGGCAGTAAGCGCAGTACATTGCTAAGTCTTCTGCAATAAAAGCCCCAATGAGGAGAGAATGAGCCTCCAGTTTGAGCATGAGATGAAAGGAAATGTATGAGTAAAGATGGTTGTAATATTTTTTTACGATAGGGTAGATCTGGAAAGGCTTTCACTGTATTTGATCTCCTTGTTCCTTTTCTATCCAGAGTCAAGATCCTTTAAAAAAATGGTTCTGCAGGTTTGCAGCAGACGTTGACTGTGGGCAGTACTGATTGGCTAGAATCCATGCCACCAATCCATGCCCCCTCAAACCTCTACAAAGATGTCCTATTTAACTAGTAAGGCAGCAGATGAATGACAAAAAATGCACATACAGATGGCACTTAAGAAAGGATAGATAGATCACACACACACACACACACACACACTTGGAGAATCCATGAGGACTCAGAGGGGAGGGGAATGTCCCCCCCCCCCCGGCCCCCATCTTCCCTGTCTGTGCTCTATCTTCCTTCTGTCGCTCTGTTCCATTCTGATCGTTCTCCTTCAGTTTAAAAATGAAACTGTTGAGATATCACAAGACCTTGGCAGTCGTTTTAGGTTCTTTAGGCAACCAGAGACAACATCAGATTGACAGTGCTGTTGCCTGGGCAATCTAAAATGACTGCCAAGATCTTATGAGGTAGTCATGCAAGATATTGGGACTTTTAAACTTTTTTTTTTCCTCCCTGCATTTTTAATTTAAATGTTTATAAAACAGAGGGTTCTCCCAGGTTTTCAGGAACATCTGCCCTCACTCATCTTCGGTAGCCCCATTGTGCAGATGTTTTGATCCACATGGTGGGGCCATCCATGGGAATTAAACATAGGTTTATTGGGAGGAGCTGCTTGCCTAAAGTACAGTGTGAGGAATAAAACTGAATCTAGGAGGAACCTGTACTCATGCAATGCTGAAGGAACCACAGTATGTGGGAACTGTAGTTCTGTGAACAGACTGGAGTAGGGGGTCATAATCTTTATGCAGGCATGAGAAACAGGCACACACAGAGCTTATAGATGTGCCATTTAATGAGCTCTCACTGCAGGTCCTGCCACTGTGGTAAGAGCCCAGCTCATATCCTCCATCACAACTTGCATGAAAAATATACATACCAAGAGGCTGTCAATTTTGTCCTTTCTATCAAGTAAGCTACTTGCCTTAAAAAAAAAAAAAAGAGGCCCATACTCATTTATATTGTTACAGTGAGAAGTTCCAGGGGCGGGTTCAGAAGGTAGTTGTGTTAGTCTGCAATAGAACAGCTGGATTTGCATCCAGTAGCACCTTAAAGACCAACAGGATTTCCAGGGTATGAGCTTTCAGGCATTAAAGCTCCTTGATGAAGTATCTGACGAAGGGAGCTTTGACTCTCGAAAGGTTATAACCCACAAATCTTGTTGGTTTCTAAGGTGCTACTGGACTCAAATCTAACTGTTCCAGGCTTAGCTGTTAGAACTGGGTTGGCTCCCTTGGAAGGAGAGAAATTTATGAGATTTACTATTTTACTTATTTGTACTTACAAACATATTAGTAGATCACAGCTGGAGATAAAGAGGCACTCAAATAGGGAGCAAATCCACCATCCCAACAGATCCCCAGACTGACCTGGAACCCCAAGTCTGCGGCTGTATGGCTCTGTCTCTACTGGACTCAAAAATTCTTTTTCTTCACAAACACCAGCCAAGAACAGAGCAATCAGTAGGCTATCTCCTTATGATCACTGTCTGTTTGCCCTGATAAGGCAAAAGTCCTGCAATAATATGTATGTGCATTTTGTCTGATGGGGTAAAGGTAGAAAGGCAAAGGAAACCATAACATTTTCAACTGGAGCCCAGTGAGCCCAGGAGTCTGATTGTTCTGGAACTAAGAGTTTAGTACTATGCATACCTGTGTCCTTTCCTAGAGCGTGCACGTTTTACACAAAACAAGACATTGATCAATGCATTTTTAAAAAATATTTTTATTTCATTTTCTAAACACTACAAATACTATAACTAAAAACACTAAAAATTAACCCTACTTATACAGGGACCAAGCTGTTTCTAAATAGTAGACACATGACTTCAATTACTTTCAAGAAAATGCTTAATATATCAAGGCATTGTTAGCTTACAATCCATTAATAACCCTAGAAACACAAAATAAACAAAATAGCTGGTTTCAAAGCAAGCGCACACAAATATGACACTTCAATCTTTCTAATCAACAAATTATTCTTTCTACTTTCTTTGCATTTCTTTTACACAATTTTTATTTGACTTTCTTTATTTGACTTTTGCATTTTTATTCGGTACAACACCAAAGGGCAAAAAAAAAGGCTTCACAGGCAAGCAACTGGTCAAAGCCTTACAGCAGAATGTTCTTCAGGCCTCTGAAATCCTCTCTGCTGCTCTCCAGGATCACCATGCAGCATTGTAAGAAGCAGAACCTGGTGCTGAAAACAACCACGGGGTATCAGGCCAGGCAACAGGGAAAGGGACTGACGTCCAGATGCCAGATTCAAAATTCAGCAACATGTGTGAGAAAAGCTCAAATCAAACCCAATGGGACAGAACCTATTTAGCACCTTGAGAATCTTAGTTCTTTGGCTGTATCTGCAGTCCTTACACAGGGTTTTCAGCACCTTCTCTCTCTGAGAAGAGCACAACCATCTATGCTCGGGATGGAAGGCAGCAGCTACTGAGATCACAACTTGATCATCATTAGGGAAAATTCCTGCTTCCCAGAATGTGCTTGATCACAAGTTAATAGTTTCCCTATTATCAATATCACATGAACACACACACGAAGCTGCCTCATACTAAATCAGACCATTGGTCCGTCAAAGTATTGTCTGCTCAGACTGGCAGCGGCTCTCCAGGGTCTCAGGCAGAGGTCTTTCACATCACCTCCTGCCTGGTCCTTTTTAATGGAGATGCTGGGGAATGAACCTGGGCCCTTCTGCATGCCAAGCACAGCCTCTTCCACTGAGCTACAGCCCCTCCTCTAAAATTCCTTTCAGATAGTGAAGAAAAAGTTACTGCCTTGTCTACCCCAGATGCTGACTCATAGGCCGAGGACAGACTGCCAATCTAAAGCGGAGGCAAAGCGGAGGGAACTGGAGCGGGGGAAAAAACCCACGGAGCTGGCCATTCACACTGGCCAGAGCAATGTGGATCAGCGGCAATACGGAGCGTTCAGACTGTCACGGAGCGTTCAGACTGCCGCGTAGCCAGCCCGCGCAGCTTGCGCTTGCCGCTGCTTTTTTTTCCACACTGTTTGGAAGCGGGAGGCATGCGGAGGAAGGCCCCTGAACACCGGGAAAAACCGGTGTCCTGTTAAAGCGAAAGGAAAGCGACTGGGAGACGGGTAAGTACGCAACAGAGCCGAGGGACAGATGCACATGTCTGAACGTGCTCCTTTCTTCCGTTTGCGAAGCGTGCCTGCCCCGCTTTAGATTGCCAGTCTGTCCTCAGCCATAATGTCCTATGATTACTCAGATGCAATCCCATAGGATCTACTGAATTTGGCCAATGGACCACTCCTGGATCTCTGTCTACGTTCTGCTCCTCCCTGCTATCTGACACGTTAATACTGAGATTTTGTTCCAATGCTTTCCGAGGGCATACCACTGGACCCCACAACTGCACACAGACCAAAGTGCCATGCAGGCATAGTGCACATTTATGCCTTGATGTATCCCATTTCATCAGGATGATCAAAAGGAATTGCTTCCTGCTCTTACCTGGGAGTACACTTGAGTCACTTCGGCACATTTTGAGGTCAACGCATATTTCATTAGGATCCTCACTATTCTCCATTGCCTGTGTGATCTTATCTTTGAACTTTTTCAGCAAGATTTTGCAAGGCCAACTCAGGGGCTTGCCCAGAGCCTTACATGTCTTTTGAATTGCATTATTAATTGCTTCCTGCAATAACAACAACAAAACTGTAATGGTAGTATTTTGGCAGCAGCACTCCTCAGACTCAGACAAACCATTTCCCCTGACATACGCCTGTCACAAATAATACATTGCTTTCTTTTTTGTTCCATAGCCCCACACCATCCTCTGTCTTCCCTTTACCCTACTAATGTCTTCTCGTCCGGCCCTGCCAGGGGTTAGCACCAATGCTCCAAGTTGTGGAGTCTTGTGAGCAACAATTCTACTTTGTGAGCTACTGGCATTAAAGTTGTGAGTGAGGGATCTGGCTACTGCACAAATTAGTTTGCTCTGGAGCCATCCTTCCTGAGCTAAGACAAAAATGTGTGAGCTGGAGGCTAAAAAACTGTAAGCTAGCTCACACTAACTCAGCTTAGAGGGAACACTGGTTAGCGCTACACTTTGGAGTAAAGGTATCCAGGTCTGAGCTGGGGACCTAAATGGAAAAACCAGAACGAACACACACACACGCGCGCACACACACACACACACACACACAACCAGGAACAAACTGGATCATTCTGTGGTCACTGGAATTCGTTCCTTTCTCCAGTCTCTAAAACCGGCAGGACATGATATCAAGCAAGCACAGAGTTGTAACAAGGATAAAACACATGGATGGGGGGGGGGGTTTCTGAGCTCCTACAGCATCTCCAGGTTCAGCTGAGATATAGAATCTGATCATCGGTTGATAGGGTTGCCAGTACTGGGCTGGGCATTCCTGGAGAATTTGTGGGTAGAGCCTAGGGAGAGTGGAGAATGGGGCTGCAAAGGACCGCAGCAGGGTTCCTCTTCCAAAGCAGCCATTGTCTCCAAGGGAACTGATCCATGTAGTCTGGAGATCAGTTGTAATTCTGGGGGGTCTCCAGGGCCCACCTGGAGGTTGGCAACCTTCATTGTGCACCTTGTATTTATAACACATGCCCCTCTCATCCTCAGTGCTGCCTAGGAACTCTCCCATCCACACTGCTTATTGGGCCAGCCTTCCTAACTTAGCTTTAGCAGTAGAATCGCTCTGCGGGCTTTCCGTTTGCAACAGATCAATAGCTCTTTCCCCAGAGCCCCAGACTAATAGACTAAGCAACTATGAGAAATAAATGGGTCACTTACGTCATCTGGATCCTCTCCAGCCAGTTCCTGGAGCTTCTGGATGATCTTAATGCACATAGTGCATTTCTTCCCTGGGGCGGGAGCCTCGTCCTCATCCGAGAGTGTCTCCCACTGTTGCAAACAAAACCTCGAGGTGATCAAATTCCACAACTCCTGAGAGAGGATGGTGCACTACCGTCTACCAAGTCAGGCCATTCATATATCTACTTGAATACTGTCTGCTCTGACCAGTTCTGCAGGGGACTTGGATGTATCCTCAATGAGTAGGGCAAGGAGAAGCGGTGGCACAGGGGGAATTTGTGGCAGCCATTGCATCTTGTCAGAGAGTGGGGGACCTGGGCTGAAAGGAAGTTTGGGGGGGGCCTTGGTACGAAGTTGGGGGCTGGGCCCCAAAATGCCCCACTGGTCGCCGTGGATCAGAAGTGACTTGATGGCACTTAACACATACACATGCACATACACATGAAGAAGATTTATTAAATTATGCATGTTAATAACTTTCCTGTAAGTGGGAAACGTGGAGAAAGAATGGCAAGAAGACACATGAGATGGAAACGGGATGAATGTCACACTCTTACCATCAGAGAGCTGCTCTGGAGGTCCCAACAGAATTGCTCCCTCCTGCATTCAACAGCTGTAGCCACATCCTTGCACCAGAACTCTGGACCCTGCAAACATGTCTCGGGAACCAGCTGGGATCCAGCCAAGGCTGTCAAAACAAGGGCCAACATTAACTGTGTGGAGATCAGAATACAACCAAATCTAATGTTATTCATTGCTCAACTTTGTAGTTTAGGTTCTTCTCCATAAAACAAGACAAGATAGCATTAGGGAGGTTGCAGCTGACCCCAAGTCTGAGGTCCTTTGGAAGTGGATAATGGTAACTGTTCCATTATCGGGAAATCTTAGCAGGACAGCAGCTTTGAGAATGCAGCTTTTAAAAAGGGTGAAAACTTATACTTGCCTGAAGACACAAATTAACACCCCCTACTTTCATCTCTTACCTGCACCTACAGCGGCATTCAGGCACAAGATGAACAACAAGGCCATTGGAATTCAGCAATTCAACTGCAGCTAGAAAAGCCACTGCCGAAAACTTTCGTCCAGCTAGGCTTTTTATAGCTTTCCCTTAAAGCAAGGTGGGGTGAATCTGAACTCTTGAGAGTATCTTAAAATCGATGGAAAGACTTATAAAGTCAAGGTTGAGGAGCTGTGGCCTTGACTATCCCCTCCTCTGTTTTCCTGTCCCCAACCAAATTTCCACAAGTTTTGTGAAAAAAAGCTCACAACAGAAATAAAGGATGTAAAGTGTGGTGGAAGTGGTTTGTACATTCAGTTCCAACCCTGAGAACAAATGTCTCAAAATGTGGCAAACGTGCTCAGACCACATCATCATCATGATCATCACACTTGTCATAATTGTCACACTTGTCATAATGATGGGAAGGAAGACCATTCTTCACCTTAAGGTGAGAGAAAAGAGGGGGAAGAAACCCCATCCCCTAGTCTCAAGTGATATGAGGGAGTAGGGAGAATCTCTCTGAATGACATTAACTGGAAATTGCTATGAATCTTCCTTCATTCTGTGTGCGTGTCAGTCACATTGCTTCCCTAAACCATCACAGTTAATATTCCCACATTGTTACAGCACTGTGAGACACTTTGGTGTAGCGGTTAAGTGCACAGACTCTAATCTGGGAGAACCGAATTTGATTCCCCACTCCTCCATTTGCAGCTGCTGGATGACCTTGGGCAAGCCATAGTTCTGACAAGAGATGTCATTGAAAGGGCAGTCCTTGAAAGAGCTCTCTCGGCCCCACCTACCTCACCAGGTGTCTGTTGTGGGGAGGGGAAGGGAAAGGAGTTTGTAAGCCACTCTGAGACTTCAGAGTCAAGGGCAGGGTATAAATCCAATCTCTTCTCTTTTCATCTTCTTAAAAAACTCCTCTTGCCTTAAGGTGTTCATCAGCGTGGCTGCTATTATCTGGGGTACACAATCCCCTTTTCACACAGTCTCCACTTCTGCTCCTGGATGTCCAATTCTCTATCCCCTTCTGAGAGAATCTAAACTACACTTTCTACCTCCTCACTTTAGCTCAGAGCATCACCTCCCCTAAACTCAGATGGGTTCTTGGACAGAGCCACCTTCTTAACTATCAAGGCCCATCGAGAAGATATTTGCAATTGTTACTATTCTGTTGTCTGAATTGCCACATTAAGCCATGTTAGTGGTTAGAGTGTCGGACCAGGATCTGGGAGACTCCGGTTTGAATCCCCACTCTACTGTGGAAGCTTGCTGGGTAACCTGAGAGCTGTCAAGCACTCTCAGCCTAACCTACCTCATAAAATTGTTGTGGCGATAAAATGGGGTAGAGGAGAATGATGGAAGCTGCTTTGAGTCCCCACTGAGGAAAAAGGCAAGGTACAAATGAAGTGAGTAAAGAAATAAAGTTCATAGGATAGACTCACTTAATAGCAACCAAACCCCAAACAATATATAATTAATTAATTTACTAAAACAATTATACCCTGCCTTTCTCACCCTGGACTCAAGGCAGCCTGCAATCTATATGTCAAATGGCATATCAGTAGTATAAAAGTGTTGTACATGTTTTTGAAAAATAGTTTCAGTTTCCCCACACTAACATGCCCTGTGCCAGACCCTGAGCCCAATGAGGTACTTCAGAAGAATTAGGAGAATGTTTGCTGTGTCAGTAGAAACCACAATAGACATCTCCAGATTGGGAAATTCCTAGGGATTTGGGGGATGGAGACTGGGAGGGTGGGATTTGAGGAGGGAAGGGACCTCAATGGTTATACTGCTATACAGCCCATGCTCCACAGCAGCCATTTTCTTCAGGGGAATGAAGTCTGGAGAGATCAGTTTTATTTCTGGGAAATCTCCAGGCCTCACCTGGAGGACGGTAACCCTAATACAAGGATTTCAAAAACACATCTAATGACCCCTCTCCAACATTGGTGTTGTGCAATGCCATAAATAACAAGACCACGGTCCTTCACAACTTCTTGTCGGAACAGGACCTGGACCTGGCATGTGTGACCGAGACCAGGGTGTGAGATAGGGAGACCATAGTTCTCTCCCAGCTAGCTCCTCCTGGGTTCTCAGTCCTTCACCAATCCCGGACTAAGAGGAGGGTTGGCCCTGTTCATTCAAAAGGATTACACCTTCAGAGTGCTTTCGCCGCCGAAGCTCACGAGCCTAGAGTGTGCTGACTTTGTGTGGATCTGAACCTGGGTCTCGCAGATCCCAATCTGAAGCTCTAACTGTTACCTCACAATGGCTTTCATAGGGTGGCTGCAAAGCAGCTGGGCCTAATTAAGTCATGCAAATCAGGTGGTATCAAGTCACGCAGAGGGTGCTGCCTAGGGATGCCAGCCTCCAGGTGGGACCTGAGGATCCCCTGGAGTTACTGCTCATCTCCAGACTACAGAGATAACTTTCCATGGAGAAAATGGATGCTTTGGAGGGTCGAATTTATGGCATTGTACCTCACTGAGGTCCCTGTCCTCCCCAGGCTCCACCTCCAAATCTCCAGGTGTTTCCCAGCCTGGCTCTGGATCCGCTGCTAATGGCCGGGGGTGGTGGTGGTACTTGGCAACCCTAGATTGCTGCCAGTAAAAACCCTTTCTTTTACTGACAGAAACAGTTAGAAACCCCCCCTCCCCCATACATTCTAATCTCCTCACAGTTGACGCCTGGAGTTGATGCCATTTCAAAAGGTATTGGGGGGAATTCAACGGTCCCTGAAGTTTTTTTTTTTAACTTTTCGGATTTTTCTGCAGTCTGAGGAAGGGACCTGACTACGTAGGAAAAGCTGTTGGGGGAGAGTGAGCTCTCTTTCGGCAGAAATAAGCATCCACACAGTAAAAAAACCCTCCCAGAATTAGTATATAGATATGGAGCAGAGTTCCATCAGTGGCTATTAACCACAAAGTATAGATAGGAACTCTCAGTCTGTGATGCTCTGTATTCTTGGTGCTTGAGGGGGTGGGGGGCAAGAGCAAGAGGGCTTATAGTGTCCTGGCCCCACTGCTGGACCTCCTGAGGGCACCTGGTGTTTTTGGCCACTGTGTGACAGAGTGTTGGACTGGATGATCCAACATTGGCTTCTCTTATGTTCTTATGTTAATAAGCAAAACTGATTTTACTCAACATAGGATGGAGTCACAAGCAAATAGAACAGTTGAATAACAAAAGGCAGCATCAGTATCTGGTATCTTTTGATACCAGTATTCTGATATCTTTTAATTTGCCAGTCTAGGGAGAGCAGATCTAGAATCTCTTTTGCACAAGTATGAAGCACCTACCTAATACTTAACTAAAATGAAAGACACAGTGCTCATTCAAAGTTTGGTGTAGTGGTTAAGTGCACTGACTGTGATCTGGGAGAACCGGGTTTGATTCCCCACTCCTCCACATGCAGCTGCTGGATGACCTTGGGCAAGCTGTAGCTCTGGCACAGCTGTTCTTTAAAAAGAGCAGCTTCTGTCAGAGCTCTCTCAGCACCACCTGCCTTACAGGGTGTCTGTTGCGGGAAGGGGAAGGGAAAGGAGTTTGTAAGCCTTTCTGTAGTGAAGAGCAGGGTATAAATCCAGTTTCTTCTTCTTCTTCTTTGTCTATGCTTCTATTATATATTTTAGGCCCTAGATGGCAGAGGCAGGCATTTGAGAGCCATTGTGGTATAGTGGTTAGAGAGCAGAACATGGACCTGGGAGAACCAGGTTCAAATCCCCACTCTGCCAAGGAAGCTCACTGGGTGACCTTTGGCCAGTCACTCTCTCTCATTCTCAGCCTAACCTACCCCTAAGAGTTGTTGTGAGGATAAAATGAAGGAGAGGACAGCAGTGTCATTGCTCTGAGTTTCCTTTGGGAGAAAAGCAGGGTATAAATATCCCAGTTAGAAATCCAAATCCTTCTCTTCCTTTTTGGGAGAAGATGTACGTAATTCACTGTGCATAACTTTTGATAGCTTCAGACTGAAGAGAATGGACTGCATATAGAAAAAGGAAACTCACTAAGAATCAGCTTAATAGTATGCAGTGATTAGAAAGGTAGTCCTGAAAGGCAGAGATAATTCTACCATTTGTTTGTTTGTTTGTTTTTAAAACATTTAATAGCTGTCTTTCCACCTTATAGGATCTAAGGGCAGCATACAATGTAAATAATAACAAAACACATAAAATGCATAGAAAACACTAGTTGAAATCAATAACTTAAAACTGCTGGCAGGAAGAAGAACTAATCCACTAATCAAATGCCATCATGAATAAAACTGTTACCTGTCTGTCTGTCTGTCTGATTTATACCCTGCCCTCCCAGCCAAGGCCGGCTCAAGGCCTAGTTCAGTGACTCCTACAGATCAAGAATGAGGGGGCAAGGCACGCCTTCCTTGGAAGGTTGATCCATTATCACAGGTCTGCCACTAAAAAGGTCACCACCAGACAAACTCCTTAGTCAATGGGACAGTCAAGAGGGCCTCTCCCTCTGATCTTAGTTCCCAGGCAGGAATGTATGGGAGACGACAGTCCTTCAGATAGCCCAGTCTCAAGCTGTGACTGCTGTGTTGAGCAGCACTTCCAAGCTGCAAACCTGACTTTCCGAGGGGAGTGTAACCCAATTTCCAATCCAGTTACCTTTACTGGCATGTAACACTTACAGACTCATATAGAACAAAAACAACAGCAACAGAAAATAGTACTTGCAAAAGGAACAAATGTAAAAGGAGTTACCATGTAAATATACCAACAAAGAAGACCAATCAATTAAATAAAGGGCGAATAGAAATGGCACCAGAAAGAAATTTGGCAACAATTTCCGTTATCTCAGGATCTGGATTAACAAGAAGAATAAGAATCTTTAGACCATCACAATATTGCTCTAATTGAGTCAAAATAGAGTTTAAATTTTTTAGACATAGCACATAGTAGAATGGGCAGTGAAACAAAACATGGGGTGGGGAGTATAACCCCATCCAAGACAGGAGAGATCTCAACTCCCTCATCAGCTTTTCTGCTATGTCTTTCAGCACTTATGTCTTGTCAGGATTATGTTTCGGCTTGGTCACTCTCGTCCAGCCCGTTACTGACTTCAAGCACTTAGTACCCTGACAGAGAAAATCTGAAGCTGAGGGCTGTTCCTAGAGGTAGCATCTTGTGTCTCAATGCAGGACACACAGCAAAGCAAGTCCACCTGTCCTAAGAGGACATAGCACATTCGGAATGATTCATAGTGTTTGGGAATGTCAGCAAACAGTAGCTATAGGTAACTTGGCCCATCAGATACAACTTTAACAGATTATTATATTTGTCAGAGACCAGAAATGATATGTAACATGGGGGCCACTCTTTCCACTGAACCTGTAGATGTCTACCCACCCTGTCCCTCACAGTGTGACCGCAGTAACCACATGACAAAATTGCTAAGAAAGACTGAAACCAGGATGCGGTGTGGTGATATTCATCACAGAACTTTACACCTATTGACCTCTCAAGAAAACATTCATTTCCCCAAAAGTAAAGCTGTGATGTGGTTTCCCCCCCCTCCCTTCAGCTATTCTGATATGCATTGGTCAAAGAAGCCATGGCCAGTACAGTTGCGCAAATGTGAACCTAGGGTTGCCAAGTCTGGGTTGGAAAATACCTGGAGACTTTGGGGGTGGAGTCAGGAGAGGACAGGGTTTGGGGAGGAGAAAAGCCTCAGCATGGTACAATGCCATAGAGTCCACCTTTCAAAGCAGCCATTTTCTCCAGGGGAGCTGATCTCTCTCAGCTGGAGATCAGTTGTAAAAGTGGAGGATCCCTAGGCCCCACCTGGAGGCTGGCAACCCTATGTGAACCAGATGCCAGCCATTTTGTAAAAGAGCTCAGATTTTTTTTCAGAGATGGAACAGCACAGAGAGTGGAAGATGGAATGTTATGTTGCTAGGCTTTCTGGAAAGAGTAAGTTAACAGTGGGGACCTGCAACAAAATGTTGCATATTATTAACATCTTTTTCATAGTATAGTTGGTTAGTGTTTAAATGGCTTTCTTGCAGTAATCGATTTGTTAGCCTTAACCTTTCACAAAAGTGTGTATGTCTCATATACTACACCACTGAAAAGCATCAGCCTTTATAAGACGAACATTATAGAGTGATTTAAACACAAGCCAGTCTAAGTCTCAGGTCTGAAAATGTCTAATGAGGGCTCTTTTATTGTCACATGTGGCAACTGGGATTTTCACTGTGTTAAGTCTCTTATTTTGCAATAAAGAACATGATAAAACATACCCTGGTAATGCCTGTTTTAATAAAATGTGCTCTTACTAAGTTTAAAATTGTTGTCTTTTCTCCCCAGCATGGATTTGTCAGAAGGCGTTTGCAAAATGCTTTTTCTCAAGGATCTTCCTGAAGTTTAAGAAACATACTGCATTTACTAATATGCATTAGTTTAAGAAACATACTGCATTTACTTTTTTTCAAGCAGAGAGAGAGTCATCTTATGTTTATATACAAGCTAATTATGCCCAGTATTATTCTGTGTATGTGTGTAAAATTTTTAGGGGGGTTGTCTTACGCTTGAATAAATATGGTACAATTAATTTGTCACCAGGCTGTTAACACTGCAGTTTTTCTTCTGGGGGAACAATATTCCCTTTGCATCTGCTTTACCCAGCAGACTCAACTGCCAACTTCCACAACTGCTTGTGCAGTTATCCCTCATTTAATCAGTTCTCAAGAACAACTGAGACTGGCTTAACATTGAGATGATTTAAAAAACAAAACAAAAATCACGACTTGTTTTTGAGCTTTCAAAATCTTTGCAAACTTTTGCCGGATCTGAAACCAGGCTTGTCTTACAAAGTTTTGACTTGTAAGGACCATATTGATATTGTGTTTAAAATCTGTTTATAAACCCAACTACATTGGTTAAAATTTACATGAGATTTTTATTCAGCATTGTATCTTGCATGAACAGCACCCACACATGGTACAAATAGCACAAGAAATGTATTTGCTTCTACCAACATTAGAAATAGAACAATGACAGGCTGATTTTTTTTTTTGAACCAGGAGATGTACTGGAACTTAAAAAAACTTCAACAAAAAGCATTTGAAGGTGCAAATAAACCCAGAAAATACTTAGCATGGCAATTAAAGAAAAAACGTGAAAATAAATTTATCACTAAAGTGATAAGAGATAATATTGAGATAATAGATAACAAAGGAATAAAAAGAGAATTTTTTAAATACTACGCAAAACTTTTTAAGAAGGAAAACAAAGACAGAAGAAAGATTAAAGAATACCTGCAAACATTAAAGTTACCAAAACCAACAGAGAAAATTAAAGAACTATTTAATAATCCAGTATCATTACAAGAGATCAAAAATGCAATAAATGACTCAAAATTAGGTAAAGCACCTGGACCGGATGGATTTACAGCGAAGTTCTACAAAACGTTACAGGAGTCAGTTTCACCGGTGTTACTGCTATTGATGAACGATATAAGAGTTACTGGAGAGGTACCAGAAACCTGGAAAGATGCATCCATCTCACTGATCCCGAAAGAAAATCAGGATTTGACCAATGTTAAGAATTATAGACCGATCTCTTTACTGAATAATGATTATAAGATTTTTGCTAAGATTATAGCGGATAGACTAAAAGAGCACCTTAAAGAGACTATACAAATAGAACAAGCAGGGTTCTTACCTAATCGACAAATAAGGGACAATCTAAGAGTAGTAGTGGACGCTATAGAATACTACGACAAACATCCTGAAAAGGAAGTGGGCTTTTTCTTTTTAGATGCGGAGAAAGCGTTTGACAATTTAAACTGGGATTTTATGTTTGAAGTTTTAGAACATCTTGAGATCGGCGAATATATGCTTAACTTCATTAAAGCAATATATAAAGAACAGAAATCCTCAATAATAATTAATACCGAAAAGACAGACGATTTTAAAGTTGAAAAAGGAACAAGACAAGGATGCCCGCTTTCGCCGCTGCTATTTATTTGGATTTTAGAAGTTCTACTGTTAAATGTGAAGGAAGACAAAGATTTTAAAGGCTTAACAACTAAAGGTTTTTCTTTCAAATATAGGGCCTTTGCAGATGATGTGATGTTTATAGTGGAAGACCCCTTATCCACATTACCACATTTGTTACAGAGAGTAAAAGAGTTTGGTGACTTAGCAGGATTTTATGTAAATAAAAACAAATCGAAAGTAATGTGCAAAAATATGTCAAATAAGAAACAAAATGAGTTACAAAAACTTACAGAATGTGAGGTGGTGAAAAAGACAAAATATCTGGGTGTAAACCTAACTATGAAAAATATTGATCTTTATAAAAATAATTATGAAAAATTATGGTTGCAAATTATGCAGGATATTAAAAAGTGGAATGTATTGAATTTGTCATTGCTGGGTAGAATTGCGGTGGTCAAGATGAATGTGTTACCACAATTAATGTTTTTGTTTCAAACTATTCCAATTGTGAAAGATGTAAAAACATTCAAATGTTGGCAGAAGGAGCTGTCTAAATTTGTGTGGGGAGGGAAAAAACCAAGAATTAAGATGAAAATAATGTGTGATGCCAAAGAAAGAGGAGGGTTTCAATTACCAAATCTAAGGTTATACCATGATGCAATATGTTTGACCTGGGTAGGGGCATGGACTATGTTACAAGATAGAATGTTATTGTCCCTGGAAGGTCATGATTGTAGATTTGGGTGGCATGCATATTTGTATTATGGCAAAACAAAAATGGACAATATGTTTAAACATCATTATTTGAGAAGAACACTAATGGATACGTGGACAAGATATAAAAACTTTTTTTCAGAAGAGATACCCATGTGGATTGTACCCGCAGAAGTCTTACATCCAACATCAAGATATAAAGGACAAGATTGGCTGAAGTATAGAGACTTATTAATAAGACATGGCAAGGATTTCAAACTGAAGGAGCAGCATCAAATTGACTTTGATTATGGTTGGTTAAGATATAGACAAATATATGACTTGTATAGAAGTGATAAAAAACACGGTTTCAGGGGGAAAAATAATGAAATAGAACAAGTTTGGGAGGAAGGTGGGAAAAAAAATGATTTCTAAAATGTATAAAGTCTTGCTAAAATGGTTTAATGCTGATGAAATGGTAAAAGAACAAATGGTAAAATGGGCGATAAACTTTAACAAAGACATTGAAATGGAATCTTGGGAATTTTTATGGAAAAATGCTATGAGTATATCTACGTGTTATAACTTAAAAGAAAATTGTTTTAAAATGATGTATAAATGGTATATGACACCAAAAAAAATTGCAAATATTGGTCAAAATATGTCCAACAAGTGTTGGAAGTGTAAAAAGAAAGAAGGGTCTTTTTATCATATGTGGTGGACTTGTGATAAAGCAAAGACTTATTGGTCAAAAATACATGCAGAAATGGAAAAAATCTTGAAATGTACATTTAAGAAGTTGCCTGAAATGTTATTGCTAGGACTTAAACTAGAAGAGATAAATGTAAAGAAAAGGACAATAATATGGTATATGATTACAACAGCAAGAATGGTGTATGCGCAAAACTGGAAAAATGAAAAAATACCAGAGGTGTGGGAATGGTTGAAAAAACTGTTATATATGGCTGAAATGGATAAGTGGACTAGAAAATTGAATAATCTTTACTCAGAGACCTTTCTGGAAGACTGGAAAGATTTGAAAGAATATGTTGAAAAGTATTGGGATATGAAAAACTATATCTATACATGGTTATAGTAGCATAAAGGAATAGAAATATATTATATGAATGTTTTAGTTAAAATTAGACAATGAAACTGTTTTTATTTAGAAATACATAAGAGTATAGAAAATAAGAATTGGTGTATAAGTATAAGTATTTTAAAGCTATATAACCGTTACCAGAAACGAAACATAGATATAAGTATTACTATTTTGAATAAAATGGAAAATGTGTTATGCTTCAGATGTGGTGGGAAACCACCAAAACAAGATAAAAATAGAATGTACAAATAGAACAAAATGTTATTTAATATGGGAAAAGGGATTTGTATAAGGTTAAATGTATTATTTTCGATGTTTTTTTTTTTTTTTTGAAAAAAATAAAAATTTCTTTACAAAAAAAAAAAAATGACAGGCTGATTTTTTGTGGCTCATGATTCCCTAACAATTCAAAATCTCTTGACTTTGGAAGCAGCATTTGTGTATTACATGTAGTTTAGCCCTCAGCTGCAAGGGACTGATATTTTGTGCATGCTCAAAGACGTACATGTTTTCATTACAATTCCATGGTTTAAATCCTGACACTGAAAACAGGTTTCTGACTAACAACAAGAAAGCCAACAGGACTCCTTTGACCACCTCCTAATCAAGTTTATTCAAAAGTCTGCTTCTCAGGCTGCAGAGAGGCAATATTCCCTCACCCCTACCCAAAAATTAATCGGTGGTGCTGAAGAAAGAAATTGCAAAACTAATTTTATTGCCTTAGTAAGCTAATTCTTTGAAACCGCAAAACCAGCACAGATACAAACATGCATAAAGAATTCTACATTGTATGTTTGTGCTTCAGCAAAATGCTCATACAGGAGCTTATTGTTTTAAGTTGCAACTGCTTGCAATGGTCTATTATTCCTAGCACATTCTGAAGATGCATGAGAAAGTATGTTGATTTGTAACAATGTATAACTTAACATTCTTGATTCCTTTCCTGTAACTGACATGCGCAAGAATTAAATAGAATACCTTTGCTTATGAGAATGATGTCAAATGTGTAGAAATGACACTAGTTTCATCCCACTGGACTTCTCCACCTCCTTAGTATAAAAGATTAAGCCCAACTGTAAACAGGGCTCGCTTGTATCTGAAACTGTTATTCAGATAGAGACTTATGGTACCATAAAATTTTGGCTTTTCCTATTCCTGGTGACTGTGTGCCTTCTTACTGACTGGACCGGGTTTTAAAATTAGTGCTTCAGTACCAGCTCTCTAATTCCTTCCTCAAAACCCATTTTATTTATTTTTTTGGATTTATATCCCGCCTAGCCAGCAGTCTTTATATCCCACCTAGCCAGCACAGTAATATGCAGTCTTTTGCCTTATCCCCTGAATACTCATTCTTAATTGCAACCAAATTGGAAGTGCATCATCACATTTACTCACTTTCATCCCTTTTTAATTGTGTCTTTCTCTGTCCTGCACTGTTGTTTTCTCATTGGCTACTTTATTTTAGAAAGCATGGATCTGTCTGCTTTTGTATTTGTAACTTTATGTGATGACCTGTATGCTTATGGTCCTATATATTAATAATAACAGTGAACAGTAACATTCACTATAATGCCAATAGCACAATCTTCCAATAAACCTTTTAAAATCTCCCAACCCTAAACAACTTCCATAAAATCAGAAGAGGGCAGGAAAAAGCCAGGTGTACTCAGCTGAAATGAGAATCCCCTCCACAAGGGATATTTGAAATTCAACTTAAAATTGGCATTTGTATTGGGGGGGGGGGGGGGGGTTATTCCTGAGCCACTGCTGCAGCCCATTTGAACCTAAAAGCATGGTAAAAGCTTGATAATAATAAAAACATCAAAAGGAAAGTAGGAAATCCATCCTGCCCTGCCTAGATCCAGCTCAGAATTAACTCCATGTAGGACATTTCTATCGCATTTTAATATATATTTTTGTCTGTTATTATTATTAATTATCCTTGAGCTACTTTGGGAGCCAACGTGGTATAAGCTATTACTTCGTTTATATCCCACGCTTTCTACACGGTTCTCCCCCATTTTTTTAATTAACCCAAATGAAGTAGGTTAAGAGCTGAGACTTTGTCCCACGTCAACCAAGAACCTTTATGGCAATTTGAACCCAGCTCTGTTGGCCAGATCAAAGTAAGTAAAAAAAGAAACAAACAAGAATCTTGCTACATTTTAAGGACGGCTACATTTATCGTGGCAAAAGCTTCCCTGGGCGGGCTGGAGCCGGCGGGGAAGAGTAGAGATGCAGTTTCTTCACGAGACAGAACACCGTATTTTTTTACTTTATACGATCGCTGCACACACGAAGTAGTGGCGCACGACTTTACTACCACTGAGTCATGCAGCCGGTACCGTTTTGCTAAGCTAAACTCATAGAGATGCTGGATGACAAAAGCCTAGAGCGGCACACGAAGGCGCACGCACAGAAAACAAAAAAACAGAAGACATCGCTCTTTAAGGCAGCACAGTAGCGTCGCTCTACCCCAGCCATCTCTACTGCCAAACCCTCAGTGTAGTTCTTGCGTTGAAACAACAGGGAGAACCGGGCAGGGACCGGAAGTGCCAGTAAATACGGCCAAGCGCATCGCCCCGTTTTTTTTTGTTCGGCCACCGACCAATGAAAGGGGGGACGTTTTGCCTCACTTCCGGTGGGTGTGTTTTTTGACGTCAGCACGTTTCGCGCCATTTCTGTCTGAGCCTCTTTTGCTGGTACCGTGCGTTGCCTTGTGCGGGTGGGGAATGTAGGATGCTTGTTTTGCTTCGCCCATAATGGGAGAAGGTGAGCGTGGTGCTAGGTCCTTTGGTCAAGGGGAAAGAGGGCTGGGAGACCAGGGCTGGTGTTTGCTGTTACAGGGACACGTAAGTGGTGGGCAATGTTCCCTCTAAGCTGTGGAGTGTTGTGAGCAAAAATTCCACTTTGTGAGCTACTGGCATCAAAGTTGTGAGCGAGCGATTTGGCTACTGCATTAATTAGATTGCCCTGGAGCCCTCCTTCCTGAGCTAAGACAAAAATGTGTGAGTTGGAGGCTAAAAAACTGAGCAGGCTCACACTAACTCAGAGAGAACACTGGTGGTGGTCAGTTTAGAGGCTGGTGTCTGGACTCCAGCAGAGGTAGGCAGTGGGAGTTAGAATTGTCGTATCTGTGTAACACTTGTCAGCACAGTTCCAAAGAAACTGAACATGAACTGAAAACAAACAGTCTCTCTTGCACCACAAAAACCTTATTTCAGTTTTGTGATCTGATCACTTCATCAGCTGCACAGAGCAAATAACTTTTACAGATTTGATTTTGTAATCTTTTTTGTTTGGTGCCCTGCTGGTAACTTTAGTTAAAGGGTAAGTGCAAGCCAATGGGAGCCACTGTAGTATAGATGGCTGTAATATTGTGTTTGAATGTGAGGCACCCAGGTTCACTTTGCCGTTGAGCCCTGATGCTCACTGGGTAGCTTTGGTCAAAATACTTTCCAGGCCTCCTTTTACTTTTTGCAATTTTACCTAGTTTGTTTTTCAAGCAGTTCAGGGCAGTGTTTATGAATCTTCCTTTCCTTATTTTATCTTCATGGCATCCCTGAGAGGTAGGTTTAGGTTGAGAGAGAGTTATTGGTCCAAAGACAATCATGAGCTATATGGTAGTGGGAATTTAAAACTCGGTCTCCCTTGACCATCACTGTTCTGCTGTATAAGTTACTTCAAGGTTTGTTGTGAGGAACAGTTAGGATAGCCCTGTATACCCTGCCCTGAATTCTTTAGAGGGAGGATAGGATATAAGAATCCCTGATTTTTTATTTTCTTCTCTTTTGCAGAAACCTCTTGCCTAGGTCTGTAGTCCATTCTGGAAGCCATGTTCTCAGAGCAGGCAGTCCCATCTGCCCACAGCCTCTTGACTTCCCCTTCTTCTGTTGCCTCTACGTTTGTCCGTGTGCCCGCGTGTACGTATACCAACTGCTCTCAGAACTTCAGGCTTGGGGAGAGGACCTTCAACCGGCAATATGCCCATATTTATGCCACGCGTCTCATTCAGATGAGACCCTTGCTGATGGAACGAGCCCGACGGAAATGGGGTAAGTTTGTGAGCAAAATAGTTTCCTCTTGTGTTGTGAATTTGGGAGTGTCAGTTGTCTGCAGTGAAAGTAGTATGTCAAGATCAGTGTGACTATACTGGAGCAAATAGTGTGATAATTGCTCCTTAACACATAGTATTCCATGTCCTTGCTATTATATACATTCTGGCCTTGCTTAGAAGGCATTACTCTGGAGTAATGTGCTGGAGAAGTTTGTGCTTACTGCAGAACTCTGCCTTAACTGAGTTCTGAATCAGGTTGGAAAAGTGCTTAGACATAAGATTATTGTAGTGTCATTTACTTAATAGACCACAGTTCCAGTCTTCCTTCAGTATGTTTAGGATTAGACTGTTAACTGGCTTAGAGCTACATACTTCAGTGTACTTGAACTGTGGCTTAGACTGTAAATCCCATCTCTGAGTTTTTACTTTGTTCCTGTGAGGAACAGTGGCCCACCTTAGCCAAGGAACTGCAACATATAGAACTTTTAGCTATGTAGGAAAACAACTGAAGTAGCCAAGCAGTGTCTCAGGAAGAATTCATAACAGTTAAAAATACTTTTTTTAATTAGAATTTTAAAAAATTTGTTTACTTTCTTAATAGCCTGTTTTTTTACTGGGACTTAAGGCAGATTACAAAATACAGAAAACAATTTCTCAATCTGTGTAAGACATCTAGAAAACAGTGCAATAGTACTAGGACTGCAGAATTAGAAAACAATGCAGACAAAAAAAAGTCTAAAGCATGATATACCAGAATGCAGAAAATGGACTACAAAGGTAGAAGGGAAAGGTGGCACAGAATTAGTTGCTCTCCTAAGCTCAGTAGCCCTTTTAAAATTGGGGGCCAGCCATTCGCTAATGCCATGCCCTACAATGGACAACCTCTGCAGTCCACAACTGTTGAAAAGTACCTGTAGAGCGAACTGGTTTGACTCACAAACGAGCCAGATCTTGCCCTTGTATTGATGGGAAAAGTCCTTCCTGGTGGTCATCAGAAGGCCTTAAATGTTGAGCATGTGTGAATGTCTGAGGTCTTGTAATGAACTCCAAACACCAAATAGCAGGGTACTTTTAATAGGTATCCATCTACCCCCTGGAGACCCCAAAGGAACTTACATCGTTTTCTTCACCCCATTTAATGCTTACGACAACCCCGTGAGGTAGGTCAGACTGAGAGTGTGACTGGCCCAAGGTCACCCAGCAAACTTCCATGGCAGAGTGGGATTTGAACCTTGGTCTCCTAGATACTCATCCAAGACTCAACAGGTAGACCGTGCACACAGTATTGTGCTATGCTAATGTTTGACAGTCTAGGAAAGGCACTGAATTAGTAATTGAAGTTTAGATGGGATTTGGTGCAGTTTCACAGGTTGTCACTAGAGTGCAGCATCTGTTCTAGTTTCTGTGAAATGTTGCTGTTTTTAATAAGAAATTACAACATTAGGTTTGCCTAGTCTGCATAGGACATACCATGGACTTACTGCAAGTGGTCCTGGGCTATGCACAAAACTTGACTGGGCAAAAACATATGATTTGATGTCTGGTTAATGGCATGATCTTCCATGTAACATTACTCCCTTAGAATGCATGTGGGTATGTTCCCTTACGCAGCCAGCTAACTGATGGCTCCTGGGCCCTGAAAGCTGCATAGCTCCTATCCTGGTGTTGCTTGCCTGCATATTGAATAGAAGGAGTTGGAGCACAGCATAGGTGGTAGAGTCTGCATAGAGGAAGGACCTGAAAAGCACCATGTAACACCAAGGTAGGAAAACATGCTTGCTTGAGGATTCAGAAATGAGTTTCCCAGCCTTGGTAACTCTTTAAAGTCATTGTGGTGTGAATTCTTTTGCAAAGTTGTGTCAGCGCTAGAAATGCACCTTTTCTTCCGATCTAGAGTGGCACGTGGCATAGAGTGAGACTTCTTAGAGAATGGATGGCAGGGAGAAAGGCGGGTCACAAAGTTTCATTTTGAGGAATCCTGTGGAACGGAGGAGGGAGGCAGAGCCCTCTTGGATGAGCCATTTAGTATTCATTCATGTGGGAGCAAGTGTGTTCCCCTTTTAGCGTCTCAGCCCAACCAACATCCCTGGTCTGTGAAAGACTCCCCATACTTCACTTGTCATCTTTGTCTTGAAGGGAGCAAAATTACAGTGAAGAAACTGTGTGAGCTGCAGATAGCTGAGAAGTGCTGTGTGGTGGGAACTCTCTTCAAGTCGATGCAGCTTCAGCCCTCCATCCTGCGAGAAATCAGTGAAGAGGTAATGGGAGTGGTCAAATCTGTTTGTAAAGTCCATGCATGGCAACCATTTAGTGGAATGACTAAAATCTGTCATAACAAGGAGAGCTTTTTTTCACTTTATTGTTTTTTTCACCTAATTAAATCTACACAAGAGCTCTTCCACTCTGTCATAAGAGTATTGCAAACTAGGGGATGGACTCTACCACACTGGCCCTGCCTCTTAATCCCAGGCATCCCCAGGTGGAAGAAGCTGCTTCTCCATCAGAGGATTCTTTGCTTTGGAGGAAGGTTCTGCCTTTAGCTGAGTGGAGAGGTAGGATCCAATCCCACTGATTTTTCAGCGTGTCCTGCAATATCTTTGTCTCTCCCTTCTCTTCCCTGCCCCATTTTTTCTTTGCTTAATAGTTAAGCTGGAAGAAGACATTTTATGAACCTGCTTGCGCATTACTTAATGATCTTTTAGTTGTACCATGTTTTCAAGGTACATACTACCCACTTGGGGCAGCAAAATGACTTGAGACAGCCCTGCCTTATAGCTAAGCAAAAGGAAATAAACACGGCTTGCCTCCCTCTATTTCCCCCTTCCCTCTGCTGCCCCACCAGCCACAGCCAGGGCACTCACCTGGAGCTTCCTTCTAGAGCCCATTGTATTTCTTCCCACAACGGGCCTTACTCCTAGTCATATATAAAAACAAAGTTCCATGGCTTTTTTCAAGCCTCTGGTTTCATTTGGTCTTTGATCTTCTAGATTAATGAATGTATTTGTATCCAGATTTTTTTTTGTTTTATTACAAGTCCACCATAAATGATAGACTGTCCCTTCATGTTCACATTTCCAACACACATTTGAAATGTTTTTACATTTTAGCTAATTTCTCTGGTGTCTTATACCAATGATACATCATTTTATAGACATTCTTTTTGAGGTTATAATTTAATGTAAAGTTAAGACCCTTCCGCCATATATTTTCCCATTGTTCCATCTGTATGTTATACCCAAAGTTTTTAGCCCATTTTACCACAGATTATTTCACCTGTTCTTCCTCTGTCTCAAATTTTAACAAATTTATACATTTTAGCAATAACATGTTCACCATTTGTACATAATGGTGCTTCAAATTCAGTCTTAACTTGTTTGAATCCATAAAATCTTTTGTCTCCTTTAAGCCTTTCTAATATATCCTTCTGTTATCAAGTCTTCTCTTGATTTCATTTTACATTCCCCCTTGGGAGAAATCTAATGTATCACAATATGTTAAACACTTATATTTAGTTATCATTTCTTGTCTATAAAATGTTTCTTGTGTTGAGATCCACAAGTGTGTTTTCAGACACAACCTAGGTTTGTATTCCATATTCTCAAAATGGCATGCCTAATATTTTTGAAATTCGCATTAACTTTACCACAAATAGCTGTGCCAACCCAATCTCAAACCATGTCCTTTTAACTCCAATAACCTTCTGTTTCTCAGTAAAACCCATTCTTTCATCCACATTAAACAGCAAGCAGCGAAGTATAATTTCAGATCAGGCAGACCAGTCGTCCTCTTTCCTTTATGTCTTGTAATACCTTAAGTTAACTCATTTCCCCCCCACCCCCCCACCCCCCGGTTGCCATACAGATTAAGATATATCCTTCTGCCATTGTTTAAATGGTACACTGGTTGTCAAAACAGGTATTGTCTGGAACAGGAGTAACATTCTGGGCAAAACATGCATCTTAATCACAGGTATTCTCCCAGCGACAATTGCACTCTGTCCCGTCTTAACATATTTTTAAAAATTTCATTCCATGTCTTAACATGATTGTTTTGAAATAACATAGAGATAATATTTGTCAACATAACACCCAGATATTTTACCTTCTTTTCAACTTTAAAACTCATTTTATTCATCAGTTCTGTTTGCTCTTGTACTTTCATATTTTTGTTAACATCTTTGTTTTCTGTTTATTAATTTTAAAACCTGCTAAATTATGTACCAGATTCTTTCAATTTAGCCATTCATAACAGCTCCCTTTAAAGGAGCTTCCAAAACTAACACCAAATCATTCGCAAAGGCTCTTAGTTTATAAGACTCTTTTTTAATCTTTACATCCCCAGTCCTCTCATCATGTTTTATATCTCTATTCAGTATTTCAAGAACTAAGTTAAGCAAGAGAGGCAACAGTGGGCAACCTTGTCTGGTTCATTTTTTAATCTCACATGGTTTAGTTAACCACAATTATTTGTGCTGCTTGTGACATGCGGATCCATTTCACCCATTTTATAAAGTTCTCTCCAAAATTCATATCTTCTAGAACCCCAAACAGAAAAGGCCAGCTCAGATTGTCAGACGCTTTCTCTGCATCTAAAAAGATCATTGGGGCTTGTTTGTCATTATGGTTTTCCAGATACTCCAAATTTTTAACACAGTTCTGACATTATCCTTCAACTGCCTTTTAGGTAAAAATCCTCATTGGTCTTCATGAATAAGTTCTTGCAAATTTGTTTTCAGTCTTTCAGACAAAATGGTTGTAGACAATTTATAATCATTATTCAATAGTGATATTGGTCTATAATTTCTTGTCAAGGTTATGGCACTCTTACCCATCTTTAGGTTTTAATGTTATATTGGCCTCATTTCACGTCTCTGGCATCTTTCCTCCCTGTATTTTGTAGAGATTGCAAAATTTCATCCTCAAAACACTTATAATACAAACTCCCATTTGTCCACCTGGTCCAGGAACCTTTCCTGGTTTAATTTTTTTATAGCTTTCTGAGATATTCATTTATTTTTAATGACAACAAATTAGATAAATTAGATGATAAATTAAAGTAATAATTATAAAATGTTTTTGAATAGCCACATTATCTGTTAAAATATTATCTTGTAATTTCAGTATCATTTTCTTTTATCTTTCCTTTCTCAATTTATATGCCAATCATTTTCCTGATTTATTTGCAAACTCAGACCTTTTTTGTTTTTCATAGTTTAATTTTATTTCCATATCTCTTATTGTTAGCATAGATATTTGTTGTTGTACGAGTCTTATTTGTTGAGAGATATTTAAATCTCCCGGTGAGGTTTTTAATTCCTCTTTTAATCTCATCCAAAATATTTTGTATTTTCTCTTGTCTCTTCTTAAGTTCAGAATTATATTGTATCAAGTGCAAATGATCTCTTTTAAAATCTTTACTTGCATCCCAAACCATTCTCAAATCAGTACCTTTGTTTAGATTAATTTTAAATAATTCTTTTAAATTACTTTAAGTAAGTTAATTTTTTCCTATCTTCAACAATTTTTTTGTAACAACGCTTTATTTAATTTCCATCAAAAGGCATTAGATTTTCATTTATAAACCAAACTTAGAGGATTGTAATCTGAGAAAGTCTTTAATAAAATTTGGTAAAATTTCTACTTTAGACACCTTCATGCCTAACAGTGCAATTCTAAAGAGAGTTATTCCAGTCTAAGCCTGTTCATTTCAATGGGTTTAGACTGGAATAACTTTCCTTGGGACTGCACTGTAAGTCTCTGGAAATCCAAATCATACCTCTGTCTTTCTGATAAGTAAGTGTACTCTCTTGAACAACCATTTTTCTGTCTCCATATATCAAACAAACCCAGATTGTCCATCAAATTAAAAAAAAAACTTTTGGCAGTTTACCTTGTGTAAATTTAATTTGTTTTTCAAAAAGTCTGTCCACTTGTGGCGAAATCACGCCATTCCGAAATCCTAAGCATCTCTAGATAAAGGAGCACAAGTTAGGTGCTGGGAAAGACCATTCTTTGCCAGTTGCAGACAAAACTAGGTTAGATGGACCAACTTTGTATATGGCAGTTTTTGTATGTTGAAGGTATCTGTTGAAATAAACATGTTACCGTTTCTCGGTCTGAAATCTCTGCCGTGCTGGTGTGGTTCAGTCATGCTATGCCAGAAGAGATGAGCAGAGCTCTTTTGTTCACTGACTGAGACTAGTAGGCTTCTTGGCTATCTAACAGAGATCATCCAGGCCATCACCACCTCTCCCTTTTTTCTTTGGGTCACTTGCATGATTACAATAGAAAAACAACAAAACAGTACTTAAAACAAGATCATAGGACTGGCTGGAGTTTTGAAAGCAGAGATGATGAGTGAAGCATCTTGAAGCGTTTATTGAAAGAGAACTCTTGGCTTGTTTTAGACATCAGTGTGATTTTTATTCTTTCTGTTAAACCATTCATCTCTCAGTGCTGGTCAGAATAATACGTTAAATCGATATGCTTTCACCTAGTCTTTGCTTCCTTTTAAAATTAAAAACACCCCCTTCTTCTGTGCAAAAGAAGTCCAGTTCACTTTGTTATTGAAATACACTGGGAAAGTTTGGAGACTTCGGGTGAGGCTAGGTTTTTTAAAAAATGCTTGTTTTTGTGCCTCTTATTAAGTAGGCTGAGACAGGAATTTGGCAGGAAAAACTTTACCTTACTGTGCTGCTTGTTAAAAATTTGCAGAAAGAGGGCAGCCCTAATCCAAACAGACTTTTTCTTAATGATGAATTAACACTATATGTCACTCTGGAAGCTGGGGAAGCATCAGAACAACCAAAACTTGAATTTATTGGTTTCATTGCTTCCACTTTTATCCTGCCCTTTTTCCAGGGAGATCTGGGCGGTGTACATAATTCTCATCCGTTTTATCCTTGAAACTATCCTGTGAGGTTAGGCTGAGAGAGAAGGACTGCCCTAAGGTCAACCAGTAAGTTTCATGGCAAGTGGGGATTCGAACCCAGGTTTTGCAAGTCTGAGTCCAACACACTAAGCCCTGCACCACACTGTCATTTTCTTGCACTGTTCAGCTTGCATCACCTCTGCTAGTCTCTTGTGTGTACCATTTGGAGCAGAATGGGGATGAAATGTTCCCTGTGTGGCTTATAGCTGTCAAGCTTGCTGAATCAGTATGATTGACACCTGAAGAATTCACTGTCTGGAAGCCTTAGCCTGTTGGCCACGTGGCTCAACTCTTCATTAAGTAAGGTCTTTACTAGCTTTGGAAGGACTGCAGTTGAATAATAAGTTAACTTGCCCTGCTAATGAACTCCTTTCAAACAGCACTTAGTGATTGTAAACACATGTGCTGGAGCCGAACCACCAAAGATTGGCTGCAGGAAATCACTGACCAGATGAGTAACATCACTTTTGGATAAATTTCCAAAACTGTTCCTTGCCATAGTCCTAGATGCCAAATCTTAGAAGGAAACAACTTATGAATAATTGCTTGCACATTTTTTTGGGCTTTGTGAAGTCGGCTCCATTCTTCGTAAGATAATTTTCCTTTACTGGCATGCTTTTTCTCTTGGTGTTTTATTTGTGTTACTCCTAGTGTTCTATAATGTGCTGTGTTCATAACGATCTGAAACTCAAGTCCATACGGCTCTTAAAATATCAAGTGTACAAATTACCACTCTCAACAGATGCTCGTCTTTCCAACATGCACCAGTCCCATGACAGCATATGTGGATGATGGGGAGGGGTTCTGGGACCAGCACAGCTCAGACCCATGAAGCTCACTGTATAGCTCTGGACTAATCTCTCATCTTGGCCTGTCTTACAAGGTTGTGAGATAAAATGCCACTCTGAGCTCAGTATAGAAAGGGCTGGATAAAAAGGTAATAGAGTGTGGATATGTAAATACAGGTAGAATTTTGCGTGTCTTCTGTTAATAGAGTAGTTCAAATTTTCTTCACTGGGTAGCTGCAGCTTGCTGAAAAGAACATGTTGGTGTCTTAAGGCTACAGACCCAGTTACCTAAAGCTGGAGATGAAGTGATGTAGGACATGGTTTCACATACAGTATCCTGTAAGCCTGCCCAGCATTCTTATGAACTTTTCAGATGAGTTATGAGAGCAGCGAATGAACTATGATGCCAGTTATGTGAGACATGAAAGTGCACTAGGTAACCAGTGGGAAGATGCCTATAGGGTCAGAGTACCATTTTCTGAGATTGCCACCTCCAGGTGGGAGGTTAACACAGAGAACACTCTCTCACACACAAAGCCATAAGGCTACAGGCTTATACCAGCAACTCCATGAAGGCATACACTCCAGGCATGTACACAGCCTTATGCCCCCTCCTGCAAGACCTCATTTCCATTTGCTACATCAAAGGACTTCACAACTGGGTGTGAAGACAGCAGGGTGCTTCCTGAGAATTGGTTCCCATGCCCAGCACTCCTGTCATCCCGAAGACAGATGGCAGATGCAGCTGACGTCAACATCCTGTCCTGACCATCAGGTAGATCTGAATATTGACCACTCTTATAGCACCCCCTTAGTGGCTAGAGATAGAGAATGGACCATCTATAGGCTCTCTTGAGATGGCATCATATCATGCCATCCTCCCAGGTACCACCTCCCAATAAAAGCTGCTCCCCAAGAATCACAAGTTAGTTCTTAGACCTTCAGTCCTATTCCTTGCTTATCTCCCTTCCTCCCTCACGAACCCTTGGGTGCACCACTGGGGTCTGCCACATGGCTTTCTGCTGGTTCAGAACCATGATCCTTTGTCCTCTTCCCAAAGACTTCTCTCTCTCGTTTTCCAGACAGATTCCACTGATACATATAGAGGTAAATATCACCCTCAACGGAAACCATCAAATATCCTGCTCATGCAAACATCTCTGTATTTCTATCTAGTTTCCTAGTTCTGTATAGCTGTGTGAATGATAGTGTAACATTGTTTATAAATCTTTTATTACATTTTTAGTAAACAATTTATCTTTTATACTTTAACTTGAGTCTGTGTCTGTCCCTGAGAAGCCTTGGTGAAGCGCCGCCTGTGTATACATAGGCAAGATCCCGTAAAGCCGGCTGCATATTGTTAAGAAATAATGTTTCCCCAAATATTAATAAATAAAAGAGCAGCCAGGCCAACAATCCAGCCTCTTTTGATGCTCACCCAACACCCTTCCTTTCCCCACTATGCACAGAGGACTTGGGGGGAAAGGCAGAGGTCTTGTCTCCTTTCAGCTTCTCCCATACTTCAGCACCCAAGCTCCCGGCCTCTCCAGCTGTTTCTTACCTTTCCCAAACTGTAGTGCAAGTGAGAATTCAAGAAAGAGGATTATGAGAACATTAAGAGCAGTTGTGCCAGATCAGGCCAAGGGTCCAACATCCTCCTTCACATTGCAGTCATCTACAGTGTTCCCTCTAAGCTGAGTTAGTGTGAGCTAGCTCACAGTTTTTTAGCCTCCGGCTCACACATTTTTGTCTCAGCTCAGGAAGGATGGCTCCAGAGCAAACTAACTTATGCAGCAGCCAAATCGCTTGCTCACAACTTTAATGCCAGTAGCTCACAAAGTAGAACTTTTGCTCACGAGACTCCACAGCTTAGAGGGAACATTCACGACCCCCCTGGAAGGCCCTCCACAAAGGACACGGATGTCAGAGGCATCCAGCATCGCTATTCAGAGGGTTACTGCCTTGAATAGAGTTTCCGTTTATGCATTGTAGCTGGTAGCCATCAGTGGACCTATCCTCTATGAATGTCTTGAATGCCCTTTTAAGGTAGTGGAAATCACTACATCCTGTGTAAAAGAATTCCACAAATCAATTTCTTCTTGAGTAACAATGTACTTCCTTCTGTCTGTCCTGAATTTACTTCCTATTAACTTGGGGGGGAGATCTGCATTCTGCTTGCCAGAGACCATGCAGCCCCTCCCTTTGGCAGCTGTATTTGTGGATGCCTGGTGAAGGGAAAAAAATGCATATGAACCAGATGGGAAGTGTGGCACATGGTGCTTTTTCCCACACACAAGGGCTTTTGCAGTGCCATGGGTGTGCTTGTACTCATACTTGGAAAGCAGGGCAGCAGTGCACAGTGGAGAGGAATTGGGCTAGTGAATGAAGTTCCTAAGTTTCGTGTGTGTGTGTGTGTGTGTGTGTGTAAGCTTGAGACATGCTGCATTGCTTTTAAAAAAAACAAAGCAAATGGGGTTTACAAGGAAGAAATGATAGCTGGTTGTTGCTTCTGAGCTCCTTTATCAAGATAAAAGGGACTATAGTAGATTGCTTAATTAGTAAAATGAGGACTAGGCTAAGAAGAGACAGAACTCTCCTGCTGTCCACCAGCAGAAAAATTCTGTACATGGAGTGACTTCTGAGGTCTTGGACCTGCCTAATCCAGCTGGTAATTCACATATTACTACCATGATTTAATGGAAGTTCTTGCAAAGGCTGTTTTAAAAAGACACTGTAGGTCACTATTGGCGCCTGGACTTACTATACCAGAGCCGCTTTCCCTCCTACCTAGTTCTGCAGCCAAACATTGCGGTTAATTACTTTTTGAAAAGGAAGCACCATAAAACGTTGCATGCACTATTCCAGAAGGAGCAGTAGTGACTAAACCTTGGTGTTCATAGTTGCAGGAATGTTAGGTTTGGCTAATGTGGACCTAGCCACCTCACCGGGGTGTCTCAAGCAGAAATTTTTCTAAACAAAATTCTGGATCTGCTGGCAGAATAGTTTCCTCTTGGAGATCAGCTTTGCCATTTCCTCACACCATGGTGTTGTTTTTCCTTGATAGCACAATCTGCTACCACAGCCTCCCCGCACCAAGTACGTCCACCAGTTGGATGAGCTGATCTTGGAGGATGAGCTGCAGCGAATCAAACTGGAAGGAGCCATACAAATTGACAAGCTGGTGACAGGTATGATGGCTAAAGTGGGCAAACAAAGATCCGAGGGCCAAGGCATAGCTTTGATCCAAGCCGCAGCTGTTGAGCAACCCGCATGGTGGCATGCAAGAGTATAGAATTCCATGCATTCCCAACTCCATGTTTCTCTTGTAAGGTAGATGTAATGGGGGAGATACTTGCGGGCAGACTGGTGGGAAGGGGGGTGGTTAACCTATCCCCTGTCTCTTGATTCTCCCATGCATGTCCACTGAGTGGTAGGAGAGCCCAGATAGCTGACCATGATGACATGAAGCACATTCCTGCACATCATGTGTGTGGCTGAATCAGCATTGAGCGGCTGTAACCCTGCCCCTTCCTTTTCCTTTCCCAGGGACCATCCTTGCTGTCTATGGCTCAGAAAGAGAAGATGGGAAGTTCCTTGTTGAAGATTACTGCTGTGCAGACATGCCAACCCAGCTGCCCATGATGGGGCCCAGTACAGATAGGTGAGGCTCACCATAAGGGCATTCCCCCCCCCCCCCCCCCCGATCACATTGAGGGTCCATCTAGGTCAGTATCAGGATTTCTAACAGTAACCAGCTTGGAACAAAATTATGGAACAGTATCTGGTCTTTCTGCTCCTGGTGAAAAAATATAGTGGGAGGAGAATTTTTGGTCCTGCCTGATCAGTCTCGTCTGCTATTGCTAATGCAGAGCTGGGCATTTATACTGGTTTATGAGACCCTGAGATTAGCACTGGTCTTGTTGGAGATAGCTTTGCTACACATTCCCTAGCAATGTTCTGACTCACCTTGCTATCTGGGGAAGGGTTGGAAGAAGGAATCTGTGCTTTGTATTTTGTCCTGCAGGTTTGTCTTGCTAGTGTCAGGTCTGGGCCTTGGAGGCAAGAGCGGAGAGAGTCTCCTGGGCATGCAGCTCCTGGTGGACATGGTCACGGGGCAGCTGGGCGCTGAAGGAGAGCAGAGCAGTGCAGCCCTCATCTCTCGAGTCATCCTGGCGGGTAACCTGCTCAGCCAGAATACCCAGAGCAGGGACACCATGAACAAGGTGAACTGCCAACTGGAGTGTTGCTAAGTTGTGTGTACAAAATGTTGTACCCCAGGCTGTCTTTTTTGAGATGCCTCTTCCAGCTTTGCTTGGAGGCACAGCAAGCAGGAGTTCAGAGGGGCTTTGAAGTCTCCCCTCCACTCCCACATGGCTGATGTCACAGTATGGAATTTTTGTGAACTTACAATTTTACAAGGAACTTTTCATGCCAGCCCTTTCCACTGCTGAGGCAGTATTAGATGGCAGGCTTGCCAGCCTCCTCTCCCAGAGAAGGAGAGATTCCAGAAGTTTCCAAGATAAACTGTTAAATGTTTGGTGCCAGGAATCCAAAGTTCTGCATTTTGATTACCTCTCTATTTTTGGTAAAAACTCAAAATTTTACTGTGTTCTCCTCCCACCCTTTCTCTCTTTGACATCAGAGGTTATCTTGGATCTGCAAGGAAGCCTATACTAGAAATTGCATGCAGTACCCTCTTCTCTCTTTGTTTTGTCTCATAAGAAGGGAGGAAAGATGGTGGGTGGTCTTGTAGCCATCTACCAGAAAGTTCTAACCTTGTAGATTATCTCATTAGGTCTCCATTTTACCAGTTAAATATTTATCCACCCCCCCACCCCCAAACTTATCTCTTTGCACACTCTTATCCAGGCCAAATACTTGACCAAGAAGACTCAGGCTGCTAGTGTGGAGGCTGTGAAAATGCTGGACGAAATCCTACTGCAGTTGTGTGTGAGTGCCAGTTTTCAACATGGGGGGATGGAAAGATTCAGTGGTGTTGGGGTCTTCTCTCTCTAGGTCAGCTTCTTGGTATTGCTAAGAGTTTCTCAGCCAAGGGGGTGGGGAATTAAGCCTCCCCGAATAGCTACTGAGGGGACAGCCCAAGACAAATTAGCTCTCATCCAGGGCTAAAAAGACAAGTCAAAAGGGATAAAGCAAAATTGGGGCCATAAAGATGTCCAAAATATTTCAAGGATTCCTGTGAACAGAAAAAGGATTCCTCCTTCAAAACAAGAATTGCTTTTCTTGTCAACATCAGTCAGTGCAGGCGGGGTAATAACTGTTTCTGAAGTTACTTTGCTCAAGCATTGACGCTTGGGGAACTCTGTATTTAAAAGAAAGGAGAGAACTGCACGTGGGGAATTCATTATGAAGATACATTCTGGGTTTTGAGGGTGTCCGGGAGGAGGATCTTGTGCTTCCTTTTAGCAACTGGTCATGTTTCCACGGGAAGGCTCATTCATTGTTCGTATTAATGATAGATGGCCTGAGTTTCCAAAAGGACAGGCAAACCGTAGTTCAGAGCTTGCTAGTCTGCTTTCTTGTGTGTCTAGGTACAGAGCAGTGCTAGAACTAGTTTGTCAGTTCTGACATCATGCCCAGTAATATTCAGTGCAAACCATGATTTGCAAACTCATCCCCTACCCTAGTTTTGGACTCTGTTTTACTGGCAGACTGCAAAGCATGGCTTGTCAATGCAGGTGCTGCAATAAACCATAGTTAAGTTTCCTTAATAATGGTTTGTGATGCCTGAATTAAGCCCACAGCTCATTTTGTAAATTTCTGGCCGTGGGGCTACCTCTACTGAAGAAGTTGTGACTCTTCACTGACTGTCTGCTTTACCCTTTCAGATGTCTGTGCCTGTAGATGTGATGCCTGGCGAGTTTGACCCCACCAACTACACACTGCCTCAGCAGCCGTTGCATCACTGCATGTTTCCTCTGTCGAGTCCTTATTCCACGCTGCAACTGGTCACCAACCCCTACCAGGCGGTTATTGATGGTGTCAGGTAAAGGCAGATTTTCTCCTTGCAGAAAAAACATCATTTCTAGATTCTCTTTGGCAAGTCATACATCTGGCAGCGAAACTGGTTATTGCAGTTGTGGGTCTCTGCCAAGCTTTAGTGTCACCATTTTACTCCTAAAGAATTTGTCCTTCTCTGTTTAGGTTTTTGGGGACATCTGGCCAGAACATTAGCGACATCTTCAAATACAGCAGCATGTCCGATTACCTGGAAATCCTGGAGTGGACTCTGAGGATTGGGCATATCAGTCCCACAGCCCCGGATACACTTGGTAATTTCATTAAAGGCATTTAGGGACTTTCAAATAGTTGGATGGGCCAGGAGAGCACTGACTAAATGAGGGCTCATTTCGTAGCAAGAGCTCCTTTGCCTGTTAGGCCACACACCCCTAATGTAGCCAATCCTCCAAGAGCTTTCAGAGCTTTTCTTACAGGGGCTACTGTAAACTCTTTGAGGATTGGCTACATCAGGGGTGTGTGGCCTAATATGCAGAGGAGCTCCTGCTACAGAATAAGCCCTGAATGAGTATGTATTGTAGGGGCTGGCCAGCCTGGCAGGAATACGTAGATACATGCAGAAGCCCATCCATGTATTGCTGCTGAAACCTCCCTTCTGCATCTTCTACTCTGAAAGTATTTGGAGAATAGGATTGTGTAGGTAGCACTGGACAGGAACATGCTGTTCCTCACTGAGATTATGTCTCTCACCATTTCTTAAAATTAGAAGCATGTTTTAGAGTTGCACCAGAGGAGTCGGCTTTAAATTCGCCAGGAGCCTAGTTCGAAGCCCAGTAAGCGAAGGCAGTATGGCTCCGGATGTAGCGGAATGTACTGCACACAGCAACAGAAGTGTTCAAGATAAATTATCAAGGGTGTCATGTTTTCCTGCAGGATCCTAGAGGGGGTGACTGAGAGCCAGAACTTGCTCACTGTCTCTCTAACATGCCACCCTCTTTTTTTCCTTTCTCACCTTCTCTGCTATTTTCTTCCTGCCACTGCTGCTGTTGAGTGGTAGTAAGTTTTACACAATGAACATAAAGATGTAAAATTCTATTTCTGCCAGTAAAGTGGTTCGTTTAAATTTTTAATAATATGTAATAAAAGCCTGAATAGGAATCAGGGGGCCATGGCAGATGGGGGTCTTGCACTGACAAAATGCATGCCTGCTGTTTCACCCTCCCTTACAAAGCACGTGGTCACAGACAGTGTGTGTCTGGATTGAGGCCATGCCAGTATGTGTGTGTCTTAAAATGTTTCCCTGCATTGCACCCTCCTTTATAATTTCCCAGATTCTCCGTTCTCTTCTCCCTTCCAACTGAGCCTGTACCCTGCCTGACATGGGGCAGCTCCTTAAAGGCACCTCTTTGTCTTCCAGGCTGTTATCCATTTTACAAGACTGACCCGTTCATCTTCACTGACTGCCCTCATATCTATTTTTGTGGGAATGCACCTTTCTTCAGATCCAAAGTAGTGAAAGGTAAGGCAGTAAAGGAGGGTGACCTGATGTGGGGGGAGCAGGCCCCAAAGAACGCTGAAGGCTTTGACTTCTCCTGGCCGGCTCAAGGCCTGTCTTAAGAGTCCTGTAGGCTTCCTATAAGTGTTGCATCTGGATTTAGATTCATTTTTCAGAATTTACCTTAAGCAAAGTTTGCCAGTCCTGTAATCTAGCAGTCCCATTGGTAGGCATAGAAAGTGTTCTATGTGTACTTTTGAGTCCTATCACCCTTTAAAGACTTCCAGGATTTCTGTGGTACAAGCTTTTGAGATTCAAAGCTACCTTTGTCATACCTTAAGCAGACTTCGTATTTCAGACCTCTTCTTATCTTCTTTGTTCCAACCCTCAGTGAGAAGGGGGTAAGACATTTAAACTCATGGGGAAAGAAAAGAATTCCTTGGCTGTTAATCTGCAAATCCCTCCCTCTGCCCACTGGGGCTCAGGACTCACTTCCATCCTGACTCTATAAAACTCACAGCCAGTCAAGGGAGAAAAGGAGATCTGGGATATAATCCTCTGCATTCCAGTGTTCCAGGCATTAAATATAACAGATTTATCCATGCCATGTCCCAAAGCTCCAAAACATGAGCTTTGCCAGATTCTGCTGGGATTTATGACTCTAGAGTGACGGCTTCCCTGCAAAAAGTGGCCGCTGCACTCACTGGTGCCAGAAACCAAGAGAGAATGACACTAGCGGCACCTCAGGATGGTTTTTAGCATCTGAACATAGGTTCAGGGCTGGTCTTCATCACTCCTTGAGAGCGTTTACACCGCTCCTGCATTCAAAGCATGTTCTGAGAGCCAGGGTGGTGGTGTGGTTAAGAACGACAGACTTTAATCTGGAGAACCGGGTTTGATTCCCCACTGCTCCACATGGAAGCCAGCAGGGTGACCTTGAGTCAGTTACAACTCTCTCAGGGCCCTCTCAGCCCCACCTACCTCACAAAGTGTCTGCTGTGGGGAGAGGAAGGGAAGGCGGTTGTAAGCCACTTTGAGACTCCTTAGGGTAGAGAATAGCAGCATACAAAAACCAACTCTTCTTGACACTTTTAGTAGCATTCACAGACTTGCTGGCACAAAGCGGCTGAGTAGAAAGGTTCAAGCTCTGTAACATCAATAAAAGAAATACATTCTTGAGACCAGTGCTACTTTAGACTGTACCTTGTCATAGAAGGTTTTCCCAGGAGATGATATATGAACGTGACTGGGCTGCTTCTAGGCACCAGGAAGATGCTCGGAAATCTGCCTGGGATCAATGGTGCATGTTGGCCCCAGTTCAACTGTGTGTGTGTGTGGCAAATTGATCACACCTGACAGCTAGCAGCCTTCATGTGGATTCATAGCTCAGTAGGTTTTGGTTGAGTGTGGATGTTCCTGTAGAGGCCAGCACCACATATGGAAGGTTGATATGCTTGCAGATCTCTTTCTGGAGCAGGGTGATGGTATATTCTTAAAGCTGAATTCTTGGTTAAATGGCCACCAAAACTGACATAAGTACAGCAGGGACGTGGTTACCATCTCCAGTTGCTGGTTTTTACAGATCTGATAGAAATATGTGCCTCTTGTCCACAGTATGTTTCACACAGTACTTTACCTAAACTTACATGCATATTAACTGCACCTTGCCTTTTTCATTCATCATGTTAATTGCTGTGTTGTTGTTTCTTTCTGCCTTACAGGTGAAGATGGTCAGAAGGTCTTGTTGGTGACTCTTCCGGACTTCAGCGCATCTCAGACTGCTTGCTTGATCAACCTGCGTGATCTCACTTGCCAGCCAGTCACTTTCTCTGCCTTTGGTGCTAACGATGAGGAGGAAGAGGAGGGAGCAATGGATACTGGGCCTTGAAGAGACTTTTTGGCAGCTTGCCTTCATCCCAGAGGATGTGTACATTTTTAAAAAATGGTGTGCCAGAAATGGTCCCTATCCCTGTATATATGAAATTTTGGCTCATGTAAAGAAGCACAATAAAGAACACCGGCCTTTTCTATTTTTGTGCCTTTGTCCTGTTCATGCTATCCACATAGAGGTGGCAAAAATATGCAGAAATGGAGTAGTTTTAATAACTCATTTTATTCATATAACAAGTGTGTAGAAGGCCAAAGTGGCATGTTACCTGCCTCCTGGGCAGCACCCCACAGTTCTAAACTTGGCCCATTCATTTCCCTTTTCCTGTTGGTGGCTTCATCCATGGCAGGAGCAAAATACTGGCTGTTAGAAACTGCTTACAGTCGGAGAAAAATAATCTGCTCTATAGTGAACAATCTGACAGATCCCACGGGATTGTGCTTTCTGTTGCAACAAAAAATGAAGCTGGAGATCTAAAAAAAAAATAATAAAGTTGTGGAAGTTTTTAGAAACCTAATGTGAACTTGACCGGCATTTCTGCTAGTCAGAGATAGATGGTACTCAGCTCCATATAGTCATTTCTTAATCTCTCTGCCGTTTTGAACATCAATTCTCAGCCCTTTTCCAAATGCTCTAAAGCTTTCCTGTTTATAACAAAACAGGAGCAAGATTTTTGCATTGTACAAATGTGCACACACTTCTGTACCATTCTAGCATTATTAGGTGTGCTTAATCTGTGCCCGGCGCTGTGTAGTGATTAATGGGACAAGAATTTGCAATTGAGGATTTGATAGGGCTCAAGTGTGTACATTCAAATGTATTTAATACATTTAACATGTCCCAATAAAGAATTTAATTATCTGGGGAGCAGCTCAAGGAGCGTAGATATTGGCAAAGTTTGTAAGACATGTAACAATACAGGAAAGCAGCATGGTTGAATGTCATGCATTTGGCCACAGGAGAAGATTATGTTCCTCGTAAGTATTTCCGTACCAGAACCAAGTGCAGATGGCACCTCACTGCTTGCCTTCTCTTGAACTTCCTGTTTCGCGAGTATAAGGCTCCTAGAGTTGGGATGACATGCCTCCGAGAAAATGAAATTCTTACATCCAAGGCAGAAATTTAAGAAGGGTGATGTAAATGCTGTGGCTTATAACGGCCTGCTCAAAGCAGCAGGTTTTTTGGTGGGATCTAAAAGCAAAAGCACCTACTGTGCTATGATGTAGCTTCCTGTTGAAGAGTACACGTAGATGGGAACCAGCTTTTGGAATTTCAGTGTCCCAGGGCAACAGTCATAGCAAGCATGCTGGCTGTGACTAATCTCCAAAGTTCACTGTGTATGTCTCTGCTGTGGTCATGGGGAAAGGAGTGCCTGTGGTTTCCTCCCAGGCATCTGCCTCTGTTGTGACATCAGTTTCCCAGTCAGTTACAACCACTGTATAGACCTCAGTTTCCCAGGTGGTTGCTTCTTCAGTGGTAGGAGGTTCTCTGCTCCAGGGCGGGAGTGTGGTGCTGCTGAATGGGAAGGGAAAGGCCGTTGTTGGGAGAGGAGTGCTGCTGGTGGCGTTGCGCATCAGGCGGTTGCGCATCTGCTGGCGCAAGCGTGCTCTCTGACGCATCCTCATCCTCCAGCGATGGCGCTCCCTGGGTGTCATGGGCCGGCCGGGTTCAAGATTCCAGATGGGTCTGTTTCCATTCATGGCCATGATTTCTCGGATGCGCTTCCAGTTGGAGCGGGACAAGGTGAAGTCACACTGGGTAGCTCCGATGTCATAGAAGACATGGCAGGTTTTGACACTGGGATTGTAACCATCGGCCTTGGCTGTGACGCGATATTCCCCAGGGTTCAGGATGCGCCAGTAATCACCCCCGCTTGCTGAAACAGACAACGGAGGGACAGCAGTTGATACATAACTAGGGCTATTAATTAAGAGAGACTTTTTGGTCAATTAACTGAAATGGCCAGTCAATAATTTCCTCAAGATGAAAGGCAGCCACCATAAGAAGTACCATATCACTGTTGTATGCACCGTTTATGAAACACTCTGCCACGGACTTGACCTGACTAACTTACGTGAGCACATTTAGCTTCTTTCTGGTATAGACAGACATACATATGTTAAGGGCCATTGATGATTCTAATCACAGAAAAACAAATCAATCATGAACATATATTCACTTTGATTCATTGCTTAAATGCATGCTGGGAAAAATGCTAAATGCTGACAGGTGGTTATACTGGTTTGTGACCTTGCTTTCTCTTGGTAAACAATAACTGCACATGCTTCCAATGTCGGTTAGCTTAAGTTAGATGAAGAACACACAGCACTATGTACCCATATCTGCAATCAGAAGGTTATGACGGACATATGACAACGTTTGATGGAACCAATAATCGTGATTTCTTTGAAGAAGAAGAAGAAGAGATTGGATTTATATCCCGCCCTTCACTCACTTAAGAGTCTCAGAGTGGCTTACAAACTCCTTTCCCTTCCCCTCCCCACAACAGACACCCTGTGAGGTAGGTGGGGCTGAGAGAGCTCTTTCCCAAGCTGTCCTTGAGAGAACAGCTGGTACAGAGCTATGGCTTGCCCAAGGTCATCCAGCCAGGTGCAAGTGGAGGAGTGGGGAATCAAACCCGGTTCTCCCAGATTAGAGTCCGCGCACTTAACCACTACACCAAACTGGCTTTGCAAGCATCATATTGAATATAAAATCCTATGTCTCCCATTGTAACCTTAGGGAGAGTTTATGGGTATTTGAGAGTTCAAACCTTGTTGTACCTGTGCTCTCCTCTTTTACTAATAAAGTTCTTGGAATTTTCTTATCTACAGGAATTGTGCCGTGTGTTTTCTAAAACTGGGCTGGGGAAACACAACCAGACACAGGGTTTCTGTCTTACATAACCAGATGATGGAGTGGCAAATGTCCATATATGAACAACCTGTAGGGTTGCCAGCCTCCAGGTGAGGCCTGGGGATCTCCCGCTTTTACAACTGATCTCCAGCTGACAGAGATCAGCTCCCCTGGAGAAAATGGCTGCTTTGAAGGGTGGACTCTGGCATTGTACCATGCTGAGGCCCCTCCCCTCTCCAAACCCCATCTTCTCCTGGCTCCACCCCCAAAGTCCCCAGGTATTTTCCAACCTGGACTTGGCAACCCTGGCAACAACATCATAAGAAATGATAACACAATACAATTATCTTTTAATTTTCCATTTTGTCTTAAGCAATCTCAGATGGAAATTTGTGCCAATTTAGTTACAGGATTAAATTGGCCAAGTTTCCATATGGAAAAAAATACTTCCAGAGGAAAAAATATATACATTTCTCTTCAGAAAGCATTCCCTATTTTCTCATAAGAGGGCATGCCTCTTTCAGAGTGCAGCTCCGATTTTTATATATACTTGTATTGCAAATAACTTTAACCAGAAATAGTGGCACCTTTTCATTCAAGATGTTTTAAATCAACTTATTGATCACCTTAAATATTGCATTTGTAATAATGTTATTCAGTTTAACTCAGAGCATTCCCCTGTGGTTTATGTTCTTTGTGTAGGCAAGAAAATGGGTTCCTTGCCAGTTAATCCCAAAACACACGGGACTGGCCAGATCCTTTGGAAGGATTCCAAAGCCTTGCCCTCCGTCCCCCTGTAATCTTCCCCATAAGAATTCCCAGTATGATTTCGCCTTCCCTTATCCATCTGAAGAAGTGAGCTCTAACTTGCAAAAGCTCATATTGAAATTAATGTTGATGGTCTTTAAGATGCTGCTGGACTTTGACCTTGCTACAACAGACTAACACGACTAACCTTTGCAATTCCTCTGGGAAGGAACATACATGCTCTTTGTGCCTAAACTTACTCAGCAAACATGAATGACTCAAGCTTGCGTTTTTCAAAAAGCAAAATACTGTCAAAGATGAGGATCAATTTAAAGCAGCCTGAGTTTTGGTTATATTAATGCTGAGGCACAGCAAATGCTTCACAGATCATGAATGGATGCATGCCAGGAGTCTGGGGTAAGGGCTCACCTCTGCTCAGAGCGGAGCAGTACTGCCTGCCAATCACGACAGCCTTAGAAACTAGCTGGGCCAGCACTTCAGAGGCAGCAGGAAAGGCCAAACTGGTTCTCATTCTTGCCACTTCCCAAGTATCTCCACACAAGGCGCTTAACTTTGTGCCTTTCAAGTTACTCTAGACTGTTGGCAGCGCCATAGCCAGAAAGTTTTTTTTGGGGGGGGGGAATGAGTACCCTTAGGAGGCACCCTTGTTTCTGAGCCTCTTCCCTTCTGGAAAAGTGTGGGGGGGGGGAGGGGCTGAGGCTGTTGCCCGGCTCCTCTTCTCGGTTGCTGTTGGGATGACAAGCAGCCACATCTTGTGTGCACTCCTGGAGTTCAACCACTGTAACATGGGGAAACTGCTTGCTTGAAAGTACCTCCCTTCTAGTTCAGTTACACCCACATACAAGTTTACTGCCACATGGAAAACGCTAGTGGTTGGCCCACAGGAGGGGTCCCCGTCCCCAGTGTGTGTCCATGGGTGCCACGGTGCCTGCCAAGAGTTTTTAGAAACTGGGTGGGGCCCAATGGGGATTTTTCCCCAGGGCTTCCAGTTGGCCATTGGTGATCTGATTGGCTATGCAGATTTTTTAAAACACAGCACAAGGATGCTAAACAATACGTTCCTTTAAAAAGGCATCCTGTGAAATAGAGCTGAAATGCTGAAGAGCTGCTATTACAGTTGTAGATCGAGATGGATAGCTGTGCTAGACTGTCTGTAGCAGTAAAAAAGATCATCTGGTATCTGAAGAAGTGAGCAGTTACTCATGAAAGCTGATACCCTGCTACATATTTTGCGAGTCTTTAAGGCGCTACCGGACTCTTGCTCTTTTCTACTATTACAGTGATGTGTTACCTTGTTACTTGACATTTTATGATTGTGTGCCCACCACCCTGTGTCAGAATATCAAAGGTGCCCACAGGCTCAAGGAGTTTGGGGACCCCTGGCCCATGGGTTAACAGAACCATTTGGAACAACTTTCCATTTGTGTAGATACCGTGGCTGTGGAACGCTTCACTGTTACTGTTAATGGGTACTTGGAATCTTGGAAAAATAACTGTTCCTTTGCGGTTAACACAATGGATCATCAAGGCACAGCTTACTATTACAATTACACTGTGCCTTTATTACTATTATCCTTCTAACAGCCAAGGGCTAGCCCCTGTGCAGGCTGGCAAATCTGCATAAGTGCATCAGCCACAGCAACCATTTATACTTCTGCATACTTGGGGGGAGCCCTGGGTTTCCAGAACAAGATTAACACAACCCATCTCCCCAGAGTTGACAGCAACATCTGCACCAGCACTGGAGTTATTATAGCAACCTAAAATGGCAGCCATAGTGAGTAGGGGTTGAGGTTGGAAATGGGGGGTGGGGAGGTGAGCTACTGTAGGCAGTAAGGAAAGAAAACAGGATTTCACTTTCCCTGTAAATGAATCCTTGTGACTTTCCTCCTGTTATTAATCAGCTTCATCAGCATATAATCCTTTGTGCGCTGGAAGACAAATAACACTTGATTCTGCATGATGTGCACTTTTGTTCTTGATATTTGTTGTTGTTTTTTAAGTTTAGGTGGTCAGGCTGGGTGCTATAGCAGGATGGCACTGGGGGCCACTTCATCCTTTCCCCTCTAAAACCTGTTTTTGGCCTGCAAGACGGGAAGGAGTTAAGAAGCTTCCCCCTGCCCCAAGTCACTCTTCCGCTACAGCTGCTTTTTTCATAAGAAAATTGTTTCCTGGATAAACTGCCCACCAGTCAGCTTCCGGCATAGTTTGGTCCTACAGGAAGGCACAGCTGAGAGACTCATCTGTAACTGAGAGGTCAGACTGGCAATTGTTTTTCCCATGCTGACGGCTGAGTCAAAACTGGAGGTGAGACGAAGCACTGGAATGAGGCTAGCCCAGGCCAAGTCTTTGAAGTTAAAAGCATTTTCTTGCTTGTGAGTGTTTAAACCATCAACGTCGTTCATGTTTTTATATCTATCCTAGCCCAATGGATTAGAAACCCAAGATTCCCAGGTTCAAGTGATTTAATGGGAACTTTTCCCGAAGGGGCTTGCTCTGTTCTAGCCTTGCATTGGCCTTGGGATGGAGGGTCACTTAGGCAATGCAAGACCACAGTGATGGTCAGCATCTGCCACTGTCTTTCAATGCATCCTGGCCATACCTGTTTTTACATCATGGTTGATTCCCACAACAGAGATGGTGGCATTTGCAATGGGGTCTCCCTGCTGGTCTTTCACCATACCCTTGATGCCACGATGTACCTGCAAAGAGATTTCCGGTACCAGTTATGAAGTCTGTTCCTGCCCAGATGACCTCCCAAGAGTAAAGCTGGCATGGCCAGGCAACATCATTACTTGATGACAACTGAATATTCTGTAATGCCAGGAATGCCACTGTGTAGGGGATAGTTTACCTTTTTATTTCCTTCTGGTGCCATTTGTTAACAGGGGCAAGAGTGAAGGCTGCTTGTTCCTAGCAGCACAGCAAATGTTTTTTCCTGACCATGTACCGTAATAGCAGGGAACTCTAAACTGAACACAGGGAAGGTTGCTGTCCGATGAAGGTTGCTGCTTAGGACCGCCCATACAAATTTGTTACAAAAAACATTTGATTAACTTGTTTGATCACTCATCTTTTTTGACTAGCCAAAGGATAACCCTACACAAGAGCAATCATCGATCCCCCTGGCCTGGGGATGAGCTGATAGTGGCCTTTTGATCTCACATGCTGGTTATGATTCAGCTCCTTTTTGTTGCACCCACTGATAATGCTTTTGTTTCTTCTGTGCCAATGATGCAAAATAATGTTGGAATAATGCATTTATTTTCCATGGGAAAATTGTAGTGCAAGGAAAGAGAACCCGGTAGAAAAACAAATGGCACATGGGATTGTTACTCATTAAGTGAGGGGTATTCAAAGTGAGTCAGACAGTCAGAAAAATGTGGTTCCCCCCTTCACACTAACTTTCAAAATTAGCATTTAACTTAAGTATGCCAGCTGCTGTGGCCTTTTCTCCCATGGTAGCTAAGGGTCTCTGATTGCAGCTCTTCCTAACCCTGCATCATGAATTGCTCCTCACCTGTTCCATGAATGTCAATAATGACTCCTTGTTGTTTTCCCACTCCTGGGCCAATTCATTTTCATGGGGGAACTTGTCACATCCTGGGTAGATGGAAAGTTCCAGACAGTTGGTGTGGAGGTAGCTGAAATCGTTCATGCCTGGAACAGCAGAGGATTTATTTAGGACATTTATATTCCATCTACCAATGAATCCCTCTCAAGACAGATTCCAACACACTTAACACACTACAGTATAAAACAAGTTATACAACTAAAGCTTAAAAAAACCCCAGAATTCCCAGCAGATTAAAAAGCACCAGTGGAGAATCATTTATACAGGCATTAACAATGCTTGTTGCAGGTGGTTAGGTTTTGTTTCATCTGAAGAGTACACAGGATTTTGTGGCTTGTGGGGCAAATCTTTTTCTGGTGGGGCTGAAGTTCTCAGTGCCAAAAGAAAAGCCACTTAGCTAATAGAAAGCTGTCACCAGCACAGATCTCTAAATTACAAGCTGTCAACCACTTTAGATGACAGTTCTCAGCTGCTGCAAGTTAATCTCTTCTGCCAGCCTAAGCAACAATTCTGATAACAAGCCAGCAGGTGGGGGTGATGATTTCTATAGTCAAGAAAGCTAACACTTAGGCAGAAAAACTCTCTTAAAGGAGACCAGTTTCTTGACACAGAGTTAGAAGAATCCTAGAGGTCACCTACTCACACCCCCATGCTCAATGTGGGAATTCATCAACTACAAAACCCCACAATGCTTTAAAAAGTGCATGCCTTAAAAAATATTGAAAACTTATTGAAAAAAACATTTACAGGAAAAATTCTTGTGGGGGCGGAGCCTCCAAAATCCCCACCGCAGCTATCAGCCTGAGAGTACATGTGCCCTTGTGCATAAATTGGATAGTGATTTAGCAGCTCTGAATACACCAAAGGTCAGAAGAAACAAGCCTGCTTCCCAATGCCATCCTCTTCAGAGACAGAGGACGGGAAAAGCGTGTTCTTGGTGAGGAACTGAGGCACATAGCCCTCACAGTCTTTCAGGGAACAACATACAACTTCTGCTGAAAATAAGAAGCTCTAAATGGGAACACAGGGTGTGAGGGCAACAGCCAGAAAGTCTTGAGTGAGCAGAAGTGGCTCTTTCTGGGATGTTGCCTTCATGCCCTGCTGGTGGGCCTCTCAAAAGCATCTGGTTGGCCACCTTTGGTCTGATCCAGCATGGTTCTTCTTATGTTCACTTACTGCCCACTCGTGGATGCCACTTGGCGCCATTGATAATCCCCATCCCATTGGTCATATCTTGATTGTGACATCCCCCACGGAAGGTCTCGGTCATCGTGAGATGGGCTGAAGCGTAGGATATGGCCAGCCAGCGGAAGATGGCATGGTCTGGGGTCTCTCTGGTTTCTGGGTTCTCCTCCTCATAGTCATCGTGGACTGCAGGGGCCACTTCGTTCTCATTGGCCGGGCGAGCCATGTCAAAGGGATAGGAGACAAACTTCTCCCCACCATGAAAATTGGCACCAAGAACAAAAGGAATCTTGTCCATCCAGGCCATGATGGCTCGCACTTCCACTGCCACCTGGAAAGAACAGGGGCACAGCAGAGAGTCAGGCATGCTGGAGAGAAACGGGGGACACCCTGTCATTCTCTTGTCCTCCTGCCATACATGCCAAACTCCATCTAAATTAGGACAACTTCCACCTTCGTATGATAGGACCATTACTGTGTCATTCCACAGGGCCTGGAAAACTCTTATTTGTCAGGGTATTTTCTTTTTTAGCCATTAGTTATTAGCGCTGATTAATTCTGTCAGGAATCTTCAACTTCTTACTTGTTTGGGATTTTTGTCGGATTGTTATATTTTTTATACTGATACTGCATGCCACCTATAAATTTTAAGATTAAGTTACTGTTACTCCACAGACCTGTAACCTACTACTATGTTCTCTATAACTTGGATTCCAACCCTGTTCTTTTATTTTCACAGTATATTCTACACTGTGGAGCGGGTTCTTTTTTACACAGTGAATCTCTCTGGTGTTAGGCTCTCTCTGCTCAGCATCTTCCAGTGAGAAGAAAGCCCTCAGCCTCAGAACAATGAGATCCACAACGGAGCACTGCCTCTGCAGCTGAGGACATGCCACGGCAAATCAATGAAAGGGCTAGCATCAAAACCCATTTCCATAAATTCTGCCCTGGGAGCATAGGCGTAGAGTATGGGGCGGCTCGAGGGCTCGAGCCACCCCCGAAATTTCCGGGGGGGGGCTCAGCCTCCCCCAGCAAAACGGAACACCTGCTGCCGTGCCTCCCCGGGTCCTTCCGAGGCCTGGCCGCCGCTGCTGGAGAGGGAGAGGGAAGGGGTGGCGGGGGGGGGGGGGAGAGGCACTGGCAGCAGTGGCTGGCGGGCCTCGGAAGGGCCCAGGGAAGTGCGGCAGTTTCCTGGGGGGGGAGAACATTGCCCCAGTGAGCACGCACGCAAAGCGCGCACGCTAAGGAGCCCCCCTCGGAATTTACAAAAGTCTACGCCCCTGCCTGGGAGCATATGGGGTTTGTAAAGACAACAGGAAGAGAGCACCTGTGCTAGCTGTCCTCTGCTTTTGGCACACTGCATTGACAAATTTTATTTTTTGCCCTGGCCTCCTATCAAATACCAGCCTTTAAAAAGGCTTACAAATCAATAAATGCATAGATAATTTTTAAAAATCAAACATCAAAATACAAAGCAATTAAAACAATGACTATTTCACTATTGTTACTATGAGCACACAAGATTTCTTGATAAATTATCAGAATGCATACTGTGTAGCTTAACACTTGTGGGACCATACCGCAAAAATCTACTTGTTGTGTTTTGTAATCTAGTTTTGTTATCTACAAATTGATCTGTTTCTCTATTGTTTTTATGTTGTATACGTTGCAAAGCTCTTTTGACATCAATAAAATATTTCATTTTAAAAAATGAATGTTAATTACCAAAAAGAAACAAAGAAACATGGGCCAAATTATGTCAGCCAATCAGACAGCAGTAAAAACCAAACATCATTACGAACAAGTAGCATTACCCATCACCAAAAACTCAAAGAAACAGGACAGACTTTCCCTTGTACCGAAAAGATAACAAAGTATAGGGTGAATATATCTAGTGTGTGAGTTCTATAATTTAGGTGCAACCACTGAAAAGACCCTGTCCACAGGAACCTCAGAAGCTGAGGTCACATGGAGGAGGACCTCCAATGCCAATCTCAACTGACAAGGAGGCTCACATGGGAGAAGGCGATATAATGAGAAAGAAGCCTGTATTTACCTAAGGGGAGCAGCAGCCTCAAAAGCGTCTCGCTCTAGACCCTATTAACATCCCAGTGCTGGGACAAGCTTCCAAAGAAGCAACAGGTACTTACTGAGGCATCCTCTGCCAGGTAGTGCTCAGGGATGGAAACGTGGTGGTTGGGGACTTTGTGTGGAACCCATTTCCTCTCTTCTGCAGCCCACAGGATGCTGTTGAGATCAGGGAAATTCTCGAAGATATCATATCCTTCCTCGTTCCAGTGCCCCAGAGCCCAGTTCCCAAGCTCAGAGCCCTACAACGCAAAAGAGAGGGTGTCAAGGGACACAGTTATTCAATGACAAACTGTATTTCAGAACAATGGACTCCCCAGGGCTGAACAGGGACAAAGGATTCTCATCTGACTACTAATTTCCTGCCCCTAAGCATTTCTCCCCTAGTCTAATCAAGCTGATTACATTTTGCCTTGTGCCTTTGCATCCCGACTCCTTTCTCCGCAACACCCCTCCCACCCTCTGACTGGGATATAAGGACTCAGGGACCTGCATTCCTACTTGTATCTGATGAAGGGATAAGGTTGCCAGGTCCCCGCATGATGCCAGCGGGGGAATTTGGGGGGCATTCTGGGACATCCCCAATGCAATGACGTCAACTGGAAGTGACATCATCACATCGAGGATGTCGTGCAGCAACGTTCTAGTTTGAGGGCAAAACTCTATGGTAAAACCATAGAGTTTTATTATTACTTATTGATTTGTACCCTGCCCTCCCTGCTGGAGCAGGCCCACAAACTAGAGCATCCTGCATGATGATGTCACTTCTGGGTGATGTCATCACACTGGGGACATTGCTCGGGGAGGTCCCTTTTGTGGGTAGGGTTTTCCCCCCCCGCCAGCAGTGGTCCAAAGCCTCAAAAATTGGGAGAACCCTCTCCAGGACCTGGGGACTGGCAACCCTAGGGACCTTTGACTCTCAAAAGCTTATGCCCCAAATATCTTGTTGGTCTCTAAGGTGCTACTAGACTCAATTCTAACTCTTTTACTGAGGACCAACATTGGCTACCCTCTGAAACTATTTCCCCCCCCACTCCCTAATTCACTAGGCTTCCAGTAAAAAAGTAATTCATGGGTCTACTTCCACCTGGAACAAAAAACCGGGAAGTGTCCCTCCCTCTCCTCCTTGCAGAGGCTCGGCAGCTTTCTCTGCCCAGCCTGATCCCATGCTATTCTCACCATCTGGCTGGCGATCTCATAGCCATCAGGGTTCAGCGAGGGGACAAGGTGAATCCGGGTCTCAGCCACCAGGCTCCGCACCCGGGGGTTCCCATCTTTGTACTCCTTGCACATAAACTGCATCAGCATCAGCAGGAGCTCACGCCCCAGCACCTCATTGCCATGGATTCCTGCAGAATAGCGGAACTCTGGCTCCCCTGAAATGCAGACACAGGCAGTCCTATAGGTTCATTAGTAAAGGCATGATCTGACCTAGTTAAGTCTGTATGGCACCTCTGGCTTTGGGCTTTTTTCATGATCAGCAACATCTTTTGCTCTTCTTTCTCCTCCCCTTCCCCTTTTTGGTGTCGTATTCACTACTGGAAGTGTTCTGATGAACTCAAAAGCCTGCTAATTGGGGAGGGGCAATGTTTTAGTTGGTACTAGCTAGTATGCTACAGTTGTTGTAGTCAATGTGGCTCTCTGCTTTACAAAGGATGCGTGTGTTCTGATAAGAGCTGGAGATAGATCCAAGCTACTTTCGTGTCTTCAGAGTACGAACAGCTTTTCTGTCATGATAGCCTTTGGTGCAAATTTTGGACCCAACTAGGGCCAGTTTCTAGTGTTGGGGGCCCCGGGGCAGGCAGTGTCCAGGATACCATTCCCTTCCTTTGCCCACTAGGCTGCTCATTCCTGCCTCCCTTCCCACCCACCCAAGGGCTGCAGAGGCTCAGAGGTTAAGACGCTGAGTTGCAGACCAGAAGGTCAGTAGCTCGGCAGTTCAAGACCCGAGAGCTGAGTGACGGAGTGAGCTCCTGTCTCTGGCCCCAGCTTCTGCCAACCTGGCAGTTCGAAAATAAGAAATTGGTGGGAAGGTAACATCATTCCATGCGCCTCGGCATCTAGTCATACTGGCCACGTGACCACGGAAAAAGTCTTTGGAGAGCACTGGCTCTTTGGCTTGGAAATGGAGATGAGCACCACCCGCTAGAGTCAGATTCGACTGGCTTTTGAGCAAGGGAAACCTTTACCTTTACCTTCCCACCCACCTTTACCTTCCCACCCACTCATGCGGATCCTTCCTACACCCACTTGCAATGCCTCTCCATGCTCACCCTGCATGCCCTTTTGCCAACTATGCTGGGCAGCCCATGCAGTTGGGAGTGGCCCAACAGCCAATGCTGAGCAGCATATGCAGCCAGGAATGTTGGTGGCAAAGCACTCACAAGTGAGCAGGCTGGAGAAGGGCAGGTGGTGGGGTGAATGGCAGTGGGCCCCACCCAGATCCCTCCTCAGAGAATGCCAGTGCCTGCACCAATACAAACTGCTGACTATGCCTTACTATAATCCCTGCTGGGGCAGCACAGTTCTTGTAAGCACCTGTATTAAAAATACCTTTAAAAAACCTCTCTGCTGCCTCTTTATTTGGAGAATTTTTTCAGTCAAACCAGAAGACAGACACTGACTCATCCATTAAACATCACAGTTTTAAGACTGCTTATTCATTTGTTTGGGCAAGCCCTGGCCCACAAGAAATGCTGCTCACCTAGTTCATGCTCCCCTGGATTGTCAGAAATCTCCATGGCATATATCTTTAGCCCTCGCGAGCTCTTGCCAATGTTATAGATGCGGGTGATGTCGGGGCACTCTTCATTTATGACCTTCATAAGCTGTGGGGAGAGGAAAGCACCAGAACTCGCTGCTTACCCAGCCAAGAGATTTCTTTAAGAGGAGCTGAAAACCAGGATGGAAATAGAGAACGGGACCAAGCAAAGCGAGGGCATAACTACACAATACACTCAGCGTGTGTCAGGTCATGAACATAAGAACATAAGAGAAGCCAATACTGGATCAGGCCAATGGCCCATCCAGTCCAACGCTCTGCCACACAGTGGCCAAAAGCACCAGGTGCCCTCAGAAGGTCCAGCAGTGGGGCCAGAACACTAGAAGCCCTCCCACTGTTGCCCCCCCCCCCCAAGATGGGAGTGACATTCGCTACCTTCCAGTCCCCAGGAATGGAGGCAGATTTTAATGGAAGATTACATATTTTTGTCAGGAGACCCATAAGTTCACCTTTGAGTTCTTTCAGAACTCTCGGATATATGATTTATTTGTTTTTAAGTTGTCTATCAATCGTAGGACCTCCTCTCTTGTCACCTCAATCTGACTCAGGTCTTTCAACATCCCTCCTGAAATCAGCGGTTTCGGAGTGGACAAACACTTCTCATCTTCCACAGTGAAGACAGAGGCAAAAAGTGCATTCAGCTTCTCAGCCGTTTCCCTATCATCTTTCAGGACACCTTTTACCCCTTGGTCATCCAAGGGCCCCACTGCTTCCCTGGCTGGTTTCCTACTTCTAATGTATTTGGAGAAAGTTTTATTGTTGGTCTTTATGTTTTTTGTGATGTGCTCCTCATATTCCCTTTTTGCCCGCCTGATCATAGACTTGCATTTTATTTGCCACAGCCTGTGTTCCCTTTTATCAGCCTCACTGAGACTAGTTTTCCACCGCTTAAAGGAATCCTTCTTACCTTTTACAGCTTCCATTACTTTGTTTGTTAACCATGCAAGCTTTTTTCTATACCTATTCATGTCTTTTCTAACCCACGGTATATATTTTTTCTGAGCTTCTAGGATTGTAATTTTAAATAGTCTCCAAGCCTCCCCAATGGTTTTGACCCTTTCTACTTTTCCTTTCAGTTTTCTCCTCACGTGTCCCCTCATATCAGAGAAGTTTAAAAGTGGTTGTATCAGTCTTTTCAGGCAACTCCCTATTTATAGAAATGTTGAACTCAATAACATTATGGTCACTGTTCCTAAGCGTCACTTTTACATCTCTCACCAGGTATTGGGCATTACTTAGGACCAAATCCAGGATCGCCTCTCCCCTGGTAGGTTCTGAGACCATCTGCTCCATAGCACAGTCATTGAGAGTGTCTAGAAACTTTTCCGACTTGAACACATATTGACCCAATCAATGTGTGGGTAGTTAAAGTCACCTATTACACACAGTTATTTTGTCTAGCCGCTATCTTTAATTCATTCATCATTTTATAATCCACCTCTATCTTTTGATCTGGTGGGTGATAACAAACTCCCAATGTTAAGCTCCCTTTTGGGCCCACTAATTCAACCCACAGCATTTCCAGAAGCAAATCCAATTCTCTTACCCTCTCAATCTTACTGGACTGTATACCCTCTCTGACATACAGAGCCACCCCATTTCCAACTCCACCCCCCATCCTTCCGATATAATTTATAACCAGGAATCACCGTATCCCACTGATTTTCCTCATCCCACCAAGTTTCTGAAACACCCACAATGTCTATGTTTTCCCCCAACACCAAGCATTCCAACTCCCCGATTTTACCTTGGACACTTCTAGCATTAGTATATAAACATCTATAGTTTCCCATACATGTTAAGCCCACAACCTTCCTCTTGCTGTCTCAAGACCTTGCTAGGCAGTCCCTATCATCAGCCACAGTCTCAGTGGACAATTCTAATCCATTTTCTTGTAGGAAAGTCACAGCTACCCCTTCATTTCTTTGAGATTAACTATCCCAAACCAGAGATTTTTCATCTCCTGTTGACTTTCCCCCAACATTCAGTTTAAAAACTGCTCTGCCAACTTTTGATTTTAAGCACCAGCAGCCTGGTTCCTTCTTGGGACAAGTGTAGACTCTTGTTCCAAAAAGCATCCCAGTGCCTAACAAACTTGAACCCTTCCCCCCTACACCATTGTCTCATCCACGCATTGAGACTCCTGATCTGTGCCTGTCTCCATTGAGACTCCTGATCTGTGCCTGTCTCCATTGAGACTCCTGATATGGGCCTGTCTCAATGGGTGTGTACTGTGCAACTAAACTACATTGGGGGAACTCACCTTAAAAAATGATCCTTTGCTCACATCTGCCCTTTCCTCTGGCAAAAGCAGGGTGGGAGGGAAACCAGAAGTTCCTTTTCCCCATTTTGTGGTGCCAGGCAAATGAGTGCATTTTAAAGTGAGTTCCCACAATGTACATCAAACTGCAAGTATGGCCGTGCACTCATGACCTAACATGTGTCAGGCAGGCATATCATAAAGTTATGCCTGAAGTCAGCGTCTCATAAGGAGTGGCTTTTACAAGTGATACTAGGTTCAGGTTTCAGTTTATTGCCTTTAGCCATAGGCTGTTACAATGACAGAACAATATATGATACTAAGAACATATTTGGTTGTCTAAACAGAGACTTGTTAACACTGCAGCATGTAATAATTATTTTTAATTTGAACAACAGTCCCAATAAATGTGTTTAATTTATTTGGATTATTTTTTGGACATGTTTTTCTGTTTGCTTCAAATGGGATATGTGGTTCGGGGAATATTCTGTCTTACTGCCACCATTCAAGTTGCTTCAGGGTATTTCCCCTCAACCCAGCTCTAATACTGAGGAGAAAGTTGCTTGAGGCAACAGGACATGGGAAGTACTGGTGGGAGAAGGATTAGGCCCCCTCACCTAAGCAACTCTTTCCATGTCAGACCACTCCTACCACCTTAAAATATCAATGGGGCTTCCTGTATCACATGTAATTTAGCTCTCAAGAACACAGAAGCTTCTCATTAAAAAGAAAAGCTCGGAGAAGTAGATTGGACAAAGGAGGGCTCTGTTGAAGTTTCAGAACAAGAGTGGTTTGCAGAAACCCTGTGTTTTTGTGGGAATTTTTAACAAGGCGGCCTGGGTCTGGATAAATGGCCGCAGAGGAAACTGACTGCACAATCCATTTTCAGAAGGCAGAAACAAACCCTTCCTGGAAATGATGGCCAGTCTTCTAAGGGAACAGATGGGAAAGCCAGCTGATAGTTTCCTCACTGGGACTGGGACTCAAAAGAGGAATAATGTAATTTCAAAGAAAGAGAAATTGGATAGTCTTTATTTTTACTGGCAGACAGATTTCAGGTGTGCTGTTCTGTGCAACCTGGGAGCTCTATGGCCACCATGATCGGCTCTGGGATTGAGAATTCGCTCAGTCCCTTTAGGTTATTCATAATCTGCTGGCAAACAGCAAGTGTCATGACTTAGGTTCTCCTCTGAAATACATACTTACCTGTCTCATGTCTTTATAGCTGTGATGGCGGAAGTCCAAGTTGTCTACCGATGTCATCACTTCATTCTGTAGGCTGTAGTAGCTATGGATGCCTGCAAAAGAGAACGTTTCAGAGGTTTTAAGAATCAGCATGGCAGAAATGCGAGGTGTCAGGAGACCAATTTTAAATCCCCACATTGCTACAAAGCTTGCTGGACTGCCTTACACAAATCACTCTCTCTGTCTGATTCACCACACCATGTCAGGCTGTTGCAAGACTAAAACATCACTCAGAAGGAGAGAGAGGAATATAGTAAATTCTATTCCTATTATAATCATAAGATCAATTATATTCATGTTAATTTAATGTCATGCCTGCTTCTGTGGAGGAATGGAGAGAATTACAAACTTTGCAGCCTATCTTCTCTAAGAAACACCCTCCCTTTGTCTGTGGCACCATACTATTCTAACGGTGGAGTCTACACAGCTCTGCCAATATCTGTATTTTGCACTTGTTCCCTCCTCCGTTGCATCATTTGTAGACATATAGCCTGGTCCAAAGCCTGCTGACTTACTATTCAGTTACTTCACGGTAAAGCTACTTAATCAGCTTGCAGATTTTCAATGCAATCCAAAGTAAACTTACATCTTTCTAAGTCCACTGACTTCAATGCACTTAGAAGAGTGTAACGATGCTTAGGATTGCAGTGTCCGTCTCCTTTCAGCACATCACCATAGTTTTATTATTCCCTGTTATAACTCCCTGTATATGCCAAGCTCTGGGGCTCAGTTCTGAATAAAACTGAATAAAGACAGTTCTCCAGCAACACACATTGTGATTCTCTTCTATCGTGACTTAGTAAAAAAATTTAAATAATAAAAATTAAGCGCTGTCATGTTGCAGCTGACTCATGGCAACCCCTCATGGGTTTTTTGAGGCAAGAGATGTACAGAGGTCTCCCATCCATATATTAACCATAGCTGAACCCTGCTTATCTTTCAAGCTCTAACAAGCTCAGGCTAGTCTGGGCTAACCAGGCTGTAAGAATTTTAGATATCACTGTATCTAATAGTGAAGTCTGGCTCCCACCCTCCCCACATACAAGGTAGAGGTCCATATGTTCCCAGGGATGCTGAAAAACAGGACTTTGAAAACTGGAGGAGAAAGAGCCCCCCACCTGCGAAAGGCCAACAAGGACTGAATATGTTCCTCAAGCATAGAATGTTGAGAGCCATCCAGCTAAAGACAAAGTGAAAATCAGCTTGTTAAAGCCTGTGATAACTTAGAGAATCCTGGAGGGGAAGATCAAGATGGGGGACAGAGTTCCCAAATTGTTCCCTGCCCCTCACAATTCCTCTCTGGCTCCCATGTGTGTTTCTCTTAATGATGTTGTCCAATAAGGCTAATTTCCCAATCCCTCCATCTTTAATACACTATCTTCTTCTACTGAGGGTACAGAGAGAGAAGAACAGCTGAAAATGTATAGATGTTTGCAGGGGTCATTTTGTAGAAAGAAAGGTGCAGGAGCTCATTAGCATAACTTATTTGCATATGTCACACCCCCTGACATCACCGGAAGTATGTCAGAAGGCAAGAAAGAAAGGAGGGAGGGAGGGAGGGAGGGAGGGAGGGAGGGAGGGAGGAAGGAAGGAAGGAAGGAAGGAAGGAAGGAAGGAAGGAAGGAAGGAAGGAAGGAAGGAAGGAAGGAAGAGCTGGCAGAGAGGGGACAGCTACTAACCCAAGCCTCAGAAATACCACTATTCTGGGAGGATAGCTTCAGTGGTGGCTGAAGCCTTCAGAAGGCTGGTCGGAGGAACAAGGGCCTTTCCAGGGGACGGGGTCACAAGCAGGCATTCCCCTGCGGGGGGGGGGGCTGGCACCAACTCCTGGAGCTGAGCTCCCCCGAGCTCCTGCTCGAAATGACCCCTGGACGTTTGTACAGGCAACAGTTGCTCTGTCAAGAAAAATATAATCTTCATGATGAGAAGATGCATTGGGACCTTATAAGCTGGAGCTTTTTAAACCTGTAATTTTGGGAGATGTTGTAGTAATGTCAGGGCTCAGAAAGGTCACCTCATCTGTAGTCTCAGAGGAAGTCCTCCTGGGGGAGGGGTCATCCATGCTGTCCTACCTTTCAGGAAGCTCACAAGGAACTCTTGAAATATTTATATAAATGAGAAGTCATAAACATCATGTCAGTAGCTACCTACATATTATTACTGGAGCTCTGCCTATGACTGCCCTGACCTGGATAGCCCAGGCTAGCCCAGTCTCATCAGACCGCCAAGGAATACCAGGGTTGTGAAGCAGAGGCAGGCAATGGCAAACCACCTCCGAAAGATCTCTTGCCTTAAAAATAAGTCTAGCTCACCACCTAGTGGTGCATAACACAAAAAGAGCTAGAACTTCTGCCTGCCAGACAATCTTAGGGTCTCCTGGCTATACTACACACAATGCCATACAACAACAACAACAACAACAATTTGCCTGTGACTGAAAACCCAGGAGTATTTTGAGGCTCAGAGAATCATGACACCAAGGGTTTTTAAAATAAATCCATGTGTGCATGCTTTCCCTCCAACTCTTACTGGAGAGGGGGCAGCCCAGTACTTCAAGCCTCATGCAAAGGCTACCATTCCAGGTAAGTGGGTAGATACGAATGAAGCGGGCGACCTTCGGCTCTGGAAATTCAGTCTTCACTGGAGTGTCCTTGTCGACATTTCCATAAAAAAGCTGCATGAAAGACAATGCATAAACTTTAAAAACTGCAGGACACCTAGAAGCCAGTGGTTTCCTATGGGGCTCAGCAGAAGCCCCGTCTTTGAGTCACGGCTCTAGGTTAGGAAATTCTTAGAGATTTGGGAGTAGAGCATAGGCGTAGACTATGGGGGGGCTTGAGGGCTTGAGCCACCGCCGAAATTTCCCAGAGGGGACTGAGCCCCCCGCCCAGGAAAATGTAGCGCCTGCTGCCACGCCTCCCCGGGCCCTTCCGAGGCCCGGCAGCCGCTGTTGCCGGTGCCTCTCCCCCCCCCCCCCCCGGCCAGGCCACTCCTCCGTCCTTCCCTCTCCCTCCCTCTTTTCTGGGCAAAATGCCAAGTGTGGTGGCATCACCCGGAAGTTTTTGTGAAATGCACGCTGGGCATTTCACCCAGAAAAGAGGGAGGGAGAGGGAAGGAGTGGCCAGGGCAGGGCGGGGGAGAAAGAGAGGCACCGGCAGCAGCAGCTGGCGGGCCTCAGAAGGGCCCAGGGAGGCGCTGTGGTTTTCCGGGGGTGACATCACCCCAGCGAGTGCACGCGCTAAAGAGCCCCCCCCCCTGGAATTTACAAAACTCTACACCCCTGGGGTAGAGCCTGGGGAGGGCAGAGTTTGGGGAGGAAGCTGAGATAGGGATGTGAAGCCATAGAGTCCACCCTCCAAAGCAGCCATTTTCTTCAGGGGAACTGATCTCCATAGTCTGGAGCTCAGTTATAATTCCAGGAGAATTCCAGGCCCCACCTGGAGGCTGGTAACCTTACTTCGAGTAGAAACTCTGGGAGTAGTTTTCTAGAGACTTTTCAAGAGACTCTACACATAAAGCAAGTACGTACCATTTCCTCGTAGCCATTGCTGTACATGACCCAGTTTTGGCTGTCGTTGCTGAAGCCCACAAAGAAGGTGGTGACAAAGTCATCACTAAGGGAGGGAAAAAAATGTTGGCGAGAGAAAGAAGTAAGGCATAGTGGGCCTGCCAGCATTTTACAGCCTGCCTCCTTGAAAGCAAAACCAAACTGTAGTCCTTATCAATGTATGCTTGAAATGGCCAACTTGATGTAATGGGGCTGGCCACCTTCATTTATTTATGTGCTTGCCTCAGTTATGCATAGAATCCCCCCTTTTCACATCAAAAGGGAATGTGGGAGAAGGATGCAAAATTCTCCCCTCCCCTTCCCTGCCCTTTACCTCACTTCCCCACACTATGCCTTCAGGCTCTTCTGTCCTAAGCCTGGCTCTCAAAGCAAGGGCAAAGTGTGATTGAAGCAAAAGAATGTGGGGAAGATAATAAGAGGTTTTGCTCCCATCACCCTAACAAGCCTTAGATGTAAAAATCTTCCAACTGCCTCTCTTTATATGTCCCACTATGACAGCTGTGCTCATCTGAGCAAAGTCTGTGGAAGGGGCCACCCTGCAAATGGAGATAGATCCAAGTGGTCACCCTGCAAATAGGTCAGGGCAACAGCTGTCCATACCTGAGCATTCTCTGTTGTGGCTCTCACTTCATCAGGTGACCTGGCTGAGGAGATCAGGAAGGTTCCCATGTTTCTATCATTCCAGGGAATATGTAATTGTTCAGAAGGGCATTTTTATAAAGGGACACGTGCTATAGTTTATTGAATGCAGTGTTTATAGTATGCATTATATAGTTTTTTCTGGATTTTTCTCTAATTTCTGTAGTCTAATTTCTGTAGTTCTGTAGTGTGACGGACTGCATTTAACAACAGGTTTCCTAGTGCAGCAGTTTCAGAGAGCTGGGAGGTGAAGAGCTAACTCTTCACTGGAATGGAGAGCTTGAGTGAGAGGCTGCTCCCTTCCCCCCCACTTTCCTCTAATTGGCCAGAATCAGCTGAGGTGAACTGTATGATCAGCTGAGTGCTGAGGGCATGGTCTTCTTTTGGGGTCTTTTCCGAAGTCAGACAGTCAGTTAGCTTCTGACAGAGTCGGTTGGAGTCAGTTCACCTCTGGAGTGAAGGGAAACAACTCCTGGCCTTAACTGTTTTCTATCAGTTATGAGGAAGAATTCAGCATCAGAACTGAATGTCTAAGAGTTAGCCCAAACCGAAGTCCATTTTACAGAAACACCAGAACTGGGATTGAGATTTTGGCAAGGGTAATTGGGTGGTAAACTGAAACTCCCATTCAAGCCAAAAGTAAAGGGGTATATCTTTTGAGAAGAAGAAGAATTCCTGCACAGTTACATAGGGGTTTTTGCCATGAGGAGACCCCGGGTCTGTTACATACGGAACCGGATTTAGATATTTTGGGATATAGAGATAAACTGTGGTTTCCAAGAAGGAGAGAGTTGAGGTACAACAAATAAAGAGATCATCTCCAGGAAACCTGAAGAGTCATAGGAAACTATATGAAGAAACATTGTAATTGTAACTAAAATACTCAGTCAAACGCCTCTCATTGATAAGATCCAAGAATACATGAAAATAAGCTTCAACAACACTATTTTGATTGTTAAAAGTATAACCTGTATTAACAATTTTTATCTCAGCATGTCCAACCCCTGACTACACTTATCCCATCCCTGCCTGTTAAATAAAATCATTATTCCTGTTTGAATGTTATATATTCTCAAGTGCCATCTGAAAGGGAAAAACAAGAGGGCTCCTGCTTATCACATCAAGTTCCTTGGCTGGGCTAAAAGCCAAAGTCTCCATGATGGAGTGGGACAGTCAGACTTTTAAAACCATAACTAATCCATGCTACTTGGGGCTGCTCAGTCACAGTTAGAAACCAGTTTTTGGAGGGAAAGCCTGCCTAATAGTGGGGGAGTGTCAGGGGTCCGTCATATCCAGTTTTTGCATCTCTTGTATGTCATGTCCTACACTGTTTTTATTGCATCATTTTGAAACTTTGCTACTCAGTCTTATTACACTGCTTCTTATACATTTTACACGGTTCATATCAGATTGTTTTACATTTTGTAATCTGCCTTCAGTCTCAGTGAGAAAGGCAGACCACAAATGTAAAACAACTGCTTGCTTTTGCATATTTGATGCAGCTTGCAGGCTCCAGCACAAAACCATGGATGCAGAATTCTACTGTGGGGGGAGGGGAATTCCATACACAGCCCTCCCCTTCATCTATTGCCCCACCCGCCTGCTCTTCCACACATACTGGACGGCAGAATCACGGCCCTGAATGATGACTCCAGTAAACTTCGTGGTTCTTCTGGTGTCCACCTGGAGCCACTGTATGCGGCTGTCATCTTCTGCACACCAAGCACCGTCAAAATAATCATCCTCACTGGACCCTGCCTGGAAGGGAGGAGGTGGAAGAAGCAGCACCTGGTCTTTATCAAGAACACTTAACATTTATATAGCGCTTGGGAGTATTTTTAAGAGCAGGGTTTGATCTTTTAAAGTTAATTACTGGACAAGGCCTAGTGCTAAAGGTGTTTTATAAACATATAAAAGGGCTGCCAGATCCACTTTGGCTACTGGTGGGGTGGGTGGGTAGGATTGCCAGATCCAGGTTGAGAAATTCCTGGAGATTTGGGGGTGGAGCCCGGGGAGGACAAGGACCTCAGCAGGGTACAATGCCATAGAGTCCACCCTCCAAAGCATCCATTTTCTCCAGGGGAACTGATCTCTGTAGTCTGAAGGTGAGTTATAAGTCCAGGAGATCCCCAGGCCACACCTAGAGGCTGACATCTCTAATAATATTGATGATTTCTCTATTATCTCATATTCAACAGTTTGCAAAGGGCATCCTGGCATCCCCAGGGAACAGCCAGTACTTAAATAGGACACAGAGGGATTTGCCAACTCCAGGACAGGGAATTCCTGTAGATTTGTGGGTGGGGTCTGGGAAGGTGTGCTTTGAGGAGGGGAGGGAGGATACAGTGCCATAGAGCCCACCCACAGTAGAAACCGAAGGCTTTAATTACCTGCATGTTTAGGCGACCACGCTGGGCACCCAGACCATGCCGCAACATGGAGGAAGCTAAGAGCTGCTCATCCTCAATTCGATGGGATTCCATTCCTATGGGGGGGCATTCTGCAAGGCAGGAAAGGCAAGCCGGTTCACCCACACATAGTCCTTACCTGATGCCTGCAGCACTAAGGGACACTTTAGCAATCACAGATTATTCGAGTGCTCAGATCAGAAAGAAAGACGAAAGGCAAACCTCAGAAATGAAAATGTGTTGGACATTTCAGAAGTATCTTCAGGATCCAGCATGGTGTAATCTTTAAGAGTGATGAATTAGAAATGGGGATACCTGGAAGGTTCAAGTCCCCAAACAAGTTATAAAGCACACTGGATGACCTTGGGCCTATCACTCTCTCTCTCTCTCTCTGCCTTACTTCACAGGGTTGCTGTGAATGAACAAATTGGAAGAGCGGAGAATCACAAATGCCACCGTAAGCTTCTTGGAGGACGAGAAAGATAAAAATGCAATAAAAGGCCGAGAGAGTCTTGGTGTGTCTTATTTTGCTATTAATTCATAGAGTAAACAGAAATCCAGTGGCACCTTAAGGATGAACAAAATTTATTCCCACATAAATTTCAGTGAGTTCATAATATATATCAATAGCAGTGTTACGCATCAGACAAAAGCTCGTGCTGGAATAAATTTTTAGTCATTAAGGGGCCAATGGACTTCTGTTTAGTTTTGTTCTAACACTAAGGTTGCCAACTTCCTAGAGGAAAAAATGCCCTGTATGTTTAACAGAGACTTAATGAGATATTACATACATTTTTCTCCATGCCTGCTGGCAACCCTGACATGTACAGTTAACTCTCTGAAATTAAGAGACTTGGAGAATGTTCCAGGAGATGACTTCATTTTAAAAGATTATTTTCAAAAAGAGTTCAGCATTTCCAGGCTCGATGAAAAACCATTGCTGTCCTCCTGAACTATAGGCCTGGCAGTTCTGTAGATACGTTGGGCCCAGACCATTTAGGGCCTTGAAGGTTAATATCAGAATCTTGAATCTGATCCAGTCTTTAACCTGGAGCCAGTGTAGCTGGTGAAGCACTGGTTAAATGTGTGCTGTCAAAGGGGTTCCAGTAAGAACTCAGGTCACTGCATTCTGGACCAGTTGTAATTTCCCAGTCAGTCTCAAGGGTAGCCATGTGTAGAGTGAGTTGCAGTAGTCTAGCCTGGAGGTGACCATTGCATGGATCACACACAGTGCCTCATTGCATGGATCACACACATGGATCCACTGAATGGATCCATTGCATGGATCACACACAGTGCCTCATGGATCACACATAGTGCCTCATGCCCTCCTTTCATCCCCAATACCTGCATGCACCCCACCCCCCGCTTCTGCATCCTTCTCCCACTTGCAAGTCCTCCCTCCACCCATGATCAGTTCCCTTAACCACCTGCACAACTTTTCTCAATAACACTTTGAGGAAATATGTGTATGCAGCTGAGAGTATATAGTGTGTACAGCAGAGAATGTATGCAACAGGTAGTATTGCTGCCACCATTGCCACCAGGAGTGGCACCGCTGTGCACCACCCACATGCCCTTCCTCAATGACTCCGGGCAGTTGGGAGCATGACTGCAGACAAGTGTGGGTGGGGTGGGGGTCAGTGGCAGTGGGCCTCACCAGAAGTCCTGGGCCTTGGCAGCTGCACTGCCTTGGGGCAGGCTGATGCAGGCCCTGGCTGCACGTCCTTGCAGTTTGTGACGTTTAGTTAGGCTCTATGCAGAGGTGACAAACCCTGGAAACAGAGACAGGGCTGATAAGCTCAAACACAACCATCTCTAAAATCCCCAGCATCATTACTTACTTATTTTCTCTTCTGGAGTCCACTCATCCTCATCTGTCTCCCATTTCTTCCCTCCTGTTTTCTTTGGCTTCCCTGCAAATGGTGAAAATAAAGGGGTGAAAGACTAGGGAGCGAATGTCTGGGGAGGAGGTTCCCAATTGGAAATTCAACTGTGGCTCCCCTGTTAGCAGCTAAATGCATCAGGCAGGAGGAAAGAGGTGCTGCAGCACTTGTTAAATGCCCCCTTTGTGCCAGTACCTCCCAGCAAGACTGCAAACATTACCAGATGAACCAATTACAGTTTTAATTGCATATTTATAAAGCATAATGGGTCCTCGGGGAAATGAAAGTGGGCTTTTCTGTATTATCATTTTCCTCACTTATAAATTCCTGTTTCTTTGGGTGGGGGTTTTCTGTTCTGCACATGTTTTGCTCCCTCTGGTGGTCAACTTGATATTGTATCAGTGTATGTCAAGCATAAATACCTGCAGTTTAAATCTGCAGGGAGATATGGTGGACATACACCGCTGTAATATCAAATCGACCACTAGAGGGAGCAAAACATGTGTGGAACAGACCCCCCTCCCCCCAAGAAACAAGAACTTACAAGTGAGGAAAATAAAAATACCAAGAAGCCCAAGGACAGTTTTACTTTTTTTTTTTACATTTAAACATCCTCACTTCCTTTAATCAGGATCTTCAAAAAAGCACCTTGATTGCTGCAGTGTGTAAACACATGTAAATACAATTGCTATATTGATCACTGATTTACTGATTATAAGCGCAACTGGCTACACAAGATCTTTAATGAATTCACATTCCTATTTCTCAGGGATTTCACCTTCACTGGGCTGCCTTTAAATCTGGCGGAAGATATACATTTTAACACCACCGCCTAGTTCCAAGCCAAACTTGACCAGGTCCATTTTTTGTTGGGTCCACAGGTTACTAACCTTTCCGATCCTTGTTTTTTTCTTCTGCCCATTTGTCTCCATCCACGTCACCGTCCTCCTCTTCCTTGCTGCTGCCACCCACCTTCTTAGGTTTCTCTGCTCCAGAAAGAAAGAGGAGCAGAGTTACAATACGTCAGACCAATGTATGCTCTGAGCAAGGCAGGCCCAGTTTTGTGGAAGACTGCTGGTGGCAATGAGTGTGCTAAGTGGCGCGTGTGCGAGGTGAGCCTTCAGAAGAGCAAAGACAGTGCTTGTGCTTGATGGGAAGGAAGGAGCAGGGGTCATGCAAGAATTGATTGTGTGGAGCAATCTGCTAGACAGAATCACAGAGGAGCCTAAAATGTTTTCTAACATGGGTCTGGGGGGCCGCTAACATGGCATCTGCCACAGTGAGAGGATAACCGATCCCTTCTAATGCCATCACTTCCGTAATAGAATCCCCATTCTTGTAGGCCCAGTCCCACCCTCCTGCCATCTCCTCACGTAGTTTGAGTTTCTCTTCATCTGTCTCCATCTCCTCTTCCTCATCTTGTTTGCTGGGGAATATTTTGGGCTTCTGGTGAGGCAGAGTGTAGTCCACTACAGGGGAAAATGTGATTGTTGAGAGGGGACACTGGAGCCCCGCAGTCAGCTTTTCCCAGCCCCTTCATGCCAGTACCTCCCATTCCATCACAGCTGGAGCAACAACAAAATGGTTATGACTATCTATTGCTTTTCAACGAAGGGCTTTATGATCCCTTATTACAATAATTTATCTTCTCTATAAGTCACGTGAGGTAATAAAATGGCTCGTGTAAGAACTTCTGCCACAACAAATATGTTAGTCTTTCAAGTACATCAAGACGCTTTGTAGTTTTAGTTCCAATGGACTAACGTGACTATCTTTCTGGAATCTATTCTGTATGTTCCCCAAGACCATCTTTTTGAGCTTCATGACATGAAGTCATGTCGAAGACACATTCTGCTAGATGGAATCATAGAGGAACCTACAATTTGAGACAGAGCATTGTCCACTATAGGGGAAACCATGACTACTAAAGGGGGAGCTGCTATCCACTGCTACCATCTCCCCAACTTCATCATTTCACCCCAGTTTTGAGTCACTTTTGTTTTAATGGTGCACTTTACTCTATACAGTTTTCCTGATGCTTCTAGACTGAGAAGGGTTGCCAGCTCCAGGTTAGGAAATACCTGGAGGATTGGGAGGGGGGGCTGAGGAAGGTGGGGTTTGGGGAGGGGAGGGGCTTCGGTGGGGCATAATGCCATAGAGACCACCTCCTAAAGCAGCTGTTTTCTCCAGGTGAATTGAAGTCTGCCACCTGGAGACCAGTTGTAATCCCAGGAGATCTCCAGCTACCACCTGGAGGTTGGCAACCCTGTGAGTCTGGGAAGGGGCCTGTGGCTCAGTGGTAGCTCATCCACTTTGCATGCAAGCAGTCCCAGGTTAAATCCTAGTATCTCCAGTTAAACAGGATCAGGTAGTAAATGATGTGAAAGACTTCTGTATGAGACCTGCAAGTCAGAGCAGACAATATTGATCTGGATAAGGCAGCTCCATGTGTGTTCAAGGTTGTCGTGTTCAAACCTAATACACTATCCATTTTCCTCAGACTCCCCTGGTGAGGACCAAAGAGCCACCCTAGTGGGGCCTATTTTATCTGAGCACAGAATATGCCCAATGTAACTGTGAATTCAAACAAGTGGTAATAATCCACCAAGACTTGCAGGGGGGCATCTAATTTCTCCCTCCACCACTATTTCCTCTTTCTCTCCCTGAAAACCCCCACAGCCTTGCTTGTTTTCCTGCTTCCTTCTCTCCTTCCCACCCAATAGCCAACTTACCTTTATCTGCCCCCTCCCCTGTAGCCTCTGCCTAGAAAAACTAAGGCCCAGGTGTGTGGTGCTGGCTGTTAAGCCAGGCCCATCTGCATGATAGGGAAACCTTAAGAAGAGATTGGGTTTATATTCTGCCCTTCACTTGGAGTCTCAGAGCAGTTTACAAACTCCTTTCCCTCCTCACAACAGACACCATGTGAGGTGGGTGGGGCTGAGAGAGCTCTAAGAGAACTGCTCTTGAGAGAACAGCTCTGACAGAACAGCTCTGAGCAGAAGGTCTGTGCCCAGTGTGCACTGATTATTTTTTTGGAGCAGCAATTTCTTTGAGCCCCTTTTGTTTTAAATTCACACAGCCTACTCCCTAAAGAGTTTTGCTAATGCTCCTAGAACAAACCTGACCTCAACTGGTGAAAGCAGGAAGCCAGATCTGAGCCAATGCAGTCACCAACATGAGCAAAGCTTTTTCTTGAAAGTGAGAAACGGACACACTAAGCAGCAAAATGGCCATTCCAAGCAGGTTCTTCCCTTTTTTTCCTTTTATGGAGAAGGACGTGGAACAATACTTACTGTCCCCATAATCTGGAAGTTCAAACCCTTCTTCATAATGACTCTCAAAGGGTGGGATGGGCAGCTCTTCAGGTTCGTCTGCAGAACAAAGCAGAGATCTCAATACGATTTTTCAAAGATGTGAACCACAGTTTCCCAAAGGACCTTTAACCGGAGAGGTCAAGCCTATAATAAGCATCCCAAGTTTGCAGCAACTGCCCCGCACAAATGTATTTCATCTGTGTCCAAGATGACCAATTGGTGGTCCGCTGCCTGTGAACCAAATTCTTTCAGTCCCCACCCCATTAAACTTTAACAAACATGTGGAATTGATTTTTTTTTGTCAAAGATTCATTCTAAAGGAAAGGAAAATTGTTCCCACCAGTTGTAAGTCATTCCGACTTTGTTGTAATCCAGGTTCGATCAAAATTTAAAAATTCTACTTATAACGTGACCTGGGTAAAATATAACTGGCTATGGTTGCAGTTGCAGTTACTCCCACAAGCCTCTGCTCCTAACACCACTTATTAGCATACATTCCTCTATGTATTTGGAATGCTCAATGAACCTGCCTGGCCTGGTTTTTCTACCCATTCTTGCCTCCCAAACCTTTGATCCAGCTATATATCCCAGCAGGATTGGACTAGGAAGTTAAAATGGCCCAGCCCATTGGGCCTGCTTGGCTCGTACTCAGCTGCCGGTGACTTGGAAGGTGGCAGGTGAACCTACTCTCATCGTTGTCACTGCTAGCTGAGTATACCCCTTGGTACTACTGGTGCTTGGCTCATTTAGCTCCTGGCTGCCAGTGGCCATCCAAAGCAGCGGCCCACTGGGAACATTCCCAGGAAGTTAAAGGGCTGATCTGCCTCTGCATCCCAGCAAATGTCTGAAAGGAACTTGGAAAGCCACAGACTGAGATATTTTCTTACAAAAGTACCGAGTGGTTGGTAAATTCATAGTGACAAATCCTTTCCCCCTTTTTTTTGCTAGACAAGCTGTCTGTGGGTGTGTTTGAAACAGAGTGATGATGAACACTCTGAAATAGCTAGAGATAGCTTGTCTAGCCAATGGCCAAGAGGTGGGTTTCCAAGCACCATATCTGGAACCACAAAGGCACATCTCCAGCAAGCAGAAGAGAAAGGGATTTCCCAGTCTGACGTTTCAAATTGTTCAGACTCCTCCTGCCTTTGCTATTCTGGGAGGCTTTCTTACCTCTTTCCTTTCTTCCCTTCCTACCCCTTCCCCACTCCCGCCCTAAATCTCCCTCTGCTTTCCAACATCCTGGCAAAAAGGAAATGAACTGCATACTTGGCTTCTCCTCTGGCTCTGGCTTGGGTCTCTCAGGTTTCCTCCTTGGTGGTTTGTTGGGCTTGTTTTGGCGTCGAACGTATTCAACTGTGGGGAAAGGAAGAGGCTTCTGTCACTTATGAGAGTTCTGTGTGTGTACAGAAAGATAGGATCCCTCGCTGTTAGGGTGGCAGGGAAGCCCTGTTCATATGAAGCTGCCTTATGCCAAATCAGACCATCAGTCCACCATGGTCAGTACTGTCTACTCTGCACTGGCCGCAGATACAGTGAGGGATCTTTCCCAACCCCATAATTTAGGACCTGTCAGGGCTTGAACCTGTAACTGTTTGCATGCATAGCATGTGCTCTGACAGTGAGCTATCATCTTTCCCAACACATCCACACAGTTATCTACATAGAAATGAAAGAGGGGGCACCCATGCCTAGACACGCAGAACTTGCAGGGTCTCCAACAGTACAGACAGAGACTATGTATGTATAGACTGTACATTTGCAGAGCTTGTACTGTGTAGTTGTTAATACACTCACTAACACTTGTTAGTACACTTTTGTACACTTACTGATGTATCTATCAGTTTTCTAAGACCCAATTTACTAAGACCTCCCCTCTGAAGTAGTTTGACTGCTGTCTTTTCCTACACTCATTTCACGCTGGTTTCAAATTTCACTCCCTGGCTCTGAAGAGTACAAAGCAACAGGATCTGTTTAAAGCAGTAAAATGCTAGCTTGACCACAGGAGGGCAATTAAGGAATGTAAACAGTTTTTTTAAAAAACTAGAACAAGTACGGTTTGAAACTAGAAACAGGTATAGACAGGTTTTTTTGAAACTAGAATGATTCCAGTGGGAAAGTCAGATGTAGATTTAACTAAACTTCCTTCAGAGGTTTGTGCTTTGTTGGTTTAGATTCCCCCCCCCCCACTTTTTGGGGGGGGGGGGGTTATTAGTATGTCACAGACTAGGACTGGGGAGATGAAATTCAAATGCACACTCAACCACCACTAGGTGCACTTGAGTTAGTCACTCTCAGCCTAACGAACCTCACAAGATTGCTGTGAAGATGAAATGGAGGCAGGGAGAGCTCTGTTTGCCACTCTCAGTTCCTTGGAGAAAGAACCAGCATAGGAGATAGGTTTCAGGACCTATGCTATGTTTCCCTTGTGTCCTCCTCTGGATTGCATCAGACCTGCATTGAGAATTTCATGCTGGGAACTTAATTCCCTGGCAATCATGGACCTGATTTCAATCAGGACCATGGCAGGAAAAAAGAGGGGGCCAAAGCCCTCCCCCTGCTATGGAATGACCACAAGAAGCTGCTATTTCCCTTAGGGAAAATTATGCATAGCCCATCAGCACCAGTAGTTTCCCAAATAGGACCTGGCCCATAGCTACAGTGGGGCTACTCGGGGCTCTGCCCCCTTCCTTAAAGGGCCATCCCCTTTCTGTAAAGCCCATTGCTTTTTCTAAAAAGCATTTAAAGGGATTCTTTAAACACTTTTGAGAAGAAGCGGGGGTGGTGCACACCCCTCTCTATCCCTCCTGCAAGATTTAAAGGGCCCTCCAGCTGATCAGCGGGAGGGAGAGATGCCCTGCACCCCCAGCTTCTTCTCAAAAGCATTTAAAGGATGCCTTTAAATGTTTTTGAGAAGAAGTGGGGTGGTGGTCAGTGTTCCCTCTAAGCTGAGTTAGTATGAGCTGGCTCACAGTTTTTTAGCCTCCAGCTCACACCTTTTTGTCTTAGCTCAGGAAGGATGGTTCCAGAGCAAACTAATTTATGCAGTCACCCAATCACTCGTTCACAACTTTAATGCAGACAAGCTAGCAAATATCAAGCATTTCTGCAGCAGTCTACTAGCTCACAAAGTAGAATTTTTTGCTAACAAGGCTCCACAGCTTAGAGGGAGCACTGGTGGTGGTGCACAGCCCTCCTCCCCCCCTGCAAGATTTAAAGGGTCCTCCAGCTGATCAGCAGGCCACATGCTCCCTGCTGATCAGCTGAAGGGCCTTTAAAATCTTGCAGGAGGGGAGGGAGAGGGGCGCGCACCACCCTCACCCACTTCATTATGGAAAATAATAGCAGCCCCAACAGAAAAAATTTTTTGCCCCACAAGCCACAAAATCCTGGCTTTAGGGCTGAATGGGCCAAACAGGGACTCCCTGAGGTCTTTTCACTCAGGGCACCAGCACAGGGGGAGGCTTAAGACCCCTCTCCCCACAGACTGAGGCCTCAGTCAGCATGAGGATGCACATGCAGGGGATCTTGGTGCCCAGCATGAACACACAATGCAAACCCGATCGCTTGGATCTCAGGAAGACATGGGGAAAATATGTAGTTAGATAGTGGAGGCAGGTATAACCCAGTGAGCGTACTAATTTTCAGGGGAAGAGAGAGTGAAGCATAGAAGATGGTGGTAAAGACACAACTGTTTATATGGAGAGGATGAAGTCAGACAGACTGCACAGGATTGGGCTCTCTGATGCATTTCTTCCAACTGTGGTGAGCCCAGTTTGGATCCTCAAATCCTGATCTAGGCTCCTTGCCTTTTTCACCTGCTCTTCTTCTACTTCCTCAAGTAGTTTTGCCCAGGTGTTTCTGGGGAAGTGGGGGAAAGTGCCAGAAAGAACAAAAGACTGGTGGGTGAGAGAACACAAAGTCCCAGTTGTCTAGATTCTGAGGGCATCACACTGGACCACAGGAAGCATACCAGACTCCTGCAGTTACTTGGCTCTGCAGCCAGCATGACCCTTGTATAACTGGTGAACTAGACCATATGACCACCCAGCCAAGCTGGAACACTGCAGGCTCGGGTCTCAGCGAGGGGCTAGTCTGTTTGCCTTGGCAAACTCCCTCCTGTCTGTCAAGCATTATTCAAAATCTGCTGGGCATTTTCCACTCACGCAAGCCAAAAGAGTCAAAGCACATGCAGGGAAAGTGGGGGGAAGGGTTTGAGGGGGGTGTGTCTCGGCTGCTGAGCTGTTTCCTCTGGTGAATTTCTGCACAGATCCTAGGCCACTGGAGACAAGCCAGCAAATATCAAGCATTTCTGCAGCAGTTTAAAATGTGCAGAGTGTTTCACAATATTTCATCTTCACAATAACTTTGAAGTGGGGTTGATGTATAGTAAATGTTGTTGAGAGTTTGACCTGTCACTGTTTGGCAAAGCATGGGTGTCCACTCAAGATACTGGCAAAGCATCTTCATGTTTTAAAGACCACAGATGCTTTCCTGTGTGCCTGGAATTTCTTCAGATACAGAATACAAGGTTTCAAGGAAAACATCCCTGGCTCATAAGCCACATAGGAGACACAGCATCAGACCATCATACTGCAAACGGACAACCGATGGTCAGCTGCCTTAGGGCCACTCTAGATGATATGGCATTCGCGTGCCCGACCCGTGGATGCTGGCACCACTTTAGAGCTGAACTGAACCATTTAAAAATGCCCTGAGATCCAGTCCTGATCGAGCCTATACTGCAGTAGGACCAGGCCATCTTGTTGTTCCCCCCCCCAAACCTTTTCAAGTGCCAAAACAGCCGTGTAACGTCTAGTTTGGCCTTTGAGCCACATCCTTTGCTGTTTTCCCACCTAGGTCAATAATATATGTCCACTCTCTAATCAGAGGAACAGAGACTACACAGCAGAAAGGAAAGTCAGCAACAGCAGCACCATACAGTCCTCGTAGTCCTCGCGCTCAATCTGCTCATTGTAATCCAGTGTAGGCGGCTCGCGCTCTCCTGGGGACTCTAGAGAAAGAGAAGCAGCACAGTTATTTCCTGAACCTGGAGGCTGTCCAAGGATGTAGGCTTTGAGGGCAAAGGTTGCATGTGCACTGACTGCACTGGCTTGACCTGTTGCATGCAACAGCCAAGGCAGCTCTGTAACTTCACCACAGTCACATGTGAGCTGCGGGTTCTCGATTCCTGTGTCTTTAGGCAGCCAATTAGCATCAGGTCCCTGGTGCATATAAGGAAGGTGTTTTTGCCTTCTCCCTTGCACCGTCTTTCCCAACCTGAAATGGCCCCAGGCGGGCACTAACTGGGACAATCCTTGTGTTCCCTGGGATACCCTTGTGTTCTCCCAATAAGTCCATTAACAGCCTCTCCTCTCTGATTATTTCAGACTGGAAAAACTGCACAAGGGAGAAGTCTGGAACCTCTTCTTCTTATTTATTGCACTTCTGATTCTAATCAGGCACTGCATAGGCGAGAACTAAGGATAACTTGAACTGCTGATTTGGCCATAGCCAACTCTACACCAAAGGCTGATTGACACATTATGGAGTATGCACAGGTCAGGTCTGGGTCCCCACCCTGTGTAATGGTCACACACAAACTGCAGGTTGTTTTCAGTTCACCCTGTGTATGGTGCCTCATTTGGATCAGGACTGAGGCCTGCATGCAGAAGGGGCTTAAACCCCCTCCCTCGAACTGCTTTCTTGACCAGAGGGGTGCTATTTGGCCCATCAGGGAAAACCACATTGTCCCTGGGATATATGTGGGTTTCCCAGAGGACCAAACAGTGCTTCCCAGGCCATTTCATGTTGGAAAAATGATAGGCTTGAAGCACATCATGATCCTAATCCAAATCAGGCACCATGTATGTGGGAGCGGAGGAGAACCCGCAATGGCTACCCAGAGTAGGAAAACCACAACCAACCTGTGTACTGAATACTATGTGAATTCACGTGTGGCCATAAGCAGCAGATATGGAGGGGAGGTCTACTGCCCCTTCTCCTTCTACCACCGTCATCACACCACCGGCCATCACCCACCTAGGAGCCAGAGCATCCAATACTGCTTCACTCCTCATTGCCAGGTGATCTTTCAAGACAGTGCAGCAAGCCATGTGCACCCAATGGGGCTTCCTATGTCACATGGCCTTCTTAGGGAATTGGGAAGGAAACAGAGTGGTGGGAGATGAGAGACAAAGGGATGCGAAGTGGTAAGATAAGAAATCTGGAATTAAATTTTCTAAATATTAAACTAAAAGGAAAAAAAAGAAAGTGGTGAGACACAGCAGGGAGGCACTGGGTACAGCAGCATTGGACAGCACCCTCCACTGGGCAGAACTACCACTTAGGGTTGCCAGCCTCCAGGTGTGGCCTGGAGATCTCCCACTTTTACAACTGGTCTCCAGCTGACAGATCAGCTCCCCTGGAGAAAATGGCCGCTCTGAAGGGTGGACTCTACGGCATTGTACCATGCTGAGGCCCCTCCCCTCCCCAAACCCCTTCCTCTCTCAGATCCACCTCCAAGTCTCCAGGTACTTCCAACCCAGACCTGGTAACCCTACTACAACTAGCTGTAGCTCAGGGAAGGGGTTCTAAATTAATGGTAAAAAGTCCCAAAACTCAGATTTAGGTGAGCTCAATAGCAGAGCCTAGGCTTTGCATGCTAAAGGATCCAGACTCAATCTCCAGTTAGAAGGATTTCAGGTTCCAGAGCTGGGAAAGACCTCTTTCAGCCTGAAACTTTTGAAAAACTGCCACTGTTCAGGACCAGACTGCACAATGCTTTTTTTAAAAAAACACCCACACAGGCAGGGCATACCAGACTTGTGTTCATTGCAGCCACACAGCAGCTGCAAGGAATATGCACATGCAGCTCCGAACTGAGGCCAAGTAGTCTCCCCCGGAGCCCTTCTGGCCTGGAAAAATGATGTGGGGGAAGGTAGGAGCCCTTTCTACCCCCCATGCCATGGTCCTGAGCCAGATTTGGCCCCCTTAGCCTTCTAAAATGATGTTCTCCGCAGGTGCTGTGATTTTTTTAAAAAAATGTACTGTGTCGTTTGGTTCTCAGAGAAGACAGTGCTGAACTACGTGGATCAAAGGTCTGATTCTGCACGTGGCTGCTTTCGCTTCGTGTACTACAGCCCATTCCACCAGGAACCAGTTCGGAGTTGTAAATATGCTGACGGATTTGGACTGGGGAACGGAGCTCCTTTAAACCTGTTTAAAATTTACAAGTTGTTGGCTTTTCTTCAGATACTAGGAAGCAGTGGCCACATTCCCATCTGTAGGAAAATTTAGAATAGTGAAGGTCTGGCCAATATCTGAAGCAAGGTAATGTCTACTGCAGAAGGTTTTGGAGTGAAGAAGGGTACTGAGACACTCAGACACAGTGGAGTGATCATAATTTTGCACGCCTGTCTGTGCATGGTTTATGGGTCCTGCATCCCTAGAAAAGTATTTGGCATGGGGACCCCTGTATTCTTTAACCTGCCCCCTAGTGTAGTCTAGACTGGGCTGTGATTGAAACATAGCAAAAGACCTGGGCAAACAGCCAGACCTAGACATTGCTCTAGACATGTGGATGTGTTATCTTCTTAATGAATGAGATGCCTCTCTTTGTCTAAGCCGAGAGCTTCTCTCTCTGAGTCCTCCTCCTCTTCCTGTGCACTTTGTGCTCCCTCTCTTTCCTCCTGGCTCTGCAAAGAGCAGGCTACATCTACAGGTCTCTTCCGTAGAGCCATGCCATCATACTTGCACACACATACTACTGGATTGCCAGCTCTGGGTTGGGAAATACTTGGAGATTTTGGGGGTGGAGCCTGGGGAGGGCAGGTTTGGGGAGGGGAAGAACCTCAGCAGGGGATAATGCCATAGAGTCCACCCTCCACAACAGCCGTTTTCTCCAGGGGAACTGATCTTGGTCATCTGGAGATCAGATGTAATAACGGGAGATCTCCAGATGCCACCTGGAGGCTGGCCACTGTATATTTACTGCACATGGTACCACTCTTTTCCTGACTGTGCAATTTGGTACACTACCTAATACAGATCCCCAATACTCACGAGGGGCTGCTCACCTGGCCGGCTTTCACGGTTCCTGTCCTCTCTCCTGGGCTCCTGTGGGTCAGTGGGGGGTTCATAATAGTCAACTAAAAAGTAAAAAGACAGAATAGGCATGTGTAATACCAGACCCCACACAGATGTAGGCTTTGAGGGGAAGGGTTGTATGTGGGCTGACTGGCACTGGCTTGACATGTTGCATGCAGCAACCAAGGCAGCTCTGTAACTTCACCAGTCACATGCAGTGTTCCCTCTAAGCTGAGTTAGTGTGAGCTAGCTCACAGTTCCTTAGTCTCCGGCTCACACATTTTTGTCTTAGCTCAGGAAGGATAGCTTCAGAGCAAATTAATTTATGCACTAGCCAAATGGCTCGCTCACAACTTTAATGCTAGTAGCTCACAAAGTAGATTTTTTGCTCACAAGACTCCACAGCTTAGAAGGAACATTGGTCACATGTGAGTTGCGGGTTCTCAGTTCCTGTGTTTGTGGGCAGCCAATTAGCATCAGGATCCTGGTGCATATGTTTGTGCCTTCTCCCTTGTACCATCTTTCCCAACCTGAAATGGCCCCAGGTGGGCACTATCTGGGACAATACATGTGTTCCCTGGGATACACTTGTGTGCTCCTAACAAGTCTATTAACAGCCCCCCCCCAAAATTGTTTCAGACTGGAACAATTGTGCAAGGGGGGAGTCTACTTTGTCCTTATTTTTAATATACTACTCTCTATCCTTTCCATGTTACACACTCAAATTACACTCCTCTATGATCCTGGAGTCTATCTATGAAGGATAAAGGAAACATCCATATTCAGGGGCAGTGCTCCTCTGAATCCCAATTGCTGGATGGCAAAGGGTCTGTGCTTTGCTTGTAGGCTTCCCAGAGGCATCTGGTTGGCTATTGTGGGAAACAGGACACTAGGTGGACTTTTGGTCTGATTCAGCAGGGCCTGCTTATATTTCATTGAAGTTACCCTGGGTCATGAAATTTTTAGGCACATGAGAATTTTTAGAGGAAGGAAGGAAGGAAGGAGAAGAAGTGGTATTTATATCTCACCTTTTCTCCACCTTAAGGAGTCTCAAAGTAGCTTACAATCACCTTTCCTTCCCCTCCCCACAAAAAGCACCTTATGAGGTAGGTGGGGCTGAGAGAGCTCTGAGAGAACTGTGACTGGCCCAAGGTCACCCAGCAGGCTTCATGTGAAGGAGGAGTGGGGAATCAAACCCAGTTCTCCAGATTAGAGTCCACCACTCTTAACCACTATACCACGCTTGCTCTCTAATACTTAGAACATGGAACCAACGAAATCCATCAGCTGTAGATTCAGGACATGCCTCAAAACAGTGCATCTTTACACTATGCATAGGGAATTCACTGCCACCAGATGTTGTGATGACTGCTCACTTTAAATAGCTTTTAAAATGAATTACAGAAATTCATGGCCATTTAGATCTATGAGCATGTCATCAAATACCAGTTGTTGAGGAAAACTGTTACCTTCATGCACTAATTATGTAATTCCAGTGAAAACATTTGGAAAACAAGATGCTGGGCAAAATCTGGGAAGGTCCGATCGAGGAAGGCTATATTCACATTCATTTGCTGCCTTGATCAGCTGTAGACAGGGCTCACTGTTGTTTCATTCCCCTTGGCTTTTATGCTTCTTTACTTCATGGTTAACATTCCTCTAACCACCCACCAGAATCCTATTGTCATGCCCCATAGCTTAATTGTTCTTACTCTGATGCCTGTTTGGATCCTGTTCCTCATCCCACCGTGGTTCTGTCGGCTCCTCCGGGAACAAAGCTGCAGAAGAGACATCTGGAATCAGAGATGTAGAGGCAAAGCTCCCCAGGTTGGGGAGACGGAATGGAACGGGACTTGAGGAAAGGCAGAAGAACCGTCTGAACAAAGGAGAGGGAATGTTTGTTTCTCCCCGGCAGTCAGCAGTAAATGTGAGAAGCCTTTCTCCAGGCAAAACACTTAGGGTAGGTCCCACCAGAAACCGCCCAAGGAGACATTCAGGGCTGGTCTGCAATGCTGGGCTGAGTCCTGGGTCTAAGTTGGAACATTTGCAACTTGATCTTTTGCTTCTGATAATTATGGGCCAAACCAGGCATTCACTTTCTCAAAGAGGTGGGTCTTGGTAACCCTTGATCAAAGAAGCAAATGTCTAGTTTGGCCCTAATTGTCCATTTTGAGCTGATCCAGCCCTTCTCTAGGGATTTTCAGAAAAGAGCTGGTAAGAAGGGAACCAAGAAAAGAATGAGTGTATGAGGAACATCAAAAGATACTCCATGAAATTGCTGGACTAGAACTCCACATGCGTAGCTGTATTAGTCTGTCACAGCAAAATAGAACAGGAGTCCGGAGGCACCTTGAAGATAATTTTGAATGCTTATGCTGGAATAAATTCTCCTAGTCTTTAAGGTGCCATAGGACTTCTGGACTAGAACGTACCAGTAAGAAGGAGAAGAGATTGGATTTATACCCCACCCTTCACTCGGAGTCTCAGAGCGGTTTACAAACGCCTTTCCCTTCCCCTCCCCACAACAGACACCCTGTGAGGTAGGTGGGGCTGAGAGAGCTCTTTCCCAAGCTGTCCTTGAGGGAACAGCTGGTACAGAGCTATGGCTTGCCCAAAGTCATCCAGCCAGGTGCAAGTGGAGGAGTGGGGAATCAAACCCAGTTCTCCCAGATTAGAGTCCGCGCCCTTAACCACTACACCAAACTGGCTCTCAAGTTCACTGCTATTCATTTAAGCCCCAGCTAATGTTTCCTCTCACTCTACAAGTACTAAATCAACATAGCAAATCAAGGGAGACTGAGCTGTCACCAAGTATTTCTCTTGAGAATGATCATAGCACTTACTTGAGCTTTAAATATAAGTTATGGTTGTTTTCAGACAGAGGTTTGCTCTGCTCTTCCTCTCCCCAAAGTGCAGTGGTTCTTTCTGGAGCCTCTGCACCACACTTTCATCTGGTCATCTCCCTTCTTCGTTTCCCCCAGCTCTGCTGTGATTTTCCCTAAACCTGTGTTTCTTGAAACACTGCATGCAAAGTAGGTTTGGGGGAAAGTGTGGAAGGGAAGGTGTGCCACACCCAGTGCTATTTGTCCTTCCATCCACCGTTCACTCTGTGTGCTGGCAGTGTTAAGTGTAAGGGGGGGGGGATAGAGAAGTCTTTCTCATACCAGTAATCTGCCCAGCAGCCCCCTAAATTATTCTGCTTTACCAGGGATCTTTGTTGTTAGAGTCAAATGTTTTTATTAGACTTTGTGATTCCCATGAAAGTTTTTGCCACAGTAAGTCTGTTATAGCCACACGTGGCACTAGTTTAGAGGTGAAAAGCAGCTCCAAAGGAGCCCCAGAGTGAACTGAGACTTAGAACTGGGAAAAGGCGGGGGGGTAACTTTTACCCCCTGTGCTGTTTTTGCAATTGAAAATGCCCTATCCTAGATGGAGAATAGTGCTGTCAAATCACATCTGATTTATGGCAACCCCATAGGGTTTTCAAGGCAAGAAACATTCAGAGGTGGTTTGCCACTGCCCACCTCTGCATACAGACCCTGGAATTCCTTGGTAGTAGTCACCCATCACAACTGTGACACAACACTATGTGTAGCCTGCGCTTTTGCTTTAAGATGCCCCAAGAGACTCTCACAATGGAATCCTATGTGGAGTAAGTCTGCCCAGAACTTTACTATCAGTCATGGGCGTCAACTACGGGGGGGCTCGAGGGCTCGAGCCTCCCCCGAAATTTCCCGGGGGGGGCTCAGCCACCCCCGGCAAAATGAACACCCGCCGGTGGCCAGTCAGCCGGCCGTCGCCGCCTCTCCTTCCCCCCCACCCCCGGCCTGCCCTCCTGCCTCCCTGGGGCGGGGTGGGGGGGAGAGAGAGGCGGCGATGGCCGGCTGACTGGCCACCGGCGGGTGTTCATTTTGCTGGGGGTGGCTGAGCCCCCCCCCGGGAAATGCGAGGCGGAGCGGGAGCCGGGGGCCCGCAAGGGCGACGCGCCGGGGGCCACCGAGCCCCTGATGTTCCTGCCCGGCCCACGACAGCTATCCGCAGAGACCTCCAAGTTCTTTGGGTGCGCCCCGCCGGCCGGCCGGCCTTCTGAGACCCGGGCGAGAGCCCTCCTGGAACTCCGTCCCCAGGGAGTGAGTGGGCCTCTCCCCGCGATGGGTGGGCGAAGAAGACCTCCTGGTTCCCTCTGGCTTTCCCTCACTGAGCCCTCCTCCGGTAATAATCACAGTAATTATCGCAGGGCACTGTGTTTGTAGAGTCGCCAGGAGAGCCTAAGGTTGTCTGGTAGCCTAAGCTTGTTCTTGCTCTTTTTAGCATTACCTACACGTAGGCGGGGAGCCAGACTTGTTTTCAGGGCTAGTAGGCTGGGGGGGGGGGGTTAGGCTCTAGATGTCGCCTGAGGGTTGGGGTCTGGTGTGTGTGTCAGCAGCAGCAGCGATCCTCCCCCGCCGGCACCCAAGGTGAGCGGGGGGAGGGAGGGGGGCGGGGAGCGCGGCGGGCGGGCACGGCCCGGGGGAGGGAAGCGGCGGCGGCGACTCCCTGGGGCAGGGGGGAGAGCAGCAAGACATGGTCCCGAGCGTGCGCGCGCGCTTTGCGCGCGCGCACAAAAGACAGCCCCCGCCCCCCCCCCGGGGATTGAGAAAGTCTACGCCCTTGCTATCAGTCCGTTGCTCTCTGTATTGTCACATGACTGATGGAAGACACAACCAGGCACTTACATATTCCCCCTTCTTCATTCAGACGAGACAACTCATCTTCCTCCCCATAGGGCGAGTGTAATCGTGGTGAATCAGGCTCTTCGTAATAGTCTTCCTCTCTGGCTGGGGGCGGGATCAGCGGCCTCTCCGGCAAGTGGTATCTCTCCTCTTCCTCGTGTGGCTGGACAGAGGGAAGCCTCTCAGTTTTCTTTCCTCCTGATGTTCTTTTGGTGGGCTTGGGGGTTTTCTCCTTGGGTTTCTTAGTTGCCTTTGGACGTTTCTCCTTGGGCTTTTTGGTGGCCTTGGGAGGCTTCTCCTTTCTGGGGGCCCTGGAAGGTCTCACTTTAGGCTTCTTGGTTGGTTTAGGCGGTTTCTCCTTTTTTCCTTTCCTGGGCTTTTCCTTAACCCTCTCTGGTGCTCCTGAGAAAAGACACATACAGTCATGTTACCAAATTTTTAGTGATGCCCATGACCCTATAAAACATCCCTTTAAGAGCAGTTTGAGCTTCAGCAATAAGCAGGTAATAATGTTTTGAACCTGGCTAGGAGTCACCAACCATATTGAGAGGGAGTACTTTCAGAATGTTGAAAAAGGGAAGTGGGCATTACCATAACAGGCCTGCCCTGGGGTGGGGATACAGAGAGCCAGTTTGGTGTAGTGGTTAGGAGCGCAGACACTAATCTGGGAGAACAGAGCCTGATTCCCTACTTCTCCGCATGCAGCTGCTGGAGTGACCTTGGGTCAGTCATAAGTTCTTTCAGGATTGATCTCTCAAGAGCAGTTCTCAAAAGAGCTCTCTCAGCCCTACCTACCTCACAGGGTGTCTGTTGTGGGGAGGGGAAGGGAAAAGAGATTTTAAGCTACTCTGAGACTCCTTTGGATGGTGAAGGGCAGGGTATAAATCCAATCTCTTCTTCTCTTCTTCTTCAATCATAAAATGAATGCCACGGGGAACAAGATCTCTTTTGCTTTGCTTCTTTGCTTTTCCAAAGAAAAGGGGCAAGTTGGCTCCTGTGTGGTATAGCCACAGGCAGCGTTCACAACCCCAGGCAAATGAATTCTGTGTTTATGGCTAATCAGAGGGCAAAGTGTTTTGACACAGATAGTCAGGATCAGTTCAGTACTCTGCTCGTCAGACAGCCTATACAGGAAGTGATCTCAAGATACCTGTTTTCCCCTGCATTTGGGACTCTTGGATCCACATATCCCTTCCTTTACAAGACTCGAGAACAGAGCAAGCATATAAATGAGTGAATTCTTCCAGTAGGTTTTGCCATTTTTAAAAATAGGATTATTTTTTCAGTTATATAATACATGTTTTATTTTCACAGTGCTTTACAACCTTTAGTGTACAAAACTGGACTCCAGCTATAGTCTTATGAGAGCTTACACAGGAGTTGAGGGGGACTTGAACCTTCACAAAAGCATTAATAGGATTAGGCTGCATGAGGTGACCTCACCTTACAATAATCATATGAATTAAGTCACTACTATTCAACAATAAAAACTGAGGCCGAGGGATAGGACCTGATCCAGGTTAAAAATAGGATTTGAACCCTGTCACTCCAGCCTGCAGCCTAGCTATATAGCTCCTGGATGACATTAAGAGCTCAACTTTATTAATATTTAAGTAACTAAGTAAGAACTAAGTAACAATTTTTAGTATGGCTTAGGTATGGCTATATAAGTCTCAAATATCCCTATATAACCTCAGAAGCAAACCAGTCAGTCTTAAACTTCAGCTTGTGGGAAAGCCTGCCCCCAACCCACAAACATTTTGAGCAAGAAGTAATTTGCAGTCTCCATGGTTATGAGATACATTTCAAATTTTATTAAAGGACTATACTACTGCCACACTAATATGCAGTGTGGTAGTGCATTCCACTAGGGGGCTGGGAACCTTGGGGGAAACAGTATTTTCCCAGCCACTGGTGGTTCTTAGACTTTGGCTTTGATTATTTCCCACTTTCCCACTGAAATTATGTGAAAATCTATAAGATTGTGACAAGTCAGGTTTGTGTGTGTGTGTGTGTGTGTGTGTGTGTGTGTGTGTGAAACTGTCAAGTTCTGTACCTAACTCTTTGTTCAAAGAATGGCAGAACTCCCAAGGCTGCAGTCCTTAAAAGACTGTTACTCAAACACTGGTGCCTTAATTATCATTCAGTGAGTTTATGGTTTGAATTTTGTCTTTGCCATAAACTGTCAGGGGCCTTAGGCAAGCCACAGTCTTTTAGCTCAGCAATCAGGCAAAAGGGCTCTACTTTATTTTCCACCTTTATTTCTAGACAAGATTTTTCCTTTTCCAAATACAACCTTCAGGATTATCAAAGAGGGGAATAACATAGAGGGAGGGGAGAGAGAGAGAGAACTTTAACCCTTTCCTGTAAGTGTCCCCCACAGTAAAAGCAGCTCAGACATAGCTTTTTCAATTCAGGAAAATGGCAGGTGAAGAAAAGATTAACCCATCTCCCCCCAGTTCTTTGGCAGGTCAAGCTCTGGGGCCTCATAGATGTGGCTTTCTCATTACAGAAATGGTTCAGAAAATGTTATGGATACCCAAGTTGTAGTTCCACCACTGAAACTAAATAGACTTGGTACTAGGTATAGCCTGGGAAGGAGATTGCCTGGGAACCATATGTAGAATTGCTCAGGTCTCTCTACAGCAAGATTTTTCTCCCATTTTCTCCAGGGGAACTGATCTCCATAGTGTGGAGATCAGTTGTACTTCTGGGAGAACTCCAGGCCCCATCGGGAGTTTGGCAACCCTAATTATGGGCAGCTTTTCTACTCTTGTGGCACTCTCTCTCTCTGGCTTTTGTCCTTCGAACTTGATGCCAGCAGCCCATTATGGCACCAACACAGTCACCATAAGTGACCAGGTGAGGGCCATATTACAAGGCCACCATTAAATCTTTGATCATGAAAAACAACTGTCCCTATTTTCCTCAGCCAAATATTAAAGGATACTTGATAGTGTTTTGCTTCTCTTCTCAGTTACTTGTCTGTGTGGTCTGAATTGAAATGGGGATTCACTCTAGATTTCCACAGTTTTCTGAACACTTCCTCCTGCCTCTTTTCCCTATCACACAAAGCAGTCCGGGTTGAGGCCTTGCTCTGTGAGTCAGAGGCCTAGTCTCTGAAAATTAGTGACTAAGGACTCTGTCACCTCACGGCCCGACAGGCAGCCGCAGTCTCATTCCAAAGCTCTGAGTAGCAGCATTTCCATGATCTGTGGGTCTAGCAGAGCTCTGGTCTGCACTAGGGTTGGCAATGCCTGTACCCTCTGGGCAGTGTGCTGTGAACCAACTGAGCCTGGTGCCAGGAACAGAGACTGCCACAGCTTCTTTTTGAGGCAGTCTCTAACCTCTGAATAAGCAGCAAACTGGTGGGACAAGCAGAGTTTCTTCAGAGAGTCTTCCTTCTCCCACAAGTGGGGTGATACATACATATCTTGCTTTTATTGTCTCAGTGTTGTCTATAAACAGTACTTGAAAGCCACTCGAGGAAGAAGAGGCAATGACCTCTTTGTGTTGTTACTACAGACCTAGTAACTGAACCTTGGGGGCCCTGACTGGACAGAATGGCAAGACATAAATGTTGTAAATATAACAACTATAATGAACTCTCCCTTTTCCTCTCTATTTGCTGACCTCTTTGCTTGCTCGGTCTCTTTCCCTACCCAGCTAAAACAAAAGTTCAGAGAAGCAAGAAACACACAGAATATGAGAAGGGAAGTAGAAATGGCTGTGGCTCACATTCACTTTTTCACAGAATCCTAATTAACCAGTTAAATAGGAACTCACAACCATCCATTTACCTCAGAAAGCACTGGCCTAAACAACACTATTCCTAAAACTGTATTAGATTTCCTGCTTCAGTTCAGAAGCAATCACTTCACCCTCAGGTACACTGCCTCTTGCCACTGTTCTTTCACATAAGCAAATAGGATGGTTCACACATTCATTGGCTGATGACTGTAGATTATGGCCCCTTTCAGACAGCCTTTGTAATTCATTTTGGTAGTTGGTTAGTAATGTTTCTTTTGTGTCATTTCAGACACAACCATTTTAGCAGTTGGCTGCTAATGGACTGTAACCTTTTCATACAAAGCAGCTTGCATCTGGTTTAGCAAAGCGTGGTTGAGCCATTCTTGAGATAAACTGCTCCCCCCCCCCCCGTTTTCACCTCTTCTTTGTGCTTCTGAATCGCTTTAGTGTGCTGTTTAAAATGCCTGCAGCACTTTCAATAGCACCGTGCTTCCTTCTGCCCTTTTTCACCATGCAATCTTCCTCAAACTTTTTTTAATGTTCTAAGTCAAATGCTACAGCAGTAGTTCAGAATAGCACTTCAGTGCTACAGCAGCACCATTGAGATGCCTTGGCAACACTGAGATACATTGAGAAGTGCTATATTTGTTTAGCACTATAGCGTTCAGATCAGAATGTTCAAAAAAAGTTCAAGGAAGATTGTGGGGCAAAAAAGGGTGAGGGGAAAGAGCAGCACTGTTTGAAATGGACAGATGGCTTCAGAGATGGTTCATTAACAGAATGAAATTCACTGTATGAAACCTCCACCTCTATATCGCTTTACTTGGAGTCGGAACTGGGTCAACAACGGATAACATTTAGTTTAGAATGGTAATGTGAAAGGGGCCCAGATCAACCCTCATAGGTTAATACCACACATGGTACCTCAAAAATAATACATACTTCTTGTTCATACATTTAGCTGAAAGCCATCAAACGGCAACACCTCAGAAGACAAACAACCATATGTGAATCAGTTGACATAGGTGCCTACTTAAGGAAAGGTGAGGGTGTACCTTTCAGATACCCCTGTTTATGTATTTTTGAACAGTCTGCCTCTATTGCAAAAGGGCCTCCTTTGTTTCAGACACCATGGCTCTGATGGCATAATCCTTAATTCTGAAATTCTGATCTGGTGATCCTGTGGTACTCCAATGAAAGAGCATAAGCACTATTCCATCATTTATACAGACCTTTTAAATAGGTTTTCATTGACCATTTTTAATGTTGTGTTAATTTTAATGTTTAATGCTGTTTTTATTATTTTATCATGTTTTACTTTATGAGCTACCCCAAGCAGGTCTCAGGAGAGGTGGTATATAAATAAAATATATGAAGGGCCTTAGAGTTTTTGTTTGTCCTCATCAATGTTGCCACTATTATTACAAGTCCATTGCTGAATTAGGATATTTCCACTGACAACAATCAGTAGGAATATATATATATTTTTAATGAATGCTATTTGGTGCCAGAAAACTTTGACAATGTGTTTTCCTCATGCTCAAAAATGCCTCAAAATATCTTCAACTCTCTTTTTTTAAATATAGTTGGGCCAGGATCACTGTCAATCTTCTGATTTGTCCATGGTCTCCAGCAGGCATGTCTCAATTTTCTTTTCGGGAAAGAACTGCACACTGATACAACTGCCAGACAGTCTACCAGGAAACACTTGGAGGTCATTCTTTCTAGCTAGCTGCAGTTTCTCCATTGGCTGTAGCAAGGCCAAGAACTACACAGCTCTTGAAACTTCTCTCCTTCTAGCCAAGCCACAAAGCAGGGAAACCTCGCTGAAGATTACAACAAGAGCAGAAGGTATTACGAAGGCCACAGGATGAAAATGAGGAAGAGTCATGAAAGCTTTTAAGGTAGAACATACAAAGATCTTCACTTGTCAGCTGTGATATCATGCAGTACAGACAACGGACCCAAGCTGAAAAATTGGTGTCTGCATCTCCACACAGCTAGCTCCTACAGGTCAGCTTAGGCAATTCTTGCTGATATTCTTCAACGTCATGTTCCAAGTTTCTCCCAATATTGCCAGATGCTTTAAGCCAAATGCTTTAGGGGGCAGATAAAATCAATAGCTAGTGGGGTTTTGAAACAGGAACAAACTGGGAAGGAGGAACTACAAGTGCAACTGTCCTATTCAGAAAGCCCAGTATACAGGCATTGGAAGCACTGATCTGGCTTTGTATGGTGATGAGTGTGGAATTGTTCTGGGAGACTTTCCCTGCGGTATTTCTCAGGTTCCTAACTGAGATAAACTCGGTATAAGGGGGGCGGGGGGAATGTACTTTTTCATTTCAGAAGAAAGTATCTGTTCTGCTTCCAGAAAGCACACATGCTGGAAATCCAATGTATACAGCTTAAAATGAAATATTATCTTTGCTTAGCAAAGCATCACCAGATCTGAGTAGACCAAAGCAAATCTGAGCATAAAATCATAAAAAAGCAACCTAGAGAATCCAACAAGGTTACTCCTGTCATTCTGCTTAGCCAAAGTTACTCCTGTCATTCCACTTAGCCAACACTTTCATGCAATGCTCCCTCTAAGCTGTGGAGTCTTCTGAGCAAAAATTCTACTTTGTGAGCTACTGGCATTAAAGTTGTGAGCTAGTGATTTGGCTGCTGCATCAATTAGTTTGCTCTGGAGCCATCCTTCCTGAGCTAAGACAAAAATGTGTGAGCCAGAGACTAAAAAACTGTGAACTAGCTCACACTAACTCAGCTTAGAGGGAGCACTGCTTTCATGTGAAATTCTCAACTCCACAAGTAACAACTAGCTCCCTAAATATTAAGGGCTGCTTGGTATTGTTAGCTTTAAATTCTAACCAATCTGCCTGCCTAGAGATGGGCACCACTTACTCTTGTTACATAGCAGATGGCACATGCAACAACTAGTGGTCTCAGATGGCATTGTACAGTTAATTCAAAAACTCATTCAGCCAGTTTAATGGGTACCAGACAAACATCATAGGGGAGATGTGGCTCTGAATATGCATTTGCATCAAGAAGCTTGCTCCTGTGCAAGAACCTATCTCACTAGTTTAGTGTCCAGGACTTCAAACATCAGTGCATCTCAACATGGACAAATTCTCAACATGGACAAATCTGCGGATGCTTAAATCCAGAGACTGGAACCATAAATAGACAAGTCAATTCTTTCTGCAAACTTGAAAAAAAACACAAGCAGCAGCTTTAAGAAAAAAATACCCTCAGTCACTATTGCTAAGTGACCACAACAGTATTGCCAGCCGTCAGACCTTGATTTCAGCCAGTAAAAGGCAGTGGGAGAGGGGGGGCTACATAAGAACATAAGAGAAGCCAATGTAGGATCAGACCAGTGGTCCATCCAGTCCAACACTCTGTCACACAGTGGCCAAAAACACCAGGTGCCCTCAGAAGGTCCAGCAGTGGGGGCAGGACACTAGAAGCCCTCCCACTGTTGCCCCCCCGTCAAGCACCAAGAATACAGTGTCACTTGCCCCATACTGAGAGTTCCTATCTATACTTTGTGGCTAATAGCCAGTGATGGACCTCTGCTCTCCAAGGATGTTTCAGCCTTTGAGAGAAGCCTCACTGGGGTCAGGCCAAGCAGCAACCACGTGACTTGCATGATTCATCCAGGCCCATCTGCTTGCTATCGATCAAAACCAGTCATTCCCAACAAAATCAAGTGGGGTGTAATGGTTAGAGTTTCAGATTAGGATCTGGGAGAACCAGGTTTGTATCACCACTCTGCAGTGGAAGCTCACTGAGTGACCTTGGGCCAGCCGAACATACCTCACAGGGCTGTGAGGATAAAATGATGGCAAGGAGAACAATGAACGTTGCTTTTGGGTTTCCAGCACTAAGAAAGGTGGGGTGTAAATGAAATGTGTAAACACATAATAATATAGTTGAAGATGGGAGGCAGATAAATTTAGGTGGGTTGGTAGGTGGGAATGAGAAAAGGTAGAAAAGAAAAGTGAGGATATGGTGGTTGCCAGAAGGAGTGAAAGAGGAAATAGTATAAGGAAGGGGATACAGCAGGAAATGAGGTGCACCCCACATGCAACTAGGCCCACCCAGCAGCCAGCATCATGCAACTGGGTCACAGTTTTCTGGGTAGAGGCTGCCAGAGGGAGGGAAAGAAAGCCAAAGAAAGGTAGGTAGGTAGGTAGGTAGGTAGGTGGGTGGGTGGGAGGGAGGGAAGGAAGGAAAGAAAAAAAGGAAGCAGGTTGAGCGGAGAGGCTATGGGTGCTCTCAGGGATGGGAAAGACAAAATAGCAAAATGGGAAAATGAGATCCCACCACGCAAGTCTTTGAGTGTCTGCTTGTGTGTTTGTTTGTTTATTTGCTTGCCAATGGGCCCAGGTCAGAGTGTCAGACCACCTTCAAGAAACTGCACAACTTTCTAAATGGAAATAACAGACCCATAAAAGTGTGTTGTCTGCCCCCTGTTGGACATCAATATTGCTGCATCAATTATTTCGCCTGTTGAAGAGCCAATAAATTCATAGACAGCCCGGATCAAAAAGTATTACACAACTGACAAGTACGAATCACATCTCCCACTGAATTGCTACATTCCAAGTACTAAAAAAACCCTCTCTTGATAATGAGGGTGGCTCTAAAACTGTGATGTTTCCTTTTTAAATGGGCATGTCCGTTCGCTTTGATTCTCAAGATGTTTATATTACAATAGAGTGTAAGTTAGGAGATTGGTATTGGAGTCCCATTTTCTCTAACCATATGATTTTATGACAAAGGAAATAAGAAATGAGGGCACACATAACATGCCTCTGTTAATTAAGCTTGGCAAAGTTTTCTCTTGCAGGGCCTCTGTGCCTTTATCAGATTAGCAGAAGTCCCAATGTGATGCTTTTCCTGCTCCAGCATACAGATACAGTGATCGGAAAAGCTTTACCTGCTGAGATTCTCTTTAAAAGAAGCCTTGACATTAAAATACACAACCCCAACACAAAACCCCTAACAGGCAAGACTAGCTGGTCTTGAAGCTTTAAATAAATATCGCTCTCATGGGAAGATCTGCAATAGAATCCACAGCTCTGCCAAAACTACACCCTATGTGGAATTAGATCACTGAGCACAGATGCCCAGCTCTTTCCCAGTGCAAAAGTAGAACTATCCAGTCTTGTGAGATCCACAGATCCTCATGAACTTGATCTTGCTGAAGTGTCCACTAGGCATTTGATTCCCCTGTTGTGCCTGTCACAAACTCTCAGACTGACCTACCTCACAGGGTTGCTGTTGTGAGAAAAAGAAAATGGGAAGAATGATGTTCTAAGTTGCTTTGTGTCCCAACTGGAGAGAAAAGACAGATATAAATAACAAATCCAAAACGATATCTGAATTTTTGAGGGTGAGTCCCGATCATTTTATTGTGGGGAAAGTGATCTTTTAAACTACAGTGTCCATATTTCAGATTAGACCTATAGCTGAAGCCCTGTCTTTAACACTGGAGGAAAACCACTGTGAGAGTGGAATCCAGCAGCACCGAACACGTTCAACAGTAATGTAGCATTCCTGGGGAGGAGACACCTTTCGGGACGGAGGTGGGGCTAATGGGACAATCTTCAAGTGTCACCCTCCAGGCAGAACCTGCTTAGCCAGGGGCCTTTGCCCTCCAAGTGTGGAACTCTGTGTACACAGAAAGCAAGAAGACTACTGAGGTTTTGGCCTTGCCATTATCAATACCTCAGAAGCGGACTGGCTCTTTAACTGACCGGGAAAGATCCTGGAGGGCTGCTGCCCCAGAGGGCCACCAGCAGCCAGGTGCAAGCCATGCCAAGTGGCCAGCACTGCAGGGGCTGCTTGGCTCCAGGCCCAAATAGACTGGACCCTGTCATGATGCCAGCACTACAGGGAGACACTGGACTTAGCTCGCTCCAGGGCTGTTTTAACATTCCAGTCCGCTCTTTTTATGCAGGGTCCCTTTCATGCCAAGATACAAGGAGAGTGCTCACCTCCTTCTGCTGGGCCGCTGTCCCTCCCTGCAGGCTTGACCCTCCCTGGGTTTTCAGGCACCTCCTCGCCTCGGGCCACCTTCTCCACTCCCTTCTCTTCTGCGTCCTCCTCGTTCTCAGAATCCACGCTCTGCAGGAAGCCTTGCAAGAATTCCTCAATCTCATCATCCGTCAACACTGTCTGTGCCTCCACCTGGGCAAGTCTCAAGGGGCACAGAAGCTCCAAGCACAGGCAGCACATCAGCCATAGGGGAAAGCTGGCTCCCATCACTGCAGGTAGAAGTCCCGAAGTTCACACGCAAGTCTCAGCGCTGTCTTCTCACCTGCGGGGTGATCCCCTTGGTTGCTGGGGAAGGAGGGAATGTCTTGCTGGGATGCAGTCGACCAGGACTCTGGGAGTTTGTGCGTCGAGCTAGGGGGAATGGGGGGTCGGGGGGGGGGGGAGAACAGGGTCCTTTAAAAGGAGGGGCTATTTTTGGCTCAAAGAAGTTGGCAGCTTTTGCCGGTGGAAAGATTGGTTGCAAAAGGGAAAGAAGGGGGGGGGGTGTCTCGACAAGTATTTAGGGGGAACTGGAAAGTAGGGAAAATACAGAGGGGACTGGTAATTTTGAAGAGTTGGGAGAATTGGACGGGAGGAGGATACCCTGGCTGGAATAAAGGGTGGGAACTTCGCGCGCGGTGGTGTCTCCCCCTGTCTAAACCCGCCCCGCCCCCCCACTCCTCCTGTCTACTCCCCAACTGATCAGATCTGGGATTCGCAGCCCCGGCCGTGGGATTATTCCGCAAGCCAGTGGGAAGCGCCGTCGGTCCCTGCTGGAAGGAAGAGCTCCAGCGAAGAATGCACGGCGCAAGCAAGAGTGTCTAATTGAGACCAGAAGCGCCTGCGGTTGCGCGACGCCGTTTGAAGTGCGGGGGCAACCGGAGCGAGGGAAGAGTCAGACACGAGGCTCCCTCCACCCTCCGCCTTCCTCAGTGCCCTGGCATTTGTTCCTTATACGAAAAGGGGGCCCTAAAAACGCCTCTCCCCGACCCCCCCCCCCCCCACCCGGAGGCTCCGACCTGCTGTCCGCGCCGGGCAAATTCCGGATCTCTCCAGCGCTCTCCAGAAGTTGCCGTTTCCCAGGACGCCCCTTCGGAGATCTCAGGAAAAAACCGACCTGGGATCTGTTTCTTCGATTTCCCTTTTGAACCTCCCCCGGTTCCTTGTAGTGCTGTGGATGTGGGGGAAATCCACTGATGCCTACACGCTGGGCAGCGAAAGTCGTGGCGCAGATGGTAGGGGGACCGGCTGCCCCTTTCTCCTCTTCCTTACTCTTCACTGTGGGAGTGAAAAGCTGGCAGCCGCAGGAGCCTCCTGACACCGCATGAAGAAAAGCAAGCCGGATTCCCCCCCCCCCCCCCCCGCACATTTCCCGGCCCTTGTCTGCCCCCCACCCCCCAGCTTCCAGAGAAGGATGCAGTGGCCCGAATGCCTCGCCAGGCACAGACTAAACCATAGCGGCATAAACAGGAGATCTTGGCTGGCTTGTGCCTCTCAGATTTCTTCTCAAAGCAGTTTAAGGAAGCGGGTAATTGCACTCGTGTTGGTGGGGATCTGCTTTTTTGCTAGATTCCATTATTTCCCTTTGGGGCGTGTCTCTTTTCAGACAGTTTGTTCTAGACCCCTGGAAGTATAGAAACCAGAGGAGATGTGGAATTCCTTGATGGTTGAGGTGTAAACATATGTTGCATGCAGTAAGGTAAGATATAAAGTTGATAGTTTCATAAGTAAAGTATGATTTTAGTTCTTGCACAGGAGCAGAGGGTACCTGTAAGGTGTTAGAGCTGCCTGGAGATGCCTATTTTCAGTTTAAAAATGGGCAGAAAGGCAACAGGGTTCCCCCATACTGGTCTGCCCCTTGAAATCATGGTCCAACTGACTATATTTGGTTAAAAGGTTTTAAGGATCATAAAACTGCAAAGCCTTCCAATGTGGTTCCACCATGGTTGTTTTTTTTTAACAAGGGTTGAATTAATAGAGAAAAAGCTCAGTGGCTATTAGCCATGTTCAGAGGCAGGGTGCCACTTCATGCCCTCATTATTGTGGGCTTCCCACAGGCATCTGGCTGGCCAAACTTGGAAATAAGATGCTGGACTAAGCAGAATTTTGTTCCTTCTAATCACCTATCCAGTTATGGAACCCATGCAGTGCAGCAACAGAGAAGTTCACAGCTGCTATTCCATGTTCCTTTTCTAAAGGAAACACATAGGAACAATGGGCATCTAGGTAATTGTGATGAGGATAAAACTGGTTTCTGTCTCCTCTTTTTCATTTCTTACAAAAAGGCTTAATAACACCTGGCATATGAACACTTCTTCACCCTCAAATAAGCCCCAAGTCAATTCAAAGGATCCATTCATGCTGATGGCAGATATACCCAATAAAGAGTCAACCTTCTCTAAATGGTGCCTAGTGAAACCCTAGAGAAGCTTCCTTCATCTGTGTTGGTGGAAGATTCCCAGGTCACCTCCAGATGCATGCAGAAGGGACCCGCCCCATCCCAGTTATTCTTGGTCAACATTCTTTGCAGTTATTTAAGGAAGAATGAATTTTCCCATTCAAACACACAGAGGTATGTTCTCTAGATGCGTTCTGAATTTACCATCCAGAGTTAAGGACCTCAGAATATCTCACAGTGGGTAGGTCAATCATGTTTCAGCTCTTGGCCTTGTAAAATGTGATGGACTTTCAAAAAGTTGACCCTTACAGCCCTCACAACACTTTATGGATGCCCATCTAGGAATTCTTCTTTACTGGTTGTCTAGTTTCTGTTTCAAAGGCCTTCCACAATCCTGCCTGTCTCCTTTCAGGACAAAATCAGCCACATTGCTATAATTTTCAAACCCACAGCCATTTGCAGAAGACTTGGCTTTGCTGTACAGTTTGGTCACACAAAGACCACAGGCTGCCATTTTCTTCCACACTACATCATTAATTGCATGGTTGACTAAATACCACAACAGCATTCAAATGGTGCATGGAACTCAAAGCTGCGCTCATTATCAACACCGGCATTTATGGCAAGGACTGTGGCTCCTGCTGAGAGAACATTTACTGCAAGAGAAAAGAAATCAGATCTCTGGACGTTTTAATATGACGCATGATAATCTGTGGAATAGGAAGCAGGACTGAATCTAAAACTACATGTTAGGCAGCCGCGAACTCATCTTTTAAAAGCCCCTTGACCATTTTGCATCTCACAGAGCACTGTAAAGAGAAGACAATTTGCAGCAGGAAAGTGGCCGGCAAACAGTAATGCAGCTCCAGTCTCTTTGCCCCTACTTGGGTTCTAAACCCATATTTGTAACAGAAGACTCATCAGAAACCATGGCAAAGAATGAGGGAGCAGTTTAGCTGAAACTGAACAACAGGCATCCCCAACATGATGCCTGTGGATGCCCTCGTACCCAGCAGTGCTGTCCTTTGCTGTTGCCCACTTGCTTCATCCCCAAGGCAAATAACCAGCCTGGGCTTCAGAAGAGCCCAGAGGCCAGTACTTTAGTTTTTGCAGGGAGCAACCTTTTGGGAACAGTGTGCTCCACTGTAGGAGGATGCTTGGGATGGATCCTCCTAGCCTTTTGTGACTGGCCTCAGCCCTCACTAACTGCCCTCTAGCAATTGGTCCCATTCCCCCGGGCAGCCATTTTACTGTGGTGCTCACTACCTGTTCTCTAAACTCCATAAGTGGCTACAGGTTCAATAAGATTTGAGGATCACTACTGTAGAGGGAAAATAGTAGATATGGGAAGGATTCAGCCCCCTTCTTCTGCTCTCACCATTGAACTGTATTTCCTAATACTGCTTTACAGAAAAGAAACGGCAGTCAGGGATTAAAAAGACGAATGGGATGTATACCACATAGTTCTGGTCCAAAAAAAATAAGACAAATGTATTGGTCGTCCCAGGAAATAAGAATGACAGAATACAATAGGAAAAGGAACTGAAAGACGTAAGGACAAAAATCAGGGAAATGCCTTGAACACAGTGGAGAGGGAGAAGTGAACTGATTGTGAAAGAAGTGTTTACTGCTTCCAGTGTGATAATCCTTAGGTATGCCATGCTGAATTCCTTGGAGGAAGGCAGCAGAAGATGAAAAGAAAGATATACGGTAGGAAGGATGCACAGAACACAAGGCTTCCACCAGAACATAGCTCTCTTTTCTTCTCAGGGCCAAACCAGACATGTGCTGGGAATTCTGTATCCCAGTTCTCAGACACTTGGGGCCCCCATGAGCCTGAAAACAGCGTTTTTAAAAATTGCTGGAAATCCAGCACAGAACTCCCAAATGCATGGGTGGTTTGGCCTTCATTCAGGCTCTAGACTGCAGCCTCTCTAATGTATGCTTGGAGAACATGTTCTCTTGAACCATTCTATTGGTTTAATTAGAGCCAAGAACATACTTGGAACACTAGTTCCCCACAGGGACTTCCGTAATCTATGAATATGCACATAAACTCCAAACCAATTACGTTTCTTTCTGAATGCTGAGGCAAGCATTGCCACCAAACACTCTGTGAATCTCATTCCTCAGATGGGACGTGACATTGCATCTGGGAACTAATTCTTGGACTCGGGCAATCTAGAATATGTGTCATGCCAAGAGAGCAACCATTCCTAGACAGCCGTTTTAAAATGATGTAAACAAGAAAAGACTGAACAAAAAGAAATAATTAAAAGAGGCCAGCAACGGGTTATGAATGATATCCAACTCCAAGGTTTTGTGAACAAGATATGAAACCACGTTTCACAATAATTCAGTAAACAGATTCAGTCACAAGCAGTGAGCCAAAATTAAAGGGCTAGGATTTTTTTAATCTCTTAAAAGGGTGCTGCTGATTAATTTCAACTAAAGAAACATATTTATAAAAACTGCAGATGGCCAGAGTTGTTTGAAGAGTTGTTGCCTCTAGTGTGGGAATGCCTCTTCTAATGCAATGCCTGTTGTAATACAGGCATGCACTATCTAAACAGGAAGAAGACAAGAAGATGCATTTTTGCTCTATTACTTTTTTGCATTTTTTGTATGTGTGCATGTGCCCATGCCTGGAAGTCATGGTGACCTCTGGTGACTCCTACTGGGGCATGGAGGATGTTCAGAGAACTTGCTTGATGGGCTGCCTCCTGGCCCTGGTATTCTTTGGAGGTCTCCCATCCAGGTACTTGCCAGGGTCGGCCCTGCTTAGCTTCCGAGATCTGACAAGATCGGGCTTACTTGGGCTATCCAGATCAGCATAGGCGTAAACTACGGGAGGGGGCTCGAGGGCTCAGGCCACCCCCAAAATTTCCCGGGGGGGGGGGGACTGAGCCACCCCGGCGAAACAGAGTGCCTGCCACTGCCTCTCCCCCCTGCCTCCCTGGGCCCTTCCTAGGCCCGCCGGCTGACTGGCTGGCTGGCTGGCCACCGCCGCCAGAGCCTCTTTCTTCCCCCCCCCCCGGCTCCCCTGTACCCACTCCTCCCTCCCTCCCTCCTTCCCTCTCCCTCCCGGGCCCCGGGCAAATGCCCAACATGATAGCGTCACCCGGCTATCATGTTGGGCATTCGCCTGGAGCCCCGGGAGGGAAAGGAAAGGAGGGAAGAGTGCCTGGGGGGGGGGGGGGGAGAGGCAGCGGCAGCATTGTTTTGGAGCATGAGCCCCCCCCTTTTTTGCTCTGTTTTGAAGAAGGTTAAAACAGGTATCCTAGAGCATTTGTTTTCAGATGGTATACAGATGTGTCATAATTCTTAGCATTTCCCATTCCACTTGAAAGGGAATGCCTCCTGGTGCCATTTGCCTTCTGCAGTTATGTTAATTTAATTAATTAAAAACTCATATAGTTAATCAACTGGGATTTCTTTAACTGGGTGACTGCCTTAGATATAATGAACTTCTCATGGTAGGCATTTTCTTATATAAATGTATTCTCCTTGGATTCCTAACCTATATTCTAGGCAAGATGAATCCTTGTCCCACACTTCAGCACAATGCTGTACGCAACTTTTCCTTCATGGAGTACATCATCATATGGGCAAAACTTTTAGACCTCATTCAGTTCTCTAGTTGTGTGAAATTGGTGGGAATTAATACTGCACATAACTAGTGGCCTGGGATGTTAACAGCCATCCCCAGCTGTATAAAAAGATACATCCATGCAGTTCAATGGGTCCCAGATGAGTATCGTGATGTGGATGAAGATGCACATCTAAAATGTGTGTCTGCATTGGCTGCACACATGGAGAACTACACCAAGGTTCTTTAATGTTCATTTGGGTGTGCCCCTGAGGCATTAACTTGCAAACCACACTTGCCTCAACCCATATGTTGAGATCTAAATTGTTACATCAGACAATCTTCTGGGTGAGAGGAAAGTTACTCCAGTTTGATTATCTCTTTGTTGATTTATTTAAATAGATGCAGATGCAAAGTTGTTTGTAAGGTAAGAAACGCAAGGGCATGTGAGGCTACACAACTGCTAACCATTCTGCCCTAGCAGGTGAAGACCTTCATTATCTTGGAAATTCAAGACTGAAGTTCGAGGAGTTAACAGGAAGTCTAGTTCAAGTCACTGTTGTTTTCCCTGTCATTAGCATTAAGGGTAATGATGGATAGATCCGGGCTGTAATTGGATGCTGGGAGCAGCAGATGGACTCATTCCACCAAGCATATCCTCCAAACTTTGCCCAAACTTGAAATGAACTTGAAGCATCGTGAGGTCTGTTTTATGACTTAATTCAGAGAAAATGTAACTTTGTGAGGGGAAAGGATATAGCTGCAAATAGGGCACACTGTTGCCTTTCTTCTCAAGGAGAGTTTATCAGTGAAGATCTGCTGCTTAAAGATCTCAACTGGCCACAGCCCCACTTCAGGGAAATAACACAAAAAGTCTAGTTCTTACCTATAAATCAGAAATTGGATTTTGCTTTTTGAATATTTTTAAATATAATTTCTAGCATTTGCTGTTGTGAGAGGGTTTTTTGGTGAATTTTCAGACAATAAACATTAAGGGTTGAATTGCAAGCTTATTACTTTGGTACCATTAAAACAATTGGTCCCTAAAAGGGCTATGGAGATAGGCCACAGGTAGACTGGAATACATCCTGATAACGCTAATTAAATTCTTAAAGCAAGGTTATAAAGCTAAAACTAGCACCCATTTGCCATTAAATTGCAATAAAATCTGTTATTTCTTAAGCTACACTAATGAACTGTCAGGTTGAATGGCAGTCCTGTGCTTTTCCTGACCAACTGCTGAACCTTACAGAGGTTATGGAGCTACAAAGAATATGTATGACTGAAAACATGAATTCACAACAAGGTTGGAGCCCATTGATCTATTCTGCTAATCATGGCACCTCCTTCCAGAGAGCTAATGCCCCAAAGGGAACACGTGGAAGTTTGCTACTTCCAGATTATGGAGCAGTGAAACAATCTGGGTGGTACTGAAGGGGCATATTAGACTTGGTTAGCATCTGTTGCTGCACAAGGGACCTTTTACAACTCAAGAGTAACACATTCTACGTGTTTCTGGTGTTTTCTGTGCAGCTACTGCAGATAAGAAAAATTCTGAAAAATAGAAACTAGACACCAATGGACTGGTCCCTCCCTGACCCAAAAAGAGAATATGGAGGAGAATAATCAAACTTTAACACCATTTTTTAAAGAAATAACATGTATCCCATAAGAATCGGTACCTGATACAAAAGTCAACACTTAAGGTGGTAGAATTCACCCTGAAAAACATCAGCAGCTTCTTGCAACATTTTCTTCTAACCCTTTCTTTAAAAATGGGTGAGCAACAGGTACATATGTGCCCACTGTCTGTGATTTCTGGTGCCTTTTGCTGATAAAACAACTGATAAATAGATCCACCTTCAGATCTAACTGATAAATAGATCCACCTTCTGTACCTCCCATGCAAGTATATGATTGTGGATGAATACTAAGTGCCACTAGGGAACCATGATTTGGCTTCAAAACACTATTCCGTGGAGTAATTTATCAAAGCAATCGCTTCAGCTGCTAAGCACACCAAATGCAACTCCCAGCTATGATTACCTTTGACTAGCCTAGATCCATTGCATGTCCTATCATTTAGTGTCGTCCTATGCCCTGTGATAGTTCCAGTATCATACAGTAATAGCAGCCACAGCAGATATCCATCCCCCACCCCGCCAGTGGCCAGGAGGGACCTGGCAACCCTGTGCTCACTCCTTCCATGAAAAAAATAATTCAAGGGAAGAAATTTTGTCAGTTCTTACATCTTCTCACCTTCTCTTGCCGTTGCTGCTAGTTTTTATCAGTTGCGATCATTTTCTTGGAAGACAGGAAGGAAAAAGACAGAACTGATTCTCATCCTTCTCAGCTAACACATGTGAGTCCCACCTGTAAAGGAAGTCTGTGATCAACTTATGCTGATCATCCAGGCTGGAGAGCAGTTAGGCAGCCCTCTTTTTGGCTGTTTACAGAAAGTTGTCTCTCTGTGGCCTCTTAGGAGACTGGTTCTTCTGTTCCTTTGATCTGCACGCTCCCGAACAAAAAGACTGCTTCCAGATGCAGTGTCTATCTCTGTTTTCTCTCCGCTGAATTTGTGGAAGCTACAGGTATGTCCACATGGTGGCTGGCCATACTCCTTGTTTGGTGCTATCTCTGACATCTGGAAATTTGAGCTAGGGAAGGCAGATACCTTTTTACCTGGGAAATCCCAGTTCACACATAAGGAAATCTGCCATGCAGATGGTTAACTGTATGAGTACAAATGAAGCCCCAGAATAATATTTGGGCTCATAAGTTCCATGGCAATTTGGGAACCCCTAACTCAGCACTCTTGTGGGCCGCTGTTATCTGAAACCCTGTCCAGCTCATCGACTGTCACATGCAAAGGAAGATTAGTAAAGAGCACTAGATACCATTTGAAGCATTTTTCAGAAAAGTGTGCTTTATTGCTATATTGTTCACCCATATTTTTAAAACAGTGGGATAGTTTTAAGCATCGCCTTTCTCCCCATATTCTGCAAAATCATGGAGGGAGACCCATGGTTCTTGCAAACAGCAGTTCTCTCTGCTGCAGACAGCAAAACAGCTTAACAAGAAAACGCTTTGTAGAATTCACATAACCAACAGTGCCCTCCTAAACAGTTACACACTTCTAAATTATTGGGTTCTGTTCTGGATCGCACTGCAAATAGTGCTGGAATTAAGATATTACTCCCATTTAAAGACTTGGTATCCCTGATCTGGATGGCCCAAGCTAGCTCGGTCTTGTCAGATCTCAGGAGCTAAGCCTTGGTTAGTACGTGGATAGGAAACCACCAAGGAAGTTCAGGATCACTACACAGAGCCAGGCAATGGCAAACCACCTCTGAATGTCTCTTGCCTTGAAACCCCTACTGGGTCACCATAAACCAGCTGCAGCTTGACAGCAGTACTAAAATAGGGGCCTACCAGGCAGTAGCTGGACAGCGGCTACGCCACCTGGCCAGGCTCTGTGAACCAGCCAGATCCAGAAGCATTGGTAGCTGCGCTTCCTCTTTGGTTGACCCAAGAGGTTAAGGGGACAACTCAGATGCTGACTAAATGGGTCAACTATTACCTACCAGATTTCTGCAGACACCCGGAGAAGATATTTAATTCTTGCTTTCACTCTTCTTCCTTCTACATTCTAACATCTCTATTTTCAGTGTGAAAAGTAAAAAAGAGAGAGAGACGTAAGATGTGTTTCCTATCCCTACCACAAATTTTGTTAATCTTTAAGGTGCTACTGGACTTTCTCTGTTTTCTGCTGCTACTGACAGACTAACACGACTACCCATCTTGGGCTGCGATCACACATACTAAATCCACTTCCAGTCTACTTTCAATGCACTTTCCAACTAGATTTTCACTGTGTGAACTGGCAAAATCCAATTCAAGAGTGCATTGAAAGTGGATTGAAAATGGATTATTAGTGTGTGTGATCTATCAAGATTCATCCCAGTATGAGCTTTCATGAGACAGAGCTTACTTCTTCAGATACAATGGGAAGAAAGAAAACATTTACCTCATTTTTACAGAAAATTGCAGAAGGGGAGGGGAAACAGGGAGGAGTTCAGCAGAGAGAGGCCTAGTATAATAAATCAGGTGAGATTCTCTGTGTGGGGACTTGAACCATTTGGATCATTTACAGGATGACAGGAGAGGTCAGAGGTTCAAAAGTGCACTAAGGTAGGGTAAATACTTAATTAAGGAAGCGGTAGTGTGAAGCATGAGAAAACTGATCCAAAGCAAAGAGTTATGGTATGATACAACATGTTAATAACAATCTATTGAAGTTATTTAAAAGAGGGTCCTCTTGGCAAACTAGAAATTATAATGAGTGAGGAAACCCAAGACTCCGATGACAGAAGGCGTTTATTTTATTTTTTGTATGATTTTTACTTTAGCACTTTCGTGTTGTATACTTGTTTTTAATGTGGCCCTAGTTCTATCTTGTTCACTACTGTCTACTCTGACAGGCAACAACATTCCAAAGAAATGTTTTATGCAACACCTACTACCTGGGTTCCTTTCGCTGGAGATGCCAGGAGAGACTGAAATGGGCTATGCTACTGAGTCACCCATCCACCAGACCTCAGTCCTGTGCTTTCTAGTTCATCATGTCCACTCAGCAATTGCTCCCTTGTGTTTAAAAGTCATCCGAATCATTGTCTTTCTGCTTCCTTGATGGAGATTCTCCTGCAGGCTTTGTCTAGCACCCTCCCATTTCAGCTCAGAAGGCGGGATCCCTGTAAAACAGTGACACTGCACCCTCAGGCATATCAGTCAGTATAGCAAAGGAAGCACCCGAGTTACCTGTCAGCCCAGCAAAGGAAATGTTCAGTTTTACATGTCAGTTTTACAAATTCTTCTGTCAGCCAGCAGCATATATTGCGCGTGCACCAGCTAGACACCTGAGATATGGAATTCGTCTACATCTTGTACTAGGCTTGCTCCTGTTCAGGTTAGCATATCCCATTTTTATCCTGATTTTCCTATCTCAGAGCAGCATACATGAATTTCCCCTTCTGATTTTGCCTTGTGAAACAGGTTTAGGTGAGGAGAGACCAAATTCACCCAGCGAGTTTCATGGTTTGTTGTTTTTATATTGATAATTATTTTAATTGTAAACTGCCTGGAGGGTGACACTGCCTCAATAAATAAATAGGGATTTGATAGATCTCCACTATGGAGGCCAGCTGAGAAACTGGTAACCTGACCAGGAAGATCTGAGTTGAAATTGCCATTCTGCCATGAAGCTCAGCGGAGGATCTTGGGCATGGCACAAGCTCCCCTCTCAGATAAACCTGTCTCACGGGGCTGTTGTAAAGAGGCAGTGAGCTCCATAGAGGAGGGGCAGGAAAAAAATTTAACTTAAAAAAAGGTATCCAGGTGTGCAGATGCTAATGCATGGGTGCAGTACCAAACAGGATACTGCGCAAAAATCTCAGTTCGCATCCCTCAGAGCTCTTATTGCTGAATAATGTTGATCTTCCCATGATTTGAGGACTGTGGTCTTTGTCTTGCATCATCTTTATGACATCTGGCAACAGTCCTCATTAATATTCCTGTGGTTATATTATTTAAACTCCAAGGAGAAAAGAGAACAGCTCCCCATGAACGTCTCCCTTGGGTCCCATTTACAACTGCAGCGTTCATTATCTCATGGAATGACAACTTCCTTCCTGCTAATCTTTGCATCTCATATGTGTCCAAGCCTACACACAAAAACCACATCAGAACCTTGGCAGAGAAGCCCTATTCTATAGGCTTTGGAAGCACATAGCGCCACCTTGTGATGTCTGCTTGACAGAACTTAGCTCTGTTTTGTCCAACTTGAAAAGCGAATGGAAAGCAAATAGACAGTGCCACATGTACAAGACAATGAGAAATTCCCCAGGGCCGACCCACAGTTTTATAGAACATGCACTGATTTGAACCAGTTGAAGAGACAGAGGAATAAACCACAGTATATAAAAAGATCCATGTGAGAAAACACAGTCTGTACAATATAGAGCCATCCACTGAGTTTGTTCCCACAAATGGAATACTGGACCTGCATCTAGACTTTCTGGTGAGCTGTGAGCCACATTGTTCTGTCACCCAAATTAAGAAATGGTCAGGTCCTTGGTTACTATGGCTAAGTCTCTGTGGGGATGCAATGGCCACTGAGGGGTAATTTGGCTGCTTTTGTCTAGAGATGCCTTGGAATGAGTCACATCTGCATGCCAGGATAGGTCTGAAACCAGATTTTCTCTGTGGAGTCACAAAGAGGATTTCCTGGTAGGAGGAGAGCTGCCCCCCCCCATTCCAAGAATGATGACGCTACTCTGGAATGTATATCACTGGTTTATCAGTTTCTTCTGAAACCCCATCACATCTGGTCAACCTTTACATTCTTTAATCAGCCAGTCAACTACAATGGTACTGTGGTTGCTTCCACACTAAAGCTCAAGCAACGTTTTCACACAATCAGCAGGAAGTGGATTTGGTTCCCCATTCTGGAATTTTTGTCATTTGTTTGTTTGTTGGTTGATTGGTTGGTTCATTCATTCATTCATTCATTTGAATGTATGTGGTCTGTCTTCTCTGATTAGTAGGTGCTGGTCTAGGAACACTGACCTCTACAGCAGGGGTCCCCAACCTTTTTGAGCCTATGGGTGCCTTTGGGATTCTGGCACAATGTAGTGGGCAGAGACACAAAATGGCTGCCACAGGAGGTGGAGCCAGCCACAAAAAATGGCTGCCGCAGCTCATCTTCAGTCACACAGTGAAGATCCTTGTGCTGTGGTAGCAGCTGCTGCCAAAGCAATGTTTTTAAAAATCTGCGCAGCCAATCAAATCTCCAGTGGCCAGTCAGAAGCTTTGCTTGTCAAAAGCCCCATCTGGCCCTGCCTACTTTCTAAAAACACTTGGTGAGCGCCAGGAAAGGAGTTGGTTGTTGCCATGACACCCATGGGCACCACATTGGGGACCCCTGCTCTATAGGGATGGGATTTCTACAGGGGTGGGATGAGGGGTTGCTTGGCAACAGGAGGGAAGAGTAAGGTGAGCATCAAGGACCAATGGTTTGTCCAACAGTCACTGGAAGTGTGAAGCATTCACTTGGGAAAGAGTGGAGAATTTGGGTGAAAGGATTTCCAGGGAAGAAACAGTCTGCAGAAGAAGGAGAATCCTTCTTGTCTGATGTTGGCCTCAGCTTCACCATGTTCGTGGGACATTTGCTGTGAGGTAAAAAGAACCCCCCCACCCCAGGCTGAGAAGAAGGGAGACTTTTCCAGGGCTTTATGAGTCAGAGCCAGAGACTTATTTCTTACCTCACTTTGACCTTGAGGCTATTCAGCAACTGAACCTTGGTGGCCCTGACTAGACAGAAAGGCGGAACATAAAAGCTGTAAATAAAATAAATATAAATGAAGTCTCCCTTTTCCTCTCTACTTGCTGACCTCTTCATTCGTTCTGTCTGTTTCCAGACATGGGACCCACCTTTTAACCCCCAGGGGGCAGCATGGGACCTACCAAGCTACATGTGTATGACAGGAACTCACATAACATCATGGTCATGTGACATCAGAGTCACACCACAGGAAAATAGGGTGCCAGACCAGAGTTAGGGCTTCACAAATGCCAAGACCGTGGGCAGAAAACCAGAAGAGCTCTGGACAGGAAACGCAAGCCAAGCAACAGGAATGCACCAAAATGAGGAACAAGCCAAAGGAAAGAGCCACGGGAAGATCCTGTTTACCGCTGACTGCCTCCCCATCCTGCGGCTCTTCTCAGACTGTGTGCAAAGACAGAAAAAAAGAATGGCACCCTTGCTCTTGGTGTATGCTTGCTAGCAGCAGGTCCTTTAAAAGGCGGGGGCAGGGGAAATGGCAGCTCTGTAAGGTCCGATGACCTAGCAGGTGAGGCTTCACAACCCAACTGAGGGTCCCAGCTAGGGCTGCCAACAACCAGGTGGTAGCTGGAGATCTTCTGGGATTACAACTGATCTCCAGGTGACAGAGATGTGTCCACCAGGAGAAAATGGCTGCCTTGGAAGGTAGAGGACTGTATGACATTACACTACACTGAAGTCCCTCCCCTCCCTAAACCCTACCCTCATAAGGCTCCACCCCCAAAATCTTCAAGTATTTCCTAACCAGGAGCTAACAACCCCAGTCCCAGCTCTTGGGCTGAAGACCACTGCTGTAAATGACAACTGGTGGGAGACTCGAGATGATGAAAAGCGGATTGAGTATCAATAGGAGTATCCTTTTCATAACATTTCAATTCAGTGTGAAGCTGCAGTGAAAAGGGTAAACTCCATGCTGAGAATAAAGGGACTGAGAATAAAAAAACAAATATTGTAGGGTTTTTAAAAAAAAAATACAGTCTGTTCGTTATTCCAGTATACTGGCATATATCCATCTGCCCAGCTTCTATACTGTAGACTTTGTGGAGTGAGACTTTCCTGGTTTCCTCTACTGCCACATCCCATTGATCCCTTCCACTTCCCAACCCCTTGGGGTCAGGATTGCCAGCCTCCACGTGGGGCCTGGAGATCTCCCACCTTTACAACTGATCTCCAGCTGACAGAGATCAGCTCCCCTCGAGAAAATGGCTCCTTTTGATGGTGGATTCCATGGCATTGTATCATGCTGAGGTCCCTCCCCTCCCCAAATCCCACTCTCTCCTGGATCCATCCGGAAAGTCTCCTGGTATTTTCCATCCCAGACCTGGCAGCCCTAGGGTCAGTGGACTCAGAACAGCACAGAGGTTTTTTCAGGAGGTTCTAGCAGGGGAGCGCAGTTGTCATATACCCTTGACCGAAGAACGGTACACTCCTTCTATCTGGGATGGTCGTCCTCTTCAACTGATCGCGCAGCTTTGGGAGAGACACACATGGAGCGGTGAGGGAGGTAGGGGACACCCACCTAGCCAGCCAGATCAGCCGAATCAACCCTGGCAATCAGTGGGGTGACAGATGTCAAAGCCAGATCACCCTCACATCCCAGCACAGAGGATAAAGTGAGAGTCTGCAGTGGGAGGCAGGAATATTGGAGGAACTCATCACTTCTTTTACAATGCAAATGTTGTTCTGTCCAAGGAACAGCCTGTTTGGATACATGCCAATATTCTTGGTTACTTATGGACATGTGGAAGCATCCCATGATTTATTTAGATCATGTATACCCCACCTTTCTCCGCATTGGAGACCACCTCTCCTGTTTTATCCTCACAACTCTCTGCTTTGTATGGCAGAGTGGGGATGTGAACCTGGGTCTCCAAGATCCCAGTCCAATACTGTAACCGCTGTACCATACTAGCTCACACACATAAGTCCCCAATGTTTTCTCCTCAAAAAGCAGAACAAACAAATGCTCTCTCTTTAAAGGTTGCCTTGAACATCCCACTGAATGGGGAAGGAGGAGTATGAAACACAGAATCCTCTCACAAATTTTGAGAAAGATTTCTCATTTGATCTTCTCCCCACTTCACAGCACAACCTGCATCCAGAGGAATACAGTGGTGAGTTTTGACCCTTTCCTTTGCTAGTTAAACTCTGCAGCTCTGTCCTGTGGAGCCAGGCCTCTTGAAGGACTAGGCTGCGATATTATTGTTATGTACAAAGCATACAATCCAAAACCAACAAAAGTCCCAAGTGTGTTGCGTAAAACAGTTCATAAAACCAAAAAAAGCTGGAGGTAGAATGCATGGAATGAAATGGCTTGAAGCAAGATTCAAGATTACCGGTCAAGTCCCAAGTTGGCATAACAAAGTGCAGAAAGTTCTAGAAACATTGGAAGTCCTTGGTAAGAGAACACATTCTTGGCGAGCTGACTTTATTAGAACTGAAACTTGGGATAGTGTGCCAAAGTCTGAACATTTGGGACTTGAGAAAGAGGCAATTACAACATTCACAAAGTGATGAGATGCTGGAAATACGAAACATGCAAACAATAGGTAACTTTTCTCCTTTCCCTACTCTCACATGAAAGATCACTCATCTCTTCTGAACAGGTAGTCATCCACATAGGGAAAGTTGTCCTGACCCAACCAGACTGCAAAGGAAAGAAACTCCCTTTATGTCTGCTAAACCTTAAATGGGATCATATAGCTCTGAAATGTCTACAGTCATGCATTTCCTAGTTGCTCATTCTTGTCTTCTCTGGGCCAAATTAGACAGACCCCAGGAGTTGTGTATCCAGAGCTCCCCACATTTCTTTAAAAAACTGTTTTTGAAGTCATGTGGCCCCTGCATACCTGAGAACTGAGTTTTAAAATTTTGCTGGGAACTCGATAAACATCACTCGCAGGGAACATCTGGTTTGTCTCCTACTGCTTTGCTTACCGTCTTTCATCTAGAACAAAGTTTGAGTCCAGTGGCACCTTTAAGACCAACAAAGTTTTATTCAAGGTATGAGCTTTTGTGTGCGCACACACTTCCTCAGATACATAGTATACAGCATGGCAACTTTTTGCAAAGATGCTGAGATACAACAACCAAAAACAAAAATGAAGGACAGGATTACTATTATCAGATACACAGGAGCAGCTCCAAATAGGGTTACCAACAGGCCTGGAGAAAAACATCCTGTCCCTTTGTCTTAATGTATGGAAATGGGCAGTTAAAGCTTTTCATGTCATGGAGATAATTAAATAACATAATCTGGTAAATTATATCCCATTAAGCTTCTATTAAGGGGGCAGGACATTTTTCTCCAGGTGTTACAGACCTGAGAGGCTTGAGGATTATGGAGTTGCTTATTTATGATTTAAAAGAAAGGAAACCTTGGAATATTTTTTTTTAAAAAACCCAAAACAAGGTTTCCTTTCTGTAACACGGGCCAGTTGGCAACGCTACAGCCAAACATAGCAGCCTAATGTTAAGTATTGCACTTTTAATAAATACAACAATGTCACTTTGCTTTTCAAGGAAAAGTCTCCTCCCTCAGCTGATGCATCCATGGCTGGAAAAACTGTAATTTCTTAGAAACTGTACACTAGTTGCTATTTACTAAAGTGAGTGTTGTGTCCTATGTCTCTGAAGAAGTGTGCATTCACATGAAAACTTATACCCAGAATAAAACTTTGTTGGTCTTAAAGGTGCCACTGGATTCAGACTTTGTTCTGTGCGCTATATGGTTACTGAAGAACCATAAGGACCAGTTGGATGGTACCCATACCTTCAGTAGTGATAAAATTGCCCTTGTCCATGCCATAATTTTTAGTTTAGTAACACACTCCACAGATTTGCTGAAACAAGGAATTGCTCCTGAAGCTAACACACAGTTTAAACACCCCACCCCACCCCCATTCATTGTAAGTCTATACAGATATAAGTACAGCATCATGTTTGGGAAATAATAGATTGATATAGCATATTAAATCATTTTTGTTGTTTTTATTCATGCATTAGCTTTTAAAACTTGAAAAGAAGGATTTCAATCATAAAGAAAATCTCTTTTGTCACAGCCAGGCTTGTGACATTAATTTTACCCGTTTTTGGCATGCCACAGATTTCACCCCTCCCTAATTCCCAGAGTGGTTTTTCTGATTTTTCCCCCTTTCAAAGAAGGGTTATTTTAAAACACACACACACACACACACATACAATAAACAGCTGGAAGAAAGCATGCAGATAGGCAAACAGTTATGGGACTCAAGCACACTGAACTCTGGGCTGACATCCAGCTTCACAGAACACAAACAAGATGGGATGGATTTTGAAACACTCTGAAAAATGGTGGTGGCAGAAGTGGGGGGGGGAAGAAGGGAGGAGGAGTGTGTTTGTCTCTCCTGCCTGCTTCTTTCCGCCCCTCTGTTCCACAAAAGCTGGTTCCTAGGGTTGCCAACTCTGGGCTGGGAAATACCTGGAGATTTGGGAGGGTTGGATCCTGGAAAGGGTGGGGTTTGTGACAGGGAGGGATGTCAATGGGGTATAATGTCATTGAATCCACCTTCCAAAGCAGCCATTTTCTCCAGGGGAACTTATCTTGGTCATCTGGAGATCGACTGTAATAGTGGGAGGTCTCCAGATGTCCTCTGGAGGCTGGCAACCCTACTGGTTCCACCATAAGGTTCCATATTTACCAGTGTAAACACACACCTGTAACCTCATGAAGGGAAAATTGGGAATGCATAAACTGGAAAGTGTTTTATGAGGGAAGGATTAAGCACACTTCCCTCCTGCTTCTCTGCCCCAATTCACCTCTCACCCCACGGTTTCGTACTCGTCACCTTCCATTTGTTTCTCATAGGAACTGCTTCCCAGCCTTCAGTATTTCTGAGGGAATGGGTCATCAGACCTAGCATTACCAACTCTAGGTTGGGAAATTCCTGGGGATTTGGGGTGGAGCCTGGAGAAGGCAGGGTTTGGAGAGGAGAAGGACCTCCGCAGGGTACAGTGCCACCTTCCAAAGCAGCCATTTTCTCCAAGGAACTTATATCTGTAGTCTGGAGGTCAGCGGTAATTCTGGGAGATCTTTGGGCCTCACCTGGATTCAACCGACATTGGCAAAGCTAGGCCTCCAGTTACAGAAACAAATCAGACTGCTTTTGTCTCAAAATACCAGCAGCAGAGCGCAAAATGAAGTAGTGTTTACTGGGAAGGAGTCTTCTAGTCAGCTGTTAAGTGAGAAGCCATCTTTTCACAAGGTGATTTCCTGCGCAGATAGGACTTGTATGTGACAGACAGAAATCCAAAAGGTGCAACTTTCCCAAGCATGGAGGTAGAGAGAGATAGGGGAAATTGTCACCACAGTTAAAGGCACAGGAACTGATGCCTACCAGTCTCACAGCTGTTCAGAGCAAAGACATTTTCCCAGAAAATAGACTTGGTAACCATAAGAGGCAGAAAGGAGAACAAATAACCAAGAAGCAAAGGAGCTTATGTGAGCCAATAGGAGCTGTGTACTGGGAACACACATGAAGTTGCCTTATACTGAATCAGACCATCCGTCCATCAAGATCAGTATTGTTTACTCAGACTGGCAGCAGCTCTCCAGAGTCTCAGGTAGGGATCTTTTACAACACCTGCTGCCTGGTCCTTTTAACTGGAGATGCCAGGGCTTGAACCTGGGACCTTCTGCATGCAAAGCAGAGGCTGTTCTGCTGAGCCAGGAAGCAGAGAATGAGTTAAGATTTGATAGTTGGGATTAGAGACGCCAGTCTCCAGGTGGGAGCTGGGGATTCCCTGGAATTACAACTCATCTTCAGACTACAGAGATCAATTCCTCTACAGGAAATGGTACTTTGGAGGGTGGATGTGATGGCATTGTACCCCACTGAGGACCTTCCCCTCCCCAGGCTCCACCCCCAATCTCCAGGAGTTGGTAACCTACCCTCTGCTGCCAGCAGACAAGGGAGACCTGGCAACCCTAGTTGGGAAGTTGTTAGCTGGAGAGAAGTGTTGGATGCTGGCCTGAATGGGTCATAAGGATGATATCCCTCTAGTCTTGTTCCATCTACATTGGCTTCCAATCTTGTTCCAGGCCCAATTTAGGTTGCTGGTACCGACTTTTAAAGCCCTACAGGGCTTGGGGCCAGCATACCTTAAGGACCACCTACTCCTACATCAACATACCTGACCATTACAGTCATTTGGGGGGGGGGGCTGCTTTGGTTGCCCCCATCATCTGAGGCTAGGCAGGTGGCAACCTCAGAAAGGGCCTTCTCCGTGATGGCACCACAACTGCAGAATTCCCTCCCCAAAGAGATTCTGTCGGTCTCCTTCTATGTCTTCTGCCAGTGGAAGTCAGTTTATTTCACATTCCTTTATTGACCCCTCCTTCCTGTTTGTTTTAATCTCTTTTTTAACATATGTGTATGGCCTCGGCGTCTAGTCATGCGAGCCACATGACCACCGAAACGTCTTTGGCTTTCAAGCAAGGGAAACCTTTAACTATGGTTTTAAAGCTGATTTTCAATTTTTTTTTTTAACCGTTTGCTGCCGTGAGGGCCCTAACTGGGTGGAAAGGTGAGATACAAACGTTTAAAAATAAATCAATTTCAGAATAAATGAATGCAGCACGCAACAGAGAAGAGCCCAGTCAGCAGTGCCTTGTGTGTGTTGGGCACTGATGTTTAGTACGCAAAGAGGAATGTCTCTGTTTTCATCTGTGAAATATTAGAGGACAGGGAGTAGCAAAAATGTTCACTATGACATCAGCAGAACAAAGAACACAGGCAGCGGTTTCCGTATGAAAATTCCAGAAACAAAAGTCATCTAATACCATTTTATTAGGTCCAGCCACAATATCACAAAATAGTGAGCAAGGTTCCAGGTTCCCCAGAACACTGAACATCTGGCTGGATGTTCAGCACCCCCCCCCCCAAAAAAAAAGAAGAGAAAGAAAGATGTTCCACAGAATGACGGGGAAGCTCCTAATCTGCCATTTGCAGGTATACGGGATGTGTTACAGATGTGATCGGATTAAATGATGCCATGTGCACACTCTGTTTCAAGTTTAACCAAAGGTTTCTGTGATAAAAGAACAATAGAAGAAGAAGAGGAGAAGAGATCGGATTTATACCCCGCCCTGCACTACCCAAAGGAGTCTCAGAGCGGCTTACAAACTCCTTTCCCTTCCCCTCCCCACAACAGACACCCTGTGAGGTAGGTGGGGCGGAGAGAGCTCTGTCAGAAACTGCTCTTTTTCAAGAACAGCTGTGCCAGAACTATGGCTTGCCCAAGGTAATCCAGCAGGTGCAAGTGGAGGAGTGGGGAATCAAACCTCGTTCTCCCAGATTAGAATCTGCGTACTTAACCGCTACACCAAAATGGCAACTTTCCTTTAGCCAGCAGTTCATCATCTGTCTCCCCAGAACTAGTGGAAAACATGAGTCCCTTGCAGTGTTTTCTTTGTTTTTAAAAAGGTACTGGTACTCATATTGAAAATGCACTGATTTCTACCAATTCACTCCCACCAGATCTTGGGAGAGCCCCCCCGCCCCGGTGCCAGTGCTCAGCACCGGTGAGTGCCACCACAAAAAAGCCCTGATCCTTAGCCATGCAAAGATTAGATGAAAAACAGGGTAAACTGTGTCAAGAAAGCTGGAGATTAATTTTAGGTGATACACTAGAGAAAGACTCCACAGAACTCAAATTATGTTGTTATTACAGTCGTTGAAAGGCAGGGATACCCCGCAGCAAAGAAGGAAGCATTTGTACAATAAGGATTGTTTGTTACAAAGCGCAAGATCCACCCATCCACATCTAGAACTCATGTCTGGCGAAGGCAGCTTTGACTCGTAGAAAGCTCATACCCTGAAACTCTCATTGGTCTCTAAGATGCTCCTGGACTCAACTCTTAACTATTTTACTGCAGACCAACATAGCTACCCTCTGAAAGTATTCAAAACTTGGTTATCCTTCAATCTGGAACATATTTCTCCAGCACTCTCCTACTACCCTAACCTTCCTCCAGTGGCCATACCAGATTTCATTTGTAAGTAACTTGGCCATGTACCCCATTCAGAATTACTGAGCATCCCTACTTCAAGAACAACAGTGACTTCATCCAGATGGAACCCATGAATGGTGCATGCAGAACGTAAAAATAGCACAGGAAATAAATGTTGTGCCTGAGTAAATGTTCTGGGGATGGCTTACAAGAGAGGGGAAACCAAACCTATATATTTTTCCAGTCTCCTGCAGCGTTTATACCAGAGGTGCTGGTTTGGAGATGCAAGCCCATCATCTCCAGAAAGAAACGTGATTGAGAATGGGGGGGGGGGGGGAATTACTCGTTTCCCAGCAGTGCATAAAAAGTCTGAGATCTCTGGCTTTGCATCCCATGCACAAGAATGCCTTCCCAATGCTCTGCCAAGAAGCTGGAATGTAAATACTAGATAGCAGGCCAACACAAAAGTTCCTGGTCGCACCCAGCCCTCCCCCAGGAATTCAGTGCCAAGTGGGAGCATCAGCTAAAGCCATCAGAGGGGCAGCCACGACTCGACTCACAGCCCTTTGTCCTTGAAAAAGGCACTCACAGTTTTTAGATGTAGTACAAAAGGAGCAAGAGTCCAGAAGGCTCACTGGGTGAGTGTGGAAGTCCATTCGGGCTGGGCTGTTTCCATCTGAGCAGTGATATGGAGAGCGGCTTTGGCCTGAGGCAGAGGGGAAAGGAGGGGGCTGTTTTGGCTCCAAGCCTGGCTTTAATCTTTGGTTTAATACAAGCATCAGGTCCTTTCCAGAAACACCGAAAAAGCTGTCTACTGGTCCTACATCACCTGCCAGGCTCTCCTGTAAGGGAGCAAATTCACATGGGGTCTTGATGGGTACACCACAGAGTTAGATGAGTGGCTGTAGCAGCATCCACACATACCACAACTCTTCCTGTTTACCATGAGTAAACAGTTTGGTATAGTGGTTAAGTGCACAGACTCTAATCTGGGGGAACCAGGTTTGATTCCCCACTCCTCCACTTGCACCTGCTGGATTGGAGGACCTTGGGCAAGCCATAGTTCTCTCAGAGGTGTTCTTGAAAAGAGCAGTTTCTGTCAGAGCTCTCTCAGCCCCACCTACCTCACAGGATGTCTGTTGTGGGGAGGGGAAGGGAAAGGAGTTTGTAAGCCGCTCTGAGACTCCCTTGGATAGTGAAGGGCGGGGTATAAATCCAATCTCCTCCTCCTCCTCCTCCTATTATTTTTTTGATATTCCCCCACTTTGCCCCAGTTAATCATTGTCCTAATGTTTGCTTTTGTGTGGGTGTCTTGTTAACACTTTGGAAGTGTGATTTGCTTGAACTGTCAGTCTTGAGTGTCCCTCCCTCCTTAGGGTCTCCAGCACTTAATTCTCCGAGTGAGTGGACGAATGCATCTTGTCTCTTGTGCACATGCCTGTAAGTGCTGTGGGTGCGAACACTTAAGCATAACGCGCAGTCTTCCGTTTCATGCACTGCACCTGCTGTGCTATGTTTCAAAGTGCTGAGAATTTAGATTTTCTTACGTATCTTTAATCACAAGAATTTGTACCTCTTTGCTTTTAAAAGTGCAGAACAGGTCACTGTAGGGTGAATGAATACAACAGGATGTAAGGGAATGGGTAGAGCTTGTGCCACTTGCAAAGGAACAACTCACAAACTAGACGTGGCAGTGGCCATGGGTCCGACCCATGGATGCCAGCGCCATTTTAAAACTATTTAAAGATGTTGCAAGGGCTTAATCCTGATTGGCCACACAGCGTGACAGGCCAAGGTGCTCTTGCATTGTTTCCCCCCACATGTTTTCCAAGTGCCAGAACAGCTGTGTTTGTGTGTGTCTGTTTCAGCTAGAGTTGCTAATCTCCAGGCAATAGCTGGAGATCTCCTGGGATTACAACTGATCTCCAGGCAACAGAAATCCATTCACCTGGAGAAAATGCCCAGTTTGGAAGATGGACTCTATGGCATCATGCCTCATTGAAGTCCCTTCCCTCCCCAAACCCCACCCTCCTCAGGCTCCACCCCAAAAATCTCTGGGTATTTCCCAAGCCAGAGCTGGCAACCCTGGTTTCAGCACTTGGGAGGGGGAAGAGTACTGAAGCCTGGCATACTGTGGCATTTTAAAGCCATTTAAAAATAGCAGTAGCATCCGGTAGTCCATCATGCCTAGTTTGGCCCAAATTAAAAACCATTAGCATCGTTTGCATTATCCACTGACTGTCTCAGTGGCATGTTATATTTGTGATTTGGAGCATGCTCAGGTGGGACTATAGATCATGGCTTTGCAGAGAAAAGGCCCAATGATGCTAGATCTGCACTGGGAATTCAGTAGACCACTAAACTTGTTCTTGGGTTTTATTGTGACTTCCCACTGGCCCCATTTGGGAGGAAGATCGTACCAAGCTAACCTAATAAGAAAAAAGGGGCAATCTGAGCTAAGAGAATAAACAGTGGTTTAATTTCTCCATAAATCCTGGTGGGCCTGTGGTTGGGGGCATGTGTAACCCAACAGGCACCATGACCCACAGAGGTGGGTGTTCAGTTCATGCAGAAAAGTCCACTCTGAAAGTATGTAACCAACAGGTAACTTCATTCTTAACCACAAAGATGTAACCTCCCACCCAGTCATCCAGCTTGGATCGTGATTAATGATCTTTGGAATGCATGTGAATAGAGCTAATTTGAATCTCTTAAGTGGCTGTGTGTTGATCACACCTAGAAGGCACCTGGCTCAGCTCAGCTAAACTGAGCACTGGACAGGACACACAACAAGAACATCAGGAGGCAACCTTGAACAGAACTGGCTGCTAACAAGAGCCACACTGAAGCACAACTGGAATATGAAACTGCTCTTGCTAAGAGAATTCCAGCACTTGTTCATATAGCAATACACTACAGTGGATTAGTGTGTGTGTGTGTGTGTGCATTTGTGTATGTATTTTGACATTTCTGCCCTGCATGTCCAATAGCTCAGGACAGCTTACAATAAGCAATAAAAGTTATAAAACTAAATTTGCAAAGCAAACCAACAAAGAATCCAGCACAACAAAGATGATAACATAAGCACAATCTGCCACCAAGCATGCAGTCTTTTGAAGTCCAAACTGTTAGCAAAATGTTCGCCAAATAATATTAACTTACATGTTTGCCTAAAAACTGGGATGGTTGGAGCTTCCAATTCCTTTCAACTCCATCTCAACTTTCAGTTCCTAAAAAAAAAAATCACACAGCAGACAGGGCTCCCCGATCTTTTTGAGCATGCGGGCACCTTTGGATGCTGGGCACAGGGCACAGTCACAAAATGGCTGCCACAAAATGGCAGTGGCTGCTGCAGCTTACTTTCATTCACACAGTGAAGATCCATGTGTTTTAAGGGCAATTGCTGCTGAAACAACATTGTATAAAATCTGCACAACAAATCAAATCTCCAATGGCCAGTCACTGGGCAAAAGCCCCACACAGTCCTTCCCACTTCAGACAAAACACTTGGTGGGCACCACATGGGGGACCCTTAGACTACAACATCTTCAGAAGGAAAATCACCTCAGCAGTGAAGTCAGCTTCTTCCCTCCCTTTTTCCAGAGTGCCGCACAGTTAATTCTTAAACAGGCAGTAGCACAGAAACTCTCAAACACAAGAATTTACAGCAATTATTACTACCTTTCACAGAAGTCCATTGCACAGGGTGAGAGGGGGTGGACAGATGATGGAGGTTTTCAGATGAATGAGACAGGCCAGCTAAATTAGGGTTGTCAGATGGAGGCTGGGAAACTCCTGGAGATTTGGGAGCTTAGGGAGGACAGGGAGCCCAGTGGGGTACAATGCTTTAGAGTCCCCCCTCCAAAGCATCCATTTTCTCCAGGGGGACTGTTCTCTGTAGTCTGGAGATGAGCCTGTAACTCCAGGGGAACCCCAGGTACCACCTGGGTGGGGCAAGGGCTGGCATCCCTAGCCAGCTATAATAGGGCATGGCCAGAAGGAATTGTTGCACCAACAGGAGCTGATGCACAGGAAGATGGGCCGTCTTTCAGATATATGGGTCTGGGGCCATGAAGACCTTTAGGGATAAGCACCAGCAGCTGGAACTGGGCTCAAAAGCAAACTGGAAGCCAATACACAACTCTTATAATATTGGCATCATGTGAGCATCATGGCTGGGCCACGTCAACATACAAGCCACCACATTCTGTACCAATTGAAGGGTGTGGGCTGTAATCAAGGGCAGCCTTCTGTAGAGTCCGTTACAGTGATCTAGAGGTAGGGTTGCCAATTCCAGGCTGGAAAATTCCTGGAGATTTGGGGGGTGGAGCCTGCAGAGGGACGGGTTTGGGGAGGGGCAAGACCTCAGCAGGGTATAATACCATAGAGTCTCGCCCTCTAAAGCAGCCATTTTCTCCAGGGCACTTGATCTCTGTAGTCTGGAGATTAGTTGTAATTCTGGGAGATCTCCAGGTTGGCAACCCTTAGAAGGGGTTACAGAACCATGGGCGTATGTAGCTAGCATGAGTCTAGACAGGAAAACAGTCTCTGGATAAGAAGATGACAGCAGGTGCTCCTAGCAAGAGTTCCAATCAGTTTTTCTGTCAGTAGGGCTGGGTTCCTTCCTTCTTCTGGTGATTTACCGAAGGACCAATAAACCCGATCTAAAGTCAGTATGTCAGTCCCATCTAGAACGTCAGCATTCCCAACCAGTACCACCTCCATTTTGTCTGGATTCTACTCCAATTTGTTCACCCCCATCCATTTGGATCATAGGATTCAGGCATTCATTGTTTACACACAGTGGAGTTAGTCACACATACTTGGTTTCTGTAGTGTTGCCAAGCCATCTCAGTGCTCTGGCTAAACCCTCAGGGTAAACCTGTGGAGAAATGATTGTCTGGAACTTTGTTCTTTGAGGCTGTTTTGTTTCCAACAATCAGTTCCAGGCAAAAGCCAACAGGCCAAGCACTTGGACCTTCTACTTTGTCATGCAATAAAAACGTCAACAACAACTAGAAAAACAGAACAAAGTTTGAGTTCAGAGGCAACAAAGTTTTATTCAAAGTATAAGCTTTCGTGTGCAAAGCACACTTCTTCAGATATGATGGAATAAAATCTCCCTAAGCCCTATTTACAGGAAAAGAGAGGGTGGGGGGCAGCCATTAGGAAGGGCTGCTCAGAGTCAAGATGCATAAGTTGAGCTGAAATTGGATCAGGTGGCCAGTAAGATCAATGAATGGCAGCAAATTAGCATGTAATACAAGAGCTAACAAAAAGATGTGAGAATGAGGCTAGAGTCCAGTGGCACCCCCAACACAAACCAAGCTCAACCCTGGCACATGCAAAAACAGAGACCCAGCGTGTGCACACTTCTTCACATACATTGAAACTGATTTCTTCAAACATTACAGGGGGGGGGGGCTAGTTGCCAGGAAGTGCTAATTAGAGTCAAGATGCATAAGTAATACAGTAAACACAGCTAAGATTGGAATAACACATTTGGTAGTCTATGTAAATAGCAGCAAATTGGCATACAGATAATAAAGGAATTAACAGATGTGAGAATGAAATTTGAGTCCAGTGGCCCCTTTAAGACCAACAAAGTTTAATTTCTGGGTATAAGTAAGAACTGAGTGACTTAGTGTTTGTAGTGAGATAAGAAGCCGATATCTCTGTTAAGCCCTGAGGGTTCCATTGTCCTCAGTGTTGTAATAATGTAACCCTACGCCAAAGGATGAATGGACAATAAATGCTGCTGTTTTTTCTAGCCTTTTGTTGAAAATGTAGTTGTTGATTTTACTGGTTTTAATGTATCATCAAATATTTGCAGTACAATCATACTCCAGTCTAAGGCCACTGAAATAAATGCACTAAAGGGGAGTACCTCTGCATAGGATTGCACAGTTAATTTCTTTGTTTTATTTGAAGCTGTGTTAGGCATTTGTGTGCAAAAGCAGCTAACAGTGCCTTAAATGAATTCATATGTTGTCTGCCCTGCACACGGCAAATCCTGGACTTCAGGACAGAAGAGACTTCAGCATGAACCAGGGACTACATGTGCATATGCCCACCTACATGAATACATGTTGTGCTCACTCCTTTTCATTTGCATGCATAACCCAAGTCCACCAAAGTTCCATACATGACAGGGAGAGTGTATAAGTCCAGTGCTTGCCCTAGGGTTGCCAGCTTTGGGTTGGGAAATATCTGGAAATTTTGGGGATGGAGCCTCAGGAAGGTGGGGTCTTGGCAGGGTATAGTATCATAGAGTATAATACCATAGGGTATAATACCATAGAGTTTTTTCCAGGGGCACTGATCTTGGTCAGTGTAATAGTGGGAGATCTCCAGGTACTACCTGGAGTTTGGCAACCCTAGCTTGCTCCCAGGAGGCCTTGTCACACGGAGCCTAGGGCGTACATGTGGGACAGAACATAAGAACATAAGAGAAGCCAGTGTTGGATCAGGCCAGTGGCCCATCCAGCCCAACACTGTGTAAGCTCTAGTCTAGACTTTCAAATATTGGTACTGACTCACTCTTACTTTCTTGTTTCTAAAAGCAAGTTAGTCATCTGTAGCTGTATAGGATTGTGTGGGATTGGGAAAGATGTGCCAGGTGGAATTTCCCCTCTCTGCAACCATAAGCGTCAACTACGGGGGGGCCCGAGGGCTCGAGCCACCCCCCGAAATTTCCCGGGGGGGACCGAGCCCCCTCCGGGAAAACAGAGTGCCCACTGCCGCGCATCCCCAGGCCCTTCCTAGGGCTGTCACCACCATCTCTCTCTCTCCCCCCCCCCGGCCTGGCTGCCTCCGTCCCTCCCTCCCTCCGTCCGTCCAGGGCCAGCTAAGCAAATGCCCATCTGGCCCCTGGACAGATGCAGGAAGGGACGGAAGCAGGAGTGGCCAGGCCAGGGTGGGGGGAGGCAGCGGCGGCGGGGACATGGTCCCGCACATGTGCACAAGCCCCTGCCCCCCCTGGGGATTTTAAAACTCGACGCCCCTGTCTGCAACTGGAGCATTCTCAGAGTCTGGATCTAGCAACCCTTTCCCTCTAAGATCCTGCTTCAGGATCCCACATTTCCTAAGGAAATTTCTGTTTGGAATTGTAGTTCAACAGACATTTTGCAGTATCTAAATATAAAGACACGTTCTAAATTGCAGGAAGTAGCGTGTTTCGACATTAGCATTTCACATTCTCTTTGGTACAGAAGTGAAATAAAAAATCCACTCTCCAGGAAAAAAAATATTTGTAAAGTATAAGCAGTTCATTTAGATTGTGACCCGTTTGTTTGCCAAACCTAACATCTGCACTATCCTTCGTCCAGTATAAGCAGACCTAAAGGCCAATCTTAAGTGGAAAACATGGGATTGAAGATTTGATTATAATAGCTCATTCAGATATTCTTTTTAATCAGATACAGGAATTCTTTCCATTTTTGTGTACAAGACAAGACCTATTTGTATTGTCTGGCAGCACAGGGTCAGACAACAATTGTCTTAGCAGGGCTTTTGTGCTGTCAAGAGCTGCATAGCAGGCACATATTCAACAGGTGCACTTTCTCCTAGCATGGAGATGCAACGATGGGGAATTTTAACCTACAGAGTTTCTGCAAGTCATGCTACTTTTAAGCCGGGATTTTAAAAGGCAGCCTTAGGTGTGACTCATTATGGGTGAAAGGGGAACTCCAGGCTAGAGTGGTCAACATGAGGAGGATCCATCCATCGGTCTTGTCATTGTTGCAGTTCACACAGAACATTTTCCATGGATACAGTCACGGAAACTTGTAAAAAGCCCATCTGCTAAGAAAAGGAACATCTGAATCAGCCCTTAGCCTGCATCAAGGCGGGTGTTCTCGGAATGAGGCACAAGGGCTTAACAGGAAGTGCCAGGGCGGTGCTGGAAGGGCTCCTTGACCCTGCTAATAGGAGCGACTGGTGCAGCCATCAGTATGCTCAGATGGCAGCCATTGTTAAAACTGGCCTCTCACATTAGGCTAGGGCTGCCAACCTCCAGGTGGTGGCTGGAGATCTCCTGGGATTTCAGCTGAGATCCAGGCGACAGAGATCAGTTGCCCTGGAGAAAAGAGCTGCTTTGGAAGGTGAGCTCTAAGGCATTATACCCATTGAGGTCCCTCCCCTCCCAAGCCCACCCTCCTCAGGCTCCACCCCCCAAAACTCCAGGAATTTCTGGAGCTGGCAGCCCTATAAGTCAAGGCCAATCTCTCTGGGAGCTTACTGTGCCATAAGCCCTTTTGGTTTATAACCAGCTCCCCTCCCCAGGGGAAGCAATATACAAATATGGTCCTGAAAGCCAGGGCTGGCTTTAGGTTTTGCTGGGCCCTGGACTGAGAGGGTCAGGGTCCCCCTTCCCCTCCTTTGCCTGCTGCCACCCGCTACTTGCACCCCCTTCCTGCCACATGGTCCACGGAAATAAGGCAGTCATTCCGACCACATGACCACAGAGAAGTCCTTGGACAGCGCTGGCTCTTCGGCTTGGAAACGGAGATGAGCACAGCCCCCTACAGTCAGATTCAACTGGCTTTCAAGCAAGGGAAACCTTTACCTTTTAAGAAATGTTTTAAATAATAGGATTATACTACTTATGAATTAAGGCTGCCAACTCCAGGTTGGGAAATTCCTGGAGATTTGGGGTATAATGCCATAGAGTTCACCCTCTAAAGCAGTTATTTTCTGTTGGGGAACTGATCTCTGTAGTCTGGTGACCAGTTGTAATTCCAGATGTGTGGGTTGACCAACATAGGTAGCCAGCTGAGAGCTACAAGGGGGCCATCTGTTCACTTCCAAGGTAGAGGACATGGTCAAGTCTCTTAAGGAACCACAAGGAGGAAGCAAACAGTCACGGTCATGCCTGGCTTTTCTTTGGCTGCACTGGAGAACACAGAAACAAGCACCGTTTCTTGTTATGGTATCTCTGTAAACTTCTCCTGCCCTGAAGGACTTTCAGCTCCCAGTGTCCAGATGGTCCAGATTTAAAGAAAAATGTTTCCATTGCTTTCAGCGAAGAGATAAAAAGTCGGTTAAACCATCTTCCTACCACTGGCTCATCTCCACATGCTCCAGCCTCATCTCTTCAAGGCAAGCTTGCATGTGTGAAGGAAGAGCCTATGCCAGATTAGTAACCTTATTAGCTCGCTCTAGTGTGACTTGTTAGCTAATCTTCTGTTCCTGTTTCTCATGGAGCAAAAGATCCCTCCTTAGCTCATATGTGCACAGGTCTTATCTGGTTCTGTTGAGTGGGAGTTCTGTGCTCCGAATTTAATTCCCAGGCACATGAGGACCCAAATTCAGGTCAGGACTGCAAGCGGAAGACTTAAATTCCCCCTGAATTTAGGACCAGCTGTTTTCCCTGTTAAGGAAATATGTTACTGATGGCCTACACATAAGTTTCCCCATTGGGTCAAATAGCTCCCAGGAGCCATTTCAGGTCAAGAAAATGGTGCACAAGTGAAGGCTTAAACACCATCTTCCTGCATGCCATGGTTCTCATCCCAACTGGGCCTCTGCATGCCTGAGAATTAGGTTCCAGGTATAGAATTCCCAGAGCATCTCTAATAAACAGCGCTGGGGCAAACAGTGTGTGTGTGTGTGACACACATAAAGATAATGTAATAGATAGTTAGGTCCTCAGCTGTTAATTCAGAGTCTTTAATTCTTTACCCAAGTACTGGCTTTGTTAGGGTGTTGTAGTTCTGTAGCCCCTAAATTCCATGTTTCCTGTTGTAAGGGAACTCCGGGAACCTTTGAATGGAATTATTTTTCTCTTGTTCTTTAAGTGTATCTTGGGTGAACACTGAAGATTGATGTCACAGCTGTATACTCATTCAGCCTTATTCTGTGTGGATATTTGTTCTGTTACTATGGATCAGATATTTTGGGACGTTAAAATATTCCTGTCGTATAAATGCTACCTTTTTTGAATATTTTTGGTGAATTGTTTTGTATACAGTTTTTTCCTTATTGCTGTTTCTCAGTGTGTATCTCCGGTATGTTGTGCTTTAACCTCAAGGTGGTAGCTGGAGCTCGCCAGGGATTACAACTGATCTCCTGGAGAAAATGGCTGCTTTGGAAGGTGGACTTTGTGGCATCATCCTTAACTGAAGTTCCTCTCCCCCCCAAGCCCCACCCTCCTCAGGCTCCACCCCCAAAATCTCCAGGTATTTCCCAACCCAGAGCTGGAAACCCATTCTGTCATAAGGCTTCTCCCTCCCATTTTAATTTACAAGCTAACGTTTTCTTACTTACCTGGGGACTCCTTCAAACATGCCGATACTTGTCCATAGGTAGTCATTTTTCAGTGCCATCTTGACAGTGCACTCAGCCAGGAAATTCACTATTACAGGGAACAAGTCAGGGGCGTTTGAGGATTTGTGGGGAGGGGGGAATAAAACACTGGCAAATTTCCCCCTGACTGAAATCTCCTCCTTCAAGAAGAAGAGAAGAGAAGAGATTGGATTAGATTAGATTGGATTTTTACCCCGCCCTTCACTCGGAGTCTCAGAGCAGTTTACAAACTCCTTTCCCTTCCCCTCCCCACAACAGACACCCTGTGAGGTGGGTGGGGCTGAGAGAGCTCTTTCGAGAACTGCTCTGACAGAACTATGGCTTGCCCAGTGTCATCCAGCAGCTGCAAGTGGAGGCATAGGGAATCAAACCCGGTTCTCCCAGATTGGAGTCCACACACTTAACCACAACACCAAACTGGCTCTGTTTACGAGTTTAAGCAGCACAATTTCCTCATCTCTTTCTCTATTTACTGCCTTCCCTTTACCTGATGCTTACCTGCCCTCAACATTCTGTACCGCCTACAGGGCAATGCACATGCTCAGTCCTCATCAGTCCATGGTGGGGTGAGGAGAACTTCAAACACAATATTTTTCTCCATACCTGGAAAATATGCAAAAATGCTTACACTCCTACATAAGCCACCCACTTTACTACAGAAACCGTGAAATAAAATAATGGAGGTTTCTCATTGGGCACAGAATTTGCAAAGGAAGTGACATTGCTTAATTGGGGTTGCCATCTGCAGCTTGGGAAATTCCAGGAGATTTGGGGGTGGTGTCTGGGAGGGCAGTCTTTGGGGAGGGGTGGGAGCTTTGTGGGAATGTGATGCTGTAAAGTCTGCCATTTTCTTCACAGGAACTGATCTCTGGCATCTGGAGACCCTTGCCATTCTCCAAGACCCACCCGGAGGTTGCTAACCCTGATTTTATATTGGCCTAAAAAAAAACAACCCTGTGGCGTTGCTCCATGATGACTGAAATTTGCTCAAACCTAGATTTGAATCCAGAACAGCTCTCTAGACACCTTGAGCCCCTCTGTCTGCAAACAGGCAGCTGGAAGCATGTGATGGTGAGCTGTTTCAGCCTGAGGCTTCTTGGAGCAGCTGAGCTCTCTGCCCTGAACAGCTGGTTTTGGTCCTGTCTAGTGTCTTGCTTTGCTTTCGTGCTCCTCCTTCGCTTCTGGTTCTAATCAGAGCTGACAGCCGCTTTGCTTGAGCCACATGAAAAGTCCCGTATCCCCCTCCCTTCTTTTCAAAAGACCGAACCGCATGTGATGTGGGGAAGGAAGCAGCTCTGAGCAAAATGGATGTGCCCATTCTGCCCTGTGACAGCAGAAGATCCGGGTCTTGCTGCAGAGCTCATTTTCAGATCCTGAGTGGACGTGCTTCATTGCTTGGGGTGGCTTGAGGTGGGTTACAGATGGTGAGAATCGGGCTATTCCTGACCAGATCCCTTGCCACCTAATTTCCTGTCCTTCCTCCCCAGATGTTCCTCCCTAGTGCCCACACCTGGGCCCATAGAACCAAGCCCCCTCCTGGCTTTTGCAGCTTCTCTGCTCCCAGCTGATTCCCATTAGCCTGCCATATGTCACTCTTTCCGGAACTAGTACAGAGCCCTGCCTTTGCTAATTAATTCCCTGCTTCTCAGCCAGTGAGGCAGCCTCGAGTACATTCACAGATGATAGCAGCTAGTAATCCGTTATGTATTGGGACTGAAACATTTCTAGGACTGTTCTACAAGAGACTGGCTGAGCTTAGAGCCCAAAGAACAATAGCCCACCAGGGCTCTGGAAGTAGCCAATCAAGAAGTAATATTATGTAAATAGCCTATAGTTGGTAGTGGGGTGTGTTTGGGCGTGGCAACTGCAAGCTATTTAAACAGGGCTGTGGCCCTGAAGTTTAGTCTTGTTCTTGCTGAAATCACTAATAAAGTAGAGCTGATTACTAGACTTGGGGTCTGCTCATCCATGGAACCCACTATTTAACATAACCGTTATAGCTAGATGGAACCTCCACGTAAAAAGGCAGTATCTCTCTGATTCCAGATTCCTTGATCCAACAATAGGTGGTCTAGGGATGAGCAAATTATTTGTTCGCCTCATTTTCGTTTTGAAAATATTGTTCATTTTTGTTTCATCTCCAACGGGAATCACATTTCCAGCTGTGAGGGGTTTTTTGTTTGTATCCAGTTTGGAGGAACATTCTGGGGATTATACTTGTCCTCCAAGGGATTTCCCCTGCCAAAAAGCGGACAAATAAGAAAAGAATCCCCGCTTTATAGGCAAGAGTAGAACACGTCTCCATCTAAAATCTCTTTGTTTTCCATCCAGTTTAGAGAACATTCTCAGGGATTATTCCCCTCACCCAGGAAAAATCCCTGCCAGATTTCAGAGAGATAGAAGAACAGGTCCCAGCGTTACAGTAAATTAGAATTTCTGTGTGGTGGAAGAAGGCCTCTGGCACCCCAAGAAAGCAAGCAGGGCTTGGTAGCAGGCCCAAAGCCATGTTCGGCACCCCAGGCTGGCAGGCAGCAGGATTGAATGTATCACAACTTGCACTTGGCACCCTAAGCAAGGCAGATAGCATTACAGAGCAATCACAGTTGGCCACTCCAAGAAGGCAGGCAGAATTATGCTCCCCAGGCTTAGGCAGGCAAGGGTTACAAAGCACATGACAGAATGCCTTATGCGCTAAAGGTATTTTCTGTTCTGCTGGTGACGTCTCTCCAGGTCCTCAGGTCCTTCACATCACCTACCACCTGATCCTTTTAAGTGGGTTGAACCAGAGATCTTCTGCACGCAAACAGGAATGGATTGGACATTAAGGCCACTGGGAATAGTCCCAGTGGGTCGATAACCTGCCCCCCCCCACTGGAGTCACCTGAACCCAGGGCCCACTCACAGGGCCCCACCCCTGCCTAGACCACTCCAGTCGGAAGAAGGGATGGATGAATGGGGAAGGAGGGCTTGTTCTGCCCCCAGTATAAGAACATAATAGAAGCCAATGTTGGATCAGGCCAGTGGCCCATCCAGTCCAACACTCTTGTCACACAGTGGCCAGAAATACCAGGTGCCCTCAGGATGTCCAGCAGTGGGGCCAGGACACTAGAAGCCCTCCCACTGTTGCCCCCGCCAACCACCAAGAATACAGAGCATCACTTGCCCCATACTGAGAGTTCCTATCTATACCTTGTGGCTAATAGTCACTGATAGACCTCTGCTCCATATGTTTATCCAATTCCCTCTTGAAGCTGTCCATGCTTGTAGCCGCCGCCTCCTCCTGTTGCAGTGAATTCTCTGTGTCAGTCACTCTTTGGGTGAAGAAGTACTTCTTTTTATCTGTTCTAACCCAACTGCTCAGCAATTTCATGGAGTGCCCACGAGTTCTCGTATTGTGAGAAAGGGAGAAAAGTACTTCTTTCTCTACCTGCTCTATCCCATGCACAATCCTATAAACCTCAATCATGTCATCCTTTCTTCACAGGGAAAGTGTTCCAACCCTTTTATCATTCTAGTTGCCCTTTTCTGCACTTTTTCCAGTGTAGGATTTGTAGTAATGGTGATTACCCTCGCCTGGACTTACTACAGCTAGGGATACACCCACCTCACTGTGGCACTGGCAGGAGATAGGATGTGCCCACCTGACTTCACCCTCCCCAGCTGTCCAGGTTGGCCAAGCACATTTTGCTTGGTGCTGGGGAGTTGGGTGCTCCCTCCAACCTCTGGGGCTGGGGGTGTGGCCAGGGCAGGCTGAGGGCGGGGCCCTTTCCCAGAGCTGTTCCCCCCCCCATCTGCCCCTGCATGCAAAGTAGGTGTTCTACCACTGAGCTGCAGCACTTCACCTGTAGTGGTTTGCATTTGGCACCCCAGGGAAGGAAGACAGAGCTACACCGTATGGGAGAGAAACTTGGCTAACATAGTGCTGCTGGGAAGGCTGTCTGTTGGCACAGTGGCTGATCTTCTGTGATTTGCATTACAATCCTTTAATAACCTTACGAGTCCACTGGGTTTAATTCTGCTGGTTCTCCAGGAGCACAACTAGAGGAGGCTGCAGTATGTCAGTGTAGATAGCTCCCTTCCCATTCAGGACCCAGAAACTGAATCCTGGAAAATATTTAGGATGATGGGATTTACCAAGTCAGCTTCAGTTGATGTCAGAACTTGCGTGCTTTTCAAGTGACATTTAAACCATTACACTGGGGGAAGATGCATGAAAAATGTGCTCTCTGTAACATGAGAGTCTGCATGTTCCTAACACTGACAGAAGTTGGCTCAACAGAAGAAGACACTGCTAGACCTAATTTTATACGCAGTGTGCTCAACAGATAGAAGCGTTTCATCCAGCCAGCACTGGGGAGGGAGCTGAGACCAGCTTCAATTCAGGGGAATGTTTGTGAGCCAGAAGATGTCTCCCGCTGCAGTAGAGAAAGCCTGTCTGACTCGTCACTCTCCGTTTCTGAGGTCTTGGTTCTTGAACTGTGGGACTGGCCCCCAGCAAAGACTGAAAAGGCTAGCAGGATACTTAGAACAAGAACTCAGCAAACAGAGCCTGAAAGAAGAAAGAGCTGCTAGCTGGATCCTGCCCTTTCATGCTGTGTGGCTCCAGGATTTGGAGGTCCCTTGGCAGTGTTCCCTCTAAGCTGAGTTAGTGTGAGCTAGCTCACAGTTTTTAAGCCTCTGGCTCACACATTTTTGTCTTAGCTCAGGGAGGATGGCTCCAGAACAAACTAAATGCAGTAGCCAAATCACCTGCTCATAACTTTAATGCCAGTAGCTCACAAAGTAGAATTTTTGCTCACTAGACTCCACAGCTTAGAGGGAACATTGTCCTTGGACAGGGCTCCTTCACCGGACCTTGCTAACTTGGGCGAGATGGGCCATGCACTTTCTCACAACACCTCTGGCCTCCCGAGGTATCACAGGCAAAATAAGGATGATTGGGTTGATGGGCCTTTTGTGGATTCTTATTATTATTTATTAAATTTCTGAATCGCCCCATCCCTGAGTACACAGGGATTTACAACAGGTTAAAAACATACAAAAATACAGTTTAAAATCGACCGGTTGGTTAATCCTAATTGCACAATCTCCAGATGGCATCTGCACTTTACTCTGAAACCTGCTCTGGACTGTTCTTCTGTCTCATGGGCGGGTTAGGAGGGGACTGAAGCAGACGAGACGGGAAACACGGCTGACCGCCTGGAACCCTGGAACTCTTGCTGGTCTCTAAGGTGCTTTTGGACTTGAATCTAGCCATTCTACTGTAGACCAGCAGGGTTATCCTCTGAATATAGATCCTGATAGACCAAGGGTCTGACCACTTAGAAGGCAGCTTTATGTGTTTTGTTTATGCTATAGTGATAAGGTAGCATCTTCCACTAGACCACTCTGATAGTACACCCATGTACATTTATCTGCCTTGTCTCTTCTTCTTAGTAAAAGGGTGACACCTTGTGGTCATGAGATAGTAACACAACCACACTATACCACTAAACTCCAATTTTAAAAGGTCTGCAAACTGGATTGATTCTCACAGTATATTTTTGTGCACAGAGCCTTCTATTCATGTTCAGGAGTTCGAATATAATTTGTTTGTCCTGACACACACATGAGGATGGAAAAGTTTCATCGTGTATATGTTTGGGTCTGAAAATTACTTAGCCTCCTTTGCAAAAATGCATGCATGCCTTGTACAAGAGAACAGGCTGTATGTGAATGAAATTGTAACATAAGCCAGGACTTGATGGACAGAACTGTGAATTACAGGCAAAGTCCTATCATCTCAGCAGAGTGGAAAATTCCAGTGTAGGAAATTGATGGAGATTTGGTGGTTGGTGCCTGGGGAGGGTGGGATGTGAGGGGGAGCTCAGCAGGTATATGATGCCACTCTAGAGCTGCAGTCACATATGCCAGTTGAAGCAGAGAGGAAGTGAGGCTATTTCCTCCAGAGGAATTTGACCCTCAGTTGCAAGATCACACAGTCCTTTGTAGCAGCGGGCACAGCCCATCACTGTGTGATCAGACACAACTACGGGTGAGTTGGGGTTTTTTTTGGCCATTTGTTTCCCATGAGCATAAATGAGGAATCATACCTCTGCACTGAGGGCCCCCTATGGAGTATGTGAAGGGGGGGGGAATGGCACCGAGCCAGGATGGCCTGATCATACCATCCTGACAGCATGAGTGCACGCTTGTGCGATCAGATGGGGAAAGGCCGTCCGTGGCACATCACAACCCATTTACTACCAGATTTTCTCCACTGTCTTTTTACTCCGCTCCTGCAGTGGAGCAGCACATGTTGCCGATGACTGCTGGATGCTTCCCAGATGTTGCTGTCTGATCACACCCTTTAGATCTGTCAGGCATTCATGCCTATGTCAGATCTACTGGCATGTGTGATCACGGCCTAGGACTTCTTTTTCTTCTAGACCCTATGGCATACTGTATATAGTCTACAAAGCTGTCATTTTATCCTGGGAACTATTTGTTGTAGCCTGGAGATCAGCTATAATTCCGGAAGAACTCCAAGTTCTACCTTGATGCTGACCACCCTAAATCCTGGCATGTAGCTGGGATGGGGAGGTATTGCATAAGGAGAAAAGCTGGTGAGGAGAGGATAAAGTCCTCTTTCTGTCACTGCTATTTCTTTTCTCCAAATTGCCCATTCCCCAGATGCCTTTTTCCCAAATAGAATTGACCGTGAGAATTTTGTAAGATAAGGTGTGCAAAGTTTAGTTCCACCTTAAGTACCTACCTAATTCCAATCCCCCTCCCCATGGCTGTGAAAGACTGGAATTCATTTGCTAGAGCTCTTGCTGGCTTGACCTCATCCTCTTCTGAGCTCATCACTGGCTTGCTAGTGGAAACATTTGCTAAGGGGAAAATTTATATATAAACAGAAAAAAATCAAGGGAAAAACTCAAAATCCCACAACTAAATAGAGTTTTAAAAAACCACACAAAAGATTTACATAGAGACCAAAATATAATGACAGTGGTAGCAAATCTACACACAAGTTCCTATAAAATGTTTCCAAATATCTAAAAATAAGTCCATATGCAATTGTCATCTATGTGCCATGCGTTCAAATACTGATAAAGTTGAAAGGTCCTCAATCCATTGATTTACCAAAGGTGGGCTTTTTATCTTTCCAGTATTGTAATACTAATCTTGTAATACTAGGGCCTGGAGAGTCCAATTTCATTGACATCAGTTAGCCTTCTAGAGAAGGGCAGATACTTTAAAAGTTCAACAGCATCCTCAAAAATCAATGGTCACTCTAATACAACACTGATCAGAGTAATAACTTCTTTCTAGAAAAACCAAACAGCTGGACACACCCAAAGCATATGTTTAAGGGACACGTCCTCTGAGTTGTAACACCAACAATTAGACACTTCAACCTTTCCTTTGCTAAAGAGTCGCTATGGCGTCCAGTATATTCTCAACATAATTTTTGGCTGAATGATTTGCAACTTAAAGAGCCATGGAGAGGGCAGGAATAAACTTTAAGGCCATGTGGCTAAGGGGAAAGTTGCTGTCTGAAGTTAGCTTAAAATCTGAAGATGTTTCACAGACCTTTCATCTAATGCACAATATGAATAAACAACACTAGGTTTTAATTTTTGCTTTTTTAGCATTTGGCTAACTTTTGTAGCTAACTTTTGCCAGGGGCTCTGGTTTTTGGATTATCCAGCAGGGGCTTCCTCCATCACCCTCTTCAGGCTCTCTGCTTCCCTACCCCACAAAACTTTCCCTTTCTTTTAACATCCTGCCTGAGGAAGCATTCTCTAAAATTCAAAGAAATCAGCACAACATCTTGTGACTTAGGCTGCAACTTTACCCCCAGTCCTCTCCAACCCCAATACAGGCCATGTTTTTCAAAGAAGGCACTGAAAGACAGATTTCACCAACAGAGGAGTTAAGTTTCTAGACCTCGTGGTTCCAGGGTTTTATCTAGGGTTGCCAGTCTCAAGATGGACCTGGAGCTCTCCTGGAATTACAACCAGTCTCCAGATGGAAGAGATCAGCTCCCCTAGAGCAAATGGCGGCCCTGGAGTGGACTGTATGGTATTATACCCCACTGAGGCCCTTCCCTTTCACAAACCCCACCCTCTCTGGACTCCACCCCCAAATCTCCAGGAATTTCTCAACCTGGAGTTGGCAACTGTAGCCATAGGCCAAGGCAAAAGGGAGGCTTCTCAGTAATTGTAGGTATCTCCTCGAACACAGCACTGCTGCAGTTGGGGAGGGGAAGAGGATGGGGAACAGCAGCACTGAAGATGTGCAGTTACATGAGAAGAATCCCCCCCCCAGCTCCAACGCTGCTTCTCCCCACAGTCTGGCTGGTTAGAAGCCAGTGGAAAAGTTTTAAAAGGGCGGCTGAACCAACATCTATAGAGGCGGGAGTGAGAAGGAGGCTCCTCCCCCACCTGCACGCCTGCACAGCTGCCAGATCAGCTGCACCAGCCAGACTGCGGGGAATCAACACTGGAGGCAGGGGGAGGAGGATACTTTGCTCCTACTTGCCCATCTCCAGCGCTTTGTCCGTGGCTGGGACTGCGCTGGACTCTCTTGCAGCCATGGGGAAGCTTTGGCGGGTCTGGTGCCAGCAAAGGACACGGGGGTGGGAAATAAAGCTTCAAGCAGGAGGGATTTCTATTAGCCATCCCTTTAATTGTGGGCAGTGAGTGGGCAGCAACGGAGCAGTCAGTAGAATGTCAAATGATGGCATGGGAAGAGAGAGCTGTGAGGGTGGGGGTAGGTAGGCAGAGCAAGAAGGGTGGTGGGAAGTGTGGAGGGCTATGGGTGGGGAGGGATGGCAGAGCAGTGATGGTGGAGGATGAGGGGTAGGTGGGTAGGTAGAGCAGCAAACTGGCAGTGAGATGAAGGGGTATAGAAAGATGGTTGGGGGTTTCCGATGCCAGAAAACTACGCAGGGACAAGTGGCAGAATTTTCCCATGGGTTTATCACAGGTTTCCACCAATGTTCCCTCTAAACTGAGTTAGTGTGAGCTAGCTCACAGTTTTTTAGCCTCCAGCTCACAGATTTTTGTCTTAGGTCAGAAAGAATGGCTCCAGAGCAAACTAATTTGTGCAGCAGCCAAAATTGCTGGCTCACAGCTTTAGTGTCAGTAGCTCACAAAATAGAATTTTTGCTCACAAGACTCCACAGCTTAGAGGAAGCATTGGTCCCCACTTGTCTGTGTATCTAATAGCAAAGTATGACCCCATCTGTGGACATCTAAATCTGCAGACTGGGGCCAGACCTACCCAAAACAGACAGTTCAGCAAATTTGGGGGACTCCCTAGGTTTGCAGAAAAATCTGAAAACTTAAAAAAAAATAAATCAGGGGGTTTAGGTAAAGGTTTCCCTTGCTCAAAAGCCAGTGGAATATGACTCTAGGGATGCAGTGCTCATCTCCTTTTCCAAGCTGAAGAGCTAGCACTGTCCAAGGACGTTTCTGTGGTCATGTGGCCGGCATGACTAGACGTTTCTGTGGTCATGTGGCTGGCATGCTAGGTTGGTAGGAGCTGGGACCAGAGATGGGAGCTCACTCCGTCATGCAGCACTCAGGTCTCAAACTGCACTCGGGTCTCAAACTGCTGAACTACTGACCTTCTGGTCTGCAGTTCAGCATCTTAACCACTTGAGCCACTGCAGCTCCATATATCAGGGGGTTTAGATCCCCCCAAAACACATTTGTTGTGCAGACAATGAACCGATTCCCTCCAGTGGTGGCTGCAATGATGGGGCGGATGGGAGGCATGGTGGGCCTAGCAGCAAAGGCTGGACACCAGGGGGAGCCAGAGCTGCACAGTGCTGAAGGTGAAGGGGCGAGCAGGAGATATGACTGGCCCAATGGCAGAGGCTGGGAGCCATGTTGGGCTTGCTGAAAGCCAAGGTGGGGAGGCAAAGCTCTGCTGGGCTTGCCAACAGTGGAGGGGGGAGCAGCAGTGATGAAGGTGGGGGGGGGGAAGCCACAGCTAAGAGGGAGAAGGGATCCTCCATGTGAGCCTTGCAGGTTCCCACTTGTAACAATCTATTGTCGTAATAAGAACATAAGAGAAGCCAATGTTGGATCAGGCCAGTGGGCCATCCAGTCCAACACTCTGTCACACAGTGGCCAAAAACACCAGGTGCCTTCAGGAGGTCCACCAGTGGGGCCAGAACTCCAGAAGCCCTCCCACTGTTGCCCCCCCAAGCACCAAGAATACAGAGCATCACTTGCCCCAGACTGAGAGTTCCTATCTATACTTTGTGGCTAATAGCCACTGATGGACCTCTTCTCCATATGTTTATCTAATTCCCTCTTGAAGCTGTCCATGGTTGTAGCGGCCACCACCTCCTGTGGCAGTGAATTCCATGTGGAATTAGCCAGTGTGGAATCTATTAGTTCCTCTGAATTTCCAGCTTTCATTTCAGAAAAAAAGGTAAAATTCTAGACCAAGGGTGGCCAAACTTACTTAACGTAAGAGCCACACAGAATAAACGTCAGATGTTTGAGAGCCGCAAGACATAAACACACATTTGTATTGAAAAAATATGTAAATTTGCATATTAAATTAAACAGACAAATGCCTTCTCTGAGCCAAGCCAGCCTGGTGGTGTGGCAGGGCTTGGAGAACACATTTAACTTTAGATGGGGAAGGAGGGGAGAAAGAAAGGTGGAAAGAAAGCAAATAGATGGGGGAGGGAGGGAGGAAGGGAGAGGTGGAAAGAAAGCAACTTTAAATGCATCCTTCGAGTCCCCAGTCCCCCCATGCTGGCTGGCTGGCTTGGCTTGGAGAAGGGATTTAAAGAGACAAATGCTTTCTCCAAGCTAGATGGTGGGGGCAGGGCTTTGAGAATGCATTTAGTTGAAGATTTCTTTCTTTCTCTGCTCCCCCCCCCCATCTCAAGCCTACCCAGGGAGGGGAACAGTGGCTGGGGAAGGGAAGACCAATCGGGGAAGCATGCCTCCCCTTTGCTTCCCCAGCTGCCCTGCCGGGAGCCACACAATACATGTGAAAGAGCCTCATGTGGCTCCCAAGCCACAGTTTGGCTACCCCTGCTCTAGACCTTTTCCATTGCAGATATATAAAGAGGAGTGGTGTGGGGATGCATGGGAAAGGGTAGCTGATGAAGTGAAGTGTGTGCAAAACACCAATGCGGATGTTGCATTGTCAGTGTGAATGCCTTATTGCATTTGCACCAGCAGTGAAGGGGAATTGGCAAATTCCTGCCCTGTGGATGTAGCTTTGGTGCTGTCAGGAGAAAATGCTGGGACACTCAGAGCAGTCGTGCCAGAACATTCGTGTGCAACAATTAATTCTGCTACCACATCTCTCACTCCATGTTAAAGAACAAGGTGTGGGTGCCTACATGCAAAATAAAGTGGGCAGCCTCGGATCAGATAAATGCTTGTGCTTATGACTAAGCCTGTGGTTTCCTTGGCATAGTGATGCTCATAGATATGTCTCCTGGGACATATCTGTTCCCCAGATATCATTGCAGTCAAAGATATCAGTATCTGGACTCTTGCTGCTCTGAACAACACAAGCACATAGCTAAGTAGGTTTCTATTAGCAGCTATCAGAGTTCACTGAAATTAGCTAATGTAACACGGGGCTGCCAGGGCCCAAACTCAGTGCTTTGTTTCTCAAATTTTCCATTGCGCCTCTGTCCAGTTTCAGTTCCCCTCCTCCTAGTTACCAACTGCCCTTTTTTTTGTGAGTATTTGTGCATGTATGTGTATGTGCATGTGCCTGGAAGTCACAGTTGATTTCTGGCAACCCCTAGTGGGGCTTGGATGTTTCAGAAAGGTGGCTTGCTATTGCATGCCTCTGCGCCCCAGCCCTGGTTTTCCTTGGAAGTCTCCCATCCAAGTACTTGTCAGGGTCAGACCTGTTTAGCTTCCGAGATCTGACAAGATCGGGCTTGCCTGGGCTAGCCAGATCAAGGCTTCTAGTTACCAACTGTCAAAGGGCAGAAGGAGAAGAAAAACTCTGAACCGACAAGGCCAGAGAGACCTCGGTTCAAATCAGCCACAATGGCTCAATCACTCCTTTTTAGTCTAGCCTGCATCACAGGGTCGTTGTGAGGGTAAAAAGGAGAAAGAGAGAACACTGCGTGCTCTCCCAAACTCCTCGTAGGGTTCAGTGCCATAGATTCCATTTTATCCAGGGGCACTGGTCTCTGTAGTCTGGGAATTTGTTATGATTCCAGGAGGTCTCCAGGCTCTACCTGGAGGTTGGCAACCCTATATAATAATGTGCAGCACCCTGGCTTGCAAGAAAGAAACATGGAAACACACCCAGGGCAGCAGTGCTCAAGTGGAAGAACTGTCATCTGAGCCTGTCGCGCTTCTATCCTAAGACCCACTTGGCTTTGTGAGAGGAAAAGTCTCTCCTTTCCCTTCATAAAAATTGCAGGATGTCTGTAACTTTTCTCATCCGGCGCCATGCATAAGAGGCAAACCCGATTCTCCAGTTTAAAGAACAAAAACAAAACCACTGCTCAGATTTGGCAACGATTCTTCATTTCGGGTGCACCTTAGGGGCTCTATGGCCCAGGGAGGGTCAAAGGCCTTGAAAGCAGTGTGCAGCACACATGACTGGCAGGACGTTGGTAAATCAGGAGTGAAGTGAGTCATTCCACCTTACCGTATGTGGCTCATTTTCCCCCTTGCAGCCATGAAGAAATGAAGCAATGCAAACCCTGAACAGAGAGGCTAGGAAGGATGAGGGCTAACCCCGCCCAGGAAATCTAATTTTACATTCCTGTTGTGAAAAGTTTTGCTGTAGCAGAGGCTGCCGTGACCCATCTTGGTGAGTGAATCTGTCTCTCTCTCCCTTTGTAAGGCAGCCTTTTTCCCTTGGAGGCTGTGTAGGTGATAAAACCTGGGGAGATAAAATCCTGGCTTTGTGTGTGTGTGATAGAAATCAAGGTGGCCGGTGACGAATTAACAGACTAGCTTGGCTCCCTGCATCCAACATTTCCTAGAAGCTTGGCTTCTGTTGCTTCCTTGTCCTGGAACTGTTTTGCTCTTTCAGTGTAGCTTCCCGGGGCATCTGTTCCATAATAATAATAATAATATCCATATTCTTCCCCTTTGCACCAGTTGCTGATGGATATGTAGTAAAGGTACATCTAAATTGGTAGAATTGCAACTTTCTGATTTCTGTAGATGATAAAACATTCATATTTGTGGCACCTGAATGTAGAAATTAGGGGTTTCCTCCTCTTCAAATAGATGAAACATCTTAAGTTATATTTCTTTTAAACACGACACGGAAGGTAGAATCAGGATATAAGATGTTTAGCTTTAGCTACGTATCACGTCTCAGGGCTTGACTGGCTTCGCGGTGTGTTCATGGCCCAGTGGACTGAAGTTAGCCTGCTATTTCTGTACGCTTGATGATCGATTAAAAACTTTGTAAGCAAAACTTTGTAAGCAAAAAAGAAATATATTTCTTTAATGTTCTTATCTTCTCACAATATATAATTCACTACTGTAGGACATGGTGTCGGTGTCGGTCATTGGCTTAGATGTTTTAAAAAGGGGACTAGACAAAGTCATGGAGGGTAGGGTCTATCAAATGGCTATTTTGCTATGATGGCTAAAGGGAGCCTCCATGTTCAGGGGCAGTCCACCTCTGAACTCCAGTTGCTGAGGTGGCAAATGATAATAAGGAGATTCTTGCCTTTATAGGATGGGCTTCCAGGAAGGACCTGGCAGGCTATTGTGGAAAGCCGAATGGCAAACTAGATGGACTTCTGATCAGCAGGGCTCTTCTAATGTTTTGAATGGAGAATGCAAGATGCCAAACCTCACTGAGGCAGTTCGCTTGTTGTCTGCCCCCATGCAGATAATGTTTCACCGAATGCAAAATGAAACATCTGGTTTAATCAGATAAATATTGGAGAGTAGAACTGAGTTACCACCCATCCCCGAGGCAGAAGAGAAACCCCAACCGGTGCTCCTATATGTGTGCCTGCTAATCTGTTCAATGTGTGCAATGAGATGATCAGTGTGGAAGGTTAGAAGATATTGCTGCTGAGCCAGACAACAAAAGAAAATATATGCAAATAAAATAAGACTTAAAAAAAAATCCCTGCAGAACTATGCTGAAACCAGCCCACTGTCGTCGTGACAAATTCTAGCAGGATAGACATGCTGCAGTACAAACCTAAACAGAGTTACACCCTTCTCAATCCTCCAGGGATTTCGAAAGGTGAAGTTTGGTATAGGATTACGCCTTTGGTCTGCTTCATAGAAAGAGTCTTGTGGCACCTGGAGGGTGAATGCAGTTTTCCTGAAGGTACCGCAAGACTCTTGATTATCCTGTTGGGTATTCTTTCATTGATTGTGCATCTGTGGCTGGAAATAAGGCCAGCATGCCTAAGAGTGTCAAAGGTCCATCCACTGACCTCCCCTATTCAGAGAGGAACCTGAGAATTATTTATTTATTTAATATTATTTAATGAGATATGAAGAGATGCTTTACACAGATGCAGCATTACTTCGGTGGTGGTGGTGGGGTTTGCTGTCTATTCTGGCTGTCAGTAGCTCTCCAAGACAGTCCCTAGTTTTTGTTACCTGTCCCTGGTAAATCACTTGTCTCTGTTCCTTAATGTATTGCCATTCAGAACTAGGGTCTGTAGAATTTGGGAGGTGGGTACCTCTTGTCTCCCATGAACATGCGTATAGATGCATGTGCTTGAATATTAAGACACTATGCAGAGTACAGACTGATTTTCATATACCACCCACTGCAGATGCTGAGGTATAATTTGAACCATCTTAACATATTACCACAATTATGTTATAGTGGAGCTTTCCCCAAAAGGAGACTGTATTAGCTTTCAAATAGTTGACAGCCAGCAAGGCATATTGGCTGGCTGCTAGAGAGCTAGATTTGGGTTCAAATTGCCACCCACTGGAAGTGCTTGGGTGAATCACCCTGTCTCACCCTAACCTACCTCACAGGGATATTGTGAGGATTGAACAGGGAGAAACCATGTTGGACACCCTAAGCCCCATAGATGAAAGATAGGATAAAACCAAATGGATAGAGAGATCGAACAGACTGTTGACCCTTAGTGATTTTTAGGAGGAGAGATGGGGGGGGGCTTATGTCCCTATTTTCATCTGAGTGATGCTGAAAGGTATCTGATGGCAGATGGAGATGCACATCTGTGCAATGTAAGATTGTTGAAACAGAAGTGGCACTTCCTATGTGCTAAGCAGCTGTGTCTTGCTGACTTCCTGGGCAGGGGACAATGAGGGCTGTTAACCCACCTCCCTTACAGCAAACTGGTGCATTGCTTCAAGGATAGGATTCCTGAGAAAATAAAATGACAAGTGATTGAAGCATGGGCCTGTTTTCTGAGTTAAAAGTGCCGTAAGATATCAGGTGCTGGCTGGTCACAGACTCTGACAAGAACTGTTTCCTGGACTGATATGTGATGAGCTGCTAGGATTGCCAACCCCCAGGTGGGGACTGATGATCTCCCAGAGCTACAGCTGACCTCCAGACTACAGCGATCAGTTCCCCTGGAGAAAATGGCTGCTTTGGACAGTGGACTGTATGGCATTATTCCCTGCTGAGGCCCCTGCCTTCCCCAGACTCTGCCTTCCCCAGGATCTACACCCAAATCTCCAGGAATTTCCCATCTCTGAGTTGGCAACCCTAAAAGCCAATGTTAGCGGTAAATTCTGCAAACCAACAAATGCTTTGAAATGATTGCAGGGAGCTTAGGTGTGGCATTGGTGGCCTGGTAGCTCATAGTGCAGAGAGTATTTGATAGGAGGAAGGAGGAAGGAAACAGAGTGGCATCTGTAATTTTGTATGAGGTGTCTGGCAACAGTTCATTCATGTGATCTTAAAAGCCACAATTGCAATACTGTAGTTCCCCTTCCCCTTAAATAAGATGTTCCAGATCAGCAATCATAGTAAAATCAGCAGGGAGTCTTTCTGCCTTTAACTTGCTACCTGGGTACCCAGATTTGTGTTGTCATCAGGGGTCATTTTGAGCAGGAGCTCGGGGGAGCACAGCTCCGGGAGTTGGTGCCAGCTGCCCCCCCCCCCCGGCGGGGGAATGCCTGCTTGTGTCATCATGGCTGCTGCAAAATGACCCCATCCCCTGGAAAGGTCCTTGTTCCTCTGACCAGCCTTCTGAAGGCTTCAGCCACAACTGAAGCTATCCTCCCAGAATAGTGGTATTTCTGAGGCTTGCATTAGTAGCTGTCCCCTCTCTGCCAGCTCTTTCTTTTCTTTTTTCTTTTCTTTCTTTCTCTCTCTTCTTTCTTGCCTTCTGACATACTTCTGGTGATGTCAGGTGGTGTAGCATATGCAAATAAGTTGTGCTAATGAGTTATGCTAATGAGCTCCGGCACCTCTTTTTCTACAAAATGACCCCTTGGTTGTCATAGTTGACATGTGCAAGGAAAACCAAGGCAAGTATACGCCTCTTGCTATATTGTTGAAAACTGAAGAGAACATTGGATATAATGGGAAATACTGATTGAAGGATAGGGTGGGATATAGCTTTGGAGAACTTCAAACTCCTAATTTGTGCTGGATGTGGAAAGGGGTGGAGAGCCAGCATAGGGGTCTGGAGGAGGCGAAAGCGGTCTGAGTGGGATGTGAATGCATTAAAACCCATGTAAAACAATACTTATATTAAAAACAGCAGTTAAAACAAACAGTAAGTAGGGTCAGTAAGGGAAAACCAAACGAAAAAAGTCTTTACCCACTGGCTGAAGTCAATGATAGAGGAGAAAATAAAATAGATGTCCAGTGGCACCTTAAAGACTAAAAACATTTCTTCTGAATGCTGTGAAAGAGGAAATCATATCCCACATTTTTATCAGGGAAATTACTGAAGGGGGTAAAAGTTGGGGGCAGAGAGAGGCTTGGTGTGAATCCCATTATAAATCTTTCAGGTGTCATTTTCTGTGTAAGGGACAGGAATGGATTAGATTGTTATACATAATGGATGATGAAAGAGGTCAGAGAGGTTCCAGCTTCTCTCTCATGGGGTGCAGATGAACAAAGTCTATCCTCAAATTAGCAGGTCCCCCTCCCAAATATAACTATAAGGGTCATATGGGAGTAGGTGGTCCTTAAGGATGCAGCCATATAGGGCTTTAAAAGTCAGTGCTGATGCATCTGCCAACCAGAAATCTTTTGATAGAATAATGGAAGCTTTTATCACCTATTGGCTGTAGGAAATCCAGGAAAAGTTTTTATATGATCTCTATAAAGAAAATAGCAAGTGTGCTTAAGTTTGGGGAAGTAGTATGGGATGAAAGTCAAGCCCTCCTTACCACAATCCATCTCACCCCTCCCACTTTGCTTTTTTAGCATTTAAAAGACATTGCAGGAGAACAGGAGAACATGGATCTTCCATAACATGTGTATTTTGGCCTGAATGCAAACAGTCTTCCAGTAATCTTTTCTGTTATCTTTGCAAATGTATTTTTGTATGTAGAAAGCGAGAATTCAGGCATTCCTAGAGTGACTCACACAGGAAAGTGGCAATCTTTGTGTAGACTAGTCAGTTGCATCACTAATGGCACTCTTTTAACTTCCTCCAGATCCCTGGAAACATGTACACAGCAATACCCAAAAGGTAAGGAACTCATCCATCCAGAGAACTGCTGTGGTATAGTGTTGAATAGCTGGGAACCCTAGGCTTAAATCCCCACTGATGAAACTTACTGAGTGACCTTTGGCCCATCGCTCCCTTTCAGGCCACAGGATTGTTGTGAGGATGAAAGACAGAAAGAGAGAATTATATTGCTCTGAGTACCATAGAGTTTTTTGACTGAATGCTAGAGCGTCTATGATGTCACCTCCGGGTGACATCATCGCTCCAGGCACTGGACAGGGGGGAATTCCTCGGGGATAGGGCTCCCCCTGCTGGCAGCTGGCCGATGGGCAACTCAGAGGGCTAGAAACTGGGGAACCCCCACCCCCATCGGTGGGATGGCAACCCTATGCGCTGTTGAGAAGAATTTTTGAAGAGAACTGAGAGGCACTTAGGCTAATGTTTTTAGTTTTCTGTATTTCACTGGTATGCTTATTAACCTAGAAAATGAAATATGAATGGAACAAAGAATTATAATTCCTGTAACAAACGTATATCTGTTCTGCCTCATCCAACCACCCTTTCTTACTGGATTCACTCTGGGCTTTTCTGTGTTAATACAGTCAAGATTCAAAGCTTCATCTTTGAAGGCTGTTACCCGAAGGCTAATTCCTGAGATAACAATGCACACCTACAGAAACAATGATTTCTGCAAATTCCCCAGTCACACCCTTCTGCTGTGTATCTTGGCTGCTTTGTTTATTTAATACAGGTATACTCCACAACTGTTAACCCTTATCGTTTCATGAGGTAGCTTCTGTCTACTATAAAAGCCATAAAATACAACAATATTTATAAAACAAAAACATTAAAAAATAAAAATTGAAAGCAGTCATTTTTTTAAAGTATCTGTTAGTTACAATAAAATCCAGCAAGTTGCACAGCAAGAAGAATAGGAAAAAAGATACAGAGAGAAAGGAAAAACCCTCAGGAAAGGCCTGGACAAAAAGGATCATTTTCATTGATGCCTAAAATCAGCCAGAATAGGTGCCATAAATGGAGCGCTGCCACAGAAAAAGCCTTTACCCTATGTGCCCATTCACCTTACTTCAGAGAAGGCCTTGTCTTAAAGATCTTAATTTTCAGGCAAGAACATATGAAGGTGATTTTTTAAGTATCCCAGTCACACACTGTTGAGGTACTTAGAGATATCTTAGGCCCAGAAGCAAACAGGTAATCAACACTGTCCTTTTAGACAGTGACTAGACATACTGTTTCTCTATGTGACTGTGAACCTTATTCACCAGAGATGATAACCCTGGTATTATTTACATTACCACATTTAACAAGATGGAAAAAGAGGTGGGTTGAAAGCAGTTGATTTTTTCACTCTTTTAGCCTCTGATTCATCCATTGGATGTATAAAAATTTAGAAGTTTGATTCAGTAGTCACTCTTGAACATCCAAAACACAACAGTGGCATAATATCATTTTTATCAGATTGCGTAAACAGTCTCTCATTCCCACCCCCCACCCTCTGTTCCCTTTGCGTTTCATCCTCTTTTTCTCAACAACTTCATCTGTACCCACACTTACCGTATATACCTATGATTTCTTCATTCCCTATCACTTTGTCCCCTTCCAATTCTCCACTTTCTCTTGTGTTGTCTGGTAGCGGATCTCCCTTTGATCCTTCCGTCAAGCAACCAGGCCTATATATATGGCGGGTGGAGAAGATGAAGCCTGTGTCTGTCCCAGAAGAGAAGAAAGGCATATTCTACTCTGGGGATTCTTACCTGGTTCTTCACAATGGAGCTGATGGGCACTCCAACGTGCACATCTGGATTGGTAAGCAACATCTGGTCAGGCCAAGATGAAACTTCCATGTATTAGCACCTGGGGGTGGGGGCTGATTGGGTAGAGAAAGATTATCTGCTCTTTACTACACCCTCTGTAGGCCAAGAGTGTCAAGTGGAAAATGGGAGCTTAGAGCTCCAAAGAGCAGAGGTGTCCATGGTGTGTGTTTGTTGGAATGCTGAGAACACATTCTCTCCCAAGGCACTGAAGTCTTCTCTACATTGATTCCAAATTAGGGCGGTCACCCAGTTAAAATAATCTTCATGGCTTCTTGATTAAGCTTGCATACATCTGTATATATTGGTAAAACCAACATGATTTCTGGATCAGACTACCTGGAAATTATTCCTACTGGTTTCAGTGGGGCTTATTCCCAATGAACTGTGAAGCATGGCAGCCAAGTCAGCTCCTCCAGGATGTTCCACAAGCACCAGCAATGGTGGTATCATATAAGAGAAATACAAGCCTCCATGCCTGCATCCAAGGATTAAATTAGTGGCAGATCCCTGTCTGTCCCAGTGTTCACTTTTCACATTAAAGAAACAGCCACAGGGAGGCCCAGTTTGGATAAAAGTCATGGCAGTGGGGCAAAGAAGGGGTGTCCTCTGGTAGAAATTGCCCTCCCCAGTTTCTTATAGCCTAGATATAATATAAGCATCTGCATTTCTCAGCTCAGGGAAAGGTGATTTTTAAGGGAGGAATGGCACAGAAGAACAGGTCCATTCCCCACTGTTGCCCTGCCAGTCAAATCCAGGGGGTCGAGCTCTTGCAGCTGCTTTTTAGTGTTAAGTATCTGATTGTGGCTGTCCCACAAAATCTTCAGTTTGACCCTAACTTTTGTATATCCTGCTTTCTTTAGGAGTGGGAGAAGAAATCATGGGTGCTGATTGGGGGGATGGGGGTGGAAAAGGGGAATAACTTTTCTAAACAGTTGGTGTCTGACAAAGGAAGCTTCAGCTCTTGAAAGCTTATATCCTGAAAAACTAGTTGGTCTTTAAGGGGCTACTGGACTCAAATCTAAAAAGATGCTCAATTCATTGGGAGCAGGGTTTTTTTTTTGGGGGGGGGAGTATTTTTTGCATTTGGATGGGTGTATGTGGGGGTAGGTGTATCCATGCATGGAAGTCATGGCGACCTCTGGTGACTCCTACTGGGGCATGGAGGACATTCAGAGAAGTGGCTTGATAGCCTGCCTCTGGCCTCCTAGCCCAGTTATTCTTTGGAGGTCTCCCATCCAAATACTTGCCAGGGTCAGCCCTGCTTAGCTTCCAAGATTGGGCTTGCCTGGGCGATCCAGGTCAGGGCATTGGGAGCTGTTTTTAAGCAGCCACTAGCACCCCAGCAGTGGCCAGAAGTCATATTCCCATCAGAAGTGGGATTAGAAGCTTTCCATTTAGTACCCCTTTCTTTCCATCTTTCCCCCATGGTATCCAGGCCAGAACTCCTCCCGGGATGAGCAGGGGGCCTGTGCTCTGCTTTCCACCCACCTCAACTCCTTCCTGGTGGAAAAACCAATCCAGTACCGGGAAGTGCAGGGTAACGAGTCAGATGTTTTCATGGAATATTTTCCCCATGGCATACAATACCAGGTAAGAGAGATCCAGCAGCTTTTCCAACTGCACCCCTTCTAGCTTTGCTCCACTTTCCTGAGAATGCTGTTATTAATACATCTTCACAGTCATGGGTGTCAACTACGGGGGGGCTCGAGCCCCCCCCCGAAATTTCCCGGGGGGGGCTCAGCCCCCCCCGGCAAAATGGAGCGCCCGGTGGCCAGTCAGCCGGCCGTCGCCACCTCTACTTCCCCCCAACCCCCGGCCTGCCCTCCTGCCTCCCTGGGGCGGGGGGGGGGGAAGGAGAGGCGGTGACGGCTGGCTAACTGGCCACCGGGCGCTCCATTGGCGCCACCCCCGCACGCCCCGAGCGCGAGGCGGAGCGGGAGCCGGGGGCCCGTAAGGCCGCCGGCGCCCGAGGTGAGCGGGGAAAGGGAGGGAGGGAGGGGGGCGGGGAGCGCGTCCGGTGGGCGGGTGGGCACGGCCCAGGGGAGGGAAGCAGTGGCAGCGGCTCCCTGGGGCGGGGGGGGAGAGCGGCGGGGACATGGTCCCGCGTGCGCGCACAACAGAGCCCCCGACCCCCCCCGGGGATTTAAAAAGTCTACGCCCTTGTTCACAGTAATATGATGACTACCTCCTAGGGTTGCTGTGGGAATAAAATGGGGGAGGGAAGACCCATGTCCTGAGCTGGAGGATGGGTAAGATTTAACAAAGTAATAGATCATTTGTAATAATACAGCTTCAGCATCAATAGATCAGCCAAAAACGTTCCACTGTATATTGGACTATGCTCAGGCTAGGGATAGCAGTATAGAGAAGTGGAGGAGGAGGAGGAGGAGAGGTATCAGAGGAATGAGGGCAAAAAGAACTGGGGAAACCAAGCCTGGAAGTTGGAGCAAGTAGCTCCTTATTTTAAAAAAACAAACATTAGAGAATAGACATATCTGGCATTCACAAGAAATGCATCTGTTCCTACCAGCTGAAGCAGAAATGGGGTTGATAGCATTCTTTCAAAGCCTTCTTCATGCAAAGCATGTTCTCTACCCGCTGAGCCACAGCCCTCTGTACCGTGTGTGTGTTACGTGCCATCAAATCACTTCCAACTTATGGTGACCTTATGAATTAATGGCCTCCAAAATGTCCTCTCCTCAATAGCCTTGTTCAGATCTTGCAAAACAAAGGCCAGTGGCTCCCTTTATTGCATCAATCCATCTCATGTTGGGTCTTCCTCTTTTCCTGCTGCCTTCAACTTTTCCTGGCACTTTCGTCTTTTCCAGTGAGTCTTGTCTTGTATCTTAGGCAGCACCTTATCCATCCTCTACCTCTGGCATCTTCTCTGCCTCTCATAAGGCGGCCATTTGTTTCTGTTCCACAGGAAGGAGGTGTGGAATCTGCCTTTCACAAAGCAAAGCTCAGTGAACCAGCTGGTCCCACCCACAAACTCTACCAAGTAAAAGGGAAAAAGAACATCAGGGCTACAGAGAGGGACCTGAGCTGGACAAGCTTCAACACCGGTGACTGCTTCATTGTGGATCTGGGAGATGTGAGTCTGGATTGAAGGGAGAAGAAGCAGGGAGGCGGCAGGGACTGTGCATGTCAGGCAGGAGAAGAGCAAGTGGCTCAGTGGTATTATGGGCTGTGAAGAAATGCCTTTTTGGATGGAGGTTTGAAATGAACAAAAACCTTCACTCTTGAGTTTTAGAAGCCCCCACTAGGCAGAGAGCAAGGTGGAAATCAGTTCAGTTGTTTTCCAGACTTATCACAGCCCACCTTCATACAAATACTAATAGATCTAGCAGGAGAGACAATGGGTGGGTCAAGATGTCCTCCCCTCCTCCCCAAGCAGGGAATAGAGATTTGGAGGAATTGAAGACTAGAGAGACTTCAGGAAGGAACTCCTGGGAATCTCCAGGAAAAGCTCCTCTGATCCAGTGGGTCAGTGGGTGGGGGAAAGAGAGGTGATAAAACTCAGGGGAGCAAGGAGAAAGTTCTCTTTTGGTACTGAGTCCATCAGATAGAGTTGCCAGGTGCTACCTCCTCGCCGGTGAGGGTATTTGGGGGAAAACCCAGTCCCAAACAGCCTTGTCACACAGGACATCCCCAAGGTGGCCATTAACCATGTGCTGACCTGAAGAGCTGGAGGAAGCTGCAAGGTAATGGTAATTCTGTAGAGATATATAACATCCTAAGCTAAAGAGCCTGCCCTATATTTTAACATCTGATAGGGTGTGTATAGAGAGAGGGACAGAGGAATTGCATTTTGCCCATTTCTTTTGAATCCCTTGCTCAATCTGGTGCTGTGCTAAACGTATGCTTGTGAACATTTTTAATAAATACTTTATAACTTTTGATGCTGGTAGTGGTTCTCTGTAACACATAGACCTCCACCATCTTGGGCATGCCATCTTAAAAGGAACACCAGGAGGAAGGCAGTCAGTTAGCAAATGGATATTCCTCCAGTGGCTTAAGGCAGTAAACTGTCCCCATGGTGACCAGGCAGTGGGCAGCAGGAGACAAAGAGGCAAGGCCTCAGAACTTGGAAGGGAAGCTGGGAGTCCTGACCCTCCCAGTGGGCAATTCCTTATAAAGGCCAGGTAGTGGCAGTGGTTACCCGAGAAAGAAAAGCCTCTCATGGTATTGGGAAAACTTTGGAGGGCAGGGTGGAACAGGCGTGCAGGCTGGAGTAGGCCTGGTCTGTCACAAGGGCAATTGGTAGAGGTGAATGCCTTTGTTGGGTGGGATTGTTATCAGTGTGCTGGGCTCAGCAGAACAGTGGAGGGGCCTGATGAATGGAGAATGAGTTGGTACATGCGGACATAAGTGCTGCCCATCCACAACCAACTTATGGTGACCTCAGCAAGGAGCTTTCAAGGCAAGTGAGAAGTAGAGGTGGTTTACCATTGCCTTCCTCTGCAAAATCTTCTTCTGTGGTCTCCTATCCAAGTATCAACCCTGATTAGCTTCCAAGATCTGATGAGATTGGGCTATACCGTGCCACCTTCCTTCCTGAATGAGTTGATAGGCTGGGACAAAAACAAAGGATTGCAATTTCCATATTTTGACCTCTTCTTTCAGATTATTTTTACTTGGTGTGGGGCAAAATCCAACATCCTGGAGCGCAACAAAGCACGAGACTTGGCGACGGCAATCCGGGACAGTGAGCGGAAGGGGAAAGCCAAAGTGGAAATTGTGGCCGATGGCGAAGAACCAGTGGAGATGCTAGCGGTAAGATCTTTGAAGGGGAGCGGGAAACGTCAGGGGAGCGTGCAACCTTTCTCTGCATGGGTATTATTCGACACATGGGGCTGTTTTATGCTGATCTAGACCAGTGGGCCATCTAGCTCACTATTGTTTTTACTCTCTGGCAACAACTGTTAGGGTACAAAAAGTCTTTCCTAGTGGCTGCTACCTGAGTCCTTTTCATGTAGATGCTGGGAACTGAACCTGGGACCTCCTATATGTAAAGCAGAGGCTCCGCCACTGAGTTACAAGCCCTTCCCCAACAGTCTGATGGATCTGGAGGGAGGCTACGATGTAGAATCTGCCTTGCCATGGTGGAGATATTCTTCATAGGAAGTCCCTGAAACAAGGCTTATATATTAACTGGCAAAGTGCTTATTGAGAAGTTCTAACAAGGGGAACCAGAAAAGGGATACACATTGTAAGGACAAATTCTTTGCTTGGTTTACTGCAACATCCAGAAATAACTTTCATGTGGGAATGGGCTATCATAGCCATGACACCACATATAAGAACCTGTGTATCATCTCCAACACAGTGTTCCCAGTTCTGTCTTGTTGGATTCTTAGAAGTCAGCTCACACATTTATGAACACACAGAGCAGCTTTTTGCTGAATCAGACCATTGGTCTGTCAAGGTCAGCATTGTTTACTCTTGGGCAGAGGTCTTTCACATCAGGGACTTGGGGGTCTTTCACATGAGCTCCTACATGATCCTTGTAACTGGAGATGCTGGAGATTGAACTTGGGACCTTTAGTGTGCTAAGCAGATACTCCTCCACTGAGCTTTGGCTTCTCTCCAAGTTGCCAGTCATCATGTTCAGTGAACAAGCATTAAAATGTTCAGCAATGGTTTTTTTTTAAAGTTAGACTTTTTCCCTGGTTGTCCCCCAGTGTCCTAGTTCTGCTGTCTCCTTATTTCCAGTTCACTGTCCTGGGAATGTGGCCTGCTTTTTGGATTGAGAAAGGAAGGAGGAGGGAGAGAAGGAATGAAGTACAAAGTGGCTAGGCGGGGTATAAACCTAAAAATAAAGAAATAAATAAGTATCCGAGATCATTCACAGGATGATTCTTTAATGAATCACTGAATTTGGTCAAAGAACCCTGGAAGTGGAACTCAGAACAGGAGGTGATCCTCTGGTGTTGAGGTTCTAACTTATGTCCAGTATGTTGCTGAACATAATATGTGAATAGCAGCTGGTGCAGGCACATTCCAGCATGGTTTTAGTGGCAATTCAAGTGAAATATTAGTGAATAGTAGACATGAGTTTCGAAGGGGCAAGGCCCCCCAGGCAGGTCATGACACTGTAAAAAGTGGGCCACCTTATTCAGTGCTACTGCGCAGAGGCCTTCCATGACAATGGCCCCTAAGATGTGTAACAAATGCAAAGTGTGACATCTGGGATCTGTCCTGTGCATATGCCTTTTCAGCATCTGTTTGCACTAGCAACATCACATGTAAATTGGGATTACAGAGTGCCTGCAAGGCATGGAGGTGAGTCTCTGAGATCAGAGGGGAGTCTCCTACAGGGAAGCGTCAGCCTCCAGCATTTCTTGTTGTTCTTCTAGGTCCTGGGTCCCAAACCAATTCTGAAGGAGGGCAGTCCAGAGGAGGATGTCATGGCTGATCGGACAAATGCCATTGCCGCTGCACTCTACATGGTAAGAGCTGCCTATAAAGAGCAGACAAAAGATCTGTCTAGTGCTGTCCCGTTTCCAAGAGAAGCTGGTGAGATGCTGGGCTTCAGGTAGCAGCCTTCTCCGGCATTTTATCTCTGAGCATCCAAGATTCCTTTGACTATTCCCTTGAAAGATAATGTCTGTGAACAAGGAGATTCCATTTAGCTACCATGGACTGCAGTTATCAGCGGACCTCCCTCCATTTGTCTGACCTTTCTGTAAAGTCATCTAGGCCAGCAACCGTCACCAGATCTTGCAGCATCAGCAAATTATGTCACTCAGGGACACATTAACTAAGTGACATAATTTGCTGATGCTGCAAGACCTGGTGATGGTCACTGGCCTAGATGACTTTAAAGAAAAGTCAGTCAAATTTACCTAGTGGATTCCTGTTCTGAGAAAGTTGTGTGTGTGTGTGTATGTGTGTGTGTGTGTGTGTGTGTATAAAGTGCTGTCAAGTCACAGCTGACTTATGGGGACCCCAGCAAGGGGCTTTCAAGGCAGAAGTGGGAACCAGAAGTGGTTTGTCATGGTCTTCCTCTGCAGAGTGTTTCTTGGTGGCCTCCCTTCCAAATACTGACCTTGCTTACCTTCTGAGATCTGACTAGATCTGGCTATACCATGCTGCCTTCACTTCCTCAGAGGGAAGTGTGTGTGTGTGGGTGTCTTTCTACAGCACACATAATTGTATAAAATTCTATCATATCCCCCCTTAGTTGCCTCTCCTTTCCAAGTTAAAAAGTCCTAAATGCCTCATAAGGAAGGTGCTCCAACCTCGTGATCACCTCAACTGCCTTTTTTGCTTCTTTCCCAGTCATTTCATACACCAGGACAAAAGACAGGGAGCAGGAGACAGATCTGCTAAGAGGCGTGGACGGCAGTCCAAGGAATCTAGCTAGCGTGGGGCTGGTAGAACCCTGTTTTACAAAGGAACCTCTTTCTCTCCCCTTCCCACACCTCAGGTCTCAGATATGACTGGGAAGATGAGGCTAACCAAGATTTCTGACTGCAGTCCATTCAGCCAGGATCAGCTTGTCACAGATGATTGCTTCATCCTAGACAATGGCCTGTGTGGCAAAATCTACATCTGGAAAGGTAAATCACCTGCCGACTGATGAGAAAGGGACCACAGATGGAGGATCTATAGCCAGTTGAGAGCATGCCAAAGACAGGGCCAGACCCCCACAGGGATGGGGTGGTGGTGGAAATGGTGATATTGGGGGTCACTGCTGCTTCAGCTTACCCTTTCCCTCCTTTAAGCTCCTTGTCACAATCAGAGCAGCTGGAAAAGAATTTTTTTTAAACTAGAAATTTCTCTGTTCTAACCCCCCCCCCCTCCAAACTACCACATCACACATTAAAAGACCTTTTAAAAATCTTAGATGGGGCAAAACACTTCCAGTGAGCCAGTGCAGTCAGTGGCCTCACCCTGGCTACACGCCTGTGCCCAGATAAGCAGAGAGTAGGAAGGCGAGCTATGACTAGTTCTCCTACTAGTAATCACCTCCTGCCAATTGCTAGTCTTCCAGAAGTGCAGCCAGATTTTGACAAGTTTTTCCCCTGCCAGAAGTCTGTGCTTTAGCAAGACTTTGGTAATTTTTGGAAAATTTCTAAAGACTAAGGATCCCTAAGTGGATACATTTGCACCTGGGCTTAAGCACTTTGCAATGCAAGTGGAGCTGACTCAGCAGAATATTTCTCCATACAAAACATTTCTTTGCACACGGAGAACTAGATGCCGGAGAGGAGGGTTCTATCCTAATCTTCTACCTGAGATAATGGTTTCCTATTTGCATGGATTTATTTTTTCATAGAAGAGTGTTAACTCTCTTGCCTGTTCTACTTGCCTTGGGTGAAATAAAAGCCAGCGTGGTACAGTGGTTGGACCATGACTTTGGGAGACCAGACCCAGGTTCAAATCCAAACAAAGCCATATAAGCTCACAGAGTCACCAAGTGAATCACTGTCTCAGCCTGACCTACCTCACAGGGTGGTTGTGATGATAAGTTAGAGAAGGACAAAACCATGCACACAGCTCCAAGCTTTTTGGAAAGAGGGAGGGATGGTGGGAGGAAAAAAAAAAGCTGAGAGGTCAGATCTCTCTGTGTCAGTTTTCTTAACCCTTTTTTTCTTGAACAGGCCACAAAGCAAATGAGCAGGAGCAGCAGGCAGCCCTGCAGGTCTCTGAGGAGTTCATCGCCCAGATGAATTATCCTCCACACACCCAGGTAAGCAAGCAGAGGCCATGCATAAAGCCTGCCAACATTTCCAGATTACTCTGATAGTGGGATAGAATCTCTCCATCTCGGGTGACCAAAGGGGACCTGGGAATACTGCAGCACTGCTGAAGACTGGCACAGACATGACTTTCCTCCCTCCAGTTCCATGATGCCGGCAGCATAGATTTGCCCTGGCATCTTTGTCTCACATGCTTTTGTCCTGATTCCAGGTGGAAATCTTGCCCGAAGGCCGTGAAAGTCCCCTCTTCAAGCAATTCTTCATCAACTGGAAGTGAAACTGAGAATTAGCAATATGACATCTCAGCACCTCTGCCTTATCCTGCAGCAACCATTATGCCTTATAAAACTGGCACCACGGTGTCCTCTCTCATAATTTTCTCCAGACTGAAGTTACTTGCTCAGCTCCTTTGCCTTACAGACAAAGAGAAAAACACAAGCCCTGCCTCCTCCAAGTGTGGGGTGCTGAAAAGGGGGGCAGTCAGACGAGCTTGGCAAGATCTTAGCTTCTTCCCCACAGCCAAAAAGTTCCTGGAAACTGATCCCACATCTCCACCCTGTAGTATGGGGCTTTGGCCAAAGTGTGCTAGTAAAGAATGGCACTGTAGGAGAAGGTTGGGAAGGGGCTGTGCCATGGAAGTGAGACATAATGACACAGTCCAGAGAACTTAATTAAATTTGCACAAGGAAGCATGCAAACAGTCAATGTGGTAAGAGTGGCAGAACTGAGTTTAAATCTACTTCTAGCCATTAAGTTTATTGAGTGACCTACAGCCAATCAGTCGCAGCCTAAACTATTTCACAGGGCTGCTGTGAAGGCAAAATGAGGGGAGAACCGTGTGCATCACCCTGGCTGATTCCACACAAGGATTCTTTTTTCTTATGGCAGTCAAGCTGACTGTGCCATTGTTTGTCAATTTGCACTTGCAAAACAGATTCCACATGGCACAGAATAATCCAGTTTCTCACCCTTATTAACTGTGGGTTCCCTTTCACACCAGATTTAGATTGTATTCCCCACCACTCACACTACTGTCATCATGATTCTCTGACCACTTTTTCTGTTTGTTGATGCACACATAGTGCTCCTCCAGAATAATGCAATACTTGAATCCTTGAAAATGCTAATCCCTGGAAGGTACTGGGTGCTCCATTGCATTCATTTGTGCTGAAAAGACTAATTGGCTCCCAAGTGCTTGGGTGATAGGAACAGAACACTTCAGGAACTTTTCAAATGCAAATTGCCAGAAAACCACTGGCCACATATATTGCAGTAGTATAGCAACAGCATACAACTTTGCCCTAGCCTAGATGGCCCAGGCTAGTCTGATCTCCTCAGATCTCTGAACCAAGGGAATCCAGGGTAACTACAGAGGCAGACAATGGCAAACCACCTCTTGCCTTGAAAACTATGGTGACTTGATGGCACTTTCCACCATACACCCTTGCCTTGACTACCACCTCCCCCCCCCCCCAAATCTCAGTTTTGTTGGTTGTCAGTAAAACACAAAGGCAGTTCAGTGTGTAAACATAGAGGATGGGGCATTCCTTTCATTTAAAGAGAAAGTGTACCTTCCTTTATGGATGTGAAAAAGATCATCCCAACAAATCCAAGTTCTTTTTTTTTTAAGTGGAGTTTTTAGCAGAAGAAATGGGCTTTTCACAATTGGAAGATGAAAAGACAAATGGTGCAAAGGAAAGAGTCTTTAATGATTGTATAACCCCTTTGTGTTTTGTATGCAGCTTCGTCAGGGGGAATCTTTAAGATTCTTTAAGTTCCATTCCCGATATACACTATAACTAAATATATTGGGAATGGAACTTAAAAAATCTGACAGATTCCCCTGACCAAGCTGCATGCAAAACGTGTAGGAATTTATACAATCATTAAAGGTTCTTTCCTTTGCACCTTTTGTCTTTTCACCTTCATTTTGCTAGTGTGGCCCCCTCTTTTCTTAATTAATTACTGGCTCTTCGCAACTTGAACACAAACAGGTTGTGTGGAATCAAAAAAAAGGGGGCATGACTAAAGTTGCTGAAATGAAGAGTATGGAATCAGCCCCTGAATTTCTTCCTGGGATATAGATAAGAGCCTTTCCCCCCCCTTCTCCATCCCCACGCATGAAAACAAACTCCGAAGGAGTATCAAAAGCAGTTGGCAACAAGTGGGTGCTTTGGATAATGTTAAATGAAAATTGCCCCAAAGTGCCTCTTTAAACCTCTTATATGGCAGGCTGGAATGGGAAGAAATAGATACACATCAATATCTTAAACTGGAAAGGGTGTGTGTGCAAGAGGAGTAGAGAGGCAAAGGGTTCAAAGACTGAAAACAAGGCCACTGTTCCATTTGCCCACAGAAACAGAGGACCCTTTTAACACTGCATGCCATTCTGCTGATGCACATCTGCTCTGCACATGGAGGGGTATAAAGGGCCTTGCACAGTCATACCCATGTGCAATAACCCCACTTTTCAAAAGGGTTTATGCAATAGATCTCTCTGCCAATTATGACCAGTGTTCTCTGTTTTCAGCCTTTACTACTTCTGAACCTTTAAGAGTGTTGGGAACTGTAACTACAACACAGTAGTGAGTCATTTCTACATGTTGGGCAGGTTCCCGATGATATGCTTCAGTCCTGTTCCCCATTAAAAAAAAAATCATTTGTTGAGTATATGTATTAGGTGAGGAAGTTAAAACTATAAAACATAGAATTACCTCTGGAATGTGGTCTGTGAGCAATAGTGAATGCTGAGGTGAGTGAAGAATGATTGGAGGTCTATAAGGATACTGCTCCTGAAATGCCAAGTTTTCACTGCTCAGAAATAATGTACTAACCCCCCCCCCCACATGCTGGCTAGTGCTGGCCAGAGTAACACACCACTTCTGTTTCCCCTTCCCCTGCCAACAGTAGTCAGTGTCTGAATGCATTTGCCTCTGCCTGCAGCCTATGAAACACTGCGGCCATGCTACTGTCTAACCCGCTGCCCTTGCTAAGCCTCTGAGCAAGCTGATATGTGGTTTTCAACGACCATTTTGAATGAAAACATTTCCAAACTGGAAAGGAAAGAAAAAGTCCATAATTCAATGTTATTGTAATAACTGTCAATATATTCTGCGACCTTTGAGGCCTTTATTTGCACCTCTGTCCCAATTGCCACCTACTGCCCTTCCAATATAAGGATGCGAGCAGTACGAAAGCACAGCCTGCCACTCATGTTTGGGGAGGGGGAGCCATGCCTGCATTTTACAGACATCTCAAGCTGAGAGTCTCCATTAAAGACAGGAAGCCTGGAATGCCTGAGGATCAGGAGCTGATTGACACATTCGGCCTCCCTTTCTGAATCTGGCTTTAGAAAGAAAAACGGTGCCACCGCCCAACCCCATCCCTTCGATGCTCCTTTCTTTCAATAGAGCCTCTATCATTTTTAGGCTACAATGATGCTTTGTCAGCAGCTGGACAGGCCTTGGCAGGCAGCTCTGATTCATTCCACAGCTGTACTTATGGAATAACCACAGAATGAGGCTGCTGTTGCATTGCGCCTCCGAGCAAAAGTGACTCATGGTTTCCTTTAAAAGAAGAAAAGGGGGGAAAGTCTGGTTTCAGTCCCTTACATAGAGCTGCAAGGCTCGCTGCATTAGCTCTTCAAAAAGAAGGATCTATGAGTGCACAAGGGCACCCTTGGCCCTTGCCGGAGGAGGACTCTTGCTGCTCAGACTCCAAAATAATCCTCCAATAGCCCGGCTGTCAAAATGGAAGAGGTCTTCTCTCAGCTCTTGTGGGAGTTCCACGGAGTTCTTTTAAGGTCCTGCTTCCCTCTGGATTTCATTTGTAGCAAAAGACTGGTAGCTCTCCCACTATGTATGGAGCCCACACTCCAAAGCCGGCAGCCTCGGTTTCCATCCCAGCTGTGCACCACTTTCCATTTCCTTGGGCTGTTTCATTTTCCTCCCCCATCTGTGCAATGCAACCCTTTTGGCAGGTGACACAAATGCTGCTTTGTAGAGCAGGGCTCAGGAAATGCTTGACCTTCCTAGGCAAAGCCTTGTAGTGCCAGGAGAGCCACCAGCAGACAATTGAGCCTAGCAGAATAGAGTGCTCGGAAGGCAGAACAGAAGCACACGCAGCGCTCAACCTCTAGCTGTGGACCCCTCAAGTCTGGCCGTAGTTCGGCTCCAGATGCGGGGCTGGTGGGCATGCTCCTGGGAGGGTACTGTTCCCCTGTGCAATCCAGCCAGTCCTTGGCTATGGAACGAGGGTAGCCTGCCTGCACCTTGAGACTGTGCTGGTCATACTTCCAGTACTCACTGCCCTTGAAGGCAAACACTGTTCCTGCAGCAAGACAGAAAAAGGGCATCAGCACTGCATGAATGTGTAGCCTAGGAGACGAGCACTGTCCACTTGAGTGAAACGGTGGGCGGGATGGGTTTGATGCAGCAGGAAACATGGCTACACAGGAAGATGGAGATGGAAAGACAGCTCAACTCAAGCTTGGCAATAACTATATTGATATGATAGTTGATGGTCCTCTGTTCTGGTTCCCTTCCTTCTCCAGCAGAGGGACTGTGTGCATGTGCAGCAGCATCCCTAAGACTTCTCACTGGACAAAGCAGCCAGTCTCAGGACATGTAGGACAGGTCCATAAAATACAAATTACAAGCTTGTGCAGCATCAGTTGCTTCCACAGCATACATGGAAGGGAGAAGGTGTTTAATAGGGTTGCCAGGCCTCCTGCTATGGTAGGAGGCCTCTCACGGGAGCACCTTGTTGCCCACCAGCACTCCAAGTGGCGGCATGAGAATTTTTTCTTAAATGCCAGCACTGTGTGCAGTGTCATATTGCTTTAAAAACTGCTGGAAACTCTGCTTTTACCAGAGTTTCTGGTGATTCCTAGAGTGACACAACATCATATCTAGTTTTCCCATGAAGTGACATCATGGTGCATGCAACACGGCTCCCCCCATGTCCCCACCCTCCCAAGCTCCCTCCAGATGCCAGCCATGGCCTGGCAACCCTAGTGTTTAATCCCTTAACTGCCACTCAGTTTAGCTGTTCAGACTTAGGATCCCTGCTTGGTTGATTGTATTTTAGCCAATAAAAAAGCAGAGTGCACTGTTTTCATATCACAAAACTGAACTGCATTTGAAGGGTTAAATGCCCTCGACTTTCCCTGCTTCGCCTGTAGGCAAATTGAGGCTGCAAAAGTTTGCTGTTGGCATTTTGTGGAGGGATCTCAGCTGTTTGAGCCTTCACCGTGGAAGGAGGGCAGAGAACTTGCGTTTACCACTCAGCCATTCACCCAGGGGAAATCACTACTCATGAAGGACAAGCAGCAAAGTGCAAGACAGATTATAAAACAGTAAGAGGAGAGAGATTCCTACGAACCATAACTCTCAGGCCTGAGACAGAAACATAAATTAAACTGAGGGGGAGAAGGGTTCTAACTGAATAACTGAGGATGACACAGGGCTTTTTAAGAAAAGGGGAGCTTTCTGCTTTACATGTTTAATAATCCATAAAAGGAAAGAGGTGCAAAAATGCTTGCAACCTGTCACCTTGATATTTTTTTTTGCCAGTTCCACTGTAATCTATTTTGCCACATTATTGAACCAGCAGTACAAGATACTCTCTCATGGCCATAGGTAATCTCTTCCATGAAGCTTTATGGGATTAGGGATGTCCGTCTCTCAGCACAGGGATGTCCAGAAATGGTCAAGCTTTCTAAGTATCATAAAGTCCCTAGAAGATATCTAGATAGACTGAGGATTCAGAGAAGTATTTCATGGCAGCTGGACAGGCTTTCCGGCAAATCCAGACAAATACCAGCACGGTGAAAAACAAGAGGCTCTGGAAGGAACAAACTGACAAACAAACGGACAAAGAAATAAGGAACAAACTGACAAACAGAAACTTACCGTCATTCTCACTCAGCACAGCATCTACCGAAGTGGGGAACTGCCCCCAGGGTGTTTTGTGGGCAGAGAGGCCCTCCTCCATGTGACCTGTGGCTTCATCATAGCACCAGTGGAGCTCTCCCTTGAAGAAATAGGTCTTCCTGTCTAGAGGCCAGGAGAAGGCACCATCGATACCTGCCTCTGGCAGCCCAAAGTCTGTGACGGGGCAGGGGTAACCCTCTTCCACACCATTGTCCTTAAATACCCAGTAGAGAGGTCCTTGAGAAGGGAGAAAAATGATGATCACTAAAAAGAACCACACACTCTGAAGAAATGGAGAGGGGGGGCCTATTTTACCCAGCAGAATACAGCGTGTGCAGTATGGATTTATATCTGTTTCCCAGATAGTCATTCTATATTGGATTTTAAAAGGCCTGTGACCTTCTCAGTAGCCTGGCCTACAGGCCTAACTTTTTAGTCTTAGCTTGCTGAAAGGCTTCTAGGGTGCTAGATACATCATTGTGTACACACACACACCCCCCTACCTGGAGGTCTGGATTCAAGTCCCAGCTGTGCTGTAAAACTCAATGAGTGACTTTGGACCAGCATCTCTCTCAGCATCACCTACTCTACAGGACTGTTGGGAGGAAAAAACAGGGAAAGGAGAACCCCGTACACTGTCCTGAGCTCCTTGAAGGAAGGGTGCAATAAAAGTGTACTGAAGACTGTATCAAGTCAACAAGATTTTACTGTCTTCTTAAGAGTGATTTCTCCAGCTGTCCTTGCAAAAGCTACAATCCTCTTTAAAGATAGTGAAATGACTTGTGGAGAAACCAAAACATTTCCTGAAAAAAAGAACAAGGCCACTGAAATCAGAGATTACTGCTATAACTGGGGAAGGATCCTCTACTCTAGCTTAATTAGGACTGTTAGGAAAAGTGTTTCTCAGTTTTCGCATTGCATTTTAATTTAAAGATGCTTTGGTTTAACATGGGATGTATAATACAATCAACAGTACAGAGGCAGTCTTAGTGACTCTGGGGCTCTGGACAAAAGTCTAGGATGGGGCAGCAGAATCACTGCCACTACCATCCCTAGGCCCCTCTCCTGGGGCCAAACAAGGGGTGGGCCAAGCCCTGGACAGATCAGGTTATCAACCTCCAGCTGGGACTTGGAGAATCCACCCTCCAAAATTGCCATTTTTCTCTAGGGGCACTGATCTCTATAGTTTGGAAATCAGTTGTTGTTCTGGGAGATCTCCCAATTCCACCTGGACACTGACAACCCCAGAATACCACTACTTTCTTACAATATTAACCTGAGTCAGTGAAATTGGGGCAGGAAAAAGACAGGTGCAATTTCTTTGAAGATCATAGAGACTGTGATGCTGCCCGCCCTCACTGGTATGATGGGGACTCACAAGGAAGCACAATTTCCAGTAACTGAGAAGAATGGACGGGGCAGAGATCGCCACAGGGTGGTAACTGGGGGCCCTTCTCCCATGCCCCCCTCCAAATTCTGCCAGTAGATATTTAAACACATGGAATATCAACATAACAAATGCATTTCATAGTTTAGTATACAGTATTTAATGACAAGAAATTAATTAATAACAATAAATGCTGATTATATAGAAGAAGAAAAGATTGGATTTATACCCTGCCCTTCACTCAGAGTCTCAGAGCAGCTTACAGTCTCCTATCCCTTCCCCTCCTCACAACAGGCACCCTGTGAGGTAGGCAGGGCTGAGAGAGCTCTCTCTGTGCCAGAACTATGGCTTGCCCAACTATGGCTTGCCCAAAGTCATCCAGCAGCTGCATGTGGAGGAGTGGGGAATCAAACCCGTTTCTCTCAGATTAGAGTCCGCGCACTTAACCACTACACCAAACTGGCTCTACAGGCAACAGACTTCCTGTGACTCTGTAAGCCACTGCCCTGAAGGTCAAAGGGTCATGTATGAGGACCTTTGTTTGTCCACTACAGGCAACATGAACCAATATGCTCAGACCCACACACCTGTCGGGCTCCAGGGCAGTTTGCTTCCTTGCCTCCTTCCCTCCTCAACTCTGGGCAGGGATGGGAATTCACAGGGCATTTGTGGGGGGTGACAGCTTGAGTAGAACAGAGAGGGGGAGTTCCGAAGCATGGATATAAATAGTTTATATGTGGAAAGTTGTGATACAAATGCTTTAAACAGACACCACTTCCAGTTGCTTTGCTCCAAGATTTGCCATTTGAGAAGGTCATTGAGTAACTTCACACATGAACCTCTTACCACTGAAGAAGAGGATGCGATGATCCGTGTGCCTCTCGTAGACAGCATCTACTTTGTGCAGACTGGAAGGGAGGCCTCGCCAGAAGCCCGTGATCAAGGCAGGGCGCAAAGAGGTGAGATGCCGTCCTTGGGTCAGACGCCAGAAATACTGACCTGCCACAGGTGGGAGAGAAAGGGAGAAACATGAAATCTCACCTGGCAGAAGTACTTGCTGAGTTGCCGGATTACCATGGAAACAGGAGGCTCATAGGATTTTTAAATTATTATTATTATTATTATTATTCATGTATCTGCATACATACTACAGTACAAAATATACTCATTGTCCATCTGGTATAGTTTGCATCTCTGTATTTCTCACCACTTTCCACTTTAATGACATACACTGAGCAAGCAAACTTGGGTTGAGGCTTGAGCGTTTTTTAAAGAGGTGGCAAGAATACATTTTTTTTTTATTTATTTGCTGCATTGCCACTGTTATTTATTGCTAAAAAAGCGCTGCCGGGGGAGAGAAGGGGGCAATAAAAATATGTGTGGTTAGATAGGTAAATTTTGCAAAGAGGAAGAGGGAGTTGGATTTATACTCTGCCCTTCACTTGGAGTCTCAGAGAGGCTTACAATGTCCTTCCCGTCGTCTCCCCACAATAGTCATCCTGTGAGGTAGGCAGGGCTGAGAGACCTTTGAGAGAACTGCTCTTGAGAGAATAGCTCTGAAAGAACTGAGACTGGCCCAAGGTCACCAAGCTGGTTTCATGTGGAGGAGCGGGAAATCAAACCTGGTTCTCCAGATTAGAGTCCATGGATCTTCTTAACCACTGTACCAAACTGGCTCTCACTACACTACACCAAATGTAGAAGAAACAGAAGATAAACCCTTGAATATCCTTAGATTGTGCAAATAATTTTATTTAGCTGTCAATTTACAAGTTTTATTGGTTAAATCAACTGAACTATATGCATCATTTAGGAAAAATGTAAATATTTGATTTAAATCATTTATTGAAATCAGCCATTTTGATGTCAATAATTTAAATCATTTGAGGTTTACTGCTACCTTATTCTATTCTGGATTTTAATTCCATGTTTTTATTATATATTCAAGTTTGGAGAAGATGTATGATGACATATTTTTGTAAGTTGCCTTGAGAGAGATGACACTCTGTGTGTGGCAAAAGACCGGCAGAATTATTTTAATCAGTCAGTAAATGCTAGTTTATGTTTGTGCCCAGGGCTATTTTTGGGCAGGAACCCACAGGAACTGAGTTCCGGCTGGCTCCCGAGTTGGCCATGCCCAGCAGGAACTCATTAGCATAACAGGCCACACCCAACAGCAGAAACTCATTAGGATTGGCTACATTAGGGGTGTGTGGCCTAACATGCAAAGAAGTTCCTGCTACAAGAAAAGCCCTGGGTTTTGACAACAAAGTATAAACAGAATAAGAAGCAAAAGGTGGGTGTGGCTGGATGACCACGCTTCTGGTAACATGGGGGTGTGGCCTAATATGCTAATAAGCTGTGCTGTCAGGAGTGTGGCCTAATATGCTAATGAGCTTCTGCTGTTGGGTGTGGCCCATTATGCTAATGAGTTCCTGCTGGGCTTTTTCTACAAGAAAAGCCCTGTTTGTGCTGACTCTCCCTTTGTGAAAAGCATCTTATGCTGCGTTATGAGGCTGCAGACCTTTGAAAAAGAATGTTTCTCCTCTAATCTGAGCAACAGCATCAACATTGGAGGCACAGCGATCGGGGAATTCCTTCCCTGACCTGAAACAAAGAAACGAAAATGGAAATCAGCCTATACAATATGGATTTTTTTAAAAAACACACCAACTCAACAGGGAGGCAATACTGGCCTCCTGCTCCCCAGTAGCCCTCCCTTCACTACTACGGGCAACAGAAACCTCCTGAAGAAGCCACTTTTCGGAGGCCAGGTAAACACTTTTTACTCCAGTACAGTAACTGGTATCGCTGTACAATATTCATTGCCCTGTACAGCTTCAACCGTACTGCCTTCAGCATAGCTGAACAGAGAAAAGCACTGAAGGGGAACAAAACAGGAGGGTGCACCCATAAGTAGGTTTGTAGGGTTGCCAGCTCTAGCTTGGGAAATACCTGGAGATTTGGGGGGGTGGGGCCTGAGGAGGGCAGGGTTTGGAGCGGGAGAGACTTCAGTTGGGGTATTCTGCCATAGAGTCCAATTTCCAAAGTAGCCATTTTCTCCAGGTGAACTGATCCCTCACCTGAAAATCAGTTGTGATCCCAGGAGTTTCCCAGCCACTGCATGGAGGTTGGTAACCAGATCCATAAGGCAGCTTTGAACTTGTACCCTCTGCACACTCGTGTTTTGCCTTCACAGTCTCCAAGAACTGGTAATCACGCACCATCTCCCTGCCTGTTCATAACTCAAGTGGGACCAATGTAGGCCATGTGATCTTAGCACCTCTGCTCATGTACCCAAAGCTTCAGCGTTGTTAAATTACCCTTTTTACCAGCTTCCCACGTTTGAGGTTTAGTTTAGTGCCCAAGAAATAAATGGAGAAGAGGACCTGAACATGACATGGCATGCCACAATAGTGAATACCAAGTGTCACCACTGCGTACTATCACAGGTTATAAACAACCAGAATAGTGCATCTTTGAAGTAATTTGCAGCATAGCTGGGAGCAGCCGTGGCTCAGTGGCAGGACATCTGCTCGACTTGCAGAAGGCCCTATTTTCAATTCCTGGCTCTTCCAGTTAAAATGATCAGGTAGCAGATGGTGGAAAAGACCTCTTCTTGAGATCCTGGGCAGCTGCTGCCAGTCAGTGTAGACAATACCAACCTTGATAAACAAAAAGTCTGACTCACTATAGGACCACTTTATGTGCTCATGTGAGCCAAAGCCCTCTGGAGTCAGTAGAATAATGTATACATAGACCATAAAGGACACTTAATACTGTATACTTAGGAGGTGTAAATAAGGGATAGCTACAGTCTCCATCAAGCCTGGCCTCCTCCTCCTCTTCCCTCTCCACCTACGGAGAAGGATGTAAATTGTTTAAGCACCATCAGAAATTGGAATCTGAATCTCAACTATGCATTGCTTTAATTGTTTTAGTTGTTCTTAACGTTTAACTGACTTGTAATTATGTATACTGAAATGCTGTTAACCGCCCTGAGCCCTGTGTAGGGGGGGAGAGTGGTCTACAAGTCCAATGAATGAATAAATAAATGTAATAACCTTAGAGCAGGGAAATCGTGAGGCATGGACAGCAGATCTGGGAGCAGTGAGGTTACCTCGGGCTTCTCTGTGGAATGAAGAACTCTGCTTCCTGAATTAAAAATGAGAGTGTGAGAGAAAGAATCAGTGAATCAGCATCTTTAAAAACCGTGAGTTGTATTGTATGGACTTGGGAAGATGCAGAGAGCTAGTCAGGGTAAACAGTGAGGATTATCAAACAGAACTGATGCAAACTGGAAACATAAAATGACACAAACCAACAATCTGTTGCTTGGCCAGATCCATCCTGTGGAGACAGACTAACCAATTGCTAAAAGCTGGATCTGACCTACTCTAGACTGACATGTTGCAATTACCAGGACCAGGCTCATTTCGTAGCTGGAGCTCCTTTGCATATTAGGCCACACACCCCTAATATAGCCAATCCTCCAAGAACTTACAGAGCTCTTCATACAGGGGCTACTGTAAGCTCTTGGAAGATTGGCTACATCAAGGGGGTGTGGCCTAATATGCAGAGGAGCACCTGCTACGAAATGAGCCCTGACCAGGACTATTGTAGCAGACTTAACAACTGTTACAAAATTGTGCTAGTTGTATGAAGTGTCGATATTAATGATTTTGTTGCCACTGTTGGTTTTTCTTCAATACCAGCAGTGCATTCTGAGACATAAGCATGATATCCCTTTGCCCTTAGGACTTTCCCAAGACATCCTTGCTGAAGCCCAAGAATCTAAGTTTCAAAAAGTTTCTTGTTCATCCAGATCTGAAACCCATTTTCATTCCTGGGATACGCAACCGACGGAGCTGTGTAATTACAGTATGCCCTGTGCACGACCTCAAACATGCACAAGCAATAATGTATAATATAACCAGTGGTGTGCTGGAGCTGGCTCTTACCAGCTGGTTGTTAGATTTTCACAAATGTTGTGAGCCCGTTGAGTACTCTTCAGCACGCATGCGCCCTTGGGCTTTGCCTCCGCGTGGCACCAAACCTACATGCGATACTGAGAGAGACGCTGCCAGGTCTTCAAAAGGTGGCTACACCGCAGGAGTAAACAGATCCCTCGCCAGAATGAGTGAAACAAATAAAACACCTTTACCTTGGGCCGATAGTAATGAAGAAATTATTCTAGCTTCTAATAAAACAGTGCTCAGAAAAGCCACAGGTGGTATGTCAAAGGGCCACATGTGGCTCACAAGCCACAGAGCATCACTGATCTACAGAGATTTGGATTAGGTTCTCTCTGACCAAGTACAGTGATGCTCAAGTGTACCAACTAGGCCCCTGTTTTGATCATGGCGTAGACTTTTTAAATCCCCGGGGGGGGGGGGCTCTTTTGTGCACGCGCAAAGCACGCACGCATGCTCAGGACCATGTCCCCGCCGCTCTCCCCCCCCTGCCCCAGGGAGCCGCCGCCGCCGCTTCCCTCCCCCGGGCCGTGCCCGCCCGCCCGCCGCGCTCCCCGCCCCCCTCCCTCCCTTTCCCTGCTCACCTCGGGCGGCGGCGTAGGATTGCTGCTGCTGCTGCCTGCAGCCGGGGGCCGGCGCATGGCCCTTGCGGGCCCCCGGCTCCCGCTCCGCCTCGCGCTCGGGGCATGCGGGGGTGGCGCAGATGAGCGCCGCCTCTCTCCCCCCCACACCCCAGGGAGGCAGGAGGGCAGGCCGGGGGTGGGGGGGAAGGAGAGGCGGCGACGGCCGGCTGACTGGCCACCGGGCGCTCCATTTTGCCGGGGGTGGCTGAGCCCCCCCGGGAAATTTCAGGGGGGGCTCGAGCCCTCGAGCCCCCCCGTAGTTGACGCCTATGTGTCAACCTTGCCATGCTGATTCATGCCACTATAACCTCAAGGTAGATTATAGTACATCTGGCGTACATACAACTGCATTTGAAAAGTATTAGGAAATTCATTTGGTACAGAATGTTGCAGCTAGATTAATGACCAGGTTATGATGGTATGATCATATTACTATGGTACCTTCACTGGTTACCTATTTGTTTCTGGACACAAGTCAAAGTGCTGGTTGTTACCTCTACAGTCCTTAACGGCCTGGGACACACATATCTGGTAGACCACCTTTCCCCATATGATCCCATGCACCAACTAAGGTAAATCAGAACCCTCACTTTTTGCAGTCCCCTCTGTTTGTGAGGTGCACCCATGCACACTTGTTTTCAGTGGTTGCACCCACACTTTGGAACAGCCTGCCAGATATGGTACAGAAAGCTCCCACATTCACTGTCTTCCATAAAAGGTACAAAGCAGAATTATTTTGATATGCTGGTAGAAATAACTAATGAATGTCTCTGATTAGCAGCTGGTGGTAATACATGTTGCAGAAGCTGCAGTTAAACTGATGTACATTAGTTTATCTGTTCTAATTGTATATGCTTATATTTTGTAAGCTGCTTTGAGCATTATGGAAATTTCAACTAAGTTAAATTAAATGTCTTGCTTCTGCACATACCATAAAGCTTCTGAATCTCAGACCGATCGTCCGTGTACAACTGATACTGCAAAGGGTCTCCCACCGGTCCCTGGTAATAGGGGCGCATGATGGAGTGCTTGGAGGACGAATGTGCTAAGCCAAGGCTGTGCCCAAACTCATGAACAGCCACAGCAAAGAGGTCGGTTCCAAAGTCATCTGTTGGAACATGAGAGTGAATAGTCATGAGCTTGATATAAGAAGATGAGAGAAGGTATCACAAAGACCACATCCTTTATGGAAACAGAAAGGATAAAAGCCCATCCAACAAACCACTTGCCACAAGGCAGGTCATCTACCCATCCCTGACCGAACTATGTGTTGTCCAAAGGGACAGTACACCACCATCCAAGAGCAGAAGCACTGCAGAAGAGTGTCTACAGCATAATAGCATTAAATAAACTACACAAGCAAGGCAAGCTACAAGGATAATGGGAAGCCCCACCAACACAACCATGGTTGTTAGGCAGCACCATTCTGAGCATGAACAAGCCCTATTCATCAAGTCTTCCAAACAAGAAGCCTAAATTAGGGCTACCAACCTCCGGGTGGGGCCTGGAGACCTCCCAGAATTACAGCTCATCTCCAGACTACAGAGACGAGTTCCCCTGGAGAAAAATGATTGCTTTGGAAGGTGGACTTGATATGGCATTATATATATATAGCTCCCTCACCTCCCCAGACCCCACCCACTCCAGGAACTCCCCAGGAATTTCCCAACCCAGAGTTGGGAAACCTGAGGACAAATCCACAGCTAGAGGTAACAGTCTGGTCCTTACGAGTTCATATTTTCTTCGTCATCGATAAGGGCACACCTCCACAGCAGCTCCCCTGTCCAACAAAAGTCCACTCACCTGGTGAGCGAAATGTCCAGTCTTCATCACTGTCAAAGTGGACACTGCCAGCCCTTTGGGGGTCTCCAGGGAAGAAGGCGTGGGCCACCATCCCACCTGGCCCATCAAAAGGGTAGCCATCGTGATGGTCGAGTTGGAGGAATTCCACAGAGATGTCTGCAGTGTGGCCGCCCACCTCATGGAAGTTCAAAGGTGTGGCTTCGCTCCACACCTTTAGGGCATAATACATCAACACACGCATCGTCTCTCGGCTAAGACGGGCCTCTCGCGGGTAGGTCTTCACCCTGTGGTAGAGACAATGCTTAAGACGGAACCAACAAATCCCTTGTCTTGTTTTGTGTGAAGCACATCAGAAAGATCCAAACAGTAGTCAAAGTTCACTGTGTGACTTCCACAACCCTTGACTTCCAACAACATGGTAAGCCAAAAAGAAGTTTCAATAATGAAATGTGTTAATAAATCTGACTGTACTTCTTCAGTTTGAACATTATGGGTTCCCAACTTCCCACCCTTCCTCCAAGGAGCTTGGGAGGATTCTGAATGGTTGCACCCCTACAAAAAAACCAGTTGCTGTCATTTAGTTATATGTTTTGTTACTGCTTAGCAGTTCCCATGATTTCTGAGTAACGTGTTAAGTGCACTTAGCAAATGTTAAGTTGCCGTATTTGTGTTCATGCCGTATGTTTTCTGCATTTCTGATGTATTTAGTTTTCCTCATTGTTATTCTGGCTAATGTTCAGGTTAACTCAAAGCTGGGAGTTGCCTGAAGAATCTTGTGCCACAGAAAACCACAGTATGCCTCTCATACTCAGTACTTTTTGTCCGTTGGCACCCCCTAGTGGTTACTCCGAGGGCTTTGACCACATGTGCAGTGCAATCCTAAACTCGGAGTAAATCTTGCTGATTCCACAGTGTGATCTGTGACTTGGTAAATGTGGTTAAGGCTGCACAGCTTGAAGGGGATTTCCTACAGGTAACAGTTGTGCTGGTTTGCATTTCGGTTGGTCTGTACTACAAGTATAAAATTTATGATGGCTGGCGTAGACATTTGATTTCTCACTTCAGGGCAGACCAGCTGCTTAACTTAATCAGAAAGTTCCTGGTTGGCCTCTAGCCTGGAAGGCTGCTGGTGGCCAGGAACTAAAGGAAAAATGGAGCAGGACCATGCAAATTGCTTTGTGTGCAAATAATGCATATTAGAAAAGTAGTATAAAGTTTTCAACCAGCAATAGCCACAACATGCCAGTTTTAAAAAATTTCTATACAATAACCTGCATTAATTACAAGATAACAAAACACAATTCACTGCATATCACACACATATTCAGAACAATGCAACACTTGAACTCATAATCAACAAAATGTCCAAATTATATCCACAGAATGATTATTGTTATCAACAAGACCAGATTGCGCTGGCAACTGAAGATGACTCGACGTGCATTCCGGTATGCGCTGTTTCCAGTTCTCTTATTCAGAAATTGAAGGCTTCAGTATTCAGAAACAAGCATCCAAAAGGCTTTACCATTATCTTGTACATTTCTCTAAATTTCCTTATAGTAAGACAAGGTATCTCTTCCAATTAGTTTCTTAGCATGTTCAAGAAACTTAGAATTCAAGTTTTGCATTGTTCTGAATATGTGTGTGATATGCAGTGAATTGTGTTTTGTTATCTTGTAATTAATGCAGGTTATTGTATATCAATCAGTCGACCTTTACTGGCCTAACATATGGCTCAATTTGCAAAGGTTATTATATAGAAATTAGGAAAACTGATACGCTGTGACTTTGAAAACTTTTAAGCTACTTTTCTAATATACTTTATTTGCATACAAATCAATTCGCACGGTTCTGCTCTATTTTCCCTTTAGTTCTTATCCATTCAGTGGTCCCTGTGTATATAAATTAGGTGGCCAGGAGCTAGCAGAGCCAAGTCCAGGCAGCTCCACCAACAGCACAGGAATCACTCTACTCCAGCCCTTCAGCAACAGTAATAGTGATCAGCATCATCTCGCAGGCTGCTTCTTCCTGCACCACCACTGGAGGCAAGGGGTAAGATTTTGCTAGCAATGGCTGCCCACCACCTGGCACCCATGGAGGATTTGGGAAGTGGGGGGAGGCATGTTCATGTGACACCTGCGAACAATGTCATTTCTGGCAAAAGTCCAGAACTGACTTCATGACATTAAGGGCAGCTCTCTAGGATTTGTCAAAACCTTATGGTTCCGTAAAGTTTTTGGCAAATCCTAGAGTGTTGCCCTCCAGTATCATGACATTGCTTCTGAATTTCTCTGGAAGTGACATCACATGCCAGCACAACACTGGTGCACCCCCCCCATTCCCCCCCCACCAGTCTGTGAGGCCCCGACAGCCCACACTGGAGATAGTTGGGAGGGTAGCCCTAGAAGATACCCATCGACAACGCTGCTAGCTGGGTCTGAGCTGACTGGCTCCTGCAGTGTGGGCTTGCAGCACTCAGGCCACTCAACTTGGCTTGTTCCTGGGCCATTTGAGCTTCCCAGTCCACCCTCGTTGCATATTACAAACATTTACATGTGGCACAGAGGCTCACAGGCTCTTTAAAGTGTCTTGCTAACTGAAGATGGTCTGAATCCAAACCCACAAATGCCAATCAGCCTTTGCTAGTTTCTCTTCCTCTCTGTCTTGTTCCTCATAGACATGGACACAAAAAGTACCCTTCTGCATTCCTCAGGGCGCTTTAACACACCACACTAAAGAATGAAACTTAATCTGAAGACATCCTTCTGTTTGCCCAACAGCTTGCCCAACCTCTTTGCACATGTAGATGTGTAAGAAATGTTGCAGAAACACCTTGTTCTAGTATTGCCTGCATTTCTGTGTAAGTGTTTGTGGAACAGGACTACTTACAGGCAGTGTTCTCTCTAAGCTGAGTTAGCGTGAGCTAGCTCACCTTGTTTTAGCCTCCGGCTCACACATTTTTGTCTTAGCTCAGGAAGGATGGCTCCAGAGCAAACTAATTTATGCAGTAGCCAAAATTGCTCGCTCACAACCTTAATGCCAGTAGCTCATGAAGTAGAATTTTTGCTCACAAGACTCCACAGCTTAGAGGGAACACTGCTTACAGGCTATGCCAAGTCAGCCTTTTACCATCTACGGCTGGCGAAGCAGTTGGTTCCTTACCTTGACCGGGATGACCTCGCCACAGTGATCCATGCGACGGTCACCTTGAGGTTGGACTACTGCAACGCTCTCTACATGGGGCTGCCTTTGGTGCAAATCCGGAAGCTGCAGCTGGTGCAGAATGCCGCGGCCAGGCTGCTGATGGGACTCGCAAGGCGGGACCACATCAGGCCTATGCTGGCGGCGCTGCACTGGCTGCCTATAGCATACCGAGTTCGCTTCAAAGTGCTGGTTCTTACCTATAAAGCCCTATATGGCCAGGGTCCAACATACCTTAGGGACCACCTTTCTCCATATCAACCCCAGAGAGCACTACGGTCGGGGTCGGAACACAGACTGCGTGTGCCTGGCCCCAGGGACGCCAGGCTGGCCAGAACTAGGACCAGGGCCTTCTCGGTGGCGGCTCCTGTCCGGTGGAACGAGCTCCCGGAGGAGATCAGGGCCCTGCGGGACCTGATGCAGTTCCTCAGGGCCTGCAAGACGGAGCTCTTCCGCCAGGCTTATGAATAGGAGCCGCCACCGATGATATTGGGGATACCACCTGACATCGTAACCACCATGATGTACCCTGGTCCAACACGACCTCGGCCATGGCCGAGGGGGTGGGGCCCAAACCTGCCACTTGGTTGCCATCCGATGCTGTATTATGGAAGCTTTTATGATTATTTATATGTTTTAATGATATTTATTGTAATGTTTTAACTGATTTTATAGGTCAATGTAGTAATTAGGTCACAGGCCCATGTAAGCCACCCTGAGCCCGCTTGCGGGGAGGGCAGGATATAAATGTGAAAAAAAATAAAAATAAAATAATATTTTCCTCTTCTGGCCATGGATATTTGGACTCTAGCTCATAACGAATAGTTGCTTTTTAAAAAGTCCTGCATTTCTTACCCCAGTCCCTGCTGGCAACAATAACAGAAGCTCCTGAGTTCTAAATGCCTTTTCAGATTTGGTCCCAAGTATCTGTTCTTATATCCAGCCTTTGGATGCCCTTTGCTTGCCCCCAAAAGGGGCAGGCATATATTTAGATGTTTTGAGTATTTTCTACATTGCTCCAGTCCATTCAACAAACCCCACAAAGCTGATAGTTGTTTGCATCCTCATTTTCTCTCTGTTTCTATACCCAATGGCACATTTAGAGCCAAACAGCCGCTCAGCTTTTTGGAGCCCTTATTAATTTTATTATGCAAGAGCAAAAGGTTGAACAGAGCTGGATTAAAGCTGGGAGGGTTGGATTGGTTCGTTTGGCCAATCCCTGGTTAATCTTCTACTCTGTGTGTGTCCGAGCAACATTCGGGACTTACATGCTTGTTATACACAGACCAGCGGTGGTCCTGAAATCCCCATGAGGGATTTTACTTCATATGAGGTTTTATTCCTTGTTGCGCTGATGCTGCCATTCGCGTACTTTGCTAGGAGTATTTTTGGACGTATTTAAAATACAGCACCCCAAGGCCCATAAGTTGCTTTTTCATTAATAGCAGAGATAAAAGTACTTTGTGTGGTTTGGGATGTTAAATGCATCCATAAATATTCCCAACAAGGAATGCTAATGGCTCCATTGGTTTTTTTTTAATGAACTGCTTTGCATGAGGACGGAATAATTTTGAATGGACTTCTCTAGACTTTTTTATTACAGGACCAATTACATTCTGATGTTCTGTTAAAATAAATAAAAGGGTATCTTGTCCAAACTGTGCTGGTGAAAACAGGAGCATGCATCCATCGATCCCTCCCCTTCTAACACAGATCAACTTATAAAATTTGTTTAATTCATTTATGCCCTCCTTTCTCCCCCATTGTAACCCAAAGCAGCTTACATTGTTCTTCTCTCCTCCATTTAATCCTCACAACAACCCTGTGATGTCAGTTATCCAGATTATGTTGCACCACAAACAAAGAGCAGATGCCGTACAGAAAGATGTTCATGGGACAAAACCAGCTTGATATTATTCAGGCAATGAGTCAGAACACACACAGAAAGGGACAAGCTTGCCATCCTATACATACTTAGGTCAAATTTACATCTGACTTTCCCGCTAGAATCATTCTAGTTTCAAAAAAACCTGTCTACATACATGTTTCTAGTTTCAAACCATACTTGTTCTAGTTTATAAATTATTGTTTACATTCGTTAATTGCCCTCCTGTGGTCAAGATAGCATTATACTGCTTTAAACAAATGCTGTTGCTTAGTACTCTTCAGACCCCCTGGAGTGAAATTTGAAACCAGCATGAAATGAGCTTGGGAAAAGACAGCAGTCAAACTACTTCAGAGGGGAGGTGTAAATTGGGCTTACTTGGCAAGAAGCACCATTTTGAGTAGCCCCCATAGGATTTCACTGACACATACCTAGCTCAGATAATCTGACCTCAGATATGATTCCTTCCCAGTGTCATATATGGCAGGTAAATACTGAGCAATCCTCCAAGTCAGATCTTGCATGGCTTCATGGTGGAAAGTGCTGTCAAGTCACAGCTGATTTATGGCGACCAAAAAGGGTTTTCAAGGCATGGCAGAGGTGGTTTGCCCTTGACTGCCTCTGCATAGGAACCTCAGACTTCCTTGGTGGTTTCCCATCCAAGAACTAACCAGGGCTGTTCCCACTTAGCTTTTGAGATCTGACGAGATCAGGCTAGCCTGGACCAACCAGGTCAATGCACACCTGCCTTCATACAAAATTTCTTCTTCTTCTTCCTTTTTAAATAAATGCATCAAGAAACTAAAAAAGGTGTCCTGTATGGCTGCTGTATTTTCATTTATTTTATTTTATTAATTTATATCCCGCCCTCTCTGCCAAAACCATCCTAGCTACAGTCCTGTGCTGAAAACTGGAACTGGATCATTCACAACTCTTACACAAGCTGCTACAAACAGAAGACCATCTTTGCATTCACTTACATTTCACTCCAGTGCAAAGCATAAAACAGCTCTTCCACAAGTGGAAAGTACTTTCAGCATGTGGGATAGGGTTGCCAGACCCACCCACCCCCGGTGAAGGCGGTAGCCCCCTGCTGCCAGGCCCTACCTCCCCACCACTTATCAACTGGGGGGGGGACTTACCCCCCAAAAGAAGGAGAACCATCTGATGGGCAGCAACAACATGTCTACATCACTGCCCAAGTGACCTGGAAGTTTAACATGCCCAAGTGACCTGGAACCTGGAAGTGATGTCATCACATCCAGGATGTTGGGGTGATGCTCTGGTATTTGGAGAAAAAACTCTATGGTAGAAGCCAGATTTATTATAGAGTTTTTGCCCAAATACCAGAGCATTGCCCCAATGTCCCAGATGGGATGATATCAGTTCTGGGTCACATGGGCAGTGATGTAGACACATTGCTGTATATCAGCTGGCCCTCCCTGCTGCGTCTGGTAATTCCCTCCGATCCCCCAACGTTTGCTAGGAGGGACCTGGCAACCCTAATGTGGAATAGCTTCTTTGGACCAGCCCATTGTTCATAAAGACAGTAAGCAGGAAAGAGTGCAAATACCATACAATGTCAAATTTGGTTTGAACCAAAATCAGCATAGGGATACCTACTTCCAGGAGATATTCCTCTTGGTCCAAACTGAGCCGGCGTTTCGCCTGCTCCGACTCTTTCTTCTCTTTCTCCTTTTTCTCCTCCTGTTTCTCCTCAAAGGAAGCTTCTCTGGGAAGGTGGGGATAATATCAGGCAAAGAACAGCGAGGCATTCGGATCAGAGCCAACGTGGCATCATCTGGTGAATTCAAAGGAAGCAAGAACAGGGCAAACCAAATCACACGGCATGCAATGACAGGCCTAGTTCCCCAGGAGATGCTAGATTCATATTTGGGCTGTACCACTTCAAGCTGCTCATGTTACTGAATACTCCTCCAAACAAATGGAAACTCCATGCATTTAGTGAACTAGCAAACCAAGGAGAAAGCAAGCCTAGAGCACTTCTTTCCACATCCTTGTGGATGGAAAGTTTTGTTGTGAAGAAAGTCATATGCGGGCTCCCGCACTTGCAGGCTGAAGTGGTGTAGTCCAGACACAGAGGTACTATTTGAGCAAGGACTAGGTAGGTTACAGATGAAACAGAGCTTCTCCAGTCTTCTTGACGGAGAATGAACTCCTGTACAACTACTAGTCTCCTCTAGAGGATATTCATCCCTGCCAACAGCGTTATCACACGTGATTAGTATAATTCGCCAGGGAACATCCCAGTACAGATATACATGGCAGTGCTTGGGTACCAGCGGAAAACTAACAAGAACTCTCAGGAATTCGTAGTTACCCCATACCTGGAATCCCGGTCTCAGCAATGCCTGCGAAGCGCTGCATGGCACGGATGGCGCTGGTCACAGCCTCCCAGGTCTGCAGCTGGCCTGTTACTGGATCAGCTGGAGGGAGGTATCCATACTGCGTCAGCCACTCCTAAGCAAGGGCCACAGGGGGAAGGTACAGGTCAGTATTGTCCCATCTACAGTGGTGGTGAAAAGCACCGTCAAGTCATAGCAGACTTACGGCGACCCCATGGGGTTTTCAAGGCAAGAGACATTTGGAGGTGGTTTGCCATTGCCTGCCTCCACGTCATGCCCCTGGTATTCCTTGGAGGTCAGCCATCCAAATACTTGCCAGGGCTGACTCTGCTTAGCTTGGGCTATCCAGGTCAGGTCGTCCCATCTATACTGGTGGAAATTTCAAATCCTCTCATTTGGGATTCCATTCTTTTCTTTCACAGGCCATCTCACAGAGGACTTTCAGTAGAATCCTAAACAGTGTTACACCCTTCTCAGCCTATTGGCTTCAATGGGCTTAGAGGAGCATTATTCTGCTTTAGGACTGCACTGTTAGTTTAGCAATAAGGCCTGTACTTGCACAGCATGGAACATGAGGAATATGATGATCAAATGGGCACGGAAGTGTCTTGTTTTAATTCTGCTACATCTGCCAAGAATCTGTCACATAAAGCAAAAAATAGACACTTTGTGCACCTGATTTACATATTTCACGTGCTTCTTCTGCTACAGTTATTAATACTGATCTCAGCTGATGAAATATACCGTTATTTATCTCAAAGGAAGATGACCCTGAATGTTAAGATGATCCCCCTTTTTTAAAAAAAAGGTTATATGCAAAATGTTTTTTCCATATCACATTTAACCATAACTTGTATGCGAAAGTAAGATGACCCCCCTTTTTTGCCAGCACATGTGGAGAAAAGGCTTTCAGGCAAATAGGATATGCAGAAAGCATTTCCAGAGTTCATTCTTGACTGGTGGAACGGCTTGGGTGCAGGGGTTAACCCTCTCTTCCCCAGAATCATGCCCCCAATCTATATTGGTCCTCCCTGCAGCAGCTGCTTTTTGTGATTGAACTTCACATCTAGGCATCCATTCAGGTATATTTGGCCCTCTGTTTGACACATTAACATTTAATCTGAATGCCCTAGCATTTTACTGTACGAGCAGTATACATCATGTAATCTTGGCTTTAACAGATCAAGTTTCTAACACTCATGAAGAAGAAACATTTGAAGAAAAAACATTTGAAGAAGAAACATTTAAAAGCACATAGGTGGTTTGTACTTATAGATTTAGGATCCAGCTAATGGAGATGCTGAAAGAACTGAGATCTCAGGTACTGTTTTTGCCAATCAATGATTGATTGATTTTTGCCCTTTTTTTGCAACTAGCAGCTGTAGGAGGCCTAATTCAGACTGTGGCATGGATGAAGGGCTTCGCTCTTCTGTCTCTGTGCTGTTTCCCCTAATATTTGTTTTGGGGACACATGGGACTGTGTAAGGTTAGAAAAATGGCACCTAAGGGGACTTTTTAAAAGGCCCCCTCCTGACACATACACAACCCAAACCAGAGTCTTTCATGGCCGCTGTTTACAAAAACACCAAAACATAGGGTTGCCAGGATCCCTGGGGCCATCGGTGGGAGGGTAGGGTTCCCAGATCCAGGCTTGGAAACTCCTACAGACGTAAGGATGGAACCTGGGGACAACAGGGACACTAGTGGGTGATATAGAGTCCACCCTATGACAATATATGGGTGCCATAGAGTCCGCCCTCCAAAACATCCATTTTCTCCAAGGGAACTGATCTCTGTAGTCTAGAGATGAGCTGTAATTCCATGGGATTCCCAGGTCCCACCTGGAGGCTGGCATCCCTACTAAAAGAAAACACAACATTCTGGATATCCATTCAGTGATCTCCCCATGTCTTGTCTGGTTTGGTCTCTAGAAACCCAAGGGAAGGCAGATAGGTTGCCAAGTGGTCTGGAGGTGGAGCAATGTACACTTGCAGACTCGTATACTCATATATTGCAGACTTCCTGCCTCTCCCACTTTAAATTCTAAATTCTGTTCAAAGGCCAAAAGAATAAACGATGTATAAGCCATGTAGTTTGAATTAACTTGGGTTTCCTTGAAGCAGAGGATATCCAGTTTTTTACTGCCAAGTAAAGAAACAACCCCTCTCTTCGGGGTTTTGAGAACCGAGAGTGAGCAAATAAGTATTTGCTGAAAGAGTAATTACGTTGCTCTTTCCCTAAAGTCATATTAGAACACCTCTTTGAGTTGCAGACATGTGCATCGTGGGATGATGCTGAAATCAATTTTTTTTTGGCAATATGTGTACCAGCAGAGTTGAAAAAGACAACAGTTTTTGGACCCATTAGGGAAGTTAATTTAGATATTCAGGGTATTAATATTATTTTGGGGCTGCGGTGGCTCAGAGGTTAAGATGCTGAACTGCAGACTGGAAAGTCGGTAGCTCGGCAGTTTGAGACCCGAGTGCTGCATAACAGAGTGAGCTCCTGTCTCTGGCCCCAGCTCCTACCAACATAGGCGTCAACTTCAGGGGGGCTGGGGAGCTGGAGCCCCCCCCCCAACTTTTCCAGGACATGCTGAGCCTCCCCTGGAGACAATGGCCTGTAATGTCTCTGGCCCAGCCCCAGCCCCCCCCCCCAGGAAATTAGAAAGTCTTCGCCCTTGCCTACCAATCTAGCAGTTCGAAAACAAGAAATTGCAAGTCCATAATAGGTACTGCTTTGGTGGGAAAGTAACAGCATTCCATGTGCCTCGGCGTTTAGGAAAAGATGCTGTCAGTGTTTGACTCTTATGCTCCAGGAATGACTTACCACTATCTCTCCACTCTCATCTGCTGGAGTGGGAGCAGGAAGTACACAGGAAGGCAAAGTTAGAAGCAGCACAAGCAGCAAGATCCAAACCAGGTGCCCAGAGACAGCTAGCAGCCCTGACCACTGCCCATGTTCCAACTGGTGCTGTTTCTTCATGGGATGTTTCTTAGGCAAATACTCTCCTCCAGTCTCCATCCAGCTAGCACACACTACTTTACTTGGACACCCAAGCTGCCAAAGTTCTTCCAAGTCTACAAGAAAGACTCCTCAAACTTGCTTTCACAATTCAGCAGACCTTGCTGGTTTCATCAGGAAAGTCTTGCAGTCTGCTCTGAGTCCGAGATGGGAAATCTGAAACATTGCTGTTCTGTTCCTTGGGTTAGGAGCTGAGCACAGAAGCACTAGCATTTTGCCAGCTGCAAGCATTGCCTCTGACATCTGAACCTGAATGGAGGGAATGGCAGAAATAGATATGGATTAAAGTTCTCCTGGCAGCCTGGTCAGGATAATGGGGAAATGACATTCATGAACATATTAATCTATACCCTTCGTGCTAGCAAATCATATCTTCATTGTCAATTAATCATAGAATCAAAGAGCTGGAAGGGACCTCCAGTTGGAAGGGACCTCTAATCTAATATCCAGCACAATGCAGGAAATCCACAAATTTACCCCCACACCCCCAGTGACCCCATCTCCATAGCCAGAAGATGACAAAAAACCCTCCAGGATCCCCGGCCAAACTGGCCTGGAGGAAAACTGCTTCCTGATGCAGTCTCCCTTCTCCCACTGCCTACAGTCCTTCAGAGTGAATGCAAAGGCAGCTTTTTGAATGGTAACTGGATGGGCAGCAAAAACAGCCTATAAATTCTCCTTCCATGGAAGGTTCTCCTTCTACCCCAGAACAAGAAAAAAACATGCAACTGCCACCTACAATGTAGGTTAACTTGGCGGATTTCATGTTCAAGGATGCCACTTGGATTGCCAATTCAGCTACCATTGTTCACCCAGGAGCCCATTGTATCTATCTGTTTATATTTATACCCCACATTTCTGTCCTGTCAAGGCCACCAAGACAGCTAACAATTAGCACAAGTTTAATTAAAAAAATACCACATAAAACCAATGAAAAAGTAGAGCTAAAATACATATATAAAACGCAGGAGAGCAAATCAAAACCTCAAGCAGGAAGGAGGATCATTGGGGGACACCAGACAAAACAAAGAAGTCTTCACTTAGTGATGGAGGACGGGGACAGATGAATATGCCTGGTGAGGGAGTTCCATGATTTTGGTGCCATGACTGAGACCCAAGACCCCTGTCTTGGGTCGCCACCTGCCTAGAATCAGACAGCAGGGGTACCAGAAGCACAACCTCACAATATGACCATAGAGGTCAAATAGGTTCATATGGGAGTAGGTGGCCCTTGAGTTGCTCAGAAAAAATTCCAAAAGGGTCTGTCACGCCTTCTGCCAAACAGAAAGGAGAGTGCCATGTTCTTTGCTTCTTGATGGGAGCCTCATCTGACATATTTTTGGACCCTTATTTCTAAAAAGCAGATTGTTATGGTCCTCCCAGGTCTATGGAATTATCCTGTCCTGCCAGCCCATCGATACCGGGAATTCACCTGTACTCTGAATCCATTTCTTCTCTTAGGGCCAAACTAATTGCTACCAAGAAATGCATGTATTTAAAGACAGAGGAAAGCAGCTTCACGAGGAGGTTAATATTCAGTGAAAAAGTCATGTTGAGAGGGTTTGTTTAACTCTTCCCTGGCCTGCTATCTCCCTATTGTCAACTCTTCATCCCCATGGGATTCCAGACACATAACTACTCTTGCAAATATGTGTTTGAGACCCCACAGGGGAGAAGGCAGCCTGTGATAGGAGATGTAAAGGAAAATCAGCTGCTCCTCACCCTCTCAACACTAGGGTCCCCAAATTAAAGTAGCCATTTAGGTTTAATTTATGCTATTGAGCGTAAAATGTAGGTTGGACTATAGTTTCAAAGGGATTGGGGTACTGCTAACTCTGTTTGTCTTACGTATTACAATTTTGTTTTTGCATCTCATTATGTAAAAGTTGTTTTCCTCTGCTGCCTACGTACTGCACACTTACCAACTTTCTACATTCATCTGATGAAACATCTGATGAAACAGCTATGGCCTGCATCCATGGCAGATTGTAATTTTGGGGTGAAGGAAAGAGGGTATAATTAAGTCAAAAATATTAGTGAGACAAAAGAAAAATAGCCAGCAGTTAATGGAATGATTCTCTTAGGTCACATTGTCACTACAAACATAAATCCATTTTGATTTCCCCAGAGAAGCCTTCGGTGAAGGTGATGACTTCTTTGAAGCTGAGAAAGTGCTCCAGTTCTCTGGAGTGGATGGTGTATTGAGAAGGCTGGAGTCCATGCTGCCCTGCACTTTCTTGCTGATTAGGAAAACATCCAGCTCCACATTGCACTCAGAATGGTTCCTACATATCCTCAGAAAGAAGAAAGTATAGATCTACACAGTTCTAACTTGGGGCTGAAGGTGAAGCAGTCATCTGGGGCGCAATCTGTACTTGCATTTCCAAAAGTCTTTTCAAAAGTCTTCAGTGTCCTTTTATTGAAAGCTGTTTACATTAAAAATTTGCAAGTAATGTTAAACCAGCCTGGGGAGAGGGGAAAACAGAGCTAATTGTGAACTCCAGTGTATATACCTCCAAAGAAGCCCATAAAGAAGCCCAGTTCCTTTGTTGACTTAAAATGCCAAAAACGTATAACTGATTAAGGAGGGTAATATAAATATGTGCAGAAGGAGAGGACAGAGCTTATACGTGTTGGGAGCTGCACTTTGCAGGGTGTTTGGTTTAGCTTGGATTGCATAAGGCAGAGAGGGAAGGGAAAAGAGAGAGAAGAGATTTACAACAAGAAAAAAGAAACCTGGAGAAGGGAAAGCTGCTGAATTGCAAGGAAATTTATTCAGGGTTGCCAGCCCAGTTCTCAGAGTATTATCCAGCTTCGGGATTTCTGGCAGCCAGCAATAATACTAACACATGATAAAATAGCAGGACTCAGCTCAAGCAAAATCCTCTGCATCTTCTGTGCTCTCTCGTGTCTGTCAAATTTTGTGAGCACCATTTTATTACAAGCACTGAGTGAGCAATGCCTTAATAAAATGGTTCCAACAAGAACGTCCAAGGACCTCTGCTTTGTTTTTAGGAGTTCTGAGTGTACAGTTTGACTACTGAACATAAAAAGAGCCCAGATGGATTAGACCAAAGGTCCATTTAGTCTTGAATCCTGCATCCTACAATGGCAAGGCCAATGCTTCATCAAAATCCACAAACAGGGCATAAAAGCAACAGATCTTCGTCTGCTCTTGATCCCGAGCTACTAGTGTTTAGAGCGACGCTGCCTTGGAGTATGGTGGTTCCGTAGCCACCATGACTCAAACCCAGCAATTGACTTAACTGTGATGAATCCGCCTAGCCCCCTTCTAAAGTCGTAACCATCTCCTCTGGCAGTGAATTCCATTGCACCTTATGTGGAGAAGTGCTTCCTTTTGCCTGACCTGAATCTACTGCCCATCAACACCACTGGGTGAGCAAGAGCTGAGAGATTGGGAGACAAAGTTCTTGCTGTCCACTTCCCCCCACTAATTTTACAAATGTCTATTGTATCTCCACTTTCTCACTTCTTTTCTAAATTAGACTGCTAAGGGGAGACATGATAAGGGCTTTAAAAACTGTGTGGTTTGGAAAAGGCAATGGAACTTTATGGAAACTGTCATTATTTATCTATTTATTTGGCATTTAACAGGACACAAGATGACAGATCCGTGCCCCAAAGAGCATGCAATCTAAAATATGAAGCAAGACAGGCAATAAGGAAAAGGAAGAAGATGGAAGTAAGGGGGAGGGGAAGGGGGAATAATTAGTATTTATTCCATTGCATACCCCTAGACAACAGAAGATGAGGACTGACGGGTGGTACCAAAAATTTCATGGGGAAAAGCTCCATTTTGAGGAAAGAGTTGAAAGAAGTGGGTGAGGTGACACCACACAGGTGTTCTAGGAAGAAATCCCAAGCACAAGGGACAGCAAAGGAGAAAGGGAGAAGTTGTTTGAGGGAGCATTTGAGCTGATTGTGGGGGAACTGGAGGAGCAAAGGGATGCACTGAGAGGGGAGAGCTAAGGGCGGGGGGAGCACAGACAGCGCAAACACAGCTCAGCTTGCTTTTCAACACCCCCAACTTATTGTATGCTCCTTCCTGACACTGCCACAGGAGGAAAGCAAAGAGAGGGAACATGGGCCATGCAAAACAGGTAGAACTCAGGGAGGCGCTAAGGCCCTCTTCTGCATGTGGGAACAGTTGGAACCAGCCCTTCCCATTGCAAAGAAGGATGAGCGGATCCCTAATCCCTCACTTTCCCCTGCCATTCTTCTTTCTTAATGGAAAGCACCACTCTGAGCTCAAACGGGAGATTACAGTCCGGTCAAGGGACTCTGGGCTGGGGTGGGAGACTGGGCATGCCCTTGGAGGCTAAGAACTCAGTAGGTCCTCTCCCACCCTTGCACCTGCCATCTCCGTGATCAGAGCTCTCTGGTGGTGTTTCAGCCTGGAACAATAATCCATGTCTGCAAACAAATGAGAGAGAAAGAACCAACACAACTTGCATAAGATCTTCTATCTCAGCTCATCATCAGGCTCTATGAAAACAAAGAAAACCAGCAGTGGGCCAGTGGCGAAGGGGTGGGGACAGTGAACTGGAAGGCCGTTTAAAAAAACCAAACCAAACCCAATCCCTAGGTCTGTGCTTTAATGTCCCTTCTGCAAAACAGAAGTCTTCATGACCTACCCTCCAGGCTTGTTGTGAGGACCCAAAGCTTCGCCTCTGCCGAAGAGCTCTCTAGTGCCCTAGGCATTGTTCGCCCCGGAGAGGGGCCCTGGGCCCGCCACTCTTTCCAGAAGCCTTGTTGACATGATGAGCATTTCCCAGAACGGAGGAGGTGAGTCAGACGGACCCCCAGAGCATCCACCCCTCCTTGGACCGCGGCGGCGGCGGCGGGAATCTCTCTTCCCGGCTGGGCGGTTTCCTCCCGCCTCAGAGCCAACCTGGCCAGTGCCGGGCAATTACATTTAAACAGGTGGTTCTCCTCGGAGGGCGAATAGCCGCCAGAAAAAGGCGCTCTTACCTGCTCCGGTGGCCGGCCCTCTCCTCGGGACTGGGACCCGCACGAAACACCTCTTCCGTCCCGCGTCTCTTCCTTTCACGGGCTCCACCGGCGGCAGAGCCAGCTGATGCGCTTTGCAACGGAGCGGCGGCGGCGGCGGGACCCACCCATTCCCAGGGAAGGGGGAACGGCGCCCTCCCGCCCCTTCGCCTCTCCCCATCCCATCCCATCCCACCCAAGCCCAGCCCAGCCCCGCTCGCTCTTCGCCGCGACTCTGCCTGCGGCTCTAATCTGCTTTGCACAACTTAAAACAGCTGCAGCAAGAAAACAAAGCCCGCGCTCGAGCGTTGCACTTAGCCAAGATTGCCTCTCCACTGCTGCCGGCTTTGCCGTGCTCTTTAGAAAGGCATGCCTGCTCTCGGGAGCCCAGCGGGGACCTTACGGCAGGCAGAACAGCCCGTCGACCCGCCACCGTCCTCTTTCTTCCCGGTTGCGAGGGGATCTCTCTTCGCCCGCCCGCCCGCCCACCCACCCAGCCTCAACACACAAGATGCCCTGGGCAAAGGAGCCGGTCGCCAGCGCCCTGCCCTCCTCGCCCCCAGAGGCAGATCAGTTCCGGACAGTGGGACTGCGGCCGCAGATCCTTCCCGCAACCCTCCTTTTCCCATCCAGTAATCCCCGACCCCACCTACCCACCCCGCAGTCCCAAATCTTTGGAAACCAGTTTCGGCTCCCTTACCTGTGGAGAACCTGATCTTCTTTGAAGGGCCGCCTCTTTCAGCGCAGCAGCGAGAGTCAGCCCAGCCCAGGGCCAAAACTAAGATCCAGAGCAACAAGTCTTGGAAAGGGAGGAGCTGCATCTGAGGAAATGGAGGGGAAGGGGACTTTCTCTCTAGTGTTGTGCCCCCCCCCCTTCCAAAATGGTCTTAATCTCCCCCCCTTTAATTTGTGGGGAGTTTGCATTGGTAGATCCTTCTCCTGTTTCCAGGGGTCTCCCAAAGCAAATGCTCACAAGTTAAATAGTAGTAGAAGACAGCAAGAGTCCAGTAGCAGGTTAAGGACTAACGAAATTTGAGCTTTTGTGAGGCACTGCTTACTTCTTCAATTAAATAGTGTTTGTGCGCAGCAATGAGAGATTAACAGCATTCCTGAGCATAGTCAGTGCATGCCACAGTATGCCATTGTATATGAACCAGCAAACTAAGGTTTGCCCTTGGCATCCTGACAGAGGATGGCAAATTGCCTTCATGCAGTGGTAGGGTTGTCAGGTCAGAGGTGAGAAATACCTGGAGATTTGGGGGTTGGAGCCTGAGGATGGTGGGGTTTGGGAGGGGATGGACTTCTGTGGGGTATAATGCCATAGAATCCACCTTCCAATGCAGCTATTTGCTCCAGCAGAACTGATCTCTGTTGCCTGAAGATCAGTTGTAATCCCAGGAGATCTCCAGCTTCCACCTGGAGGCTGGTTTCTGCAGTCCTAGTTTGGAGGACAACTGTAAATCAGCTGGCCAGTTCAAATATAAATGTAAACTATGCTTTAGAACTAGAAATTGAAGCAGAACAAATAATAGATGGGAAAGAGGGAGCATACCTGCAAAATATGATTTGGTGATAGTCTCATTCATCCCTTTATTGAGTTTTTGGTGTTGTTTTCAAACCTGCATGACAATTGTATTCAGCTGGCTTGTAACTGCCTAATACTACACTCTTTGTTCTAACCTCTGCAGGGTTTCCATTTATTTTTCCAAAACACATTGACCACCTTCTAGGGACAACCATCTACAGAGAAACACCCCCTCCCCCCGATAAGTACCCAATAAAAGAAGACACAGGAGGGTGGAAAAATAATAAATTTTGCACATGCTGATTTACATTTGCAGATAGAAGGTTTATAACCTAAAATAAAATATAATTTAAAATAAAATATAATTTAAAACAAAAGTTTATGATTTAAAATAAAAATAACCTACCAGCTCTGGCTGCTATCTGGCTACTAACTGTTGATGGGGAATCAAGTCCAAAGCTACTTTGGCCGATTTTATTGGACACCAGCAGAACCTAGATAGGCCTAAAAAAGAGGCTTGTATCTCTGAACTCTGGCCACCCAAACTGGCTGGCTCTCTTACCTTTCTTTGTCTGGTCTGGAAATTCAGCAAGTGACTCTCCATTTACATATATAGGTCCCTTTACAGTTGCTTGGTGTTAAATATTCCGGCCTTCCTGCCCTTTTGCCTTACCACAATGGTTGATGCACATTAACCTCCAGAAACTCCATGGCAACACAGCCAAATCCTTTTGGTGCCCTGGCAGAGTCTTGTATGTAAGATTTAGGAAGCGATGGGGCCAGAGTGGCTATTTTGGGTGACAGGGTCAGTTGGGGCCTGCCTAAGCTCTGTATGAGAACAATTCTGACAGACAATGCAACCATTAATCTGTGCTGGGGCTCGTTAGGCCCAGCTAGTCCAGAGGTCGTGACCATGGTTACACAGACTATGGGGCTCATATTTCTCACCCAGATCGACCATGGAACCAAAAAAAAAAAAACCCTCAACAAAACCACACCCCACAGAATAATTCTTAAAACAGACTGTTGAGGAATCTAGGAAATGGAGCTTGTCTTTTGCCTTAGGGTAGTCTGCTTTTTTAGACAAGGCCTGGACTCACACAGATACTCTGGGTGGTCTTCAGTGGGGAAAAAACCCCTTGGCAAGGTTGTCTCCAAAAGGAGGTCTGTCAGACATAGCAGACTCCTCATGGATAGTAATAACCCTTGTACATAGTAATTGTATAGCCCTTTCAAGTCCTCTGAGTACCTCATATTAGGGTTGCCTACCTCCAGTTGGGCTGGAGATCTCCCAGGATTACAGCAGATCTCTGGACTACATGGATTGCTTATTTATTTCATTGTTTATTTAAAGCATTTATTCCACTTCTCTTGGAGGAAATGGCTGCTTTGGAAGGTGGAGTATATGGCATTATACCTTACCAAGGTCCCTCCCCTCCTTAAATCCCACCCCCCAGGCTCCCCTTTCAAATCTCCAGGTATTTCCAAGACCCAAAGTTGGCAATCTTACCTTATATAAATTGTATTGTAATCATGTAACAAGCACTAGGCAATACTTTAAACCCCATACTTTGGGGGTGTACAGCTTACCTAAGGCTACTCAATGGCAGAGACAAAACTGGAACTGGGGACTTCTTGATTTGTAGTTGCTGAATTCTTTTAGCTATTCTGCTATATCATACACCACTCCCATTTGTTGTGTTTCCTTTTTCTTTCATTAAAGCACATACCCAGGTATGCAGGTTCTAGCACAACTGCTCGTTCTCTGGGAGGAAGGCACCAATTATATTTTCACTAGTTATTTTACAATCATAAATTACATTCATCAGGTATCTTTCCTCTGGAGAGCTCAAGTTCATGTATATAGTATATTCCCTTGCAATTTTATCCTCACAACTACCCTGTGAGGTGGGTAAATCTGAGATAAAGTGAATGGCCTAAGGTCATCTAGTAAGATTCGTAGCTGCATGGGTCTTTTGAACGCAGAACTTCACAATCAGTGTGACTTTCTTATATCATGGCAAGCTACAGTGGTTGGCCTCTGTTAATGCATATCCTGAACACTATTTCTGTTCAGGAGAACAGGAAAATGTTTGCCACCTAGATTTTTAAAAGTTTGAAAAAGTGTCTTCACATTGTTCAGGCATGTAGTGCTATTTCCAAATATCAGCCTCTCCTTTCAGCAAGCAGGGAATCCTTCATGACCCTTAGTTATGGCAAAGTGGTCATTGCCTACTACTACCCAAATAAAAGTAGCCCCAGATAACTGAAGTACTACTTAGACACATCAGTTCTGTGTTCTAGAGCGGTTGGGGAGAAAAAGCAAATTTAGCTTTCATATTGATTCAAAACGACACTGAAAATAACACATGAAGTATTGTAAATCAGTGTTATATCCACATTTAGAATCCTGTGGAGGATTGGCGGTTGCTCCCTACCAATAATGTTCTTATGGAAAGCTCAAGAAGCAATATCGAAAATAAGAAAGGAGCTATTTTTCTATCAGGGTTCTCAGATGACTGAACAGGAGCATCTTAATTTTATAAATTAATAGGTATAAAGGGGGAAGAAATAAAAATTCTCTTTCAGAATGGTAGAACTCAAGGTCATTAAGCGAAGGTCACTGGTAGTAGGAATCTATCCTGCAAGATATGCCAATGATTACTCCTCCCACCTGCACCACCTCCCCAAAATGCTAGAAAATTCATGGCAGGATTGATTTATCAGTGGCTACAAGTTAATATAATTAAAAATGGAACCTCCATATTCTGCAGCAGTATTTTCCTGATTCTCAGATGCTCAGGATGGGCAACATGAGAGGAATAACTATGCCTCATCGCTGAGCATTCAAACGGTGGCCACTGGTGAAAACAGAGAATATGACTGGAAGGAACATTGAGCCAGATGTAGTAGGCAGTTCTCATTATTATGTACTAAGCATTCCTCAAATGACTGCAGGAGGGTAAACTGAATGGACAAGGAGATGGCAAAGTGCCCAGAACATATGCAACATGAGTCACATCCATCGCACCCAGAATATCCTGTTAGTGCACGACCTGTCAATGGTAACAGTGTACCCTCAAAGCAAGCCCAGACTTTTAGGGGATAGAGTAGATGAATCACATCTGGTACCCATCTGGGAAGGATTCCAAAATGCTTGAATCTCGTTGTGTTGAAGGCCATCAATTGGTATGGCTTTCAAACCAAGTACACCGGCTGCAGCAACTTCAGGCAAAGCATTCCTTTGATCTTTCAGGATATGAAGGTTAGGAGGCATTAATTGCCATAGCATCAGCAGGAGGGACATCTGTAGGGGCGCACATGTGTCTAAATAGCAGTCATCAGCATTTGACACTGCAAAGTAGGCAGAACTTCAGAAGGTCTACACTTGTGTATAGCTTTCAGTGTTATGCAAAGAAGTACAGTTGCTCAAGGCAAGATAGACTGGTGACCTGACTATTTATCTCAAACAACCCCCCCCCCCCAGAAAACCAACGTTTGGCAGATAACCTCAGACCCTAACTCTTCTACCAACCCTCCCCCCAACAGCACCCTTGAATATCATTGTGCCAAGGGAGTCAAATTTAATGTGTCAGTATACATTTGGTCCCAAAGTCTGGAAAGACACCAAAGCAAAGAGAAGAAGAGTTGGTTTTAAAACCTGCTCTTCACTACCCAAAGGAGTCTAGGAGCAACTTGCAATTACTTTCCCTTCCTCTCCCTACAACAGACACCCCCTGAGGTAGGTGGGGAATCAAACTCGGTCCTCCAGATTAGAGTCCGATGCTCTTAACCACTACACCAAACAACAGAAAGCGGGGGGGAGGGGAGTTCCTTGAAGTTAGAAGGGGGGAAATGAAGTTGGAAGACAGAAAGACTTTGAGGTAAGGCAAAAAAGAAAAGGCCCTGAAGAAGTACAGTAGTGTAAAACAGAAAAGGAGATATAGAAAGGATGGAAGAGACAGAGGGCGGATACTTAAGAAAAGTACAGATTGAGCTAACAGGAGAGGGGCAAGACATAAACCAATGCAGCCAAATGCCAGTGGAGAGAGGCAGTGCCTGCTGGAGGGACCCAAATTAGAACAAGAGGAGAGGAGCGGGGTTCAGAGGGCAATCAGCTGTGTATTTGTGTATGTGGACAAGAAGCTGATCTTGATTAGGCAAGGTTATGACAGTTCAGGATGCTGAAAGCCAGTTCAAAAATCTCCTTGCTGAATGGGTGGGCTTATCACAGGGAAAGAGAAAATAATACTGCAAAGATAAAGCTGCTCGGAACGAGAGTTCAACCTAGGCCAGGAGATTTGGGTCTGGAAATCTCTTGTCTGTAAAAGGGAGGGAGAAAGGAAGGCCAGACCCAGGACACTGATATAGGAGCTGCATCCACACATTGTTGGATATTATGCTTTCAGAGCACTATAGCAATCATTGACAACTGGATTTTCCAATTATTGCTACAGCACAATCCAATTATTGCTATAGCACCAATGATGTCTGGACATAACCAGGGAAGGTCTGAGCTGTTGCATGCCTGTGTGAAAACAGGTAGAACAAGACAGTTCTGTGGGGCTGAAAGACAACTAGAGATGCATGGAAAACTGCTCTACAGGTAGCAAACCATCAGAGGCAGCCACAGCAAGACTTCTTGTGCAGTATCTGAGAGACTGAGACTCCTTGAGTTAGACCATGAGCTCAGCAGGGTTTCTCTGCAAAAAGGCAGCCCTGTTCCCTCCAAATAATAAAAATAACCTGCACTGTGGTTCACAATTACTATTTTATCCCAGATGTTAGAGGCCCACAATTGAGGAGGAGGAGAGGCCCTGCCCTCGCTGGATTATGCCATTTCATCCCTTTAAGAGGATTGCTGCAGCGTCCGCGTGTCAGGAAGCCCTGAAACTTACATGATTTCACAGCTGCCTGCCGCCGAAGCTCATTAGTTCACTGACACTCAAGCAGAGTGCCCGGAGCCTCCCATTGCAGTGGCCTGGAGAAAGATTGCTTCTTTACACCTTTGTTCATTTAAAATAATTTTTTAAAATGTCCACTTGCTAGGACAGACAGAACGTTCGGGACACATATCCCAAGATGGTGGATGCAGTAGAGTTGAGCAAGGCAACTAAATTCTGTTTGGGGTGGTTTAGTTTCACATTTTAGGTGGCACATGTGGCTGCTGCAGTGAGTAAAGCAGTTTTTGATGCAGTGAATGCTATAAAGTGGGGGAAAGATGGGCAGAAATTGTAGCTGGTTAGAGTACTCCAGCCACTGTTTTCTATTATTAACTGAAAACTTCCCTACTGCCCTTTCTACCTCTCCCAGATGCCTCTATTTATCTGGTGCAGCTTTTTCTCATCTTCTGCCGCACCTCATAGTGACTGACCACTATTCAAAGATAGGCATGTTTTGATACAAGAAGCTTGAATCAATTCTTGGCGACCTTTCTCCAGACATGATAGGCTGGTGAAAATCATCTTCTTGTAATGAACTAATTTTACAGGGATAGTTAACCTGTTGTGTATGCAGTTTATATGTATGATACAGGAACTATCAAGGCAGGAGATGTTTAAGTACCTTACAGTGCCTTATCAAACTGACAATCTGTGTTAGGATGGAGCAAGTCCAGCTATCAATCCTATAGGAGCAAGGTGCCTTCCCTGCACCACATTGTTTTATGCTTTTGAACAAAGAGGCGAGCCTAAAGCCAGTGCACGGGTTTTTAACCCTTAAAGCCCTTCACAGCCTGGCTCCAAGCTATGTTAGAGCGGCACCTGCCAGTGGTAAAGATAATCTATTCCATATCCTTTAACATCTGCAGCCAGGAATAGTGCCTTACAGGTGTAGATTCAAACATACAGAATGATCACTCAGGGCATTCATCTATAAGCTCTTCCTCCCAGCCTCTTAAGGGAAGATTCTGCAAGGATTGTAGTTAATGGTTATAGATAGAACTGTTGGCAAGGATAATGCTAGGATTTTAAAAATGTACACTTCTGGTTAGAGCTCAGTATTTTTAAGCAGTTACGGCTTTAGAGAGCCAGTTTGGTGGCTTTAGAGAGCCAGTTTGGTGTAGTGGTTAAGTGCGCAGACTCTAATCTGGGAGAACCGGGTTTGATTCCCCACTCCTCCACTTGCACCTGGCTGGATGAACTTGGGCAAGCCATAGCTCTGTACCAGCTGTTCCCTCAAGGACAGCTTGGGAAAGAGCTCTCTCAGCCCCACCTACCTCACAGGATGTCTGTTGTGGGGAGGGGAAGGGAAAATGAGTTTGTAAGCCGCTCTGAGACTCCCTTGGGGAGTGGAGGGCGGGGTATAAATCCAATCTCCTCTTCTTCTTCTTACAGTTCCCTCCTAGTCCATCCCCCCCTCCCAATACTAGTTTTATGTGTGGAAGGAATTTGTGTGTGAAATAACACAAGCACCCATCACAATTTTGGCAGCCACCTCAATGGAAACGAGTTCTGAGACACATTTGTCTCTGCACTATAGTGACATTTACTTACATACATGGAGGAGAGGGGGGACAAAGTCCCAAATGCAAGACAGAGGAAACAACCCTGCCCCCTAACTCTGCACACCCTCAACCATACATGCCAGCATCCACACTGGGCCACAATGCTCCATTTAAAAGTACCTCCCCTCTTCCAGTCAAGTAACGTAATTCCCAGAAGTCCTGCTTGCCTCATTGTGTCCTGCTTTTCAACAGGCAAGCTTTAGCAGTTTGCCCCCATGATACTATGAATGATATGGTTGCATTTAAAAGACTGAATACAATAACTAATAAATGAGTGAGGAAAGCAACACTAGTTTGTAGACTGATAAATGCAATGGGATCCCTGCTCACCTCTGAGCGTACTATCTGAGTATCTTGGAACAAGCATAGATTGCTTTCTAGTAGCATCACACATCCTTTAGAAGCAAGTGGAAGCTCAAATGAGGATGGCCATATCCCAAGGTTGATACAGCATTTAACTAATGGCTTCTCTGCTGGTGGCAGCGGATCCCAGGGGATGCAAGCAAAAGAAGGAAATGAAATTGAGGTCCAGCCTGCAATCTGATTATCCATTTCTGTCTCCCTCGCTGTCCCTGCCATGTCTGCCTGACCTGGTTAACTAGATCCTGCATCACAGCTGCTGCCGCCCCCACACACAACTTTTACAGTAATCAACTGATTTACCAGTGTTGCAAGGATTGAAAAATTGTGCAATCTGACTTATCAGCACAGGGCCATGCAGACCAACATCTTCCATTGAGGTACTGTAGGTAGGCATTGGTGCAGAGAACAACTGGAGAAGCCAGGAGTAGCTAGTAACTGATGAACAATTTCTAAGGATTCTGTGAGGTCATTTCTCCCACCTAATCTGTCAATATTGTACACTGGATCCACAGGCTGCCTGTGAGGACAGTCAGTTTGTAGTAGATGCTATTTGCATGGTGGCCTGGAAACTGAATGCATGAAAGACCCATTCACAAGACAGCTTACAAACTTACTGTTTCAAACAATTCTTTTGGAGTACATCAAAACTGCGGGTGAATCCTGTCCTTCTATATGGTAAAAATCATTGTTTGAAAGTTACATGACTTCTTTGAGTTATAATAGAAGACATGAAGCCCCTATTCATGGGGGAAGAGAGAAATGAATCACTGACAAGACTGTGGTTTCAGTTTGATAGAATCCAAGAATAGACTCTAGAAAACAAAGGGCAATTATAAGCAGAGAGAGACACATAAATTATTAGACACAAGTGCATAGCTCTGATCAAAAGGAATCCTTTTTTGCCTGCAAACATTTCCAAGAACCAGTGACATACAAAGATACTTCACAGGAGTAACTTTAATCACTTTATTTTTTTAATTATTCAGATCATCCTGATAACAAGGTTTTCCCCACCCCAAACTTCTGTGCACTGAAGAAGACTGACAAAATGAAGGTTTGAACAAGAACAGGAGATGGAGTAAACAGCAATGATTTTGCATGATCGCTTGACAAGTCTAATAAAAACGAACACTCAAGAATCCCTATGAAGTGGCTGCTGGCCTGCTACAGCTCTCTCTGAGCAAAAACTCTTTTATTGTTCCTGAAAGGAAAGATGGAATTTAAAACACAAAACAAAACACTACACAGGATAAAAATCCATTCATGGGGGAGGGAGGTCCCATATTGATTTTTAATTATATTGTGGTTTAGCATGGAAAGTGCTTTTGAAAGGTTCACAGTTACATCTGGAGAATCAGTGCACTTGGAGCAGAAAGGATAGCACAGCAACCAGATTTAGAAATGGAACAAATACTTTAGATTTAGCTTCTCAGATTGGGAAAGAAAGAAAGGATTGCATGGTAATGAAACAGTTAACTTCTGAAAATGGATCTACTATCTTATACAAACATCATTTTCTTATTTGCCATTAAAGGGAAACCAGTTGGATGAGGTTATCAAAGAGCTGTGTTAGGGACTCTTATTTCCATAATAATCATCACATTATGCGTAAGGCAAGGGATAATGTAATTCAACCTGGCAAGACCATTTATTTGGCCTCTCAAACAAATTGCAAGATTCTCCTTTATAAAAATCTACTTCCTATGCCAAGACTCCACATAGGAAAGGTTTTGAAAGTTTCTTGAGAATCTCATCCAAACTGCTTTCAAGAGAGATTTTAAAAAAAGGAATGTAAAAAAGAATTAGCTAATTTAAAATTGCAAACCACACCTGTAGTTAGGTCACTATGAAGAAGAGGTACTAGTTGAAGAATCTGACAGAACCTATTTAAAATATAGTATTTGGATCCACACGTGCACCACAAAATGCCTTTACTAAGTTAATACAGTTAGTGGATGTCAATCAGTGACGCAAAGTGTCCACACAAACCGGCATTGGCCCCGTCCACACTGTCACTTTTGTCGCTCATTTCTCCCTATTGCTTTAGGTTTCCCCACCCCCCCCCATATGTTTTGTTCTCTCTAGTAGCCCCAGAGGGAGCAAAACACATGTGGAAAAGGGGGAGGAACCCAAAGCAATAGGGAGAAATGAGCGACAAAAGTGACAGTGTGGACGGGGCCATTAATTCATGTGCTCGGCTGCCGGAAGTTTATTTATACTCTGTTTCACTTAGTTATCGGAGGGGGCTACCCAAACCCTTTCTCAATGCTATAAAAAGCTTTTAAAACCCAGAAAAGATAATGCAGAAATCAAGGTCTTCCTATATTAACTGAATCACTCAACACGCCCCACGCACGCATTCACACACGTACAGCATCATAGTTAGATCAGTGTATACCACAGTTCAAAGCTAATACAGCTTCCAGGGCTTTAAGTTATTGCCGGCACTGATGGCATTGATATCCAATGTCATATCTGAAGGGAACTGTATTGTGAGGTTCTTTCTTGAAATCAAAAGGAGAGAGCTTCCCCAAACATGTGAAAATTTAAAAGGCCAGACAAACTCGGTCCTCCCACAAGCTATAGAGAAGTCTTAAGGGTGCAATCTTCTTCCATGGGCTGACGAGTCTGTTGAAATGGAAGGGAACTGCACAAGAGCCCTGCAGAGCTGTTGTACAATCCATTCATTTCCACAGGGCTTGCCCCAGATTGCATCTCTCAAAAGCTACAACTTGCAATCAATTAAAAGAAGTGATCTAAGTGATCTGCAATAACCAGGTTGCAGATTGCAGCAACCCAAATCTCAGTGATAAATTACAAACAGGCTACTAAGTCACATAGGCGTTTTTCAAGATCTTCCCCTGTGCTGCCTTGGAAGATGCAACACATCGAATAAGGAAGTGGTCTGTACTATAAGCTCTGCTGTTTCTGTTATTAAGCCCTTCCTTATCTTCTAAATACCCACAGTGATGGTCAGAGAATATGTCTGGAGATAATTTTTTGTGTGTGTGGCTAATGCCTTTGTCCTCAAACAATTCCCAACCCCTCAGAAAAACTGAAGTGTTATTCACTGCCAAAATTGATTTCCTATCTTCAACTGTAAATGCCAGTTACGGAAAACAAAAAGAAGGCAAAGGAAGAGTTCTGCTTCACCAGGCAGCCATGAATGCTGCTCCAGCAACAAGGGAGCGGAGCAAATGGCACTTCACTCTTATACGCCATACAGTTTCACCTTGAAGAATCAGATTGGATGGAGCTCTTCTTTTCAGGTATTGCTTGCGTTCTTCCTCTGGCACAGGTTGGCTGGCTACTCAATGAGCTCCACGTAATTGGCAGGGAACATTCCGAAATGTCCGTCTGGACCATAACCACGCCACCAGCCCTCGTCGATCATTTCGATGCTGGTGATAATGTTCTCAGGGTCGAAAGAGATCTCTGTGTCGTCAGCTGAAAGGTGGGAACAGTCAGATGCAAGAAACAGATTTTTAACAAACGAACAGCCTCATCTAGCCCCGCATTCAAGGCGGCTACTAATCCAACTAGCACAGTACAATGACACAACTGAAAACATAAACCCAGAACGTTTTACAGCATAAATCTGGAATAGAACATCTACACACCCCCAAAAATGTTAAGAGATGGGCTTCACATATTTTTCTACAAGTTACAAAGCTGCTCAAGCTGCATCTCTTCAGGAAGCGCAGTCCTCCTCAGCCCGGCTCCTCCTAACAGTTGCTGATATCAAGACTAGCTGTAGGGTCCTCACATCAAATCTGAACAAGTGGGCTCAGTTCAGGAGAGGTACTCCATACGATGTGTAAGACTCAGTCCATTTATGACTTTAAAGTAATTATCAGCTTTCCGAATTAGACCTAGTCTCCAAGAAAAACACACACAATCAAATGCAGCTTTTCTACAAAAGACTCGCCTCTTTTCTCTTCACCTACCATAAGCTTTAAGATCAACTAAAATGTTTCCAGTGTTACACTGAACAGTTCAAGACAGCAAGTCAATAGGGAGCAGAGTCTTTGAGGCTGCTATACAACTATTTCCCCCAGTTATGATGTATATATCAGCTACAGCAAGACAGATAAAGCAATCTGCTTTCTGCTCAGGAATCAGTGCATACCACATACTCCTCACAATCCCAGTCTGCCTTCTTAAAAATAAAAATGGCAGTTCGCTCTCATAGTGACAGATGAAAAAGGGGAGAGGAAACCCCACAGACTGAGAAACAGAGTAGTAGCTTCAGGGTGGGGGGCCAGAGGCCAGAAAGAAAGATTCTTACAGTCCATAGTTTCCTGCTTGTTCACCCTAAATTTATATTCTGACTTTAATCCGTTATGGAACTCAAGGTGATGTATATGGTGTTTTCCAGTGAGCCTGCCATCCAGACATTAAGCAGATCCAAAAAAGGTTTATACATCATGTAATCAGACTGTAATCTGGGTCCATTTATCCTTCCACTACTTATCTAGGACAGAGTAGCTAACTGTACACGTCTCAGACACTCACTGTCTCTGCTGATGGTGAGCAGAGAAATTCCAATAAATGTGGCTTGTAAAAAATCTAACCAGATACTAACAGTATACATTTACCATGCTTGCAGTCAACCTGTACAATTTCAATTTCTGGCCTACAGATCCCAAAACACAATTTTAAAATCTCTATTCTGTTCACAGTGAGGAAAGCAGCAACTCTTCCCAAAATGTACATAGAGATAAAACACAGAAAATCCACGAGCCACATACCAGCTTGATAGTCATATAGAGCTCGAGCACATAAACCTTTTCCTTCCAGGTTAAGGTTCTGCTGGTAGTTTTCAGCATAGTCATAATTAACATCTTCAGACTGTTCCTAAAGTGGTTAACATAATGAAGTACAGTATGTCAAGACAGTACTCATAGCTATCATTGGCCACAATTGCACAAGTTCTTCCTTCATCTACTCTAAGATAAAAAACAAATCTGAAACCTTTAAACACCTTGCAGCTAAAATCTAATAAACAAAAAACAAAAAAACCCAGTTATATGCCATTTTACACTCAATGAAATTACTACTTTAGTTAAACCAAATGGTGCATATTATATTAGAAAAGAGAGAGATGGGGATAGAATAAATTAATGTAAAGATAAGGCATAACAATTACAACTGTAACCTAAGACACTGTTGGTAGGAAATGCCAACAATTTTGTTCTCTCTCTGCTTCCCATGGGCCTTCGTAACTTGTTTCCTCCGACCTTCCTGCTCATTCAACAGCTACCTCCCACCTTCCTATATTAACTTGAGGAATGAATTGGGGGTGGGGGTGCTTCCTTTTTTTAAAAAAGGCTATTGCCTGGTAGTTCAGTCCTCTCTGTTTTTCTCTAATCATTGTCTCAAACGCCTCTTAAAGCGGAGGAAGAACTTGTACTGCTTCCTTACGCTGACAATGCTGCAAGGGAGCAAACAAATCAAATAGTTTACATACGGACTACTGTGCAGAAAGACTTGAAGCCCTTGTCAGAGAGAAAAATGTAATCAAGATCTGTCACTGTTACACAACACAGAGTTTCCCTACTGTTTGGTTTATAGGACTGTTTATACCATCTAACACAACCCCTGGCTACATCCAAGAACAATCCTCAGGCTGTAACACTGATTCAAATGCCATGTTTACATGCTGAGACATTCTTTGACCAAAACGTTATGCTTCAAACCAAGATTTCCATTACTTAAAGTCTGAATTTTGTATAACTTTTTAAGAGCTTTGTGACAGGCGCACTCAGGTCAGTCCCACTGGTTTATTTATTATTTATTTATTGGTTAAATTTATATCCCGCCCTTCCCTAAATGGGCTCAGGGCAGGTAACAACAAAGTGCACAAACAACGAACACCAGGTAATATAATTAATTCTTAAAACAGCTAAAACATCAAGCAATTAAAAGATGGCAAATTAAATATAACTGTTTACCCACAAATGTATCACACACCCCAGATCACAGGTAAGAAAACTAACCTGAGGGGGCTCATCATAGAGAACTCGTTCATTTGGGGGTTCTTCATACACAGCATCTTGTTCCACCTCTGGCTGGAAGACAGGTGGGCCAGATTTGTAATTGTCCTGCCTGACTGAATCACCTGGAAAAAGCAGAACACACATTTATAATTCTATTTTGGTGAGAGCCAGCTTGGTGTAGTGGTTAAGAGCGGTAGCCTCTAATCTGGGAGAACCGGGTTTGATTCCCCACTCCTCCACATGCAGTCAGCCGGGTGACCTTGGGTCAGACACAGCTCTCAGAGTTGTTCTCTCAAGAGCTATTCTCTCAGAGCTCTCTCAGCCCCATCTACCTCACAGGGTGCCTGTTGAGGGGAGAGGAAGGGAAGGAGATTATAAGCCACTGAGACTCTGAATGAAGGGCAGGGTATAAATCCAACTCCTCTTCCCCCTCCTCTCCATTTATCATGTTTACTATTGATTTCCTCGAGCCAGTACTATGCGCTGGATACTTTTCTGGACCATTTTGATTGTTACCTAAGAGAACTGGAGGCATTCTGTACTGCACTCAAAGACAGCGGGCAAGAAAAAAGTTGGGGTCTCAGTGTACAGAAACCAAATGCTAATAATATTAGCAGAAACTTATGCAAATAGGATAGGTAAGTTCAACTAAACAATGGTAAGACAGAACCCCAACTTTATGTCTACAAATGGAAGACCACACAAACTGCCCTACAATGAGTCAGATCCCTGGGGTATCAAGTCAGTAACATCTACTCTGATTGGCAGTGGCTCACCTGGGCTGAAGTCTTTCATATCACCTGCTACCTTTTCCTATTAGCTAGAGCAGGGGTGGCCAACCTGTGGCTCGGGAGCCGTATGCGGCTCTTTCACACATATTATGTGGCTCCTGGCTGGGCAGCTGGGGAAGCTAAATATCATTAGAAAACAAATATCATTGGACAAATAAATACCATTATCAATATCTGCTTTTATCCCTTTTGTTATTATTTTTGGCAGTCACATTTAATGTTGATAAGAGGCAAATCTGCATATCTCCCAATAAAAACACGTAATGCTTGTTCATGTTGTGCGGCTCTCAAACATCTGATGTTTATTCTATGTGGCTCTTACGTTAAGCAAGTTTGGCCACCCCTGAGCTAGAGACACAGAGGACTGAATCAGCTACCTTCTGCAGGCAAAGGAGATGCCTAAACAGGTTTTGTTCCATTTCTTTTGGCATGACTGTATAGGCCTAAGTCTTGCCTCTCTGCTAGGCAAGGCTAGATATGACATTTCACCCTACTTATGTCTGCACTTGACTTAGCTCCACCTCTGCTGTTTCTTATCAACATCACTTGTAGAGCAAGTTTTTCCTGTCCATCTGTCACACTTTGAGAAAATGATTCAGTGAAGATCTCAGAAATTCCCATATATTATGAGAGCCTATAAGGTAGATAATTGTCTTTTAAATATACACAAAGCTGCCTTATACAGAATCAAGCCATTAGCCCACCTAGCACAACATCATCTGTTCAAATAAGATACAGTTGTTCAAAGTTTCATGCAGATTATGCAGACGGAACCTGGGAACTTCCTCATGCAAAGCATGTGCTCTGCTACTGAACCACAACCCCTGTGAAAGGTATTGCATAGTACTTAATAGCCATAGAATCAGAGTTGGAAGGGGCCTCCAGGGTAATCTAGGCCAATCCCCTGCACAATGCAGAAAATTCACAAATACTTCCACCCACACCCCTTGCTCCATGCCCAGAAGGTGGCAAAAAACCTCCGGGATCCCTGGCCAAACTGTCCTGGAGAAAAATTGCTTCCTGACCCAAAAATGGTGATCAGCATTTCCCTGGGCCTGTAAGAAAGGGCCACAAGAACTAAGCACTGATGCAACCCTTCCTGCTCTCCCTCTCATGATCTGCCTAAGTTCACAGAATCAGCATTGCTGTCAGATGGCCATCTAGCCTCTGTTTAAAAACCTCCAAAGGAGGAGAGCCTACCACCTCCCAAGGAAGCTCTAACTGTCAGGAAGTTCTTCCTAATGTTTAGCCAAAAACTCTTTTATTTCAGCCTGTTGGTTCTGGTCTGACCTTCTGGGGGAACAGAAAACAACTCCGCACCATCCTCTATATGACAGCCTGTCAAGTACTTGACAATGATTATCATATCACCTCTCAGTCGTCTCCTCTCCAGGCTAAACATACTCAGCTCCTTCAGCCTTTCCTCATAGAACTTGGTCTCCAGACCCCTCACCATCTTCATTGCCCTCTTCTGGACACATTCCAGCTTGTCTATATCCTTCTTAAACTGTGGTGCCCAAAACTGAACATGATACTGTAGGTGAGGTCTGAACACAGCAGAGTAAAGCGATAACATCAGTTTGCATGATCTGGACACTATGCTTCTGTTGATACAGCCCAAAATTGCATTTACCTTTTTAGCTACGGCATCACACTGCTGACTCAGGATCAGTGTATGGTCCACTAAGACTCCTAAATTCTTTTCGCACACACTACTGCCAAGACAAATCTCCCCCATCCTATAATTATGCATTTGATTTTTCCTACCTAAATGCAGAACTTTACATTTATCCACGTTAAAATTCATTTTATTTGTTTTAGCCTAGTTTTCCAGCCTGTCAAGATCATCCTGTATCCCGATTTAGTATCATCTGCAAATTTAATAAACATTCCCTCTATTCCTTCATCCAAATCATTTATAAAGATGCTGAATAAAACAGGTCCCAGGACAGATCCTTGAGGCACTCCAGTTGTCACTCCTCTCCAAGAGGATGAGGAATCATTCACAAGCACTCTTTTGGTGCGATCTGTCTGCTTGCAGGGAAGGGCGGCCTAACAAGTTGAATTTAATAAATAAATTTAATAAGTAATAGGATCCAAACCACATTTTACCAACTTGTCAACAAGAATATTATGTGGAACCTTATCAAACGCCTTACTAAGATCAAGCATTCCCCTGATTCCGCAACATAGTAACTTTCTCAAAAAAAGAGATAAGGTTAGTCTGACATGATTTGTTCTTGAAAAACTCATGCTGGCTCTTAGTAATTACAGCCACTCTTTCTAAATGCTCAAGGATTGATTGTTTGATGATTTGTTCTAAAAATTTTCTAGCTATAGACGTCAAGCTGATGTTACCTGGATTCTCCTGTTTCCCCTTCTTGAAGATGGGGACAACATTTGCCTGCCTCCAATCTTCTGGCACCTCACCTGTTCTCCAAAAATTCTCGAAAAATAATGGCCAGAGGCTCAGAAATGACACCCACACGTTCTTTTAGTACCCTTGGATGCAGTTCATCTGGCCCCAAAGACTTAGTTTCATTTAAAGAAACTAGGTGTTTACGCACTACCCATATGCCAATCTTAGGCGGCAATTCCCTTCCCTCATCAGGTGTTCTGTTTTTCCACGTTTAGCACCTTTTCCCTCACAAGACAAGACTGAGGAAAAGCAGGAGTTGAGCAGTTCTGCCCTCTCTTCATCACCTGTTACAATCTCACTTTCCTGTCCCTGCAATGGGCCTACCATCTCGTTTTTTTAAAAACTTTGAACATAAGCACCCTTTTTTGTTGTTTTTAAACTAAATCTCTTGCTAGCTTAAGCTCATACTGAGCTTCAGCTTTCCTAACTATCTCTCTACAAACACTGGTTATTTGTTTATATTCATCCTTGGTTTAAGGCTCTCCCCTTCCATTTCCTAAAGGAGTCTTTTTATTTCTCAAATCTTTAGAAAGCTGTTTATGGAGCCACCTTGGCTTCTTTAGGCTCCTCCCATTCTTCTTTCTCATAGGAATCGTTGTGATTGTGCCTTCGATATGTTGCTTTTAAGAAACTCCCACCCCTCTTGAACTCTCTTCTCCTTAAGTATTTCTGACCATGGGATTCTACCCAGAATAACTTTAAGTTTGTCAAAATTTGCTTTCCTGAAGTCCAACCTATACATCTATATACAGCTTTTCCCTTCCTCAAGACTGTAAATTCCAAAATTACATGGTCAGTACTGCCCTGGGTGCCCACTACTTTCACCAGTTCTTCCCTGTTGGTGAGAATCAAGTCCAAGATAGCAGATCCCCTTGTTTCCCTCTCCACTTTCTGGAAAATGAAGTTGTCAGCAAGACAAGTCAGGAATTTATTTGACCTTTCATTTTTAGCAGAGTTGGACTTCCAACAGATATCCAGGTAACTGAAATCTCCCATGACCACTGTGTCCTGTCTATTTGAGAACTCTTTAATCTGTTCTAGGAGTGTCTCATCCATGTCTTCTGCCTGGCTTGGTGGTCCATAGGAGACTCCCCCCCATAATATCATTATTGTTACTTTTATTTTTACCCAGAGAATCTCAACTGAACCTCCATGTTCAGATTCACATATTTCCTCACAAGTATATACCTCCTTTACATATGATGCGACTCTTCCACCCTTCCTTATTTGTCTGTCCCTTTTAAATAAATTGTATCCCTCAGTTCTAATATTCCAATTGTGAGTGTCATCCCACTCAATAATGCCTATAAGGTCATAGTCCCCTTCCTGTATTAGGACTTCCAGTTCCTCCTGCTTGTTTCCCATATTCTGCGCTCTTATAGGCTCTTATAGATATAATATGATTCAGTTAAGCACAAAAATGTATATATATTTAAAGCAAATTTGATTTGTCTTGCTACTGCAGAATAGATCTAGTCCCCAAAACAGGGGTGTACAATGGCATGCCAAATCTGGCACTGAAACTCTGGATCCATTCAGCAGAATGCGGGGGGCGGGGACGGGGGACAAGGCCCTTTTCACTGAGCCATAGCCAGAAGAAGTTCGATACTGCTGCTGTTATCTTGTCAGATCAGAAGTGCTGATTATTCTTTTATTGTTATAAGTGGCTTCGTGAATTTGTTTTAGGTGCAGAGTGCAGGAGAAATACAGTGCCATCAAGTAGGCAACTGCCTCCAGCATCAGTCCAGTGAAAACAATGACTGGAAGACAAGAATCACCCACTAAGGCTCCACTTATTTGTGGTATCTTCTTGTTGCTCAGCATGTGGCCATAAGCACTGGCAGTTTAGCTCCACCCACCAGAGAAGTTACATCCATTTCTTGCCCATTTCTTGGTTAGGCAAAGCAGAGTTTTAGATGCTTTCCTGTCTGTTTCTCCTCATAAGACACAGACAAAACCCTGAAACAGCCTAACAACAACAACAAAAATCCCAAATGTAAAAGTGTCCTTTTCCCCCCTTAGCAAAAAAGACAGATCTCTGTACAGTTCTAGAACACACACTGTGCACCACATAAAAGCAAAGAATACTTCACAATAAAAAAAACAAAGAATACTTCACAATACAAAAAATGAAACACAGATTTAAAAGACCCCCAAAGAAACTGTCAGCCTCTTCAGACAAGGAACAACAACGTTGACCAGATAGGCTAGGAAAAACCCACACTGTGTTAGTGTTACCACATAACAAAAGCGGTAATATGACAACACTCTTTAGTTTCTATAGCTATGAAAGGACCAGGAGTGACAACTGACACGGACAGTAGGGAAGGAGACACGCAACAGATCTTGGCAATAGCTGTTCTGATAGAATATCACCAGAAATGGGGAGAAGGAATGCAATTTAGAAAGGGGGGGGAGAAGAGATGTCAGTACCTATGCATGGCTGACATGTAAGCCTGAAGAAGTAGTTCAAAGTGTCCATGAATGAAAGGAACACCGAACCTTATGTTGCAGTAACATGAGCTGGAAACTAGGAAGCTCTGAGTACAAGAGTCTTCCTTAGGGAAACTGCAAGCTGGGCAGAGAGGGAATTCTTATTGTACTTAACTATCTCATGATGGGCTACAGCAAGAGAAATCTGGTAACCCACGCAGTTAGAACACAAATATGCAATAACAGGGAAAAATTACTTTAGGTATTTATCAAATACAAATCAAAATACTCTGACCCTAAAAAACACTATAGGTTTAGAGTAGTGCAGGAATTATATTTAATTTTGTTGGTTATTGCCTCCTTTGGGGATAGGGATGGTTCCTCCTCTATGACCAGGGCATCAATAAAAGGCTCAAGGGACCACAGGCTTCTTCAAGAACACTTTCAACTATTTCTTTAAAAAGCCCTATGATAATCAAGCAACAGAAATAAGGTCTCTCATAATATTTTTACCAGGTTCAGGAACAGGAGAGACTGGAGGTGTGTCATGCACAGATGAATGGACAACGGGAGGAGGGTGAACATCTTGCACAGCAGGACGGACAGGGGACACGGGAGTTTCTGCTTGACTGTTCTGCTGCAGAAAAGGGCTCCGTAACTTGCCTAGGAGAGGAGGCAAGTCAATACAAAAGACAACAAATGGTGCAAGAGAGATTATTTTTTTACTACCGTTCACTCAGTGGGCTTTGGACAAACTAGTAAATCCACCCTGGCAGTAATTCTAAACTTCTCTTCTTGTCTACCAGTCCCTAAAGGCTTCTTCATTCAAAATACCTCAGAAAGGAGTCAGAATTCTGAGAGCATATTATGTGACTGAGGCTCTCATGGTTCCATGTAAAAACATCATCCTTGTTGCACTGTGAATCTCTCTACCCTAACATTCCTTCATTCACTCAAAGCATCTTGAACAAATTCACAGTGCATGGAGGAAGTTGGTGTTTCTACATTGAACCACCAGAGTATCATTCGTATAATATGGCCTACTAGAAAGTATTACCCCTTGAAAGTAACACACTCCCAAGAATTTCTGTTCCAGTTTTAGATACCTGGCTGAGAATTGATGGCTGCTGCTTCTGTGGACATGGACCGCTCCCTTTGCTTGAAGATTTCCCGGGGATTCACTGATCTTTGTGATATCAGTGATGCTGCTTCCTGTGAGGAGAGGAAAACATAATGAATCCTGGTAACACATGATCATCTTGGGGGTGGGGAGAGAAGGAAGAATATCTAGCAATGGCTACCAATGTCACTACCTGACTTTCACAGATAGGGAGGAGTACTGGCCTGGGCTGCCAATAGCTACAGGCTCACATAAATCACCACTAAGCCATTCACTGGGGGGAAATATCAAACACATCAAAAGAAAGGTTCTTACACAAGCAAAAAACACCGCACTGACTGTATTAAGGGAAATAGTTGCGTGTGTTATGTGCTGTTAAGTCACTTCTGTGGTGACCTGATGAATTAACGATCTCCAAAATGTCTTGTAATTGACCCCCTTCCTTAGGTCTTGCAGACTGAAGGCCATGGCATCCTTTATTGATTCAATCCATCTCATGCTGGGTCTTCCTCTTTCCTGTCCTAGTTAGTTCTGCCAGAGTAAAGACAAGTTTCTATGCATTGAAGTTAAGGCCCTGCTTCAAGCATCCACCTATCCTGAAATTGCAGAAGTCATACAAATTGTCTGAGGTAACAGACAACACTGTTCATCCTGCTTGCTTTCTAAAAGACTACATTAATGGGAAATCAGGACTTGTTGGTAGGTATTTTTACCACGCTCTCACATACAACAGAGCAGACCCTTGCATAGTCTGTAAATACTGAGGATTTAAGGATTAATGAAGAAACAACTTGGATTTTTCTACTCATGATTAAACTCCACCAGTGATCATGCAGAAAGAACAATGCAGTAAATGGTATTTTGTCAAACTGAGGAAAGCTCCCATTAACCTAGGCACACAGGATGTAATTATTGAGAGGGTAGATTGTGCACAGATAAGAAACCCAATATAAGTACAAGAAACCTTAGGCAGAGAATGTTTTGTCAAGAAATTGCTCATGCCCCTCTGAAGACCCATGGCAGCACAGGAAAGAGTGCATAATAAATTATCAGAAGTCCCACATCTGATCAGGCAAGTTGCCTTCACAGAAGATGAAGAAAAGGTGCATGCAAGGATATCAACCAAGACTGCCCCCAAAAAATCCAGCCTCAAGTCATAGCAGCTGAAGAGCTGTGCAGGCAGCACACACTAAAGGGAGTTCAGTAGACAAATTTGAGTCATGTGACTAAAGGACAGTTTTACAAGTTTATTCAAGATTTTTGGGCTAGTGGATACTAAAGCCAAAGGCATGCCATTTGTATTATTTGGCTAATCAGTGAATTACAGATAGTAGAAAAAGCTGAAATCTTTATAGAGTTGTTTTGTTATTTGGGATATTTAAGCATGAGGTTTGGGGGGGGAAGCTGGGTTCAGTAGGTGATGGAGATCAGGAAAAAGATCAAAATTTCATTCACAGAAACTTGCTGAAAGCCAATGCTCAATATACAGCCATCAGTAAGATGGTCAATGGAAGATTCAGGAAGTACAAAGCCAAAGAGTAAATTAAGAATTTTTCTGGGGTTTTTTTCTGGTCATGATATTGTGAAAGGACCAGGGCTGCAGTTTACTAGAAAAATTGCAAAACTGAGCAGAATTCCAAGGAGATTAACACAGAAAAGATGTAGTGAAAGTTTGTATATTCAACATATACGATGATGACTGATCACTAAAAGGACACATTAGAGGCATTAATATCTCAACCATAATTTATAAAAATCACACATCTCTGAATCAATACACAGTCAGAATGTGGAATTCACTGTCTTTGGATGTGGTTGAGATCAAGAATAAGAAGGATGAAAAATATTCATCTCGATGGACCAGGATATCCAAACCCATAATCAGTTTTGAGGATATGGGTAGATTTTCCACCTTCCAGACTGATGAACTGTACCAGATGGTGCAACAGTCTACTGTGCAACTTTATCAGAAACATCCAGTGTTGTAAACGGAAGCAATATTGGGTTAGAAGTGTTATAGATCTTATTCATACCCAGCATGCATTGAGAAGCAATCGTTATAGATGTCATTTAATGTTAAGGAATTAGCTCCTGATTGAAAATAAAGCAAAATCGTCAAGAAGCCTTCACCGATGTACCTGAGCTTTCTCCACAGACTCACTCCTTCGGAAACTTTTCTGCGACCTGTTGTGATCTTCTTCCTGCTCCTTCTGTAACATAAGATGACCTCCCTTACTCCATTCACAGTAAGGTCAAGCAGAAGCAGGTCTCCAGTGAAATGAGGACTTGGGCTTTAGTAGATGAGCACAACCTTTGCTACAGCTCGTCTGCTGCCAGCCAAGCAGCCTACCTAAGACAATGGCCAACACACAACTCTTATCACCAAGGCAGTCTCTCCCTATTGCTCTGAGGGACAACGGGACCTTTCTGAGCCTTGCTGATGACTAACACCAGCCCTTGTAGATTCACTGGGATACTAAAGGATTGAGAAGTTGCGGAAGCAGACGCCACATCATTCTGGCAGGTGAAGTGACACAGTCTCTCTCTGTGCAGAAGGCCTTTTTTCAATAATGCAGAGACCTATAGGAAAAGTGTGACAGTTTCAAGCCTTACCCATTGCTGTTTCTCTTTATCCCTTGACTCAGTTTCCTGTTGTTGCTGGAATTTCCTGAATATTTAAAACAAAATAAAAACCCTGTGGTTAAACAGAATGTATGCTAACAAAGGGCTCAGTTCTGTTCCTGAGCATTATTTGCCCTAAGCCAAGGGTCCCCAGCGTGGAGCCCGCTAACACCTTTCCTGGTGCCACCAAAGTGTTTTCAGAAAGTGGGTCAGCCAGGTGGGGCTCCTGCCCAGCAGGGCTTCTGACTGGCCGCTGGAGATCTGATAGGCTGTGAAAATTAAAATACCGTTGTCCTGGTAGTAGCTGCCACAACAAGTTCTGGTTTTATTCTCTCTCTCGCTGTTCTTCCCCGGTATATTTTTTAAAAATTACTCCTCTTGTCCCCTGCACTTGGGCTTATTTTGTGTGTGGCTCTGCCTTTAATGGCAGCTAGATTGTCACTGCACCGACCATCTTGTGTCAGAATCCCAAAGGTGCCTGCAGGCTCAAACAGGTTGGGGACCCCTACAGGCCTGAGTCAATCCAGCTTTCCACTGGCAAAAAGGTGAGCCTACACTCTCCCCTTCTGTTCCCTGAAAACAACGGCCAGAACCAAACTTGATGCTTAGGATAATGCTGAAGCCATGTAAATGCCTTCATTCTCTGAGACAAAAAAGCGCACCTTCTTTCAAAGAACCATGGAAGTCTAAGCACCGTATTTTTCGGACCATACCACGCACCGGACCATAAGACGCGACCTGACCAGCAGCAGAGGCAACAGGAGCCGCCGGCCTCGCACGAGCCGGCGGCAGCAGAGGCAACAGGAACAGGAGCCGGCGGCCTCGCGCGAGCCGGCCGCTGCAGAGGGAACAGGAGCCGCCGGCGGCCTCGCACAAGCCGGCGGCGGCAGCAACCAGAACAGGAGGCGGCGGCCTCGCATGAGCCGGCGGCGGGGGCAGCGGCCTCGCGCAAGCCAGCAGCTGCAGAGGAAACAGGAACAGGAGCCAGCGGCGGCAGCAACCAGAACAGGAGGAGGCGGCGGCGGCCTCACAGCCGGCAGCAACAACAGGAGCCGGCCTTGCATCAGCAACAGGAGCCAGCAGCAAGGCAGGAGCCAGCCTCACGGCAGCAACAAGCACACCCCCCCCCCGGAATTTTTAAAGGCACTCCCCCTCCCCCAGCGTGCAGTCTTCGCTCCATAAGACGCACACACTTTCCCCCCCACTTTTTTGGGGAGAAAAAGTGCGTCTTATGGTCCGAAAAATACGGTACTACCCAAACATTGATCGAGATTAGTCCAAGAGAACGACTACTATTCCCAAGAAAAAGGATGCATTTCTGTAGAGCTGAGCGTGTACGTGCAGCATTCAGCCAGGTTCAAATTGCTATTTTATTATGAATTTAATGGGCTGGCTTTGGGCAAGTCACTCTTGCAACACTGACCCCTAGCAGGAAGAGCTAGATATAAATACAAACAGGCATATTTGCAATCAAACAGTATTTCTGCAGTTGTGTTGGGATTGGTGTGTGTGTATGCGCTTGCATGCCTGGAAGTCATGGCAACTTCTGGCGACCCCTACTGGGGGCTTGGATGTTTTTCAGAGAGGTGGCTTGATATTTGCCTGCCTCTGCATCCCGAGCCCTGTTATTCCTTGGAGGTCTCCCTTCCAATTACTTGCCACAGCCGGCCCTGCTTAGTTTCTGAAATCTGATGAGATCGGGCTAGCCTGGGCTATCCAGGTCAGGGCCTGCAACTGTATTGCTGGTTGCCCCCCACTTCACTTAGGACCACAGTCCTGTTCATCAGCATGCACCATTGAGGTACCATCTATCTAGCTGTAGTTCATTTGTTACCTGCCCTTTCTCCAAGGAGCTCAGGGCAGCACACATCGTTCTCCTTTCCCATTTTATCCTACACTATGAGACAGGCTGGGCTGAGAAAGAATGAATGGAATATATCTTTTTAATGCACACAGGATACATGGTTGTTCAGAGATAACCATCACTACAAACAAAAGATGCATGAGTAATCTCTATCGCATGTAAATTAAAGATTTAGGCAGGCAACAGAAAGCATGTGAACGTGCATTTGCTTCAGACAAACTTTTTGCTGAACCAGCTGAGGGAATGGAGCTCCTCTTTGCTGAGATACATATAAACCATTACAAAGCAGATCCATTCGAGAAGGCAGCACAAGATGTCTGCCTGTCAGCCTGCCTCCCTAGTATTGTGGGGACAAGTGAGGAGAGAGCTCACAAGGTAAAAATTCCCCAACCATTAAACCCTGCAGCTCAGCTGCTGAAGCAGAATCCTTCTGAAGGAAGGTATTCACTTTAGCTCGTACTTCCTATTAGTAGTACTGGCCCACAGCAGATTCAACATTTTAGAGTGCAAATTAACCAACACGAGGCTGAAGTTAACATATATTCCAGATGAATGAGGAATGAGGAACATACAGAGGGACTGTAGTACATGTGTCAGAGAGATTGTGTGGGCTGTTGTATCAATCATTTCCTATGGTTTTGTAACAACTGAATTCACAGAAAAAACACTTAGGCAAATAAATGAAAAAGTCATTCTGTATGCTCGGTTTCACAGGTCAAATGTACATCTTGTTCTTCGGGGCTCCCACAGTGGTTTCTGGGTGGAAGGAAGGGGGCAATGGGAAGGATGTGTAAGCTCAAAAAGTGATTAACACATGGAATTCACTGCCACAGGAGGTGGTGGTGGCTACAAGCATGGATGGCTTCAAGAGGAAATTAGATAAACATATGGAGCAGAGGTCCATCAGTGGCTATTAGTCACAAGGTATAGATAGGAACTCTCAGTCTGGGGCAAGTGATGCTCTTTATTCTTGGTGCTTGGGTGGGGCAACAGTGGGAGGGCTTCTAGTGTCCTGGCCCCACTGGTGGACCTCCTGGATGGCCCCTGCTATTTTTGGCCACTGTGTGACAGAGTGCTGGACTGGATGGGCCATTGGCCTGATCCAACATTGGCTTCTCTTATGTTCTTAGGGGAACATAAGACACTTAGGGGAAACTAGCCACAAGAAGAAGTGGAGTTGCTTTTTATATCCTGCTTTTCTCTACCCTAAGAAGCCTCAAAGCAGCTTCCTCTCCGCACAACAGGAATCTTGCGAGGTAGGTGAGGCTGAGAGAGTTCTGAGTGAACTGGGACTTGCCCAAGGTAACCCAACAGGCCTCATGTGGAGGAGTGGGGAATCAACCCCTGTTCTCCAGATTAGGGTCCTCCATTCTTAACCAGTACACCACACAGGCTCTGAATACTGTTGACTCAAAAAAATTTTGAGACTGAATTGTTGCAGTGAGAAGATAGAAGCCGTGGAAATATCAGAAAAGAATTAATGCACATAAGAAGGAATTCTCAGGCTGTGCTCACATGCATGACTCTCCTGTAGCAATTATTTCAGGCTGTGTTTTATGCACTTAATCACAGAGGTTTTAAGAACATAAAACATAATGTAATTCTTCCCACCAATAGGTTTGGCTTTTTAAAGCAAAAGCAGTCATACTTTCCATGGTGATCAGAAACACTTTGTAGACCCAGCTACTGTGGCATTCATATACAATTCTTACGCAACATTCAAACACAGTTCCAAGAGCTGGGCACTCATTTTTACTCAGCTCTTTTCATAAGTGGTTAATTGCAGTTAATGTTTAATGCTTTAAGTAAAAAAAAAAATCTACTCACTTCTGAGCATCAATTTCATTGGCTCGCTCCTTAAACCTACGCTCACGTAAAGCTGCTTCCTGCAACTCGCGTTCTCGCCGTTCTTTTTCTAGACGCTGACGCTCTTCTTCTGCTTTTCTTTTCTCCTCTAGACGGCGATTCTCTTCATCTTTCTGAAACAGCAAACACACCAAGTCTGATTGGGAAACAGCTGCCTCTAGAGAAGAAGTACACACAGTGTGCATGACACCACTTAAGAGAGATTAAAGCTCTCAGCAGAGAGCTACTACATCAAATCAATATTGGCAATCTACTGTGTCATCCAGCACAATTCTCTTGCCATTTTAATGGACCTTTCAAATAAATCATGCAGGTTAGTATAATGCCCAACTCCAAATTTCTTTCTAGTCAAACCAAGCCTCATAGGAGTGACAGGTCCAAACAAGAAGCCATTTAAAACATGACAAAGAAATGCCTAGCTGAGAAAGCTCTTTTTTCTAAATAGCAAGGTGCAGTTTCCTACAAGCTCCCATGCCCTATCAGAGTAATTCATAACATTTTATCCAGCACAAGTAACAAAAAGTAAACACAAATACATTTTTTGTCCAATTGAAATTTCCCCACCCTTTCTTGACTTATACTTCAGTTTTAAAGACTGGCCAAATAAATAGTTCATACAGTGCTTCCCAGAGGTGCTCAGATTTGAGCTTCAACAAATCCATAGAGGGAAGGAGTTCCATAACTTGGGAGACAACCAATTTATCTTCATACCTATGATGTTTGAAATTGACACACACATTGTAGTATTGACAGGGCATCCTCAATGTATATCAGAGATTCTAAAGGGGCAAATGGAAGCATGCTGGGTTTAAACTATTCACTTTGACAGGGTTGGATCTGGCAATCTGTAGACACTTGGACTGTGAGATCTCCCCTGACCCAGTTTTGATCCTGGAAAAGTTTATTATCAGGTTTGAGTACTCGCATATGCCAATAGCCACATGGGTTAGGTGGCTACAGTGAGGAAGGTGTAGAATTGCTCTATTCTTTGTCTTCTGTCAGTGGAACTCCATTCATGCAAGAGGAAGAAAGGGCAATCTTGTTCCCTTCTTCCTCCTGACTACAGCAGCCTGATTGGTGCACCTACGAGTACACTAGTCCCTAGACCCAGGGCAAAAAAATGAGATCAGAAGCTGTTCCAGGGGATGGTTTCCAGGATCCAAGCCATGGTTTATAACTAGCACCTCCATTTGGTCAAGGAGAACCAAAACCCACTGCAGTGCAGACCACTGGTGTGACAACACATTTTCCAGAGAAAAATCTGCAAAGTATTTTTGGGGAGGAGGCAGCAAATCTAAACATAACCAAGACATTTATAACCATTTTCGTATCAATTGTCACAAAATACAAATAATAAATAGCAGTGCTTGATCACCTGCCATTTCAACTCACGTCCTACTCTCTGATTATGAGGAAGCCAATCATTTGACAATCTGCATGCATTCAAATGAATTTGGATGAGTTCGTTTGCACGATCATGGCACTCTTGTATAATTTTCTTGCCAAGTGCCACCTCCCACCTCTTATTTTTTAAAGGCACATTGTAAAATGGGGGGGGGGGGGAAATCTGAGATTTGAGTTGATACGTACTTCTTAGCGTCTGTGTTCCTTCAGTATCAGCTAGTCAAACCATGAATCTTGTGATCAGTTTTTGATCTGCTAAATGCACAGTGCAAAAAGCAGGCAATGCAATCTACTGATGTTGAGCATCTGAAGGACTGATCAGCAGCTGCCAACTGGTGATCAATTACAGGCCATTCTATGCTTTAGGCAAGGGCCAAACCACGCATTGTGCTCGACACGATTTGCCAATAGGGACTTGCGGTGATACTGCAGCTGCAAGTTCTCAGCGGCAACTCTTGTGTAAAAGCACGACAGAGGCCTAATTCAGAACAAGACTGCAGTGTGAGGGGAGAAAGGGCTCCTGCTTGATCCCTGTGCCCTTTCCAGGAGCTGAAACAGCCTAGGGGCCACATTATTTGCCTGTCGGGGCTGCATAACAGGGCAAATAACACACACCAGCAGCTCTTGGGCTGTTTCAACTCCAGAAAACAGCATGGAGGAAGGCAGGATCCCCTCCTCCTCCCTGTGGCACAGTCCTGTTTCTAACTGGGCCCCTGCTGTGTTTCTCTCAGTTGCAATATAACTACCAGTCCCCACGGTGAACTCATGTAAAGTGTAACATGTAGTTTGGCCCTAAGGCAGTCAGTCCAAATAACCGTGAACCTAGAGGAATACCGCTTCTAGTTCAGTTAATGAGATGATTCAGTTCAACTGGGCAAAAGTAGCTGCAAACACCAAGCAGCTTCTGCTCAACATGGTATTACATTTGAGACAAACTTTGCCAGGGAATACTGGGGTAATTTTACCTGGAGCCCACCTTCTGTGTTACTGAGGGAGTCTGAACAAGGTACATTTACCTAGTGAATACGTTCACCGCATAGTTCTCAATATATCCAATAATAAGCTTTCTTCATTAGCTTTAAAATGAGTAGCTTCTGCCTGACAAGGTACAGGACTAACTATGTGAAGACCAGGGGAAAGAACTGGAAGACCGGCTTGAGCAATAACAAACCATTTGAAGCATATGTAAGTGGTGCGAATTAAATGCATAACAAACCTCTGCTTTGGCCCAGAAGTTATCTTTACTAACTCTCTTGATCTCAGACAGGGCATTTGTTTTCTGGTAGACAGATCCCTGTTATATAAAGAGAAACACATTGTTTGAAACAATTTAATCTCTATTTTTAAACAAATGCCAGCAAGTTGGTAACATACTTTGTACCTTTGGTGTTACCATACAGAGAATAAATGTTTCTCAAAGCATTTTTTATTCTACCCAAACCACTCATGAGGCAATTCCATCCCCAATTTGATACGAACTCTTACGCAAAAAAGTAACATCAGCACATTAAGCCAATGCAGAACTGCCATATGAAAGCTCAGCTTTGCAAGTAATCACAAGCAATGTACAGGACCCAAAACAGATTTACTAAACAGTCTGCCTGCCTGGAGTGTCACGTCATAGCTTGGAGAAGCAAATCTGAAAAGATACATGTATCGAAGCACTGATTATTTACTCTGGGTGAAAGGAATTCATAGAACATGATACAGAAATTGTTAATCAGTTTGGTGTAGTGGTTAGGAGTATGGACTCTAACTTGGGAGAACTGGATTTGATTCCCCTCTCCTACACATGCAGCTGCTGACCTTGGGTCAGTTACAAGTTTTTTCAGAGCTGTTCTCTCTAGAGCAGTCCTCAAAATAGCTCTCTCAGCCCCACCTACCTCACAGGTTGTCTGTTGTGGAGAGGGGAAGGGAAGAGGGGGAGAAAGTCTCAGAGTCTTCACTACCCAAAGGAGTCTCAGAGTGACTTACAATCTCCTTCCCCTTCCCCTCCAAAGAGCTTGTAAGCCACTCTGAGACTCCTTCGGGGTATAAATCCAATCTCTTCGCTATATTGCTGACTAAAAATACAAAAAAGCTGCCCCTGGTGGGCAGGGAAAATGGCTGCCATGCAGGTGGGACCCAAAAAAAGGCAAACTTTTCCATCGACACAGTAGGTATTCAGGCTTTGCTGCATTCTTTCCCAAAACTCAGAGAAAAGCCAGAGAAAACCTGGGAGGTGCATGAACACACCACAACGCTGTAGGGAAGCAGGTGGACGGGACGGACGACTTCCCAGCAGCATCAAACCCAGGGAAAATAATGACACTTTCCTGTACCCCAGGGACTAAAAGACACAGGCATGGGGGCCCAGTGGAGGGGGGGGGGGGGAACAGGCTAAACAGGCTTAGCAACGTATATCCTAAAACCAACTAAAAGTTTCAAAGCAAAAGGAGAGACTTTCTCAATTTTCTTATCTGCAAGATGGATTTTTTTTTATAAAAAAGCAAAAAGACCCTCACATGCTTAATATGATTAAAGACCTCTGCCTTAGCTCTCCAGAGTACAGTACTAATGGTTTACCCTTCAATTTCCTTAAACTGCACCCAAGTCCAACATTTCTTCCCTTACAATCACTGTCAGCTTCCTTCTCACCACAGCAATTTAATACAACAAGCAGAAGAAAAGAACCCCACTCAACTGTCACAGCAAGATGCCCAGAAAATAAACAATGGTTCTTAAATGTGGCAGTGTACCGCCTTCCCCACAAGAACCTACACAGATGTTGAGATCATCTGGTGAGATGCTGCTTTACACGCTATCACTAGTGGAGATTCAACAGAAGGCAAGGTGTAATAAGAATTTTTGGTGGCAGAATCAAGATTGTGCAATGTCTTCCCCTACGAAACATGACTAGCACATTCTCCAGCAGCCTTTAAGAGGGCAGTTAAAAACTTACCTCTTGTGCCAGGATTCTGATTTGATGTAAGAGACCTGAAACCTCTGAAGGATGGTTGCTTTTTATAACTACCCCGGCGGCTTCCTTGACAGATAATTTGTTACTTGTGGATTTTACTTTTATGTCTTGTGACAACACTTTAACAAATAAAGCTCAGATGCAAAGTCTGCTTCTGTACAAGCTGCCTTGAGCCCATTTTTTGGAGTATGGCGGGGTATAAATTTAATAAATAAACAAACAATCAATACAAATAGTCCTTTTCCTCTTGGTTTCTACTTACCAATCTGAGCATGTACTACCCAAATCTGATACATTATCTCTGCCATTTTAAAAGTTCCCAGGATTTAAGTAAACCACCACTTCTCTGAAGTCTACCTAGAAGTCTTCCATATCTTAGCTACATACATTTTTTGCCAATATAAATACAGCATTAAGTTGCTCTCCGTGTGGATACAGTCAAATGGAATTGAATCTAGGTCAATAGCATGCAAGAGAATAATTTTAAGAGTCAATATGACAAGTGGGGGAACTGTAGCAGTGCCACCATGTCATCCAGAAGCAAGCAGCAGTGGCTCAGGTGAGGAGCTGGCTCCCACTTCTCCCCCCCCCCCCCACCGCTGCCCTCCTTGCCTGCAGTGCCAGAGGGGGGATGGATCCAGGTCTTCTTCCCCCGCCTTCTTCCTCACCATTCCTTGTTGCCCACCCACCCACATGCCTGGCATAAGCAGTGACAGGCAGATGCTACTCCTTTTTCCAAAGTGGCAGCTGACATAATGTCACAAGATCTCAATCTTTCCTGAAAATGTTAATTTTAAAAACAATATCTTTTTTATATTTTTTGCAATGTCTGCTACCTGTAGCTGTCCCCATTCCCTGGTTATTTTGATCTGCAAAGGAGCCAGGTTCAGAATTAGATATATGACACCTACCAATTTTCCACACGTATTTTTCCAACAGAAGACAAGAAAACTGCAATTACAGGGCCTTGCCACAGAAGATACAAAAGTGTTCACACTACTTCCAGAAAAGAGAACTATAAATCTTTTGCTGAGGTAATATGGTTGTACATTTTTAGCTGTTACTATATCAGAGACACGCCATTTACGAAAGCTTGTAACTAGATTTCCAAATGGGTTCCAAGTGCTATCTTGACATGCCTTTTCAAAATCCACTCCCCACACCTTTGTATAGAGAAGCTAAATAAAATTCTTGCAGGTATGAATTGAATTATACAGTACTGTGATCACAAAACATCAGTCATGAAAGAATTTTGAGTGGCACTGTAACTCCTATACATGAAGAGTATGACAAACCGAAGATTGTACCAAGGTCTTACATTCTGCCAAGTCTTTCTACACACATTCTCAATTGGATGTTAACGCTGCCTCTTTAGGTGTGGGGTTTTTTTTAAAAGAAAAAGTGAGAACTAATTCTAAATGTACAAAGAAAGAAACAGCCACGGATGACTTTTTAAATATCTCAGCAGGGATAACTTTCACATCTAATTCTGTAGAAGGGCTTGTTGCCCATCAGTCCCAGAGATACACTTGCAGAATTTGCCAAGTAGGCCAGGAATTCTGCCTGGGGATATAAAAGTTACCTTTTTCTCTTTAAACCTTTCAGCCAATGCACATAGATTTCAACATTGATCAAAGCAGATCCTCTGTATTACCACAATGAAGTTCCAAGACAAACAGCCTTGTGTGAAGAGCTGTACTTGGCTTACTTAAGGTTTACCCTCAATGCAAGAGATTAATTTTGGTTCAAGTCCCAGGCAGAAGAGCCCAGCACCCCAGTTATTCATCTGAGTAACTGAGCAAGCAATACTAAACGGCTTTACTCAGAAGGAAGTCCTATTATACTCAATGAGGGCTGCGGTGGCTCAGAGGTTAAGACGCTGAGCTGCAGACCGGAAGGTCAGTAGCTCGGCAGTTCAAGACCCTAGTGCCTCATGGTGGAGTGAACTCCCGTCTCTGGCCCCAGCTCCTGCCAACCCAGCAGTTCGAAAGCAAGAAATTGAAAGTAGATAAACAGGTACGGCTTCGGTGGGAAGGTAACAGCATTCCGTGTGCCTCGGCGTTTAGTCATGCTGGCCACATGACCATGGAAATGTCTTCGGACAGCGCTGGCTCTTTGGCTTGGAAACGGAGACGAGCACTGCCCCCTAGAGTCGGGTTTGACTGGCTTTCGAGCAAGGGAAACCTTTACCTTTACATTCAATGAGAGCTTACTCCCAGAAAAGTATTCTCAGGATTTCACTGTCAAACCCAGATTCCCCATCCTGTACACCAGAACTCTTAGGAGCAACAGCCTAGAGGAACTCACCACTGGAGGCTGAGGACTTGCATCCTGAAATTTGCTGCCTTCTTTGTGAAAGTTGTAGTTTGCTCCTGAAGCCTTGGCCACTTTCTCCATGATAACTTCAGGTTCCACATCCTCCTCAGCCCGAGCATTTATCGTCACATGAGCACCCTATAAAACAGTGCAGACAAAGCGCAGCTGAAGGTCAGGGAAGTATATCAAGGTGCTAACTGTAAAGCCAGCTTCCTGTGTATACCCCACTATAATCTACTGCCCCATACTAGGGTTCAGCAGTACTGTTAGGGAGCTTATTTTTCCTGCAAAAAGCAATACCCAGTCACCACAAGCCAGAGCTGTGAAGGGCAGAAATTCAAAACAAAAGAACAGACATGGCCAAGCAGCATTTAAAAATTCCTATTTTGTTTTTTTCCCCTGTACCAACTATGGAGATGCAGCAGATCAGAGTTTAGAGTGGTCAGCAGTCCACAAATTATAGCCTGGAGAACTATTAAGTCTAAAAAAGATTATGACAGTAGCTCAAAAGAGTCAGGAAAAGGAAATGCAAATTAAAAATAGGACCTTCTTCCCCACCAGTATTCATTTTTAATGTTCACATGTCAAAGGAATAAACCAATAAGAAAATCAACAGCAGGCCACAAAATTTGGCATTCATGGTTACATGTTCTAGTGTCAGGCAAATACTACTATATTCGTCTCTACTCCCATTCTGGAGACAGGCTGAACTGCTTATATTTCACGCTTGTTCCTAGCAAAGACAAGAACTGTGAATCATATGCACATCTTGGATGAGAATATCAGTTTGCATTTCTAAAACCTTCTCTGGCTCCCAGTTCAGGAAGTGTCTGCTGAACATGTTAAAACCAAAGAGTGTCTGAAGAAAAACTCAGTCCCCCATTCCTCCCCCGATCCTTCAGCAGTCCTTGGCAAAATCTTCTGTAAAACGAACCAATTAGCATATTCAAAATTAAGCAGATTCCACTTATTTGTGCAATGTATTCTGTGCACAGAACTCGAGGTGGGGGTGAGTGGATATATTTGGATCACAGACTACGACAGATGTGGACACAGGAAAGCCTAAGCTATAACATGGTGTACTGTTCAAACATGTTTGGAAAGTAACATCTCCCCTTGGGCCTAAGAACCTGACTTCATGTAGCTTGAACTGAATACTATGACCCAAGCCTGGGATACCTGGCAAGAAATAAAGTAATACTAAAAGGGCTAGAGGAGCCCAAACTTGTAAGGGTTTGATACTAAAGACTAAATGGAAAACTGAAATACTGCAAGCAAGCTCTTCCAGTTACTCAGTTATTCCCTCTCTTTAGGTTGTGTTGTATAGCTTGGTATCTGGTGCTTGCTTAATGGCCTTTGACTGGCTGGTAGCCAATACAAACCACTGGAATGTGAGTCACACCTCATCTGCCTTGGTGGGGTCTGAAGGAAGCCCGTTTTGTGGTTTGAATCTGGCCACTGCGCAAAAACCCTGCAGCTTGTTGGCAAGCAGTAGCCTTTGGGAGATGCAAGAATGTGTTGCAGCTTTGGAGGGGCGGAGAGAAATCTGATGCTGTTCCAAGACTAGTATTGCCTATTAGGGTGGCTGTCTGCTTCCTCCCCACTGCTCAACTTCTGAACAGGCTATCATAAAGAGGACTATACCCTTCTAAGGCTCTCTCCCCATAAGGAAACTGGCCCTGTGTGCAGCTGCTCCAGAAACATCCCACTCAGGGAAACAGGGGGAACACAAAGCATTATTTTTGAGCTTCCAGGAGGATTTGCCTTTTGCACAAAGACTGCAAAGCTGTTTATGTGGGAGGGCATTCAACGGAAAGAAAAGGGGATTATGGAGAATAAAATAGAGATCAAATACCTTTAAGAAGTTTGCTACAGTGCTGACGTGGTTGGCACAGGCTCCCTTTCTCACATCGTTAACACCTTCGCCAGTCTACCAAAAGGAAGCATCAGAAATTCGCATACAGTTCTTTAAACTAACATCTTGTTGATATCTCACTCATCAATTATATAAAATGAGCTCAGCTAATAACCCAACATGTTGGAAAAAATGCGGCCAAATTGGTGCATATCTACATTGTTGGTGGGATTGTCCAATGATACAGAAATTTTGAAAAGAAGTGACAGAACAAATCAACATGATCACATCACAGTCGCTGTCATACAAACCCGAAATATTGCCTTTAAATCTATGGGATGAATCTATAAAAAAGAACAATAAAGACTTAACTGCTATACTTTTAGCAGCAGCTAGGCTGACGATAGCAGCAGCATGGAAATCCTTCACCTACCTTATCTGAATGGCACGAAAAAATATGGGATCAGTTCGTAATGGCCAAAATCTCAGTCTCAATCCAAAGAGCACAATCGACTTCTATTCCAACGTGCTCCAAATTTGTGCATATATAGGCACCAGTACTAAGTTTCAAAGCAGCAAAAGAGCTACTCCCCTTGAGACTGATCTATCACAAATGGCTTTACCGGTTAGATAGCTCTGAAAATGACAAATCACTGAGATATCCATCTAGTTAACTAGACCCTTTCTAAGACTAATACAGGAACATCATTGAATCAAATTATAATTTTGGTTGACAGATATAGGAAACTATTTAGGAGTTGCTGATATTTACCTAATGTTTTTGTTAATATTATTGCTGTAATTGTAACATGATGTTAAATTTCAACATAATTGTAATTCTGTAGTAACTAATAAAATGTAAAAAAAGAAGAAAGAAATTTGATGTTTGACCCCCTATTTAATGGATAAGATACTGTACATACATGGAGCTGCCAACTTGCACATGGAGGACAAAGGATAAGGAAAAGAAATGTCACATAATAGACAAAAAAAGTAGGTAGCTGTGTTGGCTCAAAGAAAAACTCAAAAAACAAAAGTTATATCATACCTTTTATTAAGATCAACCAAAATAACACAATAGAGTGTGCAAGCTTTTGAGTTCTCTAGAACTCATCATCAATCTGGATGTTAAAAAAGGGGAGGGGGAACACCCCAGTTACTGAAAGCAAATATTAGAATGAGACAAATACCTAACTGTACTTTGCCTTCATTCAACTCTCCCCATCTGTGTGTTTATATTAACTTTATTGATTTACTTTATTATTGGTTTATACTAACTTTACTGACTTTATAAGAACTGCTAATTACATATTGTTTTGATAACAGATTAGTTATATTTGGAAAATATAGAACTATATATACATATCGTCGTAAACACTGTTCCACTGACTGTTATTAATGTATTTTGTTTAAATACAATAAAAAAGTTCTTTTAAAAAAAACTTTACTGACTTTATTTATAACCATTTATAATTATGAGATCCCTCTCCTACACCCTAGGCCAGAGACTGTTATATGAAGAATACACAGAACACTAGACTAGACTGTTTACTGATATCAAATCCCTCTAACTTCCATGGAAGGAGTGCTCATTGGGACAGCACTAAAACCAGGCAACCCTCTCCTGAACCAGAATTCCATTCCAGCAAAGAGCCCCTCCCCCCCCCAGCTTCCAGTTGCCATCCACGGGGCCATCAGAAAGTGGGCCAGAAGGAACCAGGTAGCCCTTCCCTCTGCCTGAATCCAGCTGAGCTGAGAATCCTCTCTATGAAGAACATTTATACTGAACTTTAATCATAGGACTTATTACAATTTGATTCCCTTGAGTTGCTTTTGGAACAAATTCCTGGCCGAAACACAAAATTCATAAGTAAAAATATAGTAAAAAATGAGTAAATCAGGGGTGTCAAGCCTATGGCCCGTGGGCCAGAACCAGCCCACCCAGGCCTTTAATCCAGCCCAGGAGTGGGGCTCTCTTCTCGCCCACCCTCCCCTGCCCACCCTCGCTCTTCTGAGCTTGAGCTTCTTTGGAGTATAAAGAGCAGAGGGTGGGGCTGCCTCTGAGAGCAGGAAATAAAGGGCGGGGCTGCTTCTGAGCAGAGAGCACAGGGCGGGGCTGTCTCTGAGAGCAGGAAGCAGAGGGCGGGGCTGCCAAACTTCCCAGCAACCGCTCCCGGCCTTTGTAGTCTTCCTCACAGATAGGAGCTGGGGGGGGGGGGATGTCCTTCTGCTGTGATCCTTGTGCGTCTTTTTTACTTTAAAACTTGCTTTGCAAAATCCCACTATTTCCCCACCTTTCTAATTTAGGGAGGCACGTTTTAAGGGCACGGGGAGGGGAAGGTTTGGGACCAGCCAGGTTCTTCTCCTGGGTCCTAGGCTTAGACCTGGAGGTGGGGGGGGGGGGGGGGGAGAGAGGCTTGCAATGCTCAGCCATTTTATGTTCTTCCCCTGGGTCCTAGGCTCAGACCATTTATATGTGAAGCTTATATTTTTAAGGGGGGGTGGGACTAACCACAGTTAAAATATAGAATTCAACAAACTCAAAAAACTTTAGTTTTGCAGAGAAATATTATTTTTAACACACACACGCTTCTTAATGTGGGGGTCCAATAGCTGCTGTAATATCTTTAATTTATAAAGTCCTTTATAAAGTTTGTATCTCTGCTACTTGGCACTACATTTTATAACACACATGGCCTACCAACTAGCACCACTAAGGCAAATCTATTTACCCACTTTCCAGCAGCTATTTTTCTTTCCGGTCTGTTTATTCTTAAATATTACCATGTGTTTACTTTTTCACTCAGCATTTCCCTGACAGTTATGATGTGTATCAAGAGGAACTAAAGACTGCTAGGCTGCTGGATCACTCTTGAATCTTTTGTGAGTCGCTGATGTGATCACCACTGATATGAATACGTCTACTATTCACCAAGAAGCATACAGTATATTTGTATTTTTAGTTCTTTAAATATTTAGAAATGTAATCTGAACAAATAAAAATACTTCACCAGCAGCCCGCTCTTGAGTAAAGAAACACAAGATGTGTAAAAACCTATAGTCAATGGGACTTGCCCCCACATCAAAAGTACATAGGATTGGCTCTGACCTGGACAGCCCAGGCAAGCCCAATCTCGGAAGCTAAGCAAGGCAGACCCTGGCAAGTGCTTGGAAGGACGACCTCCAAGGAATACCAGGGCTGGGATGCAGAGGCAGGTTATCATGCCACCTCTCTAAAATGTCCTAGTCCCACTAGGGGTTGCCAGAAGTCACCACGATTTTCAGGCTTGCTCGCTCGCAAGCAAACACACACACACACACCCATACACCCCTCCCAAAAATTGTAAAAAAAAAAAAAGTACATAGGATTGCAGCCCCAATGTTTCTGGCTTTTTCCACCTGGAGGCAGCCACTGAAAGAAGCTGAGGCTCAATGGAATGCTTTACATATAGACCCCAGGTTCATTTCCCAGCTTCTCCAGTTAAAAGGACCAGGCAGTAGGTGATGTGGAAGGCCTATAGCTGAGATCCTGGAGAGCTGATGCCAGTCTGAATAGGCAAGACTGACTCTGATGGACCTGATTCACTATGGCTGCAGTCACACACAGTAAATAATCCACTTTCAATGCACTTTCCAACTGGATTTTGCCAGTTCACACATTAAAATCCAGTTGGAAAGTGGATTGAAAGTGGATTACTTACTGTGTGTGACCGCAGCCTATAAGGCAGCTTCATGAGTTGTCCACTGTGATCAGAAAAGGAATTCTGGGTCAATGAAGGGATCTCTACCTCTTGACTTTGCAAACATTGTCAGTAACCATTTTATACTTAATTATTTCATTACAAAGAAAGGAGTACTGTATCTTTTTTATAAAGAAAAATATGACCCTTAAAAGTTGCAGAAATAAATGGAATAACTTTCCACATACCCAATTGACAAGTACATATTTGGGCAACCCGGAGTTAGGGTCTTTCACCCTGCAGAAAGCGTACATCACTTTCCCACTGTTGAGTTCTTCCACCATCTCCTCCAGACCACCATCTATATATCATCATTTGACAAGAAAGAAAGAAAAGTAAAGTGAAAGTAACCCAACAGCATCAACCAAAACCTGTCATGCAAGTACAGAACACTAGATGCACATACTGTACTATTACAAAATGTGATTTCTATTTACTTGAATTGTTTACCAATATGGGAGCTGGAATCCAAAGAATTTTTTTGGTTCAGTGCAAGGGGGGTGTTTGGCTTGCCCCCCATCATGACTATCTGCTTCTGCCCCCCACATAGTCAATTCTAGTTTGTGTCAAAGCGGTTTCCTGTGCCAAACAGGGAGCTACAGTTCAAGAAAAAGGTCTTTGGGCTACAGAACTAGCTCCACAGTTATTTGGACCATCATTTACGTAACTCTACCAATACAGCTGGTCTTCCGCAACATACAGATGGACATGAAAAATTCCACATTCAAATTCTGGGTCAACTTGTGAAGCATGCTAGGTGGCATTAGACTAACCCCCCCCCCAAAACCCTCTTTCAGCCTAACCTAACTTCTTGCACAGCTTTTTGAGAGCAAGGGAGCTAGGAATTGTTCAATGCACTATATACTCTGAATGTGAAACAATGAAAAGAGATTTGGTAACAGTTACAAGCTGCTATGAATTTATATCGGAAAATCCAGCCGTTGTGGTTGGTGCAGTTACCAAAGGAACATTTATAGGCACTATTGCTTAATTGAACCACTAAGCAAGGTCAAAATATTATTCTAGAACTATTACCTAAGGAGTCACAAAAACTAACCACTCTTGCAGTTGTCAAAGTGCCTACTGAAGTTGCTCAGGGAACTCAAAGCTGAGTAGCAGGACTTAACAGTTATAACTCCTCAGTAGATTAGAAAAACAACAAGACCTAGCAAACATTCTTAAGTGCAAGCTTCAGGAGAACAGGTACTTGAAGTGCAGTTGGAAGCACCGGGCTGTTCATCTTTTTTTCCACACCATTTTTACCACCCTGCCCCCACCCATAAAAACAGGCTCTTGCTCTGCAATTCCCAGCACTTCCCTTGGCCCATCCTACCTGCCACAGTTCCTACCATTTCACTCTTTGCTGCCAAAAAACATCTAAGTGCTACAGCGACAAAATGCACTCTCTGTACAATTAAGATATTAAAGCATCACTGGCCGATTTCCATAATTTGTGCATTTGAATTTTCACAGCAGAACCTGAGGGCGTATGTCTTGGCAGAAACTGGTATCCTTGATGCATGAAGGTGGTACATCCTGACAATCTCACTTGCGGTCTGGATCTAAACATGTTTCCTCAGAAGGAAGCCCCACCAGGTTTGATGGGATACAATTTCCTGTTAAATAAGCTTAGGGACTGCGGCCTTAAGAAAGGATATTTTTCTTAGAATTTGGTGCAACAGCTTCAAAAGGAAATGCAGTTTACCCGCAAAGTGGTTCCTCCCCTCCCCTCCAACGAAACAAACAGACTTCCACTTGGTAAACCTTTTCTTCTTACAATAGAAGACTTCCTTCACGTTGTTTTTTAACAGTCATGAATTTTAGTTCCTCTCAATAGGAAGCAGCCATCCGCAAACACGCAAAATGTGAACAGCCTAATACTTTCGGTCCAAGCCACAACTGACCTTTTACTTCTCCTCATGGGTAATCTTCCCCAAACTAAGGTTAGTGAACTACTCAGCACTGTCAGCTACTTCTCATTTCTACAGCTAAAAAAAACACCCCTAGAAGATCAATGTTCCTGAACTCAAATTCTCTTTTCCACAGATCCCCACACTGGGGTTTCCAGGGAAAGAGGCCCAAAGCCCTTAATAGTTGTATACACAGAATAATTTCTGTTGGTGTTGCATTAGGATAGATAAAGCAGCCCCATGGAAGAAGCTGCACCTGCCAGAGGTTTTCTACACATCTGGTAAAAGCATCAGAGTCCTCCCGTCCCCAGGAAGAATGGACTTGGTAATATCAAAGGATGTTAACTTTAAAACCACAATATCACAATCTGATTTAGACATCATACCAAATCAAGATTTCCACTTCATCATAGGTTAAAAGTCATGGTTTGAGTCTCCAAACATAAAGGTAAACTACAGCATGTTTTAGTTCCATTTGTCAGCTTTCATCTTCCATCTGCCTGGCACTCCAACAGCTATAGTACAGGGACCTCCTGTAAGTATGCGTGTTAAGTGCTGTGAAGTTGCTTATGGCGACCCTATGAACCAATAACCTTCAAAATGTCCTGTTGTTAAAGTCTTGCAAACTGAGGGTCATGGTTTCCTTGACTGAGTCAATCCATCTCATGTTGATTCTTCCTCTATTCCTGCTGCCTTCAACATTTCCTGGCATTATTGTCTTTTCCAGTGACTCTTGTCTTCTCATAATGTGACCACAGTATGATAGCCTGAGGTACAGCAATACCCATAACTTTGTCCATTCAAACAGCATGCCAAGCCCAAGTTAGCACAAACTATGATTTCTGTTTCTGGTTTACATGGCTGAAAACAATGGTTTGTCAATACAGACTGCCTCACTAACCAGTTACACCTCCTAAACTCTGGTTAGATCTAATGAAGAAACTGTGTGCACACAATTTGGAGGAGAAAGTTTAATGTGAAGTTTCTGGCCTTTAGAGATTTATATACTTCAGCCAATCAATGCATGGTGGCAATAGGGATGTTACAAAATAAATGCAAGAATGTGTTTTTGTGCATATAACAAATTTAGAGTCCAATGGCACCTTTAAGACCAATAAAGTTTATTCAAGATACGAGCTTTCATGTGCATGCACACAAAAGCTCATACCTTGAATAAACTTTTGTTGGTCTTAAAGATGCCATTGGACTCTAATTTTTTTATACTGCTTCAGAACAACACAGCTGACCAACTGGGTCTATTTTTGTGCATATGGTAGATTCATTGTAATTCAGACACTTCCCTTCTATTCAAAAGTTTCTTAGTACTTAGCACTAATATCATGCTGTTTAGCCTTGCCACATTATACGTAACTCCTCACACATTAAATAAAATGTTAAATCAGGCAGCTTGCCCAGTAGTCAGAGGCAGATCGGCCATTAAGGACACTAGGAAAAATCCCCAGTGGGCTGGTGGCCTGAGAGGCTGCCTTCCCCCACTGCGGCCAACCCAAGCAAGGAGTGGCCCTCATCACATTCTGGTCAGTTCGCATAGTCACCACAAAGAAGCCAGGTGTCCCAATCCTGTATGGGGTGGAACAGCAGCTGCTACCACCATGAGGAAGACAGCTGCCCTTGCCCCATGCAGGGCAGCCGCCACTGGTGCTTGGGAGCCAGTTTTTGGTCCTTCCACCACTCCACTTGGAGGGGGGATGGAGCTCTTTCCAGGGCCATTTTGGCTTCCCAGTCCACCCCTACTAGTAGTTCGCCTTTTCTTTCCATCTTTTCTTGTATCCCTTAAAAGTATGGAAAGGTCGCCTTTAAGTTTTCTAAGCTCTATGTTTCACTTCCACATAACCCAAAAAAACACTCCATATATATTGTACTGCTTCTTTTCCACTGTCAAAGAGAAGGGATATTTCCACATTGCTTCCCACACTCCATTTCACAGGGCTGGGGCTGGGACACTTCCCAGGAACTACCTTGTGCCTGAACAAGCAGCAACAGGCATAAAACTACGGGACTACTCCTTTGGTGTACGCAGAAAAGAGACATGCAACTGGAACACTGTCTAACAGATGCCTCAACTGGATCATGTTGCAAATTGTACATATAGAAATCATAAGCCAGAAACAAGTTAGGTGGGTACCACCCAAGCCGGAGCTAAACAAGCAATACAGTCATCTCTAGATATATACTCTCAGCCATTAAAAAAAAGTTAATGTCACACATACTGAGATAAACTTCCCAAATATACTCACCTCCAGTACCAGCTACTCTCAGGTCATTGCTGTTGCCTTCATAGGTAAACAGGGCCCTTAAGAAGACAAAGCAAACACTGAGATAAATCAAAGTAACTATTTAACTCACACAATTATAAACAATTACATTAACAGGGTTAGCATCTTCATATTACCCTGTCTCAACAATTATCCATGGACATCTTTAGGGCCAACACGGCTGTTCATTTCTATGCCACACTCCTCTCACTATTTTCACTGTGGTTCTACCACATTGGTGTCCTGTTATTTCCTGCCCATTCCTGACAATTTTTCACCTCTCCAGGACCACCTTAGCTACTGGCCATCCCACTCTCAAGCAATGCTCCCTCTAAACTGTGGAGCCTTGTGAGCAAAAATTCTACTTTGTGAACCACTAGCATTAAAGTTGTGAGTGAGCAGTTTGGCTACTGCATAAGTTAGTTTGCTCTGGAGCCATCCTTCCTGAGCTGAAACAAATCTGTGAGCTGGAGGCTAAAAAACTGTGAGCTAGCTCACACTAACTCAGCTTAGATGGAACACTGCTCTCAAGTCTAACATCATTCCTCTTCCCATCTCCCAAAATTCTCATATAGATGATCATGCAATTAACAATTCTCTTTAAATTGCCAATCAAGCTGCACATCTGCCTATCTACAGATCAATTCACTGTGAGTATAACCTCTGTCATACACAGGCTAAAAAGTTTTCATTACAGCTTCCCTACCACATGCTAATAGGCATCTTTTCTTCCTTACAAGTTCCTCATTACATTAATTTGCCTCCATATCTGCTTGGCTTGTTAGTTCCTGGCAAAACACTGCAAATATCCAGACCCTATGATCCTGGTGGGGGGGAAGGGGGTGGGGGGGGAATTGTTTTGATTTCCCTTGTTTGCAAAAGGCTTTCACACAGAAAGATACTGCATGCTTATCTGCACATGCCACAGCAGTTTCATTTTGAGTTTAAACAGCACTCATAAACCACTGTGACTTTGCAATCTCCCTGAATCTCTGTTGCAACATGGTTTATGACATGCATAGGGCAATCGCCTTTAAAAACCAAACAGTGCTTGACAGAAGCGTCACACAGGCCTAGGAAAAGACTAATACAGCCCATGCCCCTAACATCCAGACCCCAGGTCCTTCTAGTCCCACCAGATTAACACTGTGCGCAGCAACCATGCAGCAGAGTGGATGGAGTGTACATTTGGTCAGGAGAGGCCCTGACCAGCCATGAAGCTCATGAAGTAACCTTGGCATAGCCATGTTCTGTCAAATCTTCATCCCACCTTTTCTTCAAGGAGCTCAGGGCAGCACATATTTATTTAAACATTTTTAGCCAGCCTTTCCTCCTGGCTCAAGGTGGCTTCCGGTAATAACAAGTTAAAACCAAAATAAAATAACAGACCCCACCCCCCATGTACCTCCTTCCCCATTCATAAACCATTAATCTCTCTTCCTCTTCCCTACTCATTTTATCATCACAACAATCCGGTGTGGTAGGTTAGGCAGCAACGACTCCCCCAAGGTCAGCGAGGAGCTTCATAGCTAAGCTTATTGATTTGGCAAACCTTTATCCGACTCTTTCTGCAACAGCGCCCAGGGCAGCGGACACGGCTCTCCCTTCCTCCAGGTTAGCCTCACAACCATCTAATTAGGTAGATCTATGGGTATAGGAAGGGCCCAAGGTCACTCAGCAAGCTTGAAGGCAGAGTGAGGACTTGAACCCAGGTCTCCCATTCCAGTACTAGTGCAAGCAGGGCTTTAAAGCAGGATCTCTACAGTCCTAGTCCAACGCTAGCTATTGCTCCGCACTCCCCACCTTACAGGGCTGCTTTGAAGACACCACAGACACCATTCTTGGTTCCTTGGGGGAAGGCCAGGTCAATAAAAGAGGGGGGAGGCTTATAATTTAGGGCTCCCCTACAAACACCCCCTTCCCCAACCTCATCAAATTTCACAGCCACCCCTTCCCAGAGACACCCCGCCATCACCAGCCATCTCAGACCCACATCTATCTTACGTACACAGCCATTCTGTGCGCGCTGAACCATGCCTCTAGCCCTCACCACACCCACCACCCCAGGTTCGAGCCCAAGAAAGCCCAGCAGCGCTTCCTCCTCCTCCCTGGCGCCCCATGCCCCAGAGTGACTCAGCCCCACTCCTCAGAGGATGCCTTCTCATGCCCCCCGGCCGGCCGGCCGATGGAACCGGCGCCGGTCCCCGGGACAGAAGGCGAAGGGAGAAAGATGGGCGGGCAGGCCGACCCCGCGGAGAGGCTCTCGCTCACCAGTCCGTCGGGCTCGTCGAGGCCACGACCCGGCCATAGGCCTCCTGCAGCGCCGGCCCATTCTTGCTCAGGTTCAGCGCCATGGAGGAGCCGCCGCTGCTGCCGTCGCCACTACTACTACTACCACCACTGCTGCTGCCTCCGCCTGCCTTCCCGCAGCCGCTGGCTCAACCTTCGCCGGCTTCCGGCTCCGCCTGGCCTGGCGCTCAGCGGAGGAGACCTGCGCTTGCTGCTGCTGCTGCACGGGGGCGGGGACGAGCCAGGAGGCGGGCAAACCCACCCGCCTAGTTGCCAGGGTGGTTCAGTTTGAGTCCTCGCCTCCTCGGAACGGTCTGGAGGAGAGGGAGAAGGGGGCCCCGAACTGCAAGTCGTCGGCTGCAAATTGAGACTCTTCACATCTCAGGAAACAGCAATACCGCTGGCCGTATGGGCTCAGAAATTAGGGCTGCCAACCTCCAGGTAGGGGCTGGAGATCTCCCGGAATCACAACTGAACGCCAAGTCTCGCTATCCCCCGACCTGAAGATGCTTCATACCTCAGGAAAGAGCAATACCTCAGCCATATTCCTCGGAAATAGGGTTGCCAACCTCCAGGTGGGGGGCTAGATAGATCCCAGAATTACAATTTCTCTCCAGACTTATCACCTCTATTTATTGTTTATGTACTTTAAACGTGTTCTGTTTCTCCTGGAGAAAATGGCTGCTTTGGAAGGTGGACTGCATGGCATCATACCCTACCAAGGTCCCTCCCTTCCCTAAACCCTACTTTTCTAGGCTTCATTCTCAAACCTCCAGTAATTCCTGAACCCAGACTTGGCCACTGTACTGGGAAAGCTGTGTTTCTCATTTTATTTACTGTTTTTCAAAAATAGTCCCATGCTTCCTCTGACAAGCTCAGAATGGCGTGCATGGTTGGCTGTCCTCTCCTTTTTATCTGCTCAACAACCCTGTGAGGTGGGTTAGGCTGAGAGAGACTGGCCCAAGGTCAGACAGTGAGCTTCAAGAAACAGTGATTTGAACCTGGTTCTCCCAGTCTGACATTCTAACCACTACACCACGATGGTGCCCTGACACCCAGGGATGGCAAGAGCTGCCAAGACTGGCTATCAAGAGGTGACCAAACAAGAGGACAAGCCCTTACAAAGAAGACAAAGTTTGCATATGCTGATTTAAATTTATATACAAATGTACACATAACTACTACAATTTAAATAAAAGTACAGCTTATCATAGTGCAATTCTCAGCTGTTTGAATGACAGCCTGTCATCCCTATGTTCATTAAAAAAAAACACACCTTCAGACAGGAAATGATACTTCAGCCAGTCACTGAGCAGAAGCAGAGCCTGAACATTTCAGAGGAAAGGCCTCAAGAAAAGAAAACATCTGGCCAACCTAATGAAGATTCCTTCTGCCCCCCCATATGCCAAAGCAAATCTCATTACTTGCTCAGGTCCATGCACCCTTCATGATTAGGGTCCCTGGAGTTGGTCTCCCTAGTCCTCTCATCTCAGCAGCCCTGTCTGAGTGCCACCCATGTTCCATCAAAGAACTCAGAATGGCATAACTAGGGTACCCAGGAGTTTCCATTCAGGTATGGAACAGATCCAGTTCTGCTTAGCTTGAACACATGAATCCACCCTATACTGAATTGGACCCTTGGTTCATTGAGGTCAGTACTCAGTTCAGACAGGCAGTGGCCTTTTTCATCATCTACTACCTGGTCCTTTCAACTGTAGGGGCCAGGGGTTGAACCTGGGACCTTCTGCACACCAATCAAATGCTCTACCATTGAGCTACAGCCCCTCCTCATTTGTTTTCAGGCTATATATTGCCCCTGTAGTTTTAAGGGATGTTGACTGTCACTCCCCACCCCCCAGGGTTGCTAATGTCCTGGTGGAGCCTGGAGTACTGAATTACAACTGGTCTTCACATTACAGAGGCCAGTTCACCTGGATGAAATGGCAGGTTCAGAGAGCGGACTCTATAGCATCATACCCCTGCAGACCTCCCTCCCATCCCCCAAATCCACCCTTCCCATATGGAGGTGGAAAGTGCCATCAATTTGCAGCTGACTTATGGCAACCCCAAAGGGTTTTCAAGGCAAAAGACATTCAGAGGTGGTTTGCCATCTCCTGCTTCTCCTAACCAAGTACTAACCAGGGCTGACCCTGCTTAACTTCCAAGAGCTGATGAGATCAGGCTAGCCTGGGCCATCCTGGTCAGAGCACTTTACCCATATACCACTCCCAAATTGCCAGGAATTTCCCAAGCTGGAGTTGGCAACCCTGTTCTTTTCACCCATATATTTGTTACTTTTTTATCCCATTCTTCTTCCAAGGAACTGAGGACATATGTAGTACACAGAAATGATTTTAATCTAAGTCTTAAGGTGTGGTTCACATATGCAGCTAATGAGGTGGCAGAGCCCTGAGATGGCAAAACAGACAATTCCACTTAAACTCACAGGTGATGGGTTCCAGCTTAGAATGTTCCTTTGCATAAAAAAAATAACTCCACGCAAAGAGAAAATCAGAACAGTTGGGAGAGAGGTTCTATCCCTCTCTTTGCTTGCTGTGGCTGTTTTGTATTGGCAGGGAAGATTTAATATAAAAGAGTATCCTGAAATGGGACCTTCCACCCACAGTCTGAAGTGATCCATTCCATTCTACCTCCTCTGGTCTCTGCCACCTCAGTGACTTCTCATTCCCTTGCCATGTGTGAACCAGGCTTAGGGACAAAAACAGATGGGGGGGCACTCCATGTGCATGGATACATGCAGCCATCCATTCACATATAAAGCAGGAATCTTTTTTAATCCACAGAATGAAACATGCAACTGAGGGGACCTGGGCTTTGCCTTATGTTGCTTTGCTCCATTGCTTTCAGCACACTTCTTCCAGCCCAGCTCATTTCTCATATCAGAGTCCTTTTGAAAGTGAAATAAGAAGGGGTCAAAGTGTAGTTCCCTTCACCTGTGTATTTATTTTAAAAACAGATTCCTACACCTGATTTAAATGTGAATGGATTGATGTATCTATAAATACACATGGCTTCCTCTCCCCATCACATCTGGTTTCACCCTTTGTATGCTGAAGCCATGTTCATCATTTGAAATTAAAGAGCAATAACTGCGTTCCTTAGAACACAAACTGATAACTCAGCAATGATTGTGTGGGACAAAACCAAGAAAAATGTATACTATGTGTGTGGCACACAGCTGCTCACTCTTGAAGCCGCTGGGAAAGACACCTTTGAAAATATTAGAGGGCCAAGTCCGTATTTTAAAATAACAGCATCTATTATCTCAGCTAACAGTAAGACTGTTAGTAGATTGATTTGTTTCAGAGAACGACTTCAGCTATGCTACATTCCCATCCATAGAAGGACCCCTCGAATAGGGCATTTGAGTAAGGATTCACCAGTCCTGAATCATCAAAACTTATTGGGAAGCTGTGAAGTTATAATAAATCAAGAGGATGCTTTTATCCATGTAGAGAACTGCATTTTCTTTACCAGATATTGCCAGCCCCATACATGTGGGGTTAGTAAGATACAGATTCAGGTGAGAGGACATAACTGTTAGCTCTTTAAATTATATAAGAAATCAAACAATTTCATTTCTCCATTGCATGTTTATTTTAAACAAATTATTTATGTGTCGCTGCTCTATCACTTTAGTTTCCTCCTTCAGGTCCTCCATGATCTATTTAATTCTAACAAATAGACGTGAACAATTGTTATTAGACTGTAAATCTTCAGTCAGGGCCTTTTTAAAAAGTTGCGTAGAACTACATGCTTTATTATATTATTTCACAATTCCCCACTTCCCTGAACAGCAGGCAATTTCAAGAATAGTACTACAGCATCTATTTCCTTGTAAGATAAGGGTACTAGAGGTTTAATTTTGTAACACTGCTCATTTACAAATATACACATTGAACATGGTGAGGCAGACAAGTATCTGGACAGTGCTCATCTTTGAGACACCATCCATGCCTACAAAAGCAAACAGGATATGCTCAGAGTACCAAGGCACCACAGAACTCAGACTTCAGTCTTCTCTTCTGGCTAAATTTATTAATTTGTACCCTGCTTTTCTCCCAAGTCAGGATCCAGAACATCTTATAATATTGGTAATCGCTCCATCATTTTATCCTCACAACAGCCTTGGCCAAAAGTCACTCATGGCAAAGTAAGGATTGAGGCTGAGTTTCCCATATCCTAAACTGACACCATGACCACTGCACCATGCTGCCAACCCTATTAGTGTCTCCATACAACTTCAAAATAGTTAATTTATGGCTAAGGAATGGAAACCAATCCTTGCTTTTCTCTGTTATTTTAAAGCAATTTCTGGACTCTCCATTAGGTGGCAGAATTGGTCCTATAGTAGGCTTTTGGTTAACAATTTGCTTGGCTCTGCAGCTTCTTAAAACATTCTCTTTTATCATTGTGATAAAACTGGGAACCCGGAAGTGACCCTCTGTATATTTATGTTAATAAGTGCCTTCTGTTTACAATTATTCTTGCAATAGGCAAATTATAAATGGGAGGAACTGGTTTCTTCCCATTTGAGCTCCTTACATATTTCTTTTTAAGTGTCCAGGACTCTGTTTGAACTGGCAATTTATATTTCTGTTGACATGGTACTATTTCTCTGTGTCCTCTTCCACAGTAGTATACTCATCGTGGCAAATCACTCAATGAACCAACTCCTGATGTGGGCTACCCGCTTCTTCCAAACTGGGAGCACCAAAATTCTCAGCCTGTGCGGATTTTTCTTTTTACCTAGTAACACCCAGAAATCAACAGCAGAAGTTGTAATCTATTAACACTTTCTCTTTTACATCCCTGTCAAATGCTTGGGTGAGCCCTAAGACAGCGGCCTTCAGCCCGTGAACTGGTACCTTAAACACAATCCCACATGCTGGGTTGCAAGCCCCACAGAGACTGCATATTTCTCCCCTGCCCTTTGAGAGAACCTGCTGCTAGTGTGCACACACAGAGAGCAAGGACTGCTGTGCCTCCTTCCTCTTTGCATACATGCTGTGAGAAGCCGGATGGCGAGGGAGGTCACTCAGCAGCAAAGAGGATTCCTCCAGGACTCTGACCTTGGTTTGTTCTTCACTATAGCGTACCTCTGGCTCCCCTCCCCATTTGGAACTGAGTACTAAATGCAGCCGTCTTTTTCTAGAGATACCGCCACAATGGGAAGCAAGCTGTGTGAACACAGGCAGTACAATAGCACTTCCAGTCCCATTAATAAGTTCCATCTGGAGCGAAGTTCACCAAGGAACAGTCATCATAAAAACATTAACAACAGAACTAGCCAACAACAACAACAATAAAAAAAACCTCTGATAAAGTAAGTAACAGGCTGTTGCTAACCACATTTACTTAGAAGTAATGGAACTTACTTAAGCAAGTATGCATGGGATTGCAGCTCAAATGTGAAGTATGCAGTAGTGATTTAACTGACATGACTATTTAGTAGACATGGGCAGACAGTGTGTGGTGATGGTGATTTAAAACGGCAGGTGCGAGCTGGAATGGAGAGCACCCTCATCATTGCTCGAGCACCACAAGCTCAGGATGAAATGCACATGCATTTCTCTTGTACATGTTTCATTTAAATTTCATTTAAGTATTCTAGTTTACTGAACTAGATTCGTAAAAGCAAACATTTAAACGTATGGTATGTATTACAAAAACACAGCATCTTGTCAGTCATTAATTCCTTTCCCTGGAGGTATGCCAAAGCCTGAGTCTGGGCATTTTTACCGAATTATGTAGCACTTTTATTCATGCTAGTAGCATCTGGCACTGTCAACACTGGATGATGGACACATGAGGAGCTGAAAGTATGATTCTTTGGGAGGATCAAGACTGAAGCTAAGGTGGAGTGCTGAGATAAGGGGTGGGGAGGATAAATAATACAGGCTCCTCAGACCCTGAGGCACATCCTAGCATAGATTCTGGAAGCAGAGACTATTGCAGTTCAGGATCTAAACCATTTCATTATAGTATAGCCCTATTACCAGTGTAAAAATGCCCTCCTAAATAGTTGTTTTGCATAATTTAGAGAATGCCAGGAGAGTGGAAGCATTCCTGACCCCCTCAGGCAGGCCATTCCACAAAGTGGGGATCACAACAGAGAATGCACATAGGTGGGCAACTGTTGATCTTGCCCGGCTGCAGGGTGGCATCTGCAGTAAGTCCTGATCGGACAAGCAAAACTGTAATGGTGGAGCATAGGAGGAGAAGATGGTCCTGCAGATACAAGTGCCCAGGGCCATGAAGGATTTTTTAATGGGATAGCCAATACTTTGAACTGAACTTGGTAACTGATGGGCAGTCAATGGAGTGACTGCAGAATGGGAGTAACATGTATGCTTCTGATAATAATTGTTCAGTCTTAGCCATTTAACCACAGCAGACAGATAGTGGCTCAGAACCTTTACCACATCACCAGGAGATACAGAGCTGGGTGTCATCAGCCTACTGATGACAACCAACTCCAAGACTATGAATGATTTGTCCTAAGAGATTTACAGAGGTTGAATGGCATGGAGGATAAGACTGTGCACTGTGGAACCCCACAGGATTGGCCTTACAGTGAAGATAACTAGTCTTCGAAAATAATCAATATCTTGAGGTGTATCTAGAGGGTCTGGAGTTGATAGCTCTTGAATAAAAAATGGTGCTGGTATAGTGTACTGAGCCATGAGTCATCTCTGAGCCATGAGTCATCCCTGGAACTAGTTGAGCTTGTTATCCCCAGAACAATAGCTTACCAGGATCCCGGAGAGGGCCAATAGAGATGTAGTATTATGTAAATAGCCTGTCGTTGGGAGTGAGGTGTGTTAGGGTGTGGTCTGTGCATGCTTCTTAGAGATATTTTACAGAAATGGCTCAGTTGGAGAGTGTCTGTTTGGCAGTCAGAAAGTCTCAGGTTCAACCCTGGCCATCTCAATTTAAAAGGATCAGATAGTGTTGGAATATACATGGTCTATAGTTCACTACTTGAAGAAGATCAGAAGAACAGCCTATAGGAGACACCTGAAGGACTGCTAGTTAGCATAGCCCAATTTCAAATCATGCCCTTCCTATATCCTGATTAGCTCTTTGGAGACTTCCTGCTTCAGCTGAGCCTTTCCCCTTTGTTCCTTTCTCTCACAGCAGCTAGTCAGTTAGTTAAGCCTCTCTCCCTCCAGAGTTTAGTTCTTCTTTAATAAATCAGGTTTTTTTTAAATAGCTGGTGCTCCCCTCCTCTGCATGTTTAAACTCTGCCAACAGATAGTAGGTAATAAAAGACCTCACCTAAGACTCTCAAGAGCCTAGGGTTGCCAGGTCCTACCTGTCTGTCCTTCCCAAGAGCTTCTGCTCCATGAACTTTGTGTGCACGGTGTGATGACCTTACCCAGAAGTGACATCACTGCGCTGCCACCATGCAGTTACACTCTAGTTTTTGGGCAAAACTCTATGGTTTGTGCCCAGTTTTACCATAAACTTTTGCCCAAAAACTGGAGTGTTGCCACATAATATCAGCAGTGCAATGAAGACATTTCCAGGTGATGTCATTGCACCACATTTTGGGGCATTTATGGATGGGGAGGAACTCGCAAAAGCAGGGAACCCCTGTTCAGACAAGGGTGCTGGGAAACCCTACAAGAGCCGCTGCCAGTCAGACACTACTGACTTTAATGGATCAATGGTCTGATTCTGTATAAGGCACATTCGTGTGTTCATAGGTGAAGAGTTGCCAGAAATCCATGTGCACACCATGCACAGATGTATTCCAGCACAGTAAAACAATCCCACAAGGTTATTGTATGTATATTTCTTACTGACAGACCTCATCTTTGCCACTTCTAACAAAGGACGCACAACAGCTGTATTCAGGCAGCAGAAACTTTGTGGATTATGCATCAACCGTGTTATAAGTAACTTTAAATGGTATATTTTCAGTTATGCAAATAAGTTTCCTTTATTGGCTCTTGGTTGATCTCACGCTCTGAATTTTGATGTAGTTTGGCTCTTTAATTATACATGGTCACTGACCCCTGCACTGTGGTGCTTTTGCGTAAAAAAAGGACAGGGAAAAAATAGGATTGCCCCTCACATTTCTGACAAATGACCCGAAAACTAAAAACCTAGTCAAGCAATTTAGTTTCCAGCTGGTTGGCAACCTTGCATCAGCCAAATGAACAAGGCATTCTCAAATGGCCTGGTTGTTCTCAGAAGGAAGGCCTCTCTTATGTCCAATTTCTGGGTGATCTTCTCAGCGACCACATATAAAATGAAGCAGGTGACCAGGGTAGGGTAGAAGATAACAATTTACAATGCATTATCTCCTGTCCTGTGCTCCTTCTAAGCTATGGAGTCTTGTGAGCAAAAATTCTTCTTTGTGAGCTACTGGTGACATTAAAGTTGTGAGAGAGGGGTTTGGCTGCTGCATAAATTAGTTTGCTCTGGAGCCATCCTTCCTAAGCGAAGGCAAAAATGTGTGAGCTGGAGGCTAAAAAAATGTGAGCTAGCTCACACTAACTCAGCTTAGAGGGAACACTGGTTGGGACTGCTGCTTGGGAAATGGGCAGATCCCCTAGAGATGGGTCTTGTAAATACCTGATGATCCTATGCCCTTGATACTGCTACGTCATAATGATGTCATAGCATGTCACGGTCAAATGACCCAGACAGATAAGGTGACAGAAAGAGGATAAAAGAAGTCCCAGGGAGGGGAGCCAAAATTAGGATCCGCAGCCTAGCCGTGGGATGTGGTCACATCTGTGGTTACTTCCTCATAGACATGGTCTTCTACTCTTTTTGAAGAATCACTGCAAGACTAACAGATTCCCCTGAGGAAGCCTCTTGGCAAAACGCCTAGGAGATTTCGGGAATTTACCTGAGTAATAACATTTATATTTTACTTTATTTTGCACCATCGGCCTTGGCCTTATGTTCCTATCTCTTAGTGACTGGTGCAGCTCTTTTATTTTCTCTGTGCTGCTTCCTCATGCACCTGGAACTGCTTGTGATAGAGTAACGATGTGCTCATGAATAAGACAAATTACGCAGGTCTCCCTGCAAAGCTATAGATAAAGATCCAAGGAGAGGAAAGGACTAGGTCTGCCAAGATGCCATGAAGGAAGGCAGCTGGTTTTGCACCCTTGGGGGACTATGCCAGCCCATTGGCATGGGTAGTCCTGGTCTAGAGAAAGAGAATCACAAATGAGCTATGGTGCACTGGAGAGGAAACTCCCCTTCTCCTGCTCTTAAAGTAAGGATACCCCATGTGGCTTCAGATGAAACTGGTCCACTTCTCTAGAAGCTGAGTCAGGGACAAGGCCTGTGAGTAATGGGGAGATTGGGAGCTTCCGGCTAAGACACCAAGTGCTCTATTCTTCCCCAAGTGCTATCTGAGGTGAACTGTCATTAAAAAATTAACGTACCTCCAACCTACCGTGTTAGTTGCACTTGGGGGGAAGGAAAATAGAGCTCACAGGCAACTCCCCCCCCCAACAATTCCCAGTGAAATTTACAAGGGTATAAACAACTGTCCACAGGTTTCCTGAAACCAACAGAATATTTCTGTCTTTGGAAAGTGTAATAAACAAAGCACAGTCTCAGCACCAGCAGATCATTAGGTGGTTTAAGTATAATTGACGCTGCCCAGCAAGCTCCCTTTCTACACACACACACACACACACACACACACACACACGCACCCAACTGAACATGAGGCTGCCTATATTTTATTACAAGGCTAGCCTGCTAGAAGGCGCTAGGATGGGTTGGGGATTCAGACTCTAGATTCCCAGCTCTAGCCCAGGGGTCAGCAACCTTTCATAATTCAAATGCTCCCAAACAATGTCAACATTCAGAGCAGGAGATCAATAAAGAGCCAACATGATTCCACGTGCATAACTGAAAATACAAGGTTTAACATTACTTATAATTGTCACGTTGACCCATATAGTTCCAGCAGCTCAAACACTGGCTGTTATAAGTCATTAATTAGGAAGCAGCACACACAAGGTCTCACAATGAGTAATAAATATACACAAGAGGCCCCTGTGCAATTGTTTTAGTGAACCAGCGTAAATCTGCAGATGGCTCACACTTGGCTTTCTGGCAACTGTTCACATGTATTATTTCTCTTTCTGTAAAACACCTCCAAGCCCTTTAGTCCCATTAAAACCTAACACCCCACCTACCCCTCCAACATTCCTTATTAGAAACGTTTCTTTTTCTTTAAGAGCCATATTTGCAGACCCCTGCTCTAGACTAGGGGCTTATTTCTGCTACAAACATTGCAACTCTGTTCGAGAGCAGTGGTGGGGGGAGGCTGGGAACATCTCTGTCAGCCATAAGTATGTAGTAGGGATGTGGCCAGAGAAATGAGCCACATGTCTCTTAGCCTGTGGGTTGTCACCTGTGGTCCTGCGTGAGCTGGACTAATGAGTCCAGTCACAGCAAAGGATGCTGGAGTACCATAGTACATATGTCTTTGTTCATTTAAACTGCATTTTTGCACCTGTTTCGTAAGCAGCTTGATGTCCTCAGATGTAGGAGAAAAGGGGGTTATAAATACATAGTAGGGATGCCAACCTCAGGTGGAGGCTGGAGATCTCCTGAAATTGCAACTGATCTCCAGACAACATAAATCACTTATTTATTATTTAAAACATTTATTCTATTTCTCTTGGAGAAAATGGCTGCTTTGGAAGGTGGGCTGCATAGAACTATACCCTACAGAGGTCCCTCCACTCCCTAACCTTACTCACCACCCTTAAATCTCCAGGTATTTCCAAACCCGGAACTGACAACTCTCCTTAGAGTGCTGCCTAGACTGCCCTAGCCATTTGATAGAAAAGTCAGCTGACCTCCAAGGACCAATCCTTCCATCAGATTAAATAAAGCCTTTTAGTTTGTCCTTGCCTCCGCAAGTTGTTTTATTGTGAGAGGATCCTGGCAGGCTAAATGCCTGATTCCTTCTCAATGTTACTGTTTATGGAACTTAACCTGCCTGCCTTGGCTTATGCTCCCTGCTCTTGGTCCTTCTGATCTAAAGTTGCTGCTTTTAGAACTCAACCCTTGCCTGCACCGAACTGGGCTATTTACACTATTCAGGGGTCATTTTGTAGAAAAAGAGGTGCAGGAGCTCATTACCATAATCACCATAAGTCAATAGTATATGCAACGCCCCCTGACATCACCGGCTGAATGTCAGTTTCAGCCCCGTTATACCCTATGGGCCATTGAAGTCAATGGCAAAAACTCATAGGGTATATGAGAGGCTGGAGGAGAGGGGGTCTGAGGGAGAGACTCCAGACTTGCAGGGTAGCTGCTGGGGCCTCTCCCCAAAATACCCACCAAGTTTCAAGAAAATTGGACCATGGGGTCCAATTCTACGGGCCCCAATTCTCTATGGTGGGGGAAAACGTTACTTATTTATTTATTTATTTATTTGTTCTATTTATATCCCGTCTAGCCAGCGGACCGGCGCAAGGCGGCTAACAAAACCCCCGTACCATAAAGGTTCACAATATAAAACAGTTAAAAAGCATTACAATAAAAATCCCCATAAAAATTTACAAGATGGCGACTTCAGGGTTTCTCAGTAAGCGAAGGCAGCAGGGGTACTCCCCCAGGACCAGGGCGGTGTTAGTAGCCAGTTCTCCGCCCGATGGCAGCTCCTATTTGAAAGCCTGGTGGAAGAGCTCCGTCTTACAGGCCCTGCGGAACTGCAATAAGTCCCGCAGGGCCCTGATGTCATCCGGGAGCTCGTTCCACCAGTAAGGAGCCGCCACCGAGAAAGCCCTGGTCCTGGTACAAGTCAAACGGGCTTCTTTTGGACCGGGGCAAGTCAGGTGATTTTGGGTGCCTGACCTCAGTAACCTCTGGGGTCGATATGGGGAAAGGCGGTCCCTCAAGTAGGCAGGCCCCTGACCATAAAGGGCTTTAAAGGTTAACACCAGCACCTTGAACCTGATCCGGTATGCTATAGGCAGCCAGTGCAGCGTCTGCAGCACAGGCTGGACACGGTCCCTCAAAGAGAGACCCGTCAGCAGCCTGGCCGCAGCGTTCTGCACCAGCTGCAGCCTCCGGATCTGGGACAAGGGCAGCCCTAAGTAGAGAGCGTTACAGTGATCAGTGAGCGTTACTTTCCCCCCAAATTCTCCAAATTAGTCTGGTATCAAATGTCCCATTCATCAGTGATGTGTGTCACTCCCATCAAGTGAAATAGTCAAATCCAAGGCCCTGCTGGAACTTGGCTCTTCCTAAAAATGGACTGAGATGGTTAGACAGTGTTATCGATGCAACAAACATGAAATTAAGCAAGCTCCAGAGCACGACAGAAGACAGGAGGGCCTGGTGTGATGTTGTCCATGGGGTTGCGAAGAGTCAGACTCGACTGTGCGACTGAACAACAACAAAAATGGACTAGGCATCCCAAGTAGCTACTACTGCAATCTGAACCAGAGCTAAACTTTTCTTAATCCTTTGAAGTAAATTGATTTAGAAGGGTGAAACAAATTTAGAGTCCAGTGGCACCTTTAAGACCAACAAAGGTTTATCTAAGATATGAGCTTTCGTGTGCATGCACACTTTTTCAAATACATTGGAATGGCAGGTAAGGTCCAAACTTATAGCCAGAGAATGAACAGCAAATTAACATGTAACATGATGATGTTCAAGATATGCAAAGTGAAAACTAAATGACAAGTTAAGGTTATAAAGTCAACAGTTGTAAACAGGGGTCCGTTGGAGCAGGAGCGCACAGGAGCGCAGCTCCGGGAGTGAGGAGCCCAGGGGGCGGGCACATGACCAAACCCCGCCCCTTCCTCAGCTTCCCTGAGCAGTGCAGAGGCACAGCGCCCCGGGGAAAGCCCTGCTAGGGTCTTTATTTTTAATGTTTTGTTTTAATATTGATAATTTTATCATTGTTCCTTTTATGACTGTGTGCTGCTTTTCCAGAGACTTGCTCAAGGTGGCATATAAATTTTCTGAGTATACCATTTTTTATCTGGGCACATGGCACATAAGTACTGGAGAAATTTCACCAGCCCTTCAGCAGCTTCCACCCCATCAGTTTGGTGTAGTGGTCAGGAGTTGGACTCCAATCTGGGAGAACCGGGTTTGATTCCCCACTCCTCCACATGCAGCTGCTGGTATGACCTTGGGCCAGTCACAAGTTCTCTCAGAGCTGTTCTCTCATGAGCAGTTCTCAAAAGATCTCTCTCAGCCCCACCTACCTCACAGGGTGTCTTGTTGTAGGGAGGGGAGGGGAAAGGGATGGGCGGTGCACATGTCCTGGGTATCTCAAGTCTACTTGAAACCTGGTGGTTTCAAGGGAGCAGGAAGAGAATGAGGATGTGTTCTTTACACTTATTTTTATTGCACAAAGTATTGGATGGGGAAGGGAATGGAGGAAGAGCAGGTCAGTTTCACTCACCTATGGAGTGGAGCCTGAGGGGTGGGTGTTGCCTTCTGACACACTTCCAGTATGTAGGGGGTGTGGCATATGCAAATGTGTTATGCAAATATGTTATGCTAATGAGCTCCTGCACCTCTTTTTTCTACGAAATGACCCCTGGTTGTAAAGCAATGAATATGTCAAAATAGCAAACAAATGTCTAAAGGTGTCTTTTCTAATTGTGGGAAGTAACTGATTTAGAAGGGCAACAAATTTAGAGTCCAATGGGACCTTTAAGACCAACAAAGGTTTATTCAAGGTATGAGCATTGCGCTGTAAAGGGCTCAGATTCTAGTTTTAAACAGTTAGGGGGTACACTAACAACTAGTTCCATCCCCCTCTTATTTGTAGTAGTAGAGGACAGAAACTAACAGCCCAATCACACTTCCTTGGAAGTAAATCCCACAGAATTCCATGGGAATTGCTTCCAAAAAGCGTGTGTAGGATTACACTCAATCTTGACACCTCAGACTACTGTAATGACTCAAAAAGAAGATGATGTAAAATTACCCCTCCCCTAAAAACTGCTATACACAAGCATTTTTATTATTGGACATAACTGTAACTTACATGCAAATTTAAATGATTCCCTCTTTTCTTTCTTTCTTTTGATAGCATACCTGGAAAAAAACTTTGTCTTGTATTTGAGTAAATACTGTACTGCTCTGTATTTAGCATGCATCTGGTGTGCAGGTTGGTTATTTCTATAAAAGAGATGGCAAATTCAAAAGTAGTGTACAGCTGTTTTACCCATATTTTAAACGGCTTATTTAAGGCTCATGATTGTTAGTTGGTTAAGTGCAAAATGAAATACTTCCAGACCTCCTTACTTCTCTTCCCACCCCAAACCCAACAACTTCAAATTTTAAAAAATCCATTGTTGGCACCTTTGGCAAAAAAACTAGTGCCACAGAGAGAGCTGATTTATACACACTGCCGGCTTGCTGGAGGTGTGAGAATTAGGGTCCCTGTCTGGCCTTAAGTTCCTGAAAGGCCAAGGTTTTTGTTTGGAAAAGTCTCCAGCCCCTCATAAATACCAGACAAATTTGCTGCAATGGCTACATGAAAAGACACATTCTTTTTGCTGACAAGATGTTTTGAAAGGATTAACATTCCTAATTTTTTGCCTTCTTGCACAGCTGGGGGACAGTCGAACAACCAGACACAAACAGCTGCTAAATCATGATATTTATTCAAATGGTATTAGTAACAAGAATGCAAGCTCTTGGAGTTTGTTTTGCAGAGAAAGCCAGGGTTTGAGCACATACCTGTTGGGGGGGAGGGGGGTAATCTCAGTATCTCTACCAGCATTGGCAAGGCTACACCATCTTTACTAAGGGGAGATCACCATAACTAAGTAGGGTTGCCAAGTCTGGGTTGGAAAATACCTGGGGACTTTGGGGGTGGAGCCAGGAGAAGGTGGGGTTTGGGGAGGGGAGGGGCCTCAGCATGGTACAATGCCATAGGAGTCCACCCTTCAAAGCAGCCATTTTCTCCAGGGGAGCTGATCTCTATCAGCTGGAGATCAGTTGTAAAAGCAGGAGAACCCCAGGCCCCACCTGGAGGCTGGCAACCCTATAACTAAGGTTTGCCAGACCTAGGAGATAAAAGGGAAAAACATTCCTCCTATTCACATTGTGGGAGACCTTCAGCAAACAAGACCTCCTAAAACTGAGATCCCCAACCTTGTTGAGCCTGTGGACACTTTGAGGTGCTACCACAAAATGGCTGCCACAGGCAATTGGACCAATCATAAAATGCAATGAGGTTTGCCCCAAAAGTAGGGAGACTGCAAGACAGAAGGAGCTGCTTCCAAATGGGTGCTCCCTGCAGACACAAAGATTCTGGATTCTTCTGAGTCACCTCCTGCAATGGGGAAGAAGGCAACGATCAGCTTTGTGCTTTGGGGAACAGACACTGTTTAATTTCAGTTTCCAAAGAAAAGGGAATGTTTCCTGGGCAGCCTCAGGGAGCAGTTTCCACATTTAGAAGGCCTGTATCTATGGCCAAGCCAAGACTGCATGGCTATAATGTGTCACCCCCTCCTCCCTGGAATGAGTTAAATCCTTTGCTAGTCAATTACCTAGGACAGATACAGTTCCCTTTATTTCTTGTTTTCAATACTCTTATCTATTCATGAAGTTGTCAAAAGATATACCAATGGGTGGATGCCACACTGGGGGATGCTGCCCTAAGACATGTAATTGTGTGGCCCCTGGGTGTTTAATTTTTGGAAGCACTTCTTACAGTTCAAAGAGTAGAAGGAAGCTTAGATAAGCATTTCATACTGTTTTATAATGATGTACTTAGAACCCTCATTTAGAAAATATCACTGAACTGCAGTTCAGTGTAGCCAGGCCCGTAGCTACGTTGGGGCTTTTGGGGGCTCCGGCCCCTTTCTTAAAGGTATAAACCCACAAGAATTTATCCTGTAAATGCTTTATTCAATCATTTTCAATCATTTTTTAAAGGCATGCACTCCTTTAAGCAGACTGGGGTGCTGTAGTTGACTAATTCCTGCACTTAGCATTGGGGTTGGAGTAGGTGACCTCTAGGATCCCTTCTAACTCTGTGTGTCATGAAACTGGTCTCCTTTAAGAGAGTTTTTCTGCCTAAGTGTTAGCTTTCTTGACTATACAAGTCATCACCCTCACCTGCTGGCTTGTTATCAGAATTGTTGCTTAGGCTGGCAGAAATGATTAATTTGCAGCAGCTGAGAACTGTCATCTAAAGTGGTTGACAGCTTGCATTTTATGGATCTATCCTGGTAACAGCTTTCTGGTGGCTAAATGGCTTTTCTTTCTGCACTGAGAACTTCGGCCACACCAGAAAAAATGTGCCCCACAAGCTGCAGAATCCTGGCTACAGGCCTGAGTGAAGTTCTGTCTTTTGTCTGGCATACCTTAATCAAATATAATGATGCTTCTGAGAGCATTTGACCTTTCACAAATGAGGCTCTTTTCATGTATCAAACAACTCACCTGTAACCGGAAGAAGCCTCAGGAGTCATCTGTCCCCACTCCAGATAAAGGGACTCATTCCTGACCCAGCCCATCCCTGCTAGACTGCCTTTCTCATGGTAATCCTCCACTGGGAGGACTAACACCTGCAGGACATACAGGGCTTTTTTTCCTGGGGGAATGCGCCAGAACTGAGTTCTGGAACCTCTTTGACAGAATTCTTTTTAAAATGTTTAAAAGTTCATGAGTTTTTAGTATACAGATTAAAGACTTTAAACCCTCTTGAGAGTTCTGGCACCTCTTTTTTTAAAAAAAGTCCTGAGGACATCTATGAGAAGAGTTTTGGGAAATGGGCTGACTGGTGGTAGATAACAGATAGGGAAAGGATCTGTATGAAGCTATCTTATAGTGAGTCATATCTTCTATATGGCTGTGCTGACCTACTTTGATTGGCAGTGGCCTTCAGGGAGAGAGGTCTTTCCCAGCACCTGTCACCATAGATACTTTAACTGGAGATTCCAGGGATTTAATCTGGAATCTTGTACATACCATGTGCTCTATCACACAGCCATGGCCCTTCCCCTGTCCCTGTGTAGACAGTTCACATTAAAGTTTCTCTCTGCAAGCGCACACAACTGGGGGGGGGATACATACCATTGCTTTTTGTGTGTGTGTGTGTGCAAACCAGCTGTGCAAGTTATGAAGAGCTAAAGTTTGGATCATGGACGTTAATTGTATGTTAAAAAGTCCTAACAAGCAGAGGCATGTGGGACACCAGCGTGGATGGCACAAACAATTTTGCATGGGCTTGGTGCGAGACAGCAGACAGTTTCTTCTTCTTTTTTTTAGCGAGCTGAAGGCAGTCTGGAAAAAGGGATCATTGCTTGTGGCAGCCACTCATTCCAGCCAACAGGCTTTTGTATTGATTCAGAAACCTGCAGCACCAGTTTACCAGACACAACAGTGGAACAAAAATTTGTGTGTATGTGTACTACACTGTGGGAAGCAAACATTCTCAGACTGTTTCAGTGCTTTAAAAACTATCATGTATCTCAAGTCCAAGTGCAATTGCTAACTCCTGGCTACTGTTTCCTTCCTTAGGCTGGAGATGAAATGGCATTGATCTGTGGTGCAGAATAAGGTGGGATACAAGCTACAGTGATCTACTTACATGTGAGATAGCCAGTTGCATGAAAATCTATGAAATTTACATGGGTGGCATACAACAAATACCTGTTTATTTTATCTATTGGTGCAAAAACGAATATTAAAGATTCAGGGAAAGCAATGATTAAAGTCCAGTGCCTTTTGAGTGGAGAGTGTCTTCCTCAGGGGTAACTTGCCGTGTAACCCTAAACACAGTTACACTCTTCTATTGAAGTCAGCAGGCTTCCAATGACATAACTCTGTTTAGGTTTGCACCATTAAGCCAGTTTCTTTAGAAGAGCTGCTTAAACGGTTTTTATGTATTATAATACAGCCTTTCTCCAAGGTGTCCTGGCCAAGCTATATGTGTCATCAGGTAATCCATAAACGGATCTCCTGCAGTGTTTTTTAAAAAGCTGAGAGACTGATGCAGTCTGGATCAAGACCATGGTATAGGGGAGAGGGTTTTTTCCTTCATGCCATCTTCCAGAGGTGAATCACATCGCTCCCTCTGTTTCGTGTCGTACCTGTATTTCCCCCCTGCACCACAGATAATAACTTTTGGGAGGAGAGGCTTTGGAAAATGGTGTTCACAAAAGGTTCAGCCTCCCTTCTTCCTGCCACCATGACTGATATTAAGCCCAAGTGGGGGGGAAAGACACAGGGGAGAGCTATTCACATGTCTCCCAATATCACACCTAATTTTGGACTTCAGAGAGTGGTCTTTCTCAGTCCTCTTACTGGGGATCCTTCAATGGGACATGCCAGGGATTGACTTCAGGGCCTTCATACATAGAGTATCTCATTTGCCACTGAACAGTTACCCTGTCCACTGAGATGTAGTAGCCTAAAGTTTGGAGAACTTTGAAAAATGTCTTCAGATACCCTTTTTTTATATATATTTGTGTGCGTGAGTGCATGTGTACCTAGAAGTGATGATGACTGACCCCTACTGGGGGGCTGGAGGATATTCAGAGAGGTGGCTGAGTGAAGCCTGCCCCCAGCTCTGGTATTTCAAGATGGTCTTCCATCCAAGTACTTGCCAGAGTTGACCCTGCTTAGCTTCCAAGATCTGACGAGATCAGGTTTGCCTGGGCTATCCAGGACATTTTAATAACTGTATCCCAAGCAAATGGTACAAGAATCTTTTAAAAAATAATAAAAAAACCCTTGCACCTATAAGGTCTAGAGTTGCACAATATGTGAGGTTCTTATAATACATTAAGACTTAAAGCAACACCGAAAAGGCTGCTTGGCAACCACATTTGGATCAAAAGCAATTTTTATTTGAAATTGTTTGAAAATGAGGTATGATTTAATTATTCTTACTTCTTCAGTAGAAGTAGGGGTTCAGTTCTCCCCCTCCCATGACTTTTAATTCATCTCAAAAGAATGTAAGGCAGAGGCAGCAGGGAGAGTATTTGCAGGCAGAGAGGGTCTTCATGAATAATCATGCTGTATTCTGCCTGGGGTCCTGTAGGCAAGGACTACCCCACCTTTCCTCACTGACCTCATGCTGAGGATCTTCATTAGCAGGAAAAGCATCTGTGACTCAAAACTGAATTAATATTGCAGGGAGGGAAAAGCACATTCAATTGATCAACGGAAGAGTCAAATATTTTAATAACAGAGTAACAAGGGTCTGGTATTCAGTCATCCCAGGAGAGGATTGAGGTTGGGTTTAATTAGCCCCATTGGGGCCCCAATTTGTCAATCAAGAATCACTCCTGACACACCTCCAACACCAAATGCTCTTGTTGTTGTTGTTGATGTTCCAGCCTCTGGCTATAGAAGGAGTGGAGATAAACAGTAGCTAAATCATGCCCTGGAAAAAAAATTTACAAAAAGAAAACAGTTGGTGGAATTAAACGGCTATTGTAGCTGGCCAAAAGGTGCTACATTCTGTGGGAGAGCTGCGTTCTCTCAAGGAATGTCAGTTTCAACAAGACCAGTCAGAGACTCCCTCACGTGTCATTACTTACATATTATCAGCATTCTGATCCTTGCTCTGCACAGCTGGAATCTGGGACTCCTGTCTTGTTCTTATTTCTGAGATCAAGGAAGGGGCTGGTATAGAGAGCTGTAGCCCTGTTTATCCAAGAGAACAAGACATACACATACAAAAAAATATCCTTAGCAACAGAAAATGTTCCAAGAAATGTAATGATTTATCTGACTATCAGAACACAGAATGTCAAGAGGTACTATTCCTCTCCCACAAGTACTCATCGATATTTGCAGATCTGCATTGCAGCTAGGTGTTAAATGCAAAAGCTGCCCATGATCGTGGAACTCCATTAAAACCAAACAAGAAAAAGTGGTGGTGAAAACAGAAAAGTAGAAAAACAGTGCAGAACCCAGCTCTATGTCTTTATAAGGCCATTGACCCAAGTGTGTACAGTGGGAGGAAAGGTCACTCTGGGCTTTTCAAGATGTTTTAGCTTTTTCTTAGACTTCCTATTTTCAAGCTATGGGCAAGGAGTCCCTGCTACAGTGGTGTCCGATCTTTTCAGCAAATGCACTGCAAACTGATTTGTTACCCAGATTTATATAACATATATTTCCACTATATTTTTTTCCACAAATAGTTTAGGGGAAAAAATTAAAATGGCAAGCATAAATAAAAAAAAATAGCAAAGATCTTAAAGAACAGGAAATAACTCAGAATTGATGAATACAAAGCAAATAAAGTGTTTCTATTAAAAGCTCTGGGGAGAAAAGCCAGACTTGGCCTAGACGCTAAAAGATCATAGTGATGGGGCCACGTGAATGAATTCCAAAACCAACCACAAATGACTCTGTTCCTCCCCCACATAACCTCTAGAGGCAAGGAGAGACCACATGACCACAGGTAGTTGCTGACAATGCCATGTTCTGTGGTCTTCTCCTATGAGGCTGGAGGTGAGACATTGGCAGTTTGTGTCTGATCCTCCCTATCCAAACTTCCTGCTGCATCCCTGCAAGCATTTGGGAAGCAGCAAGAAGTTTCTTCTCCCCTGGGGAGGGGTCTGTTAGAACTGGAGGCCTTTACCCTGTCTCTTAGCCTCAGCCTTCAGAGGGGGGCTACAAAAGAGTCATGGATGGGGGCTACAAAAGGGGGGCTACAAAAGAGAGATGGATAGGGATAGGACACAGAGCATCCTTCCTTTCTTCTCTACTGCTATGCCTTTGAAGTGTGGATTGCTACTCTTGGGAGAAGTTCCTTCCTTCTGGCTTTGACACCCCTCTCGCACAAGTTGCCAGACTCTCCATCTTGGCACAATGAGAGCAGGACATGGGTCTTGCATTTTTGGACATCCAGATAGTTAAATTAGATTAGGCATGCTGTCTCCCATCTTTCCTATCTAGTGAATTGGGTTCATTTAATATGCTCCTTATTAGTTTGAATCTGGGGAAGTCTCCATGTATCTTTTGTTTTCATGCTTGCACACAACGCACAGCTGCAGCCTGTACTCTGCTAACGTACATAAATATGTTGGAGTAATAGAACCAACAGGGTCAGAGTCTACCTCCCAGTTAGAACAGTTGAGATGTGGGCTATCAAAACTCATCTTCCTGGAAAGTATCTTCTGTGTTCCTGCTCTGGGATGTAGTAGAAGCTTCCTGGGGAAGGGGCAGGTTTCAGACTGCCTCTTCTCTCTTAGTTGGGAGATGGCAATCTGAAACCTGTCTCCCCAGAAGCTTTTGCTGCATCTCAGAGACAGGAAAGCAGGAGACTTATGGGTGGGTGGTGGTTCAGAATACTGCCTGCCTTAATTGGGAGGCAACATTCTGTATCCAGCCCTCCTCCACCATGCTCTGGGACACAGAAGTTTCTTGGGCAGGCATGCTTCCATGTTTCGGAATGCCACATCCCAGCTGAGATAATGAAACTTGCTCTTCCTGCCTGGAGACAACAGATGTTTCAGAGGGGGAGATTCAGAACACCACCTGCCAATTGAGAGAGAGGGGGCTGGCATTTTGACTCCCCCCCATTGAAAATTGCATCCCAGGGTCCCGACAATGGGGGAAATGATCAGAATGTCACCTCTCAAACCAGAGAACTACTGGGGTTCTGATTTTCCCTTCCCACAGATATGTGGTCCATAATGGATCCATTCACCATCTTGAGGTGGCCCATTTTGCTCCATTGCAGGCTATATCACTCTGAATTGTGAGGACACCTGGACAAGGGCTCCACAGACTACCTTAGCTGATGCAGCGGTTCACATGGAAGAGGGTTTTCTTTAGATACGCTGGTCTCTGGTTTAGTGCCATTCTAGTGTGCATATACTGAATGTGTGGCCCATTGTATCTTGATTTGCTTTTATCTCCAGTCAACTGCACCAGACAGAGGGCAGGCACCAGTGCTGTATAGAAGAGGAAGGACTGACCCTAAGCCATAACTGGCTTTTCAACAGACCTTCCATGGCCTGCTGTAGGTTGGAGATCCATGACTTAGCTTAAGCAAACAATACTGCAGACAGTATATACAAAATGCAACAAGAAGTCCCTCATCCCCTGATATTCTTTTATAACTTCAGATTCACCTGTGTGGTGATGTCTAAAGAGTGAAGGAATATGCTTGGTTTCCATCGTTCCCCACCCAAGTCCTCTGATCCCCCACCAAAGTCTCTGGCAAGTTGTCTAGTAGTCATCCTTCTTACCATGGAGCAAGGGTGACTTTTTTTTCCTCAAGGAGGAAGCAGAAAACCAAAAAATTCACCTTCTGAACTAGTGGAGAGCTGGTAACAACACAGATATGGAGAATTCCTGATAATTTTTTGTTGCATAGTAAGACAAAACATGAAGTCTTCATTCCCCTCCCTTCAAATATACAACTATAGCATGGCAGCTGCAGAGCTTGATGTACCTATGCAAGTTCCCATAATCCACCATGCTGAAAGTTCGATTCAGTGCAAATAAGACATGTTAGAAATATGCCTTATGAATACGACTCAGTATTGACCCACTGTGAAAAAACAAACAAACCAGTAGAGGCATACCCACTGGGTAGATTCGTATGGTTTTTGTTCTGTCTTTTAATACTGTCACCCACTTTGGGGCTAATGAATTGTATTATTGGGAGGCAACAGGACTTTTTCTTTCAGTGATATTTTCTTAGACATAGGGGAAGGTGCTTTGAAATCTGCCTGACAGAACCAGGCATAAATGTTCACCATGTAATAGGCTAAAAATGTGGAAAGGCACTGAGATGTCAAGGAACAGATTCAAAATTCTGGCAGATTTTTACATTTTGTTTTAAGCTAAGAAGCAGTCTTGCTTTCAACTGGTCTGATAATATTACAGCATTTCCCTATTATTAAAAAAATTATGTTTTAAATTTTAATCTTATCAGCTGTTTGACTGATGCTTTCTGTTTCTATGCAGGTGTGATGAAAATTCACTCATTTCAAGGCAGGGAGGTCAAAAGGACTGATATTTATAGTAGTGGCATTTAAGGGTGAAAGGTGCAACAATCCAGCAGAAAGTCCTAGAGAAGTCCATGGAAAGAGAAGTCCATGGAAAGGATTAAATGGAGAAAAACGAAGTATGTGGTTGTCTTTACAGTGTGGTAACCCTCATTGTAAATTAATTTCCTATTGCTATTACGTTCTATTAATCTAATTTGGTGAGCCAGGGTGTTTTGTTTTAAACTATGATGGTGAGCAGGGTTTGGCCACCAGAGGGTAGTAATGTATGTTTGAACACTTGGCATTTACAGTACAATCCTAAGAACACTTTTCTAGGAGTAAACCCCATTTAATAAACCTCTGAGATACCTAGAACTGCTTAGATTGCTATTTCAGTATGTTAGGTACATGAAGCAATTGTCTTATGAGCATCACTGAGCAAATAAAATATTAAACTAATTGTACTTTATTCTTAATAAACAAACATAAAATTTAATATATCTGCACAGTTTGGTATGACCTAACAAGAGCACCATAGTTCCAATATAATAAAAGCTAGCAATTCCTGTTCCTTTTCCTTATTCAGGAGAAGCTGTGATCTCTCTTTTGACTGGCCTTTGGCTTAGCTGAATAACAGTGCAATCCTAAAGAGAGTTACTTCAGTCTAAGCCTATTGAAATGAATGGTCTTAGACTGGAGTAATTTTTTTTTGGATTACACTGTAAAAGTATAATCTGAAGAACACTTGCCTCCATTGAATAGACCTGAGTAGAATTTTGAGTAGACCTGGTTTGGATTGCTTTCTAAGTGTTTGATATTACTGGATGTTGCATGCTGTTTGGTGGTTGCATTGTTTTTGCCATTCTGATTTTTAGGTATTTTGTGTTTATATTTGTAAGCCACCCTGAACTCTTGGGAAAGCAGCATATAAACATTTAAAGTAAAAGTCAGCCAGCTCCTGACATTGACAACACAATGGCCCTTGTTTCAGCATGCCAAAGGTTACCTAGTGTGTGAAAAACTAAAATATGTTTGTGTAATTTCTGCCAGTTAGGACACTGTTGGTCCTGGACACTGTACTAGTTTCACACCTGGAAAAAATACTAATAAATCTTGTTTGCAAGCTTCAGTGTTCTCTAGATTAAAAAGGTCATTATGTAGCAGTCTACAGACAGACTAAAGTAAACCTGTGACAAAGTATAAAAATTCTCCAATATAGCCCAGAGGCATAAATGTATACATTTAATCAAACACTGGAGAGGCTCATTCTTAGGCTGCTGGTGGAGTAATTTCAATTAAGCAGCTGAGGTAGACCCGCCCGGGAATTCAGGAGGATGGTTGATGACCAGTTTCCAAGCCATGATAAAAAATTAACCTTTGGTATTCAGTGAATACTGTGTTATGTATGGCCACATGATACAGATTGTATGAGTGCAACTTTATGTACCTGCGTAGCTGTTCGACATGTGCTCATGCAAACAGTTCTTTTCCACTCACTTCGTCAAATGATGGCCATCAAACTTGCTTGTTAAATCGTTTATAGAACAGTTTGAATAGATAGCTCTACTAGACACTGGGTATCCTGTTTGTCAAGGGCAAATATTTTTCTTGTGTGAAGTAAGGCCTGCCAGACAGAACCCAAACAAAGGCAACATGTGTAAAGCACCCTGAGTGTTTTAAATCAGAGAAAGCAGTACTTACATATTTTAGATAAATAATATGTGTAAGTATCCAAATGTGTAATGAATATCATGCTGAAAACACATACTTCTTTAGTCTGATTTAGATATGAAAGCTCTTCCAAGGGGTTATTTTCAATATTTTGAGTTTTAATGAAAACTAAAAGAAGCAAAATAAATACTGCAGCAATCCGGTGCACTTACTGTGGAGCAAAGCTCATCACCTCAGTAGGACTTACTTCTGAGTAATACATCATGCATAGGAATGGGGTATGTATGTATTTTCTAAGATATCTTGTGTAAGCTTCAGATCTCTAAAGCATTCGTGTTCTCAAGTTTAATGAACTGCAGAAAGATACAGTACTATTATTTTATAGCTGTTAAAAAACCTGGAACATCACTTGGGATGTATTTTCCTACCCCTCACTTAGAGTTTACTTTCTATAAGTACCCTGTCCCCAAATCCCAGAAATCTATGATTTTGTCATTGGGGTAAAAATCTTTTTACCTCAGATTATGTACTGTATTGGGATAAAAAAAAACCCAGGAGTTCATTCAGAAAACTTTGATCCAGGGAACTGCTTCTAAGTGCTCTGGAGAACTACAACTCTTCATGATAATCTGAAGACCCTTTCTGACAACATGAATATTTACCTCCCCAGGAAAAATACCCCAAGTATTTAAAATGTTAAAAATTATTAATTTTAGATTATTTAATTTTTTTCATTAAATTTAAAATTCAGGAAAGTGTATATAAGTTCTCTAATATTTTGAGTTCAAACCAGTTTTTGTTGTTCCCCTCAAAAATGTATAGCTTTGTAAAGAACTATGCTAAGACTTATTCAGTATGCAAAAAGAGAGGAGTGGATCTGCACAAAAGAAACATTCTGCCTCATGTCAAAGTGTGTTTCAAGCTCTGAGTGTTTCACACAATAATTTCTGCTATCACAAACAAAAACAGTTTTGTGGGATTTTTACCCACCCCCAAGATACAATGGTGTTTAACATGTGATAGAGATATTCCGTAAATGCAATATGTGTATTTTTTTACAATGCTATTAGAGGGAAAACAGTTGCTATTATGTGAACATTCAGTGTAAGGGACATTGGTAGTACTCACATATTTTCAGGCTTTGAGTCATAGGCTGTGTATCTGCTTGGAACTCTACACTCTATCCCTATTATTGCTCCTTGTGAACCTTATGTGTTATCTCTCCACTTCTTCACTGGACACAACTTTTTTCCAGTTTATCTCCACTGCACATCATATGCTGGGGGGGGGGGGGGTGAGGGAAAGTAGCCTGTGAGATGGAAGATGCAATTACTTGTTATCCAATTATTTATTTCCAAACAGTAGTCATTCCACTTCCTGGATCCTTAATTTTTGTTGTTCAGTTGCGCAGTCGAGTCCAACTCTTTGTGACCCCATGGACCACATCACACCAGGCCCTCCTGTCTTCCACCATCCTTACTTTCTCCCAGATCTTTCAGCAATAGCTGAATTTAACTCGATCACATTTTTATTCTTTCCCTCCTCCATGGTGCACAGAGCAGTTCTCTCTCTCCACTGGAAGTAGGTTAGATTGGTTAGGATATTCAGTGGGTTTCATGGTTATTGGGGATCTGAGCCCAGACCTCCCTAATTCTAACCTGACACTCTGTCACACTGCTTCTCAAACTATGTGTTGGAACCCCAAAATGGATGACTCTCACAGGTGGGTTGTGACAACAGGAAGGAACAGAAATAAGGTGAGCAGGAAGATGAGGTTCTGGGAAGCTCAAACGACAAGTTTGGTTTGCTTCTGCATAATGTGCACAGTGACCATGAAAAAAAGTCTTGTTCAGTTATGCTATATATTTCTAAATGCTAAACATGAAAAAAATATAAACTCATTCTGTGTTAACTGATGTGATATTTCTGTTGCAGAGAAGGAAAACAGTAATTATTTGGCAAGTGGACCCAGAAAGCTACAGTAAGGTTAGGAATCAGTGCAACTTCAAAAAAACTTTAGTGGAAGCCACATTGCTTTAACCACTTTACAAACCGCCCCAGTGACAAAATCCCTCATGAAACGTCAGCCCTGCAGTACTAGTACTGTCTTGATTTCCATTGGTAGTTCTAGAGGGAAGCCAGCTAGGAAATACTATAGCTTCAGGATTCACAAATCTATAAGGAGTATCAATCTAAACACTGGCTCCATGTTAATGTAGCAGAACATAGTCTCTGAAATGTGTCCTCCTGATGTGAAACATGACACAGTTTTTTAAAACCCTGTCAAAATAGCAGGGTGAAAGGAATGGCAAGAGAAGTGGAAGGAACTGAGCTGGGGCTATCCAGGAAAGGGGGAACTGTGCAGGAAAAGGAAGGACGCCTGGTGAGGACTAGCAGCCAAACTGGGTGTGGATACTGTGGAGGTGTGGCATGCAACTGGAGCTCATTTGAAGAAGCTGTAGGGGGAGAAAGTTGGATAAAAATCATGGGTGCTGCTCACAAATTAGTGGAGGCATACCACACACACCTACATATGCAAAGGATAGGAAAGATAAACTTGGCAGAGGCGCAAGACCGAAAGTAAAGGGAGAAGATAAATCAAGATAGAAAGGAAAGTAGTCAACTGAGGAAAAGGGGAGGAGAAGGAGGCAAAACACTTGCATAATCTCCAGCTGTTTCTATTTTCTGGTATCTGCTCCGAGTAAACTATGCCTGCTTTTTGCCGCTTGGGAAATGTGTGCACGTATCTTTTAAAGATATATGTTAGTGTGCGCGCAGAAAGCTTGCAACAGAACTCTTGTTGTTTCACTGGTACGGGTCTCTAGGAGTTAAATTTCTGCGGGGAGGCGTAGCGGTGGATGCCTCGGGGATCCTGAGGCGCACGCATGTAAATGGACTCGAAACGCCAGCGCCTCGCTCCCCCCACCCCCCTCGGCTTCGTTTCTAGTTAGTCAAAATCGACAAAAAGCGTTTTGAGTTACAGCAAGTACGACCAGAGCCACAGATGGATTAACAGCTCAATCTTATGCATGCTGATCTGAAAAGAATTTCCCCAGTTGAGTCCCACTGCCAAGTGTTAACCACATTTACTTAGGAGTAAGACCAGACTCCGTGGGCTTTACTCTCCGAGTAAACACGCACAGGCTTGTCGACTCCATGGGGCAGCCGTCGTAGTCAGTTGCATCACGAATCAACAGGAGCCTCCCTCATGGCACGTTAAAGGGCTCAAGATTTTATTCCGTCACAAACTTTTTTGGCCCAGAGAGAAGCCCCCTTTGGATCAAGCCCCCCCCCCCCGGGGGAGAATATTTTTCAAACCCCGTCGATCCGAAGAGGCGGCGTGTTGCAGCCCACAGATGCTTACGCGGCAACAATAACAATTAAAAAACACACAGAATTTTAGCTCAGTCTTGAAAGTGCCACAAAGACGCCTGTTCAGGCTTGTCCGCTGCAAACTTTTGTGCGCAGCTTACCGAACTGGCGGCAGCGCCATCCTAAACCGGCTCACACCTTTTCTTACAGCCCGTGGGGAACTCGGGGCGTAACTCCGTTTAGGACTGCAGCCTGTACGCTCAATTTACCGAGGAATAAGGCCCGTCGAGCTCCGTGGGAACGGGGAGAGAGAGCGCCCTGGGAAGGAAGGAAGTGGCATTTCTTTTTAAAGAGAAGTCTTTGCAAAAGTTAAAACTTCCATTACCCCCCCCCCCCCAGAACAGCCTGGAATTGTGGCGGGGGGGGGGGGAGAACCCGAACCCATTCCAGCGGCGGCCCCAGCTGCGAGAGGCTGAGCAGAGCACGCACGCACACACTCTCTCACACACAAGCGTGTCCCTGTTTTCCATTTGGGAAATGTGGGGAGGGGATCTGCACTTGAGGCGCGCGCGCGGGAGAGGAGGAGGAGGGGGGAGAAACAGGCCACAGGAAGCCTAGCTGGGGAGGGGGTCGCGCCTCTTCCCCTCCCCACCCCAGACCGTGCGTGGGGGCGGGGGGGAGGAGGGGTGTCCCTGTTTGCGGCGGCGGCCGGGGGGGGCGTTCCCCTCCCCCCTCCCCCACGGGGCAGGCAGGGTGTCATTTTGCAGCGGGAGCTCCTCCCCCGCCCCTCTCCCTCCCTCCCTCCTCCTCCGCCTCCCGGCCCCTCGCTCGCATTCTCGACCCTCCCCGGGTGGGCTAAGCAGGGGACCCCGCCGCCGGCCGCTTTGCCGGAGCCTTCCCCCCGCTCGCTCTCTCGGCTCTCTCCCGGCCGCGCTCCGCTCCCTCCTCCTCCTCCTCCTCCTCTCCCTCCCGGCCGCTCTCTCTCTCGCTCTCCGCTCCTTCTTTCCCGCCTATCCCGCTCCGGCATTCCCGTCCCTCTCCGCGGAGGAAGCTCCGTGGCGCCTTTCTCCTTCCCGGGGCAGCTGCAGTTGCTGTTGCTCTTGCGGCGGCGCCTCCTCCTCCTCCTCCCTTCCTCGCCCCCTTCCCTCGCTCTCCCTCTCCCGAGTGTCAAAACTTTGTTTGGGCGGCGGCGGCGGCGGCGGCGGGACGGGGCTGAGGCGGGAGGCCGGGCTGCGGCAGGCGGGGTGTGGGGAGCGGCCCCCTGTCCTGGCCGCCTCCGCCACGGGACCCCGCCGCACCATGCCCCAGCTACAGTCGCCCGGCGGTGGGGGCGGGGGCGGCGGCAGCAGCAGCAGCGGCGGCGGCGACGACTTGGGCGCCCCGGACGAGCTCATCTCCTTCCAGGACGAAGGCGACGAGCAGGACAAGGGCGCCGGGGGGCGCGGCTCCGCTCACGGGGACTTGGACGAGCTCAAGTCGTCGCTGGTGAACGAGTCCGAGAACCGCGGCGGCGGCAGCGCCTCCGGCTCCGACTCGGAGGTAAAAAGTTTCTGACCGGGGGAGGGGGGGGAGGGTGTGTGTATCGGGGGGGGAGGGGGCTCCAGTTATGAGGCAAAGTTTTGAACGGGGGGAGGGGGGAGAAGGGAAAGAAAGGGGAGGAGGGGGGTGGCTCCGGTTATGAGGTAAAGTTTAAGACTGGTGTGGGTGTCTATGGGGTGGGGGTGGGGTTTGAGGCCGTGATTCCAAAACTTTCGGGGTGGGGGCGCAACATGAGTGCGGTTGACGGTGGGGCGCGGAAGGGGAAAGGAGGAGACTGAACCTGAGGTAACTTCGGGGGGGGGCAGAAAGTGGGGGGAGGGGGAGATGGCTTCATTTACTTGGGAAAGTTTAAGACTGGGAGGGGGGGCGTGAGGAGGAGTCTCTGATTCTGAGGTAAAGTTTAAAGGGGGGCGGCCGAAGGAGCCAGAGTGACCGGAGGGGGAGGAAGAGGTGACTCCCGGTTTGAGGTAAAGTTTAAGATGGGGGTGGGGGGTGTGAGCGAAGAGGAGGAAGCCCTCCTTCCCAGATAAGAGTTTAAAAAGGGAGGGGTGGCTAAATGAATGGGAGGGGATGGTGGCAGTGAGGGAGGAAGACTTCGGTTCTGAAGGGAGAGTTATGGGTCCGAGGGAGGAGGCGCCGGTTCTGAGGTAAGGCTTGGGGGGTGGGGTTGGGTGGGCAAAAGGAGTGAGAATGAGATGTTGGGGGAGGGGAAGGAAGTGGATCCAGTGTGGAGGTTGACTTTTGGGCCGGGAGGGTTAAGCAAAAGAAGAGAAAGTGATGGGGGGGGGGGGGCAGAGGAGGAGAGGCTCCTCTTGGAGTGTGTGTGTGTTTTTCAGTCACTTCATCCCCTCCTTTTCTTTGTGTCTTTCCCCTCACTTATACAGACAGAGAGGCCATCTCAGCGAACTCGGGAAAACTTCCAGAAGCCGCGGGACTCTCCAGCTGAAGGTAAAGATTCCTCTTGTTACCTCAGAAATTGAACAGACAGCGGAAGAAGAAAATACCATCTTCATCCTGGGTTTCTCCTGCAGCTGCCCTGGGTTTTCTCTTCACTTTTCCTGGGATGAGGAGGAACTTCCATACACCCTTTCTGTCTCTTCTTTTTTGTTTGCTGCTGCCCCCTTTTGGCCCTGATCCTGACAAGCATAGAGAAGATGCTGTCTGGTTTAGGCTGGTTGGAACTGCAAATCAGTGTAGCTGACTTAGTGCTGGTGTTACCCCAGCTGAGGCTGTGGTCCTTTGCCACCCTAGTTTCCATTGAACTTGGAGCTTACATGTGGGTAAATAAGTATAAGATCACGCTGCAGGTTTTCTTATTTCAAAGCAAGTTTTACTTTCAATAGATCCTGGAATTCTAGGGAAAGTCACAGTTCCAGCAAAACCAAAACAAGTTGTGTGGTATCCTTAAAGACTAAAAGGTATATTTTGGAATACCTTTTGCTGAATTATAGCCCATGTAATCATCTGACAAAGTGAGCTCTAGTCTACAGAAGTTAATGCCACACTTACCTAGGAGTCCTTAAAGTGCCACAAGATAGTTATGATGTCTGTGTCCTGCAGCTGTTGCTGGTTTTGTTAGCCACCTTAAGTTTGTGGAGATACGGTGGGGTAAAACTATTTTAAATAAATAAATAGTGTAGACCAGTGATATTCACACAGTGGCTTAAGACACACATGTGGCTCTTTGACATCTCACCAGTGCTCCCTCTTAGCTGTGTAGTCTTGTGAGCAAAAATTCTGCTTTGTGAGCTACTGGCATTAAAGTTGTGGGCGAGCAATTTGGCTGCTGCATAAATTAGTTTGCTCTGGAGCCATCCTTCCTGAGCTAAGACAAAAATGTGTGAGCTGGAGGCTGAAAAACTGAGCCAGCTCACACTAACTCAGCTTAGAGGGGACAGTGCATGTCACGTGTGGCTCTTCTGATCGCTGTTCCCTGTTGTGGCACTTGTTCTGTCCTTCAAGAAAGTAGACACAGACCTTGCCCAATGGGGAATGGATACGCTGCAAGCTTTCCTGAGCTACAGTTCTTATACCAGGGTTGGAAATAACTGGTTCTTTTGGGCGATGGCAAGTGCAAACATGGCTCTCTGTGAGCTGCAGAGTGTGTACTCTTCTTTTAGACAAAGTTGGGCTCTGCTAGAGCACTGAAATCGCAGGATTTCAGTCCTCCTAAATACAATCAAAGGCAGTTCAAGGGGAATTGCTCCCATGGTAAGCCTTTTTAGAATTATAGCCTATTTATTTACTTTTCCAAGTATCCTGTTGGGATATCCTTTTAATTGTATATTTATGGTATAATGTTTGTATCAATGTTGATATGTGTGCTTGTGGAACACATAAGATGGCAGTTCTTATTGAAAATTAATTTGAAGTACCACTGTATAATCATGTGTATGTTCTTAATCCATACTTCTAAACATGTCTGTCTCACTGAATTCATATAGGTCAGCTAGCAAATATGTCCACAAAAGTTACTAGCTAACAATGTTTTTAGCAGCTTGCCTGTCTACAAGGCCTGTATTATAATTTATGGTGTTACAGGAGAAAAAAGTACTTTTGATAAAGCTTCCTTGGTCGTTTGGAGATAGTTTTTACTGGCTGCAGGCATTAGCTCTTACCAAGTTTGTTGTACATGTTTAGAAGTGTGGTAAAAGGCTATGAATCTATGTACACTTGTTCAGAAGTCCCACTGAACTCTGTAGGATGTGCTTCTAATACACAGGTTTAGGTTGTACCACTACCACTGTGTATGTTTTCAGGTGTAGAAATCTGTTACCACATTGGGTGTTTCTTAAAATACAAAATTTCACATATTTAAGTTATTTATGGTCCAGTTTTCTTACTGAAGTCCAAGGTGAGTTAAACCATGTAAATCAATATAATCCACAGGATGTGACATCCAATAAACAATACAATAGGATTTAGGTTTCAAATATCTGAATCAGAGCTGAAACAAATCACCAGTATTAACATGGTACATTAAATGATACAGAAATTATGTGGTACGTTCATATAGCAACAGACAGTACAGACTATACACAGTGGTAGAGTCCATATTCCCTATCCCTTTATCAACGCATCTTTCTGAACAATTTTTTTTAACCATACAGCCCCATTACCTGTGTAAAAAAGCCCTCCTGTGGTGCTTAGGTCAGAGAATGTGTTAATGAGGAATAGGTAAATGACACTCACGTGCAACTTTAATCGCTTAGCAAAACACACCATTAATTTTGCCTTTGTCTTTAATTCTAGCTATTCTCTTAAGCCCTGCTCATAATTAAAGAAAATTACTTCATCTTTTCAGCCCTTCAAATTCTTCTACATATTTTTTGAACTTGTGGGTTTTTGTAAATTTCCAGCCTTAGAGTACCTCTAGCTAAATGTTGCTTTCCCCCCCTTCTCTAGCAATCAGAAGACAGCAGGATGGAGGTTTTTTTAAAGGGACTCCTTATCCAAGTTATCCCTTCTTGATGATTCCAGAGCTAGGAAGCCCCTACTTGCCCAATGGAGCCTTGTCCCCAAGTGGTGCTCGCACAGTAAGTGCCTTAGTTTGATTTGAGATATGAAGTGGTTAAAGTTCTTCATCCTGTGTGGAGGAGAAGTTAAGATGAATGAAGTTCATGCATATGCTTTTGCCCTGATGAAGGTTTCTGATTTACTGATGATATTTCAAGATAATAAACACCACCTGAGAGGCGTTATTGCTGAATGGAATGTTAAATATACCTATCTTTCAGATATGGAGTTTGAAACTGGTATCTAGTGATGTATTTCTGACTAATTTTCAGGTTTTTTTATTTACCACATTGAAGAGATTTTGCCATGTCTGAGGTTTTTGCTTGTTTTTGTTTGTTTTCAATTTTACTGCTCAAAAGAGTGTTTTAAGATGTTTTGTCTGAGAATTGAGAGGGTTGAGAAATGTGAGGATTTTTTTGGATTTTTTTCTGTGGATTTAATTTATTTGTGAAGAAAGTTCTTGCTAGGTGAGAGTGTATACACATCTAAAATCCAGGTAGTAGGATTGTGTCAAAGAGATAAGTTACTCTTGCTATGGGTGAGTAAATATTTCCAATAATTTATTGGTTCTATATCTATGTAGGCACTGGTCATATAAAAATCAAGGAAGGTTAGTGTGTGCATCTAGATGTGCAATTTAAAAAGGGTAGATTTATTAGTCCTCAAAACTGTTACACACACATGCATTCTATGCATTGTTTTTAAAAACTCTGTTCCAAGAATCTTTGCTTTCCCTTTTATTAGCATAGGTTCTTAATGAGATAATAATGCTGAACAAACGTCCCAGAAAGATGGCTTGCCCACTATTACTGATCTCCTACATTATGTATCCACAGAGGAATGTTGAGAGTTTCTAATGTACAATGTCTGTTCATAGTGAGTGAGTGAGGCTCAGCACAAGTCCCCAAATCTTCTAGAGCATGCAGATGTTCCATGGCAGATGCACAAGAGTTTTCTTGGCAACCTAGTCAGTGTGGAAATGGTTTCCTGAAGTTATAACGTTTGAATACCATTGTTCTATCCTTACATCTTTGTTTAAAAGGATCATAGAATCATGTCCTGCTTACCTCTGGTCAGATGGTTTGGATACTTTGTTAATATACATCTAAACAATTTCTGAAAGCAAGAATCTGAGTTTGTGGCCACAACAAAATTACCTTGAGCGGTGGCCTAAGAGTCTGTGCTGATTCTGGAATTTCTTTTAGGAGAAAGGGAAAATTTGGTGAATATTTTGTTTGCGTTACTCTGAGGTAAGATGCAAGTTTTTCTTCATGTTACTGTGGAGCTGGTGTATGTATCCAATAAAATGCTTCACGTGGTGCAGATGTAGTGATGCAGTTATGTCAAAAATTAATGGAGAGAAAAACGTAACGTGAGAGAGGAGAGATTTGAGTACATGAATTTGGAGGTAGCATTGCGTGTTCATCAGCTTTAACTATAACATCTGTGGGGAAAGTGGTCAAATTGATAGATCAGTCAGTCCAAGCGACAAGCTGTGGCTCCAAATGTGGTGTTATTAATTTAAAATAGGCAATGAATTTTTTTGTAGTACTCAGGTGCGGTTTCAAACGTATTTTGTACCTCAGTGCTCCAAGAAGCTATTGCTGGGGTGTTTTTTTCTTAACTGTTTGCAGATCAGCTGCTTGGAAGCACATTATAAAATGGTTTTCAGAGAAAAAGAGATTCCATTGTCTTCATTTACTAATTTTAGAGACTCCATTGTTGATTTTGGTAAACTTTAAAGCTAATACTGCAGTGATGTATAGTTTATATTATATATATATCATACAGCACAAACTGAATGCATTTCGGTAAATTCAATATAAAATGACACTGTATTGTAGTACTGTTTGTGCACTGCAGACTCCTTGTAAATGTGTCTTTTCTATGCAAAGAAACCACAAATATTTCTTATCTTCTGTTGTACAACTGTTACATGGATAGATAGGTATCTCCAGTAGTCAAATATAGTAGCTCTGCAAAATCAAAGTATTGTAAAAATTTCTTCAGAAAAATAATGAAAATGTTTCTTTAATCCGTAGTTCAAGGTAAAAAAAAATGTGCTACTTTATTTCTCACCTTGGTTCTAGGAGGGGTGGGTAAGTCAGTTTTGCAATGATGTTACACAAATGAAATGTTACTACCATTCTTGACTGTAAATTTGGCCTGGAAGCCAACACCCTCTTTCATCTTATTTGCACTACCTTTCTCATTTAAGGGGAGACTTTAAAAAGGTGTTAATGGCTTGACATTGTTTCTCTTTCCACCAATATTTAAAGAAGTGATTAAGCAAATTGGCCTAGCATTTGGCAGTTTAAATGACAGCAAACTGAATTTCTCTGAGCAGAGACTCAGAGTCCCAACTCCAGTTTCAAATTCTGCAAATACTACAGTCCTCAGGAGCACATTGTATTCTGGCCATTAAAGGTTCGCTGTTGTCTCCTTATCGTGCCTAAACATAAACCTATTATTCTACTTTGGGTTGTGCCAGGAGCACTTTATCAGCTATCTGTTTCCTCATCAGGGATTACCAATCTTGTTAGTTACTCTGAAGCTTTTGTCCCTAAGGCTAGGAAAATGTTTTGTAATCTGAAAAAAAAATTTTTTTTCAATAGTAGCGTTGATGATGACTGATTGTCAACTGCATTTTTAAATGGGCCCAGGGTGCCTCTATGTTCCTATGTAGTGGTATTTTAACAATTACATTTACTTGATCATAATAGTGAATGTGATGGTCAAGTGGCTGAGGGAGAACAAACTGAAGCTGAATTCAGATAAGATGGAGGTGGTGCTGGCTGGAGGGAATACTGCTTTGAATGAATTTTTTCTGTATACAACTGATGGTATGCAGCTTTTGCTGGAAAATGCTGTTAAGAGCTTGGAAGTCTTTCTGAAGTGAAACCTGTTCTTCTGTTAGAGAGACAGATGTCCGTGACAATGAAAAATGCTTTCCCCCCAGCTATATCTAGCTAGGGAGCTGGCTTTTTATTTGCAGATGCCTGTTTTGGCCATGTTGGTCCATATTTCAATAACCGCAAGCTAATCTAGAGGTAATATGCTGGATGTGGGGCTGCTCTTGAAGGCTATTCAGATATTGCAGCTGGTGAAAAATGCACCAGCCTGTTGTTATCTGGAACTAGCTGGTAGAATATGTCACTTATTCTAACATCCTTTCACTGGTTTCTAGTGGGGTTGCCAGCCTCCAGGTGGGGCCTGGGGATCTCCCGCTTTTACCACTGACCTCCAGCTGACAGTGCTCCCCTGGAGAAAATGGCTGTTTTGGTGGGTAGACTCTATGGCCCCTCCCATCCCCAAACCCTGCCCTCTTCTGGATCCACCTCCAAAGTCTCCAGGTATTTTCCAACCCAGACATGGCCACCCTAGTTTATAGTTAGTTTCTTACTCTAATTCAAGGTGTTGGTGCTCACCTTTAAAGCTCTTCATTACCTGGGTGTTTATACTTGAAGGGGGGCCATTTGCATGCTGCCATTCTGTTCTTCCAAGGTTTACTACCACCAGTTTACCCCCTCCTTGCCCTAAGGCACATTCAACAACAGTCTGAACTCAAGTTTTTTCAGAAGCTGTCCCTCTGGGAAAGCTTTCCAGAAGGTGGGGGGGCTCCTACTCTCCTGTTCTTCCAAGGTTTACCACCCCTCTTGCCCTAAGGCACATTCAACAACAGTCTGAACTCAAGCTTTTTCAGTAGCTGTCCCTTTGGGAAAACTTTCCAGAAGGTGGGTGGCTCCGACCTCCCTAGTTTTCCAGCAAAGCTTCAAAGCAGTTATTCTTCTGGAGAGCTTTTTGGTCAGCCTGAGCAAAGGGGGAAATAAAAGCATTTCTATGCCACCTTTCCACCCAAATAGGGCCCCCAGGGCAGTGAACATCAAACATTAAAACATTTGAACATTAAAAACATTGAAAATTATATGTACAATAATTCAATAAAAATATTTATGCTTGCCCACGAAATCTAATGGACCCAACTGGGTTCCAGAATGCTCTGTGGATCTGATGCCCTCTGGCAATTCATTAGGTGAGCTGATAGAGGATTGAAATATCCATCTCTCTGATGCTATTAATGAAATTGCTCCCTGATGTCCTCTTCACTCCTGTCCCAAACTAGCCCCACACAAAAGATCAGAAATTTGGCTATTAGTTGTGAGGCCTTTGTGAGCTTTTTCGTGGATAAAGTCTTGTCGCTTTGCTGCCTTGTCGACTCTCTTGGACCAGTGTTGACAGGATTCTGGATGCTGCTAAGCCGACCACCTGCCTCCTGCCTCTTAGACTTGTGTCTGTCGTGGCTGGTGAAAGCCAGTGGTGGTGGAATACAGGGCCCCTTGGTAGACTTTATCGATCTATCCCTTAGTTCAGAGGTCTACCCTGGGGAATTAAAAGGGGGTGATGGTGATACCACTCTTAAAGAAGCCATCGTTGGATCCCACTGATCCTTCCAATTACTGCCCAGTCTCAGATCTTTTGATTCTGGGCAGGGTAATTGAGAGCGTGGCAGTAGAGCAGCTCCAGAACTTCCTGGAGGATACATTGGCCTTGGATTCATTCCAGTCTGGCTTCCACTGTGGCCTTGGGACAGAAACTGTGCTGGTTGCTCTCAGAAATGATCTTTGCAGACAGTTGGATCAAGGCAGATTGGTCTTACTGTTATTGCTTGATCTGACAGCAGCTTTTGACATGGTTGACCATGACTTGTTGACCTACTGCCTCCCTGAGTTCGCAGGGTGGCCTTGAAATGGCTTACCTAGGAGAGAGAATGTTACTATGACACCCCTTGGTTTGTGGAGTCCCTTGGGGCAATCCTCTCCTCAATGTTGTTTAACATGCGCCCCCTCACTCAGCTGGTGTGGAGTTTTGGGCTGGGTTGTCATTAGTATGCTGGTGACACCCAGCTATATCTGCTGGTGGCTAGCTGGCTGGACAGTGCCCCAGATAACTTGGCTGAAAGATTGGAGGCCGTGGTTGGTTGGTTGAAGTAGAGCTGGCTGAGACTGGATCCATCCAAGATTGAGGTTCTGTGGCTGGATTTTTTTTGTTCAGGATTGGGGTGCTGAATCCTGGCTCTGGATGGTGTGTCACTTAACACTGGCACCCACCATCAAGAGCCTGGGTGTGATTCTGTATGCATCCTTATTGATGGAGGCCCAGATCACAAAAGTTGCCAGATTGGTGTTCTTTCAGCCACGCAAAGTCAGGCAACTGCCCCCCTTCTTGTCTTGCCCTGACCTGGCCACAGTAGTCCATGGAATGGTCACCTCTAGGCAACCCCATAGCCAGAGTTTTGGCTGGTGGGGCAGGAGCCAGGGCACTGGGGCAGGGGAGTGGGGAATTTAATTAAATTACCCAATAATTTGGGAGGGTGGGAGATAGCAAAGGAGAGAGAGAGCGGAGGCATGCCTTTTCTCTCTTTCCTTCCCCAGGATCCCCCCCCCGCCCCCGCCATCCTGCTGCCTCTTGTCAGTTTCACTCCCCTCCATCAGTTGTTAATAGCTGATGGGGGAAGTGAAACTGACTAGAAGTGGTAGGGTAACTTCCCTAGCCTCCCTGCTGCTGCAGAGGAGAGGTGCACTGGGGGTGGGGGGTCTGGCATCCTCCCAGGGTGGTGCAGGGCTTGTTCATTGTGGGGACCCACCCACAAATGCCCCACCTTGGCCACAGGCCTGCCTCTAGGCTAGATTACTGTAATTTGCTCTATGCAGGGCTACCCTTGAGGCTGACCTGGAAGTTGCAACTGGTCCACAATGTGGCAGCCCAAGTTCTCACTGGAACCACATTAACAGCACATATCCAACCAGTGCTGTGCCAGCTGCACTAGCTCCAGGATCGGGTTCAAGGTTCTGGTATTAACCTTTAAGGCTGTAAATGGTCTGGGACCAATGTACCTTCTGGCCTGCCTCTCCCAGTATACCCCACTGAAGAGCATTGTGCTCAGCAGAGAAGAATCTCCTGGTGGTCCCTGGCCCCCAAAATATCCAGATGTCTGACCTGTTGGAATTCTCTGCCTAGTGACATCTGTGCCCTGCAGGACTTAGTACAATTCTGCAGGGCCTGTAAGGCAGAGATGTTCTGCCAGGTTTATGATTGAGGACAGCAGTGGCTCTTATTTAGTCTGGCCGCTCCTTTTTCACCACCCCCTTTGGGATTAGGATAAACTTGGCTTATTTAAGGCATCATCTGGAATGGGTACTGTAATTGTTTTACTGCTTTTAACTTGTTTTAAATGTGATTGTACCTCTTAAATGTTATATACCGCCCTGAGCCCCAAATATGGGGGAGAGCGGTTTAAAGATTGAATCTACAAATAAATAAATAAATATGAATAGACATAACACCAAAACCCAGGAAGGAAGCCAATTTAAAGTTATTGGCGGCAACACTCCCTCAAAGCTGTGGAGTCTTATGAGCAAAAATTCTCCTTTGTGAGCTACTAGCATTAAAGTTGTGAGCGAGTAATTTGGCTGCTGCATAAATTAGTTTGCTCTGGAGCCATCCTTCCTGAGTGAAGTCAAAAATGTGTGAGCCAGAGGCTAAAAAACTGTGAGCTAGTGCACATTAACTCAGCTTAGAGGGAACACTAATTGAGGGGTATGCCAAACAGAACAAAAAAAGTGTCCCTCAGTGGTGGAAGACAGCAATAGAGGAAAATAGACTAATCTCCCTGGGGAGGGAGTTCCAAAGTCTTGTGCCACAATCAGGAAAGCCCTTTCTCAAATTGCTACCTGTCTATCTTCAGATAACAGGGACACCGGAAGTAGGGCAGCTGAAGGAGACTGGAGTGGATGGTAAGTTTGGTGTAGTGGTTAAGAGTGTGGACTCTAATCTGGGAGAACCAGGTTTGATTCCCCACACCTGCAGCTGCTGGTATGACCTTGAGTCAGTCTCAAGGTTCTCTCAGAGCTGTTCTCTCAAGAGCAGTCCTCGAAAGAGCTCTCAGCCCCACCTACCTCATCCTGTCTGTTGTAGGGAAGGGAAGGGAAAGGAGATTGTAAGCCACTCTTGAGACTCAAAATGAAGGGTGGGGTATAAATCCAATCTTTTCTTCTCTTCTTCACATCGCTGATGACTGGTCTTGCACAGCAAACTTCTATAAAAAGTGATTTTTAAACCAATCCAAAGCACATCCCTTAATCCATATAGCTACCTCCATATATCTCAGTAAGAAAGCATGGAATGCTGCTGATATATCTAGAAAGAGCATCCTTCATTTGCATTCAAATGGAGATCATTGATGAAAGCCATCAGCACAATCTCCATCCTGTAGCCCAGGCTGAAAGGGGTCTGGAGCAGATGAGCCATCCAGGAAGATCTGCAGCTGATCTGCAACTGTTCCTTTATCATCTTGCCCTGGAAGGGCAAATTAGAGGCTGGGAGATAGTTTGCCAAGTCATTATTTTCTAGCAATGTTTTTATTAGAGTTTGCCAACCTCCATGTGGCGCCTGGGAATCTTCCCGCTATTACAATTGATCTCCAAATTACCAAGATCAGTTCCCCTGGAGAAAATGTCTGCTATATGGCCTTATACTCTGCTGAGGCCCCTCCCCAAACCCCACCCTCTGCAGGTTCTACCTCCCCAAGTCTCCAGGTATTTCCCAACCCAGAGCTGGCAACCCTATTTTTTATGAATTACTACTTGCTTTAGTAACCAAGGAAAAGAGCCCTGAATCAGTGATTTATTAAATTTAGGATTTAAGAACTTGATACTGTCTGGAAAGGGAAATGTGCACAAAAGTACTTCAGTGTCTTATTTCGATGAAATAAAGTAATCTTCTGAGAAATCCCTTTCAGTTATGGTTCACAAGTGCAGCACCTCTAGCATGAGAGCAGGATCACCAGATTGGTTTTGAGTGGTCTGCAGTGCACCTAGGGTCTGGCTTGGGGAATTCCTGCAGATTTGGTGGCAGTACTCGGGGAGGGGATTCAGTTTCTCCTACTCTATGGTATACCATACAGTCTGTTCTTCAACACTACCATTTTCTCCACGGGAACTCCTCTTTTGTCTGGAGATCAGTGGTAATTCCAGGAGAATTCCAGCTCCCACCTAGAAGTTGGCAGCCCCGTCTCCAGCATATGTTGGAGAAAATATAGGCATAAGTAGGAATCTTGCTTGTGAGACCTTACAATGCTGCTACTGTTATTGTTGTTGCAAAGAGAGAATGTGCACTGCAATACAATAGTAGTCCATTTGAGATACTACTGCAGGGCAGCATCTCTAAAATGGTAATCACTATTGTTTAGAAAATGTCATTTAAGGATGTTTGGAAAGAGATGGTTCTGTTCTAAGATGAAGTTGCCAGCTGTAGAGTTTGAAAGTGAATGAGTTCATACGTCTAAAATGTTAAGAGTCGCAGACTGATGAAGGTAAAAAGTCTTCTAACCACTCTAGTGCTCTCCTTGGCATTTCCTGCATAATCAGGAAAGGTTTTTTGTTCCCTCCTTTAACAGGGGGATAAAAATCATGAGAAAGTAAGAGATCTTTCTTCTCCATTTCAGAAAGAGACAAGGAGTCAGTGTGTGCTTCTTAATTCAGTGAGGCTTCAGATTATGTGTTATGCAAAGACAGTTCTTTAACATTGTAGAATTGAATGTTGTAAAAATAATTGATCTCCAAGCTCACAAGCTAGATTTATTCACATGCTAGATAGATATAAATGTATGATGTAATAGCAAACTTTTTAAATGAGAATTTTAAATAAGATTTAAAATAATAAAAAAACAAAGCTGTGTCCTGTAAAATAACTTGGTTTAAAATAATAGCTGACTTAATATAATGGTCTATACTCACAAATTCTTAAAAGTGAATCTTGTTCCTCTATTAAATACATTGTGAACACTTGGTTTAAAGCAGGGATCCCCAACCTTGTAAAGCCTTTGGTCACTTTGGGATTTTTGAAAACAGGTTGTAGGTAACACCACAAAATGGCTGCCATGGGGACTAGGGCCAGTAAAAGTATGTTGGGAGATTTCAAGCCCAGTGTCAGCCTATGTTGCAAGTAGCTGTTTCCTGAAGACACTAAGATAATGCCTCATGGGTTCTTCAGAAGCAGTTCCTACTTTTGTAAAGCAAAGAGCCAATCCTGGCTTTCTTTCAACTTTTCAAAGAGACATTTTGGAGAAGATGGAAGTAGGCATTTTTACTTTTTGTTTGTAGGTCTTTGAACTTTGGGTTATGGCTTGTGTCTAAAAACATAAATTAAACTGAAGGTATTTGCAAATCTTGAGCCAAACAGCAGAAACATTGACTTTCTGTGTCATGGAAGAACAGTGTTTTTTACCCAGTAACTACCAACCCTTCAAAAATAATACTTTTATTACTTTTCTTGCCCAAAGCGTGGCAGCTGTGTTGTTGTTTTATGTCTTCCAGTGTTGCTAAAAACAAGTAAAGCTTAAAAAATAGGTATTTATTTAATTATTGAAATTTCTGTGCAGGTAATTGTGAGCCTTTAGACCAAGACATGATCTAAAAAGCAGGGTCACTATTCCCCAGGTGGGGGCGGGAGGAAATTCCTCCCATCCCCCAAACAGCAACATGCTGACGTCACCTGGAAGTGACATAGAAACATCGGTGACATGGGGGGGGGGGGTGACACTCTGTTTTTTTGGGCAAAATTATGGTTTGAGAGCGATTTTTTACCACAGAGTTTTGCCCCCAAACTACAGTAATGTCAACAGTGTGCCTGCGTCATTTCTGGGTGACATATGCATGTTGTGCAATGTCCCCACTCACTCCTGGAACACCCCCCCATCCCCCCACCAGCACAACAACCAGACCTGGTAACCCTAATAAAAAGCAAAAGGGTAGGAATAAAGAGAGGGGCCAAAAGAAATATGTGAATACAACTTCCTTCCAGTATCTTTAACCCATTTTTTCCCCTTTGCAAAAAGAAATCCACAGATTTTCAAAGTTTAACATTTTTTCTGCTTTATGCAAGATACAGGTTCAATTTGAAAGCTTAAATATATTTCCCTGCTATAGAAGGAGATGGCAAAAGTGCAGCGTTCTATTATGAAAATGCTCATAATTTTATTAATCTATTATGTAATTCTTAGAGCACTCATTGAAAATGCTTTATACATGCATTGTCATAGGTATATTATATTGTTGATAACAGGGTTGAGATTACAGGGACATATTTTTATAACTTTATATTTATTAATTTTATAATTTTTAACAACATACATTACAACAAAACAACTATAACATAAAACTCAAACCAGCCAATGCAATCAATTATTTAACAATAACTGTAACATGGCAACCATCCCGCTTACTTTCTGTTTGAACATTAAACCTTTTATAAACGAGTAAAAAACAAAGTTTTTATATTTATCAGGGAGTACATTCGTGTCGTTCGTTTCAGGGACATATTTAGTGTACTTGGGGAGCAATCTCAAGTAGATCTACTAAAAGCAAGTTCCCATGTTATTCAGTGGAACTTATTCCCAGGAAAGTGTTCACAGAGCAATCCTAAGATTTAAAATGGCTGCTTTGGAAGGTGGACTCAATGGCATTATGCCCTTCTTAGGGCCCTCCCCTCTCCAAACGCTGCTCTTCCTGTCCCAGGCTCCATTCCCACAATCTCCAGGAATTTCTCAACCTAGAGCTGGCAACCCTAGTCAAAATGGTCCATAAATAGACCAGGTGATGGTCAACGGTTTTTTGATAATATGTTGCAGGGGAATCCTAAGCAGAGTTGCACCCTTCTAAATTAATTGAGGTGAAGGATATGACATCCTGTACCTGCATAGCCCAGGCTAGCCTGATCTCATCAGATCTCAGAAGCTAAGCAGGAATGACCCTGGCTAGTATTTGGATAGGAGACCTCTTGGGAATACCAGGGTCATGATGTGGAGGCAGGCAATGGGAAAGCACCTCTTACCTTGAAAACCGTATAAGGGTTTGCCATAAGTCAGCTGTGACTTGATGGCAAAACAACAAGGGATGTAACTCTTTTTAGGGTGGCCCTGGGAACATAATTATCAAACCCTCAAACCTGTTTAAAAGAAAAAAATGTGTTATGTGTATACAGTTGGTTATTTAGGAAAAACAAACTGAAAAAACTATTACTATTTCTGTAGAATACATTCTGTTGAAGAGACAAATGAATTTTATTTTAAACGTCTCTGTTTAATGGTTACTTGTTCACCTCAAACTTCCCCATTCCTGAACCACTCTTTAAGGTCGAAATTCAGCATAAATTATGAAAACCCAAGTCACCTTGGTTACATTTAATACTGATTTAAAAATTGCATTTTCCAACAATTCAAAATATTTTGACAAGGACTAAGAAAGTAGCACATGACTGAAGGCTGTGAACTGAGGTCAGAGAGATTGCATGATATTGTCCCCGTATACACACTCATGCTATCCTTTCTATGTTTAGAGAAAAATGTTGAAATCAGGAGATCTCCCTTACCTTACGGAGTTACACTAAGCACAAACATTTTCTGCCCCCAATCACTGGAAGCACTGCATAGTTTCTCTCTGACTTTTGAGGTTTCAACCATGCCCATACCTTTTTAGAAGTTGTCTCCACAGGCAAATAGATTAGAAAGCTGCAGGAACCTTGGGTGTTGAATTTTGAAAACTGAAATTTTATTTGCTGTTCAGCACTTTGACTTCATTGTCCAACTGTGTGATTTTGTGCTTGCTTCGTGATTTCCTAATAGGAAAAATAGGCCCATATTCAAGAGAGGTAAAAATAAGGGAAGTGTGTTTTTGTGCAAAAAAATAAAACCTTGGATCTTTGACGTGGTCTCTGTGCTTCACATTGATAGGTTTCTGCGCCTGCGCAGGAATCCTTCGGTATTGTAGAAAGCTCTTAACGGATTTTCGCACCCAGCACCTCCGGGCATGCGTGGAGCCCCACTGCGCATGCCCAGAGGAGCGGGCGCGGACAATCCCGCCAGTTCTCTTCTGACTACCCCGCTTCTAACAGCTTCATGCAATTAGCTTTGAGGAAAGCTATCACTCCTTTCGCCTTCTCTCGCATTCTAACCTCTTTCTTTCTAACTTTCACCTTATTTCTTGAACTTTCTGTCAAAAAACCCGATTTTGTTTTCTTTTCCTCAGGTGGTGGGCTTCCCCCTCCCTCTTTATCTTTTTCTGCTTTATGGTTACAAAGTGGGGCTGCTTTAAGCGTTGCTCCTCTTGCGGCAGCAAATTAACGGCTCCTGACAGTCACTCCTTGTGCATTCTCTGCCTTGGGGAAAGTCATCGACCAGATTCCTGCCCTCATTGCGCCACGTTCAGCAATCAAACTCGGAAGAATAGGGCAGCCCGCCTGAAAGTCGCTTTACTGGAGTCGGCTCTGTTTCCCGCATCGACCTCGACGGCCTCTCTTCCATCGACATCGATGGTATTGACAGCCGAATTCGCAGTCCCGTCGACATCGAGGCCGTCATCCGATATAGCTCGGCCAGTATCGAAACACCGGGCTCTGACACAGTCTACAGCGTCGACGACAGTCAAGAAGAAAAAGAAGGATAAGTCGGAATGACACCACAAGGCTCTATCCAAAGCCACTGGTAAGCCTCCTAGTAAGGCTCCTACCTCGGTCTCCAACCCAGTAGCTCCCTCATTGGATGCTACCTCAGTACCGAAAACTCCTTTGATCGTGCCTCCACCACCCGCGGAAGTGACCACCATCAATCTTCTGGATTCCCCTGTCAGACAACCACATGAGGCATTGCCGGACCACATTTTGGAGGCTCGAGAGTTCCTCGAGACCGACCAGGAATAGCTATATGCTCCTTCACCATGACACCCGAGCTCCTGTTCTCAATCCCGATCACCATCTGAGGGGTTTCTCTCCTATGTCGAGGCCAATCCTCCTTGTCCAGACAGGAACCATCAGCATGACTATCGGGCTCTGTCACCTCGATACAGATCCCTGAGACTCAGATCTCCTCGGTATGGATCACCCAGGCACAGATCTCCCATTTCGACCCGCTAGGGATATGCTCCTCCGATGGCCCTGTGGGATCAACGCTGTCCTACCTATCAGTACGGCGGTTACCCACCTTCGACATCAATGCCCTGGATCCCCACAGTCACCCACTCTGACGAGGACAGATACTCCCACCGAGATCGATCGCGGTCGCCAGCAAGATCACGTCCACTGCCGGCAGCATCACAATCTAGACCCCCTGTCCAGACTGCGAACCAACAACGCCCTGCTTCTTTGGCTTCGACACTGAACGCCACCAAACCACCAATGGCCACGGCATCGAAACACTCTGTGCGGGATCTGCAGTCGACACAGAGGGCCCCTATCCGTGTGACTCCTTCTCCCGTTCAGTCGATGGAAACAGCACCTGTCTCTTCCTTGTCAGAGAGGGATTCCGATGGTGACCAAGTCCAACCATAGTTCCCTGGCCGATCTTTCACCGAAACCAGATGTGGCGGACAATTTGCCATTCTCCCCATCAGAGGACCTCACCTCCTACGGAGATTTAATTAAAAGAATGGCCCTTTCCCTTGGCCTACCCATCGTACAACCAAAGCCTGCTGTAACTGAAACATTGTACAAATGGACACCTCCACTTCTGTTTCACTACCAATGTCCTCTGTCCTCCTCCAAGCCGCCAAATCGGTACGGGATAAGCCCTCATTGACACCAGCCTCTACCCAATGCCTGGACCATATGTACAGGGTCCAGGAAACAGATGCTGAGTTCCTGACAAACCATCCACGTCCCAACTCCATGGTCGTCACCTCCGCCTCCAAGTTCAGGAGGACACACTCTACCCCTGCGGACAAGGAAGGGGGCAAACTTGATGCCTTCAGGCGCCGGTTTTATTCAGCAGGAGCTCTGGGATTGAAAGTGACTAACTGTTCTGCCTGCATGGGAAGATATCACTACGCCCTGTGGGAACAGCTTTCAGAAGCCATCAGTTTGCTCCCTGAGGACCAAAGACTGGCCGCCAGGAGGATACAAAAGGAAGGCCTCACCCTTGCTAAACAGCAGGTGAATACCTCCAAACATGCTTTAGACACTTTCTCTAAAACCATGATGTCCATCATAGCCCTGAGACGTCACTCTTGGTTGCGCTCTACCACGTTGCAACAAGATACCAGATCCCTGGTTGAAGCCCTCCCTTTTGATGGAGTTGGCCTGTTTCACGCCACTACTGACTGTCCTCCAGGAGCTTGATAAAAGCATCAAGGCTCCCCACACATTAGGGGTCTCTTCTAGCTCCTGACAATCTAAACTGAGAAACTGGTCTAGACCCTGGTCCTGGAGGTCATCCAACAGGAGCTCCCCGAATAGATCCTGGCACCTGCGCACTTCCTCGGGTGGGCAGAAACAAGCCTACACCCTGAGACAGAAATTCTCGCCAGCCCAACAGCCCGGCTGCACCAAGCAGTCCTGACAGACCAAGCAGGGCCTTTGACTTTATCCGTCCTGGCCCACCTCACATTCATCTTGCCCTCTACCTTCCTATGTGGAAAAAAGTAACATCAGATGCTTGGGTCCTCACCATTATCACCGGGGGATACATCATCAAATTTCTCCGATCCCCTCCAACCCCAACCTTTGTCACCACCGTACCTTCCGATGTACTCCTTCGAGAAGTCAACGTCCTCCTCGACAAGGACGCCATAGAACCCATCCCCACTCACCACCAATGCGAGGGTTTCTACTCAAGATACTTTGCGGTACTCAAAAGGGACGGCGGCACCAGACCCATCTTGGACCTTTGAGGTCTCAACCTATTCATCCAATACCGCCGGTTCCGAATGGTGACACTACACTCCATCCTCCCCCTATTATGCAGACAAGCATGGATATCTACTTCCATATTACCATATGCCCCCCCCACCAAAAATACCTCAGTTTCGCCATTGGACATCAACATTTCCAATACAAAACTCAAAATGCATCATCTCCAACTATGGTTCGTCCATTCTTTTCATCCACAATGAGACCCGCAGAACTTCCACCTTTCTCCTCCCCAAGATGTCTGAGACTCTCTCCTCTGGTGGATCCTGCCATCCAACCTCCTCCAGGGAGCTCCCTTCCATCTCTCATCACTGTGACTCACCCTAACCACTGACGTGACTACATGGGGATGGGGGGCACACTTGAACGGCCACAATACGGGCGCTCGGTGGGAACCAAACTGAGGTCCCACCACATCAGTTGTCTCGAACTCCTGGCAATCTTCTCCGCACTTCGAACCTTTCTCCCATTAGTGAAAGGACATTGCGTAGCCATCCTTATAGACAATACCACTGCAGTCTGTTATATCAACTGCCGGGGGGCACAATCTCCCGCAGCCTTTGCCAACTTGCAATCCGACTTTGGGACTGGAGCGCATCCAACGGCATCTTCCTGAGGGCCACACACATTCCCGGCTCACTCAACACCCAAGCCGATCTCCTGAGCAGGGGACAAGCCAGACATCATGAATGGGAACTGAATCCAATTTACCTCCGCTAGGTATTCCTTTTTTGGGGAACCCCAGTTGTAGATGTCTTTGCCACTCATCAAAACACAAAGTGCATGAGCTACTGCACACAGGGTGGAATCGACCCCCTCTCCCTGGGAGACAGCCTACTCTACCCTTGGAATCACGATTTCATCTATGCCTTTCCACCTCTACCACTACTCACACGATTGGTAAACAAAATAGTACACGAGATGGTGGAATGTATACTGATCACTCCTTGGTGGCCCAGACAAGCCTGGTTTCCGGTCCTCCTCTCATTGGTCTGCGGGAAATTCTATCAATTTCCTCCACTACCAGATCTTCTGTTCCTCTCCGACTCTCCCATCCTCCACCACAACATTCCCTGTCTCAAGCTCACAGCTTGGAGACTCTCCCCTCTGTATTCTTTGAAAGAGTGAATAACATCCTGCTTAACTCATGCAAAGCATCCACTTGGCAATCATACACCTACAAATGGATTCGCTTCTGCACATACTTAGCCTCGTCCGACATAGAACCCTGCTCTGTGGTTCTGTCCCGCATTTTTGATTTCCTCCTATCCCTAGTGGATACTGGACTCTCACACTCTTCTTTGAGAGTATACCTGTCTGTGATCTTGGCATTCCACAACAGAATTGACAACTTTTCTGTGTTCGCCCACCCCCTTTCGAAACGTTTTTTGAAAGGCCTCCTACATCTTTATCCGCCCATCAGAGTCCCACCTCAGCCTTGGGATCTTCCGTTGGTCCTCTGCACACTCGGAAGCTATTTGAACTGTTGGCATCCTGTGATCTCCGGCTCCTGGCTTGGAAAACGGCCTTCTTACTCGCTATCACATCTGCCTGTCGAGTTGGGGAACTCCTAGCCCTCAGGCATGATCTTCCGTTCCTCTGTTTCTTACCAAACACAGTTCATATGGTTCCAGACATTTCCTTCCTGCCTAAAGTCGTCTCCGACTTCCACCTACATTTTGAGATCGTTTTGCCTGACTTCTACCCCTCCTACGTTTCCAAGCAAGAACGTCTTTTATGTTCCCTTGACGTTAAACGAGCACTTCTATTCTACCTTGCTCGTACAAAGGTGACTAAGACAACACCTAGACTCTTTGTCTCTTATGCGTCACACAGAATGGGCAAACCCATCACTGCCCAGAGACTTTCCAAATGGATTGTGGAACTTATTAAGCTTGCCTATGATCTCGCCAAGACTCCACTTCTGGGGCCTACCCGGGCGCACTTTACCAGGTCTATAGCGACCTCCACAGCATTACTCAAGGGTGCCTCCTTGACAGACATTTGTACAGCCGCGACTTGGGCTACTCCAAATATGTTCATTAAGCATTACGCACTGGACACCCAAGTAGCTGCATGCTCTGCGATGGGCCGCCTCATTTTATTCTCTGCTTCTCAATGACAAACTGCCTCACCCTCCTCCAGGAAGGACACTGCTCGCTACTCTCCCATCAGTGTGAAGCACAGAGACCACGTCGGAGATAAACAGGTTGCTTACCTGTAACTGATGATCTTTGAGTGGTCATCTGTGCATTCACACTACCCGCCCATCCTTCCCCTCTGCTGCCAGGCTTTCTTCTTATTTTCACGCTTGGTTGCAGTGGTCAGAAGGAACTGGCAGGATGTCGGCGCCCGCTCCTCTGGGCATGCGCGGTGGGGCTCCGCGCATGCCTGGAGGTGCTGGGCGCGAAAATCAGTTAAGAGCTTTCTACAATACCGAAGGATTCCTGCGCAGGCGCAGAAACCCATCAGTGTGAATGCAGACGACCACTCAAAGATCATCAGTTACGGGTAGGCACCTGTTTTTTCTTAGTATGGATTTTGCTTGCATGAACAACTGTTATGGTCTCCCAAAGTCAACCTGTGAATAGCCCTGAACCAGACAACTGTATCTCAACTTTCTGGATTCCTTCTGTTGTCTTTCTCAAGCATGTAGATCCATGTAGCTCTATCATTTTATTAATGCGTTGAGGAAATGAAGATGTTTTTGGGAAGTAGTCTGCCTAAAAAGAAATCCATTCACTTAAATTTTTTTAGAAGATTATGTAAAACTTGATAGTGTGAGTTCTAATCAAGGTTATGTCTTTTAAGTCCAAAGAAGTCAGTGGGCACACTGTGGCTGTGGTCACACACACTAAATAATCCACTTTCAATGCACTTTCAGTGCACTTTCAAACTGGATTTGCCAGTTCACACAGTAAAAATCCAGTTTGAAAGTGCATTGAAAGTGCATTGAAAGTGGATTATTTAGTGTGTGTGACCGCAGCCTGTAACTCTGCTTAGGGTTGCATTGCTAATGAACTATTTTATAAGAATAATCTATTAATATCATACCTTAAAATACAGAAATTAGTTTAGCTAAAACCCTGTTATTTTAGGATAACTTGAGAAAAATAAACTGCTGGCATGCACAGTGAAACTGATAAAGGATTTTGTTTTCTGTGTCAGTGTATGCATATCCTGTGTGTTTATGTGAACAATTACTTTTAAACAGAGCTAACACACTTTGCTTCTGGGTGAATGAATTACTGTTGCCTGAGAACAAAAGAGAAAAGTCTGAGAATTTCTCTTTCTGAGATTTCAGAGCTATTTCACCTGCAGAAATAAAAACAGGATGGGACATGATAGCAAGGCAATATTGTGAGATACAGCATTTTGCTGACAGTCTGAGCCAACCAAGGGCTTCTAAAATGTCTATTTAAAGGGCTTATTTATAAATGGCATAGATCATTTTGCACAATTGCAATAGGACAACTTGGAACAGATCATTAATTCCCTTGCTCAATTTGTTGGTTGTGTAATTTTTATATATTCTGCTCTTTTCAGTATATTGTGTTTGGAAGGGGTTTAGAAGGTTAGATAGAAACCTTGCTTTGTCTCTAGAGAAGCCTTTTTCCTAGCAGTACAATCTGTTTCTTATTTAGAGTTATTGTTTTGTTGCATTCTTATATGTGCTGTAACTGCTTCAGGCATGAGATAAACCCCAAGTTCTGTGTTGCAGTGAAAAAAGTGCTTTCTGGGATGAGTTGCAGCTGCTTTCTTACCTAATAAATACAGAATGAAGGAACTCTTCCATTGTAACTGAAGAATGTGATTTGGAAGTATGGCTATAACTGTACAGAAGGAACTGTTCACCTCTAGTAGTTGCAGAAGAAATTGAAACAATGTTAAAGTATCAACAGTCTAATGTTTAGATATAAGTACCATTGTGTTGGTATACTTTCTAGGCAAATTCATTTTTGCAACATAGTGATGAAATCCCAACTGGAAGATGGCAGTGTGTGAAATGGCCAGTTGCATTTCTATCTGTTGTCGAAGTTGCATTTCTCTTGATTGCCATAATCATATTGGAATTCTGGTAGTCCTTCCCCCCAGCTCTCTTAAGAGTCAGTGCAGCCTTCCTGAAGGGACCTATTACTTCACTGCAGTGGGTGTGGAATGCATGCTGACTCAGTGGGACCATAAGAAATGCAGCTTGGAAGCTGAACAGTAATGGAGGAGAATGACAAAAGATCTGAAGCGAGAGTGTTACCTCTAGTGGCTTTTTACTAGGGAACTGATTAATTGGGAAGGCAATAGAAAAAAGTAAAAGGGGATGAATGAGAGGTCTGGATGTAGCATGGGGGTGTAGGTAAAACAGGGGAAAGAGGCTCAGTTCAGTTACATCTCATCAGAAAACATTTTGGAAATAGAAGAGCTGATAAGAAAGTACGTTAGCCATGTTGTACTTGTTAAACTTTTAGTCACATTACTGAAAAGGGTCTAGTGCAGGGGTGGCCAACCTTGCTTAACGTAAGAGCCACATAGAATAAACGTAAGAGCCACATAGAGATGTCTGAGAGCCACAAGACAGAAACAAATATCACACACACGTTTTTATTTTTAAAAATATGCAAATTTGCTTTTTATTAACGTTAAATGGTACTGCCAAAAATAAAAACAAACGAGGAAAACCGGTTATAAGAAAGAGAGAGAGAGAAACTAGGAAAGCAAATAGATGGGAGGGAGGAGGGAAGGAAGGAAGGGAGAAAGAGAGAAAAAGCATGCCTCCCCTTTGCTTCCCCAGCCGCCCTGCCAGGAGCCGCACAATATTTGTGAAAGAGCCGCATGTGGCTCCCGAGCCACAGGTTGGCCACCCCTGGTCTAGTGAATCCTGTAATTCAACTTCCTGTCCTAAGTCAAGGCTTCCTTTACTGAAGTATCTCAGCCATGCAATATGTCACTCATCTTGGGTGAGTAACAACTGTCCTGAGATAAGTAGCTAAGTGGCAGATTGCAAGAATGTCATTCTTTCCTTATCTACTTTTCTTAATGCTAAACCAATTCTCTTCACTTCTTCTTGTGTGTGTTAAGTGCTGTCAAGTTGTTTCCAACTTAAGGTGACCCTATGACAATGACTTTCAAAATGTCCCATAGGTAACATCCTCACTCAGGTCTTGCCAACTGAGGCTTCCTCTTGAACTGTGCTGCTTGATTGTGGATGGATGCAGAACTCTACAAGTAATCTTATTCATATTAAAGTAATTTTACTTTTTGAAGGTTAAAAATAATATTCTGTTCATGCAGCCTAAAATGGCATTGTTTTTCGGTGACAGGGAATTATACTGCAGTTATTATTTAGGTGTTTTTCCACTGTAGTCTTTAAATGCTTTATTAGAAATGTTACTGCCCCCAAAGTATATACCGAATAATTTAGTCTTATTGTCATCCTAATGTCTGTCCTCCACAACTAGGTAGTGGGTGTATTGCATCTTTTTCACCTTTTTTCATATGAACGTAAAATAGGCTAATAATGGCTGGTTGTATTCATCACATTACCACTAAGAATAACCTCTCAGTGATCAGGAGGGAAGACTTTCGTCAAAATGGAAAAAAGTAAATCTGTCCATTTGTCTCTATCTCTCCTCTGTTGATGTGTTACAAATTATTTGCTGTTGTGTAAGAAGCTAGTAAAGGTTTTCTGTAGATTATCCACTTCTATGAAATTATTTACAAGATTATTGTAAAATCCTTTGTTTTTGTCTCTTCTTAATTGCAGTTTGTCTTGTATTTGGCTCTTTGTTCAGTACTTTGTATTCAGTATTTTCTCTTCCACTTCGTGAATGTTTTCTTGTTAGTATTCTTATATTTGATAGCTGATATTTGCAACTAATATTGTCAGTGTCAGAACAAAGTTTTAGTGCATTTTTAAGACCAACAATTTTTTATTCAAAGTATAAACTTTCATGTGCGCACACACTTTGTTGGATACAATGAAATGGAAATCACCAGTCCATACGTATAGGTAGAGGGTGAGCAGTAAATTAGCATACTGCATAATAAACATATTTAACATATTCAAGGACAAAACAGGAATAGCAAGCTTAGTTTATATGGTTACCATGTCTGAGTTTAATTCCAGGGGGAAAACACAGTGAAGGAAATAAATACATCAGCATTAGAGATTGATGGGCAGATGTATCCTTAATCATGGAATGTTGAGAATTACTAACTGAGACCCTGCCATTACACTCCATCCATGTCCTCTCAAGCGTGGAGGCAACCTTACAGCATCCTCTTCTTTGAAGTGGAGTGACTGGCTGTGTAGAGTTTTCTCCCTCTGAGAGGAGGACATCTTGATGGGTGTTTCCCACCCTATCCTTAGGGAGGCAGGAACCAAACTTCACTTCCTGTCCTCTCAGTGAGACCCTTAACTCAGTTTTGTTCCAGCCTCAGTAGGGAGAGCAGCACATAGTTCGCACGCATGCCTTTGACCATTTTTTCAGCTCAGTTTTTTCTACTTTTATCTTTTTTTTTACCTTACTCTTTTTACCTTTTTTCTTCCTCTCTGCCTCCTCTTTCCCATCTGCCTCCACGGACCTTCCTTCCTTGTATTTTCTGCTTCCCTCACTATCCACCCAATGCTCCAGCCGGAGTATGGTGGGCAGGGAAGACTCCGACGTTTTTTTCTCAGAGACTGAGAGAGAGGAAGCACCTCCGATGGCTCCCAAGCCCCTGAAAGGGAACGTGGCGGCTGCTACCTCCACCACCAATGCAGCGGCCCTGACCGTGCACAAGGCAAAGCGCACCAAAAAGCGGCCTCCCTTCCCGCCCACGGAACTTGCTGCGGGCACCATTTTGGATCTGGCGATCAAGCGGAGGCCCCCAAACAAGGCAGGGGAAGGCTGCAGGGCGGCTGTCTCTGCCACCATAAGCCAGGAAATGGATGTCGATGATGCCTCCTTTGGAAGATGCTGGCCTGCCTATAGTTCTAATCATGAGTAACCCAGACCGGGGTGGAGCCTCTGTTTTTACTTCTGAGGTTATGCAGGCGGTTAGACTGGCCATGTGCGAGGAGATTTCCAATTTCCATTGGGACTACCCTACAGGGGAAGGCACTCATCCTCCATCACATGTCTTCCCTACCCAGTTCACCCAGGGAGACTCAGGCAGGCCCTATTTAGAGGAGGATAGACCTCACTGGCCGACTAAAGCAGCTAGGAAGGATCACTGCCCAGATATGAGGGACTACCCCCAGTGGGATCTCTCACAGGCCGAAGATAGTGAACTGGGAGATAGGGAGGAGGGGAGTTTTTGTCCGAAGAGGAAGAGGAGGTCCCTGAACATTCTATGAGATTTTTTAAACCTGAGGACTATCAATATCTTCTAAGAAAGACTCTGTCTGCCTTGGAACTTCTTCCTAAATTTAAGGCAGAAGACCCCACCAACTCTGACCCTACTGATGGGTCTAGACCTAGAGGGAGTAAGGAATACTTCCCAAAAACTCCTGGGACTGAAAAAGTTTTGCCCTTTCTTGAATTTTTAGAAAAACAGTTGGTGAAAGAGTGGGTAAGGCTATGGCTAATAAGCATGTAAAGAAACTGTATGCCTTACCTAATTTTACTGACAAGTTTTTGCAGGTCCCCCTAGTGAATGCACCAACAATAGCACTTCAAACTTCAGGCCTACTCTCTGAAGATGGAGAGGGTATGGTGAGGGACAGCCTAGATAGAAAAGCAGAGTTTGCACTACACAAGGCCCATAAAGCCACAGCCATGGCCATCCGAGCTTCAGCAACTGCCACCGTGGTAGCGAGAGCATCCATAGCTTGGTCCAAAAAGCTTGTTCAACTCATTGCAAACTCCAACAGATGCTTGGCCGAGGGCGCAAGCAGACTTCTTCAGGCTTCCTCCTTTTTGGCTGATGCCACTTTGGACACCATTATTTTCTCGTCAAGGGCTCTAGCTTCAATTGTAGTGGCTAGAAGAAACCTCTGGCTCTGGGTGTGGCAGGCCAACTTACACGCCAAAGCTGTTGTCACCACGTCACCACGTCCCCTTTTCAGGGCAACCACCTGTTTGGAGATGCCTTAAACAAGATCCTTAATGAAACAAAGGATCTTCGGCGTGGTCTCTGTACTTCACACTGATGGGTTTCTGTGCCTGCGCAGGAATCCTTTGGTATAGTAGAAAGCTCTCGACGGATTTTTGCGCCCAGTGCCTCCGGGCATGCATGGAGCCTACACCGCGCATGCCCAGAGGAGCGGGCATGGACATCCCGCCAGTTCTCTTCTGACTGCCGCGCTGCTAACAGCTTCTGCATTTAGCTGAGTCCTTTGAGGGAAGCACTCCTTCGCCTCACTTTCTTGTCTTCTCACTCTTCTCCTTAACTTTCAACACTTTCATTCTATATCTTCTGCTTAAAAAATTTAAAAAAAAAATCTTTCTCCTCAGGTGGTGGGGTTCTTTCTTTTCTGCCTTTGGGCTCCCCCCCCTTATTTTTTCATCTCTGTTTTTCTACTTTATGGCTACAAAGTGGGGCTGCTTCAGTGTTGCTCGGCTTGTGGCAGCAAATTGGCGGCTCTTGACGGCCACTCCTTGTGCATTCTCTGCCTCGGAGAAAGTCACCGGCCAGATTCCTGCCCTCATTGTGCTAAGTTTAGCAACCAAACTTGGAAAAAATAAGGCAGCCCACTTGAAGGTAGCTTTACTGGAGTTGGCATTGCTTCCTGTATCGACCTCAACGACCTCCTTCCCATCGACATCGACAGTATCGACAGCTGACTTCGCTGCCCCGTCGACGTAGAGGCCGTCATCCGATATAATTCGACTAGTATCGAAACACCAGGCTCCGATGCAGTCCACAGCTTCGACCTCAATTAAAAAGAAAAAGGATAAGTCGGAAAAACGCCACAAGGTTCTATCCGCAGCCACTGGCAAGCCTTCGAGTAAGGCCCCGACTTCAGTTTCCGAACCAGTAGCAACCCCACTAGATGATAACTCCTTTGATCGTGCCTCCACGAGCCAGTTTGGAGCCAGTTTGGTGTGGTGGTTAAGTGCGCGGACTCTAATCTGGGAGAACCGGGTTTGAATACAGAATCACGAGGCAAGAAGATCTACTGGTCAGGGTCTCCCTCAAGGCAAAACACAGCCTCACCTGGTGAACCAACCCCCCGAACCTTCTTTGGGGTTGTACATTCTACATAGAGGATTGGAAACAGATTGTGACAGACACCAGTTTTCAGAGCTGGGGCACAGTCTTCCTCAACACTCGAACTCAAGGCCTATGGTCCAAGGCGGAGAAGAACTTGCCCATCAATCTTCTGGAACTGAGAGCCATCAGACTGGCACTTCTCCACTTTCGCACTTGAGTGGCGGGCCACCATGTACTGATCAGAATGGACAATATTGCTGCCAAATCTTACATAAACAGTTTGGGGACTCCAGATCCTCCCTCTTCACCAGAGAGCATCCAAGCTATTCCTATGGATGGAACTCAACATTGCCTTCATCAGGGAGTTCTGAATACCCAGGCAGACTGGCTCAGTCATTGCCAGTTGCAAGAAGGGGAATGGTCTCTGAATCAGGACTTGTTCTAGATGATTGTAAGTCACTTCAGTCCCCCGAATGTGGACCTGTTCAGATCTCCACTCAACTTCAAGGTGAAAAGGTTCTTCACCAGGTTTTACCACCACGACACAGAGGCGACGGACGCACTAATGTCTCAGTGGCCACCAGGTCTCATGTTCGCATACCCCCTGACTCCAGTCCTTCCAAGACTTCTAAGGAAGATATGAGAAGAGAAGGTGGACATCATCCTAGTGGCCCCGTATTGGCCACAAAGGCTATGGTTCTTGGAGCTCTAGTGTCTCTCTCTACAACCACCCTTTCGGCTGCCAGTGTCTCCAGACATGCTGATGCAGGGCCCCATCTGGCATTCGGATCTGGACTGGCTCCATTTGACCACCTGATGATTGAGTGGGAAAAACTTCTCAAACTAGGGTACTTACAGATGGTGACAGATACCATGCTGGCCTCCAGAAGACAATTCACCTGTTGGAAGGCCTTTGTTTGATGGGCCAGAAGGAAGTCCATAGACCCCCTGAAACCTCAGTTTAAGAACACTCTAGCCTTCCTACAAGATGGTCATGACTCCGGCCTGAAGGCCTCCATGCTCAAACGACAAGTGGTGGCACTATCCACGGTCCTTCCTTCGTTTAAGGGTTGGGGCTGTTCTAAGCATCCTCATATCTGAAGGTTTCTTAAGGGAGCGTTGCTTCAGGATCCACCGACGTCTCACAGATTCCCTACGTGGAGACTGAATGTGGTACTCAGTGCCTTAACCAAGCCTCCTTTTGAGTCCATCAAGGAGATACCTTAGTGGCTGTGAATGAAAACATTATTTTTAGTGGCCGTGACATCGGCACGTAGGGTATCTGAGCTGGGAGAGCTCTCTGCTAACCCTAGACTTTGCATTTTTCATAAAGACAAGGTAGTGCTGTACACGAACCCTACCTTTCAACCCAAAGTGAACTCTCCTTCTGCCTAAATCCGTCTCATCAGAAGGAGAGATCGTGGCACTCTTTAGACGTATGACGGGCTCTGAAGACCTTCCTCCACTGCACTAGCAGTTTCAGGAAGTTGGAATCGCTATTCATCTCCATCTTTTCTCCCAATAAAAGTTGTAAGATGTCCAAGTCCACCATCAGTTCTACCCTCAAGTACTGCATTGCCGAGGCCTATAGGGCTCAAAAGCTGGCCCCGCCGTCAGGCATAACTGCTCACTCTATCCAAAGTGCGGCAACAAATGTGGCTCTATCAAGCCCGGCCACAGTGGAAGAAATCTGCAAGGCTGCCACATGGTCTTCTGTATCCTACATTCATTAAGCCCTACAAGATCAATGTCTACAGGTGCAGCTTTTGGATGCAGAGTTCTTCAATATGTTGTGACTGACAGAGACGATGACACACCCAACTGCTGAGGACACTGCTGTGGGAAGTCCCATCAAGATGTCCTCCTCAGAGGGAGAATGTACCATTGGTACTTACTGAGAAGGGTCCTTCTCCCCTGAGGTAAAGCAGGACATATTGGTCCTCCCATATCATCGTCATCTGCGTCCCTTTCTGACTGCACTGTACTATCATATTTCTTTCTGTTATGGTACTTCCTGTCCCTGTTCTGCTACTTATATTGCTAATAGTCTTTGAGAATTTTTTGCAGTTCGAGCCACGTTGGCTCAGTTATTCAGTATTTATGGATGTTTTTACTGCTGCTGGGAGTTCCCAAACTGAGTCAAGGGGCGTGTCCCACCGAGAGGACAGGAAGTGAAGTTTGGTTACTGCTTCCCTAAGGATAGGGTGGGAAACACCCATCAAGATGTCCTCCTTTGCCTCAGAGGAGAAGGACCCTTCTCGGTAAGTACCAATGGTCCGATCTCCCCTGTTCCCAGACCAGAGAAATACATTCCAATCTACCAATCCAAATTACATTACATTCTACTGTTTATTACATTACATTACAGTCTACTATTCTAATCTATTATTCTAAATATGAAATAAAATAAAGAGGATGTATGGCCCTTCTAGGGGATTAGTGAGAATACAGATGTAAGGGCTGAATGAAATTAGCAAATGTAGTGAGACAAGACCAGTATCCCTGTTAAGTACTGGGGATTCCATTGTTTCGAGTGTTGTAATAACTTGCAACTCAGCAATTTCCCTTTGTTCCTTAAGTTCCTTTGCAATAAAACAGCTACTTTGAGGTCATCAACTGAATGTCCTAGAAGGTTGAAATGGTCTGGTCACAGTATTATGATTCTTGATGTCAGATTTGTGTCCGTTTATCCTTTGGTGTAGGGTTCGACCTGCTTGCCCTATGTAGAGAACTGAAGGGCATTGTTGGCATTTAATGGTATATACAGTGTTAGAAGAAGAGCATGTGAATAACCCTGAGATGGTGTAGTTGGTGTTGTTAGGTCTGGTGATTGTGATGTCTGGGTGAATGTGACAGCAAAACTGGCTGGCATCTGGGTATACTGCAAGCTCTGGTACCAGTGTCCATGTTCAAATTACATGTTGTTTTTTTTGTGGGTGAGGAGTTGTTTGAGACTGGGGGGCTGACTGTGTTCTAGAAAAGATTTGCCCCCCAGTACTTGTGAAAGAGAACTGTCATTATCCAGTAGAGGTTGTAAGTTGCTGATGATGCATTGAACTGTTTCGAGTTGAGAGCTCTATGTGACCACTAGCGGTGTTGTGTTATTGCCTCTTTGGGCTGTCTTGGAACAGGTTTTCTCTGGGTACCATTCTGGCTTTGTTAATCTGTTTCTTGACTTCATCATGTGGATATTTTAGTTCTAAAAAGGTTTGTTGTAGATCCCTCAAGTGAGAATCTTGTGTCTGTAGTATTGTAGCAGATGCGGCTGTAATGTAGAGCCTGGCTGTATAAAGTGGATCATTTGGTATGTTCAAGGGCGTAGACTTTCCAGTTTCCCGGAGCGGGGGGGGGGGGGGTTGGGGCTGGGCCAAAGACATAACAGTCCATTGTCTCCGGTGGAGGCTCAGCACGGGACTCCAGCTCCCCAGCCCCCCTGAAGTTAATGCCTATGGGTATGTTTAGGATGGTAGCTGGAGGCATGTAGGTATGTTTATCGGTCAGCAGGTTTCCAGTATAAGGTGGTGTCTTTGTGTCCATTGTGTATTTTTACAGCTACCCACCTGAATCTATTGTCAGTGTCAACTGGTGGATCCATTCGCATGAACTCATTTCCAGCCTCATAACTTTTGTATGACAAAAGAGATTGCTGCTTGCATGTTCTTCTTACTTGGAGGTGAGTGGTGGCCTGATCATACCTCCTGATGATACTTCCTATCAGAAGTAAGCCTAAACTCCAGACAATGTCTCCTATGGTGATAGGTAACACCCACTCACTTTCAGCCAGGAGATCAAGATTTTGGTGGAGCTCAGATCAGCTCAGTACTTTTAGGATTGTTCTCAGCTATGTTCTGTTTTGCCTTTTCTTCATTTGTGAGCTGCTTCCATCGTTTCTTTGTCCTTTGTGCCTTAACAGTAGTTTTGTTTTCAGCTCTGTGGACCACATTGAGTGAGGTGATAATGCAAGCAGCCAGGCCATTGTCAGAGGTGGGATACAGGGATCATATCACTCCAATGCTGAAAGATCTGCACTGGCTGCCAGTTTAGTTTGCCAGTTTGTTTGCAGGCACAGTTCAAAGTGCTGGTTGTTAGGCTTGGTATCCAGGAACTTGAAAGACCACTTACTCCCATATTGTCCAGCCTGCCAATTAAGATCTGTCTGGCAAGCCCTGCAGTCTGTGTCCTGCCTGCAGAGATGAGGCAAGTGGCTACCAAACACAGGGATTTCCAGTATTGTAACCTTGCTTATGGAGCACCCTTCTCTTTGAAGCTCCCCTGGAGCCTACCTTGCTTTCTTTTTGGTGCCAAGCCCAAAAAAATTCTGTTCATCCAAGCTTTTAATTAAGTGGCTGATTTTGAAATACTATTTTAGTCTGGATACTGTTATTTTAAACTGTCAGTGATGACCACTAGGATCTCGAACTGCCGAGCTACCGACCTTCTTAACCTTTGAGCCACCACGGCAGTGATACAGTGATTTTGTATAGTGATACAGTAATTTATTTATTTGCTTTTATTCATACCTTCTTCCTCCCTTGTGGGGACTCATAGTGGCTTATATTGTTCTCTCTGTTTTATCCTCGCAACAACATTATGAGGTACATTAGGCTGATCCCAAGGTCACCAAGCAAGCTTCCATGGTAGAGTGGAGATTCAAAACTGAGAATCCAAGATCATAGGATGGCTCTTTAAACACTACACCACACAGGCAGGACTGTGAAGGGGCATCACTTGTGTTTTCCTTGTCAAAGGGTAGCCTATGCAGAGTGCTACTGAAACTCAAGCAGTGTCATGGGTCAGCCTGAGCTCCGCATGAAGTTCTCAGGGGAAGAGGACTCTTCAGGAGAAGGGGAGCCATGCATGGCTGGCTGAGTCAGCAGAAGCCAGCAAACAGGCTAATGAGCTGCAGGCTGACCAAGACTCACCACCAACAGCTGATCCAGAGCCACCACCCAGCCCCCATGCAGCAGATGAGACTCAAGAGATTAAGACCAGTCCACCAGGCTCACCTCCACCATTTGAGTGCTGGAGATAGAAGCTTAGAAGGGAGCTGCAAGGAAGGATGCAGAGTGTACATCTCCAGGCCCATTGCCAGTTCCTTGTTGATGACAGCATGGAGTAGTTGCAGCAGTACTCCCAAGCAGCCAGCTGCTAACAAGGGCTTGTGTCCATAAAGTCCAGGCTGGGAGCCTGCATGTTGTGAAAGCAATAAGTCATTCTGCTGGACTCTGCAACCACAACTCCTCACCCTGCTTTCTTTGTGTGACCTTGGACCGGCTTGGGACTTTGGCTTTGTGACTTTCTGGCTTGTGGATGACCCTTGGATCTCCTGACTATGCTCTCTGCTTCACCCCTTATGGTAACAACCCTTTGGCTTGTGCACTTTTGGCTTGTGGACGTCTGGGACTGAACTTTATGTGAGTGCCTGAATGTGTCTGGGTTGCCTGCCTGCGCCTGCTACACGACAAGCAGAGGTTTTAGGCCAGAAGCAGCAATAGTTTTGTTGTGAGGAGGCCACTCTTGGCCCAGAAGTATTTATTTTTTAATCTATCTAATAAATTTATATGCTGCTTCCTCTCCCCTGAATGGAACTTGAGGTGGCTAACAACACAGAAGATACATGTAATAAAACAGTACAAAACATACAATAAATAAACGTTTAAAACATAGAATGATTGAAATCTATCCCAGTTAAAATCTGCCCACTTTCAAGCAAGGTAGGATGCATGGATGGTGAGGACACAGCTGGAGCACAATTTACCAGTTGCTTGGTAGATCAGTCACCTAAAGCCTGTCCCCAAAAGAGCAGCCTTGCATGCCCTACAGAACCTAGGGAGGTCCCACAAAGCATGCATCTCTTCAGGCCACTATTGAGAAGGCCCTTGCCCTTGTTGACACCGTGAACAGTTCATGGACCATGGACCTTCAATAAATTCTGAGTTGATGATTGGAGAAGATGGGGAGGATCATGCTGGGAGAAGCAGTCCTAAAGGTATGAGGGCTTTAAAGCTAAGCACCAATACTTTGAATTGGCACCAGAAACTCATTGGGAGCCAGGGCAGCTGTGGTAGGATACAGTTGATGCAGACAATGTGGTGGAACATGAGTGGCTTGCAACTCCACAAAGGAACACTCCTAGCAGCATTTCAGGTAGAAGGAGAGAGACCTTTGCCATGCCTACCAGTGATCAGTTCTGGATTAGTAAAAGGCCTGGTCTTCACTGCTGTTCTGAGCCCCAGCACCTTCCAAGAATCAGACACACCTCCTTTCTCATTTGGTCTGTGAGCTCAAGGCCTTTATTTTGTTGAAGGTGGCAGCTGAGAGTGGCTTCTGTGCCAAACCAACATTTGCTGCTGTTACCTGTTGTACCTCTCCCCCCTTCTCCCATAGTTAGGAGGTAGGAAAAGAAAGCCCCATAAAAGACCGGAAATGTCAAGATCAGACTTCTTTCATAAAATCTATGTCAACAGTGCATTTCACACTCTGTTGTAGAAAATAATGCCAGTGGTTCTTGGTCAGTCGAGATTACCAGAACATTGTGGAGCCTGGATACTGAAATGTCAGGACAGGCTTGCAACGATACAGACATCAAGGAGGTGTTTTTATCAGAGAGTACAAAGTAGCAGGCCTCAGACAGGAAAAAGAAGAGGGAGAAGGTAACTTCATGAAACAGAAGCACAAGAGGACTTTCAGCCTTTGTTTGATCAGTATATCTGATTCTCATCTGTGGATCCACCAGAGACAGGAACCATGAACATACAAGACAGATCTTTCCATGAACCCTGGTTTTGCAGAAAAATCTGAAGGCTGATAAAAAGGGTGTGTGTGTGTTAAATCTCCCGAATTCTGGAAGCAGTGCCTGTAGCTTTAGCAAACGGAAATAGTCAGAGCTGTGGCTTATTTTGTGAATTACTAAGCAATCACAATAGTATTGCCAACTTTCAAGCCTTGGTTTCTGTTAGGAAAAAGCAAGCGGAAAGGACAGGTCCTTTTCCAGGGCTGTTGGGCCTTTACTCAATGACTCATGGGGGCTAGGCCTGGCAGCAACCACTGGGAGACTTGCAACCATGTGATCTTCTTGACTTATCCAGGCCTGGCTGCTTGCTACCATTCAACAATAATCACACCATGAATGATAGTATGTATAGTGCTTAGAGTTTCAGGCAAGGATCTGGGAGATCCAGGTTTGAATCCCTACTCTGCTACAATTTGAGCCCAGTAGGACCTTAGAGACCAACAAGATTTTTTTTGAGTATTAGCTTTTAAGAGTCAAAGCTCCCTTCATCAGAACATTGACCCTTGAAAGCCCATATCCCAAATTTTTTTGTTGGTGCCTGAGGTGCTCTACCTGGGAAAACTATGGCTGGTTGAACATTGCTGGCTGCTGGGCTAGGAAAACATACAAAGACCTGCAAGGGGGGGACCTCTTTTACTATTTTGTTGCCTGTTCAAATCTTAAGGAACACATGCCTGAAAGATGCAGGGATCTGCGTACGTGTGAAGCTCATTCCACATGCTTGCGAAGTGCTAATTGATTCTAGCAGTATCTACACACCATGCTTTTAATGAATCACTCAAAGCATAGCCCCTGGAACTGCTGATTGTAAACTAAAATATGCATTACCTTTTCACACTGTCATATGTTTAGTATGTAACACAATGCATATTTATAGTACTAAAATATTTCCCAGTCTGTTAGTTTGTGTAAAACAGCCTTGTAAAATACAATCACAAAAGTTGCTAGACCACAAGCATTTTTATTAGCCTCTCTGTCCATGTGTTCTTAGGTTTGTCAGTCTACCACAAATGACTGCCTATAAGGAAGCAAAAGATCAACACTGAGAAAGCTTCCTCAGTTCATTGCTTGCAATTGCTTTGCACTCTCCATAGTTAACAAAAAATGTGGATACTAAGAAATCTTTTATAAAAGTATATTCTTCTTCACAGTCTCTTGTATTATACAAATGAACTCTATTCCTGTACAAAACTTGATCCAGAACATTCTATACTTAGGCTTTGGGGTGCAAAATCCTTCCCCTTTTTGAGCATGTCCACCATAGCTCATGCCCAGTGCTTATACCTTGAAACTCTTCTTGGTCTCTAAGGTACTACTGGATTCAGATCTAATTGTCCAAGGCGGAGGAGTTTCAGCTTCCTGTTCTCTCTTGACCACTGCAGCAACAGCACTGACTGGGAAAGTTCATCTTAGAGAACGCTCTGTGAACTAATTTTGTATCTTTGATCTTTGTCCTCAGTCTTCTCATCCTTCCCCACAAAGCATCTATTTTTTGCTAAACGTTGATTTTGGCTTCCACATAAGCAAGGATCTAGTTCTGTCTACTTTCAGAGACAGGAAGAATGTGGATGCTTATAGAGTGCTGGCCTTCTATCTGGGCAAGACAACTGTTTTCAGAAATCATATTGTGCTGTTCCTTTTCTAATGTAGCCCCAATGAGGAAGAGAGAATCTTTCACAGCATTTCAGCCACTGGGTGTCAACAAGCATTACAATCTGCTATGTGCTGTAAGTTCCTTTCTAGGACTTCAAGAGTACATTCCACCCAAGCAATAACAATAGCTTCAGCAGAATGTCAGAATTATTCAGGCCACCTGGTCTCAATATTCCACCTTGGTGTGACACTGTGCCATGATGGTCAGAGCATAGAAGCATGCCACCTTTGGCAGAGCCATACTCAGTGCTCCCTTAACTTGACTGCACCTGTGCATGCCCATCACCAGAAAAGTCAACTTGTAAATCTGTTTGCATTCGTGTGATGCACAGTAGTCATGAAGAAGAAAGACAGATTATTTTTCTGCAAATGATGTTCTTCAAGAGGTCATCTGTGCAGTTATACAACCCACCCTTTCCCCCCATAGCACACCTTTTAATTTGCTGGGATATTTATTTTTGAAAGAACCAAGTGGGAAACCCTCTTGGATGCACACCTTAACATATTGAAAGGGGTTTCTACGTTTCAGTGAAGCCGAAAGCAATACCATAAAGAGTTTAGATTCTGTCAAGAGGCTAAACTCCTGGCAGAGTCATTCAAGACAGAATGGTCACAGCTGAGACACCAGACAAAAATGCACCCACCCCCTTCAGGAGTCAATGGCCACATGAGTGAAGAGAATGGACAGTTCAAGTGGTGACGGGGGCAGAGGAATCCTTGAAGAATAGCTACTGGGTAGCAGCAGTAGTGGAAGGTGACACTGGCAGAGGATCTATCAAAGATAGTGGCAGTGACTCTTCAACAAACCCTGATTAGTACTGCGCAGAAGGCAATGGTAAACCACTTCTGATCATTTCATACCTTGAAAACCCTATGATGAGACAATCCAAAATGAAAAAAGATATAGTGCTGGAAGACAGGACCCCCCAGGTCAGATGGCACTCAATTAGTTAATGAGGAAGAGCAAAGAAGAAGTACAAATGGTGCTACTGTTAATGATGCAACAGCCTTAAGTTCATCTGCTGATGTGAATGGATGCAAAAGAAAAGTTCAAAGCTGTTCAACACATATAATAGGAGCATGGAACATGACAAGGATGAATCAGGGTAAGCTCCAAATCATTAAACAAGAAATGGAATATTTAAATATTGCAGTCCTGACGGTGAGTGAGCTAAAGTGGACTGGATTAGGGGACCTGTCCAGTCAGAAAATTACAGAAGTGTTTTACTCTGGAAGTGATAATCATAGGTAACTGGAGTGCAAAAGTGGGAGACAATGTAGAATCAAATATTGTTGGAAGATTTAAGCTAGGAGCATGAAATGAAGCAGGAGAGCAGCTCATAGAATTCTGTGAAGACAACAAGTTGTTCATTGCAAACATACATTTCAGACAACTGAACAGATGATTGTATGCTGGATACCCAATATAGAAATCAGATAGATTACATAATTGGAAGCAGAAGATGGAGAAGCTCTATCCTCTCTTCTAAAACAAAGAGTTGATTGTGGTATGGACCATGAATTGTTAGTATCAAAAATTAGAGTAGAACTGAAGAAAAACAAAACATTCATAGTACCAAAATACAGTCTAACTATGTGGATCATGAAAAGCTATGATTGGTTTTAAAAGAAATGGTGTGCCACAAAATCTGATTGTTTTGATGCACAACCTGTACTTTGGACAAGAGGCTACTGTTAGGACACCATATGGAGAAACAGAATAGTTTCCAGTTGGCAAAGGTGTCAGTCAAGAATGTATTTAATCTCCCTGTCTGCTCAGTATATATGCAGTAGGTATTATAAAGGAATTTAGATTTAGATGAAGATGAAGTGACAATTAGTGGGAGGAACATTAAAAATTTGAGATATGCAGATGACACGACATTATTGGCAGAAAATAGCGAAGATTTGAAACAAAATGACTCCCAATGAAGTCTAAAGCAGAAAGTGCCAAATCAGGATTACAGCTGAACATCAAGAAGACAACTATAATGACTGTTGAGGAATTACACAATTTTAAGGTTGACAATGAAGAAGCTGGGCTTTGGAGTACCCCAAGCTTTCAGTCCTGGGAGACTTCAGTGTCCATGCGGATGGACCTAGTGCCATCCATGGAGGCACTGGGACTTTGCCAGTTTTGTTTTGACCCCCACACATCAAGCAGGCCACATGCTGTATCTTATCTTTACGTCGGGGATTATGGTAGACTGGATTACTGCTGATGCAGTTCCATGGTTGGACCATCTTGCCCTGAAGGCTTGGCTGGGGTATCCCTAACCTTTCTTGTTTAGGCAGCAAGCAAATTTATGCTTGCCCATAGAGTCAAATGGACCCTAATAGTTTCCAGGAAGCTCTGTGGGATCCGATTCCCTCTGGCGGCCCATTGGATGTGCTAGTAGAAAATTGGTATTCCCGTCTTTCTGAAGCCATCAATGAGGTTGTTCCCCGGTGCTCTCTTCACCCTCATACCAAACTAGCTCCATGGTATACCTCAGAGCTATAGCGGATGAAACGAGAGCTAAGACGACTAGAGAGAGGGTGGCAGTGAGCTTGTAATAAAGCTACAAGAACAGCTGGTATTGCATTGAGATTGTTGTGAACTGCCCTGAGCCTGCCCATGGGGAGGGCAGTATATAAATCAAATAAATAAATTATTTTTTAAAAATAACATATTAAAATAAATTGATATTGTTAAAGATTTTCTAGTCAATGGCTCTATCACCAACCAAAAGGGAGACTACAACCAAGGAATCAGAAACAGATTGAGACTGGGAAGCGCAGCCATGAAGGAGCTAGAAAAGATCCTTAAGTGTAAGGATGCGTCACTGCTGACCAAGATTAAGAGCATTCATGCCACATTCTTCATATGCAAAATGGTGTGTAGATTTGAAAGGGGAGATGGTCTTGTACCTAAAAGCCTAGAATGTTTCAGATCTAGACCCTGCATGTACATGGAGTCCATTTGACTGCACAGAAAAACCATTTAAAGAACATCAGTTATGGGTAGTTTTTTTAAAGCATGGATTTGGAAAGAAGATTAGGATTCATTTTGATATTCTACAAATTCTGACATCATTGCTGTCAGTTAAGAGTGCCATGTTGATTATATAGACTGATTATATAGCTTAGTAAACAAAATCCTCCATTGGGGATTCTATCTGAAAGCAGCATTTATTGCTCAGGAAGGATTGGTGTGTGGTGTTCGAGAACCCAGGTGTTTTGGCAGTATGGAAATATTATATTATTCAAAACTCTTAAGTTGTATTCTCTCCGAATCCTTTTGCACTGTTCAGATATTTTCTCTTGTTCTCATACAACTAAAGTAGATTAGCCTGCTTATTTTGCAGGGAAGATTGTTCAGTTAATCTCACTGAATAAGAACATGACTCTGCAAAGTGATGAATAACACAGGCAAAACCTTTTATTATTTTAAATTGAGAACAATCAAAATCTGGCTCTCCAGGGGACAGGTTGAGACTAGAATGAGTAGCAATTGGAGTAACTAATCCAGGGTATGCATTCTTTGTGATACACACCTTTTTTTTTGGCTGACCTTTTTCATTTCAAAGGAGCAATCTGTCTTTGTCTAAATGCAGCATTGCTACTTTTCTGCAGAAGGTATTAATGCTCAGGCATTCATTTGTAGAGGGGGGGATTATACTACATGTGTCATACCTGTTTATTCTGAATTAGTCTTCCAGACAGCTTGATTTAGGCTGGGAATTTGTGATGTAACTCCAATAGGATTCTAACATGCCAAGGTAAGGACAGTGTCGTAATTAGTTCTTGAAACTGATCCACAGATTGGTAAACAGCAAAGTAAGCCCTTGAACAAAGCAGCAGTCTGGGTAAGACAAGGTGGGGCAAAATTCATGAGCATTAAAATGGCAGTCTAAAATGTTACCTTTTGTTCTGTCAGCACCCTGTCAACTTCATTTGTGGCATTTAACTTAAAAAAAATTGACAGGTTCATCAATGTGTCTTTTGTAATTTACCAAAAAAAGTCTTTACACTATTAAGTTTTCTCCATACATTACCATTTCCTAGCAGAGTAAACAGCCTAACTACATCAGTATATGCAGCAAAATCACATATCTGTTTTTTGTGATAAAAGAAATGATCAATTGTCACATGATATACATGCAAAGTACAGTGTTTTTTCTGTAAAGAAACTATTCATTCAGGAAAATGCTATACGTTAAGCTAAAGTTAGAGGTATTTCATACTTACATTATTCATTTCCCAACATTTTAATGTGTACACCTGTTATCTTTCTATATTTTGTAAAAATACCAATTTCTTACTATTTTTCACAGAGCTGGAAAAATCTCATATCTGCTTGATTGGCATCTAATGATGTATTTTCAAGTTAAATTAAACTAAACATAAAAGGGGAAAGGGACAGTAAATTGGTGCAGGTATACAACAATAATGATGAAAAACCATCAATCTATTTAAAACATTTTCTTTAAAGTCTGGTGCTCTAAATAGTCCAGTAACTATTTTCGATTACAAATTTAATCTGTTCCTTCTATAAGTATGTGACTTTTAACTGTTGTGGGCAAGATGAGGAAAATATGCCATGCTGTATTACCAGGTCTCTACTACTGGAATATTTTTATGGAGCCAATTTTTGACTATCAATAATTTGATAATGGTCAGAACGGGAAAAAAGATAGCTGTCCAAAGAAATACGCATGTATTATTTTCATTAGTTCTGTCAGCTTAGAATTAAACCAAGGCAAGGCTTAGTGGATGTTTCATTTAGGCCCCTTCCATTGCAGAGAAGCATTTTAGAAAACTGTGGGAAGTAGATGGAATTTTATTCCCTTTTTAAAGAAATAATGCAGATTAGGGTTGCCAGCCTCCAGGTGGGGCCTGGGGATCTCCCGCTTTTACAACTGATTTCCAGCTGATAGAGATCAGCTCCCCTGGAGAAAATGGCTGCTTTGAAGGGTGGACTCTATGGCATTGTACCATGTGGAGGCCCTCCCCAAACCACGCCCTCTTCTGGATCCACCCCCAAAGTCTCCAGGTATTTTCCAACCCAGACCTGGCAACCCTAATGTAGATGGTGATCACATTAATGACAAAATGAAGGATGGTAGGCCACAACTCTTTCAGTATTTTCAGTTGAATAACTGAATTGAATAAATAACTTTTCAATGTGTGACCATCTTATGACAAACAAAATTGGAGAATTTATTGGAGTGTAAAATAAGAATAAAAGCACATTTTCTAAATTATATCATTAAATGGAATATATCAGGAGGGGACACTGGTATATTAAGAAATGGAACAAATCTGAATAATCAAGAAATCAATTTGTGCTGTAATTGCTGGGAAAAAACTATAAACAATTTTACCCAGTGGTATAACATATTTTGCAATTTAAAGCAGGTGTTTCTTGAAATAAATGGAAAATGAGGGAATTAGGGTATAGAATTTAAACAAAGGTTTTAAACACTGGATTAATCTGTTAGATTATTGGGTTGATGAGCAAAGTCAAAGTATATAAGTAGTAAATTTTCAGGGGGGGGGAGAGTGAAGCCTAACATAGACAGACTAAAACACTGTTTCAATCTTCCCAGTTTCTCTAACCTTTGTAAATTGCTCACTAACTTCTTTTGAGTCATCTCCCATGTTTTGAAAATCAGACTACACAATCTAGTATTGGAGGCACTTGTTCCACTGATTGTGAACTCAGTTTGTGTCCAGTAAATTTAGGATTGCCAGACCCCCTGGTGGAAGCAGGGGTTCCCACCGACAGGCCCTGCCCCCCAGTCACCAATCAGCTGGCTGGCAGGGGGGAACTTACCTAGAGAAAGAGAAAAGCCCAAGCCTTTGGATGGTGTCAAACAGGAAGTGACACCATCACACCAGCAGTGTCCAGGTGACACTGTTATTTGGACAAAAACTATGGGAGAAGTTGGTTTTGCCATAGAGATTTTGCCCAGATACCAGAGCATCGCCTGGATGTTGCAGTGCTGTGCAATGCTGGCCTGAGGCCTGGGCACAGCCCCATAGCCTAGGGTTGCCAGGTCTGGGTTGGAAAATAACTGGAGACTTTGGGGGTGGAGCCAGGAGAGGGCAGGGTTTGGGGAGGAGGGGGGCCTCAGCATGGTACAATGCCATAGAGTCCACCCTTCAAAACAGCCATTTTCTCCAGGGGAGCTGATCTCTGTTAGCTGGAGATCAGTTGTAAAAGCAGAAGATCCCCAGGTCCCACCTGGAGGCTGGCAACCCTACCATAAAAAGAAACCCCTCTCTCTCTGGTTGTTCAACATATTACACATTTAAACTTGGTAAACTCATGCATGCTAAACCTGTGCTGTACCAGAAGGCTAGAGGTTTCTTGAGAGGCCTATGTATAAATGTTATTTCATCATTAGCATCAATAAAAGACTAGGACCTCCTCCTGCTTTCCTGATTTATTTATTAAAGTTTAGTAAACTGCCTTTCTTCCAGCATTACTGGAACCCAAGATATGATCGATACTAAAGTGTTGTTAAAATATTGTTAAAACAGTGAACAAATAACTAGTAATATCTTAACTCTGAGGTAATCATAATACTACAGCTGAAGAAAAATTCAGGTGAGTAGCCATCTTGCTCTGAAGCAGCAGAACAAAGTTTGAGTACAGTGGCACCTTTAACTTTGTTGGTCTTAAAGGTGCCACTGGACTCAAACACGTTGTTGTACAGCCAAAGAGTTCCTCAGTCCATGGCAAATGCCCCCCTGAACAATTTTGCAGCCACTCCTAAAAGCAAGAAAGATAGATGCTTGCCTCACCTTTGAAAGCCTGCATCTTGGCAGCAGTAAAACATACCCTTGCTGGAGATGGGGCAGCCAAAAGGACCTTGTTGGTAAGATCAAAGTTACTGTGTACATATATATCAGGAGAGGTGGTTCAAGTATGTGAATCCCATATTACCATGGGCTTTTAATATGCTTCCTATGGCTAGTCTCAGATTCTAAACAGGCTGCTGTACTCTCTATCAGTTGAAATTGCCAAGTCATTTTCAAGGACAGCCTTACTTAGAGAGTGTTACAATAATTGAACTGTCATGGAGGGGATGGAGGAAACTGGCCCCAGCGTTCAGATGCTGCAGGAAGACCTGCCAGGCAAGACAGAGACTTTATCAAGTGCAAAGGCAGTCTAAAGTTGAAGCCAGTGCATGACACCCCCAGGGCCACCAGAGCCCTTGGGATGCTGGAGAGGATGAGCACACCAAGAGGCGCAGGTCCAGCACCGTATCATGTGGCTGGCAACTCAACACTGGTCAGTACCTCTGTTTGTGAGCTTGAGTCGTCTCAGGATCAGGGCTGACAGCCACATAGGCTGCTCAGCCATTGATGAGTTGCACCTGCCCATGAATGACTCATCCAGGTTTTCCTGATAAAAACAGCTAGAAAAGGATGAGCTAGCATGGAAGCAACTCATACACAACCCTTGTATTCCTGCCATTGGTGCTTGCTTTGTTTTGGACCTCTGTGTGTTTGAGCTCCTGGACTGTGACCTGGCTTGTGTCTTTTGGATTTGTCCTACTGGTTTTGACACTAGGACTACTGGATACCTATGTTTTGATGCCTGGACTGTGTTTTGATTATGTGCTTTGTTGCTCCCTTCATTACCTTCCTAAACCCAGACAGGACACTTGGGGCTACTGAAGCATGGTTCAGCATCGCTAGGCACTGTGGCTACAGATAAGGGGCAAGCTTCTGTGCCAGGTACAGCTGATAATAATTTTTGCTGTGACCCAGTTCACTTGTTTTTCTAATAGCAGATCAGGATCCAGTGAACTCTTTAAAGAGTCCTTTAAGCAGAGGTGTACTCCATTTACAGTTGAGTGCCACACTCCTTCCAAATTCCTGACCACATCTCCCCCCGCCCCCTCACCGTGTCCAGATTCAGCTTCAGTTCTAATCTTTTTCCAAGTCAGTTATAGGAAAGATCAGGACAACTTTATGAAAATATGCAGTCTTGTTATCCTAAAATCTTTTTACCCCATGCCTTTTAAAAAGTTCCTTCCTTTCCTAGGGACATTATTCCCACAGTGGAACATGAACCCTTGCTTGAGAAGGCTGTTTTTTTAACTGGGGCTTCTCACCCATGGAACTGTGGCTGTGACTGAATGAAATGCCTGGTACTGTCTTTTCTTCTCTGTACCTTCTTTTCTGTATTGTGTGCAAGGGGATATGTACAGTCTGCAAGGATTCCTGGAGGGGCTTCTGCTGGGTACACTGTACTAATTCATACAGTTAGGTGCATGTGCTGTGCTTCATATGTGTTAAGGTTGTCAACCTCCAGTGGTGGCTGGAGATCTCCTGGGATTACAGTTGATCTTCAGGTGACAGAGACCAGTTCCCCTGGAGCAAATGGCTGCTTTGGAAGGTGGACTCTATAGCATTATATCCCTCTGAAGTCTCTCCTGTCACCGAAGCCTGCCCTTCCCAGGCTCCACCTCCAGATTTTCCAGGAATTGTGCAACCCAGACTGGCAACCTTGTGTGTGTATGTCTGTGTGAATGTGATAGGGTATAATGATATCATGTTCTTTTCATGCATAGTTTATGTAGCAGCATGAGATTGGTTGGTGTCAGCTGTGTCACCATAGATGGTGGTGTTGCTATACATTTTGTTCCTTAAAATCAAATGTTTTTTCCCTTAATTTTTTTTCCTAGAGAGCATAGGATACTAAATAAGTTATTCTGATTTACTTGATGCTAGTGGACTTCTGGTGTAACAGTATTAACTGCTGTAATAAGAATATACCATGAACTTGAGTGTGGTTAACTAGCATTAGCATATATTAAATACATTTCTTAGAGTTGAAAAAGATTTCTCATATCTGTTTTACATGGCTGGGTATTTCAAGATAACAAGCCACTAACTCCTTAAGGAACCAAAGGTTTTACTGAAGGCTAAAGCAAGTTGAAAGCAGAAAATCTTAAATTTGGGTACTGAGTATTTTGGAGCATGTACAACAGTAAATTAAGATGTTTGGGGAAGGGAATGTAAGGAGCCAAAATGATGATGCTAGAATACAAGGCAGATTCTGTAAACAGAATTCAAAAGGAATCAAAATAATATATTCTCTAAATGGAGACATAACAATGGGAAAACTCATGCTTTGTTGCAAAGATGTTTTGCAAAGCACCGCTCCCTTAAGAGAAACTCTGTTGTCAAGGTATTGCTATTTAGTTTGTAGGTTTTTGTGGTACACAGAGCATGTTCTGTTCTCATGCTGAATAACTGTACTTGCTTATTTGAAAAGGTGATTTATAGCAATAGAGATAGTGGGAGTTTCAGATGTTTGGAGAGCCAGTACAAGAATAAAGATTTAATAAAAATCTGACCAGAGCCAGTGTGCTATAATAACGGACTGAGGAATCCTTGATTCCTATTCCCAATCAGCCAAGCTCACTGGGTCTTTGCCCAGTCATTTCTGATCAGTCTGGCCTACCACACAGGGTTGTTAAGAACATTCAGGGGTCTATGAGAGTGTGAGTGACCATGTATGTCACCCTGAGCTTCTTGTTAGTGAGGTGGGATAAAAATGTGTTAAATAGATGAAAATAGATAGTTGTAATCAATGCTCCCTCTTAAGCTGCAGAGTCTTGTGAGCAAAAATTCTACTTTGTGAGCTACTGGCGATTTGATTACTGCATAAACTAGTTTGCTCTGGAGCCATCCTTCCTGAGCTAAGACAAAAATATGTAAGCCAGGGGCTAAAAAATTGTGAGCTAGCTCACACTAAACTCATCTTAGAGGGAACACTGGTTGTGATACTTAAATCCTCACCATTCTTCATATCAGCTTTTTGTTTGTTGTTCCCTGCTAGTCAGCTAATAATTTACCTTGAGTTTTTTTGTTAAACAAGTCCAACAAGATGCTTCTTTGCATTTTCATTCCAGTTTGGTGTAGTGGTTAATTGCGCAGACTCTAATCTGGGAGAACCGGGTTTGATTCTCCACTCCTCCACTTGCACCTGGCTGGATGACCTTGGGCAAGCCATAGCTCTGTACCAGCTGTTCTCTCAAGGACAGCTTGGGAAAGAGCTCTCTCAGCCCCACCTACCTCACAGGGTGTCTGTTGTGGGGAGGGGAAGGGAAAGGAGTTTGTAAGCCACTCTGAGACTCTTAAGTGAGTGAAGGGCGGGATATAAATCCAATCTCTTCTTCTTCTTCTTCTTAAAGTGATACAGAGCCTCATTCTGCCTTTCCTAGTACCTAATTTTAAGGGGTCTCATTAGAGGCGTGATATATGCATGTTATGTGCAGCTGTTTTTGATTATTTCACTAAACTGTTGTTTTCCTCCTGGATTTACTTTAGTAACTAGGAAAGAGGAACTGGCAAACAAAATAAAACAATTTTGGATTGATCACTGTGTAGAAGTATCCTGGAGCAAGTGAATGAAGGAACGGAATCATTTCAGCCCTCCAAGATATTTGGGAATTTGTCAGTAAGCTATTCTTTAGGAAGAATCTATAAAGGCTTATGCTTTCTAAATGAAATGTTAGTCTAAAAGGTGCCTCTGAGTTTTTCCTTTAGAATATATTTTGTATAAATTCTAACACAGTGCTCCCTCTAAACTATGGAGTCTTGTGAGCAAAAATTCTACTTTGTGAGCCACTGGCATTAAAGTTGTGAGCAAGCGATTTGGCTACTACATAACTTAGTTTGCTCTGGAGCCATCCTTCCTGAGCTAAGACAAAAATATGTGAGCCAGAGTAAACAAAATGATTCTGTGGCTATTATTAAAGAGTCAAGGAAAATAGAACAATATTGACAGATACATTTTATATTAAAAACAGCAACCCATACCAAATCCACGCCAGTGGTCAAAAAGGGAGGTCATTTTCCAGGACCTAAGTAATCTGCAGCCTACATTTATTCTTCGTACAGAAGACAAGGGAAACACTATGTATTACTTCCTTTCTCCCTCTGAGGTGGAGGCCATCTTGTGGGTGATTCCCACCTATCTCCAGGGAGGCAGGATTAAGTAAATCTTCCTGTTTCCTGTGGTGGGAGTCACCCTCAACTCAGTTTCGTTTCCTGCCTCAATAGGGAGAGCAGCTGGAACTTTTGGCTCTGCCAACTTCCATTGCTAATTCTTTCTCAATAACTATTTTATCTACTTATACTTTCTCCTTACTATTCCTTACTTCATTCTACCTCTCTCAAAAAACAAATAACAAAAAAAGAAGCCTTCTTCCCTCTTCTCCGATCCAGCTTAAGGGGAAGGGCCCTGCCCCCCCCCCCCCCCCGCCTCTTTCTCTAGCTGTTCACTCAAGCCAGCAGAAAAGCTTCATAGAGAGACATGGATGGAGCGGAGTGTGCCTCCCGATGCTCCAGGAGCTAGCAGCAACAGAAAACGCCCAGCCGCAGAGGAACGCCGTGGGGAGGCCCACAGCGGCGGCAGCACTAAAAAAAGTGCGCCAAAACTGGCCATCTCGGGGCTCTGGAAGGCCCATCTACATCGACAGCGGCGGCCATTTTAGAAACATTGGGCCGAGTTTGACAAGTCGGGAATGGCTCTGAATGCCCCCCCCCCCGCAGTTTGACAAGTCGGGAATGGCTCGGAATGCCCCCCCCCCCCCCGCACTCCAACTACCCCCGGGCCCCAGGCCAATTGGGGAAGAACAGATCCGGCAAATCCAACAAAGTTTTGCCAGTGGCACGGAGGAGGAGGGAAAGTATGAAGGCGAGGCTCCGGAGGACAACTTGGTAACGTACAAGGCGATTTACCTTTTTCCCCTGAGGCAATGGCTTTTTCCAGAAGAGCTATGTGGGATGAGATGACCCGTTTTTGCTCTTCAGGGGGGCGTCCTCCCTCTAGGTCTTTGTCCCTCTTATCCCCGCCCCCCCTCCAAATAGGCCTCCTCCTAACCGGGGTAGATGGCTCACTAAGGCAGCTCAGAAGAGCAATGCCAAATATCATCACATGGAATATAATTACCCAGAGGATGATGACGTTGTATCCCATGTTTCTATTGAAAAGGAGGAAGGGGAATTTTCCTCTAATGAGGAAGAAGGGGAACCTATTCCAAAGCCTCAATCTGCTAAGGAACAGGCTTTTAGATTCCTTAAACCAGAGGATCTTCATTATTTGTTTCATAAAACCCTGGCTGCCCCCCAAGTCCAGGGCAATCAAAAGGCAGTCAAGCCCAATCCCACACCACAGGATCAGGATGAAGGCTTAGATGTCTTTGATGAATTTTTTCCTCCTGTGGATCCTTTGGAAATAGCCTTTCCTTTTCCAGGTTTTTATGTCAGGAAGGTTAAAGCAGAGTGGGAAAGGCCCTTGACCTCAAAACCCTTCCCGGGTTCCACCATAAGGCTGTACCTTTTACATTCATCTGCCTTAGATTTATTACAGGTCCCCGTGATTGACGCGCCGGTGGCAGCTCTGCAATCAACAGGCGTAGTTTCAGAAGATGGTCACGGTACCTTGAGGGACAATTTGGATAAGAGAGCTGAATTTGCATTATGCAGGGCTCACGAGGCTAACACTCTGGCAATTAGGGCTTCCTCTGCAGCTTCCACAGTATCTCGAGCGTCCATAGTCTGGATGCGCAGACTCATTCAGATGCTGCCTGAAAGCAATCGGGGACTACTGGAGGGAGCCAACAGATTACTCAAGGCAATCTCCCTTACGGCAGACGCCACCCTGGAGTCCATGGTTTTTTTCTGCCATGGCAACCTCTACAGCAGCAGCTGCACGATGCACTCTCTGGCTGAGAGCATGGCCAGCTGATTACCGATCTAAAGCTATGGTGTCGGCATATCCTTTCCAAGGGGACAAGCTTTTCGGGGACCCCTTGGAGAAAATCCTGGTGGAGACCCGAGACAAAAAAGAAGACACTGCCCAGAACCATCCGCACTGGAGATAAGAGACCCGGTGCAACATCTTCCTTTCGTCCCTATGGTTCTTCCTACCGATCTCGACCAGATATCAAACGTTCTACCTGGACACAGAATAAACCGCCTTTTCGTAGAGGAGGATTCCACAGCACCAACAGACAAGACCAGCGATCCCAAACCTTCCAAGGCGTGACTATGTGGACTTGGCTGTGGGAGGTCGCCTACTTCTCTTCAGTCAAAGATGGCTGACCTCCCAACCAGACTCCTGGACCATGGACTACAAGATACAAGATAGTCTTCAAATATCCACCACAGTCGCATTTCCTTTCCTCTCCGGTTCACAAAACCCCGATAAAAACGGAACAGAACACTTGGTGCGATAAGTCATCTACTTCACATACGGGCAGTAGAACCAGTACCTCAGGAAGAGTAAGGGACAGGGGTGTACTCAATATTCTTTACAGTGCCAAAAAGAACAGGGATTGGAAGGCAATCCTCGATTTGAAGTTCTTAAACAGATTTGTAGAGCTTAAGCACTTTTGTATGGAAACGCTTCGATACATCGCAGAATCCCTTCAGGCGCAGGAGTTCCTAACGTCAGTAGACCTGACAGAAGCGTATCTTCACGTACCCTTTTTTCCTCCACACAGAAGATTTCTTCATTTCTGCATTGGGGACACTCACCTGCAGTTCCGTGCACCCCCCTTTGGTCTGTCTACAGCTCCTCGAGTGTTCACAAAGGTCTGGGTACATCCCGTGAGCATCCTTCGTCAGCTTGGAATCCATGTCCATTCGTACTTAGATGACCTCCTGATTCGTTCGGCGTTGGAGGCTCAAGCATTCAGAGATGTTACACAGACTGTTCAACTCCTAGAGGGCTTTGGCTTCCTGGTCAACTAGACAAAGAGTCACTTAAGACACGCAACGTCTAGAACACCTAGGAGTGATAATAGTCACGAGTTCTTGCAAGCTTCTTCTACCCTTACCCAAGGCGCAGAAGATCATGTCTACAGCAACCCAAGTCATCACAGCATGCATGTCATCTCTTTCCCTACTGGTCAAACTGATGGGCTTGATGGTTTCCACCTTTGACACCCAGCAATGAGGTTGTTTCCATTCCCAGCAACTGCAGAAGTTCCTACGGCCCTTCCAGAATATCATTGCCCTAAAAATGGACATGTCAATGAAGGTTCCACTACAGGTAAAATCAAGCCTACGCTCGTGGACTTTTCGTCACAACTTGACTTAAGGAAGATTTTTCTGGATTCAGAACCCGGTCCAGATCTTCATGGACGCCAGCCTATCGGGCTGGGGGTCCGCCCTTCTTTGTCATCCGATTCAAGGGATGTGGTCGAGTGCAGAATCCAACTTACCCATCAATCTCCTGGAACTGCGGGCCATTCGATTGGCCCTAACTCACTTTTCACACAAGATACAAGACAAACATGTCATCATCAGGACGGACAATATTTCTGCCAAGACTTACTTCAGCAAGCAAGGTGGTGTAAAATCCCCGAGACTGGCCAAGGAAGCACATCTCCTCCTAACCTGGGCAGAAACTCATCTGTCTTCCCTTACCGCAACTCACATTCAAGGCTCAGCCAACATTCAAGCTGACAGGTTGAGCCGACAGACGATCCAGGAAGGAGAGTGGTCCCTACATCCAGAGATATTCCAGCTCATTTCATCGGAGTTGGGAACCCCGAAGGTGGATCTCTTCGCATCAGCCACCAACACACAGCTAAAAAGATTCTTCACGAGATTCTTCCACCCAGAGGCAGAACAGATGGATGCACTACTGTCTCCATGGCCTCACGAGCTCCTGTACGCATTTCCTCCTCTTCCAGTACTTCCCGGACTTCTGAGAAGGATTCAACTCTTGCGGGCGGAAGTCATCTTGGTTTCCCCATACTGGCCACGTCAACCGTGGTTCACGTCTCTACTAGAGTTAGCAGTGTCTCCTCCTCTTCGACTGCCGGTCCGGGAAGATATGCTCCTACAAGGTCCAGTCAGACATCCCGACCCAGGATGGTTCCATTTGACCGCGTGGAGGTTGAAAGGCAGAAGTTTGTTAGATTAGGTTATCAAGAGTCGGTAATAAATACCATCTTAGATTCTAGGAAACCATCCACAACCAGGATTTATAACACCACATGGAAAGCCTTCGTCAGATGGGTCAAAAAAAAAAAAAAAAAAAAAGATCGATCCTTTCCATCCACATTTATGCTCCATCTTAGACTTTTTACAAGACGGCAGGACTCTGGACTAAAGGCCTCCACACTAAGAAGATAACTAGCGGCATTATCCACGGTGCTTCCCCTATACAGGGGACAGGTAGTTTCCCAACATCCTCACATAAAGGGGTTCTTAAAAGGTGCTGCCTTCAAGGATCCCCCAATTTGTCACAGATTTCCCACATGGCGTTTAAATTTGGTCCTTACCACACGGACAAGAACTCCATTCGAGCCCATACAGAGTATTTCGCTTAAGTTTTTGAGACTGAAGACACTGTTTCTCGTGGCCATCACTTCAGTTAGAAGAATCTCTGAACTTGGAGCCCTTTCCGTCCGTTCAGATTTATGTGTCTTTAATAAGGACACCATGGTCCTACGCACGAATCCCTCTTTTTGTCCGAAGATTAACACTAAATTTCACAGATCTCAAGAGATTTATCTACCGTCCTTTGTTCTGAACCCCACACATCCAAAGGAAAAGTCCTGGCATACCCTGGAGGTGAGGAGGGCACTTAAGTGCTACATCCGGAGAACGGATTCAGTTAGGCGTACGGAAGCCTTGTTCGTCAACATGTCTCCCCCTCACACTGGAAAAAAAGATGTCCACACCGGCCATCAGTCGTTCGATTCGAATGTGCATTGCAGAGGTGTATACCACCATGCACCTTTAAAGTGCCACAGGGAATCACGGCACACTCAGTACGCAGCGCCGCCACCAACGCAGCATTCCTCAACAGAGTATCTGTAGATGAAGTGTGCAGGGTGGCCACCTGGCCTTCCTTATCTACCTTCATAAGGCACTACAAAATCAATACCTATGCATCCACGGACGCTGCCTTCGGTCGTCGTATTCTGCAAACTATCCTGCAAGAGAATGATGATCCCCCACCCAAAACATAGGACCACTGCTCTGGGAGGTCCCACAAGATGGCCTCCACCTCAGAGGGAGAACGACCAGTGGTGACTTACCGTGAGGGGTCCTTCTCCTCTGAGGGTTGGAGGACATCTTGGCCCTCCTCGGATCGTCACCCACAGGTAGTGGCACGCATACTGACTGAGAGAGAGGTGCATGGGCGATATTGATTATGGTCATCCTCATGGTACTGCACTTTGATTATCTATGAGAGAGTACCTTCTTAACTTTGTCTTCCTGTTTCTAACTGTTATATTTGAGTTTAGCTTTTTCTAGCTGTCGGAGTTACCGAAACTGAGTTGAGGGTGACTCCCACCACAGGAAACAGGAAGAAGATTTACTTAATCCTGCCTCCCTGGAGATAGGTGGGAATCACCCACAAGATGTCCTCCAACCCTCAGAGGAGAAGGACCCCTCACGGTAAGTTACCACTGGTCGTTTTTTGAAAGTTTGAATCTTTATTTTCTGTGACTGTTTGACAGCCCATCAAATAAATCCATGACAGAATGGGAGTTTGAACCTTCTTTCATAGCTATGTTTTGGATTCTTTCTACTAGAGGCAATAGAAATATTTAGCTAGCACTTGGAAAAGTAGTGTTGAGGGTAGGCTAGCCAGATGAAAGCATATCCATAGATGAGTTTGTGAGGAATTAGTGGTCAAGGAAATGTTTATGTTTACCAATTTTATAGATGATTGAGAATCCTAGAACCCAAATTTCACCATTTGTGGGGTTTTTTGGCTTACAAATTGACCAATTACAGTTGGGCTTGTTTTGTATTGTTATGATATATGAGGAGGTTTTTGTGGAAGGCAGCATATTTAAACATAGTTTCTGTGTTTAATTAGAATAGATGAATCCTTGAAATTCTGTTCTGTATTCCATATAGTTGGCTAAATCAATTGTCAAGTTGGTTGAACTAGGCTGTGTTTGCCAGGTATGCATCCTTTTACTGTGTTTAGTAGAGGATTTTTAAAATTAATGTTTTCAATTTTGACACAGCATTCTTAAAAGTTCTATTTCATGTTTTGAAAATGGTTGTGCTTTTGCATGTTTAAGTCCTATCATATTCTTTTTAGTTTAAACAATCAAGGGCTACCAAAGACAGTCTCGGGATTTCCATTTGGTAGGCAAGAGCTCTCCCATCTGACTGTATGTAGTTGGCTTGGATGGTGACAATGCCTGAATAGGCATGAATGGAGCTATTCAAGTTGATGGACAAGAGCTGAAACCTATGCACAAAAGCCACTGGGCAGTCAGTAGAACTAGCAGCTTCAGCATTTGCCCTCAATAAGGCAAGGCTGGTAAGTGACAAAGAACAAGTGAACAGGCTATACTTGGACTTTGAGCTGATGCCATTTCCTCACACCCAGAAAAGGCAATGGATAGGTAGCTGGTGAAGTAATCTACTAAGGTTGTGAAAACTGAAATGGGTGTGTGCATGGTGATGCTGAGGAAACTTAACATCCTATAAATTGGCTGGTAATGCTTGATAGCAGCTAGTAGCATTCAATGGCTGTGTTGATCAGTTTTTACTTGGCACCAAGAAAAATGATACAAAAAGGATTGGCTTGGGGTTTTACTGCCAATCTGCAAATTAGGCTCACAAGTCTGAATGGGAATGTAGTTGTTGACAGAGGTATGCATCTCAGGTGTTGCTGTCTTGTGGGTAGCATATCACCTGAAATTCCTTAATCTATTTTCTGTTATTTGCATAGAGTTGGCATCTTTCTCCTGGGGGAAAGGAATGTTTGGGTTTATTCTAATTAAGATTTATATTGAGAAGTTGTAAAAGCAAATACTGTAACAGTGCATTCAAGCAGTAAGGTCTCCTCTTTCTACTTGTCCAGCATGTTCTTGTGTAGCCCTCCCCCAATCTTTATTGGACATGAATAATTAAGACCAGTAGTGGGAACCCGTGAAGCGCTTAATCAAGACACAGGTGGGGAGTTGGGGACTCATGAGGTTCACGGGGAGACTCCTATCCTTATTCAGTAACAGCAGCTCCTGCCTCTCCCTCTCCTGCCAACTGGCTCACATGGTGGCCACAGGGTTTAGGTGGCAGCTCCTACTTTTCCTCCTGCCCACCTTGCTCATTCAATAGTGGCAGTGCCTGGGAAGGGGTGGGCTCTTGATCCTTTTTTTCCTGCCCTACTGACTCCTGTGGAGGCAGCTCACACTCCTCCCCTTCCCCACCCACCTGCAGTAGTGCTGTTTTTGCCTTCCTGGCTCACATGGTGGCAGCTCCTGCTCCTCCTCCCCGCCTACCTCAAAATGTTGTCTGCGATCTTGCAACATGGTGTCTTCCCCTCCCCCCAAACCTTAAATGTTTACTTTTTTTCTTGTTTCATATTTTTCTACAGACAGAGGTGGGGAGATGATCTTCTAGGTATCTAGACAAAACTTCCCTATCTGGACCTAGCCTCATTTTCTGAGGTTTGATTGTCACAGGGGCCAGGTTCAGAATTAGTGTATGATGTGACATTGCTCCTTTTTAATGCCCCTTACCTGAATTCTACTTACTTTGCATTCACTTAGGGGTGAAAGAAGTGGTATGTATGATTTAAATGGAAAATCTGACTAGATTTGTATGTTTCAAACTCATGAGATTATTAAGCCAAATGACCTTGGAGGTGATGCAGCCAAATTAATACATTAGTTCCAAAGGACTATGTTCTATTATTATTTACTTCATTTATAAAGTCTTTCTCCCCAGTGGAGACCCAAAGTGGCTTACATTATTCTCCCCTTGCACCATTTTACTCTCAAAACAGCCCTGTGTGGTGGTTAGGCTGAGTACATAAGAAAAGCCCTGCTGGATCAGACCAATAGTCCATTTCATGCAGCATCCTGTCTCACACAGTGGCCAACCAGTTGCTCTGGAGGGCCAACAAAAGGGCATAGAGGCTGTGACCTTCTCCTGATGTTGTCTCCTGGCTCTGGGATTCCGAGGCTTAGTGCCTCTGAATGTGGAGGTTCCCCTCAGCTACCATGGCTGGTTGCCACTGATAGACTTACCCTCCATGAATCTATCTAATCCCCTTTTAAAGTTGTTTGTTCCTATGGCTCATCTCATCTCTAATGCTTTAAACCTGGAAGAAGGTGTGCTCCCAATCCTTATTTATGCTTCTTGTATGGGTCCTGTACCAAAAAAATAGATGCCCAAATCCGAGAGATGTTTTAATAACTATACCAGATGCAAGAGTTCATTGGAGGATTTTAGAAGAAGCCAAAAAACCCAGGAACTTTTCAATTTGAAGAGGAAAACTTGCAAGTATTTCCTGATATTCCTAAAGAAGTTATTTGTATTCATAGAAGCCTGAAACCAATCACAACTAAATTGCAAAGTTTAAAACAAAAATACAGATGGCTACCTTCTGAAAATTATATGTAGCCCATCAAGGTCACAAGCTTTATGAATGGGATGAAGAAAGTGGAATGGACTTACTTTATGCTCTGGAGCAAGAATCTCCCATGGAACAAGAAGACAAGAAATAATTTAAGAGGAAGAACTTTAACAGGAGAACTTTGAACCTTAAAAGACTATCTGAATTTAAAGATCCTACAATCAAAATGCTATTCCAGCTGGCACTGTCTATAATTATGTTTAATTTCATGTTTATCATTTAATAGTCTGGGGGGGGGGCGTGGGGGATCTCCAAAGTTTGGTTCATTCCCTGTTTGTGTTCCCAGAAGACTGAATATACTCAGTCTTACCAGAAGTGTTTCTGGTGATCTGGGCTCACGCTACTTCTGTTTTGGTCGCGTGCGACAGTTAAGGTCACAGAAAGTTAATTCAGGGTATTTTGTTGGGGTAGGGTATTGGAGGGGAGGTTAACTGTACGAAAGTTTGTTTTAGTTAAATTTTATATCCTAAGAAAGCTGTTTATTAAGAGTTTATGTTTGAAGGAATACAGAAGTTACTGGCAAATACTGTAAGTTTTCTAGAATAAAATAGTTAACATAGATTATAAAGTTTGTAAAACTAAAATGGCAGATTCTTTCACTATTAGAACTATTAATGTTTGAGGCCTTAACAACCTGATAAAAAAAAGAGAGAATGACATATTTTATTTTGAAGTCAAAACTAGATATTGTGTCAGTGCAGGAAACCCACTTAAAACCTTTATGAAAAACAGTGCTCCTCATAATCAAGAGGAGTAGTGATCTTACTTGCTAAATCAGTGCATTTTAAATGTGAGGATAAATTAGAAGATATGCAAGGCAGATTTTTATTTCTTAATGGTAAACTAGATCAAGAACAAATTACCTTAGTGACAATATTTGCTCCTAACGAAAAGCAAGAGCAATTTATAGACTTAGACACATTTATAGACTTAGACAGATCTGTCAAAGAGAACAAGAAAATATCACACAAAAAAGGGTTTAGAAGGCTCTATGAAATACTGGGGACATATCAACTGTGTGATACCTGGAGAGAAATGCATAAGGTGAAATGAGATTATTTATTTATTTATTTATTATTCCACTTATATCTCGCCCTCCTCGCAAACCTACTTCTCAAGATTTCAAATTTGCACCCATATGGATTATTTGGTTGTTGCAGACACACTTTTGAATAGAATTGCAAAAATAGTAATAGGCCTGTTCATGTGGTCTGATAACACATATGTTGAAATGCATATTAAGAAATATAATTAAATACATAGACAACAAACATGGAAGTTAAATATCTGTTTTATTACAAGAACAACATAAGGAGGAAATAAGTCAAACAAATTTTATTTTAAAAAGAACAGCAACAGAGAAGTTGAGAGTCATATTGTGTGGGACGCATTTAAGGCAGTGACAAGGAAAATCGATCGCTCTAGTGTCAAAGTGAAAAAAGAAAGAGAACAGAAAACCAAGGCATTATTAGCAAAAATTCAAGCATTAGAAACAATACATAAAGGAACAGGAAACAAAAAAAATCTATGAAGAACTATTGGCAGGAAATTTTTTTAGAAGCAATTGAATCACAACAAATAATATATATATATAAAAATAAAACAACTATATTAGCAAAAAAATATTAAAAGTGTTAACATTTTGGCATGGCGAGTTAAAAGAAAACAAGCTGAACAGAAAATCTTCTCTATAAAAGACAAAAATAACATCAGACTTACAAACTCCTTAGAGATAGGGGAATGCTTCACCCAATACTGTGAAGAGGCTATACAAGAATTTTTACAAAAAACCAATTTAATAAAAGAATTAATAGCTGAACATCGCCAAAATTTTGATAAAAATATCTCAACCAAGGAAGTGTTAGAAGCTATTAAACAAACAAAAGCAAACACTGCTCCCCGGCAGTGACAGTTACGGACCTATACTACTGGCAAATCACTTAGCTCAAACATGTAATCATCTTTTGGATATGGGGAAAATGCCGCCTTCGGGGGGGGGGGGGAGATCAAATCTAATAACTATTCCCAAGGAAAACAAAAACCGAGAATCTCCTGCTTCCTATAGGCCAATCGCCTGTGATGCCAAAATATTTGCAAAAACATTAGTAATAGGTTACAAAATATAGTTTTTAGACTACATAGATCCCGATCAGACGGGTTTTATTTCGAAAAGAACAGTGATGGGACAACATTCGCTGTACCCTGAACTTAATCTTGTTTTGTAAGGAGCAAGATCAAGAATCATTACTGCTAACAGTCAATTTAGAAAAAGCTTTTGATAGTTTAAAAGTTACCTACTTAAAGTAACTCCTTAAACCTACAAAATTCAGGGATAAATTTCAAGCAGCCATTAGAACTTTATATGTGAACCTGACAGCAACAATACAACCTAATAATTATCAGTGCAAAGAGGCACTAGACAAGGCTGCCCTATGTCATCATTACTCTTTGCATTAGCGACTGAACCTATGGCAAAAGTTATCAGAGACAACCCCAAAATCACAGGGATAGAAATAGGTAAAGTCTCACACACTGTAAGTTTATATGCTGATGATTTAGTTATTTTTCTTTCCTATCTGGAATCTTCCTTTTTGGAGCTGCAACAGATTTTTTTTCAGACATTCAACCTTTATTTAGGCTGAAGGTAAATCTTGAAAAGTAAAAAATAATTCCTATTAAGATCAATTCAAATACCAAAACCAAAATTCAATCACTCTTTCCATATAAATGGTCATACTCTCAATGGAGATGCTTGGGAATTCAAATACCTTCTGACCTGAATGATAAAGCAGTTAACCAGTTTTTTGGGGGGAGTTTCAACAACATTAGTCTTTATTTCTGGAACACTGAAGTATTTGGTTAGAAGGTGCAGCAAATGAGCACTGTAACCATATGTTGTTAGCTTTGTGTTCCCTTCCTGCTCTTCTAAATTTCTTCTCATCTTGGATACTTTGCAGCATTGTCTGTGACCAAACTGCATACTCAACATTTGAATTTTGTTTGCATGTTGTTATAGGTTTTGCTGCCACTTCTTCTAAATATTCTGCTGTGTGTGCAATTTCTGAAGTATCAATTGTTTCTGCAAGGAAGACAATCCCTTCTTCTGTTGTTATACAAGCACATACAACAGGGTCATTGTAGACATAATTCCATCCATCAAGGCTTAGGTTAACAATTATACCCTCTAGAGCTGTTGCACATTGCTCCATTCATTTTTCTGTCATATACTTTATCCAGCAGTTTCTCTGCAACATCTGCTCTGCTGGGTGGACTGTATCCTGGTATCAATGACTGAACCATATTAATTAAATGTGGGTTTTCAGTCATATGGAGTGGAGAGTTTGTTGCGTAAACAAACTGGGCAATTTATTCATCAGAATTCTTTTTCTAATCCTCTGGGTTTTTATCACAAACTAATCTTTGGTGGTTCCTGGATGGTCAGTTTTTTTCTTTGTTTTAGGTGATATACTGTGGATGTGTGATGTATATGATATGACTGAAACGCTATTCTGGATGGTGCTCCCGAAGGTGGATAGTTTCAGGAATCCTTTATATTGATGATGAATTCCCCCTAATTTTATTTATACCATTTCTGCTTATTTAGTATTACTCATTGTATTTACTGCCACTCAGTACTGCCCCCAAAAAGGAATATTTGCTTGTTTCAACTCTATTTCTTCATAACAACTGTATCAAAATGATTAACATGCAACAATAATAACAAATATAATCAAAATGATGAAATCAAAACGTTTACCAACCTGAAGATTCTGCCTGTTCAAACATGTTCCTTTTCTCATCTTCATCACAGTACATCTCATGATGTTGTTTCATTTGGCCACCAGGTCTTGCATTTCTTTGCTGCAGTGTTTGCATTTTGTATGCATGCCTACCTTACCCATAGTTAAATTGAGGTGGGGTAGCTGTGTTGGTCTGAAGCAGCAGAACAAAGTTTGAGTCATTCTGGCTTTGTTAGTCTGTTTCTTGACTTCATCATGTGGATACTCTTGTTCCAAAAAAGTTTGTTGTAGATCCCTTATCTGCCTCTTTAATTATAATATCTGGATTGTTCCTGAGACTGACTGTGGCCTTCCTTTAAGCATGGTTGAGATTCTGCTGTATGGGATGTTGTATACAGCCAGGCTCTAGGCTACATCTGCATCTGCTTCAATCCCACAGACAGAAATTCTCACGTGAGGGATCTACAACAAACCTTTTTGGAACTAAAATATCTACATGATGAAGTAAAAAAACAGATTAACAAAGCCAGAATGATACCCCCAGAGAAAACCTGTTGCAAGACAAGCCCAAAAGAGGCAACAACAAAACACCACTACTGGTCACATACAGCTCTCAACTTGATACAGTTCAACGCATCATCAGCAACTTACAACCTCTACTAGATAATGACAGTTCTCTTTCACAAGTACTCGGGGGCAAACCTTTTCTAGCACACAGACAGCCCCCCAGACTCAAACAACAACTCACTCACAAAAAACAACATCTAATTTGAACATGGACACTGGTACCAGAGCTTGCAGTATACCCAGATGCCAGCTTTGCTGTCACATTCACCCAGACATCACAATCACCAGATGTAACAACATCGCCTACACCATCCCAGGGTTATTCACATGCTCTTTTTCCAACATAGTATATGCCAATAAATGCCAACAATGCCCTTCAGTTCTCTACATAGGGCAGACAGGTCAAACCCTATGCCAAAGGATAAATGGACACAAATCTGACATCAAGAATCACAAGAATGAGACCACTTCAACCATCCAGGACATTCAGTGGTTGACCTCAAAGTAGCTGTTTTATTGCAAAGGAACTTCAGAAACAGACTGGAATGGGAGACTGCTGAATTTCAAGTTATTACAACACTCAGGACAATGGAACCCCCAGGGCTTAGAGATATCGGCTTCTTATCTCACTAAGTGATTATTTTCTTACTTATACCCAGAAATTAAATTTTGTAAGACTTATAGAAGCCAGTGGACTCAAATTTGGTTCTCTCATCTGTTGGTCAATTCCTTTATTATCTGTATGCCAACTTGCTGCCATTTACACATCCTACTATATGTGTTATTCCAATCTTAGCTATCTTTATTGCTCAGTTCCTTATGCATCTTGACTCTAAGCAGCTCTTCTTGGCAACTCCCCCCCCCCCCCCCCGGTGCATGTAATATTTGAGGAAATATGTTTCAGTGTATATGGAGAAGTGTGTACACAATGAGTCTCTGTTCTCCCACGTATACAAGGTTGACCTTGGGGGTACTGCAGGACTCTAGCTTCATTCTCATATGTTTTTGTTAACTCTTCCACTTACATGTTAATTTTGCTGCTATCCATTGCTCTTACTGGCCACCTGATCCAACTTCAGCCCTGCGTATGCATCTTGGCTCTGAGTAACCCCTCCTAATGGCTGCCTCCCTCTTTTTTTCCTGTAAGTAATCATTGAGGAGATTTTATTCCATTTGTCTGAAGAAGTGTGCTTTGCACACGAAAGCTTACACTTTGAATAAAACTTTGTCGGTCTTAAAGATGCCACTGGACTCAAACTGTACCCCTAGACAGAGGAACTGCTTTAAAATATTCCCAAACTGGGTCTCTTTTATGGCCTGCTGCCATTATAGGTTCTCTTCTCCGGGGAAAGAATAATATGATAAACCTCAGGCTATACACACAAAGATCCAAAGACTTGTGGCGTATTCTGCTCAAAAGGTTTTACATTCATTTCTACTGCTTGGCCCTCCCTCCTCACACTTAGCTTCTTGCGCAGATCTATTCCACTCCCAATGATCTTTTATTCATTGAATTTTTTGAAACTTAGCACTTGAGAGGTAAGGGGTTGATTCCGTATACATAGATTTGTAAAGGAACAATGGGACCGTGTATGTTTATTTTATAACATTTTTCTGTGAAGAAGAGGCATGTGATCTCTGCAGACACAAATTCACAGTTTTAAGAACTGTAAAACCAAGCATCTGTGATAATATCTTCTAGATAGAAAAAGTGCCCAATAATCTTAGAGAAACCTCTGGAAGAGCATGACATTGTGAATGGATTAATGAAATTCATTTACTAAAATTTAAACATTGCCTGAATATACAGCCTCATGCTACATAACTTAAAAACGAATCCTTATTTCATGATGAATAATCTTTGGACTATAATATATCTTAAATAGAAGAGCAGCATAGGCATTCAGGCAGCAGGAAAAGAACAACATGATAACCATGTGGGGCCCAATATACTATAATGATAATGCATATAATGATATCTCCTTGAATTAGGGGCTCAATCACAATACCTGTTATGACTTGTCAGCCTCTGCCCCAAAATAAGAGACTTAGTACATGACAAGGTTGAGGGCTAAGGTAAACACTAGGGTACAACTGATCTGGACACCTGGATCCATGCCATGGTGACATCAGGACTAGACCACTGTAATGCACTGTACATTGGTCTCCTCTCAAAATCAGTTCAGACTCCAGCTGGTGCAGAATGCTGCAGCTCAGCTATTATCGGGAGCTAGGTGAAGCATGCATTCTACTCCCATTCCACAGTCACTCCACTGGCTGCCCATCAGTTGCTGGGCTCAGTTTAAGGTATTGGTGATCACGTACAAAGCCCTTCATGACCTTGGGCCCTCATATCTGAGAGACCATCTTTTCCCCCATGATCCACCATAATAGCTTTGCTCACCTGAACAGGGCCTTCTGCGGGTATTAGCCTGCAAATGGGCAATATCAACAACTATCCATACATATGCCTTCTCTGTTGTGGCTCCCACCTTGTGGAATTGTGTGCCTGAGGAAGTCAGGAAGGCTCCCACTCCTGTAAACTATACAAAACTGGATTATTCAAGTGGACTTTTCTACGTGGGCAATAGGGTAACACTGTATAAAATGATTCACAAAGTTACTTGGACAAATTATTAGGGATTGTAGTCTATACTACTGTGTATAGTTTGCTGTAAATTGGATCCTACTTTATAATCATGCATCATTTAAGAAGAAAAGAAGAACAGATTGGATTTATACCCTGCCCTTCACACAGAGTGGCTTACAGTCTCCTTTCCCTTGCCCTCCCCACAACAGACACCCTGTGAGGTAGGTGGAGAGAACTGTTTTGAGGACTGCTCTAAAGAGACAGCTCTGAGAGAACTTGTGACTGACTCAAGGTCACACCAGCAGCTGCATGTGGAGGCATGGGGAATCAAACCTGGTTCTCCCAGATTACAGTCCATGCTCTTAACCACTACACCAAACTGGCTCTTAATGTGTCATGTTAACACATAGTTTTTGCTTCAGTTCCGTTTTTTATATGTCTGGTTCGTTCTACAACCCAACTCCTATTTCATTGTTTATTGAACGTTCCATCCTGTTGATTGTATTGACTCACTCTGTGTAATCCGCCTTGAATCCCAGGAAGAAAGGTGGACTATAAATAATGTAAATAAATACTGCTTCATATTGCAATATTAGAGACAGCTGTGTTTTGGGTTTCAGCTAATCCTGGAAGCTGAACATTTAAGCACTATAGTTCTGACCATTAAGGTTCAGTACTGTGTAAGGAGGAAATTTTTTTATCCAGTTCCAGACTTGAGTAGCACAGTGTGTTGTAGTAAGTGTTAACTTCCTGTTCCCAAATGTTATATTAAAGTTAGAGGGTAAAAATCCAGGGTTGGTGGATCTACCATTAAGGCACCCCCCAGTACACACACACACTCACACTCCTCTCCTCATGTCATGCTGAATACTTTAAACTACTAGAGCCTTTGCTCCCCTCACAGTTAAAGGGGGGGGGAAGAGTGAGAGAGACTATGGGAATTTTTTCCAAACATAATAAATTGCCCTCCCCCAGGATTCTTAGTTTCATAGAACCCTTTTGAAAGCAGTGTTCCCTCTAAGCTGAGTTAGTGTGAGCTAGCTCAGTTTTTTGCCTCTGGCTCACACGTTTTTGCTTTAGCTCATGAAGGATGGCTCCAGAGCAAACTGATTTATGCAGCAGCTAAATCACTTGCTCACAACTTTAATGCCAGTAGCTCACAAAGTAGAATTTTTGCTCACAAGACTCCACAGCTTAGAGGAAGCAGCTACTACGACTCATCTCTGAAGAGATAGCCCTGTTGATGGAAAAGGGAGTGAAAGGTGGTGCTTGACAGACGATCAGCTCTGTACTATATATGTTGGCCTTATGGGACCTGAGAGAACTCCTTGCAGAAACAGCCATATAGACAAGGTTTCCACAACCCTTTAGTCTGTGCTGGCAGCATAATAAATACATCATAAAACCAATTAAAAATGACCTAAAATACATATATAAAACAGAAGACAGCAAATTCAGATATGGGGAATCATTGAGAAAATGCTAGAAAAAAATTCTGAAAGTCATCACCAGCTGGCGGAAGACAATCATAGAAGGAACAAACAAATATCCCTGGTGAAGGAGTTCTGTAGTTTTTGTTACAAATGAGATTGTTGTGTCTTTGATTGCTACTTCTTTGGCCTCAGAAAATAGGGGCACCCAAAGTGAGATGTCAGAGGATAATAGTAGCAGTCCGGTAGGTTCACATGGGATTATTTAGTCCTTAAACTACCGTATTTTTCGCTCTATTACACGCACCTGACCATAAGACGCGGGGGGAGGATCACACCCTTCGCGCTGGTCAGGAGGCCTCAGCCGGCAGCGTCAGCCCAGCCGCGGCCTCGCGCAAGCCGCGAGCAGCGGCGGCGGCGGCACCAGCGACCCAGCGGCGTGCCAGTGTAGATAGACCAAGACTAGAGTGACTTGGTTCAGTCAACATCCTGGCTGCAGCATTCTGTAACAATTGAAGCTTTCAGACACTTTGTCAGGGCACTCCCATGTAGACTGCATTGCACTCTAATACAGATGCTGCCCGGTATACACCACTCTGGCCGGCTCTTTTTTGCAACTGGAAAAGATGCAGCTGGTTAACCAGTTGAATCTGATAAATAGCTGGTAAAATAACCCCTGGACACTGCTGTCACATGCTTATCCAGAAGAAGAAGAAGACAACGAGATTGGATTTATACCCCACCCTTCACTTGGAGTCTCAGAGCGGCTTACAAACTCTTTTCCCTTCCCCCTTCCCACAACAGACACCCTGTGAGTAGGTGGGGCTGAGAGAGCTCTGACAGAAATTGCTCTTTTTCAAGAACAGCTGTGCCAGAACTACATCTTACCCAAGGTCATCCAGCAGGTACAAGTGGAGGAGTGGGGACTCAAACCCAGTTCTCCCAGATTAGAGTCCGCGCACTTAACCATTACACCAAACTGGCTGGTCCAAGTCCAGCAACACTCCCAAGCTTTATAGACTTGTTCCTTTGAAGGGAGTGAAATTCTATCCAGAGCAGAAGATACCTCGAATTCCAGGTCAGTCCTTCTGCCCACCAATAGCACTTCTGTGTTGTCTGGATGTCTGGATTAAACTTCATCATTAGCTCTAATTCATCCCCAAACTGCCTCCAGTCATCAGTTCACAGTTCCTACAACCTATGTGGCATCAGCTGGAAGTGTAAGATAGAGCTGAATATCATTGACCTATTAGGACTAGGGTTGCTTAATGCCAATAATGCCAATGACTAGGGTTGCAGAAATCTGGAACAAGATATAAGAATTAAACATAACATGTTAAACAGTGCAAGAAATGGTATTATATAAGTAAAATATATTGTAATGAGAGCAAGATAATACCTATTAGTGGTATAGTCCACAATCCCATTTATTTTACTTACACATCTTTGTGAATCTAGTAGTAGTAGTAGTTGTAGTAGTTGTAGTAGTAGTAGTAGTTGTTGTCATTAGTTTGATTTGATCACCCTATCCCAGTTTATGCCGGGCTTTGGGCAATGTACAAGAGAGGCATAATGCCATAAAACAGAATACAAACTTTAAAATCTAATACAGTTAATAAGAATAAAACCAGAATAAAATCCCAGATGGCAGTTTTCTATTCCCTTTCTGGACCTATTTCTATTCCCTTTCTCGACTACCTGGCCATATGGTGGGAGGGCGTAGGAACTTTAAAAAGAGCCACAAGACATGAACAAATATTACACACAAGTTTTTATTGAAAAATAAGCAAATTTGTTTTTTATTAACATTAAATGAGACTGTCAAAAATAAAAACAAAAGGGGATAAAACAGATTGATAATAGCATTTATTTGTCCAATAATATTTATTTGTTTGCTAATGATATTTATTTGTGTATGAGAGAGAGAAGTAGAAAGAAAGAATAAAAGAGGTGGAAGGAAAGAGAGAGAAAGAAAGCAAATAGATGGGGGAGGGAGGAGGAAGGAAGAAAGAAAGGAAGGGAGGGAGGGAGAAAGAGAAAAAGAAAAGTGGAAAGAAAGCAAATAGATGGCTTGGAGAAGGGATTTAAAGAGACAAATGCCTTCTCCAAGCTGACCGGGGGGGGGGGGTGTGCTTTGAGAATGCATTTACTGTTGCTTTCTTTCTCTGCTCGCCCCCACCTCAAGCCTACCCAGGGAGGGGAAGCAAAGGGGAACACATGCCTCCCCTTTGCTTCCCCAGCCACCCTGCTGGGAGTCACACAATATGTATGAAAGAGCCACATGTGGCTCCCGAGCCACCCCTGCTATAGACTAACACTTCTCCTCACACAGCCTATGCTGATGTATCACCTGATACCCTGGGGGGATACAATTAAGAGATATTCTCCCCCCCCCCCCCAAGTCTTGGTGATATATGCCAGGTCAGACTTCCAGGATTTTTCCTATGGCTGACCTGGCATTTAACAAGTGGGTTGTCATATGATCACCAGCATCATCCAGCTGGAAGAATCATAAAGAGCCGCAGCCTGCAAATGCCTTGTCCCTTTCCCTTAGCTGGTGTGTTGCCTTCCAACCATTATATCTCCCCTACCTCACACATTATTAATCATGGCATCATCCCCCAAGCACATCACTCCAACTAGCAGATGAGACAACAGAAAACAATGGACAATTAAAACAATCAAGAACATGCACTCAAACAATGGACACAAAACAAGATTACAGACCCAGCTCTCACTTGTGTCTGAACAGAGAGCAAAGACACATTAAAGTAATAAACACAAGTCCTGATTCACACACACTCCTGAGATCCGTGGCATCCTGCAAGGAAGAAGTTTCTGCCATGCTTTTAGTTAGTGTGAATGGGACCTTAGATTCCTCCCATTCCTAAATTTCCTACTACTGCTTAGCCTAGGACATCTGCATTGCTCAGCCAGTCGTTAAAGGACGCTTTCTCTCATCCCACACAAGATCTTAGTGAATTTATAATATATAAGAGATAAAAATGCTTATATTGCATATTGGGCAGAAAGAGGTATCAGCTAAAATTTATGTTGGTGCAAGTACTTTGAGAAGTTTTACCATCTGTAAACACTTCCCTTTCTTTGGAAGGGTAGTTGTTTACTTGGTGATTATAGAAATTTCCACCTAATCCAGAATACGATGACTAAATGTGAACCATCAGTGGGATTAAGTTTGTGTTCAGGATTGCAGTTGTGTGAGTTAGTATGCACAATAAAGTCTTTGATTATATACAGGGCTGTGTTGAATGCTGTGATTCCATGGAAGCCCATCAAAGGCACAGAATATGGTTTGGAGTTCAGAATAGAACTTCCTGAGAGTCTAAACTTTTAAGTACAAATTAAGGTTCTAGTTATGTTCCTCTACATGCCCGTATTTAAAGGAAGAAGTTGGGTACAAAAATATATTTCAAAGTGCAATGTCAGGAAATCTCAGAGGATGAAGGAGCGATGTCTGGTGAAATCTCAGAAGGTGAATGAGTTACTGGATTGAATTTCCAGTGGTAGGGCTTCGGCGCATAACTCCTTATTCCTTATCCATGGCTAGGAAGCCCAGAATATATTGTGCAAAATAACATTAGCCCAGCCTAGTAGGCATTATTGAAAGGATAGGTGAGGAATAGTGAAGAATGTTGTTTGTTGGAATTATTCACAGGAAAAACTAGATGCATCTTTGACATGAGAGCAGAAAATTTGACAAGGTTTCTCTTCTGTCCTCCTGGGTAAGTATTTGATGACTGCCACATGTTGTAGTTGATGACTTCAGGCTGGAAAGCCTCCTCTCCTTCTATGAAACTCTAGTGCTTCAGTCCTTGACATTTTACAGAGAAACTCGGGCTTACCAATTTAACAATATGCCACACATTTAGACAGCTGTAGCTAAACATCTGGATGAGATTAGTTGGTTTGAGAGAGAATAGGGGGGCTGGGAGTAGTGATTTATAGAATGTTTCTTTGGCTGTAAATCCCAGCTATAATTGGAACTTCTCGGTCCTTAATTATTTGCAGTAAAGACTGAAACTTGGTGGTTCCCAATTCAGGAAGGATCCAGAAACTGGGCTGGTGGGGAGCAGGCTAAGGCTTGTTGCTAGGATACTGTTGCCTTTGTTTTGGTCCCAGCTCAATCGTGTATTTAAGGGGATGTATACATTTCTCTGCATTGTTAATGTAATTTGTTCGGGCAGTAAACCACCAAGTGCAGTTGAAGGAATCTGATACTCAAAAACACCAGAGGCCCGGTTTTTGTGAGCAGGTTGTGGTTTGAGGCCTAGAAAAGAATGAAAGATTTCAGGTGGGTAATCGTGACTGCATTGTGTAAGTACTATTAGGTGGGCCTCTATACCATTGTGATATTGTCCTAACCTAATTAGTTGTTATAAAGCTCAGTTAAAAAAATGGCAACCCTGACATTTTGTTCTGGTTTTGGGATGATTTCAGCTAGCTTGCAATGACCTGTTTTGGGGACCATAATTCTATTTTAGACCTTTTCTAATTAGGAGGAAATTTTGTATGTCTGTATGTATACAAACAGGTAGAAATCAAAAGAAAATACTCTGTATGTTAGTATTCAAAGGAAGAACTTGTTTTAAAACTATATGTAATGCTAGGTACCAGAGATACAAACTTCATAAAGGACAGCAGCTGGTAAGCGCCACGTTAGTATGTCCTCACTGTGTGGCCCCATGAATTTTGGGGGGGGGGGGATGTGCAGAGGAAAACTCACATGGGCGGACTGGAGTGCTGGGCAGATGCCCCGCATTGCCTGGAGGGGGGCAAACCTCTTCCCCAGCCTGCTCCTACTGCCAACGCTGTGAGCCTGGGCCCCAGGATAAAAATGTGAAGTGGCTTTGTGTTGTAAGCTCCCCCCTGCCTCTGTGCCACTATGGAAGGGTTCTGGGAAGACAAGATGAACTAACCCCCCTGCTTGCAGAAGCGGGTGGTGGTGGTAGCAGCCCAGGTGTGACGTCAACAAGCATAGCAGGACCCTGGCCAAGCAAAGCCTGATCCATGGTGAGGCAATGCTGGGGGTTCAAGCCAGAGATCATCACCAAGCTGTGCTATCTACATGCAGCGGCGGCTGCCCCAGGCCAAAGGCCACCAGGTTGTCTGATGGGGGAGCTGTCACTGCAAACACAAGGCTGGAGTGACTAGTATGTCCAGTGAATACTGGCACCACCTTCCGATGAGGCAACCAGGAAGCCTGGATGCTTAATCGAGTGCTTGGTGGCAGGACTAGGCCCCTGATGTGTGGAAGAAACTGCCAAAGAATGCCCCCCATGAGTCAAAGTACAGCTGCTGCACGGTGTGTGTGTGTGTGTGTGTGTGTGTGCAAATACAGCAGCGGTGCTGGCCACCAGCAGGCCCCATCAGAGAATCATCTGTCGTCCCCCCACATGCATACGCCAGTCCTCGCAGCCATCTGGGACAGCAGCATCTCCGAAGCTGCAGGTCGAGCAGAGAGGTGTGCACCCTCACCTTGGAACCCTGAGCTGGCATGAATGTGGCTGCAGCGGCTCCCAATTTACCAGTGAGGCTGCCACTGAAGCGAAGGGGTTCTGCTTGACTGCTGCAGATGAGATTGTTCCACCATGCTGAAGCCACAATCGGAGTGGCTCTGCCCACTCCCCCCGAGCACCCTCCTGTTCCCTCCATCACACTAGTTGCTCACAGGCCAGATAAGAACTCTAGATGGGCCAGTTCTGGTCCTTGGGCTTTATGATTGACATCCCTGCCCCAGATGCAATCTTAGTCAGATTGAGCAATATTTATGCCCTACTTTTCTCCATAATTGAAGCTCAAAACAGTTTACAGTAGTCTCTCTCTTTCCATTTTATACTGACAACAACCCTGCTGTTGCTACAGACAGACTAACACGGCTATGCATCTTGATCTCTCACAACAACCCTGCGAGGTACATTAAGCTGAGAGTGTGTGCTTGGCCCAGGGTCACCCGAGAAACTCCCATTGCAGGGGGGGGGGGGATTCATACCTAAACCTGTCAGCTACTAGTCCAACACTTTAACTACTATGCCATGTTGCCTCTCATTAGCATTGCATATATTTATGCTCATACTGTCTATTTAAAAGCTTTGCTGGCTGTATTTGTCCATATAACATTTCTTGTACTAGTCAACACACTGAGGTAAAGGAAGTTGGAAGACTGTTAACAATTATTTGAGATTGCTGAAAATTAAAGAAATGAAGTAACCATGTAGTAAAGATGCAGGTTAGGTGTTCACTTTTGATTGTGCTGATTTTATGTGAATGCATTCTTAGTATTTAATGTTAAGGCAAGGACATTTTGGATTGTTCTGATTTATCATTATCTTGACATAATTTGAAGGGAAGTGAGATACATTAGCAATATGAATTCTTGTCACATTTTTGTGTTCTTTTGCTTGAAGTGAGAGGCTAAACTATGCAAGATCCTTTTCTGACTTCATATATGTTAATCATACTGCAGGATTGTATATAGAACAATGTATGATGCCACTCATGTTACTAGTTCTTAACACCTTTGTATATACATCGTAAATATTTCTGTGGCAGAAGGGGAACAGTTTTCAGCAATTCCTCTTTCTGCTGCAGGAGCAACATTCTAGGTTGCACGGGGGGGGGGGGGCGGGGGGGGGAGGCAAGAGTGTTGCTCACTGCATTAAGCCAGTAAATCAACAGAATCACACCAATGTTAGAAAACATACTGACTGCAGCAATAAAATATTTAGAATAAATACAAATATATATATATAAATACATTAAAATAAAGTAACAACAAATACATATTACATAAAATATAGGTCAACAGATCGGCTTAGAACTAAGACACGATTTAGCGGGCTTTTCAAATACAACAGCAAGCGGCACAGAATTTGGCAACAGCTTTAGTGGTAGACTGATTTTCATCTGACAGCATATAGTTTATATAATCAGATTCTGTTATACAATAGGCTCAAGATATTTGGAGTGGACCTCCTTGTACCAGGGACACCTGAGGATCATATGCGAGATAGTTTCAGCTCCTCCCAAGCCACATTTGCAAAGCCTTTGTGCAAAGGGAATTCCCTTGTACCTGCCCTCAAGCACCACTGAGGGGAGCGCTGAACACCTGGCCAAAGTGAAGGCTTATCTGTACTTATGTACATCGAGATGGACAAGGTAAGCAGAATAAGCGGCACAGTATTTGGTTCACACAGGGGCTAGAAAAGATGAATAACTAGCCAGATCAGACACTCTCAGTGTCTGTTGTTCTTTCTTTCACGATTGCCTTAGCATGGTCCCAGTTCAGAGCCAAAATGATTTGAGGGGAAAGACCGAGAAGATGCAGCTTGTTATGAACAAGCTTTCAGCTAATTTGACTGGAAGTTGTCATCTGTGAGTACCATGTGAATTAGGCCCTGAGGGTGAAAATTGATTCCAAGCCAATACCTAAGTGAAGCCAGAGTGAGTTTGGCTACCATTGTCATCATGCCAGTTTCTAAACAGAAATTTGGCACCTGAAGGACCGCCCTTAAAAATTTGGACTGGACCCCCTCAAGGGGATCATAAGAGGAAGATGGAGAGCCAAGAAAAGTGCCATAAGACATTTGTGGTATTACTTTTGCTTGGAACAATTTTAGGGCTGCTGGGACAAAGTGTGTCCCCCTTGTATACAAGAATTTGATTATCACATTATCAGATCTTTCTCCTTGAGCTGCCGTAGACTTAATGTGAGCACTCATGGCCCCAGAGGCTTAAAGAATCATGTCCAAGCATTTAAAACTTAATACCTGCTCAATGTGTTGCCTGTTGATTGACCACATTATTTTCTTTTGTCTGTTTCCAAAGGCCATAACATTTGTTTTTTGGTAATTTATCTCAAGTTGATTCTCATTGCAAAATGCTGCAAATTTAGAGAGTGCTCCCCTAAAGTCTACCGGGGTCCTGGCAAGTAAGACAGCATTATTGGCTTAAAGAAGGATGGAAATGTGACACTGCTGTAGTTTAGGTGGATGTAAATCGGCTGAATCAAGATAACCCACAATATCATTAATATAATAGTTAAACAACATAGGGGCCAGCAGACATCCCTGTCTTAGTAGGTACTAACTGGCTTTGACAGACTTCCCCTCCCGTTATATCTGACTCTTAATTGCGAGTGGTTGTAAAACACTCTTATAAGTAAAAGGAGCCTTTTATCTATGGAAGAAGCTTCCAGTTTGGCCCATAATCGAATTCTGGAAATAGAATCAAAAGCCGCCTTGAAGTCAATAAAGGCAGCAAATAGCAAGGCAGGGCCCTTTGTGGAATATTTTCCAATGAGATGTTGTATAGTGAGGCAGTGATAAAGGGTAGATCTATGCTCTCTGAAACCCACCTGCTCTGAAGCAATCACATTCTCCAAGGCCAACCAGGAAGTGAATTTATCCAGGAAATGTTTGGTATATAATTTATTACACATGTTTAATAAACTGATGGGACGGTAATTTGAGGGCTGATCTCTCTCCTTCTTTTTTAAAAAAGGGGCACCACTATAGCCGTCCTCCAATTAGATGGAATATGCCCAGTAGAATCAATGAATGTAAACAAGGAGGCAAGAAAAAGAGCCCACCAGTCAATATTCTCTTTAAAGCATTCAGGTGGTATACCATCAAGGCCAGGCACCTTGCCCTTTTTTAGTTGATTGATGTGAGACTTGATTTCATTGGGGGAAACTGGTGGCCACTCTGCCAGTTCCTCAAAATCAGCCAGTAAAACCGTAGAGGAGGGCATATCAGTATAAAGGGGGTGAAAAAAGAGGCCCACTTATCAGGGGAAACTGGTGGATCTTTCATAATGTACAGTCTATCACATTTTGATCTGAATCCAACCAACCAGAGTAACAGATTAATTTAGCATTTCATGGAAAGGAAGGTGGGATAGAGCATATACAACACTTCCTGAGCATTAGCTCATTCTATCTTGGTCACACATGTTTATCCTGCCTTTCTTCCAAGGAGTTCAAGGCACCCTCACTTCCATTTTCTCCTTACAACAAAGTGGATTAGTCTAAGAGTGTGAGAGAGAAGAGAGTGAGTAGCCCAGTATCAACTGATAAAGTACATAGGTTAATGGGAATTTGATTGTGGGTCTCCAGCCACCACTACAGTGGGCTAATACTGATTGGATACTTTGGAGGGTAAGAAGATGCTCTTTGTCTTGCAGAGAGAATTGCTCCCTGTTCTGTGATTCACTCACTTTAAAAGGACTTTTTTTAAAAAAATCCACAGGGTTGTTTTACAGAAAGTTAAGTGATATAGTTGTATTACAAGTTGGTGTAAGCAAAAGAAATCCCAGAAACTAAACTTAACAAACACTATTGGGGGGTGGGGGGAATACTACAGAACAATTATGGTTGCAGTCATAGGTGTACTAATAGAAAGTAAGTGACATTGAATTTATTGGGATTTCCTCCACAGCAAGAATTTTTAGGATCAAGCTACAGAATTTTTTTTATAATATGTCTAGAACAGGGGTGGCCAACCTGTGGCTCGGGAGCCACACGCGGCTCTTTCACACATATTGTGCGACTCCTGGCAGGGCGGCTGGGGAAGCAAAGGGGAGGCATGCTTTTTCTCTCTTTCTCCCTTCCTTCCTTCCTTCCTTCCTTCCTTCCTCCCTCCCTCCCATCTATTTGCTTTCCTAGTTTCTCTCTCTCTCTTTCTTTCCACTTCTTTAATTCTTTCTTTCCATCTCTCTCTTTTTCTCTCTCTCTCAATATCATTAGCAAACAAGTAATATTATCAATAACCGGTTTTCCTCGTTTGTTTTTATTTTTGGCAGTCCCATTTAACGTTAATAAAAAGCAAATTTGCATATTTTTAAAAATAAAAACGTGTGTGTGATATTTGTTCCTGTCTTGCGGCTCTCAGACATCTGACGTTTATTCTATGTGGCTCTTACGTTAAGCAAGGTCGGCCACCCCTGGTCTAGAACTATACTGAAAAGATTGTGAGGACTAACTAGATCTATATTATAATAAAGTGGTCATTTTAAAAAAATACAAAGCATCAGTGGATGTAGCGTATGCCAAGACAGAAGTAGTTAAAACACTGCTGTATGGTATTTAGTTCTACATGAGGAGCCATGAGGAGCCATCTTAGCCCTGGCCCAGTTCCATCTGCCAGCAATTTGAACTGCCTGCCCGTGTATGTTTACACAAGGTTATCTATAAGTGCTGTTCGGACTCACCTGCGGAAATACTGTATGCTGCCGATCTTGTTTGGATTGTATGTTGTTTTAAAGTGACTGTGTTTTAATTCTTGTTGTGAGCTGCCCTGAGCCTGCCGTTTGGTGGGGAGGGCGGGATATAAATCCAATAAATAAATAAATAAATAAGCAAGCAAGCAAGCAAGCAGTTGCACGCCTAAGTGAGAATAGCAAGATGGTGTGTCTGCACTACCAGAAACAAAATGTTAACCATTGGCCTCTCTTTAGCTACAAGTTTTAAAGCATCCATCAGAAAGTTCCAAGTGATAGCTAGTACCCTAAGGCCACTTCTGCACTATCATTTTTGTTACTCGTTTGTCCCTATTGCTTCAGGGTACCCCCCCCCCCATGTGTTTTGTTCTCTCTAGTGGTCCCAGAGGGAGCAAAACACATGTGGAAAGGGGGGGGGGGACAAATAGGGTGACAAAAGCAATAGGGACAAATGAGTGACAAAAATTACAGTGCAGAAATGGCCCTAGAGTACCAGCTATCACTTGGAACTTTCTGATGGATGCAGAAGTGGCCTAACAGTGCAGTCCCCTGGAGAGTACTACTCCAGTCTTAAGTCCATTGAAATGCACTATAAATTGTAGAAATAGCAGTATTTCAGGAACATGGCATATATTTCTTCAAGAAATAGATTGGAAATGTGTAAAAGAAGGCAAGCCCCCCCACCCCAGTTTTGAATCACAATGATTCAAAAGATTTTATCTTTTAGTGAGAGGGATATGTTCCTGTTGGTTTTTTTTATCAAAGGATCATCTTGCGGCTGGGGTGGCCAAAGCCCTACCACATACTTTACAGAGGTGGCCTGTAATTCAAGTTTAGAAGCTGCCTATATACCCATTGCATTGTAGGAATTAAAAAAGCAATGTTTAAAAAGTCCACAGATTTGTAGATCCTCTCAACAAATGTGGGGAAGACTCTTTCTGCTAGTGAAAACCTTTTTCTTCTTAAATAAGGGAGGCTATAGAAATTATGGTATCTTGGGATCACAAAGTCATACTGGATCTATGCTTTTGGCATGAGTTTTTGTCTTCAAAATACTATGAAGCGAAATGATAGAGAACTTCCCTTCTGACTGTGCTGAGTTGCTGACCATGAAATTGTAATTTTACAGGCATCTACTGGCTCTTCTGTTTTGAGGAGAGAGGATAAGGATTAATGTAAACTGTGGAATTTGAAGGGGAAATGGATGTAGATGGTTGTGTGCCCTGAAATCCAGAGGGGGAGGGAAGAATAAGTATAGGAAATGAAGGAATAGTATGTGGAATCATTTAAGTCCCCTTGATGCTTCAATTACAGATTAAAATTTTGCTTCTTGGTAAGAAGGGACATCAAGCAAAGTCTTTAGGATCCAGGAATTATAATGAGCCTGCAGTTGTTCAGACTGTGTTTCCATCTTACAGTTGCTGCTTGTTAAAGTGCATATTACATTTAGGAGAAACGTACCTTTCTGTAGATTCCTCACCAAAACATGCACCTGCATTGAGATTTTACAATACATATGGTTGTTTAATTTCTTTGACTCCTTAGCCAATTGATTAAAGATTTTTAATTTGTTAGCAACCTCACTATTCACTTTAAACAAATGATGCTCTGGCCCCATTATCCAGTTATAAGATTTTGAGATTCCTTACAAATGGGAGGGAATCTCTGCAACTTTGGTGAAGATGGAGAAAAGGCTATTAGTTTTTGAATCTTGAGTATAGCTCTGCATATATGCACAAGATCTAGTGTCAGATCTTTCATTCGTGAAACTCAAAATCTGATCCAAAACTTGCCTTCATAGTCCAAGGAATATTTCTGTTCTGAGCTTCTGGTAGGTTCCATAAATACTAGTTGTTTTCTCTATGAATGAGTACCTGAAATCAGTTTTGGACTGGATAATCATGAACAGGACTTAAAGGAAAATAGGAGATGTAGATGTTGGTCCTATCAACTCTGTGGGATATGCCTACCCCAGATGAAGTCACATTCCCCTTATCAATCTTCTTGACTTCTGGAGTCCAAGTTTTGTCTCTGACCAAAAGTGCATTTTACCATTTTCAGCTGGCATGTCAGCAGCACCCTTTTCTGGAGGCAAACGACCTGGCCACTATCAAGCATGCCCAGTTAACCTCTTAACTTCAGTACTGCAGTAAGTTTCATGTGAGACTGCCCTTGAAGATAAACCAGAAACCTCAGCTGACCATAATGTAGTAGCACATTTTTGTTTTCTTCATTACTTATTTAGAGATCTTGGGAATATTTATTTTTCTTAGCTTTGCTGACTACTTATTGTTTCAGACCAATTCCAAGATGCAAAACCCTATGTGGTCTGGGGCCAGTATGTCTTCTGCCATATATATTTCCCTTTGCTCATGAGTTAAAAATGAGATGGAATGTAATTGCAGTTAGTGTTGCATTTTTTGTTTTACATATAATATTTTATGATTTTGTAGCTATAAAATGGTTTTTGCATGCTGTTTTGGGGCCCTTGTAGCCACAAAGCAGCCTAAAATGTAAATATATACATATCAAGCAAGCAAACTGAGTTTCTCAGGAAGGAAAGCTCTCTGCCAAAGTTCTTTGATATTGATTGTGCCTCAAGATATGCTGAAAACGAACAATTCTGGAAATTTTTGTACTTTGTGTATATAATGAGTTCAGAATTTGAGCGCTAACAATATGGATGACATGTAGGTAAGACATAATCAGCATAAAATCTGCAAATTGTTTCCCTAACTTACATTATTCTGCCATTTGTCTTGTTCTCTGATATGGCTATTGTGATAGAGACCTTAACTTCACCAAGACCAGTTCTGTTCAGTGCTAATTCTCTGTTTTAATTGACTCCATTAAACTTTCCCATCTAATGTGCTGTGCTCCCAAGACCAGGCCTGCACAGCTTTGAGTAGTAGCTCAATTGTGTGTAAGTGGCTGTGAAGAGCCCTCTGTGCACTGTATGAATAGGCCAGATATCCATGGAAACCAGAGCAGGCTGGCTGGTTGACCTTTGACCCACTTGTTGTCACCCTCCTGTTAAACCTTGGTATGCCTGGATTTGCAGCTCCAGTGTTCTGTCTCTTCCCTTTTCCCATGGGGGTAAGAGGCCCTGTTGCCTTTCAGGGGCTTCATGAAACTCTGCCCTGAGTACAGCCATAACACCAGTAACACCAGTTCATTCAGTCCTTGTGACATAGCTGTTCCTTTTGCTACCATGTTTCTTTTTGAACTTTTTCTGCATAGGCTTTTTGGCAGGTCCTTTTGCCCACCCACCCCAGTCCCCAAACCACTCTAAAAGTTTTCAGCATCAGTGAAGTCAGGTTGCTCATATCCTGAAATTACTATATCAAATCAAATCTTTAATCTCAAACAGTTTATTAAACATATTAATACCACAGTTAGTGTCTGTGGAATCTTTAGAGGTTTGGAAAGGACCCTCCCACAGACACACACTTGAAGCAAGTACAAATATAGATTTCTTTGTTGTTGTATAATTCTGCCTGATACAAGTGGGTAGAAGTTTGAGGCTAGGAGGCAAATTCAAGCATCTGGAGCCTGAATTCTCCAGAATTGATAATCCAGGCAGTGTGCACACTTTCTTAAGAGTGCAGACATACAGCAGACCTAGGTGAAAGAACTGTGAGATAATACAGTGGAGCTGTACAGCTTCAGATTGCAGGTGAGAAAAGTCCTGTTTTAAGATTCCTTTATGTGGAAACTCCATGCAAATAAAAATGTAGCATGTCATGGAGAAAGATTCTGGCCAACCATTGGCATTCTGTGCTAGTTCTACATGTAAAGGGAGTTATTAATGTCAGTGTACTTTTAAAATGTAATTCTTCTGCTGCAATATAATATGGTGTAGTCCAGGGATGTCAAACATGCAGCCCAGGGGCCAGATCAGGCCCCCAGAGGGCTTCTATCAGGGCCGCGCTGGAACTGGCCATCTCCTGCTTCCAGTTCTGTTGCTGCTGCTGCATCATAGTTTGCTTTGCCAGACTGTCTCAATCACTCAGCCATTTCATGTTTTCCCCTGGGTTCTAGACTCAGAACTCTGAGCATGAGATTTCTGTGGTGAATGTCAAGAAATCAAAAGTAGGTTTGCAGCTTACAGATACACACCTTAACAGTATACTCAAGATTGCAACAGCACAGACATTTTGATGCAGTAATTCAGAGGAAGAGGTGTCAGTTATCAGAGACCGTTAAATAAACAAAATATTGCAAGAGTGCTAATGTTTTAAGCATGTTTTTAAGTAAAAAAAATCTTTGTGTTTGTGTCCTTTATAAAGTTTATATCTCCACTACCTGGCATTACGTTTTATGACACCCATGGTCCAGCCCAACAAGGTCTCATTTATGTCAGATTTGGCCGTCATAACAAATGAGTTAGACACCCCTGGTGCAGTCTGTTCCATTTCATTGTCCTGTTATTCTGCTACATGCAAGACAAGGCCTAATATGAACAGCCACAGAAGTCAAAGGGTTCCATCCATTTGTGGTTGCTAAAGAATGTAAGTGACTCTGTGGCTTATGCCCTTGGAATTTTGCATTCCCATAGACATAACCCAATTTGGAAAAAGTTTTTGTTTTGTTATCCTTTAGGAATTCACAGATCTAAAACATTTTCATTCCTAGGGTTAAATAATCCCATACAGAGTGTCCTGCTAAAACTCCTGCAGCTGTTGGGATACAGACCTGTGATCTGTCATGTTACATCAACAGACTAACTGCAAGTTAAGCCTTAACTTGTAGCTCTCAAAAGCAAACATGCTATGCTGAATTGGATCTGGAGAATGCCTTTTATCATTGTGCCACCCGCTTCAAATACTTTATTTGTTAAAGGTGGGGGTGATACCGCCTTTAATACTGTAGCTGTATAAGCAACAAAGGAGTACTCCCCCAGTGAATGTGGGGAGATGGGTAGTATATATGTATTTGGCACAGAATTTGGACTAGTTGTTTACAGAAAATTGCACTTTTAAGCTATTGGGTTTTTAATCACTTATTTTTTCCTGTGATGGTAATGCAAGTTCATGGGAAATTTGAAAGGCTTTATTTTAAAGACTTTATTTTAAAGCAGCTTACTGCTGCTATGATTTTTGGAGGGAGTACCAATTGTTTCCCACTTGGGCTGAAGACTGCTGTTTTTATTGTGTTTTCATGTTTTTAAATTTGGTTTTATTGTTTGTTTGTTTGTTGTAAATCATCTTTGGATGGAAAGCTAGGATAAAAATGAAATCATAAATCATAAAACATAAAAACATAAATCATAAAACATTTCTCTTAGAGAAATGTTCCAGAAGCACATTGAGCCAGACCTAAGTTTTTATTAGTGGTAAGATTTCCCCAATTTATAGATTCTCTGGATTTAGCAATGGAGGCCTGCATTGTAGATTTTGAAGATTTGGCTGAGAACAGTGCCATATTGAGTATGCATAACACTGCATATGGGTATTTCCAACTTTTAAGGGCCAGAGGAAAAAATGCAAGCAAAGATACATGTACACCATAGCTTCTGGACTGTCCAGGTCTCCAAATCATCAATCTGTACCTGATTACGTGGTGACAGTTCATACCACAAATGATCAGATGTTTACAAATGTGGAATATATATTTACACCAAAGCTTACATGAGAAGAAAAATAATCTGAGTGATTGGGTGGAAGGTGGTTCATCTTTGTTTCCTTATAGCCTCATACAAATTGAGGTGTGTATTATGGTCTTTACACAGGAATCATTATATCTAATAGTCAGTTAGCTAACCCCTATGTGGATGATGAAAAACAGGCAAAACAGGGCAACCACAAGCAAGATAGGGGTCTCTCTACATAAAAGGACTCTGCAGATATGTGGGAAAATATAGAGTGAGGACCAAATGTACTTCACAGGAGACATGGGATGGTGAGAATAATCAGCAGTCAGTTAAAGGCAGCAGGTCCCATCATCTCATTTTTAGAAGAAAAGCCTCTAAATTGGGGAAAACCAAACAAATAAGATAATATTTTTATATTGATGTTATTAAAATATTTTGGCAGTAATGTGAGCAGGCAATGGGGTTGGGGTGGAGGGAGGGAGAGAACTGGGTATTTGTAGTGGTTGTAGATTTTCTTGTTTTTCTGTGTATGCACATGTATATAGTCTTCTAGGGGGAGATGTTGGGGGATGTGTCATAGCATATCATGTTTAGAGTAAGGCAGAACTGATTGTTCATGCAGTCAGTAGTTCTCTGGTCTCCCTGTAAGAGGCAATCTTCAAGGGAAGATTTGCTTAGGTAATATCAAGACAGGGCATTAAACTGTGAAGCAACCAGTCTCCAAATGCCCATAACCTGTGTGTTTTGTGTTTAGGAGAAAGCCATAAAGCACTCATTACACTACGTTTACAAAGCATTCCTAGATCCTTAGCATCATTAACAAAGATATATGCCATTGGTTTTGATGCTCTGTCAGGCCAAACCATTTTTTCTACTCTGCTCAAAGAGGTTAAGTCTCAGCTTTGGAAGAGTGCCATAGAAACTTTCACAGCAGTGCAGCATATTCTACCACTGTTTTTCACTGTCCCAAAAAACGAGAAGAATATTAATTCAATTACGGACTTAATATCCAATTCCATCACATACAAAAAGTTCACAATGATCACTTCACAAATTATCCTGCCCCTACTCAAGAGCAGAGTAGGTCTCATATCCATAAATGTGAAGGATGCCTACTTCTGTATGTATTGTTCAAAAGGGAAATATCATTGCCACCTATGAACTAATCAGAGTCCTGTAGGTCTTCACCAAATGTATGTGGTGATGGCAGCAAGCAGATATTGCCAGCTCATAACAGCTTGCTTTACATTCTGGGTCTGTATCAAACAGCAAAAATCATAGGCCCCTCCAACTTTTACTCTGCAGTTTGTTGAAGTAGTTCTTCGCACTACTACTGGACAAGCTAATGGTGTGGAGCATCCATCACAAACTATGTTTCCACCATCTGGCTACTCATGTCCTGTAAGCCAGCTGCCAGAAAATCCTGTACTGCAAAGTGGAAACACTTCTGTACTTAGTGCTACCCACCAATAGATTTCCCATGATGTTCTTTATATCTGAGCTATTAGCTACATTCTCTACCTGCAACAGTCAGGGTTTAGTGTCTTCTAAGCCAGTCTGGTGCCAGTGTGGTGTAGTGGTTAAGTGCACAGACTCTAATCTGGGAGAACTGGGTTTGATGCCCCACTCCTCCACTTGCACCTGCTGGATGACCTTGGGCAAGCCATAGTTCTGGCACAGCTGTTCTTGAAAAAGCAGTTTCTGTCAGAGCTCTCTCAGCTCCACCTACCTCACAGGGTGTCTGTTGTGGGGAGGGGAAGGGACAGGAGATTGTAAGCTGCTCTGAGACTCCCTTGGGTAGTGAAGGGCAGGGTATAAATCCAATCTCTTCTTCTTCTTCTCTCCTTTCTGAGTCTACTTAGTGGCAAACTCTGTCCACCACATTCAAGTTCACAGGCAATCTCTTTTTCCGAGCATTTGACTCAAAAGGTTTTTGACAAGATTGTATAGTTACACCGCCAAGCTCAGTTCCCTGTTCCTGCATGTAGCCTCTCCTTGACTCTCTCAAAATTACTAATGAAACATTTTGAAGTTCTGGTGATCTTTGTGCCTTACCTCCACATACAGGCTACCATCAAGGTAAGGTAGTATTTCATCCTAACATCACTTTTATGCCAAAAGTGACTTCTGCATTCTGGCTCTTGTAGGATATTGTACTACCAGTCTTCTTCCCTTAACCCCAAGATGATGGACAGTGAACACTTTCTACTTTAGATATGCAATGAGTCCTGTTGTTTTATTTACCATACACCACAGACTTCAGGAAAGATTACTATTTTTATTACATTAGAAAGAGTTCCAAAGCATCCACTGAGAGATTCTTTTAAAAAATCTGCAATTATATTGTATGGTCATTTAGCAAAATATCCTCTGCCTCACTCTACCAGAGTGATCTCTGTTGGCCATCTTTCTCAGAACCTACCTCTACATGGTACCTATAAAGCTGTGTCCTCAGTATTCATCTCTCATTATGGTGTTGAGCCCAAGAAGATGCATCTGGGTGACCTTGGGTTCTGAGAGCTGTTCTCTCAAGAGCAGTTCTCTTAGAGCTCTCTTAGCCCCACCTACCTCACAGGGTGTCTGTTGTGGGGAGAGGAAGGAAATGAGATTGTAAGCTGCTCTGGGACGCCAAGTGAAGGACAAGGTATAAATCCAACTCCTCCTCCTCCTATTTTCTTTTTCTGACCTGACACCAGCATTCTCCACCAGCTAAAACATTTTGTTAATCACTCATATGTGGGATTACATGGAAGAAGTAAAAGAAATTGCTTGCCTTTAACTGATGTTCAAGTCATCATCTGTTTAGTCATACAACCTGCCCTTTCTCCCCACTGCTGGCAGTGTACATATTACCTTCTCTCAGGGAGGGGTTTTGAGCACCAGATCTATGGTTAGAGCTTTAGAACATTCCTTCAGAACCAGCAGAGTGCACACATGTGACTACATAGATGGAACACACTAAGAATATCAGTTACAGGTAATATACACGTTTTTATCAATCTCCTTATTCACAACTTCTGACAACACTTAAGGGAGCCATAGAAAGCATATGTAAAATCAATTTAAGGCAATTTATTGTATCATAAGCTTTTATGGACAAGAGGCCTCTTTGTCAGATACATGGAAGTGTATGTTCAGTTGTGAGGAGCGTATGTGTATGTAAGAGAGAAAGAGATTATACAGAAAAAGTGGTCATGAGGCTATGAAATACAATGTTGACTTTTTGATCTGGTACATAATTTTTCTCCTGTAAAACACCCCTCCCCCCGTGCGTGTGCGCACCCCCCAAGGCAGCATGGTACACAGCCTGATTTTATCAGATCACAGAAGCCAAGCAGGGTCAGCCCTGATTAGTACTTGGATGGGAGACCTCCAAGGAAGACACTGAAGAGGAAGGCCATGACAAACCACCTCTGTTTCTCACTTGCCTTGAAAGCCCCTTGCTGGGGTCTCCATAAATTGGTTGTGACATGGTGGCACTTTACACTCTCTCCCATGGCTGCCATGTACACGATGAAGTGGGCTCATATCTGTAAAATTTATGCCAGAAGAAATCTGTTTGTCTTTAACATTCCATGCCTCCTATTTTTTGCAAGAAACTAACAAAGGTTCTTCTCTGGAATATGTAAAAATTGATTTCAAAAAAGGATGTCTGTGTCACAGTGTAAGATGTGTGAAAGAATGCTTATGAGAGGAACTGTCTTTTTAGGGAAGCACGTGTTAAGATGAGTTGCTGAATATTTTGAGTCTCAAGCAAGTCTGCCCTGTGCAGGGATAACATCTTCACTTTGTAACAAAGCTAGGAAATCTGGCCCATTAAAGCTCCTAATTGGTTGTAGCAACTTTTCTTTTGATTTTCCTCTATCCCTCCTCCCAGTTTGCTGCAGGCTTCTCAAACAACTGTTATGCAGAGACTATTGCAGTCCTGGGCAAGCCAAGGCCTGTTGTCTGCACCCTATTGTTCCAGCATAGGACTTCAGGGCCATTGGATTGTTGTTTGAATTGGTGGATGTTAATCCCCAGCTGAGGGGAAGCTATTTGGCAAATGGCAGGTTAATGTGTAGACAGCAGGGTGCATTGTACTGTGTGTGTGGCACAACAGCATGTGGGAGAGAAATGGTTAAAATCCTTTTCATTCCCCCTACTTGCAGAGAGGGGGAGGAAAGAGAAGGTAACAAGCAACTAGGTCTTGTTCTAATCTCTCTGGAATGTAACAATTTTGAAACTTTTATAGCTTCAATATGCCATTAACTCATTTTTGTTTTGTTTTGCACATGGTTTGTTTTGCACAGTAAATGTCTGTGTGAGGCAGAATCTTGAACTCAGGGGGTGTTCAGTTTTCCACACTTCCTCTGTTCCATTAGTCTGGTCCTTTTCCTTGTATATTTTCAGAGTGTTTCCCCTCCCCCACATGCTGCCCTCTAAATTGTTTAAAATGAGAAGGAGCCTTTATACAACCTTCATTGAGGCACCAGCCCCCATTTGCCAGCAGCTTCTCTGCTTACAAAATGGATTAGAAAGCCCCCTTTGTGACCAAGAGTGTTGAGGAGAAAAGAAGGGTGGGGCGTAAAATAAGCCAGCTGGAAAATGACAACACATAGGACTTTTAATTGGGCAGAAATGTCTGCATGGCCACTGTGAGTATTATGGGTTTCATGGCTTCTCAGTTTTTGCTGGTGCTTCCTAGAAAGCTGACTCATCAAATGGGGATAGTGCTTGCTGTCCCTGCAGTTATGGGTGTCTTTTAAAATGACTCTGCAAAAAAAAAAAGTAAGCTCACATCACCACTAAGTGTTTGGAAACAGATTTCAGTTGTACAGCAGCCAGATCCAGGGACTTCCCCAAACTAACCACTGCTTTGATCTCAGGGCTTGGAGAGCAGATCAAAGGCAGTCATTTAGGAAACTACTTTTACTGTACTGCAAGCCCAGAGTGTACTCTAGGTCGCTGCTCTAGCTAGTTGGGGGTCATGGGGCCAGCTGCATACCAAACATGCTCCTTGTACAGATGACAGCCCTGGCTCCCTGCCTTGTCTACAGTTGGCTGTTGTAGGAGACTAAGATCTGATTACAGAGCTCCAGCCCAGTTCTCTATAAAGAGTAAGGATTCAGCACTTGCTGCAGAAATCTCCTGGTGTCCTGTTTTCCTCCTTCCACTTCATTGACCTTCCAGAAGAAGTAGCCTAAATATTTGTTCCTTTCAGTATCTTAACCATTTTGGAATTCATCTATTTTTAATTTATCACACACACAGTTAGAGCCCTCAGGGCAAAACAATACAATAAAAGCATAGAAATAAAATTTACACACTGGAAATACTTTCCCCCCAGAAATGTAGAAAAGAGCATAAGCCCTGTAGCACTTTAAAGACTAACAAAATTTGTGGCAGGGTATGAGCTTTCGTGAGTCACTACTCACTTCTTCATATACAGCTAGAATGTGAGTCCATCTGTCCTTATATCTTCGAGAGTGGAGTGATTTCAGATGCCAAATGACAGTACAAGGCAAATGTCAATAGCAGGTGTGATTGGATTAGGTGTGATATGCAGAGGGGTAGCAGGTGTGGGAAAATCAGCATTGGTAATGAGACAGGAAACCTAGGTCTTGATTCAGTACAGGAGGATGCATTGTCTTAGAGCTTCATTATCACTCGAAATTCAGCAGTCTCTCTTTCTAATCTCTTTCTAATCCCCCTTTTAGATTCCTTTGTAAGAGAACTGGTACTCTTAGGTCAGCAACTGAATGTCCTGGAAGGTTTAAATGTTCCCCCACTGTTTTTTGAATGTTGTGGTTTCTAATGTCAGAGACTTATATCCATTTATTCTTTGTCATAGGGACTGGCCTGTTTGTCCAGTGTAGAGGGTAGAAGTGTATTGCTGACACGTGATAGCATAAATCACATTAGAGGATTAGGAGTGTGAACCTGAGATGGTATGGCTGATGCAGCTGGGAGCACTGATAGTGTTGGTAGGATCCATATGAAAGCATAGTTGGCATCTTGGTTTGTTGCAGGCCTTGGTACCAAAGTCCATGTTAGTGTTAAGCAGTTTATCATTGTGGATGAGAAGTTGTTCTAGGTTAGCAGGCTGTCTGTTAGCAAGAAAAGGTCGGCCCCCCAGTGAGGGAAGTGTCACTGTGAGCTATATGTGACCACCAATGATGTTCTGTTGTCCTTTTCTTTGGGCATGTCTTATACCAAGCTGTCCCTGCGTATCATTCTGGCCTTTCCAGTCACCTTTCTTTCCATATCAGGAGGATATTGTAGCGAAAATGCCTTCTATAGGTCCTTCAAGTGACTATCTCTGTCTGATGGTTGGAGCAGATGTGAATATAGCATAGAGCTTGGCTATATAGACAATGAATTGTTTGATGTGGGTAGGCTGGTAGCTGGAGGCATGTAGATATATTTGCCGATAAGCTTGGTGAATGGATTCTCACTTGTCTGAGGGGTTGGAGCAGATGTGACTAGCGTAGGGCTCGGCTATAGACACCATCAATTTAATTATGGATTCTCTACACACATTTTTGCAACTATAGCATCCTCCTGATACAGTAAGAAAAAGCCTGCCGATCTGTCATTTTCCAGTATAATGTGGTACTTGCGTATGTGTCCTTCATATATCCATACTCTGGTGTCCAGGAAGTTTATTTCTTGTGTAGAGTAATTCAGTAAATGTTCTCCTTGGCTTATAGGTGGTGGCTGCTGCTGCAGCAGTTGTCTTTTCTTCCTCTCAGGTCAAAGGCCCTTGCTTGTATTTTCATTCATTTTGCCCAGGAGTTGTTAGTTTTGGCCATATTCTGCTGTGAGTTTGGAGACTAGAGTACCTAAGACTGAAGGGAAACAGTTCTGCATTGTGGGCAAGGCTGGTGTGTCACAGTGGACTATTTGTGTGTTTTATGGGAATGAGATAAGCTCTCTTCCTGTTCCATGTCAAATGTACACAAATTCTGCTTCCTTTGTCCAAAGGTGCTTTGTATATTGGTCACCTTCCAATTTTTCCTTCTCAGCGTCCAAAGGGAAAAAAGATCTAGAATCTTCCATATTGAAAAGTTTTCCTTTTGGCAATAGCCTTAAGTTTTAAAATGTTTGCTCCTGAGGAGGAATGTGAATTTATCTGGTGCTAGACTTCAGCAAATAAAGCTGCCTTCCATAAAAGCTCAGCATTGCTCTGGAGGTGTTAACTATATCTTTGCTAGGCCTCAAAATACAGAGATGTCTTTGTATGCTACCAACTCATACCCAATATGGCACATCCTTATGTAGGCTGAATTATATCACAAAAACAAGTTGTTGCAAGACACATTGTGCCACATGTAACTAAACAGGACAATTATTTTGCAGTTAGGATACCACTACCACAATGTAAACATAACAAAAAAGTCTTATACCTAGTCAAACTATCTATTGAGCTCAGTGTTGGCTGGAGAGGCTGGGAAACTTGCAACATGATGTCACATGTACTGGGTGTTGTTACGTGTTCTTGGAGAGAAGAGGAGAATTCAACATGGAGAGCCATGTAGGGATTACATTTTTTTGGAGAAATCCCATGGTGTTCATAATGTATTGGTTTGGTATAAGAATGTCAAGTAAATGGAGCACATGTTTGGTGTAGTGGTTAAGTGTGCAGACTCTAATCTGGGAGAACCAGGTTTAATTCCCCACTCCTCCACTTGCACCTGGCTGAATGACCTTGGGCAAGCCATAGCTCTGTACCAGCTGTTCTCTCAAGAACAGTTGTCTCACAGCTCTCTCAGCCCCACCTACCTCACAGGGTGTCTGTTGTGGGGAGGGGAGGGGAAAGGAGTTTGTAAACCGCTCTGAGACTCCCTTGGGGAGTGAAGGGCGGGGTATAAATCCAATCTCTTCTCTTCTCTTCTTCTTCCCTTCTCGGTAACCCCAACCAGAAACTATAGAATGATGTCCTTTATTTAGAGCTTTCATCACATGCATAGTACCATACTTTTTTTGACAGTCCAAGTCCAGATGACCCCACTGTTCCCCATCCAGACATCTGTTCCCCATCCACACATAAGTGAGAATCTACTCAGAGACTTAACTACTCTTAACTATAGCAAATTTTGAGTCCAGTGGCATCTTTAAGACCAACAAAGGTTTATTCAAGGTATGAGCTTTTGTGTCCATGCACACTTTTTCAAATACCTTGGAAAGGAAGGTAGAGTTCATACTTACAGACAGAGGCTGAACAGCAAATTAACATGTAACATGATGAAGATGTTTTAAGATATGCAAAGACAAAACTAAATAACAAGCTAAGGTTATAACGTCAAAAGTTGTTTTGATTTAATTAAGGGAGGAAAAGGACAGCAAAGCAATAAATATGTCAAAATTGAGGATAAATGTGTAAAGGCATCTTTTCTAATTGTAGGAAGTAAACTCTTAAGTATAAACAAGCTCCATTCAAGGTGGTCTTTACTCCTTTTGGAAGTGTAGTGGTTCCTGTCCCAGTTTGAACCTTTAGCACTTTACCCTTCAGGGAAAATCATAGGACCTTGTTGAAGTTTAAGGCAGGTATAGTAAGGAATATAGAACAAATATACCATGAGAAATAAAGCACTAGGTTGCTTTTCATACTGTACCTCCCCACTATACTTACATCCTGGAATGCTTGGATTTCTTCTTCCTTACATCCTCCTCATCCTATGGCCTGAGCTGATGCAAGATGGAAGTATCTTTACCTGTCCCTCAAGTTTCTCTGTATCTCTTGCCCCAATCACCAGGTTTTTGCCACCTTTCACAAGCTGCCCCATGATGTCTTTATTTACCCTACCAGTAAGTTTCTGCTTGCAGGTTATTTGTCACTGCAACTCTGTTTTTCTGCGTTCCTTAACAGTACACAGTTGTCACCATAGGAGTTAAACCAGCAGATTGTTGGCCTAACTTCTGAACACTTATGCCCAGTTATGCCAAGAAAGGCAGGGGTTTTCTTGGATGAGGAATAAATGAAAATTAGTATTACTTTGCAGCTCTAATGGGGGGGGGGGTGAGCCAGTATGTTGCAGTGATTAGAGTAGGACTAGAATCTGGGAGATCCAAATTTGAACCCCCCCCCTCTACAATGGAAGCTTGCCAGGTGACCTTCAGAGAGTTACATATTCTCAGCCTAACCTACCTAACAGGGTTGTTGTGAGGGTAAAAAGTAGGAGAGGAGAGCAGTATAAGTTACTTTGAGTCCCCATTGAGGAGAAAAATGAATTAATAAATGAATTAATAAAATAAAGAGCCTTGGCAGCATCCCGAGTCGTTTACATGTGCATATATGTTTCCTTTTTTTGTAGCTTGCTCCCATCCTTCCCAGTGCTTCCTGCATGACCGTGGGTAAATTGGGGAAGAAGGGAGAGCATCTGGCCATCCCAGAAATTTGCTACCCTTTTTGCAGTCCACTTCACTGACTCTTGAAGCAAGTGACATTAAGACGGACCTATCTGGGTTGTGTGTATAAGAGATCTGCCAGAGGAAACAAATCTCTGCAATAGTGTTAGGGGAAAGAAGTGTGTTTACTATCAAAAGTCTGAACTCTGAAGAGAGTATGTTATCAAGGCTGTTAATTCTTCTTACTGGCTTGCATCAGACCGTACAATTGTGAATTCTTGAGGATATTTACATTTTTGGTAGTGGGATAGTGATTTCAGACAATTCACCCCTTCTGCTGCAGCCCGCAGCCCACTGAGCCTCCCAAAAATTTGTTTCTGCCGGGGGGGGGGGGCATTTAGAGACAGCATGGGGAGAAATGGGAGTTTGTTGTGGGATTGGGGCTTAGCAGAAATCGCTACCCTCTCTTCTGAAAACTTTAGACTGTTTGGTTGAATACAGGCCATTTTTGTTTTTACCTGTGAATGTCTTATGCTGTCTGATCAAGTAAAAAATGTTTTGTAATCAACCTTGAGTGTAAGGGAAAAGGTAGGCTATAATAAATGAAGTAAATAAAAAAGCCTCTGAACTATCTTCACTCACTTTTTAAAACTTAGGTTCTCCAGGATGCTTATTACTGCTAGATTTCTGGCACTATCTAAGTTAGATTTAATGCTCAAATGTCATTGAAGTATGAATCCTACAGGAGTCACTCTACCACTAGTAGTTGCAAAAGTAAATTCATAACAAGTTGTTAATATGAATGTAGTCCAGATTATGCTTCAGAAGTAAGGTTGCCAGGTCCTGGCTGGGAAATTCCTGGAGATTTTGGGGTAGAGCCTGGGGGTTTGGGAAGGGGAAAAAGCTCAGTGGTATATAATGCCATTTTATCCAAAGTAGCCATTTTCTCCAGAGGAAATGATCTCTGTTATCTGGAGATCAGTAGTAATTCTAGAAGATCTTCAAGCCCACCCTACTTGGAGGTTAGCAACTCTGTTCATAAGTTAAGGAATGCAACAGAAATGTATATAAAAATAAGATGTGTTATGGAAGGATTGTGTAGGTGTTTTTTTTTTTTAAAAAAAAACCTGACTGACAGAGAATGCCTCTTTTGAACTAATATGCCTGTTTCTTGATTTAGGATTATGGGTCTCAAACAGCAAGTGACCTTTTTAAATTAGGAAAAATCCTATCTATCCAGATGTTTGATTGGGATGCCTCAAAGGGGACATGCTTGCCTGAGAATACCTGCTCTTCAACAGATGCAGCAGCACCATTATTAAATAGGACATGTCTGGAAATTCTTCCCAAAGCAATAGTTTATTCTGAATTAAAAACTGGGAGGGAAGGGTGAAGGTAGCTTTAAGAAGTGAAAATGCTGAATATTGAACATATATTGCGATGGCACTAGAGAGACGAATGGCATGTAAAAAAACCCAAAAAACCACCCCCTAATTTCTTACTCTTGTGTGAGTCTTTTCAGAAGGGATTTGTCTGCTGTCTCAAATTGTAACATTTGTGGAATTTAAAAAAATCTAATAAAATTATTATTCTGCACATAAAATTATAGTATGAGAACTGATATGGCAACCAAAGTGTAGTTAACGCCCTTTTATTCCAGGTACTCTTTAGCTACTAAATGTTGATCCTCTAGACCAGGGGTGTCAAACATGCGGCCTGGGGGCCGGATCAGGCCCGCACTGGAACTGGCCATCTCCTGCTTCCAGTTCTGTTGCTGCTGCAGCATCATAGCTTGCTTCTTGCCAGATTCTCTCAATCGCTCAGCCATTTCATGTTTTCCCCGGGTCCTAGACTCAGAACTCCGCGCATGAGATTTCTGTGGTGAATGTCAATAAATCAAAAGTAGGTTTGCAGCTTACAGATATACACTTGAACAGCATTCTCAAGATTGCAACAGCACAGACATTTTGATGCAGTAATTCACAGTAAGAGGTGTCAGTTATCAAATACTGTTAAATAAACAAAATATTGCAAAAGTGCTAATGTTTTAAGCATGTTTTTATTTTAAGTAAAAAAAAATATATGACACACATGGCCCAGCCCAACAAGGTCTCGTTTATGTCAGATCTGGTCCTCATAACAAATGAGTTCGACACCCGTGCTCTAGACCCTTCTCATAAATTTATGTCAATATGTCGGGCACGTGAAACTTATTTTTTTAGCATGCTGTTAACAGAAACTGTAGTAATATTTTAAAAATGGCTGCCTTTCCTCTGTGCTGTACTTTGAATTTTAAAATGTTGGAAACTTTGAGGAGCAAGTTTGGCTGTTGTGTTTGACAAGACTTTGACAAGCAGTTATTTTCTGTAATGTCCATTTCTTTATTTTCCCCATAATATACCACAGCCTTTAAGAAATCTTCCACTGTGGTGAGCAGACTATCTGGCGGTGGCTGAATTGATAGATGACATTTCATTGTGCTTGGACACATTAAATGAGCCCCAGAGTAATTTCCTCTTCTCCTGTTATACAAATTTCTAAACTATGTATGTAGAAATGTGGTCATTTTTAACATCTAGATAGAAGCTATTTAAGTGTTAGTAGTATGGTTAGCGCTGCCCTGAGAATCCAAAAGTCTCAAAAATGAGGTCCATTGAGATGACCTAAATTTGTGTACAGTGAACATACTGTCTGTACAGAAATCAGCAAGATGAGAAACAGCGAGATTTTACTTTATTGTTAAATAAAGGGTGTCAGAGAAAATTCAGCACATCTGATGAAGCAAACCTATTTTTGTTTCTCTTATATTAGTTTGTGATTGCCTACCTAAGATTTTCAGAAGAAACTGAGTTTTGGATTGTATTTGTTCAAGTTACCTATCAGAATCTCTGTTTTCTGTTTTTATTCCTTCTGAAATAGATAGCTGGAATATATGCTGAAGGAAATGCAAAGGTTTGTTCTAAGTTGAAGGGTTAATCTTCCATTTAAATTATTGGTTGTTCTGTCTCTAAATAGAGCATGCTGGGATTTCCTTCCAGCTGTTTTACATCATGAAGATTTGTGTGCTAGGGAAATTCCATTGCACAGCTGCAATTCATCCAGTCCACATTCCCAAATCTCCAGCATTTCACAGGACACACTGCATTCAGCTATTTGGCATGAAACGTTTTTATTGAAAACAATACAAAGTATCTTTATTTTGGGTATTTTGGGTCTCAGTAATGTTCAACAGTCAAGACAGTCTAGATTTTTTTATTTGTGACATTAGAAAACTGAAAAATAGAATTTAATTTCATATTAAGAATGCATGTAAAACTCTTCCAAAATAGTATTATTACATTTTGTAGGTACTAAATGCCAGTTTTTAAAAAATCCATTTGAAATATTATTTTAAATAGCTAATGCTGCTAACACTAATTAGGTCAACTTCCACATTCCTGAATGTAGTATTTATTGTTATGGATATATGGAATTAACTCCTCCCTTATTTAAAGTTCTATGGGAGCTCTGACATGTACAAGAAGTCTCTGGATCAGGGAGCTTAGAAGAAGGACAAATTAGTACATTACTTTGTTGGCTTCCATAGCACCTTAATAATACAGTGGCGCTCTTAACATATGTTCACCTGGTCATGCTGTCACTTTTTGTTCTAATATTGTTGACTGGATTGGGCAGGGGATGGCATTGTTTGTGGTGAGGAAAGGAGTAATGCTCTAGGCGCCCTTGTGTTACTAAAGCAATATGATAGCCAGAATTTAGCCACATTTGGGTCTTGAAGTTTCTGCCAAATCTGATGTCCATTTGGTTTCAATAGTATGAGTATGATTTTTATTACATTTACCTTAATTTCTCCCAGTATCTGCAGGTGAAGTGGCCCCTACTTGATGTACCAGCTGGAGCTACGCTGAAGGATGCAAGATCTCCCTCTCCTGCACACTTAGTAAATATTGTTTTGTGTTAACTTTCCCAGTCAGTCATCTAAAGATATCTATGGATACTGTTTTTGACAATTTGTTTGTGTTCCTGTTAGTTACTTTTCAGCTCAGTCAAAGGTGTTGCTGTGTAGGTGGCATAAATGCTCCTGATTGGAGATAAGGAGACTAAGAAGGATTCTAGGAAATTAAAGATGTTAAGATGATGATTGAAAACGAGGAGGGGATTTGCCAGAGCACATCTGGTTCAAGACTTAAATTAGCATTTATAATCAATAAATGTAAAATAAAATAAATACTGAGTGTAACTTGCCACAAGAGTTTTCCACAAGGGAAAATTGACACATATATGGCTTTAGTTTGCATGGTAGCAAAGAGTGCATTTAGGTGGCTTCCACACAGGAATGGGATTTTGTGGTTTCCCCATTGCTGCTGCTGCTGACAAAGGACAGCAGCAAATGTGGCTTCTGCATGGCAGGTTTATACCGTTTCCCTGGCCTGGATCCTAGAAGAGGCCACTCCCATAAAGTTTTGCCCAAAAACTAGATCGATCCCCCAATGTCAACAATGAGATGATATGTCACTTCCAGGTGATGTCATCACAGTGCCAGAGGATCCCAGGGCGGACCCTGGAGCCCCCTGCGAGCAGCCAAGTAGAACCTGGCAATCTTGAGTAGTGTTGTTACTTTAATTTTCTTTTACTGTTAAGGAGAGAAGGTGCTGTGCTTGATAGGGCAGTGCCCCTTTTGCCATAATGGACCAGCTGCCCTTGTTCCCTCCTATTTATAAATGATAGAAGATTTTAAATGCAAATGAATTGTATGTAAAAATACAGACAAACCTTTCCTTTCCCCTCTTGTAGTCGAACAAAGTTCCTGTGGTGCAGCACCCACATCACATGCACCCACTGACACCACTTATCACCTACAGCAATGACCACTTCTCTCCAGGCTCCCCACCTTCCCATCTTTCCCCAGAGATTGACCCCAAAACAGGTAAGCTTTTGGGAAAGGAAAAAAATACCTTCTGAAACTGATATGGGTGGGACTACCAGAGAGATATTAGATTAATTGAAGATGAGTGAAATCAAGAGGAGTATTCAAGTACGCTTACTGGTAGAGGTATCCAATAAAATTCTGAATTTTATAAGCACCAATGAAGGTAGGGATCCATTTAAGGACTGAAAGTTGGGTTGGGGGTGCACCATGACTGTTTAACATGTGTTGGTCTTTTTCTGCCATCAGGAATTCCACGACCACCTCACCCTTCAGAACTGTCTCCTTATTACCCATTGTCTCCTGGCACCATTGGCCAAATTCCTCATCCCTTGGGGTGGCTTGTACCACAGTAAGGATTGCTTGTCTAAATATTTTCCTTCTTTGCTGCCTCTTTTCTCATGGAGGCTGTTATGTTATGTATGTATGGAGAGGTTGTCATCTTTTTATATACCCATTGTACGTTTTTGAGTTAACAAGCATAATCAGCTGAAGAATTCTCAGTAGGCTTTGCTTTAGTATGATATCCAGGAAAATATTGCATTGAAGTAAATTGGCTTTACCTATAAACTGTATTTTATTTATATATTTACCATAGTTATATCCAACCCTTGTCTTTAAGGAGTTCAAAATTAATTGCATGTAGTTATGTCTTCACAACCTGTGAGGTATATTTGGCCTTTCCTAAGGCATGTTTGAACCTGGGTTTCTCTCATCTAAATCCAGCTGCTAAATCGCTAGATGATGATGATGATGATGATAATGGTGATTCATTTTCAACAACTTTATAGCTAAACTTAGAATAACATTCATACATAAATGTAACGATTTGCAAACAAGAATAATCTGTGTTACTGTGCTATTGTGTCAATGTATTTGATTTGCTCCAGTCACATAGAAAAAGAGGGGGTAGTCAGTCTCACAAAGTATCTATATATAATGTACAAAGCAATGGCTAATGAAAAGTACAGCACAAATATATTCATGATATTAATCCATGTAAAATACATACAGTACCCCAATGCATTCATAAGTTCACACAGAAACATAACTAGTACTTGAAAAGCTCAAGTCTGCATGATGTGATTAAAAGCTCGAATCATTCCAGAAAGGAGGAATTCCAGCATAATTCAAAGTACAGTCCTAAGGAGAGTTTATTGCTTTCTGAGCCCATAGACTTCAATGGTCTTAAAAGGCTGTAACTCTGCACAGTGTTGCAGTGTCCATTAAGTTGTTTAAGTGGCTAATTAAGTTGTTTAAAGATTCTAAGCAGCTTGGAGAATTTAAAAAAACGGTTAACATTGGAGTCTCAAGTCCCAACTGTAGCATTCATGGACACAAGCTTTACCGACAGCATAGGTGGCAGTTCAAAAGTCAGTTAACTACATAAGAATGTTACTGTTGGAACACAAACATTGGTTTCTGTTGGTACAGAATGCTGCAGCCAGAGCATTGACTGGAGTGGGTAGGGATAGGCACAATCCCTTTTACCTATCAGGAGGTTCATGATGCAGTAGAATGGCCCCTGCAGGCTAGAGATGCCAGATTTGCAGTGAGTCTCCAGCTGACTCTTCTCTACCTGCCCTCCAAGTTTGGTGAGGATTGGATTTTGTAGGGCCAAGTTATAGCCCCTCAAAGCAGGTGTCCCCAGGAAAGTGCTCTCTGGAGAAATCACAGCTGCAGGGCCAGGAGTGTATAAAACGGAACCCCCGCAAGCCAGAGCCATCAAACTTGCAGCAGACCTCCTTGGGATGCCCCTGTGCATTTTCTCTGAAAGGAGACCTGCTATGTCCAAAATGTAGCCCCAGGAAAGAATGGTGACACCCAGAAACCATCTCACAATGGGGTGGGTGAGTGCGATGGAATGCTAATCTACAGCAACAATGTCCTCAATGAGAGACAAGTGTGGATGGGGGGAGGCTGGAAGCACTGATTCTTGGGGGGACAGTAATTGTGAAGAGATGGATGCCGGGGGGAGCTGATAGCTGGTAGAGCTCATGCTGGGTGCAAACACTTAAGAGATGTTCACAAATCCTACTGAGGGGGAGTGGTCCTCAGCCGAGGAACCCAGCAGCCAAGCCCCTCTGCTCGGTTTGAGCAGAGAAACGGGTGGCTAAGAGCCCTGAATCCACTGGTCACCACCCCAGCTGGGGAAAAGTGTTCACGAATGATTGTGAAGAGATGGATGGGGTAAGGGAGGCCAGAAGTGCCAATTCTTGGGGTGACAGTAATCATGATGAGATGGATGGAGGGGGAGGCTGGAAGTGCTGATTCCTGGGGGACAGAAGTCCTGAAGAGATGGATGCGGGGGAGGGGTGGGGGAAGGGGAGAGATAGAGGTACTGGTTCTTTACTCCCTAAGGTCCAGAGAGGGGTAGCCCAGCATGGGGAGGTTGACCTTGAGGAAAGCCAACTCATCCACCAGGACCGGGTCCAGGCATGAGCAGTGGGGGCTGAGTATGTCTCCCAGGTGCGAGCACATCCACTCACTCTGGATACTGGTGGGTGTCATGGCCATGCAGAGGAGACTCATGGCCATGCAGGACAGGACAGGCCAGATAGCAGCCTTGTGTGACCAGTACTCCAGGGGATTGGAGTTGGTGGGCTTGGGGGGCTCAGCAAGATACTCCTTGACCATCATGTCCACCAAGTCCTCCACCAGGGCACACCTGGTCTCCATGCTGCTGACCTCCCAGCTCACCATTGAGGATCAGTAGTGGGGATCCGCCCTGGTTGGGCTCTTGGGGGCTGAGGTGCTGGGCTGCTGCTTCTCCTCCTTCTCCCCCCAGCCTCTTCCACCTTTGCAGAGGTCACACTTCCATTGCTGGAGTTTCATGATACGGAGAGCCATGCTGCCCTTTGTATGGGGGTTGCAAATGCAGGCCATTCTGCACTCCCTCTCCTTTCACAGAGGATTCCACGCCCACCTGCAACCTTTTTGCCAAAGCCCTGACCCGTGACTCCAGTGCAGATTCCAGTGCCTGGTCCAGCCCTCAGATCAGGGGAATGGCTTGCTCCAGGCTGGCCATATGTGAGCAGAGAACATTGGTGGCGTCTTAAATGGCTTCAGGACATGCACCATTTGGGAGGCGGTAAGCCAGTCATTGGAGCTAATGCTCAGCTCCTGTTCCCCCTGCAGGATGGGCATAGAGAAGATGACATCCTGCACTGCGCTCTTCTCCACCAAATGTGCAATCATTGTGTAGGTGGAGTTCCACCAGATGGGCATGTCCTGTATGAACCTGTGTTCATGCTCTCATGCAGCCGGCAGGCAGATTTGATGCTGTGAGAGAAGTGGGCAGCTAGCTTCTGGCAGGTCTCCAACAAGGAGCATGTCTCGAGTGTGGCGGTGTCCCAGGTGGGCTTGACACTGCTTCCCAGCCTGAAAGCATCCCTCACTACCAGGCGCAGTGTGTGCACCAGGCAGATGATGCCCTTGAAACACATAGCCTTAACCCCCACCAGCATGTTAATGCTGGTGTCCATGACCATGTAGCCATGGAGAGTGTTGCCCATGCCCACCCACTCTCTCAGGATAGCTTGGATCACGGTGGTGATGTTCTTCGCCATGTGGTCTGCATCCATCCCCTGTGCATGGAGCAGAACCACTTTATAGCTTGGTGGCAGGACTGTTCCCTCCTCCCAGGGCCCTGGTCTTGCCCCAGTGGAGAGGTCCTCCAGTTGCCACCATTGGGCAGTGAGGGAGAGGTAGCAATGCTGCTGGCTGCTCCATGGGTCTGCTGTGAAGTGCACGGTCCACCCTCGCGCTCTGGAAAGCTCGGCCTTGACCATCTCTACCCTCAGAGTTGTGCATGTAGGGCAAGACACACTGGCTCAGGGTCCTCCATGAGGGGATGAAATACTGTGGAGCAATGTGGCTCAGCAGCTGGCGAAAGGCCACATCTTCTGCTATGGGCAAAGTTTGGCCATCCATAGCAACCATCTCACCGGCGAAGTGAGTGAGTGCATCCTGGGCCCTTCCCCTAGCCCTTTTGCTTGGCAGCTCCAGCGTCCCCATGGGAATGACCTCCTGGCGGTTGGCCTGCTTGGAGGCTCCATGCCCACCCACAGTGCCCTCAGTGTGAGTAGCCTTGCTTGGAGGGGACTCCCCCCCCCCCCCCAACTGAGAGAAAGTGGGCCTCTTCTTCCTCCTGCTGGGTGCCACTCTCGCTCTCTCGAGGCAACACACTTGGGTGTATTCTTTGCAGGTGCCTGCAGAGGGCGGAGGATGATAAGTGGTGGGGGTCTGAGCCCTGTGCATCTGGATGCTGCACACCTGGCACTTCATCACACAGGGATCATTGGGGAGGGTATGGAAATGTTCCCAAACTGCGGAGTGGAAACAGAGACCCAAAATTGGGTCTGGTGAGAGGCACAGCCACTGTGGTATGGTGCTAGGCTGGGAGGGCTCACAGAGGGGTGGACTCCAGGCAGGAGCAGCCTCAAGGAATTGGGATGTGTCGGGGCTGGAATTCCCCCACCAATCCACTACTCTCAGATTCCTCCTCTGAAAACAATTTTAGCAACGGCTGTGGTTTTGGCAGTGCTAATAACTGTTCTGTCTCTGAGTCCATCCCCAAGAATACATCAGGAAAAAGAGGCTCTGCCACTGAGACCCCTGCTGACACCTTACTACAGCTGGGCACTGGTGGGCTGGCAGGATGGGCTCGTTCTACAGGGATGGGAGGCTGTGGGATAAGGGTGGATTTCTTCCCCCTACAATGAGTACCCCTGGCTTCCCCTTTCACCCTCATGGCACAAAGGGGTGTTGTTGACAATTAGATGGAGGGTGGATCCTCATCAGAGACACCCACTGGCTGAGCCCCTCTGCTCACACATGAGCAGAAAAATGGGTGGCTCAGAGCCCTGAGTCCATCGGACACCACCCCAGCTGGGGAGAGGTGTTCACAAATCCCAAAGAGGGAGGGTGTGGGTCCTCAGACAAGGAGTCCAGTAGTGAAACCCCTCTGCTCAATGTTAGCAGAAGGACAGGTGCCTCAGATGCAGAGCCCAGCACCAAACACACAGCTAGGGAGAGGTGTTCAGAAATAAGTATGAAGGATATGTGTGTTTTGGCAAGACTACCAACAGCTAAGCCCCCCTGCCCACGGTGAGCAGAGGGACAGGTGGCTCAGAGCCCTGAGTCCACTCCACCTCACACAATCCCTGCCAGACAGAGCAAGCAGTCACACAACAAAGCCCAATGGGGGGTTCTCAGCCATAGAACCAGTCAAATGAAGCCCCTCTGCTGAATGTGAGCAGAAGGACAGGTGCCTCAGACACTCCCAAACACTCCAACTCCACTGTTCACAAGAGGAATTACTTCCTTCCCTCTCTGTCTCTCTGCCTCTAACTAATGTGTGGTGCTCCTGCTGCCAATGGAAAACAATGGCTGCGTGTGAGCTGAGGGTATCTATCATTCTGCTCCCATAGAGCAGAATGGGAGCTCTCTTATTGGTGGCCAGGGTTGCCTGTCGAGCCTTGGAGGGCCACTATTGGTGTTTTCAGGTCTGCAGAAGTCCATCCCCCCGTTGTTTTGATAGAAGTAATATATCGGCACCAGGGAGTCTGCTGTGGATGCTGCCAATACGCCCCACCATAAGATACAAGCAGTGTTCCCTCTAAGCTGTGGAGTCTGGTGAGCGACTGGCATTAAAGTTGTGAGCGAGTGATTTGGCTACTGCATAAAGTAGTTTGCTCTGGAGCCATAATTCCTGAGCTAAGACAAAAATGTGTGAGCCAGAGGCTAAAAAACTGTGAGCTAGCTCACACTAACTCAGCTTAGAGGGAACACTGGATACAAGAACCTCTAAAAACCACATGGAGTGTTGTGGGAGGTCACTGAGGTGAGATTGCGTGGACCTCGGTTCATGACTTATGACTCAGTGATTTTAGCCGTGAATTTAGGGTCATGGGCAGGTTCATGCCCATCCCTAGTCATAGGGACTATATCACTGCAGTGTTGGGCCATCTATACTGGCTTATAATTTGCTTCTGGGCTCAATTCAAGCTGCTGATATTGACCTTTAAAGCCCTAGCTAGCTTGGGACCAACATAATTTAAGGACTGCCTTCTTCCATATGAACCTACCCATTCACTTTGGTCATCTTTGGAGGCCCTGCATTGGTTGCCCTTGCCATCTGAGGCTGAATGGGTGGCAACCTGAGAAAGGGCTTGAAACAAAACGTTTTAAGATAGAATGTAAAAGCGCAGACATCTGTTTCAGAAGGGAATTCAGCTTCAGTGCCAACTCGGGATGCCAGGCTGTTGTGCAGCAGCCCCAGGAGCTTTTGGGGCATGGCAAGGAGTAAACACATGAAGCTGCTTTATAATCAGACTTTTGGTCCATCGAGGTCAGTACTGTATACTCAGACTGGCAGCTCTCCAGGGTCTCAGGTAGAGATCTTTCTCATCACCTACTGCCTGGAGATGCCAAGGATTGAATCTAGGACCTTCTGCATGCCAAGCAGATGCTCCGCTACTGAGCCATGCCTCCTCCCAAGTGGGTAGATGTGATGTTGCACAAGGTGTCAACGTCACCATCAGGTGAAAACCCTGAAATTCTGTCAGTATGTCACCCAACACTCTACAAACTCTATGGAATTACTGTACAGTTTCCAGAGAGTCAGCTGATATGTTAACTACATGTTTTCCCCTGGATGTAACATTGATGCATTGCTCAACTCACATATGCAAGGAACTCCTGGAAGGGTGGATAAGTTTTTAATTGTTCCATTCTAATTACACAGGAACATGCAATTCCTTCAGACAAATCCAGTTTCTATGTCTAGAAAGAATCAGTGTGCATGTTTGTATTGGGTAGAATTTTGTGTTTTTTCAAGATTCAGGAATTTATTTAATTTGGAATTTAGGGCACAGAATATACCATTGTTGAGGGGATTGAAGCAAGGTCAAGTTAAGGGTTTCTAGTATAAAAAAAGGTATGGTGGCAAAGAATACTAATGACAGAGTATAGTGAACTGCATCTTCCAGCCACTGAAAGGTGTTCTTGGAACAGCTATGTTTCTGAGCCAAAATGCTACATGCAGTATATGAAACTTCTTATTGCCACATTTTAAAACATTCTCAGGAAGACATACTTTGGCTGGCAGTAGATTTCATGTGTGCAGTGGCCTACTTAAATTAATAAAAGATTGATAGCCCCAATTTTAATTTTTAACACAAGTATTTTTTTTCTGGATTGATATCTTGATTCATAGACTGTCAAATTGAAAGTGTAATTTTGAGTAAGAAATCTTGTATTTGTAGACCTGTGGTCAAAGTGCTCTGTTGTTGTTGTTTTTCTTGTCAATTTTAGGCAAGGACAGCCAGTGTATTCTATTCCTCCAGGTGGTTTCAGACACTCATACCCTGCCTTGGCTATGAATGCCTCAATGTCCAGGTGGGTTCAAGCGGAATGGTAAGGTCTACCTCCTGAGGTGGTAAACCTCAATCTTGGCTGTACCATTTTAAGCTGCAGGGGCAGGGAACTTACAAGATGGAATGCTTCATCATGGAAAAATATTCTTACATGTAGAAAACCAGCATTATTAGGGAGAGGGGCTATGCTAGAACCTTCTTTGAGATTACTTGTTTTCTGTGTGCAGGAGGTGTTTTAGAATGGAGGAGTATTCTATCATGTAAGCAGCTATTCATAGTCTGAAGTGTTACAGCACAAACACAGGTTTACAACCTCACTAAGAAATAGATACACATAGATACACAGGGCATCCAGCCCCGTGTTTAAAAGTGATGTAAGAATTGCTTTTATACAGTGGAAGAGGTTTTTGGGAGACTTTCCTATGAAAATAAATATAGCATCGCTGACTATATGTTTTCCTCTGAGCAACAAGAGAAAAAAATTAATGACCTATATTACCTGAAGCTGTTAGTTGATTTGCTATGATCAGTTGCAAGGGATCCTTTCTGTTTTGCTCAGCTAAATGATTATGAGCCAGAGAAGGCAATCTGGTATAAGTTTTTCATATAGCAATTAACTACCTCCTGTTTGAACAGTACTGACAAGCTGCAAATATATTTATTGGCAGTGCTACTCAGAAAAAAACTGTTTAAAATATAGATAACTCTTCTAGAGTATGATGGTTCAGAATTTTCTAAATGAAAAAAGTGTGCAAAATGCACAGGGTTCAAGAGGTGGGGGGGATTGCTCCATCTGTCTATGAAAACGAACTTCTTCATGTAGTCCTTTATGGGAGGACTTTGATGCTGTGTCCTATGTCTGATGTTTGGAATCATTGTAAAAAATATGTAGCCATTTGGTTTTCCCAGATTGATATCACTTTCAGTTAAACTTCATATTTTCAACAAAATGACAGCAAGCTGATGGGAAATGAAACATAGGAAAGAATGAGACATTTCCCCCATGATTCTGTGTTCAGATACATTAGTAAATTTTATATCTTTGGCATGCTGAATATACTATGGATTTGTAGAGATATTGCCTATTAGTCAGCAAGAGAAAATTAGTTCGCAACTGTATTTCTGATAATGAACAGAAATACATTTCTCATAATGGTCATCTTTTTAATTAAAGAGATGTTTCAGCAAAAAAGGGAGGAGAAAGGGTAGAGAAGAACTTCTGTTCTTGTAGTTCAGGTATTTACCTGCAGGGAAGCTTCAGCCATTAGTTTTCTGTGTAAAACCTGGGTCCTTTGTTTCACTGATCTCTGTAGATGTTCTCAAATCACTATGAAATTCGAGGAAGTGGGAATGAGTAGGATATTTTGAAAAGGTGCATGATCGTTGAATTGAAGAGTCTGAAATGAATTTATTTTCAGCATCTAACTTTTAATTGTGTACCAGCTTGATGTCCAGCAGGTTTTCTCCACACATGGTTCCTCCTCCTGCTCATGGACTTCATCCCTCAGGAATCCCACATCCCACCATTGTGTCACCCATAGTTAAACAAGAGCCCACACAGCCCAGCTTGAGCCCTGAAGGGAACTCGTAAGTAATATGATAGCTAGGTGTTGCCTGGATGCTTTATTTTGTGATGGGGAAAGAACTGCTATCACTGTAACATTATTTCTCACCTCTCCCATAAGCTCATTATAACCCAGCCTACCTGTGTCTTATAATATGTGTTGTAAAAGTGGACTAGCTAGTGGAATTGGCTGTGGTAGCTCATCTCAGATATCCACCTCCCTCCTTTCCTTCATCTCAAGAGAACATGGCAAGTGATAACACTAACAGGATTTTTGCCAGCACACGTTAAATGACACAACTATGCTGGATTCCAGAACTCAAGATTAAAGGATTATTCCTCACTTTCTCTCTGCTCTTGCAGTGCCCACTTGTATGCATTTAATGCCTGTTACCTTTATTACAGGGATGGCCACCAGCTCTCAGTATTACAGATGTCATTATACATGGTACCAGAATAGAACACATGAGGGCTTGTCAAAGAAGGGAGATCCCAGCTATCCTCTCTTCCCCCAAAACAGTAGCTGCTTTCTTCTTGATTCCAACTCAATTTTCTCTCCTCATGACTTTCTCCCTCCTTACTCAGTGTTCATTTCACCTTCCCCCACACAACTGTCTGCCCAATTAGTCTTCCCTCCCCACTCCCCCTAGCCCAATCCTGCCTGAGTAGCAAAGTGGGAGAGGGGAGGCAAGCCAGAACTGGTGACAGCTTCCCATTCTTACCTGTCTCAGGTGACTAGTGTCAACTGTTTTTGTGTGACATTTTGAGTTGGTACAGCAACCCAAAATGCCCTCCAACTTTGTAGCTTATTTTTTAGCACACACACATGCACATAACTGGTTTTCAAACAAATTTGATCTTTTGCAAATCTGGAGTGTTCCTGGGTTTGAAGAACCATAAATTTTATCAGTGGCTGCTAAAACTGTGCACATCTTTTGATCCTCACAGGGGCCCATCCTTGGCTGGTAAGATATAAGGATGTATGAAATAGATCAAAAGTTACTCTTGCCATGAGGATGATGTAGAATTCTGCATCCTTCTGTCAAGTTCCTGGACTTTTTCCCTAGATCCTCCTGATATCATCGTGCTGTAATTTGAGTTCCTACCTTATAGAGCCACGATACACTGAGTATCTTTCCCATTACAACCATCAAGAACGTGGAACAGGAATTATCACTACATGATGGGTGTGCCCTATGAGTGCGAAGCCTTAATTATGACACCTGCAGAGGGAAAAGCTCACTACAGGGGTACCATAAGATTTACTTTGGGTTACATGACAGTATTTACATAGTTTAAACATCTGACCAGGTTTTAATGGTTGTCCATTAAAAAGAAGCAGTCTTCTCTTCAGCGTCTTTTGCTCTGTTGCCTGCATAAAAGGCAGGAGAGAGCCTGTGGCTATGATGAGGACTATGAGACTGTAATAAAAGATATCACTGTTCCAGAAAAACGCCTGTCATTGTCAAAAAGGAGGAGGAGAAGAAGCCCCATATAAAGAAACCTCTGAATGCATTCATGTTGTACATGAAGGAGATGCGAGCCAAGGTGGTGGCAGAGTGTACACTGAAGGAGAGTGCAGCTATCAATCAGATCCTAGGAAGAAGGGTACAAAACAAATAACTAACTGGCTTCTCTACCCTATCCCTTTCCCCATCATTTAGGCTGCTGAATGACATGTAAAGGTAGGCTGTATCTATATTATATTGTCTTGTAGCAGTGAAAGTAACACATTAGCTGAGCTGGTGTGTGGAACATTTGCAATACAGCATCTTGTGATGAAATCATATGCAAAGGATAAACTTCACGCAGAAGGACAAGAGTAGTTTTATGGACGGGCTGAACGTTGGGGAAAAAGTCCAGTAGATAGGGAAAATGTGGGACAGAAAGCCCAAAGCAAAATGTCAGGAAGGATGCTGAGCAGGCAATGGACTGAGAAAGAGGAAGCTGGGGAAAAGTTGGTGGAAGAAAAGGTGGCTTGATGAAATTTGAGGATTTGAAGGAAAAGGGGTCTCTGAAGAAACCTCACAGCCGCAGCCTATGTATGCTGGGGGCAAGACTGCTAGGGAGGCTGGTAAGAGACAGGTTGATTAATGAAGTGGAATGACAGCAGGAGGCTCAAAAGCAGGGTTCTGAAAAAAAATGGGAGATGAGGAAAGGAGGATACAAAGATGATATAAAAATTGCCAACTTTTTGAATTAGCCTTTGGAATAGGAGAGGCAGTACAATAGTGGCAGAAAAGGAGTGCATCAGCAAAGAAAGGCTGGGGCCTGTGTTCCAAGGAACTGAGGGGAGCATAGTATTTCTAAATCTAGACCTTGAAAGAGCCATACCTGCATGAACTGTATTGAAAAGGAATTCTGCCACTTGTAGGTTCTGCTATAACTCCACTGTTGAGCCATTGTACATAAAGGGAAAGCATGATTTTCAGTCCTGTCTTTAAAGGAGGGAGATGATGTCCAAACTTCACCAGATACTTCAGTCTTCACTATCTTTTCCCATACCTCAGTGGCATTCATTGTCCCGTGAGGAGCAAGCCAAATACTATGAACTAGCCCGGAAGGAGAGACAGCTTCATTCTCAGCTATACCCTACCTGGTCTGCACGAGATAACTATGTAAGTCCTAATCTGATGAAGGGAGCTTTGATTCTTGAAAGCTTATACCCTGAAAATCTTGTTGGTCTCTAAAGTGCTATTGGATTAGAATCTAGTCCTAATTGACTGTGTGTATGTGTGCAATGCTAAAGAAATCCAGCATGTATTCTATGCTAAAGATATCCAGGATTGGCTTTAAGGAAACCCAGCTCTGCACCCACACATTAAGTATTTTTCGTACTTTGTAACTCTACAAAATTGCTTCCAAGAGTGAAGTTTTAAAAAAGAGAGTGAGAGATTGGGGCTGATGCAAGGGGTTGTGTGGTAAATTGTGTAAAGCAAGGGTAATGACAGAGAATAATAATACAGAGGGTGGAAACAAGTAACCAGCTTGGGCAAGGAATGGTAGCGAGAATTAGTTACACAAGATAGTGGATGACAGACAAAAGTCTTGCTTAGCCTCTGACATCTTGGTGTTACTGGACACTGGGGAAAGAATTCTTTGTAAGTATAAGGGCCAGATGTGTGTGAGCTAAGTGCCATAAATTTGCTTCTGACCAGTGGTGACTCTATGAATTAATAACCTCCAAAATGTCCTCTCGTGTACAGCCTGGTTCAGGTCTTGCAAGTTCAGGGCTGTGGCTTCCTTTATAGAGTCAATCCATCTCATGTTGGGTCTTCCTCTTTTCCTACTGTCTTCAGCTTTTCCTCACATTGTCCTTTTCCCAGTGATTCTTGTCTTCTCACAATATAACTGAAGTACAATAGCTTCAGTTTAGTCATTTTAGCTTCTAGGGGGAGTTCAGGCTTGATTTGATCTAGAACTGACTTATTTGTCTTTTTCGCAGTCCACAGTATCTCTCCTCCACACAAACACCACATTTCAAATGAATCAACTTTCTTCCTGTCAGCTTTCTTTATTGTCCAGCTTTCACACCCATAAATAATAATGGAGGATACTATGGTTTTTGCTGCCTTTTTAAAATTCAATTTAATTATAAAACAAACACAATACACTATTACAGGCGATATATATTTAACAATCATGCAAAAAGGAACCTATACTTGGTGGAGATCTCACTTCTATGACATTTCATTCCCTCCAAATAAGAAATAAGAGGCATCCAGTTGTCCACAAAGTGAGATAAGTTAGAATCTGAATCTGTAGGGTTAACTATTAAAGAGATCTTCTCCATAATCATAAGATTCCAAGTTTTAACCTGCCACAATGTTAAAGATGGAGTTTTATCCTTTTTCCAGTTTGTTGCAATACACAAACGTGCTGTTACCAATAAAGCTGAAATGAGCTTAAGCTTTGGTGTATCAATACCTTTATAAGAAGGTATATAGAGATGTCAATGTCACAGCGAGTCTCCAGCTGACTCTTCTCTGCTTGCCCTCCAAGTTTGGTGAGGATTGGATTTTGGGGGGCTGCATAGCACCCCCCCCCCAAAGCAGGTGCCCACAGGAAAGTGCTCTCTGGGGAAATCACAGTCACAGGTCCAGTAGTGTGTTGAACAACCCCCCTGTAAACTAGAGGCCTCAAACCCACAGAGGACCTCCTCAGGATGCCTGTCTACCTGCCATTCCAAGTTTTGTGAGGGTTGGATTTCAGGGGGCTGAGTAGCAGCCCTCCCCCCCAAGCAGGTGTCCCCAGGAAAGTCCTTTCTGGGGCAGTCACAGTCGCAGGTTCAGGAGGAGCATGTTGAACAGCTCCCCTGCAAGCTAAAGGCATCTAACTCACAGACCTTCTCAGGATGCTCCTCTACCTGCCCTCCAAGTTTGGTGAGGATTGGGGGGGGGGGGGCGCTGAGCACTGCCTGCCTCATCGTAGACATTGTTGCTGCAGATGGGCAAGCCTTCTCCTCAGGCCTGGGAGGCAGTCACCTACCTGCCTCCTCCTAGGGTCCAAAGTGCAAAAGGGGAGGACCCAATGGGAGGTGTGGTGCAGGAGGGGGGTGGAAAGTTGGAAAGCCAAAATAAGGGGGAAGCACAGCAAGGGCAACTGGTGATATTAAGCCTGGCTGGGTGGGGGCGTGCCCAGAGGTGCAGAAGTTGAGGATCCTAGGCCCCGTCCACACTGTCACTTTTGGCACTCATTTCTCCCTATTGCTTTGGGTTCCTCCCCCTTTTCCACATGTGTTTTGCTCCCTCTGGGACTACTAGAGAGAACAAAACATATGGGGGGTGGGAGAACCTGAAGCAATAGGGAGAAATGAGCAACAAAAGTGACAGTGTGGACGGGGCCCTAGAGTCTAAAATGCAGGGGGGGGGGGAAATCTAACAAGAGGTCTAATGCAGAAAGGGGGTGGAAATGGGCAGGCACAGCAAAGGCAGCTAATTATGCTAACCCAGGGGTGTGTGTCTCCAGAGGCGTGGAAGTTGAGAGTTCAAAGGGCAAAAGGGGGGAGGAATTGAGTGTTCCGGATTCCCACCAAGGGGGAACTCAGCTGAACTGGGGGTATATATCCATTCTGCTCCCATAGAGCAGAATGGGAGCTCTCTTGTTGGTAGCCAGCACTGCCTTTCAAGCACTGGAGGCCACTGTTGGTGTTTCCAGGGCTGCAAAAGTCCACCCCCCGTTGCTTTGATGATTAATTGATTGGCACCAGCATGTCTGCTGCCCAAACCGCCGACACGAACCACATGAACCTCCATGAAAAAAATGGAGATTCATGGGAGGTTCATTGCAGATGTGATCGCACGACCCTCGGTTCACAAACCAGGTGATTTTTTGACGAATTTAGGTTTGTGACGAGGTTTGTGCCCATCCCTATTACAGAGTTTATGAATCACCATAAGTTCTTTGCTCCAAAACCCTTGAATGGCTGGGATGGGGGATACTGGGATATGAATTATATTGATCTTCGTCACCAGCAACAGATCCTTACACTTAAGGATTTTTGTAGCTCCTTCATGGCTGTCCTTCCAGTCTCAGTCTCCTCCCGATTTCTTGCTTTAAAATGAAGAAAAATTAATAAATCCATCGTTCAGTGGCCATATTTTGCACTAGATCTGGAGTATGACCATTGGATGATGGATTTAGTAAATCTTTCTTCCCAGCCTTCATTTTAAAGCAAGTATATAACCCTTATACTTACAAAGAAATTTTTATGTGCTTCATGCATTGCTCACTTTTGGGAAATAGTAACAAGGCAACCTTGGAAGCGCTACTACAATCAAGGCTTGAGAGTTTTCTCAAATTGTTTCATTTGTAGAAGGAAGAGCCCCTAAGCATCCCTTTTGCTTTCTTTCTCTCAAGAATCAGCTTCCCACAAGCCCCCTTGTTGCCTTTGTGTAAGTGCTTCCTGGAAACTTCTCATTGTCACTGTATTAATGGCAAATTTTATAAAGGATAAGAGGGTGTTGTGATGAGATTGCTGATCTATTGTCTGATATATTTATCTCATTAGCTGTTTGTCCTGTCCAATTATTTTCTTATTCTGCTCTTGCCTTTTTCATTGTGTAAACTTTTCAAGACACAACCACTTTTTTGTGGGCTTTTTTTTTTTTTTTTTGCATTTTTAAATGTAGCATGTCTCTGGTGGAAGCCCACTCATTTTCGTCATGGTCTCTGTGCCATCCCAAACATGGGCTGGGCGCCTGTGCAAGTGGGCTTTTTTTTTTTTTTTTGCATTTTTAAATGTAGCATGTCTCTGGTGGAAGCCCACTCATTTTCGTCATGGTCTCTGTGCCATCCCAAACATGGGCTGGGCGCCTGTGCAAGACCTTGACCGGAGAACATTCCAGAGCTTGCCTCAGAAAAAGTTTTGGCGGGCTCTCTTCCCGCCCTGGGGAGCAGACACGCACTGCACATGCTTGGAGCGGGGGAAATGCCTCCCACTCAGTTACTTTTCGACCGCCCTCACGTTCACACCTCTGACCACTTGCTCTTCAAAATTGCCTCAGCTGAGTTTTTCCTCTTCGTTTTACATCGCTGTCTTCTCTTCTATCTAAAAAACAAACAATTACTATTCTTTATTCTAAATTTCCTCTCTCCCTTCCCCGTTAGGGAAGGTGTTTGTATGGGCTGCACCCTGTTTTTAAAGGCATGTCACCATTGCCCGGCTAAACTCCCCTTGAACAACGGTCACGACCTGTGTTTAGTTTGTTTAGGGGAATTTAACCGTGTTGAATCGTGCCCACATTGTGCAAAATTTACCAAGCAAAAATTGGGCTGCCCGTCTTTGTACTTTGCTTTTAGAAGCTGCCCTTCGCCCAGCTATATCTTCAGTGGCTTCACACTCAGCCCCAAAGACTCAGGTAGAGGAAGGAAAAGCCTCAAAACCGAAGCAGAAGGCTAAAAAAAACGATGACAAGACTTCTGCATTCTTGAAATCGAAACCTTCGACGTCGAGTACCACCCCGAAGCTCGATCCAGTGGTGATATTGGGTTTGTCGACATCAACACTGAAGGCTACATCACCACCGGTGGTATCTCACAAAGTCAAGACTCATCCTCCTCTTTTGACACTGATTCTTTCATTGTCAGTGGACCATCTTATACCAGGTCAACATGATAGATCTCCGGTGCAACCGTCTGCTGATTCTGGTCATGATTCCCAGACCTCTAGATGCCGATCTGCGTCTCGTGATTCTCACCTGCCGTGATCTGACTATCGATCTTGGTCCCCGGACCCCAGACATTGCAGATCGTACCCTCCTCTTTCCTATTCGAGGTCCCTGACTCCTTGTTGACACCATTACCTTCCATTTTGGGAAAGAGATGTTCATCAACGTTGTTCGAACGTCTCTCATGGTAGATGTTCTCTCTTGGATGCTTCTATGCATTCCATGGTCCTTGACCAACCGATTTACGTTTCTGCAGACAGCCCGAAGCGTTCTCCATCTGAACCTCAGTCTCATCCTCCACCTGATGGCAAAGCACCTGTTGAAGTCCTGCAGACTCTGCGCTCAGCCTCTCTGGTCATTCCATATTGTGTGATCTGGAGCAAGATCTCATACTGATTGATGATGATGGCCCTCGTGCTGGTTCTCTCTCATCTACCGAAGGGCCCAAAGCTTATTTGGAGCTTATAACCAGAATGGTGACTGTGCTTCAGGTGCAAGGTACAACTGATACACTTGCAGTCACAGATGTGGTTCACAAGTTGGTCCAAGCGGATTTGCCGCCGTCCACCATTTTACTGCTGCTCGCAGTTCACCTCAGCATCTCCTCGCCAGCGTGCCCTTTTGACATCCACCTCCGGAGATCTGCCTGTCGACAGACAGATCCCTCTGGGGTTGGGGAGCCCAGTGTGGGAATCTGTGTGAGGGATGTGGACTCCTCAAGAAAGGCTTCTCCACATAAATGCTCTAGAACTCGCAGCAGTGCATCAAGCCTTCCTCTCGTTCCTCCCAGTGCTGATGGGCAAGGTGGTCCAAATCATCTCGGACAATATTGCCACTGTCTTCTACATAAACAGGGTGGAACTGCATCGCTTCGTCTCTGCCAAGCTGCCATACGTCTCTGGGAATGGTGAACTCAGGGATCCAGAATGTGCAAGCCGATCTGCTCAGTCACACAATTCCACAGAAAACCGAGTGGGTCTCTCTATCCCAGGTATCTCCGACGCATTTTTCACCTCTTCGGTCATTCGGCCATAGACAAGTTTGCCACCTGGGAGAATGCCCAGTGCCCTCTGTTTTTCACCCAAGGTCGACTGTCCTCCCACTCTCTAAGGGATGTGTTCTTCCACATATGGAATGGGAGCCTCTTCTACTTCTTCCCCCCATTCCCGCTGACTCCACAGGTTCTTCAAAAGATTGGCAAGGACGCCATATCCTGTATTCTAATAACACAATGGTGGCCTTGGCAGGTGTGGTTCCCCCACCTTCTCCACCTCTCGAAGGGTCGGTTTCTACCTCTACCTCAAGTTCCAGACCTTCTGTCTCAAAGGCAAAATCCTGCACCACAACCCGACATTCTTCCGTCTTACGGCATGGAGGATTCGAAAGTGACCTTTCCTCCACAAGTTTCAGAGATCCTTACTCAATGCTTGGAAACCATCAACTCGTACCGAAGGAAGTGGTCCCGGTTTGCACTCTATGCTCAACAACACTCCTTCAATCCTTTTCAGGCTTCACTTCCCAACATTTTTTCATACATCGTCTCCTTGAAGGAGTACAGCCTTGCCTATTCATCTATGAAAGTGCCATCTCTGCTAATCATTCCCTTATCCAGGGTTCTACGGTTTTCTCGCATCGACTCACAAAATCCTTTCTGAAAGGTCTTCTTCACCTCTGTCCACCAAGGAAACCAATGGTACCATATTGGAGTCTCCTTGTTTCTTAATCGATTGATGGCTAAGCCCTATGAGCCAATGGCTTCCGCTGACCTGCATCTCCTATCCTGGAAGACAGCATTTTTGATTGCTATGACTACGGCCCATCGAATGGGAGCTTGCTGCCTTTCGGGCAGACGCTCCTTATACTATTTTCCATAAAGATAAAGTCGTTCTCAGACCAGACCCTACCTTTCTACCTAAGGTAGTCTCCGCCTTTCATCTGTCTACTTCTTCTACTCTGCCAATCTTCTTTCCAAACCCGGCTAATATGGCTCAACAGACACTCTCTCAATGTCCGCAGAGCTCCCTCTTTCTATCTCCATCGTACTATATCCTTTAGGAAGACTCAGGCTTTTTGTGGCGTATGTCCTACCACATAAGGATGCACCTCTCTCATCCCAAAGACTATCAGCGTGGGTGACTTCAACCATAGCCTTTTGCTATGAGCACGCTAATCAGCCCATACCTACATGTATTACTGCTCACTCCACGAGAGCAGTATTGATGTTGATGGCTTTCCTGGCCGGCATCCCTTTGGAAGACACCTGTGCTGATGCCACGTGGTCTTCCAGCTTGACCTTTGTGTCATACTACACACTTAATGTTTGAGGCCGACGGGATGCTGCATTCGGCCAGGCAGTGCTGCAATCTCTCTTTGCATGATGCTCCACATTATCAGGTAGGACCTGTACCTGTTTTATTGTCTTTTCAGCTGCCAGCTCCCTCCGCCATCTGGTTCAGCTTGTTAATCACCCATGTGTGGGACTGCACAGAGACCACAACAAAGATAAACAGGTTGCTCACCTGTAACTGATGATCTCTGAGTGGACATCTGTGCAGTACCACAATCCCACCTGGCCTTCCCCACTGCTGGCATCTCCTGATCACTTACCTTGTTGATGGGACTTACCAGTAGCGGTCAAAGGAACTGAGTGGGAGGCGACTCTCTCCCCTGCTCCAGGCATGCACAGTGTGTGTCTGCTCCCCAGGGCGGGAAGAGAGCCTGCCAAAACTTTTTCTGAGGCAAGCTCTGGAATGTTCTCCAGTTGAGGTCATGCGCAGGTGCCCAACCCGTGAGTGGTACTGCACAGGTGACCACTCGAAGATCATCAGTTACAGGTGAGCAACCTGTTTTTTCTGTTCTTGTGAACATAAGCTTCACTCAGGATGTATGTTATATTGCATGATACATTTTTTTTTTGCCAGGGCAGCCAGAGCTTCTCCGGCACATGGCTTTCCCTCACTGAGTGTGGTGTTTCAAAGAGTTAAGCAGTATTAGCACTGAAATTCAGATCATGCATGCTGTCATTATATAATTGTGTAGATCCAGACAATATTAACTATATTCAACTGTTTCTGGCTTCCCAGACAGCATGTAACCAAAATAAACATCATGATGATAAGCTGATGGTAAGCTGTTTGACTGCAATTGTTCAGCCTAGAAATAAACTCCTTATCTAGATCCTTACCATTTCCCCCTGATCAATTCTCAACCCAAAGACACACTTTCTTGTATTTTTACTGGTTGTCTTTATATAAAATGATCATCACTTGGGGATTGTACCTTGCAGGGTAAGAAAAAGAAGAGAAAAAGAGAGAAACAACCTCAACAGCAAATCCAAGAAACAGGAAGTAAGTCTCAGCCCATTGTCTTTCCATAGGCTGGTCATAGTTCATAGTGGTAGTTATTTAAAATGTTTTTTAGCCATTCCCTCCATAAAATGTTTGAGGCAGCTTCTAACATTGGTAAAGCACATGGTATAAACAGGAAACCAATAACAACCATAAGGGCAGCAGAATAAAGGCAACAAATAAACAGCAGGAAAACAGATGATTCACCAAATACTGCTGCTAATAAGATCAAGCACCCACATCCAAATGGCTGGGAAAATTAAATAAGTTTGCATCTTGCATCTTATGTTTAACAACTTAGGTGTCATCTGAGCCTCTGTGGGGAAGTCATTTCATGAACAATACTAAGAATTACATCCTTCTAAGCCCATTTATTTCAATGGATTTAGGATTTAACTCAGTGTATGACTGCACTGTAAGTCACCATAGAGACAGCCCTATCTTTAGTTGCCAATTACTTAATCTTTGAGGGCCTCTGATAGTGATTGCAAGTAATAAACAGAATAATTTAGACATAAGTGGCCCTTCAGGTTATCTGGTCCAAGATTAGGATGACAGCACTAAATTTTTTTCCCATTGGAATAGAAACAGCCAGATCAAAATTCATAGTGTTAAGCATGTAAATGTGTGTTCCCTCTCATATATGTCTAAAATTAAAAATAAAGAGTAAATGATTTCTGTCAAATGGTTTCTTGAGCCGGCGCATGCTGGCTAGGCGGGGTATAAATTCAAAAATAAATAAATAAATAGGAAAAACATTTTTGTAAGTATTATACAGCTTCCTGCCAGTCATAGGGATATCAAAATGTTTGTGAGGATTCTAAGAAAAGCTAGTAGAAGTTTGGAGAGGAAGATGGAGGGGGAAAAGTCAGCCTCTAAATTTGTGGTCTACATACATGGAATTCCATTTATTTTTCTTTGGATAGCAAACAACATTTTTTTAAATTGCAGGTACCTATGTTGGTTCATTAGAATAAATGCAGTATTAGGAATAGCCTCAAAATGTCATGAATTAGTGAGTAGCCTTTCAAGCTCTCCTAAACTGTTTATCACACTGGATTTTAAGCGTAACAAAAAAGGAGAAGAGGAAAAAAACATTGTGTTGGATGTGATAGGAAAGCCTTTCATTCTACAGATTACTAAATACAGAGTTCAGTTGGAGCACAGGAATTGTTATATACATTTAATTTAATAAACTATTCAAGGTGCAGAAAAGATTTTGATCGGCATCAAAGGTTACTGAGTAAAAAAAAGGCATTTAAAGTTTTTATTTGAACTTCTGAACAAGCATGTCACTTTCAGCTTTAGCTTTTGCAAGTGCAGGAACTCCAACAGAATCAAGGAGGCTCACAAAATATCCCAAAGTTATTCAGTATCTTTGAATTACAAATTTCTGGAACGTTGTCTGCTGTGAAGGCATATTATATATGGTTCTATAAAAGGCTACTCTGTTTCAAATGAGCTGCCTTGGACGGTTGTCCTATTTATACCTCCTCCTCCAATGTTACTTTGAAATACCTCCTCTTACATATTCTTAGAAACACCTTTATTTTTTAGCAAGCACTTGATTATTTATTTATATTTACATTTATATCCCACCCTCCCCGCCATTTGGCGGGCTCAGTTTGGCAGGATTAGTTTACTATCTGACTGGCAAAGGTTTATTGTCCAGACTGGTCCACCTTGGTATGCTGGATAATGCAGGGGTTGGACTTGAGCTGCCATGAGACTTAGTGTGATGATAAAATGAATTAAAAGGTAGACTATTCTGAGTGCCGAGGTTAGTTGGGAAATAAATTAACTATTAAATAATTTTGCTTTTGTTATAAACAGATTCTGTGGCCTCAAAGAACAAGAAGCCATGTGTGCAGTACCTGTCTGCTGAGAAATCCTGTGACAGCCCTGCATCCTCTCATGGCAGCATGTTAGATTCTCCAGCCACTCCCTCCACAGCCTTGGCATCGCCTGCAGCTCCTGCTGCCACCCATTCTGAACAGGCTCAGCCCCTCTCCCTAACCACCAAACCTGAAGCCAGAGCCCAGCTGTCTCTGCACTCAGCTTCTTTCTTATCAAGCAAAGCTGCCGCCTCTTCCTCTAGCTTGAATAGCCAGTCATCACTCCTCTCTAGGCCCCTCCCATTCTCCTCAATTGCCTCCACAGCTCTCCTGACCACGCCTCCTTCCTTTGCAGCCATTCCTTCTCCTCAGGCTGCCTTGGCCGTGTTACAGGCCCAACCGCTATCCTTGGTAACCAAACCAACTGACTGAGGAAAACTCCTATCCTGCATCCCTGCTGAAGCCACAAGTGAGATTACAAAGCAAAGAAGCCATTTATTGGTCAATATTTGACCCTTTCTGAACTCTTCCGTAAGGTGACTCTTGAGGAAGAAAGTGCTCTACTCTCGGAGTTGTTTTCAGTAGTCTGTCTAAAGACCATTTTTATTTTTTAAAAAAATAAAAACAAAAAATTCCCACAAAATTTTTTTACAAAACCATGAACAAGATGAAAACAGAAGGCAAACAGAAGGCAAGCCATGTCTTTTGTTACCTGTCAGTGCCCCTTGGCACATGGACTTGTACAGATGGATCATCTCTCAGTGGTGTTTGCATGTTTTGTTATATTGCTAACTTTTGCTATTCCCCGTTCCCCTGGCCAGGCAGTGTTTGATTTATGCTACTTACTCCAGCCAACCTGCAGTTCCATCATTTTTTAAGAGACTGCCAACAGTTACCAGAAGACAAACATCAGAGAGATGTAGTGCTTCATTGACACACACAAAATCTGCCCAGCCCTGAGGAGGCTCAGATCCTTTTCCTGTAGTCTGGAGTGATCATCCAGGAAAATGGCAGGACAATCCACCCTATTTCCTCACCAAATTATTTTGTGTAGGAGGAAGTAGGGGAATGGGCTTTGGGGAATTGCCTGTTACTTTAATGAAAGAAAATAAATCTGCATCTTAACTTTCTGTGTGAGAGTGTTCAATGAGAGAATGCAGTGAATTCATAAGTCTCCATCTTGTATCCTGTTAGCATCCTTCTTAAGTAGCCTTCATTCATTTAACCCATCAAATCATTGGTGCCTCCCTTCCTTTTAGTTCCTCAGTTTCTGAATTGGTGCAGCGATAACACACACTTATCACATACCTGCATGTCATAGTCAAGCCTCAGTTTTTAAGATATAGCACACAATCAGTCTTACATAGCCCACATATTATGGGGATATAGCCCACAATCAGTCTTACAGTGCTTTGGATGCTACTGTATCTAGTTTCCTCATTCTCAGAAAAGGAGCAAAACCTGACTTGATTGTGGAGAATGTGTCACAACCAGTTTACCCGTTCTTGGTCTCTGGATTTTAAGAAATAAAGTCTGGGTAAATCAACATGATTAGGTGTTTTCAGGAGCTTAAGTCACATATTAATGATAAACTATAGTTAAACCTTAATGTATAACCATTAAGGACTTATTCAAACTCACTTTATTTTACTTTAATTTACCATGTAACTTGACTGTGCATAAGATGCAGATAATTTGCTTAATGAGCTTTAGCTGTATTTTTCCCACAGATTGAGAATATTGTCCTCTATCTCAGTGGGCATGGGTAGGTGCATTCTCAGATTATAACTGAAGTTATTTTAGGTTGCAATGATTCTTCTGCTATGTTAATGGCTAAATATGGCATGATTGTCTTAACATGTAAACATATTAATGTAATGTGTAAGGTGTCGCCAAACTGCGGGCAACTCATGGAGACCTCATAGGGTCTTCAAGGCAAGAGACTAAACAGAGGTGGTTTTCCATTGCCTTCCTCTTCAATAGTGATCATGGAGTTCCTTGGTGGTCTCCCATCCAAATACTCAGGCTGACCCTGCTTTACTTCCAAGATTCAATGAGATCATGCTACCCTGGGCCAGCCGGGTCAGGCCTGTGTTAACATATAGTACATATATTAGTGTTCTGCTAATGGGATGCACATTCAAATGTACATTCTCTCACTACAGTGTGGTAAAGTGCTAGACTATCACATTAGAATCTAGGATATCTAGGTTCAAATCTGCACTGCCATAAAGTTTGCTGGGTGACTTTGGGCCAATCACTCTTTCTCAGGTTAACCTACTTCATAGGGTTGATGTGAGGGTAAAATAAATGAGCTCCTTGGAGCAAGCATGGGTTAAAACATTCTATATAAATAAATAACTACATGATTAAAATAAATTCCTAAAATTGGTCCTGGATAACTAATATATGTTGGTAAATGTACGGGACCATTCTTCTGGTGACAGAACTGAAATTCACATCTCTGCATGAGGAGCTTTATATGATTTTAACATGGATTTAATAGGTTAACATGGCAATGGCCTGATCCAGCTGTAATCACAATTCAAATATTTATGCATGGCTAGTTGTTGTGAATGAGGAGGGTAGTATACACCTGAATGTATATTTGAATGTGCATCCCATTGTGTGATTGGACGGCATCTGGATTTGGATGGGTATCTAATTTGTGCCTGCTGTTCCAGGTCAAGCAAGTATCTCCTAACTGAATCAGGAGGTGTATTCTTATTTGCATCTTCACAGTCATTGTTTTATAAAAATTACTAAGAGTTGGCAAATTTCATTACTTGAATTTGTTTCTAAAGACACTGATTAATTCAAAGAAGAATAAAGATAATTAGCAAATACGTAATGGTTGATGTAATAAAAGTATTTGTAAGTAGGTTGCAGTTACATTCTGAGTGAATGTTGGTGGACTCAGCTCACAATTTAGATTCTAAATAATTTGCTTTTGATGTGAGTGACAGATGCTCATCTTTGCAGTGCTTGGTATACTATATGAGGGGGGAATCACCTTTCCAAAATTCACTATGTTTAACCAGGTATAAAGATCTGAAAAGAGGAACTGTTCTGCTCTTGGTAACACCAGATACAGTGTTAGGTATGTTCATGATCAAGTATTTTTCCAGAAAACGGCCAACTGCAGGCTGGTGTCAGAGAGTCTAGGTGAAGACCTGGGACACTAATTGAGGGGGGCGGGACAGTCAATATCTTGACTGAAAGGTGGGACATAATCAACGGCATATGAAAATCAGGTCAGAGTTATTTATTTCACAGTTCCTTTAACAAGATCCCAAGTGCTCATCTGGCACATACCTGCTTAACTGGAAGGCTATAGCATAACTATAATGCTTATAAAGGAAGCTGATGATACTCTGATTCAGCCTTTCAAACTCATTTGTGGCTGGCCTCCTGACCATGTGCTGTTTATCACAGCACATACCTACAGCAAAACAGATGTAAGCAATTAGCACTTGTACACAGTTTTTATAGCGCAGGGGTTTCCTACCTATAAGTGCTTTCTATTTAGATAATACATGATTATGAATTCCTTGAAGAAAACTTAGTCAATATCTTCTAGCATACCTGCAAAAGCTTCTAGCACTATTCTTTGGCCTCTTCCACACCAATATTCATGATTCCAGTTCTCAGCATCCTGTCATAACTAAGAGAATAGAGTTTTTTGTTGATCATATTGTGATTGTCTAGCTCAAGGATGGTCCTCATGCTAGTTTTGATTAGTCCACACTTTAAATAGCAATTAGTTTTTTCTAATTGTATCACACATTTCCTGATTAACTTAACACTAATGTTTGTATCGTACCTTTGTCCCATTATGGAATGCAAGGTGGCTTACATAGATTTCACAGGTGAACTCCCCTTCAGGTATTAACCAGACCCATTTATCTTCAGCAAGATTCCAGCACCGTGTGTCTTCCAACCATACCCTGGCACAGGGAAATGTGATCATGGTTCTTGATGTGTGTCCACTGCTTCTCCCCTTCAGGAGTGACAGGTATTTAGCTGGAGACCCAGAGTAGGGTCAAATTTGCTGGCATGTGAATTGAATCAAGTAATTTGCTGAACTTGGCCTGTTATTACTTTAAAGCTTTCAGTTCTAAATGAGCAAATGTGGTGAGATTGTAGTTGCTTCTTCTTTAAGGACATTTTACAAGCTGTATCTTAGTGCCTTCTGCTGAGAACTTTATGTAATGTAAATCTGTGAAAGATGTTTTGTTTCAAGTGGAAAACCCACTAAGAGGACCAGGATTTTAAAAGTTTTTTAAAAACTGTATTGATAGTTGAGTTACACCAGGCGGGGTGGGTGGGGGGGAGAGCATACTTGTATGTTGGGGCTTATTATTTATTGCATCAAAATTGCACTGATAGAAGAAAATGGAAAAGAAGCAGAAGAATAATCAGTAACTTGATCTCCAGTAAAAGAAGCAGCAGCAAGACAAGTCCAGAGGCAAAGAAATAAAACGAACCCACTGCATTGTTTGAGCATGCAGCTTCAAGAATCAAAACCTTGGCAGGAACAGGATCCAGCAAGCACCACTGAAAATCAGGCTTCATTTTTCACAGAAAATGGGATTCTAGGAATCCAAATTATTAACTCTACAATGTTTTTTTCTCTCTGAAAGACAACATTCAATGATAATAAAAAGTCTGTCTCAAGAAAACATTGGATATTTGGCAAGGATCACCTGGGTCATGTGCAACCTCATTCTGAGAACCCCAAGAGCAGCCTGCAGACAAGCAGCCTCTTGAATCAGATTTCATGGAAAATTAAGGGCATGAAGCGACCTGTCAGAATAATTAAAGTCTGACCCAGGGCCAGACAGCTTCAAACAGATGTTGGGCTTCAGCAGGAGAATATTTCTTTGTTTTACGCTACATTTTCCCATACAGAAAAGAACATCTGTTAGGATGCTTTTGCAGAGCTCCCATGCTCAGTTGGGGTTGGATTCTACCCTAGAGAACGAGATGCAGTTGGCAAAATAGCCTCTTGGCTTATATGCCCAGGGCCTTGTTGTCTGCCTTCCTTGCTGCTGGAGCAGATAGCATGGCATGAAGTCACTTAGTTGTTAAGCTCCTCTGTTCTCACACCCTCAATGAAGATGTGTGGCTAATGGACTCAGTGCATTCTTCATTAAGTATGATGCTTCCTCATGGTGCTTAAAGCAGGCAATAGCTCAGCCTGTCTGACTGGCATCTTTCATGAGAAGAGGAAATGAGGGAAGATCGGATTTCCAGTTGATTAGTACAATTTTCGTATTTACTGCTGTGAATTTAGATAGCTTTGAGGTAGTGAATGTTCATCAAAGCTTGTACCCCTGCTGTTTCCCATCAGGTGTCCAGTGATTGGGACAAGTGATGACCAAGAGGCAAACCTGCATCATCCTAAAGACTGTGCACCTGGTAGCACCCTGACTGCATCCCAGATGGTTGCACTGCCTCAGGTAATCACAGCCTCTAGTGCCATCCAACCATCAAGCTACTAAAACTAAGCAAGCTGAAGAATGCCATCTACCTAGCCTACCATCTTGGACTACAGAGCTTTCCCTCTATCACTAGGCTCCGGACACTTGTTTCATTTTCCACCTTCCCTTGTTATTTGAGATAGGTGTGGTTGTTGCCTTTTAGTAGATTAAGTTGATAATAGAGTGATTGGCATAAAATCATGCCGTGCTCTTCATGGCAGAATGAAACCAGTCCTATTCCAACACTGATTACTAACCCACACTGCTTCACACAAACACTGAAGGAGCAGGCATCCAGGGCCTAGTATTGTCACTGCAGTTAGAGAGTCTACAATTAAATCATAGGCCACAGCCAGAGGACCAGTTCATGGATTTACAGAGCAGTCTTAAGCAGAGGTATACACCCATTTAGCCCATTGACTTTAATGGACATAGAAATGTGTAATTCTGTTTAGGATTGCCCTGTTAATATGCTTCCTTTACTTTTTTGAGCTGAAAAATTGACTCCTTTGAAAATCATTCTATTCAAGGTGATGCAGAATCAGTGGTTCTGATATATTGTGTTTTACTGTGATAATTTTCTACACCTTCGGAAGCCTCTCAATTTTATGCAGTATGCACAGGGGACCTGCAAGGACTTGGGGGCATCTCACTTTCCCTTCCCCCACTATTTCCTCTTGCCCTCCGCCTGGCAACCCCCATACCTTCGCCTTTTCCTGGTTCCTTCTTTCCTTCCCACTCCAACCAACACACCTTTGGTTTCATCTGCCTCTCATCTTCAGCTATGTTTTTATTCACTACGTTTATCCCCCGTCTTTCTTCCCAATGGGAACCCAAAGCAGCTCACATCATTTTCTCCTCACAACAAGCCTGTGATTTAGGTTAGGCTGAGAATGTCTGACTGGCGCAAGAGTCACTCAGCCAGTTTCCATGGCTGAATGGGGATTCAAACCTGGGTCTCCCAGATCCTCATCTGAAACTAATCACTGCACTACACTGGCTTTGTAGGTGGCTGCTGTTGAAAAGCAGCAGGCAGCTGAGTATGAGTGAGTCATGAAACTTGAGTGCTGTCAAGGCTTCTAGTGGTTTCCACCAGGCCTGGCCCTGAAGAATCCTTCCTCAAAGGGCGCAGCCCCCTCCCCCCGCTTTTTACTGACATAAAACAAGATTTAAGTTGGCAATGGTTTTGAAACTACAGGCAATACTATTATTATGCATTAAACCCCCCAGTTTAGTTTTCTGCTGATGTGGAGATTTTCTCTGGTTTGTAGAAAGGTCTGTATTGCTTGTTTGTGGTTCCAGTCTTTGGATTTAAGTTCCTACAGATTTGGCAATGTTGATAAATAGCTAGGCTGTCCAATATGTGGCATCTGCCACCCTGGCAGTTATCAAAATCTTCAAAACTATTTCATATAATCACTCCAATGTTATATATTCAACACAGATTAGTAAGTCAATAGTTAACTGTATGTTCACTATCTGTAAGTGAATCAAGTACCATTCTTCAGAAATGTGACCATTTTACCACATGTACAAGAAACTGCCCTTAATGGAGTGACCAAATTGGCATTTCTACTAATTAATCAGTTTCCATGGGATTCTATTCCATTGCCATTTTAAAACCATTCTCCCTAACATTGTGTGAATGCTCTGCCCAAACTAATGTAAATGTTCCATTTCCTTTACTAGTTTATACTTCCATTGGTTAGGAACATGCAGAAAATGTTACAGGAAAGCTGTTGAGCCTGTTTTCAAACACGTGGAACTGGCATACTAGCCCCGTAGTACTACACATTTACCTTGCAAGTTAAAATTATTTTAACAATTTCAAATTTTCCCTGATTTTTAAAAAGCCCAGCTAAGACCCTTTTTTGAGAAGAGCAGCTGCTGAGCTTAACTGCAGGTCTGTCATGCACCATCTGCTGACAAGTTTCAGCGACTTTTTCCAGTCTGGTCTCCAAAGCAGATTAAGATCTACCTTGATCTATTGCCATTTGTTTGCAGATGTATAATGTTGTACTGAAATATTAATGGCAAACTCCACCTCTCTTGAGGTTCTACTATGCAAGATTTTGTTGAGCTAAAATTTTGCATTAATTACTCCTTTTATTTGGAATCTGCCCTGTTCTCTTTGTCCTTCAGGCATTTTCCCATTCATGAGACTATTTCCATTTCCAAATGAAATAGAATTCATTTCTCAGGTGAGATTCAGTGAAATACAACGCTTCATTGTTTTCACCACCCCTGAAAAAACCTGAGCCAGAGCTCTGATGTCACAGCTCAGGAAGTGAATTTCTAGCCAGAACCAGCACACAGTAAGAAGCCTGTTTCAACAGCAGCAATGGAGAGAGAGAGCCCTGCGGGGCCCAAAAAACTAGTAGCAGCTGTAGCAGAGTCGTTTGCAAGGCTTTCTTTGTGGCATTTCAGTATGTCATGGCCTTCCTTTTCTCTTCTGAAGCCATGCTGATATATTTTTGTTTAAAACTGCTGCTGTCAGGACTTATGGATTTTTTCCCCACACTGATAAACATGCTGCACTTGCAAGACATCATACAATGGGGGAAGGCCTGTAGTGCAGTGGAAGAGCATCTGATTTGCATGCAGAAGGTCCCAGGTTCAATCAGTTCATGCTTGGAGAGCTGCTGCCAGTCAGAGCAGAAAATACTGACCTTGATAGTCCAATGGTCTGACTCACTATAAGGCAGCTGCAGTTGTCCAGTTATGTTGTGGGATGCATGAAATTGTGTGATATTTTGCATTTTCCTCCCTAAATCTGAAAATAGTTGCACGATGTATTCTGTCCTGGAACAAACTCCTGGGCTTTCAAGTGCATTGCAAATTTCATGTTGATGTTTTAGTCTTTAGCAGGGATATCACATTACAGATTAACCAACAAATGGAATAGTGAACAGTTAAAGCTAAAATACTCACTATGCTTGGTCAGTCACAGAAAGACTACATAGCAAATGCAGATCATTTGGGCTCTGGGTATTCTTTCTATCCGTTTCTTCCTCCGTCTAAAATAAAACCATCTAAAACATGCAACAGCTGTTCTTGCCAGGTAATGTATGCCTCCAGCTGTTAATACCACCAGTAATTCACAGATTTTCCTCCAGCTTCTCTCTAGTTGGTACCTTACTTTCGTACCCCTAAGTATCATTGCTAGCATGAGCAGGCCTTCAAGCCATGTGCATAAACAAGAAAGCAATGCTGAGAGAAGGGGCACAAGACGGAGCAAGAAACGGGAATGGCAAACCTCCAGGAACTGTGCAGATGTAACATGTGAGCAGAAGGCTTCAAGTTGCCATTCTCCTTCCCTTGCAATCTAAGGGACTCTACCCCAGAGATACGGAAAACCACAAGCCATGAAGAATGGTATGACAGTGTATTGATCTTCTCTTTCATTTTCACTTTTCCCAAACCTCAAGATTTAGGGGTGGTGGCACTGGACTAATGACCTGTATGGTCAGGTCCTAAAACTATGACTGTTCCTCTTTGGGGATCTAATGGTCAGCTCATTAAGACCATGAAGCGGGTGAAACATTTTAAAGAGCTTTTTATAAGCCCTCACGAATGCAGATACCATATGGGTTGCTGCTTGGTTTTTATGCATTTTTTGGTACTTAAGGGGGGCTACTACTGCCACCTTTGCTTGCATAACTAATCATGGTCAATGCTGGAGTAACATCCTCCCAACCTTTCCCCTCCTCTGTCTCTTTTCAAATCAGACTTTTCAGTAAGTGAAATGCCTAATGAGGTCTCGGGGGAACAACACAGCAAAAACCTTAATTAGGGAGTCGGATGCAACCCATCTAGCGGCACAAGACGAAACGAAGGCTTCCTTGAACCCACCTTTTGTGACAGACCATGGGGGAGGAATGCCAGATGTCCTCCTTCCCAACTCCACCCGTCAGGGTGAAGCAGAAGCTCCCCCCAGCCTTCAGTTTGCTTGCCCAGACAGCTGGTGCAGAGGCAGAGGCTACACTTAATACATTTTAATTAGCATCATTAAACTCTTCAATTTGCTAATTGTTTTTCCTTTTGATCTTCTGTTCTGCCCAAATTAACCCTCAGGGGAAGGGAATGGGTGATACATGTATGCTTCCAGCAAGGTGAAGACTTTATTATCTGTTCTGAAAGAGACATGGTGGTATAACTGCCAGCCTATATGGTGGGTGTTGGGCACTATGATGGTTTCTTGGGTGCTAATGATGCCCAGGCTAGCCTGATCTCGTCAGATCTTGGGAAATAAGTAGGGTCAGCCCTGATTAGATGGGAGACCACTAAGGAAGTCCAGGGTTGCTACATGGCGGGCTGGCAACAGCAAACCACCTCTGAATGTCCCTTGCCTTGAAACCTCTAATGGATCACTAAGTCAGCTGCAACTTGGAAAGTGTGCACACACATGCATCACTGAGTGGTGAATCTTGGGATTGCTTCATGTGTTGCAAAGGATGCTGTTGCAAGGGTGCTTCTTTTGAATGGAATGTGATAACATGTGTCAGCCAAATGTCATGAACTTCCTTTATTGCCTTGAATCCCATGATAAATCGCCACTGATATTGTCTGTAGAGTGTGACTTCCTAACCCTCATCTTCTGCAGCCCAAAATGTCCCCTGAAATGCTGCTCCTGGGGCACAGGGAACCCGATGAGTACCATAAGGAGAGAGTTAAGAAGTCTGTAAGCAGGATGCAAGAGTTTGCCAACAAAACCCCAAACCACTCTACTTTCAATTAGCAGAAATTTTCTCCAGTATCCAATTTAAATGGTTGTATGTACAAAGTTTTCATTCTTGGTAGTCCTCCTTAAAATGAGTTGTGCTGCATCTAGTTTACACCAAGTGAAAAGAAACTATCCTAGGTGAATTTAAAAGGCATATTCCTCTTGGAGCATAAGGAGCTGCCTGAACTAGGGAAAGGATGGTGGATGGCCTCATAGCTGGGCTGTAAAGTTTTGCTTCTTCTGAGACCCCTTATATGTAACACCTGTAAATGCATCTCTGTAGTTTTCTGTGGTGATATGTGTTATGCTGCCTCCTTGCCTTCCCTATGGTTTCCTACCTATTTTCACTTCCACCAAAGGCACTTGCCTTAGAATTCTAAAAAACCCCAGGATGGCTTAGTTATATTTGGTAGAATGACAGAATGGACAGCATGTGAGGGTGGCTCTGAGGTAAAGGGGGATCCTTTAAGTAAAACAGTTTTCTCTAAAATATAGTTTATTTAGAAGTATAACTGTAACAATTTCCGTAAAGTCTATTTACATAATTGTTTCAGATAGGCATATAAGCATAATGGTTTCAGAAGGGTACAGGTCGTCTTTCTATAAAGTTCCTTAAATAGACCTAGCCACAAAGGCTTATTTTCTCACTTGCCACTTTGGCTAATAACTTCCACAAAGCTTAATTTCCTAACTTGCCACAAAGAACACAGATTTCTTTCACGGCACCTCACTCTTCACCTGTTCAGCTCTCCTCTGACACACTCTGAACAAACTCTCCCTCTACAGGCCAGGCAACTCCACCCCCTAGGGTACAGCTCCTGCCCAATCATAACGCACTTCAATCACCCATCCAGTCCCCTTCTTTCTTACTCTACAGGCCTGCCTTTTAAACCACAGGAACATACATATAAAAACCTACATTAAAATACAGAAATAAAACACATGTACAATATTTATATATCAAAACACCACATGGGCCATAGGAAACTGCAAAGCAAGACCCAAAGGATAGAAACCAGGAACCAGACTCAGTGCATATAATAATTGCGAAGGCAAAATCCCAGTTAGATCAGGAAGCCTTTATAGTCCATCTAGATCTAAAGGAGTCAATGACTTATCACGTATGTGATTCTAGAGCAGAGGTTTCCAGCCTTGTTGAACCTGGGCACTTCTGGGGATTTGAAAAAGAATAATGGGTGCCACTACAAAATGGCTGCCACGAAAGCAGCAACAATCACAAAACGTTGCTGTCAAAACAAGATATTGGCCTACAACAGAGGCGGCTGATTCCAAATGGGCTGTGTCTGCAAATGCAAAGATCCTCTTCTGTGCTGCAGAGGTGAAGAAATGTTAGAATTGGTTCTTTGCTTTGGAGAAGATGGTATGAGCTCAGAACTTTCCTAGTCAACTGGTAGGGAGTGACATTTTTTCTCCCTTTTTTCTCTTCCAGTCTTTTTCTTCCTTTTAGATTTTATGCCTGGAATTCAAAAAACTAGCAGGCTCCAGGAAATGCAGCAGACAAAATAGCACTTTGGGTTGCCAACTTCCAGATCGTGGCTGGAGATCTCCTGGGATTACAACAGATCTCCAGGTGACAGAGATCAGTTCACCTGGAAAAATGGCTCCTTTGGAAGGTGGACTTGATGGCATTATACCCCCTGATGACTCTCCCATCTCCAAATGCCACCCTCCTCAGGCTCCATCCCCTAAATCTCCAGGTGTCTCCCAGCCTAGAGGTAGCAATCCTAATGGCACACCAGACTGGGAATTGTTGCTGTTCAGTCTAGGGTCACTTTACCCAGAGAATGCCCCAGCCTGCAGCTCCTTATTACCATACAACGCAGCAGTACAAAAATTAGGGTTCCTGGTTCTTGCCCTGGCAACTTCTAACAGATGGCATGGAGAATTGGATCCAATTAAATTTCTTCTCAATTGATGTTGGATGAGTTTTGCTCAGGGTTTTGCTCCTAGGCATTAGGTTGGAAGGTTTTTGCTTCCCCCTATAGCTTTGGGCTTTGCATGATTGTATGAGTCATTTTTAATTTGCTCTGCATGCCCTTTTCAGCAAACGCACCTGTGTTTGTTGCAGCCAGCATTTCAGGACATGAACTGAAATATATTTATCAGCCACAGAGAGGGGGAGAGAAGGAGCAGTGGATAGTCCTATATCAGAACACGGAACAGGTCAGGCTTAGATGACCTTTTGGTCTTATGCAGCATTATGGTTCCGTGGAGATGATGATCTGCACCCCCACCTCTCGGCTTCAGCAGGGGAACTGCATAGGTTGGAGGAAGACTCCTGAGGCTAGAGGAAGACCTCAGACTTTGCTAAGTCAAATGGTAGGATTCGGTCCAATGGGCTGTAGCCTACAAACTGAATGCAGAGATAAAGGAGGGCAAATTATAGGAGGAACGTTTTATAATTTCACATGATCTGCCTAACCAAGGATGAATATAAACAAATAACCAATGCTTGTAGAGAGCTTAGGCTAGTGAGAGATGCTAAGAACAACAAAAAGTTTTTATGTTCAAACTAAGAAAAACTCCAAGGAGATGGTAGGCCCATTGTGGGGACAGGAAAGTGAAATTGTAACAGGTGATGAAGAGAGGGAAGAACTGTTCAGTTCCTACTTTTCCTCTGTCTTCTCTTGTAGGGGGGAAAGGTGCTCAACATGGCAAAAACAACACATGATGAGGGAAAGAAGTTGAAGCCTAGGATTGGCATACGGGTAGTGCACAAACATCTAATTTCTTTAAATGAAACTAAGTCTTTGGGGCCAGATGAACTTCATCCAAGATCTTGTGGGTGTAATTTCTGAGCCTCTGGCCATTATTTTTGAGAATTCTTGGAGAACAGGTGAGGTGCCAGTAGAAGATTGGAGGCAAATCAAATCAAAAGAGTTTTCAGCTAAAATTTAAGACCGAGCAGTTCCTCAGTGGAACAGGCTTCCTCAGGAGGTGGTGGGCTCACCTTCTTTGGAGGTTTTTAAGCAGAGGCTAGAAGGTCATCTGACAGCAATTTTGATTGTGTAAACTCAGGCAGATCATGAGACAGAGGGCAGGAAGGGTTGCCTCAGTGCTTAGTTCTCATGGCCCTTTCTTACACACCCATGGAAATGCCAATCAACACTTTGGGATCAGGCAGCAATTTTTCTCCAGAACAGTTTGGCTAGAGATCTTGGAGGTTTTTTGCCACCATTGGTTGCAACTTGACAGCAATTTGTACCACTACCAAGATTTTGGAGGATCAAGCTTGTTTAAACAAAACCTTCCCACCTCTTCCCCTCAGTAAAAATATGTGGTAGCTTGTGTAAAACAGAGGGTTCACAGTTGTAGGGTAAGTTTTGCTTCGTGATAGTATGATGATCAAGGTAAGAGCTAAAAAGAACAACAAGGAAGGTTCATTTGTGTTACAGAAGTTTAAAAGAACACTTCAGCAGGCTTCACCTTCTAAACTCAGTCAAGGAATAGCTTGGCTTTAGGCACGAATTTCTTATTCCATCGTTTTGTTACAGCTTCAGGTTGGAATTGAAGTTCACTCTGATGTTTGAAAACACAGACTTGAACCACCATTGAATCGTTGTTGTTCAGCCTTTTAGAACTCACAGCCTTTTCCTTAAACCAGATTGTTTCTGACAGCTTTCTCCACACTAAACACACCAGGTTAGACCCACTCGAACATGGGGATTCTGACACCAGTTTGCCCTCTCCTGAAGAGTCAAACTAAACTGTTATAAGTCTGCTCTTCCCCAGAGACAGGCCTAAAATGGTCACTCTGTCCCCTTCCTGAGGTAGAACTAACTTCCGTCCACACTCCTTCTAAGGAGGGCTACACTCTCTATGTCTAAAAGTCTGGAACTCTCCCCCCTGAAGCAATTTATCTGGCCCCTTCTGCTGCTGTCTTCTGGCAGTGGTCTTCCTTCCCTGTTTCTAATTGTTTCTATATTAATGTATTTTATTTTATTGTATGTGTATTTTAACTTGGTTATAATTATTTGAATGATGTATTTTTGCTTGGTTTTAAGGGTTTTTCAGATGTGTTTTTATCACGTATGCTTTTAAACCTGTTGGCCACCTTGATGAGGGCAGAAAAGATATGGTATAAATTTTGTAAATAAATAAATGAAATGAACTGTTCTATTGGTGAGGCAGAATAGAAAGAGTCTGCTGCCATGTTGCTCCCAATATTCAGTGGGCCTTCTCAAAGGTGATTGGATGTTAGAGTAGCATTCAGATAGGCTCAGGAACTAACAGCTGATTGGCTGTTTCACTTTTTGTGTGTGTATGTTTGTATGCCTGGAAGTCATGGTTGACTTCTGGCGACCCCCTAGTCGGGCTAGGATGTTTCAGAGAGGTGGCTTGATATTGTCTGCCTTTGTGTCCTGGGCCTGGTATTCCCTGGAGGTCTCCCTTCCAAGTACTTGCCAGGGTCGGCCCTGCTTAACTTCCAAGATCTGACGAGATCAGGGTTGCCTGGGCTACCCAGGTCAGGGCAGGCTGTTTCACTTTTAAGGACTGGATAGCCCTCTGTGTTGGTAGGCAAGTTAGTCTGCCATCAGCAGAATAAAACAGTCCAGTGGCACTTTATTGACTAAATAAAATGTATTCCACCATTACCTTTCGTGAGTTAGAGCTCACTTCATCAGATGCATGAAGTGTACACCTATTACGCTAATTTATATACACAACTTAGGTGGCCGAACTTCAGATGGGACCTGGGGATTTCTGCTATTGCAATTGATCTCCAGGCAATAGAGATCAGTTCCCCTAGAGAAAATGGCTGCTTTGGAGGGTTGTCTCTATGACATAGTACCCTGCTGAGGTCCCTCCTCTCCCCCAAACCCCACCCTTTCCAGGCTTCACCCCCCAAATGTTCCGGTATTTTCCTATTCAGAGCTGGCAAAGCTATGAGGGAGAAGAATGCTCCAAAGAGAAGCCAGTTCAACGCAACATCTAATCACATGATAAGGGGCACAACATGTCCTCTTTTATCTCTACTTTAGGAAGTGCCACTGTCAGTCATATCTTTCCAAAGCACAGCAATTTCTTCCCCTCATTTTAAAAATATAGGGATACTGCTCAGATTTGCATCAAGCTTTGTCTCTCTCTTCCAGCCTTTCAGAGTCCTTTAAACTACTGCATAAACTTCCTGTAGTAGTTCTCTGAGTGTCTTGATACTATAAAGCCTGCATGAACAGTCCTGCAGAAGGAACCAATTAATTCAGCTCCCTTGGGCAGAAATTTATACTTACAGCATCCAATTGTTGTCACATGACTATGAAGAACAAAAGTCTTCTGGAGGATACGGGATTGTTTCCTAGCATTCTGTATTCTTAGAAAGAAAATGGGGGGAAACCAAGGCTTCTATAACTTCTATAAAGAATGCATGGTAATAGCTCAAATTGATTTATGAGGGAATTTATGCTCCAACTGCTCCTACTTGGGGGGGGGGGGGGTGTTCCTTATCCCAGTTAATTACAATCTCTATTTTTTTAAAAACCCAAAATAAAAACCTTTACGGGATATTTTGTTAGCCAGTTACTAATGTTATCATTCTTTAGGGTTCATCTCCCTTCATGGGATCTCTCTGAGAGCCAAATTACATTATTACAAAGTACAGTAGGGCTGTCAACCTCTAAGTGGGACATGGAGTTCTCCTTGGAGAACAACAGAGATCAGTGCCCCTGGAGGAAAGGGAGGGCTTTGGATGTGGGACTCTATGGAATTACATCCCCATTGACCTCCCTCCCCTGCCCAAATGCCACCCTCCCCACATCTCCAGGGATTTTCTAAGCCATTGTTGGCAATCCTAAATCCACAAGGTGGACATGTGATCACAGGGTTGCAACTCTGGCATGGAAAATTCCTGGAGATTTGGTGGTGGTGCTTGGGGAGGATGGAATTTGTGCAAGTGAGGGAGATTGCCAGGGATGTGTTGCCATTTTCTTCAAGGAAACCAGTCTTTGTAGTTGGGAGATCAACTGTAATTCCAGGAGATGTCCAAGCCCTTTATGTAGGTTGGTAACCATATCGAAATTTTGTTTGTTCTTTTGGTTAAAATATAATAGAAAAATTCACCTCTTGACTTTTAAGTCAGCTAGGGTTGCTACACGTGTGTGTATGTGAGAGAGGCAGAGAGCGAGGCAACAGAAGTTTTGGAGTATGGGAGAGACAGATGGACAGAGATGCAAAAGCCAAGCACCCTGGGACACAGTCTCTGGGAATCTGAATGGTGGTGGATTCGCAAGCACTAGTAGAAGTGCTTTGCTCACTTCTGATCGTCACTTTGGGGTCAGGAAGCAATTTTCTCTGTGCCAATTTGGCCAGGGATCCTGGAGGGTGGTGTGTGGTTTTTTTGCCCTGTTCTGGTCATACAGCAGGGGCCACTGGGTGTGCGTGGGGGGGGGGAGCTATTTGTGAATTTCCTGCATTGTGCAGGGAGACAGCAGCCATGGGGAGCTTGGACTCATGAAGGAATGGGAGGGGCAGTCCGATGGAGTACTGCGCCCCTGCCAACCCCTCCAAAGGCACAGACCCCACCAAGCACAACAGGTGCAGCAACATGAACAGGAAGGATGGCCCTGCCCCACCACTCGACATACCTTCACCCAAAGCCCAGCTGCATCTCCAGCCAAGGCTGGACCACTGTTCACCATCCCAGAAATGTGGGCCTGGCCAGGGGTGTCCAGTGCTCAGTGTTGGCTGTGCTGCCAAGCATCATGACCCCATTGGCAAGGCCACCCCAGGGGGCCCAAACCACATGGGATAGAACATGAGGAGTGGCTGTATGGGTGGGCCGATCGTGAGACTACAGAGCTCTGCCAACACGTCCACAAGTTGCCTTTGCCTCTCGATGCCCATCTTTTGCCCATCCATGCCCCCAACAATAGCCACCAGCCACTCAAGGTGGCCAGTAGCTACCTTCTGACCCTCAGTAACATCATCCAATCACTGCTCACCTTGGGAGAGCATCCTTCCACTTGTGCCTCATCTCTCGATGGTCACTTACAAGAGAGTGGGGGATATGTTGTGTGGACTGTCGCCCCTGCGCTATAGGGCCAGGCACTAGATCTGAGTCACCGGTCCCACGAGGAACTGTATCAGCTGCTGCACCCAGGGACACCCCAAGATGCAACAGCCACCCATCATCTCTAGGTTTTCCAACCTCCAGTTGGCACCTGGAGATCTCCTACTATTACAATTGATCTCCAGATGACCATGTTTGGTTTCTCTGGAGAAAATGGCTGCTTTGGAGAGTGTACTCTATGGCATTATACCCTGCTGAGGTCTCTCCCCTCCCTGGTCTCCCCAAAACTGCACCCCCAAAATATCCAGGAATTTCACAACTCACAGCTGGCAACCCTACCCATCTCTCACAGTCCCCAACTCACTCCAATCTTTGGATATGGAGTCCACTTACTGCAATGGCATGACCACACTTGGTCATTCTGGGGAGTCACCAATCCCCAAGGTCTAGAGGAAGTCACACTCAACCTAACTTGCCTCACAAGTTGAAAAGGAGGAAGAAACAATTATGTATAACTCTCTGAGTTCCTTGCAGAAAAGGGCAGGATAAAATTGTACCAAATAAATAAAGCCCCATTTGCATAGAAGCACTCTTAGACTGACATGATGTAGCAATGATCATATTCTCATTTGTACCTGATGAAACTGAGCATTTTCCAGATTGCCCTAATGTTCCTTTTTTATTCCCCTATGATACCGGGGGGGGGGGGGGTTCCCCTTGTGTCCAGACACCCTCGTTAACATCCCTGTGCCATTCCAATTTTTTCTCAACCCCCTCCCCTTTCCTAAACTAGTTTTTCCCATACTTTTTTTCCATTGCAGAAAGCTCAAGATCTAAACATATTTTTCTGCCTCGTGGATTGCTGCCCAAACCTGCCCAGAAAGGGTCGGTTTGAATGGCGAGCATTTTTAAAATTTGCATGCCAGTGTTTCAGCATTTTAGCACTACAGGATGTCCGCACTGAAACAAAGATCAGTCCCATTGGGAGGCCCAGCACCAACAACCAATCATTGCCTTCCCTATCATTCCTTCATTTGCACTCAAGAGCAAATTCTAGCGTGTCCCTGGGCACCATTTTCAAATACATTTTGCAGGGTGTGCAGCCAGCCTAAAAACACGCAGTCGAAGCAAACAAGCTGTTATAAGCTTTATACCTGATGCAAGTCAGGTAAAGGAATTCAGATTTTTTTGGGGGGGGACCCAATGAGGGAGAATGCTCAAACGGGAAAAGAGGCAACCAGTAAGGGGTGAGACATGCACACCAGGAACTACTCTCAGGTTTGGTGTGGTGGGTGGCGAATGTACTCGTAAGGGAATTTCTCAGCCCCCTTGAGGCTGCTGAAGCACTGCAACACTTCAGCACTTGCACAACCCCCCCCCCCAATTAAAAAAGCAGAAAATCAATCCACAATGTGAATGTGAACAGATGGAACACTGACAGGAAAGAAACAAAGAAAACATGTAAGTGTGTAATGATTGCACTGATAGCATGGTCATGGGAACAGCCACACCACCAATGAAAACCCCAAAGGTGGCTGCAATCTGGAAGCAGAATTTTCATCAGGTTGGGACCAGTGCTCCCTCTAAACTGTGGAGTCTTGTGAGCAAAAGTTCTACTTTGTGAGCTACCAGCATTAAAGTTTTGAGTGAGCAATTTGGCTACTGCATTCATTAGTTTTCTCTGGAGCCATTCTTCCTGACCTGATACAGAAATGTGTGAGCTGGAGGCTAAAAAACTGAGCTAGCTCGCACTTGCTCAGCTTAGAGGGAACACTGGTTGGGACAGGCTCTTGGAAATGCAGATCTATGGAGAGCTGCAGACTGTGCCAAGCAAGGAAACTGGGATCCAAAAAGTCATGAAAGTAGAAACAGACAAGCCAAGATCTAGGTTGCTCCTGATTCACATTGGTGCTTTCTTTTTGCATCATCACTGAACTGGCAATCAATAAACATTCGCCAGCAGTCCAGAACTGGACTTTCACTAATTGCCCATATTGACATTTAATGGATCTTTGCTCTGTCCTCAGCAGTTCTATACAGCTAGGCATTAATCCTTGGCATCCCTTCTGTGATGTCAAGTTGTGCAGTCTGAGCTTATGCATGTTTAACTGGAAGCATATTTTTCATTGCACAATAAAACTTACTTGCAAACAAGTAAGCCTAGAATGGCAGCCGTATAGTTGTAGTCTAGCTTTACTCAGAAGTAAGTGATGCTGGTAAGTATGCACAGGATTGCAGTCTTAGCAGCATAAACCACAGGTGCAGATTAAATTCTCATAGGTAAATTTAATTACAGGAGAAAAGGGAGGGCACTCCGGAAAATACAGCAGAAGCATGTAGGTGAGTCATCTGCCATGTCCTTAATTTATTGCTTTAACATCATACAAAGAAGGTAAACAAATGGACACTCATCAGCACCACATTAACCTCCTCTGAGCAGTCAGTTTCTTTCCTACAATGCAAACTCACCTTCTCTGCCTCAGTTCTCTGTGTGTGGAAGCCAATTCAGCAACGTTTGCAAGGAGGGGCTGTTCCAAGCTGCTCATCTTTTCTGGATGAATTCCTTAGACTCAGCTGCAAAAATGCCAGTTCTATACATTTTAATTCCAGATGAAGAACTGTATCCCTCTGTGCACTTACGAGAAAGCTGCTGAGGCTAGAATTGGTTTCAGCTGGTTTCGTTGTGACATACAATGGTGTGTCACACACAGAAACAGTAATTTGGGAAACAGTTTTGGAAAACGTTTTTTAAAAGGATTCTGGAAGCAAAATGATAGACTATCTTAATGTTTATTATTGACTTCTCAGTAAAGCAATAGCTAAACAAAATAGAGCAATTATACATGTTTGCTTAACAGACATTTCAACATCCAGGATCTTGTCTCAATGCCTATGGCCTACACTGAAAAATAAAGAGCCTTCTCTGGTATGTGTACATTCTCCCCAGAAAGAAAAAAAGGGTAACTAGTAAGGTGGTTGACAACCTGAGGAAAAAGTATCCTGTCTCCTTAATAAAGGTATTTATTCACCAGCTGATGGTATTTACCTCCATGACATAAGAAATACCAACTGCCTATTTCCATACATTATTTTTATAAGCCTTTATTAAAGAGATGGGACTTTTTCTTCTCTAGGCAGTTGGCAACTCTAGTTAACTAGCTGTTCTGCCAGATGGGCCCTAGAGCTGCCAGTTCCAGGTTGGGAAATACCTGGAGATTTTGGGGTGGAGCCTGAGGAGGGCAGGTTTTGGAGAGGGGAGAAACTTACAGTGGGGTATAATGCCATATGGGGCTGTGGTGGCTCAAGTGGTTAAGATGCTGAACTGCAGACCGGAAGGTCAGTAGCTCAGCAGTTCAAGACGCGAGTGCTGCATGACGGAGTGAGCTCCCGTCTCTGGCCCCAGCTCCTGCCAACCTAGCAGTTTGAAAGCAAGAAATTGCAAGCAGATAGATAGGTACCGCTTCAGTCGGAAGGTAACAGTGTTCCGTGTACTTCATGCTGGTCACATGACCATGGAAACGTCTTTAGACAGTGCTGGCTCTTTGGCTTGGAAACGGAGATGAGCACCGCAATCCTTGAGTTGTATTCAACTGGCTTTCGAGCGACGGAAACCTTTACCTTTACCTATAATGCCATAGAATACACCTTCCAAAGTGGCCATTTTCTCCAGGTGAACCTGATATGTGTTGCCCAGAGATCAGTTGTAATAGCAGGAGATACCCAGCCACTGCCTGGAGGCTGGCAACCCTATAATGGTCTGGGGCCTGGTACCATAGTCAAGATTGGAGCAATTACATCATTTTGAACTCCTTTAGAATAATTGCAGAGCAATATCATAGAGGATACACAGTCTCTATTACCCCTGTACCACAGGTACAGATTCGATCATTTGAAGGGATATGCTTGTAAAGACCCTCAAGTACTACCAGTGGCAAAATGTTATAATATGCCCATGTAAAAGGTCTCCTATAGGTACACTTTAGATTTCTAAATAGTTTGCATATTTTTTGCATACTGGAAAGTTGAGTTCTAAGGTAAATGTGAACAAGGTCTACATGCCACAGTATGCATATTCTGGTAATCTATATCTCAAATCCTTTGCTTGACTGGTACCTGGGACTTCTCCAGTTTGTAAAACAGTAATGCTGGGGGGGAAAGTGAAAATCCAGCACTGTTAATTTCTTAAATTATAACTTTATTCCATTTGCTCAGAAATACATCTTTCAGTTCCGAAGAGGTAAAGGATCCTATAGCAAATGGTCAGCCAGAAGGGTATGTGATTTTGCATAAAACTTCAGACTGATTTTATGGGTTAAAATCATAGGCTAAATCTAATGGTTCAAATCTATCCATCCTATTTTTATACCACCCTTCCTCCAAGGATGTTAGAGCAGCACCTGCATACATGGGGTTGGACCCAGCTAGTTTCTTCTCCACTTAGTCTCACCTAATTTCCTTTCTTACAACCACCATCCCACATGGCTCTTGTCCATGCAGGTCACGTGATCTGCAGCCATAGCCTTTTCAGCAGGGTGAGATTTGAGTGCTGCTATTGACCTAGAAAGGCTGCGCTGGCTCAGAGGTTAAGATGCTGAGCTGCAGACCGGAAGGCTGGTAGATTGGCAGTTCAAGACCCACATGATGGAGTGAGCTCCTGTCTCTGGCCCCAGCTCCTGCCAACCTGGCAGTTCGAAAGCATGAAACTGAAAGTAGATAAATAGGTACCACTTCAGTGGGAAGATAACAGTGTTCCATGCACCTCAGGATTTAAGTCATGCCGGCCACATGACTGTGGAAACATTCTTCGTACTGCACTGGCTCTTCAGCTTGGAAACGGAGATGAGCACCGCCCCCTGGAGTCGGATTCAACTGGCTTTTGAGCACGGGAAACCTTTACCTCTATCTACCTAGAAGGTGCTCAGCAGTCTGGGTAGGACAAGACAAGGGTGCCTAAAGAACTGCCTTGCCGTATGAGAGCCTGCCTGCTTTTTAGGGTCATTATTGGAAGCCCTCCTGGATTTTTCTCCAGCTACCCAAGTTTTGATGGGAAAATCAGGTTTGGGATTCTTTTCCTATAAGAAGGAATTTTCTTTTGTCAGCAAGTCAAAATGGTTTCATTCAGGGACAGAAGAATATCAAGAACTCCCAAATATTCCCCTGATGCTGGGGTGTTTTTTTTGTTTTGGTATTTTAATGTTTTGGTTAATTTAAACTAACTTTGTTAGCAGCCTTGAGTACGTTCGGTGAAAAGGTGGTGTGTAAATATTTTTAAACAAATAATTGCTGCAGGTTGCTATTTTAGCAAGACTTCCATCTGCTGCATTCTGGGCAACTCAACTTATATAAATAGGCCCTACTACTTAAACTGGAAAAGACCACTTATGTAAAAAAGGAGCAAAGAGCACAGAACCCAAGCACAATTAAAATAATGGAGCCCATTAATCTGTTCTACCCAACAAAGCCAAGGAAGACTATTCAGTTTCATCTCAGTAAGACAATGCTAGTACTTAATAACTCTCCACTCTTTTGCTTCATGTGTTCTCTGCCTTGTAAGGGAATTGTGAGTCCCAAATGTAACCAAAGATGGAGGAATGCCCAACCCAATCAACCTTGCATTTCTTTTACTGTTCCAGTTTTAAAAGCCATGTAATCTGAACTAACCCTCTGCTCTTTTGGGCAGGACTTGTAATTCAATCACCAGCCCCGATAGCTGGATTTTATTTTTCACACTCAATACCTCTAATGTGTGTGTGTGTGTGGAGGGGGTCTCTGAAAGAAAGGTCAAAAAGCTTCCCATTTTAAAACAATCAGTTTATAAAGACATGGAAGATCACCTTCTCTGTTTCTCACCAAACTCAGGAAATGTGATGGAGACCACAAGATGGTGCTGCATTACTATTATTTAACTTACTAATTAACTATAGTCTATGAATGACAGGCTGGGAAAGGAAAGTACTTACATGATCTCATACAGGAGGGTCAGGCAGGCAGCCGAAGTGTCCAAACAGTAAACCAAACAGTAAACCAAACAGTAAAGTGTCCAAACAGTAAACAGTAAGCCCTTAACAGTAAACTAAGGCAGACTGTGCTGAGAAAGAAAAAAGTCAAAAGATATGCATTTATTTCAACAAGACTCTTTGCATGCTGGTGTTTAAAACTTAAGGGCATATGATAATGAATAAGAAGACACTTATTTTTAGATCATGGGGTAGGGAACGTGAAATGCAGGGAGAAAATTGGAAAGACACAGGAAAAATAATGTTTAGATGTTTACATGCTGTCTTTCCATTTTAAGCCTTAAGTGATTAAAAACTATTTTACTGTTTTCAGACTATTTTAAGAAATGGGGTATATGCTGCTTTAATCCTTTTTATTTGCTGTTTTTAATTATTTTATGGCTGTTTTGTAGATTTGTGTTTTGCCATTGGATTGCTTTATTGTGTTAACAGGCATTGTAAGCTGCTTAAAAATAAGAACATAAAGAGAAGATAATGTTGGATCAGGCCAATGGCCCATCCAGTCCAACACTCTGTCACACAGTGGCCAAAAATACCAGGTGCCATCAGGAGGTCCAGCAGTGGGGCCAGGACACTAGAAGCCCTCCCACTGTTGGCCCTCCCCCCCAAGCACCAAAGATACAGTGCATCACTTGCCCCAGACTGAGAGATCCTATCTATACCTTGTGGCTAATAGCCACTGGTGGACCTCTGCTCCATATGTGGTAGGGTATTTTTAGTGGTGATGCCTCCACTATAGACACTGGTTTGTCTTTTAGGTACCATGTGGAAACATTTTTATCCACCTGAACTTTGTGTTTGCATTTCAGTATAGTCCTTGGTTGGGGGGGGGGGGGGGGATCCTTTTTAGGACAAGAATTGTTTTGTCCTATCCCACTGCTTCATTTATCATTTTTCTCTGCTATTATTTATTGCAGTAGTTTTATATTCTACATTTTCTTTTTAAATCTGTAGTTTTACATTTTATCAATTTTTTCTTAATTTATAACCTGACTTTTTCACTGAGTCTCTGGCTTGTTAGTTTTTTTAAAACAAGAAAATACAGTTGGAGCAGTACACAATACACATACAATTCAATAGTAAAAATGAAAAATATAATAAAATTTTATCTAGTTTATCTGTTTTTATCTAGTTGATAACTTTCTAAAAGGTGTTTTGTTTGTTCCAGTGATTTTGCTGTCTTATTATAACTGACCTTAAACAATAAAAAGAGGAGCAATTAATAAATGACATACAGAAATCAATAAAACACTGTCCAATAAAATCCACAAAACCGTTTTGAAACAAGGGAATGGCTACCTTCCTTATGGAGACAGAAAAGGACTCGAGAAAAACCCGCCAACTGGCTTTAAAATCATTTTTTCCCACTCTTAACTTCCACTACAGAAAAGTTCTCTGTTACCACCACAGAGATGCCCTTGCCTAGAACAACGTTATTCGACTCCAGTCAACGACTCTCTCTGCGATTATTACTTTAAGATTTTTAGCGGAAGTGCACTTCGCCGTATCACATCAAGCTTCCCCTATCTCTATGATCCTCCGTTCTCCCTCCGCCTACCAGAAAGCCGTTCGCTTGTGACGTTTTCCTTTCTTCGACGCTCCGAGCGGCTGAGTTATCGCCTGATCTCGCGAGAACAACGGCCAATAGGGGGCGGGGGGCGAGTATTGCGGTTTCGACAGACGCCGGAAGTGGGAGGCTCGGGCGAAGCGACAGATGTTTCATTTCATTGTGTGCCGGAAGTGGAAGAGATCCTTCAGCCGGCATGGCGGTGGGTTGGTTGAGTTTCGTGCTTCTCGTCGGAGTGGCCGTGTTTAGTACTGCGGCGCCGCATGAAGGTGACCCGGGAGGCCAAAAGACTTACAAAGGCAGCGCGGCAGGTTAGTATGTATCCTTGCATGAGAGAGCTGAAGTCGGCCTGGAAGTCCTATATTCAGATATGGGCTTACTGTCACTCCCTCCCCCACTCTCTAAAGTTGCGGTTGAGGTGGAGAGCAAGAAATTGCAAGTAGATAAACAGGTACCGCTTCGGTGGGAAGGTAACAGCGTTCCGTGCGCCTCGGCGTTCAGTCATGCCGGCCACATGTCCACGGAAACGTTTTCGAACAGCGCTGGCTCTTCGGCTTGGAAGCGGAGATGAGCACTGCATCCCTAGAGTCGGATTCGACTGGCTTTCGAGCAAGGGAAACCTTTACCTTACTCCGTTCACACACCGTCTGTTTGGCAAGACACTCTGGGGCAGTTGTCAGTGTAAAATGCGAACAGACAACATGACTAACGTGACGAAGAGTAGACTTCCTCCCAGGCTGTCGGTAGACCTGACGGCCTGGGCTTTTCGTTTCTTTCTTGCCCTCCCCCACAGAGCGCAGTGCGTGGTTTTTGAAGTCGCCTGTTGAACCGACGACATCACAACGGAACTTTCACAAGCTGTTCTTGGGGTCTCTTGGCGTTGGTGGCACGAGTTCTCCGGTTGGTCCTTCCTGTGTCCATGGAGGGCCCATGCAGGTCTCACAATAGATTCTGCCTCTGCTGCATCCTCTCGGGCCATTTTATATGTTCTAGGGTTGAGGGCAGTCACTGAAAACATGGCCTGGGTCTAACCATAGGTGTGTTTTGGCACAGGTTAAACTTAAGTAAGTATGGGTGATTAGCTGATAAGGAGAAGGAGAAAATATCTGGTTCTCTGTGACTGGCGCTCTCTTTTCCTGTTAGGGTGGCCAAAAGTTAGCTAGTGAACTTCAAAGGCAGAATGGGGATTTAAACCTAGATCTCCCATTTTATTGGGTAGTCATAATAAAATAATAAGGGTGAGGGTGTGCACACAAGTGCCTCTTTGGATTTTTTCCCCTCTGCTTATGGGCTCTGCTTATGGGTTTTTCATCTCTGCTTATGGGCTCTGCACTGTGTCTCTGCTACTCGGAGTTGGATGGAGAACTTTCTCAAGATATGTGCAAGAATGCAGTGCTGAGTTGCTTTTAGAACTGCAGTTCTGTTTCCTGCATGATACAAACATTTAAGAATGCCCAAATTTGTACATGTTGAACCAAGTGTGCCTGTATAGAGAGATGGGATCTAAACACAAGATGAAATGGATTTATGCCACTGCAAAATAGAACTACTGCAGAACTTAAAACAGGGCTACAGCTTTAAATGGGTCCGTTTTTCATACATAGAATCACAGAGTTGGAAGGGGCCATACAGGCCACCTAGTCCAACCCCGCATTCAATGCAGGATCAGCCTAGAGCATCCCTGACAAGTGTTTGTCCAGATGCTGCTTAAAGACTGCCAGTGAGGGGGAGCTCACCACTTCCCCAGGTAGCTGATTCCACTGTTGCACAACTCTTACTGTCAAAGAGTTTTTCCTAATATCCAGCCGGTACCTTAATTTAAACCCATTATTGCAAGTCCTATCCTCTGCTGCCAACAGGAACAGCTCCCTGCCCTCCTCCAAGTGACAGCCCTTCAAATACTTAAAGAGAGCAATCATGTCCTCTTCTCCAGACTGAACATTCCCAAGTCCCTCAGCCTTTCCTTGTAGGGTTTGGTCTCCAGGCCCCTGATCATCATTGGTGCTCTCCTCTGTACCCAGTGATGACTGCTTAGTTCCCAGGTCCAAGGTGTAGGAGCTCATCTTTAAAGTCCTTCATGACCCACATATTTGAAGGACCATTTCTCCCTGTGTGATCCCTGTGCAGCAGCTTTGTTCTTCTCAGTAAGATCTACTGTCAGTCCCCGTCCCCCCCCCCTTATCTAAGGCACATTCACCAACAGAGCTTTTCTCAGTGGCTGCCCTGTTCCTCTGGAACAGTCTCCCAGTCTCTACCTTCCTGTCTTCCCAGCAAAGCTGCTAAACAGTTATTCTGAAGAGCTTCTGGAATAACTGGGGGAATTGGTATTCTTAGATTGATTTTTAATGTGTTTGTATTTGTTGTTTTAATATTTGTTCATCAAAATATGATACCTTGTTATCCACTTTGGATCATAAGATGCTCTGGAGAAAGTTGGTATATAAATATTTTAATTAAATACAGTATGGATTTGAGTTTGTTTGCAGTGTGCGGATGCCTTTGTCATCACTTATTGTAGTGTGATATGCTATATAATTTAAATGCAAACTTTTGTATTTCAGGGGCAGTAGCAATCCCAGAGCAGCCAGATGCTTCAAATCTTTCTGCAGGTGGGCAAGGCAATGTTAAAAAGAGCCAAAAAGACAACTCGAAAGATGTGCCCCAAAATCATGACTCTGTAGGCAAGAATGGCAACCCTGTTCGTAATCCTGCTGAGCTGCCAGGCAGTGGACAATCCATCTCACAAGATACGTCCCTAAATAATGGATCTGCAGGCGATGATAATGACGGTGTTCATAGTCCTGGCAAGGTGCCAGGCAACAGTGATGCCAACCGAAATGGTAACTCTCAAGATTTGCCCACAGACCATGGCACTGCACGCAAGGATGGTGACCATGCTCCTAATCCTGCTGATCTGGCAGGTGATGGACAAGCCAACCAAAATGCCAACTTGCAAGAGACACCCTCAAACCCTGGATCTGCAGGCATGGTTGCTCATAGTCTTGTCAAGCTGCCAGGCAAAGATAAATCCAAACAAGATGTTAACCTGCAAGATTTGCACCAAGCCCATGATGTAGTAGTCAAGAATGGTGACCCTGCTCTTAATCCTAGTGAACTTGAGCCACCAGGCAACCGAAATGGCAACTCACAGGATATGCCCTCGAACAGTGTACCTGCAAGCAAGGGCCATGAACCTGATCATAGTCCTGCCAAGCTGCCAGGCAATGGCAACTCGCAAGATTTGTCCCCAGCCCATGGTACAGCAGCCAAGAATGGTAACCCTGCTCCTAATCCTGATGAAACTGAGCCACTAGGCAATGGTGGATCCAACAAAAATGGTGACTCACGGGCTATGCCCCCAAACAGTGGATCTGCAAGCAAGGGCCATGACCCAGTTCATAGTCCTTCCAAGCTACCAGGCAATGATGAATCCATCCAAAATGGCAACTCGCAAAAGATGCCCCCAAATAGTGGATCTGCAGTTAAGGATCATGACCCAGTTCATAGTTCTGCCAAGCTGCCAGGCAGTGATGAATCCAACCAAAATGGCAACTCACAAGAGATGCCCCCAAATAGTGGATCTGCAGTTAAGGGTCATGACCCAGTTCATAGTCCTGCCAAGCTGCCAAGCAATGATGAATCCGAAGAAAACGTTAACGTGCAAGATTTGCACCAAGCCCATGATACAGTAGCCAAGAATGGTGACCCTGCTCTTAATCCTAGTGAACTTGAGCCACCAGGCAATGGTGAATCCATCCAAAATGGCAACTCGCAAGAGATGCCCCAAAATAGTGGATCTGCAGTTAAGGATCATGACCCAGTTCATAGTCCTGCCAAGCTGCCAGGCAATGATGAATCCAACCAAAATGGCAACTCACAAGAGATGCCCCCAAATAGTGGATCTGCTGGTGAAGATGACAACCCTGCTAATAATCTTGGGCCACCAGTCAATGCTGAATTAAATCCTCAGCCTCCACAATCAGATTCTGCAGTGGAAGCCGATGATGAAGGCCTAAGTAATGGAGATGGCGGTGATCAAGGCCTCAATGATGCAGAACCTGAAGACAACGAAAAGAAGGATGAGTCCTCCAAGGATACGGATGAGAAAAAGAGCTCCCTTTCACCTGGCCCATCCCCCAAAGAATCTGAGAATAGCCACTTCTTTGCCTACTTGGTGACTACGGCTATTGTTGTTGCTGCCTTATACATTGCCTATCACAATAAACGAAAAGTGAGTATTTCCTTAAAGTCTGTGTGCCATTTTCTCAAGGTCTTGGTCCTGAATGGTCATAGAATCAGCAGAAGTTAGATGTTTCTGCTAATCATGCAAAGAGACTAGTTACTTTTTAACAGTGTTAGGGAATGATTCATTAAATAGTTGTTCTCTTGTGCTTTTATTCTGTAACACCAGCAGTAAAAAAAAAAAGGAAAGAAAGTAAAGCAATGTAAAAGAGATAAATAATGCAGTTGTGAACAGGCAATACCTTAATGAAATACAAACAGCAAGCTGCCGTCTGTACAGTGGCATCCTTGACTTTATGGTATATTTGACTGGTCAGCTGACTGTGGGGAGCCAATTCTAGAAAATTATATCTCCCCTCCCCTAAAGCAGAATTTACCCCGTTCTCCTAGCATAGAAAAACAGCCCTAGTGATTTGCCGTGATGGCTTTTGGGCTTTAATAGAAAAGCTAGATATACTTGAAATACCCCTAAAACCCCCTTTTCAGAAGCAGAATAATGGAAATTAAAGTGTTGGAAATTATTCCATCTTCCCCCTCCCCCTTATTAGGGCTGTGAGCTTTTGGGGGATAGTGAATAGATTCCATGAAATGCTGTAAGCCTCTGTTTATTTAGTAGTATAAGCTATGTTTGGTGTAGCCAGTTTGGTGTAGTGGTTAAGTGCGCGGACTCTAATCTGGGAGAACCGGATTTGATTCCCCACTCCTCCACTTGCACCTGGCTGGATGACCTTGGGCAAGCCATATCTCTGGCACGGCTGTTCTTGAAAAAGAGCAGTTTCTGTCAGAGCTCTCTCAGCCCCACCTACCTCACAGGGTGTCTGTTGTGGGGAGGGGAAGGGAAAGAGTTTGTAAGCCGCTCTGAGACTCCTTTGGGTAGTGAAGGGTGGGGTATAAATCCAATCTTTTCCTCCTCTTCTTCTCTATGAAGTCATCAAACAGTGTTGAGAGGCTGTCAAAGCAGCGTTCTCAATCAGATAGCTTGCCTTGCACAGACTACCAGGAGGATTACCACTGCAGTGTGGGGAATCCACCCTACTCCTTCCATTGGCCATCAGGCACATGTAGGGGCAGGGCCTTGAGCACTCTCCATCTTTTAAACAGCTCCAGTTTCTCCAGATGCACTGTGGGCACAGTTCCTTGAGGTAAATGCAGTGTGGCATACATAATAGCTTGGAGTTCTTAATCTCGTTAACCCTGTGGGTGCTTCTGGAATTCTGAGGACAGGGCGTGGGCACCACCACAAAGCGGCTGCCACCAGTCACTCAATATTGACTGGGCGCCAGGACCAGTTATGTAATGTTGAGAGACTGCAAGCCAAGCATCCTCCAGTGATGGAGGCAGCCATATCTGAATGGGTATTCCTGCAGAAACGGAAGTCAGTGCCTGCTGGGTTCTTCTGGAGCACTCCCTATTACAGTGGAGTGTGGAATAAAGCCAGAACTGGCCCTTTACTTTAGGGAAATGAAGCTGTCACAAATGGGCACAAGGAAACACATTTACAAGCACCATGCTGCCCTTGGGCATCGCATTGGGGATCACTGATTAAGTGTGGGGTGTGTGTAGGAGTGAGTGTTAACTCTAATTGTTGCCAGTTAATCTGCCTATTGTTCCCTCTCTCCTGTCTTCAAAGATAATTGCCTTTGCTCTGGAAGGAAAGAGATCAAAGTTAACCCGAAGGCCCAAATCCAGTGACTATCAGCGACTGGATCAAAAGGTAAGCTCCAGCAGCGTTATCTGAAAGAAACACCAAACTGGGTATTTGCTCTGTACATTTTTTTTTTGATGCTTTTTATTACAGTTTATGCACTGGATCAGCACACAATGGCAGGGAGTGTGCTCTGACAAGACGAGCCTTTGCATTCTCAGCGAAGAACAAGGAATCATTCCTGTGCTGGGCAGTATTGTGGGAATCAGCTATATTATACAAGTTGGAAAGAAGCATTGTGGCAAATGCTGCTGCTGCTGTTGAAGCCATCAGGAGGAGGAATGGCAGCAGAGCCAGGCATTCTTCTTTTATGCCGGGACCCAGACTATGCTGAAAACTAGGGGTGTGCACTTGGTATATACTGAGCCAAATAACTACCTGAAAAAAACCTTGTTGGTATTTTTTGGTATTTATTTAACCAAATACAGATCAGAGATCTGTACTCAGCTACTCATATAGATGAACCCAAATAAAAGCCAATATTATTTGGCTTTTATTTGGATGTGGTACACCTATACCAAGCCAGCCCCTGGGGGTGGGGCAGAACTTTTGGCTCTGCACCGGCCCAGTTGATCCTCTCTGGCAGCTGCAAGCTACAAGAGGATCAGCTGGGATCGCAGGAGCTGATAGCTCCACATGGCCTCGGTTGGGGCAGGCTGGCTGGCTGGCTCCTCTTGCAACTCAGCTTAAACAAAGATGCAAGAGAAGCAAGCCAAGGATTGGCCAGGGCAGTGGCAGCTCAGAGCTCCCTTTGCCCCAGCCGATCCTCTCCCAGCCAGGTTTCTTGTGGTGGGGAGAGAGAGACCTCCCCGCACATGCCAGATCCTGGAGCCAGCCTCTCCTGGGCCGTGGTTTAAATCGCGGGGCAGGAGAAGCCTAATGCATTTAAAATATGTTTGGCAAGCCAAGCCACAAGTGAACCCAGGTGAACCTTCCGGATGGCGGTGCAGTTTACAAAAGGCATTTAAAGGGACCTCTCTTTAAATGCCTTGCCAAATAAATCAGCAATCCCAATTATTTCCCCAGTTCCATCATCATACTGATATTGGGATTTGGGAATATTGCGAAAACCCAATATTTTTCGGGTTCAATATACCTGAACCCAAAAAATACAGATTTTTTTTTAACGCGCACACCCCTAACTGAAAACTTTTCCCAATCAGTTTTTCTGTATTACATTGTCACTGGTATTCATATTGGATTTCAAATGCTGCCAGTCTGGCTGGAATAAAAAAAATTACATCCAAATAATTAAATAATTGAGCTGCATTACTGGAGTGCATTGAGGGTTGGGGGACAAAGTAAACTGATTTAAATTTCTCTTTTCTTTCTCTGTTCAGATCTAAAGTAAAGCCCAACCCCCACACACACCTGACGCTGGGTCGAATAAGAAATCGCCCTGAATATAAGCACACAGAAACATGGGGAAATGTCCTGCCTTCCATCAGTACAGCTCTGATATCCTTCAGCTGTGCCCAAGGGGAAGATGAACAGAAGTGCTTTTTGATTCTGCACGCGCACTTTGGCAATGGTCGTGTCTCTGTCATTCTTTCCAAGTCCTCACCTGTTTGTGCACCCCTCTCGACTTCTTGAAGCTGGAGTGTCTTCTCCCGTCCTGTGGTGTAAAGAACTGTTATGTACTGCCTGTGTCCAAATGATGTGGTCCTGTTCTGCTGTGTTGACACAAAGGGCTGTACTTGGAGGCGCCTTGCCTGTTGAATATGCAGGCTGCACGCTTTCCTCCTAAACTCCTGGCATGATCTTGTTAATCGACACGGTGGGGTTGTAGTTGACTCAGTGATTGCTGTCAACAGCTGTGTGTAGTATCAAAACTAGCTCACTTTGGGATTCTTTGCACTAGTTGAGACATTTTGCTGGGGGAGGGGAATCTGTTTGACCTCATCCACATGTAGATGACAAAATTCAGAGGTCAACATTAATGTTTACAAGACTTTTTAGAGAGGAAAGTTCGTGAAAAGAGGGGTCACAGTGCACAGTTTGTGGTTTTGTAATTCTCTCTTTTTAAAAATGGCACACTGCTTACTGTTAGGCTGAAGACAAAATGATTTGAAGCTTGCTGGTGAGAGAGAATTTGATCTGGGGTGTTTTGACCTTCCCCACTTTGCTCTGTGCCATGTTTCTTTTGAGAAGACTTTCCACAAATTTTTGTCTTGTCTGTAGTGCCATATTCCCATTGCAAAGTCACAAGAATGAAGTTGTTGGCGCTGTTTTAAGTACTTTAAAAAAATGGTAATTACACTCACTGATTATTTGCAAAGAATAAATTGTTTATAATTTGGCTTTTGCTGGGTAAATCCACCGTTCTAATCCCACACAGATCCTCACTCTTGATCCTAGGAGTTTGCAGATTGTTCTTGCATAAACCTAAACATCTTCCTTTTCACTTAATAGCTTTTTTAAAAGAATGCATCCCTTTCTATACGTGAAGAACATTTGGCTAAAAATGTATGCTAAGGTTCACCAATGCACTGAATGTTTTAATTCCACAGTAGCACTTTCATTTCCCTAAAATCAGTGAAATTTGAACAGGTGTTCCTACAGATTCTTGTAATTTTGTAGAGCAAGCTGTAATGCAGGGTAGCCTGTTCTTTGCATTTGTCTGGGTGGCTGTTTGCAAACCACAGCTGTTCTGAAGCTCGTTTCTTGTTTCCACTCACCCTAAGGAAGGAGGAGAATGTGGACAAGAAACTAATTTTAAGGTCTGCCTCAATCTCTTTCACTTTGCATGCGTTTCCAGTTACAATTCTTAATCGAGGATCAATTTAGCAAAACCTGCTTAAAGTCACATAATTGCAATTTAGGAGACTTATGGTTTCTTCAAATGATGGGATGTTCTTTAATGCTGACCTTTTTGGCAGCTCCCTTCAGCTTCTGCCTGCACAGAATGGGAGGAGCTTTGCTATTTGAGAAATACCCTTGCAGAAACTGGGTGAGATCTAACCTCCTCCCTCGCTTGGAAAGGAGGAGTCATCCTCTTCCTCCTCCAACTGAAAGGAGTCCTTTAGTTCGAACCCAGTCTTCTGCTGACCAAATTATTCTCACCCTTAAAAATATGAATAATCATCTGCCTCTGGAACCAATGACCAACATTAGAGTTTGCACCTTAGCCAGACATGCAATAAGTTGCAAAGAACCAGCATGATGATAATTCCCAGGCCAGTAAGTGACAACTTGCTTGCAACCAGCAGTGGTCCTCCTCTTCCAATACTGAAAGGAGGTCCTTGGAGAGCTGCAGTCTGTGGCTCTGTGCAATCAAAGGCTGACTTCTGTCGTTAATGCTTGATGTATAATGTTCCGTACCGTTTCCTTAATTCTCTCACTGAAAGAGATCTGTGGAAGTGTCTTTTATTTTTTTAATTGGTTTTGTGTTTTCTCTAAAGCAAGAGGCTAAAGTTCATTAAATACGTGAAAACTTGGTCCGTATTCTTGTGTTCATATTTTTACCTAAACTGCAAATGAGTGGAGCTCTTTTGCCAGGTAGCTTTCTCGCCAAACGTGAATTTTTTTCTTTACACAGCCCCCCTACTCTGTTTGAATCCACAAATGTGTGTTTCTGGTTCTGGCAGCTTTAAAATGAGACACTTTAATAATTCAGACTTGTTTTTAAGTTTTGTAAAAAAATTGTGTGGTGAACTAAATAAATGGATATACCAAACTATTTTTCCCCATTTCTTGTAACATTGCATGAACTCATGGAGGTCATAGTAGGATCTCTCCACTCAAAATACCCTCCTGTGTCCTTGCCCAAAATAACACTCCTTAAACTCTCGCTATAAGAACTGCTGCTTGGAGACAGCCCTGCCGCCTCATGGTGAGTAGATGGCAGGGGGAGAGTGTCTGTGCAACGTTTGTAGTGAAAGACCATTCATGCAGGAGGAGAGATAGGATACAGCTATTGTCATACTCTCTTACCCAGTTTGGGAAGTACATGATATCCCTCTTATTCCTTGGTTTTTGCATCTGCATAGATTGTGCATAGTTTACTTATTACGGCATGGGCTACCTAGTTATGCAGCTTCTGATAGCAAACAGTCCTACAGTCCTGGGCATGTCCAACAGTGTTCTAGATCAGCAAAATAAAAACTCAGTTGGCCAGCCTTTAAATTTGTCCCTTTTCAAGGGGAGCCAGTTTGGTGTAGTGGGAGAACCGGGTTTGATTCCCCACTCCCTCACTTGCACCTTCTGGATGACCTTGGGCAAGCCATAGTTCTGGCACAGCTGTTCTTGAAAAAGAGCGGTTTCTGTCAGAGCTCTCTCAGCCCTGCCTAGCTCACAGGGTGTCTGTTGTGGGGAGGGGAAGGGAAAGGAGTTTGTAAGCTGCTTGAGACTCCCTTGGGTAGTGAAGGGCAGGGTATAAATCCAATCTCTTCTTCTTCCAAGGGAAGTGCCATATAGGTATCCTTGAACTATGGAAAGAACAAGAGTCCAGTAGTGCCTTAAAGACTACCAAAATTTGTGGCGGGGTATGAGCTTTCGTGAGTCACAGCTCACTTTCGACTTACAAAAGTCTTTGTTAGTCTTTAAGGTGCTACTGGACTCTTGTTCTTTTCTACTGCTGCAGACAGGCTGACATGGGCTACCCATCTTGATCTGTCTTGGACTATGGAGGAAAAAAGCAATGTCCCTGAGATTAAGTTTAGCTGCCTTTTTGCACAGCTTCATGGTGTATAAGCTAACTAGGTGATGAGAAATGAAACCGATCTCTTGAGGCGTCTCTTTCTCTGCATGTACTTATCAGAAGAAAGCTTGTCTGGTTACCCATAAAAAGAGCTGATGGACTAAAAGCCAGCTTTGTGCCCCAAAAGCAGGATACGGAGATCTAAACAAATTGCACTCTGTTCGTTTGACCGAGACTTTCGTTAAGGGCACATTATTCCAGTTAATGTTTGCCTTTCCAACATTTGCTCAAGGTAGTTCACAAAGGTAAAACCATATCTGGGAACTCACTAAAACAAATGAGCAAGCCGTACTCAGTCTTCATATTCTCCTCCTTGCCTTCCGCACATTGTCATGAGACTATATTTGCCTCCTCCATTGCTGTGCTTCAAAGCTGGCAAAACCTAGATTGGGAAGCTGCTGAAACTTACCTTGGTCCAGCTGTTTATGCGTTCTGGGCAACATTGGAGCCAATCCTTTATCACTTGTGTGCACATAATAAAGGGGTCTAGTATCCACCTCTTCTGCTAAGAGAGGGTTCTTGTTTTTGCCAGAAGAGCTGCAGGTGACAGACTGCCATTGCCCTGACTCAGGAGTCAATAGGAGTGCCAACAGTTAAAGCGCAGTCCTACTCTTGAACTTTTTTTGTGCTGCATTCACCCTTCCTCCAAGGAGCGGAAGGCATGGGAGGTTAGGCTCGAACCAATTGATTGGCGCTAGTTCTCCCAATGAATTTCATAGCCCACTGGGGATTTGAACCCAGATTTTCCAGATGGCTCTAAATTGTACTGATTTATTAATTACAACATCTTTTCTCAGTGAGCCACAGATGTTTTCTGCAGCTTTTAAAACCTTCCTGTGCCGTAGGTTAACCAATTAAAACATATCCTACCCCCCACCAAATGGGGCTTAAATTGGCTCACAAAAATGGTTAAAAAAAATATATATCGGCCCAAAAGACTTACAGCAAGTTTAAGTCAATATCATTATACAAACAATGAAAACAATATCTACCGCTAACGAAAAGCCGCCTTAATTAAAACCACGGCACATGCCTTCCTAAAGGCTGCCAAGGAGGGAGAGGACCGAAGCTACTGGGAGGTGGTTCTATAAAGTTGGGGCTGTTGCCAAGGAAGCCTGCAAATGAGCTGAAACTGTTCAAATTGACCTGGGAAATGGAACAATAAGATGAGGAGCATAACTGGCCCATGTTTTCATGCAGGGAGAGTGTGAAGTGTCTGGGTCAAAGTGGATGAGTGACTTTGAAGGCAAGAACCAGCACCTTAAATTGAGCCCAGAAACACACTGGTAACCAGTGAAGGTATCTCAGAGTTGGTACAGCAAGTTGGTTCCAGTCAAAAGGCAAGCAGAGGTATTTTTTTACCAGTTGTAGTTTCCAAATTGTCTTCAAGGGCAGCCCCACCTAGATTTTTTGTTAGAGTAGTCAAGACATGAAGTTACAGTACCATGGGTAAGCTCAGTCTGGAAAGGAAGATGGTTTCTGTGCCACACAGTTGGTTAAAGGCACTTTTGCTACCATACCAACCTGTTTCTCCATGAACAGGGTATGACTCAACATATAACCCCTGAAATCTTTGTCAATGAAAACCTTGCTGCACTCCCAACTGGCAAAACAGTCCCTAGCAGAACACTGGCCTTACTGATCAGTATCACCTCCAACTTCTCTGGATTCAGGTTGAACTTAAAGAGAGTAACAGGGTTAGAGAGCTCATTGAATGGGTATGGATGTCCCTTCCAGGTGGGGATCACAGCGGTGTCTTGTGGGAAGCACGGCCAAGAAGGGCTTGTATGACCTTGCTGAATGCTCCCTCTCTGTGGAGTCCTCTGAGCAAAAATTCTACTTTGTGAGCTCCTGACATTAAACTTGTGAGCGAGCAGTTTCGCTACTGCATAAATTAGTTCGCTCTGGAGCCATCCTTCCTGAGCTAAATCATAAATGTGTGAGCCAGAGGCTAAAAAACTGTGAGCTAGCTCACACTGACTCAGCTTAGGGGGAACACTGGACTTGTGACCTTGATGTGGAGGCAAAAGAGCATTAGGTACTCCTGTTATTAAAATGTGCATGCCAACAGCACAAACCTGAGGTATGTTCTCTCAGTCCCTGCAGAAGTAAGTACATAAGGCTGTTTGCTTACGTTTGTGGTTACAGTTCCGGTTTCTGAGCTTTGTTGGTTTGAGAGAGGCATTTAGCTGATGGGTGGGACCTTAGCTTGGGTCCTCCCCCCCTTTTTGTTAGTGGATAAAAGAGCATATGTGCAAGATAAACAACAGGCGTGTAGGTATAAAGGCCCTGATAAACATTTGAGCCTTCTGGCATTGCTGTGTTGCCATGGGAATAGACAGGTGACTGGCTGATAATGTCCTGAAGCTTGATGACATGACAGGGTTGGCTGCTGCTTGGAGGGGAATGCCCAGCTGCCACAATTCTTGGGGTCCTCCTTGCTGTGATGTGTGTGTGCCATTTGCCATGAGCATGCCCTGCTTCTGGCTCTAGATTGAATTATAGCCTTCCATTAATATATCATTTTTATCCTCTCCTTTCTCCGGAGCTCATGGTAGTATGCATGCTTCTTGCTCCCCCTTTTGCCCTCACAAAATCCCTGTGTGGTAGATCAGAGCTAAGGTCACCCAGTCCGTTTCATGACAAGCAGGGAATCTGCAACTGGGTCTCTCCTCAGGCTTAATGCAACCACTGTACCATACAGGCTCTTTTCAAGCAACTGGACCTGGGAGAATTTATCCTGTTCATTGGTGACTGCCATCAGATGGTTGTAGTCAGCCAACTATATGTGCATTCTGGGAAGCTGAGTTTATTCTTTGGTTCCGGAAAGCAGCTGCATGGTAGTGGGGGCATGGACTGAGGCCATATAATTTGGGAATGGGGTTTTAACTTTGCCCCGTGGCACCGTTTAACCAAATGAGAATGCCCAGGGTTGTGATTATAAGCCCTTGTAAGAGGGAAAGATGGTCACTTGGTGTGCAGTCTTTTCTCCATCCTCTTCTTTAGCAGGGCAGGGAAGTTTTCCAATGGTGAAATGGCACCGTGGGGAAATATGATTATCCCCCCCTCCCCCCCGCACACACACCTGCCCAGTGCTTTATGGCTAAATGGCAGTGCGGCTTCTCTTAGGGCTGCCAGTCGCCAAGTGGTGGCTGGAGATCTTCCGGTATTACAATTGGTCTCCAGGTTAGAGATCAGTTCTTCTGGAGAAAACAGCTGCTTTGGAAGGTGGACTCGATGGCACTGCACCCCACCGAGGTCTGTACCTTAACGCCACCCTCCCCAGGCTCCACCCCCAGAACTTCCAGGTATTTCTCAGCCCAGGGCTGACAACCCTACTTTCTACTGTACGTCCTAAAGGAGCCCTGGTTCTGACTCCACATGGACCCAGACTGGAAACAGGGACAGTCCACTGTGCTCATTAATCCTTATACCCATCCTGTAACCTAATGCAGTACTGCTATCCCAAAATGACAGATGGGAAAACGAGGCTAGCTGTGAGATACAGGGCTGGGGCTTCTGGGCTGAAGTCTCTTTCTTTTTCCTCTGCCCGGCAACATTTTCTGTTCTGAAACTTCCCCGGGGCTGCTTTAAGACCCCTCTAGAGAGAGAGAGGAACAGCATATGCCTGTGTTCTGTGTGTCTCGTCACCTTATTGCAGGTCACAGCAGCCCAGGTGTGCATTTAGACTTCAAGAAATGGCACAGAGGGAATAACCCTCCCTTCCCTGTTACCATAGACCCTGTCCATTTTGTTTTCTTCACACTGCTTTCCCCCCTCAGCGTAATTACAATGTCTAGCCCAACATCACAGGACCCTGGGGCCTTATGCAACGCCAGATCTCATAACAAGTCCTTTTCTTTTAGACCAAACAGATTTCAAATAAGGAGTCTCTCTTCTCCTCGTTTATGTCCAACATCCTCTTTCCTGCCCTGGTCACCTGCTTCCTGTTACACAACTAAGAGGGAGGGGGGAGAAAACACCCCCCTTTCCCTTTTAAACCTCTTGTCAGATCTTTTAAATGTGAGGCAAACACGGCCAGCGGCTTGCAGGCTGATCTGATTAAGTGAGACACAGACCGGCTTTGCCAAGTGTACAAAAGTGCAGGGCAGTGAAAAACCTGGATGACAGATAACAGGATCTGGTACTAGCATATCAGTGACCCCATCGTTGAGACTTTATTGGTGGGAACTAGAGGTGGAGCAGGAAATGACTGCGTTGGTTGAGGCCGCTATTTTATTCTTCTGGTAAGCAGACAAGATTACAAGGCAGAGTTTATAGAGTCGATTCCAGACTTCTAGAATTTCAAGCCAAATTAAAATCTTGGGTGTTTTCCGCGTGAGCCCAGGGAGAACCTGTGGGGCTGTTCTGCCAGGCCTCAGGAAGTCAGCACCCATCTAATCAGCTTCTTCGTGGCCTGTTTAAACTGGTCTGCTACATTCAGTCAGTGTATTTGGTCTGGATTGAAGGGCACGATGGAAGTGAAATCTAACTGATTTACAAACATTTTAATAGCCATAAAGGTACCCCTGATTAGTTATGGAACAGATCTTTTTCTTTTTCTTTTTAACTTACTAAGACCGTTTCATGTTGGGCTGCAGCATAGGTATAAACTTTGGGGGTGCTGAGCTTCCCCCTGGCAACCCTCCAGGCTTTTCTGTGTTGCCTTTCTTGGTGTCAGATTTGTGACCATTGGTTTGTCATAAGCACAGGGTATGTATATTTGCAGATCTTAAAGGGACTGTTCGAAAAGTGAATTTCAAAAATGGGACGCAGCAGGAGATCACCGAGTTACCACTATAACCACTGGCCAACTCCCACCTTTTCCTGGGTTTGCTCCAGCCGAGGGGCGTTGTTAGGGGGTGTCCAGGCCCTTCCTGGAGAGCCCCTCCCTTGGGAGTCCCCCAAGTGTGCAGGAAAAATCTGTTTGCCCCCTAGGTGCCCCTGATGTGCAGATTTAGATATCCGCATGCCGGGGGCGCCTTGGCTATTAGATGTATAGATTTAGGATGCTCACTTTTCCCTGCCAAGGATCCTGCTCCCTTATCAGCTGCACGGCAGCTAAACATTCAAGAGATGTGTCTTTTATCTAGTATAGGGAGGAAGAGATGGGAATAGCTTCACTTGTCTGATTTTTTCAAGTCCATCTGCTTTGTTCCTGTCATTCTCCTTCAGTAATGTCCTAGGAAGCAGCATGAGTGCCTCTTTTCCTGCGCGATCAGTGGGCTCAGCTAGTGCCTTGAGCTTAGCCTCCTTTGCGAAGAGAAAGGGTAAACCTCTTTCACCATATTAGTGACAAAGCAGGGCATCTCTTTACCACCGCTGTGTTTCCCCTTGGCCTCAAAATGAAGTGCGACTCTCCAGTTAATCCAGGTCATTAAACGGGTAAGTTCGAATTGACGGTTTTCTCCTTCTAGTAACTCCAGTAAAGCCTTGAGGAACATGGATTCCCATCGGTTGATGAACGCTGCATAGCCTGGGAATTCCGGGGTGAGGGGAGTGGGGAGAAGCATGAATGAGAGAGATGTCAATACTCTTTTTAAGACCAAAGCTGCCTTCCCTGAACCCTGGCCACCTTAGCTACTGTGTTTAGAAAGCTATGGGTGTAGCTCCCCCCCCCCCCCCACTCTACTGAATGTCCCTCTCCATTCTCTTGGGATGACCTAGTGAAAGTTACTCCAGAATACATGTGCCTAAGGTCACTGTGATAGGCTTACATACCTGGACTACAAGCAAACATCACTGCGGTATCTTCTGGGATAGAAAGATAGTGTGAGAAACAGTCTGTTTGTGGTTCACCACTGTCCGTCTGCAGCCACACGCCTGGATCAATTTCGTCTCCACGGCAGGCCTAGAAACACAGCAAGTGCGCCAGACATTAAATGGCATTTTACTAATTTCCAGCAGTAGTCAGATTGCCAGTGTGTCTGGCCTAAAAAACTAGTCTGGCTCCCATACTCTCCGGAAATGCATCTGATTTCTTCATCATTTGTGGCTAGCCACATGCTGTTACAAGGTTCAGCTCATAAGCAGGATGTTGTTCATTTCTAGCACCTAGAAGCTAGAGTCTGAAATTAAGCCCAAATAATTTACTGGGCTGGATCTACTCAGTCTCACCCAGATCCTCTCCTTACTACACCTCCAGCCCACCATGGCTTTTGTGCATCCAGGTTCCATGATTCTCAGCACAGAGTAGTCAGTAGGGTTGCCAGACCCCAGGTGGGGCCTGGGGATCTCCCACTTTTACAACTGATCCCCAGCTGTTACAACTGATCCCCAGCAGTTCCCCTGGAGAAAATGGCTGCTTTGAAGGGTACACTCTATGGCATTACACTATGCTGAGCCCCCTCCCCTCCCCAAACCCCGCCCTCTCCTGGCTCCACCCCCAAAGTCTCCAGGTATTTTCCAACCCAGACATAACAACCCTAGTAGTCAAAGAGGCCAGCTCCTTTCTTTTTCATCAGTAGAAAAGCTGGGTGGACCCAACCCCTATGTGGCTGCATAACAAATTGACTTAGAAAGTGCAGCTCCATTTTATCTATTCAGATCTGCCTGGCATTCAACATAGGGTGCAAGTTAAAAAACAACCAACCAACCAATATCCAGCCAGATGAAAAGTTCTGGAAAACCCCAAAGTTTGCACACCATTTCTTTTTGTTATTTTGGATGACAGGGCCTCCCCCCCTCAACAGTTATTCATATCAGACACCCCTTAATACACACACATCAGCTATTGTACAGCCATTGATCGAGCAGGAAATACCTTTCCGTTTTATTGTCACTTTCTGTGTTATAATAATAATTATTATCATATGGCAGTGTGTATAGTATAGCCAGGAGATCCTGAGATTGTCTGGCAGCCAGAAGTTCTAACTCTTTAAGCATTATGCACCATTAGGTGGCCAGCTAGACTTGTTTTTAAGGCAAGAGATGTTTCAGAGGTGGTTTGCCATTTCCTGCCTCTGCGTCACGCCCCTGGTATTCCTTGGAGGTCACCCATCCAAATACTAGCCCCTGCTTAGCTTCTGAGATCTGATGGGATCGGGCTATCCTGGACCTAAACTACCCCATGAGCATACACGAAAATCTGGATGTATTTACAGCTCTAACTTCTGATTGCAACCCTTTATAGTTGAAATTCAGGAATTACTTGGCAGAGAGGGGCCCAGGAAACTGCTGTGAAAGGCTACCACAAGCAACCAGAATGTTATCTACAGCACCTGGGATCCAGGCTAATTTTTTTTGTCAATTTTAAAAGCTATTTACTAAACTTTCCCAAATTTACATGAAGTTAAAGGAAACTATATATGTTTGAAAGTTATCCTTAAATTATGGATAAAATATAATCTTTCAAAAAAATTATCTACACATGTCATTCTGATACAAAAAAGACATCTGGTCAAATAAAGAGTTACTTAAGTCCTTCTTGCAAGGTTGGCTGACTATTTCGGTTTTTATTCTGTACACATTTGTGCTGCTGTTTGTCAAGGAATGTGATAATAGGTTGTAATCATCTTGTGTAAGTATCCCCTTCAGATATCCCAACAATAAAATCATTGGATCCAGAGGGATCCAATTTCTATTGTCACACTCAGTGCCTTTTCCCCAAACTGAACAGGTTTAGGGCCAGACTGAAAAAAATAAATACAAAAAAGACCCATGTCAGATGCATGACAGTTCCAAAATGCCATGTACATCAATTTGTGCACACTGAGCAGTGTTAAATAGTGGAACTGTGGTTTTTTTGAACTTCTCTTTCATACCTGCATTATGTTTATATTTCCCCAAATCTGTTGTCTTATTTTAATAATTGTATTCTTGTCATTTTTGATTTAAAATAGATCAAGACACTTTTCACCTAAGTTGTAATAGAACAATGCTATATTTGTGGGAGTTGATAGATTTATTATATGTACTTGGTGCAGAATCTTCTGATAAAGGGCAATTTGTGGATTTGGATGTATTAGATTTTGGTTATCAATTAGGTCATTTCTCTGAACCCTTTCAAAGATTGTATTCCAGGAAGCTATAGAGTATATATACTGTACTGGTTTATGTTTTGGTCAACGACTGTGAATAAAACATATCTGTACTATATTGATATCATGAGTTCAGGAAATGTGATAATACGCAAGCAGGGAATTTCTCAGTACAGAAAAGAAAGTAATGCCTGGAGATTTGTAAGCAGGAAGTTCGATTCTTTTTGCTACCTTTGGCACCTGAGTCATAAAAGTCACACCCGTTACAAAACCGAAATCAAACACATGGTAAGAGGAAATGCATTTCGGTGAAACTCATTTAGGCATTCCCCATCATTGCTACTGTTAAATTGTTACTGTCATTCGTAAAAGTTACTACCTGCAGCTCTGGATATTACCTGTATGAAGAAGATTTTGGGCTTTCCAGCCAGTTTATGGCTCCTTGGTAGAGACAGCGCTTCAAAAATCTGCGTCAGCATAACTGGTTGTCCTTCACAATCAAATATGACCCCTTCCTCTCCATGGCTGGATAGGATGCTTACGAAATAGTCTCCGTGATCTGCATCACATTCTGCAAAGATGTAGGAAAGAGAAGCACAAACGTACCAATAGAAGCTCAGTTCCCCAACCCTCCTTTAGGTGCTCTCTGCAAATTACGGCGTATTCAGTGTTTTTGAGATTCTGTGAAAACTAGGCTTAACTTAAGTACTACAACTATGCCTGTGCTGTATTACTTTGGAGCACATATGGAAAGCTAGGTGTTGGTGTGATGGATTCTAAGGTATCTTTCTCCCTTAGTTATTTTTCTATGTGCAGGGAAGTTTTTGTATGAAGAAGGATTCAACCATGATCACTCACCACCCCTGCAGAAGTGGTACAGTCCCAGTTTACTACCTCAAAGGATACCAGGCTTAAAAAACTGTGTGGTGGAGAATAAAGGGATTTGTGACAGATGTCTTGGTGGGTGGTGCAGAGGTGTCTACAATGCCTTGCCCATCTTCTTCCCTGACAAGATTTCTGTGCTCTTAACAGCTATGTGGTAACTAAAAAATTCCTCCACCTCCAGACACAGTTAAAATATTTTTTCCTGAATTTATAATTGCCACAATGCTTCAATCTTCAGCCCATCCTTAGAGTAAGAGAGCCAGTTTGGTGTAGTGGTTAAGAGTGTGGACTCTAATCAAGGAGAAACGGGTTTGATTCCCCAAGCATCCGCATGCAGCTGCTGTTGGGACTTTGGGTCAGTCACAAATTCTCTCAGAGCTGTTCTCTCAAGAGCAGTCCTCAAAGGAGCTCTCTCAGCCCCACCTACCTCACAGGGTGTCTGTTGTGGGGAGGGGAAGGGAAGGAGATTGTAAGCCACTCTCAGACCCTGAGTGAAGAGTGGGGTATAAATCCAATCTCTTCTTCTTCTAAGATGCCCCAACACTAAGTTGTGCTACTTTACACAGGTTATATAAGTATATGATGGAATGAACTACCCCAGCTTAAGAGGGCATTTGAAAAGGGGCACGCTAGAACATTTATGGAGGCTGTCTGTCAACAGCTGTAATGTATTTATTCATTTAGATAGGTATATCCTGCTCGTCTCCCAAATGGGGACCCAAAGCAGCTTACAACATCATTCTCCCCTTCACCAAGTGGTCTGGCTGTGGCTGCTGGTCGTGCTGGGCCCAGGTGACCGGTGCAGCATCGAGTTGCCACTGCCAGACATGGATGAGTCACGAAAGTTGCATGGTAGTGTGTCACCCAGGTGTGTCCTGCTACAACTGTTGTTATACAGTTAGTAAGTGCTGCTAATGCCAGTAAGGTCAGATATGACATCTAGGACAATTGCGCCCTGTGAGGCAGGCTAGGCTGAATGAGAAGAGAAAAAGAAGAAGAGATTGGATTTATACCCCTGCCCTTCATTCGGAGTCTCAGAGTGGCTTACAAACTCCTTTCCCTTTCCCCTCCCCACAACACACACCCTGTGAGGTAGGTGGGGCTGAGAGAGCTCCGACAGAAACTACCCTTTTAAGGACAGGTCTGACAGAACTATGGCTTGCCCAAGGTCATCCAGCAACTGCAAGTGGAGGAGTGGGGAATCAAACCCAATTCTCCCAGATTAGAGTCTGCGCTCCTAACTACTACACCAAACTAGTCCGAAGTCATCCAGCAAGCTTAATGGCAGAGTGGGGATTCGAATCTGGGTCTCTGTTTAGCCATCCATTTCTTTAGTAATGCTCACAGACCAATTAGTCATAAGCAAATGAAAAAAGATTCAAGATACATATTTTGGCCATATCATGCAGAAGAACTCACTAGAAAAAGCAATTATGCTTGGATTGGTTAGTGGCAAAAGGCAACCTTAGCTGCCAAAGAACACAGTGGCTAGACATCATAAAGGTTGACACCAGCCTGAGCATGGAACCACTCAAAGAAACAGTACAAGATCGGAAAATGTGGAGAGAGCTGGCCCACAGAATCGCCAAGAGTCAAACGTGACTGAATGGCTAACAACAAATTTACATTCTGACTTGCAGCATCCCGGAGTACACAGGGCTCTGGGCGATTTTCAACAGGTTAAAAACATACAAAATACAAACTGAAAGCAAAAGTTTAACCATGGCAAAAGTCACAAGACAAACAGCTTTAAACAATTTAGCTATAAACTACTCCATTTTCAAATGTGAGTTATATTCTGCTTATCTTGGGCAATACGATGTTTATTAGTCAATAAAATATGCAGAATAATACCTAATTTTCCAGATCTCCTTTTCTTATTCCTTATTTGCCCTTTTAATTATTTTATTTAATATAGTTCTACCAGCAGACCTATCCTCCATGAATTCATCTAAACCCCTTCTAAAGCAATCGGAGCCAATGGGCTTCCACACATTTTAGAGGTAGCAAAAACTCCACATATCCATTGTGTGAAGAACTTTTGTGTGGCAAGTTTTGAATCTACTGCCAAGGTCACTGGGCAACCCCATGCCCCAGCTCTGGAGTGATGGGAGGGAGAGGAAGAAGAGAAGAAAAGATTGGATTTATACCCCGCCCTTCACTACCCAAAGGAGTCTCAGAGCAGCTTACAAACTCCTTTCCCTTCCCCTCCCCACAACAGACACCCTGTGAGGTAGGTGGGGCTGAGAGAGCTCTGACAGAAACTGCTCTTTTTCAAGAACAGCTTGGACAGAACTATGGCTTGCCCAAGGTCATCCAGCAGCTGCAAGTAAAGGAGTGGAGAATCAAACCGGTTCTCCCAGATTAGAGTCCACGCACTTAACCGCTACACCAAACTGGCAGACTGATAAAATACTATTAATTGTGTATAGCAAATATCTTGCTGCCTTATTTATGGGGTTGTATCCAATGGTTGGCATGCTATAGCCTGACCTCATCAGATCTTGAAAGCTAAGTAGGGTCAGTACTCGGGAGACCACCAAGGAAGACTCTGCAGAGGAGGGTAATAGCCAACCACCTCTGCTTCTCACTGGAATTGAAAATCCCTTGCAGGGGCTGCCGTAAGTCAGCTGTGACTTGACGGCACTTTACACACACATCCCGTGGTTGGTTTCAGTGGGTGGTGGAGGAGGGCGGGTAATTTCACTTTCACTTCTTGCAGTAGACCCCCCCCAAACACTGTACCCAATGCTGTTCCTGAGGATTCCTTCAACACCAAAGATACCTTTCCAGGGATGTAGCAAGCTGAAGGGGAAACTTTCCATCCCACAAGCAGATCTCCACAAGAAGTCAGCTAGATTCAACACATTGCTTTTGCCACCCCTAATCCCGCCCCCCCACAAAAGTCACCACTGTGGCTGTTTTTCCAGACGCACACACTATAGGTGGGGGGCTCATGGGGCAGGTCAGTGCAGCCCAGGCTTGCTGTTCTGATCACATGCAGTGGTGGCTAGGAGCCCCTCCTGTAATCCTGTATCGCCTTGTTAATCTAAGCAGCAGGTGACAAACCTGGCAAACCGCAATACATACCCTTCTCATAAAGTTCTTTTATTTCCTCAGCTGTCAAGTCATAGTGCAATTGCACGGCATAATTGCAGTCGGATAACGCTTTGAAGAGCCTGTTTGCTTCCTTCACTGCACCAGGTCTAGCCGAGAGCCCATTTGGGCTTCTATAAAACTCATAATTTACAATGAGAAGAGCCCTGTTCTTTCTCTGGTCTGCCATGCTGTGAAAACCCTCAGCCGTCACTATGCAGAATTGTTTGCCAGTGCCAGGTATTCAGCAGGAGCTGCTGATATAGTCTCTGCCCAGCTGACTATGACTCTGCTATAAAGGTGGGGCATTAAAGGAACTGTCATATGCTGTTTGATTAGCTGTCATCCACCGCCAACACTGCCAGTTATGAGCGATATCTATTAAAGTCAAGGGCCATTTGCTAGTAAACGCCATAAAATATCTACCCTTTCCCGGAACACGGGACAGCAGCATCCTGCTCACATGTAGACTCAAGGATAAATTAGATTTAACATAGTTAAAAGTCCTCTCCCTGGTTTTTTCTTTAATTGAAAAGCAGCCTAGGTAGGACAAGATGGGAAGGGGCCTGCTAAACCCTTTCCCTGTTTCCCATTTGTTGGCTGGAAAATCACAATCCCACCTGCCAGGAAAAGACAAGAGGTTCCCATATTCCCGCCCCCCCACCCCCCCGGAAGAAAAGTTGCTTACTCACATGGTCAGACGACTGTCTCCATTACGTCCCATCTGTAAAAGACAGGCTTGCAAAACAGAAGACCCACAAGAGAAGGGGAACTGAAGCAAAGGTAGATCGGGGAGACTGGTTGACTCATTATTTATTTAATTTATAGCCCCGCCCTCCCCACCGGGGCAGGCTCAGGATGGCTTACATAATAATTTTTTTAAAAAACAATTTTTAAGACAATTTAAATCCACATAGAACCTAAAAGTGCTATACATAAATCTTGTATAGAAGACGGCGAGCGATAATCCAGTATTCTCTAAGCAGGTATCATTCAGTACTAATGAAGCCGATGGTACAATCCCAGGGAGGCTCTGATGCTATATTCAGATGTTAAATGTGGCTTCTCAGTCAAATGCCTGCTGGAAGAGCTCCGTCTTACAGGCCCTGCAGAATTGTAGGAAGTTCCACAGGGCCTTGATATCCTCGGGGAGCTCATTCCACCAGCACGGGGCTGCCCTGGAGAAGGCCCTGCCCTGGCCTCTTTAGAGCCAGGGAGAACTAGGTGTTGTGTCCCAGAACAAAATTAGAATTTATTCCTCCAGTTCATCTTCTACGGCTGGCATCCCTCGCAGAAAGGAAGGGTGTGCAATCTCTTGGTGCCCTTTGGACCTCTGGCTGGTGCCTCCTGCCGCGGGCTCAGATCACCTGGCATTTAATGAGGTAGCAGCTCCTTCTTTAGTTAAGGGCGCATTGTAATCTTGGAATAAGAAGCAAGTTACATAGAAGTTTGAGCTACCTTCTTCAGACAATGGCAGAGGCTGTAAGTAAAATGTGGCCTGTTCTCCAAAGAGAAAGGGGAAGGGCCATGGGTAAGTGGGTAGAGCATCAGCTTGGCATGCAGAAGGTCCCAAGTTCAATCCCCAGCATCTCCAGTTAAAAAGGACCAGGCAGCAGGTGATGTGAAAGACCTCTACCCAAGACCCTGGAGGTCTGCTGTCAGTCTGAGTAGACAGTATTGACTGTGATGATCAATGGTCTAAGTCGGTATAAGGCACATGTCCAGGAGCTGGAAGCGGGAGGAAAACTGACACCCAAGTCTCCTTTTCCCATAGGCGCAAGATGTTCTTACAAGCAACAGAACACTGGGTTTCAAAACAGCCTTCAACAGAGACTACTGCAGAACATGACCAAAGGTTTCCTTTTTCTCTCCTCTCCCCCCTCCAAGCTACCAGCCGCCCACACCGCTTTTCAAGGCACCTGTTCCAACATGTTACGATCTTTAGATTTACGACTTCTTCTGCCCCCATCCCCAGCTCACTATTAAAAAAAATTAATTCTAGTTTCTATACTGTTTCACAGCACTAGCTTTTTAGAAGCTCATTTTATAGCCTCCACCCCAGGACAACTATAGGCGCTGCAACTCAAAATGCAGCAACTTATACATGGTGAGAAGAAGAAGAAGAGATTGGATTTATACCCCGCCCTTCACTACCTGAAGGAGTCTCAGAGTGGCTTACAAACTCCTTTCCCTTCCCCTCCCCACAACAGACACCCTGTGAGGTAGGTGGGGCTGAGAGAGCTCTGAGACAACTGTCCTTGAGAGAACAGCTGGTACAGAGCTATGTTCTGGTCTACTCCACATTAGAGAAGCTCTTTCCTTGCAAAAGAGCATTCGTTTGGGTTCACACCACCTTTCCTATGCTCTGAACATAAGAACGTAAGGGAACCCAATGTTGGACCAGGCCAATGTCCCATCCAGTCCAACACCAGGGGCCATCTGGGACAATATGGCCATAGGTTGCCATGACAATCACCACAAATAAGGAGAAAAAAAGAAACCAGTAACTAATAGTGTTTCGGGTAATTGCTCCAGCAAGTAGCCCGTCAGGCTGCAAGTGCTACACCACCACAAGCAGTGTGGTACGATTAAGAAGATAATAATGATATTGGATTTATACCCCGCCCTTCACTTGGAGTCTCAGAGTGGCTTACAAACCCCTTTCCCTTCCCCTCCCCACAACAGACACCCTGTGAGGTAGGTGGGGCTGAGAGAGCTCTTGAGAGAACTGCTCTGACAGAACTATGGCTTACCCAAGGTCATCCAGCAGCTGCAAGTGGAGGAGTGGAGAATAAAACCCACTTCTCCCAGATTAGAGTCCGTACACTTAACCGCTACACCAAACTGGCACTTAAATGATCCTTGTGTGCACTGAAAGTGTTCTGAAGATAAATGAACCAGCACACAACAGCTGGATGTAGCCACATCAGAACTGTGACATGGCCCAGGGAAATGTTTATTAACTGGATCAGTTCACACCAGCAGAATTCCAGGCTTGGCTCATTTGGAGACCCACTTGGCAGCATCAAATGTGGATCAAATTTTTAAAAAACTTCCAAAATGGTCTGCAGGGGAGTGAGGACCTTTCAACAAGCCAAGGCTCAGTTTTTCTTTTTGACGTTATTGACTTTCATTCTGCGGTGTAACTGGACAAGGTCGATGTAGACGTTGCGGTGCAGGACAGCAGAAGCACAGAGCAGGGCACTATGCATCGCTCCCATGAAGCCTCCGATGAGAACATCCTGACCTGGGGGACAAAAGCAGATGTGCTTTAGTCTTTGCTGTACCCTCTTCGCTGCAGTGCTCGCTCTCCCTTGTTCCTGACCAGATTCTATGTCTTCTTAGGGAAAACCCCCCAGAATTCTTACTGCGGTCACCCATTTCCTGATTTAAGGAATCTCAATTAATTAAACATGCATTTCAATAAAGAACAAAACGTGCTTTTGACCTCCGATGATGCAAACCTGTGTTTCAGTTGGTAAAATCGTAGAAGAGGCATTCTATCCTGTGTGAAAGAGGAAGAGGAATGCCTCTTCCAAGACAGCGCTTGCCAGCTGGGATTTGATTTAAGTATTTGCATTTAGCTGTCGCCCAGTTAGTTGAAAGCACCTTTTCCTGATCAAAAGGTTTTTCTTTTTAAATTAACCCGCTGTGTAATCCCAAAGAGGGTTATATCCTTACAAATCCACTGACACCAGTGGAGCTAGAAAGGTGTGTCTCTTCTTACTATGACACTGCAAATGTTGCAGTCAAGAAACAAGCCACAAAATTAACTTGTATAAACTATACTGGCCACAAAATTGGCTTACTGATACAGCTCATATTAGTCACAGACAGGTGTGACAAGCTGGGCAGGTGACTGATCACTGTGCCCAGCTCACTCGAAATCCGGCTCACCCCCTTCCCTTGAAGGTTAACTTTCCTGCAGAGGAAACAAACATATGCAAACACCTCTTTGATACTGAAATGAAGTCTAAGCACCTGTAAACGGAATGAACATAAACTCCCCCACACCCCCATTAGGTCTAATTTTAGATAGAACACAGACGGTACTATATAGTCATGTTATGGTATAGCAACAGATATAACAAGGAATCAATTTGACTTACAGCCATCTTGTTAGGAATGACGCTAAGATACTCTAAAATTTACACCATAGGTTGTCTTGAATTTGTGGCACGATCACACTTGGATTTATTTTTCCTTCATTGGGATGGCAAATGGTCTTAGCACAGGAAGTACTTATTGACCTCAGATTTGTATTATTTTTTGCTACAAGTTCAAGCTAAGATAGGTTGCTTTTTAAACACGTCAACAGTAGTTGCCACCCCTCCTCCATTCCAATCAAGGGGGGGAGCCCTCCAAACTGGCTTCCTATCTTCAGAGCTGCTATTGGCTTTGTGGGAGGGGCACATACTAGTAGATGGAGTTTTCTCCAAGGGGGGGGGAGGATTAAAAAAGGCTCGATGAGCCACATCTCTCTCTCACATACACACATCCCGGTCACATCTGATTTGGCTCCTATTCTGTTTGCAAGGCTGACTTCAGGAAATCTGGATCCTAAACTCCAAAACTGCATGTTACTAACTTAGATGACCTTCAGAGCTACAGAATTTCAATTCTACAAGAGGTGGGCCTCATGAGGACTCTCAAGAGAGCAGAAATTCTACTCCCCCATAACCGTGCCCCCCCCCATCTTTGCCTCTGCTCCGTCTCCACACACAATTGCAACATCTGCACAGGTATCTCTTCTCTGATTCGGAGGATTTTTAACTTTTCAGAAACATCGCCTCTAGACTCAGGCAGCCCCACTGTGCAGATTTTCCAATCCACACATTGGGGCCAACATTGGGAATTAAAACACAGGATCAAAGAGCACTGCTCTTGTTTCCATGGCTGAGGTTTAAAAAAACAACAACACCCATACACACAGAAATCCAAAGAACTTTTGGTCACACAGCTATGAAGTCAGATGATTTTTTTGTTACAATCTGGCACTCTGCATGGAACAACTTCATTCATGTCCCTTGGAGCAGCAGGAATTAAGCTAAGATCTTGACCTTGGTCTTCCACATAATTGACACTATTGACTCCTGTAGAGAACAAGATCAAACAAGATCTTTTCGAAAACCCTAGAGAGCTAATCTGTATCTCGCCTGTTTTCCTTCCTTGTGCCTCTGGGCCCAAAGCTACCTGTAGGGTTTTACATTTTGCAAAGAGGGAAGAACCATCACCGCCAAGGCTCTCTTTATACAACTTATATGTAATAGGATGAGTGGGTAGATGACGATCTGACAGCAATGCTGATTCTGTGAACTTAGGCAGATCGTGACAGGAAGGGCAGGAAGGGCTGCGTAAGTGCTTAGTTCTCACGGCCCTCTCTTACACGCCCAGGGAAATGCTGTTGCCACTTTGGGGCCAGGAAGCAATTTTCTCCAGGCCACTTTGGCCAGGGATCCTGGAGGTTTTTTTGCTATCTTTTGGGCATGGAGCAGGACTCACTGGGTGTGTGTGTGGGGGAGGTTGTTGTGAATTTCCTGCATTGTGCAGGGGGTTGGAGTAGATGACCCGAGAGGTCCCTCCCAACTCTATGATTCTAACAGCTAACTGGCATCCAATACACTCTTCATACCTGGTGAAATGCCCTGCATACTGAAAGCACATTTCTCAGTGCAATGTGATGGGGCCCTACCTAGAAGACCTTGTAATCTAAAATCTGAGACAAGACAAGAAACAAAAATTAGACAGGGGCAGGGATTTTAGAAAGGGGAAGAATATACATTAGTCCCAGTTCTTAGTATCTGGAACAGTCTCCTACATCTAGGAAGCAAAGTGCTTGGCCTCCAAACCCTCTTTATGCAATGTGGACCAATGTCAGTCAGACAACTTGACTGAGGCAACACCACTCCCCAGATAAAACTCACGTCTGAAGACGGCATTAAATGCAAGTTGATCATGGACAGCCCAGTCCAGAACACAAACTATAAATGCTGTTTTCATGTTGTTTTTTTTAAAAAACGTGTTCTTGTCCAAGAAGTTAGATTTTCTGTCTTGTTTCTCTTTGAGGCCCCAGTCCTAGACATACCCAGGCCCAGCATGATGTAGTTATCCATTCTGTGCCCATAAGATGGAGTAGGCTGCAAATTAGAGTGGCTGGGAAAGCAACACACCTGTCAGGTAGAGGTTTGGGACAGGGGTCTGAGGTCTGATTGTGGCCATGACTTCCACTTGCATGCGAGAGAAGCCGTGATTTGCTCCATACATTTCTCCTTGTGGAGCAGCTATGTAATGCTGGTTGGAGAGAGGAGTCCCTGCAGATACATGCTCGATCTGTAGAGAGAGAAAGTGGTGAGCGAGAAAAGGTATCACAGAATACGTTCTTCGTGGGTATCAGAAAACGAAAGCCCTGCAAAGGCCACCATCTTTATGGAAGCCACTCTGGCACCAGCTGGGAGCACAGCCTTCTCAGAGGTGGCCCCAGGATGCTTGTTTAGAATCTGTTCTAGTTTCTTTTTTGGAAGGAGGTGAAGTGTGTTCAGTAGTCCAGAGAGCCAAAATTGGAGGGCTGGGGTTTGAAGGGCTGGACTTTAGTCTTGCTGCTGGTAGGTTTTGTTTGTCTTGGTGGATTAGTTTTAAGGCTGAGCTGTATGCAGCTTTGTAAACAGCAGCTGAGTGGAATGTAAATATATACACCAAGAAAGGAAGTCAGAATCCTACCAATGGGGTATGTTTCAGCCAAGGACCGTTAACAGGCTCCTGACTCCTACTCAAGACAGTGTCGGAGTGTGGCTGTGTTGGTCTGCAGTAGAGCAGCTAGATGTGAGTTTCGTAGCACCTTAGAGGCCAGCAAAATTTTGGTCGAGTCCAGTAGTGCCTTGGAGACCAACAAGATCTTAAAGGTATAAGCTTTCGACTCCACTTTGACTCCTGAAAACCTGTACCCCTAAAGTCTTCTTGGCCTCTAAGGGGCTACTGGATTCGAACTCCTACTCAAATGCCTCTCCCAACTATCAGTGGATTATTATTATAATTCTCACAAGACAGTTCTCAGGCTCAGAGTACATTTCATCCTACTTGTCTGTATAAGCTGTGGGCTACCATGAGACTTCGGAGATACAATAAAAACCTCACATTATATTGACAAAGCTCATATACGATTCATAAACACACCTGCAGCAATAAAATCGGGTTTTTTTTTTAAGTATCTGAAGGATAGAGCAAGGCTTGCTTGTTAGAAGAGAACTGCAGGAGGCCCAGGAACGGCGGAAGGACCCAATCCTGAATTCTAGCTAATTTTGTAGCCTGGCTAGCTACGGACAGAGCTTCTCGGCTGAAATCAAAAGGACGGGACAGCACTCAAGAGTTATTACCTGAAGTTTAAAAGAACCTAGATGACTGTATAAATCATTCCCAACAACCGTATCCTGGAAGTCAAGCTGGAATTTACACTGTTATTTACAGTGGGGAACACATATATACACAGGTTTCTTCCTTCCCTTGCTGGTGCACCACAGGCCTTCTCAAAATTGACCGTACAAACTCGCAGAACAGTGTTAAAAGAACCGGTAGCCCTAATTACCAGTGGTGTACACTACAGTAGTGATCAGGGCTATCAATTCTCTTAACACTGTTCTGCCACCTTGCGTGATCATTTTTGAGAAGACCTGTGGTTCCACTAAAAAAAAGCTTTTTCTTTGTGTTGCCCCCTCCAAACAGTTGACCATGATGTGTTTCACTTAACGATTCCATACATTTAGCTGAACAATGCAGTCATAAAATAAAGACAGCCAGTTTGGTGTAGTGGTTAGGAGTGTGTTTTCTAATCTGGGAGAACCAGGTTTGATTATTCCTCACTCCTCCACATGCAGCTGCTGGTGTGACCTTGGGTCAGTGACAAGTTCTTCCAGAGCTGTTAAGAGCAGTTCTCTCAGAGGTCTCTCAGTCCCACCAACCTCACAGGGTGTCTGTTGTGGGGAGGGGAAGGGAAAGGAGATTGTAAGCTGCTCTGAGACTCCTGTGGGTAGTGAAGGGCAGGGTATAAATCCAATCTCCTCCTCCTCTTCTTCTTCATGACAATTCATATCTGAATACGTTTCATCCCTTAGTTGAACTGGTCATGAAATGAGGAGCGTGGACATGAGCTCAGCTGGGCCCACTTCTATATGCTGTGCCAGCTGAGGGGACAGACTGAATTCAGCTGTAGAAAATCCGTGGTTAATTAAAACACTCAAAATCTTCCCTTACCTTATCTTTTATTTGAGGGTAAATTCCAAAAATGGTTTCCATCAGAGCCTCCACAAAGGTATTTTTAAGATCTTCATACTCCTCTCCCCGCTTGGAGACTCGCTCTTCCTTCCATTCCTCAAACCATTCATATCTTGCAGCTGTCAGGATGACCAGAGTAGACTTGCCTGGAAAGACAAGATGAGGAGGGGGTTCACTTGCATGCGGCTGCCACAAGAGGGCATTTTTCCAGGAGACTGGAAAGAACGTGGGTAGCGCTCCGGGTTGCACTGGGTGCTGGTCCCCCATGTTCTGTTGGCCCAGAGTCCTTGTGCTGGCCCTTTGCCATGCTCCCTAAGCCCTGTCTGCGATTCCAACTGCGACCCCCATACCTGGGTACTTCTTCTCCCACAGGGGGTCCTTAGCCGATGGAGAGGCAACATACACAAAAGGAATAATCTTTGCAGCAGTTTCTCTTGATGAATTCATGTATGATGTGAACCTGTTGAGAAAATGAAAAGACTTCCCCCATGAGTTTGGGCAAAGAAGTAAAAAGAGAAGCATTTTTTCTTATACTGTTATTTTAAAACTTGGGCTGGAGGCTAGCAATAGTTAGAGCAGGGGTGTTGAACTCATTTGTATGGAGGGCTAGATTTGACATAAATTGGACTTTGTTGGGCTGGGCCACGTGTGTCGTAAAATGTAACGCTAGGTAGCAGAGATATAAACTTTATTAAGGACACAAACACAAAGATTTTTTTAACTTAAAATAAAAACATGCCTGAAACATCAGCATTCTTGCAATATTTTGTTTATTTAAAATAGTCTCTGATAACGGACACTTCTTGCTTTGAATTACTGCATCAAAAAGTCTGTGCTGTAGAAATCTGGGAGGGGGAGGAGCTTCAGCCCAGTGCAGGAAGCAGAAGCTTGCCTATCTATCTCTCCTGAGCGGTTGAGAGAGTCTAGGAAAGCAAGCTATGATGCAGTAGCAGCAGAACTGGAGGAAGAAGCAGGAGACAGCCAGTCCCTTGCGGGCCTGATAGAAGCCCTCTGGGGGCCTGATCTGGCCCCCGAGCCGCATGTTTGACACCCCAGAGTTAGAGAGTAATTAAAGTGGGAAGATAAGCTTCTGGCACATACACTGGGAAGGGTGGTGCTTTGGGCTGCAAACCCATGACTGATGATGTTATGTAAGTTTCAGGTGGGTAGCCTTGTAGGTCTGCAGCAGCAGCAGAAGATTCAAGACCAGGAGCACCTTAAGGACCAACTAAGTTTGAGGACAGCAAGAGGAACCATCTCACTGGCACTCCCTCTTTCCTTTTTCCCTCCCATTTTCCCTGCTTCTCCCCCCCCCCCCCCCCCGGAGGCAGACACACAATTGGAACATTGCACCATCTGAGACTGTTTTATCTATTTTGTCTATTATTTATGTATCATTTGTCTTATATATGAATGTTTTTACTCTGTTGTCCACTGCCCTGAGCCCCGTGTACACAGGGGAGGGCGGTTTATAAACTCAAATGATAAATAAATGGAATTTAGAGCAGCTAATGACAAGCCCTGCCTCACAATGGCCCAGTCCACTTTCTGAAGCACTGGTGCGTGCCGTATTGGGGAACTCTGCTCTAAAGTGTTTAGAAGAAAAATAGAGTCTTCAGCCTGTCTAGGGATCGTGGGAGGAGAAGAAAATGGGCTCATACAGCAGAAATTGCATCAACACACTATATGGCATTTGTGGCTATTTTAGCTTTGCTGTTCGCTGCCTTGACTGGTTTCAGAGACGAAATGGATGTTCTGTGTATTCAATGTCATCAGCACACCGATGCAACCAGTATTTTCCAAGCATAAAATCTGCTCATGAGTTCAACAGTAAATTGTGCCAGGAGTAGGAGAAAGATATTCAGGCATTCAAATGCATGCACACACAGTTTTCCGAGTAACTTCTGAAGTCTTGGGTGAAGTCAGAACAAGGCATTCCGCCAAGTTCAGCCCTGATCTACGGAACAAACACACTTATATCAACAAGGTAGTGGGACAGAGGCATTGCGGTCAGCGCTGCTACAAAGCTCAGCTCACAGAGTTAGTGGAGCTTTATGGTAGCTTTTTATTGATAGAAACAGGGAGCTTGGAAGAACAAAGCGAACGTTAGTGACACCTACTGTCTGGTGTCAAGATTGCATCAATGCCCTACTTTGTAAGAGAAAAACGCGGCTCAGTTGTGTACTCCTAAAGACACTGTTCACAGCTGGCAACAAAAACTAACCACATGCACCAGCCCTTTAGATATAGTAATACAAGGCAACAGTGAGTTTGGTCCTTGCGTTTGAATCTGAGCAAACCTATCTGTGCATCTACTTAAACAGAACGAGATAGAAGACTGGACTGTACCACTTTGGCTGCAGATACTCGTTTTGAATGCTCCACCAAAACCAAAACTCCTGTGCAAGTAAACAACTAGCGCATAAGGCAGAAAAGGAGTAACTCAGTGCACTCTTTGTAGTGATAGTTCCTGCAGGAAAATTTTAGAGGTGCATTAAAAATAAAACTATTTCTGGTCCCATCCACCCCCAGCCCAAATTGGTACAGTCCACAATTCTGCCACTGTTTTCTTACATGCATTGAACATACGTGGAGCATTTAGGTCAGCAAGAAGAGTAGCCAAGCCCTGCCCTCTCGTCCCTCGATCCGGCACAGTTCTTTCCCAAGCCTGGCAGAGAAGCTGGAAAAGCCAGGCTGGGCTGCAAGCCCTGTACAGCTGGTATCACTGCAAAAGGGACCAGCAGGCCCAAATTTCAGCAGTCACCATTTCTCCTATTTTGGCCTGAGAGATTTTGTTGCCCCCTCCCCTGTATCAGGATGTCCTTTCAAATTTCCTGAAGCAGTGACTTCCATGGAGGTTGTTTTATTCAAAGAGCTCTATTTTAATCCATTTCTGTACATTCACGCAAGAATCAACATCAAGAAATGATTCCACAGTGTTGACAAGCACAGTCTGATGATCTAAAGTTCTTCTCTGTTGCAGGAGTCTGCCTGGTCTTCTTCACCTCAAATAAAGTGCAAATAAAGTGCAACAAACAATAAATCTTCTTTATGCCTTTCTTGTATTAGTATTGAATTGTAGACAAATAGAATAAAAGGCCACGAATATGCAGACAGGCTTGCTCAAATGCCTGTTTCAATAGGCTTCCTCAGAGCAGAATACATGTAAAAATAAAGGTTTCCCTTGCTCAAAAGACAGTTGAATCTGACTCTAGGGCTGCGGTGCTCATCTCTGTTTCCAAGCTGAAGAGCCAGCGCTGTCCGAAGACGTTTCCATGATCATGCGGCTGGCATGACTAGACACCAAGGTGCACAGAACACTGTTGCCTTCCCACCGAAGCAGCTCTGAGATGGAGTTATACCACTGTGGACGCCTGAAGATCATCGAGTTGGAAATTGTTTGCTGCTACATCATATACTATGCCATCTTATTTGATGATGGAACTATTACTATCACTAGCACTTTAGGACTTAACTGAATGTCTTGAAATGTTTTAAATGTTTTTATGTGGTTTTACGGTACTTGAACCGCCCAATGTAAGCTGCCCTGAGCATGTTTGCGGGGAGGGCGGGATAGAAACGGAATAGATAGATAAAATCTACTTGCAATTTCTTGCTTTCGAACTGCTAGGTTGACAGGAGCTGGGGCCAGAGACGGGAGCTCACTCCATCACACGGCACTCAGGTCTCGAAGTGCCAAGCCACTGACCTTCCGGTCTGCAGTTCAGTGTCTTAACCACTGAGCCACCGTGGCCCCATCTGTAGACTCAGTGCATCTTTTCCTGCTCAGCATTCATCTCCGCCTGTTGTCTCCCTGCGTAATGCTCTCACTCAGTGAAATCTTCTCTTGCTCAGCTTCCTCTCTGTGTATTTTCTCTCAAAGACTTGGATAGTTCTACGTTTGCACTTTATTTGCATTGGATGACGCTTGAGGTGAAGAGGGCCAGGCAGGCTCCTGCAACAGAGAAGACCTTTAGATTAGTGGAATCATTTGTTGATGTTGATTCTTGAGTGAATGTACAGAAATGCACTAATATTTATCTATTTTTGAAAATCCAAAAGAAGAGTGATATTCCCTTCGTAAATATAACACGGTTGTCTTTGACAACTTTCTACTCACTTATCCTGTGATCTCTTTGGTTTTCCTGATTTAAAAAGCTGGCAGGCTCCTACTGCAGACCTCCTCAAAAGCTCAGCCAGCAAGAGAAAGCATTCTCAACTACAAAAGCAAAACTACCCCTTACGCTTCATCAAGGTTGTTCCGCGTGTAGATGTAGTAGTTTTTGGCTTCCAGTCCCAACTCCTCCTTGGAGCCTCTGAGTCCTATGAAGACAGTGAACCCTCCAATTCCGTGCTGCACCATGGACAGCTGGCTCTGAACGCCTGCGGGAGAGGAGACGACACTTTAAGGAAACCCAGACTACAAGAGTATATTGGCTGCACAGAAGCCCTGCAAGTAAAATGCGGACACAAGACAACGCCATCTTGCATTGCAAGCACGGCGGCAAATTTGGAGCAAAATAGGTTTCTTGAATCAGGCAGATGGAAAACATTGCAACTGGTAAGCACAAAGGGGGGCATTCAAAGCAACTAAAAGTAAGGAGTGGTAAAGGAGGTTTCTGCCTCCAACATTAATTTTTACAAAGGTGCCCAAATGCCAACTATTGCAGGTCTGAGACCTCATAATCTGCAACAGAGAAGTCTGGGAAGTTGGCAAAACACATTAATTATAAAGACCTATCACCAGGAAAAGAGCTAAGACCTGTTGTGGTATCATCTGGGGTTCAGTCTCTATTCAGCTTTTGAGGATCTGTGTCAAATTTTCCCCATGGAATGTTAGCTTGGCAAGATGGAGCCTATTCCGTAGAGCAATCTGCCCTTTAGAGTGATCCAAGCTTAAATTAAACTGCAAGATGGTGCTTCAACACAACCAAATTAATGCGCAGAAGAATGCAGGCCAAAGACCATAAGGCCACATGCGCCCATCTAGAAGAATTCAGTGACACAACAAAGGGGCTTAGGGGTCATAAGGGTCACACTAGATTATCAGACAAATAAGAGCTTACAGAGAAATCCTGCGGCCGAGGCAGCTAACATGAACCCAGGACACAACAGGAATCAGGAGTCAGCAGCACTATTTTTGTCTACAGCGTGATGGAGATAATCACTGGAAACTCCACACACCCATATTTCAAATGAGGAAAAGGTTTGCAAAGACAGAGTTCAGAAGATGACTGCCATAGAGAGTTTTCCTAAATCAATAAAAACGCGGCTAGATGGACCAACAGAAAGGTGTTTAAAATTAACTGTTTCTGCCAGGTATAGTGCTAAGAGCTGTAAATGTTAAGCAGTTGAATCGTGACAAGGTATTTTTAAGGGGCATGCAGATTATTGGGCTCTTACAGTCGTTAAGATCAGTATAATTTAAAACAGGGATGATGGGAGTTCCTTGCAACTTAGTACGTGCATCATATTTGTACTCCATAGTTTGAAGTTTGAAAACCTTCCGTGTATGTCTGAAAGATCCCTGTGTGCACACAGCCTACAAACCTTCCATAACTCTACAGTGTAGAAACACCAGCTGTTCTGTGGCCTCTTACCTGGCAAAGTGTGCAACTTCTCTGGCAAGAGCCGCTCATAGGTGTTGAAGACCCCAGCATCCGAAATCACGACAGGAGCAAAGATATGAGTGACATCTGGCCCTTTCTTAATGCTTACGCCTGGAAGAGGCAGAACAAGACCCAAATGAGCAAAGCCCTTGAAGAGTTCCTTCCATGTTATTCAACGGACGACCAAATTTAGCATTGAAGCCAAGGGATGAGTATTTCCTTCACGGCACACAGTGTTGCAAGGATTAATGAAGCCCTTCATGAGCCAGTTTGGTGTAGTGGTTAAGTGCACGGACTCTAATCTGGGAGAACCGGGTTTGATTCCCCACTCCTCCACTTGCACCTGGCTGGATGACCTTGGGCAAGCCATAGTTCTGGCACAGCTGTTCTTGAAAAAGAACAGTTTCTGTTGGAGCTCTCTCAGCCCCACCTACCTCACAGGGTGTCTGTTGTGGGGAGGGGAAGGGAAAAGGAGTTTGTAAGCCACTCTGAGACTCCTTCAGGTAGTGAAGGGTGGGGTATAAATCCAATCTCCTCCTCTTGTTCTTCTTTAGGAGGGGCTGAGACTCAGTGGTAGAGCACCTGCTTGGCATGCAGAAGATCCCAGGTTTATTCCTTGGCATCTCCAGGTAAAAGGATCAGGTGATGGGGAACACCTCCATTAGAGACCCTAGAGAGCTGCTGCCAGTTTGAGTAGACAACACTGACTTTGATGGACCCATGGTCTGATTTGGTATAAGACAGATTCACATGTTCATGTGCCAATCATGTAGGGTAGGCAGAGGTTATTGCCAGACCACAGATAAGGGAGGGGGGAGGTGGTGATGGACTGATGCAGAGACAGGCTGCACAGCATGGCTGGGAGAAGATACAAACTTTGCCCCATTCTTAACTCTCTCCACCATATACTTCACACACAAAACAGTTCATTTATACTATCAGAGCAAGTCTCGTGCTAATGATCAGGTTGGCAGAGCATTAGTGAATACAGCAGGCCAATCAGCATTGCAGAAAATCCTTCGACAGACAGGGGAAGCTTAATGTAATGAATGGAAAGGCTCAGGGAGATAACCCGCTTAAACACCTTCCAGGAAATTTAATGCGGTAGGGAAAGCACCAGCAGAATGCCTTCTTTTGTGGAGTTACAGAAAGGCAAAGCCCTTCTCTTCTTGAGCCCCCTTGCACCAGCCTGTTCAAATCCTACATGAGGACAAAGAACAGTGGTGCACAGATTTATGCTTCTCTCATCTCTGCATCTCCAGGAGAGGGGCACTTCACGGACCACTGCCAGGCAAGGAAGTGTGGTGAATCCCGCTCTAAGGTTTCATCAAGTTCTCTTTTCAGACCCTTCAAATGCCAGGAAGCCAAAAGGAACATGTTCCAGTTTCAACATTGCACATAAACTTAAGAGATGCTCTCTCAGATGTAAGACAGGTTCCACTACATTTCTTTCTTTTTTGGTATTTTTTGCCTTATTGTGTGTCTGTGCCTGGAAGTCATGGTGACTTCTCGTGACTCCTACTGGCGCATGGAGGAAGTTCAGAGAAGTGGCTTGATAGCCTGCCTCTGCCTCCCGGCCCTGGTACTCTTTGGAGGTCTCCCATCCAAATACTTGCCAGGGCCGGCCCTGCCTAGCTTCTGAGATGTGACAAGATGGGGCTTGCTTGGGCTATCCAGGGCAGGGCAGGTTTCACTACCTTTCTCGTAAGGAGCACATACTGGGCTTACCTTCAGCAGGATTTAGCCCTGCAATCCTATTTTGAACATGACAACTGAACCCTAGGATGGGGACAAGGTCGGGGTTTTTTTGGCTGTCAAGTCACAGCTGACTTATGGCGACTCCTGGTGGGGTTTTCAAGGCAAGAAACATTCAGAGGTGGTTTGCCATTGCCTGCCTCTGCGTCACGGCTCTGGTATTCCTCAGCGACCTCCCATCCAAATACTAACCAGGGTCAACCCTGCTTAGTTTCTGACATTGGGCTCACCTGGGCTACAGGTACATGTTTCTCCCAACAGAATGGCCAGAGCAGTGCTTAGAATGTCAGATGAGAATCTGGGAGGATCCTGGTCCAATTCCCCACTCAGTCATAAACCTTACTGGGTGACCTCCTCTGTACATTCACAGCCTAGCCTACCTTACAGGGCTGAGAGGACACAATGAGGATGGGAAAGCCACGTGCAACATCCAGAGCTCTGTGGAGGAAGGTCAGGGTAAAAATGGACTACACAGACATGGGCCATATGTACAAGATGAACGATAAGCGAAGAGCAGTCTGGGAGGGAAATGTTAGTTCCATGTAGGTGTGAGCACCAGAATCTCCGTTAATAGATCAAGCACAGATCCCCTTCTGGCAAACCCAAGGGCTTGCATAAACACATGGGGTTTTAAGTTTCCCCCCATCCTTTGGCTTGTATCCCATTCTCACATGGGGCTTTTGGTGGCCTCCCATCCAAGGACAAGGGCCATATCTGCTTAGCTTCAGGGAAAAAAATCCCCAACAGTATTGTGTTCTCCTGAACTACTCCCCTAGGCAGTTCAAAGAATGATTCTGAAATCCCTCATTTCATGTCCGGATCATTGGGTGGCAGAAGAGACAAAGATCACTGCATTGTCCCCTGGATCAGAGCTCTCTTGCCCCCGTTCATCAGCTCATTTAGTTCAGAGGAGCTTCTGACTTTTCCCCAGTACAGGGGTGACGGATATTCTAAATACATGAGCTGAATTTCCTTCTAGCATTACCCATTTGCCACTTACCTAATACTTACACCTGTCAAAGTGCTTTGTATACATTGTCTTTTAATCCTTGCAACAACCCTATAGAGTAGAAAAGTATTACCATCCTTATATTGCAGACAGGAGGCTAAGGCTAAGACAGACAGGGTAATGTAGGCTACCTAGTTCACAGTGGGGGGAAATAAATCAAAATTCAGTCAGGGAATTCAGACTTAGCCAGTCTTGACATCAAACTCTCAGACACACACACACCAATCCAGTCCAACTCACCACAGGCTTTCCCTTGGAAATCCACCAAAATGCTCTGGACAGGTGCCTTGGTGAGGACAGCCCCCCCAGCCCGTTCAATGATGGGGATGGAGTGGAATGCAATTTCACTGGCTCCCCCTTGAGGATACCAGCCACCTTTCAAGTAGTGGTTATAGATCAGAGCATGCAGAGGGAAGCTGGACTGTGTGGGAATTACTCCTGCAAAAGAAGACGGGAAAGGAAGAAGAAGGATTAGGATGGGGAGAGGGTTAGCAAAGCATAACCGCAGTTCAACAAGAGAAGCCTTCTGTTGGAAACTCAGCAGAGTATAGTGACACAGCACACATATATTTAGCTTTAAGAAAAGTTTACTAAATAACACAAAGGGAAGAGTACATGGAATGAAAATAACAACATCCTGACTAACTAGTTCTAAGCAATGCTCCCTCGAAGCTGTGGAGTCTTGTGAGCAGAAATTCTACTTTGTGAGTTACTGGCATTAAAGTTCGAGTGATCTGGCAACTGCATAAATTAGTTTGCTCTGGAGCCATCCTTCCTGAGCTAAGACAAAAAAGTGTGAGCCAGAGGCTAAAAAACTGTGAGCTAGCTCACACTAAATTAGCTGAGAGGGAACACTGGTTCTAAGTTCCATCTTGTCTAGATCTTAGACCAGATCTGTGTGTGAGAAAAAAAGAAGAGAACTTACCCCAATGCCCCCACCTCCCCCACCTATGTGTCAGACAACATATAACATCCTCACTGTACTAATTAATCAACTGCAGTTCCCAAACTTATCTCATTATGAATAATACCTCCTTTTCTCTGGCGGGAAATACATGCCTAAGACCTAACTGGTTCTAAGCTAACAAGCTAAGAATTAGAACAAAGTTTGAATCCAGTGGCACCTTTAAGACCAACAAAATTTTATTCAAAGTGTAAGCTTTCATGTGCAAAGCACACCTCTTCATTTCATGTCTGAAGAAGTGGGCATTGTACACAAAAGCTTGCACTTTGACTCAAACTTCGTTGGTCTTAAAGGTGCCACTGGACTCAAACTTTGTTCTGCTACTTCAGGCCAACAGGGCTGCCCACCTGAACTTAGCTAAGAATTAGCATACATAAACAAACAGGTTAACTCTTTCATGACTGAAGGAATGACATTTGCAATACCCCAACACCTTCCTACCCTCCCAGCACAAGAACGCAGCCCATTGAGACCTTGCAAATAGGTTCTACTGGCTCATACAGAAATTTACTAGCTCACTGGCCCACATTAGTAATTTGTGACCAGGGTGAAGCTGCCAGGCAAGCTTGATCTGAATATCCTAGTGAGTAGACCCCCCCCCCCTTTTCATTCTTCTCCTAAGATCTGAATAGAAGTGGTAAGAGAGGGGAAAGACTCCATTCGGAGTTTCCCAGAGCACTTCTTGTAGACGTGATGTAAAGTCATAGATCTGTTGCATGCAAGAGCTCAAATCAAGGAGTTTAGTTTACACAGTAGAACTGGACAATCCAGAGGGCTCTTGGCTACGGCTGCCCTGTGTCATCTCTCCCCCACTCTACTATTAACATACAATAAACTCTCAGCATGCTGTAATGTTATGTTAATGTTACGTTATGTCTCTACCAGCAGCAGCCAATGAACCATTTTAACTGTACAATTACCAAGAGAAAAGGAAAGAGAAAGCCTTGACAGATATTTTTTCGTTCCACCTGCAGTTATAGAAGCCCTGCACCTTTAGAGAAAGGGAACTCAACAGATATTGGAGGAGGTCCTGCAGCCCTTTTTTACAATGAAGCTAGGTACAAAGAGCTGGAACAAAGAAAAACAGAGAGATTGAACAGTGCATATGTTTAAAAACAAAATCTCAAAAGTCTTGTTTAACCAGCCAGAACTCTGAAGCTAGAACCTAACTTGTCAGCACAAAAGCCCTCCCCATTAAAAAAAAGTATTTATATGTCTATATTTATATATATATATTTGCAGAACTTTTGTTTCAACCCATTTGCTGTATATTTACTAGCTAAACTCTGAGAAGAGCCTTGGCACAAGGGACTTTTGCAGCCCTTCCTCCAGTCCTCTTAGATGTCCCCCCTCACCCCAACCCTCCCATTCTCTCAAATGTGGGTACAGCAACACCTCTGCCAAGGTGACATGTAGCTCTGCCCTTAAGACAGTGATGTCCCACTGCCATGCAGCCTGCCCACCCAGCATCCTATCACCACTGGTCCACTTCATGCCCGAGAGTGTCCATTTCAGGTCAGGCATTAAAGTTACAAGGCCACAAATGGTATACACCTCTGGGAAGGGGATGTGTTCAGAACTTGGCCGGAGAAAAAAGGAACAACCTGCGAGGTTGAACAGTTTTTATTAGATCTTCTAGATCCCTTAGTGTTTCGTTACATGCTTTGTTAGGGGATCTTACAAAGAAACTTCTCTGGCTCCCACCTTCAACAACTGGATTAACAGTACTAAAAACTCCAGGTACATCATGTGGGACTGTAGACATAGCCAAGAAAACAGAATGTGTGGCATAACATCAGACAAAACTAGATGCTCTTCAGCAGGCCTAGATTTGAAAAGATGCTCCCCATATTTAAATAAGGGCAAGGAGAAGGCATCACTGGGAGGGAACAGGGAGTGGCTAGAGTGCTTAACCCATTCCCCCCTCCACATCTCCATGGCCAGAGTCTTGAGACACAAGCACAAGGCACCCCCTTTCCTCCGCACCCCTCCAGATGTTAGTTCTGACTCACGAGAGAAACGAGACTTCTAGTCAAGGAGCTTTAACCGGATGAAAGGAAAGGAAAGGAGAAACAATGTTATAAGAAACTTCATATCTGTGTGTGTTAGCTAAAGGAACAAGCCTGGGAGGGCACTCCCTCTCACATTCCCCCCACCCACCCCCAAATGCAAGTGGGAATGGGTCAGAGTCACCTACCGTAGGTGGGGAAGATATAGCTGAACACTGCTTTCAAATCTGCATTTGTTGTGAGCCCAGCAATGACTTCTGAAAGACTTTTGGATACCATCCTACAGAATGGAGAGATCAAGGCCAGCAAGCCAGTAGCGTTCAGAAACCTGACCAAGGGCACCGGGAGGATTTTCAGGAGAGTCATGTGGCTACTTCCTCTGGCGATTCTCTACAGAAGGAGAGGGGAGGAAGTTAAAGAGAGTTCTGCCCACGTCTCCAAGATGCGGCTGCAGATTTCGGCGTCCCGAGCATGAGACCAGGATTGTTGACATTCACCTTCACTAAGCAGGAAGAAGCTGTGGTTTTAACACCCTCGATCTAGTGTTGTACCGAACTGTCAAACAGGAATACCAGCTTCTGTAATGAACATTGGTGTTCCAGATTTACCTTGTACGTATGGTTACTTCCTTCCCGTTCAGACCAATTCCAGTCTTGCTACTGAAAGCTACGATGAACTAATTTTGTTTAAAATATCAATTCTGTGTCAAAATACTTTACATTTCCACATTTGGAATGTCTGGCTCTTGTCTGGAAGAAAGGGATTCTTCAGTTTATCAACATTCACATTCAGGTTGTGACGGTTTCCTATTGCAAGGTGCTTTGGGGGCTAATCTGGCTCAGAAGCGGGACACAGATACTATAAATTATAAGCATAAATAATAGCAGATACATTGGATCAGGCCAGAGAGACTATCTTAGCCCAGGATGTTTCCCACAAATGCCCTGGAAGATCTACAAGTGAGGATACAAACCTAAACCAATGCTGCCCATATGAAAATGGTTGAAAGTGGTAAATTGTCTCTGAACATGAAAGTTACATTTATCAAGAGCCAGCATGGTACAGGGGTTAAAGTATCAGGCTGGAATCCAGGTTCTAATTGCCACTCTTCCATGGAAGTTTACTGGGCAACTTTGGGCTAGTTACTCTCTCTAAACATAACCTACCTCTCAGAGTGACAGTTGTCACAAGCATAAAATGGAGGATGGGAGAACAACGTTGAAAGTCATCTTGAATCCCCATTGAAGGGGAAAAGAGGGGTATAAAGAAAATGGGGGGGACTGTTCTACTAAGACAGCTTCAAAAGGATTATTACCTTTACAAGCATCACAAATCTGTCAATAGCAGCAGTTTCACCTGGAAACTGTTTCTTCAAGCCATCAACGTGTTCCTTCTGCCCATTATACATGTAATACTTCTTGCCATTAGCAGGATCTCCCAGAATGACCACATCGCAGGGAGAGTCCATCTTCGCCCACTGGAGTTGTCCATCTGTGAGCTGGTCAACAATCATACGTGAAAAGGAATTCTTCATCATCTGCCCAACATAATGGATACCTGGAAAGCAACTGCAAAGCATTATAATGAAAGACCACGTGTATTTTGGAGAAAACAGTATCCTCATTCCTGAGCATCTATGCCAAGTGCCTTTTTGGGGGTAACTTGCTTAAGGAAATGTACCTGCATAATTTCATGTTCTATAGTTCACTGGTACATCCAAACATCTGTAGGTTCTGCTAGAAAAACTCTTCGATTAGTGTGTGAATTTCTTATCAGAATTCGGTTTTGTTACATATACCCAGTAGGATCAGCAATTCTCAAACTGCAGGCTGTAACCCTCTTGCAGGTGGGTTGAACAGAGTTGCCAACAGACCTGGAGAAAAATGTCCTGTTTCTTTAATAGATATCTTACTGGGTAAGAATAGGAAGTTGAAGCTTTTCATGGAATGGAGGTAAGTAATATCCCATTAAATTTACTAGATGGGCCGGACATTTTTCTTCACATCTGTTGGCAATTCTAGTTACAAGACCAGGAGGGAGAACAGGCCTTTCTGGATAGAGCTAAAAAGGCAAAGAGAAAAAAAAAACAAGTACAGAAAAATGTATTTCCTTCATGCTTCCATTTTCTCCATGGCCTTTTTCCCCCCAAAGGAAAAATTTGGAACATTTGTGGCACCCTTATAAAAAAAATATTTCTGAATTTTTTACTGCTTTGTTTTGGAATAAGGCAAGCTTTACTCACACAAAACGTATAAAATGGGATCTTTTATTTAAGGTAATCTGCAGCATTAGATTATGATCATTGCTGTGTGTGCTGTAGACACCACAACAGATTTCCAAGGGCTTGTTTACTGTTTAAGAGCTGAACTAGATGTTAAGGTGGCCATGACCTTTCGGAGAGGATTCTGCCCATTTAAAAGTGCTGCAAGGGCCCAATCCTGATTGAGCCTCCAGCACAAAAGGGGACCACGAGATCCTGTCTCTGACCACCACGCCTTTCCAAAGGCACAGGGTAGGGAAACAAGATCTCCCTGTGGGCCTGATCAGGATCAGACTCTCACAGCATTTTTAAATGGGCAAAATCCTTCCTAGAATGGGGCTGAGGGCCACAGGTTGGACCCGTGGCCGCCTTAACATCTGATTTGGCTCTAAGTGGGAGTAGTTGGGGCAACAATTAATACACCATAACATATCAACACATTCGAGGATAAGGCATTTAAAAAATTGGTGCTCAAATTCCCATGCTGCCATGGGAAAGAACCTCAATCCCAGTCTTAAAGAACAACCCACTGCAAGCTGTAGTAGTTATGGTGTTGTACTAGGATCCAGAAGACCCGAGTTCAAATTCTGACTCTGCCCTGGAAGCCCACTGGGGGACCTTGGGCCAGTCACACACACTGTCAAGTCTCTCCTACCCCACCGGGTTGTTCCAAGGATAAAATGGAAAAGAGGATAAAACGGGGGAGGGGAGAACAATGTCAGTTGCTTTGGGTCCCCACTGGGGAGAAAGACAGGTATAAATGAAATTTTATTTTTAATTCATTTACTTGATTTATATACTGCCTTTCTCCCCAATGGGAACCCAAAGCGGCTTGCATCATTCTCCTCTCCTCTCTTTTATCCTCACAACAACCCTGTGAGGTAAGTTAGGCTGAGAGAGAGCGATTGGCTCAAGGGCTCCCAGCAGGCTTCCAAGGGAATTTCCCAGATCCTAATCCCAATACTCTAACCACTATACCACACAACACAGTTTAAAAGAGAGAGCTGGAAATGAACGCATATACACACACACACACACACACACACACACTAAGGTGCATGGGACTGGGGGGGGGGGAGAGATGAATAAGATGGGTTGGATTCTGCAAGCATTTTTATTTGTGCAAGAGACCCCTGGAAAAAACTATGCCTGGCATCATAGGACCCACGTGGACAGAAATCCATGCAACATGGGGCTGCAGTGAGGAAGAGGGGCATCGAACAAGACCACCTCTTTGTCCCATGCACGACCTGTCAGGCACAGGGTCTTCCAGCAGCAGCAGCAGCAGCAGCAGGCCAAGGCCAGGCCAAGCTGGAGCTGACCCTCTTGCATGAGACGAAAGTGTGGGATGCCTTAAGCGCCCAGAGATTCCCTTCCTTCCCCGGTCTGGGCTTCTGCTTTGACTCTTGATTTTGATTCGGGGGGAGGCTTTGGGGGTGCTGGAGGTGGACAGGTCCATACATGGACTCCCTGGCAGTGGAAGAGCTGGCAGGACCCAACAGTAGGATAGCTTTTTGCCCGCTTACAAGACTAAAAAAAGCATGAGAAACAAGCAGTGGGGCCAGTTGGTGCACTGGATAAGCCTGCCGGGGGAGACCCAGATTCAAATCCCTGCTCGGCCACAAAAACTCATTGGCTGAAAAGCAAGCTATAGTCCTGATAAAAGTTGTCTGAACACGGGTCTTCATCAGAAACCTCAGAAGCTGAGCAGGGATCTGAACCTGGGTCTTTGTCTAAGGTTTCTTCTTCTGCCCACAATGTAGCCTGTTTGGGCAGACTTACCTACGTCAAACTCAAAGCCCTTCTTATTGAAAGTGTGGCAGCAGCCCCCCGCCTTCCCATGCTGCTCCAGGACCAGCACACGCTGCCCAGCTTTGGAGAGGACCACAGCTGCAGCCAGGCCTCCATAGCCACTCCCAATGACAACGGCATCTAGGCGGTCGGGAACCTTCTCCTGGGAGAATGCTGGAAGGCAGAAGCAAAAGGACACAGTCGGCATCGATTCCTGCTCCAAGAGGATAGGTAGACAAACTAGAATGTTGTAACAGGACTGGGAGGGACCTGCCTTGAAACAGAGCTTGTAACATGGGAGCCACTTTCTTATCAGTTGTGAGGACCTACCCTGGCCCAAGGTCACCCAGCTGGCTGCATGTGGAGGAGTAGGGAATCAAACCCAGTTCTCCAGATTAGAGTCCTCCAGTCTTAACCACAACACCAAACTGGCTCCAGGTCTTTCTGCCTCAGAACGGTATTGAGAGAACCTGGGATAGAAGTCCCATTATGTTCTGCCCTCAATCCAACACTGCACCATGGGATGGATCCTGGGGATGTCTTGAGCGGAGGGAGCTCACGCAAGAAGACCTCTTGGGGCAGTCAGGTGGGATCCCTCTGTACTTTGTCACCAGCAGAGATGTCAGCTGGATCCAACCCATTACGTTAGCTCCTATGCAGTGTTCCCTCTAAGCCAGGGGTGTCAAACATGCGGCCGGGGGCTGGATCAGGCCCCCAGAGGGCTTCTATCAGGCCCGAACTGGAACTGGCCATCTCCTGCTTCCAGTTCTGTTGCTGCTACTGCTGCATCATAGATTGCTTCGCCAGACTCTCTCACTCGCTCAGCCATTTCATGTTTTTCCCCTGGGTCTTAGACACAGAACTCTGAGCATGAGATTTCTGTGGTGAATGTCAAGAAATCAAAAGTAGGGCTGCAGCTTACAGATACACGCCTGAACAGCATACTCAAGATTGCAACAGCACAGACGTTTTGAAGCAATAATTCAGAGCAAGAGGTGTCAGTTATCAGAGACTGTTAAATAAACAAAATATTGCCAGAGTGCTAATGTTTTAAGCATGTTTTTATTTTAAGTTAAAAAAAATCTTTGTGCTTGTGTCATTTATAAAGTTTATATCTCCGCTACCCAGCATTACAGTTTATGACACACATGGTCCGGCCCAACAAGGTCTCATTTATGTCGGATCCGGCCCTCATAACAAATGAGTTCGACACATCTGCTCTAAGCTGTGTAAGTGTGAGCTAGCTCACAGTTTTTTAGCCTCTGGCTCACAGATTTTTGTCTTAGCTCAGGAAGGATGGCTCCAGAGCAAACTAACTGATGCAGCAGCCAAATTGCTCGCTCACAACTTTAATGCCAGGAGCTCATAAAGTAGTATTTTTGCTCACAAGACTCCACAGCTATGTTCCACTTACAGCAGAGCCTTCCACTGGCAAAGGAGGCTTTATCCCCCCAGCAGAAGGCTCCTTGCACTGGCAGGCAGTGGCAGAACAATTCGCAAGATCCAAACCATTTTATTCAAATGGTCTCAGCAGCTCTACAGAACAGAACAGTGACTTCATGACTCAGCAGACAGCCTGTGAGATCAAGGTACAATCCCTGAGCTACTGTTTAATTCCTCCAACCTAGAGAGGTCACACTAGGACTGATCAGTTAGGTAAGACAAAGGACACACATGCCACCACTTAAAGGGGTGATTTAAATCTACCTTTTAAAGAAGAAGTAGCAAAAGGGGTTTTTTATGACAGAGGAAATGCTGTAGCAGGCATCTGATCATTTATTTGACCTTCGACTGGTTTTATACCGCCTTATCTTTTATTTTTGCCCTTGCAGAAACTCCGGCTGAGTTATCTCTGGTGTTCCCTCTAAGCTGAGTGAGTGTGAGCTAGCTCACAATTTTTTAGCCTCTGGCTCACACATTTTTGTCTTAGCTCAGGAAGGATGGCTCCAGAGCAAACTAATTTATGCAGTTGCCAAATTGCTTGCTCGCAACTTTAATGCCAGGAGCTCACGAAGTAGAATTTTTGCTTACAAGACTTCACAGCTTAGAGGGAACACAGGTCACTATCCTGCCATTTCTGTACGTGGAGGACTGAGACAGCAGCTTGATCAAAACCTCTGACCAAGTCCACGACTAAGTAAGAATGATGGCCAAAGTCCCTGATAGCCAAAGTCCATTATTGTGGGTGCTTTCATGCACACTAAATAGTGCAGTTTCAATCCACTTTGTAACTTGATTTTACAGTGTGAAATGGCAAAATCCATTTGCAAATGGATGCAGAAGTGGATTGAAACGGTGTTATTTAGTATGTGTGAAAGTGCATATGTTTCCTATTGCACTACCCTTACTGTAGTATTTGGTACTTACTTGCTACAGTAATACCTTTGTCTATATCTGGGTCCCCAACAACGCTCCCTCTAAGCTGTGGAGTCTTGTGAGCAAAAATTCTACTTTGTGAACTACTGGCATTAAAGTTGCGAGCAAGCGATTTGGCTACTGCATAAATTAGTTTGCTCCGGAGCCGTCCCTCCTGAGCTAAGACAAAAATGAGTGAGCCAGAAGCTAAAAAACTGTGAGCTAGCTCACACTAACTCAGCTTAGCAGGAACACTGGTCCCCAACCTTTCTGAGCCTGCAGGTGCCTATGGAATTCTGACACACTATGGTTGGTGCAGCCACAAAATGGCCACTGCAGGAGGTGGAGAGAGCCACAGCACAGCTGCCACAGCTTACCTTCATGCACACAGTGAAGATCTTTGTTGTGTGGCGCAGCTGCTGCCAAAACAATGTTTTTAAAGATCTGCACAGCCAACCAGACATCCAATGGCCAACCAGAAGCCTTGCTGGGCAAAAGCCCCACCTGGCCTCACACACTATCTAGAAGCAATCAGCGGGCACCAGGAAAGGTGTCAGTGGGGGCCATGGCACCCCTGGGTACCACACTGGGTATCCGTGGTCTAAATTATCCCAGTAATCCAGATAACAGTCTTGCTAGGTCTGCCAGCATTATTATCCTGGCTCTGCAAAAAGGGACTGAAGCCAAGAGACAGCAGCTTGCTCATGGCCAGCTAGTGGGTTTATGTCGGAGATGGGATTTGAACCAGTGGCTTCTCAGCATCTACGTAGCAGTGTTCTTTGGGTTACAGAGGCAAGGCCACAGAACAGCAGCTACAGACTTCATGCGGCAGTTCTAGAGCACCAGAGTACGCCACACAGAAATATGTAAAGCATGAAGGGGGAAAAATGGGTAGACACTGCTGCAGAATTTGGGAGTTACAGGAGCCTGGGGGGCCTTTCTGTTCTATGCCATGCAGGTTTTGCTATCACTGACTCTGGTTGCTTGGTTCTGAAGTCCCATAAGCCTTTTTTGCTGGCAGCCTAGGCGTAAAAAACTAAAGCCTTGCCCTGTAGATGCACCTTTGCCTGAATTCACATTTCATAGCCTTCAAAGCCTAAACACATCTGTCTAGGTCATTTTGACATCGGAGGTAATAAAATATACCTAGGCGAAAGTTCATCCTAGCCAATGTTCATCTTATCAGTTTAAGATGGGCTGATATTTGGCAAGTTTGGTATATTTTAATTAACTCCTCCCTTGATTCCTATTGGCTGAAAGGATTTTTTTTTAAAATTCCCCTACAGACACACTCCCAGGAACTACAGCCCATTGTGACTCCCTGGGGTGAGACCATTAGGCATCCCCAAGGGTTGGGGCTGGGGCAAAGGCATGTGTACCTCTTCTCCTCCATCCTGTCAATGTACCCTTCTGCTGTCTACAGTATCTAAAATACCACTTAAGGCCATAATCCGATGTTCTCTTAAGAGTAAATTCCATTGAACTCAAAGGGACTTTTGAGAACAGCACACAAGGAATCAGGCTGCACATGTAACTAGCAAACAGGAGAAATGGAGGACAGTAAGAATGGGGGGGTGGGGGTGGGATGCTCTGGAAGAAACTACATTCTATGCTCAAAGTCTGTAACTGAAATCTGTCTAAAGGACATTAGAGGCCACAGTCCAGGGAAAAGTAATTTTTAGGTCCATTCCTGTAGCAAAATTAGTTTCAGCAAAACCAGAGAACAGAAACTTCCCTAGACAAAGCCTAATGTTTACTTTCAATTCTGTTCCAAGATCCACTCCTGTATGGTGCATCCTCATTTGGAATACTGTGTACAGTTCTGGTCACTACACCTCAAAAAGGATATTATAGTACTGGGAAAAGTGCAGAAAAGGGCAACTAGAATGATAAAAGGGTCGGAACACTTTCCCTATGAAGAAAGGTTAAAGCGCTTGGGGCTCTTTAGCTTGGAGAAAGATGGCTCAAAGGTGACATGATCAAGGTTTGTAAGATTATGAATGGGATAGGGCAGGTAGAGAAAGAGGTACTTTTCTCCCTTTTTCACATAGAATACAAGAACTCGTGGGCGCTATTGCTGAGCAGTCAGGTTAGGACAGATAATAGGAAGTACTTCTTCACCCAAAGTGTGACTAACACATGGAATTCACCATCACAGGAGGTGGTGGCAGCTACAAGCATGGACGGCTTCAAGAGGAAATTGGATAAACATATGGAGCAGAGGTCCACCAGTGGCTATTAGCCGCGAAGTATAGATAGGAGCTCTCAGTCTGGGGCAAGTGATGCTCTGTATTCTTGGTGCTTTGGGGGGGGGGGGGTGGAACAGTGGGAGGAGGGCTTCCTGCCCCCACTGCTGGATATCCTGGTGGCACCTGGTGTTTTTGGCCACTGTGTGACACAGAGTGTTGCACTGGATGGGCCATTGGCCTGATCCAACATTGCCTTCTCTTACATTCTTATAATGTCTACTCAGTGAGGCTTACACCCAAGAAAGTGTCCTCAAGAGGAAACAGAACTCCACCGGAGCTTTTGAAAACCAAACGGCACCGCGGCCAAGCAACGCCTCCAAAGCCTAGCCGCGACTGCGCCCCCTCCTCCGCCTCTCTCCGGCTACCTTGTTTGAGAACCCGGCTCCGCGCGTCTTTGTCCGTCACCAGAGGCGAGGGCGGCCGCCTGGAGTCCGCCGGGAAGGGGTTCGGAGAGCGGCTCCGACCGCCGAGCGCCTTGTAAAGCGCAAGGAGGAGCGCCGCCGGGACGACCAGATACCCCCACATGATCCTCTCCCACTGAACGCGCCGCTAGCTTGGAACTACGGCCGGCGGCTAAAGAGCACCGGCGCCACAGGCCAGTCGTCCGCCTTCTTCCCTAGGCGAGCCCTGGAGCGCCCCGCCTTTTAAAGGCGCAGACGACGGGTGGACTTGAACTGGCAGCTGAATATTGCAGAGACGCGTCCGTGCCCACGAGGGGTTAAGTGATAATCAAGTGTGTTTTTATCTCACTCTTCTAACATATTTACACGGATCCCCTCTCTAGTCTATATTCTCATGACAACAACCCTGTGAGGTAAGTTAGGCAGAGAGAATGACTCTCTGTGTGAACTAAGGTCACATTAAGAGCCAGCCCAAACACATTATCTGCAGCAAACAAATACGTTGCCCGGTTAAGGAAATCTTCGTTGTTTAATCACGTGCGTTTCAATCTATTAATTACTCTGTTACATCTCTGTTATTTGCACATTTAAGAAAAACCCCTGGTAAAAACAGGCTGTTTCTGGATGGTGCATGCATCCATTTTCAGCAGCAAACTTCATTTGCTTCATTTGAATTCATTGGGATCAGGAAGAGGCCTTCCTGTTTTTCACAAACGAGGAATGTCTTTTCTAAGAAAGTGTGTGCTATGATGAGTACTGGGTTTTTTTTTATGGCTGCCCAATTACCTGGATCAATTTTTTCAGTGCAATTTTAAAATTAACATTGCAGTCCCAGCAACAGCATTGATAGGTACAGAGTCTACTTTGGACATTATTATAAAGGTATGAATGCTTTAATAATGCTTTAATAATGGTACAGAGATTATAGACTATAATGCTATGCAGTACATACTGTCTGTTGCTGTATGTATTATCCTACTATGACATTTCTGCACTGTTTAACATCTTCTGTTGATACTTGCGCTTTGTTTCAGCTTCAGTTCAGATTCTGCCAATCTTAGTCTCTTTACCTTGCTTACCAGATAGCCCATCCTGGTGACTGGACTGACTTACCCTGCGCAATCCATCTATAGCCTCAGTAAGAAAGGCGGACTATAAACAACACAAATTGAATAAATAAATAAATATGACACAAGGGTGTGTGTTAAACTAACAAGCTTCTGTGTTCTTGTACAGTACAATCATAAAAACACTTTCCAATCATAAAAACACTTTCCCAACTGAGTAGGGACTTCAGTAGGATTTTGAGTAGACCTGTTTAAGGTTGCACTGCAAATTTCTTAGGTTGTAACCCAGGCCACACTTGGTTGGGATTAAGCCCACACAATGTAATGATATTTATATCTGGGTATACAAATATAGGATCATGCTTTACATTAAGTACATGTTACGCTATGCACACAGCCAACGTTTTACTGTAGTTGAACTCAGTACTGAGTTCTACAGTTCAGTACTGCATAAGGTACTATCTACAGTTATTACCAAGGATGCATCTTTAAAAATCCTTTCAAAATTTTAAATACATCTGTATGGGTTTAAGTGTTAGAACAAATATTGTACTTATAACATGTCATTGCATTTTTAGTGTGTACACTCAAGATGCTTTAAATAGCATTGCCAATTAAGAAACTTAGTTGATGACTCATGTTAGTTTAATTAAGGCATACATTTGCATTTGAATGAAACAGCAGATTTAAAGAGGAAAATATACTTTGCTTTTTGATGTCACCAGGCTCATCATAGGAGAGGTAAGAGAGACTGTGGCATTTGAAGAATTTAGAGAAAGGTATTAACAGTAGGTTATATGCTACTAATTTGTACAGATGTTAAAAACTCTTTTGCTCCAAATCAGGTTGCCCTTCTAATAAAAAAAAAATCAATTGATTATCCAACGTTTATTACACATTTAGAAAACTTCCCACCAGTCCATCTGCTTCTACACTTAACAAAGATACTTCAAAATCTTGAGTATAACTCTGCTTGGGATTGCATTCGTAGTAAACAGAGGGTGTTCCCCCAGCACTTTCAACCTAAAAGTCTTTCACTTTAGATACCAGGGACTGATACTTCTGGAGGGGAAGCATATGCTCTATTACAATCCCTCTCTAAGTATATACAACAAATACATCCATCACATCAGGAGACTGAGTTACTGATGTTTACAGCTGTTGTGGGCATTGCCGTGCTTATCTTGTGCACCCTGAGATTTAAACAGAAATGTCAGTCAGGCTGTACTTCTTGCATTTCCGGGCTTTGTAAACTACCGTTCACAATCTTTATATGCAAGGCCCACCCAAGCATAATTTCTGGGGATCAGGTGCAAACATGTAAAACACTGCTCAGTCCCATCCCATCCAATCTCATAAATTGTGAAAGGGAAAAAAAATCTATTTTTGAAATAAAAATGGACAGCAACATAACAATGGGCTTGCAACCCAAGCTGAGCCCGCCTGGACTGTGGTAAAGCGTGTCAATAGGTAACACAAGACTCTTAACAATGTAGTCCTAAATAAAGTTATTCCAGTCTCAACGCGCTAAAATCAATGGATTGAGACTGGAGTAACGCTGCAGGGGATTGCACTGTTAAATTTGTTTTTGTGCAAAAGACTATCATAGCTACCGCTCTGCAGTAATGATGGAGGAACAGGTCTGCACATGCTCAGAGGCATGGTTGTTGTAATGAAATATTACTACCACTGTTACCGTCGCAATTACCAATGAAAAGTATTTCACATAATTCCTGTTTTCTTGGCTGATGAACTCTCCTGCAATATATGGTTTCCGGAGTCCGTCCCAAATTAGACGCAGCCTGTTGTTAATTCCTCCCAGATCATCCAGCTAGCAATCCGAAACGCCGTAACATCCCTCCCGCCCCGCACTCAGTGGGGTTTACTCCCGAGTAAGCAACTTTATGACGGGGCGGCAGAGTCTTTTACACCGCTCTGCGGCGAAATCCCGTCTCGCACAGGGCCATTTTGCCGGGCAAGAACACCACCAACGAGTGTCGCACTCTTTAAACGGACGTGGCCACGAAAGCGATAAACGGTGCAGTGTGTCGGAAGGCAGGCGCCTGGGAACTTCAACTCCCAGCCTGCAAAGCGACGCGCAGGCGCCGTTGAACCGTGTGAGGTGTGGGGGTGGCTAGCGCCAGAGCTGAGATTGGAGGAAAAACTGAGGGGGAGAAAATTCCGTTGTTCGGCCCGGCTTGTCTGGAATGACGCCTCCGTGGGTGCGTTGCTGGGATGGGGGGCGAGAAGCGAGGGGAGGCAGGGGAGCGGGGCGGCCGATAGGCAAGAAGGTGGGGGCGTGACGCGTGACTGGCATGTGTGAATTCACGTACACGTGTGTATATATAGCTCTCTCTGCAGGGTAGGGTAGAAGGGGGTGGAGTGTATGCAACTGGCAGTTGTGCAGTAGACACCTCTAGTGCTATGGGGGAAGGGGCTGTGTAGGGGTTTTTTTCTGAGGGGGGCCTGTTATTGGCCCGGGAGCCATGTTGCCAAATTCACACTGGCCTCCGTGTAGGGGAGGGTGTCCACCAGTCGACCCGCTGCTGCCCCTTCTGGTAGGGGTGTGATCTGCAGAAATCCTGGCATGAAGCAAAACCTCTTGTCAGTCGCTGCAGGTCAGGCTCCCTTCCACAGACAGGGCTTCTTCAAAAGTTGGCCGCTCTGCTGAGGGGTGGCCAACTTTTTCCCTGGGAGGGCTCCTCCTACCATGGTTGTGTAATGGCTGGAAAGCTGCAGGAGAAGCGGCTGGTGCTTTTTCTGGTAGGGGGATTCAGAATGGGGGAAAGGATTTGCTGGGGGTGGCCAGAACATAGCCTGGAGAAAGGGTGCCTTTAAATAGCCTCATGCAGTGGGGCAACAGCAGCTTTTCTCCTCTGGTCCCTTCAGCCATTCTCCATTTTCCTGCCTGCTGTGTAGTTCATCTTTTTACAGCAGGCAGGCAGAAGGAGGCAGAAAGCAGTCTTGATGGAGGACTAGGGGAGAGGTGCTGCAGCTGCCTCTTTACCTGCTGCAGAAGGGGCTTTGAAGGTTTGCATTGCAGACCTATGGATTGCAACCTGGCACTTCCTGATATCTGCCAGGTATACAGCTGCTCAAAGCATAAGTGTCTGTATAGTCAACAAGTTGGCATCCTTTGACTGGGGAGGGAAATGCAGATGCATGCAGGCTTCTCCAGTAGTTCCTCTTGAACTGGGAACTCCCAGGGGCCCCTGGTGAGCTGCTGAACTCGATGGACCTTTTGCATTAATGCAGCACTGAGCAAACAGCCCTTGCTGGCGAGTGTCAGTTTGCAAGGCTTAAATCTGACATGTCATGCATGTCAGTCACACTGGATTTGTGGCTGATAGCACTCAGGTAGTGACCAAAGAACGCACAGTTTAGATGAAACTCTTGACGTATGGTTATCTTTAGAGCAGCAGTTTCCTTTATGGTAAGCAACTGTCATGCCATTTGACTGTGTTCTGTATTCCCTCATAGAAACCTGGGTGCCTTTGGGAGGTGATCATTCATTCCCTGGTGACCGTGATCTCATTCTTTCCATTAGGGTATGAACAGATGCAGCACAGACAACCGCCGGTTTGAAGAGCAAGATGTTTCTTTCCCAGCTTTCAAATCTGTACCTGTGCGTATTCTAGTTACTAACTGCTAACCTCTCAGTCCCCTGCAGTGGACACCTGTTGCACTCAGAATGCACAGCAGCTGTGGTGGGGTGATGATGTGCCAACCAACTTCATCATGGTCATTTCTGTTCAGCCCAGATCCTGGTGTTTCTAATGTTTTACGAAGGATTTCTCATGTGTTTGTGCATCATTTCAGTTGTCCTTACTATAGCCCTGTACGTAAAATCAGTATTGCTGTCCTCATGTTTCAGATGGGAAGCTGAAGCCCACTTATTGACAGTGTCTAAGACCACTGATTGGTAGTGGCCAAGGCAAGATTCCAACTAGAGTTTATATTCCAGTTCATACGCATAGACATTAGACCACAATTCTAGGCTTAGACCATAACAGAGAGCAATCTGAAACCGGTCTACTCAGAATTCTATTCATATTTATTCTGTGGTTTCTCTTAGGCTCATTTAAAAAATGAGCTTCGTCAATTATATGAATTTTAGTTGATTATGTGATGTGCCTACATGTTTGCATTCGAGGAAAACAATAGTTCTCAATTAAATAAAAATCTTTGGCATAGTGATTAGGTGTGTGGATTCTAATCTGGGAGAATCGGGTTTGATTCCCCATTCCTCCACATGCAGCTGCTGGTGTGACCTTGGGTCAGTCACAGTTATCTCAGAGCTGTTCTGGAAAGAGTAGTTCTTGAGAGAGCTCTCTCAGCCCCACCTATCTCACAGGGTGTCTGTTGTGGGGAGGGGAAGGGAAAGGAGATTGTAAGATGCTCTGAGACTCCTTCAGGTATTGAAGGGCAGGGTATAAATCCAATCTCTTCTTCTTTTCTTTTTAGATAATGCCCATGTATGTTACAGCAGGCATCCAGTCTGAAGAGGCTCCTGTGTTTGAGAGGAGGATCTCTTCTATGGGCGTGGATTAGAAAGAACTTGCAGTTAAAAAAAATTGAGTTTTTAAAAAATCTGCTACTGAATTAAGTAGGAGTTCTTTTTAGATCAGTTGAAGAGCTTTGATAATTTCAGCTAAATGAACACTGCATCTTATTAAGCATTTGGGGATTTTAAAAATTGTGCTAAAACAAAATTAGGAATACTTAGTTTTTTACATCCTATTCTACAGCAAATTTTAAAATGGTAGAATCTGCAATGAGTAATACAAAACCTAAAATAAGTAGCCTTAAAAACCCTAATCCTTTAAAAGTCAGCCAGCAGGCTCCAGTGTCTTAAAACACAATAATTTAAAAAATAAATAAAAGTAGCCATGACCATCATCAAAGCGTTCTTCAAGACCAGCAGTTCCACAATTCTGCAGGGGGGGAAAAAGATTTAAAAACTTGCAGACTGAAAACTCCTTGAAACAGGGCCACCTTCAGTAGCCAGCCAAAGGTGAACAGGGAGGGTGTCCTGCAAGCTTCTCTTAGGAGAGCACTCCAGAACGGTTACTTCCAAGACCCCCGCCCCATAGTTACCCACCATTCTTCACACGGTGGGAGCACATGGGAGAAGACTTCCAGTGATGAGGAAGGTCTCCATGCAAGACTAGATGGAGCATTAGGATGAGAAACGCTTTTGCAAAGAAGACTCCTGCCAGGTTCATGGACTGTGTGTTGCATTTTGACTCCCCTCCCCTTTTTTTGTTCTAGATTTCTGCCTTGAAGCAGAATGGGCTCCTGCAGTCTCTGTCCGCAGCGGCCAATGGATGCAGAGAAGTGGGTAAGGATTCAGTGGACTGGATTCTTGAGTTTGCTGGCGATGGAGGTGCTATAGCTATACAGTAGCCAGATTGCTTTTATGGTAGGGTTGTCAGCTCTAGGTTAGGAAATTCCTGGAGATTCCTGGGGGTGGGGTTTGGGGAGGGGAAAGACATCAGCAGGGAATAATGCCATAGAGTCAGTTCTCCACAGCAGCCATTTTCTCCAGGGGAGCTGATCTTGGTCATTTGGAGATCAGATGTAATAGCAGGAGATCTCCCGGTGCCACCTGGAGGCTGGCAACCCTACTTTATGGTGATTTCCCTTGAGCACTCTGAAGAAGTTGGATAGAAACATGAAGAAGGATGGTGTTGGCAGATTGCACCTAGGGACTGTTCATGTATGCTAGTGGTGAAAAGTGCTGTCAAGTCACAGTCGACTTATGGCAGCCCTGTCAGGCTTTCAAGGCAAGAGACATTCAGCAGTGGTTTGCCATTGCCTGCCTCTGCATAGCAACCCTGGAGTTACATGGTGGTCTCCCATTCAGTACAATCCAGGACCGAGCCTGCTTAGCTTTTGAGATCTGATGAGATCAGGCTAGCCTGGGCCTTAGCCTCCAAGCATCCACACCCTGACTTCTGTATTGCCCTCTCTCTGGGAATGCTACTTTTGTAGACAGCTGCACATGGCTGCAGCCGCCAGAGCCAGGGCATTTCTCTGCTATTTGTGATTGCTCCCTGCTCATGGTAAAGGAATCGCCTGACTTGTTCCCAGCCGCTTGCAACTTTGCAGGCAACCATTGAAAGAGGAAAATGCTTGGCATGGTAGCTTCTACTCATGGGAAAGAAGATGGGTTGTTCGTTTGCCATGAGCAGAGAACAGCAGACGCCAAAGGCTTGAGTGCATCGGTTCTCTTGGGCAGTAGATAAGCCAGAAATCCTTGTATTAATATCCTTGTGTTCCTCACAACCACTGCACATTGCACATGTATCACCTGAGTAGCTGTATGTCAACCTTGACTTATAAGCCTGCTACAACCATTGCTCTGACGGTTTCTGGTGTCTAATTCCTTAGTGCTTTGGTAGGTAATAGGGTACATTCCTCTACAGTTTGCAGCCTCGAATAAATCAACTTGTGGCACAACCTTATGGTGTCTGATGAAGTAAGCTTTGACTCACAAAAGTATGTACCCTACTGGACTCAAATTTTGTTCTACTGCTATAGTCTTAACATGGCTACTGACCTGAAACCCTTCATATGTTTTCTTGTTTAATAAGTCCTGCTGAGTTCAATGGGCTTGTTCATAAGTATGCATAGGATTACAAAATATTTAAAAATACTTGAAAAATCTTGCTTAAAATCTGGCTTTCATGTTTCCCCATAAATATTATTGAGGAGGAAACAGAGAATTTATACACTTCTGCACACGTACTTTAAGTGGAGCTTTTAAAAGCAAAACAGTGTAGATTCTGCAAGTTTCTAGGCATAATATTGGGCTTGACACTTTATCAATATTTTCATTTTGAATTACAAATAAGTACATTTAGTTAAAAGTATACTGCCTTGTTGCTCCATATTGGAAGAGTTCTTGAAGGTTCTGGAAGCTGTGAAATTTGTGTAAATGACATGGAGGCAGTTGTGTGTTGAATAAGACTCCCCCCCATCCTTTTTTAAAAGAAGTCTTGGGTCTTAAAACTTCAAATGATGTAAATGGTTCTGAAGTTTGCTACAGTGGAATTCCACCTCTCTCTGTTTCTTTGTTGCCAGATATTACCGAAGAGGTACGGCGAGCCCGAGAAGAATGGGAGGCTGTGGAAAACATCCATCCAGGAGGTATGGCTATAACATTTCCTTTGGAGTGGAGACCAATTCAGCATTGAAATAGAATCTTCTTGGTGACAGGAAGTACTGTGGCATTACCACACCCAGAAAATGTTCCTCCTAACAACATAATAGTAGTAAAAATTGTAGAAATGGTGCAGTCCAGGAATTCTTAATTTAAAAGTCTGTGTCTCATGTTTCTATCATGCTTTTCCTCCAAGGAGCTCAGAGACTGGGTTTCTCCCCTCCATTTTATCCATATTACAGTCCTGTGAGGTAGGTTAGGCTGAGGGGAGAGTAACTGGTCCAAGGTCACCTGGTGAACTTGATAACTCAGTGGAGATCTGAACCCTGGTCCTAGCCCAGCGCTCTTAACTGCTTCCCTGCACTAGTTTTCATATGTAAGGGACTAGGAGCTTCTTGGGTAATTCACACACATTGCGCATTGTTTAGCACTGTAAGAATAAGGAATCCATGATACAGCTAGTCATGGAATCTGGAATCTTAGGTGGTCAATGGTATGAGCAGGCTCCATAGGTCTTCACCCATGGTGTGTATGAACTATATCCTTCGAGAGCCATGCAATTTCATGGCCAAAGCTAATAACACAAGGATAAGCCCTAGGAATTGGATGAGAATGAACACTGCTTCAATTCTCTCCAGTCCTTCTTACAAGCAAAGTGCTCCTTGACTGCAGCTAATTGGGAACTGTGGCATGGCTACTTTGGATTTTTATATTATCCCGTTACGGTCTGGTACATCCATAAATTTATTTGTAGTGTTCAGGATAATTTGTGGCACTGTATGATGATGATTGAAAGGGGTAAGTTGAAAGTGTGGTTGCCAACTGGCCTTGAGAAAAATGTACCTTTAACAAAGATTTAATCAGTGGAAATGGCCAGTTGAAACTTTCCATGGGATGGAGCTAAGGAACATCCCGTTATGCCTCTGTTAAAGTCACAGTATGCTTTTCTCAAGGCCTGCTGAAAATACCACTATATGGTATGACTGCTAGAATTCCAGAGCTGGATTCTGACATAACAGAGCTGTAGTATTTAACTGGAATTTGTCAGGAAGTGTCTTTAGGATTGCGGACTCAGTGAGACTAAGCGGACAGGTCTTCCAGCACAATGTCCTGCAGCCTGAATAAAATGTCAGGAGTTAAAATCCCCCTCAGAACTTATTATATGACCCTTCACAAATTGGTAGAAGCCCAGGGGCCACTACTTGGCCATAGTTGGCAATTTAACAAACAGAATCAAGTACAGTTTTTTGGCAGTGAGTGATGGAACCTCTTTCCCCTTCCTTTAATAATATATTTTGCTCCTTATAGTTGATTGTTGGCATGTTTACTCAGAAGTAAGCATCAAGTGGGGCATACTACCAAGTAAATGAGCGCAGGATTTGTAGCCTTAAGGTGAAGGGAACTAACTAGTGACAGAAGAAAGCTTTTGCTAGTAATTTATTTAATAACTGGGATCGAGTAACGTTTCTGTCAGAGCGATTTCTCCTCCCCTCCCTTCTTGCTAGGGGCATGCTTGAGAGAGAAACCACGTTATTTAATTGGCATGCTTGAGAGATTTAATTTGCTTCCAGTTGGTTCCCCCATGACAGGAATATATATTGGGGGGGGGGGGGCAGAATGAATTGAAATAGATTCAGATCCCCCATGACATTAAAATCAAAGTAGTGCTGTCTTCCTATAAAAGAAAAAAAAAGCTTGCCAGGGACTGCCAAATCTTTGCTTGCTGAAGCATTTGGGGCCAAACTATGCATTACATCTGACATGTGTTGGGTTGGAGCTCCCCCAGCCCCACCTGTGTCCTTTGTTCAAGACAGATGTGCAATTGGGGAACTAATGCTCCCAAGTGCACTGGGGTCCAATTCATATTGGGCTTGTGGCCCTAGGGGAGGAGGGGCTTCAGCCTCTCCACCCATGCTGTTTTATCAAGCTGAAATGGGCGTGGGGCGGGGACTCTACTTGCCCCACAGTTGGGCAGATGTTCCCCCACAGCTGTTGCCGATCAGGAAAGTGGCAAGAGGAGGGAATCCTGATCTGCCCGAGCTGCAGGCCCAAGCTGACCTGGACCCTTATGTACTTGGGAACGTTAGTTCCTCCATATCATGTTCTGTCTTTTAAAAGAACATAGCTGAGGCCAGAGGAACCCCAACCTGACTCATCAGAGGTGACATCTAGATTGGCTGCTTCCAGCCAGCAAGCGCAGGGCAGGAAAGATAACCAACAACTCCTGTGCTGTACCGATCATATTCTTTCCTCTGTCCGCTGCCACTGTCGCTGCTGCCTTGGCTCATTGGGCAAAGGGTGTGTGTGTGTGAGTGAGAGAGAGAGAATGGGCCAAAAAGCAATGTGCTGCAGGCAGTGTATGCCTTCTTTCTCTTTGCTGTCAGTTTCATAACCACCAGACGTGAAAGAGCGCCAGGTTTCTTCCTGTGCTTGCCCAGAAAGTGCTGAGCGAGTGCATGAACTGCAAGTGCAGTTGAAGGCAGTTTTATTTAGGACTGAATTTAGGTTTGTTTAGCTTTTATTATTGGCAGTCCTAGCTGGAGTTTTTAAACTGGGACTTTTATGGGTTTTATAATAGTTGTTTTTGTTGTTTTGGTTTTGTGTGTGTAATGTTTTATTTATTTTGTAAGCTGCCTTGAGTTCCACAAGGGAGAAAGGCAGCTAATGAATACTTTCAATAAATGAAATCCTGTGATCTGTGTGAGGGTGCCAAGAAGCTTGAAATTTAAAGAAACCAAAAAAGAGCCAAGAAGAGGCAGGCTACAAGCAACAGATAGTTACGTCCCCCCCCCCCCCCGGCTGCTGGTACACAGGGAGGGGCACACAGTTAGCTTGTGAGCCATTGTGTACAAATCTCTGTTATGCTAACTCATCCTTAGCAGCTCTTAACAAAAATGTCTTATTTTTCTGAGGGTTCTGAAGACTAAAATGAATGGCATCAGCTGTGTGGCAGCATCAGCTCTGTCTGTATGATTTGATTTTGATGGATGAAAGATGTATTTTTTTAATTAATTGCTTTATTTTTACCCTGCCTTTCTTGCCAGTGGGAACTCAAACTGGTTTTTGTCGTTCCCCCATTTTATCCTTGCCGCAGCCCTGTGAAGTGGGCTTAGACTGCCACACCATGGAAGCTGAGAGTGCGGGACTGACCCAAAGACATCTGGTGTGCTTCCATGGTGTGGCAGTCTAAGCCCACTGATTTCAGTGGGCTTAGACTGGAGTAACTCTGCACAGGATTGCATTGTGGGACTCCCAGATCCTAGTCTGACAGGAGCTACTACACCCTGCTGGCTGTCAAAGATGTCAACGAAATCATTGAAGACTAGCAAAAGGTTACAGCCCCCATCCTACCGACATCAAGGCTGTAATGCTTGTAGTTGCTCACTTTTGCTTCATATCCATCAGTCAGTGAGCCTGTTAAGGACACTTCAAACAAACACAGAAAGAGCATTGCAAGTGCTCAGAAAATAACTGACACTGTAACAGCAAGTGGAGAATCATTTGCGGAAATTCTCAAACTCGACCTAGTGCCAATCAACAGTTTGACAGGACTGTGATGGCTTTGCAACAGAATGTGTTTAGCTGGTGCTGTTGTTAGAACTGGAGGAAAACTGATGGATCGTGGACTCCAAATTCACAAGGATATCACCACTTCCTACATGCACTGTTAATTGTATGTCTGCAGTTTGGCAGCTGAGAGAAGACATCTCACCAAATTCCAATACATGTTTTGAAAGTTTGTGGCAGTATTGCACTCACATTGGTGTTGTGCAGCAGATTGACTTCATCTCTGCTAGTGACATTGACACCCTCAATCAAAGAATAAAAAAGTCACAGAAGGTCTGGAATTAGCTACCATTGGAACATTATGCAACTGTTCCTATTCAGCTTCACGGTCTTTAGTCATCCTGTAAGTACAAGGAAATGATGAGGACAGTTGCAGAATCTGAAGCCTTGGTGTCTTTGCCAAGTACGCTACACTGCTAGACCTCAATGAGGAATTCACTCCTCCAGCTTTATTCCGCTCATTACCATTCACAAATATGGTGTACTCTCTGCTACCATCAATAGGTCACTAGAAGCATGGCCGTCTGACACCCTGCAGTCAGGTCCTCTATTAAAAAATCAAAATTCAGTACCTCACCCCTAACTAGAGGTTCATTTGTGAACAAGTTAAACAGCATAGGTTTCCATTAAATTGGATAAAATATGATTAGTTCAAGATCACAAGAAGAGAGGCCTTCTTGACCGTCCTATTGATGAAAGAGGTTTGATGAATAGATGAGAGAGAGACTGTTTAGTGGCAGCCCCATGATTGTGGAACAACCTCCCCAAGGAGGTGTGCCTGTCCCCCACACTCTTGATCTTCAGGAGGTTTTTATTGTTGTTTAGGTTGTAAGCTGCCTTGAGTTTCTGTAAGGTAGAAAGGTGTCTGATAAATGTTATGAACAAATAAATTTTTGCCTGTGATAGATTAATTGATTTAATGGTCGCCAGCTGCCTCATGCACCTATCTTGTCTCCCTCTTTTGCAACTGTAGGAATTTTGGAGAAGCCTCCTGGGCCCATACCCTTAATCTCGTTCAACGAAGCATTGCAGCATTTTCAGACAGCAGATCTCTCTGACTGCAGGGTACGTATGCGCCCACGGGGACTGATTAAACAGTTGTGTCGCTTAAATATTTCAGGCATTCAAAATGCTCTGCTGACAGGAACTGCTCAGTCCTCAAACCTTTCCTGAGGTGAGTAGTCTTACTTCATTTTGATGAGAGAGTGCTCATGTTACTAGAGTAGAGCTGGTAGCATAAATCTCCTTTCCCCACCCCATTAATCTGTGGCTGTCTTCTTGCTAAGGAACATGCAGGACTGAAAGTTCCGTGCTGTAAGTCACTGTCATGGGAGAGGTCTCTCTGTTATTGGTGGGCCACTTTATGCTAGCTAATATAGAAGCAGTAACTCTCCTGGCAAACAGAAATTGGTGTTGTATGTTGTTAAAAGAATTCCTCATTGACCCATCCTGGCCATAGCAGAAGCCAGCTCCTCAAGCTGTCACTTGCTTTTCACCTTTAGTTTGTTCCTCTTTTTCCTTACTTGATAGTCTCAACCAGTTCTATGGAAGCCCAGCTTGTAGTGCCTTCACACTTCCTAGCCTAGAGGCGTAATTAGCACCTTTAGGATCTTGTCCCTTACCCCAAAGTTCTAGATTGAGAATTTCTGTCATTCCGTTACAAGGCCCTTGTATGTCTCTCCCTTGGTGCAGGGTTTTAAATGCAGTGATAAGGCTCTGGGAGGAAAGAAACATCTAACAAGTTTTCTCAGTTTGCAGCTTTTGCACCAAGAGACAGTAGTCATGGGCTTTTCCCACATTCTGCATAGAAATCCTGGACATAAAGTGGTCTAATATTGAATTGACCACTAGAGGGAGCAAAACATGTCCAGAACCGGAAAATAGCCCGGAAGCAACAGGAACACACAAGCGAGGAAAATGAGAATGCAGAAGAGCCCATACATAACTGTCACGCATCTTATATGGAACTTTTCAGTACCTAAAACTAGTTGGTGCTCCTTCAGGTAGCAAGTGTGCAATCTGCATTGATGGGCTGAGGCCCAAAACATTTAATGTAATCCAGGCAAAATGTAGGTATTTTGGATTACTCCTGGACTCTTCACTTTCGCGGGATAAGCAGGTGGCAGAATTAAGCAGGAGTGACTTTCAGTTCCTTAGGATGGTTCACCAAATGCGGGTGTTCCTGGAGAAAGCTGACCTGGCCACTGTCAAACATGTCCAGTTAAATCTGGATTAGATCATTGTACAGAGGGCTGCCTTTGAAAACTGTTCAGAAACTACAGGGGTCAGAGAGGACTAACAGCAGTCTGATACAGTGAGCGTATACAGCCAGTGTGTGTATACAGCCAGTGTTGTATCAGTTGCACTGGCTTCCAGTGGGCTACTGGGCCCAATTCGGAGTGCTGGTAACAAGCTCAAAACAGCTCAGGTCCAAAGTATCTGAGGGACTACCTACACCTGTGTCAACCTCTTTGGGGTCTCGAGATCATTTGGGGAGGCCTGTCAGAGAGACCACTGATACAGAAGTCCACTTGGCGGGGAGCTGCACAAAAGTCTTTTCAGCAGCCACCCCTAGATTGTGGGACTCTCTCGCCCCCAAGAGGTGCATTTAGCTCAATTTCTACGGGCCTTCCAACATCAAAAATTGGAAGGCCTTCAGGGAGATCTGACTATTTTACCCAAGGCTTAATTTTTCTTTAATTAATGGTGAGTAATTTATTGGTTTTAAATATATTGTGTTATTTTATGGCATTCGAAGTAAGCTTCCTTAGGCATTTTATGGGAAGGGAGACTAGAAGTACACTGAATACAAATTATGAGATGAATTAATCCCTTTAACCCCAGTGTAAAAACAGGCTTGCACTCATCTGTAACTGTTGTTCATCGACATATCTTCTGTGCGGGCACACATTAGGCCTGCAGATGCGCAGACCCGATGCGTGACTGCACAGAAGACAGAAGATGAACAAGAAGGTTTAAGAGCCTATGCTAGCTCAAGCAGTCTATGGGTCATGCTATTCAGTGCCCGTATCCAAAGCAATATCTGAATACAAGTACTATTCCAACAGATCTGGCTCAGTGCATGTAATACAACTACTCTAGAGGTAGGGATTGCAACTTCATATTTATTGGTAGTTTGTTTTAAACCTGGATTTTTAAAAAAATACCCATTGAAAGCAATAGCAAGTTCAAAACTCGGCCTCTCCACCCATACATGCCTTATCATTCACTCAGAAGCTAAGGAGCAGCCTGAAACCAAACATATTCAGAAACTGTAGTCATCCTGTCCCTATCTTGATAAGCGTGCTGGTGATTTGGCAAGTATTGCCCCTTTAAAAAAAATCACTGTTATTAAGCAAAGTTTTGCAGTAAACGTCTGTTTCCTTTTATTGTGATGTATTTTCCCTTTTCCAGAAAAAGATTCAGCCAACAGTGCCGAGAAGAGGGCTGGCGGCTGTTGCCCACTTCCTTTTCGGCCCTCCCCGTCTCCATCAACAGCTGCAAAGTGAGAGGGACTTAGCCCTGGCAATTGCTCAGTGTGAGTACTGCTTCCTACCACAGAGGCAGGCCTTTCCCCAATACTTCTCTTGCCCACCAGCAACCATTGTTGGAAGTGAAGGACTCTGCACTCTCTCTGAGACTCCAGAGGGAGACTGTAGAGAGCCAGAGGGATAGAGAGGTCAGGGCCTGTATATCCCTTCCTTTCAACTTCTCTGATGCTATGCCTTTGATGTGTCCACTGCTGTTGTCAGGGCAGGGATCTCACTTCCTTCCACCTAACACCTTCTCTTTTCATCTCACAGCCATAAGAGCAGGACATGCTTTCCTGCCCCTCCCTCCATCATAGTTTAGCTAATTAGTTTAGATCGCATCCTGTCTAGAATGGAGGTCCTTGTAATAAAGTACTCATATTATTTTACTAAGATAAAAGGCTCTGTATGAACTTTATTTTCTCAAGCAGCAGCTGAACACAAATTCTGCTGTGCCTTGTGCGCTTCAAATGCTGTCAATCACAACCGTCTAATTTTTGCCATGAATTCAGCATGGTACATTTGAGGATGTAAACAAACTAGTTGCTATGCTGTTGCATCCTTGGATCACATAGTACAGTACTGAGTGCTCTGTTTGGCAGCAGCCCACCAAGAACTCAAGACAGCCCGAGATCTTTAAGCAGGGATGCCAGGGACCTGGGCCCTAGACAGTCAAATCAAAGCTGCCTCCTAGGAAATGTGTCCATTATTCTCATTTATTTAGAACTGCTAATCAGCTTTCCTTCTACAGGTGGCTTGGATAATAATGAAAAAGTGCACATGAGAATTCTGCAGACAATCTACAAGAAATTAATAGGATCCCGATTTGATTGTGCTCGCTATGGATCTCATTGGGAAGATCTGGGTTTTCAAGGTATAAAGTGTTGAGCGGAAGAATAAGAATTAGCACTCTTCCTGGACACTTGCACAGGGGTAGCAGGGCCTCACACTGTTTGCTTATTGTAACGCAGTGGCCTTGCTGGAAGTCAGTAGAAGATGATGGGAAAGGCCTTTCACTTGCTTATAATCCCAGTGCCATACATAAAGCTGACCTGTGTAAACTCCAGAGCCTGCCCTCATCCTGCTGGAGATCCCATCCAACGTGTGGATAGGCAAAGTGGTCAGCATAGCCTGAGGTTTACAACATTCATGGCTCTTGAAAAACCAGGTCTGCAGATTGAATGCCACAGATGATTTAAGTGCTGTGCAAAATCCATGCTCTCAGCAGGGGAGGCGTGGGTATCTAGCACTTCCTCATTTTGGATTTCTGCTGTGACTTCCTTCCTGCTTCCCCCTGCAAGATCTGTGAGCTGTTCACACCTGTATCTCATGTATGTCTCTGCAGGCGTCATATGCAAGGATCCCTGTGCGCAAGTATATCAGAAGTGTGTAAAGAGTCACTTGCATTTCTTCTTTTGCCAGTTTGTATACCATTTCCCCCCCCCCCCCCAAATTCCTTGCCTTAAATATCTAAACAGACTTGCATTTTGGAACCTGCATATTTGAAATTGCAGCGGTTGTTTTTACAGAAATGATTCCACAAATGATTACAATTGCACAGTATGCAACGTTTGTATGGAAGTTCTTACTGATTGAATATTAAAACATTTGGCATCAGGGAGTGGGAATTATGGCTCATCTCCTGTGAGCATGAGCTACAAGATATAGGCCTGGAAAATGTCACTCTGTCATCCTGATCGCCATTTTCCTTTCGCTTTCAAAATTCAGAGGCAGTAGGATGTGGCTTACGTAATGGGAGGATGTGTATTGTATTGTGGGCTCACAAGGGATAGCATTAAGCTTTCATCAGGCCACGTTAATTTCAGCTTCGCCATTTGTGCGCTTGGCAATTAATCCTCTAATGTAGCCTTACGTATGCAGTAATTCACAAATATGGCCTGCGTAAGAATATTTATTGGCTTGGCTTAACAGGTTTCTTTTGTGTGTGTGTGTGTCTTGTACTTAAGGGACAGATCCTGGCACAGATCTGCGTGGGACTGGATTGCTAGGACTGATGCAAACGCTGTATTTTGTGATGGATTCTCGGATATTACCTCTAGCACGAGAGATTTTCAAGCTATCTCATCACGAAACACAGGCATGTTCCTCTTTTTCTGTGTGTGTGTATGTGTGTTTTAATTAGCTGTTGTAAGCATTAATGGGGAAGAACATTTTGCAGCCCTCTTCCTCTGTTGATTGCCAGTCTTTAATTTTAATAGGTTTTAGGCGCATCTACCCACTGAAAAGATGGCTTGACTGCTCCCGGCCACCCAGGAAGGGCTCCTTGCACAGTCTTTCTGTCAGGTTGCCTTTTGGCTGCCATAATGGTTTTGCTTTTCACAGAACTTCTCAGATTACTTGTTTTAGGTGACAGAACTGTGTGCTCTAACAATTAGCCCATTGAAACCATCGCTGTATGTACTAGTTAACTGGCTAGTCTCTGTGTGGGTGATAAAACCCAGAAAACCAGGCCACCCACAGATAATGGAAGGACTTCTACATACTTTCAGGAGTCCTTAGAGAAAGCTATGATTTTGTAAATTTATCTCCCCCCACCCACCCATGAGAAACCACTCAAAGTGGTTTGAGGACTGAAACTGCTCCTGAAAGGGTGGAACGGGAGAGAGCAGAGTGTCAGTTTGGTGTAGTGGTTAAGTGCATGGACTCTAATCTGGGAGAACTGGGTTTGATTCCCCACTCCTCCACTTGCACCTGCTGGATGACCTTGGGCAAGCCATAGCTCTGTACCAGCTGTTCTCTCAAGGACAGTTGTCTCAGAGCTCTCTCAGCCCCCCAGCTAACTCCTCGGTGTCGCAAGAAGTATTCTCAAGCTAAAGCTATTCTGTCATTAATTAAAAGGGGCTGAGAAGTTGCTGTGGAACAGTTTGGATGGGTTAATCAAAGCCTAGGTTTAGCTAGATTGTAAAGGCAATTGGCAGAATCTCCAGATTCATTGTAAGGACTTAGTATCTAAAACCAGAACTTGCTCTTTAAAATCATGGCATCTACATTTTTTGCTTACTTTTTAAAGATAGGTTCAGGTGGAACCCTCTGGCTTAGGTCTGTACATGGGCTTTTATTTTGGACGTATATGTTAATGGATGCATATAAAGAGGGAGGAGGGGAGGGAAAACAATAAAGAAAAATTAAAATTAAGAAGAAGAGTTGGTTTTGTACCCCGCCCTTCACTGCCCGAAGAAGTTTCGGAGCAGCTTGCAATCACCTTCCCTTCCTCTCCCCACAATAGACACCCTGTGAGGTAGGTGGGGCTGAGAGAGCCCTGAGAGAACTGCCCTTGAGAGAACAGCTCTGAGAATTGTGACTGACCCAAGGCCACCCAGCTGGCTTCATGTGGAGGAGTGAGGTATCAAACCCAGTTCTCCAGATTAGAGTCCGCTGCTCTTAACCACTACACCAAACTGAAGCCACAACAGTTTACATACTTGAGAGTGCTGGGAACAGATAGCCTAAATAGATACTTCATGTCAATTGGGGAGAAGATGAGCCATGTTTCCCCCTCTCCCTTGTCCCTTTTCAGAATTTCCCTTTCTGCGTGATGTCAATCAATATTACTCGTATTGTGATCCAGGTACTGAGGGAAGAACGCCTTTCTAGGTGAGTTCATTATGCAGATGTTTGTGCTGTGTATTCTGTGGACAGTCTGGGTTAAAATAAAGAACCCTAGATCCTTCCCTCCTATTTCTGTCCTTTGAACATCCTAAGGAGGAGCAGGAAGCCATGCCTCTCCTGCCACACCGTCCCTTAGTCATTACCAACAAGTCCTATGTATCTCCTTAGGTATTCTTACCCTGCCTCTCTTTCCAGTGGGGACTCCAAGCAGCTTGTCTCCTCCTCTGTTTTCTCCTCACAACAGTAGCCCTGCCAGGAAGCTTGGGGTGTGAGGAAGTGTCTAGCCCAAGGTCACCCAGTGAGTTTCATGGCAGAGTGCAGGTCCAAACCAAGGTCTTCCAGATCCTACTCTGACACTCTAACCACTATTCTACACTGGTTCTTCATGACAGTCGTTTTAGGAAGGCTTGTCTATCTTTGATTATTTCCTTCTGCTAAATAATTTCAGGAGAGGGTGTGTTTGTTTTTTTAAAGCACTATTTAAAATATTGACTGGGCAAATTTTAGATGTCTGAAATTTTCAGTTAACTTTTTAGTTTCAATTATTACGGCCAAATCTCTACAAGGGAGATTCTTTCTAGAGCAGCTAAAAGTATGCTAAAATCAGAGGTCATGAAAATGAGTTACTTTACAGAGGGCACGATAAATGTGACTGTCCAGTACGGCTTCTGATTGAAGAGGAATTTTCTCTTCCCAGCAAAAATTGTATGTTCCTACATTTTAATAGTCCAGACCAGTGTTCCCTCTAAGCTGAGTTAGTGTGAGCTAGCTCACAGTTTTCTAGACTCCAGCTCACACATTTATGTCTTAGCTCAGGAAGGATGGCTCCAGAGCAAACTAATTTATGCAGCAGCCAAATCACTCACTCACATCTTTAATGCCAGTAGCTCACAAAGCAGAATCTTTGCTCACAAGACTCCACAGCTTAGAGGACGCATTGGTCCAGACTACCCTGATCTCATCAGAACTCAGATGCTGAGCAGGGTGGGGACTTGGATGAGAGCCCATCAAGGAAGACTGGGGCTGCTGTGCAGAGGACGGCGATGGCAAACCTCCTCTGCTCATATATTGCCTTGTAAACCCCAGGAGGTAGAACTTCATGGGGTTGCCATGAACTGGTTGCAACCAGACAGCACACAAGCTTTAGATTTTGCAGGGTCATGTTTCTTTGAATCATGGTAATGTACATCAGGAACCTCTCAGAAGAGGCTCCCCTTGAGTTGTTTTGCCTTCTGTCTTTGTATGCCAATAAAGCTTAGTGATTAGGAATGCAGAGGCAGTAAGCCTCTGAATGCCAGTGCTAGGAGGCAGCATCAGGGGAAGGGCTTTGTCTTCCATGCTCTGTTTGTTGGTCCTCCATTGCTGCTGGCTGGCTACTGTATGAATAGGTTGCTAGAGTGGATGGACCACTGGTCTGATCCATTAGGGCTCTTCTTATGCAGCTCTTGTGTGATTGTCTCTTACAGAGAGTGTAATCGAAGGCAGCAGGTCATTGCAGTGCTAAACGATTTGTACGTGGCTATATTCTTGCGCCTCTTCAACATCTGGAAGACACAACAGAAGACAATTTCCGACTCTGGTTTTGTTCTAAAAGGTGGGTTGCTTTGGTCCTGTTCAAGGCAGGTGAGATGCTGTGGGAAAACTAGGATGCTGGACACAGCATGCCCATTATTTGATCCAGCAAGACTCATCTTATTCAGGCCCTATGGTGGTGTTTGCAGAAGTGTGAAGCTCTGTATGATTTTTAGCTATGTCATGCTTCATTGTAGTGAACCACCTATAGTTAAACATCCAATAGCCAATGAATACTCTCCCTCTCAGGCCACTCACTTGCAAGCCCAGTGGCCTAGTCTTTGGTTTTATAAAATACTTGATGCTGAATTTCCTTTGAGCTCTCTTGTCAGTCGACAGTGTGTTCATACTATTTCACTTTAACCATTGATTACTGAAAGGTGCTATCGGGTAAATAAGGTGAATATTGCTACATGCAAGCATAAAACCATGTCCCTCCCCCCCCACCTTTAAATTCTGCATCAAGCAAATACAGCTTCAGAGCTTTGGACTGATTCGGGAAATTAAATAAATGTTCTGGCATTCATTTAGTTTGTACAAGTGATAAAATCTAAAGGCTGCATTCCGACATCACAAAAAGCTAGAGTTAAACTGCAGCCAAGCACATAAGAACATAAGAAGAGCCCTGCTGGAGCAGACCGATAGTCCATCTAGTCCAGCATCCTGTCTCACACAGTGGCCAACCAGTTCCTCTGGACAGCCAACAACAGGGCATAGAGGCAGAGGCCTTCCCCTAATGTTGCTCCTGGTTCTTGGATTCAGAGGCTTAGTGCTTCTGAATGTGGAGGTTCCCCTCAGTCACCATGGCTAGTAGCCACTGATATTTATTCTCTATGAACACAGTTTGTTGCATGCTCAGGCATTTCCCCCTCCCTCCATCCCTCCCTTCTCTTCTCATGAACAGAGCTTGATTAAAATCTCCCTCGGCCAAGCTCTCATTTCCCGTGGAAATCTGAATACAGGCACCCCAGCAAACCAAAGTTTGTTTTCCCTGCAAGCTGAAATTCTAAATGTCTATAAAATCCCGTTTTAAACTTCTGGCGTGTGTATGTGTGTGTGTGTTTGGGGGGGGGGGGTGGAGTGGAAATAAGCTCCAGATGGCCATGCCACCTGCTTTTGGATGTCATGACAAATTGGAATACAAGCAGCTTGGGAGGTTTTCAGGCAAGCTCTGCACGTGCACAAGAGGAGGGGAGCATTGCAGCAAGCTGTGTTCATGCACAGCTGCAGTTTAATGGCAGTTTGTCATGCTGTCTGAATGCAGCCTTAGAATTGGATGCACACATGCTAGACAAACATGCAGCATCTGTCTTTCAGAAATATGTATGTACATAGTTTCTGAGCTTCTTTTGAACAATTAGGGCTAAAACTTGTTCTTAAAAATCAAGAAGAAAATTTTAGGATGCTAAATGCAGAACTTGAAGGGCAAACTAGACTTGCTTATTTTCAAAGGTTCCCCTCATCCACACAGCAGCTGCAGGGAATGGTTTTGAAACAATGAAAGAGAGTTCTCTTGGGCTCAAGAACACTGCCTCAGGGTTCCCCCAGCACTGCCTTTGGGCCTCCTGCCCAAAATAGTGCTGGGGGAGTTATAGCCTTGTTAATTGCTGCTCCTTGTGCACAGAATACTTTGCATGGAGCAGCAAAAATGGGGAAATAACCCCCCTAAGTGCTGTTTCTGTGTGGGAAAAGGGCTGGTGTGTGTGTGTGTGAGAATGCAATAGTCCTTCTTCCAGTGGTGGCATTCTGAGCCCAAAGGGCTGTCCTTTATTGTTAAAAACAGTTTCTTCAAAGGCGTTTAATATGAAACAAGACCATACAGTGTTTTAGGCTCTAATTAATTTTCTTCTCGATTGCTCTTTTTATGAAAATTTATTAATTCAAAGTTATTTGATTCTTATCCTGTTTATAATCTTTGGTTGGTGGGAAGGTCTTGTGTGTTCTCTCCATTCCACGATATTACTAATTCTATTTCAGCACAACAACTTAATTAACTACAACACTTATTTAAAATTATAATGCTGCATCTTCACATAAGGCACGGAAGCTTTTACATGTCTATTATTCCTACTGACTCTTAATATAGTCTCAGTAACTTCCACTACAAACACCTTAACTACCTAACTTCTCTCATAATTTATAATCTAGCTCTCTTAACTAGATAGCCTCATCTAACTACTTCTTTCCCACTATATTAACAGTTCCTCGTTGGTAACATCATGAACACATTAAAGGTTCAATCAGTAAACATCAGAGGTCTGAACTCGTGGATTAAATGAAAGAAAGTCTTACTTACGTGTCCTTCAATTGTTTTTTTTTTTACAAAAAACGCACACTAAAACTAATAAATACCCTGTGTTGAAATCCACACTTTCCCCTCAGCAGTTTCAAGTGCTGGGATCTTCAAACTCTAGAGGGGTGGCGATTTTAGTAGCGAAAGATGTCAATTTTAATCCACAAACCACCAAAATAGATCCTAGGGCTGCTTCTTGTTTGTAAAAGGAAAATTGGATGGTAAATCTCTTACTTTGGCGTCCTTATATGCACCTAACTTAGATCAAATTTCATCTTTTGGCTGCTTTCTTCATGGAATTACAGGCCTTTCAAGAAAGTGATCTTATTTTAGGCAGAGATTTTAACTTCATTGCTGACAGTCTAATGGACAGGTCTTTCCAAGCCCACAGAACCAAGAGGCCACATCTGCCTTCTTCTGAAACGGCTCTTGCTAAACTTTTCACTCACGTTTGGATTAACTGACGCCTGGAGATTCCTTCATCCCAAAGAGAGGGACTATTCTTACTTTTCTGCTCGACATCATACTTTCACCAGAATCAATTATATTATGGTTTCACACTCTTTAGCTAAGGTGATTGAATTGGCTGAAATAGGCCCACGTTATCTGACAGATCATTCATAGCTCGAATGTCAACTACGCAAAGATCCTGAAATACTACCTGACAGACAATGGAGAATGGACATCAGTATTTTATTAAATGACTTCGTCAAAAACAAATTGGATTTAGATTTACAAAACTTCTTCACGGATGACGCCTCGCTGGACATGCCTCTTCACACTCTTTGGGATGTGATGAAAGCAGTACTTTGGGAATCAATAATCTCTTGGACTGCCCATCTACAAAAGGAAAAGGAGAAAATTAGAAAAGAGACAATGCAGTGGATACCTTTACTAGAGGCTCAACACAAGAGAACGGGGGAAGAAGATCTATAACAAACTTTTGGCCGAAAGGAAGGTCATGGAAGCACTAGAAACTACACAAATTCAGAAAAACTTGCTTTATTTGAAGCAACATGTATGGCAGAAATCTCCCCAAAACATCCGCTTGTTAAAATGTAGGATCAATGATCGACGGCAGAAAACACTTATTGGTTCTTTGCGCTATCCTTCAGGAGTGACTCACACTTCACCCAAGGCGATTGCAGAGGGCTTTGAAAACTTTTATGAATTGTTATACAGATCGAGACTTCCAAAACTAGATGACATGACATCCTACTTAGAACGTATCTTGCCCACAGCCCGAATTTTGGCTGAACATGCCAACATAACGGACAAGCCTATTTCTAGGAAGGAACTACTTGACACAAGGCAGTGAAGCCCAACAAGGCACCAGGACTAGATGGTATTCCAACCAACTTTTATAAAATCTTAAATCAATGATTATTCCTCACCTTTTAGATGCCTGTAATGAAGCTCTTCGCACAGATTCGATGCCCCTCTCTTGGTCAGAGTCCTCAGTAACGGTTATTCCTAAAGAAAAGAAAGATCCTGTGAATCCTGTGTCATATTGACTGATTGCTTTCATAAATAACGACGCTAAAATCTTTGCTTCTGTTTTGGCCAATAGACTCAGATTGTTTATTACATCCTACATCAACCTGGATAAGACTGGCTTTATGCCAGGCAGGCAGATTACAGATAATGTGAGGCGCACACTAAACATCATAAATCATGGATCAGTCCATACTTCAAATGCTTTGATACTTGTGCTCGACTTCGAGAAGGCTTTTGACTCTTTAGAAATTCCTTTTCTGCTTCTAGAAAAAATACTTCAAATGCTTTGATACTTGTGCTCAACTTTGAGAAAGCTTTTGACTCTTTAGAAATTCCTTTTCTGCTTCTAGAAAAAATGGGTTTTAGATGGAACTTTCTCAGTGTTCTCAAAACACTACACATATTCTGGATTTAGGATGACAATATAAACAGCAATAACTCCAAATTCTTTCTGACAAGGGGCACCAGACAAGATTGCCCCCTCTCACCTCTACTATTTGCGTTTGCTGTAGAGCCCTTAGCAAATGAAGTTAGATAAGGTTGTTCTGACTTTGAGGGCATTCACATTGATGGTGTCGAGCATAAGATGACCATATGTGTTGATGACATCACTCTGTACGTCTCGAAGCCTGAAGTCCATCCCTACCATATTAAGCATTGTATCCAGATTTGGCAAAATATCTGGTTTAAATCTAAACAAAATGAAATCAGAAGTATAGCCAATCTCCATCTCAGCAGAAAAGCGCTCAGTTCTAGCTACTGATCTTTTTAAATGGATCACCTCCATATGGCATCATCTTGGGGTACAAATTCCCCTTAACCTCAACAATTTACTTTCTTCCAACTTCCACAGTGGGTTCAAAGAAATGCAAAACCATATGCAAAACTGGAATACTCTTCACCTTTCCTTAGCAGACAGAGTACAACTGGTTAAATCCTTTGTCTTCCCCTATTTCTTATTTTTATTCAGGACCTTGCCTATATATATCCCAGAAAAGGATCTACAAACTTGGCAAAATGCTTTACACAAATTTATTTGGAGCTATAAGAAATCAAGAATCGACAGTCACTCTCTCTCAAAATCAGTTGCGCTGGGAGGCCTTAATATTCCACATCTCAAGACGTATTACCAGGCAGCTGTCCTCTTGAATGCACCTAAAATGATGTAGCACTCGCCTGACGCTAAGTGGGTCCAAATAGAACACGCTTATGCTTTGCCATTTACTTTGACTGCACTATTTTGGATACCAACATTGCAGCGCCCTAAGAGGGTCTTAGAAAATCAATTTTTCGCTATCACACTGAAGATCTGGGATCTCCGGAAAAACTTCATCACACCTCCAATCTCCCCACTCTTACCAATCAATCCTGGTTCCCCCTGGGTATGGATCCCACATTTTTAAAGCTTTGGACAAAAGCGGGAGTCATTCAGCTTTTCCAACTTGTCACATGAAGGAAAGTCAATAGTAAATCTGTCCTTGAAGAACAACTCGCTACAGAGATCTTGTGGTTACAATACTATCACATTAGAAGTCTAATTGACTCCCTCTCTTTAAAAGGTCCATTCAAAAGGCCTAAAACTTCTTTTGAACATCTTTTGGAACACTACCAGGACTTTGCAAAAAACTCTCTTATCAAAAATCTACAAAAACCTTTTGGGGCATAACAGTTGCTTCAAATCTCACTACCAAATAGCATGGCAACGGAACCTTCAAACTGAGTTACAAGACGCACAATGGCAGACAATCTGGAACTCTGCCCTGAAAGCGTCAGAAGTTTTTAGTGTTCACTTTCAGTTCTTTAAATTGCTCATGAGTGGTATTATACACCAGACCAGTTGCACCATATTAATCCCATCCATACTGCTTCCTGTTGGAAAAACTGTGGCGCTAAAGGGACTTACATCCATTGCTGGTGGGAATGCCCTCCAGTGAAGAATTTCTGGTTAACTGTAGTAACTGAAATCAACATGATCACGGCACAAACTCTACCATTCCATCCTGAATCTCTCCTTCTGCAGTTAATGGACACTTCTGATGATAACTTCATACTTACTGAGCTTACCTCATTTCTATTGGCGGGGGCCTACTTGACGATAGCCTCGGTCCGGAAATCTCTGTCTGCACCTACTCTAATGAACTGGAGAGAAAAGGTTTGGAATCAATTCATCATGTGCGAAATCACTGACTCAATACAAAGACAACAAACCGGATCCACGACTACTTACACGAAAGTCTTACTTACCTGGTATCCTTGGCTACAACATATGGCGGAGAAAAAATTGTTACCAGCTAACCCATCCTATCACTCTTGGCTTCATTTCTAAAACTAATTCCTTCTACTCTTGTACTGCACACTTATTCTTTAGTTAGTGTTTGGATCTAATCCCAAGCTTCCTTCGCTTTCATAAGAAATTCATTTTGGGTAGTAATATGCTTGTGAGTTGCGCTATATCTACTGTGCCTAGTTATCAGTATTGTCTTACAAAGTTCAATCAGGTTGTATCTCACACGTTGTCCACTTGTAGGTCTGGACAATCTTGTTTCTGATTTTTGTACGTCGATCTCTCAATGAAAAAATTAAACTGGGGAAAATAATAATAATAATAATTATTACAGTAGGGTCTTGAACAGGAGTCTCCCTGGTCGTAGTCTGACACACAAACCAGCGACATGCACAGTGTCACACAATGGTTCTTCCCTGGTATAATGTTTCACTGTACTTCTCCTTCTGTGTGAAAATGTCACGCCTCTTTTTTTGCAGAACTGGAGGCATTTGCCAAAAGGAACCCTAAGCAACTGCTCAGACACTTGGAGATGTACCTGAATGGGAGTGCCGTGTTGGAAGACGGCTTCCAGGCCCATGCTGTCTCATCTGAGGTTTTTGGTCCCAACTTAAGCTCTGTTAGTAACAGTAAAGAGGCCAGTTTTACCGGAGTGTGTGACCTGCCAACTGAGACCGAGCAAGAGAGCTGATCTGCGTTCAGAAGGATGGGAAAGTCCTCTGTACATGATTAATCAACAGTGCTGGTTGGTATGGTCTCCTAAGGGCTTCCTTGGCTGCTGCAAGAGGGCACGCAGGAGTCTGAAGGGCTGGAGTTCTTGACCTACTGCTCGAGTAGACCGCAGGGCTTCAGTGTGGGTCGGAGCCGCTAAGCGAGGTATAGCGAGAGCCCTGGGGTGGAGTCTGGGATCAAGAGCAAACTTTCATTCTAGAATGCCAATCCAGGCAGGATTCATTCACCCCAGTTTTGTAGCACTCAGTTGCCAAGCCATCCCATTTTGCAGTGGGAGTGTAAATTTGAACTAAAAAATCCTATTGTACCCTGAAAATAAAATGTTCTTCCAGTTCCCAGTGTTGAGCAGGACATCAGTTTGTTAGGCGCTTAAAAAAAAAATCTGTGCTTTGCATTTTGGAACTTGAGCTTAACGTGAACCTTGAACTGCTGTTATCAGATGCTAATCATGGGGGCCTGGGGCTTTTGTTTTTCCCTCCCCAGCTAGGATTTCATCTGGGACTACATGAGTTACTGAATCATTTTATTCCATCCCTTTGAACGCATAGATTCTCCATTGTCGTGTGCCTGGTGACATTTTTGTTCAATGAGATTGTCAAGAGGTACTGCTATATATGTGTGCCTGCCCGACTTACATGCTGTTAAGGATGGCAACGGGCAACCAGCAGTTACATGATAGCTGCTTCAAAGCTGACCATGTGGTGGCCGGAACCACAGGGCAAGGTCTGTGGCTCCCAGCCACGTGGTAGACCCTGTGCTGTGACCCACCTGGCTTCCTTGAATGATGAGTGTGAGGGGGAGGTAGTGCTGGGCCCTCTACTGTGTGATTGAAGCCTTTGGATGAGTGTTGTTTTGTGCAATTATAGCTGCCACGGCATGGCTTTTGCCGTGTGGTTCCCAGAGACTTATTTCCACCCCAAGGCATTGAGACATGCCGGTTGGTGCACCAGCTGTATATGTAAAGTGGTAGCCCTGGCTGATGATGGGGTTTTCTATTAAACCAATTACAGTCTTCAACCTCTCCAAATGTGTGTCTGTTTTATTCAACCTGCATTTCCAAACTACGGAGACATAATAAACCCATTTTTAAAATAAATAAATAAATAAATCCTACAGATACTGGGGAGGGAGCTTATTGTATATAAGATCTCTGGGTTCAAGTGAAGAACAAGTATCTAGACATGAGCAAAAATATGAAGATAGCTTGAAGTGCTTTTGGTATTTCGTAAAGGGCTGTGCACAGCACAGACAAAGGAGTTGCTCACTTTCAAGAGCTAAATTAATTCTGCTGTATATACTTTGGAGTAGAAGCTCGGGTATCTTTCGGCTTCTGGTGACGTGAGAGCCACTTTGAGGAGAAAGCACACGTGTTCTTGCAGTGCTGGGCTCCTTTTAAAATTAGCCAGCCTTCCATCTGCAGAGGGGGTTCTCTCACATGATGGACGAACAAAGGATTAGTTCGCAGCTGTGTTGAAAGTTTGCCCAGCTTGAAGAGCAGACTTTCATGTCCTGAACCACTGCTGCATACTGAAATTCAAGAATCCTTTATGCCCAGATTTTTCTCAAGCTGCTAAAGCCCCCCCTTTAAATAAGTACTGAATAGTGATGTGAATTTGCTGCCCTTCTGTGGAGTGATTCCAGTCAGCATTAAGGTGGGCAGCTGGATCACTGGGCTACAACAGACTGAAAGCCCATCTAGCCATTCCTCTGTCTCCAACAGCAGCCAGCTAGAAGTGCCCCTGAGGAAGCTGTTGGAGGAGAACATCTCAAGATAGAAGTAACTGACTAGGAACCTGCTTTTAAAATGGAAGCTGCAGTAGTGTGAAGAGGCAATCACCAATAGCCCCTAGATATACACTAAGCCCAACTTCGGAAGAGGGGCTCACAGCTCAGTGGGTGCCATTTGTCTAGCTGCTGTGATGTCACAGAAGGGCTGAGCAGTCTAGTGCGAGGCAATGAGCCCTAAGGGAAACTTGGGAGACAGTTGAGCTTGAACTAACATTTGCTAAATCTCCAAAGTATCACCTGTAGGGCTTAAGCTTCCAAAGGACCCTTGGTACAAGACTGAACAGATCCAGGCATGAAGACTTCTTGGTTCTGGTGCAAAACAGTGCAGTGGCAGGCAGAGTTACACCCTTCTAAACCCATTAGTGTGAATTAATGTAGAAGAGCATAATCCTGTTTAGACTTGCACTGTTGCCTCCCATTTCTGCACAAGTTCTCCATAATCAAAGCACCATATTGAAGTGATCTTGAAAAAGAAAAATGCTTGCTTCTCAGCAGGATGGGAGGAAGATGGTACAGTAGCTCCAACAGGAAGAGTAGGGCTCCGTTTGTGGGCCTTTTTAAGGGTAAATGTACCCTTTCAAGCCAAAGTCTGTTGCGGTAAAGCCGTAGAAGGGGGTAAATGATGTCTTTCCTACTGCATAGTCTGGCAGAAGCTCTGCTTTGAGCGATGTGAGAAGATTATGGCAGAAGCAACAGCATTGGCCACATCACCCCCTTGGAATGCCTCACAAGAAGCAGTGATGTTTGGTGCCTACGATTCTGCAGACAATAGTGAAATCAGAAGGCTGGCTCAAATGGAAGGTCGCAGGCTAAAGCGTGTCAGCTGCACTCTGTGTATGAAAGCATGTGTTAGTAAGGAAAGACTCTCGGATGGATTCAGCGGTTGCATTCCTGTACTGCTGAAGTCTTCCTCCAGCACAAACAGGCTTCCAGAGGTAGAACATACTTCTTGTGGAGGGAAGGCTCTTTAGCAGAACAGAAATTCTGCCTCCAACCCACCGCCCGCAACAGTAAATCTGTGCTAGAAGCTTTGAACAACTGAGAAATCATAATACAAAACTAACCACTTGCCTCCTAGCTGAAAGAAGGGATAAAACTAATAAATATAACTACTGTGAGATGCATGTCATCCAAATACACTCCAGAGCTAAGCCTTCTCTCATTTGTTTAAGTGCCCTCAGATCTCTCATCCACCATTCCTCCTGCTGTGTCTGTTCTTCCATTTTTTTCTCTCTCAAAAGGAACACTGGAACAGTGTGGTCTCTGTGCTCCCATTGTCTTCCCTGACCTTTTGCGCATGAACATTTTCTGCCTGCATGTATTTATTGCCGTTTCTTCCATTTCTTTGACCCTTTGTTTCCGCCTGCACTTCAAGCCTTTCTGACAGTTCACTGCAGTTCGTTCTCTCTCTCTCTCTCTCTCTCTCTCACACACACACACACACACACACACACACACACACACACACACACGGTGGAGAGGGCTCAGCAGCTGTGTTCAAATGTTTCTCTCAGGCTGTTGTATGTGCACAAATGCTCTCTTCCTGCCTTTCCAAAGAGCCTTTCTATGCCGCCTTCCACCTTGTAATTCTCAGCCCAGGACTGTGCTGCAGAACAGTTCTCATGTAGGTATTTTTTGACACTATCTGAGAATCTAAACCTTTTCAAAGTGGACTCCATATTATAATCTTAGTGTAATTCTGAAACTTTTTAAGCAAGCCCCAACAAAAGCAGTGGGGTTTACACTGAAGTGTACATTAGAATTACGGCACAGTTTTAGACAGTTGTAAATGTTTTTTTCTGTTTAAAGCCATCAAGCTTCAATTAAATGTCAAAGGAGTCATATTTGTATTGTACAGTTTATATTTTCAAGTCTTCACAGTTGCAGAGAAGGGGGAAAGAACACATATATGTAAAATCTTTTTTTTTTAAACTTACTTGTCAAACTGGTTTTGTGATCCAATGGCAAATTGACCCCATACCAAAGCAACCTGGGTAAAAAAGAAACCTGTTCAGGGAGTGCCTAAAGCTTGGCACCTGGTGAGGACCATGTGGCGGAGAGGAGGCCACACCACTGAGAAGGCCCTGTCCCTTGTGGCACCTCTCATCTGACAGCCGAGGGACATGAAACAAGGATTCTCCCATTGACCTCAGATTCACATGAGACAAAGCAATCCTTCAAACACATTATTATTTAAAGATGTATACCCCATCTTGATCTCTAGATAGCTTGTAAATGACAGGTTAAATACAATAACCAGACACAAGCCCGTCGCCGCCCTCCTGGTGGCAGAGGCCAGAGTGTATCATTTCCGTCATGCCTGCAGCCTTTGCACAACTGGCTGTTCTGCAGTGTTCTTTCTAGTGATGAAGGAGTAAGCTCCCTGAGGCGGCAGCTCCTGCTCTACTGGGTTCTTCCTTGGAGACCCTGTTCATTCCAGGAGGCAGGGATGGAAAGAGGGGATGCAGCCCTTGGACTTTTGACTGCTGGCAGAGGTCAGCATGTCCTTCTCCTTGAATCTGCTGTCCCATGTCACCTGACATATAGTCCCAGCCTGTTTAGGGCTTTAAAATGAATAACCAGAACTTTTAATAGGGTTTACAAGGAAACTGGTAGCTGGTGTAGTTTTTCTTAAGTGAGTTCTCTGTAACACATGCCACCCAGCAGTCTTTTTCTTGCATTTTGTGACGGGTGAATTTTTCAAAAGCAGCCTAACAGAGTACCCGACCATTATCTAGCCTGGTGGTGATCAGAACCTGGAGACCTGTGGCTAGATCAGGATGATCAAGGAAGACGGAATCAAAATGGATTTGATTGTTGGCTTTCAAATGGATCAAATGGGTGTTTTCTCTCCTCCCCCCCCCCCCCCCGGCTATGTTTCCTATGAATTGGGTCTATCCAAACTACATGAATGGACGACCCTCCTATCAAGATTTATTCAGAATATTAAGAAACGTCTCATGCACATTGATGGACTTTTGAGCTACTTTGTGGAGCAACCAATGTTAGATTGTCGATCAGGATATTTCGGCTCCCAGATGTTGGAAGAAAAGGTGGTATTCCACAGTGTTTGAAATGAATGTATTATTAAGAATGAGCTGCATGTATACCTTACTTTATCTTTGTCTTTTGTAACATTAATATTCCAATCGCAATCTGTTTTTCCTGTTATATCATGTCAATACATTACTGTGGATAGGGGGGATTTTTATTAAAAAAAATCAACCCATCCCTATATGGTCTTTGCTCTCCAGCATATATTGTTTCTAGGAGCTGGGTTTTTCCTGCCTCCAATTATGTTATTGCCAAAAGCAAACATTTTAATATAATGTTATGTAATATTCTGGGGAAAGACACTGGGAGATTTGAGATGAAAGACAGCACCAGAGTTATGGGTTATTGTGAGCTAAAACATGGCTGTAGGATCTGTTGTGGCATAGTGGTTAGAGTAATAGGTGGGGACTTGGGATGCCATTCATTTGTCCTGAATCCAAATTGTCTCACAAGGCTGTTGTGAGGATAAAACGAAGGAGGAAGGGAATAATACTTATGGCAACTCATTGGAAGAGGGGTGGAAAAAGCTGTGATAGGTTTTGGTTCCCCCCCCCCCAGTTGTGATCTCAAATTGTGCAGCACAACCTATTTTAACCTAACGATAACAACGGAAGTATTAAAACAACAACAGTTCAGCTGGGCTAACCCCCTAACTGCAAACATTTTCTCTGAACAAGGTTTGTAGGAAATGTACTGAAAGCAGGTGGCTGAAATGCTACCTGCAGTGTATTTCCACTGTCACCACCACCACAACCACTTTTCTTTATTTATATGTTATTTGGGGGCTGAAGAACAGGTTGTATGACAACATTTCCACCCTGCAGTGTGAATGACACATTCCCTCGGTCCTCGTAAGGAACAGATGCTCCCACTCTGGCGCTGCTTATTAGAATCTTTTGTATGTATTGAGATGACTGGGGCGGGGGGGGGGGGCAAAAAAAAGGCGACTGCCATGAATGGAGTGCTGTCAGGACTGCATTTGACTGCAACGTTTCTCTGCGTTTGGAGGAAGGGAAATCCTTCTTTCCCCAAGCTGGCTTGCCCCTCTGTGGCCCCAGAGTTAGGGGTCTTTTTTCCTGTTGGTGTGTGTGTGTGTCTCAACTCCAGCTAGTGCTTGTGTGCCCTTGGAGGGGCCTGGGTTGGAAGCCACTGTGTTGGTGTCACTGTCTTGGAGCTAATGCATATTGATGAGGAAGGCAGGGCCCGCCGCTTGCCGAAGCTCTCTGCAGAGAGGGGAGGCAGCGGAGCGCCTGGGAAGAGCACTGTTCCTGCACAGGCAGGAAGGCAGACAGGCAGCTGCTGCTGGCTGGTTCCCTGAACACATTTGTGTTTTTGGTTTTCTTTTTCCATCCTCTGGGCCCATCGAATGGGATGTTGTGCTGAGTTGCTGCCACACTCAGGTGTGTATTTCTGGGCGTTGGGGGGGGGGTGAGGGATGCTAGAGGATGCTTATCCGCAAGGGTTTCTGAGCAATCCTTTTCCCATTGTTTGCTAGGATAGGCCAGGATGAACATTGAGCTGATGCGGGAAATTGCTCCTCTGTCTTGGGGTGGAGTAATTTTGGCCTGCCACAGCGCTGTTGGCTAAAGGAGGAGGGAGTACAGTGGCATATATGTCCACGGACGGTCGCTTGTATATGTTGGGCTTGGGAGAAAACGGAATTGGGGGGGGGGGGGGCGTGCTTTGTGTGTGTGTTCTGTGTCTGTAAATTGCCTGCCTGTTTGGAAGAGGTAATAGATCTTTTTTAGCTTTTGTGTACAACAGCCTGGCTGTGTGATGGTCGAGTTGTGTGTACAGGTGGGTAATGTGTGCACCATGCTGAAAAGGTCAATTGGGATCATACGCACAGGGTGGGAGGGGGTGGTACATGTGTATCTGTGCGAGACAAAGAGAACTGTATGAGGAGTGGGTTGCGGCAAGCCCTCTACACGGGGGGCAGTGAAGGCTTCCTTCATGAGGGCAGGAAGCTGTGTAGAGAGAATTTTCACAAGGAGGTTGTTAGGTGTGCAGGAAGTCCAGCGGTATGGATGTTTGTGCACTCCCAGTGCATGGTGGTATTCATGTGTGGGAAACAATGTGCTTTGAGTCTTGAGAAGAAAGCAATGATCCCACTCGAATGTAAGGTATATTAACGCCTCTAAAAGACAGTAGTTTGCGTTCTTTTCCTCAGGTGTAACTTTGCTTAGTGTACAGACAGGAGATTGTACATGCACACAGCAGCTATTGTGTTTGTGGTGAGGGTAAAGTTATATGTGGGTGGCCATGTGAGCAAAGGAAGGTGGTGTGTTGATGCAGAAGGGTGTTGGCTTCTAATCTCTTCTCTGAGGTAAGTATGAGGAAAGGTCTGTTCTGTGCATCGCTTGGGTGACTCGAAACAAGGTGACCTCCTGTTTACTGCTGTCCTCACAGAATTACTATGAAGTGTTTGTGACTCCTTGGGGGTGCCTTTAGATACTGCAAGCAGAGCACAATGGGCAAAGTCAGGTTGTCTGGAGATGAGAAAGTGCAAGGTTTTCACCTTCTGGCTAGGCTTTTGGCCCTGACATCCTTCATCATCTATAGGTCACAAGCATTTTCGCAGCGGAATTGTTTTTTGTGGGGAGAGGGGACACAGTTCATATATTGGAACTGAAAAGCCTAGGCCTGTTTCTTATCTTCCAACCTGCCAAATGGTAAAGTGGTGTGCCCCACAGTTGTTGTGGCAGTTGAAACAAGAAGAAAAATAATTGGCTGCCACATCCCCCCAATTCTTAACTGTTTTTCCTTCAGGGTTTTGCATAGAGTTGCAAGATGGCTCAGTGGGTCCATTTTGCTCACACACAGGCCTCATTTAGATATGCAGAAGAACTAGGGCTGCCAATTCAGACATGGTAAATTCTTGGAGATTTGTGGGTGGTGCCCGGGGAGAGGGGAATTTGGGAAAGGATTTCACCCAGAAACTACGATTATACCATAGAGTCTACTTTCTGATACAGCCATGTTGTCTGAAGGAACTGGAATCAGTGGTCTGGAGAGCAGATGTAATTCTGGGAGAACTCTAGGACCCACCTGGCAATTGGCAGCCATAAGAACAAGTTCTTAATGAGGAGTCAGGGAATGGTAGAATGGACTGAATTAAGATTCCAAGTGGATTCAAATTTTTCAGAGTTCTGCTACTTTAACAATTCCTTGTGAGTGGCCAACCAGCACTAGGGCAGAATCTTTCACTTTAATGTGTTGTTTTATTTTTTATTTGCAGGGAGCCTTTAAACCACAAGTATTAACAATGCGGATTTCCCCACATGCAGTTTGAAGTGTTGCCCTTTACTACCTCAGAATTCTAGCTTATCATCTGGCTTCATGTGGACTGACCAGGCCTCACTGTGGTGGAGGATGGAGATGGGTGGCTAATGGTTGCCATGTTTAGGATCATCAAAGGGTTTTCTCCCAGGCCCAGGACATCCTTGCTAGCTCCCCAGTACAGTTTTGAAGGGGAGGGGGGAGTAAGGGAGGTTTTTTTTTTTCAAGACGGGAGTGGAGTTATTTTGTTGTGTGTCTGGCGTGCTCACTTCAGTGATCATCATCTGGAACCATTTTTCCTATCCTGAACATTGGCCTTCTAACTTATGATGTACTGTCATCTAGGCTGTAGGTTCAAGGGAGGGTGGGCAGTAGGGTTCCCAACCTCAGAGGGGGAAATTCGTGTAGATTTGGGGTAGCTTTGCCAGCTTTGGGTTGGGAAATACCTGGAGATTTTGTGGGAGGAACCTGGAGAAGGTGGGGTTTGGGGAGTGATGGGACCTCAGCAAGGTACAATGCCATAATTCTTGACCCTCTGAAGCAGCCATTTTCTTCAGGGGAACCGATCTTTGTCATCTGGAAATCAGCTGTAATAGTGGGAGATCTCCAGGCCCCACCTGGAGGTTGGCAACTAATTTGAGGGTGGAGCTTTGAGGGGACCTGGTTTAAAGAAGGGAGTTACCTCAGCAGGGTATAATGCCATTGAGTTAGTGTTGCCAGCCTCCAGGTGTGGCCTGGAGATCTCATGACATTACAACTGATCTCTGGACAACAGGGATTGGTTCCCCTGGAGAAAATGGTGGTTTTGGAGAGTGGACTCTGTAGCATTATACATAGATGATATCCACCCTCACCCTGCTCTTCCCAGGTTCTACCCCCAAATCTTCAGGAATTCCCTAATGCAGAGTTGGCAACCCTCCAATCCACCCTCCAAAGCACCCTGCTGTTTCCTCTAGGGGAACAGATCTCAGTAGTCTGGAGATCATTTGTAATTCTAGGAGAGCTCAAGGCCTCCATCTGGAGGTTGGCAACTCTAGAGGACTCACGGATAAGAGGGCTGCCTTGTGGTAAGGAGCTGGATTCGATTTTGGCTATCGGTCTTTGGCAAGTTTACAAAGTGACTAAATTATGTCCCAAGAGAAGATAGTCACAAATCTAGAGGGATCTCTGAATATGGGAAATACCTCTGAGGACAGAGATAGTATTGTTCACTGGAAAATATGAAGGGAAGAGTGAGGGATGTGTGGAAGGGGATACTGCTGGGCAGGATCCTGTCAAAGTGAAAAGCATGGAAAGGCTGTTGGCACTCGGAAGAAATATTTTTCCCCAGTCCCCCCGCCCCCCGAGTTGCACATTCAGCTGCTTCCATCACATTGTGTTTGGCTGGAGGGAATGTGAGGCTGCACGTGAAATGAAGCAGAGCATCGGAAGCTCTGCCCTCACTCTGCTTCCTGCCCAGAAGCCCAATGTCCCCTTGGGAACAGAGGTCATTCCTGCTCCTGGAGAGGGTCCGCTTACGGGAATTCAAGATGAAGGTAGATAAAATTAAAAATCAAAGGCCCAAAGGGTCAGCTGCCAAGGGGAATTGGGGGGGGGGGCAGCCTGCATCTACAGTCAACTTATTTTCAGGTCTTCTCGCTCTATGCTACAGAGGTGAATGAAGGCTTTTAGTTGTCGGCAGCTGAGTGCAGGAATTAAGGAGTGGAATAAGAAATGCTGCAGAGTTCAGAGTGAAGCGTAGCGATTGTTGGAACCACATAGAAGAGGCAGAACTTGGAACAGCAGGGACAAGTATGGATTAGGTTGAGCGGGTCTTGGCTGAGCTGAGCAGGAGAATCTTTTGAAATCAACGGACTGTCCAGCTATCATTAATTTTCCAGTTTCAACAACCCAGAGTCTCATGGCATTTTAAAGGCTGCTTTGTCGTAGCATAAGTTTTTGGTGACTAGAGTTCACTTTGCTAGATGCACAAAGTGTTCTCTCCAGTTGGCAGGCATTTTACACATAGACACACACAAATGGGTGGAAACTGTAAAAGCGGGACCAAGAGGCCATGAAATGCTAGAACTATAGCTAGGGTTACCAGCTCTGAGTTGGGAAATACTTGGAGGTTTTAGGTGGTGGAGCCTGGGGAGGGCCGGATTTGGGGAGGGGAGAGACCTCAGCAGGGTATAATGCAATAGAGTTCTCCTTCCAAAGCAGCCATTTTCTATAGGGGAACTGATTTCTGTAGCCTGGAGATGTTGTAATTCCAGGAGATCTCCAGCTACTAGGGTTGCCAGGTGGGGCCTGTAGATCTCCTGGTATTACTTACAACTGCTCTTCAGACAACATAGATCAGTTCCCTTGGAGAAAATGGCAGCTTTGGCAGGTGGACTCTATGGCATTATGCCAATGCCAAGAGGCATGCCCTTCCCAAATCCCACCCTCTCCAGGCCCTACCCCCGAAATCTCCAAGTAGTTCCTAGAATTGGTGACCCTACCAGCCGCCACCTGGAGGTTAGCAGCCCTAACGACAGCCCTTGACTTTTGCAAATTTTACCCCATGTTGGATGAAGGCTAGATCCACCCTAGCATGCTCACAATGAATCCTTTCACTTGAATGCATTCACTTGAATTCAGCTGAGACTAGGGCATGTCCTAAAAGCATTTTGTGCCCTAAGCATGTCCAAGGCCTGGCTCAGGACTTGAATGGAAGACCACCAAGGAAGGTTCATGTACACCTCCATCGAAGAAAGCCAAATTAGGCTGGCCCCACCAGGAAAAAGTTGCAGCAGGATTTCTGATATCTGCAGAGCCATGTAAAAATGACAGCAACAGTTTGTTGCTTTGTGCTGGAGGGTTGTCACAGAAACAGATTGACCGTCAGATGATTTCTAGGGTTTGCAATGACTGCTTTGATAATGGAGAAAATTTAACCCAGCAGAAGAGTTCTTGGCCGCCATCCATCCACTAGCAACCGGACTGGATGGAAAACAGCAGGCAAACAGGCAGTTTCCTTTTAGACTGGACGAGGCATGTGGGCTACAGGGCTTTGGCTTGGTCCCATGTGTGGTTGCCGGTAATGAACTCGCTCTGTTTGCAATATCCAAAATCAGTTAACAGCACACTTTGCAACTTTAGCTGGGTCAGGCTGGAAATGATAAATGCAACAAATTAAAGCTGAAAGTCAGGAAACAGGCTGAGCGCCATCCCTAGTGGAAGAGCTGTTCCAGACAATGCTGTTGTTGTTTTAATTGCAATTATTGTGTAGCTGTCGCACAGTCCAGATGCCTTTTGATTTGTTGTGGGCAGCGTCACATTCCCCTAACAGTCAGACCACAGCTGAGAAGATGCAGATTTCCCTTGCATCTGTTGTTGCAGCGGTAAGTACTGGGTCCCAAGTCACTTTCTTCCCTTTCTCAGAGTGATTAGACCATGCCTGCTTCCTGGACCTTCTCCCCCCTTTTTCGGCTAGTGTTGTGGGAAAATTAGCCATAAGTGAGGTGTGGCATCTGCACTTACTACCCCTGCTAAGGTTGCCAATACCTGGAGATTTGAAGGGTGGAGCCTGGAAAAGTGGGGTTTAGGGAGGGTAGGGACCTCGGTAGGGTATAATGCCATGAAGGCCACCTTCCAAAGCACCCTTTTCCTCCAGCAGAAGTGGAATAAATGTTTTAAATAAATAATAAATGAAAGATTTATATGCTCTGGAGATCAGTTGTAATTCCTGGAGAACTCCAGCACCCCCCCCCCCCGAAAGGTAGCAACCGTAACCCTAACCCCTGCTTCCCTCTTGCTCTTAAAATTAGATCCTTCTTTCAATGTGATTGGGACACTCTGTGTTTCAGTACATGGAGCTGCTATCATGCTAGAGTTTCCAGCTTCAGGTTGGGAACTTCCTAGAGATTTTGGGGAAGAGCCTGACAAGAACAAAGTCCGGGGAGGGGAGGGAGCTCAGTGGGGCAGCAATGCTCTGTATTCTTGGTGTTTGGGGGGCAGCAGTGGGAGGGCTTCTGGAGTTCTGGCCCTGCTGGTGGACCTCCTGATGGCATCTGGGTTTGGGCCACTGTGTGACACAGAGTGCTGGACTGGACATGGCTTCTGTTATGTTCTAATGTCAGACAGCCTGTCCCAAGCTGCCATTTTCTCAAGGGGAATAGATTTCTGTTGTCTGGGTTCAGTTTGTAATTCCAGTCAAAATCCAGGCCCTACCTGGAGGTTGGCAACCGTGCCTAGGTTGGTACTTTTGTCTGTGCAATTTAAAAAAGTACAATTCCATGCAGAGAAGCTATTGTCTCTGCGAGTGATGCATATTTCACTCCTTCCTTTTTTTAATTTAAAGTTTTCAAAACATTTTAACATGAAAACTAGCACTACCACCTGACTAAAGAAATCTTAATTAGTTGCAAGTGTTTCTAACCAACCACTAGATTACCCCTATATACATTTGTTTATGAATCACCCCATTTTTTAAAATAAGAACAAACAATTCTTGCCTAGCTTTTACTGGATACATATGCAAGCATCATCTGTTGCTTGTGTTCACTTTTTATTTTGTTGATAGGACCTCCCAGCTCCAGGGGGCACCAGTGCCACTGTTTTTATCGCTGTTTGCTCATTCATGTCCTTTCTTTGTATCCCAGAAGTCATCACTGTGTCCTTAGCCAGCCCAAGATGGAAGCCCCCCTGGTAAGCTTGGATGAAGAGTTTGAGGACATAAGGCCGTGTTACATTGATGATAGGGATGAGAAATCCCACTATTATTATGGATCTTCTCCTCGGCATTTGGAAGACCCTTCCCTTTCTGAGCTGGAGAACTTCTCTTCTGAAATCATCAGCTTCAAGTCCATGGAAGACTTGGTCAATGAGTTTGATGAGAAGCTCAATGTGTGCTTTCGGAATTACAATGCCAAAACTGAGAACCTGGCCCCTGTGAAAAACCACCTCCAGATACAAGAAGAGGAAGAAAATCTGCAGGATGAGGAGTGAGTAGATTAGAAATGCCCCGTTATACTGAAAGAAACATGTTTAAAGTGAATGAAATGTGTTTCTGGCCACTTGCTCCTAATGTTCATTCATGTGTATGCATCAGTTTAACTATTACCATGGTCTAAGTGATAAAACTGCAATTTTTCATGCTCCTTTCCATATACAGGTAGCAGCCTAAATAGCCCAGACTAGCTAGAGCTTGGAAGCTAATCAGAGTTGGGCTTGGTCAATACTTGGGTGGGAGACACCAAAGAAGACTGGGGCTGCTGGTCAGAGGATGGCAATGGCAAACCACCTCTGCTGAGGGGTTTCCTTGAAACCCCATGAGGTGGGACTTGATGGGGTCACCATAAATTAGCTGCATCTTGATGGTACTTATTTTATGTACAGAGTATATGCGTTTGTTTAGAACAGGTGTACGCAAGCCAGGTTTTGGAAAACATTCTTGATGTGAGGATACAGTGAAGGAAAGAACACTATAAGCCTCTTTGGGTTACCATTGAAGAAAAAGATTGGGGTATGAAGTAAATTATAAAGAAGTTGCCCTGACCTGGATAGCCCAGGCAAGCCCAGTCTTGTCAGATTTTGGAAGCTAAACAGGGCCAACCCTGGCAAGTATTTAGATGGGAGACCTGCAGAAAATACCAGGCCTGGGAGGCCAGAGGCAGCCTATCAAGCCACTTCTCTGAATGTCCTCTGTGCCCCAGTAGAAGTCACAGTCCTTAACTGGACAAAAACATTAGATACTCCAAAACTGCGTGGTGCACATAAATATATATTTTTAAAAACATATACCGTATTTTTTGCTCCATAAGACGCACTTTTCCTCCCCAAAAAAGTGGGGGGGAAAGTGTGTGCATCTTATGGAGCGAATATGGAGCTTTTCTTACCTGTAACAGGGCTCTTTCTTCAGCAGGAACGCAGGGGAATGCCATTCAGGCTGGCATCCCAACCTTCCCTGCCCCTCCCTGCTGGGCCTGAGCTGTTAAGACTTAAAAGGGAAACGGCAGGAAAAACCTCACCAGGCTAAGTACTCTTTCCCTTTAAGTGCTTTTCCCCTTTAAGACAGCCAGCAGCAGAAAGCCCTGCCCACAGACTAAGCTCCGTGGCTACTTTGCACAGAAAGGCCTGGCTTTGCATGGCATGCCGACGTCTCTCTTCTTTCCTTTTTCTATCTTTCTTCCTTCCTTCCTTCCTTTCCTTTTTTCTGTCTGTCTGTCTGTCTGTCTTTCTGTCTGTCTCTCTGTCCCCACCTTTCTTTCTTCCTTTCTCTTTCTCTCTCTCTCTCCTCCTCCTCCTTCCTTCCTTTCTCTCTCTCTCTCTCTCTCTCTCTCTCTCTTTCTTTCTTTCTTTCTTTCTGTTTCATTTTTTCCTGTTTTCCTCCTCTAAAAACAAGGTGCGTCTTATGATCAGGTGCGTCTAATGGAGCGAAAAATACGGTACATAGAAAATGTACAGCACCTCGTCCAGGCATAGCAATGTCTTCTCAGTGAAAAATCATAACCAGTTACAGAACCTTTTTCAATATCATGAAGGCTACACCATCATTCTATGTATCTTTGAGATGATCTGATTCAAGTCATCCAACTCTTGTATGGTCCAGTTCAGAAGAAGACCTTTGAAACGGAAGTTTATTCCAGAAAATTTCATCAGTATCTAATATCTACAATTCAGAAGGACCTTAGTAACATTATAATTTGTAGTTTTGTATATTTAGAGCACGTATAAGTTTTTTTGAAATATATTTATTTCACACAGTTTTGGAGTGTCTAATGTTTTTGCCCCAGTAGGAGTCACCAGAAGTTACCATGACTTCTAGGTGCGTGTACGCATGCATGCACACACACAACCCCCCAAAATTGGGTCATTTTCATTTATTTATTTGCAACATTTATATCCTGCCTTTCTGCCCAACCAAGACCACCGTTTTGTTCATTTTGATACGTCTATCCAAACACTACCCTATTCTCCCCATAGCCTTTCATTTTGCTGGCAGATCAGCATCTTAACAGGTCGAAGTTGCAGGTTTCTTGGTACTTGAATCAAAAAGATAGCTGTACCCCTGCTCTGGAATCCAGAAAGCCAATTGGAACATCTGTGACTGAGATCAAATTAGATGAAAAAGTGGAAGATCTATGACTGGTAAACAGCTGTTGTTGGAGGAATAGCCATTAGAGGAGGGGCCATGGCTCAAAGGTAGAGCATCTGCTTGGCATGCAGAAGGTCCCCGTTTCGGTCCCTGGCACCTGCAGATTAAAGAATCAGGTAGTAGGTGTTGGAGAAGATGTCTCCCTGAGATCCAGGAGAGCCACTGCCCATCTGAGTAGATAACACTGATCTTGACAGACCAACCAATGGTCTGTTTCAGTATAAGGCAGCTTCATGCATCCATGGGCAAGAATGCTTCAAATTTTTGTCAGTCAAATGATAGCCCCGTCCCCCGAGTAGGATCCACCTGTGTTTTATAGATGCCATCTTTGTAAGTGTAAAATAAAAATGTGTGGAACTTAGGACCAAACCACGCTTGCTGTTTTTCAGCCCTCCTTCCTGAAGCGTGGGGGGGATGGGACCTGTGACCCTCTGCTGTACACAGTGGGCTTCACTACTGAGCAATGGGCCCTCCTTTTAACTGATGCTCTTCCATTACTATTTTTGCAGTGTTTCCCAAAATAAATGCTAATTAAAACAGTTTTCAGAGCTTTGCTTTTACCCAGTAACAAAATTCATTATCAAGTACAGCACAAACAGCAGTTACAATTTTGACCGAGGGATCCCAGGAAAAGCCGAAACTGGATATATGGACAAATTTTTTCAGTGCTGCAAGGAGAAGGGCTGATTTGTGTTGACAGGCGTGGGAGGGAGCCTGTGGTTCCTGTGGTTGGTTCGGCACATTGGCCCAGAGCAAAGCTGTAATAAGTGCATAAGCAGCTGGTTTCTAGAGGCTGCTGCTGTGACTCACTCTCCTCAACTGGCCTCAGTGCTAGTACCTTGGATTTCTTCTTCCCATGCAGAGCAAATTGCAGCTTTGGAAGAGGGATGGAAAGAAAGGGTTAATCATCCTCCCACCTAGCGACTCTGACCCCAGTCTTTCCTGGGGCTGCTAATAGGATTTTTTTTTAAATTGTGGGAGATCCTAATCACAGATCTTGCAACACAACATCTGTTTTTGTCCTGTACATGCACTGGGATTTCTGGGCACATATGGACCTACCTGTTTCGGGGTGAGACAAACAGTTTTGTTTTGTGATGATGGAGTTTTGGTGACTCACTGGAACAGTTTACGCCTACTAACGGCTTCTTAATTGTTTTGCAGGGGTTTTTGGATCAATGTTTATATTGCTGTTTATGGTTCCCGTTTTTTTTAGTGTTTTATGTTCTTGTTACCCTTTATTGTTCAAATGTGCCTTGAGGGGTTTTTTTGTGGAGAGTGCCTCCAGTACTGGAGTGAATGTGAATTGCATTGTGCAAGTCTGATGTGGTAAGATATTAAGGCAAAAAGTAGCAGTGGCCAATGTTCCCTCTAAGCTGTGGAGCCTTGTGAGCAAAAATTCTACTTTGTGAGCTACTGGCATTAAAGTTGTGAGCGAGCGGCTTGGCTACTGCATAAATTAGTTTGCTCTGGAGCCATCCTTCCTGAGCTAAGACAAAAATGTGTGAGCTGGAGGCTAAAAACTGTGAGCTAGCTCACACTAACAGCTTAGAGGGAACACTGGGTCCCCCCCCCCCCCCCGCCCTGTTATGAGAAACAGGGTGAAATCTTACAACTACAGATTCAGGTGGGTAGCCATGTTGGTCTAACGCAGCTGAACAAAGTTTGAGTCCCATGGCATCTTTAAGACCAACAAAGTTTGATTCCAGGTATAAGCTTTCATGTGCATGCACACTTTTTCAGATGCATTGAAATAGACTTCCTCAAGCCTTACATATAGGTAGAGAGTGGGGTGGTTAGTTGCCAGCAAGGGCTAATTAGAATCAAGATGTATAAGTAACTGAGCGATAAGTATAGCTAAAATTGGATTAAAGTAGAGTTCTCACATCTGTTTGTTAATGCTTTTATTTGTATGCTAATTTGCTGCTATTCACAGGTCTTACCAACTGCTTTAATCCAATTTTAGCTATACTTATCGCTCAGTTACTTATACATCTTCACTCTAAGCAGCCCTTTCTGGCAACTTCCTACACACACACACAACCCTCTCCCTACCTATATGTAAGAATTGAGGAAGTCTGGTTTCACTGTATCTGAAGGACTGTGCATGCACACGAAAGCTTATACCCAGAATTAAACTTTGTTAGTCTTAAAAGTGCCACTGGACTCAGACTTTTCTCTTACAACTATGGTTTTCACATGACACTTGTAATTCTTATGTGATCAGTATAGGGAACCATCTTGTGCCATTATTACATGATAGTCTGGTTGGATAAGGGTTCATTAAATAGTTATAGACTTTACAGGATTACAATCTAAACTTTTTTTCTTCAACCGTGACTCACCACTCTGCCTTGCAGTAACCTAAGATGAGTCATGGTGGTGGGACAGTAACATATTCTCTCTCTCTGTCTTTTTTTTTGTTTAACTTCTGTTTTTAAAGAGAAGGGAAAGGGCAGGAGAGACTGACAGAGAACCTGAGGGAAACACACAGAGGGGACACACTCCACTTAACATTCTGGCACCAGCATTCTGTACCAACTGTCACTTGTGGACACTCTTCAAGGGAAGGCCCATGCAGAGTGCACTGCAGTAGTCTAATGTTACTAGGCCATGCACCACAGTGGCAAGGTCTTTTCTGCCTAGGAAGGGCTGCAGCTAGCTCACTAGCTGGAGTTGGTAAAAGTTGCCCCTGGCCATTATGAATAAACTATTATCATATAAGACATTGTCTGTGGTATAGCCAGGAGATCTGAAGTTTGTCTGTCTGCCTTAAGTAATTGCTCCTTTTAGCATTATGCACCACTAGGAGGTGAGGCTGAGGGAGCTCTGAGAGCTGTGACTGACCCAAGGTCACCCAGCTGGCTTCATGTGGAGGAGTGTGTAATCGAACCTGGTTCTCCAGATTAGAGTCCACTGCTCTTAACCATTAGACCACACTGGCTCTCTGGCCATTGCTGCCACCTGTTTATGCAACAAATGGCCCAGATTCAGCAGTACCCCCAAGCTACAACTCACGCCCTTTAGGGGGAGTGCAACCTCATCCAGAACAGGAGATACTCCAGTTCCTGGGTCAAGAATTTATCTATTATTTTATAGTTGTTTCAATATGATGTAAGCTGCCTTGGGGTCCAGAAATGGATCAGGATACAAATATTTAAAAGTAATAATTCACCATACCGTGAGCTCAGAACCAACTCTCAGATTTTCAGATTTTTCTGCTGGCTGGCTGGTGCTGCCTGCTGCTGCCATCTCTGCTGATTGTAAGCTTGCTACCACATGTAATGTGTGTGCCAGTGTTGCCACGTCTGTTTATCTGAGTTTATCATTTGGATGTCAGTATGTCCATGTTGTACACATGTCAGTTAGCATGAAATAGCAATATGGCAGTGGTGCTAGCAACAGGAATAAAGGCAAAAAGCCTTTCTCAGAACCATGAAGAACTAAACCTGGTAACAAATATAGGATTGTCTTTGCAAAATATGGTTCCCAGGAAGCTAATGAGGCCTCTCTGTGTATGGACTGGGTTAACCCCAGTTTTACATCAATAGTACTGTTTTCCATTTTGTTACAAAGCCCACTTCAAAGTGTGGCTGTTGACTAGGGTTGCCAGCCTCCAGGTGGGGCCTGGGGATCTCCCGCCTTTACAACTGATCTCCAGCTGACAGAAATCAGCTCCCCTGGAGAAAATGGCTGCTTTGAAGATTGGACTCTATGGTATTGTACTATGCTGAGGCCCCTCCCCTCCCCAAACCCCACCCTCTCCTGGCTCCACCCCCAAAGTCTCCAGGTATTTCCCAACCCAGACTTGGCAACCGTACTGTTGACTTGTTAATGTTTAATGACCCTGGACCAGAGGATTTGGTCCATGGTCTTTGCCTGTAGTTCAAGATCATTCTTCTGCTACTTCCTGAGTTTATGGTGGTGGTTGTTTGGTTTGTTTGGATGATCTTATTACTTTATTTGCTTAGCTCAGAGGTGTCAAACATAAGGCCCGGGGGCCAGAACTGGCCCGCCCAGGGCTCTTATGTGGCTCGCAAGCAACCAGTGCAAGGGAGGGAACAGGAGACTGTTCAGAGGGAGCGGGCAGAGTCCGCTTCAGCATGGTGGAACAACCTCACCTGCAGCAGTCAAGCAGTGTGGGAGTATCTGCCCAGCACTGCACCACTGGCTCTCCAGTCTGCCCATATGGGTTTTCCTTTGCCCCCCTCTCCCAGCCCATAGGGCCTTGCAGTGAGGATACACCAACTCAGAGCTTACCAGCTGCTGTCCTTTATACAGTTTATATCTCCGCTATCTGGCATTATGTTTTATGGTACGCGTGGCCCAGCCCAACACAGTGATATTTATGTCAGATCCAGCCCTCGTAACAAATGAGTTCGACACCTCTGGCTTAGTTGATTTTTTCTGCTGAGTTTTATGGGATGGTGATTTGCACGGTTTTAGGCTGCTGCTAATAATTTTATGATATGTTGCATGCTTTTAATTCAGAATTTTAATGTTTAAATTTTTCTAAGCTGGGTTGAATAATTTGGTAGCAGGACAGGCTATAAATGCAGTGATAGGGCAATCTTAAACAAAGTTACACTCTTTTAAGTCCACTAGAAGAGGGTAATTCTATTTAGGATAGCACTATCACTGCTGCCTTTCTACAGATCAATAAAACAGCTTCAAAGCTATGGTTGTATTGCTCAGTGTTGTTTTGTGTTATATGCTTAAGGATATATTAACTCAAGCTCTTTTTTATTTGAATAACTCAGTCTGGAGTAAATAACTTCACTTTATTCTATAAAGCCCTTCAAAGCTAGGGGTGCCAACCTCCTGGTGGGACCTGGGGATCCCCTGGAATTACAGCTTTTCTCCAGACTACAGAGATCAGTTCCCCTGGAGAAAAGGGCTGCTTTGGAGGGTGGCCTTTATGGTATTGTACCCCACTGAGGTCGTATCCCCCTCAGGCTCCACCCCCAAATCTCCAGAAGTTTCCCAACCTGGATCTTGCAACCCTACACCCCCCCCCCCTACTGGTGGCCAGAGAGGACCTGGAAACCCTAAAGCATGTAACCAGAATGGTGATAATCACTGGTGATATTCATACACAGGCCAAATTCACTGTGTATGCAAAGTATGTGTTGGGAGGCAATAGCAACAGCTTTCCAATTGCTTGTACACATGGTGAAAGAAACATGTCTAACTGTCATGACAATCGACATTTGCCCTGCCCCCCAAGCACTGCTCTATATGTAAAAAAAGCACAGCATCTCTGAACAGCCCAGGAAGGCACGTTGATAATGGAACTGACGTATAACCCACTGCAATGATTCTTGAAGGTATCACCGATTTTTACTGCTTTGCCTTACACCTTCTGTATTCTTTGGAGTTCACCTGATCTTAGATAGTTTGTTGTTTGCATTGTTTTCTAATTCAGTAATCCTAGCCCTATTCCATTGCTTGTTGGTTGTTTTATGATGTCTGTGTGCACTGTTTCATATCCAGTAATCTGCCTTGGGTCTCTGGGGAAAAAAACTGCTATAACAGAGTAAATAAATAAATATTGGTTTTGTTTATTTTGTTAAAGATAGATGTATGCTGCATTTCAAGGTGGCTAACAAAAAAAGAAAATGTCAGTTCAAGCAATGACAACTAATCAAATCAATAACCTCCATCAAAATGGTTAAAACACCCCCCCCCCAACCAATAATCGAATTGGTAGAACTGCAGGATTAGCGGAAGCAAACTCATCATCCATGCACATGGATATAATTGTTTTGACTTGGTGCCTAGAAGACGATAAGGCTGGTGCCAGCGTTGATGTCTCTGGGGTGGGTTTCCTATCACAGAAGAGGCTCTGCTCTGAGTCTGGTTTCTGTCTGCCTAAGCTCCAAGGACAGGGGGACTTGGAGTAGAATCTCAAAAGATAAACTGTTGAGCTTGATTGGGAACAGGCAACACTTCAGGCTGATTTGTTCCGCCATCTGTTAATCCAGGGTTAGGTAACCCCACCCAGAAGACCAGTTTTTTGAACTGAAGCTCTGCAATCAGTTTAATTTCTTATATCATGCTGTAGTAGCATGAGGGTTGCCAGTCTCCAGGTGGTGGCTGGAGATCCCCTGGTATTTCAACCGGTCTCCAGGTTACTGAGATTGGTTCCACTGGAGAAAATGGCTGCTTTGGAAGGTAGACTCTATGGCATTATACCCCTCTGAGTTCCCTCCCCTCCCTCTGCCCTCCCCAGGCTCCACCCTCCAAATCTCCAGGTATTTCTCAGCCTAGAGGCTGAACGACTGTTCATTAACACAGGAAGCTCCACTCAGCAGCAGTAGGAATCAGAGGGGCACGCCAGCACTGTCAGTAGTTGTGATTGAATGGAGGTTTTTTCTGCGTTGGTAGCCCAAATAAATCCAGCATCTCTTTCATGGGTAGAAGGATAATTTCTCTTTGTATTACACTACAACCACCAGATTTTTCACTTTATCTTTGTTCTTTTTGCTGTCGAATCTGTTGCTTCCCTGTTTGGTTCCCTGCAGCTGCTGTCATTAATTTTTTTTCTTGGCTTGGCCCCAGAAATGTGGTGTGTTTTTTTCGTTTTCTGAATAGAGACTGCATTTAGCATTGTAAAGATGTGGGTAAGGACGTACAGTAGAGCTCCATGTTTTGCAGACCTCAGTTATACAAAACACCTTGTCATCTTCCTTCACTGTAGGCACAAATCCAGTCTAATCCAAATCAATCTGTCCATCGTGTTTTTATCCTGCCCTTCATTCAAGAAGCACAGTGCTGCGTACATGTCTCTCCTGTCTTGCATTTTATCCTCACAACAGTCCTGTTAGGTAGGTAGGGTGGCCAACCTCCAGGTGGTGGCTGGAGATCTCTTGGTATTTCAACCAGCCTCCAGGTTACAGAGATCAGTTCCCCTGGAGAAAATGGCTGCTTTGGAAGGTGGACTCTATGGCATTGTACCTAACTAAGATCCCTCCCCAAACCCCACCCACTCCAGGCACCATCCCCCAAATATCCAGGCATTTCCCAACCCAGAGATGGCAACCCTATAAGTAGGCCTAGCTGAGGCAGTGTAGTGAGTTCCAGGACTGAATCGGGTTTTGAAACTGGGTCTTGACCAGCCTCCCCTAGAGAAAGATAAAACTCCAATTAACTTGAACGCAGCAGGTGGGATTTTATGTCATCCCTGTGGAACTTTATGCCACCACTGGCATCCCCTTATTTTCTAAATGAAAGCGATTTGTATTATCCATGGGCCGCTCAAATCTACGATAGTCTCATTGACTTGGAGAAGGATGCACTCATGTGAGTGAAACTGGCCTGAGGTCAGCCAAGCACTGTGCTTGACTCCCGTTGATTTTGTGTTTGAATGTATTCTGCAGACATGCAGTGAAGCGGAAACAGAGGCAGTTGAGTGTTCAGTTTGTTTGTTTCAGCCACTGGCCGTAAAGAGCGTGCCAACATAACAGGAACCCTAGATAATAAAGCTGATTAGATAGTAGACAATCAATAAATACATATAAAGAGAACACAGAGTAACCACAGACTGATGTGAAGTGGTCTCAGGACAAACCATCCAGGCCTTCGAGAGGGAGGACCTATGCAGGACAAACTTCATGGTGAGGCTAGCTGTTCTGGGGGCACGGGAAACCCCCCACTGCTGTATGTCTATAAATTCAGCAGCAATTTGCCAATCCCACCCGCTTCCCTCCTCTTCTCTCCCTCTGCATTGATCTGTATGCTTACACACCCAAGGAGGTGTAGTTGAGTCCCGTCCTCCGTGGCCCACGGTTAGATTGCCAGATTCAGGTTGGGAAATACCTGGAGATTTTGGGGGTGGAGCCTGGGGAAGGCAGGGTTTTGGGGAGCGGAAGCTTATCAACAGGGTATAATACCATAGAATCCACCCTCCAAAGCAGCCATTTTCTCCAGAGGAGCTGATCTCTGTCATCTGGAGAGCAATTGTAATTGTGGGAGATCTCCAGGTGCCACGTGGAGATTGGCAAGCCTACCCAAGGTTGCTTGATGTGCTCTCTGTGTGATGAGGATGTCACCAGGTGACAACCCTACCAAAACGGGGGTCCAGCCTAATAACCAATGATTAGCACAAAATCATGTTGCTGTGGGAACTGCTTGATCCTGTTATACAGATCCCCTTGAAGAAGCATAAGCAAAATGAGTGGGGGTAGTATAACAGAACAAAACTATTCTTTTCCCACTGCACCATCTGTGGTGCAGCCCTCTTCTCTTGTGCGTAGCCCAGATGTTGGCAAAAAAATTTTAATGAGAGCTGCTCCCCCTCAACCTGTTACCAGGTTTGTTTTATCCTAGAGGAAAACCTGGACTTGTATGAGCACCAGAAATAAAACCAGGGCTTTTTTTGTAGAAAAAGCCCTGCAGGAACTCATTAGCATAATAAACCACATCCAACAGCAGAAACTAATTAGCATATTAGGCCACACCCCTGACAGCGCAGCTCCCTCCCAGGATCGGCTTCCCCAGGCTTGCGGGGCACATGGGGAACCTGAGGGAAGGAAGGCAGTTTCTGGATCGGCTTCCCCAGGTGTCCTGCAGATTTGCAGAGGCACCCTGTTTGAAGCACTGCCTGCATCGTGCCTGTAGCAGTCAGTTTTGAGGCTGTTGGCCACGGGGTTGTTCAGCAGAAGAGAACGCAGCAGCTTTGTCATTCCCATTTTTCCCCCATCCTTTTTGAATCCTGCCTGCTGAAGAAATTGCCCAAAGTATGCCACAGCTCCTTGTAGAGGCATTTTCCCACTGTTAACACCCTCTTCTCCTTTCCCCCCAGGGTTTGGGATGCTCTTACAGACAATTACATCCCATCCATCACTGAGGACTGGAGGGACCCGAACATCGAAAAGCTGAACGGCAACATCTCCGACACAGAGGTACTTACCTGGATTCGTGTCTCTTCCCCTTCCCCTCCCTCCAATAATCTCTAGATGAAACAATCAGGCCAGGCTGGTGAGGATGCATGGTTTGAAACATGGCCTGCAGGAATTCAAGGCTTAAGCATTAATGCATGCAAAATGAAAAAGGAAACTGGCCACCATTCTATGAAGGAGGGTTGACAGAATGTGAGAACGAAGCTTTCACTGGGCAGCAGCACAGACCTCCTGGTGCTGCTTGAACTGAGGTCGTGGTCCTTTGGTAATGGAGAAGCATGCTTAATGCGCTGGGGGGGGGTGTATTGTGGAGGGGGTGGAAATAGCGAATGGAGCCGTCTAATATGTAAAGAGAGACATTGTCATCTGGGCTGTTGTTTTCTTTGAGAGTGACATTGACAGGGTCTGTACCGCCTTCCACCCTGACACGTTTCGAACAATGCAGGCTGGCAGCCTGCTGAACAATGGCGACTGTGATGGGCAGAGGATGCACTGTGGGGAATGAACCAAGCCCTTGTGCTGCTGCTGCATTTTCTGGCGCTGCCGAGAGGCCAGAGGTAGAATGCTCTCAGGTGATTAGAACGCTGAAGTAGTGGAAATGTCATTCGTGATACTCCTCCCCCACCAATCAATCTGAAAACAGCCAGCCAAAGCGAGGGTGGAAACTCATGGAGCAGCCTGACACTGAACCATTGGCCTGTCAAGGTCAGGCTTGCCTGCTCTGACTGGCAGCAGCTCTCCCGGGTCTCAGGAAGAGGTCTTTCACATCACCTGTTTCATACGGAGATGTGGAGGATTGATCCTGGGACCTTCTGCAGGCAAAGCAGGTGCTCTGTCACTGACAGCATCCTGTCTCCTTCCCAAACAGTTTTGTCAACTAACTGAAGGAATATTAAGCCAGGTCTGCATGAGCAGTGGAGTTAAAGGCAGAGCTGAAGCATGGACTGTGCCACTTCAAACTACAGATGGGGTATATTACCTTTGCACATCAGGGGAAATGGTTCTAGCCCACCCATTTGGCTTCTGTAGCAGTTTTCATTTGCAGGAAGTTGTTATCACATTAAACAAGAGCAGCATCCTGCATGCAGCCAATTTGACCATCTTGTTCTGTTGCATGCCTGGCAGAACAGGCCTAAATCAATCAATTGTACTTGATCAGTCAATCAATTAAATCTACATACATTTGTGTGCGAGAAAAATATTTCATTATAGTCGTGAGTGCGCAGACGTGGTTTCAGTAGGGGACGGGGACTAAGGGCTTACGCTGAAAGCCTCACAGAAGGCCATTTCGGAGCTCCACCCCTGGACTGAGGTGGAGGGAAGGTGGAGTTTGTCAGCAGCTGGCAGAGTTGGGGAGAGCTGGACAGGCTAATGCTGCACATGCACAGTGTCGGTGCATGGCAGGCAAAGGCCACAAGGGGCTGGAAGCCACACCTGGCTCCCTTTTCCACCCTTGGATGGGGCAGCACTCTCCCAGCATTTCAGAGTGAGCACAAGCTGGTCACCTGATTGGGGCTGAGTAGGAATTTATTGCGCCCTTTGGGTCAGTTGCCAACAAGCAAGGGATGTGAGGTAGGTGTTGAATACTCTGTGCATGGTAGCAGACTTGCCCAGGTTTCAGGGGCTTGGGTTAGAGATGTAGCCCCTCTTAAGTCAAGGTGGTAGCAATGATGAGTTGGTATGCAGTAAAGCTTAGGCGAGCACCCTAATTGGATGTGAATACTCAGAATAGAAGTCTGGGGCCTTGGGGCCTTCATGGGGCTGGGCCAGGAACCCACTGAGGGATGCTCTTATTGCAGCCCAAGCTGCATTCATCTTTTTGCCGTTCTTGCAAGTCAAACCATGTGTTATGGGGAGCATGTTATCTTTCTCCAAACGCATCTGCTCAGGTGACCCCCCCCCCCAAAGCAACCTTTTGCAAGGTAATGTGTATTAGGGAGAGAATGCACACTTGGAAGGGGGCCAAAGGGATGAAAGGGATGCTGCTTGAGGTTGGTCCGAACACCAACATTGTTGGACTTATGCTGAGAGCCAGCCCACAACCTGGTAGAGAACTCCCTTGCAGCTGAAAACCCTGGACTGACCTCCTTCTTCCTAATGGGAGAAGTGATTTCAGGCAATGGTGAAGGCACAGTGCAAGAGCATCCTTTTCACCTGAATCAGATTCTACTGCAACACTTTCTTATGGCAGAATTGCCAAACACCAGTGGGCCTAATAGGAGTGCAAGAAAGTCATACTGTGTTCCCTCCAGCATGTCTGCAATTGGGGAAAAAAAGGGAGCCATGACTGGGTGGGGACTCAGGGAGGAAATTTAGTCATGGTGGCTCAGAGGTTAAGACTCTGAGCTGCAGACCAGAAGGTCGGTAGCTCGGCAGTTTGAGACCCAAATGCCATGTGACAGAGTGAGCTCCTGTCTCTGGCCCCAGCTCCTGCCAACCTCGCAGTTCAAAAGCAAGAAATTGCAAGTAGATAAATAGGTACTGCTTCGGTGGGAAGGTAACAGCATTTAGTCATGCTGGCCACATGACCACAGAAAAAGTCTTCGAACAGCGCTGGCTCTTCAGCTTGGAAACAGAGATGAACACTGCCCTCTAGAGTCGGATTCGACTGGTTTTCAAGCAAGGGAAACCTTTACCTAGTAAGGAAGGGGCATGTAAGGGAGCGGTAGTGATGGTCACCTAGTGCCCAACGATGCATAAAAACCTGTATAAAACAGTGCATAAAATCCTACTGGTCTTTGACTGTCACTCCTTGGTCTTTGCTGCCAACAACACTGGACTAGCCCACGCTTTAGTTTCGAGCTCCCTCTAACAGTGCCCTGAAGCAGGTCTAGAATAGAATGTTCCAGCTGCCCAGTACAAGAACCTCCTTCTCCTTGATCATCCCAGATGTCACCATCTGTGACTGAAAGCAGCTGGGCTGAGCAGTCCACTTGGACTCTCTTTTTATCTCTGCCTACCCCAGTTCAAATGAAGAGAGGAACTATTTGCTCCCGAGCTGTGGAATGTGTGCGTGTGTGTATTAGCTGTGCAGGCTGACTAATGGAAAATTGCATCTTCCACCTCTGGCTTCGTTATCTTGCTCAGTCAACAATAACTTATTAGTCCTTAAATTATTAATGGCTTTGCTGGAGTAAAGAACTAATTTAATCAGGCTGGGAAGCATGAACAACAGATGGCAAAGAGATGTTATTTTCAGCAGGCAATGGAAGCCTTCAGATTATCCAGAATTTCCCCCAGTGGCGCATACCGTTTTGAGAGGCATGTCCGCATGTGGGGACTTTCCAAAATGTCTTGGCTGTTCTGTATGTGGTGTTCACAGCACTGACCGAGCCCTTAAAAAACAACTGTATGTTGTCAGTGTGCTGAAATTCACCGCTCAAGAGCAACACGTGTGAGAACGGATGTTAAAGGGAGCTGTGGTTCCCAGTGAAGAGCTAGCTCGGAGCATCCTAAGTGACAGCTCAGGACCGAAGTTCAAAACCTTGCTCATCCAGGAAGCTCACTGGATGACTGTGGGCCACTCTTTCCTAGCCTTGCTTGGATGCCACAGGGTCGTTTTGTGGTTGAAATGGAGCAAGGGAGAACCATATATGCTGCCCTGAGTCCCTTGGAAGAAGGGCTGGATAAAAACACAGCAGATGTGTTTGTTTGGCCAAGCTTGGTGTGAGCTTGCCACTCTTTGCGGCTGGGTGGCAGACACACTCTGTGTATTAAGCCTATTGATTTTATACAGCCGTTTTGTGTGACAATTACTATTTAATCAACGACCTTCCAAATCTACTTCGACATGATGCATGGCTCTGAAATCAAGGACCTCTTTAGTCAATCAAGCATAAGAAAATTGTGTTCCTGCAGGCTATATGAAGCCTGAACTCAGTGCCTGTAAAATTAGGGCCAAGTTATGTATTCAACAGTAGCCTTAAACATTTTCAGACTTGCAGTCCATCTCTAACCCCAGCTGTGAACATGGAACCCCCTTTTAATTTGTAACTACATTTTTTGTCTCCCTTTAATCTCTCTCTTTCCCAGGATCAAGACAGAAATCACACCAAAGCCATTTAAGGGGCTAACTACAATTTAGTTCACAAACCATGGTTTGATGATCCAGATGCACAATTGAGAGCGGTGCGTCTGCTTTGTTGTCTGAGTTTCCAGCTTCAGCCTCCCACCTCCATGACGCAGTAGCCTCAGAAATGGAGTGATACTGCAGCTCTGGGTTTTTCAATTCAAGCATCATGCCCAACCATAGCAAGGAGAACCATGGTTTACAAACCAGCCCCATTGTCTCTGATCCTGATTCCCCAGCCCATTGGAAACCATGGTTCGTCAGTACAGATATCTCTCTAAGCCAAGCACTTATCCTGTCTTCCTCACTAGGTGGGGTTACAGTATTTCCAGATGGGGAAAGACTTGCCCGAGTTCCTATGCATTGGGGTGAGAAAGTGTCCCCTTTCTGCTGCAGGTCTGATTCCCCTCTTCCTGTTACTCTGTTCCCTTGGAGCTACGTTGTGTGTGTGTGTGTGTGGGGGGGGGGGTGATGGCATTTTGATTTGCATCAGGAAAGAGAGGAAAGGAGGACAGAAATCATGGACAGAAATCATTCCTATCTGTGGAAATGTTCTGTGGGGTCCAATCTATTTTGGCTGGAGAAATCCAGTCTACAAACGGCTTGACTGAGGAAGCTGAAGGAAGTCACCCCTTACCCCCTTCAGTCATCCTGGCCACAGTCATTTTTTTAACCAGATATTTTCCTGTTTTAAATGCAACTCCCATTTTTTTTTAGTGGAAACGGAAACTTAATTTATGATCAATTGCTAGGTGGGTCAGGGTGATACACTTTCACTGAAGTCCCACACCAAACTGTAGTTATACTTTCTTCACCATGGTTTGATGTGACCTCTGTCTGTTTTTCCATTTGCTACGTCTTTCTCTTGTTCTCTCCAATCTCTGTTTCAGTCTCTCTGCTCAGAGCATAACTCAGCTTATGATGGCGCCACGGTCTCTAATGAGCAAAGTACCCAAAGAACAGTGCCTGGACCAAAGCTGTAACTAAATACGTTGTGTCGGTGTTGTCAGGTCCCAGCCGTCCACCGGAGGGAGATTTAGAGGGGGGCAGGGGGTAGGGCTGCAGTCACACACACTGAATAATCCACTTTCAATACACTTTCCAACTGGATTTTGTGAGTTCACACAGTAAAATCCAGTTGGAAAGTGTGCTGAAAGTGGATTATTTAGTGTGTGCGACCACAGCTTAGGTTTGGCGGATCCAAGTTAGGAAACTCCTGGAGATTTGGGGATGGAGCCTAGGGAGGACAGAGAGTTCTGTAGGTTACAATGCCACAGAGTCTACCCTCCAAAGCAGCCATTTCCTCCTAGGGAACTGATGTCTCTAGTCGGGAGATGAGCTGTAATCCTGGAGGATCCCCAGGTCCCACCTAGAGGCTGGCATCCCTGGTTGGTATTCTCATTCTGTGTTGTTTTTCTTTCTTGGTGACTTCCCTTTTGCCTTACAGATGAGTAGCAATATTAATATATTTGAATCCACCCTTGTACCATCTTCTGAAATCCATGGCTTTATAGGAATTACTACTAAGTAATTATATTTCTAACCTTGTTTAAGGAGAGCTCCCTCATGTGTGTCAGGGCTAGTGACCTTGAGGTAAACCAGGATGTGAAGAAGCAGATAAATGGGGATTTGAAGTGTAAAAGAAGGCTGAAGAACCAGAACCAGCAGTTTTATACAACCTGATGAACTCCATCCACTAGGCCCTTGTGTCACATGGGGCCAGTCACTGTGCAGGAAGCTAAAATACCACCTTCTGGGCAGCTGCCGTGATGGAGTGCTGCAGAGAGCTGCCTAGTGAGCGTTTCCTCCTTTAATCAGCTTTTGCTTCCTGTAATCGGCCTGGAGCTTGGAAGTCAGGGATGAAAGCAAGGAGTCTGTGGACTTGGCCTTGAAACAGGAGTGAAGGAGATGAAGGAATCCAAGGCAGTGGCGGCGGCTAGTGTGTATGGTGGAGATGGTGGCAAGTGGCTGAAGCCCCAGTGGGAATGGTTGATAATGTGAAAGGGAAGTCACATACTGGACCTCATTTTGTCTGTAAGGGCTTAACAGTGGGAAGGTTTTGGAAGGAGGACCTGAGTAACGGAGTCTGTCTTGCGCGGGTTCCATAATTCCTAAGCCTGCCCCTTGGGATATGGTTTAATTTCTTCCCTTTTGAAGAACAATAGCTGTATCACATCAATAACCCATGCATATAAAGGCATTCATAACATTATCCACAAGCAAATCGTATTAATAATTCAGATCCAGCTTGCTAAAATAATGCAAACAAACACTAAAACACGCCAAAATGTGACATTTGTTCCCATGGAAACAAAAATGATGAAAACAGCAACAGAGTTCCCGATCATATCTTCCAACATAGACAGTACTTATGATTCAGTTTATTTAGGCCCTCCCCCTTTAATTAAGCATTAATTCATTTTTTTTTATTTGAGATCATAATACAAACAACATTACATTTTTAGAATGAGGCCATTAATTCCCCCCTCTCCTCATGGATTTGTATCAGTGTAGGGTTTATATTCTATGTAATTTTCTTTTTCTGTTGATAAGCTGCTATTCATATTTGGTGTGAATCTTTTATATTGTGTTGGTTGCCAGCCTCCAGATGGTGGCTGGAGATCTCCCACTATAACAACTAATTTCCAGGCAATTGTGTTCAGTTCACTTGGAGAAAATAGCTACTTTGGAAGGTGGACTCGGTCGCATTATACTCCATTAAAGTCCTTCCCCTTCCCAAACCCTGCCCTCCTCAGGTTCCACTCCAAAAATCTCCAGATATTTCCCAACCCAGAGCTGGCAACCCCAGATGACTCCCTTCTGCTAAGTCTTTCTCAGAAAGACCTCTGCCAATGGAGGATGTCTCTCTCTGTCTGCAGTGGAACAAGGTGGTAGAAAGCCGATGTGATCCAAAGGGCTGTGCCACTTCGGGCTGGGGCTAGCAGATGTAGTTTTTCAGTGTTCTCTGGCATGAAAACCCCATGCAAGGAAAGACCTAGCAAGTCACTGAGAGAGGCAGTAGCTCTGCCTACTCTTTATAGTGTTAATTTTTAACCTATGGGAATGTTTGAATGCTGAAGGACATAACAAAAACATGGATTTTGCATCAGAAGTCTGCATTGGTACAGTTCACTCTGCTACCACATTCTACTGCATGTTCAGACCAGATCTTAGCAAAAGAGAGCCACTGGATCCAACATAGTGGAAGGGATTCATGTGATCTATAGGTAAAGGGTTCCCTTGCTCGAAAGCCAGTTGAATCCAACTCTAGGGGGTGGTGATCATCTCCGTTTTCAAGCCAAAGAGCCAGTGCTGTCCGAAGATGTTTCCTTGGTCATGTGGCCAGCATGATTAAACACACAGGTGCATGGAACACTGTTACCTTCCCACTGAAGTGGTACCTATTTATCTACTTGCAATTTCTTGCTTTCGAACTGCTAGGTTGGCAGGAGCTGGGGCCAGAGATGGGAGCTCACTCTGTCATGCAGCACTTGGGTCTCGAACTGCCGAACTGCAGACCTTCCAATCTACAGCTCAGCTTCTTAATCTCTGAGCCACCGCAGCCCCCATGTGATCTAACCCATTGCATATTATTATTTTTAGTGTATTGTCTTAGGGTCAGGCTAGATGAGACAAGAGGTTACAGGTCTCGTGTTTTGTCTTTGAAGCTTCAGTTACAGCTGCCCAAGGCCCCAGTTCAGATCAGGGTTTCATAGGAAACTGGGAGGTGGGGTTTACTCTTCCACCCACATATGCTTTTGCTAATCAAACCAGACCCTTGCCTGTGTGCTGTTATTGTCCTTTCGTGGGGAAAAAGTTATGAGTGCCTTGCTTTTGAAGATTTTTAAAAGGTGAACCATAAACTCTGTCTTGTCTAAATTGACACGTATTCTTTGGTTAGATTTGATTCCAGTCGCAGCTTAGACACTGACAAGAGCTACAGGGTATAACTTTTGAGAGTCAAAGCTCTGGAAAGCTTATCCCCTGAAAGTTTTGTTGGTCTCCAAGATGCCACTGTTGTAGTGCAGACCAATGTGGTTACCATCTGAAACTATATTCTGTGGTCGTTCTCTGCCCAGGACATTTTAAAGATATGGCATATCAACAGAACATATACATATTATAAACAAATAGGAACAGGAATATCTGTTTTGTACAAAGTTTGGCGTGAGAGTATTTTTTGCCATAGGTACGCAAATAGGAGAGCATATACAGGCAGGCAGCAGCTGCCCAATCCATTTGCACGCATGCTGTGCTTCATGCATTACAAAATGTGTGCTTTTCCCTACAGAGAATACATGGGAATTAGTCTCTCTGTTGGGGAAAAACATATATTTTGTAATGCTTGGAGTACGCAGCATGAGAGTAAATGGGTAAGCCGTGAGCCTTCAGGAATGCAGTTAATGGTGTTTCATTCATGCACAGAGCCTAACAGATTTTAATTTATTGGCCAAAAAAAAAAATCAACCCCACCTTTTTACCATGGCTAACATTTAAGGCAGCTTGTAATTCATTTTAATGAATGCAATAATCAATATTAGTGTAGCTTAATACAGTACAACAGAACAAGGGAAACCTTTAGCTTAAAACAGTACAACCTTGAAGGCATAGATGTAGCATCAGTAGTGCATGGCAGTACCTTTGTACTACCAAATGTATAATGCCCACTTCCAATAATGGCCAGCCACCTCCCCACCCCGCCCCCCTTGGCCCCATGGAGCAGGAAGGTCAGGCAGAACTGGCAGGCTTTCCCAAATCAAACCGGGAACCAAGGGGCATGTGTTACTCTAGTGTTTCTTTCACTATACTCATGCTCACACTCCAAACCCAGTCCTAAACTTCAGAGCTGTCACTCAACGGCATCACCTCCTTCTAAGGAACTATGTGTTTTTTGTGGGGAGAGCCACAACGCAGCAAAATGGTTTCTGGTATAACAACCAATATAAACACTTGGTCTGAATTCCAAAATGCACAGAACAGCAATAGTAAATAGTAGTTAGAACTAGGGATGGGCACGAACATGAGAAATGTGGTTTGTGATGGTTTATGGTTTGTGGTATGCCCAGTTCGTGAGCCATGAACCATCACAAACTTTTAGGGGCTAAATGAACTTGTGAGGTTCGTGGCATGGTAGAATGTCACCTGGCATGTTAGAGACATCAAACTCACAGGGGATCTCCAGCTGACTCTCCTTTATCTGCCTGCCACGTTTGGTGAGGATTAGATTTATGGGGTCTGAGTTACAACCCACCAAAGAAGGTGCCCCCTTCTCCTTTGTTTCCAATAGAGGGAAAAAACAGCAAAAATTCCCAAGGGCAATAGAAGCCCAGCAGAACAGAATCAAAGTCCCCAAGAATCTCTGCAGTAGAAACTGAAGGTGGGGGACATTTTTGCAAGCCCAGCAGAACCAGTGCAATGTACCCAGTAGAACCAGTGCCACTGTGGCAGCGCAAACCCAAAGGACTAAGGTCAAGCCAGAGAATCTCTGCAGTAGAACTGAATGGCCAGTAGAACCCAGAGCCACTGGCATTGCAAGCTTAGAAGGACTGATCTCAAAGTTCAGAGTTACAGGAAATCCAAGCAAGGATCTGCACAAGAAAATGGAAAGGGAACACCAGCAAAGGGGGGAGAGGATTCTTGCAACTGACAAGACTGGTTTGATACTGACAAGAGCGTTTCCAAGGCTGGAGAGTTCCAACCCCCCTGTTGCTTTGAAGTTTGATAAACATTTTGTTTCAGGAGTTTCTGGTTTGGTTTGCAGTGGCATTTTTAGCTGTGTCTTAGGAGAGCTCTTCTGAAGACAGGCTGAACTGCCCCACTTTGAGGGGTCTGGAAACTGCTAGACCCAAAAGGGACCCTCATAGGGGGTTTCTGAAGCTTGGGGCACTCCTCTTGGTAGCAGCTGAGAGTTGAACGCTCTGAAGAGAGCCCTGTGCTCCGGCGGACAACATGGACTTTTAGATTGGAAACTTTATTCTGCCTGTAACTCTTCGGCTTTGAACTGTGAGTTATTGCCTAAGATAAACACTTTGTTTGAGGGGAGACAATCTGTCTGGAAATGTATCTAAGCACCAAGGTAGCACCAACCTCCACCAACTGCTTGAAAGTTCGGGGAATGTTCATGCCAGTTGACCTGCCATGAACTGGCCAAAATTCATCAGTTCATGCCCATCTCTAGTTAGAGCAACAATAATAAATAGGTCCATATTATTTGCTGTCAGACACTTGGAAGAAAGGACAGTTTTGACCAAACAGATAATACCAGTGCCGAGCAAATGTAAGAAGTACTAACAGATAGGGTGTTACTACAGAAAAGGCCCTGTTGTTGGTTTTTAAACCAGGGATACCTGGAGGAAGGCCCCAGACAATGATTTCAGCAAGTTAATCATGTTTGTGTGAGGATAGGTGATAGTTTAGATGCTTTCATAGATGACTAGCCTGATACCCGTGCTTCGCTGCAGTATTTAAGTTACATAAATCCAGTTAAAATACTGATGATGTGAAGTTTGAAATTTAACATTTGTTGTAGGAATTCTAATGGAGAAGACTGTAGTGTAAGAAATGAAGTGAGACATGCATATTTTTTTTCCCTACTGAAGAACCTCTCTGTAGAACACATTGGTGGTTCTGCCCTCAGGTGCTAGGATCACCAGGCTGATTGGTGAGCTCACTCCGGAGCAGACAACATAGAACTGTCCATTTAAAAAGCAGTCGTCTGTTAAGTCCACTCCTGCCACCTTCCACAAAAGTGATGGCCTTTCTACTGGTGTTCCTGGATTGTTTTGCTCATGTGGAGACTATGTTGTTCTGAGCACCTCAGGGTGATCTCACTGGCCTGCGCAGCTCTGTGCCCCACAGGAGTACTATATGCAAATCTCTTTACTGCATTCCTAAGTTGCCTCCTCCTTGTAGCATTAAAGTACCCTGGTCCTGCTCTGACAGACACCTGCCTGTCTGGTGTTGGAGGGGGGATTATGTTTAAAGGCATCCGGGAGGCTGGGGCAGCAGCAGGGCTAAGGCAATCCCACTGAGCAAACCTCCCCGGCGGCTGTAAGTATCCCACCTCCTCTCCTACACTAGACAGGCACCTGCCTGTCCAGTGTAGGAGGGGGAGGGGGAAGGAGTATTAGAAGCCACTGTGGAGGTGGGGTCAGCAGGATCACTAAGGCATTACTGCTGGGGTGGGCTCCCTCGTGGTTTTAGGCACCCTGCAACCGCTGCTGCACCTGACAGACAACTGCCTGTCAGGTATAGGAGGTGGGGGGGAGGGTGTTGGAATCCATCAGAGAGGCTGGGCCAGCAGAATTACTGCACCTCACAGGTGGTTGTTGGCCATTCCTGATTTCCTCAGCTATCATTAGCTCTCTGCAGTCTCCTGTAACTTTTTTTTTAACCTCAGAATGCTGAGCTCTACAGCTGACCACTCAGAGTGCGGGGTGCAAGGAGGCAGCCTCATAGAAAGCAATGGGGTGAGCACATTTTCCCCCTTTTGACCCACTTAGGGGTTGAATTTCTAAAAATCACTTCTTAGTGAGCACCTACAACACAGTAGGAGCGCTCTCCCCGAGTTTGGTGTTTCTAGGTCCAGCAGTTTGGCCTGGGCATTGATTTTACGGTGAGGGGACTTTCTTTTATATACCGTATTTTTTGCTCCATAAGACTCACTTTTTCTCCCAAAAAAAGTGGGGGGAAAAGTGTGTGCGTCTTAAACCCCCTCACCTTTCCCGAGCCACGGCACCGAGCGGAGCTTGGTGCGTCTTATGGTCAGGTGCGTCTTATGGAGCGAAAAATACGGTATATATAGATGAAAAATGATGATAAAAACATTGTATAAAGCAACCCACATTACATTTCATTAAGCTGTCAGTGCAGACCTGTGGTTTGGGTTGCAAAAGTGAAATTAATTGTGATTTCATTTGTAGTTATTTCTGGGTTCAGACATTTAAGGCCTGGAAAGCGAAGGGCTCCCTCACCGCCCAAACACTGCCATAATCAGAAACCCAAAAGATCCACTGTGGGGGGAGAAGAGACTGCCAGAAGGCAAGTGCTGACCACTAGTGGTGTTTGGTTTCAGCAGCTGCTACAGAAAAGTAGAAAGGAATCTGGTGGGGCAACAAGGCAGCATTGGAGGCTAGAGGTAGAGCTCTGCCACCTTCTTCATTTCACAGTGGTCAACCCTACCACTGAGAGATGTCTAACAAGTAATATTGGCTGGGGCAAGGAGGAGGTGGAGCTGCTACTGCTGCTTTTTCTTTCCTTCTCCAACCCCATACATGAGAGATGCGAGCAAGTCTGGTGCTCCTTTCTCTGTCCTTCCTTCCTCATGTGCTGCTTGAGGTGGGCAAGCGGGGGCAGCCATGTGGAAAAGGCAATAGGTGTTCCCTCCCTGTGAGTTCCTTGCAGGTTCCCCATTATAATTTCTATTTGCATGATGAGTAATGCAGGAGAATGCAGGTACTAAGCCTCTGAATCCCGGAGCCAGGAGGCAACATCAGGGAAGGTCTCAGCCTCTACGCCCTGTTGTTGGCCATCCAGAGGAACTGGTTGACCACTGTGTGAGACAGGATGCTAGGCTAGATGGACTATTGGTCTGATCTAGCAGGGCTGTTCTTATGTTCTTAGAATGGTTGAACATGTGAGCTCCCCCCACATTCTGATGTTCTCCAGTCCCTGCTGGTCTGTACTATGTAATTTTCTGAATGCTTCAGTCACCATCTGATGTTTTACGTATAAAGTTGCTTTATGCTGAGTCAGACCATTGGTCCATCTAGTTCAGTATTATCTGCCCTTATTGGCAGTAGCTCTTGAGCATCTTGGGTAGGGAAAGGTCTTTCCACCCCATCATCTGTGTTTTCTAAAGTGGAGAGGCCAGAGACTGAACTCAGGAACTTCCGTGAATGTAGCATATTCTCTGCCACTGAGCCACAGTGTCTCGCAATGCAGATGGTACTTCTGCTACTTGCTAGTAATTTCACCCGAGGAGAGCTGAGGAGGATGAAATCTTTGAACTGGCCTTGGTTAACCACACCATGATATGGTTTCTTCCCACACTGTCTTGTATTGAAGCCAGCAGAACTCACTGACCTTGAAAGTAGCTGAGTGTAACAAAATCTCCTCTTTCCTTGGGATCCAAAAAGCTTCCTGTTTTTGTTTTGTTTTTGACCATGAATGCTAGATTTCCATCAAGCAACTTACTTGGAGATCAGCTTTTTAGGAAACGTACTATAGATGGAAATAATTCTAGAGCCTGTGGTGGAAGACCCTTTCATCATGGTTAAGAACAAGGTCTGTCCATTGGCAGATGGAAGAATAATGAAAGGCATATAGATGAGAATGATTGTTAGGGATTTTTCTTTCTCTAGGAAGCCAGAAGGCTGCATGAAAACCCACCTCACCATCTGTGGGATCTATCTGCCCATGTAAAGCTTTCTTGCTGGAATACATCTGGACTTTGCATAGAGGGACTCATATTCAATCCCTGCCCATCTTCAGTTTCAGTATCCAAGAGGTAGCAAGAACTGAGCAAGACATTTCTCTGTGTGGAACCCCGGAAAAGTTCCTCAAACAGGAGTTGTCAGTAATGAGCCAGAAGGAACAGTGGCCCAACTTGGTATAAGGCAGGTTGGTGAAAACTAGTTCTATGTTAGAGGAAAGCCAGATTCAGTTACAAGTTATAGTTTCAGGTAGCCCCATGGGTGCAAAGCAAAATCCAAAAACAAAAGCCATGTATTACCTTAACGAAGACCAGCCCAAAATAACACAAATCACTGTGCAAGCTTTCAGGTTCTTCACTGCTGTTCATCAGATTAGATGTTAAAAAACAAAAGTGGGGGGAATGTTTGACTCCATGATCTTACGATGACCCGTTGTCAGCATCCTGTGTGGAATCCAAGGTGGGTCTGGATAGATACAATAGTGTCGGGTGGAGCTACTATCAGGCCACGCCTTTGGCCCTCTGGATGTTGAGACTAAAGTTAAGTTTAAAATCATGTTGCTACCAGTGTTTTGGTTTTGCCTTGAATCTTGAATACTAAGCCAGGTTCAGTTTCTAAATTTTCAGGGTGTTTTTTTCAATTGGCATAGTTCATTTAGCCAGTTTGTATTTAGTTATCTCCAAGTAATTTTCCGCTTGCTTCGTTGTCCTGTGGTTGAGTGGCAGTGCGCCACTTGACTGCTTTGCTCTAAAGAAACTGCAGCTGCTTTCCAAATAACCTTTGCTCTAGGTTAGCTGAATACCAGAGAATCTTGGGGCTTGCTTGGAAGGTTCTTAGAAGTCCCTGAATGGGAAGACCCGTAATGGCAGGCACGCCTTCCCAGAAAACCAGCTTCTCCACCATATAACCTTCCTTCTTTGCTCTGCAGAACCACAAAGGAGGGGATTTATGATGCAAACTGCATTTCCTGCCTGAAGGCTACAGGTCAAGAGGAAGCTTTCCCTACAAAGTGAGGCTAAAGAGCTTAGGGCCTTTTTAGTTGAGGGAAAAAAGAGCAGTTAAGGGCTGGGGGAGATGATACGGATTTTATAAAACATAAGCACACCGTTGAGGAAAAAATAGAAGGAACTCCCCCCCCCCCCCCAATGAAGTAGGGTTGTCAACTCCAGGTTGGAAAAATCCTGGAGATCTTGTGTGTGTGTGTGTGGGGGGGGGTGACCCTGCAGAGGGAAGGTTTTGAGGAGGAGAGAACCTCAGCCGGGTATAATACCATAGAGTCCCACCCTCTAAAGCAGCCATTTCCTCCAAGGGAACTGATCTCTGTAGACTGGGGATTAGTTCTAATTCTGACCCCACCTGGAGGTTGGCAACCCTACCCACGAGACTCCAAGTCTCACGCTGGAATTGATGAGGAACGGATTCAGGACCGGCCAAAGAAAATATTTCTTTACATATTTGATTAATTTCTGGAATTCACTGCCGCAGAATCTAATGATGAGATTAGACAAATTCAAGGAGGGTAGCTATCAGCTGCAATGGCTGAAGGAATCTCTGTGTCCAGAGGAAGAGGGGGACACTCGATACAGCAGTTGCTATTTAGAGACAATGGGAGAGGGCATTTCACTTAATGCTCTCTGTGCAGACTTCCAAGGTGCTTTTGGCTCTTGATGTGATCCGGCAGCACCTTTCTTATGTTCTAATGTTATTTGTTTTAGAATGATTATTGTCAGGTCCAGCTGCAAGCTTTTGTAAGCAACTCAGGAACAACCTTGCAATACCCCTGCCCTACCCCAGACAAAAGTGGGCTGTTTGTTCATTCCCTTCTAATCGTACTGGTTTCTTAAGACTTGGCAGGAGAGAGGAGTGGATGGATCACAGGGCAGAATTAAGTACCCTCTTCAAATAACCATGGGTCTTGGGCCGCTGCCCAATCTCACTGGGTATTGGAAACAGTCATGGACATTTTATGCATAGGGGTCATTTGCTATGTAAAGAGTACACAGAACTGTCTGCATCTAACATGCTGTCCAAGGGAGACCTCTTTGTACGTGCAGGAGGCAATTATGCATGATAATACACAGTGATGTTACAAGAGAAAGTGCGATCGAGATTGGAAAGCATTTCATATTCTGCAGTAACAATTTCTCCCTCTGGTGTTATGCAAGTTCGGACTAATCATCCGGTGCAGCAATTCAGTCAAATAAACTGCTGGGGCCAGTGAAACAGTGATACAAGCAAATATTGATTAATGTCCTAAATAAAACTGGAACAGGAAGAGCAGACTTCCTGGCACTTTGGCTTGAACGGAATGGTGCTTACCAGCTGGAAGGCTGAGCATCAACCTCTTGGTAGCAAGGACAGACCCCAAGATCTCATAACAGAAGAAGAAAAAAAATCTAATTTTTTGTACTTCAAGTTGGCTTTTAAGTTGGGGCTCTAGCCAGAATCTGGGTATATCTGTGCCATATTGGGCTTTGAAGTACCTAAACTGAAATATTACAAGTGGTCAACAAACCGTATATGCATTTTCTGTAGTGCATCCTAGAATTACTGAATCCAGGAGTTAGTGGTTCCTCCTTGCTAATTCCTCATTCCCTGTGGTCAGTTAAACCTTCCCAGTAGTTTTTTATATTTCACCTTGCCCTGTGGCTCAAGGCAGCTTACAAAAATTCTTTCCTGTAGATCAGTATTACCTATTTTGAGTGGCAGCAGCTCTCCAAGGGCAGTCTTTCCCAGCATCTTCGATCTGAGGTTTTGATTGTCTGATTTAAAGTGTCTTTAGCCTGCCTTTCCTCCTGGAGAGGACTCAAGGTGGATTACAGTGCATTTTAAAAATGCATCCCCAACTAAGCCAGTTAGCGATTAAAATCTGAAAATACAATTAAAACAGCTTCAAACAACCAGGTATCAATCAATAGGCAATTGACTATATATGCAATAGCTCTCAGCTAAATAGAGGCAGTGGTAGCTCCGAATATCAGGCGCTGGGGATGAACAATGGGAGCAATGCTGTTCTGCTTGTAGATTTTCTGGACTCATCTTTCTGGTTGTTGTTGTGGACAGCCTGTCAGACTGCATGGAATCTTGTTCTCATCCATCAGGGTTTTTCTTAATGACTCCCCTAGATAATCTGTGTTCTCTGCCTTGGCTTGTACAACCTTCTGGTTGCCCATTGACAGAAAAAATATTGAGTGCAATAGTAAGCTTCTTTGCTCAACAGCAAGCCTCACTCAGTTCAATGGGACTTCTGTAGCCCTTTCTTTTGCATATCAACACATCTTGGAAGCACATGGATAGTTCTTCTTTCAAGACCTGCACTGTAGTATGTTTAGCTTGTGCAGAGCTGGCTGAATCTACCCTGCCTTTAATTGGAGATGTCAGCAATTGAAATTGGTACACCCCCTCCCCCATGGAAGCTGTGAGCTCTGCCACTGAGCCATGGTTCTCTTTTTACAGCAAATAGCAGCACAGGGAGTGAAATTCAAATCAGGAAAGCAGCACAGAGAGAAGAGCTTAAGAAAAACTTCTCCCCATCACCCCAACCAGTCATGGACATTCCACAACTTGTCTAGTTTGGTCCTTAGTTATTGAGAATCTAACATTCAAAGAAGACTGGGAAAAGGTTTCACTGTTTGATCTTAAATGTCGGGGTGGTGGCGTCATAAAGGTGAAGGTGCTCAGTGAGAGAAGTCAAGTCTCTACCAGTTCACACATTATGGAGGACAGAAGTTGGGTCTCAAGTTCCCATCCTGTATAAAAGACACGTGTAAGTTATGGTGGTGAAAAGTGCTGTCAAGTCACAGCCAGCTTATGGAGACCACATAGAGTTTTCGAGGCAAGAGATGTTGAGAGGTGGAGTTTTCAAGGCAAGAGATGTTCAGAGGTGGCTTGCCATTGCCTGCTTCTGTGTAGCAACCCTGGACTTCCTTGGTGATCTCCCGTCCTGAGTATGAACCAGGGCTGACCCTGCTTAGCTCCCAAGGTTTGATAAGATCAGGCTAGCCTGGGCTATCCAGGTCGCGGCAAATCAGGGCAGTAAGTTATAGGTCCTCCTCAGTTCATAGAATCATAGAATCACAGAGTTGGAAGGGGCCATACGGGCCATCTAGTCCAACCCCCTGCTCAATGCAGGATCAGCACCCCTGGCAAGTGTTTGTCCAGACACTGCTTAAAGACTGCCAGTGAGGGGGAGCTCACCACTTCCCCAGGCAGCTGATTCCACTTTCCCATGCACACAGTGCCTGATTTGGAGCACGACTGCAGTGTACATGGTAAAAGGGCTTCAGCCTTCCCTCGGCTCCCTTTTTCTGACCTGCAAGAGTCCTGTGGTGAACTACTTAGCCTATTGGAGAAACCCACATGTTCATATGGGTTTCCCCAGTGGGCCAAAGAGCACACCCCTAGGATCTCTGCAGGTTAGCAAACAAAGGGGGGGGGTAGCCTAGGAGCTCCTTTCTTCATGCCACAGTCATGATACTGAATTGGGCACTGCATGAGTGGGAACTGAGGAGAACCCATAACCCATGTGCAACTGTCAGGACACAGGATTGGGACTCTTGACCTAACCTGAGTACTTATTAATGTGTGTGAGTTTTGTTTAAAGCATCTTCCAGGGCGTTTCCTACATGATAATGGTAATTGTGTACAGAGAGTTATTTGCAGCCATATATTGACAGGTAGGTCGCATCCCTCCCTCCAGAAAGTGGCTGATCTTATTTTAATATCTAAATGAAAGCACACAATCAGCATTATGTGTCACTGCTTCTCTCCACATGTTTCCGAGCCATCATAGAACATAGTCATAGCTAGTTGTCTTCATCGATGCCATGGGGGCACCTGCCTTTCTGAGATCTTATTCTGCTGAATTCCTCCCTCTCTGTTTCCCTCACTTCCTTTTCTCCACTCAGGGAGAGGGCAAGCAGAACCATCCAAGCATGCTGCATGAAGGGCTAGCATTGCATCTCGAGGGATGAGTGGATTTTGATTTTGCAAAGTGCTTTTGGATCCTTTAACTGATTCTTAGAACTCTTCTTTTTAAAAAAAAGACAGGATATTTGGGTAGTCTGTGCGGTAAAAGAGCAGCGGAGACAAAACCGTGTTCTAAGCCCAGACCAGCTACTCAATCAGAATGCGGTTGGGTTGTTTTCTTTTTCCCTTCAGATCCGTGAGAAGGAGGAAGAGGAGCTTAATGAGAAGAGTGAAAATGACTCTGGTATTAACGAGGAGCCGCTACTCACAGCAGATCAGGTATATGCCATGCCCTTGAAGATGGAAATTCTAAGAAGCCATCATTCTTCCACCACATGGTCAGGAAAACTGGCTTATCTCTTCAACACTGTCACCGTTTAGATGTTTGCTAGCAAAGCAGTGATGCTTGTCCGCTGTGCCACACAAACCACCAGTTCTTTCCCTTACTCAGCATGTTTATTTTGCAGAGTGATCATAAGAATATTTGGGCAGCTGATTAATCTGGGTCATTTCAGTACTCTTCGGATGTTTTAAACATCTACAATGAATGTGTGTGTGGGGTGAGCAGGATATCCCCATGTGTGAAACGTGTATGAAGCGTATGCACAGAGGCCTTTCTCCATGCACCTGGGAACCCAATCAGGTGGGGAAAGCCCTATGTATTGAGACTCTGCACTTATATTTCAGTTATCATGCATATGATGGGGGCTTACAATCCCACTTTCCCCTTGTGTGCATTCATTGCATGTGCATAGGACATCTGAAAAGGGCTGTTGTGTCATTTCAAATGCCGTGCTATTGCAGGCATCAGAGAGTAAACTTAAAATCTGTAAAGGTTTTTTTACTACTTATATCACTTTCCACACTGCCACGGGAGGTGGTGGCGGCTACAAGCATGGACAGCTTCAAGAGGGAATTAGATAAACATATGGAGCAGAAGTCCATCAGTGGCTATTAGCCACAAAGTATAGATAGGAACTCCCTGTCTGGGGCAAGTGATGCTCTGTAATCTTGGTGTTTGGGGGGGCAACAGTGGGAGGGCTTCCTGCTCCCACTGCTGGACCTTCTGAGAGCACCTGGTGTTTTTGGCCACTGTGTGTTGGACTGGATGGGCCATTAGCCTGATCCAACATTGGCTTTTCTTATGTTCTTATGTTCACTTTACATTGTTTCCTTTCTGCCCAATAGCAGCCATTGGTGGTATGTGTACATTTTGCATATGTCTTTTGCACACTTTAATGTGTGAAGAAGTGGGTGTTTATTTATTTATTTATACTCCTGCCTTTCTTCTGATACGGATGCAAATTCTGGTATAGCATCTGACAGCTCATATGTGGCTTCCACGGGGGACCGAAACAATATTGCCAAGAGAAAAAAGGACCATTTGAGGAACATCTAAGAATGAATTGGTGACATTGGTGCAAGGCAACTTTTTTTAACCATGCCATAAATGGGATATTTGAAAGCATATTAATGTGCATGCGCACAACCAAATTGCCGTTCTCTTTTTCTGAATGCAAAGGGCAACTTTCATGGCATAAATTATTAATCATCCTTGAAGTTTATGGTACGCATCTCTGCTGCTCTTTGAGCCTTGAAGTTCTGTCTAGGGAAGCTTCAATAGAGTTTGAGTAACACTGAAACTGGTGTTTTGCCAAAGTAAAGGATTTCAAGACCGTTCTCCTAATGAAATGTTACAGCTTCAACTCATTCCTGCTAGCATCTCTGTCAACATTGCTATTCATATCCACTTGTTTGATTAATTGTTAATTATTTTTGATCAGTTATCATCTTTGTTTGGTCTCTCGAGATACTCTTCCATTTCCGATAGCATATTAATAGTACAATCCTGAACAGAAACACACCCTTCTGAGTCCGTTGAAGTCAATGGGCTTAGAACGGTATAGCTCTGTTTAGTGGTGTAAGTCACATACAACAGAGTTGGAAAGGGGTGGGGGTAATAATTTAGAACCCCTTATTTTAAGAATGGGGCCGCAGTGGCTCAGAGGTTAAGATGCTGAGCTGCAGACTGGAAGGTCTGTAGTTTGGCAGTTTGAGACCCGCATGACAGAGTGAGCTCCCGTCCCTGGTCCCAGCTCCTGCCAACCTAGCAGTTCGAAAGCAAAAAATTGCAAGTAGATAAATAGGTATAGCTGTGGTGGGAAGGTAACAGCGTTCTGTGCACCTCAGCATCAAGTCATGCCGGCCACTAGACCATGGAAACATCTTCGGACAGCGATGGCTCTTCAGCTTGGAAACGAAGATGAGTACCACCCCCTAGAGTCAGATTCGATTGGCTTTCGAGCAAGGGAAACCTTTACCTTTACCTTTATTTTAAGAATGTCCATTCAGCTTCGAAAAGATATCTCTATTTTAGAACCTCAGTTGTCTCCTGGTATCAATACACTTGCATCTTTGGAGACACTCCCAATTCTCAGTCCCACTTACAAGTCATTCTTAGTGATTCAAATCCATTCCATGTATCCTATGTGGGCTTCTGTAATGCACTATATTTTTGATGTTTTCCTAAAGTCAGAGGTCAGGATCACAGAAATACGTTTTTACAAAAGGTGAACTTATCAGTCATCTTCATGATCCCTTCTTAGTATGACTCAATCAACATATGTCAGACATCATATACCCCTCTGAATGAAACTATGAATGGACACTTGGTAGAGAAGAGACCATGGGCCATTTCTAATGCAACATCATCAGATGTGCTTGTACATCTCACCACCCCTTATGTTTTTAAAGCCAATTTGTTATTTCCTTATTATTGAAAATCATAGTTTGGTTTTATGTCAGTGCCAACATACTATAGCTTGTGCCAGGTTTGTACAAACCGAAACTGCAGTTGGTTTTCAGTCTTAATTTGTAGGCAAAGCCTTAGTTTGCTGGTTACTCTAAAGTAAAGGTAAAGGTTTCCCTTGCTCGAAAGCCAGTCGAATCCTACTCTAGGAGGTGATGCTCATCTCCATTTTCAAGCCGAAGAGCCAGCACTGTCCGAAGACTTTTTCCATGGTCATGTTGCCAGCATGACTTAACACCGAGGCACATGGAACGCTGTTACCTTCCCACTGAAGCAGTACCTATTTATCTACTTGCAATTTTTTGCTTTCGAACTGCTGGGTTGGCAGGAGCTGGGGCCAGAGACAGGAGCTCACTCCATCACACGACACTAGGGTCTCGAACTCCCAAGCTACCGATCTTCCGGTCTGCAACTCAGCATCTTAACCTTTGAGCCACCGCAGCCCTCCCTGGTTACTCTAGGTGGGGCTAAACTGGAAGTTGCTAAGGGTGCAAAAATACAAGATGGGAAGATGATCTTATGTCTTAGTCTAACTGCAGACTTGCATAGCCTCTGTTTGTCTTGGGGTCATGTAGGGAAGGTAGAGTGAATTTAACCCATTCTCTTCTGTTCACTTTTGATATTTGAAACCAGGCTTCCTGCTTTGTTGCTAGCATTGTAAAACAATGGGAAAACATGCTTTTAAATTACATTTTTTAAAAATGGCTGATTTCCAGTGCCCAAGGCAAACTAGCAGCAGAAAAATATATTATGTAAAACAGAAAAAATGTAAAATTAATTATGCAAAAAAGGGGCACAAATCCCAACTTTTCTTGGGAAAGGATGAGGTCATTCTTTGTTCAGAATTTCACTTTCTAATGAGACTGCAAAGGGTTGTGCCAGAACTGGCTGTATAAAAAAGGGTGGGGAGATGCCTGGGAATGTTGGGGAAGGTAGGCAGGTTAAGTCAGCAGATTGCAGGGAAAGCCCAGGAGAACACATATAGATTGAAAATCTGTGAACTGTTTCTTCTCCCAAGGAACTCTGAATTCCATCCTTTAGCTCCCTTGCTCCTTCCCAGGGCTACGTGCGTATGATACTCATGCTTCAAGCCAAAGCATTCTGCGCACCCAGTCCTGGCAAGAAACAAGCTGCTTGGATCTAACAAACAAAAGGCATGTCTGTGTTTCCCATAGTACCTGTCCCATACAAGAGTTGCCTTCACTAGCAGGCAGCGGGGGACATGTTGATATGGTGCATGTGAAAAAGCTTCCTTGAGCCACATCAGAATAGCTTGTGCCCACTGAGTTTTTACTAGAATCCAGATAATATGAATGTTTGTTGTACAGATTAGATTTTACATTAGTTGGATAATGCCCAAGGTGGAGTGCTAGATTTATGGGTAGGTCTTCTACATAACACTGGTTTTCTATCTACCTTGCATAGAATCCCTGGCCTTTGGTCCATTGAGACCACCTCTTTCACCTCTCAGGTTTTGGCGTGAATCAGTCATTAATGTGTGAAGCTTATTCCACACTGAGCAACTCTTGACTGCACCTGTGAATTTCTCTTGGTTTCCATGGCAATGATCCCCAGTTCATTGAGCTGCTGCAGAACTTCACCATTCCAAGTGGCTTTTTTTTCTTTTGCAGTGGGTGCTTTTGTATTGTTATTTCTAGGGGGAAAAGATGGCTTGATAAAAGACCTAAATAAATTGGTGACACTTCTCTCTCTTTTTCCTGTAAGGTACTGTAACTTTTAAATTCAATTTTGAGAAGGATGAGAGTCCCCTTGTGGCAAATATGTTCTCATAATTTCTGAAGATGACCTTGGACCTCTTTCTGAAGGTCTCGGTATAATCTCATTGTGGTTGCTATGTATATTAGGGGCTTAGTTATGAAGAAGTTTCTACCCATCATTGAGCATGGCTCACAATGTGTGAAGATAAAAAATTCCAAAATTAAGAATTAAAACCGTATAAATAAATGTTTAACAATTATTCAAGCATCATTGTACTTATAGAAAATATTAACTTTTAAACACTAAAACTTCATCTACTACTTCATCAGTCACATTTTTGATAAAGCAGGGATTAGTTTACAAAAGGTCATACAGTTTACATTAAAAAAATACTTAATAACAAATATGGAACAGGATTTTCTTATCATAGCAATTTAACCATTAATTTTAATGAATCTGTACAATAGCATGCCAGGCATAAATATTATATACTCCTCCCATCAGGAATTTTGTAACTTCTTACAAAAACTGACTAATAAGCAGGACAATCCTAAACAGTTATATTCTTCTAAGGCTTTCTGAGCCCATTGAAGTCAACTCATTGATGTCAATGAGTTTAGAAAAGTATAACTCTGTTTAGGATTGCACTGGAGGTTGCCTTCGTCCCCTGCTTGAGCAAGACAATGTTCCCACTAAGCTGTGGAGCCTTGTGAGCAAAAATTCTACTTTGTGAGCTACTAGCATTAAAGTTGTGAGCGAGCAATTTGGCTACTCTATAGATTAGTTTGCTCTGGAGCCATTCTTCCTGAGCTAAGACAAAAATGTGTGAGCTGGAAACCAAAAAACTGTAAGTTAGCTCACACTAACTCAGCTTAGAGGGAACGCCAGTGGGTACTGCCACTAAAATGCCCCATTACTCACTGCTGCAGATTTAATTAAACAAGGACACTACCAGCAATACCACTGACTTCTGGGTTGGGGAACAGTGGGGTATAATTATTGCTTCATGCTGAGCTAGTGGTCTTCCCAAAAGCATTTGGAGGGCTAGTGTGGGAAACACGATACTGGACTAAATGGTCTTCTGGCCTGATCCAGGCTCTTAGGTTCTTATGTTGTGCCATAGTTATACAGTCTTGGAAGTGCATGTATCTTTGCTCTGTAATGCCACTGGGAGCCAGCAAACAGGCTGGTCCAAAACAGCATGATCTATATAGTCCTCTCAAGAGTACTACAATGACATATATCTGGTTGTCTCGAAAGGGCTGGTAGTATGAAGACAAGGAGGTGTTCAAGCAGAGATGGGCAATCCAACAAGGATTCACTCAGACTGAGGAGCCAGGCTAAAGTAACCAATTTTATAGTGATTGGTAGAACCTTATTAGCCCCTTGTGTCACATGGCTCCTTCTGAGTTGTAATCTAAAAGTTTAGTGTATATTGCTGCCCTAAGAACATAAGAGAAACCAATATTGGGTCAGGCCAGTGGCCCATCCAGTCCAACACTCTGTCACACAGTGGCCAAAAACACCAGGTGCCCTCAGGAGGTCCAGCAGTGGGGCCAGGACACTAGAAGCCCTTCCACTGCTCTCTAGAGCATGATGCAGAAGCTCTGACCTATGGTGAGCTGCTATGACAATTCTGCTCTCCCTCACAGGGTTGCCCTTTATCTTGTTCTTTGCTGAGCAGCCCCTTTTTCTTTTTTTTCTTTTTCTCTGGCTGCCCCACTTAGTCATTTTAATGTATATTGTTTGATGCTGACCTAGCCTAGGGAACTAAGAGGAGAGACTAAAATCCTTCTCTTTTGTTCTGGCACATGAGAGGCTGATGGTAAATCGAAAACGATAAACTGTTTTATTTCACTTTGAGAGGAAATGGTCAGGTAGGGATCAGATTTAGGGCTTATGAGGTGAACAGGCAACAGAATGAAGTAACTTTGTATAAAAAATAAAACGCCAGCTAATTGTCACTAACAAGTAACTGTTTCTGTTATTCAGACATGCCTTTAAAACTTGAGGAGAGAGGTTTCTTGTCAGTTTTTTTTCTTAAATAAACAAGCATGAGCTTGAGTCCAGTGTCACCTTTAAGACCAATAAAGTTTAATTTTGGGTGCAAGCTTATACCCAGAATTAAACTTTGTTGGTCTTAAAGGTGCCACTGGACTCAAACTCTGTTCTGTTGCTTCAGACCAACATGGCTAGTCACCTTAGGGTTGCCAGCCTCCAGGTGGGGCCTGGGGATCCCCTGCTTTTACAACTGATCTCCAGCTGAGAGAGATCAGCTCCCCTGGAGAAAATGGCTGCTTTGAAAGGTGGACTCTATGACATTGTACCATGCTGAGGGTTCTCTCCTCCCCAAACCCTGCCCTCTCGTGGATCCGCCCCCAAAGTCTCCAGGTATTTTCCAACCCAGACTTGGCAATTCTAATGCACCAGAAACATAAGCTTATTTGTCTCACAGACACTAAAGTTGATGAAGGCAGGAACATTCACACACGGTCCAGTTTCCTTCTTTATCCATTGGCTAGAGATCACCCCCCACCCCCGTAACTGTCAACCTTCAACTGCCACTCCTAACTGACTCTCTCAGCTGAAGAATTCCATTTGAATCCCCTGTCACTCAAGGTTCTCAGACCACCTTAAAGCCATCTGTCATAGCTGCTATAGAGAGCAAGTGCCTGTATCCTGCAGACAGCATTAATGGTTTGAGACCCTCCTGGAAGCACAGTCATGGTTTCTGTTTCTTACTCTTTGGAACTGTGCATGCCTCTTGCTTTTTTCATACTTAATTTCTCTTAATAGAGAGTGTTGTGACTGAATCAATAAAGAATCTCTTCAGGCAAAACGAGACAAACAACACAGCAAGATTTGGGATAATGCCTGCCTGCCTGCCTGCCTGGTATTTTGAAATTTGTGCAAAATATGTCTGAGTAAGAAGGGAACAATACAGCCCCATATCTCTCCTTTTGAAAGAGTGGCAGTGAGCAAAACAAACAATCCTGAATTGGAATGAATATGATGTTGGCTTCTTGCTGACCAGGGCAGTGCCCTCAGTTTCTGTGTTTGTTCCTGAACCTTACTTTGTGGATTATGTGAAGTCACCATGGTGAAGGGATGCAGAAAGATAGAAGCTACTGATCAATATAGCTGTAGAGGAAAAGCTAGCTTGTTTCATATCAAACTTACAAACCATAGTTTGGAGAGGGGAGGGATCAGAGACAAGCCACAGCTTCATGTTCCTCCCATTCCCCTGGAAAACCTCATTTTTAGTTTTTGTAACATTTGAATAGGCAGACTTGGTTAGCATTGGGAACTGTGGTTCAAAATGAGTTTTGATTCAGTTTTGGAGGCAAGGTGGCAACTTTAGTTTACTTATTTAGAAGTAACGCTACACTATGGGTGGCTTAAAAGGGAATTTGAAAAGGAAGGGAAGTCAAAAATGGAGGAAAGATCATGTGAGCCCCCAAACCTGTCGCTAATTTTTGATCCTCCCATTCTATGGTTTGGACTCAGGATTGCATAAATCAAAGCCATATACGAGCCAAAAACTCTGATCCACATTAATTGTGAAGCTTAGAACTTCCTGTAACATGTAATCTGCTTCCATCATGGAAAGATGCAAAGAGGAGGATAGCTCTGAAAATGTGCATGTAACCAGTGCTTCCTCTAAGATGTGGAGTCTTGTGAGCTACTTGTGAGTCTTGTGAGCTAAAGTTGTGAGCGAGCAATTTGGCTACTGCATAAATTAGTTTGCTCTGGAGCCACACTTCCTGAGCTAAAACAAAAATGTGTGAGCTGGAGGCTAAGAAACGGTGAGCTCGCTCACACTAACTCAGCTTAGAGGGAACACTGCATGTAACTCTATCCTTCCTTCACGCATCTGGAGTGGGGACAGGATTTCCAGGTGTTCCAGAGCTCTGGGGTGTCTCTGTTTAGTAATCAATGGGATTCAAATGCTGTGTTTTGGAGTGGTAAATATAAGCAGAGAAATTTTCCCTTGTTGACAGGGTGCAGTTTACAACGCGGTGACAGTGCCAGATCTTCTGTGCCCATACCAGCTGCTATATGCTGACTGATTTTAATGATGCGCCAATGCATATTCTGCTGCAAAAGTGTTTCACCATGTGCTCTCTAGAGATGCTTAAAGGTTGCTTTGCATATTTCCTCTGAAGCATCGTAGCTAGTATATTCATGATGGGTTGTAGTAAAAGGATCTTGTAATACTAAAGAGAATTAAAGTCAGTAAATACCAGTTCGTTGTTCATTAGGGGCTTCCTTTGTGTCCTAATAATATGCATTTTATTGCCGTGTTTCCTCCATTTTTAATGCTAAATGCTAATTCTCAAAGACGGGGCAGAGAAGAAAGCAGAGCAGATCCTAAAACCTTTTAGACATTTATCTGAACATTACATTTAATTATTGTTTCAGAATGTGTACACGGTGATCTAAATAATTCATCTTCCATTAACAGTAGCTCGACTAGTCAGACAAAAACAAGGAAAGAGAATTTGCTTGAATGCCTCTGAGCCTGCTTCAGTGGGGAGGGCAGGGTATAAATTAAATAAATAAATAAATGTATGCTTAAAGTATGCTTCACCTTAAAATGCACAACAGGTAGCACTTGAAAGAATACTCTTTGGGAAGAAAAATTATAGTTAACATCCCATTTTAGCTCTTTTTAAGAATTCTGAAAGTGTGTAGACTCACTATTGTGTATGGGTGTGGGGGTTAGGACGGAGATGGCACTTGTGATCTCCACCCTATTGGATGGCTTAGGGCATGTGGTCTGTTATGCAGGGCTGCTGAGAGCCACTGTAGGCACCCAGACACCCCACCCCATTGATTAGAGCCAGGCGTGTTACATCATATGTGGCACTTTAAATTACTTAACAAGACTGTGGGCTCTGCCCTGACCGGGATAGCTGAGACAAGCCTGATCTTGTCAGATCCCAGAAACTAAGCAGGGCTGACCCTGGCAAGTACTTGGAAGGGAGACCTCCAAGGAATACCAGGACCTGGGATGCAGAGGCAGGTTATCATGCCCCCTCTCTAAAACGTTCTAGCCCCATTAGGGGTTATGCCAGAAGTCACCATGATTTCCAGGCTCACAAGCACACTCACACCCACACCCACACAAAATACCCCCCCCCCAAGCACAAGACTGTGGACTCAAACACTTATGATAGAATAAAAACTCAGTAGATTGCAAAGTGCCATGAGGCAGAATGTGGGCGTCTGTCTCTTTTCCCAGCCACCGGAGGGGGCATTTTCATTCAGGAAATGGCATGCAGTGGTGGTCTCAATCAATGCTCCCTCTAAGTTGTGGAGTCCTGTGGGCAAAAATTCTACTTTCTGAGCTACTGGGCATTAAAGTTGTAAGTGGGTGATTTGGCTACTGCATAAATTAGTTTGCTCTGGAGCCATCCTTCCTGAGCTAAGGCAAAAATCTGTGCGCTGGAGGCTAAAAAACTGTGAGCTAGCTCACACTAACTCAGCTTAGAGGGAATACTGGTCCCAACCACAGGGCATCCAGGGCAGCTGCCCCAGGGGAAGAAGAGGGGCCAACTGGTTTGGTGTCTGCCTTGCACGCACCCACCCCATCTAGCCAGGGTGGTGGGGGTGGTAAGTGGTGGCAGTGATTCTGGGGTCCCTTCCCACCCTGGGCTTTTGCCCTGGGCCCCAGAATCACTAAATCCACCCCAATAGCATGTCAGACTCCCCCCATCCTCAGTGCCACATCCCTGATCCATACCACTCCCCTGCCCTGGTTGTTTTTGAGGGCCAGAGGGTATGTTGGGAGTTCCAGTGGCAGACCTGCAGTGGCTGGTGTCATTTGAGGTCCTCACAGTGCTGGCTTTTAAGGACAGGAATGGCTGTGTTAAAATTTCATCCAAGCTAAGCCCATGGCAATTCATATCTTCTCGTAAACAGTTGTCAAATTTACCCCTAGGTGGGGTCATTCTGGTGTTTTCCATTTGACCTTCCCACCTCCATGTCCATAGTATGTTAATCAAGCATGAAATAATTTTTAAATCTTGGCACTATTCTGTTTCCCCCCCCCTTTTTCTCAGTGTTCCTCCTTGCAATTGACAGGGCTGCGGCGAAAATTTGTCCATGCTTGGTTACCTGAAAGCCTCTTACTTAAATAGTATCCGAATAAAATGTGTCCTGACTTTAATATCCTTCTATCAGTCACAATTTGCAATGGCTGAGCCTGAATATTTTGCTGCTGCTTTTCTAAATCTCCATTTGGAAGAATGCTCTGGCGTTTCTGGTTGAATAATGTATGCGGTATGATATTCCTGGAGATTTACTTACACCATGAAGCTTTTTAGAAAGGGGATGCTTCGGAGCTGTTGGGAGCAATCCGCTGCACACTTTGCACCAGTGCTCTTGGAAGGTGGCGTCACCATGGTAACATCCATGGTTTCTTAGCATCAAAGTGGGACATCATTCTTAAGTGATTTGATGCTACTGTTCTTTTAACAGGTGATTGAAGAAATCGAGGAGATGATGCAGAACTCGCCAGATCCTGAAGAGGAAGAAGAGATTTTGGAGGAAGATGATGGTGGGGAAACCAGCAGTCAGGCCGATTCGGTCCTTTTGCAAGAGATACAAGCTTTGTCACAGACCCTCAATAATAATTGGTCCTATGAAGGTGAGGACACGGGAGAGAGTTTCTCAGAGGCCATCTAAAAATGATGGCCCAGTTAATTGGTCTAGTGCTTCTCTATAGTTCTACGTGTTACTGGGTCTTGTTTTGAACTGGCCCCTCTTTGTTAACCTTCCCTCTCATACCCCCATCCTCACTTTTCAGTTGTGTATATAAATCAGGCATGATGGATGTACACTCTAGTACATCTGATGAAGTGAGCTCTGCCTCAGAAGCTTATTCTGGCATAAATTTAAATTTACTCTTTAAGACGCCATTGGACTCCTGTAAAAGTCATCTAATGCAGATCTCCCTTCTCACCAATGCCCAGAAAAACATCTATGGAGAGCAAATGAAAAAGAATATTGGTTGGATCCTGTAATGTAGTATGTTCTGTGTAACAACCAGCCTGCCATGTGCTCCCAGGTAATGGCGCCCGCCGCATGGCCAGAGCACATGGTCAGGCAGAGAGGGGAGCTTGAATCTGGAGGAACAATAGACGTCTGGATTCAAAGCCTCCACCAATGTGGGACCTAGGTTCTCCCTGGGGAGCCAATGCGGCCAGAGGCTCCTCCAGGGAACCTATGACAAACATGCGCATATGTTAAGCCCCTATCAGGTCTTTTGGGTGCGGCCGGAAGTGTGGCTCCGGCCAGCATATAATGAGGGCCCTGGAGCCCTGGAAGCATGCTTGTTCTGACCATCTACTGGGCATGCTGAATCACTCAATAAAGGCTTCATGATTTCACTGTTCCTGGTCTCCAGAGTCCAGTACTCTTCAGATCCAGTGATCTGTCAGTAGGGACCCACATGGCTAATAGTCAGTGCGCTGTCATGTGGAGAGGGAGGCAGTCAACCTTCCTGCCTCTTCTGGTGGAACTACAATTTCACCTTCTCTCCTTTCACCCCAGCACAGCTCCCCCTCCCAACCTGCATAGCTAGTCCATGTGGGTCCTTTGACCCTGGGAATCAGTTTTCCCAGGGTTAGAAGGGTCTGCTGTAGGGTGGGGTAAGTGGGAAAGATCCACTGTTCTTATGTTCATGAACCACTGGATTCAACCTTACACATGCAGTTCTTTTCTGTGAAAAAGTATATCCAGTGGCAATTTCTTATTGGAGAGGATTTTTAGGAGCATCTTGACTTGTGATTCTGCTGAAAGATGCTTCAATGTAGAACTTTTTCATTCATTGACCTTTTAAGGATTTGTGCTTGCATCACAGAAGCCTGGCAAGTCACTGGTGGGCCAGTTAAGGTTGCCAAGCTCAAGGTGGGGCCTGGAGATCTGGAATTACAACTGATCTCTCAATGGAAACCTATTACCCTGGGGAAAATGTCTGCTTTGGAGTGTTGACTCTCTGGCATTATACCATGCTGTGATCTCTTTCCTACCCAACCCCCATCCTGCCCTGGCTCTACCCCCCCCATCTCCAGAAATTTCCCAACCTTGAGTTGACAACCCTAGGGTTAGTGCATGCACAGACTTTTGCAATAGCATGTATGTCTTTCAAAACATTATCTATTTATTTACAAAACATACAATATGCATTTCAATATTACATTATAATAGCTGAGAACACAGCTAAAACTTAAACCCACAGTAAAGTATCTGGAGAAGATATTTATATAGGAAAAAACCAAGTGGAGCAGCCAATAAAACCAAATAAGCTTTTGGAAGGTGGACTCTATGATATTATATCCTACTGAGAGCCAGTTTGGTGTAGTGGTTAGGAGCGTGGACTTTAATCAGGGAGAACCGGGTTTGATTCCCCACTCCTCCACATGCAGCTGCTGGTGTGACCTTTGGTTAGTTACAAGTTCTTTCAGAGCTGTTCTCTCAAGGGCAGTTCCTGAGAGAGCTCTCTCCGCCCCACCTACCTCACAGGGTGTCTGTTGTGAGGAGGGGAAGGGAAAGGGATTGTAAACTGCTCTGAGACTCCTTCAGGTAGTGAAGGGTGGGGTATAAATCCAATCTCTTCTTATAATTATTGAAGTCCCTCACTTCCTCAAACCCCACCCTCTTCAGGCTCCACCCCCCCTGTATTTTTCCCAACCCACAGCTGGCAACCTTAGACAATGTTCTTCTCTTCTGATTCTTCAAAGGCTTGAGGCATATGTCTGATGCAGAGCTCTTGGAGCTGCTGGATCGTGTCAAAGGTGCCATCCGCGACTACTCAGAGGAACTGGTTCAACAGCTGGCTCGCCGGGATGAGCTGGAGTTTGAGAAGGAGGTGAAGAACTCCTTCATCACGGTGCTGATCGAAGTCCAGAACAAGCAAAAGGAGCACAGAGAGCTGATGAAAAGGAGGAGGAAAGAGAAAGGGCTCAGCCTGCAGAGTGGCCGAATAGAAAGGGCAACCCAGATGCCTCTGAAGGTGGGCAAGAAGTCCCAGTGTTCCTTCCATAAGAGGGTTTGGAAAGTAGATTTACTGGGGTTTGCTCAGAAGTGGGGATTTTAAGGCTGTTTCAGCAAGGCTTGGGTCAGCTGGAGGCTCGTTCAGTGTACAACAGTGTGTGTTGTATTCTCTCTGTGCCAACCAACAGAAACACAGTAAGTGCTGTGTAGATACCCGGTAACAGGTCATCCTATGTGTACAGAATTTCAAAGAGCACAGCCAGCTTCCGCTGTGCAAAATTACCTTTAAAAAATTGATCCCCATGTTACACTTACATGTGTCTAACTGCCTAAGCCTGCACATGTTTAATCAGAAGTATGGCTGTTTCTCTCGGGTAAGTATGCGTAAGACTGTAGTTTAGTTGCATATGGCAGTGCTGAGCTGGTTTCAGGCTTGTGTAGTCTTTAAAAAACCTAGAATCTCTGGGGTCTAAAAATGTGCTCTAAATTCACAGAAACAAGAATACACCCCCAGAATTGACAGATAAAGTATAACTAATTTGTTCTAATTGATTCTGGACACACTGTTGCTAAGATCTTAAGAAGTGCCTGGTAGGATTGGTAAAAATCTGCCTGGTCCATGCTATTCTTGGGAAGAATCCACGTGACCTGCAAATTGTAGGTGGTCCACAAACTGGCCAATGTCCCCCTGCCGCTATTTGTCTTATCTTCGGCTCACCTCATCACCAGTTCATGGGATTCCAACCCTTAGTCTGAGGAATATTTGTAATTTAATTATATTCACACAGCTGATAATGGTTTGCCGGCTGCTCCATCAGACTACTTGCTGGGAGCCATTAATAAAAGCATTCACTGAGACAAAATGATGATTCAGTTGTGGGTTTCTGCCAGCTTTCCATTTGGGGAGGAAGAAGTGTATTGAACTTCAGAAGCCATGTGATTGCATGGACAAATCGATCCTGAATTTCTAATGCAGACTTCTAAGGCCAAAAGAGTGGAGAATAGTCACAGTGTTAACATCCATGAATACTCAAAGGCATGGCACATTGCAAAAATGCTTTACAGTGCTTCCAGGAGACAGAAGTGAGCAGACTCTGCTGCCACGTCTGATTAGGCAGTCCTGTAACCGAAACCAGCAATCCAAAAGAAACGCCTAAAGTATTTTTTTCCTTTTCTGTTTAGCGGTTCAGTATGGAAGGGATCTCAAATATACTGCAAACCAGTATTCGGCAGACATTTGGGAACTCAGCAGCTGATAAGCAGGTGAGTGCAATATCCTCTGAGGGTGAAAATGCAAATTATTCCAGCGTATACATTATCTCTAAAACACGGACCTCTGGATAGCATGACTGCAGAGCAATTTCAAGGGAGGGCTAGAAGGCTGGAAAAGGAGGACTTAACCGTTCCTTCTGCCTGTCTTGAGAATGACATGCGCGTCCATGAATCTTAGCTGCACAATGTGTCTTTTGTAGGACCGGCAATAAGCATCAATAAGACATACAAGTAGAAGCGGGCTTGCAATTCTGGAAACTCCCGTTGGGGCTTGACTTTTAAAATAGTGATGCAAAATTGACTGGTAGTTGTTTAAAAAAACCTGAATGTATTAAATACATGTACCTGACAAGGATGTTATAATAGCACATTATGCACTTTAAAGAATTATGGTTAAAAATAGAACACGTTAATTTACAAAGGTTTCTTGCAGTGTATATTTATTTGTCATAAGGCTCTCCTAACACTGCAGCTTGGGTTGCTAAAGCTGGTTATTCACTCCAGCAAATGAACCCAAGTTGTTTCCTACTGTAACAGGGGAGCAAGGATGTCCAATAGATAGCTGGAAGGTGTGCACAAGAGAATCAATATATGGGAGAAGAATTAGCCCTCTGCTCCTGGCTAGTACCAACCCTCCCTTGCCACTGCCCCCAGCCCTGACATGGATCACAGTGTGTTTGCCTCGTAAATATGATATAGTTCTGCCCCAAGGAGATTATTGGATTAACACTGGTAGTAAATTCCTGCTGCTTGAGTAGGGCCACAGCCTGCTCTGGGGTCCCAGCAACAACAGAATTACCCTGGAGTTTTTGTACCCTTCTCACTTCTTGCCCTAGGCAACTGAAAACATTCTGCAGCTTTGTGTACTAAGGAGAACAAAGCAGAAGGGAAAGTGGAGACTAATCTCCAGCCTTGCTGACCTGGAGGTCAACACCTCCGATGTTTAGGCTGCTGCAGAGGAAAATACAAATGACCCCTCACCAAGGGCAGCCAATGCTTGGTGGCCAGGAGGACCATATTTTGTTTTTAAGGAAACCATTATCTTCAGAATGAGTTGTGTACATGCTTGTGTAAAGTGCCTTGCTGGACTCCTGGGCTTCAGTTTGCATTTTTGTTGCTGTTGTTCTTTGATGTGCTTTCCTTTATTTGGTTGTTTGAGGGCAACCTCCATCTTTCCAAGAAAAAAGTCCAGTTGGTTCTTCCAATAAAGTGGCTTTTTAAAAGTGAGAAACTCAGGTGGACAGGACCTATAGTACCCAAGAGATGATAATGAAGGCAGCAGGCATGCTTGAGTCAGGGTGCTGGTAGTTCATAATTAGGCATCAACATAGCAAAGGCCCTTTATCCCGTAACCACCTGGCTAATCTTTGATAGAGAACAGAGAGGAAGGCCTCAATAGAAGATCTTAGTGAGCAGGTTCAGTTGTGAGCTAGGAAGCCTTACAGAACAATGACTGTATCCCAGTACAAACAGGATTAGGAAGGTCTGTTCCTGGTCGTTTGCCTCTGTCAGTAGTCTGGCCTCTGTAATCCTAGATCTGTGGAAGTTTCCCAGTAATCATTAAAGATGGCTCCGCATACAGTACGTTGCAGTAATCAAGCATAAATGTAACCAGAGTCGGGATAACTTTGGCAAGACCATTTCTGTTCCAAAGCTCCAGCTGGTGTGGCCAACGAAAGGAGTGAAAAAGCACTTCATGAAATACTTACTTGTTGAACATCAAGCTACATGGTTGTATCCAGAGCCATCCCCAAGCTATAAACGTGATCCATGGGGTAGTGTGACCCCCAATCCAGAGCAGAAGAAACACCACCTTATTAGGCTAAATAGAACTGGATGTCATCTGCTTGTTGATGACAGCTCACTTCAGATGATCTCACCCAGTGGTTTCATGGAGATGTTTAAGAAGGATGGGGCAGCCCAGGCCCATGGAACCTCATGATATTTTATTTAACATATTTTATTGTTTTTTTCTTCAAAATCTAACCAACTAATCTACAACTACAAAAGAAAAGACTGAACTAACCTAAAATATACAAGGATCAGATTAGCTAAATAAAGTTTCATAGTTAAATGGAACCTCATGATATTAACTGCTTTGAGGCTGAGCAACGGTCCCCCAACACTAACTACTGGAACTGCTGGAACTCTAGGGAGAATTACCTAGAATTAGAACTACTGGAAAGTGGTTCTGTTGCACCGTACCTTAGAAAAGAATCAGCAGATTTAGTCTCCCTTAGACTATTCCCTGTTATAGATTATCCATCTGGGCAATCGAAGTGGCATCAGTCCCAAAACTGCACCGGAAGCCAAATGGAAATAGTTATGGATGGTATCATCCAAGAGTGCCTGAAGCTGAACTGCCACCATCTGCACAAGCAACTTTTTAGTTTGCATCCTGGCTCCATCCTAGTAATATGAATTCAGAGCTTCAAATTTTGATCAGTTCATTGGCACAGTTAATTAACATGCATTCTCAAAGGCCCTATTGCCGACGTACTTGCTTGGCCCTCCCTAGACTCCAGAAGGGCTAAATAAATAAAAATGTGTGAAAAATACTAGCAAAATAAGAAGAGCCCTTCTGGATCTGACCAAAGGTCCGTTTTGGTCAGATCCAAAGGTCAGCATTGCTGGGTAGCTGCAGTCCTTTCCTGCTGTTTGCCCATGTGCCTTTGCAAATATCATCACATGTTTTCTGGGCAATGCTACAGCAGGCAACAGTAGCTGTGCTGGAGCGGGGAAAGCAAGCGAGAACACAGTTGGGTGGATGACCCATGCCCTTGGCAGCCATTGCTGTTTGCTTTCTGGGTGAGATAACAGTGGTTGCAAGCAATAGCAGTCACATGCCTTCTTCTGGAATAGGGTAAGGGGTAGGGAGCTACTGGGATGCTGATTGCCTCTCTCCAGCCTGGAGATGGCTCTGATCTAGTCTACTAGTTTGTTACCGACAATGGCCAGCCAAAATGGCCTTTGAGAAGCTTACAGGAAGCTCCTGGCTAAAAAGAATAATATGCCTGTTTTAACGATCGTACAAAAACAACTACTGTATGAGTAAAAATATTAATTTATTAAAAGTCTTAGAAATCAGATCATAAATGCTATGGCTGTTGGGTAAGTTCGTGGATATAAGGGTAGAGTTCATAGTACTGTCTCATTTCATGTGCTTGGCAGCTGAGTGCTAATTTTGATGTGCATCGCAGCTGAGTTCCAATCTGGAAAAGGGCTTCATAGGTGGAGTACCAGAGTTATAGTGTTACACATCTGTAGTGGGTAGCTCTTATGAACACTGTGGCATATGTCTACGCTCTGAAGACTCTCCATAAAGGTGTGTTAATGAGAACACTAAATGTTGTGAAAGAGGATGTTAGAAGTTTGTTATCTGGACACATTCACCAGCTAGCTTTCAGCTCCCCTGCTGAAAAATGGTTCCATAAATTGCCTCAGAACCTTTTTTTGGGGGGAGCAATGGAGGTGGTTGCTGCTGATTTCTGTTCCTCCCAGAAGGGATGGGGAACCTGATAACTGCTGCTGTCATTCATTTCCAGTATTTGAATACAGTTATTCCATATGAGAAGAATGGTGCACCTCCTTCAGTCGAAGACTTACAGATGCTTACAAACAGTAAGTTGGTTGTCTGATATGTTGAATGTAGTGAGGATGCAACTTCAACCTGTTCCCTTGGCAGTAGAAGTATGCTAGAATCTTTGAGAGCCGCTGGCACAAAAGACCCTTGAACTTTTTCAAGATGGAGACGTCAGTGGCTAGTGTTTTGGAAGGTAGCGGTGGGGTAATGAATGGGTTTGAAGAAATCACCTCCTGGGCGAGCTGGTATGTTGCAACATGTCTGGTATAAACTGAAATCCAGCATTGTGTACACATTTCCAGAAGGACATAGTTGGCCCAGATTTTTGGCAAGCACCTGTACCTTTTCTCACTCAAGGCTCCTATGTGTTTTTTGGGGGACCCAGAAGTTTAGAACTTCCTCTTGAGAGAGGCCCACCAAAGCACTGCAGATCTTCTGGTAGTAAAGGCAAAAAATGTTCTTTTCATATGGGCATTAAAAAAAAAAGTATGTTGCTTTTGTTGAAGTATTATGCAGTTTCTTTTGATTCTTTGAGAATTCTGTTGTAACTTGGAAAAAAAAATCTGGTTTGCTGTCTTCATTTTGATTTTTTGAAAAAAAAGGATCTACGTTTTAGATAATAGTAATGTGGCTGTATATCCGATACTTAAACGATCTCCAGTATGCCTTATCTACCACAGGTATAGAATTTTTCACGGCTTCTGTAAACAGTCTGTTCCATTATTAAACTGGAATTCTTGACGTTTATGTCCTTCTGAAGAAACACATTCATTCTTGTCACGTTAGAACGGCTTGATCTCATTTTCCCTTAAAACGTTTGAAAGTTATCATCCTCCTCATCTTTTCTTCAGCTACTGTAGTCTGGGAACAGACTTCTAATGGAGAATGCTCACATTTCCCAATTTGCATAAGCCTGGGTTTGAACTGCATTTCTCCATCATCAGAGACGTAATTCTAGGAGCGGGCCAAAATGGGGGCCGGTATAAATGCTAGGCTCTTTCAAGTTAATACTTTGTGGCAACTGCCTTTTCTGTTTTGAGATTCCTGTGCATTGTTGCCACTTTTATCTTTATGTATCTGCTCTCAAATTGCTGCGCTCCATTTTCTGGGCGGCACTTAACATCCAAGTTTCTGCTCTCAAAATTCAGCATGTTCCGGAACAGTTTGTAGCTTCAAAGCTATTTCATAAACATCGAAGTTCGTCGGCTGGATAATTTAGCCTCTAACTCTGACTGAACAATTTGAGGAACAAAAATTGAAAGGTTGAGATGTTGTGACAGGCCCTTGTGCATTCTGGGAGAATCGTCAGTCTCCTTCTGAGTCTCCATGGCAACCGTGTTTTGAACTAGCTGGAACAAATACTGGCTCAGTCCTCCTGAAAAGAGCGCAGTGCTATGAATGGCTGTTTTGTGCACATAAAGAGTTTTGTGCAAGTGACAATTTGTGTCTCAAGGCAAAGCCTTGGCAAAGAGGTTACTAGGGATAAATTTGTGTGGTATTTTTTTTTTGCCTAATTAACTGGTGTGCAAAGCTACATCAGACAGTGATGCAAACATAAGATGTGTTTAGATGAGATCAGTTACTGAGCTGGAAGAAGTGTTCCTGAATAACTTTCAAAGACCAGCCAACCCTTCCAAAGACAGTCCCTTGAATCTTTGGTATCCAAGTTGATGCCAACAGAGCATGAAGTAATGTAACTTGTATGTTTTACTTTCCCACATTCTGGTTAGATTTCCCATTTCCCAGATCTCTTTCATAATGGCTCCTGCGCATGTTATGGTGAATCACTTAACAGAATTGCCAGATTCAATATGGGGCAGGGCTCTTTGGCCTTTCAGACTTAGAATTCCAACAGGCACGTCTATTCCTGTCATAGCGGTAGCACGATTTGAACGCCAGGGCTCTGAGCCAGAACCCTGTATGAGTTTTGACACACACACATGGGCCTCCTGAGCATGCAAGTGTCCCGCTGACTTCATTGGAAGAGAAATGCCCAGGCAAGGGAGCATCATATCTGTACCCAAGTTCCCACACTGGCACCAAATGGCACTGTGATATATGTGTGTCACCAAACCCCATAGGAAGCTGATGCCCCTTTGAATAATCCAGTAATTATTTTCTTCTTCTAATTTCTTTCCCCAGTTCTTTTTGCAATGAAGGAGGACAATGAAAAGGTCCCTACGTTGCTAACTGACTACATTTTAAAAGGTAAATATGAATATCTAAGGAGTGGTCCATACGTTAATTCTTTCAGCTGAATGTGTGAACTGCTTCAGTTGAAAAACATTGTGTTTTGAGTAATGTGAGTAGACATGAACAGTTTGTCTGTGGTGTCTGATGTGTGATGACTCATACAGACATGCACAAAACACTTTACTAGTACTTATTGTGAGAACCCTCAGTGTGAACAGCATGTTATAGATCTGACATGGCCAAAATCAGCTGGTCTCTGACTCCAAGGGGCTTACATTTTAAAATGGGGAATGGGGTAAATTGCAGAGGGAAGGGAGAGCGACAAAGGCAGGGAAGGATGAATATGGCTAATCAGCACATGCTAGTTAGACTAATTCAGCATAAGCTTTTGTGAGTCAAAACTCATTTCATCAGACACATTGGAGTATATATCCAAAGCAGCTAAATTTATACTTGGAGTTCAAGAAATAGAAAAGGGGTGGGGAAAGAAGTTACAAGGAAATGCCAGTTTAGAGCAAGACCCAAAAGGTAATTACTCCATTTCCTGGTGTTAATCAGATTATATCTCAGCACGGCCATCATAAAGATAAATTAGAGCAGACGCTAGGTGCCCCAATCTCATCAGATCTCAATAACTAAACAGGATCAGCCCTGGTTAGTATTTGGATGGGAGACCACCAAGGAATTCCAGGGTTGCTATGGAGAGAAATGCAATGGCAAACTACCTCTGTTAGTGTCCTGCCTTGAAAACACTATGGGCTCGCCATAGTGCACCTTGATGGCATTCTGCACACACAACAAGCTCCAGCCGCTACAGTTTATCTAAGGAAACTCCTAAAGGTATGGGTCCAGAGTGCTTGGGTGGTAGTGGAGGTGGTCATGTTAATCTCCTATAATTAGGGAGAACCTGTAGGCCAGGGATAAAGCATCCCTTTTGCATGCAGAAGGGGCCAGCCTCAATTCCCCCCCCCCCCCCCACCAGCCTTTTCAGTTAGAAGATCTCAGGTTGCAGGTGCGGAAAAAGACCTCTGCCTTCTCTGACTCTCCCCAGAGTTAGGTGGAGCAATGGCAGGTGCATATCAATCCTTTCGGTTTGCTTATAAAGTCATCTTTCAAGGAAAAGTTTCCAACAGATGCTGACATTTCCTTGTTGTTCCCATATGGTGCAGTAGCTTTCATCTGAGGTGGAACTACATATTACTTAAGAGACAAAGACAAGTTTCCAGTTCTGTGTTGCATCATGCAACTTTGGCACAGGGACTTGGGTGGGTGGGGAGGTGGGGAGGCATTTTCAAGAAAAAAATTAGAGGGCGAGATAGGGTGTTCAGCTCTTCCCCCACCCACCAGTTCTTCTCATCACTGCCTCCCTTTTCTTATTATTATCATGATAAACTTAGGTTTCGAACTCCCCCCCCCAAATTGGCATCTACATCTGCCATGAGGGTGCCACCATATGGTCAGATTAATGTTGAACCATGTCTTGAAGACTAATCAGTAACCAGCCCATTACAAAGAAGGGTTAACTATGCATCCAATTGTGTGGAGGCATGTCCACAAGAAACACTCACTGAGAAGAATGGGCTACATGATGGTTCGTTCTCTTGTCCAGGATCCCAAAACTTGGTTTGTCATCATGTCTCAATGCTGCCTATCATACAGATGCCACGTACCAAAAATGGCTGCATGAGCTCAATAGGCTATGAATACACAGGCAGTTCTGACTTCTGTGGTTCAGAGAATTAGTTCAAAACTAGAGGTGTGTGTTTGTGGGTGAGAGATGTAGTACCGAAGAAATGGTTTGCAACACATTGTGTGGGCTTTTTCAAAGCATTCCTGTTCTTGTGGTAAGCACTCCAGCCCAGGTCTGCACTTCCTAGGGTTGCCAGCTCTGGGTTAGGAAATTCCTGGAGATTTGAGGGCAGAGTGTGGGGAGAGGCCCCATCAAGGGCAATGCCACAGCATCCAAAGCAGCTGTTTTCTCCAGGGGAAGTGATTTCTGTCATCAGGAATCAGTTATAATTCTGAGGGATCTCCAGGCCCCACCTGGAGGTTAGCACCAGATCTACTCTGTGAACAAGCAGAGACCAACATAGAGGGGAGCACAGCTGATGTGCAACTCACAGAAACGTCATGCAATAAACCATCCCCTACAAGCCTTGACACAAACTCTGCATGGACAAGCTTTTCATGTGTCTTACAAAAGTGGGTTCTAGCTGATCGCCTCCGAGCTTTGCTGGACGAAGCACATGGTTTCCTTGGACTGCTGTGCCAACAGATGGAAGGTGTGCTTGATGTAGCAGAATGATATTTAAAAGAACAACACCGTCAGCCTTCTAACATGGAGGTCTTGCCCATCTGTTGTAAGGTCAGCCACTGTTAACCAAGAACATTCCCTGTGGATGCTGAGTCCAGGGCTATTGGCTTTCAGTTTAGTGCTGCCCTCGACATCAGCAAATAAAAGCGGGGTCTGTAAAATGTCCTGACTTCTTGTCTCGCTTTCTCTCTTCCTTCTTCTTCCAGTTCTCTGTCCTACCTAAGCTCTGCGGCTCTGAGCATCATGGAACCAACAGGAGACAACAAGGCCAGTGTGTCATTCCATCACAGGGACTGCATGACATAATGTAAACTTTGAATTGTGTATTTAAAGATGTATAGCATTAACCTGGATTAAACATGAGCAAAAGTCTTTCCCTTTGCTGTCCGTTTCTAGTCCTAGTAAACATTTGAATGCATGAGCGCAAGCAGGTGCTGCTCGTCTCTTTCTCTTGTGCCCACCCCCACTTTGGGGAGGCAGTCTTTCGCCCCACGGTGTAGTCTCGACCCAACTTCCCCCCAAACAGTTACGAGACTAATTTGAATACTGAGATAAACGTTCCTTTAATTAAACAAAAACTTTTTCACCCTTCTTGGAGAGGTGGTCTGTTGCTCAAGATCTGATTGCTGGGTTTCTTAATCTTTCAGATGAAGGGGCCATTTTTTTTAAAAAAACAAAAACAAAACATAGACCCGTAAGAAAAAAAATCTTTCTTGGCTCGCCCTGGATGTCATTTACTCTGTGCCATGCAGAAATAGGATAGATTTTAGAAAGAGAGAGAGAGAGAGAGAGAGAGAATACCCTTGCAGAAAAGGGATAAACTATTTAAATATATATCGGTAGTAAGCATAGAAAAAAACTGAGGATGTGCAGTTCCATATGCCTGCAGCTTTCTCATTGCTTGATTCATTTACCTCCATCTGAGTAGGTCGTTTACCTTCTTGGCATCAGAAGGGATTTAGAAGTAAGTATTAAAATCACATGGTGGTAGAATACAAATTCAATATTGTGTGGCCCAGAGCTTTGTGCATTTCCCCCTCCCCCAGTTTAATAATACAACTTAAAGGGAAATGTCTGGGGGGAAAAACAGTTGTTGCCATGTTTGTGAAGGCCACCAGCCAGCCAGAACAGTATTTTGATTGGAGCAGTGTCCTGTTGGTATAGGAATATGAAAGTTCTTCAGTTGCATAGAATCCTGTGTTTTGCTCCCCCCACCTGAAGCAGCTGCTCCATACAGTACAGATGTTTTAAAAAATCCTCTCCTCTGTTCAATGCACCCTGTTCTCTAGGGATGCATTTGTGTGAGGAACACAATGTGTGACCTGAGCAGTAGGAGCAGTGGCTTCTGGGGTTTTTGTCTAAAAACTTCGGATCCTTGTAGCTCTTGTTAACACAGTCCTCAACTAAACAATATGTTTATAACTTGACGTTGGAATATTCATACCTGTGAGATATTTGCAGCCTCTTGATTATAATAGTCTAGAGTTCTCGCCCTGTCTTTACACTTTGAGGGTTGGGCTCCACCAAGAAAAGAGAAAGGAAAGGGTAATTATTTATCGCTTTGTTGAATGGTACCTATACAGTGGTAAGGATGACACGTGATACAGACATTTGCATTTCCTCTGCAAATGTATACAACGGATATAAGGATGTTGTTGTAAATGGTTATTGATGTGAAGCAGCCGGCTTCTGTGGTTGGGAATTCTGAGTTATGTACTAATGTAACAAGGTATAAAAGGTGGGGCGAAACAATTCTCCGGTTATGAACTAATGTAATGTCCCCTCCCCTTCCCTGTCAAGAGGGCTCCAAGTGACATGCGGAGCTCTCTTGTGCAAATAAAGCCTGGTTTTTCAACCCACACTACCGAGTCCTCTGTGAATGGCTTCAAAGGCTCAAGCAGTGAAGGAAAGACTCCAAGGTGGAAGTTGGAGGTTTTATGTAGGGATGGTGAGAACCTTGCAGCAGACATCTCTCTTTGGTCAGCCACGATGACTCCTGACTCAGGCTTTGGATTGGTATGGCTAGTCTTTACTGTTCGGTTCCCAATTTGACCACCGTGCCAAGCAGCTTTGCAGGCACCCGGCAGCTGCGGTGGGAGAGTTTCATTTCCTTCTGGTTTGTAGCTACAGTAAGTGAAATTGATTTTCCTTGAGGGTCATGAAAGGTAAGGTGAGGTAATTAAAAGACTCCAAGGGGTGGTGGTGGAAAACTGTGCCTTCTATAGGTTTGAAAGAAGTGTGCGTGCATGAACCACTGCTGATCTAGGCATAGCGGCAGCCAGGGCTATTTTTGGGCAGGGACGCACAGGAACAGAGTTCTGACTGGCTCCTGTGTTGGCCACACCTACAACCAAAACCTCTGGCATACGTGGCTACAGAGCACGCTGCCCTCCCCATGTTACACACAAGAGGGAAAGACGGCATGTGAAAATGCCATCTTTCCCTCTGGGGAGCCAGTGGGGATTTCTTTGTCAATTTCACTCCCCAGCCAGTCAGCTGAGAGTGAAATTGACAAGGAAAAGCCTCTCTCTGCCTTTCCTTCTCTAGCTGACATGTGACAGCTGAAAAAGGGCAGGCAGGGAACCAGGGCCGGTGCTACCATTAGGCCAAGTAAGGCAACCACCTAGGGCGCAGATCTGAGAGGGGTGCAGAACAGAAAATTAGTGCCCCTCCAACCGGCTGCAGGCTCTCGCACTCACTCACTCCCAGTCCCTGCTCTTCTGCGCTTTTACTCCGGGCAGTTGCAGGGTCTGCAGCAGCAGCTCCCGCTCACTCGCACTCCTCAGCCATGAGCCCCAGGAAGTGCAAGACCAGACAAGGAACCACTGAGTGCGCCCAGCTTGGGGGAAGAAGTGAGGCGGGGACTCCCTGGTGGCCGGGGAGGGAGAAGTGAGCAACCCTCCTGGCCCTGGATCTAAATGAGTGCAATTAGAGGGCGAAGGCGGCCCAGAGGCCAAGTGCTTGCCTCCCCCCACCCAAGTCTGCGGAAGACAAGGGCAACGCTGCAGTGGCTTGGAAATTAGCAATGTCAAGTTTTTGCTTTTAATTTTCCCTAGAATTCATCTGTTTTTGAAAATTGGTAAGCGGGGGGGGGGGGGTGCAAGTAGTTAGCCTTGCCTAGGGCCCTGCAGGGAACCCAGGCACGTTGAAAATGCCTTTCTTTCCCTCCCCAATCTAGGGTAGGGAGAGAAAGGCATTTAACCATGCCCCCCCTCACTTCCCCGAGTCTCTCTGCAGTAGCGGAGAGGCTCAGGGAAGGAAGGGGCATGTGTGCATGCCTGCCTTCCTTTCCCCAGCCTATCTGCTGCGGCAGGCAGGCTGGGGAAAGAGGGCAGGCATGCAGACATGCCTAGGTTCCCCTCCTGATCTTCTCCAGGTGCGAGAAGATCAGGAGGGGAACCAAGGCATGTTGAAAATGCCTTTCTTTCCCTCCCTGATCTGGGGGAGGGAGAGAAAGGCATTTACCCATACCCCCTCCCCCGCACTTCCCCGAGTCTCTCTGCAAAAGTGGAGAGGCTCCGGGAAGGAATGGGGCATGTTTGCCTGGCTGCCTTTGGTCTCCCCAGCCTGTGTGCCTTGGCGGGCTGGCTGGGGAGACTGAGAGCAGCCAGGCAAGCATGCCTACTTCCCTTCCCGATTTTCTGGGGGGTGGGTGGGTAAGAGACTAGAAAGGTGATGCTGAAGTGCTGCAGCACCTTTCCTTGGTTGTCTGGTTCAGGGGGGGTTTAGGAGACTAGAAAGGTGGTGCTGAAGTGCTGCAGCGCCTTTCCTTGGTTGTCTGGTTCAGAGGGGGGGGGGTAGGAGACTAGAAAGGTGGTGCTGAAGCACCGCATTTCCCCGGTTGTCTCATTCGGGGGGGAAGTAGCAGACTAGAAAGGCGATGCTGAAGTGGGGTGGAGAAGGGGGGAAAGAGGCAAGCTTCCATACTTGCCCTGTGGTTTCCCAGCCCCCGCCTAATATGCTAATGAGCAGTGCTGTCAGAGGTGTGGCCTAATATATTAATGGGTTTCTGCTGTTGGGTGTGGCCTATTATGCTAATGAGTTCCTGCTGGGCTTTTTCTACAAAAAAAGCCCTGGCGGCAGCCATTAACTTTTATCAGCCAGCCAGCCAGCCAAATGTCAAATGGTAAAAAATGGATGATACAAAATGCCTGCCACAGGAGGCAGAGCCAGCCACAAAATGGCTTCCCTTAAGTCACACTGTGAAGATTGTGGTGGCAACTGCTGCCAAAGCAATGTTTTTAAAAATCCGCACAGCTGATTCAGTCTCCAGTAGCAAAAGCCCCACCTGACCCTGCTTGCTTTCTAAAAACACTTGCCGGGCACCAGGAAAGGTATTGGCAGGCACTGTGGCACTCATGGGCACCACAATGGCTACCCTGCCTTACAGGATCTCTTATTGTTCTCTTTGCCTTGCCAGGATGGTGTTTGACTTGTGCATACCAGTGTCTTTTAGGGCATAAGAGTATATCTTCAGGATAAGAACACAAACTTTTTATGCAAGCAGGACACCTGTGTGAAGACCACCAAACGTCCGCCAGTACCACATCTGTCACTTTATGAATATCCTACATTGCAGCTGCAAAATAACACAAGGAAGGATTTTTTTTAAATAACACTTTCATCCTGTTTATTCTCTATGATGTTTTTCAACTTGCATGTATCTTAGTTTGCTGATGTTGGCCTACGCTGATGTGTGACTGACTTCACCCCCACCCTCCGTTGCATAATATTTCTCTCCAAAGGCTTTTTGAATGCTGCTCCCTTTATGTATTCAGAAGAGATAACGGTAAAGCAAAGAGAATACGAAATTACAGACTTTTCTGATCAGCGAGCCGTTGCTTTTCCACAGAATCTCTCATTCTGTCTCTTGGGGCTTTCAGTGATAGGAACAGAACGATCTATCTAGTCTGGAAATCAGCAGAAAAGAAGGGTTGCGCATTGAACAAGGTTAGAAACTGGGCCTTAGGGGACATACTAATTTTTTTTTTTAGAAAAACCTTGCATATTGCACCTACTAACCCCCCCTCGATGGGAAAATTTAAATTCATACATTATTGTAATGTGCCTTAAAAACAGCAACAACATAAGCTGTCTTTCTTGGATAATAATGGCATAAATTCAAGTAATTCAAGTAACTCTGCGTACCATCACCCTCTCCGTTGGGCTCAATATTCGAGGAGCTGTTGTGTTCAGAGGTCCAAGGTGCATAAGTTTAGTTCCAGAGTGGTTTAAGGTCTCTCTTCCACATTTAAGTCTTATCTGGATCTATCTTCTGTTGTCATTCTCCTGAATGAAATGAGTGCGGGGACATCTTTGCTTTGCTTTTCCACAAATAATTCTTATTGAGGAATGGTAGATGCTTTCTTGCCTTGTTAGGATGTTCATGGTAACTTCTGAAGAACTGCATTGTCTGTTAGCAGATAGAAAATGGAACCTGCACCACTACACTCTGTTGCTACCGCTGCTTTGGCTTATCGTATTTTTCGCTCCATAAGACGCACCTGACCATAAGACGTACCTAGCTCCGCTCGGTGCCGTGGCTTGGGAAAGGTGAGGGGGTTTAAGACGCACACACTTCCCCCCCCCCCCACTTTTTTTGGGAGAAAAAGTGAGTCTTATGGAGCAGAAAATACGGTATCTTTCATCTCTGTTCCTCTGTCACATGCCCTGCACTTTAAATATATAAATATATATTTTTAAAAGAAATGCCATAGAGGGAATTGCAACATCCATGTTTGTGAAAGAAATGCATAAAAACACTCTGGCAAATACACATGAAAGCAAGAGTGGTCCCCACCATAGGAGATTAAGTGGTGATGACGTTTGAGGACCTGGAAACGGTTGCTGCCAACCTGACTCTATGGTCTCTTGCCTCCCTTTCTTGCAGCTACACACAGCAGTGCTTGTAATGGGGCTGCACACTTTAATTGGCAAATCAGTGTGGTTTATCAGCTCAGCTGTGAGGGGAGAGAGCTGTGAAATCTGTGACTCTAGCTATGATTCAGGGCTGTGCAGGTGCTCGAGAAGGGAGGACAACATTGCATTCACAGTTTGTTTGTCATGGTGGTAGAGGATGTCTCAGAGGACTGGCTGCAGAAACAGATTTAGGGGTAAGCTAGGTCAGCTATGGCTTGGGGCCTCAAGAAAATATGAGGGCCCTCCATCACTCCCCCAGCCTAAGCCTGTGGCTATTGCTACGTCTCCTACTGTGGCATCCCTTCCATTGTCCACTGTCCCTTTAAGGATGATGGGGAGGGAAGAGGAACCGTGCTGGTGTTGTTCGAGTGCGTGATGTCACTTCCATCAAAAAAACAAGTGGTGGCACTGTAGGATTTGCCAAAAACTCTATGGTTTGACCAAGGGAGAACCTTGAGCCCCTTGGAGGAATGGTGGGGTGGAATGGCCCTGTTACATAGAAGGTCAGCCAGTGAGCTTTATGGTTGAGTGGTAATTTGAACCCAGGTCTTTAGGGTCCTAATTTAAGTCACTGTCTGAAGATTTTGAGTACTTTATTCAAATCTGCCTGGCAGACTACACAGGATACAGGCAAAGAGGTCTTAAGGTCAAGTCTTCAACTTCAACTGTCCTATCCCCCTTTAAATTTCCAGCTGACGAAGATAGCTGGAGCGTTCAGAAGCCTGAAAACTGTTTTGGATTTGTCCTAATAAATAGTACTACATGGCTTTTTAAAAATATTGCTTCATGTTACTGCAACTACGAGCAAATTCTGTCCATCTGGAGGTTTGTTTCTCTCTTGATTCTGAGCCCATGGCATAAATAAGCATTTGCAAACATGGCTCCAGACTTTTGCTTGATGCAAATAACTTCCTACATCACACACTTGAAATGGCACAGAGTTTATTCCATGCCCTGGTTTGTTGGGCTGAAGCTTCTCCTATTTAGGCCATCATCTTGCCTTTGAAGAAGAAAATACTGTCCCCAACTGCAACTGAGTCGAGATAAAAATAAGTGCTGACTGTCAAATGGCTCACTGTGAAGTTTACAGAGAAATGACATTAATTTATATGCGTTTTCTTATCTGACTCTTTTTGCAATCTTTGTTTTGAAACATATTCCTAATGCTCTGGGTCCTAACTGATCTACTTTTTAAAAAAGGTTAAAAATGCATCTGACACAAATAGGAAACTCAGACATTAATGTCTCCAGGGGGGTTGTCACGTTTCACCCTACCCACAGCCAAGGCCTTAACGTTTTGGACAATAAATTTGCATTTTTGTTGTCTCTATGCTAAGTGCCATCACGTTGCTTCCTACTCATGGCAACCCTATGAATCAGAGACCTCCCAAAAAGCCTATCATCAATAGCCTTTCATGGGTCTTGCAAGCTGAGGGCTGTGGCTTCCTTGGTTGAGTCAATTCATATTATGTTGGATCTTCTAAAATTAATCACAGAACCAGAGCATGGTCAGTTTACTGCTGTTTTCTGTTGCTTTTATCTCCCCCACCCCCTCCATTGCTGGTCTCAGGTGCCTTTTGATAAAGCACTGCAAAGTGGCAATCTGTGCGTGATTCATTAAGTTTTTTGGTGTGAGTTTTAGTAAACCTGCTGTTTTTATGTATTCTTATCCTATATATATATATATATAACCCCAGTGTATTAGCACTTTCTGGCTCTCCCATTGGCTGTGCTGTGTGCTCCATCAGCCATTGGCCCATCAACTGCCACTCAAGAGTACTCGCATGCTGTTGACTGGGTGCTGGGTCCGCTCCTCTCTCCCACCCACTGCCAGCTTGGCCATTCCCTGTCTGAATAAACTGCTAAAACTGCTGTGTGGCCCGCTTTCCCCTCAGTGGCTGTTGCTAGGCAACCAAGCTTGGTTCTGTCAGTAAAAAGACAAAGGCAGGAGGCCCTTTCCAGGCCTACTTTGGCTTTTGTGGGGAACTCATTGGGGCCAGTCCTGACTAGGGTTGCCAGCTTCAGGTTGGGAAATTCCTGGAGATTTTGTGGTAGAGATTACAGAAGCCAGAGTTTAGAGAGGGGAGAGCCCTCAGTGGAATAGAATGCCATAGAGTCCACCCTCCAAAGCAGTTATTTTCTCCAGGGGAAGACCTAGGTTCTTGCTGTGGAGTGGGTGATTTTGGACCAGTCGCAGACTTTTAGCCTAATCTACCTCACAGTGTTGTTGTGCAAGTCAAAAAGGGGAGAGGAGAATGATGTAAGCTGCTTTGGTCCCTACTGTGGAGAAAGACTGTACTTTTCCTCCTGGGGAACAATTGTTGCCAATCTCCAGGTGAGGGCTGGAGATCATTCAGAATTATAACTGCTCTCCAGATGGCGAGATCAGTTCCCCTGGAGGAAACAGTGGGCTCTGTGTCATTATACCCTGTTGAGGTCACCACAGCAAATTGACGTTGAGTGCCCAAGGTCGGGGCATCCACGCAGAACCTCTTTCTAGAGCCCATTGTATTTATTTCAACAACTGGCCTTATTCCAAGTGAATTGATAAACCACCATATGCTATGGTTGCTAACTCTGGCTCAGGAAATTCCTGGAGTTTGGAAGGCAAGGCCTGAGGAGGGCAGAGTTTGAGGAGGGGAGAAGCTCAGTGGGGATGTGATGTCAGAGAACACACTTCCAAAGCTATCATTTCCTCCAGGAGAACTGACCTCTGGAAATCAGGAGCAATTCCAGAACTCCAGGCCCATGAGAGGCTGGCAACTAGGATTGCCAGCTTCCAGGTGGGACCTGGAGATCTCCCACTTTTTACAACTGATCTCCCACTGACAGAGATCAGCTCCCCTGGATAAAATGGCTGCTTTGAAGGGTGGACTCTATGGCATTGTACCATGCTGAGGGCCCTCCCCTCCCCAAACCTCACCCTCTCCTGGCTCCACCCCCAAAGGCTCCAGGTATTTTCCAGCCCAGGCCTGGCAACCCTACTGGCAACCAACCAAACACAAAGAGACCTCCTTAGATCTGCTTAGAATTGCTCTCTAAAACCATTGTCCAGAAATCCAATAGATGGAACATACCCAGTCCTTAGTTTATGGAGGCACAAGCTCTTGCCACCTCCCTACTGTGGACTTCTGTACAAACTGCCAAATGTTTCTCCTGGTGGCAAAGCAGCCGCTTTCTATTCTATTTTCTATTTTATTTTAGTTTCGGAGACTGGTGCATGTTAACAAGCAGAACTGCTAGCCCCTGGCAACTGGTAAGCAAAGAGGTGAAGCAGGAATTAAAAGCTGCTCACCAAAGAGCAAGATGGTTCCTGCAGTGGATGAGTCTGCATTGTTTAGCTCCCTGTGGTGATGAGGAAAAAGCCTGTCAACCATGTCCTTGTGTACTAATGTCATCCTTCTGCCACCACCACTCCTTTGCTATTTATCTCCGGCTTTCACTGCAGTAGGATCTAGGTTATACACATCAGCACATAAGTTTATTTATTATGTTTATTTTTTTATTCATTATGTTTTTATTAACACATTCTGAAGGGGCCAGTAGTGTTGTGAGAGTTTCATGCATATTCATATCTGCTTCAAAGTGGCGAATTCTACGCAAAGTGAAAGCCGAGAAGAGGAACTGATTAAAATGCCCCATCGTTGGCAGCCTGAAGATGCCAGCCGAAGTTCCGTACCAGCCTTAGGCTGTCCCTCCCCCTTTCCATTCAAGGTGGGATCTGTTCATCATTTAAACATGAAATTGACAGTATGCTGGACAAGAAGGCTGCCCTTCTTCACGACCGGACAACCAGAGGAACCAGCTCGTGTTCTGTAGGATTGCCAGGTCCCTACTGGGGGGAACAGGGGAGGTAGGGGGGCCAGCTCCATTCTGGGAAACTCCTGGAGATTTGGGGATGGAACCTCAAGAGGACAATGACCTCAGTGGGGTATGATGCCAGAGAGTCCACCCTCCAAAGCAGCCATTTTCTCCAGGGAAATTGGTCTCTGCAGTCTGGAGATGAGCTGTGTTTCCAGGGGATCCCCAAGTCCCACCTGGAGGCTGGCATCCCTAGTATTCTGGAGCTTGCTTCTGCATTGGAAAAGATTTAGGCTTTTGTCCATGCAGGTCCCATGATTCCTAGCAGTCTTTTGGGTTGTGACAGTGGAAACCCCCTCCCCTTTTTTTCACCAGTGGAAAAACTGAATGGATCCAAGTCCTACGGAGAATGAAGGATTGTGCCCATAGCTAGAAGGTGTGGATGGTCAGTGCACTCGGAATAACCTGACCACTATCCCAGGGATTCTGCCCCTCCGACCCAGCACACTGCACGCGTGAACAGTGGGTATGGAGGTCAGAAGAGGGGTTGGTTTTGGTTTTGGTTCAGAACCAGCCTCTCAGAGTTCCTTTCCTTCTCCTAGAGGGGGAAAAATAGGTTGTTTTCATCTCTCCTCTCCTTGGAAATTAGAAAGCTGCGGGGAGGGGGGATTTGAACAGAAAAATGGTTAGAAGTGGCTAAACAGCTCCCTCTGCTGGTTTTCTGAATCACAGCAATTTTTTTTTAGTTAAATACAGTTGCGAGGAGGTTCAGCTTCCTTGCCTACAAAAAGAGAGGGGAAAAAGGTAGGTACAGTCATTTCTAACAAGCTGTACATTTGAAATGCATACAGCTAGATAACTTTCTGTACCTAACATGACTGGAGAACTTGAGTAGAACTTCTCTGTTGGAACACTTGGCTTAATGCGTTTTAACTACCACAGTGACCATCAAGGAGGGTTGTTGGCAGCCTCCAGGTGGGGCCTGGGGATTCCCCCGGAATTACAGGCTCATCTCCAGACTGCAGAGATCAATTCTTCTGGAGAGAATGGATGCTTTGGAGGGTGGAATCTATGGCACGGTACTCCACTGAGGTTCCTGTTCTCCCTGGGCTCCACCCCCAAATCTCCAGAAGTTTCCTAACCTGGATCTGGCATCCCTACCCCCTCATCTCCCCAGTGGCTGGAGGCAGGGGCGACAACCCTACCAAGCAGCCATGAAAAACACTGTCCTCTTTCGGACAATGGGAAATGGTGGGATAAACTCACATTCTTGTTTGTGCCTTCAAAGCGTATTTTGTACTTATTTTCAGCTCTTCATAGTCTCAGCAAGTGATGTGTCAGTCCTCATTTGCTTTGTGTGTTCCCTAATGTGAATGGGCTTCCCTCTTCCTTTTGGTGGATAGTAGATATGCTAACTACAAGAATGCTGATGTGGATCTCCTTTGGCCACTGCAAAGAAATGCTCTTGCATCCATAAGAATGTGTTACTCCAGAGTCACTATGTGGGGGTACGACAGATACCACATTCTAACTTACATAAGCAAATCCTCCATGTAGGTATGTAAGTGCTGTCAAGTTGCAATCAATTTGCAAGCAAAGGGGCTTTTAAGGCACGTAAGAAGCAGAGGAGGGTTGCAATTGCCTTCCTTGGCAGAATTTTCCATAGAGGTATCCTGTCCAAGTATCCACTGGGCCCCCTTCCCTCCCATTTCCCCTGCACCCTTCCTCTATTTCTGGAATTTTGGTCTGCAGTCAAGTCTTACACCATATTCATTCCAGCTCAGGGGCGTAGAGTTTAAAAACTCCCGGGGGGGGGGGGGCTCTTCCGTGCATGAGCGCAAAGCGTGCCCGCCCGCCGGGACCATGTCCCCGCTGCCTCCCCCCCGCCTCCCCCCCGCCTGACCACTCCTGCTTTTGTCCCTCCGTCCGTCCAGGGGCCAGCTGGGCCTTTGCTTAGCTGGCCCCTGGACGGACGGAGGGAGGGTCGGAGTGGCCAAGCCGGGGGGGGGGGGAGAGACGGTGGCGGTGGCGGCCCTAAGAAGGGCTGAGGGAGGCGTGGTGGAGGGCGCACCGTTTCCCCGGGGGGGGGGGGCTCGAGCCCTCGAGCCCCCCCCCATAGTTGACACCTATGTTCCAGCTTAACCAGAAGAATTTTTCAAGTTATTTCCAGAACTGGAGCATATGCTGTTTGCTGCTGTGGGCTTTCAGTATCTCAGCCTCGTTGCCTCTAAAAACAATTTTTAGGACATCCTGCAATGATTGCATCAAAGTTCTTTCTGTACCTGTATTGATGGGCACATGCGCTTTTGCCCACGGGTAAAGCGCTACCCCTCAAAATACAGTAATATCAAGATGCTTTTTTAAAAAAGGAGTGCTCTACCAGTGTACATGAGTTCTTTGGTTATATGGAGAGGGTGAGGGGACACAAATGAACAAAGGGCAAGGTAAGTCCTGCACTAGTATGCTGCACAAAGAAATTAAAATCAGGAGCAGTGCGTGGTGCCTTGACTGCATTTCAGGAATGAAAGCTGGTAATTCGGAAAAGCAAAAACTGAGGAAGAGCCGGAGAATTCACATCACACACATTCAGAGGAACCTGTAATTCTGACCCACGGTCCTCTGAGAACGGAATCTACCTGCTTTGTAACACGGGCTCCCTCCAATGGATTTGGATTACTATTTTATTCTTTATTCCTAATCCTTTGTTATAACAAGAACATATAAATAAACTCACAATAAAATACAGCTGGAAAACCTCATCTGGTAGCACTTTATAATAAATGGACATGAATACTAAATTACAATGATTTTTTTTCTCTATGAAATTACATATTACATTCATGCCATATCAGTATCCAAAATGGGCTCGTAGGGGCCCACTGATATTCCGATACATTCCCAAGGAATTATTTGTCGATTTCAACCCTTAATGTAAAGCAATTCATTAAAACCTCTCAACTCCTCAAAGAGCCAAAAGAAGGAGCAAATTGAAAACTGTGCTTCGTGGAAGAGGAGACAGGGAATTGCTTCTTATAGGAAAATAAAGCTTCAAACGTGGAGGGAAACAGTCAAACGGGCACAACCTTTGCCTTGGAAGTTCAGGATTTGTTTGGCTGATGCATCAAGGAAGGTGCGCGGAGGAAAGAAAGGTGAGCAAGGAGGGTAGCATTTGTGCACACGTAGGTTTTCGAGCAAGGAAGACGAACTGCCCCAATGAATTTTCCTTTCAACTGGCTTCATTTTACAAAAGGGACTCTTCCTGGAGTTGCAGTATCAAAAGGATGCATTAAAAAAACTCAAAACAGACAGATCGGGTAACACTGACAATTAATTATAAATAAGATTATGGGAGTTTCCCACCTCTGCTGACCCTTTAAACATCAGCTCCTTCCAGGGGGGAAAATACATTCATGTCAGGGAGGTGTCGAAAACCTGCTGATCCTAACTGCTGCTCTCAAGCTGATGAGTAATGTCTTCCCTTTGAGGGGCAGATAGTGGAGTCTTTTTCCTGAGTAGAATGTACAGAGCAAAGGAACTAAATTTAAGTGACAGAAGGGACAACAGTATCTCTAAGATTAATCTTCCTCCTGCTTGACTAGGAGGAAGTCAAGAGCAGCAAGGGGAAAACACCCTTCTGGACGACAAAGTGACCCCGTCATTCGGCCGTGACCACTCTGTAAGCAGGATGGGCATCTAAAGTCACGAGTGACCACACTAGCCCTAGAGAAAGCTGTCTGCCCTTTTCCCATGGGGCCGCCACGGCCTCCAAAATGTAGGGAATTCACCCACACAGAGAAAGAACAGCTCTTGATGTGGTCACCATGCATTGAAATGGTGTTTTGAGCAGTCAGCCTGAAAATGTCCCCGTTTCTGGTTTGAGAGGCCCTTTCTCAGTCTACTGATCTCTCTAGGCTAGAAGGCTCTTCTTCACAGGCAACAGAACAGCATGGGAAGGCGATGGCAGAATCCTGCGGTGGGAGAGTGGGCCGAACCACTTCAGCTTGCATGTCACATTTTAAAAATGCAAAACAAACAAATAAAAAACCCTTCCAAACTGGTACAGGGGGGAGGGGAATGCTATTTTTAAAATCTCTTTGAGGTCATATTAAAAAATTGCACCCTCCTCCCTCCCTCCCTCCCTAAGCTGTATTTAGCCACTCCTGGTATCCCCCCCACCAGTGCTGGCTCTAGGCTTTGGGGCTCTTGGGCCAAAAAATGCCCTCGGCTGGCTCCCTCCCTCTCTCCCTGGCTGGCCCCAGCTTGCTTGCTACTCTCCGCCATCTCCATCTGCTGCTCTTGGGGCTCTGGTGACTTGGGGCACTTTTGCTAAAATCCTGCCATTTCAATCCACTTCAGTGACCCTTTGCAAGTGGATCTTGCCATTTCACACAATAAAATCCAGTCGCAAAGTGCATTGAAAATGGGTTGAAAGTGTGTTATTTAGTGTGTCTGAAGTGCCCTTTATCAGCAGCAGTGACTCTGTCTCCTTGCTTCAGTCCCCACTTTCCAGGAGAGGGCCAGTGGGCATCCAGGGGTTGGTAGTGAGCCCTTCCTGGGGCAGAGGCTTCCCATCATCTGACCACCCTGTTCTGATGGAGGTGTAGCCAAGGCTTGGGTTGCATTGGGAGCTGTGAGAAACCAAGCCAGCACACGGTCTTGCATTAGCCATTGTGATCACTGAGGCTCAGCGCTGCATCGAGGGCTCAGTCCTACGTACACCAAGGTAGGGCTTGTGTTGGAGTAAACTGACATAGGATGGTACTGCACAAATGCAGCTGCACTATGGGCTGGGAGGATACTGAATATGCACAACGCCCATCCATCACCCTGACCTTGCTCGGGAGAAATGAATTCACATTCTTACTGCCTTCCACTTCCAAACCGATGATGGTGAGACAAAAACAGGCAACGGCCTGCATGGAAGAGTTTAGGGGCCAGGAAACGATTCTCTAGGGCTCCCCTCCCCTCCACTCTAGGACTTGCTTTGTCCATTTGGTTGATGTATTTCCACTAAAACCAGTAGCGGATGAAGCTGCCGCAGAGTTGTGCCCCTGAGTGACGCGTGTGAATTTAAAAGAGCTGTGTACTGTCTTGCATGCAAAAGGCTGAACAGTCATTGAACGAAGGGGGCTGATCGAATTCGGCGTGTGCATTGGAGCCCTCCATTGAAGCTAGTCGGAGATGGGGGTGGGGGGGGGGGTCTGGTCAGGAAAGTTCCAAATGCCCCAGGTGACCACAGAGGGCTGGATGGGATGACTGAGTAGATTTGGAAGTGTCTCAGTGCCGGACAATTTTGGCAAGATGAAGCTCTGCACAGAACAATCCCCCAAATCTTTGCTGCAACACCTTCTCCCCAATAACATTGATTGCTGAAGTGGTGGGGGAACCATTTTTTAAGAATCCACACAGTTTTCCATATTTGGAGACTCAAATCACCTGACTTGACACAATCTACACGGATGGGTGGTAATCACTTCCCGTAGCACCCTTGAGATTCCAGGCCTCCCTGAAGGTGTTCACGAAGAGTTTCGTAAGACACGTTTTAGAGTTTCGTATGCCTGCACAAGTATAACAACTGGCCCTCCTTTAAACGCATGTTCCAAAATGTTTCCATGCTTACAGCAAAACAACACATACTGTTTTCTTGCATGGGAAAGTGCAGGTGCTCTGTTTCCCTGGGGCAAAGACAGAGTGGAGAGGGCGGCAGGGGGGGGGGGGTCGCGTCTACCTTCCTTTGCTGGCTTTAGATCTGATCAAGATGGGGGCGGGCAGTCCATGGGTGCATGTGCGTAAACAAAATGGCTGTTCAGAAATGAGGCGTTTCCAAATGACCCAGCTGAATGGATTTAATAGCTATGTTACTAGGGGATTTTAATTTGAGTTAAAAAACCGACTTCATTCTTACATGCCACATTCAGCAGCTTCTGGGGAGGGGAAGATTAGCTTTAGATACAAAAAAACAGCCTTAAGGCTGCTAGTTATGGAGATTGGTTCATTCCCCTCCCCCATGTTATAAATTAACCAAGAATTGTCTGTGGCAGCACAGGGCAAGCTGCTGCGGGTAACAGGCGTACCATCCCGTGGCCATGACAAGAATTAAAATGACTCTAACATGCTTTGGACCTTTGTGGCTCTGGTGAAATGTGGTGGCAACAGGGGAAATTGTTCTGGCTCTCATCCTGGTCCTGAATGTATAAAATGCATCCAGTTGAATATTATTCTTGGAGGTCTTTGAAGCTGAAGGTTTCTAAGTGTGGCTGATGGGAGATAACAACAGAGGGTATTTGTCTTACCATCTGACTAGCAATTCCACTTTTCTCCAGAAACTTTCCCTTAGTTTCGAAATCCAATGACTTCCCACTTTGTCAACAGCCTGCTCATTCTCAACTAACATATAAAAGCCATAAATGTTATTTTGCCATGTTACGATCCTCTAAACAATTAACATAATTATTCAGGGACATTTGTCCTGGGCTTGCCAACTCTGCAGCAGGCAATCAAACCAAATTTGTTATGATTCGGACGTTCCATTCAGAGGTCTAAAGGTTTGTGGTTCCCCAGTAAAGAGGGTAATCTCGCAGTGCGGTACCTATTGGTCACATTAACTGCAAAGCATGCCCCCCTCTCTGTGCTTTGGGATTTGAGCACTGGCTAATGAGTAGGGTTGCCAGATTTGGATTGGGAAATACCTGGAGATTTTGGGGGTGGTGCCCGGGGAGGGTGGGGTTTGGGGAAGGGAGTGACCTTAAGCAAGATATAATAGAATCCATGCTCCAAAGCAGCCATTTTCTCCAGGGCAACTGATCTCTGTTGTCTGGAGATCAACTGCAATAGCAGGAGTTCTCCAGGTGCTACCTGGAGGTTGGCAACCCTACTAATGACCATCCTGAAGACTTCAAATCCAGTTCTTTAGATGCAACCAGGAGTCTACTTGGGTTCAGCTTTAAGCTCTCTCACTGTTCACTTGTTAGTTTTTTTGCATTTTTGTAGACTTTTTGATTCCCCCCTCTACAACTAGATATTTATAATCGTCACAGTCTTTTACTTTCTTTTTTTAAAAAACCATCCATTTTCTCTCTCTCTTTTTGCATCTATAAATCTCTCATAAAAGCAGTGAAAATGAAAACAGACTTGCCTCTCAACTGCATGTCACAAAAAAAGGCTTTGCATTAGAACATCCATAAAACATTCAGTCATACAGAAAACGCCTTACCCTAAAAACACTTCTGTTTGTTATTATCAAAAACAAAGGGGGGGAGGGGGGGGAACAACTGGCCACAATATGTGCCTTGTAAACTTGTGTCCTTCACTTAAATAATCAGTTTGCACATTTTGGCATGTCTCTTAAATGTGCCTTCGTGTCCCCATTCCTGCAACAGAGTGCAAGCGAGCAGGGCACTCGGGAAGGGTTGTCATTGTGGAATCTGAATGATGTCTTTCAAGGGATGCGGAGCACTGATGGCAAAAGTCCAGGCTCTCTCTCTATGATTCCTCAGGCCAACGATTTCGGCAAGCAGGGCTCCTCCGGAGGCATCCGGCTCCACTGCCAGACCATAATGTGCTACTCGAGGGAGTCACTGTGCTCCAAGCCAAGGTCGCTAACATTTGTTGTCTGGAGCTCTTCGGTATCCTCCTCCAGCTCCTCCTCCTCCTCTTCTTCCTCCTCCTCCTCCTCCATTTCATCCTCTTCCTCGTCCTCTGTCCCATCCAGTGAGTCATCGTGAGCGGCCATCATAGCCTGCTGCATCGCGATGGTGGCGTTATCTGAGGTGAGAGATTGCAGGTTGTCCATATTTATGGAGCCTAGGACAAAAGCAACAGCTGGACTTGAGAGGTCTTGTTTACCAAGAATGCTTTAATTATATGGTACACTTAGACCCAGGGTTGCATGCCAGCTCCAGGTTGGGAAATGTCTGGAGATTTGTGAGATGGAGCCTGGGGAGGGGACAGACCTCAGTGGGGCATAATGCCATCACATCCACCCTCCAAAGCAGCCATTTTCTGCAGCGGAACTGATCTCTGTAGTTTGGACATCACTTGTCATACTGGGAGATCTCCAGGCTCCACCTGGACATTCAAGTAACGAAAAATATACACTGCAGTGTATATTTTTCGTTACTTGACTCTCTCAACACTGCAGCTCGGGTTGCTCCACCTGCAGGTTGGCAAACCTACCTCAGCCCTATTCATTCTTCCAAGGAACTCTGAACTGTCACACATGTCCAAGTCTACATACAGCTTACACCTTCAGAATCATGCACCTCCAAGCCTGTGGTTTTCAAATTGTGTTGGAGAGAATCTTGGGGTTCCTTGGGAGCTGATCAGGGGCTCCTCAGTGAGAAGGAGCCCCTGCTACAGTGCCCCCTCTTGCTACAGGGTGCGGCTGTCGGGATGTGCTAGTGTGTCTTGAAGCAGAACTAAAATGGGCATCCCTAACACTGTTGGGCCTGCAGTAACCTAAGGAATTTTAAGAAAGCATTAACAGGCAGCTCTAGAAAATGGCTGCCATAGGAACAAGCCCAATCCCAAAATGGCTGCCATGTGAGATTTGTGCCTGTGGCCAAGCCAAGGGCACACAGCTTGGATGAACCTGCCTGGGATCAGCTTTAGAGTTCAGCTAGTCAGACTGATGGTAAGGAGCAGGCCTCCCATTTACCTGCCCCTATTTCTCACCTCCAGGAAATGAGATGTGGTAGGAAAAAATGGCCTTCACATAGTGACATTCTAGGAATTTCCCCTAGCCTGTGTGATAAAAACCACAGAGACTAAGAAATGCAGCCTTTGGCATCATCCAGAAGTGACATCATATCCTCCCCAAACCACCCTCCCCAGGCACCTACCACCAAATCTTCCAGCATTTGCCAGCACAGTGCTGGGAACACTAGTAGTGGGAACTACCAAAAGCTCCCAGGTTCCCACCCCCACTCAAAAACGTGTAGGTTTATCTGCAGTAGTCAAAAGGCAGGTATGCATCAGGAAACACATCAGTGGGTACCATGGCAACTTCAGGATTAGTCTTTATGATTCTGGGGTCCTGGGCAAAATTCCAGGATGGGTCCATGAATCACTGCACTACCCGCCCCCCAGGATGCTGTGCCCCCCCATGTCTGCACCCCCAATGGTCCCGATGTTTGCCAGGCATGGCCTGGCAGTCCTAGGTGTTGGACCAGATTTGAAAATGGTGGAGCAAGAGAGAAGCCAGTCTTAAAAAGAGGTGGAGCAGTCAGCAATTGTATTGTCCAAAACCATGTGCATCTCTGCACCCCCAATGCCCATTCTTACCATCAGGGTTAGTACCGGGGTTCCCTCCTTGTTGTTGCAGCACGCCGGCGGCAATGGAATTGGGCCAGAATCTCTGAGTGGGCCGGTGCTGGGACTTGATCTTCTTTGCTTTGGGGGCCGGATCAGGATTGCTTGCATCAAGCATGGGCTGCAGAATACGTCGCCGGGCGTTGATAAACCTTTCCACAGGGAGAAATGAAGAAGAGTATGAAATGATGCATGCCTTTCCATTTCAAGCAATTCTGAAGGAAAAAAACCCAGCCTTGGAAATAGTTGCTCATACTGGATGGAAGTTGAGATCAGACTTCAAAGGACCCTCAAAGTCTCTTCCACACCCTATGTCATGTGTGAAAAATTTCCTGAGCTTCTCTTTCTGGTTGGCTTTTTGTTTTCTCAGCTCTACAACTCATGCTGTCCCTCGGGCCTCTGAATCTCTCTTTCAGTCCAGTATTTTTGTCTTTCCCCCTCCTTTCCACTTATAGCCTCTCCCATTCTTGGGGCTTGTGTGGCCCTTTATTTCCTCAATTCTTTTGGCTTTTCCTTACTTGAAAGTTCCTGTTTCTTCCTTTTTCCCCCTGTTCTGCATGTGTTTTTCTCCCTTTTGTGATCAATTTGATATTACACCAGTTTATGTCCAGTGTAAAAACCTGCAGTTTAAATCTGCAGGGAGAGAGGGTGTAATATCAAATCGACCACTAGAGGGAGCAAAACACATGTGGAACAGAGCCCCTCCCCCAGAAACAGGAACTTAAAAATGAGGAAAATGAGGATGCAGAAAAGCCCTCTGTCGCCTTTGTCAATACCTTTGTCAGGTCCCTAGTTCTCAAGCACGCCACCTATTCTGATCAATTTGTGCCATCAAAGATCAGCCTGTGGCTAAAGGGCCGGCTTGCAGAATGGTAGGATCTTGGCTGTGTGTTGGTGTATGTAAGAACTTGTATGAAAAATAACAAAATAGAATTAAAAACCTGTCACTTAATCAAGAGCACTCTTTTAGTCAGCTAAAACAATTTAAAGAGTGAATGTAACCAATTAATTGATAAAACATTTGAGCCCTTGTTTTAAACACACACACTTTCCAAAGCAAAACAAGACCTCTTTATTTGGCACTCGTCTTAGCAGGTGGAGTTTAAGCAAACTTTGCATATTTTCAGTGGGATGCTTCCATGCTTTTTGTTTCTTTTGGCCAGCATGCCAGGGATGCAACCTGAAATCCAACAGCCACACCTGGCTCCCACTGGAGTCAGCTAAGCTTCCCAGAGACACCCAAATGGAGTGCAGATAAAAAGGCCTTAACAACATGGCCTGGAAAACTTGTTTTTCCTCCCTCTACTGGTTAAACATCCATTATGATGAAGAGTTCTGGAGCACATGAAAACTTGCATAGTGGTCTGTGTCAATTTGGTTGGTCATAATAAGAGGTATCATGTGGTTTTTGATTTTGTTTTGGACCTTAAACCTTGTTTTACCAGCATAGATATTCTTTTAAAGGCATTCATTCTTCTTTTTAAAAACACATCTACACAAACACGATTGAAAATGGTGTTAGCAAATTTGTTATCTATGGGATGATCATGCATTTCTTAAAAAGAGAGGTGCTAAGGTTTACACAATGTCCTCTGACAACCTAGTCCCATGCTGCCTGAAGCCAGAAAAACAGGAGCCAGCTGATGGACTGAAGCTCAGACAGGGCAGGAGACAGCGTGATTTAAAAGACAGGCTGTCTGACGGAGACAAACAGTTAACACAGCTAAGGTTAATTCCAATGCTTGGCTCAGGGCAGGGGTGTTAGTGCCAACTAAAAGAATTTCAAAGGTGTTCTGCCAATAAACAGCCACAAGGTGGTGCTATTTGAATAATTTCCATTGCAAGGTGATAGATCAAGATGGGTAGCCATAGTAGTCTGTCTGTAGCAGTAGAAAAGCACAAGAGTCCATTAGCATCTTAAAGACTAACAACATTTGTGGTAGAGTATGAGCTTTTGTGAGTCACTGCTCACTTCTTCAGATACAAAGTGAGTTTTTGCAAGATGAGTTTTGCTTCAATTTCATGCTGAATTTTAAAAATGTTCCAAGTATAGATGCTTCGATACATTATCTGACTCAGAGAAATTGCAATTTAATCAGCTATGTTTTTCTGAATGTTGCTAGTACAATGCAGAAAGTAGAAGCGCTTTCAGAATCAAATTGATCACTAAGGCTCTTTCATAGGTCTTGAAATTCAGTCCCTGATTTTAGAGTTTCCTGCCCCCAAGACATCCAGCCAAAGCGAGCTTCCAACAACCCTTTGCACCTGGGACCTTTTGCATGCAAGCATGGGCTCTGCCCTTAAGCTGTGGCCCCAGACTCTACAAATTGTACAAAGTCACCTTATGACAAAATCTTATTTTTGAGAACATACACTACTGGAAGTTAATATTCATTCATACCATTTCACCATCTCATACCCACCCCCATGTAACAAATCCCCAGTCTTGGTAAAACCCAGAATGAGCAGGGTTGCCAGCTACTAGGCTATTTTTGGGTGGTCTAAAAGTTTATTTTTAATGTCTAGGATCTATTTGTGTTCCATTGAGGCTGTACATTTGAGAGAGAGAGAGAGCGAGAGAGAGTGAGAGAGCATAATTAGCCTTATCCAGAATCTGATCACTTGTCAATTTTCTTTTTCAAATGTGCCTCCTTGTGGTTACATCTGGCACTGACTAAATCCTGGAGATTTATCATACATGCATAACTATCTCTACAGGCATTTGTAGGGGAGAAACTGAGACAGGGTACAGGTAGCTTAATCCTCCCTGTGCCCACCTATTTTCCTTTGCAAATAACCTCAGACCTCCCCCCTTAGGCTTACCTCTGTTCTTGGAGACTTTGTGGGTAGAGGGAAATGGGTTAAAATGGCCTCGGAGATGTTTGCAGGGGGAAAATAGTTGGGTAATGAAAGGGTTTACCTCCTCCCTACCCATTCTTTCCCCCTACAAATGGCACCTCCAGCCTGCTTGAGCAGTACAAGGGAAACTACATGGGGGTTCCTACACAAAGAAAGTTTAGCTGTAGGAGGAGAGGGGGAGAAAGAGAGCAGAGAGCGGGGGGGGGGGGGACTTCTATCTGCCAGGCAGAGCCCAGATCCTGTGTGTGTTTTAAATTTTTGGGTCCCTCCCTCAGTTTTATTATGCATATGAAAATAAGCCTCATGGTGATACGAAGCGGCATCTAAAGTCAAACGGTATCTGCGCCATTAGTAAAAACCACAACAAAAATAATTAAAAATAATTAGTACAAAAGACATATAACATGGTTAACATGAAGGGAATAAGTAACGGCGTAAATGTGTGTGTATATCTCTATGTGTATCTGTATATCTCACTATAGTTAATTTAGGAAAAAAATCATACAAAGAAATAACACTGGATTGGATCCAGACTATAAAGCTTTTGTACACACAGAATAATGCACTTTCAGTTCACTTTCAAGGCACTTTAGTGATTGTTTGCAAATGGATTTTCCCATTTCACACAGTAAAATCCAGATGCAAAGTGTGTTGAAAGTGACTTGAAAGTGCATCAGTCTGCATCTGTGGAAGGAGATTTCAATTGGAAATTTGCATTGATTTCTTCCTTCCCACCACAGCCTCCCTTCATGTTATTCCCTCATGTCCCCTAGCAGCAGGGTTTCAAGGAGAGCAGTGGGGCTGCAGTGGGGGAGGCAGGAGAGCTCTATTCCACTACTGGAAAATTCAGTCTAGATCCAGCCCACTGTTAACACAAAGGAATGCAGCTTAGGAGACTAATAGTTTTTCTCAGTTGACAAAAAGTTTTATCCCAGTGCAACTGAAGAGTGTGTGTCAGCAAGATCCCTTGACCGGCGCTAGGTCATAATTCATGTCAGTAACTTCAGTTCACACATTGCTAAGTCAATTTATTTTGTGTTTCCTAAAGCAACAGTTGTGATGAGCTCATTGCAGTTCTCTATAAAAATGGTTATGATGGTTAGAAAAACCTTTCTGATGAATGGCTCCGGAGGTTCATCGTTTAAGTGTTTTCTCTCTTTTAAAATGTCTGTTATTAATATTTCATAGTGTCAGGTCATTTTTATTTTATACTTTGTATGGATTTGTTGTTTTATGCTGGTTATGCTTTTTTAAATGCAGCTTACTGAAAATGCAATAAATCGTGGGAAAAGATTATTGGCAATGGGTAGGCTTGGGAGTCCCTATGCGTATTAAAAAGAAAATGTATACAGAGCCACCAGGGAAGAAACTGCCTCACAGAACTAATGAAAGAGACAGGGACCCAGGGCCTAAAGAGGTTACTATCCAAAACAGACAACTAGGAAGCAACAGATGGATGGAATGAACGTACAAGGGAAGGGAGGGGTGAATGTACAGGTGGGATCAAACAACTGCCTCTTTGGAGACTCACAGTCTTTTGGAGGTTGATGACTGAAGCAGGGTAATGTAGCAATTAAGAGTACTGCACAGTACAGTACCCTGAGTGCCTTGCAAGAAAGGCAAGATGTATCACTAGATCAGTTCTAAGCAGGAGGTGTGCCAAGGGTTACCAACCACAAGATGGAGCCTGGAGTTTTCCCAGAATTACAGCTGATCTCCAGACTGCAGAGACCAGTTCCCCTGGAAGCTCTGGAGGGAGGAGGAGGAGGAGGAGAAGAGGAGGAGGAGATTGGATTTATACCCTGCCCTTCACTACCCAAAGGAGTCTCAGAGCGGCTGACAATCTCCTTTCCCTTCCCCTCCCCACAACAGACACCCTGTGAGGTGAGTGGGGCCGAGAGAGCTCTTTTGAGGACTGCTCTCGAGAGAACAGCCCTGAAAGAACATGACCCAAGGTCATCCAGCAGCTGCAAGTGGAGGAGTGGGGAATCAAACCTGGTTCTCCCAGATTAGAGTCCGTGCTCCTAACCACTACCCCAAACTATGGGGTGACATAGAGTCTAGGAGAAACAGAAGCCCCAGAGTGACATCACATCCCCACTGAGGCTCCCTCTGTTCCCAAGACTCTGCCCTTCCCAGGCAATCTCCAGGAATCCCCCAAAGGCAGGTCTGGCAACCCAAGGTGTGCCCCATTCTGCCCCCTTCTCCAAGAGACACTCACCAGTTGTTGACTTGTAAGAGCGTGAGGTTTGTCTGTGCCGCGATCTGCCTTTTCTCATCCTCTGTCGGGTAAGGGTGCTGAAAAAAGAGAGGGACCATTGTCACTTGCACTGCACAGCTACTGGCGCTACTGGCGGGGATTATCCCTGAGCTCTTCCTGTCAGAGGGGATTTGAAGCACAGCAGGATGCCATTGTCAGCTTCAGAGAACTGAAAACCTCAGCTGGAAGGGCTGCTGTCCAGAGGTGTCTCCGTCCTTGTGATGTTACAAAAACTAGAAGCATTTTGTGTTGACTTCCATCCCTGAATTTCTCTTGCTGTTTCTTATTCCTGGGAGAAACCAAAGAGGCTGAATACTTATCAGACCAACTGGATTTTCAGTAGATGCCAAGCAAGTTAGTAGCTCCGGGGAAACAAATCAAGAAAGTGATCAGTGAGGAGAAGCGAAGGAAACAAGAGGAGGATTTGTGACGTAAGACACTTTAGAGTGACACAGGTTTGGTTCAGGCATGTAATGACAAACCAGGGGCGGGAATGAGTCTGAGGGAGAGTCGTCTCTTCCCTCTTCCGGTGTGAGGCCCGATAATGACAGATTTCTGCCACAGTTTGCTGTTTGCATCTGGAAAGGCAAACTACGGCTTGTACTTTCTCTGTAAAGCAGGATGCCAAACTGAAATTAAACGGGGGTTGAAATCCCAGATTTCAGGACACGCTATGGTTTCCCACAAAACTGAATAGATCTAAATATTTCAAAATATCTGTGGGAAGCAGAGGGAGATAGCGTGCAAGCCCAAGGATTGCCCATATTCATTTCCAGAGCAGCCAACTATGGTTTGTTGGGGCACCTGAAACAGGCCATAATATAGTGGCTAAACATGTGACCTGTAAGCCAGCAAGTCCCTGGCTCAAACTTCACTTTATTCATATATTCTCACAGCAGCCTTAGATAAGCCTCTCTCAGTCCCTCACAGAGTCCATCCTCCCAAGTAGCTATTTTCTCTGTAGGCTGGAGATTATAATTCTGGGAGATCTCCGGGCCCCACCTGGGGGCTGGCAACTCTAGGGTCCACTGGGAGACAAAATGTGACAGCAAATCAGAGCTTGGCTCTGCATAACACACAAAGCAGCTCTGTGTTACAGCTTGTTGCTCAGTAATGCTATGTATTCACAAAGATTAGCCGTGACAAATATATAGATAGAAACTTGACCAATGTTACACTGATGTTCCTGCTTCAGTGGGACCTCATTCAGACAGCATAAGGACAACTGGTTTAAATCAGGGGTCACCTGCCTTACCGTTAATGAGAGCTTCTCCTGAGTAATGGAAAATAGCCTGCACTACTCCCCTCCCTTCCCATCAGGTTACCAAATTTTGTTCTGCCCTAGAAACAGAACATGAGACAAGGAAGAATTCCAGGTGTGATAAAAAAAAAAGAAGCCTAGCGCAGATCTTTCCTGGGTCTTTTAAGGAACGCAGAAGCTACTTCTTCGCAGCCAGCAGTCTACCGGTAAGAGACCCCAGTTTTAAACCATTTCTCGTGATCAGGTTATTTTACAAATCAGACAGCAGATGGCAGCAGCACCCTGGCTTGGCAGTGGGTGGAAAATTGGGAAATGGGCTGTAAGCAACATCTTTTGCTGTCCAAGGAGACTACTGAGTTACAGGGGGAAACTCATGCAAACCTTTGAATCACACAAGATGAGTCTTTTCCTTCTTTTATTCTGAGCCATAACAGCTCCCAGCATGAGACTCTGGGAGCCAGCAGCTGAGATATCTCAAGCGGGTTATTTTGCATGCGCTCTGTAATTCAGAAATCTGATTCTGAGTGCTCACTGATGTGATTTCTCTGGCTTTTTAGACTCTTCCATGGGTGGAAGGCAGAGAGGCCACCTGTGTTCAGTTAATGCCCTGTCCAAAACCCACAGCCATCCACTCACATATCTCGCACATGCCAACCTGCCCCATCCAGTCCGCAATGTATTGCAAGTGCAGAGCCAGTCCTGAAACGGCATTTGTGAGGTCTGCCTATGGGACAGAATTCGGAATGCTAAGACATGGCAGAGCTGTTTTGCTATTCCCATTTTAAAGCCAGTTTGGCATCTGGCAACCCCTACTAGAGGTTTCACTTCTGCTATCTTGGGAGTTCCGCCGACATTGTCAGTAGCTGGGACCTGAGTGAGGAACCACTCCCAAAGTGGCTAGAGCTGAACCAGGAGGGAAAATGAGCGGCCTTGTCTCTAAACTGCCTCTCGCAGCATGCGTGCGCCCCTCACACACCTCCTTGCAATGGTCTCTGTGCTGCCCATCTTGCACTAAGTGCTGCATGCATTTGGCAGCACAGCCCTCTTTCCCATTCCAGGCACAAACAAAATTGGTCATCGGAGATGCCAACTGGATGCAAATGAAACAAAAGTCCAGTGGCACCCTCAAGACTTACAATGTTTATTTCAGTATAAGCGTTTGTGAATCACAGCTTACTTCTTCAGGTATGCGAAAGGAAATCATACTAAGAATTATTCTTTTAAGATTAGAAACGGGGGACATTGAGACCGAAAGGTTTGGTGTGAATTCTGTCCTGAGTCTTCCAAGTGTAAATTCTCAGAGTAAGAGGAGGAGGGAGGCGCTGAGGCAGAAAGATTAGGTGTGAATCCCGTCATAAATCTACAGAATTAGCAGCTGCACAGAATGGATGATGAGAGCAGTCAGAGGTTCAGACATAGAAGGCAAGTGAGGAAGCAGAATAAATGGGGCACACAAAATTCCTCAGGGAGAAGAAGCCTAAAGTTTATGTGAATTGGATAGTTTGTTCTCACAGCAGCTCAAAGCTGTTACTTTAGTGGAAGTTTATCAGGTCCACTGAGAAGCATGAACACGAGAAAGGGAATTTTATATTGTCATGAATGTGCAGGTCCGGGGAGGGAAGCTCGTGAACCAGTGCCCCTGCCTGCTACGTCTGCTTTCATTCCCAGGTTCTTTATCTACTTAATTCATTTGTAACCCCCCTTTCCACAATGGGGACCCAAAGCGGCTTACATCATTCTCTGCTCCTCCACTTTGTCCTCACAACAACCCTGTGCGGTAGGTTAGGCTGAGAGAGTGACTGGCCCAAGGTCACCCAGCAAGCTTCCGTGGTACAAGTGGGGGGATTCAAACCCAGGTCTCTCGGATCTTAGTCCAACACTCTTAGCCACTCAACCACACTGGCTCTCTGAGCCTAAAGCACTGCCCACTGCATGAGACCGTGGACACATGAAGCTGCCTAATACGGAGTCAGACCACTGGTCCATCTGGGTCAAATATGTCTATTCTGGCTCCCCGCGTTTTCAGACAATGGGTCTTTCACATCACTTGCTACTAAGGTTGCTAACCTCCAGGTGGGGCCTGGCGATCTCCCGCTTTCACAACTGACTCCCAAACTACAGAGATCTGTTTCCCAGGAGAGAACGGCTGCTTTGGAGGGTGGACTCTATGGCATCCTGCCATGCTGAGGTCCTACCACTCCCCAAACCCTGCCCCCTCTAGGCGCCACCTCGAAATTGTCCATGTATTTCCCAACACAGAGCTGGCAGCCCTACCTGCTACTAGAGCCCTTCAACCAGACAGGCCAGGGATTGAACATGGGACTTTCTGCATGCCCAGCTGAAGCCCTGCCACGAAGCCACAGCCCCTTCCCTGGTCCGGAGTTTCCCAAGGTCTATCTAGCCCTTATTGCACCACTACTAACATTTCCCCTACAGGTCATTGTACAAGGAGGCATGGTATAGTTTTTAAAAAGTGGTATCCATTTCCAGTTCCTTGCTTAGGGTTGCCAGTCTCCAGGTGGGGCCTGGAGATCTCCCACTATTACAACTGATCCCCAGGCGACAGAGATCAGTTCACCTTGAGAAAATGGCCACTAAAAAGGTGGAATCTATGGCATTATAAGGCATTGAAGTCCCTCCTCTCCCCAAGCCTCGCCCTCCTCAAGCTCCCCCCTCCCCCACAATCCCCATCCCAGAGCTGGCAAACCCTAGCCTTGCTACAGCAAAACTTAATTATGTCTGCAATAAAGGCCATGGAGGAGAAATGAACAAGTGGATGGCCACGATGGCTACGAAGTCAAGAGTCAAGGGCTGCCAGAGATGCAACAGGAGGAGGAAAGTCTGCCCAGGACATTAGTTGTAGGGCATATCTTATAGTTCTATGGCATAGGACTCGAAGTCCTCTGCCAGTGCTGGCAGGGCCTCAACCTTTGTCTTTCTTTGCTCAGACCCCACCTTTTGGTCTTTAAAGCAACTTCTGCAATCCAAGCCTGGAGGGATTCTGGTTTAATAAAAGCTGTTCTTGGTTTAAAGCCCCCCCGAGGAGCTACAACTTGTAAGCTAAAATCTATAGCAAAGTGATATTGGAGCAATTTTGCTTCACCGAGATGCATTCCTGATGCCTTATTTCTGTCTAAGTGGAAAAAAGTGCTAATTGTGCATTTTGAGGCATTCCACAGAAAACTCTTGTTGCACTGAACTAAATCAAGGACTTGCAAACTGAAAATGGAGGAATTGAATGGTTCACTCTAGTGCAGAGTTCTACCCTTCGAAGCCCACTGAAGTTCAGAAAGGACTTACGCTGCTTACGACTGCACCATGAGGGCACCTGTGCAAGGCCGATGCAAAAGTCTGATGTAGCTTAATAAAAAAGGGGTTTTTTTCTGAATAAGCCAGTAATGGGAATTTATCACCAGGCCCCTAGTTTGGGGATATGTGAACACTGTCTAAAGCTCAAATCATTCTACCTACAGAGCACCCACAAAAATGAATTTAACCATTGATGAAATCCAGCACTTTCGAAAACCTTGTTGTGATGCTGCTGGTGGAAAATGCTGTCAAGTTGCAACTGACTTATGGCAACCTCACAGGGTTTTCAAGGCAAGAGATGTTCAGAGGTGGTTTGCCATTGTCTGCCTCTGAGTGGTGACTCTGGACTTCCCTGGAGAGCCAGCTTGGTGTTGTGGTTAGGAGCGCGGACTCTAGGCTGGGATTTGAGTCCCCACTACCCCACATGCAGCTGCTGGTGTGACCTTGGGTCAGTCACAGCCTTCTCAGAGCTGTTCTCTCAAGAACAGTCCTCAAAAGAGCTCTCTCAGCCCCACCTACCTCACAGGATGTGGGGAGGGGAAGGGAAAGGAGTTTGTAAGCCACTCTGAGACTCCTTCGGTAGTGAAGGGCGGGGTATAAATCCAGTCTCTTCTTCTTCTTTCTTTCTTTATTTATTTATTTTTGCATTTCTATCCCGCCTTTCCAGTGAACTGGCTCAAGGCGGCTCACAACATAAACATAAGCACCGAAGTGGTTTACAATTTAAAATCATAAATACACAACATTAAAAAAAACGACTAACATAGCCGTACTGGCGGCATCTACATGCTCCTGGAGAGTAGCGGCAACAGAAGGTTTGGCCTGTGGAACTAGGGCGATGTTGTCCTGCCATCTCCCCGGTGGCGGCTCCTATTCGAAAGCCTGGCGGAAGAGCTCCGTCTTGCAGGCCCTGCAGAACTGTAACAAATCCCGCAGGGCCCTGATGTCATCCGGGAGCTCATTCCACCAGTATGGGGCCGCCACCGAGAAAGCCCTAGCCCTGGTACAGGCCAGCCGCGCATCCCTTGGACCGGGAATAGTCAAGCGATGCTGGGTGCTTGACCTCAGTGCCCTCTGGGGCACATATGGGGAAAGGCGATCCCTCAAGTAGGCAGGCCCCCGACCATATAGGGCTTTAAAGGTCAACACCAACACCCTGAACCGGATCCGGTATGCTATAGGCAGCCAGTGCAGCAGCCGGATACGGTCACCCATAGGGAGGCCCATCAATAACCTGGCTGCGGCATTCTGCACTAGCTGCAGCCTCCGGATCCGGAACAAGGGTAGCCCCAAGTAGAGAGCGTTACAGTGGTCTAATCTCGAGGTGACCATAGCATGGATCACTGTAGCTAGGTCGTCACGTTCGAGGAAGGGAACCAACTGCCTAATCAGCCGAAGATGGTAAAAGGCTGCCTTGGCAGTGGCTGCTACCTGGGCTTCCATTGATAAGGAGGCATCCAGGAGCACTCCCAGACTCCTGACCCTCGGCGCTGGCACCAATGGCACCCCCCCGAAGGATGGGAGTGGGGTCCCTATCCCTGGCCCGCTCCGACTCAAGCACAGGACCTCCGTCTTCGTTGGATTCAGTTTCAGCCGACTCAGTCTGAGCCAGTCCGCTACGTCTTGAAGCGCCCGCCCCAAGTCATCTGGGGTAGAGCCGGACCGCCCGCCCAGCAACAGATACAGCTGGGTGTCATCTGCATATTGATGGCACCCAAGCCCATGCCTCTGGATAATCTGGGCAAGGGAGCGCATATAGATGTTAAATAACATTGGGGACAGCACCGCCCCTTGAGGCACTCCACATACCAGTGGGTACCTCTGGGAGGTCTGTTCCCCGAGCGCAACCCTCTGTCCCCGATCCTGGAGAAAAGAAGCAAGCCACTGTAAAGCAAGCCCCTGTATCCCCGAGTCGGCAAGGCGGTGGATCAGCAGCTGGTGGTCGACCATATCGAACGCGGCCGACAGATCTAACAACACCAGCGCCGCCGTACCGCCCTGATCCAGATGTCTTCGGAGGTCATCCGTGAGGGCGACCAGTACCGTCTCCGTCCCATGACCTGGCCGGAAGCCAGACTGAAACGGATCCAGCATGGAAGTGTCATCCATAAAGCCCTGCAACTGTAACGCCACCGCCCTCTCCAATACCTTACCCAAATAGGGAAGGTTGGACACCGGCCGATAGTTGGCCAATACGGCCGGGTCCAGAGATGGTTTTTTCAGGAGGGGGCGGACCACCGCATCCTTGAGTGCTCCCGGGAACAGCCCCTCAGCGAAGGACTTGTTGATAATCCCCCGGAGAGCACCTCGTAGCCCCTCACGGCCAGCTTCTATAAGCCAAGAGGGGCACGGATCAAGGTTGCACGTGGTTGGACGCACAGCTGAGAGCAATCTGTCAACTTCCTCCAGGCTGAGAGGACTGAAATGATCCAGAATAGAACCAGAAGACGTGCATGGGGCCTCGAGTTCACTCACTGTCTCAACTGTGGACGGGAGGTCCTGGCGGAGTAGCAGGATTTTATCTGCAAAATAGCTCGCAAATGCCTCACAGCCGATATCCAATTCCCTAACATTTGGTCTGCCCTGTGGCAGTACAGTTAAAGACCGAATTGTTCTAAATAATTGTGCCGGGTGAGAGCTTGCAGATGCAACCTTGGCCGTGTAGAATTGCCTCTTCGCGGCTTTGACTGCCACCTCATAGGATCTCATAAACGTCCTATAAGATGCTCTTGATGCTCCGTCACGGGCTCGCCGCCACCGTCTGTCTAGTCGTCTAAGTCCTTGCTTCATCAGCCTCAGCTCCTCGGTAAACCAAGGAGCTAGCTTAGAGCGAGGGCGCAGAGGACGTCGGGGGGCGATCTCGTCGATGGCCGTCATGAGCCGGACATGCCAGTCCTCGACCAGCTCATCCAACGAGCCGCCAGGGGGCAAGGGATCCCGCAGAGCCGTCAGGAACCGCTGGGGGTCCATCAGGCTCCGCGGGCGAGCCAAAATTCTTCTTGGTGCTCTCCCACCCATATACTAACCAGGGCCAATCCTGCTTAGCAGTCAAGATCCAACCGGATCAGCATAGTCTGGGCTACCCAGGTCAGGGCATGGTGGTAGTTCCCTGTAAACACTGATAGTGAAAACTCACTGGAGTGGCATGAAAGGACTAATGGACAACTGCATGGCGCAGTCCCAAGAACACCTGCAGCCATTTGCTTGTGAGGAAGAACACTCTTGCAGCATCACTGCCACGTACCACCATTGTTTTAGGGGCCTAGAGTGAAAATCTCTGGGCCCTGGAGAAGTCCTGACTTGGTCCTGACTTTTTGACAACCGGCAGCCTGTTCCTCAGTGAAACTGGAATAACTGCCTTTACTTACCTGCTGTGTGAGTTCATCAATAAATCAATTAACAGGCAAAGAGAAAGATTCGCCACTTAGATTCCTCCTGCCAGCCTGGAGGAGCAAACTGCAGCACTGTAAATGCAGCATGAACCTCTTTTCCTGGCAGACTGACCCAGCTGCCTTTTACAGAAGAGAGGGGAGGTGAAGAGAGGTCTCAAAAAGCACCTGTGAAGAACAAATGCCAAGGAAGCAATAGGTGGACTACAGAAAGGCCAAAAGCTGTTGCTTTGTGTGGTGTGGCGATCAGCTGCCATCTTCCCTGTTTGCATTCTTCACAGTTTTGACTACAGTTTCAAGTTCAGTGAACTTCTCTGCTTCTGGCCAATACGAATTTTAAATCGCTCACAAATTATATCACGGTGGTAACAGTACCAGCTAAGGAAAACAGCAACATTCAGTTTTCCAGGAACGTTTGAGCACTTGTGGAATTTTATGGCCAAATTAACGTGTGATGCATTTTTCTTTAAACGTCCCTTTGGAACGGCTGTCTGGTGAGAAGACAAACTAGAGGAAGGAGCAACGGCTGACGCGGTGCCCCAACAAAGAAGGCCACTGAATTGATTGCTAAATTAACACATGTGCGCTCACCCCAAAATCTGAACACAAAAAACATTTGGATTCAAAACTGTGCCATCAGTAAACCCCAAGCTTCAGGGATAATTGGGACAAGCAGGCTAGAATGCCCCAGAGTCTCTTTCTAACAGTGCTAATTGCATAAATCTGTATTAATTGCAGTGTAAAATGGTGCACAGGAAAATCTGCCAAGGGCCTTATAAATCCTTTGCAGTTGCAGCCAAATGTTGTGAAAGGAAGACGTGAAAACGTGGTCCTTGAGAAAACTATCAGTGTAATCCTAAGTGGAGTCACATCCTTCTAAGTCCATTGGAGCCAAAGGGCTTAGAAGGGCACAACTCTGTTTAGGACTGTTGAGTCACCAACAAGGATGCACAGTAGAAAAACAATACCTTTCCCCTTCTTCTTCCTGGCCTGCCTCAGTTTTACAGATCCCCTAAAGCAGAAGCTGTCACTGCTTCTTTAAAGAATCCTGCATCAAAGAGGAAAAATGATAATTGCCCCGCTGGAGCAGATCAGCTCAAACATCCCTCTAATTCAGTATTCTGTTTCCAACAGCGGCCAGGAAGAAGGCTTTGAACATTCCAAAGCAGGGCATGGAAATGACAGCCATATCCTGTTGCTTGACTCTGACATCTGGTCCCCAAAGGTATACTGCTGCTGAACGTGGAGGTTCCAGCTGTCTTGGCTAACAGCAGTCGGTAAGACTTCTCTGCTGATACGACCCATCCATCTTGCAGGAATGCATTCTGTAAGTGAATTGTGTGCATCGTCTTAAGAATCCTGTCCTGCTGCCAGTCCTAACCGTAATGATAATTCATTTCCCGAAGTTCTAGTGTTAGGAGGGAGGGACAAAAAGTTTCTTCTCCACGATGTTCATAATTTTATCTATTGCCTACATTTTCTCTCTCATGCATACACACTTTTTAAAAAATTGTCGTTGCATTTGCCTTCAGTTCACTCTTGGGAACCGTAGCACAATGTTCCAAGTGGACTCTAATTATACCTGTTTCTCATTACTTCGGTTTCCTGGGCAGCAAAGTAGAACTTTTAGGAGCTGAATTTAGAAACTGGCTTTTAAGCCCTACGATGCTAAAGAATGGAGGTGAGTTTAAAAGGTGACTTGCATAAGAACAATGTACTCGGGCATAAGATGTTTTAAACATGCATTAGTTGAGGGAAATCAGTGGATTTGACAAGTTATATAATTTTGCCTATGCGGCACAGAGTTTGCAAAATGCGAACATCAAAGGCTTAGAAACTTGAACAGATGTGACTGTGCTGTAGTATATAGCTCAAAATACAGCCTTCTGGCTATTTCCAAAACACTGCCTTCAGGTTTCTAGTTCTTATGGGGAAAAATAAAAAATCACCAAAATGAGGAAATTATGGGCAGGTCCATCCTCTCCAGTTGATCACCGACCAAGGACCCCCAACCAAGCAGCTGAAAAACACATATGGATGAACAGATCTGAAACAGTCAAGGATTATGTCACTAATATGTGCCTGCAGTGACAAATAAGGACCCATCACTCCAAGCTTGTAATATCTGCAAAAAGGCTAGATGGAAAATCTCTGATTGCATATTAATGTGTTAGAAATGAGACGTTTGATAAAAAAAAATCAGGATTGTTTTCTGGTAGAAGTTCCTGACTTGGTCACTAGGTGGCAGATGGAGTCCTCAATATGTGTCCAAACTCCCAAATATTGCTAAATTTCCCTCTGTCCAAGGATTTTGGGGAAACATAACTGGAAGAGAAATGGGCTCTCCACTTTACAAAAACTTTATCATTAGAATATGTATCGTTTTATATGATTATTACATAGACAAGACTGTGACCAAACCAGTGCTTTTCTTCCCTTTCTAGTTTCTGGTTCAAACTGCAACACACTTGGGGAAATGTCTGCGTTGCTTGTTTGTGGCTGACCCAGAAACAGCGGGGACAGTTATGCTGCAATGAAGCAAACAGGCTGAAATGAAAGGGACTGAGCAGTTTAAACAGCTTGTTTGGTGTTGAAGTGCCCAACAGGTCCGTTCGGCGCTGGTCTCTCTTCACCCCAGCGATGCTTTTTGACATTTAAAAAGCAACAGATGGTTTCCTTGCACAGGACACTTCTGGGTCAGCATTTCATGGATCAGCTTGAAGTTCAACAGAGATCATCCTCTTGCTCCTCCCAATAAGCACTTTATCAAGATTCCTAGCGCCCATACGATTATGCTCGCAAAAATGTGAATTTGCTTTGTCCTCATTTATTTTTATACACCACTGGAAACTTGTTGGCCAAGACTGAATTTGGGAAGCCAACACTTAGCCTTATTGCTGTAGCCTTCTTTGTCCCCCACCCCACCCCTGGTCCCCCTTTTTTTTAATCAGTGGGTTGGGAGACTGCAACAGTGGTGGTGAGCATCATCAAAAAGTGGCCTCCCCTTCTCTGCAAATGAAAAAGCTGTCAGAGAGTGCTACTGCTCCAACAGAATGGCACCACAGGATCCAAACGTTAAGGTTTCATTGATTAAAGAATCTGCTAGGTGAAAATCAAACATGAGAATTTCAACTTTTTAATTCCAAAACCTCAACCTGAATTTGCATAAAATGTGCATTTGAGCAGTGTAATCGCTCCTTCAGGTTAGTAAGGTAAAGGTAAAGGTTTCCCTCGCTCGAAAGCCAATCAAATATGACTCTAGGGATGCAGTGCTCATCTCCGTTTCCAAGCCGAAGAGCCAGCGCTGTCTGAGGACTTTTCCATGGTCATGTGGCTGGCATGACTAAATGCTGAGGTGCACGGAATGCTGTTACCTTCCCACCAAAGTGGTACCTATTTATCTACTTGCGATTTCTTGCTTTCGAACTGCTAAGTTGGGAGGAGATGGGATGGGAGACGGAAGCTCACTCTGTCATGCAGCACTCTGGTCTCGAACTGCTGAACTACTGACCTTTTGGACTGCAGTTCAGTGTCTTAACCACTTGAGCCACTGCAGCCCCTACTCCTTCTGGTTAGGCCTACACAAACTATGCCCTTCCAGTTGCTTGACATCTCTTAAATTTTGTTTTGTTTTGTTTCGCCTTGGCATCACAGCCCTGGAATTCCTTGGAGTTCTTGCTAGGGTCGGCCCTGCTTATCTTCCAAGATCTTATGAAGTCGGGCTTGCCTGAGCTATCTGGGTCAGGCTGGTTGCTTGACATCTCTTGCAAAACAAGGGAAGCAACAAACCAGGAGGTTTATTGGGCCTTTGGAAGGCCAGGATCCTGGCTGCTGGGTCGCAGTCTGTTTGGGGGCTCACAAGCTGTGCTGGCTTGCTTCAGTCTGACAGCTGCTCCCCTTGGTCTTTTGGCTCTTGTTCTATCCCTATCCTGTACTCTTAATACATGTTATTAATGTTGCTAATGGAGCAGGGCTGAAATGGGGATGCCTTCTGTGAAAAATTTCATCCCCTGTGAAAAGATTCCTCCCTCCCTTTCAGCTACGGGGGGTGGGGTCTCACAATAGGATGAAATAGTTTTACGTATCTGGAAGTCCTGCCCCTAATCCCAAATGTATTGGAACAAGTTATAGTTAGTGGGTTAGACCCAGACTAAATTTTCTGTCAGTGGAATGGAACTTTCCTGCCTCCCTTCTCCCACTAATCTCTACAAGCTGCTGCTTCTGTGGAACAGGAGACTCAGAGGAATGACATGGGGGTGGGCTACAGCATGAAGGAAGGGGGAATTAGTGGAAATGTGCCCACTCTGGCACTCTTTTATCTGGTCACTCTTACCAGATGATATAGACAAGAACTGTTAAGGGGACTAGGTAGGATTGAGCCAAAAGGAGGGGCACATTTTGTTTCACAATTGGCAAAAAGTGATCTTATTTTGTCAATTTTACAGAGAGTGCTCAAAAAAGGGACAAAACTCGTTTATCCAGTTTGCTTGCTGGAAATCAGTAAACCCACTGGCTTGGGTCACCCATAATATGGCCAGTGTAGAAAATACTGCTCTCAGCACTGACTTTGTTTTCCCTCAGTGATGACAGCACATTTGATTGGCTACAAAGGGCTGTGACATAATCACATTCACTTTGTGATCCCTGATTGGCTGGAGTTGCTCAAGGAAGAAGAACATTGCCCCAACATATACCCCCGGCAAATGGTACCATAGCAGAGGCCAAGAAGGGAAATGAACAACAGTGAACAGGTATGGGGGGGGGGGGGATGACCAATGAAGAGGTTTCAGCAAATATTTTCGAGCCCTTGCAAGCTTGTGTTTTCTTAAACTGAAATGGGTAAACATTTCATGCAGCCCTTGTATTGGATATGAAGGTATTTGCTTTCATGTAGGAAGTTGAACATAATAAGTTCTTTAAAGGCTGACAAGTCTCTCATTCCATGGTGTATCGTCCTGTTTGCAGGACTATGTGCGTGCAGCCATGGAAGTCAATGTGCAAGAGGTGATTTGCACCACTGCCGATAAGCATGGTGCTTGCACCGGTATACAGCTGAAACTAATGCACAGGAAGGAGCTGTCTGTTTCAATCACTAGCCAACAAGTAATGACCACTCCGCTGCCTGGCTTTAAACCTTACGTCTGTCTCTGTTGTGAAGATGTTTGTGCTTACCCCAGATAAGCAAACTGCTTCATAAACAGACAGTGAGAATCCTTCAGACCAGCCTCAACTTAATGGAGAATGATCCCAAGGGGTTAATCTCTCAGACACACTTGTTGACTTCTCTCACCATAAGATGCTGAAAGAGCCAGGAGCGCATGATATTCGTGGCATGCTTTGGCAGGACTCCCCGTTTGTTCTTTGACTTTTTATCTTCGCTGTCAAGAAGAGAGGTCAGGTCCAGGTTAACCTACAGGGCAGGCAAAGAGAAAGAAAAGCTTAAACAACAATGCAGGTGTGGGAGGGGGTGGAAACCGGAGGCTGGGTTGCCATGGTGACACGGTTCACAATGTCGGCCTGATTTCATGGTGGTTCCATGAGGCTACAGAGTGTTGTGCTATTCAGAGCAGCGAGACCAGAACTATCTTAGGAAGGACCAGAACGTGCCCTTAACTAAAAAACAAACAAAAATCAGTCTCCCTCGTGTGTTTGAGGGTCAAACTGGACAAAATATGGGAAGATCCACGAATAGATTTTGGGGTGAGGCGCACAATTTAAATCAGGGGCATGACAAGGGAACTGAACACTGTGCCGCTTTCACAAGGACAAATATTGCCCCACTGGGGAAAACGTGTAGGTATCCCTATGAAGCTGACAAACACCAGCTTCAGGAAGCCGTTTGAAATTGGGGGGAAATAAACCCCCAGACAAAGAAAACAGTGAGATTTCTTCCTACATTTTATCCACAGAGTTTGGATCAGTTGAGACCAAAGTTCATCACAGTTGGGCATCACACTCCAGTCAAGTTCATGCTGGACATGGATGAGGGAAAGTGACAGGCAGCTGTTTAGGCTTAATTTGAGTCAAGCTCAACAAGGATCAGCTCCAACACTTGATTTCTATGCTAGGAATCAGCCCTGAAACATATAAACTAATTATATAGAACTGTGATCTGTGACAGCTAGTATGGCCTATGGCATACAAGTGTTGGACTAGATCTGGGGAGACACAGGTAACATGTCCAGTCAAGTAGGAAGCTCACTGAGTGTTTTGGAGGCTGGTTGCTATGTCTCGCCTACCTCACAGGGATGTTGTGCAGATAAAAGTGGGGGCCATGTGGACAACCCTGAACTCTACAGAGGAAAGGAAGGTAGGATAAAATTGTAACAGACAACAAAACCAATGCAGACAAGTATTTCAATAGCACTTACTTCCAACTAAATAACTTCTTTAAAAAATAAGAGCTTTAGTCATCTCCTTGAAAGTTTTTTTTTTTTTTAAATACCCTTCGGTATACTAATCAGTTTTAAAATGTGTAATTCTCAATAGGATTATTCTCAGGACAGCAGAGAAATATCTTTTTTTAAAAAGCTGATAAAAAGAAAATGCAAAGATCTGGGGAAGCAGAAAAGAGAGAAGTTTTAATGAGGTTGCAGGAAACTGGAATGTGAACGGCAAGTTAAAAAACATGCACACACCTTTCTTTCTTTTCTTTTTTTTTTTAAGGTTCTTCATAAAAACATTTCTTCTGCATGAATTAAACATCAGGATGGCAGCCCTGTGTCAGGTATAAATGATTCCCCCAGGTGCCGCTTGGGATGTATTGCAAGGTCTAGGCTGAATAAATTACCCAGGCAATACAGAAATAACATTAAGAGTACTTGTCCAGGGCTCCGTCTGTGGCACAATATTCCCAGCATACTTGTATTCCAACAGATCTGATCAATTTCCCTCTAAGATCTGAGCTAGCAACAACTTTTACACATTAAAAAGAGCTGAGATTCGGGTTTTGTTTTTCTCCTAATCTCTGTGCGGAGAGCTGAGACAAAAGACGAGAAAGTAGGGATATGGCAGCCCTGTTGAAGCCTCTTCCCTCCCCCTCCCAAGAGTTTTATTCAGCTTTGTAAAATATGAAATAATAAACGCTCTACTGTGGGGACAGGGCCAGAGAGATTTTAAAAGAGCTCCGAGACTGATCTGGTGCAATTGTGGTCCCGCCAGTGCTGACTCAGTAGGAAATGTCAGTATATCAATGCACGCAATTCTTTTCTTTCTTTCTTTTCTTTTCTTTCTTTCTTTCTTTCTTTCTTTTTTTAAAAAAAACTTAGTTTGGGTAGTAAGAACTATATGATTTGCCTCTCATGAATATAAAATAGAGGAAAGAAAAACTGGGATTGATCTCAAGAAATAGGTTAGAATTTCCACATGTAAAATTCAGATGGGGACACTAAGGGGGAATACAGTTATCTACAACTGTTAAGATTATAAGTACCAGGGTTGTGCAGGAACCAGCTGATGAACGAAAGTTCGTCATGAATTTTGACCAGTTCGTGGTTTACAAAGCGATGTTCACAAACTGAAGAACTGCCATGAACTTCCACAAATTTTGATGCAGTTTGTGGTGGTTCATGAAGAGCAGAAAGCAGGGGTTTACCCCTGCTTTCTGCTGTTCATGACAAACAGCTGAGCAGTGGAGAGCTCCCCCCTAGAGCCGCTATGTTGGTCAGGCGGGATATAAATCTAAATAAATAAATAAATAAATAAATAAATAAATAAATGTTGCTTGGTGCCATTTAAACTGCTGCTTTCTGCTCCTCACAAAAAGCTGCAGGGAGCAGAAAGCATGGGCGGGGATCACTACTCAGCTGTTTGGAAACCACCTTTTGGCTTCCCACGAAAAGCTGTGAGGAGCAGAAAGCAGAGGTTTAAACTTTAAATGACTCACAAACCGACACAAAATGGTTGGTTTGCAAACTGGCATATTGGTTCATGGTTCAGCCACGAATCATGAACTGAATCACAAAAATGCAGCTCGTGCACATCCCTAATCAGTACTCATATGTCATTATCTGAATTTTTCAATCATCAGATTGATTTTAATGTTTCCTAGGCTAGAGTCCAATGTGTTTTTTAAGAGGGCTGGAGGTGGTATCATCGTGGGTGGCGGAAAGTACCATCAAGTCACAGCTTACTTATAGCAACCCTGTGGGGTTTTCAAAGCAAGAGACATTCAGAGGTTGTTTGTGATTGCTTGCTTCTGTGTCACAACCCTGGAATTCCTTTGAGGTCTCCCATCCAAATACTTGCCAGGGCCGACTCTTCTTAGCTTCTGAGATCTGATGAGATCAAACTAGCCTGGCTATCCAGGTCAGGGCAGGTATCATAGAGGTCTGTCAGGAAACCCAAGAGGGAGGAGGTGGAGGACGAGAAAGGGGAAATGGGTGGCAGTGTGCCTGGCAGGCCTGTATATTTTTGGTTTGCCTGTTCATCCCACTGTTATGGCTGGGTCTTTTTTGTGCTTCCCAAGACTTCTGTATCTTGTTTCCTGTGGCAGACTTGACTTGACATGGTACTGCCAGTTTCAGCAGTAACTCTGTGTTTGTCTACCCATCCCATTATTATGGCTGGGTCTGTTTCAGCTTCCCAAGATCTTTGTATTTTTTTTTTTTACAGTGTCATCTCCAGCCTTCAGATAACCCGTTATCCGAGAAATATTTGGGTGGACACAGTTGGAAACAGAAAGATGGACTAGCTGGACCTTTGACATAGCAGGGCTCTTATGACACAGAACTGCAATTTGCAGTACCAGAAGCAGATTCTGCAAAGTATGTAAAGAGAGGTAGTAGTGGCTTCTTATTGTGATAACTGAATTTCCAAAGGAGCATGTTAACTCTTTTTGACATAGCACTGTCATAATTGGTATCGGTTCACTATGAGCCCAGATAGACAGGTTTCTAAGAAGGCGTGTAATTATCTTCCATTGTTTCAAGATTTATTAAGCATGAGCCTCTTTAGGCTTGGAGTTTTTAGAAGCATTTGCATACTGGGCATTAGGGCCTGCCCGCTATCTGGCACTTTATTTATTTGTTTCCTCTTGGTGATAAGGAGGCTCCTCCCTAGTCACAAATCGAAACAGAGATGTGTTCATTGTTATCTGACACAATTTCTTCTGAATCAGCAAAAATGCCTTTAAAATAATGTAAGAAAGATTTATAGGTCTTCTGTGTATGTTTAAATAGCTGAATTCAGGCCAGACCCGAAACTGCCATGCAATCCTTTTGAGCACCTGCTGCTCCCCAAGCCACCATTTTTTGCTCTCCATTTCTTGACCCCAACAGGTTGAAGGAACAAGCTAGCTCCTCCACGCTGCTATAGGCTGCCCTTTACTGATTGCAGAGTCCCACCCCAAGTCCAGAGCGCTTCAGGGGTGTGTAAGAAGAATCAGAATTCTGACAACTAAACTTCCGAAGGAGCATGTCATAATCAGTGTTGATTCACTTATAAGCCCACCTTCATTACCGTGTGGGACACACACAAACTAACTCATCTCATCCCTTAACTGCAATACCTCCAATTTAATGAATGCAAAAGGAAGTTTTGTTAAGAATGAGAGGGAAAAGACATAATTATGCATCTAGAGCATCGCTAAAGATAAAAGATCACTTCTGGCACACACTTTATTTCCTGCTTTTCCAAAAAAGGAAGAAATTCTTGCCCAAAGCAGTTTATAGTGCACGATCAAAACCAAGTCCCAATGTTAAAAAAAATCTGCACCGCAATAAAAAATCAAACAATATAGCAGAGAGAAGATAAAGAAACAAACGGGAGTAGAAACAGTTTACCAAGAAGAGTTCCAAAGCCAGAAATGAACAGAGAGGTCTTAAGGTTTATTCCGATTATCTTCAGGCCTGAACTCATGGGGTGCCTATTAGCGCCTGACACCCTCCCCAAACAGCCTGCCCACTTCACCCTCTCTGTGAAGCACCCACCTGGCTTGCCAGGGGAAAGGAAGCACATCTCAGCCTGCACTCGGCTTGCTGCCGGTGCGATAGTAACACCTGAGCTGCTTTGGGAGGTGCAAGGTGAAGTTCCTGTCTTTGTTTTCCTCTTGGATTGCCTGCAAAGGCGGCGGGGGGGGGGGGGGGTTAGGAAAGGGATGCGAGGAGAATAGCCCTTTGGCACCAGGGGTTAAGGGGCTGCTCAGGGGGCTATTGTCCTCCTCCTCCTGCTAGCTAGCCAAGGGAACCAGGTTGTGTCTGTAAAACCTTGAGGGGCTCTCCCAGATCCTTCAGCAATGCTTGCCGGACATCTTGGATCTTCTGGGGGTAGGCTTTGATTCTGGAGCAAAGCATCGTGCTTCAGAGAGAATACAACTCCCAGACACAAATCCTGACCTTTTAAAATTATTTCTGAACTGCCCCCAGTGATGCTCCTGCCCCTCGTTTTTACCTGTCAGCAATTAGCTAGCCATGTCTCTCCCTCTCTATATTCCCCTAACAATAACAACCCTGTGATATAGTCAGCTCCACTGTACTAAACTGCCTCCTTGGGCCCCCTCTAAGAAAAAATTTTGGGTACGGGGCTGACTATTCTCAACGTGGCATAGGGTTGCCAAGTCTGGGTTGGAAAATAACTGGAGACTTTGGGGGGTGGATCTGGGAGAGGGCGGGGTTTGGGGAGGGGAGGGGCCTCGGCATGGCACAGTGCCATAGAGTCCACCCTTAAAAGCAGCCATTTTCTCCAGGGGAGCTGATCTCTGCCAGCTGGGGATCAGTTGTAAAAGCTGGAGATCCCCAGGCCCCACCTGGAGGCTGGCAACCCTAATGTGGCACCCGTGGGTGCCATGACGCCCGCTGATGTGGTGCTTACTTGCTTCTTGAGTTTGGGGGATAAAATTCCCAAGGTCTTGAATGAAACAGGGGAAAAACCCAAAGATCTCTGAGTCACTCCCTGTCAGGTGACTGATTGGCGAAACACATGAGATTGTCCCCGGCCCAAATGTGCTTCTCCACAGAGATTATTTTGCAATAAAAACGTCTGCTGATGATCTTCACCACTTTCTCACTCTACAGAAGATTCAGGTATGTGAAACCTGAGTCCCAAGACTTCCTTTCCCTTAAAACCTTCAAAAGAAACAAGAGCCTTTGTCATCTTTTTCCAGCTTCTTGCGCTCTTGGCCTTACCTGCGTGTTCTGGATCTGTATAGCCCCCTGTGGGATTGCCTGGGTTACCACCTGGCCCTGAGACGTTACCATAGTTACAGGCTGGTAAAGGGCTCCACCTGGCAAAGAGATACGATTCACAGCAGAGATTTAGGGAATCAGCAAACATCTATTGGCAGGGGGGAGGGGGAAAATATTTAAATCGGTCTCATTTATTTGAACTGTGGAGGGAAGCCAATGCCAAAAGGACTCTACATCACCACCTTTAAGCTGAAAGAACCTACATGCAGTCAAACAGTCTTAAGAATGAGGCCAGACAGAGAACATTTGTTTCTGTCATTAACAGCAGGAGGCTCATGTAAAGGAAACAGTATCCATGCCTCCCAAAGTCTAAAGAACTGTCTGACAGAAGCCTCTTGTGAGAAGGGACTCTCTGAGTGAAGACGAAAAGGATAAAGACAGACACAACATTTAAGGGTAAAGACCGGTGTAAAGGGAGGTCCTCGGGTCACTTTCTTGACAGAGAAAGTAACAGTTCATCACCACCCAAGTGCTTTATGCTTCTCATAGGTTCAGTCTACTCGTTTCCCCCCTATGGAATCCTTATAATGTTAAGCTTCCATGGAGGCACAATGTTAAGACACTTACTGGCGTTCTAACTAAACGACCGAGAGTTGCCACAGCAGAGCGTGTTAACCTGTATTTCACCTCAAAAATAGTAGTTTCAAAAGGCAGGGGGAATACAAAAACTCAACAGAACATATGCACTGTAGTATACAGATGGAGTGTGCAACCTCTGAAGGGGGTCTGAGGCACCTCCAAAGACCTGCCCACCAGTCCTAGTGATCAAGATAACTTACTGAAGGGTCTTCCTGGGGTTATGATTTTAGTTACTCCCACCCTTCCTAAAGGGAGCAGCTGGAGATTTTACCCTAAAGTAACACTAGATGGTTCCCATTTGTTTATAGGCTTGGGGAATGTGGAGGACTTCAGGTTGCTTCCACTCTCCTGGCTGCCACCTGCCAAACATAATATTTACTGTAAGCTGGAACATCTATGTAGGAATACGTTCTGCGTACTCCCCCTTACTTGATAAGAAAGAAGGAGCTACCCAGAATCCTCAGCCTTTAGTGTTGCTGGTGGGGAAACAGCTGGACAGGGGAACCCCAGCTTCATTTAGTTATACTCTCTCACAGCCTAATCTACCTCGCAAGGTTATTGTGAGGATGAAATGGAGAAGAGGGGAATGACATAAGCTGCTTTGGGTCCCCACGGAGCAGAAAGGTAGGGTATAAATGAAGCAAATAAATATTTGTTAACATAATTTCTGCCCATCAAACCCAAGGTTTTAAGATGGTGTTGGAGTCTACCCTTAGGTGGAGGACTTTTGTCCCTCCCCTGGAAGTGACATCCTGTAAGAGAGGGGTGATAACTGGTGTACACATATGCCCCTATTTACCAGGGAGAGTATGTATTTCCTGGCATCTGTCCCTGGTAAATTACAGTCTGCATTTCTGCCTTTTGGAGCTGCCTTGTTAACACGTTGTTAGTTTAAGCTGCTAGAGCTGGCATTCGTCAGGGTCCAGCTCCCGCTCCCCAGGGTCTCTGAGAAGTTATATTTCTGAGTAGGCAAGTGGTGCCTCTTGTCTCTAATGTACATGCATTGAAATGCACGCACGTGAGCACGCAGACACCATGCTGTGTTTTAGGCTGCTGTTTCACACAGTGCAGCTGCTGAGGTATATACTGAAAAACAATTCCATATTGTCAGACATTTATATCCCCCCCCCCCCAATATATTTTAACTAAAACTGCAAACATCTTGACTTTTGAATCAATGGCAAATAGGCTATTGCAGAGTAAATGAATATGGTATACAAAAGAGTACAGGGGGATGGAGAAGGGGAGTGGAGTGGACACCGTGAAGCATTTCCCTTATTTTCATCTGTGAAATGTCAGAGGGAATGTGCAAGTAGGTATCTGTATGTGAGAATGAGTTGTCCGGCTGGAGTGGAGCAATGGAGTGTAAGTCCAAGGGAGAAAGAGTGCAGAGAGACATCTTACCAAAACAATCAGACCCCTAAACAAACCCATCAACCAGTTTTTCATAGATTTCCCGCTGGATTATACATAGTTCAAAATCTAGTTATCTAAGGGAGTTAAAAATACCAAGCATGCAAAAGATGCGACTAACATGGTCACTGACGTATGCTCCACGCCTCCCACCTGACACAACTTGTGAGTTGACCGTCGTCATGGAGATGTTCCCCTGCTGCAGTGCTGATGCAGGTACCACGATTCCTTGGGGGTTGCCAGATACTGCAGTCATTGAGTTGGGAGAATTCTGCAGCATATCCTAGAGAAAGAAGAGAGATTGGGGGGGAAAAAGAATTGAGCACATTGTCCATCTGAAGTCTTCAGACTCAAGCTCGAAATAAAAGAACCCAGTCCAGGGTTATCCTCAGCAGCATCCTGCATTTTATCCCTGAATGCTTTCTCAGATCTCTGAATATGAAAATGAGGAAAATGCCCATTCCACAAATCAGTACATAAGTTTATACATATTGTTCTTACATCCCTTATCTTCTTGTGAAGATCAATTCTGTGGCTTGGATCATGTCAAAAATGTTCACTGATGGAAGTATTTCCACCAGTGGATTATAACTCCTATGTTTCCTCCCTCCTGCTATAGCTCAAAATGCCTCCAAGATGCTGCTTCTGGGGGATAGGGGACCCACAGGAACAGCATGACCCCCCCCCCCCCCATAGAGGTCTGCTGTGCAAAGAGAGGGGGAAACTGGTGAAAATCACCCCCTCTTGCATGCCCAGCACCTCCAGTTACACAGTGCCATTTCTGCTCCAAAGAAGTCAATGCCAACAAATCCTTCAAATGGCAAGGATGGGGTGTAAGACCTAGAAGACCTGCTGATGAATTACCAGTACTGGACTGAATGGACCCTTTCCCAGGAGACAATTACCTAGAACTCCACAACCTCTGCTAGTTTCCCCCTAGATTCCTGAAAGAGCTTTGCATCTCATTAGGCACTCCATTAAAATCAAGGAGATTTAAGCAGCGTGCATGCAAGCTAGCAGCCAAGTGTTGCCCTCTGAGGACAGATTGTTCCTTTAACCAGTTTGTGGAAACTAAATCAGTGGAATGAATGAATGAATGTGAATAGAGCTTTTTCATGATGCCTTTCATGATGCAGCTGTGTTTGGCTGCTCAGGTCCGCCATACACTTTTAAAAACTCAGTTAAAGGATGCTAAAGGTAGACAAGATCAGAGAATAGTTAACAATCCAGATGTGTCTAAATGTAGGTGATACTGCTTGGGGTGGGGCCGGAAATGGGAAAATATGGGCAAGAAAAGGAATCCAGCAGTAGAGCAAGAGAGGTGAAGAATAAGAGATGTGAAGGGAAAATCTGGGTAGCAGTGAAAAACTGTGGATTTGGGGTTTTTTTTTGGAATAAGTGAAACATTTTTAAAGACAAGGCTTTACTCAAAACGTGTAGTATGAAAATTTTTACACAATACACTAGATAAAGACTTACGTATACTATAGAAAAACACAACGTATTTTCAAGAATGTTTTTGTTTAAATGGAAATAACTTTTACATTAATTTTTATGTTATTATATGTTTAATGATTATTAAACATTATTAAAGAGTTCAGAGTTTTCAGTTTTAGGAAGTTTAATTTGATATTCCAGGCACACAGATGCGCGCGCATGCTCACACACACACACACACACACACAAATACAAAAAAAGAAAACGGTGATGCCCAAATAATAAACGTTCTGTTTTTTAACTACAGAATTTACTTTCTACCTTCAGCTTTCTTTTCTGCCTCTCAGATGGCAAAAAATAAGATACATATGATAAAGTAGCATAGGGTGTGGTAGTTTGCAGCTCTCTTTCAGCTTTGTGTATACTTGCAATTTTTGTTATAGAAAACCAAAACGTTCATACTTTTCAATTCCATGAATAGTACCATTTTATTTGCTAAGTTATAAATAATGTATTTTAAATTATTACAATAGTGAAATTAGTTTAGGTTTAATAGAAAAATTCAAGTATTGCATATATTTCTATTTTTCAAACATTTCTGCATCTCTCCCCCTGGAAATTAACATTTTCCCCTATATTATCATCCTTTCTGGAAATTTTACATCTCTAATGGGGATATCAGCTTATTTTCTTAAACCTGGCTTTTGTTCATGATTTCTTATTTAGGGTGAATGCAGATTCTAATCTATATAAATATCTGTAAGCACTGAACTAGAAAATAGTAGTTATTCCAGATAATTCTGTTAAGGATCATTGCCTTATTGATCTGTAAATGATAGCATCCCTCCTCTGCATTTCTTGAGCTACTTGAAGCCAGGTTTGCTTAGCAGTTTGTGTCGAGGTTTATACATTTGGTTCCTTTGTGAGGTAAAAATTTTGGAGACTTCTTCATAAACATCGTATCATTTATAAAGAGGCAAATATTATTCAGCTGCCTCAGCAAGTAGCTAGATCAGAAACAAGCTGGTTTTATCCTTTAAAGCTCTACATGACTTGGTAGTGGGGTATCTGAAAGACTGTCTTCCCACCTACATTCTTGCCCAGGAATTAAGACCACAGGGAGAGGTCCTCTTGATTGGCCCATCGACCAAAGAAGTTCATCTGGTGGGCAAAAGAGAGAGGATCTTTTCAGTGGCAACTCCAAAATTATGGAACAGCCTCCCCCAGGAGGTATGCCTGGTCCTCTCACTCTCCGGTTTTATTTAGAATGATACTTTATGGTTCTTCTCTGTATCAATAGTTTTAAAATGTGATTTTAAATCATGGTCTTTATGCATTTGTAAGCTGCCTTAAGTTCCATAAAGTAAAAAGGCATCTAATAATTGCTTTAAATAATAAATAAAATAACTCACAGGTTTCAATAACTCCCCTTTTCCTCCTAGAATGCCGGGTCATGGACAAATTGCCACATGGGGGCAGTGTGGGTCCGTGCAGGCATTGGGGCAAGCTTTCACTGGCCAGAGTCTTAGGCTGTACACTGCCTACCTCTGACCTAAGCAGTATTGGTTCCAAAGCTAAGTAAATCCAGCCGTCTCTCTGACCACCACAACAGAACTGCACAATGCCCTTTTTAGTCCAAACCAAACCAAACATTCTTTCTGTCCCCTGTTAAGCTTACTATTTACAACCCAACCCAGGCAACTCAAATTCTGCAACAGATGTAAATTAAGCAAATGATGCTAATTTGAACATGTTTGCACAATTTGCTCTGATCCCGTGAGAAGGGCCGAGAGCGATGCAGAGTCTAAACCACTGGCAATACTGCTCAGACCTTTCTGGCTTCTGTCAATTTTACCTACAGACTTCCAAGTCTATCATTTCACAAGGAAACAAGAAAGAAAAGAAAAGAAAAGAAAAGAAAAGAAAAGAAAAGAAAGGGAGGAAGGAAGGAAGGAAGGAAGGAAGGAAGGAAGGAAGGAAGGAAGGAAGGAAGGAAGGAAGGATCAATCTTATGCTGAACTTGATGCCCAGGACAGGTTTCTATGCTTGTGTTTGGATCTGGAATGACTAACACATCCTTGGTAAATGGTTGGAAAAACAAAGAGGCTTTGCACATTTTCAAACCATATGGTATCTGTTACAGAAATTTTGTATATTTTCCCCATGGAGTAAACAGTTGCTTGGGTGTAAAACTACAATTTGAACTTGGGAAATACTAAAGGGGAAAGGGTGTACAACCCCACTAACAGCCCTAATAGGAATTGCTCCCACCCACTAGCTGCTTTTAAGCAAATCAATCAATCAATCAATCAATCAATCAATTCTCCTATGATCACTTCCTGCCAAATTTTTCATACAGTTGACTGTATGTCTGGGAACTCTAGATACTCCAAAACTCCTGAAGTGAAGCAGATGCAGACCTTATCAGGTAGGACCAGCTGGTAGGAGGCCCACATAAGCATGAGAGCCAGTGTAGTAGATGGAATGTTGGACTAAAAACTGGGAGAATTCTCTGCTCAGATATGTTGACCGTTGGGTGAATTTGGACAGTCCCTGTTTCTTGACCTAACCTACTCCACAGGGATATTTGCATCTATAAAATGGACACGGGGAGAACCTTGCAAACCACACTTAGCACCTTGTAAGAATTATGGTATAAAAATGGAATAGAAATAAGCATTTAAAAATATTTCTTATTTTACCCAGCTTTCCCATTAGAATTCCCTTCAATATGGTTTACAATGACAACCATCAGTTGTGGCAGTGGTAGAATCCCCAACAGTTGTTAAGAAACCATGTGAAGCATCAACTTCTGGGGGCAGACCAACCCAAAAGATGTCCTACCCCTGCAGAGGTTCAGGATTGTTATCAGTTAAAAGCTTAGCAGACAGCAATGGGATCTGTCTGTGATAAAGGCACTGTTGACCCCGCCATTAGTATGTTAATTAATTAATTAATTTTTAAAATTAGATTTGCTAGGCTGCCCTTCCCTACAAGTAGGGCTTAGGGCAGTTTACAACAAAATAATATACAAATCTCAGATTAAAACTAAATTAAAACAGCCCAATAAATATCAAATACTTAAATAGCAGAGACAAAATAGTGAAAACACAGCATATAGAAGATTGTGGAAAGATTCCAAACTCCCCAGCCACCCTAGGGGGAGGTGTTACGAGGGATGGGGACTTGTGTAAGAGTGCCAAAGGTTGCCCCTGACGTTGTCCTCAACCGAAACTCCGGCAGAACATCTCTGCCTTGCAAGGCATGCAAGCACACACACACAACACACAAGGCATGCAAGCACACACACACAACACACAAATACGAAAAAAGGCAGCCATTCCACAGGGCATGCAAGGTACCATGCAAACACGTTTGTCTTCCGGCAGAGCATTCCACCAGGCAGGGGCCAGGTCTGGTCAAGGACAGCTGGACTTCTCTGGGGCCGGGGACCACCAGGTCTGAAGACATACATGGGAACAGTGTTTCCACCAATTCCTTATTTTAACGGGCCACCCTTTTTATTTTGAAAGGAGAGCTAACTTCATCTTAATAAACAACTGGGAATTGGTGGAAACACTGGTCCCATGTACGTCTTCAGACCATTTTGCTATCAGAAGCACTTTTGCAACTAGAAGCATTTCCATTAGGAAACATTGTTCCCATGAATGTCTTCAGACTGTTTTGCCATCAGAAGCATTTTTGCAATTAGAAGCTTTTGTATTAGTCACTTCTGAGGAAGGACTCCGAAACGAAGTATATGTCTGGATCCTTTGTGGCCTGCTGTGACTACATTGTGTACCTCTATTGTGTGCAGCCTGCTGCGACTATACTGTGTACCTTCATTGTGTGCTTATATTATGATTATATTAAGTACTGAATTAATATTATCAGCATAGTTCATGGTATATTCTGCATTATATTGTTACTAATTTTCTGGAAATTACTCTGTAGTGTCTTTTGTTACACAGCTTTTCATCTTTGTTGCTCGGCTTTTTCACTGTGTTTTCTGCATTTTTGTTACTCGCACTGGAAGCCAATACAGCTCGCTATCCAGGTTCCCCCCCCCAATGAGGACCCGCGTGGCTGCATTTTGGACCAGTTGGAGCTTCTGGGGCAAGCGCAAGGGCAGGCCCGCATAGAGCTAATTACAGTAGTCTAACCTGGAGGTGACTGTTGCATGGATTACCCAGGTTGGTCGGGGTGAGACAGGTTAAACATTTCAAAACACATAACAGAATGAAAGCCCTAGAATATAGGATAGCCCCCATGGCTATTAAGGTAGCCATGTCCTGCCCTGGATAGCCCAGGCAAGCCTGAACTTGTCAGATCTCAAAAGCTAAGCAGGGCTGACCCTGGCAAGTACTTGGAAGGGAGACCTCCAAGGAATACCAGGGGCATGATGCAAAGGCAAGCAATAGCAAGCCACCTCTCTGAAACGTCCAAGCCCCACTAAGGGTCACTAAAAGTCACCATAAGTCACAAGGCATGCAAGCACACACACACACAACACACAAATACGAAAAAAGGCAGCCATGAAGCCCTGAACTACTGCTGATAGTAATGTTTCAGCTGAGACAATCCTATCAACCAAATTCCTATCAGCCAAATACTAAAGCCCAGACGGTCCTCAACATCAGGTCTATAAACATCTTTATCAACTCATGCAAGGAAGTTGTGAGGAATCCCCAGTATATCTCAAGTACCCAGCACCAGATTTAAAAAAGAAGAAGAAGAAGAAGAAGAAGAAAAGAGATTGGATTTATACCTCCCACCCTTCACTCAGGAATCTCAGAGTAGCTTACAAATTCCTTTCCCTTCCCCTCCCCACAATGGACACCCTGTGAGATAGGTGGGGCTGAGAAAGCTCTTTTGAGAACTGCTGTTTCAAGAACAGCTCTGACAGAACTATGGCTTGCCCAAGGTCATCCAGCAGCTACAAGTGGAGGAGTGGGGATTCAAACCCAGTTCTCCCAGATTAGAGTCCGCCGCTCTTAACCACTATACCAAACTGGCTCCCAACAACATTGAAAACTGGCATCCGGCCAGAAAGAAAACCTGCTAAGGAAGATGTAATTCTGATGTAACTTCTCAACAGTTGAGCCTTCTCCTCAAGACTATGCTGATGTGGAACTGGCCACTGTTGTCCTCATTGCTCAGCTATGTCTTAGTGACGCAAGTCAGGCCAGTGCCCTCCCTTTAGGACTTTATCCCGGACAGTTGTACAGTTTTGATTGCATTGGCCTGGTATTCAGCTGTAGCATGGCAAAGCCTAGCAGCCTTGCTTAAACTTCTGGAAAGTGGCCATTGACCATGCCAAAGAGAAAAAGTTCAGCTGCCAGATACTGCATAACTGGGAAACCATGCCCCACAATGCCCTAGAGAAGACACAGCAAAAAGGTGTCAAAGAGGCCCTCTCTTGCTTTGAAAGCTTCTTATGACTAGGATTTCCACTGAGCCTCCCTAATATGTTGCTGGTGACTCAGCCTTGAGACTTGTACAAGCCATCTGCTCTTTTTGGCTACCACTGGCCTGGCATGAAAGACATGCCTCCCGCTGGAAGTGCGTTAAGTGTACGCTGCGAAATTCTCTTCCAGGAGCCAGCCACGGTATCAGCACACAGCTGGCAATGTTGGGAAAGCCCCAAAGTAAATGATGCAGAATCGAATTATTCAATTATTAAAAAAGACATTCTTGTCATTGTTTGGGATAAAGGGGTCAGCATTCAATTAACAGTTTTGCATCACTGATTAAATATTTGTCTTATCTGAGTAAACCCATAAGCCATGACATTACTTTCTCAACGTCGTTCACGACGCGCACAGTAAACAATCTCTGGCTCCCAGAAAATGCAAAACCTGAGCAAACAATCCAGTGCCAAAAAAAAGGGGGGGGGGAGGATAAATTCTTTTTCTCTGTAACATTTATGAATTTGTTCTATAGATGGGACCCTTAACCCAACTTGCTATCCAAGGATCTGAGCTGTGCTATTGAGCTCTCACATGTGGTATCTCAGGGCCACTTCTCCATTTGGTGGCAGAGGCGGAGGCGAATGGTGAGGGCCAGCCCAGGGGGGTTCGGCCAATGACTTTGCTCCACCCCTCAAAAGGGAAGCCACCCCCATTCAGGCCAGCCTCACTGGAGCTGGGGCTGTGGTTTACTGTACATCTGACACTGACCCTAGCAATGGGGGAAAGACCCCATCTGCTGCCAGTGTGGCTGTGCTGGGGCTCCACCATACCTCCCAGACATGGTGATGGGGGAAGGCCTCATCCACCAACCATGAGCCTTGGTGCAGTGCCACATATACTGCAGCCGATTCCATGATGCTGTGGGAGGGCTAGTTTGGTGCTCCTCTAACTGGCACCTTAGGCCCATCTAATGGATGGGCTGGCTCTGAAAAGGGTGCAAGTCCTGTCAAATCACAGCTGACCTATGGGGACCCCGTGGGGTTTTCAAGGGAAGAGACTGACAGATAGTTTGCCATTGCCTGCCTCTGGGTAGCGACCCTGGAATTCCTTGGTGGTCTCCCATCCAAACACTAACCGGGGCTTACCCTACTTAGCTTCTGAGATCTGATGCAAACAGGATAGCCTGGGCGATCGACCTTTTAAATTTCCAATTTTTTTCCTTCTTATGACCGAAACATGAATTCACAACTGCTTATGTAGATTTTTAAAAAGAAAAAATACCATGGTGCAGTGCGATTGTGAGCAAAATGGACCATGTGCGCAAATACTTTCCAAGTCTTTACTTAGTGTGAGGAACTGATACTGCTGAATGAAATGATCTGCAATTGCAGGCTTCTGAAATGTTAATTGGTAGCTTTATTTTCCTGTGGAAGTCCACTGGTTGAGGGCTCAGTACTGCAAAACAGATTTTCTCCAGCGGGTTTCATTGTATGAGGAGAACTGAATTCAAACCCATACTGAAAAGTACAGGAGTTGGAGACGCATCGTCGGTGAAATCAGCACATGTAGTTTATTAGATGGATCAGATGGGATGATAAAATGGAGGTCGGGGGGCCTGTTTATATACACAATGAGACTGCACCCCCGACCTCGCCCAGTCAGCATGATACGATACTGTTCCCGCCAGTGTGTGTTATAGGACCATTTGAACATACTAAGCTTCCCATAAAGGGAAACTTATGATCCAGCTGGGCTATTGTCTGCCGGACCAAAGCTCCAGCTCAAACCCAGCCATGTGCTCAGTAATGGCCATGTGGCTGTTCCATTCCATACATCACACCTACCCTACAATGAAGTTCTCTGAAGGAGATCTACTCAGAGGTAAGCCCCATTTTATTTATTTGATTTATACCCCGTCCTCCCCGCCAAAGCAGGCTCAGGGTGGGGATCTACTCTGATCTTTGAGATCTACTCAGAGGGAAGCCCCATTTTATTTGATTGGGCTTACTCCCAAGAAAGTGTTCTTAGAACGGCAGCCAGAATGACTTTTGGCTAACAACTCTCCCTCCATTTCAAGTATTTCAGATTGTTGCTAGCCTAAAATAGGAAGAGGGAGGACCTTGCTGCTCTGCTCATGACCAAGTTAGGGGGGGAAGAACATAAAATTTTCATAATTAGAACTGTTCAAGTGCCTACCCCAGTCGAAGATTTGCAGTGTCATTGTTGCTATTTTGTACTTCTAGTACTACCATACCTTGAAGGTTATGTCTTTCAAAATCTACCTTGTATGTGAATACATGTACAGTCAGAATTTAAAATTCTGTCAATGATTACACTAGACAAACAGGCTTATTCAAATGTTAATAGAAAGCAAACATAACAAGACTGCAAAATCACATTTTAAAAACCCGAATTCATTTTTTAAAAAGCAATCATTCAGGTTGATGGCGGCGAGGGGAAAGGATTAGACGCCGACCACATGTGTCAAACTGATTTTTTGCTTTTAGAGTATGGCTGGGCATTAGAGGTTAGCAACATTTCTTTTGTTCAGTTATTTGACACAGCAACTTTGCCATTCAAATGATGTGTCACCAGAAATCATTATAAACGTATGGACCAGCTTTTTATGCACAGCAAAAATACTAGGAATTAAAAATTATGCACTTTGACACAGTGAACCCTCCCCATGATGAGGAAACATCGCAGGAGCATTGCACAACCCAAAGAGACATTTATAGTATCCAGAACTCATCTGCAAAGAGTCAACCGTTTGTCTTTTCCCTTGGTCCACATCAGGTTATAAACTGATCCCAAATCCAGTTTTAACGTAGAAGTCAGAATCACAAAGCATTTCCAACATTGCTGGTGTTAATAAGCAGGGATACTGAGTGCAGACTGCAGTCTTTATTCAATGCATGATCATCAATGCATGATCATCCAGGAAGAGACCCTCGTTTGCCAATAGTTTATTCTTGCCCTAATGGAAGAAGAAACTTTCATGTGCTGTTTTTAATTGCTCACTCTGTCAATATTCCCATTTACACCAGGGTGACCTTTAATAAAAGGCCTGTTTTGCCCCTTTAGAGTGCTTATTCAGTTAGTGTAAAATAATTGGGGGGGGGGGTGGTACAGAACCCTGCCTTTGCCCACAGAAAAGCCCACAACCCATTTGTCAAATTTTTTCCAGCTCTTTAAAACCTGTGCATTTCTTTTATCAAATTACCCATAAAAGCAGGTCACCAGTACAGGTATTCTCCCACATTGCTGTCTGTCTGTCTGTCTGTCTGTCTGTCTGTCTATCCATATATCTACCTACCTACCTACCTGTCTGCCGCCTTTCTACCTGACAGAAATGTAAAGGAGATTACAATAAAGATAAAAATGGAATTGCAACTGTTATAATAGTAATCAAAACAGCGGGATACATACAAATTCTAGGAGCATGCAGTGAAACCTGTAATGCAATGGCAGAGGATAAAAAAATAAATAAAGACAGAAGCTAGGAGAGGAGTGGGGGAACTTATTCGGCTACCAAGAGCTCAGACAAATAAGAGGGGCTTTGGCTGGAGCTGAACAGATGTCTCTTTGAAAGAAGTCCCATAAATGGAATGATCCCAGAAAATATTTCCCCTCTCTTTAGCTGACATCTGATTCCCTTCTGAAAGTAGAGGAACCGGGAAAAGGGCCTCCAGTGATGATCTCAACTACCAGTCAAGTTTGTATGGGAGAAGAAGCGTCTTTAGGTGTCTTCTGTTTGGGGCCTTAAAACTCAGCACTAGCACTTCGAACTGTATCTGTAAAGCTGGAATCCAATGTAGAGCTCTGAGCCCTGGCAAAATCTGCTTTATATATCTAATTCCAAAGTGCGGATATCTAAATCCGTGGGGGGGGGGCACTTGGGGGGCAGGGAGATTTTCCTACACACATGGAGGAGTCCCCACGTGTGCAAAAAAAATCCTAAAAGTTAAAAAAACTTTTGGAGGGATATTTAAATTTCCCGAAAAGTAAAACCGTTCCCTGCGCATGCGCAGAGAACGCTTTGGCCGTTGGGGGGGCTTGCCGGGTGGCGGACCTTGCTGCTGCCACTGCTATCAGGGAGGGGAGAAGGTTTGGCACACGGTGGACCCCACTGCTGCTGCTGTGGTTGTCGGGGGGGGGGAGGTGAGAAGGCTCGGTGTGTGGTGGGCCCCACCACTGCCGCTGTTGCTGGGGAGGGAAGGGGGAGGGAGAGGAGAAGTCTCGCCGGGCCGGTGAGCTGATCAGCCTCGCCGGGGGTGAGGGGGAAGAAGCCTTACCTGGTGCCGCTTCCTCCTCCTTTGGAGCTCCTCCTGCTTCTGCAGCCTGGGAGCTGTGGGGAATACTCCCCCCTGAGTATTGTGGGTCCCCCTTCTTGTTGTAGCATATTCCAGAGTGCCAGTATAGTGTCATGGTTAAGAGTGATAGACTCTAATCTGGAGAACAGGGTTTGATTCCCCACTCCTCCACACGAAGCCTGCTGGGTGACCTTGGGCCAGTCACAAGTTCTCTCAGAACTCTCCCACCCCAGCTGACCTCCCTCACAAGGTGCCTCTTCTGGGGAGAGGAAGGGAAAGGCAATTAGAAGCCACTTTGAGATGCCTTAAGGTAGAGAAATGTGGGGTATAAAAACCTGCTCCTTCATTTAACAGCCTGAGCACTGTCATTTGTTGAAGGGCACCTGCTGAAGAGTTCAAAGGCAGCTCCATACACAATGCATTCAAAGGCATGGAGCCCCTGGTAAGGCTGTCCTTTTACAGCAGGGGTCCCCAAACATGGTGCTCGTGGGACCTGCCAACACGTCTTCTGGTGCCCACAAGTGTTTTTAGAAAGTGGGTGGGGCCAGATGGGGCTTTTAGCCAGCAGGGCTTCTAACTGGCCACTGAGGATCTGGCTGGCTGGGCAGATTTTTAAAAAGTAGCTTTGGCAGCAGCTGCCACCACAGCACAAAAATCTTCACTGCGCTGACTGAAGATAAGTCGTGTGCATGCAAGAAAATAACAGTATGTCCCATCTGAAAAGGCATCCTGTTAAATACAGTTTCTGCCTGAGACTGAGAATAGGATTGGCAAATCACTCATGTTTAGCGGCGGGGGAGAGTTGGTCCCGTTCCGGGACATTCGTGTGTGTGCAAAGCGTGCGGTGCGATGATGTCACCCAGAAGTGACATCATCATGTTGGGCATGCTGCTGGCCGACGCTCTAGCAATCAGCCTGGAAACTCTAGAGTTTTCAGGCTGATTGCTAGATCATTGGCCGGCGATGTGCCCGGCATGATGACGTCCCCTCCAGGTGATGTCATTGCACTGGGCACGTTGGCCCGAACCGGGCACTTTGGGGGCGGGGTTCCCCTCACTGGCCTGATCCGGACTGGTGGATTGGGGGCTGTTTCAGCAGGAAAAAACCCGCTCCCCCAGGGGACCTGGCAGCCCTAGTCAAGAACTTACTATTAGAGTTATGCATGATCTCACTCCCTGACATTGTGTGGTTAGTTCTGCCTTTTGCGGCAGCCAATTGGCAGTTCCACCCGCCACCCTGTGCCAGAATTCCCACAGGCTCAAAAAGGCTGTGAACCCATTTTACAGCTTATCCCCCATCCTAAATTATACCCCTGCATAACATCCAGTATAGCCTACCCAGGCCAGCGGCTTGCCTATGGACTGAGACTGTTAACAGCATCCTCTTTCAACACACGGCCTTGAGGGCTCCCTCCCTCCCTCCCTCTCTCTCTCTCCAAGTCTGAAATACAGATGGGAGCACTCATTCACTGATTGCATGGATAAAGATGTGAGTTTAAGGGCTTTATGGAACAGGACCTCCAAGATTCCACCTCCCCTCCCTCCAGCAGGGCTCGTCTTCTAGGTTTGCTTACAAGCCAAAGGCCCTTTCCTATTCAGATTTTGGCTGTTACTGTCAAGAGCACTGTTCTCTAACACCTTCAGTATCAGAGCCTATAAAATGGGCCTGCCATAAAGATGGCCCAGCAAACAAACTTGCTATTTACTAGAATGGAAGATGACCCTGAATGTAAGTAAAGGTAAAGGTTTCCCTTGCCTGAAAGCCAGTCAAATTTGACTCTAGGGGGCGGTGCTCATCTCCGTTTCCAAGCTGAAGAGTCAGTGCTGTCCAAAGACTTCTCTGCGGTCATGTGGCCGGCATGACTAGATGCTGAGGCGCACAGAACATTGTTACCTTCCCACCGTAGTGGAACCTGTTTATCTACTTGCAATGTCTTGCTTTCGAACTGCTAGGTTGGCAGGAGCTGGGGCCAGAGATGGGAGCTCACTCTGTCACGTGGCACTCAGGTCTCGAACTGCCAAACTACTGATCTTCCAGTCTGCAGTTCAGCCTCTTAACCACTGAACCACCGCAGCTAAGAGGGAGACGGAGTGAAGGCCGAGCGAGCGAGCGACCCCCTTAAAAAGCGTTATACACACAAAAAAAGTATTATGGGACATAACTGTAAGTTGTATGTGAATGTAACACAACTCTCTCTCTCTGTAAATAAACTTAGCCTTGCAGTTAATTAACTACTTTTTATTCCATCCTTTCATTGCATCCGTACTACATTTTTATCCCGCCCTTCCTCCAAAGAACTCAGACTGGCATATGCTGGTGTCCCCTCCTCTGCTATACTCACACTGCCAATGTTTCCTCTAAGCTGAGTTAGTGTGAGCTAGCTCAGTTTTTTAGCCTCCAGCACACACATTTTTGTCTTAGCTTCAGGACGGATGGCTCCAGAGCAAACTAATTTATGCACTAGCCAAATTGCTCGCTCACGACTTTAATGCCAGGAGCTCACAAAGTAGAATTTTTGCTTACCAGGCTCCACAGCTTAGAGGGAGCATTGCAAACCTTCTGAGATAGGTTAAGCTGAAAGAGCGTGAGTGGCCAAAAGTCATCCAGTAAACTTCATAACAGAGAGGGGATCTGAAATTGGGTCTCCCAGATCCAAGCCAAGCACCTTAACCACTACACCTGAGCCTGCTGTAAGGCGGGGAGGGCAGGATAGAAATCCAATAAATAAATAAACAAATACCCAAAGCTCCCACCAACAGCAAGAGAGTCGAGATCATGAGAATAACATTGAGATAAGACAGCAGAATCCAGGTGTGACTACTTAGCCCTGGCACAGGAGATATAATTTTGCTAGTGGCAACACCAGATGCAATTTTCTTGCTCATGGAACTAACAGAGGTTCAGAAGTCTTCTCAGAGTCAGAATCAGGCCACCTGACACACAGAGCTCTTTTGAGCCATGCCAGGCACGAGTGCCTGGTGGATTTAAAGTGCACGTCCAGATCACAACATTTGGGAATCGTGCCGCTTCTGTGAGTAGCCCATTGATCCCCGTCTGGGATCCATACTTAAAAGTTAGTAGTGAAAGCCCAGTCTAAAGCTGGCTGACGGGCCAGTGCTAGACTTTCCACTGTCAGGTCATACCTCCAGCATGCAATCAGCCCATAGGGATGGTCTCCAGACCATCCTGCATGGCCACTATTTTAAAAAAACTGTTAGTGATGTGCGCATAACTGCTTAAACACGCGATGTCCCCAGAGCTCCGCTCAAGTGTTCTGAACAATTTAATGTTTCTGACGGTCCCCTGAACTTTATCAGCTTTATAAACTGAAAGGGTACCTACAGGAAGGTACCATTGGCAGCACTTTTACCATTTTAGTCCGCGCATGCATGGATAAACAAGTATATGGTGAGGTGCATACGCGCATGCACAGACAGGATTTTTTTTTAAAAGCTGACCACACGGCTCCTTATGGTGGATGCCATCCAGACAATCCACTGCGGGAGTCACGTGTGATAAAGCACTTCATGGGCGATCTGTCTGGTCGGGCAACGCTAGATCAAAAAGATCTAGCTCAAGTTACAGCCGGGCCAATGGCAGGATTAGCTGCCCGTCTGAACACACCCAGAGAATCTTGACACCAGATCTTAGTGTTCAGAAAACCAGCACAGCTCTTCCTGGCTCCAGAAAGACTCAGGCCTCCAAAAGTTAGATCAGATCCCTTATTAAGATATAATGGGAAACAGTAAAAAAGAAAATAGGTCATTGATGGTGAAGGAGACCCCCCCAAGTTCTTTTTCTGCATCAGCTTCCTCAGTTCAGCCAATCCACAGCTGATAAGAAAACGTCTCTCTTTTTAAAAAGAGAAATACCTTTGTTGCTTCCCTAGTGTGGAATTATGAGCCCCCCCTTCTGATTTCTCGGCTTCTTGGCCTGATGTTCCTTCTCCAGCTGTGGCCGAAAAGCTGACTCTTCCATTCCTTATAATCTCCTAGTGTGAGGTACAATGAGGTTGGGGAATAAGGGAGGGAATGATGGGGGGGGGGAGGAGAGCCATGCTTTCTTGTGTGGCTGGCAAATGGGAGGCTATTGCTAGCCAAGAAGAGATGCAGCAATTCCCAGTTGGAACTGGTTCTGTATATCCATCCTGACTGGGCTTCTTCCAAGCCACAACAGATCTCTACCCCCCTCCCCCATGCTTAATTTGCATCCCTTCCAATATCACGGAACTGGGGGATCGTATCAATGCAAATCAAACCAGTCCACGTACCAAAGGTGGAACAGAAAGTGGATGAGAGTGGCCCAAATTCCTGGCACCGATCAGCAGTGCTGGCTTCCCTCCTCTTTTGCACGCCTGGCCTTGCCTGGCCTATGCTTTTGCGTGCGACAGACTAGAGGCAGCCCGATTCCCTTCTCTCATCACAGTGGGAGGGGAGACAGAGCCCCAGCACCCTGGAGCCAGAATTGAGCACGGGGTTTAAGATTCATCTCTCCTCCCCCCAATAAGACTTATTTCTCTCTCTCTTTCTCTCTCTGTAACACGAATCTGAGTAATTAACAACTTGAGAAAAACATTAGCAAGCTGCCTTCAACAAATCTGGCAGCAGAGTGGAATTTTTATCCTGCTGTATCATTTTCCAGTGGGGAGCAAGCTCACCGTGAGCACAGATGATGACTCTTCTATTTCAAGCTGCTGGGATTAATTCTGAACCATGACGAATTTCACACTCTTGCTTGCTCTCCCCTCTCTTTCTTTCTTTCTTTCTTTCTTTTAAAACTGTGTACTTAATGCCAAGTTGTGATGGAAAATCACTACCAAGGCCCCCATCCAAGGCCTTAGAGATGCAGTTCCCTGTCCGGAGCCCAGTATGTAGTGGCAGGTTCGTCTGCCAGCGACTCCAAATTCGGCCCCATGAAAGCCAAATTAATCGCGATTTATGAGCAACCTGTCCTGTTGCACCCAGACAACAGAGCCCATTTCAGGATCTGCGCCCGCCCCCCACAACACTGCACTGAGATTAGATTTTGCAGGTGGAAAATTAGACGGAGGAATGAAAAGCACCCAGTTTGCCATCAAGCTGAAGATGCACAGCGAGCTTTTCCAATGTCGCAAATACCTTCCTGGGAGCAAAATGTCAGAAATAAAACAGCAGTGAATCAGGCTGAGTTATACTGCGCCATAAAACCTTAGGTTTTCAAGCTGAGACAGGCCGCCTGAAGGAAGCAGGAATGGCTGTTAAGGGAAAGGCAAGCTTCTGCTGGATTGGGTTGCAATATTCCAGTTCTCCCCCAAATTCCAGGCAGCCTCATCTGCATATTCTGCACATTGTTTGCTAATTATGCAAATCAAACACACTCGTAGTTGTAGCACCGTCTATCAGTTTGCTTTGTGTCTGCTCCTAGCAACCATCACAAGAAGTTGGGGAAGAATCACAGAAACCACCTCTTTTCATTTGGCCACCTTCTCAGGTTTGGATTTGCTCAGCCGTTCTTCTTCGGAGGACAGGATAACTTTCTAGAGAAGAGATGTGGCTAGCATGTCAATCACAGCAACAGCTTTCCTTGTTGACTGCAACAATGGAAGCCAGAAGGATCAGGCTTGATCCTTACTAAATGATGGGGCAGAATACCACCTCCATCTCATCTTAGCCTCATGTTGCTAGATTTTCAGGAGCTAGACAATTTTATACAATAATTAAAAATGTGTACCTCTGTCAGTAAACAAAGTACACAGTATACAATGCCACGGGTCCAGTATTGGCCAGCTGGAATATGGCAATTTTAAAAATCCCTTTTCTGATGTTTATTTCATGCAGAAGCATTTTGTGGACCTTGAGAGTTACTGGTATGTTAAATAAAAAAGGTTAATGAATCTGTGTACCACATTGTTATCCCGTCCTTTCTCCAAAGGGCTTAGCACAGCATCAATAGTTCTTTCTGCCTCACTTCCCCTCAACAACAACCCTATGATGGAGGCTAGAACAAGACAGAGTGACTGGTCCAAGGTACATCCAGCAAGCTGGGATGGCAGAATGCCAATCTGAACCTGGGTATTCCAGATCACCAGCCAACTCTACCCAATGCTGACAGAAATGAAACTGGTTTGGTTTGAATATAATGTCTTGAAGAACAATATTATTCAATGTAAATTTATTGCAATTTTTCACCTATTTGTACAGTTTCTGATATGTATCAGCATAGAGTTGTAACGTACAAGTTGAAAAACAGAATGGGGGAAAAGAAAGGAGGAATGCTGTGGAACAGAAGAGCACCGAGCTGCTGTCCCGCAGGAAAAGGCCATTTCTCATTATTCTGTGCATTTACTCAGCACCCATCCCTGGGAGTATCTACAAAAGGTCATGTGGCTTTGATAGGGAGTAATTAACATTTCCTAACTTTAATGATCCGATGCTCAGTGACCTCTTCAGTGCTGGGATTTTAAATGACAGGAGCAGAGGAAAATCTAGCCATGAAGCTAATAGCTTGATCGTCAGGTGTTCCACACACTCATTATTAGAAATAAAAGCAACAAGTATGGCGTCCTTCATTTTGAATGCTGCTTAATTTTTCCGTGAGCAAACTACAGAGAGGAGAACTTGAGTGTCCTGGATTTTGCTGGCTTTGGTTTACTCTACAGAACAGTAAGACCTATATTGCACCATAGATGGTGGTCCGGATTCAATGACTTCCTCTCAGCAAGGAGTCATGTGGCAATCGGTACAGCTGTTGCACAAGAAGAGTGGGACAGACGGACAGTGTGGTATAGTGGTCAGAGTGCTGGACTATAACTGGGAAGAAGTGCCTTAATCTATTTTATAGCATTACTGTGAGGATTAAATGGAAAAGGGAGAACAATGCACACTGCTCTGAACTTCCTGGAGGAAGGCTGGGATTTTAAAAAGTGCAATATATAGCCAGGAAACCTTCTTACTCTTTTATTTGGACAGTGTCTTTATTGTACCAGTTTAGACAGTGATGGGTGAGGCTGGCAAGTAGGGGGCCAACATGCTGCAGTGCTCCCCTACAAAACACACTGAAAACTAATTTATTAGGGAGAAGGTTCTTAATCTAGCCAATTGAAGACATGCATGCAAAATAAGTCTCTCTCTCTCTCTCTAGTACTGATTTGCACAATTGATTCTCTGCACAGAATTTGGGCTTTCTTGAAGTTCGTGGTGTGTGAGAGACAGAGAGCACAGACCCCAGCTAAAACTAGGATCTCTTGTTGTATAGAAGACACCAAGGAGTAGACTATCCTGGCCCTTGAGCTCACATTAAACTGCCTTATATTGAGTGAGACCATTCGTCTACCAAGGTCACCACTGTCTCCCCTGGCTGGCAGCAGGTTTCCAGAGTCTCAGGTACAAGTTTTTCCACATTAACTAGTACTTGATCCTTCAGGGGACTGAACCTGGGACCTTCTGCATGCAAGGCAGATTCTCTGTCACTGAGCCACAGCCCCTTCCCTCCTTCACAGGTCTACAGTTAAGTCTCATATAGCTGAGATCCAGGAGGCTGTTACTGTTACACCACACTAGTCTGTACCACAGCACAGCTGGCATCAGAGAGTTAAGCTAGCCCTGAGTTTCAGCCATACAGGCCAAATGCCTATTTATACTGTGATGAAAGCAGATATTGTTAAAAGAAACATCTACATCTTTGCAGGCATGAGAGCATCAAATCTTATGGAACATACCAAAACATCACAAGGTGGTTCCAAATATATATCCAAAATATTTATAGAACGCTTCTGCTGCTCCTGCACTATTACTGACATTAACGTTTCCATCTAAGTCAGGAACTTCTATCTCTGCTGAAGATGTTAAAGCATTCCTGTTATATATTGTGGAACACAGCAAGAAAGAAAGAGGGAGAAAAGACTATATACTTTCCCATATACTTTCCTTTCTACCTCCAAGTCTTCAGGAATTTCCCAACCCAGATTTGGCAACGCTACATGCAGAGCTGACCATTACCAACAACTAGAAGTGGTTACCTCACTAAGGGAAACAATTGCTCCTTATTAGAGGTTTATTTATACTACTGGCCTGTCTTGGACACTTCAGCATCGCATGCGTTCTTATAGGTCCTTTTACTCATGTTGGCTCTTGTTTTCTTCTGTCCTCTGCAGAGTCACATAATTTGCCTCTCTCTTGGACTGCTTGGCCTTCTAGCCTCATTTTGCAATAAATAAGCCCCTTCCCACCTTCCTTCTGTCTCTACTGACATGCATATATCTACCCAATATCTCATTCCAAGGTAATATACAATAACCAGCATGAATAGTTCCAGTAACATATTTCAGTTATTCTGTCCTCCAAAACAGAAATTAGTTGGGAAGAACAAGTTTTCCTTCTATGAACTGGATAAACCACTACACATAGCATAGAAACAAACAACAAGAAAACGCACCCATTAAGAATGCACATAACAGAATATTTTGTCCAGCAGAGAAAAATGACTGGAAACACAACCTGTTTTATACTAAAGACCACCATTTCACTGAATCAATCATATTCTTTGGGTTTTTTGGTGAGTATTTGTGTGTGCGTGCGTGTGTGTGCGTGCCTGGAAGTCATGCTTGACTTCTGGCAACCCCTAGAGGGGCCTGGATGTTTCAGAGAGGTGGCTTGCTATTGCCTACCTCTGCCTCCTGGCCCTAGTATTCCTTGGAGGTCTTCCTTCCAAGTACTTGTCAGGGTCAGCCCTGCTTAGCTTCCAAGATCGGGCTTGCCTGGGCACTGAATTAATCACATTCTGTACAGGATTGCAATGCTTCCCCCCCCCCCCCAATTATGTTCCCATGGCTTTAAAACCTGTAGGGCAGGCACAAATTCAGCAGGTGAAATGTTTCCTGGCTTGGAAGAATTAGGAAAAAGGCTCCACTCAGTGGCAGAGTACCTGCCTTGCATGCGTAAAGTCTCTAAAAGATCTTACATAGCAGGTGTTAAGAAAGTCGCCTGGGCTTGATATTCTAGAGAACTGCTGGAGTGCACAGTAGACATTACTGGGCCAGATGAACCAGCAATACATAGCAGCTTCAGAGGAAGTTGGCAACTCTAGATCTGCAACACGAGGATCAGTTCACCTACCTAACCGGTTTGTATCCCTTACTTAGGAAGGCTGGCCAGTTATGCAGGGCTGGTGGAAACCTTGGATTCTTCCAAGCGGCTCAGGGGCTGATAGGGGTTGCCAAGGGTTGTTTGGCACTTTCCTTGGCTCACATTCTATTAGCAATGACCTCTGTACAGAAAGGCAAGCCTGAATGCACTTTGAGAGTAATGTGTCAGCTAGTCTGACTTGCCAGAAAGAGCCATGTTTTAGGAATCCTTTCCAATGTGTACACGATCCTGCTGTGTGAGGAAATAGCACTTGCTAAGTCGATCTCAGCTCACGTTGCAAGTTGGAAGTGCCAACATATGCATATAAGGATCAAAGAAATGCGAGAAAGCTCATTTGGACCCTGGGCATCTGTCCCAAGGAAGTCACAAGTCTGATGTATTTCCCCTGGCAGTGCAGGAATTGTTGATTTGAGCACAGAGCATCCTAGAGCTGAAAGGGATTAAAAGGACCTGTAACCCGGTTCTTTGGGGAAAGACAGAATCAAAGAGCTCCTACCATGACTATGCCATACAAAGCCATGCTTTGTATACAGCAAAACATACAGCAGCTCTGCGCAAAGGTGGTCAAAGAGCAAAGAAAAAGCAAGTAAAGTGAAAGGTAACAAACAGACACAAGGTTATATGAATCTTCCCGTAAAGTTTTTGAGGATGCACTCAGGGCTGTCCAAGATGTGTTGTCTCCTTAAGCATCTGTACTTCACAAGCCCATGATCCTTCATAGCATTGCGGAGGATGCTCATGGCACGACTCCCAGTGCCAAACCAGGGAATATGCTGGGATGCAAATAGTGGCTCCTCGGAGCCATTTGATGGACCTATCCTAACTACACAAAAGGGGTGCCTTCCATGAAGATAGATCCAGGTGGGTAGCCGTGTTGGTCGCAAGCAGCAGAACAAAGTTTTAGTCCAGTGGCACCATAAAGACCAACAAAGTTTTATTCAAGGTATACGCTTTTGTGTGCAAGCACACTTCTTCAAATAAACTTATACCCTGAATAAAACTTTGTTGGTCTTAAAGGTGCCACTGGACTCAAACTCTGTTCTACATAAAAGGGGATTAGACAGTCATCGAGGTCCATGAGGCTACTAACCGCAGTACTAAAAGCAACCTCCGTAATGCAGAGGCAGTAGACCTCTGAATACCAGTGCCAGGAGATGACAAGGAAGACCTTGGCCACTGTGCCACTCTTCACTGGTCCTCAGACCAACTGGTTGGTCACTGTGTCAAACAGAATGCTGGACTAGACGGATCACTGGTCTGATCACTGTTCTGATCTGGTATTCTACAGAGTGGCCATTTTAGATGGGGAAAATGGCACGGGAGGGAAGGCATAACTCCAACTTCCCTTGTGGTCCTGACTGGAATTGGATTCCTGCATGGCAGATAATCTAGCTTTAAAAGTATTTAAAATAACAACAACAACAACACTGTGAGTTCCAGTCTTGGATCTCCCAGTATCCTGTCTGGGATGTCCATCAGGCAGCATGCAGTTGTGCATAGTCCAAGAGGCTCATGCCGTGACATTCTCCGTGTCACTGCAAGGAATCCTGGAGCTCATAACTTGGATTACACACTGCTTCACAAACACTGCTCAAAGATGAGGGCTGTTGCTCAATTAAATCTTGACTGATACATTAAAGCTCACATATAATTTTATTAAAATACCACAAGTTAAAAACTAATAGTGCTCCTGTAGAAAGCATATTTTCTCTTTTTTTTGGGGGGGGGGTATTTTTGCAAAAAAATTTGGTGTGTGCATGTGCCCATGCCTGGAAGTCAAGGCGACCACCAGCAACTTCTACTGGGGCACAGAGGACGTTTAGAGAAGTAGCTTGATAGACTACCTCTGGCCTCCCAGCCCCGGTATTCTCTGGAGTTCTCCTGTCCAAATACTTGTCAGGATCAGCCCTGCTTAGATTCCGAGATCTGACAAAATCGGGCTTGCCTGGGCTATCCAGGTCAGGGTGTAGAAAGCATACTTTCCTTTGTTGTAAACGATGCACGTATGCATTGCAGTACGCTTCGTTTCAGAACAGTCACTCCCTCACATGCCAGAGAATAGGGAACGCCTCTTTTAAGATGGCACTTGCCACCTGTAGTTCTTTCTATGGCAATTCATGTTAAAGATAAAAAATTTTTCCAAGGTGCTGCCCAGTTAATCAGGGTACATTTGTAATTAATCAAAAGGTTTCCAGTCATTTAATCAAACAATATCACACACACTCAAACCTGTCTTGCAGAAGTTCCCTTCCTAGTTCTTAAGACACTCCACACCTTGATAAAATACTCAGATCCAACACAGGTGCAAATTCCTGACGGATCTAAAGGGAGTGATCAGACAGCAACATCTGGGAAGTGTCCAGCAGTTGTTGGTAACCCGTGCTGCTCTGCCACAGAAGCAAGTTAAAAGACACCAGGGAAAGTTCGGTCCTAATGCCTGCCACCGGGCCACAGACTGACTTTCCCCTGCCTGATTTCTTAAGCATGCTCTCATGCTGTTGGGACAGTCTGATCATGCCATCCCAACTCTGTGCCATTCCCCCCCCCTTTCAGTATGCGCATCATTGCATATTCCATAGGGGGCCCTGAGTGTGGTGGTGTGATTCCTCGTTTATGTGCAAGGGAAAAAAGACACACAGTTGTGTCTGATCACACAGTGATGGGCTGTGCCCACAGCTTCAAAGGGCTGTGTGATCTCGCAATTGCATGTCAAATTCCTCCAGAGGAAATAGCCTCTCTTCCCCTCCACTTCAACTGGTGCGTTTAACTGCAGCCTCAGTTACTCTTCCAGCCCATGCATGGGGCTCGATCCAACCATCTTTTTGCTCATGAAAAGGGAAAATACAGGAGGGATTTTCTTTGATCACCAAGAAAGTCTATGCTGAGTATCAAGGGACATGCATGTACAAAACCATATCAGATAGGCGCTGTAATATGGAAAGGAAGTGAGTGAGATAAAGTAAAAAAACTGAGGGGATCCAACCCAATGGCTGCCCTATGATGGTCTGGCTGAAAAACAGATGCTGACCCCAGACCGTAACATTCTACAGCCTTGTTCAATTGGGCTTGCCATCAGTTCCTCAAACTTCAGGCTGAAAATGTCCTCCAGTGTGTGTTCCTTGGTTATTCTCAAATGTGATTCCCCCCCTTCCACGAAGCCGTCCAACACATCACCTTCGCAGGAGCTGATGTTTAACTAATTTTAACTGTAATGTGTGAACTTTCCCTCTAACAGTTGGCGAAATGTGCCTTTCCATCCTGACAGCCGCGTGAGTGAAGGAAAGCAAAGCCACTCCTCGATGTAAGAATTCCTTGTAAAAAAAATGTGAGTGTGAGGAAAGGTGGGGTTTTAGTCCCTCTCCAAGGGCCTGATTATTTCCAAAGACTTGTGCTAATTTTCTGATATGATCCTCACATCTTTGTGAGGCGCTAAATCCTCATTACTTTTCCTGACCGATGCATTCTAATTAGATCAACACTTAAAAAAAAATTCACAATAGCCACAGGACGGCTTTCCATCTCATTAACTCCTCACATATTATTTTCATGAAAATTACTGATAAAAATGTGCATCTCCATTTGCTAGGACTCGGAGCCTCGTCGGCTCATATCTAACATCTCTCTCATCGCCCTGGATGCGAGCCGTTGCTATGGCGACTCGCAATAATAGAAACTAATAAATTACAAACGAGATGCTCGTTGAGCAATTATTGTTCTCCTTTATGCAAGTTTCTTGCTAATTTTGATCATAAGGGGAACTACAATAAAGCAGTAAAGGAATATTAAGTCCATTTCTAAAGAATATTTGAAAACAAAGAAAGGCTGGGTGTTGTTTTTTTTAGATCAATGATTAAGCAATCTGGATATTTCGATATATCTGAATGAAGAAGCCTGAACTTCTAAAATACCATTTCTTCTCACCTTGACTCTGGCATTGTTATTGTCACAGTGCAATGGTCCTGGTTCGGGGAAAGATGAATATTTAAGTGGACCCATCAGGTGACTTGAACTCATGGGCAGTCCTAGTGATTCTGGAGTCCTTGGCAATAGTACAGGAAGGGCCCCGAGAGTCATTGTCCCCCATCAGGGCCAAGCAAGGGGTGGCCCTCATTCTGTGTGAGGTGGATGGGAACCACTGCTGCCACCGGAAATCATCTGCCTGAGCCCAGGTGGGGTAAGTGCAGGTGGTCTTCTTCTTTATCCTCCCCTTCTTTTTTTTTTTTTAATTGATTTTTCTCTATAACTACATCTATAACGCTACAATCTAAGCTACATATACCTTATACAGAGAGTACTTTATCATTTGCTTAATACTACCTTATTACATAATATAATTATGAAGCATTTAGAACCCTGGATAAATTTCAATTACTTGTTACTGCTACTATAAAAATTATCAAAACTATTTGGCAGGCACGCCCACCTAGAGAAATACGGTTAATTAAACCATTTAAGAAGAAGAGAAGAAGAGAAGAGATTGGATTTATATCCCGCCCTTCACTCACTTAAGAGTCTCAGAGCGGCTTACAAACTCCTTTCCCTTCCCCTCCCCACAACAGACACCCTGTGAGGTAGGTGGGGCTGAGAGAACTCTTTCCCAAGCTGTCCTTGAGGGAACAGCTGGTACAGAGCTATGGCTTGCCCAAGGTCATCCAGCCAGGTGCAAGTGGAGGAGTGGGGAATCAAACCCGGATCTCCCAGATTAGAGTCCGCTCACTTAACCACTACACCAGACTGGCTCTTAATACATAAGTGCAATGCTTAATAAAACAGTTTAATCACTATTTCTTCTTTCGTCCTCTTCTTGTCTTAACAGTCTCAACTATTTTTCGAGCTGCAGCTCCTTTTTCCGAGTCAGACACTTCTTCTTCACTCTTTGAGCTATCAAATCCATACATGCTTTCTTGCGAGGCCAGTGAACCATCTGAGTCTCTCCCAGTTTTCTGCTCTTTGCTTTTTTCCAGAAATTTTTTCGCTTGTTGAACAGAGTCGATCTTATACTTCTTATCTTTAATGCTGAAGCATAGTCCTTCTGGAGTATTCCAACGGTAGATGATAGACTCAGACTGGAGCCAAGATGTCAATTTTCCATAGGCTTTCCTTCTTTTCCTTATTTCAAATGGGATATCCTTCATCACTTTTACTTCTTCTCCCAGGATCTTCAGAGCTGCTTTGTTTGTGGTCCTAAGCACCACGTCTCTTGTAGATTTTTTGGAGAACCTTATCATAATTTCACCAGGCAGGCTTTTCTTTTTAGTATAATCTGGATAGGTTCTGTAAACCATATCCATATCGCTTTTTATATCTGCTGCTTTCATGCCTGTCACTGGTTCAAGTGCTTCACTTAGCAAATTTTTAAGGTCTTCTCCTGTGTTTTCTGGCACATTCTGAAGTCTTAGGAAAAAATTCGATCTGTCCATTTGTAATTTCAAAAGCTGATCGTGATGGAAGGCCTTTTCCTTCTCTGCCTTTTGTAGTCTTGCGTCTTGGTTTTTTACTGAAGTTTTTACTTCCAGAAGTTCTCGCTGCAGCTTCTCTGTGGATTTATTCGACTCTTTTAGTTCTAGCTGCATTTTGTCCATTTTAACGTTGAGAGCTGTCATTTGGTCCACTAGGGGTCGCAATAACGAGGAGAACACTGCACTCATCTCCGTGGTATCAACCTTTGAACTCGGAGCTGTACTTCCTAGTTTGGGGGAAGGTTTCGGTTTCCCCGTCATTGTTGAGACTACGCTCTTTGTTTATAGATAGATAAGATGAACGAAAGGAGCAAATTTTCAAACAGCACTTATGTCCTTCTAAAGTTTATATCTCCAAGTGAGCGATGCTGCCATCTAGCAAGGCGGATGGGCTTTTATTCCTGCAGTAACGCCACGTAAAGAGTCTCGTAAGTACGCTAGTCCCGGGGGGGGGGGTTTCACTCCTCCCGCCGTCTTCCCGCTGTGTTCTGCTTTTCTTACTTCAGACTCACATTTTCTCCATGCGTAACTGTCAGTTCCAGCCTCATTGCTTCGCACTCTCTGCTGCTTCTCGGATTTGCGCTTTCAGCCATACGGCTCCCACGGCGGGGGAACCTATGGGGGTGATGAAAAGGGATCTCTATCCCTCGGTCGCCACCGTAGGGAGAGATCCCCTTCGGGCCACCCCAGGCAGAGCCCCATCACTGGGGTCTCTGGGGGCTCGGCACCAGTCCGGAGCCCCTTCTTCCCGCCGGGTACGGATCGCGCTCCCCGCAGATGCGGAGGAGCATGTCTGCCATGCTCGCAAGTCTTGCCGGAAGTCCTTTATCCTCCCCTTCTTCAGGCGGACAGGGCCATGTGTGGTTGGGCTCCCCCAAGAGCAGGGCCCATGGCAGCTGTCCTTGTTGCCTATTGGCTAAGACCGCCCCTGTGTGAACATGATTAGACTGAAAAGCTGCACCTGGAACCAAAAATTGATACACAGTGGGCAGAAGACTTTGTGTTGCTACCGGTGAAGAGATGTTTAGCCCACCCAATTAAGGCTTAATCTGAGTGAGTGGCTTCACCAAGGGCAGTCTCTTTACACTTTATGGAGCACATAGGTTGGTTCTGGTGCCCCACCTATGTCAGATGTAACACAATCATCCTGAGTGGTTCAACTTCCTCCCGCACATCACTTTCCCAGGAGAAACCATCAGGGTTATCCCATGCTTTCCCTGGGATACATGTGGGTTTCCCTAATAGTTCCAATAGCAACCTGCCCCTCCAGACTGTTTCAGGCTGGGAAAAAGGCACTGGGCAGGGGGAAGGCTGAAGTGTGAACCACAGTCCTGAAACTACTCAGGCACCATATGCACAGGAATTGAGGAAAACACCTGAACACATTTTTTTTCCTTTAAAAAAAGACATGCAGGGGGAAAAGAACAAGGGAACAACTGAATAAAAAAGAAAAAGGAAAAAAAGTATACATAAAGTAGAGACAAAAATATAACAACAGTGGTGGCAGATCTACACGTACACTTCTATAAAAGATTTCCAAATATCTAAAAATGTCCATATGCAATTGTTGTTTATATACCATGTGTTCAAATATTGATAAAGTTCTCAATCCATCGATTTACTGGAGGTGGGCATTTATCTCTCCAGTGTTGCAATACCAGTAAGGGCATGGAGGGTCCATTTCTTTTTCTTTGTGGGTATTTGTGTGTGCATGTGTGTGTATGTACTTGCATGCCTGGAAGTCATGGTGACTTCTGGCGACCCCTACTGGGGGCTTGGACATATTTCAGGGAGGTGGCTTGATAGCCTGCCTCTGCATCACGGGCCCTGGTATTCCTTGGAGGTCTCTCTTCCAATAACTTGTCAGGGTTGGCCCTCCTTAGCTTCTGAGATCAGATATCAGGCTTGCCTGAGCTATCCAGGTCAGGGGAAGGGTCCATTTTCTTTGACCACTGGTTAGCCTCCAAGAGATGGGTAGATATCTTAAAAGTATATAAGCATCCTCAAAAATCAATGAGCATTCTAATAAAAATTAATATAAATAATAAATAAAATAAAAATAATAAAATAAAAATAATCAGGGGTCATTTTGTAGAAAAAGAGGTGCAGGAGCTCATTAGCATAACATTAGCATAACTAACATCACCGGAAGTATGTCAGAAGGCAAGAAAGAAAGAAGAGAGCGAGAGAGAAAAGAGAGAGAGCGAGAGAGAGAGCTGGCAGAGAGGGGACAGCTACTAATCCAGGCCTGGGAAATACCACTATTCTGGGAGGATAACTTCATTGGTGGCTGAAGCCTTCAGAAGGCTGGTCGGAGGAACAAGGACCTTTCCAGGAGACAGAGTCATTTTGCTGCAGCCATGACACAAGCAGGCATTCCCCTGCAAGGGGGGGGGGGCTGGCACCAACTCCCGGAGCTGAGCTCCCCCGAGCTCCTGCTCGAAATGACCCCTGAAAATAATAATAATAAAATAATAATAATAATTAAAAATAAAAAAACCCTGAATGACTGGACACGCCCAAAAGCATATGTTTAAAGGATATGTCTTGTAAGTAGTTACAGTGCCAACAATTAGACACTTTACTCATTTCTTTTCTAAAGAGTTGTGGTATATTCTGTTGTGGTTGTTAGCCGCCTTGAGCCGGCTTCGCTGGCTAGGTAGGATATAAATCTAAATAAATAAATAAATAAATTCTAAACATAATTTTTTGCTGAATAGGTCACACCCCACAACTCACATGTGACTGTGTTACATCTGACCCAGAGTGGGGACCCAGGCCCTGTGTACTCAGTAACGTGTACAGCATGTTGGTTCTCAATACACAGGCTTGATCAGAGCTACAGCTAACTTTCTTTGCTAAATATGGCTTCTGTGTTTCCTGCTGGGGCTACAAAGAAACCAGTGGTTTCATCATAACTAACAGAAAGTTGTGTAACCTCACACATGCCAACCTACTTACCATGGACAGCCCCTATTTCCAGGCAGATGTCCTTGGTACACTGGTGCCTTAATCTTGTTACTATTTTTAAAACCCTTGGTTCTGTTTGTGTGAGTTGCTACTGTTCTCACTCATCAGGGTTCAGCTCTCTCCCTAGGGTCTCTCCTCGAAGTTAAACCTGAGAGATAGTAGATGCATCTTGTGTCTTGTCTACATGCATGTCAGTTAGCTCCAGTCACCTTCCAATTAGATTGGAAGGTTATTTTTAAGTTCAAAAGCTTTTAACTCCCTACAATGTACACACTCCTTGCATCTGTAAGAATCTGTTAACTTAGCCCTGACCTCTTTAAAGCACTCATGCACACTGTCACAACAGCAGAAGTGAGATTTTTTAAAAGAATGATTTAGGCAAAATAATGGTGATCTTGATCTTGCAAAATTCAGCCATAGCCAGAGGAAAACTCGGGTAGGCAGCGCTTTGAGGGTCAAATAGACAGAACTTGGGGGCACTACTAATCTGGGGAAAATGCTACTTGCCAGTGGGCTTTTTGCCACAAATCTTCCCCTTCTCAAAACATGCTCTCATTCTTTAAATGAAGGTTGTCACACTGCAAATAAAAAGATGTTACCCCCCAAAAAACACCCCCTCCACATGCTAAAGGATAGAGTATGCGCCCCACAGTTCACCCGGTTTATCCCTCCCCCTCACTCAGTGCTCACATTTGGCTTCAAAATATATACACAAACAACTCAAATCCAGACTATACTATGTCAGTTACTGAAACTGACACACATTTACTTGCAAAACATAATTTATTTTCCTTCTGTGGGTGGTATTCGCACAAAAGAAAAATAAATCATACAAAGCAACCAAACAAATTATTAGGATACATTTATCGCTTCAAGAACGTGGCTAGAGGTATGCCACCAATGGCCCTCTCACCTGACCACTGTTGTCTTGCCATGAAAAGCTGCAAAGGGTACTGGATCCCAGTGCCAAGGGTATGGGCTGATTAATCCTTTACCCTGGCATGGGACTGGGCTAGAAAAGTACTTGTGTCCACAGCACAGATCAATAGAGCTTTGCATTACAGTGATGTAGTGGGGTCAGAGTACTGGACTCCATCTAGCAAGAGCCAGTCAGTGTTCCTTCTAAGCTGAGTTAGTGTGAGCTAGCTCACAGTTTTTTAGCCTCCAGCTCACAGATTTTTGGCTTAGCTCAGGAAGGATGGATCCAGAGCAAACTGATTTATCCAGTAGCCAAATCGCTCAATCACAGCTTTCATGCCAGTAGCTCACAAAACAGAATTTTTGCTCACAAGACTCCACAGCTTAGAGGGAGCATTGGCCAGGGTCAAGCCAGCTATACCCAGGCTCGAACCCACATTCTGCCTTGAAGTTCAATGAATATCTCTGGGCAAGTTATGCTCACATTCAGTCTAAAAGGGTTGTTGTGAGGATAAATGAAGGAGGAGGCCATACACAGTGCCCTGAGCTCCCCAAGGAATGAAACAGGATAAAAATAATATAATTAATAACTAATGATCTTGGCTTTGCATGGATGGACTGAATGATGAAACAGAAAAACAAAAGAGGATATTCTCTTATTGTCGCTTGTCATATACTTCTTATGAAGAAGTATATTCCCAGTTCATTCTCTTATCATGGTATCTTTTTCTGGGAGAATGGAAGAGGTAGAAAAGAAAGTTTGTTGGGAGTTTTTCCCTGCTACCGAAGCAATCGCTTTCTTGCTGGCAAACTGTGACTGAGATTTATTTGTATCTCCAGGGCTTAGAAACATAATGCTGAAAAGCAAATTTTCTGCTTTGGGATGCACATAAAAGGGCCCTTTAAAAATCCAGAAGAGAATCACTCTGGCTTTTCCTCGCAAGCACTGCTAGTTATCATGTTCAGTTGGCAAGATTTTGAAAAAATCAGTCTTTTTACCGGGGTGGGTGGGTGATGGCACTTTTATTCTGTGATCCTGCGCAATTACATGAAGGTTAATCCAGTATAGGAGTAAAATGAAAGTATAAATACAAAGAAATTATACCCTTAGATGCTGACTTTTAAAATTCTTTTACACGAACACAGCAATTACTCAGCAGTCAAAGCCTGAATGCTTGAAATGCAAACGCTAAATAGTTGCAATGCAAACACTAAATGCAAACACACACTCACACATGTACACCAGTTGTGGCATTAAAGCATGTCATAGATTTTTGGAGGAGCGTTATTTATATAGCTTCTGCCAACTCAGTTCACAGATTTCTGCTCCCCAAGGAACAGCTATTTTGTGGGCTTGAAATGTTGGGGAAACTTGATGTACACTGATACAGCTATATGTAGGTTTCCCCACAGGCCAAATAGTGGATTTCCAGGCTGTTTCAGGTCAGGAAAACAGTGCAGCTGGCAAGGCTTAAGCCCCTTCTCTTCGTGTGCCATGGTCCTGGCCTCCATTTTACTCTCACAACAACCCTGCAAGGTGAGTTTGGTTGAAAGTGTGTGACTGGCCCAAGGAAATCCATGAACACGTGAAACTGCTTTATACTGAATCAGGCCCTTGGTCCCTCAAAGCCCATATTGCCTACTCAGACTAGCAACGGCTCTCCAGGGTCTCAGGCTGAGGTCTTTCCCATCACCTACAACCTGATCCTTTTAACTGGAGGTGCCAGGGATTGAACCTGGGACCAGAGAAGTGTGTTGCAATGGCATTTTGCGAGAGCTTATTTTCTGTTTTCTTTTATATTTACATACGAACAGTTTTTTTCTCTTCTTCATTGTTTTGGCTGGATAGAACCTGGGACCTTCTGCATGCCAAGCAGATGCTCTGCCCCTGAGCCACAGCCCCTCCCCAAGCAAGCTTCCTTGGCTGAATTGAACCTGGGTCTCCTAGATTCCAGCCTGTAGCTACAGCAGGGCATCTCGGGGCCCCACTCCTTAATTTACAGCCACGCCCCACAAGGGGCATGAGTGGGGATTGGATTGGGGAGGGAAACAGGTGGCTTGGTTGCTTGGAGGGTAGGGAGGATTCATAGGATTTTGATTCTTAAGCAATAGACTAGTGACTCAACCTTGAGAAGGGCTGGGAGGGGGTGGATATGAAGGGTGGGGGCATGAAACTGAAATTTAGATTTCTTCTGAATGCTGTGCCAACATACAGCCTTGCATGCTTCATCATACTTGCATGTTATTTATGTATAACCTAGCTATTTTTGGCATATTGATTACATGCAGCATTGGTACTGGTACATATATCCATACATACAATGTATTATTTTTACAAAACCCTTCACACCCTCATAATGGTTGCCCCACAAGAAAAACACATGCCCCACAAAACAAAAAATCCTGGCCAGATGCCAGTCCAAGACTCTAACCACTATACCACACTGGGCCTTAGGTTACATACCGGGTCATGTCAAAGCCCACGCCATCCCGTCATGAAGCATCGTGAAGCATCATGTCTAGAGGCCACGAACCAGCTGAGCCAGACTGTGTAAGAGCACTCCCATGTGGCTTTCACAAAGGACACTTCAGCCACAATCCAGAAATCTATTTTTAGGCTACGGTCGCACACACTAACCACTTTCAATCTACTTTCAATGTACTTTCCAACTGGATTTTTCCAGTTCACACTGTAGAATCCAGTTGGAAAGTGCACTGAAAGTGGATTGAAAGTGGATTATTTAGTGTGTGTGTGACTGCAACCTTAGTGGTGTCCAACGGTTTTGGCTTTCCAGCTGGAATGTCCTGCTTTTCTTTCTTAGCAAAACAGCCCCATTCTTAACGCCACCCTGCAACTACACTTGCATTCCCTCTTACTTTGAGAAGTTGCGTCTCAGGCAGCACAACGGGATGTTCTTCTGAGATACCGAAACTAAAGGGTTAAACTAGACATGGTACAGCAGGGAGATCTGAGATCAGGACCCCCCCCCCCCACTTTTAAATACATTGTCAGTACCAGGGGTCCTTTCGTAGAAAAAGAGGTGCAGGAGCTCATTAGCATACTTATTAGCATAACTGGCCGAATGTCAGTTTCAGCCCTATCATACCCTAAGGGCCATTGAAGTCAATGGCAAAAACTCATAGGGTATATGAGGGGCTGGAGGAGAGGCAGTTTGAGGGAGAGGCTCCAAACTTGCAGGGTAGCTTCTGGGACCTCTCCCCCAATTACCCACCAAGTTTCAAGAAGATTGGACCAGGGGGTCCAATTCTATGAGGCCTCAAACAGGTTGCCCCATCCCCTCGATTGTTCTCTACGTTGGGAAAAAACGTTACCTTTTTCCCACCATAGAGAACAATGGCGGGAATGGGGGCAACCTGTTTGGGGGCCTGTAGAATTGGACCCCCTGGTCCAATCTTCTTGAAACTTGGTGGGTAATTGGGGGAGAGGTACCCTGCAAGTTTGGAGCCTCTCCCTCAAACCCCCTCCCCTCTAGCTGCTTTTAAAGCTGCCATCAAATTTTGGTGGCAATTCGGCGGTGGGCCGAATCAGATCAGAGAATCTGATTCAGCCCGTGGCTGCCCTACTGCCTACTCCTGGGCTGGTGGAGCGGTGTTCTGCCTCGCTCCGGCCCCAAAGGACCCCTGGTCAGTACAATCCTAAAAAGAGATATACTTTTCTATACCCCTTGACTCAAGGGGGCTTAGAAGGGTACAACTCTGCTTAGGCTTGGAGTGTGTTCAGATGGGCAGCTAATCCCGCCAGTGGCCTGGCTGTAATTTGAACTAGATCTTTTTGATCCAGCGTTGCATGACCAGACAGCCCACCTGTGAAGCGCTTCACTGTGAATGACTCCCATGGTGGACTGTCTAAATGGCATCCACTGTGAGGAGCCATGCAGTCAGCTTTTTTTTTTTTAAATCCTGTCTGCACATGCGCATAGGCGCCTCACCATATACTTGTTTTTCTGCGAATGCGTGCACTAAAAATGGTAAAAACATGGCCAGCAGTACCTTCCTCTAGGTACCGTTTCATTTAATAAAGTTGACAAAGTTCAGGGGACCGTCAAAAACATAACATTGTTTGGATCTGGGCAATGTTGTCACTGCCATTCGCTTTATGCACATCCAAGTGTTAACACATCCACACATGCAAAAACAGACTTGTAATTACTAAGATTAACCTTCAAGACTGTGTTCACTGGAACAAATGTGCATCTACCAGATCAATCAACTGTGTTTCCGGGAGCTGCCATGCAGATTTTAAAAATTGCAGCTCCCCAAATTACATATGCCATTGGTCATATCCATCAGCTTTAAAAGGTCAGAAAGGAGGCTGTATTCCCATGCATGACCTGTAAAAACTCTCTTAAAATAAACAGGAACTATGAGTAGAGAGGGAATGTTCAGCCTTCCCATTACAGGGACATTACAATGGTTGGGCCCAACACTGATAAAATTTGAATGGCATGTTATATAAGTGCTATATAACACACACATATATTTCTTAAGAGCTACAGTGGTAAAGCTGGAAGAGAAAGGAAGACAGATACCTATTCTGCCTCTTTATGGATTTTTTTAGGGTAAAGACATAGGTAGAGTGATAAACTCGCTGTGTATCTTCACTATCTCCTCTTTGGACAGATGTACAAACTTCCAAACTGAATCAAGCCCAAGAGTGACTGGGTCTTCCCATTTCTGGGAGAAGCTAGCTGTGCAGAGTGCTGACTGGCTGACCTGTTGCAATTCCTAGCCAATCAGCACTCTGCACTGTAGGGGTCATTTCGAGCAGGAGCTCGGGGGAGCTCAGCTCCGGGAGTTGATGCCAGCCCCCCCCCCCCGGGGAATGCCTGCTTGTGTCATGGCTGCAGCAAAATGACCCTGCCCCCTGGAAAGGTCCTTGTTCCTCCAACCAGCCTTCTGAAGGCTTCAGCCACCACTGAAGCTATCCTCCCAGAACAGTGGTATTTCTGAGGCTTGGATTGGTAGCTGTCCCCTCTCTGCCAGCTCTTTCTCTCTCTCTCCCCTCTTTCTTTCTTGCCTTCTGACATACTTCTGGTGATGTCAGGTGGTGTAGCATATGCAAATAAGTTATGCTAATGAGTTATGCTAATGAGCTCCTGCACCTCTTTTTCTACAAAATGACCCCTGGCTCTGTTAGAGGTCAGATAAAATGCGGTTTTCTGATTATCACAGGTGGCCAGGCATTCAGCACCCTGTACAGCCAGAAATCACAAAGCCCTCTCTGTTGCCTAGAACAACACTTCACTAGATGGCCTTTTTTAAAAAAAATGTAAATGGATAAATTGTACTGGTTGTCTTAAATTTTTTTTTGAAAAAGCCAAGAAAACACCTGAGGCATGAGGGAGGGGGTGAAAATCCACACTAGACTTGGAACCAGGGGTATGTGTCAGCAGTGCAGTTAGGGATACCAGCCTCTAGGTGGGACCTGGGGATCCCCCAGAATTATAGCTCACCTCCAGACTACAGAGATCAGTTCCCCTGGAGAACACAGCTGCTTTGGAGGGTGGACTTTATGGCATTGTACCCCACTAAGGCCCAAATCTCCAGGAGTATCCCAACATGCACCTGGGAACCCTCCCCTCCCCACACACTGGTGGCCAGGGAGGGCTTGGTAATCCTTAATGGAGAAGCAGGGTTTATACAATAATGGAAAAACTCATAGCTGCTCCTGCAAGGAGCCCTTCCCTTTTGACTGAATCTCATTTTGATCTGGGCTCTGCACAGTCCTGTGGCACACTAATCTCTTGCACTGCGCAGCCTATTGGCCTCATTTTGCAACCCGCCCCATTTTAAATACAAGAGAATATATCTGCAAGGGATGCTCATCTCTCAGTCAGCAGAAGTCTTTACAATCTTCTCCCTAAAACATATCAGTGCTCTTAGAGCATTCAGTGAATGCACAGAAGGTAATGATCAGGGTCATGCCTCCTGGCTGTGCCTCCAGCTTTCTTCAATCTTAGCTACTGGCCTGCTGCAACAGATGCTTAAGTCCTGTTTAAGTGGAATCTGTGCGCATAAGTTCCTGCATGCATGGGTAAAGAAACATGCACCTTCCATGCACAAACAACCTTTGAATGTACTGAGATCGAGGGAACAGTGGGGTGGCCATGCATTCAGTTGTACCTAGATGAATAACAGAACAAGGCTTGGACCTCCCCAGTTTGGAAGTTAAGAAATATAGTACCTTTGCAGGAGCCTAAAGCACAGAAACATTTGTAAATTAACCATTTTGTGTTCTGTTCCGCTCCCCCCCCCCCCAGACATTACCTGTGAGTGTAGGTTTATGGAGGAATGGTTCGGGGAGTAGGGGCCCCCAAGGTCATTCCTGAGTAGGTTGTCACTGTGCATCTTAGTTTTGAGGCAGGTGATGTAACGATTACAAAAGTCCTTGCACAATTCATTCACCTTCTCCAACTCCAGTAGATGAATTCTCAGCACCTGAATGGCTTTTACCATCTGGGAGCAATTAAACAAAAAGAGGAGATCAGTCAAACGTCCATCATTCACAGAAAGATGATGATAGTTTATCATTACCTTTAAAGGGTAATTTACAGTGCAATTCTATGCAAACACCCCAAGCTAAGCCTAGAGAAATCAGTGGGTTTAGGCTAGAGTAGTTCTGCATAAGTCTGCATTGTCGGTAACGTGAAGGCAAGATCGCAGTGATGGCGATGATCAAATTAGTAGACAACCTAGAAAAGAGTTAAGTTTCAGTAGCCATGTAGATTCCTGATATATGTCTCTACTGACAATCATAACTTATAATGGAAGACCTGGCAAAATGGTACCGATGGCATCTGTCCAGATGAATTTAGAAGTGTGCATAATATATCTTGGTCACAAGACTTCTAATGGTCTTAAATGTTAGGCACAGAGTATATAAGACGCCATGGTAGGATAAGGACCTCTAACTTGTTTCACTGAGAAGCATCATCTTGGTTTTCTATCCAAAGAAACCTACATTCATAGTAGTAGCCATGCATTCTCTATTTAATTTTATTTAAGAAAGTTATATGCTGCCTTTCCATCCCACTGACGACTTCAAATAAAAACGCTAGAAAGTCAGTTGAAATATATATATAAGAGATGTAAAATCAATACAACGCAAAGATGCTGCAGCATGGAATGAAGTAAGTTCCAGAAGCCACAATCACTCCTCCTAAGTGAAAAGTGGCTGATCTCCATTATGACCATGAAAACAGCAAAATCAGGCCACAACAGACAGGAAGGGAGGGGGGCCCTTCCATATAGTCAAGTAAGATTTAGAATTTAAAAAGGAAACCAAATATTGCATGTTAACTCTAGGTGGGTAGCCACCTTAGTCTGTAGTGACAAATAAAGCAAGATTCCTTTGACAACATAAAGACTAATAACATTTATGCCAGTATAACTTTTCGTGAGTCAGAACTGATTTCATCAGATGCATGAAACATAGATCCAAAGTAGTGATTTAGACTAATACATCTGATGAAGTGAGCTCTGACTCATTAAATTTTTTTATTATTTGATAAAAACTTATTCTGCGTTATGTAACTAGTCTCACTGCACCCATGGCTCAAGGCAGGGAAATCTAGACCAGCAGCACAAAACCAAACTGAAAATAAGTATACCAAAATTTCCACATTCATAAAGGTTGCTTTTATATGTTAATAAATGCATGAAGCTGCCTGATCGTGAATCAGCCCATTAGTCCATCAAGGTCAATACTGTCTACTGGCAGTGGCTCTCCAGGGTCTCAGACAGGGGCTTTTCACATCGTCTACTACCTGATCCTTTTGACGGTAGAGGCCGGGGACTGAAATTGGGACCTTCTACATGTCTAGCAGATGCTCTACCACTGAGCCATGGCCCCTCCCCAATCCTTTTGCTGTGGCATTTTTTGCAGTTGGCTGCAAGCTAAATTGAAATGGTGATTCCATATGTTTCATTTAGTGCTGGCAATACTTTCCCTGCCATGGTAAAGTATTTGAGAGTAAAGGTTTATTTCAGCTAGTGTTGGCTACTCCAGTTTGGGAAATCTCAGGAGATTAGGACGGCTGTGTGCCTTGGAACTGCAGGGTTTGGGGAGGAAAATGATCTTAACAGGGATTTGATGTCACTCTAGAACTTTTGTTTGTACTAGACTATGCTTCCCGAAGCTGCCATTTTCTCCAGGAAAACTGATCACTGTAGCCTAGGTACCAGTTGTTATTCCAGGAGAACTCTAGGCCACAATTCAAAGTTGGCATCCCTGGTTTTGAATCCACTTTGAGGCTCTGTGAGAGTAGAGGTACATGAAGTAAGCAAATAAACATCTTACAGTGCTTATAAAAGATGCTTATGGTCTGGTCAATTTCCAGTGAAAAGGAGTTCCATGGGTGTGGCACAACCACTAAGAACATCTTGCCATATGCCATTACAGTCAGGACTTAGCACGTGCTCAAGGATATTGACATTTGAACTCAAGATGCCATTGGGAAAGTAGTTTAGACCACCATTCATCCTTTGAAATGAAACTTATAGAATAATTATCTACCAAAACAAGGAAATTGGGATGTCGCTTAGGAGGTGGATGCAATTGATATGGGTCTTGGATCTAGACAGGGGTCCTTTGGGGCCAGAGCGAGGCGGAGCGCCGCACCGCCAGCCCAGGAGTGGGCAGTAGGGCAGCCACCGGCTGAATCAGATTCTCTGATCTGATTCGGCCTGCCACTGAATTGCCGCCGAAATTCGGCGGTGGCTTTAAAAGCAGCTGGAGGGGAGAGGGTTTGAGGGAGAGCTCCAAACTTGCAGGGTAGCTTCTGGGACCTCTTCCCCAAATACCCACCAAGTTTCAAGAAGATTGGACCAGGGGGTCCAATTCTATGGGCCTCCAAACAGGTTGCCCCCTTTCCCTCCATTGTTCTCTATGGTGGGAAAAAAGTAACATTTTTTCCCACCATAGAGAACAATGGAGGAGATAGGGCAACCTATTTGAGGCCCTGTAGAATTGGACCCCGTATTTCAGGGAGAGGTCCCAGAAGGTACCCTGCAAGTTTGGAGCCTCTCCCTCAAACCCTCTCTCCTCCAGCCCCTCATAAACCCTATGAGTTTTTGCCATTGACTTCAATGGCCCATAGGGTATAATAGGGCTGAAACTGACATTCGGCTGGCTATGCTAATGAGTTATGCTAATAGGTATGCTAATGAGCTCCTGCACCTCTTTTTCTATGAAAGGACCCCTGGATCTAGATATCTGAACATATTTGCAAAGAACAAAAACAATCAGTAGATAACTATTTGGGTCTTTGCTGTAATATGCCTTTCATACGGGGGCAGCATTGACTTCTCAGAATCCAGTACAACTGGGAGGGGGAAGCAGGGGGAAGCACATGCTAATTATTCTGGCTTTAAAATCAATATAGGTGATGAAAAAGAATGTAGTTTGTTAATAGGCACTAATGAACCACACTGAAGCAGGTCAACTAGGAAAGAATCTCTCTTCCATCTTTTTTAGAATTTTCTTAGTCGCTAACATTAGAGTCCCAACCCAGAGTCAGGATTAAAAAGCAGAAACAAACTCTATTTCACAGGCAAAAGTTTACCTTGTTAAATGTGTGTAGGTGGTTCATTAAAAACCTGCCTAGGTTCAGAGAACTGTGAGCAGTTCCTGCTTCTCCAGTGGGGCTGCCCCACCTCAACTTTCCCACTGCACCCTCTTGTGCCCCTCCCCAAAGCTGCTTCTAAAGAGTGTCAGCTGACCCCATGGAATAGAGTGGGATGAGAAACAGGGGTGACTGTGAAACTGGAGGGAGGAAAGTGGTGGAAATCCACGACCTAACATGCTTATTTTGCAAGGTTCAGTGTTTTGTTCTGTTTTTTAAATCAAGAGGGCCTTTAAAGAAAGTTGAGACATGTTTGCAGCTCTGAATTCCTTGGATAAACAGGTAACAGACAGACAGAAATGTGTGGCTGCCATCACAGTCCTTTTCCCCCACACACTTAATTTAAAGGTGTAGTTTTATCGAAAGAGGGCTTTATCAAAGGATAGAATGTTCTCTTTTAACGGGTTAAACTGATGTACTTTTATCTGTGATTGGAATGTTCGCTTGTAAGTGATCAAGTTGATGTATACTTATCCTATATAACATTGACATTATTTATTGTAAATGGATAATAGAAAAATGAATAAATTATAGTTTAAAAAAATCAAAGGAGGGCTCCACTTACAGTGATTACAGAATCTCAAACAGATGGGGGGGGTGTACCACTAATGCTTGCCCCTCCTTTGTTCCTATAACTTATAACTTGCTCCTTAGGTAATGGAAGCAGCTAGACAGACAGATTCTTCATTAATAGGAATAAAAGATGCATGCTGATATTTTACATTATGTTTCCTAGAGCCATTTCACATATTTCATGCACACACAAGTGGATTCATGAAGACTCAGATGCTCGGTTCAACTTACATATTCCCCCTTGGAACTTGTATGAATTGTAATCAATGTGCCGAAAGCAAAAGGCCCCCTGGTCAGTGTCTCTTAGAATGTTTCAAGCAGTCTTAAACAACGGAGAACTGCAAAACGTTTAATTGTAGGGCACCAAAATATGTTCAAACTACTTTCATGTACTCTGGGAGGAGGAGCCAGTTTGGTGCAGTGGTTAGGAGGGGTTAGGAGTGCGGACTCTTCTGGGAGAAATGGATTTGATTCCTCACTCCTCCACATACAGCTGCTGGTGTGACCTTGGGTCAGTCACTAGTTCTTTCAGAGCTGTTTTCTCAAAAGCAGTTCTCGAAAGAACTCTCTCAGCCCCACCTACCTCACAGGGTGTCTGTTGTGGGAAGGGAAAAGAGATTGTAAGTGACTCTGAGACTCCTTCAGGTAGTGAAAGGTGAGGTAGAAATCCAATCTCTTCTTCTTTGGGCTGAGTTTCCTGGGTAACTGTCTTCCCATGCTGGACAGGAAAGCACTTTGGAGACTTCCACAAAACACCTTATAACATGGCATGATTACTGATGTTTTTATTTCAGTGACATTTAATACTGACTTTTTTAATGTTGTCAGTTCAGTTTTAACATGCTCCCTTGTCTGTATTGTATTTGATAAATGCTTTGAAAACTTTTATTACAGGCTGAGATATAAATATATTAAATGTAAATAAGTAAGTAAATAAAATTTCTTGCTTCCGTCATCCATGATGTCCAAAAGCAATGTTCCCTTTAAGCTGCGAAGTCTTGTGAGCAAAAATTCTACTTTGTGAGCTACTGGCATTAAAGTTGTGAGCGAGTGATTTGGCTACTACATAAATTAGTTTGCTCTGGAGCCGTCCTTCCTGAGCTAAGATGTGTGAGCCGGAAGCTAAAAAACTGTGAGCTAGCCCACACTAATTCAGTTTAGGGGGAACACTGGCCAAGAGTGCTCAGTGGGTTGGATTCAACCAGCTTCTCTGCTGGTGAAAGAGGAAGCAGAAGTCTCCAGTGACGATTAAAAATGGCTACACTGGGGACCATTGGACTTACATGCGCAAGAGCCATGTAGGGCTATAGTAGGGAAGGGAACTAGGTGAGACTGAGCAAAGAAGTTGGCTTGATTCAACTCACTATTTGTCCATGTCAAGCTGACTCCCTGGAGAAGGATGGGACTACTTGCAGAGATAAGGAATTACTTATGCAAGAACCCCCAAATGAACCACATCAACCGTGTTAACTTCAGAAGAAGCCCCCCACCCCACCCCACTCCGGCTCTGCTTCCACCATGTTGCAGTCCCAGCTACAGGCCCTGCCTGCTACAACAGATGCTACTAACACCTTGACAAGTTAAGTTCCAGAAGCTCAATTCGGAAAACTCGGAGCTTTGTTCCTGGAGTGCTTTTGGGATCCAGCTGTAAATGTTCTACGTAAAAAGTGCACAGAACTTGATTATTCTCAGCTGGCCACTCTTCCTAACAAGATTTGAGAGTGGAAACACGCCTGTAAGTTCCCCCTTGAGCAAAGTCTTGGCCTCAGTAAAATATACCCCATAAAATGTTAAAAAATTTACACATAAAACATTCCATGCATGGAACTGAGACCTTACGTTTTACAGCTTCGGCTCGAAATCTTGAATAATATATAAAATCCCAGCTATTCACTGCAGGGCAATAAATCAGGGTTTTTTTATGTAACAAAGAGTCTTTAAATTTCAAAGCACTTTCTCAACTTGCTAATTTTAGTGGCCACCTTTACAAACTATTAGTCACAGGCTGCTCATGGGTAGGGTGACTACGCAAATTTACATGGGGTTTGCCCTCAGATCCCATTAAACAACTCGCAATGGCCGTGGCAGCAAAAGGAGCCTGCAGACGTCTGGTGTAAATAGGAAAGCCTGTTTCTCTTCAGTGCTGGCTGATTTGTATGTGCTCACTCAGAGATACCGGCAGCCCTGCAAAGTGGTGAGAAGCAAGTGAGGACCCTGGAGATAGAGAGGCATTTCTCTCCCCTAATGCAATGTGAAGGCTTTCCTAACTGAATCACAATGATGGCAGGACACTCAAAGGAGAAAAGGGCACCGATTGGGGGTGGGGGTGGGAGAGACAGTTTATAAACACACCAAGGGAAAAAGGTTAATTAGAAGCCTGGCTACCCAGGGGCAAATAGGGGACACATTCCTCCCGCTCCCCTGTCTATTCTAGACAATTCTCGAGATTAAAACCATGACACCCCCACCGACCCCTGGGAAGCGGCAGCAGCTGCGGTGTGAATGAGGCTAGTTCTTTTCATGTGCAGAGCTGCCGCATGCCTATGTGCCTCTGTTCCCGATCATTTCTGTGGGATGGCAGCTTGCAGCTACACGGGTGGGACAAAATAGGGATGCTTTCGGCAAGTGCAGTCCAGCTTACTGGGCTTTCCCCCCTCCATGGCAGCCATCATTGTAGGGATGCAGGCCCGTAGACAAGATTTTTTAAGTCGGGGGGCATTTAAACTTCTTAGGGGGCACTGGCTAATCAAATTACATGTAATTTAATTAAAGTTAATTAACTTGCCTTTCTGGCCCTGCCAGGGTCCTGGGAGGCTGTGGGGGAGAGAGAGAGATGCAAGAAAGTGGAGCACAGGAACCCTGCGTGGGATCTCAGGCACTCAGGAGGAAATTCTGAGGCACACAGAGGAGCTTGTAGTTTTAGTTGGTTGAGAGGACTCCATGGCACAGCTCACAGGTATGTGCTCTACCCAGGTCAGCACTGCACTGACCTGGCGGTGCACTGACAACTCGGGGAAGGGAGCAGGGAAGGCAAGGGATGGCGACATATAAGGCGGCTGTGTCAGTGGTACCTGGTGCAGCCTGAACTATGGCACACATTGGGTTCACCACAGCCTCGCCCTTTGCCTCCTCCATTCGCCCGCTGGACACCTTCCACACCCTCTTGCACCTGTACTCCCATCCCAAGCTGTTCTGCAGCTTCTGCCACCTAGGCCTTTTCTAAGCTGCCACTGCCTCGCGGCAGCCCCTCATGCCACCGTAGCCGGCCCCTTGCGCCAGACAACGCAGTGCAGCCCGCCAGCAACAAGTACTTTCTGGAGAAAATAGACTTTCTGGGGGAAATAGAGAAATGCTGTCTGGCTCTGCATGGCCACCATAGCTGGTCCTTCACGCCAGACAGCTGTGCAGGAATACCTGGCTTCTTCCCACACCCACCACTGAGGCCCTGGGCTGAATGGGAAGTCATGGAACCTTGCCAGTAAGTCAGGAGGCCTAGCCCCAAGATGTCCCACTGTAGCTACAGGCCTGTAGGGATGCCTTTTCAAATTTCATGAGCCGATGCAAAAGGGGACATAGAGCACTAGGTGAAGAGGATTCCGTGTCATGCAAGCAGTTGTGACTGCAGAATCTTGGGATAGACTCTTCCTGTGGGGGCAGTCCAGAGAATCACTGATGGAAGCCATGCACCTTCCCTATTCTGTAACCATAGTGGATTAAAGTTGTGAGCGAGCGATTTGGCTGCTGCAGAACTTCTGCTGCTGAGTGGAGATTCTAATATGGGCCTCCCAGATCCTAGTCCAATAGATCCTGACTATTTATTTAAAACATTTATTGGCTATCTTTCTCCCTTGTAGAACTCAAGGTGGCTTACAAAATAAATAAAACATTATAAAAAACACAATAAAGAACTAACTTAGTCAAATGCAGGCTAAATAAAACCATCTTCAACTGCCTTCTGAAGACTGAAAGCAGCAGAAGTTCTGAACCACTAAATGGCAGTGGTACCAAGCTGTCTTTATGCATGAAACAGAAACACACACAACATACACACTCAGGCTGTGGTCACACGGTCATATTGATCGGGTTTCACTGCTGTTCTCTCTTGCATTTAAAATTGCTGATGAGACGGCCACATATGCCTCCCGCACCAAAACGGGCTCACTCACACAATCCTCCTTTTTCCCTAGCGAGTTTTCCTACACCTGAAAAATCAAGTACTTTCTGGGTATTTGTGCTTTGAATCTGCGATTTTGCCGATCTGGACAGCCATCTCTCGCAATGATTGCGATTAGGTTGTCTGTATGTCCTTCTTGTGGTAGTCCCCCCTCACCCCAGCTTTCACCTTTATGTGCATGACCATTTCCGTGCTGAATATATTAAATGCATAAACATAAAATAGCAAACATAAAACAGCGCTCAGTAGTTCACTTTGTTCAGGGCAGCAAATTTTTTTTTAAAAAATGTGCAGTGCCACCACTTGGGCGGCGCGGCTGTCTGAACAGTGCCTGGAGCCTCGTCGCACAATACAAGCGGTTGGGCGAGGGATGTGTGATCATCCCAACCCACAAAAAATTATCTCTAATCAAATCTACAGTGGGAACAAATCATGGTAAGCTTGCCGTGTGACCACAGCCTTACATGTTCAAGGACCATGATATTTCTCTGGAATTCTTTTCACTCAGCAACCAATGTACATCATTTCTTCTTCATGCCAGCAGAAGGCTTTTGGGGGCATTTTTTAAAAAAAATCAGTCATTGCTATAGCATTTTTTAAAAAAAGACTGAAAAAGCCTTCCAGTAGCACAGGGGAGAAAAAGCTGGCCATGGAGGGTTGACACAAGGAAAATGGTGTGGGTGAGACTTGCAAAAATCCATACCTTCTTGTCCTCATGGCATCCAAACTAGTTTTGACTACAATCTTTCCCAAATGATAATTCCAAGTCAGTTTTGGGAAAGGTCAGAGCACAGCAGGAGGAAACCTGGAGAGAGGATGATCTGGAAATGAAGTTGTATAGATGCTCTGAACAGAATAAATAAACAAAATTTTAAAAAGCCCCTTGCTCTGGTTTGAACACACACTAACACTGGAGCAAAACTTCCATGTGGGAGCAATCAAAAGTGAGATGTTGGGAACTCGTTCTGTATCAAACTATAAGCGTTGGTTCCCAGCATTCAATTCTTTGACACTGTAGCTCTGTTCACAAGTTACCATGAACTCATGTACAATCCATGTACGCTGTACCCTTGATGTTCTTTGTATATGTGCTGAGTAATTCTCATGTTACATCCAACGCATGCACAGCTGAATGTGTTGGTTTGGGTTTTTTTGCCATCAAGTCACAGCTGATTTATGATGGCCCCATGGGGTTTTCTAAGCAAGAGATGTTCAGAGGTGGTTTGCCATTGCCCACCTCTGGGTCATGACCTGGGTATTCCTTGGAGAACTCCCATCCAAATACTAGCCAGGGCCAACCTTGCTTAGCTTCTAAGATCTGACGAGATTGGGCTAGCCTGGGCTATCCAGGTCAGGGCAAATGTGTGATTGGAACCCCATATATATCCAGGTGCTGACCCCTGGTTTCAATTGTCAGGTGAATGCGCATTGGCTGTTTCTTACGAACACTTACATGGCGGCTGTACACACATTCACTGTAATGTATGAACAGGGCTTCTGTCACATTTTACTGTGTGAAATTAAACCCAAGAACTAGGAGTGAAGAGTGTAGTGGCTAAGTTTGCAGATGATACAAAATTATTCAGGATGGTGAAAATCAAGGCTGACTGTGAAGAGCTCCACGAGAACCTCCACAAACTGGGTGAGTGGGCAACATTACTATTGGCTCTAGACTGCATCCAAATTTTTTTTGTCCAGGAGAGAAAGGTACATAATTGAACCATTATCCAAGGAATGTATACCTGACCATGGCAGCATGTTATTTAAAATGAGGCCTCTTATTTATATCTCTGCCTTAGGTCACAGATAAAACAATCTCACCTTGGTCTAAGTTTAAGAAATTACTGTATTACTGTAATGACTGGAGCTATTCTGTAACAATATTGTTTGACCACTGAGGAAGGCTAATTGGCCAAAATGCATTTAGTCAGGGTGAATAACAGTTCATCTTTGGGATTAATATATGATTTTATTCTGAATTGAGGCTACTACTTGGGCCTATATTTGTTTTATTGAATTTGTAATAAATACATGTATATTTTCATATATTTGATAATATTTTTGTTTTAAATTTAGACACAGAACAACTGGGCCCTTATATTTTGATTTCCTTAACCTTTTGGTTCTTAATTCAGTTGGTAAGAGGGAAAGAGTTGTTGCTATAGTTATGTATATTCCCCCCCCCTTTCATAGAATCATAGAATCACAGAGTTGGAAGGGGCCACACAGGCCATCTAGTCCAACCCCCCCTGTCAATGCAGAATCAACCTAGGCTAGAGCATCCCTGACAAGTGTTTGTCCAGCCGCTGCTTAAAGACTGCATTAAGCCTTTCTGCTTTCTCTCTCTCCTCTGTTAGAGTTTCTCCATTTTCACCCAACAGTGGGCCCATCACTTCTTTTATCTTGTGTTTGCTCCTCACATATCTGAAGAAGAGTTTCTTGTTGTAGCGAGCCTCCTTGACCAGCTTTAGTGAGCTTTGTGAGCTTTGGCCTCTCTGATGGCTGACCTACAGTGCCTAGCAACCTGCAGACACTCTTCTTTAGAGGTATGCCCTTGCCTCCATTTCTTGAACATTTCCTTTTTCTCCCTTAGCACATCACAGAGTTCTCTGTTCATCCACATTGGCTTCTTAGATTCCCTACCATGTTTCCTTCTTGTTGGAATAGCTCCTTTCCTTTCCAGCAGTCTTGATTCTCATTATGCCTCTGAGTTTATTAAAGTCTGCCTTACTGAAATCTAACACACACATGTGGCTATGAACCTCCTTGGTCTCCCACAGCAAAAGGAATTATATCAGGACATGGTCACTTCCCCCTAAGGTCCTCACTGCTGGAAATGTATGAGTTGCAAGGTCTAGATTCCAGTCATTACAGGGTTAATCTGTTTACCTTCAGTGCTATTGTTTTGACTGACCTGGAAGGGAAACCTGGCAGACAGCCCATGCTAGCAAAGCTGGGAAAACTGGTATGTTTTGTAAACACTAGTTGGTTAATGTATTGAGGTGATTTCCTTCTAGGGGTCAAGAAGAAGGAGGATTCTCATTCTGGTTTCAGTGCTTGCTGGGTGAGCACACTTTCATCAGAGCTCCAATGATAGCGGCCCATGCCCACAGCGGCTGGGAGGGGTACCAGCCGGATCCAGTCCTCCCTTGAGCCCTTGTAGGGGGCTCTCAGCCTGGGGTGCGAGAGGTGCCTCTCCCAAGGCAAATGCCGAGGGATTTAGGCTCCTCTTTGCCCTGATAGGTCCTGCCGCCACACGACTAGAAATGGCGACAGAGATGCAAACCAGGATGAGCGTGCTGTCCAAAACGTTTCTCTTACTCAGCGAAAGGCATCGGATGAAGCGTAAATTTCTTGTTTGTTAATCCAGATGGCCAGATAAGCACTTAAGCCCCTGATCCTCAACTTTAAAGGGGGGGGGCAGTTAACTCCACCCCATAAAGATAAGAACTCTTTAAAACTCAACAGAGAGGAGGAGGGGCACAACCAAAGCATTTTCAGCTAAAATAGGAGGCAGAAAAGCTTAAAGCGCTTTTCCTAACTGGCTCCAGAGACTTTCTAAGAACTTTCCCCAAATGTAAACAACCCGTCTCTGACTATGAAAATCATGGCACCCAAAGTCAGTCCTTCCCCAGGAACTGCGAGCTCAGCCACGTCGTCATCTAAATCGGAAGTAACCATAGACTTTCCAAACATGTTAAATGCTGCATTGCACCCTCTGCTGGACCAGATGACAACTCTTGACATAAAATTTGATACTCTTAAAAAACAGCTTGAAGAAACTAATCTGAGATCCGAAGAAACTGCCAAATCAGTTAAAAAAGTGGATGCCAAGACCAAAAAGCTAAAGCAGTGACTGGAGTCAGTGGGAAAAAAGAGAACCTTGGATGAACATCAATTGCTACAACTGCAAATGGAAAAATCAGCTTATGTACTGAGATTCCAGGGAGTCCCAGAACATAATGAAGAAGATCTGAAGAAGCTTTTAAGCGATGCCTTGGCACCAGTTGCAGATACTACAGCGGAACTTTTACAAATGGATACGGATATGGTTTATCGGACCTATCCAGACTATGTCAAGAAAAATAATCTGCCCAGAGAGGTTTTTGTGAAATTCTCCAAAAGATCAAGCAGAGATCAAGTACTTAAAGGGACTAATGAGACTACCCTAAAAATCAAAGGTACAGACATAAAAGTTTTAAACGACATTCCATTTGAAATTAGGAAAAGAGGAAACAATATAAAAATCTGACAACCTTTTTACAGAAAAATTCCACTTCCTACAGATGGATTTTTCCCGAAGGGCTGACTTTTAAATTTAAGGACAAAAAAAAAAGAGTGGACTCTGTTACAAAAGCCATGTCCTTCTTGGAGCAGTATCAAACAATGGGAAACCGAAAGGAACAGCACAGGTCGACAAGACATCAGACCACAACGACTATGATTTGGGAAGATATGGAGACATATCGAGCAGCTCCTCTGAGGAGGACTCTGAATTCAAGTTAGGAGCTGCTGCTCCTAAATTACTTAAAGTCAGATGGGACTTTGATAAAAATAAACCTAAAGGGAAGAAAACGAAAAAATAAAAAGAATGAATCCAGTTATCTGTTTTGAACTTTGAATGTTCTGACACACCTATTTCAGCCTTTTAAAAAAAAATCCTTCTGTATTATTAATAGTATATAACCATAACTCTTATGCTTCATCTCACTAAAATGTATTGTAGGTGAAATTTCTATTAAGCTTTGTAACATTGAAAAATACCACTGCTACTTGGGCTTTTAGTGGCCTTGGTTCCCACATGGACCTTTTTATTATTAGTTACACCCCCCCCCTTATTATATGTAACTTTCTGCACATTTTTGTTTCAATAATTTTTTTTAAAAAAAATATCCTTCCTTATCTTCTTAGACTCATGGCAGTTAACAAGGCATCAATAAGCTGCCAACAAATAGAACATAACAGTCCATTGACTACCTTCCACCAAATGCCATCTGAAATAATACCATCATTTTGTATGTAGGAAGTGAAGGCACCGTCTACACCAACTCTGGTAAACTGTTCCAAAGGATCAGGCCTACCACAGAAAAACCATGCAACCTGACTCTTGCCAAGTGGAAAATCTTGAGAGAGGGCACCACAAGGAGAAACTCCCTGAAGATGTTGTATGGGACCATATTGGGACATGCTGGGAGGGGAGGAGGAGCAGCCCAACTGCCAGTCCTTTACCACTACTTATGATATTTCAAAAATAAAATAGGTGGGTTGCCTTTTATGAGGTTCGGATTAGACTTGGAGAGCAAGGCCCACGTCACAAGTTTGTTCTGGGCTAAGAGAAATAACCTCTCCCACCCCAGCCATCACTGATATGGCCCTAATTGGGAAATATTGCCCTTCCTCCCCATTCTGAGGGCAGCTTTGGAATTGAGGGGAACGGGGACTCCCTGACCCCATCAAACTTGACAAGTAGTTGGTTTCATATCTTATCTACAAAGGGAAGCTCTGGAAAATATCAAGGATCTTTGACGATATTCTGTCATCCCTGCATATCCTTCCATCCGCCAGTTTCCTGAAAGTCAAGATTCAAGGGCAAAGGCAAGAAGACTTGACATATATATGTATATGTGTGTGTATATGTATGTAAAATAAATCTCTCAATTATCTCAGCTCATTTGCTTGGGGTCTCTCATTTTATGTCTCTGCTTTGCTGAGCAGTATATCTGTCCGGATAAAGAGTTACAGTCCGATGGAATACGTGTGCCGGGTTGTAAAAAATACAGATGCTGAATTAATTGACTGTGTGGCACTCAGCAGCTGATTGAGTTGATAATGGCGAGATCTGACCTTTTTCTAATTTCTAATTATGTGCATCTCGCCTGTGAGGAATACATGATTCTTATTCTAATGATGGTTAATGTCGCCGGCCTTTTCATCTCCTCTTTGCCATCGGCAGTGGTGGACAATTTACATAGGATTAGTAGCATTAAAATCATGTGAATACAACAAACAAACTTTAGGATGGGGAGGGGGGAGGGAAGGTGATATTTCAGAACTGTTTTGCATGTTCTCGACACAGCTATTTCTTGTAAGATTTTCCCACAGAAATTAAACAGGAATGAAAGTGCCCAAGAGAAGAATGTGAGAGGCAGAAATAATAATGTTTCACATAAAGGTAGCACATTACCTACAAGACATTACCTCAGTAATTGAGAGATGGCATAGCATAGTGGCTAAAAGGATGAGCTGCAGATGGGGAGGTCCCTGGTTTAAACTCCAACTTTGTCAAGACACTGCTTGTCAAGACACAGCCCCCCTACCCCATAATATGGGAATGATCACTGTACTACCTTGTTGTAAATATATCAATAAAGGACTTCGGGCATGGAACATGATTCTCCTGTTTTCCCCCCATGGCAGCCTCAAATGCCCTATGAAATCCTGTTCCTGTTCCTAGGGCGGCCGTCTTCCACAGGAACAGGATTGGATGGGGATAAGGAATCATGCTTCAAGGGGTGGAAATCCTTGAGTCCATGAAAATGTCTAGTCAAAATCCAAGACCAAACCTGGAAGTGTCATAGTGTAGCTCTAGGAATTGCTAGAAATTCTATGGTAGTTCTATGATTCCTAGAACTACCCTGTGATGTAGCAACATTCCATTCCCAACCAATGTCCCCATCGCCAACCCTCCTGCCAGCTACCAGATTGTCTGGCAACCCTAGCCTGGAGTTTTCCCAGAATTACAACTGTTCTCCCGACTACAGAGAAAAGTTTCTGTCAAGGAAATGGCAGCTTTGGAGGATGGATTCTATGGCATCACACACCTGCTGAGGACCTTCCCTTCCCCAAATTTTGCCCTCCCCAAGATCTGCCCCCAAATCTCCAGGAACTTCCCAAGCTGGAGTTGGCAACTCTATTCCAGGCCTCAGGCCAGGAAGATTCTGAGAAGCTGTTCATCTGTTCCAGCTTAGACTGCCTTCTCCAACCCTCAGCTCTGGTGGCACAAGATCAGGAAGCCCGTTCTTGACCTACCCAGCTTCTAGATTGAGCCCTGTGGGGAAGCAACAGCAGAGACGGAAGGAACCTAGATCTTGCAACATAAACAGCACATCTTCCAACATAAACAGTGCAGGACAAGAGGGACACACATGGTCATGTTTGCCCCATGAGAAAGAGCATTAGATTACATTTGATGATTAACCTACTTTGTATGAAACAACACTATTGGTCCACTGACTCTAACTGGCACTAGGGTTGCCAATTCTGGCATGGGAAATCACTGGAAATTTGGAGTGTGTGTGTTCCTGCGGAAGGTGGGGATCTCAGCAGGGTCTGATGCCACAGAGTCCACCCTTCAAAGCAGCCATTTTCTCCAGGAGAATTAGACCATTTCCACAAAAGTGCAAACCTCCAAACTGATGTTCTTAAATAACTGAAGTTTGTAAAACTTTCCACACACAACTTTTTGCCTCCCCAAATTTAGTGCCCTGTTACCCTACGTTTCCGACTCCACTTTTCCCATGATTCCCCCCCTTCAGATCTGAACTCAGTTTTCTAGTGAGAAATGCCTGATGTCAAATTTTGTTCCCCACCACCCTTTTGTGTAATCAGTGTCATGTTTTCACTCCCTCCTGTCCCCCTGCTATTTTTTAAAAGCATAATGTTGATTGTGTTACAACACTCCCCCCCCCCCCCCCCCGCAAGTTATAATATAGCAATATTAGAACGTTGGGACAAAACAGGCAGCGAGATTTCATGTAGCTTTCTCCATGCAATTACCTATCCATGAAGTTCCCTTCCTTTCATTTTTTTTGGTGGATAAGTTTTGATACCACACGCTTGTATTGTTTCTTCATCCCCCCCCCCCCCCCCCGCTTCTCTTCTCCTATATCTCCCGGTGCTTTTTTTTATACAATGTTATGATGTTATAACATTACTGCATATGCAAAAAAAGGAGGTTCTGCTGCTGCTGAAGTACACGAGGATACATTTAGTGTGCTTCATAATTACTGAATAACACTGTTATGAATTAGTGTATCAAGTTTGATGATTGCCAGCCATTTTCTTAAGTGGCAACTAAGGAGGAGTGGGGGACCTTTGAAATGGCAGCAACTAAGCTGTTCCCCAGGATATATCAAGCATTTATTTACAATGTTATGATGTTATAACACTACTGCACATGTACAAAAAAAAGGTTCCATTGCTGACAAAGTACATGATGACACAATTAGTGTGCTTCATAATTATTGAATAACACTGTTATGAATTGGTGCATCCAGTTTAACTATATTATGATGTTATAACATTACTAAAGGTAAAGGTAAAAGTTTCCCTTGCTCAAAAGCTAGTTGAATCCAACTCTAGGGAGCGGTGTTCATCTCTGTTTCCAAGCTGAAGAGCCAGCACTGTCTGAAAACTTTTTCTGTGGTCATGTGGCCGGCATGACTAAATGCTGAGGTGCATGGAACGTTACTGCACATGCACAAAAAAGAGAGGAGGTTCCGTCACTGATGGCAGTACATGATGACATGGCCACACATCCCCTTTCCAAAGGAAGTGCAGAACACATGGGGAGGGTTGGGATCTGAATTTAAGGAAAAATTCCCCCAAATAAATGTCCTTTCGTGGAAGTGGTGCCACAAAGTAGGAGCATCAGCTGGGGAGCCAACTCGCCGGGAAACAGCAGCAACACTGAGGTGTGGAAAAAGTCCCAATCTCTGTCGCCTGGAGATCAGCTGTAATTCCGGGAGAACTCCAGGCCCCACCTTGAGACTGGCAACCCTTCTGGCAGCAACTTTCCAAGTCTTTCCCAAAACTTGCTACCTCAGATCCTTCAACTGGAGATGCTGGAGCTTTCTCTTGGAAGGCATGTGCTCCTTCAGTGACTCACAGTCCCTGCTAGGTGGTAGGGCCAGCGTGGTGTGGTGGTTAGAATGTTGGACTGGGATTTGGAAGACCCAGGTTCAAATCCCCATTTTCCTATGTCCATTGTAGTGGTAAAATGGGTGGGTGGTGGGGAAGGCTATCTGTGGTGGCATGGAGAAAATGCCTGACAGAATTGAGTTGCTGTACACATTGCTCCCACCCCCACCCCGTCCTGCCAAGGTGACAGTGAGGCACACATAAGTGACTGTGAGTGGATTACACATGACAGCCATACTGAGCAAACCCATCATTGAGAGAGCATATTTGGCAGATTAGGAGGGGTGGCAATAGCACGTTTTTAGTTATGTTTTGTAATCTCTTTGCTTTTGGAGTTCTACGGCAGATGCTAAAATTTGCAGTCAGAAACCCATACACAACATAAACGGAATTTCTGTTAAAATACAAAGAATCCTCACAACTCTTAAGAGTTTAAGAAAAGACCTAATAAAGTACCTACAAGTCTGAGCAGCACTATGAAGTCCTTTCACTCCCCTGTTTAAGAGAAGGTTTGCTTTTGACAAACATCCCACACTTGGTTACTATTGCAGAATGATCAACATTCAGCTCGTGGCAGAGGCCCAAAAGAATAATTAAAAGACAGCTTATAAAAAAGGTGTAGGAATACCATCAGCACTTTATTTATGACACCCATTTCTCAAGTGACATCTGCTCATGTCAAGGGGTAGGGGGAAAGATAAGGATATAACATCAGCCAGAGTTTGAATTTATTTACTGTGAGGGATCTTGCCTGGAAACTGAAGCAGTGATGGGAATGGTAGAAAAAACAAGGTACTTATATCCCTCTCCTGCACCATCTCCTTGCAAACAATCACTGAAAAGCTGTTTATCCTCCTTTTTTACACTGCTGGTTGGCCGTCATTGGCAGCACAACTTCAAAGTTTCTAGAGTTGCCAATTCTGGAATGGGAAATTACTGGACATTTGAGGGTGGAGCTTGGGGGAAGGTTGGGTTTGGGAAGAGATAATTTTCTCCAGGGGAACCAATCTGTATAGTCTGGAAATCAGTCGTAATTCTGGGAGCTCTCCAAACCCCACCAGTAGAGTTGGCAACCCTACTTTAACCATCTTTATAGTTTGGTATATTTAAGGAAGCATCTTCTCCCACACGTACCCTCCTCCCACACATTGGGATCTAGCAGCAACAATTTATTGCAAGTATCTGAGACTGCGAAACTAGTAGCGGCTGAGGGCTTTCTCTGTTATACTCCCAAGACTGCACTTAACTTTGACAAGAAATCCACAAGATCTGGGTCCACGTACAGAAAGAATAGGGGCTTCTACAAATCTGGAGTACCCCTCCTGTGGACAGCAGAAACATCTTAGATTAAAAAGAAGGGGATAAAAGGAAAAAATTTAAAATAAATAAATAAAATGCTGAGATCTCTTGAAATCTTGGCTGCCTTTTTAGATCATGTGGGCAATGGCAGAGGACAGTTTGTGGTTGCCTAGACCAGGGGTCCTCAACATGGGGCTGTGAGTACCATGATGCCCACTATGGCTGCCAGGTTCCCCCAGCCACTGGCAGGGGATGTGGGAGTAGGGTTGCCAGATCCAGGATGGGAATCTCCTGGAGATTTGGAGATGGAGCGTGAGAAGGGCAGGGATCTCAGTGGAGTACAATACCATAGAGTCCACCCTCCAAAGGATCCCTTTTCTCCGGAACTGATTTTTATAGTCTGGAGATGAGCTGTAATTCTGGAGGATCCCCAGGCCCCACTTGGAGGCTGGCATCCCTAGTACCCACCAATATTTTTCCCAGCACCAACCAGATGTTTTTAGAACGTGGGTGGGGCCAGATAGGGCTTCTACCCCACTGAATGGCCACTGTAGATCTGATTGGCTGTGCAGATTTTTAATATGTTGCTTTGGCAGCAGCTGCCACTAGGGGTGTGCGCTTGGTATATACTGAGCCAAATAAATACCCAAAAAATACTGCTAACATATTTTTCTGGGGTATTTATTCAGCTGAATACAGATTAGACAATCTGATTCGGCTACCAAAAATAGCCATGCTCGAACAAAAGCCAATATTATTTGGCTTTTATTTGGGCAAGGCTAGAATTTGGGCACCTTCTGAGTTCACTTGCCAAGTTGTGCCGCCCTAGCAGTGCGACTCGTCGAGTTCAGAAGGCATTTAGAATTTCTATGTCTTCAGTTCACTTGCTGAGTCACACCGCCGTGGTGAGTGAAATTCTCCATTATACCGTCCCCGTAGGGTATAATGGAGCTGAATAAATTCAGGTTTCTTGAATATTTACCTGAATACCAATACAATACCAATACTGGTATTTGGGAATATTCGGGAATGCTGATATTTTGGGGGTCCAGTAAACCTGAATGGGGGAAAAAACTGGGTGTTTTTTTTGCATACCCCTAGCTCCCACCACTGCACAAGGATCTTCACTGTGTCTGAAAGAAAGAGCTGCAGCAGCCATTTTGTGGCAGTCTCTGCCTCCTACAGCAGCCATTTTGTGGCTGTGCCCACCACGTTGTGTCAAAATTCCAAAGGTGCCTGCAGGCTCAAAAAGGTTGGGGACCCTGGCCTGGATTATCCAAAATATCTAGTGCAGTTTCATTTTGAAAACTCAAGTGAGTTGTGGAGAGGGAGAAGGCAAGCAGACAAGATAAGCAGGGAGATGGAGCGGAGGAAGCAAAACCAGAGTAGAGGAAGGGAGAAAAGTATAGCAAGAGCAGAGGGGTGAAGGGGCTTGAGGGAGAGAAGGTAGTGGGAAAAGGGGTGAAGCTTTGAGGGCTGCAAGAGGGGGGGAAGGGAGGCTGGAAAAGGAGGAGGACCAGTGCATAGCTTTGCCATGGCTTATGCTTGGGAAATTCCAGTGTGTAGGCTTGGGAAATTCCTGGAGATTTGGGGGCACTGTCTGGGGAGAACACAGTTTGGATGTTCCTGACACAGTTATTCTTGTAGGATTTTCCCACATAAATGTAACAGTAATGGAAGAACCCTGTAGAGTAAAAGGACTGGAAGAAATAATATTTCATATAAAGCCAACATCTTACATACAAGGTGTTACCTCAGTAATTGGGAAATAGAATAGTACAATAGCTAAAAAAATGAGCTGCAGACTGAGGTCCCTCATTTAAACAACTCTGTCAAGACACTCTTAGCACCCCCCTTGTAATATCAGGGATCATAACACTGGCCTACTTTACAAGGTTGTTGTAAAGATATCAACAATCATTTATATGACACATTTTCTAAATAGTGTTATTATTACAGCTATGAAACAGAAGTGCATATAGCATATATATTGCATATAGCATTTGAGGCTGAGAGGAAAATGGCTTGCCTGAATCTATGTAAGCAGAGGTCACTGGTGGGATGAGATCTGAACCTGGAGCAATGCCTCTCACTGTCCATTTTCTTTACCACTACATTAAACCAGGTGTGTCTTCAGAGGGATTTGCACAAGAATAATCATCTACAGACTGAAATAAATCAGTCACAAATTGCATATGGTTACCATCCATATGTACGTAAGCACTGTCACCCCAGCAAGAAGCTTTCAAGGCAAGTGAAAAGTAGAGATCATTTGCTATTGCCTTCCCCTGCAGACTCCCCCTTAGCAGTTGCTTATCCAAGTACCAACCCTATTTATCTTCTGAGATTTGATGAGATCAGGCTATACCATGCCGACTGCCCTCCATGTTTACCATACACACCTATATTCACGCTTTACCGAAAGGAAGTTATACGCTCTATCCCTTCTCTCTCTCATTCACACACAAGTAAAGCTCCTTCAAGCAGATCCTGGTAAGGCACAGTATAATTAACTTAAATAAATAAACACACTGCACTAGAATTAAGACGATTTTGTCATAGTGATCCACCCTAGGGTGATGCCATGGAGCCCATACTCCGAAGCTGCCATTTCTTCTGGGGGAATGGATCTCTGTAGTCCGGAGATTAGTTGAAATCTGGGGAAAAGCCAGGCTTCACTTGAAAATTGGTAACCTTGCCCACAGGAGGTGGGTGAAAAGATTCCTCCCCAAAGTCCTTGTGGGTCCCCTGCTTGTTGGCTATGTCCAACTTTTCAAGCATTCATAAAGCCCATTGACCATGACCATGACACTGAAATGGGTCTGGTAAATATAATCCTGAAAAGATATGAGGCAAGATAATTTTGATTAATGAAAATCTAAATTGCTTGGAATGTATTTGAGATCTGTTCCCCCTCCCCAGTTTGAGGCCACTTGTCATAGCATTCTGCTTGAGCCGTAGCATTATGCAAACAAAAATTTGGGCCACAACATCAAGAAATGCATAAATAGGATTGGACAATTAAATGAATTTTTGCTCCAAGCAAAATGCCATTTCGTCACTCAAAGCTGTTTTCTTCTTTGATTCGGAGGCAGCGGGGAGACATACTGGGAGTAATAACCAAATGGCTATTTACTTCTACAGAGCTGATCCAACTCAGTTTTGTCTTTCCTGCACTGCCAGCCCTTCTAAGCGTGCAATCCCAGATTGGTATTCATGAGTAAATGTCCAGATCCTATTTTGAAAATCCTGGCCCGAAGAGGCGTTTATTTAAAATGTCTTGGTGCCAGACAACGTGCCTTCAAGGTGGCTAACAACAAAAGACCATTTAAAGCCCAAACAAATATAAGATTTAAGTACAATAAAATCCCTGATTTTTTTTAAAAAAGGAGTTTGCCCTTTTAATAAAACTTTAAAGTGAGGAAGTTTAAAAAGAACAAGAGTAGAGGTAGGGCATTAAGATTACGACAAAGTATTTGATGGGCCTTTGTGGCCAGTTGGTGTAGTGGTTAAGTGTGCGGACTCTAATCTGGGAGAACCGGGTTTGATTCCTCAGTCCTCCACTTGCACCTGCTGGATGACCTTGGGCAAGCCATAGTTCTGGCACAGTTCTTGAAAAAGAGCAGTTTCTGTCGGAGGTCTCTCAGCCCCACCTACCTCTGAGTGTCTGTTGTGGGGAGGGGAAGGGAAAGGAGTTTGTAAGCTGCTCTGAGACTCCCTTGGGTATTGAAGGGCAGGGTATGAATCCAATCTCTTCTCCTCCTCCTCTTATTCCTTAAGGGCCATAGGATCTTTTCCTTCCCCTCATGCTGAAAGTTGAGCTGAAATATTTATAAGTAGGGTCACCAACCTCCAGGTGGTACCTGGCAGTCTCCCACTATTACTATTAATCTCCAGACAATCAAGATCAGTTCCCCTAGAGGAAATGGCTGCTTTGGAAGATGGACTCTATGGCTAAGACCCTGCTCATCGCGTAAAGCACTTAAGCTTCCCTTTGTCTCAGCTCTTCTAATTCATTCAATTGCCACAGTTTGCATGTCTTTTTGGCAATGATAATGTCTGATACTGCTGGACTGAAAACAAAAAATAGAAGTTTTCAGGAGGAAATGGAATACACCTTGCCTTCTACAGCCTGAGCTGGCAGAGGGAATAATGGGTGTATTTTACCAGGACCCAAAGGTGTATGTGTGTATGGGAGAGGCATTCTCTTTGCTGGGCTACAAGCCCATTACCATGATATGGTCTATTTATGATAGTTCGGAAATAAAATAGACATTTTACAATTCATGCGTTCACATGTGTTGAAATCAGGGAAGGGGGTGCATGCTGAAAGTTTGGCCTGAGCCCTGAGAAATGACATCGGGGCCCTGGTGGCTCAACAGGAAGAGCTTCAGCCACCAGCCACTGGCTTGCATGGTTGAGTGGCAAACGTATCCTCAGTCTTTCCAGCATTTAACTATGCTCCAAGATGGAAGTAAGGTAGTTCCTGCTTGAGCAATGGAAGCAGAGCTCGAGTGATAGCATGAGAATGACCCAGCCAGCCTCACAGGAAGCCCACAGCTGCCCTGCAGCGCTCCCAGTCTCACAGGCCTGGCTTCTCCTCTGACATGGAATCCCTTGGATAAATAACACAGAATGCTGAAATAAGAACAGTGAACTTTAATATAATCTGTGCAAAAATAGCAAAAGGGTGTCGCAGCAAGCTGACTGACTGTGCATAAAAATCCTGAAACACAAGAAGAAACCAGGTATTTAACCCATTGTGTACTCAAAATAGACCTAATAGCCCAGACTAACCCTATCTCTCTCGCCAGCGCTTGGAAGCTAGGCAGGGCTGACCACAGTTAATACTTGGATTGGAGACCACCAAGGAAGACTAGGGTTGTGATGCAGAGAACCACATCTACTTACCTTGCCTTGAAAACCCCATGAGGTGGAATTTCCTGAGCTAGCCATGAGTCAATTGCGACTTGACAAACACACTTTACTTTTTTATACTCCCCCCCCCCCGCAACCCTCTTTAGGTTAGCTCCTTCACAGGTCCCCTCTATCCTCATCTGAAGCTGGCTCTCCCAGATCCTAGTCCGACACTAACCACTACACCACACTGGCCTCTTGAGCTCTTCCTGGGAACAGGGTATGTGCAACCTAATGAAAATGGGAAAATATGGAGATTGCTCAGAGAGTATTGTTGGGGAAAGAAGAAAGTTTAGAATTCTATTTCAGTATTCTGCAGATTGCCTTTGTCTTCTAACTGTACTGCAGTTTTCTGTTGGTTTTTCTTGGAAGGAAGCATAGAAGCCATCAGATCTTAAAGATAACACAAACTGGCTAGGAAAGAGGGATTATACTAGCCCAGATTATCAGTGCATTCAAAGTGTGGTTACTGAGCCTTAACAGTGTTCTGACTATTCAAAGCTACATGCTCCATTTTGCACAATAATGGAACTAGCCAATCCCAGTATATGGATTTGCATAATGATTACCGGTGAGAGATTATGCAAATCAGACAGCCATTACCTATCACAGAGCAGGAAATATAAGTATGGGAAGCTGTGTAGTATTTTTAAGGTCCTGAATCAGATAGGACATATTCAAAATGATGCAAGAAACTTGCTCTCACAGAGGAAATGCCACTATCTACATGGTTAACCACAAAATTTTAACTATCAAAATTTCTTATGCCTTCTTCATCCCCCTGCAGTCCTAGAATAGCAGAGATCCAGATCCAAAAATCATAACCCTGCTTCACAGGATGGACTCTATGGCATTAATCCTGCTGAGGTCCCTCCCCTCCCAAGCTCCACTGTCCCTGGGCTCCACTTCTGAAATCTCTAGGAGTTTCCCAACCCAGAGTTGAAAACCCTGGTGGTAATGTACAATGAAATGTTTTTCTATCTGTACTGCCTTTAAATGGATTTCTGAAGGGACTGAGATTGCTGTTGCCAAGTTCTTAGCTGTGTTTTATTGAACTGATTTGTTCTGCGTTCATCACTGAAGATTTTAGTACAGTTGTAGTTTTTAAGCCACCTTGGGTACTCTGAAGAGCAGGAGATAAGTTATTCAAATAAAATTCAATTAAAGGCAGTGAAACCCATTTTGTCAATGACAGATGAATTACTGCTGTGGACTTTTTTAAGAGAAGAGAAGAGATTGGATTTATACCCCGCCCTTCACTACTGAAGGAGTCTCAGAATGGCTTACAATCTCCTTTCCCTTCCCCTCCCCACAACAGACACCCTGTGAGGTAGGTAGGGCTGAGAAAGCTCTCTCGAGAACTGCCCTTGAGAGAGCAGCTCTGAGAGAACTTGTGACTGACCCAAGGTCATACCAGCAGCTGCACGTGGAGGAGTGGGGAATCAAAACTGGTTCTCCCAGATTAGAGTCTGCACTCCTAACCTCTACACCACCATGTTTTACTGCATTTCTGCTTGTTTTAGCACTAAAGTGTTCCAAGTTTATTATTAAATATTAATTTTAATATGACTGAAGTGTTTAAATGGTATTTCTCTTGAAAGTCCCACCTCAAGGAGAAGAAAGGTGGCGTATATTATCCAAATAAGGGAATAAAAATAAAATAAATTGATGCAAGTCAGAGGTGGTAATAAAACTCATTTTGCCAAGGGTGGTTTAATCTTCCCACTGATTTATTACAGTGTCCATTTTAGGAGGAACAATATATAATTTGCTAAGAGTCAGTCATAAGCGTGACTCTGGTACAGTAGAAGTGAGATGTCAGTACAGTTTCACACTCCCTTTGGGTTTAGGGGCTTGCTTCATAGTTGTGATAGAAGGCAGTTCTCCAAAGGAACTATTGGCAGAGTTAGATAAATGCCAGAAGTTTTCCTACCCCTTAGGCACAGAACTCTCTCCTCCAGGCTGGCTATTTCCTTCACAAAAATGTCAATTCCCAAACGAATCCATCCTCCCAAATTGCTCTAATATAACAGATCATCACAACCTTCTGAGAAGACAGCTGTAAAAAAATCTCCAGCACAAATGACGTCTGGCTCTCTTGCAAGCAGGCTACCCTAAAGCAAAATAAAACAGATATATGCAGATTTGCTTAATTGACCTAACTTATTCTACCAACGGAAACTGTATTTCCTTGCAGTTAAACGTAAGATGCCTGCAGCTCATGAGCCAGGGGGGATACCTTGGGCTCAAAACAGTATATTAAGTGGACTGTGACAGATTCAGGCAAGAACATTACCAGGTTGTCCAGCTCAGGGTCATCACTGAAGAATGGTTTGTGCTCCTGTTCTTGCTGGTGTACGAAATTCTCAATGTCTACATCGAAGCTGGCGGAGGTGATGCACTCGGAGCCCTGCGTCGCCTGCTCACACTTCTCAAACAGCAGCGTCAGAAGGGGGAATAGAGGATGCCTGAAGATACAGGAAAATGCAAGATCATTTCTGGGACTACAACAAGTCACCACGGGGGGCTAGCCAGTCCTATTTCCTCAGTGCGCAAAGCAGCAATCTAGCATATACTCAACTCAGCTACACAAGGCTGGTGCGTCTTTCTCCATTGCTATCCTTGGCTCCCTGACTGTTCCATTCAGATCAGTTTTGGGGTTCAGGGATTTCTAACCCTTCCAACATTCCATCAAAAACTACCCACAAAAGAAGGTCAAATAAAAGCATAAGTACAATGCAGCTGAATCAGACCAAAAAGTTTATTTAGTACAGAGGAGGGAAATGGTGGATAGCAAATGGCAGTTGGAGCATAAGATGCCTTCTTTAATCTAATCAAAACTACAGTCTCCCCCCAAACTGCTTTTTAAAAAATTTCTGTAGGGCATCATTTCAAATATTTGTGTAACTGTAGCTTGCCTCTTAACTGGGACCTGTTATGCTGCAAAAAAGCAGGAATTGGGCTTTGGAATTTTTGAGGTGGTAGAATTTCTTGGACCACTTCAGTTTACAGTGGGAAGAAGATCACATTTGTGAATAATCCCTATGTAAACAATTATCTGCTTGCAGAATATTGGCACCACAGAGAATCAACTGGACTAACAACCTGCCTCTCTCTGTCTGTCTCTGAAAAGCAAGAAATGGCATTGATATAGCCTGAAACTGTACAGTGTGTTGTACCACCCCAGGATTTTACCACTACATTTTCCTGCATATGTAGACAAGGCATAATATAAATAGGAAGAAGATTTTATCCTGGCCATTTAGGCTCAAGGGGAAGCATTTAAATGTACTGACCCCCCTACATGCATTTGCTGTTCCTTAAGGAATGGTCATGCAATAATGGCTCCTGAGTAGTAGGTCTGAAGGTACATCATAGGCATAAACTACCGGGGGGCTCGAGCCACCCTTGAAATTTCCCAGGAGGGACTGAGCCCCCCCGGGAAAACGTAGTGCCTGCTGTTGTGCCTTGCCACTGCGCCTTGCCGCCGCGCCTCCCCAGGCCCTGCCGAAGCCCGGCAGCCGCTGCTGCCTCTCTCCCCCCCCCACCCCCCGGCCTGGCCACTCCTCCATCCTTCCCTCTCCTTCCCTCTTTTCCAGGTGAAATGCCCAGTGTGGTGGCGTCATCCGGAAGTGACGCCATCATGCTGGGCACATTGCTAGGCGACGCTCTAGCAATCGCCCTGAAACTCTATGGCACCACAGAGGGAAGGAGTGGCCAGGGCGGGGGGGGGGGGGGAGAGGCACCAGCGGCTGGTGGGCCTTGGAAAGGCCCGGGAAGGCGCGGCGGTTTCCCAGGGGAGGGGGAACATCGCCCCAGTGAGCGCATGTGCTTTGCGCGCACGCTAAAGAGGCCCCCCCTCAGAATTTTCAAAACTTTACGCCCCTGAGGTACATGATACAAGAATCTCATTGAAACTGAACTTGTCTGGAACTGATCAGTACTTGAATGGGAGACCTCCTGGGAAACCTACATATATAGGTTCAGGTGGGTAGCCATGTTGGTTTGATGCAGCAGAACAAAGTTTGAGTGCAGTGGCACCTTTAACACCGACAAAATTAAATTCAAGGTATAAGCTTTCTTGTGCAAGCACACTTCTTCAGATACATATATAGTGTGCAGTTCAGTGATGTTAGTATATAAATATACAACTCTGAATGTGTAGACCAGCATTCAGTCACATAACGGGTTTTAAGTTTAAGTGTTCCCGTCATGATGTCAATGACTTCTGTGTGTTCCACATTTTTACACCTCTTCCACAGCCTCAGAGCAATCTTGCTACCAATCACTTGGGAACTAACAAGATTCTGTCCTACTTATCATTTATAGATCATGTTTAATTTGGAAAGTGGTCTAGAAATATTATTGTGTTTTGTCCTCCAAAATGTTTTCTTATTTCCCATTTTCACAGATGGGGAGACGAGTTCCATTAAGACACAAGCTATTCAGTCTTGTACAGAGTTGTGTGTGTGTAAAGTACCGTCAAGTCGCAGCTAACTTACAGTGACCCTGTAGGGTTTTCAAGGCAAGAGAAGTTCAGAGGTGGTTTGCCAGTGCCTGCCTCTGTTTAGCAACCCTAGTATTCCCATCCAAATACTAACCAGAGCTGACCCTGCTTAGCTTCTGAGATAAGGCTGGTCTGGACAATCCAGGGCAGGGTTGTACAGTTACTCCACTCTAAGCCCATTGATTTTAGTGGGCTTAAACTTGGCTTCAGTCTGGTAATTCTTCATGGGATTTCACTTAAAGTGACATGCCTAAGGCCATATACTGGCTCATTTTGGACCAGTGTGCAAAGCTACAATTTGCTTTAATCATTAGGGTTGCCAAGTCCTACCTTTTGTTTAGCGGGGGGAGTCCTTGCTGGCATGGGAATTTTCTGGTGCACGCGCCAAGCATGCGCCGTGATGACATCACCTGGAAGTGAGTCATCACGTTGGGCACATTGGGACGGGACCTCTGTAATTCAAGGGAAAACCATAGAGTTTTCCCTCGAATTATAGAGCATCCCCCCCAAACGTGCCCGATGTGATGACGTCACCTCTGGGTGATGTCATTACAATGGGCACATTGCCACAGCCTGGCAATTTGGGGGAGGGGTTCCCCCGGCGGCCCAATCTGGCAACAATGCATATCAGGAACATTGTGGGTAATGTATAGCCCCATTGGTGGGCTTCTGGTATATGGGGTATAAGAAATAAAAAAGAGCAGCTACAATTGGTCATTTTGAGCATCATGTCTAAATCACAGTAAGTCTGAAATTTCAAATCATTGGTTCTGGTTCCAAGGAAATTTTGAACCATGAATTATCAATTATATGAAAACACCGTTAACTGTTCATAACAGGGTTGCCAAGTCTAGGTTGGAAAATACCTGAAGACTTTGGGGGTGGACCCAGGAAAAGGGTGGGGTTTGGGGAGGGGCCTCAGCATGGTACAATCCCATAGAGTCCACCCTTCAAAGCAGCCATTTTCTCCAGGTGAGCTGAACTCTGTCTCCTGGGGAGCAGTTGTAAAAGTGGGAGATCTCCAGGCCCCACCTGGAGGCTGGCAACCCTAGTTCATAACCATGGTTGACCTGATGTCTGAACTCAGCTGAAACACAGGTAGGAAATGAAGCAGATTCTTCTCGGTCAAATCTGTGTATTGGACTCCACTGGTCTCACAGCTGTATCCCCAAGCAAGTACCAGTCTCCCAAAAGTTTACATATCCAATCTAGGGTCGCCAGCCTCCAGAGATCAGCTCCTCTGGATAAAATGGTAGCTTTGAAAGGTGGGCTCTATGGCATTGTACCATGCTGAGGCCTCTCCCATCCCCTCCCCTCCCCAAACCCCAACCTTTCCTGGATCAACCAGATATATTCCAACCCAGACCTGGCAACCCTAATCCAATCACATCTCACTCAGGGCTGCTTCATATAACATGTTGCTGCAAACAATTGTGACCAGATGTTTCTAGGCACATTCTTGATAACTTAATGCCATAAGTGCACAAAGGGTCAAACAGTAGCTCAAGGAAGAGAAATAAGGCATATTTAGCACCCAGTGCCCAAATTTAAGAGGCCCTGTGGTACCCTGACAACACCAGTAAAGAACAGTCCCCAGGGCCATGTTGACATGCACAGCTTCGCCATGTCTGCTGCTAATCATAGTCTGAAAATCAAGTGATTGCAGCAGCAAAAAGGAGGTTCTTAGGTCTGATTTTAAAAGCAATTCTGGTGAGGCAAAGGATCCATGTGATTCTGTATGTGCCCAGAGTCTCATTTAAACTGGGCTGCTACCCATGCAAATCAGCTACATGAGCTTTGCTGGCATGCCAGAGATCCATAGCCTTGGTAGTACTGTGATAAAGTTCTAAACATGTGCTGTTGAACAAGATGCTGGGTGTAGGTAACAACACATGGATGAGTTCTTTTGCCTTCCTGGAGTCATGTATAAATTAGGCTTGGATACGCTGGAGTAGGGTTGCCAAGTCCAGGTTGGAATATACCTGGGGACTAGGGTTGCCAAGTCTCTTAACCTTACCGGCAGGGGGGAGTCCTCTGCTGGCCGGGCGACGTCACCGGAAGTGACGTCAGCACGTCGGGGGCATTGCCAGGGCAACGCTCTGGCAATCGCCCCAAAACTCTATGGTATCATAGAGTTTTGAGGCGATTGCCAGAGCGTTGCCCTGGCAACACCCTGACGTGATGGCGTCACTTCCGGTGACGTCGCCCGGCACGGGGGAAGTCGTCCAGGCTGGACGACTTCAGGGGTGGGGTTTCCCCCGCCGGCCGAATGCTGGCCGGCGGATCGGGAACCCCTGTAGCGGGGGATCCCCCGCCCCCCGGGCTGACTTGGCAGCCCTACTGGGGACTTTGGGGGTGGAGCCAGAAGGTGGGGTTTGGGGAGGGGAGGGGCCTCATCATGGTATAATCCCATAGAGTCCACCCTTCAAAGCAGCCATTTTCTCCAGGGGAACTGATCTCTGTCAGCTGGAGATCAGTTGTAAAAGCGGGAGATCCCCAGGCCCCACCTGGAGCCTGGCAACCCTACGCTGGAGTCACAGATAACGGGGAAAGACAACACAGAGGAAACTTTTCTTTAAGAGGAAGTCCTGCCTCCAGATTTGGGAAGTGACATCACGGTCACAGAAACAGCTCCTTCACAAGTATCAAACATTAGTCAGGTGTCCATAGGCCCAAAGCCAAAAATGGTTACACAAAAATGGCCCCATCACATATTATTAAATGACTGAAGTTCTGTTGCTGTCACATACCCAACTATCTCAAGGGAAAAAGAATCAGGAATACTCATTATCTGTATCATGTCTTGCAGACAGGACTGAGCCAGGAACGAAAAGGGTTGCATCAATCTACAGCAAAACAAAATACCCAGAGGTAGCGCAGAAGAGTGGTTGGTGCATTTGGAACTGTACAATAATATATTTTCCTTCAGAGAGAACAGTTTCTCCTTTTCTTTTGCCTTCTTACCATATTCCTGGGTTAAGCCCTAGAACTGCGTAATTCATAATTAAACTACATTGCAAGGCTCCTGTACAATGATTCCCCCCCCTTTGTATCACAACACCATTCTCCTCTGTGAGCTTTTACAAGGCAGGTCCGATTATTTTCTTTTCTGGCAAATTTTAGACTAGTGCTGTGCTACATTTTCTCCAAATAAAGTTAGTATCCTTTATACATGGTATAAAGGTTCCACTTGGCTACTGGTGGTAGATGGGGGATGGGGTTGCCAGCTCCAGGTTGGGAAACTCCTGGAGATTTGGGGAGGGGACCTGGGGAGGACAAGGACTTCAGTGGGTACAGTGCTATAGAGTCCACCCTCCAAGGCCCATAGCAAGAACATTTTTATTGGAGGGACCAAGGAGTACAGTGGTGGTCAGCCCATCATTATTTATTTACTTTGTTATTTATTTATTTATACTTTATTAGTTATTTACCAATTTTCTGCCTGAGACTCAAGGTGGATTACACGGTAATTGAACAGCATGAGAGATCTAATACATAACGCAATAGGATTAGGCTTACAAAAATTACAAAATGCAAAAAAAGTATCAAACATGTTATGTCAAGCAATGGAGAAAATGGAATTACAAAAATATAAACAATGCTGTAAGAGCATGATAGAACATACAACAAATCAATAATATATAGCGTACGCTGTGGCAAAGACTACAGTCTTGTTCTGTATATAAAATGCCCTTCCAAGCAGTTGTTTTACATAGTTTGCAGAATTAAAGAAGTGTGAGAGATTTGAGAGCCAGTTTGGTGTAGTGGTTAAGTGCGCAGACTCTAATCTGGGAGAACCAGGTTTGATTCCCCACTCCTCAACTTGCACCTGCTGGATGACCTTGGACAAGCCATAGTTCTGGCACAGCTGTTCTTGAAAAAGAGCAGTTTCTGTCAGAGCTCTCTCAGCCCCACCTACCTCACAGGGTGTCTGTTGTGGGAAGGGGAAGGGAAAGGAGATTGTAAACTGCTCTGAGACTCCTTTGGATAGTGAAGGGCGGAGTATAAATCCAATCTCTTCTCTTCTTCTTCTTCTTCTTCTCTTCTTCCAGTTACTGAAACCTGAAACTGAAAATTCAACCCTGTTTTCTCACAAGGGAGGGTGGGATAAAAATCTAACTAACTAACTAACTAATTAAAATAAATAAATGGTGCCACCCTACAAACGGGAAAGATTAGCAACTGCCCATACACACATATTTTCAGTTGTGGCTCCCATTTGTGGAATGGCCTTTCTGAGGAAGTCAGGAAAACTTTCACCCTTTTATCATTCTGCCAACTATGTAAAACAGAAAGGTTCAAGAGGGCCTTTAAAAAATGGTAATAAGGCTATAGGATAATGGAATGGTTCAGGAAGGAGCTTTTATAAAATGAACAGGACTGTACTATCTGTTTCCTGTATGTATTATCCTGCTTTCACTGCAGTGCTTTCTACCTTTGTAACATCATTTTCTGCATTGCTTGACATACCATATGTAATTATTTTTGTTCTGTTTCAAATTGCTATAATCCTAGTCTTATTGCATTGTTTATTAGATGTCTCATGTGAATTCTTGCATTGACTTACACTGTGTAATCCATTTTGAGTCTCAGTGAGGAAGGTAGACTACATATAAAGTAAAATAAATAAAAGTGCTCAGGATCAGGTTGTGAGTAGGATTCTTTTTTTAAGTGAACAAACACAGGGTCAAGCAACAGTAGCATGATCCCTGAGGTGGCCAGAGGTGGGATCCTTTCCCAGTAACTTTCCATCTTCAGAGCAAACACCACAACCTTCCGCTGTGAATGAGATTCGTGTGGATTAGCTTATATTAGCAAAAGAAGATTTGTGCTCACTTATCTCTGGACCTAAATTCCTTATTATTCGTCTCCTGTTCTGTCAAAAATAATTTCCCCAGCAAATAAGAGTTCTACAGGACTATTGTGAAACACTGTCCTGTCCTCTCTGTCTTTTTTTCTTCTGAGTCTGCTACAACACCTTTTTAATCCCTTCATTCCTTAATTCTCTCTCTCTGCTTTACTCCAACATGATTTCACTCCCCCCACCCTGCAGGCTTTTAAAATCAGGACTCTTCAGCCTGCTAACAGCTAGTTCTGTTCTAGCCAATTGCATAGAGAATTCACCCTTGGAAGATTTATGACAGGATTCACACTTTTAACCTTAACTCCTTCCTTTTTTACATAGCACGTTTAAACCTGAAAGACGTGTGACAAATTTTACACCAACCTCTAATGCTGATTGGAGGGGCATGACAAATGATTGATTGGGCACTACCCCCCTTTTGCACATCGTGGCTATGGGCCTGCAAGCACTCGTTTTCTCCAGGGAAACTGATCAAGATAAGCTGTAATTCCAGGGGGTCTCCAGGTCCCACCTGGAGGCTGGCATTACTAGCACAGGGACAACAAATGTTTCTTTTGGAAGTTAGCAAAATGCAAGTTTAGATAGCTGCGTGTGGAGAATTTAGGACTAGTTCCAATGCCATTTGAGCCAGAATACAGAAATTGATATCTAAAAGGGAAGGTTGAAAAGGAAGTTGCCCATCAACCAAAGATAGTAAACTTAATTTGGCTACTCATCTGCTATCTATTACCATATCAAAGGAAAGGCAAGAGATGCACTGAAAATAAATTAACTCCTCCACACCTCTGTGCAGTAATTTGGCTTCTAGCTTGCTTAGATTGGCAGCACAGATCTAATACGATATCAGATATTATATCTGCTTTCTCCCTTTTTCATATGTGGGGAATTGGAGAAACCAGATGCCTATTTTGCTCTGGGCTGAAATTCACTCTTTATTTAATCAAAGCGAGTGTGTTTTAATTTCTTTAAAGTCTGTTGTGTCTTGAATGCTTAGTGCTAAAGACGTCCCAGGAGTCCAGTGAGCTGAAAGATCTATTATACACATCAACAAATCACAGGAACCAACGGATTAGCCAAGCCTTCCAAGACCAAGACAAAGAGAAAGGCAGGTGAAGGGGTTAAACTCTGGTATAAGTCTTCATTTGCAGCTACTAATACTGCAGCATATTACAGTCTAATCTAGACTGATCCCAGTTTAATGCAAGATTCTTCAAGCCATGAGCGGAATACGAAAAAAAAAGCCTCAGTGGTCGTAATTTAGGCAGCCCTGCCGAGGCTTAGCTGAGGGATATGAAAGGCAAATTCCAGACGGTGTTATGAATTATTTCGCCTTATGAACCTTCCCACTCTCAACAGATGCCTGCTGCCATTTAAACAGCCACTAGATCAATTAGAAATGAAAGGCACAAATCGACCCTGCACAAGGGCACTAAATTACTAGGAACTAATAATCCAAGCAGTAATACCAGGTGGTAGGAGTTCAGCAATGCACCCCCCAACCTTTGCACACAGCACAAATTCCTTTTCAGTGTTATGGAGAGAATTAAAGTGCATACAGTGGGAAGAGACAAAGGAAGAGAGCAGTAGTTTGTAAACCTCTGGCAAAATCTTTGGCAAGCAAGCTCTTTTGACAAGGTTGTGGCCCCGGTACTCAAAAAGAACATGGAAATGCCAATCAGGACACCCACTGCCATCTTCCGAATGCAGCATGTAATTATTTACTAGCTATTATTCTTAAAAACAAAAATAAGTGGACCATTATGTCCATATTTATTTATTATCTAAAACATTTATATCTTACATTTCCCTAGGGGTCAAGGCAGTTAGGAGGACCAGCTGCTGCATTTAGAAATTAGAATTTAAGCAATAGCAAAAGCACAAGAGAATAGAGAGGTATGGAGTCCAGCAACAATACAATGAAATCCCCCCCCAATCATTCAGTCTTATTTTTGATCATGAAGGTGCTTCAGCAAGGCATTATAGGAATGCTGGCATAACACAGTCCATTTTAGTTGCTAGCCCTCTTTGGACAACCAATGGGTGATAGCTGAAGGTGCATTAGAAAATCAGGACCACTTCCCCAAGCAAAGCCATTCTATCTTTTGAACAGAACTGTTGTCCAAACCATGGGCGTCAACTACGGGGGGGCTCGAGGGCTTGAGCCTCCCCCGAAATTTCCCGGGGGGGGGCTCAGCCACCCCTGGCAAAATGGAGCGCCCGGTGGCCAGTCAGCCGGCCGTCGCCGCCTCTCCTTCCCCCCACCCCCGGCCTGCCCTCCTGCCTCCCTAGGGTGGGGGGGGGAGGCATCTGCGCCACCCCCGCACGCCCCGAGCGCGAGGCGGAGTGGGAGCCGGGGGCCCGCAAGGGTGATGCGCCGGCCGCCGGCGCCCGAGGTGAGGGGGGCGGGGAGCGCGGCGGGCGGGCGGGCACGGCTTGGGGAGGGAAGCAGCGGCGGCGGCTCCCTGGGGTGGGGTGGGGAAAGTGGCGGGGACATGGTCCCAAGCGCGCGCGCGCACGAGAGAGCCCCCCCCCGGGATTTAAAAAGTCTACGCCCCTGGTCCAAACTGTACATACGTAATGCCTGTTATGTACTACAACCCCCAACCACCTGTGAAGAGCCTTTTTGTAGACTCCATTCAAGAAATGTGGAGAGTGGGGCTGTGGTTCAGCAGCAGAGGAGTTACTTTGCATGCAGAAGGTCCCAGGTTCAGTCCTCAGCATCTCCAGTTAAAAGGATCAGGTGATGTGAAAGTTCTCAAAAAGAGACCCTGGAAAGCCGGTCAGAGTAGACAATACTGACTGGGATAGACCCCTAGTCTGATGCAGTACAAGATAGCTTCCTGTGTTCATGTGAATGGGACTGGTGGACATGATCCCCTCTCCCTGCCACTTATTATTTGTCAATACATGTTATTTGATGTGGATTACCAAAGTTAAGCAAGCCAACAAGACTGCCAGTGGTAGAGCCTATCTACAACAGGGGTCCCCAACCTTTTTGAGCCTGCAGGCACATTTGGAATTCTGACATAGTATGGTGGACGCAGCCACAAAATGCCTGCCACAGCTTACCTTCAGTCACACAGTGAATATCCTTGAACTGTGGTGGCAGTTGCTGCCAAAGCATTTTTTAAAAAAAAAAAACCCTGCAAAGCCAATCAAATCACTAATGGCCAGTCAGAAGCCTTGCTGGGCAAAAGCCCTATCTGGCCCCTCCCACTTTCTAAAAACACTTGGTGGTCCCTAGAAAAGGCATCGGCACACACCATGACACCCACGGGCAACACTCTGGGGACCCCAATCTACAGTATAAACATGTTATACTTGTTGGCCTTTTTCAGAGTTCCAAGTACATTCAATGAATGTGTATAGACAGGGAGTGGGAACATGGCAGCAAACTCTGAGTGTATTCACTGGAATGCATGCACAGAGCCTATATGCCCAAGGACATTATGGGTGTGCACTGTTCTCTCCACCCTCAAAAAGCAGGGTTCTCAGCTGTGTGCGCTCACTTGTGTGCATGGAAGCACCCCATGTGTATGTTCCAATGAATGTTTATAGAGCAAAGTGCTCTCTCTCTCTCTGTTCATTTATTATATGCACCAAGAATATCTGAAAGGGGTTTATATCTCCTGGGGCATAACTTGACTGTCTCCCTGCCCTGACACCAACAGTACTTTTATACATAAAATAAATTGGAAAGGGGAAAGTGTCTCAGCTGGCCATTTTTCTACCCATTCTAAACTGGACTGTATATTTGTCATGAAACTCTCCCCCTACCCCCCAATAGCAACCATAAGACTCCTGTTTAGTAATTCCTAAGGAAAGTGGGGGGGGGGGAGGAAAGTATAGTAGCAGCTTTATTGATCCCTCTGCCCACCTCACCCCAAGAAGGTCATTTCACCAATTGAGGCAGCATCAAACAGATGGCAGCTGCAAGCAGTTTTAGCTGCTCATTGTCAAGGGGGGAAGGAATGGATAGCCCTCAATGTGGTGGTACAGCAGGATGGCAGAGTAGGGTGAGAGATACCTGAGGGGAAGAAAGGTATGAAAAAGCCCAAGAAAAAACACAGCAAGCAGGCTAATATCACAGTTCAAAATACCAAATAGTCTTGTGACACCTTAAAGGACTAATGAATCTGACAAACTGTATCTGATGAATGGGAGCTCTAGCTAACAAAAGTTTATGCCACAAATTCATCCATCTTTAAATTACCATTAGCCTCAGTTGTTGACTTAAAAAGCCACCCTTCTGGAATGCATCACAATTCAAAAATCTGCAGGGACTGATCATGCATGTTCATGTGCACAGGGGAGCTCCCATTCATTCCCACAGAGAAAGCCAATATGTATTTTATTTATTTATTTATTCTTCAAATTTATATCCCGCCCTCCCCGCGAACGGGCTCAGGGCGGCTAACGGGCTCAGGGCGGCTAACAATGTATCCCCACATCAAAGGTATGTGCATGAGAAAAGCCAATTTTGGGCAGGAGAGCTCCTTGCATGCATCAGACTCAGGCCGATTCCACACAAGTGCTTTGCTTCAATTTCCTCCCGGGTTTAATTGGTCCGAATCAGTGTGCGCGTTTCCGCATTACAGGAATCTGACCCAGGTTGATGCTGGTTCTTCATTTCCGCATCTGTCCTTGCCCCAAAACTTGAGCTCCCATCCATCTCCCCCCTCTTTTTAAAAATGTAGGCGGAGTTTCGTTATGACATCGTGATGCAACGAAGTCATGATTGGCAAAGGTTTTTCATAATTCCCGGGAAAGTACATCATGCACCCGCCCCTTCCCCCTTTTTTTAACGTAGGCGGAGTTTAACGTAGGTAGATCTCCATGCCGCCATTACTGCGTCATGTTATCACCTTCGCCATTTGGAAATGCCCGCGAAAAGGAAAAAAAAGCTTGCGCCAGGGTTGGAGGGGAAATGGAGGGTGGGAAAGGGAGGGGAAATGGAGGGTGGGAAAGGGAGGGGGAACATGCAACACAACACATGTAACCCCTGCAAAAATTGTGTCCACACCACCATGCCACCTGCAATACATTGGCCCCGCAAAAAATGTTAACCACACAATGATGGATCAATGTCGTGTCATGTTGTTGTAATGCAATGCGGGGGGACAAAAAACCCCCACTCGCGCCAGGGCAGAAAAGGGGAGGGAAAGAAGCAGAGGGGCGTTAAAGGGGTGGAGCAAGAAACCCCGATTTCGGAGTTCTCCACCTGAATACCCCGACTTCACTCCCGTGGCAAAAAAACAACAACCTGAAAATCCCGGAAATGGAAGATCCCTGATTTCGGAGTTCTCCACTTGAATACCCTGACTTCACTCCCGTGGCAAAAAACCAACAACCTGAAAATCCCGGAAACGGAAGATCCAGGGGAACCGAGGATTACATTCGGGCCAACTGCAGACCTGGAGCAATAAGTGGGGAACTGTTGTTCTACCCCAGATTTTATCAGGGAGTGATGCCAGGGCAACAACTAGTGCAGAATTGGCCTCAGAGTTCTACATGCCAAATTAGATTGTCGTATCAGGACATTTGCGTAGTGATAGAGTTTACTTAGAGACATTCCCTTATAATGTACAGTATAAAGGAATTGATAATTTGTAGGATCACATGGTCCTGTTTTTTTTCAACAGTAAGGCTTTAATGACTGCTGTACAAGACAATTTACAGTACAATCCTAAACAGTTATATCCTTCAATAGACTTCTGCAATATTAAAGCAATATTAAAGTTGCTTTAAGCCATTCTTCCTTCAATTAGTCTATCTGTGGACTCACATATCACAATTCATATTTCATTGTAAAGTGTCACATGCACTTTGTTTTTTTTATTAAGTTTATTTTCATTTTCCATATATCACAACTGTTTGCATGCACTTTGTTTTTGAGCCCAGTAGCACCTTGTAGTCCAACACGATTTTCAGGAGCTTTGACTCTCAAAAGTTCATACCTCAAAAATCTTGTTGATCTCTAAGGTGCTAGTGGTCTCTAGTTGGCCAAAAGCAGGACTTGCTAATGCAACAGGTTCTGTTAAATTCTACCGTTCTTTAAATGCTGCCTCAGTGCAAAATATGTTACCTCTGTAGATTCTATATGACAGCAATTCAGGTTTATTCCAGTAAATTATCCCAAGTTTATTCCAAAGTGTATGTAAGGGATTGGGACCTGAGTTTAAGTGCAAAAGGGACATGCAGTAGGAGAGCTGAAACTACTCCCACCCAGGGCTTTCCTCCCTGTACCTTTCATCTCAGGCCCTTTTCTTTTGGGCTCACTTCCAGCAAAGAAGCTTGATTGAGAGAAAGTCCTAGTATGAGATCAAACTCCAGGGAGATAAACTGCAGGTGGGCTGAGGAGAAAAGGGTTCAGCATCCCACCCACCATGTTTCTTTTGCTCTGAACACTGAGTCTCACCCCCACTTCATACATGTTTTGGATGTGCTGCAATGGCAGCAGCACTTGATGGTGATGATATTTCAAGCAATACCTTAAACTGGCATACTGTACTGTGGGCTGTAACAATAACTTGATCTGCTCAGACCACCACCTACCCCACAGCCAAAAGAGTCCTGGAAAATGCATACCAGCAAAGCCTTGATACAAAGCTCAGTCATATGTGAGTGGACTCCTTGAAGGCTTGCAAAAGGTGATCCATGTGGGATATCCAGAATTTTGCTGCTCTGACAGAAGTTTCCAAAGGGCTTTTTGAGATTTTTAATTGACACCCTAGTTTCTTTCCCAAAAGTGAGATTTGCTGTTGTTCAAGCCTGGCTGGAATCTTGCCTTCTGACTCTGAACCCCTTCTCCCCAGATGAGAAGTTCATTCTAATGTACAGCTTACCACTGGGAAAAAAAATTGGGTTGAGAAACTAAGTTCTGTGCAGTTGAGCCTATGGGGTTTACTAAGCTGTTCTCCGTTTTATTCCTGTGTCAGTTCACCTTTCTTCATTCCTATTTTTTTTTTGTCATTTGCCTTCTTCCCTCTCTTTTTCTTGTTCTGTCATTTTTCCTTCCTTTTTTTCCTATGTAGGAACAAATTACATTTATCTTCTGATATGCACATGCATGGACTGGCACGGTGGGGGCTACATTGGCTGCTTGCACAGTAGGGGGAAAAGCTTAGAATAAACCCTGTCCAGATGTTGGAAGGTTATCTGGAGGAAGGTCTATGCATATACTCAAAGATGTTCATATTATTAAAGTACATCTCTTCATAGGCTCCGTAGTTGTCCTGGTGAGGTCCAGTTTAAATTAAACCATGTATAATCCTATACTTTGGGAAAAAATTGGGTACAATACAGATAAAATTATGGATGATTAAATCCCCTTGATTTCAGCAGGGTAGGTTGAAGCTCACATTTAATAAAGTAACAATAATTTTAGCACCAGTATAGTGCTTTCGAGCATTCAATGTGGTTCACACATTGAATCTGTAATCCTTACAACAATTCATGCCAATGTTATCATCCCCATATTATAGATTGGGGGGTGGAAGCTGAGAGAGAACGTGGCTTGTCTAATGACAGCCAGAGAGTTCCAGGCAGAGGCAATATCTGAACTGGGAACTTCTCGATCCATATCTCATTTGCTTAGCCATACTCCCACAACGGGTTAACTCTCATGTTGGGAGCTAATGGGTCACAGGCTGTTTCCACACTGGGTTTTACCTCGCGCTTAAGGCTGTCATGTGTCACAGCATTTTTTGCATTCTACATTGCCTTCCTCCTTTGAGCCCCCCAATATTTTTATTTCTACATTGCCTCCAGTGTTTGCTTTCCATTATCGCTGGGTTATTTTTCAATTTTACATTGTTCAGCTGTCAGTTCGGCTTCCCCCCACTGTTTCCACATGGTACCTGAATGCAGTTTTTAGGTGAACTTTAACAGCGCCCCCAGCTCCACATTGGAGTAATGCAATACAGAATTGATCCTTCGGAGTATTCATCTCCACCCCTTGTCCAGCCCCCTTGGAGGCCACTCCTCAGCCCACCCCCTTCTGTGTTCTCCTGGGGAAGGCAACAGGAGCCTTTTATGGCCTTGCAACTGAAGGGAAAGTATGGCATGGGCATGGCATGTACTTTGAGCTGGTTTTTTCCCTCAAACAATTCCCCAAAGACTTTCATGTTTGCAAGCACTGTAGTTAAAAGTCAAAAGGTTCTCTGCATTCCGTAAAATGGCCGAGGCTCTGAGCTCGCCTCTGCTGTTGGAACTGGTGCAGGTCAATCAGCAGCATGGTTGGGCTTAAATCTGTCTTTCTTTTTTCTTTCTTTGATTCACTTTTGGGGGAAAGCAATTTTATTCACAGAACTGAACAAGGAGGATTTGAATGGAACTGGGATGGACAAACAAACAAAATAAAAGGGGGTGATTGTCAGCACAGAATGAAATTGACACCAGGATGGGAAAGGTCTCTCCATGTAATGCCTCAGTGGACAAAAATAGTTCATGAGATGGCTTCTCCTAAAATAACAAAATTAAAACAAAAACCAGTCAGAGGCACTGGAACTCCACGCATGGGGGGGAATGGGGGGACGGGGTCAAACCCTTCCCATTCCCAAGACTACTTGGCTGAAATCTGGAGCCCACTGTGGCCAGGGAGACCCACCATGGCCAGAGCAGCAGGGGAGGTTTCCCTGTCACTACAAATGGCTCCCCTTGGCTTTTTGTTGGTGCCCCAAATGAGGCACGGGGGAAGGGGGTCAAAAGAGTAGCGCAGCAGTGGTGAGCTGAATGGGGTTGGGAGAGCAGGAAGAGTAGGTCAGGAGAGAAAGGCGGAGGCTGCAGTGTGCCCCATCCCTTGCGCGTGTACTTGGCCAAGTCAATGGTAATCAGACGCAACACCTCACAGGTCACAAGTGATGTTAACCACATTTAAGCAAAAACTGTGGATTTTGGTTGTAGATGCAGAATGCATGATTCGCATACTTTGTGATTCCGGGGGGTGGGGGGTGGGGATCCAGAGGAATAGAATTGCAAGCACTTAATCTAGAGTAAAGGCAAACAGAATTGGGTACGGAGAAACGGCAGGGTAAATATTCATGCAGAAAGGGACACAGTCAGAATGTGACTGCTACTCTGCCTTAATGTGTACTTTGGGGACAAGGTTAAGGAGAGAATAGAATGGAAATAAAACAAAGCATACCACCCTAAGCTCCTTTGAAGGAAAGATGTGATAAAAAAATGAAACAAAATAAAAGAGTTGAAATGGAGCACATCCTGGAGATTCCCCCTTTCCAGTGCTAGAGTCCACACCTCCGCTGATTTTCTTTCCTGTCTCCTACAGCAAGCCCCCCACCCCAACCATTGCTTACTTTTATACAGGGGCCCAAAACTATCACACACAAAAATCATCTGAAACAAACCTTAACTGGGTAACCCCCCCCCCAATGTTAAAACCGAGCAGGACTCATTTCCATCACTGCCAACTGCCCCCCCCCCCCAAAGCCATTCAAAATTTGGAGGAAATAAATCTCTCTACACTAATTCAGGGAAAGTTTGATCCTCGTCAGCGCAGAACAAATAAAAGGGCTGAACTGGCCTGACATTTTACTGCAGAAGAGAGGTCGTTTTCAGCCACTAATAAAAAGGATTTGACACAGGCTAATAAAGAGAAATGAATTCCTCTAATGGCCTAATTTAGCACATTCAGCACTGTTCTGCTGCCTGCAAGTCAGCCAGGAGGGGAACTGCCAGGAGAGCAGGAGGGAAGGGGAGGGAAGAGGGAGAGCTGGGGGAAATGGAGGGAGGGAAACTCCAGGTCTCAAATACCAATGTCCCCCCACCTTTTCAGGAAGGAGCCACAAGTCGGGGAGGTGTCACACAAATGCAAAGGAGACAAAGGATCTTTCTCCTCAGGAAAAAAAAAGACATTATTGTGACAGCTTGACATAAGCAATTAAAAACAATGTTTTTATTTCTTCAGGGGATTTCTCCATTCACTTGTCCTTTTACAGAAAGGCAGGAGGGGAAATGGACAAAGGAATTGTACCCCAAGGTCATTATCCTGACATAACAAACTCTCGTCTTCGCAATCAAGGAATTTAAAGTTTATTTGTATACCGTTTCTGCCTAGTTATGTGTCATTTATTGCCTCGCTTTGTAGGACTGGAACTCCACCCTCCGGAAATCAGCACCAACTGTTTATGATGGGGAAGAGATAAAATGGTATTGTAAGCCTGACTTGACCCACCAACGGCTCCTTGGCCCTTACTTTAAATTATTATATTTCCTGAGGTTAAAAAAGTCAAGGACCCTTTGTCTTTTACCAAGGGTTGTTGACGACCTCCAATTGAGCTCCTGAAGATTAGAACACATCAGAGGAAAAACCGAGTTCCGTTCGGTTATCGCACTGACAGTGAAATTAATTTGAAATTTTCAGTGTTTTGTTTTAAACTTGTTACTATTGTTTTTACTCAAGTTGTTATTAGTCGCCTCAAAAAATGTTGGGCTGAGAGGTGGGACTCTAAATAAACAATATATTCCAATGTTATGGCCAATACATGGGCACCAATTGGGCCAGATAGGGCACACAAGTATGCCCCATGGGGGCACAAACATGCCCTGTGGCTAGTCCAGATGGGCACAGCCTCACTGCCTATTTCAGCTGAACCGTTCCTCTGTGTTCTATTTTAAATAACTGAACAATTCTAGCAATTAAGCCAGGTCAAAGGCAAAAACATTTTTTAAAATAACAGAAAAATCTCATCAGGGATAGTTTGCTATCTCCACAGCTAAATAGTGCTAAGGAACTTCGTTATTTTCAAACTGTCAGAGCATATTGATTGTCAAATGCTTATATACTGAAACAGAAATGACATGGCTCATGTGTCTTTATATTGGTGGTTCATGGATGTCAATGTTAGTTAGGCCAAGTAATATCTGGTAAGCAGTGAATGTAGGATAAGGGAACTTCAGACCTGGAGTCCTTTAACAACAGGGAAAGTCCTCCACAGGAACGTTCTGAGGGCCAAATTATATGGGGTGTGGAAGATGCATGAATGGATTTCCTGACCATTTATTTTAGTGGTAAATAGCAACTGATATATGTGCATACTAGGGTCAATTCAAATTAGGGCCATGCAGCAGGAAACGGAAGTTAATTCTTTCCCCAATGTCATTTCCTCTCTTGAAAAGTACCCCCTTTCATCCTTCAGAACAAATCTACAACCACGCAACCCTGACTTAAATGTGGGGACGCTCAATTGCTATTTACCAATAAAAATGCCTAGGAGATCAATTTATGGATCTTGCTGTATCAAGTCTAGCTTGGCCCCCAGTCAGCTGTATAAAGGTTAAAAAACAAATAATCACTGCTTTTTCTGCTCCTGCTTTGCCTCCCCCCCACAAATTTCCTGGTTTCTAGAATGAAGGGAAAAGATATAAAGGGAGCCGGTTTATGCATGAGGAAACGGCAACGCCACCTGGCTGAATGGCAAGGCTCTGGAAACATATTTTGCAGGAGCATAGCAAGGGGGAAGAAATGATTTTGTAAAGTTCTTTTTATGGGTGATAAAACTCCCGACACACTATAAACCCAAGCAGTAACTTCACGGCCACTCAACCATTTTCTTCAGAGTGACCTTGGCCAGGGAAACCAGACCTCAATTACAGACCCAACCAACTGTGCAGCAATCTGACTGCTGGGCAATGCTTGCAGTCCCCCATGAGTGACCTTGGAAGCCTCTGCCGAGTACGGGGACTTCACGGATGTTCAGCGTTTTTACAACCGGCGCTAACACACAGAAAAAATAATTTAGCAGGGCATTAACTTTGAAATCTAGTTCAAAAGCCAGAAGTTGCCTTTCACTGACCAGTCGCTTCAGAAGCACAACTCTACATCTCCTCTCTCCCCTATGAGGCAGGTCTATGTTGGCAGTTTATCACGGCTGACACAGCTAAGTATTTCCTCCTTGCACGGTGTAAGGTGCATGTGATTTGTATTACTTGCCAGTTAAGTGTTGCCCTCCTATGAAAACAGGATTGAAGGCAGGAAAAACAAAACTGCTCAGTTCAACTTAACTGGACCGCAAGAAGGCTTGCAGGTGGACAGAGTGATGGAATTCTTTTTTTCCTCCCTCATCTAACATTAGAAGCTCAATGAGGCAGTAGATTCAGCGCAAAAGAAAAAACACTTATTTTACTCAATACATCTTTAATTTATGGAATTCTGTCTACCAGAGGACACTGTTATTGCCACCAGCATCAATTGCTCTAGGAAAGAATTAGACCCATTCATGGAGGATCAGTCTATTAACAACAATTAGAAGGGTTGCCAGCTTTGGGCTGGGAGATACCTGGATATTTTGGGGGTGAAGGGTAGTGTTTAGGGAAGGGAGGGACTTCAATGGGGTATAATGCCATAGAGTCCACCTTCCAAACAGGCCATTTTCTCCAGGTGAACTGATCTTTGTCACCTGGAGATCAGTTGAAATTAGGAATGGGCACAAACTGGTCCACAAATCAAAATTCAGCATGAATTTGGCCCAGTTTGGAGCCCTCAAACCAACGTTTGGGGAAGGCGCCTTCCCCGAACATTTACTGGACTTTTATCTGGTTCAGTTCAGCTGTTTGGGCCATTTAAACCTAACAACTGAGCAGCACAGGTCCGCAACTCATCTGTTAGGTTTAAATGGCTGGGAGCCATTTCACTGGTTCGCTTCACTTCCCTCCCCTGCTTTGAAACAGAAACAAAACAGACTGGTGAAATGTCTGCCAGCCATTTAAACCAACAGCATGGCAGGTCCACCTGTCAGCTGTTAGATTTAAATGGCTGCAAGCCATTAAATCCATCCATTTAGCTCCCTCCCCAACTTCAAAGTGAAACAGATGAGTTAAATGGCTGCCAGCCATTTAACCCTTCCTGGGTGATCCCACCCCTTTTGGCAGGGAGAAAGGGGGACCCAAACTGGCCGGTATGGTTCAGGGCACTTTTGGCTTGGTTTGGGGTTCAGTTCGGGAACCACCAAAGTAAACTCAGGAAATGGATTTATTTTTGTTCTTCACTGCAATTATACACAGTATGGTTGCTATCTGATTATTCAGTTGTCACTGTATATCTCACCTATTTTTGTGTTCACCACCTGGAGACTGGCCACCCTAACCATTGGTCTTGATAGCCGATGGAACCTCTATGGAGTCAGAGACAATGTATCATTCACCAAGAAAACTCAAAAGAGGTTGTGGGCTTCTCACAAGCATCTGAATGGCCATTATGGGAAACAGGATGCTGGACTAGATAGGCCTTTAGTCTTATCCTATCAGACTCTTATAAGCTGAACTATCCTAAATCTGGCACTGGGACTGGGGTTTTTTGTATCCACTTTGCTGTTTCAAAAATTGAGGTTTACAGGTTTATTCCTCAATTGTACATGTTGTGCCATAAGCCACCCCATGTAAGAGGAAAAAATGAAACAAGTTCGTAAGTGCTACTTAGAATGCACAGATATTATCAGAAGGTACTCAGTCAACGGACAGCCAGGAAACCAGAAGTCTCCTGCACTGGCCTCTGGCTGAATTCCAACGTCACACCAAACTATGTTTAAAGAAACTTAAACTATGATGCAATATGTTTCAGAATTGGCAAAGCATGGTTTATGATCACCATACAACCCAAAATTTGTAACCACAGAGAAATTGCTTTGCAAACCATGGTTTGACCTAACTCCAGTACAATGTGAGGTATGAACTGACAAACTGTGGTTACTCATGTTACTGTGCCTTTGGAGCTCCAAAAATATAGCTTGCATGTACATCCAGAAACTCAGATCATAGTTTGGGTTCTAAACAATAGTTAGCTCAAATAAAAGTCTGGCATTATTTTGAAGCTGATTTTCTACCTTCTTTTCTCCCCCCCCCCCCCCCCACTCCCACAAGGATTGTTATCACACACTTGTGACCCACCCTGAGCCCGCTTGCGGGGAATGGCTGGGATATGAATAAAATAAAATTAAAAAATAATTTTCTAATGCTCATGATAGCTTCTGCATCTCACTGGCATACTTCTTAAAGCATTCCTGGCTTCCCTAGATTTGTTTCCTCCCAAGTTAAGAAATCTGATTTTAGAATACCATTTTAGATGCGCAAGTTAAATCCGCCCAAGTGGATTTGTCTGACTGTTGCATCTCTATATCGATAATCTCTACCCCGCAATGTCACTTCCTTCTCTCATCGGGATATCAGCATTAAATAAAGGCCATAAGATCCAGAAGGGCCACATGATCACTTTCTAGGCAGGGTGTGAGTGGGGTGCTTTTGACTTTTGTTTTCTAAGCTTCCCCCCCCCCCCTTGATTTTTGAAAACAATTTTCTCTGTAGTTACCAAAGGCTTAGTTAATGCAAGATGGTACCATTGTCCATATTTATTTTCTCAGTTTCACTCTCCTGCTACTTTTTCTCACCTGGATACGTTGCCATTTACTAATACCCTCCAGTCTTTCCAACAGTTTGCAATTCAAATGACATGGATTTTTAACCCAAGACAATTTAAATCAATTTTATAGTTCAGGCAGCCTTGCTTAGGGGAAAAAAAAGGCTTGGATGTTCAAGGCATTCCTTGCTCTGAGATGCTGTTTGGGTTGTGGAATACTTATGGCTGACAATGATGTATTGACACTAAGCACTCATAGCAGCATGGGGAACATTAAGCATGTGAAATCCCGTGGCCTTGATTTGATCCACTCCACCTGGATAGAGCAGAATTTCCCCTCCAGCCCTTGATTTGATGGCTCCTGTTTGGGCCAGACAATTATCCCAGCAGTAACATTTCTCACAGTCCTCATAATTTACCTTGCTTTGTTTTCCATAATGGCTAGGGAGGGGGGAAAGCATAACCCCCTCAAACTCTGTCATCAAGAGTGATCAAGAAATCCCAGAGTTAGCATATAATATCTGCATTTACAACACATTAAAATTGCATTAGACACTCAGTGACTCATTTTTTTTAAAGCCGACAGGGACACTTATAATAAACTGTTGCACAGGAATTTGGGCTTCACACAATCATCTTTTCACTGAGCCCAATCGTGGCTGGAGAAGTCAATATTTTAATTCAACAGGATATCACGTTCTAGGCTAGAAGTGGGGGGTTTTGTGTGTTTGTTTTGGAAATCCCAGGATATGGAGTGCTTCATCCTTTTGTTTTTGGTTAATCAGTTCAAGTGGTAAATGACTTTAGAGGCCTGTGTTTCATTCCCAAGTCATTGCTCCTGGCATCTCTTTGCAGCCATTCCAAAGCATGTTATGTCTATGCAAGATCCAAAGTACCCTTCTACAACAGGGTTCGAAAGGTTGTCAAGGGCAACCGCCCCTAGAGAGCCTTCAGAGACCCTGTCCAAACTTCCCCTGATGTAAGAAAACCACAAGAGTCATACTTCTGATGATTAAATTTTTATTCTATGAAGTAAAAGGATCAGGGCTGACATACTGCCACCTGTGTATCTGTGCAATACTTTTAACATCCCCGAGGAAGCAGCAGAAGCAGCCAAGCTTCTCTTTCCATTTTGCCTCACAACTAACATCTGCTCCCCTTCCCTCTGAGCTGAAATCCTATACTAAGTCAGACCATTGGTCTTCCAGCCAGCTCAGCATTGTCTCCTTTGACTGACAGAGGTTTTCCAGGATAGGGATGCTGGCCACAGCCCGACACCCTGGGAGGATTTGATGGGGGTGGGGACAGGTGTGCCAGTGTTATGTTGGTGCATACTGATGATGCTGGGAAGGATGCCCTAGGAATTACCAAAACATGAACTGACTCAATAATGGAAGTCATGGCTGTTAACAGTAGAAAGTTTTGGAGAATGTTAATTTATACGGTTGCCGTTAGTCGGAAGCGACTTGACGACACTTCACACACACAGTGCGCATCGTAATGCACAATGTCACTTTTGACAAGAAGTGATGTTATGATGTCAGGAAGGATCCTCTAGGATTCACCAAAATACTGTGGCTTAAACCATGAGAAGACAAGCCTCACTGTAAAAGACAATAATACTAGGGAAAGTTGAAAGCAGTAGGAATGGAGGAAAACCCAACAGGAGATGGATTGACTCAATAATGGAAGAAGAAGAAGAGGAGGAGAGGGAGGAGGAGATTGGATTTAGACCCTGCCCTTCACTAACCAAAGGAGTCTCAGAGCGGCTTACAATCCCTTTCCCTTCCCCTTCCCACAACAGACACCCTGTGAGGTAGGTGGGGCTGAGAGAGCTCTCTCAAGAACTGCCCTTGAGAGAACAGCTCTGAAAGAACTTATGACTGACCCAAGGTCACACCAGCAGCTGCATGTGGCAGAGTGGGGAATTAAACCCAATTCTCCCAGATTAGAGTTCACGCTCTTAACCACTATACCAAACTGAAAACCACAGCCTTCAGTTTGTTTATTTATATTTCTTTTATTTCTATTTTAAATGTATGAATCGCCCAATCCCTGTATGGACAGGGCTCTGGGCAATGTACAGGAAAAGTTAAAAACATCAATCAAGAAAAGTTAAAATTAATAAATAACATTTCTTACATTCTTAAAATTATCTCAGATGGCATTACTAATCGTTTTTAAAACCCATTCCGGACTGTGTTACCGCCTCGTAAACGAGGTAAAGAGGAGGCCAAAATGGGAGAGATGGTTTGCAAGACCTGAACAAGGCTGTTACTGATAGGACATTTTGGATGTCATTAATTCATAAGGTTGCCATAGAATGGAAGTGACTTGATCACACATAACACACACAAACTTTATGGAGTTTTTGGCAAATCCTAGAGTGTACCTTCCCTTTTATGTCATGACATAATTTCTGGGTTTTGCTGGCTACCCCATTGCGCCCGCCCATTTCCCCCCATTTTTGTCCTGATGGCATTTGAGGAGCTGGCAGGCAATGGATGGGATGGCCAGGAGGCCTCCTACTACAACAGGAGACTTGGCATCCCTACTCCAAGACTTATATGGGTGATCATGGGAAGCTTCATTATATGGCATCTGCCAAGCATCACAAATGGTGCCAACAGGTGTGAGGATGAGGATTAAGTCTATAACCATGGAATGGGGCTATCAATCATAGGTAGGTTTGCACTAGTGAAGATAAAAGCAGCAGGTTGTCTAAAACCCTAAACCTTGGTTTATACAGCAAAGGCTGGAGATGAACAATAAGCATGGTGGTCAGATCTAGGTAGATAGTCCAAAGCAAAGAGGTTCAGTCCCACTTTAAAAAGTACCAGGTAGAAGATGATGTGAAAGACCTGAGACCCTGGAGGGGCATTGCCAGTCAAAGTAGGCAAGACTGAACATGGCAGACGAAGGGTTTGAGTCTGTGTAAGTAATTAAGAAGGGTGAAGCAGAAGAGTTGAAATTTATTATTATTAATGACTACATTTATATCCTGTGTTTTGAACAAATAAGTAAAGCTTTTCCTATTCAAATTCTAACCAGTGGCTTTGACTGAAAGCTAATGAGATCCTTGAAGTTATAAGGGAAAAGCAGAATCTTACTGAAGTCTTTCTGTCACCTGACCTCTCTAGACTTGGCACATCTGCTCTTTCCCAAGAGCAGCATCTGGCCAGACTACAGAGCCTGCCGTTTTTCTGTTCTGTACAGCTGCCATAGTGGCAACAGGAGTAGGGGACGAATGTTGTTCCTGACAGGCCAGGGTTTGAAACTCATTGCTTTCTGTCACACAGCAGTTGCCCACATGCTCTACACTCCAGATACAACCTTACTATGAATACTCTGCTTTGAAGGAAAGGCCATTTCTAACGTCACAGTTTACAACCTTGGGATGGCTTCTGGAATGGTTGCTATGGAAACATTACCAAGGAAAGGATATCACAAGGAATCACCCACCCAACAATTCTTTTCTTTATGCAGATTCATCTCAGGGGATCATTTATGATCAAGTTGTGGTAATGACCTGTTCCAACCAACACTGTCATCAAGGATATAAACTGTTAGCCCTGACCTGGATAGCCCAGGCAAGCCCGATCTTGTCAGATTTTGAAAGCTAAGCAGGGCTGGCCCTGGCAAGTATTTGGATGGGAGACCTCCAGAGAATATCAGGGCTGGGAAGCCAGAGGCAGGCTATCAAGCCACTTCTCTGAACATCCTGCCTGCCCTAGTTTGAGTTGCCAGGGGTTGCCATGACTTCCAGGCACAGACACGCACACACAAATGCAAAAAATACTCCCCCCCCCCCCCCGGATATCAGCTGTTACATTATCCTTTCTTCTTGTTGATAAACTAAGGGACAAACTACATGGGTCATTTGAGTTCTGCAATCTGAACTCCCAACAAATTATTTGATTTTAAGAAGCCACGGAACTGGATTGGGGCCATCAAACTGAGCAAAGAGACTTCCTCTTCTCCACTGAGCCATATTCTCAAATAAAAATTACCCCCCCTGGACACCTTGAAGCCCCAGTAGGGGGAAAAGACTGATATTCTTATTGGGTTAAGCACACTGTGTGTGGGGGTGTGGCATTTTCAATCAGGAGGAGGGCATGTGGGAAAGAGTTAACCCCTTCTCTTCTCCAGTACCATTCCAGTTCTCTGTTCTTCAGGGTAAAACACAGGATTGCCGGTATGAGGCTGGCAACTGGCAGGAGACTCACAGTTTGGGGGACACAGAGGCCCTTTTCACATTACTGTTCTAAGCTGGATGTTATTCATTGGCTTAGTTTTGGGTAAAGTGATACAGGGACAGGGTTTATATGCAGCAATTTTCCTTCCGTCAATGAGCTGTCTCTGAAGTGCTATGGTAATTTCAAAAAGTGCCACTCCCCCCCCCCCGCTGCCCTTTTTTGCCATGTGATCTTCCTCAGACTTTTTTTTAATATTCTAAGGTGAGTGCTATAGCAAACTTTTGAGGGAAACTGCTTTTTTCCATTTTCAACCCCTTTGTTGTGCTTCTGAATCACTGTGGTGTGTCGTTTAAAGTGTCCATAGTGTTTTCTACAATGCCACTTTCACCCCTGGCCCTTTTCACCATGTGATCTTCCTTGGACTTAAATAAAACGTCCTAAGGTGAGTGCTATAGCGCTGAACCACTACAGCACGGAAGTTCTATAGTGGCACCATTGAGATGCACTGACTCAATGGAGTTAATGCACCTCAGTGGTGCTATAGTGCTCACCTTAGAACATTCTTTTAAAAATCCAAGGAATATCACACAATGAAAAAGGGCAGGGAGAAAAAGCATCATTGTAAGAAGCGCTATGAATATTTTAAACAGCACACCACAGCGATTCTGCAACGAAGGAGTTGAAAACAGAAAAAACCAGTTTCCCTCAAAAGTGGCTCAACCATGCTTTGCTAACCTGATGCAATTGGGTTTGTATCAACAGGTAAATAAATTCCACTAGCAGCCGGTTACTAAAACAGGTCTGTTTGAAATGACAGAAAAAACCCCAGTTACTAAAATGGAATACAAAAGCATTTTGAAAAGGATCAGAGTTTAAACCATAGAGTTTTGACTGAATGATAGAGCACTGCCAGTGACACAATAAGCTCATTTCTGGTTGCACCAGATATGACATCTATGCATCAGGATGCTGGCGACTGCTTTCCTCATTCTCCCACCCACATTTTTCTCTCATTGCCCAGCCAAGTGGCAGTGGGAAGAGCTCATGGGGTGTGGGAGCTTAGCAACCTTAGCAAAACATTGGGAGTTCTGCTTGTGGAACTCCATCACCTGCAGTTTGACCCTAAATTCTTTAGCTTCTGACCCCAAGTGTTTTCTCAAAATACTAAATCACAGCAGTACACTTTCCCTGAACATTTTTAGTTTTTTCTCAGGCCCCTTCAGTCTTCTTGTATACTAATTATGGAATCAGGTTTATAAATTCACTCCTCAATGAATGATGCAAGAACAGAATGATGAACAAAATCACTGCTTAGAAGAAAAGGCAGTGAGTGTGTGTGGGGGGCAGGAATAAAGGAAAGAGATGTATTTGCTGTAAGCCTCTGATCCAGCTAGTATCTCCAAAGCCTTTTAGGTGTGTTACAACATGAGAAATCAAGTTGCCACAGGATTCTTTAGCAACTAACAACTTCGAGCCAAAGGCTCCCAATGGAAACATTTGATTCTATTGTCTCCAAGAAAAAGGCTGCTTTTACTAGATATTGAAGTAAAATAAAATAGAAAAAGATCCCAACGCAACTGAGTGTGTTATATATTTCAGCTCTAATCATAAATCCATCAGAGAGTACATTTCTGGTCTGCACTCTAGGAGAAGAAAGCTTCTGGGTTGGGGGGGGGGGGATTCCACTAAATGTAGCAATGGCTGCATATGAGTTATTAATGCAAACGGCATCAATTCCAGAAGAGCCAGAACAAATAAGCAAAATCTTGCTGTCCATTAAGGTGAAATGACTTAAGAGGCTCAGGACAAAACTGTGTTCATTCTCAACCAAGTTCTTAGCTGAGAAGCAATTCACCTTACTTCTGACTGCATGATAGACAGACAGATAGAAATAATCACTGCAGATCCTGCATGGCTTTGTATGCAGTTGCTGCCATGAGGAGGATTCATTTTTTCAAAAAAAGTCTATAATAAATATTCCCCTAAACAATGATTGTAGTTAAGGACAGGCTTGTCCTGTGCTGTCCAGTCCACCAACTAAGATCCTCTTCTGAAGCCCTACTCTCTGAGTCTACATCTGCAGAAGTGAGGGTGCTGGTGACCAAAGACAGGGCTTCCTCAGTGGTAGCACCTCACCTGTGGAATGCCCTTCCCAACAGAGGTTCACCAGGCACCTACTCTATTCTTTCTTTTAAGTGCCAGATCAAAATATTTTTTTAAAACCCTATGTGAAGAAACACATTTTTTCTTTGGCGGTTTGAAATGAGCAAAACCTCCACTCTTAGTTTTAAAAGTCCCCCCCTTCCTGGGCAGAGAACAGGCAGGAATGGGGGAAGTCAGTTCAATTGCTTTGCAGACTTACCTCAGCCCATCTTCATACTAATGCTAATAGATCTAGCAGGAGAGATAATGGGTGGGTCAAGCTCCCCCCCTCCAAGCAGGGAACAGAGATTTGGAGGAATTATATACTAGAGAGACTTCAGGAAGGAAAATTCTGGAGTCTTCAGGGAAAGCTTCTCCGACCCAGCCTGACCTGGTCAGTGGGTGGGGAAAAGAGGTGATAAAACTCAAGGGAGCAAGGAGGGAGGGCTCTTTTGTGTCTATCAGAGCAGACAGAACTCTTAACTGAGGTCTGGAGGAGGAGGCCATTAGCCATATGGTGTCCAAGAGAGCTGAAGGAAGCTTCAAAGTAATAGAACTCTGTAGAGATCTATAACATCTTAAGCTAAAGAGCCTGTCCTATAATAGGGTGTGTATAGCGAGAGGGACAGAGTAATTGTGTTTTACCCATTTCTTTTGAATACCTTGCTCCAGTTGGTGCTGTGCTAAAAGTATGCTTGTGAGCATTTTCTTTTTAATAAATTATGACTTTGGATGCTGGTAGTGGTTCTCTGTACCACATAGACCTCCATCATCTTGGACATGCTATTTTAAAAGGAGCACCAAGGGGAAGGCCGGCAATTGGCAAGTGGCTATTCCTCCAGGGGTGCACAAGGCAGTAAACTGTCCCCATAGTGACCAGGTGCTGGGCAGTGGGAGACAGAGAGGCAAGGCTTCAGAACTTGGAAGGGAAGCTGGGAGTCCTGACCTTCCTGAAAGGCAATTCCTACAAAGGTCAGGTGGTGGTGGTGGGTTATCAGAGAGAGAGAGAGAGAGAGAGAGAGAGAGAGAGAGAGAAGCCTCTCCAGGTGTTGTGAAAACCTAGGGGGGCAGAGTGGAATAAGGCCTGCAGGCCAGAGCATGCCCGTTCTGCCAAACCCTACAATTTATCGAAGGCTTTTAAAAATTGTTTTTGCATTTTTCTTCTACCCTTAGAACCTTTTTTCTAGGCTGATTTTATGTTGTTAAATTTATGTATTTTGCTTTTTATGCTCTCTGGTTTTTAAACTATTTGTTCATTTTAATGCTTTTTGTGCTTTTTTAATTCTATCATATATTGCTTCATGAGCTGCCTGTAGCAGGTCTCTGGAGAGGTGGCATACAAGATTTCTAAATAAAGAATAGTGCCATGTAAAAAGTTTGGGTAACTTTCTCAATGCCACTGTTGGGAGCAGCAGAACGGACCTCACTGAAGAAATACTGTTTGTTGCAGAGTGTGCAGTGCTGTTGCTACTTAAGTGTGAGCCACTTGGGGTCCCCTACTGGGGAGAAAACGGGTGTCATAGTGTTCTCTCCATGTACACTAGAGACAAGGTGTATCCGCATCCAGCACAGAAAAACGTAACTTATATGATAGTCAGAGGAGGGAGCTGAACCCTGAAAAATGCACTAGCAACTTGTACCAATATCAGGCCTCCCAGAACTCCTTGGAGAAAAGGCTGGATAAAACATACTAACTCAATAAAAGGTACACTTAGCCAAAAATGGAGCTGACCCAAGATGATGATTTACTAGGGCCAGGTGAGGAAACACCAGGGCTGATCTTGGGGCACAGGAAGAACTGCACAGTCATTTCTATGTCTGCAGTGGTCTTCCAAATTTCTAGCAGGGTCATTACAGTAGGGGCCTCTCACTTCTGGGACTCTTCCTACAGAGATGTTCATTTTAGGTGCCAGGTTAAATAACTTTGTTTCATTCCCAAGCATTTAGTGGTTGTTTTTGCTGGCTTGTATAGGTTTTTACTGACTGGTTTTATTCTCCCCCCCCTTGAGATTTCTGACATGGTTTTAAGGCTGTGGTTTTACTATTTCTTTTTTACTGTTGTTTCAATATTATTTGGGTGTTTACTCTGCTACTGAACTGTTTGATTCGGGGATGCGTTTTGAACTCATAGGGTAGAAACCTCTCGAACAAACAAAATAATCAGTATAACATGCCAAGTGAGACATTATTACCATTGAGCAAAGTACTGATCTTAAAGAAGAAGAAGAGATTGGATTTATACCCCACCCGTCACTACCCGAAGGAGTCTCAGAGCAGCTTACAAACTCCTTTCCCTTCCTCTCCCCACAACAGCTCTTGAGAGAGCAGCTCTGAAAGAACTTATGACTGATCCAAGGTCACACCAGCAGCTGCATGTGGAGGAGTGGGGAATCCAACCCGGTTCTCCGAAATTAGAGTCTGCACTCTTAACCACTACACCAAACTGGCTCCGCATTTACTTCCTCTATGGCAATAATGCTGAAGCCAGGCATTTCCTGTTCCATTTCCAGTGGCTGTTGTCAGCTATACAAGCAAATGCAAACAAAGCAGATCTGCTCGCTGAGAATTAGGAAGTATAGTAGGATGAGTGGATGATGGGCAGACAGCAAGTCTCTCTTAAGTTGCCATAATTTTCTCCTGGCTGCTGTGTATCTCCCCATCCCAAGCAGTGACAATGACGTTATGTACAGATGTACCCATACAGTGCATGTCCCTCTCCAGCACGCAAACACCTGTAACAGCCTTAAGTAATCCCAAGCACTTTCCAAACCAAGGCACCAGTTATTAACCTGCTTTTACTTTGCTTTTGGGAACTGTATGGGGCCTCCCATAACCATTTCCATAGCAACTAATGTACTTCAGATGGGAAAAGTGGAAGAAGATGGAAGAGGATCAAAGGCCAATTCGGTAAGTGGCACGAACAAAACAGGAGATGGGCCTAAGGTGGTAAGTTCTGCTTCTGCCATTGCTAGGTTTGGACACTGCATAGTGACAGCGGGGGGGGGGGGGGGGGAAGCATCCTGGCCGTAGTACAATAATGAAAATAATAAACGAAAAACAAGTTAAATCAAGTAAAGGCATAAAATTATCAACATTACAAAAGCATTAACTTAATATGCTGTACCTTACTAAAGATATGCTGTATCTATTCATCTTTTTTAAATTTAGTCAAAAAACATTTATGTCGCCTTTCCAGGTAAAAATGGCCACAAGGTGGTTAACAATAACAAATATCACATTAAAGCAATACTTCGGACAAATCACCCCTCTCCCCCAAAACATCAGGAAGTGAAACTTCAAAAGACAAACTCACAGTGCAATCCTAAACACAGTTATATCCTCTAAGCTGAGTTAGTGTGAGCTAGCTTGCCGTTTTTTAGCCTCCAGCTCACACATTTTTATCTTAGCTCAGGAAGGATGGCTCCAGAGCAAATTAATTTATGCCATAGCCAAATTGCTTGCTCACGACTTAAATGCCAGCAGCTCACAAAGTAGAATTTTTGCTTACAGGACTCCACAGCTTAAAGGGAGCATTGGTTACATCCTTGTAAGCCCATATATGTCAATGGATTTAGACGAGCATCACTCTGCTTAGGATCCCATTGTTACCTGCCAAAGGTTTGTCTGACGAGATCTAACTGACTTGAGGCCAAATGGATATGTGTGGTGCAACTGAAAATGCCATCCCATGAATGTCAACTCACTGTACCTTGGATGGTACAGGGCCCTGATAGACCTGAGAGGGCCCTGATAGACCTGAGTGTATGGGTAGGTTCAGACAGCTGTCTTTAAGATAGCCTGAGCCATTGAACTTTAAGGTTTAAAAGATCAAAACGGACCATCTTGAACTAGGTCTGGAAACAGACTGCTAACCAATTAAGCACAAAAATTCCAGGTATGTATTACTTGATTAAAGTTTAAGTCGTACTAAACTTTTTCAAATGGATAAAATAATTAAGATATTCTTATGATAATATTTGTTAGCAGGGCTATTTTTGGACAGGAATGCACAGGAACGGAGGCTTTCGAGTTGGCCATGGGGCGCCTGGGGAAGCCAAGCTGATCCAGGGAGGGAAGGCAGTTTAAACTGCCCCCCACCAGGTTCCCCAGGTATCCTGCAAGCCACTGGGCATATGGGGAAGCCAATCCTGGGAGGGAGCTGCACTGTCAGGCATATGCCTAATATGCTAATGAGTTTCTGCTGTTGGGTGTGGCCTATTATGCTAATACATTCCTGCTGGGCTTTTTCTACAAAAAAAGCCCTGTTTGTTAGGTATGTTTAGATGTTTATGCATGATTTTAAACCCCCCATTCCCATTCTTACATATCTGACTCTTCCACTTATTAAAATATTTTTGCAATCAATAATATCAGTTAAAGAAGTTCTTTAGCTGTTACGTAGCCAGCTAACATGCAAATCTCCAGTATACTTCTTTATTTAATCAGGAGAGTTTTATCCTGTCACTGAGAATCACAGACTTCATTCTCATGGTTTAGATGGGGGGAAGCTATTTTTTTTTTTATTAACAGTACACCTTACTTTAGGATTGAGTTTATTTCTCCCACTCTTTTACTCTTTTTTTCTTCCATAATTTCACTCTGACCTGAGACTCACTTTTCCTGAACTCTGGTTTATGTAGGATAATTTCTAAAATTAACTCCAGAATTGGATAATGCACCATTTGATGCAGCTTCCCCAGTTTGTTTTCATCCCCTCCACCCTACTGCTGATGCATGTGAACACACTGATTAAACATGATGCCCCCCCCTCAATACAAACATTCCTATGATTACATCAAGATTATTTTCATGTGTTGTTTTACTGTTGCACATATGTGTTTCTGTGCACAGGTAAAACACCATACAAAAAGAGGGTTGGTGCATCTGTCTGTACAATTATATCAAGACTGCTTTGTTGCAGTATGTTAATCAATTCACACATGTATACATGTGCCAAATTTCAGGGGGGAAAGGTTGTTTACCTGTAACTGATGATCTTCGAGTGGTCATCTGTGCATTCACACTGATGGGATAAGGTACCTGCACTGACCCCAATCAGTAATTTACAAGCTCCTTAGAAAAGGGATTTTCATGCTTTTTCCCCAGGGCATGCACAGAAACTCCACTGTGCATGCCCACAGGGGCAGGGCATGGACATCCCGCCAGTTCCTTCTGACCACTGTGTAACCCCCTAAATTTACAACTGGAGGCTGACAGTGGAGGGAAAGGTCGGGTGGGCTGTGTGAATGCACAGATGACCACTCAAAGATAATCAATTACAAGTAAGCAACCTCTTTATCTTCTTTGTGGTCTCTGTGCATCACACCAGTGGGAGAGTAGCAAGCTCTGGCATACCTGGTGGAGGGTTCTGGCAGCTACTCAGTCACACACGGCTTGGAGAATGGATCATTCCACTATTGTCTGCTGTCTTGCACGAATGTCCAGGGTGTAGCGCTTGATAAACATGTTAGGTGTCACCCACATGGCTGCCTTGCAAATGTCATGCAGAGGGAACATGACTGATATCATAGGGAGGGCTATGGCAATAGAGGTGTCCGACTACACAATGTCGAACACCAGGTTTGTTACTTCTGTTTGAGGTTGGATGGTGGAGAGACCCAGCGTACAGCCCATCCTCTTGACCAGCTCTCCGTATGATCTGAGGTCCTCGGAGGGTGAAATTGGCATCACTTGTACAGGTGGCAGTGGATTTGAATGAGGGGTCTGTTGTTCCTAGTCATTATCATCCAGGTCGGCACCAGAGGCACTATCAGGTCCTTCAGCACTGGAGTGTTCTGAGTCCGACAGGAGGGTCCGCTGACTGATAGTGTGTGCTGGGGGTGATTGTAGTCTGTATGGTTTCACCGCAGGTCTTGTGGCCAATGCTACAGCCATCTGATCATCTCCCCGGAATGTCTTCTGGGTTGGTGCCAATGTCTTTTCAGTACTGATGGCCCAGTGGTCACAGTCATCAATGGCTCTACAGGGATCTGGAGCAGTGAGAGATAATAGAATGCTGTTCCCAGTCTGGGCATCCCCGCATTTGAAGCCAAGGGAAGGCCGGTTGGAGGGAGTAAGCCACCAAAATAATGCTTCCTCCTCCTGCATTGGACAGTCTTGGTGTCAAGGAGAGGAGGGATGGTTATGAAGTTTGAGATGATAGGTGTCTGGGCAGGTGTTGTTGAATTGGCGGCGGTGATCAGAGCCGATTGTTGATCCCTGTGGGGAGGTCTCTCTACTTGTCGACCTGGAATAAGAGGTGTGTGGTGTGCTTCGTTGAGTCAGGGCTGTCTCATCTATCTTGGACTCCAAAAAGCAGAGTGGCTGAGTGGAAGCTGAGGGTTTCGATACCAGAGAGTTCACCTGAAGGATCGGTGATTTGAGCAGTTGAAGAGGTGGAATCATTGAGGTCAGTGTTGGGTCCAGTATCAGAGACTTGTCGGTGGTGGCATGCTCATGAGTCACGGGAGCCTGACGTAGGGCTTGGGGACTTTCAGTGTCAGTCTGTTTGTGGGCCCTTGTGCTTGCCCGACTTGTTTCCTTTCTCCCTCTTATGTTTTTTTAGCAGGGGAAGCCAACAAGGATTTGGAGATTGATCCTGATCTTTTCAGAGCTGACACACCGTTGTGGATGGTCTTAAGGTGTGCAAGGAGTGGCTTGGAGTGCCCTGCTGATGCCGAGGTCAACTTGCCTGTTTCTCCCTCATCAGAGGTTTTCCCAGCCATTTTGGAAGGGGCTGAGGTGGAGTCCAGTATGGAATCTGTCTGGTGTGCTTCCCCCAGGCACAGGAGGCACAAAGAATGGCCATCCGATGGGACAAGCTTGCTCCCAGACTCTTGAAGAACCTCCACATACATCAAGATGGGGAAGGGGTGGGTGAGCCAGAGAGAAAGTTTGATGAAAGACGGTCCTTTTATTTTTTTTGGTTAGTGGAGTAGGTAGGCAATAGGTTTGATGGAAGAAGAAACCAAAGACAGGAGCTAAAGAAGAAAGGTAAGTTCACTGACCAGAGTGCTGAAGAAAATCATCCTGTTCGTATGGTGGTCAGAAAAGAACTGGCCGGATATCCATGCCCCACCCCTGTGGGCATGCGTGGTGGAGTTCCTACACATGCCCCAGGGAAGGGCATGAAAATCCCTTTTCTATGGAGTTGTAAGCTACTGATCTGTCAGCGCAGGTACCTTATCCCATTGGTGTGATGGACAGAGACCCCGAAGAAGATCTGAAAGCTATGGCAAAGTCTACACACACTATGCTCTATATAATATAACATCTAGATTTTTTTAAAAATGGAAAAAGAGAGCATTCCTAATCCAGGAAGAGAATTTTAGAAGCGTCACCAAGGCTGGCTGGCTACCTTATACCTTTCTCTGCTTTTCTCCTGATTCTGCCTTTTAACTGAGCAGAGCTCTGGCTTACAAGTCTTCGAATGGGGTTTGGTGCACCCTTATGCAGGTGTGGGAGAGTAAATTAAGTACCACACATATTTTTCTTTTATCTGTACTCTCCAAGAGGAGAGCATAAAAGCTACAGCTTAAGCATTAATTTGAATTGAATGGGGCCTTGTTAAATTTATTGACATGAAATGAAAAATCCCCAATGCGGTTTTGAACTGTCATGCTACCCAGAGGCAAGAAATTTTAATTTAAAAAACCCTCCAGGCAATTAGCATGATATACAAGGTTTCCATTCAAACAATCTTCTTTCCTGGCTCTTGTTCCCCATTTCTATCCTGCACAAATTCTTTCCTTTTCTCAAGTTCCTTTCTTGGATACACAAAACACACATCTGCTAATATATGGAACTAAATAGTACAAAATCAAAAATTGCTACAGTCCAATTCTGGGCACTTTTAAACCTCATTTTAATAGTGGTTTTAATAGTAAAGGTAAAGGTTTCCCTGACTTGAAAGCCAGTGGAATCCAACTCTAGGGGGCGGTGCTCAACGTTTCCAAGCCGAAGAGTCAGCACTGTCTGAGGACTTTTCTGTGGTCATGTGGCTGGCATGACTAAACAATGAGGTGCATGAAACGCTGTTACCTTCCTACCAAAGTGGTACCTATTTATCTACTTGCAATCTCTTGCTTTTGAACTGCTAGGTTGGCAGGAGTTGGGGTAAGAGACGGGAGCTCACTCCGTCTCGCGGCACTAGGGTCTCGAACTGCTGAGCTACCGACCCTCCAGTCTGCAGCTCAGCGTCTTAACCTCTGAGCCACCCCGGCCCTTGGTGGTTTTAATGCTGATATAATAAATTCTGGTTAGGGAGGTTTACCTGCTCAATCACTGCATCAGACACTGGATGTCAAATGGCACATAAAAGAGATTTCCTGATATGACCTACAGTGCTTACCCAGTGATGGAAAAGCAATCCAGGGCCGGCGTCAACATCCCCTGAGGTGGGGCAGATGTCAGGGCCCAGGGCTTCCAGCAGGCCCCAATACAGTGGACGTCCCAACTCATTTATTTTTTTTTCTAGCTCTCTACCATCCTTCTAGCTATGCTTACTTGCCCAGCGGCACTGAGGATAGGGCTGCAGGCAGTGGTGAGCATGGGTAGCGGGAGAGCTCACAAAGGGGCAGGGGAAGGAGACACAGGCTTGTGGGAGGCAAGCAGGTGAGGAGAAGGGAATAAGAATGTGTATGGGGGCCTGGTGGTGGGCAGAAGAGGTGCGCCCCCCTCAAAACCAGTAACTGGCCCTGCAGCAGTCACTTACATATATACAGTAATCATCTGTACTGAGGGGCAGAACACCAGATATTCACTCATTCCCATTGTTTATATCCTACCTTTCCTCCTATGAGTTTAGGATGGCATAATAGATGGAGTTGGTCCCATACACTGCTGAGGCCCCTCCCCTCCTCAATTTCTGCCCTCTCCAGGCTCCACCCCCAAATCTCTAGGAATTCCCCAACCAAGAGTTGGCAACCCTACTGAGGTACCTCTTGGAGGAAAGGGTCTACAGCTCCTTGTGTTGGCTGAACAGTGTCCCCTGTCCTTGCTCAGGGTTGACACATCTGCTGTCATGGAACAGACCAACCATAGCCAGATCCAGTTGTGTTTTGGGGGGGGGGGGGGGCGGAAGGGAGAATTTTGAACTCCCAGTATCTATTTGCAAGCGTGGGGGAAACTTTCATTAACTTTAGCTGTTCCCACAAGGAGCAAGTCCTCAGACCAAAGAGTAACCTCATCATACTGAAATCTTTCTGCCCACCATATGGAAACTAGACAGTGCGCTATCTCTTCGCAACATTATATGGAGGAGAGACTCTGTTCGGCATGCAACTATACCTCACTTTGATTTGTAACCCCCAGAATCCTCCAGGGTCATGAAGATAACAATTGCCATTTATTGCTTGCTAACACCAATTAAAATTATTACAGCAGTTTTACAACATTTTAACACGAATGTAAGCAAGAAGCTAGAAAACCCAAAGGTGAATGAAGAGAGACCAAGAGAGAGAGAGAGAGAGAGAGAGAGAGAGAGAGAGAGAGAGAGAGCGCGCTCTGAAATGCCAGCGTCTTAAAAGTGTAATTGCAAAAATGCCTTTAAAGAAAATACACATAGGAATGTAGAATATTTGGTAGCCCATGATAAATCTCTCTCTCTTTCTCTCTGGCTGCATATAAACAGCAGGTTTCTAGGAAATTGGAAGCAGTGCTGTGGTGCTCTACATGTTCACGTTCTCTGCCCTGTCACATTTTCTGATCAAAGTGGTCTCTGCAGCACTTCAAGCAATACTTAGGAAAAGCCCAAATTAGCTCCCAAAAGCACAAGCAGCACTGCTGCAAGAGAAGTGTGTACATTTTTGGAGGGAGTATTGTTGTTTCTGTTTGACACTACTAAAACAAAAATGATCACCGATTAATACTGCTGATGCTCTGGAATTTTATGTAATGGACCACAGAGCTTCCAAAAGAAACTGCCAGTTATCAGCAGGGGTCATTTTGAGCAGGAGCTCGGGGGAGCTCAGCTCCGGGAGTTGGTGCCCACCCCCGCAGGGGAAAGCCTGCTTGTGTCATGGCTGCAGCAAAATGACCCCATCCCCTGGAAAGGCCCTTGTTCCTCCGACCAGCCTTCTGAAGGCTTCAGCCACCACTGAAGCTATCCTCCCAGAATAGTGGTATTTCTGAGGCTTGGGTTAGTAGCTGGCCCCTCTCTGCCAGCTCTTTCTCTCTCTCTCTCTCTCTCTCTCTCTTCTTTCTTTCTTGCCTTCTGACATACTTTTGGTGATGTCAGAGGGCGTGACATATGCAAATAAGTTATGCTAATGAGTTATGCTAATGAGCTCCTGCACCTCTTTTTCTACGAAATGACCCCTTGGTTATCAGGGTGGTCCTTCTCCCTCCACCGAGAGGTAATGTAGGGCTTCTTAAGGCTATCTCACCTGGAGGGAAGGAGGGGCCACAGCTTGGTGTGCTGCCCCCACCATCATAAGAACGTAAGAACATAACTAGAACCCTGTTGGATGAGACTAAACGCCCATCAGGTCCAGCATTCTATTCAGTATGGTATAATGATTAAGAGCAGCGGATTCTAATCTGGGAGAACTGGGTTTGATTCCCCACTCCTCCACATGCAGCCAGATGAGTGACCTTGGGTCAGTCACCATTCTCCCAGAGCTCTCTCAGCCTCACCTACTTCATAGAATGTCTGTTGTGGGGAGAGGAAGGGAAAGGAGATTGCTCTGAGACTCCTTCAGGTAGTGAAGGGCAGGGTATAAAACCAACTCTTCTTCTCTTCTTCGCATAATGGCTGACCACTATGAAGCCTACAAACAAGATGACTGCAACAGCATCCTCCCACCGATGCTCCCCAGCAACTAATTTAAAGAGGCCTATTCCTCTGGGACTGGAGGGAGGACATATCCATCGTGACTATTAGCCACTGATAGCCCCATTCTCCATGAATCTGTCTACTCCCCTTTTAAAGCCTTCCAAATTGATGACCATCCTGTGGCAATGAGTTCCACAACTGAACTATATGCTGTGTGAAGAAATACTTTCTTGCATCTGTCCTGAATCTCCCACCATCCACCATCTAGTTTTTTGGGAGGGGGAGAAAAGCTTCTCCATGTCCACTCTCTCCATGTATTCTAACTGAGCTGTTGGCGTTCTCCATTAACTGCCACTATGGGATAATTTAACAGCAGTTCTAAATACTATTGTTACTGGGCTGGATTCTCCCTTCCGCTAAGCTTGATCCTATGCTTCCTGTTGGCCAAGTCTTCCCCCAGTGGGAAAAGTGTTCATCCAGTGGAAAAAGAGACCCTCCAACGGAGACCACGGGAGAAAGTCTTGGTGTAATGGAATGATAGGATCCAACTTCTACTGGAAGGGCATTGTAGAAACACTGAACTGCTGTAAACTGCCTGGAGCACTTCCTAAATATAGGACATTGGGATATAAATAAATGCATTTAGCATTTACATAATACTTGAGTATTTGAGCTACTTCACATATATTACCTGCTTACAACCACCTCTTAAAGCAGTTCAGTACTTAAAAGGTAAAGTGTGCCATCAAGTCAGAGCCGACTCATGGTGACGTTTTGATTTCGATTTATATTCTGCCCTTCCTGTAAGCGGGCCAGTTCCTCATCATGGTGTTCTCTTCCCCCCCCCCCCCTTTTTGTGTGTGTGGGTATTTTTGCATTTGTGTCTGTATGTATGTGCGTGTGTGCGTGTGTGTGTGCCCATACCTGGAAGTCATGTTGACCTCTGGCAACTCCTACTGGGCTTGATAGCTTGCCTCTGCCTCCTGGCCCTGGTATTCCTTGGAGGTCTCCCATCCAAATACTTGCCAGGGTCAGCCCTGCTTAGCTTCCAAGATCAGATGAGATTGGGCTTGCCTGGGCTATCCAGGTTAGGCATCATGGGGTTTTCAAGGCAAGAAAGGAGCAGAGGTGGTTTGACATTGGTTTCCTCTGCATAGCAGCCCCAGTCTTCCATCCAAGTACCAATCCTGTGCTTAGCTCCTAAGCTCTGAAAAGCTTGGGCCAGTCCAGGCTATTTGGGCTACTACACCATATTATTATCCTCATACCAGATACAGGGTGGTGGTGAAAGCTGAAAGAGAGTTCCGATGGCCTAAGGTCAGCTAGGGTGTTCATGGCAAAGGTGAGATTTTGAACTTCCTGACTCGCCATGTAGTTCTTTATCAACCACGTTACGCTAGCTTAAAACTAAATTAAGAAAAAGAAGATGCAGTCATTCAGGATAACGATCTGCCACTTGCCACTAACCGCATCCCCAAAATATCTAATAGGTACCGGACCCAGGAGACTCATGCAACCACAGTGTGAACAGCAATCACAATACCAATACATATGGTTCCTGGAGGTAGCATCCCCATTTCCCTCAGGTACAAAACACTGCAGCTTTAAGTGCTCATAAAACCCACAACAGAAGTGCAACCTCAGGACGGTGCGCAGTGAGCGAGACTCAAATGCACACATTCGCTGCAACAAGGAAACTCGATGGTGCAGAAAGCCCCCTTTCCTCCATCGAAACATTCACTGCCACATCATCACCATCATCATTCTGTTGCCTTGTAATTTAACTCTCTCTAACAAAGAAAGCAAATGTTTTCTAAGTAACTCAGCTTGAGGCTCCGCTAGTTTAACACGTGCTGGAACCTATTTCTCTCAGTCAATTGACAAAGAGGGCTTTAAAAAGAGAGAGAGAGAGAGAAAGAAAAAAGAAGTCTCTGTGCAGCATGTCGTTGACAAGTTAGCCCCAGGCCAAATTCCAGTAATATCTCAACATGCCACTACAGGGATGGGAATTCACATTAAAGAACAAGCCTGGCAGCAGAATCCCTCTGTACCTGTAGACAGCCCGCTTGTCAGCCTCCAGCTGCGCCTGAGGGTCGATGGGAGTGCTGGGAAGGGGAGTGCTGGCGGCTGCCGAGGGCGTCGAGATGTGCACGGGCTGTGCTTTCGCCGGCTGTTGCGCTGTGGCAGTCATCTGTCAGAAAAAGAAGACGAGAACGCAAGAGGCTTAAAAGACAGAACCAGATCAAACTCCTGAAAGTGTGTGTGCCATTGCTGGTGGGAGGGGAAGTGGCAAGAGCACATGGGCTTCTGTGAGCTGCCTGCCAACAGATCTGAGCGTTTCCTGTGTCTCCTACTGAAAAGTTCTTCACCTGCCTTCTAGATGCATATATCGAACTCGGTTCATGCCAGAATGCTAGCTGTGCTCTCCCACAGGACTGTAATTATGTCTATATGCACGTTCCAGGTTTGTTTGTTTGTTCTTTATAGCTTTCTGTATCATTTTGGTTTTTTTTTTTAAAAAAATAACATGTCAGAAACTCAGAGTGCCCAGATATTTACCAATCGATATTGGCTTTGAACCACGAGGAAAAGCCGGAAAAAAAAAAAACTATGGCCAGAGGTCCAACAGCTATGGGGAGGATGTGCCCCCTCTCTCCCTGCACCACCACCCTGGTGAGAAGCTGTCCACTTGGCCCCAACTGTTGGCCAGATTACAAGCAGCCACAGGGTGTTTACTTCCCTGTTCGCTGGCAGACAGATCTTTATTCTTAACTGCAGGCATGTTATACCGTCAATTTGTTATAAATTGCCTCGGGATCATTTGATTGAGACGTGGGGCGCACTTTTTTTTTTTTAAGCATTCTTGGAAACCAATGAGAAATATTAGAACACAGCAAAGAGGTGGGAGGAAGGCAGCATGATATAGCCCAGTCTCGTCAGATCGCGGAAGCTAAGCAGGGTCAGCACTTGGAAGGGAGACTACCAAAGAAGACTTTGCAGAGGAAGGCCGCGGCAAACCGCCGCTGCTTCTTACTTGCCTTGAAAGCCCCTTGCTGGGGTGGCCATATGTTGGCTGTGACTTCAAGGAACTTTGTACACACATAGCAAAGAGGCAGCTAACATGGTGCTGAAAATATCCTGCATCTTGGATGAAGAAAATCCAATGAACAAGTAATTGGGAAAATCAGATGAAAGGAAAAACATCAGGAAGTGGCTTGAGGAAGAATGTTATTCGGAAATTCAGACTGGGAACAAAAGGCCACAAGTACAAACCAACAAAATTACCTGTGCATGTCTGAATAAATGAACAGAGTGTGGTCATTTATTTAAACACCGCTTCTACAAAAGAGCTTACCAAGAGTTTATGCCCTATCGTAACTTCTTTAAAGAAAAGGAAGAAGGGAGATAACACGGACCATGCCTTATGCTCATCTGTGCTATATTTTCCCGTACCACATGGTGCGTTTCTAGAAAATTTAGAGATACTGCTGGCATCTTGTGTTCAGAGCTCCCAATCATTTTGTTCATTGATAACTGCAGCCATTTGTGAGTCCAACTGGATCACTATTATGACTGCATTAATTCTTTCTCTGTATGCCATTTTTCCAATAAGAAATGACTATATGGGGTTTCTGTTTGTCCAAACGAGGCAAACATACAGGGTGGGAAAATAACATGGGCAAAGGGTTTAAAATAAAAATGGGGGAGAAACCTTCATCTACACTGCAGCGATAATCAGGCCTCTGAGTGGTGGCTATTTTCAACCCCTTCCCCCTAACACTGCCAAGAACAGAATCTCCCAGCAATTCATCTTCAACCCATCAATGCTATCAATGATAGGATGTTTTGGAGATCATTAATTCATAGGACTTGTGATGGACTGTCAAGGGTTAATGCCTAACAGAGTCTGAGAACCTTTGAGCGATAGGCTGCTCAAGCAGAACTCTGTTGAGAGAGTCTGTTAAGGAATGACAGTTGGGAATTGACAGTTGAAGAAGAGTCAGTTAAGTACTGCCTGTGGACTGGGTAGGGGGCTAAGAGAGTGAATGGAACAAGGAGGCTCCTCATTTAAAAAAAAAAAAAAGGAAATAGCTTCTAGTAAAGAGAAGTGATTCCTGCCCAGTTAAGGGAAATAGCTTCTAGAAAAGAAGAGTGATCCCTAGTTTGTGTATAAAGAAGGATTCTGGGACCTTGGTTGTATGTTCCTGCCTTCTAAACTTTACTTGTTGGTGAAACTCAGAAATCTATGCTTGAGTGTTTAAGCAGAAACTGAAAAAAAGCCTCTCTCCTCAGAGTTTTAAAGATCTTGCTGAACAGCAGAAACACTTATTTGTTAACAACAAATTATCTGGTGCTTGTATGAATACAAAGTTACATCAGTTTTATTATCTGTTTACCTCATACATCCTACGCATGCTTCTACCTGACCTTTTATGTTCCAAGTTAAATAAAACATTAGGCTTATCTTGAACTTTCAAAAGCTTCTTGTGTGCTATTTCAAAAGCAGACTATGAGGTGGTTTTGTCTCTTCCCCCAGTTCCTCAGGCTGGGGCAGCATTAGATAGACAGATAGATGGACGACAGACAGACAGACAGAGGGGATCACTATGCTATGACCAAAGAAATTTCTAGAATTCTCAGTAAATGTAATTCTCTACAAGTACCTTAGTGTTTTCATTAGCATAAAAAACATACAACTTACATATGAATTACTTTTAAATTCAGAAGCGTTTAACTTTTGTTCTTCCACAATATCTTCAAATAATGCCTTTAGCCCTTTAAGGACTCTGCCAGGTTTATAGACCTGCCAATAATTTCTTTAATCAGAAATTTTACTACTGTAAAAAGATGTGTTTGTTCTTCAAACAGAAATGCTGCAAGCAGCTTGGGGTGTGTGTGTTTGCAGTAGCTTGGAGGGTGCGGGGGGGGGGGGAAGAGTAGATGGAGCAAATTAGCACTCATGATGGGGCAGCACACCCAGCTCTACCCTGGTGGTGGTCCTCAGCAGAGTAGAGACTTTTTGGCAGCAGCCCCAAGGATTTTGTTTCTTTGTGGCCTTTGCACCCCACTTTCTTCTGCAGAACTCAAGGCAATTTCTCAGCAGCTCTCCCATCCACTCTCAGACTACACCCAGACTGCAGCATCTTATACTTTCCGAACACTGGTCACAGTATAGGTTCCCAAGTGACATTTACTAAAAAATGCCCCTCCCTTAACATTCCCCACAATGCAACATTATTTCAGCCAGCTTTTCTGGATATTTTACAATCATTTCAGTGTCTTTTTGGGTTTGTTATTTTTTAATTAATAGTTTGGTGCTACACTTTTTGTCAGGTTGTTTGTTTTGAAGGCTCCCTGGAGTGTGTATCACAGTTTCCGTTTTCAACACTGTGGGTGAAAGAAATTATTATTATTACAACTGATGCTACTAATACAACGGAAAAGACATCCAAGTTTGAAAACAAGTGAAAGTCACCTCTATTCCCGTAGCACAATTAAATCATTTGTAGGACATTTAAAATAAATTCCGTTTCAGGAGTGTAGCCGTGTTAGTCTGCAGTAGAAGAGCTAGACCTGAGTCCAGCAGCAGCTTAGAGAAGAAGATCTCGAGGGCATGAACTTTCCAGGGTCTAAACTCCCTTTGTCAGATACAAGTAGTTGTACCTGGCAAATGCAGTAGACATGAAGTTGGCCGAACTCCAGAGGACAGCGGAAGACAGGAGGGCCTGGCGGGATGTGGTCCATGGGGTCGTGATGAGTCGGACTCGACTGTGCGACTGAACAAAAAAAAGCAGCTTTGACTCTCAAAAGCTCGTACCCCAAAAACCTTTTGGTCTCTAAGGTGTCACTGGACTTGAATCAAACTCATCTAAAATACAGATAATTTTTGTATGGCTAACCTTCTGAAATGTTTTTTTTCCCCTGGTATTTTTTCATGTGTGTGCACCTGGAAGTCATGGCTTTCTGTTGTAAGCTGCCCTGAGCCCTGTTTTCAGGGAAGGGCAGCCTAGTAAATCCAATTTAATAAAATAAATAAATAAATAAATAGCAGTCTTTGGTGACTGACCCCTGCTGGGGTCCTGGAGGATATTCAGAGAGGTGGCTGAATAAGGCCTGCCCCCACCTCCCAACTGCTGGCATTCCAAGGAGGTCTCCCATCCATGTGCTTGCCAGATTTGACCCTGCTTAGCTTCCAAGATCTGATGAGATCAGGACTGCCTGGGCTATCCAGATCTGGATGCCTTTTGGGATGTTTTTTGAAACCCCCCCTCCCCCCTTCAAGTTTGAGACGGCAAATGACATTTAAGGGATTCTAATATTTGGGTCCAGCACCTGGACTCTACTTATTACAGGCTCTAGTCTGGATCGCAGAGAGAGATTGTGTGCTATCCTGTGGCAATCCCCAGAGTTTACACCAGATAGTCTTTGGGCCCCTTTGAGTCTATCGTTCACTAAATTCAGTGTAACGATACTAACAGCTCCTGCCCTTTTCAGTACTTAGCACAGATTATTTTTTGCAGGATTTATTCATTGCTGTTCCCCCTCCTCCCCTTTTTCAGAAGCTTAATGAAATTTGGTATCTACTGCACGCTCTCACCTTCAGTCAAAGATGCAGAATTCCCGTTAGAGCTCATTGTTCAACCAGCGCAGGCAGTGTGTTGCCTGCTTTAGGTATAAGCAGGGCATTCTCTTTTACGGTGGCTTTTTTTCTTAAGCTACTATCACGCTTTGGAATAAATACAATTATCCCCATGTCTAACACAGCTTGCTGTTAATGCGCTATAGTGCCAAGTTTAAAAGAAAAATAAAGAGCAAAGGCCCCCTCTGCAAAGACTTCAAGTAGGTAATGAATCTGTATAAGGTTTCTTGGCAGTGAAAAAGGATTCCATGGCTCAGAAGTAGATTATGAGGTTTAAATGCCCTTCATGTATTTTGCAGCAAGCAGACAGAGGTCAGTGTGGTTTCCAGCTGTACCAATAACGTACCAAGCCTGCCTTGCACAAACCAGAGAGAGGAGTAGGGGGCAAAATAGAGCCCTTTCCAAGTTTGGTGTAGTGGTTTGGTGTAGAGGAGCCAGTTTGGTGTAGTGGTTAAGTGCTCAGACTCTAATCTGGGAGGACTGGGTTTGATTCCCCACTCCTCCACTTGCACCTGCTGGATGACCTTGGGCAGGCCAGAGTTCTGGCACAGCTGTTCTTGAAAAAGAGCAGTTTCTGTCAGAGCTCTCTCAGCCCCACCTACCTCACAAGGTGTCTGCTGTGGGGAGGGGAAGGGGAAGGAGTTTGTAAGCCGCTCTGAGACTGCCTTGCATAGTGAAGGGTGGGGTATAAATCCAATCTCCTCTCCTCTCCTCCAAACTAGTCTGCTCACAAAAGTCATGCAGATGTAGCTTTACATGGCTGAAAGGAACCAAAAGGCCAGGGAGGAACTGCTAAGGGCAAAACTCCCCCCCCCCCTTCCAGCCAACTGAAAATGCCATTACCCCGTCCCCCAATTGTTTTAAGCACTGACCGAGAAAACGGACATGTAACTATACTATGCTTTTTTCTCCCTGCTGGGCTTCAAGCAGCACAAGAGGAGGGCATCTTCAATTTAGGTGACAATGGGGGGGAAGAGTTACCCCCCTTTTTCACCAGTGCTACAATCCCAACCCAAATACTTTCCCCCACTCCACACATGAGTGTGTTTTAGGGCCAAATGACACATCTAGGCTTGTAAATATGCAAGTCCAACAACACACATAGTATGACCCTAAGAAGGGAAGGCTCATTTCCCCATACATTTGTTTATCCTGCACAATTAGTTCTTTAGTTGAAGAAGAAGAAAAGAAGAAGAGTTGGTTTTTATTTTATTTCACGTTCATCTTGACAACCACATGGGCTAAGAACCTGCTATTTTAAACACAAAGCTAAGATCCTCAGAACAATGGACCTGGTAATGCTTTGTAAGCTCACTAGATGTGAGTCCAGTAGTACCTTAGAGACTGACAAGATTTTGAAGGTATAAGCTTTCAGGAATCAAAGCTCCCCTCATCAGAAAGAAAAGGGTACATGAAAGATATTGTGTGCTGGTAGGGAAATAAATGCCTTCACCTTGAGATGTTCCCATGATTTTTGCATCTGCTGGATGGTTAGAAAGCAGAGTGGCTGGGCTAAGGTCCTGGAAAATATGAATGGTTGGATCTACCCAGCTCTTCTGCAGGTGAAGTGTGAAGAAGGCATCTTCTTTGATCACCCCAAAAACACTATGCTGGACACCACGGGCTCTGCATCTACAAAACCCATGTGGCATAGATAGTGTAGTACGGAGAGGAATCAAGTACAATCAAATGAAAACGCTGGGTGGATCCAACCTGAAATCCCTTGATGTTGACTAGCGCTAATAAAAATCTCATGTCTTTGCCATACAGTTTTCTTGTTGCTGTCAAGGCAACCTGTGGGGTTTTCAAAGCAAGAGATGTTCAGAGGTGGTTCGCCTTTGCCTGCCTCTGCATTACAACCCCAATATTCCTTGGTGGTCCCTCATACAGTATTTGGGAGGTCTCCCATCCAGAAACTGCTTAGCTTCCAAGATGAGATCAGGCTAGCCTGGGCTATCCATGTCAGTTTCAGGATCCAGGAAGAGATCCTGTTCGAGTTTCAGAAGTAGCAGGGGTATTGTGAAAACAGGATGAAAAGAGCAAAACATTCAAGGGGGGGGCACCCCCCCCCCGCAATGGCAACATGCTGTGGAAAAAACAAAAACAAAGGAAGAGCCCCAACCCAAACTTAAGAAAAATCGTGCTGGGGAAAAAAACCCTAATTCCTTGTAGAGCACTTATTGTTGTTGATGTAGCCAGCATAATGAATCATTATGGGTTTCCAGTCCACAGAAAGAGCTTTTGGAAATTCTAAACAGGATTTAAGGCAATTCTATTACCCTCTATTGCTGCAGCCTGAATGCACTTCACAGCCAAGCGACCAGAGGTCTGTACAATGGAAGAGACTACAGAGCTTTTAAAAAAAGAGAGAGCTAAGATGAATCTAAAGCGAGCGTGAATGCATTTTAACACAGGGCTATTGTCACAGTTACTCCGCTCTGTCATGAAGACAGCCCGCCCCACCCCACCCCATCCTTCCCCTGGCCACTTTTGAGTTAATTAAACCAGAACACTGATGCTAATGACTGATCAAAGCACTGGCGCACCGGCTTTAACGAAGGGCTCTTGGGGTAATTTCCAAGCTCATAGCATCAACCCCCCCCCTTCAGAAGAGACACATTTAGAAAGAACATAAAATAAAACAAAGCCAGAGTCTGTGTCAAATGTAAAAGATGCAGGTAACAGGGCTGATAACAGAATTACATGGACATACATACTCTTGTGTCTGATGAAGGAGCTTTAACTCTCAACAGTTTATACCCCAAAAATCTTGTTCTCTAAAGTGTTACTGGACTCAGATCTAACTGTTTGACCAAAGACCGACATGGCTGCCTTATGAAACAATATATACACTATTTATAGATTTATAAAACTTACTTCATGCAAATACCAATCATAATTAGGATTTAGATAGCACTACCAGTATTCAAAGCACTCCTCTTATTGAAATTCTGACAACAACCCTGTAAAGTAGGCTAATATTATTATCTCCATACCGCAAGTGGTGGAATGAGAGGCTGAGGGAGGGTGTAACTTGTCTAAGGATATCTAGTGACTGAGTGGCAGAGGAGAGATTTGAACCAGGAATCTCTGGGATCAGAGCTCATTCAATCCTCCCTCAAAACCAGTCTAGGTACTGAGATGCAAAAGAACTTCTGCAGTCCAATATTATTTACTTCATTTATACGGCACCTTTCTCCCTAAAGGGAACCCAAAGCAGCTTACATCATTCTCTGCTCTGTTTTATGCTTGTAACAAGCCGGTGATGTACATTAAGCTGAGAATGTGTGCTTGGCCCATGGTCACCCAGCAGATTTCCACGGCAGAGTGGGGATTCAAATCTGGGATGCTCACATTCTACTCCAGTACTCTTATCACTATTCCACACCACTCGTGTGGCTTGACTCAGTCTATGGCTGAGGACAGACTGACAAAATGAAGCGCAAGGGAAGCGGAGCAAAAAGACCCGACCCGAGTTGTCGCGGGGCTTTCCGTTCGCACTGCATAGACTGATACAGGACCATACTGAGGAGGTGCTGGAATGGAGTGTTCGCACTGTGGGGTAGCCCCTAGCAGCGCCACCATGGTGGCGCACGGCTTTGGTCCATTTTGCCGACCTGCGTGTAGGTGCATGGGCACAAAGGAGCATGGGCGCAGCAGCCAGATCAGCGGGTGCACATTACTGGCACCGCTTGATGCGCGGCTTATTTGTGTTCACACTGCCAGGAAGCGGGATGAACGCGCACGCAGACGGCTTGACACCAGTTTCACCAGGTACCTTTTTAAAGCGGGATGAAAGCACTTCAGGACAGGCTGAGTGTGGCATGGCAACACCAGGCAGCTGTGGCTGTGTGAATGGGCTCTCTTAATCCGCTTGCAAAGCGGGCCTATATCAGGCCAAACTGCCAGTCTGAACTCAGCCTAAGTTTGAGCACTGGCACATAAATTTTATGTCCCATGTTTTGAGGATTAGGTGCAAAAATGTCCTACTTCCAGCCTTTTTTGGTGATCAGGGCATCTTGGTCTTGGCGCTACCCAAATTTAAACTCGGTGATGTGAAAATCCTTGTAGAAATCAAGACACTTTGAGCTATATGAGCTCCAAATTTTATTTTAACTGTAGTTCCTGCCTACATCTCAAAGTTACAGCTTACATAGAACTTCCATCAGCTGAGGGCAGAGGCAAAAAATTTGGACAGATATAGTTTGTTTGGCTATTGGAAGTGACAAACCCACACAGCAGCACTATTCTATAGGGAAACGTCTCTCTTGGAGGGAAACAGAGAAGAGGCAACATTCATAAAAGGAGGTTTCAGGCATAAACCAAGATTTGTTACTTATGTCTGATGGATGAATTAGAAGTTGTTGCACAAACCAAGGTTTATTGCTGCATCTGAATGCAGTCTCAAGCTCACACTTGTTTTTTTAAAGGCTACAGAGAACAAGGACAACTCATGCTGTTTACCCACAGTACACAAAGAATTTCAACTACTTAAATTTTACAACTGAACCAGATTTATACATTCTTCCTTACAGTGGAAGCTGGTGCACACACCAAGAAACAAAACAGAAGGTAGACAGAAGGAGCATTTTCTTCTGATTTATCTGACCGACAAACAATATCATTCCTTCGACTTTATTCTTTTATAGAAGCATATTACTGGGCATAGTTCCGATTGCTGGGCTTCACGCACAACGTATTAGAAAAGATATTGCATATTTAATATATGCTTTCGCTTTTCAGAACTTTATTCCCGGAACTTCAAGGACAAAACAGCAGAGAAAGAACTTCACTTGGAAATGCTTTAATTTATTATAAAGCAACATACGAACCGCAGGATTTTTAAGCAGATTGCCAATTTTCAAAAGATAGATTCTCCTGTGCATTTGAAGAGATTATGCTCAATATTACTGGCCTTTAGCAGAACCAGAAGATTATTAAAGCAGTTGCTCTGTTCTCAAAGGATGTTTTTCCAATTGCTTCCTCTTTATTTTCATAAAACCCGGTCCTTTTTTTTTTTTGATAGTCAGTTCGATTGCCTTTGAAAAGCCCCATCAAGCAGTCTTTCACTAGGCAGAAATATATTTATGCTAAGCTACTAGAGTAGGAAGCCTGCTTTTGCTTTGCTTTCTGTTTATTTCTGTGTAAAAATGGAGTTTTAACACAGAAAACCCTTTCTGGTTCTCCTGCCACAAAGATATATTTCAGAAGAGTAAAATTATTCTATGTTAGGGGGGAAATGCATCTCCCAAACTCTGGGTTGGATCCAGCCATCTTTTCACTCAGTCTCACCCAGTTCTCCTCCATAGTACATCCTCTAGCCTACCATGGCTTTTGTATATACAGGTCCCATGATTCTCAACACAGCCCTTTTGTGTGGTCAAAGAAGATGCCTCCAGTAGAAAAAACTGATTGGATCCAACCCCATTTAGTCCAACCATTATCCTGCAACTTCATCAGCATCCAGAATGGAGTTTCTCCTGGGCCGATTCCGCACAACCGCTTGCCCTGGTGTCAGCCCCCACAGAAAATTGGAGCTGCTGCTCAATTCCCCACATGAAAATCTGGGGTGGACATTTGACCCAGGTTTGACCTGCTTTTCCTCGGATTTTCCAGCTGCTGGATTTCACAGAACTTTCTCTCTGTTTAGCTCTCAGATCAGGGGTTCATAGTGTGGAATCCATAGATTTGCAGCAAAACGTCCCTCCCAATTCCTGCCCCCTCATGTTTTGCATCCAGTGTGTACGCCCATCACCACCCACCTCATTCCCCATGCCTATTGGTTGCATTGTATCGGGACCACGCATGTGCTTAAAAAGGGAGAAAAAGTAGGGAGGGGGTGGAGGGGAGGGGCAATGCAGTTAAGGGAAGGAAGGAGTGGCTCTTAATTAGCAAAATGAAAGAGAACGGGGGGGGGGTCTCTCTTTGGCACCCCCATGGCCAAGTATTCACCGCTTAATTCAGAGGAGCTTACTTCCGAGGAAACCTGCTAAGAGGCTTGGGCTCTGAAGCAGGAGACAGCTGGATGTGCGGCTCATGCACTAATGTGGAAACCAGTTATCAGACCTGGCACAATTGAACCCGTGGGGAACCGGAGGCAAGTCCCTCATGCGTAATCAGCTCTGGTATAATCCTTACAATGGGATGCCAAGATGAAAAGCAGGATCGACTAGAAGGTGCTGGTCACTGGCTTTCCTTGCTAGGTGGCATTTGGAAAGAAATGAACAGAAAATCATAATCCACAGAAAACTCTATAACTCAAATATCCATGTAGCATGTATGACTGGTTAGCATCAGAAATGACTAAATGGATTAAGGACAGGTATTTTAAAATTCAGAACTTTCATTACCTTCTTAAAACGAACAGCTTCATTAAATAAATAAGAATTTCCTTAAGTTAGCCCTAACCCCCTTTAAGCACCCTACAATGGTCATCATAGCAGGTAAAAATGTTAGTTTTCATAATCACTTAAGCATAAATAAGAGTGACATCCTGGAAAAGTCCACCTAAAACAGAAGTCAGGGATGGGGAGCGCTTGGTGCATCAGATGAGTAGATGAGTAGAGTATAGCGCAATATACTTCAAGCACTTGAACACCAGTGTTATATTTCTAATTATGCTGGCATCCTGATGCTGGAATCTGTTATTTCCTACTGAAATCTAACACAGTTTTGTGTGTGTGTGTGTGTGTGTGTGTAAAGGGCTGTCAAGTTGCAGCTGATTTATGATGACCCCCAGCAAGTTGCAGCTGATTTATGATACCGTATTTTTGTCTTAGCTCAGGAAGGATAGCTCCAGAGCAAACTAATTTGTGCAGCAGCCAAATTGCTCGCTCACAACTTCAATGCCAGTAGCTCACGAAGTAGGATTTTTGCTCACATGACTCCACAGCTTAGAGGAATCATTGCTTATGACCCAGCTTAAAATGCAGAAATAGCGACTAAAGTGTCTCTACCACATTTGGGGGAGGGGCATTGATTTTTATTTACATGTTTGCTTTGTTTTCTGCTATTCATTTCATTTCATTTATTATGTACAGATGGGGCTGAGGTCAGTTTTGCACGGTCTGTCTGCTTTTTCTATGCGGAAGAAGACTTTTCCTATGTTATTAAAACTTCACATATGTTACCTCTGTCTTGGGAAGTCTGATGCTCCACAGAGAAACACTGCCTAGCAGTCAATCTAGTTTATAAGATGGTTAGATTGTTACACAGAATGCACAGCAAGAGAGTCTTCTCTGAACAACTATTCTAAGAAGTTAACATATATAAGCCAGAAAAGGCAACAAGATGCAAAAAAGCTTGAGCTCATGAGAAATGCAAAAACCCTTTCCCAGTACAGTAGTGAAAAGATTAAACTCTTTCTCTTTTGCTCTTCTTAAGTTTCATCACACACAAGTGCTGTCAAGTCGCAGCTGACTTCTGACGACCCCAGCAAGGGGCTTTCAAGGCAAGTGAGAAGCAGAGATGGTTTGCCATTGCCTTCCTCTGCAGAGTCTTCCTTGATGGTCTTCCATGCTTGAGGACACTCTAGCTTTGACTAAGATAGCCACACAGGTGCTTATTGGACCAAAATTGGAATTTTTTTGAAATATATTTTATTTTTTAGATGTTCTAATTTAGCAGCTGTGCATTTGGCACCAGGCATATGGCTTTCATCTTTAGAGGCCTCACACACATCTTTGTCTTGTGTCTAATGCTCTTGCTACTTAACTTTCCTTTTCTTGGTCCTGTATTAATTTTCGGTTATCTTATTGTAATATGTTATATTGTAACATGCATACCTCAAACTGTTTGACCTCTGAAGAAAGCCCCCAACAGGGCTGAAACGCATCAGGTCATTTGTATTGGCCCTTGTGTTCAGGCCACTTGAACATTTCTACTAAAATGGGCTGTGATCACACACAACAAATAATCCACTTTCAATGCACTTTTGAATTGGATTTGGGCAGTTCATACAGTAAAATCCAATTGGAAAGTGCACTGAAAGTGGATTATCTAGAGTGGGTGATCGCAGCCTTGGCATGCTGGGGCAGTTACAACATTTATACCCCAAACTTCTACCAACTTAGAGCTGAGGTAGTTTACAAAACTGTAAGACTTTAAAACAAATAAAGCTGAAATTATTTTTTGTGAAGGGGGAGCACTGCCACAATCCCAAGTTGCTTCTTCTCATCCTTGTGGCACTCTTGCATGGCTGGGAGAGAGGGTCATAGATGGCAGAAGTCCTCAGATGGTCCAGTTGCTTCCATGGCTGGTCCCTTTATGGCTGCAGCAAGCATGGTCCAATCCACCAGCCTCTCTCCTGCACATTTTTATCAGCCTCCTCTTCTTCCATTATCCTCTTTTTTGCAAGCAGAAGAGTTAATACAGAAATGACAGTGATGAAGCTCTCCTGCTCCCTAAATTTCCTTGAACTCCCAGTAGGAATGAACAGTTAACTCCATTTCCCTGCTGTCTCTTCTGTCTCCAGTTTCAGCTGCCTAAGCAGGAAAGAAGTCACACTCCAGGAACAACTAATGGGAAATGGAGTTGCGCCCATTTAAAACTACCACATCTATTCAACATAGTGTGCTAAATGTGGGGAGGGGGGAGAGAGGGGGCAGGCTGAGGAAGGAACCAAGAGGAGCAGCGAAGCGAACAAACGATGACACAGAAGTTCCAAAAGCCATTAAAAACCTCCACCAAGGTATCATTTGTGCAAAGTGACCTTTCTCACCAGAGGGACACATTTCAGAGGCAAGAATAAAGAGGCCCGTGTGACTTTGAAAGTGGCTTCTAATGTGAAGGTTTCACTCCATCACAGAAACCTCTATGAGGTGTGGCAAAGTGGCCTTTGGACTACACAGCCGTAGCCATCTATCAGAAAGACAGAAGTAACCAAAAGGTCCCTCTCTCTTTGCTATGGTTATTCGCATGCAGGAGATAAATGGTCCCCCCACCCCCGCTTTGCCACTGCAGACCTCCTTAGGATTCATGCCCTCCAGAACTCCCCCAGAGTGACATATAGTTGAGGTTAATAATATGATGGCTCTGGCCCCAAGATTCCCAGCAGCCCTTGCAAAAGAAACTGTTTATTGGGAATGGGGCTGTGGCTCAGTGGTGGAGCATCTGCTTTGCATCCAGGTCGAATCACCAGCGTCTGCTGTTTTTTAAAAGAAGGATCAGGTAGTAATGGTGAGGAAGACCTCCGCCTGGGAAAACAGAACCACTGCCAGTCAGAGTAAACCATACAGATAAGACAACTTCATGTGTTCCCATGAAAGCAATATAATAAACTTACAAACAATTCTGTCTATATTGAGCCTGGCTCCTCATCCCTAGCACTGTGTATTTATCTGCCCTGGTGTACCTACAGCTGGTTTTATTTGTAATTCACCTTTCCACCAAGAGTAAAATTTCTTGAAGTTTTTGCACGCAGGGCTCATTCTAACATTACTCCACTTTCCAAGTCTTCTAGCACACCAGTGGCAATTCTCTTGGTTGACGAGCAATACAGGAAGCTGCCCTATACTGAATCAGACCATTGGTCCATCACAGTCAGCACTGTATAATCAGACTAGCAGTGGTCTTCTCCTGTCTCAAGCAGAGGTCTTTCACATTGTCTCCTGACTAGTTCTTTAAACTGGAAGTGCTGGGGGATTGAACCTGGGATCTTCTGCATGCCAAGCACATGCTCTACCATTGAGTCACAGCCCCTCCTCATCCTTGCTTGCAGCTACATGCATATAGCCCATTGGGTTTCATATACTGGACCTGCTCACTAATTCAACACCGGTATTAGGAAAGCAAAAGGGCAACTCTGACTCCCTCCTAAAAGCAGCCAAGCAAGGGAGGAGAAGGAGCAATTCCTCCCTTCTCCTCCCTTGCTTGGCTAGAAGTGCCGATGGGTCCACCGCCTTTCCTCAACTTCCATGGTTAATTTTGCTGTTTTGGCGGCTGTTATCATGTGACACCACCGCTGTAGGGAAGAGAGCATTTCCACTTCTGCCTTCTGCAAGATTCTGTCCCTGGACTTTCTGCCCTGCCTCCTGCAGAGGGGGATTGTCTCCCACAGTTTGAGTTCTTCTTAAAAAACATTCTAACAAATATCAGGTCACCCTGACATGCTACTTGCTTAGCAGTCACTGCATCACATTCCAAATTTGTTTGCTGAGCCTCTAGCTCATAGAAGTGAGAACCACAGCTTATAGAACTGTTTTCAAGCAATAGAAGGCAGTCCAGAGCCAATTATGATTAAATAAAACAGATGGGGTTCAAAAAAAAGGAGAAGTGGGAGACCGAAATTTCGGTCGTTTCAAAAGGAAGCACATATTTGCCATATAGCCACGCATTGGGTGCAATCACACACACTAAATAATCAACTTTCAATCCACTTTCCAACAGGATTTTGCCAGTTCACACAGTAAAATCCAGTTGGAAAGTGCATTGAAAGTAAATTAATGTGTATGTGTGTGATTGAGCGAAACACTGCCATTCACTTATGTAAGTAGGTAAAAACTGACTTGTTGGATGAAACGAAAAGCATTAGAGTATTCAGTCTCTAATAAACCGACTAAGAGGTGGCTCTGGAGAGCTCACAAGGAAGGCTTGTCGATTTTGTGAGGGTAAAAAGCGCTAAGAAGTCGCAGTTGATTTATGGTGACCCAGTAGGGTTTCAAGACAAGGAACAAACAGATGTGGGTTGCGATCACACACACAATTCACCCTGACATAGGCATGAATGCTGGGCGGAGTAAAGGAGCACGATCAGATGCCAACATCTGGGAAGCGCCCCGCAGCCATTTGCAACCCATTTTGCGCCGCTGCACAAGTGGAGTAAAAAAACACCACGGAAAATCCTGTAGCAAACGGGTTGCTACGGGCCACAGATGGACTTTCCTGCGTCTGATCACCCTAGCACACTCCCATGGCATCGGAATAGTCTGATCAGGCTATCCCAACTCCTTGCCATTGTTCCCCCCATTGCAGTATGCGCATTAGTGCACACCGCTGCACATTCCATAGGGAGACCTCAGTGTGGAGGTGCAATCCATCAATTCCTCATGTAAGCGCACTGGGATCAAATGGTTAAAAAAAATCTGACTCACCCATGGTTGCGTCTGATCACACAGTACTGGGCTGCACCCGCATCTACAAAAGTCTTTGTGATCGCACAACTGCAGGTCAACTTATGCCGGAGGAAACAGCCCCGCTCCCCCCTGCTTTATCTCGGGCATGTGACCGCCACCGTGGTTTGCTATTGCTTGCCTCTGCATTGCAGCCCTGGACTTCTTTGATAGTGTCCCACCTACGTATTAACCAAGACCAATCTTGTTTAGCTTCCGAGACCTGGTGAGATCAGACTAGCCTGGGCCATCCAGGTCAGGGCTGGTTAGTTTTAGCTACTATCTTTTTGTGCTGAAAACTTGGTATCAGAAATATACTATACAACCTGATACTTGCCATGCAGCCAGATCCTGTACATGATTACTTGGAAGAAAATCTCACTGAGTTCATGGGATTTATTCCCAATTCTGTTTCTGCATGTCTGCAGCCTTCGTATTTCCTCAAGATGCATTACTAGCTAGTTTTCAGACTGACAGTAGGAGATAAAATAGCAGCAAAAAGTTTCCTTAAGAGTCACAAAATGTATTTGATCTGAAATTTCTGTTTCAGAACTTTGGTTTCACAAACCTCATTAACTTTCATTTCAGCAATTCAAAAGGCACACAACTATCTTTCACACCCACTTCAATAAAGGGAAAGTGGCTGGAAATACGTTAAATGGCTAACCTCTAAACTTACACTGGAGCATTATTACAGATGTCTAGGGCTGTCACCCAAATAACGAATTTTATTTGATTAATCTTCTGAATTTTCACTGATTGATTGAGCTTCAATAAATGTGCATATTACCATAACCTCAACATAAGTATCTCCTTGAGAAACAAACCTACAGGGCAGTGTGCAGAGTTGTACCTTTGAAGTCCACTGAAGTCAATGGGGTTAGAAGAAGGGTTTAACTCTGTTTAGGATTGTACTGTGAAACTACAATTGTTAGAAAGAAAGACCATCTTGGCTTTTCATTCCCTAAACACATCCCATAAATTACAGCCCAGCCAATTACAATTTGCCCTCACTACTTAGAGCTAGTCACAACTGACTAATCAACCAGAGTTTTCATTAATTTCCCAAACTGACCATGTACCTTCAAGATTTTTTCGTTTCACTGTTGTTTTGAATTGTTTTTTTTTTTTTATCATAAGTATTTGTAAAAGCTTGTTTTAATGGTTTCGATGGCTATTTGCCTTGGGGGCCCTATGCTGGGTGGAAAGGCAGTATAAAAATGTTTTAAATAAATAAGCAAATAAAAAGAAATGTATTCATGAGGCCCAGTTTTATGTTCCATTCTGTATTAATTTATTAGACTGACCTCTGTGAGAAGTAAGGCCTTCTAAGTTGCTGCAGAATGCCCTTCCATGGGAGGTTCATCTGGCTCCCTCTATTATCCTTCCGAAGGAATTTAAGAGCTTTTATTTTTAAAATGTGCCTTTGACAATTCACTAGTAGTTTTGTTTTGTTGCATATCTGCTGATTAGATTTCTATGTGGTTTCATTAAAATTTAATAGGTCGGTCATTGTATTGATTTTAATTCCTGTACACCACTTTGTTAGCTTTCTATTGAGAAGTAGCTTAGAAATCTTTTAAATAAATAAAAGATTTTTTTTAAAGCTAGCAATTCTGTCAAATTACATTAGCCAGCAATGATGGTAGACTAAAAGGCAAACCAAATTTGATTATTAGGGGTCCTGTGAATAAGTTCCCAAGCATTTGTTTTCATTTAAAAAGTGTGCTTTGAGGGGTCCAAAGGTGGCAAAGGAGAGAGGGAGCTAAGCCTCCCATCATATCTGAAATGGTCCTGTAGACCTGCAATATACCCCACAGAAATAAACATGTAGGTCATAAGAAGTTAAGAAGAGCCCTGCTGAATCAGACCAATGGTCCATCTAGTCCAGCATCCTGTTTCACACAGTGGCAAACCAGTTACTCTGGAGGGTCAACAACAGGCCATAAAGGTCCATGACTTCCTCAAGTGTTGCCTTCCTACCACTGGTATTCAGAGGTTTTCTCCCCTGAATGTGGAGGTTCCCTTTGGTCACCATGGATATTAGCCATCCACTGATGGACCTATCCTCCATGAGGAGGGTATAAACTTACATAGGTTCTGATCAGGACCAGTACATTTGTCCCAATGACCAAACAGCAACTTTGTGGGACCATTTCAGATTGGGAAAGCTGCAGCCCTACCTGCCTGCTTTTTAGAAGGTAAAAGAATGCTTAAGGGTTTATCCATGGGACTCTCAAGAGTCCCATGTTGTTTTGGCCTCATGCTGGTTGTGAGAAAATCTTGTTGAGTTGTGCACCCATTTATCTGCTTGGCTGAGCATTTCAGAGCATAGCCCTCTTGGTCTGCAGTAGAACTACTAGATTCAAGTCCAGTAACACCTTAGAGACCTAAAATATTTTTGGTAAGGTTGCCAATCTCCAGGTGGGACCTGGAGATTCCTGCTATTACAAGTGATGTCTAGACATGCAAGTTTGGTTTCCCTGGAGAAAGTGGCTGCTTTGAAGTATGGACTCCATGGCAATATACCCTGCTGAGGCCCCTCATCTCTCCTAACCCTGTCCTCCCCAGGTTCTATCCCCAAAGATCTGACAACCCAGTCTCAGGGTATAAGCTTTCAAGAGTCAAAGGAATCTGACAAAAGGAGCTTTGACTCTTGAAAGCTTATAACCCCCAAATCTTTTGGGTCTCTAAGGTGCTACTGGACTCGAATCTGGCTGAGCACTGAGACTATTGACATATTTCCAGCCAACCTTGGGATCCTGATACCAGTGCACCATGTAAAGGGCCAGCCTTCCGGAGGGTATGAACGATCCAATGACCTTTCCGATCTGAATTCCTTTATATGCCTAGTTGCCAACTCTGAGCTTAAAGCTTCTTTTTACACATGAAGCCATGTGGTTTGGATAATTCTCTAATTGAGAGGTAGAGATCCAGATATCCTGGAATCCTTAAAAAATCCTTTAGCAATGAAATATTTGTTTAAAAAGCAAGAATAATTTTAGCATGAAACATAATGTGTAAACATTAACACATGTTTATTGCACTATTGTTTAGTCCTGGAATTGGTAGAGGAGGCACAAGTACCAGTTTATTTGCTTTTTTTAGTCTTAGTTACAGAATCCCACAAAAACAATGAAAATCAAATTTGGATACCCTTTTCCCAGAGACATTCAACATGGCAATTCACAAACCACAATGTATCTTTTGAACAGACTATCTTGCCAGGAAAGGTCCATAGACATTTGATTTTTCTACTTTAAAGCCAAGAAAAACCAAGTTTTCCTCCTAACCCATCTGCGTATTCCCCAAACAAATCTACCCTTAACCTCTAAGTATTAAATTCCTTCCTGCCTGCCCCCACCGTATGTTAGAAAGATGACCATAGCCCAAGATTACACCAGGCTGTGTGATTAATCAGGGGAAATACCTGAGCAAATATTAGTTATCAAGTGCAAAATTGCCAGACAGGAAATTGCTATTAACAACTAGGGTAGGAGCAATTGCCCTGCATATTTAGAAGACAGCTGGTCTGAAACACACTTGAAATGCTTTTGCAAAGGATGGAGAAGGATCTTGAAGAATCATGGAAAAAGCATTATGAAAGTCTTATACTGGCACATATTCCAACAGGAAAGGCCCCGTTCTACAATACATCTACAGATCTCTAACAATAAAATGCATGTATTTCACAGATTTGTCCCTATGTTCATTTAAAAGTGAATTCTGGAACATGAAAAATTGACCGGGAGTAAATTTTGGTGGAATGAAGAATGAATGACAGGCTCATTTCAGGTACCTTAAAGGAACTAGGGTTACAAATGGGCATCAGATAGAACTTAGCCTGTCATTTAAAGGCATTCATGAGATTCCTAATGATTCGGGGCTATTAATATATAGTTCCATCTGAATCTGCAAAGTATCAGAGAAGATGGCTAGAATCCAGAAGGCAGAATTATACAAGGAACTTTTTTTTTTAATTCACAGAGATGGAGTGCTCAGATATAGCTACTTAGGCCATGTTCCCACAGGACATTTTTCAGCCCATCTCCTATCGTTGGATGTGCACGTGTGAAAAAGAGATCCTAAATGAGATCGTAAGAGAGATCCTTCAGGAATGCTGATTTACAACTGTATTGCGGCCTTCCTGCATTTTACAGTTTGAGATGCTTGAACGCCTATTGGCTCAGCTTGCAACATTTGTGTTGTGTTGCCAAATGGTGAATTTTTGATGGGCTATTCAGCCTGCGTCCAAACAGCTCAGTTAATCTATTGTAGAACTGTTGCCTTTGAGCATGTGCAGAAATTCCTTTAGGGGGAGGTGTCCACCACCAACACAATCACAGCGTTGAATCAACAGGTTCCATTAATTTTATAAAAGGCACTGCACACATATTTCTTAGGTGTGCCTCTCTGTGTGTCCTCCCAAACACTGACAGCTAGTATATTAATAGCTGCTTCTGAAACATGAGTGTATCAACATCTACCCAGAAAAAAATCGCCAGGGATTATTTCATGGCTAAACTGAACAAAAGGGATCTCTGTCCTGGATTCCCCTCCTAAAGGAAATTCTGACCATCCAAGTGGATCTGTTACTTCTCGTGGACATTAACTGCCCAACTAAATGAGAAGGAGACATAAGATCTTCTATGCCCTGTTTGCTGAATCCACTAAAATGGTCCAGTAGGGCTCTTCTTATGTTAGTGTGTGTTAACTGACATCGAGTCACTTCTGATTTATGGCGACCCTATGAATTAATGACCTCCAAAATGTCCTGTCATTCACAGCCTTGCTCAGGTCTTGCAAACTGAGGGCCGTGGCTTCCTTTATTGAGTCAATCCATCTCACGCTGGGTTTTCCTCTTTTCCTGCTGCCTTCAACTTTTCCAGTGTGACTCTTGTCTTCTTTATAATGTGACCAAAGTACAATAGTCTCAGCTTAGTCATTTTCACTTCAAGGGAGAGTTTAGGCTTGATCTGATCTAGATCCCACTTATGGAGGTTTGGGGTGGGGGGCTGGCAGCATTGCTCCCTCTAAGTTGTGGAGTCTTGTGAGCAAAAATTCTACTATGTGAGCTACTGGCATTAAAGCAAGTGTTTTGGCTGCTGTATAAATTAGTTTGCTCTGGAGCCATCCTTCCTGAACTAAGACAAAAATCTGTGAGCCGGAGGCTAAAAGAAAGTTTAGAGGGAACACTGGTTGGCAGTCCATGGTATCTGAAAAACCTTATCCAACACCACATTTCAAATTAATCAACTTTCTTCCTGACAGCTTTTTCCATTGTTCAGCTTATGATAGCATACAGTGATATAGTCATGACAATTTCAGTCTGTCTGTACCCTGCATTCAGCTCACATCTGCTCAGCATGTATCTGCATCCACCTCTACAGTTATGTAAACTGGCCACCAGGAGGCTTTCAAACAAGCTGATTCACACTCCACCCGAGGAGTGACATTTCTTAACCATAAAATGCCTTCCAGTGGTACAGACATTACCACAGATCTGTTACCCAGACTGGCAAATCCATGACCAACCCAGAAATCAACACTTGGAGCTGTGATCACTCTCTCTAGGGACATGAAAGTTTTTGGCACCATGACTAGCCATGGGGCCTCCTTTCAGCAGCTGCGATTTGTTAATCCACAGTATAATGTGAATTAAATTAGGCTCTTCACACTTAACTAACCCTCAATCTGCATTCTTTTGTAACTCCTGAGGTTTCCGATGCAGCTAACAGCTAATCCCTTCAGCCTTAAACTTCTCCCAGCTGCTGGCTCATAGCAGTTATGGAGGGTTTCCAACAATTCAGGGCCAGTAAACTTAATCCTAAAGCTGTTAGGCTCTTCTAAAATAACGAGACCCACCAATTTAAAGCTGTTAGCCTTAATTAACAGGAAAGGAAGCATTCAGGTTATGAGCTGAAGCATAGCACTGAGCCAAAGCCATGTTCCATTGCTTAGCTTCCAGTGTCCTTGTGTTTTCTGTTCATCTCAATACTACTTGGAGCACTTTAGACTGCGGTTTTGAAACACAGCAAGTGGGGCCACCTCAGTATTAAAACCCTGGGCTAGAAGGGAAAGGTCAATCAAATGTAACAATACAGATCCGTTAATGTGATCAGTTGACAAGGCACTTAAAAGTTTGGGTAGTCTTCATTCAGTTCCTTTGTGAAAAAACATAAGTGTGGGAAGTGGGAAATTTGGAAAGATGGGTGCAGTTTCTTTCGTGAGATCCCCATGCTGACAACGTGAATCCAGCTGTGCATTCAGCATAGTTTGTGTTAGTCTATGCTCACCCTTATTAACTGAATGTATGTGAGTAAAAAAGTGGTGCAGGCGTGGACCCCAGGTGATCAGATACTATTAGAGACGACCCAAAAAAAATGGGGGAACCAAACCTATATAGGTAAGGTAACAAAAAAGGCTGAGACAAAAACAATAATCAAATATGGCTAAACACACAGTGCTAATATAAAAATATACAATATGTTTTAATTATGCACAGGAGATATTAAAATCACAAGAAAAACCACAATAAAAACCACATATCTATGGTTCTGTATATATCTAAGTGCCTATACCTAATATCAGGACAAATGTCCGAATATATAAATACAGGTTAAAAGGTACAGAATGTATCCAAATACAAGAACCAAACGTGTTTCAGCTAAAAAGCCTTCCTCAGTGGTAAAATACAAGTTGAGCACTCCAGAAGTTAAACATTGATATATTTCAAACTCATCATATACAGAATGGACCTAAAAACCAACAATTATCAAATACAGTGTAGACCTAAAAAGATGGGGGGGGGGGAAGAGAGAAAATTAAATTACCTATATAAATGTCAATCAACCAAAGATTTTTATGTAAGGAAATTATTAATATTTTGAAATAAATGGAATCCAAATAAGTACCTTACTGATACAGAGATGTTCACCTGTGGAGTAAGTGGGAATAAATATTCTTAAAATGCAACATGGGCCACTCATCCAAGTGTGTTTTATTTCATATGCCCATGGATCTAAAAAACATAAACGAATGACTAAACAAGTCAAATACTACAAAATTTTAGAAAGAAGATATAAACTAATGTAAAATACCTGAATAGGGCAATGTTATACCTGTTTAAGCCAAATCTGCAACAGTCAAAATCCAGACAGAGTTCTCAGCTTCAGTGTAAAAAGAATCAGCACTACAGTTGTCCACATCCCTGCCCTGATTATATAGGTAACGTGGGGAAGGGGAAAATATGATGCAACATAGGAGAAAAAATTATTATTATTATTATTAGTAGTAGTAGTAGTAGTAGTATCCTACCACTCTGCTCAGCGAACTGCAAAAGGAGGTTTCCACCAAGGAAAACTCCACACTTAGCTGAAGTGAGAAAGGCTCCACACGTAGTGGAGGGGTTGGGGAAGGGGATGTGACTCAGTGGAACAGCATCTGCTTTGAATGGAGAAGGTAAAGGACCAAGCAGTAGGTGATGTGAAAGGCCTCTACGTGACCCCCTGGAAAGTTGCTGCTAATCTGAGTAGACAATACTGACCCTGATAGACTGATGGCCTGATTCAGTATAAGGCAGCTTCATGCATGTGATAGGATACAACCCAATATTTTATTCAACAGAGCAGAGACCTGTCCATTTGCTAACTTGCTCCACAGAAGTGACTAGAGAAGCCCTTTTGTGCAGGGGTCATTTTGAGCAGGAGCTCGGGGGAGCGCAGCTCCGGGAGTTGGTGCCAGCCCCCCCCCCCCCCCCCCCGCAGGGGAATGCCTGCTTGTGTCATGGCTGCAGCAAAATGACCCCATCCCCTGGAAAGGTCCTTGTTCCTCCGACCAGCCTTCTGAAGGCTTCAGCCACCTCCCAGAACAGTGGCATTTCTGAGGCTTGGATTAGTAGCTGTCCACTCTCTGCCAGCTTCCTTCCTTCCTTCCTTCCTTCCGTCCTTCCGTCCTTCCTTCCTTCCTTCCTTCCTTCCTTCCTTCCTTCCTTCCTTCCTTCCTTCCTTCCTTTTCTCTCTCTCTATCCTTTCTTTCTTGCCTTCTGACATACTTCCGGTCATGTCAGGTGGTGTAGCATATGCAAATAAGTTATGCTAATGAGCTCCTGCACCTCTTTTTCTACGAAATGACCCGTGCCTTTGTGTATGTGCAAAATGGGTACAAGTTTACTGCTGACTGACTGAATTTGCTCATGAAATTATGTCAGCAAATTATGTCTAAGCCCAGCCGTTATCCTCTCTCTGATTATGCATCATCCTATGAACTGATGATAGTCACTATTTTTTGTTTGTCCATGGGAAACTTACACTGTACATATTTGGAGCTTTTGGGGACACACTGTTAAAACTTTGGGCTTTTCCACACCATTTTTAATGCAGCTTCCTTCTTAACTACATCGGGTTTCCCCCACCCTTATAGGCAGCATCATGTGTAGGTTGTTGCTCTCCTGGCTTTTCTTCAACTTTTTCTCAATTTTTTTCAAGCCAGGTGGTTTAAAAAAAAACACACGAGAAAAACTTGAAAAAAGGGGAGAGCAACAACCAACAAACGATACTTTCAGGAAGGGAGAAGGGGGGGGGGGGGGAACAATGCAGTTAAGAAGCAGAAGCTCCATCAAAAACCCAGTGCGGAAAAGGCCTTTGTTAGTGAGCATTGCTAGAGCTGTTATTCTTCAGGATTCTTCTCCCTCCCCGGGATCTCTAAAAGTTACATTTTGAGTGGCAGTATATCTAAGACACCATGCAGCGCACAGCAAGTTCTTTCACACACTGCAGATGCCAAGATATATTTTGATCTGTGATAGCACATTATGCGACAATTATGCATTATTTAAAAATATAGAGACACTTTAAACTGAAAGAACAAACTTGGCTTTTAAAATCCACGGGGGGCAGGCTACTGGACAGTAAATGAACATGGCAAAGGACAGGAGAGTGCCATCAGCCAGAGTCAGAATTTCTGGGCCCAGCTGCCAAGAACCCAGCACCCCAGAAGGGCCTGCCACGAACCCCTCATTCAACCTTGCTGTTCTGTGCTACCATTGCTACGCAGCTGTCTATAGTGAGAAGCAACTGCTGCTACCTTGGGAACTGGGTGGCGGCAGTGGTCGGAGAGTGACCACAACATGTTGCTCATTCATTGGCTCTCTAGGTGAGTGAGCAGCAATGCCAAAGCATGGGGCAGAAGAGGGCCACCACGGGTGTCTTGCGGAGGGGCCTCTAATACCTGGAAACCATCTCCATAAAACAAGGGGGGGATTCAAGCAGTAATCTCTGGTTTGAAAATAAGGGAGTTAAAAGCACACTTCTATTTTCATCCATTAAATGTTGGACGGTATGGTTTACTTTCCTTTTTTATTTGAACTTTATTAGAGTTTTTCTTTTTATAGCTACCATCTTAAGAGAGAAAAGATGGGGGCAGTGGTTTAAGACTACAATGGATCAGTGGCAAAAGGTGAAGAGAGGGTAGTGCAGGGAGGGTATGGCAGGGAGAGGAAGGAAATTGTGGCAATCAAAAGATCATGCATACCAGCCACAGAGCCAGGAACTGGGGGTGGGGTGCCAGGGTGTGTGTCACTAATTAAATTAAACTAAACCATTTTAATGTAGTTCCCCACCACACCTCATTCTTCCCTGATCGGAAGCTCCTTACGCTGGTCCTAGCCATCCCTGGGTCACAAGATGCCTCCAGGCTGGGTGGGCTTGTGCTTCTGCCTCCCCTCGCTCTCGGGGGGGGGGGCAGGGTAGCATGCAGGGCAAAGAGAAGCCGGGTGCACAGCCCCACCATGGCCTGCCCAGCCACCACCCCTTCGGACAACTGGCTGACCTGCTGGCAACATGGACTGAACTTGGGGACAGACAGCTTGGGTGCTGCACAGGGCAGTCTCCGAGGGCTCTGGCCCTGAGGTGAGAGCCTGGGTGGAGTGGGAAGCCAAGCCTCAGGCAGGGCAGGGCAGACCCAGGGCGGAGGCAGAAGAGAGTGGGCAGCGCATTTGCAGAGCTGCCGGGACTGGCTGAGTGCCTGGAGGGGATGCAGTGCTGGGGAGGTCAGGGCACAGCAAATTCGATAAGGGACACCACCCTGTATGCCCCACTGCTGGCTACAGCCCTGATGCATACTAATGTCTGAACAATTCTGCTGATTCAGATCAAAAGTTAATATATTGACTCGAGTCTACCACAGCATTCCCTGGGAGGATTTCTGCCCGCAGTGTGACTTCCTCCCTCAACCTAGAACACCTTCAGAAATGCTATTCCAGGGGATTCTTCCAGAGGGGAAAGCCATTTCGTTTCTGATTCTCCTCTGTTAAAGGCAACTCTTACGTTAACTGCAAGTTCTAACTCTGCTTTGGTCCTTCCAATAGTGTGTACATCGCATAAATATGACCACGATGATACCTATTGCTGAATGATAAAATATTCCAGGTTTCCAACATACAGTAGGGATACCTTATTAATTATAGGCATTTTAAGGCACAAGGAGCAGCTACTTTGCCACCTTCTTTCCCACTCACATCCTGCCACCCCCACAAGAGAGCTAGGATTTTCACCGTTTCAGCAGCTGGGACCGACTGAAAATATCTAGGATCAAGGGAATTCGAAAAGCCTGCGTAAATAAGAAATATCCCGGGTATGAGAACTTGATCGTGCAGGCTCAATATTGGTTTTCTTCACATAAAACAAAAATAAAGCGAATGTCTGTGAAGAGTCAGAGCTCGGATAAAGCAGAGCATCTCTTTTTCATTGGGAAGAAGACCTTGGCCATATTTGGCAGGATTTGCTAGACTTAAGTCCCCTTTATGTGATCAGTTATACTAGGAAAAGAGCCGGGTTCATTTTTGCCTCTGTTTGGTGTTCGCTCTTTGAAGGAGCAACAAAGGCTGACGATTCTCTCTTACACGTGCAGCTGACAGTTCCACAATGACCTGTGAAGAATCCCAGGGAGGCAGCAAGAGTTGCTATCTCAGGATGACAAATCTGGGATTTGTGAATCTTGTTCATGTAAATAGGACCCCTTAAGCTAGATCTCACATGACTTTTTCCTCCCACCACACACAGCACAATCTGGTATAACAAATGTAGTTGTATGAATTACTCGTTTGGTGAATTGGCTAAGAGCGCGGACTGTAATCTGGGAGAACCGGGTTTGATTCCCCACTCCTCCACATGTAGCTGCTGGTGTGACCTTGGGTCAGTCACAAGTTCTCTCAGAGCTGTCCTCTCAAGAGCAGTCCTCGAAAGAGCTCTCTCAGCCCCACCTACCTCACAGGGTGTCTGTTGTGGGGAGGGGAAGGGAAAGGACCACTCGGAGACTCCCTTGGGTAGTGAAGGGCGGGGTATAACTCCAATCTCTTCTTCTCCCAGAATCACTTTAGGCCTGATTTTTTCATGTTGATTAAGATGGGATTAAGTCACGAGGATGTAAAATTCACTCTGTGATCATCACATGGTGAATATCTTCTGGGATTTATCAGCACACAAGCATAGATTATTACATGTTCTGGAGACTTAGAACTTGAGAGAAACTCGGAGTTACCATAATAATTTGATTTTGACCTGTATTCCCGGAGACTTGGGGGCAAACCCAGGGAAGGGTGGATTGTGGGGAGGGGAAGCAACTCATAAGGGACATGATCCCCTAGTGTACCACCCAAAGCTGCCTTTTTCTCCTAGGGAACTGACTTCTGCATTATGGGGATCAGTTGCAATTCCAGGAGAACTTCATGCCCCACTTGGAACCTGACAACCCTACCTCTGTTTAAAAAGAACCAAGGCCTTACATGTCAAGTGGCTCAAACATTAGTAGCCCAGGAGTTTCAGCCAGGATCTGCTTGGTGTGACACAGGTATATGTCACCATTCACTGAGGGACTACAGCTGTCTTTTTAATAGGCTTGTATCTTTTACAGTTCTCCAAGGAGAGTATTAACTTGGGAATGCAGCAGAGTCTCCTTTCAGCTGGCAAGCTTCCAGCTCCCCTGCTGTGAGCTGTTTCCTCGCAAGAAATGTAAATGTCAACTTAAGAAAGCCCTTTTACTCTCACCAAGGCCAAGAAAGAAACTGCCTCTTGGAAACCAATGGTGCCATTTAAAAGGGTACAAGACACAGTGACTCCAGCTGGCTGGTTGGTAGGAATGTGTGAGTGTGAGTGAGGGTGTGTGGGTGGGGATTAGAGATCCTTCAGCCTCTCTCTTTTGGGTATGTGAGAATGTTGTTAACATGGGGTAGAAAGTAAAAAAGAACCACTGTAGTTGTAAAGTAGATTCTAGCCACATAAGCTTTGTAGATTCAGTGGAATTCTGGTTTTTGTGAGTTCCAAGAGAGGGCATGGAACTGGCAAGGAGAGAGAGAAATAACAAGAGGGGCTTTCCTTAAGAAAGCAAGTTTTTGCTGCCAGTCTGAAATAGCTGCTTCTTTTCTCTTAGCCTCACAATTGCTGGCTTCACATTCATACCACATAAGCAGGAAAGGCAAAAACCAATTTTAGCTTCACGTGTGAAAACTGACAGCCTTTCAGAGGCCGTTTGTGTGGATCAAAAATAGGGGGTGATGCTGAATTCTGTGGCATCCCACATTTATATTGGTTTTTTGGGGATGGGCTTGGTTTAAGAGAAAACAGCATCACCCAAACTGGAGCCCCAATGTTATGGACTCTGGAATGATCCTGTGAGGTCCCAGAAAACTGCTAAACTTTGCTGGTCCAGTGGCTGAGGCTTCCAGAATATTACAGCCATGCTGGCATTGCACATGTATGCATCTGCATTTATATCCCACTTTTCTCCACAATGGACCCAAAGCAGCTCAGAACATCATTCATACCTCCTCCATTTTCTCACAGCAACAACCCTAAGGGCAGATCGGCTGAAAGAATGCAAGTAGTCCAAGTTCACCCAGTAAGTTTCCATGGTAGAATTCGGATTCAGACTTGGATCTCCCAGGATCCTAGCCCAGCACTCTATCCACTAAGCCATGCTGGCTCTCTCTATGCCATGACAGAGAGAGCATCACCAACATCCCAATGCACTTGGGCTACACTTTGGGACCTGCTTTGGATTGCAGATCTGAGATGGCAGAATCCCATCCTGAAACTGTGCTAAATTAGTTTATGCAACCTCTGCTAAAAGAGTAGTTCCATTCGTCCCTATAAAAAACTGTCAGCATACTGTGTATCAACCTCAGGAACCTGCCTTAGAAGAAATCAGAGTTTTTGCCCAGCTAGTTCAGTTTGGTCAGCTCTGATTGGCACCAATTCTTGAGGGTCTCAGGAAGAGAAGAATCTTTCCCAACATCTTCACCTAACATCCTTTAACTGGAGAGGCCCTCTGAGCTATAACTCCTCCCAGCATCAATGAAGCTGCCATGCACTGAGTTAGACCACTGGTCATTCTCATCTAGTATTGTCTATTTTTACTGGCACTGATTCCCCAGGTCCTTGATCTTTCTCAGCCCTGTTAATCACAAACTTTTAACTCAAAATGCTGGCAATTCAACAGGTGTTGAATCTCTCAAATTTTTGGTGCCAAGCGAACATGTTCCTTCTTAATCTCAGATTTTTGTTGATGTGCATTTTGGCTAACCCACTTAGTATTTTACCTACATTGCCTCTAATAGTTTAGCACTTTTAAATATTGTAACATCTATTAATCACTGTGATTGCTGATGAAAGTTTGCACTGAAATACTTTCACCTTGAATACTGATTTTATTTCTGATGTTTAGGGATGGGCGAGAACCAAGATAGGTGGTTTGGTTCGTGGTTCATGATGTGCCCCATTTATGAGCCATGGGCCCTCACGAATGTTTAGTCACCTTACAAACTAGTTCAGTTTGTGAGATTTGTGAGGTGGTAGAATGGGCCCCCCAGCATGCTAGGGACACCAAACTTGTAGGAGATCTCTGGCTGACTCTCCTTTACCTGCCCTCCAAGGTTGGTGAGGGTTGGATTTACAGGGTCTGAATTAAGGCCCCCCTAAAGAAGGTCTCCCCAGGAAAGTGCTTTTCCCCAGAAAGCACTTTCCTGGGTGCACCTTCTTCAGGGGGCCATAACTCAGACTCCATAAATCCAATCCTCACCAAACTTGGAGAGCAGGTAGAGGAGACTCAGCCAGACATCCCCTGTGAGTCTGGAATCTCTAGCTTTCCCAGGATCCATTCTATACACTCCTGAACCTCCAGAACCTGCACCTGTCAAAATGACGGTCATTTTGACAGGCACAGGTTCAGGAGTATATAGAATGGATCCTGGGAAAGCTAGAGGTATCAAACTTGGAGGGTATGTAGAGGAGCATCCGGGGAGGTCTGTTGATACTTTGAGGTTTCTAGCTTGCAGATGATCCATTCTATATGCTCCTAAACCTCCTGAACCTGTGCCTGTCAAAATGACTGTGGTTCAGGAGTGTACAGAATGGATCCTGTGCAAGCTAGAGACATCAAAGTCACAGGGGACTTCTCCCAATGCTCCTCTACATGCCCTCCAAGTTGTTGTTATGAAGTTCTGTAAACATTTTGATTGAATGGAGACAGTCTGTCTAGAAATGTCTCTGCTCACAAACTGGCATGAACCTCCATGAACAGCTTGAAAGTTGGGTTCATATCTAGGGGGAGGAATGCAAGCACTCAACATATAATTTAAGGCACAAAACCCCCATTTAATAAAAGAACTCAAAAACTACATCAGGTTTCATAGAATGTTTCCAAAGCAGAAACCATTCTGAAACACAAACAATAGTAAAAATTAAAAAAGAAGCCACTGACAAATAATAGCTAAAAAACCTGGCTTATGGACATAATAAAAACAGTTGTTTCATGAACGGTGGGCAGTTCCTTAAAAGTGACTTGCCGTTCCAGGCTGAGGGGAAAAGGAGTTGTTTCAGCATTGGAAATATTCCTCAAGTCCCATCCCGGCAGAAACTCCACGTGCCTCCTTGAATGAGGGAAGTGTCCCTAGCCAGCCTGTTTCTGGCTGCCAGGTGCATGCAGTTAACAGTCAGCCAATTTCTCTTGAAACCGACCAGGTCTCAATCTGTAAGAATTTACAGCTAATAGTTGATGATAGCTGTAAGATCTATAGGTTTACCAACAGCTAATCCTTACACCTCCCTCACTCCATCAACATGGAAATAAACCATGGTGATGGAGTCACAAAAGGGAACATAACATCCACATATCAATGATCTAGCAAGTGACCCACTGAAAGATGTCTATAAGATATTATTAAACTTGGTTAAAAAGCAGTATACTAATGTAATTTATCATGCTGTCAGATTATCACCATTGAACAATATGTACTTTAGTCAAGATCTCCATAGCATCTGGATAAAGAATCTGCTAACACATTATCCTTCTTCTTGACATGAGTTACATCAAAGGAGAAATCTTGGAGGCTTAAAGCCCACCTCAAGACTCTCGAATTATTCTCCTTCATCCTATGTATAAATGTCAAAGGGTTGCGATCTGTTTCCAAGTGGAAATGTATCCACCTCAAATATGTTTTAAGCTTATTCAAGCCCCAAACCAGTGCTAACTATTCTTGTTCAATCACACTATATCTTTTTTCCCTCAGTAACATTTTACAACTTAGATAGACCACTGGGTGTAAATACCCACTATGCTCTCTTTGCATCAACACTACACCCAATCCATTTTTAGATGCATCAGTTCTTACAACAAAAGGTTGGTGAAGCATGAACCAGCCAAAATTCATCAAGAACTTTAGTTCATGAGCTAGTTTGTCCCCATCCCTATTGATATTCTAATTATCAATGTTTATGCTGCTGACAGTTGTAAGTTTTCATCATTTTACTGGTTATCTGATTATTATTTTTTGATTACTATTTTTGGTTTTAGGATGTTAATGGACATCTGTAAGCTGTCTCTGAAAACTTTTAGATGAGCTTATGGGATAATTAAAATAAAATGAAATAAAATAAAGTAAATGATTCAATACCAGGTCCTTGTGGCCTTTAAGCCAATATGAAGTTCTTCTATTTAGAGGCCACAGTAGTGACACAAGGTGTTGTTTGCATTCTTTATCTCCCAGTTAGCCGCTTCTCAGAAAGTTGTAACAACTGCCAGTATTGCATTAATTTCTCCTTCATTTTCACCCACGAAAACACTGGTGGGAACAACTATTCACTATGGAACGATCAGCTATAGAGATTTCCATTTTATGTATGCTTGTACTAATAAAGAAAATTTAATTTAAAAAGTGGCCTAAGCTCATCTTTGTGACATTAGAACTTAGAAAAACTTAAATAATTCAGTCTATTTCTCTCTCTCTCTCTCCTTCAGGGCCGGCCCCAGGGTTTTTTGTGCACTAGGCAAGGCTACCTTGTGCCCCCCCCCCACGGTGAGGGTGCCTTGTAGCACCCCCCTCCCCGCCACAGAGCTGCCCTCTCCACTGCTGGAGACCCGCCGGCAAGTGGCACCCCTCCAGCCCCAGCACCCACCCACCTGCCTGGGCTCATGAGCTCTCCAGCCCTGCTGGCAGCCACCTGCACCGGCTGGCCACAGCGCCTACAAGTCTATCTGCATTGGCCCAAGGCTAAGTTTGGTTCTTAGCCTGAATGGAAAGCTGCATTCAGACATAACGGTAAATCATGGTTTGCATAAAGCATACTATCTCCTGGTTTGAGTCTCTCTCAGTCTTTCCGCCGTCCCATTTGCCAGCTGCCCCCTAGGCGGCCGCCTTGTTGGCCTAGTGATAGAGCCGGCCCTACTCTCCTTGAAAAATTAAACCATTGGTTTCAAGTGGGTTAAGATCCAAGCACGCCATTTTAGACATCTTGTCTTTAGTGCAGTAATTTATGTTTCAATGGTGTATTTAACTGGAATATGAAAGCACAGCTCTTTTGCATGCTCAGCAATGTTACTGAACGTATACATGGCTCCAGATCACAAAAAAGCAGATTCCTACCCTGCTCACTTTGATGTTGCACTTAGAAACAGAAGATATAGAGAGCATTTATTTTTATATACATACAATGTACTTGTGAACAGTGTAGTGGCGCATAGCCCAGCCCTCTCATCACCTCCTACCGTAGTCAAAGTGCTCCTTCAAAGACAGGAGAAGCTGCAGCTGAATGTTTAAAAGGGCAAGTCCCACAACACACTCACCTGCTGGCTCTCTTGATAAGGGGGAGGAGGCACAGTCTGTGTGGCCATCATTGTCAGAGCTGGCGCTGGGGAGACATGTTGCATCATGGGATTGATTCACATCTAGAACCTGTTGGCAGGAGAAAGTTCAACTTGATTAAGAAACCAAAGAACTCCTCCCTAAAAATGAAACCAAACCCTAAACATAAAGCCAAACCACATCAAACTAATTCCATCATGAAAGGAGACAGGAAGATGGCAATGAGTTAAGATCTGATGGAGGATTATAATCAAATTTCTCCTTTTGTTCCATACACACAGCAAAGCTTTCTCTTCGGCTTTCATTATAAGGACCTGCAGACCAAGGACAACTAAAACAACTGATTTTCAAGGTACGTTTGATGCATGCCAATTATGCCAACCGAACAACTCCTCATCCCTGCAAAAACAACAGGAGAGATTGCACTGGAATAGTTCAAATTGCTACAACCATAGGGAGAGAACCTTTCCACAAAGAGGTTACTCCCTGGAATGATACTGATCACATGACCACCTTTTTTCACATGGCAACAACATATTAAGAAGAAGAAGAAGAGATTGGATTTATACCCCACCCTCCACTCCCCAAGGGAGTCTCAGAGCAGCTTACAAACTCCTTTTCCCTTCCCCTCCCCACAACAGACACCCTGTGAGGTAGGTGGGGCTGAGAGAGCTCTTTCCCAAGCTGTCCTTGAGGGAACAGCTGGTACAGAGCTATGGCTTGCCCAAGGTCATCCAGCCAGCTGCAAGTGGAGGAGTGGGGAATCAAACCCGGTTCTCCCAGATTAGAGTCCGCGCACTTAACCACTACACCAAACTGGCCCCCTAGATATTAATTTAGACAAGATATTAATATTAATATGTAGTCTAGATATTAATCTAGACAAATTCAGTCTCTCCAGGTGAACTTGCACATTCATGCCTAATCAGATCGGTTAAATACTTATTTACACATGCGAAACAGGCATCAAGGCCCAACCACCCGCTAAAATGGCTTATCACTTCAAACACAATATTTTACAACTAGGAGTAATTCGAACATTCATCTGTGATTCAGTGGCTGTACCCAGACAACCCAATACGTCATGTTTTGTAAACTGTGGTTTAATCAGGCCTTGGGCAGTTGTGACATTCAAATGTAAACAGGTGATCAAGGATTTTTTGGCACCAAATTAAGATATCAAACCAGGGTTTGCAGCTGGTTTGTCAACCACTGTTGTAATTACAGCTTTCTGAGGTTTCCGAATTCACAAGTTTGCTGAGTAGCACCAGCCCTCATTGGAAGGGCAGGCAGGATCTCTTCCCTGCTGGGAGGCGGGAGAGAAACCACAAGCAGACAAACCAGGATTTATAGGGAAACCAGGGCTGACTTACCAATGGTGGGCTGTTTGTTGCATGGTTTAAATAAGCTGGAATACTGTGATGTTTGAATTCAGCTAACAACTGATGTCCAAAGCACCTGAGAATCAACCTCAGTTTTTTCTTGAGAAACCCTCCAATTTATCCACTCTTTCATTTTTTGCCTACAACTCATGTCAGAATGATGGCAGAATAAAATATTGGGACTTCATTGTCTTTCATCAACAAAGAAAAATCTCCCTGGTTTTCAAGGTCTGTTCTAATTAATATCTATGGCACCAGAGCTCCTCCACTATTCCCTTAAGACTTGGGTTTAAATTATCTACTCTTGCTGATTCAAAGTTTAATTTTAGCTGGCGTGGCTCAATGTCCTTCGTAGTTGGTAAAGGGGTTTATTTGTTATTAGTTTTATATAGCTGCATCCAAGAATATAGAATCTGAACATAATTAGATTCCTGTGCTCAAAGTTTACAATTCTGAAACTAAAAATAGGAAAAGCAAGGGAGAGGGAAGAGTAGAGTGAAGGCTTATAAATGTTACATTCAGGGCTAATTCAGACAATATTTGGTGTGGAAGGGATACTTTTATGAAGAATATGGCCCACATATGAGCATAGAAAGTTACTAGCGGTTTCTTACTCCAAGGCCACTTCATGACTAGGGTGTGACCAGCCTTGCTAGGGACTTGCCCTGGACTGAGTTCAATGAAGCAAAGCCAATATGGAGTAGCAGTTAGAGTGCCACACTAGAATTGGGGAGATCCAGAGTTCAAATCCCCATTCACCACTGAAGCTTGCTGAGTGTCCTTGGGTCAGTCACTCTCAGTCTAATCTCTTTTACAAGGTTGTTGTGAGGAAACAATAAAGGCAACAACTGTGCAAGCTACCTTGATCTTTCTAGGAGGAAGGGAGCTAGGGTTGCCAAGTCCCCCTAGCACCAGCAGGGGGTGGGGCCGTAGAGTTGCCAGTTCCAGGTTGGGAAACTCCTGGAGATTTGGGGGTGGAGTCTGGGAAGGACAGGGACCTCAGTGAGGTACAATGTCATTTTGGGCTCCCAAAACTGCCTGGTCCTTCCGGGCCCTAAAGAGGCTAGGTTGGCTGCAACGAGGGCCTTTTCTGTGGCAGCCCCTCACTAGTGGAATGAGCTCCCGGAGGACATCAGGGCCTGTGGGATCTGTTACAGTTCCACAGGGCCTGTAAAACTAAGCTTTTCTGCCAGGCTTTCAAGTAGGGTGCCACCTCGATGTTATGGCCCTGGCCCGATTACCATCAGCCCCAACAGCACCAGCAGCACCTTTGACTGAGGCTTAACAGCTAGCCTGGAGGCACCACTCAGCTGAAAACAAGATCGCCATCTTTAAATCTAAGTTATGTCTGTATAGTATGGTTTTATACTGATTGTTTCAATTGGAGTTTTAATGCATTATGGTATGTTGTTAGCCGCCCTGAGGCTGCCAAATGGTGGGGAGGGCGGGATATAAATGTAATGATAAATAAATAAATACAGTTCACCCTCCAAAGCATCCATTTTCTTCAGGGGGACTGATCTCTGTGGTCTGGAGATGAGCTGCTGGCATCTCTACTTGCGGCTAAAGTTCCTCTGAACTATGTCAGATGACCTGGTCTGGCCTGTTATTTCTCAGGAGGCTCTTGAAGTTCTGGCAAACCTTCATGCTGTCCTCTTATTTAACTAGAGTTCAGCTGGTATCCCCAGGATGAGGCACTGATGTGGGACGGAGATCTGAGAATCCGGTGCAACAAAACATGAGATAGGTCTCACAAAAAGAACAGTTACAACCCCCACCCTGTTCCAGTAATGGGAAGTAACCTCTGTACATAGGCAGGAAACCAAGTTTTGTTAATGTAGACTGCAGAGCTCACATACTCTGGATTAAGGCACACGATTCTCATTTGACTTAATTAAGGATTATGTTTCTTTTTCATTTAAATAATGGCAATGGATCTTTTAGTTCTGAATACAGCTGGAATGTGGTTTCTGCCCACTACCTACCAAAGCTTTGAATACTTTGGTGTTGTTTATGCCTTAGATCAGTTTTGACTATTATTAATAAAGTACATTTTGAAACAGGGTTGAAAAACAATGAGCTCATTAAAAGGAGCGTTCATTAGAACTTGTTGACATTAAACCCATTAGACCAATTAACATTCCATTAAGTGGAACCGAGCCTTCCTTGGAGCATCAATGAGTTAATTCTGCATCATGATAATTGCTCCACCAGCGCCTGAGAGGTGTATTCTCAAATGTGGAAATTAACGACAGACACTCCCTCCCGAGAAAAATAAACCAGGACTAATTGTGAAGCCTTAAGGCACTTGGGCTAGGCAACTAACGGACCGACATCCTCTTCCTGGCATGGAGCAGCATTTTTGGCTAAAGCCAATTTTTCTAGCAGATGTGAATGTTGACAGCTTGCGCTTAGAGGATGTGAAGCTCGTGGGAATGTGCAAGTTTTTAAGAGGAAAAAGGAAAGAAGTTTGTGATTTTTCTACAAGCGGTGCTAAATTTTGATGTCACAAAAATGTGGCTGGACCGCTGTTCTCCAAAACAGAAAGCATCTGACTCCAAGGTCTCATTTTCTCCAAGCTGAGCATTTCAAAAGGAAAGTCATAAATTCTTTAGAGTTTAATTCATCTCTAGTTAATATAGTGCTAATGAATTCCTGGCTGAAAGCCCACATAGCTCTGAGCGGAGATAACAACTGCAATTTGGCTGAAACTCGAAGCATACTTACTCCAAGTGAGTTCAGAGGGACTTACTTCCAAGTAAACACATATTGAATTCGGTTCTTAGGGCCAGACTACACATTATGTTGCTTTAACCTGCTAGAAGAACTATGCTGAGTGAAGGGAGCAATCTGGATTGGGACTGCAGCACTGGGGCAAGGGTGGAGTGGACCCTTTTCACCATGCCCATTGCCTCAGAGAAATGGCCTATAGAAGCTTGGCCATGGGCTGTTACTGTTGGGCAAATGGCATGGTGAAAAGGGTCTACACCCTCATGCCCCAGTGCCCGGTTGGGGAAAACAAACAAGTATCCTTCCTCTAAAACTGTGACCAGTAGGAGCTCAGGGCAGCAATGGTGGATTGCAACTGGGAAAACAGCATGGAAGGAAAGAGCTAACCTATCCCCACGCTAAAAATTGCATGTGGGGAGGCACAACTACTTTTTAAAAGTACTTTTAGGGAGACCCAGTCTTGGATTGCCAACTTAATGTTTATTTCAACTCCTGCTCTGAGAAAACACGAAGAAGCTATTTAATAACAAAAGTACCTTCCACCAGCTTGGGTTGCAGCCCTTCTTGAAAAGCAATGACCTTGCCACAGCTGTCCATGCTAAAATTAGATTACTGCAATGTGTTCCATGTAGGGCTGCCTTTGAAGACCCCTCGTGAGCTTCAGCTAATCCAAAATACTGCAGCAAGGAGGCTGACAATTACATGACACAGTGAACACATTTCCCTCTTTTGCACGATCTACAAGGGCTTCAAAAGTGTTGACTGGACCTATAATACCTGGGATTAAAGTATGAGAGCCAGTTTGGTGCAGTGTTTGGGAGTGTGGACTCTAATCTGGGAAAACCAGGTTTGATTCCCCACTCCTCCACATGCAGCTGGTGGTGTGACCTTGGGTCAGTCATAAGTTCTTTCAGAGCTGTATTCTCAAGGGCAGTTCTCGAGAGAACTCTCTCAGCCCCACCTACCTCACAGGGTGTCTGCTGTGGGGAGGGGAGGGGAAGGGAAAGGGATTGTAAACTGCTCTGAGACTCCTTCAGATAGTGAAGGGTGGGGTATAAATCCAATCTCCTCCTCCTCCTTCTTTGTGAAGGACAACTTGCTTCCATCCGTATAGATCTGCCAATTTTCTGAGATCCTCCCCTTTTAACTGAGCAAGACCGGAAGCAACCAGGGAGACAGCCTTTTGGACTGTTGTGCCAGGTCTCTGGAGCATCCTCGCCCGTGAGGCTTACTGGTGCCATCATTAGCAGTGCTTAGATGCCACGTGTGCCTTTGGCTGACTCCTCCCTTCCATTCTGTTGAGTTTCTTTCGAAATTTTAGTACGATACCTCCCGGAGTGACTGATTTTTGTGTGCTGCTGCCTTGTGCATTTCTTTAGTTGATCTTGCATTTTGCTTTTAGTTAATATATATATACTGTCCCCCCCCCCCCAACTTTCTTGTTAGCTGCTTTTTCTTTGCTTGCATAAGCAGGATAAGAATGATTTCAATAAATCATTTGAATAAATAAAGGCTTGGATCTTCACTCTTAAAGTGTGGACACAAGCCCAGACAACATGACTGTGTGAACCTTTTCCACCATGTATGCCCAACAGTAATTGCCCACTGCCAAGTTGCTCAGGATGCCAACCAGGGAAAAGGGCAAGTGTCTTACTGTCTTGTTAACCACTATGATCAGTAGCAGCCTTGGGGAGTAGTGGTGAATTGCTACTGGGAAAATGGTGTGAGAGGAAAAGGTGCCCCAGGCTGCAAAACTAACATCATGCATGTAGGGAGAGGCACTTGGGACCACACCCATTGGTACTGACTCCCCCATACATGCATCTCTCAACACTTCTGAACAGAATCTACAGGCATGTATACACTGCATGTACACCAGCTTTCCTTGCACTGTGGGGAAATGGTCATATGGCTTATTTCTTTGCAGGCCAAGAATGAATGAACGTGTAGGAAACCTGTCATCCAAAGAGGCTGCTACAAACTTGTCTTACCAATGTACCCAATGGATTGGTCTATCAGTAGCTACTAGCCATGGTGACTAAAGGAAACCTCCCCATTCAGAGGCAGTAAACTTCTGAATACCAGTGTTGGAGGCAGCATTATGGGAAGGCCTCATCCTCTCTGCCAGGGCCCCTCAACATGATGCCTTTCTTGGTGCCCATCATGTGTTTTTAGAAAGTGGGTGGGGCCGGGTGGCGCTTTGGCCCAGCAAGGCTTCTGGTGGGCCACTGGATATTTGATTGGCTGTGCAGATTTTTTAAAATGTTGCTTTGGCAGCTTCATTCTGTGACTGAAGGTAAGCTATAGCGGCCATTTTGTGGCTGGCTCCACATCCTGTGGCAGCCATTTTGTTGCACCCACCACGCTGCGTCAGAATTCCAAAGGTGCCACAGCCTCAATAAAATTGGGGCCCCCTGATCTACACCCTGTTGTTGGCCCTCCAGAGTAACTGGTTAGCTGCTGTGTGAGACAGGATGCTGGACTAAGTGGATCACTGATCTGATCCAGCACAGCTCTCCTTATGTTCTTATCCCCAACCCAAAGAATGGTGAGGAGGATGTTCTGCCTATGAGCAGTGCCTCACAGGAAGAAGATAAGAAATTAACACAAGGGCAGAGCATTTGACAAAGCCATCAGCCATTGCTGACTCCATTGCTTGAAATGCCTGCCTTCAACCAGTCTTACCAACTTGTGTGCCTCAGGCACCAGTCATTGCTGCCAAGGACTCAGCCATTTCATACCAAGAGATAATATATTTTTGTATCTACTATGTATGGAAGGAAACATAATGCAGTCCAAGCACACCATCTCAGTGGAAGAAGGTGTCAAAGGGCTGCCTGACTCTGCTCCTTGCTGGTGCTAAACATGCGGTGAGTGACCCATAATTAGGATTTTTTTTTACAGTTTTTAAAAAGCTAAGTAACAGCCCCACAGGGCTGCTTTGAAGATCAGAGGAAGGTTGCTGAGGAAGGGTGTTTTTAACCCTTCATTCCCATGTCCCTTCTACTATTTAAATCTCCAGGGTGTGTATTAGCTCCAGGCGCATATGTGTAGGGGAGCCAGTTACAGTGCTAACTGGGGACAATTCAAAGATACTTGAGAGGAAAAGGTTTTAACACCACCTCTTGATGTTCAAAATAGCCAGGCAGGTCTGCTGATTTGCTTTAAAAAATGCAGGCAATCCTAATTATAGATTTCACAAGTCATGTCTACTTTCAGCTTCAGTTCAGTAGCCTAACAGAGATCCAAAGACTTCTGGGGGACAATGAAACGTCCCTGAACAGCAAGAGAAACCACTTTAGAAAACCACCTACACAAGCCACCACCGAGACAGCAACTTACAAAAAGTGCCACCTGCAGGGAGCTTGGAGAGAATGTACAAAAAGCAAATGTGAGAAGGGTCCTGCCTGTCATTTTAAGAAGGCTTCATACAGTTCTGAAGGCACTGAAAGCCAGCGTGTTCTGGTTTGCTGCTGTAGGTTGAATTTACAGGCCATCTTCCACAGCAGATGTGACCGGCATTTAATGTGTGATTTGTTCTCGCTATAGATTTGATCGGGAATATTTTTTTCTGGGTTGGGATGATCACACATCTCTCCCTGGACTACAAGCATTGTGCAACGAGGCTCTGGGCACTGTCTAGATAGCCGTGATACTACTTGGGCGGCGTGAGTTTTTAAAAATTTGCTTTGCACATGCGCACATGCACATGGCCAAAACACCGCCCCCACCTGGACTCACCATACTCCCTTGTTTTTACAGGTTTTTACAGGCCCCCCCCCCCCAAAAAAACAGCAAACAAAATGAACCAGCGACATACTACCAGGCGCTGGAGTCTAAATGTATGTTTGAACATTTAAACATTGAATTTATTCAGCGCTGGACTGTTCATGCGCACAAAGGCGGAAACTGGGGGGGGGGACCCTCATTGCACGAAGGATGGTCAGATGACCTAACTGCAATCATTGCAAGAGATGGCTTTCCAGATCGGCAAAATAGAGATTTGAAGCCCAAATATCAGGAAAGTACTTGATTTTTCCAGTGTCGGAAAACTTGCTAGGGAACCGGGAGGATTGCACGAGTGAGCCCACTTCAGTGTGGGAGGCGGATGTGGCCATCTGATCAGCAATTTTAAATGCGAGAGGGAACAGCGATGAAACCCCGATCAAAATGACCATGTGACCACTTGAGTCCAGGAGCATCTTAGAGACCAATAAGATTTTTGGGTCAAAGCTTAACCCACAGAATTTCTAGCTATTCCTAGAGCTTCTCAGTGTCACTTCCCAGTTGTACCTGGAAGTGATTTCCAGCTATTCCTAAAGCTACCCACTGTCATTTCCCAGTTATACCTGGAAGTAACGTAGTGATGTCAAGAACGTCACCCCCTCCCATCTCCCTGCACACCAACCCTCCCCAGCATGGCAACCCTGCATCCAGTCACAATGCCCAGAAGAATGCTACACAAGGGTTTAGAGACAAGCAAACACTCTTCAAATGTTACAGAAGACATGCAGACCCCACAAGAACAGAGACTTCTCCTTGCAATAAGATATAAGTAGTTTGCTGTGCCTTACACTGAGTCAGATTCCCCAGTCACTTGCTACCCAGTCCTCTTAACTGCAAATGCTGCAGATCAAACCTGGGACTTTCTCCATGCCAAGCAGATGCTCTATCACTGAGCAACTCCCCAAGAGATAGCAGCTGTTCACATTGTAGGTAGCAGCATTTAAAAATACCCTAAGCCTATCCTTTTTCCTAGATGTTACTTGCAGATCACAGACTAGGGCATCTGCTTTCTCATCTGCTTCCCAGCCAACAAAGCATATAGCAGTATTCACAAAACTAGTGTTCAGATTCTTTTGTGCAAGGTTAAATGAACACCAAGAAAACTCAGAGATGTGTGGCAATCAATTTTCAAACATCTTGGTCTTGGGTTCAAGAAGCATCACTTAGGACTGAATCCTCTTTTGAAAAATCAGGAGCTGAAACACTAGTATTCCCCAGAACATCCTTACACATTGGGGGGACACAACCAAATAAGGTCATTTTGTAAAAATCTTATTATTGTGGGAAAAGGAAGTTAAATGTCAAAGAACAGTTTCCCCCTCTGCACCTACTTGGTTATACATTAAAAAGCAAGGCAGGAAAATGAACCCAGAGGGGGTGACCCTTATCAAACAGAAAAGAATAGGCTCAGAGGGAGGTTCCTGGGGACAGAAATGTACTCCGAGTCACCACTCAGCTAGACTTTTACATGCTTCATGTTTTGAGGAATGGTTTTCCTTTGGGTTCTCTTATTGTTATATTGTAAAAAATATAGAGGAAAAACCAATTTCCTTGCATGGAGAGCCCTTTCCCCCTACAGAATCTGGCAGTAAAATTTCATTTTCAAATGAATGGGCTCAGATGTATACAACTCTTCAAAAGTAATATTGAAACGGTACCATGGGTTCTAAACCATGAATGCTGTTGCTCCTATACTGGACAGAGATATAAACAGAAGGCACAGAAGTGTCACTTTGCCACAACCCAGAGAAATAGTTCTATTGGTTGAAGGGAAAGTGGGCATGGAAAATCCCCAGTCTGCAGTCCTAAGGCACTGCCTTGTGAAGGAAGTCTCCCTCAGATCAGAGGGACTTCCTGGTATGCATGGTTAGGTTCGGACTGTTAAATCTGAGAGGCTTGCGTTCGTTGTACAGGTTGCTCATGAAGAAGAGAAGGGGGGCCCTTCTGTGTCATCACCAAGGATACAACTCCTGGAAAAATAGTTGAAAACAAACCCCACCCTCCCACTGAGTGGATGTGGCCAGATTTCTCATGGGACTGTATTAAGTCCTTTGACTCCTTCCTGATTGAAACCTTTCAACTACAGTCACAACATTCAGCGTCTGGCTGCAAAGTACCGTAAACAGTGGTTGTCATGTGAAAAAAGGGGAAAGAGTTCTGTGCCAGACACGCTGGATGGAGAGAGTCAGAGATATTTGTTTAGACAAGAAGGAGGCAAAGTATCACATTCCCTCCCCCCTCTCTTCCTCCAAGGAATTTGGGATTATCCTCCTCTCCTCCATTTTATCCTCACACCTTTGTGAGGTTAGACTTAGGTGGGTAGCCATGTTGGTTTGAAGCAGAAGAACAATGTTTGAGTCCAATGGCACCTTTAAGACCAACAAAGTCTTAAAGGTGCCACTGGACTCAAACTTTGCTCAACTTTGTGAGGAAAAGTTATTATCACAGGCCCAATTGACCATGTGAGCTTCATAGATAAGGAGGGATTTGAACACAGGTCTGTTCAGTCATAACCTGTCACACTAAACATCACACCACACAGGCTCTCAAGTTGCTTGTTTAGGGTCCACAATGGATAGATAATATGAAAAACTGAACCGACTTCTGATGCACAGGTTATGTGGACTAATTGTGCTGATAAAGTATATGTAAGAAACTGAGTATGTCTTCCTCATTGGCTGAATTCAGACAATCATAATGGACAAATGAACTAGGCTTATACTGAATCAGTATCTATCAAGGTCAGTATTGTCTACTCTGACTGGCAGAGGCACTTCATGGTCTCAGGCAGAGGTAGGGTTGCCAACCTTCAGGTGGTTGCTAGAAATCTCCTTAGATTACAGGTGACAGAGGTCAATTCACCTGGAGAAAATGGCTGCTTTGGAAAGGGGATTCCATGGTAGTAGTTCAGTTCAGTTCTATTTATTGCATATGGCCAATGGCCGTTACAAATACAATACGATACAATACAATGCAATAAAAGTTATAAAATGCAGAATAGGATCTGCATTAAAACACAGGAAGTATTAAAACATATATCTCTTCTTAAAATGAGACAAGATAAAAATTAGAACATGCAAAATAAAAGGATTGGGGTAAGGTTACTAAAAAAGACCTTAAATACCTTGACGAAGCCCTGACTATTTAGCCGGAGAGGATTTAGACAACTTGATGCAGATTTTCTTTGCCGCTAGGGCAAAGAGTGCAACCTTATATGAATACTCTGGCTCCACTTCTGGATTCCGTGGTATTATACCCCTCCCCAAACCCCGCCCTCCTCAGGCTCCACTCCCCAAATCTACAGATATTTCACAACCTGGAACTTGCAACCTTAGACAGAGGTCTTCTACATTATCTACCGCCTGATCTTTCAGCTGGGGATTGACTTGAGATCTCCTGCATGCCAAGCAGGTGCTCTACCATCGAACTACATCTCTTCCCAAATAAATCACGTGCAGCATTGTTTGAACTGTGGATTATGCAATAGATGATTGATTGTCAGTAACAAATCCCAGTTGCTGTGCAAACCCCAATTTGTCAGCGCCTCACCTCCTCTGCGCTTCTCTGCAGGACAGCATTTTCCCTATACTGCCATCTGATCATCTGACATATATAGGACTTGGCCTGAATTTTTCATCAGCCACAGCTGACCTCCTGCTTCCTAGCCCTGGTTCTATAACTCCCTGAATTATCTGGACCGAAGGTGGGAAGGCGTAATACTGTTACAAGCCTTGCCCTGGTATTGTTTTCTGCATCCTACTTCACGCCAGTCTTTCTCAATCGATGTCCATGATGGGTCTAGAATTTTGATAGATTTATCGTGACAATGGGTAGCTGGAAACCAGCCACTCTTACAGGCATGGAGTAGAAAGAACAGATGTGGAGACGGGCCCTGACCAGAGCCAGCTTCATTGCAGATGAAATGTGACCTCCCACCTCATTTTGTTTTTCGCATATTCCAGAGGGTGGCAGTATGGCATGTTATTTAATTGTCTCGTGTACCATAAATGTGCTTCCTAAATCATGATCTCTGAACACCCAGAGCTACTAAATCACGGGGGCTGCTTGTCATAGGATTTATAGCTCTGGGTGTTTTTAGAGAATTGAACTTATAGTCAAATATAAAAACAAATAAAAATGAGAGACAGCTGTTGCTGATAACGCTATATTTATCTCTGGGACACAAATTCGCTTTGCTGCAATAAATATGCCAGGAGCCGCATTCTGTTTGCCGGAAAGATTTGGACAGCTCTCTTTCACTCTCTCACTGGGAACCAACAGCTATGAATCTCGAAATAATGGTGAAAAGCTGTCACAGATTTCATGTGGCTCCATGGATATGTCTGAAGGAAAATACAGATGCTTAGTTCTGCAGTGGGGGTGGGGTGGAGGGGAAGGCTAGAAAGAGCCGACTGTGAACAGCACGGTGTTAGAAAATATCAACCTGGCTGATCGGAGCAGTGAGAGGCGGATCATGGACTATGAGCCGAAACAGAGTAAAACCAGATGTGATGCTGTGCTTGGCTACCAAGCCTGGCACTCTAGTGCTAAACGCAATGACACAACTCAGGGTCGGGAGTAAGGAGTATCAACTTCTTCAGCTTGGGACTTCTGGGCTAACTGTGAGCCGAGCCCAAGCTTCTCTAAAACTAGAGCTCAGATTGTAAATAGCTCAATCTCCCTGCCACAACCATCTTCCCCTTTCCAACTGAAATGTACATCAGCAGCAGCAGCAGCAACAATAGGAGCAGCTCCTGTTTTGGCTTTCTGTAGGCAGCTACTGTATTCAAGGATCCAGAAGCCTTAGGAATCTACAAGCCTTAGGAATCTTCCTCCAAGGGGCTCAGGGCAGATTAGGTGGGTTTCCCCTCTTCCATTTTCTAATCCAGCACTGTGACCTAGTGGTATTCACTTGAGGGTTCATGGAGACCTGCATTTGCAATTGCCACCAACCAAAACATCTATGTTTACTACCATCCCTGGCATGATTTCTGCACCTCAAGCACACTTGCAGCTCACCCATTCCTCCAGTGGTAGCTGTTTCATGGGGAGAACCATCTGTCAACCACAGGCCCACTGGGCAAGGGCCTTGCCCTCTCTCCTGAAACATGGGGCAGGTGCCACATTGGTGACCAGTGCTCAGAAGAGCCATCTGGGGCTTCTTGGTCACTGAGTATCACCAATCTAACCACTTTACCATACTGGCTGTCTATGCTTTCCAAGGATCCTGCCACCCAGGACGCTGCCACTGCAGCATTCAAGGGCTTAAACAAGGACTCAACAGTAGCCCTCATTGTTACCACTATGGTACCCAGTACATTTTGAGAAATGGAAGAAGATCAAAACAGGGATCTCATAAGGTGATGCGGAAACCTTGTTCTGCTTCCAAAAAACATACTGTTGGATGCATGGCAAGATTTGGTGCTCTGAACTGGCCTGGTCCAAGTTAAATCTCATGCACATAATGTCTCTCCCAAATCTGTTTCTTGTTTCATTAATTTTAGGGGGTTGCAAAGCCAACAGGCTGATGCCTATAACTTGGCCAGTGTCCTGGTTGCTCTCTGAGCAGGTCAGGGCACTTTTAGCACAGGCAGGCCAACAACAAGCCAAGCAGAAGAGCAAACTCTAGTAGAGCTGCTGATCCCACAATTGCCCAGGCAGGAGGGCTATTTATAGATGTGAGTGCATACAACTATTACCAAGGCCAGAATCCTGCAGGCACTTGCAGCTGGACTTAGTCCAGCATTCTGCAAAACCTCATGATGGAACTTAATCATAATAAGCCTTGTGGGTGAAGGAGAGGTCCCAGGCAGGCATCTGGGCACTCCTCTACTAGAGCAGAGCATCTACCTTAGCTCACAGTCTTCTCCAATCCAGGGGCTTGGGGGGATGCCCACGGGATTCCTGGCAAAGGGCAGGTTTCACTAATGGGTTCTTCTGTGGCCCCCATGTCCTGCTCCTGTTCACAAAACCTTTGGGTTTCTGGACCCATGGTCCTGGTGGATGGCCTGGTGGATGCTGAGTCTTGTGTGTCCAAAAACCCAAGAACTGTGGGGATTTCTGGGATCTTGATCTTTAGAGGGTTAATTGCCATGACCTCCTCATCTTCTAAAGAGGACCTGTCAGATCCAGCCCTGACAGCCTGCCACTCTTGGTTACACAGATCTTGTAGCTGCAAAGCTCTCTCCACCAAGAGAAGTTGGACCAACACAAAAGTATTATTGGTATAATATATTCTAGTCTGGTCAACAGCAGCATCCATAAAACAAACAAATGTAGTCTATTCTTTAAACTACTTGCACAGATCCGTTTGTCATAATTTTCATATGGGAACATCCCTGTCCTGTACCAAACAAACTACAGAGGACAACCACCCTGGGACATATGCCTTTGTTCTCATTCGACCACTGCTGGACATGGGGTAGCACTGGCAAGGACACTTGCAATACATGCACATACACATGTTCATTCTCAGTCTACGCTGTGTCCTCACCACAATCATGGACTCTGCTGGTATTTCACAAAACATACCCCCATTTTCAAACTGGCATTTACTACTGAGTACTGGAAGGTGAGCCCCGACCTGGATAGCCCAGGCTAGCCCAATCTTGTCAGATATCGGAAGCTAAGCAGCATCAGCCCTGGTCAGTATTTGGATGGGAGAGCACCAAGGAAGTCTAGGGTTTCTACGCAGAGGCAGGCAATGGCAAACCACTTCTGAACATATCTTGGCTTGGGGCTGCTATAACCCAGCTGTGACTAAAATCTGAGTCCAGTGGCATCTTTATGTCTTTATTCAACTTTCATAAACTTTCATGTGCATGCACACTGTATCGGAAGAAGTATGCATGCACACAAAAGTTTATACCTTGAGTAAAACTTCGTTGGTCTTTAAGGTGCCACTTGACTCACACTTTGTTCTGCTGCTTCAGACCAACACAGCTACACATCTGAATCAGCTGTGACTTGATGGGAAAATATGAAAGGTAAAGGTGATGCATGTAGTTGGCTTTCCATAAGCTGGAAGCCAAAACATATGCACATGTATCCAATCGAAGAAGAAGAAGAGACTGGATTTATACCCCGCCCTTCACTCGGAGTCTCAGAGCAGCTTATAAACTCCTTTCCCTTCCCCTCCCCATAACAGACACCCTGTGAGGTAGATGGGGCTAAGAGAGCTCTGACAGAAAGTGCTCTTTTCAAGAGTCCCTCTGATAGAACTATGGCTTGCCCAAGGTCATCCAGCAGGTGCAAGTGGAGGAGTGGGGAATTAAACCTGGTTCTCCCAGATTAGCGTCCACGCACTTAACCACTACATCAAACTGGCTCTCTGTCAATCATCTATGGATTTTCAAGAAGCAGGACTTTCCCACTTCCCCTTTAAGAGGACCCTCAAGAACTATCTGGGAGCAAATTGTGGTTCTTCAGTGGGAGGAGAGAACATGGTGGAAATTGACGCCTTTTCTTCCAAAGACTCTAGAAGTCCTCAGTACTGTCTGATTTGGTACATATCATGGACTCCCCCACCCCTGGTTATGAATGCATTCATGAAATTATATGAATAAAGCCAAATCTTTATTTGTATAAAACCTGTCCCCTATTCCTCCCCGAACCAATCCATACAGAAGGGATGTCTGTGTGCATTTATTCATACATGCATCAGCTCCAGTTATATTGCCAGAAACAAAAACAGGGTCAGGGGATGACACTGGCTATCACTCCCACAGAAACCTCGGTTTAACCTAGAGATGGATGACAACCTCCCCCTCCAATCTTGACTTGGGATGCACTCAGGTTTCCCAAGCCTTCCCAAAGACTTCTTGGGGGGAAAACTCAGATCTTTTTGGACAGCTCCCTGAAAGTTCAGAAAGATCTGGCTTATTCTAGATGCTTTCTTGCTGATCTCAGCCTCCCCTGCTGGTTTCCACCCTTCTCATTTTACCCCTGTCCCCAAATAAGTTTGGAAAGGAAGGGAAGGAAAGCCTTCAACAACTCTATGAGGTAGGTGTCAGACTGGAAAATCCAGGTTTGAATCTCCACTCTATTCTGGACACTTGCTGGATGACCAGTCACACACTCTCAGCCTAACCTACTTCATAGAGTCGTTAGAATAAAATGGAGGAGAACGGTGTAAACTGCTTTTGCTCCCCACGGGAAAGAAAGGCATGCTATAAAGGAAATAAATATATATGTGATAAATGGATACTAGGAAGGGATGAAATCAGCAATGCCAAGGTGAGCTCATTATGAACTAATCAAACTTTGGAAGGAAGTCTGGCTCAGCTCAGAACTGTGGCACCCTTCCTGAGCAGGAGGAATTTGTTTCTGAGCAGCCCCCCATTCTATAAATCTTTCTCCACCTCCAGCTTACACCAACCATCATATGTGTAGCCTGTGCATGCATGCACACACAGGGCTCTTGTTTGTTGCATGTCTAATGTAGACCCTACCCACTAAAGGACAACATGAACCTTTCTTGAACATCCTTACATTCAAAGAGACTACAGTATCTCTGCAACTTCAAAGTATCAGAAAGCTGGAGGGAAACGGAAGCTGGCTTCACTCCCTTCAGCTCACTATGTAGAGAAAATATAAAATGCAGCTGACCAAAGTCCAACTCCTTTTACTGACAGTTGTTCGCATTTAGCCAAAGTGACCTCTAGAGATCCTTACCCAGTACTCCATTCATCTACAGAAATGGCAGCGCAGAGAGAAATACCCATTTTGTGTTTAGTTTCTGTTGATTAACGGCATGACTTCATGCAGCAGTAAAAATGCCCAGTTGGAATATAAGCTGCTGAATCACTCAAAAGAAAATACAGCTGAGAGGGCTGCCTGCATATGCCTGCGAATGGCGTTTATTTGCAACACCAGCCATTCCAAGGAGAATAATAGTTAATGTCCTAAGTTTTATTCATTCTCTCATGCACAAACTCGTATTAGCCAGCGCTCTGCTCTGTAGTCAACAAGCACCTCCCTTTACCTGGAACTGCAGAATCTATGGTATAAACCCAGATTACTTTTGTAGAATTCTAGAAGTCGATTTAGGAAGTTATTAAAGCCTTTATGTCTAAATGCAGAGGGCTGTGTTTGTTGTTCATAGAAGTTTGTTTCACATAAGTCCTCAGTTGCATAGAGGACTGCATCTTTTCTGCTTGGGTTAATGACTCAGACATAAATTTGGCTCTTGAACAACTCATCTGGCTACAAACAAAGAGTAAAGGAGAGCTCACCCGTAGGTTCAAGGAGTGATTGCCATCATCATAATTATTTACAGTGAAATTCATGGCGTTCTTATTTTGAGTTGTAAACCACTTTGAATGCAATGCTGAGAGCACTATCCTACAACAGACATGGACAACCTTTTTTTAGCCCAGGTGCTAAAAAAAAAAAAAAAAAAACCCTCTACCTGTGAAGATGTTGGTGTGCCAGCAAACAGGGGATGGGGGAGCAGGATTCTACCTAGCCAGACACACCATAGATGTATCCAATTGGGATTCAAGTAAAGGTGCTTTATAAATGTCAGGATGAAGCACCAGTGGTTTTGCTTTCAGCGCCCACAAACACAAGAACTTGATTGCAATAAACAAAAGAGATATGTCCGGTCCTAAATGATGCTTTGAGAACAGGGTTCCAGCGGGAGAGTTTCACAGCCCCCACACATTTCAAACACATTCTGCTCTGCAGCTGAGGATCCCTTCTCATGATCTTGCTGCCTTCCAACTTGCTCTTCCATCTCCAAGCTGTGACCAGAGCCCATCCAAGCAGCTGCTGTGGGCTGCCTACCCCTGCCCTACCAACAGTTCATATGCTAGCAGATGCAGATTATAATCAGCAGGCTGTGCAGTGCATAGTGCCCTTAGCATTCACATGTGCACTAGAGAAAAGATGCTTCTATACACCCACTCAAGAGATTTAACTCCTTGGGACCTCCAAGTGGGCCTGGCAACAGTATCTCTCAGATTAGGGCAGATGCTTGGGCCCAGGGCTTCTGGTAGGGTCGACTGCTGTTGCCCCCACCTGCTCCCCCCTCACAGTCTGTCCACTTGCTTGGGAGCCCTTCTGCTCCCCATGCTCCTGGCTGTACAGGCTGCTGGAGGAAGGGTGGGCATGCAGCTGGGGATGCAGGACATGGGGTGGGTCTTGCAAGCTAACTGCCAGGCAAGGATGCATGGGCAAGCAGTGGAAAGAGGAGGAAGCCAGCAGGAGGCACAGTGCTGGGCAGGGGAAGGGGGATTGGCCAGTATCTGTCCTTGGCCTCCCAAAACGTAGAACCAGCACTGTCTTGGAGAAAGGGCTGAACCCCGAAGAACAGTAGCAACTCAGTCTAACAACATTTTCACAGGACACCTAACTTGCAAAAAAGGGAGTGATCTGACAGGGATGGGGACTGCTCTCTATTTCCTATATAGGGAAATAGGGAGTATACTTTGTGAACAGCACAAGCTGGTGAATGAAAAGCGTTCACTGCATTCAACATGGCCATGAAAGAAGGCACTCATAGTCTGCAATTCATGCTTCTGTTATACTGATGGGGAAGGGTCAGGGGTGGGTCAGGAGGTCACTTCCTTGCTCAAGTCAAGAGACACAAACAAAAGCGAGGCTCAAGGAGATGGTACAAAGGATAGTGCAGTTGCTGGCCATGTGTGTCCCCACAGGAAAGGAACGGTCGCCTCACCCTTTGAGAAGCAGGGCTCGAGCACCCTTGCCGACCCATCCTCTTTTCCTCCCTGGTTCATAAAATCCACATAAAGTATTGAACAACCGAAACACAAATTTCATTCTGCTCCATGGTATCTCTCCATTCACGCCTCTGTCTTAATCCTTTTCATCTAGCGGCTTGTAACTTCTTGATCTTCAAATCAATTCCGTAAATAGCGGTTGAATATTTCATTATTTTCCTGCCTGGGTTTCTGCATTTTGATGGCCATATCCACCACCTTCTCTGTTGCACGGTGCAAAGCTGCCGGGTTCACTCCTTCAGACTATTTAAGATGGAAGGGGACCCATAACCGACTCCAATTGATTCCACGTCTCCTGGCATGTCGCTTACAAATTTCTTGGGGCACCAGGCTGTCTCACATACCAAGAATATGCATGTCATTTTGTGTTAAAGGAAACCGGCCTCCAGTTGGTAGAGCAGGAGGGGGCATGTGACCCCCTGAAAGAGCATTTTCCTTGGCTTTGTCTGAAGGAACAAAATTGAGCAAGTACACGTCATTCATCCCCAGGGCTTAATCTCTAAAATATGAAGTGCTCACAGCCAATGATCTTGTACTGAAAGATACTCCTAAGCCTCTCCTGTCCTGTTGTCATATTTAGAAGGGTCCTTGTAGGGTTACCAGCTTGGGAAATTCCTGGAGATTTGGGGGTGGAATGTGGAAAGGTGGGATTTGGGGAGGGGAAGGACCTGACTAGATATAATGCCATAGAGTCCAAAGCAGCCATTTTCTCCAGGGGGAGAGATTTTTGTCATCTGGAGATCAGATGTAATTCTGGGAGATCTCCAGGTCCTACCTGCAGGTTGGCAACCCTATTAACAAGGGCACAAAACCAGAATAAACTAAATCTGAATCCTCAAAGTATGGGGTAGCATTGTGAGATATCTGCAGGGGGATCATCAGAGTGATCCACTCCTGCTGGAAGAGAAATGTCAACCAGGGAACATTCTGTCCTGGAAGCAGACAGAGTAGCTGACTTTCTCTCTTTGATCCTCAGCAAGAACTTTAGATGGCTGCAGGACGGTGCACACTATCTTAATGGAGCATTTCCTTTAGCACATCTTCAAACATCCACAGGATACATGCACTCGGAAGCATGACAGCTGGGTCTGGGAATCTCTGCATGTAAAACTGAGAAATGGGCCAAAGCTTTTAAGCATGAGAACCTGGTCGGGACACAGGTCTACTTTCTCTCTTATGTCCAGCTCTTTGAAGTCTTTCTAAGAAATTAACAGAACATCTTTTTTGAAATCTGTGAACCAACTTCCACTAGATAAGAACTCCTCTCCATCAAGAGAAATGATCCGCCACTCAGCTAAAACTAAAGACCAACTGATTTTAAAGTGCACTTAACTGGGCACCGGCTTTCTCACAGCATGTGGAACAACATGACAATATTACCACCTTGCAGAATGTGCAACTGTGTCTTTTCTATCTGTGCTATAAAAGTTTGTGCATCCACAATTTTCTTTACCCAGAACCCTCTGGGGACTGTGCACATTCACAATGACTTCTATGCACATCATCTCAAGATGTTCTAAAACCATTAATTCAATCTTTCCTCCTACACAAATGCAAAGGCCCAGAGTGGATTGCAACATATCACTGGAGAATGGTTGCTAGCCCTCTGCTGGGAACCCCCAGGAACCCCCCCCCGGGGGGGGGGGAATGACAGAGCCTGGGCAAGTGCTCACCCAGAAGTGATGTCATAGCAGCTGCAATGCTATAATAATTACACCAAACTTTAGGGCATAGATTACAGAGATTTGTGAAAATTCCTAGAGTGTTGCAGGCACTATGACATCACTTCCAAGCATAGGTGTCAACTACAGGGGGGCTAGAGGGCTCGGGCCACCCCTAAAATTTCCCGGGGGGGACTGAGCCCCCCCGGCAAAATGGAGCGCCTGCCCACCGCCGCGCCTCCCTGTCTTCTAGGGCCCCTTCTTAGGCCTGTCTGCCACCGTAAGAGCCTCTCTCTCTCTCCCCCTTGGCCTGGCTCCCCTGTACCCACTCCTCCCTCTCTCCCTCCCAGAGCCATCCAGGTGAATGCCCAGCATGATGGTGTTACCCGGAAGTGATGCCATCATACTGGGCACGTTGCTGGTGTGACGCTCTAGCAATCGCCCCAAAACTCTATGGCACCACAGAGTTTTGGGGCGATTGCCAGAGCATCGCCCTGGCAACATGCCCAGCATGATGGCGTCACTTCCGGGTGATGCCATCATGCTGGGCAGTTGCCTGGATGGCCCCCGGAGGGAGGGAGGGAGGGAGAGGGAAGGAGGGAGGAGTGGACAGGCAGGGGGAGAGGCAGCGGCAGTGGGGACATTGTCCCGGCGCACGTGCGTGCTTCGCATGCACACGTGCAAGAGCCCCCCCCCCCCGGGATTTCAAAACTCTACCCCCCCTGCTTCCAAGTGCCTGCTCAAAAATGCTGTCATGGCAGCAATACCATCGTTCCTCCCCCATTTTTTCTCCACTACTCCACTGAACAAGAACAGGGGATGGAAAAAAAGGCAACTTGCAAGCCCAACACTGGACAATTAGGTCATCAGACAATATTGTTGATTTTCCCTTTTGGATTTTGGATTTGATTTTTTAGGCTGACTTCATCTCATTTTTATTCTACCGTTCCTCCAAGGAGCTGAAAGTGGTGTACACTGTTCTCCTTTCTCTATTTGATTCTCACAAAACCCCTGTGAGGTCGGTTAGCATGAGAGAGTTTCATATCGCACTGTGGATTTGAACCCAGTTCTCCAAGAGCCCTAGTCCAACACTCTAATAAAATACATTGGCTCTTTGAAGCACTGAATCCTGCGGTCTCACCATCTGACTGTGCTTTCAGAAGGCAAACTGAGCACATGAACCTGGGAAAAACAAGTTACCGGTGGCAACTTTTCCACCTTAACATGCATAAAACAACTCCTGTTGAGTTCCCTGCCTGAACAAGAACTTTAATCTAGGCTTCTACCACTATTCATTGCACTGTACTGGTGCCAAGTCTGTGCCAGCATATCCCTTGAGGTCTTTTTCAAAACAGGGGGTCTAAAGATGTCTGAATGAGAAGCTGTGTTGGACGGGAAGTCACTATAACCTGTTTGAAGCTAACAATTACACATAAGCCATTCTCTCCCCTCCAAAGAAACTCATCACAACCAATCTTTAAACTGGGATTGCTCCAGGGATGTTGTCTATAGCATAAATGGCAGAATAAAAACAGCAACAGGCAGAGAGAACTTTAGTCGACAAGGTTAATGTACCTTGAACAGCAGCAGCATTAAACAACTTTGTTTTTATTTGGAAGAGGAAGGAGAAGACACCTACAGAGACTTAAAGTTTTATTTTCATAGATGGTGCTCTACCCTCCAAAATAAACAGCAGAAAGAATTCAGGGAAACCAAGAGAGATACCTTCCAGGCATGATAACCCGAAGGGACCACAAGCAATAGTTATGCTGCTGGAAGATTGATAGAAAGCTTGCCCTGTGTGTCTATGGGAGGGAAATGCTTCACATGTTATAGCTACAACATGAAGCATGAACGGGGTGTCCTGTGGCGTTTGTGTACTTTCAGCAGTTGTGTAGCAGGTGGAATGTTTTTCAGCCAGGAAGTGGAGAGAGTGGGTACTTGATGAGCATCTCCACCCAGCTGGAGATGTTGGACTGATTTTTCCTTCTTAATGGGATTAAAGCCTGTAGGTAGCACAATGCAAGAGAACCCCACCCTGATGCCTTCCACATGAACACACGTGAAGCTGCCTTATACTGAATCAGACAGCATGTCCATCAAGGTCAGTATTCTTTACTGAGTCTAGCAGTGGCTCTCCAGAGTCTCAGGCAGAGGTCCTTCACATCACCTGCTGCCTGGCCTTTCAGCTGGAGATGCCAGGGATTGAACCCAAGACCTTCTACATGCAAAGCAGAGGCTCTTCCACTGAGCCACAGCTCTTCCTCTCCAGGCACCCTTCCTGCAATCAGTCAAGCGGCATCTACAATACTGCAGCAGCTCATTCTGTCCTCCTTTTTGCCTTGCTGACTCCCCTGAGGCTCATACAATTGCAAGAAAAACATCCTCTGCTCCCTCCAGCATAACTACAATAGCAGAGGGAAAGAAGGGAGCCACAGCAGACAGGAAAGAGGGGGTGGGGGGATACAGCCACAAAATTAGGAGTTGGAGAGAAGCGAAAGCCTGCAGGTGGCCCCACCCACAGCTGTTATCATCTTACCTCTGCAAGAGAATCTGACTATTCAAGATCAATGGGTTTACCATGATATGACTTTTCATAGGTGAGTAGAGGAGGTTGTGATCTACAAACCCTCAGACCACAGTTTATCTCTATGGTACTCTGAAACAGGGGCGTAGGATTTTGGAAATTCCGGGGAGGGGGCTCCTTAGTGCACGCACTTCATGCGCACCCTCGCTGGGGCAATGTTCTCCCCCCCGGAAAACCACCGCACCTCCCCAGGCCCTTCCGAGGCCCGCCAGCCACTGCTGCCGGGGCCTCTCTCTCTCCCCCCGTCACCCCTTCCTTCTCCCTCTCCAGCAGCGGCAGCCAGGCCTCGGAAGGACCCGGGGAGGTGCGGCGGCAGGCGCTCCATTTTGCTGGGGGTGGCTGAGCCCCCCCGGGAAATTTCGGGGGTGGCTCGAGCCCTCAAGCCCCCCTGTACTTTACGCCTATGCTCTGAAATGGTTTACATTTATACAGGGCTCATTTTGTAGCAGGAGCTTCTTTGCATATTAGGCCACACCCCCTGATGTAGCCAATCCTCCAAGAGCCTACAGAGCTCTTCTTACTACTGTAAGCTCTTGAAGGATTGGCTACATCAGTGGGGTGTGGCCTAATATGCAAAGGAGCTCCTGCTACAAAATGAGCCTTGCATTTAGAGAGGATGAGGTCTACCTCTCACAAAAAACTGTGGTTCCTGCCCCATCTGTTCTTCAAGCCTGCTAGGGAATGAAAAAAAAAGATGGTGGCTCAAGAGACCCTTTTGAAAATCAATACCCTTCTCACTACAAAAAGGAACTGCTAGAGCCTGCTGTTCCTGCCCTCCGCTCCCAGCACTTGAAACTAACTAAACGCAGCTAGCAGAGAAAATCTATTTATAAGGTGGGAAAAGGTCCTGTGGATTGTGACAAAGTTCTCTGCGCAAACCCCCTCCACTTAGGGTAACTGTAGCAAAGTTCCACTTCAGAATCCAAACCTGAACACCTGGCAAGTCAAGGCACGTCAGGTGTCAACCCTAGGACACAGCTGTCCAAAAATGGATTTTCATCAACATCATCATTAAAATATGTGAAAAATGCAGATTTCCCACCCCTCTCATTCACAGCTATGCAAACAAGCTCATCAAACTGTGTGTGTGTGTGTGTGTGTGTGTTAAGTGGCATCATGCCACTTCCAACTTATGGCAACTCTACGAATTAATGAAACTGTACAGAAGAATTAACAGTGAAGACACCTCGTTCTCTTGCTGGATTACAGCTATCACTGAGAATGTTGCTAAAAAATTGTGCTAGATTCCCACCCACCCCCCTGCTTTAAGCACACCTAATTGGAAGACATCCCCATAAACAGAGATGTGTCCATGCAGTCAAAATAGCAACACAGTACAATGTGGACAAGGATCTTGCCACGCGGGGCCTATCTCCAACTCTGGGACAGTTTCCTAGGAAAATTATTTTGAGCTTCCTAAGGGCACACACTTAAACAGAAGCACAAGTTATCAGCCAGCCCCTGATTCAGATCGAAATTTACAATGGCACCATAAAGGTGTCAGACTTAGGCCTATTATGCACGCACAGCTTACTGCAGATTTTCCAAGCAGTAAGCTTTTAAGCTTGACCTCAGATTCTGTGTCTGCCTTACGCACCGTTCCTTTTCCTCCAGAGTATTTATTCTCCAGCTACAATTTAAAAATGCACTTTTCTAAATCAGGGTGAAACATCACATGTGAAGGGAGGCATCCAAGGTTTTTTAAAAAAATTATGCAATTGCCCTATTGTAGCTGCACAGTAATGTCCAACAAGTACCTTCCATTTAAAAATGAAAAAGAATCACCCCCCCTCCACCATCCCCCTCTTTCATTGCCAATCGTTCCCTCCCTCCCTCCCTCTCTCCCCCCTTTTCCCCACCCCCCCTCCCACGCAAGCACAAGAAAATCTATTAGTTACAATAAAAATAAATAAATAAAATTAACGCGTGGGCTTGGAGAGTGGAGAACAGCTTCTGCAGGATCCTGGGAAGAAAAATGCAGGGCATTGGGGGAGGGAGGAATTTCCCCTCCCGGGTGGGGAAGGAGCACATGATCTGACCAAGGGTGTGCAAAAGCCTGTGTTTTAAGGTGTGTGAAGCCTTAAAACAATCAGTTTGCCTTCAGAAGCCAAAGCAAGTTTTACCATGAAGCCAAAGGGAGTGTGATATGAAAGGGACTTTATCTCAGAAGTATCGCAGAAGTAGCCCTAATCTGTAGTCTATGTATCTTTTAGTGGGAATGCAGTGAGGTCCAGTGGACTGAGAGTGTTCAAGTGTTCAAGTTCATGGAGTATCCTTGGGCAAGTCCCTCATATCTACAGCAAGGTACCTGCAGACTCCAGCAAAGCCTGCAAAATCAGATGAGACCCACTCAGATGAGGGGCAGATGCACCCTCATGTAGCAGGCAAAAGCAAGCAGTGGCACCACAGCCGAAACAATCCCTGGCTGGCTGGCTGGCAGGCAGGCAGTCTCTCTCCCTGCTTCCCTCCTAAATTGCTGTCGGCTCTCTGATGTCTCACTGAGATCAGAAAGTGTGCACTATACAGCATAAGAGACAAGGGGCTGGGTGGGTGTCAGGAACAAACCCACCCCTTCCCTCCACCTGCAATGCCAAATGCAGCCCAAGGGGAGACAGCCCAAGGTGAGATCAATCAGGAAATAGTGACCCAGGCGCCTGCCTCAGAATTCCTTCCACTCAAGGGCAATTCCAAAAGCAGCCCCACGGATTCCCGCGCCATGCAGCGCATGGATGTGGGAAGGGCCTCCAGCATTTCTTGCACTTACTTGTGGACACTGGCTGTCTCTGACTGCATGTCAAAATCAACAGGAAACTGGGCAACAACAGCTGGGTGCTTGTGCCAGCACTCTCTGTCCCCACCCCAGGACAAGCAGGTGCCAAGCAATCTGAAGGCTGGCCCATGGGGTTTCCCCCTTCCCTTGGGCACGTTCTGGGTCTGATGGCGGTGCGGGGGAAAGTGGCCACTTGGAGGCTGCCTACGGGATCAAAGGCCCCTTCTTTCATTGCCAGTCTTTCCCTCTCCCCTCCCTCCCTCCCTCCCTCCCTTCCCTCCCCCCTTTCAGAACTTGTGAAAAGTCTTCTTGGAGAGCTACCAGAGAAACACGTTTTCCCCATCATTTCCTTTTCCCCAGTGATCCGAGACTAGCGATAGTTTAATAACACTAGACTCATGCTGCTTGTAAAAAAATAAATAAATGTAAAACAATGAGAGAAGGACATATGGGACAAGAACAGAAAAATTCTAGCCCCCATAATTTCACCATTGGCAGCATTTTTGGGACAGTCTTGGTTTTTACTGGGAGCGAAAATAGATACTTATTCCAACTGGAGGAAAGCTGGAAAATGTCATATACTTGTCATATTTCAAAACAGCCAAATGTGGCCAATAGCCCATTTGGAACTTAATTATAATTTTAAGATCCCTTGGTTTCAATATCGAAAGATCTCCCACATGATAGAAGTTAATGATCTAGCAGAGCAAACTAACTGTCCTCTTACTACATTTGAGTCCTTAATAAAGAAAGAAATTCAAGATCATAAAGGGTTAATTTCACTGTTATACAAATCTTTATCACATGTACTATGGAACAAGACCTCGTGGCATAAAGCCACGACAACAAGCGTGACATGAAGACGGCAGCATGTCCCTTACAAATGATCAGTGGAATAAAATATGGTCTTCAAATTTGTACCTAAGTCCCTGAATATAAGACTTCAGAACTGTAAATTATTCTCAAGATGGTACATGACCCCTGTAAAACTTTTTCATTCAAAAACCATGGCAGAACCTAAATGCTGGAAGGGCTGTGGGCAAAGGGGTTCATTTATACATTGTTGGTGGACGTGCTCGAAGGTTCAATCATTTTGTTCTTTGATCATTAATAAAATTGAAGAAATTTTGGGGATACAGATTCCAAAGTCTCCTGAATCGATTCTGATTAATTGCTGGGATGATCTAGACCTTTCATATAACTCTAAGGATCTGCTGGCTTTAATGTTATTGGCAGCCAAAACAGTTTTGGTGCAAGCTTGGAAAACAGATAAAGTACCAACTGTTAAACAATGGTTTTTAAAACTATGGGACATAGTAGTTATGGATAAGCTTGCAATACAACTGTTAATGGCTGAAAGCCCAGAAAATAAGTCTAATTTTGTGGATAAATGGTTTGTCTTCTTTGAATATATTACAAATAAGGAATCTGATGTTAATGCCTTACCTGCTAAATATGCCAATTTTGTTTTTTTATTAATTTGAAAAATGTTAGTAAACAGAATTTGTATTTTATTTAGTTGGTATAAATGTAGAAAGTTGTATAAAGCATATCCAGAAAACTATTTTTAACAGTTTAAATCTAAACGTTGATGTTATTGTTGGTGTGTGTGTGTGTGTTTATTTATTTATTTATTGAAAATTTATTAAAAATAAAGTTCCAAAAAAAATGAGAGAAAAAGTACTTGATGGAGCTTGCATACCGAGTGACCATCGGAAGGTGCAGAGTGGGCAGAATGACATCGATGTGGGCAGGGGAGTGACCTTCGGAGGGGCAGCAAAAGGGCAGGGAGGGAAAATCCAAGGGAATATGAATGCTTTTGAATTACCTTCAGCTTGAAAGTGAAACAAGGGAAAAATCAGCACAAAACCACGCTCAGAAAACCCTGGTAAGCAGCAACCAGAAAGTGAACTGAGCATTGAAGCGGGGGGGGGGGGGGACGGGGGCGGGGAATCAATGCAGAGTGAAACAGAAAACCTGACGGAGATGCACGGCAAAAGTGAGGGAAAACACTCATGCATAGTAGGCCTTAAAGACAACTCAGCTACCATCCTAGCTCTATGATAAACCAGCTTTTAATAGCGAGCATACTAGCTTACAACTGATGGACAGCCTCTACCTGTATAAGGCTGCTGAAGCTTCCAGACTGATCAGACTGGTGGTCTAGTTCGGCATCATGATTCACACAATGGTTTAGGCCTTATGATGTTGTCTCCTGGCACTGGTATTCAGAGGCTTACTGCCTCTGAATGGGGAGGTTCCATTTAGTCACCATGTCTAGTAGCCACTGATAGACCTTTCCTCCAAGAATTTGTCAAATCCCCCTTTAAAGCTCTCTATGCCTGTGGCCATCACTACGTCCTCTGGCAGTGAACTGCACATTTTACTCACTCATTGTGTAAAGATGTATTTCATTTTGTACATCCTGAATCTACTGCCTATTAACTTCATAGGATGCCCTCAAGTTCTAGTATTTTGGGAGAGGGAGAAAAAATTATCTCTGTCCACTCTCTCTGTCCCTCTATAATGTCCCCCTCCTTAGTTATGCTTTTCTCAACTGAAAAGTCTCAGATTTTTCAGCCTTTCCTGATAAGAAAGGTGGTCCAACCCCATAATCATCTTGGCTGCTCTGTTCTCTACTTTTTCCAGCTCTGCAATGTCCTTTTTGAGATACAGTGACCAGAACAGTACACAGTATTCCAAATAAAGCTGCACCATAGATCTACACAGGGGCATTATAATACTGGCTGTTTTATTTTCAGTCCTTTCCCTAATAATCCCCAGCAAAAAGTTTGCCTTTTTCACTGCTGTGGCACACTGGGCTGATGCTTTCCTTGAGCTATCCTTGTTAGGAAGACAAGATAAATGACATCTGGGAGGATCATCCAGGAGATAGGGGGAGCCAAAGCCCAGAGCAGGAGGAGGGCTGGTCATGGCCAAATGGCAGAAGTAGGACTGCCAATCTCCAGGTGGTGCCTGGAGATCTCTAGGAATTCCAGCTAATGCTTCCTCTAAGATAAATTAACATAAGAACATAAGAGAAGCCAATGTTGGATCAGGCCAGTGGCCCATCCAGTCCAACATTCTGTCACACAGTGGCCCAAAACACCAAGTGCTCTCAGGAGGTCCAGCAGTGGGGCCAGGACACTAGAAGCCCTCCCACTGTTCACCTCCCCAAGCACCAAGAATACAGAGCATCACTTGCCCCAGACTGAGAGTTCGTATCTATACTTTGTGGCTAATAGCAAAATTAGTTTGCTCTGGAGCCATCCTTCCTGAGCTAAGACAAAAATGTGTGAGCCGGAGGCTAAAACTGTGAGCTAGCTCACACTAGCTTAGCTTAGAGGGAACACTGATTCCAGCTGATCTCCAGACAACAGAGATCAGTTGCTTTAGAGACAATGGCTGCTTTGGAGGGTGAACCCTGTACCAATATACCCCGATGAGGTCCTGCCCCTTTCTAAACCTCACCCACTCCAGGTTCCACCCCCAAATCTCCAGGCATTTCTGAATCTAGAGTTGGGAGCCTTAGGCAGAAGGAATGTTGGGGACTGAGTCTGTAGGCTGAGAAGCAGGTGCCTGGAGGAAAAGTGGAGTGGAGAAAACAAAGGACTGGGTAACAGCAGCAAGGAGATCAGAAGAGAGCCCAAGGAGATAGCACAGAGGTGTCTGCGTATTTGTATTCACATTGTATGTGCACAGACAAGAGAGGATAGGAGAAAGCTTACATGCAGGAGAAGGAAAGTGAGGGAACAGAGCTTTATTTCACACATCCATTGGAAACAACATGTACTTTGTGTACAAATAATTTTTAGGTGGTCTGGCATTTTTTTTAAATGTATGACACTTCTTAAAAACTAATCAGTTAAATTGTTAAATGGCAAAGGAATGTATTTCTTTCTAGGGTCTTAATACCCTTAAAGTATCCTGAAATTACTTCATTCATCAGAGAAGGAGACAGCTTTACACCTCGGCATTTCCCGCCATAAAGCTTATTTATTTTGCTATCCTTCAGCCGATGCAAGTTCCTTATAAACACAAAACAAAACCATGTGTGTATGTGTCTTTTATACGCAAGAGAGAGAGAAAAAGTAAGAAATACTGCTATGTGCACACACCTTCCAAATGCAGACTTCCGGAGCGTTATTTTTAATATATGGTTCCATTAAAAATATTTGGATATTGCCTCCTTTAAAATGTCAATAAGTTTATTCCCCATCAATTTTATGTGCAAAGTAGCTTTTGGTTTGTTTGTTCGACTTATGGAAATCAATCTGCTCTGCTGGGTGTATGAGAAAACTATGGAAATGCAGTCCTTACTATGGAGTGTGCTCTGGGAGCTGCTTGTCTTTTGAAACTCTCCCCTCTGCCCTTTCTTTGCAGGTTAACACAAAAACTGCTTCTTCCAGCCAGAGCAGAGCCACCTGAAAGGAGACAGATAAAACCATCAGTTGGAGGGGGAGAGGATGTTTCTCTGCAGCAGAAAATCTTTCCAAAAACGACCTGTGAAAGCAACATAAGCCAAGCTAAGTCTGGTAATTTCCTCTCCGATCTTCAGAAATGCCGCTGGCCGCAACTCAAAGATTCTTCCCGATCCAGGCTAACAACAGAAATAGAAAGGGGGCTGCTTATCTCCTTGTTTGTTTCCTTTGGGATTAAAATTCTGACCTTTCCAAATAGACTAAGGGCACATAACAACCTTACACAAACACACACACAACTTAATGGATCATTAAATTACACAATTTTAATATATTAAAGATTATGTCAAATAAAAGAAATGTAGTATACAAGCTTGCCCTGACCTGGATGACCTTGGCTAGGCCAATCTCATCAGCTCTTGGAAGCTAAGCAGGGTCTGAGGCAGGTAATGGCAAACCACTTCTGTTTGTCTCTGGCCTTGAAAACCCTACGGCACTTTCTACCACCAATACACAAACTTGAACCTGTGCCTGTCCTAGGTTGTGTTGTGAAGACATCTGATATTGGAACCCAGCTAAAGTTAAGCGGGGCCGGTAACTGACTAGAGGGAAGATCTGCTTGGAAACTCTATGTACACCCCCTTAGGTCTCCACATCAAGGTGGGATAAAAGAAGCAAACAGTTCCTCAAGAGACGTCACCTTTAAAACAGCTATAAATTGCACCTTCTTTTGCTGTTCCACTGATCTAGAAGACAGGCCTGAACTTTGGAGCTTTTAAAAAAAGTTGAGTGAACTTTTGCCTCTGTCTTAAATTGTCTTCTGCTTGTTAGAAGATGGGGATGCTAAGTTAACAGTGGTAGCATCTGCATTTGCCTTGGCAGCCTTTAAGATTAAGCACAAACAGATTCAAGGAGGTAAAGTAGTGGTATCGTCATAAGAACGCATCTGGATATTTTTGACTTGCTGAAATTTTGAGCTACTTCTGCATTCCGGCCCCCTGCTAAGATATCAGATATCTTCCTCTTGAACCTAACTGTGCAGAGAGCAACCCATTACCTGTGCATGCTACCTTGAACCTCAATGTGATGTTTTAAGCAGCTGTTGGGGAAATGGATAGTTTCCCTCCAAGCTAATTATTGAACGAACATTTGCCATTCTTAGTAGATGAGCAGGCATATGGATTTAGAGAAACCTTCTTCTAAATAGGGGAAGATGTATGAAGATGTTTAAAGACGTGAGAAGGGATTGGGTACACAGGTGTGTAGACTCATTCCATTATTTCTCGCCTTATGATGCAGTAGGCCTCTTGGATGGATGAGGGATGTGCTAAAACAGGCACTGGCCTTGTTAAATGGAGAATTTACAGGGCATGTAAGGCAGAGATGTTCTGCCAGGCATTCAGTTGAGGACAGTGATGGTATAGCATGTATTCTGGCCCTCTCATACTCTCCATTCTCTGCAAGACCACCCCATCCCCAAGGCTTGTGAAATCTGGGGGAGGGGGGGTCACCATCTTGGAATGGATTATTTACTGTTGATGTGCTATGCATTTTATTGTGGGATTTTAATCTTAAATTATTTATTGTGTGGCCGAGGACAGACTGCCGATCTGCCCCGGGACAGACGCGGGGCCAAAAGCCCCGCGCAAAAAGCAGCCTGGCGCAGCCTGTTCCCACAGGCTGCGCTGTCCCGGGGCGGAGGCGGGGCGGAGGCGTGCTGACGCTGGTCTTCCTTGGTGATGTCCCATCCAAATACTAACCAGGGCCAACCCTGCTTAACTTCTGAGATCTGACACGTCTGGGCTAGCCTGGGCTGTGCTCTGCAGGATTACGTGATATGAAACACAGTCACTGAAAGACCCTCTGCCAAAGTGGCTCTAGTATATTAGGGCTGGGATTTCTTGCTTGTTGGGTGGGCCACTCTAGAGTAAATATGCAATACTCCAGGCAACTGCCTTGCATGGGTCATTGCTCATGTCAGAGTAGCAAACTCAGACAACACCAAAGTGCCTCTTTTGTGAACAGAAAAATTGCAACAGCACATTTCCCCCACCTGAAGACCAACTGGCTATCAACACGGTGTCAAGAAACAGACCATGAAGAGCAAGCATCCCTTAAGACAGTGATAACTTACACCAAGAACTTTTCTGCAACCCCTAAATTTCTTCTACAGCACCAATACTTATTGGTCAGACACAGCAGAATCATCGTGCATACTTAATGCACTCTGGAATTACTGTGATTCCATGAATAACAGCAGTGAGACGTACAATAATGGGTTACTGACAATGGTGCAGTTCCATTGGAAAGAAAGAGATTGCACCAGTCATTGGAATTTCAAGACAACATTCCAGGCCCATAGCTACCATGAGGCCCATGGGGCCCACCCCCATGGTTTTCACGGGCCCTTCCCCCCCCCCCATGGTTTTCACGGGCCCTTCCCCCCCCCCCCCCACCATCACTGCCCTCAGCCCAGCAGCCGGTGAATCCACGCTGCCTGCTGCTGTCCTTGCTGATGCCAGTAGGTCAGGGGGGGCCCTGCAGAGCGAGGACACCTGCTGCCCGTCATGCCTCCTTCTCTGCCACAGCTGGCCGAGCTCCCATGAGAAGGAGGAGGCACCCTGCTCTCTCCATTTGCCAGGCCTCTGCCACTGGAGACCAGCCGGGGGGCTCCTCTCCTCGCTACCTCAGGGACAGGTCACACAGGGTGGGATTGGTGCTGCCCTTTCTCTCTCCCCCCTGCCCTTCTGAGGCCGGCAGCACTGGCAGGGGTCAGCAGTGGGTAATGGGAGGGTGGAGGCAACAGTTTCTGCAGAGGCCGCCAAGCATACTGGCACATCTCTCGCCATGTTGCGGAGTGGGCCTTCTGGGACTTATGGGCTACAGCTGAGTGGAATCCTTGCCCCCCTTGCACCGTGCCCCTACCCACAAAACATTGGCCCCTTGAGCAAAAAGTTGTTAGCTATGGGGCTGCAACATTCTGCCTTTACAAAGACAGGCTCTCATTCTGAAGGCTGATCTAGGTTACTACTAATTTGAAGCGTTTCAAAAAAATAATAATAAAATTTGCTCAGTGGCTTCATCTACTATCAGCACATAAAATAAGCAAACTTCTGACATTAAAGACCAACATGATATTCAGGGTATAAGCTTTCAAGCGTTAAAGCTCCCTGGTCAGATACACTGGAAATCTTTTTGGTCTTTATTCTGCTGCTGACCAACATGGATACTCACCTGAAACTATCTTCTGTCATCAACTTTCCCTTCAGTAAGGAGCTGCAATTTGCAAATTTTGATAGAAAGCATAGGGTTGGGCTAGCCTAAACACAATCTTCCCATATGGGACAATGTTTCTGTCTGAGCAAAACCACAGATTCTATTAAGGCCTTCATTCAAAAGATGCATTGTGGCTAAAATTACAGCTGTAAATCACAGAAGTGGGTATGGGAAGGGCTGAGAAACAGAACCTTAAATTCAAAATGCTGCTATAAAGAATGTGTTGCACGATAGTTAATTTAGAAATTCAAAAAATATACTTCAAAGATTGCAGGCACTCCTAATGCTTAGAACATGTGCTTTTTCCTGGGGAAAATAAATGTGTGGGTTTGTGAGAGAAGGAAATGGCATTCTAGTGGGAAGCTCTCCTCCCATCGTCATTGGAAAGTGCATATAGGTCATACACACTATCAGGAGCCTGGTTTTTTCCAGGACTACACAAAGAAATTTCTACACAAAGATATTTCAATATTGCATATTGGTGACTGGACAAGCATTCCTAGATGAAGTCGATTGCTTGGATCAAGGGCTGGGGCTGGGCCAGAGACATCACAGTCCATTGTCTCCAGCGGAGGCTCAGCATCTCCTGGAAAAGTTCGGGGGGGGGGGCTCCAGCTCTCCAGCCCCCCTGAAGTTGATGCCTATGGCTTGGATCCTTTCCAGTCTGCTTTTAGGCCTGGTTATGGGACTGAAACAGCCTCGGTCACCCTGGTGGATGACCTATGCCAGACAGACAGAGGGAGTGCAACTCTGCTGATTCTCACAACCTTCTCAGTGGCTTTTGTTACCATCAAACATGGTATCCTTCTGCATTGCCTTTCTGGGCTGGGACTACAGGGCACAGTTTTGCGGTGATTCTGGACATACTGGAAGGGTAAGTGGTGCTGTGGGGGGGGACCTCTACTCAGCACTTTGGCCTTTGGGGTCCTGCAACATTCCATCTCATCCTCTGGGCTTTGCAACAAATACAAGAAACTGTTGGGTGAGGTCAGATGGGCTAGGTCAGGGGTGGGCAAACTGTGGCTCGGGAGCCACATGCGGATCTTTCACATATATTATATGGCTCCCAGCAGGGCGGCTGGGGAAGCTAAATATCATTAGCAAACAAATATCATTGGACAAATTAATATCATTATCAATATCTGCTTTTACCCCTTTTGTTATTATTTTGGCAGTCTCATTTAATGTTAATAAAAAGCAAATTTGCTTATTTTTCAGTAAAATCAGGTAATATTTGTTCATGTCTTGTGGCTCTCAAACATCTGATGTTTATTCTCTGCGGCTCTTACATTAAGCAAGTTTGGCCACCCCTGTTCTAGGTGGCTCTTACGCTGAGCAAGTTTGCCCACCCCTGGCTAGGTTGTCACCTGTCAGGACTCTGGTCCCCTCTGCCCAGCTCCTCTGCCTCGCCTTCCACCCTGCAGAGCACTCCTCAGGCCTCAGAGCTTCAATCTGGTGGGGGGAGGGGGTTTACAGCACCCACAGCCTCCTCCTCCTGGCCCTTGTTGCCTCTAGCACCAGAGGAAGCTTGGGCTTGTCAGTCTCCTCCCCGGCCATCTTGGAAGGCTCCCCTTTTATCCCCACTCCCTGCTCTTTATTGGATCCCCACCCTGTCCCTTTTAATGACCACAGAGTCTACTGATGGAGCCCACTGGGGCCCCACACTCTGTCCTGCCTGTTGTCACCTGTCCCTGTTCCCTGCTGTTGGAGGATGGGATCACCTGGCTGGGTGTCATAGAGTTTGCCCCTTTCAGCCTCAAGGATTCTCTCAGCATCCCCATCTGCCGGCTGCTTTCTCCAAGTTCTCTCTGCATGGTTGGCCAGGTCAGCTTCTCCTCTCTGCCTCCCTCCAACCTCCCAGACCCTCCTGAGCTCACAGCCAGTAACTGCATCATTTTCTTGCCTGGTGAATGTTGTGGACCCCTGAGCCAAGGCCTCTTCTCCAGTGTCATCACCTCTGTCATGGTGCTCCAAGGGAGGGGAAAGATGGGGAGCCCCGGAGGGAGGCCGAGGGGTTGGGAGTCTGGATGTGGGGGCTAGGATTGCCAAGTCTGGGTTGGAAAATACCTGGAGACTTTGGGGGTGGATCCAGGAGAGGGTGAGGTTTGGGAAGGGGAGGGGCTTTAGCATAGTACAGTGCCATAGAGTCCACCCTTCAAAGCAGCCATTTTCTCCAGGGAAGCTGACCTCTCTCAGCTGGAGATTGGTTGTAAAAGTGGGAGATCTCCAGGTCCCACCTGGAGGCTGGCAATCCTAGCAGAGGCTCCAGATCCAGACATCACCAATATGCACATGGCACTCAGATCCCTCTCTTGATCCCAAGAAGGCCCTGAACCAGTGCCTGGAGGCAATTTCAGAATGGATGAGGGCTAATAAGCTGAGGACAAGATAGAAATGCTACTCTTGAGCAACCTGGGAGAGGGCCTTCTCAGTCATGGCAGCAAAACTGGAACTTGCTCCCCCGGGAGACTTTCCTGTCCCTTCTGTTCCTGTCTTCCGCCAGTGGGTGAAGACTTCTTTGTTTCTTCTGGCATCCCTCCTTTCTACCCTATGTTTTAATTCTCATTTTTATATGTTTGTGTGTGTGTTTTAGCTTGGTTTTAATTGTTTTAATTATGTATTTTTGTTTGGTTTTAATTGTTTTTAAGACATGCTGATATTACTTATGCTTTTAATTTGCTAGCTGCCTTGGTGGCCCTGATAAGGGCAGAAAAGCAGGGTATAAATTGTTTTGTAAATAAATAAATACTTTCCAGTGGATGACAGTGGGGCTTGCTGATAGGATGGAGCTCCCCCCTCCCCCTCCCCCAACTCAGAATGTTGTGCAAAGGGGTTCTTGTGATTCCAGTACTGAAAACAAAGAATTACAGCCAGCAACTGTTTGCTTTCCACAAATACTCCCATGTCCCAGGAGATCTACAATTTCCCAGATTTTGTCCCTGTTTCTTCATCCCTAACTTCTTTCAGATTCTTTTAACTTTAGTAACATAGGATGGCTGCAATCCAAAAAAACTACATCAGGCGAACCTGGCATTATTCTTGCATGCTCCCAGTGAGATTTTGCTTTTGTTTGCATTGAACAGGCAGGAGTCTACAGCACGCTGCTGAGTTTGAAAAGCGGTTGTGTGGGTGGGGTGAGGGCTGCCTGAGAAAGTCAAACCCAAAGTCCCCTTGGGCATACAAGAAAACTAATCACACATTTTTTTTTGGATCTAGGCTGATATATTTTTTGACATCACGCACTTGGCTTTGGTTAGTACTAATCTTTTAAAATCTTTTTTTCCCAAATAGTTTTTTTCCCTTTGTCTTAATACAACTCAACCAAAAAGCCCTTTCTCTGGAAAACATCCACTATAGATGGGTGTAAGTTATTCATTTTCTTAGATCTTTGCACAGAAAAGCATGCTATTCTGCACAAGATCTGTGTGCTTATTCATGCTATTACTTCCCCACATTATAAAGCATCAGTTTCCACATACGAGCAGATCAAAAGTGACAGGTGCAATCGGATATTTCCCAGGGCACAATTTCTCCTTATATTTGTACAATGACTATGGTTGAAATGAGATTATTAGAATGTTGCATCATTGCCTATATTAGATGTTCTGTCACAATATTTTTACACACTAATGCTTAGAGAAGAACAAGACCTTTCAAGTCATAACTTCCAAGTTGGCTTACAATATATTTTAAAGCACCCTGCACAAATAAAAGACTAACAGTGCAATCCCAAGCAGAGTTATACATTTCTAAATCCACTGAAGTCAATAAGTTTAGAAGGGTACAACACTGCTCAGGATTGCACTGAAAAATACACCACCAGCATTTTAAATTTGCAGCAGAAAATTAAAACACATTAGAAATAATTAAAAAAGAAAGAACAGATGAGGAGGGAGCTTCGCAAATGAGGCCCCATCATAGAAAAGGCCCTGTCCTAGTGGGGGCAACTCATAAGGGGTGGGATCCAGGCAACTTTTTCACTTAATCTTGCCCAATTCCCCTCTTTACCACAGTGCATGTCCCACATGGCATTTGTGCATGCAGGTCTCATAATCCCCAGCACAGCATTTTTGGTGGTCAAAAGTGAACCCCTCCTTCCTTTTTCACTGCTCCAAAAGTCCTGTTTGGATCCAGCCTATGGTGCACAACAAAGATCTATGCAACAGGATGGACTGATACAGAAGCAAGTGCTCTGATATGCTTAATGAGTGTTTTAAACATAGTCTATGGTAGTATCCCACTCAGAGATTGTAATAAATTTGCAAGTGGTATAATGTACAACTGTGTATCTGGAATGCCCAGTCCACCATCTTTGTGTGTGTTTTTACCTGAAACATATGAGTTTGGGGACGATCTTTTCAGAGGGTCACCATGCTGGCCATCAGTAGAACAGCTAGATTCCAGTCCAGTAGCACTTAGACCAATATGATCATTGGGGGTATGAACTTTCAAGAGTCAAAGCTCCCTTCATCAGAAAGGATGACAGCTATTCCAGACAATGTGTTTTGCTCATGACTATCTCAAATTTCCTATTTCATTTTTCAAATCATACCTATATTTTTAGTTATACCCTACTTTTCTCCCCGGTAGGGATTCAAAGTAGCTTATCACATTATTCTCCCCTTCTCCATCTTTTATGTATTTATTGTTATTAGGATTGCAAGGTCCGATTTTCTCCCTGGTGTGGGGATTTGGGGGGAGTGCCAGGAGGGGGTGGGGCCATCCCCAATGTGATGATGTCATGCAGAGTGATATCATCACATCAGAACGGAGCGTGGTGCATGCATAGCCCCTGCTAGAAAAGAGTGGGCGTGGTGCCTGCCCTGCAAGCAATGAATTCATGGCCTGTGGGGCAGACATGCACGGTGCCCACTCTTTTCAAGCAGGGCTGTGGACAACTGTTGGGGGCAGGGCTTCCCCCCACTGGCCATCCGGCTGGCATCTGGGGGGAGCCCAAAAAATTGAGGGTTCCCCTGCCCGCCCTCCCCGGGGACTGGCATCCCTAACTGTTATATAAATCTTTTCTTTTTTGTTAACCAGATAATGTATTGTGTCATTCTTCCTGCTAAAACCATGTATATTACAAAGCCAACATTAACATTCAGATCCAATGTATTTGTTTTCCCTTTGTTAATCTTATAAAGTGAAACATGTCCAAAGTGACATGTAATTCTTTCAGTTTTCTTTTACTGATTTAACTGAAGATGAAATCATTATAATTATTATTTGTATAATTACTCAATTTTTTTTTTACTGATCATGACACTTAGAAGATCCTGAATGTAATCAGTATTGTGAAGGTTTTGATGTATGTAATAGATACAATGGATACCAGGAATGACTTCATCTGTTCTACAATTTAGCTTGGAAATCTGAAATAGCTGCTTACTAATATGCTTGCTGCAGAGGACTGAAATTTTTTTTTTTTTACTTTTTAAAAAATGTGGCCCCAGACTGTATGAATCTGAAATCAGAATGACCTTTCAACAGGATCAAAAGCCTTCTTCAACATCCAAGACTATCAGCTGAAGCCAGGGACTAATTACACGTTACCTTTCCCTGAGGACATCCCCAGATCAGCTGGACAGGCATTTCCTGAAGTTTCACATTTCCCAGGTGTGGTAGGCCTGATTCAGATTGAAACCATAGCATGTGGGATGAGGGTTTACACCTTTCCTCTGTGCTGTTTTCTTTAACTAAAAAGGCCCTGGGGGAGCTATTTGCCCAGCTGAGGCCTGCACATATGCCAAAAAGCGATATGTTACATTTCCATGACAGGGCACAACTGCTTCCCTGGTGCAATGTCATATTGGTAAAACACCACTGAGGGAGGGGGGGAGGCCAAGTTCCCTCTGTCAGTTGGCACAGTGCCAATCTGAACTGGATCTATGCATGCCTGGGAAATGTGGGACTTCAGAACATGGCTTTCCCACCCAACCTAGGGAAATCCCCAGGGAAAATACAACATGTAACTAGGTCTGCATTAGGCACTTTTGAGTCTCACTGGTAAATGCAAGTAGAGAATGTGCTGAGAGGTTGCTTTGCTTCAACTCCATGTACTTTCAGAGCTATAACCTGCCTGAATCTTCATTAAAGTATGGTAAATACTCTGTAAAGCAGAGATGTTATGTAAAAGCTGAGCATCTTGATCAAGTTAGAAATTCTTGCAAGAACTCAGCTCTTTTCCAAATTAGGGCTTATCTCAGGAATGAGTCAATGCATACCAACTACACTGTAGCGTCCAAAAGGCAACATTAGATCACATCGTCCAGAGATGTCGAACTCATTTGTTACAAGGGCCAGATCTGACATAAATGTTACCTTGTTGGGCCGGGCCATGTTTGCCATAAACGTAATAACAGATACCGGAGATGTAAACTGTACAACGGACAGCAGCTGGTAAGCTCTGAGTTGGTTTATCCTTACTGAAAGGCCCCATGTGCTGGGAAGGGGGTGCAAAGGAAAACCCAGATGGGTGGACTGGAGAGCTAGTGGTGCAGCACTGGGCAGACGCTCCTGACCTGCTTAACTGCTGCAGACAAGGTTGTTCCGCCATGCTGAAGCTACAATCAGAGTGGCTCCACCTACTCCCCCCCCCCAGCAGTCTCCTGTTCCCTCTCTTGCAGTAGTTGCTCACAGGCCGCATAAGGGCACTGGACGGGCCAGTTCTGGCCCCTGGGCCTTAGGTTTGACACCCCAGATGTAATTGGTAGAAAGCAGACAGCCTTCTTTCAAAGAAATACTCCCCCCCGCACGAACTTAATTTTTAAAACAAAACAATAAAATCATGGTAGATATGTATTCCAGAACTGTAGAGAAAGCATATACAACTTTCAAACAGAAAATGTACTCAAAGAGTATAAAAAGTGACAGCATCACTGTGGTGAAAAAGGAGAAGAGAAGGAATAATATTTAATTTATTTACTTGATTTATACTCTGTCTCCCTCCCCAAGGGGGACCCAAAGTGGCTTACATCATTCTCCTCTCCTTTTTTTTATCTTCACAAAAAAACCTGTGAGTTAGGCCAGGCTGAGACTATGTAACGGGCCCAAAGTCACCCAGCAAGCTTCTGTGGCAGAGTGGGGATTTGAACCAGGGTCTCCAGATCCTAGTCTGAAATGCTAACACACTGGACTGGTTCTTTTTTGCATGTTAAAACACCTAGTCTATGTGTGTACTCAGGGAAGGTTGAAGGAATGTTCAACTTCTAACAAATACAGAAAAGTACTTAAAATAGAACATTTTGGGAGCTCTCAAAATAGGATGCCTGTGGGGTGGGGAATGGTGTTACTCTTCAAAATGATGTCACAAGTACTGGGCAGTAGGTGCCTGTGTCACTTTTGCAATCATGCTGCAGATAGTGTTCACACTGCCACAAGTAAAGGTCTTACTTAGGGGGAAGAAGTAGCAGCAACCTATTGCCAAGTACTGGGAAAATCCAATTTACCTGCAGAGGTACTCTTTTTACTTAATTTTATTGAAGGTCTTCATGTTAATCGAACTAGCTTTACATATCTGCAGTGATCTGAAAATAACATCTGTAACTTCTTAAAATAATCAGTTACACCTAACTTCCCCAATACCCTGCAAAACCAGCAACAGCTAATAGAATAACAGAACAAAGTATTATTTTAGTAAGTACATGTTGCAAAACACAATATTAAAGAGAGAGAGAAAAAAAATAAACAAGAGGAAAGGCATGGCAAGGTTCTTATTCCTCTAGTCTCAAACGCAAGCCAGAAACAGAGGCCATATTTTGAACAAATATTCAGGGTTGCCTAGCGGTGAAGAAACAGCAAGAACATTGTGATACAGATAAGTAACAACTGCTTATTTTATCTTGTGTACAAGTACACATACTCACACCTAAAATCTGGAAATGGTTTTGTCAATTAACTACCCCACTTTTCACTGATTAATCAATTATATCTACATACATTTGCATACTGTAATACCCTCAATAAAAGGTGCTATTTTTTGAGAATCCTGATTTAAGATGACAGTTCCCATTTTTACAACATGCGATTGTTTCAGTGTTCTGCATACCTGGGAACATTGTCTGCAGGTGGCTTGCTTTTACTGCTTTATGACTGGAGGAAGCAGCCCTTTGTCTAATACTGATCTGCTTGTGCCTAGTTTATGAAGATAATTGACCTGGTTTATTCTCCGGCTCAGGTGCCACCCCCCTTTCTTGTTTGGTATAGTGGTTATGTGCATGGATTCTAATCTGGGAGAACCGGGTTTGATTCCCCATTCCTCTACTTGCAGCTGCTGGATGACCTTGGGCAAGCCATAGTTCTGTTAGAACTGTTCTCTCAAGGGCAGTTCTTGAGAGAGTTCTCTCAGCCCCACCTACCTCACAGGGTGTCTATTGTGGGGAGGGGAAGGGAAAGGAGTTTGTAAGCTGCTCTAGACTCCGAGTGAAGGGTGAAATCCAATCTATTCTTCTTCTTTCTTGTGCTAGGGTTGCTAGGCCCCACCAGCTGCTGATGGTGGAGAGGTAAGATTGCCTCCTTCAGGTTGGGAAACTCCTGGAGATTTGGAGGTAGAGCCTGGGGGGGGGATAGGGACTTTAGTGGGGTACAATGACATAGAGTCTTCCCTCCAAACCTGTAATGGGCTGTAATTCTGAGGGATCCCCAGATCCCATCTGAAAGCTGGCACTGCTACCATAAGCAATTCCAAGACTGATCTTACAACAACTTGTTGTGATGTTCGTGAGGCAGTGGCGCTATTAGAATTTCTAGCACCATCTTTTAGGCTACTTGCTGTGTTTTGTTGGTTTTAATTGGCTTTTAATGATGTGTTATACAATACTGTTGTACACCACCCTAAACCCTGTCAAATTTAATGAATGAATGAATGAATGAATGAATAAATGTTCATACATGGGCATTTCAGCATTTTCAGATGGTCTGGAATTCTAAAAAAAATAAAATAATCCTGATTTAGAATCCCAGTTACTGCGAGAAAAACCCTGATTTGATATGATACCCACGTTCAGACATCAAAACCAAGTGGAATTCGGTTGAAGCTTTCCTACAGAATGATGTTTTCATTTATCTTCTTATTATTTTACAAAATCTATACCCCACCTTTCTGCCTTTACAAAGGCCATCAAAGTGGCTAACAAATTAAAACATAAATAATGAAATCATATTTTTAACAACTGTAATCCCCCCAACCGTATCATTAAAATAATTAAAACCAGAGCTAAAATACATACAAAAACATTAAAAACAACAATTAAAACACTGGGAAGGAAGGAGAGGATGCCTGGCAATAGACCAGTCTAATTCTTGACACAACCAAACTGGAGTTTGTTTGCAATACATGAATATGAAATCCGCTGTATCAGTGTTCCCTCTAAGCTGAGTTGGTGTGAGCTAGCTCAGTTTTTTAGCCTCTGGCTCGCACATTTTTGTCTTAGCTCAAGAAGGATGGCTCCAGAGCAAACTAATTTATGCAGCAGCCAAATCACCTGCTCAAAACGTTAATGCCAGTAGCTCACAAAGCAGAATTTTTGCTCAAAGGGCTCCATAGCTTAGAGGGAGTATTACAGTCCCAGGAGATTTCCAGCCACCACCTAGAAGGGTTTTTTTAGGAAAGTACTTGTTCTCAATCCCTGAGGAACGGAATTCCAACACTGGGGGCAGGGCTGAAAAAGCCTCCTGACAGGTTCCTACAGCTCAACCTATGCTAAATCTTCGTTCCCAGAGGAAGGCTCCCTGGGCCAACCTCAGGTCTCAGGCTGGTGGATTCTGGTGGAGTTGGCCATTTGCTCCATAGCTGTATTCCCTTTTTTAGCTGGTTGGTGTGAATGTTCCCCTTACTGCTGAAGGAATACCATGCATGAAAGAAGTCTGCCATACTATACAGTACTGCAAGGACATTCTAAACTTAACACTGCAGCTGCATGCAAGTCCAAGGAACTGGGGATTCATAAAACACATCCGAGGCACAGAAAAGAGCATCTCTGGCAACACTGTAGCTCCTGACATTTTTGAGCCTGGGGAAATAAGCAGATTTCTTGCGCACCCCCCTCCAATAATTAATGTTTCAGCTTGTTTTCATTTTCCTTGCGACTGCCCAAAGAAAGCTCTCAGGTTGAAATATTCCTCCTAATCTAATTTTCTCTGCCAATAAGCCATACCTTGAAGTGTAAGTGCAACAATTTATATGACAAGGGGGAAAGAAAGAAGGCAAAACTGAAAGGAGGGAGAGAATGAGGAAACTGCAGCCACTGCCAAGCTGTCTGAATTTATAGCCTTGCTCGGGTAGCTCTTTCTTGCTTCATGCTGCCGCATACAATACAAGCAAGGCCATTTCTCCCAGCATTTGGCAGAGGCAAGCAGCACTATGCATTTTACACTAAGTGAACAAGAGGATCTCCGGTACTACAACAGCGCAAAGGGCATACGGGAGAGCCGCTTGGAAGTTGCAGTGTGCCCTGCCAAAGAATTTTGGAAATACTACCTGTAAAGTTCATATCTTTCTCTCTAAATTGCAGAAAGCACTTCCCCACATGTAGATGCCACCATTTTAGGCACATTTATTGCTGGAAAACATCTTACTTTCAAAACACTAGCAGTTTTCGAAGTTCAGAAATTCAGTGTGCATTAGTAAAGTTGGGAGACACATTTTCGAAGATAAAAACTATGGGATTGTGCCAACCGCATAATTGACAAGGAAGCTCCAGTATTGGGCACAAATTTTCTAACAGACCTGCAATCAGCATAGCATTGAGAGAAAATGGTATTCATTGATTCTTATTTATGGCTAAGCCCTAGGGCTAAGGCTTGGGTTGGGTCATACAAGCTTTACAGTAATGACTTTAACAGGAAGGTTGAATGACTGAGAAATGGGACTACTCAGAAACAAAGTAGGGGGTTCTCAATACTTAGGTCACACCCCAGATATGCAGGAAAATAATTTTTAGAAATTAAAAAAGAATCCCCCCCCCCCCACAGGACAATTTAAACTGAGCATGCTCTAGGACAGTGGTTTTCAATCTGTTGTCTCTTATGTCCTACCAATCATTCTATCAAAGAAGCTGGATCCCAGACAGTGTTCCCTCTAAGCTGAGTAAGTGTGAGCTAGCTCACAGTTTTTTTAGCCTCCAGCTCACACATTTTTGTTTTAGCTCAGGAAGGATAGCTCCAGAGCAAACTAATTTATGCAGTAGTCATATCGCTTGCTTACAACTTTAATGCCAGTAGCTCACAAAGTAGAATTTTTGTTCACAAGACTCCACAGCTTAGAGGAGTCCTCACTGTCACTAAGCCCTAGCTGGTCCACAACACAGCAGTGGGAACAGAGCATGCAGGGAATTCTTCTATATAAAGAAGCACTCAGTCATGTGAGCCTCTACCTTTGCTCTGAAGTAATACAGCCCAGATGCAGAGTAACCATCTCAGTAAGAACTAGGCCTCTTTGCTGGATGGATTGCATCAAGAATTCTATATGACCCACACTGATCTACATTAGTGTAACCTCCAGATTGGACTACTGTAACACGCTCTACGTGGACTCCCTTTGAACTTGATATGGAAGCTTCAACTGGTACAGCATGTGGCAGCGAGACTCCTGTGTGGGATCAGCTGTTTGGAACTGTGAAAAAAACTGGTTCCCTAAAAATCTTGCCCATTTTAAAAGTTTGGGTCAGGCTTGAAGTGCAGCCTGCTTGTGGGTTATTAGAGTGCAGAAACAACTTGCTAAGCCAGAGCAAGCCAAACTTATGAAATTTCAGATAACACCCAGCAGCCAAAAGGAGTGAAGAAGCCTGGTAAAGTTCCCTATTAGCCACATTCCATTCAATTAAGGTCTATGATTTGCACCTGTGGGAAAGGGCCGAGCCTAGCTGCAGACAGTTTCAGTTCTTCCTCCCAGGTCAGACAACTGCTTAGGTAATCTGCTTAGCCATTGGCCTGGCGAATTGGCTATACATCACCACTGCAAAGGCCCCTTGCCCATAAAGAGGTAGGTTTGTAGTTTATTCTCTAGCCTGATAGTGACTGTCTGAGATCCTGCCATGCAGTCACTGTTTTGCTCATTGTGGCCATCTTGAATGTTGCTTGTGCGAGCTAGACAGCTCATGTCTATGCTGATTCTAAGGAGAGAGCCACTCTGGATTACTGAAGCTTTCAACTGAGAAAGGTAATATCTGATATTTGGAACCAATGTATTACTGTTCTAGTTAACGTTTGAATTTCTAGTTTTCTTGTTTTATCCTCACAGTTCTTGTTCATTTTGAAATATTCTTGCACCCTAATAAATATATATTTTACTTTTGAGGTTATTTGCCTTCATCTGATTTCAATCTAAATCCAGAGCCTTAGACCGGCTGACCACCTACCAAGATAATTGCCTTTGTGAGAAACTTATTCTGCAAGACTACCTTGCACGGCTTTCTTGTTTAGTCCCAGGAAGGTTGGAAGCTTGCCTTTGGCTTCTAATTGCTGGGACAGTCTAAAGGGCTGGTGGCAGATTACCAGACTGGTGCGTGAGGGGCCACACCCCAGGGCTTTGTGATTGTGTGTTCTGTAGCCAATAAACAAAGGTTCTTGTTCCAGGACTGGACATATTTATTTTATTATTTATTTAAAACATTCTCATGTCACCCTTCCACCCAATCAGGGTCCATAAGGTGATGAACATAAAAACATTAATACGGTTAAACAATTAAAATACAATTAAAATTATAAAATTCAATGAAAACACAAACACACGGCGCTAGAAGGAGAGGCAAGAGCATTATTGGGGTATGCTAGACAAAACGAAAAGATCTTCATGTACTGGTGAAAGACACTGATAAAGGGAGACAGATCTATCCATCCATCCATCCATCCATCCATCCATCCATCCATCCATCCAATCCAATCCAATCCAATCTAATCCATCCATCCATCCATCCATCCATCCATCCAGCGCTGTGTGAACTGCACTGGTAGCCTATCAGCTTCCAGGACCAATCTGCAGTTCTCATTATCACACTGAAAGCCCTTTACTGTCTGGGACCCTCACACCTTTCGAACCACGTCTCCTGGTATAGTACTGTGTACCAGATGCATCCCTCAAGCAGCTTTCGCCTGGTGGCACTTCCATCTAGGATGGACCATTTAGCAACAGTTAGGTCACTGGCATCCTTCAGGTGTGGCAGGCACTTTCACTTGCTATGTTCAGAAAGTCATGGTAGACTTTCCAGGGGGCACTGTGTAGGGCAAACTATTTTTAGGCTGCATTTTATTTATTATACAGGGGATAGAACGGTCTTCTGTGCTTGCATGTAAATCTTGCAACAAAACAAAGGACAGTACCTCTTTAAACATCACAGAGGGAGGGGAGTTCCATGTGTCTGCATGTAAACAAAAGCACAGTGCTCAAGAGAGTCCAGAGAGTTATCAAGAAAGTGGCAGTGTCATCTAACACAGATGTGAACATGTTTGTACAGAGTTCTAGCAGGGATTTTCTGGACTTTCTACCAGTCATATGTCAACACAGCTCTTGCCCTACCAGTATAATGTATAAAAACTTGTGGCATATGCGTTAGGTCTTGGATTTCTTCCTTCTTCCAAAATTGGGAACCTTTCTGCTCCCACTACATTTTATAGTTTAACATTTTCAGTTGTGCACAGAAAACTGCAAATATACAATGACTACTCTTCAATCAGCATGTCTTCCCATCCCAAGCAATCTAGAGAAACCAACCAAACAAACAAAGGTTACAGAAAGACAGTGCTGAGGACAACATATTTATCTGGGACACACAATACTTGGCGATGCAGTAAAATTAACGAATTATGGCAGGCCTTGTCTGATTTCTCCCTATCTCTGATTAGTTACGGCTTTTCTGTGATTAGTCCCTACCAAACTTTATCAGGTCACTGCATTTTAATAACCCAAAGTCTTATTTGCAAATTATGTGCGATAGTGAGTTTAGCAGCTATTACAAGATGCTTGCAATTCATAAATTGCCTACCCACCCACTCATACACCCACACGCCAACCCCAAGGGATCTTCCCTCCTTCCCCCCATTTTATACCACTTCATTCTAAAAAGATATGGCAATGCTGTATCTAAAACACTGGGGGTAATTCAAAGCAAAGCAAAACAGCATGGCCTGAATGGACCCATCTGTTAAGTGAACCAATAGAGTAAGCAGGAGTTGATCCCCCATTTCTTTCAGGGGTGCTGTTAATTCCCAAAGAGTCTCCTTTGCTTGTAAAAGGATGATCTTATTAGAGACGTTAGCTACCAACTTAAATCAAATGTTAAAAGAAGTCTTATCATCTGAAGAGATTTACGATTAACCTGCTCCCCCTACCGCCAACTGGCCTGCAGGCTGCAGAATGGTCAGTGGTGCAGATCTCAAGGTGTGTCTCCCCAAACGCCTAATTAGCAGCCAGGCTGGCTGTACAGGAACGCCATGGGAGGTAAGCGAGCCTGCAAACCAGGGTCGGGAGGTGGGGGCTGAATCCACTTATAAATTAGCTTCAGCTCAAACTCTATCAAACTGCCTCGGCTTGCATATTGATCCCTTGTGTGGGAAACACACAAGATATACATGTGCCCGGATCTGTACTGGCTTCTCGCTTCCTAAGAAATGTCAGAAGGAATGAACGGAACACCAGGAAACAAATCCGAGAAGAGCAGCGGTGCAAGTGGGAGGGGTGGGGAAGCAACACCAAAACTCATAATTTTGCTTTGACTTCAGTAACATAACATGAAGGCGGCTCCAGAAAAGTAATGAAATGTACTTTATGAGGGTTATTCTCCATAAAGGGCTGGATTCCATCTGACTCCGGAACACACTGCAATCTCATTTTTATTAAAACATTTAGGGCCATTTCAGGCTAGGCATTATGAGTTTTTTTACGGCTCCAAACAAAACAAGAAGGAATTTGAAGGCAGACGGAGAAAAGGCTCAACTTGTGGGCACAGGGTGTGAGTCTCACATCAAAGTGACAATGTTGGAGACAGTAAGTAAAATTGACTTTAGGAATTAAAGGGGGAAAGAGGGAGGACACCCACCATTTAGAACTTGGAAGGTAAAGCAAAGAATAAGAACCTATTAATGGAATGTCACAAACTTTACTCTGCTGCTTGACTTTTTCGGACTGAAGCTGCTTTATACTCAAACCAATACAATTGGACCATGTAGCCCATAATTGCCCGGTTTGACTGGCAGCAGCTCTCCAGAGCCACAGGCAAAGAATGGGGTTTTCTTCACTGAAAACACTTGTAGGCTGTGGTCACGCACACTAAGTAATCCACTTTCAATCACTTTCCAACTGGACAGTAAAAATCCAGTTGGAAAGTGCACTGAAAGTGGATTGAAAGTGGATTATTTAGTGTGTGTGACTGCAGCTGTATACCACATTCCTGTCCAAACTGGGCACTCAAGACAGCGATCAATGAAAAAAGAACAAAAACCAACTTTTAAAAACAGAACATATAAATAAAAACAACTATTAAAAACAAACAAGAAGGAGGTCAGTAACATTGCATCAAACGAAACAGAAGAAGTCTTCACCCACTGTCAGAAGACAGTGCTCAAGGGGGGGGGAGATGAATCTGCCTGGGAAGGGAATTCCAGGATTTTGGTGCCACGACCAAGAAGGCCCTTACTCAGATTGCCACCTGCCTAGTTTCAAATGGTGGGAGAGTAGGGTCTCTGAAGACAATCATAATGGTAAGGCGGGTTCATATGAGAGCAGGTGGTCCCTCAAGATATGCTGGTTTCATGCCTTATAGGGCTTTAGAAGTCAATACCAACATCTTGAATTGGGTTCAGAAACAGATTGGATGCCAGTGCAGATGGAACAAGACTGGAGCAAAGACGAGCCACTCCAGATTACATTCTGGCTGTGGCATTCTGTACCGTCTGTAGCTTCCAGACACTCTTCAAGGGCAGCTCCACATAAAGTGTATTACAATAATCCAAGATGGAGAGCCTCACTGGGCTACTGCCAAACCCCAGATCCCGGGGGGGGGGGGAGGGGCGGGGGGCGGCGGCGGCACTACACAAGGGGTAGGGTTGCCAGCCTCCAGGTGGTGGCTGGAGATCTCCTGGGATTACAACTGATTTCTAGGTGACAGAAATCAGTTTACCTGGAGAAAATGGCCACTTTGGAAGGTGGACTCTATGGCATTATATCCCATTGAAGTCCCTCCCATCCCCGACTCCCCCTCCTCAGGCTCCACCTCCCAAATCTCCAGGTATTTCCCAACCCAGAGCTGGCAATTTTACCCCTGACCTTGCGACCTCTCTTTGCTACCTGCCTCTCTTTGACAGAATGAACAGTAACAATGAGAAAGACCAGCCATTCACCTGATACTCTCCCTCTGGCAGCAGCAGGGATTGGGCCCAAAGGGAGATGAGGCAAAGGAGTGGATAGTGATAATGGTCCCATTCAAGAGGAGGTGGGCCTCAGGGGCCTGTTGCTCACTAGGCCAGCATAGTGTAGGGTGACAAGACTTTTGCTGTTTTGAAATTATGGCAGTGCCTGTTTAGGGTTTGCAAATAAACATGGCTGAAGTAGGGAGATTATGCATTGAAGAGAGGTCTGGGAGCCAATGGGAATAAGACTTCTCTTAATTCAGTGAATCGGTCACACAGAAAACCCTTTGGAAACATTAACGTTCTTTTATTTTTCATTTTTTAAAGTTTTGATACACACTCTGGAAGAAATATAGTCTAACTAGGGCTGTCAATTGTTTAAAGAATTATTAGTTGATTAATAATTTTGTTTCCTCAATCAATGAGTTTGCTTCCCTTATTGACAAATCTGCATATATTTGCACACGCAAAAATAATGCTGAAGATAACACACACTGTTTTTCAAATGGTACATATCCTTGTTACCATAAGTACCATCTCAGAACAGGCTTTCCCTCCTGTGTAAGGAGACGGAATGAATGCCTCTTCATACTCTGAAGAAGTGGGCTATTAATATATACATTCTTGGATAACATCCACACATTCCAGACCATCTCAGAAGAGGCATTCCTGCTGGTATGAACAAGGAGGAATGCTGCAACATCGAGATCTGCGGGAACTTACATTTAAGGAAAGTAATAATATTTTGAAAATATCTGTTACCTGATTCATCCGAGGCACCTTTTAAATTGATCAAAATGTTCTTAATTAACTAACTGATTAAATATTGCGACAATAAAGGTAGCCCGCTCTGAGCACGAGGCGTAGGGTTACATAAATATGAAAACGAACAAGCTGTCTAGTGTGCAACGTCAAGAGCCGCAGCAGCGAAAAGCTCTGCTGTCTTTCAAATGCTTCCTGTTTGGGTATGCAGGTCACCACTGAGAAACAGTGGGGTGCTGTAATACCTCCATGTTACATGAGATCCCTGAAGACACCAAACTCCCTCATGTCCATTCAGTACGTATTTCCACAGGCCGACTGTTTACAGAAACCTGCCTTTCAGTCATTAGCTCCTGAGCCCACAAGAACACTAAGCAAGGCAGGATAAGCTCCAGCTCTGGAGGGTGGGGGTGGGGAGGCTCCACCAGGCAATTAGACCAAGGAGGACTTCCATGTACTTGGGAGGGGGAGAAAGTGGGGATGTAGCCACTGAAATAAGGGTTGCCAGCTGAATGCTAAAAACTGGCAGGAGGCTCCGGTGGGTGGAACATTTGAAATGCCATTGCTCCAGTCCAACAGCAAGTTTCAATGACCGTTTCGGTGCAGTCCTAGAGTATCACCCTGACAATGTGACTTTCGCTTTTGTGCTGGAACTGACATCATGTTTTTGGAACAATGGCAATTTTCACATCATTGCCCTCCCCACCCGCTTCTCTACCAACTGGCTGCGAGGGTCAGGGGGTGCTGGCCAGGAGGGTGGGGCAGCTGCCAGGGCCCATGGATACCCTGAGGTGGGGCAGCTGCCAGGGCCCATGGATCCTGGCAGGGCCCACTGCTGCTGACTCCCTGTTCATGCATCTCCTCTGATGGATGCCTGTAGCCTTCTACTACTTATGTTTTGTCACCCACGCTTCCAGCTGCATATGCTGCCTAGTATGGGTGGAGGAGGGCATGTGAACTGCGCACAAAGTGTCAGTATGTCCGGTGGCCATGGCAGTGGCTCTCCTAGTTGCACCCACCATTGGAAAGGGCAAGCAGGCAGTGTGGTCAGCTTTGACTGCAGGTGGTGGGAGAGCTTGCAAGTGGGTGGAGGAAGTATGCAGAGACAGGTGGGGGAGCACATGGCTGGGTGGGCAAGAAGGAGAGCCTAGGAGTGGGTGTTGGGGGCCCTGAGTACTCTCTGCCCAGGGCCCCCCAAAACTTGGAACCAGCCCTGCAGGCCACAGTGAAATGTGGAAATCATTGGAGTCTGTAAAGTGTGGACCTCCCTTAGTTTCCACCACTTCCTCAGGAGGGACTCTGGGGTTCACTCTTCATTGGGCCTACATAGGACAGTGCGTGGTATCTCAGATTTTACTGGGATCCAGTGCCAAGTAGCAGCACCAGTCCTTAGTTGGCTTTTATCCTGCCCCTCCTCCAGGGAATTGGTGGTCTCTCAAAATACACATGAACACATAAGGCTATTTTATACTGAATCAAGACCAAGGCCTATCAAGATCAGCACTGTCTGCTCAGATTGGCAGCAGTGTCACAGAAAGATGTCTTTCCCATCACCTACTACTTGATCCTTTTAATCGGAGATGCCAGGAATTGCACCTGGGATCTTCCACATGCCAAGCAGAGGCTCTACCGCTAAGCCATGACCTCTCTCCAGCACCTGCTCTGCTGCGCTAACATCCTTCCCAGCCATGGAAGCAGGCCACCGGGAACATATTTGGCACACAACCGCAAGGACTGGTATACTGTGCTGGTCTAACCCAGACTGACTGACTTATCTACCTACCTACCTATCTTCCTTCCTTCCCTCCCTTCCCCTTCCTTCCTTCCTTCCTTCCTTCCTTCCTTCCTTCCTTCCTTCCTTTCGTCAGCTATAGGCACGGGCAGCAATTCACCACCTCTTCATGTGAGGGAAAGCTTCTTTTACAGAATCACACTGCTTCTGCAGTTAAAAGCCACAGTAGCCCCACCAGGAAAAAAGTTGGCAGTCCTAATTTGCTTTAGTGGTTAAACAGATCTCCATGTTCAGAGGCAGCATATTTCTGAACACCAGTTGCTGCGGGGAGTGCCATTCCAGGCATTTATTTACTAATTTATTTGCTTCATTTGTTCCCTGTCTTTCTCCCCAGTGAGGACCCAAAGTGGCTTACATTGTTCTCCTCTCCTCCATTTTATTCTCAAAACAACCCCATGAAGTAATTTAAGTTGAGAGTACGACTGGCCCAAGGTCACCTAGCAAGCTTCCATGGTATGAGGAGGCATTCGAACCCGGTCTCCCCCCAGATACTGGTCCAACACTATTGCATCCATCTACACTACATCTGTTTAGACATTATGGGAAACAGCAGTTTGCTGTAGTGGTTAGGAGTGCGGACTCTAATCTGGGAGAGCCAGGTTTGATTTCCCACTCTTCCACATGCAGCTGCTGGTGTGACCTTGGGTCAGTTACAAGTTCTTTCAGAACTGTTCTCTCACGAGCAGTTCTCAAAGAGCTCTCTCAGCCCCACCTACCTCACAGGGTGTCTGTTGTGTAAAGGTGAAGGGAAAGGGATTGTAAACTGCTCTGAGAGTCCTTTGGGTAGTGAAGGGTGGGGTATAAATCCAATCTCCTCCTCCTCCTCCTCCTGCATGAAGGACAATTTGCTTCCATCCATATACATCTGGGGGGAGGGGAAGGGAAAGGAGATTGAAAACTGCTCTGAGACTCCTTCGGATAGGGAAGGGCGGGGTATAAATCCAACCTCCTCCTCCTCCTCCAATGTGAAATAATTACATTTTAAAAAAAATAAAGCACCTTAAAAATTAACCATGCATGCATATCAACCACTGGCAACAGCACAGAAATGACCCTGATAGTCCAGAGGATGTCTGCATTCATCTCTCTGCTAGGAACTCTGCAAAACAGGGAAGATGCACTTTAAGGATTCTCTCTCTGTGTGTACACAAATGTGTGTTTTTAAGTGTAAGGGTCACTACTGTGCAGTCCTTATGTGCGAATAAATTTGAATGCTTGAGAGAATGTGTGGGAGGGGTGTGTGTGTGTGTGTGTGTGTGTGTGTGTTTGTAGATATGAAACAGTCAAGATTAGACTTAAGCATTTGCTCACTGTGAAATCTGGCTCACTGCAATGGACCAATAAATAATAGAAAGTCACAGTGCCCTGCAGAAGCTGCCCCCATACTGTTTGGCTGCAGGCAAAATAAAGGAAAATTCAGTGCCCACAAGGTCTAGAACAGTGGGATTAATAACACATCAATTTTAATGCAGATTTTTTTTTCTGCTTCATAAACAGCAAAGTGAATGTTTGAGCATCTCGGCAGGGGGTTAATGAGGACTCTGATTAGTTATTCAGATTTCCTTACACTGCCTCAATCCATCCTACTAGAGGGGGAGGGAAGGAGGATGTACAAAGAAGCTCTTAAAAATACAGTAAACATATTCTCTTCTCTCCCTCCCCCTCATATTTCCAAGCAAAACCTTGCAGGTTCAATATTCTGCTTCTCTCAATGATTTTAACTTTCTGGCGAGCTTGCAGAGGGTCCCCAAGTAAATTATTGGCACCAGAAGTCTTTTTTCTGGCAGTGGGACAAAAATACAAGTTGGGCGCTACTCGAAGCCATGCCACTTATTAGGCAGTGGGGCTTTTGCATAAAACCTTAGGGTATGCTCAACTTCCCTTCCATAAAGATGTCATACTGTGGGTATCAGAAAAAGCCAGCATTCAGAATTAAAGTGTTTTGCTAGGAAGTTAATAGTTAATAGACCTACAGATGGAAGGATTGGGAGGGTAGAGGGTACTGATCTTAACAAAAGGCTAAAGGCACCCAAAGAGAAGATGTAGCATATATTTTTAAAAGCATAGGAAAATTAAATTGGAATTCTGACCACAAGAAACTAAAGACTGAGCCCAAATATCAGCAAAGAAGATGCTTGTCCGTTTTCGTCAGGCAATTTCATTGCTGAGTGTCTGAATTTATTGAGAATGACCCTTTTTTGCTGCATAGTTTCACTGTGTCCTCAACAACAATCTGCATATCAACATTTTGGCTTGGATCCAGACTAACATTCCCACAGGCAGAACAACTTCCAGTCCCTGTGTTCCCCCTTCTTTGATAGCTCCAAATGCCCCCTGAAATCCTATTCTTGGGGGAACACACTTCCAGCCAATCCCAGGGAGACATGGTGTTTGGGAGTGCACATGGGCTAATAAACTGAAGCTGAATCCCAACAAGATGGAAATGCATCTTGGAGGCTTCTTGTCTCTTCTGCACATGCATGCACATACACATTATGACACTTTGCAGTGCACAACCAGCCTTTTCACACATTGCTAAGGAATAACTTTTGCTATTAGACAATTATGTTTTTCTAGTATAACATCAATAGAATGTACCACACCACCATCTTGGTTTCTCAGATCAGTGGAAGACATGCTACGGCAGAAAAAAATAATGCAATGTACAGTCAGATGGTAAATAGCCCACTGAGTTCTTTTGGGTCTTTAAACAATGTCAGCCACCTTAAACCTTTGGCAGGGTGAATGCGGGGGAGGGGGGGACTCCACCTGGTTGCGTGGAAAAGGACTTGAGAAGGATGAAGAACTTGCCTGGGCAGCCATGAAAAGAAGGTTCCTGGGCAAGCTGTGGAATCGGGCAGGCTGAGGCTGGGTGGGACTGTCTTTCACCCAGTGGGGCTGGGCTCTTCCCTTGCCAGGCCAGGAATGGCAGGGCAGTGACACGCACTTCCCTCACCACAGTGAATGGGCTCCCTGACCTGGATGGCCCAGGCTAGCCTGATCTCATCAGATCTTGGAAGCTAAGCAGGGCCCTGGCTAGTATTTGGATGGACAACCTCCAAGAAATACCAGGAACACGACGGCAGAGGGAGGAGGAGGAGGAGGAGTTGGACTTATACCCCACCCTTCACTCAGAGCAGCTTACAATCTCCTTTCCCTTCTTCCCTTCTTCTCCCCACAACAGACACCCTGTGAGGTAGGTGGGGCTGAGAGCGCTCTGAGAGACCTGCTCTTGAGAGAACTGTGACTGACCCAAGGTCACTCAGCTGGCTGCCTGTGGAGGAGTGGGGAATCAAACCCAGTTCTCCAGATCAGAGTCTGATGCTCTTAACCACTACATCAAACTGGCCCTGTAACCACTACACCAAACTGGCAATGGCAAACCACCTCTGAAATGTCTCTTGCTCAAAATCTAAGTCTAGCTCACAACCTAGTGGTACATGACGCTAAAGAGCTAGGATTTCTGGCTGTCAGACAACCTTAGGTTCTCCTGGCTATACTATACCCAATGCCATATGATAATAATTATTAATTATTATTAGTAAATGGGCTGAGTGGATCTATCCCTTGCCGCAGCAAAGCTGGACATGGCCAATGCTTTCCTCAAAGAGAACTTTTTCTCCCTCTCCCAAAACGTTAGAACTCGAGGGCATGCAACGAAGCTGATGAGCAGGTTCAAAACGGACAAATGGAAATACTACTCTACAGAGAGAGTGATTAAACTGTGGAATTCACTGCCAGAGGATGTAGTAATGGCCGCAGGAATAAACAGCTTCAGAAGGGGATTAGATTCATGGAGGATAAGTGGCTACTAGTTAAGGTGACTGAGCGGAACCTCCACATTCAAAGGCATTAATTCTCTGCATCCCAAAACTAGGAAGCAACATCGGGGGAGGCCTCAGACTCTATGCCCTGTTGCTGACCCTCCAGAGGAACTGGTTGGCCACTATGTGAGACAGGATGCTGGGCTAGATGGAACTGATCCAGCAGGGCTCTTCTTGCAGGAAGACTGGGCCAGGCAGGTGCATCTCTCGCTGCAGCTGGGCAGGTGCATACCTCCCAGTGATCCCAGGCTGGGCTGATGGACTAGGCTTGTCCTTTGCTACACTGGGATGAGTGAGGCCAGACACTTCCTTCCCCATGACTCCAGCTTGTGATAGTGGTGGCTCACACCAGACCCTCTCGTTGGGCTACGGTGGCCCCCCGCAGGAGGGGTATCCCCCTGGACTTTTCCTGGTGGCCTTAATCACTAATGAGCCTCCAGCCTTTGGCAAAAGAAGGGATTAAGTTTGAGTGGGTTTTTTTTTAAAACTGAGTGACTAAGTATATAATAGCAAAGATGGTGGAACTTGTAAAAAGATGCTTGGTGTGAGAACAGGCGTGTTACAAGTAGGCCCCTGTTCTTATCTGTGAAGTGCTGCAAGGTATGACTCACAAGTGAGACAACAACTTAAACAGAAAACTACACTGGAGTTTTAAATTTGCTTCAGTTCTTTTTGGCTTCAGATGAGGGGGTTCTCTAACAAGGCCTATTTTCTGATCACAGCCTCTCGTGAAAGGAGTATCTCTTAAATTACAGCTGCGACCAGAAGAATCATTGTCTGTCTCCATTCTAGGAGTGTTATGCAGCATCCACTTGAATGGGGGGAAATGGATCCGAAAGATTTCTTGTCTTGCAATCTGCCCAGCCTCCTTCAACCACCCTCAGATATCTGCCTGAATACGAAATCAGATTACTTCTGATCTTCCCCCTTTGATGAGTATCATAACAGTTATATCTTGTTCCAACTCAATGCCCATTAGATAACTGCTCTAATGAACTAAATCCTCCAAGCCTTGATGGCTGGGAATGTGCACTTTCCCAGATTTGCACCCACTCTTTTGGGGTGGCACTTTTTTGGGGGGGGGGGGCACTTTTCATCACTGTGCCTGTGTACCAAAGTGCTTCCTTCCCAGATGCCTTGCTTGCCTGTTTCCTTTTTGTTCCAAGAAGAACCCGCCAGAGCTGTGAAGTTCAGACAAAGATGCCTTCCCTTGTATCTGCTGCAAGCAGGTTTCTTTCGTGCAGTTGCAGGATCTGAGATCAATACGAGCAACTGTTTGAAGAGGATTGGGGTAGGGGGCGTGAAGACAGAAGGGTCTGACACTGTAGGCTCAGCTGCTGTCAATGCTATCAAGCCTGAGCAGACAGGGCTGGTTTTGTGATATGCTGACACAACTAAGAGCTTCATTTTATGACCTGAATTTGATTGTTGCTAGGAGGAGTGTTTGTTCCCTTCTGTGACCCAGCTGAGAAGCTCTACTTTGAAATGAACAAGAGAGAGAGAGAGAGGAGAGAGAAAAAAAGCTGACACTCAAAACAAAAATAAAACAGGTGATGAGGGTGAAGCGCCTAAGCTGTTCCAGCTTCTTTTTCAAAACAGATTTCAGAGAAGCCTGCTTCTAACCAGTACTACACATTCCGGTGCCGTGTACCCAAGGCAGGGAATCTGGGCCAACTGGCAACGCCCCACTACCCTGTGGCTGGAGCTCATTCCAAGCCAGTCCTGCTGCCCAGATGAGGAGAAGCCCACCTCCTCAGGACTAAAATGTCTGGTTCTACCTGGTTCAGGTTGCTAGGTAGCACATGCCATGTGTGGTGTATGTGTGCGTGTGTGTGAATGTCGACTGGCATCTCTCTCCTATAGGAATCATGGATCCTTTAGAAGCAGCAGCATTATCTAAGTTAAGGGGAAACTTATGCTCCCAGTGCCTTCATTAGCTCTCCTAGAAAAATCATATTTTGATTCTATTCAATTTTTTTTCTTCTTCTTTTTAGCTACCTTAGAGGTCTGTTGTCAGGCAGAGCGTGGTAGAGAACTACTTTCAATAAAGTGCTTTCAAAGGCTTGCTTTTAGGGACGGTGTTAAAGAGACTTCTAAAAAGATCTGTGCCACCTTCCTCCCAATAAAGCTCTCATGCCTCAACAACAAAAACATGATTAATAACAACACAAGCAGCAGATACAACTCATCACCAGAAATACAAGTTTATCCAGATTTATCCAAATGAGACAGAAAAAGCAGTTATCAAAAACAGAACTTATGTGTCAGGTACCTAAAAACAGTCAACCACCCCTTCCAAGTCCATCACATCCTAAACATCAAACACCAGACAGTCAGTTTGGTGTAGTGGTTAAGTGCGCAGACTCTAATCTGGGAGAACTGGGTTTGATTCCCCACTCCTCCACTTGTACCTGCTGGATGACCTTGGGCAAGCCATAGCTCTGGCACAGCTGTTCTCTCAAGGACAGTTGTCTCAAAGCTCTCTCAGCCTCACCTACCTCACAGGGTGTCTGTTGTGGGGAGGGGAAGGGAAAGGAGTTTGTAAGCCGCTCTGAGACTCCAAGTGTGTGAAGGGCGGGATATAAATCCAATCTCTTCTCTTCTTCTTCTTCTTCTTCTTCGATATGACAGCCATTCAAGTACTTGAAGATGGTTATCATATTATCTCTCAGCCGTCTCCTCTCCAGGCTACACATACCCAGCTCCTTCAACCTTTCCTCATAGGACTTGGCCTCCACACCCCTCACCATCTTCGTTGCCCTCCTGGGGACACATTCTGGCTTGTCTATATCCTTCTTGATGTCTGTATCCTTCTTGATGATGTCCATCCTCATGTGGATCACTGCTAGTTTCAATGTTCTAACATGATCAACAGGGTAGCATCATGCCAAAACAGCACCGGTTATTCTAAAATCTTGCAAGAAGAAGTGTCACAGCAGTTCATGTGACACTTCCTGGTTCAGCACTGCTGTCCCTGCAGAGAGCAATGCCTGAAAGTGCTCTGATTTATATTGAAGGTCTCTGAAATGGTGGGATCCAGATGCTAATGCCTGTCCCATCTGAACTGACTGAGAGGAGCCAAAGAAACAAAGGGCGGCAAGTGGGGGAACATTGGTTGTAAAATGTCCTTCAATTTAAAACACATGTAGCGTAGAGAGAAAGTGGCTTCCACAGCTGTTGCATGGAAGGCACAGTTCTGAATAAACTTCAGCTTTAAAAGGATGCATTATAAACACTCAATGCTCTCTCCCTCCCAGACTGTCTGCATCGCATGTGAATTTTACAACCAAAAAGAACTTTCTTTCTCAAGCTTTCTCCTTCAGTGTAATCGGGGAAGTCATTTATTCCTCCATAACATTTGCTTGAAGGAACGTTAGAGCTGAGTTATAGCTAGGACCATTATCTCACAATAACTGTCTGGGAAATGTTAATGCTTGGATCATGCAGAATGCCATATTACAGTTTTTATGGTGGACATAACATTTTTATGAACTTTTTCTCGGGTAACACCACCATTTACTATGGAGAAGATCACCTACCATGGGTTCATTAGCTTGGGCATAAACTTGACGAGGGCCTTGGGGCACCTTGTTGGAGACCTCCTGAAGTAGGGAATGAACATATGAGCGCTGCCTTACACAGCTAAGACCACTGGCCCATCGTCACTGTCTGCTCTAACTGGTAGTAGTTCTACTGGGTTTCAGACAGAGAAAGGCCTTTCCCAACCCCTGTGTGAGATCTTCATACCGAAGATGCCAGGGATTGAACCTGGGACCTTCTGCATGTGCCACAGATACTCTTCCACTGAAGCACAGTCTCTTGCCAATGTTTGTTTTGTGAGTGGCTAGTAACATGGCAAAGTGGCAAATGCTGAACAACAGCCTCCCAGGACAACTCCCAGGTCTGTTGATGGAAGAGAGACCTAATGCATATTTTCAAGCAAGAGTTGTCATATTATTCCACTGTGACACTGCTGTAGCAACCTGACTTTTGTGAGGAACAAAAAGGAGGACTCTGAGGAGGTGGCAAGGGCTCTTAAAATACATCTGAGACAGACAGCATCTTCTGTTGAACTTTGGGGCCTCTCTCCGGAGAAATCTAGATAATTATTTAAAGTGCTTCTCATTCAGCCCACAAAAATTCGCTTTCAAAGTAGCCGTATTTTATACAGACTTTCATAAAAGGGTCTAATAAAGATGGTGTTTAGTATTTTATATCCTCACACAAAAATAATGATCTCGGATCTTTGCTCCCCAATGCTGAAATGTTTTAAATGGGTTTATGTCTCTCACCTCCGGAATAATTTTTTTTCCTTTTTCTTTCCTTTTTTTTTTAAAAGGGCTGAATTTATGGCTTTGTTCTTTATCTGCCCCCAGCTTCCATTAAGTGTCATAACTATTTCATTATAGGCAGGCTGGGTCTCCTTACTTGCACCTGCATATGGGGGTTACATCATTTCATTATTCTTCTAGACAGAGCGCTGCTTAACCCCCGACATTGGTAGTAAAATCCGGACGCCGAACATCAGTTTACAGTAGTTAGGGCTGACAAGTGTCAGAGCAACACACCCAGGGGTGGAGGGAAAAGGCGGCGGAAATGACCCAGCGGTTCCCTCTAGATGGGCAAAAATTACCTTCGGAATATTCACAGTGACATTAGGCAAACCCTCTACAAATATTCATGCCAGTTCTCCTGCAAAGAGCAAGAGCCAGTGTGAAAGTTAACGACAGAAATGCCACATTGCAGCAATGTGTTGGGCGGGGAGCTCCCGTTCCCTGCTCTAAAACAGACTTGACATTGCCTTAAGTCTCCCCCTCCTCCCGAGACTGAAGAAAGGTTAAACAACCCTCAAGGGGGGGAAGCTCTCTGCCCAGAGAAGGAAGGTCACTTTGCAGCCTTATTTCCTGAATGCAGAACACACACACACACACACTCACACTCACACACACACTGGGGTTAGATAAGTCATTGTCCACTTTCCTCCTTCTACCTGCTGTGGCTGAACTTTCTGAGGCTGCTCATCTCCCAAGCTGCTCTTCATTAGCCATTTAGCTGGTTGGCCTTAAAACCTGTGTGCGTCCTTCATAAGGTGAAGAAATCTTGTGAGACCTCCAGGTCTCTTTGACCACACTGATACTGACAAGGAAATACTGCAATGGCTATCAGCCTTGGTGACCATTCGGTTGACCTCTGCCATTCCTGATGTAGGCTTCTCCTGTACTGTATGCTGGGGCTGTTATCACATTGGATTATTGATGGGAGAAATCATATGAATGCCCTCCTAGTGCAAATGCCCTTCAGGTGGAAAGGTAACTTTGGTTTTATCCTCCCTGATCTGCTAGCTATCCATGTGCAGGAAGGTATTTTGGGGTCAGCTCTGAAAAGTGCTATCTGCATTCTGATGAGATACAGGCCCAAGAAGGGACCAATGTACAGCCAACAAATGGTAAGCTCCCCTGCTCCCAATTTGGGGCACTGATTGGCCTGTGTATATCAGTTCATGCATGTAGGCTCTGCATGAGCCCTACAAAATGCAAGTTTCATCATCACAAAAAGCAACTACAGAGACACAAGGTAGTGTTGCCTGACCACCGACAGGGGATGGGGAGATAGGGTTACTAGATCCAGGTTGGGAAACTCCTGGAGATTTGGGGATGGAGCCCGGGGAGGACAGGGAGAGCCAGTTTGGTGTAGTGGTTAAGTGCGTGGGCTCTAATCTGGGGGAACCGGGTCTGATTCCCCACTCCTCCACTTGCAGCTGCTGGATGACCTTGGGTAAGCCATAGTTCTGGCACAGCTGTTCTTGAAAAAGATCAGTTTCTGTCAGAGCTCTCTCAGCCCCAGCTACCCCACAAGATGTCTGTTGTGGGGACGGGGAGGGAAAGGAGTTTGTAAGCCGCTCTAAGACTCCCTTGGGTAGTGAAGGGTGGGGTATAAATCCAATCTCTTCTTCTTCTCTCAGTGGGGTATAATGCCATTGAGTCCACCTTCCAAAGCATCCATTTTCTCCAGGGGCACTAATCTCTGTGGTCTGGAGAAGAGCTGTAATTCCGGGGGATCCCCAGGTCCCACCTGGAGGCTGGCATCCCTAAATTGAATGCATGTGTATTCTGAGCACAGAGAACCCAGCTATCAGATGAACCATCATATCATTGGTCCATCTAGCTTACTATTATTTACTCTTGAGGAGTAGCCATGTTATTCCATTGCAGAAAAGCAAAAGAGAAGTCTAGTGGCACCTTAAAGATCAACTTTATTTCATGCCAGCATAAACTTTAGTGAGTCATAGCTCGGTTCATCAGCTGTCTAAGACAAAATGTTGGAATAAACTTTTGTTAGTCTTTATGGGGCCAATGGATTCCTGTTTCATTGTCTAATCTGACTAGCAGTGGCTCTCCAGCATCTGAAGCAGATAAAAGTGTTCCCCAACATCTGTTGCCTAAGATCCTTCAAAGGGAGATGCCCAAGAATGAGTCTGGGACCCCCTCAATATGCAATGTGACTGGGTATAGACCGTAGGAGCCATCCTACCTGTCCCACTATACAGTTTTGAAGGTCTTGAAAAGGACTCCAGGTGATTCTGATATGGGATTACAAGCATCCTCGGTGGCTTGGCGGGGAAGACAAAAGCTGTACTTAGTGGCTACGGGATGTGTTAACCTGCATTGAGGTAACAATGGAGAGAAATCAACTGCTCTGCTAAGACTTGATTTGCTGAACTGAGAATCAACCAAGTACTTAAAATGAAGATGTATTGCTGGAGTGGGTTATACCAGGCATTTTGTTTTTTCCCAAAGGAAAGTGAATGATGCTACACCTGCTGCTAAGGAGCTCAGGACCGGTTCTCCTGCCTCCCGCGGTAAACAGCCTGTTTTCCAGACTCCCTATCTGATACTAAAGAGATGCCATAAAAAAGAGAGATTCTTTTCTTTGGGACCACTTCCATATGCTTCATTTCAGTTTTAAACTGCATGTTAATTGTTCTGAATTAACAGCTCCAGCTGGAAAAGCAAACAAGCAATTTTCAAACCTTAAGATAACACTCAACTTATCTTAAGTGATTTAAGTTCAGTGGGGGAGAGATCTCACCTTCCTTTCTTGTTGGGCGGAGTTCAAAGACTGTCAGGATTTTTAGGCTGGTCTTTGATTCCCAAGCTATTCTTCAGAGGTGCAATTTGAAAAATTAAGATATACGAATAAAAAAGCACCAATAATGACTTTCTCTGGTGTAAGGGGGTTACAAATTCTAGTTCACTGAGAACCATGATTAGCCTTAGCCATGGTTAATGTTGATGCCGACATAACATTAATAGTCAATAATGCAGGAAGGGAGGAAATTTCCTGAGAGCGTAATGGTAGCATATCATCCCCAGGACTTACCCATGATATCTTACTTTTACAACCAAGTACACCAATTTCAGGTCCCTAAAATGCTATAAAATTTACTGGAAGACCTTGGACCAGTCACACAAACTCTACTTCACAGGGCTGTAGTGACAATAAAATGAAGGGAGTACCACATATAAGACCCAGAGCTTCTTTGGGGAAAGGTAGGATTTTTTTTTAAAAGGTGCTAGAGAGGTAGGATTGCCAACCTCCAGGTAGAGACTGTAGATATGGAATTATAACTGTTCTCTAGACAACAGCGAACAGTTCCCCTGGAGAAAATGTGAGCTTTGGAAGGTGAATTCTATGGCCCTACACCCTGCTGAGGTCCCACCCCTCCCCAAATCCTGCCCCCCCCCCCCAGCTCCACCCTAAATCTCCAGGGATTTCCCAACCCTAATAGCGGAAAAGATATCAAACACTCCCTCCCCCCGCTTTGGAGATTCAGGAAGGTGGTGGCTACCAGACAAAGGGCCTTTTCCATAAGCTTTTTGGTTCTGAGCTAAAACAGTCCTTTTCTTCAGGGCCTCTGAAGTCAAATAAAGTGGGCACATTTAGAACCACTGCTTATCACTGCTGGTCTGTATATTTCAGACTGTATATTTCAGACCACTGTATATTTCAGACCACTGCTGGTCTGTATATTTCAGACTGTAGGTCCTATTGTTTTAAGCCAACTTCAGTGCATATTTTTGCATTGTTTAATGTGAACTGGAGTGGGGAATCAAACCCAGTTCTCAGATTAGAGCCCACCACTCTTAACCATTGCACCAAACTGTCTTAGAAGGACAGGGTTTAGAAGCACACACCAGTGAGGTGGGGAAAATCAGAGCTTGTATTATTTGTTCTCACAATTAAAAAAAAAAGAAATTAGCAATTTCAAATTTTGTGTTTTCATTCCTCCTAAAATGCATTTATGTTTGAAAATTGGTGGGCAGAAGGTAGCCACGCCTAGTCTGCAAAAAAACCTGGGACTGGCCCTGACTGTAACCTACCTTCAAAGCCAGTCTTGGTGGGAAAGGGAGAGTTGTTTAGGAAAAAAAATCTATTACTAAATAAATCAATTAACAAATAGATGGTAGAAACTGAAAAGGCCACAAAAAACCAGTCTGAAATTCAAGAGTGAAGTGGATTGGAAAAGCAGCCCCCCCCCCCCCCCGGTCTCCTTTTTCCTCCTCCTCCAGCGTACCCTGTTGCACAGATTAATCCTTGGAGGAGAATTACAAGGACTTCATTTTAAGGAGATATCAGCAATCAGATATCTTATCAAATGCCACCTCAATTATTCAAATAATCCCTGCCTCTAAACTTGGGCACTGTTTAGGGAAAGTGTCCCCTATTAACTGGCTGCCACTTCCCCATCACGTTCGACATTCTGAACTTCAGGTCTGATTACAAAATTTGCATTCAATTTAATTTTTCCATCTGGAGTAAATGAATAATCCGAGCACCTACCTCAGTCTTAATTACATTTGTTAAATTAAGAACTGGGAATGTGAGAAATTTAAATGCATGTAGTTCTGCGGCCAGACAAATGGCATCTTCGACCAGCAGAAAAGCCTGCCTGTATCCCCGGTTCCAATTTCTTTCCAGCCTCTATAAACCATACATCAAAAAAATTACAACCGAAAAACAAAAAAAAAATCTTTATAAATGATAGAACAATAGATGATCTTTTGACATTTGCAGTGTGCTGTTTGCGGGAGAATGAGATAAAACGTAATAAATTCATATACTTCCGCGTGTTTCTTGGCTTCAGCAGCCAGAATTTCCATCTCTTTATGCAGGATTCCTGGGGTGCAGAAATCCTTGATAATGCCAAACAATTCAGCACTTTATTTTCTCTTTGCGCTGCACAACACAAAATATAGATCTCAAGCTGCCAGCAGCTGGAAGTGAAACCAGATGCCATATTCCTTCTGCACATGGAAAAATCATTCCAGCTCCGATATTACACATAACAAAACCCCAAAGCTTTAATCCCAGGGCCAAGATAGACATGATGGCAGGAGATCTGTGATTGGATTTCCCACTTAAATATACATTAATCCAGGTTGTCAACTCCAGGTTGGGAAATTCATGGAGATTTGGGGTGGAGCCTACGAAAGATGAGATTTGGGAAGGGGAGGGAACTCAGAGGGGTGTAATGCAATACAGTTCACCCTCCAAGCAGCCATTTTATCCAGGGGAATTGACCTCTGTAGTCTGGAGATCAGTTGTAATTCCAGAAAACCTCCAGGCTCAAAAAAAGTTTCTTTGGACATGGTCATTTGGTCTGACACACTTTTGCAGATAGAGACCGTTTCAAGGACACGTTACCAAAGATGGAACTCCACACTGTCCAAACATCTCATTCGTCTTCACAATGCAAACAGTGTACACACGGACAATCACAAAGCACTCTATACAAACTCTTCAATGTATAAATGTAAACTTTTTTTGAACTTGAGAAGAAATTACAAGTTACAGGATGGAGGGGAGTGCTGACATTTGGACTGCTGTGAATCTTCTGCACGTCTCCGGTGCGTTTTATACACCTACAAAGTGATAAGAGACTTTGTGTCTATATGTTCCTATATGCCAATGGAATGACAAGAGGCTTTTCCTTATTGCCACAAGGTTTACTGAGAGATTTTTGTCCTGTATGTAAACAATTAGGCGTTTTATGCTTTATACTTTGATGAACACATCTTTAAGGATTTGTATGGTGTATACATGAAGAGTTTCATGAGTAAGTATTATGAATTAATGAAGTAACTTGGATAGTAATTTGGTCCTAATAATTCATCACGGTTTTGTATTATTATTTTTGTCCCTATTTCCCACCTGGAGGCTGGCAACTGAAAATGGCAGTAGTTCAGGTTTTGAACTACTACTTTTGAACTTTTGAAAATGGCAGTGACGGCAGTAATGGGGGTGAAGGCAAGGCATTGGGGGGGGGGACTGTTCCTCCCATACTAATTTCCCAATGAAATTGTGTACACCCCCCCCTCCTTACCCAGCATCAAGGCCTTGAGTTTATACATAAACAGGATTGTTAAATCAGGAAAATAGCATAGGGGGAAAGGGTTAACTCCCCCTCACCCAGCACCAAGGCCTTGTTTATCCTCCCCTCCTCATGGCTCTATTAATTGCACAGGATGATAAGAGAACAATATTAGTGAAAGATTTCGCGCCTTAATGTCTACTCCCTCCACAAGCAATGGGCTAATCAGATTGTGCCTGCAGGCTTTAGCCAGTGCCAAGCCTCCTCAGCATCTCCCATGGGTCAGACAGGCTCACCCCAGATTTACCGTCACTGTGGGTTTGGAGCAGCATAATGGTGGACCAGCCAGGTGAACCTGGGAGTATTAGTAGGCATGATCCATACCACAGATAAACACTTGGCTCAGAAATCTTTCTGATTTCAATGGAACAGTACATTGCTAGGGTTTATGGCTGGCTCAGTCATACTATAGGAACCTCTGCCTACAGGGCTATCCACAAATAAGTTGTGAGAATGACCATTCCGATGAAATCTTTCAGGGGTGCACAGCAGAAACACGAGGAACTCCCTGGTTTCTCATTCTTTCCTGAATACCAGAAGCCTTTCTGCTATCATATCAAGCTCATTTTCCCTGATCTTTTTCAAGAAGCAAGGGATTTGATTTACCATACTGGGGGGGGGGGGGGGGGACTTTAAGAAACAAGCAAGTGGGCCCATCCAGCATTCAAATTTACAGCCCAACACTCCCATCTGCACCAACAGTAAATCGCCTCTACTGGTACACGGATTCTGGCAGAAAGAAAGAAATCTGCCGAGTCGTAATCACCTGTATCAGACTGGAGGAGCTTGTCATTATAACTTCAATCCCCCAGTCCTCTGATTTACATGTATAAATAATCCTACTCAGTGACATTCACCCTAGAGACTAATAATAGATTTTCTGTGGGAGCAGACGCAGAAAACATAAAATAAGAATGACACATGCGGCAAGACGAGGTAAAGAGATGGTGACAAGAGCACCGGGAGAAGCCCTGGGGGATACTGAGAAATAAATGAGTGGGCTGCAGTCTACATCTCACCAATGTGCAGCTAACAGAGGGACGTTTTATTGGTCAGTTTTGGCTGGATGGTTTGACTGGAATCTTGGGGCAAGAGCCTCTTAAAGCGGCTGCTGGTAGTTTTAAGATTGTTATGCAATGGTGTGGGGTTCCCCCCCCCCCTTTAAAACTAGGCCATATAAAATAGGGCAAGCAATGCTATTATGGGTCTGAAATGAAGGCCAGAGAAAGCCAACTTTTTCTTCAAGGCACCTCAAGATTATATATATTTTATCAATATACGGCACAAGCAGTGCACCTTGCCATTCCATTTGCTGGCAGATCAATGCTAGATCTGTGCATCATCTCTAGTGCCAGGTGAAAAATGGTTCTAGAGACTTTTTATCAAAACAATAAAAATAGCCATGAAGGAATGCAAACACGAAGAGGATTCAAAGCGGGATGTTATGGGACTTGCAGGTGGAAGAAATCGACAGGACTCTACCCTGCCAACGTGCATTCAGAAGCATGAGCTCCATTCTGTTGCAATCTCCCTTTAAATTCATTTAGGGCACATCAGGTCTAAGGGTCCTTATTTCCAAGGTAACCAAAAGGGAGATGGATTTCTGTACAAGGCTGAATGGAAGCCCCATCTCCATTCTTAAATATTCTGGTGGATCCAGGCTGTCTCTGGGAGGGCCCGAAGGCAGAAAAAGCCAGCACGCTGTGATGATTAGTGTGTCAGAATAGGATCTGGGAGACCCACATTCATATCCCCCACTCTGCAATGAATATGTGGGTCAGTCACCTCCTCTCGCAATCTAACCTATCACACTGTGTGGTTGTGAGGGTAAATCAGAGGGGGAAACAACAATGTTGTAAGCAGTTCCGGGTTCCCGTTAAGGGAGAAAAGTTGGGTACAAATGCCTAAATCAACAACAAGAACATTCTAAAGCAAAGGAAGGCTGTAACTGCAAATCCACCTGCCTACACGACCACTAATCAATTCAGAAACTCAATACACATACTTTTTCAAAACCTCTGTGCACAAGCACATTTTAAACATCCTATTTTTCATATGTGGCCACCAACTGTGGGAGAGGAGCTGAACATTCAAGCTCTAAGTGGCAAAAGTGAATTCAGTGCTCTTAAGCAGACCTCCATGTAAAGTTGTCAGGAGATAGCCATAGTGAAAGACCTCGTGCTAGCAAATCCCCAAACTCCGCTGTGGCTTGGTAGGCTGGCAAAGGAAAAAAATGAAACAAACACTGTTGCAGTGACAGTGTGACATCATTTACAGGGTGAGCCCAGAAGTGACATCATGGTACTCTAGGATTCAGCAGAAACTCGATGGTAAAGCTATAGTGCCCCCCCCCAAGTCCATGTGACAACAGCCTACCCTACTTGCCAGGCCTCTGACCTCAACCCTCAGGAGCTCTGGAGGGCAGGGCATGTGGAAAGGAACTGTTAACTGACATCACTACACTCTAGGAAGTCCCCAAAACTCTATGGTAAAACTTGAAAGTGATGCTGCGATGTTGCTTTCTCCTCTCATTTCCCCCCAGTTGCTCTATTGAGTGATCATGGAGGACATGGGAGCACCAGTTGGAAGAGTCCTGCCACAAGTGGGTTAAGTGGAAGCTCTACCACCATGAAACCTCATGCTGGGCCTAACAAGAACGAGTATCTAACTTCAAAAAACCCAGAAACTGATGCCAGCTTGAGTGCTGCAATTCTGGATGTTTTAAAGTAAACCTCTCTATATCCCAAACAAAAGATGCACATTATAATATTGGTTGGTGCACCTTCTTCCTTTCCCTTTTCTATCTTCTGAAAAGTGGCATTCCTGTTTTAAAAAAACGTTCTCACCCACCCCAGTCACACCAGTTCGTTTCCAGATTTGGAAGCATTCGGAAGGTTGCCTAAAACCTTAAAATCTTTTTGAAGTTCCATTAATATTTTTTTAATATAAAAACTGAGCAGATTGTGCCTGCTGAGCAAGACCCAGTCTTCACAAGGTTCCTCTCTGTTTTGTTTTGGATTAACAGTTATTGTGCCAGAGGATAAATCGTCATGTTTTAGCAATGAGGTCCCTAGTGAGCCTGTTTAAAAATTAATTAGCAGTATGCAACAACATATTTGCAATGAATAGTAATTTTTCCAACATCTCCTTTACTCAATCACCTGCTCCCATTCTTTCAAATCACCTTGCTGGCATTCCTAGGGCTGCCACGACATTCCTTAAAGAGGCCTCGTGTACAGAATTGTTCCTCTATTAGCATTTGACAATACTTGATCAGCCCAGTGGTAGAGCCCAGCATAAGCTGGAATAGGGCAATTAATAAATCAAATAGATGAGAGAGAGAGAGAGAGAGAGAGAGAGCTTCTAAGGCTATGGGCAGATTTATCATTTTTGTAGCAAAACTAAAACTGCCTTTTAGCACTACTGTGGCATTAGATCAGATCAAACTATCAAATACCTGTTCAAAAATAATGGGAAGAAAGGGGTTGAAAGCTGTGCTTCATTGATCAAGCAGCTGCTGCTTGCCCAAAGTGCACACTAATCAAAGAGCCATTGTGGCCTAGTGGTTAGAGTGCCACGCTAGGATCTGGCTGATACAGGTTCAGATCCCCACCCTGACATGGAGGCTTGCTGGGTGACCTTGGGCCTGCCCCTCCCTAACTAGCAGTCACAGGGCTGCTGAAATGGAAGAGTATAAAATGATGTAAGCTACCTTGATGGAGGGAATTAATAATAATTATTATCATATGGCATTGTGTGTAGAGTAGCCAGGAGATCTGAAGATTGTCTGGCAGCTGCAAGTTTTAGCTCTTAGCATTATGCTAGTGGTGAGCTACACTTGTTTTTAGGGGGCTGAGACAGCTCTGAGAGAACTGTGACTGGCCCAAGGCCACCCAGCTGGCTTCATGTGGAGGAGTGGGGAATCGAACCCGGTTCTCCAGATAAGAGTCAGTTGCTCTTAACGTCTACACCAAACTGGCTCTCTTGATGGAGGGAAAGCAGCATGGTATAGCCCAATCTTGCCTGAACTTGGAAGCTAAGCAAGGTCAGTAGGATGAAACCACCAAGGAAGGCTCTGTGGAGGAAGGCAATGGCAAACCACATCTGCTTCTCACTTGCCTTGAAAGCCTCTTGCTGGGATTGCCATAAGTCTGCAGTTTGGTACATAGGCTGCTTTGGGGAGAAAAGTGAGGTATATTTTTTTTAAAGCAATTAAATTGACTAAACTAAGTTCCAGAGTTTTCTCCAAGAACAATTTATGAGTTTTTTTGGGGAGATGGCAGGATACATAAACCCTCAGTCAATAAGCCCCCATCCTTCCATATAAAACAACTGCTAATTTTTAGTAAATCGAATAATTCTTTTGTGTCAGTTTTTTATGTGGTAGTGTTACAGCTTTCCAGCATTAAAGAATAACAGGAAGCTGATTCAGTGGTGGAGCAAATTAAGCATTTCTAATCCTCTAAGTACTTCTAATTAGTAGGTATCAAAGATGCTCTGTGCATGTAGTATATGGATATGGAAGTGTGCTACCCCACTGTATGCCCTGACCATTGAAATGGATATGGTCTCTAGCAGCAGTGTTGGTCACCAGGCTTCCAAAAGCTAGATTTACACTATTCTAAGGTACAACTTAAATACTACAAAGCCCTGCAAAACTTGTTTTGACTAGAAACTATGTTGTGAAATTAAAAAAAAACTGAACATGGCAAAGCTCTGCAGTATCACCCCCAAGTCTCTAAAAAAGAGATTATCTGTACAAAGCGTAAGCAAATCAAAACTCAGCTTGGGAAGCAGCTGGAAATGACTTTTCAAATTGTTACCTTCCAAATGCACCCACTCAATGTGAGCAAGCATATGCTTTATTACTATTTCTAAATCTTGCCACCAACGTGCACCAGAGTTGTACAAAACCGTGGAATAGATCTTCCAAATGGATCTTCCTGGTTGGCGCAATACCAGCCCCCCTGACCACCCCCCCCCGGATTACAAATGGTGAGATAAAAAAGAGTATGAATCCGAATACAACCCTAATTTTTTTTGCCAGTACAATCAGAAATACTTAATTTGCTCCATGCACCCTCCATTCTTTATTCTCCAATGCCAAAAAGCTGTAACTCCAGCAGATATAAAAACCTGGACAGAAGAATTATTGGATTTACCAGAAAAGGAAAAAATGCATTCAGTAGACGCGACTGCAAGAACAAAATTTAATATTTGGGTTGAATTCCTGAAGTTTTATGAAACTTCATGAGTGACTGCCAAAATGTGTTTTGTCTTCATTGTCCCCCCCCCCCCCCCCATTTTTCTTTTAGGGCTTTTGTTTATTGGGTTTATTTTATTTGTCTTTCATCTTTCCCATCTCCCCTCTGTTTAAAAGTTCTACCATACACCTCTTCTCTAGTCCCCATTTAGGACTTTGGGAGAGGACTGATTTACAAGAGGGAAGGATTGACAGTAGGACTGTCAATGTCCAGGCAGAGCCCAGAGTTCTCCCAGAATTACCACTGAGCTTGAGACTACAGAGGTCATTGGTGGAAATGGCAGCTTCAGAGAGTGGACTCTATGGTATCACATTCCTGCTCAGCTCTCTCCCCTCCCCAGACTCTGCCCCCAAATCTCCAGGAATTTCCCTAGGTGACTTTAATAACTTGGTTTACCCTGTATATTTTAAAAAATCATATATTTTTTTAAAAGCTACACCACCAGTTGCATCAAAACTCATCTCCCTGTGTTGCATAGGCATAGAGAAGAAAAAATACACTACAGCTGCATCCACACATAGCTAGATATTGCAGTTTCATTGTCCTATAGCAATCATTCATGACTAGATTGGCTTGTCCACACAGGGCAATCTACCCCTGAATGATTGCTATGGCACAATATCCAGCAACATCTGGAAGGACTCCTGATTTCAACTATGTAAGGCTGCGGTCACACGGCCCTTTAATGTGGGAAGAAGAGCTGTTTCCTCCCACATTTAAAGGGAACATTCAGAACGGCCGGGACAACTCCCGCGCCGAAGCCGGCTCTAATGCGGGTTCCTCCTGCGTTTTCCAACCCTGGAAAAATCAAGTGTTTTCCCGGGAGTCGCGCGAGGAGCCCGCATTTGAGCCATCTCTTGCAATCATTGTGAGAGCAGGGCTGTCAAGATGGTCCCGTCTGCCATTCCTCCCCCCCTTTTACACTTGGGCACTTGGCCATTCAAGCGCCCAAGTGTAAAAGGGGGGGGAACCCCTAACTTACCATGCAGTCGGTGGGGCTCGGGGAAGGGTGCCTCCCCTGGCTGCCGCCGCCGCCAAACGCCCAAGAATGCTGCTGCCGCCGCTTCTTCCGCCTCTGCTGCCACCGCCTCCTTTGCCGCCTCCAGGGGCAAAGGGGTTGGGATGTGTAAACAGGGTTGTAAACATTTCAACCCGAGGTAAAAAATCGCGGCCACTTTAATCCGGGAGGGCTCCCGAATTTAAAGGGGCCATGTGACCACAGCTTAAGTCTACAGATTTACTCAGAATAGGCAGGCTCAGAATTGACATATGCCCATCTTAAGCCACTCAAGTCAAATCTGAGGGAGTTCTTCACCCTTAAGAAGAAACTGTTTGGCTTTTGTCAACTGTGGGGGCCAGGCCTGACTCTGGGCTCAAAACTACAGAGAAGATGGGTGGGCCTGGGAGACATAGTCATAGTCAACCCCTAATTGACAAGAGGGCTGATTTGTACAACATATTTAGCAATGTATCTTTTTGTGGGGTACTAAGGTGATGGGCTCAACATTTTTATCAGAGATGTTAAGAAAGTTGTGAAAGGCCGCAGTAGTTCAGTTGTTAAGATGCTGAACTGCAGACTGGAAGATTAGTAGTTCAGCAGTTTGAGACCCGAGTGCTGCATGATGGAGTGAGCTCCCGTCTCTGGTCCCAGCTCCTGTCAACCTAGCAGTTCAAAAGCAAGAAATTGCAAGTAGATAAATAGGTACCGCTTCGGTGGGAAGGTAACAGTGTTCCGGGCACCTCGGTGTCTAGTCATGCTGGCCACATGACCATGGAAACATCTTTGGGCAGCGCTGGCTCTTCGGCTTGGAAACAGAGATGAGCACTGCCCCCCTAGAGTCAAATTCTACTGGCTTTCAAGCAAGGGAAACATTTACCTTTTATGCTGCTGTCCATCTCATTTATCCTGCCTTGGGTGGGAATTACCTTTGGCTTTACTCTCCACTCAGCTGCAAGGTTTATTTCCTTACCAACAATGGTACTTCTTTCAGCAGCTCTACCTCTCCACCCCGCCCCCCCCCGCCCTCCCATTTTTTCAGAATGGAAGCTCAACAGGGTAACCTAGAAGGATTATTAAGCACTTACCAAATACATCTGTTTAACTCTCAACGCCAAGACTCAAAAACTCTTCTTTTCATTTGCTCTCACAGCTGCTGGAAAGAAATGCATGATTGCAACTAACAACTCAAAACATTCAGGGGCTGACTAAATCCATCACTGCGCTGGGTGTTAGCAAAGGAAGACGGCAAGGTGAAAGGAGAACAGTTCCTACTCAATAACATTCACGTAGGTGAAACGGATGGCAGAGAATTCTTGGGGACATCTGGAATGCATTAATTTTATGATATGTTTCATATCACAGGCAGGTACTTTGAACTGAAAAGCTGGTAGCAATGCTGCACCTCCCTCTGGGTGGGCTGCGGTTCATTCTTTCAACCTGCATGGCATCGACATGATAAAGGGGCCAGGGACACGGCAATGACATATTCCAAACACAGCTTTTTGCCTCTGGGGTGAAAGTAAAGAAACAAATTACAAAAGCAAAAGCAAAAAAAGAAAAAGAAAAAAGACAAAGTCTTTAAGTGATACAGATCTCCTTCCACATCAGGCTGTTAACAGTCCCATCAGATAAATTAAAGGGCTTGACAGCTGCTAAGAAAGAAACCTTGGTGGTTCAGTGGGAGAGCATCTGTTTGGCATGCAGAAGGTCCCAGGTTCAATCCCCAGCACCTACAGTTAAAAGGATCGGGCTAGGGTTGCCAACCTCCTGGTGGTGGCTGGAGATCCCTCACTGTTACAACTGATCTCCAGGTGACAGAGATCAGTTCACCTGGAGAAAACAGCTGCTGTGGAAGATGGACTCTGTGATATTATACTCCATTGAAGTCCCTCACCTCCCCAAACTCTGACCTCCTCAGGCTCTACTCTCAAAACCTCCAGGTATTTCCCAACCCGGAGCTGGCAACTCTAGACCAGGCAGTAGTAAAGGTTGAGGTTTAGGCCAGTCGAATATGACTCTAGGGATGCGGTGCTCATCTCTGTTTCCAAGCCGAAGAGCCAGCACTGTCCAAAGACGTTTCCATGGTTATGCTGAGGCGCACGGAACACTGTTACTTTCCCACTGGAGTGCTACCTATTTATCTACTTGCAATTTCTTGCTTTCAAACTGTGAGGTTGGCGGGAGTTGGAGCCAGAGACGGGTGCTCCATCACGCAGCACTTGGGTCTCAAACAGCTGAACTACTGACCTTCCGGTCTGCAGTTTAGCGTCTTAACCACTTAAGCCACTGCAGCTCCAGACCAGGCAGTAGGAAATGCAAAAGACCTTGGCCTGAGACCCTGGGGAACTGCTACCAGTCTGAGTAGACAGTACTGACCTTGATGGACTGATGGTCTGTTCACTATAAGGCAGTTTCATGTCTTCATATGTGTGTGTTCATGTATTTTATTAACAGGGTTGCCAGCCCTCAGGTCCCAGTGGGGGTTCCCCTGTTTTTGGAGGCTTTGATCAGTTGCCGGCCAGCTGGCCAGCAGGAGAAACCCCACCCCCCAAACAGGGACGTCTTTGGGTGATGTCATCACACCGGGGACATTGCATGGTGATGTTCTGGGTTTCTGAGGCAAACCCTATGGTTTTGAAGGCAAAAAACCCATAGAGTTTTGCCCCGAAACCAGAGTGTCACACGCAACATTGGAGACCTTGTGTGCTACATCCTGTCCACCCCAGAACACCCCCCAAATCCCCCTGCTGCAATGGTGAGGGGAACTGGCAGCCCTATTCATTAAAGGGGAAAGAGTCAGAAACAAAAAGGCTCTCTAAAAGAGGAACAGTAAGACCTAAAGTTCATCTCATCCAGCATCCGGTTCTCAATGGTGGTGAATCAGAAGCTTCCATAAAGCAAGAGTCAACAGCGTTCCCTCCCCCAGCAACCGATGTTCAGATGCACACTGCCTCTGAACTAAGGTGTTTCCATTAAGCTTTCATTGTAATCACCCCTCAAATATTTCTTTATTTATTATATTTATAGCCTGCCTTTCTTGCCAAGACTCAAAGTCGATACAATCAGTATACAATCTAATAAGCAATGTACTACAACAAAGATTACCAACATTTGAATAGGCACAGCATATCAGACATGATACAGAGCACAGAATACAACACAGAAAGATGGTATTAGCTCAGTAGAAAACAATGCAGAGACAACAGGGTCATACGTGCAGCAAACTGATGAGTCCTATATGCAGTGGCATTGGTCATAGTCGGCTTTCCCTTTTGTCAGTTGGCCAACGACTGGGTTGCCAACCTTCAGGTGGGTGGGGCCTAGCGTTCTCCTCGGATGACAACTGATCTATAGACTACAGAACAGGGTTTTTTTGGGGGGGAGGGGTTCTAGGGCTAAGTGCCTCCCCCTCCCCAGGCACCGCTATCCTCAAACCCCTTGGAATTTCCCATGCTGGAGTTGGCAGCACTAATTAGACCAGCTAGCTGGGAAAGATAAAGTGTTACACAATAAAATTAATTAAACAAATAACATAGGTGACAAAGATTCTGATAAAGCTGTTGTGTTGTACTTGTGCCTGACTCAGGAACTCAATGAAATATTTGGGCTGATCAACTAGCTTAACTGATCAAACCCCACCCCGCCTCCCCCCCAATGATGGATTAATTTACAGCAACTTTTTAGTAGAAGAAAAGGTTTTTAATGTTTCACTTACTGAAGCTTAATGTTTATAAAATCTGCAAAGGACAAGCACCATTTTAGAGCAGGCATACCTGCTCTAAGCATGAATGTATCATTTAAAACAAAGAAAACAGCCGTGTTCCTACAGAACTATTATCTTTTCACAAATACAGATGTATGAAGATTTAACTAACCTTTCTAACAACAATCAACTAAAATGCACACAAACCAATCAACCAAATTTTTAAAAGTCAGATGACACCCGAAAACCGTAGCTGAAAATAACACCGAGAGAATGGAGTAGGGCCCATATATCACACAGAGAATGAAGTAAGGCACATATAACATATGTTTTAGGGCTGCCTGTATCTGTATAAGGAAGGAAAAGTTGGATATTTTGCTAGAGGAAGTCTGACTGAAATGACATTAATTAAGTCTGGGGGCTGAGTTCTATAAAGACTGTAAGATACAGTTTTTTGGGTTTTTAATAACGTGAGCAAGCAAAAAGCACACAAGAAGGGGCTGGTGGTTTACAGTGAAGACATGATTGTCTGCTTCAGGGTCACTGATATTTCTAACAGCAGGAGCTTGAATACCTGTGGATCAAAACTGTAAATGGAGAGGGCGCAAGGAAAAGCACTGAGAAGATCCGCTTTGCAGCATGCCCTTGCAGAAGATAAGCTACTGAATCATCTGGAAGGAAAAATACTTGAGAACCTTCAACTTGAAGGATTTACTGGTGTTATGTATTGACCATGCGGTCGCCATGTGCTCCCTTCATTGCGACCGCATGGCCAGAGCACATGGCCAGAGCATGGCCAGAGCACATGGCCAAGAAACTACCTGAGCTTCAGCCAGGTAGAACAAAGGCCAGGTGGATTCAAACCGGCCACCAATCCTGTACCTAGGTTTCTCCCAGGGAACCTATGAAATGTAAATAGCCTTCTAATAGCCTATCAGGCCAGTTGGGTGAGGTCAGGGGATTGTTCCTGACCAGCATAAAAGGAGGGCTTGGAGCCCTGGGTTGTATGCTTCATCTGGACCAGCAATAAAGATCTAGCTGTTTCACTGTTCCACGGACTCCCGACTCCAATACTTATCAACTGGAGCTCTCGTTACAGTCAGTGCTGGAAATCCCAGTGGTTTTTTTTTAATGTACACATAATAGTTTGACATAAAAAAAATTATTTCCCAGCAAAATAACACAGAGAACTGATGAGATGGTTGCTCTAAAAATCTCAGAAGGCTCAAGAAGACACTCGAGTTTCAAGAGAAAGTACATTTGTAATTTAAATTTATCTCCCAACTATGGCAGAGCAAAGTTTATGGGGAGGTACCAGTGTACATCATTTGCCTAAAAAGTTCAAGGTCAGTCCCTGGCGTCCCCAGGTAAAGGATCTCAGGTAGCATTTTTACCTCTGTGCTTGCCTCACACTTCCAATCCAAGCCCTTCCCCAAACTTCAAAGCTGTCTCTTATTGGTTGTAGCCAAATCAGTAGGTGTGGACACTGGCACCTGTTCCTAATGATTCAGTTTGTTTCATTTTTGAGCCATAATGTAGCATAAAGTTTTCTTGTATACCATTAACTTAAGCACCCTGTCCCCATGTGCACACTGGCCAACCCCCAGCTCCACTTATCAATCAGACACTGTGTACATACTCTACTTCCATATGGATCCCTGATATGCATACACTGAATTTACATGGGCTGTATAGAGAATGCATAGAAGTTAGGGACAGAGCCATATCACACATACAGGAGCATATATGCATTCAGATTTTCCAGGGTGAGATAGCATACGTAGGTTACAAATCAGGAGGGACAGGAGAAGACATCAAAAAAATGGGTTTTCAACATATTCTGTTGTCCCTGAGTCTTTTTGGTTGAACTAAATATTTGGTTGAACTTGTTTAATCTATACTCCGCCTTTCTGTCCAATGGAGACCCAAACTCCCGTACACTATTCTCCTCTCTGCCATTTTATTCTCTTAACAGCCTTGTGAAGTAAGTTAGGCTGTGTGTGACTGGCCCAAGGTCACTGTATGAGCTTCCACGGTAGAGTAGGGATTCGAACCTGGATCTCCTAGAGAGCCAACACAGTGCACTGGACAGCACACTAGACCAGAAAAACAACAGAGTTTAAAACCTTGTTTGGCAGCCATGAAATTTGCTGAGTGATCTGGCGAGATCACTTAACCAAACCTACCTCACAGGGCTGCTGTGAGGATAAATTAGGACATGGTCCTGAGCTCCAAGGAGCTCAACAGGAGTTGAGGGGATAAACGGGGATAAACGGTTGGTAAAGCACAATGACACACTGGGAATTCTAATTAATTAAGGTTTGGTATTCCTTTACTCAGTTCATAAACCTCTATTAAAAAAAAACACCAGAAGAATAAAAATTTAAAAACAACAATAAAAAACATCCAAAACAGTGATATGTACATTCTAATAAAAGCTGAATACAGAAGTTACTTATGTTGATGGACACAAGTAAGGATCAAATAAGATCCCCTAATTACCCAAGGATTCTACTGTTTAATTAATTCATATCCTGCCTTGACCTGGATAGCCCAGGCAAGCCTGATCTCATCTGATCTTGGAAGCTAAGCAGCACTGACCCTGCCAAGTACGTGGAAGGGAGACCTCCAAGGAATACAAGGGCAGGATGCAAAGGCAGGCAATAGCTAGCCACCTCCCTGAAACATTCAAGCCCCACTATAGGTCCCTAGAAGTCGACCATGACTTCCGGGCATATCACACACACAATAAATAAATAAATAAGTCATCAACATTATCTGCCATCTCCATATAAAGTCTGCAATAGCCCTATGCAGGTGTCCTGACTGTGTGAGTGCTCACTGCATGCAGATGGAGAGTAGGCCTGTGGGCTGGCCTCGCCCCCTGCCTCTAGGCAAACAATGAATGAGCTGCATGAGGCAAATGCATGGAAGAAGTGTCCACACCCACACACCCACCTTGTCCCTGTGCTCAGCAACATTCCAAAATCAGCATCACTGATCAGAAGGAGAGAGGTATATGAGCAAGTAACTCAGTGCCAGAGCATCTGCTTGGCATGCAAGAAGTCCCAGATTCAGTCCCTGGCATCTCCAGGTCAAAGGATCTGGTGGCAGCTGATGCGAAAGACCCTCTATATAAAACACCGGAAAGCCACTTCCAGTCCAAGTAGACAATACTGATGGACCAATGATCCAATTCAGCATAAGGCAGTTCATGCAGGCCTTCTTGAAGACCCTGCAATATCATCCTTACCACTTCCTCTGCGCACTTGCCTCATGCAGACCACTTGGCCATGGCATGAAGGCAGGGAGCGGGGCCAATACACTCATTCCTGCTCTCCCGCCATGCAGGGTGAGTGCTCCTATGATCAGGATGTCTGTATAGGGCTAATATGTGCTCTGCTTCTAATTTTTCCTTCTCTCCTGTGCCTCCGCCATGGCTCACTGAAGCTTCAGAGGCCTTCCCCCTCCCAGCTTGAAATTCAGTCCTATAAAACCTTCTCCTTTTAGCACTTCAGGTGTATTCCATTCTCTTCTTTACTGGCTGCCCTGGCACAAGAATTCTTTTACCTAGGGTTTCAGATGCATAAAAGATGTAAAATATTTCTAAATTATTCACATGGCATTTAAATATAAATCTGCTACTGCGGCAGAATTATGAGAAAATAGAGGAGGTTGCATTAAAGAACCGGTGCCTCCATTTCACCGTCTTTCTTTTATTTGAATGAGAAATCATTTGGCATTTGATTGCACAAAAGTGAATCTGGAGAAAGGGCAAACAGAGAAAATCCACCCCTATGGAAGGTCCGAATCCATTTAACCATCCTGATGTGTCATTACAAAACTGGCCACAGCATTTCCAGGTGTTTTGTCCACCGTTCTTTCAATAGCTAATTAACCTCACCACCAGAGAGCAGTATAGCCTCACATCCCGTAGATTCTTCTGAGCCATCTTGCTGGCAGATTAACAGTGGAGTTAATGTCCAAGGAGCACTTGGAGAAAACCTCAAGATCCCCTGCTGAAATGTAGGCAAAGCTAACCATGTATCCTGAGATATGAGGGCTCAGGTTGGAATCTTGACTCATACCCTCTGGCTGTCGTTTCTCCATATAGCATGTTTTTGCATTCTGTAAAAAGCGAAGAAGATCACAGTGTATTTCTACTGCAGGCTATGAGCAACCTAAGACAAAACTTGCAAGTGTTCCATCCAGCTTCTAGCAGGTCAAGATCAAGAGAAGCAAAGCTTTGGTACAGGTTGAACAAGACCACAGACGGAATGGTGGAGAGTCAGGTCTCCTTGCTCTTCATACCAGGGAAACAGCCACTGTGAGTGTAAGTCTCTTACACTGATACCAAACTCAATCATTTTTTTTCAAATTAAAGCAGTAAGATTTTTTTTCAATATAAATCTCCCCCACCTTATCACGCTGCATAATAGCACACTTAATGGTCAAGTATCTATTACAGGGACTGCAAGGCTACAATCACACACACTACATAATCCACTTTCCAACTGGATTTTGCCGGTTCACGAAGTAAAATCCAGTTGGAAAGTGCACTGAAAGTGGATTATTTAATGTGTGTGATCGCAGCCCCAAACAGGCTTTTGTGTACTTGGAAGAATTCCAAGATATGCAGAAAAATATGAGTTGGTAAATTTAAAAGGGCCCGACCTGGATAGTCCAGGCTAGCCAGATCTTGTCAGATCTGGAAAGCTAAACAGGGTCAGCCCTGGTTAGGAATTCATGGCAAAGACAGGGCCCAGGTTCCTAGAGAGGGTGGCAATCAGTACTTGGATGGGAGGCCACCAAGGAAGTCCAGGGTTGCTACAAAGAGGCAGGCAATGGTAAACCACTCCTGAACATCTTTTGAGCCATAGTCTGGGTATGTTGCCATAAATCAGCTGCCACTTGATGGTGAAAAATAGAGACCCCCTTTCCCTCCAGAAAAGGGAACTGAGCATGTTCTAGGAGGCACAGAATGCTGAGAACAACAGAGTAATAGTTAATGCGAGGCAACATAAAAAGAGGAAAACAGAAGGGGAAACTGACCCACACCCGGGGGGGGGGGGCGGTCCATAGTGAAAGGCTACATTTCCAAGTTTGTTATTGTAAGCTGCCTTGAACCAAGAAGAAAGACAGGGTATAAATGTTTTAATGAGTGAATGAATGAATGACAATTTAAAGTGACAAGAATAGATATGCTTTCTTAAGAGCTCAACTGCACATTTTTATGATGCCTTTTAAATGTCTCATTCTTTGCTCTGCTTGACATGAAACGTCTCTCAAAGAGGAGGTGAAGGAAAGGTTGACCTAATGGTACGCACAGTGGGGCACAAACCACTGGAAGTTCCCTTGCACAAGCGCCACTGAGATAGACGGGCGGGCATATAAGGGCACTGTAGGGCTCCACCCGCCCATTTGTATGAGGATTGTCCAAGAGAATGTCTTGACTGCATCCTGAGTTTCTTTAGGCATTATTTGGGATGGAAACCAAGCCAGACTAGAGGAGGCAAAAAAAGGTAACACATAAAAATCCTGATAAAATCAGAGCACAGCTTGATGCTCACTAATTACCCAGTAAAACTATTTATATGCTGCTGGCGCTCTGAGAAGAAGCTCCTGCTAAGGGAGGTCCACATCAATATTAATGCCGCTGCTCTCACGTTAATACCCTGAGTTGCAAAGTGACAAAGGCACATGTCCCAGGAAAAGGGGGGGGGGATAAAGGAAAAAAGAAGATTTCAGAGGATCTCCACACACACAAAAGGAGGGAGCAAGTGATGCAGAAAAGAAAGGACAATGCAAGGTGTGTAACAAACAACCGTAATTAGTTCTCTCCATCCATGGAGCGCCGAAGTATCGATTTGAGAAACTTTCAGGGAAGCAACTCATCCTAACAGAGGCAGGAGAAGTCTACTGTACATTTGCATATGTGACACCGTAAGGATCTAAGAGCAGCCTTCTGGGATCAGACCAAAAGTCCAGCAAGCCCAGGCTTCTATTGCCCTTTGAATGTCCCTGGAAAGCGCAAGAACAAGGCAACAGCCCTCCTCTGTTGTTAGACTTCCCAGCAGTTGGCCTTCAGTGGTACACTGCCTCTGCATGTGGAGGTGCCACTTTGTTCCAATGGCTAGCCCACTGATAAATCCTGAATTGCTGTAACCCCAATTTCAATCTACCCTGAATGCACATTCTCTGAAAATTTTAAACTGCCCTAAAATGAGTCCAAGTAGGGAGGCAAAAAAATGGACAGGTCAGGTCCAGTTGGGAACATTAGTTCATTGGGAGTTCCAGGCATACTGGGGTTATAAAGGTCCTGGCTCCTCATAGGTGAGAATTAGCTTATACACAAGAATGACAGTCCAACTGATTGGTTGGGATATCTGTGCTATCTACCCACCTCATAGCAATCCTGCCTCATAGGGTATGAACATCACATTCTTTTCTTCTGCTCTGAGGAAGAGCCAGAACACTGCTGTAGAACATATGCTTTATAGGCATTATGTTTCAGCTTCAGTTAAGGATGCCAACTCCAGCTTGGAAAAGAGATTTAGAAGTGGGTGCCTGGGGACGGTGCCCCTCAGGGACAGGAGCGAGCTCAGTGCAGATGTGATGTCACTCTAGGACTTCTTTTTCTCCTATGGTAGACCACAGAGTCTGCCCTCCAAAGTTGCCATTTCCTTTGAGGGAATTGATCTCTGTAGAATAGAGGTGTGTTTTAATTTCAGGAAAACTCCAGAAACAAATCTTGGCTGTGTCCTAAAAGTAGATACTCTTAATTCCAAGACAAGCGTGCCAGAAGTTGTTTGTTCAATCCTAACAGCATAAGTCACAAAGAGTCTTAATGGCACCTTAAAGACTAGTACATTAACTGTGGCGTAAACTTTCAAATGCCAGAGCCCTTTTCATCAAATATATGGTGTTGCCATCACTTGGGGAGTCTGGAAACAGACACACACGCACAAGTATAAACAGAGATACTACTGCAAAAAAAGCCAGAAGGTTAAACAAATTATGTTACATTATCACCATACTCCCCCCCGCCCCCAGTCGTCAAGTCACAGCTGACTTATGGTGACCCTGCAGAGTTTTCAAGGGAAGATCCTGGTATTCCTTGGTGGCCTCCCATCCCAATACTAACCAGGGCCAACCGTGCTTAGCTCCCAAGAGCTGGTGAGATTGAGCTAGCCTACCATACATTACACATAGGAAAACAAGATCCAGTAAAGAAAGGTACTTCTGTTTAGAATGGATGTGGACCAATCCTAGCAACAAACTGGTAAAGCAAGTTGAAGGGTATATACAAACCTATAAAAAGCGAAAATGACTTCCAGCAGTGAGCCAGCCACTCCCAGTTGCTATTGATGCAAAGTAGATGCAAAGTGTCCAATCTGTATGTAAATATCAACTCAAACAGCTTCTTACAGCAGCCTGTCTCCCTTTAAAACTTTTTTGCCAGGACATGCCAGTTTTTAAGTCTGACCCTCCCCAGCAGTCTTTTAAGTGTTTCCATGTTTAATGTATTATTTATATCCTTGGGTTCTGTTGCATGAACAGCCTTGTTTGGCTGATATAAATGGCAGAAGGGCATTGCTGGCCCAAGACACCAATGGGCTCTGACTACCCCCCCCCCCCCCCCCGGCTTATGGCCACAATGCTTTTAAGTTGCCACACAACTCTGTTGTTCTTCTGGCTGCCACAGTCTGGGAAAAGGAGAGCAGCCATGCTACCTCAAAGCAAAGAGCCATCTAATCTAGTCCTCCATTTACCACACTGGCCAACCAGATGCCCCTTACAGGCAGGATAGCAACATCCCCCTCAATTGCCTTCCACCAAGTGGTATGCAAAGGCACACCATTTCTGAATACAGAGGATTTCTTTAGCCTTTATATAGCTGTCAAGGTGCCCTCTTCGCTCCTGTGCCTTCTTTTAATTTCATTCTTATTTACTTCCTTTTTCTTTGTGTCCTCTCTCTTTCCCCTCCCCATGTTATTTTGGTTATTTTCTGATTTGGGAACAATCCCCCCCCCCCCCCCCATGCCCTCCATTTTACATAAAAACCAACAGATCTCCCACTAAGACAAGTGCTCACTCTTTCAAGCCTCCTGTTGTTATTTGAAATGAGGAATGATTTCTCTCCCTGATTTGCCCACATTGTCATAAACTACTTGTTCCAAATACGTTAAATATTTTGATTAAGTCTGCTTTCAGGGTTAACGGTACTTATGTAAGTAACCAGTGAACTGAGAAAGCGACTGCAGGTGAAACCCAACAGTCATTTTTAGACCTGGACTAATGAGAGATGTGATAGAAACAACCGTGGTTGTCCTTTACACAGAAAAGGGGGGAAGTCGGCAGTCTAATTTTCAAACAAACAAAAATGCATATAGGTGAGAAGGCCCAGAATATTTCCTCTCTGTCACTCCTTGCCTGTTGCTTTCCACCATGCAAAAAACATTTCTATTAGTCCAGCTCCAATGTCATAAGACAGCATGGCTATAGAAAGTGCTTTAGGGAAAAGAGTAATCTAAAAATGAAACAATTTAAGTGTTACAGAAGAAGGGGGCAATCACGTAAATAAGCATGGTGACCACATCAAGCGTCTTTGAAAATGCAGTTCTAAAGGAAGATATCGGTGGAAAAGTGCCATCAAGTTGCAGCTCGCAGCTGACTTATGGCGATCCCATAGGATTTTCAAGGGCAAGAGACAAACAGAGGTGGTTTGCCATTGCCTGCCTCTGTGTCACAACCCTGGTATTACCTGGAGGTCTCTTATCCAAATACTAGCCAGAGTCAACCCTGTTTAGCTTCTGAGATCTGACAAGATCAGGCTAGCCTATGCTACCCAGTTTAGGCTAACAGATAGTGAAATAGGACCAAAAAATGGGTGAACAAGCTTACTATGTGGTAGGTTGTCTATGGGACAGTTTAGACGTCTGCATTACTATACGTTCAATGGTTTCTGCCACACATTCTGTTATGTGCAATGAATTTTGAGTTCTTGACTAAATGCCAAAGTTAGGAAAACATTCTTTTCTACTTGTCATGAGTCATTCAGGGCTCAGCCATAGTGAGGACTCCCCAAGAGAAGAGGAGTCCTGTGTAGCCAGCCTTGAGCTAACAGAAGCTGACCCACAGGAAAATGAGCTGCAAGCCTGTCAGGATTCACAGCCAACAGCTGGTGAAGAGCCACTGACACCCTGATTCAGCAAGTGAACCTCAGTTGGCCATTCCCAGCCCAGTAGTATCACCTACACCCTTAGAATGCTACAGATGAAGGCTGAGAACAGCGCTACAGACAAGACAGCAAAGTGCACACCTCTTGGCCCAGTGCCAGCTGATTGCTGATAACAAAAACAAGTAGTTACAGGATTGCTTCTGAGTAACTGGTTGCAAGCATGACCCTTAGGCATGGGGCTATAAAATCAATCAAGAGAGGCTGTTAGACGTGGGTGCCACATGTACGATAGATGCTAAGCCACCGATTCTGCCTTGCCTGACTTCTGGACCTCTGACTTTGGATTGAACGGCTCTGATTTTCTGGCTCCTGGACTCTTGACCTTGGACTGAATGACTCTGCTTTGCCTGACTTCTGGACCCCTGGCCTTGGACTGAACAACTCTGCTTTGCCTAACTTCTGGTACCTGACCTTGGATTGAATGACTCTGTTTTGCCTAACTTCTGGCACCTGATACTTGGTTTGAATGACTCTGCTTTGCCTAACTTCTGGCACCTGATACTTGGAGCCTGCAAGCCAGTACACTACTCCTGTAAATGAAGAACCAGGCACAACAAACCAGGCACAATGAAGGCATGAAAGGACATAGAACTAACTATGGGTGGTGGACCAATAAACAGAATGAAACAGAACAAACCCAACCTCAACTACCAACATTACATCCCTTTATCACTTATCTAAGAAACAAGCAAATGTTCCCCACACTTTCCACAGCCGAATCTGTCAGTCTGTGGGCCAAACTAGACATTTCAGCATCCATGGGTCTGACCTGTGGATAACATAATATCAATTTTGGCCTTGTATTCACCCACTTAGTCAACTGCAGAAGAGCCTGAATGAAACAGACTGTGCAGATTAAGGAGGAAACTTACCTCACACAATACACAAAACCTCCACAAAATACCTCCGGGCAATTTTTAGGGATGCATTTGCATGGAGAACTGTATCCTTTGGATCAAACCCTTTAGCATAGTGTAGTGGTTAAAATATTGGACTAGAATGTGGGAGACACAAGTTTGAATACCCACTCTGCCATGAAAACTTGCTGGATGACCACCTAATCTGGGAGAACTGGGTTTGATTCCCCACTCGTCCACTTGCACCTGCTGGATGACCTTGGGTAAGCCACAGTTCTGGCACAGCTGTTCTTGAAAAAGAGCAGTTTCTGTCAGAGCTCTCTCAGCCCCACCTACCTCACAGAGTGTCTGTTGTGGGGAGGGGAAGGGAAAGGAGCTTGTAAGCCACTCTGAGACTCCTTTGGGTAGTGAAGGGCAGGGTATAAATCCAATCTCTTCTTCTCTTCTTCTTCACAATGGGTGAATGGAGCCTTGATGTTCAGAGAAAGTATGCTGGAGGACAACACCCAAGGAGTTGCTGCCTCCTTTGCATCTCCTTGGGGCATCAGGTGGGCTGCTGTAGGAAACAGGAGACCAGACATATGGACCTTTGGTCTGATCCAGTTGGCCTCTCCTTTGCCTTCCCTAAGCTTTCTCCACATGCTGCTCTTGTGATCTCAAAGGGCCCTGAGGATGCACAATTTGCCCTGTTGAAAACCTATGCACCAATTCCAGTACACTTAAGTTTTTCCAAAGGAGCAAACAGAACCCCCAAGGGCCATTTTAAATCAGAAAAACAGCTTATGGAGACCCTCTCTTTGTGCTGTGGTCTTGTGCCTTTGCAGACATGGTACGAAACTTTTTAAAAGTTCTGGGAGCTCCTTACACAAACCTCCAGAGTACCATCTAGCTGTGTCCTAAGACTCAGTGAATGAAGACTCTTTGGCCTTGGTTAGCTATCTCAATGTGACTATCCATTTTTCGTCACCACTTTCTGCCTGAAGTAGATGGGGAAGGGAGCCAAGGAAAGGGACAGTCTCGTTTACTCTGTATCATTTAAGAGATCCCCTCCCTCCAAGGCAAAGCTGCCTTCCTGCCCTTTTAGCTAAATTAAATTCTCCAGCAAGTTTTAAAATCAATGTAAGCAGCAACAGGAACTATGTGGAACTGGATTCTCTGGGGTATCTGCTGGCATGAGAACACATACTTAAAAAAAAAATTAACCCTCTATAGTTTCCAATCAAATGCAATTTTGATGGTTAACACATGGTTAAATGTGGAAGAGGCACAAAAGCTCCACAACTGTTTTTTCTGTGTTAACTAGATGTCCTGTTTACTCCACAGTATAGATTACAAGAGGGGAATACAGCCTGACCCAGGCTAAAGCGGCTTCCAGAGGCAAATTAGTCTCAACAAGCAGAACACCAGGCTGCTTAGTTCAGTGTGAAAGCAAGATTCCTCTGAGCAGTCTGATCCTTAGTTCCAGCTGTTCCCACTGCCTGCCTCCTATTCGATTTTTCAGAGAATTAGGATGAAATGAGAATAGTGCAGCCTCAGGACAGATTCACATGACATTTTAAATATAGTACGAGAGTCAATGAGCGTGTGATGACAGCACTGTCCGATGCTTCACACATCCAGATTGCAGCTCATCATGCACCCGCAGGGACTTTCCTTCTTGCGTGCTGCAAAGTGCCATGCATACATAGCGCTACACACATATATAAACACAGGACTCCACATGCTCAGGATGTTTCATTCATTGTGACCTATCTACTTGGGCATATGATAGAGAGTTTCAGAGGGTAGCTGTGATGGTCTGCAGCATGAACTCAGTGCTAATCATAGCTTGGATTCAGTGTTGCGCAAGCAGAAACGTAAACTGAGATAGTACAGTTCCATTTGCTCTAGAACTTGGAGAGCACCCAGGGCTTCCTTCCCTCCATATTATAGTGCCCAGAAATTGGTTGCGCAAGATCTTGCCAAGTGGAAACACCAGTGGGGATACCAGAAGTTTGTCTTAGCACAAGTGGCTTCTCATGCTTCCACGTGCACAAGTGCTCTCAAGCAAGCAAACATTTTGCTCTGGATCCAACCCCATACTTCTAGTAACTGTCCAGGGCAAGCACAGTTTGAGCCTGAAGTGAAAACCAAGAAGGGTCACCATGAACACAAATATCACGTGAATTCACTGGGGCACAGGCTCTACCACACAGCTAGATGGCAAATCATAGTACTGCCGCTGAAACTTTGTGGTGGAGTGGTAAGTTATGATCTTACAAGCAGTGATCTTGTGAGTTACCAGTGTTTGGCTGATACTCCATGATGATTATTAAGGAACTATCTGGACCAAGCCCAGTTCTGCCCTTCTCATTGTTGCTTCCATTTTCCTGCTGCTTCCTAATGAGGATTGGCTTTCCAGCCAGCTGGAGGACTCCTCTGTAATTATTCTCCAGATATCCCTCCTTTCCAAGCTCCCCCCAATTTTTTTCTATTAAAGTGTAAGCCAAGAATTTCGTAGCTGCTTTTTCAAAGTATATGTCCCCCTAAGTTAAAGCCTTCCATATTACAGTTACACACTCCACCTCTAGACCCTTATAATTGTTTTTCATGTTTGTTACTGAGCTATGCAAACTGACATAAACATCCTTTTAAATTTATTTGCTGTCCCCTCAAAAACTTTCCTCCAAGAATGTCAATGTTAAATACAATGCAAATAATGTTTTAATGTTTTATGCTGATTAGGTACACAGTACCGAACATTGTAAGCCGCCCTGAGCCCGTCCGCGGGGAGGGCGGGATATAAATAAAATAAATAAATAAATTTACTATTGGCTACTTTAAACTCCAGCCAACTCAGACTGAGGATGCATATCAGAGTTCCAATGGAAGCTTCTAGAGATGGGAAATGGAGAACAAGGAAGAGAACCTGTAAGAGGAAAGGGCTTTTTCAGACTTCTACACACACACTTTTAAGTAATTAACTGCAGAGGATTAGCCATGTGAGTCTGCTGTAGCAAAACCAAGAGGGAGTTTTGTGCCACCTTAAAAAGTAACAGAATTATTGTAGTTGGAGCTGCCATGGCTACAGTCTCTTTCATCAGATGCATGAAGTGAATCTACAGCTAATATTAGCAAGGGGGGAGGATTCTGAATGATGAGGCTAAAAGGCCACAAAATGCAAGAGGTACAGTTTGCAACATTTCCGTGCCGAACTCAAAAGTACAAGATAAGCACAGTGACCATTCACAACAGCTGTAACTGTGAGAGTTAAACCCTGGTGAATACAATTCAATTGACTGTTAAATTCTAATTCAGCAATTATTTACGCTACAATAAATCTATTAGTCTTTGAGGTGCCAGAGAACTCCTTTTTGTTTGTAAAGGAAGAAGAACCATTATGACACTGATTAAAAACACATTCTGTCATGGAGCTATGATCCCTTGCACTGAATGAATAAATGTTATATGTTTAATGTTAAAGTCATTTTTTTTCTTTTTGAAGTTCATGCCAATGTTTCCTTCCTATCTCCCCACATAGCAGAGAAGCTAGGATGATGGTAGCCTACTCCAGGTCATTTTTTGGTACTTGCTTTGAAAATCTGGAATGAACTACAAGAAGACTTCCATCCTCCTTTGTCTTCTGCAGAATGCACAAGACTGTTTTAAAACAGCTTTCAGTTGGTTTTTTTGCTGTAGTTGGGGTTTAAACTGTCAAAAGTTTTTTTTCATATACAAAAGCAGAAAACACAGTCAAAAACCAAAGCAAATACAAAGCAAAGTTGTGTAACAGAGGATGCTGCAATTACGTAATAATGAATACAATAATTATAATGTCAGCAAATTATAGCACAATATCAATAAAGTCCATATACACACATAATGAAGTCCAATAAGATACAGGTTCAAGGAGAAGTCCTCAAATAATATGGAAATAGGTCATAATACAGGTTCAAGGAGAAGTCTTCAAATAACATGTAAATAAATCATAGGACGAAGAATCCAGATATTATAAACTTCATTTCGTTGAGCATCCTCAGTAATGACTGATACTATTTCTGCACAAAATAGATTGCATAAGCTTCTGAAGTCATGAGAACAAAGTTTCCAAAAGATCCTTATATTAATGGGCAACCAGTCCTAATCTATAGTTAGAGCTTGCTTCCACAGCTTTAGTCTGCTGGTTCTGCCCATTTATGATTTATACTGTATGTAAAAAAACTACACTGTAAACCAGTTTTTGTGGGGAAATGTGATTTATAAGTATTTTAATACCTAATTTCATCTTTAGTCAGAAACATTCCATATAACTCAATATGATATAAAAGAAAAACAAAACAAAACACAAATTATGGTTATACTTCAGAATCAAGAAGGCAGCACTGAAGCTCTCCAATATGCAAATTTATCTACAGTAACTGATTAGTTAAATGCTATGCTTTTAATCAAGGAATGGCTGACAGCCATAAAGGTTGTTTTGATGGCTCTCAAGCATCAAAGTCCATCAGCCAACTTCAGTGCTGCTTGCCACCCTACACTGAGTTGAGGAGACAGCATGATGTCACTTCTAGCTGGAACCTGGAAGTGACGTCATCATGTTGTGTGATACTCCAGGAAATAGAAATACTAGAGTGTCATACAACATGATGACATCACTTCTGGGTTTATAACTGTGAGGCTTCTGTGCTAACAGCAAAAGATCAGACCTTTGTTGATGAAACAGAGTTCTTTATTAGTCTTAATACTGCTTGACAGGTTCTCGAATGTTTGTTAGAGATACCAAGTAGAAGACATTCAGAGTTAATATACCCTCCCGTTCGTTTGAACCCCCACCTGAAACCAATCACATTCAGAATAGAAAACGCGGGAGAAAGGATCGAGCCATTTGGATTCCCACAGGAAGATGAGGTGCTAAAGTTATAAAAATTCCCTTCTTGAACTAGCTGACCCAGATGTGTGAAACCCATACATAACAAACGGCTTTGGGTGGCAATAACAGACCTTCAAGGTTCTCACAACAAGATAAGACATTCACTGTCCCAGGAAAAGGGAGGAGGGAATGCAAGGGAGGAAACACCATTTTTTTTGTCAGTGACGTGCAATGATATGGGGTCGCCACTCTCCCGACTTAAATGGTTACATTGTCCAGAACATCTAAAAGCAATACATTTCAAGGTGACAGGGGAGGGCCGGGGAAGTAGACGGAAAGGGAGACATGCAACATTTCATTACATCAAAGCAGACAATGGGGTTTTTGTCAGGGCCTCCTGACAATAACCAGAAGTAATGTTGTGTCACTGCATGTCACGATGTCATTTTGACAGTCTCCGCCCCCACCCAAATGTGCCCACCACTGTATAGAGCTTTGCTGGCATCCCTAAATGCGGTACTTGCTAGCTATCTGAACCCCTGCAAGGATGCATTTCGTTGATGCTCACTCACAGCTTTTTTCTAGCCACTGTTGTAAATATTTTGCTGCTTTTCAAACTTTTTGTAATTATTATGGTTTTAAACCTATTGCCTACTTTGGGCTCCAGCTGTCTGGGAGAAAGATGGGCTTATAACCATTTTAAATAAATAAACAACTTCAGTGTGTAACACTGTTTTTAAGGCAACTAGAACAGCTCATGGTAATACAGGCAGAAGCCAGCATGGGCTTGTCTAAAAATGGCAGCTATTAGCCAGTTGTATTAATTAATAAGGCTTTAATTTTTTCCCCATGCTGCTCTCCCAAGACCCATTTCTCCTTGATCAGTACACACAGAAGCCCTGTTCATGCACATGCACATACTGACCAGGTACACATGTGGCGCATGAGATGGATGGGTAGTACCGTGTCCACTGGCTCTGCCCCTGACCTATACACATTTGTGGTCCCTATTCCAATGACCCATCCAAAATGAACAACTATACATGGAAGGTGGTCCAAAAGTGTTCAGAGGAACATTTGCATGGAGCTGCTTCCTAAGTTCCCAACTACATGAAGAAAGCCCTGTGTGAATATAATTGTATTCATGTAGGTTCCATGCCACCATTCAGCTCAGTGCGCATATTCATGATCCAGCTATCTCCCCATTCAGATTTGCTCATCGCACATAGGATTTGTTCACATTCACAAAATCTATTCATTATATATAGGCTGAGTGTGGGACCAGCCACTTTGATGTAGTGGTTAAGGGTTGCGGACTCTAATCTGGAGAACCGGGTTTCATTCCCCACTCCTCCACATGAAGCCAGCAGGGTGACCTTGGGTCAGTCACAGTTCTCTCAGAGCTATCTCAGCCCCACCTACCTCACAGGGTGTCTACTGTGGGGAGAGGAAGGGAAGGAGACTGTAAGCCATCATCACTATCACTATCACTATCAAAAGTTTATTGAGGTTGTAAGCTACTCTGACTCTGAGTTAAGGGTAGGGTATAAATCCAACCCTCCTCCTCCTTCTTTCCCCTACAAACACTCCCTGAACACCCCATATATTTATTTATAGCAGGGGGAAGTTTGGCTCCTATACATACAGATACTGGCATGGAAAGCATTTTCTGAAAGAATTAGAATATTTTGCATTTAGGAATGCTTTCTACAATTACACATAGGCGAGAGGAATTCTTCATGCAGTGTTTTATCTGTTGTCTCAGCAGATTTTAATTTTTGCATTCTAAAAAAGCTCTTGTTCTCAAGCACTCTTACACAGACACTTCTGTTTATAATTACTTTTATCTAATGTTAAACTGTCTGGCCCCTGTGTGTGAATGATGAAATCCTGCAGTCTTCAGGGATTCCACAGGTAGGCAAAAAAATATGATTTTGTAAATTAGCCCAAAGGAAAAAATAATCTATCCTGCAAAAAAAAACCCCAAAACCTAACAGTGATGAGAACTGAATAAGCTTCAGAAAGGCTGGAATGTTTAGAGCAGCTGAGTAAAATTGGGGGGGGGGGTCTCAAAAATCCCCCCTACTCCACAGCAATTCCTCATTAGCCTACAATTGCTCAAGTCTGGACTGTAACATTATAGACCCAAACAAATGTTCTCAGAGCTCGAAAAATGGAAACCGACCTGAGATCAGTCTCTTCATGTATTTCTCCTAATTAGAACAACGCAAAGTATTCTTAATTGGGGTGATAAAAATGGTTAAGCTGTTAGCTTAGCTTCACTGGGAAGAGCAGGGTCTGAATTATTAGTTCCATAAAATTGGTTGATGATACTATTATTTTTATTCCTGAGAGCATTACCAAAAAAGAAAGAAAGAAAAGAGAAAGAAAAGCGCTGAAGCCGGTGTTTAAACTTGCAGATAAAGTTCAGCATATTTAACAACTGCAGGTCAACTAGAAAACTGCACAAGAAACTCCACTGGACCAGAGAATCCTGCAGTGTGAAAAATCAGCCATAGTGCAGTGAACACTGTAATCTGTAGATGTGGGAGGAGGCTCATATTTAAATCCTGCTCAGAAATGAGTCTGACTGGATGGCTTTGGGCAAGTCACTCTCTCTCAGGCTAACCTACCTCCAAAGGTCAATGTGAAGCTAAAATGCCACTCTAAGCTCTTTGGAGAAAACAAAGGCAGTAAATAAAATTAACAGCAATGACAGTAATGTCCAAGTAAATGAAAGCAGATGAGCCCATTTAAGCTAACTGAAGGAGACTCTGGCGGCCTTGGCCCTGTCACCTTGGACAACTTGCCAGCTTTCCACCGTGTGTAAGAGCCAGAGCTGCCAAGAGTCTCCACGGGTCCTCATACAAAGGTTCTCTCTACAGCCACCATTCACACCACCCAGACCTAACCTGATCATTATCTGAAAACAAATGTCTGAGTTGCCATGCTCCATAGGTTGACTGAATAAATAAGATCCCCTGGGGTTTTGTCCATAGAGACCCTCCCCCAGCCCTGGTTATTGGATGGGCACAGGGGCCCCCTCCAAGCACGGAGCACAAACTGTTAGTAGGTCTGCTGATTTTATGTATATATATCCTCACGCTCAGGCACACACAGACAGAATCAGTGGTGCCTCATCGATGCAAGCAAAAAAAAATTAAAAATCACACAACTGAGAGGAACCAGAAGTCTACAAAGTCCATTCCCTCATAACACCTTATAGTGCACACAAAACTACAAAACCACTCTCACTGAGAATGCAAGCAAAAAATCCAAGTAAGACGTACTGCAAAATGAATTGTTTTAGGTGGCCCAAGCAACTGAGTCAAGTTACGAGGGAAGCTTAAGTAGTTATGTCCAATTCTCTCGCTCACTTGAAAGCATCTATTATCTCGCCCACTTTTCTCAGCCTGCTTGGAACCGTTTGCTAGAGCAGCCAATACCAAGAGCACTAGCAGATCTCTTGTCCCCAAGCCAGGTCCAGTCCTGTTTCGGGAAGACAAATGTAAAAGCAGACTCTAATAGCTCCTCCAGGCAGCCCACTATCTCCTCCACATCCAACAAAACAACCCCCTTACTTTTTTTTTTTTACAACTTCTTCCACTGCCATCTCACTGCTCTTATCATCATTTTCAACTATTGAACAACCTAGTAAGTTCCACCTGATAGACAGCACTGTGGGAAATCTCTCATCTGCTTCCTTGCTTTTTATTTAAAAACCCTAATTACTTTTGTTGCTATGTCAGAAGCAGTGACCTCAGAAAAATGTGTGGAGGCTGCAGGCCAGAGAACGGCACAAGTGGCAGAATCACACTGTTGGCTACAAAAAGGAAAGAGCCCTGAGTGCAGATCATACCAAGGCCAACTGGAAGGTTCCAGTTGTGTTGGGTAGCACTCATTGGATTATGGCTAGAGTGTTTTCCCCTATACTATATGGAGATAGTATACCATTCCCCGCATGTTCTCTAAAGTTTATTCATCCAAGGATCAAGTTCACCCCTTTAAACGATGACATTAAACAGAAAAGACATAATGCATATAATGTGTACCTGCCAAAGATTTATCTTGTCTCCATTTGGGAAGATGCATGATATAATTGGCACGATAAATGTAATTAGAAATATGGCTCGACTATAAAGGGATAGTTGGTCTAAGCAACATTATTACTTGAATTCAGAGTTGATTTAAAATTCATACCTGGAGAATACTTTTCAATGGAGCGTTTTTGAAAACTGATGAACGGCAGTATCCTCAGCACTCAGAGGCTCTCTGGATGCTATCCAATGTTTTCAACATTGGTCTGAATGAAAATGGAAAGAGGAGTTCCATCAAGCTCTAAAGATTACACGGTGTTGGTGCAGATGGATGCCAGTTAGGTGGGTAGGATTAGAATTCAAGCCAATCTTCATCAATGGAAGAACTAAAGAGAAGAGCAGAAAAATATAAACATTTTAAAAATGCACAGAAATGTGTGAGAAGGGGCAGGGCAACCAGACATACTCATGTACACCAATGATGATTTAGTGTTTTGAAAATTAGCTTTTAAGTATTTTTAATGTTTTTGTGTGTCTGTGTATTTCCCTAATGGGGAAACAGCGGTTAGGGGTAGGGGAGGTGCTCCATCAGAGAAAAATACTGGGGGGGAAGGTTTAAAAAATCCCCTTTCCCAATACTTCCCCTTGCAAATGCTATTTACAGAAGTGCAGGATTCCACTGTGGATCTGTAATGGGTCATCTAGTCTGTCCCTTAATAATCTAGGCAACTAAATGAGCTGTATAATTTTGCACACAGCAAGAAACAGTCTTCCTCACACAAGAAGGGATGCCTTTGTTAAAAAGCCAGTCAGTTCTAACGTCTGCTTAAGACGACAGCCGTAAGAACAGTACTTGATAGAGAAGTCAGTTGCCATCTACAATTTTGTGAAAGCACTTGTTTTGACAATGATAAAGAAATGTTTAAAAAATCTCCAGCCAGGTTGTCCAACACATGTGTGTAAAGTGCCATCAAGTCTCAGCCGACTCATGGAGACTCCAGCAACAGGCTTTCAAGGTGAGTGAGAAGCAGAGGTGGTTTGCCATTGCCTTCCTCTGCAGCATCTCCCTTGGCCGTCTCCCTTCCAAATACCAAACCCACTCAGCTTCCAACATCTGACAGGATCAGGCTATACCATGCCACCTTCTCTACAATAGGGACACCTATTTTAGGCAATTAATGTACCGTATTTTTCACTCCATAAGACGCACCTGACCATAAGACGCACCTAGCTCTGCTCGGTGCCGTGGCTTGGGAAAGGTGAGGGGGGTTTAAGATGCATACACTTTCCCTCCCACTTTTTTTGGGAGAAAAAGTGAGTCTTATGGAGCAAAAAATACGGTAATTTTTAATCTGTACAAGGTGGCCACATACATCTGCATGTGTATGTGTGGACACTCGCCATATCCAGCTTTCTCTACTGTCAGAAATTAGTTCACCACAGAAGTCAAGAATTGACTTATGAACCCTCTGCCTGCAAAATGTATCATCCAGCCTAATCAAAAGGCCAGTCTTGCACGCTTCCCAAACCGGCTGCAGAAAAAGGTGAGCAGCAAATTATTAAATCATAACGCTCACAAGGATGTAGCTAAGAGTACATGGCGCCTGAATATGATGCCCAGTGCACTACGGAACTACCTCTCTTCATTGTTCTTACATACAGTCTGTTTCTTATGCAATATATATCCTGGATCACCCTAAATTCAACCTTTTCCTCTTGTTCTGTTAGCGCTTGGCTCTCCCCTCACCCTAGGGCTGCTAACCTCCAGGTGGCACCTGAAGATCTCCCACAATTACAAGTGATCTCCAGACAACCAAGATCAGTCCCCTTGGAGCAAATGGCTGCTTTGGAGGGTGGACTTTATGGCATTATATCCTCCTGAGGACCCTCCATTCCCCAAACCCCATCCTCCCCATGCTCCACCCCAAAATCTCCACGAATTTCCCAACCCAGAGCTGGCAACCCTGCCTCACCCTCCCCACTTGCCATTTGTTTAGCCCTATCACTTCTTCCCCTGTTTCAGTAAGATTATAAACCTTTTGTACAGGGCCCAGCACACCAGCAAAGCTCAGGGCTTTCTCCTCATTCCCGGAGAACTCGTAGCACATTCTACTCTAAAGTATGTCACTTCCTGCCTGGCCTTGCTGATACATTCAACAAAGTTCCTAGCCTGTCCATATGTATCTATGTAAAATACAGATAGCTTTCTTCCCTGGAAGTACAGAGCCTAACTACATTGGTCACTAGATGTGTGGAAGCCACAGAGGTTGAAGGGAAGTTCCGGGGGGCGGGGGGGGGGGTTTGTTACAGAAGGGTGGAGTGGGAGTATTCCATTACTGTGCGCGCCACAAATGACTAACCCAGCCCATTATTTATTTTTAAAGTTTATTGGAAATAGAAACTGAATACTGCTGCCTTCTAGGGGTCTGATGCTACACCCAGCCTCAGAGAAACATGACTGCAAAGACTCTACCAAGCACATTCCCCACAACACTGAATGGCAATGAGCTTTATGCTCTCTTCCCCCCCCCCCCCCCCCGAACGAACAGATGAGTAGGGAAGAGAGCCAAGGAAACTAAGGACAATTCACAAAGGAACTGTGTGGTCGGGCCCTTACATTAACCCCACTCGTAATGTTGCCGTTCAGCTATTTACAAGAGCCTCTTTCTCACCGTCGTGGAGTACAATTGCACTTCTTGACCTAGCGGGATATCAGCATCTTTGTTCCAGTGCAAGATCTGATGACAGTACAATTATACACCAAAGCCCAATTTAAACAAGATGCCAGGTACGCAAAAAGAACCTACCCATGAGGCACAGCACATTTAGAGCAAGCTGCTATGCACGCAATGTTAGCATACCAGTGTAGCGCCCTCTTCGGCAACCGATCCCTGGCATGCTAACAACACATGCACAAGCAAGGTGACCCAAATTAAATGAGAAGCCTGGCATATGCATGGGTAAGTTTTTCTGGCCCACGCTGCATTCAATTCTGGAATACTATAGATTTTAGTATCTGAGAGTACAATAACTCTGGCATCTTATCTGTAAAAATGTGTTTTTAGGTAGCAGGAAAAGGTTTAAGTGGCTTTTTTTTCCAGTTTAAGGTTTCCAGATTTTTAAGTGGGATGTACCAGCTATGGTTGCATGGAAAACCTGGAAATGATGGCAGTAGCTCTAGAAATTAGCAGATACTCTATGGTAAACGGGAGCTCAGAGAGCTTGGCAGCCCTAGTACCAGCCTTGCCAGTAAAATAAACCCGGTCCCCTAATGTTCACCTGACAAACACTGGAAGGTATGATTCAAACCCACTTGGTGTAACTAGGATACAATGAGCTGCTACAGCTTGATGAAGCAGCTATGCGGGCTCTGGCCTTGTGAACTCTCTGTTAGTCTTGCCAAAGATGTGTAAATGGTGGAGGGGACTTATAACCACTTGTGAACTGCCACACAATACTTTTCACTAAATTTAAATGTATTAAGGGAGAAGAATAAGCAAGGGGGGAGTGGGATTGAGGGGGCAAGCTATGTACTTCTAGTAGAATGTGCTTAGAGGGTTCATACATGAGGAAGAGTATGCATACAGGTCTGTCTCTGGTATCCAGGAACACTGAACAAGCAGGGTTCTCAGCTGCACAAAGAGAAGAATACACGCATAAGCTCTATGCATGTGATCCAATGCACGCGCATAGGTCAAGGTAAGGTTGTCAGCTCTGGGATTTTGGGGGTGGAGCCTGAGAAAGTTTGGAAGATACCTCAGCAAGTTATAACGCCACAGAGCCCGCCTTCCAAGGCAGCCATTTGCGCTAGGGGAACTGATCTATGTTGTCTGGAGATCAGGTGTAATTCTGAGATCTCCAGGCCTCACCTAGAGGTTGGTAACCCTAGGCTGGGTAGGGTTGCCAGCTCTGGGTTGGAAAATACCTGGAGACTTTGGGGGTGGATCCAGGAGACGGTGGGGTTTGGAGAGGGGAGGGGCCTCAGCATGATACAATGCCATAGAGTCCCCCCTTCTGAGCAGCCATTTTCTCCAGGGGAGCTGATCTCCATCAGCTGGAGATCAGTTGTAAAAGCGGGAGATCCCCAGGCCCCACCTGGTGGATGGCAACCCTAAGGCTGGGGCGGAGCTTGCTGCCACTTTCCCATTCTCCCCTCCCCACCAAACATTTACTCTACCCCTTAGAAGTCTGAAAGGGGCTTATTGACCTTCAAGGCCCTCAGGATTTACCCTGAGGCACCAGGTACAGTCAGGATTTGCTCCAACCCAGTGGATGCCAAAAGGTTCTGCTGTAACACAAGGTTCCACCCCTGAACTGCCAGGTACCACTCCTGGGTGTCCAGGCTCAACCTTTTTGGGCCTCAGGGCAACTTTACCTCAGAGAAGACACATTTACTAAAACATGGTGGCCCCTTGCACTTCAACACCTAGCACTTCTTTTCCAGCACTTCTTTCTTTTCCTCTAGATGTCTTTTGCAAAGCCATCTAAGATAGCAGCTGTCTACCACACCTTGAGAAAGTTAATTCCTTAAGTTACTTATGCTGTGTACAAAGGAAGATTCCCTTGTAAATGTCCACTGACCATAAGATCTTCTGTGAGTCACCTGTGAGAAGCTCTTAACAGGAAAACGTTGTTAAAAATCTAACTTCAGTATTGTTTATTTCCCCCTTTTCCAGCAGACAGTTACTCACAGTACTCATCTCTCACTTGGAGAACTCAGTTTACCACAGAAAAGTTTTCTCGTACACAGAAGATACCATCAACTACTCTCAACTGCAAACATCTCAGTTAAAAAAATGGCTGTTTGACTGCAACAATTAACCTTAAAAGTCCCTTCCCCTTGATTTCATCTCCCCAAATTTCCCCTCTCTCTTAATCTCTCACACTGCATCCTCCTTCATTTGTCTGCTTTCCTCAGCATCCCATAGGTTACCAGAAAAATAGCACAAACTCAGCCCGGAGCCAAAGTAAGGGTTCAGTCTGTCAGGAGGCACATATCAAAGCCAGAGTTTAAAAACTGCATTGGGAATAGGGCAATTATCTTCTCTCACCACATTTCTCAGCCCTGACTGAGGTTTAATTAAAACCAAGTTAAAAAAAGGGAAGAGAATCACTATTTCAGATATCACCCCACTGCATACCATTTCTTTAAAAAGGCAAAATAAAGCCTTTATCACAGAGTTTTTAATTTACTGAGAGAACCTCACAGCTCAGTTGGACATTATTCGTCCATAATATTTTCTTTAAAGAAATATATATATAAATTAGCTAATCCCCCATAATCTCCTTGAGTTGCACCTAAAACACAGTTTCTTGCAAGTGACCTTTTCCAGAAAGGCTGTTTCTATGGCAACGGCATTGTTCGATTCAGTCAGGAGAAAAATACTGCATGGGGGAAAATACTTAATTTTGCTGCATTTGATGTCACATTTAATGCTGACAACACGCCAAGAGGGGGGGGGGGAAGACCCAAACTCTTCACTGTCTTTCAGAATCGTGTTGAATGGAAAATTAATGACCCAATATAGGATATTTCAACTTCCACCCACATTCAAAGATTCTGTCTTTATAAAACCAGAAAAGCCCATTATTACTGTATAAACTGACCTCTGACGTAAGACAGCCTATAAAAACCTCAAACTGAAATTACCAAGACAAGGTGATAACTTTTGGTTCAATAAACATAGGTATTTCCCCCAATATCTCCCTTCCTCCCTCCTCCTCCTTTGGCTATAGTTCTATTCTTGGAATCAATGTTTCCTTCAAACATCCTCAAGTTAATGTGTCCATAATAATAAGGGGTGGGGTACAATTTGGTCCATTTTGCTAATGGTTACACTTTTCTCTAAATGAAATCATTACACCAGAGCATGGCATATCCCTTCTGACTTCCTGGAAATGCATGTTCCTTGCTTAGCATTAAAAACTAGGTATACAAGATGCATTCTTCTCAGAGGGCAGCAGTGTTGATCTGCAGTATAGAGTTGCCAGCTCTGTGTTGGGAATACCTTGAGATTTTGGAGGTGGAACCTGGGTGGGCCGTTGAGTTCACCTTCCAAAACAGCCATTTTCTCCAGGGAAACTGATCTCTGTAGGGGATCTCTCCAGGGGAACTGATCTCTGTAGTCTGGAGATCAATTGTAATAGTGGAAGGCCTCCAAGTGTCACCTGGAAGTCGGCAACAGCTAGCTTTAAGTCCAGTAGCACCTTAGAGACCAACACAATTTTGGGGGTGTAAGAGCCCTTCGTTACATTCTTCTCAGGTGCTGTTTGCACAAGCGTTAGAGAAAAAAATGGCAGCTGAGGAAAAGATTGGGTTAATTTGCAGCCTCTGTGGCTCCTGCCATTCTGCCCAGGATTCAGATTCTGGCTCTGGTGCTATCACTTTTTGAGGATCGGCAACTGTGTTCAAAATGGCCAGTTCTGTGCATCGCAGGGCTTGACAACTAATTTAAGATGAGCTAAACATGAAAAAGAGGCTAATATATTTCCACAGCTACTCACATTCAGATGAGGGATGGATTTGGTTCTAAAAAATGAACAAAAGAAAGTCTGAGGAGAATTAAAGGGGAGCTGAATTGCTGAGCATGATCCAGACAAGCACTCTGAAGTTCTACTGATGTCCCACTGAAATCTGCTAAATAATGCACTGAAATCCCTCCCACTGAGGGACACTTTACTTGGGACCAACAGCGCACTACTGTTTCAAACGCAGCCTGTTGAGAAACCATGTACGGAAATATGTTTATAATTCACGTTGCCAGGGGGGTGGGGAATAAAACACAAAAGGCAATCAGCTAACAGTATGACGTCACTTCCAGGAAAACCCAGAAATGACATCACATCTCTCTAGGAATTGGCTGGAACTCTGTGATGAAACCACTGAAGTTCTGGTGATTCCTAGAGATGATGAGGAAGTGATTATCATGCCAACAGCCACCCCGCCACATCCCTGCCCCACCAGTTTTCTGCTGGCTGCCTGGCTGGGCCTGGAAACTCTAACATAGATTAAAGTTTCAAGTCACATGAAGTCAGTTATGAAATCTACTTTATCAAAGCTTTCAAATATGACTTTGCAAACCATGACTCAGTGGGGTTTGTGAAGACATCTAGCGGTGGCCAGAAATGTATTCTGTACTTGCACAAATGTATTAGCATCTACAGATTATTGTTATGCATCAGGGGAGGCTATCTTTCAACATCCACAGAGAAGATCCAAGAGTGTTAACAGCAAGAATATTAACAGGGTAGTACCACACCGAACTTATGATCCCTGTATTACAAGACCTACATGGATACAAGTTGGTTTCTGAGTAATTCAAAATGCTGTTTTTGACCTATTCAGGGTGCCTGAAAAACCACCAACTTAAAAACTTTCCTGTTTACTGAGATCTTCTCAGAGCCAGTTTGGTGTAGTGGTTAAGTGCGTGGACTCTAATCTGGGAGAACTGGGTTTGATTCCCCACTCCTCCACTTGCACCTGGCTGGATGACCTTGGGCAAGCCATAGCTCTGAACCAGCTGTTCTCTCAAGGACAGCTTGGGAAAGAGTTCTCTCAGCCCCACCTACCTCACAGGGTGTCTGTTGTGGGGAGGGGAAGGGAAAGGAGTTTGTAAGCTGCTCTGAGACTCCAAATGAGTGGAGGGCGGGATATAAATCCAATCTCTTCTTCTTCTTCTTCTTCAAAGGCCCATCTGGGGACTTCCCCATTTTCTGAGGCAAGGCTGGTAGTGAACAGGGACAGCAGTTTCTCAGTAATGGACCAAGTTTCTCAAATGTTTTTCCTGGCATCATCACCACTAGTATTTAGGTACTGGGCAAAAGCTTTTTTATTCCTGCTTGGTGTATAATTTTGTTCAGGTTTTGCTTTGCTGTACAGCCTATTTGCTGCTGGTTTCATTTATTTATTTAAATGTATTCATTTTGCATGCTTATAACTCAACCAAATGGGACCCAATTTATTTTCCATTTGAATTATATTTATTAATATTTGATTCTGTAATACACTCCTGTTTTTAAATACCAGCAAATAATAGATTCATAATCAAAAGATGACTTATTAAAGAGCCAACAATTATGGATTGTGTGTCAAAATATGATATGTGTGTAGGGTTGCCATGCCGAGCTTGGCAACTAGTGGGAGGGATGGGGGGTGGGTGGGTGTGATGTCAGTGACATTGCTATAGAGTTTCTGATGATTCCTAGAGCTCCCCTTTGTCACTTCCAGGTTTTATCCAGAAGCAATGTGGTGACATCAGCAACATTGCTATGTTTTTATTTTATTTTTCTCCTACTGCTGTTTGGAGTGGTGGCAAGTAACGGAGCTTTTCAGTTGAATACCTCCCATTATAGAAGGAGGCCTGGAAAGTCCATCCTTCTGTCAGCTTCAGGATCTTTTCCAACAGCCTAATGCCCTGTACAGCAAGCCATTTCCCTGCTTCTTTTAAGGACTTAACTATGAAATGTGGAGGAGGATCAAGGCTCACCATACCCTCCCACTTTCCCGCAGCTGGCTCCTCCTCTGCCAAAACCAGTCTGACTTCATTAGCCTCTCCCAGACTTTTAAAGGCCAGCCAAATGAGCAGGTGGGTCTACTCACAGCATCATGGCTCTCATGGGAAGGAGGGCCTTCCTCCAAAAGATAGAGGGCTGATTGACTGGCAGCTCCAGTCATACGCATCCCTCTTTTAAACCCGCCATCCCCTTTTTTAACCTCATAATTGCTCTCCTGATCACTGTCAGTTTGCCAGGCCATGTCCATGCTGTTGGTTCCTATCTGAGCAGCCAATGGAGTTCCTACCATGGTGCAAACACTGCCACCTAGAGGGGCAACTAGCTACCAGTCAGCTCTGACCCTAGTAGGACTTGGCGATATCCCAACTCCCTAACTATATATATGTGTGTGTGTGTGTGTGTGTGTATGTATATAATTAAGAAAAATGTATGTTTAATGTAACTAGTTTGGTGTTCAAACAAAAAAAGAAACATATTAAAAGAACTGAAAATTAAAAATTTAATAACCCCACTCTGATGTCAAGTTTCCCTGTGCAAACAAGAAATACCAGTATTTGAAATTCTCAGAGTTTAACAAAAAAACCCTTCATTAGACAATCTTGTTCACTTTTTTAACATTATATGCAGTTTTCATTTTTGCCAAATCTCTTTTTATCTTCAGCAGTTGCATAAAGAGACCCACTATCTCCTACAGCTGATGAAATGTTGCCTAAATTACTGTCCCACCTTGGTTAGTCCCTAAGTAGAAAATTGCTTGGGGCGTGTTGTGTTTATGTTAATAACTACGGTTTATCTATGAAAGGGCTCTGGTATCCTGCTCCATTTCTCATTGGCTGACTAATAAAGACTCCCATTGGTCCTGAAGCCAATCTAGGTACTCAATCGCTGAGCCCTGCTTGGGTCCAATAATATCGCTTGTATATAGTTACATTGTTGAAAGTTATTTGCTGGAACCATATAAATTAGAGTGCCGCTCTCATAGAGCTGTCTTAGAGCTGAACGATGTTATGAATAAAAGCCTGTTTGTTAGATTCATCGCCTCCTGACAATACTTAATAGGGCGTAACAAAAGCAGAAGATGAAAGGAGACCAGCGATCACAGGGCAGGTTTGTGTACAAGGGGCTTGTTTATCAGTTGCTTGCTTATAATTTTTAAGGCTCATTCCACTCTCAAGTCTTCTGTTCGTTAATCACACAACCTTCTGAAGCATGTCATTCATCCTGTTCGGTCGTTCAGCAACTGTGTGTAGCTGGGGAGGGAGAGAACACACTCTCTGTTGCTGCCCTTCCACACATAAACTGTGAACAGAATCCATGCTCTGGACAATGCACACAGGCTCCCTCTGCACAACTGGGAACCCCATTTTTTATAAGGTTCCTCACTGCATTGATGTTCAAAATCTCTCCCACATCAATCAGTCAGCAGTGACTTACTACAATGTACTCAGCGTCCCAGCAACGTGTTGAAATTCTTTGCAGAAGATGAGCATTTTCTGACACACTTGCACAGCAAGCCTACTCAAAACCGGATGGCGACAGTCAAAAGGCCAGCTGGTGTCTGAAGGGGTGTGTCTGTGCATGCACTCATGACTGTAACAGACAACAGCCACTGCTCGGCAAATGCTGAACTCTTCTTCAGATCTTTGTATTTAAAAAACCCCCATCAAAATTAGCCTAATTTTGAAGCTATATATCGTAACCCAGAAGTGTACAAAAGGCATTCAAGACTGGATTAAACAGATCTAACTAACTGAACTAAACAAAAAAACAGTTTTCATTTTCAACTATTTTATGTAGATACAGAAATAATAGATGGTGAAGGAATCTGCCTGCTGATTCCTAGAGAACAGGCTTGGCGGCTCTCTATTATTCCACTGCCTTTGTTGCCAATTATCCCCAGGAGTCTGTGATCACCTCCCCAAAGGGGAAGTACGGCACAACTCAATGCTTCTTCCTACAGAGACTTCTTGCTCCACCCAGATCCATAGACTCTCTGCAACTTTCTTTTGCAGACCGTTTTTTGGGGGGGGAGGGGACAACTATGACTTTTGTCACCATGCCGCCTGCTCATTGCATCTTCTGCTCCCCTCCAAGTCCTCTTCAGCCTCACCTGCTCTCGCCTCCCTTCTCTTCTACTGCTGGCTGCTCCTTTCTCACACTGTTTCTCCTACCAAATCTCAGTTTCTCCCCTTCCAGCTTTTAATTGGCCAAGGCTGCAAACCAACTTTCAACTCTCTCACACGAAACACGTCGTGCTAATTGTGTGCCCAAAAATAGTCAAAAAGGGAGAAGCGTCAAAGGCAAAACATTAAACAGAAAACCATTTGAAGTACAACAGAGCCAAAAAACCAAGCCAATGATCACACAATGTTGGCTGAGGGGATCTTGGAGATTTGAGCCCTTTTCAGAAATCATACAGCGCTAGTTTGTGTGTGTGTGTGTGTAATGACAGCAAGCCCTACCCCAACCTATGTGCATTGATCGGAAAGTCAGAATAGCACCCATGTGTCTATAGATTTCACAAGTTAAATAACCAAGACTGTTGGTAAAAGTAACATGAATCTGTTCCTCTGCAGTACTTTAACTTTCAAATCTAGAAGAATCAAGCTGCCTTTTCCCCTAAACTTGCCTGTTCCAGCAGGCAAATTTCCAACCCAAAACTCTTACCAAGATTGCTGTGTAACTGGAGCCTGGGATTTGGCACTAGACGCCATGCCCCACTATGCATTGTGGTGTCGTGACAACAGAAATTGGACAAAGGCCTGGGATACAGAAGACTCCTCAGAGATGCGCATCATCTTTTTAACAAATGGTGACAGCAGTACACCTTAGGGGCCTCGGTCTGTTCCCAAACTGGGAGATTTGTTCCCACGCTAAAATGACGTACACGTCTAGGATCTGGACATCACGCCTTGACTTGGCAGGCTGTGGCAGTGGGGGGCTCCACTGTAGAAGTTAATTTTTCCAGACATTAATCTTTACTTTCTCATTCTCACCATTTAGAACTGTCTAAAGAATTTTTCTCCTTTCTTAAAAAAAAGTGCATGGCTCAGATTCAAAGATCGACTTGCATAAATGGAAGCTCTTCCACTGGGGGGGGAGGGGGAGTCACCAATCCACCCTACAAGTGTAGTTTCTCATATATCTCCTGGAAAGCAGCATCAGAGGACTGATGAACTCTCTAGAAAGAGTCACGTGATGTGGTTCAGGGGATTGTTGCTGAAGGATGGGGAGAATAGGTTCCTCCCTCCATGCCCAGGAAGAACCGCTTCTGTCTGAGCAAACAGATGTTTGGACCCCAGCCTACAGCTTTGACTCAAGAGTTGTTTTCACTAGGAGGAATCTACTGTTGATTATGCTCCTTGGTGTATCTTCTCCATTATACCTTCTTCCCCCATTTTATTGCTTTTAAATAGACTCTAATATGCATTGATGACATTTTTATGTATGCAAATGTCTCCGAACACCATCAGACAGGGGTGAGGGTTGAGTTTTAAAATCACCACCATCATCAATTCTGTTTGAGTGCCAAACATTACTCATTTTATTCCCCATTCTGCAGAAGGAAGCCAACTCAGCTGTAATTCTTCCCTGCCCTAGACTGATCAAGACTAGGGTTGCCAGGTCCTTACTGGCTGCTGGCGAGGGGCTCCAATCTTCTTGCTGGGATCTTCTGGCATGCTCAACATCACCCAGAAGTGACATCATCGTGTTGCTGACATCAGGGGGTGTCGCTCTAGTTTTTGGGCAAAAGTCTATGGTTTTTTGCCCCATAGAGTTTGCCCAAAAACTAAAGCAGCACTCCCTGATGTCAGCAATGTGATGACGTCAATTCTGAGTGATGTCATCATGACAGGGATGTTGTGCAACTGGCCAGCAGCAGACTGAAGCCCCGAAAATTGGGGGACTGGGGAGTTGGCAACCCTAATCAAGACTAACACGCATCATAACGTGACTGCACAGAGAAACTGTTGCTTCTAGTCACAGTGGAAGCCAAGTTCCACCCATTACCACAACCACTCAAAAAAAAATCTCAAGAAGTGGGACATGTGGTTAACCAAATGGCCAGACACCAAAGAGAACTGACTTCCTGTTTGGTAAGGGATGCCCCATTATCTATTTGTATACATTAGGACGAGGAAATTCCTGGAGATCTGGGCATGAACCTCTGAAGGGTGATGTTGGAGGAGGGGAGAAAACTGGGCAGGGATGTAAAATAATGCCACAGAGTCAACCTTCAAAGCAGCCATTTCCTCCAGAGGAATTGATCTCTGTGGTCTGGAGATCAGTTGTAATTCTAGGAGATCTCTGGGCCCCGCCTGGAGGCTGCCAGCCCTACACAGTGACATGTTTAATAACTTTTTGCTTCCAACACTAGCTGTTGTTTAACCTACTTACTTGAAACATTTAATACGCTGGGTTCCTTGCACTGCAAAGTGGGAGCAATAATCCAGATGCATAGACCTTCCCTTCTGGCTCCTCAATATTAACCTCTTTACGCAGGAGCTGATTGCAATTGCCGATTTTTGTCACCGCATCACAACAGGAGCCTCATCTAGCAGCTCCTTCATTCTTTCATGGAATACAATCATCACAACTAAATATGACCTATATTTTTTTTTCTTCCCTTGCAAATATTCGCCCATAGTATGTTGCTATGCTAAAATACATGTCATTCTGCTGGGCTCTATTTTGCAAATAATGCTTTCTCTTGGACATTTCACCAGCTTAAAAATTTCATCAGCAATGCTTTTCAAATCATTTTCTGCATCCTGTCATGAGCACAAGTAACTTCTCCAGGAACTTACCTCTATGACAGCTCTGCGGTCACTAGAACTATTTCCCCCCCCCCCCCTCATCTTTAAGCAAGAATAAAGGATATGTTAAAACATTGAGCGTCTCATCAGAAAATATATCATAAACTCTAGGAAATGCAGCTAATTTGCATATTTTAGCTTCAAGTAATCATCATAATTTGGATATCATTTTCATGAACATAAAAGATGACAGACTGTAGTTTAGTGGACACGTTGCAATTATTCTACAAAATTTGCACTCTGAAATTGTGTGTGGGGGAAAATATTTCAGCCCCTGAAGAATATTGCTACTTACAAAGAAAAATCTTAGGTTGGATCCAGGCTAGGGTTGCCAGGAGGGATTGTCGCACTGGCAGGGGGAGGGGGATAGGGGGCGTTCCGGGAGTGGGTGGTGACATCATCACATCAGTGATGTTGAGGGTGATGCTCTGGTTTTAGGGCAAAACTCTATGGTAAAATTGGCATCAAACCATAGAGTTCTGCCCAAAAACCAGAGTGTTGCTGTGCAACATCGCTGTTTGGGGGCGGGGTTCCCCCACTAGCCAGCTGGCCAGTGGCAAGCAGAAGCCCCAAAAACCAGGGGAGCGCCTGCCCAAAACTGGAGAATGGCAACCCTCATCCAGGCAGTGATTTTGCTCAGTCTCTCCCAGTTTCCTCACTGCTTACTACAGCCCCTGCTCCACATGGCTTTTGTCCACTCATGTCCCAAATTCCCAGAATAGCATTTCTGGCAGTCAAAAGGGGGCCCTTCCTCCTTTGTTTTTACCACCGGAAAAGCAGACTGGATCCAATCCCTTATGTAGGGTTGCCAACCTCCACATGGTAGCTGGAGATCTTACAACTGCTCTCCAGGTGACAAAGTTCAGTTCTCCTGGAGAAAATGGCCACTTTGGAAGGTGGACCCAAGAGCATTACACCCCACTGAAGTCCCACCCCTCCCCTCCACTCCCCTCCCCTCCCCTCCCCAAATCGGCCCCTCCCCAGACTACATCCCCAAAGTTCCAGGTATTTTCCAGCCCAGAGCTGGCAACACCTATCCTTAAGAGGAAAAAAACCCCTATAATTTAGACTTCGTTCATTGCCGTGTTGCAGCCCCCATTACCATTCCCCCCACCACAAATGCATAGTTCTGTAGTCCAATGCAGACATTCACGCACGTGTACCTACAGATGCATAGGTAAGGGCGGTTGTGACTGCTGGAACAAGCTCCCAAGTAATCAGGATACAATCAGGGGCCTAAACATATAGGCTTTCTATGTGAGAGCCAGACTTTTAAATTTGGGCATGAATCACATGCAGGCACTTGTGCAAACAGCTCACTGAATGGACAGACGTCAGGGTCAGAGAGTACAAGTCCACGTTTCTATCCTATGAATAAATAGCTGCACCCAACTCATCCCACCCCAAAAATCTTGGGAACTGAGTTGCTCAGCAGGCCACTGACGTGGGAGGGGAGTCAGGGTTTTATTGTATATCGTTTTTATTTATCTATTTAACTTCATTTATCGCCCCAGTGGGGGCCCCCAAAGTTGCTGACACTGTTCTCCTCTCCTCCATCTTGTCCTCACAACAACCCTATGTGGTAGGCTGAGCAGAGTGTATGTGACTGGCCCAAGGTCACTCAGCAAGCTTCCATGGCAGAGTAGGGATTCGAACCTGGGCTTCCCAGATCCTAGTCCAACACTCTACCCACTAAATTAAATTAAATTTAAAAAGTAAAGCATTTGAACTCTGTGAGAAAATTTTCCTATACCACATTTTTATCTTACTTCTTCCACCAAGGAGTTCAATATGTTACACGAGGCATTTCTATCCATCTTTTTTATCATCACAACTATCCTGTAAGTGAGACTAGGCTAAAACACAGGCCTGGTGAACTTCACAGCCGAGCAGCGATTTAAACCTGGCTCTCCCCGATCCTAGTCTAAAATCCCTCATTTCCCCTAATCTATAATCCATTTTCAAAAACAGAGGTGCAGTTAAGCCAGTTCCGTCCCTCTCCCTGTATGGGTGAATGCGTGATGATCTGATTCTCTTAAGGCACTGGTTTTTCTGAGTTGTTCAAGAATATATTGATAAAACCATGAGAGCAAAAGGTGAGCACTTTATTCCTCAAAAACAAAGCTAATTTATACCAATTACATACTAATCACTGATATTCACAACGCATTACTTTCCCCCTCAATAGTTGTCATAGAGACTGGCGAGAATACACATTTTAGGAACAGGACCTGGCAGACATAAATTATTTACTTAATGTATTTTATATATGTAGCAGCCCTATTTCTGTCCATTGTGCTTGATGGAGAGCATGGATAAGCAGATTTCCCCATCCCATCCCTTTACTGTTAGAGACATTTCCTCCATACTACATTCAACTCCTCCTCAACTCACTAACATTTTTAAATTAGTTCAGAAAATGGAGCTTGTTATGTTCTGACCGAGGAACTGCACACGCGGTCGGCCAAACACGTGGCCAGGCGAAGCCGTCGAGCTTCGCTTCCAGAGACAATAGATCTTCCAGATCTTAAAAGGGACCAATGAGCAAGTCTGCATCATGGGATAGACAAACAGGGTGCAGGGACACTGTAAACAGCAAATCACGGGTGTTGGGTGTGTGCCTGGGTTCGGTCAAGAACGAGGATAAAAAGCGGACCTGCGAGTCCAGCTAATCAGTCTTGTTCTGACTTCTTAATAAAGTATGAGCTGTTTTCACTCAACATGTCTCTGACCTCAGTACTTTTCAGAGCTCATGCAATTTGCTGTGTTTTTCATTTCCTCCTGTTCATGGAAGCCTTCTCCCCCAGTATGTAACACACACTGGTAACATGCATTGGTAACAGTGCAAAAAAGTAGGGTTTATGTAAAAAATTGCCCTACCCTGGATAGCTTAGGCTAGCCCAATCCAGAAGCTAAGCAGGGCTGGCCCTGATTGATACTCAGATGGGAGACCACCAAGGGAGTCTAGGGTGTCCACACAGAGGCAGGCAAACCACCTCTGAACTTCTCTTGCCTTGAAAGGCTTTTGGAGTTGTCATAAATTGGCTGCAAATGAACAGGTTTTTTTTTTTTTTAAAGCATTTTACTGGTGCTCATATATGTTCCTGTGCAATGGTAAAACACCATGCTATGGGTATGATTTTTCACATATGAAATATTTTTTATATTGTTTTATCAGTATACAAGTGCAGATTTCATGATACGGAGCTGGAGATAAAAGGACACAAATTACATGAAGGAAAGAACCTCACTATGTACAAATGTGGATTTTTTTTTTAAAAAGTGGATTTCTATTTTATTTATTTTAGGGAATTTCTATCCCTCCTTTCTATTATTAAAATTAAATGCAAGGTGAATAATAGATGGGTTCTGCTTTAGAAACAAGTGCAAGAAACTTGGTACTACAGAATCTGGGGGGAAATGCTACTGAAGACCTAAGTGTATCTTGAAAACTTGCATACTTCCTTTTGGACCAGGTAAAGATGCTGTTTTACCCATTTGTTATGTGCTTCTTATTCAACAGATTTACTGAAAATACGTGGGAAGGTCTTTGCATGAACAGTGACATAACCTGCTACACCCCTCTGGCCCCCAAGAAACCCCAGTCCTCAGCATATCATGATCAATGGAATTTGGCTCTATGGGGAAAGGGTAAGTGGTTCTATGGGGAAAGGATAAGTGAGCCCTACTATCCTCCTAAGTGGCAGGTTCATAATCCAAACTGGTTTCTGCTGTAGGCCTTTTGTACTGTTAAGGGAGACCTTTTGGCTCTCTCTGTGCATCTGCTGAACCAACCGTTGTTTCGCTGCAATTTATTTATTTATTTATTTATTCATTTTAATTTAATTTCTAGGCCGCTCTCCCCGCACAGCAGGCTCAGAGCGGCTTACACATTTTAGTGGACCAAGTCCACAATAAAACAACAAAACTAGAGTACGCTGCTGCACTGGAACTCTTACAGTGAAATCCTCTGCAGTTACTCCAGTCTAAGCCCATTAAATCCAAGTGCTGAAAAAAAAATGCAGTGCCTGCCTATGATGATGTTAGTGTGCCAGCAGGGATGCCAGCCTCCAGGGGAGACCTGGGGATCCCCTGAAATTACAGTTCATCTCCAGACTACGGAGACCAGCTCCCTTGGAGAACAGGGATGCTTTGGAGGAGGGATTCTATGGCATTGTACCCCACTGAGGTCCCTATCCTGCCCAGGCTCCACCCCCAAGTCTCCAGGATCTGGTTCTGGGAACCCTTGATCTGGGAACCCTACCCCCCATCCCTCACCAGTGGCCGGGGCAGGGACCTGGCAACCCTATGTGTCAGCAATCACATGTGTGTGTGTGTGTGTGAATATTGTGCTTGGAGACACGCTCAGAGCAAGCCCAGCCCTAGTGGTGCTGCCTGTATCTGGCTGGTCTGGGGATGCAACAGCAGCATAAGCCACACATGCTGTCTTCTCCCACACCACTGGCCCAAACAGAGTTGCCAGTGCCTTAGGTGGCAAGAAAAATGGTCTGGGTTGTCACCGTAGGCACACATGGTGGGGGTTGCTTATCTCTGCTATCCTATTCTTAAACTAGATATGATCAACAACATGCAGAGGGAAGATCAGGCTTATAACGGCCGGCCTTGCCCAGTCCTCTCTGTGTTGGATGTTCTTGCCCTCATAATCTAATCCCAGGGAGCGGGGATAATGTAGAAAGAGTCTATATATATATGCAGCCTGCATGTCCAGATAGGGTTTATGCACAAAGAAGATCAGACTGTAGGAAGTGCCTTCTTCTACATGCTGATTGCACCTAGTTTAAAACATCTGCACAGGGCTTGTCGTTTCAGAATGAGAGCTCTTAGCTGGCACCAACTGGCTGTAGCAAGTGAAACAAAAATCTGAAATGCTGAGTACAAACCACACACCCTACAGTTGGCAGAAACTGGACCAAAGATGTTGGCGGGGAACCAGCTCGTGTTTACTCAGAGTGAAAAGGCTGGGTGTTCTGGATTGGAAAATGCATGTATGTGTGGAATGTCAACTGTCAGGATGAGTTTAGAAGAACACCATAAATAAAGGTCACTCAGTGCAAAGAACCTAAGAAGACTCAGCATCTCTTCTCCCCTCCCCAGCTAGCTGTTAAAAACAGAGTCCGCTTATGTTTTGGGGTGATGAATAGAAGACGAAACTTGCAAGACAGATGCATATACTGTTGAGATGATGGATGTTCCACTCAATATGTTTTTTCCTGTGCAGAAGTACAAGCTCTTGGCGTGTATCAGAATGTTCTAGATGCACTTTAGACTTGTTCACAACACTAACTGTGTCATACTGGGAGCGCCCTGCAAGAGTACGGGTGGGAACCAGAAGACTAGAGTCTGCATCCAGACCTCCAGTCTACAGTGTACATAGGGCTGCCACGTTCTCCCCTGGCCACCAGCGGGGTGGATTGGGAGGGTAGGGTTGCCAGTTTTAGGTTGGGATGGAGCCTGAGGAGGACAGGGACCTTCACGGGGTACAGTGCCACAGAGTCAACTCTCCAGGGCATCCATTGTCTCCATGGGAACTGTTTGCTGTAGTGTGGATATAAGCTGTAATTCAGGGAGACCCCCTAGACCTGGAAGCTGGCATCTCTAATTGTACGGGGTGCTTAGCAAGCACTAATGCAAAAGAGAAAGCTCCTGTGTACAGAAAATTATTAACTTCTAGGCCCATAAGCTTTTTTGGAGGGGGGGGTGTCTTTGTAATATTTTGCCTGCCTGCCACAGTTTTGAAGATACTATTGCCCCAGTTTTAAACTTGTGATGTGATTCATTTGTATTTACCTGGTTCAGAATACAAACTTCTTCAGCTCATAACAGTTTCAGCTGCATTAACATCTGAGAACTATGTTCTTCTCAGGCTTGGAAAATAATTCAAACGTCTGGGCACCCGCAAGTCAGCAAAGAGCTCTAGCCCATATAGATTCGAGGGGCACCAGAGTACTAAAGTGGGGGCCTCCATTGCTCTGAAAACTACATATCCCAGAGCGCTTTGTGCTTGGGACACTAAGTGAGCTGGTATATGACCAAATAGTGCCAAGGAGAACTGGCCTATCACCATTTTAAATGCTATCAACATAGCTGTTGACCTTTTGGATTATCAACAAAATTCATTTTTGGATGTGCATTCTGTTTGTTTTTTAAAATCCACCCTAAAACTCACTCTCTCTCAGTATGGCAGTTCAGTCCAAAATGGTGAGCAGCCCCCATCCTTCCATAAGGGTTAAGAAGAAACACAAAATATAACCCCCTAGACCTTGCTAACCAAACTCCCCCCAAGACACATACCCATCGGCTGAGCTAACCCAACAACTCGCCTGAGGAGGGGAATTGTTCTGAGAAAGTAGCCCATTGGCTGGTTGCTATGGAGACCGACATACCACAGTTCTGACCCTTGAGAGGTTTAGCACTCTCCTCAGCAGGGTTGCCAGCAGCTGGACTGCAGCTGTTACTGGGTAAGATCAGCCAGTGTGCGAAGCAGAAATCCCTACTGCTGCCAGTTTGCAGAACAGCCCCTGCAGTATTTACGCACTAAATAGAGACTCCTTTTGAAGAAGACGAAAGAATATTTGTTTATGGCCAGTGCTGTTGTCAAAGTGCAAAAAAACATGGGGCGGGGGGAGCAAAGAGCATTGATCACGCATCAAAGGAGCTTTGCAGTCCCATCCACAAATCAGTGATGGAACAATTTCTCCAGGAAATGCAGAGCTGAGGATAACATGGGAGGTTGCGGGTGCATTTGTTTATAATCATATCCAGTCATTTCTCATGGCCTGGATAGGGAGGGACATCAAGCCAACAAGACCCTTCGGTGCACATGAGAGCTATCCATGCGAGAGAGTCTCTCTGTGTCCTTTGGCAGAGATGTCCATCTTTTGACATGTTGGAGCAGAAAAGCTAACACCTCTGCAGCGACATCTCTAAACAGGAAAGCCTCCCAGCACTCTTTCTGCAGCTTGACAAAACACCTTAATGCTCCTGAGTGGGGAGAGAAGAGAACCTTGCCACTGCGCTTTGTTTCAGGAAAATCTTTATTAAATGTAATGGTTCTCATTTCAGAAGACTAAAAAAAATATAAAAATAGTGTTTAAGTAGAAAATTGTTCCATGTTGGACACTGCAGAGCCATTTACAAAGAGGGAAGGGGGAGAATGATTAATTTTTTTGTTTCACCTAGCCATTTTCTGTCATCCCATAATCCTTTGCTCTCCCCAAGTGGTCTTATGCATACAGCGCCAAACAGGCGCTGTGTATAAATGGAGAGCAGTGGGGCTCTGGTCAAGCTAATCTGTGCTGGGATTTTAAATAAATACACTAAATGGAAGGCGAGGGGAGATGAGGGGTTGTGTGTGTGTTTTTTGATGCAAGATTGCTGTTACCTGTGTCATCAATCAGAAACTGTGCAGAGTACAGAACACCATTCGATTCCATTTGTTCCGCCGTCTACACAGCACTTTCCAGTACTGCTGCAAGGAGTGTCAGGAGTTCTTCAGCAAATCTCCCACCCCCCATACAAACCAAGGCAAGGTGCAGCCTAGTTCTCCATTCATGCAGTTGGATGCCGTCTCTTGTTATCTTCCCACACAAAGTAGGAATGAGCAGATTTCCCCCATTCTGTTCCTTTATTACTTCAGAAGTCTACTCTGTGTTGGACTCCATGGCTCTTTAATTATGATCTAGCTATTAACATTTCTAAAACCCATTCCAGAATGGGAGCATGTGCATTTTCCACATAGATCCTTGAGTCAATTTGCATTCACTCGAGCACACACTATTGATGAGCATTAATAAAATACTGCCACCCCCCCAAAAGGATATTTTGATGCGATACAAGCCTAGACGGCTTCAAGAGGGAATTGGATAAACATATGGAGCAGAGGTCCATCAGTGACTATTAGCCACAAGGTACAGATAGGAATTCTCTGTTTGGGGCAAGTGATGCACTGTATTCTTGGTGCTTGGGGGGGGGGGGCAACAGTGGAAGGGCTTCTAGTGTCCTGCCCCCACTGCTGGGCCTCCTGATGGCACCTGGTATTTTTGGCCACTGTGTGACAGAGTGTTGGACTGGATGGGCCATTGGCCTGATCCAACATTGGCTTCTCTTATGTTCTTACGTTCTTATTGTACATGTGGTTATATCAAAGTTAGCCCTACCTGTGAAGGCCGGTTTGGGGCAGAAGAAGAAGAATCTCTAAGTACCAGTTGAAGGAGGAGAGTCACTTATGCCACACCAAGCTTTGTGGGAGGAAGGGCAAGATAAAAAATGTAATAAGACTTATTCCAAATCTGTTGCGCCTTAAAGAGCTTGCCCACGGACAATCTGCTCTTCCAGCAATGGAGTGGTGGTGGTAGTTAATGATGGTACCATAGACACATGCATGCTACACTTATGTTTTCCGCGCACACAGCACCATCTGAAAGACACTATTCCCTTCTCACACAGAAGCCGCTGGATTCTGCTACATGCAGCCGAATACTTCAGTTCTGCTGGGAATGAATACTACATTCAGATACCATGTGCTGCAAAACCACACCAGATCATTTGTATGTTTGACAGTCATTATACCCCAATACACCCCAGATTACGGATTGGAAGGCACATGATAGCACAACTAAGCTAAAACAGGTCTATGTCTGGTCAGTGGCTTAGATCCAACAGACCATTTCTGGCTGTGGAGTGCAACTTTCTCATGTCGCACATTCCCACTGCCCCTGGGGGTCTGTGAAATGTTCTGGTGAATCCAGGCTTGGATGGATAACTGCTTAAGTTCTGTGCCTTGACTTCTATGAAAAAGGGCAGGGTAAGCGCTCAGGGATGTTGTTAAATCAATAGTTTGACAGAATAAACCAGCACCACTGGTTGGATAGATCATGGTTGGAGAATGCAAGGTTTTGTTGCACAAAAGACTAGAAACAAATGCTGTCAGTCCAGGGCCACAGATGATATCAGTTAAACTGCGAGAAAGCACTGTCATGTTTCCCCACATAATTGTTTTGTTATTTTTTTCTTCACATACTTGCACACAACCATTTATTTCCCAGTCACAACTTCAGTTAAAGAAGGACTGTAGCTCAGCTGTCGAACACACATACAAGTTCATATACAAAATCCCCAGGTCCAAACCCCAGCAGGTTCACCATTTGAAAGAATTTAAATTAAAAAGGGCTGGGAAAGGGTTGCCAGGTCTACCTTGCCACTGGTGGGGGATGGGGGGGTTTAGGGTGGCCAGATCCAGGTTGGGAACTCCTGGAGATCTGGAGATGGAGCCTGGGGAGGCCAGGGACCTCAGTGGGTACAATGCCACCCCCAAGTCCACCCTCCAAGACACCCATTTTCTCCAGGATAACTGATCCTTGTAGTTTGGAGATAAGCTGTAATTCCAGGGTATCCCCCTTCAGGTCCCACCTGGCGTCTGGCACCTCTAGACCTAGATGAGTTGCTACTAGTTAGAGTCAGCAAAACTGGGCTAGACAGACCAGTTAACTGTCTCAGTAGAAGTCACCTTCACATGCTTATAGCCCACAGACAAAAGTGTACAAAACAAAACAAAAAGCTAGCATTTTTGAAAACTCAGCATACAAAGATGAGGCCACATTTTCTTAGGCGTTCAGCTCCCATTTACACAGCAGGATAAATTTTTCTGGGGAAGGGAGATGTCCTTTTGTGACACAAAGAGAAGATGATGCTTTTACTATTCTGTAGGAGCTCAACAACATCTGGATCTATTTTTGCACGCTCCAACCTTGAAGGTTCTAACTCGAAGTACACTTAGAAATCTTATTCACATAAAGAGGAAGGTCATTCTTAATCATTCAGACTTATTTTAGGCAAAGCCTTTCAGAGGGTTTTTTTTTAAATCAAAAAACCTCTCTTTCCCACCAAATGTTTAGCAGTCCCTGACCAAGCTGCTGTTTTTATACTGGGCGGAAATCTTGGCTGCTGATTTGGGAATTACATTTTAGGATTAGGGCTCATTGTTGCCTTATCTGGACCTGTTCTGTATTTTTATTCTTACTGTTTGTTGTTTTACGGGAATTGTACTCTGTTTTTATTTCATAAGCTGCCTTGAGGGCAGTTTGAGCTGAAAGGAAGGAATGAAATATTAAATAAATGAGAAAAATAAAAGGAGGGACACTGAAAGAAGTGGTAAAGCTGACCAAAAGAAGGGAAACACAGCAGAAACTGCAGGGACAGAATGAGACAAGCTGGCTAGAACAACTGGATAGAAAAACATGAAGTTGTTCTCATTTTCCCCTTGCTCCTGAGCATCCTTGGATCAGAAAGGAAGAAGGAGACTGGCACCATTCGATTTGAGAATATGCATCTTTCTAGATTACAGAAGTTGTTAAATGAAATTAAGCACTGAATTGACATTTAGCAGCATTACCCAAAAAGGAAATGATTTGGTGAAGGACTTTTGTCAGAGTGTGTCTGAACCAGAACTCCTGTTGCATTTCATTGTGTTATTTTCACACTCAGTACTCTCCTGTACTTGTTGTATAGGTCCAGTACATATGGGTGTTTCCCCTTTAGAACTGTGGGTTCATTTTTCTGATAAAGAACACTGAACTTGCACTCAATTCATGTTTACAAGTCAAGTGGAAGTCCACAAAGAACTGTGAGGGGAAAGGGTAAAGAACTCTTGTAGTCAACTTGACCTCTTTTCTTTACACTTTAACAAACTGGGGGATGGAATAGGTGAAAATTCGGGAAATGCAATTAACATCCAGACTATAACTGTACCACAATCAAAATGCAGAAAATAACCTATCCAGAAATAGGTTTGCCAGCCTGACACTGGCAGTCAGGGTAAGACGTCCTGGTGAGGGGATGGCCTCTTCAGTGACATGGTGAAATCACTTCATGTATAACCTGAAAATGATGTCACTGAGGGTGAATGCTAGATCATCACTCCTGTGTGGTGATGTCCCTTCTGGGTCATGGCAGAAGGGTGCTTGTGATGTCATGGCCCCCCTCACACCAGCCCACCAAGCAGCAGCAGGGGAAGAGGTTTGCAAGTGGGAAATCTCCTACCAGTCTGGGAGATCTGGCAACCCTAAACAGGAAGAGATGAAATGCTGTGGTACCGACAGTGGCCCCATGTCACTCCCACGACTCCCACTTAGCACTTAGATGCCATACCAAAACAGTTCCTGTTTTTCCAAACTTTTAAGTAAGGGGTTAATCTTTTAAAACGCCAATGTTTTTGTTGCAAACCATCTCCAGCAGGTCTCTGAAGAAGCAGTATACACATTTTCTTAAAAAATAAATACACATGCTCAGAAACTTGCTCAAGGATCCAAGTTTTGGGGAAAAATAAGAAACAAACGACACTTTCACCAGCTAAATCAAACTAGGAGAATGTGTCTGAGCATTTCCTTCCAAAATCCACTATTGCTTTAGTGAGAGGGAAAAAGCATCCTACCGGGATGCCTTTATTTGTCCAGTTACGGGACAATCTGAACTTGCCAGTGTGTTCTGCTGTTGATCACTTTAACAAGGTAAGATGATCTTTCATTCAGTGTCCATATTATGATGTCCTCTAAAAACATACATGATCCTTGTGCAAGGCTGTGATTTACGAGATGCTGATACTCCATTTTCTGTAGCTGACGTTCTCCAAGAGCTTTAGTTTAATTCACACAAGCTGAACTGAAATGCCTGAGTTCAGCTACAAGAATAAGATGTAGCTCCACCATCTTGTCTTTAGTAGGGTTGGGGACGAACCAGCTCACGAGCTAAAGTTCATGACAAATTTTGGCCAGTTTGTGCTTCGCAAAGTCAAGTTCATGTCAGGTCATCCGTAATGAACTTTCCAAGAACTTTCAAGCTGATCATGGAGGTTCATGCTGGTTCATGGGTGGAGACATTCCCAAACAATCAAATTGTTTACAGAACTTCAAAGCAACAACTTGGAGGGCATGTTGAAGAGCATCCAGGGGAAGTCCCCTGTGACTTTAATGTCTCTGGCTTACACAAGATCCATTCTATACACTCCTGAACTGTGTTCATTTTGATGGTTGCAGGTTCAGGAGGTTCAGGAGAGTATAGAATGGGTCCTGTGCAAGCTAAAGACATCAAACTTGCAGTAGACCTCCCGCAGATGTTCCTCTACATGCACTGTTTGGTGTCTCTAGCTTGCACAGGACCCGTTCTATATGCCCCTGAAGCTCAGAATTCAACAGCCTCTCTTGCCATTCACTTCTGAACACTGTAGAAAACACTTCCTTTCCAGAAGTTTATTCCCCCCATGAATGATCTCGTGTCTCCATTACTGGAAAATGCCCTGGATTTTTCCCTTTGAGCCTCAGAGAACTCAAATGGCTTCTCTACTCTGTCCCCAGCTGGCAAAGGCCATTCCCTTATTGCATAAATCAGGAGCTTCCTTTCTTCACAGTGATACTCATTAAGGAGGACTGAGAAGCCAGAAAATATAGTGCATTTTACCAGCCTAAACTGTACAATTGTGTTACCCACAGAGTTTAACTGGACCTATTTTCTCGATTTTCAGTTATAAAAACAACCCAATAAAATGAACGCGGAAAATATATTCATTAGGATTTACAATGCTCATTAAAGCTGCCTGTGTAGAAAACCAGGGCTGAGATCCAGAGGAGGAGAAAATGCAAATTATACCACAGGAGAAAAGGGGGGGGGGAGGACATTTCTTTAATCGTCCAATCAAATGCTAGCCCAATTATCTGTGGCTAGCCCAATGGGTTAAAATTATATTGTTCATCCTTTGACACAGTGAGAAGTCTAAAAAGTGTTTCATTTTAATAAAAATGAAATCTGGACGCTGCAGAAACCCGCTTTTCTAATGACATGTTTACACAGAAGATGACAATTTCTATTAAATGGTGATTACTATCAAGAACAAATTAAACTTTCTCAAAGTATATGGGTTAGAGATAATGGGAAAGAAGGGGAGAGGAAGTATGGGAGGTGTGTATATGTGTACATATCTATGCTCACCAAGAACAGTACATGTACACTGCCTATGTGTGTATGATTATAAAAGTCTTGTGCAGATGTTCACAACATGAAAAAATGAATATGTGGAGTGAGAGAAGAACATTCCATGTTCCAATTGGAGTGGCCAAAAACATAGGATTTTTTTGCATGCAATCTTTACTGTCCCTTTAGCACGGTGCCAATTGTATATAGGACCCTGAGCACACAAAATGGGAAGAAATTGAGGGCAATGCTAGCAGATACCCTCTACCATGGTGAGAATTAATTTCTGCATGAAATGAATGTCTGTAGGCAGCTTGGGTATAAATGTGTAGAAAAAGACAGTAGCCCATTACAAGGCTGAGTATACAAGTACATATACCCTGCATATATGCATGCACATCTGCTTGTATGAAAGAGCCAATGCATGGTCTCTTTAAAAATAAAATCAGGGATAGGTATCCAAGATAAATGTGGTATGTGTGTGTGTGCATGCATGCGTGTGTGTACACACACACACGTTCAGCCATACACACATTGACTATAACATTAAAAAACGCACCAAGAAGAATCATGTATATGCTGTACATAGACTGTATGCAGCATTGTGCAGACGACCCATCTGGGTGTTGGTTCATGGAGCCGGAGGGGGGGGGGCGCACAAGAGCACTGGCTCTGCCCGATTGGCACCACACCATGAGTGAACACATGGGTGGGTCTGCACAGGGCTGTTATGTTCACTGCAACATGTACAAGGCTACAACTCTTACCCATCAAGTGATATGACTATCAAGTATGACTATCAAGTGATATGACTATCAAGTGATATGACTATCAAGTAGCATTTGAATTTTAGCTACTGAGGAGTAGGGATGGGCATGAACCAGCTCACAAACTAAGGTTTGTGATGAATTTTGACCAGGTCGTGGTTCACAAACTGAATTTCGTGGCAGGTCAACTGGCATGAACTTTCCAGGAACCTGCAAGCAGTTCGTGGTTGTTTGTGCTGGTTTGTGAATGGATACATTTCCAGACAGACTGCTTCTGCTCAAGCTAAATATTTACCAAACTTCAAAGTGGGGGGGTCAGAACTTGGAGGGCCTGTAGAGGAACATCTGGAGGCATAGGCGTCAACTTCGGGGGAGCTGGGGAGCCGAACTTTTCCAGGAAGTGCTGAGCCTCCCTCGGAGACAATGGCCTTTGATGTCTCTGGCCCAGCCCCAGCCACCCCCCAGGAAATTGGAAAGTCTACGCCCTTGTCTGGAGGAGGTCCCCTACAACTTTGATGTCTCTAGCTATACACTCCTGAACCTCCTGAACCTGCGCTTGTCATTTCACCCCAGGAAGCACTTTACTGGGGGCACTTTATTTGATGGGCTGTAACTTGGATCCTGTAAATCCACTCTTCACCAAACTTGGAGGGCAGGTAGAGAAGAGTCAGCTGAAGATCCCCTATGAGTTTGGTATCTCTAGCATACCAGAAGGATGTTCTACTGCATCACGAACCACACAAACTGAACCAGTTCATTTGGCAGCTAAAAGTTTGTGACAGTTTGTGAACTGCGCACACCATGAACCACGAGACGAATAGAACCACATTTCCTGGTTTGGGCCCATCCCTACCAGGTGTGGCTTCTTGGGCTGCATTCCATATTCAGGTTTTTGATCTACCACACAGCAAGTGTGCTGCCTCCTGAAAATATAGATTGGGAACAGTTAAGGAAGTGTAGGATGCCCCCCCCCCCTCTGTATCACGTAAAGGAAAAAGCAACAGCTTCTGCATATGTGTACAGGTGAAAATTCACACCGTGGATACATGTTTCGTACATTATGTATCCACCCTCCAAATAATCCATCCCCCCCCCACACACACACACAGGAACTGACTTCTGTAGTCTGGGAATGAGCTGTAATTCCAGGGGATCCCCAGGTGCCATCCCTAGTTGAGAAGGACCCAGGTTAAGGTTCTGTCTCACAGAAAAACCAGTTAGACTTCTACACATAGCAGGGCCTTCTCTTCTGCAGCCCCAGAGCTCTTTGTCTTGAGAGGTTCTAGTAGTTCCAGCCATTAATACTTGATCCTACCTACTCTGCTCTTATCCTACCTACTCTGTTGCCTAGTTTTTTGAACAGTGGGGGGAAAGTTAATTGTTTTAAGGTGAAGACCCATAGCTGGTTGTTTTACAGTTTTATTAGGTAAGGTTGGAAATGTAAATCAGGGCTCATTTCATAGCTGGAGCTCCTTTGCATATTAGGCCACACACCCCTGATGTAGCCGATCCTCCAAGAGCTTACAGAGCTACTGTAAGCTCTTGGAGGATTGGCTACATCAGGGGGTGCAGGCTAATATGCAAAGGAGCTCCTGCTACAAAATGGGCCCGGAAAATGTTAACTGCTTTATAATGTCGTACACCAACTTCAAAATCCTTGAAAAAGTCTGACAAGTTTTGTAAACAAACATTTGCTCTCAAGGCAAATTTGCTTTCAACACAGAATACATATAACAAGGCTAGAATTCGGCCCACTTATTCCACTGTTCCAATTGCCACTCAATGGAAAAGTACTCCCTTGATGCAAGGATAATACAGGCCCTTTCTGCATGCGTATTTACCCCACCATTTTTCCATACCCAATTCTGTTTGCTTTTACTCTGGATTAAGTGTTTGCAATTCTATACCTCTGCTTCCCCCACCCCCACCCCACCAAGGAATCACAAAGTATATGAATCATGCATTTGGCATCTACAACCAAAATCCACAGTTTTTGTTTCTTTGTTGTTTACATCACTTGTGTCCTCTGGAGGGTTGTGTCCAATTGCCAACTATTTGACAGGGGTCATTTCGTAGAAAAAGAGGTGCAAAAGCTCATTAGCATAACTTATTTGCATATGCCACACCCCCTGACAAAAGGCAGGCATGCAAGCATGCCTGGGTTCCCTGCCTGATCTTCTCCAGGTGCCCCATGGCTGAGGGGAACCTGGAGAAGATCTGGCAGGGAACCCAGGCATGTTTAAAATGGCTTTCTTTCCTTCCCCAATCCGGGGAGTGAAAGAAAGGCATTGAAACATCCCCTCCCCCCCCCCTTTCCCTCCACTCTCCGATGTTTCTCCCCAGTAGTGGAGAAGCTCAGATAGGGAAGGGAGGAGGAGGAGGCATGCTTCCATGCCTGCACTTCCCTTCCCCAGCCAGCCTGCTGTGGTGGGCGGGTGGGCGGCGGGCTGGCTGGAGAAGCAATGGACAGGCATGCAAGCATGCCTGGGTTTCCTGCCTGATCTTCTCCAGGTGTCCCATGGCTGTGGGGCACCTGGAGAAGATCAGGCAGGAAACCCAAGCATGTTTAAAATGCCTTTCTTTCCTTTCCCCAGAAGGCATTTAACCCCCCCCCCCCACTTCCCCGAGTTTCTCCGCAAAAGCAGAGAGGCTCAGGGGAAAAGGGGGGATGTCTTCCTGCCTGCCCTTCCCTTCCCCAGCCACCCGCCATGGCGGGCTGGCTGAGGAAGCAAAGGGCAGGCATGCAAACATGCCTGGGTTCCCTGCTCCTGGGCTTGTTACTCCCAGAACGCAGTTCCTGCTCGTTCCCCTTCAAAATGACCCCCTGCCGAGTGTGCACATAAGGGATGGGGCACACTGCATCCTCCCCTTTTTCTCCTCTCCTCCCTGCTCTCCCAACCCCATTCAGCTCACCACCACTGGGCTACTCTTTCAGTCCCCTTCCCTACGGCTCATTTGAGGCACCAGCAAAAAGCCATGGGGAGCTGTTTGTAGCTGTGGGGAACTCTCCCCTGCTGCTCCAGTCACAGTGGGTCTCCCTGGCTGTGGTGGGCTCTGGATCTCAGCCAATGAGCCTTGGGAGTGGGAAGGGTTCGACACCCTCCCCCCATTCTCCCTCCCCCCATATGTGGAGTTTCAACACTGCTGACCGTGCTCTTGGGGTTTTTTTGTGATTGTGATTCTCTTGGGTTTTTTTGTTTTAAATTTGTTATTTTAGGAGAAGCCATCTCATGAGTTATTTTTGCCCACTGAAGCATTACATAGAGAGACCTTTCCCATCCTGGTGTCAATTTCATTCTGTGCTGACAATCACCCCCTTTTATTTTGTTTTTTTTGTCCATCCCAGTTCCACCCCTCGCTTCTCGCACCTTCCGCTTAAATCCTCCTTTTTCGGTTCTGTGAATTAAACTTCTTTCTCCCCAAAAGTGAATCAAAGAAAGAAAAATAAAAACAGATCAAAGCCCAGCCATGCTGCTGATTGCCCTCCACTGGTTCCAATGGGAGAGGCAAGCGCAGAGCCTTGGCCATTTCATGGAATGCAGAGAACCTTTTGACTTTTGGCCAGGACTCCTGTTGCCTCCCCCAGGAGAACTCAGAAGGGGGTGGGCAGAGGAGTGGCCTCTGAGGGGGCTGGAAAAGGGGCAAGGGAAGAGTGGCCTCCAAGGGGGCTGGAAAAGGGATGGAGATGCATATTTCAAACAGTCGATTCTACATGGCATTAATCCAGCATGGAGCCAGATGGAGGTTTAAAGTTCACCAAAAAGCAGCATTCAGACAACCCATGGAAACAGCGGGAGGAAGCCAAATTGAGAGCTGAACAATGTAGAATTAAAAAAAATAACCCGGGGAGGACTTCCGGCAAGACTTGCGATCACGGCGGACGTGCTCCTCCGCATTTGCGGGGAGCGCGATCCGTACCCGGCAGGAAGAAGGGGCTCCGGACTGGTGCCGAGCCCCCAGAGACCCCAGTGAGGGGGCTCTGCCTGGGGTGGCCCGAAGGGGATCTCTCCCTACGGTGGCGACCGAGGGATCGAGGTCCCTTTTCATCACCCCCATAGGTTCCCCCGTCCGTGGGAGCCGTATGGCTAGAAGCGCAAATCCATGAAGCAGCAGAGAGTGCAAAGCTTTGAAGCTTGAATTTATAGTTACGCATGGAGAAAACGTGAGTCTGAAGTAAAAACAAACAGAACACAGCGGGAAAGGCGGGTGGAGTGAACCCCCCCCCCTCGAGATCGGCGTACTTACGAGACTCTTTACGTGGCGTTACTGCATGAAAAAAAGTACGTTCGGCTTGCTAGATGGCAGCATCGCGCTTTAGAGGATATGAACTTTAAAAAGTTATAAGCGCAGTCGTAGAATTTGCTTCTTTCGTCCATCTTATCTAACTATCAACAAAAAGCGCAGCCTCAACAATGGCGGGGAAACCGAAACCTTCCCCCAAACTAGGAAGTACAGCTCCGAGTTCAAAGGTTGATACCACAGAGATGAGCACTGTGTTCTCCTCATTATTGCGACCTCTAGTGGACCAAATGACAGCTCTCAACGTTAAGATGGACAAAATGCAGCTGGAACTGAAGGAGTCGAATAAAACCACAGAGAAGCTGCAGCGAGAACTTCTGGAAGTTAGGACTTCGGTAAAAAATCATGATTCAAGGCTACAAAAAGCGGAGAAAGAAAAGGCCTTCCATTCTGATCAGCTCTTGAAACTACAGATGGAAAGATCGAATTTTTTCCTAAGACTTCAGAATGTGCCAGAGGATAAAGGAGAAGACCTTAAAAATCTACTAAGTGAAGCGCTTGAACCAGTAACAGGCTTAAAAGCAGCGGAAATAAAAAGCGGCATGGATATGGTTTACAGAACCTATCCAGAATATACCAAAAAGAATAGCCTGCCTGGTGAGATTTTGATAAGGTTCTCCAAAAAGTCAACAAGGGATGTGGTGCTTAGGACCACAAATAAAGTGGTTCTGAAGATCAAAGGAAAAGAAGTTAAAGTGATGAAAGATATTCCATTCGAAATAAGGAAAAGAAGGAAAGCCTATGGAAAACTGACATCTTGGCTACAGTCTGAATCTATTATCTACAGGTGGAACGTTCCGGAAGGACTGAGCTTCAGCATCAAAGATAAAAAATATAAGATTGACTCTGTTCAACAGGCAAAAAGTTTTTGGGAAAAAAGCAAAGAAAAGAAAAAAGAGAGAGACTCAGATGGTTCGCTGGCATCGCAAGAAAGTATGTATGGATTTGATAGCTCAAAGAGTGAAGAAGAGATTTCTGACTCGGAAAAAGGAGCAGCAGCTCCAAAGGTACAAGAAGAGACTGTTAAGACAAGAAGAGGACGAAAGAAGAAATAAGGGCTGAATTGTTTTTGTTGAAAATTGCACTTATATATTTTATATAATTTGTATAATTAAACATTCCTCCAAAAGAGCATGTCTGTCAAATAGCTTTTTTATTTTTCTTATATCATCAGTAACAATGTTAATTGAAAATCAACCAAGGTTTAAAATGCTTCATATGTGTTAGTGGTAAGGTAATATTAAGCAAATGCTAAAGCACACTCTGTATAAGGTAAATGTAGCTTAGAAAGTAGCGATGTAGAGGTAATAACAGAGAAAATCAATAAAAATCTTTTAATTAAAAAAAAAATAACCCGGGGAAACTGAAGAGCTGGAAACTGGAGGCAATGCAGAAATAAAAAAATATATGGCAACTTGAAAGAGGGAGGCAATGCAGACTGCAAAAAATGCCGTGACACATCATGGCTGTAACAGTGGGGTAAAACCCAGTGCAGAAACACCCACAGACTACTATGTTAAAATGTACTTAGCTTGACTAGCACTACTATCCCTTCAGAATCCTTATGAACAGTTCCTATTTTAGAAATTCTGCCAGCAATACGAGATGAGGGAAAAGCAGAAAAACCTATTCCGGATTGAGGCTGTCCACATTTTTTGCGAAAGCAGCATTCCTCTTTTGAAACAAACTGCAATTAGCCTTGATGTCAGTTTCAGATTGTGCGGTGGGAAGGGTGGCACGGAGCGACCACCAGTGCCTTCATCTTCCCCAAAGAAAATTCTAATGAGGGTAAGTAGTTCTGCAGGGATGATGCGGTGTTCTGTTGTCATCGCTACTACTATGAAAACTGAAGCTGTTGTGCAAGACAAAACAGAAGCTATAATGACCATTAGGCATTAATGACTTGTCTGGCAAAACCGTTTTTAATAATTAAAATAATGAAAATGACCCAACCAGATACCCACAGTTCTAGTGTGTGCCCATAAAAGTGCCCAGGGGGCCTCGGGCATTTTGCTCTGTGGACAAAATGAATGATGGGACAGCTCATAAAGGAAGCAACACCAGCAAAAGGAGAAAAGGTTGAAGGCTGGGAGCTCCACCAGTGGTGAACAACCATTTTCATAAATTTCTCTTTCTCTTTTATTACAATACAGTCAATGTTTTTCAGAGGGAGAGAGAAAATGGATGAATTGCAAAATATTATTCTAGCTGTGATTTTTTTTAAAAGATTAAGACAATATAACATGACCATCTTAGAGCTAAACACTGTAATCTAGTTTGGTTTTCTTTTTAATGTAGACATAGCCATCCTATGCTTGATAAAATATGTGGGCAGAAGGGGGTTAAACCCTCCCTCTGTTTTTTGATGTGGGGGGGAGGCATGCTACAGAGATCTCTCACTTAAACACACAAAGATGTTGCACTGTAGGGGAAAACATACGGGTACCAGTAGGCGAACAGCAGCTGGGGAGGGTGGAATAAGAATTTGAATCAGAAAATGGCATAGGGGAGAGGTTAGCCTCCTCCAGTTCCAGCCTTGATCCAACCCCTCCCTTCCTTCCACATTTGCTTTTGCCTTTAAAACACCACGGGAGATCCTGATAACAGACATCCTGCCCTGTATAGTTTGAGCCTTACATCATCTGGAAAATCTTATTGTGGGGATTTTGGGATGTTTCCACATGACAACCACAAAAACCATTCAGCATCTTGTTCAATACACATATATGCTAAGGTGTATGAACTCTGGATCTGTTCAGTAGTGACTGTACATTACCTAGTGTGCATGTCACTATGCACTAGTTATGCCCCACCCTTTGTGATTCCAGCAATACCTTCCAGTCCTCACCCTTCCCCTCCACCCCACAAAGCAGTGGAAAAACCCTTGAGAACACACCTTCCCCTCGGCAGTAAAACCAGAGGGAGGGAGAAGCCCTAGCAAAGTCCTTCAGGCTTTGGACTTTCTGCTGAGGTAAGGGGAATTACCCACCCACCCCTGTTGCTCTTGTCTTCATTACCATTGAGGCAGAATCTGGGGATGGGTGGTGCATATGTAAAAAAACCTGCCATAAATCAACACTTGGGGGATAGGGTTGCCAACCTCCAGGTGGGGCCTGGGGATCTCCCACTTTTACAACTGATCTTCAGCTGACAGAGATCCGCTCACCTGGAGAAAATGTCTGCTTGGGAGGGTGGACTCTATGGCATTGGACCATGCTGAGGCCCCACCCATCCCCAAATCCTCCCCTCTCCTGGCTCCACCCCCAAAGTCTTTAGGTATTTGCCAACCCAGACCTGGCAACTCTAGGGGGGGACTACAACTGTAACTGGGAAAACATGGGAATGTCACGGCTTGGGATGAGCACTGCCCTGTATTTCAAGAATATTATGGATGAGTCTCAAACCAGTCAATCATGATGACTTCTGCAACACAAGAGACTAGTATAGCCTCTGGAAACTGGTGGCAATAAACACTCACAACTTTCAGAGAAACTGGGATTCCATATTTGACCACCACTGCCCAAATATGCAAAATGCATCTCCTCTTCCCACTTCACTGAGTCCTCAGTGACAATTGAAGCCCAAAGGCAAAGAACCCCTGGTGTAACATTAGGTTCAAGAGACAAAGCCAAACAAGAAGCAGCATCTCAAAGACCGGGATATACGGAATGCACAAGCATAAAGAATAAGACATTTCTCATTCCCAAGCATGAATTTTTTTTTTTGCCTTTTCTAAAACCGAGTAATCACTATGATCCCCTAAAACATTTTGAATTTTGTTGCTGTTGAGTAAGTTGGTTCAAAAATGATTTGGGATTCTTTTCTTCCTGTCTGAACAGAACAAACGCTGCTGTTTTTGTCCTCTGCCAGTATGATCTCAAACATATTATGCCAGAATCCGAGCTACATAGGCTGGCCTATTACACAGAGTTACAGAAAAAAAGAATGTCAATATTCAGTTTTAATATCTGTTCCTTTGTATGGAAGCACAATCAAAGGAGAGCCCAGATACTAACAGTTTCAATGCAAGGCCTTAAACTCAAAGGCACATCTCCACACAATGTCTATGAAGATTTAATAATAGTAAAATTAAAATTGTAACTGAAGCATAATGAAGAATTTATTACAAACAGGCGTGCAAACGCCAAGATTGGCCTCTGTGGAATAGCGATCGCTTCACAGCAACGGTAAACAATGCACAGAAATGCAACTTAATTATCTTCAGATTCAAAATACACAAGCAGATGCACAGACAATCCTCCGAAGGAGGCTGAGGCAAGGGGGGGGGGGGCTTTGCAAAAGGGCTGTCACACACCATCATTCCACAGGGGGAAAGTTCATCCAGAGTTTTTAGTCAAGTACTGGTGTGTGGCCGAAGCAATCAAATTTTTTTGAGCAACACAAGGGGCAACACAAAGTGCACTTTACAGAATGGAGGATGGCACAGAGTTATATCCCAATGCTGTTACATTTTTAAGCACAAAAAACCCCTGGTCCAACTGTTAGAGGAACATGTGGAACTTTGAAATAGGGCCAGAGGGTATACATTCATGCATTCGATTGTCTAGCTAGCTAGCTAGCTACATTATAAGAACAGGCCGGGAAGGAGGGGGTCCTAGTTGTTCTAATATCACTTAAGTCATTGCAGCATATTATGCCCCTAGTCCAGAACTCTGGAGAGAGAGAGAGAGAGAGAGAGAGAGAGAGAGAGAACTGATGTGATTTTGTTTTCCCTGTTCACTTGTATGGAGGAGATAGCTTTGCACAAGAGCTTCCCTTTGCCCGCCAAGAGTGTTTTCTCCACTGAATTGAATGGGGAATCCTAGCATCTGCAAAAAAATTCTTCATTGTGCTGCAGTTACCATTTTAATTTTACTTGCAGATTTTGTAGTTGGAAGGAACTAGTGGATTCTATCACGGACAGGTTGGGACAAAATATCATAATTTTATCACTTATTTATTTAGAACATTTTAATGCCACCTCTCCTGTAACCTGTGGTTTGTTTGTTGGTTTGTTTTTTAAAAGGTCCCTTAATTAAAAGCCTGGTGAACAGAAAGGTTTTGGCCTAAAACCTAAAAGAAACCTAGGTCCCAGGCAAGCTTCAAGGGGAAGGGCATTCCATAAGCAAGGTGCTCTACTGAAAAGACCCTGTCTGGTTGCTGCCCACCTTACAACTGAAGATGTGGGCATAGAGAGCAGGATTTGTGAGGCAGATCTTAAACGGTGGGCTGAACGACATGGGAGGAGGAGGTCGTTCAAGTATCCTAAGCAGGGGTCCTTTCGTAAAAAAAGAGGTGCAGGAGCTCATTAGCATAACTTATTTGCATATGCCACACCCCCTGACATCACCGGAAGTGATGATGTCATCGGCAGTGTGTCAGAAGGCAAGAAGGGAGGGAGGGAGGGGGAAGGAAGGAAAGGAACAGGAAGGTAGGTAGGTAGGTGGGAGAGAGAGAGAGAAGAAAGGAAGGAAGGAAGGAGGGAGGAAGGGGGGAAGGAAGGAAGGAAGGAAGAAAGAAAGGAACAGTAAGGTAGGTGGGGGGAGAGAGAGAGAGAAGGAAGGAAGGAAGGAAGGAAGGAAGGAAGGAAGGAAAGGAGAGGGGAAGGAAGGGGGAAAGGAAGGAACAGGAAGGTAGGTAGGTAGGTGGGGGAAGAGAGAGAGAGAGAAGGAAGGAAGGAAGGAACAGGACGGTAGGTAGGTGGGGGGGGGAGAGAAAAGAAAGGAAGGAAGGGAGAGGGGAAGGAAGGGGGAAAGGAAGGAACAGGAAGGTAAGGGCTCTCTGGATGTCTAGAGTTCTGAAGTTGGAGAAGGGACAGATGTTGGCAGTAGGGGGGGTGAGGGACTTCTCCCTGGGGGGGGGCGAGGTTCTTCTCCCGGGCTGGGGGCGCTCGCCGCCAGGCCCGGGAAAGAAGATCTGGGGGGGGGGGGCGAAGGACTTCTCCCGGGCTGGCGGCGCTCGCCGCCAGGCCCGGGAACGAAGATCTGGGGGGGGGGGGGCGAGGGACTTCTCCCGGGCTGGCGGCGCTCGCCGCCAGGCCCGGGAAAGAAGATCTGGGGGGGGGGGGCGAGGGACTTCTCCCGGGCTGGCGGCGCTGGCCGCCAGGCTCGGGAACAAAGATCTGGGGGGGGGGCGAGGGACTTCTCCCGGGCCGGCGGCGCTTGTCGCCAGGCCCGGGATGGGTCTGCTGGGGGGGGGGAGCGAGGGAGCATCTGAGCGGGGGGGGGGGTGGGGAATTCTCCCGGGCTGGCGGCGCTGGCCGCCAGGCCCGGGAAAGAAGATCTGAGCGGGGGGGGGCGAGGGACTTCTCCCGGGCCGGCGGCGCTTGCCGCCAGGCCCGGGTTGGGTATGCTGGGGGGGGGAGCGAGGGACGTCTCCCGGGCTGGCGGCACTCGCCGCCAGGCTCGGGAACGAAGATCTGGGGGGGGGGGCGAGGGACTTCTCCCGGGCTGGCGGCACTTGCCGCCAGGCCCGGGAAAGAAGATCTGGGGGGGGGGCGAGGGACTTCTCCCGGGCCGGTGGCGCTTGCCGCGCGCCCGGGAAGGGTCTGCTGGGGGGGAGGGAAGGGTGAGCTGGGGGGATGGGAAGGAAGGGCCTTCTCACCAGGCCGGCGGAGGAGGCTTTCTTCCGGCTCCGCGCCGAAGCGTGGGCCGGGAAAGCGAGCTGGGGGGCGGGGCTCTATCAGGTGCCCGCCCCCCCGGCTTCCCCTCCCGGAGCGGCGCTCCGGCGCGCCCCGGCCCTAACGGAGCCCTGATCCTAAGCGGAGAAAGCAGGTAATAAAGAGAGTTCCTGCTTTTTTAGCAGTATCAGAAAAAATAGTGGTACGGCAAAGGCCTTTAAACAGATTAACCAAATTATTATTGTTGTTGTTGTTGTTGTTGTTGTTGTTTCTACCCCACCCTCCTAACCAAGGCCAGCTCAGGGCAGCTTACACAAAAGCAACACATAGTTTACAATAAGATGTAAAATATAAATTAGATTAAAACAATTTAAAACCGTGTAGTAAAGTGCTAGAGACAAATCAAAATAACAAAAGAGGAGTTGAGGTTTGGTGGCAGAAAGTACCCTTAAGTTGCAACCAACTTATGCTGACCCCTTGCAGGGTTTTCAAGGCAAGAGATGAACAGAGGTAGCTTGCCGTAGCCTGCTTTTGTGTCTCTGGTATTCCTTGGTGGTCTCCCATCCAAATAGAAGAAGAAGGGAGAAGATAAGAGATTGGATTGGATTTATACCTCACCCTTCACTACCTGAAGGAGTCTCAGAGCGGCTTACAATCCCTTTTCCTTCCCCTCCCCACAACAGACACCCTGTGGGGTAGGTGGGGTTGAGAGAGCTCTTTTGAGAACTGTCCTTGAGAGAATAGCTCTGAAAGAACTTGTAACAGGCCCAAGGTCACACCAGCAGCTGCATGTGGAGGAGTGGGGAATCAAACCCGGTTCTCCCAAATTAGAGTCCGTGCTCCTAACCACTACACCAAACTGGCTCTACTAAGGCCGACCCTGCTTAGCTTCTGAGAGCTGACAAGACTGAGCTAGCCTTGGCTATCCAGGTCAGGGTCAGCTGAAATTTACGTATTAAAAATTCTAGAGGAGATCCCAAGGAACAGCATTATGTTCCTCCAGGATACACCTCCTCCGACACACTGTAGCATTAAGCAACCCACCAAGATGCTAGTTTTCAGCAACTGTGCAATTGATGGCCTGTCAATTTCAGAGAGCAAGGGAATTCCAGAAAACACTGGAGCACATACTGAGTCACTTATCAGGTCAGGGGATTTTCAGGTTTACAGAATGAAGAAAGAACAAAGCTTGGCTTGCAAAGCTGTGGTACATCAATTTTCTGAAGAAGAAGCTCAACAGGAAATACATTCAGAAAACGAGTTCATACCTCCAATGCAAAACCCTCCTTCGTATTAAAATAGTAGAAAGCCCAGCAGGTAGATTTAAATATACACTGACAATGATTTTTATTAACTCCTTTCTCCAACTTATATGTGCTAACGTTTAATTTGATAGCATATGCATTAAAACATTTTGTTTATCTCAGTAGCTCTTTTCACTGTCCTTCATAAAGAGGGTATGGAATAAAAATTAAATTAAGGAGCTTTTTGCATAGGTGGGTGAAAAGCTGTGTTTTCGGAAGTCAGTAGAAGGTTCCAAAACATTCCCTGGATTTCATTATCACTTTCCTTCTTCAGTCCTTCAGTCTACAATGCCTAGCGCTCAGAATTATTCCTAGCATCAGGAAACAGGCTACGTAATTCCTTTAAAGCACAAAACTCTTTGCAGTATTTTTAAAAGTTTTAGGCAAAAAGTGAGTGAGATTTAGGCAAAAAGTGAGTGAGATTTAGGCAAAAAGTGAGTGAGTGAGATTAAAGCCCATTCTAGTTGACCATAGAGCTGAACTGAGCAAAGTAGAGACAGAGGCCGAAATCTCTGCAGATGTATATGTATGTCTTTCCCACAGTTATCACTGGCGTTTCATTGGTTTTTTAACATTAGCCATAAGTAGGATGCAACTTGACTGCACTTTCCACACACACAAGACCTTGGGGCCCTTAATTTAAGATTCTTATCTGGACTCCTGAATTCATGGCAGCCAATGTGTACATTGGAGGCCCCCAAGGAATACTGAAGGTTGGTGTAGCACAGGGGTCAAAGACCATGCAGTACGAGCTTTAACTCAATATCATAGTGGCTAAAACCCGTCACTGACATTGTTTCCCGCAGGCTCCACCTCCCAATTTACATCCATTTTCTCTTCAGTCTGCACAAACTGCATCAAAAATAGGCATGCAGTGTGCCAATGGGTATCCTACAAAAACAGGCTCACTGACTGCATAGACAAGTCAACATGTGTAGGGTTTGTATAGAACTGTACACTGAGTGTACATTAAAAAGGGCAAACCACTATAATCCCACTCCCTGCAACATTCAGACTATGCGTTCAGGAAGACATTATTATTTAGGACCAATTCATATTATTGCAGTTGGACATTGGAATTCACAGGCCTCCCCTCCAGTGGGGAAGGTAACATAGGGATTTATTGCCCATCCTTCAGACAGGAGTAGCTAGGGCTGCCAAGTCAGCCTGGGGGGCGTGGGATCCCCCGCTAAAGGGGTTCCCAATCCGCCAGCCAGCATTTGGCCGGTGGGGGGAACCCCACCCCCGACATCGTCCAGCAAGGACGACGTAATGACATCACAAAAAGTGATGCAGCACGTTGGGGGGTGTTGCCATAGAGTTTTGGGGCGATTGCCAGAGCGTCGCCCTGGCAATGCCCCCAACATGCTGCGTCACTTCCGGTGACGTCGATGGGCGTGCGCGCAGAAGAAACTCCCGGCGGCAGGAGGACTCCCCCCCGCCGGTGAGTTTTCAATACTTGGCAGCCTTAGGAGTAGCAGCTAGATCAAGAACACCTGCTGTATACACAACCGACATGCAAGTGGAACTGAAGGGTGAACTGGGATAAAAAGTTTCCATTCTCTATGGAAACATTTCCCGTACTTCTGATATAGCATCAAACCAAAAGGGCAAATGAGACTTGTTTCCTGACTCATTCTCAGGAGCCAGTTTACACTATCTGGGAGCCACATGTCCCAGTGAACTACGACAATGAGACATACATCTCTAAAAATGAGGAAATATGTATAGATACATACCACAGAGTTGTATTAGCTGCAACTCCTTGGCTCAGGCTCAATGAACATTTGGTACATGTCTCCCCTAAGCCTCTGACAGTGTTCAATAAACACCACGTGTAGGACACAAAATGTGAATCGGTACTCACAGTAGACCTTGGCATGATTTAGTACCTTAATACGTTAATAAGCCTAGTTCTAGTTCAAATTAAGCAACAACTATATGTAGGTTTTGTGTGGTATGAGTTAACACAGGATGTGCAGGAGCTGATTTTCTAGGGACATAAAACTGGAAAAAACATGGAAACCATCTTTCAGATTAGAACTTTTCTTTACAACCACCGCACAACATGCCTCAAACTGAACCAAATTGTTGGAATGCTCTATTTAGTATGGCCACCAACCTTCTGGATTCAGTCAAAACGCATTGCTCCTACTAGACATAGGGTTGCTAACCCTGGGTTGGGAGATTCCTGAAGATTCAGGGGTGAAGCCTATTGGGTTAAATGTAAAAAAAAAAATCAATTGCCTGGGAAGCACAGAATCTTTACTTTCACAGTATTCTCAGTTCTCCACATTTCCCAGTTAAGGGGAAAATGCTGTTCAAACAAATTACAAAGATGACCTGACTCCAGTGGAAACAAGAGAAAGAAATTTTACTTACTAAAATAGAAGCACATCTTACATGACACATTCGTGTGGGTACATTTAACTTATGAACAAATTAACTTCAAAAAAAATTAACTTGCTACAGCTCTTAGCCCAGGTAAGAGAGAGAAGAAAAGAGGTCCTATATAAGATAAAACAGAAGGCAAGCAATGATCAAAGAGGCTCAACATCTAACCCTTGAGAGGGTGGGGCCAACTGCCAAGTGTAGGAGAGAGATAGAGAGAGAGAGAGAGAGAGAATTCTCTTAACCTTTTCCCACCCAGACCCTCTTGCATGCAGTCATACTATTCAACAAAGCCAGGGTAAGGTGGGAGAGGAAGGACCCAACAGGGCATCCTATCATGGAGTCCAACCCTCTAAAGCAGCCATTTCTCAAGGAGTACTGATCTTTGTGGTCTGGATACCAGTTGTAATTCTATGAGATGCCCAGGTCACACTGGGAGGTTGACGACCCTAACAAGAAGGAAGATCAACGTTACATGGCTTAAGGATGCATGAAATACCACCTGCAAGTCACAAAGAGCTCAATACATGCTAGATAGAGGATGGGCTGTAGCTCAGTGGTAGAGCATTTGCTTAGTATGTTGAAGGAACCAGACATCTCCAGTTAACCGGGATCAGGTAGTAGCTGATTTGGAAGATCTCAGACTGAGACCCTGGAGAGCTGCTGCCAGTCCTACTAGACAACAGTAATCTTGATGGACCAAAAGGTCTCATTCAGCCGCCCCCCAACTCAGACACAGCCTGACCCACCTACAGCTCCACCTCGTTGGTTCCTCTGGGCTTCCTAGGTCTGGCCAACTTCTCTAGTTTCAGCAGCTTCATTGCTGCCTTTCTCAGAGGGTCTGTTTCATGGAAAGGGGTATGTTGCCACTGAGTGAGATGTGATGTCATATCATAACCGTCTGCACTATGGGCCATTTAGTTCTCATCCAGGTTTTTTCTGGACCGTGTAACTAATGTGAATTGTGCACCCATGACACAATTCAAAACCTTCCTCCTTTTCCCACAGAACGGCGGGTCCTCAGAAGAATTAGCAAAGAGTGGGTTGTGCATGCTAGAGGAAAGACATCATTCAGTTGGTTGCAACCAATAGTCTATACAATGGGAAAAAAAAGTCAGAGAGTCTTGGGCTGCAACAAACAGCCAGTGTACGGGCAGGGCAACCAAGGGTACAGCATGGAGTGAGAAAATGGTGTGCCTTCATGATAAGGGGGAAAAAAATACTTTTGGAGAAGCACGCCCTCGCAGCAGCCGGTCTTCAGATGACTGCCCTCAGTTTGACACGGTGAGCCATTCTCCTGGGCTAGGAATATGAATCAGAAAGGAAGAGGAACACTTGCCAACTGGAGGATGCAAGCTTTTGATAATTGCCTGGCCAAGAAAAGTGGGCATGGAATAAGGCAGTATAATTCTGCTTCCCACTTGCCCACATATCGAGCCTCCTCCCTTGTTACAAACAGGAGGAAATTTTAGCAAATTGAGATCTGCAAATCACTTGGTTGGCATAGTTAATAATATCACTGACCATACTGCAAATCAAGATACAGTGACACTATCTCATACAGACATCTGGATTCGTCACAGGCATTCTAAATGAGTCAGCCTCCAAAACTTAGGCACTTCCAGCTGCAGTTCTAGGGAAAGCAGTCTTCTGTAGTGGAATGTTCTAGCACATATTTGTTCAAAGGCGGGCAGGGGGAGAGGGTGTTTGGTCAGACTATCAGAAGAGCCCTGCCAGGGAAAAAAGTTTTTTTAAAAAAAATCAGACTGTTGCAAGCAAGGTTGAGGGCATGCCCCCGGAGTTCAACATCTGCGCCCTGAGGCAGTGAAGATGCAGAGCTCTAGAAATGTTTCAAGTGTTTGTGCTGCGTTATGTGATTAGAAAGGCACCTGTCAAAACATACCCCATTCATATCTTTTTCCACACACGCCCAAGACGTTTTAAGCAAACAGCCCACATCGCTAAGTCTCGCAGTTTTAGGCTATGAACTAGATGCTTCGGCATTTTGAAATACTGAGCTACTTATCAGGTTCACAAATACTTTGGTGAGGAATTTGGGCAGAGGGGGATATGCAGTTTGATGTGCGTGCACAGAAGCCATTGAGATGCAGCCAATTCTGCTCACAACCAACTCTGGCTGTGCCAGCCTCCTTTTGGCATCTCTTTTCTTACACGTCCTTTCCCCAAGCAGCCCAGGCAGTGGACGTAGTTTTCCCTTTTATCCTCAGAACAACTGTGTCAGGTGGGACTCAGTGAGCAAGTGCAACAGGCCCAAGGTCACCAGGTAAGCCTCAGTGTTGAGTCAGAACTTAAACTAGAGGCTCCCCTCCCCAGTCCTATGCAGTGCTCTAAACTCTGCACCACAAAGACCCCCAGTAACTTAATAACAGTACAGTTTGTGTGGGTTGAGGCACCTGGAATAGGCTGAAAAACAAATTCTGATTCACAATATACCAGCTTGGCCATGTGGACCGGCCCTGGATTAAAGAGAGATTTCAGCAATGTTGGTGGCTTGTGTGGAGGTTTTGTTCTGCAACACACACACACACACACCCAGCAAATACAGCGGTTCTTTGGGGGGGTTCCATTTTTCACTTTCTGGGGTTTCCCTAGCACCATTGCATGCCTTCCGAAACCTAGAAGATTCTCTCCAAAACAGGTTTTGGGAAAATATGGACAGGAAGGTGCAGGTTTCCACCCACATATGTTGCCATTTCCTGTCCATTTCCCCTCATGCCCATGATTCCTCTTCCCCAAACACGCACCATCTCCAACAGACTTTTGGCCAGCAATTTGTTTCAGAGACAGAGCACTATAGCATCATTACCCAACAACGACAGAGCTACCACCAGTGGCAGAGGGTGGACGGGGACGGCTGGCATGAGGACATGCCATGCAGAATACCCCTATGAGGAATGCATCTGCTGTGGCAATGAGAACGGAACAGGTAACTGTCCCCTTGAAGGAGAAACCATAGGTGAGATGACTGTTCTGGAACAAAGAACATACAATGACAAACACATCATTTTAAAAAGCTTCTTTATAGAGCATTTACTATAGTTGGGCGTTCCCTTGACCCCCTCAATTAATAAGGATGCCAGCCTCCAGACGGGACCTGGGGTTCCCCCAGAATTACAGCTCATTTCCAGTGTGCAGAGATAAGTTCCCCCTGAGAAAATGAATGCTTTGCACTCTATGGCATTATACCCCACTGAGGTCCCTGTCCTCCCCTGGGTTCCATCCCCAAAACTTCAGGAATTTCCCAACCTGGAGCTGGCCACCCTATCCCCCCCATCCTCCACCGGTGGCCTGGCAACTCTACCTCAATATCACCTTCCCAGATTTGTGCATATCCAGAATCACACCAAGAGTTGCTTCAGATGTCACTTGGTTGTGAAAGAACAGGAAGTAGGCACAAACCATGTTTTATTTAATGCATTTGTAAAGCAGGGTCAACCCTGGTTAGCATTTAGATGAGAGACTACCAAGGAAGTCCAAAATAGCTACGCTGAGTAAGGTAATGGCAACCCACATTTGTTAGGCTGTTTTTACATCTGACTTTCCCGCTGGAATCATTCTAGTTCCAAAAAAACCTGCCCACACCTCTGTGCGGTGTGAAACCGTGCTGCTACTGAAATGTCCACATCTACTAATTGCCCTCCTGTGGTCAAGCTAGTATTCAACCGGCTTTATTCTGCTTTAAACAATTGCTGTTGATTAGTGCACTTAGACTCCCTGGAGTGAAATTTCACACCACTGTGAAATCAGCACAGGAAAAGACAGCAGTCAAACTACTTTAGAGGGGAGGTGTAAAATGACCCTAAGTCTCTTCCCTTGAAAACCCTACGGGGTTGCCAGAGAGTTGACTGTGACTTGACAATACTTCAGACATACACAAAGCTGCCTCTTAACAAGTTTGAGGGAGCTGCCCGCATGACACAGCATTATCAAATATGACCACAGAGCATGGCGTCACAGACAAATGGCTCCCTGTCCACCATAACAATGTAGGTCAGGTCCTGTATTTATCATATTTCCAGGGTTCAATATATCTCCTTTGTATACATTTTTGTGGATATCAGTTATATTTTTTCAGTTATAGAACCGTGCTTTTTTTACAAGATAGTTTTACAAGATACACACACACACAACCCTAAACCATTATCCAACATCAGAGTTATTGGATTGCCTAAATCCGTTTTTAAAAAAAACTGGAAACAGACAATCACCTTTTCCAAGGAGTGAAGGTGATTCAAAAGAGGGATTATCGCTCGCGATGCACACAGTCATCCCACTAACAAGGGTTTTTTAAAATATGTTTTAAAATATTTTTTTAATATGTTTTCACAGACCAGTGAAACCTGATTGACCAGAAAAACAACACCAGGACAAAAGAAAGAGGTGAGTACTCTATGAGAAACAAACCCCCTCAAATTATTTTCAACTCCAGTCTAATTTAATATATCATGTTTCTTCACCCCTATACTCAATGGTTTGGATCCATCATCTCTTTTCTACCTAATCTGGATTCAGTGGGCTGTATCCTATGGATGTATCATTGTCAGAGGAGAGAAGGGGAGCAACGTGTCAGCCATCACAGCTTATTGTTTGCCTTATTTCCCCAATCAGTGGCAATACTTTTTGAGGTGTTACAGTAAGCTGCTGGAGAAAAACTTCTGCCAGTAGAATGTCCATACGAATGGAAGCTAAGGATTTGCTTCTGCTAAAACATCCTCTGGAAATCTCTCTGTAGGGAGTCGTTGGGCCCAACCCAAACGTATGTATGCTCCTGTTGCACTTTTTATATACAAACAATGTATGACGTTATATATACATTTATCTCATCTCCTTTCAGCCTTATTTTTTCCCCTCTGCTATTCAAAATGTTGATATGCCTTGTACTTGGTGGGTCTCTTTATACTCTGAGGCTCTTAGTGCTTACCAGCTTGATTCACGATGTGTCAGGCAGAAATGGTATAACTTCACTTACTACTAATTGGATCCTGCAGAACTGAGTCTGGCATCTTTACGGCATATTATGGTATTTATGTTAGCATCAGGATTGCAGAGATATGTATAATTGTGTGTGGATAGGTTTATTTCAGGCCTCTAATTGTGTCTTTCAGCAGTCTCTGAAGTCCTATTTTACCCTCCCTCCCCTTTTGTTCCATTATCAGATTATGAAGTGTTCAGAAATGCTCAGCAAAATGCTCTGAAATACCATGTGTGAAATGAAGAGTTAATAGCTGAACATGTATGCTCCCAGCCAAGATGAAAGAGGAAATATTAATATTTCTTCTCCTTCTTCTGTGGCAGTCTTCCCTTAAGTTATTTCTAAGACTAAGAACACGGATGTGACTACACTGGTTTGGATCCCGTGGATAAAATGCCTGTGCATACTGAGCTTTATGCTGCTACAGACTGTGGCAGTTGGCATCCATTTGCATGATCACAGAACCCCTCAACCACAGAAATGGCTGCCAAGCTCTATAGCATGTAGCCACCTGCAGCACAGTTCACAAGAGCACTGACACAAACCTGTAACCAAGGAGGGGCAGAATAGAGAGGGGGGAAAGTGGTCATTGAAACAAAAAGCAGAAGGACCCAGGGGCTAAGCAAGATGCAATGGAGGAGCCATGTGTATGCATTCATGTGTCTGCCCCATGTATAAACAGAGAGGACTTTTTAAAAAAATTAAAAAGGAGTATATGGGTGAGGGGAGCAAAAGCCTTCCACTTCATCTGAGATCCTCTACTTCAAACACTTTCCTCCCAGCCCAAATGTGATACCAGACATGATCCAGGGTGAGTAGAAAAGTGCTTAAAGCAAGGAAATACAGTAAGGATGGGCAAGGCAGGGGGAACCTGGGGAGGGGAGGGGGAACCTGTGGCTCAGTGGTAGAACATCTGCTCAGAGGTCCCAGGTTCAATTCCTGGCATCTCCAGCTAAAAAGATCAAGTAGTACCTTGCAGCACCTGGTTTTTGGCTACTGTGTGACACAGAGTGTTGGACTGGATGGGCCACTGGCATGTTCCAACATGGCTTTTCTTATGGTCGTATGTCAGATGATATGAAAGACCTCTGCCTGACACCCTGGGGACCCACAGCCAGTCTGAGTAGACAATATTGATCTTGATGGGCCAATTGGCCATTGGTCCATCAAGGTCAGAATTGTCTACTCTGACTTGCAGCTGCTCACCAGGGCATGGGCGTCAACTACGGGGGGGGGGGGGCTCGAGGGCTCTCCTTCCCCCCCCCCACCCCCGGCCTGCCCTCCTGCCTCCCTGGGGCGGGGCGGGGGGGGAGAGAGGCGGCGACGGCCAGCTGACTGGCCACCAGCGGGCGTTCATTTTGCCGGGGGTGGCTGAGCCCCCCCCGGGAAATGCGAGGCGGAGCGGGAGCCGGGGGCCCGCAAGGGCGACGCGCCGGCCCCCGGCTGCAGGCAGCAGCAGCAGCAGCGATTCTACGCCGCCCGAGGTGAGCGGGGAGAGGGAGGGGGGCGGGGAGCGCGGCGGGCGGGCACGACCGGGGGAGGGAAGCGGCGGCGGCGGCTCCCTGGGGGGGGAGAGCGGCGGGGACATGGTCCCGAGCGCGCGCGCGCACGAGAGAGCCCCCGCCCCCCCGGGATTGAAAAAGTCTACGCCCTTGCACCAGGGTGTCAGGCAAAGGTCTTTCACATCACTTTCTACCTGATCCTTTCAACTAGAGATGCCATGGATTCAAACTTGGACCTTCTGCATGCAGAGCCAATGCTCTACCACTGAATCATGGCTTTTTCCCTAGCACACCCTGCTAAGCCCACTGACTTCAATGGTCTAACATGGGTGTCGTTCTGCTCAGGATTGCACTGTCAGTCTTGTAGGGATTCTGCTATAGGGGTTATGCCATACTAGTTTCTGTTTTAAAAGACTCCTTTGGACTGCTCCATTGGCAAATGTACATTCAGGACACAGGACAACATCTGCTGCACCAATATACCTGAGGCACTGCAAGACACTCCAGGACACTGTCCACAAGTCTGCTGTAATAGTTGCATACCTGCTGGGACCATACTATTAGCATTCTAGCACCTCACTCCCAGTGGTGACTGCACAGCATGTTTTCCTGGTTCTGTTTTCTTCAGTATTGGTATGCGATGCTTACAGCAGGCTTATCCTAAAAGTTACTGCTGGTTTAACTAGGTTGCCCCTTAAGATAGATGGGTTGGTTTGTGATCCTCACATATTTATTGCTTTAAAACCATCTCTTCTAATGATGATTATAAACCAGCATAATGCAACAAAATTTGCAAAGGCAAAATAAAGCCACTTGCTGAGGAAAGGTGGCATATGAATGCCTTAAATAAATTCACTGATCTACAACACGCACTCCCTACTTCTAGGAAGCTGGTATACCAAGGAGAAGCAAGCAGGTTTCTAAGTGCAGTGTGTGTGTTTTAAAGTAGGGGGACATCCAAACCTGCTTTCTCAACCCCAGATGGGCACAGTACAACTTTATCTGCCCTGATCTGGATGGCCCAGGCTAACCCAATCTCATCAGGTCTTGGAAGCTAAGCAGAGTCGGCCCTGGTTAGTGTTTGGATGGAAGACCACCAAGAAATGCCGGGATCACTATGTAGAGGCAGGCAATGGCAAACCAGCTCCGAATGTCTCTTGCCTTGAAAACCCTACGGAGTCATCATAAGTTGGCTGTGACTTGATGTTACTTTACATGGAGAGACAGCTTCATCTGACAATTCTAAACAGCTACACCTACTCCCAGGAATGTTCGTAGTCTCTTTCTGACAACCTGTGTGTGTACTAAACAGGCATGGAGGAAGCAGGATTACAGTGGAAGCTCCAACCTCCTTCCTATAAGGATTCAGCAGAATACAAACGATTCGACATAATATGTTTATAGTTCATGTACATATGGAAGAGTAGCAGCATGGCTGCTTCAACCTCTCCTCCCAAAACACATTTAACATAATGAAAGACTACATAGATTCTAAGTGTATGCACAAGAGCTACATGTGAGTGACTAGGGATCCTGCTTTTTGTAGGATCCCAACTGCACATGTAGTTTATACACATTTATTTGTTTGTTTATTCCATTTATATCCCACCCTCCCCACAAACAGGCTCAGGGCGGCTTACATTGGTTGGTACCACGTACCATAAAATCCACATAGAACATAAAACATTTAAAACAATCAATAATCATAAAGTGCAAGTGATAGTAATAATAGTAATCATTCCATCATTGATTGAGATGGCGTGCTATATGTCACTTTCCGACTCAGTAATATTCTGATGTCATGCGATGGTGTAACTGGATCTCAAAGCTGAGGGCGGCCCATAACCACAGATGTTGGCGGTAGTGGTAAGGGTGGCTCCTAGTTGAAGGCCTGGAAGAAGAGCTCCAGCTTACACATCAGCGCTTTCAGTAATGATGCTGAACATGGGGGAAGGAAGCAAGTATGCACAATCCCACTCCTCATGTGCATGTTCATCGGATGCTCGGGGAACATGTACATTTCTCTGGAACAGGTCCTATTTGACTATAAAGTGTGTTCATGTAGTCTCTGAATGTGAAATTGAGGAACCCTGGTCCCATGTCCCACAAATAAACTCATGCACATTGATGTCATATGTGCACAGGATCTGCTCCGGCAGTGTACTATCTATATACCTGTTGTGTGTGGAGGGGCTGCAACCATGTTCCCACTCCCAGTTTTAATTCAGTGTTCAACATCAGGCTGGATGAAAAGGGTACATGCAGACACTATAGTGTGGCATGTGTTGTGTAGATATCGATAACCACTGCCTCTCTTGAGAAAGCCAGTCAACCCTTGAAGCATGGAAAGCTGAACCCTTTCTACTGCTTGCCCAAAGTACCTTACATTACAACTAGAACCGACAGCTGAATCAGCTAATCAAATGATACTGATTTTTACTTTTTGCTCTGCAGTAGCCAATCACTGCCACCTCATAGGCCATCATGAGACACACTGAAACAATTCCAATTCCAATACATCCAGTATCGTAAGGGACATATTTCAGTCCAAAATGGTTTTGATAACTAATCTATTGCCACTGTGTAAACTCAGACATTGTGTGCACAATTCAAATCTAGTGCATATTCATGTAAATAATCCTACAAGGAAAGCTGCCAGGAGAACCAAATGAGCCAAAGGCCGATGAAATGTGCCAGCGATGGATATCAGGAACACTGGGTGGTGGTGGTGGGTGAATAGACATATGCTCTCTCATTTACATCAAGCATCCCAAACAAGAAGTACTATAACATTCTTGGGCAACAATCTGCGGCTTTCAGAACAAGGTATGTTTCTGAATACCCCCCCAACAGGAATTTTGCTTAGAACATGCTTCTTTCTAACCTGAACTGACTATATCATGCAAGTAGGCCTTTTACAAACTATTTTTCAGTAACTTATTCTGGATCGGAAAGGGGGAGGGATTCCATTTCAATATGCATTTGGACACATGTCCATTATGGCCGATGTACTATAGAGCTACAGATTGCAGCATGTATCCAACATATACCAAATAATTATCCAAACGTGCATCCATGTGTACATCCAAAGAAACCAAGTTCACCAGAATTCTCAGGGGATCATTGGAGGGAACGCATACCACAGCAGAACTACAGGACAGGTACTGAGCAGGATGAGTGAGGTTCATTAAACTCTAATTAAGAATATCCCTGGTGGATCAGAGCAAAAAAGTGCATCTGTCCAGCCACCCTGTTGTCAAAAGTGGCCAGACAGGAAATCCACAAGCAAGGCATGAAAGCAACAGCACATGCCACTGTTGGCCTCTCCACCAGCTACTGGTATCCAGTGACTAGGCTTGCCAGGTCTCCTGCTATGGCAGGAGGTCTCCCATTGCCCGCTGCCACTCAGAGTGGGGGCAGGAGAAGAATAGAATAGAACCCAGAAGTGACACATAGTAGGTCTAGAAAAGGGGAAAGCAGGTGCAAAATGAAAGTATGTATTAGAGTTTTATAGATCCCTATGGTTTCCCACTAAAGCTTCTTCAGGGGACCCTCTACAGGGTTTGCTCAAGGTGGAATTTGAAAAACCCTTAGAAGATTCCTTGAAGAAGCTTTACTGCGAAACGCGTAGGGATCTATAAAACTCTAATACTTGCACTTTGACCTGCTTTTTTCTTTTCCCCCTGCCTACTGGTGCAGCCGTTTGCTTCTCCAGCACGGTAGGTCTAGATGTTGCTGAAACTCTATAGTTTTATCTGGAAGTGATGTAGTGCCACTGCCAACGTCACATGTAGCCCCCCCCCCCCCCATGTCTCTGTCCCCAGCCCTCCTGGGGGTTGCCAGCCCTCAGTCCAGCAACCCTATTAGTGACATGTTGGGGTAGACCCAACCATCCTGCCAAATAGATGCCTTAGCCTGGAGGAAGGCTTCAGCCAGAAGGAAAGATAGGGTATAAATACTGCAATAAGTATATAAAGTTTGCTCAGTGGAGTGGTAGGACCTAGGGAGCATCCATCCCGTCAGCACTAAATATGGAAGTTTCATCAAGCCATCATGGTGAACAGCCATCTACAAACCTTCTCCCCGATGAATTCCTGCAATATCTTTTAAAGCCGTCTAAGCTAGCCGCTATTGCCAACATCCGGTGGCAACACACTCCATAAATTAATTATGAGTCGCACACCTCTGTTCTTAAAAATTACAGCCAGAGCACATATGTGAACTGGCGCATACATGCACAACAGACACACGCATGTACAAAAACAAGGCATCCTCCTCCTGCCACTAAAAGTTGTTCCCTACAAAACGAAAAGAAGCTGTTTAAATGTCTCCTTTTCCAAGCCAGCCCCACAGAGCCAGAGCTGAGAATACATTAGCCTTTAATGAAGTGAAACTCTCATCTTGCTGGAGACACCTCATTTAGCGCAATTGTTTCAGAGCCATTACAGAAAGACAATTACAAGGAAGCGGCGAGAGTAATTGGAAATGCTGGCAGGAGTTGGGCGAAATGATAATAAATAAAAATATTCACCCTAATAAGCTTCCAGGAGGGGGTGGGCTGAAGAAAATCAACATAATTAGAACTGAACCTTGGCAAGGAAAAACAGACAGCAGGGTGGCAAGTGCTCAACATGTACAGGAAAGGGGGGGGGGGAGAAAAAGTGAAATGAACTCGATTATTTACTTGATCTTCAGATCTCAGCACTAGGATGACCCCCAGAGAAGCGGCTTTCCAAGAGGAGGAGGAGGAGGGAGCTGCTGTCTGCACAGGAAAGATTCAAGGTGCCAAAAATGATTACAAAGAACTCCCTGTAAAAACCCAGCCACAAATCAGCTTTGCAGCTGCCCGTGTTTGTGGCCTGAAAGATGAGAAATGCACCATTATTTAGGATTCATCAAATCGCTTCTGAAACACATGTTCTCTCGGTACACGGACCAACAGTAATTCCAACCGTTCCTGTTTTCTTGCCAGCAGAGCAGAAAGCCCACCCCCAACCCAAGTTACTCTGCCCAGGACAAATAAACCTTGCAAGCCCTCTGGAAAAAGCACCATTCTGGCCATAATAATAGATGCCATGCAAGATAAACCATACAGTGTAAATGAACAAACAAACAAATCCAAGTTGCTGAGTTCCATCTCTTTGTCACACTTCAGTATGACCAAGAAATGCAACCCAGGGCAGGGCTCTTCAGGTATTAGGGTAGGTCCTTGCATGATTCTCGATGTCTCCCAAAGAACTCCACTATTGATATATAAAGGCAGTCAAAAGCAATACAGCAGATCAGGGGAAAAATCTAACCTCCACACAACAATGGGAAGCCCAGTCTCCACTGACAGGGATCTAGCCTGCATATGCACAGAGTACAAGGACAAATTGCAACTAAGACTCTCATTTCCTTGCTTGGATTGGGGAATTACCTGCCCTCAGCCCTAATTTCCCAGATCTGAAATTCAGAGGAGCAGAAGATAAAAATGGCCTCCACAAAGTGATGCTCTAGGAATTTCCCTTAGCATCTGTGGTAAAGGCCATAGAGATCATGGGAGTCATTCTAGGTAGTCTCCTGGAAGTGACTTCACATCCTCCCCAAACTCTTCCTTCCCCTGGCACCCCCCCAATCTGCCAGCATTTGCCAAGGCAGTGTTCACAATCCTAACTGCAAACGCCAGGAGTGTGCTCAATATGCGACATGCACACATCCCAACTTGCTACCTACTTTAAAAAAAAATCTGGCCAATTCGCTGGGTAGAGGGATTGGGCATCAGATGTCAACATCTGGGCACCAGTTTCTTATTTATTGGATTGTTATTGATAATGAGGGAAGGGGTGAGAGTAGACAGCTTTTGTCTCTCTTTACCAAATGGCTGTTGCTCTCCTCAGACGCCCCAACTGTTCACCAACAAAGAATGTAAAAACTGTCCTCAGGGTGCAATATAGGTAGATACTACCTTTAAATTTGCATAGCAGAACTGCATAGTTAGTTGCCCCTTGGATGTAACCTACAGTGAGATGGGAAACAAAGAACACATGGGAAAAAGCAGTGGAGGTTACACTGTTCTTGGTTTTTCCATGGATTTTGCCCTGTGAAATTCAACACTAATTTGAAGGTTCCTTCTCAGGCCAAAGGACTTTCAAGGAAAGATGAAGACTTTGGATAAATCTAGAGACAGATCTTAAGGATGCTTCACACACGCCTAAAGATAGTCCCCTGACAGTTTACAAATTCTGGATATTTGATGCTCCAACTCTGAAAGCACAGCTTTGCCACTGAGGACATGATTATTTTAGAGACTGTCTAAACAGAGTCAAGACAGGTGGAAATCCTATTGAACAACAAGAAAAAAAAAGAGCTAAGAGCTAGGAAGGAATTTGCACCGGAGGCCCAAAGTATCTAACCTGGTCATTTCATCCCCTCCACCAAAAATCTGGTCTTCCATCATAGCCGTATCTCTGATTTTCAAGGTAAGAATTCATTTCATTGTGAAAGTCCACACTGCTCTTAGCTTTAGGTGCTCTTGATCTGCAAAACAGAACTTCTTAATTTTTCATTATGAATGTGTCCCAGCAAAATAAGAAAGATGAGGGGAATCACCCAGATTATTTTTTCCCACTCTTTTGTTTTATTTCAGTAGGCCTTCCACTGAGTCCAGCTCCAGCCAATTCTTCCAGTTACCCGCATTTAATGTGCCCATGCCTCTCTCTACGTACTAATACCAACAGTTCTGTTTATTTGAGCATTTTTGCGACCCAACAACTTGCTCAGAAACTCACAACTGTACATTCTCAATTCAAATTTACTACATAAGCCCTAGAAAAAATGTCTCCTAACTGAAATAAATGCTTTTGGCTACAGAAGAAAGAAAGAAAAACATTAGTGGCAATAAGAAATGGTTTCAGAGAAAACGCTATTTTTATTTATTATGTTTTTATCCCACCCATCCTCCGAGACAAATGCATTATAACTCCCCCCCCCCTTTTATTTCCCAACTACCCTGAGAGGCGTGTTAGGCCCACAGACTGGTTGGCCTAAGATCACTGAAAAAACTTCATGGCTCAGTGGGAATTCTGAGTTTACTGTTGGTATAATCCTATCACCCTACCTAGTACACCATGTTAATGCTAGATGAGCTATTCTCAATTTACCATAATTCTTTAGGTATAAATTATTTTATTAGATGCCATAGATCCAAACACATGAAACTGCCTCCTACTGAATCAGACCACTGATCCATAACAGTTATTATTGTCTGCTCAGACTGGCAGTGACTCTTCAATGTCTCAAGCAGAGGTTTTTCACATAACCTAGACTGATTTCCCACAAGGCGCTGCTTTGGCATCATTCTTCCCTTTGCCCTGACTGCGTGCTTTAATTTCCCACTATTTGCCCCGCGCCACATTTTGACCCGCGGCTTCGCCTGAATTCCCCCGCGGCTTCAGTAATCCTCAAAAAACAGGATCACTGAAGCCGCGGGGGAATTCGGACGAAGCCGTGGGTCAAAATGCAGTGTGGGGCAAAAAGTGGGAAATTCAAGCATGCAATCGGGGCACAGGGAAGAATGACACTGGAGGAGCGCCTTGTGGGAAATCGGTCCTACTGTCAGATCCTTTTAAATGAAGTTGTTGGAAACTGAAGCTGGGAACTTCTGCATACCAAGCGAATGCTCTACCATTCAGCCATGCCCACTCCCCAACTATTTATTCTATTTATAGGATCAAAGAGGTATTTGCCTATGTTAAAAACAGAACGTTGAACTTAGCATTGCTCATGCACTTTCAATGCCAAGGAGTCTTTCCAAGAAATCTGTTTAGATGCACACATAGAAATTCTACTAAAAATGGCCTTGTTTCAGATCTGGTGTTATTTTTCTTCAAATCTGTGGATTTCAACCTTTCAAACAATGCATGAATCAAGTTGGCCAGATCTTGGTACATCTTAATATTTTAAGGGTTATATGTGCGTGTGTACGTTTCTTTGCTACTAGGTCAGTGATTCTAGCCTTTAATCCACTAACACCCACCAAGCACGCAACATTGTGACTGAATGCCACCCAAGCCACAAGTCAGAAACAAGCAGATAAAAAAGCCCTCCTGACAAGGCAACTTATTTATTCAATTATGTGCATGCAAAGACACATCCCAATGCATGCCTCTAACGAGACTTCTGATGGCCATCAGCCAGCTAGCTGCTTAATGTTAGGGATGATTCCTGTTTGCTTTGTGCCACTCTTTAAGGACTTGTGGGGGAAATCCGGGGTTTTACCTTCAAGGTGAGGTGAGCCTCCTGCATTGACTACAAGAAGCCACTGTTGCTAGGGAGAAAAGGCTGGCTAAAATTGTGAATGCCCCCCACTTGGTCCCCCCAAATTCTGAATGGCTTCCCTAGATTTGTACATTGTTCCTGTCCCAGGGTGGTGGTAGCATATGACTTCTGTTAGGAATCACTGAGATAGATAAAATCCAAATCCTTCTAGTCTTTCTACAACCCCTCCTACAAAGGATATATAGAGAAACTGAGCTGTTCTCCTAAGTGGAAATTAGTTCAGTTATACCCTGATGATGGCCAGCCACCAGGTAGTGATCTCAACAACTCAAGGAAAAAGAGAGGCATGCCCAGGTCCGTAGCCAGGATTTTTTAGTTTGGGGGGCCTTTAAAAAAGTCGGGGGGCATTGAAATTCATATGTGCCCCTGCGCACTGCCCCGCTCCCCCCAAGCATTTAAAGGGACCCTTTAATTGCTTTGAGGGAGAAGCAGGGGGAGGCCCTGCATGTGTCTGCACTCCAAGGCATGAATTTGTGGCTTGGAGTGCAGGTGTGTGCATGGCCTCCCCCAGCTTCTCCCCAAAAGTCATGGGGCCTTGGGAAGAAGTCAGGGGGGCATGCCCCAGGAGGCCCCACTGTAGCTGTGGGCCTGGGCATGCTGGGAGATCAAATTATCTTCACCTCTTCCCACTCACAACACACAGATACTTTCATCCTGATGTCCTTTATGATGAGAACTGATCCTCTGTGCAATAGGTATATGATATCACACCATCTTGGCCAATGACTAGGGACAACTCAGTGACTGGCAGGCAACTATCAGCCTGTCAGGTTTCACCTCACCCCAGCCCTTTTCCTCACACACCTCATTGTAATTAAATAGGTGAAGCCTTTAGGAGGAGGCAGATATGTACATTCTGAAATTTTGAATTATCAAGAGCAAGGGGTAAATCCCCCAAATATATAAATACATATTAGTAACACATCACTTCTCATATAAGCCTTTGGGGTGAAGTCCATCCTGTGTCTGGTTCTCAGGGTACCATCTGAGCCAAAGCAAGATGAGGGGTACAAATCTCCTCCGCACTACTACAAAATGTGAGGGGGTGGTTAGAATACTGGATTTGGAGACAGGTTTGGACACCTAAACAGGCTATGAAGCCTCTGGTCTGATCTTGAGCCAGCCACAGTCTCTAAGCCTAATCACAGAATTGTTCTGAAGGAAACAAAATAGGATAACTCCATCCATGTATGTCATCCTAAGCTGCTTAGAAGGAGCATGGGTAATAAATGGAAGGGGTGGTTGAAAATGAATTCCAGGAAGGCTCAAAGCTCCGACTCATCTTATTTTAGAAATTAAGAATATTAGATTTCTGCTGGATCAGACCAGAGGTCTGTCTAGTCTAGCACTGGGTTTCACACAGTGGCTAACCAGTTGCCCTGGGGGGCCAACAAGTGAGGTTTCCATCTCACCAGGGGCTGTGATCCACCTTGAATATCAGCTTTGTATAAATCAAAAAGGAAAACGTACAAACTATTTATCTTTTCTTTAAAGCAAAAATTCCAGGATAGCACCACAAAAAAAAAATTGTTTCCTGGAGAATACAACCAATAATGTTCTATTAGCATCAACTGAGTGCAAGGGGGGGGGGCTGGTAAAAGTGCATGGAGGAGGAGTTTGCTTTTCACAATGCTGCACTGATAGCTTGTAGCCAGCAATGGCAGGGAACAGCTGGAGCAAGATGTGCAGTTGTTCAGCTCCCACCTCTCACAGCAGATGTTGCTGCAGGGCGCTGATGTTCAGGAATGTGTGATGAGAGAAGGTTGAAACAACCGAAACTTGGATAAAAATGGAAATGAATTTCGGGTGTCACAATGCGCCCAGAAAGCTGCTAAAAATAAGGCTTGAAAATGGACACACAACTCGGCGCCTGCTGGCTGGAGGCAGCAAAGAATGTCCCCAGTTCTCCTGCCAGAGCTGGGAATGGGCCCTTATCTGGAAAGGAACAGCAGACATCAACCAAGAGGCTAAAGGAAACATCCAAAGCAAAAAAACAACAACTGGTGTGCGTTTGTAACAGGCAGGCCAAAGCCACAGAACAAAACCGTTGTAGCTCTTGCTTGGCCCAGTGTCTTACCTACAGAATTCCCTAAAAGCCTCTCATGGACAACAGATTTTCCCCATTCTTGCTAGAGATTACAGTCAGGGATTTCCTATTGATTGGTGCTCCAAACAGCTATGACAGGAGAGGAGGGAGAGATTCTGCATAGACATTTGGGCAGCAGGAACAATGAAGCTGGCTCAAGGATAAGACAAAGAGGATTTCTAAGGAGCCTCTTGGCAAGAGACTCTTGGCCTGGCTACAAAAGGGTTCGCTTGTCTGAAGGAGAGCAAGAAGAAAGGCTCCATTGTGCCTGACCCCATTACTAGCAATTAAGGAGGAATTCATGGGTCTGTGTACAGCAGTACACTCATGAGTTTGCATGTGTCTGTGCGTGTGAAGAAGATATATTCCCCTTTTTGCGTCTGCAGGAATATAAGACATAAGCATAAAAGCTTGTCTGCTTTTTCCATCCCATCAACCAGTTTGGCAATGGAATCCCCAAGCTATTTTTTAAAAATCTCCCCATCCCCTGTTCTGAACCAGCGCTGCTATTCTGGGTTTAAGCAAACCCCGACAACTTTTTAAAAAATGACAGCCTACCTTTCCCCTGAATAGCACAATCTGGCTTGCAATAAATGTGCCAATAGGCATCCATACGTGCTTTAAAAAAATAATATTAAAACTCAGGGGCGTAGGGTTTTTAACTTACCGGGAGGGGCTCGTGCACCCGCGCCCGCTGGGACGATGCCACCGCAAGAGCCCCCCCTGGGCCCGGCCGGCTGACCAACTGGCCGGCCGGCTCCCTGAACTCACTGGCTCCCTCCCGGGGCCCCAGCGTGATGATATCACCCGGAAGTGACATCATCACGCTGGGATGGCCCCAGAAGGGAGGGATCTGGTGAGTTCAGGGGAGGGGAGCCCTCCGGACGGACGGCTCTTTCGTTGCCGTTGTCGGGGGCCCCGGGGGGGCTCAGTCCCCCCTGGGAAACTTCAGGGGTGGCCTGAGCCCCCAAGCCCCCCCGTAGTTGATGCCTATGTTAAAACTACAAATTGTCACCATTAAAAATTTAATCGCTAGCCAAAACAAAGATTCGTCATCATAGACAGAGAATATCCTAGAATGTCACCAGAATGTCCTCCATAAACAAGACTGCTTTTCATCTGATACCTAATTCTGTACCTGGCACCCGGCACCCGGCATGTCAATCAAAAAATCCACACAATGGGACCAACCATGGATTGGGGAGATTTTCCTACAAACCTGAAAACCTGCCAACTTGGGGGGGGGGGGCACAATCAGAAAAGTGAAAAATACACCCCCCATTCCCCAAGCTTAGAAAGGTAGCAGTTTTGCAAAGGAAGGTGTGAAGCTTCCCTTTACAGCACTGTCAGCCCCAGCCAAGCAGTCCCTACAGCTTTAGGAGCACATTCTCCGCATTCGCTACAGAAGCCTGTTCTGAGCTGCCCATCAAGGGAGGCTAGGAGCAGAAGGCATCTTTTGTCCTTGTAGCCCCACCCCCATCAGCTAGCCAGCAGCTGTATGACAGGAGGCCAGGGCCAGGAAAGGAATGGGGGAATGGGGTGTCCTCTTCCCTGCACGCCTTCAGGCATACCCCACTCATCTCTTTCTAAAAAGAGGAAGTGAAGGCACCCTCCTAACCAACCATTCCACACAGTCAGGGTGGCAACTGAAACCCCATGCCATGGCCGAGGAAGGACAAGGAAAGGAACAATGATCAGCAGTTGCACAGAGGAATGCCACTGGCATGCAGGTTCATATAGGGAGAGAGAATTCTAGATAAAGCAAAACCTTTCCCCCTTTTCTGATTCTTTGCCTATTCTGAAGGGATCCAGGATCAGCTGCTTAGGGATGCCAGTCTCTAGGTCCCGGAATCACACCTTATCTCTAGACTACAGAGATCAGTTACCATGGTGAAAATGGATGTTTTGGAGGGTAGACTCTATGGCACCATACCCACTGAGGTCCCTGTCCTCCCCCGGCTCCATCCCCAAATCTCCAGCAGTTCCCCAACCTGGAGCCAGCAACCCTACCACCACCCACCTCCAGCTGGCAGCCAGGGGGCAGCTGGCAACCCTGACCAGCTTATAAGAGTATTGGGCATCCTAAATGCTAAAACTCCCCCAAATTAACTGCCATCACTCCTCTGAAATGCTTTCAGAGCATTAGACCTAAACAAGCACAGAAGGCATGTTTATCATCACAGGCACCAGGTATTCCAGGTCCTCCAAAACATGTCAACACCAGGAGGAACATTGGCTCACAGCTCTGCCAAGCCATGATGACAGGTATTTCCTGAAGGTGTTGGGAACTTGATGCCACTTAGAACCTCAGTGGCAGTAGGCAGAAGAATCTGTTTCAGAGGATTATGAGGACTACTCTCTGCACCGGGAGTCTAGATTAATGTTAGGAGCTGCAGGAGGCATGAAAACCAACTGGCCTATCAAAAACTCCTTGGATGTGGAGAGCCTTGGCTCTCGATGAGAGAGGATCAGGAGTTATATTTAGCTCATGGGACATGTGCTCTCTGTGAGGCTGCTTGGGGAGAGAAGTCCGAAACGCTAAATATACACTTCAAAAAAGGCTTGGTGAGCACGGCTACACATACTTGCAACCCCAACGCAGCAAACTCTTCCAGCATCCTTTTCCTCAGAGGCTTTTGCTTCCTCTTCACCTGGCATGTTCTAACTGATAGATCTGGCTTTACAAAAAAAAAAAATTGCTTGGCAGAAACCTCAATGTTATCTTCATCTTTATCCGTGCCAGCACCTTACCAAGGTAGACCTGATCATAAATCTTTGTGTCCTTACCATGGTAGGGAGAAGGACCCTAACACCATTTCCAAATGACTTTGGCCTTGCGTGCATTGACTATTTTGCACACACAACGGAGTCTACTTGAGACACCTGTAATACATACCCACCCTGCAGTGGGGTGGTCATGGTGGAAATGGAGAAATAGACGTATACATGGAATTGCCATGATGAAAACGGTACCTGTCTGAAAATCAGTTAACTATATTACCCTATGGGAATGTGTATAAGCAAACTTACAGAAACTGCAATACGAGCTTCCCTGTACATGACAGTTTAGGTCCGGCGCCGTTATTCCTTGGCCTGGACACAAGGAGGGCACATCTGACTGATGCTGACTCAGTGACTCACATTCATTAATTACTAGTGTGGCCAGGCTGTGCCTGATGGGATAGCTGGGGGTGAGGACATGGAGGGACCTGTCATGTTGACTATGTCGCTACATCACTTCTGTGGAAAATCATAGAGTTTCTGGTGAGTCCTAAAGCTGCACTAAGTCTGGATTCCCCCAGAAGTGATATAGTGGCACAGATGATGCCAACATGGGTTTTCCCCCCTCTCACTAGATAACTAGGGTTGCTGGCAGGAGGCCTCCCACCATAGTGGGAAGCTCGGAAGCTGTACTAGGGACTTAGGGGTGTGTGTGTGTTTAAACAAGAACCCAGCAAAAGGCTCTTTGCCCACTACATGGTTCTTCCCGATACAGATGGGCATTAGCTGCAGATCCAGCTCTGATCGCCAGGATTAAAACCTCCCAATATCCACATTATCCCAGTAAGTGCCAAAAGCCCCCTTTTAGAGAGTGAAAATGAAAAATCACTTCACGCCAAGGTGGTTTGTCAGCATGAATGCTTGGCTTTGTTGTTGGGATCGCAGGGGTTTCACTCTACACGCCATCATGTGCTTCTTTAATGAAACAATTTTTTAAAAAAGAGGAGCAGTCACACAAAATGTAGCTAAATTCTTTGCTTGCCTAATAAAAGCAGCTCTGCCATGTCCAGGCTCTACAAAATACCTTCAAAAACACATCTTAAGCTGTCCCAACAGGTGGCCAGAAACCCAACACTTGGAGCGACCCGGCCTTATTGAATCTGTGTTAGTGAGAAACATCTGGCCAGGAGCCCAGAATGCCGCCCGGAACGGTGGGGGTGAGAGGCTGGGGCACCACTTCGACACCGGCTCAGGGCCTGTGAAACCAAAAAAACAAACAAGGCAGCCAATCAGAGAAAGGAGGGGCTCGCTTCCTGCCGTTGGCCTAGAGCAAATGCATTTGTGACCCTCACCCTACAGGAAGCAAGGATGGAAGCCTCGGATAATTGGGAATGCTTTAGGGAATTCCCTTGGCAGCTCACTGTCTCTACATTTGCAACAAATCTGCAATGAAATGCTTGTTTGGGTTGGGTAGGGGGGGGAAGGAACTTAGTAGAAAAGTGAATGCTCACAGTTTACACATGCCCACCACCATCATTTGTCAGATGCAAATGGCAGTGCTTTCTTTACATTAAGCAAGAGTAATTTCTCACTGTGATAGAACAGCTGGGGGGGGGGGGGAATCACCAGGAATGCCCTCTTCAAAAAGGGCACTTCGTTAATGAACAAGCAAAATTTTAGACTCTAGAACTGCACTGAAATCAGAGGTGGTAGGCTCCTCCTCACTGGCAGTCTTCAAGCAGCGGTTGGACAAACACTTGTCAGGGATGCTTTAGGCTGATCCTGCACTGAGCAAGGAGTTGGACTAGATAGCCTGAATGGCCCCTTCCAACTCTATGATTCTATCATTCTAACGCAAAGCAGAATGTGACAAGTAGAAAATGACAAGCTTTCCAGAGTTTTTGTACACAAGCATAGTTTTCAGACTGAAATATATACAACCAAAAAATCACAGGCTTCGTGGAGGACCAGAATAAGAAAGCTCATATTCTATCCCAAAAAGTACAGTTGGAATTCACTATCAGACACAAATTAGCTCCGTGCAAGGAACTGAAGCATACCCTAATAAAACATGCTCCATTTGATGGTATGTTTATGTTACCAATCCTATATCCTTCAACATTTCACAAAAAAAAAAATTCCAAATGTGTTTTTGTTGTTGTTCAGTCGCACAGTCAAGTTCAACTCTTTGTGACCCCATGGACCACATCACACCAGGCCCTCCTGTCCTCTGCCATCCTCCGGAGTGTGCTCAACTTCATGTTCGTTGCATCGATAACACTGTCTAATCATCTAATCTTTTGATGTCCCCTTCTTCTTTTACCTTCAATCTTTCCCAGCATCAGGGTCTTCTCCAGTAAATGCTCCCTTCTCATTTGGTGGTCAAAGTATTTGAGCTTCAGCTTCAGTATCTGGCCTTCCAGGAAACAGTCAGGGTTGATTTCTTTTAGGATTGATTGATTTGTACGTGTTAGAAGCAGGTTAAAACACACTTGAGCAGTTTTGCTGTGTGCTGTGACTAGCTGCCCACTACATGCTTTTATCCTATGCCCTCAAGATGAGATGTGTCCACCAAAGTTGTAGAACTTGGACTTCCAGACACCATGGATAGGAGAGTGAATCCAGGAGAATGGCATCTCATATTAACAGTCTTCACATTTCAACAAGGCACCCCCAAAAGATAAAATTAGGGACAACGACAGCAGGAACATATATCAGACTCCTATGGTGTTTCCTATGGAAGGTTTTAATGCAGCATTGCAGGTTTTTCACTATTGAGGAAAGAACTCTTTTATACTCAGCCAGCTCTTATATAACTTTCCCTGCCAAAGTAGTATCAGGGAATTGATTTAAAAGGTGGATGGCATACGGAATACAGCAGGTGAGAGCGTCAGAACTTCTGAGTCAAGCTACAGTTCATTAACCTGTTAGCTATGATTTACATCGCCACAAATTACTGCATCTCATATCAAGGATTCATCACTCACAGTCACTGTAGCACTAGCTGTGGTGTAGCATAAATACTGTCAACCAGTGAAGTTGCTAACTTTATTGAGATACGAGAGAGTGAAAACATGACACGCGTTTCTTTTTGCATTCTCCATTCTGCAGATATGCCACTATTAGATTAACACACAACTTTGTTCCTTGTGCTATCGAGATTCTTCTCTAGTCATGAAACTGATCTAGGTGTCCCTGCAGTTTCATTAACAATTCAGAACGTATTTAGAATTACGAGTCCAAACTAATCTGGCAAGTTTTAGAAATCAGGTCTCCAAGTTGGCCAAAAATGTTCCTCATCGGAATTGCTCTTCAGATTTGGGAGTTCTGAAATGCCTAGTCTTGTTTCCAAAGTGGAAATGAGGCATTAGGAATCCGTCATTGTTCCATTTTTTAATTACCACATGTTTTGCTGAGCTCTGCACACACACAGATTGGCCGTGTGTTGCCCACTCTATTTGGACTATAGGGAGAAACATGTCCCAGAGAGCGTTATCAAGACTGAACATTGCAGCCCCATAGCCAGGACTTTTTCAGGGGGGGCACCGAGGGCGCTAATTAAATTAAATTTAAATTTAACCAAATTTAATTTAATCAACAAATTGGGGGAAGGAGAGGGAGTGGGGGGAGGGAGAGTAGTAGCTACTTACCCACGGTGGCTGTGTTACTAGCATGATCATGTGACCTGGGCCACTGGTGTCATGTGACCCATCAAGTCGCTACTACTCTCCCTCTCCCCACTCCCTCTCCCTCCCCTGCTCCATGCTGGCCTGGAGCGATTCCTGTAACCCCCCTTCCTTCCGTGGGTTACAGGAATCACTTTGGGCCGGACCCACAAGGACAAGTACTTCTCGGGGGGGGGGGCAGCCCAGCACAGTAGCACCACATGCCCCAGGCACCCTCCTTCCCCAAAGGAAGGATGAAAGGGCCAGCTGCCTGAGGCAGCGTAGCTTAAGAAGAAGTCCTGCATGGCTGGGTACTTCTCGGGAGGAGCGAGGCAGCAGTAGATGGGGGGGGCTTTGGGATATTCTATAGGAGGTCTAGCCCCCAAAGCCCCACGACTGGCTTCAGCCCTGGAACATTAGCTAACACTCAAAAAATTACTCTTATGATAGTGACAGGTAAAGCCAACATTTGGCAAGATCTTCATAACACTGACATTGCTACATCTTAGCATCTATAGCAGAAAATCAAACACAGACTTAATGCCATAGCATCTACACACTGCAAAGGTCAAGAGAACAAGTCCCAAATTACAAGGCCCTCAGGCTATGGCTTGGATTTCAATACATATCCAGAGGCAGGGAAGAACACGGGTGTATTGCTCCACATCTTTGGCTGAGATCCTAGAGCCGGAGCCAACCAGCAATCCATCATCCCCGAAAGCTTGGCATGTACATTCCACCTAGCCCTGGTTGAACAGAGGAAGCGTTTATCTGCAAGTAGTTAATTATTCAACAGGGGAGGGAAATGCCAAAAACTGACAGCAAAAAAAAAAATATTCAAGGCAATCGCTGTCCCGGTCTCACACAAACAATCCAGAGCGGCAATGAACTTCCAGCATCACTGGGAGAGTTTATGCTGCGATTCTGGTTGCTAAATCACTTGGCAAATGCCTCCGTTTCTGGCTCGCAGCTGCGTTATGTGAGAGCAGTTATAGCAAGGCCTGTATTTGCTGGGACACTCTCCTGTACAGAAAAACATTTGTGGAAAACAGCTGCTGCTACCTGATTTAGAAGCAAACACGCAAGAACAGCAGGCAGGCACTTTGGAGCTGTCTGGCTTTAAAGCCCGCCGTAAGACAAGGCAATGTTATTAGACCGCCACCCTCACTCTGCATACAACAAAGCATCTTTTCAGGGTTCCTAAAAGCTAATTAATTTCCAAACCCGTGTTTGGAGACAAGAATTCCTGTGTTGTTTTTTCTTCTGTAGTAGAGTGGAAAGGTTTATTTAGCCAGCAGTGGGGAAAGGATTCACAAACATTCCCCTGTCCCTGCAGGGAGAGTCACACCAACCAAAAGGAGATTTAATTAGCAAAATCTCGTTAGGCAAACGAAATTATCCGTAAGACAATCCTCCTCTGGACAGGGGGTATGATTAAACAAAGCCATTAATTGAAAAAGTAGCTTCAGTAACTCACTGGATTCATTCATCCTCTGTGCTGGCTCCATTTTACCTCTTCAGGGTTGAGTAGAGTAGGCTCTTTTTCTTAGTTTAATGGAAAGGTTCCCCCCCCCCCAAGCTTTCAGAAATATGGGGTGGGGGGAGAGAATCAGAGTTTCAGATCTTTACATCTCATCAGCAGGCTCTCCTTGCCAGATTTCAGTTAAAGTGGCTTGATTGCATAATGTGTATTTGCATAATGTAAATTGCAATCTACTATCACAGGAGATAAGAGATGCAGAACAGCTTTTTTTTAAAAAAAAAATCACTCCACAAAAATTCTACATTTAGGAGGGAGAAGGAAAAGAAAAGAAAATCCTTTATAAACGAGCCCACTACATACACCATTAGAGGAAGCCGATTAAACCAGAACAGTAGTAGCTATGTCCCCATATAAGCATACAAATTACCCTGGGGTCCTTTATCACAAAAGGTACTTTAACCCAGAAAAGTCTTTAAATTCAGGTTGGTTCCACCCTTAGCATGCAGAAGGTGTTAAATCAGATTAGATTACTATTGTCTGAATAGTCTGCAGACATCTAACATACTTGAATAACCAGAGGTGCAGAACAAACGGGAGGAGCCATTTAAAGAAAGCTGTGTTGCCATCAACACTCTTGAACAGGAAAGAACAGTCAGTTCAAAACAAAAGCCCTGTACAGATGTTCTCTATACGGATACAGTCAATGCACCGTAGCAAGAGCAGGACTGCTGAGCCGGGTGCCCCCTTCAACCTCCATGCATTGGCCTTACATGTACAGAGCCACTAGAGAATGTGAACACAATCAAGGAGACTTTATTTTTCCAAGGCTCTGGATCATACATAGAATCTGTACATAAGGTTTAATCGATGCACTGGTAATACTCTAACACCATCCAAAAACCCTTTTCAGTGGTTGAACACATGATGCTGCCTTGTACTTAATCAGACCTCTGGTTCATCAAAATCAATATTGTCTACTCAGACTGGCAGCTGCTCTTCAGCATCTCAGGCTGAGGTCTTTCATATCACCCTACTGCCAGATCCCTTTAATTGTAGTTGCCAGGGATTGAACTTGGGACCTTCTGCATAGTAAGCAGATGCTCTACCACTGAGCCACGATCACTACCCTCTTGACTATTATGATCAGCAGGCATAAGGGGAGATTGCACATAGAGCAATTCCCTTGAACTGTACAGTTGACATATTACAGGAACAGGGCAATGCACACAGGTTCCTGCTTTGGTATGTGTGATGCGACAACCCAGATTTTTGAGGATACCTATCCCTGCACACCAAAGCTGGAAAGTATGTACATGGTAACCGCATGATTTCCCAGCCATGACCAAGAGGGGCTCACGGATTACAAGTTTCAGAGAAGTTCAGACAGTGGCCCTGGTTCAGAGAAAGACGAGCAAGAGATTCAAATACGGAGAGAGACTTTCCTTTTTTCTCAACAGCAGCACTTATTTCACACAGCAAGATGCTGTTTCAAATGCTATGCAGGGAAAGCAAAAACAACAGGGTTTCCGTCTTGCTACCTTGACACCAGATACATCCCGGTAAATCTTTCAGTACACCAGGAGCCAGGGTAGGCATGGCTTGTCCTGCCTTTGCCCTTCAGTCTTATCCGCTACCCCACAGTACAGCATACTTGGAGCTCTACTGCATCTATCAGGTGAGGGAGGAGGTGAATGAAAAAGCAAGGCAAAAATGAGTAGAAGGAATTAGGACTGCCTTTTGTATGGGGAGGTTTTCAGGAATGAACTAGCAGTACCTGCATGGCAGAGTCGCATAAAAAGTAAATAGCTCCCCCACCAGTTACTTTTGCAACCCCACTGCCAGGTTATTTATTTAAATATTTATAACCCACTTTTTCTCTTGGCTCAAGATGGCTTACAAGTAGCTATTTAAAACACTGCAGAGGAAAACCAAATAACCCCCCCCCCCAAATGTTTCACTTCCTTTCCAAAAAAGATGCCGGCTGTTCATACCCCATCAGAAGCCTTGGCAAACAAAAAAGACCTGCACCACAAAATCTCCAGGGAGAGGGCTCCCCTCACCTCTTCATGGAGCCCATCCCACAATGTGGGGGGCTGCAATGGGAAAGGCCAGGTCTTTGGTTAATCCCAGGCAAGCCACCTTGAGTGGGGGAACAACCTGAAGTCTATAATTGGTGCATGGGAGCATAGGGAAAGAGACAGTCCTTCAGATATGTAGGCCCCAAGCCATGAAAAGCTTTAAAGGTCATAACCAGGACCTTAACTCAGAAACAAACCAGCAGCCAATGAAGCTGTTTCAAAATGGGCAACATCTCTTCCCATCAGCTAGCTTGTCCCTGTAATCGGGTTGCTGCATTCTGGACCAGCTGCAGTTTCCTGGGTGTCTTCAAGGGCAGCCCAACGCAGAGGACATTTACAGTAATCAAACTGCAAGTTTACAGAAGCATGGATCAGCATGGCCAGACTGGCTGGGTCTAAGAAAAGAGAGAGTTCGCGAACCAGATGCAGCCAACAGAAGGCACTCTTCTCTGCTGCACCAACTAGGGTTGCCAGCTTACTGGGAGATGGGAGTTTCTTTGGATGTTTCAGCAATATGCCCATGTGACTTCCAATGTGACCTGGAAGTGATGTAGGCATGTCAGGAATGTCAGGGTGGCACTTTGGTTTTTGGGCAAAAACTTTATGGTAGAATTACCTTCTATCATAGAGTTTTTGCCTCAAAACCAGAGAGTTACCCTGATATCCCTGATGTGCCTATGTCACTTTTGGGTTACACTGAAGTCACATAGGTACATAGCTAAAACGGCAGGTGTTCCTCCCTTGTTTTGGGGGTAATTCCCCCCATCAGCCAGCTGATCCATGGCAGAGAGGGGAGGCCTGGCAGCGGGGGACTCCTGCCCCCACTGGGGGGGGGGGGTCTGGCATCCCTAGCACCAACCTACTTTTCAAACAGCAAGGCTGAATCCATGAGCACCCCCAAGCTCTTAACCTGTTCCGCAAAAGCCAACTCCACTCAATCCAGAATTAGTGGATCTGAACCCGCTAGAACATCAGCCTTCCTGACCGGTATTCTCTGTCTTCTCTAGATTTACCTTCGGTTTGTTCTGCGCCAGTTCAGAACCAAGATGGAAGCATCTGAAAGCTTAGATAATGAAACACAGAGGTAAGTATCATCTGCATATTGATGACAATCAATTGCAAAGCACCAAATAATCTCATGATAAAATAAAAAAAAAACCTGTGGAACTCCGAAGGACCAATCTGACCCAGTTTATTCTCTTCCTTGGGTGGAAACTCTGTGTGTCCAATCAGAAAGAAAAGACCAAAACCACCAAAGGGCAACTCCACATTCCAACTGATGGAGAAGAATGGAGACCACTGACAGTTCTAAACAGGATCAACAGGGATCTGTCCGTATTCTCTTTTTTTTAGAGTCCCCTTTCAATCTGAGCCAGGTTCTCATTTCCCTTGTCTAGCTACTACCCAAACCTCCTTTGCCAGCCCCCCCATACCTCCCAGTTCTATGCTGCTGTTTTAATTTTGTACAGAGCACCCCCAAATGTCAGACCGAGTAACAATTCTCAATTTGTATCCCTTGCCTCTTCTAGGGTAAGAGGATCCCAATATGGGAGGCAAGTCTCTAGCTTCTGGTCCCTGGACCTCTGAATCCATTTCACATTGCTGCCAGAAAGAAGGGAACTGGCTTGCAGGTTTTTGAACACGCAAGACTTCCCAAAGCCAGTCAAAGCCAAGGAGACCGGGTCAGTTCCTTTTCAGTCTTTTATTTGATAGAGCTGTGCTCTGTCAACAGATAAATGTAGGAATTTTGGCATTTAATGCATCATTCCCTGCTTCCACGGTCAATGTCCTCATTGGAAGAGCAGCCATTCCAACAGGGCAATGACCCACCTGATGTCTGAGATGCAGGAACATAAACTCAGGCAGCAAGTAATTAAAAAAAATAAATCCCAATTAAGTTCCCTTAGACCTCCTGCACAGAGGACGCTGCTGGAGCTCCGTCTATCAACTGCCAAACAAAATCCCCCCACAAAACTTTCTGGAAATTTCAAGGGAGAACTGCTCTCTTTGGTTTATGACCTGTGTCTAAGCTAGCTGGACCAGCAATGTAGCCATGTTCACTGTCCTCAACAACCAAATACTGTGAAAGTCACACTCAGAGCTTGCTGATTTGTAAAACAAAATTCAAAGGAGAATGAAACTGTCTTGATCCAATCTTGACCAGGGAAGGGACAATTTTTACAAGATTCACAAATTGCTGTCCCTGTGTTACCTGTTCTTAGTTTTCTGTTCTCCCAGTTGCTCAAAAAACCCTGATGCTGTTTACATAACCCCTTATACATATATAAGCACCGTCAAGAGGTGATCAAGGCATGTGAGAAGCAGAAGTGCTTTCCACTGTAGAGCCTTCCTTGGTGGTCTCCCATCCAACTACCAGCCCTGCTTAGCTCTCAAGATCAGACAAGATTGGGCTAATACCATGCCGCCTTCCCACCTACATGGCCTCTCATACCTCAGGACAAATCAACAGCCCTGAACTTGGTCTTGCCTTGTCTGGAGTGGTGTTTTAAGTACTACACTTTTATTGGAGGAGTGCATTTGATGATACCACTACATACATGGTGGTGCTGGGTACAGGTTAAGAACTGCTGGTCTAACCGCTATATCATATGACTTCTAGTCCCTATCACATGTATGGTCAAAGTCTGTCCAGGGAGAGCTATCTGCTATGCAGCAAGCACAGAGTTCCCACATATGACAATGCTTCCAAAGGATCATGGGGCACTTGTAGGGGAGAATCAGCAGGCGGGCAGCCAGGTGGGGGAGTGTTTTATCTTTGCACCAGCTGCTGATTCGCCCTTGCAACTGTCTCTCTTAGCTGTTCTCTAATTATCTAGTTCAGCATATAAGTGTGCAAAGCTCCTACCACAAACTGTGGCCAGGATTGTTAACCAACCATTATTTTCAACTCTACAGCAAAATCCAGTCTTGCCCAAATATTACCAGTAACAATTATGTTACTCTTAAATGTTACTCTTAAAATGAACTTTTCTGCTAAATAGCACAGTAGTAGGAACAAAACGTGGTGTTTGTGGAGGATGACCCTAAGAAATAGATAATGCAATAAAATAAGTGTGGCTCTTGAAGTAGGGTTGCTGTATTTTGAAAAGCGAAGAAGAAAAAGAGGAAGAAGAAGAGGAGGAGGAGGAGGAAGAAGAAGAAGAAGAAGAAGAAGAGGCGGAGATTGGATTTATACTCTACCCTTCACTACCTGAAGGAGTCTCAAAGTGGCTTACAATCTCCTTTACCTTACCTTCCCCACAACAGACACCCTGTGAGGTAGGTGGGGCTGAGAGAGCTCTTTTGAGAACTGATTGTGAGAGAACAGCTCTGAAAGAGCTTGTAACTGACCCAAGGTCACACCAGCAGCTGCATGTAGAGGCATGGGAAATCAAACCCGGTTCTCCCAGATCAGAGTCTGCGCTCATAACCACTACACCAAAGAGAATATATTTCCCGACAGTCTACTTCAAACAAGTGATCACTGTGACTAGTCTCATTTTAAATACCCTTACTATTTAAGCTGTGATAATTGCTACTAACTAGGAATATTCCTAACCTTCCAAACTAAAAAGTGGACATTTTCATCATTTTTTTAAAAGCCCAAAAGAGGACGGACACCAAAGAAAGAGGACATATCCTCTAAAACGAGGACATCTGGTAAGCCTGCTTGAGGTCATTCTAGCTTCTTTGTCTGGAACTGGTTAGGGGCAGGGGTCCTTTCGTAGAAAAAGAGGTGCAGGAGCTCATTAGCAAAACTCATTAGCATATGACACGTCCCCTGACATCACCAGAAGTGTGTCAGAAAGGGAATGTCAGTTTCAGCCCCATTATATCCTATGGGCCATTGAAATCAATGGCAAAAACTCATAAGGTATATGAGGGGCTGGAGGAAAGGGGGTTTGAGGGAGAGGCTCCAAACTTGCAAGGTAGCTGCTAGGGCCTGTCCTCGAAATACCCACTAAGTTGCAAGAAGATTGGACCACGGGGTCCAATTCTATGGGCCCCCAAACAGATTGTCCCATCCCCTCCATTGTTCTCTATGGAGGGAAAAATGTTAACTTTTTTCCTACCATAGAGAACAATGGAGGGAATGGGGGCAACCTGTTTGGGGGCCTGTAGAATTGGACCCCCTGGTCCAATCTTCTTGAAACTTGGTGGGCATTTTGAGGAGAGGCCCCAGCAGCTACCCTGCAAGTTTGGAGCCTCTCCCTCAAACCCCCTCCCTTCCAGTGGCTTTTAAAGTTGCTGCCGAATTTCGGCAGCAATTCGGCAGCAAACTGAATCAGATTAGAGAATCTGATTCAGCCTGTGGCTGCCCTACTGGCCAGTCCTGAGCTGGCAGAGCTTTGCTCCGCCTCGCTCCGGCCCCAACGGACCCCTGGTTAGGGGCAACAAGTAGCTACAACACTATGCATGTAAGATATAAACAAACAAGACCTTTACTGGGTGAAGCTTATCCACTGCTGCAAAACATTTGGTGCAATGAAGATTTGCAATGAAATTCCATGCATGTTCACTCAGAAGTAAGCCACCCAGAGTTCAATGGGATTTAGCCCAGGTCAGCATGCATGAGTTTACACCCAGCAATCTTCTGCACATTTACCTGGGAGTAAGCCCAAGTGAAGGCTGGAGGACTTACTTCTGAACAGATATGTTGACTGCTCATGAGGGGATTTTTTATGAAGGGAATAGCCCATCTTAGCCCAACTTCACCAGAGCTGGGAAGCAAAATGGTGACAGCACTGGTTAGTAGTTGGATGGAAGACTGCCCCCCGCCGGCCAGGAAGACTGGGCTTGCTATGTGCAGGAAGGCCATGGCAAACCACTTCTGCTTATCTCTTACCTTCAACACCTCATGGCAGAGTTTGCCATGAGTTGGTTGCAACTTGGCAGCTAGGCTTGCCATCCCCTCGGTCCAGGCGGGGAATCCCCTGACTTCAGAGGAAACCCCACCCCTAAACAGAGACATCACCTCCCAACACGGTGATGTCACCCAGAAGTGTGATCATCTCATCGGGAATGTTGCATGGGATTCTTGGGTATTTGGGCAAATTCTATGGTTTGAGGGCAAGAAAAATCATAGAGTTTTGCCCAGACACCAGAGCGTCCCCTCCACCCTCAGAACACCCCCCAAATCCCCCCGCTGGAGTGAAGAGGGACCTGGCAACCCTACTGACAGCGTATCAGGAAGACACTTTCATAAAGGGATGTACAGTATGTATTATCTGTTTGCTGTATGTATTTATCTGACTCTCACCGCTTTGTTTTTATACTTATGTCATGCCATTTCCTGCATTAACATAGCCTTTTACATACTTTATGCTTTGTTTCAGGTTGCTCTAGTCCTAGCCCTCCTACGTTGTTTCTTAGATGTCTCATCCTACTGAATGTGTGACTTACATTGTGTAATCCTTCTTGCATCTCAATGAGAAAGGTGGGCTATAAATAAATAAATAAAATTTGTCTTTGTCATTAGGAAAGAAGGGAGGAATGGCTGCTGTTGCTTCCATTCTGAGCCCCCTTCTGGTGTTCCTGTACAATACAAACATTGCAAACTGCTGGATTTTGAAATTCTCCTTTTCTCTCCCGAGCACTCAACATACAAAAAGATTTGACTGCATTCATAACTCTTCTGCAGAAAAAAAGATATATTTAAATCAGTAGGCTTAAACTTGCACAGTTAGCTTGACAATCTAAAGGGATTTAGTTGTGAGAATGAAAAATGTTGTTGTGACTGCTGACCTGGAGAATGGTTTTGTAAAAGACTCTTCTAAAGTATTATGACTCAAACATGTCTATGTTGTAGCTTGTAGTTTTAATCTGGAATGCGTTTCCAGATGATGTGATTGAGTGAAAAGATCATTTGGAACAACATAAGCAAGCAGTTTTTAAGACTGTACAAAACGGTGACCAAATCCAGCACCATTCTGGATCTTCAGGGGGAAAGCAGCTGTGTGATCCTGGAGCTTGCCTTACCAAGCTCCATAATAAAAAGGCTTCCCTTGCTCGAAAGCCAGTCGAATCTGGCTCTAGAGGGTGGTGCTCATCTCCGTTTCAAAGCCAAAGAGTCACCGCTGTCCAAAGATGTTTCCATGGTCATGTGGCCAGCATGACTAAATGCCGAGGTGCACAGAATGCTGTTTTAATACTCCTCGACAAATGAAAGCCTAAAGTTGTATTTATTGTGTCTGACTGTTCCCTGCCTGGCCTTTATTTTCTTGCCTTTTTCAGTTTATGGTGAGAAGGAAGAAAAACATTATTCCCAGAAGCCTTGGTGGTAAATGCACTTACATAATGCATTTGTGAATTATGTGTTTGCTAACGGAACATGCAGCTCTAACCTCTAACACAACCCCTTAAATGATGCACTTCATGTACTTCACTAGTCAAAAAGGTTCATGGTGGTGGAAAGCAGAAAGGGAGAGACGTCAGAAGCACAAATCCCTGGATTCAAATTCACATTCTCTTTGGCAATAACTCCAAGTACCAGAATGTTCAAACATTCTGCCTCTCACACAGAACACCCCTTCTCTCATTTCATTCTGATGCATGTAGGTTTGGCTGCTCCATAAAGCTCTAAACTACCTACAAATTCAGCATGCATCCGAGACGTGCAGAATTTAGCCCCTTTCCCACTGTTTAGCTAATGGCTATCTTTACTCATTCTGGATATATTCTTTTAATCTCTGTAATCTGCGGACTCCTTTTTTTAAAAGAAAAAACCAGCTAGTTTCTTCTAAATTCTAACAGTGTTGAAAGGGCCAAAACAACGAAACTGAACAGGCTCCATGGCCCCAGACAGTAAAAGTTAAATAGATGTCAGAATGCTTTACTGCATGCCTTTTAAAAAACCTCAGGGCCTCAGCTTGATTAAGTCTACTGACAGTTTAAATCAACATATCTATGTACAGGATAGATGTATACGTTAGGTACCACCACAGCCAATGTGTTTATTTCAGAAGAAGAAGAAGAGAAGGAGAGATTGGATTTATATCCCGCCCTTCACTCACTTGGAGTCTCAGAGCGGTTTACAAACTCCTTTCCCTTCCCCTCCCCACAACAGACACCCTGTGAGGTAGGTGGGGCTGAGAGAGCTCTGAGACAACTGTCATTGAGAGAACAGCTGTGCCAGAGCTATGGCTTGCCCAAGGTTATCCAGCCAGGTGCAAGTGGAGGAGTGGGGAATCAAACCCGGTTCTCCCAGATTAGAGTCCGCACACTTAACCACTACACCAAACTGGCTCTCATAACAGGACCAGAGCCTGGACAGATCAGATCTCGTGTTTGTGGATGTTATTGGACATGATAACCTATATTTCTTTTAAACCACCTATATCAATCCATTGCCCTTGACCTGGATAGCCCAGGCTAGCCCAGTCTTATCAGGCCTCAGAAGCTAAGGAGGGTCAGCCCTGGTTAGTATTTGGATGGGTGATTTCCAAGAAATACCAGTGTCATGATGCAGAGGGAGGCAATGGCAAATTGCCTCTGAACATCTCTTGCCTTGAAAACCCCATGGGGTCAGCATAAGTCAGCCGTGACTTGACAGCACTTTCCACCATCATCAATCCATTGAGACAGGTCCCCTGCACGTAAGAAATCGAATGAATGAATGAATGAACGAACAAACAAATAAATAAAATGTCTTGTTTGTGCTTGCACATTTCGAAAAAGCAAACAGGCTAAATAGAAAATGGTTGTGTTCCATATTAAATTGAAAAAGGTTTCCCAGGGCTCTTATTCAGGACTTTACTTGAACACAGAGTGGGGTAAACACACACCCTTTAATCTGCCCTTCTCTTCAAGGCTCAGAATGGAGCTTTAGACCCGAATGAACAGTCTCCTATGTGGGGGCCCATCTATTTTCCAGGCCACAAGAAATGCTGTACAGGAGCTTATGTACATTTGGCTAACCAAGTGTAGGAGCCACAGTAGAGACATGATCCTTAAACACACAGCGGAAGGAGCAGGGCCTGGAGATGTGACCTCGATCACCTCCACCCCCCCCCCCCCATCCAAGTGAACACCTGAACAGAGAACTCAGGCCGACCCATTTTCTGGAGGCACCTGCTCATTGCTGAAGACACTTCAAGCTAAGAGGTACGCATGAAACATCCCAATCCCAGGATAGTTAAGAGGAGAGCCAAAACAAAGAGGGGGAAACGTGGAAGGTAACATAATCACTGCCATCTAGCTCTGTCAGATGTCTCCTGCACCACCGACAAATGGATGCAATATGGATGTAAGATGATCACAGATGGAAAAAAATGTATATCACTTATTATTACGCAGTTGAAACATAATTAAGAAGATGAGATATATATTGAAACCTTCCTTTTAGTTAGCTGTTGCAGAACTCCCCCATGTGAGCCAATTCAAACAAAAACAGATGGAGCTTCTGCAACTCCGTAACATGCTTAATCGTTTGATGGCATCTGGGAACATCACTTCTCCGTGAAAGTGTGGAGAACCTGGCGCCCAGGAACTGCTTCCCATCACACAAGGGGGAGGGGAAGTAATTTGGCCTAGCATCCATCGCATCCACTCGCTGTCAGTCTGTCACTGCCAACTGGATGCCTCGCCTTTCGCGGACATGAGAGGCTGCAGCTTGATAGCCCTTCTTAACGTTCCGGCCAGATTGCTCATTAGACCGGGAGTCTTTCCACTGCTACATACCCTTTCTTCATCCCTTCATACAGATGGCCTGGTCCACAAAGCCAGCTGGGAAACAATTGTGGGTCAAAGCGTGTGAAGGCAGGATCAAGGTTTGCTCAGAGACCACACACACACACACACATGCAGATGAGCAATCCCGCACAGGGCTGTGCATCCCATAAAACAGTCAGGAAAAGAAGCCCCCCCCCTCAAAAAAGCAATTCAACACAACTAAAAAAGAAAGATTTTGCTCCACTGAACTGCATGTTTAGTCTACTGGACAGAGTACTGGATTTGGGACCCAGGAGACTGGGGTTCAAATCAGAGACAGTTTCAAGTTGGGGGGGGGGGGTTGGGTACACAGTGCCCAGGGGTTAGGGTCCTCCTTTCCATCTCCACAACTGCACACCCCCATGCCCACGCATCCTTCTCCTGCTTACAAGCCCTGTCATCACCCATGCTCAGTTGACTGCACCATATGCATACCCTTTCCCTGACAGCACCAGCCGGTGTATGCAGCTGAGAGTGGTGGGATGCCACCTCTGTGCCCTACCTCTGTGCCACACCCACATGCCCTACCTCAATGACTCTGAACAGTTATAGGCAACACTCCCTCTAAACTGTGGAGCCTTGCGAGCAAAAATTCTACTTTGTGAGCTACTGGCATTAAAGTTGTGTGTGAGCGATTTGGCTGTTGCATAAATTAGTTTGCTCTGGATCCATCCTCCCTGAGCTAAGACCAAAATATGTGAGCCGGAGGCTAAAAAAACAGTGAGCTAGCTCACAGTAACTCAGCTTAGAGGGAACACTGACTATGGGTATAGACAGCTGGCAGGAGAGTGGGTGAGGAGTCTACAGCAGTGGGCCCCACCAGAAGTCCTGGGCCCTGGCAGCTGCCCCACCTCAGTGTATGAAGAGGCTGGCCCTGGTTCAAATCCCTGCTCATCCATTAAGGTCAACAAAGGACCTTAGGCCGGTCACCCTCTCTCAGCCAAACCTACCTTACCAAGTTGTTATGAATGGAGGAGAGGAGAATGGTGCAAGCTGCTTTGGGTCCCTGTTGGGGAGACAAATGGCATATAAGTGAAATGAATATGAATGCACATTGTCTCTTTAAACCAGTGGCAAAGGTTCTCCATACACACATTCTGTGGCACTGTAAACTGTACCAAGGGACTGGTTTAGAGCTAATGAGACTGACAGTGCTAAAATATTTCTCTCTCTCTCTTTCATGCAGAAAGTAGGGATGCCAGCCTCCAGGTGGGATCTGGGGCTGGAATTACAGCTCATCTCCAGACTACAGAGATCAGTTCTCCTGGAGAAAATGGCTGCTTTGGAGGGTGGACTCTATGGCATTGTACCCCACTGTACCCCACTGAGGTCCCTGTCCTTCTCAGCCTCCATCTCCAAATCTCCAGGAGTTTCCCAACCTGGATTTGGTTATCTTCTCTCCCTCCCCCAGCCCCAGCCCATGGCAGAAAAGTATCAAGAAATAGTTCAGTAAACCATCAGAGGGGTTGCTAAAGTAATGATTGCACAGTACAAATAGTCACAAAGCATAACACCAGGGTCTAGCTGGAAGACATTTGGTACAGGAAGCTAGCTGAAGCTACGCAGGTGTGAATCTTCCTAGCAACTCCATGCATATGGCCTTACATTCAGCAGAAAGAAGGCTTTGTCATCCAAATGGGTAACATTTCCAAATATAAACGAATAGAAAAGAACAATTACAAAAAAAAAAAAATTCTGCTGACATTGCATGCTTTTTATTCTCTGGGAAACATGTTTATCCTATGGAATTAGTTCAAGAATGAGGTGCTTATTTTAAACAATGTGTGTTCACCCAAGTAAATTCAATCTATATTAAAAAGGTAAATCTATGAGCGTACACAGCATTGTACATGTTAAATTATTGTTCTACCCAATGTTTGGGGGGATTTATATATGAACTTCTAATTTTTTTTCAATTAAAAATACCCTTTTAAACTCCTAGGTGGCCTACGGGATGTTGTCACGTCTTAGCCCATTCACAGAGTTCATCTGACGCTAAAATCCTGGCTTGAGTTCCTTGGAAATAGGAAGGAATACAAACAAATGACTCCAACCAACTCACACTCAGATAAAGACCCACCCTTTGTTTTTAATTAACATGACGGCAATAGATGCACACTGAAATCAACACATCATGGGTTTTGCCATCTAAGTATGTTTCATAACCAGTGTTCTAAAAAGGCACAATTCCTCTCAAAATGAAATTATTTGTTATTCTTAAACATGATCCCAGTAAAAATTTCACCATCCAATTCCAAAATGAAGCAGAATATCAGACAAGAGTCTCAGGAGAAGGGAACAGAAAACCTAGCAGGATCATATTAATGAAGGAAAACCTTAAATGTCAAAGAGTTTCCCAGTTTCCTATATTTTATCGGGCTGGTCTATTGACTCAGCAAACTGAGTAAAGATTATTAACTCAGGCAGAAGGAGAAGAGGAGGAAAGAAAAAAAGGCCTCACAACAAAGAAGGAGATCTGGGTCGAGGAGATGAACTTTAAAAAAGCTTACAAGCCTGCAATGCAGGCTGCATTCAAACGTCGCACTTTGCAGAGATTAAATAAAAAAGGGCACTAACCCAGACTGTAGTGAAGTGCCCAAAGATATGTAGAACTTATCCCTTATCTCTGCAGAATTTCCTGCCACAAACTTTCACAGCATGGGCTAACCTCTGAATATCAGTGCTAGGAGACAACACCGGGAGAATGCTTTGACCTCTATGCCACATTTCTTGGCTCTCCAGGGCAAATAGTTGACCACTGTGTGAAAATGTGTACAAGCAATACAGACACTATTATGGCTGTGGTTACACACACTAAATAATCCACTTTCAATGCACTTTCCAACTGGATTTTGCCAGTTCGCGCAGGAAAGTGCACTGGAAGTAGATTCAAAGTGGATTATTTAGTGTGTGTGACTGCAGCCTATAACTACTATGATCTCTGCTGCAGCCACACAGTGGCTGCACATTACTGGGCCTTAGGTATGGTCAAAAAAATCCATGAAACAACTTTACTGAAGATAGTCACATGAGTACATGAAGCTTCCCTAAGTCAAAGCACTGGTCTATCAAGGCCAGTATTACTATCTATGCTGTACTGGTGGCAGCTCTCCAGAGGCTGAGGTCTTTCACATCATCTACTGATTGATCCTTCTAACCATAAGCGTAAACTACGGGGGGTCTCAAGGGCTCGGGCCACCCCCAAAATTTCCCGGGGGGGGGGGACTGAGCCCCCCCCGGCGAAACGGAGCGCCTGCCGCCGCCTCTCCCTCTCACTTCCCAGGGCCCTTCCTAGGCCCGCTGGCCAGCCAGCTGTCCACTGCCACCAGAGCCTCTTTCTTCCCCCCCCCGGCTCCCCTGTACCCAATCCTCCCTCCCTCCCTCCTTCCCTCTCCCTCCTGGGGCTCCGGGCGAATGCCCAACGTGACACGTTGGGCATTTGCCCAGAGCCCCGGGATGGAGATGAAAGGAGGGAAGAGTGGCCAGCGGGGGTAGGGCTGCCAAGTCAGCCCGGGGGGGCGGGGGATCCCCCACTAAAGGGGTTCTCGATCCGCCAGCCAGCATTTGGCCAGCGGGGGAACCCCACCCCCGAAGTCGTCCAGTGAGGACGACGTAATGACGTCACCGGAAGTGACGTCAGCACGTTGGGGGCGTTGCCAGAGTGTCGCCCTGGCAACGCCCCCAACATGCTGACGTCACTTCCGGTGACATTGCTAGGTGCACACGCAAAGCGCGCGCGCCAGGAGAAACTCCTGGCCAGAGGAGGACTCTGCCCCGCCGGTGAGTTTTGAAGACTTGGCAACCCTAAGCGGGGGAGGGGGAGAGGTGGCAGCAGCATCATTTCAGAGCGCGCGCGCACGAGCCCCCCCCCCCGGATTTCAAAACCTGACGCCCCTGCTTCTAACTGGAGCTGCCGAGAATCCAGGACCTTTTGCACGCAAAGCAAATGATCTAGCAGTGAGTTCCTCAATTACTAGTCAGTGCCTAAATGGGAAAATGGCTGGGAACTTATGCACACTACCTCAGGATTGGTGATGAAAGAAAGGTAGGATATAAAATGTATTAACTAAATAAGTGGAGGCCCCTTACCTGGATGGCCCAAGCTAGCCTGATCTGGTCAGACTGCAGAAGCTAAGCAGGGCTGGCCCTGGCTAGCGTTTGGATGAGAGACCACCAAGGAATACCAGGGTCATGACGCAGAGGCAGGCAATGGCAAACCACCTCTGAACACCTCTTGCCTTGAAAAACCCATCAGAAATAGCGCTGAATTGACTGTGACTTGACAGCATGTTACACACATACACAAATGTGAGGCGCAAGCTCACACAAAATTGAAGCTGGCCATAATTAACCTGGCAATCCCATGCAACCCCAAAGTACATGCTAGAGGTTAAGGGCCACTGGGAAGTTAGATGTAGCCTCAAGTGTGCACATTCATTAAGCAACTCAGTCCACCAATGTGTTAGGAGAACAGTGGCACTTCCTATGCATCTATTATAAACACACTACCACAAGAAGAGTCAGAGATGATACACACAACCAAATACTGGGTTCAAAAGAAATTTTCTTTAACAAATGATATGCTGCCTTTTGATCAATGGATCCTTGAAGCAACTTCCAACACTACAAGAAAACTTGGCTTCAGTAGGAACGTGGCTCCTGATCGAACATCTCTTGGTGGCAAAGTAAGAGAGAGAGGGAGAGATGGGCAGCGTGCAATGTTCAAGTCTTTCCCCAGCTCTCCGATGTTCCTGCTGCTGTCGTTTCGGGGCTGCAGTGAGCCCAGGGGAAATCACCCGCCCGCAGAAGTGTGCTGCCAAGTGACTGCAGCACATCTAACTCCCTGAACCTAAAGCAGGAAAAACTCTTTTGCCAATATGAACTACACAGAGATGAAGCTCCATTGATTTTGATTGGATTTCCGAGCTCCCAGCTTCCTCTGCATTTCACTTGCCACTTCATGTACTATGGAACAGCAATCCTAGCTTTGCCTCCAAGCATATACTTGACAGGCACCTGAAGTCCATCTTGGCTGTAATGAGCACACCTGTATAATACATGTGTTTCCGAAGATCCATTTGTCTCAGGGTGGAACTACGTGTAAACGGGCAGTGATTCCTTTTAACAGGCGGTTTTCCTTTTCACAAATATGACTGCTGGAGCTATGATTTCCCCAGCATGCTGTATTCACACTGAAAATTGCTACCCCAAGCTGGATGTAGCCTCGCCAGGGAAAGCTTACAGCATCCATAAGCATAACTTCCAAACTGCCTCCTTAAAAACAGAGATACAGAAAAACAATTGTGTGGCATTTGGGGGAACTGCATGCTGGCTAAACACTCCTCCCATAATCAGCCTGTAGTAGCAGTCGCCGTGGCAGTGTTATTTGTGGGACAAGTGTACACCGTGCAAAAGGGGAACAGGATAGAGGCCTGTTGCTAGGTGAAAAGTTCTGAGGTCGGAGGCGCATTGAGTGAAAACAGCTCATAGTTTATTTAGAGGTCAGAACAAGTCTGCTTGCTGGACTCGCAGGTCCGCTTATTTCCCCATTCCAGACCACACACACACACACACCCAACACCCAAGATAGGCTCAATAATATGTATGACACCCAACTGGTGTCCTCTCAGGATCCTGCTCCCCTGATAGGGTGCCGCCAGGATCCTGGGTGTCTATTGTTCTTTGGGGCGATGCTCGGTAGCTTCTCCCAGCCACATGTAAATCCAACCGCGTGTATGGTCCTTTGTTTGGACATAACACTAGGGTTGCCAGCTCCAGGTTGGGAAATACCTGGAGATTTTGGGGGTGGAGCCTGAGGAAGGTAGGGTCTGGGAAAGGGAAGGACTTCAGTACCAGAGAATCCACCTTCCAAAGCAGCCATTGAACTGATCTCTGTCACTCAGAGATTAACTGTAACAGCAGATCTCCAACCACCACCTGGAGGTTGTCAAACAAAGTATACGCATCGTGAAAAATGACAAAAATTACAAATTATACAAACAATTCAATGAACAAATGTGACTGTATCGGTAGGTTATACAGGGCACTAAAAGACTGTTGAATTTTTGGTACATAGAAACTGAGATATTAATTACATTACATCAATTTAATGTTCATATAATTTGTAATTTTTTTTCACGGTGTGTACACTTTTTTTTAAAAAAAAACAACCTGTCCCGTGATCTCTCTACCTTTGTGGCCACCTGGAGGTTGGCAACCCTACCTAGGAAAGTTCGCACCATGCTCCAGTATGAGACGTTCCTCTTTGAGAAAGTGATGCTTCAGAACGCTGCACACCCTGCTTCTCCATGGGACCTTTCTAGCACACACCCCTCCTCCTCCTCCTCCTCCTCCTCCTCCATCTCACGCCTTTTCTTGCTGTGCAGTGGGCTTCCCAGGAGACTTTGCAGAAGCCTTCTGAACAGCCCACAGAAACTAGACACGGGAGCCTTATTGTGACAGACAGGGGTTCTGATCCTCAAAGGGAAATCCTCAAAGATAGGCTTCGCAGGTGGGATAGTAAGGGGGGGGGGGACCACCAGTTGTGCAACCTAACAGAAACAACAACAAAAGCCTGCCAAGCTCCCTGCTTGGCAGCCTTCGGGCTTTCCTGCTGTTCGTGGATTCTAGTGCCACAAGCCCATTTTCCACCCCAGCTAGACCGTCTTTCTTGGAGGCTTTAAATTTCAGTACAAGGACTAAAGGGAAACGGGTGGGGGAAGGAGAGAAGGGGGATCAGATTATGCACGCCAGGCAGACTGATAACCTGCTTTCATTTTCTAACATGACATTCTGTCGCTACTCCGTCACTCCCTGCCATCATCCATCAAAGCAGCAAGAGGAGGTGAAAATCTGAAAAATCTGCCTACCCATTGTGGTAGGGGGGGGGGGCAGCATGAATGCACTGGCCTTTGAACCCCCTTGCTCTACCACCGCTTTTTAAAAAGGTGAAGTATGCCACTGAGGTACAACCAATTCATGGCAACCCCATGAAGCTCTACCGCATGGGTGTTTCAAGGCAAAAGGTGAGCAGAGGTGGTTTGCCGTTGCCTTCCTCTGCATAGCAGCCCCAGTACTCCTTGGTGTTCTGGAGTCTAAGTAGTGATCCTGCTGAGCTTCCGAAACCTGATGGGGTCAGGCTAGTCTGGGCTATTAGTACAGTTAAGACTGTTGCTTTTTATTCCACATGATCTTCAAGAAGCCCTGACCTCTACCATTCCCCAAAAGTCACAGTGCTGCTGAGGACAGGTTAGAGTTTTCTGCACACCATCTATCTTCTTTTCACAATCAGGAATTCCATGCAAAAAACCCTGGAACTGGTTGCTCATGCCAACTATGCCCAGATGTGCTAAAGTCCATGGTGTCCTTTCCCCCAAGGTGCATGCAATGCTTTCCCCCACAACACATACAGGATTGCATCCAAAATGAGTTATTTCCAGAAAAGCACTTCAGAATGCCCCACCATTAAAAAGCATGAGCAGGATTCCTTGCAGTATTCTAGCACCCCACAGCACATCAGAACAGTCTCAAAGCCTTTATGTGCATCCGTAAGGCCCCCTTACATAGCATTAGCCAAAGCCATCTTGACCTTTGGCATCTGGGCTCTGCAAAGATGATCAAAGGGTCAAATTCATGGGTTAGCGAATTGCAGAAACTGAGAAGCAGAGTTCTCAACAGCTGGACAAGCTTATGGAGTGGTTATTTTTCCAGTGAGAAGAAGGGCTGGAGCGGGGGTAGGGATCTGGCTTTCAAAGCTTTCAGTGTGCTCAATTTTCCCAGATCAATAACAAAAAAAACCCCACTCCCACACAAAAAAACACCCAGGCTAGGAAAAGATGCAGGCGAAACAGAAAGGTTATCTGTGCCTCTAGGGAAGGAGTGAAGAAGAAGCAAGAAAAAGATTCTCTTTCCCCGAGTGCATCAGTTCTCCTGCCACACAAGCTTTTTGCCTGCAGAACAAAACAGTAAGTGCAGAGAAGCTGAACAGCTTTGCACATACTAATCACCACTGGCCAGGAAACTAGGCAAGGACATGCTACACACCTATACCTAACTGGTTATTGTAACTAGCTGCTCAGAAGATGCCCCTGCAGAAATCCCAGACTCTGCTTTAAATGTCTTGCAATTTTTAGTCTTGCTTCAATCACATATCAGCTGCATAACTGAAATGTGCTCTGACAGGGATGCTAGCCTCCAGGTGGGACCTGGGGATCCCCTGGAATTACATCTCCAGATATCAGTTCCCTTGGAGAAAATGGATGCTTTGGAAGGTGTATGTTATCACATTGTGCCCCACCACGTCCTGTCTGCCCCAGGCTCCATCCCCAAATCTCCATGAGTTTCTCAACCTGGATCTGGCAACCCTACACCCCATCCCCCACAGAAGGCCAGGGGAGACATGATAACCCTACTAGTTCATCACAAGTGCATCGCATGGTTCAATTTTTTAAAATTTATCTTTAATTTATATAATATAACAACAATTTACAGTAGCGCATACTATTAGGAAACCACAACAATAACAACATAATTACAAGCACAAAAACACACAAGAACAATAAAACCAAACAGCTATTCAATATAGCTGTAAACTTCAAATTATCAGGAAGCGCCTTTTTAAGTTTACTATGGTCTTTCCCAGAGGTCAATTTGAGCAGGAGCTCAGGGGAGCGCAGCTCCGGGAATTGGTGCCAGCCCGCCCCCCAGGGGGGGGAATGCCTGCTTGTGTCATGGCTGCAGCAAAATGACCCCATCCCTGGAAAGGTCCTTGTTCCTCTGACCAGCCTTCTGAAGGCTTCAGCCACCATAGTGGTATTTCTGAGGCTTGGGTTAATAGTGGTCCCCTCACTGCCAGCTCTCTCTCTCTCTCTCTCATGCGTGAATTGTAAATGTGTGATCCTGCACTGATCCCAGTCATAGAAGAAAAGAAAATACACAAAATTCTCGCCACCCATGATTGAAACCAGGAACACAGAGAAGCCAAAGACCTCTCTGAAAAGCTATTCCTGTTTGTTGTGGCCACAGTAACAGAATGTGTTATACTGAGAAACACTGAAAGTTTTCCTCGAAATTCAGGAACTGGTTGGATTATTTACTTAAATGTAATCAGGGTACAGAGAGAGAAGTGTCATCCAATTAAAACAAGGGTTGGCTTCCATTGTCCAGTAAATAAAGTAGTACATGTTAGAATAGGCAGATGCAAAATATAATCGCAACTAGATGCTTTCCTCTTCCTCAGTCAGGCCATTTCTAATCTAAAGCCTTTACAGATGCTGCTGTTTACCCAGAGAGCCTGCGCTGCTAATGCTGAATTGCCCATGAGAATTTGTTGCGGGGGAATTACAAGCACTCAAATTCCTAACCCAAGCTGCCTGAGCCATTTTTGCTCACCAGCTGCAAATGTCAAGTGCATGTTGCTGGGGAGATGACAGGGGCAGTAGTGTTGTATAAGTGGGGGAGCTGCAAGGACTTTCAGGGGGCATCTCATTTTCCCTACCCCGCTCTTTCCTCTCTCTCTTCCCTGGAAGCCCCATAGCCTCTTCCATTTTCCTAATTCCTTCTCTCTTTCCCACCCACTGGCCAGCCTTTTATCTGCTCCTCCCACAGTTTCAGCTTTTCCTCCTTTAATCCCCCTGGCAGCTTCTACCTGAGAAATCTATAGCCAAGTTGCACAATGCCAACTGAAATATACTGGGTTCAGATGCGTAGTGTGATCAGCTCATAGTTTATTAGTGATTCAGCTTAACTCTAAGACAACTCTAGGGCTGAAGCCCTGCTTATATGTATGTAAAACACCACACACACCCCCACCCACTCCCCATGAGAGGCTGTTTACAAAACATTACTACTTGATTGGTTCATTCCAGAGTCCTGGTCTACTATTGTTCTCATGCTTCAAGCTCAGCTAGGGCTGCCAGCCTCCAGGTGGGGCCTGGGGATCTCCTGCTTTTACAACTGATCTCCAGCTGACAGAAATCAGCTCCCCTGGAGAAAATGGCTACTTTGAAGGGTGGACTCTATGGCATTGCACCATGCTGAGGCCCCTCCCCTCCCCAAATCCCACCTTCTCCTGGCTCCACCCCCAAAGTCCCCAGGTATTTTCCAACCTGGACTTGGCAACCCTAAGCTCAGCCAGTCTCTAGGGTGATTCAGTCAGGTGATTCAATCGCAATACACAATGCCAGCCATCAAGCTGGGCCCAGTTACATAGTGGGGAAGCATCAAGGCCTTTCCCTGTATCCCCCTCCCCTCACTATTTGCTCTTTTCCTTCTCCTAGGTACCCCTATATCCTCTCCTCTCCCTGCTTCCTTTTCTTCTTCCCCTCCACCAATTAACCTAGCTTTCATCGGTCCTCACCTCCAGCTATAGTTATTATTTATTTACTTAATTTATATCCTGCCTTTATCCACATTGGGGACCCAAAGTCGGTAACACCATTCTCTTCTCATCCGTTTTATCCTTACAATAATCTTGTGAAGTAGGTTAGGCTGAGAGTGCATGACTGGTCCAAAGTCACTCAGTGAGCTTCCACAGCAGAGTGGGATTTGACACTGAGTCTCCCAGATCAGACTGTAGGCTGAAATTCTAACCACTGTGCCACACTGGCTTTTGTGGAATGGCTGCTTTTGAGCAGTAGTGAGCAGTTAGGCCTGGATGAGTCATGCAAGTTGCACTGTAGCAAGTCAACCAGTGGTTGCTGCCTGGCCTGGCCCTGATGAGTCTTCCCTCAAAGGCCAAAACAACCCTGAAACAGGCCCTGCCCCTGCCTTTTACTGACAGAAACCAAGGCTTGAAGACTGAGAATATCATTATGGTGGCTTAGCAATAGCCACTGAGGGTATTCATTTCTTAAAGCTACAAGCACTCCTTTTAACCCCCTTACTTTTCTTCTTTTTTATGTTTCATTGTTTCTCCTCTAAACTTGAGGCCTTTTCAGGTCTGCAGAAAGATCTCTCTTGTCTGTCCACGGCCCCAGTCTGTGGATTTTAGTAGCCACTGATGGGGCCCCTTTGATAATTAGATATATTGTGAATTCATCCTCTCCAACAGCCAACTACGTGCGTCCTAGATTTTTTTTTTTTAAAAAAAATACAAATTCTACTCTTTCCCTTTCTCCAGAGAATCTACCTGCACAGTTTCCCATTATCATAGTACTGAGGATATCACTCACTATGGCTGCACGGTAGAATACAAAAGCAGCACAGGAAAAGCCCTTCCTTAGAAAAGATCATTATGCTAGATACAGTGAGAAGATTCCCACTACGAAGTTCACTTCACACATGCAATAGAGATGGTTCATATATTCATAAGAATCATTGGGTAATGAGAAATCAAGTCATGATTATTATTACGCTGGGAACTGATCGTTAGGAAACAGTGCAATCCTAAACATTGTTATACTCTTTTAAACTCGCTGATCTCAATGGCAATAGAAGGGTGTAAGTCTGCTGAGGATGGCACTGTAAATGTGGAGGACATTCAGACTTGAGTAGTATATGGGCATTCTATATAGACATGCTCCTGATTTTGTTTGGCCTGGGAACACTAAGTTCCCCTTTCCATACTCAAATATTATTTGCAGAAAGGAAAACATTGTAGAAGTTGCCATCCCATCCTTTTCACCTGTGCCTAATATGCATGTGTGCAACTGTGAACAAATCCTCCATTAGTATGATGACTGAAGAATGCTTTGGAACAATTGGAATGCTTTAGAATCTCTTTCCAGAGTACAGGTCTGTCAATTTAACTGTCCATTCTATTTGAACAGAAAGGTGTAATGGGTAAGTTTGTTTTATCCTCAAATATAGAACTCCAGAGCACTGCACTAGTCCTTAAGAACAAAAGTAGCACCTAACAACATACTGAAGCTCAGGTTTCTTCTATGGAGAGAAACTACAAATAGCGACACCTAGTGACAGAACATGGCATTAGTCCCCCTCAACAGCAAAGAGAAGCCCTCTATCAGATGCTGCTTTATGTATCATGTAGCTATTTAAACAGCCAAGACAAACCATTTTACACCCAAGGGAAGACATTAATACAGATGGGCATTTAGAAAAAGGGAAAAAAGAACAACAAGACCTTGACATGTTAAGAGAGAGAGAGAGAGAGATTATCCCATACTGTGGTATGAGCTGTTTTCTACCTATTTATGTATTAATACAACCAAAAAGTCTTGTTAAAAGGAGACAGACTCACATTGTGTAACCTTTCCCCTTCAGCCAGGCAGGCAGAGAGAAGCTTTCTTATTCTGATCCTTGAAGTGGATCTCAAGAGTAGTACAATGGAGGTGGGGGAGTGGAAGGGACTGCCGGTGAAAGGCAGTCAGTCTGCCACACTGCAGCTTTTAATCACCGGTTCCCTAAGCAAGCACTGTACCCTTCAGCCATGCAGGGTCAAGCCTGAGTGCCCTCTTTGCTCAGCCAACTGCACGATCTTATGTGGTATCAGGTTAGCTGTTCTTATGATTTATTCAAATACTCATCACAGCCTGTCTATTTTTGCACAGGAGTGATGATGACTTCCGATAACAGTTAATCATATTTCCGTGGACTGGTTTAGGAGCCAAGGCATTGCTCAAACAGTCCTAGAAGCCCAGAGACACAGAAATGGTTGGTTTGTTCAAATCACTGTGTGACGTTCGGCCTCCACCATCCTACTCTAGGACCTTCAGTTGCCACTTTTAACAGAAGAGAAGAGAAAAGAGGAGGAGGAGGAAGAGACGACTGGATTTATATCTGGCCCTTCACTCAGAGTGGCTTACAAACTCCTTTTCCTTCCCCTCCCCACAGCAGACACCCTGTGAGGTAGGTGGGGCTGAGAGAGCTCTGAAAGAACTGCTCTTTCAAGAACAACTCTGACAGAACTATGACTTGCCCAAGGTCATCCAGCAGCTGGTGTGGGAAATCAAACTCAGTTCTCCCAGATTAGAGTCTGTGCACTTAACCACTACACCAAACTGAAAGAGAAAGTTTTAATAGCCCGCTTTCCTCCTCCTTAAGTGGCTTACAATTGTATTCATTTCCTCTCCCCATAACAGGCAACTTGGGAGGCAGGTGAGGCTGAGAGAGTTCTGAGGGAACTGTGACTGGCCCAAGGACACCCAGCAGGCTTCATGGGGAGGAGGAGTGGGGAATCAAAATGGCTTCTCCAGAGTAGAATCTGCTGCTCTTAACCACTACACCATGCTGGTTAACAGAAGCCTCAGACATGGGGAAAGATTTTCCTGACATAGAGATATATCTGGTGGGGAAAAGCTTCACCTGGTTAACTGGTCTACCCTACCCTGCAGTTATGGGACTCACCCCATTACTTTCATTCAGTGCTACCGCTTGCGACCTTCCAGCATTTACACTTCCCTGCTACATTTTAATCTCATCCAAACTGTGTTAACTTTCCCTCCCCTCACAAAAAGCAGAACTGTGTATATTGTGATGCTGAGGCTTTTGTCCCCCTGAGCCACTGCAATGTTGGTGACACCATAAGGGATTTAGGAGTGTAACGCAGTACACATTTTGCCCAATAGTTGTATGTATTTCATTTGCTGTGCTCAGCCTTTCCTCCAAAGATCTCAGGGCAGCACACATGCTTTTTCCCTCCTTTTCACAACAACCTTGCACAGTAGGCTGGCTGAGAGAAAATGACTGGCCCAAGGTTAGACACAGAGACTATATCTTATTTGTTTTTTCCAAGTACTGGTGCACCTGGCCTTGGAGAACAAATCTTTTTTATCTCAGTACCACATGATGCTTAAGTCCTATTCACACATTACAGTGAACTCACATTCAGCCTGTATGTATGTATCCACACCTGTTTGCAGGAAACACCCAACACCCATTCACTTCACAAATTAAACAGGGGACCAGTACCTGGACAAATGTGGGGTTTCAATCACATCTTCAGCTGTACATGCATTGAACGTAACATGAGAATTATTCGATGCACATATACAGGAAAGTCAAATGTACACTGTACGTTTTCAGTTCAGTTCATGACACTGTTTTATACTGAGGCAGACCACTCAAGGTCAGTATTGTCAACTCTGGCTGGCAGCAGCTCTCCAAGCCCTCAAGAGGTCTTTCACATCACCTACTATCTGATCCTTTTAGCCAAGAATTGAACCTAGGGCCTTCTGCAATCAAAGCATGTATTCTGCTAAGACCCTCTAATGGGGGCTTTTGTTGTATAGACTCTTTGGTTGGTTTAGGTGTGATCAGTACTGCAGCTCTAAAGAGCCATTGCAAGCTGGAAACAAATACAGGATTCTTTGTGTTTTCTAAATCCATATATGTTCATTCAGTGGCAGGAATTGGGAGAGAAAAGAGGGTGAACTGACTTCTGTCCACTGCGAAGACTGGAACATTCTTGACACTCAAATTTTGTCACGTGAATACAACTTGAATTATCAGGAAAATTGTGTCAGTTTACAAAGAGATGGCCTACATAACACACACTCTCTCTCTCTCAAGAAAAGTCAAACCAATCAGTCACTGGTGTAAGAAGCAGAACTCTTGTTTCCACAGTGCTATGTGGGAGGATATCTGCCAACAATCCCAGAGCAAACTCCGTAACAAATGTCAGATTCTCCGGTCCTACACTGCTGTACAGTTAATTGCACAGACAGAATACAAAGTGTACCATAATGCAAAATCAATAAAGACTAATTAAATACAATGCTACATTTTAGTACTGCTTTGTCACTTGCAGACATATTCTAATTAGAATTTCATTATATTTCAGAACGCCAATAGCTTCCTTGTGCGGTTCTTCTTTTCACGCCATGGAGTGGACAGATATCAAACTACCAATATAATCTTTAACCTCCAGCCTCAGTATAAACTCTATACAAAATACCAGTTGTGGAGACTTACGAGTCAGAGATCCCTTCGAAAAGATCAGCGCAAAAGGCCACAAAGCTTCAAAATCCAACTTCAGAAGATATCTACTGAAAGAATAAAAGACAATGAGTAAGGAAAGACTCAGGAGCCCAGGGATAATGGAGGTTGCTGCAGCATTTAACATGGAAAAAAACTACTCATGCTATAGTCCTCCGAAGACTCTACTAATTCAGAAGGCAGTTAGAGCAGCAATACAGAGGGACTCCTCAGCAGGCAAGATCTATGAAGTTAGAAAGTTTGAAAAACACAAAACTAGACGATTATGTAGTGCCAGACTCCAGGGCTGGCCTCAGCTATGATTGGGTCAGCTGTTGGGGACTGTTCTCAGGTGTGTGTTCTTTAACACCTGTGATTGTGTGAATTCAGTATTCCTGTTGCTAAATGTTAGGCAGGTGGTGAGCTTATCCTCAGGGTGCAAGGAGCAACATTTGAACTGGCCCTCCATCCTGGTACCCAGGAACAAAGAAAGTGGCCATGGTCTCCCCAGCCCTGTGTTGATACTATTGGAGAATAAGAAATGAGATCACACCCCTCAGTTCAGTTTGCTTTAGGCCTATACAGATCAATCCTTGTGAATGCTTCTGCTCACTCTTTAACTGGTGAATGGGAACATCTCCATTTTCTTTGTTGTTTCCTTAATTTTCATAGCCAAATCAGGATTGTGAAGACCGTCAACATGACCAGCCCAATTGCCATCCTTGTTCAAATTTACAAAAAAGATAAGAGAACACCGGCTTAAAACTGCATCTTAAAAAAAAGTATGTGGTTATTGTGAGAACAAAGTCAAGTTGTTCCTTAGATTTCATGTTTCATTTCATGTGTCAATAGCTTTGAAAGTAAACTAGCTCTTCAGCAGCATTTGCTACAGTGGATTTTTTTAAATGGCTGACTTAGCGTATAAAGTTTTATTGCATTAAAGATACCATAGGATTGTCAAAGATACCATTTATGCCATTATATTGAGATATTTTCGGCATTAAAGAAGACCCAGCACAGTACAATGCCTAGAATGTCAGGAGTCAGACTCAGTCCTGTGACACTCTCAAAACAGTCCCTGTCAACCATCAGAAAGAGGGGGGTTGGACCCTCAAAATTTCATACCTCAAAAACCTGTTTTACTTTTGGGGGGATTTACACCCCCCATGTATTTTTAAAAAACATTTCAGATTTTTCTGCACACCTGGGGAGTCATTGGGTAACCTTCACCGTTACTGTCTCACAAAGGAGCCTATTTCAGAAGTTTGTGGTGTGAAGAAGAAAGAATTAAACTTGTACCTGGGGAATGTACTAGGTTCTTGGGTTAAGCTTGGGCTCAAATTCCTTATTAATTAAATTGATATTTAACATCTCCAGACTTTTAAATATATACCTTGGATAATCAAATGTGTATTGGAGATGTCTCTCAAGTCAAACATGTTTGTTGGACTTGTCCTAAGATTCAGTTTTGGTCCTTATCCTTACTGACATTAAATTCTACAAGTGGGGGACCCACAAGAACTTGCAGGGAATATCTAATTTTCCTCTTCACTACTATTTGCTCTTTCCCTTCTCCAGCAGCCCCCTTGCCCTCTCCCCTTTTGCTGCTTCCTTCTCTGCTTCCCACCCTTCAGCCAACTCATCTCTATTTATTCCCCCTGTCTTCATCTTTCTCTCCCTCCTTCGCCCTGTCAGCCTCTACTCAGGAAAATTATGGCCAAGTTGTATTGTGCCTGCTGCCAGGCCAAGCACTGTTGCACAATGCTAGCTGCCAGACGGACCCAGTTACATGGTGGAGAACCCACAAGGACTCGTGGGGGGCATCTTATTTTCCCTTGTTATCTTTCTCCCCATACTATTTCCCCTTCCTCTGGCAACCCCTGTAACCTTTCCTTGCTTCTTTTTCTCCCTCTGACCCACCAACCTACCTTTTATCTGCCCCCCCCATCTTCAACTACATTTATTAATTTCTATTTCATTTATACCGCACCTTCTCCATAATGGGGACTCCAAAGCAGCTTACGTCATCCTCTTCTTGTCCATTTATCCTCACAACAACATATGTGGTAAATTAAGCTGAGAATGTGTAACTAGCCCAAGCTCACCCAGTGAGCTTCCATAGAACAGAGGTTATTCACACTTGGGTCTCCCAGATCCTGCTCTGAAACGCTACTGAATATACCATACTGGCTTGGGGGGGGGGGTTTGCTGTTGAACAGCATTAAGCAGCCATTGCTGGGTGAAATATGCAACGTGCGTGGTTGCTTGCTGCCCGTGCTTGCTGACAAGTTGTCCAGTGCTTGCTGCCAAGCTGGGCTTTAACAAGTCCTGATTCAAAGGCCAAAACAGCCCTGGAACCCTGACCCCTCCCTCTGCCTTTTACTGACAGAAACCAAGGCTGGCAGGCTGGCAATACCAGGGGTCATTTCGTAGAAAAAGAGGTACAGGAGCTCATTAGCATAACTCATTATCATAACTTATTTGCATATGCTACACCACCTGACATCACCGGAAGTATGTCAGAAGGCAAGAAAGAAAGAAGAGAGAGAGAGCGTGCTGGCAGAGAGAGGACAGCTACTAATCCAAGCCTCAGAAATACCACTATTCTGGGAGGGTAGCTTCAGTGGTGGCTGAAGCCTTCAGAAGGCTGGTTGGAGGAACAAGGACCTTTCCAGGGGACGGGGTCATTTTGCTGCAGCCATGACACAAGCAGGCATTCCCCCGCCGGGGGTGTGGGGGCTGGCACCAACTCCCGGAGCTGAGCTCCCCCGAGCTCCTGCTCGAAATGACCCCTGGGCAATACTATTGTGGTTGACTCACAACAGACAGTGGTTTCTTAAAGCTACAGATGCTGCTTCTATTATTTTGAGCAGTTTTTACTCTCCAATATGTGTGTGTGTGCCTTTGTAAATATGTAAATATAAATGTGTGCATATGTAAATATAAATATATAAAGATTTCAGATTTTTCTGCAAACCTGGAACATTTCTTCAGGTTTGTAGAAGGAACTGTGTTGTCTGTTTGCTGACTCGAATCTGTGGATTTAAGTATCCACATGTGTGGCCGTGCTGAGAATTAGATATATTGATAATGATAATATTGTTGTGCTGTCTGAAAGGCTGTGATTATGCTAGAGAGAGAGAGAGTTAATAGTTTGTTAACATCAGCAGGAAAATGTGTTGCTTCATACTTGAAATCACAAGACATTCTCCCCATAAATGATTGGATCTTCATAATTTGGAAAAATAACTCAAATGACTAAATTAACCTATCAGCATAAAAATCTCAGACAGGCCAGTGTACAATTAGATCATTTTATTGAGAACTGGCCTTTGTTTATAATACAAAATGCACTTTTTAATACTTGGTGGTATTTTTGTATTGTATTTTTGTATCTACTGTATTTCTCTTGTATCTGTTTTTCTTTTAATTTTTTTAAATTAATGAAATGGATATAAAATCTGCGACAGACTCTGTCTCTCAATAATGACCTCATGTGGTCACAAACTATTTGTATAAATCCCCCTTCACTCACCCTTGCTTCTCACTGACCCGCTGTTCAAAGCAATGCCTTAAACAGCTCATATTTGTTAATTGTACAAGCCTAATGGAGGAATGTATTGGCAAGAAGGGGTAATGGCCATCAGTCCAGCAATAAAACAAAATTAATGGTCCATAGGAAGAAATCATGTCCACTTAATATCAGCTTTGAAACTCTAATAAAATAATGCAATACCAACGGCAGATTCTCCTTCTCTCACACACATGGCATATGCAGATTGCTTACACCACGTTAAATCACTCAAAGCAGGCCTCCATTCAGCTGAAGCTGACAAGATCCTCCGGGGAACACAGCAGACCGGAAACATTTAGTGTAAGGATCATTACCGACATGCACAGCTGCAGCAACACCCACAAGATCCAGTATGGAGACAACAGAGGAACAAATGCCACAAATAGAAAATGATGTCTTCATCAATGCTCCCCATGTCCTTTGAAAACATGACACAAGTGTACCATTGGTGTATAGTTCAGAGCAGGGGTCATTTTGAGCAGGAACGTGTAGGAACGCCGTTCCAGGAGTAACAAGCCTAGGAATGGGCACATACGGTGATGCGCTGTGGAAAAAAGCAAAAGCATACTAACTTGATCTGTATTTTCATGCTTGTTGTAGGGTAGCTTCCCTGCAAGAGCAAAGGAAACCTAAAGTGTCTTTAGTCAAACTGTAAAGCTGGCTTGCCAGCTCTGAGTTGGGAAATACCTGGAGATTTTTCACGTGGAGCCTGAGTGGTGGGTGTTACCTTCTGACACACTTCTGGTGATGTCAGGGGGTGTGGCATGTGCAAATAAATTATGCTAATGAGTTATGCTAATTAGCTCCTGCACCTGTTTTTCTACGAAATGACCCCTGGAGCCTCAGAAACCCGACTCCACAGTAGGCAAGTCTGCAAGAAGATGGGTGGCCAGGGGAGTTTCTGATTATTCAGCAAAGTCCTCAAGCAGGAGGGAAAGTACCTTTTTTGCACAAGCGAAGTACAGAATCACTATGTGAAGAACCATAGCATAGGAGCAGAGTATGTGGTATGCATGAAGGTCTCAGATTCAGTACTCTGCCAGGGATGATTCCAAGAGATAAGGAAGAATTAGGGAACAGCCTCCAACCAATTTCCCACTACCCCCTTCTGCCACCCCATATATCTGACAAGAAAAATATTGTCATTTTATTGGATGAGAGACTGTGGGTTGGATCCTATGATGCCTCTCCAATATGCTGGATTCTAGGACTCCATTCTACCAGGTCCACCTTCCTGCGACAGAGAAAGACGTCCTTCAACAAAGAGAATTCCTCTCCAATAGAACAAGTCCCCTTCCATTTGAAGGAATTTTTCTCCTTGAAGGAAGATGTAGCAGAAGGCAGTCATAAGATCTCAGGTCACATGGAAAATATGTTCAGAGGTCACATGAAAAATATGTTCACAATGACTTGATATATTCTTGTGTTCACACTCTCCACCTTGCATGAAGAACCAAGTCTGAAGTCTTCTTAGGAAGTCTTCGACCTAACATCACTGTGTTGTAACATCTAAATGTGAGTGCTCTAACAAACTGGGGTTCGTTTCTAACTCGCAATCCAGAACTATATGCTACAATTTAATCCTAATTTCAAATCTCAGTTTGAGGGCCAGAAACAAATCCCATCTTGTTAATGTGATCTCTTGATTTCAAATCATGTTCAAGGGTTAGAAATCTCAACTTGCTACAGTACCTGAATGCAGGCATCAAAACAAAATGAGAGGAAGACTACTTAAAGGCACAGAAATCTAACAAAGAGTCTTGAAACAGTCAGCTATTTCCTGAAAAACATCCAGTAATCATTTGCCTGGATCCTACCATAGTCAGTTCAACCAGTTTCTGGTTCTACTGACGTGTTCTCCTGTCAATGATAGCAGGTGTTTCTCCATCCAAGGTAGGAGCAACACAACTTCCTGTTGCTTGCCTATTCAAGTGCACCTTAGAGGTCATGTTGTCAGTCTGGATGCAAGAATGTAGACCAGAAGCCCCCAATCTTGCTGAATCTGTGGGTGCCACCACAAAATGGCTGCCATGGGGGCTGGTGCCAAATAAAAAGTTGGGCTATTCCCAGCTAAGCATCATCCTATGATGGAGGCAGCTATTTTTGAATGGGTACTCCAGGCAGACACAAAGGTGATGCCCTCTGAGCTGTTCCAAAACCCATCCTACACCAATGAAATGGAGGAGAGCCGGATTGATACTTTACTCTGTGGAAGAAGGAAGTGTGTGGCACCATGATACCCACAAACACTAAACTGGATCCTGGATCAGAAGGCATACAGAACTAAAACAAAACCAGATTGCTTTCATCTCCAGCCAAGTGACACTGTGTGATGCTATCTTCCCAGCTCCAGAGACCTTGTGTGCAGAACCTCTGAACTGTGAGCATCTGAGCCTTGAAGACTAGGGTTACGCATGATTTGAGTCACATCCTGACTCAAATCAAGGCCTGTAAGGGGCTTGCCCTTGGGTAGAGGAGACTTTCACAGATCTGAGAATTAGGAACCCCAGTAACACCATAACATTAAACCAAAATAAAAAGAGAATTCTTTCCAAAACTCACCATTGGTTTGCCAAATAGTAAAACATATACCACTTCTCACCATGCTAGTTTTTTTTCTAATAAAATTTTATTAGTTTTTAAAGACAAAAATAGACACAAACATATGCCATAGTACAATGATCAACTACTATCATATGTAAGACACAATCGTCTTACATAAACAATAATCTTTCAGCTTCTACAACTACATCACCTACAATATATAAATCATACATACACAAAACATAAATTACATACATTAAACATAAACATGATTTATAATAATCTATCTGTTACAATTGTCAATCCGAGTTTACTTGCTTATAACTTATTTGTATGTATCCTTAATTTTATACTTTTATTTAACTTTGTTCTATCTTTTTCGAATCATTTCATATCCAATAATTCATTTTTACAAACATATATTTCCTGACTTTTTCTTTTTTTATCATCTTTTGGTTTAACAATTTAATCCTGATTGTCAGATATATAATTGAAAAATACTTTCCATTTTTCTTGGAATTCTGAGATTGGTCCATTATGAATATATGTTAATTTTGCCATTGCCGCATATTCGATTAATCTGTTCTTCCATTCCTTCAGTTCTGGACAGTTTTCTACCTTCTGTTTTGTCACATATGTTACCCTTGCCATGGTCACCATATAGTTAAATAATTCACTGTGTATTCTTGTGATACTATTTGGTAGAATATTTAACAACATACTTTTAGGGTCCATCGCAAACTTAAGTTTTAATATTTTTGCATTTCTTCATGTATCCAATATTTTCTTGCTTTCTTGCATATCCAACACATATGATAGCATGTTGTCTCTGTAGTCTGACATTTCCAGCATTTCCCATTATATCCTTTATTAGTTTTTGCAGCTTCTTTGGATGTGATGGACTATCTAAAAAAATATTTTGTACCAATTCTTCCGTAATATTTGAGATTTGGTAAATTTGATTTCTTTAATCCATAATTTTTCCCATTACAGATATTCTCCCCAATGTTTTTTCATCCATTTTATCATGCAGTTTTTTACTTGCTCACCAAGCTAGTTTTGAAGGTGTTTCCATTACCTTTTGTTTGTTTCTTTGCTTATATTGCAACACAAAGGACACGCTTTCCCTGAGATTACTGAATCTTAGGGTCATGGAAAGGCACACTTATGGGACTTTAAAGAAGAATATTTCCCTCCATATATATGGCCTCTGGAGACACAAGGGAGGAAAAATGAATGAAGGGGAAACAGCCCCCTCCCCAAGAACCTATCTTGGATTGCTCATCAGGTTTCCCATAGATTCATTTTCTATCTAAAAAGGAGACCCAAGGGGGAGAAAATTAAAATTGTATTGCAATATCTACCCTAACAGGATTTTACTAACATACCTAATATTTTAAAGTAAGGGTCTAATACTTTGGAACTTCATATGAGCACTTTTTTTGTTCTGTGAATGAAGATATGAAGGATCCTTCATGAATATATGCCAAAGATGATGACCTGTCCTATATGCTGGATAATAGCTGCTGATGAAGATTAGAGTTGAAACTGCTCCAGCAATTTTTATTAGCTCATGAATGAATTTGAGACCATTTGATTTGTAAATTACTGCTTCAGAGACTGGTTATACTTTGAATTTTTCTACTACATGGATAGGTTATTATTTCATTTCAGTTGCACATCTCCATATTATGGATATCATATTTAAAGACAGCCAACTAGCCTGAATTAGTACATATTATCAGGACAACCTTTGAGACAACAATACCAGATTTTTGTTGTTGTTGCATCTCTGTTTTTGCAGGGTGCCTGTTGAGATTTTTACAATACCTTGGCTTTCTTTCACAGATTTTTGATCAGGTGTAAATGCGTGATAAGAAAATAAATTCATCTGACAACAAGAATCAAGTGATAACACTTCTCACACCTCACTTGGCTGCACACAAACCAGGGAAGGCTGATAAGCAGCATCATAACTATCCAACAGGAATCCAGTAGCACCTTAAAAACCAATAAAATTTACTCATAAATAAATAAATATTCTGGTATTTTTAAGCATCAGAGCTCACTTCCTCATTTACCTAGCATTTACCTTGCAACTGATAAAAGTGAAGTTTCATGACTCATGTAGATTTGGGGGCAGGACAATGGGGACAGCCATTAATGATGGCATGATGGCACTTCCAGGGAACCTCTCTAGAAATCACTGAAAACTTGATGGTTTTACCATAGAGTTTCCAGATATTTCTAGAGAGGTGTAAATAAGAACATAAGAGAAGCCAATGTTGGATCAGGCCAATGGCCCATCCAGTCCAACACTCTGTCACAGGGGCCAAAACAAAAATACCAGGGGCCATCAGGAGGTGTGACAGCATCTGCTTTTTTCCTGGAACAGCTGTTATGCCATTGGCCTGATAGCCTATCTTCCCCTCCCCCCGCTGCCATTCCAAACAGCAGTGGGAAACAAGAGGCTTTGAATCTGTCACCCTTACAGGGGGACTAGCAGCTGTTCTCACAGGGAGTTGTGCTGGAATAAATTTTTGATTAGTTTTTAAGGCCCCACGTTCTTTGGTTTGACTGCTACAAACGAACACAGCTACCCATCTGGAAATATCACAATGTAGGTAGCAAAGCCCATTGTTGAGGATGATTTTAAAAAGAAATAAAGGTGATAGGTAAATACACTTTGCTGTAAAAAAAGGATGACCGACAGCCTCTGGTCACGATGCTGTGTGGCATGCTGCAGAAGTACTAGCAACTGAACATTATAACTAAAACTGGATGCACCTAGAATAAGAGCAACTAAAAGGTTTTGTTCTAGGATTTTTACTGTGCTTCTTTCCAACTTTGCTCCTGTATCAGCACACATACCTCACTTGGAGTGAAAGATGACTGGGGCACAGAAAGGGGGAACAGAGCCAGATTGCTAACTTGGTGGTGTATGTTCCCCCCACACGCAAGCACCCAACATCACTGACTAATCATCAGACTGTTTGGTGTTTTCCTTCTGGTTTCTCACACTTTGAAATCAGTGCAGAGATGGCTCCCTGACTGACACCATGGCCAGCCAAACAACACTGTGCACATCCTTACTAAACTAAGGAAGTTGCCTTGACTGACACAAGGACTAGCCATTCAGCGCTATGCTAATTCAGATTCTCCTAAAACAAGAGGTGGTGGTGGTAAGGTTTATCCTGAGTTTAGCCTAGGGTTGCCAGGTCTGGGTTGGAAAATACCTGGAGACTTTGGGGGTGGATCTGGGAGAGGGCGGGGTTTGGGAAGGAGAAGGTCCTCAGCTTGGTACAATGCCATAGCGTCCACCCTTCAAAGCAGCCATTTTCTCCAGGGGAGCTGATCTGTGTCAGTTGGAGATCAGTTGTAAAAGCAGGAGATCCCCAGGCCCTACCTGGTACCGGGCAACCCTAGTTTAGCCCCAATCAGGAAAGCTGAACATGTGTCAGAACTGCAGTATACAGTATGCATGTTTCTGTAACAGGCTCACCACTTGAAATTATCTACATACATCTCCAGCCTAAACAGTGTAACTGATTTGTCTGAATCCTCTGTGTACTCTCAAAAGATAAAAGTGGAAATGTACTCACATTTTAGGGTGTGGACTAATTCAAAATGCTGCTTTCCCCCCTGAGAGTAACAAAATGTAGTGAAAACAGACCTGTAAGTGCTACAGTTCCACAACCACATCGGAGAGCCAGGCTGTGGTCACACGGCCCCTTTGAATCCGGGAGCCCTCCCGGATTAAAGGGGCTGTGGGTTTTTTTTACCTCGGGTTGGGATGTACACACATCCCAACCCCTGTGGTGGCGGGTGGCAGCGGGCAGAGGAGGAGGCGGCGGGAGAGGTGGAAGAAGTGGCGGCGGCAGGCGGCGTTTTCAGGTGTTTTGCAGAGGAGGAGGAGGCGGTTGGCAGCAGCTTTTCTTTGGCAGTGATGGCGACTGGCAGCGGCAGCCGGGGGAGGCACCCTTCCCCGAGCCCCGCTGGCCGCTTGGTAAGTTTGGGGTTTTTCCCCCCCCTTTTGGCCAAGCACCCAAGTGTAAAAGGGGGGGGGAATGGCTGACAGGACCGTCTGGACAGCCCTGCTCTTGCAATGATTGTGAGAGAGGGCTGTCCAGGTGGCTCAAATGCAGGCTCCTCGCGCGACTCCCAGGAAAACACTTGATTTTCCCAGGGTCAGAAAACACGGGAGGATCCTGCATTTGAGCCCGCTTCAGCGTGGGAGTTGTCCTGGCCGTTCTGAACGGTCCCTTTAAATGCAGGAGGAAACAGCTCTTCCTCCTGCATTAAAGGGCCGTGTGACCGCGACCCCAGTGTGAGGCAATAGTCAGAATGTCAGACTCAGGGCCGAGCTGCACATTATGTTTTCTAATGGCTGGGGCCCAGGTTCCCCAGACTAGACTCACTTCCCCTGCAGCCACCCAGCAACCGCAGAGAACAGCATTGTAAAGATCCGCAGGGGTCTGATTTTGCTTAGGACCATAACATGAGGGGAAAGAGCAATCCTGCCTTTTTCCTCACACAGTTTTCTTGAGCCAAAATGGCCATGGGGGGAGTTATTTGTCCCATTTTGGAGCTGCTAATAAAATGTAACACATAGTTTGGCCCTCAGACAGAGAGACACAGATCCCAAATTCCTTCTCAGACATGAAACGACCTGGGTGACCTTACGCCAGTTACTTTCTCTCAGTGTAACCTGCCTCGCAGGGCTGTTGTAAGAAAACAAGGGATATGGGGGAACAACTTAGCTGGTAGAAAACATTATACTAATTTGATTTTTTTTTTCATTTTCTATATTTCTCTGCACATAATTCTATTTCCACGGCACAGAGGCCTCTCTCTTATGCTCAACTATTGCCACTGCTCAAACAGGCTTTGTGGGACTTTAAAACAATTCTCAAGCATATTCAGTAGAGGTAAAGGTGAGATAAGCGTGCATACAACCATCACCAATGATCTCACTTTCTAACTCTCTGGAGGAAAGGGGAAAAAACCTATCATCAGTTGCAGGAGCGATTTCTACGTCCCACTTCCTTGATAAGAAGCCCCTCTAACCCCTGCATTTCAACTATAGGGAGTATTAATTTATGTAGAGGGTCTTATCAAATACAATAGATGCTGATTATTAACACTCCCAAAAAAAAGTGATAGCAAAACTTGACTAAATGAGAAGAAAAATTTCGATTTAAGCACAGAAAAACTGATGGAGAGTTTCATAAAACCGTAAGCTAGATAAATAAGACAATGTGAAGATGCTTCTGGAAGTGGTCATGGCTCAGAAGGAAAAGTACATGCTCTGCATGCAGAAGGTGTCATGCTCAATCCTTGCTTAAAGGATCTGGGGGTAGCAGCAAGTGTTCTGTTGAGAAAGGGCCTTCTCCTCTCAGACCTAAGAGCACCTTCCAATCACAGTGGACAATACTCAGCTAGATGAATCTGACTCAGATGGAGGTAGCTTCAAACATGCAGTCAAATCATTAACAATAAATCTTTATTTAAAGAGGCATATAGGAACTGCTCGTTTCCCATTAATGGGACTGATTTGGTAGTATAAAATTTAAAAAATGAACATGATAACCTTCAATCAGGACCAAAGGCATAGACTTTCCAATGGGGGGGGGGGGGGGCTGGGCCAGAGGCATTGCGATACTAGGTCCTTAAAAGAATCGAGGACCAGTGACATCATAGGGAGGAGCCACTGACATCACAGGGTGTCATTATCTATGGAGGCGGAGCAATATGGGATTTAGGAATGGGCTCCCCAGAAATTTAGGGGGGCTGGGAATGCTTGGGAACCCCCCTAGCCATGCCCCTGGGCTGGGCTATACCCAGGAAAAGGTGGGAGTTGGGCAGTGATTACAGTGGTATCTCAGCGGTCTCCTGCTGTGTCCTTTATTTAAATTCACCTGCAGAATAGTCACTTTAAAATCTGCAAATATACATACCATGTGCATTAGACAAACAAATGGTCACAAATTTGAAAGTAAAGAGGGCAACACAGAAAAGCCTTCTGATACCAAGGACAGGCCCAGTCAGGCTGTGCTAAGATGCTCCATCTTGGACCCATTTCCAGAGAGAGAAATGCAGAGCCTCCTCTCAAGTACAGAATAAGCTAGCAGTTTACCTTTTGATGCTTTTCTGTGTCCTGCCTTGTTTCTACTAGTCTATTTCAGTATTCCCAAATACTTGTGCTTTCTAGGATATATTTAGTTATAAAAGTTCCTTTACCCTCAGAATCTCAGCTGTACAGCCTACTGAGGACAGCATGGGGAGAAACCTACTCAGGACTGCTGTGTTATGCTAACGCTGTCAAGAAACTGGCAATTTCTAGCTGTTTCTTGGCCTTTTCAAATTTTGGTTCAGGCTTTTGGCCCTAGTCCAGTTATTGAGGGCTCCTCTCTAGGAAATTAATGTCATTCTGATCTGCAGTTTCCAGGAAGATAAGGGATGCAATGGAGTCAGATGCAATTGCAAGTGAAACCAGGGGCCTGGGAGTTTCAAGGCCAGAGACCCAGAATGAGGTTTGCCCTCACATTCCATCTCAGTAATGCAAGGAGTATATTTTTCAGTTTTGGTACAAGTGAATGGAAACCCAGGTTTGTTGTGGGTACATATTCATGTACACAAAAACTAGAAAATGTGTGTGTTGCTCAATTCACAGAAAATGGCAACTGCATGTAAAGGGAGGATTGCAGCTAGCACACTCTCCTAGTTCGTCATGTATAATAAAAGGGCCCTGAAAGGGATCTCTGCTTCTTTCCTCCCCACATGATTTTATTGTGCAGGATCAACTGTCTAATGAAAACGGAGTTGTTTTACTAGAAGTTCCCTCATCAGGAGACCTCATCAATAATCATGCCACAGTCAAGAGGAAACTTCACACAGTTGATGATGGTGTAAAAAAAAAAAGACAGGGAAAAGAACAAGGGAAATTCAGAATGAAACCTGTAAACACTTCATGCTACTAAACCACGGAATTATTCGAGCCCAAGTATTTATCTGATGAGACACAAACGGCTTGTTTGGGAGTGTGTCACTCACCACTCTGGAACACGGAATTCCACAGCACAGCAGACACACCGAACACCCAAATCCAGCCAAAATGGATTTGGATTAAGGATGTCTGCAAGCCATTTCACCTGTTGCCAATGCCAAGTGTCCTGACATGTTTCCAAAAAACAGTGAAACGGGAACACACACCTTGCAGGGGTGTATGAAGCTTTCATTAGTTCCATATAGCACTAAGAGATCAATAATATTAATCTACTATTAGCACTATAAGAAATCTCTCCCTCATTCTATGAACTAGGGAAGTTTTCACAGGAGCTCCTTTAGAGAAAGCCCACAGAAAAAACATGGGCAAATATCTGCCATGGTTGTTATCGGTACAGGATTGCCAGGCTGAGATAATCTGTCAGACTATCATCCTTTTTATTCCCAATTAGCAGAGGATTGTTTTGACATATGCAAAAACAAAAATAGGCAAGCTTTATTTAAGAACAGGCTTCTAAAAAAAATTATTGACTGTTTGTAACAAGTGCTGTAAAAACACAGATTTCCTTTTTGTTGTGACAGTTCGCTTCTCTTTCCAACTCCCATCCCTTTCATCAAACTAGCAAATTGTTGTGGCAATGAGAGCAAAGAAAAAATACAGGAGGGGCTGCAGAAGGAAAGGATTTGGTGCAGTGAGTGATGGATATCTACATGGCAGTATTTACTCAAAAGGGAGGCAACTCCTGAATGTAAGGTAACTCCCTCAAAAAAGTTATACACCCCTCCTCCAAAAATTTAGTGGACATAGGTCTCCCTTGCTCAGAAGCCAGTTGAATCTGACTCTAGGGATGTGGTTGCTCATCTCCGTTTCCAAGCCGGAGAGCCAGCGCTTTCCAAAGACGTTTCCGTGGTCATGTGGCTGGCATGACTAGTTGCCGAGGCGCATGGAACGCTGTTACTTTCCCACCGAAGTGGTACCTATTTATCTACTTGCATTTTCTTGCTTTCGAACTGCTAGGCTGGCAGATAACCTGTGTGCAAATGTAAGACAACAGACTCTTTTTACTTTCTTTGGTCGCACTGCTGGAAAACAATCTAGTCTTGCACTAAAGTAAATACTGTAGAATTCTAACAAATGTTGCAAAGATATGTGTTGATATTATTTCATTTGCAGAAGGTCACCCGGACCTGCACTACTTCAGTTAACAAACCCATTACCCACCACCAAATACTTCAAGGGACGAGATGATTTCCAGTGTTGCAGCTCAAGGTACTATGCAACTAGAAAAGCTAGACATAAACATAAACATTAATAACAATGAAATAAATAAACATAAACATTAATAACTATGATGGGTCATAATATCAATGGTGGTCAATTTTAAAACTATATGATCATATTCAGTTTGGCAGCAATGTACTTCCAGAAGGCAGAGAAAGAGTCAGACAATGCCACAGAAAATACAATATATGAGTTTACAAGGAGCACTCGGGTCTTTGCCCCACAATGTACACAGGTGCCCTGATAAAACACTGCAAAAAACAACAACAACACCCATAAAAACAATATTGGTGTGATCATAAACATGGTGTTTTACACTAGACTGCATATGCATATCACTGCTTCTTTTCTTTTTTTTTTGCAGTGTTTTATCAACACGCAGATGTGCATCAGTAATACAGGGGAGGGAAAAGATGCAAATGAACTGTCAGCTGTGGCAAAACAGCACATTCTCTGCAGCTAATTTTAGAAATTTTCCTAATTAAATTGGAATCAAGGAAGAGCAGAATGGGAAGGGGGGAATTCTAGTCATCCCTATTCTGCAGTGGTGAAATGAGTGTTTGATATCACAGTATTTAGGGCACCTTTAGTTAAAAGATTTCAGGCAGCAGGGCTGGGAAATGCCTCCAACCCAAGATTCTGGAGAGAATTAGCAAGTCAGAGTGATTGGCCTGGGGCGAGACAGGCCACTGATCTGACTCTGTATGAGACAACTCTTAATTGTTATTATGTGAAGCACAATAGGTACATAGTTAAGCATACTTCAGGCTGCTTCTCCTCCTGCCTTTCTCCATTGGGGCTCAACACCCTCAGCATATCCTGCCTCACATCCATCACCACATCGGCCACTATGCAACCCACACTGGAGGAGGGAGGGAGTCAATTATGCCTAATCTACAGGCTATGCATATGACAACATTACGATGGGATCTGGTTCATTAGCTCAGGCTATAAAGGCTTTAGATTTTGGCTCGCCTTTTCAGTCTTCCAGTTTGTAGCAAAGGGAGAACACCTTCCTTAGGCAAAACTCATCCTGGTTTGTTTCAGGGGATATTACACTAAAAATGAAGAGTCTCTTTCTAGCCATCATTTGAACTGTACCCTTTGTCCTTGTCTCCCATGCGACAGGAGCATCTCAGGTCCTAATGAAACTCTTCCCTACAGAAGCAGTATTCCCTCTAAGCTGAGTTAGTGGATCACAGCCCCTGGTGAGATGGAAACCCCACTTTGTTGGCCCCCCAGGGCAATTGATTAGCCACTGTGTGAAACCCAGTGCTAGACTAGACAGACCTCTGGTCTGATCCAGCAGAGACGTAATGTTCTTCATTTCTAAAATAAGATGAGTCAGAGCTTTGAGCCTTCCTGGAATTCATTTTCAACCACTCCTTATATTTATTACCCATCCTTCTTCTAAGCAGCTTAGGATATCTTCCGCTCCCCATCCATAAAAACAAAGAACGCATCTCCTCACATCAGTAAAAACAGAGGAAGGTTGACTCTAACTCCCCGACATGAAGATCGTTTTTAAGGGGTAGCTGTGTTGGTCTGCGGTAGAACAGTTAAACTCAAGTCCAGTAGAACCTTAGAGACTAACAAAAGTTTCAGGGTATAAGCTTTTGAATGGAGCCTTGATTCTTGAAAGCTGCTACCCTGAAACTCTTGTTGGTCACTAAGGTGCTACTGGACTCAAATCTAACTTTTCCCCGACATGAAACTCACATGAAAGCCATTCTTGGGTCAAAACATAAAAAAGTTTTACCACTTGTACGTTTCTTCCTACATGTACTTTTGGGTTCCCAGAGCTGGGCTAGTCTGCAGTAGAAGAGCCAGATCTGATGAAGAAGGGAGCTTTAACTCTCAAAAGCTCATATCTTGCTTACCTCAAAGGTGCGACTGAACTCAGTTCAAAGTCAACCATAAGTATCCAGGTGCTATTTTTCCTGTCTTTCTAGCTGGACATTGGAACTCTGTAACACGATGCCTGCAATACGAGATGCATTCCAAGGACCTGCAGATACCTCTTTTTCTTGGGACACCCACCCTGAGTCACTAATTATAGTGTTTACTATTGAAGTCACATTACAACACTAGACAACCACAAATCAGTCCCTCTCCCAAGTACTAAAATCAACATATATGTAGAACAAATCTCCATACTGCATCTCCAAGGCCCAAGATAAATTTCCAGAATGGCAGGCCCATTAGAGCAGACATTATCTAAATCGTTTGCATCTGTCAACACAATTGCACTGAATGATTTAACCTGGAGTAGCCATAAGAGATTCATTTAGCAATCCTACAGCACCAGACTTGAAGGTATGATGTGTCTGATGCAGGAACTCATTTCTACAGATGATTAATTGGAACTCACATTTCATAAGGCGTACGCTTAGAGACACTAGTAACGAACGTATTAGCAATCCATTTGTTTCCCCTTCTCTCCTGCTGCAGCAATCAAACTCCCTCAGTCATTCATACTCTAACAAACTACCGGGGACAAAAATTATGGAGGATAAAAGTTATGAGATCAGAAAAGCATGGCTTGCATGTACAAATCACCAACAGTCACTGCCTAAACTCAGCTGTGGCTTAAGCCACATCTTGCCCTACTCTTTCCCCACTTCCAAGAACTCTCTGAACACCACATGCACAAACCTGCTTTATTCCGAGTCAGATCCTTGGTCCATCTAGCTCAGTATTGTCTTCTCCAGCTAACAGACCTCTTCCAGTGTTTCAGGCACAGAAAGTCTTTTGCAACACTTGCTACCTAGAACTTTCATATGGAGATGCCAGGGATTGAACCTAGGACCTCTGGCATGATGCTCCGTTTTTGAGTCACAGCCTCTCCCCTCCTAAGTCCTTAGGGCATGATGCTATTAATTACGAGAAGGGTGATCTGATACAAAGGAGGACTTGGCCCCTGTACACCTTGAATAACTGCGTAAGAAGAATGCATTCTGGAAGATACAACTTGCCTCACAAGTTGCTCATAGACAAAAAGAGGAGGCAAAACTGCACCCACTGAAATTCTCTCCATTAGAGGACTCCTTTTCTCTTCTGCTTCTGATTACTCCCCCACTGCAAATACCCCAACCTTACCCCAGCTCCCTTATGCAACAGTCCTTTGCTGTATAATACAGATTTCTCACATCTGAACTGAAGGCTTGTTGCTGTTTTGGAGGACGGGTCAGGTTATTGAGAAGCAACTGATTAATAATGGAAGAAGAAGAGAAGAGGAGATTGGATTTATACCCCACCCTTCACTACCTGAAGGAGTCTCAGAGCAGCTTACAAACCCTTTCCCTTCCCCTCCCCACAACAGACACCCTGTGAGGTAGGTGGGGCTGAGAGAGCTCTGACAGAAACTGCTCTTTTTTTCAAGAACAGCTGTGCCAGAACTATGGCTTGCCCAAGGTCATCCAGCAGGTGCAAGTGGAGGAGTGGGGAATCAAACCCGGTTCTCCCAGATTAGAGTCCACGCACTTAACCACTACACCAAATTGGTATTGCTTTCAACCAGTGTTCCCTCTAAGCTGAGTTAATGTGAGCTAGCTCATAGTTTTTTAGCCTCCAGCTCACACATTTTTGTCTTAGCTCAGGAAGGATGGCTCCAGAGAAAACTATTGTTTGCAGTAGCCAAATCACTTGCTCACAAACTTTAATGCCAGTAGAATTTTTGCTCACAAGACTCCACAGCTTAGAGGGAACATTGCTTACAAGTGACAAGAAATGTACTGGGAAACGATACCTATTGACTTCAGTGGCACTTGTCTGTCTCCCAATAAAACTGGGGTCTCAGTGACCTAGGGCGGACTATAGATTTCCCCCACAAAGAGCAGAGGGTGGTATGACAGCCATCAGTGGTCACAATGTACTTACTTAATCCTGACACTGTTTCCGCTCAGAGCGTTTCGGCAAGTAGCTAGAGTACTTCAAAAACCTGGAAAACCTGTTGACAACTACCAGGCACATACAAAAAATACCTTTCAACATCTACAGCACAACTAACAACATGGCTGATGATCTGATGCATTTTAATTGTGGCCTGCACAGTGTCACCATAATGTCACAACCAAGACAGCCTTACTGGAAAATGACGGAGCCGCCAGCCAGGTGCTCACTTTCTCAAAGCTATTACGTTGCTACACTCAAAAGCAGCTATTTTGAGGAGGGCAGCTGAGATTTGTATGGGATACTATTGCACCAAGTATTCCTTTTGGTTTCAGATGACATCATCTGTTGCAGCACTTAAAGTCCAGCCCTTCCGCCATATAAATAAAACTGCCTGTCTGTAAAACAACAGACTCCAATATTCCGATTAAAGCCCAGCTATGCAGTTACCATTCTAGCTAATCTGCCTTGGGGCTGAAGAGGAGAAACACCCACCCTGGAACTTGCACTATGAGGTTTCGGAAGCTCTGCAAACTCCTTATAAGCTAGTCCCATTTAACTCTTTCAGTCACAAGAGTCTTTCTGCAACTTACCGTGAACTGCTCTGCTGCTCTGCCAGATGCTCTATTTGGGCGTTCTTAATTGGGGAGCTGGACAATACAGGAGGGGTCGTGGTAGAAAGTGCTGCCAAGTCACAGCTGACTTATGGGGAACCCGTAAGGTTTCCAAGGCAAGAGACGTTCAGAGGTCATTTGTCATTGCCTGCCTCCATGTCATAACCCTGGTACTCTTTGGAGGTCTCCCATCCAAATACTAGCCAGGGCCGACCCTGCTTAGCTTCCGAGGTCTGACAAGATCAGGCTAGTCTAGGATAACTAGGTCAAGGGACAGTCCTTCAATTACCCTGACCCCAAAATAATTAGGGCCAGCACTTTAACTACTCACTCTTCTATTGAGCTGAAAGCTAGCAGGGTAGCAGAGCAACTGGGCAGCAGTGGTAATGCCAACCTCCAGGGGCAGCTTGCTCATCCCACACTAGAGCCAAGCAAAAGCTCCACCCACTGTATATGCCAGCTTCAAGAGAAAGCAAAATGCTTTTGTCCTTAGTGCTGCACCTGACAGCATTCAACAGGTATTGGGGTGGGTCTAACCACCCTCCCAGATAGCCTTCTTTCAACTTAAATGGCTTTTCCTCCAATGAAAGAACTACTTAATTTGGAGGAAGGCTCCTTAGATTGGAGGGAAGCTTCAAAATTGAGCTAAAAGGAAAGATGGAGTTTAAATATCAAAATAAATAAACTTTGCTCAGTGGAGTGGTACCATAGAGGCAGGACCCATTCCATAAGCTCCAGTATGTCCCTAGTCCCATTAGCTTTATATTTGAGGGGGTAGGGGAATTAAGTATTTTAAAAATTTTGTCACATCTGTTCCCACACAATGGGACCAATGATCCCTCTAGGCTGGGGAGTCTGGTGAGCAAATATTGTACTTTGTGAGCTACCGGCATTAAAGTCGCGAGTGAGTGATTTGGCTGCTGGATTAATTAGTTTGGTCTGGAGCCCTCCTTCCTGAGCTAAGACAAAAATCTGTGAGCTGGAGGCTAGCTCACACTAACTCAGCTTAGAGGGAACACTGAATGGGACATCTGCATCCTCCTTTTGCTGGAATCATACAGTTAGGAAGTACCCACTCTAAGTGGCAGGGGAAAGAATTACAGAAAGTAGAAGGATGGCGTTTCAAAAACAGGCTGTCCAAAAGGTTTGGTGGCACACCTGGTGGGAGTTGGGGTGTGATGTATTGACGGGCCCCCAGAAAACCTGAACTACACTTGGAGACCCAAGATCACATGGTTACAGCTGCAAAATTATACTGAAGACAGGGTTCTCCAGTCCTGTATCACCAATGGCGATGGTGGCAGTGGAGGAGGAGGAGAAGAAGAAGAGTTGGAATTATACCCCACCCTTCACTACGTGAAGAAGTCTCAGAACAGCTTACAATCCCTTTCCCTTCCTCTCCCCACAACACACACCCTGTGAGGTAGGTGGGGCTGAGAGAGCTATTTCGAAAACTGCCCTTGAGAGAACAGCTCTGAAAGAACGTATAACTGACCCAAAGTCACCCCAGAAGCTGCATGTGGCGGAGTGGGGAATCAAACCCGGTTCTTTCAGATTAGAGTCAGCGCTCTCAACCACTACACCAAACAGTGTCCAAACATCAGATTCCCCTCCCTCCCCCGTGCTCATTAAGTTATCAGACAATAAATGTTTTTTGATTTACCGAACAACTTATTCCCAAGGTACAATATTAACACTGTCTTCCCCAACCCTAATTCCTAACCTCACCCCAGGAAAGCTTGGTGGTACATTCTTGCGAGCTGTTTTCAAAACCTCACTTCTGAAGTATTCCTTTTGTCATGTCTTCAAACGTTGCTTCCAACATGAAAAGAAGACGCAGCAAAGAGGGGCTTCGGCAGGTAGAATTATTCAAGATGCACAAGACTCATAAATCTTTAACACTCATTCAAAATAAGTGACTCTCTTATCTTCAAAGTTTTTTTAAGACTATAAATTCAAATGAAATGCGGGGGGGGGGGGTAAAACACATGTCCTTTTCTGCTGTCTCTGGAGTCAGAAGTGCCTTTTCACTCCATCTGTAACACTTCAATCTACTTTGGAAGATTTCCCATCTTGTCCACTGGGGATGGCCACAGGGTCGGATGCTGAGGAAAAAACAGCTGATAAACGTCTGTACCCAAAACTGAGACAAAACCAAGGACCAGAGCTGTAACAAGGGCAAGGCAAGCGAAGCACTTGCCTCGGGTGCACAAAAGCTGAGCGGCACAGAAAAAGTATATAATGACTAAAATAAATGTCGGATTCTTATTACTCTTGTTATTTCTGTATTTACCTGTTATGTATTGGGATTGAATCACCCCTGATTGAATCACCCTAATTGAATCATCCCTGATTAAACCACCCTAGAGACTGGCTGAGCTTGGAGTACATGGACCAGGATTCTGGAGTAAACCAATCAAGTAGTAATGTTTTGTAAATAGCCAATCACAGGGAGTGGTTGTGTGGGGGGTGGAGTGTTTTGCGTGCATATAAGCAAGGCTTCGGCCCTGCTAGTGTTGTCTTGTTCTGGCTTAACTCACTTAATAAACTATGAGCTGATCAAGCTACGCGTCTGAACTCAGTATATTTCATTACCCTTTTATCAAAATAATTGCTATGAAAGTATATTTCATACTATAAAATAATATTTTATATCCTTGCCTCGGGTGCAAAATTAGCTAGTTATGGCTCTGCCAGGGACTTAAACTTTGCAAGTATCTGCAGAGTCAAATATGATGCCAAGCTAACGCTGAAGGCCAGTTCCTGTGTTCTGTTGTTGTTGTTGTTCAGTCGCACAGTCAAGTCCAACTCTTCATGACCCCGTGGTCCATGGTTCTAGTGATCCAATATTTATCAGTCCTTTCAAGCAGTCCACATTCACTGGCTCAGTGTAATGTCAGGAATTAATTCATGCTCAAAAAGCTTGACTGAAGAGTCGCTTGAGTTTCTCTTTCCCATCCTTTGTCCCCACTATCTGCCTCTCAGGATTTCTAGAACAAATACTTGAAATCATTCTAACTGGGGATACCAAGGATTGAACCTGGGAACGACTATGTGTAAAGCTTGTGCTCAATCATTGTGAGTATGGCCTCTCCTGGTCTAAAGCAGCATCCACAAAGGGACTGCTTACAAAAGAAGACTGTGCTTCTCTCTTCATTTCAATCTCAAAAAATTAGAACTGCACCAAGAGATTCACTAACGCATCAGTCTGTGCAAAATTCCCCATGTCGTCAGATCGTTCCACACTACCGAGACAGGGGACATGCATGAGGAGGGGATTCCGGTGCAGGGCCGGTTCCAGATTTTAGAGGGGGTCTGACCAGAGAGTTCCGGGGGGGGGGGGGGCCTTCCTGCTCACTCACCCATGTGTCTCACTACCTGCCTGGGCATTCTTTCCTACCTTGTCTGCAAGCCCTCCCACTGCCTGTGCTCAGAGCCATCTGCACTGCCTGCAGTCCTTATCTAATGGCATCGGGCAGTGTATGCAGCTGGCAGCATGGGTGGCAGAGAGCACTCGGAAGAGAGCAGGCAGAGAAAGGAGTTGACCCTGCCAGAAGCCTTGGGCCCCGGCAGCCGTCCCACCTGAAGGAATGCTGATGCTGCCCTTGTTCGGGTGGCAGGCCTTTCCTCAACCAAGGAAAGAGGTCCGATGCATAGGCAAGCTGTAAACAGGCTCATCTGCACGACCACCAAGCTATTTTCAAGTTCCCTGACAGCATGGAGAGCTATTCTGGGGGATGTGAATGTCTGCTGTTTAGTTTCTTTTTATAGTTGTGTGTCCGTTCTTTGTGTTGCTGTTGGTTCGGTAAATTCTTTTTGAATCACGTAGGCATGTTTTGCAGTTTTCACATATGACATTTAAAGTTTTTAAAACGTGCAATGCATACCTTTCGTGTATCTCATATATGCATACTGCTGATAGGCTAATCCACAAACACCACTGAAAAACGAGTGCTTTTAGGGGAAAAGACTGGTATGAGAAACAAAAAAACCCTGACACAAAATAAAGAATCAGACGTTTGATTTGGACAAAGGAGAAGTGAAATGGGGTTCAAGCAGCAGGAATGAGAAATTTGAAGTCCTGGTCTGCGGTCTCCAAAAGCATGAAAATGGAGGGGGGCATTTGTGCTCCTCCCCCACCAGTGGGTTTGGTCATGGGACAAGTGGGCACATAAAAAGGGCTTTAATATATTTTTTTTGCAAAGTAAAAATCTGTATTTTTGAATTTGCAATTCAGTATTAGAAGCAAAGAAGAAACTGCCCTGCCTGCTGTGGATACCTCTGGCCCTTTCTGCACTGACACTTAACTCCCGAGAATCTGAGCAGTCCAGCCTTAAAGCCTGACTTTGTATTTGTGCGGGTGCCCTCTGCATCATCCCCCACCCTGATTTATTTATTGTATATTCTGCGTAAGCATTCTGCACCTACATCCCAAACCTGCATTTTTTGCTTAGCTAGGGTTGGCATGTCTCTTGCGACTTGTGGGGGGTGGCGTCCAAAGGTGTGTTTTTAAAAAAAATTATGGAATTCTCCTATTGCAGCTGTGCAGTACTGTCCAGCAAGCACCTTCCATTTAAATCCTCGTGGTTCAGGTTTTGCACATGACTTTTAGCGTTATTTCACTGAATGAAAGGCAACTGAAAAGGAAGGCAAGCAACTCTTGAAACTAACCAGGATTTTTCTGAAATTTACAAGCAGCTGCAAAGCATGGTTTTCCTATTTCCAAGGACTAGGGCAGGGGGTGGGCAAACTGTGGCTCGGGAGCCACATGTGACTCTTTCACATACATTGTGTGGCTCCTGGGAGGCTCCCCATCTATTTGCTCTCTCTCTCTCTTTCTGTCTCGCTTCCTTCATCCCTCCCCCGCCCGCCCCCATCTATTTGCTTTCTTTGTTTCTCTTTCTTTGCACGTCTCTCTCTCTTAGACATAAATATCATTAGCAAACAAATAAATATCACTGGACAAATAAATATCATTATCAATATCTGTTTTTCCCCTTATGTTTTTATTTTTGGCAGTCTCATTTAATGTTAATAAAAAGCAAATTTGCATATTTTCCAATTAAAATGTGTGTGTAACATTTGTTCAGGTCTTGTGGCTCTCAAACATCTGACGTTTATTCTGTGTGGCTTGTAAGTTTGGCCACACCTGCACTAGGGGGTTCTCTGCTGTGAAAAATGGAAGTCACACAATCTCATAATATGGGGGAATAATGGGGGAATATGGGGGAATAATGTACAGAATGCACAGTAGAACCCACTGACACTGGCATTGCTAGTTGTGATCATTGGCAGTGTGTGTGTTTGTGTGTGCCTGCTCCCCGGGCAGGGAGGGGAGTGGCTGTGGCAAAGGTGGAGGTGGAGGAGGAGGAGGAGGAGTGCAGCCAGGGAAAGAGGGGAGAGAGGAGAGGGGAAGGTGCTCATGGAGTGGAGGGGGGAGGGTGGGAAGGAAGGCCGGAGAAGAAGAGTGGGGTCAGGGAGCTTTTGTTCGGAGGCTAGAGAAGGGAGCCTTTCCCCAGGTGGCAGGCAAACTAGGGTCCTGGGGCCCAGATGGCCCTCTGCTGATGCACCTCCAGTACTCATGTGCAGGCCTTTGCATGAGGGCTGCCAGCTTGAAGCCAGCTCACCTGGGGCGGGGCTCCCAGCAGGGGTGACAGGAGGAAGCTGTCCCTGGAGGTCAGGCAGCACAGGAGGGGAGGTGCTGCTCCGCCTGAATGTGACCCGAGGGCCGGGCCACAGAAGGTCCTCCCTGATGTGGCCCAGTGTAGCACATCGATCGCAAAATGTGGATTGGAAATGGGAAGGAGGAAGGCACAGAGTGCGAGTAACAGCAAAGCACAAACCACAGTCCTTGAAGTGGGGGAGAACAAAAAAGGGCAGGAACTGGGCAGTGATGCAGGGGCAGGAACAGGGGTAGGAAGTGGGTGGTGATGCAGTATCTGTGGAATAATGCCTGCATTAGAAATACCCTAGAATTGAAAGTGGGGCAAGAGAAAAAGTCCATGGCAAAAACGGATCTGTAAAAGCCGGCGATGCAGTGAACAGAAAGTGGAATAGGTGAAAAGGAATGCAGAAGCAACAACAAAAGCTGACGGACATGTGAGGTGAAAGCAGGAGGAACTGCACAATGAAATATAAAAGGCGACAGAGAAGTGTGGAGAAAGCAGAGGAAATAATGGCTGCAGAAACAGCCTCTGTGACAGAAACACACACCCCCCCCTACAAAAACTCATTTACTCTGGCAATCTAGTTGATTACTTTGTTTTACAAAAAAGCATGCAACAAGTCTAATCCTCCTGCAGAGAGGAGAGGGTGGAGAAGAAAGAAAACTGCTGTGCAACCAAAGAAAATCCTTGCATGGTAATGTGAAAGTTTTTGAATTAGAGTTATGTGAACAGCATTAGCATTTTTCTTGGAAGGCAGAAACTTTTCCATCTTGCCTCTGGCAGCATCTCTCCAACAGGATTCCCTGGGATGCAGAGAGAACAGTATCCATGGATTATTCATTTGTGCCCTGACCAGTCTGACATTAAGTTTACTAATTAGCACCAATTAAAAATAACAATAAGCAGAGAGCCCAATTACATGACACCGGTTACTGCAAGTTTTTATCCAAACTGAGCCTCACATTCCTAATTGCATCTCATTGCTAGAGGCTAATTAGGTTTCACCTTCCTGGTTAAGTCTTTATGTGCCAAAACTTTATTCCATCTCAGCTGGGAATTTTAAAATTCTCCTAGCTCATCTTCTTGTGTGAACAAGTTACTGCCCCAGACTAAAGGTGAGCTTTTAAACTTTCTACAGTTTTTCACACAGGGATTTAATTTTCACTGGGACAGGGCGTTTTCTAGCACCCGCACAAGCCAACTGAATCCCCATAAGAAAACTTGACTATTAGGATTAAACATACTTGTCAGCCCTAGAACTAGACAAAAAAACTCAAGGAAATATACACCAGGGATGCCAGCTCATTCAAGAAAACTTAGCTGATGCATTAGAGTCAATTAATCGATTAATCTAATCGATCATACATACTACTGGAGGGAAACAAAACATGCCCTTTATTTTTCAGTTGTGCATTACTGTGTTTTAAATAAATAAATATTCCAGTGAGCTTAATCCTAAAAAAGGCCCTCCTTTTCTGTGTGCAAGAGAGAATGAGGAATGCTTCTTCATAGAAGACGTCTGTTATTGTCCCGTTCGCGGGACTCGCAGTGGGGGGCGAGCTCAGACCGACCCCTTTGCAGCCCCCCCGAGAAGCCAACAAGTACCCCCGGTACTCACCGGGAAGGAAGAGAGAGGCGACCCAATGGACCCCGGTGGCAGCGGGAGGCACGCCGAGATGAGCGCCCCGCAGACTCACCCATCGGTCATGGAAGCCGCGGCGGGCGACGCCCGGGAGGACGCAGCCGCAGGGGAGCGGGACGCAGACGCCAACAGCCTCCATCAGGGGGGCAGGAGGGGGGAGGGAGGTTCAGCCCGAACAATCTCCGAGAGTCAGAAGGGGGAGCGGAGACGAGCGCAGCCGGCTGCAGAGCCGCCACAGCTCAAGGCCAGGAGCAGGGGGGACGAGGAGATCAAAGACGGCGCGAGGGCTAGGCAACAGACACGAGCGCTCCGCCCAGGGTTGCTAGATGGAAATGAGGCTGACCCGGAGGAGGGTGGGGCGGCCTCAGCGTGGAACTTTAAGAAGGGGGGCGGGGCTAGACTAGAGGAAGGAAGAGCCAAGGGTGGAGGGATGGGGAAAGATATAAAACCAGGGCAGCCGATGAGAGCCGGGGAGGAGAAGCCTGGAGGTGACGTGACAGTTGGCACAGAGAGAAACCCTTTGCTGGAAAATACTCACCCCAGGGGCGTACACCAAGAGGGAGTGGTGACTTAACCCCCCTCTGGGCGCCACATCTGAGGCTCTGGCTGCCGGGGGCAGGGGCAGACGCAGTGGCGGCACTCGGCCCTGACACCGGGTCAAGTGATAGTGACTCCGGGTCCAACAGTTCTTGTGACAGTTATCCATAGGTTCTGTTTCTTGTATTAGGATTTTTAAAAAATATCCCACCAGATAAATTAGGGGAACCTTTCAAAGTCAACTAAAATGTTTTTAATTCTTTGGTCTAATGAATGAAGCTCTAATATACACATTATAAGGTTACATCCCAATCATAACTTTCTTCTCTGCCCCTCGCCAGCAGCTCATTCATCTCCTTGAGACGTTGGTCCTCAGGGGAACAGGGGATCCTCTGGAATGGCATGAGGGGTCTGCAGCAGGAAAGCAGAATTGGCAAAAATTACACCTCCCCTTCCATTAGTGGAAAATTTAATCTGGATCCAACCCATGGTTTTGAAATATCTTTGTGTCCTCTTACACAGCCTCAGATTTGGTCTTTCCAGTGAACTGATGAAAAGTAACTTGAACACCAAGAAAACTTTCCAGCAGATGAAGTCATAGGATGAGCACAGCGAAGTCCTCTGCTTTCAGCTGTAGGGAGGGAAACAGAACAGGAATTGCCGCTGTGGTTCTGTATCATGGGGATGGTGTAATCTACACAGTAGGGATCCTCCAGGAGCTGGGAATGGGCAGCTTTAAGGAGCTTTGGCTTCAGAAAGCAGGCGTGGATCAGATCATACATTCCTGGTGCTTTATCACACTATCTCCATTTTTGCTTCATCTGTGTTCTCCGTCCCAATATAAAAGCTAAAGTAAACAGTTAGGAAGGACAAAGGTCAAGAAGAACAGCTGCTGCAAAATTCCATCCTCAGTTGCCGCAGTGGTTTTCCTACCCAACTTCTTCATGCAGGGAAAAGCAAAACAGGAAGGGGGATTGTGCGAACATCCCAGACTAGATACAGTGTCTGGCTAGTCCATCTGTTCTGGGCTTGCTGCTGATTCCATGTTACTGCTGCATATACTCCAATTGTCCCTAATTATCAGTACCCATCCTAATTAATAACTGCCCCTCGTTTTGCTTACTGTGGACATCTTATTTTGTGTGAGAGTTGCTAGAACTGTCATTCTGTGAGATTCAGATCCCATCCCCAAGCATAAGTGTTTACCTCACCAAGGTAAACTTTGAGTTAGATCCACACACAGAGAAGTAAGCAGAAGATTCCTCCATAAACAGAAGTGCACCTTTGGGTCCTTATCATCATCATCATTATTTATATAGTGTTATCAGTGTACAAGACAAATTGGGGGGGGGGGGTGGAGAACATCTTGCCAACTGTATACATCTAGCTTTGGTCTCCTTCCTGTCTGTAGGTATAAAAGCCCAGGGTGGTAGGAGGCACAAGTTGAAGGGCACGAAACAAAGGAATCTGGGCCCTTGGCCCACAACCTATGGCCACTATATGAGATTCAGAACCTAGTCATGATGCAGCCTTGCGTTCTTTGTTCTGGGAGGTTGTCCAGGAAACAAGGGTGGTCATTTGAGGGAGCAGAAGATCTTTGGGGTGCTAAGGGTGGGGGTGAACACAGAAGAGAAAACGTGCTGTGTACATTCCTAGCTAGGTCGTAAGTCTGTGAACTTTTAATGCATAAGGAGTTCAATGAAGTGTTTTGAGCTTTAAAGTGAACTCGTGAGTTGAACACTTACTCGGGAGCAGGAGAACATCTTCTAATAATGGTCCATTGGTGTGACTTAGCAGTGAAAAGAGATGATTTTCTGTATGTTTCGTGGCTGCTGGAGATTTCTAACAAAGCAGGGAAGAAGGCAATAAACCCTATTCCGCATTTCTAAACTTGAGCCAATTGAATGAGCTAACGTAGCACAGTTGACCTACAAAGGTACCTGAACCCAGAAACTTCAGGTTTAAAGATACAAAACTATTTACTGATCTATATTTACTGACTGTCTTCCTAGAATCTGCTGTAGGCAGCACCGGAATTGTTATGAACAGAGACCTAGTGGAGTACAAGGACAGAGAGAAGAGGGTGGTATCATGGAGGGCTCTGTAGTTAAAGACAAAGAGTTTGTATAGGGTTGAAAAGCTGACAGGTAGCCAGAGAATGGATTTAGACATCCTACAGTCAAAACAATGAGGTGGTGAATGATTTTGGCACAGAATGCTGGATAGACGGCAAGTGGAAGCTCCCGTTGACTGCTAAGAAACTACTCAAATTTGCGCTTCCCTCCTCCCCTAGTTTCCTTTGTATCGGTTCTTGCTGAAGAAATTTGCTTTCTACAGAACTAAAAAATCCAGTCAGTCTGCAGCACAAGAGCAAGTACATCTCTTCTGGCAACACACCAAAACTCTGAATAAGACAACATTGCCAAAATGTTAATACTACTAATTAAACTGCTCAAAATATTGAAAATATTTTAACCGCAATATACACATTTTTGCCCTGTATCCTACAACTGGACTAATTTAATTGAGTAACAGTACATTTTATTTTATCCGCTGAAATTGACTGTGGCTCAGATCGTGTCGACCTTTAATTCATTAATCGTTTCAAGTTCTCTCTCTGTCTCTGGTTTTATTTGGCACAGTCAGATTCTGGAAAGGCAGCTCAGGACATTCTGAGTGGGAATGTACAGAAGCCCCCTGAGAAATTTCATCAGTTACACTAAAACTTTTGGCTTCCCCCAGAGCCACTCTGGAGCCTTGATCATGTATTGTAAAACATCTAAATTTGTCTCAAAACTTCATTTTAGGTGAAATTTGGTAGCAACGTTAACTCAACTTCATCTTCTCAACATCCATCCCCCACCCACCTTGGGATTAAAAAAACACACACACACAAGTAGACAAGAAAGAAACCAGGAAGTTTCTCACTTCTCTAGAAGCAACCACAGAGTACAAAGGGTGAGCCACGCTCACAAACAGTTCACAAGTTTCTCCTTTGGCGACATCCCCACCAATGGAGGGAGAGCTGCTACCTTTGTTTCTCCAGCCTAGGCAACAAAGGACTTCAATTTCCTCAGCCACTCTTCTTCCTGCTTTTTCAAAAGCCATTTTAAAGACCCATTCTAAGCTACCAGTGCAGAAAACAGCTGTGACTTGAGTGTTACTCTTGGGCCTCAGTTGAACATCATGCTGGTTAAGCAAAAGGATTCACCACGTGACTTTGCACTTGTAGAAGCACTTGCTACCCATCCAAATACGTGTGAATTTCATTATCACACCAGTGCAAAACCCACTCAGAGTGTGGATCTCTGGCAGGCTACCTAAAGCACATGGGTCTGCTTTTCAGAGGCAGCAGCACAGTTTGAGTAAGACTGCTGGGCCTCTGCAAAATGACACAGGTCAATGCCTTTACATCACCAGCGTCACACTGAAATCAGGCCTCAGTTTTGCTGCTTTTGTCATTACATCAATGCTTCCCATCCCCAAGATGTCCCCAGATGTTGGGCAGACCAGAGCTCTCTACAGCAAGTTGAGTTGTCCGTGGCACAGCTGCTCTTGGGCTCCAGCAAAAACATCCGATATTGAGACACACTACAAACACTCATGAGTATCCACTAGGAGGGCTCATACAAGTTGAAAAATTGTGTCAGTCTGCCACCAGTGATGCTGCTTTGCAAAGAAAAGTGGTAAGTGGAGCAGCAGCCTTTCCGCTGAATTCCTGGATCAGGGGTCCCTGGGCTTTTTGAGCCTGCAGGCACATTTGGAATTCATGACACAACATGGTGGGCAAAGCAACAAAATGGCTGCCAGAAATGACTGCTGAAGGAGGCAGGGCCAACTACAAAATGGCTGCCACAATTGCAGATCCTTGTGCTATGGTGGCAGCTGGTGCCAAGCAACATTCTAAAAAATCTGCACAGCCAATCAAATCTCCAGTGGTCAATCAGAAGCCTTGCTGGACAAAGGCCCTACCTGGCCCCACCCACTTCCTAAAAGCATTTGGCAAATACCAGAACAAGTGACGGTAGGCACCATGACACCCATGGGCACTACACTGGGGACCCTCGCCCTGGATCATCCAACCTTCTCATGTCAGAAATAAAGAGCCTCCTTAAGACACCACTGACATTAACTGTTCAAAAGGAGTAACTGCTGCTCCCTAACCTGTTATGTCACCAGAAAGAAGGGGGTCATAGCAGAAATGCTGCAGGATCAATCCCTACTATATTCAGGTTTAAAGGGATCTCCAAATAAGAGGTCTGGGAAAGACTTCCGCAGGTGATCTTGGAGAGCTGATGCCACTCAGATTAAACAATACCGAGCTAAAGGAGCCAGTAGACATTGTAACGGCATGTTGGTACGTAACGGCACTTTATAGATTGGCCGGAGAAGGGGGCAGATCATTCTGTGTTCTGCCAAAGATTTATGGAAAGGAATAAGAGTAGGATGAGGTAGATGTTATGATGAACCTGGATTCATCTGTGAATGCCATTTTTAAAAAGGATTGTCTCTTTCCTTATATACTGCAATCGCTCTCAGGAGCCTTCGGAGGAAACTCTCCAAAAGATACCAATGAGGCAAGTCAGCTGAGCAAGGCCATGTAAGAATGCACTCTCTTATCTCTCCAGCAGCTCCCCAGACTACAATATTCCCTGCCCTTGGAACTGAACTTTGCTGTATTCGAAAGCAACACAAGACAGTTAGTGTTGGTTTGCCTTTAGCAACCAGCAGTAATGAAACAGTGGGGTCTTAGCTCTCTTTTTAATTTGCCGTATTCCACTTCTATCGGTTCGGTTTTATATACAGATACACTAAACTACTTCCTGTGCCTTGAGGCAATTGACTAGGGCTACAAAAAAAAGTTTTTGTAAGCATTTATTTGTTTGTTTTATTACACTTATATCCCGCCCTCCCCTGCAAGCAGGCTCAGGGCAGCTCACAACAGGTCCACAATAAAACATTTAAAACAATAATTGGATTAAATTTAAGATGGTAGGACATAAATGCAAGTACAGAAGTGTGGAATGCTAGAACGCTGTTTATTTCTCTCCTCCCTCTCCCATTTGTATAAATGCTCAAAGGTAGCTTATATCAAGGTAATAAAATAATTTAAAAACAACAAAACATAAGATCCAACGAATGAACCAAATGAAAAGGCAGCAGCAGCAGATCAGTACCTTTAAAGAACGATTATAAACAGGAAAACAGAGTAGGTTAGGTTTGCACCCAAAAGAGGGAAGTCAAATGGACTTCTCTGGGGAGGCAGGACATCCCCAGAGTCCTCAAGGATGTTCTAGAGAGGGCAGGATGTTCATCTTTTCAGTAACAAACCTAAAACACAGGGGTCAAATCTGCAAAGGAATCCACCACACATTTCATCTGGTCACCTAGCGTTGGTCAAATATTTTGTTACTTAGGCTTACATTTTATCCGCTCTAAGCAAGCTTAGGAATTCTCCTTTTCAACGTGTTGGTGAGCTGGAAGATCAATGAAAACCTTGATTTTCTGCAACCTTCAGTCTCTTAAAGATTTGTTTTAAGTTTCTTCTGTGGTGTAAGCATGACCCATTCCATTTCTTGTAGGTGTTTCTATTGAATTTGGCACTGTGCCCTGGGAAAACCACATCAGGGCAAACTGCCGTTCAGACAGAGGCCGAGTTCAGACTGGCAGTTTGGCACTACCCAAAGGAGTCTCAGAGCGACTTACAATCTCCTTTCCCTTCCCCTCCCCACAACAGACACCCTGTGAGGTAGGTGGGGCTGGGAGAGCGCTTTCAAGGGCTGCTTATGAGAAAACAGCTCTGAAAGAACTTGTCACTGACCCAAGGTCACACCAGCAGCTGCATGTGGAGGAGTGGGGAATCAAACCCAATTCTTCCAGATTAGAGCCTGCGCTCCTAACCACTACACCAAACTAGCTTTCCTTGAATCCCAGAAAGCATATTTTTCCCATCTAGAAAACATTATCCTAAGAAAAATAACCTGGATAGCCCAGGCTAGCCTGATTGCATCAACTCTCTGAAGCTAAGCAGGGTCAGCCCTGGTCAATATTTGGATGGGAGAAGAACAAGAAATACCAGGGTCACTACACAGAGGCAGGCAACAGCAAACCATCTTGAACAACTCTTGCCTTGAAAACCCTGCAGTGTTGCCCTAAGTCAGCTGTGACTTGACTGAAGAAACAAAAAACAAACAAACAAAACCCTAAGATATTCCTGAAAACAAAGATGAAAGAACCAGCTCTCAAGAAACACAGAAGATACAGTACCAACTAGACACAGTCAGTAGAACCTCGTACTATTTCATATAAGTGTAACACGCCCAAGTGATTGGTACAGTTGGACAGAAAACTAGGCACTGTGAATACTTCATTCATTCATTCATTCATTCATTCATTTGGCTTATAGCCCGCCCTCCCCTGTGCAGGAAGGCTCAGGGCAGGTAACAGCAATGTTAAAAACAATATTGGAGATTAGTTGTTATAAACAATTATCACAACAATACATTAAGAAAAATTTAGATGGCAATTTATCCAAAATGAGGTTTATCCAAAATATACAGCCTGTGTGTTGATGGAAAAGCTGGTACAGTGAAAGGAGAGATGGTGGAGAAGAGATTGAGGGAGGCCGATTCAGATGGAACTTCGCTGCCTCAACCGTGGGCCTGGTAAAACATTTCTGTTGCGCATGCCCTGCGGAACTGCATCAAATTCCGCAGGGTCCAGATCTCTTCTGGAAGAGCATTCCACCAAGAAGACTCTGGACCAGGTTAAGGTTAAACGAGTATTTTTTGAGCTGGGGACCTCCAGGAGATAATATTGTCCGTAGAGCGCAATGCTCTTTGGGAGACATACCAGAGATGGTCCCAAAGAGGTATACTTAAACAGGTATAGCTAAATGACATATAAGCATACCAACCTTTCTGGTTTCACACAAGGGACCTTCACAAAGGGAGGTTCACCACGAGAATGTACTCACCATGCTCGTCAGAGCTTTCCCTACATACAAGCCAATGTGGTCTTTTTTGGCCACCTATGTGCCCACATGAGGAACTGTCGGTTTGTGGCCCAAGCAGCGCAACAACCATTAGTGTTTTGAGGGAGCCTAAAACTCACACACTTACCAGAGTTTGTACACTTAGAAAGAGGCAGCTTAATAAAAAAGAAATGCACATACCATACTAGATGGGTTGATTGGTAGGGACAGAACAGTGTGCGCTCTGAAATGTACTCTTCCAGTTCAGGAACATGTGCCCATGTGGAGCGATCAATAATTCTGCTGCCTATGAAAAAGAGATTAAATATTTTCTTTAAAAAGCAATCAATATCTAGAATCCCTTCCCCCTCACTCCCAAACACAACAAGGCCACCTCACACCTGTTTATGTTGTTCTGACTGGAACCAAACATGAACCTCAAAAGAGCTTTTGCCCCGATGTAAACCAGAACCTCACTCTGTGGGAATCTTCTAAGTGTAGGCTTTCCAGCTCTGGTTGGGGAAATGCCTGGAGATTTGGGGGTGAAATCTGGGAAGGGTGGGGTTTGGGAAGGGGATGGACCTCAGTGGGATATAATGCCATTTTCTCCAAGTGAACTAATGTTATGGATATATGGTGATCCAAATTCTACATTACATCAAGGATAATTTCTTATGTAAAATGGGGGGGGGGGTTCGTCCTTTGGGGCTGGGGGAAGATAATTTCTTTATGATTATGTAACTCAAGTGCATAAACTTTTTTTGAGGAGCGGGGTTGCACACGAAATTCATTCTTGACTTTCCAAAGTTCTTCCGTTTTGGAAGATAATAGGAAAGGAGTCCAAGCCATAATGGAATCTCAGAATAATAATGTACTAGAAAGTGAAGGAATCTACTTGCGCCTACAACGCTAAGCTCTCAAAAAAGGCCAACACAGAAAATGGCAAAGTGGATCACCTGCTTGAGGACCTAACCACACATCCCATCCATCCCCCCCGACCATCACAATCAGTCATGTGTTGCAAATTCCATGCTATGAACTTAATTCCTGGATGTCCACGGCCTGATTCAGCTTGGGACCATAGCGTGTAGGGCAAGTTTGTTTTTATCTCCTCTGTCAAAATGGCCCTGGTGGGTACTATTTGCTCCACTGGCAGTTTCATGCATTCCAATGGGGTAAGCCAAGAGTTCCTGAGAGGACAAAACACCTATTGGGGGGGGGGGGACTAAGCACCCTGTCACCCTGCACGTATTACTCTGGGCCTTAAAATGCATAGGAATTGAGTTCCCAGCATGGAATTTATAACCTACATCTGGCTGCACGGACCAGGGGGAAATATATTAAGTAGTCAGGTCCTGAAGCACAGTGGTCAGCAGCAAAAGGCAATCAGGGTTTGCTCTAAGGTTATACAAATGTCCTTACAGGAGAGAAAGCAAGTGGAGGCACTCACTCCACACTCAAAAAAGACTACACGTTCCTGTTCACTGGCTCTTTTGTCTTCTCACTTAGCTGCCCAAAACTGGTTCCGACTTCCTAAAGCATACCATATCAGTGTCAATTTGATCTGTGTTCCACCTCTTAGGTCCTCCTTACTCCCTTTTGCACAAGCTCATCTACAGATTTCCCTCTTCCCACCAATTGCAGTGCTGCTTCCAACTTATGCTTGGGGAACACAGGCTGAAGGATCTCAGGCACTGAGAAAACCCCTTTTCTGCCTGAGATCCTGGAGAGCTGCTGCCAGCCAGAGAAGGCAATATTGAACTAAATGGACCAATGGTCTGATTGCCTGTCTACCAATTCCCTCTTCAAGGCCCTTCAGCAAACTGCCACAGCATGATTTTATGGGCATGTCTGACTTCCTACAACCACCAGGTAGGGCTGCCTACCCCTACGTGGGACCTAGAGAATTATAACTGATCTCCAGACTACAGAGATCAGTTCCCCTGGAGGCAATGGCTGCTTTGGAGGGTGGATTGTACAGAATTATACCCAGGTCCATCCTAAATCTCCAGGAATTTCCCAACCCAGAGCTGGCAACTCTGCTACCAGACCATTCCCTTGATTCATGAGACTAAATTCTGGCCCATTCCTTATCTTGCCTTCCCACAGCAGTGTTTTGCACCTCTATCTTGTACAAAAGTCTTACAGAGTCCAATAGATGCACAGATTTATCAAGTACCCAGCATAGCTGCTGGAGCCATACGCAGAAGTAGCAGCAGCAGCAGCAGCAGCAGGACTGGCAGAAAGATCCAAGCAGAGATCAATCACTGAACGAGAGAGAACAGCTTTACAAATGGAATTTTGACTTTCTAATTGCTTGGGATGAGTAACAACTGCCTCTCCCCAGGTGACTATCCAAGCAGCAAACTATATAGCACATCTCGATCTGTGCATGTTAAAGATTGACTACGGGAGAAAGAATTCTTAGATTTTATTTTTACTTTATTGTCCTCCTTTCTCATTGTGATTCAAGGTGAATCTGGACAAGTGACACCCTTAGCTCGACAGCACTAGGATTGCCAGGTCTGGGTTGGAAAATATCTGGAGACTTTGGGGGTGGATCAAGGAGAGGGCGGGGTTTGGGAAGGGGAGGGGCCTCAGCATGATCCAATGCCATAGAGTCCACCCTTCAAAGCAGTCATTTTCTCCAGGGGAGCTGACCTCTGTCAGCTGGAGATCAGTTGTAAAAGTGGGAGATCCCCAGGCCCCACCTGGAGGCTGGCAACCCTAGACAGCTCTGAGGTGGCTGCATGTAGAGTTCTTGGCGTCTCCTGCAGCCTAAAGGCCTACAGGATACAACAGAAGCCGAAGCAATGTTACTGTGGCAGGTGAACAAACTCTGTTAGCCAGGCTGGAACAGACAGAAATAAGAAAGCCAACCTGGATGACCTGTGGGCAGAGGTACGGCCTTGGTGGCACAAAAGATAAAATCAAAAGCAGCTCTGCTTCGAAACTCTATTTTTTTTAAGTGTTGGGTTTTTAAATAGCCATGAAGATCTGCTACATTAGGATTTCAAAACTGCAAGCATGCTGCACAATTTAAAGCATCTGTTTTTTACAGAATGTTGTGGAGATGGAACGGTATGAAGTTAAGAGGCATCTCATTATTGTTCTACAGAACTGCAATATCTGGAATAAGCAGCGTTCCAGTAAAACGAAAAGGGTGTTCCTTGGCGTAAGGAACATCTGGTAATTCTACCTTTAAAAAGCTCCAGATGAACATACTGGAAAATATTTAATCAAGGCTATTTCTAGTTGCACAGTTTAGTTAACCACCACATCTTAAAACACAATGCGATGATGGTTTAGTGATACTTAATTTCAAAGTTACTCTCCTAGCTTAGGAGATGGGGCTGGGTATCTGTTTTCAAAGTGCATTTACAAAGAAAAGCTGCCCTCCCTACCATTAAGTAATGGGCACATGGAAACTAGCTTTTAAAACTAGCTATTTTACTTACAATGGCAAATACAGCCTGTGAAATGCCAAATACGAAACTCATAATCTTGACTGCAAGCAAATCAACATTAATGCAGGCAACAATAAGTTGGCAAGCAAATTTCTGGGCGCATTCCTAAGCACACAAGAAAGATAAAGAATTACTTTTTAGAGTTTCTAGCAAGACAGCATAACCCAAGGAAGACAGATTTGTTCTGATCTCTCACTCTTTTTTAGAAAGCATCAAATTTCAGTTTAGGTATGACAATGCATTCCAACCCTTCTGAACCTTTTTTGCAGTGGAGAGTGGTCAAACAGAAGTGTTGCCCTCTCAAAACAAGAAACAAAACCCATGTAATCCATGTAAACCAAAATGAGACCAAATATTGAGCAAGCTCTTGAGCTCATCAGGACACGTCATCGGGCTGGATGCAACGAAAATTTTAAAATGAAGTAGGGAAAAAAATGAAGGACAGAGTCGGGCAAGGTGTCCTTTCAATTCAGTCAAAAAGTTAAGCACATATTGCTAAGAAATGTGCACATATGCACAAAAAGAGAGTTAACATATGCAAATTAGCAATAGCTGAAGTTCGTCCCAGATGGGTTTCTTGAACAGAGGAAGCATGGGATGTTTCTGGATGCATCCACGCAAGCAGTTTAACAATGCAGGCCTCAAGCTTATTGAGACTGAGAAAGGTAGAAGTCAAACTTCGTACTGTGTTGCAGTGACACCAAACACACTCATTTCACCTTCTGTGTTTAAACAGGAACTACGTATTTATTTTCTTTAAAAGCTATCTGGGAGATCCAGGGCAAAACGGAGACTGGTGCAATCAACAAAACTTATTTTATTCCTGCTTTGTCTTTGGAGCCTAGGTCCTCCTGTGTCCATTACACAAAATGCAGCAATTGGCAACTCCTAAAGGCAGCATGAAATCTACTGACTCGCACTCCTACAAGACGGCCGCAAAGCATACCGGTGACAAATTCGGCCATATACAACTATGTAAACTGGTGGCTTTTGGAGGTTTGAGAGAGGCTGGAGACAATGGCATGTGGACAAGAAGTGTGTAGCAGACAAAGAGAAAAAAAGGCATTGAGGAGGGCATGGTATGAGAAAACTGGGAAAGAGCTAGGGATGCCAACCTTCAGGTAGTGGCTGGAGATCTCCCACTATTACAACAGATTTCCAGGCAACACAGATCAGTTCAACTGGAGAAAATGGCTCCTTTGGAAGGTGGACTCTATGGCATTGTACCGCACTGAAGTCCCTCCCCTCCCCAAACCCTACAGGCTCCAGCCCCAAAATCTCCAGGTACTTCCCAAGCAAGAGCTAGCAACCCTAGAAAGAGCTAGACAAATGCAGTATAAATCAGGTGAATGCACCCAGTGAAATGTCAGTTTCAAGGGTGGAGAGGCTGGTAAAGGTCTACTCACTTCTAAGTAGGGAAGTCCCAACATTTCATAAAATGTGACTGATGCAACTGATAAAGTTAATACCATATGTTTTTTAAAAATTCCAAGTCTTTAAGTACCACCATGACTTGATCTAAGACACCAGCAGATACCAGCATTCTAAAGTGTCCAAGTCATTGCAATGTGAAAAACATTCAGACTAAAAACTCTGGATTTTTTTTTTTTAAACTTAAGCACAACTCCAGGGAATTAGCAACAGCTGCTAGTCGGAAAGACCCAGAAATATTTTTTACTGGATTGCAATTCTGGGGATTTACTTAGAAATAGTTCATGGGAAGACATCGAGAACTCAGAGACTTCTTCCCCACTGAAGTATCATCGATCAAGCCCCCAGTATGGACAACTGATTTAAACCCCTAAGAAAAACACACATTTAGTACATGAACTCCCATCCTCTTTTTCCCCCTTCTCTCTACTAAACTGATTAATTAAATTAATACAAAGACAGTCTTGTTGGGAGCTCCAGCCTCCCTGCCTCTCTCTCTCTTTTTTAAGCCAGCCAGGCAAACAGGAAACAAAGGGTTTAATTCTGTCTGGTTTCATGAAGGGTGCTGTATGTCATGGCCAGGTGCTGGAACCCAGCCAGATTCTTGGACCAGCAGCAACGAGGCTGTTAGACAGGCCCCCTCTCCTCTACTCCAATATTTTTTTTTAAAAAACGCATATATCCAAAAAACCCCACACAATCAGCAAGAGAAGGCAGCCTGTGAACCAGCTACAAATACCAGCACAGCAGGGAACTGGCAGAGCGAATGCAGAGGAATATTAGCAAGCATTTAAAGACAAAACAAACAAAAGCGAAACACTGGAAACAGAAAAATGTGGCGTCTGCGGCCCTCTGCTAATCCTGGATCAAAATGGGATCTGCCACCAATTCAACAACACATCACATTTGCTTTGTAACTCGAACGGCCACTGCTGATTATTAAAACAATAACCCCCGGCCTACTCTAATTTGCTTCTCTCCAGGAGGGTCTAACCCTAATCTAACAGCAGTGAAAGAACTCCCATTCACACCTCGAGTTTTCCCCCTCCCTAAACAGAAAAAGTTAGAATGGGACATTTGTTTCACATTTCTCAGGTAACTATTTCAGATCCTTTGGGATCAGTCAGCAATACCTTTGCATCATCTGTGACCCTTGGTGAACATGGGGAGACATGTGCTGGGTATATTTTCTTAGAACAATTTTTTTAAAAGATTGAGAAACACCCTGATGAATCATTTAAGCCAGTCAGAAGGATGGCTTTGAATTACGTGATATTTGTCCAATAAAGAATATTTGTGCAATGTATTTTTAATGTGCCAGGGTAGCCACCTTCAGTTGATAAATCAGTTTGATTTTTAAAAGGTGCCCCTATATAATTAGACAGTGTTTACCCCGCCCCCCCAAAAAGTGGATGAATCATGGCCTCCTCAGAAAAGGTATTCTTCTTTCTCCCTCAGTAGACCTCCCTCTGAGAATGCCATCTCAACATCTGTGCACACAACCTCTTCTTGGAAGAGAGAGACATTTGTACACCATTCCTTTCAGGAGCTTTGCCAAGCAAGAGACTGTAGGAGCCTTCAGGTAAATCCCCATTCCTGTTGAAAGCAAATGGGTCACATTCTTCCAGTTAGAACTGGGTCACCATGAAACAGATGGTTAGGGCAAACAGAAGAGGACATTTGTCTATGGGAAAAGTTCATATGTAGAAAATGAGGGTGTAAGGACTGCATCCACTTCTGAGCCTAGGGTTGTGAGACCCCCCTGGGGGTGGGGGAATCCCCACTTTTGGGGGGGTGCTTCCCCTGCAACTGGCCAGAAAGTGACATGATGACATCACCTAGAAGTGACATCATCATGTCACTGACATCACACAGTGTCGCTCTAGTTTTAGGGCAAAACTCTATGGTAAAATCGCCTACAAACCATAGAATTTTGCCCAAAAACTAGAGTGTCACTCCTGACAATGGTGACATGATGACATCACTTCTGGGTGATGTCATTGCATTGCAAGCATTCTACACGTGTGGCAGAAGATCCTGGAAAGGAGCCTGGATCTCCCCTGGCAACCCTATCTGAGCCTGTTCTTCAGATACTCCCTGGCTTCAGAGGGGACGTGGTTCACAACCAGAGACAGGGCTTTGTATGGTGGTACCCACCTCAGAAACTTCCTCCCTAAGACATGGCAGCCAGCTGTCTTCACTAGTGGCCTTTAGGTGCCAAGAGAAGACAGTCTTACTTGTGTAAGCCTTTCACCAACTGATTTCTATGTTGCTGCTGGTTACTGATTATTAGATTGTTTTTATTGTTGCTGGTTTTTACAAACGAGCTTAACCACTTAGGGAATTCTCTTGACCCAAAAGGCAATAGATTTATTTACTTATTTCATCTAAAATCTACCTTTCTTGCAGAGGCTCAAGGCTGATTACAAAACTCTAATAGTTGTTGTTACTGCATTGCTTTTATTCTATCTAGAAAATGTTCACAAATATTAAAACGTCAACACTATTCCCTTTATCAAAATCTCCTCCTGAACCATTCTGTTCTGATGATTGCACTGTGGGAGCCTTCCTGACCTTCTTAGGCAGGCCATTCCAGCAGACAAGGGCCACACCAGGAAATTTACAAGTACGGGCTGTCATTGATCTTACCTCTTTGCAGGATGGCATGTTCAAAAGGGCTCACTCAGATGAATGAAGGTGTCACAACAAAGCATATCAGGAAACATGATCCTATAGATGTGGGTCCCAAGCCATGAGGGACTTTAATTAGCAGAATCTTGAACTGAACTCAGAAACTAATCACTTACAAACAAAATGACTGTATAAGAGGTGTTCTCCACACACTCCACCTAGCTCCTGATAGTAATTGAACTGCGACACTCTGTACCAGTCGAAGTTTGTCTTCAAGGGCAATAAAATAAAAACCCCATTGACGGCGCTGCCAAGCCCACATACCAGCAATCCATGACAGCAAGATTCCCCAGAATAAGCCAGAAACTGCAGTTTAAAGTGTGATTTAATACAAGCGGACAAAATGTCAGGTGCCTGCAGATAGCAGCAGGCATTTCCGCCAACATTTGTCAGATGAAAAATAGATACATTTATATCAAGTGAAAACGGCTTCCCATAGCGTGGGAGCATCTAGCACGAACAAGCATCTAGCACGAAAACTTCAACATGTACGTTTCCAAATGTCCCTGAAAGAATACCTACTCTCCTTTTGTGTGCCACCTTTATTTCCCCCCCACAGTGGCATGCAAATCGGAGTTCCCCAAACAGCTACTAATGGGACAGACAGCAAAGGAGGGGGGGCACCTCCCTTAACACTTTAAAGTGCTTTTTCCTTTCCCTGCTGAGCCATGCTGAAACCTTACAGCACAGTTCAGTAGGCAAACAGAAAGCAAGGGAGAAAGGTTTTCGGGATTGGGGGAGGGCAACCAGCTGAAATTTTTCCAGGAAAGGGGGGGCGCTGCTGAAACTGACAAGACTTTCCTCTGAACTAGACAGTCAGAAGTGGTGATAGTGACTCAGCAGGCAAGCAACACAGGAACAGAGGTTATTCGCTTATTTCAAACATTTATACCCCACCATTCATCCACAAAAAGCTTTCAAAGCAGCTTGCAAATAAGACAAGGGGATCTACACTAAAATCCCAGTTTGCACACCATTGCCATCCCTTGTGTCAAAATGCAACCGCATCCCAATCTCTTCGCAGGGCAGTATTGGCTAGCATCCAGGTAGACACGAAGGGAGCTCCTACACTTCCTGCAGCAGGCATGGTGGCACATAAAGCAAGAAATGCATAATTTGTGAACAGTGATAATGTGCATTAACTGAAGCGGGGAAGCTTCCCAAAGTGATTGTTAAAGTGCTCGAAAATGCACATACTATTTCATCCTTAATGTTCTGGAACAAAAGTGCTGCATCACATTGCGAACCATGTTTCAAACTTCCAAATATTAAGATTGGCTTATTGTAGAGGAAGACATTCTAAAGAGACCAGGGTGGGGGTGGGGAGTCTTGCTGCTCACATGCCCATCATTAGGTTGTCTGCAATATGGCCATGGCGTGACTTCTTGTGTGTTGCTACACTGCCATGCAAAGAGAGTGCACCTCATCCATCCACACTTCCACATTCATCAGTGGCAATACCGGGAAAAAAAATAAGCATTCAGTATTTACCTTACATATAGCACTTTGAACCCACTACAGAGCCTTACATACATTAGTCTCATCGTTCTTATAGCAGCAGATGAAAAAAAGACACAACACAAGAGAGAGAAGAAATGGTTTGCCTAATAGGACATCCCTTACTGAGTTTGTTGTGGATTCAGGTTAGGGTTGCCAGCCTCCAGGTGGGGCCTGGGGATGTCCCGCTTTTACAACTGATCCCCAGCTGACAGAGATCAGCTCCCTTGGAGAAAATGGCTGCTTTGAAGGGCGGACTCTATGGCATTGTACCATGCTGAGGCCCCTCCCCTCCCCAAACCCTGCCCTTTCCTGGCTCCACCCCCACAGTCTCCAGATATTTTCCAACCCAGATTTGGCAACTCTAATTCAGGTGGGTATCCATGTTGGTCTGAAACAACAGAACAAAGTTTGAGTCCCGTGGCACCTCAAGACCAACAAAGTTTTATTCTGTATATAAGCTTTTCCTGTGGTATCTGAAGACATGGGCATGCACACAAAAGCTTATACCCAAATTAAATTTTGTTGGTCTTAAAGGTGCCATGGGACTCAAACTTTGTTCTTGAGTTTGCTGGCAATTCCCTATCAGAAGTTACACTTGAACCAAAAATCTTTGCAGCTCTCAACCTCAGTCACTATGCTGGACAAGCTGTTGCTATCAAAATAAACCCTGGACCACTAGCAGAAGGGCGTGTTTGGATCCAATCCCTTGTTCTCTTCAGGAAAGCTTTGCAGTAAACCACTGCAAACTTGTTAGGATGGCCAAAATACTAGAGGAGGCTGGTCAGGAAGGTTCCCACACTTCTGCCATTCCACAAACTATGCCTTAACAGAATTGTACAAGAGGACATTTTTATAAAGGCAATAGGGATGTAGTATAAACAGGTGCAGGGCTCTGTATGTATAACTGTGTATGGTATGTATTCTCCGTTTACTCTATTATCCTGCTCTTGCTGCATTGTTTTCCACATCTGTAATTCGAACATACCATGTTGGATCCTTTTTTCTGCACTGTTTCTAATTTGTAATTCTAGCCCTACTGTGTTGCTTATTGATGTCTTGTGCTATTGGACTGCACTGTTTATATATTTACATACTATATTCATAATCCACCTTCATGTAATCTTTCTTGAGTCTCAGTGAAAAAGGCGGGCAATAAATAGGTCAGAAAATGGTTAGTTGTCTATGCCTCAAAATGAAACACTTGGAAAATAAGCTTCAATCTGAAATATTGATTCAGAAAATGGCAGCAATTATTGTGTTAAAAAAGGTGTTTTACAAGCCTCATAGGAACAACTCAAAAAAGTATAGTAGGAAGGATTGCAAACTACTAAATCAGTCTTAACATGTACTGGTCCTAAATAAAGTCACAAAACACATTACACCTAAACTGGAAACCAAGCACAATTTAAACGTGACTTTTTCATATCTTTGCCAATTTTGCTCTTGAAATTCATTGAGTTTTCCTCTTTAAATACAACTGGATGATTTTAAGGTAAAGATCAATCTACTACATCCAAATTTTTTACATTTATTCCTCTCCTTCCCCAAGTCTCAAAATCGAACAGCATCCATAATTGTTCTAATTATAAAGAAATTGCAATTCAAATGTTGGCAAAGAAAGTCATGTAAGAAGAGTTTTTCTCCCATAATTCCTTTCAGCTCTAGTCCTAAACAGAAACTGAGAGTGAAAACAGAGGCAAAATCTTAACTGCACCCCCTTCACCTGTGGCATGAACCCAAATGTTGCAGTCTGCCTCACACATATACATACACATGAAAGTCAAATATGTGATCAAGCTCTCAGTCACCTTTCTCTGATGCCCCAGGCAAACTGTCTGCCTTTTTTTCCCCCATGCATTTTGAAATAGCATATATGTATTTATATGTGCCTTCACTTTGCATTCCCTCTCCTCCAAATTCATGAACATTAAAAATCAGCAGCTCAGGGAACAGACAAGGAGGTATGAAGGTAATGTTACAGGTACTAGCCAATAGGTGATGATCACCACAGTTAATTGATGACACAGTAGACACATGTGGGACCATTTCTACACCTCCCCCAACCTGTTCTAGGACATTAAAATGTATATGCATCTTCTGAGTTGTCCAACGTACCTCTGTCATGCTTAAGAAGTTTTGTCTGCTTTCATACATGCTGAATAATGCACTTTCAATCCACTTTAGCAATCACTTGCAAGTGGATTTTCCCCTTTCACACAGTAAAATCCAGTTGCAAAGTACACTGAAAGTGGATTGAAAGTGCATCATTCAGCATGTGTGAAAGCAAGACACTGTTGGACCCACCAGAGCTCTAGCAGAACAGAACAAAGAAAAATTAAAAGGAGAAAACATCCCACACAAAACAAACGTCCTAAAGAAAGAAAGCGCATCTTGCGATGCAGGTGCTACTTCTCAACAATTCGTGGAAGGGAGCTGACTTTGTTTTCACTTCTAAAAATAAAAGAGATGGTGACTCTTAAAAAGATCAAACTGGGACAGCCTTTTCTTCTGGCTAACTAGTAGCGCAGAACAACTCCCGTCCCCTACCGAGAAAGCTTCCCGACAGAATCCTAGCAATTGACTTAAGCCTAAAATGAAAAGGCCGCCCATCTGCAGGAGGCAGTGTGTGTACAGCATTCATCTCCGTTCTATTTGCGGTAATAGGCCTGCCCTCTGAAGAGAGCTCTGCCTCGTGCCAAATTCTGCAACAATACAACCGACTCTGCAAAAGGAACTCCCACCCGAGCTGAGCTTTCCAAAACTCTTGGCATGCAGGGACCTCAACTTGACAAGTGAAGGAGATCATAGACCAGAGATTATGCACTAAGCCCCTCTAAGGGTACAATTAATTCTGAGTGAAAAGGCTTCTGTAATTCACACAGAGATAACAGCAGATTTTCCCCAGTAATATCAGCCTGGAAATTCTGTCTCTGTATAGCAAAATCCAAACATAAATTGTTAACAGGAAAACAATAAGATGACCTACCTTGAGATAACCTTGGCTACCTTCCAGGTGTTCAACCAGCTCAGCTACTAAGCCAGACTGTTCACTTAACTACCCCCTGGTGAAATGGCTTTATTTGGGGCTTTTAGCATACAGTATTCCCATCGGATTCTCCATCCCAGCAGCTATGAGACGCGGGGGGTGGACGGGGAGGGAAGGGGGAGAGAAAGATCAGTGCCTTGACTGCTTCCCTATCTAGAACAAGATATTTGAAGCTATCAAGACCGAGGCTGGAGAGGAATTATTCAGCATGATACAAAACTGTATACACAGCTTGTGGGGGAGAAGGAGGGCATTCACATCATAAAATATAATTTTTGGCCATGGCGACCATTTCCTAATGGAAAGAAACACTATTAAATCGTTGAATCGTTTCCCCCAAGGGAGATGGCAGGAATCCCATTGTTAAAAGAAGCAGAAAGTCAAAGTCCACTTTGAGTTACAAAGCCCAATAAAAGGCCAGCCTGGACGATCCTGAATCGTTTTTCTACCCACTTAAGCTCTGAGATCCCCAGAGACAGTCTCCATCACAAAACCCAGTCTTTTACTGCTTGCTTCTAAGGTCTTACAGTCCCATGCTTTCCCCGAACCTGAGACAAAACTGCAAGAATTTCCAGCAGAACAATCCCACTGATTCCAATTATTGCTGCACCTCATTTGCATCCCTGATTCCTGATCTCAGTAGCCACAATGAGGCAGCTAGTTTTGTCACAGGGCTTTGTACCCTAGAGGATGGTCTTCTTGAATCATTCCCGCAGACACCTGTAATATATATGAGGATATATGAGCCATACATCTATCCCAAAGACAATCCTGTGAACTAGCTCTGTTTTGCTGTTTTTAGACAAAGAGGATTACTTTTATTTATTTGGCTTGTTCTGGATGCCTTTCCATGCAGGATGCTCAAAGTGACGTACAAAAAAGTGACAAAAACATAATTTAATAAAACATTTTAAAAGACAAACAGCGCAACAATATCACATGGGGGAAATCAGACAAAAGGTTATATCTCATCTATATTTATATCTAAATGGAAAAATTATGGCCAAAGCTACAGCATGGTATGAAAGAAAGTCAAGTTAACACAGTAGATAAGATCACCAACAACCCAAGGTCTTCAGAGACTAGCTTCGAAAATTTGCTTTTTGCCTCATTCATTTTTAAATGTAAAAAACCCCACAACCCTAACATGAAGAAGAGTTCTGATCAGCTTGAAAAGCTTGTACAGTGTGTCATTTTGGTTAGCCCTAATAAAATATATTGCATGGATTTGGGGGGGGGGGGGTTGTACTGAAACTGAACAGGAGGACCTGGGTTTAAATGTCTGCTCATCCATGAAACTAACTAGGCGAGCCAATGGGTGGCAACCAGCTGGATGGGAGGTGCCATGCCCCTACCAGTAAACCAGCAAGCTACAACAACCTTCAAGAGATCCCAAAGACTCACTTAAAAAGTAGCTCTGATTCAGAACACTTATGAAACTGAAAGAGATATGGGGTCTTCCAAACTTTTTCTGGTTCTGGAAAAGCTACTGGGAAACCCCATCATTGGGTAGCTGCAAAATGCACCCTCACACGGGTCAGAATATCTAACAGGCACCACTGTGCTGAGTTCACTTGCTGCACAGGTTTGTATTGGAAGAGATAGTCTGTTAAATACATGGACCCCAGGTATATAAGCCCCTTGAGTTTGATCCCAAAGCATATGGGCAGCAAATGCAACAATTGTAAAATGGGTGTGATCTATCCCCTGCAGCTAGGTTCTGACATCAAACGGGCTTGCTGCATTCTACACCAATGGTAGTTTTGCAAGTTGTCTTCAAGGGCAGCCCTATGTAGAGCATGTTACAGTGGCCAAGTCTCAAAGTTACAACAGCATGGATTGGAATGGCCAGATCAACAGATTCCAGCCGGGGGAAAGCTTACAGGTTAAGTGTAATAAGAAAAAATGCATTTTAGAGACAGAGGTACGGTTGCCATATTTTGAAAAGGAAAAATGAGGACATATTTCCCGATTGGCTGTTTCAAACAAGAGATCACTATGACAAACGTCATTCTAAATCCCCCTACTATTTAAACTGTGATAATTGCTACTAACTAGGAATATTCCTAACCTGCCAACCCCAAAACAGGACATTTTCATCAGTTTTTTTTAAAAGAGTCCAAAAGAGGGATGGTCACAGGAAAAACAGAGGACATCTCCTCTAAAAAGAGGACATCAAGTAACCTGAGACAGTGAACAACAACAGAGCCAGGTGAGCAAATCTCCCAAGCTCTTTGTAGTATGCATCAGAAAGAACTGAATCCCATCTGACATAGGGAGCATCTCCCCACACACACACACACAAACACGAAGCAAACTCCTTCCCTACCAGCACCACTTCTTTCTTGTCAGGATTCACACTTTCAGTTTCTTCTCCCTCAGCTGCTTGACCATAACAGGGCTAGCTAAACTTCTTGTCAAGTACGTCTCAATAAGCTAAAATTCTGGTCAAATGTCTCATCAATAAAGACCAAAGTACAGAAGCAGCTTCACTGTGCTTTGCTGTGATTCCCTTTCTAGTATACTGAGCTGGGAAGAAGATACTAATCCATCATGAACAAAGCAGACAGAAATGTAGGCCAGACGACACCAGCCACAGATTCTCCTTGTCCAGTGACACAGGTTGGCTGCCTCTGTCATATGCCTCTCATTCAACCAAAAAAAATGCCTCAGTGAGATGGGAAGCAGATATTTTAAAAGTTTTTATAATAATTGCCGATGATAAGCATTATCTAAGCCACCAGAATGGTGTAGCGGTTATAACGTCAAACTAGAACCAGGGACATCTAGGAACAACAATGTCTTACAGGACAAATGAAGATGTTGGTTTTTAAACATTCTAAAAATTGAAGACTGATTACACACAACAACAACAACAAAAACAACAACATCCAAATTTTCAGGTTTTGATATGTTTGGACTGTTTTGTGCTGGTTACGAACTGTAATAAAGCGATGAGGATGATGATATGATAATGATGATGGACACCTTGATAAGATTAAACTTTTGTCATTACCTGAGAGATCGCTCTCTCAGATTTCATCAGTGAACAAAAAATAATTTCTCTCAGAAGAGGGTAGGAAATCGTTTTTTAAATTTATCCAGAAAGTGGGAGAAAGTACATAACTAGGTGCTAAAAAGCACCTGATGTTTTTGGCCACTGTGTGACACAGAGTGTTGGACTGGATGGGCCACTGGCCTGATCCAGAATGGCTTCTCTTATGTTCTTAATGGCAGTTTAACAACGGGCGCCACATGATGCTGCTACCCCTGCACTCCTGGCCCTCATCGTCTCCTCTCACTCCTCCTGTCCAGAAGTCAGAGCAACTGTGCTGTGTTTAAAGATCCCTTGGGAATGAGATGATAGGGAGTCAGCTGCTTGAGGTCTTGGGTGGGAGGGTGTGGGGATCCCGGGCAGAGGCTGCCATGCTCCAAAAACTGCTGCCTCAGGCCATCATCTCACCTCATCAACTATGGAGGGAAAGGCCCAAAGATCTATCACTGAAGACACAGCAGCATCTGTAGCAGCAGAACCACCAAAAGGTCTAGAATGAAGACTTTGGTCAATTTTGTTCCTGTTCTCTCCCACCCTACCCAGTCTCCCAGCAGCAGAACAAAGAAGAACAGCAGAGCCTGCCGAATGGCGGGGAGGGTGGGATAGAAATGTAAATATAAATATAAATAAAATAAACTTCAAGCCTCTCTGTAGCCCCTATTATTTTAGCTTCCTTTTTATTTTTAAATTGTAGTTTTAAGTAGTTTAAATTGTAGTTGTAAACAGTTTTTATAGCTTTGTAAAACACCTTGGGAACCACTACTGGCTTACAGATCCACTAAACAAACACATCGGAGTTGCAGATGGGAAGCCAGGTTAGCCTGTAGCAGTTGAACTAAATCCAAGTCCAAGATACACCTTAAAGACCTACAAAATTTTGCACGGTATAATCTTTTGCTAGTCAAAACTCACTTTGTCAGATACAAAACACATGTCTCATAAAAGTGAGCTTTGTCTCACAAAACACTTATACCCTGGGAATTTTTGCTGGCCTTTAAGGTACTACCAGCCTCAAATTTTGTTCCATCAAAGTTGTGTGTTCCAAATTCTACAGCAACACACATATTCCCCCATTGGCTATGCTGCCCTGAAGAAAAATCTAGCATATGCCAAACCAAGGAAGGGAAATTTGGCTATTTTTGTCCCCAGAACTACTTAGGAACATGAGTTCCAAAAATAGAATAACCATTCTTACAAAGGGCACTGGGTACAGGAAGAAATTATTTGTCCTAAAGAAATATGGGTGGGGGAGAGTCCCAGCATACCCCTCAATGTTTGTTAACCGAACTGCTTGTACAATTAGGAATGTCGTTACCCTGTCAGATTCCTTCCTAGCCATGCTATTACCTTGTTATATTTTTTAAAAGCAACTAAGCTCTCCAAACATGACCAGAAAGAACTCCATTCAAAAAGATCTAGTCCTTGAATGTAAGTTTAATACCCAGAGACAGCACACACACAAGATTTCTGGAGTAAAATGGGAGTCAGGTTAAGCCCATTAAGATTTATATCTGCTCATTTTTCTTTTGTTGCTGGCTGCCTTTCCCATTGCCCATTGGATAATGACAGCTTACACTCTTACAGGAAAAATAACCCACCAATACTGTTTATTAAATTTACTCTCTACTGTCAAGATGCTCTGATTTATAGCGTGTTTGCTTAGATCCAGATAGCTTTCACATTCACTTTGCGCTAAACATTTGCCAAAAGTACCCTTTCCGTCTCACGAACAATTTCAAAAGTGCATTTTAAACGCTATTTTTAAAAACGCTTAAACGGCCCAGCAAACAAAATGCCTCTCAGCCCGGCACATGAACGCAGCTCATGAACAGGAAAACTGCTCAGCTGACAAAATGCTCCACTTAATTTTTTATGCCACTAAATTAATTGCCGCAGTTAAAGATGCTGGATCTGTCACTAAGATATAAAGAAACCAATTTCTGCTCAAATGCATTAAAAGATCTTTCCGGGCACTTTTCTGTACAAATGGGATCACACTGACAAGAAGATGTAACAGAGAAAAAATAATATGAAGCTGTTAATATATTTACCAGGCAGGATTTTCCCCTACTCTGCCTGCAGCAGGTCACACTTTAGGAATAGATACAAAGGGGTCCAGAAATACCACCCATCATCTCCCAAACTATAATGACCACAACATTTGTAAGTTTCATTTGTATCTGTGGATGTACAGCGGAAGACTGAAGCATTCAGCTATGCAGATAATGCCAGAGGTCATCTTTCCTTATTTCCGCCCCCCCCCCCCCCCCCCAGCATGCTCGTTGCACCTGATTGGTACACATTCCCAGCAGCGTATTTCATGGCAACTTTTTGCTGACTCAGAACGCAGAGAGACAGAATGCTTTCAGTTGCACTCCGTTTGCTGCTTGCATACACAGAGCACAGGAGGAACGAAGGCCGAGAAGGAGAAGCCGGACACAGAGAAACGTTTCTGCAATTTGTTTGCACAGTCGGAGTCTTCCCCTGGATTTTCCAGGTAGTTTTGTAAATAGAATAGCTCCCAGTTGAGCACAACACAATATTTCCCTTCTCTCCCTGCTTTTTGATGGCTGGTGAAGAGGCTTTTTATTTCTTCTTGCCACTGGGGCAATGACGTTAAAGGGTGAGTCGGATGCTGTTGCTTTTCTGCTTTAGTCGAACTCTGTTTTCCGAGTGTTTGCTTTTATATAGTTAAAATATTTTAACTATTTAATATTGGTTTTTGAGACTGCTGTGGAAACCACTTCTAAATGAAAAGTGGTAGAGAAAGAAGAGTAAAAAATCTGATAAAAAGAGATGGTTTGCAGGGCCGTAAAGTGGAGGGGCCAGACATCCAACCAAGTGATTTGGGATGTCTGCAGGCAGGCCTGCCCTTCCAGCTGAGGGGGAGAATATAAAGGAATGAACAGCAACAACAGGCTCGGCTTCAGGTACTGACATAATGCAGAAGGTAGGGGAATATTGAGTCCATACCACCTCGGCCAATAGCCTTGCAGCTATATGAATGCCAAACAAGTTGGACAGACAGGGTTACCGCTTGGCTAAAATATAGGAAGCTTTTTAATTACCTCTGGAATATCATATAATCCGAAAGAACAATCAGGAATACTGTATATATTTCCAGAGTCCCTGTCTCTGGTCCCAGCTCCTGCCAACCTAGCAGTTCAAAAGCAAGATACCACTTTGGTGGGAAGGTAACAGCATTCCGTGTGCCTCGGCATTTAGTTGTGCCGACCATATGACCATGAAAATGTCTTTGAACAACGCTGGCTCTTCAGCTTGGAAACGCAGATGAGCACCATCCCCCAGAGTCAGATTCGACTGGCTTTCAAGCAAGGGAAACCTTTACCTTATATAATCCCCACATCCGGTTTCTTTTCACATATAGGCTAGATCATATAAACAAGGTAAAGCAATTAGCATATCAGAGTGAAGAGATTTTTAGGTTGATCAGAAGAGAACAGTGATTGCTACACAAACATATATTCAGTCTTTCTGTTGTAAACACTGCCAGTTTACAACAAAGCCAGTTTGGTGTAGCAGTTAAGTGTGCAGACTCTAATCTGGGAGAACCGGGGTTGATTCCCCACTCCTCTACCTGCACCTGCTGGATGACCTTGAGCAACCCATAGTTTTGTCAAAGCTGTTGTCTCAAGGAGAGCTTTGGAAAGAGCTTCCTCAGCCCCACTTACCTCATAGGGTGTCTGTGGTGGGGAGGGGAAGGGGAAGGAGTTTGTAAACTGCTCTGAGACTCTGAGTGAAGGGCGGGGTATAAATTCATTCTCTTCTTCTTCTTCTATGAGTCAAATAGAAGAATCTATTACTGATCTATTAAGGTCAGTATCATCTACTGACTGGCCACAGTTCTCCAGAGTCTCAGGTTGAGGCCATTCGCATCACCTACTACCTGATCTTTTTAGCTGGAGGTACCTGGGATTGAACCTGGTACCTCCTGCATACAAGAGAGATGCTCTGCCTCTAAGCCATAGCCCCTCATTTGTGTAGTAGCTGTCTCAACCTCCACGTACCTCACACAGGTAAAGGTAAAGCCAGTTGAATCCGACTCTAGTGGGCGGTGCTCATCTCCGTTTCCAGGCCGAAGAGCCAGTGCTGTCCAAAGATGTTTCTGAGATCATGTGGCCGGCATGACTAGACACCGAGGTGTACGGAATGCTGTTACTTTCCTACCGAAGCAGTACCTATTTATCTACTTGCAATTTCTTGCTTTTGAACTGCTAGGTTGGCAGGAGCTGGGACCAGAGACGGGAATTCACTCCATCACGCAGCACTTAGGTCTCGAACTGCCGAACTACCGATCTTCCGGTCTGCAGTTCAGTGTCTTAACCACAGAGCCACCGCGGCCCTATCTTACTTAGCCCACCTTAATCATGATGTGCTGAACTGCTACAAGATTTAACGAGAGTGTGTGATTTGGGTTATGAAAGAAGTCGGGAAGTCAAACCTGAATGTCGATGCACCACCTATAAAGCAGATTGTCAGCTCAGAAATTACATATACAAGGTTAGTTCTTGTCAGGCAAAATTTGGATTCCCTAGGGGTATAATGAAAATCTTGGTGTCCAAACAGAAGGTCACTATTGCAAACAATATGGGAGTGACAGTTCTGTCTGCTTGCAGCGAATGCCCAGACTGCCGATCAGCCAGAAAGTTCTCCCATTGGTTGGCTTCTTTAGATGCTGGGTCAGATAACCATTCTCAGGGGGAAAGCTTGTAAAAGAATGCAACACATTTGTTGACATTAGACACCAGGCAATTGATCTGACAAACATTTTTCAGTCAATGAGCTATTGTTTGACCACGGTCATATATTTCCTGAAGCCAGGAAGAATACCTGTATGTAAGAAGGAGTTGGATTTATACCCCATCGTTCACTCAGGGCCTCAGAGCAGCTTACAATCTCCATCCCTTTCTCTCCCCACAGCAGATACCCTGTGAGGTAGGTGGGGCTGAGAGAACTCTTTTCAGAACTGTCCTTGAGAGAACAGCTCTGACAGAACCCAAGGTCATCCAGCCATTAAGTCACAGGCAACCTATGGTGACCAAATAGGGCCTTCAAGGCAAGAGAGGGACAGAGGTGGTTTGTCAGTGTCTGTCTCTTGTGCAGCAACTGTGGGCTGCCTTGATGGTCATTAGGGTCATCAGCTCTGGGTTGGAAAATACCTGGAGATTTGGGGGGTGGAGCCTGGGGAGGGCAGGGTTTAGGGAGGGGAGGGACCTCAGCAGGTTATAATGCCATGGAGTCCAACCTCCAAAGCAGCCATTTTCTTTCAGGGGAACTGATTTTGATCATCTGGAGATCCACTGGAGATCTCTAGGTGCCACCTTAGGGTTGCCAACCCCCAGTGGGGGTGGGGGTTACCCCAATCTTGGGGGCCCCAATTTACTGGCAGCCATCTGGCCAGTAGGGGAAGCCCCACCCCCGAAGAGGCCCACTGTGCCCAACATGCCCAGCATGATGATGTTACACACCAGGCACAGTTGTGTGGGGACACTCTAGCATTTGGCTAAAAACTCTATGATCACCATAGAGTTTTTAGCCAAATGCTAGAGCATCCCCTGTACAACATGCCCAGTGTAATGATGTTACTTCTGGGCGACGTTATTGTGACGCACACACAAAGTGCATGCACAAGAAGATCCAGGGAACAAGCCAGGAGCTCCCCATCAGGAGATGGGTAAGACCTGGCAACCCTATGCCACTTGGATGTTGGCAACCCTAATGGTCATCCATCCGAGTACTCTCTAGGGCCAACCCTCCTTAGCTTCTGAGATCAGGCTAGCCTGGGCTATTCAGGTCAGGGAACAGTACTGCCACAGGCCTCCATAAACAGGAATGCCAGCAGCCATCAACAGCAAAGGTTAGGACGGCTTATGTAAATTCATTGGACTGTAGAATAGCTACAGTTTTTAAAGGTTACTTTTCTCAACAGAAGTTGACTTTTTAAAAAACTTAGTGCAAACATTAAATGCTGAATAAAAGTTATTTCTGCTGTTTTAATAAAAGTCTGAATTTAAAAAAATACTTGACCACTGTTTTGAGGAGTCAAAAGTCGACTTCTAATACTTCACAAACACAGGAAACTCTCAAGTATTTGAACACATAGAAGAGATGGACTAGGTTGCATCTTTGTGTTCAACTGACCTCTCAGTATGTTTTTAACTTAAAAAACAGAGGCCCAAGGAAGGGAAGGATTTGGATCAGGACCACAGTGGTGGTCAGGTAGTGCTTTAGTGTTCTATTTATGCCGTTTCTGACTGAAACCTGCTCTACCACTGAGCTGGTATTAGGGTTGCCAACCTCCCGGTGGGGCCTGGAGATCTCCTGCTATTACAAGTGTCCTCCAGACAAAAGAGACCAGTTCCCCCGGGGGGGGGGGAATGGCAGCTTTGGAGGGTATGGCAGTGCACACTGCTGAGGTCCCTCCCCTGCCTCAGCCCTGCCCTCCCCAGGTTCCACCCCCAAAATCTCCAGGTATTTCCCAACCCAGAGCTGGCAACCCTAGTAACCCTAGAAGGAAAAATAAGGTGCATGCTTTCTTTCCTAATGTGGAATAACTACAGCCCAATGGAGCTGATTTTAATCAGGAAAATGGGGCATGTGCGGGGGGGGGGGGGGGAGTTATACCCACACACAGAGATACCTGATTCAAATTATCTGTCCTGGGAGATACTTTTCAGTTTCAAAGAGTAAATCAGGCGATGTAATCACAGGTCTGCAACGTTTGGTCTTCAAATTAATTTGCCCTGGATCAGTCTATAGAACACAAATGTTATGCCTTGTATCAACTAGAAATACATGAGATTCCTCACTGTATGTCTACACTGACATTCATGAGCAGCACAAAATGCTTAGTGCAAGCCTTATAAGGGGGATTTCAGTGCCACGGTTTGCATTTTCTGGTTTAAAGTTACCAGAAGACAAAGGTTCGTACCATCTTGGAACTTTGGAAATGGAGGTGAGCTTTTTAAAAAATAGCCAAAAGAAGAAGAAGAGAAAATGCTTCAAGAGAAACAAAAGCTTTCTCTTTGCACAGTCCCTATGAACAGACAGCAACATCCAAATGGCAAAAAAAGAATTAACAGCTTGAAACAAAACAAAAACAAAAAAAAGAGAATTATATATAAACTTCTCTGCAGAAAGATACAAAGCAACTTCACAGAGTTTTATAGGGTGCATAAATTAGGACGCAACATCTTTCATTTGTACAAACCGAGGTGCTTGCTTTCCCGGTTCAGATTTATTACTCGGGAGCATTAAAATGTCTAAAACAGTTTACATACACCATCACAGTGGGAATTTGCTTGGGGATAAGGGAAGCTTGTAATTGCATTTCTGAAACTAGCCCTATAAGCTTGAAGTAGTGTTTAAAAACATTTTAAGGGCTTTATAAAGCTATAAAGTGCCTTCCAACAAACCTAAAAGTAATATATCTTTTCAAAAGAATGAGAGAGAGAGAGACTAATCTTCCAACAAACTGCAGACATGGGATTGTATACCACCGATCATTATAATGCACGGTTCTCGTAAATAATACTGTTGAAATGAAATATAATTTTTGAAGGGATTAAGGGAATTATCTCCAAGAGAGAGGCAGACAGAGAAGAGTATTCTGGTTTGGTGGGTGGCTCCCAGTACTATTTTTCAGAAAGACAAGGCACATGTGTTCTACCTAGTCCTATGCAATTGCTAGCTGCAGGAAGCAAACTGCTTTCATTTAAGAAGTGTGCCAAGGTTCCACACTTCTCAGGACCTCATCAAAAGCAACAAATGCAAAGTGTTTCCCTATCAGAAACAGCATGGAAACTGTTGTGCGCGAAGACCTCTACCTTATGTAGGTACAGCGAGACAGACGCATGCCATCATCTACCACTGTGTATGGATATTATTCCTCAAGCAGAAACACTTTCTGTGTAGGAAGTCGGTCAGGTTTGAATTGGCCCTCCATCTGGACCACATGGAGCTTGTGGTCTATTTGCTGTAGATCCTCCACTTTTCATATCTACCGTTTGGAAACCAGAGCAAAAAGCGTTGGTTTATGTGACAACGAATTGCTCCCCGTTAAACCTGACCAAATTGCAAATAAATAGCATTTTTTAACATCCTGCCTGGAATTAATTTACCTGGCAGCTAAATGCAATATTCTTTTTGCTTTCATGCACTGTTTTACAATACTACTGTGGATTTAAGATCAGATCCTGGAAATCCTTCCACTTTTAATCGTGGTTATCTGGGATTATCGCCGACAGGAATAGGCTGAGAGAGTCACCAACTTTGCCAACACTGAGCCAAATCACTCCTGAGAATATTCAGGGTTGTGTTTTGCTGTTGTTGTTTTTAAGGTTTCATATAAGACAACTACTTCTGATGCTTCTTTATACCTTAGACCCAAATCCCTAATCTTGTTTACAAAACTTGGTTCTCCATCCTTGTGAGTCTGCCTCTCCATCAACACCTGTATAAAACTGACACAGGATAGGATAAGGACCAAAAGGATGCTCAGGAGGCAGTGGTGAACAGAGTGCTGTATACAATACTCAGACCAGAAGCATTTACTTGGACTTTCCCTGTGGAAGCTCCATGGTCCACACTCACCCCATCCATCTATGCAGAAGCACAGGCTTAAACTACATATCACATTAATTGCCCCTCCCCCAAACTGCCTTTGGTCCTGGTGGGGGAAGAAATGGGTATCTAAAATACTGTCCCATCCAGGGGCCAAAAGCACCTGCAGGAGGGGAGGAGAAATGGGAAATCTGTAGAGAAAAGTTGATACCCCAGGTATTCTAGATACACCATTGGATACAGAGCTTTAAACCATGAAAAGAAAACATCTGAACATGGTGGAGGGTGGGATTATGTGATTTGAGCTTTAAAGAACACTCCCATGTCAAGAAGCATTTATATGGACATTTTGCCCCAAGCCCATCACAGTTAGCATCACAAAAGCTTGCAGAAGTGATTCCCGCTGGGATTCCCTATGGCACCCACCAATAGGGTTCCAGGTGCCTTTTTGCTTCTTTGGCAAACCTTCATCCCCCCCCCCCCCCCAAGCAGATATATAATCCTGGCTTTCCTCCAGGAGGCGGTTCAGAAGAATGCAGGAGGGTTAACTTTTGCATCTGTAGGGAACAGACACCCATTCAAAACCAGCTACCTCCATCAAAGGAGGATGCTTGGCTTGCAATCTCCCAACTTCCTGTGGCAGCCATTTTGTGGTGGTCCCCACTTCTTGTTCTCAAAATCCCAAAAGTGCCCACAGGGTCATCAAGACCAGGATCAAGGCCTACAGCAAGTAGGTACAGATTTGGAGGGGGTGGCACAGGAGGGTGAAGGAGTATGACAAATATTGGAGAGTTTACATTTTGTATCTGGAAGTCAGCCTCGAAAGCCAATTTGTTAACATCACATTTTATTGAAAGCTGCAGAGTACAGCAAACAAACTGACCCCTGCATTCGTTATTTCAGAAGAACACTGGCACTACAAACAGGCCAAACAGCCAGGCCCTGGAAATAGGAAAACGTAACAAAACCCTGCTTAGTCAAGCAGTAGAGCACCACCACTCATTGAGTGAATGGAGCAGGATCATACTCAAAGCCTTCAAACATGTGAATAAGTAGGTTGTGTCTGCATGACCAGGAACCTACCAATAATATGTGGTACATGTTATCTCTGCGTGAATTACTGAAGGTGGAATTTTCTGACCCAGCCCTCCAAATGTTCTTGCATGCATGATTCATGAGATCTGTCCTGCTATGTGCTCTAAACAGGTTCATGTTCCCGGGTGCTTACCCAGGTTGGTCCCTTTTGGAAGACAGCATGCTGGAGACTTTTGGCATTTTTGTATAAGTTGTGTTATTTCCAAAATAGATAAACAGAGAACAGATGGAGGCAAACATGCACTCCTACAGAACAGCAGCTCTCCAGATCAGGTTCCAAAGGGATCCTGTACCATTCTGGGTGCTTCACCAAATTCTCAGCCACCTGTGTTTGCTCCTCTCTCTTCGAGCATCCCAAACTGTGATTCCCTTTCACAAAGACACATCTGACCAATCAAGAGAAGTAAAATTTCCAGAAATTATGAGGTCACCCAAGTTTTTTCCTGGGGGAAAAAAAGAAAATTGGGGGGAGGGGATGAAATATTTGCAATACTTACTGTCTTATCAAACCTAAACTAATTTTACCGCTTTAATAATAGAGCATGCGTCATTTAAAACTTATTTAACATATGAAATCTCAATATTTGATGTATTTATAGAATTTAAAAGTTATAAATGCTTTAGTTATCTACAAGCAAAACTGTAAGTATACCCAATACTTGAGAGAAAACGACAAGCTGGTACACCCTATGCCCCTTAGGGCAAGAAGCTACTTGTTACCCAGTCTGTGAATATACGTGTCACAGTGGTTTGAGGGAGAGGTATATCTTGGATTTAAGAGCTCTGTATGTCTACAGCATGCCCAGCCTGTCTTTTGGTGTAGTTTGGTGTAGTGGTTAAGTGTATGGACTCTAATCTGGGAGAACCGGGTTTGATTCTCCACTCCTCCACATGCAGCCAGCTGGGTTACTTTGGGTCAGTCACAGTTCTCTCAGAGCTGTTCTCTCAAGAGCAGTTCTCTCAGAACTTTCTCAGCCCCACCTACCTCACAGGGTTAGGGTTGCTAGGTCTGGGTTTGGAAAATACCTGGAGACTTTGGGGGTGGAGCTAGGAGAGGATGGGGTTTGGAGAGGGGAGGGGCCTCAGCAGGGTACAATGCCATAGAGTCCACCCTTTAAAGGAGCTATTCTCTCCAGGGGAGCTGATCTCTGTCAGCAGGAGTTCAGTTGTAAAAGCAGGGGATCTCCAGGCCCCACCTGGAGGCTGGCAACCCTACACAGGGCATCTGTTATAAAGAGGGGAAGGGAAAGGAGTTTGTAAGCTGTTCTGAGACTCCAAGTGAAGGGCGGGGTATAAATCCAATCTCTTCTTCTCTTCTTCTTCTTAGGAGGTTTTATTTTTCAGTATTCACCCCAATTTCGAATTTTTCCATCAGAAAAACTGGGGGGAAAGGGCTGTGAGGGAGGGGGAAAAATTTCCCCCAAAGTTTTGTGCATTTTTTCCTAGGTCATGTGGAAGGCAGAATATAGACCCAGATCTCATTAAACATATCCAAATTATTCATCAACCCCATTCTTTCAGTCTTAATTTTTTCCCCCTTAGCGGTGAACCATGTTTATTAAATTACTAGGTAAAGAATTCTTGATTTCCAGAGATGGTGGGGGAGGTAGCTCATTCCTACCCATTTTTTTGGGGGGGGGGGGATTCTGCTGCTAGAATGAAATTGGATTCCCAATTCCTCCTCCTCGACCTCCACCACCATTACTGTCCAAAATACCCACCAATTTTCCTGACAGCAGGTACATGCCTAGAAGAGGCTTAACTTCCAAATCAATTTTAAATCCTTAATTCTAAATGCTGCAGTAACCTCTCATGTTAATACTTCGACAGGAAACAATTACAGGTCAGTTTCTCGAGTTCGGCTGATGCGATTTTAATGACCAAAAGTACTATTTCTGACACACATCCTCTAAGAGTTTTAAGGTCGTGACGAAACACAAAGCCACTTCGCTAGCAAGAGAGAGTTTTAAAGTAATCCAGGAATTTTCATACATCAATATTTAACAGATGAAAAAAGGTAACAGACGGCAATACAATTACCAGATTCCCCCCCCCCCCCCCCCACAATTGGATTTAACTGCCTTCTTCTCTTTTACAGTACAAAGCTCCATATTGTAGCTGCGGACTGCAAGAACAGAGGCTGGGCTGGCAGGACAAAAATGTGGTTTGAGTTACTTGTGTTTTCATAGATTTTGCAACACCTTATTAAAGTTGAAAGCTACATATATAAAATTACTGGTGGCACTTCTCTAATCCACTGAAGTTGTATTTCATTACAGGGCCTCCGAAATATACAGCTGTACAAAAACCGAGTGTTCTTTGTCATGGCCTTTCCACCACTTGGGGTCTACCCAGTTTCTGCAAACGCGCCTCCACCCAAAGCTCGTGTGCTTCCGTGCATTTCAGCCCAAGTGCTGACAGCAAATGACAAATAAATAAATAAAAATGCAGCTCTCAGCAGACAGGCTGTTGTTAAGATTTCCCTTTAGAGCCGCTATCGCTGTGTCTTAATAAACCTGCTGGTCACAACAAGGACATTTCGTCTCTTGAAAGCTCGATGTCCCCAGTGAGAGGATTTATCTCGCTGCCGCCATCGGAACAATAATCCGTGTTCGAGAGATGGAAGACTCATGATATTGTAGTGGCATTAGACCCACACCAGTTGAACGTGTGTAAAGGTAACAGCAGGGAATTCAGAGCTTTTCCTGCTTCTGCTGGATTTGAATCTGAATCCATTCTTCTTTCAATTAAATGGGCATCCTTTAAAAATAGGAGGGAAGAGAAGGGTAACCCACCCTCCAGAGTTTTTCTAGAATGAACCAGTTACCCCAATGGCAAGTGTCCAGGAGGAGGGGAGAAGGCTGGAAACTTATTGGTTTCCTCATGGTTCACAGGTCATGCAATGCCCAGAATGCTTCTATTTGTATACTACTCTAAATTTGCAACAAACTTGAATGAAAACAGAACAGACACAGGGACCACATAAGCATGCTACATTTTTGTAATAGCCAAGCCAGCAGGAGTAAAAGAAAACTCTACAAAACCTTGGGAAAACATAGAAATCTAAGGCCAACACACAACTGCACAGTAGACTGCTTTTCTCTGGATGCTGTCTGTGCTGCATACAGCATGTTCATAACTAGTTTCTGCTCTTTTCAGGCCCACCCTTGTGAAAAACATATCCCATTTTTGGGAAGGCTCAGTGGTATTGCACATGCTTTGCAGACAGAAAGGCCCCTAGTTTGAAAGACTACATCTCCAGTTCCATTATTTCTGGGGTGTCAATCATACGGCCCGTGGACCAGAACTGGCCCACCTATGGCCTTAATCTGGCCCACAAGCAAGTGGCAAGAGGGAGAGAAGGGAACCACCCTTTCAGCTGCCGAGGGGAGTATGCGTTTTGGGCCTCTCTTCTCCCCACCCCACCCCCATGAATGAAGTGGATGAGGCCAAAAGCCACTCTCATCTGTTCCCACACAAATCCCACCCCCCTCCTTGCTTGGAGCTGCATGAGGGACGAGTGGCACGAGAGAGAGCCATGAGCCTGAAAGGGAAGCAGAAAATGGTGGATGGGCAGGAGAGAGAGAGAGAGAGAGAGAGAGAGATGCTGTGAAGCACAGAAATACAAAACCTGCCTCTCTGCTGGGAGGGAGGATTTTCTTGGGGGGGGGGTTGTCTGGTCAATGCCAAGGCTCTCCTGGGTGCAACTGAGTCTGTCTCCCCCTCCCCTCCCCTCCTTGTTTGAGTGATGTATGTGTGTTTATTTTTTTTTGTTGGGCTTGTTATGCCACTGCTCTGGGTACAGCTGGGTCCCCCTCCCCTCCTCCTCACCATCACCTTGCTAGAGTTGGAGGGTGTATGGAATTTTCTTTTTTGGTTTGTGGCTTGTCATGCTGAGGTGGCTCCTCCTCCACTTGCCTCCTTTTCCTGCTACCCCAGGCACACAACCTTGGCCTCTGCTTGCTGGCACTGCTGGGGTAGGACATGCCGGACTGCAGCATCTTGAACTCCAGCATCTGAGTAGTCTGTGGGGACAGTTGCCTCTTCCCAGTCAGTCGCTTTTCCCTTTCCAAAGCCAGCCCTTTTCCATTCACTTGGGTGGCTGGGGGGGGGGGGGGCTGCTGCACTTTTATTTCACCTGCCTTCTATAGTGTGCCCTTACCTTCCCTTGGAGCCAGTTTGGTGTAGTGGTTAAGTGCGCGGACTCTAATCTGGGAGAGCCAGGTTTGATTCCCCACTCCTCCACTTGTAACTACTGGATGACCTTGGGCAAGCCATAGCTCTGTACCAGCTGTTCTCTCAAGGGCAGTTGTCTCAGACCTCTCTCAGCCCCACCGACCTCACAGGGTGTCTGTTGTGGGGAGGGGAAGGGAAAGGAGTTTGTAAGCCGCTCCGAGTCTCCCTTGGGTAGTGAAGGGCGGGGTATAAATCCAATCTCCTCCTCCTCCTCCTCTTCTTCTTCTTCCCTGTTTGCTAGTTGGTCCTGAAGTCCCTGTACTAATTTGTGCCTATTGAAGAGTTTCTTCCATCCCTTCCACCCACCCCCAGGGATGCTGTCAAAAGTGTTGACTTTAGATCAGGGGAGAGGGGTTGTGGCTCAGTTGAAAATCTTCTGCTTGGCATGCAGAGAGTTACAGGGTCTATCCCTGGCATCTGCAGTTAAAAGAAACAGGCTGTTGCTTATGAGAAAGACTTCAATCTGAGACCCTGGAGAGCCACTGCCACTCTGAGCAGACCTGAAGGGGGAAGGAAGCTCAGAATGCCCAACCATTTCATGTTTTCCCCTGGGTCCTAGGCTCAGAGTATTGACCAGGAGAGCAGGATGGGGAAAGGGTTTGTTGGGCGAGGCCGGGGGTGTGGTGTAGACAGACATTTAAGCAGACCCCCGAGCCCCGTTCAGCAGTCGTGTTTTGTACCATCAATGAACTTATAAGCTGATTTCACTGCAACTTTATAGTACTTTATAGAGACCAAGTCCTAAGACGAAAGATTGAAGGAGCTAGGTATGTTTAGCCTGGAGAGGAGATGATTGAGAGGTGATATGATAACCATCTTCAAGTACTTGAAGGGCTGTTATACAGAGGATGGTGCAAAGTTGTTTTTTGTTGCCCCAGAAGGTCAGACCAGAACCAATGGGTTGAAATTAAATCAAAGGAGTTTTCGGCTAAACATTAGGAAGAACTTCCTGACAGAGCAGTTCCTCAGTGGAACAGGCTTCCTCCGGAGGTTGTGGGCTCTCCTTCTTTGAAGGTTTTCAAACAGAGACTAGATGGCCATCTGACAGCAATGCTGATTCTGGGAACTCAGGCAGATCATGAGCAGGAGGGCAGGTAGGGTTGCATCAGTGCATAGTTCTTGTGGCTCTTTCTTACATGCTCAGGGAAATGCTGATCGCCACTTTGGGGTCAGGAAGCAATTTTTCTCCAGCCCAGTTTGGCCAGGGATCATGGAGGTTTTTTGTCATCTTCTGGGCATGGAACAGGGGTTACTATGGGTGTGGAAGGGAAGGTATTTGTGAATTTCCTGCACTGTGCAGGGGGTTGCACTAAATGACCCTGGAGGTCCCTTCCAACTCTATGATTCTTTGCATGCATCCTGTATATGAAATTTCTCTGCCCATGCCAAGCTGGAATGGTAGAAACAATCGAGCATGTCCTCTTGTATTGCCGGTTTTACCAGAACATTCAGAATACTTATCTTACTCCAATTATGTCCAGGTAGATCCAACCAATTTTATACTTCTCTTCTTGCTAATTGCTGTGTAATGAAACTGCCTTAAGGTAGCTAGATTTTGTGCCTTGACATGCTTAATCAGGGACAAGAATACAGTCGCTTTAACAAATTTTATTCTAGCATATGTACATTTTTGTTCAGAATATCCATGACACAAAACTAAAGTGTATACGTTTTGTTGATGACCTTGACTTCTGATCATAGATCGTAATAAACTACTGATTGACTGAACAAAACATTGCAAATACCCTGAATGAATGGGCGCTTGAAACGATCTGCAAATGTGAACGCACGGTTCTGTGCTGTATTAATAAAGACTGCTTTCCAGATCTCAAGAACCTGGTACAATAAGGCCAAAGTTAATCTCTTTGAAAGGAGAGAAGGGGCTCCATCTCAGTGGCAGAACACATCCTTTATATGCTGATGGTCCCAGTTTCAATTCCCAGCATCTCCAGTTTCACTTCATTTGGCAAAACGTTGGGCACAAATTGAACACACGAAGCAGCCTCATTCTGAATCAGACCACTGGTCTATCGGGGTCACTGTTGTCTACCCTGACTGGGGGGTTGCCTGGTCCCCCTAGGACACAGGCAGAGGTCGGGGGTAGGGTTGCCTGATCCAGGTTGAGAAACTCCTGGAGAACTGGGGTGGAGCCTGAGGAGAAAAGGGGCATCAGTGGGGCACAGTGCCGTAAGAGTCCACCATCCAAAGCATAAATTATCTCCAGAAGAGAAGAGACGAAGAGATTGGATTTAAATCTCCAAATGGAGCCTGTTGATCTCCCAGTATTAAAACTCATCTACAGGCAACAGAGATCAGTTTCCCTGGAGAAAATGGCTGGCTCGGAGGGTGGCCTCTATGGTAGAAGAGAAGAAGAAGAGATTGGATTTATACCCCGCCCTTCACTCGGAGTCTCAGAGCGGCTTACAAACTCCTTTCCCTTCTCCTCCCTACAACAGACACCCTGTGAGGTAGGTGGGGCTGAGAGAGCTCTTTTCAGAACTGTCCTTGAGAGAACAGCTCTGACAGAACTATGGCTTGCCCAGTGTCATCCAGCAAGTGCAAGTAGAGGAGGGGGAATCAAACCCAGTTCTCCCAGATTAAAGTCCACGCACTTAACCACCACACCAAACTGACTCTCTGTAGTAGGGGAACTGAAGGGGAACTGATCTCTGTATTATGGAGATGAGCTGCCATTCCAGAGATCCCCAGGTCCCACCTGGAGGCTAGCATCCCTACCTGACCAACAGATGCTATTGTAGGGTAGCCAGCTCTGGGTTGGAAAATTCTTGGAGGTCTTGGGGGCAGAGCCTTGGGAGGGCCGGGTTTGGGGAGGGAAGGGATGTCAGTGGGTATAACACCAGTTTGGTGTAGTGATTAAATGCATGGACTCTAATCTGGGAGAACCAGGTTTCATTCCCCACTCCTCTACTTGCAGTTGCTGGATGACCTTGGGCAAGCCATAGTTCTATCAGAGCTGTTCTCTCCGAGCTCTCTCAGCCCCACCTACCTCACAGGGTGTCTGTTGTGGGGAGGGGAAGGGAAAGGAGTTTGTAAGCCGCTCTGAGACTCCAAGTGAAAGGCGGGGTATAAATCCAATCTCTTCTTCTTCTCTTCTACCATAGAGGCCACCCTCCAAGCCAGCCATTTTCTCTAGGGAAACTGATCTCTGTTGCCTGTAGATGAGTTTTAATATAGGGAGATCTCCAGGCTCCACCTGGAGGTTCTTAGGTAGAAGTCTTTCACATCACTGTCCGCCCGATGCTTTTAACTAGAGGTGCTGAAGACTGAACCAGTGACTTTCTCCATGCCAAGCAGATGCTCCACCACTGATCCGCAGCCCCTCCCCTACTGCAAAGCAATATTTTGTTTTTACAAGTACTGCCATGCTGCTGCTAGAACTAACAGCAGCAATAAATATGCACACTTGGAACCAATATATTTAACTTAAATCTTCTAAGCTTTAGATCAGATTATCTAGGAGAGAGACAATAGCCCGAGACAACCCACAGAGCCAATTTACAGTATATTTTCCAATTAAAGTATTATTCCTAAATGTCCCTAGGAAAACAGTAGAAAGGAATGGGTTAGTCATGTGAATTGTTTCCATTCCAGCATGCAAGCGCCAGTAAAATCCAAAAACCTGCAAACACGGTGATATATTAAAAATCCAACTCAGGTGCACTCAGCCCAATTCACACATCCATTTACAACAACATCCAGAGATCCCGGTGGGCCACCGGGTTGGTCTGAAGCAGCAGGACAAAGCTTGAGGCCAGTGGCCCCTTTGAGATCAACAACGTTTAATTCTGGGCATAAGCTCCCAAAAGCTTATACCCAGAATGAAACGTTGTTGGTTTTAAAGGTGTCACTGGTCTCAAACATTTAGCCAGAGATCCTGTGCATGAGTATTGCTGTGATGAAACAACATGGGAATTGACCCAACAGAAAGGTAAATTAAAAATGCATGCCCAATTCTCACCTCATTTGCAGTACTGCATATTCAATTCCAAGCAAAAGTTGTTGTGGTACCTCACATTTACACAAATGCGAATGCAATCCAATTTATGACCAGCACTGGAAAGAAGGAAGACACCACACAATCACTCACCCTCTGGTTATTGAAGCTATTTCCTGTTTGAGAATCTTGAGAATCTTCTCTAGCAGTCCATTTCCCCGGCACTGCCCTTTCCCCATGTGGTACAACAAACATCTTGTCAGGGGTGTCGTTCCCCCCCCCCCGCATCCACTATCATGGGTGTAGCTTTAAAGGATTTTTAAAAGGCTTTAAATTGCATCGGATGTATACGTGGAACAACCATCCATTGCCTCCACCTCAGAATGAGCTTTCAGTTATTCTCAGGACTCCCAAGCTACTTTCTTCACATTTAATATTTATTAAAGTCAAAATCTTAACAATCTAATGGCGCAGTGAAATATTTTTTTTTCCTCATTAGCAGGCATTTGTTCTTAACCGGATCCCATTCCCAATACTCATTAGGGTGAAAATGTTCTGTACAGCTGGCACTAATAACATCTTTAGCTCTCACCTACAGTTTTGGAAGGGTTCAGAACAACCACGGCAATTCGTGTATCGCCTGCACCACTGTAGCCATGCCCCCAAGAATTCTCGGTGAAGCCTGAATCAGGCCCTTTGGTATTCAAGCATACAGAAAGTAGATTCCCTCATCTGGTAAGACAGGTACCTGGCTCCAAACCTCCAAAACCACCATGGTTTTATGCAGGGGTTTTTCAGAATTAAAAATCATTAGTCAAGAGCCTGGCATGCTAATCTGGTAATATGTTTATTAGCATTTTTAAAAAAGTCAATTTCCTTCTTCCCATTTGAAACATTGCTTCGGAACAAGGGAGGGAAAAGTTTGGCACACAGGCCAACCAACTGGCACTTTGCCAGTCCAGCTGTGGACGGTGGTGGCTTCATGATGGTTACAAGGGCCAGCCTTCAGCCTTCAGCAGTGTCAGCTTTTGGAATTAGTTCTTCCTGTTTCCAACAAAAGCTGGATCCAATTATTCTCCTCTCTTAAATATTCCTCCACAGTAGAAAGTCTTCCTGGAAGCAAGACGCTGGATCCAATGGATTGCCAGGTTCACTGAAGGTGCCGGCAGGGGGATGGGGGGATATTCCAGGAGTTGGAAGCATTGCCTTTTATGTACCGACATCACTAGAAGTTACATAGGCACATTGGGGGCAGTAAAATCATCCTCAAACCATAGAGTTTTGTCCAAAAACCAGAGTGTTGACCCCTGACATCACGGACGTGCCTATATCACTTCTGGGGGACATAGGCACATAGTGCGACATTGCTGTTAAAGGGGATTTTCTCCCGCCGGCCAGCTGGCCAATGGCAGGCAGGAGCCCACAAAACTAGGCAATTCCCTGTCCCCAACTGGGAAATGGCAACCCTCCTTACAGTAAAACTTTTGATTTATTAGTGCCTCAGACATGTGTATGTATTTTTAAGAACTATAATCTACAGAACTCAAGCTATCTGTTCCTTAGGCATCTACAGACCCCGCCTTTTTACACCACAGGAACTCTGAAGATTATTCTTGGGTCTCCTCCCACAGCCTATCCCCAGTCACAGATCTGATCTCACTTGCTGATGTGAGACCCATACAGTCCCATTCCTCTGTCCTTTAGGAGGCCCTTTAACAGCTGTTTGGTTGCCTTTGGCAAGTATCACTTTCCTCCAATGTTTCTGGGGAAACCAGCCTTATCAGAATTCACTGAGCCTTGAGTGACTACAGAGAAAAATTTCCTTTTGTGCATAAGGCTGTATAGGAGGCCAGTCTCCTGAATTTTTTTTTTTTACCTAGATGGTGAAGAAATTTTATTTACCATAGCCTTGTTACTAACTGGAAACACAGTTAAGCAGAAGCATGGCATAGTCTCCACTACATGGCATATTCTAGAGTCGGCTAGCTTCCAACTATGTATATATAAAACAGTTTAACTTTCTCTAAGATAAATGTTTTTGGCCTTGGACGTGTAGCATTTACTTTAAGAGCATGCACAGACAAGGCAACTTTCATTTCACTCTGGAAGACCAAATATTATTATCATCACAGCCTATGTTGGGAGAAAAGAAAGAAAGAAAGAAAGAAAGAAAGAAAGAAAGAAAGAAAGAAAGAAAGAAAGAAAGAAAGAAAGAAAGAAAGAAAGAAAGAAAGAAAGAAAGACCTGGAGATTGGGGGGGGTGAAGCCTGGGGAGGGGGGGGGCTTAGGGGAGGAGGAACCTCAGCAGGGTACAATGCCATGGAGTCCATCCTCTGAAGCAGGCATTTTCTCCAGGGGAAACTGATCTCCCCAGTCTGAAGATCAGTTGTAATACCAGGAGGTTTTCAGGCCCCACCTGGAGGTTGGCAAGCCTACTGCCAACATTGCCTTCTTAGAATATGGCACTTCTACAAAAGCCAGACATAACTGATTGGGGCCCTTGATATGCAGGGATTCCTAGTACTATAGGGGCAGACAACAAAACAAAAGCCACAACTTTCACAAAGTAAGTGCAGAGGCCAAACAGTTTCTTGTAGCACACTCAGGGGATTTTATGTGCCAATTTTCGAGTGTGGTCTTTTAGTTTATCAGCACAGCCATGGGCGTCAACTACGGGGGGGCTCGAGGGCTCGAGCCCCCCCCGAAATTTCCCGGGGGGGGCTCAGCCACCCCCGGCAAAATGGAGCGCCCACCGGTGACGCCGCCTCTCCTTCCCCCCCACCTCCGGCCTGCTCTCCTGCCTCCCTGGGGCGGCGGGGGGGGGGGGGGAGAGAGGCGGCGCTCATCTGCGCCCCCCCCCGCACGCCCCGAGCGCGAGGCGGAGCGGGAGCCGGGGGCCCGCAAGGGCGACGCGCCAGCCCCCGGCTGCAGGCGGCAGCAGCAGCCGGCGCCCGAGGTGAGCGGGGAGAGGGAGGGAGGGGGGCGGGGAGCGCGGCCAGCGAGCGGGCGGGCGGGCATGGCCCGGCTGCCCGGGGGAGGGAAGCGGCGGTCGCGGCTCCCTGGGGCGGGGGGGGGAGAGCAGCGGGGACATAATCCCGAGCGCGTGCGCGCGCTTTGCGCGCGCACACGGGAGAGCCCCCGCCCCCCCCGGGGATTTAAAAAGTCTACGCCCCTGAGCACAGCCAATGGTCAAAACCAATGAACATGATTTGGCTGTCTATCTCATTAATATAACAGCCCAAATATCACAAAAACGTTACAGGCCTACTTATAGGTTGGGAATGTTGCCATTTTAATATCCAGATAGGTCTCCAAAGTGATAAACAGTAGCAAAGCAAATGATTATGTAAAGTATTTGTGAATCCTTAAGGGAGTGGTTATATTTGGAGGGGAGCAATTGGGAAAAAAATGGTAGTGACTGAAATGTCTCTCTGTCACTCTAGGTGCAATCTGGAGCAGGGGTCTAATTAAAGAGCCACACCGTATCAACATTCAGAGCAAGAGATTAACATACAGCTAGTATAAGAAAGCTTAACTGCATATTTGAAAATACACAACTAATAGAACCTGTTGACTAATAATCCATAAAGTTTCAGTAGCCCTAAAAATTGGTTAATGTGAGCCCGTTTTTAGAAATCTCATAATAAATCAATATACACAGACCACCCCATGCAACTGTTTTAATGCACTGACATAAATTTTTGCATGGTGCACACTTGCAGTTACTGGCAACCTTCACCTCTTATGTCTCTTTCAGTAAAGCATCTCTAACAAGCACTCCAGTACCACGAAAATTCCATTCCCTTCAAATCTTGGTTATTGTAACATCCCATCTACCCCTCCAATAGACCTTAATGTAAGATTTCGTTTTCTTCTTTTTTAAGAAGAATCATAACTGGTTCCATACTGAGCTACATTTGGTACTGCTGGGCTGGGATGTCTATGGTACTATACTGTGCTGAGTTCCTTCCCCTCCTTAAACCCCACCCTCCCCAGGCTCCACCCCCAAATGTCCAGGAATTTCCCAACCCAGAGCTGGCAACCCCACTCAACTTTAGGGATCAAATGTGGTGAATCAGCATCCTTCCATGCCATAGGTAAGGTTGCCAGGTCTGAGGAGGGGAGGGGCCTCAGCAGGGTCCAATGCCATAGAGTTAGGGTTGCCAAGTCTGGGTGAGAAAATAACTGGAGACTTTGGGGGTGGAGCCAGGAGAGGGTGGGGTTTGGGGAGGGGAGGGGCCTCAGCATGGAACAATGCCATAGAGTTCACCCTCCAAAGCAGCCATTTTCTTCAGGGGAGCTGATCTCTGTCAGCGGGAGATCAGTTGTAAAAGCGGGAAGTCCCCAGGCCCCATCTGGAGGCTGGCAACCCTAGACAGGTTAACTTTCATTAAGAGGTGGGGGGAGGCTTAAGCCCTTTCTCCACATGCATAGGGGTCCCAATCCAAAATGAGCCCACACCAGAACTCCCAGTGCACATGTGATCTAAAGCTGCCCAGAGCCTGCCTTGGCGGGAAGGGCGGGATATAAGTAGAAATAAATAAATGATAAATAAAGTCTTCATAACTTGTGAATTGGCCCTTCAGTCTACAGAAGTTACATTTGTTATGTCAGTGTGGAGAACATTGTGGAGTAAGAAGAAGAGAAGATATTGGATTTATATCCCACCTTTCACTCGGAGTCTCAGAGCGGCTTACAAACTCCTTTCCCTTCCCCTCCCCTCCCCACAACAGACACCCTGTGAGGTAGGTGGGGCTCAGAGACCTCCAACAGAAACTGCTCTTTCAATGACAGTTTTGACAGAACTATGGCTTGCCCAAGGTCATCCAGCACGTGCAAGTGGAGGAGTGGGGAATCAAACCCAGTTCTCCCAGATTAGAGTCCGCACACTTAACCACTACACCAAACTGGTAAGGAGAGGAATGAATCTCAAGAAGGTTCAAGTGGGGAACAGCCCAAGTTACCAACATGATACCCTCACCCAGGGAAGTTTTGCCACTACAGAGGTACCCATTCTGGAGGTGGAGGCTACACGATTTCAAGGCCCAGGGGCTCAAAATCCTCCTGAATGTGGGGACTATGACCCCAGAAGCTCTTCCTTAGCAGATGTTTACAATCCAGAGCAAGAGGCAATTTGAATGACCACCTGAAGGCTAAAATTATTTGGGAAATTTCTGTGACACTTCTCCAGAGTATCTCTACGGGAAGAAAGGGAGTAGAGGGAGGCCTCAGTAAGAACTAGCATGGCAGATATTGCTGTGTGTGGGAGGGAGGGAAGGAGGGAGGGAGAGAGAAATAGGGCAGTTAGGTGTGTCGTAGATCACATTAAAGTCAATAAACTTCCACCATACTTCATCCCAAGTGCATTGAGTCATTTTCTTGCCAGATATGGGAATGTAATGGGCACTGTATAGACACATCCTATACACACAATTTTTCAGAGTTCATCTTATTGTTGCTTAGCAGTCAGCCATAACAAGATAAAAGGCATATTTTTTTTTTACCCTTACCTGCAAAAATGCCCCAAATTGAAGCAGGTTCACTATAAAGTTCAACAGCAGTTCTTTCTAAACGACAATCCACAAAGGAGTACGATATATCACAATGAGTGCCAAGGTCAGGTCAGAAGTCAGTCAACCAGAAAGATGAGGCAAAAACAGAATACTTGGAGGAAAATAAGGGCTCATGACCCATGAAGTTATGAAAGGAACATAAGACTGAAGAATTCCCATGAAGAACTTAGGGCAGGTGTAAAAACAAAAGCACTAATGAGGAAGTCAGTCATACCCAAAAGCAGTCACTGGGAGGGGGAGCAGTTTTTGAGACTTTACTTCAGCTGTTGGAGAACTGAACTTTGGATAGTCAGGGTTGACAGCTCGGGGTTGGGAAATTCCTGGAGACTTTGGGGGTGGAGCCTGGGGAGGGGAGGGTTTGGGGAGGGGAGGGACATCGCAAGGTAGAGTCCACCCTCAAAAGCAGACATTTTCTCCAGGGGAACTGATGTTGGTCATCTGGAAATCAGTTGTAATAGCAGGAGATTCCCCAGGTGCCACCTGGAAGTTGGCAACCCTATGGATATTCCATATTGTTGTGAGATCAGGTTACAATGCATAAAGAAAAAGCAGCAGTTAATACCCAGTTTGGTTTAGAAATGACACGTTTGGGACTTTAAAAAAAAAATCTGGCACAAAACATCTTTCATATAGCTTTAGCAACTGAAAACACATGCAAATGCAGTAACAGATTTCGCTGCTTTGGACAAAAGGCACCCGTGTTGAAATTTGACTATCTGCACATGCAGGGAAGACGTGACATTTAATGAAATCAAGAACAAGATGCAAGAACAAATTTCCCTCACAATTCCAATGTTTGCAGATATGAAACCTAATTGGGAAAGAGCAGGGAGAACATGATGTAACTCATAAACTGACTCATTCACGTCTTTGTGGTTAACATTACAAGTCTACTTGCAAAAAAAGTATAATATTTTAATTAATCTATCACCTGCTGATGATAAATATTCAAAACTGCAAGGAAGAGATTCAGGAGCGTGAGTTCTGTTATCACAGTGGAAATCCATTTGTAAAGCAGGTGCCAGGATTTCTTCTAATATGGCCATGGGGGAAAGTTCTATAAAATTAAGTATCAATACTACTACATACCAGCAACAATAGTAATAAAAATGTGTATCCTACAGCTTCAAATCAAAGAGGCTCCAGATGCAGATGGGGGAGGACATATTTGGTGGAGGTGTAAAGTTTTTCAGAAATTTTAGAAAAATGTTAAGAAACTAATTTTTGAAATTTGGAGAGATGTACTGCCATATGCATCACAGGTACTATTAACTAACCTGAAAAAAAAATTGTATGGAAAGAAAATGTGGTCAGAAACTTCAAAGAAGAAAATATGCTTGTAGTAAAAAGTTGGAGAAGTTCTAAAATACGTTTTTGACCTTAGAATGTCAGAATATCATCCATCTAGCTCAGTACCACCAACTCAAGCCTGAATTTGTTGTGTCCTCCCTGTAATGAGACGTGCTCTGCAAGTTCTGTGCTCTGCAAATTCCATGTGTGCAACATAAGTACACAAGGTCCAGTGTGGATTGGGGTGACAGGAAGAGAGGGCTAAAGCTTTACGTGCAAGTAGTAAGGCTGCCAATTTCCAGGTTGGGCCTGGGGATCATCTTCTGGAATTACAGCTGATTTCCAGACAACAGAGATCAGTTCCCCCAGATAAAAAATGGCTGCTTTCAAGAGTAGAATCCATGGCAACATATCTGTGCTGAACTCCCTCCCCTTCCCAAATTCCGTCCTTCCCTCCAGCCCTAAATCTCCAGGAATTTCCCTACCTAGAGCTGACAGCCCTAGCAGCTAGGGTTGCTAGGCTGCAGCCAGCAACTCCATGGCCATTTAGGGGGTGGGAACTGGTAAAAACATAGAGTTTTTGCAAATGCTAGAGCACTACATGGCACAAGGAAAACATAATGCAAGGTTTGGCCAGATGGGCGGGAGCTTTCCTTTCCCAGCACTGGCTACCCAAGATCCTTTAAGTGGTGAAGCCAGGGATTGAACCTGGATCCTTCTGTGTGCAAAGCAGGGGCTCTACCATTGAGCTTCTCCCCATAAACTGAAGTTCAGTGTAGGAAAGTATGGTATAGAATGAGTGTCCATACATTAACTTTTATCAAGGAACAGGTAGATCAAGGTGGAGTAACTGTAGGGTGGTCAGACCCCTAGTCTGGCCAGGGGATCCCCCGATCTCTGGGACCCCAATCCACCCTCCGCCAGTTGGCTGGCAGGGCCACCCCTGAAGAGCCCCGTCCAGTTTCGACATGGTCAGCATGATGACATCACATGGAAGTGGTGTCATCATGCCAGGGATGTTGTGCGTTGATGTTCTAGCATTTCGGTCAAAATGAGAGCGCTGATGCGTGACATCCCCAGTGTGATGATGTCACTTCCATGTAATGTCACCCCACCCCCATACTCCAAGGCGGCTCCTTCCCACCCCCTACCACCAGGACAATTGGACTTGGGAACCCTAAGTAACTACCTTAGAAAGTTTGAGGAAGACTTGTATCATCCTAGAATAATCAATATCCTATTGACTGCAATAATCAAATATAAGAGAAATAATACCGAGTAAGGTCTTTTAAAGTATTTTTTTTTGTTCTAATTCCTTCTTAAGGTGAAATATGTATGAGCAGAGATAGACAGAGAGACAGACAGACAGACAGATAGACAGACAGACAGACAGACAGACACTCACCCTGAAGATAAATATCCTATTGAAAATATACACAGTATGTATTCCTGACTTGGATAGCCTAGGCAAACCCAATCTCTCAGATCTCAAAAGCCAACCAGGGTGACCTCCAAGGAATACCAGGGCCGGGGCACAGAGGCAGATTATCAAGCCACCTCTCTGAAATGTCCAAGCCCCACTAGGGGTCGCCAGAAGTCACCATGACTTCCAGACTCACAAGCACACACACACTCACAACATACTCAGCAAAGGAAAAAGAAAACATACACAGTATGTTTACCTAGAAAGTCTCAAGGTTACTAAATCAAACCTATTTGGCAATATAAGTATTTTAACAAAAAGTAACTTTAAAAAAAAAAAAAAGGAAATACCAGCATTCCACACACTAACTGAATAAGCTGCAATTTTATAGTTTTCTTTACCTGGAACACAGCGTGCCTGCACAAACACAACTTACCTAACCACAATTGTACAGTGAAACTTCTGTCTGCAAAAGCAAGGAAGAAAAATCTGCTTTGTCAGAGACCTGTTCCTACTCTGTAACCAACTGCTGTTTTCAAAGTATAATGGCAATTCTTCCACCAAGCAGAACCTTAAGTTTTTGTTAAGGGTGGAAACAATTCTCTGGTACAGAACCTCAGCCTCTTGAGAGAAGGATGGAACAAAGGCATGGCTAGGCACTTTGATGCTAGTACCAAGAGCCCAAAGGACTGAATTAGAGAAACTCATACTTTGCAACAGAGCTGCACCTACAGAGCTGCACCTTCGACTCAATGTAATTATGCCAAAACAATGGCAGATGCTAAGGTTTTGTACTTAGCCTGGGTTACCAACTCCAGCTTGGAAAATTCTTACAGATTTGGGGGTCGTGTCTGGGAAGAGCGGCGTTTGGGAAGGGGAGGAAACTCGGCAGGGAGATGAGGCCAGAGAATATACCCTCTGAAGCCACCATTTCCTCCAGGGGAACTGATCCCTGGAGATCTAGTGTAATTCCAGAAGAACTTCAGCCCCTCCTGAAGACTGGAAACCCTGTTTCTTGGCCCAAGAACAAGCAAATGAAAGAAAAGAGAGAAGAGTGGGTTCAGACATGGCTTGAGGGTCCTCCTTGGTACCATGAAACCAAAATGGCTCAAGAATGCACACACTGGGAGAGTCGCCCTATCAGACACAATCACTATCATCATAAGCGACTCTTTAACAGTTGAATGTCAAACCTCTAGTCTAATCCTTTTTAGACCATGACATGATCTTGTGTTAAAAGCTGCCTAGCAGAGCAGTTCTCAGCTCAGTTTCTTCTCCACCCCAGTGCGGCTGTACTGAACATGTAAATAGAAGCCCATTGCTTGACAAACACCTCCATGACATGGCCACGCAAAGCTGCCTGCTACAAGGAACACTGCCCCTTCCCATTCAATCCTCATATTTGGGGCAACTGCACACCTATGCAGAAGCAGACCATCACAGCAGCCTAGGAAGATGCTCATATTTAAAACCGTAGAAGCTCCATTGCCCTAGTTGAGATCTATTTCTACCAGGCCATGATCCAAGTACAGATGCCAGCCTCCACATGGAACCAGGGGATCCCCCGGAATTACAGCTCATCTCCAAACTACACAGATCAGTTATCCAGGAGAAAATGGATGCTTTAGAGAGGGTGGACTCACTGAGGTCCCTGTCCTCCTCAGGCTCCATCTCCAAATCTCCAGGAGTTTCCCAACCTGGATCTGGCAACCCTACCTCCCCATCCCCCACCGGTAGCCAGGAGGGACCAGGCAACCCTAGCTCCAAGTTTACATTGGGGCACAATAACCTTTCAGAGTAAAGGTAAAGGTTTCCCTTGCTCAAAAGGCAGCCGAATCCGACTCTAGGGTTGTGGTGCTCATCTCTGTTTCCAAGCTCAGTTTCCAAGCTCCATGGTCACGTGGCCGGCATGACTAGATGCTGAGGAGCACGGAACGCTGTTACCTTCCCACCGAAGTGGTACCTATTTATCTACTTGCAATTTCTTTCTTTCGAACTGCTAGGCTGGCAGGAGCTGGGACCAGAGACAGGAGCTCACTCCATCATGCAGCACTGGGGTCTTGAACTGCCAAACTACTGACCTTCTGGTCTGCAGCTCAGTGTCTTAACCACTGAGCCACCACAGCCCTAACCTTTGAATGGCCCGTCCTAGTGGAGCATGGAGTCATTGCTGGTCAAAATATATTCCCTCCTGTAGAGAGGGTATATGTGTGTGGGTAACCTTTCAAAGTACCCACACACAGGGGTTCGTTGGGGCCAGAGCAAGGCGTTGGGACCAGAGCTCAGGACTGGCCAGTAGGGCAGCCACAGGCTGAATCAGATTCTCTAATCTGATTCAGCTCGCAGCCGAATTGCCGCCGAAATTCAGCGGCAACTTTAAAAGCCACTGGAGGGGAGGGGGTTTGAGGGAGAGGCTCCAAACTTGCAGGGTAGCTGCCGAGGCCTCTCCTTGAAATGCCCACCAAGTTTCAAGAAGATTGGACCAGGGGGTTGCCCCAAACAGGTTGCCCCCATTCCCTCCATTATTCTCTATGGTAGGGAAAAAGTTAACATTTTTTCCCTCCATAAAGAACAATGGAGGGGATGGGACAATCTGTTTGGGGGCCCATAGAATTGGACCCCGTGGTCCAATCTTCTTGAAACTTAGTGGGTATTTCGAGGAGAGGCCCCAGCAGCTACCCTGCAGGTTTGGAGCCTCTCCCTCAAACCCCCTTTCCTCCAGCCCCTCATATACCCTATGAGTTTTTGCCATTGATTTCAATGGCCCATAGGATATAATGGGGCTGAAACTGACATTCCCTTTCTGACACACTTCTGGTGATGTCAGGGGACGTGGCATATGCTAATGAGTTATGCTAATGAGCTCCTGCTCTTCTTTTTTTACGAAAGGACCCCTGCCCACACACACCTGGACTATTTCTGAAGGTAGATTAATAGGATTGTTCTTGTATTTGGACCACGTATTTTTGAATTTCTGGTTACTATATTGTATTTTTTTAAAACTATTTATATAGGTTTGGATTATTATACTCATTGAATGTTGAATATATATTTTTCATTATTTATGCACAGTTTGATCTTTTGTATCTTTTGTTTTATTCCCTTCCACGCTTCTCTGCTGTTTAGGCCACGGCAGAAGTGAAAAAGTTACTGCCACAGCCATGAATGTGTATAGCAGAGACTCAGACACTTGAATGAGCATTTCCCATGGAATAGTAATTGGCAAATAGGGGTCACCCATGAGAACAGCCGCCCAAGTTGACTTGATGTTTCCTGACATTTTCGAGAGAGAATTCTACTGCTTGAGACAGACACAAAATTGCGACACATCCTAGAGACTTATATATTCTTAAAGAAACTGCTGCGAAATGTTAATAAAGGGGAAAAACCAGGACTACAGCATTCCCAGCTGCTCCTGAATCAACTGAAAAGTCTAGGGAAAACATTTAAATCTGAAAATGCCAAACACTGTTATATGTTATTGGCCTGGTATAGACAGCTGTTGAACAGCGAGAATGTTTTTCCCTTGCATAAACTGAATCAAATATAACTGGCTTTAACTATGCAATGAAGTCATCTGCTTTTGCCAGCCAAGCACAGGGAGAATTTTAGGATATTTCAAGGATTGCCTTTGATAATTATACTATCTTTAGGGACAATCAGAGATGAGGGTAAGGATTCTGGACACAATTTTTGAGGAAAGTAAGTCAAGCAAGGCATAATTTGCTTCCCAATTTATTTATTTATTTTTAAAAATCTGATTAACTATTTGAGGCTGATTCCCAAAGATCAATACAGTTTGATTTTTTTAAATCACAAACTTTCATGGTTATTGAGAATATATTGACAGTGATTGTACCAAAGGGGAAATAATTAATTTGCAGGGAGGGGTAATATGTAAAAACAGGTTAAAACAGGTTTATTAAGGTTTGAAAGAGACCTTGGAACAGCTGGTGTTGAAAATACCATGGCTGAGAACCAAACATTTCAATGAGGGAGTGGATATGAATGGGATTTGTATCTGGGCCAGGACATTACTCTTGCAATAAATGCCCTCTTTCCAGGCAATCTGAAGTACAGAAGTTCCCACTGTGCTGAACAGGGATCACAGGAGCTAGATATGTGGGTGAGCTAATTGGCCTCATCCTTTCGCCCAATTGTCAGGAGGCCCCGGTTCTATTCCATTAATGTGCTAACACAGTAAAAAGCATGCCGGTTTCTACTTTGCAGTTCAATCCAGTGTTTACCTGCAAGTAAGTGCTATCAATTTCAATGAGCTTTACTTGCAAGCAAGGAGGACTTTCAGCAACCAGACAAGTCATATTAAAGCCCTGGACACAAAAACACCAAGCATTCCAATGGAATATTTCAAGAAAGTTGACAAACGTGTGGATAATGGTGACCCAGTAGACATTATATACTTGGACTTTCTTTTGACAAGGTATCTCACAAAAAAGTCATGGGATAAGAGGATGGGTCCTTTTATGGATTAAAAACTGGTTAAACAAAAGGAGGCAGAGAGTAGGAATAACAGAACAATTCTCTCAATGGAGGGAAGTAAGTAGTAGGGTCCCACAAGGATCGATATTGGGCCCAGTGCTATTTAATTTGTTCATAAACAACCTAGAACTGGGCGTGAGAAGTGCAGTGGCCAAGTTTGCAGATGACACAAAACAATTCAGGATAATAAAGTGAGGCTGACTGTGCGCTATTCTGCATTGGCTTTTCCCTCCATTGTTTTACCAAACCCACGTTGGAACAGAAATTCTCCTCTGCATTGCATGCCGCTTTCACTTTCTTTGATCATCGGATTTTATGGTACCCTCTACATTGCATGCTGCTTTCACTTTCGTTGATCACTGGGTTTTATGGTACCTTCTGCATAGATACATAGCCACTCAGGGGTGACTTTGCAGTCAGTACAGCATTGCCCTGGGGTATTTAAATGTGGTTTTGAGCTGCACCATTTCCTTAGTGTTGAGAAAATGTGGAGTGAATGCCAGATGCAAAATCACCTTGTGAAGAGGGATCAAATTGGGTGACTGGGTGATGAAGTGGCAAATTTAGTTTGATGGATGGTCAACCCAGTGGGTCAGCCATAGGCAAACTCTATGCCGAGGATTATTAGGAAAGGGATAGATAATAAGACAGCCAATATTATAATGCTCTTGTATAGTTCTATGGTGCAGCTTCATTTGGAATACTGCAGACAGTTCTGGTCACCATATCTCAAAAAGGACATTGCAGGCTATGAAAAAGTACAGAAAAGGACAACCAAGATGATTGAGGGGTTAGATCAACCTTCCAGTGAGGAAAAACTGAAGAGTGTGGGACTTTCAGTGTAGAAAAGAGACAACTAAGAGGGGACACAATAGAGCAGGGGTGTCAAACATGCGGCCCGGGGGCCAGATCAGGCCCCCAGAGGGCTTCAGTCAGGCCCACAAGGGACTGGCTGTCTTCTGCTTCTTCCTCCAGTTCTGCTGCTGCTGTGTCATAACTTGCTTTCCTAGACTCTTTCAATTGCTCAGGAGAGATAGATAGGCAAGCTTCTGCTTCCTGCACTGGGCTGAGGCTCCTCCCCCTCCCAGATTTCTGCAGCACAGACATTTTGATGCAATAATTCAGAACAAGAAGTGTCAGTTATCAGAGACTGTTTAATAAACAAAATATTGCAAGAATGCTAATGTTTTTATTTTAAGTTTTAAAAAAATCTTTGTGTTTGTGTCCTTTATAAAGTTTATATCTTTGCTACGTGGCATTACATTTTATGACACACATAGCCCAGTCTGACAAAGTCCAATTTATGTCAAGTCCGGCCCTCCATAACAAATGAGTTTGACACCCCTGCAATAGAGGATTAGAAAATTATGCTAGGGGTTGAGAGAGTGGTCAGAGAGAACAAGGCAGAAGACCTTCTGCAACCTATTGCAGAAGCATGAACACCTACCTATATAGCACTGCATGGACTCTCCAAATTCTGACATCAACATTTTTGAAATTGCTCTAGCGGTTATGTTTCTTCCACTTACAGAACTCTGGATCCAACCAATCATCTATATTTCAGCATCTTGTAGAGCAAAAAAATCTCAAGTTACCTATATGACAGACAGAGGAGTCTATGGCCTTAGTTACATCCATACAAAATCCACTGTAATTCTGGACTAGAGGTCAAACCCCTGGCCATCTGTAGTTGCTGACGCAGTTATTGTGGGAAATCATGTGAGCTACTCTTTGGCCACCTCCCAGTTTCGCCACCATCCATCAAGCTTTTGAAACAGGAGACATTGTTCTTTATGGCTCTACCACAAAATATGCACGGGAGTGTTAATAGCATGGGATGTCTGCCACCCTTTCACACAGAAGCGTAATATATTGATCCCTCCAAAGACAGAAGCACATTCTATATTTAACCTGAAACGTGCAGCAACTCTCCCTTTTCTGAAATGCACCTGCTTCTAAAGGAGAAAGCAGGAGCCATTAACAGCAGGAGTGCTTCCCTTCATTTCTAGCATTTCCTCCCCTCATCACCTCAGACATGTCGATGCATGCTTCTGTCACTTCCTGGCTGGACTACTGTAGCACACTAATATGATGTTGCCCTTGAAGACAATACAGAAGCTCCATTTGGTTCAAAATGCAGACACCCACCTTTTGGTTGATTCTGGGAGGGGCACATATACTTAAACCTGTTTGGAAACATCCTCACTGGTTTCTGGTTTGCTTTTGGATTCTATTCATATAAAGCCCTTCATGACCTGGGATCCACATTCCAAAAGGCTCCCTGCTTCCTGCATGAGCCCAAGTTCTGATATATGTCTGGCCTGCCGGTCATACTCTCTACTCGTGTGGTATAAGTATCCATGGCAGGGCAATTGCCCTCTTGAGTGGCAGCCAGCTACAGCTCTTTGGAGTGGCCTGCCAGAAGTCTGCAGAAGGCAGGCTTTCCAGAGGACCTGTCCTCTTTCAAAGGGCTTTCTCTGACTAATTTGCCTTGATTGATTGCAGGCTGATGCTATTGGACATATGGATTTTTAGCTTGTTGTTAGATTCATTGCTCTCTTTATCATCTTTGACTGACTGCAAGCCTCTTTAAAGCTCAGATAGGGCACATTATAAAATTTTAAGGAAAACAAATCAAAACTGCATTCTTTCAGAAGGAGTTCTCAAAACGATATTGAACAGAAGATGTTGGGGGGGGGGGGGGGGGGAGATGTGCCTGCAACAGGAACACAATTGTGAGGATAAGTCTGCTGCAGAGGAAAGGATAACCCTGGTTTCCAGTAGGTCCAGGTGCAATTATGTCTGCAGCACCATTAAGCACCAAGACAGCCATGGATCCAGAAGGGGTAAGAAGGAAATAATTTTTTTAAAGTGTGTGCAGCTAGCATGTGACAAGTGCTTTATTGATTCAAAGTGAAGATTGCCATCTGCTGGATCACCGTGGCTATTTCCAGCTACCCTGCCAGCTCCTGATCTTGAATATTTCTCAGGATCAGCCTTAATGAGAAGCAACTGAAAGCAAGGAGGTTTACTGGCTAATGACATGAATCTGACATTTAAAGCAGTGGGAGGACATTTCCATCTCTCGGGACATGTTGTTGCTGATCTAAAAGTTGCCAAAGCAACCTGCAAGGGACAGCCAGCATGAAAATGCTGAATTAGAAATCAGCAGGTTTGACAATAGCTCCCAAGGACTTAACAAGGATCTGGGATTCCTTAGCCACTACAGGTGTTAATCAGCTTAGTGTAATTAGGGAAATTACGCTGTCACCTCACATGGTACATGAGCCTGCTATATACTGAATCAAACCATTGGTCCATCCAGGTCAGTATCATTCACTCGGACTGGCAGCAGCTCTCCAAGATTTTAGGCAGAGGTATTTCATATTTCCAACTACCTGATCTGTTTGATTGGAGACGTTCAGGATAGAACATGGAACCTTCTGCATGCCAAGCAGATACTCTACCACTGAGACACAGGATGATCATTATACCATCTCTTCCTCCAGTGCTACAGAGTTCTCACCCTTGGGAGAGGCAAAAAAGAATACCTTATTCTGAACCAAATTCCACACACTTATTCACACCTCAAAATACGTAACTGCAAAACAGCAATTAGTTTGGAGACACTGCTTCTCCATTTCTAAAGGAGGCAACACAATGCATATCCACTCAGCTACTGAAATTCTTCTGAAGACTGTGGAATGAATCAGGATTTCTATTCAACTTCTATGACACACATCAACTTGCCTTTAGTGTCCCCCCCTCCCAGTCCCTGGGAGCCACTCAATTCACCTCTAAAGGTAGGGGGCAATCTGAGCAAGGCCTCTGCAGAAGGACCTGAAGATATGAGCGAGTTTATGCAGTATACGCTGTAGGGTAGATATATATATCAGCTTGATGAATCTCCATTTCAGTGCATATGATGAAGTGAGCTCTGACCCACAAAAGCAGACTCTGGCATAAAGTCAGTCTTTAAGGTGCCACTGGATTCCTGTTTTAGTTAGCGGCTACAAACCAACATGGCTACCCATCTGGAATTTTGATGGAGATGTGATGCTGCCAGTAAGATGGAGGGGAAAGAGCTCTAGGACTCCCCATCGTTCCCAATTTCACAATAACAGGGGAGAAGTGGTCAGGTAGTTACTCCCAACTCCGCAGAGCTTTCTCCACCCACCCCTTACCCAGTTTATGCTGTTAAAGGAACCCCCTCGCCAGTTGGCTATTTTCACAAGATGCCACTGGAGTACAGATCCCCCACAACCTGAAGGGTTTTTACTCAAACGACTCCAAATTTTAGAATTCCAACAGACTGGTTTGCTGCCTTTGCTCCCGGGATATGAAACCCAGCTCAGAGGGAGGAGCCTCAATCTTCCTCATTGCTGTTTTTTTAAACAATGCTGGCACACCAAAGCTGCCCCAGATGGTTCGTTTTCAAAAGCACCATTTCTCATTCTGTTTCTCAAGTGGCACATTTGCAAACTACATCTTTTTATTTCTTTTCTTTTTTTTTAAAGAATCTCTTGCTGACCTACATCTGCTCCAAGAATTATATGTGGCAGCTCTCAATATCTTTCTTCTCTGGGACATTTTTCAACACAATTCAGCATGACACTTTACACAAGGACTGGTTCACACATTACATTTTCCAGGTGAATGCCGAAAGTATTTAATAGTATGCCTGAAAACACTCTCTGTGAAGTCTGGCAGACATAAGTTTCCAAGCCCACGTCATATACAGACGCACAATTCATAGCCAGACAACCTCAGGACTGTCCACAAATCCCTATGGAACACACACTACAGGCCAAATGTGGGTTTGCCAGTGGGTAACAAGAAGTGCTTGCATGATATTTGGAAAACACCATGTACATTAAAGTCCCACTTTCTCCCCATCTCCTATGCAAATCTCTGTCAACAAATCAAAGTATCCAAACAGTACCTTCTCTCCATGCAGCAAGGGTAAGCAGAACCTCCCCTGATCGTTTCCCCTGTAACTTTAGAATCCAACCTCTCTTCCCTCGCACGGCTGACATTTTAGATTACAGCCCTGGCTGTGTTTTCTGGATTGGCAGCCTCCAACCTATATCACACATTGGCAAGAGTGCAAGGAAAATAAGAGAGCAGCCCTACCCCATTCGTTTACCCTACCAGGACGAAGATTAGAGAGGTGACATTTTTCTGCACAGATCAGTATCATTTTTCCCTTGACATTTTATATGACCAGCTTTGAGAGCTGGGCCCAACTTTCCATTGTATGAGCAATAACAGAAGACAGCTGCCGTCTCCAGCACATGAAAATCCTGGAGCTGCGGCAACTCTCGATAGATCACATTTTGATCTGAGCCGGGTCTCCTCCTGACATCTGCACTGAAACGCGCCATTATTCTGTGCCTATCGGGAACTTCTGCAGCAGCAGATGGACAAACCGCACACGTACGAGCTGCCGGGCATAATACACTGATACTCTGCCATAACATTTATGTTAATATTTAATTCCGTGAGATGTCCGGTTCTTAATGCTAATCCATTTGTTTTACCCAGCCCGAGTCAAAATCTGAGCTCGCTGCATAAGTCACGGTTTTAGCACTTTAGAGCAAGGTAAGAGGATGCTTTTACTGTCTATGGGAGGAAGTTTGCTTTCTTACATACAGAAGCAGCATCTGGCAGCTAGCATATCATTAATAATGAAGGTACTGAGAAAAAGAGCTTTGACAGCCAGGAAATGACCTCTCCCTTGTTTTCCCCCACTGTATTCGACAAACCATGCCCTACTCCCCACCCCACCCCCAAAGTCCCATGATCATTACTTGCTACACACATATTCCTCTTTTCTCCTTCACAAGGATAAGGGTCAACATGGTGCTTTCTGCCCTAACTTTATCATCACCCCCCCCCCCCCCGGCAGCCATTCTTAAGCTCTGCTACTCACAAACCACTGTTATAGTTTAGAGAAGAGGCTCAAAGAATGAGCATGTGCTTTGTGTGCAAAAAGTCTCAGGTTCGTTCCCTGGAATCTGCAGTTCAGGGATCTCAAAGAGCAGCTGTTAGGAAAAATATCTTTCTTTGCCTAAGACCTTCTTTGAGAAAGACAGTACTGAACAAGAGGCTCCAAGGGTAAAGGTAGCTTTCTATGGTCAGTTGTTTCAGGTGGGTAGCTGCGCTGGCCAGTTTGGTGCAGTGGTTAGGAGTGTGGACTCTTATCTGGGAGAACCGGGTTTGATTCCCCACTCCTCCACATGCAGCTGCTGGTGTGACCTTGGGTCAGTCACAGTTCTCTCAGAGCTGTTCTGAAAAGAGCAGTTCCTGAAAGAGCTCTCTCAGCCCCACCGACCTCACAGGGTGTCTGTTGTGGGGAGGGGGAGGGGAAGGAGATTGTAAACTGCTCTGAGATTCCTTTGGGTAGTGAAGGGCAGGGTATAAATCCAATCTCTTCTTCTTCTCTTCTTCTCCAGCGGAGCTGATCTCTGTCAGCTGGAGATCAGTTGTAAAAGTGGGAGATCTCCAGGCCCCACCTGGAGGCTGGCAACCCTATTTATTACTCAGTTAATCTGACACAATTCCGAGATCTGAGACAATTCCGCAGGGCCTGTAAGACTGAGCTGTTCCACCAGGCTTACGGGTGAGGCCAATCGATGGTCCCCACCATGGCTGACCTCCCTCCTTTGTCTGTTACCCCCTTATTATTTAACCTGCGTGATATTTACTCCCCTTCTGGCTAAGGGACACTATTCTGTGCTCCCTCTATATGTGCCATTGTATTGATTGCTGTGAGACTGTTTTTAATAGAATTTATAATTATGTTGTTACCAGATCTGAGCCCTGTTGTACAGGGGAGGGAGGGCTATAAACCAAATATATAAATAAATTAATAAGTTAGAATTCCCAAAATTCCCTACGCGTTTCACCAACAGGCTTCTTCGGGGAATCTGTTAGTCTTGCAGTGTTTCTTCAAAAAGAATACAAAATCAGTACTTAATTTTGCACCATTCGCCTTGGCCTTATTTTTTAATCCCTTAGGGACAATACGGATGAACCAATAGGATAATGGCAGCTTCATATGTTCTTTGCATCCTCTCCCATTACAGCATGGAATAGTATCCAGTACTGACCAACAAGTATCTCCACAACACAGGCGGTGCACAAGCCTAGGAAGGCTTCCCTTTGCACATCACACCGCACACTCAGAACAGCTACCTCAAAGCACAGGAGGGGCCTGAACATCATTTCACAGAAAAGCAGGGCTATTTTTGGGCAGGAACGCACGGGGACGGAGTTCCAGCTGGCTTCTGAGTTGGCCATGCCTACAGCCTCCCCCCCACCCCCTGTTCCCCAGGCACCTCACAAGCCACAGGGCACCTGGGGAGGCCAAGCAGATCTAGGGAAGAAAGGCAGTTTAAACTGGGGAAGCCAATCCAGACAATACCTTCCTTCCCTCGGATTCCCCATGCGCCCCGCAATCCATGGGGCACCTGGGGAAGCCGATCCTGGAAGGGAGCTGCGTTGTCAGGGGGTGTGGCCTAATATGCAAATATGTTTCTGCTGTTAGGTGTGGCGTATAATGCTAATGAGTACCTGCTGGGCTTTTGCTACAAAAAAAGCCCTGCAGAAGAGTCCTTTAGCGTTTTCCTCTGTAGTTTTCACAGAGGTCTCCAAGACCACCTGAAAGCATAACTGCAGTCCAGGGATCACCATTTAGCTCTTTAACTGTCCTGGAGGATCAGGTAACTTGACGCCTAAACCCACATGCAGTATTTGCTCCTGGGTTTCATCAGGACCAGCCTTAATCTTAGGCGATGAAGCTGCAGAGCAAGAGAGCTGAGCACAACGTTGTCTGTGTGAGTAGCTAATTGTGTTTGGGTACAAATTTCAATGGATACCTTTCATACTTCTTCCAGATACCACTGGTTGTTGTAGGTAACATCCATTCCTTAGAATTCTCTGTCCCCTAGCACACAGAGGGAGACTCTTTCCTCTCTCTTAACTGCCAGCAAAAATGTAATGGGTGGGGGGAATCAGTCTTCCAGTTCACAGGGGCTACTGTACCTTTAATGAAAGGGTGAATTCTAGCATGTATAGATTTGTCTTTCCATTATTATGCCTCTCAAGACCAGCAGGAAGGGGTGGGGGGAGACAAAGAAGAAGAGATTGGATTTATATCCTGCCTTTCACTCAGAGTATCAGAGCAGCTTACAATTTCCTTCCCTTCCTCTCCCCACAACAGACACCGTGTGGCGTAGGTGGGGCTGAAAGAGTTCTGAAAGAACTTCTCTTGAGAGAACAGCTCTCAGAGAACTTTGACTGACCCAAGGTTACCCAACTAGCTGCATGTGAAGCAGTGGGTAATCAAACCCGGTTCTCCAGATTAGAGTCCATTGCTCTTAACCACTAACCAAACTGGTGAGAGAAGGGATCTTGGACCTACAGAATTGCTAACCCCCTTTAAAAACTTAATAGAGTTTCTTAAGACGACACTGATGTCCAACCCCTCCAAGATATTACCAAAGTTCTTGCCATTTCAGGTATGCCCTTAAAGAATTTGTGCCTAATGCTATCTCAGCATTTAGCTAAATAACTTCAGCTTTTAACCCTTACAGCTTACTCAGGAAAGACAAAAAGCAGAAGTTTCAGGAAGCCCAAGGCACACGAGAAGAAATCTGAGGTTAACATAAAGCATGTTCTGAAGCCAGTCTTGCCACTTTGCAAGAGTGCCTTTCCCCATTTCTTTCCCCCTTTGCAAGCACTTCTTTCTCAGTACAGCTCAGATGGTTTTCCCAGCTGAAGCTGGTATGACTTGCTCTGAAGCAGGGGATACATTTGACCAGGGGTCGGTTGGGGCCGGAGCGAGGCAGAGCGAAGCTCCGCCAGCTCAGGACTGGCCAGTAGGGCAGCCACGAGCTGAATCAGATTCTCTAATCTGATTCAGCTCGCCGCCGAATTGCCACCGAAATTCGGCGGCAACTTTAAAAGCCACTGGAGGGGGGTGTTGAGGGAGAGGCTCCAAACTTGCAGGGTAGCTGCTGGGGCCTCTCCTCGAAATGCCCACCAAGTTTCAAGAAGATTGGACCAGGGGGTCTAATTCTACAGGCCCCCAAACAGGTTGTCCCCATTCCCTCCATTGTTCTCTATGGTAGGAAAAAAGTTAACATTTTCCCCCTCCATAGAGAACAATGGAGGGGATGGGACAATCTGTTTGGGGGCCCATAGAATTGGACCCCATGGTCCAATCTTCTTGAAACTTAGTGGGTATTTTGAGGAGAGACCCCAGCAGCTACCCTGCAAGTTTGGAGCCTCTCCCTCAAACCCCCTTTCCTCCAGCCCCTCATATACCCTATGAGTTTTTGCCATTGATTTCAATGGCCCATAGGATATAATGGGGCTGAAACTGACATTCCCTTTCTGACACACTTCTGGTGATGTCAGGGGACGTGGCATATGCTAATGAGTTATGCTAATGAGTTATGCTAATGAGCTCCTGCTCATCTTTTTCTACGAAAGGACCCATGCATTTGACTATTATCCTGCTCAGTTTAAAGTAAGTAAGGGGGTGAGGATCACCTGTTCGGACTTGCAAGGAAAGAACAAAAGTAGACAAAAGGGCCCCACCCATATCAAATCGGCAGGACCCAAACCACAATACCTCATCTTAGAATGGAAAAACCCAACCCAAAAGCTGCAGGGAATTCTGTTTCAAGAGAATGCTCAGTATTTCATATTAAGTGGGCTTCTAAGCTATCTTTCTGTCAGCACTCAAAAAACAGATTAACAGTGAAATCCTAAACAGAGTTACTAAAGTCTAAATAACTTTTCTTAGGATTACACTGTAAATTCTCTATAGGTCTCAGCAACTATTTAAAATTGTGAACCAAAACTTAGATTTACAATGGAGTTATCTGACATCTGGGGACAGGGTTTTGCATATAAGATACTTGAGCATCACGATCCATGTATACTGTACAAATGTTAATTTTTGACACTCCGACCACACATACTGGGAACACACACTGCCGGTAACACTCCCAATATATGCAGTTGCCTTTCTTTGTAAACAGGGGCAACACACTTCCTTTCCTTGAACATCCAGCTTGGGTACACACGATCTCATTCCTTCCAAAACCTGGTGTTCAGTTTGCACGTACCCAAGACATACGTGCATGGGAAATACATGCACTGCCTTCATCCAGTGGGTGAAGCCTTTTCTGCTTCATCTGGCATTCCCTCAGTGATCTCTCCTTCCTGCCCAGTGTTTTAATTGTTGTTTCTATGTTTATACACACACACACACACACTCTGGTTTTAATTATTTTAATGATGGGGTTTGGGGGTTGGTTTCAATGGTTGTACTATATGATTTTATTATGTATGATTTCCAGTGTTTTTGATTGATTGATTGTACTTATTTCCCACCCTATCCCATGATGGGTTCAGGGCAGCTCACAAGAAATAAAAACAATAAATATATGATTAAAAACCAATTAAATAAAACAAGATGGCAGCAAAGAAATGTAACATCAGTCCAGAGCAGCCCAGCATGCTTCCCATTAAATGTTAGCAGGATGGTAGGCATCTGTGGGCCTACTATGGGCCAGGGAGGCCAAAATGGTAAAAAGATCCACCGCCTCAACCAAAGCCCTACTGGAACAGCTGCATTTTGCAGGCCTTGCGGAATTGTAGCAAGTCTCAATTGGGAGCGCATTCCACCAGGCAGGGGCCAGGGCAGAGATAGCCCTGGCCCTGATTAAGGCTAAGCAGATGTCCATTGGGCCAGGAACTACCAGTAGGTGTTGTTCAGCTGAGCACAAGGCTCTCTGGGGCATATATGGGGAGAGATGGTCCCGAAGGTATGCTGGTCCCAGGCTACATAGGGCTTTGAAGGTCAACACCATAACCTTGAAATGGATCCAGTACTCAACTGTTAGCCAGTACAACTGGGGTAGCAGACAACGCCATCAGCAAGTCTGCTGCCACATTCTGCACCAGCTAGAATTTCTGGGTCAGGTTCAAGGGCAGCCCCAGGTAGAGCGAGTTACAGTAATCCAGCCTGGAAATGACCGTTGCATGGATCACTGTAGCTAAGTCCTGGGAGGAGAGATAGGGAACAAGTTGCCTGACCTGCTGTAGATGATAAAAAGCAGACCTGGCAACAGAGGTGACCTGGGCCTCCTTTGAAAGTGAGGCATCCAGGTATAAGGCTCCTTGCTCTCAGCGCTGGCATCAAAGTGCCCCACCAAGCACCGGGAGCTGAATTTCTGATCCCAAACCCCCACAACTCAGATACAGGCCCTCCATCTTAGTTGGATTGAGTCCCAACCGGTTCTGCTGTAACCATCCAGCCACGGCTCCTAATGCCCTGTCCAAATTATCTGGGGCAGAGTCCAGTCAGCCATCCATCAGCAGATAGAGCTGATGTTAGAGTTAACCACTATGGTGACCCATGCGAAGGCAGAAAGGCAGGACAGAAATTTTGTAACATTTTTAAAAAACCAATTCACATGAAATGGTGGCCACGTGTATTGGGAAGAACATGAGCAGCACACACTGTCATTACGCATGGCTGGAACATCAAAATCAATCTTCTGAAAGGGACTGTTCTTGTTTCTTCTTATCAGGTGAAAGGCTTTTAGAAATCAAGTGGCCTCCATTTCAGAATGGGGGTAGACGGCAATAATAATAGGAACTCCTTGTTCTACTTGTATTATATCCTGAGATCAAGGCAGCTTTGCCAACAAGTGATTTCTGTATCCAGCTCAGAACACAACAACTAACACAGAGAATGAGCCAATTATATACAGTTTGAACCAGGAAAACCACACCTCCTGGAACAATAATGTCCAATCACAGATCAGTGCTTGGGACCAATGGGAATTGTTCCCGCCGAAAGTCCGAGTCTCCAGATTGGTCTGTTTGCAACAGCATCCAATCCGGTTGCGTATTTTAGGATGCTGGCTGTCTATGGAACCGTGACCAAAGCTCATGCTTACAAGTTATGCATTTAACCCAATACATAACAACTTGTATGTCTTTATCTCCATTCCAAATGGCAACCCACTAACTCTGCAGGCCCTGTTGTGGTCAAGCTTCCAGGGTAGAGGAACAGAAAAACGTTAACACATTTGCAAAGAGCAGGCACTGGCCTTTAAAAAGAGTATTTTTAAAAGTTAGCCATAACATTGAAAGGGGTGGGGGCAACTGTCTTGCACGCATCTTCAAAACTATATTTGCAGCATGGCATCTTACCAAAAAGGCCAGAAGGGGAACAGAATGAATGCAAAATACTTCACACACATTGGATCTTCTTGGGGCTTTACGTGTTACAGCCAATTTTCTTAATCAAAACTCCTTCCCGGAACAACATCACTACAGAAGATTTTATTGCAAAATGTCGAAAGAAAGAACTCATCAGTGTTATTTTTCCAAGCCACTTATTTTTTAAAAATTGGGGAGGGAAAAGCATTTAAAGCCCAAACTGACTTTCCCCCGACCCTTGTTGGAGACAGCTGCCTTCCCCCACATTCCGTCCAAAAATAATAACAGAAGAGAGTTTGGAAGAGAGTTAATCTAATCTTCATTGCTTCAGTTTTAAAATACCCTGCTCGGTTTAAGGTTTCTTGTTACATGGCGGGATGTGTTTTTAGTGAGATAGGTCTTAGCATAAAGGTCCTTCATAGACGCTTGCGTGTAACCAGAAACCAAGGAGAGCCGGCTCTTCAGCAGCCCAGACAGAAAAAATAAGAATCTCCGCAAGGCAACATTTCACAAGCAAACTCTGCTGAAGCCGAACTTGCCACGGCAGTAATTATGTTAATGCCGCTGCATTTTTATTAAACTATTTATAATCATGTTTCATTTTTTTGAAACCTGTGAAATGAGTCTACGTGTCAGAGGCTCCTTGGTTCCTTCCCACCACCACCAGCGAGCATTTACCCTTGATTTTTTTTATATACAGATACACACACATACTTGTATAATTATGTACTGGAGGGGGAAAAAGAAGACTATCATGCTTGCGTTTTAAGGCATCAAGCCAAGATTTTCTCATTTCTGCTGCTTTATAACAGACCGAATTTTTAGTCTTTGGAAGAAAGGTCTTAGGAGACATTTCTCATCTACGATTTTTTTTTTAAACACCGCATGCAAGATGCTTCAAAATGTAATGAGCTCGTCACCAGAACTCACAAAGGATAGAAGGTGGCCCCTGCATCTTAGGAGGAAGTCGCTCAGTAACTCGTCCAATTCTCTGTCCTCAAAATGTCACATGTAACAAACAGAACAGCGCCTCAGAATGGATCAAGAAGCATCAAGAAGCTGAAGAATTGTGGAAAACTAAAAGCAGGCTATGTAGACTGAGTTGAGACATTACACCAAGCCACTGTTAGGTAAAGGTAAAGGTTTTCCTTGCTCGAAAGCCAGTCGAATCCGACTCTAGGGGGCGGTGCTCATCTCAATTTCCAAGCCAAAGAGCCAGCGCTGTCCAAAGATGTTTTCGAGGTCATGTGGCTGGCATGACTAGATGCCAAGGTGCACGGAACACTGTTACCTTCCCACCCAAGTGGTACCTATTTATCTACTTGCAATTTCTTGCTTTTGGAAGACACCGCTAACACATTCTAAACCACTCTTACCAGCATAGTGTAATGGTTAAAAGTGGCAGACTCTAATTTGGAGAACCGGGTTTGGTTCCCCACTCCTCCTCCCCATGAAGGTGACCTTGGGCCAGTCACAGTTTTCTCAGAACTCTCTCAGCCCCACCTGCCTCACAAGGTCCCTGTTGTGGGGAGGGGAAGGGAAGGAGATTGTAAGACACTCTGAGACTCCTTAAGGCAGAGAAAAAGCAGGGTATAAAAACCAACTCCTCCTCTTCTTTCTTAATGTAATAAGATCACAATAAGAAAGAAAAACAATCTGGTAGGATACTAGAATCTAGAATTTCCAGGCCCAGCCTGCCAACCAGCAGGAGATGGAGGGGTCTGTGTGTGCAGGGACATGGGAAAGCAGCCACAGCCAATGTCATCAAACCATAACTTCCAGCAGTTCCTAGAGAGCTGTGACATCACTTCCGGGTTTTTCCAAGAAAGGATATCGCACCATCAGCCTGTTGGCCTTTAAAAAAACATGGGGGGATGGGACAACTGCCCACTCCTCTTTAACCACCAGCTGAAATCAGTAGCCCCTATCAACAGCAAACAGCTTATATATGAAAAGACGCTCCAAAGTTCAGGAGCAGTGACCGAGAAAGCCCTGCTCCTCTTACAGCTTAATCTCATTTCTAAACAAGATGGTACCTGGAGTGGGGCTTCTAGCCCTACAGTTCCTTGGAAGAAACAGCTGCTAATTTCAACAGAACACATCCATAACTGTGCCCAGAATCACAAACGGAGTCAGCGCCCCCTAAATCACAGTAGCGCAGTGCAAGCAACCCAACCACGTGTTGACTCACCACACAGGGAGGGAGAGCAATCATGAATGTACTGGCCCCATGCCCCCCCCCCATGCATTCTACATGATGTGAACACTCAGAGGACATGTCCGAACACATGCCCTCACTCTGCGATCAGCAATTTTCAGAAAGCAGCACCATCTAATAATGGGGAGGGAGGATAAGTGGGCACTTCCTCCACACGCTTGCATCAATGAGCGATCGTGCAGATCCAGGGCTTACCCATGGTTTACTCTCTACTCTGCCCTGAGGCTTACTTTCTCATCCTACTCAGATAAATTGCTGCAAGGATAAAATGGAGGGTGGAGAACAAGAATCATGTACGCATGGCTTAGCTTCTTGGGAGGAAGGCAAGATAAAAACAAGAAAGGCAGGCCCAGGCCCAGGCCTGTAGCCATGGGGGGGGGGGCGCATTTGGGGGCAATGCCCCCCCCCAGACAAAAATTTCAGAAAATATTTTTAAAATGTAAGATGTGCATGGAGTTTCCAAAATGAGCCCCGGGCACAATCAGGAAAGCTTCAGTCACATTTTCTTTTTACCGGGCTGAAAAATAAATAGGTAAAATAATAATAAATAAATAGCAGAGCCAGCTGAAACTGAATCCAATGAAGACGGAGGTCCTATACCTGAATCATGGGGGACTGGGGTCGGGGATCAGGCTCCTGGTCTTTGGTGGACGCCCTGGTGGGTAGGGAGTCTCGGGCTGACGCTGGATTCCTCGCTCTCTATGGAAGCCCAGATCACTTTGGTTGCCAGATAGGCCTTTTATCATCTTCGACTAATCTGGCAACTGGTTCCCTATCTCACCCCCCAGAATTTAGCTACAGTGATCCACACAATGGTCACTTCCAGGCTGGATTACTGTAACTCGCTCTATGCAGGGCTACCCTTGAGCCTGATCTAGAAATTGCAGCTAGTGCAAAGTGTGGCAGCACGCCTGCTGACAGCAGCGCCTCTGCAAGCGTGCATTCAGCTGGTGTTGCACCAACTGCACTGGCTGCTAATCGAATACCAGATCCGGTTCAAGGTTATGGTCTTGACCTTTAAAGCCCTATGCTGCCTGGGGCATTCATACTTGTGGGGCCGCCTCTCCCCATATGAGCCCCAGAGAGCTTTACGCTCCTCCAACCAGCACTTCCTGGTGATCCCCAGCCTGAGGGACATCCGCTTAGCCTCAGCCAGGGAAAGGGCTTTTTCGGCCCTTGCCCCAACCTGGTGGAACATGCTCCCACTCGAGATCAGGGCCCTGTGGGACTTACTACAGTTTCTCAGGGCCTGTAAAATGGAGCTGTTCTGCCAAGCTTCTGGCTGAGGTGGCAGATGCTCAACCACGCTGGCCTCCCCTGTTCATGGCCCTTTTCAAGTTACTTTTTCCCATCATAGAGAACAATGGAGGGAATGGGGTCAACCTGTTTGGGGGCCTGTAGAATTGGACCCCCTAGTCCAATCTTCTTGAAACTTGGTGGGTATTTGGGGGAGAGGCTCCAGCAGCTACTCTGCAAGTTTGGAGCCTCTCCCTCAAACCCCCTCCCCTCCAGCCACTTTTTAAGCCATCGCTGAATTTCGGCAGCAATTCGGCGGCAGGCCAAATCAGATCAGAGAATCTGATTCAGCCCACTGCTGCCCTAACTCAGCCCACTGCTGAGCTGGCGGAGCTCTGCTCCGCCTAGCTCTGGCCCCAAATGACCCCTGGCTTAGATTATCTAGCTTTCTACTAGCCTTTAGTTATACAATTTTTAACAGGCAAAATTTTTCTTTTCAGTAGATTTCCAGTTTCCTGCTATCAACTTTTTTTTGGTGCAAGATCTAAAACCTGCACTACACAAACCTGAACAACCTAGCAAAATGGTTTTGAACTATTAAAACCTGACATACAATTAATTTCTCTTATAACTCACACACACACAGACATAAATTCCAGGGAAAATGGGGCACTGCCACCACGTATGTTAAGCAGCCTGTTGACATAAGTCCACACTTCCAACAACTTTGGCAGTTCACTCCACATATGCTATTTAATCCATGGGATGTCAACACCTTTCAAAGGCACAGTACAACTAGAAATCACCAGGTGACACAGACGTTATGTGCAAAATCAGCCTAAGACAGTCCTGTGTATAGACGTCCCCTGCTAAATGACACAACCAAAAGAACCAGTTCCTGCCACCTGCCACCTCTTCATATTTGTGCAACTTATTCAGTCTGCCAAAGTTGACTCAACCAACCAGACAGAGGTTTTCCTTCCCAGGTTTTGCCCCAGGGTACAGTGCTATGCATAGTTAAGCCCCACTAAATCAGCAAGGGGTTACTTCTCAGCACAGAAAGAGGCTATGCACCTGTGGTTGTTTTTTTAACTACAGGTTGCAACAACTTCCACAGCTTCATTCAGAAGATCCAACACCTCTTCCCTCTCCTCTCATATGCACTAGGCCATTAATTCTCCGGTGTTTCTACAAAGAGATGCAAAGTGCCAGGACAACCTGCACCTTGCAAGCAATTATGGACTTCTTTAAAAAAACACACTCTAAATCAGATTACGGGGGGTGGGGGTAGGGTGGGGACTTTATTTGTGAACTGGAAAAGGCACTTGTGATAAGTTAGTATTATTTTATTCATTCATTCATTCATTTATTTATTTAAATTTTTATCCTGCCCTCCCAGCCGAGGCCGGCTCAGGGCGGCTTACAAACAAGGTTAAAATCCAATGACACATAAAACACAGCGGCAGTTAAAATAGATACAGTGTTAAAACCAATCATAAAGTGCTAGTTCAAACTCTTCACTTTTGGCATCAGCTCAATCGGTCGGCTTATTCTGGAGGATCGGCACGGGCAATAATTGAGGGACTCTCAGATCAGGGCACTTCCACCAAAGATGTCAGTTGTTGCTAGTGGTGATACTAATAATCGTGGTGGTAGTGGTAGTGGTGGTGTCTCCAAACACCAGAGCTCCGTTTACAGGCCCTGCAGAACTGTTAGAGGTCCCACAGGGTCCTGATCTCCTCTGGGAGCTTATTCCACCAGAAGGGGGCCACCACCAAAAAAGCCCTGATCCTAGTTACCACCAGCCTGGTCTCTTTGATACTCAGGAGGACCAGGCAATTCTGAGTCCCCGACTGCAGTACTCTCTGGGGTACATATGGGGAAAGGCGGTCCCACAGGTAGGTAGGACCCTGGCCATAAAGGGCTTTAAAGGTCAAGACCAGCATCTTAAAGCAAATCCGGTATGCTATAGGCAGCCAGTGCAATGCCTCTAGCACAGGCTGAACGTGCTCCCAAATACTAGAAATATTAAGTTACGAGGTGGGAGGGGGCAATTTCTTTCGGAATGAAGGCAAGACAAACTACTTTCTCTGGAGAGATGCCTCCAGAACAGTGAATAGCTCTTGAGCACAGATTCCTGATTCAGTCCCGACTTCTATTAAACCCTGCCAGCATGGCACCAGGCTGACGTGCCACAAGAAAGGTATGCTGAGTGATGATGGAAAGGCACACTTCTGTGCAAAAGCAGAATAATATAAAGGGCAGAAGAAGCAGAGAGGAACAGGAAGGGCTGCTAGGGAAGAGGAGGTGACTTACTAGCGCCATCGAGTAGGGCTGCCAAACATTTAATGCACACAACTTTTTCAGAAGCTACGAACCAACAAGCAAAGTGCTTCTCAAACCCCTCTAGTGGCCGTTTCCTATAGAACAGCACGAAAGAGTGCATTCTCCCAGCAAACAAAATCTTGCAACTTACTCTCACCTTGCATACATTTAAGGTCTGCACAGAAATGCCATGGCCCTGTTGCACTACATTCCCCCCCCCACACACACCACGTTTTTTCTTCTTCTCTGTACCTCCATCAATGTGCCATCTGAAGGCCCCTGAGAAAATGTGCTCTCTAGTCTGTGACGTGTGCCACACAACTGTAAATGTGCAGTGGAGCTGGTCTCAAACGTTATCCCAAGCTTGCACTCCAAGGTCAAGGAACCCCATTCATACTTCCTCCAAGGTTTTTCTATCCATGCCTAGAGACCCACAAAAGTAGAGCTGGAACACAGAGGAGCACGGCATGACGTTCACAAGAGACTTCAGAAAGCATCCAGATTGTTCTACAAGTCTCAGTCAGCCTAGCTTGATAAACACAATAATGAGGGAGGGGGTACAGTTCACACACTTCTAATTGTGACCCATATCCCATCTCGCTGCTAAAGATCAACAGCTAACCCATCCCTTATATGTTACTAATATTCCCACCACCAATGGGTTAAAGTGTTTCTTGAAAACATCAACAGGAAATGGGAAGGGGCCATGGCTCAGTTGTAAAGCATCTGCTTTGCTTGCAGAAGGTCCCAGGTTAAATCCCCAGCATCTCTATTTAAGGACCAGACAGTAGGTAATGTGAAAGACTTCTGCCTGAAACTCTGGAGAGCCACCACCAATCTGAACAGATAACAGTGACTTTGATGGACCAGTGGTCTGATTCCGTATAAGGCAGCTTCATGTGTTTCAAGAAAACTACTGCTTAATTGCTACACAAGGCATCTTTCTCTTTTAGCGTCCTTTCTTCTTTTAAAAAAGGATAGCTTTAAAATTACACTCACAGGGTTGAAGCCTCGTTTTGAAGGATTCTGTGCAACGTTTTAGGAAATTGTTTCCCTCGTTTGCTTGGATTATGATCTGTGCTTGCACAGTCTTCCCCCTCCCCATCAAACAGAAAATGCAGACGTTACCTCCCCAAAGGATTCTCCAAGCACGGCTCTTATGCACATTACACAAACTGAACTCTTGTGTGCGCGCATAGTTAGCATTTTTGGCAGGGAGTCAATGTGGGGAGAGGAATGAGGGGATACAAGCTGGGCTGACACCAAGACAGATTTCAGCATGGCATATGAAGCAGTTTTGAGCCTCTCTCCTCCTGTTAGCGTGCATGTGTGAAAGACAGAAATACAGTCCTAAGTTTGTGTGTATCTTTTTTTCCTATTCAGCTGATTGACGTACAGACAGGTGGACTTACATTTCAGCATCTGTGAAGTGCAGTCCATCTTTAACGGTTTGTGTGTGTTCCAAATACTTTTTCCAAGTTGTCCATTTGGGAATGTGACTCCCCCCCCACACACACACACACATTTGAAGCTCACTGCTCTGGATATGAAATAGTCTCTTCAATAAGAATTAAACAAATTATTGATTCCTCTTCCTTCATAGCAGCCAGTTGCAGGCAGGATGTTTCCTGCCAGTTTGGTGCAGCGGTCAAGTGTGTGGACTCTAATCTGGGAGAACCGGGTTTGATTCCCCACTCCTCCACTTGCAGCTGCTGGATGACCTTGGGCAAGCCATAGTTCTGGCACAGCTGTTCTTGAAAAAGAGCAGTTTCTGTCAGAGCTCTTTCAGCCCCACAGGGTGTCTGTTGTGGGGAGGGGAAGGGAAAGGAGTTTGTAAGCCACTCTGAGTGAAGGGCAGGGTATAAATCCAATCTCTTCTTCCTTCACTGACCCCGACAAAACTAAAGGCCATCCTATGCGTGACAACCGAAGAGCCATGAAGGGATATTCCTCATTTTAAAGAAAGATGTAAATAGCAGCTGTCAGGGTAGAGGGATTTGGAACGGGGTCATTGTGTGGGAAGGAATGGATTTATCCCTTTCCCCTCTTCTTCTCCCCACTCCATTCCTGCAAATATCAATCACTCTTCCAGAGCTATATGCCTCACTGGAAAGATGTACAAATACTAATAAGGGCACTTGGCATTTGTGGCTCTGTAGGCGAATACCTGCTAGGAAAAGTTGGAGGTAGCAGAAAAAGAGGAAGACCGAACATGAGATGGGTTGACTCCATCAAGGAAGCCGCAGCCCTCAGTCTGTAAGACCTGACCAGCACTTAACACACACTTGGTGGCAAGGGCGTAGACTTTCCAATTTCCGGGGGGGGGGGGGGGAGGAGGGCTGGGGCTGGGCCAGAGACATCACAGTCTATTGTCTCCGGTGGAGGCTCAGCACCTCCTGGAAAAGTTCGGGGGGGGGGGGGCTCCAGCTCCACAGCCCTCCTGAAGTTGACGCCTATGCTTGGTGGGCAGGTGGCACACAGGGCAGACTCCTCTCCAAACCTCCTGGGTGGGCTGCTTGGAAGCTAGAGAGCTTGGCTTGGTGTTGGGCGGCAGGCAGGGCAGGCTGGTGTTGAGGCGCCGAAATGCCTTGAGCAGCACGCATGCGGGCAGGCTCATTCACTCATGCAGACATGTTGGTTGCATCCTCTTTGTGCTCTGCTGAGGCCAGCTGGCACCTGTCTGTGCTTTTGCCTTCACCAGTGCCAGGTGCACCTAGAGCCCAACTCTTCTAATGATTTGCACCCTGGGCAGTCTGCCCCGCCCCTGGCACGAACATCGAGGGGACTTCTCTTAAAGCTGTTTGGTGGCACAGAGCCTGCTTTGGGTGGGGCATTGCCTTAGTGAGCCCCCCCCCCCCCGGTGGCTCCAGGTCTGACACACACAGGCAAATATCAGCCTTAAGGACAGTGTGAAAGGGGCATGGATGGGCAGGGGTCCCCCTTCCTGCCTCAATCCAAACTGGGGTCCCTATGGCTGACCCTTAAAAACAGTGAGAGAGCCATTCATAGATCCCTCATCATTTCCTCTAGCTCAGCTATGATAAGATTTGACTGATCTTTAATGATTTTTTTTCTTTAAAGGGTAGGTATACTTGAGTAATTAAAGCAGGGGGGGAGAGGCATCTGTGAGAATTCTTCTTCTTCCCGCTATTATCCGTTGCAGCATCACAGGGTCAGCGAAGGAAATGAAGGGGGGCCAGGAATAGACAAGCAATGCAATACTGAGTGACTACAGACCACAACAAAATGGAATCTGACAGCTGTAGAAACAAAAACATTCCCAATTCCCAGCACCAGTCTCTCCCAAGGGAAAATTTGCTTCACAAATAAATAAGGTAGCTGGATTCGCTCACCTATCTGAAAGCAAATGTCTCATCTTAAATCTATTTCTCAAAAGTGAGCTTTCCGTAGATGGTTGCATCACACCTAAACAGCTAGTAGTTGGCTACATGATTAAAGAAGTTTCAGGGTCTGACCAGATGGATTCTGTTCAAGTGTTCTGTTGATTGATTAAAGTGCATAGGAATAAAACAAACAGCATTACAAAAGGGTGGGGTGGAAATTACACTTCTGTTTTAGATGGTCTACATGCATGCCAAAGCAGGTACCATCTAAGAGGCATTCCCTCCTGAAAGACAACAGGGAATGCCTCTTCTAAGATGGTGCCTACCTCTTACAGTTCATACTAGTTCTTGTATCAAAATAAGTTTTTAAAAGATAAGTATAGTTCATTTAGCTAGGGCTTCCTTTGTAGTGACTCCAACTGTTGCCTACACATTGAATCAGACTATTGGTCTATCAAGTCTTGTCCACTCTGATTGGCAATGGTCCTCCAGGGTTTTATGTAGAAGTCTTTCACATCATCTGTTCAATGGAGATGCTGTGGACTGAACCTGGAACTTTCTGCATGCAAAGCGGATGTTCTGCCATTGATGTACACTTCTTTTGTCTAAACAAAAAGCATACTTCACTAATCCAGCATGGGGATGAAATAGACCCTACATTAAGTCACATATTTTTTTAAAAAATGGGAATGGGAGAACAGAGTCCTGTACCTTAACCACTGGGTTTCAAATGGGCTCACCTAAATACAGACGTGTGAAGCAAAGCCCAGATACTTAGAGATGGCAAAGGGACTTCAGGGAGTAGTGCTCATGTCAGTGTAGGTTCCCTGGAGACAGGGGCATGTCTTTTTTTCTTGTTACTCTGCAGAATGCCCCCACACACAGACAGAGCTGCATTGGTGCAGGTCATAACCAGGACTTCATCAAACCATCCCACCCCAGCTGACTTCAAAATGTGGGTTAAATTCTTCATATATTTCAACTTGAGATCCTTTCAAAACCAAGACATAAGAACTCTCTGCAACAAGATGAGGGGCAGATTGAGAGAGAGAGTGAGTGAGTGAGTGTGTTTGTCATATATTTGGGTCTGCTTTCCAGAAAAGCTTATGCATAAAGGAATAATTTTTTTATTATTTAACAAGGAGATTATAAAGAGTACAGGAGGAGCTAAGTTTTGGCATGTTTCCCCAGCCTGCCCCCCCCCCCCCGACCTTTTGCCAGCTCCTACTTTGCGCTTCAAGTCAATCTCAACTCAGTCAAGCTGGCTCAGAGGGCTGGCCCCAGGGTAGTGGGGCCCTCGGGCTGCTCAACGTTTTTTAATATGGATTTTCTTTTTTGTAAGTGGCACTGCTCCAGCCCAGGCAGCGGCAGCGGCAAGGGAAAGCGGCCGAGAGACAGACACAGCAGGCTCTGGTTTTTATTACAACCCAACCTGTCGGCTCTTCTGCTCAACGCCACTCGGGACGACAGCAATTCTCTCCTTCCATTTCATCACCAGCTTACCGCGAAACGTGTTGGGGTAATTTATGGCTACTGGAACTTCCAAGGCAACCCGTTTGGGAGTTAATCAAACACAGCTTTCGGACCCTTTAAGCAGAGCAACCGCAGTTTAAATGGTTATGACATGCGGTCAGAGCCACAGGCGGGCCAAGGAACGAAGGCGAGAAAGAGAGAGAGAGCCCGCCCAAGCCAAGCCCCACAGCTACCCCGGTGTCCTCTTTCGACAAAGAAACCAAGATTGCCCCGAAAAGGGAGACGCTGCCAAGGAGAAGCCCGTTTTCCTCTGCTGCAGCCAAGACAACCGAGTGTCATGCATGGGGCACCCTCAAAGGCTAATTTCTTGCAGCAGAAGCTCCGGTGCGTCAGAGCCCATTTCAGCAGATGCAAAGGAAAGGGAGGATTGCCGCAAACCAGGAAGGTCAACACGAGCATCGGATCCAGCCCAGAGCAGCTCTAGGGCAACAAAACTGTAGTTTAGGTTACTGAGGTTTACAGCAGGGGTCTACTCAGAAGTAAGTCCTTCCGTGTACAGAAAGCCACTCCCGAACAAGAGCGCATAAGACGGCAGTCCTGATTTACTGTCCTCTTCCCCCTCCCCTCCAAAATGTGCAAAATCGGCTTGTATTGTCTGGGGAAGAGGGAGCGCAAGACTAAACAAACACCAGCCAAGGCAGGCAGGCGGGACTCGACAGGAGCGAGAGTTTTCTATTCCTGTCTTGATCCCCGCTTTCTGGAGTCAGAGGCAAGGGGAAAAGCAAGGCAAAACTGATGTCAGGGAACCAACTCCAAATGGGGACAGGGGCGGCCTTTTTTTCTTTTTCTTTGGCAAAGTCGGCTCACCCGGACCAGAGACCCCAAATCGCGGTAGCAATGCATCCCCCTCCCACCCCCACCCCGAGGTATAGAGAACAGGCAAACTGACGCTAATGTTTTGCAAAGGGAAGCCTGTAAATCAACTTTGTATTGAAAGGGGGGAAACTTTTCTCTGCGGCTTCGCTTTTATGCAAATAGGGAATTGGTCGCCGGGGGGGGGGGGCGCATTTCATAGAATTACAGCCCAGAAGTTCCGGCCGGTACGTTGGACGCGGACCCCTGCTCTTCGGCGCGCTCCCGACTTGGGGAGCCGAGCCGGAGCCGAGCAGCCCCTAGGATCGCCGCCTCACCAAGAAAGAGCCAAGCCGCTAAAATACCAGGGAGAGTCCGATCCTCTCCCGCCGTGGGACAGATGACGAGCCAGCCTGGAGAAGCACAACAAGCCCAGCGATGCCCCTCCCTCCCCCCGCCCGCAATCGCTCCAGCGGGCTTCTCGCAGGAGTTCTCCCGGCCGGGGGACGAAACCCCACTGTCCCCCTGCCCTCCGGCGCTAGCCCAGCTCCCCTCGCCCCACTGCCGAGGGGCAGCAGCGACAGCATCACGTGCCCTGCTGGGCGGGCGTGGGGGGGGGGGGGAGGACGAGGGAAAGCAGCTGGCTTCCCCTCTCTGCCTCCCGGCACGCTGCGAGGACAGCAGCGTGCGTCTCTTTGTCTCCTCGGCACCAGCAGGAACAAGACGCTTTCCCGGCGATAAAGGAAGCCGGACGGCCACCAGGCAGCTGCCCGGCCGCTCATCCCGACCGCCTCGCGGCCCGCCCGGTTAGCTGCCCGCCTCGGCGCCGCTTCCCCCGCCCCCCCCGGCTCTTTGACTCCGCGCTCCTTCCCCCCCCCCAAGCAGGCATTAACCCACCCCCCCGGGCGCGCGCCCGCGTCCCCGCTGGAGAGGATGGAGTCCCCGTCCGGGGAAATCCGTTCAATGGCTGCCCCCCATCGGCGGGATCCCTGAGCAGGCCGCGGTCAATCCCCAGTCCGCGGGCAGCCTTCGCCGCCTCGGAAGAGACGGCAAGCCCCAGGCGCAGCGGCGGACTCTCGGAGAGCCGCCCCGAGTCACGGTCCTCGGGAATCAGACGTCGTCGTCCCCTTGCACAATGGCTCTCCCGCCCAAAAATCTCTGCCGGGCCCCCCAGGTAGGCCTCTGGGCAGCTCCCAGCCGCCGCTGCGTCCTCTCCGAGGCTCCCCTGGAGCTGCTGCATCCCCCGCATCCCTGCGCGCACCTCCCCTGCCACCAGCCAGCAAGAGCCGCCCGAAGTTGCCCGTGCCGCAGCCGCCAGGAGCCTGGGAAGCCAAGAAGCTCTCCGACGCGTCGCAAGCGAGGACCGGAGCCTTCCGCTCGTGTCCCGGCCCCGGCTGAAGTGCAAGGAAACCCCCGCGCCCGTCCAACTTCTCCTCTTCCAAGAAAAAAACGAAAGATTAAAATTGCTCCGGCCCCCTGCAGAGCTGAGGCTGTTCCTGCCCCGCCGGACGGCTCCTCGCTCCTCCAAGCTTCCCCCCCCCCCCATCCTGGCTCTCCGGCCGCTTCCCGAATGCAGCCCCCTTTTCCCCCCCGCGGGTGTCACCCCCTTCCCTCCGTTGGCCCCCTTCGCCTCCCGGCTCCGGCAGGCAGCGCTCGCTTCTTCCGCGCCTTCGGCCGGCTCCGCGGAACCGCCGCTTTTCTCCTCCCCTTCGCCCAGAGTCGCGCAACACCTGCAGCGCCCCCGGGAACCGTCCGCGTCCCCCACAACCACTCCCCAAATTAGACCACGCCGTGCCGCCCGGAGTCCTCCCCTGTCCCGGCAGCTCCAACCACCCCGTCGACGGCGGGTCGTCTTTTCCCCGCAAAAAGTCCCCCGAGCGGAGCCAAAGAAGTGGCTGGCTGGAGCGCACGGAGGGGGAGGGGGAGGGGAGGGGAGGGGGGTGGCGCCCCGGTAGCCCCGCACGGGAAAGTCCCGCATGCACCCTTCTCCTCCCCCGCTGCAAGCTTGGCCCGTGCCTGCCCAGCTGCTGCTGTTGCTGCCGCTCCGAGCGCACAGCTTGCTTTGCCCGCCCCTGCGAGTCTGCGACGCGCCGCGACTCGGCTCCCTGAATGACAGCTTACCTGCATGCCAATCTTCATCAGACTGACACCGGCCTGACAGCGCAGCCTATACTCACCGCCTAGCCCTGCCGCGCGTCAGCCCGGCCCCGCCTTCGCCGGACACACCCCTCCCGCCGCCCGCGCGCCGCCCACGGCCGGCCCCTGTCCCAGCCCCGCGCGCTGGCCCCCGCCGCACGCCGCCGCCGCGCGCACCCGCCGCCCGCCGAGCCCCGGCTTGTCTCCCCCTAGCGGACGCTCCGGCCCGGCGACGGCGGCATCGTCACTAGAACAAACTTGAGCCCCCCCCCCCCCCCCCCCGCCCCGGCCTTGGAGCTTGCAGGAGGCGGCGCCGAACAAGATCGCGCGTGCCTGCTTTCGTCGTGCAGGGCACCGGGCAGGGGCAGCTTCTGTCCCCAAGCGAGAACTTCTTAAGCAGGCAGCCAGGCAGGCAGCTCGGGAATTCAAGGGAGGATGATCCCGCTTCGGAGTGCACTTGTGCCCTGGAAGTTCCACTCCCCATAATAAGTCTCCATGAATTCCAGCAAACATGCATGGGATGCCAGAGCGCTGCTAGCTGTAAGCTTTTCAGAAAAGGATTCCAGGACAGATGTGTTGCAGTGGTATTGTATGCTCCCCACTGAGTGGAGCAGGACTTATTTTTGAGAAAACATTATGACAGCACCTGACAATGGAAGATCAGGTTGCCAGTTCCAGGTTGGCAAGGTCCTGGAGATTTGGGAGTGGACTCAAGCCAACTGAGTAGAGATCTTTTGTCATCTGAGATCAGTTGTAATTCTAGGAGATCTCCAGGCCTTGCCTGGAGGTTGGCAATCCTAATGTCATGCCATCAAGGGCTCATTTGCTTGCACATTGTCTGAAGTGATGTATGCCACGGTGTGCCAGTAATACTCTCCTGCTGTTTTGCATTGAGCAGACCAAACTGTCTCTAGTACACAAGGGGGAAAATTTAGATCTTAAAAATGGAAACCATCAGCCTCTGACTCCCAGTGCCAGGAGGCAACATCAGGGGAAGGTGCTGGCCTCTATGTCCTGTTGTTGGACCTCCAGAGGAACCGGTTGGCTGCTGTCTGAGACAGAATGCTGGACTAGATGGACTACAAATCTTATACAGCAGGGCTCTTATGTTCTTATGAACTAGGGTTCATTTAAAGATCCGACACCATAAGATTTCTCAGTAGGAACTGGGAGTGGTCAGCTTGCTCAAAAAATGCTTCAGGGGGTTGTGTGCATGGATTATTCATCTTGCTTGGTCCATTTGCCATCATTTAATTGATTGATTAATTAATTGATTGTATTTATAGCCTGCCCATCCCGTGAGTGGGCTCAGGGCAGGTGACATCATAGAACAATACAATAAATGCAGTTAAACATTTAAACAGTTTAAAACAATAATAAGCGTTAAAACACCATCACAGTTCAGACAAGTCAGCTGGTTGTGGGAGGTTCCTTGACATATTATTTGGGTTGGTAGGTGGGTGGCAGCAACCTCAGGGAGGCCATATAGGGATGCCTGCTGCCTCAGCCAAAAGCTTGGCGGAACAGCTCTGTCTTGCAGGCCCTGCAGAACTGAAGAATTTCCCACAGGGCCCTGATCTTGACTGGGAGCATGTCCCACCATACACAATACAGTGATAACCACAGTAATGTACAAACAAAGGGGAAGTCACTGTTTAACGCAGATAATAAATCACAAACAATATAAAGATAAATGTAATATAATAGCCCAACAGGGTCTATATGTGTAATGAACAACCCAACAGGGTCTACATGCAAAATATATAGGTCTCTCTTATACAGAATATCTTCAAACAAAGACACATAATCTTCAGACGAAGGACAAAGATGCCGGCCTTGAGCCTTTGTTTTGTCAGGAGCTTCTTCAGCTTACTAAATATAAAACATACATATAACTACTCCAAATACAAATGTGTTACTCCAAATACAATTATTGATTAACTCCTTTTACCAACAATGTATCATATATATACTTACAACCTCCTCAGAACAAGAAATCCAATTTCTATATAAAAGTTCCACCAATAAGAATTCACAAATATTGCTCTATTGAAAACAGCACAACACTGTAGACAAATACAAGGTCAGTACCAATGAACTCACAAAATTTACAAAAGTGCAGTTGCCAAATGACCAAATAGGATGTGATTAAGCAATCAGACTAACCAATAGCTGAGACACCCTATAAAATTGGGAACAATAACATTCAAAGATTACAATAACGGTGAGGAACAATTACATTCAGAGATAACCGTTACAGCGATACAAGGTCCCGGTAGAGTTTACTTGTTTCCATAAGAGTTCTTCTTCAGTCGCTGTTACAGTGCGAATGAATCTATGTTGAATGAAACAGTGAGAAAAACTTTTAAAGCCTCCCAAGGGAATGACTTTTCGTGATTATCTCCCAGTCTCCCGTCCAGATTAATAAGTTTACACTTTCATCAAAAAGGAACATATACTCCACAGTAAATCATCTGAGAACATCCCACCTTTGAATTCTCAGCAGGCTTGTTCATTGGTTCATTTTTAGAGCAATATGTGAATTCGTATTGGTGGAACTTTTATATGATTTGGGAGCCTCTGAGATGCAGCCCACTTTCGGAGTTTAATATTTTTGGTTTCAGCACCCACCTGGGGGCTGACAACCCTAGGTGCTACACCAGTCAAAAACCCCTCTGCTACAGTCAAAGGTGCAAGATGCCTGTATCCTGACTGAATTTTGATGGGTTTTTTTGTTTTAACAAATATTAGTTAAATTTCTATAGCTGTTCATTACCCATGAGATGAATCAGTCTCAGAGAGGCGTGATTGTGTAAATTTTAGGGAGCTCTCATGCCTGTGGTTCAGGACTGTCCTGGTCCAGGATGGGGCCAGTCCTTCCATGGTCCTTATAAGACCTCAAGAAGCTTGGTAGAGGCGGTTGGTTACACATCTTCATGATACTACACAGTTGTACGGTACACTGTAAGAGTGCAGCATTCAATTGTTTGATTAATCAGCTGCGGTTCTAGTAGATTAAATAGCAAAGCGATTTTGGTTCTCTTGCATCACCGCAGGAGAGAATGAAACAGAAAACAAAACAGTCCAGCCTTTACTTCTAACAGTAGTTGCCTTTGTTCTTCTTCCATCGCCTTGTGCTTCCTCCAACAGTGCCTCTTTAAAAGGAACCTGCGTTGAGTTTCTGGTAAAATGCAAATTTATTCAAATTTAATGAACAATTAATCCATCAAGGAAGCAGATAATTAATCAACTAAAAATGTTAATCAGTTGACAGCCCTACGAAAATTCTCATTATTAAAATTTTTCTGGAATTTAAATAGGCTAGGATACAAAGGTGGCGGGGGTGTCTTCTTGGTTTTGTTCCCTCTGACAAGTAATTTGCTGCTAAATTAACTGCCACACCCCCTTTTACATGACAGTATGCTGGATTATTAAATGCCCAGAAGAGATGTTTGGGGGGGGGGGAATAACTATTTCAAGCACCATCCTATATACACACTGTATCAGGAACTCAAAGGGTCTTAGTTTCAAATATACACACAGAAGGATTTGTAATTAGCTGGTAGAATGATTTAAAAACAGCAGATTTTTCTTTTGTCTAGCTAAAGCAGTGGTGCTTAGTCTATGGCTCATGGAAAGCCACATTTGAAAATTACTGTTAAGCAAAATAGTCACATTTACTTCCATCCCTAGCATAAGGCACCAGCGAGGCTCACAGCTTACCCATTCCCCTGGCAGCAGCTGTTTCAAGGTGGCAACCAACTATTGTCCACAAGCCGTATCAGGCAAGAGCCTTGCCCACATTCCTGAGACATGGGGCAGGTGCCACATTAGAAAACAGTGCTCAGAAGAGCCAAAGGGGGCTCCCAAGTAGGGATGCCAGCCTCCAGGTGGGACCTGGGGATCCCCTGGAATTACAGCTCATCTCCAGGCTACAGAGATCATCTCCTGAAAAGTACTTGAGTTGGAGACGCGGTGAAGTGAAATCAGCAAGCATAGTTTATTTAGGGTTCAGATGAAGCATGAGAAACGGAGGTCAGGGGCCCTGCTTATATTCACAGGTAAGCCGTGCACCCAACCTTGCCCAAATGGTATAATAGGTGTAGTTTCCCGCCAGTGACAATCATAGGCCTGTTTGAATATTCGGAGCCTCTCATTGGGGGAAATTACAATCCAGCCTGGCCATTGTTCTCCAGACCGAAGCTCAGGCCTTTCCTGGCCATGTGCTCGGCGGTGGCCATGTGGCCGCCGCCATTGCATACATTACATTCTCCCCTGGAGAAAAAATGGATGTTTCAGAGGGTGGACTGTGTGGCATTATACCATGTTAAGGTTCCTGTCCTCCACGGGCTCCTCAAAATCTTAAAGGAGTTTCCCAATCTGGAAGTGGCAACTCTACCCCCTTCCCATCAGCCATCGGTGGCCAGGGGGGAGCTGGCAACCCTGCTCCCAAGCCACTAAGTATATCACTGAGTTATAGATATCAGCCAGAACACATTACAGAGTTCTGCCAAAAAGCCTCGCTGAAATTAACACGACTTGCACAGTATGACTTTCCAGCAGACTGAGCTCCAGCGCTGCTATCCGTAACCTACGCTGTAGCAGACCTATTGCCTTTAGAAAGGTCACTTTGGTGGGCAGAACCCACGCGCTGCATGCAGGAGGTCACAGGTTCAGTCCCTGCCATCTCATAAATGCATGGAGGACTGCACCCAAGACAATGACAGTCTTTAGACTTCAAGCACCTAAAGTCCAAACCAGAGTCTTGACGGAGCTACAGAGAAGGGAAATGCCACCAGTTGCTGCTACTCCTGTCCTCACTGCTGCACTCTGATAGAAAAAGGTCCCAACTGCCTGTAATGCAACCACCTTAAAAGGCAAAGGATCCGTTCTAGATGCGAAGACATTCTGTGCTTTGCCAAATTAAAGCAGGCAATCCTATGCATGCTGTTTTGAGAGTTAAGCCCCACAGAATTCAGTGAGGAACACCCCCCCCACACACACAAGTTACCACCAGCCATGGTCTGCAAAAATCAAATTGTGGGGTTAGTTCTTCACTTGCATTTCATGCATCAGAAGTACAAGCAGTTGCAGGGATCTTGTAAGAAATTTTATGCCATAGCCCTCATTAATTCTGTCTGCTATGCAGCCCCCCCCCCTCCTAAACACTTTCTGAAAGACACACTATTTTTTCCCCTCGTTCTGGCAAATTAGCTGTTAAATTTCCCTCGCACCACCAACAGGCTTATGTTACACTGCAAAGTCATTCCTGCACCTTCAGCTCCTCGGGTCGCCAGCGCTGGCTCCCCTGACAAGCCTTTGACAGGCACGATGCTTCCTGACGATATTGTTGCCGACTCCCTCGTTTCGATATTAAAGTCATAATTTGGGTGCTGCAGATCTCTGCATTATCATAGACAGCTAAATAATAGATGGGGTACACAAATCACTTAAGTTGCCATTATTGTGTATGAGCTGGCGCTTCCCTATCGATTTCTGCGGGAATCAGTTCTCCAGCCATAAGAACAAGCTCAGACTGCAACAGGTCAACCTGTTTCTGTTGCCCCTGCTCCTCTGCCTTTTAGATCAGGGCCCATAAACACAGAACGATTTAGCAGGTAAGGAAAAGTTTCACCTGCCGATGGTGAAAAGAGAGATGGCCATCCTGGTGAATGAAACAGAACCCTGCTCCTTGGGGAGGGGAAAGAAGGTCCATGATTCCTTGTTCTCAGTTTGTCACCAGTGTGACTGGAAAGGCTCTTCTGCCTCTGATGCACATTAGGCAGAAATCCAAAAGGGCAAGCTTTTCAAAGCATGATAAGGACATATCACAGCTGCATCCACATGGGAGCCCAAGACCATGCCCCCCTCACAGCAAGCAGCAGCATGGGAATGAGATGCCCACATGCACACAGGCACACACATAGAGTTTGGGAGGTCCCCAGAGATTTGGGAGTGGAGCTTGCAGAGGGCAGAGTTTTGGGAGAGGAGGGAGCTCTTTGGAGATAGGGTGCCATAGATGCCACCTTCCAAGGCCACCGTTTCCTCCAGGGGAACTGATTTGTGTAGTCGGGAGCCATTGTAAGAAGTGCTGCTATACAAGTTGGTCACACGGCAAGCTTACCACGATTTGTTCTTGCTGTAGATTTGGTCGGGGATATTTTTTAGCAGGTTCAGATGATCGCACATCCCTTGCCCAACTGCTTGCATTGCACGACAAGGCTCCAGGCACTGTTTTATCTGCACTTGAGCATTCGTGCACGAGAATGGTCATGCACACAACGGTGAAAGCTGGCAGGGGGACTACTGCAAGAAGGACGTACAGACGACCTAATCACAATCATTGCAAGAAACAGATGTCCAGGTTGGTGAAATCACAGATTCAAAGTGCAAATACCCGGGAAGTACTTGATTTTCTGGGTGTAGGGAAACTCACTAGGGAACTGGGAGGATTGCACGAGTGAGCCCACTTCAGAGCGGGAGGTGGATGCTGGTGTCTGATCAGCAGTTTTAAATTTGAGAGGGAATAGTAGTGAAAGCCGATCAAAATGACTGTGTGACCATAGCCCAAGAATAAAGCAGTATTCATGTATACTTTAAAACAAGAATTAGATCAGAGGCAACAAATACAGAATGATTTTCACTTAGGCTTATGCGGTTCCTTCTAGGTGAGGGAGATCCTGTGACTCATGTTCCCTGTAGCCACTCAGATGGCTGGTGGGATGTGGGGGGAAAAACCCTAAAAATCGCTGAAAGGCAATGGTGTGATGCCACTTTTGAGGAAAACCTGGAAGTGACATCAATCTACTCTTGGGATTACTAGAAACTCTACGGTTTTACCGTAGGCTTTCCTGTGATTCCTAGAGAGGTGTGATAACGTTACATCATTCCCTAATGGTACCCCCTACATCCCTGCTCTCTCCATGTTACCACCCCCCTGGATCCCTGCTGGTTGCCAGACATTGGCAACCTTATTTTTACTTCAGCTAAAAGTGCTTCTAGCAAAATAATGTGAACAGGATTTTCAAATCAAATCCATCAATAAAACAATTACAAGCTCAAATACTGTGATGACCCACTGATTTTTAAGAAAGGTCAGCAAGTTCAGACCCTAGGAGGGCTACTGTATCTTTAAAAGTTTTGCAGAAGGGAAACTTTCCATTAGAAGGGGGTTTCTGTTCATTTCAACACCGGGCTAGGGGAAAGAGCTGCCTCCTGTAAAATTTTTATCTCCTGTGCAAGTCTTAAAGGTACAGAAACTCAGTACAGTTTGGCTCTGGTAGCACGAGTATATTGGCTTGCACAGGAACTGGGGGCCTGAAGCCAAATAGTTATCTAGTTATTTCAAATAAACACAAGATTCCTCACCCGGGATGTTGCTGGTTCTCCTCTTTGTTCTTTTAGACCACCCATAAATCCTGCTCCTTTCTCCATCTCTTGTTTTCACCGCCCTTTGTCTACTGTTCCTTTTCTCTGCACCTCTGCTTCTCCTCCTTTCGCCTAGGATCCAGTGGTGTAACTAAGATTGGGGGGCTCTGGGGACAAGGGAGTTATAGGTCCCTCTCACCCTTTGTGCACCTACTAATGCAAATACACAGCTGCAAAATGTTGCTTGTGATATCCTCCCTCTCCTGCCCACCATAACATTTTAATTAACAAAACACACCATGTCCATTGTTAGCTTTATGCAGGGGTCATTTCAAGCAGGAACGTGCAGGAACGCCGTTCCAGAAGTAACAAGTCCAGGTCTGTTAGAGCCATTCATAGAGAGATGTGGCGGTTAAAGTGCCAGACTAGGTTCCGGGAAAACCTGATTTGAAGCCCCACTTTGCTGGGTGACCTTGGACCTCTCATCCTCTCTCAGGCTAACCGACTTCTCAGGGTTGTTGTGACTGGAAAAAGGAAGATGGCAGAAGATGGCTGCTGGTGGTAGGGAATTGCAGGGTATAAATAGCTAAACATATGGGATCCTACTCCAGACTGTAAATGGGTTGTATGTGGCTACTACAGTTGTGACCTGACAGCAAGCAGAAATTCAGCTGGAGAAAGGCTGGTTCCCAACAATTGTTCCCTTTAACCAAAAATGCCTGGGATTGAACCTGGGATTTCTGCACGCAAAGCATCTGCTCATCCACAGCTTCTCCCCTGCAGCTGTGTAAACAGACAGGCTATTAAAATTTTTGCGGGCTTATTTGCAAGGCTGGTCTCCTCCACACAAGCAGGCTCAGTGCAGTATCCATTAGCAGAAATGGGGTGGGGGGAGAGAGAGAGAGAATTACTACAGCCTTCTTCATATTTTATAGGGACGGGGTGGTCAAGAATGGCCAACCAACCTGTCATTATTCTCTAAGGCTGTAGTTTGGGGCAAAACCGCCAGGCAGTGGGTCAGATTCAAAGATGTTCTCTCTTGTGTTAATTTCCTGCCAATTTTGGACGACACAATTAAGAAACCAGATAACTTGGAACATTTTTTTTTTGCTGCTTTTATGGTGAGGTGGATGATAATCCCAATTTGAAAATGCTTCTAAATGGACCATTAGCTACTGTTGGCTTCGTCTCAGGTCAGCTAAACACCTCCCACTACTTTGAGGCAGTTGGCAGTGAGGAGATAACAGCGCTCACCTCATTAGATATTATTGCTTCTGCAGCAGTGTTTAAAAAAAGCGGGGGGGAGAGGATAGACGACAAAAGCCAAGTATCTCAAAGATGGATTCCTTGGCTAGAAGGTAACCTTTAGACATTCTGCAGAGAAGTTTGGCCATAGACGAGCCTTTGCCCATTTTGTAACATGCAGGTAATGTAACAGAACAAAGTTTGAGTCCAGTGGCACCTTTAAGACCAACAAAGTGTTATTCAAAGTGTAAGCTTTCGTGTGCAAAGCATACTTCTTCAGACAAATTGGAATAAAATTTCCACAAGGGCTACCTACAGGGAAAAAGAGGGTTGGGGGCAGCCATTAGGAGGGGCCACTCAGAGCCAAGATGCATATGCAGAGATGAAATTGGATCAGGTGGTCGGTAAGATCAACGAATGGCAGCAAATTAGCACGTAATTGCAAGAGTTAACAAAGAGATGTGAGAATGAAGCTAGAGTCCAGTGGCACCCCTACCCTAAGACAAACCAATTTCAACGCTGTGTACATGTGAGAACAGAGACTCAGTGTTTGCACACTTCACATACATTGAAACAGATTTCCTCAAATATTACATGCAGTTTGGGGGGGGGGCAGTTACTAGCCAGGAAGAGGTAATGTAATATTAATTTTAAAGATCGCAACACATAGTTGACCAACTATGAATCAACTAAAAATCTTTAGTTGATTCAACTAGATGAATCAACTAAAAATCTTAACTTGGTCAGGAAGGTACCCCTGATATATAACTAGGCAACACACTGTTTTTAAAAAAATCATTTGGCACTCCTGTTTAAAAGCATAGGAGCAATACCAATAAAACAGTCAGCCGCCCTGCTGCAAAAATGCTAGGATATTATTCTTAAACACTAACATTCTTTTGCTTATTACAAAATCTGCAGGAGAAAAAATTCTTCCTCTCCGATGCAGTATCCTACAAAATATATTTGGATGTATAAGAAGGTGACATGTGTATATGTGTATATTGAATGCAATTAATACTAATTCATGTTAATGGATCAGGGTCATGTCTTGCCACGGGTTTTAAAACAGATTTCCCTAAAGGAATTCAAAAGAAAGTTCTGTTTGAAACGTAATAGCACCATATGGCCCAATATAAGATTTTTAAAAAAGGTTTATTATGAGACACAGAAAGAAGAGGAAGGAAGAAAAACGCAACAGCAGGAGCGGGGGAGGGAGGACAAATGGCCGTTTGTGGGCAATGCATACCAGAGAATGCTTCTATTTTGGCTATTTCCAGGAGTTCTGGCAGAATTTCTTGCAGGCACAAATGAGTGGGTGATGGTTGTTCACCAACCCCACGCTCATGACATCTTCCAGTCCACGGTGGCAGAAACCTCGGATCTGAGGAGTGCCCACCAGCATCATCTGCCATGGCACGGCTGCCGTATACGGTTTGTTTCAAGAATATTTGAAGAATAATTTCCTCCTCCCTTACAAGCCAGCCTGTCATGTAAGATCTTCCTCAAAGGCCCAGTCGAGGTGGTCTGATCCATCTAGGCTCTGTTTATATTCTTAAATGGTGCAGCCTACAAACACGTTACCGCTCGGGCCCAAAGTGTAACTTAATCCTGGATCTTCAGCTGGGTTTCATTGAATGTTGTCCATTCAGGACACAAGAGCTTCCCATTTCTGGGCAGGATCCATCCAGCAATTCTGCTGGTGAAAAAGAAGGAAGGCACCTCTCAAAAAGGATATGTTGAGAATTGCGGGACCTGCATGTACAAAAACCTATTTGGCTGGGGTCTGTAGTATGGAAGGCAGGGGTCTTTATAGAAAAAGAGGTGCAGGAGCTCATTAGCATAACTCCTTAGCATAACTTATTTGCATATGCCACACCCCCTGCCATCACCGGAAGTGTGTTAGAAGGCAACACCCATCACTCAGGCTCCACCCCAAAAATCTCCAGGTATTTCCCAACTCAGAGCTGGTGAGCCAGCTTTATGCTTTGACTAAAGACGCTTTAGGTTTCCTTTGTTCTTGCAGGGAAGCTACCCTACAACAAGCATGAAAATACAGATCGTTAGTATGCTTTTGCTTTTTTCCACAGCGCATCACCATATGTGCCCACTCCTGGGCTTGTTACTCCCGGAGCAGTGTTCCTGTGCGTTCCTGCTCAAAATGACCCCTGATGGAAAGGATTCGATGAGACTGAGCAGGCTGGACCCAGCCCTTACTTCTGACTCTTTCTCTGCATGCAAACAGAACCTTGACTATGGGAATCTGAGGATATTTCTGAGCCCCCAGAGAAAGTCCTCCCTTGTCCCCCACTACAGGGTATGAACACATATGAACACACGAAGCTGCCTTATACTGAATCAGACTATTGGTCTATCAAAGTCAGTATTGTCTACTCAGAGTGGCAGTGGCTCTCCAGGGTCTCAGGCAGAGGTCTTTTCCATCACCTGCTGCCTGGTCCTTTTCAACTGGAGGTGCCGGGGATTGACCCTGGAACCTTCTGCATGCCAAGCAGATGCTCTTCCACTGAGCCATGGCTTGCCCCCATATCTCTGCTGCTGTTTACCAAGAGCTGTGTCATTCAGAGAGTTCCATCCAAGGAAGCGGCTGCAAAACAGCTGAACTTTTCATTGTGTACATGTGCTGGGGGGGGGGGGGGGGGACACTGAACCTGAACTTCAGTGGAAGGATTTTTTTTCCCTTTCTCAAAACTGGTGTTGCTTGAAGGACTGAATCCTAAATCAACTTTATGGGAGCCCACTGTCAAAGATTGCTCTGAAGTGTCATGACATTTTTCTGGGCAGCTGCAATAAAGATATCGACCAATCTTTTTTCAACTTGGGAGGCTGTGCCTTTGGGCATCCGGCAAGTTTGGTGAATTACTGACAATAATAGAGTGCGTCTCAGTTGGAAGCAGTCAAATAAAAGGATATCACAGGTTTAGAAGCACGCTAACCATTGAACAACAGGAGACTTTGTGTGTGTGTGTGGTTGTTCACCAGATCAGAACGTTAATAATGTGGACTGTTCTGTGAGAAAGGCAGCATTCCCTCTCCAAGCTAATATTATCCTTCAGGTGCCACTGGCTGAACTGAATACCAAGAACTACTCAAAGCGAGCAGATTTCTGCAGTCACAGACACCAGCTGCAGCTTCCGCATGGGGGTCTTTCAGCCCTGGAAACCCCTGGATCAACATCCACATGACACTGCGTTCATTCTGCGTGCAACTTGTGGGCTTCCCAGGTAGGGTTTCCAGGTCCCCCCTGGCCACAAGTGGGAGGTGGGAAGAGCAGAGTTGCCAGCTCCAGGTTAGGAAACTCCCAGAAATCTGGGGGTGGAGCCTGGGGAGGACAGGGACCTCAGTGGGGTGCAGTGCCACAGAGTCCACCCTCCAAAGCATCCATTTTCTCCAGGGGAACTGATCTCTGTAGTCTGGAGATAAGCTGTAATTCTGGGGGATCCCCAGGCCCCACCTGGAGGCTGGCATCCCCATTCTCCGGGCTTTCCCCTTTAACCCTTTCCCCTTTTCTTTGATCCAGTTTAAAGGGGGGACTGCTGGGGTGCTCCATATGAAGCAAGGATACTTGCTGCCACAAACCTTTCCCTTCCCTGCCACTTGTTCCTTTAAAGGGCTTTCAGCTCCTTTCCATCCAAGCTGCACTACACAGCTTGTCAAGGAAAGGGACAGTGAAGGGAAAGGGGGGAGGAGAAATCCAGGCCACTGGGAGGTGGCATTGTGACAATTCTGTCGGGGTTTTGGTGGAGGAAAACACTCTCCACCACCCATCTCCTTGATTGGAAATGGGTCCCCACCCCCTGCTGTCGGTAGCTTTAATTCCTGATAGGGAAAAAAAGACAGGTCTGTCTTTTTCCTTCTGGGACTTAAACCAGGTTTGCCCTTTTTCTATGCTGCTTATCTCACCCAAGGGGGCTTAATGTGGCTTACCAAAACAACAACAACAACAAAAACCCAAAACACAATCATACAAACAACTTAAGAAATACAATTTAACCACAAGCAACCTTCTGCAAAGAATGCACACACATTGTGCTGATGGGGTGGGGTCCCAGGCCCCCTGTACTTCACAAGCCACAGCCAAGGAGCTAAGAGCCCTTTGACGCTTACCCTCCAGCTTGCACCTCTGCCCCTTCCTAGACATTGTAGGGCTAGATCATGTACCTGGGCATTCCAATCAATTGAGACAGGCTTTCAGTCTTTGCTCCTCTTCTTTCCTGGGTGGGGCGTAATTCGAGTCTGGAGGGAACAATTTCAAGGAGGGGGGAAAACAGCATTGTGTTTAGCTGCATTTGGCTGGCTGCATTCCTGTTAACTCTCTGTGTTTTCAATATTTGGGTGGTTTTAATTTTGAGCATTTTTAATTCTCTGTTTCAGTCATGTGGTTTTAATTATGTGTGTTTTGTAAATCTGTGTGCTTCTAAACTTGTAATCTGTGCATTTAATCTGGGCATTGTAAAAAATAACATTAATTGGACTGTTGTCTTTTGCATACATGAAACTTAGATCACTGAGGCTAGCCTGATCTCGCCAGATCTTGGATGGTAAGCAGGGTCAATCCTGGTTAGGGCTTAGATTGGAGACCCCCAAGGAAGTCCTGGGTTGCTACACAGAGGCAGGCAATGACAAACCACCTCTGAACATCCCTTGACCTTGAAAATCCTATGCGGGGTTGCCAAAAGTCAGCTGTGACTTGACAGCTCTTTCCACTACTACTATTCTGGTATTACATTGTCAGCTACCTTGAGTCTGGGTATATAATGCAGGATATAGATGTTTTATATAAATAATAAAATGGGGGGGATTAAATCCACCTTGTCAAGTGCTGTTGACCTGATCCAACAGAACAGAGTGGTGCCTTCACCAATACGGAATAAAACTATTGGGTTAAATGTAAACAAATGAATAAATAATTTGCACGGAAGTTTTTCAATGTATCCCCAATCCTCCACATTTCCCAGTTAAGGGGAAAATGCTGTTCAAACAAATTACAAAGATGATCTGGCTCCAAAGGTAACAAGAGAAAGAAATTCTGCTTAGAAAAACAGAAGGACATCTTACATGACATACTCATGTAGGTACATTTAACCTACTGTGAACAGATTGACTTCAGAAAGGTTAACTTGCTACAGCTCCAAGCCCATGCAAGAGAGAGAAGAAGAGAGGTCCTACATAAGATGGAACAGATGGCAAAAAAAGGGCCAAAGAGGCTCAGCCTCTAACAAATGAGAGCGGGGGCCAACTGCCAAGTGTACCTGAGTGAGAGAATTCTCTTACCCCTTTCCCTCCCAGATCCTCTTGCATGCAGAATGACCGTATCCAACAAAAACACGGTGGGCATTAGGCATTGATCTTTGGTAGGAAAATAGGGGTATTAAGAAGAAGAAGAAGAAAGAAGAAATTGGATTTATACCCCGCCCTTCACTACCTGAAGGAGTCTCGGAGCAGTTCACAATTTCCCTTCCCTTCCCCTCCCCACAACAGATGCCCTGTGAGGTAGATGGGGCTGAGAGAGCTCTTTCAAGAACTGCTGGTGAAAGAACAGCTCTGAAAGAACTTGTGACTGACCCAAGGTCACACCAGCAGCTGCATGTGGAGGAGTGGGGAATCAAACCCAGTTCTCCCAGATTAGAGTCTGCACTCCTAATCACTACACCAAACTGTCCCCCATAGTTTCATCTTGGAAATGTTAGAGAATAGGGTCCTTGACCTCATGTATAGTGGTTAGAGTAGGATGAGGAAGAATCAGGTTCAGATTTTCCACTCTGACATATACATTATTGAGAGACCTTTTAACAGTCCTCTTTCTCTCAGCCTAATCTGACAGGATTATTGCAAAAATAAAATGGAGGTGGGGAGAACTATATATGCTGCCCTGAAGGGTGGGACAAAAATGTACTTAATAAATAAATGAATGAAATGAAAGATACATTTGTGAATTGCAATATTATTCTCTCAAGCGCTACAATATTCCACATTTCCAAATTCTGTGCATAGCAGCTGCTGGTGGAAAGTACTGTGAAATTGCAGCCAATTTATGGTGACCCTGTAGGATTTCCAAGGCAAGGAACGTTCAGAGGTGGTTTGCCATGGCCTGCCTCTGCACTATGACCCTGGCCTTCCTTGGTGGTCTCCCATCCAAATACTAACCAGGGATGACCCTGCTTAGACTTCCAAGATCTGACAAGATCAAGCTAGCCTGGGCCATCTCCAGCATACTACCTATGTAGTGAGAATCACATTCAGAAGATCTAGGTGACCCTAGCTGGCCCTGTGGGAAAGTATTTTTCACCCTCATATGCGTGCGCCCCCATGGGCAAACTCAAACAGTGTTGCCCCAGATACAGGTTTGCCACCGCACAGGCTGTTTGTGACCTAGGCCAGGACTGTGAGAAACAGCTATGGCCTTGAGAACTTGTGAAACAACTTTCCTAACCGTGCAGGCTCAAGGTTGAGTGACATTCACCAGCCATGCCCACCCTCTTGTCTCTGAGCTCAAAAGCTCTGCTTTCTCATCTGCCAACATTCGCATACTGCCATAAAGACATCTTCTACGGTACAGGCAGTGTTCCTTTCTTGATGCTGGCCAGGCTACAATGTTCTACATTTCTCTCCAATTGGGAACACGGCCACTGATCTCCTGGCTTGTGCGAAAAGAATGGCCGCCACGTTCAGAGTTGCAGAGGATTTTAAAGCAGCTGAGCTCAAGGAACCCATTTCAGACCTATAGAGGTTTGTTAACTACCTTCCAAGAGGAAGCCCAGATTAGAAACAGTGTGGCCAAAGAAAGGCCCTACCATATTTGAATCAAGGTTTTTTTTTTCCTAAACTTTTTTACATTACATTTTACATTTACATTTTTTACATTACAGGTTTTTTTACATTTGCACAACATAAAACGAATTTTTTAAAATGTTTTCCAGAGAAGAGATGTTCCACGTTTTAATATTAAAATCTCCTTTCAAATTTTCGTGTGTTGCTGTATATAATCTTCAGGAATAAAAGGGCTAGGGATTTACTCTTTCAAAAACGGAAGGCGGAACGTTCAGGAAAGGATCGTGGAACATCCCTGAGGTCAACTGGCCTCCATGGTTGTCTTTGGTTGAGTGATAATCAAGGGCACATATAACCCTTAGCTAGGAATGGAATGAGCCAGGAAGGGGTGGAGCCTCTAGTGGCTGAAGGGTGCAAATAGTGTGGAAAGCAAAGGGGGGAGCATAGGTGTCAACTACGGGGGGGGGGGGCTTGAGGGCTCGAGCCACCCCCAAAATTTCCCAGGGGGGACTGAGCCCCCCCCCCGGGAAAATGGAGCGCCCTCCACCGCGCCTCCCCGGGCCCTTCCTAGGGCCGCCGCCGCCTCTCTCTCCCCCCCTCCCCGGCCTGGCCACTCCGTCCCTCCCTCCGTCCGTCCAGGGGCCAGCTAAGCAAATGCCCAGCTGGCCCCTGGACGGACGGAGGAAGGGACGGAAGCAGGAGTGGTCAGGCCGGGGGGGGGAGGTGGCGGTGGCAGGGACATGGGGACACACAGAAGAGCCCCCGCCCCCAGATTTTTAAAATTCGACACCCCTGGGGGGGAGGCCAGCTGTTGGAAGCTTGAACCTTAACCATAGGCTCTTAACACCTTGTTTAAGGTAATTATGATTTATAGATGGATACCGGTAAGGGAGGGAGGCCTTTGTTCTAATTTGTAAATTGTTTCAGGGCTGTGTCATCTAATGGGGAGTTCAACTGGGACCCTCATTTTGGAAATCGGTGCACCGAGTGTTCAGCTGGAGACCTCTTGACCCACCAGCAAGAAGAAAAAGATGGCCTGGGGGGGGGGGGGGTGGCAGTCTGTGAAGGAAGGAGAAGTTAATGGTTTGGAATTTAAAAGATCCCTCTTCTGCTGTGTTACTAAGTTCTATGTTTTTGTTACATGTTAAATGAAAAGTAAAAGAAAAAAGTTTTATTCTCTCTGAATGATTGCAAGGTTCATTCCAAGTTCTGGCCCATAGAACCCCCAAGCTGAGGTTTCACATGCTCTTCCTGTGCAAGATCATGGGTTCAGTCCCTTGAAGTTTCAGTTAAGGCATTTGAGGTACAAGTACTGGACCTTCCTTTGTGGAAGGGCTGCTGCCAGTCTGAGCAGACAACACTGAAGTAAATGGACTAGCGGTCTGATGGCATCATATCTATGTGGCTCTGATAGGCAATGCCTTTTACAGGGCTCATTTCGTAGCAGGAGCTCCTTTGCACATTAGGCCACACACCCCTGATGTAGCCAATCCTCCAAGAGCTTACAGTAGCCCCTGTGAGAAGAGCTCTGTAAGCTCTTGGAGGATTGGCTACTTAAGGGGTGTGTGGCCTAATATGCAAAGGAGCTCCTGCTACGAAATGAGCTTTGGTTCATATTTAACAGATGTTGCTGCCTTATACTGAGTCGGACCAATGGTTTATCAGTGCCAGTATTGCCAACTCTGACTGGCAGCAGCACCTCCCCAGGGTCTTAGGTGGAGGTCCTTCCTTGCCCACCTACTATCCTGCAGTCCTATCTTGCCCACCTACTATCTGATGCTTTTAACTGGAGATGTCAAAGACTGGACCTGGAACCTTCTGCATGGACAGCAGATGTTCTGTCACTGAGCCATGGCCCTCCCCTTGAACACCTACTCAGATCTCAAGGTATTGGAGTGTTATATATGCAGCTCCAGACACGATAAAACAGGGGAGCCAGGTAGCAAAGCCCCTATGAGTCATCCAATCAGCATTCGTACAGAAGACCCACCTGAGCCAGATCAGAAGAATGGCTGTTATGGCTTAAATTTGTATATTCACTGATGGTCATTTGATGACCAGATTAATTCCCAGGCATGCATCATCAGCTCTGTAGATTTCCTTGACTCCAGCATGTTATTTATTATGAAAATAAGTGCAGCTCAGAGGTACGCAAGACGTCCGGCCATTTGGATGTACGACCTTGTGAGTCAGGTGGCAGTTCCAAAAATCAGGCCCATCCCTTTCCAGAACCAAGACCATACTGCAGCATCCATCACATTTGCAACTCTGGCTAGCTCTGCAACTTACATCTGGCCACAGCTATATTTAGAGGGCATTCCATATGTGCGGCACGTGTATTTCGAGGGGGTTTGCTCGTGGAGGCACAACATTTCTCCTGAAGGGATAAAGAATTTGGTGGACAAGGTAGGAATGTATACAGGGCTGGGTGAAGAGAAGCCGGTGGGCAGATGCTCCCTAACTAACAAGGCCTCATTGGCTCCTGAGAGCAGTGAAGAAACAGATCACTGAGTCCTGACACTGCAATTGTCGAGCTTTGACACAGCCTCCTTGATACTGCACCACGGCTGCCGGCTGTAAATCAAAAGGATATTATTCAGCCAATGAGACAGATGGAGAAGATTCCTTCGCAAGACACACGCAGCCAGATTGCTATCAGTACAGCATGTCAGCGTGACAAACATCATTCACAGAATCACTTGGAGCGGCTCCTTTTCTCCCTCCCTTGTCAGGGTGCCTTTGGAGATTTTTGGGGGAGCATTGATTTATCATCATTTCTTACAAGTTTGAAACTGGGAATACAGTAGAGACCTCTGAGCAACTTGTAAATCAGAAGCCAGGATGGTCTTGGCACGCTCATTATTATTCCACGAGAACCACAGAAGACAAGGAGCTATAAAACTGTCTCCGGTGCTAAGTTGTTTCATCCAGATTTGGTGTCAGGCGAAAGAAGAAGACAAGGAAGAAGGGGGGGAAATTAGGTCTTTGGAGACTGTATAATTGGAATAGGATAGATAAGTAAGGGTGAGCATAAAACTTCCATCTTGATACCCAAGGTGTAACGAGAGTTTGCATCTCATTTTCTTTGACGGGGACGGAATGAGAGGAGAAAGGAAGGAACCAAACCAATGAAATAATTTAATTTTACGCAGGTCCAAAATGACAAGGCAGCCCTGTTACTGGGGGTTGGAAACCAGTTGTAATCCTGACTGTAGAGCCATGCTGTGGTCTGGCTGGTGACACGGAATAAAGACCCCAATCCAGTCCCCGGGTGACTAAAGCCTGGTTCACACATGCAGCAGAATGTGATTATACAAAGGCTGGGGTTGGGCTGCACCGCTTCACAAATATGGGCTAAGAAATACCTGGAGATTTGGAGGGTGGAGCCTGAGGAGGGTGAGTTTTGGGGAGAGGAGGGAATTCAGTGGGGAATAATGCCATAGAGGGTGCGTTCAGATGGGCTAGTAATCCCACCAGTGGCCCAGCTCTAATTTGTTCCTGATCTTTTTAAACCGGACCAGCATGACCAGACAGTTCTCCCTATGAAGCGCATTATCACCTTACCACGCAAGGGTTCCAGAGTGAATTGTCTAGATGGCGTCCGTCTAAAGGAGCCACACAGTGGGTTGTTTGTTTGTTTGTTTTTAATCCCATTTACGCAGGCAAACACATCTGGGTTATGGGATACTGGGATATGGTCCTGGGGGTATGGGTAATGGGGTACGTTTCTGTGGTATGGTCATGGGGTTCTGGATTCAATGGCATTAGGGGGTATGGTTATGGGGTACGTAGCTGTCATTCCACACAGGGGCCTGCCACTCCAGTTCCAGAACATTCATGCAGCTCCCAGGGGCTGTCATTCCACTCTGGGGCCTGTAATTCCTGTCCCAGAACACTGGTGCTACACCCCAAGGACTGTCATTTCACATTGTGGTCTCCCACTCCAGCCCCTGAACACTCTTACAATCCCCTGGGGCTGTCATTCCAGTCTAGGGCCTATCATTACAGTCCCTGAACTCCCCTGCTACCCCCCGGGGCTGTCATGCTCATTCCTGTTCCAGAACACTTCTGGTACTCCTGGGGGCACTTCTGGTATTCCGGGGGGCTGTCATTCCAAGCTGAGGCCTGGCACCCCATTCTATTAGGGCCCACAGGCCATAATGGGAAATCTATTCTGCATTTTCTGGGCAATTCTACTTGTACTGCAATGTATTACAATGGAGCCCCTGTAAGGTAATTGTCATTCCTGGCTGCCATGATTACCAATGGTCCTTCAAGTGTTTCCCATTGCTTCCAATGGGCAATCCCGTTCTTCCTTTTTGTACATCCCCCATTAAAGTTTTGCAAAGTTATGCCACAGGGCTCTCAAGCATCTGATGTCTATTCCATGTGGCTTTCATGTCAAGCAAGTCTGGCCACTCCTGCCCCCCCCCCCCAATGGGTTAACATGCACCAAACTTACCAGAAATGGTCCCTGAAGATGCATGAGCATCAGTCATTGGCTCAGTGTCCGGGGACAGCAGCAGGATTCCGGGGGGGGGGGGGGGATGTTACTGCTCTCTCCCCATGGAGTGAGGAACAGGACAGTCCAAGCACACCCAACCGCTCGGATGCAGATGGCAGGGCTGGTTGAAAGGAGTCCCGGCTATCGCCCTAGCTCTTTTCAATGGAGGGACTACTTTTCATGCAGAAAAGCTTTCCTTCATCCTCTTTCAACAAAAGACTGATGTTAATTCAATTCACGGCCCATCCGTAAATGATAAAATGCTTTGTGTGCTTGAGCTCTGTGTATATAGGTTTTTTAATGCACATTTATGCACATATAATTTTAATTTTTTTAAAAAATGGCATCCATTTGGGATGGTCTGGGAGACAGGGCATCCATTTGGGATGGTCTGGGGAGACAGACCATCCTGAAGGGCTCATTGCGGAAATGCCTACTTCGCATCCATTCTCTACAAAGACCGATGCTCATTAAATTCACGGCCCATTCCTAATCGATAAAATGTTTTGCGTGCTTGAGCAGAGCTCTGTGTATATAGGTTTTTAAACAGACGTTTATGCGCATATAGCCTACAGATTTTTTTAAAATGGTGGCCGTTCGGGATGGTCTGGGGAAACAGACCATCCCTATGGGCTGATTGTGCACTGGTGGAACGACCAGACGGGAAAGTCCGGCATTGGCCCGTTGGCCAGGTTTAACCCGGACTTTCGCCATTATCTTTTTAGTACGGATCCCTGATGGGGATCGATGGGCTGATCGCGGAAGCAGCACAATTCCCAGATGTCGCAGTCTGGTCATGCCCTTTTAATCCACCAGGCACTTGTGCCTGGCGCAGCTCACAGTAGCCGTCTGAACACACCCAGAGTACAGCTCCCAAAGTGGCCACTTTCTCCAGGTGAACTGATCTCTGTCATCTGGAGATAAGTTGTAACTGTGGGAGGTCTTCAGCCATCCCCTGGAGGTTATATAGAGAGAATCCTGCAGGAAACCAGAAACAAAATAAAGAAAAAGAAAAAACATCCATGAGATGACCCAATTAGGTATGACAGCAAAGCTCTTCAGTCTAAATACATAAACAGTAAACGGTAAACAGCTCAAACAGCATAGAGTCCACAATATAATAAGTCCATGCAAAAGGTCCAAAAGGATCCGCAAAAGGAACACCAGACTCAGTGGCGAGAATGTACACTAGAAGTTGTAACTTTATTCAAATAAAGCCATAAAGTAAATTTATTTAAATACACCCAATAAAAACAATACAAAAGATACAATAAACTTTTAAAATACAAAATGATTAGAAATCTATCCCCATTAAAATCTATCCACTATCAAGCAGGATAGGATGCCTGGATGGTGAAGATTCAGCTGAAGCGTACCAAGCTGCCTGGTGGATCATTATCATTTATTTATTTATTGGATTTTTATCCCACCCTCCCCGCCTCGCGGCAGGCTCATCATTCAAAGTCTGCCTGAAAAAGAGCAACCTTGCACTCCCTGAGGAATCTAGGGAGGTCCTGCAAGGCACGCACCTCTTCAGGCAGCTGATTCCACAGGACGTGGGCCACTTCTGAGAAGGCCCTCACCCTTGTTGACCAGGGACCTTCAATAAATGCCAAGATCAAGATTGGAGAAGACGGGGAGGTTCATGCCAAAGGAGGTGGTGCCGAAGGTATGAGGGTCACAGGCCATTTAGGGCTTTAAAGTACCAACACTTTGAATTGGCACTGGAAACTAACTGGGAGCTAGTGCAGCTGCTGCAGGATAGGTGTTAAATGTGCTGATCAGGACGCTCCTGTCAGCAATCTGGCAGCTGTGTACTGGACCACTTGCAGTTTCCAAAGTATCTTCAAAGGTAGTCCTGTGTAGAGCGCATTACAGTAGTCCAATCTCAGAGTGACCACTGCATAAATTATTGTGGCAAGGTCCTCTCAAGACAGATACGGAACCAGTTGGTGGGCCCAGTGTAGATGGTAAAATGTAGACTTTGTCACTGAGGTCATGTTTGTCCATGGAAAGCAAAGAATCGAGCTATACCCCCCCAAACTCCTGACCGAGTTGACCATAGAAAGTAAGACCCCATCAAAGGTTGGTAGAAGTGGCCACCCCAGTGATCCAGGCTTCCCCAGCCACATAATCTCTGCCATAGATGGATTTAGCTTCAACCAATTGTCACCTAGCCATCCTACCACGGCATCCAGGCAGGAGACCAAGATGGGAATTCTAGCTACTGGTTGCTCCTTAAATAAGAGGTAGAGCTGAATGTCCTCTACCTATTGATGACACAACACTCCAAACCTTCTGACAATTTCCGCCACAGGGTGCATTTAGATGTTAAATAACATTGGGGAGAGAATCGACCCCTTCAGAACTCAACAGGTTAGGGCCTGCGGTGACAACCTGTCTCTACCCATGATTACCCTCTGGGAACGACACTGGAGAAATGAGGAGAACCAGCTCAAAGCCATACCCCTTACACCCAGAGAGGCTATGCACTTGACCAGTACCAAATGGTCTACTGTGTCAAAGGCAGCTGACAGATCCAACATGATCAGTAGCACCATCTGGCCTGCCTCAAGGTGTAACCGGAGAGTATCAACCAGAGCAACCAGAGCTGTCTTGGTCCTGAACCCTGGCTGGAAGCTGGGTTCGAAGGGATCTAGGACAGATGTCTCTTCCAGGAATTTCTGAAGCTGTTCAGCCACTGCTTGCTCAACCAACTTTCCCAGAAATGGAAGATTAGATAGTGGGTAGTAATTGGCTAGGTCCCTCTCATGTAACATGTGTGTGTGTGTGTGAGAGAGAGAGAGAGAGAGAGAGAGTGACCACTGCCTCCCTGAGGGAGCTAGGGAAAGAGCCCTGAGAGAGTAAGAGATTTATAATGTCTCTCAAGGCATCTCCTACCACTCTGGAGGCTTTCACCAGCCAGGAAGGGTAGGGATGCAAGGAACAGGTAGTAGGCCAAACAGCCAATAGGACCCTGTCAACATCCACCTCCACCTGAGATGCTTGCTGCATTTTTTTTAATGTGTGAAAAGTTTTTAAAGTAAGGGAGCATTCCAAAATGGACACAATCAACCTTCAACCAGTTTTTCCCCCCAGCTGGTCCAGATAAACACATTTTGGAACCGGAAGATGGCCTGCTTGGGCTACTCTGGAAAGAAAGGGACTACCACAGATAAGGGTCAGCTTTTGAAAATACCTTGCCATGTGTTTTCCACAAGGGAAGCTTGAGTAGTAAACTTCAAGAGGATCCTGCTGTCAATCTTTGAGCACTACTAGGTAGAATAGGGCTGCCAAATCCCCCCAGGGGGCAAAGATTCCCCCGCTAAAATGATCCCCAATCTGCCAGTCCGGATCCGGCCGGCAGGGGGAACCCCACCCCCAAAGTGGCCAGATCAGGCCCAGCGCAATGATGTACCAAAGAGTTTTAGGGCGATTCCCAGAGTGTTGCCTGGTGACGTGCCCAGCGTAATGATATCACTTCCAGTTGACGTCATCACGGTGCACGTGTGAGGGCTCCCAGAGAGGGCCTAGGACTTCCCCGCTGTAAGACTTGGCAACCCTAAGGTAGAAAAGACTTGAGGCAAAGTTTTGGGCTATGGAATTAAGGCGTAAGGCTAGCTTACAGGGATGGTGTAAAAATAAAATGGAGAAGGAGAGAACCACATTTTCTGCCCTGAGTTTCTGGAATAAGGGAAGAGTAAAAATGGGGTAGATGATTTTTAAATTACTGCTGAAGACTATCAAAATGGGCTAAATCTAATTCTGAATTGTTGGTCCATAAAACTGCACATATGTATTACTGATCTAACAAGGATACAACAGTGAATTGCCTCAGTTCAGTTACTTTTGTCAGAGCTGTTCAATAAATACTAATATTCTGATACATGTTCTAACCACCTTTGGTTTTATTGAACATGTGGGCTCCACAGTGGGATGTTCTACGCAATGTCATAAAAAGTTCTTTGAGGGACTCTAGAGCACAGAGCTACTAGGATCCTTTAAATTCATTTATTTGGTACATTTGTATAGTGCTTTACTGGAGCTGTATTTAAGGGGGGTTGCAATTAAAAACAAGTGCCTACATTATAATACACACAACCCAAAATAATCAGGGAACAGGAAGGGAGGAGGAAAACAATCAAATTCAGATGCTGACTCATAGTAGAGAACTCGTACCTGCTCTGCAATGACCGGATGGAATGGCTGTTTTGGGAGACAGTTCTGGGAGGGGAGGAGCCACATGGCGAGTGTTCCACCTGGGCCAGATGATGCAGGTAGCCATGCTGTCTTGCCTCTGAAGCGGCCAGATGGAATGGCTGCTGATTTTACACTGGAAGTAATGAGGAAGGCCTGCTTTCATGAAGTTCCATATGTGAATCGGTCAGGTCCAGCCAGCCACAAGCAAGCGGTCTTGCTTGGTGGGAAAACTATTTTCAGGAGGTACTCTGGCTTGCTGATTGACACAGGTGGCACCAGCTTCATAGACCTAAAGGATGTACAGTTCATGTATCTGATAAATCACCTCTGACTTGTGAAAGCTTGTGTTGGAATTCAGCTCTGATTTGTGAAAGCTTGTGTTGGAATTCAGCTCTGACTTGTGAAAGCTTGTGTTGGAATTCAGCTCTGATTTGTGAAAGCTTGTGTTGGAATAAATTAAGTTAGAAAGTGCCACTGGACTACTGTTTGATTTAGCAGACAACACAAATTGCCTTTGCAAAGGCATTGTCTCTGGTTACCATCTACTGATGGCTGGGGTTGCCAACCTGCAGGTGGGACCTGGAGATAGGGTCACCAGCTCCTGGTTGGGAAATGCTTGGATGTTTTGGGGATGCAGCCTGAGGAGGGCAGTGTTTAAGAGGGGAGAGGCTTCGATAGGGTATAATACCATAGAGTCCACCTTCCAAAGTGGCCATTTTCTCCTGGTGGACTGATTTCTGTCATCTGGAGGTCAGTTGTAATCCCAGGAAATCGTCAGCCATCACCTGGAGGTTAGCAACCTTACCCGGAGATGTCTCAGCATTACAGTGGATCTCCCGATTCCACAGATCAGTTCCCCTGGAGACAATGGCAGCTTTGAAGAGTGGACTGTATGGCATTATACCCAGCTGATGTCACTCTCCTACTCAGGCTCCACCCTCCTGAGGCTCCACCCTCAAGTCTCCAAGAATTTCCTGACTCAGCATTGGCAACCTTCCAAAGGCCTATGCTGCATGAAGCCAGCTGGGTGACCTTGGATCAGTCACAGCTCTCGGAGCTGTCTCAGTGCCACCTACCTCACAGGGTGTCTGTTGTGGGGAGAGGAAGGGAAGATTATTGTAAACCATCCAGAGACTCCCTTGGGTAGTGAAGGGTGGGGTATAAAACCAACTTCTCCTCCTTCGTCTCCTCAGCTCCACAAAACTCTTCAGCTGGGACAGGCAGTACTCTCAAAACTCTTGTGACTCTAGCTCACAATATTAAAAGACTTTCTAGTGAAAGTATAATTACTATGTGCTAAGAATTAGTTATACAAGGAATAGTTTAATAACTGTTATTGTGGCAACAGGAAAAAAAATTCTCCATAAGTTTACTAAAATATTAAACACTCTACAAGCGAAGTGGCATGTATAATTTGTAATATTTACACTTTTACATAACAGGCTTAGGGGAGAAAACAAATTACATAAAATCCATTGAGTTTGATTGTAAAGCCATTTCACTACTTTTACATAAATAATTAAATTCTGTTTACAAGATTATATTATTGCTGGCATGCAATTTCTCTAAGAGAACTACGTCAGGCTGCAGTGGGAAATTAATGCTTACAGGTTTATGTGTGCGCACAGAGGAAAAAAATCTTGTTAAATATACATAAGATTGAAGTGAGGTAAATTATTCAACAATATATATCCAAAGCTGCACCATTTTTTTTTTATTACAGAGGTGCCCATTGTCGCCCTTCGGATGAGAAGGGGCTGAATTTTGTACTTCTAATAGGGATAATAGTTTATATTTGTACAAGAATCCATTACAGGATTGTGCTGAAGTCTGTGCGGCTACTCTTGAGCATGAGTGTGTCGACTCGTGGTCTCTGTAGTGGATTAACTTATTGGGAGGTCAACTGTAAACCGCATTATTATTTTTAAAAAAGAGCAAGTAATTTAGTTCTGCATGATTACGTGAAAATGGAAATAAAGTTTTGTTGGGCAGTGAGAGGGGAGTATTCTGCTTTTTGTTAGGCTGGGAAGGGCTACTTATAATGAACAAAGTTCTTATTCATCATAACTCCCAAGTGGATTTCTTATCTTGTTAAGAAACAGCCTCAGATTCATTGGCACAGAAACCAGCACAAGACTTGCCCTGAGGGCAGAGAGAAATGTTGAAAATTTTTGCTCCTGAGATGTGTAGACCTCTTAGAAACTTCAGTTGGTTCAAAAGGCTGCAGCAAGATTGTTATCAGGGACAGGCCACAGAAAATACATGACGCTGTCTCGTACTGAGTCAGCTAGGATTGCCAACCTCCAGGTGTTGGCTGGAGATCTCCTGCTGTGATCTCCAGGCAACAGAGATCAGTTCACCTGGAGGAAATGGCTGCTTTGGAAGGTGGACTCTATGGCATTATACCCCACTGAAGTCCCTCCCCTCCTCCCCACCCTCCTCAGGCTCCACCCCCAAAATCTCCAGGTATTTCCCAACTCAGAAATCAGACACCTTCATCTATCACAGTAAGTATTGCCTACTCTGACTGGTAGCAGCTCTTCAGGGTCTCAGGCAGAGCTCTTTCATGTCACTACCTGAACTTTTTACCCGGAGAAGCTGTGGAGTGGCTGTGGGATGTTCTTCATTGAGCCAGGGCCCCTCCAGTGAGGAATATATGAGACAAGAACTGCATTGCCTTTCAGTTTGTTTCTGGGTGCATTGAAGAGCCGGTTTTGATCTATAAAGCCTTAAAAAGTCACAGTGTGGAGTTACCTGAAGGGCCACTGTTCCCATGTGAACTTGTTAGTCACCTGAGAAATATCTTGAAGGACCTCCTCCAGTTTCTTCCACCATTCCTGATAGGGCCTCTCGAATACTCTGCTGGAAACCTCTTCCACTTCATGACTGATGATTTGGTCCTTCTTTCCAGTCTGGCTAGCACACTGGTTCCTTGGGTTTTGTTTGTGATCTTGGTCTGTTGCTTTCAGCTGCTGCTGATTGTTGAGGGTGAAGTCTTTTTACTGTAATTATATTTGTCGGTGATGTTTATATATTTTTAATTGCCATTAGTGACTTTGAGCAAATTGGCAATGGGAAGTTCAGGATAAAAATAATTTTGCTAAATAAACAAACAAGTCAGATGTATAATTCTCAGTACTCTGGCCTGGCCCCATCTTTGTTTCTCCTTCTTCAGACAAGGTGGCTGACAATCCCCCTGGGAGCAATGAGCGGGGAAGCAGGAACAGGGTTGAACTGTATAGTTTTGGCCAACCTCTAGAGCACTGCCCCACCCCTATATAATGAAATCACTTCTGGGTTTTGCTGGAAGTGACCCCGCAATTTGCATGCTGATGCAACGCTGGTGTGCCCCCATTATTTCCCTCCATTTTTCTCTTTCTGGCCTGGAAAGTGCCAGCAGGCCATAGAGGTAAGCAGTGGGATGGCCTAGCCTGCCTACTTCAGACTAAAGATGTGAGGGCCCAGGGCTCAGGTGATTGACAAATGAAATTTGTAACATCTAGTTTGAGCCCTTGGAGCCTGGCTGGAGGAAATAGCATGCTTGATCTCCTTCAAATTGTTTTCGCACTGGATGAGTCTCCTAACCTGATCTATAAGTAAAAGGGAACATGACAAAGATTATCCCACTGCATTTTCTTTCTTTTTTTAGGGGGAGGGGGTGTTTGTATTTTTCGAGTGTGTGCGTGCGCACGCGTGCACCTGGAAGCCATGGCAACCTCTGATGACCGACTCCTACTGGGGGCCTGGAGGATATTCAGGGAGGTGGCTGAATAAAGCCTACCCCTGCCCTCCCACCTCTGGTATTCCAAGGAGGTCTCCCACCCAAGTACTTGCCAGAGTCGACCCTGCTTAGCTTCTGAGATCTGACGAGACTGGGCTTGCCTGGGCTACCCAGGTCAGGGCATCCACTGCATTTTCAGTCCTGTTTGCCCATTTCCTGACCATCCCCCCTGCCTCCAATAAGTAAGTGGCTCTTTCAAAATGAAAGCAAAGTGTAATGCTTTAAAATTCTCATTAGTGCCGCAGTTCTCCAGCTAGGAAAACAGTTTGACAGAGGACACCCTTGAAAGCAACATTCATGGAGAGCTAATACGAGCTGTGCCTGCAACCGTTTATGTGAGACAGTTTTATTTCTGTCTGTCACTCAAGAGAAAGAATCAAAATATTTAATTCTTCCTCTGGCAACAAACGGAGTTTCCTCACTAAAAGCATGAAAATTAATAAGCAGATAGACGGAGTTAAGGATGTTTCCTAATAACAAACTCTTAAAACAGCAGCATTCTTGTCATAAAAAAGTAATTATAGGAAGGACTACTGGGACCACCTCTGGAGGCCACAATTTATAAAAGACATTCTGTGCGTGCAATTCCACCAAACATGCCAACTCATTGGGAACTTCAGCATGGCAAATCCTGTTATCAGAATGGGCTCTGAGTTTCCATCTCTGGAAACAGCATATGCCCTTTATTTGTAACAATCGTCGATGAATAAAACCCCCAACATTTAGAACTAGTATAACACTTCAAGAATATAAAAAGAACCATGTTGGAACAGACTAATTGTTCATCTACTCCAACATCCTCTTTTCCACACTGGCCAATCACATTGTCTTGGGAAGCCACACTCAGGGAAAGATCATCGCCTTCCCTTTGCAGTTGACCTCCCTATAAGGCAATAAGATCAGTAATAACCAGCAGTGAATAAAACTGGATTACAAGATTAGAGCAAATGGACGTAAAGACAGCATAATGCATACAGTGCAACAGTATAACACACAAACACTGCAACAGAGCTGGACTTTAGAACTGCTGATCAACACAGTAGAAACAGTTTAATATAGGTGAGGAACAAAGCAATGAAAGCCATCTCAAAATTCTCAAATGTTGACCATATATTTATTTATTTAAAACATGTATACCCTGCAATGCAAAACTCCCGCAATGCAAACTGAAAGCAACTTACATCATTAAAACTGCTTTGGTTGAAAGAAGAGATACAAAATTAAGAATAAGAAGAATATCACAATAGAGTTGCAGCTGTATTGCCCTGGTATCTCTGCGAGAAGTATGGCTTATCATCAGCCAGAAATTCATGGGAGCACAAATCAGACAACTAATTTTAGGTTTAGTGTTTAGTGTATGTAGTATGTTAGTGTTTGTAGTATTTTTAGGGTTGTAGAAGCAATAACAATTTTAAAAATTACCAAAAAAAAAAAGATCATGGAGAATGATTGCAGTCACACGCACCAGTTGAAGTGGAGGGGAAGCAAGGCTATTCCCTCCGGAGGAATTAGACCCATGGTTGTGAGATCACACAGCCTTTTGTTGCTGTGGGGCCAGCCTATCACTGTGTGATCAAACGCAACTGCAGGTGTTGGTTTCCTATGTGCATGAGCAAGGAATCGCACCTTCACACTGAGGGCCCCCTATGGGTATGTGATGATGCGCATATTGCGAGGGGGAGGATGGCACCGAGCTGGGATGGCCTGATCAGACCATCCCAACAGTTCGGAAGCGTGTTTGCACGATCAGACGGGGAAAGTCCATCCGTGGCCTGTAGCAACCCGTTTACTACTGGATTTTCCCCGGTGCCTGTTAACTCTGCTTCTGCAGGAGAGCAGCACAGGTTGCTGATGCCTGCAAGATGTTTCCCAGATGTTGTTGTCTGATTGTGCCCTTTTGATCCGTTGGGCATTCACACCTATGTTGGATCTTCCGGTGCATGTGATTGCAGCCAAAGATTCTTTGAGGCTTGATTACAAACAGATAAACACTTGGAGCATAACACCCCTGATATCATAGTTGTAGAAAAAATGAGAAATAGGGCTTGGATCATTGACACTGCAATCCCATGAGATAGCAGAATAGAAAAGAAAGAACAGGAAGATCACAAAATACCAAGACTTACAAAGTTAGAGTGCCTCTGGGAGAAGAAAGTTACTATTGTGCCAGTTGTCACTGGAACCCTTGGAGTACTGCCTAGAAGTCTTAAGAAACACTGGGACATTCTAGGCATTGGGCAAACAACACCAGCTCAGCTCCAGAAGACAGTGTTGCTCGGAACAGCAAGAATCCTGTGAAGATACATCTGCAACTCCCAAGAACTTGCTTAGATCTCTAATTGCAGAACACCATCTACCAGTCAGATAAAAATAACAACAATAACAACTGTTGTTGTTGTTGTTATTGTCTATTATCTATTATTAATAATAATAAATACAAAAGCATCCTCTCTTCTCGTCCACTAGACCAAATTGGCCTTTAATCAAAGATGTTTATGTGTGTGATCAGCCGCTCGGTTAGGTGGCACACTGGAGAAGTCCAATTGCCACCTCCTTTGCTTCCTTCTCTAGGATCCCCTTGCCCATTCATCAGGAGTTTCTGAACTGCATTCCTCCCTCAAAAGGTGTTGGAACAGATGCCACTGAAAGGAATGTCTTGGAAACCTCTCTGCACCCAGCACAAATGTAGATTGGACATTGTTGCCCTTAGGAAACCCTACTGGATTAAACAAGGGGAGACAGTCTTGAGCTTACTTAGCAGCTGTTCCTACCTAATGCTTCCATGCCCTGGGGCAGGATTATTCATTTAGTTCATTTTTAACTCCAAAGAACTCAGAGTGCTGAACATCAGTCTCACCTCCTCCACATTATCCCCACAACAACCCAGTGAGGTAGGTTAGGCCGAGGGAAAGAGAGCGTGCCTGGCCCCAGCGAGCTTCATGGCGATTCACGTGGCAATTTGAGTTTGTATTTCCCAGATCCTAGTCTGACACCCTGACCACTGCACCACGCTGGGTCTCTGGGTGCTGTTATTTATTTATTCATTTGATTCGATTTCTATCCCGCTCTTCCCGCAAGCGGGATCAAGATAAAACTATTTTATTTTATTTATTTATTTTATTATTTCACATTTTTACCCTGCCCTCCCTGCAAATGGGCTCAGGGTGGCTTACAATGTGGCACTCAGTGCCAGGTCACAATAAAACAATTAAAACAATTAAAACAATTTAAAATATGGTCACGACAATATTAATACAGTTTGCACTATAAACGTAACCCTTAGACGATGGTGGTCAAACTACATCACAGCAATTTCCATGGAGCCCTGGTGTTAGACAATAAAAACAGAAGGGCTAGATCCAAAAAGAAATTCCAGATTATGAATATCCTACCTTGGATAGACCAAGGTGGCTATCAGTGGTAACAGAAAGGGCCAGATGATATTTGACATCTGATGCCTCACCCAAAAGTGAAAGTGACAGCTTTTAAAATCTGAGGCAGAGGCTGGGATGAGGAGGATATAAACATGTCAGTCAGTCAGAGTTTATTGTGTGTGTGGCCATTAGCTTTTACAATGTAAAATACGTACAAGCAATCCAAATTTAAAATTCTAAAATGACAACTCTCTGTCTGTCACATTATATACTATACATATCATTCAATAGCTTTCCCGTTGGTATCAGTGGCTCTAATTTTTCTCTCGGCAAAAGCATACAGAGCCATCCTGTAAGAGATGAAAAGGTCAGCATCTGAAAGCAAGAAGGCTAGTTTGTCAAAATCAGAGGTAAGCTGTGTGGTAACTAAAATTTGATTAAGGAATCTATTCCTGGGTCCCCAACACACAAGGGCAGACTAAAAAATGATGGGCAAGATCTTCCACTGAACTCACCTGCCAGTGCTTTTTGATCCAGGCTTCTGGCAAATACGGATGGCAAACACAAACCTGTTTCTTTCTCCAGAGCTAAAATGACGTTCAGCGTTGGTTGAAACAATATTTTATACCAATTGATTCTCATTTTCCATTGTCACCCGCAGGCCTTCTTGCAGAATCCTGCTTGCGCATATCACCTGTTCCAAAGGTAACCATGCAGGACTTCAAAGCCGCGAGACCATCCTGTTTCCGTTACAACAAGGAAGGCAAAAAACCCCGACATGGTCACAACTCTTTAAAGATGCAAATTGAGAATCAGCCATCATAACAAGAGAGTTCTGTTAATTCTCTTATGAGTATGCAGATTTCGGCACTGACTTTTGCTAGGCTTATTTGTTTTATTTAGCAATAAATTTAATACAGGCTCTCTGAAGCAAAGAGACAGATGGACTATAAACTTTGCATTTTTAGTAGCTTTAGTTACTAGGTTAGTGTAAAAAAAATTTTTTTATCCCTGCTTAAATTATATCTATGCACGTTTGTATTTGATTGAATTCTGGCCTTTTTTTAAAAAGGTAGCCTCTGGTGTTACTGTGTGCCTTTGCATTAGAATCTGCAGGAGTTTGTGTGATTATCTGCAAGGATTTATTATGATAGTCCATTTCCAGTTTTTCTTTTCTTTGCAGAAAAGAGCCAAAGAGGTAATGACTTACTTTGTTCGAGCAGTTCCTCAAGGAACAGGCTTCCTCTAGGGTTGCCAGCCTCCAGGTGGGGCCTGGGGATCTCCCGCTTTTATAAGTGATCTCCAGCTGACAGAGATCAGCTCCCCTGGAGAAAATGGCTGCTTTGAAGAGTAGACTCTATGGTATTGTACCAAGCTGAGGCCCCTCCCCTCCCTAAACCCCACCCTATCTTGGATCTACCCCCAAAGTCTCCAGGTATTTTCCCACCCAGACTTGGCAACCCTAGCTTCCTCAGGAGGTGGTGGGCTCTCCTTCTTTGGAGGTTTTTAAACAGAAGCTAGATGGCCATCTGACAACAATGCTGATTCTATGGGCGCAGTCACACAGCACAGGATTCCGTTTTTTTATTCTGGGTTAGGATGTTTACATCCCAACCCTGGCGGTGGCGGTGGGGGGAGGCACCCTTCCTGCTCACCAGAGAGTGCTCTACACCCCCTTCCACCGCCGCCAGCTGCCGGTGGACCCGTCCTGGCTTCCTGGCTCGACCCACGCTCTGCTCTGGGCTCTGAGCCCTGCCGGTCACCACCTGCTAAATTTTTTTGGTAAGAGAATGCAAGGGGAGGCTAGGCGGTGATGTCCAGTGGGGTTTGGGGCCGGGAGCGGAGTGCAGGGCGGGTTTTTTTTTTCTGTTTTTGCATTTGGGCGCTTGAGTGCCCAAGCGCCCAACTGCAAAAACGGGGGGAAAAACAGGGATGGACAATCTGAACAGCCCGCTCTCGCAAACATTGCGAGAGAGGGCTGTTCAGATTGGCTCACTCGCGCATCCCTTGTGCTAAGACCCGGAAAATACTAGTTTTTCCAGGGGTCCATAAAATCAGGAGAAAAGCGGAAGGATTGCACGAGTTAGGAAGATTTGGAGCGGGAAAAGTGTGAACAGGAGATTAAAGAGCAAGAGGAAACAGCTCTAATTCCCACTGTAACGTCAAGTGTGACCGCACCCTGAGACTCATTGTGAATTTAGGCATATCGTGGGAGGGAGAGCAGGAAGGGATGAGCCAGTGCTTATCTCTTCTGGCTCTTTCTATATGCCCAAGGTAATGCTGATTGCCAGGAAGGAATTTTCCTCCAGGCTAGATTGGCCCAGAAGACCTGAAGAGGTGGTTTTTTTCTTTTTTTTTTTTGCCTTCCTCTGAGCATAGAGCAGGAGTCCCTGAGGGAGTGAGGGGTTGAATTTCCTGTGCTGTGCAGGGGTTTGGGCTAGATGACCCTTGAGTCCCTTCCAGCTCACTGTTTCTATGTTCTGTGTTTCTACATCACTGCAACATTATGGGGTGCCTTGAAATGGTGATGCATTGCCCCACATTGTGAGTGTCAAAATACTTCAGCTGTGATCCTAAGTACTCATTGATGAAGACTTACCTGTAGAATTGTGCTATAAATACCCGTCTCCTAGGCCCTAACATTTGGGGACACATGATTCCCCCCCCCATCTTTATCTGGATCTGATTCATAAGCTTTATTATAAAAATGGACTTATGAAACATTGCGAACACTTTCCAATAAGTGGGCATTAGCTACCACTGAACTGCAATAGAATTACTATGGATTAACATATTACAGGCCTATTAAAATCTAATGAGTATGCCATGATTAATATCATTATGAGGAATACCAAAGGAACTAATGATGATTACCCACTTTACAGTTAAGTACGAGAGTTTCATTATCAATGACTGGATGGTTTCTCTTGGAACTCAGTGTGGATCTGACAACATTTGCCATGTGTGGGGGGGGCACGACAACACTGCTATTTATTCAGTTGCTCGTTGGAATATGTATTTCCTTTATCACAGCCTGTACGACCAAGAGAAAGAACATTTGCAGTCCAGCTGTGTTGAAGCTGATTGAGCTCTGCCAGACTGGGAAAACAAACAACGGAGATACTTACTCTCAAATGTGTATTTATAAATGCTGGGAAACAGCAACTCTGATCAGCTGTGTCTGTAGCTGATGCAGTAGTACATACATGTGAAGACCTTCCGGGCCATATTCAGTACACCTGCTTTTCCCCATCAGGGAACCTCAGAATTTGGATGAAAGGGGGTGCTTCATCTGATTCATCCTCTTCCTGGCTGGCACCTCTTGGCAACCTAGAGAGATCTGAACTCCTTCATCCCAAGCCCGGATGTCAGCCCCCCCCCCCTTATCCCTTCCCCTTCTGTCCATGCGTCCTCCACGGGTGGTGCCAGAGGCTATCTGGCCAATGGGGTCTTCTGAGAGTTTGGGCCAGCCCTTCCCACTCCTGGGCTCAGCCTCCTCCTCCTTCTCCCTGTTCCCCCCCCCACCTCTCAGGGACACACAGGAGGCTCTCCTACCACTCCATCCTGCCTCCATGCTGCCTGCTGGTCAGCAAGATTTGCCCAGGCTCCCCATTATGATGGCAGCCATACAATGGCTGCATTGGGACCCTATTTCCCACCTGCTGGCCATCCAGGAGGCATCTACTGTGCCCTCTCCATTAGCTGGGTCAGCCTGAGGACTCCGCCCATTCCACTGGCTGCTAGGGCAGGCAGGAGTGGCCGAGACATCAACAAGGTTGGGGGTGCCTCCAAGGCTGGTTTGGAATCCAGGGTAAACAGTGGCCATGGGGAAACCAAATCCAGAGTGTCTAGAGCCGGACAATAACCCAGCTTATCTGTCACAAAAGCTATTCAGTGTCTAGAACTAGCAAGGGGAACAGTTGCTTAGATGGATGCTGTTATGTTCTATTATGTTATGTTGCATTGCATTGTCAGGGCTCTGGTATCCTAACTCCTTCATTCCTATTGGCTGCCGAATAAAGACTCCTTATTGGTCCTAAAGCCAATCCAAGGAACCAGTCGCAGAGTCCTGCTTAGATCCAATGAGACTGCGTGTTTCCAGTTACGATGTATATAGTTATCTGTTGGAACACTATACGTTGAGTGCCGCTCTTGCTAGAGCTGTCCCTGAGCTGAGCGATGTTTTGAATCAAAGCCTGCATTTGATTTATCATCTCCTGTCTCAGTACTTAATAGATGCTTATACTAAATAAGAGCAGTAGTCCACTTTTTTTGTGGGGGAAGGAGTCATGTCACAGTTGATATATGGCAATTCCATAGGATTGTCAAGGTAAGGGACTTTCAGAGGCAACTTGCCTACCTCTGTGTAGCAACCCTGGACTTCCTTGGTGGCCTCTCATCCAAGTACTAACTAGAGCTGACCCTCCTTAGCATCCTAGCTATAACAAGACCTGGCTACTCTGGGCTATTCAGGTCAGGGCAGATAGTGCACCTAGCTAGATTATAATTGGATATCCATTGGTAAGCTGAAATTTGCGCCTTTCCCCAGATACGTGCTGCTATGCATTTAAAAAATTCCAACTGTGCATGCAGACAGGGGTTTCTATTAAAGCTGCCTCTTCCGTGTGAAAAAGGGCACTTAAAAGAGCTCTGTGTATATAGTTGCTACACTAACCAGCAGATTTATTTTTCTCATTGCTGTCACTCAGTCAAGACTCCAGAAGTGGCAGCTGGTGAATTCTAGAGCTGGTGGACAGTCATGGGGCTACACTGTGCGCTTGTAGGTACGGGCCTGCAAGTGCCAAGGCTCGAAAATACGCATATTGCACTCTTCACACAAAACGGTAATTGTGTATATCAGGAGGAATGTGGGTAGCCTTATGATCTTGCCTTATGTTCAGTTTTAGCACCAAAACAGTAACAACAGAAAAGCCACAGTCTTCAGTCCAGCCTCCCTCCATTGTGGGAGAATATAAACTTATAAACATAGTCCAGGCTAGCCCAATCTCCTCAGATCTCAGAAGTTAAGCAGGGCTGGCCCTGGTCAGTATTTGGAAGGGAGACCACCTGAGTAATACCAGGGTCACTATGCAGAGGAGGGCAATGGCAAGCCACCTCTGAACATCTCTTGCTTTGAAAACCCTACAGGTCTGCTGCAACACGATGGCATTTTCCACCACCAGCACCACACTTTCTGTTATATGACAGACAATGCTATCCTGTGGGTTTAGACTGGAGTAAGACACTGAACTGCAGACTGGAAGGTCGGTAGCTTGGCAGTTTGAGACCTGAGTGATGTGTGATGGAGTGAGCTCCCGTCTCTGGCCCCAGCTCCTGCCAACCTAGCAGTTTGAAAGCAAGAAATTGCAAGTAGATAAATAGATACTGCTTCAGTGGGAAGATAACAGCATTCCGTGCACCTCAGCGTTTAGTCATGCTGGCCACATGACCATGGAAAAGTCTTCGTACAGCGCTGGCTCTTTGGCTTGGAAATGGAGATGAGCACCACCCCTTAGAGTTGGATTCAACTGGCTTTTGAGCAAGGGAAACCTTTACCTTTACTTTTTAACTCTAGCTGGGATTGATTCAGGTGGGATTGCCGTGTTGGTCTGAATCAGCAGAACAAAATTTGAGTCCAGTGGTGCTTTAAGACTTACAAAGTTCTATTCACGATATAAGCTTTTGTGTGAGGAAGTGTGCTTGCACACAAAAGCTTATACTGTGAATAAAACTTTCTTGGTCTTAAAGATGCCACTGGACTCAAACTTTGTTCCTCTGCCTGGGATTGTACTGTTAAGTCCGTGACTCAAAAAAGAGAATAATGGATCCAGTTGTACTACCTCTTAACTTATTTCCCCACAATGGAGAATTATTGCCTATGGGCTATAAAGATGCTTCCAATGTTATTTATATCCTTAAACTTCAACAATTCACATTTTTTAAAGCTCTGCTTTGTATGAGGATATCAAATCCACTAAACCATTTGAGAGGTTGCTATTGCAGCGGTGTTCTGCTCTTTCTAGAAAATATCAGATTTTTTTTTTTAAAAAAAACTTTTAAAAATGACTTCATATCTCATTTTATTATTTCTGAACCTTGCAGGATTTGTTCTGTTTGAAGTTTTACATCCTCATTTCCTGTCAGTTCTATTAAAATTGATTTCCGCCATGAGCAAGCGAAAGATAATACAAAATGGGTTCCTGCAAAGGGGTGAAAAAAAAAACCCTTTATCCCCAAAGGAGTCATCAAAACCCCTTCTTTTATTTGAACTTTCTTTTCCTTGTTGTTTTCCTCAGAAAAGGGCAACTTATTATTTGGCTGATTATAGAACAAACATGTCCCTCAGTGCAACTGGTGAGAATCACTTAGCTGTGGCTGTGACAGGCCATTTCTATCAACTGAGGGGACCCACACGGCCTCCTATGGTTTTGGGGGAACCAGGTTTATTTTAAATGATAAACCTTCCCCTTAGTTACCAGTCATTCTAAAGGTATAGGCTCTGAGTTCGCTGCCCTGTGGTAAGTTTAGTGGTAAGCAAATAGAATACAGAGATCACTGAAGCAGGAATTGTATATTAACAACAAAGATTTGTTTGTTGGTTGGTTTGTTTGTGAGTTGGTTTCAAGGAACAGATAAGCAGCACAGGTCCCTAGGTAGGCAAAGGAGAAACTTGACTGAGGCACATTAATTTAAACTAGTTACAGCTTCAGAGAGTAGTTTGAATTTTCTTTAATTCTTTTCTGCAGCAAACAGGCTTTTATTGATAGCCATTAGGCTGGATCCTCTCTCACACACAGGATTCCACCCACACCAGCCATTTCCATTGCAAAAAATAAATATGGTAGACTCCTTGGTCTGTCATAAAGAATAATGGAAGATTAACTCTGTTTACCTATCAGGTCTGAGAATTAGATAGTCATGGGAGCTGTTCCAGTTGGCAGCAGAGGATAGGACCCGAAGCAATGGGTTTAAATTACATGCAGAAAGGAATCGGCTGGATATTAGGAAAAACTTTTTCACCGTCAGAGTGGTTCAAAGGTAGAATCAGCTGCCTAGGGAGGTGGTTAGCTCCCCTTCACTGGCAGCTTTCAAGAAGAGGCTGGACGAATATTTGTCAGAGATGCTTTAGGCTGGTCCTGCACTGGGCAGGGGGTTGGACTAGATGGTCTGTATGGCCCCTCCCAACTCTTATGATTCTATAATTCTATATCATTTGCCATTTTAAAGTGCAAAGACTATGGTGGAACGGTACCATGTCTCTTTCAGCAGCAATGCAAGTGAGGTGGCCTGTCTTATCTTTTATGTTTGCTGGAAGTATGATGTTCTAAGGCAGGGGTCCCCAACCTTGTTGAGCTGTGGGCACCTTTGGGATTCTGGCACAGGGCGGTGGGCACAACCACAGGAGGCAGAGCCACACATACACAGAGGAAACCCCAAGTGCAGAGGACAAGGAATAATTTTTTTTAAAGTACACTGAGAAAAAGGAGTGAGAGAGAATAAAACTAACACTATAGGGCAGCTATCGGAGAAACATTATTTTAGCCTGCAAACCCAATCAGATTTCCAGTGGCTAATCAGGGTCTCACCTGGCCCCAGCCATTTTCTACAAGCATTTGGCGGGCACCTGGAAAGGTGTCAGTGGTTGCCATGGCATCCACAGGCACCATGTTATGGACCCCAGTTCTAAGGCACCTCCATTCACAAAAAGCATGAGGCTGCACAGTGGAGCAAGAATAGCGCAAAGAAGTGGGCAAAATTATCTTCCAGGACAAACAAAGAGTGTCTTAAAGGTAATGGTAATGATTATTGCTTTTGGACCATTATGGAGGACATCTGAGGCCTGAGCTCTGCCATGCCAACCCCCGATTTATCTCAGAAATAATTCTATAAGAGTCAAATCTACATTCTCTGGTATGGGTAAGAAGGATGTAATCAAATATAAGCCTTCTCAGGCCGACTCTAAATCAATCAATGTGCTACTTACTTCAGCTAAACAGAAAAAGGCAGGAAAGTCGGCCCTCACAAATAACCTCAGAATGGCTACCAGTCTCTCAGAAGAGTCACCAGTCACTATGAATGCCACAACTCACTCCCTTGCCACTCAAAAACTGGAAATACTAGAAAGTATATCTGAGTTTCTTCGCCCCCTGAATTATAGACTTAATGAGATCCAACTAGCCTTACAGCTAGTTGATAAAATGGCAGAAGGTGCTGTGGAAATAAACATTACTAACCAAAATGAAATCCCCACACTGCGAGAGAATGAGACTCAAATGGGGGAGCAGATTTTAAACCCTGAGATGGAGGCCCATTGACTGAGGGCCTTTCTGCATTCTGATTTTCATCACTTGTGTGTTCCTATTGCTTCAGGGTTCTCCCTCCATGTGTTTTGCTCTCTCTAGTAGTCCCAGAGGGAGCAAAACACATATGGAAAAGAGGGGGGGGGGGAACCTCAAAGCAATAGAGACAAATGAGTGACAAAAATGAGAATCTTAAACTTAGAGGCATTAAAGAGAAAGCTGAGGGGTCCACCTTGTTGTCTTCATATATATTTGGTTAGCATCTGTGATTACTCTGGATGAGAGGTTGGCACCAGCAGTGGCTAATGTCTATTGGAGAGGTCCCATTAGAAAAAACCCTGTCTCAAGTCCAAGAGACATTATAATCACATTCGTAGATCATCATACTTGCAAACAAATATTAGAAGAGGCTCGGACCCACGGTTTCTTACTTCATCACGTGGACTGGATTTCAGTATTCCCGGATCTTCCCCAGGAAGCCCTGGCAATTCATAAAGAACTAAAATCAACAACGAGAAGCCTAATTGCTGCTGGCATAAAATACACATGGATTGCTCCGTGTAAAATTCACACATCACACATAATGGAAAAATTTCTGTATTCTTCAGATGGTGACAGTGGTGTGCCTTGCTCCGTACCTTGAATATCCATCAAATTGAAGATCAACCCATGGAGGATCAACAGAGACATATCCAGAAAAGAAAACCTGCTTTGCAAAACACCCCCCCCCCCAAATGGAATAAGATCCCCATATGTATGATTTCATGAAAAGCAATCACACAGAGGCTGAACACTATATCTCTAGTTCTTATTTACTAGTTTCTGCATTGGTGCTATGTAACTTTGAAACATTGTTATTATTTATGTCTGAGAGGAGGGGGTCGGGGTAGGGATTATCTAATTTGTTCTAGTTTTTAGACAGAGTTTCAAGGTTCCCTGTAGGGAGATGACTAACTTGCTCTCAAAGTTTTAAAGTTCAGGATAGACCTTTCCCCTGTTAGAGGAGTTGGGGGGATTTAGAGCGATTCTAGGAAGGTAGGGGGCTTTTAAAAAATAAAAAAGGAATATATTTGAATATATTATTTTAGTCATTGCAATCAATTTGAAATAGGTTACATTCATCGTAACTAAAATATAGTGTAGAGGTTTTTAGGCTAATTAATTTGGGGGCTGTAATAGGGTGGGTAAAATATTCAAAATACTTGAAAATAGTAATTTACATATAATGATAAGTTTTCTTTATTTTTTTAGTGATAAAGAATTTCTAGTAAAGGTTAGACTTGCTTAATACTTAAGTGTTACAAAGTTATACTGGTTAAAATGTAACTTTTTAGCTTCTTTAACTGACTATCTAAATTACTGCATCAAGTTTAATTAACTATTTTGTTAAAGACACTGAGAGTGATTCACTAGAAGAACAAGTGATATTTTTCACACATTTAGTTTCAATTTATGATGCCAGACACATCAAACTCAATCAGATTTTTAACTCTTAATGTTAGAGGTCTAAATAATACCATTAAATTGAAAATGGTAATTACGGGTTTAATTAAACTCAAACCCTATGCAGTTTTTCTCCAAGAAACTCATTTAAATTCCAATTCTCACCTATTGTCTAAATTTAAATGGTTTCAACAACAAATATTAGCTCCTGGTTCATCAAAGTCCAGTGGAGTACCCATATTACTACCCAGAAAGTTTAACTTTTATATAGAAAACACTGAAATTGATCCTATGGGATTGTATGTCTTTGCTAAGGGTTGGCAGAGGACCAAAAACTCACTCTGGCCTCATTATAGTCTCCAAACTGATTTATAATCATTTCTCAGTGAAACTCTGACTAAACTTTCTAATTTTCTACAGGGTGAGATCTTTATAGGAGGAGGCCTAAACCTAGTGACAAACAACTATCTTGACAGATCATGCCATTCCAATCATACTTTAAGGCAAAATCTTATTCTGATACAGGGCAAATTGACTTGTTTAATCTATATGATGCTTGGCATCACCTTCATCCCAAGTAGATAGACTATACCTTCTATATTTCAAGATATTACTCTTACAGTACAATAGACTTCTTGATGGTTCCTTCAACTTCAGTCAATAAGCTAACTTCATCAACCATAGGTCCTAAGCTGTGATCAGATCATTCTTGGATAGATTGTGTGCTCACATTAAATGAATTAAAACATACCAGACATTATTAGTGCTTCAACAAATCACTTTTATTTAATGAATTATTATTCAAAGATATAGAAACTCAAATCTCAAACTACTTAAAAATAATCAACACAGAGGATTCTTCCCCAAACTATGTTTGAGATGCCTTAAAGGCTGTTTTGAGAGGATTCCTGATTTCCAAATCTTCTTTTCTGCAAAAAAAATAAAAATAAAATAAAACAAGATAAAAAATTATAGAAAATAACTTGACTTACTTAACACAATGATATTTGAATAAATCCCCCCCCAAACCCTGAAACTCCTTGCATGGAGGGTTAGAAATAATGTGATTCTAGACTAATACACCTATTCAAAGACTCAAGGGGTATCTTAAACTCAAAGACAAATTCCATTATACAAATATTTAAGGAATATTATCAAAATCTTTACTAGTCCACAAACCCAAGTAGAAACTCAACTGATGCTTATTTTAAAGCAATACACCACCTTAAATATATCAAAGAAGAACACAGACTACTTTTGGAACAGCCAATCACAATTAAAGTTTCTCCTCAAATCTCAGAAGCTAAGCAGGGTCAGCTCTGATTAGTATTTGGATGGGGAGACCCCCAAGGAAGTCCAGGATTGTGAGGTAGAGGCAGGCAGTGCTAAACCACCTCTGAACATCTCGTGCCTCAAAAACCCTATGAGGTTGCCATAAATTACCTGTGACTTGATAGCAACACACCCCCCAACTCTGCCTCTGATGGCTCTGCAGATCTGTTACTTTATAAGATAAGCTTTTGAGAAACACAGCTCTCTGTGTCAGATGCAGAAGTGAGCTGTGTTTCTCGAAAGCTTATGCTACAATAAAGTTTGTTAGTCTTAAAGGTGCTACTGAGCTATTTACTGTTTTGCAGCAACACACTAACACTGCTAACTCCTCTGGATCTATTACTTTGTAAGGGGCCTCAAAATGCCTTTTAATGTTTGCTGTAACAGACTAGCACAACAATCTTTTGGAAATTTGACAATGTGGGAACTGGCAGATGGATTTTGGAAAGGAAAAGACCGAAGGAACTTGTCCCTGAATATGTAGGAAAAATAGAGAGGGCTGGAATTTGTAATTCAAGTCAGATTAAAGGCTTCACTTGCAGGAAGGGGGAATCCGTCTTCCTTCCTCTCTGAGAGTACCAGAGCCTTCCCCTTCAACTCTGAGCTTCCCAGACAGATGGCATATGCAGAAAGATGTCTTCAGCTCTCTCTTTTAGAGAGGTCCCTGCCACCTAGTGGTGTCTTGTGGTCCCCAAGCTTTTGCCTACCTTTTACAAGAGAATAATTTAACGCCACTTCTCACTTCTGCACCATATCTACAGGGCGTGAAATTAGTTCCAGCAAGCAGCTAATAAAAATATTTAGCAATTCGCTAGTCCTTAAATCGGCAGCAGAATGTATTTTTTTCATTTGCATCAGTGCTTGTTTCTTCTACTTCTAATATTTGATAATCAAGCCAAAACTGCTCTGCTAAATCTGTAAATCTCTAGGTTATATTTCTGTGCAAAAAGTTAAGGATTGATTCCCACACCTGTCATGCACTTCTTTTCCATACTGGAGGTAGAGCACAGAGCTTTGGCTTCCAGAATACCTACCTGGGAGTGCTTGTTTCCTTCTCATTTCTAAGATTTGAGGGGGGTTTGTGAGCATGTGTGCCCAAGTTATCAGTCACTATTTCAACAGACAGTGTTTTTCTGGTACCACCTCCCGGTAAATCACTGTTCCTAGTTTATCTTTTGGAAGATGTCTTGTTAAGAGTGCAATTATGCACTCAAGTGGATCTTAGCGCGCAGACATGCGTTTGCTGTCCTTCAAACTTCCGCCCTAAGTCCTCGAAGTTAAAATCCTGAGCCCAGTTTTGTACTTTTACAGAGCAACCCTAAACAGATCTTCTTGGAAGTAAGTCCCATTTTATTCAGTGGGGCTTACTCCCAGGAAAGTGGTTTTAGGATTGCATCTTTAGCCATAGCAACCCTGCAATAATGTGTTGAAGGAGCAATGGGAAGCCTGATGTGCATGGATCTCTCCATACAAGTGGCTGACTATGGAAATACCCTGTTTGCTAGAGGTGCACTTTTCAAGGGGAGAGAATCTAAGAAACTGAATCTCTGCCCTGCTGTCCATTCACACTGAGAGCCTAATTCACAGCGGAGGCTAGTGTGATGGATGATGGATGGGAGGTGCCTGTGCAGTTGCTTCAGTTAGCCGTCATTCTCCTAGCCAGAGTTTGGTAGCCAGAGATTAGGCATTTTTGCAGCCCTGCCCTACTCCAGACAACTATTCTTCTCTGTTCTACTGAAGCCCCTTAGTGCATGGAAGTTGAGTGCATGCAGCAAGAAAAGAGGTTGAAGATAATCTGAAGGGGGATAAGCAAAGGATGGATGAAACTGAACTAGGACGGACCTTCAGCATGCACAGACGGTGCCAGGGAAAGATAAGTGGGGTTTTCACCAGATGCAAACCCTACTGGTCAGAGATCAAGCTGTATTCAAGGGAAACATCTCCTGAAGCTGCTGAGGGACTAGGGAAGTTCAGTATCTCAGCATCCCTCACACAAGACCACTCAAGATTGCTGAATTCCTCCTATATGAAAGGATTCAACTTGTGTCCACTTTTAGGAGGTGGCCTAGCATGCCTCAGCCCTGAGACCAGGGTGTGTCCCACTGCCCTCCACCTTTGCAGTTCAACTCCATGCAAGAGAAGGTGGGCTCCTTGACTGGGTGTGTTCATGAATGGAAAAAAAGGGTTGGGTGATACTGAAATGTGTTGAAAACAAGTGGAGCAGCCCTGAGACAGGCTCATTTGCAAAGATGTACATATAAAGTTGCCAGGTCCCACCTGGTCACCAGCAGGGGATGGGGACAGGGTTGCCAGCTCCAGGTTGGAAAACTCCTGGAGATTTGGGAGCGGAGCCTGGGGAAAATGGGGACATCAGTGGCATGCAGTGCCATAGTGTCCACCCTCCAAAGCATCCATTTTCTTCAGCAGAAGTGATCTCTACAGTCTGGAGATGAGCTGTAATTCCAAGGGATACCCAGTCACCTTTGCATAGAACATTGCAGACGTCTGTGCAAGGAATGATCTTGCAGTAGTCTCTCCCCTCCCCACACACCATTTCGCAAGGAAAAGACCACTGTAGATGTAAGGCATAAATTGGCTGCCTGTGTGAGAAAATGGTATGAGTGTGTGTGAATATGTGTAAATTTATTTTTTTCCCTCCACTGTAAATTAAAAAGAAATCAGAAGCTTTCTGTTGGCACATGACACAAATCATTGTTCAGACGTATAGCCTCATTCTAAGGGAAGGAATTAGGTTATGTTTGCAAAAACATCTCTTTCCAGGTTCATGATATGCTGTGTTTCAGGGCATAACACTTTAACCTAGGTGGACCCTTTCAAAAGGTGTGAGATCTGGTTGCTTGAGGCTTCTCTCCACATCGCTGTTCAAACATTTAATATGTAGCAAAACAAAACAGAAATCCAAGGACACCTTAAGCACTAACAAAAACAGATTCCAGCATGAGCTTTTGTGAGTCAAAAAGCTCATTTCACCAGATGCACATTTAGTATTATTACTGTTGTATGAGGACCTCACTTTTCTCCCCAAGGGGGGCTCAAAGCAGCTTACAATACTGTTCTCCTCTCCTCCATTTTATCCTCACAAACCCTGTGAGGTTTGGTAGGCTAGCACAAAGTGGCTGGCCCAAGGTCACCCAGTGAGCTTTCAGGGCAGTCAGGATTAAAGTCTGGGTCTTCCAGTTCTTAGTCCAGCACACTAACCACTACACTATGCCCCCCTCCCCTTTTGTGACATCCCCTTTCTGTTCTTTGCAGCTTTTAGTATAAATGAATTGTGTATCTCTTCTGACTGGCCACAGCCCTCCAGAATCTTATGTAGAGAAATGTATTTCTCAGCCCTATTTACCCAGGATATTTTTCACTGGCAGTTCCTGAAGAAGGAGAGTCCTGTTGGGTTTCCTGGCTAGCTGGCCCTTCCCAACCAGCCTCTATCAGTGGCCAGCCACCCTCCAGAAAGGGCAAGAGAGAGAACATGGACCTATTTATTGGGCAGCAGACAGAGCAGCAGTTGTACCCTGTGGATCCTACCTTATCAGGTTTTCATGGTGTGGCTTACTTCATTTGTTGCTGTGAGCTGCCTGGTGAGTTCTTAGAAGAACTAAGATAGAGATCTCTTTCAAAAAATAAATAATCAACGAGCAAACATTGATAGAGATAAAGAGAACCCAGAGCTTCCTAGACCTGAATGGAAAAGTTGTCCATAGTTTCTGGACAGAAGTAAAACAGGGAAGCAATCTAACTCTACAGTGTGTTAAATGAAAGTTCCCAATGGCTTATTTAGAAAATTCATTTATTTAGAAAATTTCTGTGCTGCCTGTCCACAGAACTTGCTTAAGGCAACTTGGAATAGTTGCATACCACCAAATATCGAGGGCAAGGTTACGGATCTTTTGATATTTAGCAGCTAATCAACTAGTGAGTGACACATATCCATAAATGCATTGCCACATGGAATTTTTTCTTGCAGTTTCTGATGACCCTTAGTGCTTCTCAAAAATAATGAGGTTTGATTCATCTCTTCAGCCACTTTATGTTTAATCTACACTGCAGATGCTCAGTTTTTCTCCTCTTCCCTCTAACTGGTCTGATTTTTTTGGTTTGTTTTCTTTAATCTAGGCAAAAATTCTAAGCAGGTAGTCTATACAGAAGCAAGTCCCATGTTAATCAGTTGGGTTTCTTTCCAGGAAAGTGTCCTTAGAATTTCACTATTAGTCTCTTGTTGATTGCCGTATGTTAAAAATCAATTTAAAATATTGGTATTTAACAACAAACTGGAGATTGAATGTTGGAACCTCCCGGAAGCCTATGCTTTATCACTGGCCTATGGAAAACAAAAGAAGTCAAGGAGGTGAGCCCAGGACACTGAGAAGGTGGTGAAATGAGAGCATCTATAAAGAAATCATATCCTAAAAGAAACAAGCAGATACACAGAGACTGAGTGCGATTCCGCATTGGCTTTTCCCTCCATTGTTTTACAAAACCCACGTTGGAAGTTGGAACAGAAATTTCCCTCTGCATTGCATGCTCTCTTTCACTTTCTTTGATCATTGGATTTTATGGTACCCTCCACACTGCACACCACTTTCGCTTTCTTTGACCATCGGATTTTATGGTACTGCATAGATTTATGGCAGTTCAGGGGTGACTTTGCGGTCAGTACAGCGTTGCCCCAAGGTATTTGAATGTGGTTTTGAGCTGCACTTTTTCCTCCCCATTGAGAAAATGTGGAGCAAATGCCAGATGCAGAACCACCCTGGCTGTAGGTATCTGCAGCACTGATACAATTAATTAAACAACCTACTGCATCTTGAGGGTTAAATTTGTCGGAGGTATTCATGGGTTTTCTCCCATGCTTTTTATTGGGCAGCAGCCAATATTATATTTAGAGAGTCTGCTTTGTCAGATGCAAGGGCTATTTCATATGCTGTGAACTAACGCAGCTAAAAAAATTTAAATGATTATTTTGTTTTCCCTGAATTATTTCCTTCATTATTTCACTGTATATAAAATTGTGCCTGCAACTGAAAAATGTGGATGTGGAACATGAGTAGCTTAAGGTACAATAATGTATTAGTCACTAAGGAGCAAAATACACATTATCTTGAGGATCTGTGGTTGGTTGGACCTCCAAATGTGTAATTTAGCTGTAAAATGCCATCACAGGAGGATCCAATATGGATCGGGAGGTTAATGGACTGGGAAAGGACTGGGAAAAACTTACTCTTTCCCTGTACTGTTTCCAAGATCAAAACTGCTCCTCTCTCCAAAGGTGGCTTTGGGTAAGGGGCACAATATTATTGATAAGTATTATTATTATTGATAATGTGATGTTGTTTTTATGGTTTATTTTATTGCTCTTATTTGTGAACCACCTTTAGCATGTCCCTGGACAGGAGGCCAGTAAATTTTCTGAAGAAATAAATATAGGTTCCTGTTATGGTTGTCGACATCCTGGTGGGGCCTAGAGATCTCCCAGAATTACAGCAGATCTCTAGACTATGCGGATAAGTCCCCCTGGAGAAAACGGCAGCTTCAGAGGTCCTGGCCTTCCCCAAACCCCACCCTCCCCAGGCTCTGCCCTCAAATCCCCAGAAATTTCCCAACATGGAATTGGTAGCTGATGGGGAGGAATGGGGTGAATAGCAAAATCTCTCAAGCCAAGCAGATGATAGCTTGCTTCTTGATTCTGGCATGCTCACCGAGAGATTTTACTTTTGCTTCTAGAGATCTTGGGAAGGAATCAGAAGCCCTTGAAACTTCAGGTCAGATCCTGAGAGGAGGCAACTCTGTATCTTTATAGGGTTGCCAGCCTCCAGGTGGGGCCTGAGGATCTCGCACTTTTACAACTGATCCCCAGCTGACCGAGGTCAGTTCCCCTGGAGAAAATGGCTGCTTTGAAGGGTGGACTCGATGGCATTGTACCCTGCTGAGGCCCCTCCCCTCCCCAAACCCCACTCTCTCCTGGTTCCACCCCAAAGTCTCCAGGTATTTCCCAACCCAGACATGGCAACCCTATATCTTTAGGATGCTTGATCAGTACGCTGCTTGGTTGGTCGTGTGTGTGTCTGTCTCTGTGTGTGTAAACTTCAGGGAGGCTGCTAAAAACAAGGGGATTAGCAAGCTCCTGGAGGCTGTGGGACTTGTGGATGGCCTGGGGTTGCATATTATGCAGGTCTGACCATTCTTGGGGAACTAAATCATCCTGTCTCTCGGGGGTGGGGGGGAATGAACAGATCACCCGTATTATTTTTCCTCCTATAATAAATGGTTAACGTTTTCTCCTTCTTAAAGACCTCCCGAAACCTATAAAGAACCAAGGAATCGAGTGTCTGAGAAATGGCAACACACTTTTTTTTTTTGCTAGACTTTGAACTATTGAAATGAACCCCCTTCCTCCAAAATTAAAAATATATGTATAATTATATTAAGATCATGGAGACAGGCCTGCTTTCATAAAAGCACAATAAGAGCCAGGGGAAGGCTCGAAGGTTTGATTTCCGGCCGTCCTGCCTCATTTTGTCAGCCCCACATCGGAGACAAAAATCCCGACTATGGGAAAACATTTATTAAATGGAAAGTAGCAAGAACGGAGCCTTCCAGCCTCGCACAATGGCATTTCCCCCTCCCCCCCACCTTCCTGTTGGGCATGAGAAGCCGCTCTCCTGAATGCAGGCTGCTCAGACAGTAACAATGCAATTTGCTATTTTTGTCCAACCCACTTTCTTTCTATACAATTCTTGTTAATTAAAGCATCCTTTGCCGAGTGTCAAACCAGCGCTCTGATCACCTTGCACTGATTGTGATTACATGTTTGTATGCTATGGCAGATTCTGGAGGCAGAAACAAAATGGAGGCAGGTGGGTGTTCCAGACTCAGCACCTGAGAGCTTCCCCAACCTTGTAAATCAGCATCCCAAGACCTTCGGCTAGCCTTCGATATGTGGGAAGATAAAATAATTTCTCCTTGTGTGGGTTGGATGCGGAAAGCGGCTCAATGTTCTCCCTTTCGTAGCATTCTCTGCCCCCTAATAGCACAGTTGCCAGGCTGCAACCCAGATAGACATATCTCTTTAATTGCTCCACAGCAGTGGGAGGTGTTGCAACACCCACCATATTCTTCCACTGGTCCCTTTATACACGGTGCCCTCATACCTTCCCCAGCAAATAAGGGCAGTGGTTCCTTGGCAGGCTACATGAGTTTCTTCTAGTTAAGGTTGCCAGTCTCCAGGCGGCACCTGGAGATGCCCTGCTATTACAATTGAACTTCAGATGACCAAGATCAGTTCCACTGGAGAAAACGGCTGCTTTGGATGGTGGTCTCTATGGCATCATACGTTGCTGAGGCTCCTCCCCTCCCCAACCCCAGCCTTCCTAGGCTCCACCCCCAAAATCTCCAGGTATTTCCCAACCAAGAGCTGGCAACCCTGCTTCTAATATGTCCTAGGTTCAGTCCTCAGCATTGCCAGTTGAAGGATCCCAGATAACAGACTTGGGAAAGGCTCCTTGCAGAGTCATCTTGGAGAGTCACTACCAAGCTGGACAGACCAACAGCCTGCTTCAGAGTAAAACAGTATCCTTGGTTCAGGTGGGTGTTGCATGTTGGTCTGAAGCAACAGAATAAAGTTTGAGTCCAGTGGCACCTTTAAAAACAACAAAGTTTAACTCTGAGTATGTTCTATTGGGAATAGGGCAGCCAGTCTTCAGTTGGGTCTTGGAGTTCTCCTGGAATTCAACAGATCTCCAAAGATCAGTTTGCCTGGAGGAAACGGCAGCATTGGAGGGTGGACTTTACAGCATCACATCCCTGCTGAGCTCCTTCTCCTCATACTCGGCCCTCCACAGGAACCACACTCAAATCTCCAGGAATATCCCAAGCAGGAGTTTGCAGCAACCCTTGGTGGGAAGCAGTGGCTTAGTTTGCAAGAGGGGAGGAAAGAACAAGAGGAAAAAGTCACATTTGTATAACCTTTCATCAAGGAGAAGTCTTCGGGTGGTGATCTGAAAACCTTGGGCAAGTCTGTGTACACATTCTTTTTAGTCCACTCTTCATACACAGGGTTCGGGGCAGTATACATGATCTCGCCACATTTGGCCCTCACAACAACCCTGTGAAGTAGGTGAGGCTGAGAGAGAATGACTGGCCCAAGCTTACCCAAGTAGTCTTGGGGTTCTAGTTAGACACTAACTGCTACACTTTCAGTCATCTTTCAGCAAAGCCTATCTGACATGGCTGCAATGAGAACACACTGAGGCAACTTCAGGTCTACTACTTTGCACAGTTTAGGCTGACGCTACATGTTGGTGGGAGACCCAGATGTTCGATCCCAGGTTAGGGTTGGAAAATACTTGGAGACTTTGGGGGTGGATCCAGGACAGGGCAGGGTTTAGGGTGGGGAGGGAAGGGGAGGGGAGAGGCCTCAGCATGGTACAATGCCATAGAGTCCACCCTCCAAAGCAGCCATTTTCTCCAGGGGAGCTGATCTCTGTCAGCTGGAGATCAATTGTAAAAGCAAATCTCCAGGCCCCACCTGGAGACTGGCAACACTAACCCAGGTTTGTCCCAATCACATATCATTTTGTGAGCATGCTCCAGGGAAGCTGAAACCTTCCTCTTCCTATGAAGATTACTTCTGCACAGAGGGCAGGGAGAGAAGAGACCAGGCAATGGACCAGGGGGGAGGTGAGTGAGTAAGCATGCAAGCGGAGAGGGTTCTGCTCCTCTCACCCAAGTGTCCCTTTCAGTTTTAGGATTGTTTTTGCACCACAGGGGCAAGTGGAAGAACAGGATTAAAGCAAAACTTAGTATTTTTTTCAGGGCACAGGAGGGCAATGGTGGTAGAGGTGGAATAATTAGACTAATTTGGAGTATCTAGCTGAAGTTACCAGACCAGCTAGGAAGGAAGGACAAAGCTAAACCATATTTATTGAGAAGTTCTAACTTTCTAGATCAGGGGTCCCCAACCTTTTTGAGCCTGCAGGAACCTGTGGAATTCTGAGACATGAAGGTGAAGGCAACTACAAAATGGCTGCCCCATGGGGGTGGAGCCAACAACAAAATGCCACAGAATGAGGTCATGCATAACTCTAATAGTAACTCCTCAAAATTTCAGGCAGAAGCTCTGTGTTGACAGGATGCCTTTCAGACTAAACATATTTTTTAAAGTATTTTCTTCCATACAGACAGCTTAACTTCAGTGCAGGTCCTTGTGCTGTGGTGGCACCTGTTGCTAAAGCAACTTAAAAAAAAAACTCCTCAGGCAATCACCTCTTCAGCGGCCAACTGGAAGTCCTGCTGGGCAAAAGCCCTCCTTGGCCCTGCCCAGTTTCTAAAAATACTTGGTTGGTGCCAGAAAAGGTCTTGGTGTGGGAGTCTAGAGGGATTGGGGTGGGTGGGGGGGTCACATAATAGTAGATAGTGAGTGAAGACTTTTTTGTTTTCTTTGCCATTCCCTTACTGACCCTTTTGTCTCTTTATGTTTTCACTGTTGTTTATATGCGTGTGTGTTTGTGTGTGTGTATTAATTTTCAGTGTCTTTTTAACTGTTCACCCTAGGAGCCTGAATTGAGTGGAAAGGTGGGATAAAACTGTGAAATATAATGTAATCAATCTTTAGGTGTGATAGGTGGCATAGGTCCCGTTCAAACGGGCAGGTAATCCCATCATTGGCCTGGTTCTAATTTGATCTCCATCTTCTTAATCCAGTGTTGCACAACCAGACAGCCCCCCCCCCCCCGTGAATCACTTTATCGTGCACGGACTCCGCCATGGATTTTCTAGACGGCATCCACCTGAAGGAGCCGCGCAGACGGTTTAAAAAAACATCTGTTTGCACATGCACATATGTGCCTCACCGTCTACTTGTTTTTCTGCGCATGCACGGACTTGGACGTTAAAAGCACCTCCAGTGGTACCTTCCTCTAGGTACTATTTAAATTAACAAAGTTCATAAGTTTCACGGGCCCTTCAGAAACATGAAATTGTTTGAATGGAGCTCTGCAGCTATCGCACGTTTATGTGCATACCGCTAACAATGTTTTAAGATGGCGTCCCTTCGGGATGGTCTGGAGTCAGACCATCCCTATGGGCTGATTGTGCGCTGGTGGAATGACCAGACTGGGGGGGGGGGGGAGTCTGCCATTGGCCCATCAGCAAGCTTTAGACCGAACTTTCACCACTATCTTTTTAGTACGGCTCCCTGGCGGGGATTGACAGGCTGATCACAGCAGCGGCATGTTTCCCAGATGTCGCTGTCTGGACGTGCCCTTTAAATCCACCAGGCACTCGTGCCTGGGTCGGATCAAAAGAACCGTCTGACCGTGACCATAAACTGGAAAGCAAAGTTAAAAATATGATACATAAAAATTTTCCTCCTGTCATGAAGACATCCCAGCCTCTGATGGTGTCACTGTGGCTTGTGCATAGTTGGAAGGTCCTCTGCTTCTGAATGTTTTGGTGAGGTTCTCACATATAAACAATCTCAGTGGAACAGAGCATTCTGCTTGACAGAATAGAGTACGAGCTGTGGAATGCCATTTTAAGAAGTAAGTGTACACTGAGGGAATGGTATATTTGTTTTGTTAGAACTGGTTTTCTATTTTCTGTTGCCACAATGCTTCTAACAAGATGCAACATCAACTGCTATTATTTCTGGGAAAGATGCTTAATTTTACACCCTTTAATATATATTTAAGTGCTCTGATGTACCTCACAGTTCCATCACTTGATTGTGCCTGCAAGATAAGTAGAAATACAAGGATCTAGCCATAATGGAGGAGCGAGTTTACATTGCTTATTGCGGATCAACAAATTCCCATGTGGCTTTGATGTTTTGTATCTACAATATAGAAGTAAAATAACAGATCAAAATAACTATTTAAAAAGCCCTTTAAGAACCATCAACATTTAGGCAAATTATTGAATAGCTTAGCAGAGATTTTGTGGAAAAGAAGATGGGAAACTTTTACTCAGTGTTCTGTAGGGATAAATAAGATGTCATTTCAATGGCTGTGAGGTTCAGGGCCTCAGAAAACTCCAGAAAACGGGACCAATTAGGCAACCAGAGATGCCTAATTTGGGGAACATGCGTGAAACAAAAAGAACAGTGAGGAAGACAGTGTGTCTGACAGGTAAATTCACTGCCTGTATAAACTTGAAAAAGGTCAAAATAATCTTTCATTTTCACAAAGTAAAACCTTATTCTGGAAGCTGTCGTAACATTAGCATTTACCGGGAACTGGTTACCTCAGGGCATTTCTTATGAAGTTCTGGCAGATCCACCCAGTAGGAGCTATAAATTGTTCCCAGATAATGGATGTTTGGCAGCTTTAGGTGAAATGAATTTCATAGGGCTGGAAGGTTGCCTGGGGTGGCCTGTTCCAACCCCACTGCAGTGAGGCAGAATCCAGGGCAAGGTCTGAAGGTGCATGATGCACTAACCTTGCTGAAGTTAAGTAGGTCTGGGATTAGTCAGTGCCTGGGTAAGGAACAGCTGAGGAACCCTATATACATTGCCTTAGCTCCAGGGTAGTAGGCTGCCTACCTCCAGGCGCTTCCTGGAGATCTCTCGAGATTACAACTGATCCCCAAACAACAGAGGTCAGTTCCCCTGGATAAAATGGCTGCTTTGCAGGGTGGACTCTATGGTGTTCTATCGTGCTGAGGCAGGGCCACCAAGAGTGGGGAACGGGGGTACAAAATTCCCAGGGCCCAAGTCAGCTTGAGGGCCCAGGAAGCTAGAATCGTTATGCACTCAACCAGTGCCCTTCAAGGCGGGGGTGGGATGTGGGGTTTGCTTTTAGTACAGTTCTGCACTGCAGCCACAAGGGGAGCAGGCAAGACAGAGCAGAGCAAACAGAAAGAAGCTCTGACTTATACTGATGCTGTTTGCAGCTGTTTCTTACAAGCGATTTTTATTTTGGGAAGTTCTCCATGCTTGCAAACTTTTTAAAGCTACAGGGCTGAGGAAACCATTTTCCTATCACAAGTCTTTAATAAACTCAGCAACCTACCTGGCAAGCCTTCATTCCCCCCCTCCCCCCCATCTAATTCTTCTGTGTTTGTTCCCACCCTAGCTGGGGAGTTAAAACATACTGAATAGCAACAGAAAACCTCTGTGTCAAGTTAATATTTCCTCCCTACACACACACACACACACGAGAATCATAGAATCACAGAGTTGGAAGGGGCCATACAGGCCATCTAGTCCAACCCCTGCTCAATGCAGGATTAGCCTAGAAGAGCATCCCTGACAAGTGTCTGTCCAGCCGCTGCTTAAAGACGGCCAGTGAGGGGGAGCTCCCCACCTCCCTAGGCAGCTGGTTTCACTGTTGCACATCTCTGACTGTAAAAAAGTTTTTTTCCCTAAGATCCAGCCAGTACCCATTCTTATGAGTCCTATCCTCTGATGCCAATGGGGACAGCTCCCTACCCTCCTCTAAGTGACAGCCCTTCAAATACTTGAAGAGAGCAATCATGTCATGTCCCGTTTCCCCCCCCCCCACACACACCAATCAGCCTCCTTTTCTCCAGACCAAACATTCCCAAGTTCCCAACCTTTCCTCATAGGGCTTGGTCTCCAGGCCCCCGATCATCCTTGTCACTCCTCTGTCCACATCCTTTTTGAAGTGAGGCCTCCAGGACTGCACACAATACTCCAGGTGTGGCCTGACCAATGCAGTGTACAGCAGGACTATGACATCTTGCGATTTGGATGTTATGCCTCTGTTGATACACCCCAAGATCACATTAGTCTTTTTTGTCACTGCATCACACTGGCTGCTCATATTTAACTTGCAGTCCACCCATACCCCAAGATCTTGTTCATACACATTGGTACCCCAAAGTGTATCCCCCATCCAGTATGCGTGTTCCTCATTTTTGTTACCCAGATGTAGAACTTGGCACTTATTCTTGTTAAATTGCATCTTGTTCACACCCACGTACCCACTTTTCCAGGGTGTTCAGATCTCATTGAATTCTATCTCTACCTTCTGGTGTGTTTGCTGCTTCTCCGAATTTGGTGTCATCTGCAAATTGAATGAGTAGCCCCTCCACACCCTCATCGAGATCATTTATAAAAATACTGAAAAGTATCAGCCCCAGAACCAAGCCCCATGGCATCCCACTGGACATCTCCCTCCATTCAGATGAAATGCCATTGACAACTACTCTTCGAATGCAGTTCTCCAACCAGTCCAGTCTTTGCACACATTGTGATTTATATTTATTTACATTAGAGATTTATAAATGTGGTATAGTGGATGTCTTAAGTGAATACCTTAGTTTCAGTTTATATCACACATGCTGCATAATTAATTCATTGAATAACTACTATGAGGTGACATCCATTGGTTTAGAATTCTTTAAAAGGGGATTAGGTTCATGGAGGTGGAAAAGTCCATGAGTGGTCATTAGTTATGATGACCAAATAGAACCTCCATCTTCAGGGACAGTATACTCTTGAACAAGAGTTGGGGGGGGCAACTTTTTGGGGTGGTTGTTGGATGTATTCCCTGCTGGGGATCCCCAGAAGCATGTGTCTGGCAAGCTAAGTATGGAAACAGGACATTGGACTGAAGAAGCATCTGCTGTGATCCAGCAAGCCTCTAATTTTATGGCAATGAAAGGCACAGAGCACGTAGTTATCTTATGCTTATTCTTGCAATATTTTAAAAATATTATTCAGTGATCCTACTGCTCTTTCTCTGCATCTTTAAATAGGCTGCTGAATTATTGAAGTGTGTGGGAAGACAGGAGACTGCAGTTCTTGAATGCTGAGGAAAAGGCATTTTGTACATGCCCCGAAGTATTTTTCTTCCAGGAGTCAGGCTGTGTTGAAAACAAACTCTTAGGCTAAGTCCTAATGAGATCGTTGCACAGACTGAGCAACTAAAAGAGACAGATTCTAGAAGGGTAGCCGTGTTAGTTTCTTGTAGCAAAACCAAAAAGGAATCTTAACATGTATTGTCATTCCAGCTTTCATGTTTAGAATCTATTTCATCAGATGCATGAACTGAACTTCAGTCTGCAGATATTGCTATACACATTGGGAAAATGTTTGTTGGTATTTTATATGCTGTTAGCCACTCCGAGCTCCATTCAGGGGAGCGGGAGCCGGATATAGATTTGATAAATACAGGGGTCATTTGGGGCAGGAGCTAGGCGCCAGCCCAGGAGTGGCACTAGGGCAGCCACAGGCCGAATCAGATTCTCTGATCTGATTCGGCCTGCTGCTGAATTGGCTGCCGGAATTTAAAAGCAGCTGGAGAAGAGGGGGTTTGAGGGAGAGGCTTCAAACTTGCAGGGTAGCTGCTGGAGCCTTTCCCCAAAATACCCACCAAGTTTCAAGAAGATTGGACCAGGGGGTCCAATTCTACAGGCCCCTAAACAGGTTGCTCCCACTCCCTCCATTGTTCTCTATGGTGGGAAAAAAGTAACGTTTTTTTCCCAGCATAGAGAACAATGGAGGGGATGGGAGAATCTGTTTGGGGGCCCATAGAATTGGACCCCATGGTCCAATCTTCTTAAAACTTGGTGAGTATTTTGGGGAAAGGCCCCAGCAGCTACCCTGCAAGTTTAGAGTCTCTCCCTCTAACCCCCTCTCCTCCAGCCCCTCATATATCCTATGAGTTTTTGCCATTGACTTCAATGGCCCATAGGGTATTATGGGGCTGAAACTGACATTCCGCCGGTGATATGTGGCATATGCTAATGAGTTATGCTAATGAGCTCCTGCACCTCTTTTTCTACGAAATGACCCCTGGATAAATAAAATAAATAATATTGTAAAGAAGAAAAGCAGTTGTAATTCCCATCAAATGCATTCTATGGAGCTATGATACATTGTAATTAACTATATATATTTAAAGCTCAAATGCAAGGAAAACAGAAAACTGAGGAAAAGCCCCACTGAATAAAATGGACCTGACTTACATCTAAGGATACCTGCTTAGGGTTACTCCCCCAAAATCTTGTAGTTAGTTCTTTGATCTACTAAGAATCTGTACCTTCAACCCGATCAGGGGTATAGATTGGACCCCTATAGAATTTTTTTTCAGCGAAATTTCAGTTGGCCAGTGGGCCCTGCTCTCCTGCTTTCTTTCCTCCTCTTTAAGGAGGTGGCAGCAGGAGAGGTGAGAATGGAATGGGAGAGCTGGAACCATTTGGATTTTAGCACCTGGGGACTAGACTCCCTTTCTAAAGCCAGTGTAGGTGCAGTGAGACAACACCATCTGGAGACTTGGTTCACTGGCCTCCTGTCCCTGGACAAAGAAACAGACTTCTTAATGGAAGGGTACTGGTCCTGGCAGTCCAGATCCTTTGTAACTAAGCAGAAGGCACTCAGCTCTAACACAGCAGTGCTTTGTCCCGAACCTACCATGTGTTTGCATATGACAAAGTCATACAGAGCCACGTTTCAACTTGAAACAAAATAATAACTGCTTTATTCTAGAAATACATACTTGACAGTGCAGAGTAGAGAAGCAGAGACAGTTTCTATGCTATCTAGCTAGCAGATGGATGCAGATGCTGAGAGGAGCATCCTGCATCTCCATCTTGGGTGCATGGAAGAGAGAGAGAGAAAAAAAAAAAGAGAAGGAAGTTGTTCTTCCCTAAAGAGTGTTGAGCTACACTTCAAAGGGAATCAGTGACAGTAAACAGGAAGATGCTTAGTGTTTGCCTATCTGCCTGCAACTCTCTGTGGTCTTCTGGAGGCTGAGATGCTGAGACATCGCATCTGGTACTTCCAACACTTCTCACATCTCCCCAATTTTCATTCCCCCATTAATGATCCTGTGAGTCTGCTTTTTTCATGTCAATAGAAATAGTAGTTTAATACCATTTGAAAGCGTCTGATGTCTCACTTAGCTCAGTGGAGCTTATTCCCAGTTAACAATTATTCTATTCACAATAACAGAAAGCCAAATGATTGTTCTGTTATGATATTTTCTCTGGATCAGGGTGATGGGGCGGGGGGGCAATGGTGGCTTTCAGCAGCTCTGTTCTGAGGTCCTGCCCAGCCCCAAACACCACCCTTCCCATGCTCCCCCCCCCAAATCTCCAGGAATTTCCCAATCTGGAGCTGGCAACCATAATATGCATGCAATAAATATTTTGTACCTGATCAGCCCACACAATATATTCTAACAGGAGTACTGTATTCCACAAAGTCTGTGAATCTGCATATTTAAAGGGACCATTGTTGTTTCTTTCTAAATATCAGTGCCATATGAAGCTTCCTTGTACCAAGTCAAACCATGTATCCACCTCACTAAAACTGTATATTCTGAACAGCCAATACTCTGAACGGAAACAGAAAGCTCTTTCCCAACAATGGGTACATAGGTCTATAACTGGAGACACCAGAGAATGAACACGGGACCTTCTGTATGCCCAAGATCAGGCCTGTAGCTACAGTGGGGCCTCTCGGGGCTAGGCCCCCTTACTTACTAGCAAGGCCCCACAACTTACTAGCAAGCCCCAAGATGTGCTGTACCACAGAGTCATGACTCTTCCAGCAATAGCCCAAGATTGCTAGGATCTGTTCATACATCAAGCAGATCTGCCCAGATTCCTCCCTCTTTGGGTGCCCCTGCATGGGTGTGAACAAATTTAAATGACAACAAGAGAGAGAAAGAACTATGTGAAAGCCACTGAGAACCGAGCTATCCTATTTGCCTATCATCCACTGTATAATTTGTTTCTTGGTAAGGTGCTAGAGTGTGTGATGGAAATAGCTTACATATATATTGATGATTTGTGTAAGAACATCTGTGAACAATAAAAAGAGAACTAATGGACAAAGCAAGTTTAATATATAGCTTAGCTTTCCATTCTAACCACGGTTTTAAGCAAGAGAAAACAGACATAGTAGGGTCTACCAGTATGCAATCCTCAAAGGAATCAATCATTCTAGCCATGGAAACAGACTATTCTTAAGGGAAGGTCCTTTTGGGGGAAAGGTTCTCCATGGAATTCTGCCACTTCTAAGTGATCAGTCAGGAAGGGACTTAGAAATCTTGAGTTTGTGATTATTTATGGGTCATGGGTGAGATGCTCCCACAAATTTCTAAGATGCCTTTCTTCAGCCTTTATTGTCATTTGGTTGAAAGGTCAAATGTTTCGGATTTTTTAAAAAAAACATTTGGGTCATGGAGAGGTCATTTTAAGGCAGGGTTCCTAAGCTTTATATTTCCTCCCCTGCTACATTCCCTTTCATACTGGAGAATGGAATCTATAGGCCTCCATCACTGTGGTACACCTGCTGGCACACCATGATTTGGATAGCATACATTGATTTATGGAAGGGGAGGGTCTGATTCTATTATTCACATTCCCTCCTTCCATCTCTGGGTTATCATGACCTTTCCCATCTGTACACTATCATCAAGTTATTGGTGTTTCAGAAAGGTCAGGAAACTGTAATTTGCCCTAACCTCTTTCTCCATTTCATTTCCCTCACCCACTGTTGCTCACCTTCCACCTCTTCTGAAAGCCTGTTTTGAATCTGAAAACCTTATTTCCCTGTTTTCAGAAACTCTTTGTTATGGACCACTGGATGTCTGGCTCTCTTTGAAGCTGTGTTCCCTCTGTGTCTGAATTATTTTAGAGAAGCTTATTTTAAATCTCCCTGTATGGCAAGGTATGACATGCTTTGGTTGTTCAACATGGGGGGGGCATACTAGACTGAGATTAGAGAATCTGCTTTCCTTTGCAATACTGGATGTTAAAAACATATGAAATCAAAGTCCCTCATTAGCCAACCTGAAGGAAAGGAAAATGGACAGATGGTAATTTCTTGCACGTTGATATTACAAGTGTTTCTATTTTAGATCTTTTCTTAAAGTTTTAAATGCTGAAAGCATAACAGCCATGGGGAGGTTTTCCTCTAATGAAAAATGACTGTTTAGCTAAAGGGGAGGGGGGAGAAATTATTCTAGAATGATCCAAACATATTAGAAAGGTTCATCTTAAAAATGCACATCTCTGATTATCACTTATGACTGTTTATTAGACATATTAATTTAGTAAAATATGATTCAGGAAGCATTCCCCCCCCCTTTTATTATGGTGGCTTCTTTTGTCCAGCAAAGCTTTGTCTTGTGTTGCAATCTGCTTTAAATCTATATTAAATAAAGTGTGTGTTATGGAGGTAACATTCAGCAGTCTATTTCTTGGGGTACCAACTTGGGCTTCCAGGGTGTTAGGGAGATGACTGATGCTTTCTGCTGCTGGAGGCTTGCTTCTTTGTTTTGCTTTTTTTCCAGCTGATCTGTTTATTTTTAACTCAACCTCACTGCTAGCAATCGGCAATTTAAAGTTTGCATATATTTAAATAAATTAGCATACACTTCCACCCCTCTTCCTCGCGGGAAGTGGCAAAAAAACCTACTCAATAGGGAAGGGCAAGTGGCCTGATTCGCGATCACTGCTCTGATAAAGGAAACACCACCCGCTGGTACCCAGGAGGAGTAAACATTCAGACGAGCCGGGCTGGCGATCAGTAACCCCGAACAGCCCTGGCTGATGGAGAGGGCAGGTTGATAATAATAATAAACGCAGAATGGCCGGCAGTGATTGGATGGCAGCTTTCTCAGCTACATTCCTCCGAAGTACGTTTCGGCCTCTAGTAGGCTTTGGGTTGCCCACAGCAACAGCCAATGAAAAGGAGGAAAGGCGATGGAACGTAAGTGCTGATTGGTGACGGCAGCGAGTGCGTGACTAAAACTTTGCTAGGATTGGCTACGATGTCAGCGGCAGTGGGGCGAAGATTAAAAACTAGCCGGGAACAACAGGCTTTTGTAACCTGGCTGGGCCTCCCCGGGTTCAGGTGCAAGGTAAGGAGAGGCTCATTGAATGGTTTTAGTTTTCACTGCGGGGCGTTGCTGTCCCCTGGTCGCCCTAAACTACGGAGGCTTTGCTCTTCATTGCAGATTTATTAGGAACCCTTTTGTTTGCAGAGTGTTTCCCAGTGAGTTTGTATTGTGTTCGCACAGCAACCCTGCGAGGTTCGGTTGTCACCTTTATTCCCCACCGCACCCCGATTCCTGGCGGGACTCTCCGGTGTCATTAAGAACTGTGTGGCAGGGAGGAGTTCAACAGGGGAGTTTTAATTTTAATTAATTACGGTTACAAATAATGGAACCTCATCCAGAACCTTGCTACTTCTTCCACAATTGCGGCATCTCGGTTTAGAGAAGTTGCCTGTGTGTAACTTGTCTCCTTAGCAGGTTGCTGTTCTGTAGGATCAGAATAGCGAAGTAAGGTTGCCAGCCTCCAGGTGGGGCCTGGGGATCTCCTGGAATCATAATTGGCAATAGAGATCAGTTTACCTGGAGAAAATGGTTGCTTTGGAGCGTGGTCTCTATGACATTATACCCCGCTGAGATCCCTTCCCTCCCCAGGCTCCACCCCCAAAAATCTCCAGGTATTTTCCAGCCCAGAACTGGCAACCCTATGGACAGTTGCTTCTCCTGCTAGTACAAATATGCAGTGCCTACGCATTAGGTAGGCAAACAAAACTTATCCTGTTTATCAGTTTAGCTCCTCCTCTGTGCCTTTCTGTTCAAGAACCAGTGCACACAATGAAATAGCATACAAGCCAGTATACAAAACGAACAACATTTGATTCAGTAATCAAATCCTTTTGTAAAAATGACAACCTGCTGAATTTCTACCTGCTGTGAAGGTGTCGGGGCCCTGCCAGAAAACTGCTGAGAAGCAAGCCACAGTGATTTCTATTTAGAACTAGCGTTGGTGTAGTGGTTAGAGCATGGACTAAGAACTGAGAGATCCAGGTTCAAATCCCACACCATAAATGTTTGCTGGGTGACTTTGGGCCGGTCACACACTCTCTGTTTAACTTGCCTCAGAGCCTTGTTGTGAGGATAAAATGGAGAAGAGGAGAGCAATATAAGCTGCTTTTGGTCTCCACTGCGGAGAAATAAATGAAGTAAATAAATAATTTTTGACACAAGCAGAGGTCTGCTGAATCACACCAAAGTTCCACATACTCAGCACCCTGTTTTCCATAGTGACCAGCAAAATACTCCTGAGAAATGCAGAAGCCAGTTATGAAGGCAACATCCTTCCCCTGATCTTCACTCCTCCCTTGATTGGTAAGGTAAAGATAAAAGTTTCCCGTGCTCGAAAGCCAGTTGACTCTGACTCTAGGGGGCGGTGCTCATCTCCATTTCCAAGCCGAAGAGCCAGTGCTGTCCAAATACTTTTTCCATGGTCATGTGACTGGCATGACTAGACACCGAGGCACACGGAATGCTGTTACCTTCCCACCAAAGAGGTACCTATTTATCTACTTGCAATTTCTTGCTTTCGAACTGCTAGGTTGACAGGAGCTGGGGCCAGAGACGGGAGCTCACTCTGTCACACAGCACTCGAGTCTCGAACTGCCGAGCTACCGACCTTCCAGTCTGCAGCTCAGCATCTTAACCTCTGAGGCACTGCGGCCCCTCCCTTGATTGGTATACTGCCCTAAACATGGAGTCTCCATTAGCTATCATAGCCACTGGTGCCCAAGACCTCTTCTCCATGAATTTGTCTTTTCAGGGTATATAAATCAGGGGCTTATCATCTGGTGATAGCAAATTCCGTAAGTTATCAATGTTTTTCATTCTAGGAAGAAGTCTTTGTTCTGCCCTGAATCTGCTGCTATCAATTTGGCTGGTTGAACTCGAGTCCTAGTATTATAGGGGAAGCAAAAATACATTCACTCACTGATCTGTTTACTTAGGTGTTTTGTATGCTGCCTCTGCCGCTCAACTCAGTTTATACTTTCTCGACTAATAAGTTTATATATACCTGTCACGTATATATACTTGTTAGGGAGGGGATGTAGCTCAATGGCAGAGCATCTGCTTGGCATGCAGAAGGTCCCAGGTTCAATCCCTGGTATCTCCAGTTAAAAGATCTGGCAGTAGGTGATGTGAAAGACCTCAGCCTGAGCTGCAGTCAGTCAGTAGACAATACTGACTGTGATGGATCAAGTGTCTGATTCAGTATAAGGCAGTTTCTTGTGTTCATTCCCTTTCCCACTCATCTTAAGGCCCCAAATCCTTTCCTCAGAGGGAAGATATTCCAACCATTTGAGGTCATTCTGGTTGCCTTTTTACCCTGTTTCAGTTTTGAGATAGATGTTCAAGTCAGAAAGTGAACTGATAGCAACTTTGGGACTGAAATCCACATCTTCCTGATTGAATTCTAAGTTTCTATTGACTGTTCTGTATTATGAACTCTCAAGGGTAACGCTAGCCTTTAATTGCAGATTGCCCATAGGATTGGCTGTAGCATCTATATATAGTTAAATGGGGGAGTCTAGATTGGTCGTGGTGCAAAATGGTGTAGTGTTTTAACTGTGTTGGACCATGGCCCACCTTTTTTGCTGTAGCTTTAATAAATCTCCTTGTGTACCTAAAAACTAAGAGGCACTAAGGGGTAAAATTGCTGTTTCTGAGCTTCTGCAAAACGGGAGTATTAATGATGTACTTCACATGGGTTGTTAGGAAAAACAATGAGATACATTATGTCAAAGCTAAAAATTAGTAACAGTAAAGGCATTTGAATAGGAAATTGGAATGGGCTCAGTCTCCCTCCTCCCCGTACAATTCTGCACTGGAATTTAATTATTATTTCAGAAAATCCCAACTTTTTCATGCATTGTCTGTGTGGTTTTGATATCTGATTGGTGGTGAAAAAAGCTATCAAGTTGCAGCCTCCTTACGGCAACACTGTAGGGTTTTCAGGGCGAGAGATGAGCAGAGGTGGTTTGCCAGTGCCTGCTTCTGCACAACAACCCTGGACTTCCTTGGTGGTTTCCCATCCAAGTACTAACCAGGGCAGATCCTTCTTAACTTTGGAGATCTGATAAGATGGAGCTAGCCTGGGCCATTAGGGCTGATATGTGATTACAAACCAAGATTTAAGGTGTATGTGTGGGGGCTGTGATTGATCCATGGGCAACTGGCACAAGCCAGTAGATTCTCAGCCATCATCTACTTCTTATCCATATCTAGGGTCCTTTTCCCCCCAAGAAAGAAAGAAAGACTGACAAAAGAAAGTATGCCTTCACACAATGCATAATGAATTGACTATCGCAGCCAGGGCAATCATCAGTGGCTCATATAGCTTTAGAAGAGGATTGGATAAATTCACGGCGTGCCAGTCTATTAACTGCTGTTACCCATGATGGTTAAATGAAACCCCTGTATTCAATGTACCACTGAATCCCAGGGTTTGAGGGGCAAGAGCAGGGAAAGGGTGTTGTCATAATGCTCTCCTTGTGGGCCTCTCTAGGGCGTCCCATATGTTCCTACCTGAGAATTAAGATCACAGAAAGAGGTTGTCTTGGCTGTCCTGTCATTGAAAGGACCTATACAAGACAAGGCCTTTTCAGTGGCAGCTCCAAGGAGGTGCACCTGGCCTCCTCACTCTCAGTCCTTAGGAGACAGTTGAAGACAGTTTTATTCATGACGGCATTTGATTAGTTCTTCTGCCTACTGGCAATTTTAAATTATTGATTTTAACTAGTCGTTTTTGTGTATTTTATTGTGTTCTATTATTATTTACATTGTAAGCCGCCTTGAGTTCCTGCAAGGTAGAAAGGTTGCTAATAAATATTTTAAGTAAATAAAAACAAATAAAAACATTAGAATAGCATGCTGGACAACATGCTCTTATCCTAAGGAACATCACGATGATTCACTTACGATAGCACGGACCTGAGCTCCACAGACACCAAAATGCCACATGCAGATGAGTGAAATGCTCCAGTGCTCAAGTTTATTGATGCTTCTTCTTTATTCCCAGGATGCCCGGCACAGTGCTTGGAGTGGGGCCAGGAGTATTCATCTTAGCATTGCTCTGGGTATTGGCCTTGTTGCTCTGCATGTTGTTATCCCGAGCGTCTGGACTCGCTAGGTAAAGTGATCTCTCCCGCTGGGAAACTAATTGGAGGAGAAGCTGCAGACTTGCCTAAATCGTGGGCATCTCAGGCAGATATTTCGTCAGGCAGGCAGGCAGGCTGCATTTTAAAATTCATTTATTATTGCACATTTGTTTGTGTCCTTTCTGCCCACCCCTTCTTCTAAGGAGCTCAGTTGCAGTTTTGATGCCTTGTCGCAGGAGACTCCCACATTTGATTTTGGTTGGACATTCAAAAGAGTGCATAGGCTCTGCCTTCCAGTGGGTTCTGAGTAGTGTTCCCTCTAAGCTGAGTTAATATGAGCTAGCTCACAGTTTTTTAGCCTCCAGCTCGCACATTTTTGTCTTAGCTCAGGAAGGATGGCTCCTGAGCAAACTAATTTATGCAGCAGCCAAATCGCTCGCTCAGAACTTTAATACCAGTAGCTCACAAAGTAGAATTTTTGCTCACAAGACTTCACAGCTTAGAGGGAGCATTGGTTCTGAGTATTGCATCCTTTGTTGTAGAGCAACTACACTGAAAGGTTGGGGGACAGGGAGTAAGGATGCAGTTTTTAAAAAATCTAGCAGTGAAAAATATGGAATGTGAAGCTACATGGATACTAATTTCAGACTTGAAAAGAAAGCCGGTACAATAAACAAAGATAAAAGCAAGAGGCGGCAAGCACCTGTTTGCCGCCATAAACAAGCATGAATCACAAAAGAACAAACCACAACGAATATATCATACAACAGCAGGACGTTCAAGCCCCATGTACCCTCCCAAAAAGCACTGTTTAAATTTTTCAAAGGAATAGTGGTGGTGCAGATCAGCACAAACATCTCTTAGCAGGGCTTTCTGCAAACAAACACCGCAACAGAAAATGCCCTTTCTCTTCTAAAGCATTTTGGACTGCTGAGGGCCTCCAATGATGATGCGAGTACCGGGGGACTTGGCTGGATCAGACCTGTGGTCCATCTCGTGCAGCCACATGTTTCACATAGCAACCAACCAGTGACCCTGAAGAGCCAACAAACTAAGGCAAAGAGACCAAGGCCTTCACCAGATGCTGGCTAGCACTGGGTTTCAGAGGTTTGCTGCTTCTGTAAGTGGAGGTTTTCTGTAGTCACTGTGGCCAGTTGCCACTGATGGACTGCTACCCCATGAATCGAACTCCCTTTTAAAACTTTCTGTCCTTGTGACCATCACTATGTCTACTGGCACATCCTCAGTCCCAATTTGTTGAGAGCTTTAAATATCAAAAACAGCACTTTGCCCTGACCTGGATAGGCCAGGCAAGCCCGATCTCGTCAGATCTCAAAAGCTAAGCAGGGTCGACTCTGGCAAGTACTTGGATGGGAGACTTCCTTGGAATACCAGCAGTCAGGAGGACAGGGGCAGGCTTCATTCAGCCACCTCTTTGAATATCTTCTGGGCCCCTAGTAGGGGTCAGTCACCAGAGGTCAATGTGACTTCCAGGTGCAGACACACATGTGCACATGCACTCGGACACACACAATACCAAAAAAATACCAACCCCCCCCCCCCCAACCACAGAACTTTGATCAGGCCCTTAAGCTGACCTGAAGTTAGTGCAATTGATATAAAAAATGCTCCAGGCAGTCATCCCCCACTGGCTTCCTGGCACTCACATAGGGGTCCCGTTGCAGTTGCAGAACACTTTTCAGAGGCCCCTCCCTGCAGAGCCTGCTGCAGTAATCCCAAGTTGGATCCAGAGGTGCCTCCCCATGAGTGGGAAGACCATCGTTGCTTCCAGTCCCACAGAACACTTTGACATTTTTTTCTGAAGTTTTTAAAAAGAGTCAAATTGTCTGTATGGTTTAATTTTTGCAATAGACAATATAGTCAGAAGGGTTCCCCCACCCCTCCTCTACGGTATGTAATGCACTTTTCTGTTTGGCGAAGACTGTGAATAATAAACTATCAAATGAAAATTGGCAGTTGGATATCCAACATTTAATCTGAGAAGAACTTTTAAGTGCATTCTTTGGCTTCTCAATGCAGTGCATATTTTTGCCATTATTAAGCAATATTATTTGGGGGGGGGGGGGAATTGGCATCCAAGGAATGAGGACTGCAGAATCCACTGTTCTAGGAATTGTCACTTTTCCTTGAAGCCTCTTTCCTGCCACAGCCATGAGTACATCACTGCAGGGATGCACAATTTTTCACTGCTGGAACTGCATTAACTTCTGTACATCGCATCCTAAAGTTGCCGCCCTGAAACACTGCCTCCATTACAGAGCATCCACTTTGAAGTCAATGAGGGATCCCCAAGGATTTAGGATTTCCATATTGTTTGGTCTTGGTTTGCAGAGCAGAACCAGTACCTGTGAAGCAGTGATACTTCTGCTTTGGTTTCTGGACTTGGGAGAGCCTGCTGCACACGTGCTGTTTGCCACAGCTTAAAATGTCCTCCTGTTAATTCTCACCTTTCTCTGCAAGCTCTTTTGCTTGTCGATAGAGCACAGCTCAAAAAAGGAATCTGGATATGTCTGTGATCTTAGCTGTCAGTTGTGCGCGTGACCACATGTGCTGTGCTTTATCAGTGATGGGCACACACATCAGTAAGGTAGAATGGAAAAAGAATATGAGGACAAATGGAAGGAAATGAAAACTCTGCTCATTCCAGAGTTATTATTAGGACTTCTCAATGCTAAATTGGAAAAGAAGGTGACCTGCAAGTCTAGATTATTCATGAACGAAACAGTGAAACAGAATCAAGGAAATCTGCTCCTCTCTCCACTTACTTGAAAATTCCCCCACGAAAGCAGAGAGGAGTCATACAGCACAAACCTACGCATGTTTAGTTAGAAGTGCATGCCAGCATTTAATAGCATTTACACCCATCTAAGTGTGCACAGGACTGCAACATTAGTGATTGTTCCTGTTGCTTTTTCCAGGTTTTCTGTTATTCTGGTTTTCTTGGCTGCTGTGATCATCACGTTGGCTCTACTGCTTTTTCCACGTGCCGGTGAGTTCCCCGAACCCGCTACAGAAGTGAAGGTAAAGGAAATGAGTTTGTTGCCATGCATCTCATATTGCTGTGTTCCAAATCTAGTCGGGTACACGCCACACTAGCAGGCACTAAAATACTCCTAGTGAAATACATCGTTGGAAGTCAGTTCCCAAGGGAAAGCAAGTGTGTGCTTCAGCAAAAAAGTGACAGTTAAAAGGAAAGGAGTTGGAGGCTGCCACCAAAGGCTATTAGAAGTCCAGAATATTTGGCAATGGTGCCAAGGCAGCTCACTTGTACCTTGCAGACAGGTGGGCTGAAGGCAGGCTGCCTGTTTAACTGTCTCTCCATAAGGCAGGAGGTAGCAAAGCAAGCAGGAAGCTGTAGCAGGGCAGAGGGAGAATCAAGTAGCCTCCCCCAGCAACAAGTTGCCCAAACTGAGAGAAATGTACAGGTGTGTGAGTCTTTATATCGCTTAGGAGCATTTGATTGGCCCTCCAACATCACGTGATTTCCCTGGCCAAGAGGCTCGTGAGCAGATTCTTAGTTGGAATGACTAGTCTCGCCTCCAGCCAGCAACCCTGATGGCTCAGGGAGAAGAGAGCCAGCATCTAATCTGTCTGTTGGATACCTTTCAGTCACAACGCAAGAAGTCCCTTTCAGAGAAATTACAGTCTACTGGATATTCTCCTAGCAGCTTAATAGCCTGGGACACCAAACTTCAACACCATTTAAGGTCTGCTGCAAAACTCCATAACTTTGGGAACAAGAAATTTAGCTAATTTATTGATCCCCGAACACAGGATAGCCTTCACTCTGGCCTGTCTCAATATTTTTCCATTTGCTTTATTAGGAGGGAGACACTGCAGTGTGCCACTTCATAAATGTTCATGCCCTTGCACTTCTGGGGAAACTGAAACCTCTGGCCATGTGCTGCTGCATTGCCCTTCTATAATGATCTTAGATATATACTTATCACAGCCAGGCTCCCAAAAATCCCAGGAAGATTGGAGGAATGGTATACCTCCTTTCTTCTTGCACATCTTGAATATTAAACATCAGAGTTACATAAGAACATAAGATAAGCCAATGTTGGATCAGGCCAATGGCCCATCCAGTCCAACACTCGTCACACAGTGGCCAAAAACACCAGGTGCCTTCAGGAGGTCCACCAGTGGGGCCAGGACACTAGAAGCCCTCCCACTGTTGCGCCCCTCCCCCAGCACCAAGAATACAGAGCATCACTTGCCCCAGACTGAGAGTTCCTATCTATACTTTGTGGCTAATAGCCACTGCTGGACCTCTGCCCCATATGTTTATCTAATTCCCTCTTGAAGTCTTCCATGCTTGTAGCCGCCACCACCTCCTGTGGCAGTGAATTCCATGTGTTAATCACTCTTTGGGTGAAGAAGTACTTCCTTTTATCAGTTCTAACCCAACTGCTCAGCAACTTCGTTGAGTGCCCAGAAGTTCTTGTATTGTGAGAAAGGGAGAAAAGCACTTCTTTCTCTACCTGTTCTATCCCATGCATAATCTTATAAACCTCGATCATGTCACCCCTCAGCCGTCGTTTCTCCAAGCTAAAGAGCCCCAAGCGCTTCAACCTTTCTTCATAGGGAGTTGCCAGATTCTGTGCAGCTGTCAGAGTCTACTGAGGGGCTCAGGGTTGACTTAGTGACACAAATTTGCTTCTTTTATATCTCTTAACAGAAGAGTGTATATATATATTCTTATAACCATCCTTATGTTTTATTCTGCTGGTCCATGACTGTAATAAACTATTGATTGATTGAATCTGTCCCTTGGGCAACTGTTTCCTGTTTTAGTTTCTGGGGTAGGTGAGGACTCCCCCTTTCTCCTGTAGGTTTATACAAGCAGATAATGGAGTTCTGTTTATTTTATTAAAAAACATTTATATCCTGCTTTCCTCCCAGAAAAGGAGGGCTCGAAGCAGCGCACAAAAAGAGTAAATACTAAGGTACACGACTTTAACCTACAGCACTTTTTTTAAACAAGAAAAATCATAAAGCAGTTTCACAGATCACAAGTGCTACTGCAGACAGCCCAGGTGTGAACTGGCCACATCTCTTGGGGGGGGTGGGGGAAATCCTGAGAGCGAGATGGAACTAGCAGGTTGCACGGAGAGGAAAGGGCAAGGGCGTTTTCCAGCCTGGTCCTGCTTGCATTACCCCTGAACATTTTTGCTGAACGTTAGTGGGATATATTGTAAGATGTGTATTTCCTTTTTTCTTTGTCACTGTGCTTCACATGTGTTTTGTGATACCCACAGAACAAAGTGACAGGAGCTGTAGCTCGAAGGGACCTTGGCTGCTTGCACTCGATCCTTTTTCTCTGCCTTTCCTTATAAACAGGAACACTGTTTTGGGGAGCAGTCACATGCCCTCATTCTCTAACTGTCCATTTACCAGGTTTCCCCTATCCTCAGTACACTCGTTCTCGAATATGCTTTACTATTATCTTTCTGGAAAGAACACAGTCAAAGCGAGTCAACATGGCATCTGGACAGGAAAGCTTGCAGCAGGTGCGTACATTCAGAACAGTCTGTCTGGCACAAGAACGGTATGGGTGGATCATGCAGAAAGGGCCAACAGGTGTCCTTGGTTGTTCGAGATTTCCCCCATTCATCTCCTTGTATAGACTTTGTAGCACCAAGAATTGCATGAACCGGACCCTGTCAAGATGTGCGTGTCCCCAGCAAGAATACAACTTTACTTCTGCAAGGAAACAACTGAGGACTGAGCAAGATTACAGTAGCCTTTTCAGGGTTATAATTACCATTATGCATAGTGGAGATAAATTAAAGATCATAAAATACGTTCCAGTAATATTTTGTAGAAAGTAGGGCCAGAGTGTTGATGTTTCTCATGATGCAACAGTATAATGTGTAACATGATGATACAAAGCTGGGAAAAGCACCCTGTATAAAGCACCCTGTGGCCAGTTGGCTAAGATTAATCAGGGCACATCCAAACCTGTCACCTCCCTATTGCCCCAATGTTCATTCTCCTCCAATTTTTTTTCTTTCCCATTCTGGTCTATACTTTGCTTCCTTTTTACCCTGCTGGATTTCTTTTTTTGCAGTGAAATCTTCAGGTAGCGTTTGGTACCTAAATTATAACCTCTTCAATGCTGGGAAAAACATGTTTGCAGCTAATTCCAAACAAGCTGCCTTGTGTTGGGAGGGGGGGGGGGTGCAGATAGGCCAACTTCGGAGTATTTTTAAAAGGTCGAGTAAAAGTTAGTTGCCTCTCCAGAGAGGCAAGGGAGCAAAAAAGATGTTAAAAAATAAGTGTTTGAGCTGAAAAGAAGAGGGTTGAAAGGAATTTTTAAACTACCCACAAAAGTCACTGTATTAAGGCACCTTGTAAGAGTCTTTGAGAGGAAATGCTTTAATGCTGAGGTTTGTTTGAAAAGTGATTCTCCTTCCACGTTGGGTTGTTCATAGGGGAAATATTTTGGTCTGTTGGAAGACCAACAGAAGGCGCCTGGTTCGTGTTCACTGATGTATGCGCAATCCAGCCAGGGATTTGGGAGTTTACCACATTCCATGTCAAGTTGGCGTCCTTTGTGTTTATAGTTGAAGAGTTACATGCAAGCCTTGGTTAACAGCCAGTGTGGTTTGCACTGGACTAAGTTCTGGGAGGCCTGAGTTCAAATCCCTGCTGTCTTGTGAAGCCTTCTGCACACATACTAGGCCCGTGGGGAAAGTGACTCTTTAAAAACCGTACCATGTAATTTGGCCCTAACTGGCTAAGGACCATATGTCAGTTAAAAATTCAGCAAGCATTTTATTGCACTTCCAAAGATCCAGACCACCCTTCCTATCAAAACTAAGTGGGTTTGGGCTTTGTCAGGACCCAGAGGGAGACCTGGAGTTCTTACACATGTCGTTGTGTTCCCTGATAGATAATTAATAACAGTACATTTGTCAAGTGGTCGGGGCCAGTTTGGTGTAGTAGTTAAGTGTGCGGACTCTAATCTGGGAGAACTGGGTTTGATTCCCCACTCCTCCACTTGCACCTGCTGGATGACCTTGGGCAAGCCATATTTTTGTCAGAGCTGTTCTTGAAAGAGCGGTTCTCTCACAGCTCTCTCAACCCCACCTACCTCACAGAGTGTCTGTTGTGGGGAGGGGAAGGGAAAGGAGTTTGTAAGCCACTCTGAGTGAAGGGTGGGGTATAAATCCAATATCCTCCTCCTTCGTCTCTTGCCACATCCCCCAGTACTTCCCTTTTGATCCTTTCTCCTGCCAGCATCTTTGCTGGATTTTGCCATACTTTTTGCACCCCACCCATCTGCCCTCATCCCCCCCCCAGCCATGCAGTGCTGCAGTGGGGTGTCTGTGCTACCTGCAGAAAGCCCGCCTTTTCGATGGCAGCCGTTCCTGTGTCTTTCTCCACTTTCCTTTTTAGAAAGCCACCTTAAACCAGCAGCCTCTTTTTCCTACATTGGCCTTTTTAGTATTTCTTTTAAAAACCCCAACCCTGTATGCTGTTTAGGTTTTCATTGCCTTGGATTAAAATCTTTTTTGAGGCAGTAACACATCAGTCCATTCAGAGGGTCATTAAATGACTGGCAATAAAGAGATAAATTTTAATTGCAGTGATCACATCTTCTTTGATTCAGGGGAACTTGTTTTTATTTCTCCTGGTGCTGACACTTGGCTGCTATGACCTTGTTGGAATGCTCCCCCACCCGCTCTCATGCCTTTTCTCCAGGGGCAAGGGTACTCCTCCTCTCTTCCAAAAAGGACAGTTTTCACTAGCACAGCTGCCGCCTCCAGCAGATTTCACTGATAATGAAAGGTTTCCCCTCAAGACTTTCCCCTGCTGCTAGATTAACCCTCCAAAACTTTCTAAATTTCCATTACCAGCAGTTTGGCTCCCTTATAAGTCAGGTTCAGAGGAAAATCTGTTTCTTCCCAAAGGTTTTTTTCCCAGTTGTAATTATTTAAACTTGGCATTCCTTCCAAAATCTGTCCCCTGCCCCCAGCTTTTGCTGTCCGCACCTTTGGGACTGCAGATGTTTCAAGCCAGCCCCCGGCCCCCCCTTCCTTCTTCCACATAACCCCAGGGTCTCAGCTCCAGCTGGGAGACTAGTGGCCCTAGACTTAGGACAATTTGGACTGCTTCCAGATGGTGACAGTTCTCCACTGTGTATTCACTGGTGCTGCAAATGTAGAACGGGGTAAATTCAGATGGGAGTTGATGGTCCTTAAGGTAAGCTGGTACCAAGCCATACAGGGCTTTAAAGATCAATACCAATACCTTGAATTGGACCCAGAAACAAACTGGACCAGGTGTAGATTGGGGTGATGTGGTCCCTACAGCACATGCCACTCAAGAAGAAGGAGAAGAGACTGGATATATCCCACCCTTCACTACCCAAAAGAGTCTCAGAGCGGCTTACAAACGCCTTCCCCTTCCCCTCCCCACAACAGACACCCTGTGAGGTAGGTGGAGCTGAGAGATCTCTGACAGAAACTGCTCTTTTTCAAGAACAGCTGTGCCAGAACTATGGCTTGCCCAAGGTCATCCAGCAGGTTCAAGTGGAGGACAGTAGGGAATCAAACCCAGTTCTCCCAGATTAGAGTCTGCGCACTTAACCACTACACCAAACTGACTCTCACACCAAACTGGCTCTCATTATTGACAACATTATTGCTGCAGAGTGCACATAAAGTACATTGCAGTGATTCATCAAAATGTTACCAGAGAATGCACCTGCAGTTTATTAGCCCTTCTCCATTCCAAAACTGCTTCCAGACACTTTTTAAAAAAGGTTTCTGTAGCCTTTGTGGGATCTGCTGAAAGTGCAAGATATAGCAGAGTATCATCAACATATTGGTGATGACCCAGCTGCAGATGACCTCACCCAGTGGTTTCACAGCTTGGGGGGGGGGGGCCGGAGAGGCCATGGAGCCAAGCAGCAGCTTGCCCCCCAGCACCACCTTCTAAAACCTACTTTCTAGGAAAGGCTGAAACTGCTGCAAAATGGTGTCTTCCCAGTCCCAGACCTGGAATGAAGTCCAGAAGGAGACCATGGTCAATGAGATCAAATGTCCAGAAGAATCAACAGTGTTGCCTTCTCTCCACCCATCTGTTTCAAGGCTGAAGTGACCTACCTCTCTCTCAGGGAGGCATTTATTGTCTACTGGACCAAGTCAACCAGTCCCCGCCTAGAAGATCTGAGGAACCAGGAAGGACGAGTAGGTGATAGGTCTCAGAGGTCTAAGAACCCTACCCACATCCTCATACCAAATAAACAAAAAAGTATGCCGCACAACTGGACAGTCTGGCACCATCTGACCTTATCACTGCTTGTGTAGAGTCCAAATTGTGAGAGTTTTTATCTGCAAAGTGTTGGTCACAGTGGGCCACCAAGCAGGCCACCTTCTCCCACAGGCCAGATCCCAGTGGGCCTCTGACCACCTGGAAAAGCTCCATGGGTCTACACTGTGGAAAACATGGGGTGGTGGTGAAGTATTGATTCTTTTACTACCATCAGCACTGCCGAGGAGGCTTTAAAATGGGCTCCAGCCTGTGTCCCTAGACTCCTTAGCCTTTCTTTGTGGGGAAGGTTGTCCAGCCCCTTAATCATCTTGATCGCCTTGTGTTACCCACGAGATCGGAGTTGAAGACATCAGACTTGTAAAGCGCAGAACGCAGGCACAAGAGCCAGTTTGGTGTAGAGGTTAGGAGTGCGGACTCTAATCTGGGAGAACCAGGTCTGATTCCCCACTCCTCCACATGCAGCTGCTGGTGTGACTTTGGGTCAGTTACAAGTTTTTTCAGAGCTGTTCTCACATGAGCAGTTCTCTCATGAGTAGTCCTCTCAGAGTTCTCTCAGCCCCACCTCCCGCTCAGGCAGTGTTCCCTCTAAGCTGAGTTAGTGTGAGCTAGCTCAGTTTTTTAGCCTCTGGCTCACGTATTTTTGTCTTTGCTCAGGAAGGATGGCTCCAGAGCAAACTAATATATGCAGTAGCCAAACTGCTCATTCACAACTTTAATGCCAGCAGCTCACCAAGTAGAATTTTTGCTCACAAGACTCCACTGCTTAGTGAGAGCATTGCTCACAGGGTGTCTGTTGTGGGGAGGGGAAGGGAAAGGAGATTGTGAGCCACTCTGAGACTCCTTCGGGTAGTGAAGGGTGGGGTATAAATCCAGTCTCTTTTCTTCTTCTTAATGACCTGGGCTGGTTCAATGGGTAGCCATAAAGTAGCAGATCCAGGGGGGGAAAGGTACAGGGCTGGAGGATCCGGAAATGGACTGCAGGCTGCCAGAGAAGCATTGCTGACTCAGCAGGGGTCAGCAAGAGCCAATCGTCTTGCTTCGGGGTGGAGTCATGCAGAGTAGTTCTGCCGCAGTGGAAACTAACCCCACCCAGCCAACAGGCCAGGGTTCAAACCCTCATATTTTCACAGTTCAGAGTTTCCCCCCCTCCTCTTTCTTCAGCCCTCTGTTTATGTCTACCTTTTTGTTTCACTCCATATTGCAGAATCAAAGCAGGGCGACGCAAGGCGGGGGCGTTGTGCATGCTTGAGGCAGGCCCATGAAACAACAACAAAAAAGTTCCTTTCCGAGGCTCTCTAGCCCCAACTGCACCTGCCGCCCAGCATAATCCGGTATCAATAATACATGCCCTGAGCTTTCAGCACCCAAAGTCTGCTAATTGGCTAATTAAAAAGTGAAGCGTGTTGAACGAGCAAACATGTCGCCCTCGGGAGACTTGTTCCGTAGCAGAGCCGAGGTCAAGCTTGTCTTAATGTTGTTTCATGAAACTCACCTTTGCTATAAGCAGAGTGTCGAGCAGTCCTGGGAGCCGGGAAGATGGTTTTGGAATCCATGTCTTATTTGGGGGAGGGGGGAGACGGGGGTCTCATGCTATCAAACTCTTCCTTTATTTCTAACTGGTTATTTGGAGCTTCTTTTCCTGTAACCGCATGGCAGTTCCACTGTCCCAGCATGCACCCCTGTTTATGTCTGCAGGCCAGACTGATGGCCATCCAGAGGAGCCGACTGAAGCTTAATCCAGCTAAAACGGAGGTCCTGTGCCTGGATCATAGGAGATTGGGACAGGGAATCAGGCTCCCAGCCTTTGATGGGGCCCCATTGGTCCCGACATCGAGGGTGAAGAGCCTGGGGGTGTTCCTGGATTCCTCCCTTTCTATGGGATTCCTCCCTTTCCATTTTCCATCTGAGGCAGGTCAGGCAGCTGGCCCCATATCTCACTCCCCAAAACCTAGCAACAGTGATCCACGCAATATGCAGTGGTCACTTCCAGACTGGATTATTGTAACTTTCTCCACATCAGGCTGCCCTTGATTCTGCTCCGGAAGTTGCAGCTAGTCTAGAACGCGGCAGTGTGGGTGTTGACAGCAGTGCCTGTGCAGGCTCGTATCCACCCAGCGCTGCATGAACTGCACCGGCTGCCTATTGAATTGCAGATCCGTTTCAAGGTGTTGGTACTTACCTTTAAAGCCCTATATGGCCAGGGGCCAGCATACCTTCGAGACCGCCTCTCTGCATATGAGCCCTGTAGAGCACAAAGGTCAACTAATCAGCATCTTTTGGTAGTCCCCGGCCCCAGGGACGTCCAACTTGCCTTGACCAGGGCCAGGGCCTTTTCACCCCTGGCCCCTACCTGGTGGAATGAGCTCCCGAGTGAGATCAGGGCCCTGTGGGATTTACTACCGTTCCGCCAGGCTTGTAAGACAGAGCTCTTCTGCCAGGCTTTTGGTTGAGGCGACCCCACCAGTGGCCTGGACCCTAACATCTTGAAATCTTCCACCGCTGTTGATATGGTTCTATCAGAGCTGATATGGTACACAGGAGTATGGCATTTTATACTGTTTTAATTTGGTTTTAACTGTGTTCCATTTTACATTGTTATTACCCACCCTGAGCCTGCCTGCGGGGAGGGTGGGTTACAAATCTAAAATAAATAAATTAATTAAATAAACTGGTTGGCCACCGTGTGAGACAGGATGCTGGACTAGATGAACTGTTGGTCTGATCCAGCAGGGCTCTTATGACCACAACTGCAGTGTTAACTCTAAGGGCAGGGGTGTGTCTAGAGGGCCATTGGAGTGCAAAGCATCCAGTATGCAAACTAGGCTTTTTGCAGATAATTCAAGCACTAACAAACATGGATGGAAACTTTAAAAGTTAATTGTACATTTATTAATTACAGAAGTCTGTACTATAAACAAGAACTAGGAACCCTCTTGGGTGGGAGCGAGCTTTGTACAGGCTCCTGCCGACTGGCTTCGGTGGGCTGTACGAGTGGAGACTAATGATCTCACTAGAGCTGCTAATGGAGAGTAACTTTTCAGGCCTCCGATGAAGTGGGCTGTGGCTCAGGGGACCTCCTGCCACAATAAGCTGCTGATCTTTTAAGATACCATAGGACTCCCGGTGGTTTTTGTTTCAACCTATTAACGTGGCTTCCCCTCTGGAATCCAAAACAGAATGGATACCAAGAGGGTCCTTAATATGGCAAAGTATAGCTGATTAAAAGGTAAGATTAATCTCTCAAACCATTTTGGATTGTGCCCTAATTTATCAGGAAGCAATTTTTAAAAATTTAACTATTTTTAATACAAAGTTCTTACAAAAACTATGATAGGATCTATCTTAAACGAGAGTATTCCTCTTCCTCTGTCATGTAGGGTAGAAAGCCTCTTTTGAGGTGGTTACTCCTATGGAATGTCCATATCTATATATTAATTCCAAGAGATTTTTTTTCTGTGTGGTTACTTATATCTGCCAAAAGGGAGCTCACTCTCCCCCAACAGCTTTTCCTACATAGTCAGGGCCTTTCTCAGTCTGCAGAAAAATCCAGAAAGTTCAAAAAATTCCCCCCAATACCTTTTGAAATGGCATCAGCTCCAGGCATCAACTGTGAGAGATTAGAATGTTTGAGGGAGGCTTCTAACTGTTTCTGTCAGTAAAAGGCAGGGTTTTTACTGGCAGCAGTCTAGGGTTGCTAAGTACCCCCCCGGCCACCGGCAGTGGATCCAGATCTAGGCTGGGAAACTCCTGGAGATTTGGGGGTGGAGCCTGGGGCAGACAGGGACCTCAGTGAGGTACAATGCCATAAACTCCACCCTCAAAAGCATCCATTTTCTCCATGGAAAGTTATCTCTGTAGTCCAGAGATGTGTAGTAATTCCAGGAGATCCCCAGGTCCCACCTGGAGGCTGGCATCCCTTGGCAGCACTCTCTGTGTGACTTGATACCACCTGATTTGCATGACTTAATTAGGCCCAGCTGCTTTGCTACTGTTCATCAGCAGCCACCCTGTGAAAGCCACTGTGATGTAACAGTTAGAGCTTCAGATTGGGATCTGCGAGACCCAGGTTCAGATCCCCATCTTGCGGTGGAAGCTGACTGGGAGATTTTGGACCAGTCACATACTTTCAGCCTAACCAGCCTCACAGGGTTGTTGTGTAGATAACAAGGAGGAAATAATAATGTAAGCTGCTTTAGTCCCCACTGTGGAGAAAGACTGTAATTTTCCTAGGTAGAGGATGCGGGGGAGGGGGGTGGAGATGGAAAACTGAAGACAGATAAAGGTGGGTTGGCTGTTGGGAAGGAAATAGGGTTGCCAACTCCAGGTTGGGAAATTCCTGGGCATTTGAGAGGTGGAGCCTGGGGAGGGTGGGATTTGAGGAGGGGCTACAGACCAGTATAATGCCATAGACTCCACCCTTCAAACCAGCCATTTCCTTTACTTAAACTACCATTGCCAGCCTCCAGACAAGGGCTGGAGAGCACCCAGAATTACAACTGTTGTCCAGGTGACAGAGATCAGTTCCCCAGGATAAAATGTCTACTTTGGAGGGGTGCTGAGGCTGCTTGCCTCCCCAAACCTCACTGTCCCAAGGCTCCACCCCCAAATCTCCAGGAATTTCCCAGCCTGGAGCTGGCAGCCCTAAGGTGAATTGATCTCTGCAGCTGGGAGATCCTTTGGGATTCCCAGAGCACTGCCACTGCTGTTATGGGGGGAGAGGAAGCAGGCAGGAGGCTGGGAGATTGATGGGGGCAGAAAAAGAGAGTGATGGAGGGGGGGGGCAGAAGGAGTGGGGGGGCAGAAAGAAAGAGTGATGAGGTGGGGAGGCAGAAAAACAAAGAGAATAATGACGGTCAGAAAGAGAGAAGTAACATACATGGAGGAGAGAGAGAGAGTAAGAAAGGGGGGGCAGAAGGGAGAAAGAGTGTGAGAGAGGTAGGGGGAGAAGGGAGGAAGCAAAGGTGTGAGGAATGGGATAACCATCCCGCAAGTTTCTTGCAGGTCTCCACTTGTATCATCTAAAAGCCACAAAAGAATGCTGGTTCCTTCCGAGTTAGCATGTGCAAATTCTAACCATTAACTGACTTTGAACTGACTGATTTAAAAGGTGCTTTTCAATGTAAAAACTTACAGAAACTGCAGGTGGCCAGCATTGTACACCTTAAGTCTCTGCAAGACAGGTGGAATATAAACAAAATAAACCTCTCAGTAGAGGCATTTCCTCCTATGCGTGAGAGCTGGGAATCCCTCTTCCAAGACGAGGCCTCCTGCAACATGTGTCATGTCATCATCTGAATTAGTTTTTCCGTAGAATGATTTTCTCCTGTGAAAGTTTATGCAGATTTGATTGATTGATTGATTGATTGATTAAACAGGTCACTCACAAGCCTAACTTATATTTTTTAATTTGTTTGCTTTTAGCCACTTCTGAAGACTAGTAGACAGAAGAGAGGGAGGGGATATCTGGGGAGATGTGGGTGACTGGAACAAATAATAATAATAATTTTTGCATGGCATTGTGTGTAGAACAGCCAGGAGGTCCTAAGTGTGTCTGGCAGCCAGAAGTTCTAGCTCTTTTAGCATTATGCACCCCTAGGTGATGAGCTAGACTTGTTTTTTTAAGGCAAGAGACATTTCAGAGGTATTTTGCTATAGCTTGCCTCTGCCTCACGACCCTGGTATTCCTTGGAGGTCTCCCATCCAAATACTAGCCTGGGCTGGCCCTGCTTAGCTTCTGAGATCTGACAGGATTGGGCTAGCCTAGGTTATACAGGTCAGGGCAGACTGGGACAGACTGAGAGCTGTTAAAGACGTTGTTGCACACCAGAGGGTGGAATATACATAGAATATAAGGAGACCAAGGGCCCATGTAGTCCATATAGTCCAGCAAAATATTATAGCACTGGAAAAAGTGCAGAGTGGGGCAACTAGAACGATAAAAGGATTGGAACACTCCGTGAAGAAAGGCTGAAGCGCTTGGGGCTCTTTATATTGGAGAAACGACGGCTGAGGGGTGACATGATCGAGGTTTATAAGGTTATGCATGGGATAGAGCAGGTAGAGAAAGAGGTACTTTCCTCCCTTTCTCACAATACAAGAACTCATGGGCATTCAGTGGAATTGCTGAGCAGTCGGGTTGGAACAGATAAAAGGAAGTACTTCTTCACCCAAAGAGTGATTAACACGTGGAATTCACTGCCACAGGAGGTGGCGGCGGCTACAAGCATGGACGGCTTCAAGAGGGAATTGGGTAACCATATGGAGCAGAGGTCCATCAGTGGCTATTAGCCACAAGGTATAAATAGGAACTCTCAGTCTGGGGCAAGTGATGCTCTGTGTTCTTGGTGGGGGCAGCAGTGGGAGGGCTTCTAGTGTCCTGGCCCCACTGCTGGACCTCCTGAGGGCACCTGGTGTTTTTGGCCACTGTGTGACAGAGTATTGGACTGGATGGGCCATTGGCCTGATCCAATATTGGCTTCTCTTATGTTCTTATTTTTAATTCCATTAACTGAACATAGCCACTGAGGCTGATCTGGGTGGGGCTGTGGCTCAGCACAAGAGCATGCGCTTTGCCTGCTGGAGGCCCTAGGTTCAGTGTGTAGCTTCTCCAATTAAAAGCATATGGTAGTAGGTAACCTCTGGTAGTGAATCCGGTAGTGAAAGACCTCAGTCTGAGAACCTGGAGTACTTCCCATCATAGTAGGCAGTACTGACTTTGATAGACTGGTTCTCTGGCACAGTATAAGGCAGCTTTGTACGTGTTCATGAGCGCAAGGGTACATCCATATGGGAGAAGGAGATCCTTAAGGTGTACAGATCCCAGATGACTGAGGGCCTTAAACTGAGAAGCAGCACTTCGAATTGGGCCTGGAAGGAAACTGGAAACCCATAAAGATGTCCCTTCCACAACGTGTGACTCTGGTCGCTAGGTCAAGTCACACTGAGATTATGTTCAGGTGGGGTAGCCATTTTGGTCTGAAGCAGCAGAACAAAGTTTGAGTCCAGGGGCACCTTTAAGACCAACAAAGTCTTATCCAAGGTGCGAGCTTTCAAGTGCATGCCCACTCCCTCAGACACTATTATGTCTTGAAGTGCAGTTTGTTTATTTAAGGCTGACACTCCAGAGATTTCTGCCCCACAATAACACGTGAACTATTTTTTCCTTCCCAGATCGTGGACACCTTCTATGTCGGCCGTTATGTTCTGCTCTCCATTTTAAGTGTGGTCTTCCTGGGCTCTTTGTTCTTGGTGTTGGTTTACCATATCATGCAACCAGTGTATGCCAAGCCAATGCGTTCCGGCTCGTGAGAAGACAGGCAAGCCATTCAGCAATGTTGCCCCGGCCCGGAAGAGACGGGGACAGAAATGTCCTAAGCAAGAGTCATGCCCTTCTAAGCCTATTGAAGTCAAGTGGACTTAGGAAAAGGATAGCGCTGCTTAGAATTGCAGCATAAATTATACGGAAAATTAAGTAGCTTAAAAATGAAATATTGTTAATATTGTTGGTTTTATAAATTTTTTAAAAATATTTTTTTACTTCCCTTTTTGTGTCACCCTGTCATCTACGGTGCTTTTACAGGAAAGGAAGGGTGGGTTGCCAATTCAACTTAATGCATACAATTAAGTGTACGGTGGGTGAGCTTCTTCATGCTGAGGTTTTCCTCTTTGTCTCTGAAAACACATTTGTAGGAAGGTGTGTTTACAGAACATTATCGGCAGAGGGTATTGATTCCGGTGCCTCGTCATCTGCAGCGTTGAACGCTGGTGTGGCAAAGTCCCCTAAGCAACTGAGCTGTTAAATCAGGAAACCCTTGGTTCAGATCTCACTTCTGCCCCCAACTTAATGGGGGGTGGGGGTGGCTCTGTCTTCTCCTTAGCCTCCTGTCTGCATTGGGAGAATAACACACTGGTCCTCTGTGCAGGGCTGTTGTAACAGTATCAAGGAGGTAAGTTATGTCACACATTCTGAATACTTGAGGGTCCTGTGCAAGTGTTATATATTATTGTTGCCACAGTGTAAGCACCTGAGCATACTGGGTCAAGTTCCTGGGCCAGTGAGCGCTCCAGGGTCCTTCCCTGCAAGGTCCCCTGACCTCAGAACAGAGAGGAGGGGTTAAGTTTCACCTTGGATCCTCCTCAGGCTTCTTTACAGCACACTAGACCGCCTGAGCCCATCCTCCCCGATGACCCTGCTAGAATAGCCCAGGTTGGGGGGGGGGGGGGATTCTAGTGAGCCTCATGAGAGTCCAGCCAGGGATGTGGCCAATTCCCCAGCCAGAACACCCCTGGCCATCTTCCAGGTCTTCTGCCCAGCTGTAGGAAGTGCAGATGTTAGGTGTAGCTCTTTAAAGGCAATGCGTTGTCTGGACCCATCTGGTATCTTCCTGGGCTGCAGCCCCAAGGGCAGAGCTGAACCATTGCTGGCCTTGAGTTAGGGTAGTTTTTACTTAATAAATGGAAGGCTTTTTGCATGTCGAATGTGTCTGCTCTCAGGTCCAGCTCAAACGCCTCTTCCCTGCCTTCAAAGCTTTCTGTGGCCTAATTAGTATTTTATATATTTTCAAGGTATTACTATAGTATTAAGTTTTATAGAACTATTTGGCTTTCTACTAAATATTGATGTCATCGCAGTGATTAGAATTTAAGTTGCAAAATTTAGGAGACCAACCCCCCCCCCCAAAAAGTCCTTTATATTTTAGTTGAATATTATATTGTTTGATATCTTCTACGTTATATCGCTTCCTTTTTCTTCCGTTTTTATAAATGTTGAAACCTTAACTTTTACATATATTTTATGTGTATACTGCACAGCTCTTATTATGATATCACTGAAAGTTCTTGTTATATATTAAAAATGTAATGGCATTTTTTTCTGTGCATTTTCTTTTCTGTATCTTTAATATTTCTGATTTTTTTTAAAAAAAAACTTTAATAGAAAAAAAGCCTTCCATGGCCTTGCCAACCTCTCTCTAAAACCAGACCCTGAGACACCCATGCCCATGACCCTCACTTCTCCAGCATTACCATCTGAAAGGTCACTGCCACCCCCAAACTTTGCCCCTTGATGCCCCTTATGCCCAGAAATCCCTCCACAAACACCTCCAGCCCACCTGTTTTGTGAAACCATGGGCACAGACCAACTAAGTTCCCCTTTCCTACTGAAACTAAGTTCCAATTTTTGTGTAATGGTTTAAGAGCGGCAGGCTCTAATCTGGAGATCCGGGTTTGATTCCCCACTCCTCTACATGCAGCCAGCTAAGTGACCTTGGGTCAGTCACAGTTCTCTCAGAGCTGTTCTCTCAAGAGCAGTTCTCTCAGAGCTCTCTCAGCCCCACCTACCTCCCAGGGTGTTTGTTGTGGGAAGAGGAAAGGAAGGAGGTTGTAAGCCACCCTGAGACTCCAGGAGAAGAGCAGGGTATAAATCCAATCTCTTCTCTTCTTCCACCTTTAACTGAACTGAATACACACCCTTTTCTTGGTTAGTCGTTCTTTCACCTCCCCTTACTGTCTCCCGTGCGGTAAACTTTATATCGTAAGCTCTTTGGGGGCAGGGACCTACTTTCTTGTACTATATGAAGCACCATCCACATCGACAGTGCTCTATAAATAACAATAATAATAAATGCTGGTTTCAATTCTAACCAGTTTCTCTTTTCTTCTCCACTCAATACCGAGAAACTCAGTCTGTGTATTTCTTTGTAGCACCTCCTGTATTTAGTGGATTTAATTTAATGGATCCCTAAGGGCTTATTTATTGTCTCCCTCTCCTTCCTGACACAGGTGAAAGATGCTAATGAGCCCCTCTGAGTAGTCACCTAGTTGAATTGTTCCAGAAGGACAAAATAGAACCAGAGATCATTTCTCTGAGTCAGCAGGTGATCTTTGCCCACTATACAGCAGCCCGTGTCTGATTTGATTTTTCTTTTGGGGCTGAATCTCATGTTGCATTTGCACCAATCAGGGAGTCACATACACATCAGCACACCTAGGAAAGATGTAATGTCTGAATGTGTAAGACACAGGTTTCATCTGCGCATGCACACAGACACCGTCTCTCTCTCGGAGGTGCTCCCTGCTTCTCTCCTTCAGAGGCAGATAGATTGTGTCCATCTGTCTGTACTTCCCAAGTTCAGCTCTGGATTTCACAGCTCACTTATTGGATGAGATCAATATAGTACCAGTTTTCCCCATTCATGGCTGGGATTGTTACTATTCCTGATGAATGAGATGCCTGAACTATATCAGGATAAGATTATTCTAGTACCCTCTACACAGTGACACCTTTGAAGAGCCAGGAAACTCTGACTCATCCAGAATGTTCCAGCAGTGTCGCTGACACAGGAACATGATGCAACAAACATATTATTACACCCCTGTGCTGCAAGAACTACAGTTCCAGTTCTTCCAGGCACAATTCTTTGTTTTTGACTTGCTAAGCCCTAAACAGCCTGGGCCTGTGGGTCCTGAAGGGTGACCTGCCTCCCATATCAACAGTAGGGCTGCCAAGTCAGCCAGGGGGGCGGGGGATCCCCTTCTAAAGGGGTTCCTGATCCGCCGGCCAGCATTTGGCCGGCGGGGGGAACCCCACCGCCGACATCGTCCAGCGAGGACAAAGTAATGACGTCACCGGAAGTGACGCAGCACGTGGGGGGCGTTGCCAGGGCGACGCTCTGGGAATCGCCCCAAAACTCTATGATACCAGAAGAAACTCCCGGCAAGAGGAGGACTCCCCCCCGCCGGTGAGTTTTCAACACTTGGCAACCCTAATCAACAGGCCCCTTCATTGTTTGGTGGTCTCAGAGGGCTGTCTCTGGGTATCTCTGCCCCTGGAAGCAAAGTGAGCAATGAGCAGGAATAGAGTCTTCTTGGTGGTGGTACCACTTAGAGTGAATTGTATGTAGAAAAGCAGGATGGAAATACTTTTAATAAACATGTGCACGCTTAAACACATTTAGCAGATCAATTCTCCCTGCTCCTAAACGTTAGTTCCCACATTCAACAGAGTGCTTGCAAAGATCTCCTTTGCTGAATCAATGGTCAGTGAGGAATACATTTGTAAAAAGTGATGTGTAATTGATTATTCCTTCTGATAGCCATGGATGAACGATAAGGAACTGTGGGAGCTGCTAAGGTCTGTCTAGTTCACCACGTAAAGTTAGGCACGCACAAGCCCAGTCAGAGGTCTTAAAAGTCCACTGCATAGGACTGGGGTATTTACCGGGCACAGCTTACACTTTCAAGGTTGTAGTCATATAGCTGTTAAGGTCTAGGAGCTTGCTTTTTAAAACAGTGGATCTAAATTGCTTATCCGATACCAAATTCTACATCTGCATGGTGCAATTCCAAAAGGGTGGAATGGACATAGTCCTAATGACATGATATTGAAACCTTGCAAAACAGAACAGAAATATCCAAATTGACTTGTACAGGGTTTCCACAGTGGTATTGTTAATGTATGCTTTTCCGTGTGCCATCACCACGGTGTATATTTTTAGAATGGAGCGACCACAAAGCCACTCCTAGGTTTTTGGGGTCACCAGCTCCATAACTTCTGGATATTAAATAAATACAGGTTTGACTTAGCATCTTAGTTCTTGCTTATCCATCCTCTGTTGGCTATTCCAATTTCTCTCCCAGACCGAAACTTTGCTGGCAGAATCATTTTAATTTGGACTATAAAATTAAAGTTGAAACAGCCCCTTTCTTTTCCTCCCCCCCAACGGAAGAACTGTGTAAGGTGGCAAAGGGTTCTTTCTAACGAGGTTGTAGATACATTTTCTAACTCCATTAAAGGTACTTGCCCCAAGAGTGAATAAGAAAACCCTGTAGAATAATTCTAAAATAGCCGAACCTCCTTTTTAACAAGAGGAATAAGTAGGAAAGTAATTGGCTAGCTAAGGAATACTAAAAACCTATAAAATAGCAGAGAGAACTTCCTGAAATAGATTGTCAATGTTTCCATATCACATATTAATTGGCAACAGTCATTTGGAAAGCTGTAAAAACTTGGGGAGGTGGCAAGAAATTATGGAATACAGAATTGCTGGGTCTCTGATTTCATTTTTGAAAGATACTTATAGATTGAAATCGTGATGCTTATGGCAATGAAGTAGTCAGACTGTGATTTTTTTTTCCTCTAGAGGAAAAGTGAAAAAGCATGAGTTCAGGTCAGAAATGAAAAAGAAGATGGTTCATAACATTTAAATAAAAACACATTGCTACCAAATTGGGGAAACTTTAAACCACAATAAAACCAATAGGTCAAACACTGCAATCCTATGTGTGTTTACTCAAAAGTAAGTTCACTACAATCTATGAACCTTAGTCTCAAGTATGTAGACATAGAATTTCATCCTTAGAGCCTAATTAGATGTTACAGATTATACGAGTTCACAATGGGGACTTGCAGCTATACTGTAGCTCCTACTTCCTGGAGCCAACTTGTGAGTAAAGGCACAGTAGGGTCCAGTTTGGATCAGGACTGCTGCACAGGAGAAGGAGAAATTCCTGCCTTCTTCCCTGTGCTGTTTTCAGCAGCTGAAACAGCCCAGAGGGTGCTGCAGGGGGAAGGGATTTGCTGTGTTGGGAGCCAAGATCTGCACTGAATGCTTGCATGTGCTGGCTCCCCACAGAGAAAATTAGGCTCCCATCTCCAGCCCCTGGGCTGTTTCAGTCACCCAATAAAGAACAGGGGAGAAGGAAGGAATTCCTCCTTCTCCTTTGCAGCAGTCTTTATTATGTACATTAGTTAGTACATAAATAGCACTTAAAATCTGCAAAAAATCATTTAAAACAATTCAGTTACAAATAAAATAGTAAAGTACTGTTTCACACAGCATATTGTCAGCTTTTGGAATTCACCGCCACATGATGTGGTGATAGGGTTGCCAGGGTGGGGGATGGGGGAGTGGGTTTGCCAGGTCCACATTGGGGAACAGGGATATAGCCAGAAAATTTTGGTTGGTGGGGCATGGGGAAATCTGGGGGTGCCCTGGCCATGCCTGCTGTTTCTCTAGCGACCTCTAGTCCTCCTCTAGTTCTCTCAATTAGAGAGACTCAATTCTGGGCTGTTTTTCTGTGTAAGCCAGGGGAAATCACCGAATCACTTTTGCATTTTGAAATTTTGTTTTATTTTTTGGCCCGGAAAAAGAAAATGAGACCAAAGCTTCCCTGACTGTGCCCAGGGCCATCTTGGAAACCCCACATTACGTTTTTTTTAAAAAAATTATCAGTGGGGCAGTGCTCATCTGTGGGGGGCATTGCCCCCAAATGCCCCCTGTGGCTATGGGCCTAGTTAGGAAACTTCTGGAGATTTGGGGGTGCAGCCTGGGGAGGACAGGGACTGCAGTGGGGTCCAATGTCATAAAGTCCACCTTCCAAAGCATCCATTTTCTCCATAGCCAGCTTGGTGTCGTGGTTAGGAGCTGCAGACTCTAATCTGGAGAACCGGGTTTGATTCCCCACTCCTCCACATGCAGCCAGCTGGGTGACCTTGGGTCAGTCACAGTTCTTTCAGAGCTGTTCTCTCAAGAGCAGTTCTCTCAGCACCACTTATCTCACAGGATGTATGTTGTAGGGAAAGCCGCTCTGAGACTCTGAATGAAGGGCAGGGTATAAATCTAACTCTTCCTCTTCCCCATGGAAACTGATCTCTGTAGTGTGGTAGTCCGGAGATGAGCTGTAATTCTGGGGGATCTCCAGGTCCCACTTGGAGGCTGGCATCCCTATGTGGTGATGGGCAGTGGTGGACTGGCCATTAAGGCCACTGGGAAAAGTCATGGTAGGTTGAGGGCCGGGGGGGGGGGCATTCCCCTGCCGGGGTCACCCCAACCCCAAGCAAGGAGTGAATCCCAACCCTGTGGGCATAAGCAGCTCTGGCTGTTCCCATGGCAAACAAGCAGCTGGCCTGAGCTGTGCTGGAGCATCCATCGCTCCTCCTCTGCTCCTCACCTCCATGGGGAGGGGGGCTTTCTAGGGCCATTTTTGCCTCCTAGTCCACCTCTGGTGACGGGCACTGTCTTAGAATGGAACTACCAATTGTGTGCATAGCAGGTTGAGAAGACAGTACATACATATATGTTGAGCAATACTGGAGAGTCAGTGAATAAATTAAGGGCAGGAGAAGCCAGTTCTATGCCGATCAAAGAATATCCAAACTACTGTGTGTGTGTGTGTGTGTGTGTGTGTGTGTGTGTGTGTGTGTGTGTGTGTGTGTGTGTGTGTGTGTGTGTATATATTGCAATAACTGCTTGAGTGGAGGCCGGGATGCACCTGGCAGGGTGAGATGGGGTGGGGAAAGGAGCGGAGGACACTGGGGTCTGCCTCGCTGGCATGAGAAATGCCGGGGCACGCTGCCATTCTACGTGCCTCACAATGGCACTGACGTTCACTGAGGCCTCCTGCTTGTGTAACTGCTTGGATCTTTAATAAATTTGTGGCCTATTTCCATCCCAAATGTCAGCTTTCTTTCTTCCTCTCCCCTTAACACTGCGGGCGCAAGTGTGAGAACCGCATATAATTCTTGCCCAAGCCCCGAGAGACTTAATTAAATGTGTTAATTCTGCAGCCTCCTGCTGTAATTTGTCAAGTCGCTCTGTTTAAGTTTCACAACCCTAAGGTCAGAGATGGAGCCTTCAGGGAGTCGGAAACGCTCCACTGCTTGATTTTGGTGTGTTTTCCATCTGCACCTCCACTTAGTTTCCCTTCATTCTCCTACCCGAGGGCTAGTCCACTTGGCCCCTATAGAGAATCTCTGGACTTTCCTGGCAAGTGGTGGCATAACACAACATTCTCAGACATCCTGGTGAACAAGCTCTTAATAGTATAGTAGGTATTATTCGGTCCAGTCATGCTGTGATAGGGGGTGGTTTCTTGATTTACATCTCTTCCAGGGGCTATGAGGCTTTTATGTTTCTAGTGGTGCAGTGAAAAAGAGGAAGTTTGCACAGTTCCAAACTGTATATTGTTGTACTTGGCAACCAGTTTTACTGGTGGGCTGCACTGAATGAGGGACGGCCGGTGCCTTCCTTCTGGGTGGAGAAGAGGAGGGGAGAGGAATGTGGCAATTAGAGTTACGCATGCCCCACTTTTCCTGGGTGGTAAGAAGTTCCAGAGGTGGCACTTGCTAGCGCTAGTTCCCTTTGGAGGAGAGCACACTGGCGACTGACAGCATTTTTGTAGTATCTTCTTTATTTAGAAATATCCAGGCAGAGCACAGGTGGAGGCAAAGGCATGCTCCTATGCAACAGCACATCCGCTATCCCACTTCAGATTCCCAGAGTCTGAGGCCCTTCCCACATTTGCCTGCCGCTCTGGGTTTTCTCAGTGTTCAAGTCGAAGCAATTTAAGTCCATGGCAAAACAGCATCCAAATAACCCAGGGCAACAGCAGGCTGAAACCAGCCTGATCACTGAAAGGAGGTAAGGTAATGCAGAATGGGGGGAAAAACTGGATTTAAAAGAAGGTTGAATCTGATTTTAGTGCAGAATTGCTTGGCGGATACCACAATGAATGTGGATTAAAAGGAGAGCGCAGAAAGGGCCTGAGATCACACGCACTAAATAATCCACTTCCAGTCCACTTTCATTGTGCTTTCCAACTGGATTTTACTGTGTGAACTGGCAAAATCCAATTTAAAAGTGCATTGAAAAGTAGATGGTTGGGGGGGGGGGGTGATGGCAGCCAGAGAGAGATCCTGCACCCTCCGTCTCTGCCGGAATCCGAAGTGCCCGTCCTTTCTTTTAGCTATTTATTTGCTTCATTTGTACCCCTCCTTCCTCCCCCGTGGGGACCTAAAGTGGCTTACAGCATTCTCTCCTACTTTTTATCCTCACAGCAGCCCACTGAGGGAAGTGAGGCTGAGGGGGCATGAGGCCTAAGGCCCCCCAGCCAGCTCCCCTGGCAGAGTGGGGATCCGAACCTGGGTCCTCCCCCAAATCCTAGTCTGCCATTGATTACTACCCCACACTGGCTGTTTGCTTTTCACACACACACACACACACACACACACACACACACACACACACACACACATGTACCTTCCTCCTTCTTTCAGCTGGTGGTGGGAATTATCTCCAGCGTGCCCTTGAACAAATCAGAAACAAATCACCATTGTTAAGGTGCACGGCCGTTCTCTTTGTCGTGGAGGACGGGCTGAGTCAGAGGGATCAGCGGCCATCCTGGGAGCCATTTCTCATTTGAGGATGGAGTGCAGGGGAGCAAAGACAAACCATAGAATGTGGACAGAAATAATCTTCTTTGCCTCTTGCTTTATCTGAGCTGTTTTCTCTTCTTGGAAACAAGAGGAGAAAAAGCCTGCAACACATGTAAGGGGGGGGGGGGACATTCTGTTTCGAGGTCCTCCTTGTTTCGAGGTCCTCCAATCCCACTGAACACTTTCAAGAAGTTTGGAAAGCCAGGAAAGGCAGAGAAGCCAGGCGGGCAACCCTCAGTGGGGCAGATTCAGCTTAGCAGCTGCCAGCACCTAACCCTGAGCATTCTGAACTTTCCTACGTTCCTGTTTCTTTCACACATACAAGCCAAATTTTCTTTCATGGTTTTTTTAAAGGAGGGAAGCAAAAATATAAGCAAGTGGGAATTCTGCAGGAAGAGAGAACAGCAGAACAGAAGGGGATTCCTCCGTGTTTGTCCCTACTCTGGCTCCATCTAGTGACAAATCCAAGCAGAAGAAGTGCACAGCACTGTATATTTTGCTGCTTCTCTCTGAAAAACAGGAATCTGAGACGTTTTACGCACCTCAGTGTTGCCGCTGTTTCTCTGCAAATTGAATCCCCAGCTGATGCTCCGACTTTGCGGCACCCCATCTACAAAAGGGCCCTTGTTTGGGAGGATTTTTTCTTGAATTCAGATCTGACCTTCTCCATGTGTCCCATGTTGCCTTTGAAAAGGGGTTGTGCAGACATATTTTCATGTACTTCATCAGCGTCAGAACCTCCTTTCTTTCTTTTGCTCATGTGCAGTAATGTTAAAACATCATAACATTGCAAAAAAAAAAAAAAGGGCTGGATGTATCATGGGGAACCAACTAAGTCAAACTGGATACATCAATTCATAACAGTGTTATCCAATAATTATGAAGCATGCTAAATGTGTCATCATGTACTTTGTCATGAGTCCCTGGGGGATCGGAGCCCCACATCAGAGTGGCCCGCCAGCCCGCCTTAGGCCGCTTTCCAGGCACCTTCCACAGGACTAGGACAAGTAGAGCAACCAGATGACCATCGCAATAACTCTAGCCCGGTACCCACACAAGTCTCCAGCTGGGTCTGCGGGTCGCATCTGCCCCCCCCCCCACTATGGGAGCCCACACCACTCACACCAGGGAGTCCAGGGAAGTCCCGGGCCTCAGCCGTGTTCAGTCCCTGGTCTCCTGAGCAACAGGGGAGTGGTTTACTCTGCGGGTTGATCAAGCAAGCGGCAGCACGATGTCGAGCTCCTCGATGTCGGGGGCTTGGTGTTAAGGATTTTAACAGCACTAGTAAATGGCATCTCCTTGGTGTCTCCCTAAGCTTGTAGTATCATCCCATCGGTCTCATCAGTCTCCCGGCACAGTCTCCATAAGAACATAAGAGAAGCCAATGTTGGATTAGGCCAGTGACCCGTCCAGTCCAACACTCTGTCACACAGGGGCCAAAAACACCAGGTGCCCTCAGGAGGTCCAGCAGTGGGGCCAGGACACCAGAAGACCTCCCACTGTTGCTCCCCCCAAGCACCAAGAATACAGAGCATCACTTGCCCCAGACTGCGAGATCCTAACTATACTGGTGGACCTCTGCTCCATATGTTTATCTAATTCCCTCTTGAAGCCGTCCATGCTTGTAGCTGCCACCACCTCCTGTGCAGTGAATTCCACGTGTTAGTCACTCTTTGGGTGAAGAAGTACTTCCTTTTATCTGTTCTAACCCGACTGCTCAGCAATTTCATGGAGTGTCCACGAGTTCTTGTATTGTGAGAAAGGGAGAAAAGACAGTCAGCTGTCATTAGTATATCAAAAGATGTCTTCTTGTATGATAAAAATCCCCCCAGAGGTAAAAGTTTAGGTTGCACTGAATAAACCACTAAATTAGTTAAATAGTTCCAGCAGGCAGGGAGCTGCAGCTCAGTGCACCCACTACGGCACCATCTTTACCACACCTCTTATGGTGGGTAGTAGGGCTGCCAAGTGTTGAAAACTCACCGGCGGGGGGGAGTCCTCCTCTTGCTGGGAGTTTCTTCTGGCGCGCGCGCAAAGCGCACATGCCCATCAACATCACCGGAAGTGACGCAGCACGTTGGGGGCATTGCCAGGGCGATGCTCTGGCAATCGCCCCAAAACTCTATGGTATCATAGAGTTTTGGGGCGATTGCCAGAGCGCCACCCTGGCAACGCCCCCAACGTGCTCCGTCACTTCCAGTGACGTCATTACGTCGTCCTTGCTGGATGACGTCGGGGGTGGGGTTCCCCCCGCCGGCCAAATGCTGGCCGACGGATCGGGAACCCCTTTAGCGGGGGATCCCCCGCCCCCCGGGCTGACTTGGCAACCCTAGTGGGTAGAGAAGAGAGAGAGTGCAAAGTCAGGTTTTGCTGCATAAAAAAAATTGAAAGATTAACCATCCCAGCTCAGAACCATGCAAGAGGAACACCCAAGGATAATTACAGAATAAATAGGTTATAATGCAGGTTTGATTGGCTAGGAATTTTTTTTGGGGGGGGGGAGGTTCTTTCCACTCCTCATCTGACACATTAATTTAGAAGAGACGTTTATACACTTTGCGGTATTTCTTCTCCACACAAGTGAGGAAACAAACCAGGAAGTTATGCAAGGTAGCTCTAGGAATCACCAGAAACTCTATGGTAAAACCATAGGAACACTTTAGTGATCATATCCAAATGGAGTCTTCACTTCTGGGGAAACAATAGGAGCATTGCTAGCTAGCTCAGATTGCTGCTGAGCTTATCAATCGTCCTATAGAGCCATCAGTGTTTCTAGAAACCCTAAACACCTTTAGAACTGCCTTTCTTTTTTCACACATGCATGCCAACACTAGGACAGTGGCTGAAAACTACTTTAAGTGGCATGTGTGGACTGCTTCCTGGGTTTGCTCTGGTTCGACCCAGACTTGGACCTGCAACAAGGGTGTGAACTTCTCCTCTTTCCTAACTGTGCTTTGCAACCTCTTTCTGGATTTTTAAAAACACTTTCCCCTCCTATTGACCTCTCTGCCTTGTGTATCAACTACTGCAGTTTTCTAACTGAAAATACAAAACTTCCTGCCCAGCCGCTCCTTTCGACTCATCCCTCTTCCTCTTTAGGGTTGCCAGCCTCCAGGTGGGGCCTGGGGATCTCCTGCTTTTACAACTGATCTCCAGCTGACAGAGATCAGCTCCCCTGGAGAAAATGGCTGCTTTGAAGGGTGGACTCTATGGCATTGTACCATGCTGAGGCTCCTCCCCTCCTTAAACCCCACCCTCTCCTGGATCCACCCCCAAAGTTTCCAGGTATTTTCCAACCCAGACTTGGCAACCCTATTCCCCCTCCAAAGTTTCCCGCCTTATAACCCCACCCTTCCCTTTAACCCTTTCTTCCATTGATTTGGACTAATCCTTTTTCTGGTGTCCCCAAGCTTCCTTTTCAACAACAGGGTTGTCATTGCCTCTCCTTCCATAGCGCCACTATGCCTTTATCAGCTGCATGACAGACAAATTTTAGTGGGTGAACACGTTCCTCACCTCCACCCCTGTGCCCTACGTCCAAGAGAGGAGAGGCTTCTCCAGTTGAGTTTCTTGCCCGTCATGCAACCGTCACGAGGCACAGGAGCCTGATAAACAAAAAGAAACAATCTTGCTTTGATTTTTCTCATCTCTTCCAGAGAGAAGAGTACCCAGTTCTGCTGCTTACGGTGGGAAACGGGTCCCTTTCAATGGCTGGCACAGACGCGCCCGCGGAGCCAGACATTTCGCCGATAGGCGTCACGGTGTCCCTCTCTGCTTCGAAGACTGGGCCCTTCTATTTTCAGTATAAACTTCAGCTTTGTGTGCAAAGGGGATTAACGTGTACAGGAAACCCTGGTGGAAAACGTCGCACTCTTGCCAGCTGAGGATTAGCATTGCCCGCGCAAAGCACCTGAAGTCATTAGTGCGAGAGTCAGCCAGGTCTTACTAATGCCATACAAGGTGTTAATCTGCTCAGGCTTTCCTTCCATCCAACATGGCTACAGGGCAGGCCAAACTAGCCTAGAAGGCAGGCCATCCTCATTCCGGCCTCCGAAAGGAACCATGCCCAGTGAGGCGCTGCAAATAACAGCTGGCAACAATGCCGGGGGGGATGCAAAGCCTGCCAATCCAGACAGCAGAGGAAATGGAGATATTGACCTAGCCCTGCGAGCAGCTCTGCGGCTCCCTGTAATCCAATGCAGGGCAGCCCTGGCTCATTCGTTCTGGCATCCAGCCCTTGTCTGCCAGTTCACAGTTCTTGAGATTAATCAGATCAAAATCCAGCAAAAGCTGAGCTTGCTATTTCTTGACTTTAAAAAAAAAAAATTCACCAGGCAAGCTGCTTCCGTTTCCTGCTACTGTTGTTTCAGGGTCTCTGTGGATGGGATGCGTTCAAAGCAACCTGCCTGTATAATACATCAGGACTCAAAGTTTGGTTAATTTGCAGCAATATCCTAAGCAAAGTAACACCCAACTAAGACCATTGACTTTAATGCTTAGAATTCTGCTTAGGATGGCACTGTTAATGGCACTGTTAGGAGAAGCACTGTTAGGAGAAGGCATTGTGCTGTGTGCTGGCAGAGTTACAAAGTTACACAGAGCCACTTTTCAGTTTCAAAACTCATAATAGTCATTTTATTTAGGAACTACATTCTAGATAATAAAGCTTAGCGATGGAGGCAGAGTCTAATCTCACTACCTTGGATGGACACAGATGCCGAGGGGCATCCTGCATCCATTGTGCCCAAGATGTAGAAAATGTGCTCTTTCTTTGGTGTGTGCATGCAAGAGAGAGAGAGAGTGGTGAGTGAGTGAGAAAGGGCAGAACAGAAGGAAGGAAGTTGTTTTCCCTGAGATGTATCAGTCTACATCTCAAAGGGACAGTGACAGAAGAGTAAACAGGAAGAAAGCTCAGACCAATTTCGCACAGGTGCTGCCCCAGCGCTCTTCCTCCATTTGCCCTGGTGCTGTGCTTGAATTTCACACTATTTGCCGAGGGGCACATTTTGACCCACGGCTCCGCCCAATCTTCCCCGTGGCTTCAGTGATCCTCAAAAAATAGGATCACTGAAACCGCGGGGAAGATCAGGTGGAGCCACAGGTCAAAATGCGCCCTGTGGCAAATAGTGTGAAATTCAAGCACAGCACCTGGGCAAGCAGAGGAAGAGCGCCGGGGCAGCGCTAGTGGGAAATCGGTCTCAGTGTTGGTCTATCTATCTGTCCTAACTCTGTTGTCACTTCTCCTGGAGACTGAGGCAAGGGACAGAGGCTTTTCTTCCAACAAAGAGGAGGAGCCAGAGCTCATTCTAGTATTTATTTTAGATACTTTTATCCGGCTGTTCTCCGCAAAGGGCACTCAAGGCAGCTTACAACATCATTCACTTGTCCTCCACTTTATCCTCACAGCAAGCACCCAGTGAGGTAGGTCAGCTGAGAGAGTATGACTGGGCCAGCGTTACTCATCCAGCTTCCACAGGAGAACAGTTTTTGGAACCTGGGTGTCCCGGATCCTAGTTTGACACTCGAACCACTGCCTCACGCTGGCTCTCTGGCTACCACCAATAAGCAACGGTTTTGGGATTTGGATGCAGAGTCTGTGAATGCCCACAGAAAAATGGCCTGTCCTACCAAGGCTGAATGCATGGGAAAGGGCATTTGAAACTTTTAATGGTGTGGAGGTAAGGTAAATAACATCACCTGGTAAATAAAATCCTCTTAATCAACCAAATATGGCACCTGGAAACACTTGAGGAGAAACTTGTAACTTTCTTGGCATTATTCTTCAAAATAAAGAGCATAATCAAAATTTTACTGGAACTGTGACTTGAGATTTGTGGGAAAGTGTTACTATGAGAAAGTTTGTAGAGTATCTTTGTATACAAACCTCTTAGGGTTGTACTGTACTGTCGACTCCATGGGATTGGGTGTAGGAAATGTTTCGTATGTAGTAAGGCAGGAACAATATGAACTATGGGATGTGTTGTTTTGTTTTTCTCTGTACTGATTGCTGAAAGTTGCCAGGGTGCTTTACATTGGAATGTAAAGATCACTCCTACTTTAGGCATCTTTTAGGACTTCCTTTTGTCCAGTGAGATTGTTGACTTTTTCTGTAGACAGCAGTCACCCTCTCCCACCTCTGGCTGGCCACTGTGGGAAACAGGATACTGGACTTTGGTCTGATCCAGTCAGCAACTTCTTATGTTCTTAACTGGAATCGGAAAGACAGAGACAAGAACTGTAAAGAGTCCCCGCCATTTGAGCTGTAACTCAGGATTCCAGGAAATTCTGTCAGATAGAACATGGATGTGAGCTCTGATAAGAGCCCAAAGAAAGAAAGCAGGGATGAAAACAAACCACTGAGTGCCAACTGGACAGGAAGAGAAGGATCAAGGAAGCCAAAGTCAAGAGAGGGTGGGAGGGAGTTGCCCATTCCGGCGCTGTGTGTGCAGCCGCCAGCAGCTGAGAGCAGTGCTCTTCCATTTACCTGGCAAACTTAATCTGCAAAGATTTTAATTAAAGATTTTAAGAAATTGGTTTTATGCAAATGACAGTGTGGAAGCTTCTCTTCCCCTCGCTTTGAAGAGGGATGCAGAACTCCAGAGAGGAGGAAGCCTGGAGGGCTCATTCCCTCCTCGACGCAGCCAACATTAACGATTTTATCACAAGTCTCATGATACTCGATGGTATTTTTAAGCCCTCGCTGCTGGGGACAAAGTGATTAGATGAAAAATTCAGCTTCCTTTTCTTTCTTCTTTTTCTTCTAAAAGTGGGGGAAGGATTTAGAGCTTTAGACACACAGACACACCAATGGAAGCGACTTTGCTAAAAATGGAAACCAACACAACAAAACAATATAAATGGCATGGGGGGGGGGACAGACATTCAAAGAAGAATCTGTGGGTTGCGGGGGGTGGTGGTTAGAAGACTGTCAAGGGGACTGCAGACAGCAGCCAATCCTAACTGAGGGAGGATCTGGATCCTGAAGAGAGAGTTCAAGAAAGAAGCTAAAAAACAGTTCTACAGCTGAAGCAGAACTTTTGAGTTTCTGCCATTGTCTTCCTCACAGCACTCACTACCACGGACTATACACAGCTCTCAGGCTTAGGGGTGCCAGATCCTCACGGGCCACCAGCGGGTAGGATTGCCAGATCCAGGTTAGGAAACTCTTGGCGATTTGGGGATAGAGCTGGGGAGGACAGGGACTTCAGTGGGGTATAATGTCGAATAGCCAACCCTCCAAAGCCAGGCCCGTAGGTACAGTGGGACATTTCGGGGCCTGGCCCCCCAGCTTCCTGCCAAGGCCCCACAACTTTCATCTAGCCCCTCCGCTGCCGCTACCCCTTCCTCAAGCATGGCTTGCTTCCTCGTCAGTGCCCCTCAGTTTATTTAAAGGCCTCCCAAATTACAGAATCCTGGCTACAGGCCTGTCCAAAGCACCCATTTTTCTCTAGGGGAATTGATCTTAAATACTTTGGAGATGAGCTGTAATTCCAGGTGACCCCCAGGTCCCACCTGGATGCTGGCATCCCTAAATTTGGTATGTGGCAAACTGAGGACCCAAGGGCTAGACGTCAAATTCCTAGGCCAAAATTTTATCTTGGTTTGAAACTCACTGAAAAGCCCTGGACAGGTTTCCAGACATTCCTTTCCCTTTTGGCTGCACATCCCAATAATCTGTAAAATGATCAGGATAATATGGTTAATGGATAAACTTCACATATGTTTGTAATAGGATGCTAAAACTAAAATGTGTATCAAATCGGGTTTGCATTTGAAATCAGCAGGCTTGGCATGGTGTAACTCTATAGGATTGCTCTGTTGGTTGAAGAATGCCATCTGCTTTACGCTGGGACGTCTAAATTTATGGCAGCAAGTTAAAATGTATTTCTTGTCCCAGATTTGTCATTGTTTTAATTGTTACATTATACAGTTCTTTCCAAAAGTATGATTTCCCCCCCAAGCTATCAATAGATCAGTCAGTGTTAAGAGATTACTTTTGTATTGCCTCCTGCATTTATTGTATTTAGAGTTGCTTTTAGATGATGCTAAAGTATGGGTCTTAATTTTAAGATTAATATAATGAGAAATATTCTAAATGAATATATATTGCCATAGGCAGTGGGTCTTAGTGGGTACCTCCGCTTTCTACCTGCAGCTTCAGGAAGGAACCCTCATTCTACTGGATTTGCTGCCGTTTGTCATGGTTCGGAATTAGGCCGGCTTCTTAGGATCCATTCTGAACCGATGAGTTCATGGGAAACAGCATGTCAGGCAGAGAAGCTGATTGTATAGAGTTCAGTGCCCAGTTGCTCAGAAACTTGAACGGGAGCAAGGTAAGCAGCTGTCGATGGGGCTGAAAATCCACTTTGGGGAACCCCTCAGGAAGCACCTCTACAGTCTGATGAGCCCAGCAAACAGCCCAGAGGAAGAACCAAACAGGCCAGAGAAGCTCCCGTGCAAAAGTGCTTTGGAAGGCGGATAACAACATAATGGATTGTACAGAAGCTGCCATAAAGCTGCCCATAAAGGACAACAGACAGAAGAAACCCCCTTGATACCTCTAACAGATGGCTCCATTCTTGTTAGCCAGTAAATCCAGGCCCCTGGAGGATCAGCCCATTTCATTTGCCTCGGAGTGTAAAGACTCATCAGAAGGGACTGTAAATCAAAAGCAGCTAGAACGATTCAACAGCCCAAGAAGCTTCTGAACAGCATCCCAAGTCTTCTGCCGGCCTCCTAGAGAAGGAAGAGCACTGGCCATCAGTACAGCCTTATCAGGTAGGGTTGCCAGCCTCCAGGTGGGGCATGGAGATTTCCCAGAATTACAATCGATCTCCAGATGACAGAGATCAGCTCCCCTGGAGAAAATGGCTGCCATGGAGGGTGCATCCTGTGGCACTGAAGGCTGCCATTTCTCCCTGCTGGGAGCGAGAACAGGAGCATCCTGCCCAAAAGCCTATTGCTGAGAGCAGTCAAAAGACACCAGCAGTCATGACGGTCCATAGTAAACTGGAAAAACAAAAGCCAAGCATTTCATTAACACAACTGAAAGAAGGATTCAGGTGGGTACCCATGTTGGTCTGAAGCAATGCAACTGAAAGAAGTGACTCACATTGTTGCCTGCTGTTAAACGTTGCAAAGGGATATAACAGTCACAAATTCCACCATGCACTTCAGGTAGTCAGCCGTGTTGGTCTGAAGCAGCAGAATAAATTTAGAGTCCAGCAGCACCTTTAAGACCAACAAAGGTCTATTCAAGGTATGAGCTTTCGTGTGCAAGGCACACTTTTTCCAAATACAATTGGAATGGGAGATGAGGTTCTAAACTTATAGACCGGGATTTAACAGCAAATTAACATGTAACATGATGTTTAAGTTATGCAAAGTGAAAAACCATGTCCTTCAATTTTAGATCGATTAGTAGAACAGCTAATGGATCATGTGCAAGCTCACAACACACAATATCTTGGATCAATTAAAGAATCTTATCCCCTGTCTTTTTTTTAAAAAACCCCAAAAAACAGCAGCATCATGAAACATGGATAAAGTCTCCCATTTCAAGGTTTCAGGTCCATCATTTTGCTCTGGCTACTGCATAAATCCTCCAGAGCCTTGGTTGTGCAAGATATCCAAGGATGCATAATTTCATTATTGTTTTAAAAAAATCCTTCCAAGAAATATTCAGAGGATTTGAAAGGGTTATTCTGTTTTCCTTAACCAGTTCCATGTGTCCAGCAGCACCGCTGTAAACAGATGGCCAAATCCAATGTATTGGGGGGGGGGGGGGGGGACACACTTCTGCCAGCGACAGCTCTTGCTAACCTAGTTTGCTATTATCAAAACCAAAGTTTGCTAACCAGTTAATCCATAATAAAGGGGTGTGATTTCAGTGACTGAGGCACTTGGCAAGGGGGGAATAAAATTAGTGGTCAGAAAAATTGCATAGCACATTTTGTTACATTTTGTTGGTGCTAACTCATACGGTCTGAGTTAAATTACTCTTTGGAGTTTAGGTTACATATTTATAGAACTGGATCTACAGTATATTTTATTCCACTGCTGCCCCTTATCTCTGATGCCAGCCTCAGAGTTCTACTGTTTGTTGAAATTTCATGGATACCACCAGAAGGGCCAAGCCAATAAAATGTGATTGCCCCCGTTACCACACACAATGAGATCTCTAGCAAGGGAGCCCTAAAGAACTCCATTAACATTTATAGGTGCTGAAATAAAAGTACAGATTCAATTAAAAGACACCGCTCCGAAGACATGGTGGGTTGGTGAAAAGCAAAAGGCTAGAGGGATGTGGGAGGTCTAGCATAGGCCAACGCACACAGTCACAGTTTTGGTTTTTCATCGGCAAGGAGGGAATGATGGAGGTATGGACGGTGGTTCTGCTGTGGTACTCTGCTTTTTTTTTTACCAGGTAGTTGGATGGTGGGCAATAGGGGCTCATGTAATGGAGAATCGGGCTGCTCTTTGCTGTTGTTTAAAATCATCTTGGAATATATCTCAAGGCACACTTTAACTTGCCTGGATCATACAAGTCATGCCACACAGCCATCAACTGTGCTGTGTATTCTGTCTCATGTTAAAATACTGCTGTGTGTGTGTGTGTGTGTGTGTGTGTAAAATGCTGGTTTATGGTGACCCTGTGGGGTTTTCAAGGCAAGAGATGTTCAGAGGTGGTTTTGCCATTACTGTCTTCTGCAGTCCTCAATGTAACATGGAAATAAAAAATATCCCGAGATAATTACAGGGGTGAATACATGTGTAATGTAGAATGTAAGTTCAGGGACAGGGTTGAACCAGGATTTAAGGTCTAGTGTGGAAAGGACTAAGGACTGTAAAGAAACTTTATAGCTGTGGCTCAGTGGTAGAACATCTACTTGGCATGCAGGAAGACCCACATTCAATCCCTAATATCTTTAGATGAAAGGATCAGAGAGAAGGCAATGTGAAAGACCTCTCTGCCTGAGACCTTTTTGATAAAGTTCCTCATCAAAGGCTCCTAAGTAAGCTCAATAGTCATGGGATAAAAGGACAAGTCCTTTTGTGGATCAAAACCCAGCTAATTAAAAGGAAACAGAGAGTGAGTATTAATGGGAAATTTTCTCAGTGGAGGGAGGTAAGGAGTGGGGTACTGCAGGGATCAGTACTCGGTCTGATGCTTTTTAACTTGTTTATTAATGATTTGGAGTTGGGAGTAAGCAGTGAAGTGGCTAAATTTGCAGATGACACGAAGTTGTTCAGGGTGGTGAGAACCAGGGGGAATTGTGAGGTGCTCCAAAGGGATCTGTCGAGGATAGGCGAGTGGGCATCAGCGTGGCAAATGGGGTTTAATGTGGCCAACTGCAAAGTGATGCACATTGGAGCCAAAAATCCTAACTATAAATACACGTTGATGGGGTCCAAACTGGCGGAGACTGACCAAGAGAGAGATCTTGGAGTAGTAGTAGATAACGCAATGAAAATGTCGAGACAGTGTGTGACTGCAATGAAAAAGGCCAATGCTATGCTGGAGGTTATTAGGAAGGGAATAGATAACAAATCAGCCAGTATCATAATGCCCCTGTATAAATCAATGGTGCGACCTCATTTGGAGTACTGTGTACAGTTCAGGTCAACTCACCTCAAGAAAGATATTATAGCATTGGAAAAAGTGCAGAAAAGGGCAACTAAAATGATAAAAAGGTTGGAACACTTTTCCTATGAAGAAAGGTTGAAGCGCTTGGGGCTCTTTAGCTTGGAGAAACGATGGCTATGGGGTGACATGATCGAGGTTTATAAGATTATGCATGGGATAGAGCAGGTAGAGAAAGAAATCCTTTTCTCCCTTTCTCACAATACAAGAACTCGTGGGCACTCCATGAAATTGCTGAGCAGTCGGGTTAGAACAGATAAAAGGAAGTATTTCTTCACCCAAAGAGTGATTAACACATGGAATTCACTGCCACAGGAGGTGGTGGCAGCTACAAGCATGGACGGCTTCAAGAGGGAATTAGATAAACATATGGAGCAGAAGTCAATCAGTGGTTATTAGCCACAAAGTATAGATAGGAATTCTCAGTCTGGGGCAAGTGATGCTCTGTAATCTTGGTGTTTGGGGCGGGGGGCAACAGTGGGAGGGCTTCCTGCCCTATTGCTGGACCTCCTGATGGCACCTGGTGTTTTTGGCCACTGTGTGACAGAGTGTTGGACTGGATGGGCCATTGGCCTGATCCAACATTGGTTTTTCTTATGTTCTTATGTTCTTACCTTGGAGAGTGGCTGCCCGTCAGAGCAGACAATCCTGACCTTGATAGACCAATGGTCTGACTCTGTATAAGGCAGCTTCATGTTGTTTCCTGGGGCAACTACGAGTAAAAGCACAACGCACATCTTAACAGGAGGTGATTAGATAACGTCGTTGCCCTTCAAACACAGGTCCATTTTTCTGTCCTGGGGACAGAACCCTGCAGATGTTGGGTCATCCATTGTCATTGTTGTCACAGCCTGTGTCTGAGATGAGCAAAATCAGGGCCGTTTTAACATCCTTGTATTTCTGCACCTCCACCTACCGTTAAAAGCATAAGGGCAGGTTGAGGTAGTATCTTTTTCTGGCCAATGAAAACTTCACAAGTTTTTGTTTTGAGGGTAATGTGAAGGATGCAAGAAGGATGTTGTAAGACACTCTTGGGTCCCCAAGGGGGAGAAAAGCATGGTATAAACATGTAAAGTAAGCAAACAAATGAAACTGTAAGACTTGTCTGATTTATTTCACTAAAACGGATGAGAATGGTGATATCTCTCTTCAAGGGGAAGCGATGCAAAATTGAGCAGAAATCCCCAATGGGGATTCAGTGTCCAAAGAATAAAGAATAGCCCAAGAGCTAAAAACTCAAGCTTCAGTGCTGCAGCGATTGAATTCAAAGCAATTCCAGAGGTTTTTAGGCATATTTGCAACATCTGTTAGAAAACGAGGAAAGAAAGTAGAAGCTGGAGCTGGCTGCATGCTGTTTGCAGGACCATAGAGGTTACTCAACTAAATTAAAAGTTTTCCCCCCCAGAGCCATGTGGGTAATCGAAACCTCAGCCAGCCCCTCTGACTGGTGTTACCTTTAAAATTAGTCACCAGATGAAATTTATCAGCATCTCCAGACATTTCAATCAGATGCTAGAGCCCCTCTTGAAGACAGAGACCCTGCTATATTCCTTGACATTAAGGCTGTTGACCGATTCATTATTTTGTGTTCGTTAGCCATCTGGTTTTTAACTAAATCTTCTTAACCAGTCCATGCAATTTAAATAAATTTGTGGGAAACCTCTTTGCTGAGAGGACAGTGTAAGAGGATGTATAATTTCATAAACAAATGCCACTATTCATAGTTTATAAGAAGTCAGTTTCTCCCCCTTCATATGCTTTGGCAATGGGGCACTCTTTGCAATAGCATCATGACCAAATGCCTTCCTGGTCTTCCAGTGTTGTATAGGATCCTTCGGTCACAGTGGCGTTAATAAGATAAGGCTTATGTAGCATTTTGCAAATGAAGTGTGTAAAATACAAAGGCCTCCATCAGGAAATGCTTGCTGGGACTATTCCAACTCCTTTTAGAATCAGAGGACGAATTTTTATCGCGTGCAGACTGGTTATCTTTCTGGCTCAGGAGTGACCCTAATCATAAACCACAGAAATCCAGCAGGGCAGCCAGAGCCTGGGAATGGGGAGATTCCTTTACAACTTGACATGACTGAGCAGAAAACTAGCTTATCAAAAAGTCACATTGCACTGAAGTAAAATTGATTGCTGGCATTCACTCATGCTTGTTCAGAATTAAGATTAATTTCTGCCACACAAGTGCCTTTTGTCGGGACCGGCCTGGATTAAAATCATGAACTCAAAAATCTTGGTGCTGAGGCCCTAAGTGACGGCAGCATCCACCAGACAGAGGGGGTTTCCTGGCCATTGGCCCTCCCAGACCTCACAAAGAAGGACTATAAAGGCTTCCTGTTCAGGCTTGGATTTTCTTTGCCAACCACATTCCTTCCTGGTTCTGGCCCTCTGCCTCTGGTTTTTGGTGTGGCCCATTGGCTAAATCTCTAACTACATCTCTGGCTTTTAACTTTTTTCTTTGACTTCTCCTAACTTGCAGGAGTCTGGTTTTCTGGCTCCTGGTATCCCTTCAATGGCTAGCCACTCGACCTTGACAGTTCGAAAACAGGTATGTTAGTACTTTTCTTTTGCTAATTGTTGCACTTAAATAATTTGCAGAATGGTTTAGTCTAAAAAAGTAAAGTAGCTTGAACAGCTGTGATGTAACCCACACAGTCAAAGATAGTAATGGCTTTTAGAAACACAAAGGGTTAAGACATATTATAAAAATAGACAATGCAAGCAATAATGTTACTTAAAACATGTTTGTACTTTTCATATGCATTATTTAATACTTGGATTTTAGAAGGCCTCCATCATGTAAAGACATTGGTGGTGACAAAGACTGGTTTTTACAGCACTGATTATTGCTGCGTAGCCCAATACCTGAAACAAATCAGCAGGTGTTGGTGGTTTCATAGCCATGGTTCTAGGTGGGAAACCAGAAGGAACGCCAATGCTTTCTCCAGTCAATCTTTCTCCCTCCTGCTGTTAAAATGTTAGAACAAGCCTCTGACGAACCTGCCCCCATGAATGCACATTTGCATTAACTGGAGATAAACGTACAAAGGTACAAATGGTTATTTTAAGCATTGCCTACAACATTATGGAACATAACCAAACCAGATCTTGGAAACTACTTCTCTCTCTACATCTGAGAATAAACAGCTTCCGGAAAGCAATTATTATGGTTGGCATCGACTTGGACCAGGGCATTTTCCTTAGCAGCTCTGGCTTACTGGAACAAGCTCCCTGCTGAAATCAGGGCCCTGCGGGACCTCTCACAGTTCTGCAGGGCCGTGAAAACGGAGCTTTCCCGGCAGGCCTTCCGATAGCCTCCAGGCCAACCTAGAGAAGAAGCTTTTTAGAGCAGTAGCACAGCTGACTGTGTACAAACACACTTTATTTAGGGAACCACCATCGACATTAATGGTTTTAAATTGTTATTATGTAGTGTTTTGGATATATTCTGTAATGAATATTGTTTTATTGGTTTTATGTGAGCCGCCCTGAGCCTGCTCTGGCAGGGAGGGTGGAATAAAAGTTGAAATAAATTATTATTATTATTATTATTATTATTATTATTATTATTAGTTTGTGGGTGGAAATGAACTGAGAGTTGCACTGATTTTCTATATAAATAACGACTTTGTAGTATATGGAGAAGACAGAATGGAAGGCACACTGTCTAATAAGCATCCAGAAGGGACAGTTTTAACGCTTAGCATCACTGGAGTGTACAATGTCAAATTGCAGGAGGGGCTCTTTCTGTGGAATGCTTCTCTATGTACGAAGAAATTCTCTTCACCCTGAAAACTATCATACAAGGGACAAAAGTTAACTTCATCTCTTCTCCCTGATGTGCCAGTTTTCTCTGTGGAGGAAATTTTTTGGTATGGAGGAGCTTTCAATATTGTTAGTCCCCCACATACTGAAGTGGTACAACCCAAATTCAGACACTCTCTCTCCGCCCCCCCCCCCCCCCAACAGAGAGTGTAATTTCTTCTAGCCCATATGGGTTGTAATTTCAGATGGTTGAGGGCGTGCCATGGAATTACAACCGAAGACATATCTGAAAAGATGAATGAGTTTTTGGGAGAAGATGGATTCTTTTAGAAAAGAATGAAATCAATCTGGAGAAAGGGGAAAATTTTCCTGAATTCGAAAATTGATGTGCTTGTATCTAGCAGACATTGATCCAGCTAACAATGCCCTTCTGATTCGCTTTGCCCTCCTAGTGGATATGCAAGTATATGAATGCCAAATTGTGACATTCTAGTTAAAAACTTGCAAGGTCCAGTCTATTATTAATGTCAATAATTTGGAAAGTATTTTTCGCTTGATGCTGGAGGTGGTACACAAATTACAAAAAAGGATGTTTCATATAGCAACAGTGCCATCTAGTGCCATCTCCATAATAAAGGGGTTTTAAAAAAATCTGTTCCTGTTTGTAGGTATAGTTTGTGCTTCCTTCCTTACACTTCTATTTTTTAATGTATCTGTAGAAATGAGATATGTTAAAAGTCTTCAGTACAGAGCATCCACTTCCTATTTCATCAAACATAACGCTGTTCGATGTTGGCCATTCACATATTCAAACTGAGAACCATCAAATATCAAGAAATTAATATGTGAGCCAGCTCCTAGTACCAACCCTGGGCCTGCATTGGACAGCCAGTTTGGTGTAGTGATAAGTAAGCGGACTCTAATCTGGGAGAACCGGGTTTGATTCCCCACTCCTCCACTTGCACCTGCTGGATGACCTTAGGCAAGCCATAGTTCTGTCAGAATTATTCTTGAAAGAACAGTTCTCAGAAGAGCTCTCTCAGCCCCACCTACCTCATAGGGTGTCTGTTGTGGGGAGGGGAAGTTTGTAAGCCGCTCTGAGATTCCAAGTGAAGGGCGGGGTATAAATCCAATCTCTTCTTCTTCTCGTCAGTGAAGGTGGAAGCTTTTCTCCAGCTTAAGGAACCTTCCTCCAACATGTGGCCCCTTCCCTCAAAGGAACACTCCTTAAGGCCCTGACTTGGATAGCCCAGGCAAGCCCGATCTTGTCAGATCTCAGAAGCTAAGCAGGGCCGACCCTGGCTAGCATTTGGATGGGAGACCACCAAAGAATACAAGGATCGTGACCCAGAGGCAGGTGATGGCAAGCCACCTCTGAACGTCCCTTGCCTTCAAGCCCCACTAGGGGTCGCCAGAAGTCAGCTTGGCTTTCGAGCAAGGGAAACCTTTACCTTTACCTTAAAAGTAGCTCGGTGCTCTCTCTCTTTCTCTTCCCATCAGCTTGTTTGAAAACGCAGAACAAATACAAAATTGACAAAGGGTGTGTTCAGATGGGCATCTAATCCCGCCATTGGCCCGGCTGTAATTTGAGCTAGATCTTTTTGATCCAGCATTGCACAACCAGACAGCCCGCCTGTGAAGCGCTTCACCGTGCGTGACTCCCACGGTGGATTGTCTAGATGGCATCCAATGTGATGAGCCGTGCGGTCAGCTTTTTAAAAAAAAAAAAAAAATCCTGTCTGCGCATGAGCATAGGCGCCTCACCATATACTTGTTTTTCTGTGCATGCACATACTAAAATGGTAAAAACACAGCCAGCGGTACCTTTCTCTACGTACTGTTTCACTTAATAAAGTTGATAAAGTTCAGGGGACCATCAGAAACATAATATTGTTTGGATTGCTTGAGCAGAGCTCTGGGGACGTCTCATGTTTAAGCGGTTATGCACCCATCGCTAAGAGTTTTTTTAAAATGGCAGCCATTTGGGATGGTCTGGAGACTATCACTACGGGCTGATTGCGCGCTGGTGGAACGACCTGATGGTGGAAAGTCCGGCATTGGCCCGTCAGTCAGCTTTAGACTGGACTTTAACCACTATCTTTTAAGTACGAATCCCAAACGGGGATCAACAGGCTACTAATGAAAGGGGCACGATTTCCAGATGTTGAGAGCTGGACGTGCACTGTAAATCCTCCAGGCACTTGTGCCTGGCGCAGCTCAAAAGAGTCATCTGAACATGCCCAAAATGACATTTTAATGGTGCAACTGAAAATGGACCAAAAAACCACCCCCTCTCTTACACTGATGTGGAGGGGTCAAATGGCTTATTTTCTTGATCGGGAAGGTTCTCTGTTGCCAAAAAAGGACACCCCCTTTTTACAGCATACTTGCATTATGTATGGTTTGACCAACAAATGCAAAGGAGATTGTTTGCCAGCAATAGCAGCATGCTCAGAAGAAAAAGAACCAGGGCTCCTCATTGTCACATCTTTCTCATTTAAAATAAAGCAAGCTTGCAAGAGGTTCTTCCAAAGGCATCCTACTGAAGACAATGGGTCTACTTTTCAGGTGGGCCCTGAAGTTCACTGAGGGCGTTTTCTCACTAGCTTTCCCCCACGGTTTACACGGAAGCTAGCACCGGAGCTTCTGGTCAGTTTCCCACCATTTGCTCCGTGCTCACAATTTCCTCCAGAGGAAATTTTGTTTGCTGGAACAGGATTTTCTTGCTCCAGGGAAGCTCCGGAGCAGTGCAGTGATACTCTGGAGGAAATTGTGAGCACGGAGCAAATGGTGGGAAACTGACCAGAAGCTCCGGTGCTAGCTTCCGTGTAAACCGCGGGGGAAAGCTAGTGAGAAAACGCCCCGAGAGTCACAAACCTTATCAGCCAAGTAGCATTAAAGCACTGGGAAGGTTCCCCAATCCAGACCAGGGTTTAGCAAGGGGGAGAGGGATTAATCCTCCCCCCCATTCCATTTTCCTAATCTCGGATTGCTATCTTGGAGCTGCTATTTGTCCCATTTGTGAAAACACAGGTTTCTGTATATTACCTGTTAGGTTCCCTTCAGTGTGACAAATGATAGCTCGGGGTGTGTGGATTTGAGGTTGAGAAAATGGTATGAACAGAAAGGGTTAATTCCCACTTTTCCAGCTTGGTTCCCCCCAATCTGAATTCCCTCCCTCCCTATGCTAATATTTACCGATAATAATATAATAGTAAAAATAGGAAATCCATTCCTGCGTCTCCCCATTTAACTTGGCTGGGAGTCAGTTCTTGCCAGCAGGCTTGGGCAGCTCCCAGAATTGAGCCGTGCAGATTGCATTGGGCCCGCCTTGCCTTTCCCCCCATCTTTCCTGACGGAGTCAGCACTTCATAAAACAACATCAGGCACAGATGTTACTCAGTGTGCGAAGTTCCAAGGAGGTGAAGTCAATTAGACTTCAAGTTTATACTGTACATAAACACGGCACTTGGCACTGACGTGCTTAATAATACCAATGGAATGATCGGTTGGATAATTAGTCCAACTGCCACCTTAGCATATATATATTTTTTCCCTTCGTGGGGAAAAGACTGGGCTGCCTCCAGCTCCAGAACCCCTTTAAAAAAAGATTAATTTATTTCCAGCCTTTACACTTTTTGCATAAAAAGCCACAGCTCACATCTGGATACCAGGTTGGTTATTGCACATCTGGTTACAATGTTCCTTCTAATTAAGAGCCGTGGCTCTGGACTTGCGGATCCCCAGATATGTAATGCTGTTCTGCACCAAAACCTCTACTGTAACCTACTGGGAAGCTGGGCTTACCTCGGCTTCAGTTTTAATGGAACAGGAGGCTATCTGCATGACTAGGCAGCTAGGCAGCTGAATTCCTGCATTACAGTCATAACCTTTTTTCTTGGAGATCATGTTTACATTTGCAGTGCTGGAAATGTGAAGCCCTCTAGCTGTACTAGCAGGATTGCACTCTTTGTGTACAAAACTGTCTGGTCTAAAAGGTATATAATGTTTCAAAGAAACTCTTCGACACTTGTTGGGAGTATTTTACAGGTAGGTGTATAAAGGGGCTCAGATTCCAGGACTTAGGGAGGAAGACCGCTCAGTGGGGACAGCCGTCACTCCCAGCCCTTAAGATCAGGAATAATAGCCAGCTGGCAGACCAGATCTAGCCCTCAAAGTCATTTTATCTGGCCCCAAACTTTAATCAAGATGTGCCACAAAGTCTGCACACGGTTTTGCTCATAAGGAAAAGATATTCCAGACTGCTCCTTTCTCTTTGGGTTTTCTGGGTAATGGCTCAACTAGGCCCAAGTTGTGAAGCCAATTTTATTGCAGTGGCTGACCACCCAAGTGCTGTACACTTTGGACACCCAGACTGATGTCTGGACAACAGAGTGGTTCTTAAGAATACGGAAGGTGTCCACTCTTGGGGTAATGTCAGTGCTGAGAACCAGCTGACAGACAGCCGTCAACACACCATGGAGTATGAGGAGCTCTGAGGATGAGACATGGTACCCTGCTGTAGCCAAGGTGGTGAGCCACAAGTGTCATCATGGGGCAGAGGGGGCTCTGGGCTGTTCAGTCTTCTCAGGCCCCAGAGTGGCCCCACCCATGCAGCCCAGCCATTGGCTCTCTCTGATTTAAGAGGGTGATAAAGCACCTTTGGCTCCTTTGGAAGTCTCCCCTATGAGAAGGGCTCCTGCATTAGCTTGCTTTCAAAAAAGAGACAAGACTGTTTTGTTTGTTTAATTATGTGCAATTGTGTTGTGGGGGGTGGTTTATTTATACTGGTTATCTACATCTGTGGGTTTGATTGTTGTGTTGTCAATCTGAGCAGGCCTTTGAAAACCATGTAGAGCCCTCAGGGTCTTCAGGAAAGGTGGGATAGAAATATTTAAATAAATAAACCAGGAAGCAATAGAGTTTACTGTGGGTTTTCTGGAGTTTTCTGGGGGGGCGGGGTTGTTGTCTAAGGCCCGGCACTGACACAGAGAAACTTCAGGTTCTTTTCCACTCTTCATCATCCACTCTTCAACTTTCTAGGAACATTTCAATCTGGCAAGGGATTCAGGATGATGTGCCAAGGCTACCATTGGACAACTGCTTTTAGCTTTGTGGTCTTTTCTTTGGATATTCTGACATGCCACAGATGCTGCTGCACTCCAGCTTGTCAACTCACAGCTCATCCATTTCACAGGTGTGGTGTGATGATTAGACTTGGACTTGGGAGACCCAGCTTCAAATCCCTATTCTGTCATGAAGCTTGTTGGCCCTCCGGTCAGTCATTCTACCTCAGTCTATGCTACCGCAGCAACGTTGTTGTAGGAATAAACTGCAGAGAATGGACTGTTGCCCTGAGGTTTCTGGAGGAATAGCAGGCAAATAGCCCAACATGTGTGGGGAAAGCTTGCTGCACGGAGCCAGTTGTATCATACAAAGCAGGTGGCGCCACAAGAGGTCTTTCTAGAACATTCTGAAAGACCTGTACTACAAATGGAAAGCCCTTCAGGAATCTATGGCATGGGGAACAATCTGGAAATCCCTCCTCCAAATCTCCCCTTCCAGGATTCTATAAGCTCTCGGGGTCTTGAACAGGATTGTATCCTTTCCTACTTTGTCCAGGGGCGTAGAGTTTTGGAAATCCCGGGGGGGGGGGGCTCCTTAGCGCATGCGCTTTGCGCACGCGCTCCCCCCCTCCGGAAAACCACCCCGCCTCCCCGGGCCCTTCCAAGGCCCGCCAGCCGCTGCTGCTGGTGCCTCTCTCTCCCCCCCCCGCCACCCCTTCCCTCTCCCTCTCTAGCAGCGGCCGCCAGGCCTCAGAAGGACCCGGGGAGGCACGGCGGCAGGCGCTTCATTTTCCCATAGGTGGCTGAGCCCCCCCCCAGGAAATTTTGGGGGTGGCTCAAGCCCTCGAGCCCCCCCCCCCACTCTACGCCTATGACTTTGTCCTTTAGCTGCTCTCAAAATTGTGACCCTTCTGAAACATTTCAGCCACTTTGTGGTGTCGTCCCCCCCCCCCCCCCCCACTTTGGTTAGTCATGCTATTCTTCATGCCTAGGGAGTCTCCCAAGCAGGTATCTTACCTCATTTGTAGATGGCCCTGCTGTGCAGCTTTTATAATCCACAATGGGGCCAGCAAGTTTACTATTAGATACCTGAGTGACACCTGTTTATCCCATGAACCACTGCAAGAAGAAAAGAATATGCAGGGTCAGACATGAGTACGCCTGCAAAACTACTGCTAATGCTCTGGCAATGGCCACCATAGGGTTAGTTCTGTTATTACTTTAGGAGCATAGCGACCGCTGCATAGTTGCTTCCTATGCTAAGTTATATATTCAAGGGGAGAACACGTGGGAAGGAAGCAGCTGTTTTCAGTGCCAGAACCCTGGTAAGTGATGGGAAAGAAGCAACCACAACACCAAAAGTAACATAAGAAACAATCCACAGTGAGGAGCAGGGAGTGATGATGTGAAAGACCACTACGCACCAGACAGAGCATGGCAGCAGGACCAGGGCTGGAGAAAGCCATGCAATAGCCACTTTGTACCACAGAGGCTGTGGTGGCTCAGAGGTTAAGATGCTCAGCTGCAGACTGGAAGGTCGGTAGCTCGGCAGTTCGAGACCTGAGTGCCGCGTGACAGAGTGAGCTCCCATCTCTGGTCCCAGCTCCTGCCAACCTAGCAGTTCAAAAGCAAGAAATTGCAAGTAGATAAATAGGTACCACTTCGCTGGAAAGGTAGCAGCGTTTCGTGCACCTTGACATTTAGTCATGCCGGCCACATGACCACGGAGACGTCTTCGGACAGTGCCGGCTGTTCGGCTTGGAAACGGAGATGAGCACCACTCCCTAGAGTCAGATTCAAGTGGCTTTCGAGCAAGGGAAACCTTTACCTTTACATTACCACAGAGCCAGGCTTGTGGCTGCACCTCTGCACAGCTAATCTATTACAGCAGAAGTATGGGATTCAATGAAGTTGCCTCAGGAAGTATGTCAACAAGGACAGGCTCCTAATATTTTGTTTGTTTGGTTTGTTTGTTTGTTTGTTTGATTGATTGATTTCTAGCCCTCCCTGCACAGCAGGCTCCGGGTGGGTCACAACAGTGCATATAAAACAGTAAACATAATTAAGCATAGTACCGTTATTAAAACCTATATTTGTTGGCTGAAGTGGCACATCCCTCTCAGCCAACCTACATGTGCCTTGGTATTATCCGGACTAGACTACTGTAATGGACTGTGCATGGGTATACCTTTGAAGACTGTCTGGAAACTTCAGCTGGCTCAGAATGGAGTGAACAGAGCAGGGACTTGCTACAATGAACATGTACTATGTACAGTGATTCTAGGGCTCTGAGCTAAATTCCAGGATGGGACCACAGAATCACTGCGACCCCTCACCAGGTCCCCCTGCCAGGGCCAAGCAAGGGGCAGCCTTCACCCCATGCGAGGCAGGTGGAAGCCAGCTGCCTGAACCCTGGACAGAGCAGGCATAAGTGGCTGCTGTTAAGCCAGCTCCCCGAGCCCCAAATGGGGTGGGTGTGAGCAGCCATTGTTGTGATCAGGCGTCCTCCGCTCTGAATAGGACAGGCACAAGCAGTGGCAACAGAAACTGCTCTTTTCCTTCCTTTCCTGCTTCCAGTGGGTGGGTCAGGATGTGGTAAGGTTGCCATGTGCCCGCTAGGGGTGGGAGATAGCCCACCCCCAGCAGGCCTTGCTCACCAGCATTCCAGCAGCTGGCAGGAAAAAAGATTTTTTTTAAATTGCTGTTGGTGCCTGGTGATGGACTGACATCACTTCCAGAAAAACCCAGAAATAGTGTCACTCCTTAGAGAGTGTCCTTGAGGGCTCATATCACTTCATGCCATTACTAATCCCCCCCCATGTTCTTGCCCCATCGGGGCTCCTGTTGTTGGCCAGGCCAGGCCTGGCAACACGAGGTTGTGGCCAATTGTGGCTCCACAAGCATGGAGGCCGAGGCACCAGCTTCTGTTGGCCATTGGCTAGGACTCACCCTGGCCAATGACTGCCAGTATATTTCCAGGCCTCATACAAAGAGCTGTTTTCCATTTTATATTGTCGTATGTGGTTTGGGCCCTAAGTACATGAAAGTCCACCTACGCTCTATATAGCTGCTAGTATTTTGGTATCTGAAGAAGTACTGCTGTAAGAGCCCAGCCCACGCTCTCTGCAGTACTTTTGATGGGACCCATACAAAGACCCCCTCCGTGGCCCTAAACTTTGGCTTTATCACTGTGGGCCTTAGGGCTGCCAACTTCCAGGTGGCACCGGCAGATCTCCTGCCATTACAGTTGATTTCCAGGCAATCAAAATGAGTTCCCCTGGAGAAAATAGCTGTTTTGGAGGGTGGACTCTACGGCATTGTACCCCAAGCCCTACCCTTCTCAGGCTCCACCTCCAAAATCTCCAGGTATTTCCCAATCCAGAGCTGGCAACCCTACTGGACCTCCAGACATCAATTAAAGACTTTTGTATTTCGAAAGGGCTTTGAAAGTATCATCTTTATCCATGTCCATATTTTTTTTATTGTCGTTTTCCTGCTCCTGTCATTTGGCATCTGAAATCATTCCACTTTCCAGCATATAGGACAGATGGACTCCCTACATCTGAAGGGACTATCCTATATCTGAAGAAGTGAGCGGTGACTCATGAAAACTCATACCATGCCACAGATTTTGGTAGTCTTTAAGGTGCTACTGGACTCTTACTCCTTTCTACTTACTTTCTACTCCTTTCTACTACTTTAGTGTAGTGGTTAAGTGCATGGACTCTAATCAGGGAGAACCAGGTTTGATTCCCCACTCCTCAACTTGCACTTGCTGGATGACCTCGGGCAAGCCATAGTTCTGTCAGAGCTGTTCTTAAAAAAGCAGTTTCTGTCAGAGCTCTCTCAGCCCCACCTACCTCACAGGGTGTCTGTTGTGGGGAGGGGAAGGGAAAGGAGTTTGTAAGCCACTCTGAGCCTCCCTTGGGTAGTGAAGGGTGGAGTATAAATCCAATCTCTTCTCTTCTTAATTTTTTTAAATTAACATTTATTATTGTCTCTATGGTTTTATTTGGGAAAGTGGGGTTGTCCTGTGAGCCACATTGGGCATAATTCTATAAAAATGGCATGTAAATATTTTAATTTTTTTTAAACAAACAAACAAAAGTTATCACAGGGAGTAGCTTATTTTAAAGTCCCACCTCCCTCCCATCGTGGAAACGTTTATATGGAGGTTTGCTAGAGTAGGAGTTGAAGAGAAATGTTAGTTGGGCTTCTTGTATGTGCTGAGAAGCAGCTCTGTTCTGTTCCTCATTTTTGTGAGCTGTGAAGAAAACAGATTAAATACACAGGCTGGGCCTGGTGCTTTGAAGGTGGGTGGCTTTCACTCTTATGCTGCCTGAATTAGGCCCTAATGGACAAAGAACTCTTTACTGGTGCCGTAATTGCAAACAGGTGAGACCGGCCCTTTCATGTGCCTTTTTCATTAGCCTCCTAGGCTCTTCACGTGAAGGAAATAGTAGACCTGGCCCCCATACTGGGCTTTATTTCTCCAGAACGCACACACACCTTCCAGTGGGAGACGTTTCAAAGGACATACTAGACACGGAGGCATGCAAGACTAATGCATATCAGACACCTCCTTTTGGGGATGCAAACCCCCTTCCCCCAAATGCTCTGTTTACAACTTTACATGATCAATCTGTCCCTTTTAAGAGAACCTCTTAGAACTGATGCTTTAATATTTTGCCATGCAATATAGGTAAAACATCTGTGTTTGGGTTTTTTTCCTGGACAATGGTCAAGAGCACAAAAAAAATATATCAATTTAGGATTAATCAAAAATGCCTCTGAAAAATATTGGTGGTGGGAAGCATTCCCTGACCTCAGTTTGGAAGGAGCTCTCCTGAAACAGCCAAATTTGGATTGGGCCTGGATTGCCATAATCTGAAGCTTCCCCCAAATCCTTAGGAAAGTCTCAGAAGTCATGGCAAACTGCAGTTTCCAAGGGATATATGTGCTGGGAAGTTCCTGTTTGAGAGGCTGCAGGATCTACTGAAAAATCCATCTTCCCCTTTGAACCCCCATACTTTCAGGACATGCTGAGACCTTAAGTTGAGTTCTTCATCTTTTGGGGGATTCTGACACAGGGTGGTGGGCATGCCCACAAAATGTCTGCCACAGGTGAGGGAGTCAACCACAAAATGTCAGGGAGTGAAATGATGCATAATTCCAACAGTAAGTCTTCTCAGGCAGAAGCTCAGTTTAACTGGATGCCTTTTAATGTAAACATGTTTTAAAATCATTTTGTGCCTATATGCACAGCACACCTTCAATCACACAGTGAAGATCCTTGTGCTGTGATGGCAGCTGCTGCTAAAACAGTTTTCAGAAAGCTGCACAGCCAATCAAACCTACAATGGCCAATAAGAAGCCCTGCTGGGCAACTCCATCTGGCCCCACCCACTTTCTACCACGCAATGGGCACCGTGATGCCCTTGGGCACCGTTTTGGGGATCCTGGCCCTAACCCATGTCATGCTCTAAAAACCCCATAGCATTACAAAAAAAGAGCTGATTTAGTAACATTTATATATTAGGAACCCCCCTCCCCCAGTCTGAGGTCCTACTTAGATTGTGCATAAATCCAGCTACGCCTACTTTCTCCTGCTGTTTCTGGAAGGTAAGTTTGGGGAAAGGGAAGGGAGTGGGTCCTTGGAATGGGGCCATGGTACTTTATGAGATGTAATTCAAGGAAGGATTTTAGCTTGGATTGCGATAAACTCAGTAATGCCAAAGTGGGGCCAGTTAGTTTCTTTCCAAACAAAACCAACCCCCTATTTACATAATTCTTTTCCACCTGTCTGACATCAGTGAATGCTGAACTCCAAATACCAGGTTTGAGATTAAGGTCCCTGAAAGCCACCATGGGATTGGGATAACCAGATTGGTAGCCCGAAGCTCCTTTTGGAAACGGCTGCTGCTTCCATAGAACTGAGCGCCCCCAAACTCCAGACCACAGTGACTACAGTCCAGTGCTGATAAGAGGAAAGGCTCCTGCCCTGGAGACACTATGCTTCGTTGCTTCCACATAGCTGATGGAAAAGAAGTACCCAAGCTTCACTGGCTCAGCACCAATTTTAATAATAATACAAAAATAACAAAAAGAAGTGCAACCTGCAGTTGCTACAAAACAGAGGCCTCAAGATGCAGCATGGATCCCCCAAACATCCATTCTTCTTTGCCTTTGATAATGTAGACACTCGGTTATGTTCCCTTTCATCAGTTTAAAAACAAGTGCAGCTGGTGACGGGCTCGGCTGGTGTTTCCAAGAGAGTCCTGTTTGTTTCGGGCATCCGGTCCGTTTCACCTTTGTTCATTCCTCCCACCGTGGAGTTATGAGGGCCAACAAAACCTGACCCTCCCTGCAAAGCTCACCCCTGTTGTGTCTTCAGGCTCCTCTGGCTTCAGGAGTCATGTCAGAATTCCTTAAAGCTGCAAGACCAAAGAGAACATCGTCACAGAGTGCATCTGATCACAAGCAAGTTCTGCTGCCTTTTCAGTGATCACATTTAACCACACCCAATCATGGTTTTAAGCTGAGAGCCAGCAAGAGAGAGAGAGAGAGAGAAACAGAGAGATCTGGAAGATGTCTAAGTTGAGGAGGCAACTACAGCTCCTTATGTAATTCAGATAACATCTGTGGGCACTTTCCCAAATGATGCTGTAGACTCCCTTTGAATTTGTCAGGTCAATCATGTAAAAGAGCTAGTTGTGAATGATGTCCTGGGTGGGGAGCTACACCGTATTTAATCAAATGTAAGACTAAGGTTTTTGTTTCCCAGATATGGCAACAAAAGAAGAAGAGGTTGTCTTACATTCACATACGAGTTACAGTTACGCTCTGTCTCACACTTCCTACAGATCCCAGGGAGGCTACAGAAACTGTGGACAGATGTCTAGAGGCAGTTTTGGAATGGCTGAGGGCTAAGAGACTGGAATTTATTCCCGAAAAAATAGAGGTGCTACTGGATTGGGGGGGTGTTAACCCAGAAAATGGGATATATCCTGTTTGGGATGAGGTTGCACTCCCCCTAAAGGAGCAGGTTTGTAGCTGGGGCCTTCTGTTGACCCAGGTCTTCTGTTGGATAAGCAGGTGGCAGCAGTGACCAGGGGTGCCTTCCACCAGCTTTGGCTGGTGAGCCAGCTGCGGCCCCCTTCTTGGAGGGAACGATCTTGCCACTTTGACGCATGCTCTCATAACATCTAGATTAGATTACCACAATTCGCTCGACACAAGGCTGCCCCTGAAGACTGTCCTGAAGCTACAGTTCATACAGAACACTGCAGTCAGAATGTTGACTAGAGTGGGTCACAGGGACTGTATTAGTTTCAGACTTGTTCCATCTACACTGGCTCCCTAGTTGCTTTCAGGCTTTGTTCAAGGTGCTGCTCTTGACCTTTAAAGCCCTACATGGCGTAGCCAGTGTTCTCTCTAAGCTGAGGTAGTGTGAGCTAGCTCACCATTTTTTAGCCTCCAGCTCACACATTTTTGTCTTAGGGAGGATAGCTCCAGGGCAAACTAATCAATGCAGTAGCCAAATTGCTCGCTCACAACTTTTATGCCAGTAGGTCACAAAGTAGAACATTTGCTCACAAGACTCCGCAGCTTAGAGGGAGTATTAGGGCCAGTATATATCCACTCCAGTCAAACTCAGGAGGCCTGCTTCAGGTGCCCCCGCCCTCTGAGGCTAGATGGGCGTCAACCCAAGAAAGGGCCTTCTTAGTTGTGGTGCCAAAGCTTTGGAACTCCCTGCCAGCAGGTAAAGACTTATGTTTTGTTTGACGTAACTCCAATAACTGTTACTAGTCTTCCTCCCTGGTTTTGGTATTGTGTATTTATATGTGAATTATTTTATATATACTTAAATTTTAAATACTGTTTCACTGGTTTGATGTTTGCTGCCTTGGGTACCCTTACTGGGTAGAGAGGCAGCATAGAAATGTTTTAAATAAATGTAATAACAACAAATAATTCCAGGGGGGGATTTCTTTGACATGAATGGCCCAGGCTAGCCTGCTCTTGTGCAGCCTTGGAAGCTAAGTGGGGTCAGCCCTCATTCGTACACAAATCACCAAGGAGTCCAGGGTTGCTACACAGAGGCAGGCAAATGGCAACCCACCTCTGTTCATCTCTTGCCTTGAAAACCCTTTGGGGTTGTCATAAGTCAGCTGAGGCTTGACACCACTTTCCACCACCAATAATTCTGTGTGTATACAACATCAAGGGGGGGGGGACTTCTTAAATTCAGGGTCATCTTCCTTCGAGTAGCTATGGTAGTTGAGTCCTGGAACTAAATTTGGCTCAGCAGGAACCTTGGCTGTTTCATGATCCCTCCTCCTGTGCTTTCCCAACCAGAAAACTGCAACAAATTTGTTAGCGTGTTTACAGTTATTCTGAGAGCCCTTCGCTGGCTGATTATTAGTTTTGGGGTCCAATTCAAGGCCCTTCCAAAAGGTAATAACAACGGTCATTCTCTAGGGGCTCATAACCCAGCCGATGGGACTCTGGAACCTTCCTGAGGGACCTGAATTATGGACTGAAGACCGTGGCTCTAAGGGATGGCTTTTCTGCATCAGATATTGAGACTTCATGCATTCAGAAACAGGTGCCCTGATCAGAACTCTCAAGATACCAAAAGTCACGATATGTCAGCCACTGTTTTAATTCCTGTTTCTCGACTTCTGTGCTATGTTGTTTTTAAGTTTGCAGCCTGGGAGTCAGAGGTAATACCAGCAATACTCCTGCACTGTTCTCCTTTATTTCAACAGGTATTGTGCAAGACACATGGGACCCTGCCCTTGGGATCCTGGCCAAAGCTGTACACCACCACCATCACCAACAGGTATTGTGCAAGACACATGGGTCCCTGGCAAACATGGGACCTGCTCTTGGGATCCTGGCTAAAGCTGTACACCATCACCACCAAACCACCCCTGCATTCCAAGGATGGCATTCAAGTGAAGAAAGGAAGAAAGTATGTCAAAGTTTGGATGTTCATATCCCCCTTATCAGACCACAGAACTGCAGAAGAGCAAATAAGAGAACAGCACAAAATCCAAGAAATGTAGCTGTAACAATCTCTTTGACACCTCGTATGTCCTCAAACTCCACCACCAGAGATCTTGGAGCTGTCAGTGGAGCTTGCAGAAGTCCAAGAATGGGATATTAGGCCTTTTACCACTAGTACCAAGACACCACATAGCAGGAGACCTATCAAGTGACACCAGGGCCTTGAGGCAGAGAAGTGAACTTACCGTGACTCCTGGCCCCAGAACATGTCTATTCAAAAAGTGAAGTTTAGTGACCTGTAAATACAATCAACATACAGTGTACCAGGGTCTTTGGGGTGGGGCGGGGAGAGTCTAAGTAATCGGGGGGCAGTGGTTTTCACTGTTCAGAAGAGCTCTGCTTTTTAAAACAGCAGTTCTCAGACCTTAAGTAGATGTCGCATGTCTCTCGGGAATCTCATCCCATTGTCAAATTCAATGTTTTCCTGCTCCAGTCTGCTGTGTGTTAAGAGATAGGAAAATGCTAATGCTGGTAATATCACATGTACTTTTTTCACTAAACATTTCTGTGGGGGATGCTTGGGGGACTTGCATTCCCTGAAGTGTTTAGTTGACATTTCAAAAGTGTTGACATGGAGAGCTCTCCTGAGTTGAGAGAACTGTTGGAGACTCTCCGTACTTGACTGCCAAAATGAAGAAAGACTGGCCAATTGGCTGAGGGGAAAAGCAGAGCTAACAGAAAACAGGGATGAAATAGATTATCTCCCCTCTCTGATTGGGAAGGAGCTGGCCATTCTAACTCCTGATCCAATCAGAGTTTTTGTTGGGAGGGACCATGTGGGAGCTTTGGTCTCCCATGACAACTGGCTCTATCTGTTTCTCAGAAATCCCATTTGGAGAACTGCTGCTTTAAAATAAATGCCTTCATTCGGTTTTGCTTACAAAAATCACAACTCTTGGTGGCTGATTTGTTAACCCACACACTGGTAGGCATGATTATTGATACAGGACCACTGATACCCAGATAAAGACTGAGGGGCAAAGACAGTTTCTTCCACAACAATGATTTCTCTGCACAGTGATTATTGGTGTATCATTTCTTCATTGGAAAGTGTTTTGATTAGTAGCAGATCCAGAAGTAATTATCCAGGAGCATTAGGAAAGGTAGGAGGGCATCTTAGGAGGCTATGCGTCAAGCATGATTGTGCTGGGGATCATCTGAGATCAAGGTCATGCTAAATATTACCCAGTTTTAACATATGCTTTGGATATTGCACTTTTGATGAAACCAGAGAAATTATCAGAAAACATGTTCAGGTTGCTGAACATTCATGTTGTTTCAGTGCTGCTCAGAATCTCCTGTTGCCCTCACCATCACTGGCCCCATGGCGGTCTAACTCCATCGGCAATGGTGACCATCAAGATTTTGTCAGTGATGTCATGACACACCGTCCAATATACCTTAGGCACTCCCTAACAAAATCTCTAGGGCCAATATGGCCAACAGCAAATGGGGCAAAGGGCTACAAGGACCAAAAAAAGAAAAAGGACGCTAGCACAAAGAAAAACAACTCAGAAATGACACAAATGCATTCACCAGTGCTGAATATTGCCAAGAAAACTCAAGCAAAACAAGGCTACTGGTTTGGTCTCAGATCTAGTTCTAATACACATTTCAGGAAAAGGACTTGGACAAATGAGTGCTGTTCTTCTGAAATGCAGTTCTCTGGCAGTACAGAATATATCCTACTTCAAGTTGGAGAGTAGAAGGAAATTAATACCTAGTCAATCCACCCACATGTGGTGTGGTCAAATTGTTAGAGACCGTGTCGAAGTATCTGTGGCTTCAAATCCTTCAGAGGAGACAGCCATGTCCAATTCATCCAGTAAAAATTAGCTGTCCAGTCCATTGGAACTGGGATAGTTTTGGGCAGATGGATAGGCTACAGAACACATCATTCCCTAGTTCTAGGGCCATAAGAACACCAGCGCAACAAACCAGGCATATCTGAGTAAGTTTTGATATATCCATTCCCTTTTCACTGGGAACAGTTTTCCTTCACACAAAAATTCGTTTGTTTGGCTGCCATGCTTTGGGTCTCATTGTGCATGATAACCTGACAGATGCCACAGGGAAGAGAGAGGAGGAGAAAATTCACACACTGAATTTGCAGACTTCCTCATTTCCGTGGGAAGGGAGACGTAAGGCACATACTCACAGCGCAAACTATTTTGTATCCAACGTTACTGGGTGAGTTAGTTTCATACAAAAACTACAAAAGGCATATTGAGAAGAAGATTATTGTTAGTACTGGTTAAGGAGACATTGCAGGGGAGTTCAGAGGATGACATCAGAGTTTGTTATACCATGGCCAAAGTTGTACACGGCTCTTCGGTACACTGGTTGCTCAGTATCACTCTGAATTGGCCTTGAGGTGGAAATATACTGTTTCCTGTTTCCTAATAGGACTGGAGATACAATACATCTGGCAAGTCTGGAACTCTACACCTTGCATGCATTTTCAGGATTTTATCCCTGGTCTCCTAGACAAGCTACTTTTTAAATTCCTGACTCCAAGGAGACTAAAAAAAAAAAGCTGGCTGATGGGAATCACTGTTGGAATAACTCTGGAGGAAGCTCTGAGTAAATGAATGTTACCCAGAAATGCAACCAATTTTGTTTAACCACAGATGGTACAAAACAGCCGGGAAATTTTTGACACTGGTTTCCGTTTGAGCCTCTTGAATTCCGGGTTCATGTGACCAACCAAGAACAAAAATCCCACCTGACGTCATTCAAGAATTTCTGAGCTACACTTAGCAAGTAAATCCAGGAAGGTGGCACACAATGTGTTTTCTGAACACATATACTCATGTCGAGGGGATTTGACATGGAATCATTGACAGCCAGGCTGTCAGACTTGGAATGTGAGGCAACTTGGGGCTTTTAAAACACCAACCAACCATTATGAATGACTCCCACAACAGTACTTTCAAAGCTCTCCGGGTTCTGTAAATACCTACCCTCTCTTTCTTGCGTAGCATCCACACCATCCTCGTATTTCTTTGTACATCAGACGTGAAAGGAGCTGGAAAGGGAAGACGGATTCAAAATTAGCTTTTGAGATAGCTTTTTTTGTTGAGTCTTTATGCGTGTGCATGTGTGTGATATTTTGGATTACAGTTGACCCAACATTTCTTTCTAAGTAGCAAAACTATTTTTGGCTAGAGCAACAGCTCAGAGATAAAGTCAATAAAATCAAAAAAGCTTCAAGGTAACTCTTTCTCAACTTGGGGCAGGGCAGGTGCTGAGTTCAGCCTTTCTCAAAGTTCCACCGTTTAAATCAAAATAAACTGGGTTATTCCTTAGTTTTCAGAGGCTACACACAGACATCATGACAAGCGCCTCTGAAACTCCACACAAACTCAGATTGGGTGTGTACCCTGATTTGCTGCTCTGCTTCGACATGCCCCTTGCTCCTCCCACTTCCTTCCTCCTTCACATCTGGAGAACTCCCTAGCTTCATCATGCTTTGATTTGCCATGACATCTGAATGCAGAACCCTCAGTGAACTGGAGTTTACGCCATACAAACTGGGATTCTAAACTGGGACTAAACTGCAGCTTAGAATTCCAGTTGGTGTGCAACAAATAAACTCTGGTTCATCATGGTGCCCATATTCAACCATCATGGAGAACTAAACCTAGTTCAATCTGCAAAGTTTTCCATGTCTTAAAGGAGAGAAGAGGACAGAGTGAGGGATGTGTACGAGCAAGCAACCAACTGTGTTGATATCCAGTTGGCGTGTGTTTAAATGGAGCTTGTTGGGAGGACTAAATGCCAACATTGGAGCAACCTAGAAGGGTGTAACGTTGCTTAGGACTGCAATTTTAAGTTACCTGGAGAAATTGACAGAGTCTGGAAAAGGAACTCACCAGACAAGCCAGTATGTCGGCTGTTATCAACATGTAGAAGACATTGTCCCAACCTGATTGAGAGATCAGCCCTGCCAGCAGGGGTCCGAGAGCAGCACCTGCAGAGCAAGTAGCCAAGACTGAAGTCAGATCAAGGTAGTTTGGAGACCAGGCTCTGTCCATTTGTACCCAGTGGACAGGTGGAGGAGATAACCTATGTTCAGGGCATGTTGGACAGAGATACATATGAGATACACTTCTATGGCTAATAGTGGATGGACCGTTGTTCAGGGGAAACTCCCATGCAATATACAAGGCTGATAGCTATGCCTTTGCCTGTCCCCCAGCATCTCTGAGCAAAGAGGTTCTGTTCCTACAGCCATTGACAGTGCCAACACTAACTACTAATAGAAGTGGTTCCCAGGCATACGTTTATGGGCCAATTCTCATCATGTCTCCCTGATAAGGGGGGGGGGGAGAGGAAGTTCTCACATGTCTTAAAACAAAAGTGGATTAGGCTTAAACCATCTCTTAGGAGCTCTAACTACCAACCTACAGATCCTGTCCCATCGATAATAGCTGTAACGGTGGAGAGGGCCTTTGCATTTCCTTGGAGACATTCATGAGTGCCCTGTAATGGAGGAATGAAACAAAACAAGTTATTTAAGACAAAATGTACATCTTGAGTTCTGGGGCGTTATCTTTCCAATAAGTGTAGCGCAAATACGGTGTGGTCATACTGATATGGTTACAAGCAACAACAACCAGTTCCATCTTTAAAGACCCAGTTCTTCCTGCAGAACAAGTTTTCAGCCTGTTTGTTTTGAAGACTCCAGAGCAGCATTTCAGAAGAAAGCTCTGATCCAAACACCAGGATCAGAACGACAGCAAGCATATGAGAGTTAAGGGCAGGCATATCAGGGAGAGCAAAAGGGGTTGCCAACTATCAGTGAGCTGGGATTAATATTGACTACTCTGTGTCTGTATATATGGGGGCCAATCAGGGTGAGGATTCATAACATTGGCCAATCAGGAAAGATTTTTTTGCCTAACAATAAGCACTTGCCCCTCCAAACTCCTTATGGACAGGCTCTGTTACCTACCTAGTCACAGGATTATACTGATAAATTCCAGTCCAATTTTCCCCCATTCTCCCCACCCCCACTGCACTGTCCCAGGATGCTGAGAGTTAACAGATTCCATGAACTGAGCCTTATGTTTTACTCTATACAGGAGGAGGAGTAACAACAAAGAAAAGCATGAACCCCAAATCCTCTCCTCAGCATATACTGAGTCAGACCATTGGTCCATCTAGCTCAGTTCTGACTGGCAGCAGCTCTTTAAAGTCTCAGCAGTGAAAGGTGTTTCCTAACGTTGGCTACTTGAGATACTTTTACTGGAGACGTCAAAGACTGAACCTTCATCATGCAGAACACTTAAGACATTTCAATCCTATTTCTATCAATGCCCAGTGTCCCCAAGGTGGCATACAGAAATATAAAAACCATCAATTATGATAGGCAAAGAGTCATTCTTAAGTTTTTGGTTGAGGACAGCGATGGGCTCCACCTCATATGGCACTCCCCCCACCCGGTTTTCTGTTCCCCACGAGGCAGCGGTACGATTTTAGAAGTTTTTAGCACCATCTGAAAATGCTGTGTATTCTTTACTTTTCTGAACTGTTTTTTATTAATTTATTAATGTGTTTTATGGTTGTTCACTGCCCTGAGCCTTGTGTATATAGGGGAGGGTGGTCTAAAAGTTCAATCAATCCATCAGTGAGTTAAGTCAAAGCTTGGTGGAACAAATAGTTTTTTAGCAGCCTTCCTGAAAGTCACAGGGAAGGTGCCAATTATGCTTCCTGGGGGTGGGCATTCCATAATCTTGGTGCTGCCACCAAAGAGACCCTGTCCCATGTTGAGCCTCAAACTATAAACTTGCAGCAGGGCTGGCAACTGATCCAGTCCACAAGAAGAAGAAGAAGAAGAAGAAGAGATTGGATTTATACCCCACCCTTCACTTGGAGTCTCAGAGCGGTTTACAAACTCCTTTCCCTTCCCCTCCCCACAACAGACACTCTGTGAGGTAGGTGGGGCTGAGAGAGCTCTGAGACAACTGTCCTTGAGAGAACAGCTGGTTCAGAGCTATGGCTTGCCCATGGTCATCCAGGAGGTGCAAGTGGAGGCACAGTCACAAGTGCTTGTTGTCCAGACAAAGAACCCCTTTTATGGCATGTGGTCTTCCACTGAGCCACAGTCTATCCCCACAAAATGCCACAAGCATAAAGGTTACAGAAGGCAAACACTCCCCTTGAAGAGGCCGTAGTGACATTTGCATTGCTTGACACACAAAAATGCCGAGCCAGAAAGTTTTCCACTTTGGCCTACTCCTGACTAAAGATTTTTGTACACAAACAGTTGCCATGAAAGAGGATTTGCCTAAGGGAGAATTTTTCAGCCAGAAAACCATTCCAGAATACCTGGTGGATGTATAACTGCTTTGTGCCAGGTCACATGAAAGCCTCTCAGAGTTTGGAATTCCAAGTTCCAGCCAAGAGTTCTCTTCCTTCTGAGGATCTCTCAGCCAAGGTGTCGTGTTTACGTTCTGTGGAAAGAATTTCCTACCCTTGCCCAAAGAAGCAAGCCACTGTGCTGTATGCAATCCTGTTCTAGGAATTAGGTCAATTCAGGAAAGACAGTTACAAAGTGGTCCAAGTTGCAGGAGAAGTGTGCTTAATACGCAAATGTGTAAATATATGAGGCACCCTCCATATATTGGGTCAAACCACTGCCGATACTGAATGTTGATGAAACCTCAAAAATTAATGTTTCTCAGTACATGCTGCCGGGGGGGGGGGGGGGGTGTTGGGGTTAGAGGGCACAGTGAGATTCTTACCAAGTCAGCTGACACTGCTGTTGTAATGAGAGCGTAAGGCCCATTGACCAGGCCTCCACAGATAATTAACATCACTGCAAAGCAAAGGAGAAAACGTCAGTAAAACAATGCAAAAATCATGTCCTCCAATATGAGCCTGTGGTTAAGAACACGGGAGATCAGGGTTGCCAGACCCCCCCCCCCCCGGTTCTTTGAGGGTTTCCTGATTGGGGGGGGGCTCTTTCCTGCAACCAGCCAGCTGGCTGGTGGAGGAGTAGCCCTGCCCCCAAGAGAAGAAGAAGAAGAGATTGGATTTATACCCTGCCCTTCACTCAGAGTCTCAGAGTGACTTACAAACTCCTCTCCCTTCCCCCCCCACAACAGACAACCTGTAAGGTAGGTGGGGCTGAGTGAGCTCTGACAGAAACTTCTCTTTTTCAAGGACAGCTCTGACAGAACTATGGCTTTCCCAAGATCATCCAGCAGCTGCAAGTGGAAGAGTGGGGAATCAAACCTGGTTTTCCCAGATTAGAGTCTGCACACTTAACCACTACACCAAACTGGAACCTCCCAGCCTCCCCCCCTTTTCCCAGCAGGGTTTAAAGCCCTTTAAGTGCTGCTGGGGAGAGGCAGGGGCCGCCACTCCCCAATGGGATGACGTCATTTCTGTGTGATGTCATCATGCCGGGGACATCCCCATCCCCAGGGCTTTTTTTGTAGAAAAACCCCATCAGGAACTCATTAGCATAATAGGCCACACCCAACAGCAGAAACTCATTAGCATATTAGGTCACACCCCTGACAGTGCAGCTTCCTCCCAGGATCAGCTTCCCCAGGTGCCCTGTGGCTTGCGGGGTGCATGGGGAACCCAAGGGAAGGAAAGCAGTTTCTGGATCTGCTTCCCCAGGAGGGGAGGCAGTTTAAACTGCCTTTCCTCCCTGGATCAGTTTGGCTTCCCCAGGCACCCTGCAGTCTGCAAGGCACCTGGGGAACTGGGGTGGGGGGGAGGCTGTAGGCGTGGCCAACTTGGAAGCCAACCGGAACTCTGTTCCTGTGCATTCCTGCCCAAAAATAGCCCTGCCCACCCCCAATGCCCTCCCCAAGTCCCCTGCTGGGGACTTTGAGGGACCTGGCCACCCTACTGGAGATCCTAGTCTTGTCTTCCCACCATCTGATCCAATAGCCCAAAGGTGAAGGATCTTTTTAGCTGTGGAGCACAAACTGTGAGTCCCTGTTATTGAGCAGAGTTTGGCTACCAAGATTTGAGAAGTGGTCCCACACACAGGTACCAAGATGGCTGCTGCCAGTGCCACAGCAACAGGAAAGCTGATGCGAGAACTGCAAAGAAAGGACGTTGAGAGCTGCGGCCACATTGCCAAGGCACAAGGGTGCATCTCTGGGCTAAAGGGAGCTACGTGCCTTATGAGAGAGGGAGGAAGAGAGAATGGGAATTGTGACATCTGCGGAAAGCAGGGTTGCCAGGTCCCTTTCACCTGCCAGTGGGGGGATGGGAGGACATCCTGGGAGTGGGAAGTGACGTTGCCCCCATTCCCCCTGAAACAGTTAACGTCGCGTTCCTATGAGGAAAGGCTGAGGGACTTGGGAATGTTTCATCTGGAGAAGAGGAGGCTGAGGGGGGACAGGATTGCTCTCTTCAAGTATCTGAAGGGCTGTCACTTAGAGGAGGGCAGGGAGCTGTTCCAGTTGGCAGCAGAGGATAGGACTCGCAATAATGGGTTTAAATGAAGGTTGGGAAAGTACCGGCTGGATCTTAGGAAAAACTTTTTTACAGTAAGAGTTGTGCAACAGTGGAATCAGCTGCCTAGGGAGGTGGTGTGCTCCCCCTCACTGACGGTCTTTAAATAGCGGCTGGACTTGTCATGGATGCTCTAGGTTGATCCTGCATTGAGCAGGTGGTTGGACTAGATGGCCTGTATGGCCCCTTCCAACTCTGTGATTCTATGATTCATGTGTATGTGTGTTTGTGTCTCCCTTTAGCCAAGAGATGCACCCTTGTGCCTTGGTAACGTGGCTGCAGCTCTCATCCATACCTGAAAGACAAGGCACTCTGCCTCATAGGCCACACACAAAGGTGAGGTGGGGTTCAGTGTACATTGTGTGTGCCGGTTTTCTCCTCCTCATCCACACCTGAAAGATAAGGCACTCTAGTATCTCACAGGCCACACACAAAGCTGAGGTGGGGTTTAGTGTACATTGTGTGTGCCCGTTTTCTCTTCCTCATCCACACTTGAAAGACAAGGCACTTTACCTCATAGGCCACACACAGAGCTGAGGTGGGGTTCAGTGTTCACTGTGTGTGCTGGTATGGGCTGTAGGAGTGAAAATGTTATTCAAAAGCCTCAGCAGCTGATGGAGCGTAGTGTTCTAGTGATTGCCCAGGTTGCCATTTTGAACCCTTCTCCTTCTGTGCCGGTTACTAAGTTTTGGGTCCTTATGGCAGCCACAAGGTGAGTTCACCTTGCCAAATTTGTGAGGTAAGTGTATTGTTTGTTTGGTTACTACCTCCTTAGCTTGCCACTCCACAACTTTATTTTTTTGTCTCTGTAGATGTTTTTTGCTGGCACAGTATTTCCCTCCATTTTTTAAGTTTTATAACAATAAGGCTGTAAGCTCTTTTGATGTATTAGGATTTTGGGTGATTATATTCTTATTTTTCATTGTCTGTGAGTTTAAAGCCACTTTGAGTTATGCGTTACGGGGGGGAAGTGCTAAAAATTAAGATATATAAATATTCGGAAGCAGTTGCTCAGTGCAAACCCACTGGCTCTAGGTTCCTCTGAGGGAACATTCAACCCACACGTTCACCCACAAAACCAAAGGCAGAAAAAAACAAAAGTGCTCCAAGACTTCCTCTTGGGAAGTCAATATGCATGGTTGGATGGCAGAAAATTCCAGAAAGTGATGCAGCCTTACCTATTGATGTAGCAAGTCCATTCTGGCCAATGTAGTTGTACAGAAATAACTGGAAGAGAAAGCTAGGTAAGACTTTCCACATCTGGATAATTCCAGTCTCCCTCTTCCTGCACTTCATAGTACTTGAATCTTTACCATTCTGTACCAATGCTGCTGGAATTCAGGGGAACTGTCCCACTGGTTTACCCTCCTTCTGGACCAGAGGATCTCTTCCCAGCCCTTATTGCTCAAAAAGGATCCTTCCCCAGTATTAGGAGTTCTCAGGGGGATATCCACACAGCAGCTTCCTCATCTATGGCAGCAAATAGCAGAAGGTAGGGATGCCAGCCTCCAGGCGGGGCCTGGGGATCCCCTGGAATTACAGCTCATCTCCAGACTACAGAGATCAACCCCCCTGGAGAAAATGGCTGCTTTGAAGGACTGGACTCTATGGCATTGTACCCACTGAGGTCCCTGTGGGCCCCAGAATCCACTCCCAAATCTCCAGGACTTTCCTAATGAAGAGTTGGTAACCCTTCGCTCCCCCCCCCAGTCAGTGGCTAGGGAGGGGGACATGGCAACCCTAGCAGGAGGCGTGGGAAGTGTCCCTGAAAGAGGCAGATATGCAGGGCCGGCCTTTTACCACTGGGAATAACACATTGCGCTTATTCGGGGCTTTCAGTACTCGAAGCGCTTCACATCCATTATCTCAGGGTGTAATGCTTACAACAGCCCTGCACACTAGGTCGCTATTTATCCACATGTTGCACAGGAGACTGAGAGAGGCTTGCCTAAGGCTACCTCATGAGTCTGCGGCTCAGGCAAGATTTGAACTAGCGTCCTTCTGAATTGCAGCTCAGTTTCTTAGTGATCTAGGGGAACTCCCTTTTAAACCACAGAGGAAAGTGAAAGACTGCTGCAACACAGAGCTTCAGTCTCTGGTCCTGAATTGAAAGCAGCCATTGGCTGAGGCTCTCTGTGGAAACAGAGAGAGGTGTTGGTCCCTTCACAGGCAGAACTATACGGTGCCAGCCCAGCTGCTCCAGGCATTGGCCATGAAAGTGGCCACGTGCATTCAATTTAGCACCAGAAATGGCAATCAGAACTGAACAGAGTGAAAGCTGTAAGCCGGGTAGTGGGCCATGCAGTTTGTTTGGCATTTCAAAGAGGAGAACCATGCCTGTTTCATTGGTCTGGGGGAGCTATTCGCAAGCATCTCTCCGAGACAGGGAGAGTGCACGAGCTCTAGCTCTCCAAGGGACGTGTGAAACATCTTGCCAAAGTACATTCCAATCAGATCACAAGAGAAGCCATTCAAAGCCTGAATTTACATCACTGTGGCTGTTTCACTGCTGCACTGCTAACCAGAAGAAGCCACAATTTCTCTGCATGTAATTTAAAGCTATTTCTTTGCCTAGCAGTGAGGGATGAAAACTTTCTAGGAAAAGTAAACATACAGCAAGGCTAGGGTGGAGTGCAGAGGTTGAGAAATGCAGGGAAAGTAGAATGTTCCATTCAGGGCAATTTTTATATAAACACACATATTTTGCAAGGCTAAACAGCTAGTCAAAATATAGCCCTCTTCAATGCCTGGCTTTACTGCAACACAACAGCCTCTGTAGGGAAAGCTATTCTGTCCAAAATTAGAGTGCTTGCCTTGCCACAGTACAAAATTGCTGATTGTTTTCATGGGAAAAAAGTCAAACAAACATGGAGCTGATTATCTGCTCGAGTGTAGAAGGAATCTTTAATATGCTCTCCTCTTAAAAGGTCTGGCTACCATATCTGGGCAGGGATAGGTGTGAAGAATACAGAGTCTTGCTAGGAAAGTTGGCATTTTCCTGCTTTGTATCTACTCAGTTCACCACCTCACACAATTGGGATGCTTTGATCTTGCTGGGGAAAGTATTTTCCCAGTACCGAGTCCGGTCTCCTCCCTTGGAAGAAGACAGGAGGAGAAGACAGACAAGGAAGAGAGACTGAGTTGCAATCCAGCTGTGTTAGGGGTTTTGCCCTTTCCAAGGCCTCAGCCATTGGCATTTCAGCCTGACTCGGATCCCTCCATTCCTAGCAATTGTGAGCTGGGCTTGGTTTTTTAGAGAAGAAAAACAGCATCCAAATATCTTGGAAATGACCAAATTGATCTTCAGCACAATACAGCTGGCTCTTATCCACCAGGTTGCCAACGGAAGTGAAAAGACTTCTGGTTTTATTGGCAAGTCCATCTTGGATTAGACAGAAATGTCTTTCTTGGATCATAAGCGGGTTGGAGCACTGGCCTGTCTCTTTTGTAGTCTGTAAAGTACATTGACTGCCCTAAAAAAAACAATACATAGTTGGGAACTGTGAAAAATTCTCAGTCCATTTTTGGCTTAGGGCAGCGTAAGAGGGCATCATGAATCATGCTTCAAATACCCCCAGATGGTCCAAGGCCAGGTCTACCAAAATAGTGGACTGGATTGATAGATCTGTTTTCCAGAGTCCAGATCTACCAATATAGTGGAAAGGGGTAGATAGACCTGTTCTCTAGATATCAGGGCTACCAATATAGTGGAATGAGGGAGGTAGACCTGTTCTCCAGAGGCCAGGTCTACCAATGTAGTGGAAACTGGTAGGTAGACCTGTTCTCCAGAGGTCAGGTCTACTAATATAGTAGGAAAGGAGTGAATAGACCTGTTCTCCGGAGGCCAAGTCTACCAATATAGTGGAAAGGGGTGGATAGACCTGTTCTCCAGAGGCCAGGTCTACCAATATAGTGGAAAGGGGAGGGTAGACCTGTTCTCCAGAGACCAGATCTACTGATATAGTGGAAACGGGCAGGTAGACCTGTTCTCCGGAGGTCATAGAGGGCAACATTTTCTGTAATGAAATTTGACTTGATTCTGTTTTCTCTTATAATGTTTAAATTATTCTTAAAATATAGTTTAAATATAGTTTAAAATAACTCATTCTGAGATTTTTACAAGGTTATGGAAATAATTTTCAAAAAAACTAATTTACGCAATAGTCAAATGTTGACTTTAATGCTACTTTTTTTGCTCATGAGGTAGAATTTTTGCTCACAACACTGTGGAGCTTGGAGGGAGCATTGGTTGCAATTCTAGGAGATCTTCAGCAACCACCCGGAGAATGGCAACCTGAACCGGAAACAACCCCTGAGACAGACCATTCGGCCTTCGCTTGTTTTTATCAAGGCCCGCAGGACAGATTTATTTCAGAGGATCGTTCGGTGGAGGATGAACTGTTTGGGGTAGTTTTAAATCTGTGTACTCCTGCTTTGCTAATGGACTATCATGATGTTCTGGATCACTGCAACTTGTGGTTGCATTCTGAAGTCCAAGGAGATAAGGAAGGATATTTTAAATCTAGCCCAGCACTATCAACCATTCTCCAAAGCCTCAGGCAAAGGTTTTTCTCAGTCCCAATAACTCCCACCTTTTAACTGGAGGCACCAAGGCTCAAATCTGGGACCTTTTGTATAGAAAACATGTGCTGTGCTAAGCAAAATCTTCCTGCAGATCTACGGCCCTGGGATGCAAAGGAAAGCTTTATGTAGTTTCTTAGATTTCTGAAACAACCTCTGCAACTTGCATGCCCTAACCTGTATGGAAGGACAGTGTAGGCTTCCTATAGTTAAAAAACTTCCTTGCAAACAAGTCCGCAAAGGTTTCCTAGCCTGCAAAAAGCTTTACGAACCTGCCTGTGACACTTCTTTTGCTATGACGGCCAGAAAGGTGAATAGGACACATACACTTCCATTGCACAGATGTTTCCTTGCTCAGTCACCTAGATGCAATTTTCACTCGCCAAAGGCAATCAACCAAGTGGCTGTTTATTCAAGTCTAGCTTAAAGAGGCTCTGAGGTCTCTGAAATCAGCTCAGCCTGTGGCATCTACACCCTTAACTAAGTAGTCAATTGGGCAGAAATTTTAAATAATTCTTTTGAATGCAAGTATTTGTTTAAAAAACGGTAGAAGAGTCATTCCCTTCTGTGTGAAGGAATGCCTCTTCTAAGGGAATTTTTTAAAAAAGAAGGTGGCTGCTGGGACCTTTCTGTGAATCACTGAAAAACAAAAGAGGTATCTTTCCCCCTTTATTATTCTTGGCTCCCCCCCCCATGATAATTCATGCACATTTAATTGATCAATAAGCTAATCCTATGGATCCCAAACAGCAGCTGTTGAGAGTACGAAGAGGAAATACATGAGACTACATCTTGTGACCTTATGAGGATACTCACCATGGGTGCCGCCAAAATGAGCATCACGCAGCACGTGGTGGCCCTACCGCCAGTGTAGTCAGAGATAAGACCCGCAAGGATGCCACCTGCATGGCAAAAGCATAATTTATATTTCAAAGCCTGGAAAGAGTTGAGAATCTAACATCTGCCTTGGGGGACCAGGCCAAGCTCAGTGGAACCTAGCAATCTGTTTCCAGCAGTGGACAGCCAGATGCTCCAGGTAGTTCACAAGCCAACCCAATGGAGATGGCCATTTCTTGCCAGCTGTAAGCAACAAGAAGCAGCAGCAAAGGTAGACTGCTTATGAACATGGAGGTTCCATTTAACTAACAACAGCCGATCTATCTTCCATTTGAAAAATTCCATTTCCAGTGACATCTCAGCTAAGCAGCCGTCTCCCCAGCTTGCAGTGGATCCCAGCTGTTCGTTATGCCTTCTTTTTGCTAGCCCTGACATTTCTGCTGATCATGAATTTAATTCTTTTCTCCATTCCACTGTGATGTTGTGGTCCTGGAGGCAATGATTCGGTTCTGAAAGTTCCAGCAGAAAGGCCATCCTGCACTGCATTTCAAGCCGGCATAAATACAATGGTTTGAAGAAGGGCTTCCTTCCCTTTCCTCACCCAACGTAACCTATCCCTTTTTTCTTGGACTGTCCCTAGTATTCATCCACTATAGTGCAGGGAGGGGGTCCATTTGTGGCTCTGAAATTGGTAGAGGCAGAGCCCAGGCATGGCAGTGAGAGTGGGTGCCCATTACTGGGACCCATGACTCCAGGAGGTTAGACTGGGTTGCAAGCCCATTATCATGATATGGTATATTCAAAAAATGAATTGGACATTCATGACTTGTGAGGTTGTATTCAAAAGATGCGATCGGTGCACATATGTGGGTATTACGAGGTTTGTAGCGGGCACAGAGAAATGAGGCTTGGATCTTCTTTATGTCCACGTCTGGACTCTATAGACTCACCATGGATTCCTATGCACAGTCAGAGCACAGGGAAACTTTCACAAGAAGAAGGCAGAGCAGCAGAACCATGTTTTCCTTCCATGCTTAATGGAAGTTTTTTTGAAGATTGGAATCAGGGGAAAGGGGCTGTCTGTGTTTCAGGTTTGAACCCAGCCCAAGGAGATTATGCTTGCCCCCAGGGTTGATTACCAATTCAAATAGTCCCCCAGTAGCCTCTGGAACTATAATAGCCCTGTCACTTTCTCAGAGTCTGATGCAGAAACATGGGAAGAGAGTGAGTGAAAACCAATGTAACCTACCAATGATACCACCGACGTCAAAGAGGGTGGACATATCGCCAGCCTTCTTTGCACTGAAATGAGCTGCAAAGGAAGAAGAAGAAGAGTTGATTTTATATCCTGCCCTTCACTACCCAAAGGAATCTTGGAGCGGCTTACAATCGCCTTCTCTTCCTCTCCCCACAAGAGGCACCCTGAGAGGTAGGAGGGGCTGAGAGAGCTCTGAGAGAACTGTGACTAACCCAAGGTCACCCAGCTGGCTTCATGTGGAGGAGTGGGGAATCAAACCCGGTTCTCCGGATTAGAGTTCACCGCTCTTAACCACTACGCCAAACTGGAAGAGAGAAGGCTAAGCGGATCCGGTCAAAAGATTAGGAAATCTCTCGTATGTGTAAGCCTCAGCCAACGGAGGTAGGTGATGACTGTGCTTTTCCCCATCTAATGAGATCAGTGGTTCTCAAAGTGTGGGTTGGGACTCTTTTTCAGGTGAGTTATAAAGCTCAGGAGGGAGGAAACAGCATACAGTTACCTGGGACAGAATGGCAACTTTGGGTTGGCGCTTGCATAATGCATGAAAAGGCCATGAAATATAGCTTGCGGTTCAGCTGTACTATATAAATTTACATACAAAACATGGAATAATAAAATATTAACTTGTTCAGTGCTAGCTGAAATTAGATTCCTGCATTCTAAGTTGAGGAAGGAGAAAGTAGTGCGGAGTTACTCTGCTAGTGGAGTCCAAAAATTATTGTGAGTAGTAGCCAGCCCAACCTGACCTGGATGGCCCAAGCCAGCCTGATTTTGTCAGATCTCAGAAGCTAAGCAGGGTTGGCCCTAGTTAATACTTGGATGGGAGACGGCCAAGGAATATCAAGGTTGCTTCACACAGGCACGCAATGGCAAGCCACCTCAGAACATCTCTTGCCTTGAAAACCTCCGTTTTCAGTGACCTGGCTGTGACGCTTGCTATTGTGACGCTGGCTGTGACGCTTGCTATTGTGTAACCAAGGGAATGAAGAAGGAGAGATGATCCACCACCACATCCTCCAGTCTCCTCCTCAACGTGGCAAAAGGCACTGCTAACCAGGGCTACGGACCTTCAGCTCACACAGTGACCCAATTTTTTAATATCACTGAATTTTTATTGTAATAATTCCAAAGGGTCAGTCAAGTTGGTCCATTTTCAAAAAAGGAGTCTTATAGCACCTAAAAGACTAACAGAGCAATCCCAAGAACTCTTTCCTGGGACTAAGCCCTATCAAACAGACCTGAGTAGGATCTGGAACAGACCTGGCTTAGGACTGCTCTTGAAAATTTAATTTCAGTAGACGCTCCTGTGAGTCTAGGGTTGTCAAGTAGCCTGCTCTGTTTCCTGCAGCAGGGGCTTGAGGCTGACTACAGACTCCTCGGGAGCAGGGATCTACCCAGCAGCTGGAGTTGGGGTCTGGCCTTCAAGGGAGCCCAGAGATTGAGGCGACAGTCTGGGTTGGTGAAGAAAGGACTCCTGAAATCACAGACCGGGATCTTGACATGCTCAAGCAACTCACCAACATTCACGATGTAAAGGGGCAGCCAGTAGAGGAAAGTGTAGCTGACCAGCTTCGCAAACAGAAGGCAGAAGGAGAACTCCACCACGCCCTGCAAAGGTAAGATGAGAGAAAGGGATGGGGAAAGGAAGACACCAGCAGCTAGACAGAGCAATTTGAAGAGTGCAAGAGATAAACCACATGCGAGATGCTAGATCTTGCACTGTATTTTCTTTTACTAAAATGTGGCTTCTTGTGGCCACTGATTTTCTTGGGCAGCAACATGGGGAAGGGATCATTTTTTCCCAGCATTGTTTGATGGGGGCAATGGACCAGTAAAATGGCATAGGTGGACATATATCTGTTAGGGCAAACAGCATCTTGGTGGAAGATGACTTCAATTGGAAAATTACGGGGGGGGGGGGGACGACAGGGCTACCCCTCCCCAACACTGATGGTCCAAATCTGATTTGACCTCATGACTGCCAATAACAGGCTTAAGGAGATGAGAGATCCCATCATGCATCTGTAGTGTCTCATATAGGTTGGCTCGGTCAGAATTTCCTGTTCCAGGTGATCCATTGCATATACATAGAATCCGGATCATCATACACCATGTCTCTTTATTGAAAAGCAACATAAATTATTTCAGGTGAAAAAGGGGGGATTCTAGTAGCCTCAGCCTCACAATCTGTATGGAATAAACTATTCCACTGAATGACAAAAGGGATGGCATGTAAAGCAAAGCAGGTTCTGTGATTTGGGAGACCAAGGCTGAAATCCTGGCCAAGGAGGATTCCCCACGGGGCACAGTGGGACTGACTTCTGAGGATTAAATTGTTCATGATGTCAGAGTTCCATGTTTGGAACTCTTGTTGTCTTTTTGATCCTAAAAAATATCTCTGTGTTGGGGGTGGGTAGAATTTGGATCAGGAACGAGTTGCTGGGGCAGGAGGGGTTAGTTCTCCCGTGTGCTCTTTCTTCAATCAAAACTGTCCCTCAGGATTGTTTGTCTTTCTTCCCTATGTGGAGGGGGGAGGCCATTTTCAAGTAGGGAACAGCAAAGGGAGTAATTCCCCCACCCCCCCAGCACCACACTCTGATCCATATTAGGCCTTCCCATCACTGTTCTTAGGGCCAAAGTAGACTGTAGAAGTTCCAATTTTGGAACACGATGTGTAGCTAGAATCTGAATAAACTGGCACAGAGACTGCCAGCAACAGCCCAGTGGGGAGAAAGAGGCTACGAAAGTAAAGCTATATGTGACGCATGGAATACCAATTCTTTTCCCCAGTGGATTTTTACTGATGAAAAACAAGGCTCGGGAAGGCTGTGATTGGCAGCAGAACAGCAACAGGCGGAAGGGGCTGTTTAACCGTTTCCCTGCTTATCTTTAAAAAAGCAAACCCCCAGCTGCTTTTCTCCAAACAGGAAAGAAGATACGGCAGGAGGTGACGGGGTTAAACAACCCTTCTCCATCCCCCCATCCCCTACTGGTCTACTCCCAATCTCAGTTTCCAAGGCTGCTTTAAAAAAGAAAAAAGGCACCCAGGAGCGGCAAAGCCACAAAAAAACCAGCAGAGTGGAGGGTCCTCAGCTGCTTCCCCTGATTTTTTCTACAGTCCTTTAAAAGCAGGCTGGTTTAAGGAACTGCATAAGAAGCAGGGGACGGGGACAGCTGATATGTGGTATGTGTACTTTCCCCATCTCACAGCTGTTTTCCCGATCTTCCCAGTTCCCAAAAATATCTGGGATTTTTGGGGGGATTACCCCCACTCCGGTTTTCCAAAAAAAAAAATCTCGGATAGTTTTGGGATGCTGAAATATACCTGGAAAATACTGACAAGGTATTTTTCGGGTATATTTTCGGCTCAGGAAGATCCGAATGCCTATCCCTACCTGTCACCTGTCTCCTGCTGAGCTTGCATACCTGAATGAGAAGAGTATGTTTTTATACTCCGCTTTTTTCTACCTTAAGGAATCTCAAGGTGGCTTACAATCATATTCCAAAAGGCACCCTGCGAGGTAGGTGGGGCTGAGAGAGCTCTGAGAGAACTGTGAGTGGCCCAAGGTCACCCAACAGGCTTCATGAGGAAGGGTGGGGAATCAAACCCAGTTCTCCAGATTAGAGCCCACTGCTCTTAACCACTACACCGTGCTGGCTCTCCGGAGCACAGAGGCAAGGCCACTATAGGGCTGTACTTACAGGTATCCGGAGAGCGGCGAAGAAACTGATGGCTTCTGGCCCCTCTGTTGATTCTTTTGTACTTTCTACGGGAACAATGATGTTTTCTCTGCTGTGGTTGGACACATTCAGGCTCCCATCACTGATGGAATGTTCTGCCTCCAGGCCTTTCTCCTCTGAACTGGCCTGTAAGAGAACCAAACGTGTCAGGGTCTGGATTCAGGCATCTTGAGAAGCAGACCCACCTCCACTCTAGCAGAACTCTGGAAGGCACCCAGGGGTTCTACTGCAGCCGTCTATGGTTTTGACCTTCCTTTCTTAGCCAAGACTTCTCTCTCTCACTCAATATCCAGTGATTACCCTCCAGGTTCAAGCATCATTCCACTGGGCCCAGTGTAAACTTGTAAGATGGAATCCCTGCACACATACGATCCCATCCCGTACCTGCAATCTCACATACCATGAAAGAAAAATGTTCGACTGTGTTTCTAGAGTGTCACAAACAAACCATCCATATCATGGGAATAGATCTGCAACCCAGGCCAAGCTCCCTCAGTCCATTTATGCATTCTATCTATAGCAATCTTGGTGTTCTTGGAGACCATGGACATTTGGTACATGGGTGTGTACTTCTGGGATCTTGACGTTTAGGGATCATTAGAAAATCACACCAAAATATTTATTTGTTTTTAGAAAATGTATATGCCACCTCAACAGAGACCAGCTTGAGGTAGCTTACAAACAAAACCAAATAAACAAAACCATTGCTATAAAAAATAGGCCAACACTATTAAAGCACAGTCACTAAAAACAGGGTAATGCCAGTAAAACAAGCCATTTACTAATAAGGCTGTTCAGGATCTCCTGTGGACAGAAGATGTGATGTATTTTAGTATTACATTAGTGAATCAGTGGATAAAAGATTTTTCAAGTGTTATATGAAATATATATCACATTAAAGAATCTCCTGACAGCATATGGCAGAACCATGAGGCATGATGCTTTTCCAATGATCCATAAATCATGGCAATGAGAATATAGGGAACTAAAACAAATTTTCCCTGAGTACCTTCACTTGGTAAATATCAAGGAACCTTAATAAACACCTGGTGTGGTTTTCGCTGAATCACAGGATCCCATGCCTGCCTGTTTTACCTATTTATACATTTTGTCCAGCACTTGCTCCAAGACTCTCTGGGGGTGTGACTGGTTCTCAGCATTTTTCCTCCCAGTGAGGCAGGTTAAACTGAGTGACTGCCCCAAAGTGACCCAGTATGTTTCATGGCTGAGTGGGGATTTAAAGCTGAGACTCCCCAGCTGTAGTCCAGAGCTCTAACCGTTACACAAAACCACTGTAATTCCCCCCCCCACCCCAATGCCTGCGGTCTCTGTGGGCACAATGAGGAACTGGGCTGTGTGTCTGTGTCTGACCACCTTCTCTTTCCTTCTTGAGCTCTGCTCTACAAAGTTCCTCAAAATTTGACAGAGATCGTCAAATTGAAACCACATGAGTGGAAAGAGATTAAATCCCAAATGGAATGAAGTCGGGAGAATCCACTCATCCTTGCTAAACTCATATCCTGCCTTATCAGAAACTTCAAAGTGGCGTATAGCTCAAAACACGTGCCTCCACTTCTGTTTTTCCCTAATTTATTTATTTACTATTTATTAAGCTCAACTTGTTAGGCTGCCCTTCCCTGCAAGCAGGGCTCAGGATGGCATACATAAAAACCAACACGATAATAATCCATTAATATTAAAAACTACTAAAAAACAATATATTAAGTAATATATTACATTTGTCTAAGATGACAAGAAATTTCTGTTCCCACCAGCCCCCAGGGTAAAGGGGGTGCAGAGCGTGAGTAGGAAGCCAGTACAGTTCTGGCTTTTGGTCAACACAGGGGGCAGGAGAGGGGGAAAGCACAGATGATAAACAAGTGAGGTGGGATGGATCCCAGTACTGAATAAGTCAGGGAAAAACCCTTGCAGAAGTGGAACTGGGACAGTGCAAGATTTCAAGAAGTGTGTAAAGTACTATGAAGCAGGGGTCCATCAGGGGCTATTAGCCACAAGGTAAAGATAGGAGCTCTCAGTCTGGGGCAAGTGAGGCTCTGTATTCTTGGTGCTTGATGGGGGGGGCAACAATGGGAGGGCTTCTAGTGTCCTGGTCCCACTGCTGGACCTCCTGGTGGCACCTGGTATTTTTGGCCCTGTGTGACAGAGTGTTGGACTGGATGGGCCATTGGCCTAATCCAACATTGGCTTCTCTTATGTATTAGCCCATAGTACATAAACTACTGGGCGGGGAGCTTGATTCTCTCTTCTGATGGAGAACACCTATCCCCCACCAAGTAAGGAAGAAGTAACCTCTGGTCAGTATTAAGGAAAAACAGAGATGTGAGACTTACATGGTGAAGAGGAGGGCTGCACTCGACATCTTCTGGATCTGAAAGAGAGGGAGACAGTGTTACAGAAGCAGGCCACGATCTTGGGGAAATATATCAGCAGCCAGCTTGAATGTTTTTCAGTCTGCAACTCAGGAATTGTGAACACCAGTGCCCAGGGGTCCCCGATGTGGTGCCCTTGGGCACTGTGGCACCTGCTGACACCTTTCCTGGTGCCCGCCAAGTATTTTTGGAAAGTGGGTAGGACCAAGTGGGGCTTTTGCCCAGCAAAGCTTCTGACTGGCAATTGGAGATTTGATTGGCTGTGCAGGTTTTTAAAAACACCGCTTTGGCAGCAGTTGCCACTACAGCATAAGGATCTTCACTGGATGACTGAAAATAAGCTGCGGTGGATATTTTGTAAAGAGGGGCCAGTCGAGAAGACTTCATCAGCAGTTCCGGGGGGAAAGGTCAAAACCCTGCTCCGAAGCGTTGATTGCAAGTGGGTGCCATGCACTTAGAGGTGAAAAGGAGGGGAGAAATGTCCACATCCTTTAGGATGTGGTTTCTGACGCTCTAAAGACTAACAGATTCGCTGCAGCTTAAGTTTTCTGAGGAATGGAGGCCACTTCATTAGATGCATGAAGTACGGTATCATTTGGCAGCTAGACATGTATGAACATAAACAACAAAATGGAAAACAACAGAGCCAAACATCCGACAAAATAAAGAGGTGCAGCATGTGACATTTTTATGCTAAGGTCCAAGAGTAGCACAGTGACCAGTCATATCCATGCCAATTCGTGACAACAGTCTTCCCAGTTTTTCTGATGACACCAGATGCTGACAAATCTGATCAGATGTACCAACATTTATTTTAGCTGCAAAAAGGAGCCGTGGAGGAGGAAAATACAAATGGAGTGGAAGAAGGGTTTTTAAATTCCATATCGGGGGCCCATTATTGCAGCCTGCCATGATACCATATTCCAGAGATTAGAAAAGAGGAACCTAACAAAATCCCCTCTTTGGCAACTGTGAAGAAGACTTCTATTTCATCTGCCTCAAGTCCTCTAAGGAGAGGCTGAGGAGAAATGTTTTCAACAAGCGAAAATTAAATTAATTCATGAGTTGTACCACTCACAGATCAAGTCAGGCCAAAAAAAGGAGCAATACCACTTTATCTCACTAGATGGCCACATCTCTTTGTCGGAATATGAACTGTTACCTATCTGCGGAGATGTCTGAAGGTTTCCTTGTTCTGCAAACTGGAACTTTACAAGAACTCAAGGAGTCTTTGGTCCCCACAATCGAGATCGTTAGGACAGCACAAAATGGGTAGCCGTGTTAGCCTGTCTGTAGCAGGAGAAAAGAGCAAGAATCCAGTAGCACCTTAAGTTCCTGGCAGGAGATGAGCTTTTGTGAGTAGTGAGTAGCCAGGAATTTAGTTCGTCTTTAAGGTGCTACTGGACTCTTGCTCTTTTCTACTGCATTAGGACAGCAATGATTCCTCCAGTATCCAAAACACAGGTGCTAATTCTGAAGTTATGAGGAATTGGGAAAAGTGAATGAAGAAGGTCACTCAACCTGCCCCGCCCCCCTTGTGTTTGGGATTTATTGGCCCTCGAGAGGATAACCCTTTTGCCCACTGATGTGACTTAGAATTCCCCCTTCACTTATAAACTTGCAATGGGGCATACTCTGAATATTTTCCAACCATCCCAGTTAGGAATACGAAAAACACTGTTATAGGACGTTTAAAGATAACTATGTTGCCAAGATGGCGTTGCCAAGATGGCATTCTACCAGTTTCGCCAGGCTAGGCAGCTGACCTCGCCACAGTAACCCATGCAATTGTCACCTCTAGATTGGATTACTGTAACTCGCACTACATTGCCCTGCCTTTGAGACTGATCCAGAAACTCCAAGTGGTCCAGAACATGGTGGCATGGGTCTTGACTGGGACACCGCGAACTGCACTCATTCAACCTGTGCTGCGCCAGCTGCACTGGCTCCCAGTGGAGTACCGGGTCAGGTTCAAGGTTTTGGTACTGACCTTTAAGGCCTTGAGCAGTCTGGGACCTACGTACCTTCGGGACCGCCTCCTCTGATATGTCCCCTGAAGAGCCTTTATGCTCTGCTAGAAATAATCTACTGGTGATCCCTAGCCCTAAATACATCTGGCTGTCCTTGACTTACCTGGTGGAATTCTCTGCCAAATAATGTCTGTGCCCTGCAGGGCCTTATCAGTTCCAGGGAATGTAAGGCAGATATGTTCTGCCAGGCTTTCTGCTGAGGACAGCAATGGGTACCATCTACCCGGCACTCCCCCCTCCCTCCCACTCTGCTTTCTCCCGCTCACGGGATAGTAATGAATACTGTATTTATTTTGGCATCACCTAATGTTCTCTGGGGCTGCAGTGGCTCAAGTGGTTAAGATGCCGAACTGCATACCTAATGTTCTCTGGGGCTGCAGTGGCTCAAGTGGTTAAGATGCCGAACTGCATACTGGAGGGTTGGTAGTTCAACAGTTCAAGACCCGAGTGCTGCATGACAGAGTGAGCTCCCGTCTCTGGTCCCAGCTCCTGCCAACCTAGCAGTTCGAAAGCAAGAAATTGCAAGTAGATAAATAGGTACCGCTTTGGTGGAAAGGTAACAGTGGTCTGTGCGCCTTGGCGTTTAGTCATGCCAGCCACATGACCACGGAAATGTCTTTAGACAGTGCTGGCTCTTCGGCTTGGAAACGGAGATGAGCACTGCATCCCTAAAGTTGTATCCAACTGGCTTTCGAGCAAGGGAAACCTTTACCTAATGTTCTCTAATGCTCTTTAATTTTAACTTGACTGTTTTAATTTCAGTTTTATATCATATTTTTTTGTTGCTGGCAACTGCCCTGAGCCCTGGAAACTCAGGGAAGGGGGGGGTAAAGAAATTGAACGTATAAATAAAATAAACTGCCCTGCATTAAATGATCTTGAGTATGCCTCCATAGATAGCCATTTTCCAAAATACTTTGGGTCAGAAGCAACATCCACAGATCCCAGTAGGATTTACTTCCAAACAAAGTATGTTTAGTACTGCAGCCTGAGGGCCCAGGCTCCCAAGTGGCAACACTCACATTCAATGAGGAACAAGAAGCAGATGACTCCCATTATGGCAATGATGATCCCAGGAACGATGAATGATAAGCCCCATGCCTGCGAAACCCAAGCGCCTGCGATCAGGGACCCCAGGATGTTCCCCACGGATGTGTGCGAATTCCAAATGCCCATGATCAAGCCCCGTCTGGCAAGAGAAAGGACAGGAAGCATCCAGTTAGTTGTTGCTGTTGTGAAGAACGGAAACCTGAACCAAGTAAGGGGTTAATCAGAGGGTCATGTTAAGCATCACTCTAACCCATGGTATGCACGACCCATCGTTTACAGCCCCAACCGTGGCTTGTGCTTCAGACACTAAAATAGACAAACCATGATGAAGAGCTGATGGTCTGATTTTCCATTTTTTTAGCACACAGTCTGATTAAGTTCACTCCTGGCTCTAAGCTGTAGCCCCCGGAGGCAGGGCAATCGCCACCACCACCGTTTATCGGTTCCAACATGAAATCAAACCATGTCAGCACAAATCATGGTAAGCCAGCCCATTCTGGCATGGCATCTTGCTGGATGACCTTGGGCCAGTCAGATGATATGTGATATCCACATGTGAGGATAAAGTGGGAGGAGAAGAGAGTGAGGCAAGACGCTTTGGGTTCCCGGCGGGAAGAAAGGCAGAGTATCAACAAAATGAATAATAACAACAGCAGCAACAATAATGATGCTGATGAAAGGAGTCACACCCTGAGCTTCTTGAAGGACAGGTAGGACGCAGTCACAGCACACAATACGAGACATAAAATGGTCCAGGCCGGAGAGGAAAGAGCTACTGGAGTAGTAAGCATGGCTTATATTCATTGTCAGCAACTTGGCTGGCTGGCAGAGTTTTTCCTAATACGAAGTTGGGCACACTTGGTGCAGTGGAGAGAAAAAAAATCTGTGCAGTGGGAACTAAGTTTCCGTCCCTTTTCTTCCCCTTAGTTTCTTCATCCCTCCTTCCTGTTTGGTCATTCTTTTATTTCCTTCCTGTTATACAAATTAAATCTGCTCTGTGCATTGGTGGATCTGGGGCCCAGCCCAGGGGTTGATGGTGGTGACTTTGTGCGCGGTGGGAAGCTTAGAATGAGCTCTGTCATTTGCAGTGAATAAGAACACAGCACATGAGAAGAATCTCCCTGCTGGATCAGACCAGTGGTCCATCTTCTTCGGCATCCTGCCTTGCACGGTGGCCATCCAGTTCCTCTGGAGGTCCAACAACAGGGCCTAGAGGCTGAGGCCTTCCCCTGACGTTGCCTCCTGGCACTGGGGTTCAGAGGCTGACTGCCTCTGAATGTGGAGGTTCCCTTTAGTCGTCATGGCCAGTAGCCACTGATAGACCTGTCCTCCATCATCTCTCCCCTTCCTCTTAGTCAGTTTGGTGTAGTGGTTAAGTGCGTGGACTCTAATCTGGGAGAACCGGGTTTGATTCCCCACTCCTCCACTTGCACCTGCTGGATAACCTTGGGCAAGCCATAGTTCTGGCACAGCTGTCCTTGAAAAAGAGCAGTTTCTGTCAGAGCTCTCTCAGCCCCACCTACCTCACAGGGTGTTTGTTGTGGGGAGGGGAAGGGAAAGGAGTTTGTAAGCCGCTCTGAGACTCCTCTGGGTAGTGAAGGGCAAGGTATAAATCCAATCTCTTCTTCTTCTCTTATGCTGTCAGTCACTCAACCACGCCAGCTGGAGCTGTGCACAGGGAAAAGCTGAAGGCATCAGCCCCTTCCCTGGGAAAGGAGTGAGGCTGCAGGAAGCACGGGCAGCGGTGCAAGAGTCTGCCCGGCAGCTTCCGAACCCTGCTGAAACTGAAAGGAAGAAGCTGTCCAGGGGAGCTTGGCAGTGCTGTTCTCCACTACAAAGGAAAGCTGCATGGGATGGGAAGGAAGCTGCAGGCAAAACCTGCTACTAGGAGTGTGCAATTTCCCCCCACTTTTTTTCCCAGTTCAGGTCTAGTGGACCCCCCAAAATTTCAAGATTTCTGAAAAATCCCAGATCTCGATACCAGCAAAGTATTCGGACCCAAGAGGGGAAAAAATGGGGTGGGGGAGACACCCAGGAGCGGCAAAGCCACAAAAAAAACAGCAGAGTGGAGGATCCTCAGCTGCTTCCCCTGATTTTTTCTACAGTCCTTTAAAAGCAGGCTGGTTTAAGGAACTGCATAAGAAGCGGGGGACGGGGACAGCTGATATGTGGTATGTGTACTTTCCCCATCTCACAGCTGTTTTCCCGATCTTCCCAGTTCCCAAAAATATCTGGGATTTTTTTTGGGGGGGGGGGGGATTACCCCCACTCCGGTTTTTCCAAAAAAAAAATCTCGGATAGTTTTGGGATGCTGAAATATACCTGGAAAATACTGACAAGGTATTTTTCGGGTATATTTTCGGCTCAGGAAGATCCGAATGCCTATCCCTACCTGTTACCTGTCTCCTGCTGAGCTTGCATACCTGAATGAGGATTTTACAAGGAAACCAGAAAAACAGTCTCAAGGTATGCGATGCATTTCAAAGGCGGAAGGTCAGGCACGCAAGGTCCTGCCCATTGCGGCTTCAGTCTGGGAGAGGTTATTGCTGCGTAAGCAGAGCTCAGGTTTCATGTGATGAAGGGCACAAGTTCAGTGCGGAGCATCTCCAGGTCAAAAGGTCTTTGCCAGCCAGCACGGGGAGAAAGCTTTGCCTGGGAATGCAAGCAGAGAGCTGCTTGCTGCCAGTTGGAGCAGACGTACCAAGCGGAATATATCTATGCCATGGTTTATTGTCTGGCAGCTCCATTTGTCCATAAGCTCTTTGTAGAAACATTCCAGTACAAGTTAAACAAAATTAATGTTTTACGAGCAATAATCCTTTGGTACAGAGGACGTTCATTCTGGGTAGGACTGTTATTACACCTACAGTCCATATCTAATTCAGTAAGTGATTATGTAATTTTATTTATTTACCAAATACATTTTTAGCCCGCCCTTCCTCCATAGAGCACAGGACAGCATACACGGTGGCCCTCTGTTCATCCATTTTATCATCAAAACAACCTGAGGTAGGTCAGGCTGACACAGAATGATTGTCCCAGCATTATCCCATTAGTATTCGTGACAAACAGGAATATAAACTTGGGTCTCTCCCCCCCCCCCCCCCCCCCGCCTAGCTCAAATGCTACACCACACTGGCTCTCCGTATTAGATCAAACTCTCATTGTAGGACTTGTATCTCTGCCATGCTATCTAAACCCATGAGAGTACCTTATAGGGCTGCTGCCAGAGGGGGTCTTTGTGGGTGTCTGGCCCCTCAGGAATGATCCAAACCCCTTCTCTGAATTTTCAGTTTCCATTTTGTGGTAAAGTAAGGTCTTTAGACCTTTTCCTTGTGGAGATTGAAGGAGAAGCCTGCAAACAGAATTCTCCCCAAAGGCCCAACCAACGTGGTCTAGTGGTTAAAATACTGGACTAGGATCTGGGAGGATCAGGTTCAAGTCCCCACTCTGTCATGGAAGCTTGCTGGGTGACCTTGGGCCAGTCACACTCTAAGCCTAACCTGCCTCACAGGGCTATCGTGAAGAGAGGGGAGGAGGAGGATATAAGCCACCGTGAGTTTACACTGGGGAGAGAAGCAGGATATAAATGCAGCAAATGCTTGACATGCATTTATTTGCCCCTGCACCCCTGCTAATGTACCTTTCATCTCCCCACCCCACCCCAGTCCAAACCTCAGATTTCTAGCTATGGATCTGGTGGTGCCTTTTAATGAATCAGACCATTGGCCCACTTCCGCCTGTGGCTAGGCTTTCCGTCTCAGCAAGGAAATCTGTCAGGCTCTCCCTCCAGAGATGAGGATGAAGGAACTGACGCTTGAGAAACACAGTTAGGCCAGACAAGCAAAACAGACTCACTTCCCCTTTCCGAACCAGTTGCCGACACACGTCACGACAGATGGCCAGCCGGTGGTTTGCACCAGACCGTTGCAGACCTAGCAGAGAGGGAGGGCAAGAAGAGACAACCAGCTGTGAGGCTGCAGCGTTACATGACATCACGCTGCCTTGCAGACCTGTTTTACTTTTGGTGGCCCGTTCCCAGGGCCACCTCTCTTCCCCCCAACTCCTTTCACTAACAGACCGCCCACTGTTATCTCCGCCCCTCCCCAAAAAAGAACAGCAAAGTGCTCTAAACCCCATCCAGGCTACACACAGTTGGATCAGTTTCAAAACAGACTTTCGAGGCCATCTGAGAGAGGGAAGGAAACAGACAGGTACCCCTCCATTGTGCCTCCCTGGAGGAAGAAACCCTTTCTGCAGAGGTGGAACAAGATCTGGTTGCTGAGAATAATCTTGGCAACCTATTTCTGCAGGAGGTGGTATTTTTAGTCACACCCCAAAGGAGAAAGAACAGCTGGAGTGGCAGCGGAAGGAAGACCTTCAGGACTGTGCAGAGGACAATGAAACATCTGCCTACCAGCTGTGTGTCCTATTTATGCCTTGATGGGCATATGTGGTAGAAAAGACAAGACTTTTTAAAAAAAATCTCTCAAACAAATAGTAAAAAAGATTCGCCACGAAGCACATCATCAAAACTGAAAATCAATTTTACTTTCTGGAAAAAGCACTGTTTTGGCCAGCTGCCCAAAAGCCAAGTGAGATGGAGTGATCCTCTCCAGGATGGGAATTCCATAATCTTGGCATTGCCACCACAAATGCCCTCTGATGGTGGGAGGGAGAACATGAAGCAGAACCACTGACAATGAGTGACATGGACAGGTTGATTGATACAGGAGAAGGTGGTCCTAACATATGTAAGCTTCAGAGCCTGACAGAGGCTGCAGCCACACACACTAAATAATCCACTTCCAATCCACTCTCAGTGTACTTTCCAACCAGATTTTACTGTAAATCCAGTTGGAAAGTACATTGAAAGTAGACTGAAAGTGAATTATTTAGTGGTGTGACCACAACCAGATTCTCCAGGTCCATCTAATAGGTGACCAACACAGTGAGAATGAGGCTTCATCTTCTGACTCCAAAGCCTCACTTTTGACACCATCCTCTGTCCCTTGGGGCCAAGATGGAGGGGATGCCCAGGCACTGCATTGCCTTGAGTACAGAATGGGCACCTGCAGCTCTGCCTCTGGCATGGCTTTCTGGAACCCCATTCTAAGTGGGCCTTGCTTGCTGGCCACAAACATCCCAAACAAATCCACACAGGTGAGCACAAAGTCTTCTCATTACTCATTGTTTATTAACCAGTCAGGCGAGCTGAAGATAACCTGTTTCCTGCACCAATGTAGCCAGTTTGCATGACACAAGGGATTCTGCATCGTTCATCATGCTCCAAATTTCCCCATGAGGAAAATTGGGGTTAATGAACATGACCTACTTCTGGAAGCCAGTTTGGAAACCAGATCTATGGAAGTGTGGGAGGGATGATAAGCATGACTTTCCACCGAAACAGTTTCAGGTGGGGGAAGCAGGCTGGACAACCAAGGAGGCTCTTTACCCAACCAGCAACAAAAACAGCAGTGTTGTAACACAACATAGTGGCTGTGATGGGAGGCTTATGACCTGAAGCAGAGAAGAAACCCTAAAATCGGAGGAAACCCAGAGACACATTTATGTTCAGAGTTGGTGCAGAGGGTAGTGACTAACCACAGTTAGTTGTGGTGCCCTGGAGGTACATCATGCGACAACTTTGGTTCCTAGAAACCCCATGGACGCTGTTGTGAGTTCCATGATGTCAATGAAAGAAACGCTTGCCTATAGACTTATTGGCCTTGCAATAGATCGAGGGGATGGAATACAGGAAGAATGGCAAGGACCATGTTTCTCCTGGACCCATCTGCATTTGGCTGGATACTGGGCTGTCGTTGCTCTATAGAAATCATTCACAACTGGATTTTCCTCTATGGACTAAACAATCCATCTGCAAAGGACAGCTCTAATGCAATGATAGTGCAATACCCAAGGATACGTGGGTGCAGCCCGAGAGTGGTTATTCTTTGGTCACAGTCCAGTGAAGGCAAAAGAGCCCACCTCCCCAGGGCATCTCAATCCCAACCTCAGAAGACGTTGGGATTCCTGTGAATTTTCAAAAGCAAGGATTGTACCAGCCTCGCTTCCTGATAAGGATCTGCTGCAGGTTTCGTGTTCAGAGGCAGCAAGGCCAAGCCCAAACCTTTGCGACGAAACAATATAAAGCTACAGAGCTCATTATGGGATGACTCACTGGAGTTATCCAAGGACACAGGTCGTAGCAGGAGCCTGGTGAAAATACAAGCGTTTGTCAAAGGACTGAAGAGATCGTTTGCAAGACTGCATGTTTTAACTAGCATTATTGGTTGGATAGACAGGCAGATCCTTAATTAATTAATTAATTAATCAATCCATGGGGGCGGATTTTAATTGGGGAGGTGCAAACAAAAAAAGGATTTGTTTACATTTTGAAGCCCTTTTGGTGTGTAGCTCTGAAAGACGATAAAAAAACAACAACGGCCAGCAAGCTGACACCAATTAAAGAAACCTAACAGGGCAGTCCTAAAAACACTTCCCCATTTGGAGCAGCCCCATTAAATAAAATAGGACTTACTTCTGAGTAAGTATGCTTAGTGAGCTTAGAACTGCTTTCTAAACGGATTAACGTGTGAGTTTTAACCAATTAATTGACCAACATTGCAATCCTTATGCAGAGTCCCGTGTGTGTGTAAAGAACCATCAAGTCGCAGCTGACTTATAGCGACCCCAGCAAGGGGCTTTGAAGGCAAGCGAGAAGCAGAGGCGGTTTGCCATCGCCTTCTTCTGCACAGCCTTCCTTGGTGGTCTCCCTTCCGGGTACTGACCCTGCTTAGTTTTCGAGACCTGACGAGATCAGACTATACCATGCCACCTTCCCTCGCCCATGAATTAATGACCTCCAAAACATCCTATTGTTAACTACCTTGCTCGGGTTTTGCAAGCTGTGACATGGCTTCCTTTATTGAATCAATCCATCTCAATGCAGAGTTAGTCCAGAGTTAGTCCACTGGTAGATTTCGTCTGGAGTAGCTTTGCATGGGATTGTGCTGCCAGGTCTGTATTTCATTAACTAAGCTCCCAGAAGCAGCTGTCTCTTTTGTAGGTTGTTACTTGGATCCTAAGGGGAAATAAACTGAAGCTGAATCCAGATAAGACGATGCTGGTCACAGAACAATGGAGAAAGGATAGGCTGCGCGATGTTGGAAAGGGCTTACCCCACAGCTAGAGCTCAAATATTGGAAATAGTTGCATGTACATCTATTTAAAATGTTAAAATTATATTTTGAAATGTGGCAAATTCAATGAGCCTTGAGAAGTGGGATATAATCTCATAAAGAAAAAAGAGAGAACACCCAAATGGGAAAGGCCTAGATCAAACAGAATCCGTCGGCTTGCTCAAAAACAGCACGGTACTTCGGCAGAATCTCACTGAATCATAGATGGTTACGAACTTGTGACTGTGGCACTCGGACCAAAAACAGAAGCATCCTGGCCAATAATCCCTGCCTCAGACTCAATAAACTCTTGTTGGACTGAGTTGTCTCATTTAGACAGACACAGCTGGGCTGGAAACGTTTACTGCATCCTTCTCTATTCCAGTGGCTAATTATATCTGGCTTCTGTTTGCCCAGCCTCATCATGCATGTGACTGCTAACATCAGAAATGGGTTTTCCCATCAGGAGGCAAATGGTTCAGGAAAACAGCATCCATATGCCCTGTCTCACAAGATAACAGCACAAATCAATGACAAGGGAAGGTCAGAGGAGGGGAACTTGGTATCTGGATCTCAGACAAAGGCTGTTCAGAAACTACAGGCTAGATTCAAGCACCTTTGTGTTAGGAGTCCCCTATGATGATAAGGGGGGCTGCGGTAGCTCAGTGGTTAAGATGCTGAACTGCAGACCAGAAGATCGGTAGTTCAGCAGTTTGAGACCCGAGTGCTGCGTGATGGAGTGAGCTCCCGTCTCTGGTCCCAGCTCCTGCCAACCTAGCAGTTCGAAAGCAAGAAATTGCAAGTAGATAAATAGGTACCACTTTGGTGGGAAGGTTAACAGCATTCCGTGCGCCTCGGCATCTAGTCATGCCGGCCACATGACCATGGAAACGTCTTCAGACAGCGCTGGCTCTTTGTCTTGGAAATGGAGATGAGCACCACCCCCTAGAGTCGAATTCAACTCGCTTTTGAGCAAGGGAAACCTTTTTACTGTCTCCTGGACTGCAAGGAGATCAAATCAGTCAATCCTAAAGGAAATCAACCCTGACTGTTCCCTGGAAGGCCAGATCCTGAAGCTGAAGCTCAAATACTTTGGCCGCCAAATGAGAAGGGAGCACTCACTGGAGAAGCCCCTGATGCTGGGAATGATTGAAGGTCAAAGGAGAAGGGGACAGCAAAGGATGAGATGGTTAGACAGTGTTATTGATGCGGCGAATATGGGGTTGAGCACACTCTGGAGGATGGCAGAAGACAGGAGGGCCTGCCGTGAGATGGTCCATAGGGTTGCGAAGAGTCGTACCCGACTGTGCGACTGAACAACAAAATTCTATTGAGAGGGGATTTGGAATGGTATGGTTCAGCCTGAACTTGGAAGCTATACAGATCTTGAAAGCTATTCAGGGTTGGTACTTGGATGGGAGACCACTGAGGAAGACGATGCAGAGGAAGGCATTGGCAAACCACCTCTGCCTCTCACTTGCCTTGCTGAGACTCAGTGGCACACACTTGCCTTGACAGCACCCACTTGTTCACTTGCCCTAAAAGTCCCTTGTTGAGACTTGGTGGCACACACATGCCTGTTCTATCAAGTGCGTAATTACTGTACAGAACATCATAAATTAAACTAGTCCCTGCCCTGGGCATTGTATGGATGAGGAAACTGAGATACAAAGTTAGGGACATGACTCGTGTAACAGTCTTTTACTGGAGTCAGAATGGCAAGCTTGAGCTCCGATCTATATTACTGAGCTGAAAGACCTAGAGGTCCAGTAACCATTCCCTGCCTAGCTAATGAACCATGAAGCTCATAAGACGATTCCCATGAGAATTCCCCTTGTGTGCATGAATCATCATGCACAATGAATTTCCATACCTGTATGATCACAAAGTACCAAAGGTAATGGATTTGCCAGTAGTATCCCAGTCCAAATAAGGCAGTGAATAATCCACTCAGCAGCATCCCTCCGGAGAGGTAGTAGCGCAAGGGGAGGCGTTCACCAAAAATCCCACTGCACAAGAGGGGGGAGAAACAGAATTCAGTGCAACAGCTTGACCTCAAAGGTTGGCTTCCAAACAGAACAAATGCAACAGGCAATGATGGTTCCAGTATCATTCAGGGCCGCCAAATCTGGGCTAGGAAATTCCTGGGGATTTGGGGGTGCAGCCTGAGAGGGTGGGGTTTGTGGAGAGGAGGGACCTCAGCATCTGGTTAACCAACCACAGTATGGAGACGGAGTTCGTTCTGCCTGCCCTGAACCCACTACGGAAAAACTTATTTTGCATAATGGATCTGGCAAGTTTTACACAACAGATTCTGAGGGTTTTCTAATTGGTGGGATGGGCAAATTGTTCTGTGGGGCCCCGAGGCTCTCTGTTCAGAAATCTTATCCAGCCACCTCTCTAGCACTTGAGATTTCAGTATATAATTTGCCACTTATCCCCCACCACTGCGAATATCTTTACAGTTATGAGGACTAGACTGAAATTTTCAGAGGCTGAAGTCTCTGCTAAACTGTTAAATCTTTAACGTCTTTGTGCACTTGCATACACGCTGCCTTGGAAATAACCCAGTGGGGATAATTAATATCTACTTAGGTGAGAAAAGAACCGAATATGGGCTTTCTTTAGCCTTAGCAAACAGAATCCATCATCTTGCTGACATCTCAAGCCCTCCATTAGCAGATTTCTTATCCAGCTGCTGTTATGTGTAACTGCAGTTACAGCGGGTTTCTTTTTTGGGGGGAGGGATCTTTGCACTGTTCTCCGAATGATTTATAAGTGACTTGATTGCCTTCCAGCGAGGCTGCCAAGGTAATCCAGCGAGGCTGTCAAGGTAATCAAACCTGATGGATTTGTTATAAGAGTACCTTTGGGGTTATTTGATGTTTTTATTTTATTTTATTATTTATTAATTAGATTTCTAGGCCACCCTCCCCTGTGGGCAGGGCTTATGGAGGCTTACCACAACGATATACTATAAATATATAAGTTTTAAAAAATTTAAATCAATAAGAAAAGCCACAGTCCTTAATAAAAAAATTTATCAATTCCAAGATGGCTAACAGTCAGAATTCCTGATACGGCAAATTGCAGACCTCCCAGAAGAGACATATGAAAGATGGGAGGGGAAAACAGGTCAAGAGGGCTATGAGGGTGCCAGATGACAGTTGCTGTCCTCAACTGAAAGCCTGGCAGAACATCTCTGCCTTACAAGCCTTGTGGGAAGCTTTTGGAGGGTTTTCTAACTGTTGGGATGGGCAGACTGTTCTGAGGAACCCTGAAGCTCACTACGGCCCCCCAGACACCGAGATGCTCCGTGACCAACGGCAGCACTGGTCAGTCATGCCTGACACAATGAGCGAAGGGAAACCAAGTCAAATGGTGAACATTGTGGAAAGAGACAACACAATTTGCCACGTTAGAAACACCTGGTTCACATTCTCCACACTTCAATTTCGCAGGGAAACGGTATATTGCACTGGAATATCTGGCTGAACGAGAGGTTGTTCCAAGTGAACTTAAAACTCTCAACTTACTGCACCTATAGACAAGTATAGGCACCAAGAAAGCTGCACTGCAGTCACTATTAGACTAATACCCTACTGTATTTAGCAGTAAGTAATAGTATGATAAGATATCATTTACCTTTTCCTTTGTAGATATTCAATATATGCTTAAATCAAAAGCACTACATATGTCTGTTGACAATTACATTGTGTTCTGTTTTTACTTCTCTATGTTTGTTTGATTCAATTGTTCATTGATTGATTGTGATTTGAAAATCTTAATAAACTGTTTGGAAGGGGGGAAACAATGATTTAAAAAAGAAACCCCTGACTCCGTCTCACTGTTGTCTGTCTTGGCCCAGCCTTCTGATTCTTACAAAGGCCAAGAAGAGCCCCCCAAAAGCTCAGAGGCCGAACGTGATCATCAAGGGCCTCTCAGTTGTCTGTTCACAGCCTCTAAACACGGAGGCCCCTTTTTAAACATCGTGGCTCACCCATCTCCCACTCTTTTATTCCCAGTTTTTATCATTCCGTAGAATGTGTGAAACCACATTGTTTAGAAGGGCACTTATTGTAAAGCAATCGGTTTGTAGCTTCAATGCCTACAAAAGGTCTTAGGCAAAGTTTCTGTATATTGAATTACTATTTCGTTTCATTTTGTATTTTTATCTATTTACTTCTCGCTCGCTCGCTGTTCTTTGTAATCCAGTTTGTATCGCACTGTTTGTCATGTTCTCATACTGGTCTTTGCTGCATTATTTTCTAAGCCCATCTCAAGAAGTGGGATGGGCTAAGGTGCGAGGCCTCCCCATCACTACAGGATGAAGAAGTGAATTAGATACCAGCACCTCAATGTGTACTGCAGTTATCGATGCCCACGCTGAGCCCTTGTGTTCAGCAAAGCAGAGAGCACCGACCCTCTCCCGTGAATCACAACTGAGCCCAGGGAACCAAAGGCAGACATCTTTTATCCTCAGAGTCCCACTTTACTCAGCATGGGGAGTCACGAATGAACACAGAAGGCTGCCTGATACAGTCAGCCCTACAGACCTACAGCAGAAGACCCATAAAAACCCAGTAGGAGACAGACTGATGTGCTTCTCCTTCCTACAGTTTAAGTACAGACCTGATATACATCCCAATAGCATAGGCAACCAGGAAGGCATTATCCAGGGCTCCAAAGAGTTCCTTATAGTTGTCCTGATCTGGGGGAAGAAACAAACAATTCAAGTGATACTCAGGGTATGGGAAGCATGCCATGGAACTGTAGGAATATCCTATTCTCACCAGCAAGTGGCTTTTCGTATGAACACATGAAGCTGTTTTACACTGAATCAGACCACTGATCATTCCCAGTCAGTACTGTCTACTCTGAATGGCAGCCGCTCTCCAGGTTCTCAGGCAGGGGTCTTTCACAGCACCTACTACCGGATGTTTTTAACTGGAGATGCTGGGGATTCAATCTGGGACCTTCTGCATGCCAAGCAGCTGCTCTACCACTGATTACCAGCCCGTCCCCTAAGACGAACAGATCTTGTGAACAGTCCCTGACAGCTCACTAGTCACAGCCTGTGCCAGTTCTGGTATCTGCTATTGCACTTTTTAAATGTTTATTTCTCTAAAGCGAATCGTTTCCACAACAACCTGACCTCTGAGGGGCTTCTGCACATCACTCTCCCACCTGCATTCCAAAGCGGTACCGCCCTTGCGCTGGGAGGGGAGGGGGCAACGACGACGACCCTTCGGTGTGTATTTTGAAAGAATATTTCCATTCTTGATGTTTCTCTTTTGAAAAATACAAATGTCAGGTCCTATTTGACAGGGTGGTTGTGATGAACTGAAGATCAATATTGTGGCTTGGATCCCAACGAAAACTACCACTGGTAGAGGGATTGCCTTAGTTTGCCAACCCCCGGATGAGGGTGAGTATCCCGATTTCAGGGCCCCCAATCTGCCACTGGCCAGCAGGGGGAGCCCCATCTCCAAAGCGCCCCAGCGCACCTGACATTCCTGGTGCGATTATGTCTCCTGGAGGTGATGTTATCATGCTGGGCATGTTGTGCAGGGGAGACTCCAGCATATGGGTAAAGAGTTTTTCCCGAATGCTAGAGCATCCCCTGAATGACGTCACTTCTGGGAGCCGGGCTGGAGCCCCCGCCGGGGTTGGGGTGAGACCTGGAAACCCTAGATCACCTCCTTGCTGGGATCCAAAATGCTCTCCAAATGCTGCTCCTGGGGGAAGAGAGGCTCCTGGAACAGTCCACAGGGGGACTTGAGGTACACAGCAACAGAGGGGAAATTGGCGAAAACAACCCCCTCCTCTTCTGTTAGCCAAAACATAAGGCAGGATCCAATCCAAAGTCCGCAGGGCAGATATGAATGCCAATAAAGTGCTGTATGAATGATAAATAGTTGTGCTTAATGGCTTCCAGTAAGCACAAGTGGGAGCAAACCATTGGCCAATCTGCTAATGAGGCTCACAGTCACAACTGCAAACATCCAAGGACATGATAAGTAAGGCTGTTAATCATGTCAGAATAAACTCTTGACCCACAAGGCATTCGATTTTTGTTATTAAATATGAATTAACTGAGACCAAAGACCTTATTAACAACTTCTAGGAAGAGTCCTGCAGCTTCTTGCGTTCTTGGAAAGTGGGTGGAAAGTTCCTGGGACGTGGGAAAGTTAAAGCAGCACCCCTGCAGCCTTTCACACGGGAGCAATAACAGACTGAAGTAGAACATGCTGTTGAGTTGCAACCAACTCACGACAGTCCTGTTCCATGGGGCATTCCAGGCAACAGAGGAGCAGAGTTGGTTTGTCATTGTCTTCCTCTGCATAGCAACCCCTGGTCTTCCTTGGTGGTCTCCCCTCCAAGTACTGATCATGGCAGACCCCGCTTAGATTGCAAGCTCTAAACAAATTCAAGTTAAATTGGACAATCTTCAAAGACAGATTAAAAGCCCTATGAAAAAGACTGGAACTAGCTACATTTCATCAGTCCAAGTGCAAGGGCTGCCATTCCCCTATTAGGGTTGGGGGATCCCCCAGTTTTGTGGGCTTCTGCCTGCCACCAGCCAGCTGGCCATCAGGAGGAAATGCTCCCCCCCACAACAGTGACGTTGCTGGAAATAAACACAACGTGCCTACGTCACCTGGAAGTGACATAGACACGTTGGTGACATCAGGGGGCAACACTCCGGTTTGGGGGCAAAACTCTATGGTTTGAGGCTGATTTTACCATAGAGTTTTGCCCAAAAACCAGAGCATTGCACCCAACTTCTGGGTGACGTACATCATGTGACATCACTTCCAGCTCCTGGAACAGCCCCCCATCCCCCACCAGAAATTCCAATGGACCTGGCAACTCTACCGAGTGCTCCAAACTGAACCATTGGATAGACAGTATTTTGTCTCTTTCACACATACCTGTTTCAGTTCACAATGCAAATTTGGACTACTGGACCACGAAACATAGCATGGTATTTTTACTGTGTTCCCAAGTACTAGGAATTTTGGAAAACCAGTCACTAAAACTTACGAAGGGCAAGAAACTATGCATGCATACAGTCAAAACCACACATTCTTCCTGTCCTGATCATGGTAGTTTGGTGGCAGAGCATCTGCTTCACATATGGAAGGTTCCACTTTCATACCTGGGCATCTCCAGTTCTAAGGATCAGGTAACAGGTGATGTGGAAGTCCTCTTCCTGAGACCCTGGAGAGCTGCTGCCAATCAGAGTAAACAACACTGGCCTTGATAGACTAGTGGTCTGACAGTTGCCTAGTCTGGGGATGGTCCGTGGCTCAATGAAAGAGCATCTTTTTAGCATGCAGAAGGTCCCTGGTCCAATACCAGGCATCTCTCATTAAAAGAACCTGGTGGTAGGTAATGTGAAAGACCTTTCCAAGACCCTGAAGAGCTGCTGCCAGTCATAGCCCACAATTACCGATTGGTTGTGGGATTGGGGAGGCAGGAAAATGGCGCTCCATGGGCAGAAATCCTTGAGCCCGCTGAAACTTCTGGTCTGGATCCAACCCATTAATTGAAAACAACAACAGCAACACAAGAACTCAGGACAGACAGGGCTACAGAAAGCAAAATTGCCATGGCCTTCCAATGTAGCGTCTCACACCAATAAAATTGCAGCAAGCATCCAAGCAGACCGGAAAGTTCAAATAGCCCAAGGAACAATCCAAGCTGAGTGGTTCCAGCGGTGATCTGAGCCAACACGGCAGAGGCCACTTGGCTCAGATCCAGCTTTCGCCAACAATGGGCATCGGCTCACCCATCGCCTCCTGTGGTGATGTGGGTGGAGGAAACTGCTGAGTTGACACCAATCATTGTTGTTGCTGAAGGTCTTGAACCAAGTGACTCCTGCAGCGCTGGTGCAGCTCCTGGGACTTGCTCTGCTGGTTCCTGGCTAATCTACAGCTCTCCAGGACAGCAACCCACCAGGACCTTTTCCCCGGTAAGTTAAATCGCCAGTCCACCCCTCCATCCAAAGAATGGTCCGCAGCACACCTTGGAGGAGCGTGCAGTGAGAGAAAAGAGGCTCACCAAAAGGCTTCCAGTCACACCACGTGGTACTGTTGGAATCATTGTGCGGATTGGCTCCTCGCAAAGAGCAGTTGTAATGCAGTTGACTCTGGCAAAAGAGGAGAGAAAAAAGAGAGCTGTGTTTAGTAGCAGGTGGAGGAGCTTAAGGGAGGGAGGTTTTTCAGGTGGAGCGCTCCCTGTTTGCTTCCTGGACCCATCCTATGCTGGTATCGAATCCCTGCAAAGTAGGTGGTTGTGGTGGAGAATGCAAAGCACGGCATGTGGTTGGCAGCAGAGCTGAACTTCTCTCTCAACTTCATGGAAGTGGGTGGACCAAGGTCAGCAGAAGACTCTCTGACAAGCCCCGGGCCCCACCATGCTTCCCCTTGACATCAGCCTCAGCCACCCTTTCCCCACCTTCTGTTACATACCTTTACAATGCTGATCGGTTTCCGTGAGAGATGGTAGCTGGTATAGCACAGGAATGTCAGTAGGAGAATTAATCCTCGATACCTGGAAAAAGGAAGGACAGAGCACACCTGAGGAACACGATGACACAGTATAGGTGGGGAACACTGAGCACCGAACAGGCTCTCTGAAGGCAATGGGTTCGAGTCTTGCAGAGTCTGGACTTCCAACTTGTGCTGTGATGCATAACAACTTTATCAAATGACCTATCTGGTCTAGATCTCTCACTTCTACTACTAGAAATAGAAAACTCAATATTTAATGTCTCCACTTCTCGTCTTGCATGGACCACCCTGAATGTTATGAATTTAGGTAAATTCTAATTTCTTAGAAAGGAGGGCCAGTGTGGTGTAGTGGTTGTTGGACTAGGATCTGGGAAACTCAGGTTCAAATCCCCACTTGTGTCATGGAAGCTCACTGGGTGACCTTGGGGACAGTCACACACTTTTAGCCTAACCTACTTCACAGGGTTGTTGTGAGAATAAAGTGAAGGAGAAGACAACAATGTAAGCCACACCACTTTTGGTCCCCTTGGGGACAAAGGTGGGATACAAATAAAGTAAAATAAATAAAATAGAAAGTAAAAGGGAGTGAATTTTTAAAAATCTTTTTAAAATCTGTATCATTTAGGCACCATAGTTCTCCAGCAGAAAGAAGAAACTGCAAAGAAGTTAATTTGGTTCTGTTACAATTCAGCAACTGGTAAGCAGCAGTGCTCACCTTTAAATTCATGTCACATACTTGGTAACTGGCGCTGTGCATCTATTCCCACATTGCAAGATGTTAAAGGAACACTCTTGCTGATATAGAAAATGTGATCTCCAGCAGTTGTGAAGTTATACAGACCAGTTGAGAAGCTGATTTGGGTTGTGAATTAGAGAAATGTTAATGGGAAATTGTACTCAGTTTCCATGAATCTGGTTTATGTCAGAACTAGCATTTAAAGTTCTAACTGAGTGACATCTTGTCTTGTGAAAGCACACAGATGTTTTAACAACTGTGAGAAAGGGTGTCTTAAACCAGGGACTTTCATGCACCTGTGGTGATTGTGTTCAATCACTAAAGCTTTCTGCTATAGGTAACTTCATGGGACAATTGATCCATATGGAAGCCAATATAACACTATTTTTTGACAAAAGGAAAAACAAAGATTTAACTTCTGGACATGTCAAGTCATGTAATTGACAAATCTGTGCCTTGTTTTAGGTTCCTCTTTGGTTTTGGAAATTCTGGGGTCTGCTGGAAGGAGCATCAGTGTCTTTCCATCAGTCCCAGCAAATGGATCATGTTAAGAATCAGCTACACAAGGCAGTCATCTCTGGACAGCTGCCAGAGCTGAAGCACCAATACAATGGAAAGACCTAACATACTTTCACTGTTATATCTCAGGATCGAGAGATGTAGGTAATCATCTCATTATGACCTATGAATTCACCAAATAAAAGTTTCTAAGAGCTTAGCCAAGCCAGATCTCTTTTGGGGCTTCCTGGTATCTATTCAGAGCGTTTACAGATGGCCAATGCTTGAATGATGTGCCACTTGTTGAGAACATAAGACGAATCATTGGTCCGTTCTGCACTAGACCTTAAATCCTGGCTTAACCCTGTGCCCAAACTTACATTCTACACTACACGTGAGTTTACCCCTGTAATTATCTCAGGTTATTTTTACATTCTGCACTACACTTGAGTTCACCCCTGTAATTATCTCAAGGTATTTTTTGTTTCCACATTACACTGAGGTCATCCCGGTTTCACCCCACACTTGTCTCAGGATGAACGGATACTGATGGTCCTTTCCATACTAGGATCTCATCCCTGGTTTTATCAGAGTTCAACTCGCAACAAAATACCTTGCATTTATCCCTGGTTATAACAGCATCCGTTTATCCTGGGACAAGTGTGGGGCGAAACCAGGGTGACCTCAGTGTAATGTGGAAACAAAAAACACCCTGAGATAATTACAGGGGTGAACTCAAGTGTAGTGTAGAGTGTAAGTTTGGGGACAGGGTTAAACCAGGATTTAAGGTCTAGTGCAGAAAGGACCAATATAACCAGGGATAAATGCAAGGTATTGTGTCGCGAGTTGAACTCTGATAAAACCAGGGATGAGATCCAAGTGTGTAAAGGACCACTGTCATCCAGAAATCCTTCTAGTCCAGAGTTCAGAATCCTGGTTTCCATAACAGTCAGACATGTCTTTCTGAGCAAATGAAAAATAGGAGAGTGGCTAAGACTTTTTAGAACTAGGTGACAGCCCTAGTATTTTGTTTTAATGTGAACTGTCTTTTTTTCCCTCATCCCCAAGCCTTTAGGAAGTGGTATAAACTAACCAACTAAATAGCTAAATGTAAAGTCAGTGAGAAGATTATGGATTTTAGCTTTGGACCTAAGAAAAGTTGTTATCATCAAGAAGTCTGCAGCTAGTTTCTGGTTCCTCTTTCAGTTGGGAAATTCTGGGTCTGCTGGAAAGAGCATCAGTATTTTTCCGTCAGTCCAAGCAAAATGAACCACGTTATGAATAAGCATGTTTCCAGCATCACAAGGGGAAATTAAAACACATGAGCATGGTTTTCCTCAGCCTGCCATGCACAGTAGATACAACAGAGTCACTCATTCCATCCTTCAAGAAATCAGAGATCTTGCCGCCTCACAAGACCTAGTTTTTCCAACATTATAAAGGAGGCATTGCAGTCTTTAAAGGCTGTACTCGGGCAAGTTACCCAATGACATGCAAAAATCCATGTGCATGCTTGGCGCAAGGGCAATATTTTTTTTCCTTCACTGGACTTGTTTAGGTCGGGTCTTGTGAGCCCCAGGCTTGCAGAAAAATCTGAAATCTTAAAAACAAAAAATGTCTGAAGCTAAGCCTGTAGCTTTAAGAAATAAATGCCCTCATTGGCTGTTGCTAGGAAACCACAACAATATCACCAGCCTTCAAGCACTGGTTTCTGCCAGTAAAAGGCAGGGGGAAGGGCCAGGGACCTTTCCAGGGTTCTTTTCACCTTTGAGGGAGGACACATTGGGCTAGGCCTGGCAGCAACCACAGGTAACTTGCTATCCCATGATTGCATGACTCACCCAGGGCTGGCTGCCTGCTACTGTTCAACAGCAGCCATCCCACAAAAGCCAGTGCAGTGCAGTGGTTAGAATTTCAGACTAGGATCTAGAGGACTCAGGTTGAAATTCCCACGCTGCCATGAAAGCTCACTGGGTGACCTTGGGCCAGTCACACACTCTCACCTAATCTACATCACAGGGGGGGTTTAAAGGATAAAATGGAGTACAGGAAAATGGTGTAAGCTGCTTTGAGTCTCCATTGTGGAGAAAGGAAGGCATACAGCAAATAAATATAGCTGAAGATGGAGGGCAGATTAAAAAGTAGGTTTGTTGGTGTGTGGGAAGGAGAGGAGGAAGCAGGGAAAGGTGAGGGAATAAGTGTTGACAGTAGGCAGGAAAGAGTAAACAGTGTTGAGGAGAAGTTACAGGGAAAAGTGAGGTATCCTATAAAAGTCCTTGCAGCTACCCCACTGTTTAACCGAGCCCAGCTGCCACTAATGTTCAAATGGGCCCAGTGGCTGATAGTGTGCAATGTGGCCATAGTTTTCCTGGGTAGAGGCTGCCGGGGGGAGAGACAGAATGAACACTGAAGACAGTGGGGCAGGAAAAGGTAGGTTGGCTGATGGGTGGGAAGGAGAGAAGCAAGAAAGGGGGAGAGGCTATGGGGTCTTTCAAGGAAGAGAAAGAGGAAATAGTGGGGGAGGAGGAAATGAGATGCCTCCGTAAGTCCTCGCAGGCCCACACTCGTAGCTGTCAAATTCCCATCCATGCTATTCTTCAAGGACTATCCTAGAAACAATTCCATTATGGGTCTCTGTCAAAGATGAGGATGAGTGGCACTAGGAGACTTCATCAAGCATCTGTTAAACACACGCTACAGCAGGACACTTTCCACTAACCCCTGGGGCCCTTTGATCCTGCTTGCCAGCCCCATTTGAATGGACATTGGAGCAAGCATTTATTTGCCACTGGGAACACTTGAATGTCCACCACAGAATCCCTATGTGTTGCAAAGGATTCTGGAAAGTGCAAAGGATTCAGAGCAGGGGAGATCAGCTGGGTCCTCCCATTGCTCTGTGTGATCTGAGGAAGTCCTGTACAGAACACCCAACACTCCTCTGAAACTGTGCCTTCTAGGTGAAGACTGGAGGTGGTGGGATGCTTATGTGCCACCAATGTCTTCTCAATGAGTAACAATAACAAACTTCCAAGGAACACAACTGGGCACTTTCTCGCTAAATCAGATGAAGACTTTTGGAGGCTCCCCTTAAATTTTGGCTGCCCCTAACTTATACAGTGCCCTGACTTGGATGGCCCAGGCTAGCCGAATCCTGTCAGATCTTGAAAGCTAAGCAGGGTCAGCTCTGGTTAATATTTGGATGGGAGACCACCAAGGAAGTCTAGGGTCACTACGCAGAGACAGGCAACGGCAAACCACCTCTGAATGTCTCTTGCCTTGAAAATTCTACGAAGTTGCCATGACTCAACTGTGACTCGATGGCCCTTTAGACACAGTTTATACAGCCACTATGCCCAAATGCCATGTGATTCTAAATGGCAAAGTACCAACAAAGGCTCTTTATGCTTGCCAACACCAAATTGCTGGACCGCCGCGTGCTTTGCTACAGCGTTAGACTAGAGTGGAATATTTTTCAGGAAACCACTAGGCAGTTTCTGTTTTGCATTAACAGTTCATTTCACTTCTGCTTTCAAACAAATTATGGATCCCAGAGCACAGAAATCCTAGACAGAGAAAGAAAAACAAAACCGACACATTTTTAACTGCATATGTTAGTGGACTGTTCACAGTGGCCCTTGGTCAACTGGATGCTATGGAGGTGTACACACAGGTATTGATAGGTATTGTCAGGTTCATGGTGCTTTATTCACCCATGATTTTGGGCTACTTAACGTATGAAATGCTCACTGTCTTGGGGGCCCTAACCTGGGTGGAAAGACAGCATACAAAGGTTTCAAAAGAGGGGTCCCCCTCCCCACACTTCTTGAGCCTGCAGGCACCTTTGCAATTCTGACACACTGTGGTGTGGGTGCAGCCAGGAAAATGAATGGAGCAATAGGTATAGCCAGCTACAAAATAGCAGCAGCTGCTTACCTTTAGCCGCACAGTGAAGATCCTTGTGCTGTGGTGGATGCTGTTGCCAAAGCAACATTTTTTTAAAAAATCTGCACAGCTGATCCAATCTCCAATGCTCAGTCATAAGTACTGCTGGGCAAAAGACCTAACTGGCCTTGCCCGCTTTCTAACAACACTTGGCAGGCAACAGGAAAGATGCCAGCAGGTGTCAGAACACCCACTGGCACTATGTTGGGGACCCCTGTTTTCAATGAATTACATAAACAAAATATGGATGAACCTCTCCAGATCTGGGGAAAGCAGCGGAACCCCCTGCATGCTCCTACTGACCATACCGACAGGAAAGTCAGTCCCGGAGCATCCCTGGGCTGGTCTCTTGGCCTCTGCCTCTCGTTTTAGCTCACTGGCTGCATTTCAGTGGCAGTTCATCAATAAGGGGGCAGGGTCCTTGTGCATGTGGTCCTTGGCACCTCTAGTTAAGCGGCCTGGTGGCAGGGTGCCTATCTTTTCAGAGGCATTAGAAGCAAGAAGCAGTGTTCTGACTGAAGTTAAGCTGGGCTTGTGAGAAGTCCTCATTCTCTCACTCCCCTGATCAGGGCACCAACCTCATCCAGAGCACAAAGTAGTGAGAAGTGGTGTTTTGCCTTGCCTCATCTGAACAGGAATTCCTTATATACAGAAGGTGGACCTGTCCAACAGAAGGTCTGCTTTAAGGGATACTCTGGCCCAGCCTTGTCACCTGGCTTGTACTTTCCCCATCCCCGCATAACTACAATAGCTCCTACATGGAATTTGTTTTTCTGTTAACAATGCATTAGCTCCCTTTTCATAACATGGACACAAGCAATACGAAGGGGCAGAGAAAGAGAGAGACAGAGAGATCTGCTGGAAGCTGCCTTGGAAATGAGCTAGCTACACCCAAGAGGCTATCGATAACTTGGGATTAAGGCAGTGTGATAAGTGGGTGAATGCATAACCAAAGGGTCACAGACGGTGTTAGGTAAAGGTCAGTAACACAGAAGCATTCAAGCAATAGTTCCACTCCATTCTGTGCTAGCCAGACCTCATCTGGAGTACTGCATCCAGTTCTGGTTGCCATAATTTGGAATGGACAAATCAGATCCAAACAGGACAAGAGAGATGGTTGGTAAGAACATAAGAGAAGCCATGTTGGGGTCAGGCCAAAGGCCCATTCAGGCCAACACTTTGTGTCACAAAGGCGCCAAAACCCAGGTGCCATCAGGAGGTCCACTAGCGGGGCCAGAAATCCAGAAGCCCTCCCACTGTTGCCCCCCAAGCACCAAGAATACAGAGGACCACTGCCCCAGACATAGTGTTCCATCTATAGCTTGTGGCTAATAGCCACTGATGGATCTCCACTCCATATGTTTATCCAATTCCCTCTTGAAGCTGTCTATGCTTGTAACTGCCACCACTTCCTGCTGCAGTGGATTCCACATGTTAATTACTCTTTGGGTGAAGAAGTACTTCCTTTTATCTGTTCTACGCCTACTGCTCATTAATTTCATTGAGCGCCTACAAGTTCTTGTTTTGAGAGAAAGGGAGAAAAGTACGCCACCTTCTCTATCCCATGTGTAATTTTGTAAACCTTAATCATGTCAGCCCTCAGTCATAATTTCTCCAAGCTTAATACCAGAAGGGCCATCACAGAGAACAAGACAAGGACCTGTTCTCCTCTGATGAGTCAGAGGAGCAAGAAGGGATCTAATTACAGGAGGGGAGATGGCAGCTAAACATTAGAAGAAACTATGTAATGAAAAAAAATCAGTTCATCAAAGGAATCAGTTACCGAGACGTGGGACCAAGCAGTGGATTGCAATTTCCTCATGGGCAGATCATGAAGCCAGGAGTGAAAAGGAGGAACAGACTGAGTTGGGAGACGTTCTGGGAGGCTCCATGGCAAATTTGGGCTTGCCTCTGCACAGTTTGCTAAGCAGCCATGTTGACCAGAAATGCTATTTAGTTATAAATGCTACTTGTTCAGTGTTAACTGATATAATATTCCTGCACTTGATGCTGCAGAAGAGAAAGTGGTGGGCAGTTACTTTAAATGTGAGTCCCAGAAACGATTGCCAACCTCCAGGTGGCACCTGGAGATCTTCCACTACTACAGCTGATCAAGATCAGTTGACCTGGAGAAAATGGCTGCTTTTGAGGGTAGACTCTATGGCATTATACCCTGAGGATGTCCCTCCCTTCTCCAAACTCTGCCCCCCAGGCTCCACCCCCAAAATATCCAGGTATTTCTCAACCCAGAGCTGGCATCCCTAGTCCCAGATTGTAAAAAAAATAAGAAACCTAGATGACCAGACCTCCTAAACCAGAAAGCACTACACCGAGGTGGACCTGTCCTCTGTATTTCTCCCATTCCCCATACCTATTAAAAACTGCAAGAGCCCCCATCCTCCTTCAGGCAGCTCACTCCATAAACAGATTCATAATGAGGTGTAGGTGAACGATTATAATTAGGCTTTCCTTCGTTTAGGCGGGTCAGTAGGTTAATTAGTATAGGTTGGGTGTGATTCTGCCACAGCCAGGGATAATTTAGGAAGACCAAGAGAGCCTGGAAACGGAAGAATAAAACCTGCTCTTGGCCCGGAATGAGAAAATGGAGGAAGAGTCAAGAGTCACTCACTGCTGAAGGGAAGGTTCCTGGTGGAGAAGATCAGACAAGCTGAGACTGATGCCATAAATGCAGGAGTGACATGTTGAACTTGTTTGTTTACTTTTAAGTTCATTCACTATCACACTCTAGGTACATAGCACCCTGAACTGGATGGCCCAGGGTAACCCGATCTCTTCAGATCTTGGAAACTAAGCCAGGTCAGCCCTGGTTAATACTTGGATGGGAGACCACGAAGGGAAGTCCAGGGTCCTTACGCAGAGCCACACAATGGCAAACCATCTGTTTGTCTCTCATCTTGAAAACCTTAAGAGGTCACCATAAATTGCCTGCAGCATGGCAGCCCATCCTATTGAGCCAGTTCGCTGGAAAGGCGGGATAGAAATGCAATAAATAAATAAATAAATAAATAAATAAATAAATAAATAAATAAATAAATATATATTCCAGCTCCGTCTCAGCAGGTCAGAAAACCAGCCTTCCTGGCAAATGGCTTTTTGCTGTGCTGTTTCTAAAGTAAAATAGGGTTGCTCAGATGACAGAGATCAGTTCCCGTGAAAGAAAATGGCTGCTTTGGAGAGTGGACTGTATGGCATCATACCTTACTGTTCCTGCCCCTCCTCAAACCTTCAGGCTCTACCCCCAAATCTCTAGGAATTTCCCAACCTGGAATTGGCGACCCTGCAAGGAAATATTGTTTGTCTAGGAAGAAGTGACATCATCATTTATTCCTGAGGCTATCCCAGCTTTTCCCCAGTCCTCTTTCTGGAGAAGAACATCCTGCTCTGCTGAGGCACAACAGGAATTATAAAAACAATTCCATGCCAGACAGAGCCTCCTCTGAAGCCAGAAAGCCAGCCCTGCGGCCAGTACCCAGAGCCGGCAACCCTAGTTCCAGGATGTAAAATACTCGCTTGTTGATGCTCTCCCATGGTCTGGCTGAGCCACAATGTCAGAGAAATATCAGGCATGATGAGCCTTGGAGGTTCTGCACAGAATCAGGCTTAATTTTAGATGCAGCAAAAATAGAACACTGTCGCAAAGCCAATTTGTGCCGGGAAAGGCATCCAGCAGACACACCCTAGAGCGTGATCAGAAGACAGTCGGAGACGGGGGTATTAATCCAACTCAGGGGAGGAAGCACAACGAGGACCAAAGAATGGCCAATCCACCGCTTTCAGTCTGGTGCCGTCCCTGGGACTATGAGAAGAAACCGGGGAGCACAAGATGGTCCTAGGCTGGGAATGGAGCAGCACAGAACCACAGGAATAATCAGATACCCGAACCCCAAGAAATGCTTCCAACTCCTTCCAAGGATTCAAAACTGGGAGGTGTGGTGAATAAGGAAGACGGCAAGCAGCAATTGCCCAGGAATGAGGGCTTCCCGGTCACGTACCCTGAGGGAGCCGGATGTGCAGAGTAAGAATGCAGAGGACAGGAAGGGAGGCTGCCTCAGAGAACGCTGCTTGGAAAAGAAAATGCAGGTCACCGCAGATAACCTGCAAGAGAGCGCCAGTGAGGTGTCATATGTCAAGCCAGAATCTGGGTGACCCTTGTTCAAGTCTCCATTTTGGCATTGACTACGGCTGAGAGCCAGTTTGATGTAGTGGTTAAGTGCGCAGACTCTAAACTGAGAGAACCGGGTTTGATTCCCCACTCCTCCCACTTGCAGCTGCTGGATGACCTTGGGCAAGCCATAGCTCTGTACCAGCTGTTCTCTCAAGGACAGCTTGGGAAAAAGCTCTCTCAGCCCCACCTACCCCACAGGGTGTCTGTTGTGGGGAGGGGAAGGGAAAGGAGTTTGTAAGCCGCTCTGAGACTTCAAGCGAAGGGCGGGATATAAATCCAATCTCTTCTTCTTCTTCTTTTGACAACTCTTTGTTCCCTGAATGCCTCCCTTCTTAATAGTCCCACACATGTGGCACTGCCTTGCCCTATGCAGATATCTTGCGTCGGCACTCACAGCACGGGGAAAGAGATGGGGAATGAGCATGCTTGTGAGTGGTATGCATGGGGTGAAAGCACGGAGGAAGTGCCCACACACACACACCTCCTCCCTGTGATCAGCCATGTTCCAAAACCTGCTTTGCTGATCATGGGGAGGTGGGTGTACACACAGGCACCTCTTCCAGTGCAGAGGCAGGAGGTGGAACTACTCCACTCATGCCCACTCTCCCTCCCCACAAGGTGAGGGTACACGAGATCAGGATGTCTGCATAGGGCTACTGATTCAGACTGTTGGGCAGTATTATCCGCAGCTCTCCAGGGTCTTTCACATCACCTGCTACCTGGCCTTTTAAAACTGGAGATGCTGGGGATTGAACCTGGGACCTTCAGCATGCAAAGCAGATGCTCTACCACTGAACCATGGGCCCTTCTCGAAATGAGATGTGTATGCAAGTAGATGATTCAGCTCAGTGGGTCCTTTCCACTCTGCCAGAGGCCAATAACAGACCCCCCCCCCTCCGACCTCTACAAGGGAGCCTTTTCTCCATAAAGATTATTTCTGCTGTAAGAAATATACATAGAATTGCTGTCAGTGTGTAAGGAAAATATGGCCAGTGAGGATTTGCAAGGATTAGCACGGGAAGCAGAAACAGTCATACATATATAGACACAATTTTATTTTTAACTACTTCCCACATAGAAGATCACACCAAATGGCTAGTTTTAAAAATAAGGTACTGAGAATGAATCAGCCCCAAATAAATATTTGTTAAACTCTACTCGTAGGCATCCGACCATTTACTAACTTGATTTCTTGACATTCCTTCCAATTCTGTTCAGCATTAGTGTGGCAGAGTGTTGGACTCGGACCACAGAAAGCTGGGTTCAAATCTCAACTCTGCTAGGAAGCTCACTGGACAGCCTGGCATCCAGTCCTCCCCCCCCCCCTCACTTTTTCAGCCTGATTTATCTAGCAAAGGTCTCGCGAGGATAGAACTAAAGTATTGTGCCATATACATAACTCTGCACTCCTTAGAGAAAAGGTGGGATTTTTAAAAACCCCAAAGTGTCTCTTTTTTAAAAAAAAAATCAAATATTCTCAGCCAAGTTCCCCTTCTCTCAGGGAAACGGGCACTGTTAGCTTCTTGATATAAATAAGCAAAAGACCTGACTTGGAGAACAAGAATCAATGTCTGCAGCAGAAGAGTCCAAAGGTTTGGTGTGTGGAACAAGCACAATTTGATGACTTGCAGATGTATTATGAACTGATTCCCCTGCATGCCATGGCATTTGAGCTGGAATTGAGCTGGCATGCAAGTTCTGTCTGCTTAAGCGCTGACGGATTCTGCACTCGTGGGAGATGAATACGTAGATGTGAAAGTAAACTGCTTTCTTGCAAGATCTGATGTGAGCTACTTGCAAAATGCTGTCAGTATCTATATATGAGCAGCTTAATCTTTTATAAATAGCAGTCTGGAGAGATGATCAGATCCCTGAATGATGGCATCCAGAAACAGAGGGACAGAACTCTTGTGAACACTCAGCTGTCTGGATATCCAGCCTCTGAAACTAGATGTGATTTCTACCAAGACTTGCTGCTCAGTTGCTCACCACAGAAACCAGGCTAATGACTGAAGTCAGGAGTAAATTAGACTGAGATTAGATATCTTCCTGAGGAAGATGCAACACTTTTTCAGGTTGTTATGAAAGCCAAACTTGATAAACACAATCACCTCTTCCTAGCCCAAGATAACTCCAGCCAGAAATGCAATTTTCTTGTGCCACCTGAACAGGTGAGATCAAACATAGCCGACCCAGCTGCATAGCTCTTAAAGGGACAAGAAAGGGGCTCTGTGAAAATGTAATGAGTATTATTTTTGTTCACCTAATTTTTTTTAGTTACTTCATGTTCTTTTGAGTTTTTAGTTTTTATAACACGTAAACGTTGCATTTAAAAATAAATTTTATTTTAAAATAAATTTTATTTTTTTAAAAAAAGTGGAAGGGGGAACTGGCATTGAATTACACCATGTCCTCTTGAGCCCCTTCATGTGATTCTTCATGTGCACATCAAAAATCAACGCCCGGTATGCAGAGGCAGACTGGCACGTATGCTATCGAAACAGACTGACACGTATGCTAAGAATCTTTTAAATGAGATGCAGGAAACCCTGCTGAGATATCAGCTTCTTCCATGCCCTGCATCTCATACAGGTTGACCTACCAGGTAAGAACACACAAAAGATGTAAATCCCATTCACAAGATTTTTAAAGCAGGGAACGTTTTGGTTTCTTCTCCAGGGGGGCATGGGAGTGCTGCACATGGAGATGTTAATGCAAGTACTATGAAGGCTTTGAAAAGAAGGACCATCAGCCTGCAGATTCTTACCTGAGCAAACAAGAGAACATAAGATCCCTGCTGGATCAGACCAGTGTTCAGTCTAGCCCAGCATCATGTATCACACAGTGGCTAACCAGTTCCTCTGGTGGGCCAACAACAGAGCCTAGAGTCCAAAGCTTCCCCCTGCCTCCTAGCACTGGGATTCAGAGGTTAACTGCCTCTGAACATGGAAGTTCCCTTTAGTTACCACAGCTGGTAGCCACTGATAGACCTAGCCTCCATGTATCTCTCTATAAGAACATAAAAAGAGCTCTTCATCCATCTTGTATAAATGAAACCTCCTCTTTTCCCATCTAAGTTGACTGTTCCCCTTGGAAGACGCTGGACAGCAGACTGAACAGTTGCTGGACAGCATGCTGAACATGATCTCCCTCTCCACCTCCTGGTCCACTTAACCCCTGGTCTTTGTCAGGAGACGAGGGCTACAGGCTAAGTCTGCAGATGAATGCCTCCACACCAAGTTATGTCAGCATATCACATCTTTGAAGATTGTCCCAGTGATGCTAAGACCTCCTTTGGATCTGGAACTCAACACCTGTGAAGCCCTTTTGGAACTCAGAAGCACACACAATGGGCACCCACCACCCCCATGCAGAAGAGAAGCAGATACCTCCCAGCTGTGATCCTCCCAAAACACACGGTCACCATGTTGTGTGAACAGAGCCAACACACATATTTCACATGTGTGTACAGCCTGTATGTGTGAATGCAAACCCTGAAGAGGAGAGAGATCTTCCAGTCAAAGACCGGAGTCATGGTAGAGAATACTGAAGATGTTGACTCAGTGTGTGACTGCAATTAAAAAAGGCAAATGCTATGCTGGGGATTATTAAGAAAAAAATAATTCAGCCTGCATCATAATGGTGTGGCCTCATTTGAAATACTGTGTACAGTTCTGGTCACTGCACCTCAAAAAACATATTATAGCATTGGAAAAGGTGCAGAAAAGGGCAGCTAAAATGATTTGAGAGGATGGAACACCTTCCCTATGAAGAAAGGTTAAAGAGGTCAGGACTCTTTAGCTTGGAGAAATGATGACTGAGGGCTGACATGATAAGAGGTTTACAAAATCACGCATGGGATAGAGCAGATAGAGAAAGAAGTACTTTTCTCTCTTTCTCACAATACAAGAACTCGAGGGCACTCCATGAAATTAATGAGCAATAGGCTTAAGAACAGATAAAAGGAAGTACTTCTTCACCCAAAGAGTAATTAACACATGGAATTCACTAGGTGGTGGCAGCTACAAGCATAGATAGCTTCAAGAGGGTAGATTCAGGTGAGTCGCCGTGTAGGTCTGAAGCAGTAGAACAAAGTTTGAGTCCAGTGGCACCTTTAAAACCAACAAAGTTTATTCAAGGTATAAGCTTTGGTGTGCATGCACACTTCCTCAGATGCAATGAAATGGAAATTCCCAGTCCATACATATAGGTGAAGGGTGAGAGCAGTAAATTAGCATACAGCAAAATGAAGATGTTTAACCAAACAAGAATAACATGCTTAGTTTATATGGTTGCCATTTGGTTGAGGGTTAATTGGGGGAAATAGTGAAGGAAATATGTCAAAACCGGAGATTGATGGGCAGATGTATCTGAGAGTAATTAACTGAGACCCTGCCATTATGCTCCATCTTTCTCCTCTCAAGCATGGAAGTGACCTTACAGCATCTTCCTTGAAGTGAGGCACTCCAGTATGTAGAGTTATCTCCCCCATCCCCAGACCAGAGAAATACATCCCAATCTACTGTTCCAAATTACATTCCATTCTACTATTTTATTATTGCAAACAGGAAACAAAACAAAACAAAGAGGACTCTGGCCCTTCTGCGGGACTGGTGATGTAAGAGCCCTGCATCAATCTCAGAGGGTTTTGGCATACATTCCCCCACCCAGCCGCCTCCCTTACCAAAAGAAGAAAAAAAACCCCTCAAAACATTGTGTCAGAATCGGTTCTGGCTGGGAAGCATCTCTGCATCAGCCCAGCCGAGAAGGGCGCTTTGTTCGCCCGAGGTCAGCGTGCCTCTTTGTTACAGCAAAACGACACAGAACAAAAAGACTGGGGATGCCGGATTCTAGCGCGGCGGGAGGCAAGCCCGGCCAGCGTGGCAACCCGGTCTGCAGGGGCGCCTTCCCAGGCAGATCCTGCCCCCAACTGGCGCCCCCACGCCCATCCCGGTCCTGACCGCTGCATTTCTCTCCCCTCCCACCCCGCTCGTTACCCTTGTGGACGCCCCTCCCCGAATCCCCCAAAGCCTCTGGTCCCCGGGCCATCCCGCCGCAGCCCACAGGGTCGATCCAAGCACGGCGCGCCGGGTAAGGCTCACCAACGCCACGGGATCTCTGGTCAACCGAGCCAGCCCCGGGCGCATCACTCGCCGTAGCAAATTGGCCGGCCGGCGACGCTGCGGCCCCGACTGCCTCCCCTCCTTACCAGCTGTCCCTGGGGAAAGAGCGGAGGAAGCGGATCCCGGGCGCGGGGATGGATCTCATGGTGCCAGGCCGGCCCTGGGCAGGAGCAGCGCCGAGCAGAAGCTAAGCAGGAGGCGGCGGCAGAGGCTGGTCGCAGAGAGCGGGCGGGGGGATCGGGGAGGCGAGGCGGGGGCGAGGAGGGCTCTGCTTTGTTCCCGCGATGGTGGTGGCGGTGACGGGGAGCTGGCGCTGCTCCGGACTCGGCCCCGGGCGGCATTTAAATGCGCCCCTGGAGCCCGGCAGTTGGGCACATGCCGGTGATTCGAGCCGGCTCCCCGCCCAGGCGCAATCAGGCTGGGCTGGGCAGGGCGGAGAGGGGAGTCCGCGTCCGCCCGGGGTAGCTCCTCCTAGCGGCGGCGGCGCGCCCCCCCGGGGGGACTAGTCACATGCGCGGCGGCGGGCTCGGAGGCCGCGTGGCGCGGCGGGTTTAGCGGGGGCTCGGCCGTTCCCAGGCGAGGCGGCTTGTCTGGGACCCTGAACGGGCCTCCCCTCTCCGCGTGTGGCTGGGCTGAGCGTCAGAAACGGGGTCGTGGCGGCTGGGAGCCGGGCATTGCAGACCATGTGCCCAAATTGGCCTGGGGGCCGCTGGGGAACCGTCAGGGGCGCTAGGAGGCCTCACTCAGTCGGAATCCAGATTTCCTTTTCTCAACTGCAGGTGATTAAATTAGGCGGTCAGTGCTGGGGCGATAAAATTATTCTTTTTGCCAATGGGTCTCTGCTTCTTATGTATTTTGCAGAGTGATGTCACGGATCGTTCTGTTCTGTGGCCTTTGGGCTGTTTTGCCTCCGATAAAGCAGCTGAAGATAATACCTAGATTTACTATTTATTCGAGTGGAATCTTGTATCCTCACAACAACCCTGTGAGGTTGGTTAGGCTGAGGACTTAACTGTACATTACACTGTGACCGGGCCCTTTTTGGATCTATACAGTACACGTGCATGCAAGTTCCCTGCTGGGAACTCAATTCCCAGGTGCACAGTCCACAATTTGTATTGGGACCAGCAGGTGGAAGGAGAAGGGTCTTTGGTCTTCCCTCCTGTGCTGTTTCCCCAACTGAAACTGACCTGGGAGAGGTGCTGTTTGCCCAACCAACTACACCACAGTGGCTCTCACCCATGAAAGTGTAGGGCCATAACAAATCTTGTCTACAGTTTTACTAATATGTGAGAATGGGGGGGGGGGGAGAGAGAGACGGGTGCTGGAGATCTGTAATTACTCTCCACATTAGACACTCACATGAAGCTATCTTATACTGGATCAGACCCTTGATCCATCAGTGTCAGCACTGTCTACTCAGACTGGCATTCGCTCTCCAGGATCTCATGCAGAGGTCTTTCACATCACCTACTGCCGGGGCCTTTTAACTGGAGATGCTGGGGATTGAAGCTGGGGATGCCAAGCAGATGCTCTGCCACTGGGAAAAATGGCTGCCTGAAGGTGAGCTGAGGAGAGCATATCTGATGAAAGGAAAGCTTCTGACCTCTACACCACAGAAACTCCCTGAAGTATCTGAAGAAGGTGGACCCAGTCTACAAAAGCTTATACTGGTAAAAAAAAAAACATTTTGTTAATCTTCAAGGTGCCATACAATCCCTGTGTACTCATAAAAACATACATCTTTAAGGTGCCCCAATAATCCTTTTTTGTGTTGGCTGTTAATAGATGCAGCCCATCCACCCTCTGGAATTTGGATCATACCTGGCAGAATTTCTTGGCTGAAGACGCAAGCATATAATTATCAGACTGGACCCTTCATCCCCGTTATGCTCACAGAAAAACGGGTAGGATCCAACCAAGTCCTGTCAATTGGTTAAAATCTGGTGTCTACCGTCTGCCTTTCCCTGATAGCATCCCAACACAAATGAAATAAAGGGGAGGTCCAGCCCCTTTTATTTTAGTGTATCGCTCCTGATTTTAAAAGCACCCATCTCTTCAGCCTATGCAGTGAGAACCGTTTCCTTGTTTTCACTCTTGTAATGTGCTGCATTGGGAGGGAAGGCAACATAACACAGCCCAATCTCAGGAGCTAAGCAGGGTTGGTGCTTGAGATGGGAAACCACCAAGGGGGGCTCTGTGGAGGAAGGCAATGGGCAAACCACCTCTGCTGCTCGCTTGCCTTGATGGCCCCCTGCTGGGCTCTCCAGAAGTTGGCTGTAACTTGAAGATATTTACATATGAAATCTGCTGCTTTATTGGGGAGATTCCAGACGTAGTTTTATGGTTACTGTTATCTGAGGTATATAATAGTTATTATTGGGTTATTATCACTATGTATCAGGCTTGGATATTGCAGCAATTTTTTTTGATCTAGATAGATTCATGACATTTCATCCAATTTTTTTATGTGCTGACATTGGGATTATTTATAATACCCATCCTGAACCATTCTTTGTAAATCACATAAAATATTCTAATCCCTCTTCCTTATTTATATTTGTAATTATTTTCCCCATTATTTTTTCCAGCAACTTAACATCTTACCAGATTTACTAACATTCCATTTAGATCGTGAAAAAGTATCTGCTGATGAAGGGGATACTCTGTTTTCTGATAAGGTATATTTACAACATTTGTATCTTACCTTTCTGCCCAATCCGGGCTACCAGCGCAGCTAACAATTAAAACAAAGCATTGTAAAAATTGTATAAACCTAATTAAAACCAAAACCATAACACATATGTAAAAACAAACAGGTGACTTGACCTGAATAGCCCTGGCTACCTCAGTCCTCTCAGATCTCGGAAGCTAAGAATGATCAGCCCTGGTTAGTACTTGGATGGGAGACCACGAAGGAATTCCAGAAAGACAATGGCAAACCACCCCTGCTCTGTCTCCTGCTTTGAAAACCCTACAGCGTTGTCATACCTTGCCTGCAACTGGATGGCACAGAAACAATCCCCCCTCCCAAAGGAAGCCCTAAAAATCTTGGGAAGAGAGGGCTCACTGAGGGAATGCCAAACAAAACACAAAAATTTCAACTGCTGCTGGAATAAGGCGATAGAAGGGGGCAGACAACTATCCCTGGAGAGGGAGTTCCATAATTTTTGTGCCATGACCAAGAAGTTCCTCTCTCAAGTTGCTTACCATCCAACCTCAGAAGGCAGCTGAAGCAAGGCCACAGAAGATGACTGTGGTGGCCAAGTAGGTCTGTGTTATGGGCCAGCTTGACCAGCCCGAGTGTAGCTGAAGACTCCTCAGGAGTCAAGGGGCCACAGGCAGCCAGCTCTGAATTAGATATACAGGAGCCTCAAGATTCATTGCCAGCAGCTGACCCTGACTCATCACACAGCTCTGAAGTGGCCAAGGAAGCACAGCTGAAGGAAAGTAGCCCACCAGGCTCCCCCCCCTTTAATTGAATAGCAAAGGGAAGTGCTCCAACAAGACTTAAGAACTTCCAGACATAGTGCTCGCCTCTTGGCTCGGTGCTAGATGCTCAATGATAGCAGTTCTGAGTAAGTGTAGGAGCACCTCCAAGCAGATGGCTTGTTGAAGAATGCCTACATAGATCAGACCTGGAGAGCTGCAGATTGTGAACTTTATGGCCACAGCTCTGGACTTTACCTGTCTCCTGTAACCTTTGGACACTGACCCTTGACTCTGCTTTTTGGACCTGCCCGACCCTTGCTGATCAATGACCTTAGATTGCTTTCCTGGGCAACCCATGAACTCTGACTCCTGCTCACCTGGTATTTGACCCCTGGACCTGACTCTTGATTAGGATCTAGCTCTGTGGCCTTACTCTGCTTGTATTCCAGGACAGTTTGCAGGGGAGGAAGCAGTCCTTCAGATATACAAGTCCCAAACCATATAAGGCTGCCCCCAAACAGGATACAAGTCCCAAACCATATATGACTGCCCCCAAACAGAACTTAAGGCATTTTAAGGGGGTAGAATGTATAGACTTGGGAGGGCGATGGGACAGGAACTGCTCATTAATTGGAATGTACAGGTGGTGAGAACCCATAAGACACTTGCGGGGAGGATGCATCCCTTCCCCCTCCCTTTTCTTCCTCATCCCTTCTTTAACAAACTTTTCTCTCTTTCTTTTTCCTTCCCCCTCTCTGTTTCTGCCCCTTCTCTGACAATCATACCATTCCCCCAGCTTTACGTATTTCCTTCTCCTACCACCCCTTCTCTATCTCTCTCCTTCCTTCCCCCACGCCCTCTCTTATGTCTCCATCTGTTTTTCTCCTGTTCCCCTCCTTCTACACCTACTGTCACTTTTTTCCTCTTTCTCCCTCCCCACCCCATTATTTCTTTTTCCTCTTTCTCTCCATCAGTGATCCTGCCTGCTGCTGGATCTGTCCCTGGCTTGCGGAGCCCGTCTGCAGCCGTGGGGTGTGTATGTGTGTGTATCTCTCTCTCATTGCCTGCCTTCTCCAGCCTGCCCTCCCACCAGCCCCGTCCAAACTATTAGGCCAGAGCGCCTCCCAACTTTTCATCCCAGCCCTGCTGCAGCCCTATCTGCCCAGCAACCTCGCTGGAGGCCGCCTCCTCACAGTGACACTGCTGCAGCCTAGCTGATCTATGGGACCTGCTGGAGTGCAAAGACTGGGGCAGAGGAGACTTTGCACCTGATATTCCTGTCATTTGCAAGGTCCTGCACTGACCTCTTGTGACTCAGCAGTGGGGGAAGACCGTCCGGCATAACAGCAGAGAGCTGCCTGCAGCTCCACCATCTCTGCACCTCAGAGGCTGATGAGAAGGGAAAGGGATGGCAGGGCTCACAGTAGTGGCACTTTCCCCCTTCCCCCACCCCCAGTGTCGCTGCCTCACCATCTCAGAGAGTTCCAAGAAGAGACAGGGTTTCTGGCAGCCACAGTTATGCACAGGTGCTGAGAGGTTTGGGGGGATTAAAACCCCCTAACCCTCCCTTCGCAGCTGCTGCTGCTGCTCCTCCCAGGCCTGGTGAGGCTCCCAGCCAGTGTTCCCTCTAAGATGAGTCCATGTGAGCTAGCTCACAGTTTTTTAACTATCCATTTTTCATCCATTTTCATCCATTTTTGTCTTAGCTCAGGAAGGATGGCTCCAGAGCAAACTGATTTATGCAGCAGCCAAATTGTTCGCTCGCAACTTTAATGCCAGTAGTTCACAAAGTAAAAATTTGCTCACAAGACTCCACAGTTTAGAGGGAGTATTGCTCCCAGCCTCTACAAACAAGCATTGCTGGTGCTGCTTTTGATTTCAGCCTGGCCAGGCTCTCAGTCTCTGTTGCCAGGCCTTCTGCGGCTTCCTCACCCCACCCGTTGCTGGTGCCACTTTTGATCCTAGGCCTGATGAATCCAACAGAGGAGGTAGGAGCATTCTCTGCACATGCACAGAGGACACTACTTTACTTTTGGGGAGATTTAAACCCCCCCCCGGTGTTGGGTTTTTTAAATTTTCAGGTTTTTTTACACACCCGGGGAGTTCCCTGAGTCTATAGAAAAACCTGTTGGGGGAGAGTGTGCCCCCTATCTGCAGATTTAGATATCCGCACATAGGGGGCAAAGTTGGGAATTAGATATATAGATGTGCAGAGCTGACAGATGTGCAAGTACATACATCTTGGGGACTTTCTCTTGCACAAGTTGGAGCTTTTAAAAGGCAAGGTTTTACTTATCTACTTGTTCAAACATTTATATCCTGCCATTCCCCACGGTTCAGGGTGGCTTATGGTGCCAATAACAATAAAATCCCAAAATCCTTCCTAACCTCATGAAAAGTAATTAAGCCTAATGAAATGTAATAAAATGTTCTGATCACATGGTAAAAACCATATTCATGGATTTGTGTGCATTGAAGGCAAGAGATGAAGCTATAAGTTGTTCCTCCCAACTAGCTCATTGTATCCTTTAAAACATCTGCATAGGGACACAGCCTTGATGGAATGCTCAGGATGTTCTTTTGGGGGGGGGGGATCTTCTGCCTCAGTGGAAGTGTCTTTTGCCTCCATTTATGCTCTGCTTGTCGACAAAGCAAATCTTTGTCGTCAAAGCAAATCTTAGAAAATCACCGTTCCCTTTCAGTGCTCTCAAAAACAGGTAGTGCTGACCCTCAAACTCCTAACCGCTGGTAGAATGTTTATATGACCCAGCCATGTGAGTAGTGGACAGTTGTGGCTGCCCTGACCTCAGAATCACACACACTACAGGGAAAGAGACTATTCCTTGAAAAAGACATCCATTTAGCCCCTGCTGGCCAGTTCATTAAATGTTACTGCAGCTGTGGGGAACCTGCTCACAGAAAAGGACATACCTGGCTCCCACTTCAGTGTGAGTTTTCACCCCTCTCCCTCTATGCTTCAGGCAGGGCTTGAGGTTTGTTTAAACTTGTTTCTCAGACATATTTATCCATATTTAGCCATTAAATAAATACCTCCTGACTGGGTTCCAGGAGGTAATAAATGCCTCTGTGCTGGAGGAAGTTGTTACAACTGCTTTTGTAAGACCGTGGACTCTGCTGATACAAACATCTACTGCCCAGAGGCCAATATTCTGCTTTTGGGCAAGGTGCTTGTGTGGCAGGTGGCTACACAGCTTAAGGTGGTCTCGGAGGAGACAAGTTATCTAGACCCATTTTAGTCTGGATCCAGGCCCAGCTTTGGGGTGGAAAATAGGCTGGGTCGCCCTGACTGTTGACCTTCTCTGGCAGTGATCGGGGAGTGTGTCCCTGCTGATTCTTTTAAACCTCTCAGTGCCATCAGTCATGGTGTCTTTCTGGAAAGGCTGGCTGGGTTAGGAGTGGGGGGCACCATGCTTTGGTGGTGCCACTATTACTTGAACAACTGATTCCAGAAGGTAGTGCTGGAGAACAGTTGCTCCACCCCATGCTATGTTTGTATGTCCATCCTAATCTGGATGGTGAGTGTGGATTTGCGGGATGCTCACCACTCAAGGTGCCGGCACCCAGTAGCTGAAAAAAATATATTGATAAAAAATTGATATAAAGCAGATGGGCGAACTGCCTGATTATATTCAGGTGGGGTAGCCGTGTCAGTCTGAAGCAGCAGAACAAACTTTGTGTCCAGTAGCACCTTTAAGACCAACGAAGTTTTATTCAAGGTATAAACTTTTGTGTGTTTGCACACTTCCTCAGATACAATGAAATGGAAATTACCAGTTCATACATATATATAGGTAGAGAGTGAGAGCAGTAAACTAGCATACAGCATAGTGAAGACGTTTAACAGGTTCAAGGACCAAACAGGAATAACATGCTTAGTTTGTATGGCTACCATTTGTTTGGGTTTAAGTCTAGGTGGAAACATAGTGAAGGAAATAAATATGTCAAAATTGGAGATTGATGGGCAGATGTATCTTTAATTGTGGAGTGCTGAGAGTAATTAACTGAGACCCTGCCATTACGCTCCATCCATCTCCTCTCAAGCATGGAGACAACAACCTTACAGCATCTTCTTCTTTGAAGTGAGACAATTGGCTGTGTAGGGTTATCTCCCCTGTCCCCAGACCAGAGAAATACGTTCCAATCTACCATTCCAGATGACATTACATTCTCTTACATTCTCAGGCTCTTATTTTTGCCTTACAGACTGACAGAACTCACCTGTGAAGGTGTTCCAGGTGCTTTGGGACAAAATCTGGCTAAGGGCCAACGGAAATGATTGTACTCTTTATCAGCGTTCCTTCAAGTACTTTTAACAACATAAGCAATATACATAAACTAGTGGGATGAAAATGTATTAGTAGTGATTAAACAAAAGGGTTGGGTTGGAAGGAAGCTTCCCAAGTAATGTTATGTAAGAGCTATTAAGGGCTGGTCTTTGAAACCACAGCAGGGTTGAAGCAAGGTTGGGGTCAGTGGGTCAACCTAGGATTTTTTCCCAAATATTTTTAAATTGGTGACTGTGACAGGCCCATTCTTGAAACTGAGGAGATTGACACTGCCCCTCTGATGAATTTGGTGGACCTGGTTGGTTTTGGGATATAAACCTTCAGTGTTCCCTCTAAGCTAGTCAGTTGTATAACTGACAAGGCGGGATATAAATGAAACAAATAAATAAATAAGCTGAGTTAGTGTGAGCTAACTCACATATTTTTAGCCTCTGGCTCACACATTTTTGTCTTAGCTCAGGAAGGAGGGCTCCAGAGCAGACTAATTTATGCATCAGCCAAATCACTCGCTCACAACTTTGATGCCAGTAGCTCACAAAGTAGAAATTTTGCTCACAGGACTCCACAGCATTGGTTACAAGTTATTCTTAGGGTAGCAAGTGTAAAGGCCTTGGGTCACTACTATGAGGTAAGTTTTGTGTTAAACATGAAGAGGACAGAAACTGCTGAAGCAGGAGGTCTAACAAAACAACAAATAAGATTTATTTATGTACAGGCTATGTGGTGAATTCTCTTTAAAACTTGTCATTACCTGGTCTAGCCATCACCAGAAACAGGCCTTTCACCTCTGTCCTTTCTGAGAGGTAGATTTAAACCAATCTGCCCCACTACCAAGCAGAGCTACCACAAAATTGCCTGTCACTTCCTGAGACAATTCCCTCTTTTTTAGTTTGCGCTCTCCCTCAGGCAGCCTTCAACACCACTCTGGAAGGAGACTGGATGCTGAAGCAACACTCCCATGGGCTCAGGTGTCAAAACAGCTGTGCGAGGGTAACCGTTTTTTCCGACGGTGACATTTCTTTTTGAAAACTGAGAGCTTCTTGTCAGAGCAGGAAAGTTTCTAATTTTTTAAAACAACAACAACAACACAGTGTTCCCCCTTTCAAAGTAGTGAGGCATCAAACTCCATTCATCTGACTCTTGTGGCTTTGTCCACCCAAGATCCTTCTTGGTGGGGTTGTCAAATACACTGGCCTCTTTCATATTACTGTTCTAAACTGGGTGTTATCCATTGTCGGCCTGGTTCCGAGTAAAGTAATAAAGGGGCAGAGGTTTCATACAGCAGACTTCATCCCGTTAATGAGCTGTCTCTGAAGTGCTATGCCCATTTCAAACTGTGCCCCCCCTTTTCACCATGCAATCTTCCTCACCCTTCCTCCCCTCCGAATGTTCTAAGTTGAGTCTTTCAATGGAGTCAAGGGATCTCAATGGTGCTGCTGTAACACTGAAGTGCTATATTGATTTAGCACTATAGAACTCAACTTAGAATGTTCAAAAAAAGGTGAGAAAGATTGTGTGGTGAAAAGGGATGGGGGGAAAGTGGTACTGTAGGAAGTGTTACAGACTTTTTAAACAGCACACCACAGCGATTCAGAAGCCCAACAAAGAGGTGAAAACAGAAGAAAACAAAAACAGTTCAGCCCTGCTTTGCCAACAGGACGCAAGCGGCTTGTATGAACAGGTAAATAAAATCAGCAGCCGGTTGCTAAAATGGTTGTGTCTGAACTGACACAAAATATCTATCTGAAAGGGGCCACTGTCACCTTTACTATTCTTAAAAACTTGTTAGCTACTTTATCAGCATAGCAAATTAGAGTAACTTAGCAAAGTTACTGTTAATTCAAGGAATATGTTCCTTATAAGTCAGCAAGAGCATCTGAACTTAAAAAATAAAATGCTTGTTGATGACTGTAGCAATTTGTAGACACTACAATGAACAGATATTTGGGGTTGGCGAGAGAGGTGTAGAAGCTTAAGGGCCAATTTGTGTGTTTTGCGGAGAACACCAGTTAGGTCTGCTGTCCCTCCCTACCCTGTGTAAGACATGAGTTATAGTTCTCTTCAATTTCCACATATGCAGTGCTGAATTCATACTGGGTCTGTTGTGCTTGTACAGAAGGGGCTTAAGCCATCCCCCCCCCCCTCCCCGACCATTTTTTTCGATCTGAAGGTGTGTGATCTGGCCCATTGGGATACATAGTAATTTTCTCAAAAGAGCCAAACAATGCCCATAGGGTCATTACAGGCTGGGAAATAGCGCAGGGAAAGGCTGAAACCCCCTTCTCAGAAGGTCAGAGTCAGACGACAAGGCATGTGTGACTCAATGAAACCAAAAACGTGTAAACCTTGCAGGTGCAGTTCTGTCTTGGCCTCTTTGTTATGTCTTGACATGTCCTCAGGCATGGGCATACTATGGACCCGTGATGTTGCTGAAATAAAAATGAGATGGGGGAAACTGAGAAACCTGGCCCCGGGGGGCAGGGAAGTCTAGCAAGCTCAAACCAGCAGAGAAATTTTAACATTCTGAATTCACTAGGCAGTGCCATCTCAGTTTGTGTTAAAAAGTGCCCCGTGTAGAGGTAATTATGGTCCTGAGCACAAAGGAAAGGATGAAGTCCCTTCTCAGAAGGTCAGCGTCAGAAGAGAAAGTGTGGATAACTCAGTGAAAACAAAAAATGTACAAACCTTGCAGGTGCGGTACTGTCTTGACCTGTTTGTTATGCCTCAACATGTCCTCGGGCGTAGGCACCCGATGGACCCCAGCACATGATGTTGGTAAAATAGAATGAGACAGGGCAAAAGTTGAGAAGCCCGGAGGTTGGAATCCAGCAAATGCAAACCAGCAGAGGAATATTAAACTGAGTTCACTAGGTTGTGCCATCTTGGCTGGTCTCTGTGTTAAAAAGTGCCTGGATGTGGAGGTAAATGAAGTTCTGGGCATCCACCCTGGGCCTAGGGTTGCCATCCATCCCAGAATTAGAGCTGATCTCCAGGCAACAGAGATCAGTCCCTCTGGAGAAAATGACCACCTTCACAGGCCTAAGAGAGGCCTGGAACTACAGTTTTGGGGTCCTCATTCAGCAACAATCCAGCAACAGCAGTTCTCATCTGGACAACCAGAGTAGAGGAGTGGGTTCAGTATCAGACGAGGAAGCCCAGATTTGAATTTGCCATGGAAGCTCACCTTTGGCCACTCATTCTCTCAGAGCCTAACCTACCTACCTCACAGGGTTGTTGTGAGGATAAAATGGTGGAGTGGAGAACAATGTAAACCATGTTGGGTCCCCATTGGAGAGAAAAGCGGGGATATAATTAATTTCACACATAAAGCTGCCTTATTTCACACACAAAGCTGAATAAGACCATTGGTCCATCAAGGTCAGTATTCTTTACTCAGCCTGGCAGCTGTGCTCCTAGGGTTGCCAGCCTCCAGGAAGATCCTGGAGACACTCCAGAATTACAGCTTATCTCCAGAGTCCAGGCTACAGAGATCAGTTCCCCTGGAGAAAATGGCAGCTGCAGAGGGTGGACTCTATGGCATTATATGCCAATGAAATCCATCCCCTCACCAAACCTGCCCTCCCTAGGCTCCACCCCCAAATCTCCAGGAATTTCCCAGTCCAGAGTTGCCAACCCAGTGTCCTGGGCAGAGGTCTCTCATATCATATCCTATCTGATCCTTTTAACTGGAGATTGAACATGGGGCTTTCTGCATGCCAAGCAGAGGCTCTACCACTGAACCATAGCCTCGAAATCATGTTCTTCCTCCCAGTAATTGTGCCGCAAGAGGCTTTCCCCCTCACTGGGACTTTATTCTTGAAACCCCACCAAAGTAGCCAAAGGTGAGCTACTGCCCCTAGTTCGCTTGAGTTTCCAAAAAGCTTTTGATAAGGCTGCTCATAAAAGATGATTCAGGGAGTTAAGTAACGACAGGGCAAAGGGCAGAGTTCAATTGCAGAGCAAATGATTGTTATGCAACAGTGATGTAAGAGCTACCTGTAGCAGATCCCCAAGAAGCCCTTGTGAAGCTCACACCTGAGCTGACATGAGTCTGACACGTGTTTCCTTGGGCTGTTTTTTCTGTCTCTCTCTGGGCATCTTTAAGGTGTTCAAGGGTGAAATGTCCAAACTACTCCCTTGTGTACATCCTATGAGGGTTGCTGAAGATTCTGTTTTATTTAGTGTATTATTTAGACCTCATTTTTCAGTTCAGCTTGCTCTTCCTCCCCTGAAATCATCTCTCTTGACATGTTAGAACATATGAATCTGGACCCAGGCAAAGCCCACGTCATCCAGCATTCTGAGTCATCCAACGGCTGTTAGATGGATGTCTCTGGCAATGCAAAATGACACCATGAGAGCCCGTTAGGTGTAGTGGTTAAGTGCGTGGACTCTAGCCTGGGAGAACCAGGTTTGATTCCCCACTCTTCCACTTGCAGCTGCTGGATGACCTTGGGCAAGCCATAGTTCTGACAAGAGCTGTCCTTGTAACGGCAGTTCTTGAAAGAGCTCTTTCAGCCCCGCCTACCCCACAGGGTATCTGTTGTGGGAAGGGAAAGCTGCTCTAAGACTCCCGAGTGAAGGGCGAGGTATAAATCCAATCTACTCCTCCTTCTCTCCCCCCCAACCCCTCCCCCCCGGCTGCACCTGATTAATACATTGAAATCCTTTTTGTGGTTGTTTATTTTTGGGATCGTTTCAGGATATCAAATGAAGGCAGCTTTGACTCTCAAAAGCTTAAACCCTGAAAATGTTGGTATCAGGTGCTATTGGACTCAAATTTACTGGTTTGGGGGGAGTCTTCCCATTGGTTTGCTTTTACCGGAAACTGTGATGATGAACAGCTGCACATCATTGTTGCCTACCACATTCACGAAGCAGTATTTGTTTGGTGTAGTGATTAAGTGCGCAGACTCTAGTCTGGGAGAACCAGGCTTGATTCCGCACTCCTCCACTTGCAGCTGCTGGATGACCTTAGGCAAGCCATAGTTGTGGCACAGCTGTTCTCTCAAGGACAGTTCTTGAAAGAGCTGTCTCAGCCCCACCTACCTCACAGGGTGTCTGTTGTGGGGAGGGGAAGGAGTTTATAAGCCGCTCTGAGACTCCGAGTGAAGGGCGGGGTATAAATCCAATCTCCTCTCTTCTTCTTCTCCTTCTCTTAGCTTGAAGCAGCTCAGGGGAGGATAGCAGCAGCCAAAGCTGTCCCTGCTTCAGCTTAGTGAGAAAGCCTGCTTCTCACCTGTGAGAAAGGATCAGGTGCAGGATCTTCTGCAAACATCTCTCCAAACTGCTAGCTTCCAACATTTTGAGCCAGCCGCAGTTTCTAGATGCTTATCAAAGCTAGTCTCCTGTAAAGCACATAATCCCATCTGGATGTCACTGGTAAATGTGGCCAGATCCTTCTTGCCAAAGGAACAGAGCAATCAGTACCCGAGTGCAGCTGCCAGAAAATATTACAGACAACAGTTGCCTTGTGGATGACCAGGTGCACCGCTGGATCAAAGGACACTCCTGTGCTGTGGATCTTCAGCTTCGGGCACTGGTGAGGGTACAACCCTATCTCCAAAAAGCTGAATACCTCTCACTACGTCAGTCATGTTCCTAACCTGGGGCAGACTGGCCATTTAACTTACAGGGACCATTCCTGGTGGGCCACAACCTTTTTGAGCCTGTGGGCACCTTTGGAATTATGATACAGCATGGTGGGTGCAGCCACAGAATATCTGCCACAAAATGGCTGAAGCAGGAGGTGGAGCCAGCCACAAAATGGTGTCCGCAGCTTGCCTTCACTCAGAGTGAAGATCCTTGTGCCGTGGTGGCAGCTGCTGCTGAAACGATGTTTTTTAAACATCTGTGCAGCCAGTCAGAAGCCTTGCAGGGCAAAAGACCCATGTGGCCCAGCCCACTTTCTAAAAACACTTTTGATGGGCATCAGGAAATTGTCAGCGGGCAACATGGTACCCCAGGCACCATCCTGATCTAAGTAATAAATGTTAGCCATAGTAGAAGAGGAGGAGAAAGAAGAAGAGATTGGATTCACAATCTCCTTCCCGTGCTCTCCCCACAGCAGACACCCTGTGAAAGGTGGGGCTGAGAGAGCTCTGAGAGAACTGCTCGTGAGAGAGCAGATCTGAGAGAGCTGTGACTGACCCAAGGTCACACCAGCAGCTGCATGCGGAGTAGTGGGGAATCAAACCCGGTTCTCCCAGGCTAGAGTCTGCACTTCTAACCACTACACCAAACTGGCTAGTAGAAGTATATGATAAAAATATTTATGGGGGAACAGCAGTTTCCTTTTTTGAAGAGTCAGTACTGAATTCAATCTTATCTCTGTGCCAGAAGGAAAGGTGTCACCTGTAATCAAATCTGTCCTGCACACTATCCGGGCCTTGATCTTTGCCATTTGCAGCATGGTGAATTTCAGCCTCTTTGAGTGACTGACCTTGTGAGATGCAGTATTCTCAACACATTGACTAATATGGCACTTTAAAAAAAAAGGAAGATTTGACTGTTTGGCTTCCTTATCGCTATCATGCTGCTCAATCTTTCCTGATCACATGCTCAGTCTTATCTTTGACATTAGATGTACTAATTACTTGTTTCCCTAGGTAATCCCTCAGCCTGTCTTTGGCAGAGTACATGGTTGGTGCATATATGGTCATAGGTTCAGTCCTCAGCATCTGCAGGGAAAAGTGCTGGAAGTGCTGGAAAAGGCCCTTCTCTGAAAGCAACCTGCTGAGCTTGTAGGAACAATGTTTTGAACCAGTATAAAGTAGCACCATCATTTATATGTATTATACTCACTGGCCTTCCAAGTTCAAAACATATGACACATGAACCTTATACTGAATCAGACCCTTGGTCCATCAAAGTCAGTACTGTCTACTCCAACTGGCAGCGACTCTTCAGGGTCTCCGACAGAGGTCTTTCACATCACTTACTGTCTGGTCCATTAAACCGGGGTGGGGTGGGGATTTAACATGAGACCTTCAGGTTACAGGGGATTTAACCTGAGACCTTCTGTATTCAACACAGATGCTCTGTCACTGAGCCACAGCGCACCCCCCCAACAGGAATGAGTGACAAGCAGACAAAATTAAGTCAGCAATCCCAAGATTCCCGGGCATAAACCTGTTTAGGATTGCTCTGTGGATGTGCTTCAGTTTCCCTGATGTGTTTGTATGGGAGTGTCATGGACTTTGGGGATTAGGTTTCCACAGGAATTGGAATATATAAGGACACTGAGGTACAATTTTTTAAATTTATTTTTTATTTATTTGGGGTATTTATAGGCCACTCTCCCCGCAAGCAGGCTCAGAGTGGGAGCATTTATTTACATCCCCACTTTTTTGTCCCAAAGGAACACCTAAGTCTGCTAATAGACATTTGTAATCAGTTACAAATATAAAAGTACCCAGGTTGAAGTCCTTTTTCAGGTGAGCAGGGTGTGGGGCTAAGCAAGTGGAACAGCTCAGCCATGGGTGGCAAGTACTTCTGCACGTGAAGAAATTTAGAAAGGAAAGAGAGAGAAAAGAGCACAAACAATACTATGTTGTTGTCCTGTAAGCAGCTTCAGTGCTATTTCTTTATTATTATTTTTCCTGCTGTTTCTGGAAGCTGCTTTGAACGCATGCAGAAAACTTGCATTTACTTTTTTAAAATTAAGAAATTAAATTTGTGTCCTCAGCCAAAGATACTACTAACATGGTTTTGCACTTCCAGTACAGGAAGATCTGGTCTGAGCAAGCTTTCTCTTGATCTCTGCTGAGCATTGGATATCCTCTGATCCTTCTGCTTGGAAATACAGGATAGCTGCTCTAGCCCTGAGAGCCAAACTATGCAATACATCCAACATGTGTCAGGTCACAGGTGAACAACTGGACTCTCAGGCAGATGTGCATTTGGGGAACTCACCTTTAAAAAGTGCTTATTTGCTTGGTGCTGCAGCAGGGCAAAGCTTTACACCCTTTTCCTGTGGCTCCATGCCCCCTTCAGCACCCTTTCCACTGGCAAAAGTGGGCTGGGAAGGAAACCAAAAACAACTCCTCCTCCTGTGTAGTGCTCTCTCACAGCAGAGAGTGAGCAAACACTTTTTAAAAGGAGTTCCCCCACCTTAAACACATATCGGCTCACAGGTGAACAACTGGAACTCTCAGTCAGATGTACATCTGGGGAGCTAAGCTTAAAAAGTGCTCATTAGCTTGGTGCTGCAGCGGGGTGACACTTCACACCTTTTTTCTTTGGCTTCATGTCTCCTTCAGCCCCTTCATCACCCTTTCCACTGGCAAAAGCAGCTTAGGAGGGAAACCAAAAGCTCCTTGTCCTTCTTTGCAGTACTCCCTCACAACACCAAATGAACAAGCTGTTGGGGGTTTTTAGGTTAGTTCCCCCAAAGTACATCTGACTTTGAGTCTGGTTGTGTACCCATGACCTGATTGGGGGGGGGGGGTCAGGTATCCCGTGTAGTTACACCCTTTCTCTCGGGGGACTGGCAGCAGCATCTGCCTCAGATCCAGAGTGCTTCAGAGAACTGTTAGAATAGGAAAACCGTATCTATAGAGAAGGAGGCATTACCCAAGCACCCATCCCATCCATCTTACCTGCACAGTGCTTCAAGCCATCTTAGATTTTTGAGAACTCTTATGGCATAGACTTCAAAAGAAATAATGCTACTAGACTCTCAGTTAAGAGTGGGAGAACTCTCATTTGGAGAACCAGGTTTGATTCCCCATTCCTCCTCCACATGAAGCCAGCTGAGTGACTTTGGGTCAGTCATAGCTCTCTCAGAGCTCTCTCAGCCCCATCTGCCTCACAGGGTGTCTGCTGTGGGAAGAAGAAGGGGAAGTGATTATAAGCCGCTCCGAGGCTCCTTTGGGTAGTGTCAGGTGGCATATAAAACCAGCTCTCCTCCTCCTCCTCCTCCAGCAGATATCATGCTTGAGGCATCTATTTTTGTGCTGATTGCGAGGGGTTGCTACAGCTGTGAGAACCACCGTTTGAAGTGATTTGCAGAGCGACACATTTAGGGTGGAGCTGGTTGCAAAATGGCTCCTCCAGAATAAGTCGTAACGATCTGCTGTACCACATGAAGCATATTCTGTGGTGGCTGCCTGTGCAAGTGCAAATTCTTTCAGATCCAATTTACTGAACATTATGGATTCCAGTGCTGGTTTCTAAGAGTGCTATATGAAGATCAATTACACAACCATTTTAGAGGAACATTTTATTGAGGTACAGAGAGAAGCAGTTACTCCTTATTTACATTTTGAAAAAAAAGTTATTTATGACTTCTCTTAACAGGAGTGGTTGGCTGTCATGCAGTCAACTAGCTTGGTTGACAAAACAGTAGGCGCCAGCCTTCCTAAGAATGGCAACTTGCTCAAAAAGCTCATCCTGAGAGCTACATTTAAGCCAAGAAGCATTAAACCAAAAAGTAATGAGAACTTCTTGTGGCTTCTGTGTCAGGACCCTTTGAAGATCTATCATGACGCTGTCTGGGACCTACCAGTAAAGAGCGATCATCCTTCTATCCATCCTTGAATCCAGACCACAGCTAGACTTATAAGATAACTTCTGACACACAAACCTTTAAGAGCCTTGGATCTTTGTCAATCTACCATGCCTGTTCACCACTGGAACTTCTAGATGAGAGACAAAGGAAAGACCTTGAGCCTCGGGCTGGACATTCGGAGATAGCCCACCACGGGTCAAAGTTGACCAGAGCTATTTCAGAGGCCTTGTTCTTTATACATTCCCCCAGGCTCGATGCATTGTTCCAAGATAGCTTTCTCTACCTCCAGGTCTCCAGAAAAATTTAGACCTATGCACAAGGTATAGCATAAGGTCAAGTATCACAGGTGTGGCAGAATTTTGAATTAAGGAAGACTTGGCCGCTTATGTATAAGGTATATTGAACAGATGTAGCAAAAGCAGACTTTGGTCTCTTCCCATGAAGCAGTGCAGTATGTCCAATGCCAGCTTCCTAGTAGCAAAACAGTGCCTGGGTGTGAGCGGGAACTGTTTCCCACGCATACATCACGTTCCTTTAGCCAAAATGCACTAAGCCCCAAGGTTGAGTATCTAGAGATTTTTGTCTGTATCTCACCTGCTCCGGCCAGAGGCTTGGACTTAACAGATAGCCCTTAGGGAGAAATAGTTTATGGTTTTATGGTGCCTCCAAGGGGAAGGGACTGGCTGCTGGTGCGCTCATGACATTCCCATGGGGACGTTTACTGTATGTCTTTTATTATCTTGCAAAAGGGAACAAATATTGTCAAGGTTCCATTGTTCAGCACCACCTCCTGAAATGCCCTTTTGGGATCTTCAGGTGGTGATCAAGAGACGTCTCTTTCTTAATGGTGTACGCTGCCATTTTAGGTGAATGCTCTGAGCTTTTTTATGTTATGGGAAGGTTCAAACAAACAGATCGTACTGCAGGCTTGTGTCCTCTTCTCTTTCCTACAAAGACTTGGTGTCTTGCCAGAATCCCATCCAGCCCAGTGAACCTAAGTGAAGCTGGTACGCCAGGTGGAAGCCTGGTGACCAGGTAAATTGTTTTTTTTTTCCCCTGCAGCAACATGATATAAGGAAATCTGTGATCAGGATCTCGTGTGGTTTTTTAAAAAGCAGTCAAGGGGTTTGGTATGGGACAAATGTGTCCCTTACAAAACAGATATCAACTCTGGAGAACAATTTACAATTCCGCAGGGCCTGCAAGACTGAGCTCTTCCACCAGGCATTTGTCTGAGGAGCCACATTTAATAATGTAACACGGATTCAAGATCCTTACCCTGGAATCCATCATGGCCATGTGTGCTGTTCTTGTATCCAGTATACTATGGGGCCTGGTCAGTAGTTTTACAACCACTGGATACCCGTACCTTATAAATGTCTTGTAATTTTAATCTGTTTTTTTATCTTTTAATGTAAGCTGCCCTGAGCCTGCTTTGGCGGGGAGGGCGGGGTATAAATCTAATAAAATGAATGAATAAATAATTTTAAACCCCAAAAGATGGTGCAGTGGAATCACTGCAGTCCTGTTCCAATGTGCACACACACAAGAGTGAGCACACAAGCACACCCTAAAGCTGTTTCCATGAATTATCTACACCACCAGTAGGTTAACCCTTAGGTCACTGCAGCATTCCTTGTGCTACCTTTTCATGTGCTACCTTTTACCAAGCCCTGATCTGGGTAGCTCAAGGTAGCCCCATCTCATCTGATCTTGGATGCTAAGCAGGGCCAATCCTCGTTAGTATTTGGATGGGAGACCATCAAGGAAATCCAGGATTGCTATGCAGGGGCAAGCAATGGCAAACCACCTTTGCCAATCTCATGCCTTGAAAACCCTGCATGGTCGCCATACATAGGCTGTGGCTTGATGGCACTTTCCACCACCACAATTCCCACAGTGTGCAGTACCACCCTAAGCAGGTCTATTTAGAATCTTATTCAAGTCTGTTCATTGAGGCTTACTCCGAAGAAAGGATTCTTAGGATTGCCCTGTCAGTTACCTGGAGAAATATATGTGACATGGAAGAGATATGTTTAAGATCTGCATCAGAGGAATACTTGGGAGGAGTTGTTGGCTAACTGCCGTTTGGGGGGAAATCAGAGAAGGGGCACAAGAAGTCCTCAGAGACCCCTAGAAATCCTTGCCCATTCTAGAGGTCTTTACTCTCGGTAACGGTGCACAGCTGGTCAATAGATAAAGGAACTTGTCTGAAGCTTTAGAACTGCAGAAAGGTTTTGCTCTCAGCCCAGAGCTTCATTTTGCTAAGCCGGCTCCTACTGAGGATGTGCTAGTGAGATGTTGCACTCCTGTGGCTCATGCAGCACTTCTAAAAACACCAGATGGGGCAGAGTTGAGAAGTGAGGGGAAGGATGCAGAGAAGATTCAAAGCTGCCTGCAAGCCCAGCAGAGAAGCCCAAGGTGCCCTGAGTAACTAGGAAGGGGTAGAATAAGCCATCCCTTTTCTCCTAGGTTAATCTTTTGACTCAAACAAAATTCCTGTACAAAAATTCCACCTGCCGTCTTCAGAGGGTCATTGTTTAGCATGACCTCAAGCAAGTTCCAGCAAATGAGTCCTTGGAGGCAAGAGTACACAAGGATATGCCAGCGATAAGGAGAGAGCTGCTTCTCTAGCAAGCATCTTGGGTGCCCAGGGGCTCTTGTGTCAAATTAGGCCCATCCTTGCTGAAAGGGGGTATCGTCTATAGAACTGTGAAGATACGGCACTTCACAAAGACGACACCAGCCTGAGCATTCCCAAGGGAGCAGCAGCAAGAACGAGGTAGCTTCAGGTTTATGTAGAAAACAGTTTTCATTCCCTATCTCAGGCTGCTGAGAACACGAAGACACTTTTGATAAGCTCCAATAAAATTATATGGTCATGTTGATTTTTTATAAAACCAAACCAAACATACAATTTGGCAGTAAAAGTTGTTCTTATCAATGGCGAAGGAGTCATTTGCCAGGCTGGAACACAGGCTGGGATGAGACACTTGCTGGGTGACCCTTCCCCCCTTCTGACAATATATCTCTGTGTGAAGCCACCGTAACATCTCAACAATGCTTAGCCTGTGTGTTAGATTATACTGGCACAGCCACAAAGCCTGAATCCTTATGGAATAAAAGGAATCCTAAACAGTGTTATAATCTTATAAATCCAGGTTTAGAAGAGTGTGACGCTATTTAGGATTGCACTGTAACATAGCCTCTGTTATCTCCTTGAAGGGTAACTGTCATGTTCATTACTTGAGTCATTCAAATCCATGTACATGTTATTATGGACCTATTAAAAATCACTTTTGCCTCTTTCTCACAGTGGCAATGCTCATCCTTTTTTAGCTTCTCATGGGCAGGTTGGAACGTTAAAACAGCTCTGGGGCAGGCTGAACCAAGTGACCTGTGTTGTTGGTTGTACTGGTCTTGAAAAAGATGTTCCTCCCCTTCAATTTGAACAGCAGGGATTCTCTGGCTTGACATTAGTCCACTTTTACTTGCATTGCTACAGTGGCACTGGGTTCTGCAGGGCATTCTGTACACTGAACTGGTTCTGCTGGGCTTGCAACCCCCTCTTGCTTGGAGTGTGATTCTGTGCTAGACATCAGTCCTGTTGAGCTGGCGTTGCCATGATAATAGTGGATTCTGCTGGGCATTCTTTGATTGCACTGGTTCTGCTGGGCTTGCAAAAATGTTCCCCCCACACCTTCAGTTTCTACTGCAGAGATTCTCTGGAACTTTGATGCTGTTCTGCTGGGCTTCTATTGCCCTTGTTTTTTGTTGTTGTTTTTCCCTCCTCCAATGGAGGATGGGGCACCTTCTTTGGGGAGCTGTAACTCAGACCCCATAAATCCAATCCTCATCAAACTTGGAGGGCAGGTAGAGGAGTCAGCTAGAGATCCTCAGTGGGTTTGGTGTCTCTAGCCTGCTGAGGGGCATTCTATCACATAATAAACCACATGAACTGAGCCAGTTCATTTAGCCCCTAAAAGTTCATGACAGTTCATGGTTTGAAAACTGGGCACTCCACAAACCACGAACCTATCCACATTTTCCCATCCCTACGTGTCAGAATTTGCAATCTAAGCAGGGTCAGTACTTGGATGGGAGACCACCAAGGAAAATGTGGGTCGCTACACAGAGGAAGGCAAGCACCTCTGCTTGTCTCTTGCCTGGAACACCCTTTGGACAGGGTTGCCATGAGTCGGTTGCAACTCGACAGTTTCTTCTTAAGATGCACAATTACAATATAGGGAAAGCCAGTACAGTGATGTAGCAGTGAAGTCACCCAGCAAACTTCTTGGGTGAGTGACACTCTGAACCCCAGGAAGGGGGAGTTTGGAGAAAAAGAGCTGCTGCAGAGTGATGGGAAAGGAAAATTATGATGGAGTCACATAAAAGACGAGACACTGGCCAAATTCCTATGCCCCACTTAAAAGTGATTTTCAGTACTTTTACAGCTGGTATGCCTATGTAAGAAACAGGACGGCCATTTTAAATATGCCTGCACTGCATTTCTGAATCCACTGATGGCCATGATGATTTGCAAGCATATCCTGCTGTTTTACACGTGTGCTTTTGGTCACTGGCTCTTAAAAGTGGGGTTTAGAACCAAGAAAAGCCATTAAAGATAACTTGTGATATTTATCTGATGATGAAACGTGTCTTCTGGAACAGAGACCTGGAACACTTTAAAGAGCTTGTGAATCCCGTAAAACATCCCATGGCAACAAAGTTTTTTGTTTTTGTTTTAGAGAATAAAAATAGAAAATAAGTGCTGTCTTTAGAACGTTGCTAGCTCCCATGGTGGCAGAAAGTCTTGTAACGTGACTGTTTTGCTTCTCCAGCGTCTCAGAGACCAAATAAAACCAGGCTTGTAAAAGTTCTGCTGAGTAACCCCTGTGGAAATCCACTTTGCAGTGTCCCTGCAAGCCCAGCAGAAACCGTATTCCCCTTCTGTAGCTGAGGGTTGTTTGGGAGGCTTTTTTATCAGCACCTTTTTATTGGGTCTCAAGACTCGGCCAAATGTCTTCCCCCCCTTTACCTACATTAAGCAGATGTTCTGCACATGTGAGCAGCTTTTATCAGCCCACAGCTAGAAGGTGTGTGTGTGGGGGTGTTTGTTGCACCTGTTAAAAGGGGATCTGTTGCAACAAATACCACTGAAGGGGATTGTGTGTATTCATCATTATTATTTTATTTTAACAGTGTGTGCCTGTGATGCTGATGAATTGTCTAGGAAGCAGGCCAACAGCCTAATGCTGGGGAAGAGAGATTTTACACGCTGGGGAGGTGGGGAGCCTTCACTCATCTGTCTGGTCTACTACTATTTCTGGGGTTGCCAGTCTCCAGGTGATGGCTGGAGATCCCCTGGAATTACAGCTGGTCTTCTCTCCAGGTTACAGTCTCCCTGGAGAAAATGGCTGCTTTGGAAGGTGGACTGTATGGCATTATACTCCACCGAGGCCCCTTCCCTTCTCAAACCCACCCTCTCCAGGCCCCACCCTCAAAATCCCCAGGTATTTTCCAATCCAGAGCTGGCAACTCTACCTATTTCCTAGGCTAGGAAGACAGACAGTGAGCCACAGGTCTTAATAGGAGCCACCAAAGCTCAGCTGGGATACCTGCTATCAGTGGTGGTGCTGAGGTTCGGCTAGAACTAGAGCTGTGAAGGCCCAGGGGGAAAACCATTCTCCCCATTTTTTCTCAGAGGAGTTTCAGGTTTTTTGAGCCAGTTTGGTATAGTAGTTAAGAGTGCGGACTCTAATCTGGGAGAATCAGGTTTGATTCCCCACTCCTCCACATGAAGCCAGTAGGGGTGACTTTGGGTCAGTCATAAGGTCTTTCAGAGCTGTTCTCTCAAGGGCAGTTCTTGAGAGAGCTCTCTCAGCCCAACCTACCTCACAGGCAGTGTTCCCTCTAAGCTGAGTTAGTGTGAGCTAGCTCCCAGTTTTTTAGCCTCCGGCTCACATATTTTTGTCTTAGCTCAGGAAGAATGGCTCCAGAGCAAACTAATTTAATGCAGTAGCCAAATCGCTCACTCACAACTTTAATGCCAGTAGCTCACAAAGTGGAATTGTTGCTCACAGGACTCCACAGCTTAGTGGGAGTGTTGCTCACAGGATGTCTGTTGTGGGGAAGGGGAAGGGATTGTAAGCCACTCTGAGACTTCTTCGGGTAGTGAAATATAAATCCAGTCTCCTCCTCCTTCTCAATGGAAAAACTGGGGAGCAGTTTTGATAGGAAAAGGTTGCCTATATTCCAATTCTTCCCCAAACTTTCATTTTCTTCCAGAGAAGCTCATCGCCCCCCCCCTTCAGTACTTCCAGAAATTTTACCTCTGTAGATTGTAACAGTCAAGATCAGCACATATGCTGTTATTCTGCATTGAAGTTTCAGTTCCAGAGACTCACTGTAGCTCTAGCTTAGTGCTGAACTGCAGAATTTTAAAAAAATATTTATTTATTTTTATTGACAAAAAAAATTTCAATTACAATTAACAATTCATGAGTTATACATGAGCTCTTAGTTCAGATGAAGAACAATAAAGTTCACATTAGTTACATCAGTATAGATAATATAGTCTATAGACTTAGATACAAACTAGTATGACTATTAATAACTCTGTCTCTTTCTTGTGTAATTATGAGTTATTCGATGGTCATTATTGCACTAAAGTTAGTCCAGGATGTGAAATCAAGTGTGTTGTCGTGTTGTGTTTTCCATTTCAAAAAAGGGGCCCATTTTTTAACAATATACGATTCTTTGGTCTGCATGTCCCTTGAACTTTCTTTCAATTGAATGGCTTCTGATATTATTTCCATTATGTAGTAGTCCCATAGTTTGGTGTGCCAAAGATTTATCGTGAGTGGGTTTTTGTCTTTCCACTTAAGAGCTATAATAAACCTTTTGCAAGAATAGCCGATGATTCTTCCAGGATGTGGCTCTTGATAGATGATGCCTCCTGGTGGCCACTAGATGAACAGCTTGAAAACTCACTTTTCCATGAGGATACCAGTTCCAGAACAGTTATTTGATCAATGGCCCTCATCTAACTGCATTTCTGTGATGTAATCCATGTGAGCAAAATTATAGAAGCGTTTTTAAAATCTGATATTGTGAGAAAAAAACAGTGACAACAGTTTGTTCCAAATTCATCCCAAACAAGCAATTTCTGGCTATTATTGCACAAAAGAGTTTGCTGTCATTCTTCTCCCCAATTTGACCCTGTGTTGCAGACCTGCGCTAAAGTCCATTCCTCTGTTATCTGCAGATTGTTGCTGTTCCAGAAAAATGTATGTGACCTGCACGGAGCTGTGTCTAGTACTTGCAGCTTCCTGCGTAAAACGTATCGTCTCGGCAAGCATTAAATGCATGATTAGCAGTTTGCTGTTCCGACTGACGCAAATCGCCCACAAATTATTGGCTAATAAATGGCACTACACTACCCTATTAAAAAGATAAATGATTTCATGGTTAGCGGCCAGGTGAGAAACAAGAGCAGTATGAAAGAAACGGAAGCCGAAGAAGGGCTATGAGGGGGGAAATTGCATTTTGATGAGTTAAAAATCCATACCTACCTCTGGACCCTAATGGCGGTGCTTTGGAAACGTCTTCTGAGTGTTGATTGCTTAAGAACGGAAGTAATTTTCCCCCCAGAGGCAAAGAACAAATAATAATGATACATGCCGGGGTTAACTGTTTCGTACTTACAACAAAAGGATTCAAAGAAGGGAGCATTTAGATTAGAAATTAGGAGGGGCCGAACCAGACATGATCCAGAAAGCAGAAAACTAGAATCTCCTCTATTTCTAGAAAAGACAAAAAACATATACCTCAAAGCCAGCCCCCCCCCCCCCCCTTCAGATCAGTGATGCAGCATCTGGGGGATGGAGCTACAATTTTCTACCCCTGCTGCTTTGCCACATTCAGATTCTCACCGCTCCAGCGTTGTTTGTTCCACAGGGTAAAAAACAAACAAACCCAAATCCATACAGGTAATTGTGTGATCCCTGCATGGTTTCCATGGTAGGGAAAGTGTTAGCTGCAGTAGGAGAGATGAAGAGTAGGGAAACAGTTCGGGAGAAGTGTTAAACCCATCTCTGCCAGCACTGGGACTGAGCTCTCAACTGGCCCCTCCCTATGGCTGCATTTGAAAGTCCTCGGAGATCCTAAGAACATTAGAAGAGCCCTGTTGGTCAGACCAATAGTCCATCTAGTCCAGCATCCTGTCTCACACAGTGGCCAACCAGTTCCTCTGGAGGGCCAACAACAAGGCATAGAGGCCAAGTCCTTCATAAGAACATCAGAAGAGCCCTGCTGGATCAGACCAGTGGTCCATCTAGTCCAGCATCCTGTCTCACGAAGTGGCCAACCAGTTCCTCTGGAGGGCCAACAACAAGGCATAGAGGCCAAGTCCTTCATAAGAATATCAGAAGAGCCCTGCTGGATCAGACCAGTGGTTCATCTAGTCCAGCATCCTGTCTCACACAGTGGCCAACCAGCTCCTCTGGAGGGCCAACAACAAGGCATAGAGGCCAAGGCCTTCATAAGAACATCAGAAGAGCCCTGCTGGATCAGACCAGTGGTTCATCTAGTCCAGCATCCTGTCTCACACAGTGGCCAACCAGCTCCTCTGGAGGGCCAACAACAAGGCATAGAGGCCGAGGCCTTCATAAGAACATCAGAAGAGCCCTGCTGGATCAGACCAGTGGTTCATCTAGTCCAGCATTCTGTCTCACACAGTGGCCAACCAGTTCTTCTAGATGGCCAACAACAGGGCACAAACTGTGAGGCCTTCCTCTGATGTTGCCTCCTGGTTCTGGGATTAAGAGGATTAGTGTCTCTGTATAAGATGCTGAACCGCAGACTGGAAGGTTGGTAGCTTGGCAGTTCGAGAACCTAGTGCTGTGTGCTGGGGTGAGCTCCCATCTCTGGCCCCAGCTCCTGCCAATCTAGCTGTTTGAAAGCAAGAAATTGCAAGTAGATAAATTGGTACTGCTTTGGTGGGAAGGTAACAGCGTTCCGTGTGCCTTGGCATTTAGTCATGCCAGCCACATGACCATGGAGAAGTCTTCGGACAGTGCTGGCTCTTCAGCTTGGAAACAGAGATGAGCACCATCCCCTAGAGTTGGATTCAACTTGCTTTCGAGCAAGGGGAACCTTTACCTTTTTATGTGGCGATTCCCCTCAGTTCACCATGACCAGTAGCCATTGATAAACTTATCTTCTATGAATCTATCTAATCTCCCTTTTAAAACTGTTTATTCCTGTGGCCATCACTACAGCCTCTGGCAGTGAATTCCACATTTTAATCACATTCCTAATCACGTATTTCCTGGTTTATGTCTAAAGATCATATCTGACCCTTTGTTGCTGCAGCTAGTGTGTTTATCCATTCCCCCCCCCCCCTTTTCTTGCCCAGGGGAAACAACAAGGCAGTCGACAACTTCAGACCAATGCAGTTCCAACAATACTTATAAAAACTGGTTGGATCCTGTTGAGTCAATTCTTCTGCTTCTCACCACTTGGCTGAGACGTTGAAATTATTGTCTGAAGGAGGCTGTGGGTGGGAACCGAGTGGATTCTTTAAAGTTGGCACTCTCACCTACTGTACGTGCTCCCCATCACAGTCCCCATTCTTCTGCCTCAGGAGGAAAGTAAACACATCATTTTTTTTTAAAAAAAACATATTGGCTGATATTCTGCCCTATCTCAATGTCCCAGGCCAGCCTAAGTGGTAAAGCAGAAAGACAAAGAAATGCCCCATAGCTATTGTGAGACTTCTGCTCAAAGTAGTCAAGGATCAGATCTTTGTTGATGAAACACAGTTCTTTATTTCCAATCTCTACATTGGTACAGGTTCTCGGATTATTGTCAGAGATAATGCATATGATAGAAGCAGGTCTATTATACCCTTCAGAACAGTTTGAATTGCCCATAGGTAACCAATCACCAAAGGGGAAAAACGGCGGGCAAAAGGGGTCTCTGGCCGTTTGCTTCCCACAGGAAAGAAAGCTAGGTGTTAAGCTGTAAATTTCCCTTCCCAAACCAGACCCCTTAGATGTAACCATATTCACATAACAAATGCCTTCCTCAAGGCTTTCGCACGTTGATAAGAAATGGTCTCTGTCCTCCCCTTGTCTTCCCAGCCGGGATGAATGGAATGCGGAGGCAGGAGTGTGAGAGGCCCATTGTTCCCATGCTTTGAAGTTGTCACTCTCCCAGCCAAACAGTTGCACAGACCAGGCCTGGTCAGAGTCATAAACGTGGGGTCACATAGCATACATTCATACTGGCCAAAGATGTGGTTACAAAGTGGGCATAGGGGCAACTAGAAGCAATAGGCATGAATACATAATGAATACATAATGGGTGCAAACACAGGTTACAATACACAGCATATAGCAATAGAAATAGAAAGCATAGCAGAAAAGCCCCAGAAATCCTTGTCTGAATCAGCAGATTCTGACAGCTATCAAGGGAGCTGACCTCTGCATTCAGAGCCTACGCAGGATGTAGTTTGGTGGGGGGTGGTTTGTATTTTGCTTGATTGCTTTCTTAAAATAGGTGATTTTGTAAGCTACTTTGAGGTCCTTATGCCTGGATGGGAGATTGGCAAGGAAGACGGGAAGGCGATTGCAAACCACCTCTGAACTGTTCTTGCCTTGAAAGTCCCTAGCGGGAGTTCCTGTAAGTCAGTTGTGACTTGACAAAAATTGTGTGTGTGTGTGTGTCTGGGGCAAGTGATGCACTATATTCTTGGTGCTTGGGAGGGGGGGCAACAGTGGGAGGGTTTTTAGTGTCTTGGCCCCACTGCTGGACCTCCTGGTGGCACCTGGTATTTTTGGCCACTGTGTGACAGAATGTTGGACTGGATGGGCCATTGGCCTAATCCAACATTGGCTTCTCTTATGTTCCTGTTCTGCCCTGGAAGTCTGATGGGTGACCTTGGGCCAGTTACATACCTTCAGCCTCCCCTTCCTCACAGGGTTGTTGTGAGGATAAAATGGAGAAGGGGAGAATGTTGCATGCCCCTTTTGAGTTTCCTTTGGGGTATAAATGAAGTAAAACAGCAAAAAAGCTTCATGTCCCAAACAGTAATATAAATGTTACTCAGTAACTGATTACATGTAAACATGTTGCTTAAAAGCCTAAGAGTGTTACTGTTTCCTTTAGAGGGTGATTAGAATCTTTATGGTCAGGCACTTAAACTGAGTTATGAGGGACAGCATGTGAGAAAACCCAGGCTTTCCATTTCTACTCAGCCATGAACCCCACGATGTGGCTTTTGGGAAGCCACCATTTCTCAGCTTAAATATACCCTTACAAGACTATGAGGTTGTTTTAAGGAAGTGATCGTATCTAAGCCACCTTGATCTCCTTGGAGAAAGGGTGGAAATATAGAGTGAATCAGATCAAGATGGGTAGCCGTGTTAGTCTGTCTGTAGCAGTAGAAAAGAGCAAGAGTTCAGTAGCACCTTAATGACTAACAAAATATGTGGCAGGGGATGAGTTTTCATTAGTCACTGCTCACTTCTGCAGATACCTAGATTTAATCAGATCGTTCCACCAAAATTACCCATTATCCAAGTATTGTGTGTGTGTGTGTGTATGGTGGCCTGGCTTATGGTGACCCCGTAGGGTTTTCATGGCCAGGGACTAACAGAGGTGGTTGCCATTGCCTGTCCCTGCATAGCAATTCTGGGTTTTCTTGATGGTCTTCTATCCAAAAACTAACCAGGGACTACCCTGCTTAGCTTCTGAGATCGGACGAGATTGCTAGCCTGGGGCATCAAGGAAGGATTGCCCGTTCTGTGTTGGAAAATACCTAGAAATTATGGGGGTGGTGCCTGAGGAGGGCAGGGTGTGGGAAGGGGAGGGGCTTCAGTTGGTATAATGCTAGAGTGTCAATCTTTCAAAGTGGCCATTTTATCCAGGTGAACTGATGTCAGACTCTTGGACAAAGTTACTCTCAGCAACACTGTCTGGCAGTGGTTTATTGAGAAATAATCATGTTCCAGGCCAGACCAGTACTGTGTCAGAACTGAGTTTCTGGTGGGAGAATCCAAACATATAGACAGTTCAGACAGGGGCCCCCCTTTAAATGCAACCAATCACACATCACAATCATCCTGCCTAACTTTCGTGCTTTCTGCATCCCCCCCCCCCCCTTTCTTTGTCTATGATAGTGAAGCAGGCACAGCTTGGCTTCAAGGTCATCCCTGGGCAAGGGAGGTACTCACAGGAAAGTTACAGTGCCCACGATAGAGCAGTTCACACACTCAGCCACTCACATCCCCCCCCCAGGAATTCCCCTCCCCAAAACATAGCAAACAAGAGTCCCAGTTTGACAGTGGAGATTTACAGATGGTAGTTGAGGAGGGGGGAGATGGTAAGTTCAGCATAAAACCACTGCATAGCTTCAAATACTTAACAGCATAACTATGGATTCCAGAAGTGTAGCTGTGTTGGTTTCTATAGTGACACAGCTGTGAAAACCTATCGGGTTAATGAGATTTTTGTAGGCAGCTGTTTGCAAAATAACAGGAGCTTCCTAGCAGGAGACCACATTAGCTTTGCCTGCATTTGTGGCAGCTGATAGCTTCAGACACTGAACCTATATGCTGCTTCAGTTTTTTGTGCCAGAGGACATAGAGGTGACACCAGTCTCCATGGTGAGGAGCTGTGGCTCAGCGGAAGAGGTTCTGCTTTGCATGTCGAAGGTCCCAGATGAATTCCCGAGCACCTCCACTTAAAAGGGTCAGGAAAAGGGTGGTATGAAAGACCCCTGCTTGAGACCCTGGAGAGCCACTGCCAGTGAGAGTAGACAACACTGATTGTGATGGACCAATAGTCAGATTCACTATAAGACAGCTTCATAAGTATATGTGTATGCAGGGGTCATTTCCTAGAAAAAGAGGTGCAGGAGCTCATTAGCATACCCATTAGCATAACTCATTAGCATATACCACACTCCCTGACATGACCGGAAGTGTGTCAGAAAGGGAAGCAAAAGGGGGGGCATCTTCAAAAGCCTCCCCTTCCCTTCCCCAGCTGGCTTGCCAAGGCAGGCAGGGGAGGGGGAGCGAAGCGAGAAGGGCTCCATAAAATACAATGGAAAGATCATGCTGCCACTGCCATGTGACTCTAAACAGAAGGGGTTTAAACTTTAAACCCCTTCTTGCTTCACTTTCTCTACAGGCCTGCTGGGAGCTGGGGGAGGGGCTTGCCAACACTGTCATTTGTGCCCACTAGGGGGTGTGCAAATAAATTTTTTTTGGCCTGATTCAGGTCGGGCCAAATCAGACCGCATCTGTTCCAGCTGCCGAATGACCCCCGCATGTCAGTTTTGGCAATGCAAGCCCTAATGTCAGTTTCAGCCCCATTATACCCTATGGGCTAATGTCAGTTTCAGCCCCATTATACCCTATGGGCTATTGAAGTCAATGGCAAAAACTCATAGGGTATATGAGGGGCTGGAGGAGAGGGGGACTGAGGGAGAGGCTCCAAACTTGCAGGGTAGCTGCTGGAGCCTCTCCCCAAAATAACCCACCAAGTTTCAAGAAGATTGGACCATGGGATCCAAATCTACGGGCCCCCAAACAGGTTGCCCCATCCCCTCCATTGTTCTCTATGGTGGGGGAAAAGGCCTGGTGGAACAGCTCCGTCTTGCAGGCCCTGTGGAATTGAAGAAGATCCTGTTGTGCAGGCAGGGGTCCAGCACAGGCTGTGCATGGGTGGTGTGCATGTCCTGGGTATCTTAAGTCTACTTGGAACCTGGTGGTTTGAAGGGAGCAGGAAGAGAAATAAGGGTGTGTTCTTTAAGCCTGTTTTTATTGCACAAAGTATTGTAACATACTGTGCAATAAATTCCAATTTCTGCTTCCTCCTGGGAAATCTTGGAGCCCCTTGAAACCTTAGGATGGGTTCCTTAGTGAGAAGAATAGCAGACAGAGTGCCATGGAAGATGGCTTGTCCATGCTGGCTGAGGTACCTGCCATTTCACAAAGCATTGCAATATATTCCAGCAATATCTGTTTTTACTACCTGGGGACTTTGGGGGTGGTGTCTCACAAGGATGTGACATCACTTTGTGATGTCCTGTCCTGTGATGTCACTTCCAGGTCAAAGGTCAGGTGATGACACTTTCCAAGCCCCACCCCTTCTGGTGACATCACATCCTGTATCAAAACCCTCAGCTCTTCCTGTGATGTCACTTTCAGGCTACTCCCCCAAGTCCTCTTCCTTGAAGTCACCTTGCAGCTCTCGAGCATCTGACATTTAGTCTATATGGCTCTAACATGAAGCAAGTTTGGCCACCCCTGATTTATCCCCCTTTGGGGACTGTGATCATTAATTTAGGTTTTTGATCAGTGTTGTTCTAATGCCATTGCTTCTATTTTTATTGTGCTGGTTATTCTATAATCTTCAGTGCTCCAGAGGGCAGAAGGGTGGCATATATATTTATAGAAGGAAAGAAAACCACCTTGTAATTTGCCCAAAGTGTGTTAGATTAGACCAGGGGTTCCCAGCCTCTTTGAGCCTGTGGGTACCTTTGGAACTCTGACACAGCATGATGGGCACTGTCACAAAATGGCTGCTGCAAGGAGACCACAAAACGTCAAGGAGTAAAGTTATATGTAATTCTAACAGAAACCATTTGACATTTCAGGCAGGAGCTCTGTTTATCAGGATGCCTTTTAGTCTGCAGAACCAATCAGAAGTCCTGCTGAGCAAATGCCACACCTAGCTCCTCCCACTTTCTAAAAGCATTTGCCATGGGCACCACGTTGGAGACTCTTGCATTAGACCATACCTGAGCAGATGTACACTGTTTTTGGTCTCTCCTTCACAATGACCACCCTGAGCCAGTGGGCAATTCCCTGGACCATTTATGGAAGCAGCCTGGATATGTTTAGAGAAGCTATAAGGTTTAAGCAACATGCAAAACTCTTATTAGAGCCTAAAGGTATCACTGCATGCCCATCAAATGGCCATCTACACAGAGGAGGAAAAAGAACAATGGCAGGCCTGGGCACCACCCAGAAGTTATTTCAGGTTAGCTGAGCCAAAGGAGAGGAGTGTTCCCCAGAGGAAAAAAACATTCTCATGTAATAAATCTCACAGTCTTACAAGCACAAGTTTTCCATATACTTCAGTCCTAAACATTTATGTAGCCATGTTATTCATTATACTTCACAAGTGCTTTAGTCAACAAGACATGATTTGGCCCTATGCCAAGTCTTTCAACCTGTTTTGCGATACTAACTTAACCTTATTTAACTTCCACAGGTCCCACCACCTCCCAGGAGTCCTGGGCAGCTTTGTTCTCCACACCAGTCATTCTGAGAATACCTGAAATATGTAAGCACAATCTAAGCACGTAACCATACTGACAGCGCCCAGTTAGGGCTGGGTGTGTGTGTGTGTGTGGCTATACCCAAATTCAGACCTCAAGGGTGCGCTCTCCAGCTCAGGGTCCCAGAGGTCAATGGTTTAAGCTGAGTGCTAGAGCCTGAAATGCAGAAACCAGAACACATTGCTTTGCTGACCAAGGAAATTCAGAAGGCCTTCTACCAGGCCTGGCCAAACCAATCACAGGAGACAATACAAAGCATACTCATATTCTCTTCTGAGCCCGAACAATGCTGTGAAAACCAAAACAAACCTAGTCTACTCTATAGCCAGCAGGAAAGCCCCGTAGCTAGGAATTTTCCCCGGGGGGGGGGGGGACACACTAATTAAATTAATTTAATTCAAAAGTCAAAGCGGGATTGACTTTGGAGAAGTGCTTGGGCTCCCGTACACCCAATGGGGAAAATGAATGGTGAAAGAGAGCGAGCGGGGAGAGATCACACCTGCCTTCCTCTGGCTGCTTAACATTCTCCAAGGCCTGAATCCGCCTGCTCCTGCCCCTTCAAAGCTATCAACATTCAAGGTATTTTAAACCAAAGCAAAACACCAGTCCATAATTTGTGTTCAGAACGCGGAAGCTAGGGAAGGGGAAAAAATACGTCAATTACCAGTGAGGTGGAAAAGAAACACAAGACATGGCCCAGATCTCTCGAAACCGCTTCTCCCCCCCAGCACCCGCCTCATGTGCCCTCCACCTCACCTGGCCTGCGTGCTCTGTAGACCCCAGCATCAGCTGGAGCTTCACTCCACCCTACACAGCCTTCACCTGTGGGAAGATGGGAGAGAGCTGCAGTGGCCGGAATCACCGTGGCACCTTCAGATGTGCATCCCAGCGCCTGGTAGTTGCATCAGCTGCTGCTGGGGTGGGGGCGCTGCAGAATGGAAAGGAGGCATCGCCCTGTGTGCCCCGCCACTGGCTACAGCACCCTGCAGCAGGGCCAGAAGCGGAGGTTCACCCTTCTAGGCCCACTGATGCTAACAGACTTAGATCTGTTTGAATGGGACTTTTAAGGATATATATTAGAAAGAACAGTTAAGTTATATACTAGCTAGATCAAGTTTAGACTACATGTCTAAAAGTGTTCCAAATGGAAGGCAATAACGAAACACCAAATGGAAGGCAATAACGAAATAAAGAAGCAACTCTCAGAAAAATGGAAAGGTTCATAGGGATTTCTTATTCACAAAGGCCTTTTGTCACACCAGTGATGCATGGTATCACTACTGCATTTTTGTAAGCAGTGACTGCATTTCCGCATTCATTTGCTTAACCTTTTAGCTAAAATCTGTTTCTGCCAAAAGTTACAGCAATACAGAGCTTACAAAAACCAATTATGGAAACAACTGAGCAGCTTCCCTGAACTGAAAGGATAATACTATAAAAAAGTAGTTCTCTGTGAGTGCATGGATGTATGTATGCACACACTGTTTTTACTGTTCGTATTACTTTCGAGATTTTTAAAGCATTATTTTATACTGTCACTTTAGTTATTTTTTAAACATTTAAGGAGAGATGGCGAAGATATGTTTTAAAGACAATTAAACTTAGGTGTACGTATCAACGATTAAACATGGCAGCATCCCATTGATAGCGGTACAAAAGCAAAATGTATTCTTAGTCACACTTTGCAGAAACCTACAGCCTTGATTTAAAAAATAAGTGACCGGTACAGTATATGAATGCATCCCTTTATATAATAAAAACATTTATTATTTATTAAAAAGTGTGACAGAAGTCTGTTGTCCAGTTAGACTGCTTACAAAACCAAAGCATCACAAGCAGAATCTAGAGGTGGCTGATGTGATGCTACATAAAGCACACCATAACAGTCTAAAGTATATGCCAAGATCAAAAAAGGTCAAAACATTTTATCAGAATGGGGTAGCAAGAGAACTATCACTGTACATAGTACCTGAAACACCATGCAGCTGGCATGGATTAGAAGAACACACACTATTATTTGTGCAAAGAAGTTTGGTTTAAGATATATACCTTTATAAAAATTAGGAAAAATAATTTGTCCAGAAATTTTCTGACCTCTTCCCTGCCCTCTTTCCATATCCAAACTATGAACCAAAGAAGTCATGAACAGACTCTCAGTCACATAGCTACTTCCACATAGTTCAGGATTTCATTCAGTCATACAGGTAGGTAAATTTTTTTATTATTACTCTTGGAATATGCTGGTTGAAATATTTGGCTAAATTTCTTCACATGCAAAAATTCATTCATCGGCACATGGTGCTATGAGCATCATCACTGGCGATGTCAGCTGTCCTTCTGGAGCAATCACATGACCTCAGTTGCATTTTTACAGTCTGGAGGCGGAAAAGAGTAGCCTTGAACTGAGGCAAGGACACTTCTAAGTAAAACGAGCGAGCAGAAAGGAGACGTTACTGCTGCTTAGTCCTAAAAAAGCAAAAAACAAAATCCTGGCGTACAACCCACCATGTTTGATTGCATGTCCCTGCAGAGATGGGCGGGTTTGCCCAGTCTTGGATTGATCCATGGCTTCTTCCAAGGCTGATTCCTTGTGTGGCATGTATAGGAAGCCTCCCTTCTGGTTCACTTTTAATGGGACTTAGGGTCAAAACCCAGAGGAAGCTGGGTGTGCTTGTGGTCACAGTGGGAGACAGGGAAGCACCACTGTCTTTTAAGAATTCTTCTCAGAACGGGCATGTACAGTAGCAAATGTATGAACGGCTAGTCTTGTGTCTGAACCGCCATCGAAAACATTACAAGAGGAGATCACAGATCTCAAGGCTTGAGCATATGCTGAAAAGAGAAAGAAAAGAATAGCATTGTGTAACCTAGATACATGCTGGAGTAAGCTCCCTGAAGAATCATTATTCTACATTTGGGTTTTGCTTGTCAAGACATTAACAAAACAATGTATGTAGCTCCAGTTTTTTTCCTAAGGCATTTTTTTCAAGTGGAGAGAACATCCACAGTATTCAAGGTCACTGAACTATAATTTGGGTTCTGATATAGTTTAATTGAGCAGCATAACCAGGCAGAGGGTGCAGTTACTTAGTAGACAACATTGCCTGGGAGAGGCAAAGAATGAAGGTTAAAGGCCTCAAACACAGTATGCCTTTATCTACTTCTGTATTTCAGAATGAAGAAAGGCATGCATTACTTCAAGCTCTGTATGGGATAGTATATACTTGGCTTAGTATAAGAATCTTTGTTTATAACCTACATTTGCAACATTTACCCAACCACATTTTAAAGTAGTATGCTATTAGAAGAGCAGTATGTAATGTCTGCCTATCACAGACTAGAGAGTGTACATTCAAAGCCCCCCTGATAACCAGCCTAGGATGCTGTGTAAATTAACAGGGAAGGAATTTGCTCCCAAGTTCCTCAAATCTGGAAGCTACAAAGAGAAAGAAAATATATCTCGGCCTACCCCATTAGCTACTTCCTATTTTTCCTGTAGCTTTAGAGTCTAAGAAACATCCTACATTTTAAATAGGTTTAGCTCTACAACACTTGAGGGCTAGCAGCTTTTAAAAAACTGAATGCCAGTTTCATACTTTGAATAACTACCATGCAGGAACCAAAATAATAAATCAGTGGCTATTAATGCATTTGTCTCTACCCAAGCTGGAAAAATAGCCACAAAATACCTTATCGGTACTTGCTGGCTACTCTTTCAGCAAGATATAAAGGGTTTGACAATCTAGCTACAACCTGTTAGCTTCAGAAGGGAAGGCAGAGAGCCAGGCTTTCCCATGTCAATTTCACTCCCAGCTGACTGGCGGGGAGTGAATTGACAGGGAAATCTGTAGGGTCTACCAAAGGGAAAGAAGGCATTCTAACATTCCTCCTTTCCCTCGGGTGGTGTAAATCAGACCCGAATATATTCAGCAATACTGAATATAGCCCAATCTGAATACCTTACCGGTATTTTACTGGGGAAATTCGGCATTTACCAATATTTTTTGGATCTGATTTACCTGAAGCCAAAAAATACCGGCTTTTTTTTTTTTGCACACCCCTAATAATAAACTATTTTTCAACGGGCTGCAATCTATTACAACATGTTGTTTCAAGGGATACCAGTATGTTAATCCATACCAAGTATGCAGAATATGCTTGGAACAAGGGATCAATACAGACTTCAGAAGACATATGTACCTTTATGATTTTTATAAAACACACAATTATTGGCACAGCTATCAGGATGACAGTCCCAGAAATCTGACCCACAGAAGCACAAGGAAGGCAAGCTGATATTGTACATTTTGATTTTCTTCTCCATCTGGTCCCGTAAAGCTTCTACATATCTGGGGGGGAATACAAAATGTTGTTTGTCTGTGATAGGAACAATTCAGTGGCTCAATACCAAAACGGACTTGCTGTATAACCCTTCTGTGTTGCCTCTCATAGCCAAACAGGCCTGCAACCACCTCCATTTTGGCAGTGACTGGTTGGAATAGATACAGTATCTTTGTGCTCCAAGTAGTCACAGGGATGCTGGTGGCTACTGTAGAGACACTGTATCTTTTGTAACCTTCAAGCTAAGAATTATTAGGCACATAAGAGGAACAAAGCCTGAGAAGGGAAAATCAGCATGGCTTCTTTGAAAAAGTGGACAACTTTGTAAATAACAGTGACCCAACAGACATTATATACTTGGACTTTCAATAAGCTTTTCACAAAGTACCCCACTAAGGACTCCTGAGTAAGCTTAGTAGTCATGAGATAACGAATGGGACTTCTCAAGGATTAAACATTGCTTAAAGGACAGGAGGCAAGGAGTACAAATAAATGGACAGTTCTCATAATGGAGGGGAGTAAAGAGTGACGTCCAACAAGGATCGACATTGGGGCCGGTGTTATTTAATATGATCATAAATGATCCGGAACACGGATTGAGCCGTGTAGTGGACAAGTTTGCAAATGACACAAAATTATTCAGGAAGACTTTGAAGAACTCCAGGAAGATCTTCACAAATTGGGTGAATGGGCAACAATGTGGCAAATGAAGTTCAGTGTAAGTAAGTGTAAGGTGATGCACGCTGGAACAAAAAACTCCCTACTTTAATTATATGCTAACAGGGTCCAAAGTTGCTGAGATTGAGAGGGAAAGAGTCTTTGGGGACGTATTGGACAGCTTAATGAAAATGTCAATTGAGTGTGCCACAGCAGTGAAAAAAGCAAACTGTATGTTGGGGATTATTGAAAACTGACTGAAAATAAAACAACAAATATTATGTCCTTGTAAAGATCTCATTTGGAATACTGTGTGCAATTCTGGTCACCATATCTTAAAAAGGACACTGCAGAGCTGGAAAAAGGACAGAAGAGGGCAACTGAAATGACTCAGGGATTGGAGTACCTTTCCTATGAGGAAATGCTTAAGAGTCTGGGACTTTTTAGTGTATAAGAGATAACTAAGGGGAGAAATGATAGAGGTTTATGTAATTATGCATAGGGTAAACAAAGTGGATGTAGATCTTTTTCTCCCCTTCCCAAAATACTAGAATTCAAGGGCATCCAGTGAAGCTGATAGGCTGCAGATTCAAGATGAACAAAAAAGAAACATTTCTTCACTCAACAATGCAGACTTTGCTGCCAGAGGACAACACAGGCATAAACAGCTTTAAAAGGGGATTGGCTAGATGCATGGAGGACAGGTCCAGCAATGGCTACTAGCCATGGTGACTAGAGGAAACCTTCACATTCAGAGGCAGGAAGTAACATCAGGGAAAGGCCTTGACATCTATGCCCTGTTGCTGGACCTCCAGAGGAACTGGTTGGTCACTGTGACACAGGATGCTGGGCTAGATGGAGCACTGGTCTGATCCAGCAGGGTTCTTATGTTCTTAATTCCAGGTTTACCCGGGGTCCGGTGGGGCTCAGCAAACTTTGCTAGTGCTGGGTCCCACAAGCAAAGTGGGTTTCTGGATCCTGCATCTTAGGTAAGCAAAGAAAGCCCTGCTCAAACATTGCAGCTCACCTTGCATATTCTTTGTGTTTCTGCCGTTTTGCTATCTTTTTCTTTTCCTTCACATCCTCTAGCTTAAGCTGTTCCAATTTTTCACAAGCTTTCTCACTAGAGTTAGGAACTTCATGGGAGGTGGCCTCCTGCATTCTCTGCTCCTCTGCAAGGCGCTGATGCTCTTTTTCTTTCTTAATTCTGTGGACAAAAGCAGAATTTAATTCAGTTTTCAAAGTGATAAAAGGTCAGATGCTTACTGTGTAGGATTACAAATTAGAAGGGCACAATTGTATTCAATTCTGAGAAACTTTCATGAAAAAGAAATGAAAAATGGTTAATGCTTGTTCAAAGGGAGTTATAATTCTTCCTGTCTCAGCATTGTCAGGGGCTGGGAAATGTGGCAGCCCTTTGAAAGCACAGTCTTGCACATGATTTAAGGGGTTTTTTTTCTCTGCAGAAAGTGTACCTACTCATGAACTTCGGTTATCTGTAGATGTATTGTTCTATGTAATGACATTATCAGAGGTATGAGAAGAGTATCAGTACATGGGATAAAACTTTCATAGTGGCAGCACTATGATTCTTTATCTACCCAGCTCTCTTGCTCCTAATTTCATACATATAGTTTAAATCATCCCCTTCCAGCAGGCATTTAGCAGCTCTTCATTCTATTTGTCTTTGACCTATCTGCATGTTTTGTTCTGATTTCTGCCACGATTGTTGAGATTTTGGGGTTTTTTAAAATTCAAATGTTAGCATATAGGGTGTTCTTTAAAAATTGATGATTTGTAGAAAAAAGCAGGATAAAGCAGGATACACATTTTAATAAAAATATTATATTGCACTTTTTAGGACACTTATCATCTCCCTTCGTTTGGTGTTCACTAGATCTTCCTCAGGACAAAAAGAAACTATGCCTGATGATGTGTTATGGATGGCACAAGAGGAAGCTGCATGCTCAAGCCTCATCTTTATCACATTTATATTCAGCCGTTCTGCCACCATGAAACTCACAAACTCACAGGGTGATTTAAAGTGAGTCACAGTCTCTCGGCTTTAGCTCCCAATGTGCAACATGAGGATACTAACAATGGCCTCCATTATAAGGTTGGTATAAAAACTCCTCCAGTCATGCTGCTGAACCCTCAGGAAAAGCACTGTATGCATGCCAAGCATGACTCATTAAAACAGGCAAGAAAGCCATTTGTCAGACTTCACTTTAAAGAAATGCAGATTGCTGCTGTAATAAAAGCTATGCATATACTGTAAGGAAATTTACTAGAATTTAAAAGAAAAACATGTTTGCTTAGCAGCAAAGACTGTGCTTTTTCAATCCGTCTGTCCCTGTCCTTGTTTTTCTATAGATGAAGTATTTATGATAGACTTTACTACATTCCTTGTAACATTTCCTCCAATAAAATAGCTGTAGGAACAATGCCAGGTTAACTTTATACCACATAGAGTATAAACAAGCTCACTCCCACAGACAGGAAGATCTGACAGCCAGTTGCCCACAGCATACATCTGTTAGGACGGCACACCTGTAAAGTCCAGCTACATCTTTGTGCATGCTCCTTCAGTAGTATCTGAAACTAAAGATGCTTCAACCTCTTTATGTTTGATAAGAAATATAAGCCATTACATTCATTTAAAGAGAAGTTCTGCTCTTTTTAAAAAAAAATTCATAGGGTCAGTATAATAACATGATTTTTATTATTAGAAGAAACTATTGAAGATCTGTTCAAGCACAGCATAAGCCAGAAGTTATCACCCCAAATCACCTCTAACGGTTAAGCAATTTCTTAATTTTACTTATTTATTTACAAGTGCCTCCAATGGGAATTAGAAGGTTATGAATGGAAAGTTCACTATTAATCCCTTAATAGTCTTGAGTCTTGATGGAACTGTCCTGACTGCTGCAGCTGGCTAAAGCTTCTCCGTGAGGTGAGAAACTGAAGACAGAGCCAATAAGGCTGTAAAAATGGCTTGTAAGACAGACTGAAAAGATATGATGATGCTATTCTGCAGAGAAGCCTATTCAATTGACTGTTGTGATTTACTAGAGTACCACTACCGTACATATAAACAGCAAAAAATGTACTCTCCCCCCTACAGTGCTTGGTTTCTACAAACATTTTGCACTGGTGCCATGCCCTTAGATTCAGTACACCCAACCCTAAACAAACTGGCAAAAAAGGACAGCAATATATTAGATTGCCTCAAAAGCCATAGGTTAGGAGGCAGTGTATACATATTTTAAAGAAACAACATACTTGTCCATTTTCTTCTGCCACTCCTTCTGTCTTTGCTGCTCCTTGACTTGTTCTCTTTCAATATCCATGAAGAGGCGCCTGTATCTCAGGTACTGGTTTTGACGCTATGGGAAAGAGGACAATCTCAGAGCAATAATGGGCAAACCTTGGAACTGATATTGAAAGACATCACCCTCTAGATGGTGCACAGAGAAAGGAAGAATTTATGTCACTCTTCTGGTTTAATCAAACCAGAATCTAGGAAAATATTGTGCAAGTTTTCTAGGGTTTTTTGCTTCTCTAATTGCAGTGGCTTAGAGATTAAGATGTTGAGCTACAGACCAGAAGGTCGGTAGCTCAGCAGTTTGAGACCCAAGTGCCATGTGATGGAGTGAGCTCCCGTCTCTAGCCCCAAGTCCTGCCAACCTAGCAATTTGAAAGCAAGACATTGCAAGTAGATAAAATAGGTAGCGCTTCGGTGGGAAGGTAACAGCGTTCCGTGTGCCTTGGCGTCAAGTCATGCCAGCCACATTACCATGGAAAAATCTTCGAACAGCACTGGCTCTTCAGCTTGGAAATAGAGATGAGCACCACCCCCTAGAGTCTGATTCGACTAGCTTTCAAGGAAAGGAAACCTTTACCTTAATTGCAGTTTCATATACACCCTATATACGATCCATCATACTACACTTTTATGATCTAATATGATCTTGCTAGTGCTTGATACTTGCCATGTTCCATCACCAAAAGTGTATTTTTTAGAGCTCAAACTGGCTGCAGTTACAGTTATGTCGTTATTGTTTATTGCAGCAGATAAAGTGGAGAACACATGAGGCTCCAGCAGAACACACTTCCCTCTGCTGGCCACTGCTTTGCTTTTATTCCCATTTAGGCAAGATGCACATTTCAAAGGTCTGGTTTCCTCTCAATTCTACTCTTGTGATTAAAGAATCAAAAACCTGTACTAAATAGTCACACCCATCTTAATTGCAGAACCAGAAATACATCATTGTGCTTTTATTTCACATTACCAATTTATTCGATGGACTGGAGACATTTCATGAGACTGATCACACAGAAACCGTCTTTCTAAAAATGTAGCCAAGGTAGACATGTAGCATTCCTTAGGAATCTGAGATTAATTATACCTGGGAAATCTGGCACTCGCCTGCTTAACGGAGAATCCTGCCATCAGTGAGCAGTCAACTTGGAAGCTGCCCCTTTTAACATCTCTTTAGCTACACTTCCACAGCACTTTTTGAGATGTTTACCCTCTGCTGCTTAAGCCATGACTGGTGGCTGCCATAACTTTATGCATATGGTGCAATTCTTTGCCTCCTCAACTCCACACCTTTTGGCCTTACAAATTCAGTATCAATTCAAAGGAAGCAGTGAGATGGTCTGAACCAAGCTAGATCTAAATGCCAAACCATGGTTTACCATGATGTGATTGATCATGCAATTCTTCCTCCATTCATCCACAGCAAGCTAATAAAAAAATCCCTGGTCCATGACAAAACATAATTTGCCTTTCATCACAACTGGAAAATCATGGTTTGTTCCCACTTTGCAATGTAAGCACAAATATGGTTTATCAGTTCAGATGTAAGAGCACCAGGGAGTTGATGATCAGTTCACGAGAGAAGGGGGAAGAGGGACCCTGAAGCACCTTCCACGCTTGCTGTCAAAATGAGAAACTGCAGTACAGCGTTAGGATGCTGAACCAAGCCAAAGAATCACAGCAGCAGTCACCACAGTCTTGCATCCTTTCCCCCTAGAAACCCATTTGCAATGCGACTTCACCTAGGAGTCCATACCTCCTTCTTTGATTCTTCTTTCTCTATGCCAGGCCACAGGACCAGAGTAGCTTGGGTTTCAGCACCAACTGCTGAAGTGGCAGCTGAACAGGAATCTATCATTATGTCACTACTGACCTGCAAGACGGAAACCGAGGAAGTAACAAATACCAGCACCTTTGAAGTATAATATTAAGAAGCTTGCAATAAAGTTTAACTTCTAGTACCTTGGTTTTTTCCTTAAATTTTACCTGATGTTTTATATAATGAGCCAGCATAAAGAAACAAATCATGTATTTTTCACAGCTTCCACGGGCACAAGCAAGCCAAAGATAAGTGTCATAGATGTCAGTGGAAAGACAGAATTCTACACTTGATCTTAGCCAAAAGGCCAAAAAGCGATGAAAGACTGAATTAATCAATGGGACTTGAGCAAGTTCCATATGGCGTGTAATATTTGAAATTTGCTCCATAAATTGTTAACAAAAAAGATTGAACAAGGTACTTCACAAATAAATACTGCTGTATATATCTTTTTACCAATGTTACTAAAACATTACACAAATCCTATGGCACACAATGACCCTAATATACTGTGTGTATATTTCTAATTATTAGGCATCTATAGTTTAAACTATAGTTTAAACATCCCTCATTTTAACCAGAGATTACCAAGACAGCTAATAACAGATCATAAAACAATATAAAATCAAATAGCTGATCTAACTTACAAAACAATAAACTGAACTAAACCACAACAGTTGACAACGATCACCAGAATATCAAAGCTTGGAGTGGAAGAGATAAAATTATGTCAGCACAAGCAAGAATCAAAGGCTCCCAAAAACCCAAGTTTTTGTCCATTGAAAAGCAAGCCAAGACAATGATGAGTAGATTTCTTTTAAGAGCATTCCATAACCATCAGGTACCATAGTCAAAAGGGCCCTGTCATGAGCCTCAGGCTGTCAAATGTCCGATGGCAAGGAGATGCATAAAAGTGCTCCAGGTCTTTGTCTCAGGGGGTGGGTTGATATATATATGGCAGGATTTGTTTATCAAGTTATAGATGGGGGGGGAAAATGCAATTCTGCCTTGTCTCTCTTAAAAGGCAAAAAAAAAAAAAAGGAGAATGTAGGTGATTCCACTATACTACAGTTTGTACCCTCAGCTATCATTTGAACAGAAAATGCAGAAAACAGCTTAACATTTAGCTGAGATAGAAACTGTAAAACAAACAAAAACCCACTTTCCATTCCTGTCACATCAGATCTAAAGAATCCAAGTATTCTTCCAAAGCATTAACCTTAAGTAAGAACAAGTGTGGCGGCAGAGAAGGCTTACTTTTCCAAGCTGTATTGTATAGTAGCAGCCCTTGCCGCCTTCCTCTTGCTTCTGAATTTCCTGCTCTTGCAGTGCTGCTGGAAGATCGTGGTATCCCACCAGAGGAAACTCCCTGGGTCGACCCTCACCTGTATCTACTGCAGTAGTTGTGTTAGATTTTGCCTTCTAAAGAAAAAAAACACACAAGTAATATTTCAAATCAAGGACTTCATGTGAACAGAACAGCAATGATGCTTGTTGGAGATCAAGATGGGACTGCAAAACAAAGAACCAACTTGGGGCTCCCTATGACACATATACAAACACCCACTGCTTCTGCATGGAAAATCAGGTTCCTACCAAATCCCTAAGAAGTAAGAGGAAGGAATCGTTTACAGCAAAACATGGATGGGTGAGGAAAGCCAGACCATGCTGCCACCTCTTTTCAAAAAGTTATTTTGTTTATAGGTCTTAGCGTCTCAGTAGGGTTCCAAGATCAAAGGTAAGGGCTGCTAGCCCTCCCCAGTTAAGAATGGTCATTTTAAAAAAAGCTGTTTGTGGTGAAGGGAAAGAGCACTGGAAGAAACTGTACAGCTTTCTTATTCTCACCTATGCTATACTTTTAAGTCCCCAGTCCCCCAACCCACAGGCTTGACCTGGGTTGCGCTGTACCACTGTCAAATTGAAAACTGAATTGCACCTTCCTACATTTTCAGAATGAGAAGGTTTCATTTTCTAAGGGCAAGTTCATCAACTATAATAACCACATAACAATTGCAGCTTCTCACCTGATTACTTAATGTTGTAAACCAGATCATCCGTTGTAAGATACTGGTCCCTTATCACCTCAGGCAACTATGTAATGGGGAAGATAAGGCCAACAAATCTGGCATCATATAAGTGGACTATGGCTGCAGTCACAATGAAGGCTTGCCGTGTTCTGAGCGCGCCTCTAATTGCACCGGTTTAAAGTGTTGCTGGGCAGACCAACCAGCCAGCACAACCTGGGGCAGTTTCCCCATATGCTCGTCTGGTGGTCAGGTGTTCACATTACTGCAGCTCCTCAACCATGGAGCGTGCTGCCCAGTTGTTTTTGTCTTCATGCAGGCAGGTGCATGTACATATGCACTCATGCGCATATAGGCAGCAACTGAAAAAAGTGGCGGAAATGGATCTGTGGGTTCAGACTTCCCTTCTGGGGTCCTTTCATGGTAGGAGATTTTAGATGTCCAAGAAGGCGGAGTAAGAGCACTGGAATCCATAAACACTGGACTTTCCCTAGTGCCTGATTACTCCGCTTCCAAAGCAGGGCAACATGGGCTGCCCATGACTGGGGCACGGAAGGCAGATATTGCTGTCTAATTGTGCTCTTTAAATCTGCAAAAGTTAATGCTTCTATATCGCGGCAAACTGCTCATGTGACCGCAGTCTATGTGGACTTGACAGAAATCCTATGCAGGTCTGCTCAGGTCTTATTTCCAGGAAGTATTCTTAAGAGTGCACTGCCCATCTAGCTAAAACTAAAATGTCAAAATTCATAGAATCTATAGTGAAGAACAGCACACGCCTTGTACTCTCAGCTGGCATCACTACTGGAGACAAAGATATTTTTAACAGCTCTTATTTTCATCAGCAAGTTGATTAGTTAGAGCTTTCAAAATATTCATCTAGGCTCTTAATTACTTAATTAAGCTGAAGCTATGGAAAGGGTAGGACCCATTTTATTCTCCCATTGCTGAAATTCACTGCAGACTGACTAGCTCAAGATCACAGAAGAACACAACAGAAGAATGTCTTGAAGTGCAACAGGAAAGCTGACAGTAAATGTGATGGGCTGAGACTCAAGAGATGGCACCTCTACATTTGAACAGTTCAGCAGCAGAGAGAGGATGAAATGACAGCTTCTCTAATCTCTCAAACCAGTCTACTGCAAATGCTATAGAGCAAAAGGAGAGGTGTTCTTGCTTCAGTAGGCATGAGGGAGGAGTTATTTATAAGCTCCATTCGTTTCTAGAAGACCGTGGTGGTACTTTTTTTTTTTATTTTTAAGATCAGCTGGATAGCAACAGCACCCGCGTGTATTCATTTAAGGATGCAATCAGTCAGGCAAGCAAGACAGTTATTCTCCTGGTAGTTTGTCAGATTAGTCAGCTCCCATTTGCCCAAGGGGAGTTTCTCATGAAGTATCTGCTTCAACATTCTTTTGCAACACTGTAGCACTGATATGCCAATCAATTTTCTATTTATTGATTTGACAGAAAGTTAGGGAAGAGTACTACAAAAACAGAGTGCAACTTACAATCTAAGATGACAGCTATTAAAGAAGACTGTGAAGCTGCGTAAGTGGTAACAGCAAGACACATTTTGACCCAACACTAAAAACTCATTTTGTTCTAATAGACTGATGTGAAAAATGTTTACTTTGGAAGGAAGTCTCAGGAAGGAAGTCTCAGTGGGTTCAATGGAACTGCTTCCTTGTCAGTATGCTTATAACTGCATCCTAGATCACACTTTACAGCCTCCAAGTCTGCCCAGTTATTAAGGTTACTGTTAGAGGCCATACTCTGTGTCCCCTTCTTCAAAAGCAAAATGTGCTGCCGTAAGAGACAGGACATTTCCTATGGTTGGCATCTTCCCTATGGAATTCCATTTCTGCATTCATTTGCCTGGCACCACCCTTATGAGTTCTGGCAACAGGTGGAAACATTTTTTATTTTCTCAGACATCTGGAGATAGTGTTTTACCTGGCTCTTAATTATACTTTCTAATTGAAATTATATTTTCAGTTGCTTATTACTAGTTGTTACAGAATTTCCAATAATTCTATTCGTGTTGGGGTTTATTTTCTTTATTGTTTTGTTTCTTAATCATGGAGACAACCTAATGCTGTTCTGAAGAGAGAACTAGTAAAGGAACACTGGTAGCTCATAGCAAAATAACTGAACCTTTTCTCCAGGACTCACCTGCGTACTTGGATGGTTGCCCCAGGAACCCCCTGGCAGTTCTGATGAAGGTTCTCCTCCCAACACAGTCTTGCACGAAGCCAGCCTGAGACGGACCTGCTGCACGGTTTTTCTCACCTGCCAAAGTGAGATGTTCACTTTATTTATATAAATGTTTGTATCTCACCTTTTCAAAAAAGGAAGGGGAGGGGCTTCAGATGGCTCACAACAAAGGTTTTTTAAAAAAACCTCTCTGAAAAACATTTTACAGGAAAGAACATGTGATATCTACAGAGCATGCACATAAAACATAGTTTTACGGGAGAAAAGACATTTGCCAATTATCTCTCCTGTGCTGTGAACTGGAAGACAGCAGTATGGTGTTACTGAGATCACAGACAAAGTTCTCAACACCTTCACTGAAGGCAGACACTCACACTATGGGATTGTTCTATGAACTGTGCATCTTGCATTTCTCCTCCCCCCTGTTGCATGTTACTGAGTTGCTGCACACCAGTAGAACTGCAAATGGCAGAATTTGTGTTGCGTCTGTATAAACATGTGCTTTTCTTGGGGGTCAGCTGCAGTGCCGAATCAGAAAATCCTATCACAACAGAGCCTTCTTTTAGAGCCTGCAGGGAGAACAAACATATATATATATTGAGCATTGGAAGAGGTGCAGATCCAAGGACATCTACTGTCAGTTTTTCCATTATGACTCTACATTTGACTAGCTGGCCTTTCAAGGAAAGGTCATATATGTGCAGTAAAGAGGTGGATCTGGAAATTAGGGAATGATGACTTACTGCTTCGTATGATTTTTGAAGCTGCTGTTTTTTTCTCTGCTTAACATGCTGGTTCACTCTGTGCTTGACCTCTTCTTGAAAGCATTTCAAAGCCCTCTCTTTTTGCTTTTGTTGCTCTCTGTATTCCTCTTCAATTACAGCTGCTGAAGCCTTAAAAGAAAAAAAGACTTTATTTAGGAAAATTTTCTGCTGCCTCTCCAGGGACCTGCTTGAGGCAGCTTACAGACAATAAAAACAAGAACTTAAAAGACATTAATTAAAGTCCAGCATTGAGAAAGCTTAAAGCCCAGCATAAAAAAAACATAGACCATAAAAACAGACCATGGACAGCTTAAAATACCATTTTCTAGACTAAAATAGGGTTTAAATAGCATTGAGGTGAGCCTCAAGGAAAAGAGCGTTTCACAAGAAAGGTGCTACTACTGAAAAGTCCTGTTCTCTGGTTGCCACCTGCCTCACCTCTGAAGCCAGGGGCACAGAGAAGGGGCTTGTGAGGCAGATCTGAACTGGCAGGCTGGACTATATGGGATAGTCTCCCAACTATGTAGATCTTCCAGTACTGAGGTGACAGATCCTGCCCCTGACAATAGCTGAGCGGCTGGCATTTTGGATGAGCTGAAGTTTCTAGACAGTTTTCAAAGATGGGCCCTATGCAAACTGCATTACAGTAATCTAATCTGAATGTAATCAGAGCATGTATTGCCATAGCCAGATCACAATTTCTGAGGAACATCCAAAGCTGTCATATTAGCTAAAGCTCATAAAAGGCACTATGTGCCTCAGAAGAGATCTGGACCTCTGATTGTAGGCTAGGATCCAGGAGTACCCGCAAGCCATGAATCTGTTTCTTCAAAGGACAGGCTAACTCCTCAGTCCTTGAGCAGCTTTGTCACTGACTAGCAGCACCTCAGTCTTGCCTGGATTGAGCTGCAGTTTGCTGACCCTCATCCATCCCAAACATCTCTTGAAGATTTGATTATAGCAGGAATGAATAGAAAATAGACCACAACCCAGTGGTGGGCCACAGGCAGGTTTCTGATGGATCACCCAGCAGGCCGCAGTAACTCCCACAAAGACTAGGCAGACCTTGGTCTGAACCAGCAAGCTACCTACTTCTTAAAGCAAGTGCACCTTATAACAACTTTAAACATGTTTCAACTTTAAACATGTTTTAGCTATGTTTCAACTATTAAGAGATTCTCAGAATGCATACTGACTTTGCAGATTTAGCTACTGGTGTATTATGGAAGTAAACGCACAGCTGGAAACTAAATTTCAGGGAAAGGCCCTCTTCCCCAAAAAAGGTTACATAATGCATAGAACTTAAAGAATAGCTCAGCTCACATATGAGGAACTGCTCTTTTAAGTGGTAGACCAGAACTTAAATGTAGTTGGAATGAAACAAGAGATTTTCCTTCCCTATACAAAGATCAAAGACACGAAAGCATGCTAGTCTTAAAGAGTACAAAGGAAGAAGAAAAAGATTAAACAGTATAAAGTATTTTCTGTGTAATTATGCCTGTTTTATGAATAGTTGACCAATATGAATTATATTATAACCCAAATGTGATAAAAAAATTGTTTAGCAATGGTTAAATGGAGATTCCTCAAGATTTTTGTAAACTCATTTAATTGCTCTAGGGGGAACTGTTCTGGCTTATGAAAAACTGATTATATAAGCAAGTTGTCATTATTAAAATTGTTTGATATAAAGATGTTGGGAATGTTTAAAATGGTGAACTAGTATATTGGTTAGGCATGAGGATTGAAGTTTTTAACAAATTTGTTAGAAAAACTATAACTTTGCTTTTTTTCTCCTTTCTTTTCCTTTTTTCTTATCTCATTTACTGCTTAAGATACTGTTGGTCCCATATATACCAGAATTGCTTAAAATTAGACATATAGTAAACAGAAAATATGTACTTTATATGAAATGTGTTAAACATGGGAATATGCTGGCTCTTTTAGTTTAAGATCCTAGTTAAGAAGCTATATAATTTGATTCCTAGAGTATGTTTAGTAGAAATGATAGTAGAACACATGGTAGAATATAGATACTTAAAAGATGAAAGGATATGTATAACTTTTTATTTTGTTATATTCTATATTGTTGCTAATTAGTTCATGAGAAGGTAAAATTGTAATATCATGTCATGTATGAGAATTCTACACAGAAAATATGAAAATATATGACTCTCCCTTTTTCTTTTCTTGAAACTAATAAAATATCTCTTTAAAAAAAAGGAACTGCTAATAATTCCCGATATCAACATTAATTTAATTTGCACAGCTAATGTTGCGGGTTTAATCCTCAGAATTTCCAGTTATTGTTAGAGAGTGAAGGAATACTTCTCTCTAGCCAAGACTCTAGAGAGCTGTTACCAGATACAGTAGCCAGTACTAGGTGAGAACGACCAATAGGATGAGACTGTATTCAGTAGCTTCATAGCTGTGTGTGTTCAGATAAGCCAATGCTCTGAATACTGCAGTAAAAACAGAACATCGTTTCTTACTACTCACAAAAGCTAGGCTTTCCTCTTGCTCATCATCTTCTGGGGCACTCTCCACCCAAGCCCCAACAGGTGCCACAGGGTGGTTCCTCTCTGCTAACACCTTCCACTTTGCTGCTGTTGACAGAGACCTTACATTTCCACAAACAGGCAATTCTCTGGTTGTCCTCCAGCAACTATGCTGCAACTGCTGTTTCTTGGGGGGTAACATCCCAGGCACAGGGCACTTGCAAAGCCAGAGCTCTTCGATACAGCCTCTGTACAAAATACAAGAGCAGGTCCAAGACAGCACTGATATATGTCAACAACTTAGATACAGTAAGTAACATGCCACTGCTGACAGTGCAGTCCTAAAAACATCTACTCAGAATCCTACTCAGCATCTTTCACAAAAGCTTACCATACAGAATACAACTTTGGCTAGAATTTACCAATTGCCCTAGGGGTGTTCCAGGCAGCATTCACGATTCCTGCCTTCTCCATTTCATCCTCACAACAACCCCATGAGGTGGGTTAGGCAGAGAAAGAGCGGGGCATGTTTAAAAGTCCTTCACTACACTTCAAGGCAGGAGGGATTTGCATCCAAGTCACTTGAGCCCCAGTCCAAATTCTGCACCACTCTGGCTCTCAACACCCACCTGAGGTCCGCCCAGTAAGTTGGCCCCCAGGGAGCTTCTATCTCGCCCGCAAAGACACTGACGCCTTCCCCTGGCAGGGCGCTTTGTTCCCTCCCTTGTACCCCTACCGTCAAGGCAGCTTCCATAAAGTCACTCCTTCCCACTAAAGATCCAGGCTTTTCTTCTCGAACTCCCCAGCAGGCCTCACTAACCGCCGCCATGGCAACCGCCGGCACCTCTCTCTACCCAGCCTAACACCAGCGGCAGCGGTTGCCATAGCAACCACCCCCCGCCACGCGCAGCCTCACCCAATCGTTACAGGAGGACGGGAAATCAAACTCTCCCCCCCCCCCCCAACCGTCGCTTTTGAAATCACGCGCCTAGCACAACACACTTCCGCAAGGGGAGCTCCGACCCACCTTCCTTGTTCTCAGCCACCAATCCGGCGGAAACATCTGCGATGACGCCAACATCGGACGCTAGCTGAGCTGCGGTTGGCCGGCGCTCAGCCTTCTCGCGCGAGACGTGGAAGTAATTAGCCGCGCCTCTAGAATGATAGCCACGCCCACCAAATGCATAAGTGAGAGACGTTAACGATTAGGGGAAGAATGCTTTGTTTATTTTGCTGGATCGTTCAGGTGTTTGGTTAGGAAGGGACAGAAGCCGGCGGGGGTTGCTTTATAAACGTCAGAGGCGTTTTAGGGGCTGGGCCATGGCTTTAATTTGTATGCAGATGGTTCCAAGTTCGGTCTCCAGTTAAACCTAACAACCTTTAATTCAGTATGTGCTTTAAGGAGTACTGCTCTGTTTTTCAAATATATATGGAAATCAGATGGAGAATCCTGGTTATGGGGCATGTTATAAAGAGGAAAGTTAAGACAAAGGGTTGATATTGGCATGAGTCTTTCAAGATAGATCCAGGTGGGCCGCTGTGTTGGTCTGAAGCAGTAGAACAAAGTCTGAGTCCAGTGGCACCTTTAAGGCTAACAAAGTTTTATTCAAGGTATGAGCTTTTGTGTGTATGCCCACTTCCTCAGGTACATTGAAATGGAAGTTAACAGTCCATACATATAGGCAGAGGGTGAACAGCAAACTAGCATATAACATAATGAAGGTCTTTTAACAGAGACAAAGATCCAACGGGAATAACAAGCAAAGTGTATATGGTCACCATTTGTTTGGATTTAAATACGCGGGGGAGACACAGTGAAGCAAATATGTCAAAATAGGAGACTGATATGTAACTATCCTTCTTAATTGTGGGATGCTAAGAGTAATTAACAGAGACCCTGTTGGGGTATAATTAAATCCAAACAAATGATGACCATATAAACTATGCTTATTATTTCTGTTTGGTATTTGCATCTGTTAAAGTATCTTTGTTATGCTGTATGCTAATTTGCTGTTCACTCTCTGCTTGTATGTATGGACTGTTGACTTCCATTTCAATGTATCTGAGCAAGTGTGCGTGCACACAAAAGCTCACACATTGAATAACACTTTGATGGTCTTAGAGGTGCCACTGGCCTCAAATTTTGTTCATGAGTCTTTAAAATGTAGTCACTTAAAATAAATTCAGTTGGAAGAGTCAAGTAGTAAGCGATGCAGAAGATATCTAACAGATCTTGGAAAGCCAATGCTAGTCAAAATAGACAAGTCTGACCTTGATAGGCTAAAGGTCTGAATAAGTGTAAGGCAGGTTCACTTGTTTGGGTTATTTATGTAATATTTGGGACAGCCTTCTGCGATTGAAAACCACAAGTTTTGGGATAAAGCCATGGTTCGCATTTAGTCCTGGCTGTTAGTGCTTGGTTTATAATCAGAAGGCCCAGCTGCAATCAGCACCCCCCAGGCTGGCCATTAATTGGATTTGAAAAATAGTTGTGGTGTACCTATGATCTGATGTGTTATTCTAAAAATTGCATTACAGAAAAGAGTGGGGGGGGGGAAATAAATTTTTTGTAACAGAAGCTCTACTTTGAGGAGGGATTTATAAATTCTGTACATCTATTTTGCAAAAATCTGAGTGTTTGAAATCTGCCATATTATATCTCTCTTGCTTTAAGGAGGGGCTTTCACTTATATTCCAGAATGAGCACCCAATAACATTTATATGGTGATAATTACAGTACTAGTGAATATAGAATTGTAACAGTTGCATAGGTGAAAATATGTCCCTGCCTCTAAGGTACGTATAATCCAAAAGCAGAACATAGAAAGAACAGAGGAAATGGGGACTATATTTTGGTTTGTTTCTCTGTATGTATACTATCCTTCCTGTTTTTTCTGTAGGTCTTGGGCTGAGTAATAGCAGTGAAAAAGAAAAACCTAATTTAATTCAAAGTTAGAGTTTTACAGATTTCCAAGGAACTATGAGTGCTGAGTTTGAGCTAAAAGTGTTCCAAAGCTACAGTGATCTGTTGCAGATGTGTTTGTTTTTGTTGTTCAGAACTGGTGCATAAATGGTATACTCAAAATGCTACCCAAACCAGCCACTTTAATTGTATACAGAATTGTGGGCATTTTTATTGAAGCATCCTTGCAGGGGTAATCCTATTCATCCTTCCTCTGTAGGATGTAATGTTGTCACTCCCTGCAAGACTATGTGGTTATAACATTTCTGTCCTTGGCACTATACTTTTCTCCTCCTATCTGATAGTGGCTGTGCATCTTGGGGGCTTATCTGATTATACCAACACATCATAGGAAGGATGGCTGAGCCAGTTGGAATTAAGGGCTGCAAGATTCAGAATGATGCTGACTTGTTGCAGAAAACAAAGCTTTTGTTTGTGATTTTTCCCCCCACTGTGTGAAGGCAAGGCCAAGAACTCCAGTTGCAGAGAGAGAGAGAGAGAGGGAGTGAAGATCAGTTGTTTTGGTCTAAAACAAAAATTTAAAAGCCCTGGGAAAATTTCTCTCTGGAAAAAAAAAATCCTTTACAGCGTGTATCGAAACACTTAGGCTCAACAGCCAATTGCCCCACAAGAAGAGGTTTGCTTGATGAGATTTGGAAGCTAGAAGCAATAAACAGTGATTCTCACCAAATGAGCATTTGGGAAACCCACCAAGCCATCCTCCCACCCACACCTTTAATCAACCATTTTAGAACAGTTGTTTGATAGTAAATATTGGGTTTGATTAAGTACAGCAGAGCTGGAACCGTAAAAGCATTCAGTTCACTTCGGAAATTGGCTGAGTTTAGTAACCGCGTCCTGTTCAAAAGATTTGGGACAGCACAAAGGAGACTAATTGGCACATTGGGGGCCTGGAATGCTGGCCTAGTTAGGCTGTAGGATGGCCGGTATGACTAAGGCTGAAATTAAAAGCAACAAAACTCAAAAGGCTTGACAAACAGACACAGGGAAAAGACCTGTTGGTTTATGATACTGTTTCCAAGCTCTTTAATCTGGAGCTGGCAAGCTAGCAAAATGTTTTGTGGTTTCTAATAACTTCTCTGAGAGGGTCGTTGCTAGGGCAGTGTTTATTTGGCTGTTGTTCATGTACATTTTTACTGTTTTTAAAACTTTGTGTATGTGAAGCACTCAAGCCACTTTTCCTATGAATTAAGAACGTGGATTGATGTGGTACAGCGCAGTCTCTTGTACTAATGTACCTATCTTTCTGAGTAGCTGACATAAACAGTACCCTGGAACCTTTATAGGGTTGCCAGCTCTGGGTTGGGAAATTCCTGGAGATTTTGGGGGAGGGTGGAGTCTAGGGAGGGCTGGGTTTAGAGAGGGAGGGGCCTCAGTGGGGTATAATGCCATACAGTCCACCTTCCAAATCTTACAACAAAAGAAGAGAGGCAGGCTTTTGAAAAACAACTGCTTACTGCCTTTTAACCCAAAGGAATGTGCTGTGCCCCTTCTTTAAGGTTTTGCATCACTAGGCTTCCCACCAATTTTAATTTTCAGCCCAGGCTTCTCTGTCAGTCGAAAGCATCTTCTCTAAACACAACAGCTGACTTCCTCTGCTTTTTCTGTCCTCCCTAATAGCTTCGATGTCAGACAGTGAGATAGCTGTGGACCTTGGGTAGATTAGTATTTTCGGTTGGTTCTGCCCTTTGACCACTCATTCTGTCTTTACATCCCATCTATGGTAACCTAAAGGTTAATCACCTGCTCTGCAGAAGATATACCAGACTGCTGGGGTGGAGTTAAAACATCATTAAGCTTGGTTTCTACCAGAAGGCTGTGTCTGGTCTGTGTTCCAAGACCTCATTTTAAGCTAGGCCCAGCTTACAACACTACGCCTTTCCAGATCTGTGCCTTCCATATAGCGTTGCCAGTGCCACCTCTGGGTGGGGAAATACCTGGAGACTTTGGGGGTGGAGCCTGGGGAGGGCAGGGTTTGGGGAGGAGAGGGACTTCAGCAGGGTACTAAGCCATAGAGTCCACCCGCTAAAGCAGCCCTTTTCTCCAGGAGAACTGATCTCTGTTGCCTGGAGATCAATTGTAACAGGAGATCTCCAGTTACCACCTGAAGATTGGCAACCCTATTTCTATAAGGAGGCCATCCTAGACAGTACAAATGGCTAGCTTACTACATTGCCAGCTTGTCTGTATTATTATACATGGGGATGCCCATTTTTACTGCCGCAGGTTCTCTTTGGGGTGAATACAAGTTTGTCTACCAAAGTGGTAAAGCTTTTGCTAATTCCGAGCCTGGTAGCCCAGTCATTTATATTACAAATACTATGCAAGACTATGGTTTATTTCCACGTGTGCCATCGGGGGGGGGGGGGTCATCTTATATTCACATACAAGTTAAGGTTATGTCCAGTAATAATGCTTGGTGTGTATAACATTTTTGAGGAGGGGGTCATCTTGCGCTCAGGGTCATTTACCTTTCCAGAAAATATGGTATGTCAGGTGTGAAGGTGTGTTTCCATACTGCAGAGCCATACTGATTAGAGGGGATTCTTAGGCTTCTCCTTGATGTGGCTGGTCTTTTCTCCCATCTTAGTGATTCCTTTGCTTCCTTTGTTTGGCGTTTTCTTGGTATTTGTAGAGATTTTAGTCCTTATATCCACACCACCACAATGTCTGTCTTAGGAAGAGGCCCAGGTAAGATGTGGTAGACTGTTCTTAGATCTATCCCACTTACTATGGGGAAACTTAATGTCATGATTAAACAATATTTGCTAGATAATGAACATCAAGAGCTGATTAGCTGTACTACTGGCACATGTTCCCCCTTGAGGGTAGGGATTCCTGTCCAAGGATCTATAGCAGAGTATTTCCTCTGTGTAACCATTCCATGTTTTCGAATAGCTTTTATGTTAGCTTGTTTTAATGTACTGGCTGTACTGACTGGGAGGTATTGTAAAATCCCATATGGGGATAGACTATGTCCTTGTGTTGTCAATGGAATAGAAAGTCTGGATCATATCCTTTTGCATTGTTCTTACTACTGTGATCTCCGAGCCTCATTCCTGGAGCCATAATTGAGAGACCATGGAAATCAATCTGATGAGTGGAAGGTACTCTCTTTACTCTCCAATTGTCGTGTAGTAACTATGGATATGGTGGCTAAATTTCTGTACTTCACTGCCAAGAGGAGAGCTGGTATCAATAAGTGCCAATGATTATTGCTATTTTCAAGCCTGTTTATGATGCTGTGATATGCCATTAAAGGTGTTTGTTGTTTAAAAAGTTGTCATGTCCCTTTCACACCTGATTTGCATGTCAGGCCCCACTGAATTAGCATCTTGTGGTTTAAAGTGTTGAACTAGCATCTGGGAGACCCAAGTTCAAAGCCCTCTTATGCCATGGAAGCTTGCTGGTTGATTATGGGCAGTCAACTCTCACAGCCTAATCATGTTCACTAGGTGGCTGTTGTGGAGTCAAAATGGAGGGAGGGAAGAATAACATAGACCATCCTGAGATCTTCGAAGCAATGGTAGGATAAAATATACTAAATAAATGTATTGTGTGCTTTCATAGTTGCTACCTAGTTCCAGAGTACAAGAAGATGAGATGTGGGTTGCCAACTCTGGGCTGGAAAATTCCTAGAGATTTGGGGGTGGAGCTTGGAGAGGGTTTGGATATGAGAGGACCTCAGCAGTGTATAAAGCCATAGAGTCCACCCTCTGAAGCAGCAGTTTTCTCCAGAGGAACTCATCCCTGTAGTTTGGAGATCAGTTGTAATTGTGGAAGATCTCCAGGCCCCACCTGGAGGTTGGCAATCCTAGATATAAGACTTATATGTTGTTGGTCTAAAAAGCCTTTTGGTGGGAGTGTAATCCGTATTTTTAGACAACTGCTGTCTGTCCTGCCTGAAAATGCCACATCCTGTGCAGAAATCCGCTCTCAAGTTGTTATGGCTACTTGCCTGGAACAATTTTGCCATAAGCTAGAAACTAGAAAAGGCCCAGGAAGGTTTGCAAAAGACAAATGGCCCCAACTCTTTTCAAGGCCAGGAAATGCAAATGGCTCCCATAATTCGCTTTGCCCACCTGCTGAGACATTCATTTGAGAGAGGGATGTGGGTAGTGTGTGGCATATGTCAAAAAAAACCCCAGGAACTGTGGGAGAGGCTACAGAAAAGTGATCTGGAATTTTTGCTCTGAGAAGCTTAAATCATGCCTTTGATACGAAGTTGTTGAAAACTTTGGGAATATTATGGATTTTTAATTTTTCTTGTAATTTTTTCCCTCTTGAAGGACAGTTAGCCAGTCCTCCAAAACAGAGAATGTAGGTCTCATGAATCCAGAAAACATCAGGTCTTACTAAAAGAGAAGAGAAAAACAAAATCTCACAACAACACACAGAGCTCTGTCTATTGAAAAAAGACTTGGCAGGGTTCAGCGGTGGCAGAACAACTCCAAGCGGTACTAAGGGACGTGCCCGGAGTGGACAAATCATGCTAATTGTGTGCGAAAGGGACTGAAAACCAAACCCAAAATGAAGAGGGGAAGGCAAGTCTTGTCCAGAGTTCTCAGTGCTCCGGGTTTCGTGCAGTTAGCTTGCCTTTTTATAATCTACACAGGTAGGAAAAGGACACTCTTTATAAAGCTTTTGGGAAGGGTGGGGAGCGAGGTGGGGAGCGAGAGGGGATGAGGTTCGGTTCAGATGCTGGAAGCCTGCGGGCATGTGTTGCTCAGATCCTAGGCAAAGAGGTGAAGATCCTTCAAGTGGCAGCTCTGAACACCTGCCGTTCCCCCTCATTTAGGAAGGCTCTGGATTCCTTGCGATTTGGCATATCAAGAATTAATTAATCAAGGAACTCTTTTTGGAGCAGATAATTGATCTGTGCCTCTGAAATTGAGGCTGGAGGGGCTGGATGAACATTTGGAGTCCTTGGAGCATCATGTAGAGTCTGAACAAGTTTTAAAAATAAAACATGTTTATGCAAGGATGAGTTGCCCGAGAGACCTGGTATCCAATGGTGGTCAGCTGCAAATACAAAAAAAAGGTTATGATAGAGCCCATGTTTTGATTGCCCACCTAAAATTTTGGCATCAGGGTTTAAAACTCAAGAAATATGTTTATAAGGACCTGAGAGCAAATAATTTTCCCTGGAAGTGCTGTCCTTTTGTTTTGTGTGCATGAGCATTTTAAATAAACCCAGTTCCTTCAGGAAATTATCGGTGGTGCAGTTGTGTTGTAGTGGCAGAGAGACTGTGATGAATCGAAGTCCCTAGTTCAAATCTTACTGCTGTTCCTCAAATTAACATGTTCAGATATGTAACAAATATATATGTTTACGTAATTTTGGCATCAGGGTTTAAAACTCAAGAAATATGTTTATAAGGACCTGAGAGCAAATAATTTTCCCTGGAAGTGCTGTCCTTTTGTTTTGTGTGCATGAGCATTTTAAATAAACCCAGTTCCTTCAGGAAATTATCGGTGGTGCAGTTGTGTTGTAGTGGCAGAGAGACTGTGATGAATCGAAGTCCCTAGTTCAAATCTTACTGCTGTTCCTCAAATTAACATGTTCAGATATGTAACAAATATATATGTTTACGTAATTTCTGATAGATATGCTGATCTTGGATCGTACTGCTGTTTTGAACTTTGGGCAAGCTATTCTCTCACCCTCCTCTGCCCCCCCCCCCCCATTTGCAATATATGGATAAAAATACAATCCTGCCTTGTAGGGCTGTTGTGAGAGTAATAAAAAGGTTATGTATTTCTAGCATATTAAATTTAATGCAGAAGTAAAGTTGTTTTGGGGACCTACATCCGACTGAAAGCGAGAAATGGGGTTTCACAGCTACTAACTTGACTTAGCTGCAGATGTAAAGGAGTTTTGAAGCAGTGGAAATTATACAATTTGGGTGCGACACAGTGACACAGTGAAGTAGCCAGCAGATTTGTGATGTCTTAGACATAAAAATATGTCTTCTAAAAGAGAAGGTCCAGCCTTATAGTCCAGTTTAGCCCAGTCTCATCAGAGTATGGAAGGTGAGTGGATGTGAGGTTCCCAAGGAAGACAAGGGTTGCTGTGCAGAGGAAAGTGATGGTTAACAGCCACTGCTCATCTCTTGCCTACAGAACCGCATGATCCAAGGGTTGCCATGAGTCACTTGCGACCTGTTGATATGCAATTATTATTATTAAGAGGGAAGGCAACACTCATTTTGCATTTAAGGTTTTCATCTCAGTGTAGCTCCCCAGATAACAAACCTTATAAAAATGATCTTTTCCATATAATTTGTTCTCTATCTCTCTGCCTTCCCCTCCTCTGTGATTCCCCCTCTTGGCTCCTTTTTGAGAAAGGTATGGGGGGATTTAACTGCCCTAGCTCTACTCAGGGGAGGACTTGGGGAAGGCGGGGGGGGAATCTATGGATTTTATTAAAGGTTCCCTAATTGTCCTCTGATAATTTGAGCACTTGTCTACTCCAGTTATGAAGAATAACTTTACCATGTAATTCTACTATACATTGTTCCAGTGGCCATCAAGAGAGCTTGATGGGGTATACCTTTTTGAAAACGGCGTTGTCTCATGAGAACCAAGATGGAGAGGCCGGGATGGGTTTAGCTGCATTGGCTTCCCCCTGCCCTCATTTAATTGAGGGGGCCTTTCTTGGCATTATGTTTTGCTAATGCTAATCTTTCTTTCTTGCTCCTTAAGGGTGTACAGTGGTGATGGTCCCAGAATTTCTCTCTGTTGTGCAGTGAGTGTGCCCGGAACACTGTGTCCCTGGCTTTTCAGCTGCACAAAGCCAAATGAAGAAGTATTTCTCTTCCCAGAACAGGCAGGGCTTTCCCCTCTCCTTTTTGTGCCTTCTTGTATTGTGAACTCTATAACTAGCACTGAGGTCCACTTAATACTTCACCAAATTCCTACATGGATGGTGCTTCTGTATTGGAATTCATGAGAGATCTTGCCAGAAGATTGGTATACAAGTGAGTCTTGTGTGCTGTTTGCCTATTCTAGCAGCCTGCAGTCTGTTGGGGCTTAGTGTGCATATATTGCAATCATAATGTATTTTGCATACAATTTTTATGTTGGAAGTGTTCTAGAGGCGTGAAAGTTTTGTTAATCTGAAAAGTGGAGCTGGCAGTTCATTGCAGTGTACTTGAAATGAAGGCACAGGATGATCCAGAGAGGCATGCAGCATGTGCTCTGTGCCCCCTCCCCCAAACAACACTACACTGGAGAGAATAAATCTGATTTGAACATAGTGTCTGATATGACTTTTCCTTATCGACACACCAGCAACGTGGGCTTGAAACTATGAGAGCTGGGTTCAAATGCCATATTCAGCATGGGCTCATTTTGTAGGTTATATCATGTCTTGAAGCCTAATTGTTTGCTAGTCCTATAATAATTTTTTTTGGCTAGTACTATAATAATAACAGCAATCTCATCCTAGGGATTTTGTAAGGATAAAAGATAATACAAATCACAAAGCATTTTGCTAATTAAAAGCACTATATACCAGGTGGGCAGAACTGGGTAGAGAAGGGTCCAGAATTGCTGTTCATAAATTTGAACTAAATCTGTGAATTAATCCATACGTTTATTTTTATGTTACTTCTAGTCTGCCTTTCTCACTAAGACTGAAGATGGATTACAGAGAGCAAGTCAATACAGTCATAGACTCATAGAATCCAGGGTCATCTAGTCCAGCCCCCTGCACACTGCAGGAAATTCACAAATACCTCCCCCCCCACACACACACACATACACCCAGTGATCCCTGTTCCTTGTCCAGAAGATGACAAAAAACCTCCAGAATCCCCGGTCAAACAGGCATGGAGAACAATTGCTTCCTGACCCCAAAGTGACAATCAGCATTTCCCTGGGCGTGTAAGAGAGGGCCATGAGAACTAAGCACTGATGCAACCCTTCCTGCCCTCCCTCTCATGATCTGCCCAAGTTCACAGAATCAGCATAGCTGTCAGATGGCCATCTAGCCTCTGCTTAAAAACCTCCAAAGAAGGAGAGCCCACTACCTCCTGAGGAAGCCTGTTCCACTGAGGAACTGCTCTGTCAGGCAGTTCTTCCTAATGTTCAGCCAAAAAACTCTTCTGATGTAATTTCAATCCACTGGTTCTGGTCCGATCTTCTGGGCCAACAGGAAACAACTCTGCCCCATCCTCTATATGACAGCCCTTCAAGTACTTGAAGATGGTTATCATATCACCTCTCAGTCATCTCTTCTCCAATCAACAGGATGGTGTGTGTGCGTTAAGTGCTGTCAAGTCACTTCCAACTTATGGCAACCCTTTGAATTAACCTCCCAAATATCCTGTCGTTAACAATCTTGCGCAGGTCTCGCAAACTGAGGGCCCTCATGGCTTCCTTGATAGATTCGCTTTGTCTCCTGTTGGGTCTTCCTCTTCTCCTGCTGCCTTCAACTTTTCCTGGCATTATTGTCTTTTCCAGTGACCCATGTCTTCTCATAAGGGGACAAAAGTATGATAGCCTCAGTTTAGTCATTTTAGCTTCTAGGGAGAGTTCAGTCTTGATTTGGTTTAGAACTCGCTTATTTGTCTTTTTTGGCAGTCCGCCAGATCCATGAAATTCTCCTCCAACACCACATGATGTTCAATGAACAAAACAATTGGGTTTGTATTGTGGAAATTTGGAACCAACCAAAAATCTGAAAACAGAACTCGAACAAAACATAAGTATTAATATTAAAGTATTAATATTAAACAATCCAAAAATTACATAGCAGGAACCTACTTACGGCAAACAGGCAGTGCAAGCTAAACCTTGACCTAGCAGCTTTCTAAATATAACCTTTCTCATTTCTTTGCAGAGTCACAAATGCATTTCAGATTTCAGTCCCATCAAACTCTCCCCCCAAATTAGTTCACCACACACACAAAAATACTGGGGGGTGTATAGGCAGGACCCCCTCACTTCATAGTCTACCATTGTGCTGTGATAAATACAGGCTTCCGGTACCAGTTTATGGCACGTCCTGCCTTCCTGGGCTGACCGTTGCTTGGGTAATGCCTGGCAATTTGCAGCTGGTGATTCAAGGTGCTAGCCTTGTTCTTTTGTTCCCATGAAGTCATGAATAGGTATGCCTGTACGTTCCGGTTGCCACTCAATATTAGGAACTGTTGGAGCCGGCAAGCAAAGGCATATGCAAGGAAATGTCTTCTTTGTGAATAGGGCCATTCATCCTTTGGGATGGCCCTCTTTTGCACTCAGATTTGGGAGACAGACATGTGCCATCCTACTTCTTGTGCGTGGAATATTTATTTAGAGCATTTGGGAAGTGCAGAGCAGAATTCTGGTTTCTATGGCACTGAGGTATAAGAATTGTAGGGCTTTGATTCAGCTCCTAAAAAGGTGATAAAGTTATGCGCAGGGTAGAAGAAATGGAAAAAGAGCCTTTTCTCCTCTCTAGTTAAACACTGGAATTCAGGGCATCCAGTGTGGTTGATGGGCCGATTCAGGGTTGCTGGGTCCCCCTGGCCACCAGTAGGAGAAAGGGGGTAGGGTTGCCAGGTCTAGGTTGGGAACCTTCTGGAGATTTGGGGATGGAGCCTGGGGAGGACAGAGACCTCAATGAGGTCCAGCGCCATAGAGTCCACCCTCCAAAACATCCATTTTCTACAGGGGAACTGATCTCTGTAATCTAAAAATGAGCTGTAATTCCAGGGGATCTCCAGGTGCCACCTGGAGGCTGTCATCCTAAACCACTGGTTAAAAGGAGATTAGGTTAATTAATAAAGAATTGGCTCATTAATGGATGTTAGCCATGATGGCTAAATAGATGCTCCAAATTCAGAGACAGTTTTACCTTTTTACTAGCTGTAGTGGGGTGGGCAAAGGGGAAACCTTGTATGCCTTTCAGGGCATGACTGGCCAGGGTCTGAAACAGGATGCTGGACTCAACAGACTTCTTGTTTTAGGGCTGACAATTCCAGGTCAGGAAATTCCTGGAGATTTTGGGGGGAGGGGTGAAGGCTGGGGTTTGGGGCAGGAAGGACTTCAGTGGAGTATAATGCTATAGAGGCCACCCTCCCAAGCAGCCATTTTCTCCAGGGAGACTGGTCCTCAGCAGTCTGGAAATAAACTGAAATTCCAGGAGATCTCCACCCCCTACCTGGAAGCTGGCAACCCTACTTGGTTTTATTCAGCATGGTTCTTTTTTACATTCCACCCAGGAAATTGAGTTGTTATTGAAGAAACAGTTGGGGGCATTGCAGTGCCTGCAGTCAGCAAATTGGGAACCTTTGTGCTAGCTGAGGCTTTTTTTTTTTAAATTTCAAAGATACACTTTTGAAAAAGAGATTTCCCCCAAGGCTGTGTGCTTCAAATACATGTTCCAGTGCTTTATTTTATACATTTAAATCATTTGTTAGCTGCCTTTCTTCCTTACGGTGTTCAAGGTGGTTTATAACATAAACAGATCACATAAAATTACATAAGATTAAAATTTAAAATCACAGTGTAGGACAGTTTTAATCAAATGCGGTCCTAAATAAAGCCTTCATCAACTGCTTCCTAAAGACTGAAAGTGAGGGGGCCAGGCACACCTCCCTGGGGCGGATGTTCAAGAATTGTGTGACTGCCACTGAAAAGGAGCTTCTTTGATCGATGGGACAGTCAGGAGGGCCTGTCCCTGTGGTCTTAATTCCCGGGCGACATATGGGAGAAGACAGTATTTCAGAGACACTAATCTCAAGCCATGTAGGGCTTTAAAGGTCAAAACCAAGAGTTTGGATTGGGCGTGGGAGTGAATTGGTAGCCAGTGTAATTGCTGTAGTATCAAGGTCATGTGTTCCCAATACCTGGCCCCAACCAGTAGCCTATCCTCAAGTGTTTTGCACTAGCCGTCCACTCTGAACATTCTTCAAGGGTAGCCCCAAGTAGAGTGCATTGCAGTAGTCCAGTCTAGATGTAACTAAGGCATGGATCACTGTGGCTAGACCTGACACAGCTGACATACCAGCCAAAGGTGAGCAAAAGCTCTTCAGGCCTCTACAGCCGCCTGTTTTTCTAAGGTGACGACTCTGTCAAATTGCACTCCCAAGCTACAAACCTGGCTTTTCAAGGGAAGAATAACTCCATACAAGTTTCTGGTCTGCATTTCTACTAACCCCGAAAATCTCTGTCTCGTCAAGATTAGATTTCAAACTTAAACCCTTTCTCCCTTCATTTATTGAGACAAGTATGCCATCCTTTCCCACAAAACTTATCAGTCAGTAAATCTGTCTTGCCAGTTTGCAAACCTTTGAGAAGCAATTCTGTGACTATGTATAGGAAATAGGTTAGACTACAAGCATGCTTCTGATGCTGAGCCCACTTACTTTCCTTAACAGATTCACCGCCTTATGATTCTGAACTTCCAAAGAATGTAAAAGTGAAGAAAAAGTTCACACTTGAATCTCTGTCCTCTGTCTCATATCCTAAAAAACTCAAGTCTAGGCCCAAACTAGCCTGATCTCATCAGATCTTGGAAGCTAAGCCAGGCCAGTCCGGTTAGTACTTGGAAGGGAGGCCACCAAGAAAAGAGCTCTTTTCCATCTGCTAAAAACTGCTTTCTGTTTTGCTATCGAGTTGCAGCTGACTTACGGCAACCTGATAGCGTTTGCAAAGCAAGAGGTGTTGAATGGTGGCCTACCTCTGGATAGCCACTTTTCAATCTAGCCATTATAGGAGGCTGCAAAACTGTCTCCCAAGACGAAGTCTCAGCTCTCCCATCTTTAAATTTGAATGCTTGAAACAACGTGTTCTCATGCAAGATTTTCCTTCAGCGTATGAGAAGGCTAGATTGAGAAGGATCTCTTTGGCTTCATATCCACTCTTTTGCAATAAACTAAATATGGATTGTGGAGCATAATCAGTCAGGAGAGCCCATATGGCCTCATGGATAGAATTTTGAACAATATTTCAGAGACCTGAGTTCAAATGTTGACCTTGCCAAGTGACCTTGGGCCAGTCATTTAACAATGCCTAAAATACCCCACAGGGTTGTTGTGATGAGAGGAGGAGAACCATGTTTGCCATCCCCTGAGCTCTTCAGAGAAAGTGTAGGATAAAGAGGTATAGGTTGAATAAATGCAGTTACTGTGGATATACAGGTTTATTTATTGTCACACACTCCCCAGGTCCCTGAACAATGAGAAGATCCAGGCATAGAATTGCCAGGTTTGGTTTCTTTTGCATGATAGTGCTGAAGGCTGATGATGCCTTTGTAAACAGGACTGCGGATAGCCACTGTGGAGCCCGAGACAGATTCCTTCTGGGGCCCCTTCTTACCAACCAGACCCAATCCAAACATTGTATGAAAACCAACTGTACAATTTGGTTTATTTACAAGAATAGAGGTAAAGTACTTATTTTATTATTTATTTACATTATTTATAGTCTGCCCTTCTCACATGCACTGTAGGCAGATTACACATGATTAGTCAGTACAGTCAACAAAATGGGATATTGAATAACTAATGCCTTAGAAGATTAGAAGATTGGGAACCATGAGAAAGAATGGGAGCATAGCATAAGTGTTAATATGACATATTAAGCGAGTGGAGGCAAAGAGTCATTCCTACCCTGCAGCAGATCTGTTGCGACAGCAAAACTCCAGAGGGAGACAGAAGGATCCCGCGTTCGCCTTCAGCCAGCTCCCAGATCACTTCCATTCTTTCTTCCAGAATCCACCTTGATGCCTGTCACTTGTAACATCAGGGAAATAACATTCCCAAGAGCTGTGGGGCCAGATTTGGCTTGTGAACATGGTGCGAGCTTCAGCCTTTCCTCCCATGGTGTTTTCCCAATCTGAAACAGCTGGGGGGCTATTGGCCCGTATGGGTGCCAGGTATTTCTCAACCCAGGGCTGGCAACCCTACCTGTGTGTTATCTACTGCTGCCTACCGTGCACTGTAAGCAGAGAGCAGCAATTGTTAAGCCCATGTACATTGCTGAGAGGGCTTGCAGGTAATAGAACACACTGACACAGCAGGAGGTTTAAGGAAGCAGGTTTTGCTATAGACTGGGTGGGAATGTAAATTTAAATGTGGTTGCCAGCCAGTCCTTCCTTCTCAGTCCTAAATGTGAGCAGACCCTGATTGTTAAAGCAAAATAGAACTTCAGCAAGAATAGACTAGGGCAGGGGTTCCCAAACTTCTGGAAGTAGGACCTGCTTGTAAACGTATAGTACTTCTGGGGAATCATCTGCAAACTGTTCCTTCCCTGACACAAAATGCAAGGATCTTACTAGCTGACACTGAGTAAGTGTATTTTATTATAAGTATTTTTTATTATAAATATCTTTTCATGCAGTAGATTCTGGATGGACAAAAGGAAATACTTCTTTGCATGACAAATGACTAAAATGTGGAATTCACTGCCAGAGGATGTAGTGATGGCATAACGAGCTTTACAGGGGGATTAGATAGACTTGTCCTCCATGAATCTATCAGTGGCTACTAGCCACGGTAACTAAATGGAACCTCCATATTCAGAGGCAGTAAACCTCTGAATCCCGGTGCCAGGAGGCAATATCAGGGGAAGGTGTCAGCCTGTATGCCCTGTTGTTGGACCTCCAGAGGAACTAGTTGACCAATATGTGAGACGGAATGCTGGACTAGATGCACCGCTTTTCTGATCCAGCAGGGCTCTTCTTAGGTTCTTAGGTTAAGTATTTATAAATATATAGTATTATTGAGCAATGGGCTATTTTCATGGCCACTTCTCACATTGCTACATACTTCCCAGAATTTTCCAGTGAGTTCCCAGAGCCTCTTTCCCCAGCTCACCTTGTTCCTCCCTTCCTGGCCTTGTGCCTAGGGTTGCCAAGTCCAGGTTGGAAAATACCTGGGGACTTTGGGGGTGGAGCCAGGAGAAGGTGGGGTTTGGGCAGGGGAGGGGCCTCAGCATGGTACAATGCCATAGAGTCCACCTTTCAAAGCAGCCATTTTCTCCAGGGGAGCTGATTTCTGTCAGCTGGAGATCAGTTGTAAAAGCGGGAGATCCCCAGGCCCCACCTGGAAGATGGCAACCCTACTTGTGCCCCATATGTGAGATAAATCAAATAGAACAGGAGTCCAGTGGCACCTAAAGGACTGAACAGTTTGTTCCTACATAAGTTTTCATGAGTCAGAGCTTCCTTCAGCTGTATACGAGTATTAAGTTGGTGCTTTCATATTAGAGAGAGAAAGAGAGACTCCAGTTTTGGGTCCTGATCCACAGTTTGAGAACCACTGGTTTAGGGCTTGCTTGTACTGAAGGAACATCCTGTTTCTCATCTGAGTCAACCTACATATGCTCTGTTTTCTTTTACTTGTTTATTTAGATGCTTATTATTGGGATATTTGGTTAATGTAGAGTTTTGCCCAGTCACAGAAGCGTGATACTGAGGGCACTAATTAAATCATAGGACCATTGAGCTGGAAGGGATCTCCAGTGTCCTAGGAATTGTATTGTAAAAAAGGTAAATTTCATTTATTAAGGTTGATCCAGTTCACAGTCAGATTGCAGTCAAAAGAAGAGGAAGAAACCTAATCTAAAGAGTATTTTCCCCATTCACAAATGGCCAGCTTGTCCAGCATCATGTGTGTGGGAGTATGAGGGCATTGTATCTACAGGAGACACCTGCAGAGACATGTGTCTCCATGGAAGGCCATGTGAAGTAAGAGGACAAAGCGAGAGAGGAGGGGTCAGAGGGCAGCTCCCAGGTTAAGAGAAAGAGAGGCATCCTATTTAAGGAGATAACACCTATACATACTTAGAGTGATGTAGTCCCCCTAATGTCCAGGTATGCTGAGTTGTTCACTTGAATACTTATACCCCACTTTTCTCCTCAATGGGTACCCAACACAATTCTCTCAATTCCTCCATTTTATCCTCTCTACAATGCTCTGAGGTAGACTTTAGAGATTGTAACTGTCCCAAGATCACCTGGTCAGCTTCCGTGGCAGAGTAGAAATCTGAACCTGGGTATCCCAAATCCAGTCTGCCACTCTAGCCACTATACCATCCTCTCTCTGCTCTTTAGTTTTCTAGATGCCCACAAATACTTCCAATTTTTATTTTCACTCTTTGCCTTGCTGAACTTTGGGTTGGGGGCTCTTGAATCACCACCTTACAAACCTACATCCCCCCTACAATAACTGGGGGAGACTGGTGGAACCACCATTTTCCACTTTTCCTCACTAGAAAGCTAGAGCGGAATGACATTTTAAAAAAACCCTGATAGCAAGCCCCAAAGTCACACACAAACACAGTTCTGTAATTAGACTTTGCTGAGATACCCAGTAAGTAATCTGCCAGTCCAATCAGTACAGCTATTAGGTAGCCCTCAGTATTGTATGAATTCAGTGTCTACCAACAACAGGTACAAAATGAGGAAGCAGGTATCCTATTAGATGAATGTTTTCTGTGAAATAGCTATGATTGGAGAAAGACAGGTGGGACTGGCCCTTCCTGATATCATATCCTGTCTTCATCTTTAAATTCTCAGTGGATGGAAATTACAGCTATGAGGAATGCAACGGAGACATTTCCCAAGGAAATTCTGCTAACATAAAAGCGTTTGCAACATTTGAATTAATATTCTATCTGGTGTTTTGTTTTGAGACCCCCCCCCCCACAGCTACGGATGCCATCAGAGACAGAGGACTTAGGCCGCCTCCACCCAATCAAGCATTCTGTGTATGGCTTTCATTGCCACTGTGAAGGCAGAGGCATGTGTGTTGGAAACCAAGGTTCCATCGGTTGAAGTTCTCTGCAGACTTTCCCATCTTTCCCCCCGCATGTTCTGCTGGCAGCCTGCACCAGCTCTTCGGGGCATACTTGTCAGACTGCCAAGGCAACTTGCCTGCCACCCCCTTTTTGTTTTTCATGCATATGCTATAGCACTACAACAGCTCTGTTGTGTGTGTCAAGTGCTGTCATATCACAGCCAACTTTTAGCTACCTTATTTATTTATTATTTTGATTTATAGCTTGCCTTTCCTGCAAGTGGGCTCAGGGCGGCTCACAACAACAAACACAATACAATCTTAAAATAGGTCAAGAAAGAATAAATAACAATGTTATTTATTATTATGGGATTTTCAAGGCAGTTCATTCAACAGAGGTGATTTGCCATTGCCTTCCTCTACAGAGCCTTCCTTGGTGGTCTCCCATCCAAGTACTGGTCCTGCTTAGCTTCTGGGATCTGATAAGATTGGGCTATACTATACCATTCCACATCCCAGGACAGCTCTATTAGCATTTAAAATAAGTGGCTATAGATCATTGTAAGGCTATAACAATTACCAGTGTTTCCTCTAGGCTGACTTAGTGTGAGTTAGCTTACAGTTTTTTAGCATCTGGCTCCCACATTTTTGTCTTAGCTCAGGAAGGATGGCTCCAGAGCAAACTAATTAATAAGAAGCCAAATTGCCTGCTCACAACTTTAATGCCAGTAGCTCACAAAGTAGAATGTTTGCTCACAAGACTCCACAGCTTAGAGGGAGCATTGGCAATTACCAGTTTTCTTTTGCAAAAGCTGTCCAGTGGTACCGCATGAAAGAATGCTGGGGATACGGTGCCATGAGAGGCTGATGGTGGGCAAATGATGCCTACGTGGGCGTGATCTTTGCAAGACAGGAAAACATGCGCCATTCCTTCCAGACAGCATGCCAATGCACTTGGAGTGTGTCCTTTCCAAAATGACTGCAGTAAAAGCATGTTTGGGACAGAGTGTAGTGAGGTCAGTAACAGCCCGGAAACAGGATGGGTAGAGCACATTGTGTGGGATTTCCCTCCCCAAAATGCTCCAGTTTGGAAGCCAAGGCAGAGAAGATCTCCTCTCAGCACAAATGAAATAAGAACAGAAGCCAAAGACTGGCACTGCTACACCTGCCTTTGAATTTGACTGGAAGGGAGGGAATGCCATTTATAGAAGGCGGGCACTTCAGTGCACGTGTCCTGCCTGGTGATCTCAGGATCCTTTAACTCTTTGGCCTTCCACAGTGAGTGACTGTCCCCATAAAGAATTAAATGGGCCAAGACAGTAGCTATGTATGAGAAAGGCAGAAATCCTTTTATTTTAAGAACAAGGATGAATTTGTCCTGTGCTGATGAAATTACTATATTATTGTAAGTTATGAGCAAGAGACTAAATCACCAAGGATGCTTTAAAAATGGCTTATTTTTAATAAGGTTGAATGTACTCAAGGTTGGACCTACTTAAATGTACTCAAGACTAGACCTACTGAAACTTTTGTTCTCCGGCCTCAACTTTAATTTAAAATGGTGCCTTTTGGGTTGCTGAAGTATGACTACCATTTCATAGGGTGGCTTGGTTGGTCTGCAATGGAATAGTTAGATCCGAGCTTACGCCCTGAAAATCTTGTTGGTTTCTTAGGTGCTGCTGGACTCAAATCTAACTGAAGCATGACTTTTTCACTTCTTAGTGTCTTTTAGCATCTCTTGGTCCGTCATGTTTCGGATAAGTATATTAGTTACCCAGTTATCCTCTTCTATGCATATTTTCATTATTACTCTTGTATCTAACAGTAAAGTGGGTGGCCCAATTACAAAAGCAATAAAGCCAAGCCACTTGCAGACTAGATAGGAATTGCTTTATAACAGATGGTTCCCCAGATATGCATAAAAATATGACTTTCTAAAAGACCCCACCTTAAAATGGTCTGGTGATGACTGAGTATGCTGTAGAAAGCAGGATTATTGGGAGTGGTTGAGAATTAGTTAAAGGATGAGTAATAAAGGAGGGGGAGTTGGTCTGCTCTAAATGCTTAGAGGATTCTGCAGTGGGACATTTGGATGCATGTGAAATTTCCTAGTCATGTATTTTCTGGCAGGCTTCCAGCCTGTTCCCTCTGACAGAAGACTTCATGTCTGAATGGCTATCAAAAGTTAGCAGCTGCAGCCCACCTGCAGACAAAGTCAGGATATCTCAGGGGATTGCCGAAGGAGAGCCAACTTTGTGTAGTGGTTAAGAGTGGTAGACTCTAATCTGGAGAACTGGGATCGATTCTCCACTTCCCCACTTGAAGCCAGCTGGGTGACCTTGGGCAAGTCACAGCACTCTCTGCCTAAAAAAAATAAGCATAGCTCGCCACCTAGTGATGTCAAAAAAGAGCTACAGCTTAAGGCAGCCAAACTCTCCTTTGGGATCTCCTGGCTATTCCACACACACCATATGATAATTTATCGAGACATGCAGAAAAAGTTAGTTTGTAGACTAAAAACAACTCTCTCAAAAACCGCCTGATGAAGACTGAACAAGTTAATTGCCCTGGAAATATTGAAAATATTTGAGAGCAACGCTCCCTCGAAGCTGTGGAGTCTTGTGAGCAAAGATTCTACTTTGTGAGTTAGTGGCCTTAAAGTTGTGAGCGAGCAATTTGGCTACTGCATAAATTAGTTTGCTCTGGAGCCATCCTTCCTGAGCTAAGACAAAAATCTGTGAGCTGGAGGCTAAAGATCTGTAAGCTAGCTCACACTGACTCAGCTTAGAGGAACACTGCTTGAGAGTTATTTAAAGGGGAAGACTGGCCTATGTGTAAGAACATATATATTTTAAATTTTATTTAAAGCATTTATATCCTGTCTTATCTCCTTGGACTCAAGGTGGCCTATATCCTGAAGGGGAGGGTTTTGGGTCCAGTGGGAATTTAATAACTATTTATCTGCCCGCCCCCCATGAGCCCCCAATTTGTAACCAAACTGAGCCCACATATTTACATGCATGTGTAAGCCCTTTCTGCATTGACAGATGTATGTCCCATTTCTCGTTAAGAACATAAGAGCCCTGCTGGATCAGACCAATAGTCCATCTAGTCAAGCATCCTATCTCACACAGTAGCCAACCAGTTCCTCTGGACAGCCAACAACAATAGGGCATAGATGCTGAGGCCTTTCCTTGATGTTATCTCCTGGCTCTGGGAGTCAGAGGTTTAGTGCTTCTGAATGTGGAGGTCCCCCCCAGTCACCATGGCTAGTAGTCACTGATAGACCTATCCTCCACGAATCTATCTAATCCCCTTTTAAAGCTGTTCGTTCCTGTGGCTATCAATATAGCTTCTGGTAGCCAATTCCACATTTTAATCACTCTGTGTAAAGAAATATTTCCTTTTGTCCATCCTTAACCTACTGCCCATCAGCTTCATTGGATGCACATGGGTTCCACTATTCTGGGAGAGGGAGAAAAAAACGTTTTTTTCAACTACACCCCATTCATAATTTTATAAACCTCTATCATATCCCCCCTAAGTTGTTTCTTTTGTAAACTGAAAAGTCCCTGAAACTTCAGTGTTATCTCATAGGGAATGGGCTCCAACCCCCTAATCATCTTGGTTGCCCTCCTCTGTACTTTTTCCAGCTCTGCAGTGTCCTTTTTGAGATATAGTGACCACAACTGTACAGGGTATTCCAAATGTGGCCTCACCATAGGCCTATACAGGGGCATTACAATTATCAGCTGTTTTATTCTCAAACCCTTTCCTAATAACCCTAACATAGAGTTTGCGTTTTTCACTGCTGCAGTACACTGGGTTGACACCTTCATTGAGCTATTCACTATGACCCCAAAATCTTTTCCCCTCACAGTCTCAGTATGTTTATAACATTTGGTAGGGTTACCAACCTCAAGGTGGGGGCTGGAGTTTTCCTGGAGCTACAACTGATCTCCAGACTACAGATATCTATTTCTCTGGAATAAATAGCAGCTTTGAAAAGCAGACTCTGTGGTAGGCTTGCCATTTGACTGCCCACAATGGGCAAACACATGCCCTTGACCCCACTCCCCCCCCCCCCTGTTTTAAGGAACTAGAGAGGGGAAAGGAGGAAATAGCATTGATGGCGATGCTCTAGATATTTCTCCAATGTCTGTGGGAGGAGGAGAAGAGAAGAGATTGGATTTATACCCCGCCCTCCACTTGGAGTCTCAGAGCAGCTTAAAAACTCCTTTCCCCTCCCCACAACAGACACCTTGTGAGGTAGGTGGGGCTGAGAGAGCTCTGAGAGAAACTGCTCTTTTCAAGGACAGCTCTGACAGAACTATGGCTTGCCCAAGGTCATCCAGCAGCTGCAAGTGGAGGAGTGGGGAATCAAACCCAGTTCTCCCAGATTAGAGTCCGTGCACTTAACCACTACACCAAACTGTAGGGATTCCTACAGCATCATCTGGAAGTGACATCACATTCTCCAAGCCTGTACCTTGATGTGACTACACAGCCTCTGTGATGCTCTAGGAATGTCCCCCAATATCTAAGGTCTTTATCATAATGACAGGGAAATTCCTAGATCTTCACAGAGGCTGTGAGGTCTCATCCCCTGAAACACCCTGTTCCCCGGGCATCCCCCCCCCCCCCCCATCTCCCAGTATTTGCCAGTGCAAGCCTGGCCACCCTGCTCTGCGGTACCAAGTCTAGGAGAAACTAAAGTCCTAGAGTGACATCACATCCCCACTGAACTCCCTCCCCACACACCACCTTCAAATCTCCAGCAGTTTCCCAAGCTGGAGTTGGCATCCTCAGTGTGGAGAAGATTGTGTCACCTTGAAGCCCCCCAGGCAGCCTATGTCTTGAAACATCCCTCAATCCAAATAGCTACATTGAAGAACTACAGTCTGAATTTGTACAAATTTCTTGAAGTGATTAAATTGGGTTCAGAGGATTAGGGGCCCATAGCGACGTTCTTTCAGAAGTGGCCAGGGCTGAGAGACGTATCTAGGTGCGTCTCTAAGGAGAGAGCCATCCTAAAGGTCTCTCTGCTGAGTTGTACTTGGGCCGTGCCAAACCAGAAGCGCCACCGTCTAGGCTGGAAGGGCTCAGCTGTCTCTGCTGCCTTTGTGCTGTGGCTGATTATTCCATTTGCCAGGTCCTCGATGTAGCCCGGTGAATCACAAATGCTGATGTTCCTTTACACTGCAGCCTTTTAAACGTGGGCCAGAAAGGAACTAAGACCAACAACTGCGAGCTTTGTCCTCTGCTCCTGGCGATCTCTTTTTCTGCCCCCCAAAAGCTGGAGCTGGTGCCTAGGAGACCAATCCCCCCTCCCTTTTCCTGGAGGGAGTTACTGCTTAGGATACAAAATGTACTGAAAGAACCCAGCCTTCTGAACGGTCGGCCTGAACTGATGCCAGCACTTGAACTTTTTCCGTACACCCTTCCTCCTCTTGAAGAATAAATCTGATTCTGTCCATCGAGTCCTAGAAGTGGAAAAGTCCAAAAGAACATCTAGCCTAGCCAACCTGCTTGGTCTGTTAATGAGATCTTCTTGCAGGTCTGCCAGTATCACAGGTAAAATGGATATTTATAGGGAACAGAGCTTTTTCAATAGCTATCTCTCTCCACCTGTGGAATTCTTATTCATCTGAAATAAGCCAGATTTGTATGCTTGTTTTTGTCCTTTTGTTTCAGACAAGCTTTTGGTCCATTAGTGGGGTTTTTTTTTAATGGTGTGTGTGTGTATGTGTGTGTATGCATGTGCGCACGCATGCCTGGAAGTCATGGCTCACTTTGGGCAAATCCTAGTGGGGCTGGGAGGCAAGGACGTTCAGAGAGGTGGCTTGCTGCCTGCCTCTGCGTCACGGCCCTGGTACTCCTTGGAGGTCTCCCATCCAACTGTTTGCCAGGATTGGCCCTGCTTAGCTTTTGATTTTGATGTGATGTCCATCTTTTAAATAAATAACATACATTTTGATGGTTAACAGTTCAATAGCATATGACTCCACCATGTCTGGCTGGTTGAATCTGCCTGGCTGTGCCTGTTAATGGTTTGACTCTCCAGTGCTAGCAGAAGCAAACTGCACTGCAGAAGACTGAATCCCACAAGGGCTACTTCTCAGGAATTTCCTGAGAGGTCTTTGCAGAATATCCTGGTGCCCAGAAGCTCCTGTGTAGCCCATTCCTTTGGCTTTCTTTCTGGTCTTGCAGTTTATTTTTTCATATAGGTTTCTGGAGCATCAATATGGGGGCGGAAAGTAGCATCAAGTCATAGCTGATCTGTAGCAAACGTGTAGGATTTTCAAGGCAAGAGACATTCAGAGTTGGTTTGCCATTACCTACCTCTATATGGCAACCCTGGACTTCCTTGGAGGTCTCCTTTCCAGGTACTAACCAGGGCCGACCCTGGTTAGCTCTTAATTTCTGACAAGATCAGGCTAGCCTATGCCATCAAGGTCAGGCCAAGGTGATACATATAGACAGGGGTCATTTCGTAGAAAAAGAGGTGCAGGAGCTCATTAGCATAACTCATTAGCATAACTTATTTGCATATGCTACACCGCCTGACATCACCGGAAGTATGTCAGAAGGCAAGAAAGAAAGAAGAGAGAGAGAGAGAGAAAGAACTCGCAGAGAGGGGACCGCTACTAATCCAAGCCTCAGAAATACCACTATTCTGGGAGGATAGCTTCAGTGGTGGCTGAAGCCTTCAGAAGGCTGGTCGGAGGAACAAGGACCTTTCCAGGGGATGGGGTCATTTTCCTGCAGCCATGACACAAGCAGGCATTTCCCCATGGCGGGGGGGGGGGGGGCTGGCACCAACTCCCGGAGCTGCGCTCCCCCGAGCTCCTGCTCAAAATGACCCCTGCGTATAGAGTAGACATATGCTTAGAGCCACCATACCTGTGGAGTTCTGGGTCTCTTTTCCTTGTGGCTTTTTTAAAAAACTGCATCATTCTCCATTGTAGCTTTCCCCTTGCTTTTTGCATCAGGCAAAGGCAGGGAAATGAATGAGGGCTTGCATACTAATAGGTCTCATGACTTTGAGCCTTGTTGAAGCCCTTTCTTGTATTCCTGTGCAGAGTTCCTAATCTAACACTTAATTGTCAGCCAGATGATTCATGTTCCCCTCTGCTGTGTATCAATACTAGTTTTGTTTCAGTCTCCACAGCCAGGCAGCAGGCCCTGGCCCTTTTGGAGGCAGCTCATCTGATAGTGAGTGTTTGTTCTCTTCCAGCAGCATGGCCAATGGCACGTGTCCTCTTTTGCCCCTTCTTTGCTTGGCAGTGTTCACATAACCTGTGCTCCAGACTGCAGATTGTGGAGCGTAACCAAAGAGAAATGCCATCCGCTTGGATTTGGCAGCGGGAGACGGAGCAAGCCAAACTGGTATCCACAGTGTGTCAGTATTCCAGAAAACTTGAATATTGCTCTGGATATCTAAGTATGTCTGGAAAATATCGATAAGGTATTTTATGGAAATGTATTCAGACCAGAAATATCCAAATGTACATCTCTAGAGGTCATATTGTTCACAGGGACTGCTCTCAAAATCTCCCAGCTTGACAGTGCTGGCAACCCCACCTGAGTGTAGTGAACAAATTTTTTCCTGACATGCTCATGTTAAGAACAAGAAGAGTCCTGCTGGATCAGACCAGAGGTCCATCTAGTCCAGCATCCTGTCTCACACAGTGGCCAACCAGTTCCTCTGGATGGCCAGCAACAGGGCATAGAGTCTGAGGTCTTCCCCTGATGATGCCTCCTGGCTCTGGGATGCAGAGCTTGACTAACTCTAAATGTGGAGGTTCCCTTTAGTCACCGTAGCTAGTAGCCACTGATCCCCCTATCCTCCATGAATCTATCAATTCCCTTATAATTCACGACGAAACTTACAACCGTCTCTGTGCCTGTGATGTCCTCTGCAGTGAACTCCCTTAACATGTCTCTCAACTTATGATGACATAGCAGCTGGTATCATAAGAAGGAATAATGAGTAACTGTGTTTCCAGATAAATACAGGAAATGTATTATACAGTGTAGATGAAGATCAGAATTCTATTAGCTTTTATTTATTTGGAAATCTTATGTTGCCTTTCCAGAATCTGATACAGATGGCTTACAACATAAAACAACTGAAACCACTAAACCTGATTTTTAACCGTCAACCCAAATAAAACCAGCCAATTCCAAACAGCTTTATTGCCATCGCATCTGACATTAGGACCACTCATTTCTCTAATAACAAACAAAAAACTCTGGGGAGCTGCAAACAGATCTTTCTCTAGTGGGGTGCCAGGTGCCTATTTCAAAACCACACTGTCTTTCTCCCACCCTTCTTGCCTTTGGTTTGTTTTATTGGCCTTCCGTTCCAGGCTATTAATTGGCCCCTCTCTTTCTGAACGAATGATAGGCGCCATTGCTCAGAGAGGTAGAGGGTATGCTTTTCGTATGGATCCCTTCTGGCTGCTCCAGGCAGTAAGGCCTGGGAGAGCCCTCTGCCTCAAGGGATGCCGCTATCTAGCTTGGCTGGAATATAGAAACCAGTGATATGACTCCTGATTCTGCCTCCATGTCCTTGTGACCTGTTTCCATCCATCCCTGTACGTGAAACACAGTCAAAATTATGTGCAGCTGTTATAAAGCAGAGCAAAGCATGCCACAATGTACCTGGAGAAAATGGCTGCTCTGGAGGATGGACTCTGGCATTTTACCCTGCTGAGGTCTTTCCCCTTCCCAAACTCCGCCCTCCCTAGGCTCCTCCCTCAAATCTCTGGAGTAGGCAAGGCAACTGTCTTCTGTTCCGTCCAGCTGTGCTACCTGTTCATTGCGAGCCCTTAGGAACTCTTTACTAAAAGACTGTGTTATAGATTATATCAGCCTCTTTTGCTGTATGACCATAACTACCTGAGTGAGTTTCTGATAATATGGACTTCAGTGGGTCAGCAACGGTTCACAGGACAGAACTGTAGAAGGGCTAATCTGCAACAACTGTTTTTGGCCTGTCAGGAAACAATACAAGCAGGCAGAGACAAGATCCATTACACTTGGCAGACAAACGTGTAGGCTAGCTTTTACATCACCTGGAATTCTTCTTGAACAAGGCCCCTTTTAATGCATGTTGCCGGTGGTGTTTGGAATTTCTGAACGGTATGTTGCAATGAACGAGCTGAATGAAAAGTCAGTTGATGGGCCCCTTGGCTCTGGATGCTGGAAGAAAAGGCTTTATCCCTTTTATCCAGGTTGCTCCTTTTGCAAGCTGAATTCCTTTCTTTTTTTAGTTATTTATTGGAGGGGGGGAGGCATTGCAAACTCACTGATCCATGCCTCACTGGTGGTGTTGCAAACTCATTGGTCTGTGCATCACTGTCCCAGCATTACTTCAGATGTGGATGAGCTCATTCCTTTGCCCGGGAGCACGCTGCAGAGTAAAAAGAAAACATGATGCTATAGCAGCCCTTCGCATCTTCTGCTCTGTTGGGCACTAAGGAAGGAAAAGGTCAGGTGAGCTGTACCACCCATCACTGCCTTTCCCTTGCCTTTTCTAAAAGCTGGGAAGTCATTGGAGATTTTCTGAGGGATCACCGTGGTGAGGCCTCCTTCATCCTCAGCACTGCCTTGTGTCACTTGAAGTGGGCTGCAAAGTGCCAGCCATCTGAGCCTTGCCACCAGTTAATTAAACTTTCAGTGCCCAGTAAAGTGAATTTGTTGACTGAGGAATTGGAGAAGGGACATCAGTTCAGCTGACCACCAGCAAAAGGCTCAAGGGCTGGGCTGCAAAGGTATTCTGGTTTTTCCCTCCCTTTGACAGAAAAAAACTCCATTAAATCCTCCAATTCTTGTTTAAAAAGAACCTTTTAAATCTGCTAATAGAGCCAAATATGTCCTGATTAAGTCCAGCTGAAGAAAATGAAATGTGTTTGACAACAGCTTAGAACAGAATTGGACCTCATCACCTCTTCCCTTCCACTGTGGCCCAAAATTACCCCCCTCCCCCATTGCTACACTTGGGAGACAGGGAATCCTCAGGAACTGCATGTGGGAGAAGTTGGTCTGCAGTGGGAAAGGGACTTTGGCACAGATCTCCCCCCTTCTGTTAGCAGTAATTTCCATTGGGTTCTAAGCCTATGTTGAATACACAGCATACAGTGTGATTAAAAGTAAAAAGTTCTCTTTCTTTTAAAGAATCCCTTTGGGGCCTGTTATGACGTCCAATGCCCAGAAGAATTTTAAAAACAGCCCACTTTCCCATGGTTAGCTTTTCAGTCTACTTTCCCATGGTAACACAGTTGTCTTTTCAGGGTGAAAATTGTTGGGTTTTCTTTAGCACTAAGAAACACAGACCGGGGAAGTTAGTGGCTGAAATCAATACTCCACATTTCTGTTAAATCCAGATGTTCTGCAAGTATTGAGCTTATGAATTTGAGAAGGCATCTTGGTTCTGCAGATAGGCAAGGAAAAGAGAGTATTTTTAAAACTTGCTTTTAAAACCAGCTTTTTGTCGCTGTCGAAATGTCAGAGACCCTACACTTAAGAAGCAAGGTTTCCCTTTTCCATTACTGCAACAGAGGACAGAACTCCATTGCTTCTTTTGTTCTGTGAAACAGGGAATTCTTTCTTCTGTAGGCCTGGAGCAGCATCAGACAAGCAGCACCTTCCAATATTTTACTGCACCAATATGAAATGTTATAAGAGTTTTCTTTCTTAATTATTGTTGGAAGTGAAGGACTTTGCGCTGTCTCTTAGCCTCCGACTTCAGAAGGGGACTATAGAGAGTCAGAGCGATAGACAGGCCAGTACCCAGATCATCCTTCCCTCCTTCTGCTCTGATGCTATCCCTTTGATGTGTAGATTTCTGACCATTTCTGCATTAGTGAAATGTCCCACATTGATGTTTTTAAAACCACGCGTTATGTGAAATTTTCCGCAGTAGATTTTTCCTCGCCAGGCACAAACCCGAAGTTTTCTCCTTCTTACCCCGTGTTTTCGGAACCTCCAGTTTCTGCAAGTTTCAAAAATTGTCTGTCCTGAACCAGAAAATTATCTGTCCTGGAAATCAAGAATCTCCGTGGAGGAGTATGTGCACAGCTGAGAAATGCTCCTGGGTCTATTTAGATGTTCTGGATTTTTTTTTTAAAAAAACAGGCTTTTTGATTCCCAGTGTGATGGAGTTTAGTTGGGTTCGTAATTGTTTGAACTGTTGGCTGTTCAAATAGTGCTGTGGATTCGCTTTTGTTCTTTTAATTTTCCTCGAGTTCTTTAAGTGCATGGCAGCAGGGTTTACTACAAGAATTTATTTGAGTTGAAAAGTAGCTGATTTAAATCCTTACATATGTATGTGCCGTCTAGTCACAACTGACTTATAGCAACTCCAGCAAAGGGCTTTCAAGACAAGTGAGAAGCAGAGGTGGTTTGCCATTGCCTTCCTCTGCAGAGCCTTCCTTGGTGGTCTCCAAGTCAAGTAATGATCCTTCTTAGCTTTCAAGATCTGATGAGTTCGGGTTATACCATGCTTATACCATATAAGGTTATATCCTTAGATAAATATCAAAAATAAATGATGATTAGGGGCAGCAGATTCAGCCATTATTAGGCAACTACATTTCATTTTAGGGGAAAGGAGGTGATGATAGAGGCTTATAAAATGATCCTTGCCAAGAAATGCAAATAGAGCACAGGACATAAGAGGTTGGGGACAACCAGTGAAATTGATGGAGGTAGTAGAACTAGGACAGGCAAAAAAAGGGGGGGGTACTTTATTTAATTTATTTATTGAGCCCGCTTGTGGTGAGGACGGGATACAAATGTGAAAGAAATAAATACATAATTAACTTGTGGAACTCACTACTGCAGGATTTATAAAAGGCCATCACCCCAGGTGACTTTAAAGAAAAAGTTACATTCAGGAAGGTTAGGACTACCAATTGCTATTAGTCATGAAAGCTTAACAGACCCTCCATTTTCTGAAGTAGTATACCACTAAATACAAATTGCTATGGGTCAAAAGGCAGGAAGTGCTATTGTCTTTCTGTACTGCTTCAACATTTCTTGGGGGGCATCTGCTGTCACTGTTGGAAACAGGATATTGGGGTGGATGGGACCTGCCCCATAACCAACAGGCCTCTCCTTACTTTCTTATGTTGTTCCCTTTCCTTGGACTCAGACTATTCAAGCCTATCCAAGTGGAGGAGAGAAAATTCTCAAATGCAAGAGGAAGGGAAAGCATCACCGTTATAATTTCATGCTAACAAGGTGGTGTGTGTGTGTGTTGCCTCTTTTCACTAGATCTATTAGAAGGAGTCAATATCACCAGCCCAGTGCTTTTAATTCATGGTACGGTTGGTAAGCCTGCCCTCCTCTCCGTGAAATACACCAGCACCAGCAATGATAAACCTGTGATCAAGTGGCAAGTGAAGCGGGACAAGTCTGTGACTGTGGTACAGTCTATTGGCACGGGGATTATTGGAAACCTGCGCGCGGACTACAGGGATCGGATTAAAATCTATGAAAATGGCTCCTTGCTGATCAACGAACTGCAGTTGTCCGATGAGGGCACGTACGAGGTGGAGATCTCCATTACGGATGACACCTTCACAGGGGAGATGAATATTAACCTTACAGTAGATGGTAAGTGTGATCCAGGAAAAGTAGTGTTTTCTTTCAAAAAGTATAATTTTATCGTATATATCTGGGGTGTCAGACATAAGGCCCGGGGGCCAGAACCAGCCCATCCAGGGCTCTTACCCAGCCCGCAAGCAACTGGTATGTATGGGAATATAAGGTACTCCCCCTTTTATGATATCTCTTGGAAAAATCCTAGTTTTGCATATGATTAAATACATTTATTGGGGCTTTTGTGGGTTTGCCTGTGTCCTTTATAAAGTTTATATCTCCGGTACCTGGCATTACATTTTATGGCACATGTGGCCTTGCCTGACAAAGTGACATTTATGTCAGATCTGGCCCTCATAAGAAGTGAGTTCGACACCTCTGGTATATATCATGGGGAATCTGTGCAGACATAATGTTTCTGACCTTTTAAAGTGGCACCTTGTTTGTATGCTGAAGAGAACAGGTTTCAAGCTCTGTTTTCAAATTCTGAAATTCTTGCAATTCCTAATTAAAGATAAAAATGAAGATATGTAAGAGAACAGCTGGAAGAAAGCTTGGGTTACAGTTCCGTTGAGGAAGCTAAGAAATTCTGGCTCTGAACGACTTCTGGATGCTGGAGAAACGATCAACAAGGTGGAAGGAGCGGTTAGGAAGAAGTGGAGTACGAGTGAAGTCAATACTTGATCAGCACAATGGGTGATTCTGCACTGACTTTTCCCTCCGTTGTTTTAGCAAACCCACGTTGGAACAGAAATTCTCCTCTGCATTGCACGCTGCTTTCACATCTTTTGATCACCAGACTTTATGGTACCCTCTGCATTGCATGCTCCTTCCACTTTCTTTGATCATTGGGTTTTATGATACCTTCTGCATAGATTTATGGCCTTTTTATGGCCATTTGGGGCTGACTTTGCAGTCAGTACATTATTGGCCGGGGGTATTTGAATGTGGTTTAGAGCTGCACCTTTTCCTCCCAGTTGAGAAAATGTGGAGCGAATGCTAGAAGCAGAACCAGCCATTCTTAACAAGTATGTGTGTTTGAGGGAGGTGAAGAAATTGCTCTCCCTTGCTTTCTGCTAGTAGTGGCACTCTTGTTTTGGTAAAATAGTTTCAAACAGGGATGCTCAAACACCAGTTGGTTTGGCTCACCTCCTGTTGTTTGCAGGGAGCCAATTTTTTGACGGATTGTTTGTCTGTTCCTTGATCCATTTGTTGTTGCTTGGAAAGGTTGTTTCACTGTATTAGTTCCTAACAGTCTGTTATAGCACAACCAGGTTTTCAGGAATTGGGAATTTTGGGGAGCACTGAAAAATCTCCCATTAAATATTTGCTCTTTTGGAATGAGGCAAGCTTTTACTCACCCAAAATGTTTAATGTGAAACATTGCGCCTGTGCCTTAGGCAATTCCTGTGTATACTGCAGTGCAGACATGTACAATATATTTTCATGGATATATTTATTCATTAAAAGTGAATAATTTGGACAACAATTAATATGCTGTGTGTTTTAGAATAGATGATGAATAAATTCAGCGCTTTCAATGTTATAAAGTTTAACTTAAAATCCAAATACGCTACTGTTCCTATTGTGATTGTACGAAGCTGTTTCTGTCCTGTTTGGACACTTTCTTTTTTTTTCTCCCAAGTTTGTCTAATTTCAATTTTTTATTTTCCCCCCTACCTCTCAAATGGCAAAAATTAAGATACATGTGCTAAAGTAGTACAGGGCACAGCAATTTGCAGTGGTGTCTCAAATGCTGATTATATTTACTGTTTTGTTAACAAGAAAGGCATTTATAATTTTAGAAAATGCATTTATAATTTTAATTCTATAAATAGATTGAATAGTATAAATAGTATATGCTAAGTTATAAATTATAAATTTTATGTTGTTATAACAGGAAAAATATGTTGATGTTTGATAGGAAAGAAAATATTGCATATTCCATTTCTCCCCAATAGCCATTCCCCCCCCCCCCAAAAAGTAAAGCAACTAATACTAATATCAGTACAAGTAGTTTTTACTTGGTATCATTACTCAGCATGTTTTGATAGAAGGACTATCTTTATGTCAGAAGAAAAGATAAGCCAGAATACTTAAGTTATAGTAAAATTGTGAATAGAACAATATAATATAACACAAGTACAAGTGAAATTAAAATATATGGAAAGCTATATACAAATAAGGTCAGTCAGGTGCTATTGGTATGGATTAGCAGTGCAAATCCTGTGCAGAGTTAATCCAGTAACGCTACACTGAAGAAGTGTGCTTGCACACAAAAGTTTATGCCTTGAATAAAACTTTGTTGGTCTTAAAGGTGCCACGGGACTCAAACTTTGTTCCATTTTTATCTGAAAAGCTCAGAGTAACTCTATGCAGTAGCCAAATCACTCGCTCACAACTTTAATGCCAGTAGCTCACAAAGCAGAATTTTTGCTCACAAGACTCTACAGCTTAGAGGGAACATTGCTGGGAACTAGTTGTAGTTGGCAACCCTTGTAGAATCCCTATGCATTGAAGAACATTCTGGGTGTACTCTAGAGTTCACAGACAGTTTGCACAGAGGTCAGATCTTGTTGGGTTGCCCTCCTTGAACCAAAAGTGTCCCCAAGAATGCACTCACACTCCAAGGCAGCTGTGAGGTGCAGACGAATTTCAAGGTAGCAGTGGTCAAGTTTTCTTCCACCATTAGTGATTTTCCTTTTGAAGAGACCTCCTGCTAAACGCTCATAAATCCCCAGATTCCCTGGAACACATTCTGAAAAGCAAGCAAGCTCTGAGTACAGGTAGCTGCTTAAAAATGTATATAGTATTTTAGTTTCTCAGATAACTGGCTTTTTTCTGATCAGTGAAATCCCATCAATGGATCTGAAATAGAAACAGGAAGAGGCTATAATTGCTGGGGAGAGGTCATTAAAGTTGGGTTTGTTTGTTTTTTCATGTTCTCTTTGCCAAGAATTAATGAGGGGTCTTTCTCTCTCTCTCTCTCTCTCTCTCTCTCTCTCTGTAGTTCCCATTTCAAAGCCTCATGTTGTTCTGGCTTCCTCCACTGTACTGGAGCTAAGTGAGTATTTCACATTGAACTGTTCGCACGAGAATGGCACCAAGCCCGCCTACACGTGGCTGAAGGATGGCAAGCCACTTAGCAATGACTCCCGCCTGATCCTCTCCCACGATCAGAAGGTGCTCACCATCACCCGAGTCCTAATGTCCGATGACGACACGTACAGCTGTCTGGTAGAGAACCCCATCAGCAGTGGGCGTAGTGTCCCCATAAAACTGACCGTGTACAGTAAGTATGTCTGATGCAGAGAGATGCGTAAGAGAGAAGGTGAGGGAAATGGAGGAGCAGGACGGTCCATGTGGAGTCAAAATGTCTGAGGCCTGGAAAACGAGAGGAAACCAGCTGGTCTCGTTGAACGAACTTTTCTGAACATTTGAGACTTTCAGATAGTGCAAATGAACCAACATAAAGGGATTGGTGCTTGGGCTGGGAGGGATATGTTTGTACTCTCCATACTGGAAACAAGCAGATTAAGGGTCATTTTACACCTCCCCTCTAAAGTAGTTTGACTGCTGTCTTTTCCTGTGCTGAATTCACAGTGGTGTGAAATTTCACTCCAGGGGGTCTAAGTGCCCTAATAACAGCAATTGTTTAAAGCAGAATCAAGCTGGTTGAATACTAGCTTGACCACAGGAGGGCAATTAGTAGATGTGGACATTTCAGTAGCAGCACGGTTTCACACCGCACAGAAGTGTGGGCAGGTTTTTTTGGAACTAGAATGATTCCAGCGGGAAAGTCAGATGTAAAAACAGCCGAAATCTCTTCTGGAAGAATCAGCTCCTTCCAAATGCATGGTTCTGTTACGTACAGCAGCAACAGTTAATATGCTTCACTGAAGAAGGGGGTAGGTTATTGTTGTTAGCCATTCAGTTGTGTTCGACTCTTGGCAATTCTATGGGCCAGCTCTCTCCATGTTTTCCGATCTCGTACTGTTTCTTTGAGCTGTTCCATGCTCAGGCTGGTGTCGACTTCTATGGTGTCTAGCTACTGTGTTCTTTGGCAGCCAGGTTTCCTTTTGCCACTGACCAGTCCAAGCATAACTGCCTTTTCTAGTGAGTTCTTCTGCATGACGTGGCCGAAATAAGTCAGTCACACTTTTGTGATTTTTTCCCTTCCAATGACATGTCTGGTTTTATGTGCTCCAGTACTTGCTTGTTTGTCACCTTTGCTGTCCAAGGAATGTGCAGGAGCCTTCTCCAGCACCACAACGCAAATGAGTCAGTTTTCCTCCTGTCTTTCTTCTTCATGTTCCAGGTTTTGCAGCCATAGGTTGCTACGGGGATTGTCATATGTCAGTATGGGATTTAGGAAATTCCGGCCCAACTGCCTCTATGGCTGAATTGCTGCTTCCTCTGTTTTGGCCCATCAACTCAACCCTCCCCTTATCTCCTTCACTGGCTCCTTCCAAATGTATGGTTCTGTTACATACAACAGCCATAGTGAATGTGCTCTAGTGATGAAGGGCTTAGATGGGATTGCCAATATGGGATTTAGGACATGCTGGCATGACTGTCTCCATGGCTGAGTTGGCGCTCCCTCTGCTGTTGCCCCATCAACTCAGTCCAGCTCCCCCCTTCTCCCTTACCCTTTTCTCTAAGCATGAGCCCTGATCACTTCAGGATGGTGGATTAGCCCCTGGTCCCCACTGTCCAGTTGTCAGGACTCCCTCCTTTCTGATCACATTGCATTTCAGGACACATACATCCCCAACCCACCTACACAAAAGGTGGCTTTCTTGCTCTTTTTCTTCCATCAGTGCAAAAGCCTGAGCTGAGCTGACGAGCCTCCTCCTGGGCAGAACCCTGCAAAATGGGTCAGCAACATAGAAGTTCCATCACTTCCAGCTGGCAGGGGTGAGACGATGCCAGAGAAGGAAGCAGGGTCTCCATGGCATCCTTTAAAAAGAGTGGCTGTGAAATATTGCCTACAAAACTCAGGCTACAGTGATAAATCAAGGGCAGGACTGGATCTGTGCAGACTGTGCCCAGATGGCGCCGGCTGCTGAGAGCTCCAGTATTTCCTTCACTGGATTCTCACGCAAAGAGTAGTTCTGCCTCCTCAAGGAAAGACATTTTGTTGACTGTTCCCCTCAACTAGTTGGGCTTAGGGGGTTAGGATGAAGAATTGACATCCGATGCAGTTTCATCTCGAGTTAAATAGGGTTTTACTTGTGCGGAGTCTACACTCTCTGGCTTAAGTTTCTTGTGGATCACATAACTAGAATAACGGCCTGTTGTTCATAGTTAACTGGATCTCCTCTTTGGGGTCAGGAAGGAATTTTCCCTCAGGCCAGATTGGCCCAGGAATCTTGGTGGGTTTTTGCCTTCCTCTGGAAATAGAGCAGGGGTCCCGGGGGGCAAAGTAGCTGTGAATTTCCTGCATTGTGCAGGGGCTTGGGCTAGATGACCCTTGGGGTACCTTCCAGCTCTATGTTTCTGTGTTTCATCCATCACTGCAATCTGCCAAAATGTTAGCAAAAGTTCAAGTTTTCAGAAGTTAATACATTATGGAAGAATGTAGCCATGAGGGAAATTTCATTGGTGGCATAGATTCTAAAAATTCAGTTTTGTGATCAAAAAGAATTACGCGAGGGTGGGGGGAATCTCTGTAACCCTCAATGATCCTGTCTTCCTGTCCAAAGTTTTAATTATTGTTTTTATATTTTTGTATTCATCTTAGCTCTGGTTTTGTTTTAATGATATGGTTTTTTAAAAAAAACTGGATTTAATAGTTAAGATGCGACCAACCACTGAGCAAAAATAATCCAAATCGAGCTTTCCAACAACCACAAGCAGTTTAGAAAGCTGCTGTTTTAAAGAATACTTGATCAAGTATTCACATGGGCATTTCTTGGCCACAGTTTTCTATGAAATCATTCCCAAACAGGTTCAAGCAAGCCATCTTGCAGAGGAAAATATCTTGCATTGATGCCTTCAGGGAGCTTATTTCCTGGGCTCCAACATGTGGTACCAGAGCAAAAAGTTTATCAGATCTTTGTTGAGCTGTCAGTATGAACTGAAGTGAGCAGTTCTCCATCCCTGACACTTGAGAGGAGAATACCCGGGAGAAAAGTGTGATTCCTGTTGGGGTAGAAGTGTGGCCTGGTGGAAGCAGAGGATGCTGTCTGGCAGGTCAGGGACAGAACCTGGCTATATTTTGTGCCTAAGGGATGCAACTTGATGGATATTGTAGCAGACTGCATATCAGATACTCTCATCTGAGTATCTTGGCCAAACTGAGCCAGCTTGGTGTAGTGGTTAAGTGCATAGGCTCTAATCTGGGAGAACCGGGTTTGATTCCCCACTCTTCCACTTGCACCTGGCTGGATGACCTTGGGCAAGCCATAGCTCTGAACCAGCTATTCTCTCAAGGACAGCTTGGGAAAGAGCTCTCTCAGCCCCACCTACCTCACAGGGTGTCTGTTGTGGGGAGGGGAAGGGAAAGGAGTTCGTAAGCCGCTCTGAGACTCCAAGTGAAGGGCGGGGTATAAATCCAATCTCTTCTTCTCTTCTTCTTCTCATTAAGTCAAGGAGAAAACATCCTGGTCCTTGAAGATTGATCAACGTGGACAGCCATGTTAGTCTGAAGCAATAGAACAAAGTTAGAGTCCACATGAAAGCTCACACCTTGAATAAAACTTTGTTGGTCTCAGAGGTGCCACTGGACTCTAACTTTATCCTAGTCCTTGGTTCTGGCTCCACAACCTGAAATCTCCTCCTGGAGTTCCTGAGAAGGGGGCTAAAACCTCAGGCCTTGAGTTTGAGTATTGTTTGTGTGAACCCTATGGATTTGTGGCTTGGACTTCTAACTCCTCTTTTCTCTTTCTGTAGGAAGGAGCTCCCTCTATATAATTCTCTCCACAGGGGGGATTTTTCTTCTAGTTACTTTAGTGACCGTCTGTGCCTGTTGGAAACCATCCAAGAAGTATGAACTTAAAATATATATACATAGATTATATATACACATAGCTTGAATAAAACATGTGGTTGGGAAATATCAAGTTCAGTAATCAATGCTCTTCTATTCGTTGTGCAAGCTCAAGTTGGCCAGTGTTTCCCCCTGCCCCCCACACACAGAGTAGCTGCCCTGCATGATTATCCACAAAGAGTGTCCCAGAATTCCATGTGAGGGCACAGAGGGGCACTAACATCTTTGGCAGCATTGCAAGGGGCTATGAGGTGCAAGGTTGCCAAGAGGGTTGGTGGAGGATTGGGGGGGGGGGGTAAGGTTGCCATGTCTGGGTTGGGAAATACCTGGAGACTTTGGGGGCGGATCCAGGAGAGGGCGGGGTTTGGGGAGGAGAGAAGCCTCAGCATGGTACAATGCCACAGAGTCCACCCTCCAAAGCAGCCATTTCCTCCAGGGGAGCTGATCTCTCAGCTGGAGATCAGTTGTAAAAGCAGGGGATCCTCAGGCCCCACCTGGAGGCTGGCAACCCTGGGGGGGGGGGCAAAATTCCAGCAGCCTCTGGAATCAGGCAAGTCATGTGATTTATTTTCACATAATATTTGATTTGGGCATGAATGATGTGAGCTGGGGGCAGAGGGACTCTTTTCTGGTAGATTTTGTGATGGCTCCAAACAGCCCTGCTGGGATGCAGTTCATCATAGCTGTATTGCCTGCAGGGGCGGATTGGCCATTATGGCTACCAGGAGTTCTCCCAATGGGCTAGTGCATCTCCCACCTGGGCCAGGCCAGTGGCAGATAGGCTGTACCCAGGCTGCTCAAGCCCTGTACAGTATGAGGGAAGCAGTGACCAGCCCCCCCAAGCTCCACACAGCCCAGGGGAGGCTGTGACCAGCCCCATACAACACATGGATACAGATGCTCTGCTGGCTGGGCAGGCCGACTGCCTCTTCTTCCCACCCTCCCTCCTTTGGGCGGCAGGGCCAATGTGGGCTGGGGGACAGGGCCCTTTCCACTTCCCAGTCCACCCCTGATTATCGAAGGAATGTCTTGAGTTGTTCGTACAAACAGGCCCCATCAGCCCGAGATGGTGTCCTGGCTTTGGGCTTTGTTCTGGTTAGCGTAGTTCACGTCATTACAACTTCTTTTACCCCCTGTAAATTTCTAACAAAATGCAGACATAGAAACCGTCATCATCTATAGGACAAGATTTTTTGCGGGCCTTGATTATTGTGTGTTGTTTTAGATTAATATCTGTATGGTGAAGCTTACTGGGTATGCTTAACAGATTATGCAATTTAATGCAGTTTGTATTAAAGAGTTGAAACATATGCATGGTGATGCAAACATTAGGCATGTCTTGATCTCATGAATTTGGTTGGGGCAAATTGCTAGTGTAGTTCAGTGGTCCTCAGTCTAGGACACAGGTGGTCTGGATTCCAATCCCAACTTTGCTATGAATAACCTTGGGCCAGCGCCTCGCACCCCATCTCTCTTAGCTACTTTGCAGATGTGAAGATAAATGGGGTAGGGGTAGCCATGTTTGCCACCCTGAGCCCTTTGGAATTCTCTGCCCTTTTCCCCTCAGAGGCTTTTCCAGCTAAACATTTGCTCCCTCTGCAAGCTGTTTTTCCCTCTGTAGAGAAAGGATTCGGATCCCACATGTCTGGCCTTTATGTCCGAGTTGGTGCTTGAGGAAACAGGTTCAGTGTGCACAATCCACCGTGCAATGAAGCAATCATGTGGTAATTTCAGTAATTCTACATTTGCCACATTCCCATTCAATCCATTCTGGAAAGCTTTCTCGTGAGATGATAAAATGTAGGGTTGAGTTGCAAGCTGTACACTGCAAGCGCATTTGTTTTCTTATTTTTGGGTGGCACCTTGACGGAGGATGTTGATGGTCTTGGTGTGTGTTTTTTGCACCCCAGGAACAAACGCAAACTGGAGAAGCAAAGTTCCTCTGAATATGTGGATCAGAATGATGAGCATTTAAAACACGAAGGTAAACAAAGACCCCCCCTGAGTACTGAATCACAATCTAATGTCTTCTGTAGGAAGTAGTCCTGTGTTATATGTTGAACTTGATTTCCTTTCTCAGCTGTTGCCATTTACACCCTGATCACATGTGTATTGTAGAGTGCAGGGAGGTTGATGATGCGTGATTGTCAGTCAGATGTTGCTGCTGATTGATTCAGAAACCTGGTACAAGCATGTTCAGAACTGCCTTTCTCTTTTTTCCCATGTGCAACACCAGGGGTGGGCAATTGTTTTGGCTCGGGGGCCACTTTGTGGAAGCGGAGGTTAGCGGAGGGCCGCACCTTTTAAAATGATTGCATTCATTAGTTAACTTTGCATTTCAGAAAAGGTATAAATTGTATCATAAAAATCAATAAATATATATTAAATAAAATAGTGGTAGTTTTATTCAATTTATTTATTGTGCTAATTTCATACCGTCTATAGCTGCAAGCACATTTAATTTTAGAATCAGTTTAATGAGACAAATGTACCCTATCACACTTTTCTACAATTTTTTTGAAATCAGGAGTGAGATTGCTTGTTGAGATTCTCATCACAGCCTGCAAGTTAATGTCTGTCAAAGAGCATCTATATTTACTCTTGTTGATCTTAATGCAAGAAAAACTTTGCTCACAAATATATGTAGACCCAAATATAGAGAACATTTTCCCAGCAAATTTCTTCATACATGGAATTTTTTCCAGCAGACAAAGATTTGTAAAAGTCAACTAATGTCACAGCATCAAACATTTCTTTCACAGTGTGATCTGACTGCATGTCAATAAGTTCAAGTTGCAGCTTCTCAGGTGCTGTATCAATATCAGCAGTGATGGGATAAGAGAGCAAATTGAATTTAGGCTCGATTTTCTTGAAGTCCTGAAATCTTCTTGGCAGGCCGCAAAAAACTCTGTGGCGGGCCGCATGTGGCCCTCGGGCCGCAATTTGCCCACCCCTGTGCAACACAAACCACTAGAGGAGGGCTGCCTTGTGGCCTGTGTGAATTTGTCCTAAGGTTACATCAGGTCAATGTTTCCCCACAGTAACTGTGACTATGCAGGACATGAAGGGAAAGGGAGTATATTTGCCACACTGAAATTGACTTTGTGCTTCAGTTGCTGGTTCCAAGCATGCCATATGTGTTGATCCTGGTAGAGGATTTTGGAGTAGTGGCTGGTTAGTGTTTGCATCAGTAGGACTCATGGGTGTCAGGCCAGAGTTCTGGTGAGTCACTAAAGAATTGAGGTTTTGGGTGCCTTAAAGCCAGCAGATTTTCAGTGCAAGCCTCTGAAGAATTACTCCAATGAAGCTCTGCACTATGGGATTTGAAGGCAGTGGAAGCCATTCATCCCCCCTCCCCCATTTTAATGTAAACAAAACATAAACACCAGTTTCTTTTGTTCTTTGAATGCAGTTGAGATTGTTCCCCGGAGTGGAGAACATGAGCGGAAGAATCCAGTGGCTTTGTACATCTTAAAGGACAAAGTAAGTTTCAAGTATTGTGCTTTGGTGGCTTCCTTTCAATAGCTTCCCCTTTTTACACTTTTTTCTTTCGTGTGGAGGACGGGGAGGAATCACTTGGGAACCCCAAAGTTTCCTTTGTGTCTGAACCACACACCTTTTACTAGAGGGGGAGTATAAACACAAATCTCCCTGCTTCGGCGGGGAGGGCGGGGTAAAAGTCAAAATAATGAATGAATGAATAAATAAATAAATAAATAAGTATGAGTTGAATCCCTCAGCCCCTTCTGCCATGACTCATGAGCAACATCTGCTGCTAGAAATGTGCATAGCAGCCCATTGTGCTGAACACTGACCTACAGTTCCTATAAACGGACCCTGCAAAAAGTCCCATTCCCCAGCTGTAAAATGAGAGTAATAGTAATTTACTATGCTGGATAGCTGTGAGAGCAAGCATACATTTTATTTATATATACACATAATAAAATATATTTATAAACAAAGTAGAATCTTCTTTCTGTTTTGGTAGGAATGGGCTTTTAGGGGGGAGATGGGAGGGATGTGTGGCTCACACCCCTCCAGAGTGCTGTTAGGGGCTTCATCAGGCCAATTTCCCCCTTTCTTTGTTTTCTGCAGCTCAACTGTTGCTGGCATTCCACTGATCCTTAAGGGCAATGGCTCTACCTAGTTCTAATAAGGTCATTTTGGGGGGAAGGTTTTGTGTGGATTTTCACCTTCTTTTCTTTACAGGGTAAATATTTGTCTGCGTAGCTGGGGATTCCACCAGGTGTGCAGAAAGACCGTCCTGATTTGTTGTTGTGATGGGCTGCACTTTTAAAAGCTTAGAAGTGCTGTGTAAACAGATAAAGGACTGTGAAGGGTTAATCCTTCACAGAGCCAGAGAGCTTTGAGTGACAGGCTGTTCCAAGAGATCTAATTGGTTAGCATCAGCTGAGCAGAGAAAGATTTCTGATCTGGATACTGAGGGGAATGGAGTCTGATTTCAGCCATAGCTAAGAAAAGACTGAGAGCAGTTTAACACAGGCAGGAGAACAAGGGAAAGTTGGCAAGGAAGTTTAGGAAGCAGGCGAAGACTCCCATTCAGGCCAAGGAAAGGAGATACATCTTCTAGAGAGAGAGAGAAGAAAATGCCCTACCCAGTCTAAACAGGGAGTTAGCTCTGAAGAGTGCAGAGATCCCTGGTCTGATGTGGTTAAAACTGCCTTTAGAGATCTTAAGAGTCAGTTAAAAACTCAAGATAGGTAATGGTGTTTCAAGAGAAGGGGTTTGGTTTCTAGAAAAAGTGCACCAGCCTTTTGAAAATCAAAAGAGTTAGAGAATACTCAAAGAAAGTGTACTAGAGCGTTTGGGAAAACACTGGAACAACATAAAGATTTTAAGTAACTGTGAATAGCTTAAGAAATTCTCATTAAAGTCTGTGCATGTGTGAAAAAATGCAGTTTTTCTCTGGAGGTTTGAAATGAGCAAAACCTCCACTTTGAGTTTTAAAAGTTTTTTCTTCTTCTGGGCAGAGAGCAAGACAAGAGGGGAGAGGTCAGTCAGTGGCTTTCCACATGTACCTCAGCTCACCTACAAACAAATGCTGATAGATCTAGCAGGAGAGATGGGTGGGTTAAGCTCTCCCCCTTCTCCAAGCAGGGAACAGAGATTTGGAGGACTTTAGACTAGAGAACCTCCAGGAAATGCTTCTCTGACCTGGCCTGGTCAGTGAGTGGGGAAAAGAGATGTGATAAAACTCAGTGGAGCAAGGAGGGAGGTCTTTTTGGTTGATGCGGAGAGCAATGAGAGCAGACAGAATTCTTAACTGAGGAGGCAGCCATTTTGACCATGTGCTGCCCCAGAGAGCTACAAAAAGCTTAAAGGTAATGGTAACTCTGTAGAGATCTGTTAACTTCCTAAGCTTTAGGAGCCTGTCCAGATAGGGCATGTATAGAGAGAGGGTCAGAGGATTTGCGTTTTACCCATTTCTTTTTGAATCCCTTGCTCAATCTGGGGCTATGCTAAAAGTATGCTTGTGATCATTTTCTTTTTAATAAATACTTTATAACTTAAGATGCTGGCAGTGGTTCTCTGTATGACATAGACCTCCACCATCTCAGACATGCTATTTTAAAAGGGGCACTGAGGGAAGGCAGACAGTTGGCAAGTGGCTATTCTTCCAAGGGCTCACAAGGCAGTAAACGGTCCCCGAGGTGACTAGGCGGTCGGCAGTGGGAGACACAGAGGCAAGACTTCAGCTTTTGGAAGGGAAGCTGGGAGTCCTGACCCTACCAGCGGCAGTTCCTTACAAAGGTCAGGTGGAGGTGTTGGGTTACCGGAGAGAGAGTAAAGCCTCTCCAGGGGTTGGGAGAACCTTGGAGGGCAGGATGGAACAGAGTCTGCAGGCCAGAGCAGGCCCCTTCCACTATAGCAGGTACTGATTTTGCCACAGAGTTATCTATATTGAGTTACCTCAGGAATTCTATTCCTGATTTCACCTGACCTTTCCCCTCTATGTTGAATAAAATATCCTGTTAATTTGGAATATAAAAAACTTCTCGAGTGCCATTTAAGTCGTATAAATTAAAGGGGGCTCCCATTCCTTCCCTCAGGTTCCTGGACTGAGCAACCAGCCAAAATATTATACTGTGTCAGGGCGGGACAGCCAGAGGAAAGAAGAAGACACATTAGTAGGGGGGCTCAGTCACAGAAGTGGAAGAAAAAAACTGAGGGAAAATCTTGCTTCTGAGGGAGGGAAGTGGATGGGGCCACCATCATAGCTGCCTTATTAGAAGGGGTTGTTATAGTTACATGGGAGAACCTCTCAGGAAAATGCTCTGGGTTTGCGAGCGCTTTTCCTTGCCAGTGCAGTAGTATTTCTAAAGTATAATACTATGCCACATTTTTTGAAAAAATACCTAGCAATCCAGATTAGGAGCAGGTTGATTTCAGTAGAGATGGAAGCAAAGGCTGCTCATGCTGCAAAAAAAGCTGGCTGACTCCAGATCTGTTGGTAATTGCCCTTTCTCTGCATCCAATGAGGTCAAAGGTGGGTAAGTTCTGAGAATCCCTATCATAGCCTGCTACACAGAGAGAACCCTTTGACCTTACTTTCTCCCAGGGGAATGTTGTCATTCCATCATTTTACAGAGATAGACAGTTGCTGACACACGTGTTTAGATTCATTACTGTGCCATCATGTTTGATCTCACTTTCCATCATCTAGGAATGATTTGTGCTCAGTCAGTTTAGTATTGTTGATTCTGCTGGACACATTTAAGCTTTCCTATCTGTGTATCTCTGGACCCACGTGCAACAAAAAAAATACTGTTTTGCTTTGGGTTCTTACATAGAAACACTAACTCTGTAGGATTTTGTTCTGCTTTTAAGAATGTGTTGAAAGAGAAGGGAAAATGTTACCCTTTTGTGACTCTTTCACTACCTGTTTTATGAATACAAAGGGATGGTTAACAGGTATAATGGGATCACTGATTCAGTGACTTTAACTATGGATCTTCTGCAAATGAGCTCTGTAACTGCATCAGAGTCTTGAGGCCATCAGTATACTCTTCTGTTCACTTTTCATTAATCCAAGAGAACTACCAACCAATGCTTTTGTAGACAAAAACTTTAAGACAAATCAGCATCTCCACCAGTTGAACACACATGAAGCTGCTTTATACTGAATCAAACCATCAGTCCATCAAAGTCAGTAGAGTCTACTCAGATTGGCAGCGACTCTCCAGGATCTCAGATGGAGGTATTTCACATCACTTACTACCTGATCTTTAACTGGAGATACTGGAGATAGAACCTGGGACCTTCTGCATGCAAATCAGATGCTCTGTCACTGAGTCATGGCCAGGGGTCCTTTCGTAAAAAAAGAGGTGCAGGAGCTCATTAGCATAACTTATTTGCATATGCCACACCCCCTGACGTCACCGGAAGTGTCATGAGGCCACACATCCCTGACGTCAGGTGTGTCAGAAGGCAAGAAGGGAGGGAGGGGGAAGGAAGGAAAGGAACAGGAAGGAAGGTAGGTAGGTGGGGGAGAGAGAGAGAAGAAAGAAAAAGAAAGGAAGGAAGGAGGGAGGAAGGAAGAAAGAAAGAAAGGAACAGTAAGGTAGGTAGGTAGGTGGGGGGGAGAGAGAGAAGAAAGGAAGGAAGGGAGAGGGGAAGGAAGGAACAGGAAGGTAGGTAGGTAGGTGGGGGAGAGAGAAAGAAGAAAGGAAGGCAGGAAGGAAGGGAGAGGGGAAGGAACAGGAAGGTAGGTAGGTAGGTGGGGGAGAGAGAGAGAGAAGGAAGGAAGGAAGGAAAGAAAGAAGGAAGGAAGGGAGAGGGGAAGGACGGGGAAAGGAAGGAACAGGAAGGTAGGTAGGTAGGTGGGGGAGAGAGAAAGAAGAAAGGAAGGCAGGAAGGAAGGGAGAGGGGAAGGAACAGGAAGGTAGGTAGGTAGGTGGGGGAGAGAGAGAGAAGGAAAGAAGGAAGGAAAGAAAGAAGGAAGGAAGGGAGAGGGGAAGGAAGGGGGAAAGGAAGGAACAGGAAGGTAGGTAGGTAGGTGGGGGGGAGAGAGAGAAGGAAGGAAGGAAGGAAGGAGAAGGAAGGAAGGAAGGAAGGAAGGAAGGAAGGAAGGAAGGGAGAGGGGAAGGACGGGAAAGGAAGAAGCAGTGGGAGGGGGGAGGCTTCTCCTTCAACACCCGTTGCCCTTCAAAATGCAGCATGCTATGGATGGATAAACAGGATTCACCAAGATTGGAATAAAAAATTACGCTACATATAAAGCATGAGGTGTGTAACTTGGTGCTTCCCCATTTTTCACCTGCTCTCTGAAATATATTTTTGCATTACTCAAACACATATGCAAAATAACTTTTGTACAACAGTTGATTGATTGCAGTCTCAAGAAAAAAAAGTGAAAGTCACTGAAGTCTAAAGTCCTTATTAAAACAAAAGGATCTAAGGGAAAGTTTGTGAGGCAGCAAATACTTTAACCATACCCTGTAAATTACAGTTTCACATGGTCACAAAGATTATTTCAAGGCTGTTACTCCACTACCAACTTGCCATATGCCGCTAACAAAAACAAAACAAGAGAAACCAGTCTTAGAGGTGCAAACCCTTACACCCATTTATACATAAGGACAACACTCTGTGAATCGAATTCTCCTTTCAGATTAGGACCCAGGCAGTCCTCCACACTGGGTCAGGTAGGCACCACAGGTCACTCTGAAGGTCACCAAGAGTGCAAGCATATGCAGGGTCAGCCTAGGCGAAAGCTCACAGATTCCAGCTGCCTGCAGTAACTCTGCGCTGTCATCCTGAACTCTCCTAGCCACAAACTCTTCAGACTTTGCTTTTTTGCAGGATACTGACACTATGCCCAACACAATTATTTTCAGCCGCCTTGAGCAGCCCTCCCCCCCCCCCCCCCGGCCAGGAGAGGATATACTTAAAAAAAAAAAAAAACAAGCTGGGGAGGAGGTGCCCTTAATTTAAGGCAGGGTTTTACACAGAGCAGGGGAAGGCTGAATAACACTCCCACCCCACGTTCCCTTCTCTGCCAGAGCCTGTTGTCGTTCCTCCATCTCAGCCACCTCCTGCTCCACCATCACCGACGGATCTCTCCCCCCACACACACACACCTCTGACACAGGAGCGCTTCTCTATTGCTTCTGCCCTTCCACAGCACTGTGTCCCCCCCCCAATAAACACCAACGAGAGGAAAGGGAGAGACACACACGCCCGCTCTCCCTAGCCCAGGATATGGGGAGGAGTGTGTGTGGCCCGACCTCCCCACACTCTTGACTCTGTCAGGGCAGAGGGGCAACTGCCCTCCCTCCCTCCAGGCAGGACTCAGGAAGAGCTTCACGCGCAGACGGAGTTACGGGGGAGGGGGGAGAAAGTGTGGAGGCGGGTTTCTCACCTGCATCCCTGGCAGGCTGGGCTGCTGCACAGGGGAGTGAGCCATGATGACAGAAGCGGTAGAGGAGGAGAAGGTGGTGATGGTGGTGGGGGCGCTCCGCCGGCCCCGGGACTATTAAAGGGGAAAAGAGGAAGACTATTAAAGAGGAAAGAGGCTTCCCGGGGCCTGCGGCGCTCTGCCGCGGCCCCAGGAGCAGTGGGAGGGGGGAGGCTTCTCCTTCCCGGGGCCGGCGGAGCGCCGCCGGCCCCAGGACTATTGAGGGGGAGGGGGGGAGGAAAGAGGCTTCCCGGGGCCTGCGGCGCTCTGCCGCGGCCCGGGAGCAGTGGGAGGGGGGAGGGATAGGCTTCTCCCCGGGGCCGGCGGAGCGCCGCCGGCCCCAGGACTATTGAGGGGGATGGGGGGGAGGAAAGGGGCTTCCTGGGGCCGGCGGCGCTCTGCCGCGGCCCGGGAGCAGTGGGAGGGGGGAGGGAAGGGCTTCTCCTTCCCGGGCCGGCGGAGCGCCGCTGGCCCCGGGAAGCATTGACGGGGGGGAGGACGGGGGGGTGGGGCTTTGTCAAGTGTCCGCCCCCTCGCCTCCTCTCTCCCGGAGCGGCGCTCCAGCGCGCCCCGGCCCCAACGGAGCCCTGGTCATGGCCCTTCCCTACATGCACTGAAAAAGTAAGGAGACACCAGCCTTCATCCCAATGATGGTGCATCAAACCAGTTGGTTGTTGGTGACTACTCTGTTACATTTGGTGAAGGAGAACTGTAGAATGGTGGCCTTACTGTGACATGAAGCATCAGAGAATTAGGGCTCTTCTGCATTCTCATTTTCCTCACTTGTGTGTTTCTGTTGCTTTCCCTCTCCTGTTCTGCACATGTTTTGCTCCCTCTAGTGGTTGATTCGATGTTACATGGCTTTATATCCAGCGTAGCTCCCTGCAGATTTAAACTGCAGGGTTTTTTGTGCGGGATATAAAGCGTTGTAACATCAAATTGACCACTAGAGGCAGAAAAACACATGCAGAACAGAGAAACGCCCCCAAAGCAACAGAACAGAAAAGTGAGGAAAATTAGAATGTGGAAAAGACTTTAGGAAGTTGTGGTTCCAAGTACTTGACTGGACAGAGTGCAGTGTATATTGTGCACATTTTACAGCCAGGTTCTGATCACAGTCTTCTGTTTTTGTTTGTTTTTGCTTCCCGAAGGAATCTCTAGAAGCAGAAGAGAAATCTCTTCCTGATTCCAGAGATGCTGCAGAGCCAGTGCCACCCAGTTACTCCAGCTCCCCTCCTCCTCCTGGAAGATCACCGGGACCGCCCGTTCGGTCCGCTCGCAGATATCATCGCTCCCCAGCCCGGTCTCCAGCCACCTCCAGAACACACATATCACCCACCAGGTCCCCTACCCCGCCAGGACGCACCCAAAACACCACTCGCTTGGTGCGGACTGCTGGAGTTCATATCATCCGAGAGCAGCAAGGGGAAGCCAGCCCAGTGGAAGTCAATGCCTGTGGGTAGTCGTGCAGCGTACGTGCAGTGAAGAAGCCTCTCTCTACCTGTGATTGTTTGGGGGAGGGAGGGATAGCAGCAATGAGTTCGCACTGGGCATGTGTGTGTGAGAACACATATTTCCTCTAAAGGGAAGATGCCTGGATTCTGCTTGTAGCTAAAAGTGAAAAAGTGAATCACAGTGTACCACTGGCTGGATGGACCCCGCTTTAAAAAAGAAGTTTACAGTAGATTCAACGCTTCCTGCTTCAATATGTTTTTTTTAAAAGGCACTAACTTCCTATTTGTAACACCCATGGAGCAGCACCACACAGGTGTGACTAAAGCTTTAGCTTCTGGGGGATGCCCAACTAATTGTCTTAAAATTCTGATGTTTCTATCCAAGCACTTTGGGGTTCTGTGTACATTAGCAAAGCGTGGGAGACTGTATCCACTGGGAATGTTTCTATCAGTCATATGTCTTGAATGGTATCAGTGTTAAGGATGCTCTGATATCCATGTAATTTTTTTTTTGTAATGTTAAGATTACTTATTGGGAGGGAAGTTGGCATGGTATATGAAGCCCGATCTCAGAATCTAAGCAGGGTTGGTACTGCGATGGAGACCACCAAGGAAGGCTGTATAGAAGAAGGCAATGGCAGACCACCTCTGCTTCTCACTTGCCTTTGAAGCCTGTTGTTGGGGTCTCAATAAGTTGATTGTGACTTGATGGCACTTATGTATGTACATAAGCTTACTTTTTAAGCTTCGAGCAACCCAAATTGGTCTGCATGTTTCTGTTCTTTAGGAGCCGTTACTGACCCTTGAAGTCTTAACAAGGTTCTTGTTTCAGGATATGATTAAGAAAAAACATATCCTATTGCAGGTATTCCTGATCCACCCCTAGCTTTTCTTGCCACAGACACCAACTTCTATGAAATCGCAATAATACCACAAAGGACTCCACCTCTCCCAGACAGAGGTACCACTCTCTGGATAGTACAACAGCCAGCTTTGTGTTGTTTATTCTGGATTAACTTTAGTTGGACTTTCTGGAAGTGCGGTAACCCATACCGACCTGTGAATGAACGTATACCTAGACGTATGGACCGAGCAAGGTTTGTTTGGCTGTCTCCATGCTTGAACATGTGTGTACATACCTCTGTGGGTCAAACAGTGTGCTCGAGGAGGCACACGTTCACAAAGAGCTGAATACTAGCTTCTGAGATGGAAGAGCTGAGTATCTTCTCTGTGCAGTCCAGGGGAGAGCCATAGCTCAGTGGTAGAATGCACACTGTGCGTCTGTAAGGTTCCAGGTTCAATCCCTGGTGCCTCTCTCCTTGTTAAAGGGTTGTGGATAGGAGGGCTGGGAAAGGCCCTTGCCAGAGAGTACCTGCTGGTTGGAGTTACATGTACTAGGTGAAATATATCAACTGTCTGACAGGCCAAGGCAAGGTTCACAAAAACCTAACTATCATGGCAAGGCTCTGCTTTATGTGGCTCCCTTTGGATGTCAGGAGCAAAAGGCAAGGCATTGCTTGGCTCTAAGGAGTTTGTGCTTGCAAGCCAAGGAATCAGTCTTGGGGGTCTTCAGTGGCTGGAAGAATGAACCACACAGTCGTGTTTATCTGTTTTGTCCCCTCCAGTCAGGAAGTGCCCGGGTGCAGGCGTCGACTTGAATGAAATGCCAAGTTTGATATGTGCTTTATGGAATTTGTCAGATGGAAATAAGTTATATATTACATTAAATCTTAGTTAAGAAAGTGACTGTGAGATCTCTCTCTCTCTCTTTTGCAGCTCTTTGCTAATGTAGGAAAAATGTTTTGTGTGAAGCAGGGAGGATGGAAGTACACTCATTGGCCCCGTATTGGTTGTGGCTCTGATCTTACGACATCATAGTCCAATCTATTTTAGGCAGCTCAGAGGTTAAGATGCTGAACTGCAGACCGGAAGGTCAGCAGCTCAGCAGCTCAAGGCCCTAGTGCCGCATGATGGAATGAGCTCCCGTCTCTGGCCCCAGCTCCTGCCAGCCTAGCAGTTCGAAAGCAAGAAATTGCAAGTAGATATATAGGTACCACTTTGGTGGGAAGGTAACAGCGTACCATGTGCCTCGGCATTTAGTCGTGCCGGCCACATGACCACATAAATGTCTTCGGGCAGCACTGGCTCTTTGGCTTGGAAACGGAGATGAGCACCGGCCCCTAGAGTCAGATTCGATTGGCTTTCGAGCAAGGGAAACCTTTACCTTTATACTGGGAAAGAGTAAAATGAACTGCTGACCCAACACAATGTTGCCATCAAGGGTATCAGGTTAAGACTGAAAGGGGAGAGAACCAGTTTGGTGTAGTGATTAAGAGCAGGGGACTCTAATCTGGGGAACTAGGTTTGATTCCCCACTCCTCCACATGAAGCCAGCTGGATGACCTTGTGCCAGTCACAGTTCTTTCAGAGCTCTCTGAGCCCCTAAAAAATCAAGTCTAGCTCACCACTTAGTGGTGCATAATGCAAGCCAATCATCATCATTATTATTATGGGATAATATTAGACTATGCAAACTAAGTGTTTAGGATTGCAATTTTTTTTGGCACAGGAAATATGGGTCGTGCAAAAAAATTTTAACCTTGCAGAACAGAAAGGCAAAAAGGAAAGGATCTTAGGAAAATGTCCAACAATGTTAATTACAGCTGAGATAAAAGATTTGAAATGTCAGTTGAAGCAAGAAAGAGTTCTATGGCATCTAAAAATTATTGCAGTGCAAGCTTTCACACAGCAGAGAGAGTCTGCTTTGGCAGATGTATGACACACCCATCTAAGTGGGTTGGCAGATTGCCCTTTGAATAAGAGAAAAAGGAGGAAAGTCTTTAAACAATGTACGTTTACAAAGTGAGGCCAATAAGTCATCTAATAACAAGAGATGACAGTAAAGATTTTGCAAAGCACAAATAAACAGCGAATCCAGTCAAATGAATGCAAGCTCAATCGGCATAGGTAGATTCCAAAGTGGAAGAGCCAGATTACATGTGACACTGGGGATCTATGATTAGAGGTACTGGCAGTAATTTTGCCTTTAAAATATCTGTTGGAAGGCTGCCCATATGGATCAGGGCCATGGTGCTGCAAAGAGGAGTTTAACTCTCCCCCCCCCCCCAGCTGCCATTTCCCCAACTGAAGTTCCCCTGGCTTTTATTATTTATTATTCATTCATTTCCCACCTTTCTTACTGGGACTCAAGGTGGATTACAAAATATGAAAAGCAATTCATAGAATCACAGAGTTGGAAAGGACCTCCAGGGTTATCTAGTCCAACCCCCTGTACAGTGCAGGAAATACATAAATACCTCCCCCCTCCACACCCCTGATGACTGCTTTTCCAGGCCCAGAAGATGACCAAAAACCCTCCAGGCTCTCCAGCCAAACTGGATTGGAGAAAAATTGCTTCCTGATCCCAAAGTGGTGATCAGCGTTTCCCTAAGCATGTAAGAAAGGGCCACAAGAACTCAAAAATTCAAACAGGCAGTGAAGATCTCCAGCAAATAATACAGTAGGGCTAGGTTTACCCAACTGAAAAAAAACAGTGCAAATGAAAACTGGTCTAAGGCATGACAGACTATAATGAAGACAAGGGATGACAAAGGTAGAGGACACTGCAGTAAAAAGGGAGGCGATGAGTACAGTAAACTGTGCAATAAACTGCAGGACTATCCCTTATAGAAGCAACCCCCTGTTCTAATCCCTTTGTAAAAATGTCCTTCTAAACACTTGTTTCACACACAAGTACGATATTTCCTCTCTGGCAGGAGAAAAACAAAAGCTATCCAAATGTGTTGTGGCATCAGCTTTCACGATGATGCATATCTATATAATAATTGTGTTTTGGTCATGGACTCTCCTGAACTTTCCACACACTCCTAAATCAGTTGGCTCCATGATGTGTCACTCAAGCTGTCCCTATCCACTGGCTGCATTGCCTGAGTCCTGCCTCCAACATTCTAAACAGTTTGCTGTTCCTCTCCCCCTAATAGCCATTCGGAACACAGAGGTCGTTTACATATGCAGCCTGATTGGCCTTTGCCTCTAACATTCTAAACAGTTTGCTGTTGCTGTTGGGAGTCATTGAATGTGTTCTAAGGTAAAATATATCTCCCAATCTTCCCTTCAATGGTCACTGGAGTTGCCAATCACCATGTTCTGCAGCCACAGCACATCATTTCCCCTACAGAAAATTTCCCAGCTATTACAACTGATCTCCAGATGACCAAGATCAGTTCTCCTGAAGGCAATGGCTGCTTTGGACAGTGGACTCTATGGCATTATATCCTGCTGAAGTCCCTCCACACCCCAACCCCCCCCTCCCCAGGCTCTACCCCTCAAATCTACAGATATTTCCCAACCCAGAGTTGGCAACCCTGTAACTGGCTATGGAACCACTTTCCAGACCCTTCAAACCCAGAAGACATGGCATAGGGGGAGGTGCTTTTCTATTTTAGCTGCCACTGCGTAACCCCAAATCAACTTAAGTAAGGGGTGGAGGGAACCATACCTGTTACCATGAGGCAGCCTCCCATACTACCAACTTGGGGCAGCAAAAGGACTTGAGACAGCCCTGCCTTATAGCTAAGCAGAAGGAAATAAACATGGCTCGCCTCCCTCTTTTTTCCCCTTCCCTCTGCCGCTCCACCAGCCACAGCCAGGACACTCACCTGGAGCTTCCTTCTAGAGCCCGTTGTATTTCTTCCCACAATGGGCCTTACTCCTAGTCACACAGTAAATGTGTTTCCCATATGATTGGTTGTCATTTCAGACAGTGGCCTAATGACTGTGTAGCTGGTGGTCACCTTGGGTGTATTGCTGTGCTGACAGAATGTGCCTTTGAGGTGTGGATCTCCTTAGAAAGCATTAACCTGCTGGAAGTCAAAGACTTATCATGAGAGGAGACATATGGAGCGTAACAATAGGGTCTCAGTTAATTACTCCTAGCATCCCATAATTAAGAAGGATATAATTACGCATCGGCCTCCAATTTTGACATATTTATTTGCCTCACTGTGTGTCCACCCCTCCAGGAATTGAATCCAAACAAATGGTGACCATATAAACTTAGCTTGGTATTCCTGTTTGGTTCTCACATCTATTAAATCATCTTCATTATGTTGTATGCTAATTTGCTGTTCACTCTCTGCCTATAGGTATGGACTGATAACTTCCAAGGAAGTGTGTGTGCACACAAAAGCTCATACCTCGAATAAAACATTGTTGGTCTTAAAGGTGCCACTGGACTCAAAGTTTATCATGGGCTCCCGTTTTACTTCCACATCATCAAACACCCTGTGAGAAAGAAAGCTGCAAATTGTGCAAGGAACCCAGAATATGTATATTTTTTACAAAACCCTTGCAGCAGTCCATCTGCAAAAAAAAAAAAAAAAATCAGGTGAGATAGAGAATACAACTCCCTCTGAGTGATTCACCATCATTCCCCATTGCTTTGGAGTAATGTATTCCTTGCTTACCTGCTAAGAATTCAAGGGACAGTGAAGGGACTGGGGAAAAGTAGGTTTCTTACACTTTGACAGCAGGTGGCAATGTTGTACAAACTGAATCCGCCAGGTGCTTGCTGTGAGTTCCTTTCACAGCTTCAGAAACAGCTAGTGATAATCAGAACAGGAAACAAAACCCATGTAATTTTTTTAAAATTAGAGCCAACCAAAATGACGCAAAACAGCACGCAAGCTTTTGAGCTCATCAGAACTCTTCATCAAGCTAGATGTTATTTAAAAAAATGAAAGTGAAGGAGGAGAAAAAAGATTTTCCTGGATCAAGATGATTGTAGGATTTTATCTTGCCCAGCCTCAAGTGTTACGTGCTGCTGGGCTCTCAGCTGAATTGCTGTAGGTGTTCAATTACAGCACTTGCATTCTGGGAAGAAGAAGAAGAAGCAAACCGTGGAAGGCCACCTCATGCAAAAAAAACACCATTGTCCAGCCAGGTCCAAATGTCACTCAAAAAAGTCCAGCCCACGCAATGCACGCACAGCTCTGTGCGTGTTTGTTTCCATTCTCCTCTAGTCTGCCGAGCCAGGAAGCAGCAACAAAAGAGCATTTCAGAGTCAGGCTCAGGAGCAGAGCCATAGCCACTGTGGGATGAGCGGGTACACTGCTTGACCTGGAGCACTGTTCTTCCCTACCAATTTTTTTTTTAATTATTTAAAAATTTATTTATTTACTACATTTATACCCCACTTTTCTTCCCAGTGGGAACCCAAAGGGGCTTACTCGTTCTCCACTCCTCCGTTTTATCCTCAAACAACCCTGTTAGGAAGGTTAGGCTGAGAGTGTGTGAGTGGCTCAAAGTCATCCATGGCAGAGCAGAGATTCTTGGTCTCCTGGCTCCTGGTCTGGCAACTGTGACCACTGTGATTCTGGGCATGGCAAGGTGCTTCAGGGGGTCTAAAAGGGAGCTTAAAGCAGGGATGGCCAACTTCTTCAGCGGGGTTAGAGCCCTTGGGTTCTCCCAACCATCATGGAAGTATTGCAGCCACCTGCAGGGTCCCCTTTGGCCACCAGGAGGGGATGCAGGGATAGGGTGGCCAGCTCCAGGTTGGGCAACTCCTGGAGATTTGGGAGTGGAGCCCAGGGAGGAGAGTGACCCCATAGAGTCCACCCTCCAAAGCATTCATTTTCTCCAGGGGAACTGATCTCTGTAGTCTGGAGATGAGCTGTGATTCCAGGGGATTCCCCAGGCCCCACCAGGAGGCTGACTTCCCTACTCGCTACTGCCGCACTTAAGGGTTCCAGGCGCCTGACTGTTCCACAGCCAGGCTGCAGCAGCAAGTGACCTAAGCAATGTTCAATGCTTCCACGAACTGCATGTCCTCGATGCCGTTGCACAGCCTCTTCAAACACATGGCGGACTTGTACAGGATTCATTCCCTGAACCATAGCCAGGACTGGGTTACTAGATGTCACCGCAGTAATTTTAAGTTTGTATATTTCCAGGTAGGCAAAAAAAGGGGTTTTCTTATACTTGGCTCTTTGTTAGTCTCTTGCTCCAAATTTTGGCACAGTTTGGCTCTTAATTCTAAAAGGCCGCAGACCCCAGATGCAAACAATTCAAGTTGGCAACAGGGTTAGAGAGGTTTCTCTTGGTCATGAGAAAATCACTGATTCTCCATTCATTTCCTGGGACCCCTGCAGCTGGTCTATAGCAAGCAATGGAAACTGGCCTGTGACCCTTAGCATTCTTGGGTCAGGAAGTCTTAACATGGCGAAACAACCCTCACTGAACCAGGAGCTTTTGTTGCTGTCTTGAGAAATCTCTGTGCGGTTGGAATAGGGGAGAGGGGATAGGAGGAAGGGCTATTTTGGAGCATGTGGAGTGGGATGACTTCAGTCCTTCTCCAGAGCATTCTGCCAAGCTTAACATTCTTCTTGGGTACAATACCACATTTATTATCAGCCATAAAGGTGCAGTAGGGATCGAGATGATTTGCAATCAATATTTAACACACAGTGCTGAGGATAGGAAGCAATAAGCAATGGCGATGTGGGATATAGTCAAACCGCATAACAATTATATCATTCTGCTTCTCTAATATTGTAACAAAATGGGCTCCTCTAAAGAATTGGATGGCGTCTATGAGCACAGGAAAAGCTTCTAATTGTGGTAATCAAGAACATGATTTCAGCTTTTCTTATCCTCATGCTTCAGGCAAGGGTTTCAGGCTGTATGGTATATATTTCACAGTCCTGCTTTCACACAATGCAGCCAAAGAGATCGCTACTGAGCGTAGCAGTCAGCAGCCACAGAAAGCCAGCGTTTTGTGACAGTTTGGTTGATCCTAAGAGAAGATATTACAGATTGTGGAATTGTTTTAGGGTTGACTCAAACCTATTCACAGTGCAGGAGATGTTGAAAAGTGCTGTTGACTGGCACGTGAAAGACCATGGTTCAGTGGCTGAGCCTGTGTTTGGCATGCAAAAGGTCTCAGGTTCAGTTTTTGGCATCTCCAGCTAAAAGGACCAGGCAGTAGGTGATCTGAAAGACCTCTGCATGAAACCCTGGAGAGCAACTGCCAGTCTGAGTAGACAATACTGACTCTGACAGAACAATGGTCCCTGTTTGTGGAACAAGGCTTGCATGCAATGCAGAGGGGAATTTCTGTTCCAACATGGGTTTGTGGCACAAACGCTAGATGCAGAATGGGCCCAAGAGTCAAAAAGCTCCCTTTGTTGTTCCTTTGCATCCTTTGCAAGCATTCTTTATAACACCCCTCCCACCTTCTGACTAGGCTCAAAGGACTCAAGTCTACATTTCCGCTCTACTCATGTCTGACAAAGGGAGCTTTGACTCTTGAGAGCTCCTACCCTGAAATTCTTGTTGGTCTCTAAGGTGCTACTGGACGCAACTCTAACCACTACACCACACAGGCTCTCTGATCTAGGGGGATTACCTAATTTTTTTTATCACCCCACCAAGCAGAAAGGAGAATGTTACCATACATCAGTTGCCAATGTGGGATTGAATGTATGGTAAAATGGTTACCTGTATCGCCTTGTTGTCCTGTTTATTTGTTAGGAATGAAATATATGTTGGGCCATTAGTTGTTGTGAATTGCAGGGCAAATGAGAAAAAGATGGGTAATTGTTAAGACCCTGAGTCCAGATGTTAAATTGGGTCCTAAGAGGCTTGGGTGAAAGGCAGGCAAATAAATAAATAAATAAATAAAATATTGGATTTATACCCTGCCCTTCACTCGGAGTCTCAGAGCAGCTTACACTATCTCCTTCCCTTCCTCTCCCCACACAGACACCCTGTGAGGTAGGTGGGGCTGAGAGAGCTCTGAGAGAACTTCTCTTGAGAGAACAGCTCTGAGAGAACTGTTGCTTGCCCAAGGTCCCCCAGCAGCTGCATATGGAGGCGTGAGGGATCAAACCCAGTTCTCCCAGATTAGAGTCAGTGTTCCTAACCACTATACCATACTAGCAATCAGTTTTACCCGTGGGCAGGATATTTGCTGTCTCCTGTTATGTTATTACACATAACAGCCAACACATGTCTCCCTAACACAGTCACAGGTCTTCGTTCCTTTTCCCACTGGAGAAACATATTGTGGGGTATAGACCTCGTAGGCTTGCCAGCTCTGGGCTGGGAAATATCTGGAGATTTTGGGGATGGAACCTGGGAGGTTCAGAGAGGGGAGGGATCTCAGCAGGGTATAATGCTACCCTCCAAATCAGGCATTTTCTCCAGGGTGACTGATCTTCGTCATCTGGAGATCAGTTCTAATAGTGGGAGACCTCCAGGTGCTACCTGGAGGGTCGCAACCCTAAGACCTGAAAAAGATACTTGCGAATATCTGGCATCTGTCAAACATTTTAGATGTTGACTGTGAAATATGAACACAAGATGTGCATGGTGGTCCAACCCCCCCCCCCCCCACGTGCTTAATGCAGAAATTCAGGTAAACCCAGTATTTCTTGATTGTTTTATGTTTGGCAAACATGAAATATGAGAACGAACACTGTCAGAGGCTAATCCCATTGCACGTCATCTGTCAGGTACTAAATGCCATTGCATGCCATCCTTCTCACACAGTCAAATATTAAATGCCAGGTATTAAATATTGTCAAATACAGAATACCATCTGTTGAATACTAGCAGCAATGCCAATGAATGCTGGAATCAAATATTATTAAATGGCAAATGCACGTCACATTTTGGGGGGCCAATATTAGAGTGTTCCAGGCGTATCTGGTGACCACTGGGCACTGAGACTTTGCAAAGAAAAATGCTGCCAGCAAGTTTAGCTCAGCTGTACACTGGTAGGAGATGGAGACTGGGCTGGGAACCTCCAAACACCTTTACAATGCCTTCTGTACGTGCCCCCAGTGAAGACAGTGGCATCTCACCTGCTGTGTTGTCTAATTAGAATTTACTGTCCACCTTACCAAATGTTGTGCTGTGAAGAGTGTGGACAACAAGGGGATTTGAAAACGGTTTATGAAAAAGGCCGTTGATTGTGTGGAGGGAGGAGGCAAGGGGGGAGGCAGCATTTAGTCTTTTCCTTGGAGAAAAAAGATGCAGTATTTAATCTTATTAAAAAAAACCCTCTTTGCAAAGCTGAGTGCCTCCCTTCCTGTGCCTCAGCTCGAGGAGTATACTGCCATTCACATTAGCTCACTGCGTTCCTTAATCCATGATAAATGTTGGGAAAGATGGTGCTACGTGTGGTGGAAATCCAACCAGACCACATAAAAGGGAATTAATGAAACAGAGTCAATCCTATTAGTTCCAGCCTGTATAACTTTGAGGTAGAGACGGAGGGAAAGAGAAGGGTGTGTGTGTGTGTGGAGGAGAAAGGAGGTCTTTACAAGCTCCTGGAAAAAAATAGCTGTATTTTCTTAGCACTAGAAGGGCAGTGTGGTCCAGTATATAAGCCACTGGATCTGGGCTCCTCTCTGACACTGTACTAGTGAGCAGTTTTTGGCAAGTCACTTAATCTCAGTTTTGTCTCTGACCCTCACTGATTTGTCACTCATCCTCACTGATTTTATCTCTGATCCTCACTGATATAGCTACTACTAGGAATGTCCCACATTCCCAGTTTTGTGCTATAGCATAGTGAACCTCAAACACCTCGTCTTCATGGAATCTATCAAAATGTGATCTGCCTGCCACTCACTTGGTAGGAAATTCCTGGGATGCAGCAAGACAGTTCGGCCTTCCTCAGACCATATGCTAAACTGCTATGCCTGCTGCTTCCCTCCAGAGAGACCCTGAAGAGTTTGGGGTTCCGGGGGGGGGGGGGGGGAAGCAAACTGAGAAGCAGCTGGGTGGTCTTATCAAAGCTGCCAAGAGGAGCATTCTCTAGAATTGTATTTAATGGTAACGGTGATAGGATAAGGCAGGCATGTCCACTCTCAAGGACAAGCATTCCTTCACCAATCCCTGGGATCTGGCGGGTGGGGGTATGTCTGCCGGCCCCAAACTTCTGCAACAGTCTCTACGGTATGTGCCTTGGAGCTTCTGTGCCTACACAGAATGAATGGATTGGAACGATGATCTTTTCAAAAAGGGGACTGCACAGGACTAGCCAAGATATGGCAACTCTTAAAAGCATAATGGTGATGAGGACAACCTGCTTCACTTACACACAAGTTGTTTGGTCTGGCTTGAATGCTAATGGGATGTGTTCTTCCCCCCCTCCCCCCATTTCCTCACAGTACTGTGGAGCTTTTGAGCACCACCCAGGTTTTCCTTGTCTTTTTCTGTGATCTTTCCCAAACCTGCTTTGCTGCAATGCTTTGGGAAAGATCGTAGCAAAGCTGGGATGTCTGTTGTTATATGGACAGGAAAGTCTGGATTTCCCTGGTCCTGCCCACATTGGCACGTTTTCTCTTCCCCAGTCACCACCATGGCCATTTCTGAGAGTTTTAAAAGAATGGGTAATTGACATGGCCCTATAACAATATGTGGGTAACTGTTGGTAGAAAGTGCCGTCAGGTTGCAGTCAATTTATGGCAACCCTGTAAGGTTTTCAAGCTAAGAGACGTTCAGAGGTTGTCTGCCATTGCCTGCCTCTGCACAGCAACCCTGGACTTTGGTAGTCTCCCTTCCAAGTACTAACCAGGACCAACCCTGCTTTGCTTCTGAGATCTGATGAGGTTGGGCCAACCTGGGCCAACCATCCAGGTCAGGGCTATGTTAATTACTGATTTTTTAAAAATATATTGAAGAAAAATCTTGAAGAAAACCCCCTAATGATGTCTATGTAGGGAAATGCTTAAACGAAGAAAATGACAGCAAACCCAGACCAATTTCCCACAAGCAGCTGTGCCACCGTCGTTCTTCCATTTGCCCCGACTGCATTGGTCAATTTCACACTATTTGCCCCGCAGCCACATTTTGACCAACATCTCCCCTTAATTTTCCCCACATCGTCTCGATCCTTTTTCTTTTTTTGAGATCAAGAAGATGCAGGGGAAATCGGGGGGGGGGGGGGGGGGAGCTGCAGATCAAAATGGGGCTGCGTGGCAAATAGTGTGGAACTGACCAGTGCAACTGAGGCAAATGGAAGAGCGATGGTGGCACAGTCGCTTGTGGGAAATCGGTTCCATCATGCGTAAGCCCAACCATGCATGAGCAGCCTCAGTGAAATGGGCTCCCACAAGATGGAGCAGTTCCTCTTCTGCTTCTGTCCTTTTAGAACCCTGTTTCCTCAGCACCACCATGGAATCCCAATAATCCAGCATGTGTAGGGGAGTATGAGGGCGTTGTCTTTACAGGAGAGACCTGCGGAGACGTGTGTCTCCATGGAAGGCCATCTGCAGAGAGTGAGAGAACAAAGTGAGTGAGAGAGAGAGAAGGAGGGGACAGGTCAGAGGGCAGCTTCCAGGTTATGACAGAGAAAGAGGCATCTCATTCAAGGAGGTAACACCTATATAACGCTATACACATTATATACACACTCATTCAAGGAGATAACATCTCTACACAATGCCCAGGCGTGCTGACTCCCTCACTCCAACACATTTAGCAATATGGGCTAGCAGAACGAGGGTTACAAGGAGGACTTTGACCAGAACGGTGAAATTGCTTTAAATTTGCTTTCAGTGATTTCTGTGGCTTCCACCTCTGTCAAATTTAGCCTTCAAGGAGGCATAGCTTTGTATTATAGGAGTGATATGGCATCACAATGGCAAACTCCACCCACGATTTATCCTCAACCTATGTATACAGCTTATGCATATAGTTATACCCTTTAAAAAACAGTGTTTCTGATCATTCAGAAAAGGCTGACTGTGCATTGGCTTTTTATGGGCATTATAACTAGTGTGCTGTCCAATATTATCTCCTCTGACTCTCCATGGACTAGAACTTGGGGGTATCCACGGAAACTGATGGGCAGCCCATTAAAGACAATCAGAAGAAAGTCCATTTTTTTTTCATTCAACAAGAAATGAACTTATAGAACTCACTGCCATAGGATGTAACGAGGAGCACGAGTTTAGATGATTTTAAAAGTGCATTAGACACAGTTATGGAAGGTATTTCCATCAATGGCTTTTAGCCATGATGACTAAATAGAGCTTCCATGTTCTGTAACAGTAAGCCTGTGAATACCAGTCCTGTGGGGCAATGGCAGCGGGAGGCCATGGCCTCCATGCCCTGCTTGTAGGCCTTCTGGAGGCATCTGGTTGACCAGAACCTGAAACAAGGTGCTGGATTACGTGAAGCATTGCACAGATCTAGGAGGGCGGTTTTCATATATTTCATATCCCTTCCTTCCTACCTGGTCCTTTTAACTGGAGATGCTGAGGGCTGAACCTGGGACACCATACATACAAAACGAGTTCTCCACCACCAAGCCACAGACCCTCCTGAATGGACTCCAAACATATTTTCTGTTTTGACAACTCCACCAGCAGGTAGTCATCCTTTGGGCTGCACAGAGCTCCTGTTCCGATCTGAGGGAATTCCCTGTGACTTAGCAGGAGAGTGGCTCCAGTGTCAACGACAAGTTTTGCTATCCTGCCATCTCATGGCTCACTCGATAGAAGAAGAGAAGAAGAAGAGATTGAATTTATACCCCGCCCTTCACTACCCAAAGGAGTCTCAGAGTGGCTTAGAAACTCCTTTCCCTTCCCCTCCCCACAACAGACACCCTGTGAGGTAGGTGGGGCTGAGAGAGCTCTGACAGAAACTGCTCTTTTTCAAGAACAGCTGTGCCAGAACTATGGCTTGGCCAAGGTCATCCAACAGGTGCAAGTGGAGGAGTGGGGAATCAAACCCGGTTCTCTCAGATTAGTGCACTTAACCACTACACCAAACTGGCTCTCAATGCTAGATGCTAGATCCTTTGGGGTCCTTTCCTGTTGTCCAACACCCTTGCCGAAGGAGCTGCTAGAGGAGGCAGGCCTGGGGACCAGCTCCATCCTGCTCCTTTCACTGAATTTACTGAAAAGCAACCCATCTCCCCTTGGCTTTGCCTCCCCTCTCTGCCCCCCTCCCCCCAGTCGTTCCACACAGAGTGGGAAAATAACTGGAACAAAGCAGGACTGGATCGGTATTAGACTGGGGGTTCTGAGCAGCCCTTCTTTTGTTCTCTGCCAGCTGGGAATGGATCACAAAGCGTAGCCCCTTCCCCAGTAGCCTGGGCCACCCCCATTGAGCTGCAGTCAAGCAGAAGCCCGCTCTGGTCTCTCACCACTGTTCTTTTCTTCTCCCCCCTCCCCTTCAAAACACACACACACACACACACAACACAACAAAACCTACTCCCAGGGCCTGCTCTTTTCCTTGACGTGTTTTGCTTTCATTGGACAGCCTGGCAAATGAGATGTACTTGCTGCTTTAACTAACTCCGGGAAACATCCACAGACTCTATCTTTCTTTTCAGAGGGTTAGGCTTGGCGGCCAAGAGGTTGATGGAGCTGGAAGGGGGGGGGAATAGGAGGGGGCTAAGCATGAGGGAATGGTAAAGCGGTTGCCATAGGGATGGTGCGCCGGCTGCCAAGAGGGTGGGGGTCCGCTAGGCCCACCGAAAGCCATGAGCTCCCCAACATTGCTCACCTGCAGGGAGAAGGTGGGGGGTGGGCAGAGAGACGTTGTTTCTCTTTCTTTCTTTCTCATTTTTTTCTTACAGACCTTGATGTGCACCAGTTCCCACTTTGTTTGGCTTAGAAGCTTCTCAGAATGCCAACCAGGCCCGACAAAGGTCTCCACGGCTGAAGGGAAATGGCCTCTCCTCAGGAGGTGTTTAAAAAGCTCCGTCCTCCTGTGGGGATGATTAGGGACCAATTTAAAGGTCACTTTGGGAGTAAAAAGGCCCACGCTGCTTGCAGTTGTGTGGAGAACTACCTGCCTGCTAGGCCGGAGTGTGTCTCCGCAGCCCCCACTGGGCCGGGTTCACAGGTGACACAAAAGGGGAGGCCACGAGGCTGGGCATGAAGCAACAGTCACACAACCCAAGAGGGGAGTGATAACAGAAAATGATTGTAGGGGCTATCATGGAAACAGCCTTTGCAGGTCCCGCATACAGAAAAATGACTTTCCCCACAAGACACTATGCACCACATGCAAAATTTCTTCTATCGAAATCTTTCCCAAAAGATCACTGTGTGTGTGTGGCCCCCCCGGCCCCCCCAGTGATCATAATAGTTTTCTGGGACTCTCCTCTTTTTATCATACCAGGGTTTAGGGAAGATTGCAGCAGAGCATGGGAAAACTCAGCAACAGAATGGGTAGAGGTCATATGGTTGCCAACCATGTTGGGAAATTCCTGAAGATTTGGGGTGGGAGCTGGGGAGGGTGGGGCTCAGGAAGAGGCGGGACCTCAGCAGGTCATAATCCACCATTCAAAGCAGTCATTTTCTCCGGCAAAATGGATCTCTGCAGTCTGAAAATCAATTGTAATCTTAGGAGATCTCCAGGCCCCACAAGGAGGTTGGCAACCATAGCAACGTCCCATCCTAAAAACAGTGCTGCAGTAAGGGAGCTGAGGTGGAGCATCCACCTGGAAGTACCTCTACAAAGTATTTCTCTCAAGAACACAGTAGCTCAAGTGGGGCAAGTGATGTTCTGTATTCTTGGTGCTTGGGGGGGGGCAACAGTGGGAGGGCTTTCTGCCCCCACTGCTGGACCTCCTGATGGCACCTGGTGTTTTTGGCCACTGTGTGACAGAGTGTTGGACTGGATGGGCTACTGGCCTGATCCAACACTGGCTTCTCTTATGTTCTCAGTTCAGCCAAGTTCTGGTTTCTATTTGTTTGATTGTTCGTTTGTTTACTTCATTTATAGCCTACTTTTCTTCAAGGTGGGTTACAAAATATAAATGTAATGTAATCAGACAGTGTAAAACATCCATTGACCAATGCAATAGGACTGGGATTACAAAATTAGAAAATAATACAGACAAACATACATGCACACACAACCCATGACTTCCATAAGCAATACAGAAAATGGGTTATAAAGGTAGAAGGCAAGGCAATAGGGTTGCCAGATCCAAGTTGGGAAATTCCAGGAGATTTGGGGATGAAGCCTGGGGAGGACAGGGACCTCAGTGGGGCACAATGCTATAGAGTTCCCCCCTCCAAAGTTTCCATTTTTTCCAGGGGAACTGATCAGTCTGGAGATGAGCTGTAATTCTGGGGGACTCTATTCTGGAAGCTGGCATCCTATGAGGCAGCAAAACCAAGTTATTATGTACAAAATGAATAGTGCTGGGAACTGCAATTAAACTTCCTTTACAAAAGCATCCTCCTGAACTACTCCATGATACCCCAGCACTTTTTCCTTCATAAAAAGGACCTCCTGAACATTTATTGATTGATCTTCTCTTTGCAAACCAGAGACTCAGTTCTTTGAACCCTCACTTGTACCTTCACTTGCTAAAACCCTTCATTTCCCCAAAAATGTTCAGATTCAAAGAAGCCATTTTCGGAGCCCAAACTCTATTTTAAGTTTCCAAATATAGAGCAGGACACACATGGTCAAAATTTCATTTTCTGCCCTGTTAGGATTTAGCTTCATTCATTTGTTACTGCATCCTCGGGAAAGGCAGGGATGGCTGTAATGATAATTTCTCAGACACCACACCAGATTGTGGCCACAAACTCTGGTTTGCAAGCCCACTTCCGATAAAGGCTTCTGATTCTGGATTGTTGGTTCAGATGTCTTGCCAAATGATAGCTAACCTTTCTTGATGATGGAGTAGATTCCGAACACACAAAAGAAAGAATTACATTGCATAATTAACTTGTGGACCTCGCTGACACAGGGTGGTAATGGTGGCCACAAGCTTAAATGGTTTTAGAAGGGGATTAGACAAATTAGTGGAGAGATGATGGGGTAACAATAGTGGAAAACTTTAGCCTCTGTGTTTCTGCTTGTGGGTTTGGGCAATTGGCCAGCCATTGTGAGAAACAGGGTGCTAAATGAGATGGTTGATCCACGAGGCTCGTCTTATTTTCTTACACCCTGTAAAAGAAGAGTACTTCTGTCAATGGCTGAGCAGAGCACGGAAGTCAAAGCTGCTGGGAAAACGCCTTTGTTGAATTTATACCTTCTGGGAAAGGTGAAGGGCTTTAGCAGGTGAGGATAGCAAAAAACCGAGCCTCTGGTTTGCAAACAGAAAATAAATTCAAAGACCTGCTCTGTAGTAAAATGGAGGCCAAAGAAATGTAAATGCTTTTGTCAGTAGAATGGAAGCAGTAAAACTCTCACAAAGACTGTAAATCCTTCAGGGGACTGACCCTCTTTGCCACAGAAAATGGCTGCATTGTCCATTATGAAGGGAGGCCCCAGATCTGCTGAAGGAACAGAACTCTTGCGTGTTTCAGGAAACTGCAAAAAAGAGCCATAATGAAGTCTGCCATACATTTGAAAACGCTGCCTTAAGCACAGTACGCCTTTTCTGCTTGCGAGAAAGCAGTCCTGACCTGCATCCTTCAGAACAGGCATGCACGTTCTCCCATCTGGCTGTTGAGGCAAACAGTTATTTTTGTGGTCGTTGAAGCATTTTCCCCTCAGACTTCAAAACCATGTGGTGTGAATCATATATATTCCCACACAAGTGTTTGCCCAGGTACACAAGAGGGACTGTTCTCATTTAGGAGCAAAGTAATATTGGAACTGGCCCTTGATAAGGTCATGTTTGAATTACTGGAAGAGAGAGAGAGAGAGATGAGGGCCTCTATTGAAATCCAGCCCTTGACAGTGGCATGGCACCTCAAGATCACCTGCCTCACTAGCACTTGCCCAGTCCACCTCATCACTGCGCTGTTCCTGGAGGAGACAGTCCTTCTTTGCTACCCTGGCCTCTTTAACAACAGCACAGCAAGTTGTGTATGCTTTATGGGTTTCCGTAAAATCTTGTGAGTTTACGTCCTCTCATGAAAATTCAGTCACCATTTTGGTGGCCCTGGCCAAAGTCTTGCGAAAGGAAGGAATCTTGGGAGAGTTTAGGAACTGGTTTAGGAACTGGAGAATTTAGGAACTGAGGGCAGTTTGCTGTGCTATTTTAAAACAGGCCTGGAGGAACAGGAAAGTAAGGAAAATTGTTTATTCAGATATTTATACTTCACTTATCTCCTCAGTGAGGAACCAGAGTAGTATACAACATCATTCTTGCCTCCTCTATTTTATCCTCACAAGAGACTCTATTTTATCCTCACACTAGCCTGATACCCGTGCTTCACTACGGTATTTAAGTTCGGCAAAGCCAGTTATAATACGGATGATGTGAAGTTTGAAATGTAAGATTTGTTGTAGGAATTCTAATGGAGAAGACTATAGTGTAAAAAATGAAGTAAGACATATGTACTTTTATTTTCTCCACTGAAGGACCTATCTGTAGATCACATTGGTGGTTCTGCCCTCAGGTGCTAAGATCACCAGGCTGCTTGGTGAGCTCACTCTGGAGCAGGCAACATAGAACTGTCCATTTAAGAAGCAGTCATCTGTTAAGTCCACTCCTGCCACCTTCATGAAAGTGATGGCCTCTCTACTTGAGATTCCTGGATTGTTTTGCTGTAAGCATCCCACCTCCTCTCCAGCGCCTGACAGGCAGCTGCCTGTCCAGTATAGGAGGAGGAGTGGGGAGGAGTATTAGAAGCCACTGTGGAGGCAGGGCTGGCAGGATCACCAAGGCATTACTGCTGGGGCAGGCTCCCTCATGGCTTAAAGGCATCCAGGACGCTGGGCCAGCAGCAGGGCTAAGGCAATTTTGATCTCCTCAACTGCCGTTAGCTCTCTGCAGTCTCCTGTAACTGTTTTTTTTTTAACCTCAGAACACTGAGCTCTGCAGCTGACCAATCAGAGAGTGGGGGGTGCAAGTAGGAAGCAGCCTGGCAGCCTCACAGAAATCAATGGGGGGAGCACATTTCCCCCCTTTTGACCCACTTATGGGTCAAATTTCTAAAAAAATCCCTTCTTAGTGAGCACCTACACCATAGCAGGAGTGCTCTCCCCAAATTTGGTGCTTCTAGGTCCAGCGGTTTGGCCTGGGCGTTGATTTTACGGTGAGGGGACTTTCTTTTATATATATAGAAGAGACTGGCCTAAAGTCACCCAGCAAACTTCCATAGCTGAGAGGGAATTTGAACCTGGGTCCAATGCTCCCTTTAAGCTGTGGAGTCTTGTGAGCAAAAATTCTGCTTTGTGAGCTACTGGCATTAAAGTTGTGAGCAAGCAATTTGGCTACTGCATAAATTAGTTTGCTCTGGAGCCATCCTTCCTGAGCTAACACAAAAATGCATGAGTCGGAGACTAAAAAACTGTGAGCTAGATCACACTAACTCAGCTTAGAGGGAACACTGGCTGACACTCTACCCCAGGAGTCCCCAATGTGGTGCCCATGGGAACCATGGCTCTCACCAATACCTTTCTTAGTGGCCACCAAATGTTCTTAGAAAGTGGGTGGGGCTAGATGGGTCTTTTACTCAGCAGGGCTTCTAATTGGCTGTGCAGATTAAAAGGCATCCTGTTAAACAGAGCTTCACAGAGCTTCAGCGTGTAAGGCTAACAAGGTACTAGAAGGGCTGTACCAATGAAGCCAAGGTGCTGTGGGAATCAGGGGCGTAGAGTTTGTAAATCCCCGGTGGGGGGGGGGCGGGGGCTCTCTCGTGCACATGCGCAAAGCGCGCGCGCACACGGGACCATGTCCCCGCCACTCCTCCCCTGGCAAAGATCCCGCCATTCAGTGCTGCAGATCGCCCCAGCCGCAATAGAGAAGGGAAAGGCGCCTTCCCAGCTAATAAGAAAGGAGCCCTTTAGCGCCATTGGAAGTGGGTAATGGAAGGTGCAGGTGCCTTGGCTGTCTCCAGGTGGCGACATCAGGGCGGCGGGTACTGCTGGGAGAGACGCCGTCTCAAGCCGTGGGGCAGCGCCATTAAGAGTAGGAGCGCCACAAAGCTGTGCTTCCAAGAAGCGCTCGATCGAGTTTAAAGGGGCTCAAAAGGTCTAGATCTTCGCCGCTCAGAGGAGAGGAGGGAGCCACGGCCATAAGGGCTGAGAGGAGCCTGACACCACCGAGCACACACCACGCCACCATTCTGGGTTTAGCGCCGCCGCTGGAGGGACCGGCGGGCAGGAGGGCTGCCGCTGCTGCCCTGGAGGCTCCCTCAGCCTTTCCCTCGGGAGAACGACAGATATCTCCTGGGGGGGGGGTTCTGTCAATGAGCATCTTCCCCAAATTACGCACCCGCTACCCAGAGAGGGTGTAAAGGAATCCAGTAGATCTAGACCAGGGAGGCAGACTCGCGCTCGCCTTTCCTGGGGCGCAGTCTCGCCGGCGGCAGCCAGCTGGCCGGCTGACTGCCGCGCTCGCGCGGGACCATGTCCCCGCCGCCTCTCTCCCCCCCCACCCCAGGGAGGCAGAAGGACAGGCCGGGGGTGGGGGGGAAGGAGAGGTGGCGACGGCCAGCTGGCCGGCTGACTGGCCACCGGCGGGCGCTCCCGGCGGGCGCTCCATTTTGCCGGGGGTGGCTGAGCCCCCCCCGGGAAATTTCGGGGGAGGCTCAAGCCCTCGAGCCCCCCCGTAGTTGACGCCCATGGTGGGAATAAATTTTATTCACTTTATGTACCCCAAAGCATTCAACTCAGCACTTCCTCAGGGGGACCTATAGAAATGTTAAAAATAAACAAAATACATAAGATTTATTTCCCAATACCAAAAGACATGTTAAAAGGTTGTATGTGTAAATAATTTTTTAATGTAAATATATTTATGAAAAACATAATGACAGGGCTCTTAAGCATGTACAAAGTGCATTGTGATGTCTCAAAAATGTTGTACACTTAGCAAGTAATATAAATATTAGAGAGGGCAGAAACACTATAGGAGCAATATGATATCATTATACAAATTATATTTGAATGAGTACAGAAATCCATGGAAAACAGAAAAGTTATCAAAACCAACCTGCACCATTTCAAAGCATCAGGGTTATTCCCAAATGTTGGTTCAACATTTTTCAGAATAGAACCATGCTCCCACAGATTTTTCCTTTTCGGCTGTTTATAGATCACAAAGCCATAAAGGTAAGTCCCTCCTCAGAAAGGAGGCTGAGTGGATCTATAAACGGTCACAAAATGTCAATTCAGCTTCTTTAGTAGGGTTGCCAGGCTTCCAGTGGCGGCCAGAGAGATCAGTTCACCTGGAGAAAATGGCTGCCTTTGGAAGGTGGACTGTATGGCATTATACCCCACTGAAGTCCTTCCCCTCCCTAAAACCTGCCCCTCTTCAGGCTCCACCCCAGCCCCCCAAATTCCCAACCCAGAGTCAAGAACCCTAAGTCTGCGACCTATCTCCACGAAATACTGCTCCTGAGGAATAGGTGACCATGAGGAATGGCATGGGGAGGGGGGTCTGCTACAGGAAGGTGGTATCAGCAGAAATTGCCAATTTAGTCTGGGTCCAACCCTACATTTATCCCAGGATTTTTCCAGATAGTTTTGTAAAGAAAAAACTTTCTACTTAACCAAAGTGGTACTTCACATTCCGCCTGCACTTTCCACAAGACAGCCGCTGCAGTGTCTTGAAATGGTTTAGCAACAGGTCAGAATTTATCAGATGAACTGCAGTATGTAGGTTAAGATCGCTATGATGCAAAGTTTTGATTGGCACTTTGACCATAATGGCACTATCCTGGAAGTGGTACCGGAGGAATGGCTGGTTCTAGCTTGCTGAGATCTCTGAAGGAATATCCCCAACCTTCTTCCTTGAAAAACACGATGTGTGTTTGTAGCTGTGTTGGGGCTGGGGGTGGGAGAAAGGCCTTACTTAATTGGGAGATGCTAAACTGGGTGGGCAGGGTGGCGTGGGGAGCAGCGCTGCTAATAAGGGGTAAGAATGATAGATGGCTTGTGTCTTCGTGAGCCAAATGGGAACAAATTTCTTAGGGCTAATTATGTTTGTTAAATGTGTTTGAGTCAATAAAAAGTCCCAGAAAACAAGTAAAAGAAGGAAAGGGGGGGAGGGAAACGAGTGCGATCGAGATGCTGCAGCAGCTACAATGGAGACATACAGATTTTCTGCAGCGAAATGATAAAATAATTGGCCGCCAGCGCAATAAATGTAATTGTGGCCGTTTAAAGCGCATTGTGTCTTTGTGACAAATGAAAATGTTTCGGGCCCCCTTCAAGGCGCACAGTATTCCAACCAGGTTGACAAAGGGGGAGCCGACAAGCGGTTAAATCTATCAGGGGATGGTCAATTTTGTTTGAAAACAGTCTCTTTTTCTTTCCAGCCTGGCAAAGCAGGGAGCATTCTTTTATGTAGTCAATCTCCCTCACCAGGATAGCTGGATGGAACTCAACTCCTTGCCTGCTCCCAAAGGGAAAGTGGGGGCATTTTGCAAGGGGGGGGGGGAGTGAGAGGGTTTTTTTTTTAAGGAGTCAGAAAGGATGGAGAGGGAGGAGGGTTAAAATGAGAAATGTCTGCCTTTCAAGAAGGGAAGCCACAAAGAATGTTTCCCTTTTCTTCATTGATCATTTAATTTAGTTCTTCACAATATTGTGGGGGGGGGGGAAGGAGAGAGATCCTGGTGCAGATGCGCCCCCCCCTTCTGATGTCACAGATGGTGCAGAGAAAGCAGACCGCTCACAGCATGGGGCCTAGATGCTTTCCTCCCCCATTGTTCCCCAAGTTTAAAAAGAAGGGGGGAAATACAAAAGCAGTTGGAAAACATGCTTAATAACAAATTCCAAATAATTTCCCAAACAGAAGGCTTGAGCTAAGCAGAAGAGAGAGCTGTGGAGGCAGAGAGGGGGGAAGGGGGGGGGGGACAAAACCTGCCCCCAAGGCTCCTTGGGCATTTGGACAAGATTTCCTTTGGATTCCTTGAATGCTACAGGAGGGAAGTTAGTGTTTTCGGAGCCAGCTTGGAGCCAGCTCTCTCCGCAGGATGCTACTCGGAGTTCTCCTGCTGTGCTTTGCATCCCTCCCTTGGGTTTGGGGGGCTCAGAGATGTCAGTGCCACTGCACCTGCCTGGCAGAGCAAGCGGGGAGGGGCCCGCAGGTGCAGAGCAGGCAGACCCGGCAGCTACGGCACTACCGCCAACCTAGGCAAAGGCACAGGCTAAGAGGTAAGCACCCCTTTTTACCGAACTATGTCAGATCCCGAGGCTCCAAAACTGCCTTTCCGATGGGCATCATATCATGCATACCCACACCTGTTGGAGTTTGTGTGGCGCATTTTCAGTGTTAAGGGCAGACTTTGGGATGATGGTCTTAGAGCATCCTAGGAGATTGCCAGTGGGTGGGGGAAGAGTGGCAGCTGTAACTTTCTTGGCATTCCACATCTGTCAGTCCATGGCAGCTGGAAATGAGGCTGTGGGGCAAGAGAGCGATGCACCTTTGCCATGTAAGGCTGTGAAACGGGCTATGTATAAACAGAATATTTATTTTTCATCGGCATATGTGGAAGGCAGAATGTAAAGGAAATGCAGTAGGGAAGAGTAACCAAGGATGACCAGAGGAGCAAAAGATCTTATGTTTACACTGAACTTAACTTTATGTGTCATTGCCTTTCCTGCTTCATTCAAGACAATCTCTGCCCCAAAGATCTTACAGTTTAAGGAAAAGAAGTGTGGAAGACACGGTGCCTTAAGGCAGGCAGCATAGAGCCAGTGTGGCGCTGTGACTACAGTGAAGGACAAGGATCTGGGAGAGCCAGGTTCAAATCCCTGCTCTGCCATGGAAACTCACAGGGCAGCCTCAAGCCAGTCACTCAGAGCCTAGACTGCCTCACAGGGTTGGTGTTGTGAGGATAAAATGAAGGAGGAGAGGATGATGTGAGCTGCTTTGGGTCCCCACTGGAGATGGAAAGCTGGGTATAACTATCTAAATAGAGAACTGGTAGTTAAGCTGAGCACCATTCACCAGGAAATTATCCAGCAGGAAGCACACCTCATGTGCCACTCCTATGCATTTCCATGTGGGTTTGTGAAGATGGATTGGGGCCCATGATCAACATGCAACTTGCAAATGAGTCAAACGTGGATTCTGTCATGGCTGAAAATGCCGAAACAGCTGTTTTATCTTCATACGCTAGAGAGGGGTTATGAATGTTGCAATCCGCCTTCCTGTATAGAATTTCCCTTCGAGCCAAATTTTCTATTTCCAGACACTGAAATAATGACCCATATCTACTGAATAAAGGGAAAGGAAAGGTGTCATTATCATAATGTGCGGAACAAAGAGGACGAGGCTATGCGGAGTGGATTTTTTTTTTGTCTCTGGCCCATCCTCTCCTCCCCTTTCATTCACTATTCACTAACACATTTCCTAGAGGTCACGGCTCTGCTTTGAAAGTCAATGAACAGACTGTTGCGGCTCTTTATTCTTCCCTGCCTTTGCTCTGGATTTTGAGGCTGAACTTTCAAATGCTCTGATTTATTTTTTTTTGGCAGCGTTATTTATTCCCATCTCGTAAGTCCCTGAGCTCCATTATTAGAAGAAAGAGGAATTGTTTAGCATCTTCTGTTTCTGCAAATAACCCTGATGCCCAGCCACTGAGCTGGGCATGACAGCTGGGATGAATTACATGACTTTTTTGGCCTGACTTTTACATGACTTTTTTTTTTCATGGGGTGGATTCAGAAATGGTTTCAAAAGAATTCCCCAGGAGATGGTGATAGCCGTGAGCAGAGATGGCCCTTAAAAGGGGCTTAGCGAAATCCATGGAGGAGAGGCAGTGGCTATTAGCCAAAATGACTAAATGGAACTTTCATGTTCAGAGGCAGTATAGAGGCTGGGGGCCTATAATGGGGAGGGGGCACGCCCTGCTTGTAGACATCTGGCTGGCCACTGTGGGAAATAGGATATCTGAGTAGAGAGACCATCAGTCTGATTCAATAGCTCTGCTCTTATGTCCTTGCACAGTCTGACTTTGGGATCGGGGAAAACAATCTTACTTTTTCTAAGATGGAAATAATATGTTATTTATCCTTTTTTTTTTTTTTGGCCTTTTGTTCTTGGTATTGTGCACACAAAAGGGTGCCTGAACTCCAGGATCTCTGCTGGTCTTTGATATTCCAAACTACCCTTCGTTTTAGCCTTGACCAGGGACAGAGTGCAGCCCTGTTCAGGCATTATGACTTTGACTATCCAACAGCACATAAGGGGAGATTTTGCAATGCACAATCCTCTCAATATGAAATACATGCTAGACGCACTCAGCTCTTTATATGCAGCCTTTATCGACTTAAGAGCTGCATTTGATTCTGTGTCGCATACCCGCCTGTGGAACAAGCTGGACGCTGCACATCTACCAGAAAGACGATTAAAGCTAATAATAAACCTCTACCCCGAAAATTCGCTGTATTTTCAAACGAAACAATGAGGGATCTGCATCAAACCCTGTACCTATCCAAAGATGGCTAATGTGTATATTGGAAGGACTGCAGGTAGTACATTTGTGAGTGCCTAGATTGTAATGATTTAACAGGGCTAAATTCTGCAATTAATTAAATATAGGTGAGAAACAGCAGCAGTATTAATTACTTTCCCAATCAGGGCCATGGTTGGTATGAGGCCATTTTGGAGCACTTATCTGTCCCATGTTAGAACTTTCTGGAAAATGGACATTTTGTGAGTGCATGGCTGTGACATTACAGGTTCTCTTGAACTGATTTGTTTTTAGTTTAGGAAGTTTTTTAAAAAAATCCTTCTTGAACTACTCTGCAGGATACTTCAAGGAGATAATTTAGGGCCAAAGTAGACATGATGGTGTCCACAAGTCAGACCCATGGATGCCGCTACAGGTTTAAAGCCTAATGAGGTGCTTTTAAAAAATGCTATGAGGGCCTGATCCTGATTGGGCCCACAGCGCAGTGGAATGAACATCAGCTCTCCACCTTCATCTGTGCAAGAGGTATGACAGGGAAAGATTAAATACCATTTTACTTAGTGAGTGAGCTGGGTTGCCAGCTCCAGGTTGGGAAATTCTTGGATATTTGGGGGTGGAACCTGGGGAGGGTGGGGTCTGGGAAGAGACCCCAGCATGTTATAATGCCACATAATCCACCCTCCAAAATAGCCATTTTCTCCAGGGAAACTGATCTCTGTCATCTGGAGATCGGTTGTAATTCCACAGGATCTCCAGGCCCCACCTGGAGGTTAGCAATCCTGCTTTTACACCATTATCAGGCTGCCACTGCTGGATCTGGGCTGTACCATACTAGAGGTAAAGGGGAAGTATAAAAGTGCTATAGAGAAGTAATGTTGTGTAGATGTATGTACAGTGCCGTCAAGTTGCAGCTGACTTATGGTGACTTCGTAAGGTTTTCCAGGCAAGAGATGAGCAGAGGTGGTTTGCCATTGCCTGCCTCTGCACAGCAACCCTGGACTTTCTTGGTGGTCTCCCATCTAAGTACTAATGAGGGCAGACCCTGCTTAGCTTCAGAGATCTGATGAGACCAGACTAGCCTGGGCCATACAGATCACCTATAGAAAGCCTGTTAATTGCCTCATTTGTGCAGAGTTTGATTAATCTGTAGATTGGCTGCATTCAGCAGAGGCCACACCGTCCAACTTGAAACACAAACGTGCTGTCAAGAAGGTTCTATATTGCAATGCCCCTGAGTTTAAGATGCAGTTATCTCTCCTGTGTTTAGTTTGTGCTCCATGACTTAAATGGATCAGCAATTTCAGCCCTAGTAAACAGAGAAGTAAATGCTTTGTGCATCCTGGAGAAGTGAAAGGCAAAGTGGCTGAGTTATTTGCTCACACCTGTTAGCATGCTTGTAATTCTTAAAAACAAGCAGAACCTACAATGTCAGAAAACATGTTGGTTTAACTTTCTTTGGTGATGTTTATCAGAATTTTGATAGTGTGGCACAAAAAAAAAGATTTGGTCCCAGGTACAAATATTTTTCAGAGTTTCAAAATTCAACCACGTCTAGCAAAGGTTAAGGCCAAATTGGATGTGCCCTGGGGAGATCTGTGATTAGGATCTCATACTTTTAAAAAAGCATTTATTTATTTATTTAGCCACTTCATTTATAGTTCACATTTCCACTGGGACTCAAGGCAGGTGACAGAATTCATGGTGCCTGGAGGCAGTTTTGGAGTGGACAGATGCAACATGATACTGGAAACCTGTGTTTGGATCATCTGTCTCTATAGATTTCTTTGAAAAAGAGCTATGGGATGGAGGCATAAATTGGATTAGCCCTGTAGTACTGGGGGGGGGGGGGCATCAAGGATCCCATGCCCTTTTCAGTTACCACCCCAAGCTGTGGCTTATCCTGTTGCAGAAGACATATGGTCATCCACAAAATTACATGGAGAAAATGATATGGGGGAAAGAGCTTAAACTGCCCTCCCCTCGCAATCCAATCCAGTTTGTCCTTCCTAGGATTGCCAGGTCTCCCTTGGCTACCAGTGAGGGATCAGGGTAGGGTTGCCAGATCCCAGTTGGAGAAACTCCTGGAGATTTTGGGATTGAGCCTGGGAAGGAGAGGGACCTCAGTAGGATACTGTTCCATAGAGTCCACCCTCCAAAGCAGCCATTTTCTCCAGGGCAACCGATCTCTGTAGTCTGCAGATGAGCTGTAATTCCAGGGGATCTCCAAGTCCCACCTGGGGGCTGGCATCTCTTGCCCTTCCCTCCCCACAGCTATTTGTTGAAAAAAAAATCTAAAAGGATGGGAGATCTAATTGTGTATCTCCAAAATCTCTTTGGGTTTCCATATCAAACCTTTTCAAGACTGAATCTGGTTACCCCATATGCACTTTAGAAGATATAAGGCAGAAGAGAAAGGTGAAGAACCCACTGCTGGTTAATGAACTTGTAAACAAAAAGTCCCTCTCTTATGATCTGTGTTGTGGACAGAGAGGAAAAGGGACGATCCGGCATAACTGTTCTGTCCTTGTAAATAATCATGTTTTGCTGAAGGAAGGTGCTCATTTGCGAAGTCATGTTTTCAAGAGCAGCATTCAGCCGCACCAGCTTGCTGTGTGTTGCAAATACAGAATTGCGGCCTTTGTGATGCACAGGCTGAGATGGAAGAGACTTGAGGGAATACTCATCTGACTTCCCATAAAGGGATCTTATGGCCTTACCATTGACTTCTGCTGAACCTGATGGAAAGTTGTTAATGTCACATGGATAAAAGAGCACAGGCTCTTGAACTATGATTCTGGTGTGTCTTCTGTGTATGGCTTCTGCTTCTTGTAGCAGTTGGCGGCAGATAAGCAAGTGCCAGGACACAACAAAGACAGAGCCTTGTGCCTAGAGTGCACGGGTCTTAATTTGCAAACCTAATACATGGGAAACAGGCCTTTCCCATGCGTCAGGGATTGTTGGATTAACTATCCTAGCTTAATTGAACAACATTGGGCTGTTTGCAGCATCCAACCACTTCATAGGCCAGTCCACATTTCCTAAGAGGTTCTTTTGTGCACGCTCCCAAACATGCGCCAGTTATAGATCTCCTGCATGCACAATCCTTCCAACCCCATCCCTGTACATGGTAGTGAATATCCATGTGCGTCATCCAAAGGCAATTGCTTCCTCAAATCTACTGGAAGGCTGTGAGTGAACCTGCAAAGTCAGACAAGACAACAGCCCCAGATAACTGAGGGTTTCCGCTACATAATCCTGGGCTCGTATCAATATGTCAGTTGAGTTGATTTATATGGGCTTTCTGTGGTGTTCTTTGTTTTGTATAGACATTTATACTATTTTTCAGCATTGTGGTGCAGCAACATGGACTGCAAGACCAAAAGGATCTGGGAACAGGGTGAACCCATCATATGCGTATTCCACCGTGTTCACTAAATTCAACATGGACAGCAGGGCTAGATTAAGACACGCTGAGGCCCTGAACTGTGACGTTTAAGAGGCCCCATAGCATTACCCATTTTTTTTAAAAAAAGGTGCCAGCAGTCATATATAAAATTGCACCAGTTTCCACCAGTCCCCCCTCTCCTTTGTCAGATGCCCACTAGCCTGCTCCTGAGGATCCACTCTCTCTGGAGAGCCAGACCAGTTTGTTGTAGTGGTTAGGGGAGCACAGACTCTAATCTGGGAGAACCAGGTTTGATTTCCCGCTTCTCCACATGCAGCTGCTGGTGTGACCTTGGGTCAGTTACAAGTTCTTTCAGAACTGTTCTCTCAAGGGCAGTTCTTGAAAGAGCTCTCTCAACCCCACCTCCCTCCCTGTGTCTGTTGTGGGGAGGGGAAGGGAAAGGAGATTTTAAGCCATTCTGAGGCTCCTTCAGGTAGCCAAGGGTGGGGTATAAATCCAATCTCTTCTCTTCTTTCTCTGGCTGAGTGGGGTGGGCAAGAGAATCAGGAGAAACACCCCCCCCCAGTGTTGGTACTTAGTACCTGCGAGTATCACCACAAAAAAGCCCTGGCATTACTCCAAAAATGGCAATTTAGTAATTTTAAAAAATGTTTAAATTCCCTCATAATCTGAAGCCCTAAACTGAAGTTTACTTTGCAAGCACATCAATCCATGACAAACCTACATTCATGTCAAAACCAGTTTTTATTCTGGCGTCGTTTCATTGGCTTTCATTCTATGGCTCCAAAGGCCATAGGTAGATTACTGAGATGTTTTAACTTACGACTCCTCTCTGGTTTTCACCTAGATATGTCAGTATTGGTGATCAAGTTTATACCTAGCTTATTTTTTATCATTGTGATGTCCATGGAAAGGCTCAAAATGCCTGGCAGGCATGCCAGTGGTCCAAATCTGGCTCCTGCTCCGTTATTCAGACTTTCCTGTCACTCTGGGGGAAGCTGCACCTGCTGATGCACAGGTAGGCGGCACGACCTCTCCGGGATGTCTTTCAGGTACCCTGCTAAGCAGCGGCTAGCGTTCTTGTGCTAACTCCCAAGTGCCACCTTATGGCATCTTATACATATTGCAGCTCCAAACCACGCATCTGTCATTGTGTGTATGCGTTTGTAACTGGTAGAAACAATAACATCTTTCATGGTTCACAGTGAACTTTCTTTCCCTGTGGGTGAGAAAGAAAGAGACCTATCTGGAGATTGCATCCCTGTGAGTCCTTAACGGTTTCCAAATGGATGTGCTGCAAGAGGATAAGATGGGAGGCAAAGGACACAAAAGGAAGACCCGGGTGTGGAGGGGGGGATGTGAAAAAAAGGTATGGAAAAAAATACATCTTAGGCCTGGCCTACACATGCAACACCATGAAAGGCCACAGTGGTGAGGTGGCCAGAAAAGCAAAGATTACAAAATACTAGCCAAGTCTTCCACAGTTTCTCATCCAGAGAAAATTAAACCAGGTATTATTACCCAAACGTCCAGGTTTACAATCAGGGCTGGCCTCGCCTACCTGTGATCCTGTGAAGCAGGATCAGCCTTGAGCAGTAGGCAGCAGGTAGAATTGCCAACCTCCAGGTGATGGCTGGAGATCTGGCATTATGATTGATCTCCAGGCAAGAGAGATCACTTCAGCTGGGGAAAATGGCCTCTTTGGGAGGTAGACTATGGCATTATACCTCATTGAAGACCCTACCCAGACCCTGCCTTCCTCAGGCTCTACCACTAAAATCTCTAGTTATTTCCTAACAGAGAGCTGACATTCCTATAAGCAGGTGAGATGCAGATGGATGGATTTCCCAACAAAACTGGAAACCAAGAGGTGTGTGTTACTCTAGCATCTCTATCTCTACGTTCATTCCCTCACTCTGTGTCCAAACTCCATCCCAAACCTCAAAGCCATCTCTCATTGATGGTACGAGATAGTAGGCAGAGACACTGACCCTTCCTCCTAAGGAACCACATGTCTTGTTTGTTTGTTTTGAACAGCATTGCCAGTGGGAGGGGGGGCAGGGACATCTTAGCTGGATACTTCAATGTCACTAATCAAGTTTAAGCAACTTTGTTTTTCCTGATAGTTATGCAAAGCTGGTACCCTTTAATATTTTCCAAGAAATGTGCTTGGTTGGGGTTTTTTTTGGATTTTACAAGCAATAACATAAAATAGATTATTTGGTTTGGGACCTTTTCAAAAAATCAATTGGAATGACCAGGACTGATGTAATCTGTACCAATAAGCATTATCATGGAAGCAACCATTAAGTTGGGGTCTGATGTTGTGTTCATTGGAGTGCTTTGTGTTCCAGCATTTTCAGATCGATAAAGGGAGATGCAGACGAACCTTTACAAACAGCCTGTCTCAGCCCTCCATATACCACACTGCAGGTTCAAATACCTGCTCACCAGGAAAACTTAGTGGGTGACTGTGTAGATCTGTTGTGAAAATGGAATAGAGAACATGAGAACCCTGCAAATCATCCTGTGCTCCTTGGAGAAAATGTGGCATAAATGTGTAATAATAGTATGTTTTTCTCCTGTTTGGTGAACACAGCTTTCCGGCATTCTCATTTTCCTTGTTTGTAACTTCCAGTGACTTTGGGGTTTCTTTCTGTTTTGCTCCCTCTAGTGGTCAATTCGATATTACACATGTTTATGCCTGGCATAAGACCTTGCAGGTTAAATCTGCAGGGAAATATGCCAGACATAAACCAGTATAATATCAAATCAGCTTCTAGAGGGAGCAAAAACATGCAGAACTCAACCTTCCCTCCAAAGAAACAGGAACTTACAAGCAGTGTTCCCTCTAAACTGAGTTAGTGTGAGCTAGCCACTTCTCAAGTGTGTCGAGCAGTACGCCCTTTTGTCTATCTTGAATCTACTGCCAAGTTTCATAGTGCAGCTCTGAGTTCTAGTATTACAGGACTGAGAGAAATAGAAGTTTATGCAGATTATGAATAAATAATTAGTCATCCTTTTCTGGAAGTCCTTCCTGAAAATGTGGTAGCCATTCTTAGCAAAGAAGGCTGGCTATATAGCTCTGATGCTATAATCTAGTAAGTATGTATATAATGTATATAAATGTATATAAACAAGGCTCAGCATTTTAGTGGAAGAACTCTTTCTTGATTATACCATCCACTATTGCCAGCGCTCTTGAATCCCTCGTTTAATATTTAGGGTTTGACTGGTAGGGAAATGGCCTGGGGGCAGTTGTGGGGGTGAATTTACAGGTGTGAATCAGTAGATACCCTTCCACCCATCAGCCACCGCTCGTAAATCTGCCCCCCCATGTGTCAGAGGGGTGGTGGCTCAGTGGTATAGCATGTGCTTGACATGCAGAAGGTCCCAGGTTCAGTCTGTGGCATCTCTAGTTAAAAGGATCATGTTGTAAGTGATGTGAAAGACCCTATACCTGAGACCCTGGAAAGCCGCTGCCAGTCTGAGTAGACAATACTGACCTTGATGGATCAGTGGTCCAATTGAAAATAAGGTAGCTTCATGAGTTCATCCCTATAATCTTGTTATCTTTGCGAACACGAGGGTGGGACCGTGTGTTTGCCACTGTCAAGACAATAGCTAGTTCTGCACAGGCCTTTTAATGTATGTCTCTGCCCTTTTTTGGTTCCATCTGCTTCTCATTTGTATTTGTGTTCAGGTTTATCCCAACATATCCTGCCCTTTGTACAACATCCTGCTATTGTCCAGCCATACTCCCTTGGGAAATTCTGCTGATTTGCAAGGCTTTATACTGTAACCATGCACTATTGAAGAACAATAGCAAGACCCAGGGACTGGACAAGTAGCTCCATCTGCCCAAGAAGGATCTGGGTTTTTTAACATGGCAAACTGCTTTTGAAACTGAAGGAACTTTCAAACTCAGATTGTGGCATGATGGCGGGGAGCAGGGGTGAGGAACATCTCATGCTTGAAGAAAAAAAACAAACAGAATCCCTCTGGGTTGGCCCAAGTCTTAGGGCAAGTCGAAAACAAGCCTTTATGATCCCAACCTATGTTCATTATTGGAAATATTCCTTGTAAAGTTTTAGAAAAATGTAGAGAAGCTATCGGAATGTTTCACTTTCTCAGTAGCCCTCTCTAACAACAAAGTTGACGAATGTCCAGAACAAAAATGTCACCCTCTTGGATAGCTGCCCAAATTGAAGGATGTCAGAAAAACAAACATATATTCAACTGAGACCACTTTTGTCGCTGTTATACATCAGGATTGCCAACTTTTGAAATAAAAAAAATTCTGGGCCTTCCCAGAGGTGGTCTGGAGGTGGACCTAGAGGGCAGAACTCAGTAGTTGGAGGCAGGTCCACAGGGCAGCCCTGGGCAAAAGCTCATTTCTCATCTACGGCATACAGCTAAAAAAGAGTTAGGCTTTGGGAGGGGCAAACAGTTTTGTCCCTTTGTTTTCTGCCCCTCATTTAATAGTCTAGGACTCATGAGTTGGTGGCATATGTGCCCCCTTCAGGACTAGATAAACATTGTACACAAGCAAGTAATGAAATCCCAATGGCCTTTTAAAAAAACTTTTCAACCTTTAACCATTCTTTCTCTGCTCCAGTTCATCTTACCAAGACTTTGTGCTTCTGTAGGATTTTAAACTGTTGGTTACACTTGCAAATGCATATTTGGAATCCTGGAAAAAAAGGAGGGGGGAGATAAAGAGTTAGGGTGGAGAAAGAATTTGGGAGGAACAATTTGGAGTGGAGAAGGGGTGGGTGGGGGAAGGGTTAACCATACCCACCCTTCTCTACTACAAATCTCCCCCCCCCAAAAAGCTTTAATGATATTATGCTCGCTAGCGTGCAACATTGAGCTGGTGGGTGTAGTACATTTCCAGTATAATGTACATACATGTACTACAAATACCAACAACCATGTGAAGATCTGGAAGTATTTGCAGGACTCTTCAGTTTCCTGGGCATCTGGTTGGTGATTTTCAAACTACAGCAAAAATGAAAGCAAGTCCTGTCCCCGTTTTACTTGTCCTTTACCAATATTTATTTAATAGGTAAACTACGTGGTACCCATTTTTAGACCCCATGCTAAAGACACACATACACACTGGTGTCACTTGAACGACTGTGCCAATTGTGGCTTTTTGACTGTGCCAGTTTTTCTATTCTGCCTAAAATAGGAATTGGATTTCTCCATTCTTGTAGCATGTCAGGATCAGGAACTTTGCAGTTTGTGAAGCTTTAGTTCTGAAACGTTGCATGACAATCAAATGGCACATGTGCTTTAAAATGTGAATGAACTGGAGAGAAGAGTATCCTTTGATATTAATAGCTCAACACTGCTTTGTTTGATAGTCAGATAGCACAGAAGTGACTTGCTCATTCTGCGAGCTCTTCACAAACTTTCTGTGTTTTATTTTCCTCTGCCAGTACATAAAAGCTTGGCTGGGTTCTGCTTGGGATATAGACAAAGATCACAGGTGACCTCATTGCTCCATAGAAAAATTCCAAAAACAACACCATTATAATACTTTTTTATTTGGATCAAAAAGGAAAGGGCAATTTAAGTCTAATGAAGTTAACAAGGCATCCTGGATTCCCTTTTAAGATTCTGCAAACTGGATAGAGTTTATTTCACTTACTTAAAAAAAAAATTAATGTGTGTGCGCACGTGCTTCGGCGAGAACTCAGTCAAACTTGGTCCCTTTGCTTCTCTTTAGTCATACGGGAAATACCTTCATATTTTTGGAGCATTGTTTGTGCACATAGGGAAAGGGGCGAAATAGATATAATGGAAGGAAGGGGGGCAGTGAGTGAGTGAAAGGACAGAAAAATTAATGTTCCTGGGCTAGACAACTTGTTTGTCTTGACTTTAGGAGGGGCCGAATTCCAGGGCTCTGGTGATGTAGTAGGAAACAGGAAAGCTGGTGATGCCTCCTATTTTGGAGCTGGTGTGAGTTCTTGAAGCAGCCATACGAGAGGGAGCCCCTGAATGCAAACCCACCCCCTTTGGTGCTTTCTGAACAGTCCTAGAGGGATGGAACTGGCTGATGAAATCTTTTGACTTGACAAACCCGTGTGTGTGTGTGTGTGTGTGTGTGTGTGTGTGTGTGTGTTGGAGCCAGAGACAAAAGGCCTTCCTCCTAAAGGGAAAAATAAAACGGGGGTCAGGTCAGTCTCCTGGGGCGCCAAGTAAGCAGTCCTTCAAGCAACTGGATAAGCATGTCAGGATTGCGCATCGTGTTGCAGAAACTCTTGGTGTGGGCAGCTTTCCTCTTACTGGAAGGTGAGTGACCAGAATGGGAGCGTCGCAATAGGTGCAGTCAGTAGGGAAGAGTTCCCCAAGTGGCATTTCAAGCCAGTAGCTGCATAAGCCTGTTGCAGCAAAACCCAAAAGGACTCTCGTAACTTGACTGATACTATCAGAAGCTGTTGTGGGCTGGAGCCCTTTTCCTTAGGATTCTTGGGTGGTAAATCCTACGTGTCTTTACTTGGTTGTAAAATCAATGGGATTTAGTTCTAATGCTCAAGCTGTGCTTATTTACTGGGGTATTCTCTGGTCCCTGTCCTGGGTAAAATACAATCCCACATAGCCTTTATTTCCCCAACCTTTTGCTGTTGTTGTTCGTCTTTTGGAGATTCCTTGATAAAATGGTGCTGGTTTGAACTTGTCATCCTGCAGAGTCTGACAGCCTCCCCTGGGGCTGTAGCAGTTAAATATATGAGTATGTGGTAGGTACGTCTTTTCTCTAGTGCGTAGCCGTGAAAATGTATGTGCCGTGCAGTGCACAGCCTGCTGTGCTGCTCTATGCATTGCTAAGCTTGAGCTGTTGAGAAATATTGGAGGGCAATCATGCTTTTCAAATATATTTTGTCCTTAAAGGAGAAACCCTGACTCATCTTTTAAGACAAGACAGGACTCTGGCTTTTGCATAGTGAGAGCCATTAGCAATGTCATACCAGAAGGGATAGAGCTTTGAACGCTTTTCTTTTTGTGAATGGGACTGTTCAAAGCATGCCTCTGTTTTTATATGCGAGGAGACTGGGCTGAAAGATGGCAATGGGAGCTTTGCTTATGACACTGGCTGATCAACCCCCATGAGTTGCGTACGGGAGGGGGGGGGATCATCTTGTCTCATCAACAAGAAATTGCACCAGAAATGTGAACTATCCGGCACAGACGTGCTGCTTTTTCAAAATGGCATCTCAAGTCCCAACAGCAATTTTTTTAAAAAAATTCTTACTATTTTCTGCATGGTATTACATATGTAAATGAATAAAAATATAAGCAGAAAGCAGACTTCTATTGGAAGTTAACAGAGCCAAAGAAATCCCTTTGTATTGTTCTGCAGATTGGATGCACAGTCTCATCTTATGCATCCAAGTTCCACCATGGAGACGAAAAGGTTTCATGAATACACTGTTTTATTTAACAGCAGGGGAGGAGTGTGGATGCCGCGGTGTGGATTTTGCCACTCCCTGCTGCTACAAATCATGTTTGTCTGTTATAGATTTGGCTGGGGATATTCATGTATTCCCCCCCCCCAGATATAATGAATATTGTTGTACATGTAATTGCAGGCCACTTTAGACAACACTTGGGGCCTTGGGTTACAAAGAAAGTGAATCTGCTGGTAATGCAAAATATGATTGTCCCAGAGCAACAGATTTCTTTCCAACTAAGCTTGTTTCTTTTGATACGGGTATGCTTTGCTTGGATTTCTGGTGTGTTTGGGCAGGTTCTTAAGTTAATGGCATCTGGGTCACCATGTACCTCTGTCCAAAGAACAACATAGTTATACCTGAGTGTCCTGTGATGCTTTAGACTTTTAATTCTTGAAAAGTGGCCCCTTGCAGCATATAACGAACTGTTTCTCTCTGTATATGAGTTTTAAAAGCAATTTGTGACTCATAGGTTTGCAGTTTCAAGGGGAAAATCAATCCTACTTGGTTTCCACTCTAGATTCTGGTCATCTGGAGCAAATTTGCAAAGTGTGTTTAGATAATGTATTGGTTCCAGCTCATAGGCATGAACGTGGCGTGTATTGATGTGTGATGCACCCAAGCTGTGTAGAAAAAGAGAGAGGAGGGTAGGGTTGCCAGCCTCCAGGTGGGGCCTGGGGATCTCCCGCTTTTACAACTGATCTCCAGCCGACAGAGATCAGCTCCCCTGGAGAAAATGGCTGCTTTGAAGGGTACAGTCTATGGCATTGTACTATGCTGAGGTCCCTCCCCTCCCCAAACCCCACCTTCTCCTGGCTCCACCCCCAAAGTCCCTGTTGTATTCTTATTATTTTACAGCCACAGCTTGCAGAGACGTTGGGATGCAAAAGGCCCTTTATGATTGGCTAACAAATACAGACTCTCATTGGTCCTTAAGCCACTCTAGGTAACCAATTGCTGAGCCTCGCTTAGGTCCAATAGGATTGTTTGTACATAGTTGCATTGTTTGAAGTTATGAGTTGGAAACAGTATAAATTAAGGTGCCGCTCTCATAGAGCTGTCTTTGAGCTGAAGCAATGGTTTGAATAAAAGCCTGTTTGTTTGATTCATCGCCTCCCGCTCAATACTTAAAAGTCCCCAAGTATTTTCCAACCCAGACTTGGCAACCCTAGAGGAGGGTGTGGTGGTTAAAGCATCTGTGGGGCTTAGGGAAGGTCCTAGGTTCAGTCCCAGGTATCTCCAAGTAAATAATCTGGTAGCTGTTAGAGGAAGTCCTGTCTCTGTCTGAAACACTTGTGGAGGCGCTCCAGTTAGAGTAAACAGTACTGAGCTAGAAGGACCGACGGTGTGCCTTGGTGTATGGCAGTTTCATATGCTCAAGCAACCACCAAGGAACAGTTTCCTTGTTAAAGAAACGAAGACCATTTTTGCACACTTGGAACACTGATGACTCCCCTGGCATTGTCTGTTCTAGCTAGCAGTGGCTCTCCAGGGTCTCAGACAGAGAAACCCTGTCTGGAAAAGAAATAACTCTTGTCTTTTTTTCCCTACTGGCATTTGAAGCCGCTAGAAGAGGGAGGCATTTCCTATTAGTGAAGGAGGCACAGGAGGATCAGTTAGCCCCTCTACTCCTAGAGCTGCAGCCTCAGTCCAAACTGGGCCCTCTGTTGATACTTTTAGGGCCAAATAACACATCTGGAGTTGGAGTCCCAGAACTCCAGTGCTGTGTATAGTCTGATGGACCGAAGTGAAAGAGCCACTTAGATTGCTTCCTCCATCAAACTGAGAAGCTTTTCAGAGAGTAAAGGAAGGGAGTCGGCTTTGCTTACTCTGTGGACCCAGAATAAAACCAGAGATGAACCCGCAGCTGCTGAAACCAACATGGTTTCATGGTTCTGCTGCCGTTACTGATCACCTGAGCCCATGGGAATGAGTAAGAAATACATGGTACCAGCACAGACTTCAGTGGGATTAAATTGATTCTGGTCTAGTTTCAGTAGGCTTGTGAACCACCTTAGGTCCAGTGCGATCATTTGGGACATGAGTCACTTAACACAAAAGGGACAGGAAAAAAATGCTTTGTTTCTTGAGAAATAACTGGTAAAAAACCGGAAATGCCAGAAATGATCCACAGAGGCACACGTGCGCATTCTTTTTCTTACACACAGTGTGACAAGTGGCAACGGAGGTGTGGAACTGAGCTTAAAAAAGCTGTCTTTCTCTTCTTATATCACTTGTAATTTTTTTTTTGCTGAGTTGAATGCCTCCTGCATTAAACCAGCTAGCAAAATTACCATTTTTATGTCACACAGAAGAATTTCTCTAGTGATTCTTTAATCTATATATCTAATTCCCAAGTGGCCACGCCCGTGCGGATATCTAAATCCGTGCAGGGGGGCACTTGGGGGGCAGGGAGATTTTCCTACACACGGAGGGGACTCCCCCTGTGTGTAGAAAAATCTGAAAAGTTAAAAAAAAACTTTTGGGGGGGATATTTAAATTCCCCCAAAAGTAAAAAAGCATTTCCTGCACATGCGCAGGGAACGCACTTACCTCGGCTCCGTGGCTGCTGCTGCTGGCAGCGGGGGCAGCAGGTGGAGAAGCCTTGCCTGGCCTCACCGTCACTGGGGGGGGGGAGAGCTGGGGGGGAGCTGGCGGGCCCTGCAGATGGAAGTCCGCCATCACTGGCGGGGGTGAGGGGCGGGGGGAAGAACTGGCGGGGGGAGAGAAATCAGTAGGCCCTGCGCCTCTGAGATGCGTGGGCCTCACTGGGACAACCGGGGGGGGGAGAGAAATTGGCGGGTAGACCTCCGGAGAACAGAGCTACCCAGCCCTTGCCACTCGCTTGGTAGACCTGGCCTCTGGAGAACAGGTCTACTTGCCCCAGTCCACTCTATTGGTAGACCTGGCCTCCAGAGAACAGGTCTACCCGCCCCATTCTACTATATTCTCTGGAGGCCAGGTCTACCAATAGAGTGGACTGGGGGGGGGGGGTAGACCTCGGAGGCCAGGTCTACCCAGCCCTTGCCACTCTATAGGTAGGCCGTCAGCCGCTCAGGCCTTGGAGTGGGGGGGGGGGGAATCGCTGGGATGGGGGAAAGAAGACTTACCTGGGGCTGTAGCCTTTAGGAATCCTCCCCCCCCCCCGGTGAGTATTGTGGGTCCCCGCCTCTTGTCTATTCAGAATTACTAATAAATTGTCTCTGCAGGTTATCCTGCCTGTACTCACAACTGGTTTGTCATGATTTTTTTTTCAGGTAAAGTACTCAGTTTGAGAGGCTTTGGGCCACTGACTTTCTCTTAGTCTAACCAATCTCATGAGGTTGTGGTGAGGAGACAAGGAAGGGCAAACCATGTATGTTTTCCCAAGCTCTTTGGAGAAAGGGCAGAAGGGATATACAGTAGACAGGACAGACAGATAGAAAGAAGTCTGGGGCATGACTGGCATGCCACCCACCCCCTTTCTTCCCCATACACAGAGCAAGTGGGCAGATGGGCAGTGTCTGCTGCTGTTTAGCCACCAGCCCTTCTCCATTGCAGTGGCAGATTTCATACCACCTCCCTTTTATCTCCAATGAGGTCCCAAGGCAGCTGACATTTTATCCCTGTTATCCTCATTTTATCCATTTTATCTCCCTGCTCAATGTTTTAATTGTTGTTTTTGTGCTTTTGAATGTATTTTAGCTCTGGTTTTAATTGTTTTAATGATGTGCTTTCGGTTGGGTTTAAATAACTTTTAAAGACTTGGTTTTATTATGTATGTTTCAGTTTGTTAGCTACCTTGATGGCCCATACGTGGGCAGAAAGGCAGGGTATGACTTTGAAAAATAAAACAATAACATAATAGAATAGAATAAAACAACAAGCTGAGAAGCAGGTTAGGCAGAACGATTGTAAGTGGCCCAAAGTCACCCAGCAGGCTTTCATGGTGGAGTGGGGATTTGAACCTGGGTCTCCCTGATCCTAGTTTGACACCACTACGCCCTTCTGGCTTTCTAAGAGGGGGAGGTCCAGGGAAGCTGGAGGGCTACCAGAGCTGCTACCCAGAGAGAGAGAGAGAGAGAGAGAGAGAGAGAGAGAGAGAAGGCAATGCTACTCAGTGCAGGGGGCAAAGATTGGCACTGGGAACTCCTGGGGTCCCAACATCTGCCCAGCGATAACAACTGCTGATGCTGGCCCTGCGGTGTGGTTTCTCTTCTGCCCCTTCTGCTGCTGTCACACATGCCTTGGTTTTGTTGTTGTTTAGTTTTTCACACTACATTTCAGAAAGGAGAACTCACTCAATTCAAGAAAGTTTAGTTGAGCATATGAGTTTTGCTTGATTTGCTAGATACTTCCATCTACATACATTTGTTCAGCAGAACAATTGTTCTGAAGAAATAAAGCATCTTTTTTGTAGTTCGATGATGCATGCATAGGTTTTACCTGGCATCATCTTAGAAGGTGCAAGAGAAGAGGGCTCCACCAAAGTGGAGCAAAACAACAACAAAATGGGGCTATGGAAAAAGAATGGCTTTATTTAAATATATTGCCCATATGTGTATATTTCAGAGCCAGTTCCAGCAGGAACTGCTTGATGCAAGTATACAGATCCCCCTGAACAAGTGTAGGTGAAATGCATAGGGGCACTATATCTGAATAAAACAATTTTTTTTCCACTGCACCATTTTTTTTCTTTTGTATCACCTTGGAAGAGGCATGCTCCCTTCTGTTGCTCACCTAGGAGGGAACACCACTTCTAAGGTGATGCTTTCCAGCTACAATTTTTAGAAAGCACTTTGAATGCAAAATTCAGACAGTGAGTTAACTGAGGATATCGTTTTAGTCATTAACATGTTTAAAATCAATCCTGGTTTATCTGTGGCTTTGTGTTAACTTTGAACCCAGTTTCATTTGCCATAGCTGTAGCTGAGACACAAGACAGGGCAATATAAATGTCTGGGGAATCTGAAATGCAGCATCAAAATATTTTGCCTGTGTTTTCTACAGAGCTCTCAGGGACCCAGTGGCCTGCATTTTCCATTCATGGTGGCTGAATGTTGCTTTTCATCCCCCTTGGAGAGGACAATGTCAGGAAGTTTTGCACAGGAAGCTTGGAGAGAATTGCTGTTTGTTGCAGCAAGAGTAGACTGGATTCTCAGGAGGAGTAGATCAGCAGCATTTCGTTCTTTAAACTGAGGGTGGAAGTGCAAGCATGCTGTCACCTCTAAAAAAGATTTTTAAAAGCTTGGGAAATAAGCATACTTACTAGGGAGTAACTTCCAGTGGGACTTGCTTTTTATGCGTGTTTTGAATTGTACAGTAACAATTCTACTAATACTGATAGTATTGCTGCTATTATTGTTGCTACTATTGTTGTTATTACTGTTGTTATTATTTTAGCATTTATTTTTATGTTGTTTAGGTTATCTCAGCATTTATCTTTTCGTTGTTCCGCTTTAGGTTGTTCAAAGCTCACACATTATTTCAGTAATTTTTACAATATCACTGTAAGGTATGATGGTATTATTATTCCCATATTACAGATGGGAAAGAGATGAAGTTAGGAGACCATGTCACATGCCTAAGACAATTAGCTGTGGCCATGGACAAGGCTAGATTTGAACCATGGGCTTCCTGGCCAAGCAATTATTACTAAGTAGTTCTGATGCCACCACTGAGAGAACTCAGTCCTGTGGAACCAACCACTGGACTGCAGAGAGAGGAGAAACATAAAGCAGATGATTGTAAGCATGTGAGTAAGTTGAACTGATCAGTGGAAATGCAGATCTAATTCATTCATTTCTTCATTTCCCCAGGTTCCAAGTCCCGTTCAGAAGAGTTTGTGCCACAAATCATTGGTCACCCCTCTGACCTTGTGGTTGGTCAGAACCAGCCTGCTACCCTGAACTGCCGTGCCACTGGAAACCCAGCTCCCACAATTGAGTGGTATCGCAATGGAGAGCGTGTAAAAACAACCGAAGATGATGCTACATCCCAGCCTACCCTCCTGCCCGATGGGTCCCTCTTCTTCCTCCAGCTCAGCCAGAAGAAGGGTAAATCAGACGAGGGTGTGTACAACTGTGTGGCCAGAAACCACCTGGGCACCGCCATGAGCAAGAACGCCTCACTCTATGTGGCAGGTAAAGGCGGGGGCATCGTCTTGCGGGCTGCGGCATTGAATACCAGGGAGGTGCGTTTGTTTAAAGTGTGGCGGAGCAGTTTTGGCAAGTCTCCTGAGCCTAACCAAATGTGCAGATGGCACGGTCTTTCCAGAGTTGTATATATGTACATATGTGCTGTCAAGTCACAGCTCACTTATGGTGACCCCAGCAAAGGGCTTTCAAGCAGAGGTGGTTTGCCATTGCCTTCCTCTGCAGAGTCTTGGTGGTTTCCCATCCAAGTACTGGCTCTGCTTAGCTTCTAAGATTGGGTGAGACTGGGGTATCCCATACCATTCTATATCCCCTTCTTGGACTGTACAATTTCAAAATTCAGAGATGTGTATGTTGATGGCGGAGTGGGTAGTACTGGCCTACAACTTCACCAATCAATATGAAAAGTAGGGTGGAGGGCAGGCACTATTCCTGCATGGATTGTGAAGGGCCAGGGTATGGGGCAGAGGTCAGAGGATAAAAGATGCTGGGTCACACTAAGGTCTGTATTCTCTTGTCAAGAGTGACTAGTGGAACACCTTTGGAAGATCACAAAGAAGGCATGAAAGAGACACCCCTGTCCTGTTATGTGCCTCCATAACTGGCCATACTTCCCGCAGACCTGACTATTCCATTCACTTATATTGCATAATAAGCTTTGATAGACCATTCTTTCACGTGTTTGTCTCATCTTTTAAAAGAGCCACCTAAGCTAATGTTCATACCAACATAGTGTTGGATTCCATAAACTGAATATCTGTTGAGTGAAAGACTTCCATTTGACTGTCCGCATCCTACTGTAGATCATTTCAATCGGGTGAGCCCAAGTTTTATTTCCTGGCCCTAATGTGATTTGCACAGATTGGGGAAGATATCAGGAGCCTCCTTTAGCAGCTGCTCATAATCCTTCAGGGAAACCTACTTTTTTCAGAGGGAAGCCATGTTGGTCTTCAGTAGAAGAGCAAGATCCAAGTCCAGTAGCACCTGAGAGACCGACAAGATTTTCAGGTATGAGCTTCTGATAGTCAAAGCTCCTTTCATCCTGTTTGTATCTGACAAAGGGAGCTTTGACTCTTGAAATCTCAAACCCCTAAAATTTTGTTGGTCTCTAAAGTGCTACTGGACTCGGATCTAGCTGGTTTTTCTTTCAGAATTTATGACTTCCAATCTAGCCACACCACTGCCACTCACAGTTACCAGCTTGGAATGTGAGCTTGAGTTGCTCTTAATGCTAGCCTTTACTCGCGAGTATTTGCCAAGTATTTGCCAAGAATTTAGATCTGGGTTTGGAAAAATCCAACTTCTTTGGGGGGAAGAGTTCAGTTTGTTGCCCAGTTGCGAATTGAGTAGACCAACGGGGATGTTTATTTCAGTTAGCGCTCTTTCTTGCTCTCTCTCATGCCAAAGAAGCAGAGAATAAATAATGCCACCCACAAACTGAGAGTGACCACAAAGAACGTATCTATAAGACAGGCTCTTCTAAAGGGTATTCATTGTTGTTCTCCATTAGGAAGACTTGTGGTCTTTTTCTACTCATTCTTTCTCCCTTCTTTCTTACCCCATATGCTACATTACTGGGATACTATTGGGATGCTGAGCACCATGCTGGTGTCCACCCCTGGATTTCATCAGCCTTCCTCACCTCTGAGCTGACAATGTCTCCCTTGTAGGACTGTAGAGCTCTAATTACTGGTGCAATTAAAATCCTCTTCAATATGCAGGTCCAGAAACTCTCCAATTAACACTTCATTAATGATCCGGCTTCATTAGACTCCCTTGGCCTAGCATGAAGGCTCATGTCGGTGTTTGGCAGCTATAAATATTCATACAAGCAGAGATGGTTGGGGAGATGCAGCGCTGTATTAGATGCACAGCATGGAGCCACATTTCAAGCAAATGTTCGCAAATAGTCTCTCTTCCTCTTCCTGGAAGTCTGGCAATGAAGCAGGTGTTTTGGGTTGCAAATTCCAGAGAGGGCCCTCCCTTTTCCTGTCTCCAAACTCTATCTCTGTGTGCCAATAAAAAAAATCAGCAGGAGAGGGAGGATGTTTTGGCATTTGGCTTGAGATGTGAAAATGTTTACAAGATGATCGGTATATCATACAGTAGGAGGTGGGAGATCGAGGGGATGGGATTCTGGACGGCACCACGCCAGGAGGCATTTATAAGGGGTATCATGTTGGTCAGTGCTTGACTATATAAGAACTCCCTTCATGTAGCAGACTAGATGCTCAGGGAGGAAGTTTTAACCTCCATCACACAGCTGTTGTTGTTGTGAGGATAACATGAAGGGAGACAGGGACTCTGGGGAGAATACTGTATGCCACTTGATGCGGCAGGGCGTCTGGTGGCAGTAGAGGCGTGACTGACTCGTGCTATCTGCGCTGCAATCTTATGCAGTCATTTTAGTAATTTAGGTGTTTTTAGCCCACTTTTCTCCATTGTGGGTACTATGGTTGCCAGCTCTGGGTTGAGAAATTCCTGGAAATTTGGGGAAGGAGGACAGAGTTTGTGGAGGGGAAGGGCCTCAGTTGGATGTAATGTCATAGCATCCACCTTCTAATGCGGCCATTTTCTTGAGGGGGACTGATCTCTGTCATCTGGAGATCAGCTGGGAGATCACCAGGCCCCACCTGGAGGCTGGCAGCCTTAGTGGGTAATCAAAGTGGATTATATCATTGTATGCTCTTTGTACATCACACACACACATACCTACACAGGCCTAGCAAACTGAGGGCCGTGGCTTCCTTGATCAAGTCAATCCATCTCCTATTGGGTCTTTCTCTTTGCCTGCTGCCTTCAACTTTTCTTTACATTATCTTTTCTGGTGACTCTTGTCTTCTCATAATGTGACCAAAATATGATAGTCTCAGGTTAGTCATTTAAGCTTCAGGGGAGAGGTCAGGCTTGATTTGGTCTAGAGTCCACTTACTTGTCTTTTTGGCAGTCTGCCATATCCATAAAAGTCTCCTTCAACACCACATTTCAAAGGAATCAACCGTCTCCCTGTCAGCTTTCTTCATTGTCAAACTTTCACACCCATACATAGTAACGGGGAGTACTATGGTATGAATTCACTTGATCTTGGTCAGCAGTGACACATCTTTACAAATGACATTTCTTCATTGTCTGCACAGAATTGTGTCAAGGGGGGGGGCTGAGCCCTGCCAACATTCACCCCACATTCCGTACAGCAGTAAGGGTACAGTTGAATACATCCCAGCACTCAGGGAGTTCTGTCTGCATGCACCCCTGGCCATACTGCCAATAAGTGGCTGGCTCAGGCAAGCTCCCCTCATCAATTGATGCCTCAAATGCTCACCACCTTTTCTAGCCCATATCTTTTTTTAAAAAATGTGTTTTTTAAAAAACTTTTAAACCTAGAGTCAGTCCACCCTGCCTCCTAAGTTTATCAGAGTGATAGCCAGCTTAATATCTATGCTCTTAGTTAGGACCTTATCAGTGTATTCTGCCTCCTCCATTGGGTTAGGTCAGGCTGAGAGAGACTGACTGGCCCAAGGATACCCAGTGATGTTATGGGTCAGCCAGGGCCCAGCAATAGCAATGACTCCTTGGGAGAAGAGAGCTCAGGAGAAGAGGAGCCCCATGTAGCCAGCCTTGAATTAACAGAAGTTGACCAGCAAGAGACTGAGATGTAGGCTGGTCAGGATTCACAGCCAACAGCTGGGGCAGACACACCAACATGCTCCAGCCCTGATTCAGCAGGTGAACCTCAGTTAGAGAGAAGAAGAAGAAGAGATTGGATTTATATCCCGCCCTTCACTCACTTGGAGTCTCAGAGTGGCTTACAAACTCCTTTTCCTCCCCACAACAGACACCCTGTGAGGTAGGTGGGGCTGAGAGAGCTCTTTCCTAAGCTGTCCTTGAGAGAACAGCTGGTACAGAGCTATGGCTTGCCCAAGGTCATCCAGCCAGGTGCAAGTGGAGGAGTGGGGAATCAAACCCGGTTCTCCCAGATTAGAGTCTGCGCACTTAACCACTACACCAAACTGGCTCTCTTTTGTCTGGCACCAAACAATGTAGAGTTAGCCATTCCCAGTCCACCAGTATCACCTGCACCCTTAGAGCACTGCACACAGAGGCTGAGAACAGAGGTACAGACAAGATGGCAAAGTGCATGCCTCCTGGCCTGATGCCAGCTGCTTGCTGATAATGAAGATAAGTAGTTGCAGGATTACTTCTGAGCTGCAAGCATGACCCTTAGGCATGCAGTTATAAAAACCAGCCCAAAGAGGCTATTAGTTGTGGATGCAACATATATGATAGATGCTAAACCATTGACTTGCCTAATTCTTGGAAGCCTGACCTTGGACTGAATGACCTTGCCTAGTCTGACGTCAGACTGAATGATCTCGCCCTGCCTGTCTTCTGAAACTTGGTACTCAGAGCCTGTAAGCCAGTACAAATGAGCTCCCAGATCTTAGTCTGACATTCTAACCACTCTACTGCACTGGCACTTTCATCTATTTATTTCCGTGGGCTTAGAGGAGTAACTCTGCATAGGGTTGTACTACAAACAAGATTGTAATGTCAATGACAGCAGTGGCCACTGAGTACTTTGTTCTCCTAAATCACAAACATTCACCATTGAAGAGTCCTTGCATTGAAGAGCCAGCTGGATCCTCCTTCCATGATAGCACAGTTACATTGGCAAGGTGCAGACATGTTTTTTAGGCACCGTAATGTGCTCAGGATTTCAAACAGAAGCCTCTTTAGTACCAAATCACACACCTTAGGGAAGATCTTGCCTCTCCAGTTCTATGATATTGCAAGCAAGCCTGGGCTCCCTTAGCTTTCTTGCATGCCATAGTGATGTACCCTGTTATAAATTCAGTTCACACCAACAATAGCTGCAATGAAGTTAGTGGGAATTGGCATTATGATCTTCCTAGCTGCTTTCAAGACTCAGTTGCCTTGACAACCATCCAATGCTGGCCATTTTGGATCTCCCCTAGTTCTGACTTCAAGAGAGCTCATTGGTTGAGGCATGAGCAGTTTATAGAATCACCAATCCCAACTGCCTGTTTTCATGATGCCTTTTTTTGGTAGAGAAGGAGATACAAAAATATGTCAGTCAGGTAGATAATCCTTTGTCCAAATTCACAGATACCATTTCAATTGCTTTTTGGCCTTTTTGCTGCTGATGTTGATGTACATGTATGAAAAAATAGGAAGTCTGAAATGCACTCGAACTGAGTTTCTGAATGGAAATAAGGCCTTGCAGGAAAGTTGCTTTTTGAACCCTTGTCAGCCTTCTCAATTCTTTATGAGTGATTTCGGTTCCAGAAGAATTGCTCTTAAATCAGGCTAGCCTGGGCTAACCAGGTCAGGGCTGCACTGGAGTGTATGTCTGTGGTGAATGTGCTCTGTCTCGTGAAAGTTTATCCGAGAATAAGTGTTATGAGTCCTTAAGGTGCCACTGGCATCCTTTTATTCATCTCTAAAGTGCCATTGAACTCTTGTTTTGTTCTGGGTAACTGGAATTCTTTGTGTCTTGGGCCTGTGAAGGAAAGCACAGCCTTTCTTTCTCTCTGTGTGTGCATGTTCAGAAACAATCAGATTTTTTTCAAAGTTAAAAATATCTAGCAATAACATCCGAAGGTACAATGTCTTCAGACTGCAGCCTGTAAGCACTTGACTCACGTCCTGGAGTTTTGATTATACCACCAAACATTCATATCCTCCAGGAGGGATGAATGCAGGAAACAGGCAAAGACTGAACAGCAAAGAAAAAGCCTTTCTCCTCTGCTCTCCCGGGGCTTTGCCTCCTGACTTTCTTCCCAGCTCAGGTTGTCAGGGCGATTGTTCTGTTTCAGCTTGGCTGAGAAATGACGGCAGCGCTTCCAATGCTGGCCAAGTAAAAATAACCGCATTTGCTTTAGTCTGTACAGTTTATTACAGTTTAGAGAAGGTGGTAGGGGTGGGGAAATAAGTGATGTTCAGTGGCTGCGTGTGCAGTCCAGGCAATTGACACTTTGATAAAGTTACCTCCAGTGGTTCTCTACCACACAGAAAGCACACATTTTGGATACTGCATAAGTCTCTCCTTTCTTTTCCAGCATCACCTGCATGGAGGTTATTTCCAGTAAAGCTCACTAATGCCCAGAAAAGCCATTTGTTAAAAAAACAAAAACACTTACACCAACACCTCTTTTTTTATCACGCCCAATTTATAAAAGTACTTGCAAAATTATTTGTTTATTGATATCCCATTTTTTGACCATATGGTGCTCAAAGCCAGCATGGTGTAGTAGCTAGAGTGTCAGATGAGAGCCAAGGTATGGTTAAAGTGTCAGATTAGGTTCTGGGAGAAACAGGTTCACATCCCCACTCTTCCAGGGAGGCTGGCTGGGTGACCGTGGGCTAGTCACATAGTCTCAGCCTACTTCACAGGGTTCATTGTGAGGATAAAATGGAGAAGAGGAGAATGTAAGCTGACTTGGGTTCCCATTGGGGAGAGGGGCAGGGTATAAATGAAATAAATCAATAAAGCCCTTTATGACATTTTAAAGAACACAGTGTTGGCATCTTCCTCCCATTCCCAATGTATTGGTCTCTTTGATGGGTTCAGAATGGTGGGGGGACTCTCTATCTCTGTGATGCCCAGTGTGGTGCCTGAGAATGCCAGGCTGCCCAATTGCTTTCTTCCCCACAGTCAAGAACCCCACAGTCAAGAGCCGCTTCTGTATTGGACTAGGAGATATACTTCAGGATCCCAGGCGATGCCATCTTTGTGCTTGCCCATTCCTGCTTCTGCCATAGCAAGATGCTTGGCTTCCACCCTTCCAACCCCTGTGGCAGCCATTTTGGGGTGGTGCCCACTTAGGTCTGCGGCTTCAGCAGGAAACCCCTGCCGCCCCCCCCCCCCCCCCCCCCGCTGGCTCTGCCTGTCATCACTCAGCTGGGCAGTTGGGAGAAAGTGCTGGGATGCGGAGGGGCAATCATTGTTGCACCAACACCGTGCTGTCCAATTGGGTGACACTCTAGCATTCACCCCTAGCATTATGGTTAGACTGTAGAGTTTGGGGTGAATGCTAAAGGGGTGCCGTGTTACAATGGCATCACTTCCAGGTTACACTGGAAGTAATGTCATGGCATCGGCAGGCCACTGAAAATGTAAGTCCCCACCCCCTATCTCCCACTGGTGCCCATTGCCTGTTCTCAGCATCCCAAAAGGGAAACCCGGGTCACCAAGGTCAGGGCAATGGCTCAGTCCCCTCCCACCCAGGCCTGGAGATGATTAATGTTCAGCGAGCCAACCAGGGTCTGAGATGCTGCTTTGCCTCAGATATGGGAATGTATATTGTACATAATATAATTTCCAGTCTTTTCAGATAATTTGCTATACTGAATAGCCAAGGTAGTGATTCATGCCTATCACAAAAGCAGCAAAGCTTGGCCACCGTTTTAATTTTGATTAATTCAGTTAATTAATTTTAATTTACTTGGGGGAGTCTCTGGGCATGCAGAAAAATAGGACCCACAAAAGACCCTGGATTGCCAATCTCCAGGTGGGACCTAGAGATCTCCTGGGATTACAACTGATCTCCAGGCAACAGAGATCAGATCCCCCGGAGAAAACAGCTGCTTTGGAGTGTGGATTCTATGGCATTATACCTTACGGAAGTCCCTGCCATCCCCAAATGCCACTCTCCCTAGGCTCCACCCCCAAATCTCCAGGAATTTCACAACCGAGGGTTGGCAACCTTACCTTGCACAAACAAGAAACAAGTTCTTGATGACAGTGCATACTCCAAGAGGCACACAGCACTGCAGATCAGTTCAAGGGTGGGTGCAGAAAGAGGGAGATGGTGGAAATTGTCCTGCATTGCTTACAGAATCTTGGAGGTAGTGGAGATGGTCTGTCAATAACATTTGGTTTTCTCCTTCTGTTTTTACTATGTTGGGTTGTTCTCTGAGGCTGTGTCCTCTGTTCTTTATAATGAATAGGTGTACAAACATTCTCTGCTAAGGTAAGCCAAATTCTGCCCATAGAAAAGGTTTGATATTAATCACCTGAATAAACAAGGCAGAATAAGCACATTGGCAGCAGCTTCTTTTTACAAAGCAGGTGTGATGCACGTGGACAGGTAAGGGCAATGCAGAGCAATGAGATCTCCTGTCCAATGGGAATCCTAAACACAGCACACCCAGACTCACTGGCTCACTCACCAGAGCTTCTGACGTTTACGCCGGTCACTGCCCACAGACATTCTTTTTTAAAAATTAAATTTGGTATTACAAGTATTTAAAAGACGTGTTTAAATGCAAGAGAGAAGAACCAAACAGAATATTCACAGAATTTTTTTAGTCTTTAAGAAGTCACAGGAATATGTTATTTTGGCTGCAGCAGTTACCCCTCTGGCAACCATACATAAAGACATCTCTGTTTCCATGACCTTTCTTTTCTCCATTATTGTCCTTGGTGGGCCCATAAGCATCATTTTCCTAAATAAACAAGCCTATGGACTTCATCACACCGTATATATTTACGAACCATTCAAAAGTAGCCCTGTTAGTCTTTACAGAAAGTAATATTAAGAAAATCTACTTGTAAGACTATTGTGATGGCCAATGGCTATATGCAATAAAGTTTGATTGATTGATTGATACTTGTAAGGGCTGGTATTCAGAGATGCACTGTCTCTGGATACGGCACTTCCATTTAGTTATCATGGCTTGTAGCTTTTGTAGGCCATGAGCTACTTCATTAGGCACTAGTAGAACGGTGAGTTGTAAGTTGTGGATGGAGGACCTACACGCAGCTCTCTAAATTCATGCCAAGAACAATTTTCTGTCTGATCATACTTAAGGGTTGCACTCATTTTGTACTAAATCACTGTTATTGTTTTCTGCTGTGGTGGTACCTGCCTTAGGATAGGCAATGGACAAGCAGGATAGACATCTAATAAACAAACAAATAAACAAAGGCCTCAAATATTGTTATATATTTGAATGTGTCTCAGTGAATCTGAAGTTACATTTGATTTAGTAGTTGCTTCTGTTGACCCTGCTATTCTATCTACTGGTTTCACTTGCTGCGTTTGTCACTGAACAGAATGAGCTTCATCATAACCCCAGCCTTGTGTGAGTCAGTTTATCTGATTAACAGCAATAATTTATGGGTATATTTATTTTATTACATTTAAATTCCACTTTTTTCCAGCTGGGAACTATAGGTAGTGTACACAGGATTCCCAGGAGATTTCTTATCCAACAACTGTTCAGACATAGACCTGCTTAGCTTTAGCAAGGTTGCTGGATCATGTGTTTCTACCCTGGGACCTGATAGAACTCTGGTTGCAGTTAATAGGAAGCCAGCCTGAAACTTGAGGAGGAAAGAACTCTGGGACATAATTGGGCAAGATGGGCTAAAAACAGACCATTGAAGAAGAGCAAAGGGAAGAGACAACTCAGGAGAGTGGGCTGAGGAGAGAGAGGCAAACCCATTAGTAAGGATTTTATCAAATGGACCAGTATCCTGTCCTATAAAAGTGAGAAGTAAGGAAATGGAAAATATGTAATACTGGATATTGCCCCAAACAAAGTTTTGAAAAGGCAGAGAGAAAGAAACTTGGCTAAGGCAAAATGCATGTTACACGCCACTCAGAACTGCCACCTAAAATGATATCCCGTGTTCAGTTCCAGTGCCCTGATAATGGACATGTATAGGATCATGTATTCTGTGTCATGATATCAGCAGCTTATGTGTTTCCTCTCCATCACTGGCTGGGCCAGCTGATGTGAGAAAATATACAATGTGATGATGTCAGAATACAAAGTGCTCCTACCTGTAACAGGAATGGAGTACACCAACATTGGGATGCCATTTTGGGTAGCATCCCTCTGTGAAGTATAATTCTTATTTCTACCCTAAAGCTGCCACATTACCCTTAGTGCAGAAATGAAGAGTCCCTGGAAGAAGGAAGGGTTGAAATGGCAGCATAATCATTGCAAAGGCATTCGAAGTTTTTAGCGCTGGTTAAAACAACTAAAAGTCTTGTGACATCCTAAAACTTGGCAGATTTACTGAGGCATAATAACCTTAAAACAGGCTTTTATGGAGGCATAGGAACTTAATAACCAGTCAGACATACCTTCAAGGGCTCATTCACCTGCTCCACCTCCAGTGTGATATATGCCATCTCCTGCCAACTCTGCCCTTCTGCCGTCTACAAAGGACAAACATATCAGTCTTTATGCAAGATCATAAGTAGACAGTTCTGACATAAAAATGAGCAGCATTCATAAACTATGAGGGAAACCTTTCAGTCTCCCTAGACATTCTTTATTCACTCACTAGCCCTGAACAAATTTCTGCTACTTAGCCAGAAACTTGTGGGGAAATGGCAACGATTCCCTTGAGAGAGTTTTTGAAAATTTGTTTTTCCTCATAGCTCTGCGGGAAGATTTTCGGCTTCATCCCAGTGATTCAGTGGTGACCAGTGGAGAACAATTGCTGCTGGAATGCACTCCCCCTAGGGGATATCCAGAGCCTAAAGTCTCATGGAAGAAGAATGGAATCCCCATAAATGAGGAAAGTGGACATTATGAGGTAATTGACAGCCAGTACAAGCATTTTTTTTTACCTATTCAAAGTGTCCATTTTATTTCAAGGCAGAATGTGATGTGACATAGGAGGAAAGATGTGGCAGAACCAATATACACAAATGGTCACTTGTAAGTCAACAACAATAGTACAGAGGGTGGCAACCTAGATGATTAAGTGGTTGAAGCACCTTTCCTACAAAGGAAATCTTAAGAGTGTGGGGCTTTTCAGCTTAGAAAAAAAGAAGACTAAGGACATGATAGAGATTTATAAAAGTATTCATGGGGATAGAGAGATCTTTTCCTCCCTCTTCCATAGTATTTGAATATTTGGACAATTAAAGTTGATGGAAAATAGATTCAGGACAGACAAAAATAAATACTTCTTCACTCAATGAGTAATTACATGGTGGGATTCACTGCTGTAGGGAGGGTCAGTACTAGCATAGATAAGAACATAAGAGAAGCCATGCTGGATCAGGCCAATGGCTCAGTTTGGTGTAGTGATTAAGTGCGCGGATTCTAATCTGGGAGAACCGGGTTTGATTCCCCACTCCTCCACTTGCACCTGGCTGGATGATCTTGGGCAAGCCATAGCTCTGTACTAGCTGTTCTGTCAAGGACAGTTGTCTCAAAACTCTCTGTTGTGTCTGTTGTGGGGAGGGGAAGGGAAAGGAGTTTGTAAGCCGCTCTGAGACTACAAGTGAAGGATGGGGTATAAATCCAATCTCTTCTTCTTCTTCTCTTCATCCAGTCCAACATTCTGTGTCACACAATGGCCAAAACCCAGGTGCCATCTGGCGGTCCAACAGCGCCAGAACTCCACCAAGAATACAGAGCATCATTGCCCCAGACATAATGTTCCATCTATACATTGTGGTTAATAGCCACTAATGGACCTCTGCTCCATATGTTTATCCAGTCCCCTCTTGAAACTGTCTATGCTTGTAGCCACCACTTCTTCCTGTGGCAGTGAATACAGTGTGTTAATTACTCTTTGGATGAAGAAATACTTCCTTTTAGTTGTTCTAGAGCCTACTGCTCATTAATTTCATTGACTGCCTACGAGTTCTTGTATTGTGAGAAAGGGAGAAAAGTACTTTTTTCTCTACCTTCTCTATCCCATACATAATTTTGTAAATCTCTATCATGTCACCCATCAGTTGTCATTACTCCAAGCCAAAGAGTCCTAACCTCTTTAACCTTTCTTCATAGGGAAGATGTTCAACCCCCTTAATCATGTTAGTTGCCCTTTTCTGCACCTTTTCCAATGCTATGGTAACTTTTTTGAGGTACAGTGACCAGAACTGCACACAAAATTCCAAATGAGGAGGTGAGACAGATTTATGGAGAAGGTCCATCAGTGGCTACTAGCCAAGATGGCTAAAGAGAACCTCCACATTAAAAGGCAGTAATCCCTTGAATACCAGTACTTGGAGGAAACATCAGAGGAAAGTCTTGGTCCCTATGTCCTGTTTGTTGGCCCTCCAGGATAATTGGTTGGCCACTGTGTGAAACAGGATGCTGGACTAAATGGAGCACTGGACCTTTTACGCAGAATCACATCTTTGACATAGGTGAGAGAATTTCAGTTAAATTTAGTTGCGGCCAACCAGATGTCCAAAATTTGGTCACACAAATATTTATTTACTTATTTATTGCTTGCCTATATAAAAATGGCTAAGGTAAATTATGCAACATATAAGACAATAAAATAACTTGCAACCAAAAAATTAAAATTTGACTTTCTAATTCAGATTTTGCAGTCACCTAAGAAGAAATGCACCTCTATTTTCCACAGTATTGGCAAGGGAATATTCTCCCACAAAAGAAGTCAGCTCCCCAGGATTTTACATGAGAAAATCAGCTACAATTTATAATGGAAAATACAGAACACTGAGCAGTTTGGTGTAGGGGTTAGGAGTGCGAACTCTAATCTGAGAGAACTGTGTTTGATTCCCCACTCCTCCACATGGAGCTGCTGGTGTGACCTTGGATCAGTCATAAGTTCTTTCAGAGCTGTTCTCTCAAGGGCAGTTCTCAAGAGAGCTCTCTCAGCCCCACCTACCTCACAGGGTGTCTGTTGTGGGGAGGGACTGTCAGCCGCTCTGAGACTCCTTCAGGTAGTGAAGGGCGGGGTATAAATCCAATCTCTTCTTCTTTAAACTGAGCAAAACAAACGCATTATTAAAAAATAATGGCATTTATAATCTACCCATTTCCGAATCAAAGCATGGAACACTGTTCCAAAGCCTGAAGAAATGTCCCAGCAGTTCCTGTTGAAGATCCAAGGCTCCAACATCTTATTTCCACTCTTGTTTCTGCAGGTCTCTGGTACAAAGCTTCTGGTAGCCCATGCTCTGAAAAGTGATTCGGGAGCATATGTTTGTTTGGCCTCTAATCCAGTAGGAGAGAGAGAAAGCAGAGCAGCCTTGGTGTCTGTCTTGGGTAAGAAAGCCAGCAGTGATTGCGCATCTCATCTTCCCCCACTATTTGTTTAACACTCAGCATGGATCCAGTCAACTGGTTTGGGGGAATCTGAACCACAGACAAAAGCTACAATAGACTGCTATAAGCTTTATGTATGTACGTGCCATCAAGTTGAAACTGAGTTATGGTGACCCCAGCCAGGGGCTTTAAAGGCAAGTGAGAAGCCATTGACTTCTTCTGCAGGGCCTTCCAAGGTGTCTCCCATCCAAGTACTGACCCTACTTAGCTTCCACAATCTATATACCATACCATTCCACATCCTGCTACAAGCCTTTTCCTAAATATAAAAAGTTTTTTTTAAAAAAAAAATATCCTTCAGCTTTGTCTGTTTAACAGTAAGGATATCTGTTTATCATCACTTGTACCTGTTAAGTACCTTGGTTACTTAATTATTACATAATATTGAAATTGTATTTACTTAGACAGTAGTTAGTAATGGGATCTCACAATTTTTTTACCATGTTCTGAATGTTAAAAGACATGAGAGAGAGAGAGAGAGAGACTGAGACTCCAACTCTGCTGGATCAGACCAAATGTCCATTTAGCTCAGCATCTGTTTTCCAACCATGTCCAGCCAGATGGTTCCAGAAATCCGATAAACAGGGCACAAGGCCTATAGGTCTTCCTCATAGTTTGCCCCTCCAGTAACTATTGTTTCTTAATGTAGAGGTTCTGTTGAGCTACCATGGCTAGCCATTGATGGACCACTATCTCATGTATGTCTGTTATCCTCTTTTGAAGCCATCAACAAATCATGTAACAGAGGTCCTTGGAAGAGAGGCTTACTACCAATCCTTGGTCAAAAGGGCTACATCATTGAGGTTATTCACCTTCATAATCAGTTTCTTTTTTTAAAACTGAATTTGAAGCAATTATATCTATTTTACTGGATCCAGGGTTGGAAAGTATGAGCAAGGGGATGCAGATGTGGAAGGAGATGAATAAATTTGCATGCAAGTGGTGATGGTGACAGACTTTGATGCTCAGAGTCCGTAATACATAATTTTTGTTTTGTTAAGTTGCAGCTGACTTAGGGTGACCCCCATTTCAAGGCAAGAGATGTTCAGAGGTGGTTTGCCATTGCCTGGCTCTGATTGGTAGCCCTGGGATTTCTCGGTGGCCTCCCATCCAAATACTAACCAGGGCCAACCCTGCTTAGCTTCTGAGATCTGATGAGATCAAGCTTGCCTGGGCTATCCAAGTCAGGATATAACACACACAATATGGAATTTCTTATGCATGCTGTCCAAAGTTTCCATCACACTGAGGAATGATCATATTTGAATACATCACCTGCTTCTCTCTTTCTAGAAAAGCCAGTGTTCACTCGGAGACCTATTGACATTGTGGCCAAACTTGGAAGCACTGTCTACTTCATGTGTGGAGTCCACGGAGACCCAGTGCCCACTGTCCAGTGGCACAAGGAATATGGAGAGCTTCCCTCAGAAAGGTGAGTATACTGGTTATACTGTGGGCTTATAGTCTGTCTGCATTGTGTCCTGGCCTGTAAAACCAGAATTAGAGAGTTTACAAGAGGTGGGACCTGTGGTACACGTGGGGGGAGGGGGAGAGAAGGAACTCCGTGTGAAGGAGGAGGAAGCAGCCACAGGTAAGCCTTCTCCTTCCCAGGCAATGACGGTGAGGCCAGAACCACCAATCCTTCCCTCCCCTGCACCAGTGGCGAGGCCCGTGTGGCTCTGAGCCACCAGGCCTGCCAATCTTCCCCCCAGTTCCTACGGCGAGGCCTGGGCCCGCCAATTCCCCTCCGGGCACCGACAGTGAGGTCTGAGTGGCTCTTAGCCACTGGGCCTGCCAATCTCCCCCCTCTGCGCCTGGCACTGGCGGCAAAGCCTCAGAGGCTCCTAGCCACCAGCCCACCACAGTTCCCAGAGCGTTCTCTGCGCATGTGCCCCTGGTGGGTGGATTTAGATATCCTGTCTCCCTTCATTACACAGAGAGTGATTAAAATGTGGAATTCATGGCAAGGGGATGTAGTGATGGCCACAGGAATAGCTTTAAAGGAGGACTAGATAGATTCATAGAGGATAGATCTATCAGTGTCTACTAGCCATGGTGACTTAGGGGAACTTCCACATTAAGAGGTACTAAACCTCTGAATCCCAGATCTAGGAAGCAACATCAGGAGAAAGTCTTGTCCTGTGTGCCCTGTTGTTGGCCTTCCAGAGGAACTGTTTGGCCACCATGTGAGACAGAATGCTGGACTGAATGGACTACTGGTCTGATCCAGCAGAGCTCTTCTTATGTTCCCTATACTCACCCTGCTTTGGTAAATAAATGGGTAGGTAGAACTGATGAGGTAAGAAGTTCTGTCAGCCACCGCTGTGGTACAAGATTGAGAATTGTCTTTTGCAGTTGCTCTTTCATGCATGTAGGTCAGCACTTGATGTTGCACAGTTATCAAGGAAGACACATAAAGCCTTAATTGCTATGAATTCTGTACCTCTCCTCTCAGGTATGACATAAGCCAAGAAAACACCCTTCAGATTCGCCATCTGACCATGTCCGATGCTGGGAAATACACCTGTACTGCCTACAATCAGGTGGGGACCATCTCTGCCAAGGCATCTTTAACAGTGCAAGGTAAGTAGGTCTGTTTGCTGGATTAGCAGACTACCAGAATGGATTAATTCCCTGGTTACATAATATACCATTGGCCAACATACTGGTCCCTGGTCAGAAAACCCCCAGGGAAGGCAGAGTTTCAAGCTACATGAGGACTCAAGGTCTGCTTTCTCGCTTCCCCTTTTTTTGTATTTTTCATATGTTTGTGTGTGTGTGTGCGTGCGCGCACCTGGGAGTCATGTGACCCCTACTGGGGGCCTGGAGGATATTCAGAGAGGTGGCTGAATAAAGCCTGCCCCTGGCTCCTGCCTCTGGTATTCCAAGGAGGTCTCCCATCCAAGCGCTTACCAGAGTTGACCCTGCTTAGCTTCCGAGATCTGATGAGACTGGGCTTGCCTGGGCTATCCAGGTCAGGGCAAGGTATGCTTTCTCATGTCCCACTGGTTGGTGACTCACCTTCTTCTTAGGTTGGTCTGTAGAAAAGCCCCAGTGCATGGTATCTGTGGGTGCCATGGTGCCCACCAAGTGTTCTAGAAAATGGAAGGGGTCAGGTGGGGCTTCTGCCCAGCAGGGCTTCTGATTGGTCACTGAAGATTTGATTGGCTGTGCAGATTTTTAAAACTGTTGCTTTGGCAGCAGCTGCCACCACACCACAAGGGTCTTCACTGTGTAAGTGAAGGTAAGCTGCAGCAGCTATTTTTTTGGCTGGCTTTGCCTCCTGCTGCAGGCATTTTATGGCAGGCATCTTATGGCTGTGCCCACTACACAGTTTGGTATAGCGGTTAAGTGCAGGGACTCTAATCTGGGAGAACCGGGTTTGATTCCCCACTCCTCCACATGCAGCTGCTGGCGTGACCTTGGGTCAATCATAAGTTCCTTCAGAGCTGTTCTTGAAAAAAAGCAGTTTCTGTCAGAGCTCTCTCAGCCCCACCTACCTCACAGGGTGTCTGTTGTGGGGAAAGGAAGGGAAAGGAGTTTGTAAGCTCCTCTGAGACTCCCTTGGGTAGTGAAGGGCGGCGTATAAATCCAATCTCCTCCTCCTCCTCCTCCTTCTTCTTCTCACTCTGTCAGTATTCCAAAGGTGCCAGCAGGCTGGAAAAGGTTTGGGACCCCTACCCTAAAGGGAGAACTTACCCATCCCCTGAGCAGAATAAAGTTCAAGTTTTCAAGGACCCATGATTTTTTGTTTATTTCTTGGCCTTTAGATCTCCTGGACACGGGCCAAACGGAACAAGACTGGCCAAAAGGTGCCTTGAAGGAGCTGACGGACATGAGGGTTTACCTGGCAAATGTCTCTGCTGTCTCCTCCGCTCCTGCAGCCCACCTGCACTGGAAAGTGAGTAAAACATAACAAGCATATAAATGGCATTATTAATCTGTCATATAGAACAAAAGGCAGGGATGGATAAAGAGGATTTTAATCCCATTTTACTCAGAGAAGAGTGGAACAGAAAGGCAGCATATAAATTCAATAAATAAATAAAACAGTACATTTGCTGATTATATTAGAAGATAACATGGAGAAAATGGGGGAGAGGACTTGGGAAGAGAGTTAAAGTTTTAAATATAATTTCTCAGCTCTCACCAAGGAGATGACAGCATGCGTTAACCACAAACTGGAAATGTTCTGCTAATAGGAGCTACCTAGAAGAAATCAGTTGCATTTACCCTTGTTCATTAGGGCAATGGGCTTGTTAGAAGGGCCATGGCCAATGCTCCCTCTAAGCTGTGGAGTCTTGTGAGCAAAAATTCTACTTTGTGAGCTACTGGCATTAAAGTTGTGAGCGAGCAATTTGGCTAATGCAGATTAGTTTGCTCTGGAGCCATCCTTCCTGAGCTGAGACAAAAAGTGTATGAGCCAGAGGCTAAAAAACTGTGAGCTAGCTCACACTAACTTAGCTTAGAGGTAACACTGGTCATGGCCTAGTCGTTTCTTCCACTGACGCTCTGCTTCAGAACTGAGATGCACTTGAGGATAAAAATGATCAGGCAGATTCTTCTATCTCAAATTTGACTGCAAGAATTCCAGTGTGCACGCATTCTGATTTGGTTTTTCCAAAATTCCTGATTGTGGGTGTTTTGGGATTTAAAGTGTGTGTGTGTGTGTGTGTGTGTGTGTTTAAAAAAACAAAAACAGGACTTAAAAATTAATGGAGCAAATGAACGCTCCATGTTGCTGGCAATGAGTATTGCTCAAAAATCCAATTCTTAAAATCGCACGTTCAGAACTGAATTGCCAAAATATGTAGAATTTAACCTTTGTGCAAAACTTCGGCTTTTGCACTCACCTACTCCCACTTCCCTCCTGTTGTACTCCTCAGAGGCTTCATCTGTCTCTCGAGATCACACCAGTCTCTCTTTGCCCTCCAGAAAACTGCTCATCCCTAATAATACTGTCATTCTGAGAGTCGTCCTTGATATCCCTGGTCTCAAAGCCAGAGGTGTGATCAGGCTTCTGTCCTTTGTCTTGAAGGTCATCCCCACTGCCCAGCACATAGATGGTTACATGGTCCTCTACCGTGCACTGCTTCCTGTGAGCACACACTGGGCTGAATGGAATGTCCCAAGAGACCACCGAGCTATTGTTCCAGCTCTTGAGAGAGGCTACAAGTATGAATTCAAGGTGCGACCGTATTCAGGAAATTTCCATGGCTCAGAAAGCAATACAAGACATCTCTGGATCCCAGAAGAAGGTACCAGTATGCCACCATCTCCCTTGTGAGTTCCCGATACACTCCCTGTCCTAGAGATACAGCCTGTGTGTGCTCAGTGAATGGTTTTTCTGAGATGATGGAGAGGTTCCCTGGAGGCCTCATAGAATATTTATGTGCTCTTGGTCCTTGCAGGACCTAGACAGGTATGAAATTTGCCAGAAGAGAAGTCCCAGCCATTGTACTGACATCAGGAGCATAGAGCTCATAATTTATGCTGTAGATATAAACCTTAATCCTTGGCCTAGGGTCAAATATGTGTGTACGTTTGTGCTGTCAAATTGCAACTGATTTATGGTGACACCGGCAAGGGGCTTTCAAGGCAAGTGAAAAGCAGAGATGGTTTGCCATGGCTGTCCTCTGCAGAGTCTTCCTTGGTGGTCTCCCTTCCAAGTACCAACTAGGGATGGGCATAAGCCGAACCACAAAGCAAAATTCGTCACAAATTTTGCCCTGCTTGTGGTTCGTGAACTGAAGTTTGTGATAGGCCCATCACAAACTTCCACGAACTTTTTAAGCAGCTTGTGGTGGTTTGTGGCAGTTTGTGGATAGAGCACTAAACCTCTGCTTTCTGTTCTCTGTGAAAGTTGCAAAAACAGCTGAGCAGCAGAGAGCAGCCTGCTTCTCACTGCTCAGCTGTTTCAGGCTGTCTTGTTCAGTCCCTTTAAACTTTAAATGGAATGCACAAGGAAGCTTGAAAAACAGATAAGCGGCAGGGACCACGCTCCTCCCTGCCTCTCAGCTGTTTTTTCGGGCTTTCTGCAAACCCCATTGAAAGGGACTGTGGCCCCTTTCAATGGTGTTTGTGGAGCCATAAACCAGTTCAATTCGCGAACGAACCTCCGAGTTCAATTTGGTTTGTTGTTTGGCCACGAACCATGAATTGTATTTTTCAGTTCATGCCCATCCCTAGCACAGCCCTACTTATAGCCACGATCGGGCTATACCATACCATGCCACATTCCCTAGTGGCAAATATCTGTGTGTTTTCTAATAGGTAAACTATCGGTCATGTTGGTCAGGTGCTGCCCTTTCTCCACCAAGCCTTTAAGTAGATCTCTCCTTTCTCCTCAGCACCCAGTGCAGCTCCTCAGAGCATCAGCATTACCGTGTCACAAGGTGGGAATGGCACTGTGGTAGTCTTCTGGGAGCCTCCGCCGCACGATGCACACAACGGTATTATTAAGGGTTACCAGGTAAGGAGGAATGATAGAAGGAGTTGGGGAGCTTAACATTTGGAAGACTTGGTTTGGACCAATAAAGGAGTCTCAAGAACTGATAACTGATGTATAGATTTAAATAAATTTAACAAAAGAAGAACTGATAACTGAAGGTTCAACACCATAACTAGTAGGAGAAGAACCTTACAGGGAATGTGTACACTAAAAACAGTGTGGTCCCAATGCTTTGGCTGATGGCCACTGGTGGTCCTTGAAGTTGTCACTCTCTTAGCATCTCAGATTAACCCAGTGTAGTGGTGACATGTAGTGTGTTAAACTTGGAGCAGGGAAAGCCATTTTCAAATCGTTAATGAGCCATGAAACTCACCTTGGGCATTCACTTTCTCAGCCTAACTTACCTCATAGGGCTGTTACATAAGAACATAAGAGAAACCAATGTTGGATCAGGCCAATAGCCCATCCAGTCCAACACTCTGTCACACAGTGGCCAAAAATACCAGGTGCCCTCAGGAGGTCCACCAGCAGGGCCAGGACACCAGAAGCCCTCCCACTGTTGCCCCCCTCCCCAAGAATACAGAGCATCACTTGCCCCAGACTGAAAGTTCCTATCTATACCTTGTGGCTAATAGCCACTGCTGGACCTCTGCTTCATATGTTTATCTAATTCCCTCTTGAAGCCATCCATGCCTGTAGCTGCCTCCGCCTCCTGTGGCAGTGAATTCCATGTGTTAATCACTCTTTGGGTGAAGAAGTGCTTCCTTTATCTGTTCTAACCCGACTGCTCAGCAATTTCATGGAGTGCCCACAAGTTCTTGTATTGTGAGAAAGGGAGAAAAGTAGCTCTTTTTCTACCTGCTCTATCCCATCCATAATATTATAAACCTCGATCATGTCAGCCCTCAGCCATCGTTTCTCCAAGCTAAAGAGCTAAAGAACTCCAAGCTAAAGCGCTAAAGAACTGTACACAGTTCTCCAAATGAGGTTGCACCATTGATTTATACAGGGGCATTATGATACTGGCTGATTTGTTTCCAATTCTCTTCCTAATAATCCCCAGCATAGTGTTGGCCTTTTTCATTGCAGTCGTACACTGTCTCAACATTTTCACTGAGTTATCTACTACGACTCCAAGATCTCTCTCTTGGTCAGTCTCTGCCAGTTCAAACCCTATTAATTTGTTAGAGGATAAAGCAAAGGGAGGAACTATATATTTTTCTGAATCCTAGAAGAACGGTCACATTTTTAAAAATGTGATTAGTTTCATTCTGTTTTGCTTGGTAATCCACTGTGTTGCAGTATATATATACAGGAGGTGAACTCACATTGCATGTCTGTAATTGGATGGGTTTTGTTAGCTCCGCCTCTGTGACTTCCCAAGCTGTGTGGCTGTGCAGGTTGTACCTGGTCAGTCCTGCCTGTGCTTCTGTCGTGTAGAAAGGCTGGCTTGCCATGCAGACTCTCTTTGTCCTTTCAGGTCTGGTTCCTGGGCAATGAGACACATGGAGGCTCTAATAGGACAGTAGATGGAGGAATGCATAGTCTAGAAGCTACAGGCCTTGGCTACTGGATGAAATATTGTGTCCGGGTAGCAGCCATAAATGGAGCAGGAGTCGGAGTGGCCAGTAACCCTGTATGCAGCACCCTAGGTGAGAGATGCTACTCTGCACTTTACTTAACCTTTTGGGAAATTAAACTGTGCTTGGGGGTGGGCCTTTTGTGAGGCTCAACCATGGGAATGAGAAATACCTGCCTTGGCCTGTTCCGTCCTGAGATGTCCTGCATGCCACAAGCAGGAACCTGCTATTGAATTTGTGTTAGGGGGCCTGCAATTGTCCTTATTACCAAATTGGAAACCACTATCAAATCCATTTAGCCATCCAAACTCCCAGGCATTTTAGTTTTGTCAAAGGACTAGGGATCTGTCTCAGAAAACATGGCCTTCACAAAAATGACAGTCTCCAAGAACTGGAGAACAAGCCAAGACAGTTAAACCAGTTTTAGACTGGTTTAGTTATGTCCTGCTGGTATAAACTGTACAGCAGGATTGCCCAATAGCCATGGGCCAGATGTAGCCCCCTAAACAATTTGATTTGTCTCCCCCTTGCAACCTTACTAAATTGGAAAGGGTAGAGGAATCAACGTGGACATACAGATCATTTGTTCAAAACCCGTGGAGCCCTTGCCGTACAATATTATGCAAATCAAAATCAACATATATTAGGGAGAGAACAGGCATGAGTGCTCCGGCCCCACCTCCTGCCGATGTCTGATCACTGCCTTGTGAACACAGAATCTGTGTACATAGTGTATGATCATAGGTTCTGTTCCTGGGATTGGGAGAATTACCAATCACAGGGACAAGAGCCTACATGGATATCTTTTCCCATGTGCAGAGGCTCCATGCTCAGGAGCCAGCGACTGTGCGTGGGTGTGGGGTAGGGCCAGCACACTTGAGCTTCTTCCTCTTCTGTACATAGGGATTTTTATACATAGGATGCTCTATATGTCCTGACCTCTCTATCTTTAAATCTATGGTGCCATCTCTGAAGTCTGAGGAAGGAGACAGTGTACAGTCCTCCACTTGCAACATGTTATATATCCTGCCTTGTATTGCCTCCTTGCCTGCATCAAGTTATAAAACCCTGCAACCAAGAGGGCCTTTTAATGCAACCAAGAGGGCCTTTAGAGTCCGAACATGGGACCTTCTATGTGGAAAATCTGCTGCTCATCCCCTCAGAGGCCAACATAGAAGTCCATGGCTTCTGTCAACTGTAATCAGAGTCCAATCTTCTGCCTAGTTTTCACTGTCAATAGGACCCTTTCATCATTTTCCTTCTCTCTCCCCAGAGCCTACAGTGGGGAAAATGGCAACGATTCCTGACTTCCTGTCTGCCAACAACATCCTGGAAGTGATGCGCCAGCCTGTCTTCATTGCCAGTGTGGGATCCGCGCTCTGGATCATGTTAATGGTGCTGGCAGTTTACGTTTGTCAGCAACAGTCTCGGCTGCACAGCAAGAGACAGCACTATGGTCTCAGCGAAGGTGGGGTGGGCTGTATTTGGATTCGGGTTGCCAGGTTCCCCCCTGGCCACTGGCAGGGGATGGGGGGGTAGGGTTGCCGAATCCAGGTTGGGAAGCTCCTGGAGATTTGGGGATAGAGCCTGGGGAAGAGCGGGACCTCAGTGGGATACAATGTCATAGAGTCCACACTCCAAAGCAGCCTTTTTCTCCAAGTGAACTGATCTCTGTAATCTGGAGATGAGGTGTAATTCCAGGGGATTGGGTCTGATTTTAGGCTTATATAAAAGGCAGCACTCTGGAGTGCTATATCCAGACCAAACCAGTCGTGACACTGAGAGTTCCATGAGTGGAACTCCCAACATTTCTTTTCTTTTAATAACACTTCTGTACAAGCATTATAAAGACTAGGAAGGGGGTGGGGTTTAAGCAGGGATGTGTAAATCAGGAAAATGCAGGAAGAATGGCTCAAACCCTCCCTTCTCTAATGCCGTGCTTCCAAATATGGGTGTGTGCTCAGGATATACTGAGCTGAATAAATACCTGAAAAATACCTTGTCAGTATTTTGGGGGTATTTATTCAGCCGAATACAGATCAGAGATCTGTATTTGGCTACCGATATAGCCATGCCCGAATAAAAGCTGATATAATTTGGCTTTTATTCAGGTGTGGCTAGAAGGCATTTAAAGAGATCGCAGTTTCTTTAAATGCTTGCTGAGTTCACTCACGGAGTCATGTCGAGGTGGCAGTGGCATGACTCAGCAAGTGAACTCAGCAAGCATTTAAAGTTTAGATCCCTTCTCCATTATACCCTATGGGTTCCGTCCCCATAGGTTATAATGGAGCCAAATAAATTTGGGTTTCCAGAATATTTACCAGAATCCCAATACAAAACTGATATTGATATTTGGGAATACCAATATTTTTTTCTGGTCCAATAGACCCAAATCGGAAAAAAAACACCCAATTTTTTTTTTGTACACCCCTACTTCCAAAATCAAATCAGAGCCTGCTATTTACACACAAGCTACCTTATACTGAATCAAGCCACCAATTCCTCAAGGTCAGTATCTATTTGGACTGGTAGTGGCTCTCCTGGAGCTCAGGTTGTGGTCTTCCTCATCACTTTCTACCTGATCCCTTTAACTGAAGATCTGGAACTGACTATTTAAAGACCCTCCTCAATGAGGTACTAGGATCCTCACATATGCAAGGAGTTTGGTATATGGAGCTTCCAGCTTCACATGTGGCTTGATATTTTGTGGCCTTTTGTAGGAATATGGACTTGTGGGAATGCCCCAGATAGTCTGAATGACTCAGCCTACCCCATCCCTTCCCCCCCCCCAGCTGTACACACATAGATAGATATATAGATATAGTGATATACATTTTGTGGGTTATGTGTGTGTTTCAAACCATGGATGGAATTCTGGCCTCCCCCAAAGGATTCACACACATGCACCTCTTGAAGTCCCTGTCTCCTGCAGTCCCTTAAAGGATCCTTTAAGCTGTGGTGGGGGAACTTGAATCATGTGCAGGGTTGGGGGAGGAGAACTGGCAAGGACAGCTGACATTACAACCACCCATCCACTCCAGATGTGGGGGGCAGGTGACTGGGGGAGGTGTCACCAGGGATGTAGAGTGTGGGTGGGGCGTCACAGGCTATCCTTGAATATTTCTTCTGGACTTGTAATGCTGGCAACACTTACGGTGACATTCGTTTTTACCCAATGTGGATACACAGTTCAATTTCTCAGTTCAATTATTTCCAAAATTAAAAAGCTGCTGTAAGCATAGAGGACAAAGATTTCTTTTTATTTGCTTCGATAGGATACAAATAAATTACATATTTATAGATTCAAGTGTGCACGTTTATCATCTTTATATGACAGAGATAAATCACGCATGCAAATCTTGCATCAAAATAATGGAATAAACAAAAACAGGACATTCCGAAAATGAAAAATGGAGGGGGGGGGCACCAAGGATACCCTCCCTCCAGAAGTGACTGTTCATCTGGGGCTGATCCTGCACCCCTCTGATCCTGCCAGAAAGGGCCCTATGGGAGCAGAGAGGGTGCAGCAATGGAAGTTGTCCCTTGAGCCATGAAGACCAATCCAGCACAGTGCTTAGCAGCCCCTCTTTTTCCGCCTGGTGCTTCCTGGCTCAAGAAAGTAGGGATCCAGCCCCTCTGATGGCTTTAGGAGAAGGAGGAGGGGTATTTTCCAAGAGGGGGTTCCATTCGGTGCCCCACAATGGATAGAGCTGGTTAGACGGTGATGGCTTGGAGTGGGGAAACAGCAGGTGGCAAGAAGGTTTAAGTGCCACCACTCTGGTGGCTTCTCTGATCCTGACTGACTTACCAGAAGTGGCCTTTTCTGTTTAGAAAGAATCTTCAGGGCAGTGTCATATGCCTGTATGCCTAACTTCTAGCTAGGCCCTAAAGAGAGGACTTGTGCTAAACACCAGCTACAGCACACAGTTCAGGAAATGAATTGCCAACTGGTGTGACTCACTGTAACTTCTCACTCCTCATTCTCCCCAGGTTTGTACAGGAACGCAAGTGCCGACACCATCATCAAACACAGGTAAGTTGTAGCTGCTGGGACTCTAGGGATAAGGGCCAGTTTGGTGTAGTGGATAGGAGCGGCAGACTCTAATCTGGAGAGCTGGGTCTGATTCCCCCACGCCTCCACATGCAGCCAACTGGGTGACCTTGGGTCAGTCACAATTCTCTCGGAGCTGTTCTCTCAGAGCTCTCTCAGCCCCACTTGCCTCACAGGGTGTCTGTTGTGGGGAGAGAAAGGGAAGGAGATTGTAAGCCACTCTGAGAGAAGGGCAGGGTATAAATTCAATCTCCTCCTCCTCCTCCTCCTCTTCCTCCTCCTCCCTCCTCTGGGAATTTTCTAAGCCAAGAAGGTCCTATACATGTTATGGGGTGTCTGCTCTGCCTGACTGTCAAATGCAGAGGGCTCTGAAACACCGAGGAAGTGCCACACGCTTCTATGGCTTGCAAATCATGTGTGTGCAAATGAGGGCATATGCCAGGTTTGAATGCAGGAACTGGACTTTGATTGACATATTATCGAGTCCACCCATTGGATCTGGGGTCCCCATTCTGCCGGTTCTCCTCAGTTCCTGTGCCCAATTCAGATCAGAACCATGGTGCATGTGGAGGGGAGCTTCATCCATTCCACCCTTTCAGTTTTCCTGACCTGAAACCGTCCAGGGAGGGTGCTCTTTCATGAAAGCCACATGTTCCCTGGGAGACACATAGGTTCCCTCAAGAGGCCAAATATCACCCTCCCTTCCTTGGGACTCTTTCAAATGCCTGAAAATGGTCCAGGGGAGGAAACTGAAACCCCCATCTCTACAAGCACCATGGTCCTGATCTGAATCAGGCACCACACCGGTGGGGAATGAGGAGGGCCCACAGTTCATTACTGACAGTGTTACATCTCACACAGGGAGGGGGACCCCAGACCAACCCCATAATTTGTTGAATCCCTGATTTTCACTCTTTTCTGCCTGCCTTTCCAATCCTTCTTCCCTCCTCCCATGACTATTCTCCCCTTCACTGTAGGGTGGACTCAAGTGATTCTCCCTGGCTTTCCAACACTTGGAAGTCCACCTCCGGTTCCAAGAATTACAGCACCAGCAGCAGCCTCAGCAGCCAACTCCTGTGGACTGAGCGCAAAGACTTCCACAAATCGAGTAAGTCTCGCCTGCTGACGGCGGAGCCAAACCCTTTCACCCCTCTGTCTCTCTGTCACTCCTGCCCTTCCAGATAGCTCAGTGTGGCTTATAATGGTGGTGGAAAGTGCTGCCAAGTTGCAGGCAACTGGTGGCAACCCCTTATGGGGTTTTCAAGGCAGGAGATGAACAGAGGTGGTTTCCCGTTGCCCACCTCTGCATCGCGACCCTGGACTTCCTTGGTGGTCTCCCATCTGAGTACTAACCAGGGCTGATGCTGCTTCGCGTTCAAGATCTGGCTAGCCTGGGGCCTCCAGGTCAGGGTGCAGCTTTTGTTGTTGTTGTCCAGTCGCACAGTCAAGTCTGACTCTTCACAACCCCATGGACCACATCACACCAGGCCCTCCTGCCTTCCGCCGTGCTCCAGAGTTTGCTCAATTTCATGTTGGTTGCATTGATGACACTTTCTAACCATTTCATCCTTTTCCGTCCCCTTCTTCTTTGGCCTTCAGTCTTTCCCAACATCAGGGTCTTCTCCAGTGAGTGCTCCCTCCTCATTTGGTGGCCAAAGTACTTGAGCTTCAGCTTTAGTATCTGGCCTTCCACAGTCAGGGTTGATTTCTTTTAGGATTGACTGATTTGATCTCCTTGCAGTCCAGGGGACTCTCAAGAGTCTTCTCCAGCACCATAATTCAAAAGAATCTATTCTTGGCGCTTGGCCTTCCTTATGGTCCAACTCTCGCAGTCATACATTACTACTGAGAATACCATTGCTTTGACCGTACAGACTTTAGTTGGCAAGGTGATGTCCCTATTTTTTATTATGCTGTCTAGGTTTGCCATTGCTTTCCTCCCAATGAGCAGACGTCTTTTAATTTCATGGCTGCAGTCACTGTCTGCAGTGATCTTGGATCCCAGGAACATGAAGTCTGTCATTGTTTCCACGACATCCCCTTCTATTTGCCAAGGAATGATGGGGCCAGATGCCATGATCTTAGTATTTTTTATATTGAGTTTCAAGCCAACTTTTGTGCTCTCCTCTTTCACTCAGAGCAAGAGGCTCTTGAGGTCCTCTTCACTTTCTGCCATTAGAGTGGTATCGTCTGCATATCTGAGGTTGTTGATGTTTTCCCCAGCAATCTTAATTCCAGATTGTGATTCATCCAGGCTAGTGTTTCACATGATATATTCTGCATATAAATTAAATAAGCAAGGTGACAATATACATCCTTGTCGTACTCCTTTTCCTATGCTAAACCAATCAGTTGTTCCATACCCGGTTCTAACTGTCGCTTCTTGACCCTTGTACAGGTTTCTCAAGAGACATGTGAGGTGGTCTGGTACTCCCATCTCTTTAAGGACTTGCCATAGTTTGTTGTGATTCACACAATCAAGGTTTTAGCATAGTCAGTGAAGCAGAAGTAGATGTTTTTCTGATACTCTCTTGCAGCTTATAATACCCCAAATAAAAACCAAGTGTGTACCAGCAAGCTACGAAGACTATTTCACACTCTGAGCTCATGAATAAAGTTTGCCTGCAATATAGAGCCCTGAAACAGCCACTAAACCTCAAACATCCAGCCTTGCAGGCTTTCTGAAATCTGGAAGGAACTGAGTCTTTCAGGTCACTTCTGGAAGCCCATTCCAAAGGGTGGGAGGAACAAGAATGGAAAAAGCTCTCACTGGAGTCAGAACAGAGGTTCCAACTCATGCCTAGGATTGCCAACCCCCTGATGGGGGCGGGGTTCCCCTGCTTTCTGCCCCCCCCCATCTGCTGCTAGCCCACTGGCCGGCATGGGGAGCCCTGCCTCTGAAGAGCCCCGTTGCATCTGACATGCCCAACATGATGACGTCACCCGGAGATGATGTCACAGTGCTGGGCACATCGTGTGGGGGATGCTCTAGCATTTGAGTAAAAACAATGGTGACCATATGGTGCAATGATGTCACTTCTGAGTGCATGTGCATATGCCAGAAGACTCCAGGAGCTGGGCTAGAGCCCCCCACTGGGACCCAGGCAAGACCCGGCCACCCACCAGGGCAGATTGGGGGGGACCCTGGACAGACAGTACCCATGTCCCCTGCCTATTACCAGGCCTCCCTTCCCAGCCACCAACCCACATGTCCGTGCATCCTTTCCCCACCTCCTCATGAGCCCTCTCACCACTCATGCTGATGCCTGCCCCGCCAGCATTGCATGCCCTTTCCCTGACAGTTCTGGGCTCCACATATGGCTGGGAGCATGGGTGGTAGAGTGCTTTCAAGCAAGTGGGTGGGGGGAAGAAGGGGCAGGTGGGCAGCAGGAGAGGTCCATGGAGGAGTGGGTCAGTGGCAGTGGGCCCTGCCAGAGGCCCTGGGTGCAAGCAGCTGTCTCACTTCAGGGTATCCTGACAGCGGCCCTGGCTCATGGCATTTGTCCCAAACAGATCCTGCTCTTTTGCTTGACACACCGTGCAATCCACAGTTGCAAGTAGGCTGGGAAATAAACACGCCTACGATGACCACCGGGATGGAAAGGTGGGGGGAAAGCACAGTGGCTTTCATGGGCAGGGAGGCTGTGGGTGCTGGCTCTGACCTTGTGCATTCTTCGTCCCTTCCACAGCTGCGTCCTTCGACAGGCAGAGCCAAGGATCCCAACTCCAGGCCATTCCACTGGTGCCTGACAGCAGCAGAAGCAGCAGCTTGTCCGGAGTCCTCTACGTGGACCTTCCTGCGAAAGACCTGAAAACCTTCTGCAGTGCGCCTCTGCCACACCTTTCCAGCCCCAGCCTGCCAAGCATGGAAGTGGCAGGGGCAGGTGACCAGAGGCTGATCCCTCTCTGCGGCCAGAATATGAGGATAGATCGTGCCACAATCCGGGGAACCTTCCCACAAGGGAAGGTGGCCAGTCCCTCGGCCCCAAGCCTTATTCTCCAGACATCCTGGGAGAAAAACAGCAAGAAAGGTAGGACTCCACACATGATCAGGCAGTAGCTTCGGAGCCAGCGGAATGGATCTGAGAAGGCAGAGCTGCCGACTCTTTTCTGGCAGGGCTTCTCTGCCTATAAGCGCTATCCAGCAACCAGCAGCTCAACATGCCAGTATTCTTGGCACACACATGAAAGAAACTTGACCTGCTGGATTTCTGCTCGCTGTGCATCCATGAAAAGCCCTGGAGCCCTGCTAGGAAAAAAAATCGCAGCCTCGGTGGTTGCCATACCTAAAGTTTCTGGCCCCGATTGTTGCAGAGATCTAGGGTGAGAGCTATATCTCTACAGTGGACGGGACTAGAAACTTACTTTAAAAGCTAATGAAAGCTGGGAATTCAGAGAAGCTGACCGATTGTTATAACACTATAATGATATGTCAGTTGCTGATTAAAACAAAAAGGCTCCCTCGTGGCAAGAAGGAATGGCCACCACAGGGGAATGGGATGGAGAAAACAGTGCTGTCAGTGAGACCAGGGGACTGGGACTTTCTTGGCCGCATAGGAACTCGCCCAGCTTTCCTTCAGTTTTTCCTAAAGCGTTGCAGCAAAGCAGGTTTGGGGAATGGGGAAAAGCCTAGAAGGCCAAAAGACATAACACAGTGTTGTAGAGACTCAGGGATCAAAAGAAGTTTCCTAATAGAAGAAGAAGAGTTGAATTTATACCCCGCCCTTATACCCAGCAGCTCACAATCTCCTTCCCTTCCTCTCCCCACAACAGAGATCCTGTGAGGTAGGTGGGGCTGAGAGAGCTCTGAGAGAACTGCTCTTGAGAGAACAGCTCTGAGAGAACTGTGACTGACCCAAGGTCACCCAGCTGGCTGCATGAGGAGGAGAGGGGAATCAAACCAAGTTTTCCAGGTTAGAGTCTGCCACTCTTTACCACTACACCAAACTGGCTCTCATAGCATCTAAGTAGGGAATAGCGACCTGTATCCTCCAAGAGCTTACAGTAGCCCCTGTAAGAAGAGCTCTGTAAGCTCTTGGAGGATTGGCTACATTAGGGGTGTGTGGCCTAATATGCAAAGGAGCTCCTGCTATGAAATGAGCCCTGAGTCTCCTCATCTTGCAGTCAGCTCCTTGTTCTTCTTCAATTGTCCTGGGTGATTAGCTCAGGCAGTAACTGGAAGACCCGGGGGGGGTCAGGGTTCTCCCACCGTTGCTAATAGTGGTGGTGGCGGCTCCAAAGGCCTGGCAGAAGAGCTCCATTTTACAGGCCCTGCAGAACTGCAAGAGATCCTGCAGGGCCCTGATCTCCTCTGGGAGCTCATTCCACCAGAGTGGAGCCACCACTGAAAAAGCCCTGGCCCTGGTTACTGCTAGCCTGGCCTCCTTGATGCTCGTGAGGGCCAGCCGGTTCTGGGTCCCTGATCGCAGCACTCTCTGGGGTACATATGGGGAAAGGTATGTAGGTCCCTGGCCATAAAGGACTTTAAAGGTAAGAACCAGCACCTTGAGGTGAATCCACTATGCTATAGGCAGCCAGTGCAATGTCTTTAGCATAGGCTGGATGTGCTCCCGAATAGGGAGTCCTACCAATAACCTGTCTGCAGCATTTTGCACCAGTGATGCGCCAGCCTGTCTTCATTGCCAGTGCGGGATCCGCGCTCTGGATCATGTTAATGGTGCTGGCAGTTTGTGTTTGTCAGCAACAAGCCCGGCTGCACAGCAAGAGACAGCACTATGGTCTCAGCGAAGGTGGGGTGGGCTGTATTTGGATTCGGGTTGCCAGGTTCCCCCCTGGCCATTGGCAGGGGGTGGGTGGGTGGGTAGGGTTGCCAGATCCAGACTAGGAAAGTCCTGGAGATTTGGGGATAGAGCCTGGGGAAGAGAGAGACCTCAGTGGAGTACAATACCATAGAGTCCACACTCCAAAGCAGCCGTTTTCTCCAGGTTGCAGCTTCCAGATTTGAGACAAGGGCAGCCCCATGGAGAAGGCATTACAGTAATCCAGTCTCGAGGTGACCATCGCGTGGATCACTGTTGCCAAGTCATTGCGTTCGAGGAAGGGAACCAACTGCTAGATCAGTCAAAAGTGGGAAAAGGCCGAATTGGCAGTGGCTGCTACCCGGGCCTCCATTGTGTGTCCCCCAGTTACTGCCTACAAGGTCTTCATATCAGTGCCAGTGAAAGTGTGGCAGAGTTAAGAAGGGTTGAATCCTGATTCTAAACATCCCATCTTTGGCAGAAAGTCACAGATGTTTGAATAATTCACAGCCAGGACCTTCATAAAATCACAATAGCTGACCATCTGTCCCCTTCCTTTCATGCTTTGCTCAGCTCTTGAGAAGGATCCGTGTTGAATGCACCCAGAGTGCTACCCCAGGACGTGAAGCGTCATGAAGTGTGGACGTTATTTGTTTTTACACTTGTGGGCTCACCGTTAAAATAACTCATGCAGTCATTTCAGAAAGCTGAAAAAGAGCACCACAATTACCTATGCAGTCACCAAAGCAACGCGGACAATCGTTAACGAGACAGATTCCCCGAAGGCCTGCTGGAACAGGGGAAAAAAAAGTTTTCAACAGTCATCTAAAAACCTCGACTGAGTGCGGCTGACAGTCCTCCCTAAGTGGTTTAGTTGATCGTTGCAATCAGCGGCCCAGTGGGACCCCTAACCACGAATCCAGACTTGCACAAATTCTCTTGGCGTCTTTAAACCACATGAGTGGTGCAGGCCAATTTGCATCCTTTGGTATCGAGTAAAGGGGTCTGCACCGGCTCATGTCTCCGTGCTGTCCAGATTTCGAGGTAGGAACAGAACTAGCTCAGTGCCCACCCACCTGGTGACGGTGCCCCCCACTCATCCCTGCAGGGATGCTGAGGTTTGCAGAGGTCCTAATTCAATTATCTGCAAAGTTCAGGCACAAATTGAATCGAGTGACTTCCACAGAATCTAATATAAAACCTAATTTGCTTGCCGAAGCTGCTAATTGCCGCAAGCAATGCAGAGAGACATTCCCATCCTGCGCTGTCCCCGCTAAGGACGCTGCGGGGCTGGGTTGCCAGGATACAGTGCGGTAGTCCAGAAGGCCACCCCTGTGGCTTGCACTCAGATGGGCCCTTCGCAGCTCGGGTCAGAATACTTGCCTTTGCATTCCAGTCAGGCTTGGGGCCTCTGGAACCAATTACTGGAAAGGCTCTTTGGTTTTCAGGAAGGGGTAATATATGCTTCAGGCCCGTTAGGCTGAACAGCCTTCCATAGGAAGCAGCTTCCCTTTCCAGCTTGGACCGAAACACTCTCATCTCTTACTTGGTGGGTTTCCACCTGTCTCTCGTGGCTCCCTCAGTATGGGGAGTAGGACGGATATTCCCAACGGCGCAGCTGAGCTCCCAGCAGTAAGGGATGCTAAGAGGGATGGGCCAGGCAGGGGCTCAGGAATGGTCGTATCCAGCAGCTCACTGTAAAACAACTCACTTTTGTTTGAATCCCCAGAGATATACAGAAAAGCGCTTTTTAAAACTGAAAGTTGGGAATGGAGAGGAATAATGTTGTTTCAGTATAATGATCGTGCAGTTGCCAGTGCAAAACCGAAAGCCTAAGGCGTCTGCTTGGCGTGCAGAAAGTCCCAGGTTCAATCCCCGGCATCTCCAGTTAAAAGGGTTTGGTAGAAGGTGATGTGAAAGACCTCAGCCTGAGACCCTGGAGAGCTGGGTAGACCATACTGAGTCTGAATAGACAATACTGACTTCGATGGACCAAGGGTCTAGTTTAGTATAAGGCAGCATCATATGTTCATGCAAAGCCCCCTTTCCCAAATCCTTCTGATGTCAGGGTGGGGGAAAGAAGCTGCAGGGGGGTGACTAAAGGGAACGTAGCCCGTGAAGGTGGGACCTTAAAAATGAGCAGCATCCTGTCCATACAGCACGCAAGGATGCTTTGAGCATGATCTTTCAGACAAGATCATATCAAACTATTCTTTTTTCAGGAAGAGTAGCTCAGCAGGGGAATCAACTGCCCCCCCCTCCCTGGCAGTCTTCAAGCAGTGGGTAGACGAACACTTGTCAGGGATGCTGTAGGCTGATCCTGCATTGAGCTGGGAGGGGTGGGGGGGCTTGGACAAGATGGCCTGAATGCCCCCTTCCAACTCTGTGAATCTAAGCAAGTTTTGGGTAAGATCCGAGCAAAGCAGAGGGGAAACCTGGAAAGTGGGCAATGCTCCAGAAGCTCTGCGGCATTTTGGATGGTAAACTGGATATAGAAACCTCTATGCGGATGCAACCTAAAACAACGTAGTGAACTCAAACCAAATAAAATCCATGGCAGAGCATCCACAAAGACAGCTGACAAAAGGGACATCAATGTGCTCAAGCGAGTTTGGATCTGAGAGAGGAAAGATCAGGCTGCTTTTGACGTAGACAAGAAGTAAGTTCAGGATTTCATGGTAATGTAGCAGGGCCTCTAGCTCCTGGTGTGCCAAATGCATAGTATTGAAAAAGGTTCCCGAGGAGTGAGGATCATGCGGCGGAAGTTACAAATGCGCACTGACCAATGATTGGAAGAAAACTGGGGGGCAGGAAATATGACAGACCCACTGATATAAGACAAATAACATCTCATAACAGTCCCTTTTGCTTGTAGAACTAGTGTGATACGCTGACTAGAGTCCTGGACTTTTGCTAGGGAGACCTGAGTTCAAATCCTTGCACAACCATGAATCTCACTGGAAGGCCAGCCAAATCTACCTTACAAGGCAACTTTACATGGAGAAACAGTGCAGAGTGACTTCTTGATTTCCTTACAGGAAAGGTGGGATACCAAAGTGATAGATGCAACGGCAGATACCTATAGGCAGAACAAGAATTCAGGCTAAGAATGCTCAATTTTAATGTCTTTTTTTTTAATTCCCCAGAGCTGCAACAAGCTCATAGCACACCTACAACTCCATCCAGCTTTTCAGCACACTGGAACAATCCCAGCAGACGGATCAGCAGCATCAGCGCTGGAAAGCATCACAGAATCCCTGGTAGGAGAAGTAACTCTTCTTTCCCAAGTACCTGGGAGAAGCAGAGGAGAGGTCAGATAAAGAGAATTTTCTTCGATCCCTTTTGGAGAAAAAATATTTATCTTGCATAGCTGTAGCCCATCTTTCTTCTGGTGAGCTCAGGGCAGGACATGCAGCCATCTTTGCCTCATTTTATCCTCTCAGCATCCCTGTGAAGTAAGGGGTGTGTGTGTGTGTGTGGGGGGGGGGGAAAGAGCAGTGTTCCCTCTAAGCTAAGTTAGTGTGAGCTAGCTCACAGTTTCTTAGCCTCCGGCTCACACATTTTTGTCTTAGCTCAGGAAGGATGGCTCCAGAGCCAACTAATGTATGCAGCAGCCAAATCGCTCACTCACAACTTTAATGCCAGTAGCTCACAAAGTAGAATTTTTGCTCACAGGACTCCACAGCTTAGGGGGAGTATCGGTGGAGAGAGGGACTGGGCCAAGGTCACCCAGTACACTTTGCAACTAACTGACTGGGGATTTGCACCTAAGTCTTTCAGACGTTTGTCTGACACTCTAGGACACAGTCAAGTGCCCAAGCCCCTTAGCTCCTGTGCAGAGAAATCCCCTTTTAAAAGCACTTGCAAATTGTGGACCGCTTTCCTAGACCACCTCTACAAATAAACACAAGGTGCTGTGGCTTCCATTCTCTAATGTGGTTGCAACCACATGGGTCTTTGTGATGTACGTTAGGTACCTCTTCCTGTAGTTCAGCCAGCTGTTAACGGTACGAAATCAGAACAGTTCAGGTGGCACACAGATGTGCATTAAAGAACATCTCCCAGTGTGCTGCAGATACATCCCGAGATCTATTTTTGAGCATTCCCAGCAACAAGAGAAAGGGAGGGAGGGATCTGAAGAAGTGTGCGTGCACACGAAAGCTGATACCCAGAATTCAACTTTGTTGGTCTTAAAGGTGCCGCTGGACTCAAAACTTTGTTCTGTATTTTCCGACCACACACTTTCTCATTCTCTTAAAATGACACTAGAGGGCAGCAGAGCTTTATGTTAAGTCAGGAACTCAGTAGCCAGTGAGCTTTTCTTTATACCAATGCCCCAGCCTCTTCGGGCTTTCTGTTGACTCCTGCGCTATGTGCATAATGTTGCCACCCTCCAGGTGTGGCCTGGACATCTGGAATTACAACCAGACCAGAGAGAGCGGTTCCCCTGGAGAAAATGGCAGCTTTCCAGGGTGGACTCTGCGGCATTATATTCCACCGAGGTCCCTGCACCCGCCAGGCTCCGCTTCAAATTTCCAGGAATTTCCCAAACCAAAGTGGCCAAACCTATGTGTGCAGAATAGCCAAGCATCCTTTTTTCACATGCTGTTCACAGTCGGCTGTCTTGGCGAGGCTGACGTACCAGCTTGCTCAGAGTGCTGCCGCTGTTTTAAACATACCCCTTCGTTTTTGGATCCTAGCCCAGGGGTTGAACCTGGTGCATTATATTATTTCTGGCTAGTGAACTAACACAAAGTTCAGCCTTGTTATGTATTGACCATGCGGTCGCCATGTGCTCCAGCAATGGTGACCGCCATGTGGCCAGAGCACATGGCCAAGAAACTAGCTGAGCTTCAGCCAGGTAGAACAAAGGCCAGGTGGATTCAAACCAGCCACCAATCATGTATCTAGGTTTCTCCCAGGGAACCTATGAGATGTAAATAGACTGATAATAGCCTATCAGGCCAGTTGGGCGAGGTCAGGGGATTATCCAGCATAAAAGGAGGGCTCGGAGCCCTGGGTTGCATGCTTTATCCAGACCAGCAATAAAGATCTAGCTGTTTCACTGTTCCATGGACTCCCGACTCCAATACTTCTCAAGCCTGCTTACCTTCAGTCCCACCTTTCAGTGCTCTGGGCTCCAGGCAGGCCCCTTCCTCTTGCTGTCCCAATGGCAGAGCTTTGACCATCCCTGATTTGCTGCTGTTTGGGGCACAAAGCATGCCTAGTTGTCCTGGAGGATGTGATCAACATTTATCTGGGCTGTACCATTCCAGCATGCAGGTGGGGCTTCCTGGATGGAATACTCCCATTCAACCAACCAGGAGGGTAAAGCCAGCCAGCATGGTGCCATGGTTCAAGTGACAGAATATGATCTGGGAAATCCACGTTCAAGTCCCCCACTGGGGCCGTGGAAGCTTGCTGGGTGCCTTTGGGCCAGTCACTCACTCTCAGCCTAACCTACCTCACAGGGTTGTTGTGAGAGTAAAACAGAGGAGACAAGAATGATGTGAGCTGCTTTGGGTCTCCATTAGGGTGAAAGGTGGGATATAAATCAAGTAAATAAAACTGATAGGTTGGGAGTAGTCTGGGCTGTACCACTTGAAACAACAGGAGGGGCTCGGGGGCATGACTCCCTATGGAAAGTTTCCTCCATGGACAAAACTAGATGTCGGAGGAAAGGGCTCTGCCCCAGCCTTCTTGCTCACATTCTGTTCTATCTATAATTTTTCTTGTTTGTATGGAGGAACATCAAATCTGGTGAGGTCCACCTGTTATTGGAGGCCACTGGCCTTGTCAATCTCACCTCTGGAAACTGACACACACACACACACACAAATGCATAAATACAACCCCCCCATACTGAGTTTGGTAGCAGGACACACACACATAAAGCTCTTCTCCTTCTCCGCCATGGGTTATCAGGTGAATGACACTGGGAAATAAACAGGTAGCTAATATCTTTTCATACATTTTGCACAGGCATAAAATAATGGATGATGAAGCTGCTTGAAGTTCTCAGGTTTTGCAACACTGGGCCTAAAGCGAAAGAGGCACAAACCCCTGCATGAATAACTGTGAGCTGATTTACAGGTTACAGCCGTGATGCAGAAGCTGTTGAAAAATGCACGACGTCTTTACCTTAAGGGGGCTATAATGTGTGTCACCCCCTTATCACAGGGGTCTTCTGCACTGTGTGTGATTCCCCACACTGGTACTGCACATTTCTGTTTGTGGCTGGCAGCAGCATACATGATCTTCACATTTTGCAGAGGCCCACATGACAAACAGCCTGCAGATTGTAGCCCTCCATGAATGCATTTCAGAGTGGTTTCTTCCCTCAGCCGCTACCATTTGAGGGCCGTAATTTATACGTTCATATCACAATACATTTAGAGGCAGTGACATCAATGCACATTATATTAAATCCTCACGGCGAATACTTATGTTGTCATTGCACCCATGTGTGCAGACAGCTGGCACTTGCTACACTGGAGCAAATTGCCGATTTCCATGGGTTGCCTGGGCATGCTAACTGTACCAGTTTTCACTCCTTATTCGAGCAGACCCTTTATGCAAACACCACATGGTAAAATCCTCTCATGGTAATTATGTGACTCTGTTGTCAAATAATGTGTGAATGGGCCTTAAAAACAAACCAAATTGCTTCACAATGACCACAGTGGTACACTGGCTGGAGGACTAGGATCTGGGAAACCCAAGTTTGAATCCCCTCTGTGCCCACAGAAAGAAGAAGGAAGGAAGGAGTTGGATTTATACCCCGCCCTTCACTCAGAGTCTCAGAGTGGCTTACAAACTCCTTTCCCTTCCCCTCCCCACAACAGACACCCTGTGAGGTAGGTGGGGCTGAGAGAGCTCTGACAGAAACTGTCCTTGAGAGAACAGCTGGTACAGAGCTTTGGCTTGCCCAAGGTCATCCAGCAGCTGAAAGTGGAGGAGTGGGGAATCAAACCCGATTCTCCCAGATTAGAGTCTGCGCACTTAACCGCTACACCAAACTTCAAATGTTTACTTCATTACACTCCAGGTCTAGGTGAGTCTTGCCTAAAGGTGCCATTCAGAGACAACACAAAACCATTGCTTATTTTATCCTTGGTTAGTTTGGGAAACCAGGATCCAGTTTGCAACTAAGCATCCAAATCCTGATTCGCCTCAACAAATGCTCATTTCGTCCCTTTCCCTCTGGCCCAAGTCTCTGAATCTGGGCACGGTGTATGGGCATTTCCAGGCCTAAGTCAGAACGTCCATAAAACCATACTTGAGGCTATGGTTAATAAGCCAACTTAAAGTCATCGTTTTGGATCCTGATTTGAGAGACCCTGATGAACCATAGCTTGTGGAACGGTCCATGTTCAGACAATCAAAACAACCACCGTTTCTTTAATTAAGCCACAGTTCTGAGTTATCCCCGGACAGAGTGAAAAGTGGAACCTAGAAGGGGTGAGGGAACAGCTGCCTAGAAATGGCACAAACTTTCTGAGAAGTTTCCATTTAAAGAGCTTGAACACACACAGAGAGAGAGAGAGAGAGAGAGAGAGAGAGAGAGCTGACTTCTGCTGAATCAGACCATGGGTTCGCCAAGGTCAGTATTGTCTACTTGGACTGGCAGTGGCTCTCCTGGGCCTCCAGCAGTGATCTTTCCCATCACTTACAGCCTGGTCCTTGACTGGGGGTGCTAGTGCTTGAACCTGGGACCTTCTGCATGCAAAGCAGACGCTCTTATACTGAGCCCCAGCCCCGCCCCGGAGCTAGAGAGATGCTTAAAATGTATGCTTAGAGTTGGCTCTGGGGGTACATACATCCCAGCTCATGCATTTTGCTGCAAATCCTCTTCTTAAGGAAGCCTCGTTGCTGGATGAGCCCTGAGCCAGCAGGCTGGCTGGCTCTCAAACTCAGAGGCTTCTTTGAAGGCCTTTCAAATGCTTAATAAGGCGGCGTTGCACCCCAGAGGATGCCTCTCTTTGTAAACTGTGCATGCCTTCTCCGCCACTGCCCCATGCCCATAAATTCTCCTCAGTTATTCATAAAACAGTGTCTGGAAGGAAGAGGCAATGTGGCTAAATTGGGCATTCTGGGAAAAGGAATTGTTTTCTGTCACAAAATGGATGATGAGGGAGGGTCTGTCACATGAGCTCTTTTAGTGCCTTGAAGCCGTAAGGAAGGGCCAGTTTCTTCCTGACGCAGATTTAAAGGAGAAGGCTCCTCCTGGATTGTACCATGTCAAGTGGCAGGTAGGAGCTCCCTGGTTTGACTGCTTTTCCATGGAAGACTGCTTCCCCAAAGACAGAAAAAATAAAATTCATGTCAAGGAGAAACTGGGCTTGAACCCTTCTGCTTAATGTGCCAGTCTTCTGTGTCAGGGATTTCTTGTTATGGGGGGAGATGAAACCCTGAAATCACCCCCCCCCCCCATGATATGACTTGCAGCCTGAGATGGTAGACTCCAAGGAGAACCCTTCTGCACATAGAAACTGGTCAAGAATAACCAGTGCATTGGGGGCTACACAGAATTGTACACAGCTAGTTTGGTGTAGCGGTTAGGAGCACGGACACTAATCTGAGAGAACCTGGTTTGATTTCCCACTCCTCCACATGCAGCTGCTGGTGTGACCTTGGGTCAGTGACAAGTTCTCTCAAAGCTGTTCTCTCAAAAGCAGTTCTCGAAAGAGTTATCTTAGCCCCACCTACCTCACAGGGTGTCTGTTGTGGGAGAGGAAGGGAAGGAGATTGTAAGCCACTCTGAGAGCGAATGGTGGGGTATGAATTCAATCTGTTCTTCATGCCAGAAGATGGGATGATGGCCTCATTCCCAAACCTTCCTGTGATACTTGTGATCAGATTTGTTCTTTTTTCTGAAGTGCTGTTTTAACTCTTCCTCACCCACTGTTTCCCTCCACATTTGGACAGGGTTTTTCCCCACATGCTTTTAATTCTCCCCAGGGCTCAAGCATTATTTTTCTGTGTCGAGTAGAAATTTGTAACACAAGCCCCATCTCATCATATAACCTTATGAATCATGAAAGGAAAATGTCTGTTTTATTTCTGAACTCTCATAAACACCTGATATCATGGTGTTGGGCTCGCAGGCTGAACCAGGGGCTTTTCCGCATTCATTCCCTCCCCCCAATTGGTTCTGGCCCCACAGTGCTTCAGTTTAGCCATGTCCAAACCAATTACAATCCTTATGGATCAACTCCCAAGAAAACCAGGAGTAACTCCAGTGTGTGGGAAAGGTCCAGATTTCCCTAGACCCCTGTACCCATTTCTCCCCCCTCCCCAGAAATGACTTCTACTGTGTGCAGAAGTGAGGTAGGAAGGCCCTGTCACTTTAAACAATGTCCTTGCCTAGCACCCTCCCCCCACCAGCTTCACTGATGTGGCTTTCTCCTGACCCTGTCAGTTTCAGTAGGGAGAGAAAACGGGGAGGCCGTTGGAAGAAAACCATAGAGAGGAAAGACTAGAGAAGGATGCTCATAGAATGTCAGTGAAGTTGTGTACCAGTGAAGAACAACCAGTGTAGGAATAGGAGTATCTGCCCTTTCTCCATGCTGGCTAGACAAGGGGCCCCCAACACTGATAAACCAGTGGGCGCTTTTGGACTTTTGAGAACCACAGCAAAATGGTTGCCCTGAGCTCTCTGGGTCCGCTCTCAAGACCTAGGGAGATAGATTCAGGTGGGGTAGCCCTGTTGGTCTGAAGCAGCAGAACAAAGTTTGAGTGCAGTGGCACCTTTAAGACCAACAAAGTTTTATTCACAGTATAAACTTCCACATGCAAGCACACTTCATCAGATATAGTGGAACAGAACCTCCTTTACTTATAGGGGGTGGGGTGGGGTTTGTTGTCAGGAAGGGCCCTTTAGAGTCAAGATGCATAAGTACTGGGCGATTACAGCTGAGACTAGATATAAGAAAGATCCATGAATGGCAGTAAATTAGCATACAAACACAAGAGTTAACAAACAGATGTGGGAATGAGGTTTGGGTCCAGTGGCACCTATAAGACAAAGTTCAGTTCTGGGTACAAGCGAGGACGTCGTAGGTACGCTCATTCAGATTCAATGAAACAGATTTCCTCAAATATTCCATATTGGGGGGGGGGGGGGGGATAGTTGCTGGGAAGAGCTAATTAAAGTCAAGATGCCGAAGTAACTGAGCAATAAATACAGCTAAAATTGGAATAACACATTAGGTAAGACATGTAAAAAGCAGTAAGTTGGTATGCAGATAATAAAGGAGTTAACAACAGATGTAAGAACTAAGTTTGAGTCCAGCAGCACCCTTAAGACCAACAAAGTTTGACTTCTGGGAGGTGTATCCAAAGGTTAGGGTTGCCGGCCAAGTATCCTCCTATGCTGAAGGTAGTGTTTCCAAGTGGGTGCTGCTCCCTGCAGGCCCTCCTCATCGCTCCTAAAGCACCTCCAGTCCAGTGAGGTAGAGGTGAGCCAAGGCCAGCCCTTGGCTCTGGGGAAGAAGAAGCGGGGGGGGGGGGGGGGGACACACACAGACACCCAAAAAGACATTCAGAACTGAAATCTCCCACCTGCAGTCTGCTGCCCTGGCACAGCCCAGTGCTAGCACTTCCACAGTCCATTCCCCTCCCCCATTCCCCTGCATGTATAAATAATTCCTTTGTGACGTGGAAGGGGGGGGGGGATTCTCAAGCATTAACTAAAGCACATTAGAATACATCTCTGCCAAGGAGGGCTCCTCCTCTTCTTCCACTTCAGCATTTCTTCGGTACCACCCATGTGCAAGGTACTGTTGAAAATGCAGAACAAGACAAGGACTGGGGAGGAGCTGGAGGAGTTAAGAGCTGATTGATTAGTTGTTGGAAGAGGGGTAAGAAAAAAATGTCGAGGGGACTGCATATGACCCCCCCCCCTTCAAAATACTGGGGATCAAACAGTGACATGACCGATTGCTATGTAGACTGCAATCCCCCCCTTGTTAATTAGAATATTTCACACACACACACACACATATGCTGACTCACTCCCTTTCAGTGATGTTGTGACCTGCAGATGGCATCTCAGTTTGAGGGGACGGCCCCCATGGGTTGTGAGAGATGCTGGGGAACATTATGGCTGTAATCTCCTCCCTGCATCCCTGCTGCCCGGGAAAGTGAAGCGCCTGATCAATTTGCCCATAGAGATTCTGTCAGGCAGCTAATGCTTCTCCTGGTCTCTCCCCACCCTCCCCGGACACATTAAGTTTCCCTAATCTGAATTGGATCTGGCAGTCATATCGCCTGGGTTGGGGGGACGTTACCTAATAAAACTCTCAAGGAGAACATTATTTCTAGTTCCTTCCACGTGGGTCAGTGATGCACTACCCCTGGCAGCCCGGCTTCTGCCGGAGAGAGCTTTGTGACCGCCGTTCCCCCTTCTCACATTGGATGTCAGCATTATGAAGCCTGCCGTCCTTCTGAGGCCTCCAAAGGCAATTTTGTGCTGATTGCAAACTTATGTAGAACCAGGGAGAAGCGAGTAAGTTGGTTCCAGTCTGCAAATAACCTGGTAGGTCCAGATTACTTCCAGACCCTGGTCTCCTTTGCTAAACTGGGACAATGGCCTGGCAGGCTGGGGTATATTGATGACACTGGTCATTTTCACATGTCTTATTTGCCATGGGTTTGATGCTGTTTCAAAGCGGGGTTACCCCTCCCCCCCAGCTTCCCTATAGCATTGTGGTGCGTTCATGCACCCCTTGGGGTTTACCCAGCTTTTCTCTGGTCTTGCCCAAACTGCATTGCTGTGGGGTGGGGGAGGAATTAGGATTTTCTCTGTGCTACCCACATGGCAGCCATTTTCTCTGCCCCTGACCCATGGCAACTATTTCTCCCCCTTTTTCTAAATGGCAACTGTATATCATTGTATTGTTGTAGTGATATAACAATCTGTGTTTCATGTTCTCTGAATTCCCAGCTTTCCTTTTTTTACAAAAACCCATCCCCTTTTATTGAGGACATATGAGGGTAAAGGTTTATCTTCACAACAAAAAAAGAAAGAGGCTTACTTTTAAAAAAATGAAAATTTGGGGATTCATAGTTTCCTCTCCTCCATTTTACCCTTACAACAACCCTGTGAGGTAGGTTAGGTACCTGTTCCTCCATTGGGCACCCACTCACCCAAAGCAGCAAGGTGGTCAAAGGTATGGTCTGCAGGCCTCGATGCAGCCGCCTTGCTGAAGCTAAGCAGATCTGGCGCCGGTGAGTGTTCAGATAGGACCCTGCCCGAGACCCCTGCATGTATCACCTTGAGTACCATATTGGAAGAAAGATGGGATAGAAATGTGATGGATTAATGGGAAAAACACCTAGAAAGGGTACCTTCCTTTTCAAGTTGCCCAGAATCAACATGGGTTGTAGAAGCCAGCTTCTTCTGTTCTTCTTTTTCTATTTGTTGCTCCGTTTTTTCCCTCTGGACCTTTATGAATGTTGGATCTCAAAAGTTAAGCATGGGCAGCCCTATTAACACTTGGATGAGAGACCACCAAGGAAGTCCAGGGTTGGTACATAGAGGGAAGCAATGGCAAACCACCTCTGTTTGTCTCTTGCCTTGAAAACCCTACAGGATTGCTATAAGTTGGTAGTGACTTGACAGCACTTTCTATCACATGATCTGTCATGTCTTTTCCACCACAGAAATCCTTCACATTAAACATCCTTAGGGCCAAACCAGATGAAGCATTGGGCTTTTCCACATACTCATTTTCCTCATTTGTAAGTTTCTGTTTCTTTGGGGATGGTTTGTTCTGCATGTGTTTTGCGCCATCTAGTGGTCGATTCGATATTACGCTTGTGTATGTCTGGCATATCTCCCTGCAGATTTAAACTGTGGTTTTTTTAAGCCAGACACGAACAGGTGTTATATAAAATAGACCACTGGAGAAAGCAAAACACATACAAAAGAGGACACACACACCCCTCCGAAGAAACAGGAACTTAACAAGCAAGGAAAATGTGAATGCAGAAAATCCCACTGGAAGATCTGTTATGAGATTTTCCCAACATTTTAAAACAGAATTGCAAAGAGAGGGTGTTTGTCTTTTCCTCTTCCAGGCTAATAATATTCCATCATGTGTGTGGTTTTGACTGGCAAAACTACAAAGGCCAGAAAGGGATAGACACCCTCCCCTTCTCCCCCCACAATGGGCCCCTGATCTAACTGCCCCTCAGGGACAACATCCATTTATCCAGCCTCTCAGCCAGTGTGGCCCCGACTGTTCATACAGATAGCTGGTCTTCTGAATTATTTGGTTGAGTGAGACCATTGAATGAACCGCTGGAACTGTGTTTGGCTGTTTGGGAGAGTGGAGATGGATAGGTTGGTTTGATGTCTGTTTTGGGGTCGTGGGCATTTCCAAAAAATCAGGCTGGGATTGGCTGACCATTGATTTTCTTTGTGCTTTTTTTCCATAGGGGAAACAAAAAAGGTGCTGAAATCATACAGCTCCCCAAAGTTCTCGCAGGGCAGCGCCTCGCTGAATACTGCTGGTCTGTTGCCTCCGCCTCCTCCGGTCCCTCCAGGCTTTCAAGTTTCCCAAGATGACAGCGCCCAGCAAGCGTAAGTGGAGCTCTGTAGTGTCTTTGTAGTTTATCTTCTAAAGGCCTCTTTTGATCCTCCCCCTACTGTATATTCAGAGTATAAGCACTGAAGGATCTAAGTCTGCTTACATAAGAAATGCCTCGATCGTTTTGGGGTTTTTTTATTTGTATGTCTCAATGCCATCAGCTGTTCACCTTTTGTGCAGGCTCTGAAACATTCATGTTTTCATGTTTGGGGATGGCAAACAGGTTCGACTTGAATGGGTCCCTAAAATAGTTGCATAGAGCAAAGGAGAAAGTATCAGCAGGTGCGGCTTTTCAGCTCCCTGAACTGAAGCGGCAAAACCAAACGGCACCCTGTGAAATGTTTTCATGAACTGGTCTGCTTCAGCTTATGGTCCACTGTGGTGCAGAGGTTAGTGTGTTGGACTAGAATCTTAGAGACCCAGGTTCAAATCCCCACTCATGCCATGAAAGCTTGCTGGGTGACCTTGGGCCTGTTGTGGAGTCACAGTTTAACCTACCTCACAGGGTTATAAAATAGGGAGAAGCAGTTTACCTCCTCTTGCAAGCCAGATCCCAATAGGCCTCAGGTCACCTGGAACAGCTCTGCTGACCTACCGTGAACAAACACAATGGTGGCAGGAAAGTATTGTCTCTTTGCTGCCATAAATGCTGGGTGGTCCCTCCAGGTAAGGTTGTCAACTGTCAGTTGGGAAATACCTAGAGATTTGGAGGGGTGGAGCCTGGGGAGGGCAGGGTTTGGGGAGGGAAGGAAGCTCAGCAGTGTATACTGCCAACCTTCAAAGAAGCCGTTTTCTCCAGGTAAATGGATCTCTGTTGCCTGAAGATCACAGGTAATAGTGGGAGATCTCCAGGTGCCACCTGGAGGCTGGCAAGCCTACAGGCCTGGATCATGGGCTGCCAGGAGGCACCTGGCTGGCTGCTGTTGGAAGCAGGAAGCTGGACGCATGGTCTGATTCAGCGAGGCTCCTCTTAGGTTCTTATGCAAAAATAATCTCATGCAAACTCATGTTGTACAGCATGGTAGTGGTGGTGGATAGTGCCGTCGAGTCACAGCTGACTTATGGCAACTCTGTAGGGTTTTCAAGGCAAGAGATGTTTAGAGGTGATTTGCCATGACCTGCCTCTGTGTGGCAACCCTGGCCTTCCTTGGAGGTCTCCCATCCAAATACTAGCCAGGGTAAAAAAAAAAATAAGAGAAGCCAGTGTTGGATCAGGACAATGGCCCATCCAGTCCAACACTGTCACAAAGTGGCCAAAAATACCAGGTGTCCTCAGGAGGTCCAGCAGTGGGGCCAGGACACTAGAAGCCCTCCCACTGTTTCCCCCCCCCCCCCCCAACCACCAAGAATACAGAGCATCACTTGCCCCAGACTGAGAGTTTCTATCTATACCGCGTGGCTAATAGCCACTGATGGACCTCTGCTCCATATGTTTATTCAGTTCCCTCTTGAAGCTGTCCATGCTTGTAGCTGCCACCACCTCCTGTGGCAGTGAATTCTGTGTGTTAGTCACTCTTTGGGTGAAGAAGTACTTCCTTCTATCCATTCTAACCCGACTGCTCAGCAATTTCATGGAGTGCCCAAAAGTTCTATTGTGAGAAAGGGAGAAAAGTACTTCTTCCTCTACCTGCTCTATCCCATGCATAATCTTGTAAACCTTGATCATCCCACCCCTCAGCCATCGTTTCTCCAAGCTAAAGAGCCCCAAATGCAAAGCGTTCCAACCCTTTTATCATTCTAGTTGCCCTTTTCTGCACTTTTTCCAATGCTATAATATCCTTTATGAGGTGTGGAGACCAGAACTGCACACAGTATTCCAAATGAGGTCACACCATCAATTCATACAGGGGCATTATGATACTGGCTGATTTGTTTTCAGTTCCCTTCCTAATAATCCCCAGCATAACGTTGACCATTTTCATTCCAGTCGCACCCTCTCTTGACCCTACTTAGGGTCAACCCTTCGTAGGGCTGACCCTACTCAGCTTTTGACCCTACTTAGCTTCTGAGATCTGATGAGCTTGGGTTAGCCTGGGCTATTCAGGTCAGGGCGTTGTACAGCTCACACACAGTTTTTCTTAGTGCACAGTATGGGTTGTCTCAGCACTCTATTTTGAAAAACTTTCCCTCCCTAACTCTGAGGAAACGTATCCCTGGCTGTGGCACTTTGGCTCCGAAAAGGGCTCAGTGCTTATGATCTGACCTACAGGTATGAATGATTCACACACCTCACCTATAGTTGAGGGGCCAGGCAGGCTTTGCCACGTTCCAGAATTCCTTCCTGCTTTCGCACACCTTTAGCTGGGCCAAGCACTGCAGCTGTAGCCCTTCTCCCTCCATGCTGACTCATCTTCCAATCAAGCCAGGTGCTTAGAATAAATTAAATTGCCTACAGTCCCCTCTGGCTGTCAGACAGGATATCTACATGCATTTCCCACTGTCTGCAGGAGTTGTCTGATGGATCATCTTTGGGAGGGGGGAGAAAAGAATTTCAACTCTACCTTCTACCTACTTTGCACTTAAAAAGCCACAAATCATGCTAAGAATCTGTGTCTTGCTCGAAGGGAGATTTCTCGCTTAATAGGGCAGGCCTTCGCACAAGTGCCCAGCTATTTAAGTAAATGGACAATTATCATTCCAGGAAAGTAAATCAATCCATTAGGGAAATATCAGCTGACTCCATCCTTTTTGCTGCCCTCGCGAATCCCACATTTATGAAGAGGGAAAACGTTGTCCTTGGATCTGTGCATGAAATAATTTCAGTGTCATTCTAAATTTATGGGCAATTACACAATAATTGGCTGCTCTATTGGAAATACATTTTGTTGCAGAACAGATTGGGGCAGGGTTGGCTGGAAAGGGAAAGCGGCCATTTGTTTCCTGATGCCCTTGTGTTGTTGGTGCCGCCAGCTTCGTGCTGAAGTTGGATGCGGCACTCTCTAGGGATGGGAATGCTCCCTCTAAGGTGTGGAGTCTTGTGAGCAAAAATTCTACTTTGTGAGCCACTGGCATTAAAGTTGTGAGTGAGCGGCTTGGCTGCTGCATAGATTTAGTTTGCTCTGGAGCCCTCCTTCCTGAGCGAAGACAAAAATGTGTGAGCTGGAGGCTAAAAAACTGTGAGCTAGCTCACACGAACTCAGCTTAGAGGGACCACAGTGTTTGTGACCCTTCCCGGTAATGTTGACCATCGAGTTTAAGGGATGGATGGATGGATGGATGGATGGAGAAGACCTCGTTTTCTGTATTCCTTTTTTGCATCAGTTAAGCTAGAGATGCTGGTATCCTTGCCTGGCGTTTGCTAGCTTGTTTGTCAAGCTGTGGGAACACCTTTTCCCCCCTGAACTGGAAGCTATTTACAAAAACTGCCTGGAAATTCCAGAACAAAACTGAGCCTGATTCCACTTCTCTCTGCTTTGGCATCCAACCAGGAACCATGTTTCTTGGAGCGTCCACAGGACCATCATCCTCTAATTATCCACACTGCAGCTTTTCCTTATCCTTGTAAACCTAGTTCACTATGATCTTTTTGGAAAGAGCACAGCCCAAGCCTGTTCACACACTGCCCGGATGGGAAGGAGCACAGTTCTGGAAATCCTACTCATATCGCTACCATTTCCCTTCTGTCATCACCTTGGGACCGTCGTTTTCATTGCCATGCCACTAAATGGCTCGTAGAGGGCTTTAAAAGAACTGGAATTGCTATAGCACTAAGGGCTGCGGTGCCTCACTGCGGACACTGAGCTGCAGACTGGAAGATCAAGTAGTTCGGCCGTTCGAGACCCGAGTGCCATGTGACGGAGTGAGCTCCCATCTCTGGCCCCAGTTCCTGCCAACCTAGCAGTTCAAAAGCAAGAAATTGCAAGTAGATAAATAGGTACCACTTCGGTGGGAAGGTAACAGCGTTCTGTGCGCCTAGGTGTCTAGTCATGCCGGCCACATGACCATGGAAATGTCTTTGGACAGCGCTGGCTCTTCGGCTTGGAAATGGAGATGAGCACCGCCCCCTAGAGTCGAATTCAACTGGCTTTTGAGCCAGGGAAACCTTTACCTTTGTATTGCTATAGCAATTACTTTAAAAAAAATCCCTTAGAAACTCCTCCAGTGGTGTGGTGGGGAAAAATCAAGGGGAAATGGCGGCTAATGGAGGCACAGAAGTCTTCCGCATGGATACTCGGTTGCCTATACAAATGCCTCTGCATTTGCAGCAGCAGTGAATGCCAAACAAAGAATCCTCAGCCATGTCGATGCAGCCTAAGACTGCTGCACTCAGACAACAAAACACAGCTGGTGCTATAACTTGGGCCTACCTCCTCTTGGGCCTTTCGGATGAAATCCTCAACAGCACAAGCCGCTGCTGAAAGTAGTTGCCCTGAATCCTGGTGCTGCAAGGCTGCTGCAAAGCTGCCATAAAGCACACTGCCAGCACCTACAGTGAGACATAGAAGTTGTGGTGAAACGTACAATTATTGCTTCAAATTACTAACAGCCAGTTGAAAAACAAAATCCTGCCTGCTGAAACATAAATATAATGTAACATCATATCGCCCTTCAGCTAATTCTAATGCACTCAGAATGAAGCAAACAAGACGTTAATGGTTCTAGGGGAGGTTTAAATGGTTCATAACAGCATAGCCATCAGAGTATAAAGCATGGGAGTACATGTGTGTGTGTGTGTGTAGAGGGGGAGGAACGGGAAACTTTTGCAAAGGGCTGTATAATGCAAGGAGCATATAAATGAACTACTTAAAGCCAATACTAAAGCAAAAACAGATTCTGCATTGATTTGTCCTCCATCTGAAACGGTGCACACCCTGAGAGCCTTGCATCATTGAAACGGGAGCCTGCTTTGCCTCCACTTTATGGTCTACATCTAGGGTTGCCAGCTACCTGGAGAAAAAGAGCATGTCTCTAACAGAGGCTTAATAAGTGGAAATAGGAAGCTGAAGTTTTTCGTGGTACAGGGGTTGAGCTTGTTTCCCATTGAGTTGGTTGACGTGTTCCCAGACCTCCGAAGCATGCTTTGGAGGGTCGGGAGGGCAATGTGGGCTGTGCACACTGTACCCCTCTTCCCTTCCTCAGCAAACCACAGTTTGGATGCAATGGCAAACTATAATCAGCTTTGAATAAGTAAGTGAGGGAGGGAGTCCAAGTTGATGCAAGGGGTGGGGAGAGGGTATGAGCACAAAACTCTGGTATTAACAACATACCCATGGTTTGACCATTCTGTGTGAACTGATTCACGGTTCTTTTTAGGGTTGGCAGGCCGTGACTGGCAACCTGCTGGAGGTTTGGGGGCCAGGGATGTAGGCAGGCCACAATGCCCTGTGTGCTGCTATGTCACTTCTGGGGAAGACCTGAAAGTGGCATAGGGTAGCTCTAGGAATCACTGGAAACTCTATGGCAATACCACAGAGTTTCTAGTGAGTCCTAGAGCTACACTATGCCACTTTCAGGTTTTTCCCAGGAGTGACATAGCAGCACACAGGATGCCAGTTTTTTTCCTCCAGGTGGGCAAGAGCCTGGCAGCCCTAGTTCAAGGTTTTTTTGTCAGATTGAGGAAGGGACACGCCTCTCCTCCTGGGCATGCAACTGTGCCAGCTGGGTTCTATGCCAAGCCCCTGTGGCTCTGACTGAGCCCATGGTGGTGCAGGCTGAATAGATGATGCCAGTCAACTCCTGTGCCACTGGGAGCTGGGAGCAAGCTGAGTCCCTGTGGCGCACTGGTGCCCTCCTCACTGTGCTAACCATTTGGATGTCTCAGGTGGCGAAGCATCCCTGCTTCCTGGTGTGCAGGGGAGGCCTGGAGTCAGTGAAAGTTCCCTTGTTTGCCCACAGTGACAGGGAGTGTCTCACGGTGGCTGGCACTCCCTCCCTCTCCCTTTTCAGCTTCTCTTTCTGTCTCACACATTGTCAGAGCAGGAGAAAATGGATCCAAAAATGCAGGTGGCAGACAGCGTCCATTTGTATGCGAGACTGGAAAGGGGAGGGATGGGGATTGCTGTCACCGCCAGAGCCGGAGTGAGGCTGAAGAATGGTTTCCTAAACGATGCCGGAGCTCCTGCCCGGAAATGGACTCGGCTCATTTATTGAAATCACTCAAACGTTCTGACAGAGGCATGAGCTGGACGCAGCCCGGAGTCGCTTAGGAAGCTGGAACTGTGCCAGCGAGGGGGGAAACTCCCCAGCAGCAAGTCCAGCTTGAGCATTAGTTGAGCATGGACGGTCGCATTGAGCATTGTTATGCAGGGCATCTGGGACTCTGGGTGTGCACGCATGCACGGTGCTTCCCGGCAGTTTTCGCCGGTCGCTTTCTCTGCAGCTGCTGAATGGGGAATTTGCCCTGGGTGCTTCCCCCTGCCTGGCACGGCTGCAGGGAAACAGTTCCGAAACTGTCTGATGACAGCAGGGAGGAATGGAACAGTGGCATTTCAGCTGGAATTCCACTGGGCTTTTGCAGTGCCAAATGTAAGGGCTGCTATGCGAGCGCCGCAGCAGAACAGAAAAAAAAAAAGCATCCTTCTCGGCAATTATTTCACCCCACCCTTTCTTCAAGGGATGTGCACAATTATTACTTCCTCTATTTTACCCTCACAATAACCCTCTAAGGTGGGCTAGGCTGAGAGAGAATGGAGTGACCCAAGGTCATCCAGTGAGTTTCCAGAGTGAACGGAAATTTGAACTCGGATCTCCCCAGTTCTAGTCTCTCTAACCACTGTGCATTGGATGAAGTGAGCTCCGACTCGCAGAAATATATGCTGGAATAATGCTGTCAGTCTGAAGGATGTCACTGGACTCCTGTTTTATTTCACTGCACCATGGAGTGACTTCTCTGGCATGCAGCAGGAGGTGTTCTAGCTCTGGAAGGGAAAAGCTGGGCTTCTAGGAAAGATAGCCCGCCTGCCCTGGTTCTGTGCCTTCTAGCCACCGTGTCCCCGAGTCAATTTCTGCAGGGTGTTCCTCTCAGAGAGGCATTCTTTATTCCTTCCTTTTAGTATTTTTTTAAAATGCCATCTTTGCATCCTAGTGGGCAGAATGCCACCCATTGAACGGCAATAAACTAAGCAAAGCATTACAAAAAAGTAAAACAAAAAAAACCTGAAGTAAATTGTTGAAACCCTACAGCGCCAGGAGCATATGTATAATAAACTAATGGGCCCGGCCACTGGCGGTACACAAGGCACCTGCAATCTTTTCACTGGTCCAGCCAAAACCATTCTTCTTTAGGTAAACACAATGTGAGCCCAATTTGGGGGGGACACACACCCTTCTGTCAGTCTCTGTCTGCTCTTAATGTGCCGGTACAGAAATCACCGTGACTGCACTGCAGACAGAAAAGAGGTGAAATGAGCGCTTGTGTGGATCCCATCATATATCTTCATTTTAACGCAGACCAGGGCTCATTTCGTAGTAGGAGCTCCTTTGCATATTAGGCCCCACACCCCTGCTGTAGCCAATCCTCCAAGAGCTTACAGAGCTCTTCTTACAGGGGCTACTGTAAGCTCTTGGAGGATTGGCTACATCAGGGGTGTGTGGCCTAATATACAAAGGAGCTCCTGCTACGAAATGAGCCCTGACGCAGACACATGAGCACACACAAAGCTGCCTTATACTAAAATCAGACCACTGGGCCATCCAGATCAGTATCATCAACTCAGACTGGCAGTGTCTCTCCAGGGTCTCAGGCAAATGACTTTCACATCCCCTCCTACCTGATCCTTAACTGGAGATGCTGGGGATTGAACCTGGGACCTTCTGCATGCCAAGCAGATGCTCTGCCTTTGAGCCATGGCCCCTCCCCTAAGACAAAGCCTGGGCCAGGGGCATGATGGGAAGGGAATCAAGAGATGGTACTTTCTTGCATTTCCAGCAACAGCCTGTCAAGTAGAAAACTGAGCGGCAGGAAAAAGGAGAGCCCTGGGCCAGAGTCACTCTCACAGCTGGTTGCTCTTCATGCTTTGGTCTCCCACAGGTGTACCTGCACTTGCTACCTGGAGCCTCCTGTGGCCTTGGTGCCCCAGCAACAGGGCAAGGATTCCCTGCAGGCAGCCAAGGGGTCCCCGAGAGAAATCCAGGCCTCCCCCACTCTGCCGTACAACCGCCTCTCTGCAGCCTCGATCTCTGCATCCCTCAACGACGACAGGGAGACGGTGCTTACCCCGGATGAAGTGGCTGAATACTTGGAGCTCAGCGAGGAGCCTGAATGTCCAAGGTAAAGGTGGGCCCTGTTCCCATAGGCCCAAGGAATCTACGTGCCTTCTTCCCTGGTTGTTCTCTTTTCCAGCCTAATCACTTGCCCCTGCATGCTGTTACAGGCAAGGCACTCTATATCAACCCCTTCACCCATCACAATCCTCAGTGGCTGGCTAATGGAGGGTAGCAGATAGGGTTGCCAGTCCCCAGGTCCTGGTGGGGGTTCCCCTATTTTGGGGGGCTTCTTCCCACCACCAGGCAGCTGGCCTGTGGGGGAACCTCACCCCCAAACAGCCACGTCCTCGGGTGGCATCCCCAACATGATGATGTCACACGGAAGTGACATCATCACACCTGCGCCATAGCAGAGGACGCTCTGGTTTGAGGGCAGAACTCTATGGGAAATTTGCCCTCAAACCATAGAGTTTTACCCTCAAACCAGAGTGTTGCCAATGTGATGACATCACTTCTGGGTGATGTCATTGCATCAGGGATGTTGCATGACATCCCTGTCCCCTCCAGGAATCCCCCCAAATCCTTCCCAAATGTCTCAGGTTTGGGTAGGGGAGGGACCTCAGTGGGTAGAATGCCGCAGAGTCCACCTTCAAAAATGGCCATTTTCTCCAGGGGAACTAGTCTCTGTCACCTGGAGGTCAGTTGTAATCCCAGGAGCTCTCCAGCTACCACCTGGAGGCTGGCAAGCTATAGTAGTGGGCAAAAATTGTGCATTGGTGAGTGGTCAGTGAAGCTAAATGTAGATATTAAGAAGGCTGCATAACTTGCTAAAGTGACTGCGTGGACCTACAAATGGCAGGCCAGTTTCCAGGCGATGATTCAGTATATCTCCCCCCCCCCCCCCTCCGCCTTTCCCTTTTTGACTCACACAGATTCCTTGTTTTAGCAACATAATAATGACTTGATTGTCTCTTCCGTTGCTGGGTTAAACAGCTTATTTTGGTTGACAAGTAAAATGTTGTAAAAATGTTCTCACAGTTCTCTTAAGAATAGTTACAATCTCACCCCACCCTCACCCCCAGTTTATAGAATTTACAGGCTGTTTCTCCTGGTAAGAAGGATGGAGTGATTTTTATCTGGGAAAGGCACACTAAACACTGGGATCTCTTATCTTTTTACTACTGCCTTCACCATACTGATAACGATACAAGAATTGTGGGCGCTTATCTGTTTAATCCTCACACTTCCCCAGTCTGGTTACCCCTTGACTCAGACCCTGGAAATAAGGTTAGCTGGTGCCTCAGGATTCTCTGGTACCTGGCCCTAATCTATGGCCTCCCTAACGTATCTTAAATTGTCTAACTCAGGGCACCTGGTCCTATCCCTATCCAGTCCCTAATTCTCTGTATATCTGCCTGAGCCCTAACGGAGGACTCTGTTCCTCATCTTCTAACCCCCCTGCACAACCCCTCTCACACACAGAGGATCCAAGGCCTCTCATTGGTTGGGAGTACACACACCCCAGGGGATGTGGGATTGGCTGTGACACCTGGAGGGTGGCACTGTGACCTGTCATTCTCACACATTCCTCAGCCAACATTTGAGAATCCAAAAGAAGAGGATCAGGGGTCTGAGGTCTCCAAAATGTAAGTGGGGCTGGGTGGGGTACTTGGCTGCCAAGGCTTCTGAGTTGCCGTTGGAGATCTGGACTCGCAAGAGACAGGACTTGTGGGCTGTGGCACTCAACTGTGGAATGCCTTTCCACCATCCTTCTGCCTGATGCCCGGTGAAGACATCCAAAGGTGCCATCCTGTGGGCATAAAGGCACTTATGCCAGGATAAGAGCTCTTTTTTTTGCCAGTTCCCCCCTCCCAGCATTGAAACCACCACCACCACCCCTGTTTGCCCTGATGCTGTTTCTAAGGGTCCCCTGATCCCCAGGAGCAGAATTTCAGGTGGCCCTGAGGAATGCAGTAGGGGGAGGTGTTTAGGAAAGAGCCAGTTTGGTGTAGTGGTTAAGTGCGCAGACTCTAATCTGGGAGAACCGGGTTTGATTCCCCACTCCTCCACTTGCACCTGGCTGGATGACCTTGGGCAAGCCATAGCTCTGTACCAGCTGTTCTCTCAAGGACAGCTTGGGAAAGAGTTCTCTCAGCCCCACCTACCTCACAGGGTGTCTGTTGTGGGGAGGGAAGGGGAAAGGAGTTTGTAAGCCGCTCTGAGATTCTTAAGTGAGTGAAGGGCGGGATATAAATCCAATCTCTTCTTCTTCTACTCTGCAAGCTTTGCTTGCTCACTGAACCCATCCTGTACTGGTTACTGCAGGTGGATCTTCCCTTTATTAATGCACTCTCTCCTTTTAAAAAAAAAAAAATCATTTGGACACAGTATCTATCCCATGTAGAACATAATTTATTTATCTCTGCTGCAATTTTCTGCTGGTTTTGAACTAAACTTCTGGGTTTTATTGGTCGTTCTACTTGTTTTTTTACCTGTTGCTCTTTTAAGTGGTTTTCAATGGGTTTTTGGCCAGGATTTGAATACTTTAAGATGCTGTGCATCAATAATCTTTTCCTCCCTGGTTCTCTTTGTTTTTCTTTTATTTCCAAGATGCTGAGAAATGTGCAGGTTTTCAAGGCTTAATAGGAAATGAATTGATGCCCTGTTAAGTAGATAGAGTTGCCATCCTCCTGGTGGGGCCTGGAGGTTTCTCAGAATTGCAAATGATCTCTTTATGACGGAGTTCTCTTGGACAAAATGGCAGCTTTGGATCCTGGCTGGGCTCTCCCCAGGCTCCACCCCCAAATCTTCAGGAATTTTCCAACCTGGCATTGGCAACCTTACAGGCGGAACTGGAATAAGGAGAAATGTTAAAGCAGGATAGAAAGCACAGAGGGTAGAAAGACCAGCCCATGTATAATGGTAGACCATTACCCAAGCAAAAAGACCTAGCGGTGAGTTGCCACATGGCTCATTTTGAGCCTGCTCATTCTACCAGCTCCCTTCCTGAGACTAACTTCTCAGCCGCACTTGTCATATTTTCCACATCATCACTGTGAGACAAAGACCCTTTTGAGCTATCACATTTTTTTTTAAAGACTGCATTGCCTCCAAGGAACTTGGGGAGGATTGAAGAGTTCTCCCTTCTGCCATTTACCCTCACAACAACCCCATGAGGTAGGTTAGGCTGAGTGCCAGAGTGGTTGCTGGCAGTGTTCCCTCTAAGCTGAGTTAATGTGAGCTAGATCACAGTTTTTTAGCCTCCAGCTCACACATTTTTGTCTTAGCTCAGGAAGGAGGGCTCCAGAGCAAACTAACTGATGCAGCGGCCAAATCGCTTGCTCATAACTTTAATGCCAGTAGCTCACAAAGTATCATTTTTGCTCACAAGACTCCACAGCTTAGAGGGAGCATTGGTTGCTAGCCCAGAGTGACCTGGTGAGCTTCATAGCTGAACAGGGCTTTGAATCTGGGTCTCCCCGATACCAGCAGGACGGCTCAGATGTTCTCACCCATGTGCTTAAGGAGGGTTCACTCTTGGCTACTGTTCTTTCTTCCAGCTGAATTAAATAGTCCCGAGTGACTCACGCATACTTCTGGGTCTTGCATCAACTTGTGCCACTGCTCCCCTGCAGGGAAATCCATGCACATGCTTCTGTTGGGGGAACAGCGTCTGTGACACTTGACGTGGCAGATATGCCAGTTTCGCTTGCTGGATGTGCAATGTCACTTGCACGTCTTGTTCCCCTCCTTCCAGGAGACACGTGAAGGTCTCTTGCAGCCTCTACCGGCTCCACTGTTCTTCCCGTCTTCCCCACAGGCAGACCAAGATTTTTGCCATGGACTGAAGGCCTCTTGGGCACATGGCGGCATTCCTCCCTGGTCTCATGGGAACGGCATTTCCCATAGGACTCCTCCAGTTTCCCTCTGCCAGCAAAAGCATCCCTGGCTGCAATTAGCTAATGCGTCGGAACTGCTTGCCTCTGCAGTTTGAGGGTAGCTTGCCCTGCAAGGCTGACTCCTTACACTTTTGTAATTGGGGCTGGGACGCAGCACCGCTGGTTTTTCTTTACGGGAAGCGCATTGATCCCACTCAGATAATTACAGCTCCATTTAGAGGCTAGGCGGGCCGACCGCCTGCCAGCTTAATATGTTCTTAGCAGCGTTTAACAAGCCTCAGCCAGTCTTGCCTGCCAGCTGCCTTGCCTTCCCCCCCCTCCACGCCACATCTGCTCTTGAGGGATGGGGCTTTTGGCCTGCATTCCTCTTCTGTGACAGAGTTACTGTAGTCTCCATGGGAAGACGGAGCAGAGAACCCACTGGAGCTCCTTGGCGTTGCAGAGTGGCATTCCTCTCTGTTGTGTCATACAGAGCTGGGGCATTTTGGAACAGGCTTTGCAGATTAATTCCTCTTGGAGCACAGAGATGGTGGTGACTTGGGGAGCCTCTATAATAATGTGTTTATTTAGAAGGAAGTAGGAGACCCACAACGACTTGCAGGGGGGCATCTCATTTTCCCGTGTATCCTCTTCCACCAACCATTTCTTTTTTGCCTTCCCTGGCAGTCCCCACAGCCTCTCCCCTTTCCCCGCTTCCTTCTCTTCTTCCCAGCCACCAGCCAGTCTACCTTTATCTGCTCCCCTGTCTTCCCTCCTCCTCTCCCCTTGGCAGCCTTTCCCTGGGAAAAGTCAGGCCAAGTTGCAAGTCAGGCCAAGTTCCCTCCAGCTGCCCACCATAGTTTTATTTTTCAGAAATTAAGATTTGGAAGGCTCAGTCAAGACCAAGAAAACTAGGAATGCAGGGTTTCCAGCTATCATGCAGTGGTGGGCCATCCCCCACCACTGCACCAATTGTCTGCTGCTGGTCAATGCAGCGGCAGAAGAAGAGAAGAAGAAGAAGAGATTGGATTTATACCCCGCCCTCCACTCCCCAAGGGAGTCTCAGAGCGGCTTACAAACTCCTTTTCCCTTCCCCTCCCCACAACAGACACCCTGTGAGGTTGGTGGGGCTGAGAGAGCTCTTTCCCAAGCTGTCCTTGAGGGAACAGCTGGTGCAGAGCTATGGCTTGCCCAAGGTCATCCAGCCAGGTGCAAGTGGAGGAGTGGGGAATCAAACCCGGTTCTCCCAGATTAGAGTCCGCACACTTAACCACTACACCAGACTGGGGGAAATGCCATGAAATACACATGAAGCTGCCTTCTCAGTATTGTCTGCTCAGACTGGCAGTGTCTCTCCAGGATCTGAGCAGAGGTCCCCCACCTATTAGCTGTTAAACCTAACAGCAAGATCTGCCTGAGTGAGACTGACCAGAAATAGCAGGGCAGCTTCCCTTGAAGAGGGGCAGGGATAAGGAGCACGGCGGGGAGGCCTGACATTCTCCTGGGGTGGGGCAGGGCTCATAAGTGGTGGGGCTCTGCCTCCAAATGCCCCACCATGGCTATGTGCCGTGTATAGGGACAAGAAATGCAGGCAGAGCACCAGGAGGTATATCGTTGTGAGGGACAGGTTGAGGGTCGCAGCCATGGAGGACTCCTCTCCATGACCGAGGGACCTCCCATTGCTGTCTTGCTGCTTCTCTCAGTGTGTGTATAAAGCGGGGCAGGAAGCTACATGCATGCATTCTGGCAATGGGAGGCAAAGAAAATGGTGGCAGTATAGGCACTTGCAACCCACCAGGTGGGGCTTTGCAACTTACTGGAATGTCCTTGACCCATGGGAGTGGACACTCGATGGGCCTTTGGGCTGACCCAGTCTAGTTCTCCTGGTGTTCTTATTCATGGTGTTCTGGACCCTTCTGTCCCACTGTACTAGTTCCCCGACTTCTGAAAAGGAGCCCCAGACCTTTTTAACTATGCGCTCCCACAGGAGACAACTTTCACGGAGCATGTAGCCTCTCCCTCTTTTAATGCTAGGCTGCCGTTTCTGAAACCTTTGGGCCTTTGGGGCAGGATGTGGGTTGACCGCAGCTTTTGATCCTAAGTCAAACACGTTCAGTGCTGCCTGTGGAATGGCTTCCCGTCCCTTGGGGGAGAGCCCTAATTGGAGCTGCGGTTATGGAAGGGCAAAGACCAGCAGTTCTACATAACATACATTATACCCTATATATATATATATACAGGGCATACGCTTCAACTAGTAATAAAAGCTTCCATCAGCAACTGAGGGATCTGCTTTCAGCTGGGATTTGAAGAAGTGCTGCTTGAGGTGTGTGTGTTGGGGCCGTGGCGAAGGTCTGAGCTGAGAGTTGGCACAGGGAAGCCCCCGGGGTCAGAGCCGAGGGAACTGGAAGAATGTGTGTGGCAGGGCTCGAAGACTGAAAAGGAGGTGGATGAAGAGGGAGGAACAGCTCTGTGCCTGGAATAGCTACTGCCTGGTTAAATTGAGTTTGCGCTGAGATTGACCTTGTAATTTAACTGGGCTGACGTTCCCAAAATTAAGAGTTGTGCAAATGAGTTGCTAATTAAAACAACCCTGCGTATCACTGATTTCTCGTTCTGGCTGCTGTCGCCGGTGGAGCCAGTGGTCTCAGCTCTCCTTTCCTCTTGCTGTGTTGGTTGAGAAAAGAAGAGCAATATCATTCCTTCCAATCTGACACAAATGCCGGGCGCAGGGTTGCCAAGTCTGGCTTGGGGAATTCTTAGAGATGTGGGGCAGTGCCAGGGGATTGCAGAGTTTGGGGAGGGCAGGATTCTCATCAGGGATGTGATGTCATAGAACCCGCCCTCCAAAGCTGCCATTTCCTCCGGGGGAAGTGGCCTCTGGAGATCAGTTGCAGTTCCAGGAGAACTCCAGGCTTCCCCTGGAGGATGGTAACCCAGTGACAGAGAGATCTATGGCAGAACCCTAGGAAGGGCAGTTTTTGTCCATCAGGATTTCCACACAGGTTTAATAAAAGGGATTTAAGGTTGATGGGCCCAGAGTCTGGTTTGAGAATGCGTGCATATTGCCCTGACCTGGATAGATGAGGCAAGTCTGATCTCATCAGACCTTGAAAGCGAAGCAGGGCCGACTCTGGCAAGTACTTGGAAGGGAGACATCCAAGGAATACCAGGGCCGGGACGCACAGGCAAGCTAATCATGCCACCTTTCTGAAAAACCTCCAAGCCCCCAGAAGGGGTCGCCAGAAGTCAACCATGACTTCTAGGCAAGCACACACAAAACATACACACAAAACACACACACACATATTTAACAAGAGAATGCCTGCATGCTGTTGCATAAACACATGAAGCTGCTTTATATTTTTTGTGCATAGCAGGAATCACACGGAGATTTTGGAGGAGGAGCCTGAGGAGGGTGGAGCTTGGGGAGGGAAGGAACTTCAATGGGGTATAATCCCATACAGTTCACTTTCTAAAGTGGTCGTTTTCTCCAGGTGAACAGATCTCTATTGCCTGGAGAGCAGTTGTAATTGCGGGAGACCTCCAGCCAGCACCTGGAGTTTGGCAACCCTAATGCCTGGGTGCTGTGCTAACCAGCCAGCAATCATGTGGAGGGAGGCAGGGCCAGCATGTTCATGCCCTTTTCCCCTCTACACACATTCAGTCAACATCTGGAGGGATCATGCCTCCAGGGCTACTGACTTGACCCATCCAGGTCAGGATCTCAGGCTGAGATCTCTAAGAACATAAGAAGGACCCTGGTGGATCAGACCAGTGGTCCATCTATTCCAGCCACCTGTTTCATGCTGAGTCCAACCAGTTGCCCTGGAGGGCCAACAAATAGGGCAAAGAGGACAAGGCCTTCCCCTGATGTTGCCTCCTGGCACTGAATTTCAGAGTTTTGCAGCCTCTGAATATGGAGGCTCCCTTTAAGAGCCAGCTTGGTGCAGTGGTGAAGAACGATGGACTCTAATCTGGAGAACCGTGTTTGAGTCCCCACTCCTCCACATGAAGCCTGCTGGGTGATCTTGGATCAGTCACAGCTCTCTCTCTCTCAGAACTCTCTCAGCCCCACCTAGTTCACAGGGTGCCTGCTGTGGAGAGAGGAAGGAGATTGTAAGCCACTCTGTGTCTCCTTTCGGTAGTGAAGAGTGGGGTATAAAACCAACTCTTCTTCTTAAGAATGTTACCATCCTCCAGGAGGGGCCTGGAGATCTCCTGCTACTACAACTAATTTCCAGACAATAGAGATCCGTTCCCCTGGAGAAAATGGAGAGTGAACTCTATGACACTGGACCCTGCTGGGGTCCCTCCACAAATCCTGCCCTCCCCCGCCTCCACCCCAAAATTTCCAGGTATTTCCCAACTCGGAGCTGGCAGCTGTACCCTTTAATCATCACAGCTAGTCTTTCACATCAACTGATCTTTGAAAGCACAGATGCTGAGGATTGAATCTGGGACCCTCTGCATGCAAAACAGGTGTGTGCTGCTGAACAAACAGATGAATGAATGGTTATTACACTCATAGACCACAATAATATGCACAACAGGGGTGGCCTGACCATTTAACTTACCGGGAAATTTCCCAGTGGGCCCCTGCTTTAGAAGGCCTCTGGTGACCAGGAGGCAGCGTGACCGACTCTAGCAGCTCTACCAGAGCCTCAGAGCCCATTAGACCCAGACCTTCTATCAGCAATGGTGTAACTGGTATGAACTGGCCAACAGTCTTTTCCCTCTTTGCTGCTGGTTCTCAAGAGAAGGCAATGAGTAAGTGAATCCCATTGTTCTCACTCAGTGGACTGAATGACCCCTGCAGTGCTAGCTTGTAGCTAGGGCTGCCAACCTCCAGGTGGTGGCTAGGGATCTCCCGATACTACAGCTGATCTCCAGGTTACAGAGATCTGTTCCCCTGGAGACCATGGCTGCTTTAGAGGGTGAGCTCTATGGCAGCCAGCTCTGGGCTGGGAAATACCTGGAGATTTTGGGGGTGGAGCCTGAGGAGGATGGGGTTTGGGGAAGGGAGGGACTTTAGTAGGGTTGCCAGGGCTTACCTTGCTTTTAGTGGGGGCTCCCATGTCCATGATGGCTTCTTTGTGACATCATCACGTTGCTGCTTTAGCATTTTGGCCCAAAACTGCGAGCAAAATGCTAGAGCATCAGTGTGCCTGGCACGATGATGTCACTTCTGGGTGATGTCATCATGATGACCACATCAGTGCGGGAGGGGGCTCTTTGGGGTGGGTCTTCCCCCACTGACCAGCTGGCCAGTGGCAGATTGAAGCCCCCGAAATCAGGAACCCCCCGCCCCAACCGGGGGTCTGGCAACCCTAGACTTCAGTGGGGTATAATATCATAGAGTCTACCTTTCAAAGAAGCTATTTTCTCCAACTGAACTGATCTCAGTTACCTGGAGATCAGTTGTAATAGCAGGGGATCTCCAGGCACCACCTGGAGGTTGGTAACCCTAGTTAAACCCCCACTGAGATCCCTCTCCTCCCCAAACCCCACCCTCCCCAGGCTCCATCTCCAGACTCTCCAGATGTTTCTCAACCCAGAGCTGGCAGTGGCAACCCAGCTTGTAGCCTCACAAGGGCCACTCAGCTCAGCTTGCTCCAGGGCCGTTTTCACTCTCTAGTCTGCTCCTGTGTCCCAGCATGAACTCAGTGTACTGCAGCTGTTCTTGGACGGGAGAGTCTTTAGGTGTCCCAGGAAGATGTTCTGAGGATATAGGCATAATGGGTACAAATTGATGCAATTCTGAACCTGAGCTATAAGGATATTTGTATGTATGACGCCGTTCGATGATGCAGAAGCTCAACAGGTCCGGGTCTGGTGGGAGCCTGGATGGAAGGAAGATGGAGCATAAATAAATAAACGGCTTTGATGGCCATTCAGAGCTGGCCTGACAGCAATCATCCCTAAGTTCCCTTGATGCACATAGGAAAGTAAGCCCAGGAAGCCGAGAGTCCCATTTACCAGCCTTTGTTATTATGGAAGAAGTCTGTACAGAGAGACCCACAGTAGCAAAGCAAATGGACCTGGCTGGGAGAAGGAAATAACATCATTATGCAATTTCTCTGGCGAGGCTTTCATTTGTAGCCTTTTACGTCCTTTGGATCTGAGCATCATTTTTTAATCCTCCCTGATAGAGCTTCTTCATAAAGGATTTGGGCCGATAAAAGCTTTCAGAGCCCAAGTAGCAGAGGCTCTGTTGGCAAAAAGACCTTGCCGTTATTATTGTTAATCAGTCCGTCGTCTCTGTCGGTGTGCAGGGTACTTTCCAGTTTGCAGCCAGCCTTTTGCAGAGGAAAGGCCCGGAAAAGAAAATTGCAGAAAATCCAGCTCTTCCCCTGCAGAAGCCCCACTGAGACTAACCAGGATCACGACTGTGTAGGGTTCATTCATGTGCTCTGATACAACTTCCATAAACTAGAACAGGCTCATGTAGGGGAATTTCCAGTAGAGAAAACCAGTTCTCCTCTTGATATCTGCCTGGCCATTAAGAAAGGCGCCCGAAGGCCTACCAAGCCCCCCATGCGGGTGGGGGATCCTTACCCCCAGCTCCTGTTGTTCGCGACTGCTTGGAGCAGCAGGAGATTTTTTGGTTTTTTACTGGCAGCACTATGTCACTTCCGGTAAAAAACCCAGATGTCGCATAAGGTAGCTCTAGAAATCTCCAGCAACTCTATGATAAAAACATAGTGGCAATTCTGGCAATTCCTAGAGCTACCCTGTCATTGCCTGGTTTGGTGTAGTGGTTAAGTGTGCGGACTCTAATCTGGGAGAACCGGGTTTGATTCCCCACTCCTCCACTTGCAGCTGCTGGATGATCTTGGGCAAGCCATAGTTCTGTCAGAGCTGTTCTTGAAAGAGCAGTTCTCAAAAGAGATCTCTCAGCCCCACCTACCTCACAGGGTGTCTGTTGGAGGGGAAGGGAAAGGAGTTTGTAAGCCGCTCTGAGACTCCTTCGGGTAGTGAAGGGTGGGGTATAAATCCAATCTCCTCCTCTTCCTCTTCTTCTTTTACCAGAAGGCTTGCAGCACCACAGCTGGCATTGCAGCCTCCCCATGTCCCCGCCCATACAGTCCATGTAGTCCAATCTCCTCTGCAATGCAGGATCAGCCTAGAGCATCTCTTGACAAGTGTTCGTCCAGCCGCTGCTTAAAGACTGCCAGTGAGGGGGAGCTCACCACCTCCCTTGGCAGCTATGATGGGCCTCCTCTTTCTCTCCCCACTCTGAGGCAGATTTTTCCTGCCAGACTTCTTAGTTCCCTTCATGTACTGAGCTGGCCCCTAGTAGCGTGATAATATTTACAGTTTTATAAATCTGAATGTCCCACTCTGTGGCAGAATCTGATTTGGCTTTTGTCCAGCCCAGGAACTTGTCATGAGGAAGCAGGAGCCCCCTTTTTTTAGATCCCTTGAAATGGCACTATTACACATAGGTGTAACAGTGAAGAATAATATTATATTTAATAGGCAGGGATGGTATGGGGTAATCAGGAATGGGAAAGGCTGAGGTAAACGTTGTTGGTAAAGCAGTATGTATTTCAGTTGACAGACAAGATGGTGTTGAAGCAGCTCATTTCCCCAAGTTCTTTGTTCTTACCAGTGACTAAGCTGACTAAGTACTTTGGTTTCAGTTACAATGTGTCTGCATACAGTTTCCTAATAACTGTTCAGGTTTTCTGAAAAGGTCACTCTTTTAGTGTATCAAATTCTTTCCCCTTTGGCCCTGACCCGGATAGCTGAGGCAAGCCCGATCTCGTCAGATCTCAGAAGCTAAGTAGGGCTGACTCTGGCAAGTACTTGGAAGAGAGACCTCCAAGGGGTACCAGGGCTTGGGTGCAGGGGCAGGCAGGCAATAGCAAGCCGCCACTCTGAAATGTCCAAGCCCCACTATGGGTCGCCAGAAGTCAAGCAAGACTTCTAGGCACATCTGCACACAAATACAAAAAAAACCCTCTTTCCCCTTTTCTGAAATCACAATTTGTCTTCTTTCCCCTAAGTAGTCTACATCTGTTTCCTTCTACAACAGACCAGGGAATGCCTCAGTGCCAATTCCCTGTATAATTGTACAGGACATGTTTCTTTCCTGAAAACATAATCCTATTCCTTTTGGCCAGATTTGGGAACTTCAGCCTGCTACCCAATCACTCTTTGCCAAAATCTCAAACCCCAGTTCTTGGCGTCTGTGTAAAAACATACTTCAGCTTAAACTGACACTAGACCCTGAATTCTTAGATGGAATTCTTCCTCAGGTTATGTTAAACACAGTTAAGACCAGGAGGCTCTTCCTTTTTTCAAAAGGTGAGCCTGTCTGACAGACTTTTTAGCCAGACTCTTCAGACATCCCCTCCTGTAGCTGAACCTTTCCTTTACTGAACAGTAACTGCTGCTGAACTGGACTGCTTCCCTGACTGACTGACTGACTGACTGACTGTATAGCCATCCTCAACCGACACTAGCTAATCAGAGAAAAGGAGCAACCTGTTACTCAAGCTCAACATTCTAGAATAGAGTTAACTATTCCCCTCCCTTCTCTGATTTTACCGCATTAGGAAACAGCATTTTAAATGTAGTCTGTCACAGCAGCCAATTCCAATCTTGAAGTACTCTTACCATTAAAATAAATAAATCCTAATATCTAGCCGGTACATTTCCACCTGTAACTGAAACTCATTACTGCAAGTCCTATCCTCTGCTGCCACAGATGTATACCTGCGTATGATAATATGGCTAGTTATACGATATACTTAGTTAACCTTTTAAATTCCAGAGCACCTCTCCCCACTCCTGTTGAACCTGTTTGCCCTTCACTTCCCTTGCAATCTTCTTGTTCTTTCCTTGGCATGAGGCACAGTAGCTCCATCAGACAGCAAGGTGGCCTCAGCTACTCTGCCCCATGCCAGGGAGACCGTGAGAAAGCAGTGAGGGAAGCAGAGGGGGCTCAGGCTTCCCACTGCAATGAAGGTGCCACTTGGGGGGGGGGGGCAGTGCTCAGAAGAGCCACGGTTGGCATGTCAGGGAGCCACGTGCAGCTTCTGAACCACTGTTGGCCAAGCAATTTTAGCATTTTTAAAAATCCTGCTATTTGACTGTCTTGATTTTATTGGGACATGTTTAGTATTTTATTAGTTTGTAATGTATTTTAACATGTTTGTTTCCTGTACACCCACTTCAGACATTTTTAAAGAAGCAGCTAATGGAGCACTTAAATAAATAAAAGTGCACCCCAAGGGCATATCTACGTGGTGGTTTGGATCAGAGCATAATCTGCAGCTTATTCTTTTCCAAAGAAATATTTTTTGCTGTAGGGCTAGGGCAGCTGTATTTAATTTGTTCATTGGTTCAGCAAATGGATTCCAAATGTTTGATAGACTAAGGGAGGAATTCTAAGCAGGTCTACTTAGAAGAATGTTCCATTTTATTGAAGGAGTTCTTAGGATTGCAGCCTAAAACACTGTCCGAGGTTGATTGGGCAGCAGATTAATTTTAAAGATATATCACATTCTATATAAGGACCTATAAAACCTGCAAAAGTTAATCACCATCTTAAAAGAGGCATTGGGTCCAGCACATGGTTATGCTTGAATGCCTGCAGGTGTTCACATCCTGCCCAGCGTTCTTTCATCCCTCTGTTTGGATGGGTCTGAATTAATTCAGATGTGCATTTGCATGATTTTGGCTCATGTGATTAGACTTTCTTGCCACCGCCACGCATCTGCTGTTCTCCTCACTTTTAACTTTTGAATGGGCACATAGTAAAATGAAGAAAAATTCAGTTCAAAAATTTTGAGCTGAGACTTTCTACTTAGTGTCTCTTTGTGCCTTCAGTGTCTGCTTATGAATCTAGCAAATCTTTCAACTGGCTCTTGCCATTGCTTCCTGAATAGATGCTGCCGACTTTGCAGACTCAAAGATGCAAGCAATGCAATGCCATCTAGTTGCTGAGACTCATTGAAAGGATGCAGCCCACTGTGCAGGCGCAAAGAAAGGACACACAGCAAGTGATCCCATACTTTGCAGAAATCAGTCATTTAATTGATTGGATCCAACCAGCTTTTCTGCTCAGTCTGACCCATACTACAGCCTCCATCTCACATGGCTTTTGTATATGCAGGTTCCATGATTCTCCAAAGACAATGCCCTTTCCTTCTTTTACCAGCAGAAAAACTGATTGGATCCAACCCAGTGACCAAAACAACTATGACCCTGGGGCACAGCACCTCTTTTCCTGTAAATTAGATTTAGTTCTTCAGCTAGCTAACCAGGGATTTGAGGACCCCAAGTATTGTTCAACCAAGTCCAGCATTCGTAGTGTAATCCTAGGCAGACTTCCTCCAGAGTTCCTTGAAACCAATGGGCTTGGACTGGAGCAGTGCTGCATAGGACAGCCAATCATACTATACCATATTGGTTCGTGGGTAGCCAATCATGTGATCCCCATGCCTGGAATGATTTCAGCTCTCACCAGTCCCTCATTGGTCCACCCTCCAGATGGAAGCAGTTGTAGACTCAGAGTGGTCCACACAGCCCAATGAAAAAAATTGCCTCCAATCATGTGGGGGATTGTCCTTTAGGTGTGTTACCAGGAAACAGATAGACGGCAAATAAGATCCAGATTCTAGCTGGCTGAACTCTGTTACAGTAGGGTCCTAGGGTGGTGTATGACATCCTGAACAATAACAACATAGTTATAAAAAGTTTCTAACTTAAACTAATGATGGCAGCTGCAATACTCTACACCGTGGCTTTTTTGTGGCAGGGCTTACGGGTACAGAGTACTGGCACCTTTTGGGGAAGTTCTCCCATGTCTTGAGGGGGGAATTGGTGGAAATCAGTGCAACCTTATAAATGAGTACTGTCACTTATACAAAATAACCACTGCCCAATACTACTTTCTCCTGTTTCTTTGATGCACCAAGAGGACTAGAAACTTCCTTTGCATTCTGTGATCAAATCCATATCCTGCCATTTACAATATGACTTTTGACAGCCTGCTGGGCCCTAGAGCCCACTAACTGGGGGGGGGGGGGTGATCCCTTTAGCCCAGGGGTGTCAAACACACGGCCCAAATGCCGGATCAGGCCCCTGGAGGGCTTCTATCAGGCCCGCACTGGAACTGGCCATCTCCTGCTGCCAGTTCTGTTGCTGCATCATAGCTTGCTTTGCCAGACTCTCTCACTCACTCAGCCATTTTATGTTTTTCCCCTGGGTCCTAGACTCAGAACTCTGAGCATGAGATTTCTGTGGTGAATGTCAGTAAATCGAAAGTAGGGTTGCATACTCAAGACTGCAACAGCACAGATATTTTAATGCAATAATTCAGAGGAGTCAGTTATCAAAAAATTGCTAATGTTTTAAGCATGTTTTTATTTTGAGTACAAAAAAATCTTTGTTTTTGTGTCCTTTATAAAGTTTATATCTTCACTACCTGGCATTACAATTTATGACACATGTGGCCCGGCCCAACAAGGTCTCATTAATGTCAGATCCAGCCCTCATAACAAATGAGTTCGACACTCCTGCTTTAGCCCATTGTGTCTGTGTTGGAAATCTTGATTTCTGTCCATGTGCTCTTTCCCCCAAGGCAGCAGAGCGACAGCTCCTCCACTCCCTCTCGGGCCTTCTCCGTGCCACACACCTACGGCTACATCTGCAGCCCACCGGCCTCGGGACTACTGGAAACTGACGGTGCGGACGAGGATGAAGACCCTGCCCTGCAGGAGGGGGGCTGCCGTCCCACAAAGCTCTTCCGTGGTCTCTGCAGGACTCCCTCGTCTAGCCTAAGCGAGGACGAAGCTTCCCTGGGGGGCTCCCTGCTCAATGGCTGGGGCTCTGTCTCAGAGGACAATGGCACCAGTACCCGCTGCAGCCTGGTCAGCTCCTCCGACGGCTCCTTCCTCCTCGATGCCAATTTTGCTCAGGCCTTGGCCGTGGCGGTGGACAGTTTCTGCTTTGGCCTGGCTCAGAGGGAGGCGGACAAAGCACTGACAGGTAACTGCCCCTTCTCTTCCCTCCCCAACCCAATGCTCCCTCTAAGCTGTGGAGCCTTGTGAGCAGAAATTCTACATTGCGAACTGCTGGCATTAAAGTTGTGAGCAAGCGATTGGGAGATTGCATAAATTAGTTTGCTCTGGAGCCATCCTTCCTGAGCGAAGGCAAAAATGTGTGTGCTGGAGGCTAAAAAATGGTGAGCTAGCTCACACTAACTCAGCTTAGAGTGTGTGTCTGGGTGTTAACTGTGTCCATCTTATGAGCAGGCTTCCTCCCTCCCCAAGGGAATGGGCTGCCCTTAGAGCCTGGAGCAGGGGCGTAGACTTTCTAAATCCCCGGGGGGGGGCAGGGGCTCTCTCATGCGCGCGCGCACGGGACCATGTCCCCGTTGCTCCTCTCTCCCCCCCCCCCCGGCCCAGGGAGACAGACCCAGCAGTCTTGGCGGCGGCGGCGGCAGCCAGCTGGCCGGCTGACTGCCGCCCGCGCAAAGCGCGCGACTGTGTCCCCGCCGCTCCTCTCCCCCCCCCCCGGCCCAGGGAGGCAGGAGGGCAGGCCGGGGGTGGGGGAGAAGGAGAGGCGGCGACGGCCGGCTGGGCGAGCACTCCATTTTGCCGGGGGTGGCTGAGCCCCCCCCGGGAAATTTCGGGGGAGGCTCAAGCCCTCGAGCCCCCCCGTAGTTGACGCCCATGGCCTGGAGGGCCCCCCAGCCCAGGCCCGTAGCTAACATGAGGCCCATGGGGCCTGGCCCCCTAACGTTTCTTTTAGGGCCCCAACCTAAGCCTTGGCTTCTCCTCCCCCTGAGCTCCACAGTAGCTACATGCCTGTCTAGGGTTGCAAAGTCTGAGTTGGGAAATACCTGGAGACTTTGGGGGTGGAGCCAGGAGAAGGCGGGGTTTGGGGAGGGGAGGGGCTTCAGCATGGTGCAATGCCATAGAGTCCACCCTTCAAAGCAGCCATTTTCTCCAGGGGAGCTGATCTCTGTCAGCTGGAGAGCAGTTGTAAAAGCGGGAGATTCCCAGGCCCCACCTGGAGGCTGGCAACCCTATGCCTGTCAGTGAAACAGTCTGCATAGGATCAGAGGTCCGGTCTCTCAGACATATAATTTCTGCCCCCCTGAGCAAAAACTAGGCACCCCCAGCAAAAATTTGCTAGCTACGGGGCTGCCCCAGCCCCTCTCCAAATCTTACAGCCTTTTGTGGAATCCCCTATTTCATTTCTCAGAAATGGCCTGCATTTTTCAAAGTGGTGAAGGAGGCTGGAAAGTAAGCTTAACTCCAAAGTGGAAAATCCCTGGAGATTTGGGGGTGGAGCCTGGGGAGGGACCTCAGCAGGGTATAATGCCATAGAGTCCACCTTCCAGAGCAGCCATTTCCTGCGATTTCCTGCAAGCACCCCACAACCCTGTTGGGAAGTGCATAAGGAACCTGGCTGGATGTGCCTAGAAAACTGTCCAGGCCCCGCTCCTCTTTTTACTGCTAAAATTTGTAGTGCTGCTGCTTTGCCACTCTGAACTAGAATGCATTTCAGTGCACTTCAGGGTTGTTCAGTTAAGTGAAGTTTGGTGAAAGCCACAGAGATATGGGGTTTTCTGCAATGCAAACTCCTTTCTGTGGCAGGGTTGCCAAGCGCATGTGGGGAGAGGTGGGTCCTTGTTAGCGATTTCAGTGTAAAAGCAGAGTTAATAAACACAGCAGAACACTTGTATTAGCTTTTAAACAAGAGACTCATGAGGAAGGGTAAACTGGGAAATACTAGAGACAAAACAAAGGATTAATATCCTGTCTGGCTGTACTAACCTACATCTTGACCCTCTAAAGTCTAAACCACAGGTGCTTGCCCCAGGCGAGAGTTAGAACAAAGAGCAATAAACTTTCTAAGCTGCCACCCCGGGACAGCTTCTGATCTATTGATTATCCAATTGGAGAATCCCAAACCTAACTAATTATGCATTTTATCACCTTGCTCTGGCAGCAAATACATGCCAGGTCTGTCACTGGGTCTCTCACTAAATAGCTAGGATGTCAGCATGCATAAACAAATGTGTAAATTCTTCCATGACTTCAGGGAGAGAACTTGCAGAGTCCAACCATCTTGATTAGACTCAGAGCTATGTCACAGGAGTAGGGGGTGGTAATTTTTCTTCTCGTGCCCTTTTCTTAATCAAAACTGTTCCCTCAGGATGCTTTGAGGCCCAGGAGAGAGAGGCACTATGTGTCTTTGCTCCTTACCTGAACTAGAATGACTGGGGAAAGTACATTTTCAGTTGGGGAAATGGTACAGCGGGGGGAGAAAAATCACATCAATATATAAATAGCCACATGAAGGAACTTGGACACAATCTGTTTATATATCTGTCTACCTACCAAACGCAACCGTTCATGCATCTGATGAAGTGGGCTCTGGCTGGCAAAAGCAGATGCAGCAAACGATTATTTTTTACTAGTTAGACTTTTTATTATTTTGACTATATTGACTTGGGTGCCTTTTGCAGATGGCAGGCAATTAATCTGCGTGATAAGTAGTTCATGATTCATAACAAATTTAACCAGTGATGCTTTTCTTGATGTGGTGGTGGGAAAAATCCACCCTCTGCCTTTCTGTGCATCAAGCTGAAGTTAAACCCCCAGGAGTGGGGCCACTAAAAGAAGTCAGGAAACTTCAAGGGTGGGAAGTTGTGGCTGAGTTCTCCCCCCCCCCCCCCCCCCGGAAAAGAAAAGGTTCTAAGCTGACATGCTGGCTTTCTAATGCAGGGCAGGGGTTTGTTTTACATAGGTGATTATGTTGGGAAAAAATTAGCATAAGGGGCCTTGGTGGCTCAGAGGTTAAGATGCTGAGTTGCAGACTGGAAGGTCAGTAGCTCTGCAGTCCGAGACCCTAGTGCCGCATGATGGAGTGAGCTCCCATCTCTGGTCCCAGCTCCTGCCAACCAAGCAGCTCAAAAGCAAGAAATTGCAAGTAGATAAATAGGTACCTCTTCGGTGAGAAGTTAACAGCGTTCCGTGCACCTTGGTGTTTAGTCATGCTGGCCATATGACCGAGTAGTCTCCAGACAGTGCTGGCTCTTCGGCTTAGAGATGGAGATGAGCACTATCCTCTAGAGTTGGATTCAACTGGCTTTTGAGCAAGGGGAGCCTTTACCTTTAAAAAAAAATGGATAGCAGAATAAAAGGCAGCACGTAGTCATGTGTGTTTGATTAAAAATAAAACTTTACTAAGAAATAACAGGAAGGGTTACATTGGGGTGTAAACTAATAAAGAGTAAACTGTCTAACTAGTGTCTCCTAATCTAAATCCATCTTGGCTAAAACCCTTGTGATCCCTAGAACAAAGAAACAGAAAGTCCCCCAAAATGCCTACAGGACCAAAAGTATGCAGTACCCCAATAAAACTGTTTAACCAAAAGAGAAACTTATTGCCTCCTACTTCTCTAGTGAGAATCTAGCAAGAACTTCTATAATGTCTAACTGGCTCTATGCTAATTGACTTCTGTTTCTAAATGCAGACAACAGATTAACTCTTCCATGACAAAAGTGGAGACACAGATCCCCTCTTTATGTTTTGATGTGATACAGGCCAGTAGCAACATGATGAAGTGATATCTGTCACATGTATATTTTGTCTTTTGCTTGATCAGACCTGTCCACACGCTTGATGTCCCAAACTGGTATGGGCCCATGCATGCAGAGCCTCTTCCGCAGCCTTAATTACACTTCCTTCCCCCGTGCTTCTTCTCTGGCAAAAATAACGCCCCCCCCCCCCGTGCCACCGCCCTTACCCCAGCCAAAGTGTTATGTCAGCAACAGTGCCAGCCGTCATTAAATTCTAAGTCAGGTTCCCTTTTAACCAGGGTTTGAAGCCAGGAATTGAAGCCAAAAAGCGAAACCCCAGTTAAGAGGGAATTGTATTCCCCAGTGCATGTTGATGCTGATGTAACACTAAATCATGCTTCAGACAGCGGAAGTGGGGCAAGAATTTATGACAAGGAGAAGACGAAAGATCTGCACTGACCCAGGTAATCAAAAGGGTGTCCTCAGGTGACACAAAAGACAGCGTCCTTAGGGCATTGTAGGACTGCCAAATCCAGGTTGGGAAATTCCTAGAGATTTGGGGGCTGGATCCCCGGGAAGGCAGCGTTTGGGGAGGGGAGGGGAGGGACCTCAGCAGAGTATAATGCTATAGAGTTCACCCTCTAAAACAGCCCTTTTATCTAGAGGAACTGATCTTTGTGGCCTGGAAATCCCTTGGAATTCCAGAAAATCTCCAGGTCCCACCTGGAGGCTGGCAACCCCAGGACATTGGAAAGTATACTAGGCTGTTCTGGAGAGTCTCCCAACCTTCAGTTACCCTTCAGTGTACATTGACTTCTCCAAGAGAGATCATAGCAAGTTTTCGAGTCAAAACCAGAGTCCCTCTTGGCTCTGTCCCCCAACCCAACAATCCCTACAAGTGTCAGCGGAACCTACACATTTTTGCTCTCCCTCTCCAGAGACAGGTCTCTGGTACAACTGAGTTGCAGGCGAAGCATGATCCACTCTCCGGAGTCCTCGACAGCTGAATTGATTTATCTTGTATCTGCTGCTCAGGTTCTGGGCACTTCCATTCAATCTTTGTTCCTTGTAATAAGGCAGACGGCCAGGAAAGTGCAGCTTGATTTATCACTGCAGTAATTCTCAGTTGCCGTTAGAATGAGGCTTTTGTTTCGAGTTCCCCCCCACCCCACCCCACTCTGTATAGCAAACTTTGAGCCATAAATGACAAAATTGATGGAGCCAGCAAAAATGCAAAAAGGAAAAGACCTTCCAGGCACAAACATGCCAAGAATCCGTGAGCGAACGGCTGGACGGCTGCTCCCTTTCACCTTCCTCTCAAAGGCAGAGGCCAGCCCTTTTCTCCTCTCCCTGATTTCTCTGAAGCTCTTCCTGATTCTGTCAGCTAGATGAGACAGATCCTACCTTTGCAGCTCACAGGACAGTGTGGCGAGGTCACATCAGCCTTAACCCGATTGACCTAGTCAGGCCTCTTTGGCTTCCCACTGGCTTCCTGCGCTTTACCTCACAGCAGGCCTTGTTCCAAAAACGCTCAGGGGAGAAGCAACAGTGTGTTTGCAGCCTTCTCGAGGAAAATCATGGAGTCGGCTCCTGTGCGGTCTCCTGTTTGTGCAAGACCACCTTACCAAGAGTGTGCAGCAGCCAGGCTGCTTGTGAGTTTCAGTTCCTCCCGTTGACCCAAATTGCCACGTTTCCAGGCTATGAATTCGCGGTCCCTCGAATGTTACCCTGTTGAGCGTTTCCATCAAGAAGTGAGCCTCTCCAGCTGGAATTCAGTGCAGGGTCTGAGTGCCGTTTGTGACTGCCATTCTCCTGCCTCTACATTCTGAATCAAAGAAACAGATCTGGCATTAAAAAGACGTTCTAACCAAAGGTGCGTTGACCACAGAATATTTCATGGGCCTGCCTCCTACCCCACAGTTCCTGTGACAGAACAGTCTTTCTGCTGATTCTCCCTCCCGCTGCAGGCCTCCACCTTGCCCCCTGGTCTTTGCTCCCTCCACTGACCCCCCGTCCCCCCCCCAGCAAAAAATTGGGAGGGGGCTCAGTGGCCTGCAACTGGAGGCTGAAGCAGGACAGTCTCATTCTGCAGAGTTCGAGGATGGTTGGACACATGGCAGTATTCTCTCATGGGTGTTATCGCTGTAGTTTTCACAACAACCCTGTAAGGTAGACCAGTTTTATTTAGCCCCATATAACGAGAGAGGAAGTGCAGGAGTTGAAGGCTGAAAGGGAGATTGCCAAGTTGAGTTGACATTTGAAACCTACTCAGATTTGTCTTCAAAATTCAACCTTTCTTGCTCTGATCTGGATAGCCTGGGTAGCCCAGGCAAGCCTGATCTCGTTAGACCGTGGAAGCTAAGCAGGGCTGACCCTGGCAAGTATTTGGATGGGAGACCTCCAAGGAATACCAGGGCCGGGAGGCAGAGGCAGGCTATTAAGCCACTTCTCTGAACGTCTCTGTGCCCCAGTAGGAGTCGTCAGAGGTCGCCATGACTTCCAGTCACAGGCACGCACACACACATGCACACACACAAACACACAAATGAAAAATACAAAAAAACCAACTTTTCTTTCCCCCAGAATATAGAAAAGTGGGTGTTTTGGGCCAAGCTTGACATGACCAATGATTAAGATCTCCTGCAGGGAAAATACCAGTTTGGGAGGAGTTTGCCTTGCATTGGGGAGGTGTCGTGGCTCAGTGGCAGAGCATCTGCTTTGTAGGCAGAAAGTCCTAGGTTTGATCTCTGGGTCTCCAGTTAAAAGGATCGGATATTAGGCAAAGTCAAAGACCACTACCTGAAACACTATAAGAGCCACTGCCAGCTACAGTAGATGAGGCTGACTTTGTCAAACTAGCAGTCTAACTCTCTATAGGACCATGTACTGGGAAAATGGTAGGTAAGTTAACAGTCCCTCCCCTTCCAGCACCCTGGCCTTCATCTGAATGCTTTTAGCCTTTGGGGGGAAACACAGTACAGATCTCTGCGGCCTTGACTGAGTTATACTGGAGGAGGGAATAGCCTGGCTCTGTCTGGCTCCCATTGCTTTGTCATTTCATCATGGACCAAAGGTGATGGCTTACACTGGTGGTACAACAGAAAACTTTCTGCTTGCATTGTAGCTAAAAAACAAAACAAAAATTGGAGATCCTGAAATAACAACTCCCTCAATCTATCACTGATCTGACGAAAGAAAGAAACAAAAAAAGAAAGAAAGAAAGAAAGAAAGAAAGAAAGAAAGAAAGAAAATGACTTCATGTGTTTGTAATATAGATTGCCAGAATATGTATGGAGTGGGATGTGGTTCTTATTCACTTTTAACATCAGCTCTAAACTTCCCAGTTCTTAAGAAGTGTGCAAAGCACTTAAAAACCCTTAACAGTACCAGTGTATAGGAGAGCTTTTGTGTGGGCATGCAGTTACATTTTGCAATCAGTGATCCCTGAAGGTGGTATCACACAAATGCACTCATTTCTCTCCTTGTGATATAGGGGCAATAAGAGACTGTAGCCCCTGCACTGTTGTTTAGCAATCACTATAAAGGGGTTTGAAAAGACACCCGTGCTCAACTTCTGACTGCTGCACCAGGCTGCTCAGCAGAAGATATGGTGGTGAAAAGTGCCATCAAGTTGCAACTGATTTATGGTGCCACTCGTAGAGTTTTCAAGGCGAGAAATGAAAAGAGGTGGTTTGCCATGACCTGCCTCTGTGTAGTAACTCTGGACTTCCTCAGTGGTCTCTAATGCTCCCTCTAAGCTGTGGAGTCTTGTGAGCAAAAAATTCTACCTTGTGAACTACTGGGCATCAAAGTTGTGAGTGAGCGATTTGGCTCCTGCATAAATTAGATTGCTCAGGAGCCACCCTTCCTGAGCTAAGACAAAAAGGTGTGAGCCGGAGGCTAAAGAACTGTGAGCTAGCTCATACTAACTCAGCTTAGAGGGAACATTGGTGGTCTTCCATTCAAGTACTAACCAGGGCCAACTTTGCTTAGCTTTCAAGATCAGCCATGACTAGTCTAACCTGGGCCATCCAGGTCAGGGCATCAGAAGATATAGTTCCCCCTTTTTCTTGCTGGGGACACGTTACTGAAAGAGTGGCATTTTTAAAAAAGTAGTCACTGAGACTGGATCTTGGATGATGAAGGAGCTGTGCTAATGGAGCATGTATAACTATTGTGTTTGTTTTAATTACTGTAGCATATTATTGAAAGGCCCAATCTTTTAATCAAGAGTAGACTTCATATGAGCCTGCTGTGTGGGGAGAGCGGCCTAGAAATTGAATCAAATAAATAAATAAATAAATAAATAAATGATGGGGGAGGCTGAGACTGATGATGCACACTGTATACAAGGCAGTCCATAAGGGTTCCGCTATGCATTATTGACAAGATGCCTGCACATTCCGTTGTTCCATTCAGGTCCCTGGGGAGGGGGGATGTCTTCTCCTCCGGCTGCCCACCTCAGCATGCACTTAAAGGGATAATGATGCACTTCCTCTTTCCCCTTGCAGACTTCTTGCCCTCCGGTTCTCCTCCCAGTGGAATTGTGCATCCACATGCCGCCCCAGAAAGCCTGAAGGATGCTCAGCTGAATCCTAGATCTCAGCCCCTTCCCGTGTGGGAGTGGAGCACAGACTGGGTGACTGAGATGGAAGCCAAGTACAGGCAGCCGGCTGAGAACTGGAGTGCCTCCCCACAGTTCGGAGAAGGAAAGGCAGAGCCAGGAGAGACCCAGAAACTCGCTCCTCCCTTGCAGGAGACAAAGGGCAAGTGCTTCAGGGGAAAAGCCAGCTGCTGATGGGGATGGATGGGATTGGCAGATCTTTCTTCACTACTATGGACCCACCTGAGGTTTGCTAAATGTATAGCTGCAAGACGGCCAGTGTCTTGGGGCCCAGACAGACCATGGTCCATAGTGGTTAAGTGTGCGGGCTCTAATCTGGGAGAACCGGGTTTGATTCCCCACTCCTCCACTTGCAGCTGCTGGATGACTTTGGGCAAGCCATAGTTCTGGCACAGCTGTTCTTGAAAAAGAGCAGTTTCTTTCACTCAGCCCCACCTACCTCACAGGGTGTCTGTTGTGGGGAGGGGAAGGGAAAGGAGTTTGTAAGCTGCTCTGAGACTCCCTTGGGTAGTGAAGGGTGGGGTATAAATCCAATCTCTTCTTCTTCTTCTACAGGAGAGGGGCTTTTGGCTGGGGTAGTATGTCATGTCACAGAAATGAGAAAGAACAATGAACCAAATCGTTGGTCCAGCTCTTGAAGAAGCAGGAGTGGAGAAAGCCAGCATCCTTTTGCAGCTCCCTCCACCCCGCCTAGTTGTCTTGGTTACCCAGAGCATCCATAAATATTCTGTTTGGCATTCTGCTTTATGGTGTCAGCTTCCAATAGGGAATACAGAAGTTTGCATTCCACTGGACTCCCAATCTATCAAGTTAACCCAAGGAAAAAGCTCCAGTAAGAAGATGCTCATACCCAGTGGTCCTGACCTTTTAGCCCTGGGCTGATGGTGGGCAGGAAGCACTTCAGTCTAAGACGAGTACAGGTGTCTAGCCTAGCCAGAAAGAACAGAGGGCAGATACTTGGGAAAGGGTCCATGGCTCAATGGTTTCCATGCAGAAGGGTCCAGGATCAATCTTTGGCAACCCCAGTCGAAAGATCTCAAGTAGCAGCAGGTGGCAGAAAGGACTTTCCTTTGCCTAGCGAGTGGCTGCTACTTAGAACAAACAATGCTATCCTGTGTTCCTGTGTGTGAACAATATTCTCTTGGTTGGCTTTGTTTGCACATAGCAAAGTGCCATCCATCACTCCATAGCCGTAGGGACAGCTAACCTCTCAACCTCAGAGATTCCGGTGCATTTGGGAGAGGATTTTGCCAAGGGCACCTTTTAAAAGAAACCTCTGCAGTACTTCCACTTGGCAAGCTGAAATTCTCTCACTTACCTGAACCTTGTCAATTGGAACCGATTTGATATTTCGTTCCTCTGATGAGGCTACTGACTTTGAACGTATAGCAGCCAGCTGAGTTAGGCCGTAGGTCCATCGAGCTCCATATTATCTATACTGATGCAGCATCGTTTCCATCAGGCAGAAAATGGTCGATCCCCATGCCAGCTATTTATGTGACTGGCTTTAACTGGACATACTGGGGACTAAACCTGGGACCTCATGGATAGACAGCGTGTTCTCTCCCTCTGAGCCACAGCCCCATCTTGTATATACAACCTCTTCAGCAGAAACTTAATCTGCTGCAATAAGCGATAACGTTTAGTTCCTTGCTGAAAAGCTTTCCCTACTAGGGTTGTCAACGGGCCAGGAGAAAAATGTCCTGTCCCTTTAATATAAACGTAATGTGTAGAAATGGGCAGTGAAAGCTTTTCATGGCCTGGAGCTAAATAACATCCCATTAAGCCTCGTTCAAACGGCAAGACATTTTTCTCCAGGCCTGCTGGCAACTCTATTCCTTGCCGATTTCTGCTTCATCAGAGGCACAGGAGCAGCCCCAGCTGCATTTTAATTACCCTCTCTGCCATCAGCTGGCAACACTGAGCCAGCCTGACTGAGTGCCTCGTGCGTGAGAGCCTGGGTCATCACCAGCAAACACGCTTCTTTTGTGGGTTTTGCTGGAAGCAGCCAGCTCTTCGAGGAAGGGGTTAATCCCTCCATTCTGCTCCTGTTGGGGTTCTGCGAATGGCTCTCTTACAGTGAGTTCAGCCCTTCCAAGGTGCTTCAAGAGCGTAGAGGGGGGGAGGGAGACCCATTGATTTCCAATGCTGTGCCTGACTGACTGACAGGAGCCTTGATGGCCTCCCACACCTTTGCGCCTCAGCAAGCAGGAAAGAGAAGTTCGATTAGCGATGGCCTCTCACCACTGGATAGAAGGATCCAGTGCGGCCCTTGCCCTCTGCCACATCCACTTTAGTTCAGAACACTGAAAGAGGGATGGCTGCCTCTCGGTAGCCCTGTTGAAGTGTCACATTTCGGCACAGTCAGCTTGCATGCTGGGAGAGTTGCACTACGCATGAGCCTCTCGATACACATGGTCACCATTTTGTGTGACTAGGACAACACATGTATTTTTGAGCTTTGATATGGTACCTGGGTTGCTGATTGCACGTGCCAAAGCTGGAAAATGGGTACATTGCCCTGTTCACAAAAAATATCATCTGTCAGTATTGAGAAAATTGGACAAAGTGCAGTCTCCCAGTATATGAGACTGAGTGCCAAGACAGAGAATCGGCGTACTTTGGGAAGACAGGCCTATTAGGTTATTCCCTTTGGTGACAAGTCTGGTGTTAATGTTTTGATTGGAAGTAATCTCTGCCAGTGTTGTGTCACCCTGACCTCTGGGAACTCTAAACCAGCCAGCCAGGCACTAGAATAATGGATAGCTACAAGTTTCCAAATCCTACTGACAGTTGGATTTGGATTACTTATAATAACTATATTAACAAATAGGTTTGCTTATTGATTATTGAATATCTGAATGCTCATCCCTATCATAGACAGAGATCTAGACACACCTAGACTTGTAGTAGTACAGGTTCCTATACTGAGCTCATTTTTGTTCTTGGCGATCTATGGCACAGGAGGGGATCAGCACCAATAAGTTCAGGTGACCCAGTGCAAAGCAGGATTGAATTCTTATGACTTTAATGACAGAGAGGCATTTTTAACACGTGCGGCAGTTTTCCTCACTCTACTATGGCAAGCTGTAGCTGCCAGATTCTCTGACTGATTTCCCACAAGCAGCTATGCTGCCCTCGCTCTTCTGATTTCCCACAAGCAGTTGTGCACATCTCCCTCCAATTTCCTCCATGTCTTCTTGATCTCAAAAAAACAAGGATCAAGAAGATGCAGAGGAAATCAGGGAGAGATGTGAGTCAAAATGCAGCTGTTCAGCAAAGTGTGTGAAATTGACCAATGCAACTGGAACAAGTGGAAGAGTGAACCACTATCTAAAGATATAGGAGCCAACTGCAGGCCATCAAGACACCCGACCAGTGATAGTTGCGAGATAGACACAAACTGACTTGAATTGTTACAGCTGAAGGGTCTACAAATGTGAAATGGCAATTCTAGCACAGAAGGGGATTCCTGGAGTAGTTTGAATCTTGCCCTTCATGACAGCAATATGCGAAAGTAAAACCAAAGTTTGAAAATGTGCACGACCATATCTTGTTTTAGTTGTTTATTTACTTTCTTCCCAAAGAGGACCCAAAGCATGGTTCTCTGCTCCTCCATTATATCCCCTCAACAACCCTGCACAGTAGGTCAGGTGGGAATTCAGACCTGGGTCTCCCAGATCCTCATCCTACACTTTAACCATGACACCATGCTGGCAAGAGAGGGAGCGGGTTTCCCATGACGTCATGGGTTCTGTCCAATCACTTTTTTCTTGAGCTTGTTTCGGTGCTTTATGTAGATATTGGGGAAGGAATAGATTAGAAAGTATGAACAAGAATTGCTCTGCTCCTGCCCCTATAACAACAACAGCCTGACATGCAGAGATTTAGCTTATGAAGCCTTTCCTACTGTGGAGATAAGAGCTGAGAAACACTTCATCAGGTACTCTTCTCTGTGTTAAAGGAGTGGGGAGAAACCTGGGCCACTAAGGGACCAGTTCTACTGACAAGGCTGCCAGTTCTATCTCCAAAGAATGTCTGCTTGCTGTAGAGTACATTGTTTTGGATTGTCAGGGGGAGACATCTGGGACGTGCAGTCCATTGGTTACTGGTAAACAAAGCCTTCCTCTAGGGAAACTGCCCTTGCATGCTCTGGAAGCAGGCCTGCAGGGGAAAATGTGCAGGATCCTTTTTTCTGGCTTGTTAAAAAGATGGCTTGTGGCTTTGCCCAGAATTCCTGTCCCATGCCCTGGGATGTGAGTGGGCTGGAACAATAACCTTTTAAAGGATTGGCTCGGACCACCCCCGGGCATTATTAACAACAGATTGTTTCTTTTCAGGTGCCTGCGTGTCTGACTTGATCAGCTACCGAGACGGAGCCGTTGGTGCCAGCCAGGCCGCTCTCACTAGCACCCGGAATGCAGGGTCAGGAGACTTTGCCGTTCCTAAAAGAGGCAAGGAAGCTATGATGGGAAAGCCTGCCATTCAGAAACAAGGGCCGGAAAGTAGTCCTTGAGAAGCTGGCATCGTACAGGGATGGTGACCTAAAGTCTACCAAGCAGATGCCTCCCATATGCCTTCACCATCCAGAGTCTTTTGGGATCCGAGTGCTGTGACGCAAGGAGGCTGGCAAGGATAGCTCTCCAAATCTAGGCCTCAATCAACACACCTCAGTTGACTGTACTGTATTCTCAGGAATAATTTCCCCTGATGTTCCTCCGACCACTGAGGGAAAAGGTCTGCTATTCCTCCAGCTGATTTTGTCCACTAGCGCTCTGCTGTATATGATTAGGATAGCTCACTCGAGCCACCTCCTCGCTAGAAGCCACGGACGTGCTTTCAGGCTGTGTGAGGGCTGTTGCCCCACCATGACGTGCCAGTTCTTAGCTTTCTGGCCGCTTCAGACAGTTGCATATTTAGTGATTCCAGACTGCTTCTTTATCCTCTGCCATCCGGCATCCCTTGTCAGTGTAATCTAGGCTTGCTGTGTTTTGAACTCGCCACTGTGGCTTTCCCCTGAACTACAGTTTCTAGCTGTCGAGTACATTGTAATCCCACCTTTCTACCAAGAATGTTAGGGCAGCGTACCCAACTCTCTCTGACCCCTTTTAACCTCACTACAGCCTTGAGAGGTAGGTTAGGCCGAGAGAGGATAACTGGCCCGTGGTCACCCAGCGAGTTTCACGGCTTAGCAGGGATTTGAACCCAGTTCTTCCAGATCCTGCTTTGCTATTCTAAATCAGTACAGCATGGAGTTGGTAGGTGAGGCGGTTTTGTTTTTTGCCACCAGTCAGCTACTGATTTCTGCAGATCAAATCTCTAACAGAAGGAGGCCAGAACATTTGTTTGGTTTTGTTTTTTTTAGAGGTGGAGATGAGTGCAGGGATAATGAAGGAAAGCTCCTTGGGCATTTTGCTGTTGGCTTCCTTCCCAAGATAGATCTGTGCCACCATCTGGCCTGGCTCCTTACCAGGACATTTCTAAGGGGAAAAAATGTCCCACTGCTTCTGATCTCCTACTTACAATAGCGGCACACGGCTGGGCACTTAAGAGGGGCACTCTCAGCTGAGGCCAGATTCTCCTTGCTGCTGTTTCTAGCCAGCTGGGGATGATTTTATTATCATTATCTTTTAAAAAAATAGAATCTACAAAGCAGGAGAAGGAAATAATTCTTGCAAAAAGGTTTGGGCAATACTTCTTGCTCTTTTGTCTTTTCCCCATATTCATGCTGTCCACATAACTGCAAATGCTTCCTTCCTTTGGGATGCCAGTCCTACTAATCGCACCTGATATGGCTCAGCTACTAACAGGTTTTGTGGCCTTATTTTGTAAATAAACTCATTTTTTTTCCAAACTGTGTTCTAAACTTTGGGGTCAAACCAAGTACTGCGTATGGGCCATGCATCCCTGGTGTTTATTTCACTGGTGCAATGAAACCTTCCTGTTCAGAGGCAGTATACCACTACATACCAGTTGTATAATAGGGTAATAATGGGAGATGACTCTTTTCTTTATTAGGCGTCTAACCATATGGTACTCAAAGTGGCTGGCCCCTTGTGCAAAGTGTAATGTGTAGTTTGGCCCTGAATAACTTAACGTCTATGTTAAGATACTGTAATATGTCCTTAGAGTCAGAGTATCTGAATCCAATTCATTTCATCTTTAATCCAGATCAGCAATTTCAGATCTTAACTGTGGTTGGGATAAGGGGACAGAATAATACTGGTTCCAACAACAGCCAGGATGAGACCAGAGCATGATCTCAGGGTATCTGAATCTTGTCTAATTTTATCTAACTTGTTTTATCTAACTCATTTTATCTTTAATCAAGATCAGCAGTTTCGAATCTTAACTTTGGTTAGGATGAGAGGGGCAGAATAATACAGGATCCAACAACAATACAGGATGAGACCAGAGCATAGTCAGAAGGCACAGGATGCAGTCACTGTACTACAGCTAAGGAGGTCTGGATATGTACATATCAGCATGTACTCTACCTTCAGCTGGAGGAAGTTCCTCCACCCTAAGCAAGTGGTTTTTCCATCCAGTGCAGACTCACATAAGTTGGTGGAAGGCTCAAAGTAGTGGTCAGATACATGCCTGTATTTTTTAACCTGCCCCTTCCCCTAAGAAACCCAAGGGTCACACACATGATTCTCTTCTTCAATTTTAATCTTCACAGCAACCCTATGTAATAGGTCAAAAACTCATAGAATGGGAAATTTAAATCTGTGTCTCTACCAGGCTTGGTCTGACACTCTAACCACGATACCACACTGGCTGTCATGTCTGATCACTCCCTGGATTGAAAGCTAGATTCAAGTCCAGGAGCACCTTACAGATGAATAACAATTAGCGGAGGGGATGTGGCTCAGTGGTAAATCCTTGGCTTGGCAAGCAGAATGTCCCAGGTTCAATCCCCAGCATCTCCAGTTAAACGGACCAGGCTGTAGGTAATGTGAAAGACCTTGCCCTGAGACCCCAGAGAGCCACTGCCAGTTGGAGTAGACAATACTGATCTTAATGGACTGATGGTCTGATTCCATAACATGTGAATTTTGGAGTATAAGCTTTCAGGAATCAAAGCTCCCGTCGACAGGTGGAAGATCTCTTGGGAATGATGCATATAATGTGTTGAGTTCCAGTATGGAAGAAAAAGTCAGGACAGAAATGAAGTCATAAACCGAAATGGTTGGTGCTGCGTTGACTCCAGGGGTGGGTGAGCTATTTCTGATTGATGGGGGTCACCCTCCTTTGGTAGCTCATGGGTTGCTGTCTGTGAGCAATTCCAGCTTTTGGAGTCAAGCCCTTTGAAATGCTGACCTCGTGGTTCACCCTCTGGCTGCCCTTGCTCTTCTCTCAAGGAGGCTTCCTGCCCCATTGGACCCTCCTTCACTGCCTTCCCCGGGCTCTGCGCTAAGGCGGAGCAAAGTTTCGGTGTTGTCGTTTGGTATTCCAGTCATCCCTGCTGCACTCAATGAGCCAGGCAGGTCAGGGAGTTAAGTGCTTGTGCACAGTTGGAGAAGAGGGATGGATAATTTTATGGCAGCAATGATAACTTTATGAGCAGAGCTTTTACTTCTTAAGATGAGCTAATTGGATTTGGTGTTTCAGGACTCTGGCTGAGCACAGGGAGAGGTGGGCATCTAGTTCCCCTTCTGTGAGCAGTGGGGACCAATTAGCCAAACGGCATCTTTTACTGGGAGGGGACAGGGCATCGTGTACTTGACTGCCGGTCCCTTTGCCTGCCTGAATTCAGCAGCATCTTGTGGTGCCGATTAAAGGTTATTTTCCTGTTGTCGGAAACCATATGGCTGAACCTCAAGTTTCCTGGGTGGAGTGAGGAAGAGGGTCGTGGCAGAGGATGCATCTTGTTTAAAATGCATGCACATATAACTGCATGTGCCATGCAGGATGTGCAGCTTGGCATATTGCAGGCTGGTGAGGCTGATTTTGAAATGCTGGGAACAGATTTTAGGATAAGTAGGTTTCCCTAGCTTTAAATGAATACCTTCTTGGCTTTTTGAAGAGCTCAGGATTGGCCATTGCTGAGCACATGAAGACAACATACAACAGGGAGAGATGAACCAATGAGGAATGAAGAATAATCCTTGATATGAGAATGGAATGATGCAAGCAGGTCCCTGTTTTAATCTGTGACATGTTGATGAGTATGGGGATGGGAGGCCAGCTGACTTGCTGAAGATTGACTTTGACTCCACTGACTGAGCTGGAATTTCATCTGTTGCTCAGTGGTAGAGCATCTGCTTGGCATGCAGAAGATCCCAGGTTCAGTCCCTCGCATCTCGAACTAAAAAGATCAGGTAGTAGGTGATGTGACAGACCTCCACCTGAGAGCCTGGAGAGCTGCTGCCGGTCTGAGTAGACAGTATTGATCTTGATGGACCAAGGGTCTGATTCAGTAGAAGGCAGCTTCATCTGTTCATCTGATCTGTTCACCTCGGACATCCCACATCCAAACCCAGCCTGGAATCTGACAAGCCACAGCAGAATAATCAGGGCTCGATTTCAGCAGGAACCCACAGGAACGCCATTCCTGCTGGCGTCGGAGTCTGCCCCACCCCCTCCCTGCCTGGCCTGAGCAGTTTACACTTAAAGGGGAAGTTCCTGCAGAGAGCCAGCAGGAAAAAGCTCCACTGGGTGCTTTCCCTTTAAGAACAAACAGCCAGCAGGAGAAAGCCCCGCCCAGAGATTAAGCACCGGGGCTAGGCTTTCTGCATTTGGCTTGCCGATGGTCGCGTGGCTTTCCCTGCTCCAGTAAGTGCCTCCCCATTTCTTTTCTTTCTCTCTCTTTCTCCCCCCACCTTTCTTTCTGTCTTTCTCTCTCTCTGTCCCCACCTTTCTTTCTTCCTTTCTCTTTCTCTCTCTCCCTCCCCCTTCCTTTCTCTCTCTCTCCTCCACCTACCTACCTACCTACCTTCCTTCCTTCCTCTGTCTGTCTACCTTCCTTCCTTCCTTCCTTCCTTCCTTCTTCCTTCCTTCCTTCCTTCCTTCCTTCCGTTCTTTCTGTTTTTATAAAAAAAATTATTGAAAAGGGGGGGAGGGATGTAAAAAAGCAGAGAGCCCAGGAAATGCTGGTTTTGACAATATCTTTAATTTTTGAGAATCCCTTTAGTTTTCTCATGGCATCTTCTGCTTAAGAAAAGTAAGTTTGAAGCCTGAGTTCATTGTTGTGTCTTGTTGGGAATGGCTTGCAAATATATGTGCGTCTAAAGTCTGTATTAAAGTGGTTTGGTGTTTACTGCCATGTAAGAGAAAAATCTGAAAAAGTAGTTTCATTGTTGTGTGTGTTGGCAGAACACTTGACTGTTGCATGGGGCACTTTGGGGGACATCTGCAGAGAAACAGAGTTGTACCTAAAAATGAGCATGGTCAGCTGCACTTTGGAGATTGCCTGTTTTGTGAAATTTTAAAAAGTGGGCAGAGTTTCTGAAGAAGATGATTGTTCCTCTTCTCCTGCCACTGGACTGATATCTACCTTTAATGGGCCAGCATGTTCTTAAACCTCCTAATAAGAGAGATTCCGCTTTTGAGGAGTTCCAACGATTGGTGATCTTGTGATGGTAGTGATACTTTTATGTGGTAAAGACCACCTGTGGGACAGACTCTGCATGGTAACCACTCCACTGGTACATAATTGCTTGTAAAAACGATTATAGTGTAATAATTCAGGTGGGTTGGTTTGAAGCAGCAGAACAAAGTTGGAGTCCAAAGTTTCATCCAAGGTATAAGCTTTTGTGTGCATGCACACATCTTCCATCTGAAGAAGTGTGGGTGGCACATGAAATCTTATACCTTGAATAAAATTTTGTACCTTGAATAAAATAGTCCACAAACGACTCCCATCCAGTGCATCCACAAACCTAGAAGAAGAAGAGATTGGATTTACACCCCACCCTTCACTACCCAAGGGAGTCTCAGAGCGTCTTTCAAACTCCTTTCCCTTCCCCTCCCCGCAACAGACACCCTGTGAGGTAGGTGGGGCTGAGAGAGCTCTGAGACAACAGCTGGTACAGAGCTATGGTTTGCCCAAGGTCATCCAGCAGATGCAAGGGGGGAGTGGGGAATCAAACCCGGTTCTCCCAGATTAGAGTCCGCGCACTTAACCACTACACCAAACTGGCTCCTAGCGTTGATCTGCCAGTGAACTAGGGTTGCCAACTCCAGGTTGGGGAAATCCCTGGAGATTTGGGAGTGGAGGGTGCAGTTTAGGGGAAGGAGGGACCTAAGCAAGGCATAATGCCATGGACTCTACTTTCCAAAGCAGCCATTGACCTGATCTCTGTAGTTTGGAGCTCAGTTGTAATTCCAGGAGATCTCCAGACCCCACCTGTAGGTTGGCAACCCTAAAAAATCATATTCAGCGTACTAGTTCTGCAGGAAGGCAACCTGATTTCCATGGGAACCTAACCCTTAAGAATTGATTCCAATCCAGTGTGGGAATAATTGTTGGACATAAAATATTGGTCCAGGCACGGTTTTGTATAGATGGGACAGAAAATAATGTTTTTATTGGTTTTGTCAAAACTGTTTTGACAACAAGGTAAACAGAATAAGAAGCAAAAGGTGGATGTGGCTGGATGACCACACTTCTGGGAACATTGGGTGTGGCCTAATATGTTAATGAGTTGTGCTGTCAGGGGTGTGGCCTAATATGCCCTGCTGGGCTTTTTCTACAAGAAGAGCCCTGTCAAAGGTGAAGCATACAATAGGTTAAAAAAAGATAATTGATAAAAGCACAATTTTTAAAAAGCATGCCACTAAGCATGGAGGAGAGAAGGTGATAGGGTTGCCAGCTTCCAGGTGACAGCTGTAGATCTCCTGGTCTGTATATGATCTCCAGACTATATACATCACTAATTTATTTATTACATAATTATTAGTTATTAATTCCACTTTTCTTGGAGAAAACCAGGTGGACTTTCCTGTCAACTGAAATATATACTATCTTACCAATAATGTTTACCTCAGCCTTTCCAATTCCTGACTACCCCATACTGCCTCTGCCCATTAAATAAAATCTTTATTATTGTTCACTGTTACACAGTTTCCAGTGCCATTTCAAGTGATCTAAAAAGAGGGCTCCTGTTTTCTCTTGACAAGTTCCTGAGCTGGGCAAAAGCCAAATTAGATTCTGTCATATTCCGATTGATAAAACCTTAAATATTATCACGCTATTGGGGCCTAGCTCAGTACATGAAGGGAACTAAGAATTTTGGTGGGAAGAATCTGCCTCAGAGTGGGGAGAGAAACAGGGGGTCCATCAGAATTGAACAGCATGCCATTGTAGCTTATCAAGGTCCCTCCCGAACCTCGCTCTGCCAGGCTTCACCCTCAAATCTCTAGGTATTTCTGAATCCAGAACTGGCAACCAATGCTCCCTCTAAGCTGTGGAGTCTTGTGAGCAAAAATTCTACTTTGTGAGCTACTGGCATTAAAGTTGTGAGCAGGTGATTTGGCTACTGCATTAATTAGTTTGCTCTGGAGCCATCCTTTCTGGGCAAAGACAAAAATGTGTGAGCCAGAGGCTAAAAAACTGTGAGCTAGCTCACACTAACTCAGCTTAGAGGGAACACTGCTGGCAACTGTAGCCATAGTTCGGGGCAGTGGCCAGGATGTGTAGGCTGAAGGGCCAAGATTCAGTGGCTGACATCTCCAGGTAAAGGCACCCAAGCTCCAGGTGTTGGGAAAAACCTCTTACTGCCTGAGATCCTGGAGAGTTGCTGTCCTGTAGGGAAGACGGAACTAGATGGCCCAATGGTCTGAACTGGTAGTAGGCCACTTCATATGTTCATATATGTAGATAATTTTTTTTTTTTTAAAATATCACCATAAGACTATCCCGATTTTTAAAGACCTGCCACATTCAGTCTGTCTTAACTTGTTTCTACACATAAACCAGGAAAGAAGATAAAAGCACCTTCTTGAGGGGCCAGAAGAGGGAAGGCCCTATTTCTCCCTGTGACGGAATTAAAGATCTGGGACCAGCAGGATGTAAACAAGGAACGCTGCTGAGTCCCATGAGCTCACTGAAAGAGCCTCTGTGGAGGAAGCAGACCTCTGTAGCTCTGTGTGGACAGCCTGATACCAGTTTGAGCAGAGAACTGAGGGTGAACCATCTGTGGCACTGAGTTCCTCTCAAGGAAAGAGGGCAGTGAACAGAGTGGTAAAAGTAAAAACACCTCAGCGATCTCACACACCAGATACATTGCTCCAAAAAAGGAACTGGCACAGGTGGTTAAGAGAAGGCTAAAGACTCTGGCAGAAGTCTGGAAAGCTGGTTGGTGGCCAGTTGGGACTCACAAAGGTGTCCGAGAGCCAAAGCCAAAGCCTAACCACAAAGCAGTTACAGGAGAGGGTGGTTATAAGTTTGTCTAGAGCAGTGTTTTTCAACCTTTTTCGAGCTAAGGCACATTTCTTTCATTGAAAAAATCCCGCGGCACACCTGACAATATCTCACGGCACAGTGGTTGAAAAACACTGAAATACAAGATAAATGGGTCATTAGTTGCCTCAGCTCAAGTATTAACTATGACAGTATTACAAATACACGTAATAGCCACTCAACTTGAAATCGTAAGTTACAGATCCAAAGTGTAATGGCTCCTTCCCATAACATTGACCTGAGTTTCAGAAGAAATATAATGTGGATGTATTTTAATACTGTGATTCTGCTAAAGTTTTTCAAATAGAGAGTTTAAACTCTTACTCTTATGTGAACGGCATTCCGCTGACCATAAGTGATTTGAAGAAAAGCACAGTACACCCATTCTTCGCTGAGGGACAGTTACTGATTTGAACCCCACCCTGACAGAAACAGCTAGCTGTTACCATCAAACATATTCATGTTTACTGGAATGTCTTGGTGCAAATCACCCTACCTCAGGCCGGCCACAGAGCGTGCGAGCGGAATCAGCGAGACTGCGCCACTGTTCTTTCTCGCATGCGCAAAGGCGTCCCGGAAGGTCAGCCCGGAAGGCACATTTCTTTCATTGAAAAAATCCCGCGGCACACCTGACAATATCTCACGGCACACCAGTGTGCCGCGGCACAGTGGTTGAAAAACACTGGTCTAGAGGACTGATGAATATCTGTGTATGAACTGAAAGTCCTAAGCATACAGCCTAAGTGAAAGCCAAGTCAGAAGTTCAAAACTGACAGGAAACAAACTATCCTGTGTACATATCTTCCACCCCTCTCTTGGGTTTTATGTAAATAAAATTTTATTCTGTTTTGAAGTGGACAAGCCTTGGTGCCTGACTCTTCATTGAAAGTAAATATACTTAGCAGTGGTCATCAACATATTACTGAAGTAAAACAAACCCCAAAGAGACTACTTTATATAGAGGACTGGTCAGCATAATAGAAAACAGTACTGATCAGTCACTTTACGCTACCATAATTGAAATCCAGTGTTGATATAAACCTATACAAGCAGTGACGCCACAACTCGGTAACACCAATGAGTGAGGAGAGGCCTTTGGTTGTTATACTCCCACAGGATAATGATACCTCATGAGGAGAAGTGAACCAGGAAGAGGTTTGGTCTTCTCATGAGGTAATGATTCTCACTGAAGAGCCTGGCAGAACCTGGAACAGTGTGGTGACCCACAGATCCCCCCCCCCCCTCCACACATGACTGGTTTGTCTGACAGGGTTTTGAACTTCTTGCAATTAAGTTGCCCTCCAGCCTAGAATGCTGGACAGCATTTTTTTAAAAAATTACTTCTGAGAGATCTCTGAAGTTATCAGAATGGCAGGAAACCATGAGCCCCTGCCAACTATAACCACTGGGTTTCCACCTCTGTGTAATCCACACCACGGTCCAGGTTCTCAAAGACCTCCAGCTGCCAGGTGCAGGAGAAAAATGGGATATTTGCCACGCAGCGCAAGAGGTTAGTGACAGCTGCTTACTTCCTGGTACATCTTAAGAGGTGTCCAACAAACCCAGGCAACAAGACCTCTTGCCTCCTTCGCTGTAGCATGTAGGCAGACGCTGCCCACATTTCAGTCCCTTGGACTACAAAGGCATACTTGAAACGGGCCTAGCAGCATGGGCAGCGCACACTTTCTCATTTTGTTGTATGCAGATCTGTCCTAACGGTCACTCTGTGTTTGCATCAGGCCTCCCAGAAGCCTTTGCCATCGCTGAGCTGGCTGGGGCACATGAATTGCTGCCTGCTCCACTCCCCAGCCCCAGCCGGGGAATCCCAAACAGCCAGTTCCACATTCAGCACAAGAGGTGAGTGACTTCATTCATGGCAGCCGTCCCAAAGTTGCAGTTGAGTCTCCTGAGCTTACAGAGCTTCCTGCCGGCAGATGCTAAACTCATCACTGCCTATTGCATTAAGCTTCTGTTCTGGGAAGGAAGGGATGTTTATGTAATATATCGAAGGAAGTGGGGTCTCGGCCACACTTAAAGAATACAGATCCCTGCTAAGCAGCTGTCTGTGTTTGTTTAGGCCCCTTCTCTTTGCAACAGGAAGCCCCTCCAGGGTTCCCTGATTAAACCAAGCAGGGCCATGAAGGCTGCCAAGCTGCTTTGGATGCCTGGCCATAGGGTTGCCAACTCTGGCTTGGGGAACGCTTGGAGACTTGGGGGGTACTCCCTAGGGAGGGAAGCTCAAGATGTGTAACCACGTTAGTCTGTCTGTAGCAGCAGAAAAGAGCAAGTGTCTCATAGCAACTTAAGGACTAACTGCTCACTTCTTCAACTGTATCTGAAGAACGCACATTCTAGCTGTATCTGAGTACAGTTTGGTGTAGTGGTTAAGAGTGGTAGGACTCTAATCTGGAGAACTGGGTTTGATTCCCCACTCCTCCTCCACATGAAGCCAGCTGGGTGACCTTGGGTCAGTCACAGCTCTCTCAAAGCTCTCTCAGCCCCACCTTCCTCACAGGAAAGAAAAGGAAGGCGATTGTAAACCGCTCTGAGACTCCTTGAAGTAGTGAAGGGTGGGGTATAAAACTTCCTCCTCCTCCTCTCCTCCTCCTCTTCTTCTTCCATACATGTTGCCAAACAAGTGGGCCATTTGTGAGAGGGAAAGCACTCTTTAAATTAGGCTTCTTTCTCTTCTGACTGCAACTTGAATGTGAACTGGATCTGCTTGAATAAATGTAAGTTTACCTTTTTTGCAATGCACTTCTTGCGTTCAGCTTCACGCTTCTATGACTGGGCAAAACTCTGCTGTATTAACCAACTATCTCCATAAAAACATACACCCCCCAACTAAAAGGTGGAAGAAAACAAGCTCCTCCCCCTTTCCACTCTCCACAGGGCTTTTGCAGTCTTCTCACAATGGGGCAGCATAAACCATTTTGGTGTATGAGAGTTGCCGGGGTGGGGGTGGCGGGCGGACTCACTGCCTCTTGTTAGCTGCAGTTCAGAAATGGTCATCTGTTAACAGGGGTGGGGCACAGTGGGAAGGGAGGGATCAACACCAGGGATTAGGGCTGCCAAATCTGTGTTGGGAAATTCCTGGACACTTGGGTAGTAGAGCCTGGTGAGGGTTTGGGGACAGCTGTAGAGGTCACCCTCCAAAGCAGTCCTTTTCTCCAGGGCTACTGATTTCTGTAGTCTGGAGAACAGTTGTTATTCTGGGAGACCTCCAGGCCCAACCTGGAGGCTGGCAACCACAGATTAGCAGGGATCTCAGGAATGCCAACATGTCTACTGCCCCAACAATGCCTACTTTGCAGGCAGCACCCCCAAAACGGCAAAGGCAGCGTGAGCAAATTCTCAAGTCGAAAAGTCTCTTCCATGCAGCTTTGGCTATTGCTCTGTCATTGCATAGTAGCTGTAAGTCACAACTGAACCGGCTTGTCCACACAAGAAAATCCAGTTGTGAATGATTGCTGCAGTAAAGTGCAAGGACAGCACCATGTCCAACAATGTGTGGCTGCAGCTTGCCTTATTTAGTGAGCCAACATCTTTGAAGAAGGGAACCAAGCCTCCCCCCCTTCCCAGTTTAGGAGCTGGCCCTAGGAGAGTCATTGCTGCATGCGACAGATGATGGTGAGTGTGACACCAGTCCCTGTTCTCCAGAAAGAATGCTGTGGCAACAAGAAAATAAATTATCAGTGGATATTCTGAACAGGGCTTTAACATGATCACTTGCCAAGTTTTACAAGAAACCATGGAAATTGTTCCTAAATTGTCTAGAAAGCTGAATTCTACAACAGCCAGGGATCCTGTGATCCCATGCAAATGAACCAAATTAGGTTTGTAGTTTAGGTTGGCCTGCTGTAACATGGGAAGACTGGACACCTGTAGCCCTGGGACACCTGTAGCCCTGGGATATTTGGTTAATATAGCAGAGTTTAGCCAAGTCATAGAAGCGTGAAACTGAGTGCAGTAAATAAATCTCCCAAGAAATATATTGCAAAAAAGGTAGACTTACATTTATTCAAGTAGATCCAGTTCACATTTAGGTTGCAGTCAAAAGAAGAGAGAGAAGTCCAATCTAAAGAGTTCTGGCATCATGTGTGTGAAAATATGAGGGCATTCTCTCTACAGGAGACACCTGCAGAGACGTGCATCTCCGTGGAAGGGAGAGAGGGGTCAGAGGGCAGCTCCCAGGGTAAGACAAAGAGAGGCATCCCATTCAAGGAGATAACACCTATACACCCTTAGAGTGATGTAGCTTCCCCCAATGTTCTGGCCTGCTGAGCTGCTCACTCCAGCATGGGATACATTGAAAGCACCTTCTTCCCAGATTGGTACAGTCCTGTTCACTGACAAAGTCAGCTGCCCCTCCCCTCCCCTCCACCATCTTGCCAGGGCTTCCTTCTTCAAGTCGCTGACTGCATCAGCGTTTCTCCAGGCAAGTCGTTTCCAGAAGACCTACAAGTGTGAAAATCCATCAACCGGCTCCCAAGGTGAAAGGAGTGATGGGTTTGAACTTGGCCAGGCTGTGAGATGAAATCCCATAAGCCACCCTTTGCTGCTGCAGCCACCCAACCGGCTCTGAATGGATGCCGGGAATCAATGAATCATGGGACACAGAAAATACAGACTGGTTAGTGAAACCAGGCTTTCAAGCTGTTTTCAGGTGCACTGGGATGTGGTCTGGGCAAGTGAGTCATGACCGCTTCATCGGCAGGGAGCAAATGTATTTGTAGTGAGGGTGTTTGTGTGTGTATGTGTGAGAGACAGAATCTTGATGGGAGAGATTTGGAGCAGAAAGAATACAAGCAAAAGGCTTCAGTACCCCTAATTCTATTTATGGCTTTTATAGAACCCCCTCCTGCTTTTTATGGACAAATCCCATCAGATCTCAGAAGCTGGGTCGGCCCCAGTTAGTATTTGGATGGGAGACCATCAAGGAGATCCAGGGTTGCAATGGCAAACCGCCCCTGAACATCTCTTGCCTTGATAACACTACAGGGTTGCCGTACTTCAGCTGTGACCTGATGGAACTTTCCACAGGGTGGAGGTGGGGGTTTTATACGCTTCTGCTTCCCTCTGTGTCTGAAACTGTCTCTCAGGATGCCTTCACGATGCTGCCTTTCTCTGTTCCTTCAAACCCTTCCAACTCCCCCGCACACCTTAGTCCAACTCCCCCGCTAAAAGATAGATTCAGGTGGGTAGCCGTGTTGATCCGAAGCAACAGAACAAAGTTTGAGTCCAGTGGTACCTTTAAGACCAACAAAGTTTAATTCTGGGTTTAAACTTTTGTGTACATACACATTTGCATGCATGTGAAAGCTTACACCCAGAATTAAACTTGGTCTTAAAGATGCTGCTGGAATCAAACTTTGTTCCCCTGCGAATAGTAACCCTGGGCAGAGGAAGCTGAACTGAATACACATTTCCCCCACTGACCCTTGCCCCCATCTCCTTCCCTTTCCTGTTGCTTTACTTGGGATGAATTTTAGATTGCAAATTTCTCAGGGTATGGACATTTTGTTGTTATTCTGTAGAGCACCATGCTTTACATGCACATTTTCATAAAATAATGACAATGACAGTGTGGTTGGAGTGTCAGGTTAGAATCTGGGAAAACCGAATTCAAATCCCCTTTCTGCCTGGAAACTTGCTTGGGTGAGCTTTGGCCAGTTACACAGTCTCTGCCTAAAGCACAGGTAGGTTGCCAGCTCTGGGCTGGGAAATTCCTGGAGATTTTTGGGGTGGAGCCTGGAGAGGGCAGGGTTTGTGGAGGGGAGGGACCTCAGCAGGGTATACTGCCATAAAGTCCACCCTCCAAGGAAGCCATTTTCTCCAGAGGAGGAGGAGGAGAAGGAAGAGGAGGAGGAGGAGATTAGATTTATACCCCACCCTTCACTCGGAGTCTGAGAGTGGCTTACAAACTCCTTAGCCACTGCCAGGTCGGCCTTTTACCATCTTCAACTGATTAGGCAGTTGGTTCCCTTCCTTGAATGTGGCGACTTGGCAACAGTGATCCATGCGATGGTTCCCCTCGAGACTGGATTACTGTAATGCCCTCTACATGGGGTTGCCCTTGTTGCAAATCTGGAAGCTGCAGCTGGTGCAAAATGCTGCGGCCAGGCTGTTGATGGGACTCCCTATTCAGTCTGTGCTAAAGGCATTGCACTGGCTGCCTATAGCATATCAGATTCGCCTGAAGGTGCTGGTTCTTACCTTTAAAGCCCTTTATGGCCAGGGACCTACATACCTGCAAGACCGCCTGTCCCCATATGTACCCCAGAGACTGCTGCAATCAGGGACCCAGAACTGTCTGGCCCTCCCGAGTATTAAGGAGGCCAGGCTGGCGACAACTAGGACCAGGGCTTTTTCGGTGGTGCCCCCCCACCCCGGTGGAATGAGCTCCCAGAGGAGATCAGGGCCCTGTGGGATCTTTTACTTTTGTGTAGGGCCTGTAAAACGGAGCTCTTCCGCCAGGCCTTTGGGGCCGCCACCACTACCACTATGATCATCAGTATCATCACCAACAATTGACATCCTATGGTGGTCGTGCCCTGATCTGCTGGTCCCTTTAATCACTGCCCAAGCCAAATCCCCAAAATAACTGAAGCAGACCAATGGAGCTGACGTTAAAAGTGAAGAACTTATGCTAGCACTTTATTATTGTGGTCTGGTTTTAACATTGTATTTATATGAATGTTTTTATATGTATGGTTGGATTTTTAACCTTGTTCTGTAAGCCGCCCTGAGCTGGCCTTGGCTGGGAGAGCGGGACAAAAATTAAATAAATCTAATCAAATCTTGCCCTTCCCCTCCCCACAACAGACACCCTGTGAGGTAGGCGGGGCTGAGAGAGCTCTTTCGAGAACTGCTCTTTCAAGAACAGCTGTGCCAGAGCTACAGCTTGCCCAAGGTCATCCAGCAGCTGCAAGTGGAGGCATGGGGAATCAAACCTGGTTCTCCCAGATTAGAGTCCACACACTTAACCACTACACCAAACTGATCTTGGCTGTCTGGAGATCAGTTAGAATTCCAAGAGAACTCTAAGCCCCTCCTGGAGGTTGGAAACCCTAGGCACAGGGTTGTTTTTCAAATCAAAATGTTGGGGGCCTTTGTATGCTGCCCTGAGCTCCTTGGAGGAAAGGTGTGATAAAATAGTTCTACGATAATCTAGTTCAGCTCTGAAACACAGTGGGGTGGATCTAACCAAACTCCAAGAAGCCTTCCTCCAGACTAAGAAGGCTTCCTCCAACTTAAGTGGCTTTTTTTCCAACAGAAGAATCGCTTAAGTTGGAGGAAGGCCCCTGGGATTGGAGGAAGACTTCAAACCTGAGCTAAGTATTTTCACAAATAAATAACACTTGTCAGGGATGCAGTGGTGGTGGTGGTGGGGAAATCAAGTCAACTATCTGAACTGGCCCAAAGCTCCAGGGCTGAAGCCTAGTTATGGGCTGAGTCTTGGGCACAGACCCCCAGTGCAAATCCCAGTGGCCTCAACCCTTGGAAATGAACATTTGCATTCAGATCTAAATTGCTTCACCGCCTGAGCTACATGTTGGCTCCCCTCTGTCGGTAAAACCATCAAGATTTAGCATGTCTTTTGCATTCTGTCTCTCGGTCTCTCTCTCACGTAAGCTATTAAAATACTTCTGCCACCTACCCGCCCCCATCCGCCGCTGCTTCCTCACTCCTGAACAGAAGGGTGTTGTTTGAGCTGTTTTCCAGGGCAGGTGCCCCCACTTTAGCCCAGCTGTACAAATGTGCGGCTCAGCCAGCACCCAGAATGACACTGTTGCTGCTTATAACAGCAGGACTTTGGTGCAAGGAAAATCACCGAACTTGTAAATCTTGGGGCTTTCCAAATATCCTCTTGCATTATGCTAGAAATCCCTGCTTCCATTGATGGCTGCTGGGATTATAGAGTTTAAGACTAAAAAAAGCCCTTTGTAGAGCTCTTAAAAGGGGGCTCTTGGGCCTGAAGAGAGGGGGGTTAGTCCAGGTACAGGCTCATGTTGCTCCAGTAGCAACCCTATCCCCAGTTCTTAACCTTGGCTCCCTCTGTGACTGGTGATGCTGTTCTTCGAGTCTGAGCCATGCCCTTGGTGCTATATGAAGTTGACACCAAGGAGAAGCAAAGCATCCTGTTGATTATGAATTGGGGAGGAGGGTGGTCCCCCCCCCCAAAAAAATCCAGTTTGGCCTCCTTCTCCTCCTCCCTTTCCTTTCTGCTCTCATACCATAGTTTTGCAGTTGCTATTCTGCCTCCTTTCAATGAGTCACTGCAAATTTCTGTTGGACTTCTTTTTTTGGAATGTGCGGGGAACATTCATTTCAATATGTATTTTACATGAGTTTCACAGGCATCACAGTCTATACTTCCAAGATGATGACATGTATCTAATTCAATGCATAGCCAAAAAATAATAACATTCTGGGCCACAGCAACAGCAAAGGAGGGTGGGAAATGCATGCTTAAATGAGACAGAAGCATTTTGGAGCAAAGGAGGAATTTGGAAGCCTCCCCAGCAGTGTTCCCTCTAAGCTGAGTGAGTAGGCGCTAGCTCACAGTTTTTTAGCCTCCGGCTCACACATTTTTGTCTTGGCTCAGGAAGGAGGGCTCCAGAGCAAACTAATTTATGCAGCAGCCAAATTGCTCGCTCACAACTTTAATGCCAGTAGCTCACGAAGTAGAATTTTTGCTCACAAGACTCCACAGCTTAGAGGGAGCATTGCTCCCCGGTCCTGTCCCGATAGCAAAGGCTTGATATACAGAAATCAACAAGTGAAAAGATTTTTTGACTTGGAGAAATGTTCAGATTATGGGGAAAGGAACCCTTTACTGAATATAGCAACGCAATGCCCTCCAATAGGCTTCTTAAAAAATATTGGGGGGGGGGCATCCAAAAGGTGGAGGGGGAGGCTCCTTGCCATTGAAGCACTGGCAGTATCACCTGCTGGTCGTTGCAGATCTAAATGATGTTGAAGGGGTTGTTACAGCAGTCTGTTCAGAATGCAGCCTTAGCCTCACTGGGTGGGGCTGCAACATTTCTCAGTTGGGCCAGACCACTCCTAGCCAGTTTGCAGGGGGTGGGGGAATAAATGCATTGTGCCTGGTCCTTGAACAATTTGGCTGGGGAAGATTCAGCAGCCAGGCTGAAGATGGTGGCCACCTCTGCTTTAGTTCTGCTTGGAGAGTTTATAATGGGGAGGGACTGTGGCTCAGTGGTAGAGTATCTCCATGGCATGCAGGAGGTCCCAGGTTCAATCCCCAGTTAAAAGGACCAGGCAGTAAGTGATATGGATAGACCCCAACCTAATACCATGGAGAGCTGCTGCCAGTCGTAGTAGACAATACTGACCTTGATGGTCCGATTCAGTATAAGGCAGCTTCATGTGTTCATAGCAGCTTAAAAGGGGCTTATTTTAAAATTTGCTTGCAATGGAAATGGAAAAATGTCCCTTTGCAAATTAAAAGTGTGACACATTTTAAAAAGGAAGGCGATGCAGTGAGGCTCAAACTGAACCCACCCAGTCTTATTGGGGATGGTCGTCTAGGGTGGCCCCCTTTCCCCTGCCTTTGCTCCTCTGCTTTTCAGAGTAGCCTGTCATATAAAATTAAGCTGGTCTGAAATCAAGGATGATTCGCTGCAAATGAAGACAGTGGGAAGAGTGAATGGGCCCATCCCCTGTTCCTAAAAAGATGCTCTCTCTGTGGCAGCCAGGCCTGAAGCTGCGTGGTGTGTCCTTCACAAACAAGCCGAGTCTGCTCAGCCAGCCAGTCCCCTCCTGCATCGGAAAGCAGCCATCTCTGTCATTTCCTGAGAATTTCTCCTTGATTTACACACCACAGCCTCATCCATCACTGGCAGCGCTGGAGGGGGGGGGGGCAGAGTCCCAGTGGGAGGATAAATTGCCCAAGTGTTACTTCACCGAACAAATCAACCCTGGGCCTTTCCTACAGTCCTGCTCTGGCACCAGCTTCCCAAGGTGCCTTTCAGTGTCAGGTCTGCCCTGCCAAAGCGTCCTTTGCCGTGCCACGGCATCTGTAATGGAGGCACGGAGGTTTTCTGTCTCTGGCTCAGTGCCTGGTACAGATGGGCACTCCGTCCTCCACCCCTCTGGACCCTAATCAAGAACCACAAAACAAACCGCCTGCTGATTTATCATCCTACAGCACAGGATGAGCCTGTGCAACACCCTTTCTTTGCCAAGCTGTGTGTGACTCCAGCCATAGGGTTGCCAGATCTGGGTGGGGAAATACCTGGAGACTGGGGGGGGGGGGGGCACCGGAGGAAGGTGGGGTTTGGGGAGGGGAGGGACCTCAGTGAGGTACAATGCCATATGGTCCACCTCCAAAACAGCCATTTTCTCCAGGGAACTGTTCATTGTTGTTTGGAGATCAGTAGTAATAGTGGGAGATCTCTGGGCTCCACCTGGAGGTGGGCAACCCTATGTTATATGGGAGCTGCAGAGCATGGAGAGTGCAAAGGTCTGCCCCCCCCCCATGAGATCCCCCTCCTTGTTTCCCAGGATCTTCTAGGGTTGCCAGTTCTGGGATGGGCAACACCTGGAGATTTTGGGGGTGGAGCCTGGGAAGGAGGGGGGTTGGGGAGGGCAGGGACCTCAGTAGGCCATAATGCCATAGAGTCCACCCTCTAAAGCAGCCATTTTCTCTAGGGGAACTGATCATGGTCATCTGGAGATCAACTGGAATAGTGGGAGAACTCCAGGTGCCACCTGGAGCCTGGCAACCCTAGGATCTTCCCATTTTAGAAAGTCATCAGAAGATTTCAAGTAAAGTTGCCAGGATATCATTACTTTCTGTCAGTGCAATTCTAGGCAGAATTACTCCAAATTTTCTTTTTTGCGGGGGGGAAAGTCCACTAGCAACTTAAAAGACTAACACAATTTGTTTCAGTATGAGCTTTCATGAGTCACAGCCCACTTCTTTGGATAGCTATCGGAAGGGGAAAAAACCGTACTGAGAAATCTTGAGGATGGTTTGTGGTGGTAGTGGTGGTGCTAAGTCTTGGTGTAAATTACACCAGGAGTCCTAAAACAGTCATTCCTTTCTAAACCCACTGACTTCAGTTTTCAAGGTTGAGTACACATCTCCCACTAAACCAGGCTGCAACCAGCAACAGGAGATGTTGGGAGGGCCTGGTGTGCCGTTACTTATGGTAACAACCAGAAGTGACACGGAAGATGTGCTAGAAAAACCTCTATGGTTTTGTCAGCATGGGTTCACCCAGTTTCCTTCCACGAGTCCAAAGGGCACAGGTGGGCAACAAGACAGGATGCCTGGAGGCTACTGTGGGGAGGACTTGCATCTCTAGTGTGAGGCAGATGCGGGGCCAACAGTCTCTCTGCATTTTCTCACTACAGCAAGGGTCGCCAGGTGTCCAGCTCCTTACTGGCCCTGCTCCTGAGTCACGAACAGTAGCTCAACAAGAGCAAGTGATGCTTTCTCCATCATTTTTTCCTCCATGTTAGGAGACGTTGGACCAGCTAAAACATTCCACATTAGACTGCAGTTGGAAGGCATGACAGCAGTGCCAGAAAAAGTGAAAGGGGATGTTCTTCAACTCCAGATGAAGCAACCAAAATTATGAAGCATTCAGCGCTGAATTTCTTAGTTAAATGTCCTGGATGCTGCTGTTTTTGAATTCCTAGTGCCACCAAGCAGGACAAAAATTACAGTTGGGCCTCACCAGATCACCGACCACCTAATCTTTTTTTTAATAATGGAAGATGCCAGGGATTGAACTTTTGCATACAAAGCACATGCTCTGCCATTGAGCCACGCCTTTCCTCTGACCTTTCCTAAGACTTGCTATGACAGCTCGCATTGCATGATAAATCTGCTTGCTGCCTGCATGTCTCTGTTTATGGACGGATGGCTTGGGCCACTGAATCATCACCATGGGCAAACACACAAGGTAGCCTGGCTAGTCTGAGGGCCTATGCCAGCATTCACCTCTGATAAGAACTGGCTTGGTCTCCTGCTTCCATCTCACCTTTTTGATCCTGGGACCATCACTGGATTTCGGCCCATTTGGAGAATTGTTTTGCCAGAATTCCGGCACGCATTCCTTGTGTAACCTGGGCATTGAAAATAAGGGCAAGTTCAAGGCTTAGGGCCTCCTTTCTTAAAGCCCCCCCCCCCCCCCCCCCCCGGCTTAAGCAAAGTGACAATTTATTACCTCAGGAAAAATATAGTATTGCACACAGGGTATGGTACTCCCCACCCACAAACCCCTTTCTCCTCCCAAACCAAAGGCCCAGTAGTCAGTGTCCCAAAAGTATTGTTTTCTTTTTGAAGCTGGCCGGCTGCAGTCCCTCCGAAGCTGGACTCCAGTGGGAGGGAAAGTTCTCAGGGCCTCCCTCCTCACCACCCAAGAGAAGGGATCAGCTTCAGTTTGAGGATAGATGGTCTGGGGGGGCTAACTCTTCAACAAAAAATGATTTCCATGAGGGGAAGGCCTGCACCAGAAAAAAACTTCTTCACCTGAGGCCTTTCAGCAATCCAGTCCTTAGAGAGGAAAAATGACTAGGCCCCATGCCCCACCCTGACCCACTTTTCTTTTTCTTCAGTCACTCCTACATCACTCCTAATACACAACTTGAATAGTTTCATTGCTCCGCCTAACAGCCTATATTCCCAAAGCTCTACACTTGGGCTTGCACAGCTGACCTTGGGGCTGTTTATATTAAAAGAAAATGAGTTTTGCCAATGATCCTGTCTAACCTGTGGACCAGCCCAGTAACCTCTTAAAGAAATGCACACCTTAGTACAGTGGTACGCACTCATGGAGAACAGTTAATGGCTGTTATTTTTGGGGAAAAGGATATCTTGATTAACGCATAAGAGACACTGCCCCCACCACAGGTCACCTCTTTCCTGGGAACAAAGCCATAAACTCCTCTTATTTCAGGCTGAGAGGAAATGGTTTCTCTTTATGGGAAGAAATGGGTAGGATGGAGATAACCTTTTGCCCTCCTGCCAGGAAGAAGCAAGATAGATCACTCTGGGGCCAGCCTGAGTTGGTCTTAAAAACTTTGTTGGTCTTAAAGGTGCCACTGGACTCTGAGGTCATAAAAGTTGAGGACATGCCCCTTGTTGTGGTAGGCAAAAACTGCAAGGCAGCATCCATGGGAACTCAACCACAATTCTAGGATAGGTCAAGGAGACACCCTCCCAGCTGGGATCTTAAGCGTTAAAATGTTTAATACAAACACACACACACAGTGAAAGGCACACAAGCCAAGGACTGGGCAACAGGGAGAAATGGAGTGATGTCTCCCTTCGCCAGCCTCTGTTTCAAAAGTCCTCCTTTGCTTCAATTCATCATTCAGAATGAAAGGCCAAGGAAAACCTGTGACTTGTACAACCTAGTTAGCGTCTTGGTTTGTCTCTTTTGATTAGTTTCTGTAACAATCATGCTAATGAGTTTCCTGATATGCGTTTGCTAGATTTCTGTGCTCCTAGAAATCAGAAATGTTTGTTATTGAATATATTTTTCATGCCAGGTGGCAGGTGTTAGGAAAGAGTCTTTGCTGACTGAGACCCCGGACAGTCACTGCCAGTCTCGGTAGACAGTACTGAGTAGAGGGATGGATGGATTGACTCTGCAGAAAGCAGCTTGGTATGTTCACGATTGGAAAGAGACGAAAGAATGGATGAGCTGCTTAGTTCATTCTTGGTTTGCATCCACACAGCACTGGATATTGTTGCATTGCAGCGGTCATTCACAACTGGGTTATCCTGTGTGGATGAACCAATCCACTTATGAACAATTGTTGCCAGCCCAAGGATAGCACAGGATGCAACAACGTATGAATTCAGCCATGAGCAGCTGGGGCACTAGACTTCAACTGGCAGTTCAAGACTCACAATCGTAGTTTGATCTAAAGGGGAGCTCACTAACTGTGCTACCACTTTACACTGATAATGCTGGAAGATTAAGAAGTGGGTAAAAAGATGGATCTGGGGGTCTGTAAACGTTGTAAATGACTGAGTGTAGGAACAGCAATCTTTCAAAGCAAGTGTAAAGAGCTTCCCCCAACAATACACAGAGCGTTGTCAATTAGAGGCAGTTGCCAGCTCTAGTAACCCCCTGTCTGCTCATTCAGTAAGCTGGTGGTCCAAATTAATCCTTTCCTTGTCTGACCGTTCCTACCCATGTGCAATTACATTTTCAAAGCTGGATGCAATTGGCAGCTTCTTGTGTGAATGCTTCTTGTGTGATTGTGTCTTTGTCAATAGGCTCTGCTCTAAACACCCCCCCCCCCCACACACACACTTTTGAGCATTCCAGGATTCAACAAAAGGCTGAGTTTGAAACACTGGAAAGAAAGCGAAGAGAGGCCAGAAAGATCCAGGTTAACAAACAGCTTTATTGGTCATTTTACAAAAGGGTTCATGATCTATCAAAGAGACACCTGCTGCTCCCTGCCTTGGGGCAGGCAAGGCGGAATGCCTGGGCAGTATTGGAGCATGTGCTTAGATGGCTGGGCTGCTCTTTCTGCCCATCCTGAGTGGGCTGACCACAGGCAAACTCCCTTCCCCTGCCGCTGCCTCCCATCCCCCCTCCCGCTGGGCACAAGCCCTCCACTTGCAGAAATGCCAACGTTTCCAAAATCAGGCCCACAGGTTCAGTCGTCCCTTTTTCCTGGTTTATAAATACAGCTTCCTTGGCTCCCAGGAGCAAATGTATTTACAAGGGGCCAGGCCATGCGGCTCCTTTTGGAGGGTCATAAATTAGAAGCACAGGAACCCCCCAGCCCAAAGTCCATGGAGTGCTGGGTTCGTAGGCCTTGTGTTGCTCATGCTGACGCCGTCTGGTTTCATCTCTTTTCCTGAAAACACCAAAAGGAGAAACAGCTGTCAGTGGGGCCCCGCTGTTGCTCCTCACTTGTACGCATCCTTCCCAGATCATTGTACCAACATTAGCTTCTGGACTCATGATACGGTTGCCAACTTCGGGTTGGGAAATTCCTGGAGATTTGGGGATGAGCCTGGGAAGGGTGGGGTTTGGAGAGGGACCTCAGCTGGGCATGATACCATAGAGTCCACCCTCAAAAGCAGCCATTGCCTCCAGGGGAACCAATCTCAGTTGCCTGGAGATCAATCATAATTCCGGGAGATCATCAGGCAACCCTGACTCATGCATCCATTTGAGAGGATGAGTCCGTCTTTCCATGGGGACAGCCGGGGCTGCTCTTGCCTGCCCCATAAAGCACATTCCATTTTAAAACCAGGCTGGGGAAATCAGCATCTGGAGCAGCTGTCTCCAACCTTTTTGTGGCTGGGGGCACTCACTGGAATTTTGACACTGTATGATGGGCACAGCCACAAAATGGCTGCCACGGGAGGCACAGCCAGCCACAAAATGCTTGCCACAGCTTACCTTTGGTCACACCGTGCAGATCCTTGTGCTGTGGTGGTGCTGCTGCCAAAGCAACGTTTTTTAAAAATCTGCAAAACCAATCAACTCTCCAGTGGCCAATCAGAAGCCTTGCTGAGAAAAGCCCCGCCCAACCCCACCCACTTTCTAAAAGCACTTGGGGGGGCTCCAGGAATGGTGTCTCTGGGCGCCATGGCACACCATGTTGAGGACCCCTGATCTGGAGGCACCCTAGAGAAGCCGATACTTCCTCAGTGAGGAAAAGGGTTCCAACTTTCACAGCGGATTACTCTGGCAGACTGGGATGGACCCTACCATAAGACTTTTCTCAATTCCAGCAGTATCCCAGAGACTCAGGCCTAGAATCCTTGCTAGGCTTCTTCCCGAAGGCCCCAGAAAAATCCATCTGTATCCAAAGCCTTGTGGTCTTCTCCCTTCAGCTGCCCTGCACTGGTACCTTCTGCCTAGCTGCCTACAGTTTCCACCCATATCCCTGAGCTAGGCTCTTTGACTCACCACTCAGGTCTGTAATGACAAAAGCATACGGAAGTGCTGAAACTCACTTCTCCGCGATCCCCTGCTGTCCGGCTGCGTCCTGACCCGTGACCTCTAGATCCCGTTGACCCCCTGGAAGAAGAGCTTCCTGTTGTGGAGCAATTGCTTGACACCTGGCTTCGGGAGAGAAAGCTGGGCTTGCTGTATGGGATGATTTCCTCCTCTAGCAGGAAAAGAAGAAGGGGGGGGGGAAAGAAGCAGGGCGTTGATCCGGCATGCGCAGGCTCTGCATTTGCTTTGCTGCCGTTCACACTTGGCACAGCCTGCATGCCGGCAGCAGGATGACAAGAACAAGATTCTGAATTTAGGCAGACCCCTTTTAACACCCTGAGAAGCCTGGGGACAAATGTTTATTCAGCTAAATTTATAAAACGCTTCTTTAGAGACCTGCTCAAGGTGCCTCACAAATAAAACAATACGCCCAAGCCACAGGAGCCATTAAAAAAGCTAAACCAAAGTATAAAAACAACATAAAAACAAACACCGAATAGCCTGAAATGATGCCCGTAAAACAGTCTTCAGGCTAGAAGCAGATAATAAAACAGCTAAAAATAGAGGGAACCCCTCAGTTAAGAGCCTGGGTGAGCAGAAACGTTTTGGCCTGGTGCCTGGCGTGGGGCAGTCTTCAAAGGGGGGGCATTCCACAGGTGAGGTGCCACCATTGGAAAAACCCCTTCTCTGGTTGCCACCTGTCTCACCTCTGCTGGCAGACATACAGAGAGTTACCAGAAGATCTCTCTGGCGGGATGGACATTAATTGTGACTCCTCTCCTTTCCTTTCCAATGCCCTGTGTAATCAGTCGTATTCTTCTTATACGGGTAAAATAATAGATATGCCTCCGAACATGGAGGTTCTTTTGGGCCATCCTAATTCATGGTATGTGGGCGGAACTAAGGCTAGAAGAATGTCAGCTGTTCAGAGCACACCTATATTGGACATCTGGATTGGGCATCTGGATTCAATACAGAATCCAACACTGCACTATTTACAGGTTTTATGTCTTGAGAACTGCAAGACCAGAAAAAAGAAAAAAAGACAAGACAAGAAAAACACGCTGCTCTTTCTGCCAAGAGGAAGGAAACCGTAGGGGAATTTGTTGTTGAATCTACAGGTCTTATTGTGGTGTGAATCTACTGTCCTGGAAAGCCTTGGATGAGAGGAAGAACGGGCACATGTGTTGCGCTGTCCCTCCACTCCACTCCACTCGACTAAGCAATTCTGCTGCCAAACCACAACACAGAAAACCATTGCTGGCAGCCTCACCGTCTCGGTGCTGGTGGTAGTGCTGTCCCACCACTGTGCGAGGAATGACCTTCCGCTCCATGACTGAGGCACCGTTCAGGTCCTTCTCCAGAGAGGAGGTGTTGCAGGCCAGTCGCGATGCGCTGTCCGGAACAGAGCAGCTGAGGTCTTCTGCTGGAGGTGGCAAGGGGGGTGGTGGGAGATCTGTAAGCAGAAGCATGGGTGAAGACGCCCCATGAGTCCCATTCTTCCCCAGGGCTTCTTAAGATTCCCAGGCACACTCCGCATATTTTCAATCACATCTTTATAGCCATAAGAAAGCTGAAAACTTAGAGAAAAACATATGAATCTGCACTGGTAATTGCTCCTTCCAAAGTGAAAGTGTTTAGCTATGGGGTACAGGGCCTTTTTGGTGGTGGCACCCCGACTCTGGAACAGCGTTCCCAAGCATATTTGTCAGGCACCTACGATGGGGTTTTTTTAGGCATGAATTCAGACCTCTTTAAAAACAACTACCCATGTTTTTGACAATAGCTGATCTGTGATTCCCCCCCATCCCCAATTATTTATTCGCTGTTTCACTGGCAGCTGCTTTCTGTTGTTATTTTTGTTGTTATCTATTAACTATTTGTTGCAAGCCATCCTGGGATCAACAACAACAATTAAAAAGGGTGGAAGAGCAGGACACAAACTTTGTCAATGAATCAATCAATGAAAGCAAGAGATGCTCAGGAAGCTGGATGTTGCACGGATGCACAAACTCTATTGGGTTCTTGTGATATATAATCAAGGAGAAGAGGAATACACAAAAACTGGCTTTGCTGGACACACTTGTGTGTAAGCTTGGTTCTCTGTTAAGAGAGCGACACAGTTATCCTTCAGGCCCTGCAGTACAAGAAGAATGTTTTCCAGATGTGCCAGCTGCTGCTCCTCAGTAAACACATCCAGCAGAGGCAAGACTGGCCCTGACCTGGATAGCCCAGGCAAGCTCAATCTCTCAAATTTCAAAAGCCAAGCAGGGCAAACCCAGGCAAGTAATTGGAAGGGGGACCTCCAAGGAATACCAGGGCTCAGGATGTAGAGGCAGGCAATCAAGACACCTCTGAAAACATCTAAACCCCAGTAGGGGTTGCCAGAAGTCACCATGACTTCCAGGCATGCAAGCGCACGCACGTGCACACACACACACAGACCCCACAATTTTTTTTAAAAAAAGCAGAGGCAAGATTGCATTGCTTGAAGTGGTGGGATTCAAAAGTTGCCGGTGTTGTGTAGTAGTTGCAGCATCAGACTAGGATCCGGGAGAGCCAGGATCAACTCCCCAGCCGTGGAAGCTTGCTGGGGTAACATCAGGGAAGATGTCTGCTCGCCCCGCTGTATGGCCACACAGTCCTGTACCCAGTCCATCTTGTTCATTGTTGTTTCCTCTGACAGCTGCTCTCCAGCGTTTCAGACAGAGAAAGCTCTTGTCCAACGCCTGCTCCCAGAGATACTTTAACTGGACATGCCAGGGGTTGACCCTGACAGTAAAACAAAGCATACACTCAACCACTGAGCCATGCATACGGTGCTCCTTTGCCTACACTACAGCTGAGTAGGGGGGCTGATGTAGGAAAGAGACAAGGCTTCTGGAGCCTGAGAGAGAAACACTCACCTCCCTGTTTCTTCTCTCGACGGTAGTGGCTAGACTTGGATTTCTTCTTGCCTTTTGCTTTCTGCCCTGGAGGGAGAGGCATGTCTCCTGGGCTGGACTGGGGTTTTCCTGTCAGCAAAAGCCGGCACCAGAGTCAAATCCTCAGCCAGCAACTTGGCCTGTCCCCACCCACTCTCCTCCCTTGCACAGCCGACCAAGGGCTTGAACCCAGAGGCAGTGCCCAACATGACCCAGAACTGCTGGATTAAAAAGAATCACACTAGGGCTGCAATCATATGCACAATTAAACCCAACATAGGTGCTGGGCGGATTTAAAGGGTGCAATCAGACAACATCTGGGAAGCACCCACAGCTGTCAGCAACCCGTTCTGCTCTGCTGCAGAAGCAGAGCTAAAAGAAACCGGGAAAAATCTGGTAGTAAATGGGTTGCGATGGACCACGGATGGACTTTCCGCTGTCTGATCGCTTCAGCACGGTCTCATGGTGTCGGGATGGTCTGATCAGGCCATCCTGACTCTGTGCCATTGTTTCCCCCTCTTGCAGTATGTGTATCATCGCAAACTCCATAGGGAGCCCTTGGTGTGGAGGTGCAATTCATCGATCCCTCGTTTAAGCACATGGAAAACAAACAGCACATACAAAAAAACGACTCACCCACAGTTGTGTTTGATCACACACTGACGGACTGTGCCCGCAGCTTCAAAGGGAGGTGTGATTGTGCAACTGTGGGTCTATTTCCTCTGGAGGAAATAGCCTTGCTTCCCCCCCCCCCCCCCCCGTTTCATCTGGCGCATGTGACTGCACCCTAGATGACCGAGAGTCAAGAAATCATGCAGTGTCTTTGGGGTGCCCAAGACAGCTCAGAACTGTTTCCTCGTAAAGCAAACACAAGTGGGGGGTGGGGAAGACTGGCACCTTCCAATCCACTCCAATCTCATTTCTACCACCACAAGTGCAACAATTGGGTAACCCTCTCAAATTTGGCATTGACCTCTCTGCTGGGCTGCTCGAGGACTCCAAAGGTGGGCTGGTCCCTCCACCTCCCTGTGCCTGAGATGCCACACTGTCCTTTGGAAGGGGGCACCCACCTATTCCCGGGGAGTCAACATTCTCTGCACTGTGCGCTGGAGTCTGGCTCAGGTTACGTCGATGACTTTGCTTGGGAGCGCTGCCTTCAGGTCCCTCTTCGACCACATTTAGGTTTGGGTTGGACTGAGTCAAAGGAGGACTCAGGGCCCTGGGCGATGGCCCCGAGCCATTGGGTAGCCGCCTTGAAAGCAAGGAGTACAAGAATTAAAGAGGATGGAGTGGACCGATGATAACAGCGCTGTCGCAAGATCAGCCATTTATAGGGCTTTGGGTATGTTCTACACTCAAAATGAAACCAGAATTCTGTGCTGCAGTAGCCCATATTCTATACCACCACAGCCCAAGTCTCCAACCCATTAAATGACAGTGTACGTAACTTCCAACCTCTCACAAATTCCATAAAGACTAGAAACAAGCGGTTTTCAAAACTTAAAACAAAACTGAGGGTTTTTTGGATGCTGAACTATCTGCTCAGTAAAAAGTTCTGCCCATGCTTGGTGGAACTTCAGAATATGCACAGCCTTGGCCGTGTCCCACGTTGGCATGCCGTGATGCCATTCGGTCTACTACCTATCTGTGCAAAAGGCATTCTTGCCCTCCACTAGGCCAGACATGTATGCTCAGCCATTAGTAGTCCTGTTAGGAAATGGATTTGGGAAGCAGTGGAAGAAGAAGAAGAAGAGGAGGAGGAGAAGGAGGAGGAGGAGGAGATTGGATTTATACTCCACCCTGCACTTGAAGTCTCAGAGTGGATGACAAACTCCTTTCCCTTCCCCTCCCCACAACAGACACCCTGTGAGGTAGGTGGGGCTGAGAGAGGTCTGAGACAACTGTCCTTGAGAGAACAGCTGGTACAGAGCTATGGCTTGCCCAAGGTCATCCAGCAGGTACAAGTGGAGGAGTGGGGAATCAAACCCGGTTCTCCCAGATTAGAGTCCGCGCACTTAACCGCAACACCAAACTAGCTCTCTTTGGGATTAGATGGGATTAGAATAGGAGGGGAGAGAATGATGATAACGATGGTGGATCAACCCAACAAACATCCAAGGCCCTTCTACCAATTCCATAAAACCACTCCTGCGGCAACTTTAGTGTTTAGCACAGCCTAAGGATATAGATCATTATTACTCAGTAACTGGGGAATGGGGTGATAGAGACTGATGGGCAGATTGCGCAGGGGAGTCCTAGCAGAACTCTGTGTTTACAGGTAGAAACTCATGATCAGAACTGCACAGGAGAACGGAGGAGCCATGGAGTTGCATATGCTCGAGTAGAAAACCCACGCATTGGAGGGTGTAATCAGAGGTATGTATGGGGTCTATGAGAAAGCATCACGGGGCTAGATTGCATGCTTCAGAAGTACAAGTGATTCCTACCTGGGCAGGTGTGGAATCTCAAAGTGGTGTAGCCTGGGGATGTCCTCGGAAGCTCTCATCTCATCTCGGGGTGAGGGGGTCAACGTGGCTGTGGACTGCTGCCCGTAGGAATTAGCGGGAGAGGAGGCATCTCCACGAGGTGGGGGAGGAGGACACTCCTCTTCCTGGATGTTCTCCATTAGGTACGTCCTTTCTGGCAGGGGTGGGCACCACTCCTCTACCTCTGAACTACAAACAGGGAGTGAGCTAGACAATTTGGCTGACAGGCATACAATGTTCCCTCTAAATTTTCCCCCTGCTGGACAGAGCAGTTCACATCCTGAGCACAATATAACTGCTGTAATCATAAAATGGGCCATGGGCAGGGCAAGACCCTGCACGGCTCCAGACTGCTGCTGAGCGGGGCGCCCTGTGTTAATGAGCGGCCGTTCATGAGCACAGCTTAGAGGGAACACTAGGTGCATAGGGAACACTATCCCCTCAAGTGCCAGAGGGACATTTCCACCCTAGTTAGGACTCCTCTGGCAGTACTTCATTCATACTCTAACTACTGGTGACATTTGCCTTCCCTGGCCTAGAAATACTCTAAGATGCCATCAAATCCACCCATGATGCTCAAAGACAGAGAAAGGAAATATTTTTTGTAGAACATTCTTTCCTATTTAAAATGCAGAGCAAATCAGTGGTTGACACTGAAATGGTATTCTAAACTAGAGTTTGTAGATGTTTTGTTAACCACAGTTTGTATTCACTGGGGTTTGTTGTGATGGTCGGCTGAATTCACAAACTGCAGTTTGTTGAGTTCCACCACCCCTGTCTCTGCCTGGCCACACAGACAGCCACACAGGGAGAATGTCCTTCATGCTGGGAGGTGGAGTGGATGCAAGAAGCAGAGAAACTGGGGGCTTTGCACAAAACTAGGGCTTGTTGCATCTGGTAGCTTAAATGGAGATGCTGTGGAAACTCTGGTTTAAGCCAACCACTTTTTCACTGAGACATCTGAATGCAGCCCTGGTGCCTTTTTTATTTAGAATATAATTGACTGACTAATCTCTGGGATGGCTGCTCGCAGTTTTCAGATTCAGGTCAAATAAGAAAGGTGGCCTTTTTAAATTACTTTTTTGAAATATTTCCATTCTGTCCTTCCACAATATAATCTATAAAGCAGCAAGTATATTTAAAATAAAATGGATAGATAGAATAGATTTAGATATAATGTAAAGTCAGATTAGATGCCAACTGAGTAAATAAAACAGCAGTGAGATAATTAGAGTCCAACATATCAAAGCAGCAGAACAGAGCACAGAGCAGGCCACAACCCAATATCTCTAAGAAGGCTGTTCCACAGCTTGGGCACCACCACAGAGAAGGCCCTGTCCATAGTAGCTACTTGCTTATCCTTCGGAGCAAATCCTAACTCAGACTTGATACAAAGTTTCCTGCTAAGAGAAGGCTTCAGTGGTTCCTGATCCTGACTGGATCTCAGACATGGTCCCAGGCAGCTTAGAGCTGTCTGAATTATTGTTCGAAAACTCATTGCAGTGGCTGGGGCTGCAGTTGGAAGTAGAAAGGCACGTGTGGGGGGAGGCTTGCCTCTTTTAGTCGTTTTCCTGTGGAGAAGCAGCTCCCCATAGCTGCTTTGGGATGGGGAAAAAATACAACTGCTTGAAAGTATATTTGAAACAGCCTCTTCCCTCCATGCCCCAATGGCTGCAATCTATTTAAAAAAAGAAAAGGTGAATTAAAAGGATAACGGGAACCACACGGAACGTGCAGTTCTCCCCTGAAACTCAAATGCAACTTGGGCAAATCATAAATCTGAAGGAATTTCCATGAGTGTATCGAGCTAGATTTTCCAGGAGAAAAGCAGGCAAAAATAGTGAAATAAATGAAATAAATATAAAAAGAATATGCTGGGTGTAAAGCCAGTGTCAGCTGAGCCTCAAATTCAGGTGAATGGTTAACACATGAAGCTGCCGTATACTGAGTCAGACCACTGGGCTATCAAGTTCTTCTCTACTCTGACTGGCAGCAGATCTCCAGGTGGACCATCACCTTCTGCTTGGTCCTTTTAACGGGGCACAACATCAGATGCCACTATTATCAGCAAGTGAAGCATTACAGGGAAAGGCAGTGACATGCGAGGCCCTTCCCAGGATACCTACTTGACTTCTATCTCCTCCTGCTCCTCTTCTTCTTCCACATACTGACTCAGTTCACTGGCGGAAGGCGGTGGAGGAAGCACTTCGGTCCAGTTCAAGGATGGCGTCTTCACTGGCTTTCCCATCAACTTCTGTTTTCCAGGCTTAGAAACTAGAGGAAGAAACAGCAGCCAGAGTGGGGACCTACAGAGTCATCCAAGGATGAAGCATAGCCCATTTGGGATGTTCGGTGGGCCACGAAGAGGTCACAATCTCAACTTTTACATCTTAAAACACCTCCTAAAACCCAATGCACTAAGCTGTGTCTGTTCTTTATTCTGAATCTGAGTTATGGCTTCTATCCCCCAAAACAGAATCTGCTGCACTGGACACATTTGTATGGTCTGCAGGGGAAACAGAAGTCCAAATGATGAGGTTACTTGAAGAGTTGACAAAGTACATCAGTGGCCATATCCAGCAAAGCAGGACTTTGCCCATTCTCCACTGCAGCTTCTTATGCTTGGAAATACCACTTCGAGTCCATCTTCAAAATTCATCCTTTCTGCCCTCACCTGGATAGGCCAGGCAAGCCCAGTCTCATCAGATCTCAGAAGCTAAGCAGGGCTGACTGTGGCAAGTACTTGGAAGGGTGACCTCCAAGGAATAACAAGGCCCAGGATGAAGAGGCAGGTAATCAAGCCTCCTCTCTGAAATGTCCTAGCCCCACTAGGGGTCGCCAGAAGTCACCATGACTTCCAGGCATGCACATACGTGCGTGCGCGTGCACACACACCTCACCAAAAAGTGGGGGGGAATCCATCCTTTCTGTGTAGCCTTTATGTAATCTGCCAGCAGGGCCAGTGTCAGCATACCCTCAGGTGGGGCAGCTGCCAGGGTCCAGAGCTTCTGGCAGGGCCCACTGATGCTGGCACCTCCTGCCCATTCACTTGCTAGAGCTCCCCCACCCACGCCCACTGCTGCATTCTCTGCTTGGTTCCACTGAGGGAAGGACTGCAGGCAGCTGTGAGAGCATGGACCACTGGGAGGGCTTGTGAGCAGACAAGGTGAAAACGCACAAGCAGGTGAGAGGCATGCAGGTGAGTGGGAGGGAGAGAGGGCACAGGAGTGCCTGGTGGTAGGCAGAGGAGGGGAGGCGGCCCCTGGGAATTGTCTGCCCAGGGACCCTGAAAGCCTGGCGCCCGACTTGCCAGCCAGTCTTTATCCCCAACCAAAATGCAGCCTAGTGATGTGTAACAGCAACTGCTCCCGTTCATTCTTTGCCACCCATGGTCTCTCCCGTCTTCCCACTGTCTAAACTGTAACATGCCTGGAGGAAGGACTGGTCTTTATCATTAGCATGGCTCAGTAAAGCATTGTATAAAGTATTGATGCGTTATATCAATACATCCCCATTTAGTTGCTGCACCACAGAGACAAGCCAGAAGTCCCATTCCATGTGGCTCGGCTGGGGAGGAGCTTGACCCTCTAGAGACAGTTACGCCCACAGTGCAATCCTAAGCAGAGTTTCGCCCTTCTAAATCCATTGAAGTTTACAAATTTAGAAGGGTGCAACTGTACTCGGGAGGGCACTGCCAGCAAAGCTTAGCAGCATACTTCTAGGAGGGAGGGGCTTTGCCCCTTGGCCTCTCTGTATGTGGTGGACAACTCCTGTAAGACCGACAGCAAGGAAAATGTCTCCTTTGGGGGGTGTAACTCTGGGGGAGAGGCAGGGACAAGGGTGCTGCCTCCTGAAGGTACAATTATAGATCCGATATCTATAAAAAGCTTTTATTTTGCATGGCTGCTTTTAACCCCCTCCCCACCATTTAACTCATCCGGTCCTCGGGGACGGAGGTGCTGGTGTTTGGAAAGGCTGCTGAGAAGTTGGCCTGAGCCCATGGGACAGAGCAAGACATGGAAGGAATCAATACATAAAGCCTCGGACTTCCTCCAGACTAGAACAGCCCCTCTCTAGGGATTTTCTCCTCTCCACAGATGACACCACCGCAACTTGGAAACGCATTTTTGGAGGGGAAAAGAAGGCTCTCGGGTGCGTTCAAGGTCCCTACCGCTCTCAGCCCTGCCCCGCTCAGGCTGGGCATACTGGATGCTGGAGATCCCGGGAGGGGCATTCCACTGGCTCTCCTCTTCGTCAGGCGAATGCAAATGTGCCGCCCCGTACGGCACCACAGGCGTCGTGGCATAGGGGGTGGTGTGCTGGGAAAATGCCCCATTGAACGTCCTCATGTCGTCACTGGCAGGGTCAATGGTGCTGTAAATGGGCCCGTCGGACACCCCCGTTCCGAATTTCTCGGTCTGTGCAATGTAGTTGGAAATCCCAGCATCTGCAGAGAAGGAGACGCACAAACGACCTTGTCGTTACCAGGCCTTTTGGCTGAGCTGCAGTAGATTCTGCGGTCTCCAATTGTAAGCTTCTCTAGCATTTGTGGGCTTTTGAGAACTGCCTCTAATCCAGGCCTGGAGTCTGTCTGAGCAATTTAATTGAAATCCCCTGTTCCTGGACACAAACTTTGGCTTAGCTCATCTCTGGGAAGGTCACGGCCCGGAAAGCCTGCTTGAGAAGCCTCACCAGCTTCCTCATTTGTGCAGACTAAAAGACTAAGCCTCTTGCTTCAGCCAGTGCACTATCCCCATAAAGCGCTCCCTGTTCGTTGCACTCATTTGCTGGTCTGCGTTGGCCTTGCTGTCAGAAGGGCTTTGCTATTTCTCAGCCTGATCTTCCCAGCATACCCCCAGCACAAGCGGCATGGCACTTACTGTTATAGTATCTCTCCGTGGCGTTGTGGTTTTCCGTGCAGCAGGCCCCTCCAGGTTCCTTGGCCTTCCCATTCCGGAGCAGGTTGGGGGCTGGCCATGAGTCTGCCAGCCACGGATAGCTGGAAGTACTTGTGGCCATGGCCAGCATGCCAGGCCTGCTGGAGGAAAGACAGAAGAGTTGTGGGTGTTTGGTGCCTTGTATTAGCACTGTCACATGATTAAAGAAATCTCAAATGTTGAATCATGTAAGGCCTAGTCTACACAATGCAGCTTACCATGCGATGTCTCCCATGAGAACTTGCCACGAGTGCTGATCGTGCAAATGTTTAATCTCCACTGCATGGTGCAAAGGATTTTTAAAAAACATCTCATTTTGATGCTCTCCTCCTCCGAGCATCAATAGGTTCCTTATCCCACGTCCCATAATTTTTTTTAAGTAAATAAATGCATATGTCATTGCTAGCTTTCTATAGGAAGTTGAAGAAGTCAGTACTTTGAAGGAGAATAGATACACAGAGGGCTAGTCAGTCCCCATTCTTCCAGACAGTTTGGAATCAGAACTCAGTGGTGGAAGACACCAAAAGTCTGGTTCCCTAGGGTTATAATGCAAACGTTTAGAATGCCCCAGGCCAAAAAGACAGGCAATCACCATCCATTTATCTACCTGCTAAATCAGTGCAAAGTACCAAGAAGCCACTGAGTGGAATGCTGAAGGAGAGGGAAGGAAGGAAAGTGGGAATCATTAACACGACATCCCGGTCTTTGCACTCACCTGCCACTGCCCCGCGCCGGCCCATCCGCATGGGGGAAAGAGACTGAAAAAGAGGGGACCACAAAGTCAGGGACGTCTCCTTGGAAAGCAAGATGTGGCTCAGGTTGGCGGTGCTGGGGAAAGCGATGTGATGGAGGCGGGGGGAAAGCCTTACCTGCTGGCGTGTACGCAAAGGAGGCTGCAAAGAGAAGCAGGCAGACAGTAAGCAAGTCACAGCCGTGGTAGGCAGGGCTGAGAGGTGGAGGAGAGCAGCTGTGGGTGGAGCACTTCAGTGGCACGGGGGGTGGGCAGCATCTCACACACGGCACTGCTCTTACAGCTCTTTTCTGGCATGCCAAGGCATTTATTTGTCTCACAGTCTTTTATCTCCCCCCCCCTTCTCTTTAGGAGCCCAGGGCAGCATGCTGCTTCTCCCTTCCCCATTTTATCCTTACAACAAGCCTGAGAAGTAGGTTAGGGCAGAGGTGTCAAACTCATTTGTTATGAGGACCGGATCTGACATGAATGTCACTTTGTTGGGCCGGGCCACGCGTGCTATCAAAGGTCATGCCAGGTACCGGAGATATAAACTTTGTAAAGGACACAGGCAAACCCAGTTAACAATATTATTTTTTACTCAAAATACAAACATGCCCAAAACATTAACATTCTTACGGTATTTCCCTAAAGCATCTCCCTGATGCCCACCTGCCCACTTCCACTGCCTGTTACTCGTTAGCACTGGGACAGTGCACAAGAACATAAGGCACAGCTTCTGTCATCCAGCAACAATCAGTTGCTCGCAGGCTGGATAAGAGTCCTGGATGGGCCAGTTCCAGCCCACGGGCCGTATGTTTGACATCCCTGGGTTAGGGTGAGCGAGGCAGAGACTGCCCCCCCCAGTCACCCTGTGAGCTTCATGGCAGAATGGGGATCTGGGCCCAGGTCTCCTCCCAGGTTCTAGTGCCCCACCCTGGCACAAGCCTTACGTTCTAGCCTCCCAAGAACCCTCGTGAAGTGAGTTAGTAACATTCCCGTTTTTCAGACAGCCAACTGAGGTTGGGGAGCAATGGAAACAGACCGCACCAATTAAGACTAATGTTTATAAATTAATCCGATTTACTCATGTCATTCCAGTCATACAATCTCTACCTCTCAACCTGTTTTGAAAATTGCATTGTTCAGTTTTGCTACTTTGGTTTTTTTGTAGCAGCAGCTGGGAATAACAACTGATTACAGAAGTGTTGGGGTTCCGGAAGCAACACGCGGAGCAAGGGAACAGGAACTGTACTAGGTGTCAAAATCCCACCATGTGGTCTAGAAAGTTGCTCTTTAAAATTAAAAAAAGGCTGATCATGTGACTTCTGCAGAAAAACAAACTATTCTGCTGCTTGTAGTGCGAATATTCTTAATATATCTCCCTGATTCCAGCGCGGGGGGGGGGGGGGCATGTTCTACCAGAAAACTATCACACAGGATTCAGCACCCCATCATTTCACTGGGGCCTGTGCAAAAATGTAGGCCTTCCTTGCTTAAGGATGCTAAATTCACAAGGAGCTTGCAAAACATTCTGCATTGAAGGGATTCGGCCACTTTCCCCTCATCAGCTTACCATCCCAGATGGCTTGACACATGTGCCTTGCGTGGCCATGCTTCACAGACAACCTCCCTCCCCTTCCTGGAGAGAGCCACGGGGAGGGGAGGGGAGGTGGCCTGGCCGCCTGGGCCATCTCACCTGTGTAGTGGCTCAGCTCCTTCCTCTTCTTCCGGCGACAATAGATCCACACACTGAAGCACATCAGGATGACCCAGCAGGCCCCTCCAATGCCAGCGATGAAGGCTGGCTGCTTCACCACATCGGTGATCTGCTCGGCAAGGCTCACGCTATCCCCGTTGCTCATGGACACCGAGCCCTGGTCTGGCGAGGGCTCTGCCGTGGGCAGAAAAGGCAAAGAGCATCTGATTAAAGGAGGCAACCTGAGCAACGCTTGTCATCCGTGAGGACTAGTCACGTGCATGGGAGCTGTGCCAGTTCAGACTGCAGGTGGGGCTTACGTGATAGAATTCCTCTTGGTGGAAAACAATCCCCTCCATATAGAAAGTGAGCAGGTCTGGGAAGTGAGGACTCCTCTCTATAACATGCTCATTTTTTAACCTGTGGGGAATATCTGTTGTCGGAGGAATGGCCAGTCATTCCTGCAGTCTCCAGTGGTGCAGCACACAGGAAGAGCTGCAAAGACAATGAAACTCAGGACATGGGGCAGAAGAAAACAGGCACCGTGCCTTCACATCCTACAGCAGTAACTTCCTTCCCTTCATCCAGCTACGTGACCAAGGGCTGCCTTCAAATCAGCATCTCTGACACCTCCACGTTTGGCAAGACTGCTGTGAGAACAAGAGAGTCCTCCGATGCCCCACGCAGGAAGCTGCCTAATCCTGAGTCAGACCCTTCTGGGTCTATCAAGGTCAGTATTGTCTGCTTAGACTGGCAGAGGCTTTCCAGAATCTCAGACAGTGGACTTTCACATCACCTACTGCCTGGGCCTTTTAACTGGAGTTGCCAGGGATTGAACCCAGGACCTTCTGCATGCCAAGCAGATGCCCTATCACTGATCCACAGCCCCTCCCCATGTTCATCTATTACTGCTCACAACAGAAATGTAAAAAAGCAACAGCCCTGCGCTAGGTTTGGCAAGGAACAGTAAGTGAGGGCCAGACTGGGCTGGGCATTCTGTCCAGGTAAGAAGAGGAACCACCAGATTTTCTGCTGAACAGAAACCCCAAAGGCAGACAGCCACTTCTCAGATCTTGTGGAGAGGAACCAGGGGGTAAGGTTCTGAGGCCTGTGGATGACCTATGGAGTGGGGTCAGATTGCAGCCCAAGTGGCATGAAGATGGGGGTGGCCCTTTTTTGCCCAGGGGCCCCCTGGCTTCTCCATGGTCCCATCTGTCCTTTGCCAGCCAGACAGTTGGCCATAATCAGTGACAGATTTGGCTGTCTTTGGAAAGTATAATTCCACCCCAAACAATAAGGATCAGGTGGAACTTTGCAGGGATAATGGAATCCCTCTCTGGGCAGGGGAGGGGAAAGGGACAAGTGTGATTGTAGGGAGCAGCCGGGCTATGAGAGAAGGCGTCGTCTTTTGTAAATCCCGACATCTATTTTTCCATTTATGGCTGGGAGGAAGGAACCAAAAATGGCTGAGAGCCGTCTGGAGGCTTCTTTAATGCAAAGCCTTGAGCCTGCCCCAGTTGCAGGCTGCAATCTGGACCAGGGGGTCAAGGGAGCAGGCCCCTCCTCCCATCACTGCCACAGCCAACCACGTCCAGCACAGCTCCAGACGTAACCTGAGCAGCTGTGGCAAGGATGGGCAGGGGCTCCTCCCTCATTTGTGCCATCCAGGCTGTTGCCTGCACTGCCCTGGGGTGGAGCAGGAAGCAGCACGTTCGTGGAGTCTGACCTAGCCCTGGTATGAAGCCAGGCAAGAAGAAGAAGGGAAGAGATTGGATTTATACCCCGCCCTTTACTACCCAAAGGAGTCTCAGAGCTGCTTACAGTCTCCTTTCCCTTCCCTTCCCCACAACAGACATCCTGCGAGGTAGGTGGGGCTGAGAGAGCTCTCCTGAGAACTTCCCTTGAGAGAACAGCTCTGAAAGAGCTTGTGACTGACCCAAGGTCACACCAGCAGGTGCAAGTGGAGGAGTGGGGAATCAAACCCGGTTCTCTCATATTAGAGTCCACGCTCTTAACCACTACACCAAACTGGCTCAAGTCTTGCGATTGGCTTTCGTACTGATGTTTGGGTAGGAGGGTGCAAGGGAGGCCCAGAGGGGGTCCCACGGAATCTCTAGGCAGCCCTGGGCCACGTTCCCTTCCACGCAGCATTGGGCCCCGGGTCTCCAGCCTATCTTTGCTCTTGGCTGCTTGGACGAGTCCGGGATACTCACTGATCTGTATGGTGACGGGTGCACTCCTCACACCGATGCCTGCGCTGGTGGCTGCGGCCACTTCTGTGCGGTAGAGCATGCCCGCCACCAAGCCCTGCAAGACTGTTGACCGCAACGTGCCGTCCACCGTCTTGTTGATGTGGTAACGAGATTCATTGCCTAGACACCAAACCTGCCGCAACATGAAGACTGTATTTGCTTATTTATTGACTTAATCCTGCATCTTTTCGCCATCGCGGTTAAGTCCACATACACATTCTGATCAATGGCCAAGGTGGTGTCCTCGGGCAAAGCAGACTCCCCACAGCCACCTCCCAGCATCCACTGCGGCTCTAGCTGTAGCCAGGACCACAAGGCCTTGCAGACCACTTTGGAGTTCTCAAGACCCGGGGACGGGGGGTGGGGGGGGTGGTACTCTTCCTTACCCGGTAATCCTGGATGATGCCGTTCTGCTCGTCAGGAGGGGGTGGCTCCCACGATACGCTGATGCTGGTGCTGTTGCTGCTCCCCACAGTTACAACGGTAACTGCCTGAGGAGGGGCACTAGGAGCTGGGCAAGAGGGAATAAAATGACTTTATTGTTCAGAGGGAAGGGGCCGTGTGGCATTCGGAGACCGGCGCTCTGAGTTTTGGAATGCCACAAAAAATTGTGCCAAGGACATGCTGAGTTACTGGAAGGTGATGAAAGGAAAGGTCACCGGCAATTTCAAATTTTATCAGCCTTCAGAGTTACGCTTTTAAATGAGTTTTGAATAGGTGCTCCCAAAAAGGAACCCCGGGGTATGTTCTCCTTGTGATGGTGCTAAAGGTTACTACAATCAAATCTCCACCTCCCCCAGCTCTTCTGTGGAACTATAGCTCTTGGGTGTCCTGATCCACAGGATGTGTCTAGGGCGGCCAACTTCCAGGTGGAGTCCACAGATCTCCCAGAATTACAACTGATCTCCAGACAACAGATACGAGTTCCCTTGGAGAAAATGGCTACTTTGGAGGTTGGATTCGATGCCATTAGAATTATACCTTGCTGTGGTCCCTTCTTGTCCCCAAATCCCAGACCCTATCCCCAGAATCTCCAGGAATTTCCCAATCTGGAGTTGGCAACCCTAGCCATGGCACTTAAACAAGGTTTGAAACTGGTTTTAATTTGTACAGTGTGGACATATTATTGTGCCTGAACAACAGGAACAAAATGCAGGAGTTTTGCTTATTGGTGCTCTCTACCCTTGCCCTCCCTCAGAATCTCTGTGCCTTCAGAACAGAGATTCTACCCAAAGGAGTCTCAGAGCGGCTTACAAACTCCTTTCCATTCCCCTCCCCACAACAGACACCCTGTGAGGTAGGTGAGGCTGAGAGAGCTCTGACAGAACTGCCCTTGAGAGAACAGCTCTGACAGAACTATGGCTTGCCCAAGGTCATCCAGCAGCTGCAAGTGGAGGAGTGAGGAATCAAACTCAGTTCTCCCACATTAGAGTCCACGCACTTAACCACGACACCAAAAACTACACTACACCAAACCACTACACCAAAATAACTGAGGAACATAAATACTGAGATAGCTACAGGCATAATTTGCTCCTGACTTCTATGTGGTAGGTGTACAACTAATTTTAGCTTCCAAGATGACAATTAAGGTTGCATAAAACCCTTCAGGATTCCACAGCCGCTCCAGAGACAGAGAATGCCCATCTACATCAAACCAAGTGCCCATCTTGGTAGTAAGCCTGCTGGCACTTGCCAACACAGACAAGGGAGAAAGAGGGGCTCTTTCCTACAAGTTTTCAATCTTGCATGGTCTATGTTTGTTCTGATGAGCATCCTGTGGTTTGCCCATTTGTTTACATTGGAAGTGCTTTGCTGGGTCTGATCAAGGGGCAGTTAGTTCTCCATTATTCACAAAACTTCCTACAACTGTCCTGGGATGGCGTATTCCCACTGGGGGTGGGAGATCTCCACCGGACTGCCAGCAGGAGAATTTTTTTTAAAAAGCTGTTAGTGACAGCTTGATGTCACTTCTGGGTTTTCCCAAAAAGTGACATCACACCTCTGCAGAAATTGCTGGAAACTCTGATGTGTTTTTTTACCGTTGAGTTACCAGTGATTCCCAGAGATGTGTGGTATCACTTGTGGGGTTTCCCGGGAAGTGATATCAAACCATCGCTGACGGCTGTCCCTTGGACCCCTTCTGGTCCTAATTTGGTTCTAGGTGATCTACTGTCGGTCCAAAATCCACTATCTCCCCCTCCTTAGAGCATTAACAATTATGAATTCGCCTATCTCACTGCTAGCATCTGTCCTTAGAGACAACAGATTTTGGCCTTACACACCGTACCTGTTTGCAGTCTGGGGAAACAACACGATTTATTCTTACAGTCTAATGGCATAATTAATGATGGCTTCATTTGTTACACTGACTACAATGCTGGAGGAGGGCTCGTCTTACAATATACGCACTTACGAATACTCAGTAAAAGGCTTCTCAGTCAACCTCTCCCAGTCCCTCCCGGGATAAGTCAGAGGAGCTGACGAAAAATTCAGTTTTGTTTTTTGCTGGACAAGCTCCCTTCCCAGCCAGCGCGTACCTTCCTCTGGGGTGCGCACGACCAGGACTTCGCTGTCCATGCCCTGGAACTCATCGAAATATGGGCGTATTTTGATCTCGTATTCTTGGCCCTTGTGCAGCTCCACCAGGACAGTGCTTCGTTCAGTGGGTGACTTCACATCCTGCACCAGCCAGGCGCTGCTCTTGGGCCGGTACATCACTCGGTAGCCTTGGATGAACTGAGCCTGGCGGTCCACCTGAACGACAGGAAGACACACCAGTGAATGCTTGGACGCGACACCTGTCGTCTCAGGCCACATGTCTTCTCACCCACCCATTCCTTCTCTCTGCTTCCCAACTTCCTGCTGTACTTCTCTCATTTCTCTGCCCCCACCACAAATTCTTGCCTCCCTGCCCTGCCATCAGTTTTATCATTATCACTTTGCCTCTATTTCCACAAACATCTTTACGCATTTCTTTTACACTTTTTTGCCCCGCACCATTCCCCTTTGCTGTAACCTCTGGAGCTGACACAGGAGCCACCTTTCCTCCCGGCTTGCAATAAAGGACTGGATTTCAATTGTTTAACATATAGAGCCCACCTGTATCCTTCTTAGGGCATCTCTACACTTTAGACACTGATGTAAGAACAGTTCTTTCTCCCTAAAGGAGGGCTCCCCAGCATGGTGCCCACCAAACCTTTGCAAGGTGTGGATGGGGCCAGGTGGGGCTCTTGCCTATCATGGAATTATTAGGGGATAATTGGGGATTACTAGGAAGGGAATTGAAAACAAATCAGCCAGTATCATAATGCCCCTGTATAAACTGATGGTGGGACCTCATTTGGAGTACTGTGTACAGTTCTGGTCACCACACCTCAGAAAGGATATTATAGCATTGGAAGAAGTGCAGAGGGGGGCAACTAGAATGATAAAAGGGTTGGAACACTTTCCCTGTGAAGAAAGGTTAAAGCACTTGGGGCTCTTTAGCGTGGAGAAACGACGGCTGAGGCGTGACATGATCAAGGTTTATAAGATTATGCATGGGACAGAGCAGGTAGAGAAAGAACTAATTTTCTCCCTTTCCCACAATGCAAGAACTCGTGGGCACTCCATGGAATTGCTGAGCAGTTGGGTTAGAACAGATAAAAGGAAGTACTTCTTCACCCAAAGAGTGATTAACACGTGGAATTCACTGCCACAGGAAGTGGTGGTGGCTACAAGCATGGACGGCTTCAAGAGGGAATTGGATAAACATATGGAGTAGAGGTCCATCAGTGGCTATTAGCCGCAAGGTATAGATAGAACCTCTCAGTCTGGGGCAAGTGATGCTCTGTATTCTTGGTGCTTGGAGGGAGGGCAAAAGTGGGAGGGCTTCTGGTATCCTGGCCCCACGGGTGGACCCTCCTGATGGCACCTGGTATTTTTGACCACTGTGTGACAGAGTGTTAGACTGGATGTTAGACTGATCCAACATTGGCTTTTCTTATGTTCTTAACAGGCCTTTGGAGATCTGACCAGCTGTGCAGATTAATGTTGCTTCGACGGCAGCAACATTGGTTTCATTCCATCTATCTCCTCTTTTCCAGCACATTGCATAAAATACTCCTCTTCCCCCTGCACTTGGACTTCCTCTGGGTGTGTGCGTGGTTCTGCCTCCCACCACAGCCATTTTGTGGTTGCGCCCACCACTTTGTGTCACAATTCCAACCTTGTCTCCATGCTCGAAAAGACTGGAGACCCCCACCCTTGAGATGCCTGGGATTGTAGTTCTGGGAGGGTGCGTGTGCTGAGATCAGGCAATTCTTAGCAGCCACGCCTACCCAGAATTATTTTTACTCCCACACATATCAACTATGACAGTTAAATTAGTACAGAGCCTGTACAAAATCTGTAGCACAGGCATACACATGCTCTGCCTTTATTATTCCCTGCCTTGTCTTTGTGCTTCTCTTTGAAAAATGATTCCGCATATGTAACACACTAGACATCAGGCCACGGCATCACACTTGTGGTTCCCAACCCCTTTCCTGGGTAATCAGTGCTCCAGATTACCCCGATTCCTTCGCAGCTCTCTGATCTCTATTGACCAGGGCCAGCTGTACCGGGAAGCAACATGGAGCACACAAATGTTGGGTGACATTTTTCCATTTCCAATTTTCATCTCTGTGTGTCATTTACTAAATGTACCCTTGTGAGTGTTCAGCTGCAAAAATACTGAAGCCCCATATTGCCGGTGGCTTTAATAAACTTCTGTTAAGTAGACCTTCACTACTCATGGAATTGCAGCTTGTGATTTCACTTATTTGGGGACCGCGGTCAAACTCCAGGATGCGGTCTCCAGCCTGTTTTCACTCCCACGGCTACATCCCCCTCATTGTTACATTTTGTGGGAAATGTGGCTGCTTTTCTAGTGGGAGGCAGCAGATGCCCTGACTCCCAGCAGTCATGGATTTCCCCATTTGTGGTGATCCCAGGAACTGCTGTCCTGACCGGGATGGCTCAGGCTAGCCCAGTCTCATCAGATCTTGGAAGCTAAGCGGGGCGGGACCTGATTAGTACATGGATGGGGGGACTGACAAGGAACTCCAGGGTTGCTACAGAGAGGCAGGCAATGGCAAATCACCTCTGTATGTCTCTTGCCTTGAAAACCTTACAGGGTCGCCATAAGTCAGCTGCGACTTGAAGGTTCTTTCCACCAATTATGCAGTTCAGCTGCATCTTTGTTGTCTAGCCCCTTCATCAAGCCACCCACTGATTACCCCACCGTCTCATTTGGGAGAAGGGTCAGGAACCCCAAGGGTACTCACGGTCCATGTCACTTGGATGGTGGTGGAGGTGAGGATGACGGGCTCCTGCAGCTGGATCACAACCTCGCCGAGTTCCTTTTGCACCTGCCTGTGATCTACTCCCTGCCGGGTGGGACTCACATCTGCCAAACCAGACAAGACAGGAGCTGAGCAAGACCAAGGCAAGAGAATGCTTCTCCGGCACTCTCTTTTGCAGACAGAAGCACTGTTCAAGGTAGCTGGCCTTGGAAGGGCAGGACTTGCAGCACCAGAAACTACCCAAACCTTTATTCTGGTGGAAACTATCGGGGAGGTAGCCAGGCTATAAAGAGAGCCAAAGACAAGTAAGTCAAATAGTTTGGGGAAGCTGAACATAACGGAGGGGCACAGCGGGAATGAAACTGCGAGCCAGGGTGACTTAAGAGGTTGAGGCACTGGAATGAGGTCATGGAGATACAGGTTCAGTTCCTGATTCTGCCATGACGCTCACAGGATGGTAGTGGTTAAGCAATGCTGTGGAGTTTCATGAACAAAAATTCTACTTTCTGAGCTCCAGGCATTAAAGTTGTGAGTGAGCGGTTTGGCTACTGCCAAATCCTTCCTGAGCTAAGACAAAAATCTGTGAGCTGGAGGCTAAAAAACTGTGAGCTAGCTCACACTAACTCAGCTTAGAGGCAACACTGGTTAAGAGTGGTGGACTCTAATCTGGAGAACTGGGTCTGATTCCCCCACATAAAGCCAGCTGGGTGACCTTGAGTCAGTCACAACTCTCTCAGGGCCCTCTCAGCCCCACCTACTCACAGTTAGCATTCCCTCTAAGCTGAGTTCGCATGAGCTAGCTCACAGTTTTTTAGCCTCCGGCTCACACATTTTTGTCTCCGCTCAGGAAGGGTGGCTCCAGAGCAAACTAATTTATGCAGCAGCCAAATTGCTCGCTCACAACTTTAATGCCAGTAGCTCACAGAGTAGAATTTTTGCTCACCAGACTCCACAGCTTAGAGGGAGCATTGCAGTCACAGGGTGTCTGTTGCAGGGAGGGGAAGGGAAGGCAATTGTAAGTTGCTCTGGGACTCCTTCGGGTAGTGAAGGGCGGGGTATAAAACCATTCTTCTTCTTCTCTCTGTCAATCTTTTATCTCTCAGACGAACTGACCTCACAAGGTGGTTGTGATGACAAATGGGAGAGGGAAACACTGTCCTGAGCTCCTTGGAGGGAGGCCAGCTTTTAAATAACTCTAATAAACTACATTAATAATTAGAAGGACCCAAGTGACCCTGGACTGCACAGCATTGGGAACCTTCTTGATTTCTCCTTGCTACTTTCTGTCCGCGATCATCCAAAAAGCTTGGGAGTTCAAAAGCCAGTCCGGCCCTCTTAAAAAATGGCCCAGGTTGTAACTGCAAAAAAGCCACAGAAGAGCCCTGCGCTGAATGAGTGGAGAGACTTTTGGCACACAGTGTTGATTAATAAGCAAAAAAATTATAATAGACTCTGGGAAGGTATGAAAATTAATTGGCTGTCATCTTTGGAGTACTGGTGCATATTTGTGATTTAATGGAACACAGTTAAACTACCTGAAAATCTGAAGCCTTCGCTATTATTTAAGATAGAATGCATTGATTCTGACACTATTTATCTTTTAAAAAGCTTTCCTTTTTCTTTGTTTTGTGATTCTATTTTATATGTGTGTATGTGTGTGTATTAAATACATGATAGGAGCACACGCCTTTGTAGTTTAGGGAGAAAAAAACTGCACCAAGAGAACAGAAATGCTACAACCAGTATAAACCATATAAAACAAACACATTATAAATGTACATGCTTAGTTTTGCGTATTTGTTCACTTTGAGAGGGGACAACCGTTATGAGGGGCACTGAGGCATCCACTCAGCCCTGTAGCCAGGAATTTATTTGTTGGGGGGGGGGGGCTCTGGATTCACAGGGGGGCACTAATTAAATGTAAATTAAATTTAAATAAGGAGCAGGGGAAGCATAGGGAGTGGGGGGAGGGAGAGTGGAAGCTACTCACCCACTGTGCCTGTGTGATCATGTGACCCATCAGGGGAGGGGAGGGGAGGGGAGGGGGAGGGGAGGGAAAGCTTGCGCTGCCACGCCGGCCCAAAGTGATTCCTGTAAAAGGAATCACTTTGGGCCAGCCCCACAAGGCCAGGTATTTCTCTGGAGTGCTACCTTGCCTCTTAATCCGCACTGGTCCTTGTAATCCCTCCTTCTTCTTACTCTGTCGTCCCCCCTCCCCCGCCCACTAATGGGAGAAGGGAGGATTACAAGTGCCAGTGCAGATTTAGAAAGGCAAAGTACTTTTCGGGGAGGGGGGACGGAGGGAGGCAGCAGAGGGGGTGCTAAAGATTCGATAGGGGGCCAGGCCCATAGCTACAGTGGGGCATCCCAGGGCTAGCCCCCCCCCCCCCCACTTTCTGGCAAGGTCCCACAACTCCCCATCCAGCCCAGGGCATTATGGTCTTCTCCCCCCTGGGAGCACAGCTCTATCCGAGGGCCTCTGGGGAGGGAGGCAGGCAGGCTAGATGCTCATAGTGGCAGCAGGAGGGAGACTCCAACTTGCTGGTGGCTGGACCGGAGACCAGCGCAGCGCGGCATTAATCAAATTAGCCAGCGCCCCCTAAGGAATTCAAATGCCCCATGACTTAAAAAATCCTGGCTACGGACCTGTAGGGGGCACCACCCTTTGCGCCCCCCACTGGCTATGGCCCTGCACCCACTCCTCAATGAATGTTCATATGCTGCAGAAGTGGGAAACCGCATTCTCTCTCTCTTTGGGCTCTATCCACCGATTCTGATTTCATTCTCCTGCCTATGTAGAGCAGCCTTACTCAGATCCACAGCCTCCCCCCCCCCCCCCGCCATTTGTCTGAGCCCCGCACAATCACGTTACAAGGCCATACTCTTGGCAATCGGCTAGCAACTGGGCCATTCCTCTGCCCCCATGGATTGCAGTAAAGTGTAACTATTTACTCCCCTCCCCTCCCCCCTCTGTTTGTGCCCTGGAGACACCGATCTGTTTGCTTCTATGAGCCGTTCTACAAATTTCATGCAAATGTAAAATTGTAGATCAATGGTCCTGATTTGGTTTAAAAATCAATCTGGAATGCATGATGGATGGCAGCAGCAGAAGAAGAGAAGATGCAGGCAGGAGGGGGTATTGAATCCTTTCCCATCTCCCTCTCCTCTGCTCTAAATTGCCTCTTTAACTGGCTTTACTCTCTTGTGTGCCAAATCCAGCAGGGGAAATTCTGTGAGAAGGTGGAGGAATTCAGACTAGGAAAATGATTGGCATGGAAAGCATTAAGCCCACCTCCCCATATGCCTTCTCTGCTGTTAATGGCAGCCTCCCCAAAGCTGCTTTTCAAGCAAGTAAAACAAAACAAAGAGGGTTAGTGTGAATCTCGGATCTCAGATTTCATCATTTACTGCTCACACAATCTCAGTTTTGTAGCCGCAAAAGCTAGAAACTCCCCCCGCCCCGAGCAAACTAAACATCATAGGACACTGAAGTGTTTCAACACTAGGCCTGTGTAAGTTCAGATGCATAACTGCAAAGGACACGGGCCCATGAAAGGAAGCTTCTCTTGCTTCCATCCTGATGAAAGCAATCCCTGAGTGCACATTTCAGTTTCTTAAGATCTAGGCCGATAGGGCACATACAGCTGCCCATACTGAGTCAATGCGACGTCGTGGTTAGAGTGCTGGACTAGAACCTGGAACACCCAGGCCAGACCCCACTCTGCCATGGCCAAATTCCGAAGCCCCAGGTCACCTCACCTTGTGTGCGGACTGGCTCCGAGACAGGGCTGGGGTCGCTCAGGCCATACATGTTGACAGCCCGTATGAGGAAGAGGTAAATGGTGTTGGGGTTCAAGCCGCTGACGGTGTGTTTCTCCACCTTCACGTTATCGGCTACTGTCTGCCACGTGCTCCCCGACGACTGACTGCAATGGAACAGAGACGGCATGAGATGGACGCTCAGTCTTCCCACCCCCAGGCATGGCTGCCTGAACAGAAGAAGCTGACTCACAGAGATTCAGGCCTGGAGCTCATTTTGTCAGGGCAGACCAGCAGTGGCCATCCCAGCTCTCCAGCTCAGGTTTTAAAACAAAACTTTTGCAGTCCTAATGGTTGAGATCCAAGGAATTCAATCTGGGACTGCTCTCTAGGGGAGAAGGGAGAGCTATGGCGATTTGGGTAGGCTTGGAGGGGAGCTGAGTAGTGGGGGAATTTAGCCTGTGGGTCTGCTCTGTGGCAGGCAAGGAGATAGAAGTCAGAGCCAGTGTGGTGTAGGGGTGAAGGGTGTCGGACTAGCAGCTGGAAGACTCAGGTTTGAATCCCCACTCTTGCCACTGAACCTCGCTGGATGAACTTGGGCCAGTCACACTCTCTCTGCCAAGCCTTCCTCACAGGGTTGTTGGGAGGATAAAACAGAGGAGAATGATGTAAGCCACTTTGGGTCCCCCACTGGGGTGAAAGGCAGGGTATAAATAAAGTAAACAAATAATATGAGAGCAAAGCTCTTGACTCACCTGACTATGTGGGCCCCTGGAATTCCGTCTCCCTATTTTCCCCTCTCAAGAGTCCTGTAAGCTTACTACCCCCCCAGTTTGTCTCTGGGCCTGTTCCAGACTACCAGTTTTGAACTCTAATTCTAAAAAAAAGGTTGTTGTGTATATAAACTTGCCCACCGCAGATCCTTTCCTAAGTCCCTAATCTGCATCTCCCACAGTCTGTAATGCAGTGGGTTGCTCTAAAAGACAGGGCCTTTTTCGTGCTGGCACCTGCTCGGTGACCCTCCTTCTCTAGTGAGACCTCTCAAGTGGGTTCAGATGGTACATGAACGCACAATTACTTTAGAGGACATTTGGGACTGCTGATCATTACTAGCCTGATGGCTTTGCTGCATTTCCATTTGGTACTTCCTTCACAGGAATGAAATTTCATTTCTAAGCCTACTGTATGCGTTGCTATAAGCTGCCTTGGGAAAGGCGGGGGGGATCTAAAACAGCTGTACAGCTTGGAAAAATGGGGGGATTTAATAGGCATGGCACATCAGTTGCTGCTGAGGTTCCCCAGTTCACTGCACTTCCCATTGCCAGTATCCTCTTGAGCCATGGCTCGGAATCCCGAATTGCTCTCTCTCTCTCTCTCTCTCTCTCGAGAGAGCCAGGGAAGAGTGACGGATTCATTAAGTGTTTATGAACATGTCTAAGGTGAGCCTGCCCAACCAATAAGTGACATTTAAGAGAGCAGGGGAAATGCATTCTTTTATTATTATCCCGTTGTTCTTCCACTGTGACACTCAGTGAGTCAGGGTGGTGTGGTAATTAGAGTGTCCTACTAAGATCTGGGATACCTGAGTTTGAATACCCACTTGGCCACGGAACCCTGGGGGACCCTGGGCCAGTCACCCACTCTGAGCCTGACTCACCCCACAGGGGCATTGTGAGGATAAAATAATGGAGGGGAGAACGATGGAAGCTGGTTTGGGTCCCCATTAGGGAGAAAGGGGGGCTTTACATGAAGTAAACAAATAAAGCACACCGGCTTCCTAGGGACAGTCCCCATCCAAGCACTGACTAGATCTGGACTTGCTGAGCTTCACTCAGGGAAGGGCTGCCAAGTCCCCCCGGGGGGAGGCGGGAATTCCCCCACTAAATGGGTCCCCAATCCGCTGGTCCGGATTCAGCCGGCAGGAGAACCCCAAACCCAAAATGGCCACATTAGGCCGACGTGCTCGGCACGATGATGTTGCCTGGAAGTGATGTCATCAGATCGGGCATGTCGCAGGGCGACGCTCTAGCAATTGCCCTGAAAACTCTATGGTACCATAGAGTTTTTAGGGCAATTACCACAGCGTCACCCAGTGATGTGCCTGGCGTGATGACGTCACTTCCAGGCAACGTCATCGTGCCGTGCGCGCGCTGCATGCATGTGCATGAGGGTCCTGGACTCCCCTGCTCAGATGCGTAAGTGACTTGGCAACCCTAACTCAGGGTGCTGCATTTTGGGCCTTCAAACTGTAGTCTGGATTTCCAGTCTTGCAATTGCACATCCCTGGGTGTTGTGTCCTTGTTGCGTTATCACAATAATTTGCAACTGGACGGTTGTCTCCGCACAGGAAAATCTGGTTGCAATTTTTTGCAATGAGATCACAATATCCACTGAGGTGTGGAAGCAGCCCCAGTCAGAAGAGCAGCTTTGAGTGGACTCTGCCCTGGTCCCTTGTTTTAGAAATCAAAGGTTGGATCCTCAGGAGAGCCAGGCGGGCAGGAAGTGTTGTCAGCATTGCTGATCAGAGTTTTCAAGGTCCAGAATCTAAAGGTGGCCTGATTGACAACATTTTTTTTTTTTTGCCGCAGGCTCAGCTTGGGAAGTAAACAGGAAGCTGGACCCATGCCAGGTTTATTCATTCCGAAAATGAAATGTTGTTGTTTCCAGGATGCCGGGCTTCCTGTGGTCTGTACAAGAGTGTGGGGGCGGGGGGTGGGGAGTGGTCCAATCTGCCCCTTCTTGCAAGACTTGAGTCTGCAGTCAACAAAGGCTGGAATGTCAGAAAAATGTTCTATGGGGATACTGAAGACCAGAGAACTGCAGATTGGCTGAGATATGCCGTTTCACTGGTTTGCCGGAACACACATTAAAAACCATTTACATACCCAAGTGCCAGCAAGTTGCAACCAACTTTGGCGACCCTAGCAAGGGGCTTTCAAGGCAAGTGAGAAGCAGAGGTGGTTTATTTATTTGATTTGATTTCTAGCCCTCCCTCCCCTGCACAGCAGGATCAGGGTGGGTTACAACAGCATAATGAGACAATATGATACCATAGCTAACAACATAAATATAAACAATCATTAAAACCCAAATGTAAACATCAATCAATAATAACAGTCGCATAGTAATCAATGGCACAAATTGATACCTCTGCTCCTGGATAGACTCCACATATGCGCACAACAGAGAAGAACAATACAAGATGGAACCAAGCAGGGGGAGGCCAATACTGATAGATCTCCACCACCTCAACCACAGGCTTGGTGGAACACCGCCATTTTACAGGCCCTGCAAAACATTATTAAGCCTAGCAGGGCCCGGATCTCTCTTGGGAGAGTGTTCTACCAGGCCGGCGCCAGAGCTGAAAAGGCTCTTTGAGGGACATACTAGGAGAGACGGTCCTGAAGGTATGTTAGTCCCAGACTGCTTTAAAGTTTAAAACCAGAACCTTAAACTTGGTATTCAATGGTGAGCCAGTGCAGCTGGCGGAGCACTGGTTGTATATGGGCTCTTCGTGGTATTCCTGAGAGGACACGTGCCATTGCTAGAGTCTTCCTTAATGGTCCCCAACTCAAATACCAATCCTGCTTCGCTTCTGAGCTCTGACAAGACTGGGCTACACCATGTTTGTTGCCTTCCCTCCCTAAAGGCAACTTCACGCCCTCTTTAACTCTGCATCTCCGTAATGCTGCGTGCACACCCATGCGCAAAGACAAGCCTAGTGCCAGCTTGCCCAGTGATTTACAGCGCATTCCCAACTGCCTCAATGTTTGCGAAATTTCTCTCTGCTAACCCAGCCCCTCTGCCACCTGCGCTCCCCCACAAATCTCCAGCTCCGGAGCAGATGGCTCCGAGGTAGGTTGGCCCAAGTCCTTAAGCCATGCGAGAAAGCAGTGTTTGCCTTTGCTCATGGGGCACCTCAGCAACCCGGCTGCCGAAAGGAAGAATCTGAGCCACGGGCCGTTCAGTGGCCTGCCGTCAGCAGGGAATGACAAACAGGGGCTTAATAGGGATTCACTGGGGTGACCTACTGCCCAGGAACGTGCTGACAGCAAAACATTTGCCCAGCTGCTTGCTTCTGCTCCCATGACCTCCAAAACCCTCCTCCAGACAGCCTCGCCGGGGCTGATGAAGCAGAAAAAGATTCAGTGCTTTGCAACGCCAAAGCAGTCTCGACACAAAACAAGATTCAGAAATTGTCATCCTCGGATAACAGGCTAACATGAACAAGAACACACGCACGCCGCCGACTATCGGCAGGTCATTTATAGGTCGCTGCGGTCCTCTAGGGAACTGTGATCTCTACCTGTAAAAAACACAACACGACGGCTCCTGTTTACGTGACTGCTTAGTGAGTGAAACACTTGAGCGCTAACTGCAGACTCTTAATGCACTCCAGTCTTTGATTCACCACTTACATGTTGTACAGGGAATTAATGAGCATTGTTATCCCCAGGATAAGAAACTACAGAAACAGCCCTGAGTCTGGCTTGTCTGAACCAGAGTCTTCTAAGATGTCCAGAGACTCTTCCAAGCTCCACGCCTGCCTCATTGCGATGTGCAACAAACACAAGCTTCTAAGCTACTCCCCCAAAGAGGAAACCTGTCCAGGTAAACAGATTCTTCCCTACAAAATGTAATGATCATAAAATGAAGGGGACTACAGTAGCTGAAGCTGCTCCCCATAAATAAGCTCTCCTTATTATCTTACATTGTCTCAGTTCTGAAGCCTTAAAGGCATGAAGGCATGTGGCTGGAGCTGGGTTGGACTCTAGCTCCACAAGCCAGTAGGTATCAAAAGACCAGAAGGGGCATGCGTGTGTGCCCCTGCACGAGTGAGCCAAAGGAACCAAAGGGCCAAGAAGGGAGCTGAGGCAGAGGGACCTCCGGATTGTGGCAGTGACTTATTTGCTCTTGCTTGAATAAAAAGTAACCCCCTACATCCTGATTCACTTGAAAGAATACGTATTGATTAAAGATGCATATAATGAACTGCACAAGCAACCCTGGGATCACACACTCAATGGAGTCAGAGCCGGCATTATGTTCAATGTGACCTCAGCAGGAATCGTAACACATACAGAGTGATGTTTTGAGAGAGATTGTTCAGGAGTTATAATTGGAATAGCCAGTGCTGCAAAGACACAGTAGGACTGGCTCATTTTCAAAGGGTTACCTCCCACCTCCTTTCTGTAGCGCTCTCTCTCTCTCTCCCCCCCCCTCTCTCTCCTGGCTCACAGCTTCTACAAATTTACAATGCTCATCAATACACTTTTCTTCTACTGCATATCAAATGGGGGAAATCTGGGAGAAGATACAACGTTGCTTTGGACAGGCCTCTGGAGAGGCAGGATATATACTTTCTAAGCAAATAACCAAGCAAGCCAGGAAAACCAGTCATGATAGAAGATAACTATTCATAGGAGGTGATGCCTGATTTGAGAGAGAGTGTGCAATATTATGTATGGACCAGCTACCCAGTAATGTCTTCACAAATTGGCAGAGCTCGTGAGGAATAAGAATCTGCTTTAGAAAATTGTAGCCCATGTACATGGCTGGGCAAGGAATATCTCATTCTACCCCACAATCTCACATTGTATCTACTGGACTGTTATTTTTTCTTCGCCCTCAAACCTTCTCTGCTTTGTGCACAGGGACAGCTGCAAATACCACTTTCTTGCAACCCGAGAGTTACCTGAAGGCTTCAATTATGTAAGAACTGACTGCGGCTCCTCCGCTTACAGGGTTCGGCTTCCAAATCAAAGCGACACTGTTCTTGGTGACGTCAGTGACCAGAGGTGCAGACGGCGGCCCTGGAAGAAGGCTTGGCTCTGGGATTTGCATCTGGAGGTCAGCCCCATTTTCTAAAGAAACAAATGGGGGTGGGGGGAGAAGAAGGTGAGAGGGTGATAATTTTGCGAGTCAGTGTGGTGCAGGATGGAGGAAACCCCAGGCTCAAATACACAATCTGCCTTTTTTATGCAGCTGGAAGCTGTCTTGAGAATTGCCTGGCCGAGAGTCACAGGATACAGCTCTTCAAAACTAACTGAATAGATCAATAGAAAAAAATCCACACCCAAAACCGACAGGAGGAAAGGCCCTTTTGTTAATCGGAGGCAAAGGAGTCAGCCTCGAGGACAGGTCTTGTCTAGGTACAGGTCTTGTGACTAACTGGTCCGTACATGAATTCTGGTCTCAAATACTCTGGAGGAATATGGAATCTGTTGGGATTGTGGGTTTGCTTATTCACCGGGCTATTTGTTTTCACAAACCCCATCTTGGCCAAAAAGAGAGTTCTTTATTTTAACGAAAAGTCTGTAAAACCCTGTGTGGGGTCTGGGTGGCCCCAGCTCACCACCGCATCTTTGTGTCAACAACGCTATTCCTTGAGGTGGTTTCAGATTTAACCGCCTGGGCCCAGCTCTTACTGGTAGGAATGTGCTTGCTGGGCTAGAAAGCAAATCATGGCTTACTGCCTTTTCAATAAGCCATTCTTGGATGGGAATCCAAGCGAGGCTCCGGTTGCTGAAGGCAGCAGGACTCGCTGTCCTGGAGACACGGGCCAGCTCAGGTTTTAAGGCCAGAAGACCCAGCTGTGATTTCATGAATCCCCAAATAAGCCAGAAATTCACCCACTCCATCCTGGCTAAGAGGCCATCCACTAGCGAGGGAGCTAGAGATGGTTGGTAGAGAACAGAGTTTGCACTGAATAGTGATGCATACTTGGATCTGCTTAAGAGCTGTCCTGAGAAATGCAAATAGGGACAAAATAACATCAGGCTTGACCCCTGGTTACCAAGGGAGAAGCTCCAGCCCAATTCTCTGGGTGCCTAAAGGCTAGGAAAGACCTCGGCCTGAGACCATGGAGAGCCACAGGGTAGAGGCGAGCTTTTAACCTCTCCTATGATTCCTGCCGATAGCAGCAGCGGAGAGACTCAGATATGGGACACCCAAATTAAAATCCCTGATGAAAACTGGAAGCTGCTTTTTATAAAGGCAGGCTATTATTGATCTAGCCCTGTTGTGTCTGTTCTGTCTGGTAAGAGCTCTCTAGGGTCTCAGGCAGAGAAAGGTCTTTCCCAGTCCTGCCAGCCTGACATCCTTAGCCAGGGATTGAACTTGGGACCTTCCACGTGCCAAGCAGATGCTCTTATTCAATTGCTCGGTGGCCATCTGTCTCTTAGCCTAAGCTACCTCAGTGGGTGGCTGTGAGGCTCCCAGGGTAATCCTAAACAGAGATAAACCCTTTCAAGCCCATGGAAGTCAGTGGTTTTAGATGGATGTAACTCTGCTTAGGGTTTCACTGTAAATGACAGTGCTCTTCAAGAAAGAACAGGGGAAGAAAGCAAGCAAGCAAGAAATGTGCCCCCGAGTTTCTGTCCGACGTTAGGCTAATGTCAAGGGCTGGCATGATCCGGCATCTGCCAAGGCCCATGGCCCAACTAAGGGTCCTCTGCCGATTGAAGATGCTGAGCTGATCTCCCATTTCACAACTGGAAAAGTGCTCAGTGGTAGTGGAAGAGGATCTCATGTTCTGCTACCTCCTCCAAACATCCTTCATTGGGAAACTGGCGGCATCACAGGGGCCTTGGGTGCAATGTCCTGTTTTCAGCTGGGAGGATCGCTGGAGGGTGAGGAACACCTAGGCTGCGGTCACACACAGTAGATAATCCACTTTCAGTGCACTTTCCAACTGGATTCTACTGTGTGAGCTGGCAAAATCCAGTTGGAAAGTGGACTGAAAGTGGATTATTTAGTGCAGAGGTGTCGAACACATTTGTTTCATGGGCCAGATCTGACATAAATGTCACTTTTTTTCGGACTGGGCCATGTGTGTCATAAAACGTAATGCCGGGTACCGGAAATACAAGCTGTATAAAGGACAGCAGATCTAAGTTGTTGCATCCTCATTGCAAGGTCCTATGGGCTGGTGGGGTGCAAAAGAAAACCCAGATGGTGCAGCACTGGGCAGACAATCCCATGCTGCTTGACTGCTGTGGACAAGGTTGTTCTGCCATGCTGAAGCTACAATCAGAGGGGCTCCACCTACTCCCCACCGAGCAGTCTCCACTTCCCTCCCTTGCACTGGTTGCTTGCAGGCTGCATAAGAGCCCTGAATGTGCCAGTTCTGGCCCCTGGGCCTTATGTTGACACCCCTGATTCAGTGCATGTGACTGCAGCCCTAGCCTTTCACACTTGTTTTAGCCCTGGCTCTACCAATGAACCCAAAAGACACAAAGCTCCTCTGCACCCCCTCCTATGGGAGTACCTCCAGAAGCCCTTGCTGCATCACAAGCATCTTTGAAGGGCTTCCACTTCCTGCAGCTCTCACTCTTTCATGCTCCTTTCAGACCCCCCAGCATGGATGGGGTTAAACAGTGTAGCTAATGTTTGGGTGCGTAAGGTTGAGAAATTATTTGAGAGCCGGGAAGGGGAGAGAAGGGAACTGCCATGGACAACCCAAGAACCAAGTGGTCCAGGACCTATAAAAACCTACAGCTGAGCCTGTCCCAGCAGTTGCCCTTCCTGAAGTGCTACTGACCTTGCACTGCCAGGAACCCACTCCACGTCGTCTCACCAGTGGAGCTTGTTGCGACGCAAACATACAGTCCGGAGTCTAAAACCTGAAACATGCAAAAAGGAGGATATGATTCATTCCTAGCAATGGTAGAAAAGCTCTGAGAGTAGTTTCATTTCTCATATCTAGACCATACATTATATGGATCCTTTTCTTTGGGGGAGGGGAAAGCCATAGCTTACTTCAAGAATGGAGTCCCATGCTTTAGTTCCAGGACATGGGACAAATCAGAATGTGGGATAATGGGTGCAGATTGGTGTAGGACAAGCCCTGACGGCCCTATGCACTTCCATACTACCATTTGGAGCCAGCGGAATCCTCTTGCGAGTCACTCGCATGACTATAAGGGTTAATGTAGGAAAGAAGGAGGGCTTAGTCCATATTCTCGCTCAGAAGAGAGTCCACAATTTGGATGTTCTTTGCTTTAATCTCAAGCCAGCCACAAACTCAGTAGACACATACAAGGCAGCTTTCACTCTTTCCCCTTCTGCACTACCCCCCAGTAATGGGATGATATATTGGTGTACCTGATAAGACAGTTGTGAGATATTACATAGAGCAGGGGTGGGCAAATTGCGGCCCGCGGGCCACATGCAGCCCGCCACAGAGTTTTTTGCGGCCCGCCAAGACTGTCGGCCAGTTGTAAAAAAGTGTGATAGGGTAGATTTGTCTCATTAAACTGATTCTAAAATTAAATGTGCTTGCAGCTATAGATGATATAAAATTAGCACAATAAATAAATTGAATAAAACTACCACTATTTTATTTAATTTATATTTATTGATTTTTATGATACAATTTATACCTTTTCTGAAATGCAAAGTTAACTAATGAATGCAATCATTTTAAAAGGTGCGGCCCTCCGCTAACCACCGCTCCCACAAAGTGGCCCCCGAGCCAAAACAATTGCCCACCCCTGACATAGAGCTGTCCAAGAGCAGAAGGCCATAAGAACAGTCATACTGGATTCTTTGAATAACTATGGTCTGATAGTACACCTGAATTTGGGCTGCACCCATTCAGATTGCTGGTGGGGACTCTCACGGGGAATGCTTCCCCTATTTTAAAGATTCCCCGCATGGGGAAAACTAGCATGCCAGGAAACAGGCTAAGTTAGAACCTTTCACCCTGCCACTTTTATTTAATCATTTAATATATTTCTACACCACCTTCTGATTGTATGCTGCCTTCCTGAGGCAGTGTACAATAAAAAAAGGTTACAATATCCTTGGTAGAATTCTCTAATATCAATCAAATAAAAAGACAGCAATACAGACAGCAGCATTAATGAGATACCAGATTCATTAGGTGAGAAAGGCTCTCTCTCTCTCCACACACGTGCGCACGCACGCACACATATGCACGCACGCACACACATTTGCTGCTGGTGGCTTTTAAAAAAGGAACATTTCGCCTGGTAATTGATATCCAAACAGTTAGGCTCCAGGTGAACAGTGGCATAGACCCGGCAGAGATGTCAAACTCATTTGTTATGAGGGCCGGATCTGACATAAATGTCACTTTGTCAGGCCAGGCCATGTGTGCCATAAAACGAATGCCAGGTACTGGAGATATAAACGCTATAAAGAACAGCAGCTGGTAAACTCCGAGTTGGTGTGTCCTCACTGCAAGACCTCATAGGCTGGGTGGGTGGGTGTGTATGTGTGCAGAGGAACACCAGCATGGGTGGATTGGAGAACCAGTGGTGCAACGCTGGGCAGATGCTCCCATGCTGCTTGACTGCTGCAGATGAGGTTGTTCCGCCATGCTGAAGCCACAATTGCAGTGGCTCCACCCACCCACTCACCCCCCCCCCCCAGCAGTCTCCTGTTCCTTCTCTTGCACCAGTTGCTTGTGGGCCACATAAGAGCCCCAGATGGTCTGGTTCCGGCTCCCGGGCCTTATGTTTAACATCCCTGGATAGACAGAAATGCACAAACCAGGTGCCACAAGAAATGAGAGCAGGTGACCTCGTCTCTGGCAGCCACCCACTTCCTTCCAAAGCTCTGAATAGGGGAATGAGTTCTCACAGAAGCTGGTGGTTCATGACATGTTCAAGATTAGAACCCACATATCACTGGCCCTGGTCTAATATCCTGACTAATCCATACACCAGGAAAGCCCTCAGAGAACTTTAGAGAACTCACACTTTGAACCACAACCACAAGCGAAGTGTAAACCACTCACACTCTTTCAACACAGGCCTCAAAATCAGCAGCCTTGCAGGTTCATTCTGGACTGACGTCCCCAAACAAGTCTTCAAAGGCTGCCCCAGCTAAAGCACACTGCAGTAGTCTCATCTTGGTGTAATTAGAGCATGGATGGCTGTGGCCAGATCTTGCCTTTCCAGGAAGGATTCTCTATCTGGAGGAACTGGTGTGGGTGGAGTATTCATTCACGTGAATAGTCTAAAATGGTGTAGCTCAGACACATTCCCCCACATCTTCTACTGCTTGTGAAAATTAGCCCCAAGACTGCCACCTGGGCAGGAAGGATCTTCAATACGCTGGGGTTTCCAGGGCTCAGCAAGGCTCTGTGGAGAACATCATGGCAGGAAGAGGAAGCTGGCATCTTGGTAGAGACCTGAACCCCATCCTGGAGGCAGGCAGTGGGCCTGTAGTTTGCTATGCTGGTGGCCATTATATGGGACACTGAGAGGGGAGGGAAGAGATCGCTTTTATGTCCCACCAGGTGGGCTTGGAGCTGAGGCTCAGGAACCGCTGCCCCACTTTCCCCCATGAATCAGAGTGGCCTGATGAGGCGGCCCATCCCCAGGGACCATTAACTCATACTAGTCCTCCAATCCACCTGACAGCTCTAATTTTTTCCTGGGCAAAGAGCCACAACTGCTATAAAATGATGCTATTAGGCGCACTGGGACCCGGCTGATGCATTAACCTCCTGACTCTGACACAATGAAGGCACAAAACCAACGTGAAATATTTCACTCCCCGCTGACTGCCGGCATCAATTTTTAAACAAATGTTTAGCGTCAGTTCTGTGTTTTGATAAGTAATTCATGAATAACCTCCATGTTACCCCGATGGCGGATCCAGTCCTGGTGCAGAGAAAGGGCCGGATGCCGGGCCTGCTGTGATCCAGACTGCGGAGAGAGCTACGTACTAACCTCCGCCTCCGGTCTTCTGCTTCAAGATGCCTTCCTCTCCTCCGTCACTTAAGGCCTGTGCCTTCTATACTCCCCAGGCCAAAATTTATGCGCCAAGAAGACCCAAATACCTAGAGCTAAATTATGCAAATCTAATGCATTGCTAGACAAGTACTTATTATACACAATGCCCTGGGGGATGAAGGTTCCACATTTTCAAAGAACTGTGACTTTTGAAGACTAGTTGACAGAGGGAAAATGAGAAAGGCGTGGAGAGACAGAAAGGAAAAAAACTGAGCATAGCCTGGCTGTCTTTCAATCCTGACTGTCTTTCAATCCATTTCTAATACAGGTATATTAATATTTTGGCCTACCTCACTGAGTTGTTGTGAAGATTCTGGATGCGGATGATGGTTTTAAGTATTGTTATTCTGTCAACGTATTAGAAAGAAATGTGCTAGCTAAGAGCCAGTGTGGTGTACTGGTTGGACTGTCAGAAAAGGATAAGGAAGACCCAGGTTTGAATCCACACTCTGCCACAGACGCTTACTGGGTGACCTTGGGTCAGCCACTTTTTGTCAGCCTAACTTACCTCAGGCCCTGACCTGGATAGCCCAGGCTAGCCTGATTTCAACAGATCTCGGCAGCTAAGCAGTGTCAGCCCTGGCTAGAATTTGGAGGGGAGACCTGCAAGGAGTACCAAGGTTGTAACACAGACGATGACAAACCACCTCTACTCATCTCTCACCTTGAAAACCCTATGTGGTCGCCCATAATTCAGCTGTCATTTGACGGCACTTTCCACCACCACCCTACCTCACAGGGTTGTTGTCAGGATAAAACTGAGAAAGGCAGTATGGTGTCATAAACCAGAGAAGGGGAAATGGGGGTTTATGCTGCTAAACAGATAAATATAAATCAATGCCTTGTGCTCTACCTTGAAATCCATAATGGAAGAACAATGGGATATAAATGCAATAAATCAGGGGTGGGCAATTGTTTTGGCTTGGGGGCCACTTTGTGGGAGCGGAGGTTAGCGGAGGTCCGCACCTTTTAAAATGCATTCATTACTTAACTTTGCATTTCAGAAAAGGTATAAATTGTATCATAAAAATCAATAAATATACATTAAAATAGTGGTAGTTTTATTCAATGTATTTATTGTGCTAATTTCATATCATCTATAGCTGCAGGCATATTTAATTTTAGAATCAGTTTAATGAGACAAATGTACCCTATCACACTTTTCTACAATTTTTTTGAAATCAGGAGTGAGATTGCTTGTTGAGATTCTCATCACAACCTGCAAGTTAATGTCTGTCAAAGAGCATCTATATTTACTCTTGTTAATCTTCATGTCTTGGCGGGCCGCAAAAAACTCTGTGGCGGGCTGCATGTGGCCCCCGGGCCGCCATTTGCCCACCCCTGCAATAAATGATGGGATTAATTTTTACTTTATTTATATCCCGCCTTTCTTCCCAACGGGGACCTGAAGCAGCTTAACATAATTCTCCTTCTCTCCATTTTATCCTCACAACAAACCTGTGAGATAGATCAGGCTGAAAGTATGTGACTGGCCCAAGGTCACCCAGGAAGCTTCTATGGCATGAGTGGGGATTTGAACCAGGGTCTCCCTTATCCAGACTGCACATGAAATGCAGGTTTTAAAATGCTGCTAGTTCAGAGAGCCTTGGAGGTAAGGAGTTAATCTTCCCTGAAGTGGGGAGCTTGTTAGATTGGCAGCTGTGTACTGGAGTCAGTAAGCCAGAAAGTCAGCTTCTGATAGAGAAAGAGACGGCTGGAGTCAGTAGTTCTGACAGGACTGGTCAGACAGGTTCTTCTTCTGAGAAGAGACTCCTTTGCCCTAATTGAATAAGACTACTCTGAGGGAGAATTGTGATTCTAAGTCCAAAAAGCTAAACACTGCTTTACACAGACAACAGCACTGGAAGAGAGATTTGGCGAGGGTGACTGGGTTGTTAGGCTGTAACACCTGATCAAGCCAAACAGAAAAGGGTTATTGCTTCTTAGAGAGAAGAATAATAATTTCTGCTGGTTGACCTCTGAGGAGAACTCTGACCTGTGGTAAAGAGAATAAGCTTTAGACACCTCAGGAGTTAGCAGAAAACTGTGTTTTCAAAAGGGAGAAAGTTAGATACTTTAAGAAAGAGCAAATCTCCAGGAAACTCTGTGAAGTAATATTGAAACTAAGGAAAACAACTCTCACTGAAAAGATCTACAAATCTCTGAAAATAAGCTGCAAGAACACACTCTTGTTTGTCTTAAGAATTTGTTCCTCTACAAAATATAACTTTTACCTCAGTTATATACCTTCTCCTATATATGTTCCCCTGCCTGTTAAATAAAAATCTTTTATTCTGTTTTGAAAGTTATTCTGCCTCAAGTACCATTTTAAAAGGGCTTAAAAAAAACAAGACAGCTCCTGTATTTCCCTCAAGTTCATGTGCTCACTGGGTCAGAAGCCTAAACAAGCATCTGGAACAGGGTGGGACAGTTTAGTCATTTAAGACAAAGAGAAATACACACTACTTGGGGGGCAACTCAGTCACTGAGGAGAACTAAAATTTTGGTGGGAAAATCTGCCTGAGAGTTGGGAAGAGACGGGTCCGTCATAGCCACCTAGCAAGCTTCCATAGCACAAGTGGGGATTCAAACCATTTTGTGATTGGTTCCTCCCCTCACCCATGGCAGCCCCTTTGTTAGGTTCTCAAAACAGATCCAATAACGCTGAGAACCCTAAATAAAAGGCCTGAGAGGTGGTGGGCACAGCAAAGTCTTTGACACTAAAGGGCAACGAGTCTGTGCCAGATCTGGGAATGGCCAAGAGGCCAATTAGGAATTTACCAACGGGCACCTCGTGGTCAAAAATATGACAGAGGTGAATTTTTTAGGCAGCAGAATGTTCACCAGAGGTGTCACGCCAGCTCTCCTGACCTTGTCCAGCTCAATCAGGAGATGGTCCTAAAATGGGAGACTCTCCTATCACAGTCAAAGCACTCCATTCTGAGAGAGACGTGGTCATTGTTCGCATGCTATCCTTAAACATCAGCAACGGTGTATTGGCTTTGTTTAAGAGACAATCTCAACAAGATGCTGACAGCATCTTAATTCTTTGGAAGAAGACTGAAGATGTGTCATTGAAGGAGCTGAACATGAAAGAGAACTATGGCTTTGAGAGACTCACTCGTACAGAGGGCTGATTACTATCCAGCTCTTCTCGGCAGTGTATAACCTTGGAATGGACTACAATGGAATTCACTGCAAAGTGTATTCAGACTCTGCTGTAAAGGGACTGAGATTTGTCTGGCGTGATCAGCTCTTTATAAATATTTATTGTGTTAAAAGTAAGAAAAATGGCGCTGGGCTGTTTGTAGCCACTAAAAAAAAATGCAAGCACAAAGAAACGGCTTACTGCCAGTTAACAACATTAATTTCTTAATAAGCACACAGCCGCTTGGGCTGTTCACCGGGCTGCTTTCAGGAGAGTTTAACAATTCCTATTCAGTTCTAAATCAGGCAATTACAGGCTCTCTTTTTATCAAGTAATTTCATTACTTAGCAATTTGCCGCAATTATGAAAGCAAGCAATTCAATTCCAAACTATGTTGTGGAATTCACGTGCTTGCTGCCTGCTTGCTCACTAGAGAGATTGGATTTACCCAGATGTAGAATGAATTGTGATCTGGACACATGTTCAAGTGCTCACAACATTAGTTCAGGACACTAGGTAGAATGGGAAAAAAACCCAAACCCAACAACCAGTCAGTTCAATTTCATCACATAAGAGTTGATTATGTGAATTGGCCTGCTGCTACTCAAACGGCCGAACGCACATTGCATTCTTTGATGCTGAGCCCCCTGGACCCGGCTCCCTTTCCCCACCGTCACACAGTAGCAGCAGGAAAAGGCATTCTTAAAGTCTCTGGAAGTGTGATGGGGCTGGGAATGACAGCACAGGGGGAGGAGGGGCTCCTGCTCCACCCTCTGCCATTTCCCCAAGCTGAAACAACTGCGGGGGAGTAATTTGCCCTCTGTGATCAGTTTGGCGATCCCAGCATACACATCAGGGTTTTTTTTTAAAGCAGCTGTGAGTGACTGGAGGGAATGATTTAGAAGAGGAGGTCTCTCCTTCCATGCCATCTTTTGACAAAAAATGCAACTCAGTTAGCTGCTATTAGCTGCAGTAGGGAAAAAAGACAGGCATTTGTCTAGAGTCTGTCTTTTTCCTTACTGGGGATAACAACAGTTCAGGAAAGGGGCGGTGTCTGTATGGGAAATGGTGAAGTGTAACATGTAGTTTGGCTCTTTAGGACCTCCTTTGACTGCCAGAAAAGAGAGACAAGGCTATATGATGGCAGCTGGGCCAATTCAAGTCCCATCCTTCCAAGTCAGTTTACTAGGAAGAGAACTAGTATACAGGACTTTTCCCTGATTAGCTCAAGTAGCTTGTGAAATCCACCCCCTTCCTCTTGTTTGCTTGGCTTAATTTGGGAATTGGCATTTTTCGCTCTAGTTTCATGGCGAAGTGTCTGTATTTCACAGACAACAGAATTATGTAGATGCATCGGTACCAAATAGAGCGCACCAGACCTAAGCAAGGGACCCCAGCCTGCGTGCCTATATGAGATTGAAATGGGGCATATTTCTTCAGTCATCTTGATCGTACTGCTAAAAGACACCAACACAACAGTTATCCTATGAATCCAACAACAGATCTGCCTGCTCGAAGCCCAGCTGAAACCATTCAGCTATGAGGTTTGCAAGCCTCCCTATGCACCTCAGCATAACTCCATGGCCAGTGGTCTTCATAGCAAAAAGTATGATGTGCAGAACGCAGATGAACACCTAAAGTTGCCTTACACAGCATCAGACTCTTGGGGCATCCAGGTCATTATTGCCTGCTCTGACTAGGTGACAGCTCTCAAGAGGCTTTCCACATCACCTGCTCCTGGCAACTGCATATGGTGGGCAGCAAACCCGGGACCTTCTGCCTGCAAAGCAGATATTCTGCCTTTGAGCTATAGCCCCACTATTTCATCCACTTGCCATTTTTGTGGGGAGGCAGGGACATCAGAATAAAAGGAACAGAGCAAGTTTGCTGTTCCAGGAGACAGCCATTTTCAGATTTCACACACTCTGGCAAGGGTTGCAGAAGTATATCTGTGGACTTAGAATATATACAATAAGAGTAGAAGAAAGAACCATGTTTCTTTGTTTTTGAGAGTGTTATATATTGGATGAAACTTCTGTTCAAATTTGACTGTTATATTTTGCTTATCATTTGAATACACTGTGATTGTACATTTAAATTGTTGTAGTGCTATTGCAACCACAGGATATATTGTTGGTACGAAGGACTGGAGACAAACATACCTGTAAGTTTGTAATCTGTAGAGTTCCATTGTCTAATAGACTGACCCTTGGGTCGCTGCCCACAATCCTTTGTCCATCTTTCAGCCACTGGATACTGGGCAGGGGGTTTCCGGTTACATGACACTGCAGCTGTGCTGTAGAATCTATGGCAAGGGTTTGATTGGTTGGCCCTCGGCGAATGATGGGTGGAATACGATCTGATGTCACTTTATGAGAAAACAGAATAAAACAACTTAACAGCATAAGATGGGTACTGTTGTTAATGCCATTAAATACCATTTCCTTCAGTAACAGCAGTAGACCAAAATACATTTGGAACCAATAGCCATTCCAGGTCGAAAATATTTTTATGATTCAGAGCTGAAGGTTAGAGGAACGTGGGATGAGCCTGTTGTATGTATATATAGATATAGTGTGAACAAACATTAATTCTGGGTTCAGTTACCCAATGCTATACTTACTTTGCATAAGCTACTAGAGAGAATACTATAGTACTGTGTATGTTTGTATGTGCAGAGAAACACATTCACTGGGTTTGTGTTGTATATGGGTACAGTGTTTAAGTACTCATTAAATAAAACTGCACTGTCTCCATTCTGTAAGAAACCAAACTCCATTTCAAAGCCCAGAGAAAAAATGGTGCTCTGTATAGGGTGCTGTTTGCTCTTGCTAGAGATAAACCCTAAAACCTGCTTTCAGTACTGGAGCTGCATCCTGGACTCTGTGAAGAAAACTGCTTCTGAGCATGTACAGAGTGTGTTTTATTCAGCAGAGAACCAGACAACACGTTCATCCTTGGCTATACCCTTATCATTAGTGGCGTAGGGTTATAGGACGTATGTCATAGTTCTCATATAGACCTGAGTCCCAGCAGCGACCTCACCATCTCTGCAAACATAACATTCAAACCAAAGGACCTCGTCCTTCTTCACAACAATCCACTCCTGGCTATCCTGTGTAAAAATGCTGCTCACACCAAGGGTCTGCTCACCTGCACTGCCGAATACAGGAGCAGGGAACTCCTGTGAACTCTTATGCTCCTTTCCATTTATTTTATTTTATCTTATTTTCATTTGTCATTTCCATTTACAGTCTGCCCTTCTCATTGGAACCCAAGGCGGATTACAAGTATGATAAAAAAGAGAAAACTTTAACTCATTCTGTTAAGCAGATCACAAAATACGGTAACATTTGCAAAGATTCCTAGTAAGAGAAAATAATGTAGTTCGGCTGGGATTGTAGAACTGGGGTGGGTGGGGACAGAATGCATACAAACATATTTGTTAAAGACAACATGACCATCAGTGTGGTAAAGACTTTATCCCTAATAAAAGTCACTTCCTCTGCTCTATCTGCATCACATTTATTTATTTATATCCCACTTTTATCCCCAGCTGGGACTCAAACTGTCTTAGAACATGGTTCTCCCTTCCTCCATTTTCCCGTAGCAACAATCCTGTGAGGTAGGCTAGGCCGAGAGTCTGTGATGTCAACCAGTGAGCTTCTACAGTAGAAGTGGGGATTTAAACCCAGGTCTCCCCAGCTCCTACTCTGCCACTCTATCCACTATACCACACTGGCTCTCACCACACTGGGCCTCACTGCCCCCCAATTTCACTGCAGCTTGGCTCCTTCTACAAGAATGCCCCCCTGCACAAATCCACCGTGCACATTTTGCAAAATGAGAGATGCGTGAGGGCCCTCCTGATCGCCTTAGGACTGGCAGCCCATTCCACAATGTCAGAATCAACACAAAGAAGGCGTGTGAATGGGCAACAGCTGGTCTTCCATGATAACTCTCACATGTTAGTTAATTCAACATTGTACTAATTCCACTGTTTTGTCACAACTAACCAAGAACTGGAGAGTGACGGTGTACACAACAAAGGCCAATGAAACACCCCTTCTTGATCTCTTTAATCCAGAGTACCCTTTTTAGTGTCAGTGCCTGCCATATATTTCAGTGCCTGCCATATATTCTTGTGTGTCTACGCCATACCAGTATGTTAATCTTGCTCTGAGTTTACCCACATTTAACCGTGCTTTAAGCCTCTCCACAGGTCCTGCTTGGGAGTTCACAACGGGACTCCTACCCGGCCCCTAGGTATGCGGAGTCAGCCCGCTCAGCCCGCTACCCCCCCTCTTGCTCGTTTTGCTTATGCTTCGCTTGGCATGCTACCCGCGCCTGCGTAAACAGTTAGCTACCTTCTGACCAGTTATCTTGTGTCTTGTGCTTGAACGTGAAAGGCTCTGGTGTGGAGAGAAACTGTTCTAATGTTATGATCTCAGGTCTCTGTGAACTAATTTTTAGAATGTTCAACAACCTTATTTCCTGAGAAAAGGTCTTCCCGCGTATTCTATGGGAACTGCTACTCCTTTTTGTGCGCCTAAAGTACTGCAGTCTGATTGGCAGAATGTCTGTAGCCATTTATGAGTTTAGTATATCCATGCATGTAACCCAAAGCATCTTATTACTAACAGAAGAAGTGTATGACTCCAATAATCTTTTCTGCAAGTAAAAGACTTTTATTTATAAGACCTGTTGTGGATTATATTCATTGGGACATTCTCACATTTAGTTCCCCATCATTTCTCCAGGCACTGCATTTCCTCTTGGCCTCTCTTACGAATACTACGCTTTTATGATGGCCCTTCCTTTTATTTCTCAAAGGTCCAATGGGAGGAATGCTGGAGCATTTTCAGTCTTGCTCAAGAGGGTAGGTTGCTCTCATTTCTCCAGGGCTGTCAGGCTCCCATCGAGTCAGCTCCCTTCCGCCCCCTCCAAAATTGATCCTTGCAGCATCTTAAAAGCCTCTTGCATGACAGATCGCAATTTGCCTCTTTTCTGCCATCGTAGCTGCAGGTGATGGGACTCATATCCATCAGCTTGTTTAGTAACGCATAATTAAATAGTCAATTAAAGGCAACTATTAATTGATTACCTGAAGATGTACTGCCTGGGAACTGCAGGCAGCAGTAAATGTGTCAACACACCTTTAATCTGAGCTATCACCTGCCTGATCCAAAAGGATGGAAAGGATTTCAGCGGATGGTTTCACATCACAGCTGATATGTATAGAATGTTCTGCAGATCATTTGACTCCTTGAAAAAAATCCACTAACACATAAAGGCTCTGGCCTGGATGGTCCAGGCTAACCCAATCTCATCAGATCTTGGAAATTAAGCAGTTAGTATTTGGATGGGAGACCACCAAGGAAGTCCAGGGTTGCTAACCACCTCTGGACGTCCCTGGCCCTGAAAATGCTATGAAACTGGCTGTGATTTAGCAGCACTTTCCACCACCACATAAAGAATGGAAGAAACACCTGGTGGATTGGTCCAAATGTCCATCAAATCCAGCATTTTGTTTTCATTGGTGGCCATCCAGAAGTGCTTACAAGCAGAACTTGGAAGCAAAAGTTCTCTCTCCTTTTGTCTCCAGCATCTAGTATTCAGAGGTATACGGCCTCTGAACATGGAGGTTCTTTTTGGCCATCCTATCTAATGGTATGTAAGAGGAACTAAGGTTGGAGGAACATCAGTTGTTGCAGGAAGACCCACTGCAGTTGGGGGAACAGCTCCTTAGGGTGGAGGAAAACTTTAAATTTTGCTTGACAGAGTGGTAGGATACAAGGCAAGAGCAGTTGTTAGACTATTTCTTCATAAACTGCAAGTGTCCAGGAGGGTCACTTTCTCTCAGGACACGGGTAGTCTTATAACTAGACTTCCATGCCCACTCAGAGTCTTCCTGTGAGATACGCAAGATGAATCATACACTAGAAAGTGTGCAGGCTGGGTCTGAGATCTGCACCCTATGCAACAGGCATGAACCACAAGTTCTCCTCAGTTCCTGCACACAGAATGCCAGTTTTGGATTGAGACTGTGATGCCCACGGAAAGAGGGCTTCAACCTCCTCCCTCCATGCATTGGGGAGGGCTGGTTCATTGGAGGACTGAGTCGCCTGGCTTTTGACAGGGTCCAGCTATTGCCAATGGATTCAGTGAAGAGACTGGGGGTTTGGCTGGATGCCTCTCTCACCTTGGAGAAATGGGTGTCTTCAGTGGTGAGGCTGGCATTTTTCTATCTCTGCCAGGCTTGCCAGCTCTCCCCCATCTGTCTCAGTCAGACCTGGCCACGGTGATCCATGCCATGGTCACCTCCAGGTTGGGTTATTGCAACTCACTCTATGCAGAGCTGCCCTTGAGGCTGCTTAGGAAACTTCAGGTTATAAAGAACGCAGCTGCTTGGTTGTTGACCAATACATTGTGTACGTCAGCAGCTGCATTGGTTGCCTGTTGGTTTCTGAGTTAAGTTCAAGGCGCTGGTTCTCACCTTTAAAGCCCTAAATGGTTTGGGACCTTCATACCTACGGGACCGCGTTTCCTTGTATGTCCCCCCGTGAACACTTTGTTCTTCACCATGCGGTCTGCTGATGGTGCCTGGCTCAAAGGTGGCTCAACTGTTCTCAACGAGGGCAAGATCTTTCAACAGTGGCCCCTGCCCGGAGGAACTCTCTAACGGGTGGCATCCAGGCCCTGCAAGATCTTTCTAAATTCTGTAGGGCCTGTGAGACAGAGTTGTTCTGCCAGGCTTTCCGTTGGGGATGGTCGAGACCAGTTTTCTACCGCCTAGTAGCAGTGCCTCCTGTTTTTGTCAGCTGTCAGGTGCCAAAGGATCATGCTCTATTCTGATGCCTGAGCTACGAGGCTATTTTATGGATTGTAATTTAATGTTTTGTAAATATGTTTAAGGCCTGACCTGGCTAGCCCAGACTAACTCAGTCTCATTATATCTTGGAAGATAAGCAGGGTTGGTCCTGGAAAGCATATGGATGGGAGACCTCTAAGGAATACCAGGGGTGTGACATGGAGGCAGGCACCTCTGAACATCTGTTGCCTTGAAAACCCTGCGGGGTTGCCATAAGTCAGCTGTGACTTGATGCCAAAAAAACTGAGCATGTTTTATCTCTATTTATAGATGGTTTTATTGAATGTTGTGAGCTGCCCAGAGCCCTGTGACCCAGGGGAGGGGAGGGGAATAAATCTAAAAATAAATGAAGTATTTGCTCCATTCTGGAAAGTAACATGTAGGCTATCAGTATATACACAGCCCCCAAAGAGGCAAACACCTCCCCCCATGCCTGCCTGGGCTGTTTTGAGACCAGGAAATGGTGTGTGTGTGTGGGGGGGGGGGAGATTTATGTCCCCTTTCTCCACGTGCTGAATCTCCCATCTGAACTGGGCCTTTGTGGGCCTACACAACGTGCCTCTCCACGCAACCTAGGGAAAATGTAACATGCAGGTAGGCCCTTTCAGTGCTAAACATGCGTGTATTAACCAACTCTTCAGAGGAAGGTATCTGGGGGTGGGGGGCAGAAGGCTGGAAGAATCAGCTCCACTGGCAGGCTGGCTCCATTTTCACTCGCATACTGAAAATCCTCGCTTTCCTTTCCCACTCTTGTCTACCTGTCTATCACTGAAAACAAAGAGAAGCCATTACACAGAAATTGCTTGTTATGAGAGGGAGACAGTTAAAGATTTCTTATTCAGAGATGAGGGGCCCGCGTGGAATTAATACCGCAGAAGACATCAATCATCAGCTACGGACTTGACTATTATTTAACACAATAAGAGAAATGCGTATCGGTCCAGTGATACAAAACGTTAAGAAGTGACCTGGTAATGAGAAATCAATTTGGCTGTTATTAAATACTTTGCCTGCCGTGTTGTTTACACTTGAGGAATTTGCTTCACAGGCGTATGCGCACACAAAAACTAAGAAGTGACATTAAAGAGCGGGTAGGAAATAATTCCAGCGATATGCAAATCATTTCTCCACCCCCCCCCCACATACACTTTCCTTTATGCAAAGAAGATGAAGAAGAAGAGGAGGAGGAGGAGATTGCATTTATACCCTGTCCTTCACTATGTGAAGGAGTCTCAGAGCAGCTAACAATCTCCTTTCCCTTCCCCTCCCCACAACAGACACCCTGTGTGGTAGGTGGGGCTGAGAGAGCTCTCTCGAGAACTGCCCTTGAGAGAACAGCTCTGACAGAACTTGCAACTGACCCAAGGTCATACCAGCAGCTGCATGTGGAGGAGTGGGGAATCAAACCTGGTTCTCCCAGATTAGAGTTCGTGCTCTTAACCACTACACCAAACTGGCTCTTAGATTGTACTTTTAAATATGCCTTATACACATTTTAAAATGTATGGGTGGTTTAGTGAAATCTGGTCAAACAGTGCTGGGAACCAGCAGCCAAAGATTCCCTCTGAGCTCCCCCCTCCACACACCACCCAGGCAGAACCTAAACATTGTATGAAATTGCATAAACCGCTCCATCTGCCCCCCCCCCCCCGGAAATCTGAGCTCCCAGAATACTTTCCCCTATTTCCCCCTCTTGGTGAAATGAGAGCCTTAGGCAAAGTGGGTAACTGGGTGCATCGACCTCCGTGAAACACTGATGCACCCCTTCTAAGATTTTTTTTCATCAAGGAAGCTTCTAAAGTCATGACATTTGCATTTAAAGGATAAGAGAACATGGGGGGGTGTGCCAGATCCAGGTTGGGAAACACCTGGAGATTTGGGGATGGAGCCTGGGGAGGACAAGGACCTCAGTGGGGTGCAATGCCATAGAGTCAACACTCCAAACAATCCCTTTTCTCCAGGTGAACTGATCTCTATAGTCTGGAAATGAACTGTAATTCCAGGGGATTGGCTGGCATCCCTGGAGAGCATTTCTAGGTTTGTTTTTTTCTGAAACAGAAATAGTGGCAGCGGATGCACCCACCCCAAGTTATAGCCCTTCTGACACAGTTCTTCTGATCAGCTTTGCTCCTCTCATCTAAGAGTCCTCCAGGTAGATTTTTCAAGCTAACTATGTGATCCATGTTTAGCCACTAATGACTACATTCAGAGAACAAGCCAGGAAGGCCTAGGGCTCTCGATGGCCTTCTCTACTTCCACCTTTCCTCATGCGTAGACAGGGCTGCTAATTCTGGCTTGGGAAATCCCTGGAGATTTGGGGTTGGTGCCTGAGGAGGGGCAAAGTTTGGAGAAGGACTTCAGAGAGTTGTGATGCCATACAGTCCACGCTCCAAAGCTGCCATTTCTTCTAAGGGAACCGATCCCTCTAATCTGGAAATCAGCGCTAATGGGAGAACTGCAGGCTCCACCTTGAGGTGAACAACTCTAGGTGCAGAGCCAAGATTTCCCTGTCTTCTAAGACGCCACAGTTTGACTTGGGTGAAACAACAAACTCTGCTTTGTTTTCCGGCTTCTAAGCAAGGATTCAAAGTGTTCTAGAAACTGGGTTTATAGCAGGAGAACAAATCAGAGCTTGCTGTTTTGCCCCAGTCAGCTGTTCTGACCAACTTAGGGTTGCCAGGTCTGGGTTGGAAAACACCTGGAGGCTTTGGGGGTGGAGCCAGGAGAGGGTGGGGCTTTGGGAGGGGAGGGGCCTCAGCATAGTACCATGCCATAGAGTCCACCCTTCAAAGCGGCCATTTTCTCCAGGGGAGCTGATCTCTGTCAACTGGAGATCAGTTGTAAAAGCGGGAGATCCCCAGGCCCTACCTGGAGGCTGGCAACCCTAAACTACTGCAGTTTTTTTTCAGTCTGGCCTGTATTCCCTCTCAGGCCTCAACTACACATGATTTCTTTCTTGTTTATTTAAAACATTTTTTAAAAAAGAACTTAGGTGACTGGGTTGTTTTATCAAGGAGGAGAATGGTGTGGGGAGGGGGGATTTTAACCCTTTCCTCTGGTCTCATTCTCTCATTGAAAAAAAGCCGCCTTTGAATACCTGCCCCACCCCAAAAGATATCTGTATGTTTCCTCAGCCAGGGTAAAGGCAGCTTCAGGGTGGCTTTTTCCAATGAGAAAATGGCAGGGCGAGAAAATGTTAAACTTGCTGTCTACGCCCGTGCTGTTCTGTTCCTCACTAAAGCAGCCCCGGCACTTAGATTTGCAAAGTGTGTGTGTAGGGGGGTTACATAAAAAGGGCAAAGAAATCCATAGATGCAGCTGAGCCTTCTGCTCTGCACAAAAGAGGAAGGGAGGAGGAGGAGGAGGAAGCATTTGTGCTCAAGGACTTCCAGGATGGATTTCATCTCGGAGTTTTGTGACTGATGTCTGAGCACAGCCTAGGTCTCGGTGTACAGCAAAGAGCTAAATCAAAGCTAAATCAAGGAAGTTATTATTTAAAGTTACAAATGGGCAAATGCTTCCATTTTTTAAAAAGAACACAGCTGTTCTTATTCAAGTTGTATGTTTCAGAGGCTAACATTTCTAAAGTGGAATACAGACAGGCGTTTCGGCTTGGCGAAAGGATTACAGAAGTTCCTGTTAGCTGTGAGGAAAACTCTGATTTTCCCCTTTTTCGGGGGGCGGGGCAGGTGGGGGCAGAACACCATCAGGAAGCCTAGCAGCCTGGCTCACCAAAGAAGGTCCCGATTAAGAGGACACTCCCTGCTTCCAGCCATCTTTATTTAACCCCAGTGTCCATCCCGGCAGGATCAGAGCTCTACCCAGTATTCTTGGATTCACTCAAGGTCAAACGATCAAAGGAACTCTGTGAATGATCACAGAAACTGGAAACATGGAAACTGACATCGGGGTTATATTGGGCCTTTTATCAAGACTTACTCACTGCAGACGGTTCTCTTGTTCCGCTCTGGAAAACAAGATTTTTCAAACACCGGATCCTTATTGTTGTTAAGAGTCCTATAAGATTTAGTCAGTGGTTAGAACAGCAGGCTGGGACCAGGAAGCTCCAGGTTCAAATCTCCACACTGCCATTTAGCTTACTGGGACACCTTGGGACCAGTGTTCCCTCTAAGCTGAGTTAGTGTGAGCTAGCTCACAGTTTTTTAGCCTCCAGCTCACACATTTTTGTCTTAGCTCAGGAAGGACGGCTCCAGAGCAAACTCATTTATGCAGTAGCCAAATTGCTCGCTCACAACTTTAATGCCAGTAGCTCACAAAGTAGAATTTTTGCTCAGAAGACTCCACAGTTTAGAGGGAATATTGCTTGGGACACTCACTCTTCCTCAGCCTAATCTACCTAATAAGAGTTGCAGTGGAGATAAAATTGGGTGGTGGTGGTGATGAGACCCTGTAAGCCACTCTGTCCTCCTTGTACAAAGGATAGGGTAGAAATGATAAAATAAATACAACTGTGCTTTAACTACTGGAGAGGCCGTGGCTCAGTGGCAGAGCATCTGCTTGGCATGCTGGAAGTCCCAGGGCCAATCCCAGTCACCTACAGATAAAAGGACCAGGCAGGAGGCGATGTGAAAGACCTCTGCCTGAGACCCTGGAGAGACCCTGCCTGAGGAGACAATACTGACTGCAATGGAACAAGGGTCTGATTCGGTATAAGGCAGCTTCATGTGTAACCAGCACAGTAAATTTGGGCTTCCTTGGGCACAGCACTGCACTACTGTGGTGCCAGCCCCCCACAAAATATGGCCCAGTGGTTTAGGGTTATGGACTGATAAATGAACATTATGGATTGATAAATGAACACATGAAACTGCCTTATACCGAGCCAGACCAAGGTCTGTATCGTCCCCTCTAACAGCTGCTCACCAGAGTCTCAGGCAGAAGTCTTTAATATCACCTTTTAATGGGAGACACCGTGGATTGAGCACGGGACCTTCTGCAAAGCAGCTGTTCTATCACTGAGCCACACTGTCAGAATCTGCTAATTCAGACATTATATTAGTCTTTCTTTATATGTATGCCTTTTGCTTTATGTAACTGTCATGTATTGGGACCCCATGTAACTTGTCCAGACCGGGAGGGTGACACCCATGAATTATGAGAACAAGGAGGCCTCACATCCCTGCCTCCGCATTCCAGCTGCTCCGGCAGGAACTTCAAGGGAGGATGCCTCTCATCCCTTATCACATGCAAAAACCTTGAGGCCATTGATTGTTATGTGAACTGGTAACATCTGAGGGGTCTGGTTTGGGAGAGGAAATTTACTGCTTAACACCTCACTATTTTCCTGTGAGAACCAAACGGTCAGGACACCTTTTTGCCCGCCAATTTTCCCTTAAGGGGATTGGCTATCTATGGGTAATTCAAACTCCTTGGAATGGTATAATAGACCCGCTTGTATAATCTGTCTCATCTCTGACAATAATCCGAGATGCTGTACTAATGTGGAGATTGGAAATAAAGAACTGTGGTTAACCAACCAAGATCTGATCCTTGACTACTTTGAACAGAACTCTCACAGATTGTCAGAGATCTGTGACTGGGACTTAGCCGTTCCTGACTATGTCAGACGACGACACGGTCCCCCTCCCTACACCCGAAGATGTCCCCGCCACCCCGACGGACCCGGGGAACGGTGGTGGAGGCGGCGGAGGGGCCCCAGACGTGCCGGTGACTACGATTCAGGGGGCTCACTACATCCCGCGCCTACCTCCTCGTCAGAGCGGGACCCCCAAGTACGCTTGGAGCCAGTTCGGTCGTGGGACCGTGGATTCGTGGGTGCACGACCGGAAAGGGGCACGGGTTTCGTTCCCTGGCGACCCGCTCGATCGAGGGAGACCGAGCTACCTGGGAGACGACTGCGAGCTGATCTACCGAGGAGAGCCGCGTCGCCCGCCTTTCGAAGGAGAGAGGACAGGTCCGTATGGGCCTGATCCGTACCGGGGGGAGCAGATGCCCCAACTGGACCAGATGATGGGAGAGCTACGGCTCCAACTCACCGCAGAACTACGAGAATTGGCCCTCGATCTCCAGCACCAATTCCGCGACGCTATGAGGGTCATGCAAGGAGCCCTCCCCGGCCCGGGGATAGGAGTTCAGCCACCCCCGGCAGTTCCTGGAGGGGTCCCGATTCAGCCTCAGGCGCCCGTGCCTCCGGTGCAGCCGGCCCCGCCGGTCGTCCCGCCCCCGGTGCCAGGTCCCGCCCCAGCACCGGCCCCGGTACCGGCCGCCCCAGCCGTCCGCCCAGCCCCGTCCGACCCTCTGACGACTACTTTCGATGGGGACCCCGAGAAGCTGCGTTTTTTCATGTTGGAGATAGAGCGGTTCCTGGACAGCTGGGGGCATCTCTATCCCACCGAGAGGGAATGGATTGGCTACATCGGGTCCAAGCTGAAAGACACCGCCAGCGACTGGTATGTGAGCCTGCACGATGCCCCCGGACCTGAGCTGCGTTCGTTGAACAACTTCATGTGGGCCCTTCGACATCAATTTGAAGACCCTCTGGGCGAGGAAAAGGCCCGGAACCAACTGCGGAAGTTGTTCCAGGGGAGATCCACCATGAGGGATTACACCGACAAGTTCCGGCGCATCGCGGCTAAAATCCACGGCTGGCCAGAGGAACTCTTCATGGAGAAGTACTGGGAGGGCCTTAACCCGGAGATCTACGAGACGGTGTTGCTGGGGGGCCGCCCGGGCACGTTGGCTACTTGGATGAGGGCAGCAACCGACATGGAAGAAAGATTTACCCTGATCAAGATGGGAACCTCGGCTACGGCAGCCAGCAAGGCAGCCCCGAGAGCGAAACCACGGCCCAACGTGCAAGACATCCGAGATGCCAGGTTTCGACAAGGGCTGTGCATGAAATGTGGGGAGAGTGGCCACTTCGCCTCAACGTGCCCAAGAGGAGGAGGGAAGGGGCCGAAGACCTCAACGCCGGTGGCGGGGAGCACTCCTAGCCGAGGGAAGACCCCGATCAAACCCCGGGCGCTGCAGCTGGAGGGAGCCACGAGCGAACAAGGGGAGCTGGAATTGATGGAAACGCAGATGTCGGGAAACTCCAACGGCCTGCAGTGAGCGGCGCAGAGCTGCAGGTCCCCCGCAAAGAAGCGCCATCTCCGGTGAGCATCCCTGGCCCTCTATTATATATGGTAGTGACTGTGGTGACCCCGGGATCAGGCACCCACATGAGGGTCCGTGCTTTAATTGACTCTGGGTGTGCTCGGGACTTAATTAGCCCTTTGGTAGTGGAAGGGTTGGGACCAAAGGTGACCCCGCTGGCAGAGCCGTTAAAATTTACTCAAATGGATGGGTCGGAGATGAAGGAAGAGTGCATAGCGGAAACTGAGAGCCTGATTCTGGGGACGGGGGAACATTGGGAGAAGCGAGCTTTCGTCATTACCCCGAATGCGCAGTTCCCCATGGTGTTGGGAAGCCCCTGGCTCAGTTCGCACGACCCCTACATTAAATGGAGCGAAGGGACGATCTCTTGGGTAGACGACTGGTGCCTCGCGCATAAATGGGACTTGGAATGGGGGCCGGGACCGCTGACCCCTCCTCCCCAACCCACCGCGCTTGCCCTTACCCCCACCCTGGTGCCCAAGGAGTATAGAGACTTGCTGGAAGTATTCAGCGAAACCGAGGCGGATGAATTACCCCCCCACCGATTGTCGGACTGTGCCATCGAGCTACTCCCGGGTGAGAAACTCCCTAAAGGGAAGCTTTATTCAATGAGCCCTTTAGAGCGAGAAGAGCTGCGAAAGTTCCTGGATAAGAACTTGGCGCGCGGCTTTATCCGACCAGCCAAGTCCCCTTTTGCCGCCCCCGTGTTGTTCCGGAAAAAGAAAGACGGGGGCCTGAGACTGTGCACAGACTATAGGGGACTGAACGCCGTCTCCACCACTAACGCCTACCCCCTCCCTTTAATAAAGGACTTATTAACTGAAGCAGCTAAAGGGAAGGTGTTTACCAAACTGGATCTGCGGGATGCCTACTTCAGGGTGCGCATAAGGGAGGGGGATGAACCCAAGACTGCCTTTAACACACCCCTGGGGCAATTTGAGTATCTAGTGATGCCGTTCGGCTTAAGTGGCGCGCCCGGGGTCTTTATGAGTTTGATCAATGAAGTATTACACAAGCACTTGTTTAAAGGGGTGTTATGTTACATAGATGATATCTTGATCTATTCTACTGATAAGAAAGAGCATGTGAAACTAGTCCGAGAAGTCCTTTCTACCTTGTTGCAAAACCAGCTTTATGTTAAGTTATCGAAGTGTGAGTTCCATCGTGAGTCAGTAGACTTCCTGGGCTATCGCATCTCTCAGAGGGGGCTGGAAATGGACCCAGCAAAAGTGGAGGCGGTGGTGCAGTGGGAGGCTCCGCGAACGAGGAAACAATTACAAAGCCTGTTAGGATTTTGTAACTTCTATCGGACCTTCATTAAAGACTTTGCAACGGTCACCCTCCCCCTCACAGACTTGCTGAAAACTAAGGGGAGGGGGCCCGAGGCGGGAAAGCCAGGGGAAAGGATTGCATGGAACGAGGAGTGCCAAGGGGCATTCGAAACCTTAAAGACTCTCTTTACTTCCGAGCCCATCTTAGCCCACCCAGATGAGACCAAAGAGTTTATAATCCATGTAGACGCGTCAGATGTAGCCATGGGGGGGGCCATACTACAAGGCGGGCTGGATGGGGAGTTACACCCCCTGGCTTACATCTCGAAAAAATTTAATGACACGGAGAGAAATTGGTCTGTTTGGGACAAAGAAGCGGCGGCTATTAGATTAGCGCTCACTACGTGGCGGCATTGGCTGGAGGGAGCGCAAGCCCCATTTGAAATTTGGACTGATCATAAGAACCTGGAAGCGTTGCGCACACAGAGATCGCTCAATGCCAAACAACTGCGGTGGGCAGACTTCTTCTCCAAGTTTAATTTTGTACTTAAGCATTTCCCTGGGAAGGCCAACTCCTTGGCAGATGCACTATCCAGATTGCCCCAACATGAGAGTGTGAAGGAAGATGTGTTTGATTCCATGTTCTCCCCCCAGCAATTAGGAGGGGCAGTAGTTACTCGGAGTCAACTCAAGAAAACGCAGGTGGACATCGGGGCGTGCGATTGGGGGGGGGGGATTATGCTCCCGAGGAAGTGGAAGAATTGGAGGCTTTAGGGGAATGCTCGAAGAAAGGGAGCCAGTGCTGGTTCCATGGAGACAAACTGGTGGTGCCATTGAACAGACGTAAAGATATATTGCTGGCCTGCCACTCTTCCAAACTAGCAGGGCATTTTGGATTCCTAAAAACGCTTAATTTAATTCAGCGTCAGTTCTGGTGGCCGCGCATGCGCCGAGATGTATCCGATTTCGTCTCGGCTTGCCAAACTTGCTTAATGTGCAAAAAGCGGGGGGGGGGGGGAAGGTTCCGGGACTATTGCACCCCTTACCCACCCCTTCTCGCCCCTGGGAAACCATAGCTATGGATTTCATTACTAATCTACCCTCCTCAAGAGGAAAGACGGTTATTTGGGTGGTGGTAGACACGTTTTCAAAGCAAGCTCACTTCACCCCCTTCAAGCAATTGCCCACGGCCAAGGGAATGGCCAAAGCTTTCTTTAACCACGTGATAAAATTACACGCTTTTCCGAAAAGAGTGGTATCCGACAGGGGCAGTCAATTCGTTGCCAACTTCTGGCGGGAGCTCCTAAAAATGATGGACATAGAACCAGCACTAAGTTCGGGTTACCACCCAGAAACCGATGGCCAATCCGAGCGAACTAATCAAATCTTGGAACAATTTTTAAGATGTTATGCCAATTATCACCAAGACAACTGGGTGGAGTTGCTGCCGTTTGCAGAATATAGTTATAACAATGCTGTGCATTCTTCCACGGGAGTCTCTCCTTTCATGGCGGTGGGAGGTTTTGAAGGGAAACCATTGCCTACCATTGAGAATGAACCCAATGCTTCCCCATCGGATTTTAAAAGTTGGTGGACTACTTTGCAGGACTCCTGGCCATTGATAGCCAAAGCACTGGACCAGGCAAAAGAAGATTATAAAAAATATGCTGACAGAGGACGAGCGGCAGGCTGGGATCTCCAGCCAGGGGATTCTGTCTACCTCTCCACAAAAAATATCCATGGCTTGCAGCCCAGCAGGAAACTGGGATGGAAATATGTTGGGCCCTACAAGGTGTTGCGTAAGATATCTGATGTGTCTTTTGAACTGGAATTGCCTAAATCACTGAGTTCTGTGCACCCTGTTTTTCATTTCAGCCTACTGAAGAAAGATCCTGGGCCGAATGCCTGGCATCCAGTTCCTCCAGCTCCTCCTCCACTGATGAAGGAGGGGGCCCCTCACTTCGAGATAACTGAAATCCTTGATTCCAAAATGCGGAGAGGCCGATTATATTACTTAGTTAGATGGCTTGATTTCGGCCCGGAACACAATGAATGGATTCGCTCAGAAAATGTTCATGCTCCCAAACTGGTGAAACTGTTCCACAAAATGTTTCCTGATAAAGCTAGGTGAAGTTAATTATGAGGAGGCCAGTGTGTCAGAATCTGCTAATTCAGACATTATATTAGTCTTTCTTTATATGTATGCCTTTTGCTTTATGTAACTGTCATGTATTGGGACCCCATGTAACTTGTCCAGACCGGGAGGGTGACACCCATGAATTATGAGAACAAGGAGGCCTCACATCCCTGCCTCCGCATTCCAGCTGCTCCGGCAGGAACTTCAAGGGAGGATGCCTCTCATCCCTTATCACATGCAAAAACCTTGAGGCCATTGATTGTTATGTGAACTGGTAACATCTGAGGGGTCTGGTTTGGGAGAGGAAATTTACTGCTTAACACCTCACTATTTTCCTGTGAGAACCAAACGGTCAGGACACCTTTTTGCCCGCCAATTTTCCCTTAAGGGGATTGGCTATCTATGGGTAATTCAAACTCCTTGGAATGGTATAATAGACCCGCTTGTATAATCTGTCTCATCTCTGACAATAATCCGAGATGCTGTACTAATGTGGAGATTGGAAATAAAGAACTGTGGTTAACCAACCAAGATCTGATCCTTGACTACTTTGAACAGAACTCTCACACACACCTCCAGATTTCCAGAGGGGAAGCCTCATTAGTCTGTCACGACAAAAACGGAACAGCAATCCGGCGATACCTTAAAGACTGGATCTTGGAATGTGTCAGTCTTTACAGTGCCACTGGACTCCTGTATAACATTGTTGCTTGGTTATGGGTTTGAAACCGACAGCCACCCTAGCTGAGGGACCTGCAAGGGATTGTACCATAGAAAAGGACTGCTGTTCACAATGCACTCATGGGCCGCAGCTATGTAAGGCCATGCAACATCTTTTGGCTGTACTCTCTTACTAGAGCAAGTCACAGCTTCATCATCTGGACCGTAAGGACTCTAGCTGACCAAATGTTCCATTACAACAAAGCAGAGACACGGCATCGAATTAAACACAAATCTGTAAATCAAGCCCCCATTGTTGGTGTGACTGTGTCATCTGTGCATCTGAAAAAGCCGGCAGCTGCGTTAATGAAGTCAATATGCCACGTGTTCCCCCGCTCTGGCTGAGAAGAACTTACCACTCGCGCTCCTCTGGACGCTTGACATTGGTGCCAGTTTGATTGTGGATCAATGCCATTGATCAGATGCGCTGGAGGGGGCTGGCTGTGACACTATGAGAAATGACACTAAATAACTGCCCTATTGAATGGAGGCGAACCCCGGGACACAGGCAGAGGGAGAAAAGGAAAATGGGAGGTGGGGGAGGGGAGGAGCAGGGCACGATGGATTAAAAGGGCACTCCTGTCTCGAGACATTTACAGAAACAGCCATTAATCGAGTGTGAAATATCATCATCCCTCCTTTGGCCAGCTAACTGACTGCACATGCAGGCTCAGTTCAGGCATAATGCAAAGCCATGGTTTGTTTTAACAATGGTTAAGCCAGGATTCCACTTGGAGTTGCTCTGTTGAATCATGGCTTGCCTCAACAAATGCCGGTACCTCCACCCAGGTGAAGGATCTCCATAGTTGGGAGTACGCTCTCGGGCAATCATGCTAATCACAGTTTAATTAAACCATGGATTTGCATCATGCCTGAACCAAGCCATGTACTGGCTGTGAAGTGGGGGCCAGGGGATCGCTAGCAGAAGACACAGAATCCGGGCAATTCTTGTTCTCTTTCTAGCATATCTCCATCATTTTGCCCAGAGAATGATTGAAGGCACATAATGCACAGAAATGAGGTTGGGATTTCTATGATTGGAAATCCCAATTTCTTCCCCCATCCCCTTAATATCAGGAATATGGCAGAGTGGTTCAAATTAGGATTGCAGCAGATGGGAGAGGCTTTATTTACACTAAAAATTAGCAAATTAAACCAAAAAATGGACAAAGAAATATTTCATTGTTATGACAGCATATTAAGGAACATGTAGGGCAGGGGTGGGCAAATTGTGGCCCGCCACAGAATTTTTTAAGGCCCGCCAAGACATGAAGATCAACAAGAGTAAATATAGATGCTCTTTGACCGACATTAACTTGCAGGCTGTGATGAGAATCTCAACAAGCAATCTCACTCCTGATTTCAAAAAAATTGTAGAAAAGTGTGATAGGGTACATTTGTCTCATTAAACTGATTCTAAAATTAAATGTGCTTGCAGCTGTAGATGATATGAAATTAGCACAATAAATAAATTGAATAAAACTACCATTATTTTATTTAATTTATATTTATTGATTTTTATGATACAATTTATACCTTTTCTGAAATGCAAAGTTAACTAATGAATGCAATCATTTTAAAAGGTGCGGCCCTTCGCTAACCTCCGCTCCCACAAAGTGCCCCCCCCCCCAGCCAAAACAATTGCCCACCCCTGATGTAGGGTTATCATTCCGCGCTAGTTGCAAAACACTGACCATTTCTCAACGAATTTATCTGATTTTACATTAACAAGCTCAAGGCCTCTCCATTTGTATGTTAATTTAGACATAACTGCTATTTCCCAAATACTCAAATCCGATCATTTGTAGGAGCTACTTCTACTGATTTCCATCAGAAAGTGATATATTGTCATATTGTTGTTAATGAAGTATTACTTCTCCCCCTGTGGCTAAGACAAATTCTTTTAGATAACAGAGCTACACAGCTGTGGGATCTTGTGGCAAACTCTATCTTGTAAACTCATAAACAGTATTCAGAATTTGTTGCCAGAAAGGTTGGGTAACAGGACAGGTCCAAAGTATCTTCAGGAAACCTTCTTTGGTGCCGGAAAATTTTCAAGAAGTGCAAGTAGATCCTGGATATATCCATGCTAATTTATTAAGTGTGCATAGTTTTTGCAAAACTTGCCTTTAAAGACACTAAACTTAAGCTGATATTAAATATTCTGGGAGTGGTTTTAACCCTTTCCCCTGTACCATTTTCCAGACCAGAAATGCCCTGGTGGTACTGCATGCTTGCAATGCTTGAAGCAAACACAAAGGAAGAATTCAGAGTTCCTGCACCTTTAACTCAAAGGGGCAACAACAGCACCAAGTCTGGGAAAGGAACCTAATGGAAGACAGCCTTATCAGTGGGTAAACACATGGAGCCTCCATGTTCCAATGCAGTGTACCAGGCTCAAAAGCAGAATACCAGGAACTGAGGAGTAACAATAGGAAAGTTTTTGCCTCTGTGCTTTGCCTGTGGTCTTCCCAGAGGCATCTGGTTGGCTACGGTGGGAAGCAAACAGGTTGCTGAACTGGATGAAAGGCCAATGGCACCTTAAAGAACAACAACATTTGTTTAGCCGGGCTTCCCTCTTTCTGTAAAAACAAGGAAAAGGATTTTCTTTCTGCCCATTATATCTGAAGAAGGGAGCTCTGACTCATGAAAGCTCATACTGGAATAAATTCAGGTGGGTAGCCCTTTTGGTCTGAAGCAGCAGAACAAAGTTCGAGTCCAGTGGTATCTTTAAGACCAACAAAGTTTTATTCAATAGAATTTTATCCAATAAAACTTTGCTGGTCATGAAGGTGCCAGTGGACTCAAACTTTGTTCTACTGGAATAGATGTTAATCTTTAAGGTGCTACTGGACTTCTGTTTTGCTACAACAGAGTAATACAGCTACTGCACTTGAGGGGGATAGACTTTGGTCTGATTCAGCAGGGCTCTTGACATTCTTATAAATTTGTTACACTCATTCCCCAGTTCCTGTCTCACCCTCACTCTCCATGTATGAGTCTGTCTGGTGTGGCCTTTCATGCAGTGTTGGGTTTTACATTCCTTTAATCCCTTTTATTGCTGGTTTCAGGTTTCCTTTTCAGAGGGAGGGTTCGATTGATGAATTGTCTGGGATTGGGATATGTTTCTTTGGTAAACTGATATCTTTAGGAAGGGCTGAGTCTACATAAAAGCTGGCAGTGGAGTAAATCTTATATGCTCCTTGTGCAGACAGATCCTTTATTTATCACACAGATATTTTAATGCTATAGAAGATATAAAGTTGATTATGAGTGAACTCTAGCAAAGCTTTAGTTGATTAACCAATCTTAATTGGTGAGAAATTATAATCAGTGGGGCTGGGAATTAAGGGAATGCTCGTTGAAGGGGCTATTTTGGTTCTAGGGCAGAAGCGATCAAAAGAAAATTCTCAAAACGTATGGCAGCCTTTAAAATGGATTGTAAGCTATTGCACACCATACTAGGTTTAATTTTGCTAACATGCACAGTTATTCCATTGATTAATCCGTTAAAAGGGAAATGATTAATCGATTGCAATTTTTTACCACCAGTTCACAGCCAGATCATACCTTATCATATCACATTTGAATTCCAGCACCCCTTTCTTTTTAAAGGCTCCTTGATAACCGGGAACTAACCGTGCAGACCCAAGCATGTATACTCCGAAGTAAATCCCACTGAGTTCAACGGGATTTACTCTCTAGTACTTATGCTGAGGATAGCCACCTTGGTCTTGTAAATGGCAATGTCAGAAATTAATCACCTAGGGCTGGAAAGGGGCCTTCTAGGCCATCTGGTCCAACCTCCCCCTCCAGGCAGGAAATCCGAAGCTTCAGCATTCCGGACAGATGGCTGACCGGACACTGCCAGAAGATCTCCTGTGACACAGAGCTCCCACTTCAGAAACTGTCTCAGCTGTCACTGCAGACTACTGGGAAGTTTCTTCTAAAGTAGAACCAAAATCTACCCCCTCCCCCAGGAACTTCAGCCTATCAGATCTACTCTTGCCCTCTTCAACCATTATTAGCAGCCATTATTAGCAGCCATTATTAGCGATGAGCAAGCTCCCCCAGCAGTTGGTGCACTGACTGAAGCGTTTGTTGGACCAGGACTTGTGAGACCCGAGTTTGAATCCCCACTCTGCCATGGAAATTCTTTGGGTGACCTTGAACCAGTCACCCTCTCTCTCAGCCTAACCTACCTCACAGACTTGTTGTGAGGATAAAATGGAGGAAAATGGGGTGGTTTTTTTTTTCCTGAGAGTTCTCAAATCATTCAAAAACCCTGGGCCCACCCTCAAGAGTCATGGCAAGTCCCTCCCCATTGCCCCCTGACTCCCCTCCTTTCCACTGGATGTGGCTGCTGAGCTGATCCTCTTCCTGGGTCTGGCTGTTAATGGCAAAGATACCCAGGGAAGGAAAGAGAAGGATCCTCCCACTCTTGGTGTCTTCCCCTCCCTGGGGAGGGGCTGTGGCAAGGAGGGAGAGTGGGAAAGCAGTCTATGACATAATTCAAGGCCCTACAGATGCTGGGAAATGTAGTTTGTCTCCAAAGATGGCCCCTGTCCAGTGGTTGGGTAGGAACCATTCTCACCCTCCCTCCCTACAGTGAGGGGAAGAAAGGGGCAGATCCCTCAATCTCTGCATTACCCACAGTGCCACCTCTGCTAGACTGATAACCGCAGCACCGCAGACGAAAGACAGTGTCATGGAGGAGTTCTTCTTTGGCTCAACCTGAAGCCCAAGCAGTGGAAGAACTTGAGGCCACACTGCTTACATTTGTAGAGAAAGTGAGCACAACACTCAGGGAGTGTACCAAATACAAATCTGTTGCAAACGTGGGAAATTCTCTACTTTTCCTTACCAAGAAAACACAGAAACCTGACTAAATCACCTGTGGCCCCTTCCTAGTTATCTCCCAAACGGAAGAAGGAAGGCAAGATTTAGAAGTGCCAAACCCCACCTGAGATTGCTCGTACCCTTTCCCTCCCTCCCTCTGATATATAAAAGCAGTTTCACTTGAACCACTGCCCTCCTCAGCAAAGAGAAAAGTGCATTTGGTGCTAGATCACCATGCCAGGTATCTGAGGGAGAAGACCGTCTAATCCCCCCCCCAAAAAAAACAAACCCCAAGGGGTGGCCAAGATTCACCTCTGTCCAGCAACCTGGGGAGCTCCCGGGCTGTGCCTGTTATTTACGGCCCTAATTACTCTCTATCGACTGGGAAGCAGCAAATGGACAAAGGGCGCTTGAGAGTTCACACACAATTGAATTTCCCCGTAACAATCAGCAGCGAAAACGCACGCAAGAGGGGGGGAGGGGGAAAAATCAATCAAAGCAAAGGAGCCTGCTTCGGACGGGGATCATCTGTCCCACCTGCCAACCTTTCAGCATGAGAGCTCCACTGCTCACGGCTTACACGGGAGACAGATCATCAGCATTTCCTCCCCTCCCGCCCCTCAAATCGCCCACACAGCAGACAAATGGGGCCTGACATCATACTCGATGACATGTGGGTGCAGCCCGCCCAATGAGATATGCCCCAGCTGCCTTCTGCCATGGTCCTGTGAGCTGAGGTGAGAGACAAGGTGTGCTACGTCCCCCTCTCGCCGATTAGGGAGTTGCCAACACAGCCGACTTCTTGTTAACGCCACCCTGGCAGGATCACGTGCTTGACACAGCACACATACAAACACAAAAAAGTGTCAGCGTGTGACACACAAAAGAGTGGTGGTTGTCTCCTCTGCCATGCCAGAGGACTCTGGAACTGTGTTCCTTCTCTGTTGCCGTAGAAACCCAGCTGGCGACGCTGCGACTAAATGAGGATTTCAGGGTTACAACCTTCTTTGTCTTATTAATCTCTCCCAATTGTCTGCCACCAATGGATCAGGTGTTGTCATAAAAAAGGGGGACTCTGTCGAGGGTAGAGGATTGCTCTCTGGGGAGAAGCTCTGGGGGAGGGATATAAGAAAGTACAAAGCCTTTCATTTCCAGGTCACTAGTTCAACAAGGTAATGGTTCAACAAGGTCTGCTTGTGCAAGAAAGGATATGGCGGGTACTGGCTAAGATCAATAGGCTACCCGGGCCAGGCCAGTGTCCCCCCACAGACAGACAGGTCCAAAGTCTTCAGACTGTTTTAACGGCAAAGGGGACAAAATATTCTATTCCCTGCTTGTATTGACACACACAGAAGGACATCTGGACATCCGCTCTAGCATCCCACTTTGACTTTTCAAAGTGATGCTAATCTTTTTCGTGCATTCGCTGGATGCATAGGGCTCAGGACTGGGGTCACATCCACAATCCCTGCTCTCAAACTTTACAAACTCAGCTGAAGGTTGGCCCCCCTGGTGGACCTCCCGATGGCACCTGCTAATTTTGGCCACTGTGTGACAGAGTGTTGGACTGGATGGGCCATTGGCCTGATCCAACACTGACTTCTCTTATTTTCTCATGTTCTTATGAAGGGGGGAAAGAGTCCCTAAGAATACCAGCTGTATGTATGTAGGGTCTTTTTAACAGATGAATCCTGCAAAAGGCACGGATTGCGTGTCCAGAGCAGTGACATGTGTGTAAGCTTTGTTCAGTGGAACGTGTAGTGATAAAGAGCAGAAGCCAAGGGTGTGACACCCCCCCCCCTTTCAATGCGGTCAGAACTGTTGTTTGAACAAGGTTTCTAGGAAGGAGTGTGTGTATAAATACTATTACTTGTTATGAGCAAACCCACGTGCAGGGTTCTGCTCTTGGAACTGGCTTATGACCAATTATGGGGACAGCTGGTCGGGATCTAGCACACTCTTGTACACATGTTCACAACATCACTAAAAAAATCCCCTCACTAAATTATCTTGCGAGTACCTAATGTCACCATTAAAACCAGCCCCTGGCCTCTCTGTGGTTAGATTATTAGAGAACATTAGGGGAGATACTTCAATTACCCTTCCTGAGGGCTACGGATGCTCCTCCTTTTGCAAGAAAATGATCTAATCCCACTTTAAAGTGTTATCAGGCATCATTACTACTGCGATAAAGCCTTAGTGGCCTGAAGGTACACTTTGAGGGGATCTTTGTTCCAGCTCCTATTGTCCCCCGCTGCAAGAGACCACCGGCTGAAGCTGACGCAACTGCTCTTTCAGATCAAAGGACTTCAGATTCATGGCTATGACATCCTTGCTCGTTCCTTTACCAGCAGTGTCACCATTGCTTAAGTCAATCTGGAGGCACTGGGTGTGCAACTGATTGCTCCTTAAACCCGTGCAGCTTTGCATGGACTTTGTACAGAAGTGAGCTTCTCGGCACAGAGACTTAGACAACGCAAGAAAGTACATCTAATGGCACTGGATGTAACTCGCAACATTTGTTCAGTTTCCAAGGTGTGATTTACCAGTGCTGGCAAGGGAAAAAAATGCCCTCCCCATATGTGACTTGTAGCTTGACAACAGTTCATTAAAGAATCATTTGTTTTGACAATGCACAGCTTTCTTGCAGGAGTAGGTGCTGGGGAAAGGGGTGGGGGTGGGGAGTAGCTCTGAGCAAGTCCAACTGTCAACTCTCTTTCTCTCCTTTCTTTCCAGTAGTTTTACTTCCAGCAATAAAGAGGAAAGATTCTCTGAACCAGGCTTGCTCCTTTTCATGTCTTTTTCTGGCTTCTCCATATTGCCAAGGAAACTAGTACAAAATGAAATTAGCAGCAGGAAGCTATAGAAGGAGGAAAAACACACCCCAGAAAGATTCCTCTCTGGTTTTGGCTGAACATTAACACATTCCACCAGCTAATAGCCCATCAAAACAATCCCTGTGAGGGGGAGCCTGCAGAACTAAGAGACAGCTGCCCCCATTCTCCAGTTTGTAGAAATCCCTGTAGTTCCTTGTGGCTCTGTAAGGGAGCAGACAATGGAAGAAGCAGGTTCTTAAACAGCACCAAAAAGGAACCAGGTCCCAACCAGAATCAGGACACCGTTCAGCCTTGTTGAGTGAAAGAATACCTGGCCACATTGCAGAAGAGAAAGATGCAGCAAAATAGACCAAGCTGGGACCCAAGGGTGGTGGCAGTGGCGGGGACGAGCATACTTAACTGGGTCCTACTGTCCCGGTGGGAACAGTACAGATCGCAAATCCCTACAGGCCTGGTTCAGACATAATGAAAAAACCAAAGTGTATCTTAACTGCAGTTAGTTTCTCAAACCCAGATGCGGCTCACAGGTGGTCATGAGAATCCTGGTGTGCCTTGAAAGATGCTGGTTTCAACACTCTTCTGCCTAGCTCTGGGGTCTCCAACCTTTTGAGACCGTGGGTACAATTGGGATCCTTCCACAGCATGGTGGGGGCAGCCACAAAACGGCTGCTGCAGGACGTGGAGCCAACTACAATGGTTGACCTGGCTGACCTTCAGTCGCACAGGGAAGTCCCTGTGTTGCGGTGGCAGCTGCTGCCAAAGCAATGTTTTAAAAAAATCTGCACAGCCAATCAAATCTCCAGTGGCCAATCAGAAGCACTGCAGGGGAAAAGCCCCACCTGGCCCTGCCCACTTTTTAAAAGCACTTGGTGGGCACCAGAAAAGGTGCCAACAGGTGCCATGTGGTCACTGGGGGCACCCTAGCTAATATCCAGTCTGCACTGTTACATGGGTGGTGATGGGAACACGCCAGGATGGCTGCATTTATGTGCCACACATAGCTAAGACCAAAGCTGCTTCCATAGGTTTAGCTCCATTTTTCAAAAAAAACACTATGTAATCATCACAAATCTATGGTATTATCACTTTCTGCTAGTTCCTCTGAATTTCCTGCTTTCATTTTTTCTTAAAGTAAGTAAGTGGAGATATGCATGTCCCCTTGTATCTCCATAACAAAAGGAGCTACAGACATGTAGTTAATGAGCCAACTTCAAACCATGGTTTCAGATCCTGGTATCCATTGTCAGTGAAGTAGGCTCAGTCCAGACCAGTGGTCCTTAACCTTTTTGAGCCTTTGGGCACCTTTGGAATGTTGAGGTAATTGTGGTGAGCACCACCCCAAAATGGCTGCCACGAAGGGCGGAACCAAACACAATACTGCATGCCTTGCTAAAGAATTGCAGAAGGGGAACTGAAAGAAATGAAGGAAAGCCTGAAGGGGGAAAGGAACCACAAGCCTTGATTCTTACCAGTTCTCCTGATCCACCAGTGGCTACGGCTGCTGTTGCAGCCATGAAAAGCCTTTTCATTTGAATGAGGTCAGGCAGTCACAAGTCCTACCTTACAATAGCCCCATCTGCTTTCTGAAAAACTGGCACAAACAATCACATTAAGCATAGTCAGATTAATTAAACCCTGGTTTCGTGTAATGTCTATTTAAGACTATTTCCAAAATGGAATCACTTCTTTCTTGATGCATGTACTCACGTAGTTGATAACATGTAGGTTCGACCCTCAGAAACCTCTCCTTGGGCCCTCCCTGTGGCCACTTCTACAAAATTCCTTTGCTGTTTGTTTTGCTCAGGTTTTTTTAATCTGGTAATTTCTTCCTTTCAAGGCAACTTAATCTTCACTCATGCACAGTTTAGACAGCTGCACTTTGTGTATCTGTTCCCCAATCCACGTTTGTCTAGGTAGAAATACATTTATGTTGCTATGTGACTGAGGTCTCCTGGGACTTCCCAAATCTTATGTGGGAGACAAATCTTTGGGGTTTCGAGGGGAGGGGGTTAAAGATGCCTCCCTTTCCCCCTTCCTCTTCCTCTCCGTTATTAGTTTCCCGGATATCAACTCAAAACAAGAGAGAAACAACTCTATTTTAGAAGACCATTTTGGAGTTCTGCCACGTTATTTCTTTTATTTTAACAAAGAAAATGTGTTTTCGAGTTTGAGGTTGTAGGTCCTGTAAGCTGTGACTTTTTAAAACAAGATATTTATCTGAATAAAGCAATCACAATTATAACAATTTTGCAATAATTGAGAGACAGCATAGAGTAGTGGTTAGAGTGCCGGATAAGAGACCCAGGTTCGAATGCCTGTTTCTGCCACAGAAGCTTGCTGGGTGACCATGGGCCTACCTTATGAGGTTACCGCGAGGATAAAATGAAGAGAGGGAGAATACTGTAAGCCACTTTGGATCCCCACGGGGGAGGAAAGCGTGGTATAAATGAAGCAAGTAAATAAGCAAATAACGATTTGCAAAGATAGGTGAGGAGGAGAAACTAAACATTTAAATTTTTTGTAAAACATGCTCAGATATTACTCAGATTTAATGAAATGGTTATAAGCGTGCTCAATTCAAACAACCCTCTAAAGCATAATAAGCCACAGATTCATGCCCTTCCCATGTTCTTCTTTCTTTCTGTGTGCGCAGCCAGCTTGCATCTTCATTCCCTGTTTACCGGCAATCACAGCATATTTCAACAAACTGGGGTTACTGCTTGCCCTCCAAACCAGAACAAGAAAACTCACCATGGTTTCCGATTCTGGTTTGGAGGGTGAGTGCTAACTGGTTTGCAGAGTGAGACATTATGGTACAGAAAAACCTAAGAATAGCCATGCTGGATCAGACCAATGGTCCATACAATCCCAACAGCAACCAGTCCAATGTCACAGGGAAGCCGGCAAGCAGGGCCCACAAATGGCAGCCCTTACCTGCCAACAGCTCCCCAACAGAATCAGAGGTCCTTTGTCTCTGTGATAGCCCTTTGGCTATCACAGCTAATAGCCAGCACAAATTTATCCTCCATAAATCGTTGTCTGTGTATGTAAAGTACTATAATGTTGCAGCTGATTTATGGTGACCCCAGCAAGGGCTTTCAAGGCAAGTGAAAAGCAGAGGTGGTTTGCCATTGCCTTCCTCTGCACAGTTCTCCTTGGTGGTACCAACCCTGCTTAGCTTCCAAGTTCTGATGAGATTGGATTATACCAGGGGTGGCTAAACTGCGGCTCGGGAGCTGCATGCGGCTTTCACACATATTGTGTGGCTCCCGGCAAGGTGGCTGGGGAAGCTAAATATCATTAGCAGACAAATATCATTGGACAAATAAATATCATTATCAATACCTGCTTTTACCACTTTTGTTATTACTTTTGGCAGTCTCATTTAATGTTGATAAAAAGCAAATCTGCATGTATCCTAGTAAAAACGTGTAATATTTGTTCATGTCTTGCAGCTCTCAAATATCTGATGTTTATTCTATGTGACTCTTTCATTAAGCAAGTTTGGCCACCCATGCCGCCTTCCCTACACCTATAAATCTGCCCAACTCCCTTTTAATTGCAAGCTAATAGCCATCACCACATCTTGTGGTAGTGAGTTCCACAATTCCACTACCTATGGTATGAAGCAACAATTTATTTTGTCTGTCTTGAATATACTCTTCATCAGGGGTCATTTTGTTAAAAAAGAGGTGCAGGAGCTCATTTGCATAATTCATTTGCATATACCACACCCCCTTGCAAAGGGCAGGCATGCAAGTATGCCTGGGTTCCCTGCCTGATCTTCTCCAGGTGGCCTGAGGATGTGGGGCACCTAAAGAAAATTGCGCAGGGAACCCAGGCATGTCTAGAATGCCTTTCTCTCCCTTCCCCATCTGGGGAAGAGAAAGAAAGGCATTTAAATCCCCTCCCATCCGAGTTTCTCTGCAAAAGTGGAGAGGCTCAGGGGAAAGGGCAGACATGCCTGCGTCCCCTGTGCGATCTTCTCTAGGTGACCCGCAGCTGCGGCACACCTAGAGAAAATCGTTCAGGAAACCCAGGCATGTTTAGAATGCCTTTCTCTCCCTTCCCCATCTGGAGAAGCGGAAGAAAGGCATTTAACCCCCCCGCCCCCCCAAGTTTCTCCACAAAAGTGGAGAGGCTCAGGGGAAAGGGGAGACATGTCTGCCTGCCTCCCCTCCCCTTCTCCAGCCAGCCCACGGTGGCAGGCTACCTGGAGAAGGGGAGGGGAGGGGAGACGGGCAGACATGCCTGCGTTCCCTGTGCAATCTTCTCTAGGTGACCCGTGAAAAGAAAGAAAAGTATTTAAATTCCCCCCCCCCACTCCTCCGAGTTTCTCCACAAAAGCAGAGAGGCTCAGGGGAAAGGGGGGCATGCCGCGGTGGGCTCCCTGGAAAAGGGGAGGGGAGGCAGGCAGACATGCCTGCATTCCCTGTGTGATATTCTCTAGGTGACCCACGGCTGCAGCACACCTAGAAAAAATCGTGCAGGGAACACAGGCACGTTTAGAATGCCATTCCTTCCCCATCTGGGGAAGAGAAAGAAAGGCATTTAAATCCCCCCAGGCTGTGGTGGGCTCCGCAAGCCTTCCCTGGCCTGTCCGCCTGCACAAGCGGGTCAGGAATGGTGGCGGCAGCGGGGGCTTTAATAGGAGATCGTCCCACTGCTGCAACACTAGAGAGAAGGGGTTTAAACTTTAAAACCCTTCTTGCTTCGCTCCCCCCCCCCCCCGCCCACCTTGGCAGGCCAGCTGGGAAAGGGAAGGGGAGGCTTGCACTCCAGCAGCCCAGGAGCGGGCACAAATGGTGGTGGCTGCAAGCCCTGCCCCCAGCGGGTCTGCGGAGGAAGTGAAGCAAGAAGGGGTTTAAAGTTTAAACCCCTTCTCTCTAGAGTTGCGAGACGGCGGCATGATCTTTCCATTATATTCTATGGGGCCATCAGATACAATAGGAGATTGTGCCACTGCTGCAGTGTGACCCTAGAGAGAAGGGGTTTAAACTTTAAATCCCTTCTCGCTTTGCTTCCTACACAGGCCCGCTGGGTGTGGGGCTTGCCACCACTGCCATTTGTGCCCACTCCTGGGCTGGAGAAGCGCCGCTCTGGCTCGCTCCAGCTCCAAATGACCCCTGCTCCTCATCAATGTCACAGAGCGACCCTCAGTTCTACTATCATGGGACAAGAAGAAAGTTCCTCTCTGTTCTCTGAATAACTTCGTAGATCTCCTGTCACCCTTCCGTCACATTTTGCTAAACTACAAAAATCCCAGATGATGTAGCCTTGCCTCTTAGGTAGAGTTGCCAACCACCAGGTGGGGCCTGGGGATCTCCATCTATTACAGCTGATCTCCAGATAACAGAGATCAGTTCACTGCTTTGGAATGTGGACTCTATGGCCTTGTACCCTGTTGACATCCCTCCCCTCCCCAACCCCCCCCCTCCCCCCCCCCCCAGTCTCCAGGTATTTCTCCACCCAGAGCTGACAGCCCTATGTCTCACCCAACACAAACTAATAACAAAGCACACCCGCCCTTCTCATTTAGGGTAGAAATCACTCCAACTACCCCACTGCAGAGACCGAAATGAACCAGGATCTTGGGACTGCAGTATTGTAGAATCACAAGGAGAAAGATGGCACAATTCTAAGCAGAGTTCCACCCTTCTAAGTCCACCCCACTGCCCTGTGAGAAACTTTGGGATTCTGTATTTTAATTTTTAAAATATGGATATGAATTCCCTAGAGGAGCTTTTCTTGACATTTCATCAACATGACAGGTCTACCGGGTCAACCAGCCCTTGCTCCAGTCTGCTCTTGGTATGACCGTGGAAAAGCACTCAGCTGCGAACTTACCATCTTCCACCTCCAGGAGAGCTTTGGCCAGGATGCTTCCCGCCACACTAATGGCCTGGCACATGTAGTAGCCTGAGTCAGAGGTCTGCACATCCGCGATGGTCATCTCGCCGCTGGGAGATACAGAAAAACGTCCCATGGCTTGAGGGGGCTGGCTTGGGAAAAGCAGGATCTGACCCAAAGGAAAGAGAAACGGGATTCCTGAATTCCTATCCATTGCAAGCTCAGAAGGGGATCGGCTGGGCATGGATATTTACTTGTTATTTATCTGCAATACCTTTTATATACCCCACTGTAACTTTAAAAAGCTTTCAAAGCAATTGACGGTATGAGATTAAAAGCAGTAAAATAGATTAAAACAACATCTCAACCTATAAAACAGTAACAAACAAGCAATCAATACTGCATTTACAATATGGCCTGCAGTGCCATCCAAGTTCCTGCACCTAGAGCAGCTGTTTCCTGGAATGCCTCCCTTTGGAGCAATGCAGCAGCCATTATTTTATTGTGAAGGGCCATGTCTCAGCGGGAGAACATCTGCTTTGCAGGCAGAAGGTCCCAGGTTCAAACCCCGGCATCTCCAGTTGAAAGGATCAGGCAATAGGTGATGTGAAAGACCCTGTCCTGAGACCCTGGACAACCACTGCCTGCCATAGTAGATAATACAGACATTGACGGACCAATTGTCTGACTCAGCCTAAGGCGGCTTCATGTATTGTCCATACTTCTACAGTTCAAAGGAATAACACACAGTCCCAAAACAATCAGGTATGAAAACAATATATACAGACGTGTGCTAGATGCCCACAGAACAATACAACAACAAATGAGACTATATTAAAGCCATAACATATTTAGTGTCTGGTAATAAAGTGCCTGCAGTGGCTCAAGTGGTTATGACGCTGAACTGCAGACTGGAAGATCAGTAGTTCAGCAGTTCAAGACCCAAGTGCTGCATGACGGAGTGAGCTCCCGTCTCTGGTCCCAGCTCCTGCCAACCTAGCAGTTCGAAAGCAAGAAATTGCAAATAGATAAATAGGTACCACTTTGGTGGGAAGGTAACACCAGAGCCTCAGCATCTCGTCAAGCCGGCTACATGGCCACAGAAATGTCTTTGGACAGCGCTGGCTCTTTGGCTTGGAAATGGAGATGAGCACTGCATCCCTAGAGTCGTATTCAACTGGCTTTCGAGCAAGAGAAACCTTTACCTTTGCTAATAAAGACAAACAACATATTCTATCACAGAAAAAATACAAAGGTCGATAGAAATGCACATAGCAGTCTACTCAAGTCTCTCAATCTAGATTCCTCAAACAGTGTTGTGTCCTTATTCAAATTCACAAAAGCAGTCTGCGTTTCTCTTTCAGTCAGTACTTATTCTGGATATCTAAGTGTTTCAGACCTCTGGTCTTTCCTCAGGAACAAATCCTATATAGGAATCTACCATTCAATCTTACATTCAAGTAGACACTTCCATTGATTATTTTTGTTAATCTGTTTGGGCGAGGTCTCCTCCCCTATTTCCAAGCATGCTGATACTGCTGCCAAAGTGAAATGGACCTGTGAGCAGACTGCTGTGTGAATTTCTATCGGCCTTTGTATTTTTTCTGTGATGGAATATGTTGTTTGTCTTTATTACCAGACAATAAATATGTTACGGCTTTAATATAGTCTTATTTGTTGTTGTATTGTTCTGTGGGCATCTAGCACATGTCTGTATATATTGTTTTCATACTTCTACTGTTTCCATGAGCACAGGGTAGACACTGTTAGGAAGACATTTTCAAACCTCTATCTTTCCATTGTGGAAGAAGAGGAGGAGGAGGAGATGACTGGATTGATACCCCGCCCTTCCCTTGGAGTCTCAGAGTGGCTCACAATCTCCTTTCCCCTCCTCTCACCACAACAGACAGGTAGGTGGGGCTGAGAGAGCTTTGAGAGAACAGCTCTTGAGAGAACAGCTCTGCGAGAATTGTGACTGACCCAAGATCACCCAGCTGGCTGCATGTGCAGGAGTGGGAATCAAACCTGGTTCTCCCAGAGTAGAGTCCACACTCCTAACCACTACACCAAAGTGGCTCTCTGACCTGACACATATCCTTCTGTGGGTGTTTCAGCCATTTTCCAGGCAGATGTTAAGAAGAAGCATCCTGCAATGATTTGGTTGTGAGTTTCCAGATTATTTTGTGGAATTGGCTGTCACTGCAGGGGGTGGCAAAACTCCCAATGGGATGTCACGTGTTCAGCAGAACTAAGCATCATGAAGCTGGGATAGGGAAAGAATGTGACACTGGAATGCTGGTTTTAGTGGTATCTCTGTGGTGGGCATGATATCTAGTTCTGCTTTTATTAGAGCTCCATGCTGTGGGAGCCAGCGTGGTGTAATGGTTAAGAGTGGTGGGCTCTAATCTGGAGAACTGGGTTTGATTCCCCGCTCCTCCTGTATGAAGCTTGCTGGGTGACCTTGGGTCAGTCACAGCTCTCTCAGAACTCTCTCAGCCCCACATACCTCACAAGGTGCCTGCTATGGGGAGGGGAAGGGAAGGCAATTTTTTGTTTTAAGACTCCTTATGGTAGAGAAAAGCAGGGTATAAAAACCTTCTCTTTTTCTTCTGTGACATATGCCATTACAGCAAGCCTGGCCCTGTATCTTTACCCCCACCCCCCAACCATGTAGATTCTATCCAATAAGCTCAAGATGGTGTACAACACTTCATGTCTTTGGTCTGTTACTCATACCATCTAAAACCAAAGTAAATGGAGGGAGACCCATGAAAAGCTAGGAGAATGCTCCTCTCCTCCACCACACCAAACCCTGCTCTGATCCACAGCTCACACAAGAACAAAGTCCTCCGTCCTCCTAAAGCAGCAACCAAAAGCCACAATCATTTTTCTGGCACCTTCCACAGGAAGTCCCAGCAGAGTACCAGCAGAGTAGTACATCAAGGCCAGCCTAAGGGACTCGGTCAGCCAGGGACTCTGTCATCCAATGCTGTGACTGCACCTTTCCTGTACTATGCAGTGTTTATTGTCTGGCTCAGCGTACACAAACAAGACAGGAAGCAGAAGGTTAACTGGCAAACCTACCTGGCTGCCTTCTTTTTGCCAGAAGACGGCTGGAGGTGGGTTTCCTTTGGTCTCACATTGAAACGTCACAGTGCGGCCTTGTGCTACAATCTGGTCCCGAGGCCGGGTCACTAACTGAGGAGGAACTGAGAGGAGAGAACAGAGGCAGAAGAAAAACAAAAGATGGACAGGTTTGACCCTCTGACGAAAGTATCTTTTGTGGCATATCTGAAGCTCATGGGGTGGGGGGTGAGGAAACAATGATGTGAGGGAAAAGGGAACTTTGGGGGGGGGGTGGACACATGCCTTCCAAAAGGTTTCCATGGAAACTCAGATTTGGAATGCATTAATTGCCTTTCCCCAATTCCTTTTTTTCATGCCGTGAGCAAAGTGAGGTTGGGGTGTGCGTGGAGACACTGGTCCCACCCTGCTTGCTGCTATTACAGAGGCACATTTTGGGGCCCCATGTGGAAACTGCTTTTGAGTACAGGAGAACATTGATGGGGAGCACGTCCCATATACAAGTGCACGAGTGCAGGCTTTCTATGCAGACTGAGATTCTGTCCTCCACAGTGTTCCCATTGGGTGCATGCTTGTATATTCACAGGGCTTCTTGAGGACATGTATACGGGTGAACTCTGAATCCCAGGAACAGGGCTCCTGTGTAACATGAAAGCTCGTACACTCCTCCACCAAGAACAGTTTGGCAAAGGGAAGACAGTACTGGTCTTACTTCTCAATATCTCAGCCAATCTGCCGTAATCATGGTGCAGTGGAGGCAAAGAAACGTTCCCATGAGATTCACCATCTTTTAATCCAAACTGATTAAAAGACCCACTGGGCCTCTTGAACTGGACTTGGGAAGGGCTTTGTTCCAAGGGACCAGGGCACACCATTTCTGACCTCCTCCTATCCAGCTCTGCCCCATTTACAGCTTTCACACCTGCTTTCACACCACGGGCTCCCAAGGGTGCAATCCAGAAGATTTTAAACGATAACAGCTAGAGGCATTTACAAGGGAACAGATAAAAGAAGGGAACAGTTCAGAGCGTCGGGTGTGCGTGAGCCATAATGTCAGGGTAGAAATCAAACATATTAACATGCTTCCAGACAGCTCCGGGTTTAAAATAATAATAATAACAATAAAAAGCCAGCCTATAAAACACATGCAAAAGAGATCATCTTGCAATGGAAGAAGGCACAGAGTGAGACAGAGGAAGACAAGGGAAGGGACAAGTCCTTTAAATCAGCCACCCGGCCATAAATTACTCTGCAAATTTAAATTCCTCCCCAAACACCTCTGGCTGCTTTTCGAACCTTTTCTCTGCTCTCAATGCAAGACAAATGACATTGGGTTTTACAAATGCAAATCGCCCGCCTTATCTCCTCTCGGCCCTCCCCTTCGTGCCACCTAAAGGAGGAGGGAGAGACAATGCACATCTTTCTTGCCGAGCCATAAAGTATTTATGGGGCACCAGGCGCTATAAAAAAAGATCTTCAGGTGTGCCATTGTGATGCTGATCACTACGAGCCTGACTTTAATGAAGTTATGGATTGCTAGGTTACCCGCATGCTAATGGTGAGGGCTGCTGCCTGCACACGGGGAGCTTGCTAACCAGCTCTTTCCCCAGGAACCAAATCTCCTCCAGTAGGATTTCCATGCCTGAAAAGCAAAGCCTGCTTATCTTTAATTGCAATTGATCGGCACAAGAAATTGGGGGGGGGGGGGGGGGGAGAAATCTGCACAGACACGGTTTGGAATCACAGCTGAGTCCTGCTGCTGAGGGTTGCTTCCTATTTCAGCTTCCGGGCTGGCTTAGTTAGGAAACCTTTCTGCTGTTCTGTTCTTGGAATTAGCATGCTCAGAGGTTCCAACAACAGGTACTGCAGTGTGGCTGTGCCAAGTATGATACTTATGAAGTTTATGATACCCAGAAAGACACTCATGTTTTCAGCACAGCCAAGGTGGTTGCCACAAAATATTTACTGGGAGTGGATCTGGTTCTGCCAGTGGTCCATCCATGAGCATCATAATGCATCCACATGTGTCTAGCCTGCTTACAAAACAACAGCTCTACTACTGATTGCTCTAAAGTGGCACAGGGTTCCACAGGGCAGCTGTGCACCATACCATAATAATGTTCTGCCCATTTTAGCTCAGTTCTATACTACCTTCATTTTGACATCTGTCAAAGAGAGACGGCCTTCTAAACTTGGCACAGTGGAAAAACCATGCCCCTCTTCCCAATAGGAATAGACCCATCACTTCGTCAAAGCCAGTCCTTGCAGCAGCCTGGATGGGTGCCATCACCAGCCACTTCCAAGAAGTAAAGGAGACAAAACCAGTTGCATCCACCGGCTGAACATCCCACTGAACTGTTAAAAAAAGACAGGAATATGAAGCTGTTTTATCATTCTATTCAGCTGATTCCCTTCATGGAATCCTTCCCACTTTCTTTCACCCTTTAGAAGGTGCAAAGGTGAAGAGAAGGAAAGCTGCCCAAGTATATGTGAGAGAGGCACATCTGGGCACCTGTACAGTCTGAAGGAGCATGGACGGCTTGCGGTTCTGCTACCCGCTCCCCCTTCCCTTCTGGAAGCAGGAAGAGAGACGAAGAGACGGAGCCACTCCGTGTGCCTGACAGCTGTCCTTCAGGGTCCTTCTGCACACGACACGGTGCCGCAGCAAACACAGCTTTGCCACCAAGTGAACCATCCTCAAGGAGCCAGATCGCCCAGTAAACTTCACGGATGAAAGGAGACTAGAATCCGAGGCATCCCGTTCTAACCACTACAGCATGTCAGCTGTTTTGAAGAGTCCCAAATGTGTAACATTCTCCCCAAATTGGCAGGCTTCTGAAACCTCATCCCCGAGGCTAGAAAAGTAATTCATTTCCTAGGCCTCAGCATAGAATTTTTAAGAGCCTTCTGGAGATCAGGTGATGGGGATTTTTGCAGCCCCATTCATCCTCGGTTTTGGCAGGCTGACATCTGAATGGCTGGTGTGAGCATAGTGCGTGACTGAATCACCAAACCACTAAGGTTTACTCAAAAGCATCTGCATAAGTGTCTCTATAGCAATTTGCCCCAAATAGGCAAAAGACTATAGGCAGCCACATAGGTCCACTAGTAGTTTTTTGAAGACAGCAACAGTTTCGACACCTTTCTGCATGTGACCAACCAACTTGTCCCAAAACAGTGTTAAGTAATTGAGGCTGCAATCCCACGCTCCTTTAGATAAGACATAGGTGTGACTGCCTGATGGACCTAAAGGGAGCGATCAGACAGCAACATCTGGGAAGTGTCCCACAGTCATCAGCAACCTGTGCTGCTCCACCATGAAAGCAGGACTTTCCCAGGCTGGATCTGGCAACCCTACCCCCCCCTCCCATTCCAGTGGCCAGCGGGGCCTGGTAACCATCATGCCGAACAATATTTTGCTTCCCTATTGTTAGGTAGGGCCTAGGGGTCTCCCTGAATTACAACTCATCCCCCAGACTACAGACATCAATTCCCCTGCAGAAAATGGCTGCTTTGGAGGGTGGACTCCATGGCATTATACCCGGCTGAGGTCTCCCCCCACCTGAAACCTTGCCACCCTCAAGTTCAATCCCCAAATCTCCAGGAATTGCCCAACGCAGAGTTGGCAGCCCTTCTTCTGGTATATCTTGACTCTCTTTTGCACTGCACCCAGGACCATCTAATCCAGTTAGGTTTGCAATATCTCCTGCTCTCCATTCCAGGAAGATTCCTAACTGCAGACTTCAGGCTCTAACATCATGGCATGAACCATTTTTCCCTCCTGTCCTATGCTTGCCAGCCCCCAAGTCCAGGCAGGGATCCCCCGATTTCAGCGGCTTCTCCCCGCTGTGGACCAGTTGGCTGATGGGGGAAACCCACCCCTAAACAAGGACGTAAGCGTTCAATGTCCCTGATGTGATGTTGTCACCCAGAAGAGACATCATTGTGCTGGGCACATCGTGGATGAATGCTCTGGTATTTGGGCAAACTCCATGGTTTGAGGGCAAAACCCCCATAGAGATTTGCCCAAATACCAGAGTGTCCCCCAGAGTGATGTTAGTGTGTTGCGGACGTCACGTGACATCTCCACCCAGTGCCCACTCCCAGAAGGCCCCCCAAATCCCCCAACCGGAGCGATGAGGGGACCTGGCAACCCTATCCTGTCCCCTTGTGACAATTTGGTTGGTCCTAATTTAAAGTTATTATATAAAGAGCCAGTTTGGTGTAGTGGTTAAGTGCACGGACTCTAATCTGGGAGAACCGGGTTTGATTCCCCACTCCTCCACTTGTAACTACTGGATGACCTTGGGCAAGCCATAGCTCTGTATCAGCTGTTCTCTCAAGGACAGTTCTGGAAAGAGCTCTCTCAGCCCCACCTACCTCACAGGGTGTCTGTTGTGGGGAGAGGAAGGGAAAGGAGTTTGTAAGCCGCTCTGAGACTCTTAAGTCTCTTAATAAATCCAATCTCTTCTTCTGTATACTTTTGTAACTGAAGGACTCGGAGCACAGCCTTTGGCCACAACCTTCATCTTCACTTCCAGAAAGAGAAGAGCCAGAAAACTATCACCAGCCTCTGGCCCTGCATAGCTATGGCTCATGGGTCTCCCAGGACCACAGCGTGGTTAAGCAACACGGGTGGAGGGAGGCAGGCAGTTCCAGGAAGGGTCATTCTGCTGCTGCAGCCCTCAGATCAGCTGTCCTGGGCTGATTCTGAAGGGAGGGCTTTACTCTAACGTGGGCCTGGATACCAGTCAAGTCACCTCCAGCCTTCCAGAGCAACAGACTGCTGTCCTGGTGGGGCCACCTGCTCTGTAATCAAATAAAAATGTAAATAGGGCGTAAGGCCAGCCCCCTTGCAGCTCTTTGGTTAATGATTGCTGGGAAAGCCCCTTTGCAGATTAAAAAAAAAAAAACCCACTTCAAAGGGGAAAGAGGTCTGGATGATGGAAGGGATACTGTGACTCAGGAAATTCATTATGCCCCCCCCCATGCCTCACCCTCTGTGTTTTCCCCACTTCAAAGGCAATGATAAAACGGGGGGGGGGGGGTAGAATAACCTTGGGTGCCTGAGGAGGAAACAGTCCCTGCTGCCCACAAATCCAGCATGCAGATAAGAAATGATGGCAGATCCCAGGCAGGAAATTGAAGCAGGTCCGCCGCCTGCTTGCAAAGAAAAGGACCAGGGAAGCCAGCCTTTCCTATCACCCAACATCTCTCATTCACCTTTGGGCTTTTTATCTTCCCCGCTACAAGAAGAGCAGGGCGCCTTTGTGGAGAGGTGATTTACGAGCCGCGCGATAAGCCCTCTATGGGAAAAGAGGTTTGCCAAGACTCCGGCAATTGCATGAAAGAGTCATGCCAAGAAAATGTGGCTCCCCCTCCATAATTTCTAGGATGCAGCAACCACAGACCTATGGAAGACCCGTCGACTTGACTTCACTCAAAGGACAAACATTTATTTGAAGGCAAATACAATGCCACCATGCAACAGTTGACAAACACACACACACACACACACACACAATTTAAAAAACAGCAACTTTTCATCTTAGTACTTAAAATCTCAAGGGTCTAAATCATCAATATATCTAATTCTCAACATGGCCAAATCTATCCATATTAAATCTGGAGACTAGCGCTGTGAACAGATAACACAAGATGATTCCACAAAGCTAAAAAAGCCCCAGGCTTGCAGAAAAGTCTGAAATCTTAAGAAAAAATAGATTGTGTGTGTGTGTGGGGGGGGGGGGGGGGATAACCTCCTCTAATAGAAGCAGTGTCTGCAGCTTTAAAAAATGAATGTCCTTTCAGGGGCCATTGTGGAAGTTGCTAGGCAACCACAACAGTATCACCAGCCTTCAAGTCTAGTTTTCTATTAGTAAAAGGTGGTGTGTGCTGGAGGGGAAGGGCCCTTTCCAGGATGTTTTGGCCTTTAATTGAGGACTCACTGGGGCCAAGCCTGGCAACAACCAACAGATCACTTGATCCCATGTGACTTACATGACTCATCCAGGACTAGCTACTTGCTACTATTCAACAGCATCCACACCATAAAAGCTGTTGCGATGTAGTGGTTATACTTTTAGAATAGGATCTGGGAGACTCAAATGTAAATCACTACTCTGCTGTGGAAGTTCATTGGGTGACCTTGGGCCAGTTAGCTTACATAGTTGCTGTGAGGATAAAATGGAGAGGAGAATGACATAAGTTGCTTTGGGTCCCCATTGTGGGGGAGAGAGGCAGCGTATAAAGGGAAGTAAAAACAATAAACGTAACTGAAAATAGGGGTCACATAAAAGGTAGGTTGGTTAGTGGGTGGGGAGGAGAGAAGGAAGCAGGGAAAGGTGAAGAGATGTGGGTTGATGGGAAGAGGAAAAAAGAAACCACTGTGGGGAAAGAGAAGTACTCCTGCTAGTTCTTGTAGGTGCCCCACCATACAACTAGGCCTGGCCCAGCAGCTGGGACCATGCAACTGACCAGGGGTTGCCAAAAGGAGGGAAAGAGGAATTGCTGTGGGGAAAGGGATACATGGCCCAACCTGCCAAGTCAGCCCGGGGGGCGGGGGATCCCCCGCTACAGGGGTTCCCGATCCGCCGGCCAACATTTGGCCGGTGGGGGGAACCCCACCCTCCTTCCCCAACGTAATGACGTCACCCGGAGGTGACGTCATCACGTTGGGGGCGTTGCCAGGGCGACGCTCTGGCAATCGCCCCAAAACTCTATGATACCATAGAGTTTTGGGGCGATTGCCAGAGCGTTGCCCTGGCAACGCCCCCAACGTGATGACGTCACTTCCGGGCGACGTTGCCGGGCACACGCGCTTTGCGCACACGCCCGGGAAACTCCCGGACGATGGAGGACTCCCCCCGCCGGTAAGTAAGGGACACTTGGCAACCCTATATGCAACTAGGTCCAGCCTGGCAGCTGGTACCACGTGACTGGGCCATAGTTTTCCTACGTAGAGTCTGCCAGAGGGAGGGAAAGCTGAAGATGGGGCAGATAAAGTTAATTTGGCTAGAGGATGGGAAAGAGAGAAGGAAGCAGGAAAAGGGGGGAGACTATGGGGGCTTTAAAGGAAAGGAAAAAAGGGATAGTGGGGGTGGGGAAAAGAAGATGCCTACCCACAAGTCCCTGCAGGTACTGTACGTGTTATATTTTCTTTGAGTGCTCCTCAGGTCCCAGAGATCAGATGTTCATCTAGAATTCCATGCTCGGAACCCAATTCCCAGGCATTCCGGGCCCAATTTGGATCAGGGCTATGATGCCTGGGAAGAGCGGACTTAAGCCTCCTCCCATGCTGTTTTCTAGAACTGAACTGGCTCCTGTTGGAGAAACTTAATATGTCCTGATGGGCTCTATGTGTACTGCACTGAAGGTTCCTGAACTGGGGAGACAGCAGTTTCCCACTGCAGTGTCAAATCAGGGAAATAATGCTGGGATGTTAAGCCTCCTGGCATGGTCCTTATCCACAGCAGGCAGTGCGCACCTGAGAACTGATTTCCAAGCATGGAACTCCTAGACCTTGACAGTCAGTCAGGCCTGGGGGAAAAGATCTGGGAAAAGTACATCATATAGTTAGGCCCTGATTAAAACCTAGTTCAAGTATAAATTTTGGGTTCCGCTGGAAAGTTTAACAAAGGGAAATTCAAGTTTAGAGACCAGCATGCCCTGGATTCAAGGCTATTTGACTAATAATACTAAACGTGGAAAAAAATCAAGATTTCTAATGTGGACATTCCCCTCTCACCCCATGTATAGAAAGCAGGCAACTACCTCCAAATTGGTACCAATCTCTTTTTTGAAAAGGTAGCATCTGCTCTCCTCTAACTCCTGTTACATCTGAATCAGATCATAGCTGGCCTTGTCAAGGCTGTTTTGATGGCATTCCCTCTTTATTGGGAGGGCCTCACAAGCCAGCATTAAACCAGATGCCTGCATTCAAACATCACACATAGGCTAACTGTGGCTGATAAGCTGAATTCCGGATCCAGGTTTGGTGGACCTCAACTCACCTCAGTTAATGGAGCCAGTCACACCACTCATGGTTAGTTTAATTAAACCAAGGTTTTGCTGAATGTGTGAGCCAGCATGCCCATGCAGCCTCCAAAACATCCACTCTTTATATACATCAGAGGACAGACCACGCAATTCAAACTTTGGGAGGGGGAAACCACCGAAGAGAAAAGCAAAGGAAAAACCTGTGCTCCAAACTGTGGCAGGAAAAATTCTCCCTCACGTGGGCTTTATTACCATTGCTCAAAGGCCCATGAGGAACACAGGTAAAGGAAATAAATTACCACGAACATTCGACTGTGGTAAATTCAATCTTGGCTATACCCTTGAGCACACATCAGAAATGTGTGGGAGCCATGACAAGGCAACTACAACTCTATGCAGCCTTTATAAAAATAGAATTCAAATTACTCTGGACAGCAGCATTCAACAGAATTAAGGGGACCAATCAGACCATTTATCACTATTTCAGGAAATCAGTCTTGGATTGTACCCCATCTACCACATTCTCTTGATGTGTTGCAAGATCTGGCCAGGCAAACTCAGCTGTTTCATTTTGATGGTGGAGAAATGATGCATGGCATTCACATACCTTCTGATACAAAATAAAACCTGCTCCCACGGTTGCTTCCAAAGGAGAAAAAAGTCACATGCACCAAACTGACCAATAGAAACCAACCCTTAGCCTTCCCAGCATGCAGCAGTGTTATGAGATGAAATGAATACTTACGGAATGGGCCAACTGGAACAAAGTGAACATATGAAAAACAAAACAAAACAGAACACAAAAATATGAGATGATTTGGATTCAAATTAAGCGGGCATGAATGTTTAAAGCGTCAATAAGGAAGGGTGTCTGGAGTTAAGAACATCAGAGGCCGCACCTCAGTGAGTCTGTTTGCAAAATCTGTGAAACATGCAGATGCACATGGGTTGCCCTCCCTGCAGGGACTCACTAAAACTGGAGAACCCCTTGACAAGGCTGAAAAATTTCCTTGCTTGGGCTGGTCTTTAGAGACCAGAACCGCTAATCCTGGGAAAGGGAATGGAGTGGTTAGCTCATATTTTCATCTTCTTCAACTGGGCTGTCATTTTTATTAGGATGTTTCCTTAAAATTCAGGCTCCTGCTTTTAGAATCATAGAGTTGGAAGGGACTTCCAGGGTCATCTAGTCCAACTCCCTGCAGAATGCAGGAAATTCACAAGTACCTCCCACCCACGCCCAAAAGATGGCCCCCCCAAAAAAGCCCTCCAGGATCCCTGGCCAAACCAGCCAGGAGAAAAATTGCTTCCTGACCCCAAAGTGGTGATCAGCATTTCCCTGGGTCGTGTAAGTAAGTAAGTAAGTAGGGCCACAAGAACTAAGTACTGAGGCAACCCTTCCTGCCCTCCCTCTCATGATCTGCCCAAGTTCACAGAATCAGCACTACTGTCGGCCATATAGTCTGAATGAAGTTTATCCTTCACTTGTCTTCCCTCCTTGGCAGCTCTGTTTCCTTGGGGAAAGTTCTGCCCTCTTCACTGTCCTCCTGATATCAACCTGGCTTAATCTTTGGATACGGAACAGATGTCTCTCACCCTTTAAAACCGGTATTCAAATAGTACAAAATATACGTTAATATGAAATCCAATACTGAATTTCCAATAGTCAGTCCACTTACAAGCCTATCTGGTCTATACAGTTGACTCATACTGAGCTGCAATTAGATGGAACATTTGTTCTTTGCAAACACCAGACCAGCCTGGCTTGTAGAGGGATAGTCACCCTGTTTTGATATTGCTCTACAGTTTGGCTCAGTTCTGGCCATCCGGTTTAACTTGGGAAGATTTCAAAAATTAATTTCAGAATTGCTGCGTGCATGATTTGCCACAGTTTTCAGCTTGGGTCTTTCCCCCTGCTGCCACAGGTTACAAATGAAAAAAGCACAAAGGAATCATGATCTGTCGGCAGAGGTTCCTTATTGCATTGTGCTCCGATCAATGGACATGTGCATTGATTATGCTGCAGCAAAAAAAGAAAGCATGATATCCTGGCACCTTTTTGCAGGTTTTAAACATTCAATGCACATGTGCACCCGTGCACATCACTAACCTGTAGAAAAATATTCAAACTGTGTCAAGCTGTGCATGTACATCCATCTGAATAAAGTCCAGTGATTAAAAAAAAAAATAATAATGGTGGATTGCCAATGGGTCAGCGCTCAGATCATTTGGAGTTCTGATCGACAGAGCTAGACTCAGTTGTCTCTGCCAAGGGTGCCTGCCTGACTTTCCTTGATCCCTTCTCTGTTCACAGTATCACGAAGCAACAGATCTCTGTGGTTGACTGAGCTATACTTACCGTGGACGCTAAGGGAGCCAGAGGCTTCCGATTTGCCCACACTGTTCTCTGCCACACAGGTGTAGGTGCCCTCATCCTCCGCACTCACCCGGCTGATGCGCAGCGTGTTGTCGTTCTGGATCTCTGATCTTGGATTGGAAACAAACAAACAAACACCACGTCAGTCTCCATGTTGTGAAGGCCTGTTTCTCATTGAAGGGGCATGCCCACGTCTGGGATTCAGGCTGCAGGTGATGCTCACGGGCTGAACACTTCTGTGCACCAATTACTTATTTATTTTAGACATTTAAAGCAACATGCTGCCTTTCTGCCCAAATGAGATACCAAGGGTGGCAAAGACCAGAACATTAAAACATTTCAATATCAAAACAGCATTTAAAATAAAATATATATAAAACAATTCAATAAAAGCATATGTGTGCGCGAAGTGCCATCAAATCATTTCTGAATTATGGCAACCCTATGAATTAATGTCCTCCACAATGTCCTATTGTTAACAGCCTCGCTCAGGTCTTGCAAAGTGTTCCCCTCTAAGCTGAGTTAGTATGAGCTAGCTCACAGTTTTTTTAGCCTCCGGCTCACACATTCTAGTCTTAGCTCAGGAAGGATGGCTCCAAACTAATTTATGCAGTAGCCAAATCACTCGGTCACAACTTTAATGCCAGTAGTTCACAAAGTAGAATTTTTGCTCACAAGACTCCACAGCTTAGAGGGAGCACTGCTTGCAAACTGAGGTCCATGCCTTCCTTTATTGAGTCAGTCCATCTCATGTTGGGTTTCCCTCTTTCCCTGCTGCCTTCAACTTTTCCTAGCATTACTGTCTTTTCCAGTGAGTCCTGTCTTCTCATAATGTGACCAAAGTATGATAGTCTCAGGTTAGTCATTTTAGCTTCTAGGGATTCCATCCTTAAAGAAAGCCAGATGAAATGGAGAAGGGTTCTAAGTCAACCTTCATCTCCAGATGCTAGGTTTCTACATGGAGGAATCTTTCTTTTCTGAGTGGGGACTTCAGGAGCATTCCATCCAATGAGTGTAGTGCAGTTTAGTGGAGACTAATCCGGTCCTAACTGAGAGGCAAGTTTGAAGCCAGAAGTATCACTGGCCAAGTAGGGTATCAGGGTGGACTCACTCCAAGTTTTGGGAGACTACTTGCTGGCGGGAACTCACATCAGAGTCAACATTGTTTATTTGAAGATACATAGATAAGTAAAAACATGTGTCTTCATCTGATTACTTAAAAATTTTTTTAGAACAAAATAAATAGAATTTTTGAAAAAATTGAGATAGGCAGAAAAAATTGATGAGCACTGAGGCATCTATTGATAAAGGGAGTTTGCCTAAGCCAGTTGCTTCATGGCTGTACAGTCGGTGGTTGGGTGGGGCTAGGGAAGTACTGGCCAGCATTCAGCTGAACCCTGGCTGTTGTATGGCACTGTATGGGGGGGAGCAATATTGATGGGGTTCAGCACCTCTTGGTACAATTCTGTGCAGAAAATAAATACTGTGCCAGAAACTGGTTGGCCCCTGTGAGAGACAGGCAGCTGGACTAGATGGACCACTGGTCTGATCCAGCAGGGCTCTTCTGATGTTTTTATCAGGGGAAGACCTTGGCTTCTGTGCCTTGTTGTTGGACCTCCAGGGGAACTGGTTGGCCCCTGTGAGAGACAGGATGCTGGACTAGATGGACCACTGGTCTGATCCAGCAGGGCTCTTCTGATGTTCTTATCAGGGGAAGACCTTGGCTTCTGTGCCTTGTTGTTGGACCTCCAGGGGAACTGGTTGGCCCCTGTGAGAGACAGGATGCTGGACTAGATGGACCACTGGTCTGATCCAGCAGGGCTCTTCTGATGTTCTTATCAGGGGAAGACCTTGGCTTCTGTGCCTTGTTGTTGGACCTCCAGGGGAACTGGTTGGCCCCTGTGAGAGACAGGGTGCTGGACTAGATGGACCACTGGTCTGATCCAGCAGGGCTCTTCTGATGTTCTAACGTTCTTGCTGCTCTCACTTGCTTTAAAAAATAGTTCTCCCCCCACTGTAAAAAGAAGAAAGAAAGGAAAAACCACAAAGAGAGGCTACCCAAACAGGAGTTGAGAAGAACAGACCCCTAAGGATATTAAACTATCAGGTGCTTAAAGAATACAAAGGTCAAAAAGACAGTAAAGTGGGCAACACTTCAGCATCTCCAAGGAGATCATTCCATAAGTGGGAAGTCATCAGAGTACCCACCTGACTGACATCAGTGGAGGCAGGTATCTGGAGCAGGGGCTTGGATGATGACTTCAAGAAATGGGCAGATTTGCTCTGGATAGCCCAGGCAAGTATTTGGATGGGAGACCTCCAAGGAATACCAGGGCCAGGAGGCTGAGGCAGGCTGTCAAGCCACTTCTCTGGATGTCCTCCATGCCTCTGTAGGAGTCACCAGAGGTCTCCATGACTTCCAGGCATGGGCACACACACACAAAATGAGCCTGCTATGCAGGCAAGGTGGGATATAAATCAAAATAAATAAATAATAATAAATAAATTTTAAAAATGCAAAAATACCATGAAAAGAAAAGAAATGGGTAGGTTCATGCGAGGCTCATTAAGTTACAATAAAAGTGTGTCTGTGCACACACAGAGTACTTTTCCTCATCACCACTGAATAACTACAGACAGTTTCTTGCATTTTGGGTTAAAGAGAAGAAATAAAGCCATCCAGCTTAATTTCCAGGCAGAGTCAATGGCTTTCTTTGAAGAAATTACAACATTTTTAGTAAAAGGACAGCTCTTTTCCCCAGGCACCTTGGTTTACTCTCACCCTGGAAATACCAGCTTTCAGAGGAGACATCATATTCCCATAATATGTTCAAACATTAATGTTCCTGCACTCATAGAAATACAGCTCAGATCTAGTTTGTTTGTCTTGGCCAGAAGCCATAACAAAATTTAGGATTATAAAAGATGCTGACAGATGGAAGGAATGATGTACGCAGAAATGCAAAGTCATTTAAGAAGCTTACAGAACAATGAAAGAACTTTCTTCAAAAGTGCACAACGGAATGTAAGCCATGATATCAAATTTAAAGTCCCTTGCTTGGCAGACAGAAAGTTCTGGCAAGTTTTACCCACTGCCCAAACAAAAATGTGCTACATTTAGCATGATCTGTACTATTATTAATCTGCAAGCATTTCAAATGTTGCATTTTCTAGAGCAGAAGACATGAGTTTCACCTTTCCCAAATACAGCCATATTACAGGGAAGCCCACATATTGGTGCTGTCAACTCCAGGGCGGAAATTCCTAGAGATTTTTGGGGTGGAGCTTGGGAATGGCAGGATTTGGAGAGGGGAAGGAGTTTAGCTGGGTATGATGCCATAGAGTCCGCCTTCCAAGGCAGCCATGTTCTGCAGGGGAACTGATCTCTGCAGTCTGGAGGTCAGTTGTAATTCCAGGAGATCTCTAAGCCCCACCTGGATGTTGGCAACCCTAACCCACATGCTGAGTTCCTCTGTGGCAATCAGCGACAATTAATGTGTGCTCTTTAAAGCGTTCACCAGTGTTCACCAGAACTGAAAACGAAACCCGCCAGATCATGATTCCTAAATGGCAGCCTTTCCAGGGACAATCGACTGAGCTGAAAAGAGCCATTTCCCCCATGCTGCACGCCACATTAACCAGATTAACAATTTTTCAGCAAATTTGTAGGGTCACTGGAGCAAAGAACTTAATCTTTCTCAGAGTCAGCTTGGGGGATGTCTGCCATTAAGGCCCCCATCTCCAAAATACATTCCATTTCGATGCAGGTTCATTGAAAGTAGGGAATAAAACCCCAAATTCAGCTACCGTTAATTGCACAGCAACTTGGGCAATTGCCTGCAATGATATTTATCGCCAGCGCCTAACGCCTCATTGTCCAGGGGATTAAGCAGAATTGCTCATCATGGCCCTGAAATCAAGGCAATGGGGTCTGAACGATGTTCTGATTTCGCCGCCCGGCTGCTTTGAAACTGCTCCGCTGACCTTTGAGGTCTTCCCAGCATAACAGTGCAATCCTTACCTGGAGGCCTGAATCTCTTTCCAGCCCTGATTGTTATTGCTTGCAATTTCCATAGCTCTTTTAAAGTGCAGAGTGCTTGACAGCCCTTATTTTATAGATGGGGAATGCTGCTGAAAGATAGCATCTTCCCGGAGGGCGCTCAGCAACTGCACTGGCTGAGGAAGGACCAATCCTGAAGACAGACTCTAGATTTCCACCTGGATTACATCTGACCCTCGGTCAGGAAGGCAAGCAGCTTCCCTCCATAATCACTCACCTCCCCCGAGGAAGCTCTCCTTCCTCCTTGCGCCAGCGAGACGTCGGCACAGGGTCCCCCTGCACCTCGCAGTGGAAATTCACAGTATCTTCTGCCAGCACCACTTGGTTTACGGGTCTCTTGATGAACGTGGGGCGCTCTGTCAGATGAGAAGCCAGAAACACGGTTATCAGAGACACAGCAATCAGCAGAGAGAGGACGGTTCTTTTCTGTTCCTCAGCATTCTCCATCCAGAGCCACTCCAACCCTATAATAAACACATGAAACTGTCTTCCATAGATTTGGACATCATTCCTTGGTCCATCATGGTCAGCAGTGCTGTCTACTCAGACTGGCAGTGGCTCTCCAGGGTCTCAGGAAGAGGTCTTTCACATCACCTACTGTCTAGTCCTTCAAACAGGAGGTGCCAAGGATTGAACCTGGGACTATCTGTATGCCAAGCAGATGCTCTACCACTGAGCCACAGCAGGAGACCATCATAAGTGATCACCGCTAAATGCTAGGCAGGGCTTACTCAGGGAGGAGGCTCTCCTCTGTTGCAACAGATCTGCACTGTAGCTAGCTGGTGTTAGAACATAAGAAGAGCCTACTGGCTCAGACCAGTGGTCCATCTAGTCCAGCATCCCATCTCACATAGTGAACAAACCAGTTTCTCCAGAGAGCCAACAACAGGGCATAGAGACCAAGGCCTCTATGATCTTGCTTCCTGGCAGTGGTATGCAGGAGTTTACTACCTCTGAATGTTGTTTTTGAGCACCATGGCTAGTAGACACTGATAGATCTATTCTTGAATCTGTCCAATCCCCTTTTAAAGCCTTATGCCTGTGGCCATCACCACATCCTCTGGCAGTGAATTCTACATTTTAATCATGTGTTGTATGAAGAAGTATTTCCTTTTGTGCATCCTGAACCCACTGCCCATCAACTTCATTGGATCCACTTGAGTTCTAGTCTTCCTAGTGTCCTCAAACCCACTGTCTGAGTGGGATACACGGCTCGCCTTGCAGGCCACAGATAGCCAGCTGTACTGTTGTGGAGAAGGAACTTTGAAAAGCAGTTATTACTTGTGGCTACTGTGTATTCCTGCCGCTGAGGTGAGCATGTGGTCTCCAAAGAGTGGTAGAGCACCTGCTTTGCATGCAGAAGGTCCCAGGTTCAATCTCCAGTTAAAAGATCTAGCAGTACTTCATGTGCAAGACCTCTGCCTGAGACCTTGAAGAACTGCTGCTGGTCTGATTAAACAATACTGACTTTGATGGACCAATTCAGTATTAGGCAGTTTCATGTATTTGTACAATGATAGAAGAGGGGTGGGGGGACATGAGAGAAAGGAACTTGTGATGCGCCACACCACATGGCCGGTCACCATCCATGCTCTTGAGGCTGCTAAGTTTATATCTAACCCTGAATGCCTTAAAAGGAGCACTTGCGGCTCCTTGGCCACCAAAACTTTTGAGTGTGGTAGCCTTAACCAAAGGGTCACCACTACTGCCAAGTTCCCTTCTTCCCCAGTTTCTCCAGTAGGACAACAGTCCCCTTACCATGTGGCTAGTGGCTACAGGCCACAAACCACCAGCTTGCCACGTGGTACATTATGAAGCAACCCTCATGCCACAAGTATTCATTTATGAAGCCCTTTTCCACTGATAATTTCTAGTAAAATGCAAAAAAAATTTTTTTTTGCTGACCCTAATGGTTCTTCCTGTGGCTTTGAACAAGGGGGGTTGCATGCCAAGGGAATATGTTTGGCACTTTTTCTTTTGAGGCAGGAAAGGAATATTGCCCCATTTCTCTATATATATACTGATGTGACGCCTTAGTTTAGGGGTTCCCAACTTCTTGAGCCTGCTGCACCTTTGGAATCCAGACCCAACGTGGTGGATGTAACCACAAAATAGTTGCTAGGGGAGGCAGAGCCCCAACCACAAAACAACTGCAGCAGGAGGTGGTGCTGCACACACAAAGGAAGCCCAAATGCAGGGGAGGAGTAACTGAAAAATACACTGGGAAAAAAGAGGGGGTGAGAGAGAATAAAATGAACACTGTGTTTGCAGCTGCCACTGTGTTTGCCCAGCCAATCAGATCTTCAGTGGCAAGTCAGAAGCCCTGCTGGACAAGAACCCCACCTGGCCACATCCACTTTCTAAAAACACTTTGTGAGTACCAAGAAAGATATCAGCGGGTGCTATGGCACCCATGAGAACTATGTTGGGGACCCCTGCCTTATTTCCATGAATGGAACTTCAGACCTGTAACACAGCCTTAGAATCATCGAATCATAGAGTTGGAAGGGTCCTCCAGGGTCATCTAGTCCAACCCCCTGCACAATGCAGGAAATTCTCAAATACCTCCCCCTCCACACCCCCAGTGACCCCTTGAGAAGTATTGGGGACATAATACCCCTGTTCCATGCCCAGAAGCTGACAAAAAATCTTCCAGGATCCCCAGCCAAACTTGACTGGAGAATAATTGCTTCCTGACCCCAAAGTGGTGATCAGCATTTCCCTGGGCATGTAAGAAAGGGCCACAAGAACTAAGCACTGATGCAACCCTTCCTGCCCTCCCTCTCATGATCTGCCTAAGTTCACACAATCAGCATTGCTGTCAGATGGCCATCTAGCCTCTGTTTGAAAACCCCCAAAGAAGGAGAGCCTACCACCTCCCGAGGAAGGCTGTTCCACTGAGGAACTGCTCTAACTGTCAGGAAGTTCTTCCTACTATTTAGCTGAAAACTCTTCTGATTTAATTTCAACCCGTTGGTTCTGGTCCGACCTTCTGGGGCAACAGAAAACTACACACTATCCTCTATATGACAGACCTTCAAGTACTTGAAGATGGTTATCCCTGAAAGGAAGTTGTGTCTTGTGTGTATTGTATCTGTGTGAGGAAATCTGAATCAGGGCCATGGTGCTTTGGAAGTTAATGTTACTCCTCTGTGCCATTCCCGCAATCAAAAATGTGTTCCCCCAAATGCTTTCAACCCTAATGGGGGGGGGGGGGGATCCACATTCCACATACTTCCTGGTTATTTTTTAGGACCCAATGATATGTTGAATAAGTCTGACCTAAAATGCTCCCCTTTTGACATCACTAGTAAAGGTAAAGGTTTCCCTTGCTCGAAAGCCAGTTGAATACGACTCTAGGGATGCGGTGCTCATCTCCGTTTCCAAGCTGAAGAGCCAGTACTGTCCAAAGATGTTTCTGTGGTCATGTGGCTGGCATGACTAGATGCTGAGGCACACGGAACGTTGTTCCCTTCCCACCGAAGTGGTACCTATTTATCTACTTGCAATTTCTTGCTTTAAAACTGCTAGGTTGGCAGGAGCTGGGGCCAGTGACGGGAGCTCACTCCGTCATGCAGCACTTGGGTCTCGAACTGCTGAACTACTGACCTTCCGGTCTGCAGTTTGGCATCTTAACCACTTGAGCCACTGCAGCCCCAATAGACATGACTACCTAGAGGCTATTGCTTGTGGGGTGGGGGTTGGGGGAATCCAGCAGTGATATCAGTTACAGAGATGAGAACACTAGGAATCCTGAGCTCCCTTCCTTTATTCACCTTGATTTGTTCTTGGAATTATCTTTCCACCACCTCCCAAACCCAGTAAAAATGTGCATGGACACAGTCAACTCCACAACAACCATCCCAAACTGAGCAAAACGGCATCTGTGTTGCGATACAAATGCAACCCGGCAAATGAAAGAGATATCACCAAACTTTTTGGCAGCTGATAGCAACAAATCAATCAGAATAGTTACCAGACAGAAACAGACCAGCTTGCTTTAGGGGGGGCCAAAAATAATAATTATTAGACACTCAATGCCTGAGTGGGAAAAAAAATATTTTGATTCAGCACCCAAACTTTAACAGGGAAAGAGGCAGACCTCCGAAGGAAGTCTCACTAGATCCAAAGGAACTTGCTTCCAGGTAAAAGCACAACCAAAATTTAACAACTGAAAAATGTAAATCTGGACATTATAGACAAGGATACGTCACTGATGATGGTGAAACTTTCTGCTTAGAGAGAACAATATTTAAACATTACTCATGATGGGGCTGGCTATTGAAGGGTCAAAGTATAACCGACAGTGGGAGTTCTATGAACTACGTGCAGTTCTGGACGCCTCACCTCCAAAAGGATGTGGACAGAATGGCGCAGGTGCAGAGGAGAGTGACGAGGATGATCGGGGGCCTGGAGACCAAGTCGTATGAGGGAAGGCTGAGGGACTTGGGAATGTTCGGTCTGGAGAAGAGCTGTCACTTAGAGGAGGGTAGGGAGCTTTTCCCGTTGGCATCAGAAGATAGGACTCGCAATAATGGGTTTAAATGAAGGGTGGGGAGGTACCAGATGGATATTAGGGAAAAAAATTTGACAGTAAAAGTTGTGCAACAGTGGAACCAGCTGCCTAGGGAGGTGGGGAGCTCACCCTCACTGGCAGCCTTTACGCAGCGGCTGGACAAACACTTGTCAGGGATGCTCTAGGCTGATCCTGCATTGTAGAGCCCCTTCCAATGCTTTGAGATTCTATGATTCTAAGCTCCCATGTGGATTTTTTCTTTTGAAAAAGAGGACACACTGGCTCCTGACCCAAACTGGAATCATGGCATAGGGCAGGGGTCTCCAGCATGGTGACCGTGGGATTTGATTTGGGCAGATTTTTTTTAAAAAGTTGTTTTGGCAGCAGCTGCCACCACAGCATGAAGATCTTCACTGTGTGACTGAGGGTAAGCTGCGGCAGCCATTTTGTGGCTGCCTCTGCCTCCTGCAGCAGTTGTTCTGCGGCAGCCATTCTGTAGCATCCATTTTGTGGCTGTGCTCAATCTGCGGTGTCAGAATTCCAAAGTTGACCATAGGCTCAAAAAGGTTGGGGACCCCTGCTGTTGGGAGAAGGGAATTTAAGCCTCCAGTGTCATTTTCTGGATCTGTAGAGGCCCTACAGATGCGCTGTTGGGGATAAACTCATAGGATCCTTATTAGGATCTGTGTTTGCACCACTGGGGCACATAGCAGCTGGTGGGGGCATTTCAGGTTGGAAAAATGGCGCAAGAAGAAGGGTAGTCCCCCCATGCCACAACACAGCCCCAGTCTGAGCAAGAATCACTTGAAATTGCTGCTTTTTGAAAAGAAAAAAAATCAATCAGGAACTCATTCTCAGACTCCCCAGACTCATGTGGCTTGGCCCTTAAACAATTTGTTCTTAATAGTGGAGGAATGTTTTGGCAAGCTGTGAGTTCATAGAAGAAAGCAACTCGAAACCAGGATGATTGCAGCACAGCTTGCCTTCCTCTCCAGTTGTCTACGGCCCCGAAAATAGATCTCTGCTCTTACGTACCAAAGACCACCAGTTCTGCCGGCTCACTGTCCCGTTCACCCACCATGTTGGTGGCCACACAGATGTACATGCCGGCGTCACTCTTCCTCGTGTTGGACATCATCAGCTTCCCACCACGAATCTAGAAGGAAAGGTCAACAGGAAAATGCTGCTTAGAGCTACGTGCATAAATCTGTCTCAGCCAATGTCTTGCCTCCCCTGCAAGTCCATGCTATCCATATGTTACAGGATGTTGCAATGGCTTCGGTGGCTTTATGAGGGGATTAGAAGAATTTCTGGTTCCACAGCTACCAGCCATGATGGCTAAAGGGAATCTTCATGTTTGGAAGCCATATACCTCTGAATAGCAGTTGCCGGGGGCAACGGCCATGGCAGGAGCTTTGGCTTCCATGCCCTGTCTGTGGGTCTTCTAGAAGAAGAAGAAGAAGAAGAAGAAGAAGAAGAAGAGACTGGATTTATACCCTGCCTGTCACTACCCAAAGGAGTCTCAGAATGGCTTACAATCCCTTTCCCTTCCCCTTCCCCACGACAGACACCCTGTGAGATAGGTGGGGCTGAGAGAGCTCTTTTGAGAACTACTTGTGAGAGAACAGCTCTGACAGAACTATGGCTTGCCCAAGGTCAACAAGCCGCTGCATGTGGAGGAGTGGGGAATCAAACCCGGTTCTCCCAGATTAGAGTCCACACTCCTAACCACTACACCAAACTGACTCTAGGCCAGGGGTGGCCAACCTTGCTTAACGTAAGAGCCACATAGAATAAACATCAGATGTCTGAGAGCTGCAAGACAGAAACAAATATCACACACACGTTTTTATTTTTTTAAATATGCAAATTTGCTTTTTATTAACATTAAATGGAACTGCCAAAAATAAAAACAAACGAGGAAAACCGGTTATTGATAATGATATTACTTGTTTGCTAATGATATTGAGAGAGAGAGAGAAAAAGAGAGAGATGGAAAGAAAGAATTAAAGAAGTGGAAAGAAAGAGAGAGAGAGAAACTAGGAAAGCAAATAGATGGGAGGGAGGAAGGAAGGAAGGAAGGAAGGAAGGAAAAGCATGCCTCCCCTTTGCTTCCCCAGCCGCCCTGCCAGGAGCCGCACAATATGTGTGAAAGAGCCGCATGTGGCTCCCGAGCCACAGGTTGGCCACCCCTGCTCTAGGCCATCTACCTGGCCACTGTGGGAAACAGGATGCAGAATGGAACCAATACAGCTGGGCTTTGTTGCTGCTCTTCAGAAGAGCTTGAAATTCAGGGCAACCTTTACAGAACCCCTCCTTTGGAGGATGGAGAACCAGAGATTAGGGTCAGGCCTGCACACTATTGAAGTAACTCAGTAGTTTCAATATAAACATGGGAGTCTCCTGTTTGTCTGGATTTGGCTTATGCCAGGAAATTGGTAGATGGCTTTAAGTGAGCCACAGTCTCTCAGATGTAGGGATACTGGCCTACCTTACAGGACCACGATAATGTATATGACACTTTCAACATTTATAGCATTACCATTACTTTATGACCACCTGATGCTGCGGCTGAAGCTGGCACCAGATGCAGCACTTAGCATACCGACAGGATCTTCAACGTTTTATTTAAAGAACAAATGAATGAACACATGGAGCTGCCTTAAACCAGCCAGGTACAGATCCCCCCCCCCCCCCAAGCACTCACTCAATGCGCAGAAGAACATGTGCTCACTGCCCCTGCCCCTGTATGACTGCCGGGTTATTCGCAAGGTGCAAATGCTTGCTCTTCCCCGTGATCTACGATGTTGCTTCCTGAACACTACTGATCATGCGGCTGGAGCATACACAGATACAGTTCCTCTACAGTTTGGTGTAGTGGTTAGGAGTGCGGACTCTAATCTGGGAGAACCAGGTTTGATTCCTCACTTCTCCACATGCCCCTGCTGTATGACCTTGGGCAAGCCACAGTTCTCTCAGAGCTGTTCTCTCAAGAGCAGTTCTTGAGAGAGCTCCCTCAGCCCCACCTACCTCACAGGGTGTCTGTTGTGTGGAGGGGAAGGGAAAGTGAATGAAAGCAGCTCTGAGACTCCTTCGTGTAGTGAAGGGCAGGGTATAAATTCAATCTCCTCCTCCTCTTCTTCTACATATTTGTACCATGCAGATTTTCCAGTGATTTTGTGGGAGGGGCCAGTGCACTTGTGTTTGTTCTCCCTTCCTGGGTGGTGAGTCAATGCATTGGGGAGGGGGGAATCACCTGCAGAGGGCTACTAAATTAGACCACTGATCCATTAAGATCTGTAGGCATCGGCTCTCCAGGGTTTCCGGCAGAAGTCTTTCGCATCACCTTCTACATGATTGTTTTAACTGGAGACGTCGAGGATTGAACCTGGAACCTTCTTACCTTACAAGGTGCAAATGCTTGCTCTTCCCCGTGATCTACGATGTTGCTTCCTGAACACTACTGATCATGCGGCTGGAGCATACACAGATACAGTTCCTCTACAGTTTGGTGTAGTGGTTAAGTGCGCGGACTCTAATCTGGGAGAACCAGGTTTGATTCCCCACTCCTCCACTTGCACCTGGCTGGATGACCTTGGGCAAGCCATAGCTCAGGACCACCTGTTCCCTCAAGGACAGCTTGGGAAAGAGCTCTCTCAGCCCCACCCACCTCACAGGGTGTCTGTTGTGGGGAGGGGAAGGGAAAGGAGTTTGTAAGCCGCTCTGAGACTCCCTTGGGGAGTGAAGGGCGGGGTATAAATCCAATCTCTTCTTCTTCTTCTTCTTCTTCTGCATGCAAAGCAGATGCTCTACCACTGAGCCACAGCCACTCCAGAACCACAGCAACTGTCTAATTCTTATCTTATGGTTGGATTGAAAGGCTATAGGGAACGCTGAGTGAAATCTCAGAATGCCATCAAGTTGGGTTGGGGGGGGGAGTAGCATTATTGCTGGATCAAAGGTTGTGATTTCAGCCGCCTACACGGCTTTCTGCTTCTCTCCACACTTAGCGTAAGAGTTAAACAAATTAGGCAGAATAAACAAACATATGCACATGTGATTAATCTTCATAAATCTAAATGTGTGTTAAATATTCAGCTTCCCTCGGTGAAAAAATAATTGATGGTTTTTCTTGCTCACGGTCTCTTTATAGAGACAAAAAAGGTATCGCACGTAGGGCATGCAAGAATAAATAACCAAGCATCACTAGCCCCAAATGCAACTTTAGGCTACAGATTTAACCAGCTCAGAGGAAATGATGCCTGTTTGAACTGAACTAGAACCAGGCAAATGGTTTTCAACCCCATTTCTCCAGTATTCTCATTACATTACTGATGGATGCCATCCCACTGTCAAAACGGCCCACTTAATCAGCCTGAATTAGAGACACCGTCAATAGTTGTACTCCAGAGTACTGGCATCAGCAGTTTGTAATGTTCAATAGAAAGCTTTGAATTCTACCCTGACTTGGATTGTACATCTTGGTTAAAGACAACTTCCTTTCCCTGTTCCTCCCGCCCCTTCTCACCTCGTGGTCTTGACTGCAGCTGCCAGCTACTGCCAAAAGAAGCCCTTAAGTCCTCCCTGTTCCCTTTCCTACAACACCACGCATGCTGTTTGAGGCACCCTGGGAAACGTAGTCCCCGGATGGCCGACATTAGATACCGTTTGCAGCCACCCCACAAAGTGGGGAGAGAGAAGGTAAGATCAAAAGGCAGGAACCCTGAGTCATTCGGAGCTCGGAAAGGGGCTCAGAAACAGTGTGGCAATTTGCTGGTATTTTGGCTTTCCCAAATCCAATTCCATGGGTGGTGGGGAGATGACACTCAAAAGTAGCATTGCCCCAACCTGGATAGCCCAGGCAAGCCCGTTCTCGTCAGATCTCAGAAGGTAAACAGGGTCGACTGTGGTTAGTACTTGGATGGGGGACTTCCTTGGAATACCAAGTTGGGAGGACAGGGGCAGGCTTTGTTCAGCCACCTCTCTGAATATCCTTCAAGCCCCCAGTAAGGGTCAGTCACCAGAGGTCAACATGGCTTCCAGGTGCAGACACACGTGCACACATACACACACACACGCACACAAAGCCAGCCAGAACAAAAAAAAAGTAGTATTTACTAATATGAAGACTATCATGTCTTCCTCCTGCTTTTGCTTTGCAAGGGACTGGTATGTTCAAATTACTACTGAAGGGAGGTTGGAATAACTGGGTTTTTTTCCTTCCTGGGGAAAGCAGCCATTCTTTGCTTCTTTGTCCTAGTAGCCTTTGTCACCTAGCACCACCTAACATAATTAAGTCTGCACAGCACCTCTTCCATCTTATGATTTATATGAATTGCAGATTGAAAGGGTTTTTTTTTTTTTACTATGCCCAGCAATATGTTTTTCTCTCTCTGACACCTCTTTTTTAAAATTCTCCTTCATATCCAGCTGGAGATGAGTTCTGGTGAAGTCAAATGCATGGTGGTTGCTGTATGGGGCTGTGAACACACAAAGCTGCCTTATGCAGTCAAACCAACAGCCTATATACTCTGATTGGTGGTGTTCTCCCAGTGTCTCAATCTGAGGTCTTTCATATCACCTACTGCCTGATCTGTTTTTAACTGGAGATGCTGAGGACTGAACCTGGGACCTTCTGTATCCTGAGCAGATGTTCTGCCACTGAACCATGGCCCCACTCTGTTTTAGTGGCTCCAAAAAAGGATATTATCTCACTGTTATTTTTGGATGTTTCATTCTGTTGTTAACCAATGCCCAGGAACTCCTCCATAGAAAATCACCAGTATCGCTGGATTGCTCATTGCAGAACTAGAGCTCCAACTGGGAGCTAATCTTATCCCTGGAGGTGGGGCAGGGAGACCAAGCACCTTCCTACAAAAATATTTCAGCCTTCAGAAGAATTCTGATTAGTGACAGAACAGAAATCGAAGCCACATGCTAACTACCCTTGCAGCCTAAAGACGTTTACTTGGAAGTAAGAACTATTCAACTCAATGGCATTTACTCAAGTAAGTGTACACCCTAGCAGTTCAAAAGCAAGAAACTGCAAGCAGATAAATAGGTACCACTTTGATGGGAAGGTAACAGCTTTCTGTGTGCCTCGGTGTTTAGTCATGCCGGCTACATGACCACAGAAAAGTCTTCAGACAGCACTGGCTCTTCGGCTTGGAAATGGAGATGAGCACTAACCCCTAGAGTCATATCTGACTAGCTTTTGAGCAAGGGAAACCTTTACCTTTACTTTTTGAGTGTGCACAGAATCACAGCTAGCTCCACTGTGTTCTGGCACAGCTGTTCTTGAAAAAGAGCAGCTTCTGTCAGAGCTCTCTCAGCCCCACCTACCTCACAGGGTGTCTGTCGTGGGGAGGGGAAGGGAAAGGAGATTGTAAGCTGCTCTGAGACTCCCTTGGGTAGTGAAGGGCAGGGTATAAATCCAATCTCCTCTTCCTCTTCTTCTTTTTTCCCAGGATCCTGATGCTTTGCCTGCCATCCTGAACTCCCGATTTGCATTACACATAACCTCTGCTCATGTGGGATTCCCCTAACTCTACCAGTTAGCTCAGTGAAAAGAAGCATGTTAAAACAGGCTAAGGAGAACAACCTACAATAAGCAGGAACCACAAGATAGGATAAATAGTTATTGTAGGAAAGGGGCAACGAAGGCACAAAACCTAGATAAATAGGTGAACAGAATCACTTAGCTTCAGCTATGAGCATTTGCCAGACCAGCTCTTCAGGCCTTTCTCTTACTACTGGACAAGCCTTGTTTAATCCCAGCTCCAATAAACAGGTCATAGAGAACCCTAGATCAGCAATTTTCTTGTCTATCCTCCAGTTCCAAGAGCTGGAACAGGAGCCAGATTTCAGCCTGCTCACTATAGTTAGGAGAGATTTGCACTGCACAATGTCCGTGTCAACCTGCTTGGCAAACTCACCTATTGCCAGAACTTCAGATGCCCCCATGGACCTATCTCCACCACGATCCTTCAGCCTGAACATGTCAATGGTCATGAGTTGGCCAGACAATATGAACACATCCAGTAGAGACCCCAGAGTTACCTTGGATCCCAGAGTGGAGGCTCTTTCTCAGACTCACCGTAATACGCTCCTCCTTATCACTGATGCGGATGTTGTTCTTCTTCCAGGAGATGGTAGGCTCTGGGTGCCCTCTTGGTGGGATGCACTCCATCACAGCTGGCTCGCCTGCTGCCACTACGACATCACTGGGAGCCTGCCGGAAGTCATCTCTCAAGACTGCAAGAAAAGGAGAAGGGCGTGAGCAAAGGCTAGCAAACAGGATAGCAAGTGTGATCAGGAGGCTTTGGTGGGACCCAGAAACACATTCAGATTCTCTTCTGCTGCTGCTGCTTGGCTACTCCATTGCCAGTTTGCACTATACATGAGCACAGGCAGTACAAGCTGGTATTGAGTACCAGTAAGGAAGGAGCCAAAGTGGCACTTCCCATATTCTGCTTCGAGCCCTCCAGAGAGACAGTATCGCTAAGAAAGTTAAACTGCTTCCACCCTTGTCCTGTAGTGAATTTCACAGGCCAACCACTCTTTGAGTGAAGAAGCCCCTTCCTCTTCTGTCCTTCTGGCTTATTTCTAATCATCGCCTTTATTTCCGAGAGCTGACCCTATTGTGTTTGGAGAGAGGGCACACTAGTGGTATTTAACACTTCCCCAGCTCATTTCCTCTCTCGTATCTAGCCCCAGCTTTTACGGGCGGCAGGAACTAGCAAAAACACCCACGCAGGAAACCATCTCCAGCCTGCCAGATGCTCCCTTTCCTATTCCTTGCCTGCCCTTCTAGGGCCAGCCCTACCATATGGTCTGGAGAGATGTACTCCCATTCACAAGCAAGGCGAGCCAAGTGCAAAGCATGCCAACTTCCTGGGCCAGTAGGCATCAACTCTTTGGACACTGGTTCCAAAGACATGTAAACCGAACAGCCTCGCAGCATCCAGTGCCAAGCTACATCTTCTAAGCAAGACGTCAGTCACCAGGAGTTGTCAACAATCGGCATTAGTGGGACAGAGACCAAGAATCCTGCAGTAAACTAGCAGCAAGTGGGGCTCCATCAACGCTCCTGATATGGTCACAGCTGTAAATAATAGGCACTGGATGGGTTGTGCGCTGTAGTCAGAGGGGCATGCACACATAAACACACACTGAGAGAGTCATAGGTGAACAGATGGCAAAAATGCTCAAACAAGGCGGCGACTGGCCATGTGGAAACAGGTTCCTGTGAGGCTGCTAACAAGGACACTGTAAAATTATCCTCAGGCTATCAACAAGCCTTCTGGATTAGGCAAAAGTCAAGGGCCATTGCATGAGTTGCAGTGACACAGTAATGAGAGTTTTGGACTTAGACCAAGGTGAACTGAGTTCCAATCTCCACTTTGCCTGGGTGACCTTGGGCCAGTCACTATGTGACATACCTCATAGGGTTGGTGTCAAGATAAAAGAGGCGGCCATGCTGCTGAGTATTTGTTTGGGGTGGGGAGTGGGAATAAAGTTTATTAATAATGAGACTCTGGGAGGAGGGGAGGGCAGCTGAATCTCTGCTCTGTGATACTTTTTTAACATTGGCTATTCCCTCTGTGGAAGCAAATAGTTTTAGAATGGTGTGTACTCTAGCTAAGTGTTTTGCTCTCCCTTCTGGGGTTACTGAGGGCAGGTATAATAAAATTCCCTCCCCAGAAAGGTTATGCTCTTGCTTTCTAGGGGAGGCTGGGTCTGTAGAGCACATGTTCTTCAGCTGTCCACTCTACAGGGAGGGACGTCTTGGAATTATTTCTCCATTGCTCGATATGATCCCTGGCCATATAAATACAAATGAAGCGCTGGTTTTTATCTGACAATAATTCTAAGATCACATGTCAAGTTGCTAAATTTTGTGCATTAATTTTCAAATTACGGGAACTGCACCTTAAAAGCTCTTACATCTGAATTTTTTATTCTTGCATTTTGTCTGATGAAACTGTATGCTGGTCTAAAGACCATCATAAACGACAAACAATAAATGCTGGCTATTCCTAATAGCAGTGATTTTCAGTGATACCACCTCTGCACATTTTCCAGAATCCAGTCTTGTTTTCTGTCTGCAGTCATAACAAAAAAAAACCCCATCTGTTTTTTTTAAAAAAAAAAGAAAACTATTGAAGCACCACTCCAGTAACACACGATTTAAATCAACTTGCACAATAAAAATCTAATTTTAAAAGTGAGAAAGTGTTTGGAGAGAAAAGACTCCAGCAACCTGGAACCAGGGAATATAAAGTCTGCTGGGGGAATCACGTCCTACCAGGCTTCTCCTCCTGGCCTGGCGATCTCCCAGCACCATTGTGTGCCTGCTCATTTGTGGACTGGTTGGGTCATTCTGGAGTAAAGGCGGAGAAGCATTTCCTGCAGAAAACCCTTGCAGGGCTGTATATAGCATGCAATGCTCGTATTACCTATGCTTGCACTAGGGGGGGAATGCCTTGCTAACATATTTTTCAGCACTGCAGGTGTGTGTTAAGTACTTTCAAGACACTTCTGACTTACAGAGATCCTATGAACTGTGGTCCTCCAAAATGCCATACGCTTCACAGCCTCACTCAGGTCTTGCAAACTCAGGGCCCTGGCTTCCTTGATGGAGCCAATCCATCTCCTGTTGGGTCTTCCTCTTTTCCTGCTAACCTCCAACTTTTCCTAGCTTTATTGCCTTTTCCAGTGACTCTTGTCTTCTTGTACTGTGGCCAGTGTTCCCTCTAAGCTGAGTTAGTGTGAGCTAGCTCGCAGTTTTTTTAGCCTCCGGCTCACACATTTTTGTCTTAGCTCAGGAAGGACGGCTCCAGAGCAAACTTATTCATGCCATAGCCAAATCGCTCGCTCACAACTTTAATGCCAGTAGCTCACAAAACAGAGTTTTTGCTCACAAGATTCCACAGCTTAGAGGGAGCACTGACTGTGACCGAAATACAATAGCCTCAGTTTATGTCATTTTAGCTTATAGGGAGAGGCTGGGCTTGGTTTGGTCCAGAAGCCACTTATTTGTCTTTTTGGCAGTCCACAGTATCCATATAAAACTCTCATCCAACACCATGTTTCAAATGAATCAACTCCCATCCTGCCAGGGTTCTTCGTTGTCCAACTTTCACACCCATACATAGTAATGGGGAATACTGTGGTGTAAATTTTCTGGATCTTGGTCGCATCCATACATCTTGGACACATCCTTACACTTAAGAATCCTTTCTAGCTCCTTCATGGCTGGAAGGGCAGTAGGGGAAACAAACAAGGGAGGGGACAAAGCGAGATCTGAGAGGGGCGGGGTAAGGGGTGGAGGATGAAGAGCTGTCCGTGGTGCTACTGACCCAGTCAGGCACCCTACACAGATGGTGTTGGAAGGGGCCAAACTACACTTTATGTTTTCCAGTGACTTGGCTCCTCCGTCTCCTCCCTCCAGGCCACCGTCCAAGCCCAATCTGGCTTCTGTGGACTTTAAAAATGTCTTTCCCTGCAGTGGTTGCATGACTACAGGGAAAGAGACCTGGGTCCGGTTTCCACAACTCGTAAACATATAACATGTTGTTAGGTTCTGAGAACCTTTTACGCACAGATTACAGGATGCACCTGTAAAGCTCCTAGTTGTGCTCTGGCCATGTCAGCCCCAAACCTTGATCTGAAAAATTGTTTATTTAGTTCAAGAGTCAGTGTTGCACCAGGAAAATTGGTACAACTGAGGGACATGTAAAAATATTACGACAGAGAATCAGTGTGGTATAATGGTTATTAGAGTGTCAGACGAGGATCTAGGAGACCCAGGTTCGAATCCCCACTCGACCATGGAAGGTTGCCAGGTGACCCCGGGCCTCAGCCTAACCTACCTCACAGGGTTGTTGTGAGGATAAAATGAAGGTGGTGGAAAAATATGTACCATCCTGAATTGAAATACAAAGTCATCTTATACCAAGTCAGACTACTGGTGCCTCTAGCTCAGCTTTGACTCCTTGGACTGAAGTAGCTCTCCAAGGTCTCAGGTCTTTCCCAGCTTCCTGAGACCTTTTAACTAGAAACACAGCGCAATGTTTCTGGGACTATATGGAGAATGAGGCATGGCTTTAAAACAACTTTTTAATATGGAGAATAACCCAAATCTCTCACATGGCAATCTCTAGGCCCCTTTCTAGAATATATGAATTCCCGGTAAGTCTGCAAACTGGTGGTAGAAAGTCACAGCTGACTTATGGTGACCCTGCAGGGTTTTCAAGGTAAGAGACAATCAGAGGTGGTTTGCCATTGTCTACCTCTGTGTCACACCCCTGGTATTTCTTGGAGGTCTCCCATCTTAAACACTAGCCATGGTGACACTGCTTAGCTTCCTATATCGGACAGAATCAGACTAGCCTGGGCTACTCAGGTCAGGGCAGTCTGCAAATTACCTAATTCCTTTAAAAAGAAGAAGAAAAGGGAATGCTTTAGAACTGTAAATTCTACCATGAGTCTAGGGCCTGAACCTGAGACCTTCTGCATGCAAAGCATTTGTTCTGCCACTGAACTATGCCATTCCCAGACCAGGAAGCCCAGCATGGCCACTGCCAGGAAACCTGTGGCCAAAGAGATGGATAGGCTACGCCTTTCCAAAGGCAGAGCCTGGCTGCTCTGTCTCTCTCTCCTGCCCCCAGGAGTGCCTCTGAATTATTAACAGCCTCTAACTCACCACCTTTTCCGGCTGCCTCCTGTATTTACCGCTGCACAACTAATTATCCCTCCTCGGAGTTGCTCTCTAATCAGCTGCCGCTCTCGCCAAAATAATTCAGCATTTTATAACCATTACTGAGAAATGTCAGGGCTTTATTGCCCAACTGCCTGTCAGAGACTATTTACTGCGTTGGGGAGACTTCCTCGACTTGTAAAATGCACCTAAGCGACAGTCCTGGCTGCAGCAGCAACAACAATTCATTTAGTTGGGAGTTTATGGTCCAAGCGAGTTCGCCTCTCACTCTTGGCACCTGACAGTCCGGGGGCACCTGCAGCAGCGATTCCTTGAAAGGAGGACAGCAGGCTGGAAGCAAGGCCAGCTGTTTTTGAGCATGAGTTAAGTCAAAGAGTCCACCGCCAGAGACCTGGAAGCATAAATGATGTGTTTGTATGGAGCATGGCTGCTGCTCAAACTTTTCTTCTTTTCAAGCTTTTCTTCTTGCACATTTTGTTTTTATTCAGACTTTTGAAATAACTTACAAAAAAGGAGAGAGTTCAAATAATGCCAGTGTGGTGTAACTCCCCAGCCAGTGTGGTGTAGTGGTTAAAGTGTCAGATTAGGATCTAGGAGACCCAGGTTCAAATCCCCCACTGTTATGGAAGCTTGGTGAGTGACCTTAGGCCAGTCACACAGTCTGCATGGAACCTGCCTCACAGGGTTGTTGTGGAGATAAAAAGGAGGAGAGCTGAATGATGTAAGCTGCTTTGGGCTCCATGGTGGACAAAAGTGGGGTATAAAAGAAGTGAAGGTATTTTGTATGCTCTAGAATATGTCCTGGTCCACACATTCAGGACACTGAGGTGGCAGAAAGGACTGCAGGAGGTGAATTCCAGCTCTGAATGTCCCTTTGCACAAAAATCCCCGCACAAAGAAGAAAATGAGCACAACAGAGAGAAAGAGTCTATTTCTTCTCGTTGCGTTCTGTGCTGAATTTCTGCCTGCGTGGAGTGTTTAACATATAGGAGCACTCTTAACATGTGACCTTCCACGATCCTCTACCTGCAGTTTGAGGTGTTACAGTCTCATTTTCTCACCTTAGCATTCAGTTCTCTCATTCTCCTGTATGTCTTGACCGGCATCTGAGTTTGCCCGTCTTGTGACCTACAAGGCTATATGCAACTCCCCAGTCATGTATACTGGTTCAATGGAGGTTCAATGAACTCTTTGGTATTGCTGCCTGGCTTGGACTGGAGACATGGAGGACTGGAAAAAGCATCCGACAGGGTACCATACGTGCCTGTGGACTGAGATGGCTGTGATGGGCACAAGTTGGCAGAAGTAGTGCATGAAGCAGATCTCAGGATCTATTTATTCATTTATTTTTGGCTCATGTTTTTAGAGGATCAATATACCCTGCCTTTCTAGAATCTGCTCAAGAAGGCTAATCTGATTGAGCAGGCCACTGTGATGTTGTAATTGATAGTAAAGCTGGACTCTCAGAACACATGCTCTGAGGTGGTGGCTCAGTGATAGAGTACTTGTTTTGCATGCAGAAGGTTCTGGGTTCAATCCCTGGCCACTCCAGTTAAAAGGACCTGGCAGCAGGCAATGTGAAAGACCTCAATCAGAGACCCCGGAGAGCTGCAGCCCTTCAGAATGACCTCAATAGACTCAGTATATAGGAAATGGGGACTTCCAGTGAAGAGGGGGCAACGCCTAAATACTTGATAGCTACTCCCATAGCTATCAAAAGCAAAATAAAGAAAGTAACACAAATCAGCTTTATCTGGTAGAATGGGCACAGCCTACCATTTGTGGGTATGTGTGTGTGTGCTTGCATGCCTGGAAGTCATGGTGGCTTCTGGCGACCCTTAGTGGCATTTGGATGTTTTTAGACAGGTGGCTTGATAGCCTTCCTCTGCATCCCAAGCCCTGGTATTTTTTGGAGGTCTTCCATCCAGGTACTTGCCAGGGTCGGCCCTGCTTAGCTTCTGAGATCTGACAAGATTGGGCTTGTCTGGGCCATCTAGGTCAGGGTTGCCTGCCATTTTTTTCATACAGAGTGTGGGTTAAACACATAAAGCTACCTTATCCTGAATCAGAGACTTGATCCATCAAAATCAGTAATGTCTAGTCAGACTGGCAGCAGCTCTCAGGGTCTTTCGCATCACCTGCTGCTGGAGCCTTTAACCAGAGACGCCGGGGACTGAACCTGGGACCTTCTCCATGCAAAGCAGATGCTCTACCACTGAGCCACGCCCCCCCCCAAACAACAGTGAAGGAGAAATGGATTGTGAAGAAACAAAGCCAGCCTGTCCTCAGCCAGACATGGGTCTTGTCTACTCAGACTGGCAGTGGTTCTCCAGGGTCTTAGGTAAAGGTCTTTCCCATCACCTACTACCTGATCCTTCCAACTGGAGAAGCTGGGGATTGAACCTGGGACCTTCTGCATGCCAAGCACACACTCTTCCACTGAGCCACAGTTCCTCCCATTATGTGCTACAATGAACATATGAAGCTCTTTTAAACTAGGGCAGGCCACTGGTAGATCTTACTCAGGACTGTCTATGCAGAAGGTCTTGGCCACGAAAGGTCTTTCCTGATACCTGGAATCCTTTAGCTGGAGATCTAAGGGACTGGACCAGAGAGCTGCTGCATACCAAGTGTATGGACAGCTATTTTGGCATCTCCATGTTCAGAAGTGGTATACAGGTGAATGCTACTCATTGATAGGGCGATCAATGGGGGAGGGTTGCCTTCCTTGTGGACTTCCTGGAGACATTTGGGTAGGAAACAGGACACTGGGCTAGATGGACCTTGGTGCTGATCTTGCACGGCTCTTATGTTCTTAATCCTGTTATTTTTTTCCCAGGTAAACCCCATTGACTTTCCTGGGACTTAGAATAACTGGTGCTGGAGTGCAGCCACTGAGTCACTCGCCGTTTCTTCCTACTGTGCTTTCAAGGGGAATGCAACTGCCAGGTTGCTGACAGCTTTCCAAACCTGCGCCACCCCATCAGCACTTTAGCCGGGGCGGGGGGAGAGACAGAAAAAGAGAGAGAGTCTGTGCTTACCAGGCATTAATAGCGTGTCAATAAGCCATTTAACTTCAGCCGAGTAATACACCATAAATATTCATATCTAAGAGTAATACACTGAAATAATCTTGCCAGTAATGAGCAATAAAATAGGGATATATTGCTTATTAAATATTTATGCCTGTAACCTAAGAGTGTTGCAGAGACGACGGCCTTTGGAGGGGAGGGGGGGGAGTTAGGCAGCTAAATAAAATGGAGCCCGCCTGCAATTCTGCATGACCGAGGTCACAGATCCCTACCAGGATGCGCAGAATTCAGACGGCCACTTTGATAACTGAAGTGATGCGTGCCAGCCAAGCTTGGGGGCCTTCATACCTCCCCTCCCCATTATAGATGAATCCGAAACAGACTGACAGCCACCCTGAAGATGAAAACTTTTTTTTCTCTGGGAATCTCCAGCAGGAAACAGGAATTCTGATGCTACTGAGGGCATCAGTGGTCCCCGATCACTTAAGCCCTGCCTTCTGTTGTGGGCCCAGGCCTAAAGCAGCAGAGAGATACATCAGAAAGCCCTTGGCATGGATTGAACTGTGAGGTTCCAAGCCTGGGCTCTGCCCCTTGAAAACATCTCAAAATGATAGCCATACAGCCAAAGTGGACATCAGGAACTGGAGCAGCAGTTAAGAAGGTCTGCCAAATGGAACAGCATCCAGTCTGCTCCTGCCCTTGGCCCATGCAGTCAGGTCCTCTGGTTCCAGCAGGCCAACTCCCTTGCAGTCCAATTCTGGATCTTAGACTGAACTGCTCCAGAGGCTGTATTTATGGCAGGGGCTGCCAACCTTTTCTTTAATGAGAGCTACTTGAGAGCAATGAAGAAGATCCCAAGCTACTTCCCCCCACCTTCTTTCCTGGCACGTTACCAACTTTCTTTTCTGTTCTGAAAACGGAACATGGACTAGGAAGACCACCAGAAATGAAGCTTTTGGCTAAGCAGTAAAGAGACAAATCTTATGAAGTAAAAGATTTTTTAAAAAGACAAAGAAAGAAACAAATAGGAGTAGATCTTTTCATTTCCTGGATCTTCTAAGCGATGGCGGAGCTACTCTACAGTAGCCAGCGAGTTACTGGTAGCTCTCGAGCTACCTGCTATAGACCTCTGCATTTCCTGGCCTTTGGACTGAGAGCGCTCCGCAGCCCAGTTCCAGGCTCCCAATACCTTTTTGGTACAACTCTTTTTTACCACCAATTGCCACAAGATTCTAGCTTGCTGTGTGCAGACTGTGCTCTGCAGATCCCAGCTGTCTAATCAGTGTCCTTTCAAACATTAATTCCAGGGGGGTCCCCAGCTTCCAGTACAACCCTCTGCAGAGTTAGTATAAGCCAGTGGTACTCACTCTGTGGCTCATAGAGAGCCCTATTTGCAATTTCCAATAACCAAATAAGCCATATATCTAGTTAGGGTTGCCAACCTCCAGGTGGGGCCTGGAGCCCTCCAGAAATTTCATCTGATCTCCAGACTACAGAGATCAGTTCCCCAGCAGGAAACAGCAGCTTCAAAAGGCAGATTCTATTGCATTATATTCCCACTGAGATTCCACCTTCCCAAACTCTGCCCTCCCCAACACAATCCCCAAATCTCCAAGGAGTTCCCGAGCCAAATTTGGCAGCCCCAGTACAGGCGAAAATGAGACACAGTCAAAAGACCACAGCCAGTTCTGAGTGGATGTGGTCCAATCCCATCAATGAACTCACCAAGCAGGAAGGGTAGGTATTCCTATGTCGCCATCCTACTGTTTGGGGCCCTGGGTATAAATCTCTGCCAACTGTGTATAACTTCATGTGTTTGCGGAAGTGGATTCTGCCTCACAAAAGCTTAATGTAATAAACTGGTTCTTCTGCAGGGTCATAAGATTATTTGGATATTTTTAAATATATATAGTACACATGGGGGGGTTGCCCCCCATCGCATTCTATTACCCCTGCAGTGAATGGTTTTGTCTCTCCATGGAACAAAACTTATAACGGCAAAAAGGAAAAGAAATCCATTTAATTTTGTCAATTAGGGTCTTTCCCCCCTTTTTGTCATAATGTCACCAGCCTCAGCTCGTCTCTACTTCCTCTCCTGGTTCAGGGCAGCGCATTGGCTCAGAGAAAATCAAACAGGAGACCCTAACCGCACACTTCATCAATATATGGGTAGGCCCCTGTAAGGCTGTCAATAATGAGCTCCCTAATAGGTTGGGTCCCCAAGTCAAAATCTTTTTAAAAACCTGTGTGTGTAATCCTGGCCTGAACACATAAACACACTCCTTTGTCTTGCATTTTTTTGCCTGACTTGAAGCCTTGTTTCATTCACAGCATGCTTTGGAAGGATGGAATAAAAACCGTGTTTCCCCTCCTCCCCTTCTCTCCAACTACAGCCCACCAATCTCCCAGGCATCTTTTGCAATTTGGATCCTAACGCCTAGCCTAGCACGGTCTACAGCAAACAGATCCTGTTCCTGTTGGTGCTGAATCCGAGTTCATGTCCAAAAACTAAAATCTGAACTTGCCACATCTAGTAATACTAGTTATATTCTTCCAGAAGAGCTTTCAGAAGTTGGCTTTTTTTTTTGTTTTGCAATAAGGCGGGGCAGTCCCTGGGCTCACACAGGCTGCACTTCAAACAACACAAAATGTATGGGCAGCAAATGTGTGGAGGAGGGAGCGTGCCTGCTTTCCCTGCTCCTGCTCTCCGTGTGCTGACTGGGAAGTCTGCACAAAGCCAAACCATTTGCCACATATGTATGCAGTCTGGTATCCCGCAAAAGACATGCAGATGTGTGGAGGTTAGGAGTGGGAGGACAGTGGCCACAATCCCCACTGATCATCCACACATTTAATGTCCTCTGAATAGAGGACTCAAGAGACAACAGGATCTCGCTCGTCCTCTACCTCTAACATAAATGGGATTATTTTGCTCCATCCTTGCAACAACCCTGTGAAATAGAGCAAGGAGGAAAGCAACAGCTTGCCCTGAAGACTAGCAAGGTGAGCATAACAAAAGGAAAGGGATTAGTTTAGGTCTCCCAGTTCAAATGTTGTGCTAATACAGGGGTTTTCAACATGGTGCCCACCAATACCCCTCCTGGTGGGGCTTTTGCTCAGCAGGGCTTCCGAGATCTTATTGGCTGTGCAGATTCTTAAAAAACCCATTGGTTTGGAAGCAGCTAGCTCCACAAGGATCTTCACTGCATGACTGAAGGGTAAGCTGTGCGGATGCAAGGAAATACTTTAAAACAAGACGTTCATTTTAAAAGGCATCCTGTTAAGCAGAGATTCTGCGTAAAGAGCTGAATATCACTCCCTGATATTCTGTGACTGGCTCTGCTGCCAATGGCAGCCATTTCGTGGCTGCGCCCACCAGTGTTCCCTCTAAGCTGAGTTAGTGTGAGCTAGCTCACTGTTTTTTAGCCTCTGGCTCACACATTTTTTGTATTAGCTCAAGAAGGATGGTTCCAGAGCAAGCTAATTTATGCAGCAGCCAAATTGCTCACTCACAACTTTTAATGCCAGTGGCTCACAAAGCAGAATTTTGCTCACAAGACTTCGTAGCTTAGCGGGACCACTGGTGCCCACCACCCGGTCAGAATTCCAAAGGTGCCCGCAGGCTCAAAAAGATTGAAGACCCCTGATCTAACTCATCAGACTGGCTCATTTCTCTCAAAGTGCATGTGACATGGGAAATCTGTGATCAAAGTCCCCTGTGGATTCTCCTGTCCCCGTAAGGTCAGAAGTGGTGGGTGGGAGTCAGTAATTTTGATCAGGGCTGGGGGCAGGGGGGAGGGGTTTTTGACTCTCTTATCTCACAGTGTTCTCTTGCTGCATACACAACCACAGAGCTGCTATTTGTCCCACAGGGGAAATTACACAACTCCCCAAGTGGTACTTGCATGTTTCCCCCCATAGAGGACACAGCAGCTCAGGATGGGGAGCATCTGAATCAGGGAAAGGGTGGCATAGATCCATCCAAGCCGTTCCTCTGAGAGAATGGCATTTCTGTCTGCAGAATAGGGGTTGGCGATTTCAGCTTCTCTCCCTCCCCCAGTGGCAGACTACCAATTTTTTTGGGGGGGGGAGGGGAGGAAGGTCCTGATTACAGTGATCCTGTTTCATGCAGAGTCTGGTCCGCAGAACACAAGCACAAAAATTACCATGGATTAGCTACTACATCAGTGTTTTTCAACCACTGTGCCGTGGCACACTGGTGTGCCGCGAGATATTGTCAGGTGTGCCGCGGGATTTTTTCAATGAAAGAAATGTGCCTTCTGGGCTGACCTTCCGGGACGCGTTTGCGCATGCGAGAAAGAACAGTGGCGCTCTCTCGCTGATTCCGCTCGCACGCTCTGTGGCCGGCCTGAGGTAGGAGGGAGCCGCCGTTGAGGCGCAGCTCCCCTTGGCCTTGCGAGATGGTTTTAAATGAATGAGGAGGACTCGTGTGCTGAATCAGAGTCATGCTAGACCTGTGGATGTTAATACAGAGGACAGGAACATTCGGTACCAAGGACATTCACTCCTCCAGCAGAGTAAGCTGGTTTCTTCCAGTGTGTGTGTGTGTGTGTGGGGGGGTGATTTGCACCAAGACATTCCAGTAAACATGAATATGTTTGATGGTAACAGCTAGCTGTTTCTGTCAGGGTGGGGTTCAAATCAGTAACTGTCTCTCAGCAAAGAATGGGTGCACTGTGCTTCTCTTCAAATCACTTATGGTCAGCGGAATGCCGTTCACATAAGAGTAGGAGTTTAAACTCTCTATTTGAAAAACTTTAGCAGAATCGCAGTATTAAAATACATCCACATTATATTTCTTCTGAAACTCAGGTCAATGTTATGGGAAGGAGCCATTACACTTTGGATCTGTAACTTACGATTTCAAGTTGAGTGGCTATTACGTGTATTTGTAATACTGTCATAGTTAATACTTGAGCTGAGGCAACTAATGACCCATTTATCTTGTATTTCAGTGTTTTTCAACCACTGTGCCGTGAGATATTGTCAGGTGTGCCGCGGGATTTTTTCAATGAAAGAAATGTGCCTTAGCTCGAAATAGGTTGAAAAACACTGTACTACATAACACCTGTGTTCATCCTGCCCCGTTGCAGTCATGGCAGTGAATGGATTTTATCCACCCACCCGTAACATGCTAAAAACATGAAATGAGGATTCTAGTCTGTGCTGGTGTTTTCAAGGATGGAACCAACATTATTTAGGCCAATAGAATAAATATATAGAAACAGACACACCCCGCCCAGGACCAACAATATACAGGTCCACAATTTCTTCTGCGTTTTCAGTTCCTGATAGGGGAAATGAGGTATACACAATGGAACCCCACTTCTTGAGACCCTGCTGGTTTCTCAGATTTCATATGGCTCTGTCTAGTCTCTTTTGAGCATACCGATGCAGCTGTAAGGGTTCGACACTTGTTGTAGCGGCTAAGAGCAACAGACTCTAATCTGGAGTACCAGGTTTGATTCCCCACTCCTCCCCATGAAGCCTACTGGGTGACCTTTGGCCAGTCACAGCTCTCTCAGAATTCTCTCAGCTCCATCTGCCTCACAAGGTGCCTGTTGGGGGGGGGGGGGGAAGCAATTGGAAGCCAGTCTGAGACTCCTTAAGGTAGAGAAAAGCAGGATATAAAAACCAACTCTTCTTTTTAAAAAAGAGAGAGTGGAGATCATTATGATGCTGGGTTCTGGACCCCACCCACTTCTGCATATATGTGTACTCCATCTAGAGAATACACACAGCCCTGGGTGAGCAACATCAAGCAGCCAAAATGTTCCCACATCCGCACACAGCCTCCAGATTTCCTTTGCCAGCCTCTCTTTCCGGTAGCTCCTCCAGCCACAGCCACTTTTTTCTAGCGATCGCCCTTGATTTGTCTCAAAACTTTTTTCATTTCATGTGATAGACAGCTCAAGGCAGCTATTCTTAGCTCCGAATTTTGATTTTAAGCAGAGATTATTCACATCTCAGAGTTTAGCTGTGCCAAGGCCCATCATTCCTTCTCCGTCTCCAGCTTTTAAAAAAAAAAGCTATTAAGGAGGACAGCCGTAAGTCTCCAGTGATCTGTCCTCCAAGGGAAACGAGGCTGGCAAAGGCTGCCCTGAACTTCCAAGCGCTTCAAGAAGGGCCAACGAGACCACCTTGATTCCACCACTAACCCGTTCCTTGCTGGTCAATTGCCATTTCCTGGCCCCAAACATCCTGCTGATGTAGCTTGAAAGCTGTGTGGGGAAGGACTGTTCTCACTTTAATGTTCCCCGCAAGATTCAGAGTGCTATTGGAGCCAGCTACATTGTCACAGAAATAGTAATTGGAGGCAGCCGCCAGATGGTTGAAGATGGGTAAATTCAAGCATGCATGCTTATCATTCAACAACATGTGAGCAGAGTCTTGTGGCATACATGTGACAGTCTGCCAGAGATTCCAACATCTGAAAAAAGAACCCATGGCCAGAGGCAAGGATCAACCTGATGAGTTATCATGGTGGGTGCTCAGATGGCAGAGTCCATTTCATGCTCAGGAGGGACCAGATGCACACAACATCACACCCTGTAACTGGCAGACAATAAGAAGTCTCTGCGTTGGCCAAGCCCATTTTACAGGTTAGGAAGACTTCTGGCTACCGGAGGAATCCAGCTTCTCCAGTCTTCCAATCAAATTGCATCAAAAAACAGAGCAAATGAGCTACAAAGAGCAGGAATAAGAAAACCCTTTTACAAAACTGAAAATATACAGTTTAACATTACAGATAATGGACATGTTGATTAATTTCTTGTAATATTTCTGCAGCCCAAACAATGGCTTATGTGAGCCCTTTATTAGGAATTGGTTCCAAAGAGGTCTCACAAGAAATACACAGGAGCACCCGGCATGATTGCTTTCGTGAACTGGCATAAATCTATGCATAGTTTGCCCTTAGATTACCAGCAACTGTTCACTTCTATCATTTCCCTTCCTATAAAACCTCGCTTAGAAGTTCTTTTGTCCCATAAAAACTCTTGCTTGCCATCCCATTCACACAGTGGTTAGTCTAGCATCCCACCTAGCCTTCCAACAAATCGTAACTCAAAATATTTCCATTTTCTTTTTTAAAAAGAGCCCTATTTACTTCTGTATCTTGCCCTGGATAGTCCAGACTAGCTTGATCTCATCAGATCTCATAAGCAAAGCAGGATCGGCCCTGGCTGGTATTTGGATGGGAGACCACCAAGGAATACCAGGATTGTGACACAGAGGCAGGCAATGGCAAAGCACCTCTGACGTCTCTTGCCTTGAAAACTCAAGTCAGCTGTGACTTGAGGATGATGACAACAACAAATATATTTCTGTACTGAGCCACATTTGGCTGTGTTGCAAATCCCTGACCTAGTGTGTGCTACTGTCAGCCTTTCTAGTTTCTTGAACCTCCCAGGTCAAATTATTGATCACTTAGATCCTGGCTGAGAAGAAGACCCTCTGTGTCAGGAGACAGGTGACACTTCTCAGGTCTGAAGCAGTCATCCCAAAGCAGACATTGCACCAGAGCATTTGTATGATACGTGATACTTCTCCATGGAGCCAGTTCACACAACCTTTTTGCAAGGCATTGAGTGATACATACAAAGAAAAAAGCTAGTTTGGGGGAAGCAAAAGGGTGATGAAGATCATTGCTGAGGGGGAGGAGGGACTTCACTCTACATAGTCAATACTACCTTTAAGCTGTGGAGTCTTGTGAGCAAAACTTCTACTTTGTGAGCTACTGGCATTAAAGTTGTGAGCGAGTGATTTGGCTGTTTGCTCTGGAGCCATCCTTCCTGAGCTAAGACAAAAATGTGTGAGCCCGAGGCTAAAACATTGTGAGCTAGCTCACACTAACCCAGCTTAGAGGGAACAATGTACATATTAACATACACTTTACAGAACAGAGATAGATGGCATTATTAATAAAGAGGGCCAAGCTCCTCTTACAGCACTGAGTTCTTGCTTTATGAACAAATTTAGAGTCCAGTGGCACCTTTAAGACCAACAAAGTTTTATTCAAGGTTTAGTTTATTCAAGGTTTATTATTCAGGTTTATTCAAGCTCTCCTGTGCACGCACACTTTTTCAAATACATTGGAAGGAACGTAAGGTTCAAAACTTATAGACAGGGGCTGAACAGAGAATTGTAATACAAATCTGCCTTCTTGCATTATGGTTATCTTTCCAGTCCAGCCTCCCAGACGGTTTCCTCTTCGTGTGTAAGACCATGAGGCAGAGAAGATGAACACTGGCTCAAATCAGCAAAAGGAGATGGGTTCAAAAAAGAAGATCCTTAGCACTGCAGCATCCTGCACAGGGACTGACTTGTTCAGCTCTGCTCCTGGCCAGGTAGAGGCAACTGACCTACCTTGGCCAGAACAGCCATCGCTTCTGCTGAGAGGTCAGAGGGAGCAAATGAGAACTCTTTAACCATCTGCAAGCTTTCCAGAATGTGAATCCATGCTAGAGGACCTCAATACACCGAGACTGGAAACTGGAGGAACACCCAGGTAGGGTTGTACATGAATATGCAAATAGGCATTAAGGCCTGTTCTATGCATGCAGCTGAATGAGATGGTGGAATGGACTGTACCATTTAAGGCTGCAGGTAGGGGGATACTGTTTCCACATGCTCCATGTAAAATAAAGCCACAAGGGAAAGGAATCAACAAAGGTTCTCAACCCTTGTGGTATCTGTTCCTCCCCCCCTCCTAAAAAAAATACAGATGAGCATTCAGAAGTGTGATCTCTTTCCCCTGCTGCCTGAAGTGGTACACTCCACCATACCGCCTCACTCTTCTGCATGTGTGGACGAAGGCCCAGGTTTCTATGAACTGCAGAGGCTCTTTCTTAGAAATCAATGTGACCCCTTTGCATAAGGAGAGCGGTAGCAAAGCACGGACATCGCATCTTTTAGAAAGACCTTTGCCAGCCTCCGTTAGCCACGTGGGAGAGCAATCCAGGCACACGGCCTCCTGAACAATCAAGGCTCTTTCCCAGTAGTTACCCCTGGTTAAAAAGAACGGTTTACCTTGCACCCAGTGAATGATCCGTTCCATAATTAGATCTCTGCGGGAGACTTTTTCCCTAAAGATCACAGACAGGCACTGAGTGCCGCTCTCTTGCTCTCCAAATATAATTAATAAGTATGGGAAGATGCAATTAGCTGGCAGTAACCCTGATAATCTAGATCAATGGCTGGCAAATCCTTAATGAAGTGTTAAATTGGGTCTGTCTCCCTACAGCACGAGTCCCCCAAAGGCTGTTTCAGTGATGGATTTTGGTGCTTCTTGAGCCCCAGGCTGGGATAAGATTATTCAAAGAGACGGATGAGGCTGGGGCAGAGCCAGCCGTGAAAAAAGCAGCTGAATGGCCCATCTGGGCTGGTGGGAGATTCCTGTTCACAACAGTGGAGCTTGTTCATACAAGTCAACCAAGGGGAAAGCAAAGTCATCCCAGGCTTAGCTCTGATCCATTACTGCAGGATACTCCCAGGGCCCAAGAATATCAATTCCCAGGCATTCCGTGCAAATACCCTTAGTGCTACTCAGTGTACGAGCCTGCCGTGGCCCTATGAAGGCTTCAGAACAGAAAGCAGAGCTTTTCCTTCCCCTCTTTCCCCAACACATTTGGACTAATTTGATGTGCTTCAGTGTCACAGCTTCCCTCTCTAAGGAAACAGGGAATATATAGCTTTGTATTTAATCCTCTATTAGGGATGCCTAGCTCTCTCATAGAATGATAGTCCCCAGTTTCTTTGGGGGGAAAGTTGGGGCAGTAAAACTCATTTAGATTTGTAGTGCTGATCGACTCTCATGACTGTGGGGGAGAGACAATATGACAGTACCATCCATTAGGCTTGGTCTAGACAACACCAGCGCCGCCACAAGGAAATTTTTGTTTTCATGTGATGCATTTGTTCGTTGATCAGCGTTACCATGTGCATTGGTTGCATCGAGCTGGTAGTCTGTCACTTCAGGAATCCACCTCAAAAATTCTGTGATGTTCTGAGGTGATCTTTTTGGCCCAAACAGCAATTAGAACGTTTGAAACATGCTCACAAGGAATCTGACTTTTGGGATCCACCACTGAGTCCTGATTTCAAACTGTCTGAAAGAGTGGAGACTAGTATCTAGCCATCTCTGTGGAGATCTCATAGAATCATAGAATCACAGAGCTGGAAGGGGCCATACAGGCCATGTAGTCCAACCCCCTGCTCAATGCAGGATCAACCTAGAGCATCCCTGACAAGTGTCTGTCCAGCCGCTGCTTAAAAACTGCCAGGGAGGGGGAGCTCATCACCTCCCTAGGCAGCTGATTCCACTGTTGCACCACTCCCAGTATTATGATTGATCTTCAGCCCCTGGAGAAAATGGCTGTTTTGAAGGGAGGACTCTATGACATTGTACCGTAATGAGGTTTCTCCCCGCCCCAGGCTCCACTCCCCCCTAAATCTCCAGGTATTTCCCAACCCAGAGCTGGCAACCCTGCATTCACCATGCATTGCAGATTATCATTTGCTGCAAGTACTTACACCAGACATCAGCCAGAATCTTGTGGTAAGAATCTTGTGTAGATCAGGCTCTTCTTCCTGCATCTACATCCACAACCCCTTGCTTCTCTTTCCCTGCCCACAGTTTAAATTAGTTTCCCTGGTACTGCCATGGCTTTCCCCAAAGGAGCCTGCAAAGTAAGGTTCTAGGAGAGGGCTAGGCATCTCTAGAAGAGAACTGGGTTATTTACATGGATTTAGTTTAAATAACTATACATCACTTTTCTGATGAGCATTCAAAGCGGTTTACACACACACACACACACACACACACACACACGCACACACACACACACACACCAACAGTCAAACAATGCAATGGCATATTATCAGCAACTCTCACATAAACAGAAACAATTATCCAAAAGCACTTTGAAACAATTCAGGCTCGTGCCTTTTTTCAAAGCATTGCCAAATATGACATTTCCTGCACTTGTCTGGACAGCCCATTTGACAGAACTGTGGCTGCTACTAAAAAAAATATATATCTCAGTATGCCTCGAGAGATCCAGCCTAACCTCCCCAGGTGTTGGAACCATCAGCAGCCCTTGGTACAATGAGTATAGCACACTCAGAAATACACCAAGAGAGGCAGTCCAGTAACTATGTGCATCCCAAGCCATTAAAAGCTTTGCAGGTTAAAACCAGGATTTTGAATTGGGCTTGGAAGCAAACTGGCACCATAGGACTTTGGAAAGCATTCACTCCATTTAGCAATCATGGCGAACATCCACTGATTAACCAGCCCTCCGTGAATGTGTCTGATCATAGATCTATTGTTGTTTAAGCTACTTCCTACAGCATCAAACACCTTGCTAGTATGGTTCGGTAATAATAATGACCGCTATCGTACATCAAAGGCAGCTCCCAAGATATCGTCACACTCCAGAATGACTAAGGAACAGAAACCAGATCCGACCTATCCAGATAAAGAGATGCAGGGGGCTACATATTGGAACCACCCCCATGAAAAACAGCCTGGTTTTCTGGCACACAAAGAACAGACTGAGATGTCCTTTATACAGAAAGTTACCCAAGGCTACCTGTTTCACTATCCGTGACCTAGCCCTGACCTCACATTACTAGGATGTGTGCCCACTGACCTGGGAAGTAAGCTTCAGGCTGAATTTTATGCCTCTTATCTAGTTTAAACATCTAAAAAAATCCAGCTGCCCTGTAATCATCTTCTCTTATGCGGAGATAACCTCAACAGTAGCTAAACCAAAAGAAAGAGAGTTGCAGGTAGCAGTCATTCAAGCCCCATCCCTATGGGTGAGAAGATCAAAGGTAAGAGGGGTTATGTTGCCCCACAATGCTCTATGTCCATAGGGGAAAAGGCCTTCCATTGTGCTACCCATTTAAATGGTCAAAAAAAAAATTCCCTTCCCAGGAAGAGTGGACAGCAGGAGATCTCCAGGTACTACATGGAAGCTGGCAACCCTGGCAGGAGCATGTGAAAATGCATGAAATGCATGAAAATGGGAACATGTACTTTTGGCTCTAATTCTAAGTCACATGAATTCTCCTCTCCAAGCCACACCCTCTCGAGCATTTTGCACTCTCACAAGCACACTAACAGAGCGATCCTATGCATGTGTAATCAGAAGTTAGCTTGGCTGTAGTCAGTGCAGCTTTCCCCTAGGTAAGCATGCCAATATGAGGCAAGCAGCAACTTGTCCCATTCAGTCTCAGGCTGTGGCTGGCTACACTCAGCCACTCTGTTTTCCCATGCTGACCTGATTAGCAGTCATTTAAACTCCTGTCCTCCCAAACAGGAAACATATCCACAGTGTCATTTGACATTTGATATGGGAACAGCCACCAGATTCCCAGCCATGTGGGATATTAAAATTCATGGAGCAAATGAGGCACGCGTCCCATTTTTCATGGAGATGTCCTGTCCGGCATTCAATTTACCGCCTGTCCTAGAGTTTGAGCGCTCAGAAACAAAAGCCAAAAATATTCCGGTGGAATCAAGTTTCTTTTTTCTTTCGTTTCAAAAACATGGCTGCTTAAAAGAAGAACCGGACCTGTTTCTCTGTCAAAGTAACCTTTGCGCTGGAAAGCCAAGCCTCATAGAAAAAGGTTGATCTACTTCAGGAAGCCCTTCCAGCGTTGGCAACTGGCCAAGGGAAGACAGGGAGACGGCAGCCATCCAGAATACCCATCTGGTGGCCCTTGCTACCTGAACTGGGCATGCGAATGGCATCAAGAAACCACTTTGCCTGGGATCTGACAGATTGCAACAGGGCACATCGGACAAGGTCTCGGGCAGTTCTGTAAGATCACCATTGAACAGTATGAATGGGGATTTCGCTTTAGCTGTGGTCTTGCGCTACAGCATACGCCAGCCAAGGTCACCTAGTCTTTATTAAATTACATTTAGGACACCTCTGGGTTTTATTTGGGTGGGAGGGGAACAGCCTCTTTCTCTCTCCCAACATAAAGTCTTCCCACACAGCATTTTAATTTACTCCACCAGTATTTTTTTTCCTGCTTCCGATCTCAACTATTCTATTGCAGATGTTATGACTCCACTGGTTACCGCACATTCTAATATACCAAACACAACTTACTTTATGAGGGTCCCTTTATATTACTCTCCTTCCTCTCGAGTGTTGAAAAATAATACTGATGTTTATATCCTACAATCCCAAATGCTGATATCTATACTTGCTACAAAATACAGTAAAACCCCATTTACCTCCAACCCCAAGGAAATGAAATAAATATTTTAAACACTTATATGCCACCTTCCGTACTAAATAGGGTTCCCAAAGTGGCAAACGTAAAAACATTTCAGCGTTAGAACAATGTTTAAGATCAAGTATGCATAAAATAATTTGATAAAAACACATAAACATGCGTAACACTAAAAACCAGGGCTGAGGACCAATAATGAAGGACCAAACCAAATTTTAAGAAGTCTTCAGCCAGGGGAAGAAGATAACAATAGAGGGAGGAAGACGGACCTCCCTGGGGAGGGAGTTCCAGAGTTTTGGTGCCACAACCCAGAAGGCCCTTTCTTGGGTTGCCACCCGTCTAGCCTCAGAAGGCAGGGGCACTTGAAGCAGAGCCTCTGGAGACAACCAGAGTGGATGGGTAGGTTCATATGGGAGAAGGTGGTCCTTAAAATGGCCTTAAAGCACCTCTTCAAACCTTTTACAGACACCGTCCCTCATATCGCCTCAGGAAGCCTGTTCTGTGCAGTGAAAACTACTACAGGAAAGGAACGGGCTATAGCAGATCCCAAGTGGGCCACCTCAAGCAGGGCAACTGGAACACTGTAGTTGGTGCTGGGGGGGCACATGGGGAGAGACAGCCCTCCAGCAATGTTGGTGCTCGGCCACAAAGGTCATAGCAAGAGGCTTGAACTGAACTCAGAAGCAAACCAGCAGTCACTTTCGCGGTTCTCAAACTGTTGAAAGGTGCTCCAATTAGCTCGCCCCTAACAGTGAGTCTGGAAGGTCAGTACTTCAGCAGTTTGAGACCCGAGTGCTGCATGACGGAGTGAGCTCCCATCTCTGGCCCCAGTTCCTGCCAACCTAGCAGTTTGAAAGCAAGAAATTGCAAGTAGATAAATAGGTACCACTTCGGTGGGAAGGTAACAGCATTCCAAGCACCTCAGTGTCTAGTCATGCCGACCACATGACCACGGAAATGTCTTCAGTCAGTGCTGGCTCTTTGGCTTGGAAACGGAGATGAGCACTGCATCCCTAGAGTGGCTTTCGAGCAAGGGAAACCTTTACCTTTACCTACCAAGAATCAGGCTGCTGCATTCAGAATCAGTTGTGGTTTCCAGACTGTCTTCAAGGGCGGCCCCAATGCGGAAGCTTGTTAAGGTAAAATAACGGCTTTGCGTAGCCAGTGGCCACATTTCTCACCTGTATGTATTCGTAATAGCTGCTGAGAGCCAGTTTGGTGTAGTGGTTAAGTGCGCAGACTCTACTCTAGGAGAACCCGCTTTGATTCCCCACTCCTCCACTTGCAGCTGCTGGATGACTTTGTGCAAGCCATAGTTCTGTCAGAGCTGTCCTTGAAAGAGCAGTTCTCTCCGAGCTCTCTCAGCCCCACCTACCTCACAGGGTGTCTGTTGTGGGGACGGGAAGGGAAAGAAGTTTGTAAGCCACTCTGAGTGAAGGGTGGGGTATAAATCCAGTCTCCTCCTCCATCTGTCCCTTACATAACACTTCTTGTAAGGGAGGAACTGGCTAGCAGATGCTGAATAACTTCTCATGGAGTGTGTCATTCTAGATTCCACTGACAAGTACTTAAGGCCTGGGTGAGCTTAGAGGCACAAGCTCTTGACTGTGAGCCAAAGTGCAAGAGTGAAAGGATTATTGTCCTTTTACTCCCAACCTGACAGGTGTAGAGGTGGGCAGAGGATAAGCTAGCAAACAGAGGGACTCAGAAGCCCTCCATCCCTTTTCCTGTCCATTTCTGTTGCTTTGGTATTGTAGGCCACTTTGGATCCCCGTTGGGGAGAAAAGCGGGATATAAATAAATAACTTCATTTCTCTTTATACAATATCTAGTTGAGGTAGGCCCTTTATCAGGGTGGGATTTAAGGGCAGGCAGCCTGCACGACTTCCTGGGGGCACCAGGCTCAAGGGGGCTTCGGTCTCAAGCAGCCTAGTCTCCTCAACAGCTGAAATGAATAGTACTAAGAGTGTTTCATCCTCACTTGCACAGCTACCGATGACGAGGTTGATATGCATGGCTAGCACTCAGTTAGTGATCATGGGCAGGGAGGGGGGTGTTTGGCAGAGAAATTTACAACATACGTGCCCACTCAACAAATGGTGCGTGCAACAGTGACTGTGAGATCATCGATGACATGAAAATAATCAAACACCGTGAGATTAGAAGGCCTGAAGTCCCTCTTAACACAGCATTTGTTCATTTTGCTGGTTTTGCCATTAACCAGCCCTTTTGTCTTGCGCAGCAGGATAAACGGTGCATTCAAGGGATGCAGTGGGCTACAAGCCCACTAAGCGTTAAGGCATTTGAACGGTGAGCAAACAGAGAAAGCACCAAGGACCCTCCAAGCCTAGGGAATCATCTGGTCCATAGCCTGTGCATGGTCTGTGCATTGATCTTAGTGCTCACGGACAAAATAACTAACAGTCGGGGTGACAGAAATCATCACAAGGAATACTTGCATGATTCAGGTGATGGCTTCCCCTCTAGCATGCTAGGTAAACTGATGTTCCTGATAATTAACATTGTACTTGGACTACAGTACTTTTCATTGCAGAGCTGGAAGGGACCTCCAAGGTCATCTCGTCCAACCCCCTGCACAAGGCAGGAGGGGAAGGGAAAGAGATTGTAAGCCACTCTGAGACTCCTTCAGGTAACGAAGGATGGGGTATAAATCCAATCTCTTCTTCCGTTCTCTTATTCTTTCCACAAATACCTCCCCCCACCCCCAGTGACCCCTGCTGTATGCCCAGAAGAGGGCACCCCCCCCCAAAAAAAACCCCCACAGAATCCCTGGCCAAACTGGCCTGGAGAACAATTGCTTCCTGACCCCAAAGTGGTGATCAGCATTTTCCTGGGCACGTTTCAGTCTGTTTAGAAAGACGCATGCCTAAGACCTGGGCCACACCTGCAAAGTGGTGGTACACTCTTGAGAGCATAGAGAGGACTGTCCCACTTCAGACTATATAGGTAAGGGATAACATTTTTGAATGCTCCCCTAAACACAAGCTCCTTGAAAGTATACGGAATGGAGTGGACAGGGCTAGAATCTTTTTTCTTGTTGATTCGGGAAGATATTTCAATAAAGGGAATGTGTCTGGAGACTCTGCTACTGTATACTTCATATGTTACTGGTTGCTGTATGCATTATCTTGCTATCACTGCATTGTACTGCTGCTGATGAAATGCCATTTTCTGCTTGTTTGACATGTCATCTTCAATACAAGTGTTTGTTCAGATTTCTGCTTTGTTTTCTGAAATCCCAATCTCATTATATTGCTTATTGGATGTCTCACCCATTGATTACATTGACATGCACTGTATAATCTGCCTTGAAGCTCAGGGAGAGACGAGGCCTATTTATGGCGTATGTAAAATCAAAAAAATTGGAATTTTTTTTGCCTGCAGGAAGGATTTTTTTCACAGAGGGGAGCCTATGTAAAAAAAAAAATCCCTTACCTGCAGTCTGAGGCAGTACTATCCACTCTACCACTTACAGATTTGACAGTCCCATTCTGGCACATGTGGGGACTGGACCCAATGCCATGTGTCTAAGTCTCAATAGGGTGGGAACCGGAATTTCATTGTGTTCAATAGTACTCAAGCAACCTGAGTGAGCTTGCACGACTGTGGCCTTTGTCTAACATTCAGTTCCTACTCATTTCTACTGCATCCCCCAGAAGCTGCATAACCCTAGTACATGTGACCAGTGGGCTGTGGCTTGATTCTCTGATCTGTATTGTCAGCCACCCTGGCGGACTTAGGTAATTCGGGCAGATGGATGGGATATAAATGTTGTAAACAAAATAAATAAATAAATAAATAGGGGTAAAGCCCTTCTTGGTTTAAAGGAGTTCCCTGGTTCAGTTCCTATCACCTCTAGCAGTAGAACATATAGCAGGTGAAGGGAAAGATTTTCCTTGTCTGAAATCCTACTAACCCCAACCCAAATACAGTTGCTGCCGGTATTATTAGAGTAAACAGTGCTGAACAGCATTACACCAAGTTGGATGCTGGTGAAGTATATTACAGTTCTTTGTGTTGCAATGTTCACTGATGGATATTCCTTGTAGCTACTCGTATTCTGCTCTGAAGAAGCCTGATGAAACAGGTGTTGGAGCAAGCCTGTCTGCAGATTCGTGATCTTTCATGCCATTTGTCGACAATCCAATATTAGTACAAGAATGACACAAAGATGATTTACTGTTTGTGAGAACTTTAGATTATTGGATTGTGCTTGCCAACATTATGGAATCATTTCTTGATGTTTATTCTTATACGAATATACAGAAATGTATTAGTATTAGTATTGATCTATTTTTGAAAATCTATAAAAGAGTGATATTCCCTTTGTAAATATATCACGGTTGCCATTGACTATTTCCTACTAACCTCCACATGGTGGCTGGAGATCTTCCACTATTATAACTGATCTCCAGGTGACAGAAATCAGTTCACCTGGAGAAAATGGCAGCTTTGGAAGGTGGAGGACTCTATGGCATTACACCCCACTGAAGTCCCTCCCCTCCCCAAATCCTAACCTCTTCGGGTTCCACCCCCAAATCTCCAGGTATTTCCCAACCTGGAGTTGGCAACCCAAGCCTTCGCTTCGGGGTGATCTATTTCTTAGTGGGAAAAGTGCAGGGATTCAAGATTCTCTTGTACAAGCCCCCCCCCCCCCCCGACTTCTCCACTGCATTAGGAAATGGAAGACTGTTCTAGAGACTTCTGAGACATCACGATTTCCCGTTTCTGGAGGGAGTGGAGTGAATGAAGGAGCCATGGTCTCCTGCTGTCTGAGGTGCCTCTGTCTGTATGACAAATGGGAAATCAGCTCAGAAGTTCTGAGTGCAATCTCTCCATTTCCAGGGTAAACCAAGGGTCTCTGGTGCGCGAGTGGTTCTGTCCCAGGCTCTGAGGTGCAGCAAGTATCTTACCAAGCAGACCCCCTGAAACTAGCCCTGCTTCTGAAGTCACATTCTCCAGAGAGAGATGCATCCTTGTGGTATTGGTGTGACCTTTAAAACACTGCAGTCCTAAACAGAGTCACACCCTTCTAAGGCTCAAACCAGACCTCACGGCATTCATGGGTCCAACCCATGGATGCTGCTGAGATTTTGAAAGGATTTAAAAATGCCAGGAGGGGGATGCAGCATGGTGGGCTGAGGTGCTCTTGCCACACACACACACACCCACACCCAGTGCCTTTTCACATGCCAAAACGGTCACAGTGGTGCAGCCTTTTTGGCACTTGAAAAAGCATGGAAGAGGCAACAGAACCTCATCCTGCTAGTACAATCCCCTCACAGCCTTTTAAAATCTCTTTAAAATGGTGGTGGCCTCCACAGGTCAGATCTGTGGATGCTATCACGTCTAGTGTGGCCCTAAGTCCTTTGAAGGCAATGGGCTTAGAAGGGTATGACAGTTTAGGATGGCAAACTTGGCTACTAGCAAACAAATCGTGGTTGCATTGTTAGATTTTGCTGCTCCTTGTTGCAAACTGAGAATACAGAAAATAACAAGATACATGACACCTATACACCCAAATCTTAACTTACATTTGCATGCAGAATCCAACCCCCCCCCCCCCCCCAATTTCCTTTCTTCTGTTTTAAAATGCGTTTTTATTCACTAGGCTAATTAAACTTTATAACCAAGGTTTTCTGGTTGGGCTCAATCCGAATGGAAATAGTTGCATTAGTATGCACAAAAGCTGCATTTTAAAATTGTTTTAATATTAGTGAAATAAAATTACCTTAAATACATTTGATTATACATTAAAGCAAAGAGCTGAAACTGGAGGTAGTAATTAAGGCAAAAGCTTTTGTGCCGGCAGTGAGTTTGAAAGCTCTGACAGTTGGGAGGAAAGATGTGAATGCTGGCATTGAAATCCATTGTGAAGGCTAAAAAAAACCCCTCATGTGGCAGGATCCGTCACTCACAGCAGTCAATAACACAGCTCCTGTTCCCTTTAGCGACAAGTCACCAATACAGAAGTCTCATAATCCCAACAGCTGGATGGCCAAGTAAATACCTACAATGACCAAACATGTACTTGTTTTTATCTTAGCTGATCACAGACATGAAGCTCCCTTATACTGAAACAGATTCAGCAGAGGCGTTTCACATCACCTACCACCTAGTCCTTTTAACTGGAGACGCTGGGGATTGAATCTGGGACCTTCTGCATGCAAAACAGAGGCTCTTCCACTGAGCCACCGCTCCTCCCCAACTGGGGAGGAGTATTCCTGGGGGGCAGTACAGCTGCAGGGGGAGTCCCAGGCACAGTTCCCCAGACCTCTCCCTTGTGTGTGAAGTTTTCCTTAAGACTGGCCAAGGTCTTTTTGAAGCCTGGGGCTGCCACTGCATAGACTCACTCCAAAGATCCTTCTCTGTACTGTCACATGCCTGGTGCTTTTATGAGCAGCATGGGGCTGTGGGTCAGGGGCAGAGCTCATGCTTTGCAAGCAGAAAGCCCCAAGTTCAACCCCAGCCATGTCCAGTTAAAGATTCTCAAGTAGCAGGTGCTGGAAAGAATTTTCTGTGCCTGCAGAGACCCTGGAGAACCACCGCCAGACTCGGCAGGAGGTGATGAACTAGACAGAGCAATGGCCTGATCTTGGTATAAGAGCATGGAAGTCTTGTCCACTGGGATTCCAACCTCTCTGTCTACCTTCAGCTGCAGCTCCTATGAATCATGCTGTTCAGCAGGCTCTCAGCTGCCTTTCCCAGCACTAGCACCATGGAATGCACTGCAAGTGCCTTCCTGGGCTATGCTCCAGCTGCTGTCTCAATGGCAGCATTGCCTGGGACTGAGGGTGGCCACGGAATGGCTACTGAATCTTGATATTTCTGCCAATTCTGGCCCATCTGTAACTATGGTTGGAGCAAACAGGGGCTGTATGGTTTCCTTGACTGCAGTATTCCACCACTAGCAGGTGACCTAACCTAGTCCAGGAAGCCTCCAATTTAACTCTTGGCACTGCCTGAAACTTACTCGCTGCCATCTCTGCAGTACTGGAATAATAACCTCAGCCTACCTCTTGTTAAAAAGGATAACTGAGATGATGCATCTGTTGTGTGGTGGGCATCATCCACAGTGCACCTAATGGGTTATATAGCCTGACTTTAGAGGGTTTTGACGATGGTCTTGGAGTGGGAGAAGGCTCATCTACCCATGCTTTGCAGAAAGTCCCGAGTTGACAGAGCAGTCCTATGCAGAGTACCCCAATCTAAACCCACTGATGGCAATGGGCTTAGACTGGTGTCAGCTAATGCCCGGGAGGTGGGATGAGTACACCCTTGATGTCAGTACTGTGGAATGTTATGTTATATTTCTCATAGACATGCTTATCGCCCTCCCTACTGCTTTGACCTTCGGAGACTGTGATTACCAGGCCATGTATCTTTTCTCCTGTCTGACTATAATGCTTCCTGCTTTTTCCTTGGGAACTCTTAGCCAGTATTTCCAGTGCCTTTTTTCTGACATGGTGATTGGTTACAATGTATTACCAGACCCCTCTTTGAATTCTGTATAATTGCCCTGATTTCGGCGGTCTCCACCATTACTAACACAAGAAGTGCTGATGACCATGACCGACCTTTCTCAATAAAGCATTCCTGTTTAAGGACACTTGTTCATGACTGACTCTGTAGGACTCTCACAACTGGAGCCACTCTGCATAGGATTGCCCAGGCAATCTCCTGCATCCCCTTTTCTGCCTGGCTCTGTTACTGGGAACAAACTAGGCTGGACCACAAGAAGGTAAGACTAGGTCAGAATTCAGAGTCCTTTGCCTGCACACAAGCAGGCCCACGAACAAACAAACCACCATCTCGTCTAGTCTGGCTCTGTAGATCTCAAATGCATCCACACCACCATTCAGGCTCCTGATGTAGATCTTATGCCTCCGAGTCTCGTTTTCAGATGCTCTTATCTTCAGTACTGGTTCTTTTCCTGTCACCCAGATTGTCCATAGCAGGCTCCCCCCAAAAAGGAATGGGCAATGATAAAGCAATCGGATCCCACTTGCAATACATCACCCATATCCCATCGCCATCCCTGACTCAATCTCCCTTTTAGCCTGTCAAATTGATTGCTTGCATTTTCAACTGCAAAACCCTTCAGGGCAAACTTGCCATTACACTCCTCAGCAAAGCAAGGCACAGCTATATAAATAACAATATCACCCTCATTATTTAAGAACTCAGTGCGTAGAGGAAAGTGTTAAAGGATAATGAGGTGAATTACCCAAATAACCTCCATATTTATTGCACAATCAATTCAGCTGTACGAATTCTGCAAGGCTCCCCGGCTCCTGACTACTCTTCACTGTCATCAGTGGAAAGCCCTCCATTGCCTTCAGTGACCTCACCCTGAAATCACATGTATGTTAAGCCAGAAATTGGGGGACACATTGCTTGTAGCAGATAGCTTGAAAGTCTATCTGAATCGGTACATCTGGGTGTTATTTTATGCCATTCTTTTAAAAAGCGGAAACACACCCCGCCGAGCCATTAGAGAAAAAGAATACATTGCGCATTGGTTGGATGGGCACACCTACAATGCCTCGAGAAAGCAAACAGTCATCTCCACATTAAGTAAGATGCTTTAGCAAAGCAAACAGTTATTCCCCAGCTGCTTCTAATAGTAGGGCTTCAAGCAAGCATCTATCAGTTTAATTGGTAAATTCATCAAGCAAAGCTTTAGCTGAATAATCACCAGGGCTGAGAGTTCAGTCTGCACAGGCTTAGCCTTTCTATTTTTAAGAAGTTTTATTTTTAAAATTACAAATGAATACAAAACATCAGTGCAGGCAAACTGTAGCATGACTGATACCTATTGATTACCCTGATTTCCTTGATGACAATATCACAATCAACATACCATGAAATCAATTCTGAAATACCTGGGAATTAATAATTGAGCTTAACAAAGGAGAAGACATATGGACGTATGGTGCTGCTTGATACCGAGTCAGAATATTGGGCTATCAATCAAGTTCAGGACTGTCAATTTTGACTGGCAGCTCCAAGTTCTCTGGCAGACACAGATCTTTCCCAGCCTTGCTATCTTCTGAGATCTTTCCACTAGACTAGAGGAAAGAATCTGGCACCTTCGCCATGCAAAACGGTGCACTCCCCCATGGAGCAACCACCTCCCCCTATTCAATTAATCATACCATTTCCCCACACAATTAACCCCCATCTCAATAAATCATGATTCCAACCCAGCGATACAGACCACTTCTATTATTTCTTTCCCAGCACTGGAACATTTTTATTGTCAATAACTTGTATTACTCGCTGTATTGAACTTAACTGTCTCCATAACGTCATGTGTGTGTCAATTCCAAACGGTTTGCAAATGACCAATTCTTGTTCTCCTGCTGTTTAATTATTGGGATCCCTTCCCCCTGAAAATATGCTCTATGGCAACAAGCAAACCAGCCTCTTTTGATATAGCTTCTGATTCCCTCTACTATTTTCCTACCTTTTCATCAGAATCCTCTTGAAAACCAACTATTTGCGTTCTTTCATAATTCCCTTTAGCGCGAGCCTGCAGCAAATGCACCATTGCCCTTCTGGCCTCTTCACGCCCCTTCTCCCCCGCCCCTTTTTCATGACTTCTCTAAATTCTCACACTTCATTTTACTTTTCCAGAAATCACACCTGTGTTGTTGGAGGCATAAGAGCTGGCTTTTTATTCCACAGCACATTGAAAATTTGCAGTTTTGGAGGCGCTGACAACTTAATGATGAGATGCAGACTTTGGAGTGTTGCAGCGAGAAACGAGTGGGTGATGCTCAGAGCATTTAATTGCCTGCATTTCAACCGGTGTTTTGACTTCACTTTTTAACATTCAGATTGGATTCTTCTGAAGGTGTTCTGTATTGCTGGGTTAACACACACACACACACACACACACACACACACCCACACACCCACACACCACTCCCACTGGGCCAGTTTGCAGCCTCAACTCAGGCTCCAGGCAGAAGTCAGGTAGTTCAACTCGGTCTCACATGGACCCAAAGACATCTGTCACAGGTCACAAGAGGTGAGCCCTTTGTTCTCCGTGCTAAGCTGACTTCAGTAAACAAATGCCATTACAGCCTTCTGAACAAGGGCCATGTCTCAGAATATAATGGCAGTCAAATGCCACCCAGAGAGGGCTTTCTGGGGCAAGGGGTAATGGCAGTAATTTGTTGTGCTGAACATCCCACCATGGGAATGAGGCATGTGAAAGCCACACTTCATACGTACGCCGTATAAACAGCAGAGGAGGCGGTAAACCTGGTCCTGTAGACTGTACTACTACAGACTGCAACAGGAGGCACTGGGTTAGACTACTCCTCCCTCTTTTTTAAACCCCCACCACCACTATCCAATGAAAAAAGAAGATAAAAAAGAGAAGGCTGACCTCAGTCTTTAACTCTGCTATCTGTTTTCTATTCCAAATTTCTTTTGGAATATTGAGGAGGCAGCTGATCACATGAATCCCTGTGTATTAAGCCAGTTTGGTGTAGTGGTTAAGTGCGTGGACTCTAATCTGGGAGAACTGGGTTTGATTCCCCACTCCTCCACTTGCAGCTGCTGGATGTCCTTGGGCAAGCCATAGTTCTGTCAGAGCTGATCTTGAAAGAGCAGCTGCGAAGGGCGGGGTATAAATCCAATTTCTTCATCTCTTCTTCTAAGTGAGGAAGTCTTACCACCTCATGGGCTATTTGTTCAGGACTAAGTAAGAAAGCCAGTGTAGTATAGTGGTTAGAGGGTGTCAGACTATCAGGGTCAGCCTCCACTCTACCATGAAACTTGCTGTATGGCCTTTGACCAATCACCCTGTCTCAGTCTAACCTACCTCACAGGATTGCTGTGAGAAAGACTGTAAGAGCTTTCTGGAGTGGAGAGTCCCTTATGTTGCCCTGACCTATGGAGGAACGGTGGTGGGGTAATCACCCCAGAAGTCCCACCTTTCCTCCAGGGCTCTGAACCAATCCCTGTGAGCATAACCTCAGGTAAATCCAAGTGGCTGTCAGCCAATCAGAGCCCAAGGAACTCCCCTGGATGGGAAGGGGTAAGCAACCCTCAGTTAAGAAGGGGGAGGAAAAAAACTTCTCAGACACGGAATCTGAGGCTCTGGATAAGAGTGTTAGCTTAGCCAAATAGTAAAAAGCCCAGTAGCACCTCTAAGGCTAACAAGCTTTATTGTAGCATAAGCTTTCGAGAATAAATTTTGTTAGTCTTAATAGTGCTACTGGGCTTTTTACTACAGACTAACACAGCTAAACTCCTCTGGATCTATGACCTTAGTTTAGCCAGGGTTTTTATTTGGGTTTTAGGTAGGATCTGGGTAGGCTTAGGGGAGAAAGCTTATTTTAGGTGATAAATAAGCCCCTTGGTAAAAAGCCAGAAGCACCAAATCTACCCGGGCTCTTTCTGAGAAATCAGAGACTGTGAGTAAAAGGGGAAACCTACACCTTTAATACAAGAGGGAAAGTGCAAACAATTTTTCCTCAAACTGCCTGGGAAGAAATGGGGGAAGGTGAAACTACATGACAGTTGTAGCTGAGTCAGCTAAACTCTTACTTGACTGCATTCATTCGCGTCTGCAAATAGCCAGGTAGTCTTATACTGCAATCGTAAACAAGGTTAGACCCTTCAAGTCAACTGAAGTCCATTTTGTTCTAAAAGGGTATGACTCTGTTTAGGATTGCCCTGTTAAGCCCTGGAACCTGTCTGACTACAGAAAAATAAGTTATCCTTTGTGTAGTCGAAAACCTTTCTGTTCCTATCTTTGATAATTAATGGGGTTTTGTTCTGCTGCCCTGTTTTATTCTGTTGTCTGTCTTTTAATTGCTTTATTTGCTGCTTTTAATTTTTTGTAGTGCTTTGTAGTGTACTGAAAGGTCCCCCCCCTTCGAAATCGGTATCAAGATGTTTTAAATAAATTAACCAAGTCGTGCAGAGGGCCAAAAGCACTAAACTTACATCTCATTCCTGAAACGAATCCTACTGCTCCGGAGTCAGAGTTGAAATCAGTGCTTACAATCCCTACTAAAAAATTAAGCTTGACGATTGAGACAGCCGCTATGGGAAAGACTTGACCTTTGAGATTACAATAAAGCACAAACATTGGCTGGAACTCGCATATAGCCAGAACCTACAGCCCAAACTCTATCAAGCCGCTTCTTCTCCAGTTAGTCACAAGTCCCAGCAATGACGCTGGTGTCAACACAGATTTATAAATTAGCCAGCCAGGCAATCATGGCTGAATATTGTTACCTGCTTTGCGAAGATGAATAAGGTGCTAATGCCCTGCTTAATGGTGGGCCCCTTCTTGGGAAGAGGGTGTCCATTTAGAAACATGAGCTCCATCTGCTTGTGATCAACATTTGCCAATTACCTCCAGGACAGGAAAAATGAAGATGGATGCAGGTGTGAAGTCCTCTGCAAGGGACCAGTCATCCGTGGAGGATGTGGTTTCATGAGTCCACCCACTGTTGTTGCATACCGGCAAAAGCCCAGCTGGCCTTAATGTGAAGCCATGCAAGCCAATACTTGGATTTGATTTTGCATCTCCCTCTTACTGATAAACCTTTCCAGCAATCTGTGCACCCTATAATCTATGATCACGCTTGGTATTAGGATATCAGATATTAAGGTTCAGGCCCTCTGTGCTCAGAGGTTGCTCTCTCATACCCTTTGTATACTGCAAGGTTGCTTTGCTGCGCTTGTAACACGCGCCTGTTCTCAAACCAAGATCAACAAACACATGAAACAGCCTTACACTGAATGAGACCATTGGTCCATCAAGGTCAGTTTTGTCTTCTCTGACAGGCCAGCAGCTCTCCAGGATTTTAGATGGAGGTCTTTCACATCCTCTACTACTTGATCCTTTTTTAAACTGGAGACTTGAAGGAGGGGGTTTCAATCTGGGGCTTTTGGCTTACAAAGCAGGTGCTCTACCACTGAGCCACAGGTCCTTTCCCAAGGGTCAAGCTACATATGACACTGGAGTTTGAACTGTGGTCCTAAACAACAGCTGCAGAGGAGAAGGGACTGGAGACATCTGAATTGGAGACACGAAGGGGGGAAAGGTCCTTCTCACCCCGTGCTCTTTCCTGACAAAACCCCACCACCTCCTTTCCTTGTTGCTTTAAGACCTGGTAGAGCAGAGAAAAGCATAGTTTGCACACCTATCTTTTTCTCCCTTAAAAAAGCCTTGGGGGGGTTGTCATCAATTTCTGATCAGGAAAATGGTATCTGGGAGAAAGTCGCCAGCTAAAGCGGCTGCCTTTTAGGGACAAATGACATGAATGGCATCCCAGGCACAGAACTCTAGCGTCACAGGGCACTTCTTCCACTCTTAAATACCGCTGAAGGCTCTGGTCCACCTGACGCATCCTGCCTTGCATCAGGTTGTCAAGTACAGTGCATCAGGAAATGGATCGTAAGAGCTTTCTGTTTAAACAACTCTCGATGGTGCTTAATAGAATGTTTCATCTCACAGAGGAACTCATAATAGTACCTGCCAACCCAATACAGAGTATCTGGGGAGGGACTCTCAGAACTTTAGCACGCTTCTTTGCACAACAGCAGTACTTTAAAAGGCAATCCCCTTCCAGCAAAATAGGAACAAAACAGGAAAAGGAAAAGCCCGAGAAAATAGAAACTGTCCCTGGCTAAATGTGTATGTAAGCTGGTACAGCCTCATTTTGGAGGCAGAGGGTACTTTCCCCATCCATTAGATGGAATTAGATGAAATTAGATGAGTATACACAAAAAGGTCCTTCTCTAACAGAATACCTTTCTCTGGATTTCTCTCCCACCCCTTTTCCCTCTGTCTCACTGCAAATGCTGGGGAAGTAATCTAACCCTCCCTCAGCAGCCATTCCACCTCTCTGCATCAGACAGACAGGCCAAACATGTGACCATCTCTGCAGATCTGGCTAGACCCAGCTACCATTTGGCTATCCCCTTCCTAGAACAGTTTTCTGCAGAGGCTGTTCCACCAAGTCATCATGGAGCCGTCATACAAGTCATCTGCACATCAGTAGATACTGCTGGTTTGCTCCTTGTCCTCTATCTATCCTATCCTTTCCCCCTTTCATGATGCCTGCATGCCTTGTATTTTAGGCAACAGAAAAGAACGGTAAACCACTGTGAGCACTGGGACAAAAAGGCGAGGGGAGAAAAGAGCACATAAAAGAATCAGTCTCTCAATTCCACTGAGCTTTTCACAGTGTGTGGAGTTGCAGGGAACAATCTGCTGCTTTTATGCTCCATGCGGCCTGAATCGTTCTATTCTTGAACCTACGACTACCGAGCCCAATGAATTAAAAGCAATCAAGGTATTTTGATGTGGATAGACTGGTGATGGATGTAGTTTGTACACATGTGCGACTAATCATGCTATTCCAGTGACTCCAGATCTGAGTGTTATTAAAAGCACGCCTTGGGAAATTAAGACACTATGTTGGATGTGATGCTCCCTCTAAGCTGCGGAGTCTTCTGAGCAAAAAAGCGACTTTGTGATCTACTGGCATTAAAGTTGTGTGCGAGCAGTTTGGCTGCTGCATAAATTAGTTTGCTCTGGAGCCATCCTTCCTGAGCTAAGCCAAAAATGTGTGAGCCAGAGGCTAAAAAACTGAGCTAGCTCAAACTAACTCAGCTTAGAGGGAATACTGGTGGGATGCATCCTCCATTCCGCCCATAGAAATAAAGTTCCCATTGCTGGCCACGTTAGAGCAGAGAGGTCTGGGGGAATCCCCGAACAGACCATATATGGTGTCTTTGACTGTGGAAATTACATCAGTGCAGAAAAGAGGTGCTGGGATTTTGATCTGTGTGGAAGAGAGGCTATCGTGGCTACCTTGTGTAGGGGGAAGGAGAACGTAGTTGCTTGGAGAGGAAGAATATGTCTGCACAGGAGTACTTGCTTTAATGTTGTTCAGTTCTTGTCATTTCTTTTTACAAAGACTGCACTACTCTGATATTGGGCTCGTCCCTTCATTGCTCTGCCTCATTCTTCATCTGTTAAAATGGGACCTGTTCCCGCTGAGTGGTATAAATATAGCAAAGTGCATTTCTGCTATTCAGAGGTCATTGGTCACTGTGTATTCTATGAATTTGACTCGATTTGCTACTTTGGCCATCTGGAGCGATTCTAGTTCCTTCTTTCTGCTTGTGGCATGTCTGAATTGGGACTGTATTGGGCCCACTACTGATCAACAGATCACACTTGTAGGTTCCAGTTTGGTGTAGTACTTAGAAAGCCAGTTTGGTGTAGCGGTTGAGAGTGGCAGACTCTAATCTGGGAGAACTGGGTTTGATTCCCAACTCCTCCACATGCAGCCAGCTGGGTGATTGTAAGCCATTCTACAAGGTGATTGTAAGCCACTCTAAGACACATGAGGCCCACTGGGTGACCTTGGGTCAGTCATAGTTCTCTCAGAGCTGTTCTCTCAAGAGCAGTTCTCTCAGAGCTCTCTCCGCCCCAACTACCTCATAGGGTGTCTGTTGTGGAGAGAGGAACGGAAGGAAATTGTAATCCGCTCTGAAAGTGAAGGGTGGGGTATAAATCCTCTTCCTCTTCTGCGTCTTCTCATAGCCCCTCTACCCTTTGCACAGGATGCAGTGTTCCCTCTAAGCTGCGTTAGTGTGAGCTAGCTCACAGTTTTTTAGCCTCCAGCTCACACATTTTCATCTTAGCTCAGGAAGGATGGTTCCAGAGCAAACTAATTCATGCAGCAGCCATATCACTCACTCACAACTTTAATGCCAGTAGCTCACCAAGTAGAATTTTTGCTCATAAGACCCCACAGCTTAGAGGGATCATTGGCTGAGCGCTTATTTTAATCTGACAAAAGAAGAGCAGCATCTCTCCCTAATAATATGTAGTGTGGTGCCATCCAAACAACAGAGACTTGTGTAAAGTCAGTGTGGTTTTGTGATTGGATGTTGGACTAGAACTTGGGGACTTGAGTTATATATCCCTGTTCCGCCATGCAGCTCATTGGGTAATCTTGGCCATTCATTCGTTCATTCATTCATTCATTCATTCATTCTCTTAGGTCACAGGGCTGTTGTAAAGGTAAGACAAAGGATGAGAGAGCTATGTATGACACTCTATGCTCCTTGGAAAAGAGGTGGGAGAAAAAGTAGCAAACCCTCCCTTGACTGTTTGTATTTAAATACGGAAACAGGTCACACAATAATAACAATGCTTAGCATCCGAACAGTGAAGATAAAACATTTTGTGGTCAAGGCATAACCCAAACATACAGTCTGGTATTCGTCTGTAATTTCTAGAATGTATTTCCAGGGCAGCCAATCCATCTTCAAACCATATGAATATAAGGAGTTACCTTATACTGAATCAGACTGATGGATCGTCTACAATGGATGGAGCACTGTCTACAATGATTGGCAGCAGGATCTCACACAGAGGTTGTCTTATACTCACCCATCTTCATTGTAAAGTATCTCACATGCATTATCAAAGTAATCCCGACAACAATCCTGTAAAGTAGGTTAGTATCATATTATGATACATGGTATGATATTGTATTGTGATATTGCAAACTGGGGGACTGAGAATGTAAGAGAGTGGCTCACCCCCTAGCGAGTTCATCGTCAAGGCAAGATCCGAAGCAGGTACTCTAATTACTTCTGCTGGATCACAGATCCTCATTTCCAAGATGGAAGAGATCCATAACTGGAGCAAACTGAGTAGTTTGGGACATGTGCAGAGCATGATGGCAATCTGTGAATTTAGGTCCGCATGGTGCTCCCAACCACACATGAAAGGGCATGTTCAAAGCACTCACATCTGGCAAGCACAAAGTAACATGCTAATGAGAAGCAGCTCTGATCCCCACCAGGCAATATTGGAAAAACTGTGCTTTGAACACGTGCTTGCACACATGGGGGTGGGGGGACCATGCCAGCCAAAACCTCTTCTGACTTTCTACACATCCAAGGCAGACCTCAATTAGCCAAGCTGGTTCAAACAAGTAAAAGAGTAATAATTTTCTACCAGGCCACAATCTGGGGGGAAAAAGAGCTTTCAAGTTATACACAGCTTCAACTAAACAGGGTTTGGGCCAATGGTTCTGAAACACCTACCACAATCAGAGTAGATGGATGATGGTTTTTCACACTCTCCCTAAGTGCAGGTTGCTGGAGGGATGCACCGCATGGCTCTGGCCCACAGAAGTTGGGCAGGATGGCTTTTTGTGGCATTCCCAAGCCAGCCCTATGGATCCAATGCACAGCACATGACCTGCTCTCCCGAATCTGTTCCAGGTTCAAGGCTCATGCATATGTCTGATTTGATTCTTAAAAGTAGCATTAACTACTTCATTTATTTTGGGGTAACTTCTTTCTTCAGGCAAGCAACTACTATGTAATGGCACATGGGACATGAGAACAACTATCCTTGGGAAAAACTTCCTCTGGGTTGGGCAAAATTCCTCTGGAAAGAATGGCCAGTCTCTTAGGGAGGGGCAGTGGCTCAGTCGTAGGGCATCTGCCTAGCGTGCAGCAGGTCCCAGGTTCAGTCCCTGGCATCTCCAGTTGAAAAGGCCAGGTAAGAGGTGATTTGAAAGACCTCTGCCTGAGACCCTGGAGAGCTGCCGCCAGTCTGAATAGACAATATTGACCATGATGGACCAATGGTCTGATTCAATATGGCAGCTTCATGTGTTCATGTGTAGTGTCCCAACAATGGAAATGAAAGCTTATTGCTGTCAGTGAGACTGAATAGGTGTTCAGTCATACAGACCTCATATAAGCAGCTTAATACCATTGGGGATTTGCAACCAACCAAACTGGGGATTTGCAACCAACCAAACTGGGGATTTGCAACCAACCTCTGAAGGCCTTTGGCTTGGTATATCATGGTTTGTCAAAACCATCAACTATGGTTAGTTTGTGAAACCAGGATTCAGCTTGCAGGTGATCCCTCAGATCCTGGTTTCCCTTGACAAATGCTGGTTTCAGGGCCTTTGCAGGGGCGCAGGGGAAGGGTTTCCTGGGAAACAAGCCAGGATGTCTACATTCACACACTGTACAAAACCCCAGGTAAGGCAAATTGTGGATAACAAACACATGGTTTCAGATTCCGGTTTGACAGATCCTAACTAACCATAGTTAGTGGAGTATCTTCTGTTCAGATATTCATACTAACGATATAGTTAGGTTAATTCAACAGTGGTTTCACATCAGTCTGGGCTCTGCCTGCAGCATGAGTAATGAAATATGAAGTCCCTTTCCAGGCAACAGATTTACATTGACCAGGAACTTGGAGAGCACTCGGGTGTCACAACAAAGTCCCATCCAAAGTAGCAACCATTACCGGGAATATCTGTGAAGCAACACAACCTTTTCTCCCTCTTCACCTTCAAGTCCAGTAAGGATCATGAATATGAAACACAAGGTCTCACATCCCTGCACTGCATGACATTGAAGGTCAACAAGACTGCACAGAAAGACACTTCTCTCTGATTAAAAATTCCTACCCTACTTCTCAAACCGTAACAGTAAAAGGAACGACCTTGTACGGACTTGCTCCTAACCTGAAATAATTAAGCTAACATTGGTCCGAGGATCCCTGTGCTGCAGGCGATGCCTTGAAAATTTCTTTCCTATTTTTGCAACAGGACATACGGCAGCTGAAGATTTGTGGCTCTGTGTCCTCTGCTGTTGGCACTGGGCTCTGGCCTGCTGCAAACTAATCAGGAGAAGAGGGCATTCCTGAAACGTACACCCAATTGATACATCCGCTGCACCATTTTGTGCTTTTTGCAGTCTGGCACCTCCCAGCAAATCATCGCCATACCTTGGTTGTATCAAACCAGGAGTGGGCAACAGCATTATTCAAAACCCGAGCCGTATACGGCAGCTGCCCTATGACAGTTAAATCTTCCCCCGTCAGGTTATAATTGTTCATTATCCCGAATTACAGACACTCTCCAGGGGTCGAGTCACCTCGCTGTCACAGCAAGAGGGAAGACCCTTCCGATGTGATTAATGCCAGCTTGCCCTCCATTTAATGAATCAAAAGGCGGGAGAGAAGTTTGCCACGGTGCATCCAGAGAGAGGGGAGAGAGACCGGCTTGCTTCTTTTCCAGCTTGGTCTGCAGACAGATTTCTGATTAATACCCTGAATGGAAGGTGACAAGAGGCAGGCGCAACCCGAAGAAGGTCAAGACTTGCTTGGGAAAAAAAAGAGGATTTAAAAGAAAGAGCAGCGACCACTGCCAGGGTCGGGGGAGGCATTTCGGAAGGGATCCTTTATGTGAATCCACAGACCTCTGGAATGCAAGCTACCTGCATGTGGCAGGGGGGCAATATGCCCCCCACCCCCAAAAAATCTTAGGATACAAGCATTTAGCCGGTCAGCTGCATTAAGAAGACCCAGGAAGCAGAAGGGTGAAAGAACACCAGTTCTAAAGGGCTTTATTTCTTTTTAGTGGTTCTATTTATACTCTGTTCTCCTTCAAGGAGCTCTGGCCAGAATGATCTATTGTTCTGCAATCCTTTCAGGGGATTTTTTAAAAAAACTTTTCCCTTTTTGCCCTGCGCAGCCTTGAAGGCTGCTGCTAGTTGAAGACAGAAGCTAGTGCGGAGGTTGGGGGGGGACTGACGGACGGGGAGTCTTTTCTCATACTGTTTTTTCCCTACTGAAAACTGCCCAAATCATTTGCATTCTGCACCAATATGGTAAATTTTGAATGATACAAATAACACCCAGGATTTTGAAAAAAAACAAAACCACAACCAGTTCTGCTCAAAACCTTTGGAATAAAACTGTTCCATGTATGTTCCTGAATGCAGAAAATGTAGCTGCCCTACACACCCACTCTGGTGAGCTGTTTCAATGGGATGGACTTGCCACAGAGAAAACCTGTGATCTGAGCGTTGTCAGATGGACAATCTGAAAAGAGGGTATCCCAATGGGAAGGATGCCTGGAGAATCCAACTGGCATGTTGGGATGTGCCGGCAGAAAAAAAAGGTAGCGACTCCTCCCTTCTGCCAGTGTTCCCCCTAAGCTGACTTAGTGTGGGCTAGCTCACTGTTTTTCAGCCTCCGGCTCACACATTTTTGTCTTGGCTCAGGAAGCATGGCTCCACAGCAAACTAACGTATGCAGTAGCCAAATGGCTCACTCACAACTTTAATGCCAGTAGCTCATGAAGTAGAATTTTTGCTCAAAATACTCCACAGCTCAGAGGGAGCACTGCCTCCAACCACTGGAAATCCTACTGAAACTCTCTCTCTGTCTCTCTCTTTAGGGGCACTCAGTTGTTTCGGGGCCCTGGACAAAAGTCCAGGATGGGATCCCAGAACCACTGCCACTCCCCACCAGGGCCAGCCAACGGGGTGGCTGCTAGAGGCCAGCTGCCTGAGTTCTAGATGGAACAGGTGCAAGTTGCAGCAGAAGCTTAGTTGTCTTCTCCCCCCCCCCCCCCCGTTTGAGGGGCAGAAGGTAGCCTCCCCACGTGTGGGGTCTGCAGTTTCTGCCCCTCTCACCTATTGGCTGAGACCTCCGTCTGTCTCTCTCTATCCCATGCACACAGAGGCTACTTGCCTTTCTGAGATTTCACCAGCTGTTGACTCTACATCCACAACCCCATTTTTCAAAATTCTACGGGCTAGAATCTCGCATTGGCTTTTCCAATGAAAATTAAGAATCTCGGAATTCAGCAGCCAAAATCAAACTCCGGGGCTTGCTCTGTGTTGCCAGGGAAAACCACAGAGCCTAGGTAACCACGTGCTGGAAAAGGCACTGCTGAAATCACTCGTGGTTTTAGTTCACAGAGGATGGAGGGCTTTTGGAGGGTGCACGGAGTGATTTGTAGGAGTTCTTCCACCTCATTAATGGCCCCGTGAGACAGTCGGTCGTCAGAGGGAAGAGAAATTTGCTGTGATAAAACTCAGGCTGCTCACAGGAGTATTTCTTTTGAAGGAGCCAGAGTGCAGGAGGAAAGCACATGTTCTGCATTCATAAGGTCCTAGGTTCAGCCCTTGAATCTCTGATAAAGGAGATAAGACTTCTATAGCAAGGCTGGGGAAAACCTGTGCCTTTGGAGAGCTGGTACCAACAAGAACAGAGACAGGTTTGGAGAGCTGGCACCAACAAGAATAGCTCGGGTAGCTGGACTCTCTGCTGAGCAGCTTCACGTGAACATGGCTTCCTCCTGATGATTCTTTGGGGGACTGGAAGCTTCTTCTTGACATGGTGATGAGCCAGGGCAGAGATTCCCCCCCCAACTGCTCTTTGTTCAGGGGTTTGCCTTGCCATGATTAGCAGAACTAAACGCTACACAAATCTGCCATTCCCCCTTAATTAGAGGGTATGGCGGAAGCAGGCTCCTCCTGCCATTTGTAATAGGGTCAATTATGCAAAGCACTAATCAAATTTCTTAACGAGGTCTCTGGGTGATTAGCATAAGCTTACTAATTGGCTGTTGACATGGAAGCTGCCCTTCCACTGGGGTGTGGGACACAGATCAAGTGGGGATGGCAGCCATTTGTCTTGGGTCGCTGCGCTTGGAAGAGACTTTGTCACACGCCCTCCTAGCCAACAGGAAGAGCTACATTCACTCAGCTTCGGTTGGCTTGATGAACGCGATCTTCTGGGAGTCAAAACTGGGAGCTCTCTGGGCTGCTCGCTGCTGCCCCTTGTGGTGGGCCACTCCAGGAGGCACAGTGGAAGAAAAGAGAGGCAGGATTGTTCTCTCAGGGTCTAGCGCGGCTGCACCACCAGACAAGCCGCTCATCAGTTCTCCTTAACCTAGACAAGCCATCACTACTTTCCAGGATCATTTAGGCCACAGGCAGACTCTGGCTTTGCGTGCGGATCCTTAGGAGTTGTTAACAAGTGCAAGAAAAAGGAGGCGATAGAATGGAGTGCACCACTTTAGACCACAGGTAGTTTCCATATAGATTCATATATATATATATATTTAAAAACTCTCATGGCAATGGAACACCACAGCAACAAGCAGAAAGATTCCATCTCCTCTCTTTGCTTTCTGTCTTGTCCCCCCCCCCCTTTCAGGGAGTTTTCAACAAAGGGGAGCATTCAAAAACCATTTTCCCCATTGCTGTCTGAAGTCCATTCCCCTTCCCCCTTCTCCTGCATGTGTATACTCTCTCCTGTGAATGCCTCTGCCTGCCTTCCCAACCCATGGTAAGGATTCGTCCCTCAGCTCTCCTCCCCACCAATCCTCCAGCTTCCTTGAACTCCTGGCTGCCTCCGTGTCAGCTGCTCCTGAGCTCCTCCATCTCCATCCCAGCCTCTTTCCGACGGATACCTTGGACTAGACTCTGGCCTGTGAGAACCCCTGCCTTAGCATAGCCCTCCCGTGGAACCTGCCCCAGTGCTCCTAGCCAATTTTGGCCCAGCTCCAGATGGGACTTTCAGCACTCACTCCATGTGCTCCTCTGCCCACGTTCCTCTGCTCACAATAAATTCAGTGCCAAATGGTGAGTATGAACAGAGGACCCATCTTGGAATAGGGATTAGGCCTGATTCACACAAGCAGTCGTGGTCAGATGAAGAACCGGGACTGAATCGTAAGGTTAGCATTGCTGCAACTGCTCTGGAATAAGGTGAGGTGGTAACAGCCCCAGTTTGGCTTTGGAATTCAGAGGATAGGTCCATTCAGGGCTATCAGTCATGGTGGATGAACAGAACCTCCATGTTTCGAGGCAGCAAACCTCTGAATACCAGCTGCAGGGAGGGAGCATCAGCGAGGGGGGATTTGTGCCCCTAGCGTGGCCATTCTGGAACATCTGGTCAGGCACTCTGGGAAGCAAGATGCTTGGCCAGATGAGCTACTGGCCTCTTATGCGCAGCGTGTAAATTAAATACATAAAAGAAGCAGAAACAGCAGGAGAGCTATCATCTGGGCCAGAGATGTTAAAACACCTAAAAGACGGGATTGGGAGGCCAGCCAAGATTGCACTAAAGAGACAGTGGAGAAAGCACAGGCAGCCATAGGATGTTAGACTGCTTAATATTAGGGCACAGTTAGGTCAAGCTCTCTCCCAACCCATAAAATGGTGTCCCGTTTCAAATCAAAAAAAAACCAAGCGCATTAAAAAAAATGAATGAACTCTTCTGGAACAGAGCTATATAAAGAGATAAGCTGGGTCAAGCGTTAAAAATCGACTGACGGGAAGAATCACATCGTAGCCCCAGGAGGACAATGACCAGGTAAACTAATGGGCCTTTGCCATCAGTGCCTCGTGATTCTCTGTGGGTGTGCAAGACAAAAAGTGGGGGAGGGGATGAACCTGCATGCCCCTGCCGACATGTTTGCCCTGAACACAAGCCAGATCTCTACAGGAGTGTGCAAAAGCTCTTTAGAGCAGAGATGTCAGGGATGTCGGAAAGCCACAGCATGTGGTCCTGGGATGGAGTAAAATGTGCTTAAAATATTGATTTGCTGTGTTGGTTTCTCAGACACAGGACAGGGAGCGACAGTGTCATTTGAGTCAGGGCTACTGACTAATGCTGGTCTTTTAAGAAAGAGCAAAAAACCCCCTCAGTTTCTTGGTTCTCCTAATCAAGCCCATTCACAGCCTCTTTGCAATCCAAGATTGCCCAGATGGCCTTTAAGGGGGATCAAACTGTTCAACCACTTTGATGACACAATTGAGGGCGGTGAGGCGGGGACTGCTATAGAAACTTTCAGGAGCTAACATGAAATCCCCATTTTAAAAGGTGAGGCTAGCCCAGTCTTGTCAGCTCTCGGAAGCTAAGCAGGTTTGGCCCTGGTTAGTATTTGGATGGGAGACCACCAAGGAAGTCCAGGGTCGCTAGGCAGAAGCTGGCAATGGTAAACCAGCTCTAAAAGTCTCCTGCCTTGAAAACCTTATGGGGGGTGCCAGAAGTTGGCTGCCACTTGATGACCAACAAACAAACAAAAAACAAAACAAAGAGGGAAGGAGAGATTCTCTAGATCTGAATCTTAGGACAGTAAGAGGGCACAATTCCAGGCCACTAGCACCTACAGACCAGCAATATTTTTTTTTGGGGGGGGGGGTATAGATATCTGATATTATAAGCTTTGAAGGGAACTTTGACTCTTGAAAGCTTATACCCTGAGAATTTAGTTGGTCTCTAAGTTACTACTGGACGTGAATCTCGCTCTAGCTCTTCTACAGCATACTGACATGGCTACCCCCTGAAAATAGGGCAGTAATAGAACATGGCCAAATGTGGCTTACTCTTGGCTTCACCATTTTGCCACAGCCCTGTTTGATTTGTGGTACTTTGATGCTACATTGACACCAGAAGAACATGTGGTAGATTCTACAAACTCCAACATAAACAGTGGCAAAGGGACTTCACTGATAGCTAAGAGTAGTTATTTCTGAGCTCCCAAGCCAGAAATACAGGAAATAGGGTAGTTTATCCTTTGCAAAGGCAGCTGTCTTCATACCATTTCCCCCCAAGGAATTAATTATTGTGAAAACACTAGTTTTGGAGGTTGTGGGTGTGATGGACAGTGCTGTAAAAGCTTGTAACTGTTGTGCAAACATGTGAAGGACTGTGAAGGGTTAATGACTCACAGAGCTGGAGAGCCTTGAGTGACAGGCTGCTCAAAGGGATTTGATTAGTTAGCGTCAGTTGAGCAAGAAAGACCTGGGAACTGACTGCTGAAGAGAACTCAGTTTAGCTCTGGCTGAGAACTGGAACAGAGTTCAGCTCTCACTGAGGAGAGTTTAGCACTGACTGAGAAAAGTTTAACACTGACTGAGGACTAGGAAGATTGGCAAGAAGTGGGAGGATTCAAGAAAGCATCATGCAGGCCAGAAAAAGGGATAGATCTTCTAGTTAGAGAAGTGATTCCTTGCCCAGTTGGAAAGGGAGTTAGCTCAGAGAGTGGAGTGATAACTGGTGTGTTTAGAGAAGGAATTTGGGTCCTTGGTAATGTACCCCTGCCTTCTGAAACCTGAAGAGTCAGTTAAACTCAAGAAAGTGAACTGGAGTGTTTACAAAACACTGAAATAAAAGCCTCTCATCTCTAAGATTCTTTGTGAAAAGCTTAAGAGCTCTCACTTGCTGGAAACATATGAATGTGAAATTAGTAAATTACCTCAGAGTTCATTATTGATTTACCTCAAACATTTTACCCCTGATTTCACCTGACCTTTTCTCCTCTACATTGAATAAGATACCTTATTTATTTTTGAACGTTCTAAAGCCTCTTGCGTGTCATTGTCAGAAGTTTAAGTTAAAGAGGTGATCTTGTCTTCCCTTGAGTTCCTGTGCTGAACCTGTCACCAAAGCTCACCCTCTCCAGGGCAAACTTTGGGGGTTCACAGGGGTCACAGCACAAAACAAAATTACAAAAGCATGCGTTAAGAAAGCCTAACGCCTTCTCAAATGTCCAGTAAACTGCCACCAGGTTCCCTCAGTATAAACCCCACCAGCTTAGGAGCAGAGAACCAAATCTCCCAGCCTCTCAGGGTATCACTAAAACACATTATCCAGTAGCAATGTGGTCAGGGCTGAGGCAACTAGATTTAGGCTTTACGGCTGACAGAATTCAAGGAGAGTTTCAAAGTAAGTAAAGTAAAATATATATTGTGCACAAAATATTGTTTTAAGACAAGACAAAACTTGAAAGGAGTTAAAAAACAAATAAATCTGTGCTTAACCAGCCTTACTACACAGTTGTTACACAGTTACCTTAGAAGGTTCAGAGACAAAACAAAGTTCCACGCAGGTAAAGTAGGGCTGCCAAGTCAGCCCGGGGGGCGGGGGATCCCCCACTACAGGGGTTCCCAATCCGCCGGCCAGCATTTGGCCGGCGGGGGAAACCCGCCCCCAAAGTCATCCAGCCTGGATGACTTCCCCCACGTAATGACGTCACCCGGAAGTGACACCATCACATTGGGGGCGTTGCCAGGGTGACACTGGCAATCGCCCCAAAACTCTATGATACCATAGAGTTTTGGGGCAATTGCCAGAGCATCACCCTGGCAACGCCCGCAACGTGCTGACATCACTTCCAGTGACGTCAACCGGCACGCGCGCCAGTGAAGCTCCCGGCCAGCAGAGGACTCCCCCCCCCCCACCAGTAAGTTCAACAGACTTGGCAACCCTAAGGTAAAGTCAGGAGTCAGAAATCAGAGGGGCCCATCCAGGCCTAGTCACGGAGTGTCATTGTGACTCGCTATACCCACTTGACCACACAGGTCCAGTAGACACAAGCTAGCCCCATAGTCCACTAAGCAAGTAACTTTTATAGAATAATGGCCGCTGAGAGAGTCATGGCCAGTAACCAATCAGAGGACATTAAAGTGATTTCATTTCCTTGCTGTTGCTAAGGTCCAGTGACATCCCATAATACAAGAACGGAACTTATTTCTGCAGCTAACAAGTCCGGTCTCATAAACAGGTGCACTTTGGTGGTAAATTGGATTGGAATGTGCTAACGAGCTCCTTAGATAAGAGGCAGGAACTGGCATTAAGGCAGATGTATACCAAGGTCATTTTGCCCTAATTGTTATCTCTTCTCTGTCTCTAGGAAAGATTTTTAGAACCGAGCAGGTTTTTAAAACAGGCCTCAAAAGCAGGCCTGAACCAAAATTTTGAGCTGTTTGCAAAAGAAAATGGCTTTTTTTTACAGAGCCATCAACAATACACAATTAAGTGACAGGGTGGGACAGCCATAGATTTTGAAAAGAAAACAGATAAAGGGGCTGCATAGGCAGAAAGGAAGGAAAAATTGAGGGAAAGTCCTGTGTCTGTGAGAGAACTGTGCTAGGTTCTCACAGTGGGGTTTCTCCTTGTGGGGAGATAACATTGCAGAAGAGCCCTCTTTATTTTAAGTATGGGTAGACATCCTACAGCATAGAAGAGGAGGAGATTTGATTTATACCCCACCCTTCACTACCTGAAGGAGTCTCAGAGTGGTTTACAATTTCCTTTCCCTTCCCCTCCCCACAACAGACACCCTGTGAGGTAGGCGGGGCTGAGAGAGCTCGTTCGAGAACTGCTCATGAACGAACAGCTCTGAAAGAACATGTGACTGACCCAAGGTCACACCAGCAGCTGCATGTGGAGGAGTGGGGAATCAAACCCGGTTCTCCCAGATTAGAGTCCGTACACCTAACCACTACACCAAATTAGTGGAGGAGGAATGCACAAACCCTAAAAGAAGGGAGGACAGTTCAGCCAGAATTTTTTTAAAAAATGGAGAAGGGATGGGGGCATCATTAATGATATCCTAAAGAACAGCTAATATGTGTTCTTGACTCTTTTGCAAACAAATTCCATGATGCCATCGCAAGAGCAAAAGAGTGAATGATTTATAACATGCCCTGTGCTTGGCAACAGTGATGACCCTGAAACTGAAGCATCATTTTCAGGGGAAAGTATGTGGATCACACACAAAGAGTAAATAACCAAAGAACATTTATTACTGTATCCCCACAGGAAGACGAACTTAATATAAGATAACCCCCCCCCCCCCAAGATGTTATATACAAAACAGATTTTATTTTTGTACATACTTTGTAACTTTCCCGCTAATGTAAGATAACGCCCTCTTTTAGTTGACAGCCCACCTGAGAAAAAAACCAAATCTTCCCCCTTTGGGTAAATACTGTAGCCTTAAAAACATTAGGTACAATGCAGCTCAGCTCTACTCCAAGGGTGGGCCCATGGCTCAGTGGTAGAGTGGAGGGGAAGAAACCACAGCTCCGTGGTAGAGCATCTGCTGCGCATGCAGAAAGTCCCAGGTTCAGTCCCCAAAATCTCCTGTTCAAGAGATCAGACAGTAGGTGATGTGGATGACATCTTCCTAAGAGCCTGGAAAGCCACTGCCAGTGAGAGGGGACAATACTGACCATGACAGACCAGTGAGCTGACTCAGTGTAAGGCAGCTCTGTGTGCTCTTGCAGGCAGAGAGTAACAGAGCTGTACACTACCTAATTTCAGCAGATGGTTCTGGAGCCATATGATACAGCAACATTTCTGAACCTAAAGAGATCCAAGCCTGAGAGGGAGACAACCTGAGGCCCAGATGAACACTGCCTCCTCCAGAAGAAAGAGGGCTCCAAATGTAAGTACTAAACTGGTAGTTTTTCCTTTTGTGGAAAACACAAATTCCTGTCCTATTCCTTTTTCTTTTTTTCTTAGACACTAGCCATTGGTACATCATCAGCATATTTTATTACATTCTTTAATTCCTGCTCCAGAAAGTACAGAGGATTTTTGAACCTTGAATAGCTTCTCCTCCTATCATCGCAGTGAAGGGGGAAAGTGTTATTAAAATTCATCTTTCTATTTAGCTTTTTGGAGTCAGAGGACTTTGTGCTGGCTTTCGGCATTTTTGCACCCAGAAAGAAACATCAAGATGACCCCTGCCCTTCTGCTGGCTCCAGTGTGGAATTCAGAAGGACACTAAAAAAATAGGGACTGGAATCTTCTTTGTGGAATCCTCTGCCTCCCCCCCCCCCCCCACAAGACTCTTGCCCAGGTGGTTATCATACAGGATGACCTTAGAATGTTTACTTCACATACATTATCTTAGCTATTCACTCTTTCTAGATTACAGCAGCCCTCGAACATCGGTCAATATTCTGATCACCATACTGCAGATTGGACTGAGAGAAAGGTGGCTGCATGCAAAGTGGTGAGATGTGAAGTGAGGACTTCCTAATTCCCAACTCTGGCAACAATCTTATGTCAACTTGTTCTGCAGTAAACCCACCGAATACAATTGGCTCTCCAGTCCAATCCTATTCTAAGAAGGAAGACACCATGCTATGCTAGTTCTCAATGCATCTGTCCCAATCACGTTTACCGTACCCTACCCTACCTCTCAATGTAGCTCAGCGCAGCATATAAGGTTCTCTCTGTCGTTTATCCTCATAACAACCCGATAAAGTAGATTAGATGACTGGCTCAATGGCATTCATGGTCAAGCAGGGATTTGAACCTGTGTCTCCCCAGTCATAGCCCAACGCTCTAACCACTGTACCACACTAGCTCCCACCTGCAGAAAGTACTCCTGACACAAACCACCATGAACCCAAGAGGACCTCTGCTACACCTAAATTCTTCAGGAATGACTTATCATTGTTTTGGTGTAAAGGGTAGGTGTGGTGCGTGAGAACAGCCCCAGAGATCGCAATGAGGCCAGAGACAAAGTTAGATGCTGTCTTAAAGACACAGTTCACAGGCTGTTCGTGCCAATCAAACCTCTCCACATTCTTTGCAAATCAGAATCGCTGACCCAGTTCTATTCCCTGGTTCTCACAGTACCTCCTTTGCTCACCTGCATTACCACAAAGCACCAGCTTAGAGGAAGACAGCAGTGAGCTCACGAAAGGCCTGGGACTTACGGCTGTACAAAATCACAACCAAAGAACCACAAACAATCATACACTCTGCACCACTACAGCTAACAACCCTGCCAAGCAAGAAGGTAAGTCAGACCAGATGGAGATTCATTTCCAACACACCCACCTAAGACCAGAAATGAATCCTGCCCCTCCACTAATCAAAAATGCATTGTTCCCATTCTTAATTGGGTTCAGCCATTTACCCGCAAAGCCTTCCAACTCTTGGGGGATTATACTTCTAGCCCCTGGCCTCATGGAGTCCCCAGAGCCTTTTTGCTACTAAATATAAAAATCAAAAGCGGAGAGAAAGGGGGGGGGTTAATATCTTTGCAGGATAGCCAATTGGAATTGACTAAAACAGCCAGCTGTTTCCTGCTTGGAGCAGCAACTTTCCAGACTTTTGGAATGCACAGGACACTTTGCAAATGAAGAGTGAAGGGTGTATTCCATGGAAGTTCCCCAATCAGATTCCCTATTTAAAAAGCAGCTGCGTATGTAATATAGATTGGGATGAATGTGGAGGGGAGGCAGGACTGTACCCCTCTTTCTATGTGACATTTTCACAACAGAAATGTACTGTGGATATTACCCATGGGAAGCCAAAAAAGCAGTGACTGGTAGCCATGTGGGTTTGAAAGTAAAAAAACAAACAAAACCCAAACAGAACAAAATCTCCATAATAAATACCTTTTGTTAGGACCAACCAAATGACATACAACAATGTGAAGCTTCTGAGTTCACTAGAACCCTTCATCAGGCAGGACAATATAAAAAAATAAAAAGTTTAAAGAGAGAAAGGAAAATTCCTCAGGGTGTGATGGTGAATCCTGGTCACGCTGCTTTGTATGATGCTGAGTTCAAATTACACCCAGTTCTGCTGGGCAAGAGGCAATAGAACAGTTAGGAAAAAGACAGGCATCCATGTATCTTGGTGTTAAGAGCCCCTTTGGGGTCAGAGGAATTTCTACTGGGAAGGGTTAAACTCCTCACCCACGCCATGGTTGTTCATGCACTGTCCTTCCTGACTTAGGATGTACAACAATACACCTATGTGCACCATTGTGTAAATCAAAAACTTTTCAGTATTTCTTGGAGTTCCAGAGTGTCATAACACCTTCTGTTTTCATTAGGTAAACCCTTAGTGAATATTCTTTGGGCCTGCTTCTTTCTTTTGCAGCATTTCCTCAATCTGACTCACACTCCCTCACTTTTGTGCATGGGTTCATTTCTCAGTTTAGCAGTGTTAAACCATAGACACAAATCTTGATTTAGGCTCTAATTTTCTACTTGCCGAATCCTTGAAGTAGCTGTTTCTGAGGGATCTAAACTATCCCATGGCTCACAGACTGCCACAGACAACTCTTTAAAATGTAGGTTTGTTATTTTTTATACAAGTATAGAAACCATTGCGCCAAGACTGCTCTTTTGCAGTGTTTTATCAGTAATATACTCACTGGTAATGTGGAACGGAAAGGGAAAATATGCAAATGAACAGAAGAAAATGCAAAGTGCACACAGAATACACAGGAAATGCACAGAACAGTACTGTGTGCAAAATTTGAATTTAAAGCCACATTGGGAGAAGCCATGCAGTTTTTAGACTGTGGAATTAATGTGGAGCCAGTTTGCTGAAGTGGTTAAGAGTGCGGACTCTAATTTGGGAGGACTGGGTTTGATCCCCCACTTTTCCATATGCAGCTGCTGGGGTGACCTTGGTCAATTGCAAGTTCTCTCAGAGCTGTTCTATCAAGAGCAGTTCTCAAAAGAGCTCTCAGCCCCACCTACCTCACAGGGTGTCTGCTGTGGGGAGAGGAAGGGAAGGAGATTGTAAGCTGCTCTGAGACTCCGAGTGAAAGGTGAGGTATAAATCCAACCTCTTTTTCCTCATAGTATCAGGTGTTGGGGGAACTGCAATTCCCAGCTTGTCCACCTACTTGCATTTGGGGCTTCCATGCAGAATCAGAGCGGCATGGGGACGTGGGCTTTTACCCCACAGCCCAGCCCCGATGGCACCACTTTTTGGATTTCTCCACGGATTTTGAAGTTTGACTTAGGCAATCTTGCTTTCGGATTTCAAAAGCATCTCTAGTTATGACAGACTGTATATGCAAAGTTCCCTGAAGTGTTTGGTGGAAGGGGATGCCCATACCGAGTTGGACTCTGAATGAATAAAATATATATAGTCTTCCCCACCAGGGTCAATGGCTCATTGCGGGTTATGAACGGAATGGGTGCCCAGAAAGAGTCCGGCTGCTGCTCGCAGTCAGCCTGCAACTCTGCGTGCCTCTCGGAGGCTCTCAAGGCCACTTTTCTGCTGGATGAATCTTTATGACCCCCTTCTCATCCTTCCCCCTCCACTGAGGATATGACCCCGATGCTAATGATTTTCAGTTCACCTTTGATGTTCCACAAAGCGATCCCTGTGGATGAACATGCTGACAAATGTCTATCTCCAGCAATGGGGGCTTTGCTCAGCAGGCGCCCCTCTGCCTCAAAGCCCCATTTAATCTCTTTAAACCTGACCGAGTGCCAGGTGACTGCCTAGATGGACACCAGCTTTCAATTATAGGATGCTCCGGTGAACTGAGGGAGCAAAGAAGAGCACAGGCATGCTGGGGGGGTGGCAAGAGATGGTTAACCCTTTTGTTGCTGCATCCTTTTTTTAAAAAAAATGGGTATTCCTTATCACGTTCATTCGGCATTCTCACTTAAGAGCTGACAAGATGCGGATTATCTTTAAAGCTGCAGCTGAATCAGGGAACAAGGTGGGTGCAGCTTGTTCCACACCCTCCTGTACCTGCTATGCCCTTCTTAGAGGGAATTCCCTCCTCCAGGAGGGAATCAGATAAACATATGGAGCAGAGGTCCATCAGGGGCTATTAGCCCCAAGGTATAGATTAGAACTCTCAGTCTGGGGCAAGTGATGCTCTGTATTCTTGGTGCTTGGGGGGGGGGCAACCGTGGGAGGGCTTCCTGCCCCCACTGCTGGACCTTCTGAGGGCACCTGGTGTTTTTGGCCACTGTGTGGGACTGGATGGGCCACTGGTCTGACCCAACATTGGCTTCTCTTATGTTCATATGCTCTAGCAAGTGTATGTGTCAGGACTGGATAATCAGGTAGGGGGGAAATTGGTGTGAGAAGCTGCAGCAGTTCAGTCTCCTGCTGAGGAAACAGATGTCAAGGGACTACCTGGCAATTCTACCCTCTTCCTAGCAGTGAGATATTACACAGTGGCACTGTCTCAAAGGCTGCAAAAACAATCTTATTAGTTGTGTGGTATCTGAGCGGGTAATATATACAGAAATGTATAAATGGCTCTTCCCTAGATGCATTTCTTTCTTGATAGTTTTTTTCCCCATCATACATGCAGGAACAATTGGGCTATAGTTAAGGCACCAAGTTATGAGTCTATAAGGTGGGTTATGAAATAAATAAATAAATGCACTGTTTTCTTATCTTGCCACCCACAACACCAACATATTACTGACTGTATTTCCAGGGCTCATTCTGTAGCAGGAGCTCCTTTGCATATTAGACCACACACCCCTAATGTAGCCAATCCTCCAAGAGTTTACAGAGCTCTTCTTACAGGGGCTACTGTTTTCTCTTGGAGGATTGGCTACATCAGGGGTGGGTGGCCTAATATGCAGAGGAGCTCCTGCTACGAAATGAGCCCTGGACTCCTTACCATTTATGGCAATCCACTCAGTGCAAAAAAAGTCCAGGGCATGTAAACAAACACTGTACAATGGACATTTTCTAACACTGCACATATGTCTTGCATGCATCGTATCAAAATGGAATGCAGCATCCTGGATTGGGCTGCAGCAGTTATCACAGGGGGCTGAGGAAGCCATCTGTCTTCATTTTATCTTACCCTTTCTCAGTGGAGCTCAGTAGTGTACATGACTCTCCCCAACTCCATTTTGTTCCCAAAACTACTTGAGAGGGAAGTCAGGCTGTGAGAGAGTGCGTAATCCCCATTTCACCCAGTAAGCTTCACGGCTGAGCATAGATTTGAACCTGGCTCTTGCAGGCCTAGTCCAACACTCCAGCCACTGTACCCCACATGTTGGCTCTAAATGGAGACTGGGAGGGAAAGGAAAGCGCGATGGCGATGGCGATGGCTGGAGGTGCTTTAACAGGTCTGATGTCGCCTGGGGAATAGAGCTATACCGCCATGCATGAAACAGACATCTGTCATCCTTGCTGGTCACTGCTCATTGCTTTTCAGTGGACTGCAGAGACCACTCAGGGTAACTGTGATTGGACGAGAGCAGGAGAAACATTTGGAAATCCATATCCCTAGTGAATGAATGGCCTGAAGAATGTTACTTGGACAGAGGACAGTCCACTTGCTGGGTCACTAGTGCAATTATTTAACCCATTTAAAACACTGCATTGCACTCTTCATCCACTGAACAGAGTTCTTGCACGACCTCGGTGAGTCGGTCCCAATTTCCTTCTTACAAGTTCCCATTTACTCCAGAGCTTGTTTTTCTCTTCATACCCCAATTCACAGCAGTTTGCAACGAACCAAATTAGCCCAGCAGGCCCCAGCTAAGCTTGCAGGCCCCACTCTGTTGAAGAACCACCTTGCTATTCTCTCTAGAGCACCTCTCCTCCTATCGACCTCTCACTACAACGAGCCTCCAGGTCCGCCTGAAATGGCCAACTAGCACCTTCCAGAGAGACTCGACATGCCCCAAATATTGTCCTAGAACAATCAATGACATTTCCTCGCTGCTGGGCGGGGGGGGGGGGCACACTAACACATGCAGCCATGTCTGAAACCCCCTTGCCCGCTTCCCTAGAATGGGCTCTTTGTAACCGGGATGCTGCTCGGGGCAGGCAGAAGGTGGGCTGTCAGACAAAGGTCGCCTGATGTGCGAATATTACATTTGGATCAATATGTTACAGAAACAGGGCTTCATTAGTGTGGAGGCTCAGCAGATGGACCCCTCTGCCCCGAGGGATCCCCCGCTCTCTTCTGCGCGAAAAAGAGACAAGCTAAGCTTGGCTTCCTTGAGGGAAGCAACCCTTTAATTAGCAGCCCCGGACATCAATAAATGACACACAAAACAGTGGCATTCCTTCAGAGCTAACAAACTGGGAGGACGAGTCACCGAGCTGGAGATGGGACGGAAGCGGCAGGGAGAGCAGAAAGGTTGTTTGGCTCTGTTAACATCAGCAACACTGCTGCATTTCTAGGGAGAGATCAGGGACGGTTTCTCATGCAGCGAAATAAGATCTGGAACAGAACCGGTCCTGTCCAAAAATGGAAGGAACCTCGCAGGTCGAAGACTTCAATGCACGCTCAGGCCTAAGAGTGTTAAAATCACTAGCTGGCTCCACAAAATGCATTTATTTTATATTGTGCTTTTCTCCTGAAAGCAGCCGACAACTTTTTTTATTTTATCCTTAGAACAACCATCCTGTGACATAGGTTAAGCTGAGAGATAGCCAATGCTCCCTCTAAAGTATGGAGTCTTATGCACAAAAATTCTACTTGGTGCTAGCTACTGGCATTAAAGCTGTGAGTGAGAAATTTGGCTACTGCATAGATTAGTTTGCTCTGGAGCCATCCTTCCTGTGCTAAGACAAAAATGTGTGAGCCGGAGGCTAAAAAAACTGAGCTAGCTCACACTAACTCAGCTTAGAAGGAACACTGTGACTGGCCCATGGTCACCCAGCAATCTTGCACGGCATGCAAGGACTCAAGCCTGGCTCTCCAAGATCCTAGTCAAACACTGTAACCAAAACAACCAGTTCTTCTAAAATTATTACCAGTGCAGCCATGTCTGGTTTCTCCACACCAATGGTCTTCAATTACTGCAATATTATTTTCTTGTGGGTCATGCCACAGCTTAAGATGGGTTATACTAATATTCCCATTCTTTTTTTGCTCAGGGGATTGTATTAAAGTTGGGAAAGTCAACAGTTCAGCTCAGATATAACAGGAAGCCCTGGTTTACTGTACCTACGGCTTATTTGTGAAAGAGCTGATCAAGCGTGCAAGTCCTGGCTGGCCTTAACAAATGCTGGTTTCATCCCTTTTGCTCCTGTTCATTGTGAGCTTATCCATATGTATGTACTATCAAGTCACAACCCAGCAAGAGACTTTCAAGGCAAATGAGAAAACAGGGGTGGTTTGCCATTGTATTCCTTTACAGAGTCTTCCTTGGTGGTCTCCCTTCCAAGAACCAACCCTGCTTAGCATAGGCGTAAACTACGGGGGGGGGGGGGGGGGGGCTCGAGGGCTCAGGCCACCCCTGAAATTTCCTGAGGGGGACTGAGCTCCCCCGATGAAACAGAGCACCTGCTGCTGCCTTTCCCCCTCCCCGGGCCCTTCCTAGGCCCGCCAGCTGCCGCTGCCAGAGCCTCTTTCTTCCCCCCCACCCGGCTGCCCTGTACCCACTCCTCCCTCCCTCCCTCCTTCCCTCTCCCTCCCGGGGCTCCAGGCAAATGCCCAACGTGATAGCGTCATCCGGAAGTGACACCATCACACTGGGCACATTGCCGGGGCGACGCTCTAGCAATTGCCCCGAAACTCTATGGCACCATAGTTTCGGGGCGATTGCCAGAGCGTCGCCCTGGCAACGTGCCCAGCGTGATGGCATCACTTCCAGGTGACGCTATCACATTGGGCATTCGGCCGGAGCCCCAAGAGGGAGAGGGAAGGAGAGAGGAGTGGCCAGGTGGGGGGGAGAGGTGGCGGCATTGTTTTGGAGCGTGAGCCCCCCCCCCCTGGGGATTTCAAAACCCGATGCTCCTGCTGCTTAGTTTCTGAGATCTGACAAGATCAGGCTATACCATACCATTCCACAACCCACTGGGGGCTGACTCCCGAGCAAATGTGTGTAAGATCAGGTTAGGGAAACGGGTCCTACTTATGAGCTGGGCTTCAGGCTGCCTTCCAGGTATGAAACCCTTAACTATGAAAGCCTTAGACCACCACAAATGAAACCTGTTGCTAAAGTTTTATCTGGGGGGGTCAGCAAGTAGCTCCTGAGCTGGAATCATAAAATAACTTAAAAGTCAGCTAACAGCAAGATAAGGCAGCAATAAAAAGCCCTTCCATAAAACAGTAGCAGATGGAGGTGAAATTCACCTGCTTAAGAGCCCAGATCGGATCCAGTGTGAAGCAGAGTGAAAGAGGAACCCTGCAAGCTGAAGGGGGTGCACCGGCTGTGCTTCCCTCTGGCTCCTTCTTCTGCTACTCTGCAGCTGTTTCCACGGAGGGAAAAAGTTGGAACTGGCAATTCAGTGTGGATTTCACAGGCAAGACCTGCAAAAGATCCCCTGCCTGCAGAAGTTAGGTGGGTGCTAACACCGGCAACAGGGTCTCTTCCACGGTTGCGCAACACCAACTCTGTCATCTCTGAGGAGATACACACAGTCTGCCCTATTTACTCACGCCTGAAGGGATTATTCTTTATTTCTCTCACTCCTCCGCCCCAGTTTGCTAACTTTATGTCAACCATGCTGCCCATCTGAATGATGGTTTGGAAAACTGCTGCTGTCATTTAACTCTTGGGACTTAACAGCTAGTGAAACTTTGTGCTCTCTCTTCCCACCCCCCCACCCCCCAATATGGCTTTACTGCAAGCAGCCTCAGACAGACTGTTGGGGAGGGACTGTGGCTCAGTGGAAAAGCCTCTGCTTTGCATGCAGAAGGTCCCAGGCTCAACACCCCCCCCCCCCCCCGTATCTCCAGTTAAAAGATCTGGCAGTAGGTGATGTGAAAGACCTCAGCCTGGGATGCTGAAGAGCTGCTGCCAGTCTGACTAGTAGGGCTGCCAGCCTCCAGGTGGGGCCTGGGGATCTCCCACTTTTACAACTGATCTCCAGCTGACAGAGATCAGCTCCCCTGGAGAAAATGGCTGCTTTGAAGGGTGGACTCTATGGCATTGTACCATGCTGAGGCCCCTCCCCTCCCCAAACCCCACCTTCTCCTGGCTCCACCCCCAAAGTCCCCAGGTATTTTCCAACCCGGACATGGCAACCTTACTGAGTAGACAATACTGACATTGGTGGACTGATGTTCTGATGCAGTATAAGGCATAGCCATGTGTATTCAAATAAAATAAAAAGAGGAAATGGCAGTGAACTGGGGCTTCAAAACAGCCCTGGAGCAAAATAAGCCTCGTGGCTCCCAGGATGATGGAAACACTGCAGGGGCCCCTTGGCTTAGACCCAGGTCTCAGTGACAGTGACGCCCACAGTCGTTATTGCCATGGCCTGCATCTGAGATGAGCACCCCCCTGTGGTATTGACAGCACCACGATTGCCACTTGGTTTTGTTTTCTCCTGGCCGCCAACTCACCAGGAACTTTCCCAGTAAGCCAGCTCACCTCCAAGGGGAACCAGGGACTGCCTGTTTTGGCCATTTCTTTCCCTATATGGTCCCCTCCAGTGTTCAAATCCGATGACGGTTTCCCCTGTGCAGTCCTCAAGGACAGTTAGTACTTTGCAGTGCAGATCAGTTAATAATTTCCTCCTTCTAAGAGCTGGTCTCCATGTTTCAGGCACTCATGATAATGGGCCATGGTGTGCCAGATCAGTCGGGCAATTTCCCCCATGCCACCTTCAATAGAAAATGAAAAGAAAAGATCTGTGATCTGCAATGGCAAACAGGAAAAAATAATAATAACCGCACAATCTGCACAGGGAACCACTTTGCACTTCAAGGCCGGCACTGAAAGCAACCTCTGCGCGGCAATCCCTGTGTTTGCACCGGCCCTGATTCCAGTCTAGGAGGGAGTGGGCAGGGGACTCTGGAAGAGTGCTGATGATGCAGAAGCACCTGCCTTCCAGTGACAGGTCTTCTGCATATCCTTAAGACAAGCCCTGCCAAGTCCCTGGTGTGCTTTCCTTCAGGCTGCCGGGCCTGAGCTCTCTCCTTTCCTCGGAGTCCTGGATGCAATTAAATTCTCATTATTAGGAAGTGTCGTTTTAGGAGGGAAAAAAATCAATTTTCCAATTAACCAGAGGCAGGAACAGACATGAATGAAAGTGATGAGCAAACACTAGAATTAGTAGGGAAAATCCAGCCCACCTGATGCCTGGAAGGACAATGCAAAATTAGCAGCATTTTCTGTTCTGGACCGGGGGGGAGGGGGGGAGCTTCCACTGTCTTCATATAACCAATTAAAAAAACAACAACGGTCAACTCAGGCTAGCTTTTATAGTGGCTCTACATGTGTTGGAATAAGTCCTGTGAAAGCTTTACCATGCGTCCAAATCATCATCTTGTGCCAAGCAAGCGATTGATTCAGAGTGGCACATCAGAATTATGCACTGCAGGGAAAACTGGATTGCGCCTAAATGGCACAATATGGAAGGCTGTAGCCCAATTTTTTTAAAAAAAATCTTTGTTGCTTAATCATATGAATTTTAACTGAATCGACTAAATATGCATATGTTAGCCTAAGAACAGAACAACAGTTTTAAGAGAATAAATATCCAGTTGTTTTTCTTAGATTATTCATATATGTTTAAGAGCAAGCATCTTCTCAGGAGAGGTGTTCCCTCCTGTCTAAGAGCAAAGGGGGGGGGGATTCTCTTCTAACGTGACACCTGTGCTCCCTGCCATTTTTATAACCATTCATACAAAAATAATTAACTTTTGGGTTGTTTCCAGCATGTTGCCTGACTAATCAAGGGAGCAGTGATGGTTGATCAAAAGGCTTTAAATCAACTAATCTAACCAACATCAATGAAAGGTTGCAGCCTCTAGAGTCTGCATAGTCCTTTCCAAGTGCTCAGAACGCTTCACATGCATCAGACTGTTGTAACCCCTTCTACAAACCCGTACGGTAGGTAATTATTATCCCCCCATTGCAGATGGAGGACTGACACCACAAGACAATGTGGCATGCATAAGGCCATCTTAATGAACTGTATAGCAGAGGCAAGATGGGAACTGGGGATTTACTGATCTGTAGAACTGGATAGGTAGAACCACTTAAGGTGATAACAGTTTAATTTCTTGACTGTTACAATACACCACCTCTGTGTAGCACAATTTCCCCGGTGCTCTGCTGTCATTGTACTGTTTCCCCTAAGCTTCACTGACTACTGCCTTTGGGAATGGGGAAAATACACAAGGCTGGGTAACATGTGCAAGAGAGAGAAAGAAAGAGAAAGACTGAAATTTGAAAGCAAGAGGGCAAGAACGTTTCTTGTATGAGACCCAGGATGGCTCCTTACACAGATCTCTCATGCCACTGAGGAGGAGGAGGAGGAGGAGGAGATTGGATTTATACCCCGCCCTTCACTCACTTGGAGTCTCAGAGTGGCTTACAAACTCCTTTCCCTTCCCCTCCCCACAACAGACACCCTGTGAGGTAGGTGGGGCTGAGAGAGCTCTGAGACAACTGTCCTTGAGAGAACAGCTGGTACAGCACAGCACTATGGCTTGCCCAAGGTCATCCAGCCAGGTGCAAGTGGAGGAGTGGGGAATCAAACCCGGTTCTCCCAGATTAGAGTCCACGCACTTAACCACTACACCAAACTGGCTCAACACACCACTCATCATGCTGGTTTCAATGATGAATTAAGGGCCAGGCAAGCCGAAATTCAAGAGGCCCATGACCAGATGTCCAGAAATGTCTGACGTCTTCAGTGTGGCTCAGCTATCTCATCAACTGCAGGACTGAAGCCATGGTGCTGAGTCAACTCTTTTCTCCTTCCCCACATTACTATTTGCCCCAGTGGGGAAAACATACAGGGACGGAGGGAGGGAAGGGAAGGGATCTTTCATAGGGTTATCCCTAGAGCAGGCGTGGGCAAATTGCGGCCCGGGGGCCGCACGCGGCCCGCCACAGAGTTTTTTGCGGCCCGCCAAGACAGTTGGCCACGTGGTGTGATAGGGTATATTTGTCTCATTAAAGTGATTCTAAAATTAAATGTGCTTGCAGCTATAGATGATATGAAATTAGCACAATAAATAAATTGAATAAAACTACCACTATTTAATTTAATTTATATTTACTGATTTTTATGATACAATTTATACCTTTTCTGAAATGCAAAGTTAACTAATGAATGCAATCATTTTAAAAGCTGCGGCCCTCTGCTAACCTCCGCTCCCACAAAGTGGCCCCTGAGCCAAAACAATTGCCCACCCCTGCCCTAGAGGATGCTCCAAAACTAGGAACTCCTTTTTTCAAAATGTCTGTAAAAGACATTTAAAGAACCAACACAGGTTATTTTTGGACCAGTGTTCAACAGATACTGGTTCCCTTTGACCCATACATTATGTATACCTTTGCCTATTTTTTAAAAAAAATTGCTACTCTTAACCAATCTAACGCTGGGCTATGTGCTAATTCTAGATAAACGCATCAAGGCATCGCATAACTTGAGTTTTCTGGCAAGTTAACTATTAACTTAGGCTATTTCTATACACAAAGATGGACATTTTTATTGCCTGGTTTGGGTATTACTAGCTAGCCATAGGCAAGGATCCACCAAAAGAGGACAAGAACCAATGGCAAAAGAACTGCAGAAGCAAAAACAACATGAGGTGGCTATGTGTTCAGGACAGAGGCAGGCCAGCCATGAACAGGGATCCAAGGTGAAGAAATGAGAAAGCTGAGGAAAGGATGCATAATTTCAGGGCGGAAACAGGGAGGTCTCGCCAGAGCGGCTGTGAAAATCATGCTTTTACAAAAGCAGCTTATGACCCAGCAAACCCTCCCAAGGGACTGGGAGGTCAGGAATTAATCGGGGTGGATAATATGGTTGGGAGGAGGGGAACTCATCAGTCAAGTATCATTGATTGGAAGGGGGGGGGAGGAATGGAGGAATAGAATTTGGGCTTAAATCACCACCCATGGAGAAAATGCATACCAGACTATACATACCAGGCAAACTTACTTACAGGCATTCACATAAAGACAAGCTCAGGAAGCATTAAAACGAAATGGAAGTCTACTGGCATCTTTAAGACTAGCAACACTTATTCCAGATTAAATTTTCTTGAGTCAGAGCTCACTTTGTAATCAAGGTAAGATATCAAGATGCCCAGTTCTGCCAATGCATCTGGGATGCTGGAAGACCTGGTGTTAGAAACTCCTCCTTGGCCTGGCTGGTTCTGGCCAAACAGCTGAGCAAGCACAGTCTAACTTCACTGAAAGCCAGCATGGCGTAGTGGTTAAGAGCAATGGACTCTAATCTGGAGAACTGGGTTTGATTCCCCCCCCCTTCCTCCACATGAAGCCTGCTGGGTGACCTTGGGCCCATCACAGTTCTCTCAGAACTCTCTCAGCCCCACTTACCTCACAGGGTGTCTGTTGTGGGGAGAGGAAGGGAAGGTGATCGATCGCAAGCCACTCTGAGACTTCTTCTGGTAGAGAAAAGCAGGTTATAAAAACTAACCCTTCTTCTTCTACTCTTCTATCTCTCCTCTCCTGTGTGTGAGAGAGAGCAGATTGTCCAAGATCACCTATCAAGTTTCAGGGCAGATTGGGGATCTGAACCCAGATCTTAGTCCAAAACTCTTAACTATTATACAATACTTCCTTATGGTAAGGAGGAAGAGGAGGAGGAGGAGGAGGAGGAGGAGGAGGAGATTGGATTTATACCCCGCCCTTCACTACCCAAAAGAGTCTCAGAGCAGTTTACAATCTCCTTTCCCTTCCCCTCCCCACAACAGACACCCTGTGAGGTGAGTGGGGCTGAGAGAGCTCTTCTGAAAACTGCTCTCAAGAGAACAGCTCTGAAACGACTTATGACTGACCCAAGGTTACACCAGCAGCTGCATGTGAAGGAGTGGGGAATCGAACCACTTAGACTCTGCTCTTAACCATTATACCATGCTGGCTTTGAGTGAAGTTAGACTGTGTTTGCTTAGCTGTTTGGCCAGGCCAAAAGAGGAGTTTCTAAAATCAGGACTAGCTCAATGTCCACCTCAGATTCCCAAACCTTTTCAACATAGATAGAACAAAGAATCCCCGACGCCTGAGGATCTAGAAAAGTTCATCCCTAAACCACTGCATTCTCCAGTATTCTCCATTCCTGTCCCTTTTGAAAGTGCCAATCTGTCACCATTTCTTTTCTCCTCTACAATAACAGCCCAGTGTAAGTGTTGACTGATTGCCCCATTATCATCACAGGAGGGGCAGTGGAGCACTTGGCGGTGTCGCAGGTAAGCTTCCCTCATCCTGCCTCCAACTTCTGCTCCAGAGTCCATCCAGCCCAGCATTCTGGTCTACCATCCAGAGGCTTTTCATCCAGGGAGCCCTGAGGCAGGGCGTGGCCCAACAACTCTCTTCTGCTGTTGCTCCCCAGCAACGAGTATTTACGGCTATACTGCTTATGCACATGGAGCCTTCACTTGGCCATTTTTCTGCCTGCAGCCCGGCGGGCGACTATTTTAGAGCTACATTTAGAGCTACAATTTCAGAGCAGCATCCATTTAAAAGAATCAATGTGCAAGAGAGCAAATGGCCTGTTAACTTTTTCCCCTTTAGAAAACTTGGCAGTCTCAACATTCCTGCTAACTGGCTGGGACCCCCCACAGGAGCGAATCCACAGCATTAAAAGCAATCTGGACAGCCCTTTGTGTTCCGTACAATATAAATAGCCCATCTCAAGCAGCAGAAAAGCTTCAAAAACTTCTCTTTCCGTACATTTGACATTTGGTGCTTTACGCCTCGGATGGTAAAACGGGATCTGAGCCTAAAAACCCAATGCTGAGAAGAAGGCATCGTTTCTGCGTTCTTTTGTGAAAGGACTCCCAGCAGGAGAAGGATGTAGGAAAAGATATCTTCTCCTCCCCACCCTGTCCTACATTTGAGAGACTGTAGGAAAAGGCCTCTTGGTATAAACCCTTCTTTTTGCAGTCCTCTTGGACCTTTGCACTGACTAAGCCTGCATTTGGGAGGGGGGGGAATCATTTCCCGTCTCCCCTGGCCTACACTGTTGCACAACAACTCCTGCGTTGCATGTTTGTTCCTGGAAAATGTAAAAAAAGGAGCTACCAGGCAGCTGGTAATAAGGCATCCTTCTGTGGGTGGCCAGGTCGGTCTGGTGCCAACAGCATAATGGGCACAGCAGATTCCATCCCACTTTGCTCTATTCCATTTTCGTGGAGGAGAAAAGGGTGGGGGGTGGGAGACCAAAAGGGAAATTGCTTCTGCCATGCATTAGGTGCAGATGCTCTTGGCAACACCCTAACGCCCTTAAAACAAGGGCCCGTGATCCATATTAAGCTGGGATTTGCACCTCCCCCTTCCAAATACCCTGACCTGCTGCGAACGAGCTGGCAAAGCCCATCTCCAAACAGAGATGAACAGTACAAGCTGCTCTTCTGCGTTATCATCCCCACCAGATGTTCCTGTAGGCTGCGGCTCCCATTTTGCCAACGGCACCCCGCAGAAGCCAGGCCAAAGGCTGAGCACAAAGAGCAAAGGAGGGAGGAATGTCACGGAGACAGGGGTTGGGTTTTTGGAAGGAAACCTGGGTTTCTCCAGGGAGGGATGCTCTTGCGGGTGATGGATGGTCCCTTGGGCACTCTAGGAAAGCAGCTGGCACTGCCACAGGCATTAAGCTCTGAGTCTGGCAATATGCCATCCCCAAGCTGGCAACAGCCTGCCTGCTGTTTGACACGTGTGGATTCTTGGCATCAGTGGTAAAATCCTCCTACGGGTGGTGGCGGGTGGGGTGGGGGGAATCTCCAGGAATTAATCAGCCTGGAAAATCCCTCTGACCCCAATGCAGCTCTGTTTTTAGGCTGCATGAGCTCTGCTGGTGCTAAACGTTGCCCATGATGATACCCTTTGGCAGTATTCCCTCTAAGCTGAGTTAGTGTGGGCTAGCTCACAGTTTTTTAGCCTCCGGCTCACACATTTTTGTCTTGGCTCAAGAAGGACGGCTCCAGAGCAAACTAATTTATGCAGTAGGCAAATCGCTCTCTCACAACTTTAATGCCTGTAGCTCACAAAGCAGAATTTTTGCTTACAAGACTCCACAGCTTAGAGGCAGCATTGCCCCCTGGACATGCTGTAGGGAAGAGCAGACTACAGCCTCTACTAGGGCGGAATTCTTTCCCCTCCTTTAGCATCCATGGGCAAGCTGTCTACACAGGTTTTTCCCACCCATCCTCCAAAGAGTACAGGGCAGAGTACATCATTCTCCTCTCCTCCATTTTATTCTCATGACCCTGTACAGTAAGTTATGCCGAGAAAGAGTGGCTGTGGCCCAAGATCACCTAGCGAGCTTCATGACTGAGAAGGGATTTGAACCCAGGTCTCCCAGCTCCTACACTGGCTCTCCAGCAAGGGTGGTATCTGTTTATTGTTTATAAATATTTATACCTTCCTTTGGCAATGTGGCAGCCCACAAAGCAATTTACAGGCAGTATATCAAAACAACAAAATGAACAATTAAACAGAGGCAGCCAACAGCACCGAAAGCACAAATCAGCAGGTAAATCCTACTTAAAACCACTTTAATGAATGCCTAGTGATCACTGAAACAGAAGAGTCAATTTCATGCTAGTTTTGTATCAGTTTAAACTACTCGTAGCCAGTGTTCCCTCTAAGCTGAGTTAGTGTGAGCTAGCTCACAGTTTCTTAGCCTCTGGCTCACACTTTTTTGTCTTAGCTCAGGAAGGATGGCTCCAGAACAAATTAATTTATGCAGTAGCCAAATCACTCGCTCACAACTTTAATGCCAGTAACTCACAAAGTAGAATTTTTGCTCACAAGACTCCACAGCTTAGAGGGAGCTTTGCTCATAGCTTATCAGCATTTGTTATGCCATTAATATTCATATACATTTTTCAATTTGATTAATAAACATTATTCTAAAGAGAAAAAACAACAACAAACAGAAAAAGAAGAGTCTTTACCTGCGTTATGAATAACAAAACTGTGGGAGACACTTGAGCCTCCTATAAAGAGCATTCCACAACTCTGGTGCTACCACTGAAAAGGCCATGTCTCATGCACCAGTTACATGGCATTCTTCTACTGGTGAGGGTACATAGAGCAGGGCCTTGAATGATGACCTGTACACACAGCTAACTCTGCAGGAGGAAATGATCCTTCCAGGACTCTGCTCCCAGATGATTCATGGTTTCAAAGATTACAATTTATTATTATTATTTGAAATGAACACCTGTAGTAGGAGGCAGGCCTTTGCTTCATGTCCACACATTTTAAATCTGTTTCCCGTATGTTTCTCCTCCCCAGTTAAAATACATGAAACACACTAATTAAATAAATACATATATTTGGCAAGCCTCATGGTCCATGATTCCTTCTCAAAACTCCAAGCTAAGATAGGTTGCAGGAGAGTTTAGTTACTTTTCATCTTCCTTAAAAACATTTGCTTCTGTGCAAGAGAGAGGTTGTTCAGTAAACCTTTGCAGACCCTTTGGTGCTAATTTGACTAATTTACCAGGTATTCTGAACACAGATGGAGAGAAGAAGAAGAAGAGACTGGATTTATACCCCACCCTTCACTACCAAAGGGAGTCTCAGAGCGGCTTACAAACTCCCTCCCCCTCCCCACAACAGACACCCTGTGAGGTAGGTGGGGCTGAGAGAGCTCTGACAGAAACTACTCTTTTTCAAGAACAGCTGTGCCAGAACTACGGCTTGCCCAAGGTCATCCAGCAGGTGCAAGTGGAGGAGTGGGGAATCAAACCCGGTTCTCCCAGATTAGAGTCCACACACTTAACCACTACACCAAACTGGCTCTCCCAGAGGCGCTTCCCAGAGGCGCTTTGGCTCAACTGTAGAGCATCTGCTTTGCAAACAGAAGGTACCTGGTTCAATACCTGGCATCTACAGTTTGAAAAGAAGAAGAAAAGAGCAGGTGATATGAAAGATCTCTGCCTGGAGAGCTGCTGCCAGTCAGATCTTGATAGGGACTGAATCAGGATAAGACAAGTTATTTTGTGTTCTTGATAGGGGAGAGGTCATGACTCAGTGGTACAGCATCTGCTTTGTATGCAGAAGGTCCCAGGTTCAATCCCTGGCATTTCCAGTGAAAGGGATCTGGCAGCAGGTGGTATGAAAGACCTCTGCCTGAGACCCTGGAGAGTCACGGCCAGTCAGAGTGGTCAGTATTGACCCTGATAGACCTAGGGGTTGACTCAGTACAAGGACACTTATATCCATGGATGTGTTCATGTGCATCTTCTAAATAAAGACACTTCCACCTCCTTTCAGCTTTTATGATAGCAGCTCCTGGCAGCACTTGGTCTCACCTGTGCAAAGGAAATGTGCCACTGATCTTAGTTGTGATGAAAGGCATGGATAATTTGGAATACTTTAAGCTTGCAGTTGTGTGTGTCTGTGCACGCACCAGATCTCCCCCTCCTGGCTTCAGCTGCTGAAGCCCCTCTTGGCAAGCGTCCCTTCACAGCAAAATTTGTATTTGAGAGCCCAGCTGGAGCAACTGGGCCTTTCGGATGCTTAATTACTTGTCAGGGAGTTGGTTACAAGCTTGGAGCCTCTTCAGATAATCTCATTGGGGGAAGAGTCCAGCACCTAAGCCAAAAGGGCATGCCAAACTGGCAGGCTAAAGCAATCGACCCAAATGCAATCAACCCCCAAAATTAGAAGTTACCCTATTAACTACATTGTGTTTCCTCTCTTTAAAGGAAACACTACAGGGTAATAACCAGACTGGGTCTACCATGGGGAAGGGAAGCAACGTTTTGTACAAACTTGTCTCTACAATAATGAAGACTAGTTTTTTTTAAAAGGAATGATGAAATCCGCACTGTTCTAACTAGAATGCCATAATGAGAAGTTTGGGGCTTTATGATACACAAGTTGCCCTTCAGGTCCATTTCCAAAGCACTCCATCTTGGTGTGGTTTAGGCAAGGAGTGAAGATTCACAAGTTGGCAACGGGATCGTTTCTAAGGCCTCCAATTGCAGTTTCATGCCAGCATCCCACGCAGTGGCCTAGAACTGCCCTGTCCACCATAGATGCTCACCTGCTCTCCACATAGAAACATTTCAGGCAACTGGTTTCAGTGACCAGTTGGACTTACAAGTGGCCAGAGTTGTCTGCTTACTAAAAATACACAAAAGGCACAAAAGGTGGCAGAGAACAGAATTCCTAAGAACCACAGGCAAGACTAAAAGGCAAGATTTTTGCCTTTATGGCTGTAACGCTTGAAAGTGTATTAATTTGCCCTGATCTCATTAGCCCAGGCAAGCCCAATCTCATCAGATCTTGGAAGCTAAGCAGGGCCGACCCTGGCAAGCATTTGGATGGGAGACCTTCAGAGAATACTAGGGTTGGGAGGCTAGAAGCAGGCTACCAGGCTACTTCCTGAACATCCTCCATGCCCCAGTAGGAGTCACCAGAGGCCGCCATGACCTTCAGGTACAGGAACACACACGCACACACAAAATGCAAAAATACCCCCTGAAAGAAAGGGTATTAATTTATTCGTTGTGCTTAATAACTTAAAACCATGAAGTTATTAATTAAGTTATGCTTCTTTTCCCACACATAACCCAGGTTCTCAGGACAGCTCACAACAGTTCTTTTAAAAGCAGCACAATTTTTTTTTTTTACTAAAAATTACCTAGTTAGCATACAAGCTGACAGCATAAAATGGCAGCAGTGAAACCCACCTAGCAACAACACTGAACACTGTCAGAGTGATACAAGCAAGAGCAGAAGACACCCAGGGCAGCAGAAAGCCAAAATGGCAAGACCGAACGCCAGCCATGGCCAGTGTTTGCCAAATGAGCCGCACTGTTGACATCTGATGAGCGAGAGTGGTGTCCTTCTTGCAAGTTCCTTTTCTAGCCAAAGTAGAACCATGCGCACAATATGAATGCTAGCTGCATTTCTATTCCGTTACCTAATATACATCCAGCTGCTTTCCTTTTTGCAGAACTTTAATTTCTTTTTCGTTCAACCCTGCTGATAGCCAATTTATGTCAGCACCACTAAAACTTCCAGCTCAGTGCTGCTGGCAATCTTTCCAGCGATCCTGGTGAATACTGATTTTGTGCATTTCCCCCCCCCCCCATCCTTTCCTCCAGGGTGATATACAGGGTGCTCTCCTCCTCCATGTTATCCACACCATGACCCTGAGAGGTAGGTAGGTAGGTAAGGCTGGCAGAGAATGACTGGCCCCAAGGTCAGCCAGTGAGTTTCAGAGTAAGAAGGGATTTGAATTGTGGGTTTTCCTGGTCCTAGTCCAACACTCTCACCTTAGGTCAGTGGTGGGCAAACTGTGGCTCGGGAGCCGCATGCGGCTCTTTCACATATATTATGTGGCTCCCGGCAGGGCGGCTGGGGAAGCTAAATATCATTAGCAAACAAATATCATTGGACAAATTAATATCATTATCAATATCTGCTTTTGCCCCTTTTGTTATTATTTTTGGCAGTCTCATTTAATGTTAATAAAAAGCAAATTTGCTTATTTCCAATAAAAGCAGGTAATAATTGTTCATGTCTTGTGGCTCTCAAACATCTGATGTTTATTCTATGTGGCTCTTACATTGAGCAAGTTTGGCCACCCCTGCCTTAGGTTAGTCACAAGTTCTCTCAGAGCTGTTCTCTCAAGAGCCGTTCTCTCAGAGCTCTCTCAGCCCCACCTACCTCACAGGGTGTCTGTTCTGGGGAGAGGAAGGGAAGGAGATTGTAAGCTGCTTTGAGACTCTGAGTGAAGGGCGGGGTATAAATCCAATTCTTCTTCTTCTCTACACAATACTGGCTCTCATGCTTCCTCTTCCTCATAGCAGCCTTGTAAATATTTCCATTCAAGCCACTTGCTCAAGCAAGGTACAGTTAATCTTTCCAGCCTGCTCTCACAACAAGCTCTGGAAACCTTTTGTCTTCACGGTCTCTCTCTTCTTGATCCCAGCCAGCTGATCCCACTCTCCAATGCAAATCTATATTTCAGTCAGCAAACTGCTTCATAAAAAGATGTCACCTGTCCAGGTGTATGGGTGGGACACACGCCCTGTGCATTTCAACCACAACTGACCTGCACTTGAGAATTTAGAACTGCACCCCAAGCCCCAGGGGACACAGACCTAGAAACGGAGATTTCAGCACTGGGGGCAAAGATCCGAATTATATGTCCAGGACTCAGAGCCCTCCTCAAACTCCAGCAGAGAATCTGGATTTGACAGGCACATTATTAAAGCATGAGGAGACTCAAACCATGAACTCTGTGGATGGCTTTTGAAAGATCTTACCCCCCCCCCCTTCCCAATCTCCTGGCTTTGGGGAGCCACTGCCAGTAGAAAGGAGGGAAGGGAAATCTCAGATCTTCCCCCGAACTTCACAAACTGAACTGGTTCATTAAACAAGGGAAGTTCGGGGAAGTTCATGGTTCGTGTGACCTCACGAACCGGGACGAACTTCCATTTTCCTGGTTCGTGCCCATCCCTAATTCCATGTTGTGAGAGCAACTCCAGAGAAGAAGCTAGGATGTTTGCGTATCACACACAAACCCTAGTCAAGACGAGGTGTGCTAACCAACTCCAAACCATGGTTCCAGATCCAAAATTGACCAACCCCTAACGTCATCATAATAAATTGCCGTCATGTCGCAGCCAGCCAATGCTGACCCCTCATGGGGTGTTCAAAGCAAGAAATGAGTAAAGGGTGCTGTGCCACTGTTTCCTCTGCCTAGCAACCCAGGTCTTCCTTGGGGGTATCCCATTCAAATACCAATCATGGCTGATCCTGCTTAGCTTTGGAGCTCTGCCAAGCTCCATCTAGTCTGGGCTATTCAGGCTAATTCCCTAACAAAAACATAATTGATGGAATGTCCTGCTCTTGGACAAGTGCATTAAGGGTAGTTAGTTTCAATTAAACCCTGGTTTTGCATGATGTCTGTACTAAGCCAAAGGAAGGCTGGCCCAATGTCATCCAAGAACCTTTGTGGCTGAGTGGGTATTTAAAACCTGGACTTCCCAAGTCCAAGATCAACACTCTAACCACCACCCTACAAAGACCCCCTTCAAGTTCCATTCTAGACTTCTAATGTCCAAATTATTCACCGCATTCTAGTTCCCGCTGATCTGCCTTCTTCCCAGCTTGTCTTCCAGGCTCTGTTTTTTGCTTCAGCTCTTCCCTTTGCTTTGAGTTTACTTTTGCTCTTTCCTCGTCGGTACTGCGTGCCTTGGACTGTTCCCTGAGCCTGACTGAGCCGTGCCTCAACCTGGATGAAAAACCATACACCACATCTGGCTCAGAGAAAGGCTGCTCATAGTCCATGACCCAAAGTCATTGCACAGGGGTAGGTGGAATAGGGTTTGTGGGTGGCAACCACTAAGTATCCCCCAGCTCAGCCAGCTTTCTGCTCGCATGCCTGAACCATGCACAAACTGGCAATTCCTAAGGGCGGGATTCCCCCCCCCACCACCAAGGCTTGAGCTAGCTGGGTGGGGCAAAGTGGCTCTTTACCCTTGTCAATGGATGTTTCAGCTAGGATTTGATTTACATGGGAGAATCTGTCACGACTTTGGCGGGCCCTGGTTCCGCAGACGAGCACCAATTACTGACGGAAACAATGCTTTTCATCTGGCAAAAAGCAGGCGTTTCTGCTCTCCGGGGACCAGGCGTGCTCCTTTTTTACAAGAGTATGAATGTTCAGAGCAAGTAGCATTAAGAAGAGCAAAGCTGGAACTGCGGCGGTACACGCAGTTGCGAGCCTTCCATATGCCATTTTACAGCCTGTTTCTCTAAGACTTAAAACTCAAAGTGCTCTCGAGGGACCATTCAGCAGCCAAATTTCACATCTCAAAGATGAGCTATTTTTATGTCAAGCCAAGCAGAATAGCTCACTTGTGTCAATTAAAAAAAAAAAAAGCTGAAAGCATTCCACAGGACAGGAAAGAAAGCCCACCAATTTGCTCTCATAACACGCTTTTAAAAAACATCAAAACTTCTCTCCCTCTGTCTTAAACTACAAAGAGGTGGTGGAATTCAGCAGAGGCCAGATTTGCTATATCCTAGACGCTTGGTTGACATTATTGTACCAACAAGACAGCAAGGAGATGCTGCAGAAGAATCACAGCTGCCAGCCCAAGTAGGACCTCTGGGCTTTTGGTAAGAACATCACACCATGTGAATGGCATTGCTGGATCAAACTAAAGGTGTTCTAGCTCAGGGTCCCATTTCTACTCCAAGCCGTCAGATGTCTCTGGAAACCAGTTGGGTGTTCCAATGAACTGTCACAGTAAATCCCTATTTCCCTGAAGACCGTATCCAGTGCAGTTGCCAGCTCTAGGTTGAGAAATACCTGAAGATTTTGGGGATGGAGCCTGAGGAGGGTGGCATTTAGGGAGAGGCTTTGATGGGGTATAATGCCATAGAAAATCCACCTTCCAAAGAAGCCATTTTCTCCATGCTAACTGATCACTGTTGCTTGGAGATCTGTTGTAATAGCAAGAGATCTCCAACCACCACCTGGAGGCTGGCAACTCTAATGTCTGGACTAAGCTGGGGGGGGGGGGGAGTTGCATTACTCAAGCGTGGAGGTATGCTTTGGCAACGTGAACGGACAGGGAGAAATCGCAGGATCCTCTTCCTCCAGCCACCCAATAAATCAGGAGCAAGCACATTAAAATAGGCCAAGGAGGAATGGTTGCACTAGGACCCAACAGTTACTGACTCAGCTGGGAGCCAATGGAGCAGCTGCCCCAAACTGAGGTCACCAATGCCAGTATTACAGAAATGTCACCATCACAAGGACAGGAAATCTTGTAGCAAATGGGCACATGTTGGATATGCCCAAAATGACTCCAGCCATTACAGCTTTGTCTCTCACAACTCCCAATAGCTATTATTTTTCTCTGTTACATGCTCATCCTGCATTTCCTCACTGGTCAGAATGTTTTCAGGGTTGCCAACCTCAGGTGCTGTCTGGAGATCTCCCAGCATTACAGCTGATCCCCAGACAACAGAAGAGAAAAAGAGAAGAGATTGGATTTATACCCAACCCTTCACTACCCAAAGGAGTCTCAGAGCAGCTCATGATCGCCTTTCCCTTCCCCTCCCCACAACAGACACCCTGTGAGGGGTGTGGGGCTGAGAGAGCTCATTTGAGAACTGCCCTTGAGAGAACAGCTCTGAAAGGACTTGTAACTGACCCAAGGTCACAGCAGCAGCTGCGTGTGAAGGTGTAGGGAATCAAACCTAGTTCTCCCAGATTAGAGTCTGCGCTCCTAACCACTACACCAAACACTCAGAGATCAGTTCCCCTGGAGAAAATGGCTGCTTTGAAGGGTGAACTCTATGGCATCATACCATGGTGAGGTACACTCCACCCCAAATCCCATACACACACACCCCAGATCTCCAGGAATTTCCCAACCTGGAGCTGGAAAACGCTATTTTAAGGATTATTAGGATTGAGAATAAAATGGCTGATACTGTAATGCCCCTGTATAAAGCTATGGTGTGGCCTCATTTGGAATACTGCACAGTTCCCTATGAGGAAAGGCTGAAGAGTCTGGGACTTATCAGTTTAGAAAAGAGACGACTAACGGAGGACATGATAAAGGTTTATAAAATTATGCATAGGGTGGAGAGAGTTGAAAAAGAGACATTCTTCTCTCTCTCCCAAAATACTAGAACTCAAGGGCATCCAATCAAACTGATGGGCAGTACGTTCATGACGGGCAATAGGGAATAATTACACAGAGAGCGATTAAAATGTGATTTGCTGCCAGAGAATGTAGTGATGGCCACAAGAACAAACAGCTTTAAAAGGGGATTAGATAGACTCATGGAGGGTAAGTCTATCAATAGCAATTAGCCATGGTGACTGAGGGGAACCTCCACATTCAGAGGCACTAAACCTCTGAATACTAGAGCCAGGAGGCAACATCAGGGGAAGGCCTCAGTCTCTATGCCCAGTTGTTGGCCCTTCAGAGGAACTGGTTGGCCACTGTGTGTGACAGGATGCTAGACTAGATGGACAACTGGTCTGATCCAGCAAGGCTCTTCTGACATTCTTAACCCTGGAGTGGTATACACATTTCTCCCTGTCTCCCTTTCATCTTCACAACGCCTTACGTGATAGGTAGCTAACAAGGTGTAGTGGTTAGAGTGTCAGACTAGTATCTGGGAGACCCAGATTATAATTCCTACTTTGCTATGGAAGCTTGCTGGGTGACCATGGGCCAATCATATGCTCTCAGCCTAGGCTACTTAACAGGTTTGTTGTGAGGATGGGTGGGGAATACTGTAAGCCACTTGGGTCCCAACTGGGGAGAAAAGTGGGGTATTTATCAAGTAGGTAAATAATTTATGTTAAGCAGAGAGAGAATGACTGGGCCAAGGTTACCTAGTGAGCTTCAAAGTTGAGTGGGAATTTGAACCCAGGACTTCCTGGTCATAGTGCAACATTCTAGCCACTATAACATGCTGGCTTTCAAGCTGGAGTTTATAAAGCCCATCGCAATTATTGCTTTTTAAAAAAATTCTCAGTTCGCTTAAAACCAAGATCCGCCAACTGAAATCGATCTCTGCCGTTGTTCCAAGGACTGGCATTTACCCATGTTCCTTTAATCCCCAGGCCTTTGAGGAGTCAACTGACATGAATACCATCCAAGGGAGGGGACACCAACCACAGCCTCTGCTTTATTTCCCTCTCTGCCTCCAAGGGCTTTTGCCAACAATCTCCTTGTTGGGAGTTCTGGGAATTGCATTGACGAGACCGTCACACCCAGACTCCAGTTGCTTGGATACAGTAAATTGGCTATTCTAGACCTTATAGGCCTGCTGGGAAATAAGATGACAAAAAGATTCATCAGTTGGGCACTCATTCCCTTAGAGAATGGAGGGCCGTTCCTTGCTTGGTTTAATCTTCCGGAGGATTCCGCTAGCTGATGCATGGCTCATGTAGGGACATGGAAAAGGCAGTCAACTGTAGCATCCAAATCCCAGTTACGCCAGCAATACTATCCATCTGCAGTTACTCCAGAAGCAGATAGGAGGGAATGTTAGGTTTTGCCATGCGCGAGCCTTCCCACACAGAGCAAGGGGGCAGGGCCGGTGCCAGGGTTTTCTGCACGCTAGGTGAGGCTACCTTCTGGCACCCCCCCCCCAATGTGCCCACCAATTTTTAAACATAAATGCATTTTAGAACGACTGAAAACCACAAAATTTGAACTTGCTGGTGCTGGGCCTGGCAGCGGGTGTCCTGCACAGTAATGCAGACTGTCAATTCTGCGCCCCTCTGAGGTCTCCACCCCAGGCAGCCGCCTAGGTTGGCCTAATGGTAGCACCGGCCCTGCAGGGGGGCAAGTAATGCAATTTTTAAGCAACGTTGCCAAAACGTGCTCCAGGCCCGCCTTTAGCAAGGTAGCATTTTTCTGTATGCCCACATCTCCTGAATTTCTTCTTCCACGTCTTAGGGAAACATGAAAAGGCAGCAGCCAGGTGGATTTCCATCATGCCTGGAACCAGCTCCAAAACCTAAAAAATATGGCTACTGGATAGAATAGCAGGAAAACAATACAAACAATAAAGATTAAAATGGCATCTGATTAAGGCAAGAGTCACTGGAAAAGACAAGAATGCTAGGAAAAGTTGAAGGCGGCAGAAAGAGAGGAAGGTCCAACATGATGGAGACCATCAAGGAAGCCACGGCCCTCAGTTAAGACCTGAGCAAGGCTGTTAAGCAGAGAGGATGTTTTGGAGGCCATTAATTCAAAGGGTTGGCATAAAAGAGACTTGATGGGCACTTCACACACACATTTTTAAAAAGAGAGCCAGAGTGGTCTAGTGGTTCAGCATGTGGGACTAAGAGCAGAGGACTGTATAAGTCTTTATAAGAATATACAACCTGCACTTTGAATTGCACTTAGAAGCAAAAGAAGCAACCAGCAAAGCTTCCTTTTGGAATTGGCAAGATATGGTCCCTGCAACCCAGTCCTGAAAGCAATTTCACTTCCACTCGGGAATCTTTACAACTACCTCCACTGCTCAGCTGTTCCATGGCTGAATTTTGCTTTCTTTCCTTCACTCATCTGCACGTGGCACTTTCTCTTCCTTTGTTGTACCCAGTCGTGCCGCTCTTAGGTAGCTCAGCTCTGACTGAGTCAAACTCCTGTTCTTTCCAACGTTGGAGCTTCAAAGCCCCTCTGAAAAGATGGAAGACACACTGCCTTTGCACAGCCTCCAGGATCTTTCTTTTCCTGATGTTTATCCCTATTTAATCCCAGGAGGAGGTCCCTTCCTACAATGCAGGCCTCTTTGTAGGGTCACAGAACACCAGCAAATATTTGTAGCGACTGTTAACTCGGCTTTTACAAGCCACATTTCAACATGTTTGTCCTCTAGGCATACTGTTAACATTTAAAAAGGCCATGAACAAGATTGTAAAAACTGGAAGTTGTGCTGTGTTAAGACTCAGAATCCAGAGTCAAAGGCTGGCAAGGAGGTAAACAAACCATGAGTTAAACCAAGGTCACCTCCATGAAATACTTCCTTGGAACTGGCCATCGTTGTTCAGGAAAAAAGCAGCAGGTAGAGCCGTTGGAACTAGAACTCAGCAGAGCCACAAAAGCAGGGGAGCTGAGTGAAGCTGCTTGCCATGTTTAAGGACTACCATGAAGCCATCAAGGAGGGAGGTGGGTACAATAAAGAGTAAGATGGTCATTAAAATTATATCAAAAGGTGGAGAAAGGCCATAAAAAAACATTATGAACATAGCGGAACTCACAATATTTGCATGAAATACAGCGACAGCAGAAGATTGACAGGTGTATTTTGAGCTTATGAAGTGTGCCATTTATCAGAGATCACAGAGCATCGTCTGCTTTAAAGACAGAAAATTACTGCATTTTTAGAGCAGTACAGAATTTTGCAAGGATCATTACGATATCAATGGAAGTTGGAGCATCTCAGCCACACTGTTAGAAACAGCAGAATGTGAATGGCATAAGATAAAGGGTTGGACCCGGAAGGGCCTCTTGTGTCAGAGGAAGGCTCCCTATGTTTGAGGAAAGTGCTTCCCTAGCAGAACAGCTGTGCAGGATCCAGCCGTTAATTAAGACAAAGGACTGAGACTCCATGTGGCTTAACCAGAGAGCAGCTCTTGCCACCTTTGCAATAATTCTGGCAGTGTATGTGCTGTGCTCTTGACATGGCCTCTAACTGGTGTGGTACGTAACCAGGGATCATCCAAGACTGGCCAGAGGAATGCATTCCATGAGAAAAGTTACCATCCCACAAAGCTATGAGGGCAGGAAGCATCCCCCTCTCTCTTTGGCTTTGTGATGTCAACACAGCCCGAACTGGCTGGCTCCACATCATGCAGACTTACACAACCCATCCTCGATTGGATCTAAGTCAGTATTGTCTATGCAGACTAGCAGTGGTACCCAGGGTAAGAACATAAGAAGACCCTGCTGGATCAGAGCAGTAGTCGATCTAGTCCAGCATACTGTCTCACACAGTGGTCAAGCAGTTCTTCTGGAGGGCCAGCAACATGGCATAGAAGCCAAGACCTGCCCCCTGATGTTGCTTCCTAGATCTGGGATTCAGAGTCAACAGGAAGGAAGGAAGGAAGGAAGGAAGGAAGGAAGGAAGGAAGGAAGGAAGGAAGGAAGGAAGGAAGGAAGGAAGGAAAGGAAGGAAAGGAAGGAAAGGAAGGAAGGAAGGAATTGTACCGAAGCAACTACTGAGAAGGAGAACATGCTTAGGATAAAAGCGAGGTTTTGTATGGGTAGGGTTGCCAGCCCAGGGCTAGGGGAACTATTCAATGGGGCCTGCTGTCAAGAAAGTGTTCTTAAGATTGCATTGTTAACTACCTTGGCTCAAGGCACAGGTATTATCTGGAGTCTTGTGGCACTCTAAAACGATCAAGATTATATTCCAGCTTAAGCTTTCATGGACCAGAGTCTATGTGTCTGACAGAGTGGGCTCTAGTCTACGAATGCTTGCACTGGTAAAAATCTTATCATCTTTAAAGGTGCCACTAGACTCGTGTTTCATTTTTGCTCCAACAGACTAGCATAGCTATCCCTCTGAAGGCTTTAAATGGGGCATCAGAAAAGCAACTGCAAAAGAGATGACCTTGGTTAATCTCTAAGGCAAGGCCTAGTTTGAGATGCAATCTGGAAGAAGCCTCATACATTGTGATGGGGTGGGGGGCAAGTCCTTTTAGGAAGGAGAAGAATCCCATTGGCATAATCGCTGAACAATTTTAGGTAAAATGCTTTGAATTTGGTTCTGATTATTCCATTGCTATCAAGAACTATGTGATTGTTCTCCCAATCCTCCCTCCCTCCCTCCCCCTCTTCCATGATAAATCCCTACCAAACGAGGCCACACTTCAAACTCACCCAAGAAAAAGTGATTTTCTTTCACGCTTATGTTCTTCAGGATGCGGTGAAAGGTGATCTTGCCACATCAGTGGCAAAATTACCATTCTATCATAAGGACATTGAGGAAGATGTCAAAATCTCAGCTTCAAAATAGTTTGTGTAAATGGATACAATTACCAGGGGCCAAAAGGGTATTTCCAATGCTAGCCAGAAATGCAAGAGTTCTTTCAGAGAGAGACGCAGCCTGAATGGTGAAAAAGTGGGTGAGAAACAAAAGCTACTTGTCAAGACTGGGGGGCAGATCCAGGGGGACATAACCTGTATCTGAAAAATGGAAACAAAGTGGGTGACATAAGACATAACCCAGGAAATTGGAAAATTACGCTCAATACGAGTGAAAAATTCCTGACCGCGATGTGCATCAGACTGTGGAATTGTCTCCTAAGGCGGGGGGGGGGGGGGGGTGGCGGCCATGGTGCGACAATGGAAACCCCAGTGCAGGGACAATTGAAATTTAACTTGACCAAAAAGAAAAAGGCGCCAGGAGACAAATCATAGACCACAGGCTCATCCCAGGGGACCACGCTGGACCATCCAACCCATTTCCATCATTGTCGCTATGATGAAGCTACAATCAGAGAATGTGTCAAGATTCTCAATAGGATAACCTCTGGCTCCAGGAGCTCATACGAAGCTTCACTGCAGCTTCCCTCTGCTAGTTTTGCAGTCCACTGATTAGCCCTGGCATGGCACTTGGGAGAACAAAAAACCTCCCCAGCAGCCTGACTGAAAAGGAGAGAAGTGGCAATCGTTTTTATCCTACAGCATGCCTCAAAAGCCCTTGCTGGCGAGAAATTAAAGGCACAAGGCTGGCACCACCCACTGGGCCTCCGTTGGTATTCCCATGCTTTCTGCCATAAGCCTGGCCCCGCCCCATAATGTCTGTCTTGGGCAGAGAGGCACAGGGCCACAGCTGGGGCAGGTTGTTGGGAAGATTACTTCAATGAGACAGCATTACCCAACAGCCGTGCAACTTGTCAGGGGCAAATTAAGTGCTTGGCTTCCCATTCATGGGCAGAGCACTCAGCCTGAACAGAGGTGTCCTGAGTCCACGGCGTAGTCGACGGCATAACCTTAACATCCACGGCTGGCACGGAACGCTGGATGACATCGATCCCGTACACAGTGCCTGACAACATAAAGGGGGAACGAAAATGCAAACCAGACGGGCCTCTTTTTTAAAAAGCTAATTAGCGGCACGTGCAAACGACAAAGGCCGCCAGACTTCTTAGCCATTTATGCATGCGCCAGAAGAGGATGGGAAAGCCTGGCTTGCAAAGCCCACCGTTTCACAGGGCACAATGGCACATCTTCAAAACATTGCACAAGGCTTGCTTCAGCAGCAGGGGAGTTTCTGCCTTGTTAGGGGGCAAGGGGCAGGGAGGGGAGAAGAAGATGCATCTGGAGCTTACAGCAAATAGGAAAGTGATTATATACAAGCAGCTCAGTGTGAGGCCGACACCGTGCGCCAATGCCTGTGGTGTGCTATGTACTCTTCGAGCACAGCATCAGTAAAGCAGCAGGGGCCCAGAGTATCAACCTGCCCACCAGCAGCAGACCCTCCAACACTGGTTGCAAGAAAATAGGTACATTCTGTTTTACACAAAGCAAGGGAGCAACTCCTATCTGCAGGTGCACAGGATCCAAAAGCCAGCACACCCTATTAAAGAATTTTGGAAATTTTAATTTGCATGTTCCCAATTGCCTAAGAGGCACATAACTTATGGGGCTAGGGCAGAGCACATGCTTTGAATGCAGAAGGTCCCTGGTTCAGTCCTTGGCATCTCGAATTACAAGGATCTCAGGGAAGAGACGCTGGGCAAGAGCCTTCCCTGCTTGAGAATACGGACAGCTCCTGCCAGTCAGTGTAGCCAATACTTAGTTAGACGGACAAATTGTTGGACTTGGCAGAAGGAAGTTTCATACACCTAACGTTTTGATTTCACAGTTCTGTCTTTTACAGCGTAGTTACAGAGGGGCAACTCACCACACTGACACGTAAAGCCAGTTACTAATAATGTCCTTTCCTACCAGCAAGAATGATTTTATTTGTTTCCTTGGGTTTTAATTGGGTGCAAATGTTTAATAATGCCCCACTTTGCGAGGCAGAATGGTTCACCCAAAGTTGCGTAAGTGCTATGGACAGTTATCTTTTACTTGTATTCTTTGTATTCTATAGCATACATTTACCAACCATGTCATACAAAGCCCGCTCCCCAATATTACTGTATATCTAATAGTTCTGGATAGGTCACCCTACGAATCAAAAAATTCACAAGGGTGGGCCACCCAGGGCTATAATACAGATTTCTGCAACCCCCGGGTTTGCAGAAAAATAGGAGCAGCAAAAGAAAAGTGGTATGAAATAAAACCAAAAGAGTTTTAAAATGCCATGGTCGCACGAGGCATCTCACAAGATCCTGACTATTATTTTGGCTTGCTGAGGCAACTTCAAACACCTTTGCCCAAAGAGAGAAGAAGCAGAGGCCAGCAAGGGAGGGGTGGTGCCCCTCCCTGCAGGTTCTTGAAGAATTATGAAAAACAAAATCCCCTCTTACAGATGTGGAGCCTTATGAACATGTTGCGCTTTCTCTGGCCCACAAAGGCCTCTCCCTTCATTTCAGCAGCACAGGCTTACTCCTAAACACAGAGCAACTCCCAGGGCTGAACTGAACAGGAACGCAGGCGTGCTAGAGCACGTATAGCTTTCACTATTGGGGTAACCCTATACCAGCAGCGTTGCCAGATCTGGTCTCATATCAAGGCAGCTGATACTCTTATAGCCAAGCTGACAACGTGGGTGGTATCTTCCAGCTGTGGATATATTCCAGCTGGCAACTTTTTTGTGCCCAGTCTTGCAGTTATGCACGTAACAGGAAAAACAGGAAGCCAATCGAGGGTGCATCTTAAAAAAAATGCAGGACACGTTGTTCCAATAGGATGCAGGACTCCTGCCATGCAAACTGATTCCAGCCGTGTTGGACAGTCGCACCATAATAAAGGTGTTACTGGACAGCATAATAAAAGTCGTTTCAACAGAAACATTCTGTTGATCTTTAAAGTGCCGCCGGACTTCCCTTTTATTACGGCCAGAACTGTTCTCCACTTTTTCTTTTTCCTATTTGCAATGTAGGCAGAAAGGGAGGATTGGGGGGGGAGGGGTCACCACTGGGGCAGTGCTCAAGAGAATGGTATGTGACAGATGTGTACTGCTGGGGAAGTTAAATACACACAAGCATCTGGAACAAGCTATGAACGTTCCAGCCAACGTCCCAGCTCTTTCAAGAGAAGAGTGGATCCTCTGCTTAAAGCTCTCTGATGGGACTGAAATCATGTGACTTTGGATGGACTGTACACAAAGTGAGGAAAGAGGTACAACTGTCAGGCCCCGCTCCAGGAGACAGTCCCTTCCTCCCAGCCACCAACTGCCATCGTCAAGGCAGAAAAGGCAGCAGTCAGGCAGCTGCCTTTCACAGTGCTGGGATGTCGTTTCAGCTGAGAACCTCCTTCCTTCCATGACCCCCAAACGGAAAAGAGGTGGCAGCTGGGGACCATTCAATCATGACTGGACCAAGACTCTACTGAGAACCACTTCCCTGAGCACCTTTTTTAATGGACCTGCCACTGGCATTTGCAAAACTGTAGGAAAACAGGGAAGACCTAACAAGAGATGGATTGGCTCAGTAAAGGAAGCCACAGCCTTCAGTTTGCAAGGTTACTAATGACAGGAAATTTCAGTCACAGTGGATATTTCAAGTCACAGCCGCTTATGGTGATCCAACCGAGTTTTCAAGGCAAGAGATATACAGAGGTGGTTTGCCATTGCCCGCCTCTGCATACAGAAGTGGTTTGCCATTGCCTGCCTCTGCACAGTGACTCTGGACTTCCTTGGTGACCTCTCATCCAAATACTAACCGGGATCAAATCTGCTTAGCTTCTGAGATTTGGCTAGCCTGGGCCATCCAGGTCACAAGACAGGTCATTTTGGAGGTCATAAATTCATCGGAAGCAACTTGTTGTCATATAACACACACGTATTAGGAGTGTGTACTGGCATTTGTGTAAGACACCAAGGAACATTTAGCGAAAAGCAGGGGTAAAAATGCAACCAGTAAACCACAGTAAATAAAAGATGTTGACCTGTATGTCTGCGGTATATTTATACTACTCCATTTGAGCCCCCACAGTGAATTTGCCCCTAACGATTGACCTGCAGTCTCATACTGACATGAACAAAGTCAGAGTTTCTCTCTATTTGTACTCTCCAACAAGGTCGTGGCTCTGTTCGCTCCCCCCCCCCCAATAAAACACGTGTCAAGGACAGTCAACACTGTTTTCAGCAGCAGCTTCAGAATACAGAGCAACAATATTAGCAGAAAAAGCAAACACTTCAGAAAGCGAAGCTATTGTGATTACCTAGCCAAGGGTTGAGACTCTGAATGGCAAAAAAAAAAACCCTGAGAGAGACTTTAGGAAAGTTTGCTACCGCTGTATGGGAAGCTGAAGTACCATTTTGGGGAGAGAGAGAATTAAATTGTGCAGACAGATGGCTAAAAGGAACCTATTTTTCAGGACTCCTGAGCAAATACACAAGGAAGAGGCAACAACAATCACGTTACACATCTCACAAAAGGCACCTGCAAAGAAGGGTACATTGAGCAGCCTTTTGCAATATAAATCCATACAAATAAATCATAGCAAAATGTAACTTCTAAAAAACAAGACTTGAGAACCATTTTATTTAGACAACTTGTTCACTTGTTTAAAAAAGGGGAGCATTTCCACAATACATTTTAAAAAGGCAGCTAGTTCTTTTAATGAAACAGGTGCCAGATTCCCAGTGGCCATGAAACACGCTAAAAATCTATAGATGAAGGCAGAATGAGAATAATTGTGAATGGCCACTCCACTGCATCAGGAGGAACCGGCCACATATATAGCTTTAGTTCAGTTACCTCTAATTTTCTTCCACACAATGTACTTCCTGAGGGTCAAAATTACATGGGATGGAGATTGGATCTCCTGATGTTTTCATTCTAATTTTAAAACAGCTGTTGGGGGCTCTCATTTTGATCAAAGCAGCCTTTGGGAGGGAGACTTAACCCTTCTCTCGCCATTTCCCCAAACTGCTATTAATTCCGTAGCTGGAAAAAAAACACAGGTACCTGATTTAAAGAAAAATAAAAACAGATAGAGATTTGATGTCAGACGATATTTGGTCCTGAGCTTACAGAGCCACCATCTTCTGGGGGGATGACCTGCCATTAACATGCATGTTTAGACTACAGGAATGCCACATCTCTTGTCTCTCTTGGCATGCATGCTGAGAGGAATAGAGACACAAGTTCATTCAGTAGAGGAGACGAGTCCTCCATGATTCTGCCCTTTGGACATACTCCTCACTATAGTCCACCACCTAGTGCTGGTTTGTGTTTCCTGCAATCAGTTCTTTCAGTCTGCTGCCCACAGTCCTGCCCCGACACCTGTGAGGTCACAGCTGTGGCTCCTCCTCTTCCTGTCACAGAGTTCTGATGTCACATCCTTTCCTGTCACATGTCTACAGCTGAATAGGTCCTAAGCAGAGTGGGTCCTCAGTCTAGAAAGTATCCTGTAGCATATTAAGAGATTGCATTTCTGCACTTAAAAGTCTTTGCCTTACTATTGACAACATTCTGTGATGGAAAAGCCAAAGGAGTGTGCGAAATAGTAGACAAAAAGTACGTGTAGTCAATTTCCGAAAGATGGATTTTGAAGCCATTCCTCTAGAGACAATAGGGTTGCCAGGTCTGGGTTGGAAAATACCTGGAGACTTTGGGGGTGGAGCCAGGAGAGGGCGGGGTTTGGGGAGGGGAGGGGCCTCAGCATGGTACAATGCCATGCAGTCCACAATTCAAAGCAGCCATTTTCTCCAGGGGAGCTGGTCTCTGTTAGGTGAAGATCAGTTGTAAAAGTGGGAGATATCCAGGCCCCACCTGGAGGTTGGCAACCCTAAGATACAATCATGGCACACACTGACAGCCTACAACACTTATCTTCCACTAGTGGCTCAGATTCCCCAAGACAGTACTGATCGAACGTTTTGTACATATTTTTGCCTTTTAAGGATGACTTGCTACCACTGTCATTCTCCCTCCCCCAAGCCTTTAGAAGTTATATCCAAGGCAATATGTGTGCCCTTTTCACCTGCACAGGACAAGCTGTACTGGAAGAGCAGCTCAAGGCATTTTGCTTCCCCAAACACCCTCCTCTGGTGCTGCCCAGGTGAGTCCTTGTAGCCAAGGAGCAGTGGCACAAGTGCACAGCGCACGCCTTCTCTGGTGGAGCCTCCAACAAGGTCAAATAGGCTTTGGGGGCAGTGCTTTGAAGCATGCCTTAGAGCTGGGTGGTGACAGCAAAGATGCAGAGGTACCCCAGTTCATCTGGCACCCCAAGCTGCTTCTTGGGTGTGGTAAAACTTCTTCTTCCAAGCTATTAAAAACCTTTGTCCTCTTTGGTATCATATCAAAATGTTTTTAATTGTGTCCTTTTAATTCAGTGCATCTTTAAATCTATAACTGTGTAGTTTTTTCATTCCATGAGATTCGATCTGGGCACTTTTAAAGCTTTGTTCACCGGACTGTTACGTTTTGTGTCTTTGCAATCTGCTGTTGCACTGTTAGCCACCTTCAGCTGGAGGAGATAAGGCGGGACAGAAATGTCTTAGATAAATAAATGAAATGTCAGCCTAAAGAACAAAGGAGAAAAATGTGCAGTGGAAAAGTCTGAACTGTCTTATGTTGCCTTATGACTAAAGATAGGTCCTGGATCTGGAAAAATGGATGAACTTTAAGTGTGTATCCACACCGATAACCTAGAGGAACTGCAATTTAGGTGTAATAGAATATTCTCTGACTTCTACTATAAGGTGCCATTCTACTAATTGGAACAGATAGCATTTCTCAGGTTTTGATGGCGATCAATGCAACAGCCAGATCAACTAATCTTATGAACTTCTCTGGAGGAGAATGGAACTGGGTGGTTGCTCTATAATTAATTTCACCCACCACAGGAAGTGCTGATTAAAAAGGTTTCTTGCACAAGTAGTGTCCTTCTGGTTCTTCCTGCTGCAGTCAAAGGGCCTGAGATATGACCAAAGACCTACAAGGCTGGATTCACTAAGAACATAACTGCAAAAATTAATAAACCATGTGCAATGAAGAAAAACACACACATATATGCACATAAAACATCCTGCTATGCTACAACTGAAGAAGTTTGCTGAAAGCCCTAAATCACTATTCATGATAAGCCTACCTCCAATCTGACTCTGAAAAGCAGATTATTTCAGAACTCAATAATGTCATCCACTAGCGCAATCCGAAACAGAATTACACCCTTCTAAGTCCTCCAAAGTCAATTGGCTTAGAAGAGCTTAGGGCTGCCTCTTGCAAAAGAATCCAGAATGTTCAGTTTTGAGGCCAGCTTCCAAATTTCTGGATTCTTCCTGCACTGAAAAGTGAATCCCTTTAGCAAAGCCAGCCTTTTAAAAAATAAGAATCAAATTTCAGTATTTCAGACAAGGATCCCAGGTAGATTTCCAGTATGGCCTCAGCTTCTCAAATATACTACACAAAGAAGGTATTTTAAAGCCAGGGAGAGGCTCCTGTAATGACAGAGGAAAGACACAAAGATAATCCCCATCGGTTTTTTTGTGGGGACGCTAAAAGAGGGGAGAAAAAAACTATGATTATCTGAGATGCAAAGGAAGAGGGTCTTTCTGCTTCTTTAAGAGCTCTCCCTCCCCAGCTCAAACCCCCAAATGAAGCCTTTTCAGGTTACCAAAATTAAAAGAAAATACAAAAGACTCTAATCTGTCCAAGCAAATTCCTACTACAATCAGGAAAAAGCTGCAAGGGTCACCCCAAAGGACTCCCATTACTTAGGAAATGACTTAATTCCCTCCTTTTAGATATCACTCATTTCCTAGCTTTGAATAGCTCAGGCCTGGATTGAACCTTTATCTTCTTATTTTTCTGTGTGGCTCAGAACTAACCCCCCCCCCCCAAGCAGGACTCTAATGACTTCATCACATGACCTCCTCCCTGGAGTGGGTATAGTTTGTCACTAGGAGTTCCCCCTGTAGGAGGAAAAGCCCAAGGCTGCCCAAAAAGGGAGCGAAAAACAGCTTGTAAAGCAAGGAAGCAAGGGCTGATTACAAGGCTCCAAATAAGCATTCCCCTGCTAGACAGTCACTCATGCCAAAAAAATGTATAGTTGCAAATTGAGAGAGAATGAAAGACAGAGGGTTCACCAGGGTGATTTATTATCATTCGCAGGCGACTCCCCACAACCAACATTCCAAACTAACAAGGCTGAAACATATGAAATCCATTGAGTTTCTAAAATTAGTCAGTAAATGCCAGGTTCCAAACGCTCCCACCCAACTCCTCCAGCAAGCAAGAGCTTCAGAGCTGCCCATCAGTCATGCAGATTTAAAGTTTATCCGTATTGTGGCAAAGAGGATGATACCCCTCCCCTGGCACATATTCCAGTCACCCTGACTTGGGCACTGACCCCATACTGCAAGTTGGGAACTCTGGGCTGGTGAGAAATCCGGGGCTATTTTGTTTAGCCAGCAGCTGTCCCCTTTCCCCAAATCACACAAATACATCCTGTCTGGGTAATGGACTGAGAAGTGACACAAAAATCAATAAATAATTCCACTTTAGAGATGGCTGGCTAGTGTTCCGAGACGTTGCCCACAGCACAGCCCTGCTCTTGGCCGAACTGTCAGCCAGCCTTCAGAGCCTCCAATACGTTTTCTGCCTCCGAAAGGCCTTTTGTGGCCAACGGTTCTCCGCTACAGCCTAATCTACAAAGGCTTTTGTTTTCATGGGGCATAAAAGGGGTGGAGGCAAAGGCTGGAAACAAGGTCCAAAAGCTGCCTGCTGCTGAGGCCCCACCCAGATTTCGGAAGCCTCTCACGATTACCGCCTTTGGTGTTTGCTTTATTGCCCCAACACTGAAGCAAACTGCGATGCTCATGATGTAGGAAGATGTAGGTCATCCGAAGTTTATCATCCTCGGAAACAGACAGCTGGCCTTATAAAAGATATTGCCTTATCTCACTTCTTGATATAGTTCTAAACGTGACTTTCGAAATACACAGGACTCTTAGGACTGTTCACACATGCAGAGATCTGAGGTGGTGGAATGGACCGCCCCACTTCAGATTGGGAGGTGGTCGGGGAGGACCACGTTTTGGACAGAGCGATTCACAATCAAGTATGGTGTAGTGGTTAAGTGTGCAGACTCTAATCTGGGAGAACTGGGTTTGATTCCCCACTCCTCCACTTGCAGCTGCTGGATGACCCTGGGCAAGCCATAGTTCTGTCAGAGCTGTTCTCTCAAGAGCAGTCCTTGAAAGAACTCTCTCAGCTCCACCTATTCACTGTTCCCTCTAAGCTGAGTTAGTGTGTGCTAGCTCACAGTTTTTTAGCCTCTGACTCACATATTTTTGTCTTATCTCAGGAAGGATGGCTCCAGAGCAAACTCATTTATGTAGTTAACAATTGCCTGCTCAGAACTTGAATGCTAGTAGCTCACAAAATAGAATTTTTGCTCACAAGACTCCACAGCTTAGAGGGAGCATTGCCAAGGAGTCTGTTGTGGGGAGGGGAAGAGAAAGGAGTTGTAAAGCTGCGCTGAGACTCCGAGCGAAGGGCAGGGTATAAATCCAATCTCCTCCTCCTCCACTGGAATTATAAATTAAATAAACAAATAAATAAATATTAAACCAGCTCAGCAAACAAGGAAAAGGGGTGAACTGCTGTGTTTACAAGCAGATTTTTTTCATGCAGAGGATCATTTTAGGCTTGAATTAACCACCTGCAGTCTGAAATGCAGCAGTCCCTTCGGAGGCTAGCCCAATCTTGTCAGAACTCCAAAGCTAAGCAAGGTCAACCCTGGTTAGTTCTTGGATGGGAGACTGCCAAGGGTTGCTACACAGAGGCAGTCAATGGCAAACTAGCTCTGAATATCTCTTATTCTGAAAAATCTAAGGGGTCATCATAAGCCTGCTGCAACTTGACAGCACTTTCCACCGTGATTATACCACCTGAGGGCTCTTCACACACACACACACCCCGCCATTCTACTCCGTGCACAAACCAGATCTTACTATATAGAGTGGGAAAGTAACTTTATTTCCTGGATATAAAAAACAAAATTTAATACAAGTAACAATAAAGTGTTCAGACCCAAGTGGAACTAGAAAGGCTTTGCAGCACTACTGGCCTCATGGAACAAAATTTGCACCACACCCTTATAGCTTCACACTTATCAGCAGTCTTCATTGGCACTCTAGTTCAAAGTAAAAAGTTAAACACATCTTGCTAAATATCTGAGTTGAGGACTTCTAGTGGGAGGCCTGCTAGGTTACAGAATGGGGGGGGGGGGGACAGAAATCTGTTTTCCAGCAAAATATACGTTCACCAATTAATGTTTGGTAGCACAGGACGTTTGTTGGGGAAAGTGTACGGATGGGGCTTTCCTCATTTGCCCATGCAATAATACCCACCCTCATGTCTTCCCTCAGCTGGGCTTCTTTGTGGTTTCAGAGCTGCCTACTGTAGCCAACCTCCAGATGGGGCCTGGGAATCTCCTAGAATTACAACTGATTTCCAGGCTACAGAGATCAAGTCCCCTGGAGAAAATGGCTGCCTTGGAGGGTGGATTCTAATTGCATCCTATGCCCGGCTGAGGTCCCGCCCTTTCCTAAACCTCACCCTTCTCAGACCCCACCCCCCAAATCTCCAGGATTTTAAAATGATGTTGTAACCTGCCTCAAGGGATGTGACAGGATGGAAAGAAGGATTAGAAATGTTTTTGCATCAGTGTTTGGCAGCATTCTTAAGTAGCAATGGGGTTTCTCAGAGCAAATTCATCTTGAAAAGGGGGTTTGGCTGGAGACGCACAAAAGGATTATGAAAACGAGGAGAGACGTCTCTTCCCAAAGTGTGCATGTATCTCTCTCCCCCCCACCCCCCAACGGTATTCTCTGGTCAAACATGTTTTGTGAGGGGAGGAGGGGTACAACACGAACTACTGAAAAAATTTACTAGATAAAAAAGCAGGGTTCAAGTAAATATTTAAGCGCACAGATTGCTCTTTCAAACGACCTCCAACTATCTGGGAGGAAATGACCACCTGTCTCCAGTCCTATAAGCTTCAGTGAAACTCAAATCTTACTTTGGCATAAATTTCCCAATGTGAATGGCTAAATCATTTTTACAATAATTGTAAGGAAAGTAAGATAAGAGCCCATTCCTGTGTAAAGTTATTAAAGGAACATCTGTATTTCTAATTCAAAACTACATTTTAAATGGTTTGATACTGATGATCTCCCCCAAGCAACCATATGAACCGTGCAGTACAATCCTACATCCTTCTAAGCCCACTGAAGTCAATGGGCTACAGAAAGATAAAACTCAGCTTAGTACAGCTCTGGTAGCCTTGTGAGGGCAAAGGGACTACATCACAGACTTAAAAAAAAATTAATGGAAAAAGACCAGCTTTTCACAAAACAATAAATTCCAGGATTGCTGAGAAGGAAGCCATGGTAGTCAAGTCAAATCCAGTAAGAAGCATTTACTGCAGTTGTGTCTTTCAAAGACTGCCCTATCTCATTTCTGAGCTCAGGAATTGGAAAAAAAAACACACAACCTGGTAGTTGGATCAATTCTCATCATAAACTACTCTGACAAAATGGAAGTAATGCTGGAGCATCATCGTTTCCTCATGAGGTGGGTACAACAGGCCCAGTCACGTATCTCTGCTTCCTCCATTGCGGAAAATACCTGTGGTACTTTGCAACAGCCACTTAGGGCATTTCAGCCTAGCATTAGCCTCTAGATCATGCCAGCAGGCCCATTTGGCAAATTCCCCTGAAAATGGCCTTCTACTATTCATCACGCTCATTACAAGATGTTATCTCCCGCCCCGGTAGACAACCACCCCCCACCTTCCCTCTGGATCACTCTTCTGATGGAAGAGGCTTCAGCCATTTACCTGAGGCCCCATCCGTCATTTAATGGGAAAGCAACAGAAAATCCATTTGGGCCACGAGAGGGGCTTGCGGAGGGGTCAGACTGTTCCACTAATTGCGGAAAAGCCGCTCTCCGTGCCTAGTCTAAACTGTACACGCAAGGGAGGAAAGCACGGCATCAGCCCTTTCGCCACTCTCAGGAAAACCCCTCAACCCCTGACAAAAGGCAGTTCTGCTCAAGTCTCTCAGCCCCACCCTCAAGACTCTGTTCGCTCAACCCTTCTTCCTCTCCCCATTTAAAGGCTCTTTTCCCCTGCTGGGAGCTAATCTTTGACCTCGCATCCTTTAAGTCTCTCATGCGGACACAACGCAACGCTTCAGAGGCTTTCATTAAAAGCATGGGCTGAGGCGACAGGCAAGATGGGGAATCTCCGTGCGCGGAAGGGCCACCCTCCAGGCCAGGCCAGTGCAGAGGCCGCTGGCTTAACATGCTCCTTTTAAAAGGTAGTACTCAGGGTTCTCCCTGACCCCAAATTTACGACATGTGCTTATAAAGATATCGATTACTTTTCGTTTTAAAAACCGTTGTTGTTTTTTAATGTGAAGCCCCTCAAACCAAGTATACTGATTCAGGAACAAGGCATAAAACCATTATTGCCAGCTAGTCCACTGAAATACCTGTCCAGAATGGTAAGCTTGAGAGAATGAACACACTTTCATGTAGAAACACAAAAATGTCACCTAGAGGGCACCTTTGGGAAGGCATAATTGTGGCATCCTCACTGAGAAAATTTGGCACTGAACATCCATCAATTAATTCTTCAGTGGGTTTGCAAAGTTGTACCAGTATAGTATGCCACTTGGGACCAAATTTGGATAGACTGCAGATGGAGGAGCTGACTTTAACCCTTCCTTCCTCCCTGCCCCATTTTCCTGACTTGAAATAATCCCAGGGAGCTGTGGTTTGCCCCACTGGGGTAAAGATACACCTACTTGTAGGCTTGCCCCAACTGTGCAAACACTAGGGCCTCCATGTAGCTGTTATTTACCAAGAAGAAATTTGTGTCGGATTCTTCTGACACAAACACAATTTACATTAAGGAAATTATTTTGGCTTATTCTGAAAAGTTCTTAAAGATTGGATTTCTCTGTTCCTATCTGGATTTTAGTTTCTTTCAAAAAGACCCTGATTAGGAATTAGGACACCTGGATTGGTCTTTATATTTTGGAGAATTAAATGATTTCAATTGCCAAATAATAATAGCACACATTGGTAATGAGACATGAAAACAAGGTCTCAGTTCAGTCCTGAAGGATGCATTGTCTTGAGCTTCATTATCAATTGCAATTCAGCAGTCTCTCTAATCTGCCTTTGAAATTCCTTTGTAAGAGCACTGCTACTCTCAGGGCACGATTATATGCACCCGTTTGCCACGCAAGTAGGGCGATTCCCTGCCGGCCCAAAGTGGCGTGATCACACAAGCACATCTGGGAAGCGTCCCACAGCCGTCATCAAACTGTCACAAGCCGCTTTGAGCTGGTGGAGAATCGGCGTAAAAAGCTACTAGTGACAAGGTAGTCTCAAATGGTTTGCGACAGCCCAGAACTGGCCTTTCCCTGTGTGATCGCGCCAGCGCAAACATGTGGCCTCGGGGAGTGGGCATTTTGGGGTTCCCCCCCCATCCCGGTATGCGCATCATCGGGCAACCCCCTGGGTGGAGAGGCAATTCATCAATCCCTTCAGCAAATAAGCACATTGAAAAAGGCTGGGGAACACCCCCCCCCCCAACTCGCCTGTAGTTGCATGTGATCACGTAGCGGCAGTTTGCCCTTGCAGGTCCATAGACCTGTGTGATCCCACAACTGCGGCGCAAATTGCGCCGGTGTAAATTTGTGTCCCTTCCCGTCCGGCTTATCTCACTCATGTGGCCGCGACCTCAGGTCAGCAACTGAATGTTGTGGTTTCTAATGTCAGACTTATGCCCAGTTGTTCTTTGTATCCTCCTGGACTGAATCCTCCTGGATGGAACTGAGACCTAGGTTTTCTCTCTCATTACCAATGCTGGTATCTCCATGCCTACTACCCCACTGCATATGACACCTAATCCAATCAAGCCTGCTATTGTCATTCACCTGTTACTGCCATTCGGCATCTGAAATCACCTTTAATAAAGGTTATATCTCCAGTACCTTGTGTTACATTTTATGGCACACATGACCCAGCCCAACAAAGTGACATTTTTGTCAGATCTGGCTCTCATAACAAATGAGTTCAACACCTCTGCTCTTAACTGCTACACTACACTGGCTCTTAGAACACAAGAAGGCAAAGCATAGCTTGATTGTTTCACATGTCTAAAAGGTTTGAGTTCAGACTACATGAGTGCACATGAAAATGCCTTTGTCCCAAGTCAGACCCTTGGTCCATCTCGGTCAGTACCGTCCCCTCTGATTAGTAGCAGCCCCCTGTGGTCTCAGATAGAAAGAGCTTTCACATCACCTATATGACCTGATGCTTTTAACTGGAGACAGGAGCTGATACAAAGCAGATACTCTGCGGCTGAAACACAGGACCCTGAAATGTCCTTTTTACACATAAAAATTCAATTCTAACCCTTTTATTGCTGAAAATAAACACAAAGTTAAAGTACTTGAACCGCTATCCCTGAATCAGGACATGTAATAAAAGACTTATATACATATATAGCTTTTCAAACTTGACAATGAAAGCTCCATTTCCAGTCACAAAAAGTAAAGTGGTCCTTGTCATTCAAAGATAGTATACTTCTGGTTACCAGGAGCTGGTGACAAACAAGAGAGGAGGGCTACTTCCACCAGGACGTGCTTGGAGCTTCACAGACCAGGTATTGCTGAAGGCAGAGTCCTGGAGTCAGGAGATCTTTGGTTATGTCTAACATGGCAATCCTTACAACCGTGGCACTCACTCCATGGCTACTGGACAGCTACATTTGCACTTATCATCAATGAGAAGAGCCACATTTACTTCCACCCTGGCATGAGATCTGCACCTCAAGGAGGTTCACCTCTTACCCTTTCCCCCAGCAATGATTGCTTCAAGGAGGGAACCAACTGTTAACCAAAAATCCTACCAGGCAAGGGCACTGCCCACTTTCCTGAAGCATGAGGCAGGTGTCCCATTGGGGAATGGTGCTCAGAAGAGCCGTTGGTGTCATGTCAAAGAGTCACATTTGGCTCCCAAGCCACTGAGTGAGTACCACTGCTGTACAATTTTGTAATCTGTAAATTTATGAAAGCATGGTGGCTAAGGCATTGATCTGCAAACCACGAAGTCCCTGGTTGGAATCTTGACCTTGCCATGAATATACTAGGCAGACTTTGGTAAGCCACTCTCACACACACAACCTCAGACTTCCCTGTCTGCAATATGGGAACAAAAACACTGATTGATCTTTCAGGTTTGCTGTGAAAATTCCAAGGAGACAATATAATGTGTGGCAGGATGGGTTGTGCAAGACAACACACAAGCATGTGAAGCTGCCTTATACTGAATCAGACAACTGGTCTATCAAAATTGGTAGTGTTTATTCTGACCGGCAACACCTCTCCAGGGTCTCAGGTTAAAGATCATAAGAACGTAAGAGAAGCTAATGTTGGATCAGACCACTGGCCCATCCAGTCCAACACTCTGTCACACCGTGGCCAAAAATACCAGGTGCCATCAGGAGGTCCAGCAGTGGGGCCAGGACACTAGAAGCCCTCCCACTGTTGCCCCCCAAGCACCAAGAATGCAGAGCATCACTTGCCCCAGACTGAGAGTTCTATCTATACCTTGTGGCTAAAAGCCACTGATGGATCTCTGCTCCATATGTTTATCCAATTCCCTCTTGAAGCCGTCCATGCTTGTAGCTGCCACCACCTCCTGTGGCAGTGAATTCCATGTGTCAATCACTTTTTGGATGAAGTACTTCCTTTTATCCATTCTAACCCAACTGCTCAGCAATTTCATGGAGTGCCCATGAGTTCTTGTATTATGAGAAAGGGAGAAAAGTATTCTTTCTCTACCTCCTCTATCCAATGCATAATCCTGTAAACCTCAATCATGTCACCCCTCAGCCATTGTTTCTCCAAGCTAAAGAGCCCCAAGAGCTTTAACCTTTCTTCCTAGGGAAAGTGTTCCAACCCTTTTATCATTCTAGTTGCCTTTTTCTGCACTTTTTCCAATGCTATAATATCCTTTCTGAGGTGTGGTGACCAGAATTGTACACAGATCTTTTTGACAACAGATGCCCAGGATTGAACTTGGGGCCTCCTGCATCAGTGGATTTCCCAGCAGATGCTCCACTCCCATTGCGCTAGGGCCCCATGCCTGCTCTATTAAAGGATGTGAAATTTACCCACCTGGCCCATCTCCCAAGTTACCTGGCCTTAATGAGGAGTTCAGCTTCTCTGCCTCACTCCACCAACAGCAGATATAAAACAGCAACCTTCTGCTGCCATCAGAAGCTTGTCTACAGATGCTGATTGAGTCCTTGAGGAAACGAAACTGTCTCTTTAGATTCTTTAGAAGGCGTTTCCTAGCCACAGTCAGAATACAAAATATATGTGCTGCCTTTTGCGTCTGTGCAATCAGCAGCTTTCTTCATCACACACTAGGCAGCCATCCAGTTGCTGCTATTGGTGCATCTTTCAGAACTAAGAGGCAAGGTATGGTGACACATAACATACAAACAGTTTATATTATTTCCTGGATAAGGTGATGCCTTCCCCTACCTCTGAACCACAGAGCTCAACCACAGAGCTCAACCAGCAGAACAAGAACCTACATTAAAGTATTTGCAATCCGACACTTAGATTCCTCCCCCCCCCCCCGCCCCGACCCCTGCAAATGGGCAAACCAGGGAGCCACCACAAAGGAGCAAAGCATCTGATTTGACAATATTTTTCCTAGGCTCTTTTGAGGGAGCTGGTCAGGCTAGGAATTGTGTGTGAGGGGGGTGGAGGGAATCAGGTGGATGATACAAGGGGGGAAACAGCTTCATTCTGGATTGATGCCTTCTCATGTACTCAACTCATCGTTGTGCGAACAGTCATACATAAAATATTTGCAAGCCAATGCAGAGATTTTAGAACACCCACTAAGAAGCAAACATTTTTTTCAAGCGTTTGGAAGGTGCGGTGTGTGATCCATGAGCAAACTGCAATTCAAGTATAGGAGTGATCATCAGCAAAAGCACGGCTGACGCTGCCCACCAAAGGCAGGGTACAAAATAAACAATACTGACTACTTTTTGTACTGATTATTTTTTGCTAGGCCAGTGTGGGATGGCACAGCACTGTCACACAAGGGTTAACTGGCCTGTTGTGCCGAAAAGCAGAGACTCTCCGCTGCTAGAATTCCACCAGCACTCGCACAAATCAAACAGGTCAGCAGAACACTGGTCAACCCCCTATACATGTTTTTTTAAAAGGTCTGAATTCACTACAACCTTTAAAATATCCAAAGGCAAGGAGTCTGCATCATGATCATCATGTGTAAGTATGGTAAAAACGCCCACAACAGCAAAATAAAGTTGATGCAAACTGCAACCAATTAAAAACAAAACAAAACAGCCAAGCCAATTGATTCCTATGTATTTCCAATGTGACCTTCTGCACAGCATAAGTCGCTCCCCCACCCACGCAGCCAGCTAAATAAGAGTTCACCTTAAGCAGTGTTTGCAGTGCTTCCATCATGGAGGCACTCCCAGGCACAACATAGGAGGATGGTAGAGAGAGATTTTGTTTGTTTTCTCCCAGAAAAAAGAGGCTATTCCATCCCAGGCAATCAGTTGGGACAGGCACATAAGTGCCATTTGGGCAAAAGACCGTTTTTATTACGCTGCGGCAGCAAGCCAGAAACCAATCTGGGAGGTTGGTACTAGAAAGAAAGACCGAATGGGTGTTCTGTTAGACATTTTTTAGAATGCCTGAGCCACGCTCAGAGTTCTTTGCTTTGGCTTCTCCAAAGAGAATGGTACCAACATGGCCTCAAAAGGCTTGCAAAAATATGTAGCATTAGTCTGATGGTTATCACACACACACACACATGTTTATGTCTTATAAAACCACTCTTCTTATGCTCAGAGGGAAGGTAACATGGTATAGTCTGATCTTGTCAGATCATGGAAGCTAAGCAGGGTCAGTACTTGAGTGGGAGACCAACAAGGAAGACTCTGCAGAGGAAGGCAATGGCAAGCCACTTCTGCTTCTCACTTGCCTTGAAAGCCACTTGATGGGGTTGCTGTGAGTCAGTTGCCACCTGATGATACTTAGGTATGTATTGCTCAGAAGCAATTCTGAGGTATGTATTGCTCAGAAGCATTCTGTCCTTTTCGTATTGTATTTCTATGTCAGGTCTTGGTGGAAGGTGGCAACCAATGCTCCCTTTAAGCTGTGGAGCCTTGTGAGCAAAAATCCAACTTTGTGAGCTACTGGCATCGAAGTTGTGAGTGAGTGATTTGGCTACTGCTTCAGTTGGTTTGCTTGGGGACCAACCTTCCTGAGCGAAGGCAAAAATGTGTGAGCCAGAGGCTAAAAAACTGTGAGTTAACCCACACTAGCTCAGCTTAGGGGGAACACTGGTGGCAACATTAACTGTTGATAACAACTCAGCTGAGTTTGCTTCTGGTTATTTCCACAGGCCCAATAAAATATGACTAGTGCTCTTGTCCCATGTGTCTCACTCTGTGACAACACTTCCATCTCTTAAAATGAAACGCAGCCTTGAGACTAGGGGAGAGGGAGAATTTGCTGGATTCAGACCAGCATCAGCATGCCTGGGCATCTCCCGGGGCGCAGCTGAGGACCTCCTGCCAAGCAGAAATTCTTGGACCGTCAGCTTCCACCAGGAACAGGGGACTGCACTGGGGATTCTTGCAATATCTTGGGGACAACCTCCCATTTCACACTGGCAATGATCCCTGGGGAGAATGGAGTAGGTGTCTTCTGTGCTGCTTTCAGCCTTGGCCATAGCCAGTGGGGCTTAAAGGAGCATGAAAGCATCGTAATGTGCACCCTCCTGCAGGAATGTGCGGTGTGTACATGTGCATATACATTTATGCACATGTGCATTCACATGAAGGGGCAGCAAGGCTTAGCAAGGAGCACTGCCCGGGAACCCCTAACGCACACAACTGACCCTCTTTTATGTTATGAACGATTCATTAATTTTACAGTTAAGGATGTGATATAACTTTAACGAAAAATGTTCATCTTCAAGCAGCGAGGGAGCTGTCCACCGGAAACCACTCTTGTAATGGACTGAGCAACCTTTCTGGATACTTTTAGTTGGGGGAGGGGAGCCAAGAAGCACAAAGGGGATTAAGGTCTCCACTTATTAAAGGGAAAATGCAATGACAGCATGACAAAACATACTACCAAAGTGCCTCCAAGGAGTCCCATCAGATGACAGACAATCTAACTCCAGAGATTCCTCAGTAGTCCTTGGAATAAATCCCCCCCTCCCTCCCTGCCAGAGCATCCACCTCTCAGGGAGCCGTTTCATAGATTTCCCTTTGATGTCTGCATTTGACCAATTACCCTGGCCGCAGCACATTCCTTTGATAGCTTTATTTAGGCCCAAACTTGTTATCAATCCGGCCAATAGCCACAAATCACCAAGGCCAAAGTGTGTGTGTTCCTCCCCCCCCCCATTTCGGAGATCAACTCATGCTCACGGTATGGCTTGGGAGGCAGCAGAAATGTTAGTGACTCCGGGACTTAGCAGAAATGGCATTTCATTTCCTCAGCTCCTGGTGTTTGGCCTTGTCTGAGGCAACCGCCATCATTCATCTTCTGGCACTCTGGGGCAGGCTGGATGCTTTTCGGCACTGTTTGTTTGTAGATCTTTGTCTCCATAAAACCATTAGGGGAGACAATGGGGTCCGACCTCTGGGGAAAGCCACACAGGAGATTGGTTCTGAGGTCAGGGCAGATAAATAACAAACCGGGATATCTTCTGCACCCACAATCAACATAGCTGTTTGCTTGCCTCGGAGACCTTTGCTCTATGAAAAGATACGCTGAAGAAACCTGTCAGGAATGCTGTCCAGGGAGTCACCAGAAAGAGTTTATAAAACCAGAGCAGAATGGACTTTATTGATGGAGCACTGGTTTGCTTCTAAGATTTGTTTGAAAGCAGCCAGAGCAAGGTCATGGCAGAGAAAGATCTGAATAGGGAAGATTCTTTCAAACACCTCAACCAACCATGAACACAAGGCATAACTCAGATTCCTAGCGACCATAAAATGTTTGCAGGGGTGATTAATATTCAAGTTAAACTCTCAGAAGTGCACTCTAAACAATGTGTGTCTAGAATTCCAGTCCAAATTTGTGTTGCTTCCACTTCTAATAAAACACACACACACAAATCTATTTCAAAACCTTGAAACCATGACAATCTCCAAGCTCTCGAGGTGGTAAGAAGTTGTGTTTGCAGAATTGCTCTTGAACCACAGGAGCACATGCTTCAGCATTTCACTGATGAAAATAAGGACACTTTTATAATTACAAAACTCTGAACACCGCCCCCTCCCCTCCAGGATAATACATCAAAGGCAGCTTTGTACTGTCTCCTGTGTTTATTTATTCTGCAATTTGAAGCGGGGCACATTAGAGCACCAAACTGCACCTTATACCAAGGATCAGATTGCAGATCCCCAAATATATCATTTAGCCTTGAAAAGGGAGTGTGTGTTTGTGTGTGTGTGCATGCATGCACGTGTGTGCTCTAAAGATAAGATGCTTCAGCTACTTGCTCAGAGTTCCTTCATACCCACAGGAAATGGCTGAAAAATGAAGAATTCTGGTGTACATGTTTAAAAACCATCTCCCAAAGACAACTAGACATGCAAGGCACCAGATGACAAGCACTGTCCCTGGCCAACAGGGAGACTTGGAGCATAGACAGATGCTCTGCATAGGATTTCCATGTCCTAAACTATTTCCTATTCCACCAGGGCCCCGAGTCACAAATCTCCCCCCCCCCTTTACTGCTGCCAAACTGCACTTTACTACCAACCCAAATCCTACCAAAGAACTCCAACATCTGCAAAAAAAAAAAAACAAACCCCGGAGTTTGAAGTTATAGCTAGGCTAGGCAACACACCAAAGATCCATGATCTTTGCAATCCTACACAAAGCTACACCCTTCGAAGACTCCAGTGGACTTAAAAGGATATAGCTCTGCTTAGGAAAGAAGCATGACTAGAGGAGACATCATCGTGTTACTGGAGATGTTCAAGCATTTGGTCCAAGCTCATAGAGTTTTGGCCCAATGTTAGAGTAACGATGAAGAAACAGTGTTAAGGGTGTCATCGGTGGCAAGGTGAAGTTACTGCTGGTTGCTCCAGAAGTGATGTTACTTTATCACCACTGACACCGACCAGCTCCCGTTCCCTCATTTTTCTCTTCCTGCTCAGCTGAGCAACAATGGGAATGGCCCCTGGGGGCGGGAGACATCTGGCTGAAGCAGGAGACCTGGTACCCCTAAACACACCTCACCGGCAAATTGGCAAAACAGTCCAAAGCTTTTCCAGTCTGGAAAATTTCTTTTCCCACTGGTGATTTCCACATGAGGACAGCTTTTATGTAGTTCCCCTGTTGCTGCTGCGACTGCTATTGCAGCACAGCATCCACAGGACAATCACATAGGAGGTTTCCCTGGTAGGTTTTCCTTTAATCAGCTGTTTAATAGAGTTATGCCAACATACCATTATACCAAAATATGCCTCAGGTTCTCTGAGTTCCCAGCTTTCTTTTTTTTAAAGTAAGTCTCTAGCCCTTTTCCTTGCTGAGATATATGGAAAGAAGCCCATCTCCACAACTAAATGGGATAGAGACTTACCTAAAAAAAAGAAGAAGAAGCTGGAAGCTCAGAGAGCCTGATGCGTATTTTAGTCTGACAGTATGTCTTTTTTTTTTTTTTTTTTTTCTGGTTTGAGCAACTGTGTTTATTACTTCCTTTTGTATGAATTCTATAAATACGCCCAATGGCTACGGAAGCTGCAGTCCTCCAGAGAAGGCAGAGTGCAAGGACGGCCACGAGCAGCAGCTACCAGGGGGGCACACTCTGCCTCACCTCAGGCGATTACAACGGGCCTCTCTCCAGAACGAGCGCAACGTTAGGCCCTGGTGAGATTCAAGAGAGCAGAAAGGGAGGGGGGAGGGAGTAGGAGGGCGCCAGCTCAAGCTTCGAACTCAAACTCGAAGTATTGGGGATCAAAATAATGGATGCGGACGTAGCCGTCCTCGCCCCCGCTGCTGTAGCTCTTCCCATCAGGGTGGAAAGCAACACTGTTAATGGGCCCAAAATGGCCCTTGACTCTTCCAAACTCCTCCTCGATGCCCAAATGGAAGAACCTGGCCTCGAACTTGCCAATCCTAGTGGAAGTAGTTGTCACGTCCATGGCTTCCTGGCCACCACCTAACACCACGTGATCAAAGATGGGGGACAGCGCGGCTGAATTTACTGGCCGCTCAGTCCGGAATGTCTTCAGGTGATCGAGCGTCGTGGAGTCAAACAGCTTGGCTGTGTTGTCCTTGGAAGCCGTGATGAACATGGTCATGTCTCGGGAAGTTTGGATGTCATTGATCTGTTTCGTATGCTCCTTGACGTTCATGAGAACCTCCCCGGACTTTGCACTGAATTGGTTCAGTTCTCCGTTTTCATGCCCCACAATGATGAATTCCCCAAGAGGCCCCCACACAGCACTGGTGATTTTGGAGTCACTGCATGGAATCTTCATATAGGGCTCATTGCTCTCAATCTGGCTGGAGTCCCGCAGGTCAAAGAAGCTGACAAAACACTGGTAGCCCATCTGCTTGTCTGTGGAAAACATGATGATGTTTCCTCCGAAGTCAAAGCCGCAGGTTCGGACAGCGGAGTTGGTCTTGACCAGAGCCAGCTGCTTGCCTGTTTCGCAGTCCCAGAGACGACAACTGTTGTCTGCAGAGCCGGTCAGCACGTGCCTCGTGTCCCAGTCAGCATCAACACACCAGACTGCTCCAGTATGTCCGTTGTATGTGCCGAGCCTCTCGCCGTTGACAGCATACCAAACATTGACAATTGGATCTTTGGCCACTGTGAACAACAAGTCACCTTCCCTGTTATATTTGATCTGAGTAATCGACCTCTCGTGGCCCTGAAGCAGGATAGGTTTCATTGCTGCAGTAAGGAAGGGCCGGCAACAACCTAAGGAAGGGCCGGCAACAACCGCCACAGTATGTCAATATGATGCTATGAAATCGCTGATCTATAAAATTAAAAGAAAAACCCCCTGCAGCAGGGAGAGAACATGGCTACCATGGCTGCTGTGTGGGCAGGACCAGGACAATCCTCACTAGGCACACTGCAACCACCCAAGCTGTACGGTGATCTTTCCCAAAATGTCAGAGCAAAACAGGTTTGAGAAAGGATGGACAAAAGATAGAGAAAGCCCTGGAGGTGCACAAATGCACCACAATCCTGGGGGGGGGGGGGGGGCAGGTTACAACAAAATCAAAACAGTTTCCAAACAGTGTCAAACTCAGGGCAAATAACCTGTGCGGAAACACCCAATGTCCTTAAGCTGGAACTCTGTCACAGCAACATTAGGTTCTTGTGGTGTATGTGCACAACTCCCACCTACTCCCAGGTTACACACAGGTAACAGGCAACTGGAGATGGAGCCCTGTGCCCGGCGAGTTTCTCTCCCATTGCAGGTGAATTTGATCAAGTGGCAGGTGACTCCAAGCCACCTTAACAGGCTTCTCTTCACGCATTTGCCTAACTAATTTTGTTAAGCAAACACTCCAAATCCCTGCCAATGAATAAGATTAGCCGAAACATTTCTATTCTCTTTCGGTATGGATATTTACTGTTTAAATTAACATGACCGTAGGGGAGTGTGAAGGAAACCACGGCACCAAGAAGAATAAGTTATAAATCGACAGGAAGTGTTTTAGAGCACTTTTATGACATTTTTCTTCTGGCCATCCTTCAAGGAGCTCAGGGCAGCCTATATGGTTTTATCCTCACAAAAAAAAACCCTGGGCAGGCCGAGCCGAGAAAGAGTGACAGGTCCAGTGTCACCCCAGGGAGTTTCATGGCTGGAGATCTGAACTTGGGCCTCCCAAGCTTAGCTATCATAGCACGTATGTACAGCAGCTATTCACATTCCCAGCCACACGTTTGTATCAACGGCAGGTGCTGATCATACTGACTGCACAGCAGGAACATTTCCTATAACATCTTGAATGTTCTACTGAAAAGGAAGGAAGGTTTTTTGCATTGTTCCTATGAGCACATACCAAACTTTGTTCACTAGTCATTCCTTCTTCCTGGGGAAGTCTGAGGCTTGTAGTTCTAAAGGAAGAAGCTAGTGGCTACTATCTTGTTAGAAGCCCATTCTGGGTGTTCTTATTTTTGAGGAGCGGGAGGTGGACAGGGCTTTCTCAGTAGTAGCACTGTGTTTATGATACTCTCTCCCTTTGTGTATGCATCTGGTGGTTATCTTAATGGATCTCTCTATTTTACTTATTTAGAAAAACTGTGTGCTGCCTCTCCCAGCCTGCTTGAGGTGGCTTACAAAAATAAAAACCAATAATAAAACAAGATAATCATAATAATTATGCCAATAAAAACCACCACTAAAGGCATGACAAGGCATTAAAGCACAGGACACCAAGCAGTCTAGAATATTAACAAAAACAGCCCCCAGCTAGGACCAGACCATAAAACAGCTCTCAAAAAATGGAACCTCCTAGTGAACCACTTAGCCTGAGTAAAGATGAATGTTTCAGCCTGGGACCTAAAAGAAAGGACAGCAGGTGCTAGGTAAGCCTGAAAGGGGAAGCAGCAAGGTGCCACCACCAAAAAATCCCGGTCCTCTGTTCTCCACCCACCTAACCTCTGCAAGTTGGGGGCACAGGCCGCAGGATGTCAACTGGCAGGCTGGACAGTGTGGGAGAAGGCGTTCCTTCAAGCACCATGGTCCCAGCCCATTTAGGGCCTATAAGGTAAGAACCAGCACTCTGAACTGTGCTCAGAAACAGATGGGTGGTCAAATGTTTTATGGACAAACATGACAAAAAGTTGGGAATTGATTTGCCTAGCATTTTAAAACGTATATTAGAAGGATGAGAACGCCCTGTCTATTGCCACAGATTCAGATCAGTGCAACAGTATGGATGAAGAGGAAAGTTTAACCAAACATGCCCCTGAACTGTTATTAGCCTATCTTTTGGCCCGTCTGAGTGGGAAAAAATATAGGTTTCAATCAGGAAAATGATGTGTGTGGTAGGGAAAAGGTTAGATCTTCTTTCATCCCCTGCACTGCAGACCCTATATGAATGAGCCTCCCACACACACACACATGCACACACACTACAGTCTGTCCACAGCTCTCTCAGCATCTTGTCTGGCACTTGAGCACCCAGATAAAAACACTTGGGATCTGGCTGATCCGATTGCAAACCAATGGATGGCTAGATCGGTTTTGTAGCTATTTTTATCTTTTGACGGGTTGCGTGGCAGGTTATACTATTGCTTGATTTACTGCATTTTAAATATGTTGAAATCTGCTTCAAAAACTTCCGCTTGTAAACAGGCTGTAAATAGGCTATAAATATTTCAATCAAACCAGCGCCTGAACAGGGAACCCTCAATGACACACCAAACCACAGACCTCATGCCTAACCACAGTTAAGCTTCCTCAGTCACATGTACAGTGTATGCTGCGAACCCAGAAGCAGTGTGGCATATTAGTACTTTTCCCACTTGGAGACCTGATTTATAACTCACTTTTTCCCCACAGCGGGGTTCCAAATCAGCTTACAATGCCATTCCCCTGGAGGATGCTGGTTAATCCATATAAGCCTCCTAAGTACAGGGTCTTTCCTTGAGGATGAGGATGAACTGGGTGGGGGTTTTTTACCCCTAGGATTTTAAGGCAGAAAGAGCGCTAATCTCCCTTAGGCAGCGAATTGGGCTGGCTGCTGAGCAAAATGGATCGGCATGCCATTGTTTGGGGAGGGGCAGGGGCTCAGGGGTTAGAGCATTTGCTTTGCATGCAGGAGGTTCCATGTTCAACCCCCAGCATCTCCAGATTTTTTTAAAAAAAGGATTCAGTAATAGGCAATGCAAAAGACCTCAGCCTGACATCTTGGAGTAAAGGTAAAGGTTTCCCTTGCTCGAAAGCCAGTCGAATCTGACTCTAGGGGATGGTGCTCATCTCTGTTTCCAAGCCAAAGAGCCAGCACTGTCCAAAGATTTTCTGTCGTCATGTGGCCAGCATGATTAAATGCCAAGGTGCACAGAATGCTGTTACCTTTCCACTAAAGCCGTATCTATTTATCTACTAGCAATTTCTTGCTTTCGAACTGCTAGGGTGGCAGGAGTCATCTTGGAGACCTGCTGCCAATCAGAGCAGACAACACTAAACTGGAAAGACCAGTGGTCTGACTTGGCATAGGGTAGCTTCATGTGACTGGCTGAAATGGCTGTATGGAATGAGACAGCTAAGGAGGAGGAGAAGACTGTGGCTGACCAGACATTCTGTAGCCAGATGGTGACTAGCTTGAACTAAGAGACCAAAACTGTTTAGCGTTGCATGCATACTTTATTTCCCTATACATCCTGCATCTGTCAATTTATTTTCGAATTTAATTCTTTGACAAACAAATGAGTGATTCCCTATCTTGACCCTACCAATCATGACCATACCAACCATACCAGAACAAAGTCTGCAACGAGAAGCAATTCCAGGGAGACCAGCTGGAGCTAGGAATGGTGACCTAGCCAATGGCAGCACCAATACAACATAGCTGGGATAAGAGGGTTACACTATAGGAGAATACAAAGAGCTTTGGCCCCTTCCAAGCCCCCCACACTCTGTCACAAAAGAGAAGGCACAGTTTGCACCATCCAAAGTTTTCCAGGAAGATTTGCTCCAAGTTCAGCTCAGCTTTAATAAATACGTTCTTTGAAATTGCTTTGGAAGTGCTTGCCACAGACCGGATCCCAGGAACACGCACCGTCAAACTAAATTATACATGAAACATTAGTGACTTAAAAAACAAAATTACTCCCCTTCAAGGCTTCTGGGATGCCAGCACTCGTTAGCAGAAGTCTAAATAACCAAGCAGTATTCTGGTCTTGCAAGATCAGGTCCAACTCCATACCATACTTAGTCTCAGGACTGTATACAAGGGACGCATTTATCACCCTTCCTCCCCCCCAAACACATACACACATACACAGAGTTGCCCAACAACAATGAATCAAAACACACAGCAGCTGCAGCACCATAAAAAAGGAAAAGGCAGAAATCCAACAGATTCAGGAGATGGGGGGGGCTGTGGCTCAGTGGCAGAGCACCTGCTTGGCATGCAGAAGGTCCCAGGTTCAATCCCCGGTATCTCCAGTTAAAAGATCTGGCAGTAGGTGACGTGAAAGGCCTCTGCCTGAGACCCTGGAGAGCCGCTGCCAGTCTGAGTAGACAATACTTTGATGGACCAAGGGTCTGATTCAGTATAAGGCAGTTTCATGTCTTCCTGACTCAAATACTGACTTCATATAAAGATTTGCTCTTCTACTAGGGCACAAATCAAAAGCACAACTTGCAAGTGGAGTGACTTCTGTTCTCCCTTGCCCCAAACAACAGCTTACAGGCCTACCAGCTGGAACAGAAGATGAAGATCTAAACTGCTCAAGAGCTCTCTATGTGGGGCTGCCTCTGAAACCAGTCCAGAAGCTTCAAAAAGTGCAAAATCCAGCAGCCAGATTGCCAACTGGCATTACTTGCAGAGATGGTATTTTGCCAACTGCACTGGCTGCCTCTTTCCTTCTGAGCCCAATTCAAAGGGCTTCAGCGCCTTACACAGCTTGGGACCAGGATACCCAAAGCATTGCCCCCTCCCGTATATATCTATCTGACTGCCAATTAACAGCTCTGTCCCAAGCTCTGCTCTGTCTGCCCCTGTTACCAGAGGCAAGAGGAGCCGTCAAAAGAGGGAGGGCCTTCTGAACTGCAGCACCCCGGCTACACAAGGCCTCACTCCATCTACTGAACTAGTGCAAAACTTGCTAAGCTTCAGTCATTAGGAAAAAACTTATTTTATCCTGGCATTTTCAGTCTGTACTCTTTTTGTGTGTGAGGAGATATTACTTGTTGATTCCAATGTATACTGGGATTTGTAAGCCGCTCTGAGAGACTGAGGTCCGTGGTTTGTAATTTTTTAGTTAATCAGAATACCTTTGTCTCCTGCCCCTGTTGGGTTTCTGTCCTTTCCCAACAGCAGTGAGTAGGACGCGTATGGCTTTGTAGGGCATCGCTTAAGTCAAACAGAAGTCTTCTTAAAATGACCAGAGTTCTACTTACTGGCTACCTCCAGAGATGCGTTCCTGCTGACAGCCTCACCCAGGTAGTTCCTGGCTACACACACGTACACCCCTTCGTCGGGTTTGCTCCTTCTTCCGTGCACGATGCGCAGAAAGAAAAGGGAGCCTCTCGGCAGCAACATGCGGTGGGACCGAGGGTCTTCTCGGTCTGTTTCAACTCGCTCCCCATCCTTGTACCACTCGATGATCGGAGTGGGCCGTCCTTCCGCTTTGCAGTTCAACGTCGCCGGCTCCCCTTTGGACACGATGAGGTCAGAAGGGTGCTCTACAATCCGCGGAGAAAAGTCTTCAAGGCGTGGGCGAGAGCCTGAGATACAAAAGGTGGAGATGAGGAAAGGTTATAGAACGTATATCAGAAGCCACAAGCAGGTGAAGATGGCAAGTGAAGAGACATCGTGACAGAGGAGGAGGGGTGTATTGGTCTAATGAAAAGTACATCAGTGTTCCAGTGTTCTCCTTGAAACACTGTTATGCTAAGACCATTACAAAAGCCAGGCTGAATTAGGTTAAAAGGTAATCTGCAGTGCAATCTTGGACAGAGTTTCACTCTTCCAGGGCCTTAGGAGGGTGTAACTCTTAACCATTGTACTGCTATCCCAATATTCTATTTTCCACAGTAGTTAGCCAGATTTTACTGAGGTCCACCAACAGGTCATAATGGAAATAGCATATACCCCATAACTGCCCCCAAGCAATTGGCATTAAGTTGCTGCTGCACCTGGAAGCCCTATTTAACCACTACAGAGAGCGGCCACCAACAGCTCTACAGAGACCAGCCATCCTGTCTCACTTCGTATTTGCCAGAAAAGCTACCATTAAAAGTAAACACAGTCTGACATGCAATAAGAGTCAGAAGTCTATACAACGTCCACGGACACTCTGGAGACTGCTGCTATGGGAAGGGGCCACCAGCGGTATATTTTCATCAGGCACGAGGGATCCCCTGAGAAGTTATTCTTCCAGACTTTACTGAGGCCACGCCAAGCCAATCACCCAAAGATCAGAGTCAGAATCAAAGGTATCATTGCACTGAGTTTAAGGGAGAAATAAGGCACGGAAGCAGGTGTGCATTCTCTCTCAAAGTGTGCAACCCGAGAAGGAAGGTGCTGGCCACGTAGCAACAGCAGCCAAATCTAAAAAACAAACTCCTTAAAAGACAGTTATTTGTACAGAATGCCACTGAACGGTCCTAACAGAGAGTGGCAAAAACAGGCATGTCTTGATTTTAAAAGTCATTTTAAAGACACATTTTGCAGCTGAAAAATCAATGCAGTGTAATGGTTGGAATGCCAGGCTGGAGCCCTGGGGATCTGGACTCAAATCTAATTCCACTGTATAGCTCTTGGGGGGGGGGGGTTCCAGCCTCACCCCACCACTGTGAGGATAAAACTGAAAGGGGGACCACGTAGGATGTCCCTGACCCCCTTGGAGGTTGGACACCTGCACACCAGTTGCAGAGTCCCCCTTTAAAACACCTGTAAACAATGAGAGGTCCAATCTCTCCCTGGTGTCTACTCATCTGCATTGCAAAGAGAAAATCTGCAATCTATATCCATGTTGCTTCATAACAGATACATATACTTGGTACTGCTCTGACATTTAAATCTGTGCAGAAAACATCCCATAAAAAGTGGACCTTGAGGAGGTAACATTAAAGACCCACTGGCTGAGACTTGCCAATATCTGCTCACGTAACAAACCTCATCCAGTCTCCAGAGTAGAGCAAGGTACCTGGATTTTCTCCGGGTCTAGCTACAGCACAGCCAAGCAGTGGCATTTGGACTCAGGAAAGGGTCCGCTCTTAATTTCAGGGCTGCCTGTGATGAGTCCCAGCACCTCCCTTGGGTTGTCTGCGCATAAAAATGAACCTCATAAGCGGCAGCCTCCAATAAGAAAAATGAGGCTCCAGGCAGCTATATAAACGCAGGAAGTAAAGAATCAGACAGAATTAATCCTTTTAATCATGGGCGAAAGCCTCTGGGAACTGCCCCGAGACTATTTCAGCACCTTAGACAGAGCACAGGGTACCGTTGGCCACCTGATTCCACCTCGGCTTTCACGTACACTAGAAAGGAGAGAACCTCTTGCCCTGCCTTCGGAAAGGACATGCTTCAGGGGCACTACGGGGAGACGACGTAACATCGAAAATGTGATCACAATTCCGGAGGGGCTGCCATGTTAGTCAGCTATAAGAAAAGACGAGCCTTGTTACACCTTGAAAACTAACACTGTTCTGGTATCACAAGCAGTAGTTGTGGATCTGAGCCCACGTCGTCAGATGCATGAAGTGAACTCTCAGGCAGCAACAGCTAACCAGCTTTCACAATTGAGTCTCCTACCTAATTTTAGGGCACAGCTCTACCAGTGTTCCCTCTAAGCTAAGTTAGTGTGAGCTAGCTCAGTTTTTTAGCCTCCAGCTCACACATTTTTGTCTCGGCTCAGGGAGGATGGCTCCAGAGCAAACTAATTGATGCAGCAGTCAGATTGCTCGCTCACAACTTTAATGCCAGTAACTCACCAAGTAGAATTTTTGCTCACAAGACTCCACAGCTTAGAGGGAGCATTGATCTCTACTACGGATTTAAATTTAACTGCCATGGCTTTCCCCCAAGGACTGCCAGGAACTGTAGTGCTGTGGTAGAATCGGGGCTCTCTAACGGAACGTTTTGTATCTTCTGCAGGACTTCAGCAGCAGTAAAACCAGTTTGGGTCTGCAGTGTGTAGCGGTGGGTAACAGAGAAAGGTGGCTAAGGCAAGGATCTGGAAGCAGCCTACGTGCTTGGACATATTCTCTCAAAGTGAGATGCTTGCATTCGAGTCTCATGATAACATGTTTTGTGGCATGGAAACACCCCTGAGAGTTTTCAGAAGCATTCTCAGTTAACTGTACCTTTTGCAATGGAGGAAAAGCAACCCTAATATAATATAGATAGTTACTTAAAAGGGAAAGATTCACAAGGGGCAATTGGGAACCAGCTTGGCCATCCATTGCATATAGAGAAGAAGAAGAAGAGAAGAGATTGGATTTATACCCCGCCCTTCACTACCCAAGGGAGTCTCGGAGCGGCTTACAAACTCCTTTCCCTTCCCCTCCCCACAACAGACACCCTGTGAGGTAGGTGGGGTTGAGAGAGCTTTGAGACAACTGTCCTTGAGAGAACAGCTGGTACAGACAGAGCTATGGCTTGCCCGAGGTCATCCAGCAGGTGCAAGTGGAGGAGTGGGGTATCAAACCCGGTTCTCCCAGATTAGAGTCCACACACTTAACCACTACACCAAACTGGTGTAGGACAGGAAAATCATGCATCCTTTGGAATCCTTGCTAGCCTAAAAATTCCACCACATCGATTGTATATGCATCACCTCTGTATCTTAAAATAAGATACTGGGGACTTGGATCAGACACAAAACAAGAATGCTTTTCAGATGTAAATTTACCAGTAAGGATCCACAAACACAAGCTGTTTGGCAATCCTCTTTAATAATTGTGTGTCCAAACTAACCCAGAGAGACCGCTCCATTTAATCTGTTACGCCTTCCTCCTCAAACTTTGTTCCAGTGAACTCTCTAGAACCATTCAAGAGGTCAATGAACCTGACCTTAGAAGGTCAAAGAGACTCCCTCTTTGGATTTTCCCAAGACTCACAAGGAGAGCAAAGATAAACTCAATTAGGTGGGGGAAAGAAACCCACGAAAAATTAAGATGTTAAGTCGTACAGTGACATGTTGCTTCCCCACCCTGTGATCACAATGGGTTTCCTATGCATGAATGTTCTCGTGACAACAGCATACCCCTCACAAGTTCAGTGTGGCCAAGGAACAGAAGCTGGGTTTAATATCTGAGTAGCAAAGTCCACATTGTCTTTATGTTCCCTTATGGAAGGGTTCCATGCACCTTCTCTGGGACAAAGTCAAGAGGCTATAAGTAAGAATGCAAAAGATAGTACGTCCCATCAAAATTCCAGTACCAGAGACATTTCTAGATGTTGGTCATTTCTACAGAATCTTATGGTGTGCAAAGATTCTTATGCTTTTTATCCTTCTCAACTATCCCAGGAGGCCTTATTCCAAAGGGAGGCTAGCTGGTAAGAAGATGCCCAGAGTCTCATTTAAACACTGACTTCACAGCTTTAGGATCCTAACAATCTTACATCCCAAATCCTAGGCAAGACGAAGTTACCACCAAAAGTCTTGTCTATGGGAAACTTCCTTCCCGCCCTCTTCTCCAGCTGCCATTAGCCAGACGGACAACATGCATGACACTAAAAGCCTCCCCAGGACAACACCCCTTTAGCATTCTAGCAAAGTTGTAGCAAAATTTAGTGCTCTAGCTGCATTCTAGCAAAACGAGGGGGGGAAACATTCGACTCAAATAAATATCCTACAGAAAGATGCCCCAAAGAGGCCATAACTCAGTTAGTTCTGAATATTAAAAATACAAGATATTTCTTCTGGGGAGGAGAGAATATCCATTGGATGTTTTATTCATAATATATGTAGAAATAAGAAACCCCCTAGCCCTGGCCAGAATCTGAAAGCCTGTATCTCAAGTGAGGCCCTCCCATGAGGAATTAGAGAAGGATGATCTTCAGGCTTCCAGAGATCAATAACGCTGAAATCCTAAACTCTGATAAACTGGGTGGGTTATTGATTTGTTGACCTACCATTATGATGCCACTCAAGACCCTCCTGCCAGGACAGATTGACAGTTTTTCTTTTGACTGCTTCTTTTGTTCCGAGTCTTCATCTTTAATTTGTTTTTTTTTTATTAAGGAAAGCTACCTTAAAATACATTTTTCTATATAAAAGGGCAGCAGCTACAAAACATACATTCTGCACCAAGAGGTCTAGGAGGTTCAATCCCTGGCCTCCCAAGCAAAGAAGGACCTTGGATATTAGTCTTGGGAACGACCCTCTGCTCGGGAGCCTGTGGAGATGCTGACAGTCAGACACACACGCACGCACGCACGCACACACACACACATAAGGCTAGATTGAACTCTCCTCCATTTTATCCTCACAACAACCCTGTGATGCAGGCTAGGCTGAGAGGGCGTGACTTGCCCAAGGCCACCCAGCAAGCTTCCATGGCAGGGTAGGGATCTGAACTTGGGTCTCCTAGATCCACTGTACCACAATGGAGATTAAGCAACAGGCATTTTCACAGGGAGAGAGTATAAATGGGGTTTTGTTGCTGTTGTTTTTAAATCAAAAACCAAGCTGCCTGGAGCCACAAAGGAAAAGTAGACTACTGATATTTTAATAAGTGAATATATCAAGTAGATGCCAGATGAATATATTCGAGGAAGGATTTCCCTGTTTGGGTATCTCGTCTTTTTTTCTTACGCTACTCATCTGACCTATAGGTCTTAAGTAGTGTTTATCAAACATGACTGAGAATATGAAGAAGGAAGGAAGAATTCAGGCCAGAGAGGACTTGTATGTAAACAACAAAAACAGCTGTTTTCTTGTCAAGTTGCCCAAATTCTCATGGCCTGAACTAAAAACGTAGCTAAAATGAGTAAATTTTCTACTCTTGAGTCTGCTAATAGTTTAGGCTATAGAATATCTAATGAAGACTCTGTCCACTGTAATGTCTCACCTTGTTATACCAGGGACATTCAAATAAAACATGACATGGATTCGATAGCACCCAAGCCAAGCCACAGCCACAATATCTATTTGAGAAAGTTGTCAATATGCGGCCTTCAGAAACTGCAGAAGGCAGAACATTTAATCTTGCAAGCATAATTGCTCATCTGTACTTTGGAACTGTTCAGCTGAACAAATACATTGGAATTGTGAAGCTTGGGGAAACTTTTGGGTGTCTCAGCAAAACAGGGTCGGTCTCTGGTTGCCACCCACCCACCTAGCATGGGAAAGCAGCCCAGCAGGACTTCAGGAGACGACCTCTAAGTATGGTGGTGGAAAGTGTCATCAAGTCGCAGCTGTCTTATGGCAACCCCGTAGGGTTTTCAAGGCAAGAGACATTCAGAGGTGGTTTGACACTGCCTGCCTCTGTGTAGCAGCCCTGGACTTCTTTGGTGGTCTCCCATCCAAACACTAACCAGGTCAGTACTGCTAAGCTTCCAAGATCTGATGGGATCAAGCTAGCCTGGGCTACCCAGGTCAGGACTAATCTGTAAGTATAGGCAGGTTAATATAGAAAAAGAAGGTCCTTCTGCTACTCGTTAATCAAAATGCAGGGTGAGTGGGTGACTATGTATGTAAGTGCCGTTAAGTCGCAGCTTATTTATGGAGACCTCCCAGCAAGGCAAGTAAGAAGCAGAGGAGGTCTCCCATTGCCTTCCTCTTCAGAGCCTTCCTTGGTGGTCTCCCTTCCAAGTACCAACCCTGCTTAGCTTCCAAGATCTGATGGGATCATGCTATACCATGCTGCCTTCCTTCCGTATGGAAGCAAATGCCTGCTCCAGAGAGGGAAAGAGGACATATAAATACCCCCTCCGAAATCTGCACCCACTTGACCAGGCTGCATGAGGATTGTCAGCCTAAGTGCCTGACGCAATTGGAATCTCACACTCCATTACGATTCGATGGGTACAATGGTTTTCACCCACTAAACAATGGAGAAAGAAGTTACTAGAGGGGGGGGAAACAAATAGAGAACTGTTGTTCACAAAAAACTAAAGGACCTTTGAAGATTATTTTTAAAAAGGAGGAAAAGTTACACAGATGTTTAAAAAGAAAAGCAGCAGAGAGATCAGCATCGAAGAAGGGGGAAAAAACCACACACGTTTACTGTAATATATCTGGGGAAAATAGTCTTGCAGACAAGTCAATTGAATTGAGAAACTGGGCACTAGGGAATGCTGGCAGGCCAAGGTAGAAATTGGCAATAATTATGGAGCCAGCCGACAGGGTAGGACAACATGATAGGAATTCACAAGTATGTCAGAGTGCAGGTTTCAAGGTTGCAGAGAGATTACCTATGATTATGGAAAAAGGTGATTTTGCTGAAGAATGTCAAGAGAGGCTCCAAAATGCAAAGCAGACTGAAGGAGGTGGGCAACTGAAATATGCCATGCAGAGGTTGCTGAAAACACTTCCTCGTTGTGGCAGATCTTATCCCATAGATCAGGGGTCCCCAATTTTTTCTGAGCTTGTGGGCACCTTTGGAATTCTGACACAGAGTGCTGGGCGGGACCACAAAATGGCCACTGTGGGAAGCAGAGCCAGCCACAGAGGAAGCCCAAGTTCAGGGGATAAGAGGTGTAAATATTAAAAATACACTGGGAGTCAGAGACAGAATAAAACTAGCACTGTAGTAGCTCAGCTGTCTGCACAGCCAATCAGATCTCCAGTGAGCAACCAGAAGCCCTATTGGGCAAAAGCCCACCCGGCCCCACCCACTTTGTAAAAATACTTGGCAGTCTCCACGAAAGATGTTGGTGGGTGCCACAGTGACCCCAGGCTCTGTGTTGGGGTCACTGTGTGTGTGGGTGGGTGTTTATTTATTTATTTATTTATTTATTTCCCTGCCTTTCCCACAAAGGCAGGCTCAGGGCAGCTTACACGAAACAAAAGAGATTGGATTTATAACCTGCCCTTCACTCGGAGTCTCAGAGCAGCTTACAAACTCCTTCCCCTTCCCACAACAGGCACCCTATGAGGTAGGTGGGGCTGACAGAGTTCTTTCCAGAACTGTCCTTGAGAGAACAGCTCTGACAGAACTATGGCTTGCCCAAGGTCATCCAGCAGCTGCAAGTGGAGGAGTGGGGAATCAAACCCAGTTCTCCCAAATTAGAGTCCGCATACTTAAACCACTCCACCAAACTGGCTCTCAACAGGACAAGTATGGCATGTCAACCAACCACCCATTTGCTTCCTACGGTGCTCCTAAAATGGTATGACATGCAACTAAAGCAAGAAGATGAACCAGGGCCACTGGGAGATTTCTGAAGCGGTCCTCTGAATCACCCAGACCCCCTCTTGAACCAGGTGTTTGGGCATCAAACTGGCAGCACCCAGAAGAGTGCAGGAAAGGCAAACACAATTTCCCCCTATCTTAGTCCACCCAGCTGCCACGCCGTCTCTTTATCTGCTGGCAAATTTCATCAGCTGCGGTCCCGGCTGGCCTTCTTCCAGGCTAGATCCAGGGACCCTCCCAGAGGTTTCAGGTGAAGAGGCTTGTTCGTTCGTACAGGAGATGGTCCCAAGCTTGCCCGCTCCCCCTGCTAATTCCTTCCCATGCCCCCTTTGCAATACTACCCCTTCCCCACCCCACAAGACAAACAGCTTCTGGTGTTAATAGCCCAAGTCTCTTTGGCATTCAAATCAGGTGGCTGCCTCCTGCCAGGCGCTGCACTTCAAGGGCTGTCAGAGCGAGGAATCCCAGCTGGCTGCAGCAGGCGCTGGCGGCTGCTCCTTCCCAAGGGGGACACGACCCGACCCTTCAGCTGGAAAGCCCAGGGAGGAAAAGGGGAGAGGCTCTCCCCAGCCTGGGCTTCGCCTTTCAAGACATTAACATTAGGGAAGGGGGCAAGACTAAATATTTACTCAAAGCAATTTTTTTTGGCTTTGTGGAGTGGCTGCGACTGCCTGGCCCATTCCTCCGGGGTGGGAGGCTCAATAATGTACACAGCATCTTGCAAGGCATCCTGCAGAGAGGAACACGAGAAGCAGCGGGGTTCAAAGGCAGCCACTCTGGTAGCTCTGGAAGGAGAAGCCATTACAGCCGTCTGCTCCGAGGCCCATCCTAGTTCAAGAGCCGGGTGGGTCATAGGGGGGCATTCAAGTGGGCTTTGTGGTTGCCCAGCTTTGCAGCAGCCGCTACCATCAGAAGAAAGAAGAAGAGGGAATCAGGGAGGATGCAAGTGGAGTTGGAGTTGGAGGTATGTGCAGCGCAGTGCAGGAAGGAAGTGGAGGCAGAGGACAAAAAACGAATGCTGTTGGGAAGAAACCAATTTACCATCTCTCGAGAGTTTCCTCTTGTTGGTCCCGCTTCCCCTCAGGTAGCCAATTGGCTCCTGTTGCTAATGCATAATCTTCCTCCGCTTATATTTACGGATGGGAAAGGAATTCTCCTTGTCTCAATTCAGAACTGGCCTCCACAAACTAAGCTATTCCCTTCCTCCCCTAAAAAAGGCCAATCCTGAAATTTGGACACTGTCCAGATCCTGATAACGTGTTCAGAAGTATGATGAGGTCCAAATACCTCCCCTCAGCTCTTTCCTATGGCCAGCCCAATTCCTCACAAGCCCCTATGTGTTGCCTTCATGCCCTATTCCCACTTTCAACAGTGACAGCAATAGAAACAGGAAGTCTCTGTCCTCCCCTTGAACTAGGATTCCCAACTCTGGGTTTTTCTGCAATTCTGGGTTGGAAAATACGTGGATATTTGGGGGCGAGCCTGGGCAGGGTAGGGTTTGGCGAAGAGGGGGACCTCAGCAGGGTATAATACCATAGATTTCACCTTCAAAAGTAGCTGTTTTCTCTAGGGGAACTGATCTCGGTAGTGCGGAGATCAATTATAATTCCAGGAGATCTCTAGGCTCCATCTCTAGGCAACCCTACCTTGAACACTGTAACAGCAGCATTTCAGGAGTTAGAGTTTCTGGGAAATGTAGTTTTCAAGGCACTCGATGTCCATACTAAGGACCTAGGTACCTTGATTCCCCCACCTAAAGATTTCCCAACAGTTAGAAAACTAGAATATCAAGGAGCTAAATTACTATATCCAATGTTTATTTATTAGATTTTTTTAGTCGCCACTCACCCAGAGGGTCTCGTGGCAGCTTACAACATTAAATCCAATAAGATAAAAACAACATAACAACAAATAACAAATATAATTTACATTAAAATATTAAAATGTTAAAATACATGGCCATCACCATACTACTATTAAAATAGCCCAAACACCCTCCAAAGGCCAACCTAAACAATTCAACCTTGCATGCTCTGCAGAAACTAAGCAAGTCTGGCAGGGCATGGGTGTCATCCGAAAGTGCATTCCAAAGGGCTGGGAGCCACAATGGAGAAGGCCCTTCCCCTGGTAACAGCTAACCGAAGAAGGCCAGGCACCTGCAAGAGGACCCTAGATGATGACCAAAAAGTGTGGGGGGTTGCAAATGTGTCAGTTTAATATACCCAGGGAGTATTCTAAAATGCTACTCACACAACTACTGTGAAATCTGTAGAAATGCAGCCCAGAGACTCTACCAAGTCATTCTACATAACATATACATTGGCTACCAAACTACATTCCTGTAGCCAGAGCTATTTTGGGGCAGGAAAGCACAGGAACGGAGTTCCGGCTGTCTTCTGAGTTGGCCATACCTACAGCCTCCACCCCTTGGGTTCCCCAGATGCCTTGCAAGTCACAGAGCGCCTGGGGAAGCCAAGCTGATCCAGGGAGGGAAGGCAGTTTAAACTGCCTCCCCTCCTTGGGTTCCTCAGGTGCCCTGCAGCTGCAGGGTGCCTGGGGAAGCCGATCCAGAAACTGCCTTCCTTCCCTCAGGTCCCCCATGCGCCCCACAAGCTGTGGGGCACCTGGAGAAGCCAATCCTGGGAGGGAGCTGCGTGGTCAGGGGTGTGGCCTAATATGCTAATGAGTTCCTGCTGTTGGGTGTGGCCTATTATGCTAATGAGTTCCTGCTGGGCTTTTTCTACAAAAAAAGCCCTTCCTGTAGCCACTTCTGCGAGCAAAGTTGACATTTCCTGGGAAATTCCATGTGCCAGTCAGTTCTTGCAAACAGGTCCAAAGAAGTGCAAAAACACTCAGAGAGACTCTCAGAAAGTCCTGCGCTACACCTCACACAAAGCATTAACCATCTGCCAAGCTATTCACCAGACGAGTGAAACATACTATCATATTGATCTCTGCTTGTAAAAACAATTGTGCGCGAATCCACCCACGGGATAGAAGAGTCTGCAAAATGATTCTGCTTTCAGGCCTTCCTTAACATTTATATTCCTCACCCAAACCCCCCAAAACCTCATACATAAAACAACGTTTGCACGAAGGAAAGCCAAACAACTCCACACACAAATAACCACACAATAAAAACTTGGCTCTAGTTTAAAGATCACAGTTGGGAGTGTTTAATTTCCAGATTTCAACAGACCTCACGCATCACTTCCTTATTTCCCTAGATGCTCCATCCAGTACATTTTAGCCTGTTGCCTTGCCCCTGACTCATAACACGCTAGCATGCCTCTCTCTTCTTTGCAGGCTGAGCAAAGTTATTTCACGCCTGAGAACTCCTCAGAACGTCTCTTGCACATGCTGAAAACAAGATTTCCATGCTGATGTCGAGGTGGATTTCCTACAATGCCACCTTCAAAATTCCACTTACAGACCCAGCATTTAACTAGCAGCATCATGCTCGACAGGCTAGCAGGAGAGAGCATCAAAAGTACTAAGCAGACGTGTGATGCTGTTATTATAAATATCTCCTGTAGCGATTTCACAGACAAGCACTTAAACTGCCACTAATTTCAACAGCATTAATGCACAGTAGTTCATTCAGAGATAATTTCTTGCCATTGGAAATGTTCAGTAAATCTAGGGTAACTCCGGAAAAAGAAATGGAGACTATGGGGGAAAGTGGGGGAGGGAAAGCCCGCCTCACATACTCTGGAGTGTAATTATAAAACAGCAGTTCTGTATCCAAACAAACCATGTGGGATTTGGGTAAAAAGTGGATAAATGCCATTAACATCATGGGAAATGATTTGTAGCGAGCCATAACTAACCAAAGACTAATGCAAGCAGAAACTGTTCCCTTGTGAAATAGGAAAAAAAAAAATCCCTAGACAGTGTGCCTTTCCTATGTGCCAAGTCTAAAATGAATATGTATATGCGCACTCTCTCTCCCTCTCTCTCTCTGGCAGATGCATGCTAAATCTGAAACATATGTTACATACACATCTAGCACACACCAAGCCTTTGCTTGTTTGTTTATCATATTCATACCTGGTGTTCTTTGAGGCAGTTCAGAACATTCATTCAACAAACAAGCACGCCAAAAAACCAGAAGCATAAAAAGCAACAGAAGGAACGACAGAAATTATTCAAAGCAATATTAAAAGATCAGACTAAAAACAAAAAAAAGCAGCAACTCTCAGGTGAAACCACAGACACCACGCTTTAAAAAATGGCACAAAACTCCCAGCTGCCCCATGAGCATCTGACTCTACAAAACCAGAGCGATGCCACGCTTTAAGCGTTGCACTTCCCTCACACGCTGCACTTCAAATACCATGCGCAGGCAAAAAGTCCCCAAATGCTACCCTGGAAATGTTATTATTGGGTGGAATCAGTTGAAATGTGGGTAGCTTTCATAGCACAAAGTGCGGAAACAACCTGACACGAAAGAATTTATGCCGTGGGATCAGAGAGGCTTTTGCGGGTGAGCCAGCACACTGGCAAGACAGCCAACACTGTGGGTCACAAATACATGGAGCTCTTCGGAAGTAGCGGCAGAAGGTGTGATCAATTTAAGCAGTGAAGAAGGATTGTTGCCAGATGGCAAAAATAACTGCAACCTGAAAGTTTTCAGAGATACGAGGCAGGAACTGGGAAACCACTGGGACAATCCCACTCCCCAAGGAAGAGCCACCAGGGCTGGATTAATGCTCATGCCTCCAAGCAACATCATCACTTTGCAGGACCCTGAGAGGGCTTATAAACACAATCCTGCAAAGTGAATCCTAACCATGCTGTGGGATTTATAGTCACAGCTCCCATACTGGCCCATGCGTGCTACATGCCTAGTGACCGTCACTGGGTCACTAGGAAGTATGTGTGTGTTTTAATCCATATTTTCATGTTATTTACTGAATATATATCTGACTTTCTTCCATCCTGGAGCTCAACATAGCTTATACAAGATGCCCCGGAGGACTCTCATCCAAGCACTGACCAGATCCAATGCTTGGCTTCAGCAAGGCTGCCATATATCATGTGTCCTGCAAGCACGCATACAGATCCTACGTGTAGGGAAGGAGACATCTCTAGGGTAGCCCCCAGTATAGCCACTTCTCTGCTGCCTAGGAAATCCCTTTCCAAAGGGCACAGCCTCTGATATAGGACTCCCAGGGTTCCCTTTAAAAGGATTTCAGCGCTTCTCTCACACATGATACACATCTGGCAGGCTTGTCATGTCTGCTTGGCAAATCAGACAGAGTTATCACATCTTGGAATGGGAAAAGAGAGCAATTTCCCCGCAGAGCATCACTTTGTCTTTGAGCGGTATGCTGCACAGCAGCCGAGGGAGCGTACCTTTGGGTCTGTTCTGAAATGCAGGAAATTATTCTATGTATCTATTGTACAAGCAGGGGGCCATGGTTTTTTTTTTTTTAATGAACTGTGGAGAAAAGCAGCAAGAAGACAAAGTGGCAATGCCTTAGCCACTAGTAGGACACCCCTAAACGAGGTTATACCCTTCTGGAGGCCAAACTAGATGTGTTTGTATTAAAGAGCTGGGTTCCCCACAGCTACAGAGCAGCTGCAGAGAACCGCCTTGAAAAACTAAAGGAGAACCCTCTGGGCTCAGGATGCTGCCATGAAGAGAGGAAGAACTCCTGCCTTCCTCCCCAGCTACTTTCTTGCAACGAAACAGCACTGGGAGGGGAGTTATTTTCCATTTTTTTTGCTGCTCCATATGGAGTATTCTGTGCAAATGGAGCAGAAAAAATAGGGAAATAACTCCATTCCCAGCACTTTTTTAAATACAAGGAAACAGTTCCCGAAGGGCAGGCAGGGGCCCTTCCTCCCCCTGCAGCATTGTTCCAAACAGAAGTGGGCTGTCCTTTATTTTTTCAAAGCTGTTCCCCACAAATGCTATGAGGCTGCAAGGAAACTGAGTTTGGCCCAAGGAACCCGGACCCTGGTCTTTAAAAACCAGCATACCTAGTTTGTCCCTAAGTCCTCTACCCAAGTGGTACAAGTCTGTTTAGGATTAAATTGTCTGTTTTGAAATGTATGCTACTTTTTCACAGTAGCTTGTGATTGGCATGTCCTCAAAGCCCATGGTGCCCTAAGAATGCACAACACCATTTTAAGATATGGAGAAAGAGAATGCCTACAATACGTATAAAGCATGCAAAACCTAGCTTCCAAACACCTTTGGGTACTCAGAGTTCTATCTCTATAAATGATCTTGCATTTTAATCAAGACACTCTGGCAAACTAAACAGATTCCACTCCTTTAAAAAAATAGCTTGTGTGTTATAATAAGGCTTGTTTTCTAAATTTCAAACTATTCCTTTAGCCCTTTCTCAGCAGCATCCAACCCCTTTGTTTTCCGAAGAGCTAGACTGGTATTCTAACAGCAGCCTGGAAGATGCTGTTCCCAGATGTAAACAGGGGTTTTATATAGCAACCCTGGCTGCTTAGATCTATGGAATTCCTTACTGAATGCTATACAAGCTAAACTATGCACTATAATGTGCTGCCTTAGGGCTCATTCATACCACCAGCACGGAAAAACAGCAGTTTGTGTTTGCAGGTGGAAAAAGCCCACTGTTGTCTCACTGTGAAATGCCACAGGCTGAAACACAACAGCAGCAACCACAGGAGCCCTGGAGAAAGGAAGTCTTGAAATATAAATGGGCAACTCGCATCTCCTGATGATGTATATTCTAGGGCCTGCTGGCTTTTCTTAGCATCCAAGAATCCCGGCGTTTATTTTCTAACCCTGCAGTGAGATGACAGAGCAAGGCTTCAATTAGCCACATCTGAGAGCAATTAGCAGGACCCTGTTAGGTTGACAAGAGCACCTGCAAAGGTTTGGCACTTCCTCTTTTTTGGGGAGGGAGATGAATGGAAGCACTGACATTGCAAACCCAAGAGGCCAGACTGTAAGGAGGCCCTCATAACTCCACAGTCTGACTTTTGAACATGAACCACAACCTAAAAGTATAAATTACCAACAGAATTCTTTGGCATGCAACAGCTACTGTCTCCTGCAGGCCAGGATTATTCGCCCGCACTTCAACTTAGGGGAGTGCTCTAACCTGGCATCCAAACCAAAGTCCACTGTGGGAGATGGAGCCCAAACTGCAGACAATGCTGCTCTGCTGATCAGACAAGGGCAAACAACACAAAACCAGATTCCCAGTATTTAGGCCAGGCCTGGCAAGTCTTTTTTTTTTTTTTAAATTAGATCTTTAAATTTTTGACCCCTATTATTCGGGGAGCCTTCCCCCCCCAGTTACAGCAATATGATTTTACACTTACACCATTAAACTTTCAACATCTACATCTAACTATACATTTTACTTCTAATCTATATTTTATCATTGCATATATTCCTGTATCCACTTGTAAAATCTTGACCATGTGGCTCTAAATGTATCTTCTCCATTTCCTTGCATCAATAAAGACAATTTGTCCATTTCTGCTGTTTCCATCAATTTGTGCATTATATCTTTTTTAGAATTCATGAACATCCACCCAACATTTCTTAGCTCTGTTACATGTCCACCATATATGAAAGAATGAACCTGTTTTTTTGTTTACACTTCCAATGTAAATTAGACATATTTGGATACATTTCAGCCAGTCGATCTGGTGCCAAATGCCACCAACAGAACATCTTAAAAATATTTTCTTCCATTGTTCCAGTTCAATACTATGTCCTAAATTCTGTGCCCATGCAATCATTGTTGTTTAACAACTTCATCCTGCATTTTATGCTCCAATAAAATTGGCAAGTCTGGAGGCCAAGCAGCAACAGAGGCTATGGTTGCACACTCCTGTTCCGGTTTTGTATCTGCTGAGGAATGAGCCAGTAAAGGATCTCATCAGATCTTGGAAGCTAAGCAGGGTCAGCCCTGGTTAGCACTTGGATCAAATGGGAGACTGCCATGAAAGTCCAGGGTTGGTGCATAGAGGCAGGCAATAGCAAACCACCTCTGTCCATCTCTTGCCTTGAAAGCTCTACAGGGCTGCCATAAGTCAGCTGTGACTTGACAGCACTTTCCACCACCAGTCTGTGTGGAGTGATCCCGAGTCTGTGTTCTTGCTTCAAAGTCGACCTAGCCCAGCATTCTTTCCAAGAACCCTAGCAACAAGGAAGCACTACAAAGGCCACCAGAAACAGGCCAGTGGTCCACTATTGGAGAAAGGTGTACCTCCTGGCCCCAGAGTATGGTCTGGAGGCTCACGATGCAGCCACCTTGCTGAAGCCAAGCAGGTCTACAGAGGTCTGTCTGGATGGTGAGGAAACAACTGGGAAATGCTGCCTTACGTATCACAAAATAAGGCAAGATAGAAAAACAAAAGTGTATCATTTTGTCCAACCCTAGAACAGAAGGCCTTTTATTGCCTTGACTGATCTTGGCAGGTTCAATCCCCAGCATCTCCAGTTAAAAAAAAGAAATCAGATAGACCTCTACCCGAGACCCATAAGAGCATAAGAGGCCAACGGCCCATCCAGTCCAACACTCTGTCACACATTGGCCAAAAATACTAGGTGCCCTCAGGAGGTCTACCAGTGGGGCCAGGACACTAGAAGCCCTCCCACTGTTGCCCCCGCCCCCAAGCACCAAGACTACAGAGCATCACTTGCCCCAGACTGAGAGTTCCTATCTATACCTTGTGGCTAATAGCCACTGATGGACCTCTGCTGCATATGTTTATCTAATTCCCTCTTGAAGCTGTCCATGCTTGTAGCTGCCACCACCTCCTGGGGCAGTGAATTCCATGTGTTAATCACTCTTTGGGTGAAGAAGTAGAACTGCTGCTTGTCTGAGCAGACAATACTTACCAGGATATACCAGTGGTCTGATTCAGTATAAGGCGGCTTCATGTGTGTTCATGCCAGCTATTGCGGACCACGGGAGAATGTCGGCAATGAAATCTCCACAGGTTACCGCAATCCCATCCATGCAAGAGAGGGAAGTATAAGAGAAAGTGTTTCACTCCCAGTTCTTCTGGCAAGGTGAAAGTGTTGGGCTCCTCATCAAAGAGCCACTGTTGAACCCAGATCTGAAAACATCTCCCATCTGTATCTAACAACATGTGGGGATGAGATAGGGAACACTCGCTTTCCCTCTGGCTACTGGAAGGAAACGAGACGCTTCTTTCCAAATATCCCTCAGACATCTGGCTGTTGGGAGAGGCAAAGGAGGGCCTGTCTCATCTTCCATTTAATCTGTCTGGCTCTGTCATTGGGTTGAACGGGGCTGTGTGTACTTTTGCACTCAATTAAAAACAGAAAGAAATTCTGGCCAAATAAAGCTGAACAGTGTAAACTGGGCAGGCCCTAACATTTGATACCACAAGGCAGCCAACCAAAGCAGGAAATTATCAAGTGGATTATGATGTTTTTATTACCATAAGAAAAGGTTACCCCTTTGGATTGTCTGCCTCGCGTCCCCAAAGATTTTAGCCAGGGGCCCAGTCCAAGAGATACTCAGGAGCTACCGGTAGCTCACCAGCTGCTGCAGTCCAGTTGTGCAGTCCCCAGGGGGGTGGAATCATGAAAAGATCCTGCGCTAGGATTTTATTTTTAAAAATAAGCCTCAATTTCATAGATTTTTTCTCTGTGCTGCTTAGCTGACTGCATCATTTCTGGTGCTCTTACTCGCCCATGTTCTGTTTCTAAGAGAGAACAAAACTTGGTAATGTGCTGGGTGGGGTGTAGCAGCTCAGGATACTTTTTCATTACTCAGAAGTAACGGAAAGGTTGGTGACCCACGGTTTGTGCCCCTTCTCTCCACGAGAGTTTTTAGCGATGCAAGTTTGGTGTAGTGGACTAGAGAGCCAGTTTGGTGTAGTGGTTAAGTGCGCAGACTCTAATCTGGGAGAACCGGGTTTGATTCCCCACTCCTCCACTTGCACCTGGCTGGATGACCTTGGGCAAGCCATAGCTTTGTACCAGCTGTTCCCTCAAGGACAGCTTGGTAAAGAGTTCTCTCAGCCCCACCTACCTCACAGGGTGCCTGTTGTGGGGAGGGGAAGGGAAAGGAGTTTATAAGCCGCTCTGAGACTCTTAAGTGAGTGAAGGGCGGGATATAAATCCAATCTCTTCTTCTTCTTCTTCTCTTCAAATTGAGCCAACCTACACCTTTTACATAATTTATTCTGTTTATCCAAATCATGGAAAGGAACAATCAAGCCCCAGGGTTAGTGACCTCACGGAGCATTTCCTATGCACTGTTAAATCTATCTCGAGAAGCCATAAGGACTAGAAACTTGCTTTGTTTTTTTTAGAAAAGGAAAAGGAAGTAAGTGGAGATTCTCTGGATGTTGAATTCTGTGCACGTGTGCAAAATACACAGGGCCCTACATGTTGGCATCACATTAATAATAGGGCTGCCAACGCTTAGGCAACGACGTCATATGTTAATTACATTCCTGTCTGCCTTTCTTTTCCCTGAAACTCAAAGCCGCATCCATGAGACTCCAGGAGGTCTCCCACCCAGGCACCAACCACAGTCCCGCCTGCCTAACTTCAACAAGGCTGCTGCATCACATATCATTATCTCCCTATCTCTTCAATCTATATGCAGAACATATAAGGGAAGACAGATGAGGCTTAGATGAAGGTGGAGTGAAAATTGGCAGAAGGAACATTAACAATTTGAGATATGCAGATGACACCATATTACTGGCAGAAACTAATGAAGCCTTGAAACGGCGGCAACTGCTGAAGTGCCAAAGCAGGATTCCAGATGAACACCAAGAAGACAAAAGTAACGACTACTGGGGAATTACACAACTCTAAGATTGACAATGAAGGAATTGTTCAAGATTCTCTATTCCTTGGCTCCATGACTGGGAAGGGCAGCCATGAAGGAGCTAGAAAAGATCCTTAAGTGTCAGCAGGGCTCATTCCGTAGCAGGAGCTCCTTTGCATATTAGGCCACACACCCCTAATGTAGCCAATCCTCCAAGAGCTTACAGAGCTCTTCTTACCGGTGCTATTGTAAGCTCTTGGAGGATTGGCTTCATCAGGGGTGTGTGGCCTAATATGCAGAGGAGCTCCTGCTACGGAATGAGCCCTGAGTATAAGGATGTGTCACTGGTGAGCAAGATTAATGATCCCACAATATTCCCCATTACTGCATATGGGTGTGAAAGTCAGGCAATAAAGAAAGCTGTTAGGAAGAAAGTTTGATTTCTTTGAAATGTGGTGCTGGATGAGAGTTTTACAGGAACCGTGGACTACTCAAAAGGCAGTGGGGTTCTAGACCAAATCAAGCCTGAACTCTCCCTAGAAGCTACAATGACTCCGCTGGGGCTATCTTACTTCGGTCACATTATGAGAAGACAAGAAAAGGCAACAATGCTAGGAAAAGTTGGAGGTTAGCAGGAAAAGAGGAAGACCCAACATGAGATGGGTTGACTCTATAAGAGAAGCCACAGTCCTCAGTTTGCAAGACCTGAGCAGGGCTATTAATGACAGAATGCTTTGGAGGTCATTAATTCACAGCATCACCGTAAGTCAGAAGCGACTTAATGGGAATTAACACACACATCCTGTATTGTCAGACCCTAAATAAAGGTAAAGGTTTCCCTTGCTCAAAAGCCAGTCGAATATGACTCTAGGGATACAGTGCTCATCTCCATTTCCCAGCTGAAGAGCCAGCGCTTTCCAAAGACGTTTCCGTGGTCATGTGGCTGGCATGATTAGACGCCAAGGCGCATGGAACGCTGTTACCTTCCCACAGAAGTGGTACCTATTTATCTACTGGAAATTTCTTGCTTTTGAACTGCTAGGTTGGCAGGAGCTGGGACCAGAGACGGGAGCTCCCTCCGTCATGCAGCACTTGGGTCTCGAACCGCTGAACTACCAGTCTGCAGTTCAGCATCTTAACCACTTGAGCCACTGCAGCCCATACAGTAGGACAAATTCAGTTAATCACTCATAGACTTTTGATTGACTACAAACATGCTGCTGATTTTTTAAAAAAAATTATACCCACAAAAGCAGCATCTTGGAAGAGGCATTCCTTCCTCTACATAAGAGGAAGGGGAAATGCCTCCTCTGAGATGATGCCTCCTGTTCGATATGCCTTTATCGTGCATTTTTTTCTTGAGTCTGCTTCCTCATATGCAAAGTTATGCAGATTAAACTTGCTTAGCTAACCTTCTCTCAAAGGGACAAGGATATTTCTTCAGTTGGTTGACAGTCCTAATGAAGAGTATTGTTCTGCAAATTCGTTCACAACACCAGCCTCGCAAAAGCAACACATTTTGTGCAAACAGCCCTGTAGTCAAAATCCTTCTCCTCCTGCTAACGTCTGGCATTTATTAAGTGCCAGCAGTCACTGTGCTAAGTGCTGTACAGAACACATGAAGCAACAGGGTCCCCTTTGGAGAAGGCTCACTGTCTGAGATGGACTGAAAAAGAAGGGGATAGGAAGACATACCTTGGGTAGGGCTGGCACGGTAAGGGGCAGGAAACTAGGAACCGGGAGTCGAGATAAGGTTCCCCATTGACCCTGTGCTGCTTCTACAACCGGAGGAGCAGGGAATTCAGCACCTCGAGAACATCAGCTTGCCTTTTATTAAGAACCACTTATAAGCCGCCTTGCAAACGTGAAGATTGGCTTGGAAAAACATAAGAAAGGCCAGTGAAACTGAAGCAGCCGCATGGAACCCAGTTTCAGGCTCCGTGACGGGCTACAGCTCAGTCGTATGGCACCTGCTTTGCAAGCAGAGGGTCCCTGGTTCAATCCCTGGCATCTCTAGTTAAAAGGACCAGGTGGGGGGGGGGGGGGTGAAACTGAAAGACCTTTGCCTGAGACCTTGCAGAGCTACCAACAGCCTGAGTAGACAATACTGATCTTGATGGACTGACGGACAGCCTCATGTATGTGTATGGGGTCAGAGAGGAGGCATGATGTGTGCGCCCTGCAGAGCTCAGGGTTCATGAAGTTTCATCTAAAAACTAGACTAGACATTAGAAAAGCTCACAGTGTTCTCTAAATGTTCATGCAAGCCCCTGTTAAGATTGGGGTGAAATGAGGAGAGAAGAGGGTTGGCTGGTCAAAACCCAATCCCCCGCCCAATAAGGTTACTAGCTCTGAAAGGGGGGGGGGGGGGGAAGCAATAAGCAGGATGCCTGTCTTCTTTCCATTTAAGACCTAAAGAGCACCATGGGGTGGGGTGAATCAGTTTCAACAGGAGCAATTACATGGGGCCAGAAGTAAACCCCCTTTCCCCCTTGTGCTGCTTTGACCTGAATGACACTTCTCCATCCACCAGGAAGGACCAGATCAGCTGTCCAAGCTTCTGGTGCTTGGAGGTCTGGACTTCTCCTATCTCTAGACTACAGAGATCCGTTCCTCTGGAGGAACAGGCAGCCTCTGAGCATGGCCTCTATGGCATCACATACTTCCCGAGCTCCCTCCCCAAATTCCTCTCCACCAGGTCACTGACCTCAAATTCCCAAGAATTTTCTAAGCCAGAGCTGGCAGCAGTCTTACCTGGCTATGTCTCCTCAGACCTAGAACCACTCCTTGTCACTGCCTTATGTTTCCAAGCCCAGGATGCAAGGAAGTCTGTCGGGAGCCAGTTTGGTGTTGTGGTTAGGAGCTGTAGGATACTAATCCAAAGAACTGGGTTCGATTCCCCACTCCTCCTCCACATGAAGCCAGCTGGGTGACCTTGGGTCAGTCACAGTTCTCTCAGAGCTCTCTCAGCCCACCAACACGTCTAGCTCACCACCTAGTGGTTCATGATGCTAAAGAGTTAGAACTTCGGCTGCCAAACAGTCCTCGGATCATCTGGCTATACAACACACACTGCCATATGATAACTATTAATTATTATTAAGGATGTCTGTGGCCAACTGAAAACACATAGCACTGACACACCTGCTGTGAGATGAGCTCAAGACTTTGCTAGATCAGGGAAGTGACCTGAAGCTCCCTGGCTAAGTCTGCATTTTCTGTTACAAACTCTATGCATTTTATCCATGAGATGCAAGAGAATGCCGGGTGTAGTGGCTGGGAGTGCGGACTCTAATCTGGGAGAACCGGATTTGATTCCCCACTCCTCCACATGCAGCTGCCTGTGTGACCTTGGGCCAGTCACATGTTCTTTCAGAGCTGTTCTCTCAAGGGCAGTTCTCAAGAGAGCTCTCTCAGCCCCACTTGCCTCACAGGGTGTCTGTTGTGGGGAGGGGAAAGGAGAGCAGATTGGAAGCCACTCTGAGACTCCTTCAGGTAGTGAAGAGCGGGGTATAAATCCAATCTCTTCTCTTCTTCTCCTCTTCAAGTTTCCCTGTCAGGGATCACCGCTAGATCTGAGTACCAAAACGCACACAGGGAGAGAAGACACGCAAGGCTTTTGTTGCATGATGAAAAAGCCTGCTATTCTGCGATTTGTAATTCAGATGGAGTCCAGGAGTTGCTACACAGGCATAGACGACGCAATGTGCATAACAGATTTCAAGCTTACCCAAAGCCACTGGGGACAGCCGAGCCAGCAATGGCTGTTCTCCCTCCAAAAACAGAGAAGCCAGCAGCAATTCCAAGCCACTCTGTTATGCTGATCGGAACACGGCAGCGAGCAGAAGTAAAATTTTTTTAAAAAAAGATTGCTAGTTTCTTAGGTTAGCAAAACTGAAGATTAATCTGAGGTAGTATGCTATGTAAAGAGCCAAGGGAAGTCAAGAATCAATCGACGATATTACTCCGGGAGGGGTCATCAGACCACCAGCTACTCTCAGGGATGCACCTGACAGCAATACATCATTTTTACGCCCCCCCCCCCTTGTGCGCGAGTTGCAACATGCTGGTTAACAGCTGAATTCAGAACGGACACTTTATGACCCGGCGAAATGAGTTTTTTCCCCCTTCCTCTGCTATTATCCCAGTACATTTCAAAGACCTTCAGTTCCATTCTCCATCATCTCCCCAGGAGGCCGCCTGCAGGAGGGATCATTTCAAGGGGTCTGCCACTCACGGTGCGCTCTCTCTCTCTCTCTCTCTCTCTCTCTCTCTCACACACACACACACACACACACACACACACACACACAACTTCCGTGCTCCAGAAGGGAAGAGGAACTTCATTTTCCAGTTGCTCCCCCCCACCACCAAAGGCCAGCTAAGACAGAGGTCATCAGCACAGAGTTACACCTCTCTAAGTCCACTAACTTCAACTCTGCTGAAAATTGCCCAGTAAGTCACTCGGTCCGCGCGACGGGTCGGCTGTTTCGAGTTTATTAATCCTGGAATGAAATAAACCCCGTCAGAAGCCCTTGGATCAAGGATGCTCAAATCCCCTCTGAACGAGGACAATCCAAATCGTCTGCGTTGAGCAGATATTTATTTTCAAAAATGTATCAGAAGGCTCTAGACTGTTAACCCATTAGCAACCCCACAGCTGGCTCTAGCCACACAGAAAATTGGGACAGACCTGCTCAGTCTGTCAGAACACTTCAGCCTTTTGAAATCACAGACCGGTTAAAATTAAACTGCTACATTCACGGAGAAGATATTTCAGTCCTGCCAAGAACTCAGGCAGAGATGACTGCTCGGTTTTACTCCTCTGGCTGCTGTTGCTGTTCACTTTGGTTATCTGATTTACTTGAGTCGCTCTACGTTTTAGAGTTTCGCTTGTTGCTTTGGCTGCTGCTGGCCTAGCCGGAAGAGGCGTTAAGGCCTGGAACGTAAATCCACTGCACCCCAAGCAGACTCCTCCACAATCCCTTGTCCTTTCCATGCCTCGTGCATGAGTCACCTATTCCACTGGGAAGAAAGCACCCCAGTTACTCATTAGGGGACCCCCTACCTCAGTATCCCCCCCCCCACGCACCCACCCCATGGAAATTTCAATTTGTTTGGTGCTTCAGCATTCAGGGTCCCAGAGCCATTTCACATTCTGATCCAGCCTCCCTCTGTTGCTATAGACATCCCTCTCAAAGGGACATCTTCAGAACAGCTAATCTGTCTTGATCCGAACAAGGCGAAGAATTGGCAGGACCCACACAATAATGTTCCTTCTTTTCCTTTTTTTAAAAAGCCACAAAGAATAGGACACCCCCCCACACACACACACACAACAACAACAACAAAACCACTTCTCCCCTGACAGAGACTAAGGATTCAGTTGCAAATTCAGCTCCCTGAGTAAGGCAGCAGAGGGAGAAAAAGAGATTCACAATAGCAGCACTGCCCCCACCCAACAAGGAGAGGAGGACATAAACTAGTGCTCTTTAGGAAAGAGGAGCAGTCTCTGGCCTCTAGCTATTTACTGCTTCTTATGGCCTCAAAACCTCTTTTCTCTGTCAATCCCCAAACAGGCCGAGGAAGGGACCAGTGGTCTGTCTGGCAGTGAATTCTAGCAGCTCTTTTGGAGTCACATGAAGATCACATAAACAGAACTGATTTAGGCCCAGATAAGTCTTGTTTGGGCCTGCCCCACAAGCCTGCACCACTTCCTGCGGTTGTCAAGTCCACCACTGGAAGAAGAGAAGAGGAATTTATACCCCGCCCTTCACTGGGAGTCTCAGAGCAGCTTACAAACTCCTTCTCCTTCCCCTCCCCACAACAGACACCCTGTGAGGTAGGTGGGGCTGAGAGAGCTCTTTCCAGATCTGTCCTTGAGAGAACAGCTCTGACAGAACTATGGCTTGCCCAAGGTCATCCAGCAGCTGCAAGTGGAAGTGAGGGGAATCAAACCCGGTTCTCCCAGATAAGACTCCGCGCACTTAACCACTACACCAAATGGGACTCAACATACCAGTAGGCCAGAGGCAGGCAAACATAATCAACTCTTCATCAGAAGAACCGGGTAACATCCCTGGTTCTGCTACTTTCTTGAGAAACAAAGAGTACCAAAATGATGCTGCAGCAGACAGGGTGCTGGGCAGGGTGGAGAAACCCAGAGCCAAATCCCCACTCAGGCGTGAAAGCATACATTATACAGCAGAGGATCTCCCAGCCTCTTTTGTCTTAATCTGTGACAAATATGTGGGAGATAATGCACAAAGAGATTCCCCCTTTTTGGGAGGGGGGGATTCACTACCCCAAGCCCAGCTCCAGATTCTAAACTGTCATCAAGCAAATTCATGTTCATGGCAGCAGAAGGAAACATCTTACAATACCCAAACCTTGAACCCAAGAGATTAAAACCTGCACCAACTGTGAAAGACGACATTTAACTTAACTCATGTTGTCAGTGGGGGGGGGGGGGGATTAGTTTTCTACCCCTCGCACATATCTGTCCAGGGTGAGCTAATACTCTCTAGTAAAATCTCTTCTTGGTGCCAATACAGGGAACGATAGCACATTGCATTAAAGCTTTCCTGCACAACAACTCATGGGGCTTTTTAAAAATCCCAGTAAGATACACAGAGTAGGGAAAAAGCCCTCCAAGTGGCAAAATCAATATATTTTAAAGGGTTTGCTTTATACTCTGGATGCTTTTCTGTTTACAGAAAGAAAACTAAGTGGTAAGTGTCCAGGGACATTGTTTACTAATGCGCAGGTGGCAATGTCTAAAAGGATGGAGTTATACAGCCACTTCTCCTGTATTCCACCAAGTGCAACTGAGGCAGGAATTTTACCCCAGAATGGTTTTCAAGGGCTTTAATGCAGCCATGGGAGGTGTCCAGTTTGATCATAGCAGGGAAACCACAGAGGTAGATGCATTTTCCCCAGGAAGCTAACAACTCTGGGGCGGGCGGGTGATTTATAGTAGGAAAAATGGCACAAGGAGAAAGGGTTAATACCTCCTCCCCTAGCACCACTGCACCAATCAAATCTGGAGTCTCCCACAACTCTCCTAAAAATAAAAAAAGTCAGGTGATGCAATGACACGCAACATACCATTTGACTATGAAACCCTACTTCACTGGGTTATCATGAGGATTAAATGGGAGAAGGGCACTCATCTTGTAGGTTGCCTTGAGATTCTTGGAGGCAGGGAGGGGAAAAGATGACAAGCAGGCCTCTGAAAAAACTTAAGGGTTGGAAGCATAACAAATGGATGCTAAGCAGAGATGTAAAATTTCCAGAAAGTTTGAAATAATGTAGAAGGGAAAAAATCCAGGGTTGGGAGCAGTGCTCCCTTTAAGCTGTGGAGTCTTGTGAGCAAAAATTCTACCTTGTGAGCTACTGGCATTAAAGTTGTGAGCGAGCAATTTGGTTGCTGCATAAATTCGTTTGCTCTGGAGCCATCCTTCCTGAGCAAAGACAAAAATGTGTGAGCAGGAGGCTAAGAAACTGTGAGCTAGCACACACTAACTCAGCTTAGAGGGAACACTGGGTTGGGAGGGGGAACTGAAATCTGGAACTGAAAGGAACTGAAAGGAACTGAAATCTGTGAAACATCAAAATACATGCAGTACTCACTTCCCTACCCAACCTACACTCATTTTTCTGCTTTAACAGAAAAAGCATCATTTATAACTTAGCATATATAATTGTACTAACTGGTGTATTTTGCCTTGGTCTCCAAACTGGCCCTGACCTGGATAGCCCAGGCTAGCCCAGGTGCATCAGGTTTCGGAAGCTGAGCAGGCTCAGCCTTGGTTAGTGGTTGGAGACCACCAAGAATTTGAGGGTCACTATGCCAAGGAAGTCAACGGCAAACCACCTCCATTAGTCTCTCACCTTGAACCCACGGGGGTGGGGGGGTTGCCATAAATTGGCTGCAACTTGACAGCAATTAAAATGCACACACACCCAAACTGGAGTCGCTGTGGAGTTTTTTCCCCCCATCGAGCATCCACACAATATTGTCCCCATAATCATCCACTTTCTAGGTTTTCCCCTGCGTCACTGCAATCCTTCCTAATCTGGTTTGATAAGATCTTTTTGGAAGGGTCGCAGTCAAAGCTCCATTGCCTGCCCTGTGGATGGGAAAGGGTGCATATTTCTGCACATCCCACCCACACTGGCTTCAACTCCTCCCTCCATGTGGCTGCCATTTGCCCCGTCAATACAGTCAGGTAGACGGAGAGCAACCGGCCCAAGATCTTCACATAAACTCCACGGCTGAGTAGGGATTTGAACCAGATATCCTCACTTCAACACTCTGAACGCTGCATTGCGTTTGTTCTCAGGCTGCTGTGTGATAACCAAAAATCTTACATACAGATGTAAAGCCAGATGTAAAACTCTTCAACAACCCATCATCACTAAAATCCCCCTCCTGCAAGTTGCGGGATGCTGAAACATACCACTGCCCCCAGGTCTAAAAAGCAAGCTATCCCCAACTCAGTTAAAAATACCAAAGGAAAGAAAATGGGGCAAGAGAGAGAAAGGGAGGCTGTTTTCAAAATCTCTCAGAAAGAAAAGGGACTGCATTAGCAGAGACAAGAATCAATTGTTGCCAAACACAAGGAGGCAGATTTAGGTCAAACATTAGGAGAAACATCCTAGCTATGGATATGGCAAATTCCCCACTTGTAGACATTTCCATAAAAAAGCAAAAATTATGTAGAGAATCTATATGTAAAGCACTGTGGGCTTATTCAGATATAGAAATATACACCATGGAAGTAATTGCTTATAGATGACTCCACTGCTTGGCTAGCAGAACTCCCACCTTCTGAGACAGAAGATATCCTCAAGAGCAAGGCCCATCTATACAAGGGAAAACCTTTCTCATAGAAGCCGCCTCCCCTCAAGGAACAAGCTTCCAGCTTGGAGGATGCTAGTAGATCTAGCTGCCTTTTTGGCAAAACATAAAAACAACATCTGTAGCGCAAAGTAACCTTTCTTTTAGCTGGTTTGCCACTGTGCCCCTAAGTGGGGAAAGATCACCTAGCAATGGTTACTTCACGTTTTGGACTAGTTTAGACTACTGTCAGGCTTCTTACATGGCACTGCCTTTAAAAGCATTCAGAGACATCTGCTGGTTCAAAGTACCGCAGTGAGACTATTATCAGTATTTAGTCCATTGATATGCCACCCCTTGCCTCTTAAATCAAGGTACTGAAGGCAGCCGACAATATACGAAGCTATAAAATATCCATCGTAAAAACATTATAAAATGAGTACATCTCACAAATCCATCTTGAGACATCCTAGAGAACATCCACCACTGTCAATTTCAATCAATCATCGGAAGGCCTTTCGGGTCAAAAAATATCTACATCTTTTTCCAGAAGGCCTGAAAAGATAATGCTGGCTTCATACCATGGGGGAGGGAGTTCCACAGTCTAGGGACAGTCAGTAAATAACACCTGCCACAATTCCCAGCCAATCCCATCTCCAATAGCACATGGAAGGCCTTGTTCACAGATCTTAAAGCTCAGGCAGACTGATAAGGTCTCAGACTGATAAGGTTTCTCAACTTTGGGTTTGTAGAGAATTGGGCACAGAGGCAAGCTATGGACCACAGCTGGAGGGAAAGTGCTGATTTTATATCTTTTATATTTTTAAGAGCCGCCTCATATAAAGTGCATTACAACAATCCAGACTGAAGCAGGGATGATGAAGAGATTGGATTTATACCCTGCCCTTTACTACCCAAGGGAGTCTCAGAGCGGCTTACAAACTCCTTTCCCTTCCCCTCCCCACAACAGACACCTGAGGTATGTGGGGCCGAGAGAGCCCTGACAGAAACTGCTCTTTTTCAAGAACAGTTGTGCCAGAGCTATGGCTTGCCCAAGGTCATCCAGCAGGTGCAAGTGGAGGAGCGGGGAATCAAACCCAGTTCTCCCAGATTAGAGTTCGCTGCTCTTAACCACTACACCAAACATGCTGTGAACTCTGCCATGAATGAGTTTGCCAGTCAAATTTACCATAATCTATGGGGAGTGGATCCTGGGTGGTAAACCTTAGGAACAGGTTGTCAGCTGCACAGTAGCTTTTTTGCAACTAGCCATACTATTTTGTTGATCTCTGTGCATAATTAAGAAATGGACCTGGAGTCCCAGTGAACCTCGATGTTCAGGATCTGAGAGAGAGAGAGAGAGAAAGAGAGAGAGAGAGAAGTGGAGGCCTGGAGGAGGCATGTCGTCGAGGAGGTCTGTATTCTTGTTTGCTTCCTGACACAATACCACAACCTTTTTAGAAACCCTCCACATATTTGCATACGGCAGGGGGAGGGAAAGCCATTGCTTGTTTTAGTGAGAAAGGGAGAACAGTGTCTTTGAGCAGTGCTGAAAATGTTCCTGATCAATGTCAACAAACAGAATTGCCCACACTTAAAATGTCATTAACAAGGAAGTGGTGGGGGTGGAATTACCCTGTGCAGAAACAGACCTGAAGTGGAAGACAGTTGCAGAGGGGTAGGGATTTCCAACACTGAAATGAAACCAAAAACAAAAGAATGTCACTGGGGGGGGGGCAGGTTTCCAATGCAGAAATGGAGCTCAGACTGGAAGCATTCCACCAGTAATTTACAAGTGCAGGCAGAAATCCTTCCACTACTGAAATGGACCCCCTCAAAGGGAATAAATTCATACCACAAAGCAATGCATAGCAATGGGGGGGGGGGGTTGCCCAATGCTAAAATGGAGTCAAAAACTGGGAAGAAATTAATAGGCCAGGCATTTGAGGGGGAAGCTTTCCACTGCAGAAAGAGTGCCCATATCGGAAGGAATTCACTTGGCTTTCCACCGCAGAAGTGGAACCCCAACATGGGAAGAAAATCCTTGGTGTTGAGGCAGCCTTACAACTCCCATGCACCTTTGCTTGGTCATACATGTGCCGAAGCCAACTGCACATTACAGGGAGGGCGGAATATAAATCAAATAAATCAATACCTGCACATGTCCTGTTGTGCTAGATGCAGAAACTCCCACAAATACCTCAACAAACACTCATCAGGTCAATCAATCAATCTGAGGGATTATTCATGTCTGGTGATGGATGACGTGAGCCAGACATGTAGGAGTTTGCGCATCCCAAGTCTGGACATTACCGATCCACATGTGGCAGTGGCCTGGTCAGCTTTTCTGCAGCCAGCAAGCCAGCCACAGCTATAAGAACATACCCAAACCAACTTCTGCCATCTCTCTCTCTCTCTCCAAGGCCAATGAGGCATCTAAGAGAAACCTCACTCATTGAACCTCTTCCTTCAGGGAAAGTGTAACCCCATCCAAAATAGGCTGTGTACCTATTCCTCTTCCAGCCTTACTACCTGCCCACAGCAACTGTGTCCTGTCTGGATGATCCAAGACTGCCTGTAATTCATGCACGTCAACAATATTGAAAGAGCTTATTGGCTTCCAGCATGTTTTCAAGTTAAATTCAAAGTGTTTAACCTACAAAATAATAAATGACTTGGGAAGAGAATACCTGAAAGGCCTCCCGTCTTCCTGAATAAGCCTGTCCATTGGGGTAGTCCGGGGAAAAACTGTTCTGGAGGGCTTTGCTTCAAAGATTAGATAGATGGAGAGTGGTCAGAAAGGCCTTCTTGTCTGTGGCGCACTCCAGCTAAGGTTACCACAGGGCCTGGAGGAAAAGGTTCTGTCCTTTTGACAGAAGCTTAATGAGTGGAAATCAGCATGGGAAGCTTTTCACGGAGATAAATAACATCCCATGAGAGAGGAGGAGGAGATTGGATGTATACCCCTCCCTTCACTTGGAGTCTCAGAGCAGCCTACAATCCGCTTCCCCTCCCCACAACAGACACCCTGTGAGGTAGGTGGGGCTGAGAGAGCTCTGACTGACAACTGCTCTTGAGAGAACAGCTCTGAGAGAACTGTGGCTTGCCCAAGGTCACCCAGCAGCTGCATGTGGAGGACTGGGGAATCAAATCCAGTTCTCCCAGATTAGAGTACATGCTCCTAACCACTACACCAAACTGGCTCTCTATTAAGTCTCTACTGGGAGGGACGGCAGCATGGTATACTATAGCCCAATCGTGTTAGATCTCAGAAGCTAAGCAGGGCCGGTACTTGGAAGGGAGACCACTAAGGAAGACTCTGCAGAGGAAGGCAATGGCAAACCACCTCAGCTGTTCACTTGCCTTGAAAGCCACTTGATGGGGTTGCCATAAGTCAGCTGCGACTTGATGGCCCTTTGCAAGTCTCTGTTAAAGCAATGGGGCATTTTTCTACAGGCCTGTTGGCAACCCAGACTCCATCTTTGAAACGTTCTCCATAAAGAAATGTCCCCAGTGCTCACATTGTACTCCTCTAGGTGCCAGGTCAAAAAAAAATTGTTCTCCCATACCTTTCTCCATTTTTTCCTTTCTTCTCCTGCTACTGCATTACAGTTTATTCATTAGCACAGCTGCCTTACCGGTCGTTGTTAAATTGTTTTACTGATTTCTCTGACGGTTCTTTGTCTTGCATTAAATTGTTATTGCGGTGAACTGTCTTATTCCGAGGCGTACTGGGAAATTTACTTGCAAAGGCAAGGCAATAAATCCATTAAAATCAATCCATCAAGTATGGAAAATACAACAGTTCAAATAATGCCATACTGAGATATTTACAGTTCGTTAAGCATTAAAAAAATGATCTGACAACAGAGAGGTGTGTATGCTCCATAACCACTGATTTAATTTCTTTTCCATACTTCCAAAGACATTTACAGTGCTGTCCTAAACTAAAATGACTACATTGAAGCTACTGCACTTTGGTCACATTATAAGAAGACAAGAGTAATTGGAAAAGACAATAATGCAAGGAAAAGTTGAGGGCAGCAGGAAAAGAAGACGACTCAACAGGAGATGGACTGACTCAACCAAGGAAGCCAAGGCCCTCAGTTTGCAAGAGCCGAGCAAGGCTGTTGACAACAGAACATTTTAGAGGACATTAAGTGACAGGGTCACCTTAATTTGGAGGTGACTTTACAGCACTTCTCTCTCATACACACACACACACACCCCTACAACGTTTTTGAGCTTATAATAATCACGGGCCACCCAAAAGATGACGGGAGGAAGTCAATGATTGTCCATTACCATTTCTAAAATTGGGAAGATGCTCCCCACCCACAGGACCTCAAAAGTTGAGGCAGGCTTCACACTGAAGCTCCTTCACTGTGGCAACTGTTCACTCTCCTGTCAAACTCTAGCTCAGATCTGGTGGGACTAAAAGGTCAAGTAAAGGTAAAGGTTTCTCTTGCTCAAAAGCCAGTCAAATCTGATTCTAGGGGGCGGTGCTCATCACCGTTTTCAAGCTGAAGAAACAGCGCTGTCCAAAGACTTTTTCCGTGGTCATGTGGCCAGCATGACTAAATGCCGAGGCACATGGAACACTGTTACCTTCCCACCGAAGCGGTACCTATTTATCTACTTGCAATTTCTTGCTTTTGAACTGCTAGGTTGGCAGGAGCTGGGACCAGAGATGGGAGCTCACTCTGTCAGGCGGCACTAGGGTCTCAAAGAACCAGCCTTCTGGTCTGCAGTTCAGCATCTTAACCTCTGAGCCACCGCAGCCATACCTAAATCCAGAGTTGGTGTTGTTCTCCAAGCAAGGATCCCAGAAGTCACTGTCTGCAAGGCCTTGAAACAAAACCTCAGCAGGCAGAAGGTACAGCTCTGGTGACAAGGCAGAAACCAGAAGGCAAAGCTTCCAATAGTTATTCCATGACTGACCAATCCAAAAGCCTCATACTGTCTGCCAATTGCAAGGGATCATGTTAAACATGAGTGATTCTCAGCACATCACCTGAAGGCATCATACTGCTTGCCAATGTCTTTTTTGGCAGCTGATTGATCTGAAGGGTTTTGAGCAGAATTGGGGTGGGGGCTCCCTCTGGGTCACCATGTGCCAGCTGACTAACTAGCAGACTTCTGAGACAGTCCTGGACCGGGACATCACAACAACACTCCCTCAGTTCAGCAAACAGACAAGAAAGACTTTCTTATGTTTCCAGGTTTGGAAACCTCTCCCTGCTGCTGTACAGGGAGCAAGCCTTCCCCTTGCTTTGGAGAAAGAAACCAAAGAGTATCTCTCTTCCAAAAGATAGAATAAATCCTAGCTTTCTTATGCCTCTTTGGTGCAGGAGATGGCTCAGAAAAGCCCAGGAGGCATCACCTTTGGGTTTACAGAGTGGCCAATCAGAGGCAGTGGCTAACCTCCATTAAAGGAAGACACTTGGCTTGGAATCTCCTAACATTCTGTGGAACTTTCCCAAGCTCTGCGATTAGCCCTACTCATGGTAGCCCTTTTGTGGAGGTGCCCACCACCTGTTCTCAAAATTCCAAATGTGTTCACAGGCTCAACCAAGTTGAGGACCTTTCCCACATATCTGGACTCCTTTCTATGCCTCCAGAAAGCTCTAGGAGATTGTCAGAGTTGCCAGTCTCCTGGTGGGGCCTTGAGTTCACCCAAAATTCCAGCTGATTCCAGACTGCAGAGATCAGGCCCCTTGCAGGAACTGGCAGCTTTGGAGGATGGATTCTGTGGCATCACTTCCTCACTAAACTCCCTTCCCTCCACAAATTTCATCCTCCCCAGGTGGCAGTAAAAAATGCTATCAAGTCACAGCCTACTTATGGTGACCCCATAGGGCAGGGGTGGGCAAATGGCGGCCCGCGGGCCACATGCGGCCCGCCACAGAGTTTTTTGCGGCCCGCCAAGACATGAAGATTAACAAGAGTAAATATAGATGCTCTTTGACAGACATTAACTTGCAGGCTGTGATGAGAATCTCAACAAGCAATCTCACTCCTGATTTCAAAAAAATTGTAGAAAAGTGTGATAGGGTACATTTGTCTCATTAAACTGATTCTAAAATTAAATGTGCTTGCAGCTATAGATGATATGAAATTAGCACAATAAATAAATTGAATAAAACTACCACTATTTTATTTAATTTATATGTATTGATTTTTATGATACAATTTATACCTTTTCTGAAATGCAAAGTTAAGTAATGAATGCAATCATTTTAAAAGGTGCGGCCCTCCGCTCCCACAAAGTGGCCCCCGAGCCAAAACAATTGCCCACCGCTGCCATAGGGGCTTTCAAGGCAAGAGAGGAACAAAGGGGGCTCATCCTCTCCTGCCTCTGCGTAGCAACCCTGGGCTTCCTTGGTGGTCTCGCATCCAAGTTCTACCCAAAGCCAACCCTGCTTAGCTTCCAAGATCGAACAAGGTCAGACTAGCTTGGGCCATTTAGGTCAGGACCCTCCCCTGATACCACTCCCCAAATCTCCATGAATTTGCCATGCCAGAGTTGACAACTCTAAACATACACAGTTCCAGGAAGTGTGTTAGGTTAAGTTCCAGCTCCCAGCCATGTGGCTCTTGGTTTAGACTGACAAAGTCTTGAAAAACATGTCAGGGAATTGCTGCTAGACTGGTCAGGTTTTACACAGCCCAGCCCTTTACCCCCATAACATCTATCCATTATCCTACTCTTTCTCCAAGAACTCAGGATGGCAGACATTGTTTTCCTCTCTTCCATTTTATTCCCATTACAACCCTGGAGGATAGACTAGGCTGACACACACAGAGAGTGACTGCCCAAGGGCATCCAGCAAACTTCACTGTGGAGTGGGGATTTGAACCTGGGGTCTCCCCAATGCCAATCTGATAGCTGAATCCACCTAGGCTATGAAAGCCTACAACGGCACTCTCAAGGAGTGAAAAAGCCCAGTGTTCTGTTTTGCTCAGACGTCTCCATGCCCTGCAGGGTGGGGTGGGGTGGAAATCTTTCAGAAGATGCTTTCCTTTAGTAAGCTCATCTCCAGACTTTTTGGAGCAACTTGCAAACCGCAATCCACGTGATGCTTCTGTAACACCACATGATTTCCTGAGAAACTATTATACCCTGAAGCAATGCTGCTTATAGGGTGCACAGTAGACAGGAATCTCCAGGGAGCGATGACAGAATGACTGGGTCTCTTCTCCAAAATTCTTGGAATTAGGGACACATTGTCCTGAACAAAGGAGAGGGGCAGAAGTCAAAAACACTATAGATCTTTTGTCCTGGAGGAGGCGATGGGAATTCATTTCAAAGAACGTAAATCATAATCCCTTAGAAGTTTTATTGACTAAATACACTCTCCAAAATTACTATTTTTATAACCCTTCTCAGCGCACAAAGTATTTTTCAATCCTTATCTTGCTGATCTTGACAACAATGCTGAAGTAAGCTTTTGTTATGAACCATCTTAAGGCTACCTTCCCTCGCTTGGTTGAGCAGGGATTTGAAACTTTGGCCACCTGCCTGGAAACAATTGCTCCAGTTTAACGCTTAACATTCTTTAACCCTTGTCATTTTTCCCACTGCAGGTGAAAACAAAAGCTTACTGTGTGGTTAGGGGGGGTTGCCAACAGGCCTGGAGAAAAACGGCCTGTCCATTTAATAGAGGCTTGGTTGAAGCTTTTGGAAGTAAATAACATGACCTGGTAAATATGGTGGAAGTCAATAACATGACCTGGTAAATATCCTTTAAGCCTTTGTGAAAGGACCTGCTCTTTTTCCCTACAGCCAGCTGACAACCCTATGCTTGGTCACCATTTTAAAATATTGCACACTACAGCTTCAACCACAATTATGCCCATGTTTATGACAGGGATTCCAATATGGTGCTCATGGTACTCACCAACACCTTTACCGGTGCCCAACAGTTGTTTTTAGAAATCAGGTGGGGCTAGGTGGGACTTTTGCCCAGTAAGGGCTCTGATTGGTCACTGGAGATTTGAAAAAAAAATTGCTTTGGCAGCAGCTACCATCAGCCAGTTTGGTGTAGTGATTAAGTGCGCGGACTCTAATCTGAGAGAACTGGGTTTGATTCCCCACTCCTCCACTTGCACCTGGCTGGATGACCTTGGGCAAGCCGTAGTTCTGTCAGAGCTGTTCTCTCAAGGACAGATCTGGAAAGAGCTTTCTCAGCCCCACCTACCTCACAGGGTGTCTGTTGTAGGGAGGGGAAGGGAAAGGAGTTTGTAAGCCACTCTGAGACTCCGAGTGAAGGGCAGGGTATAAATCCAATCTCCTCCTCCTCCTCCTCTTCTTCACAAGGATCTTCACTGCAGCAGCAATTCTGTGGCTGGCTCTGCCTGCTGCAGGAGTTGTTTTGCTGTAGGTACAGGGGCATCCCTTACAAACAGAGACTGTGCCAATGTGGCAAAGAACCCGATTCTATTTGACACATCCTATTAGATTGCCTGTTGCTTACCCCCCACCGATGCCACCTGATTAAACCACTTCTCCTAACCTCCAATCTTGCGACAATTAGATGGATAGAACCTTTGCTAGCCAACAAATGCTCCTCATTCACCGAGCAGGTGGCGGAGTTTCTGGACCTAGCAGTGAAAGAGATAGATACCAAAAGTGGTAAAAGATCTGGATGGGGGAAGACTATGTGCCTACTCTTTTTAGCTAAGTCTGATTGTACTTACATTTCTGCTATGCCACCTGTATTGGAGAATTTCTGTGGACTGTTCTTTATTCCCCCTTCAGAACTCTCCCAGGTTTTTGTATCTTTCTTTGTTATGCCAATAAAGGTTGTTTGTGTGTGCGTTTTGTTATAGCCATTTTGTGTTGCGGTGCCCTCTGTGCTGTCTCAAAATTCCAAAGGTGCCCACAGGCTCAAAAATATTGGGGACCTTTGGTTGATGATATGTTTTATCCTACTCTTACTACATCCTCTTCTCCTTTAAAAAAAACCCCTACATTTTCCACATAGTTCAGGATATATTATGTATGTTTTGCACTGCTTGTCTCATTTTGTAACCCTAGTCCTGGTTTATTGTTTATGGGATGTCTTCTGCTGTCTGATAACTGATATCGTCTGATCCCCTTTGAGTCTCAGTGAAAAAGTCAGGCTGTAAATGCAGTACGCAAATAAAGAAATAAATAGATACACAGGGGAACTGGTTCTTTCTAGGCTCTAGCCACAGATCGCCAATTCCAGAAAACAAACAAACCAAAATTTAACAGTATCATATGTAGTTGCCTTGGCAGCCAGTCATTTTGAGAAACATGGGCTTCAGTTTGCCATCCCTTCAGTTTGCCATCCTTCACACAGCCCACCCTCCAGCCAAACCAGGTGCTGGCCACAATGCCTATAAAGAGCTGACTCGAGGAGTGGAACTCTAACTGGAGAGGAATGTAGGCCCCCAAACAGATAATATGAAGCCACCATTATCCATCTGCCAGAATCCCGACTCATACAATTCCAAGGATGAAACAAGAACCAGACATATGTTATGAGTCCATTTAACAGGGTGTGTAAAAGCTGCTGATTAAAACAATTTTTAAAAAATCCTGAAATGCAATTTTCTAAACACTTCTATTGTGCTGAGCCAAACTTTTAAAACAACTAAGTAAACCGGGCCCACTCTGAACTCCGCTCCTGACTAACACCGTGCATACCAGCAGCATGTACAGTGGGACATTTAAGTAGCAACCATTCTGTATCTGGCTGCCTGTTTTCTTTGTGCTAAGAAAATAAAGAGAGGCGGAATATGGACTACTCTTAGAAGAATACAGTTCCTACTACTGAACTGTTAGTTCATCTGAACATCTACAGAGGAGGGAACCCTCCATTCAGAACTTGGGTGCCAGCCTCCAAGTGGGATCTGGGAACCCCAGGAACTTTTCAGAGCAGGGCTAGGTGTGAAATCATTTTGTGGCACTCTAGCAATCCCGGTAAACCCTATGGTAAAACCATAAAGATTTGGAGGGATTGCTAGAGCATTGTGGCAGCACGTGACATCACTTCTGGTTAGGCAACTGGAAGTAATATTCCAGTGTTGACATGACAGTACTCCCCCCCCCACCCACACACACATAATTTCTTCTGCTACTGCAGTGGGCAGCAATGGGCTCCCTAGCTCCCTCACCTCCCCAAACTCTGCCCTCCATGGACACTGCCCCCAAATCTTCAGGAATTTCTCATTCCAGAGTTGGCAACCCTAATGGCTCCAAGTTTTAAGAGGCCCTGGACCAAACCATCTCCAGTAGCCTCTCACATGATTACACACACAAATATGAGAGAACAAACTTTGAGTACAGTGGCACCTTTAAGACTAACAAAGTTTTATTCTGGGTATAAGCTTTCATGTGTGTGCACACTTCTTCAGATACATTGAAACAGAAGTCACCAACCATTACATATAAGTAGCAAGGAGAATGTTGCCAGGAAGGGCCAATTACAATTAAGATACATAAGTAAATGAAAAGTAAATATAGCTAAGACTAGATAAAGGTGATTGGCAAGACCTGTGAATAGCAGCAAATTAGTTTACACAGTAAAAAAGGAGTTTGCAAACAGATGCGAGTACTGAATGTCATTAGCATGCATACTGAGATAAAAAATCAATATCTCTGTTAAGTCCTGTGGGTTCCATTCTCCTGTTACAATAACTTGTAATGCAGCATTGTCCCATTCTAGTCTGTTTCTGAAGTTCTTTTGCAATGAAGCAGCTACTCTGAGATCCTCCACTGAATGTCCTGGAAGGCTGAAGTGTTCTCCTACAGGTTTCTCAGTTTTGTGATTCTTGATCTCAGATTTGTATCCATTTATCGTTTGGCATAGTCTGTCTGCACTATGTAGAGAACTGAAGGGCATTGTTGACATTTAATAGCGTAAACAATGTATATAACATGGACACAAATCTGACCTCATCCACTACCTACGGTATATGTAATGGGGACTTCTGTTTCAAAGTATCTGAAGAAGTGTGTGTGGACACGAAAGCTTATACATAAAATAAAAATTTGTTGGTGCCACTGGACGCAACTTTGTTCTGCTGCTTCAGACCAACAAGGGGACTCACTGGAACAAATACAGAAGGGAGTGAAGCATAACTTCTTCAGGGCCCGTCAACACCAGCAGAGCTTGAAGGAGTTGTGCCCTTCCTAACAGCAAACAGGCCCCAAAGTCCCCTGAAACACCCGATTTCCTGGTCGACACACACACACGGAAGTCACAGAATGTGATTCCAGGATTATTCACTCCCCAGTCATAGGCTGGCCTCAAGGGAGAGCCCTGGGGCTCTGGCAGTTACCCAGTTCTGCCGACCTTGGCACTGGTCCTGCCTCCAACAGAAGATCTCATCCTCTCTGGAAAGTAGAGCACTGATACACATTAACCTTCTCTCCTTGACATCACTGAATAGAACACTTTCTGAAAGAGAAAAGTGTGCCAAATGTACCCAGGTGCACACAGCAGACCTCAACATTACCAGTGATGGTTTGCCCTCCAGAATTACCCTTTTCAGATATTACATCCACGCCTACCGAGAGCTGCCAACAGTCGATATGAGTAGAGTTCACTACCCATAATGTTCCCGATACACACCATGTTTTCTGAACAGGGGCAACATGAATATTTTGCATGCATGTGCTGCTTCAGCATGCACAAACCAGAAACCTGAAAAATCTAGTAGTAGCTTTGGCCATGCCAAAGCTGTACAGTGTAAGCACATTGCTGCTGTTCATGACATGGAGGGAACCAAACGTACTGGAAGGATCTATGCAGGAATTCACAGACATAACATCTGAAAGGGGGCACTATTTGCACTTGGTTGTATGAACGCAGCTTGTACCCATGGCCTTGCTTAGGCCTGAACATACATGAAGCTGCCTTATACTACATCAAACCCTTGGTCCATCAAAGTCAGTATTGTCTATACAAACTGGCAGTAGCTCTCCAGGATCTCAGGCAGAGGTCTTTCACATCACTTCCCACCTGGACCTTTTAACTGGAGATGTCAGGGATTGAACCTGGGACCTTCTGTGTGCCAAGCAGATGCTCTACCACTAAGCCATGGCCCCTCCCCTTGCTCACAGCACCATTTACCACCAGTTGCAGAAATATTCCAAACACACACAAGTTCTGAATCTGCATCTTGACATGAACCTGTTCTTGTGGGTCTCATCCAACTAAAAAATATGCTTCCTGCCTCAACAGGCCTTATAAGGATTGTGGCAACTACCCAAGATGATGCAAGCCACAGCATCAGCCAGCCCAGCAACTGTCAAGGAATCTGCTGGTGCCATTTCCTTCCTCCTCCTCACCTCCCACTAACATCATCTGCCACCGTATGAAAATTGGAAAGCCGGAGGCGCCTGCCAAGCCAGCAACGTTACAGCTTGGAGCAAGGGACGCAGCCAAGCACCGCCTGGTCTCAATTAACGAGGCAGCTTTTGAAGGGAGGAAGGAAGAACTCAAATATTTGGAGTACAAATTGATAGTCGCAAAAAAGTTGAACCAATTAAGAGCAGCGGAGGGGGCATGGAAAATGCAGGTTAAGAACGGAGTCCAGAAAACTGGATGGTAATTTTTTTTTATACGGCACTTCAAGCCATCTATTGCTCAGGCAGGCCAAGGCTGCCAAATTAAAGACCCATGGGCCAGATTCCCCATCCCCGCTATTTCAAACCAGATATCCTTCAAGCCCCACCTGGCTCTCCCTGTTCAACAATCCAGACCATTGCCATTTCTCCCTTTAAGAACAGTGCTGTCGTGGGTCAGCCAGGGCTCAGCAATAGTGAGGACTCCTTGGGAGAAGAGGAATCCTCAGGAGATGAGGAGCCCCATGTAGCCAGCACTGAGTTAACAGAGGTTGACCAACAATACTGCGAGATGCAGGCTTGTCAAGATTCACAGGAGCCACCAGCCCTGAAGAAGAAGAAGAAGAAGCGATTGGATTTATATCCTGCCCTTTACTCACTTGGATTTTCAGAGTGGCTTACAAACTCCTTCCCCTCCCCTCCCCACAACAGACACCCTGTGAGGTAGGTGGGGCTGAGAGAACTCTTTCCCAAGCTGTTATTGAGGGAACAGCTGGTACAGAGCTATGGCTTGCCCAAGGTCATCCAGCCAGGTGCAAGTGGAGGAGTGGGGAATCAAACCCGGTTCTCCAAGATTAGAGTCCGCGCACTTAACCACTACACCAAACTGATTCAGCAGGTGAACCTCAGTTAGCCATTCCCAGCCCACCAGTATCTCCTACACCCTTAGAGCACTGCAGACTTAGGCTGAGAAAAGAACTACAGGCAAAAAGGCAGAGTGCACACCTTTTGGCCCGACACCAGCTGCCTGCTGATGACAAAGATGAGTAGTTGCAAGATGACTTCTGTGCAGCTGGCTGCTAGCATGACCCTTAGGCTTGGGGCTACAAAAACCAGCCAAAAGAGGCTGTCAGACATGGGTGCAATGCGTAGGAGCCACTGATGCTACCATGCCTAATTCTTGGAAATCTGACCTTGGACTGAATGACCCCGCCCTGCCTGACTTCTGAAACTTGGTACTCAGAGTGCCTTCCCTAGTTCTGCCCTCCCCCCCAGTCAGTGTTGGGTTAGAGCACTGGGGTCAGATCTGGACTCAGTTCCATATTCAGCCACAAAGCCAATTGGGTGCCTTTGTACCAATCACTCTCACCAACGTCACAGGTTCGTTGTGAGGATTACAGGTAGGAGACCCATGTATGTGACTCTCAGCTCCTTAAAGGAGCAGCAGAATAAAAATGTACTCCAGGGTCAACAAATTGCCAGCCCTGGGTGGCCTGACTGGGTGCCCAGGACAGCCTCTCAAATCTACATCTACCACCTGCTTCACACATACAAAAAGCATCTATGAAATATGCAACAGGTAAAGCAGTATAAGGCAGGACCTGTGACTGAGCTCATCCCTTTGGAGAGCAACTGTACTCCTAATTATAACTTATTTGTATGCTTTATTGAAACTATCTATAGAACAGCTCTAAGGAGTGATTCTCATGTTATGGGTGATGGCTGAGACACAGCCAACACAAGTAGTGGATCAGAGTAATGGTCTCTTGGTCTGCACAGCAGCCTCCCAGGAGCCCATGGCCAAGCACGAAGGCAGCAGATTTCCCTCTCCATACATTCTCAACATCAGAAGTTTACAGGTATACTGCCACTGTAAACGGAGGCTCCATTTCAGCTATCAAGGTTAGGCAATAAATCCATGGCAAAGGTGGAACTTGAACCAGGATAGCTAAGCACAGCAGCGGAAAAGCACCTGCCAGAATAGCTCCAAAAGACAGAGAACTGTCCTGTCCTTCATTGCCTTTTGATCCAAGTCCCATCCCTGGTCTGTATTAATAGCTCCAAAGTGTCAAACACAGAGAGATGGAAGCGGCTAGAGTGCAGAGGTCCCCAGTCTTTTCCAGCTTGCAGGCACGTTGGGGATGTTAAGGGGTGGTGGTGAGTGCCACTGCAAAACGGCTGGCACAGAGCCCAACTCAAGTCAGAGCCAAACCCAAAATGGCACCCCAAGAGGCACCCCAAACACTACACCTCTCTGCTCGCTTTCCAAAAGAATCACAGGAGGGGGATAAAAAGAAATGAAGAAAAGCCTGAGTGGAGGGAGGCAGAGACTGGAGAATAAAAACAAGCCCCAGAAAGCCCAGAGGGAGGAAGTGGAAAAGAGGAGGAATAAAAAGAAGGGAGGTCTGAAGGAGGGATGGGTTACCTATCCTCCTGATCTTCCAGGGGCTGCTACTGCAGCTGTGGAAAGCCCTTTAATTTGAATGGTGGCAGCCCGGCCTTACAATGGCCACGCCTATATTCTGAAAAGCTTGGCAGGTGCCAAGGGGAGGACTGGAGATCACCACAGGGTGCCACATTGAGAGACCTCTGCTATGGTCAGAACCCTAGATTTTTACTCAGTCCTGAATTCTTTCAGCATCAGGCTTCTCACAACAACCAAAAACCAGTTGCAGGAGGATGGAGAGAGAGAAAGGGTTGCAAAGATATTTGGAAACAATGGGGAGGGGGGCAGGGGTGGCTCTACTATGAAACTAATGAAGCTTAAGCTTCAGGGCTCCTAATCCTGGAGGGGCCTTGAAGCAACTGGTTTTCTTGAGTGAATTTTTCAACAAAACTGATGGGTGTTTGCTATTAAAAATAAGGCTATTTTAGTGACAGAAGCATAAGCCAGGGGATTGAAGCACTTAATATTGACTTTAGAATATGCTCTAATATCTGTTTCATATGGCCTTATTGGATGCTGCCCTATTGTTGCGGGTTTAGGTGCCCAAAAATGTAGGACCACCACTGGATCAATAGACACGGTGGAGGCTGCATACTGTCTAAACCGCACGGGGAAAATTCATCAAAAAGGGAGACAGTGGTATAATCCACACTCTTGTCAAAACTTAAGAACTTGCCGCTCCCCAGGCTAAACCTAAAAGGTTACAGCAACATTTGATCAGGTTGGCATACCCAACCACACTGAACCCGATCTCTTAAACTCCACTTGGGAACAAGATATTGTGGCCGGCAGCATGGGGAAAAAACAATTCAAAAAGCTGTGTGTACTTTTAAAAGTTTTCCTGAAAGCTCAGTCATAACTCTGTGCCTTCTCAGCCTTCTGACAGAAGCAAAACCCTTTGTCTTCCTCCAGCATCCTCTTTCTCACATCACAGTGCAAAGGCATATTGTTTGACATCTTCGCCCATGGCTACAGAGGTTCGCCACAGCTGAAGCACAAGGCTTCCAGGCTGAGGGATGCCACCAAGTTCTGCAGAGCCCTCGCCCATGCCAACGAAGAGCAGGCTCTGAGCACAGCTGGGCCTTCAGTCTCTTCCCTCTCCCTTTAGAAGGAAAGAAAGCCTCAGAAATTTGTACTAAAGTACAACAAAAGGAAAGAAGATTAGCAGTTTTCAAAGGACCAGGTCTCATTATCTGGGGAGGGGAGGCCGCCATCAGGACTTAATTTAAACCAGAAATCAGCTCCCAAACCTTTCTTTAAAAAATCCCACTGTTCAGTCATAGGATACAATGAATTTAACATTTCTACCAATCAACTTAACGTTTCAAGTGCGAATGAAACACACGTTCATTAGGGAATGGGCTGCCGCACAAAGGGTAAGGCGAATGCTTTGCATACAGAAGTTTCCGGATTCCATCCCTGATGTCTTTAATTTTAAAAAAGACCCCCAGGTAGCAGGCACTGGGGAAAGGCCTTTTCGATGTCTGAGACCTGGAGAACCATTGCCCATTAGAACACACATTACTGAGCAAGGCGGCCCAACAGACTGGGTTGGTATAAGGCCGTTCCATATGTTCCATCGTTATGGGGTTTTTAAAAATCCTGTCCAGCCTCAATATTGCTCAGGGAAACATAAGCAGCTTCCCTTCTTCCCCTTTTAGACCTCACAACAACCCTGTGAGCTAACCCTGTGAGGTGGTGGATGCTCCTTTGCTGGACGTTTTCAAGCAGAGGCTGGATGACCATCTTACGGTTATGTTGCAGGGCTATCTTTTGGCTATGCTCCTGCAGAGTGCAAGGGGTTGGACTAGATGACCTACAAGGTCCCTTCCAACTCTAACATTCTATGATTCTAAGTTGGGCTGAGAAGTTGTGACTGGCCCTGTATCACCCAGAGAACTTCATGACTGAGCAGGCATTTGAACCCAGGCCCACATCTAAGCGCTGTGTCACCCTATCAAGAAGGAGGAGGAAGATGAAGAGGAAAAGATTGGATGTATACCCCGCCCTTCCCTACCCAAGGGAGTCTCAGAATGGCTTACAAACTCCTTTCCCTTCCCCTCCCCACAACAGACACCCTGTGAGGTAGGTGGGGCTGAGAGAGCTCTTTCCAGAACAGCTCTGACAGAACTATGACTTCCCCAAGGTCATCCAGCAGGTGCAAGTGGCGGAGTGGGGAATCAAACCCGGTTCTCCCAGATTAGAGTCCACACACTTAACCACTACACCAGACTGGAGGAATTGAACACCACACTGACCTTCACGGGTCTGCAAACATACAAATCACTCTTAGCTGGCAACTGTAATTGGCAGCATCTCCTGGCTGTTAAGTGTGCCATCCCTGGTTAACTATATTCACTCTCACACTTGGCTCACCCCCATAAGATTCCAAAACCATTTGCTAAAAAGGGGGATTAAGTGTCCGTCCATCCTCCTGTTGCCAACCTCCAGGTTGGAGCCTGGGGTTCTCCCAGAATTTCTACTGTTCACCAGACTACAGATATCTGTTCTCCAGGAGAAAACGGAAGCTTTAGCCAGCGGGCTCTACAGCATCATGTCCATACAGAACTCCCTCCAGTCCCCACAACTGTGCCCTCCCCCAGCACCACTCCCAAATCTCCAAGAGTTTCCTAAACCAGAGTCGGTAGTCCTAGTCTTTCCCCTACTTCTTTTCAGCTAAATATTGTCCTCCACAAAGCAGCTGTTCATTTTTTTAAAAAAATCAGCACTGGAAATCAGCTAACATGCATTAGTTAATGTGCCTGTAGGCCTTTGGTGGCAAACCCAGACTTTCAGTAATAAGAGGCTGCCTAAGATTAGAATTCTTCTGCTAGATCCGAGGGTGTGGTTTCCCAGCAGAGCAACCCACAGCATCTATGTTTGATTTGAGAATTTAACCACCACCAGCAGAATCCATTGAAACAAGCTATCAGGATGCCTGCAGCTCATTCACTGCCTTTTCTGTGCCAGCAAGGCTCTCCAATGTAGACAACTGTACCCTAAGACCACGGCCCGTGGAGTTTGGGGCTCTGAATCATCCAATGTCTTTCAACAGATGTTCGCCGGAAAACCCAACACATATTCTTTGAGGGGGCCGCTTGGTGTACTTTCTGCATGTAAATGTGAACCGATTGGTACATGCTCCAGTTTGGCCCCCTTGCCAAGGGTGTAGACTTTCCAATTTCGGGGGGGGGGGGGGGGGGCTGGGGCTGGGCCAGATACATCACAGGCCATTTTTCTCCGGGGGAGGCTCACCACTTCCTGGAAAAGTTTTGGGGGGGCTCCAGCTCCCCAGCCCCCCTGAAGTTGATGCTTATGCCCATTGCAAGAGGTGCACGGCAGCAAACAGCAGCACCGCTCCTAAGCAGCGCATTCTTCCAAATCCCAGAGCCAGCGCTTGCTCTCAGCTGGAAGCGACATGCTATGCAAGTCGCCCACATCACTCCCCCAAACGTTTCAAATGTGACTCCACCAAGCATTTCAGCTGGCATTATTCTTCCACAGCCAGCGCTATTCAGTTCAAAGCATTCCTTCGACACTCACGGTACAGAGGATGCGGTGGAACAGTTGCTAGCCAGGGCAGTCACCGGCCCTGGGCATCAACGATCACAGAGAGCCAAGAGTACAGGTATACCATGGCTGTGATGCCCCATCCCCAGGTATACAGTCCCCGACTCAAGCCAACTTTGCTGCCAGCCATTGCACATTCTTGATATTCCCCAGGCAAGAACATTCAAGTAACAGTGACATGAAAATAAACCTCACTCAAATTCTAGGAGTTTCCCCTGTTTTTATTTCCTTCCAACGCAAAGTCATCATTTCAACCCAGAAACATTCAAGTTCCCATGTGAAAGTCCAGATCCCTGAGTGTTTGGAATGACGACACCCAGATCTGGGAATTCAGAAATTCAACTGAACCCCCTCACAAAAACCTAGACATCAGATTCCCCCCCCCTCCTTCAACTGCAGCCCTCAATTCAAAACACCCCCCTTTCTAACCCCAGCATTTTCAGAAAGCAAAGTGGCTCTATTTCTCTCAACCTCAGGGAGACACTTGGAAGGGCACGCTTTGCAGTTTCAGATTTGGGGGGCTATTCTCAATTCAAAGCAATCCTTTCAGCTCTTGCAGTGGCAACGCTCTCACTTCTTTGACTTCCTTCCTTTCCCAAGCGTGTCTTCATGCATCCTCTAGTGGACAGATTTTTGAGCAAGTTGGAAAACGGCAGATTCCTGTCTCCTCCTAAAAGCTTTTGCGAGAAGCCAGTTGAGAAGATACAGACCAGACAATTGCCGCTGTGTCTCCAGCCAAAAAAGAGTGGGGGAGAGAGAGATGAGCCCGAAGCTGGCAAAAGCAAACCCTGTGATGAATGCAAGGCCTGGGGTCTGAAGCCTTCAATTGTCAGGGACTGGAAAGGTCAGACAGTCACCCTGCAGCTGACAGCCCTGTCCTCTGAAGCTAGCCTCGGCCCAGCCGCATCCCCCGTGTGCATGCTCCTTTCATTGCTCTTGCGCCCATCTGTTCCCACAATGGGGAGGGGCAAACCAGAAGAGCCCCTGGGTTTGACTGGAACTCTGCTGGCAAGCCAAACACTCCTTTCTGGCTGCCACAGGAGGGGGAGAGGGGGCAGGTGGGCGACGTGACAGCAGTATGTGGGGACTTCCACGCAACTGTGATCAGGACCCTGGTGTACATTTCCAGTTGGGAAAAGTGTGACCGTCGCACATGTGCGCACGCTGGAAAGTGGCAGTCGGCTGCTGCATGAACCACAGTGGGGCACACAGGGAGATATGGCTGGGACAATCCCCCGGTAAGAAACAGACCGCAAGTGATTCTGTTCTCAGGACTGCGGTCTGCACCGACCCTTTGAGCAAGCTTCTAGGGTGCAATGGGGTACCCGGAGAAACCCCATCCTCTTCCCTATCTTTAGAGAGAGCACCGGCAGCCACGTCAACCAACCAGCCAGTCTTGCCTCAAGACATGACACAGAAGCCTTGCAAAAAACCCGCCTCTGGTCTTCCACCTGGGGAGGGATTCCGCCAGCGGCTCTGGGCGCATCACTCCCATCCACCCCCCCCCCCCCCGCCCAGGGCTTCATCCCGCTACCCGAACGTCTTGAGAAGCACCAGGAAACTCCGCACCGGGTGGTCCCCTGGGCGACCTGCCAGACCCCTGGTGGTCCCTGCAGTCGCCCCTTCCCCCCAAATCTCCCTCCCGGGGCTTCTTCGCCGCGCAGTCCAACGCTGGGCAGAAACAGCCCAGCAGCGGAGCCGGAAAGGTCCGGGCGCGCCACCCTTCCCATCCCGGGCTCTGCCCCGGTGAACTGGGCGCCGGCTACCCAACCGAACTCCCTCTTCTCCGCTGGCTCGAAAGCCCGCAAAAAGCGCAGTCGCCGCTGGGTCTTCCGCGGGCGAGGGGGCGATCCGACGCTGGGCAGGCTGGAGGAGAGCGCCTCTTACCTGCCGAGGGTGCCACGAAGGCCGGCAAGCAGCACAGGAAGCTCCGGAGCCAAAGCGGGAGCCGCGGCCGCATGGCTCAGCTCCTCCGGGGACGCATCCAGCAGGAGAAAGCGGCTCCTTCGCTCGCGCGGCGCCCAGCAGGGGGGCGGATCGGCTCCCGGGACCTGCCCCCAGCCGCTGGGAGGGGGAGAGAGGCGGTGCTCGGGTTACGAAAGGAGGGACGGACGGACGGAAGCCGGGGGCTCCAGCAGTTGGACACAGAAACTCCGCGCCGCGCTCTCCGAGCCAGTCCAGCCGAGTGAGCCAGGGAGGGAGCACGCTGCTGCTGGTGGTGGTGCTGCTGCTGGGGCCGGGGCCGAGCCAGGAGCAGCTCAGCTCGGCTCGGTCCTCCTCCTGGCGAAGCTGCCACTGCTGCTGCCGCCACGCCGGGAACTTGCTCCAACTCCGCTGCCCCGGCCCATTGTCAGGCTCTGCGGCGCTGAGCCCTCCCCCCGCGCGGCCGCTTAAAGAGACACCGACCGGGCGAGACTTGGAGGACGCGGAGAAAGTGGATCCAGCGCCGGAGGAGCGGCCGTTCAAAGCGGCTGGTCCCGACGCCCGCCCCCCCCCCCCTCCCTCCCCGGGCGAGGCAGGGCGAGGTTCTCGCAGGCGCCGGAGAAACCCCACGTAGACGCGGCAGGGCTGGATCGGAACTGCGTGCTCAGCGCAAGACAGGGCGAGGAGCCGCGAGAGACGAGGGGAGGGTTCACACGTGGCGTTGTGCCTCCCCGGGCGTGCACGCGTAGGGGAACCCTAGTCTGCAAGAGGCAACATGGCCTGGAAAGATTGTGCTCCTAGCCGCACACCTGCGCTGTTTTTTGCACTGGAATCTCGCCCGCCCGCCATCGCCATCGCCAGTGTCTTTTGCTGCGCAAGTGGCCGCCATGGAGGGCAAATGTTACGTGTGAAGCAGAGCCGTTGATCACGGTCGGTTTACATAAATGTGACTCCAGGGATAGGGGCTTCTTGAGCAAAGGGTATGAATACATGTTAGTTTTCAAGGTACCACCAGATTATTTTTTTGTTCTATTTTGATTTTTCGGGCAGGCATTCGATGGTTTTAATCAGGGGTTATTTCCAGCAGGAGCTCCGGGGAACTCAGCTCGGGGAGTTGGTGCCAGCCCCCCCCCCCCCCCCCCCCCCGGAAAGGCCTGCTTTTGTCATGGCTACAGCAAAATGACCCCTTCCCCTGGAAAGGTCCTTGTTCCTCCTTCTGAAGGCTTCAGCCACCACTGAAGCTATCCTCCCAGAATAGTGGTATTTCCCAGGCTTGGATTAGTAGTTGACCTCTCTCTGCCAGCACTCTCTCTCTCTCTCTCTCTCTCTCTCTCCTTTCTTTCTTGCCTTCTGACATACTTCCAGTGATGTCAGATGGTGTAGCATATGCAGATAAGTTATGCTAATGAGCTCCTGCACCTCTTTTTCTATGAATGAACCCTGGTTTTAATTTTTTTAATGCTGGGGGTCAATTCTAAAAACCGAAGGAGGCAACTGATTGGGTGACAGACGGAAATATCCATGCTGGGCAAGCACTCTTCAGGTTTTGCTCTTTGCAACACACCTGTCTTCCCTCCCCAGGAGCTGGCCACCTGAATTACAAGAAGAGATTGGATGTATACCCTGCCCTTCACTCCCGGAAGGAGTCTTAGAGTGGCTTACAGTCTCCTGTCCCTTCCCCTCCCCACAACAGACACCCTGTGAGGTAGGGGAGGCTGAAAGAGCTTTTTCCAGAACTGCCCTTGAGAGAACAGCTCTGAAAGAACTTATGACTGACCCAAGATCACACCAGCAGCTGCATGTGAAGGCGTGGGGAATCAAATCCGGTTCTCCCAGATTAGAGTCTGCTCCTAACCACTACACCAAATGGGCTTACACGAAGGTACTTTCCTGGGCTGCCAAATCCTGTTGCAGGAGTGACAGGAGATAGTTGTCTGGTTTGCTGCTGGCTTATGAATATCCCCAACTACGCATGTGCAAAAGCAGTCCATGCAATCAAAACACATTGTTGTTGTTTTAAAGATCTGCAGTCTGTCCATCAACCAAAAACTGGGGCAATTAATACAGCTGGTTTTTAAAGGAGGCATGACCTGCCCAGGAGGAACCTAGATATACATAATCCAAGCAAGCCAGTATCATTGGTGAGCGTGTTCAACAGCGGCCACACTCATATAATGATAAAGTGCCACAAAATCGCCACTGACTTATAGCGACCCCACAAGGGGTTTTTCAAGACAAGAGATGAGCCTCTGCATGGCTACTCTGGTATTTTTTGGTGGTCTCTCATCCAAGTATTAAACATAGCTGAATAGGCATGCCCATTTTTAACTGCAAACAATCAATGCAATCTAATGGGGGTGCTTGACTCAAGAGAACAAGGCATTGCAAGGAAGTTTGGTCTTCAGACATCATGTCTGTGAAAATTGGAATATCCCTAGAAAAGATGGATGAGTTCTCCTCTACACTCTGATCCTTTATCACTTTATGACTTCTTGAAAGAGCAGGACATCTGCTTTCAAGAAATGCTGTATTTGGTGTGACTCCTGTGACTTTTACCACCTGTGCAAAAGTCAGAAATTCAACAGGTGTTCTTATCCTTATCTGTACAAAATCCACCAGTTGAAAGTTTTGCATATTGGAAAGCTGTTAAAAGGATTTAGGACAGCAATCTTCAGTACCTTCTCATGAAAAACCTCAATTGTGGGGTTGGACCAGTTTCTAGTCTAGGTCTACCTGCATTGATTATCTCCCCTGGAAATCACAGGCTACAGATGCAAGAATTCCATTCCAAGACACTCCATCAGCCAATCTCAAATACAGTACTGATCACTACTATGGATCAAAAGACCCATTTCAAGTCTAGATTCATTTGTTTTTAACCTGACGTTAGCTACAGAAAGGTCAAACATCACATTACCTAGGAAATCAGCTAATCTGCATATCAGATCTGGCTCTTTTCTTTAAAATGAAGGCAAAGTGCCACACAAAGGAGGGAAAGCAGAAAGATTTGGATCAAGTCCAAGGTGCTGGAGAGTTAAACCCTTCTCCCATGCCATTCCTCCTCCCCAAGAAATCTTTTGCTCCCTATAGCTGCCACTAACTCTTGTGGGTACCAGTATTGTACCTATCCCCTTGAACTCAGGTCCAACAATCTAACTGTGACACAACAGTAGCTCTCAGCTGCTGGAACCCTTTCTGCAGACCACTCTGGAAGTCAGAAAGCTCTTTGCAAATATTTGACCTCAATTTCAAATCACTGCTTTGTGAAATCACAATTTCAAATCACTGTGGTTTCAAATCACTGCTTTTTTTTTTGTCTTAAAAATCAAAAGTGGGGCATGACTGTGCATTTGCATATGGAACCTAATTGTCCTGCTGGTTGGCAAACCCAAGGAGGGAGGAAAAGGTCTTGCGAAGGCCTAATGAACTAGAGAGTGTCATCTGCTAGCTCCTGTCTCCCCTCATTAAGGGCAGCACCAAGCCCCGCCCCCATTGCCACCCAGGTAATTAAAAAGCACTGGCAGCTGCCTTCTCCTGCGGTCACACTTGACATTTGCATATCAATAAACAAGGCCCTTTCTTAATAGTTATGATGAATGGGGCGGTGCCATGCCAGGGACACTGCACAAAGAATCCACAAAGCTGTGCTGGCGGCTCTGGAGATCTGTTTCTCCCAAGTCACTTCCACAAATTACATAGAAGTCTGAGTCGGGGAGGAATGGAGGGACCCTAGATAACAACAGCCAAAAAGAATTAGGCTAAGACATACATTTGATTTTTCAATCGCTTGCATTAGTATTCACAAGTGACGCATCCCAAACTTTCGCAGTACCTGGATAGCAGATTCCCATGGATTGCTTTTCCAGTGTTGCTGGAAAACAGGGCATGCAAAAACACCAAGATACCAACATAATGTGTGGGCTTTGGGGAACAAGACACTCTAGTCCTATTTGGACCTGCCTTGATCCTATTAAGGATTCAAAAAAACCTTTAAAAAATCAACTTGCTTTTGCATGTCATGAAGGTGCAGGGAGAGGAGTCACTATGAAGTGATCTCTGACTTGTGAAAATTTATGCTGGAATAAATTTTTGTAGTCTTCAAGGTGCCTCTGGACTTGTGTTTAATTTTGCTGCCACAGAGTGACACAGCAACTGCCCCTCTGGAATAATCTATAAAAAGTGATCTTGCATCTGCATTTCTAGAGGCTTCTCAAAGTCCAGCATGGAACAATATTCACTCCAAAGAAGACTTAACTACCACCCATAAGGAGAAACTTGTAGGAACATAAGAGAAGCCATGTTGGATAAGGCCAGTGACCAAGACACTCTGTGTCACACAGTGGCCAAAATCCAGGTGCCATTAGGAGGTCCACCAGTGGGGCCAGAACTTCAGAAGTCCTCTCCCTGTTGCCCCCCCCCCCACAAGCACCAAGAATACAGAGCATCACTGCCACAGACATAGTGTTACATCTATACCTTGTGGCTAATAGCCACTGATGGACTTCTGCCCCACATGTTTATACAACACATGTTTATACAACACTGGGAGGGCAGGGTAGAAATTTAATACAGCAAATCAAATCACATGCCCTGGCTAGACTGTGCCACTCCACAAGTAGTAAGCCATATGTTTTAATTTCCCCCCTATAATAAATTCACTGCATATTAAAACAAAACACTATGAAACCCTTTAGGCCAAGATTTCTCATGGAATTACAACTGATCTCCAGATGACAGACTTTCCCCCGGATAAATGACAGTTTTGGAGGGAGTCTCAATGGGGAGGATTCCAACCAGGGTTCCCTCTAACCTGAGTTAGTGTGAGCTAGCTCACAGTTTTTTAGCCTCTGGCTCACACATTTTTGTCTTGGCCCAGGAAGGATGGCTCCAGAGCAAACTAATTTACGCAGTAGCCAAATTGCTCACTCACAACCTTAATGCCAGTAGCTCACAAAACAGAATTTTTGCTCACAAGACTCCACAGCTTAAAGGGAGCATTGACATAACCTCCCCTGCCTGCATTTTGAAGTGGTACACTCCAGCAAGGACAGCATCATGTAGTTCTACCACATGTGTAGCTCAGATCTTCCAGCCTTGAGAGTGCCAGTTCTGAATGTTCAGAAGTCGAAGCCAGCCTTACATAAAGCATAGATGTCCTCCTCCTTTCTGAGTTTTGCCCTTTCACTCTGCCACTGCCACCCCCTTTCTACCCTGTTCCAATACCAGAAGGTCTGGCACCATCCCTTGGAAAACAAAGATCAAGCCTTTCGTCTTACCAAATCGACAACCACTTGTCGTTTACCTGCCTGAGGCATCCAGTCCCCTGCCTAAGAACTGCCCTCCTCTCTTCTGTCTCAAGAAGCACATCTCATTCAGCACAAGCCCTAACCTGTGCTCAGCTGAGGTCAGCACTTGGGCAGATACCATCTCTCCAGAGGGGTGGGGGGAAGATTGCTGCCCAAGATTAATCCTCTTTTAACCCGTGCTATCACTTTTTAAACATGTCACCACTGCTCGCGTGACCTTTAACCCTTGGGGAAAGCCCAGCAGGCTTTGCCCCCCCCCCTGCCAAGTGATGTATCGGTCTTTGATGTACTTTTCTGCAACGGGATCTAAAGCAGACGAAGATGGTTGCCCGGTGAGAAACACTCATCACCTCGGCTTTCATGGCTCATCTAATGATAAGAGTAACGGGGTTTCTGCACCCGAGTGCTTCCCCTCCCTCCTTCCTCTTTATTTTTTTAAAAAAGGAAGCCAAAGAGTGATGGAAAGGAACAGAATAGCTGCTGATGAACGGAGGCAGAGATGAAATCTGTTGCAGTGTCGACAGACTGGAATATAAAAACGGAGCTGACATTCGTCAACTAAAGAAATCAGACAGATTATTCACCCATTCTTCTTCCTCTGCCTCCGAGTCGCAGGCTGGGAGCTGCTCTGGGGGAGCAGCCGGCTTGTTTTTCTTCTGCGGGGGACTAAAATAGATCAAGACGGAAATGGTCCTTTATATATAAAGGTTCTCCCGCAGAAGGTTTTGGCCAAATAATTAAGTACCCAGCAATGGGTGGAAACTCGCCCAGAATTAATGTTCATCAGTTAAGCCGAGACAAAAAGTGATAAAAATGCAAATCTGTTACTAAATTAACAGAGAGCACCACCAGCCTCCAGGTATAAAGAGGAGTGATTTGGGCATTAAATCTAGGTGGCTGGCTTATTGAAGGCCCACATGAATGAAAATAAGGGGCTTGGACTGAGGAAATGCTAACTCTAAGGAGATGGAAGTTATCGTACAATTACATTGTAATTGACCTTGGCGGGGAATGAGTAGGGGAGGGGAGGGAATGGCCCATGGGAAAGCATTAATATTTCTCAGAGAACTAGCCGGGGGGGGGGGGATTTAAGGCCTTTGCCACTGATGTGCCCATCCCTCTGTTATGAGCTGGTAGTGTGTGAATCAGCTGCATGGCTCACCAGCAGTCAAAGAACCACAGTCAGGGTGAGTTATACAGCACCTCAAAGTACACAAACCAGGTCAGATCCTCAGGTCTGCCTGTAGCCCTGGCAGTCCCTGTACAGGTAGACTGTTCCTCGCCAGGTTTTGGCAAGATCTCCTCCAGTTTCCCACCCATGAAGCACACTGTCACAGTTGCAAAGGCATGCCCCTCTTGGAGGATGACAACCCTTTCACGATGGGACAGAGCACAGCTCTTTCACACTTCTTTCGGCCCCATGGGTTCCATCAAGGCTGAAAAGAGTGCAAAGTTGTGCTCGAATCCCTCCAAGCCACTGGATCCCTCTGTAACAATGCAGGGCCCTATGGGTGAACCTGTCTTATACTGAATCAGACTACTGGTCTACCAAGATTGGTATTGTCTATACTGATTGGCAGTGGCTCTCCAGGGTCTCAGGTCAAGGTTATTCACATCATCCTCAAAATAGAGATGACCTTGGGACTTTCTGCATGCAAAGCATATATTCTGCTACTGAGTCATGGACACTTGCCCAAAGGGTGATTTTCCATTCCACACAGGAACAGATAAGAAGAACACCTTTGGTTAGCAGTGGGCCCTTTGAGAGAGTGAGCTTGGCATGTGCCCCATCATGCCATCCCTTAATGCCAGTCCTGCTATAGATATCTCACAGAAGTCTCACCAGGATAGGAAAAGCTTGGGAAGATTCAGAGAGAGTGGAAGATTAGCCTCTGACATGGATGTAACCTAGGAAAGATGTGGTGTCAACAGCTTCTGGTTCCAAAGCAACCCAGCACCTGGCTCTTCCTTGCGGAGGAGGAGGAGAAGAAGAAGAAAGAGTTATAAGAGTTCTCCAAAGTTACAACTGTCCTCCAGAGCACAAAAATCAGTCCCTGTGGAGGAAGTGGCAGCTTTGGAGAGGGGACTCGATGGCATTATACCTTGCTGAGGTCCCAGCCCTCCCCAAGCCCCGCCCTCTCCTGGCTCCACCCCCAAATCTCCAGGAGCTGGCAACCTAATCATGATAGTTGTGATAGTTTTAGTATTAATTTTAGTAGATAATTTGAGATAAGTTTACTAGTATTAAAGGATATTCATTGAGTTTAGAATTTATTGGATTTATAACTCTCAGGTTGTGGTCAGATGACATGATTATCACGCTATGGTCACGCCTCAAATATTACCCGGGTTTATTTACTCTGCAGTGACACGATCAGACACCCCATGGTCTGCCCTCCAGACACTCGCCAGTGCGTGAGGATTTAAACAAAAAAATCCTTACTTGCACTGTGCATGTGAATAAGTGTTTATTTGTTGCCTTCCCTGTCTGCACACTGATGTGATGGGTAAATGTATTTTTGCGCCTATCTGCTTATGTGCCAATGTTCATGCATGCTTTTTTAAAATGGCACCATAAATGAACCCGGCAAGGAGATTCACTTCGTGCTGGAGTGATCAGACATCCAGAAATGCATGGTGATAACAATAGCTTCCACAAAATATGGACTTTCTCCGGTGTCAGGAAAGTCAACAGTGACACTGGGGGGGGGGGGTGATGACTGCAATGTGGGATACCTCCTCTGACATCTGGATGCACTTTTTTAAACCAGAGAGGAGAAGTGGTGACACCAGATCAAGAAGCCCGTCTGATAGCGACCCAAGTGTGTTTTTGGCACATACGCATCAACTTTCCTTGCTTTTTGGATTTTTTGAGTCGGTTGCAGGCTTCTCCCTTCTTTTTTGCCTCTCTCTCTCCAACACTGTGTGCATATACAGTTTTGCTTGTAGAAAATGAGTATATTTATACTTTTAAATTTCGTAAATATGCCAAACAGTACAGTTTTATATGCAAAGTTATAAATGATGCATTTTATGTGGTTAAAGCAGTGAAATTAGTTTAGCCTCCCTGAGAAAGTAATTTTTTTTAGAACACTTCTTAATTGTGGTTCAACCAACAAACAGGTCCCCAAGGTGGCTTACAACGTAATATAAAAACCAACACAAAGAGCATAAAACTGAGAAGTTCTAAAATATCCAGGGGGCAAAGCTACTGTCACTACATATATTGCATATATTTCAGTCGTCCCACCCTTTCCTATGGCTTCAGAATTTCTGGACGTTTTACATCTCTAGAGAGAGTGCCTCACTCCAGGGTTTACCACTGGGACCTGTTTTTAATGCACACCCAACCTTGGAACAAAGGATATAGCAGTAAACAGTGCATCTAAGCATGTGCAGCGTGTGTTTCCTAGTCACTGAATAAGTGCTCTGTCATCGCTTTGGCACTGGCATTAGAAACAAGGTGTTATCTCCAAGGCAAGTGGTTGTGATGTCCAAGAAGGACTGAACCCTCAGCAATCCTGGTTTCAGAGATTAAGCATTACATCAGGAGAGAATCAGAGTCCAGCATCGGTCCCTTAACAAAATACGTTCGCTAGCAAAGTGATGACTCTCATGTTTACATGCATACGCAAATGCGGTGTCTGAATAAGTAATGCACACAGCTGGGAGCGACATTTATGCTGCTCAGTCACTGCTTTGAGGAAAAACAGTACAGAAAAGGAATATAATGACCCATGCAGAGCTTCAGATGTATTTATTCACAGAAAGCCATTATTGTATGCTGGCAGATTTTAGAAGGAGAAGGGAGCATCATCCCAGCCCTAGAGACTGCAATCCGATAAGCTGCCCCAACACAACACTGACCTCCGAAGTAGGCAGGAAAGCAGGGCCAAATCAAAGAACGGGAGAGCCATAAACTGAACTGCACACCAGGGTTGAGTGTGTAAACAGCAAGAAATCAGTTTCTAGGCAAAAACATGCCAGAGAGCAAGCTTATCTCCTGCCAATCTCAGAGGGGCATAAAAAGGCTGTGCCTGCTCAATAGTAAGAAAGGGTCACTCTGCATATGTTCAGAGGCTCTGTAGCTTTATTGACATTGGATTCAGGTTCCAAAACTGATTCAGGGCTCAGCTAAAAGCTCTCCAATAAAGCCATGCTTCTTAATCCAAATTTTTCATCCCTGGCATCTTCCTTGCCACTACAAAATATCCCAAGAAAAACAGCCTTCCAGCATCCCATTTTCTCCCTCTTCCCAAATGCTAGAACTCAGTTTGGTGTAGTGGTTAAGTGCACAGACTCTAAATTGGGAGAACCGGGTTTGATTCCCCACTCCTGCACTTGCAGCTGCTGGATGACCTTGGGCAAGCCACAGTTCTGTCAGAGCTGTTCTTGAAAGAGCAGTTCTCGAAACAACTCTCTCAGCCATGCCTACCTCAGAGGGTGTCTGTTGTGGGGAGGGGAATGGAAAGGAGTTTGTGAGCTGCTCTGAGACTCCGAGTGAAGGGCGGGGTATAAATCCAATCTCCACCTCCTCCACCACCCAAGGAAGTTGGTAGGCAACAGGTTCTAGTGATAAACAGAAGAGAGTCCTCCTTAACACAATGCCTGGCCAGTCAAGCATTGCTTCTGGCTTGATGCCCAACAGAAATGGTAAGTGTAAAATTTAGGACAATGTTTTATAGATGACTGGGACTGGTTCTCCCAAGCGAAGGGTTAGAGCAACTGTGGAAGGGAGGAGATTTGATGGGGGCTATAGGGCTGGAGAAGTTAGCTCTTCCACCTCATGCCAGTCCTCCAGTCAAAAAATCCCGTCCCCCAAAGCTACTAGCTCTGGCATTTCTTTTTATTTTATCTAAATATTTCTCTCCAGCTTTTCTTCCCGGAGAAACCGAAAGGGACACAATAGAAGAAAGAAAATCACAATCTAAAGCAACCGCTCAGCCACCCAAACAAACAACAAACTCTTGTCTTGGACTGGTCCTGGGTTCAGTAGATGGCTTGTCCAGAAGCATCAGTACTGAGTCATAGGCTAAGAGCTACAGCCTTACAGCTCACACCCAAGGACTCATTCCTCTGGCTGTGGCCTGTTGTGTAGTGAGAGCTTCGAATGAACAATCATTGTTCCTTGCAGCTACATTCAGATTGGCCACCCTTGCTAAGCCAGCCAATGAGGTAATAGTAGCATAAATGAGCCAATTTGATGTAGTGGTTAAGTGCGTGGACTCTGATCTGGGAGAACCGGGTTTGATTCCCCACTCCTCCACTTGCAGCTGCTGGATGACCCTGGGCAAGCCATAGTTTTGTCAAAGCTGTTCTTGAAAGAGCAGTTCTCGAAAGAGCTCTCTCAGCCCCACTTACCTCACAGGGTGTCTGTTGTGGGGAGGGGAAGGGAAAGGAGATTGTAAGCAACTCTGAGGCTCCGAGTGAAGGGCGGGGTATAAATCCAATTTCCTCCTCCTTCAAATGAAGGCTCCAAGCAACTATGTTCCTATTGGTTTATTTGTATTTTGGGGATGTGTTTTGGGCTGGGGTTTTGGTATACAGTTTCAGCTCACCGTGCATGTTGTTGAGTTCTGTTCCTGAATTTAAGAAAGCTATGTTGAAATCTCTATAGCCTCTTGAACCCACTAGCTAACATGGCCAAGCCATATACTTGTAACAGGAAGGGAAAAGCAAACACTCAGCAAGGTGCGACAGCTGTCTGAGATGTTCCTTCCACTCTTTCCTTCCCATTGTCCCCTACCTCCTGCCCATAGCTAGTGACAGCTGGTGTTTGGTATTTTGATCAAGGAAGTAGCACAAGAGTTAAGCCCGCCCTTCCACAGTGCTTCATTTCCAATCCAAAGTGGTCTCTCAGTGAATTTTTTTGTAATAGGAAGACCCCATAAAGGATCTCTCATGTCATGTGCTGCTTGACCCTTAGCACAGAAATGCTTTCCCAGTGGTAATACCATATATACAATGACACAGACTTTGGATGCACACGTGTAGTGAAAGGCACACAGGAATGTGCACCCATCCTTTCTGGGCCCACTGAGTTCACATTTACCACCTGTGCACAGACGTTAACTACGTTCATGGTGTTTTTAATTCTTTTATCATTTTAAATGTTTTAAATTGTTGAAATGTTTTAATGTTCTCATATTTGCCGCCTTGGGGACCCAGATTGGTTGGAAAGGTGGCATGAAAACATTTTAAATAAATACATCTGTGTGTGCATACGTTTCAACATGATGCTCTTCCCCAGCCACCCACTTTGTCATGTTTTGGGATATTCAGTAATGACCTATCTGTCCACTGGGCAGATCTTGGTGTCTGACTTTTTGCTGCCAGGCAGCGGGATCTTGTAAGGTCTGTGCACGCAGAACGGCAGTTTTGCATATGCAGTGGTCTTTAACATGTGCTTTAAAGGGTGGCAGGTTGGCATAGGCGTTACAGTGTTGGTAAATGGTAAAGGTTTCCCTTGCTCGAAAGCCAGTTGAATTCAACTCTAGGGGGCAGCGCTCATCTCCATTTCCAAGTGCTGTCCAAAGACTTTTCCCGTGGTCATGTGGCTGGCATGACTAAACGCCGAGGCGCACAAGACCACTGTTACCTTCCCACCAAAGCGGTACCTATTTATCTACTTGCAATTTCTTGCTTTCAAACTGCTAGGTTGGCAGGAGCTGGGGCCAGAGACGGGTGCTCACTCCGTCACACGGCACTAGGGTCTTGAACTGCCGACCTTTCAGTCTGCAGCTCAGCATCTTAACCTTTAAGCCATTCAAATCCCTCTCTGCAATGGAAACTTCCGGGGTGACCAGCCCCACACACACACACACACACACACTCAACCTATCCTACCTCACAGGGTTGTTGTGAGGATAAAATGAAGGATAGGAGAACATTATAAGCCACATTGTGTCCCACTGGAAAGAAAGGTAGGGTATGAATGAAGTAAATAAACAGAACAATGGAGCGCCTGTATTTTTATCTGGAGGAAACACACCTGTGTTAACTTTGGGGACCTAACAGCAAATAACAAGTGTTAAGTGTAAAAAAAAAACCCTGGCTGCTCAGAGCTCCAGCCTGTCAGATCCTCTGTCCTCCAGGTGGGTTTTCTGAATCATAACATTGGTCTTTATTACCACTTTCAAACTCTTTTGATTCTGTATATTTGGTTCATTTCAAGCCAATTAAAGACACTTGTGAGAACAAGCATCAAGTGATTTTCTAAATTCCTCACTTAGCTGTCAAGGGAAATTTCAGCCTCATCACTCATCGTCAGTCGGCAGGGTCTGGAGCGGATCCCACCTATAATTTCTTCCTTGGTTCTGAGCTCCATGCATCCAATGGCTGCTCACCATCTCCATAATGAAAGCGTATAGCTGCGTTAGCTCATTCAGCTGAAATAGCACATTGCTATTCTACCTCTTCCCTCTTGCATTTCCCTGTGTAAATCTTACCCATCAATTTTTGACATTCTAATTATGGGACTCCAAACAGTTATGCTCAGTAGATCATAATCCTATCACGTAGCATCACTTCTCAGGCGCTCTCTTTCCCATTCTCCTTTCCAGTTTTTTTGGGTAAAGAAATGTAGGTAAATTAATATCCCTCTCTGTATTAGTGTGGGGTTTTTTACTTGCTGCAGGATGATGTCACCATTTGGCTTATTTGGGATGCTGGAAACCCACATTGGACTTTTCCTCCACATCCAACGTGGCCCAAAGCCATGACTGGGTTCAATATTGATGGCCTGGGGGGGTGGGGATTTGCTCAACCCAGAGTCACTGGAGGATCACCACAGACAGATTCAATCTGTGGTTAAGTGGTTGTCTGAATGGCCCAGCAAGGATCCTGCCCCTGATATCCAATGACAAATGAAAGCCAGTTTGGTGTGGTGGTTAGGAGTGCGGACTCTAATCTTAGAGAACCGGGTTTGATTCCCCACTCCTCCACATGCAGCTGCTGGTGTGACCTTGGGTCAGTTACAAGTTCATTCAGAGCTGTTCTCTCAAGAGCAGTTCTAAAAGAATCCCACCTACCTCACAGGGTAGGGATCCTAGAGGTCACCCACTCCAATCCCCTTTATCAACTACAGCACCCCACTCTGCTTAAAGAAGAGAAGAGATTGGATTTATACCCCACCCTTCACTCAGAGCAGCTGACAATCTCCTTTCCCTTCCCCTCCCCACAACAGACACCCTGTGAGGTACGTGAGGCTGAGAGAGCTCTTTCAAGGACAGCTCTGACAGAACTATGGTTTGCCCAAGGTCATCCAGCAGCTGCATGTGGAGAATTGGGGAATCAAACCCAGTTCTCCCAGATTAGAGTCTGCGCACTTAACCACTACACCAAACTGGAGCACATGTCTTTTAAAAAATATCTTTAAATGATTGGGAAAAGCATTTACGGGAGAAATTCTTGTGGGGCTGTGCCTTTAAGGAGGGGCAGAGCCCCCCCAAGTCCCCCTAGCTATGGGCCTGCCCCTACCCCACCCAAATTCATGCACCACCTAAATGAGACCAACAATCTCTTACAGAGCAGTCTGTTGAGGACGGTCAGTGAGGGAACTCAGTGATTTTGGGCAGTCCACCCACCAGTACTAATCCTCACATCACAAGACCCTTCATAAGTTTGTTGTGGCCTGAAAATCACAGATTTTAGCACACTGCCACATGTTATCTTTTTGAAGGATTTGTGGTGGCAGGCTAAATTGGCCCCTGGTGAAAAAAAAGTCACTACAAATAGAAACTAAGACCACAAAGTAATCCTGTGAGCCGGTCCTTCATACCTCCATGCCACACCTCCCTGCCTCTTCCCTGTACCTTAGCAGTTCCCACTCACGTCAAGCATCTGTTGGACTCCCTCCATTGCAGCTGGCCCTTCAGAACTCAAGATGACAAGCCTAATGTTCTGGGGGGGTTTAATACATCTCTAATTACAGGAGAGGCATCCAGAGATCTTTCCAGATTCTTCCTTAATTGAGCCATTTTAAAGGGAAACTGTCAAACGCTACACACTTTCGTTTGATTGCAATCCTCTTCTGAAAGCCTGGAGATGTAATTCCTCTCCCTGCTGTTTTCATCCCTTCCCTATTTGACAGACGACGACATTTCCCCCTGCTTTTCTGGGGAAGACTGAGCCAATGTTTCTCTACCTCCTTTCGTCCTTTCCTTTGTGTGGGCACCAGGATCACACAATGATGCCAAAAAACCCCGGCCCATTGTGCACCTAGGTTCAATATACCTTCTTCGGCAGCAGGGCACAAAACCAGTCAGGCCTTCTGTAAAAGCTCCTTTTTGACTCTTTTACAAATAAATAAATAAAGGGAGTCTGATTCAACGGCCGCTCGCAGCATCGTCAAAGCCCCGTTGGCGTCAGTAGTACTGCAGCACTGTAAACGGTGCCTGGATTTCCCCCCTAAGCTTCTCCAAACAGCAAAAGGTTGTGAGAGGTAGCGCTAATGAAAATGAAGATGATAACACATGCTATTAATTCATTACACCGGCATCTTGCCCCGGAGATTGAGGCTCAGTTTCAGTGGTAAAGGATTAAAATATTCATTGAGTACCTCCTGGGGTCATGGAGATATTCCTTTTCTGGCTTGACGCACCATTAAGAATTAAAAGCTAACAATCCTGAAACGACTTACGCTGGAGTGGTCCCACTGATTTCCATGGCACAGTTCCAGAATAAGTGGTTTGAAGACTGCTGCCAAAGAAAGCTGGAGAGCAGAATTTGCAATGCCCGGCCCACTGGGGGAAAAGGGGTTTTTTCCCCCTGGCAATACCAAACAGCTTATTTGCCAAGCACCTTCCTGGGGCAGATTTTTAAGCACAGCAGGAATTATAATTACACTTAGGGCAAAAAAACCCAAGTAATCAAACGAGATTCAACCTGTCAAGTGGGCACCATTAAGACCATTGGTTTCCAAGCTTAAATTAATATTGCCAACCACAGTAGCAACAGAAGTCTCAATAATGACAAAGACAATAAGAAGCTCCAATTTGCCACTATCAAAGTTCTGACCCACTCAGCTTAATACGAACGAAAGCCACTGAGTGCTGCGATCTCTAAATGCAGGTAGTTTAAGAGCAAGAACCATAAAGGATTTGCAGCTGTTGCATTGAAAGCCAAAGAAAATTTAAGAGAGGCAGATAGTCTAAACCTGGCATTGATTGCTGGGAAAACTGCAATTTAATAGCTACGATTCAACACATTTACATCTTATTGATTTCAGTGGGACAAATTTAGGATGTGCCCCCATTCAGACCAAGGGGACTGAAAAGCAATTCAGTTATTGTTTCAGAAATGAATACATTTTACAATAGTCCAAGAAAACGGTCAAGATACTGGTCACGTGGTGGGAATGGACCCCCAACCAGGGTTTAGCTTGGGCAGTCCATTCTATGTCTGTTCATGGGAAGGGATGCAGTTCAGTGGTAAAGCCCATGTTCATGGTCTGCATCAAGCTGCCCCACAAACAATGGAAAGCAGTGAGTTAAGGAGCGGCAGGCATGCATAGACCGTTTTCTGCTTAAAAACCACCATGGTGATAAATGCCATCAAGTTGTAGTCAATTTATGGTAACCTCATAGGACTTTCAAGGCAAGAGATGATCAGAGGTAGTTTGCTACTGTCCATCTCTGCATATCAACCCTGGACATCCTTGAGCAGGGGTGTCAAACATGTGGCCCGGGGGCCAGATCAGGCCCCCAGAGGGCTTCTATCAGGCCCACAAGGGACTGGCTGTCTCCTGCTTCTTTCTCCAGCTCTGCTGCTGCTGCTGCATCATAGCTTGCTTTTCCAGACTCCCTCAGTGGCTCAGGAGAGATAGATAGACAAGCTTCTGTTCTCTGCACTGGGCTGAGGCTCCTCCCCCTCCCAGATTGTTACAGCACAGACATTTTGATGCAATAATTCAGAGCAAGAAGTGTCAGTTATCAGAGACTGTTAAATAAAAAAAATATTGTAAGAATACTAATGTTTCAAGCATGTTTTTATTTTAAGTTTAAAAAAACCTTTTGTGTTTGTGTCCTTTATAAAGTTTCTATCTCCACTACCTGGCATTACATTTTCTGGCACGCATGGCCCGGCCCGACAAAGTCCAATTTATGTGAAATCCAGCCCTCCATAACAAATAAGTTCAACACCCCTGTCCTTGAGGGTCTCCCTTCCAAATACTAACCAGGACCAACTCTACTTAGCCTCCGAGACCTGACAAGTTTGGGCTAGCCTGGGACAAATTTAATACTCTACCAGCAGTGAAACAAGAGACTTCGTGTGCTGATTTTTTTTCTTTCCTTTTTGGGGGTATTTTTTGTGTCTATCTCTGCACCTGGAAGTTAGATTGCACCTGGGGGCCTGGAGGATATTCAGAGAGGTGGCTGAATAAAGCTTGCCTCTGTCCTCCCAACTTGGTATTCCAAGGAAGTCTCCCATCCAAGTACTAGCCTTAGCTCCCAAGATCTGAGAAGATAAGGCTCGCCTGGGCTATCCAGGTCAGGGCAGTGCTGATTTCTGTAAAAAATACCTAAATTGTGCAGCAGTCCTAAGGAACTCCAACCTCCCAGTGTTTAAAAAAACCACCACCGCCACCCCTTAACACAAGGAACAACAAAGGAATAATACACGTGGAAGTCACCTCATGCCTACTTTGGTCATAAGGAGGACACATGAAGCTGCCTTATACTGAATTAGACCCTTGGTCCATCAGTGTTACTATTGTCTACTCAGACTGGCAGAGGGTCTCCAGGGATTCAGGCTTTCACATCGCCTACTGACAGATCCTTTATCTGGAAGTGCTGGGGATGCCAACAGACATTCTATCACTGAGCCACACCCCTTCCCCAAAGTTGACTTCATACATTCTTATTTCCTGATGTTACATGCTTTCCATTGTTCAATAAAAGAATACGTCTGATAAATCTTTGAAAACAAAACATTTTTTGTTTTGTTTCCCCTTCTAATCTCATGAAAATTCTGCCACGAGGTCAAATAGCCTAATGTGCTGAAGTTTCCTTTGTACGTATGTGCTTCTAAGGTTGTTGTTGTTGTTCAGTCACAGTCGAGTCCAACTCTTTGCGACCCCATGAACCACAACCACACCAGCCCCCCCCCCAGTGCTCTGCCGTCCCCCGGAGTTTGCTCAGCTTCATGTTTGCTGCATTGATAACACTGTCTAAGGTGGTAACCGTAGCCTAGAAAATCTCAATTTAAATGGATTCAAACAGTCCTTCAACATACAACAAAGGACGATAAGCTGGAAAGTGCTCCAAGGGACAGTCCACATATTACCAAAGACGACGAAGAAGAAGAGATTGGATTTATACCCCGCCCTTCACTTGGGAGTCTCAGAGCAGCTTACAAACTCCTTTCCCTTCCCCTCCCCACAACAGACACCCTGTGGGGTAGGTGGGGCTGAGAGAGCTCTTTTGAGAACTGCCCTTTTTCAAGAACAGCTGTGCCAGAACTATGGCTTGCCCAAGGTCAACCAGCAGGTACAAGTGGAGGAGTGGGGAATCAAACCCGGTTCTCCCAGATTAGAGTCAGCGCACTTAACCACTGCACACATACTTAACCCAGAGCTGCAATACCTTGTCATCTGCAGTGGAGGCACCGAAGTACAGCTGAGAGCAGGCCAGCAGTTTCCAGCCGCCTTTGGCAAGATAACACAACAGTGCAGGCAATAAGATACGGCCCCAATTCTGGGCATCTTCCATTATGCAAGGAAGTGATCCTTTGGCCATTCCCAGGAAAGACATTTTATTATTTGTGACCATTCCTTGTGAACATCCAGCCTGATGAACAGCTAGCCTGGAGCTCTCAAAAGGCTGAACAGTCTTTTGTGTTATTATCGTTCGTCTTAATAAAAGGTATTAGATGGCTTCTGGTTTTGGATTTCTCCCATTGGTTAACCTGAATTTGTAGATCATACATACACATTCACTAAAATTTACAGTAAAAAAATTACCTCCTGTTTTCTGAGCCACATCCACAAGTAAATTCCACATGGGAAAGCATTTGTAAGGTCACTTGCAAGGATGCCCTTTGTGTCCTAAACCTGGAGGGGTGGATTTATTTCCCTTGTTGTATACGACAGCGTAGAGGGGCCTTACTTCCTCTGAAAAAAGTACAACTTCCTCCCACAACAGCAAGTAACTCAGCAGACAAAAATCATTCAGATCCTTAAGTGGCAGGGCAAAAGCTTTGTAAAGAGGTCATATGGAAACAGTGGCCAAAATGGAAGGTTGGCAATTTTTTTTCCATAATGAAAAGGCTGTTGTAGTGGACAGTTGCTCACATCTATGATGATGCCAAAAAATACATGGACCGGGGGGGGGGGGGGGGGGAATAAAGTCCCTACCTAGCTAAACACTTTAAGGTGATGCACAATGATCAACAAGGCTGATCTGAGCAAAGAGGTTTTGGATTATTGTCAACGTTCCTGTCAACTCTGATGGATTGGTTGTTGGGTCACGTTTGGCACAGCTGAGCTCTTGGCTTCCTTGTTTCCCTTTGTGCTTGAATTAACAGCTGCTCATGAGGAGCATGGTGCTAAAGAATAACATCATGTTTTTTTCATGGGGCCAACAAATGCACATGTTCAACTGCTCCTGCACTCAAGCCATATCTTCCTATCTGTCTATTACATATATAGCTGAGGGGCTGTGGCCAGTGTTCCCTCTAAGCTGAGTTAGTGTGAGCCAGCTCACAGCTTTTTAGCCTCCAGCTCACACATTTTTGTCTTAGCTCAGGAAGGAGGGCTCCAGAGCAAACTAATTTTCGCAGCAGCCAAATCAGTCACTCATAACTTTAATGCCAGTAGCTCACAAAGTGGAATTTTTGCTCACAAGACTCCACAGCTTAGAGGGAGCATTGGCTGTGGCTCAGTGACGGAGCATCTGCTTGGGAGGAAGGAGGCTGTAGGTTTGATCCCCGGCATCTCCAGTAAGGTTGCAGGAGATGTGAAAGGCCTCAGCCTGAAACCCTGGAGAGCCACTGTCTATCTGTGTAAACAATACTGTATTTGATAGATCAAGGGTACGATTCCGTATAAGGCAGCTTCATGTGTTCACCCTTCCTCACAGGCAGCTCAGGATAGCATGTCTGGGTTTTTCTTCCCTCATTTCATCCTCACAACAACTCTGTAGGGTAGGCAATGCCAAAGTGACTGTCCCAAAGTCACCTTGAGGGCTTCGTGGCAAAGTGGCCTTTTCAGTCCCAGCCTAACACTCTAACTACAACAACATATTAGTTCTGAGAAACAGGATTCAGAGTAGCCGAAAATAGTCCTCTTATCTTAAAATGTGGTAATAAGAAGCAAGCCTGACTTTACATAAAGCTGGGATTTGCTTTTATGACATTTTACAACTCCTCTTTTCCTCAACTGGATTTAGCAAAGTCAATATCCTTCCAATTACGCCCATGACTTTAACAACAGTTACAGGGTATCAGCATTTATTGCTTACATTAATGGAGCTCTTACCTGCCAGTCATAGCGGGCTGTCTTGAGAGTGACACCTGACAAACGTGCAAAAAGTTCCTTCACACATTACAATTTCACTACAAACATCGGGCCTGGTCAACAAACACAGCAGAAGGAAATGATGGAATTCTGAGGTGGTAGAATGAGTCGTACCACTTCAGACTGTGGGTGGGGAGGGCCACTTTTCTAGTGCTCTTCCATGTCCAAGTTTGTCAAAAATTAAACATTAGAACATCAGGGAGAAAAAGTCTAGCCCAGTCCTTCATATATTACACTAGTGGTATCTGAAGAAGAATCTGAAGAAGTGAGCAGTCACTCACAAACAGGGGTCATTTCGTAGAAAAAGAGGTGCAGGAGCTCATTAGCATAACTCATTAGCATAACTTATTTGCATATGCCACATGAAAGAAAGAAAAAAAAGAAGAGGAAAGGAAAGGAAAGGAAAGGGAGAGAGAGAGAGAGAGAGAGAGAGAGAAAGAAAGAAAGAAAGAAAGAAAGAAAGAAAAAGAAAGAAAGAAAGAAAAAGAAGAAAGAGGAAAGAGGAAAGAAAGAAAGAAAGAAAGAAAGAAAGAAAGAAAGAAAGAAAGAAAGAAAGAAAGAAAGAAAGAAAGAAAGCAAGCTGGCAGAGAGGGGACCGCTAATCCAAGCCTCAGAGATACCACTATTCTGGGAGGATAGCTTCAGTGGTGGCTGAAGCCTTCAGAAGGCTGGTCGGAGGAACAAGGACCTTTCCAGGAGACAGAGTCATTTTGCTGCAGCCATGACACAAGCAGGCATTCCCCTGCAAGGGGGGGGGGGGCTGGCACCAACTCCCGGAGCTGAGCTCCCCCAAGCTCCTGCTCAAAATGACCTCTGCTCACAAAAGCTCCTCCTCTGCCACAAATGTTAGCCTTTAAGGTGCTACTGGACTCTTGCTCTTTTCTACTGTACAGGCAGACTAACACGGCTACCCATCTTGAACTACCTTCCTCCAAAAAGTTCAGGGTGACATAGATGGCTCTCTATCCTCCATTCTATCCTCACAACCTTATCAGGTAGACCTATCTTAAGGAAAGCAGCTGGTCCCAGACCATCCAGTGATGGCAGACTAGAGATTAGAACCCATGTCCTCCAAGTCATAGTCGAACACTCCAACCAGAATACCACATTACTCTCACTTGGGATCAAGGAGCACTTCCTTTAGTCCTTTTAACGTCCAAAGCTGGAGACTCTTCATTCTGTTTATACCACCTGAAGTCACAAAGTGATGCACTGTTTCTAGCAACAGCTTGGACGAACGAGACTGAAGCAATCAGGTGTTCCTTTGCCCAGGAAAGAGAGGCTGACCTGTACCAACAGGGCTCCGTTGGGGCCGGGGCGCGCCGGAGAGCCGCTCCGGGAGAGACGCGGCAGGGGGGTGGGTGCTCCGCCGGCCCCGGGAAGGAGAAGCCTCCCCCCTCCCACTGCTCCCTCCCCCCTCTCACTGCTTCTTCCTTTCCCGTCCTTCCCCTCTCTCCCCCCTTCCTTCCTTCCTTCTCTCTCTCCCCCCACCTACCTACCTACCTTCCTGTTCCTTCCTTTCCCCCTTCCTTCCCCTCTCCCTTCCTTCCTATCTTCTCTCTCTCCCCCCACCTACCTACCTACCTTCCTGGTCCTTCCTTCCTTCTCTCTCTCTCTCTCCACCCACCTGCCTACCTACCTTCCTGTTCCTTCCTTTCCCCCTTCCTTCCTTCCTTCTCTCTCTCCCCCCCACCTACCTACCTACCTTCCTGTTCCTTTCTTCCTTCCTTCCCCCCTTCCCCTGTCCTTCCGTCCTTCCTTCCTTCCTTCCTTCCTTCCTTCTCTCTCTCTCTCCCACCTACCTACCTACCTTCCTTCCTGTTCCTTTCCTTTCCTTCCTTCCCCCTCCCTCCCTCCCTCCCTTCTTGCCTTCTGACACACTGCCGATGACGTCATTGCTTCCGGTGATGTCAGGGGTGTGGCATATGCAAATTAGTTATGCTAATGAGCTCCTGCACCTCTTTTTTTACGAAAGGACCCCTGTGTACCAATGGCTTTCCTTTTGTGTTCAGGTCACATTGCATACAGGTTTAATAACCCTCCTCTTCAAAACTTTCCTCCCCTGGTAGTGAAACGCACCAACCATTTAATATATTGCACCGTCCAATTTAATGGATGCTCAGAGTGGTGGGCAGAAGCGCATTAAAGAAGAATGGAAGCTCTCGTGTGTGGCATTCGTTTCCAAGCAGTTTGTAAGAAACTGTTATCTGTGGAGCGACCATTCTCAAACAACTACAAAACCTCTTTTTTTCATGAGGTAGGGGTGTGTGCGAGAGAGAGAGAGAGAAAGGGAGAGATTATTGGAAATCCACTGCAAAACAGGTTATGAAAGGAGCCCTTGGAGGTTAATTTAATGTTCCATAGTTCTAGGGAAAAAAAGATTGGGGGTTTGGCCAGTTTATGGCCTGTTTCCATTAGCTCATAGTGCATTTATTCCACAGTGTGACCCCAGATGGTGCAAACAACCAAAACAGGCTCAAGTTCAGCACCTTGCTAGATTAAAGCACTGGTGCACATAAGGCACTGAAAAATTAAAATATATGTTTTTTAAAAACCCTATAGAATGGGGAAGGGGGGGCGCTAGAAACTCATCAGAACCTCAACAGCCAGCAAATGGAATCTAAACAGGCAGCAATCAGATCAGCAGTTTAAATTCCTTCTGAAATAGGTCATTTTACAAGCCTTTCTGGAAAGCCACGGGGGAAGAAGTCTTTCTGACCACCATAGGGAGGTTATTCCAAAGCTTCAGGGCAACTGAGTGACAGCCCCAAGATGAAGTTTTTAACCTCACATGAAGGATCATGAGATGGACCTGATCCACTGACAGCAACTGATGCAGGGGTCAAACAGGGAGAGGCTGCATCTGTCTGTCCCATTTATCTACTTTTTAAAAAACTAGTAGATTTTTACCCTGCCCTTCCTGCACGGAATTCAGGATGGCTCTGTCAGGTAATCCTGCCACTCTCCAGGGCGGGAGATGGGATTTACTGGGCTGGGCGAGACAACTCCACTCCTCCCCCTCCTCCCGCTGGAATGTACTCCCTTCCCTCCGCTTGCTGGCTTCACAAGAGTTGCTATCTCTATTCAAGGCTACTGGCAACTTCTCACAGACATGTTTAGTGTTTTTAGCTTCTTTTGCAGGTGTCATCTATTAATGCCTTCTTTAGCCTGGGAAAGTTTTTAGGCGGGATTCATCCCGGGGCGGGGACTGGGGAACCCGTGTGACAATACACGTTTGAAATCACTATATCTATCCTAACACTATTGTTCCGATCCATTACTAACTCAACAAGTGTACCCTGAAGAAATTCCCCCAATAAAGAAAGTCTTGTTTGAGATCCTTTGCGTGGGGTGAGTTCATCCAGGAAGTCTCACAGGCACACACAGTTCTCCCCTCCTTCATTTTATCATCACACCAGCCCTATGCCCCCCTCCCTCCCAGGATGCAAAGGGCTTCAAAACATAAGCACTGATACATAGGCCTAGCCTAGAAGTTTACATGTGGCAAGTATAGCTGCCTCTAGACTCATTGAATATATTCCCAGTACTCACTGGGAACCAAGCCATGACATTCTATACCAGCTGTCACCTTCAAGAGCAGCCTCACACAAAGCACACTGCAGCAGTCAATGCTAGAGGTTACCAAAGTATGGTGAGATCTTACAACAAAAGGAGCAAAGCTTCTGCAACAAGTGCAGATGAGAAAAGACACTCTGGGCCACTACGGCAACCTGCTTGTCTATGATCCAAGCATAGTCCAGAAGTATCTCCAGAGTTCCAAGCTTGCACAGGTCACATGATTGCCACCTCATCCCATGATGGCCATTCTCTCAGAAGCACTCTGATTACACAGCCAAATCAGTTCTGCATTGTCTGGATTCAACTTTGGCTTCTTCAACGTCATCCATTTACCAAAAGCATCCAGACCTTGGTTCAAAACCAAAACGGCTGTTTCTGGATACTGGAGACTAATGCAATATAGAGCTGGGTGTCATCAGCATCACGATCCCCCCACTGCAAAGCTCTGAATGACTTTGTGCAATGGCCTTATCAGGGGCCATTTCATAGAAAAAGAGGTGTAGGAGCTCATTAGCATACCTATTAGCATAACTCATTAGCATATGCTACTCCCCCTGACATCACCGGAAGTGCGTCAGAAAGGGAATGTCAGTTTCATTGGCCATTGAAGTCAATGGCAAAAACTCATAGGGTATATGAGGGGCTGGAGGAGAGGGGGTTTGAGGGAGAGGCCATAATGTCATAATGAAGGGGGTGTGGTGCGCACCCCTCTCCCTCCCCTCCTGCAAGATTTAAAGGGGCTCTTCAGCCGATCAGCAGAAAGCATGTGCTCCCCACCAATCTGCCATAGGGCCCTTTAAATCTTGCAGGAGGGGAGGGAGAGGGGTGTGTGCCACCCCCCACTTCTTCTCTAAAGCATTTAAAGGATCTCTTTAAATGCTTTTGGGAAGAAGCGGGGGGCCTTTAAGGAAGGGGGCTGGCTCTTTAAGGAAGGGGCAGAGCCCCCCAATAACTCCACTGTGACTACGGGCCAGGGATAGTGTCTAAGAAAAGGAACAGGGCAACAGGAAGGGCAGTCTCAAGTTGCCAAACAAACATCCCTTGTTTTGATACAAACTTTGGTTTGGGCTCCCTGCCATCTCTCTTCTTGGGGAGTAGAGATAGACTCCAGGTAAGAGTATCCTGAACTGGGGGCAAAGTGCTGGCAGGGGACAAAGGGTTCCAGGATACTATGCTCAAAAGGTGTAGCCCCAGGGCCTCCTTCCTCAAGGAGTAGGGACTCAGTGTGGTCAACCCTTTCCTCCTCCTCCTCCATGGATGTCTCATCTGAAAGCCCATCAAGTTAGTTCATATGTATTGCACTAGGCTGCAGTCCTATGAGGATGACTTGGAGATAAGCTCCATTAAACTTCCGAGTAAACATAAGAACATAAGAGAAGCCAATGCTGGATCAGGCCAATGGCCCATCCAGTCCAACACTCTGTCACACAGTGGCCAAAAATACCAGGTGCCCTCAGGAGGTCCATCAGTGGGGCCAGGACACTAGAAGCCCTCCCACTGTTGCCCCCGCCCCCAAGCACCAAGACTACAGAGCATCACTTGCCCCAGACTGAGAGTTCCTATTTATACCTTGTGGCAGCCACTGCTGGACCTCTGCTCCATGTGTTTATCCAATTCCCTCTTGAAGCTGTCCATGCTTGTAGCTGCCACCACCTCCTGTGGCAGTGAATTCCATGCATAATATGGAGCTGCATGGCTCATTTAATAGTCTGATGCTTCTTTGATTTGCCTTGTGTCAGGAGAACAACAGAAAGAGGTGAGAAAGAGAAGCCCCTTTTTGACAAATTCCAGAGAACCAACCTTGCTAATAGCTGTTCACAAATAATGAATCAGAGTGCCACAAATATCCCAGATGTTGGCTTACCCACTGAGTGGAGATATATACTTGTGTGTGTTTATACACACAGACACATCTTTCTTTTTTTTTAAATCTGCTCATTCTTTAGCCCTGGGGTCCTCTCGGATCACATTTTTGGTTCGTGTTGAAAGATTTATTTTTTTTACTTTACTTTTACTTTTTTTTACTTTTTTACTACAAGACTTCAAAAATGACTTGGGAGAAAAATGAAATTTGAGACTGCATGAAATAACATAGCCCACTGAACATTAAGAAAAAAACAAACTCTTTGAGGCTTGCAATAAAAATGGCAAGAACTGGCAACAGGGCCATTCGAAATAGATCCAGGGCAGAAATGTTTGGCAGAAAGTCCTGCAGAAGTTGCCAAAATTCCTCCAAGGTTTCTTTTCTCCATTAAGAACCCCCTGACTGTGTTTTTCCACAATGTACAGAAGAAGGTTTGGAAGGAGGTAGGTAATGGACCCCCTGAGCCAATGTGCCCCCTGCTGACTGCAGGAATTCCTGCAAAGAATTGAGATTCTTCACCAGAGCCCAGCAAGCACTTCTATGGCATTTGTATTCTACTCATCCTCTAAGGAGCTTGCGGTCCTCTTCTCCTCTCCATTATCCTCAAAACAACTTTACAAGGTGGCTTAGACTGACAGTGCCTGACCCCAAACCAGCCAGTGAGCTTCAGTGTTGAGCAGCGATTGGAACGTGGGTCTCCCTAGTCACACACAAATATTCTATCCACTATACTACATTGGCTCTCAAGTGGTACATTCACTTGATATGCATTACAACGGAATGGCCTGCTCCTCCACCCCCCCCCCCGCCCCGGATATTTGTGTGAGTTGGCTGGGTCTCATAGGATGGAGTCTCCGCTTACTTAATGCTGTCAGTTAGCCAGAAGTATAGACTGTTCTGAGACCAGTTGCTTGCGTCCCTGCACCTCCTTGTTAACAAACAGATGTTTTGAGCACATCCACCATCTCTGCAGCTGTCAGCAGGAACCTGATTGAGCAGCCTAGTGCTGACCTACAAGTAAAAGGGATGCTATAAAGAGTAAGGATCTCCACCCTTGTTGAACTTGTAGGTAATTTGGGAATTTTCAGGGACCACAGCAAAATGTCCACCAAGGGAATGGGACTGATCACAAAAGACTGGGAGGTTCTACAAAATGTTCAGAGGTTCCAAGCCAAGATGGCTGCGGTTTTTTCCTAAGTAGGAACTCCCTGCAGTAGGGTTGCCATCTCTGGGTTGGGAAATACCTGGAGATTTGGGAGGCGAAACCTGGGGAGGGTGGGGTTTGGGGAGGGAAGGGAAGGGACCTCAGTAGGGCATAATACTTAAGAGACCACCCTCCAAAGCAGCCATTTTCTCCAGGGGAGCTGATCTCGGTTGTCTGCAGGTCATTTGTAAAAGCAGGGGATTTCCAGCTGCCAACTGGAGGTTGGCAACCATACTCTACTGACACAAAGGAAATGCTTCCTGAGCTCTTCTGAAGTAACTCCTACACTAATGAAATTACAGAAAGCCAAGCTCCGCCCCTTGCTTTGGGGAAGAAGAGGGCACTCAGGAACATGTCGGAGGGCCCCCTGGTGGCTGTAAGTATGGGCGCATAGTCAGGATACAGATGCTCAAACACATTAGCAACGCTGCTAAAGTTCATCATTTCTAGGTTCACTTTGCAAACACTGGCAGCTTGTAATGTTTGCATTTAAGCCAAGAGGAGCATCTCTGGCTCAGTCCTTGCTCTCCCTTCTGCCTCCCTGTGCTCCTCCCTGGCGAGGGTGCCAGGGCTGGGGAAGCCAGCAAAGAGGCCTCTCCAGCGGGTAGTGGACAGAATGACATCTGGATTGGGGAGGCCTCGGATTAAGTCCCTGCCTCGCTCATAAACTCACTGTGTGATTTTGGCCAAAACCTTTTGACTTTGCTTCAATCCCTCCCCCCCCCACACACACACCCGGTAAAACAGCAATGATAGTGGTCTACCTCCCAGGGCTGTTGTGAGAACAGAAAAAAAAGACAATCAACTATCGCACAAATCAAGAGCATGCATTTGTTGATAAATTATTGCACATGGGACCTCCTGGTGGTGAGGATTCAGAGGGCTGTTCAGTTTCAGAAATGCTCCAAGCCAGCACCCAGGGACCATCATCTTCCCATGCGAGGCAGATTAGTCCAAGAGACACTGACTGGACCAAAGTAATCCAGCTACATTCACAACAAGAGGGTGGTGGACTCTAATCTGGGAGAACTAGGGTTGATTTCCCACTCCTCCACTTGCAGCTGCTGGATGACCTTGGGCAAGCCATAGTTATGTCAGAGCTGTCCTTGAAAGAGCAGTTCTCTCACTCAGCTCCACCTACTTCACAGGGAGTCTGTTGTGAGGAGGGGAAGGGAAAGGAGTTTGTAAGCCGCTCTGAGACTCCGAGTGAAGGGCAGGGTATAAATCCAATCTCCTCCTCCTCGTTCTATCAAGTCCTAGTCCCTGTAAGGGAGGCTAAATGGGGTGTTACTTACCTCCAAGTCATGAAAAGCTTCAGCGGCCCATTTGTCTACATTTCATTAAAGGGACAGGACATTTCCCCCCCGGAATGTTGGCAACCCTAAGTCCAGCACACTAACCACTGCACACACCAACACTGGTTCCTCTGGCTTAGTTTGAAGGATAAAAAATACAAACACCCGTACTGTACTTCACAATGGATGCCCCACTGTTATATTTGAGGAATGCTGACCCACGTCCAAAAAATGTCTTCTCCCTTTATTCTCTGTACCAGAACAAGAGAGTACAAAGAGACTCAGAGTGCCAGCAGCATCTTCGAGGATCTTCTTTGATTTGTTTCTCTAGGATTCTTGGTCTTTGGACCTCTGTGTTAAAAAAAGCTTTTCCGTCTGAGAAAGTTGGCCTCTGAAGCACATTCTTCGGAGAAATATTTGCTCCCCTCTCCTTTTTTCAAAAATAGTCTCCAGGATATCAGTGCTTATGCCCTCTGTGGAGATGATTGTGGAAGGAGATAGCACATGGAAATGGCTCCAATTTGCAATGGAGTCCCTAAGGCAGAATGAGCCAGTTGATGAGCTGTAACCAACTATCTCTCTTCACCAAGCGCTGGGTGTAGGGTTTCCAATTCTGGGTTGGGAAATGCCTGGAGACTCTGAAGGTGGAGTTTGGAGAGGGGAGGGACGTCAGATGGGTATGATGCCACAGAGTCCACCCTCCAAAGCAGCCATTTTTTTTCAAAGGAACGGGTCTCTGTAGTCTGGAAATCAGTCAGTTGTAACTGCAGAAGATCTCCAGGCCCCACCTGGAGGTTGGTTAGCCTAAATGGGTGCCATGGAGACTTGTTTACTACATTTCACCAAATCCAAAATGTGTGTGTGAGAGAGAGATGGGGAGGCGCTGAATTAGAGCACAATTAAGGCTCCTGGAAAAGAAAGGGGAGGGTGCCCTCTGCATGCAGATTGTGGTACTGCATGCACCAAGGGGTTGACCATACAAACAAGGTGGGAAATGCCTGGAATGGATTTCAAGTAGCCACCAGCCACAAGTCCACTGGGAGGTCACAACCCTACTGTTCCAAGGAAGATACTTCAAGAGAACAACAGTCTAGCCAGAGAATGGGAAGCCATAAGAGAGCCTGTTTCTCTCCCAGCTGTCAGAAGGAACCATTTTAAGAACGTCAGAAGAGCCCTGCTGGATCAGACCAGTGGTTCATCTAGTCCAGCATCCTGTCTCACACAGTTGCCAACCAGTTTCTCCGGAGGGCCAACAACACAGCATAGAGGCTGAGGCCTTCCCTTGACGTTGCCTCCTGGCTCTGGGATTCAGAGGTTCACTGCCTCTGAACATGGAGGCTCCCCTCAGTAAACATGGCGAGTAGCCAATGACAGACCTATCTTCTGTCCATTTTCCTAATCCCTTTTAAAGCTGCTTATTCCTGTGGCCATCACTACAGCCTCTGGCAGTGAATTCCACAATTTTAATCACTCTCTGCAAATCCTGGATGGCCAGTTATTCCAGATCTGATGTAAAATAGAGTTGCCAACTCCAGATTGGCAAATTCCTGGAGATTTTTTGGGGGGGTGGGGGAATCCTGGAGACGGAGGGGCTTGGGAAGTGGCAGGACCTCAAGGGGCTATAATGCTATAGGGTCCACCTTCTTTACTTTACTTTAATGATACTGCTCTCACAGCCAATTCGGCTTTGAACGGTGTCGCACTAAGACTAAAAAAGAAGGAAATTTATTTAATACATGTGTCTATAGATTGTAAAATTTAGTGATTTTAAATTTTAATCAGCTGAGAAAAGAACTTGGCAACTGCCTGTAATATTAAAATCCACCCTTGCTAAAAGAAACCTCCAGTTATCCAGTGCACACCCAGATTCCTGGATATAAGGTTTTATCCAACTATCTCTTGCATCATTAAGCAAATCACAGTTGAATAGACACGGTCACTCAGAGTAAGGCACCTTATTTAAGTAGAGTTCACCCTCTAAAGCAGCCATTTCGTCTAGAGGAACTGATCTCTGTAGTCTGAAGGTCAGTTGTAATTCTGGGAGATCTCTGGGCCCCACCTGGAGGTTGGGAACCCTAATGTAAAGGGAGGTCACAGTTCTTCAAGCGGCTATATAATGTGGGTTTCTTTCCATATGGCTTTTGAGGATCGTGCATGCAGGGTACACATCTTTAAAATAAATGAGACTAAAATCTCAGCAATAAAAGAGTCTTTGAAGGAGCAGAATTGTGAAATACAAGATGTCCAAGTCATCGCAGACCCGGTTACAGAAGAGTGTTCCCTGTTTTATTAAAAATTTCATTCATTTGAGAAATCAAGGCATTTCTCTACTTAAACCCACCCATTGCCTTTCTCTGTGCGTATCATATATACAGGTCAAGCAGTGTTCAGGCGTTATTCCCCGCCTGACATGGAAACGTTCGTTCCTGATATGGAAACAAAATCCTTCCTGCTATCCAGTCTAATGAATAATGACACTGATCTCCAAGATATCTAGATCTTATTGCAAATAGGTGATTGCTGAAAGCCCTGCTCAATCAATAGATCAATTACTGAGCTTCAGCGTTCAGAAGGGAGGAGGGAGCCCTGCACAGCAGAGACCTTTATTGTTGCAAGAAATAAAAATAATGGGGCTGTGATGATTGCATCCCCCCCCCCACAAGGATGGAACTACTGTCTTCCTGTCACTGGAGAATATCTGGAGAAACAGAGAAAAGCGTCAGGCAGTTGCTTCCCCTTGGCCAATTGAAGTTCAATCCTACCAAGCATGCCCTTTGATGTGCTTGTTCTGAATCAAATTCCTTCTCGCCCTCATGATCACAATCACCGTGGGGCGGGGGGGGGGGAGCAGGATCAGCCTCCTTCTGCTGTCAAAGTGATAGGGAAAGAGGAACTTGGTCCTTCATGTTCCATGTCCACAGCTAATTCTCTCCCCCATGCTGCCACCGCTGCCGCGAATACTTCAGGATGATAAGAGGGATTTCCTCTCTTCCTTCCACTTGCAGATTTTTGCGGATTTCTGCTGTGGCAGATTTCCAGATTTACCTTCCTGATAAGGATCCTCAGTAAGTGAAAAGGATGTTACATTCTAACTACCTTGCAGCATCTCACAGACAAAATTCAGGACACTTGTCTTGTTCAGCTGTAACACTCCCCATCCTCACACCCAAGATCACTGCCAGAGGGCCCCCAGCTCCAATAGGCACGCCTGTGGTACTTGATAATTCCAAATGAATCTCACTGAAACTGCAGCATGTGGTGTGCGGACGGTGCATGGCGCCTTAGTGTTCATGCATCTGCATTTATCTTCTTGCTCATGGGAAGAGAAGAAGAAGAGGAGAGATTGGATTTATACCCCACCCTTCACTATCTGAAGGAGTCTCAGAGCAGCTTACAAATTCCTTTCCCTTCCCCTCCCCACAACAGACACCCTGTGAAGTAGGTGGGGCTGAGAGAGCTCTTTCGTCACCAGAGGTGACATCATTGCACAGGGCACATTGCAGGGGGACACTCTAACATTTAAGGGAAAAACTCTATGGTAACCACAGAGTTTTTAATCAAACGCTAGAGTGTCCCCCACGCAACGTGCCCTGAATGATGATGTCATCTCCAGGCACATTGGCGTGGACAGGGCTCTTTGGGGGTGGGGCTTCCCCCACCGGCTGGGTGGGTAGTGGCAGATTGGGCCCCCAAAAGCAGGTAGACCCCTGCCCCCATCAGGGGAATGGCAACCCTATCCAGTCAGCATGTTGCTTCACACTTTGAACGAAACATTCCTCCAAAGCAAGTTCAAGCTAGTAGGGACAGTGCTTTATTAGGGGATTAGATATGAAAAATAGCTCTGGTAGACAGGAACAGTCCGTGTGTATCCATTTCCATATCAAGCACACCTTTCTGAGGTTTCCGGTCGGAGGAATGGAGGTCTGACACGCTTTGCAAATGCGCAAGGCGGACAGCGGCTCTTCTTGACAGCTTGGGTGGATTAATCCACCTGACGCAACCTCATACAGGTAGTGTTAGGACTAGCAAGCAATATAATCCAGGTTTGAGCAAGCTCGGTGAAGGGAAAGTCTCGGAGGAGACTTTTCTGACACCTTGAGCACTGCAGCCGAAGAAGATTCTTGCAAGTATCTCTAAGGAGCTGAGCTGAGCTGATCAATTCAGCATAAAACCTCCAATTCCCCTGATTCCTTAACAAAGAAGACAAAGTTTAAACGTTGGGACCACCTCTGAAGCGAAGTAACAACAAAAGGTAACGGAAAAAAAGTTTTTGCCTTACCATTACCGCGTTTTGAAAGACGAAAAGCAGATCGGGTGAAGCAATAGACTGTTGCAGACTGGATGAGTGCAGTTTTGAAACGTTAAAAAGCTGAATTGGAACTTAAAAAGCCAAAAAAACAAGTTGTTTAACATTCCTGCGGTTAAGAAGAGTCAGGAGGGGGAGCCAAGCATCACGAGACAAAGAGGGAGAAGGGAACCAAGCATCGCGAGACTAAGATGTGAGGACTGAGACAGGAAGTGACGGCTAGAGGAGCAGACAAGAAGGGAAAAGGAGAAGAACCGGAAGAAGGTAAAGGGGACTTTAAAAATTGCCGGACCAAAAAGACCACAACAGGAAGTGACGTGCAGAGAGCAGACAAGGAAGCAAAAGGAAGGGACAAAAGGAAACTACGGCAAGCCAGAAGTAAGGTAAAAAGACTATAACCTTTGACACAAACCATAGAGAAGTCGCGCCCGCCATTTTGGATTTATAAAATTTTTAAACTGCAATATCTCAAAAACTATATAACTTAGAAGGCTGAAACCAACATAATTTGACTTGGCAAGATTAGCTTGTTTGAATGCACTAATTGGTGTTTGATTTGGAAAACAAAATAAAATCGATCTTTTTTAAAGAGTCAAGACGGACTGCGGACTAAGATCGAGAGCAGCTACATGGTCCTCTCCTAAAATGGCAGCAAAAAAAGAAAAAGAATTACTAGCTGTTATGGAAGCAATGGAAAAAAATGTTAGACGCTATAGGAGAGGTAAATGTTAAAATGAATAATATAGCGGCTCAAGCAGACAAAAATTTTATGGACTTAAAAGCAGAATTTCAAAAATTAACCACAAGAACACAAGACATAGAAACTAAAGTAAAAGAACTGGAAGAAAGCACCCAAAAGACAATGAGAGAGAATGACAGGATGGAAAAGATGATGTATTATAAAGACATGCAAAACCATTTGAGATTTAGAGGGATTGAGGAAAAATTGAGTGAAGACATTTTTACAAGAATGCAAGAAGCAATAGCAGATTTTTTACAAGAACAGGAAGAGGTCGTTAAAGAACACATGGATCTTGTTTATAGAGTCAATTCCACATATGCAAGAGACAAAAACATACCAAGAGATGTGGTTGTCCAATTTACAATGAAAAGGACAAAAGAACAAATCTACAAGAAATGCTTTACTGATCCTTTTGAAATAGATGGAAAGAAAATTATAGTAATGAAAGAATTGCCCAGAGCAATACTGCAAGAAAGGAAAAAATTCAAGCGTCTGACGGATAAACTGAAGGAGAAAAAAATTAGATTCCGTTGGGAAATACCTCAAGGACTAAGCTTTTACTATGGCAACACCAGAATAGTGATTAAAAGTACAGAAGAAATGTACGCATTCCTGGGAGAGAATAAAGATGACCTGGGAGATATTTAAGAATACATCAAGATAGATTACAAAATACTTACATGGAATGTAAATGGACTAAATTCACCCCAAAAACGTAGAATGGTAGGTCATTGGCTGGAGAAACAAAAATGTAGTATAATTTGTATACAAGAAGCTCATCTTAAAAAACAAGACCACAAATATTTAATAAGGAAAAAATTGGGAGAAGAATTTTATTCTTTAGCAAGTAATAAAAAGAATGGTGTTGTAACATATGTCAAAAAAGATTTGGAACCTAAAGTAATATTTAAAGATAAAGATGGAAGATATTTAGCTATTGAAATTTTATTACAAGGACTGAAAACTTTGATTGTGAACATTTATGCTCCGGATGGAGCCAAAGAAATTTTTTTTAAAGAACTACAAGTGGAATTGGACAATGTAAACTACGATCAAATCATGATGTTAGGGGACTTCAATGGAACTGTAGATAACAAATTAGACAGGCACTCTAAGAGAAAGGATGAGACATTAGGGAAGCTTCCAAAAATTTTTTTTGAACTGATAAAACAAGAGAAGCTGGAAGATATTTGGAGGAAAGCTAACCCACAAGGAAAAGATTTTACTTTTTACTCTAATAGACATGACTCGCATTCAAGAATTGACATGATTTGGATGACTACTAACTTAACCTTCAAGACAAGAAAAGTGGAAATTCTACCCAGAATAATTTCAGATCATAATCCGTGTTTATGGACGGCTGGGCAGGTAAAAAAACAAAAGAGATGGAGAATAAACGAGGACTTACTAGACAACCAAGAAATAGTTAAAAAATTACTTGAAGAAACAGACCTATACTTCCAAGTAAACATGCAGAAAGAAGTAAAAATCCAAACCGTATGGGATGCATATAAAGCAGTGATGAGAGGACTATTGATATCACTAAATGGTAAAGACAATAAAAAGAAAAGAGAGCAATATGAAAATATTGTACAAGCCATTAAAACAAAGGAAGAAGAACTGAAGAGTAAACCAGGGAAAAAGAAACTGCAAAAGGAAATCTGGATGCTACAAGACCAAGCAAAAGCTATTCTGAACCAAGAGATGTACTGGAACTTAAAAAAACTCCAACAAAAAGCATTTGAAGGTGCAAACAAACCCGGAAAATACTTAGCATGGCAATTAAAGAAAAAACGTGAAAATAAATTTATCACTAAAGTGATAAGAGATAATATTGAGATAATAGACAACAAAGGAATAAAAAGAGAATTTTTTAAATACTATGCAAAACTTTTTAAGAAGGAAAACAAAGACAGAAGAAAGATTAAAAAATACCTGCAAACGTTAAAGTTACCAAAACCAACAGAGAAAATTAAAGAACTATTCAACAATCCAGTATCATTACAAGAGATTAAAAACGCAATAAATGACTCAAAATTAGGAAAAGCACCTGGACCGGATGGATTTACAGCGAAGTTTTATAAAACGTTACAGGAGTCGATTTCACCGGTGTTACTGCTATTGATGAACGATATAGGAGTCACTGGTGAGGTCCCAGAAACCTGGAAAGATGCAACCATCTCACTGATCCCGAAAGAAAATCAAGATTTGACTAATGTTAAGAATTATAGACCGATTTCTTTACTAAATAATGATTATAAGACTTTTGCTAAGATTATAGCGGACAGACTAAAAGAGCACCTCAAAGAAACTATACAAACAGAACAAGCAGGGTTCTTACCTAATCGACAAATAAGGGACAATCTAAGAGTAGTAGTGGATGCTATAGAATACTATGACAAACACCCTGAAAAGGAAGTGGGTTTTTTTCTTTTTGGATGCGGAAAAAGCGTTCGATAATTTAAATTGGGATTTTATGTTTGAAGTTTTAGAACATCTTGAGATTGGTGAATATATGCTTAACCTCATCAAATCAATATATAAAGAGCAGAAATCCTCTTTAATAATTAATACTGAAAAGACGGACGATTTTAAAGTTGAAAAAGGAACACGACAAGGATGCCCACTTTCGCCGCTGCTATTTATTTGGATTTTAGAAGTTCTACTGTTAAATGTGAAGGAAGACAAAGATATTAAAGGCTTAACAATTAAAGGTTTTTCTTTTAAATATAGGGCCTTTGCAGATGATGTGATGTTCATAGTGGAAGACCCTTTGTCTACACTACCATATTTGCTACAGAGAGTAAAAGAGTTTGGTGACTTAGCAGGATTTTATGTAAATAAGAACAAATCGAAAGTGATGTGCAAAAATATGTCAAATAACAAACAAAATGAGTTACAAAACCTTATAGAATGTGAGGTGGTGAAAAAGACAAAATATCTAGGTGTAAACCTAACAATGAAAAACATTGATCTTTATAAAAATAACTATGAAAAATTATGGTTGCAAATTATGCAGGATATTAAAAAGTGGAATGTATTAAATTTGTCATTGTTGGGTAGAATTGCGGTGGTTAGGATGAACGTGTTACCACGATTAATGTTTTTGTTTCAAACTATTCCAATTGTGAAAGATGTAAAAACATTCAAATGCTGGCAGAAGGAATTGTCTAAGTTTGTGTGGGGAGGGAAAAAACCAAGAATCAAGATGAAAATAATGTGTGATGCTAAAGATAGAGGAGGGTTTCAATTACCAAACTTAAGGCTATACCATGATGCAATATGTTTGACCTGGGTAGGGACATGGACTATGTTACAAGATAGAAAGTTATTGTCCCTGGAAGGTCACGACTGTAGATTTGGGTGGCATGCGTATTTGTATTATGGTAAAACAAAAATGGACAATATGTTTAAACATCATTATTTGAGAAGAACGCTAATGGATACGTGGACAAGATATAAAAACTTTTTTCCAGAAGAGATACCTATGTGGATTGTACCCGCAGAAGTTTTAAATCCAGCATCACGTTACAATGGACAAGATTGGCTGAAGTATAGAGACTTATTAACAAGACATGGTAAAGACTTTAAATTGAAGGAGCAGCATCAGATGGACTTTGATTATGGTTGGCTAAGATATAGACAAATATATGACATGTATAGAAGTGATAAAAAACACGGCTTTAGGGAAAAAATAATGAAATAGAACAAGTTTGGGAGGAAGGTGGGGAAAAAATGATTTCTAAAATGTATAAAGTTTTGCTAAAATGGTTTAATGCTGATGAAATGGTAAAAGAACAAATGGTAAAATGGGCAATAAACTTTAACAAAGACATTGAAATGGAATCTTGGGAATTTTTATGGAAAAATGCTATGAGTATATCTACGTGTTATAACTTAAAAGAAAATTGTTTTAAAATGATGTACAGATGGTATATGACACCAAAAAAAATTGCAAATATTAATCAGAATATGTCTAACAAATGTTGGAAATGTAAAAAGAAAGAAGGTTCTTTTTATCATATGTGGTGGACTTGTGACAAAGCAAAGATTTATTGGTCAAAAATACATGCAGAAATGGAAAAAATCTTGAAATGTACATTTAAGAAGTTGCCTGAAATGTTATTGCTTGGACTTAAATTAGAAGAGATAAATGTAAAGAAAAGGACAATAATATGGTATATGATAACAACAGCAAGAATGGTGTATGCACAAAATTGGAAAAATGAAAAAATACCAGAGGTGTGGGAATGGTTGAAAAAACTGTTATATATGGCTGAAATGGATAAATGGACTAGAAAGTTGAATGATCTGTACTCAAGAGACTTTTTTAGAAGATTGGAAGGATTTGAAAGAGTATGTTGAAAAATACTGGGACATGAAAAATTGCATTTATACATGGTTATAATAACATAAAGCAATAGAATTAGAGTATATGAATGTATTAAGGATAATTAGACAATGAAGTTGTTTTTTATTTTAGAATTATATAAGAATATAGAAAGTAAGAATTAGTGTATAAGTATTTTTAAGAAATATGATTTCTTATTATGAAAAAAATTTCGTTACCAGAAATATAAACATAGATATAAGTATTACTATTTTGGATAGAGTGGAAAATGTGTTATGCTTCAGATGTGGTGGGAAACCGCTAATATAAGATAAAAACAAGATTATACAAACAGAACAAAATGTTATATAATATGGAAAAAAGGATTTGTATAAGAAAAATGTATTATTTTTAATGTTTTGAAAAATAAAAAATTTTTTACAAAAAAAAAAAAAAAGCACACCTTTTTGAGAAGAGTTTATAGAGCTGCCCAAGGCCTTGGCAGCAAGGCAGGTGGGTGGTGATGATATACTCTTGGAGCTAGCAAGGTCTGAATCCTGGGGCATTTTTTGTTGCATCTGTCAATGCACCAATGGAAGAGGGGCTTTTATTAGCAACAGCCTCCCTGATCAGGTGCAAGGGGGCCCGCCATGTTTACCAACTGAAGTGACAAACGATAGGCCTGTATAGAAATCTGGAGGGATTGGCTTACCGGCAGCGCCCCCCCCCCCCCCCCAGTCTACAGAAAGGAGCCTGTCTTTGTTATATCGAGTTGTAGCCAGCTTTATCTCAACACAACTTAATTAACTGCACTTGCAAGGTCAGCTGAAGCAGATGTCAGTGCCGCAGCTGAATCTCAAGCGGTTTCACTACATCACCTGGCGACCTTTAAATACATGCTAAATCAAAGTAAGAACGCCAGAGCAGCTTAATCTTTAGAACAGAGTTGCGCAAGTCGGAGCAGGCTAGCTTGGCTGGCTCACGCAGACACACACTTAGGGCTGCCAAGTCCAGGCTGGGAAATTCCTGGAGATTTGGGGATGGAACCGAGGGTGGGCAGGGTTTGGGGAGGGGAGGGACCTCAGCAATAGGGTGGCCAGCTCCACTCTGAGAAACGCCTGGAGATTTTTTGGGGGGTGGAGTTTGAGGAGGGCAGGGTTTGGGGAGGGGAGGGAGCCCAGCAGGGTATAATGCCATAGAGTCCACCCTCCAAGCAGCCATTTTTGTCAGGGGAACTGATCTTGGTTGTCTGGAGAGCCATTGCAATAGCAAGGTCACCAGGTGCCACCTGGAGGTTGGCAACCCTAGCAGGGTATAATGCCATTGCGTCCAACCACCAAAGCAGCCTTTTCTGCAGGGGAACTGATCTATGTAGTCTGGAGATCAGTTGTAATTCCAGGAGATCTCCAGGCCTCATCTGGGGACTGGCAAGTGGCAACCCTAACCCATATACCCATAGCCAGCTGATGCAGCCCTTAGAATATCATCAGAAAATAGCCCTGCTGGAACAGACCAATAGTCCATCTAGCCCAACATCCTGCTTTTCAGACTGTCTGACCAGCTGCTCTTGAAGGTCCACAGCAGGGGAACAGGGGCCAAAGCCTTCTCCTCCCCGCTGCTGTCCCGTCCCTCCAACTGACATTCAGAGATTTGCTACCTCCAAACACAGAGATCGACCAACATGGCCGATATACACAGCTGGACCTATCATTCACAGATGCCCTTTACAGGGTTCATTTTGTAGCAGGAGCTCCTTTGCATATTAGGCCACACACCCCTAATGTAGCCAATCCTTCAAGAGCTTACAGAGCTACAGAGCTTACACTCTTGGAGGACTGGCTACATCAGGGGTGTGTGGCCTAATATGCAGAGGAGCTCCTGCTACGAAATGAGCCCTGTGACAGTAAATGGTTAATGTTGTACCCTGGTCTGAGAACCTTGAGTGACAGGGAATTCAAATGGAATTCTCCAGTTGAGAGTGTCAGTTGGAAGTTGAGAGTTAATCAGTAAGAGAGTGAAGCAGACTATGAGAGGAGAAAGAAGGATACTGAGTTAGGGAAGTGGGATGTGTGGCTCATCTCTTTCAAGACTGAGGGAAATAGCTCCTAGAAGATGGGGGGATGAGCCATAACCAGTGGATAAGGAAAGAAACTGGAACTTGTGTGAATGTTGCTGCCTTTAACAACTTTAGTGTCTGTGAGACCAAGAAGCTTATGCTTGTTTATGTATGCAGAGACTGCCAAGAAATTTCGCTCCTCAAGTTTTAAAGACCTGTCTGAATAACAGAAACAATTACTTGTTTGTGACAAATTATCTGGTGTTTATTTTTATCCTGTTACCTCGTTTCTGTTGTCCTAACCCTTATTCCTACCTGACCTAACTCATAAGTCCTAACCCTTATTCCTACCTGACCATTTCCCCTCAAACTGAAATAAAAGTTTGTTGTTTTTGATTTACCATCAGCATCTCATGTGACATTATCAAACAAAGGCAAAAGCACGATTTTAGTCTCTCCCCTCAGTTCCCTCGGCTGGGTCAGCATTTACCAATATACATTCAAACAATTGGGTGGGACAGCCAGAGAAAAACAAAGAAGAAAGAAAAGGGGGCTGCTCACCTAAGAACAAGATAAAGGGAAATCATATGAGGAAAGGTGAAATCATTATATCCATTTAAAGGCATCTATGCTAGCAGCAGTCATCACTACATACCATGGCAGCAAATTCCACAAGGTAATTGTATATGTATTGGGTGATGGTAGAGGAAAGTGCCATCGTTGCAGCTGTCTTATGGCGACCCCGTAGGGTATTCAAAGCAAGAGATGTTCAGAGGTGACTTGCCATGGCCTGCCTCTTTGTAGCAATCCTTGACTCCCTTGATGGTCTCCCATTCAAATACTAAACAGGGTTGACCCTGCTTAGCTTCTGAGACCTGATGAAATCAGGCTAGCCTGGGCCATCCAGGTCAGGGTGTCCTGGATCTACCATCCAGCAATTCCACAAGGTGCCTCAGAGTGCTAGTATTTTGGGAGAGAGTCACCTCTCGTCATTTCACCCAAATCATGAATGTTTGTCATATCCCAGGTCCTGCATGACTGTATCTCTAACTCAGCATCAAGGCTGTATGAAGGAGAGAAGCAAAGGAGCCTGCACTGCCTGTTTTGGGCAAACGACAGCGCCCAGGGACTTGCGTAAAGGTCATAAGATCTAACAGCAGAGGTCAAGAGGGAGAAATTTGCTGTATCCCTCAGTTAAAGCTTAGGCAAAGAAACCCAAGCCAACCAGCTGATGAGGTTAACTACATATTCTGTTCAGACAAAGACCAGTTTGTTTAGAGATCCTCTGAAAGCTCTTGATGATGGAGATCTATTTCATTTTTCAAAGGACTTTGCAAGGCAGCTTTTCTCAAGTGATTGTATCTTGGCTGCAGTAACAGGGTCACGCTGGTGATCCTGCGTACTAGAAAATGAATCAGATGGCTGGATGAGTTCCCAGCCCAGCTATGAACTCTTGCATTAAGCTGGGTCCGGGCTCACCAACACCCTGCCCATTGCCTGTTGTCAATACCATGGTGTAACCCCAGAATATGTCACTGAAGAACAAAGTACCATGCCTCTGAGCATGTATTAAGTGAATTCTGATTCCATACAGAGCCTAGCCTCCATACAGTTGGGATAACTGAGCAATCTTCAAGATGAGAAGAAATATTTTGGACTAGTTTGTGCTCCAGCACATCTGACTTTAGAAATTCATTAAATCCAAGATAATGGCAAGTTTTTGTAGGCCAAAACTATCTACGGCACAGCTAGTATTGTGTAGTGGTTAGAGTGCTGGGGTATGTGTCCAGATTTGAATCCCTACTCTGTTGTGATACCTTGTTGGATGACCCTGGGTCACTCTTAGCCTTACCAACTGCACAGGTTTGTTGTGAGAATAAAGAAGAAGAAGAGATTAGATTTATACCCCGCCCTTCACTTGGAGTCTCAGAGCGGCTTACAAACTCCTTTCCCTTCCCCTCCCCTCCCCTCCCCACAACAGATACCCTGTGAGGTAGGTGGGGTTGAGAGAGCTCTGAGAGAACTGCTCTGACAGAACTATGGCTTGCCCAAGGTCATCAAGCAGGTGCAAGTGGAGGGGGGGGAATCAAACCTGGTTCTCCCAGATGAGTGTCCGCGCACTTAACCACTACACCAAACTGGCTCTTTTTGCTTTATTATTGTTTGTATCAGGACATTTGCCTAAAGATTCTGTTTTCATTGCTTAGGTTTCCCAGCCATTCCAACTATGATATTTTAAGGATGATCCTTATAAGTGACAGCCCTCAGACTACAGTCCGTTGTGCAAAATTTTTTGTGGCGGGCTGTAAAATTTGCCAGGAAATCTTGCGTACTGAATTTAAATTTTAGCTAATTATTATAATTTGATTTTGTATCTGTATATCGGTTATTATTGTTGAGTCTGTTTTGTTTTGAGTTTTCTTCTTTTGTCTGTAACCTGTAATGTTACAATCTGTGCTGGCCATTGACTGAATAAATCCAATTGTACAATTGTATCCTGAATCAGGATCAAGACGACCAAGGAAGGCATACCCTCGGTGAATTAAAAATATTATTCTATCAGGTGGCTGGGGAAGGACAGAGAAGTACAGCTGAGAGAAAGCAGTGTGAGGATGATCATGAACACAACATTTGCAATACAATTTAGAACAATGTTGAATTTTCTCTCTATAAACAGCAAGTTTAGTTTTTTCCAGTGATTGAGGGTGCTGGTTGTGATTTGCATCAAATTGTGATTTGAACAGAGGCGTGCTCACCCATTGCTCATCTAGATTGTGGGACATGTGCCTAAGCTTTGCACGTATTCACATATTGCACAAACCTATTCACATCAGATACAGAACTGCTAAATAAGGTCAGAGAGCGGAAGGACTGCCAGATTAAGAATTTCAAAAGGAAGGAACACCCACGGCGAGTATTCCCAAATAAAGGCCAGCTGGCAACCCGACTGCGCAAAAGATTTGCCATCTTCATCCCTTTCCAATCAATGGGATATTTTGGAAGCAACTGAAACTCTTTAAAGATGTTTTAAAAGAAATCAAAGGCTGACAAATTGCAGTTCTTTTACCAGCAGGTACAACCAAAAGAGAAAACAGAGAAATCCCACCAGCTGCTAGTGTCCGTGTCACAACCGGATCCACTTTGTAGCTGACGACTCGTGCCCCCAAGGCTCAACAAGAAAATGCCAACACCCCCATTGTGACATGAATGCCAGGGCCGGATTTCCAAGTCCCGCGCACTACATCATACAGTTCATCGCTCTGATTGTGTTTGGCAAATTTATGCTCGTTACAGCCTTGAATCTTCAGAGAGAGTTATGTCGTTCATAAACCCCCAAAGTCTGCATTGCTTAATTAAACGGCTCTACTTAAACAATTGAAAGCTGCTCCAACGGATATACCTATTTGGGTCATTTCATCCAGCGGTTCCCAAGCTATACATTAAGACAGTAAATCTCCAATAGTGACACCTTTATCAATTTTCTGATCTATAAAATGGTTTCTATGAGCAAAAGTTCCAGGTAGATTCCCCCAGCATTTCCAGGGCTGGGAACAGGTCTGTAGCCAGGATCTTTTTTAGTCAGGGAGCACTTAAATTTCTTAGGGGGCACTGGCTAATTGAAATAAAGGTAATTTAATGTGGTCCCTCACACTGGACAACTGCACAGGAATACCCAGCTCCTTCCCTGCACCCACTGCCCCTCAGGGCCCCTGAGCTGAATGGGAAGTCGTGGGGCCTTGCCAGTATGTCAGGGGGGCCTAGCCCCGAGATGCCCCATTATAGCTATGGGCCTGGCTGGGAAAGACTTCAGTCTGACTCTGAAGATCTACCACCAGGCAGAGTACATAGCACTGGGACAGACAGACCAAAGCGCTCACTTGTAAGACAGTTCCTTATATCTTTGTAATTGCAGTTTCATCACTCTTCTTTCAAGTGGACTGGAAATTTCGCCTGGAGTTTTTCTCTTCTTGTGAAGGCCACCAACCAGGCTGCTCTTCAGCAGAGAGAGGGGGCTGCTCTCAAGGGTTAAGTCCGACTTCCCCCTCCTCACCCCAGCTAGAATGCAGTTTGGATGAAAGGGAGGGGTAGGACGGCTTGGATTTCATGACTGGGGAAGGGCTTTTTGCCAGCCCCTGGAGATTTGTAGCTGTGCTTAGCTCAGCCAGTCATGAAACTGAGAAACCAGTGCGGGGAAGAAAGGGATGTGCCGGCTAGGTTTTCTAAAAATGCTTCTGGTCTGGACTGCCTGTTTGGACAACCACAGCTCCCCCCCCCCCCCCAATTCTAAGAAATAACGAGACGGATTGGCTCTGTGGGAATCCACTAAAGGATATGAGATCACTTCTAGTTGCATGACCCGTGGGTTATCAAGGCAGGCAAGAAGGAGAGATTGGTGACCAGGATCTTCTCAATCACAGCTGTGCAGAGGTCCAATTTAAACAGCTCTCTGTGCTGCTTTTTTCTTTTTTTTAAAAAAAAAATCCTTTGCAAGCTGCCTTGAGTATTTGTTTTAAATTGAAAGATGTGGTTTAAATGCTCCAAAATAAGTAAATAAATAAATTCAGAGCAGGGCCACACACTCTTTTTACCTCCTACATTATTTGGCAAAATAAAACTGGACTTTTTACTCTGTTAAAAGAAAAAAAAATGAAGGAAAAGAGAGCAACTTTTCTTTTCCCCCTTCCAAATGGTAAATAACAGCATGGGGGGGTTTCAGTTCTAATCAGCAAAACCACATGTAAGGGGAAAGGCTAAAGTGGTTTTCCGCTTTCAGTGGGGCACACCATAAACTGGGTCCCTACATAGCTGCAGTTTCCCTTTGATTAGGGTTGCCAGCCTCCAGGTGGGGCCTGGGGATCTCCTGCTTTTACAACTGGTCTCCAGCTGACAGAGATCAGCTCCCCTGGAGAAAATGGCTGCTTTGAAGGGTGGACTCTATGGCATTGGACCATGCTGAGGCCCCTCTCCTCCATAAACCCCACCATCTCCTGGATCCACCCCCAAAGTCTCCAGGTATTTTCCAGCCCAGACCTGGCAACCCTACCTTTGATGGAGGTACCTCTAGTGTGACTCATGATATACCAGCTTTGACCAGAAAAGGGCTCCAGTGGCAAGAGAGCTACTGTCCTCAGTTCCACGCTCTGACTATGGCACAAGCAAGAACACAGACACCTTAAAAATGACCTTCTGCCTCCATGCTAACCTTTCTGTTCTTCTTTTGCTCGAGATTTATGAGTCACTTGAGAAGTCCGCCAGCATATCTGATAACTTTAATAGCGCAATTTGTTTTTTTATGATACTTTTGGTGAATATACAACGCTGACAACTCTGTAGTCATGCATGCATAGCAAAGGCAGCAAGATAAAGACACCTTCCCAGGATGAGCAGGTGAATCGATGCTGGCTAGCGGAAGGGAAACGGAAGGCGGACAAAAGCCCCAAGTGGCCACCAAATGTGCTATCTGAAGTGCAGCCCAGGTGGCCAGATAGATCTCGGAATTTCCAGACATGCAGTTAGGAGGCAGAGGAGAGATTGAACACATGTGAATTTGCCTTATACTGACTCAGACCAGTGGTCTATTGAGGTCACTATTATCTGCTCAGATGGGCAGTGGCTCGCCAGGGTCTCCGAGAAGAGGTCTTTCACATCACTTACTACCTGATTCTTTTGGGTGGAGGAGCCGTGGATTGAATTTGGGGTCGTCTGTGCGCTCTACCACTGTGTGCTCTACCACTGAGCCACAGCTGCTTCCTTGATTGGCTTGGTTTACTGCTGATGTCACAGTGACCCTTAATTGTGCTCTGAGAGAGCCTTTCCCTAGCTGTTGTTTCAAGAAGGAATTTGAGGACATCTTCCCAGGCCAGGCGGAAGTTTCACAATTCTCTAAATACAGGCTATTACCTCCCTGGCCCTCTCAGCTTTCTGATAGTACTTCTCCAGCTCATCCCATTCTTCCTCCACGGCCCTGATCTGCTGATTTAGATATCTGCAGACGGGAGGAACACATGGCTATTATTTGTATAGATACAGAAAGTTGCAATGGGCTAGCTCTGCCTTAGATAGTGTTTGATCAGGCTTACAACTATACTAAGAAGGAAATAAAAGGGCCGTGCCAGTCACAGGAGATAAACAATAGTATCAGTCTTGGCCTTATCTTTTATCCCGTACAACTATACTAATCAATTGCTCTGTGTGTAAAAAAATGGTTGGCTCCAGACCAGTGTTCCCTCTAAGCTGAGTTAGTGTGAGCTAGCTCACAGTTTTTTAGCCTCTAGCTCAAACATTTTTGTCTTAGCTCAGGAAGGATGGCTCCAAAGCAAATGTAATTTATGCAGTAGCCAAATCGCTCACCCACAACTTTAATGCCAGTAGCTCATAAAGTAGAATTTTTTGCTCACAAGACTCCACAGGTTAGAGGGAGCCTTACTCCAGACTGATTTTCCTGCTAACAGAAAGGGTGGGGTTAATTCCCACCAGTCCCCCCACTTCTGCTGCAAACCCACAATTTGCCTCTTGTGCTTTTCCTGAGGGTTCCTCTAGGACCAGTACTGTGGGGAGAGGCAGAAACGTTCTGTTCCACTCTCAGAACTGCCTTGTGTGACTGGATAATTTAGACTGCACCCAACGCAGTGAGAGGAACGATTCTGCCCCACTTCTCTCATAATGCAAGTTCTCCAATGAAATTAATTGGCAATGGACTCGCAGGAGACAAAACAAAGAACTTCACATAACACATAATTAACTTCTGATGTTTACAACTATGAGATGTGAAAGTGGACACTACCTTAAGTTTTTTGTTGTTGTGTTTTTTAATAAAAGAGGTTAGATACAGAGCAGGTCAAAGACAACTTTCCAGGATGGTTGATGGACCAGAACAGCAAAGGCAAGGTATGATATGCAAGGGACAAATAACCGCAACCATCATGCCCTATGATCTTTCCCAAGTAGGGTTGCCAATTCTGGGTTGGAAAATTCCTGTAGATTTAGCGGTGGAGCTGGGGAAGGTCAGGGTTTGGGAAGGGGAAGGACCTCGGAGCCATAGAGTCCACCTTCCAAAGCAGCCATTGTCTCTAGGGGGACTGAACTCTGTCATCTGGAAACCAGTTGTAATTCCAGGAAATTTCAATTTCCTGGAGGCTGAGAACCCTGCTCTCAAGATGCATCTGGATGGCCACTGTTGGAAACACAATGCTGAACTGGATGGACCTTTGATCCAGCATGATGGTCCTCATGGAGAAAAATAGGCCAAACAGGCCAAAGTCTCACCACACCTGTTGTTATTCCAGCTTGAACTTGTTGGTCTCCATCGCTCTACCTCCATATTTTGCATTGTAACAGCCTTTTGACAGGATTATGCATCATCCTTTTCTCTGCTTCTCCTTCTGTGGGGGGAGATATCAGAAACCACTCATCCAGCCTATTGCAAGGATCACTGCAAATCTCCTTCACCTCACACGCATGCTCCGTTTCCTACAACTGAGCCAGAGACCTCCCCCCCCCCCCCCACTCCTTCCATTTGTATTCCATTCTCCTCGCTCAGGAATTTGAACTACTGCATAATCTTCAGCAAAGTAATTTTCTCCCCGGTGAATGATGAGGTAATAAACCAGTGGGATGATCAATACCAACTGATGTAATCTGCCGAAAGACGACAGCCTCTTCCCGAGTGTGACCCAGAAGGAAAGGCAGCTTTGGTTTGGACTGGGGACAGAAAAGCAGCTGCTCAGTATGCTGGGGGAGTAGGAAGCACGGTGAGCCTCTGACTAGTTCCCCACTTGTGCTCTTACTTTTTCTCTGGCTAAAAGGAAGGAGTGATCAATGCACAGCTTTAAGCTTCTCAGCCTGCAGTCTTTCAAACATGACCCTGTGCAGTTTTGCACACTGCAGGAAGTTAAGCAGATGGGCTAATAAACTTCCAGCGGAGCTTCAGTCATAAATGCTGTTTTCCTAACCCACTCCTAATATGATCCAAGCCACATGTTAAATCTGTTTCTCTTCTCAGTTTTGTACATGGATCTTTGATCTAAAAGATCCAATGACTACAGTCTACATTTGGCAGTGCAGCATGTTAACAGCGACACCTAGTGACAGAATAACAGCATTACAGAATATTAAAACAGCAACCAAAAGGGAGATTGGTCTGCATCCACACAGCAATGATTCTCCATGTAGCTCTTGTTCCCACTGTGAACAAAGGCCTTAAAAGTGTGTATCTTTGCAGCAACATGGTGTGCAAACGTGCTTGGACTGCAATCTGTCAGTTGTATCAAATCAGGCTTGGAAAATCTTAGAGCAAAGCAAAGGAAAACCTGGAAAATGAATGATTACAGGCAATGCTCCCTCTCAGCTGTGGAGTCTTGTGAGCAAACATTCTACTTTGCAAGCTACTGGCATTCAAGTTGCGAGCAAGCGATTTGAATACTGCATAGATTGGTTTGCTCTGGAGCCATCCTTCCTGAGCTAAGACAAAAATCTGTGAGCTGGAGGCTAAAAAACTGTGAGCTAGCTCACACTAACTCAGCTTAGAGGGAATACTGACTGCAGGGCAATGTTGTGTGGATACTCCCAATACAGTTTGGGCTCCAAACCAGAGCAAAACCACTGCATGGAAGAGGCAAGGAAACACCTCCTTTCCCCCATTCAGAGCAAAAGCCTGATGGAAACCAGAGCAGATCCTGTCTCTAAAGACCAGACTACATGTTTTTCAGCAGATCTGTGACTGGATCTCATCACATTTGGATGTGCACATAAAAGCAGTCCTGCGGGGGCATCCCCAAATGAGATCAGAGCACTGGTGACAAGGAGTAGAGGGGGCTAAACTTTGCTCCCTGCACTGTTTTCTGGACATTGACTGCTCCACTGGGACTGAAAGTGCACATTATGTGGGAGAGCTGTGAATGGACCCCCTGATGTACTTTTTAACTGTACAAAGCAGCCGTGCCAGCGGGGCCAATTTGAACAGAGGCCAGTCTCCTGGGGGAGAGCGGCTTAACCCTTGCCCCTGCACCCTTCCCCCAACAGAAATCACACACCCCTGAGATGCTATTAGCCCCAGCAGAGAAAAAGGCAGGTGCAAGATAGGTCTTTCCTCCCTATTAGCAGCAAAAAGCAGTGTGTTGGGGGAGGGGAGATGCTACCAACAAAATACCTTGGTGGAAAGGATGAAACCTCTACACCACTGCCTTGCCTCCCCTGTTTTTTCAAAGAAGACTTTGCAGATCTCACATGCCGTTGGGGCCCTCAGGCCACAAAAAGAGACGGCACAGGGTTTGGGTTGCCATCAGTCTACAGAAGATAAATTGCACTCACACAGCTGCAGTATGGATCAGGACCACATGAGATGGGGAGGGGAGGTTTTAATTCTTTTACCCACCTGCTCTGTTTTCCTGTTCTGTCGTCAGCTGTTTTAAAGGAAACACGGTTTGTCCTTTCAAAAACTTGTCCTTTTCCCCTTTAGATGGCTAATGACAGCACAAGGACCACAGTTTCCCCTCTCAGAACTGAGCAGGGAAGTTAAAAGATTCAGTCCCTTCTTCACTCACTGATAGGACTGCCAACCTCCAGGTGGTGCCTGGAGACCTCCTGCTATTCCAACTGAACTCCAGATGACCAAGATCAGTTCCCCTAGAGGAAATGCCTGCTTTGGAGAGTGGACTCTATGTCATTACACCCTGCTGAGGTCCCTCCCCACCCCAAACCCTGCCCTCCCCAGGCTCCACCCCCAAAATCTCCAGTTATTTCCCAACCCAGAGCTGGCAGCCCACATCCAAACCACAATTGACCTTACATCTGCTTGTGCTCCTAGTTTAATGCAGGGTAGCAGCCAGGCTTGTTGGACTTTACACTTGCTCTCCATGAACTCAGAGTCTGCTCAAGGACAAAAAAACCCCCACTGCCTTGCAGCTGCACAGTAAGTGTCTAGGAAGGTTGGTAATGGGCACAAGGTGCTTTATGGGGAAGCTTTCTGCAATTGTCCTCCTAGAAGATTCCCTGTTAATCTTCCAAGGAGCCCCAGAGTTCCTTGGGATGCAGCTGGGAAAATATCACAGTAAGAGATCCTCCAGGAATGCTTCCCAGATCAAGCTCACTGCAACTTTTTCAACCGGCTCACCGCTTACAGATCTCCAGGTAGGACACCTGCACAGCACTCCCACATATGGTATTATGGTGCTCCTCTGGGCTTCCAGTCTGAAAATCCCTGAAGGCTGAGTGTGCCTCGCACACGAAAGCTCATACCTTGAAGAAAACTTTGTTGGTCTTAAAGGTGCCACTGGACTCTACATTTGTTCTCTTTCTTCCCTTGTCTGTGAGAGACATAAAGAGAACAAATGATTCCCATCACTCTTGATGCAACCCTCCATGGAGTTAAAGGTCCGTCTTCTCCATGCTTTTAAAAAATCTTGCCACTCCATCAGTTATAATGGCTTCTCCAAAGGGTTTATCAAATGCAGTGTAAGTTAAGAGAGGGGGTGTAGAATGAGGGCGAGAAAGTGCAGGAACGAAAAATCCATGGGTGACAATCAGAGAAGAAGAAAGCTGAGAGAGGAGATCAGAAAGAAGAACAAGGTGACTTCTATACAACCACAAGTCCTCAGGCTTCCTTGTTACTGCTGCCAGTTAGCCATCTGTGGGACTTCCACAAAGCACAGCAGCAGTGGGACTTCCCCATGGTGGGTTTCTTCCCATTTTCCCTGCCCCAGTCCCCTGCAGTGGCCATGTCTGCCCCCCCCCAATACTACCAGGAAGGCACTTCTTCAGGTTTTTTTTAAGTCAATAATTGACAGTGCTACAAAGAAAACTGCCACAAAACGGGGCTGGAGTTTGGAAAACGGCTCTGATGTGTTTGGGAGGACTGAGAAAGATCTATACTTTCTGAAATGATCATAGGAAAGCAGGTTTCAGAAAGCTCACAGGAAAGCTGCGAAAATGCCAGAAGTTCCCCAAGAGCACCATGACGCTATGTGGAAGCGGGGGGGGGGGGGGGGGGACGGACCCTGCATCCCACCAGCATCCAAGCTGGACCAAGGAAAGCGAGTGCTCCACAAGCGAACATGGAGTGCCATCAACTAGCAGACTAGAAAGAGCTTTCTGCCCCAGTAGAGAGTGATTGACTGATTGTATGTTTATTCCATTTTTCTCCAGCCAAAAACTGTCTCCCCCAAATGGCTAACAGCATTTACAGCCCAATTCAAATATCAATTAAAATGTCATCCAGCTCTGTTTGGGTTGGGGATTCTTAACTGGAGCTGGGTCCAGGCAGGATGGAAGGTTGCCTAGTAGCTCTATCTTCTCCCTCTGCAACAAATAATGATCACTCTTGTCATGTAATCTGAAGTGGGATGGAGGGATATCATGTGTTTTTGTTTCCAAAATGGTGTTCATACGTATGAATATTTTGGCAGATATATGTGTGAGTATTTTGGCAGATATTTTGGCCAGGGGCTTGGAGGCCATGACTGGTTGGTTGAAGCAGAGTTGACTGAAATTGAACCCATCAAAGGGGGAGGTCCTGTGCCTGAGCCATGGGGGTGGGATAGAGCTGGGAATCCAGCTCCCAACCTTTGCTGGGGTCTTATTAATACCAACGCCAACTGTGAGGATCTGGGCGTGATCTTGGATGCCACACTTACAATGGAAGCCCAAGTCATGAATGTTGCTGGATCAGCATTTTATCACCAACTAGTTCCCTATCTCTCTTCCTGTGACTCAGTCACAGGGATCTATGCAATCGTCACCTCCAGGCTGCACTACTGTAACTCGCTCTACATGGGGCTGCCCTTGAAATTGACCTGGAAACTTCCACTGGTTTCAAAATGCAGCTGTGCGTGTCCCAACCAGGACACTCTGTCAGCTGCACTGGCTCCCAGTTGAGTACTGGATCAAGTTCATGGTATTAACCTTTAAAGCCCTGTGCAGTCTTGGACCAACATATCTGCAGGGCCATTTCTCCCAGTATGCCCCCTGCAGAGCATTACGCTCTGCAGATCAAGGTCTGTTGGTGGTCCCCGGCCCAAAGGACATCTGCTTAGCCTTTTTGGCTCTGGCTCCAGCCCTGATGGAACACTCTCCTGAGTGAGATCAGGGCCCTGCAGGACTTGTTACAGTTCTGCATGGTCTATAAAATGGAGGTGTTCTGCCAGGCCGATGGTTGTGGCAGCGGGTGTCCAACCACACTGGCCTCCCCTGCTCCACCTGGCGTCATTTATAATGTGCTGCTTACGTGCCCAGGATCTAGCTTATTGAGCATTCATACAGGTAGTTTTCTTCTGGAATCTCTGTTATTCATGCTGACTGCCACGTGATTTATTATAGGTTCTATATTTGTAATTATGTTTTTAACTGTTTGAATTATTGGTAATTACTGTTGTTCTTTATTGTTGTGACCCACCCCAAGCCCTGCAGTGCAGGGGGAGGGCAGGATATAAATCCAAACAAAGAAATAAAAAAAATAATTATCCACATTAGCCTCCTCAGCCCAAGAAATATGGCTGCTGTGCCTCACCCACCTCAGCTCAGATCTGTGTGCATCACTCAGCTGTTTCTCAGATGTTCTCCAGATCTTGATGACTTAAAACCAGCACTACAAACAGAGGTCCCACAAATCCCTTATTCCCTGCAAGTAAAACCAGCATGTCTACTTTCCTCCTGTCTAGAGGGGATCTTTTTGGGAGGGGAGGGGAAAGGTCAGAGAGCTGTCTTTGGGGCTCATCCAGAAAGGAAACAACCAGAGTCACTTGCAGACTTTGGACTCTCAGATCGAGGTGGCTTTGCTTTCATCCTTGGCCAAGGATGGTGCCTGGTTTCCTGTGCCTAATTCCTTTGCTTTTATGGCACTTGGCAGCTGTTGCTTCACATCTGCAGTTGACACTTCTACTTTTCCTTTACCTTCCTCAAGCGGGATCCTGGAAAATACTCAAGGGCCCAATCTGCATCTAATATTTGCTTTGCTGTCTTACCAAACCCACACCGGAATAGAAATTCCCCTCTGCATCGCATGCCACTTTCACTTTGACTGATTGTCGAATTTTATGGCAGTGTCCAGACCGCGTGCCTCTTTCACTTTGCTGATCTCTCGGGTTTTATGGTGGCTCTCTGCATAGATTTATGGCCATTTTATGGCTATTCAGGGGTGACTCTGCAGTCAGTATGGTGTTGGCCCCGGGGTATTTGAATGTGGTTTTGAGCCGCATCTTTTTCTGTTCCAGTGTGAGTTTGGTAAAACAATGCAGCAAATGCTAGATGCAGATTGGGCCAAGGAGTGCCTAGAGCTGGGTGGTACCCAGCAAGCAAGGGGTTCTTCAGGGACCTGGCCATTTGTTGATGGTTATACTCACGGTCCCTGAATTGCGTATAAACAAAGAAAATGGGGCCCTTGCTGGACTGGCCAAGCTCTTTGTAAGCAGCAATGGCTAGGAGCGCTTTCATTGGGTCACTCATTCTCATCACCAACAGGCTTTGCCACCAGAATAAAAGGCCACTGGGAAACACTCGCTCATGCTGAAGCCTGAAGGCAGAAATGGTGAGGCTTGTTCATGTTAACCGACATTCCCAGTGTCCCTGTTTTCCAGGGACAGTTCCCATTGTGGGGTACCTACCCCATACAGGTCAATAGTGCCTGGCAGTGTCCTCACGCCAACAAATTTAAGCATGAACCAGTCACAGCAGGCTCCACCCACCATCTCTTGCTACCTCCCCCCTCCCCACACTTCTAGAAGCAGTTCTGGTCCTCCCCAGCAGGCAGATCAGATGAGAAGCAATGGGTTTCCCAAATGGAAATCATGTGGCCTGTTACTCTAGAAAACCATGCAGCATGTGTTACACTAGTATTTCTATCTTAACGCTCACTCCCACACTCTGCATCCAAACCCCCACTGACCCTCAAAGCCATCTCTGTCTGGTGTGCAACCAAGTCAGTAAGGGTAGACATCGGCGTCTTGTCCTAAGAAATGATATGTTCCTCTTTGTTTTTGAGCCACAATGCTGCAGAAAGTGTTCTGGTGTCAAACCAACTTAAGCTGTTAGTTTATACCCGGGTTAACTCTGATAAATCACTATCCCTATTTCCCCTTTGGGAAGTGCCTTACTAATTTTGTTACTGTGAGATGCAAGAGTTATCATTCTGCAGGCTTATACTCTCTTCCCAGGGTCTCTTAAACTTACTTAAGTCTCAGAGAGAAATAGTTGCACCATCTCCAGTACACATCCATGTCAATGCATGCACATGAATAGTAGAGCATCATGCCACACACAGCCTGCCATTTCACACGCTCCTCTACTGCTGAAGTTCGGTTTGAACAGCTGATACACATGCTGTGGGGGAATTATGTTTTTTTCTTCTAGAGTCTAATCACAAGAACAAACTTTTGGCTTTTAAATCTGCAGAGGAGAGGTTGTTGTTGGCAAAATGAATATAGCATCCATCCAGCAAGAGTTTACCCTTTGGCAATCTGTAATACAGGGGATTGCAGCTCAGGCAGCGATGTTTCTCTGGAAAACGGGTATTAAAAGCATGTCCACATTTTCATCTGTGCAGTGTTGGAGAGCATGTGTTAGGCTCTGACGGGGAGGTGTATATCTTACTGGGGTATATAATTCAGCTAATCCATTCTGGCTGCACACTACAGTGATCTCAGAACAATCAATTCAACCAGCAATCTGCAGTTAAAGATTTGGCTACTTAAACTGATAAATGAAAGTCAGCCTCCACATTTCCCTGTCCTCTAGGCTCCCAGGCGCTACGTCCCCCTCTCTTTTCCTGCCCCACAGAGGCCCTCTTTTTCCAAGGCTTCTGCCTCCCATGTAGGACTGCCAGTTCCCTGGTGGGGGCAAGGAATCCTCCAGCCCAGCTCCCATTTTTCACCCCCACTCTAAATGGCAGTGGGGAAAAAATAAGATTAAAAAATAGCTATCAGGGTTAAGACGTGACGTTACTTTCAGGGAAAAGTAATGTCAGTCTTTTCTAGGAATTGCCAGAAACTCTGTGACGAAACCATAGAAATAACTATGGTTTTACCACAGAGTTTCCAGTGATTCCTAGAGAGGCATGACATCATTTCCAGGGTTTTCTCAAAAAGGGCATCATGCCGTTGCTGATGGCTGCCCCCGTGTTCTCACTTTCTGGTCTCCCACTGGTTGCCAATGACAATTTTCTACAGACCTCTTTCTCCTCCGTCCTTCCTCATCTCATCTCAGCTCCCTTTGCCTTTGACCTTCTTTCTTTTAGGTTCCTTCTCAGCCTGCAGCTCAGTCTAGCATTATTTCTTAAACTATCCCGCCTTGATATCTTTTGTCCCTCAACTATCCACATCTCCTGAGTCCTCTTCACAGTTAGCACACCAGCCCTTAGCACCTTCTGCCGTTATTCCCTACCGACATCATACTGACATTTTCTTTCCCTGTGCTTCAAGTTTTTCCTACCCAAGTTGACCTTTCACTTCCTTCACAGAAGCTGTACTGTTTGTCAACAATCTGTTGCGAAAAACTTTCCCCATATCAGTTGTTGGAATATTCATGAACATTCCATGCCTTCATAACAGTAATGAGGATATAGCTGTGTGGCACTTTGAACAAGGCTAATGCACAGGGCTAACATACAACAGACCTGCCTGTGTGATGTGGTCAACTCATACGACTGCATTGTATTAGCTCAGAAGAAGGCAGTCACAGCTAGTGTCTGCATAATGTTGACATATGTTGCTGCTATATAAATCATGTATAATTAAAATGGATGCAATGTAGAAGTCAGAAACTTGGCATAACTGGGACATTACATATAAGATTCAGAGATGGTTACAATAATTTAAAAATCTGGCCAAACATGCTACCACGCCTTAACCAAAATTTGGTAAGGTCACCATGCATGGTATGGAATTGCCATGGACCAGATCCTGGCCTTGGATCATGAGTGGACCACTCCTGATTAAGATCACTGATTGCAATTATTTTTATTGAAATATAAGGGGGACTGTTGTTTCCATTTCATATCCAGCATAGCAGAGCAGGACCACCCTTAAGCATCTCACGAATAAATGCCTATTCTTAATCCAATCAGTAAGAATGGTTAAGGATGTTTCTGTGATGGGAAGCCCTCGAACACCTGAACCTGTCTTATACCAAGCCTGATCACTGATCTGTCAATGTCAGTATTGTCTGTTCTGACTGACAGTGGCTCTCCAGGGTCCCAGGTAGAGGTCTTTCACATCACCTGCTAGGTGATCCTTTTCTAAGTGGAGCTGCCAGGGACTGAATCTGGGACCTTCTGCGTGCAAAGCAGATGCTCCACCACAGAGCCGCAGCACCTCTCATTATCCATGCTGGAACAGTACAGACGAAATCTGGCCTGCATAGAGTAGTTTTGACAGAGGAGAAATACAAGAAGAGAAATGGTCTCTCATTGTCCTCTGCTTGATGCCCTTCAGTGAACTCAGATGTAACAATGGAATAAGAAGCAAAGTCAACCACCTGAAAGAAAGTGAAACCTTCAACAGATGAAGATAAGGAAAAGGAGTTTGAGAAGTGTAGTGGTTCTCATGGAATATACACAGATTGCTCCCCCCAACCTTCTTGCTTCTGGTCAAAAAGTTTTGGTAGGCTTTGAAGCTGTACAAAACGTTGCAAACCTGATTACCAAAGGTGAAAGAGATGAATGTATACCCCACAAGCAGTGGCCCCTCTTTTAAACTGTCTCCAACTTTCAGGGGGGGGGACCTTTATCATCTATCTCCAGCCAAGAATTGTTATAAAATGATCATCTTGCCAGGAAAGTATAATTGCTATTTTGGAATGAGCTGTAAGGTTAAGTAGCATCAGGAATGCTTGGGCCTATGATATACTTCTGTCCTATTAAAGCATTCGATGCGGTGCCTCATTAAATCGTAACTAAAAATGTAATTTAAATCGGCTTGGAGAGGAGCAAGTATGGATTGAGAATTGGCTAAAAGGCCAATGACAAAAGGGAATGATAAATGGCAGCATGCAGACTTGAGGGGGGCATTTTGCAAACGGACCTCTGGGATCCGTGTTTAGACAGACCTGATTTAATCTCCTCATTAATGATTTTGGTGGAGGGAGCAAAGGGCATATTAATGAAAGTCATAGATGATATTAACAGGCTGATATCCAGGCTGTGAACATCAGCCAAGACAGAAAACAAGCACAGAGAAATCTAAAGGGAACTGGGGGGGGGGGGGGGGGGACAGGGGACAGGCAGGAAAAAGCACGATGCAAGTTACTTTGGAGGAAGGCAAGATGAGACAGTGGGTAATGAGATGAAGGAAAGAATATGGAAGACCTCATGATGCAGGACCTGAAGTAGGAGCCAGCCAAGATCTCTGACTGATTCCCTGCTTCTTCTGAATCTTGAGCTGGAGGACTCTACTTTAGGGTCAATGGATCAAGGGTCAGTGAACACACAGCTATGTACGCTTAGTTTATCCAAGAGCTGTTTGTTAGTATTAAATAAGTAACTTTAATACTATGGACACAATGGACTGTTTTAAACATGAGCTTGCCAATACTGGAAAGCCTGATTAAGCTTAGGAAAATAATACATTTTGGGGGGGAGAGAAATATATCCCATGGTGTTCGTACTGTCCAGGTTAGGAAGCTGGTGTATATAGAGGGTTGCCAGCCTCCAGGTGGGGCCTGGGGATCTCCCGCTTTTACAACTGATCTCCAGCTGACAGAGATCAGTTCTCCTGGAGAAAATGGCTGTTTTGAAGGGTGGACGATAGCATTGCACCATGCTGAGTCCCCTCCTCTCCCCCAAACCCCGCCCTCTCTCGGATCCACCCCCAAAGTCTCCAGGTATTTTCCAACCCAGAACGGGCAACCCTATGGCGTATATCCAGGCAAACTGACCTGGAAGGTGAGAGGTGGGGCCTGAAGTTCTCCTGGAATTCCAAGAAGAGTTGCCAGTTCTGGTTCAAATACCCGGAGATTTTGGGGGCGGAGCCTGAGGAGGGCAGGGTTTAGGGAGGGGCGGGATTTCAATGAGTTTAATGCTATAGAGTCCGCCTTCCAAAACGGCCATTTTCTCCACATGAACTAGGGCTGCCAAGTCCAACTTGGGAAATATCTGGGGTCTTTGGGGGTGGAGCCAGGAGACTTTGGGGGTGGAGCCAGGAGAAAGGAAGTGACATCATTTTGTGATGTCACATCCTGTGATGTTGCTTCCACATGCTGACACATGAACTCATGAAGTTTCCTAATACTGAATCAGGCCATTGGTCCATCAAGGTCAGTATTGACTACTCAGACTGGTAGTGGCTCTCCAGGGTCTCAGGCTGAGATCTTTAATGTCACCTATTACCTGATCCTTTTTTAGCTGAAGAAGCTGATACCTCCTGCATGTCAAGCAGATGCTCTATCACTGAGCAACGGCCCTACTGAATCCTTCCTCATCTCGGCAGAATATGAAGCACTAAGTGCTACACAAGTGCTAAATATGATTTTCATATCATAAGAACAGGAGAGAAGCCACAGTGGATCGGCCCATCCAGTACAGCCCATCCAGTACAACACTCTGTGTCACACAGTGGCCAAAAATACCAGGTGCCCTCAGGAGGTCCAGCAGCGGGGCCAGAACTCCAGAAGCCCTCCCACTGTTGCCCCCCAAGCACCAAGAATGCAGAGCCTCACTGCCCCAGACAAAGGGTTCCATTTAGACCTTGTGGCTAATAATAGCCACTGACAGACCTCTGCTGGATGGGGACAGAGAGAGAGAGACAGACAGACAGAAAAAAGAAAGAAAGGGGGAGAGAGAGAAGGAAAAAAAACTGGCAGAGGCACTTACTTCCATTTAGACCTTGTGGCTATAATAGCCACTGATAGACCTCTGCTGGATGGGGACAGAGAGAGAGAGAGACAGACAGACAGACAGAAAAAAGAAAGAGGGAGAGAGAATGAAAAGAGCTGGAAGAGAAACTCACCTTGCCAGCCACATGCAAAAGCAGCTCCTTCAGTCCCTCCTTAATCTCTGGGCGGGGCTCTCTTGCTGTGGAAGAAGCTCTCTTGCTGACTTCTTAAAGGGGAAATGTCTGGCGAGGCTTTTTACTGCAGGGCAGGCTCTCTGCAGACATTTCCCTTTTAAGGCAGCCATTTAGTCCCCCCGGTGGCCATCTTTGGAAAAGCGGGAGGTAAGCACTAAAAATCAGTGTTTCCCCCGCCCAAGCGGGGGACTTGGCAGGCCTAACATGAACTGACCTCTATTGCCTGGAAATCAGTTGTAATCCCAGATCTGTAGCCGCCACCTAGAGGTTGGCAACGCTAATTACAAATGACCCTATAAAGGTCAGTTCCCTTGAGAAAATGGCAGCTTCAAAGGGTACAGTCTATGGCAGCACCCCTTTGCTGAGTTCCCTCCCCTCCTCCAATTCTGCCTTCCCCAGGCTCCACTCCCGAGTCTCCAGGAATCTTCCAACCAAAAGCTGGCAAGCCTATGGAGGGCAAAGTGGTAAGAAACTGTCCGTGGGGTTTGCAGAGCAGGGATGTGCCCTGCCAGGTCCTCTGCAGCATTCCATGCATGCAGAGCTCTGAGATGGGGCAAAGGATGCCCCCTGCTCAGGAGCAAATCATGCCACCTGCTGCTTTGGCTTGGGGAAATGGCAGGGGCTGGGGAGGGGGAATCTTCCTCCCACAAGAATCCCAAGCTGAAATGGGACCTAAGGTTGCCAAGTCTGGGTTGGAAAATACCTGGAGACTTTGGGAGTGGGTCCAGGAGAGGGTGGGGTTTGGGATGGGGAGGAGAGGGGCCTCAGCAGGGTACAATGCCATAGAGTCCACCCTTCAAAGCAGCCATTTTCTCCAGGGGAGCTGATCTCTGTCAGCTGGAGATCAGTTGTAAAAGCAGGAGATACCCAGGCCCCACCGGGAGGCTGGCAACCCTAATGGGACCCTGCATTGCTTTAAAAAAGCAATTCCTCACAACTGCTCTGTGTTTGCTGGGAAAACAAGTCAGGTCTTGGGAACCTGGAACAAACCCATTAAAAAACATAAAAACCCATTAAAAAACATAAACATGTAGTTTTCACTGCAAGACCTGGCTACTGAGCATGAAGAACAGGCTATAAGCAATGTCTTGAAGGCTAACAGCTCTGCACAGGTACTTCAAAATCAAGGAAGCAGGAGACTGAATCGACTGGGTCCTACCCAGAACATTCCAAGTTTAGAAAGAAGCATTAATGGGGGCAACATATAATTTCTAAGGCTTCATAGTGCAGCAATGAGCCAGTGGTGTAGTGGTTAGAATGTTCTGGACTTGGGAAATGTGCGTTCAGATCACCGCTATGAGTTCGCCTTAGGCCTTTCTCTCATTCCCTCATATGGTTGTTGTGAAAGGCAATAAATGGCGCAAGCAACATATCTGTCCCCTGAGCTCCTTATAGGGTGAGAATAGAAATGTGAGGAATTAGTGAAACAGAGAGAGAGAGACTGTGGCTTAATGGTAAAGCATCTGCTTGACATGCAGAAGGTCCCAGATTGGATCCCTGGTAACTCCAGATGAAGTAGAAAGCAGATGGTGGCAAAGTATCTGCCTGTCAGACAATACCAACATACATGGCCCAGCAGTGTGACAATATAAAGGAACATTTGTGAGAGCACAAAAATAACAGTTTCAGGCAACAGAAGACAGAAAAATCTCTTGCTATTCAGGGCCTCCTTTCTTTAGGCTACAAGGCATTTTATGTACGAAACAATCCCATGACTCCAGAGCAAGAGAGTTTCTTCCTAAGCCATTCTGCACCTGGGGCTTATTTGGGATTGAGGACAACACTCAGATGCCTCGGGGCGCGCACAGTTCTTGCACAAAGCGCACATCCCAGAAGCAAAATAAATTGCCAGCCCAGGGCTCCCAGACTCCTTCCCTCAAATGAGCTCCATCGGCTTTGCACATCCAAGAGATAACGCAGTCCAATTATTCTCTGCTAAAGGTCTCTAACCTGCTCCAAAGAAGCAACCACTTCACACACTCGGCTTGGGGGGGGGGGGAGAGACAAACCGGCCCTCGTTTGTGGAATGGAAATTCAAAAAGTGTCCTAATAACTTGTCGGAGGAAAAGCCAGCTGAGTTGGAACGGAACCCTGACAGCCTCCAGCTCATACAACATTAATGGGGAGGGGGTGTTATTGATTCAGAGCTCTTGGTCCAGGCAAGACGAGGCCACCAAGGGATGCTTAACAAACAACCCCAAGGCATCAGGCCTGGGCGGGGGGCAGGGGGAACCATGGCAGGACAGAGCTCTTGAATGCTGGGAAGAGTCTCTTTTCTTCCGCAATTAACAAGAGCAGCGCTGTACAAAAGTGCCTTCTATCAAATCCACCTTGTTCCACGGAGTCTGCTTTGATTGGCAGAGGCTCAAGGGGAGAAAGGTCTTCCCGGTGCCTGCAAGTGGAGCTTCTTAACCAGGAGCGTTAATCCCTGCTGGGGATTGAACTTGCGACCTTCTGCACCCAAAGCAAGCACCCTACCTCACAGCTGCTCCCTGAAAGAACTCTCCAGCAGCTTGTGCACCCATGAAGGTGCCTTATACTGAGTAGGACCACTAGGGTAGCTAGCTCAGTAGTCCTCCAATAGGGTTGCCGGCTCAGGGTTGGGAAAGTCTTGGAGATTTTGAGGTAGAGCCTGCGGAGGGGGAGATTTGGGATGGGGAGGACCTTTAATAGGGTGTAATGTCAAAGCAGCCATTTTCTCCAAGGGAAATGATCTCTGTCGTCTGGAGATCAGTTGTAATTCCAGAAGAGCTCCAGCCCGCACCTGGAGGCTGGCAACCCTATCTCAGACAAGGAACGGTCCTTCTCAGTACCTGCTGTGTGAGATCCTTGAAAGGGAGGTGCCGCAGGTTGAATCTGGGACTTTCAGCATGCAAAGCAGGTTGCTCAGCAAGTGGCCTGCTGGTGGCCACCGACTTAAAGGGGATGAGACACATTGATGGATAGGTCTATCAATGACTGTTAGTTGTGATGGCTAAATGGAACCTCCAGGTCGAAGGTAGAAAGTACCCTTTTGACTGTGTCAGACGACATAACTCACTCTTGCCTATGCAGACTGGCAGCAAATCTCTTGGGTCCCAGGTGCAAAAAGGTCTTTGCCAACACCTGCAGCCCTGTAACTGGAGATGGCAGGGATTGAACCGGGAACGTTCTGAACCTATCAGGGAAATGGTGGCAACCCTGATCCAGATCAGTCCCTCTCACATATACTGTGACTCCTTTTGAATAACAAAAAGATACCCTGGGAGATCTCATGGGGCTCACAGGTCTCCTATGGGATGTGTGGCTTGACGCTGAGAATATGCATCTTTAAAACTACTTCACACAAGCAGCCGTGCTGACAAAGCTCCTGCACGCAAACAGCGTTTGATTTGTGCTCACTCACATTCACAGAGAACAAACAGCTGATTCACACAGCACTTGGTTGCAAGCATTACTGCATGTTCCCAACCCTGGCACTTTGCTAAAGGGGTACTCTGTAGATTTTGGCTATTTTGTGTAACTGGTAAGCAGTCATTTATTTAGATTGTCCCCGACGGGGACCCAAAGTGCTCTGCAACATTGTTTTTCCCTCCTCCATTTTATCCTCACAGCAACACTGTGAGGCAGGCAGGGACGTGGGTTTTCCAGGAAAATGTGGATCAGAAAACTTTCAGGATTTTTTCCCAATTCCAATTTAAATAAATCATTTAATTTCTTTAAAATAATGTCAGTGCAATGGAGATACTGTTAGCAAAAGAAGGCAAACACACCATGTACAAGCCTGGAGCGTGTTCAAACATCTGGATCGTATACACAAATCTGGGGTATGTCCATGCTTTATATTCCACATGTAGCCCAACTAACATGATTGATTTGCAGCGCAACAGCCCTGACAACTATAGATAAACAGACTATATTTACATGTGAGGCACAAAGTTTTCCACAGAGATGTTGGAGAAGCAACAGCCGGCTAAAAGACTAGTTACTGTAAATACCGCTGAATGACTAATTTAGTCCACTTGTACCCTCGGGGGAGCTATGGAGCATTCTCTAATGTTTAAGGTTTGTTGAATGTTTTCTCTTGCAGTTCAGCCTACCTCTTGTTGTTTCTCTTTCTGCTATGTGTTCGTGTGCATTAGTGCTTGTGCTCTGAAGGCCTGTCTGTTGCTTTAGCTGCAATGTTCTTTTTGCAAAAATCCTATTGCAGTAAATTCATTGAATGCAAACTCCAAAGGGCGGATTGCATTATTTCCTGAACTCTGCCAACAAGAAAAACACAACACTGGGAAATTTCCCACTCCACATCACTGGGGACAGGTTAGACTTGGCCCAAGGGCACCTTATGACTCTCACCATGACTAACATTAACCCAATAATATTTGTTGTTGTTAAAAACCTCCAAAGAAGGAGCGTCCACCACCTTCCAAGGAAGCCTGTTCTTCCTAATGTTTAGCTGAAAACTCTTTTGATTTAATTTCAACCCACTGCTTCTGGTCCGACCTTCTGGGGCAAAAGAAAACTCCGCACCATCCTCTGTATGACAGCCCTTCAAGTACTTGAAAATGGTTATCCTATCACCTCTCAGCTGTCTCCTCTCCAGGCTAAACATACTCAGCTCCTTCAGCCTTTCCTCATAGGACTTGGTCTCCAGACCCCCTCCCCGTCTTTGTTGCCCTCCTCTGGACAAGGGCAGTCCTGGCAGCTTGGATTTGCTGTGGCTCTCCAGGGTCTCAGTTAGCGGTCTTTCACATCACCTACAACCTGATTCTTTTAACTGGAGACCCTGAGGACTTCTGCATGCAAACTAGATGCTGTACTGCTGATCCAAAATTTATATTTTGTCTTTTCCATTATTTGGTTTTTAAATTATGTTTAAAGTGCTTTTAATGTTCACTGTAAACTGCCTTGTAGATTATTTGAACAGGAAGGTGGACTAAAAATGTCTACAGTAAATAAATCAAACTTCCTAGAAGGGACACGGTTACGATCTCTTGAACTCTGTGAAATGCTGAAAACTGTTCTGTCAATGAGAGATGCTGGGAGGGTCCCACAGGCAATATGTGGATTGGGTTCTGGACAGGTTAATAAATGAAACTTTGAAAGAGTCAATCAGAATTCATTGCCCAGCTTACAATGGAAATATCTAAATTATTAGGTGTAAGCAAGAGCTTAGTGGGGAGATTCTTCCCACTCTGCCCCCCTCTTTCCCAACAGAGTTGTTAACACTAGTAGAAAATATTTGCACATTCAAATAAATCCCTTTAATAGCTTGGGTAATTGCTTTATGTCAACTTTCCTTTCCTTTTAGGCTTTTTTATGTGGCATAATAAACCCTCGAGGAATGCTCTTTATTTATAAGGATATTTGCAAGCAAACACAAACACAGAGGCCGCACCCCACCGTCCCTTGGAATTCTGAGCAAGCCCCTTTTGCACAAACACCATTACCAGAGGAAGTGCTGATCTTTACAGAAATCTATAACGTGCCGGCATTGTGCTGTTGCTTTTGGACAAATTTTGTTTATAAAATGCACGTCGACCCACGCTGTCAGCCCCAATGCACAGTGGAGCTGTTTATTGATTAGCAGAGATAGGGGGCGGCTTCTCGTTGGCTTGTAACAAAAGAGGGCGTTGTGTGAGATCAGACAATGGGAATTTGCCATCTCTGACATTGTGAGTGCGCTTCAGCGCTGCAAATAGGTCCATTTGAATGGGAGGGAGGCGATGAGTTTTCCAGGGGACTGAAATGCAAGCCAACAGAGAGAGAGAGCCGCCTCGCTCGCTCTCCAGATGATTTGCACAGTGTCATGTGCACGGTGCTTACCCCGTACATCAAAGCCGGCTTCCCATCTTGCAAACACAACTTGGACTTGTATTATTTCCTGCAGATTATTCTGTTTGATGTCCATAGCCCTGGCTTTCCTTAATGACCCTCAATATAGGAAATCTTGCTATAGGCCCTCTTCTCTCATACGGGCTGCTGCCCAGTGGGATAATAAATATGCAGCCGTTCAAATAACTGCAGTTTGATATTCAGCGAAAGCCTTGAGCGAAATCCAAACGGTGTTTAACCTTGTGGGATAATGGTAAACAGGCAACAGTGTCTGCAGCGGCAAAACAAGAGAATGGAGGGTCCTGATAACACAGGAAAACCAAACAAATTGCTTGAGAATGGAATTAGTTAGCGAACAGGCCACCACAGCAAGAATATAGATATATCCTTACGAGCTACAAAATTTTTCAGCAACAGATAGCCATGGAGAAAGCACGCTTTAGACAAATGAACTAACTAACATGGAGATTAGCAATATCCTTCAGCTATTCTACCAGCTGGTGGGACATGAGACCTATGGAATCTTCTGAGATGCCTAAGGGTTGCCATCCTCTATGTGAGGCCTGGAGGTCTCCCGGAATTACAACTGATCTCCCGATGACAGAGATCAGTTCCCCTGGAGAAAATGGCTGCTTTGGAGGCGGACTCAGTGGAGTCCCTCAAAGCTGCTGTTTCCAGGCTTCACCCCCAGATCTCCAGGAATTTCCCAACCCAGAGTTGGCCACTCTAAGATGCCTTCAGGCGAACTGTGAAAGACAGCCGCACGGAGATGGATGGTGAAGAGTGAATGAGCATAAGAACATGAGAGCATAAGAACATGAGAGCAGGATCAGACTGATGGTCCCTCTAGTCCAGCATCCTCTTTCAGACACTGGTGTACCAGGTGCCCCTCACATGGCCTGCAAGCAACAAGGCCCTCTGGCTGGTTGCCCCCAACCCGAAGGTGAAAGCACCGAGAGACAGAACCACTGTGCAGATCTCAGAATTTAAGCGGATCCATGTGCAGAGGAAGTGGTCCTTCAAGAAACTTTGAGATGCATCTCTCTAAAGATCTCCACTTCCAATCTATCCTTGCTTCGGTAGTAGGTGGAGCTGACAAAGTCATAGCTGAAGGTGGTGTTTTAAAATATGATTATTAGCATTTGCAAATGGCGCTCTCTCGCTAAGAGCTTATTTTAATGTAGTGAGTAACAGATGGATCTAATCTACGTTGCAGTGAATACTGTCTGCTCGAGATGAGTGAATAACGCACAATGCCATCAATGTTGCCATTTTTCCTGTTCTCAAATTGTCCGTGGACAGATTGCAAGAGCTTGAGGATGCAGTTTGGTATTCCAAAGTATTTGCAACAGTTCTTCAGCCTATCCCTGAGTCTTTTGGAATGCAAATATCAAGTCAAATGGGCCCCCTTCCCCTCATTTAGCTCGCGAGTTTACCTTGCACTGTGTAATAGTAACAGTTGATGTGGTCCCCTAAATTAGACCTTGAGTATAGAATAATGGGCTTTGTGGTGGGGGATGACTGCTAACCCAGCCAGAACATGAATATGCTTTCGGCATCTATGCAAGAAGTTCTTCCTTCTTAACAAAGTGCTTGGGTTTGGGAGGAAAGGACACACAAAAGACAAGAACTTGGCCACGTCTGAACCAGCTGTGTTCCAACGGCAAACACAGACAATGTTTTTGCAAGTGGCCTTTCCAGATGATAAGTTTACACTTCAGTAAATGGAACACTGATGCTTGTTTGTCGTGAAGGTGTCAGGTGTCTCCTGCTCAGGGAAGTACTTCTGTTTTCAGGCAACTGCATTGTCTCAGCTGCCAACCCCATAAGATAGGCTGCTTCTACACAGCGATGCAAAAACATCCCCATTTTTGAGAACCCGCAGGAAGAAGAAGAAGAAGAGATTGGATTTATACCCCGCCCTTCACTTGTAGTCTCAGAGCGGCATATAAACTCCTTTCCCTTCCCCTCCCCACAACAGACACCCTGTGAGGTGGTTGGGGCTGAGAGAGTTCTTTCCCAAGCTGTCCTTGAGAGAACAGCTGATACAGAGCTATGGCTTGCCCAAGGTCATCCAGCCAGGTGCCAGTGGAGGAGTGGAGAATCAAACCCGGTTCTCCCAGATTAGAGTCCGCACACTTAACCACTACACCAAACTGGCAGGAATGGTGTCCATGCACCCTGCTCTTCATCTGAGAAATGCTGCTGCCACCACCTGCGCCTTAGCTCCACCCCCTTTTCTTTGTCATGTCGGCACAAAAGCACAGATGCAATGGCATGGTATATTCAGTGGGCCCTCCATGGTTCTCTTCATCTAAGGACAACTTACATACGTCCTGACATCATAATACTTTCTGGTCCTCTTCTCAGTCCTGTCATTGCTACTGGCAGGAGCAGAGAAACACACAACCCCCCACAACAGCACAAGACAGAGGAAGAAATTAAGGCTGGGATCCACTGGATATGTCCATGCATGTGCAGAAGTGTGTGTGTGGAGGAATTCATGCTAGCCTCATGCACCAAGTTAAACATAGCATAGCCTAAGCTTTTGCAGTATGATGTGCAAGCAATTCCTCAGCACTATACGATAGAGGAAACCGGGCCCGTAGCTGTGGTGGGGCATTTTGGTGCCCCGCCCCCTTCATTATAAGCCACGCCCCACAAAAAGCCATGCAAGAATATTTATTAAGTTGTGCTTGCCAGTGGGCGAGCAAGCAGCTGGCTCTCTACCTGCAGGCCAGGCCAGAAGGCGGGCAGAATAATCCCAGTTCCCTCCTCACAATCGCTTGAGGTCAGTGAGGGCAGTCATCACCCTGGGAAGGTAATGAACAAAGCGAGCAGCCAGTTCTCTGTCGGCTCTCTACCTGATAGGGTGGTGAGCAAGCAAGCAGGCGGGCAAGGAGACTGCTGTGCTGCCTCTCTGCAGTGTTCCTGCACTGGGCCTCTCTTCAGTGCACCTGTGCCAGGGGAGCAGTCATGACATGGCAGCCCAGCAGACTCCTTGCCTGTCCTCTCGCTTGCCACCCTAGCAGGTAGAGAGCCAGCTGCTCGCTCCATTCATTACCTTCACAGGGTCATGACTGCTCGCATGGACCTCTAGCAGACTCCTCTCTCACCGCCCAAACAGGTAGAGAGCCGGTAGAGAACCGGCCGTTTGCTCCAATCATGACCTTTCCAGGGTAAGTGCCCACATGGACCTCCAGCGACTGTGAGGAGGGGACTGGGGTTATTCTGGATTAGAGAATGCAGGCGGCCAAGGCATAATCCCAAAAACATAACCCAGGCGCCTGATTAATTTAATTAACTTAACTGCACCCCGACAAAAAAAAAAACCCTCCTAACTACGGACCTGGAGGAAGGAAAGTGGTAGATATTGCAGAAGATCTTGTATGGGCAGAACTCTGCTAAATCCATTCATGTTTCTGCTCGCGCCTAAATGCACAATTGCTATGTATAGTTCTGGCCTGATAAGGGCCTCCCCCAGACTTTTTCTTTCCAGTTTCAGCTGCCCTCCATGTGCCCCCTTTTAAGTGTTTCCCTCAGACATAAGCCTACAGGCCATAGTCATCGGAATGCACAATTGGAGCAAAACGTATTTAGCAGTACAGCATCTCCCTTCCACAGCAAGTCCACCTGTCTTCGAAGTTAAGCAAAGGCTCCCTATTGTGCCTTTGGACTGGGCCCTGCCGATCTGTTCCCATAAAGGAATAGGAGCAAATCTTCTCTGATTTATCCCAAGTTAGATCTTTGGTCTATCGAGCTCAGTATTGTCTGCTCTACTTGACAGCACTTCTGCCTGGCCTTAGACACAGGAAAATCTTTCCCAACATTTCCCTCCTGAGCTCGTAAATGGAGAGGCCAGAAGATGGTCCGAAGTTTCACTGGCCTCAACAGTCAAGCCGACCGTCCGGGCTGCAGTTTGGTGATGGTACAGAGGGGGCGGCTCCTAATCAAAGGCCTGGTGGAAGAACTCTGTCTTGCAGGCCCTGCGGAACTTCAATAGGTCCCGCAGGGCCCTGATCTCCTCCAGGAACTCGTTCCACCAGTATGGAGCCACCACTGAGAATGCCCTGGCCCTGGTGACACTTCCAGTGAGTTTCCATGGCATGAGTGGAGATTCGAACCTGCGCTTTCCAGATACTAGTCCGACACTCTTAGTCACTACATCACACTCACTCTAACTTCTGTTGCTTGCCACAGAGCAGGCCCACAGGTTAAACCCCCCTCTACTCTCCTTCCTTCCAAGCCTACCCAAATCACCCTGGCTCTCCCTTCCCCCCCAGACGACAGTCCTCCCATTTGTAAAGCTACCTGTCACCAAGCATCAGTGGCCAAATGTTTTTGTAAAGAGGATTACATGACAGAAAGCAATTCCTAAGATGGTGCAACATTCTCAGCTAGGGTTACCAACATCCAGGTGCTGCCTGGAGATCTCCCAGAAATACTACTGATCTGCACACTGCAGAGATCAGTTCCCTTGGAGAAAATGGCTGCTTCGGAGGGTGGGCTGTATGGTATTATACCCCACTGAGGTCCCTATCCTCCCCAAACCCTGCCCTCCCTAGTCTCTAGTTCCAAATCTCCAGGAATTTTCCCAACTTAGAGCTGGCAACTGAGTGACTCAGTGTCTGTAATTCCATTGGTTCCCACTACATATTCAGAGCCTGTTAACTATGAGGGCCATTTCAGGACCCTGGTGGGCTGTCTAAGAGTGGCTCTGATTTCTAAGAATGAGGGGAAAAAACACCAGCAGAGATCCCCAGATAGCCTCCTTCTGGAAGCCTGTCTCTGGGCAGCTCTCCGGCTTTGTGCCCCTGGAACAGCCCCACCCATTTGCGGTCTCTCTTGGCATCTGGCCCTTGGTCTCCATCTTGAGGCAGCAGTCTTGGCGCAGAGGATGTGGTGGAACTTGGAAGTGTTCACTTAGGAGCATCGATCCTGATTGACAGAGCTGCGTCTCAAACAGCGAAAGCTCATTAGCCAGCAGCGGGAAAGGTCACACCTGTGCTTTTTGCCTGAGCTGTGATTATAGGAAGTAGATCCCAAAAGGGAGATGTTCAGTGACCCCTTCCGGCTTTGGGCAGACGTAGTTGCTGCGGGAACAGGCTGGCTAGAGTCAAGATTTGCTATGTGAAATGTGGAGACAGTTTCAGGTCGGGATCTCCCTCGACCCAACTCACGTTATGTGTGTGACTGGGGACTCACCTTAAAAATTGCTTGGGGACCCAGTTCTGCTGCGCCTCCACATGAAGGCAGCTGGGGGACCTTAGATCAGTCACAGTTCTCTCAGAACTCTCTCAGCCTCACCTACCTCACAGGGTGTCTGTTGTGGGGAGAGGAAAAAGAAGAAGAGCTTGGATTTATACCCCACCCTTCACTTGGAGTCTCAGAGCAGCTTACAATCTCCTTTCCCTTCCCCTTCCCCTCCCCACAACAGACACCTTGTGAGGTAGGTGGGGCTGAGAGAGCTCTCTCGAGAACTGCCCTTGAGAGAACAGCTCTGACAGAACTTATGACTGGCCCAAAGTCACACCAGCAGATGCATGTGGAGGAGCGGGGAATCGAACCCGGTTCTCCCAGATTAGAGTCCGCACTCCTAACCACTACACCAAACTGATTCAAGACTCCCTCAGGTAGTGAAGAAAGGGGTATAAAACCAACTCCTCCTCCTCCTCTTTATTCGTCCTTCCCATGTTGCTTTTGCAAGCAAGGAATGATGGGGGGGGGGCTGTTTGTCCCACTGCTGGAGTCCACGTGTCTGCCTGAACCCCAGCAGCAGTACAAACAACACTCCCTGCAGTCACTTTTCACTTGTGAAAACAGTGTGGGAGGGAAGGGAGGGAAGGCTGAAGACCTTCCTTCGGCTGCACCCAACTTTGCAGAAGAATTGGAGCCCCAAGCAATTTTTAAGGCGAGTGCCCAGTCACACGTGTAACGTGACGTGGGTTGGACGAGCCCCAGACACAAGTCACACTGACGCTTATATCCCCTAGCTAAACGTGGTGCAGGATGTACCCTAAAGGGATTTCTGTTGTTCTCCCTCAGCTCTTTGGAGGCAGTCCTGCAGGGAAGCCCATTCATCATCATTTTATTTCCTGCCCAAAGCTAAAAGAACCCCACCCTTCTTGGAAAATGAGTCCCAGGGCTGCCAAGGGCTACCGGGGTCTAAAGGCAAAGATTCATTCTATCCCCTTCCCCTGATATGAGCCAGCACTAACCCAAATAAGAAAAAAAAATATCACATGAACTGCTCGGCTTCTGTACTCATGAGGGCACCTCAGTCCTGGCTTCCTTGAGAGCTTCCAGATGTCTGCTTCAGCTAGTTTAGCCTTTTAGTTCAGGCGATTCCTCCTCTAGTAAAAAGCCATTTCTGCACGGCTCTCAAACTGAGATGAAGAGAGCAGCGAATTTCCTGAAAGTGGGGTTATGGAAGGGATCCTTCAGGGAAGAGCTGTGGCTCAGTTGAAGAGCGCCTGCTTGGCATGCAGAAGGTCCCAGGTTCAATCCCTGGCATCTCCCAGGTTTTTTTTTTAAAAAAAGGACCAGACTGTAAGTGACGTGAAAGACCTCTGCCTGAGACCCTGGAGAGCCACTGCCAGTGTGGGTAGACAATACTGACCTTGATGGACCAAGGTTCTGATTCTGTGCAAGGCAGCTTCGTGAGTCCTCCCCACATCTTCCCAATGCTAGCCCATGAGTGAGAGCTCCACACCCATAAAGAAAACGCCTTCACCCAGAAAGCTAGTGTGCCAGGGAGAAAGAGTCTTGCCCAGCCTTCCCTCTGGCATGCCAGTTTTCCATGTGTGGTAGAGGAACATTCAGACACATGAATCCCATCTGCAGTGGCAGAGGCCACGGGTTTATTTTACATTTTAATCCCACCTTTCCTCTACGGAGCTCAAGGTGACAAACGTGGTTCTCTCTAGCTCCATTTTAGCCACACAACAACTTTGTGAGGTAGGGCTCCCAAACTGCATGTGGTGGCTGGAGACCTCCTGGGATTTATAGCTGACCTCCAGGCAACCTAAAGACAACCACCACTTTGGAAGGTGGATTCAATGGCATTCTACCCTGTTGCAGTCCTTCCTCTCCCATCCTCTCCTTTAACCCTGCTCTCCTCAGTCTCCGTCCCCCCAAATCTCCAGGCATTTCCCAACCCAGAGCTGACAACCCTAGTTAGACCCTTGGTCCATCAGGGTCAGTGTTTTCTATTCTGACTGGCAGCATAGGCGTCAACTATGGGGGGGCTCGAGGGCTCAAGCCCCCCCCCCCGGGGTTTTAAAACTTGACACCCCTGACTGGCAGCAGTTCTCCAGGGTCTCAGGTAAAGGTCTTTCACTTCACCAACTACCTGATCCTGTTAACTGGAGATGCCAAGGATTGAACCTGGGACCTTCTGCATGCTGAGCAGGTGCTCTACCACTGAGCCTCAGGGCTCCCCTAGGCTGAGACTGGTCTAAGGTCATACAGCAAGCTTCATTGCTCAAGCAGGAGTTCGAACTTGGCTCTCCCCAGTTCTTGTTCAGTACTATAACCATTGCCTAAAACTACTCTCTTTGGGCTAAGTCGTATCCCAGCACTGAAGAAACGGACATCATAATCCCAATAGCCTATTGTTAAGAGCAGATTTTCCTTCCCAACGGTGTTTGAAGAAAGCCAATCGTTTGCATAACATTCCACCGTCTGTTTCCAACTGCAATAGCCGACAATGTTTCCAGAATTTTGCCAATAATATCCTACCAGCTGTCAACATATTTGTTACTAAATATTTGCATTTGAGTTTGGTGTTGCTGGGGTTTTTTTTGCATAGCTTATTAGATACCCTAACAAAACAGTCACAGAATCCAGAGGGATCTCTTCATTGATCTGACCGGGGTCTCTGGGGTGATCTCCCATTTCTGATGAGAGGGGCTCTGGAGACAGCACAATAACTGAGGGAGCTAAAAGGTACAGGCTTGTGGAGTTACCCCCAGCTCCCTCTCAAGGTGGGATGAAGTCTGAGTCCAGTGGCATCTTTAAAACAACAAAGTTTTATTGTGGGTATAACCTTTCATGTGCATGCAAACAAAAGCTTACACTCAGAATAAAACATTGTTGGTCTTAAAAGGTTCCACTGGACTCAGACTTTGTTCTGCTGCCTCAGACCACCATGGCTTCCCCCCTGGATCTATCAAGTTGGGACAGAGAGAGAAAAGAAGCCACAAAATGGAGGATGGAGATGAGCAAGTGGACTGCCATGGGGTGGGTAGTCCACAGCCATCTGGTGCCCAAGAAGCCCATAGCCATCTCTGTAACTGACTATTGACTGAATACATAACTGAAGAGCTTGCATCCAACAATCCATGCATAGAAATAACATGGATGTTTCCCATAGTCCCTTCCTGCAGCCCCTCCCAACCTCCCAAAAGACCATGCCTGGAAGTCATGGGACCCCCATGAAGGCAATCACTCCCTCATCTCAGTTGAAACCATCTGATACTGCATCAGAACATTGGTCCATCAAGGTCAGCACTGCTTACTTGGACTGGCAGCAGCTCTCCAGCATCTTGGTTAGCGGTCTTTCACATCACCCACTACCTAACTGTTTTAGCTGGAGATGGCCAGGGATTGAACCTGGGGCCTTCTGCATGCCAAGCAGATGCTATGCCAGGGAACCAAGGCTCGAACACCCTTAGTGTACTTGTAGAAGAGGGAAGAGGAAGAGAGATTTCTGCCCTTGGCCAACCTTGGCTAAGCCCTGTCTTAGACTGGTGCAACTATCTTCTGTGTGATTTCCTTGATCCCAGGAATCAGGGGTCATTTTAAAGAAAAAGAGGTGCAGGAGCTCATTAGCATAACACATTAGCATAACTTATTTGCATATGCCACACCCCCTGACAAAGGGCAGGCAGGGAACCCAGGCATGTTTAAAATGCCTTTCTTTTCCTTCCCCAGATGGGGAAGGGAAAGAAAGGCATTTAAATCCCCCCCCCACTTCCCCGAGTTTCTCTGCAAAAGCAGAGAGACTCAGGGAATAAAGGGGGCATGTCTGCCTGCCTGCCTGCCCTTCCCTTCCCAGCCAACCCGCCACAGTGGGCTCGCTGGGGAAGCAAAGGGCAGGCATGCAAGCATGCCTGGGTTCCCTACTCCTGGGCTTGTTACTCCTGGAACACCATTACTGCTTGTTCCCCCTCGAAATGACCCCTGCCAGGAATGATCATCCAGAAGTTGGAAGTGGTTGCAAGAATGGACAAAAACATACCTCCACATTCTGTGCACAGATCACTGAATACGGGCCACTGTCTTTTCAGTACCTGTGCACACAGTCTCAAGGTCTTACTTCCCTTGAAATTTTCAGTTTGCCTGATACTGTAGCACAGGTGAACTAAAGTGACATGCTGGCTCACTACGACCCAGCTCCCACACAAACGGAAGCTGATTTAATCATACAACATTCGCTCTGCCTGATATAACTCTACAGAAGTTTATGGAGAGGAGAAATTAAGTTTCTGTGCACCACTAATCCTGTCTGCAGAACACCAGCCCCCCCAACCCCTGCTGAATTTTAGCACAGATATTTTTAGCCTCCAGAGATATTACAGATTTTTACTGGGTCGGGATTTGCAGATCCCACTGCAAGTAAGGCATGAAAAAGCTTCGTTTCCTTCCCAGTCCTGATTCTGCCCCCAATCGGATCACTGGCAGAGCATTCTCAGGATATTCTTCTATGAAGGGTTGCCAGCTCTGAGTCAGGAAATTCCTGGAGATTTGAGGACAGAACCTGGAGAGGGCCCTCAGCAGGATATAATGCCACAGAGTCCACCCTCCAAAGCAACCATTTTCTTCAGGAGAACTGATCTTTGTGGAATGGAGATTGTTTGTAATTGTGGGAGACCTCCAGCCCCCACCTGGAGGCTGGCAACCTACTATGAAGCACTACCTGTTTGGCCACTACCACAGCTCTTTAGAACATTGTCTAGGATAATGATGATTTCTAGTAGGATTCATAGGATCTCCTGAGGAAGAGATCTACACATTGTGGGGGCTATTCAGAACTGGGGGCAAACGGAGGGGACATTCAGGATTTCAGGCAGCTCCTTCCTCACTTCCAATGGCTTCTGCTCATCGATGGAGGACACCTGTTTTATACTGCTCACCTCACTTTGAGGATAAAATCCCAGATTTCTCTCCCAGGCACAAAGCAAGCAGGAATCAAACCAAACATTAAGGTGTCAGTTGATTGAACATACACCTTTGCATTGTATCCATATACCGTAAATCTATGTAACATTGCCAATAATCTAGAGTACTGTTTTTATGCCTCAAATTTTACCTTGTGGTGGTGCGCGACAGGGGCTGCATTTGAAGATAATGATACCTGCCTGGTCGGTAGTAGTGGATCAAAGGTTAAGCACCCCTAATCTTGAAGAACCCCAGAAGATTAGTAACAAAACTGAGTTGTGCTTTAAATGTGGATCAGGTAGACCCACATAGCAATTGGGCTGTACAAACACAGCTGCAAAATGCTTCAGCATCCACGGTCCTCAAAAAGTTCCCTGATGTAAATTATAAAAGCTCCAAACCATTTGAGATGAATAGCCACATGTCTAAGAACTAATGTTCTAATTAGAAAGGGCTGCTTTCTACAGTGCATGCCACAGTAACTCGCATATCTGTATTACAAAACAAAAATGTGCTAGAGTCACAAAGTGGGCTGTAAAACAAAAAATCTGTGACATCCCCCCACACACCCCTGCTTGCCAAATCCTACTTTAAAATGAAACTCACACACACTACTTTTTAGGACCTGGAATGGGAGAGATAATCTATACAGCCACCTTAACTCTTTGCAATTTCCCCCAATTAAATATATTCAGGGGAATCCAGTAGCAGGCATTTCATACAGTCTGCCTCCATCAGTGGCTTCTGGTAGACTTAACAGCTCTTCTGTAATAAGAACCAAACCCTCAGCGCTATTGACCTCTAGACTCACTGCACAGGGATGCTGCTAACCTCCATTAGAGCATTTGATTCCAATTTAGGTTTCCTTAGAAGTGTCAAAGTACACGTGGCAAAGAGGTCTCCTCCATATTCATATTCATATGGACCAAATCCATATGCAGTAAAATCCATAGCCCAGTGATAAAAGCGCATGTCTTGCAAGTAGAACCCTCTCCAGGTCCAGGCCTCGGCACCACTAGCTAAAAGAACTTAGGAAGAAGTGTAAGAAATGCCCAGTCTCTGCCTGAGATCCTGGAAAGCCTTTCCCCAGGCAGAATAAACATGAGCTAAACTGAACCAATTGTCTGACTCCATGTAAGTCAGATTTATATGCAGTATTCAACTTCAGTGCATGCAGAAGGTCCCATGTTCAGTTTCTAGCACCTCTAGTTAAAGGATCTTAGATAGCAAGTGCTGGGGAAGGCTTTTCTGTGTTTGAGACCCATGGCCAATCAAGACTGAGCTAAGCTGACCAATGATCCAACTCAGATCACTAATGCAGGGTATTATGGTGTGGCTTGGGTCTTGTTCACATTTATTTTTTTCCTGAGTTTCCACTTCTTGGTGAGTTTGTGCACCTTCTGGCTTTGCCACAATCTTTCCCAAACCTGCTTTGCTACAGTTGTTCTGTGGTTTGTTTGTTTTTTGAAGAGGTGGAAAGGAAGTAGAAAGATGTGGAAGGGGAAATGCAGAGCATCCACATCAGCACCATTTCCCCTGCCCCAGACCCCCCCACACACCATCACCCCACATTGTGTTATTATCTATTATTGCTATTTTTTAATGAAAAACCCCTCTGATGGCAAAGGGAGGGGAAATGGGCACTGTGGTGGACAGGGGGAGGGGAAATGACGCTGATTTGGGAAAGACAGGAAAGAGCTCAATTTCCCTTTCCACCTGGGAAGGGGAAATGAGGAGAAAACTGCCGTGTGGGTGTTCCATGGCCATTGCAAATGCCTTTGCATTCACGGCAGTAATGTAAACCTTGTGCTGTACAGAAGCAAGCAACTCAAGTCAAGTGAAGTCTTATATGACTCCATTTTAGGTTTTTGCGCTAGATAACTGCTAGGGATGATCTGTAAAGTACACACTTTGCAAGCATAAGATCCAAATTTCAGGTCCCGGCATCTTAAATTAAAAGGGCTTTTGACAGAAGTTGTTAGGAAAGAGTTTCTTGACCAATTCAGTTGGATCTAACCAGTTTTTCTGCTGGTGATGAAAGGAAACATCCGGCATCTACAAAAGCCATGTGGGATGGATGGGAGCTGTAGTATGGAGGGGAACTGGGTGAGATTGAGTGGGAAAGCTGTCTGGATCCAACTCTCTGTTTCCGGCAACAGCAGAATCCTGTGGGTAGATGGCCAAGAGGTCTGACTCTGTATTAAGCAGCGTCATACATAGGAAAATGATAAACTAAAGGTGCTCAGTCAGCAGCTTCTTAATGCTCCCCACAATGGATGGGACCCACCTGGTGTTCTAAATGTGGATCCAAGCGATGGAGATCTGCTACTGATACATTGTCTGATCCTCAGCTAAAGTTGCTATCTTGGGCCATCCAGGCTCTGCTCTAGTGACTGGTATTTGGGACAGGTCTCATCCCAAATAGGCAGATGGTCCAATCAGATTATTGGTTCCCTGCTTAAAAACACATAATCCCCACCACCACAGTGAAACTTACAACACCTGCCGGTTTTAAGTTGATGTTTTGCTTCCACGATGACAAGCGCTTTAGACGTTATGCCAAAGGAGGACAGGTGGATGGATGAGTGGGTGTGGAAGGCTGACAGCTGAATTAATCAAGAGATTTTCATTTGTGCACCAACCTGATTGTTATCAATCCCCCTTTGAATGCCACTGGAGGTGCAAGCGCAGCTTTTTTGATTTTGCAGACTGTACCTGTAGCTAGCACTGTTTTTATGGTGCTTGGTAATGGGCTAACTCAAGGTCAGCATTAGACTCACAATGAGCTAACCAGAGGCCGTAAGAAGTGCCTTGCTGGATCAGACCCAAGGCCCATCTGGTCCAGCATCCTGTTTCCTACGGTGGCCAATCAGATGCTCTTGAATGTCACCCAGAGGGCCTGAAAGCCATAGCCCTCTGCCGAGGGGCCAAAACGCGTATGGTCTATTGGTCATAAGATATACCCATCAATTGTATATGTAAATCTATCAGCTCTGTGTGTCAAAAGTTTTAAGAGTCTGATATTTGGACCATTTCTTTTAACCTATTTTATCTTTTATTAATGCGTACACCATAATAAATATTTGTATTTTTATAATAACTTCTATTGTTAGCTTGACCCTCAGATCACAGCCATATTTTGGGTTGAGTCCCCCCCCCTTTTTTTCCTTGGTTTTTACCCATCTTCTGTCCCTAGTAGAGCTCAATGCTATACAAGAAAGGTGGTACTTTTGATTTTGGAGGTTTAGAGGAAGAGGGTTTTTGGGGGGTTGAAAGGCAAGAAGAGCACTTAATCTGCCCCCCTCCCGGTGCTTTTGCAAGAGATGGTGCCTGTCTTCTTTTGCCTGTTTCCCCTCCCCCCCCCCCCTTCCATGGCTAATAGAAAACGGTACAGAAGGTGAGTTAAAAAACTTCTCTCCTCCTGCACTGTGGTTCCACTCTGAACTGAGGTCTCTCTGCTATAGCAGTTCACTAATCAAAAATCCTGTGAGGATCCCAGCCTGGGTTTTCAAGCATCTCATCTGTTTTGGCCCTCAGAGACAGGAAAGAAAAGATGTTTTGAGGGTTGCATAAAGAGACTGGGAAGATGGGTCCTGTCATCTTCAGAAAGGAAATGAACAAGAAGGGACAGGGGGAAAGGCTACAAAATAATGAACAGTACAGAACAAGTAGACAGAAGCAAAAACAGAAGGAATAGTCAGCGAGATTCTGAGGTAGGAAATCTGTGCTGATAAAAAAAGAAAAGAAAAAGGTTTTCTTACTTCAGACACAATTTGCCTGTGAAATTCACTGCTAGTAGGCTATGAAGCAAAGTGATGGCTATAAATAAATAAGAGGAACAAAACATTTACTAGGCAAAAACTAAGAATGAACATTTCCAGAGATCTCCTAAATCTTTGCAGCATGGCCTCCTGTTCTGTGTCTCCTGACCCCCACAATCCAATAACTTTGCCTGAGATGTGAATTAATCTAGGCCTTCCCCAATAATGCCACCAAACCTCACCAACACAACCAGAGGATGATTTCAGCAAGGAGTGGGATCTGGACAGCAAAATAGGTGGAGCTATGGCTTAACCTTCCTCAACAGTGCCGTGTGAGAGATTCCCGCCCCCGGCTTGCACACCGATATAATTCTTTTTCAGCCGCTCCCCTCAAGCATTTTGAAAGAACCGAGAAGTCAAGCGTACATCCTTCATATCTGACACATGACAGGCACATTTTTTCCCCTGGTTTTTCTGCCAACCGGCCAGAAAAAAAAATCTTAACTTGATGCTCTTTCTAGAAAAGAGTTTGATCTGCAGAAATCAAACTTTACATGGCATGGAGCTAAATCATATGACCTGCCAACTGCTACTAATTGGTCATACATTCTGTCTCTTCCTTGTTTCCTGGTCCCACTTGGCTCCTATTTTTGATTTTCTGGGGGATGCTATGAAAAGGTTGTTACTGCTAATCATTCTTCAGGGTTCAACTGCCTCCTCAGGGCATAGTTTAAATCTCTGAGTGGGAAGGTGATGTGTCTTTTTCTCTACCATATGTCCATATCAATGCCCACACAGGAACACAAAGTCTCCACACAGTGCGCAGCCTGCTTTCGCAAAATTGATTTATTTACTCGATTTATATCCTTCCTTTCTTCCCAATGGGGACCCAACGCAGCTTACACCATTCTCCTCTCCTCCATTTTATCCTCACAACCACACTGTGAGGTCCGTCAGGCTGACGGTATACGACTGCCCAAGCCACCTGAAGCTGAAAACATATTGTCACTAACATATTGTGACAGATATCCTGGTGAACTAGCTACCACCTCACATATGATTCCCCCCCAGTCACAGTTTCAGTTTGCCACCTACGCTGCCCCAGGTTCCCAGTGGGAAATGAAGAATATACACTGGGTTTGAGGAAATAGGATCTGGGCCTGAATATAAGCTCACCCAAGACCGGAACGATCACTGAGGTAAAACTGACAAGGTATGGTTTCTTTTAAAAAGTGAATAGAAACTTAAAAAAAAACACAACCCATCCAACTTGGGGTAAATAGTTATACTTTTAAACTAACCCTCAAAACCTAACTCCATCTTCTCCCCTCAGCTCCTAACTCCATCCATACAGCCCTGTTGGTGGATTCAGAGCCCTGTTCCCAGGAGCTGATTTGCCTCAGAGGCACCTTTCTTCTCTCTCCCTGTCAGACATCTTTTAGGACAATTAATGATTACCAAGTATCTTTATAAACCCAAGAACTAAGATCTGGCTTTTAAATCCAGGGAGGAGAGGCTGTTGCTAGATAAATGAATGCTGCACCTACCAGGCAGAGTTTGGTCGTAGGGTTGCCAGCCTCCAGGTGGGGCCTGGGGATCTCCTGCTTTTACAACTGATCCCCAGGTGACAGAGATCAGCTCCCCTGGAGAAAATGGCTGCTTTGAAGGGTGGACTCTATGGCATTGTACCATGCTGAGGCCCCTCCCCTGCCCAAACCCCGCCTTCTCCTGGCTCCACCCCCAAAGTCCCCAGGTATTTTCCAACCCGGACCTGACAACCCTATTTGGTCGTGAGCAATGTGCAAAGGACCCTGACCTGGATAAGCCAGGATAGCCTGCTCTGGTCAAATCTTGGAAGCGAAGCAGGGTTGGCCCTGGCTAGTGTTTGGATGGGAGACCTCCAAGGAATACCAGGGTCACAACATGGAGGCAGGCAATAGAAAACCACCTCTGAATGTCTCTTGCCTTGAAAACCCTACGGGGTCGCCCTAAGTCAGCTATGACTTGATAGCACTTTCCATCATTACCACCATATACAAAGGACTGTTGACTTGGGCAGTGATCCCTTCTATGAAAAGAGGTGCAGGTCTTTCTTTTCGTCATTCATGCAGCTAGGATTTATTCTCCCCCCCCCCCAAATGCTTATCACTCATCCTTTAAATGAGAGCAAAGCAATTAAGATCTTTAAAAACTGTGTCCATTGGATTTGACTGCATACCTAGTCTCCACTTCCTTCCTCAATGGTCTTTCCTGTAACCTACTTTTGGCTGAGAGTGCCAAACACTGTGTAAACTGCACAGAATTACTTTTTTCTTTTAAAGCCTCAAAATGGGAAGGCCTTCTTCACTACATATGAATGTAAGTGCCGTCAAGTCACAACGGACTCAAGGCAACCCCAGAAAGGGACTTTCAAGGCAAGCAAGAAGCAGAGGTGGTTTGTCATTGTCTCCACTACATAGCTTACCATATTATACCAGATGAAGACTTCTAAGCCCATCAACTTCAACAGATGTAGAAGGGTGTGACTTCGCTTGGGATGGTACTGCAAGCATGCTTTGCAAAGTATGCTGAAGTAACTAAATGCTTTCAAAATACATTGAGCACGAGACACAAAATGGAACCATAGGCCTATTAGGCAGCTCAGCCTGGCTCTTGGAAGGACTGCAGGCCTGATTTGCCAGGAGATGCTTGACTGAGTCCAAATTTACCTGGCCTGGCTGTTGTGACTGAGTCTCTCCGGCAGCAAGGGCCACAGCACCCCCAGTGGTGACAAAGAGCCATGGCAGGGCTGGGTTGCAAATCTACTACCAGGTAGCTCTTGCGCCAGTTGGGGAGAACGTTATGCTTAATAAGCCTAGTCCAGCAGTAGTAGATAGAAGCAGTGGCCCTACCAGAGTGACTCTCAGGGGACCCAAGTCCCAGGGCAGTAGCCCCATTTTGTCCTATGGTTGTCCTGCGCCACAGGTTTGAAATGTTGGCAGATACAGTTACAGATGACAGTTCAAAAGTATCAAAAGAAATCTTATATGAAGGACCCTTTATAAGGGTCTGCAAGTCTTTGGGAGCAATCAGAGTTCTGAACAATAGTTTAAGGCTCCCAGGTCTGCTGCCATGGTAGGAAATTTCCCACCCTGGACCCCTGGCCTCTCACTCGACAAGGCAGAGAGGAAGAAATGAGGGGGCAATTAGATGCCACAGCAAAGTGCAATGTCATTTCCAGTGCAAAATCAGAAGTGACTTCATCATGTAGGTGCAACACTCTAAGATCCACTCAAGATTAGAGTTTGTATTGGGGAGGAAATCAAAGGGACAATTTGGTTCCACACCACCATGCAACGTCACTTCCAGTGAAACATAGGAAATTAGTGATCGCATCACTGTGCCAGAATTGCACCAGAACTGACATTGTCCATAGGTGAGGCACCAGAACTGACACTGTCCATTGGTGTGGTGCCAAATCGGTTGTATCCACCCCTGCAATCTCCCACTGGGTGCCAAATGCTCTTCTACAACATATACAGCAGAAAAGTTTCTCACATTAAGCCTCATCCACTCATGTAGAGCCCTATGATGCTGGCACCCAGAGCCACAGAATCATAGAATCACAGAGTTGGAAGGGGCCAGACAGGCCATCGACTCCAACCCCCTGCTCAATGCAGGATCAGCCTAGAGCACCCCTGATAAGTGTTTGTCCAGCCACTGCTTAAAGACTGCTTGTTCACTAACTCTCTCAGCCTAACCTCCTTTTATAGGTTGTTGCAAAGCTATACCAGAGAAGAGGCGACCCAAATCCCCTGCCCTAAGCTCCTTGGAGGGTGAGTGGGATAAACGTGTGATAGATCGAGTGATCTACATGCAAACGTCAAGCAGCTCTTACTGCAGCCCAGGACAAAATTTTCCCCCTTTCTGTACTACTAGTTCCTCAAGCACTGTCCTGGAGAGCGGAAGAACATTTCCCACAGAGCAGTTCCAACTAAAACCAGTGGCCATCCGCTCGGAGGAAAGTGTTCCAAAGACGGCTTCTCTTAAGCTTCTCCTCCCCTTCTTTTTACCAAAAAGGGCTTTTCTGTTGCCAGGATTAGCAGAAGATCATCCTGATGAGCTCAGCACCCCCACTGCCAAGAGAGTCTGAGAAGGGGAAATCAATTTCCATCCAGGTCTTATTATGGCCCTGCTCAGAAGTCGTAGCCTGAAAAGAAAAATTGCCGTGGGACGCAGTGTGTGTCATGGAGATGCTGTGGAGCCCAGCATGGGGGCAGCTCTAACAATGGCTCTGAGCTTGTGTCTGCAGGCAAAGGAGTAACACACACACACACTCATGCACTCACATAACCCCCATCACCCAAAAAGTTCCAGGTGGAACCTTGTTAAATCCCCCCTCTGTGCAAGAAAACTTGCACAATTCATCTTAGGTGCCCGACAGCCATCATCCTAACAAGCTGCGAAGGTGGGAGGAAGGGAGAAAAATCTCTTCATTTGTCGTTTGACCTTTACATATTTCCCAAGTGAAATAACAGATGTGTCACAAATTTAATCCATGACTCCAGGTCAGAGGTCGCAGCAGCCCTGGCAAAGCCGGTCTGTCACATATTCTCAAAGGTCATTGAAACACGTTTGCAAATAAACCGCGCGTTCCATTCACTTGCCACTGTTAAAGGAGATCATGCGGCAGCCAGTGGCAGCGGGGGCCCTCTAGAGAGAAGACCAATTTAGTAGAGAGGATCCTTGTTGGTTTTAGAGACTGCTGCTCCACCCCCGATGGAAATGCTCATAGTGTGTAGGGCTCTTGAGCTTGCACACAAAGAGACTCGAGGTCAGCTGTAAGATGCTTGATAATACTCTCACTTCCTTATCATCGGAGCCGAGTGTAGGTTTTGTTGCCAACCTCCAGATGGGGCCTTGAGATCTCATGGAATGTCAACTAATCTCCAGATTGCAGAGGTCAGTTCTTCTAGGGAAATGGCAGCTATGGCAGGCGGGCTGTATGGCATCCCTCCCCTCTCCAAACCCAGTACTCCCCAGGCTCCACTACCCGCAAAGCTCCAGAAGTTTCCTAACCCAGAGCGGGCAGTCCTACAGACCCCTGTGGCCGTGTTGCTTCCACATGGGGAGGATGGCCCATTGTAGATTCGTGGGTGTTGTGAATGCAGAGGGCGACTCAGTGGTCATGAAGCTTCCATGTGGGGATACCTCCCAAGTTTCCCTCGACTTCTCCTCACATCCACTATTCCCACTCCCCACTGCCTTAATGGCATTTTTTAAAAAATCAATAGTAGATATGTCACTATAAAGTTAAGACGCTATTGCAGTCTTTGTACTATCAGTTTTTTAAAAACTGGCAAAAAGCCTGGAAAAGGGGGGGGGGGAATTGATGGGCATGAGGGGAAATGGGGAGAAAATGGGGCTAGCTGTGGGTAGCAAGACCAGGAAGTCTGTACCTTCCCATCCACACCATTATCAAAGCCACTTTGATCTTCCCAGAAAGATCATATCAAAGCATGTTTTGAGAAAATGCACAGGCAGGCTGGGGAAATCTAAGAGTGCAGAAGCTTTTATTTATATATATATATATATATATATATATATATATATATATATATATATATATATATCGGCATTGTGTGTAGAAGAAGAAGAAGAAAAGATTGTCCCTGAGAGAACAACTCTGACAGAACTATGGCTTGCCTAAGGTCATCCAGCAGCTGCAAGTGGAGGAGTCTGCGCACTCAACCACTACACCAAACTGGCTGGAGGGCATGGATCCAAACGACCTTTGTTGCACAGCTGCATTTAGACCCGCATCTCCCCCCCCCAGTTTCCTCTGTGTCTTCTCGATCTTTGTTTTTTTGAAATCGAGTAGACGCAGGGGAAATCAGAGGGAGGTGTGGGTCAATGTGGCCACACAGCGAAGAGTGTGAAATTGACCAATGCAATCAGGGGAAACGGAAGAGCAAGGGCAGCACAGCTACTTGTGGGGAATCAGTCGCAGATCCCTCAGAACTCCCTCAGCCCCACTACCTCGCAAGGGGCCTGTAGTGGGGACAGGAAGGGAGGGAGATTGTAAGCCACTTTGAGCCTCCTTGGGGTAGAGAAAAGTGGGGTATACAGACCAACTCTTCTTCTTTTTTCACACACAAAAATGTGAAATTAACGATCCTTAGAAGTGTAGTTTTTAATCTGAATGGTATCAGTGAGATTAGTTGGTATTACGAACAGACATGCACGCTTGTTCACAAGATGCATGCGCATCACGTGAATACCATACACTTGGGGTAAGTTCACACATTCATGTTGACCTCCGGATGCCTGCGAGATCAAACGGCCATTGGCACGTGCGCATGAGCCATCTGTCGGAGATGGCAACCTGTCAGAACTCAAGCAAGGATTTCGGCAGCCTAAGAATGGCACAAATTGCTCAGACCGGGGATGCAGGCCAATTAGAGCGATTTCAAGGCAGATGGGGAAGCACTGGCTCCACAGGTCTCCTGATCCCAGCTGGACTGAAACGAGGAGGGCACCCTTTGGCCATCTGTAATGACGGCACTGCAGAGCAGCAGAAAGCAAGCCAGCGGCTCTCTTGATTGGTGCAGGCAGTCCGTCTCCAGAAGCTCTCACAATGAAAAAGATAAGGGTGGGGAAAACCTGCAGCCCTGGCTGAAGATACTTGGCAGAGCTTGGCAAAAGCAAGAAAAAGGTGGAAATTGTTCTATGTCAGGACCTGGGACAGCGTTCAGTGAGGGGAGGAGGCAAGACCCATGGCAAAGGGAGGACCGGTTCTCAGGTGGCATGCTAGAGCCACTGGGGCCAGTGCAAGACTCGAGAGCTGCTCTCTAGAATTCTCTGCAATCTTGCAAGAGAGCTTCAGGTACGTCTCTGAAATCACACCTCTCCCTCCATAGAAAAGCAACCTAGTTTGGTGTAGTGGTTAAGTGTGGTTAAGTAGCCAGTTTGGTGTAGTGGTTAAGTGCGCGGACTCTAATCTGAGAGAACCGGGTTTGATTCCCCACGCCTCCACTTGCAGCTGCTGGATGACCTTGCGCAAGGCATAGCTCTGTCAGAGCTGTTCTTGAAAGAGCAGGTCTCGAAAGAGCTCTCTCAGCCCCATCTATTTCACGGGGAGTCTGTTGTGGGGAGGGGAAGGGAAAAGGAGTTTGTAAGACTCCTTTAGGTATAAATCCCTCCCCCTCCTCTTTTTCCTCCTCCTCTTCTTCATTTGTAACACACTCAGCAATCTTAGAGACCAACACGGCTACCTCATTTTGTCTTGGTATGAATTACTAAGCTACAGCACACGGGAGTCGTCCTCATTTGAGGTTCCCCTTTGCTCCCATCATTCTCACAAATAAGGATAATCTGAAATGGACTGACGGACCAGCCTTTCATCAGAACTGGCTGGAAGGAGATTTATTCCGAAAATTACGAAACATCGTGCCTGTGCTGATGGATGAGAGAATAATATTATACCCAAGCTGGCAAGTGAGCCTCGATATCTCTAGTCACATGGTATACGAGGGGGTTGTGATCCTTTCCCATCTCCCTCTGCCACCATTGTTATCTTCCTTCCGACTTAGGACTGTAAGCTCCCATGTAAAGTGACATGCACATGGATGGTGCTGTATATAGGATAATACTGACAACATCTACTGTCTCTCAGGGGGTGGTGGCATGTCTTTTATTAATACGTTATCGGTGTATTCTGTGTTTCCAGTGATACCATGACTATAAAAACATTACTGCTCTTGCTGTTAGCTCCTGTGCGTATTTTGGAGGTTGATTTCTTACCCCTTCCAGTTGTAGCAGCCTTAACAGAGCCTTGTAGCCCATTAAACATTTAAGGCAACGGCAGACTCTCTGTGGCTGTTTTTGCCCAAGCCAGCATCCCTCTCCCGAAGGGAAATGCCGCATTAACCCTATGACTGGAAATTGCTTGGGGTTCCTTTGTTGTCTCAGAGCAGCCCATGTAATAGATGGGCTTGGAGTCCCAGGCCTCTGCTCGAGGAGATAAAAGGTTGCTCAGAATCTCCTCTGGCTTCCTGGGGCCTCACCCCACCCTGTGTGCTGCTTTATCACAAGAAGGGGAGCCGTGCATGATAGGAAGGATGAATGAGCCCTGCCGTGGGGATCTGCATGGCTCTGCCCTGATTAGGCAAGTCTCCGCAGAAGGAGCTGCAATTATCTTTTGCCGGGATAGGATGAAAGCCAAGAAATTGGAGTCTGAAGATGCTTGAGAGACTACTGGCTCCACTCTCCGCAGGGACAACCGTGCATCTTGCCCTCGTTCCATGAGCAAGGCTCTCAGTATACTCCCGCACAGGACTCCCAGTAACTGCACGGAGACACATCTTTTGTAGTGGAGGTGGAAGGCACACAGAAGGCACACGGCAAGTTCAAATGGCCAACCTACAACTGAAGTTTGGCTCCGAAGATTACAGAGAAGAAGCAGGGCTGGAGAGAGAGGAAGTGCAAGCAATGTGTGTTTCCAGGCAACATGCAGAGCAGGAATGCATGCATCTCCCGGGATACATGAGCTCAAACTGAGAATCCAGTTTGTGGCAGTCACTGGTTCCTTAGTTCTCTGCTGGTCAGAGTAAAGAACTTTAGGCCTTTCAAGCCAGTCTAGAATCCATTCCTGTCCTGGGAATCAGGTGATACCACAGAGCTGGACCCATGCCAGTACTTGTTAGAAAGCTCTCAGAATGGCTGCTGTTCCTCCATTTGAGAAATTGGTTGAGAAACACACGGAGTACAGGATCATCTACTCTGCCTGGCAACAGCTCTCCAAAATAGCCTGAGACCCTTTAAAAATAAAGCTGACAAAAACGGGGGACTTCTACGTGCAAAACCTTAGCTCTGCCGAGAGATTGTAGCCTCTATCCAACCATGTTTATGTCCAAGGGATGCCAGCCATCAGATTCCTGTCTGTCTAGCTCAGGTATGCGCCAGCCCATTAACTCAAGTGCCTGGAACTACCCTGTAGCATAAAAAGAATCACAGACAGAAATAGCTGTTTGGCTTAAAAAAAAACTGTGTACTGTCAAACTGTATTTTAAAGAAATTAAATCTATCCCATATTATTGTACTTTATTCCAAAAGGACCAGGAATGTAGACCAAGTACCCAAAAAGTTTCCTTTTAAACTGAACTCCCCATGCCACTTGCAAAATCAGCCCTATTGGGGTGACAGATCCAGTCCGATAAATGGACAGCCTTATTTTATAGCTTTTCCCCCCAGTGACACATTTGTGGCGAATTCAAAATATTGGAAGTAGGACAGCTTCATTATGTCTGAGAAACATCGGATGACTCCAGTGAGTGGGATGTGATCTCCCCAAGAATCTTTGCAGCACAAAACCTGGCAGCTGTCACTCAGACTGGGCATTAAGTGGAGCTTTGCCCTCTGCAATTGCTTATTTTTAACCGAAAGCAGCATAAGACAGGCTGTATGGGCCTAATTCGGGGAAGCATCAGGAAGATTTCTTCCACACTGTATCTCAAAAAGGGGGGTGTCATTCCTCAAGAAGAGGTGCCAACATCCGTGCCTACTGTCTTGGCTGCTACCAAGGAGAGATGGCCTTGAGCAGCGGTCTCCAATGGGCTCTACTGTGCCCACTAAATGTTTGATAAGTGATGAGCAGGGTTTTGACTGGCCATTGGAGATCTGATTTTTAAAAATACTCCTTTGGCAACAGCTGCAACTGCAGCACTGCAGGACCGAGAGGGGAAAAGAAGAAGCCACTGCTCCTCCCACATTTTTTTTTAAACTCAGACACAGCCCCCCCCCCCCCAGATTGCTTTGGGCTAAAGCAAATGCCAAAAAGACAAATTATAGAACTTCCATCTAATGTGCAGTTTTAACTCAAGAGCTTCCGGGGAGAAACATGGAAGGCAAACAGGACTGGCAAAGAACCAGTGAGCAGTCTACAGCTAGAAAGAGGATACAGGATTATACAGTATAGTAAACATGGCTTTTAAACGTTGGGAATTGAGCTGGCAATAGCTGCCCAGAGAACTGAGCCTCCTACTGAACATCCGATGATTTAGTGGCCCTTCTCCCTCTACCACACTCGAGAGAGCCAGCGTGGAGCAGTGGTTATAGGGTTGCCAGGTCCTTTGCTCTTGCCGGTGGGAGGCGGGAAGGAGCTTTCCAGGAGTGGGGAAGCAGGGTGATGTTGCCACACGCAATGTCCCCAATGTGATGATGTCACTTCTGTGTGACATCATCACACTGGGGATGTCGTACCAGGTTGTGGCTGTTAGGGGTGGGGCTTCCCCCTGCTGGCTAGTGGTGGGCAGGAGCCTGCGAAATCAGGGGATCCCCTGTTCCCCCCTGGGGGCTGAAAACCCTAAGTGGTTAAGAGCAGCAGACTCTGATCTGGAGAAAACAGGTTTGATTCCCCACTCCTCTTCCCCATGAAGCCAGCTGGGTGACCTTGGGCCAGTCACAGTTCCCTCAAAACTCTCTCAGCCCCACCCACCTCACAAGGTGCCTATTGTGGGGAGAGGAAGGGAAGGAGATTGTAAGCCCCTCTGAGACTTCGGTAGAGAACAGCGGGCTGTAAAAACCAGTTCTTCTCCCACCCTGGGTCATTCCTTGCTTTAGACAACACAAGCCCTGATAGAAGCAGCTACTTCTCCAACGTTTTCCACCTCTCCACTTTCACTGTGAGCTCCTCAAATCATCAATCACCCCCTGCCTTTTCGAGGAGCCCCCGCAACCCATGCCCGCCTCCTCAGCCTCTTCTCCTGCATCTTCCCAGTCAGCCTTTGAGGATAAATGGATGTCACCACTGCATAACAGGCAGGTAGCCATCTGCAGGAGAAGAGATACTGGTTTGCCTTTGCATAACCGGCTCTTCCTCTGCATGTCTTCCATCCTGATTAATTTCTTCCATGCGCAGCCTCTTGGGTGGGAGGCAGAAATGCCAGTGATAAATGGCAGGCTCTGACCTTCAGGTCGGCCTGTCAATAACTGCAGTCTTTGACTCCCCTATGGCAAGGCACCTCAAGTGGTGCGGCACATGGGTTCCTTCCAGGCCTCCCCATACTGGGAGATAACCAGATGTTTCTTCAAGCGGGACCTACATCTGTGGGTCATCGTCTGCCACAGAGTCCTGGTCATATATAGGAATGAGGTGTCTTGTTTTTAATTATAGATACTGTCCAACCTATCCCTTTCCATAGCTTTTGTAGGTTTTTCTTTTATTGGGGGAGGGGCACGTGCTTGCTCTCGTTCTGTTAGTCTCACTGTGGAGAGAGAGACTGGTGCTTGGGTCCTCACTGGGAAACCTGCGCGTGGACTGTACCACTTCAGAGTAAAGGTGGAGCTCATGTGATTAACTGTTCCTTCTATTTATTTATTTTTTAGCTGCTGGGCACCCAAAGGGTCTCATGGCAACTTGCAGCATTGAAACCAATAAGGTAAAACAAAGGCGTTGGGGAGCTATCCAATGGATAGCTTCCTGAAGACCTCAATTCCAAATCTTAGTCAGCTCACTGAGGGAACTGCCAGCAGGTCCAGATAAATCCCACAGAGCATTTCGGAAACCATCAGGACCCATTCGTTTCTGTGGGTGAGCATAAATACGCTCACTGCCTCTGCAAGGAAGAAGGGCCACCCGGAAACTGACCCTTCTGAGAAAGTGGTCTGACCCTGGCACCAGTTCACAAACAATCATGCCATTCAGGCCGGGAGAAAGGGGGATCTTAAGAACATCTCTGCCAGCAGAACGAGAGCTGGGCTCAGCTCCTGTCTCCCTCCGTTAGAGAGATTTACGTTTTAAGCCTGGGCACAGACAGAGGTCTTCTTGGCCCTTGGCTTTTGGCCCCGGGGCTCACAGCCTGCAATGCTGAGTATGCCAGCCCAACCGATCCAGGATTGGGCCAGGTGCTGGAGTTGTACTGCATTTTGTTGCTGTTTGTCTAACCTAAATTTTCGTATTTCTTTGTGAGCTGCTTTGAGTCCCATGGGGGAGAACAGTGGGACAGAAATGCACAAATAAATACATAAATAGATACAGAATGAGGAGGTGGAGCAGAGCCAGAGGGGTGGCGTTTGAGGGATTCCCCCTTTGGCAAGACATCAGCAATGCCTGATATATGAAAAACGTTCCTATTTTAAAACAAACCACAGTATCGTTCTTTAAACTGAAACTGTGTGGGACTAGCCAGTGCATCCTTGCACATGATTGCCAACCTCTAGGTGGGGCCTGAAAACTTCCCAGAATTACAAGTGATCTCCAGACAAGAGAGATCAGTTCCCCTGGAGAAAAATGGCCGCTTTGGAAGGTGGTCTCTATTGCATTATACCCCACTGAGGTCCCTTGCCTCTCCGCAAACCCCTCCTGCCCCAGGTTCCACCCCCAAGTCTCCAGGAATTTCCCAACCTAGAGGTGGCAACCCTACCGTGGCATAATTGTGGGTCCTAGGCCAGCTTCCGGAGAGGTCAAAGGACCAATGAAAGCAGAGGACAGGGATGGGTGACCAAGACACTCTTGCCTTTTCTTTCCTGATAGCAAAGGTATATTTGAGGCAACTGAGATGGAAAGTATTGACTTCCAGTACAATCAGTATATCTGACCACATCTGCCCTTATGTGGAACCTGGTGGGGCTGAAGTCTGACTTTCGGACACTAGAACCTCTATTGTTCAGGTCTATCCTGCCTGCTCATGAGAAGCTGTCAGATTTACTCACCACCAATCCATGTGTCCTACAACACTTGTCCAATAAATCATACTCTTGAGCATACCTTTCATATTCCATTTGCTAGACTCAGTCAGCATCAGTCAGTAAACATTACTGCAAATATGTGATATTTAAAAGCTATGTAACTGTCCAGGAACTTCCTTTATGCACAGACTTGTTGCTTTGAGACATGCAGCCAATCTGCAGACACAAGTGCAGATCAAGGATTGGTACCACTTGCTTCTCAGTGCCACGACTTGTGCTCCTTGACAATATCTGACCTAGGGTTGACGGCTCTGGGTTGGGAAATTCCTAGAGATTGGGGGGAGGGGGAGGCTGAAGAGGGCAGGGTTTGGGGGGAGGGACATCAGTGGGGTATAATGCCACAGAATCCACCCTCCAAAACTGCCATTTTCTCCAGGTGAACTGATCTCTGCCACCTGGAGATCAGTAGTCATCCCAGGAGATCTCCAGCCACCACCTGGAAGTTGACAAGCCTAGTTTCACCCCTCCTGGAACAGCAGCAGGAGGAGGCGATTGGAGTTATATCCCACCCTTCACTTGGAGTCTCAGAGTGGCTTACAGTCTCCTTCCCTTCCTCTCCCCACAACAGACACCTTGTGAGGTAGGTGGGGGTGAGAGAGTTCTGAGAGAACTGCTCTTGAGAGAACAGCTCCAAAAGAACTACGACTGGCCCACGGGTCACCCACATGGCTGCATGTGGAGGAGTGGGGAATCAAACCCGGTTCTCCAGATTAGAGTCCACTGCTCTTAACGACTACACCAAACTGGCTCTGAAACACTGAGGTGAAAAACAAGGCCCATTTTGGTGGGAAGAGTGAAATTCATTAAAGCGGAAAGATGGAGGCAACTGCAAGGGACTGGGCACCCAGTCAGCCGAGCTTGTGGCTTAAGCAGCCAGTTGTACACCCAGAGCCACAAACAACAGATAATCACCATGTTCAGTTACTAGCTAATAGATGTAAAGCGCTGCTCATTCACACCAGCTTAATGGATGGTTCAAAAAAACTACGATCACCCTTGAAATCAAATATTCATTGGTGTGTGGACCTTTTATGAATATTTAATCTGCCAAATAAAACCTCACAGGCAGCAAGGCAAAAAGGCTGGGGTTATTAGCCAGGGACTGGAGACGCCTCCTTGTTTCAGCATGCAAGTCTTTCTTTCTGGCCATTTTGCTTGCGAACGGAGAACAAAGGATTCTCGAAAGTTCAACCAAACCTGTGCAGATCCACCGTCGTCTGGAAACTTATTCAAACTTGGGAGTGTTTGAAATGTGATTTGGTTCCTTAAATAGCACAATCATTATCCCACGTGTGAAAAAAAAACCCCACACAACTGGCTTCTTCTTGCAAGAGCACCAATTCTCAACCGCCTTGGCCTGCTTTCTAGAGATGCCGGTCTCCGGGTGGGACCTGGGATTCCCTGGAAGTACAGCTCATCTCCAGACTACAGAGATCAGTTCCCACTGAGCAAATGGCTGTTTTGAAGGGCGGATGCTGTGCCCTTGTGCCCCACTGAGGCCCCTCCCCTCCCCAGGCTCCATTCCCAAATCACCAAGAATTCCACCCCACCCCCTACTGGCGGCCAGAGAGGACCTGGCCGCCCTCTATCAGTCCCAAGATGCACAGGGGCATGCTTGGCTGGGCAGTGCATGCTTTATGGGAATTCCATTGTGGGACGTTCCAACATTTTGATTTTTGCTTAAAAGCAACAGCAGGGACTCCAGATTCAGTTGGAATGGCTGGGAGGGGGAGACATTTTATGGGTCTAATAGTGGAATCCTAAATGGATTTACCCCAGTCTAAGGTCAGCTAAAGTCAATGGGCTTAAACTGAGGCAATTCTGCATAGGATTGCACTGAACAGCCCCCCCCCCCCCCGAATGCCAGTCAGCCTCGATGAAGAAAAAATAAGGTACACCTTAAGAGTGGGAAAACAACATAGGAGAGAAAGGGTTGAATACCCCCTTCTCCCCCAGCGTTGCAGCTCCAAATCAAATCTGTAGTCAGCAGAGGTCACTTTTAAGCAAAAAACCCCGCCAAAATCAAGCAATGAGAGATCCAACCACAGATCTCTCAGGCATCCTGTGAACTGGCCCCAGGTCACAGCATTTCTCTCCCACTTGCCAGAACTGACTGTCTGCTTGGGAAAAACAGCCTCGGAGGTTGGTGCTTCGATACGTGTGACACAACTATCTAACAAGTCCCAATCAAAAACATTGGGTGGAATTCTCTGTAGCCCAATCTGGACGTTACCATAAACACGTGGCTACCGCTGAAAACAGCAGCCCTGCGTCTTCTCCCACCTTCTCTTCTGTAGCGCCTGGAGGTCTTTTGCCTTCCTCTGGGCATAGAGCAGAGGTCACTGGGGTGGGAGGGGGAGATAGTTGTGAATTTCCTGCATCGTGCAGGCAGTCGGCCTAGATGACCTTTGGGGCCCCTTCCAGTTCTATGTTTCTAAGCCCACCTTAGTGCTTAGGAGAGTGCTTAGGGGGAGTGTTGAACTGGCCCTGCCTGCTTCTATTTGCCTGGCACCTCCCTTTTGAATTCTAGGGGCCAGAGGAAAATGGTTGTTCTTTCCCAAGCCTTGGGCAATAAGTATCATCCCCTCCTCTTACTGCTTGTTTTTCTCTTTTACTGGACTTCTGGTGCCTTCTCAATTTTTTTAAAAAAATTGGCAATTTTTGATTTGATTCTGATTTTATTCTTTTAGGAGGCACCTGGAGAACTGTATCATGAGGAGGCACAGAAATGATTTCAGTCGATTAACGGATAAATGTGCACTCACAGCATACCTAGCTATTAAAAACAAGAGCTGGTTTCTTTTCAGGGCAGAAATGAGCGCAGCGCTGGCTGAGAAAATATTAGAACGTGAGGCAACAGCGCCCTCTGGTGTGAGCTAAGCTTTTTGTCAACCGACTGGCTGTCCCCATGTGTAGGAATCGTCATATAGGTAACAAGAGACTAAGGGCCTCCGCATGAGATACGGGACCTTCTGCTCTCCCATAGGCAAATGTGGCTTTAACTATTCATGCAAAAAATAAACAAAAAACCACAGCACTTTGAAAGCTAGCTAAATTTACAGCAGAAAAGAGCAAGAGTCCGCAGCACCTTGAAGACTAATAATATCTGTGGCAGGGGATGAGCTTTTGTGAGTCACTGCTGGTATCTGAAGTGAGCCATGACTCACGAAAGCTCCTACCCTTCCACAAATTTCATTAGTCTTTAAGGTGCTACTGGACTCTCACTCTTTTCTACTGCTACACAGACTAACACGGCTACCCATCTTGATCTAAATTCACAGTGCAATCCTAAACATCCTTTTAAGCCCGTGGCCTTCAGTGGATTTACAAGGGTATAATTCTGTTTAGGGCTGCACTATATCATGGAGTGACCTTTTGTGGAAAGGAGCTCACTGTAATCAAGGCATAAAATGTTCTTTGTTAGGATTATATAGTAATCGTTATAACGATAATCATTAGGATTATATAGTATCTGAAATGGTCAGGATACCTAGTTCACTGAGAGAGATACCCCTTGATTTATCCATAGAGGAGAAAGGTGGGGTATAAATGAAATAAATAAAGTAACAGACACACACCCCTCCCCAAACAAATGAACCTACACTTTCTGGTTGCGATCACAAGCTCAATTTGCCCCAACATAGGATTAAAGGAGCGCGATCAGACAACATCTGAGAATTGCACCACAGCCTTCGGCAACCTGTTTTGCTCCACCACACAATTATTTATTTATTTATTTATTTGGATTTATATCCCGCCTAGCCAGCACAGGCGGCACAAGCAGATTTAAAACACACCTTGGAAAGTCCTGTAGCAAATGGGATGCTACGGGCCACAGACGGACTTTCCCGCATCTGATCACCCCAGCGTGCTTCCATGGTGTCGGGATAGTCTGAACAGGCCATCCGGACTCCAAGCCGATTTTTTAACCCCTGTCGTAGTATGCACATCAGCACACACTGCTGCACACTTCATAGGGAGACCTCAGGGCGTTTCATCGACTCCTCATGTAAGCGCATTGGAAACACACGGCAAAAAAAAAACCAACTCTGACTCACCCGCAGTTGTGTCTGATCACACAGTGGTGGGCTGCACCCGCATCTACAAAAGTCTGTGTGATTGTGCAACAGCAGGTCAACCTCCGCTGAAGGAAACAGCCTCACTTCCTCCCCGCTTTATCTCGGGAGTGTTACCGCAACTGCTGAGTCATCCTCATTCCAAAAAAGATCATACTGGAGCTCCCCTCTGTAGATCTTTGCCCAAATAATGGTGACTTTCAGGTCAGCAGCAGGAGTTCTGGAAGGCAGAAACTGGGAGGCTAGCCAGGCAGTAATTCCTAGTGGTCAGGGCGTCTCAAGCAAGAGAGGGAAGGGCAGTGTGTGCTGGGTGGAGTCTCTGTCTGGTTCCTGTTGCTGCCCCACAGGCAGGAGTAATCTTGGGGGCAAGGGGGGGGTGGGAGAGAGGGGGAATGCGTAGCAGAGAAGGGGGAAACTTCACACTCCATTAATGAGTCTCCGTTACCATGGAGGAATAGGTGAGGTGCTTGAGTTTGCTTCAGGCTGAAGTGTGAAAGGGTGCCTGCCAAGGAAAACGGCAGCAGTGACCCCTCAAGGCCCATCCTTGATGAAAAGCAGCTTATGATGTTCAGGAAGAAACAGAGGGGGTGGAAGGCAGCTGTGGGGAGACTTTCCTCCTCCTGTCCCCATGCAAAAACAAAACCTGGAGGTCAAGTGGACCCTCTAGCAATGGAGGTACATTCCCCTCCTTGGAAAACCAGCATCTCTGGAGGCCCAAACCTTCCCCCTTTCACAGCTGTTCTGCAGCACTGGAACTCTGTGCCCTGACCACAAGCATCTGGACCAGCCCTGCGAAGCTGCCTTGTGCTAAGTTGGACCATCTGGCTTGGTTCTGTCTCTTCTGGTAGGGAGTGTCATCCTCAGGATCTGCTGGGACCCTCCAGCTGGACATGCCCAGGACTGAACATGGGATCTTCTGCATGCAAAACAGACACGTGGCCACTAGAAAGAGACCGCCCCTCCTCAGCACTGGATGGTCCCCTAGTGGGACGTATTACACACCTTGTGACACCCTCTCCAGCAGTCTGAATAGCCGGGGCTATTCATTCACTGGGTTGCCACAAACTGGAAGTGATCTGTGACACTTAAAATACACACATGGGGCTTGAGCTTGTCAGAGTCTGGAAGCAAAACAGGGTTGGCCAAGGTCAGTCCATGGATGGCAGACCACTGAGGAAGTCCAGGGTTGCTACACAGAGGCAGACAATGACAAACCACTGCTGAATGTCTCTTGCCTTGAAAACCACACGAGAGTTTGATGTTAGTCAGTTGTGCACTCAAGAACAACAACAATAACTATTATTACATCCTATCTGCTCTGCCCATTAAAAGTTTATTAATCTTTTGTTTGCAAGCAAGATCCCCCTCCTCAAGGGCTTTCAGCTACATCCTGTCTATTTTTTTAAGGAAAGTTTCTTCTTTTGTTTTCTTGCAGTGTGTGCGCCTTGCTCCCTGCTCCCTGCTCCCTGCTGCAGGAACACACCCCCTCAGCAACCCATCACCACTGCGAGTTTAAACATCTACAAACTATGTGTTAACAAGTATGGGAGAGGAGCAATGCTCCAAGCTGTGGAGTCTTGTGAGCAAAAATTCTACTTCGTGAGCTAATGGCATCAAAGTTGTGAGTGAGGTATTTGGCTACTGCATAAATTAGTTTGCTTGGGAGCCATCCTCCCTGAGCTAAGACCAAAATGTGTGAGCTGGGGGCTGAAAAACTGTGAGCTAGCTCACACTAACTCAGCTTAGAGGGAACACTGGAGAGGAGGGAACAGAGCTGCCGATGGGCCAGAAAACATAACAGTCCAGCCTGGTTCTGCACCCGTCACCATCTTTGGAGAGGCGAGACTCAGCTGATGAAGTTTTTCACAAGACTGGCGCTGCCCGTCCCCCTTCAGTCCAGCTGCGCATTTGCATCTGCCCTTCCAATGTCAAGAGCCAGTTGGGGAGGGCTGTTCTGATTGCCACCAAGCCTCTTTCTAGCCTTCGCAATGTATTGCTTGTATGGAAACAGAGCTGCCAAGCGGCACGAAACTCTTTTGTTATTTGAAGAATAAAAGCCATGATTCTGTGCGGGGCTTCTGCACGCTCGGAGGGTCGCCGTGCCAGGGCGATTGCCTTTTACGCCCAGCCAAAGCATTTGTGACTTGTTATGAATATGGAAAAAACCTCTGAATGGGTGGTTGAGAAGCACACACGCAAACACACACACGCCTCAGCTGGGATGCCTGTCACAGAGACACTGCTTGACGGGATGGAAGGAAAATCACGCAGAAGACTTCCTTGGTCCCAGGACATGGCCAGAAAGCACCGAAAACTAAGCCAATCGGGATCTGCTCAGTTATCTGCACAGCAAACTAGCTGGAAATTTTATGTATTCCGTTACTACTACTATTACTACCACCACCACCACCACATTTATGAATCACTCACTACGGCTCAGTGCTGGCCCACTCACTTCCTGGCTGTAGGAACCGAAACGGAATATATGCACTGCTCACTTCAAATGTTTTAAATTGGTTTTATTGTATTGATTTAGTGTTGTTATTTACTGTCTAACTGGCTTCTTTTAAGACTGCATTAAATTTACTGTTGTGAGCCACCCTGAGCCCGCTTGTGGGAAGGGCAGGATATAATTCGAAATAATAAACAACGAAAGAACTAATGAAATAAATGCCTACTATTTGGGGCTCCACAGAAGAAAGGCAGGATATTAATGCCATCACATAGATAAAGAGCTCTATGTGCCATCATTACATTTGAAAAGGAGATTTCAACCCTTCCCTAAAGACAAATGCTAGCTTTGTAATGCCACATGTGTAGGGTGCCCTGTGATTATTCAGCAGAAGGAGACTGTGCTCTGTATGTGCCCAGAGGAACTCTTCTTGTGTCTGTTACCATATTGCTCATTCTAGAGCTCAGCCATGGCATATGCCAGGGAGGAGGCTTCAGTGGTGTCTTAATAATAATAATAATAATAATAATAATAATCTTGCCATCTCATCAAGCCCTGGCCAGCTGCCAGTGGAAACCCGACCAGGATAACCTCCTGACTGCTGAGATCCCTGCAAGTCAACAGGACTAGAGAGACCTGGGTCTGAAGTGTTCCCCCTAAGCTGAGTAAGTGTGAGCTAGCTCACAGTTTTTTAGCCTCCAGCTCACACGTTTTTGTCTTAGCTCAGGAAGGAGGGCTCCAGAGCAAACTAAATCTATGCCTCAGCCAAATTGCTCACTCCCAACTTTAATGCCAGTAAGCTCAGAAAGCAGAATTTTTGTTTGCAAGACTGCACAGCTTAGAGGGAGCATTGTTAGGGGGGGGGGGAGGTGTTATTGGGACCAGTGTTCCCTCTAAGCTGAGTTAGTGTGAGCTAGCTCACAGTTTTTTAGACTCCGGCTCACACATTTTGGTCTTAGCTCAGGAGGGATGGCTCCAGAGCAAACTAATTTATGCAGTAGCCAAATTTCTCACTCACAACTTTAATGCCAGTAGCTCACAAAGTAGTATTTTTGCTCACAAGACTCCACAGCTTAGAGGGAGCATTGGTGCAGACTCAGGCAGGGTCACTCCAGAGAGATTAGTTCTGTTTTTATTGCTAAAAGAACCTTAGGTACGCGCGCTTGCAAACAGACCAGTGGATTACAGGGTTTTAAAAAAAAATATACCCCAAAGGGTGATGTCAGTTCTGCTCTGAATGCTCCCTGGCCTAGGACCAGGCACTCTCTCTTAGCCTAGTCTACCTGGGGGGGGGGGGGGGGGAGGCGTGTGTGTGCACGTGCACAGGGGTCATTTCAAGCAGGAGCTCGGGGGAGCTCAGCTTCAGGAGTTGGTGCCAGCCCCCCCCCCTCCCCCGCGCGAGGGAATGCCTGCTTGTCTCATGGCTCCAGCAAAATGACCCCGCCCCCTGGAAAGGCCCTTGTTCCTCCGACCAGCCTTCTGAAGGCTTCAGCCACCACTGAAGCTATCCTCCCAGAATAGTGGTATCTCTGAGGCTTGGATTAGAAGCTGTCCCCTTTCTCCCAACAATTTCTGTCTGTCTGTCTGTCCCCTTTCTTTCTTGCCTTCTGACATACTTCCAGCGCCGTCAGGTGGTGTAGCATATGCAAATAAGTTATGCTAATGAGCTCCTGCACCTATTTTTCTACGAAATGACCCCTGTGTGTGCGTGTGTCTAAAGATACCATCTTGAGCTCCTTGGAGGGAACGAGGGATAAAATTAAACAAGCCGCCAGTCCTGATTGTCTATAGAAACACTTTCCTTCATGGCCACAAGGCGGCAGTAGAGAATTTGAGAAAGCAATACTTTGCGCAGGGAGGGTCGCTTGCTGCGTCTCAGCCGTGACAGCCGTCCCGCATCGAGAGAGAAAAGCGACTGTCCTGCCCTGCAATGCTGATCAGGAAATTTGTTTAGTGCTTTTCCCCCCACAGACAAAGAGCAAAAGAAACCTGCGGCTCCAGGAGCATCTACGAATTATCGTTTCGCCGCGCAACATGCATGTGGCTGCTTGTGTCATTATTATAGGGGGATCCAGATGCTTTCCTTAACGTGCCTGTTGCGGTTTGACTGCGCTGGGCACAATGTGGTTGGGAGAGTGCCCATAACATCTCTGGCGATGTTGTGCGATACATTCCCCCACTCTGTGCTGCTCATTCCGGGTTGTGACATGGTTTCCCAAAGTTTAATTCCGGACGAGCTCTCCACGTTCAGCTGTGTATCACTCCAGTCCAGTTAAGCTCACACAGGACTCTGTGTCCCATTCGCTTCCCCAGCGGTGAAAAGGGACGGCGCAGGGGCCACTCTAACCGTCAGCAAGTTTCTGCTGGGGATTAAGGAAACCACGTGGGCCAAAGCGACATCGTGGCTGCAGTAAGCGCCGCCTGCTCTTCTGTGAGAAATTGTATGTCTGCACCCACACTATGGCTCTCTCCGTCCCCATTTGCAGAAAGGCCAGTCTCTTCACTCATTGTTAGGATTGCAGTTTGCACTGCTGATTCTGACGCTCAAACAGCGCTTAAAAACCCTACGTTTTCTGCTGTATCTCGAAGCCGCTCTCGGAGAGGAGAGTAACATATCTGTAATTCCCCCAAGTAGCCACTAGGTGTCAGCACACGATAACCCTCTGAACAAAGTAACGCTTTGCGCGGCATTGGTTTCAGAATACCGACAGAGACTTGCGTGCTGAGTAAAGGGGATTACCTTTTGCAAAGCAACAAACTTAACTAAGTGCTTTGCAATTGAGTTGATAATGCTCAGGTGAAGCTCAGCAAGAACAAAGTTAACACACTGCGCAGCAAACCAGCCCCGGCTGCAGAAGACAGCACAATCTCACGCTATACAAAGGCATCATACAGAAAAACTGAAAAGTTACATCAGAGCCAAGTATCGCCACCAGCAGGATCCCTGGGCGCAGCTCCTGCTGGGCCCTAAGGCTACAGATTGCAAGTCTCGGTGTTTTCCCCATTTCAAAAAACACTCCCTGCACGTAGAAAACAAGTGTGTCACGGAAGAGAGTGGGTAACTACTTTGCAATTCTCACCCCCTGCAGGAAAAGAAGTAATATAAACTTTACTATATGGACCCCATTCATCCCAAGAAAGTAGCTCAACTTTCACCACTGCAATCCAAGCGTCCCTACTGAGACAACTTTTCACTGTTTTTTTTTCTGGTACTACATTGTAAATTTTTAACCGTCTTCGTTTTTAATATACTGTTTGAACTTGACCTATTTTCTGTTAATTATGATGTTTGATGTGACCTGTGATCTGCCCTGAGCACGCTTGCGGGGAGGGCAGGATATAAAAATAAATAAATACCTCTCTTTGATCTTCCAGTACATCCCTCGGCTTCCTTCCCCCTCTCTTCATCCCTCTGCTACCAGACTTGCTCTTGCCTCATCATTCTGTCCATTTGACACTCCTCCTTATAGCTCCACGTGCTGCACCGACTTCCAAATTCCTCTACCTCAGCTTCAAAGCCCTCCACGCCCTTACCCGCCTCCCCAACCTAACCATTCAGCACCCTAAGACGCATTTATTACAACCGATTTTTATTTTCTTGCTCTACCACTCTTTCACCACAGGGGGGCGCATTTATATAAGCATTGAAGAGGGACTAATGGGATTTCTAACCCTCATCTGTTTATTTAAAGTCACCTACAAGCTTTCAAGCAACGGAAACCTTTATCTTTAATGGTACTTTATTATTATGTTCACACAAATCTCCCAAGGTCCCCCCATGGAAGTAAAGCTCCACACTTCTGAGAGACCACACAAGAAATTGTCTGACTACTGGAATCCAGGGTTGCCAACAGGCCTGGAGGAAAATGAATACAGGTTTAACAGAATTTTATGTACTAAGTGGTGTAATTTACCTCTTGAGCTTCAGATGCCCATTTCTGTGCATGAAGCCTCTATTTAAAGGGCAGGATATTGTTCTTCTCCAGGCAGCTGGCAACCTCCCTGGAGTCCTAAGCATCTTTTTTTCTAAGCTTTGCCAGGCCTGGAAGATTTACAGTTTATGTGAAGGCCAAGATAAATGCATGGTGACTCCCAGTAGGACTGAAACTTTAAACCTGGAGTACTGGGCAAGCAGCTCCTTCACCTGTAGGAGGGAAATAAAGAGCTTAGTGTGACCTCATGGTTTTAAACATAAAATGCACAGAAAAACCAATCCCTGGCGCCTAATGGCTAGAGCATCTCCCAGATGTGCATGCCTAGAGTGGAGTGCTGTGGCTCATTAGCTGGTCCCAGGTTCTGTCTTCAACATGTGCAGTTAGAAGACATCTCAGGTAGCAAAGAACCCTGGGTAGACTGACCAATGGGCTGAGCCAGCACAGCGGATGGCATTTGTCCAGTAGGACATGACTGGGGGTTCCGCACTTGATTCAGGAGAAGAGAGGGCATGCTCCCAGGAAGCTGCCTTCCACTAAACCAGGCCCTTGGTCCATCAAAGTCAACACTGTCTACTCAGACTGTCAGTAGCTCTCCAGGGTCTTGGAGCGTCAACGTGGTCTAGTGGTTAAGAGCACCTTGGGCAAGCCATAGCTCTGGCACAGCTGTTCTCTCAAGGACAGTTGTCTCCGAGCTCTCTCAGCCCCACCTACCTCACAGGGGGTCTGTTGTGGGGAGGGGAAGGGAAAGGAGTTTGTAAGCCGCTCTGAGACTCCAAGTGAGTGAAGGGCGGGATAGAAATCCAATCTCTTCTTCTCTAGTCTGAAGGACCGAGTTTGATTTCTGACTTCTCCACATGCAGCCAGCTGAGTGACCTTGGGTCATGCACAGTTCTCTCAGAACTCTCTCAGCTCGACCTGCCTCACAGGGTGCCTGTTGGGGGAGAGGAAGGGAAGGCGATTGGAGGCCTCTTTGAGATTCTTTGGGGTAGAGAAAAGCAAGGTAAAAACATCTTCTCTTCTTCTCTTCTTAGGTAAAGGTCTTTCTTCCTGGCGATTCTGGGGATGAAACTGGGGACCTTCTGCATGCCAAGCAGGCATTCCGGGACCGCCTTGGAAGCTCCCCCACCCCCATCCTGGAAATGCCGACAAGTGCAGCAGGTGGAGCTTTGATGAGGCTCAATTAGCAGGGCTGGCTGCCGCTGCCATTTCCCTCCCCCAGCCCAGCAGTGATGAAGCCCCTTTCAAATGCAAAGCAAGGCAGGGCCCAGGCGACAGGGCTGACCTTTCTCCCCACGTGGCCTCAACACAGGGGTGTAGCCGGGCCTCCTTCTCTTGCTAGCTGGGCGGAGAGAGAGAAACGCCTGTCCTGCCAACCACACCAAGAAGTGCCCGGTGGCACCAGGCTCTGTGGTCAGGGCGCAGAGTCCTTGCCACGCAGTCCTGAGGCAGCCTTGGTCAGCCTCTGCTTTTTCCCTTTCGAATGGCTTGCCCTTGGAGGTCACGTTCTGCCTGTTGCGTCTTTCTACATGTCCCAGCAATGCTCCGCTTGAGTTTCTCAGCACTGTGGGCGAGTGAGAGACGGGCTGCTGTCCACTGCGGCCAGTTTGCAGCTGTGGCTCAAGGCCGCAGGAAGTACAAAGAAGCCCCAAACAGACAAGCCAGAAATAGAGTTGAGCAATTTTATTGTGTTGGAATATAGCAATGTCTTGCATAGTAAGAGTCCAGTAGTACCTTAAAGACTAGCAAATTTGTGGTAGAGCATGAGCTTTCATGAGTCACTGCTCACTTCTTCCAATGCAGCTAGAATGTGAGTCCATCTGTCCTATTCATTGGAAGGTGGAGTGATTTCAGATACCAAATGATATTGGCATATGAATGACAATAGCAGGTGTGACTGGATGACGTGTGATATGCAGAGGGGTGGTAGGCGTGGAGAAATCAGCATTGGTAATGGGAAAGGAAACCTAGACTTTGATTCAGTCCAGGCTGGATACATTATCTTGAGTTCCGTTATCAGTTGCAGTTCAGCAGTCCCATCTTGTCTATGAAGAAGAGAGAAGAGGATCCTGCAGGGGGCAGCAAGCTCTAGCTGGACAGGACTGTGGGGGGGGACTTTCCCCCCCTCATCTGTGCACAATGTTTTTCTTAGGCTATTCTTCTAGAATAGGGGGTCCAACGAGGTGCCTGTGGCTATCGCGGTACCTTAAGACACCTTTCCTGGCACTGGCCTAATGGTTTTAGAAGGGGGGCAGGGGGGCTCCTACCCAGCAGAGCTTCTGACTGGTCCCGATCACTGCCGCCACCACCCCGGGCCACCCCAGGCTCCAGCAGGGGATGGTCCTTGTCCTTGCCCCCATGCAGGGCAGGGTGAGCACAGGGTTGCCAAGTTCTGTCTGGCCAGTGGCGAGGGATGGGGGGTAGTTTTGCCAGATCCAGGCTGGGAAACACCTGGCGATTAGAGGATGGAGCCGGGGGAGAACAGAGACCTCCTTGGGGTACAGTGCCACAGACTCCACCCTCCAAAGGATCCAATTTTCCAGGGGAACCAATCTTTGTAGTCTGCAGATGAGCTCTAATTCCAGGGGATCCCCAGGTCCCACCTGGAGGCTGGCATCCCTAGCACGGTGGTCGTTGCTGCTGCCTGAGCATGGAATTGCTGCTTCCTGAGCATTTGGGGGAGGAGGGAATGCATCTTCTCTGTGACCACAGGGCCAGTTGATGACTGAGCCATGGGGGTGTGTGTGTGTGTGCGTGTCTCTATTACAGAGCTGACAACTAGAAAGCTGGGGGGGGGGGGGCTGGGCAGGAACCACGGCTGGACCCTACCTGCTCTTCCTCTTTTTGCCTCCTCTGTTGGGATGGCAAGGACCTGGGAGGACCTGTGCTATTGGGGGGATATTTCCTGGTCCTGTATGCAAGACTATATTTTTTAACCAGATTTGCAATTTGTTACTTATCACCTCCAATCTGGCCTTGTGTCACAAGGGGCTAGCGCACAGACACAAAACACCTCAGAGCGGTACCCAAGATGAATTTCAACGAACAACATCGAGGTGATCCAGCCAGGACCTTACTTAACGTCCAAGCAAGGCAGTCCAGTTGAGATCAGCGTCAGCCTGGCCAAGTTCTCAGAGGCCTACTGGTGTCCAAGGCCCTCCCCCAAGCCACTGGGCAAACTTTGCAGGGGACCCCTTCTGCAGCCAAACATACCCTTTGTGGCAGTTGTGATCGCTCATGAGTTAAGCCTTTAGCCTCCTCGACTGGCTGACATCTGACTTAAGCAGCTGCTGAACTGGGGGTGATGGAGCTTCTGCCTTGGTTTCACATCTGGGCAGTGGGTGAAACGGACTCTCTCCCAGGATCATGAGTGGTTACAGGTCAGTTAACTGAATGACAGAGAACAGCTATGACTCCCACGAGGCTGTGCAAAGACACGCATGCGTGAAAGAATGCTGGAGAACACCAAAGGGTAAAACCTTTGTTCAAAAAAGCATTTTTTAAAGTAACTGGTTGACTACTTTGCTAATTCTGCCAAAAAGCATGCACGGATGACAAGTCGGGGGGGAACGAAGACTGCCATCGGGCTGTAGGGGGATACCGGTGGGCAAAATGCTGCCAACTACACCACATTATGCTATCTGAATGAGCAGACGGTAACCCACCGATGAGGCTCGAGATACTCATGAACAGATTTAACTGCTCAAGGAAAAACAGGCTCCCTGCTTGCAACTGGCGAGCAGGACGTGAACAATGCTCCCTCTAAGATGTGGAGTCTTGTGGGCAAAAATTCTACTTTGTGAGCTACTGGCATTAAAGCTGTGAGTGAGCGATTTGGCTACTGCATAAACTACTTTGCTCTGAAGCCATCCTTCCTGAGCTGAGACAAAAATGTGCAAGCCAGAGGCTAAAAAACTCTGAGCTAGCTCACACTAACTCAGCTTAGAGGGAACATTGGACGTGAACCCTGATAATGTCAATGGCAAGGAGACCTACTGCCTGAACCAGCAGCTGCAGGACTCATGAGCTCTCTCTGCGGTAGGCTTAGCTGCTTGCGGCAAAGTGATGCCTGAGGAATCTCGTTTCCACTTTGGCGCCCATGCCATGCAACATTCAGACAGAGCCAAGAATGGGAGGGGTGCCCACAGACAATTCTAAGTCGGGATGCCAGGAGGTCGCCTGAGCCATTCTGCCATGATACAGGAGGGCAAACTGGTCCTGGGGCACAGCTGAAAGCCTCCGGTCACCCCCCCCCCCCGCCCCAGCAGGGCAGGAGCCAACCAGCCAGCCGTGGGTGATTCATTGAGTCCCAACAGCTGTCTCTTCCTGTTGCCAGGGGCCTGGACCTACCGGGACCTTGAGTCTGGGGCACTGCCAGCAGCCAGGCCAGCATGGAAGAGGGAGCCATCTATCTCTTCTTGGGGGTGACTGACTCGCTCCAAGCCCCCTTGCCTCCTCACCATGGTGACTCCCCTCCCGCCAGCAAGACTGGCAGCTCAGCTCCACTCCAGCTACTTAGAGACAAAGCAGCTAATTAATAACGCACTCCGTGCACCCAGCATGTGGGGAAAACACATGGCGAGAAGGCAGCTGGGAGGGGAACGGGGGGGGGGAGCAGCATACATCTAGCTGCGGCATCGGGCCGTACGGGGGGGGGGAGGGGCAGGCTGGATCAGTCACCTGCCTGCCCCTTCTCCGTTTCTAATCGGCTCTTAGAAGAGCCCTGAATCAAGGGGCTCCCTCAGCCGGGTCACCCTCCTGCCTACACAGTCCGATTTGCTTCGGATCAGACTCGGACTAATCACGTACCCAGCCCTCTATTCTCAGGTGAAGTCGAGATCCGATGTCCGAACCAGATCTGGTGTCTGAAGGTAACTCCACCATCCATTGCACTTTCCAGCTGCCAGCGCCTGATGGGGAAATGCTTTTCTACAGCCGGCTTCAAACATGACTCAGCACTATACAGTGAGCTGCCTCAGTATTACCTCCTGAGCCAGCAGAGAGGCTGATAAGAGTATACTGTTGAGTTGGTGTAAGCTCTAATTGGAACACACACACACACAACACACACACACCCTCTCTTGCACAGAGCTGCAAAAAGCAACTGGGGGGGGGCTAATCTGACTCAGGACTACAGCACTGGGAAGGAAAGCTCACAGAGGCATCCTGTACAGATAACACACCCTTCTAAGCCCACTGGATTGAACAGAAAAGTGTAGCTCTGCCTCGGATGCCACTTCCTCCCCATACCCGGGCAAAGTGTGGGTCCAACTTGAGGCCAGCGGTGACCTCTCCAAAGGAGAAGGAGGAGGAAGAGATTGGATTCATACCCCAGAGCGGCTTACAATCTCCTTTCCCTTCCCTTCCCCTCCCCACAACAGACACCCTATGAGGTAGGTGGGACTGAGAGAGCTCTTTCAAGGACTGCCTTTGAGAGAGCAGCTCTGAAAGAACTTGTAACTGACCTATGGTCACACCAGCAGCTGCACATGGAGGAGTGGGGAATCAAACCCTGTTCTCCCAGATTAGAGTCTGTGCTCCTAACCACTACACCAAACAATCTGACCTTGGCCATATAGTGTCCGTACTCCCTCATGATGGTGGCACACCAGAATTTGAATAGACCCTCAAAAGAGCCACAATAGAGCTCTAATTTGAACCAGGTAGGGAGCATCGAGGGGGCTGCAGTGGCTCAAGTGGTTAAGACACTTAACTGCAGACCAGAAGGTCGGTAGTTCAGCAGTTCGAGACCCGAGTGCTGCATGACGGAGTGAGCTCCCGTCTCTGGCCTCAGCTCCTGCCAACCTAGCAGTTCAAAAGCAAGAAATTGCAAGTAGATAAATAGGTACCACTTTGGTGGGAAGGTAACAGCGTTCTGTGCACCTCAGCATCTAGTCATGCCGGCCACATGACCATGGAGAAGTCTTCGTACAGCGCTGGCTCTTTGGCTTGGAAACGGAGACGAGCATCGCATCCCTAGTCGGATTCGACTGGCCTTCGAGCAAGGGAAACCTTTAACTTTACCTAGGGATCAGCGATGCACCCTTCCCAGGACCACCACTGTGGAGTAAAGACCCCCCCCCCTTCCAAGGGTAAGGGCCCATGGCTCAGTGGTAAAGCATCTGCTTGGTATGTGGAAGGTCCCAGGTTCAATCCCCAGCATCTCCAGTTAAAAAAGACCAGGCAGCGGGTGATGTGAAAGACCTCCCCCTGGAGAGCCCCCGTCTGCCTGAACAGACAAGACTGACTGCAACAGACCAATAAGACCTCATTCTGAAGCACCTCCATGGGCTTGTGGTCACAGGCAAAGATGCTTTAGTGCAACCTTATGCATGCTCTTTCATTTGACTGCAATGCCATGGATGTACATCCTATGACGCATCTCTGTACTGAGTCAGAGCACTAGTCCCTCCAGCTGAGAATTGTCTCTTCTGGCCACTGGCAGCTCCCCAGGCAGAGAGAACACCTGATTCCTCAGAGCCATTAAATGGAGAGGCCAGAGAGAGGACCTGGTCACTTTTGCATGCAGTGAGGCTGAAGGGTACATAAGAAACTGCCCTCTGTCACATCAGACCTGTGATCCATCTGGCTTGCACTGAGAACATGCCCCTGAATGACCTGGGATTTCAGTTTGCATTCGTCTACGCTTCACCAGGCATGCCTACACACATCCACACGCACAAGAGGACCAAGTGAGGGTGAAGCTTCCAGTCCTGGTACCCTGAGGTCCCACAAATACTCGGAGCAAAACCTCCCTTCTGTTCCCTTGGGGACACATGCATACGCACTTGCGGCAAGCCACGCAAGCAGAAAGTATCATTGCCCATGATGGATCCATGCAGATCCCTGTCAGTCACATGGACATGTGGGGTGTGAATCACCAAGCGCACGGCCTGCTGGATCAGAAGCTCCAAAAGAGCTCATGCAACCCCCCACCCCCATCAGAGGAGCCTAAATGCAGGCTGCAGCTCTCAGGCCTGTTTCTCTCTCCAGATATGGGTAGACAAGGAGGAGGAGGAGGAGGAGGAGGAGATTGGGTTTATACCCCGCCCTTCACTACCTGAAGGAGTCTCAGAGCGGCTTACAAACTCCTTTCCCTTCCCCTCCCCTGTGAGGTAGGTGGGGCTGAGAGGGCTCTTTCAAGCCATCTCCACAGGACTCTGAACTATGGTGCAGTCAATGTCTTCTGATGATTAGCTCCTCGGATGCTCACAGACAAAGCCTACCAGCCCAGACAGCCTCATGCGCTCTGCTGGACCTTCAGCCTTCTCACCTGAATGATGCTGTCCCTGAAACAGCTTGGCTTAGCCATGATCCCAGGGAGTTGATGTCATAATCTCCCGCAAGGAGGCCCCTCAGCATGATGCTTATGGATTGGCTGCTTCCTGCTGCTGGCACGCTGGCAAAAGGGAGGTGGTTTCCAAGGCGATGACAAACAGGCCCTCCCTGGGGCCGGCCGGGGGATGGAGGCTGTCACTCCCGTGCTGTTGCCCGTTCATAGCTGTCGATCAAGAGCAACCCTTTCTGTGTAAATTCCACACCGGCCCCACTATGCAGCCTTCTTGGGACCGCTTCAGTACCTCTCAGCAACAGCCTCACTCTCTCCAAGATGGAAACGATTTTTAAAACCTCTACACACACAAAGTCCTTTAATGTCCCTTCTGTCTGTTGGTATCAGGAGTGAAAGTTCCCCTGAACACCCCAGTCAAAAGCTGCTGATGTGCTGAGTGAGGGGGGACAGGATGGCTCTCTTGAAGTCTTTGAAGGGCTGTCACTTAGAATTCCTGTGGGCAGCAGAGGGTAGGATGCGCAAGAATGGGTTTGAATTAAGGGCGGGAAGGTTTCAGCTGGGTATCAGGGAAAACTTTTTGACAGTCAGAGTCGTGCAACAGTGGAACCGGCTGCCTAGGGAGGTAGGGAGCTCCCCCTCATTGGCAGTCTTTAAGCAGCGGCTGGACAGACACTTGTCAGGGATGCTCTAGGCCAGGGGTGGCCAAACTGTGGCTCGGGAGCCACATGCGGCTCTTTCACTCATATTATGCGGCTCCCGGCATGGTGGCTGGGGAAGCGAAGGGGAGGCATCCCTCCCCGATCAGTCTTCCCTCCCCCAGCCAGTGTTCCCCTCCCTGGATAGGCTTGAAGTGTGTGTGTCGGGGGGGGGGGGAGCAGAGAAAGAAAGCAACTTTAACTTTAAATGCATTCTCAAAGCTCCCCCCCCCCCGCCGGCTTGGAGGAGGCATTTAAAGTTAAAGTTGTTCTCTTTCTTCCTCTCCCTCCCCCCATCTATTTGCTTTCTTTCCACTTTCTTTCTTTCCACCTTTCTGTCTTTCTCCCCTCCCTCCCCATCTAAAGTTAAAAGTGTTCTCCAAGCCCCGCTCCACCGGCAGACTAGCTTGGCTCAGGGAAGGCATTTGTTTCTTTAGTTTAATATGCACAATTGCATATTTTTTTCAGTTGAAAAGTGTGTGATCATGTCTTGTGGCTCTCAAACATCTGACATTTATTCTCTGTGGCTCTTACGTTAAGCAAGTTTGGCCACCCCTGCTCTAGGCTGATCCTCCACTGAGGAGGGGGTTGGACTAGATGGCCTACACGGCCCCTTCCAACTCTGTGATTCTATGGTACTAAGCCCGGAATCCCCTACATGCCCTCCCGACACCTTTTCTTGTTCCCAACAAGTGTTTTTAGGAAGTGGGTGGGGCCAAGTAGGGTTTTTGCACAGCAAGGCTTCTGATTGGCTACTGGAGATTTGATTGGCAGATTTTTTTAGAATGTTGCTTTGGCAGCAGCTGGCCCCACAGCACAAGTATCAGCAGTGTGTGACTGAAGTTAAGCTGTGGCCATTATTTTGTAGCTGGCTCCGCCTCCTGCCATTGCCATTTTGTGGCAGCCATTTTGTTGATGTGCCCTCAATGATGACTCAGAATGCCAACTGTGTCCACAGACTCAAAATGCTGGGGACCCCTGCCCTAAGCTGACACCAGAAAGCCCTCAGCCAAGGAAGAGCAGCTGTTACTGAGGGTGCTGCAGAGCTGGGCTTAAAGCAACAGATTTGTGCACAGGGTTGCCAGCTTTTCAACGGGCCCCTGCTCCTGTGCCATTAAAAGCACCTTCAGTGCAAAAGTTACTGGGTGACCAGGTTTCAACCCGTACTTTGACAAGTCTGGGTGGCTGATCTGGAGCTCAAGCTGCTGTTAGAAGCGCAACAGCAGCCCAATCTGTTTTTTTCTTCCAGGTCAGTTGGCAGTCTTCTTTACTGGCCAGCAACAGAAGCGATGGGTTTACCTAGTGCAGAGGTTCCCAAACTTATTTGGCCTACTGCCTCCTTTTCGGAAAAAAAATTACTCAGTGCCCCCCTGGAAATCTACCTTCAAGAAGTGGACAAAAAGATGCAGTGACAAATTTGCACATAGTAAAGAAAGCCACGCAAATGCATGGCTGTGATTGGCTGTAGGGACCCCTCTCTACCTCCCCTTCCCTCCCTGATCCCAGGGAAGACCAGGAGAAGGCAGGGAAAGGCGGCTTTAGGTTCTAGACTCTTCTTTCTTTCCGCCCCCTTATTTTTATTCAGTGCCCCCCTGCAGTTGCACCTATGGCTCCTACTGCCCACCTGGATCGTTCCAGTGCCCCCCAGGGGGCAGTATTGCCCACTTTGGGACCCAGTGCTCTAGTGCAAGGGAACCTTTAAGTGAAAGGGTGGTCCCCTACTTAAGCTGTGTTCCACAATAAATCAATGCTGAGAAGCCCTTTAAAGTTATTGCCATTATATAACATGCAGCTGTAGCTGTTTAAAAATAAAAAAATCAAGCCATGGTTTTAAAGAATGCAATGTTTGCTTTCTCAAAATAATTTTTAAAAAAATCACAAACATTTTGAAATATCAAATATTTATATAAGCACCGTGGAACAAAACATGAGATGTTTTTTGGTTTTGTGAGAACTAACTCCAGCCAAAACAACACTGTCATGTGTGTTCGCCACATATTGTGAAGTGACAGCTGAGTGAGCACGGCTGGCGGATCAAAGCAAATGCAGGGATCCAGCATCTGAGTCCTTCCTTCCTCAACTGCCTATTGGCCAGGGAGAGCGAATGACACGTGACAGTTCCCACCCCTATAAAAACAAGGCTGCTTGGTCTTAGCTGTCAGAAGAGTTCACACTGGGCTCTTGGGCTGCGGTTCCAGCTTGCATGCTGACGTATGCTTCACTTATGCAGGTGCCTTTTATCCGGAGAATCCTCAGATTCCACCAAATACTTGGTTTTATTTTTTGCCATCAAGTCACAGCTGATTTATGGCCACCTCATGGGGTTTCCAAGGCAAGAGGCATTCAGACCTGGTTTGCCATTATCTGCCTCTGTGTCACAACCAGTGTTCCCTCTAAGCTGAGTTAGTGTGAGTTAGCTCACAGCTTTTTTAGCCTCCGGCTCACACGTTTTTGCCTTCGCTCAGGAAGGATGGCTCCAGAGCAAAATATTTTATGCAGCCGCCAAATCGCTCGCTCATAGCTTTAATGGCAGTAGCTCACAAAGCAGACTTTTTGCTCACAAGACTCCACAGCTTAGAGGGAGCATTGGTCATAACCCTGGACTTCCTCGGTGGTCTCCCATCCGAATACTAGCCAGAGCCAACTCTGCTTATCTTCCGAGATCTGACAAAATCAGGCTAGCCTGGGCCATAAAGGTCAGGGCAGATACTTGAATCTGTTTCAGTCTGAATCTAATTCACTCTAAATAGGTCCAAGAAGCTATCTTCTTCTTGGCTGTCTTGACCCTGGATTATGCTTTCTGGCTGGCACAGGATCAGACCCCAAATCCTGTGTTTGGATATGGGAAGCCTCCATTCTAGTCGCCCCCCCCCCCTTCCCCGCAGATCTCTAAGTCACCTGTGGTGAGTCGGTCTATCCCACCTCCTATTCGGAATAAGCCATGGGCTGTGCTTTGAAAAAATTCTGCAGAAATCCATCATCATTCTGTGGAACAGCGTCCTCCCCACCATCACACATGCACCCAAGGCCGATTCATCCAGTCACCCTTTGGATGAATACAAGATCAAGTGACAAGTTGCACGTGTGAACAGGCGACCACAGGTATGAACATTCACACTGCCTCAACAAACTGCTTTCAAGAGTTCACACCGGCAGCTGCCAGGTGTCAAGGGTTAAGAATTCAAGTGATACATGTGCATGGGTAAGCCAGCCCCTAAATCCAGCCCTTGCCTTCTACTCTTGGCGGTAACTTAGGGATGCTAACTCTGGGCTGGGAAACACCTGGAGATGTGGGGAGTGGAGACTGAGCAGGTTAGGGTTTAGGAAGGGGAGGGACTTCAATGGGAGTGCGATGCCATACAGTCCACCTTCCAAAGTGGCCATTTTCTCCAGGTGAACTGGTCTCTGTCACCTGGAGAGTCATTGCAATCTCAGGAGATATCCAGCCACCACTTGGAGGTTGGCAACCCTACAGTGACTTGAAACCAGCTCCAGTTGAACCTGCTCTGCCTCTAAGGTTGCCAACCTCCTGTTGGCACCTGGAGATCTCCCGCTGTTACAAATGATCTCCAGACAATCGAGATCAGCTCCCCTGGAGAAAACGGATGCTTGACAAGGTGGACTCGATGGCATCGTACTCTGCTGAGGTCTCCCCAAAGCCTGCCCTTCCAACCCGAAATCTGCAGGTATTTCCAAACTCAGATGTGGCCGCCCAATCTACATTTAACACACAAGGCAGGCTTTAGCAGGGCTTGCAAGGGGGATAGACGTGTGAGTTCGTCACAGCAAAATGAAACAAAAATCCGGTCTCCCCTTCCAGACTAACAGCCCGGAGCAGAGGGCAAGTGCAGCTAAGCAAGCCCAATACTGCAGGGGCACTCAGCTGCCGGGGGCTGACCCTGGGCATTTGCTCACCCACTGCGTCATCCCCCTCACTGGAAGCAGTGCACGGAGAGACTGGGAGCCAGCACAAACTGTCACTGATGACAAGGTTGCCAACCTCCAGGTGGCACCTAAAGATCTCCCGTTAATACAATTGATCTCGAGATGACCAAGATCAGTTCCCCTGGAGAAAACAGCTGCTTTGGAGGGTGGATTCTATGGCATGATGGCCTGCTGAGGCCCCTCCCCTCCCCAACCCTGCCTTCCCCAGGCTCCACCCCCAAAATCGGACATAGCTATAAACAGCGGCTTTCCCTACGGACAACTGTGCTATGCTGCACATCATCTAGGAGGGACTGATGCTCTCTGCATACATACACACCTCAGCGAGGAAAGTTCGGCCCTGCAGGATCTAGAACTCAACTGTGTGGCATTAGGGAGGACCTAGCCCAGGTTAGCCTGATCTCATCAGATCTCGGAAGGTAAGCAGGGTCAGCCCCGGGAAATATTTGGGTGGGAAACAACCAAGGAAGTCCAGGGTCGCTAAGCAGAGGCAGGCGACGGCAAAGCACCTCTGCTAAGTCCCTGGCCTTGAAAACCCTCTGAGGTCAGCAGAAGTTAACTGTGGCTTGACGGCACTTTCCCCACATGCAGCCCCCCTTCCCTCCCCCCCCCCCCCCAGGGCCTCAATGGCATCCCTCTCCCTTCCCCACCAGGGACAAGGGCTCCCCCCAATGAGGACTCCAAAACCGCTGCCTGTTCTGATTGCCAAATCGCTCTGATAAATGGCTTATGCTAATGCGGAGCAGAGGGAAAGTGCCAGTGTTAATAAAGCCACCGCATCTCCCTGAGCGAGCAGCAGGGGAGTTGCTGTTTATGCAGCCAACACTCCATGCATAAAGATTTCTGTGTGTCCCCACCCCAAGCCCTCTGGAGCCAGTTCTGATGCGCCACGTGAAGAATAGAAGCGGCTCATTAGGAGAAGGCAGGCGGGGTCGGGTGAGCATTTGCGCTCCCCCCCCCCCCGCTTGATTTCTAATGCCCCTTTTATTGGCTGGCGCAACCCGTCTGCTTGCTGCTGGCTTCTGCCACACCTTGGAGGCACACTGGATGGTTGTGGCCGGCCGCCTCTGGTGACAGCATTGCAGCACCTGCGAACTCTGCAGGGCTATTTTGCAACAGAAGAGCCTGCAGCCTTCGATCTTCCTTCTTCCTCTAGAGACTAGGAAAAGGCAGCTGCTGGGTTAGAGAAAGGAGGGCCATGAATCAGATCGGACAACCACAGAGCGGAGGCTGTACCAAACTGGCACCGCTGCGGTGGTTTAAACAGATGTGCAGCAAACCTTGGAAAGGGTTTTTGAGGTCTCCCACTGCTGGTGAACTCTTCTCCCCCCAAACAGCAGTTATCTGAAGGGGTTGAGAGAGAGAGTTGCTGTTGAATACATGAAGCTGTCTTAATGCTGAATCAAACCATTGGTCCATCAAGGTCAAAACTGTCTATTCAAACCACCAGCAGCTTTCCAGAGTCTCCGTTTCGTCGTCTTTCACACCACCTAACTAAATCCTTTTAACTGGAGATGTCAGGGATTGAACCTGTGACTTCCTGCATTCCAGGTAGTAGCTTTACTGCTGAGCCTTGGCATCATGGGTTGCTTTCTCCAGTGCAACCAGTGCCTAAGCCACAGATAGGGTTTCATTTGGTTCTATTTCCATCCTGTGCTTTCCCAAGGGCTTGGAGATAGCAACAGTTCAAACCAAAACCAAGGACCCAAAATGAACTACATTACTTGTATCCTGGCAGTTAAATGCTAGCTGAAGAAGAAAGTTTTACAGATCTCCCGGGAAGTATATAGGCTCCGACTTTTAGGGAAGGGGAGTCCCAGAATTGTAGGTCAGTTCAAATGTGGCACGTAGATGGTGTGGTCGAGTAGGGGCCCTAATGTGGCATTCATAGTTGTGAAGGTACCAAGGTGGTGTCAGAAAATTGTTTTAGCTATGATGTAGGGGGAGGGACTGTGGCTCAGTGGCAGAGCATCTGCTTGGCATGCAGAAGGTCCCAGGTTCAATCCCAGGCATCTCTCGTTAAAAGGATCTAGCAGTAGGTGATGTGGAAGACCTCATCCTGAGATCCTGGAGAACCGCTGCCAGTCTGAGTAGACCGTATTGACCTAGATGGACCAGTGGTCTGCTTCAGTAGAAGGCAGCTTCATGTGTCCATGTGCAGGGGCATAGAGTTTTTGACTTCCCGGGGGGGGGGGGGGGGGCTCTTGTGCGTGCACGCTGGGACGATGTCCCCGCTGCTGCTGCCACCGCCAAAGCCTCCTCCCCAACCCCGGCCGGCCTCCCCTGAACCCACTCCCTCCCACCTGGGGCCACCCAGGGACTGCTCAACGTGATGATGTCACTTCCGGGGGACATCATCACTCTGGGTGGATCCCCGGATGGCCCAAGGAGGAAGGGAGGGAGGGAGTGGGTTCAGGGGAGGGGAGGGGAGGGGAGCCAGCCGGCCGGCCGAGCAGGCAGCTCTTGCGGTGGCAGCGACAACAGCGGGCGGGCGGACCTAGCAAGGGAGGTGGGGAGGTGCGGCAGCATCAGCCAGGTGCCCCATTTCGCCAGGGGGGCTCAGTCCCCCCTGGGAAACTTCAGGGGTGGCCTGAGCCCCCGAGCCCCCCCATAGTTTATGCCTATGTCCATGTGTCCATTTAGTACAGGGGTGGCCAAACTGTGGCTCGGGAGCCACATGCGGCTCTTTCACCTATATTGTGTGGCTCCCGGCAGGGCATGCTCCCCAGTCAGTCTTCCCTTCCCCAGCCAGTGTTCCCCTCCCTGGGTAGGCTTGAGATGGGGGGGGGGGAAGCAGAGCAAGAAAGCAGCTTTAACTTTAAATGTGTTCTCAAAGCCTCCTTCCCCCATCGGCCAGCTTAGAGAATGCATTTGTCTCTTTAAATCCCCTTTCCAAACCAAGCCAGTCACTGTGGGGTCATGGGGGGCTTGGAGGACACATTTAAAGTTATTTTTCTTTCCACCTCTCCCTTCCTCCCCCATCTATTTGCTTTCTTTCCACCTTTCTTTCTTTCTCACCTCCCACCCCACCTAATGTGTTCTCCAAGCCCCACCACACTGACAGACTGACTTGGCTTGGAGAAGGCATTTGTCTCTTTAATCTAATATGAAAATTTGCATAGTTTTCAATAAAAACGTGTGTGTTTATGTCTTGCAGCTCTCAAACATCTGATGTTTATTCTATGTGGCTCTTACGTTAAGCACGTTTGGCCACCCCTGGTTTAGTAGATGAAGCTTCCCCATCCCCACCATTTACCTCCATGCCAGAAAAAGCTTCACCTAATGCATTTCTGTCTGACAGGCTGCTATTAAAAGGACTGGAGTGGGGCAGCTTTAGAAGAACGGCCACCCTAGCCCCTGAACCCAGGAGAGGTTCCCTCAAGCGGGTGTTGTAAAGGTAATGCCTTCTCACTTTCAAGCTGGAACTCTCTCAAGGGTTTAATGGACTCTAAAGCACTTTGTGGACGTAAAATGCTTGGTTAATTCTGGAATGAGTGCCAAACCTCCCTAGCTGGCAGTACTGCAAGAGCAAGACCAGTGTTCCCTCTAAGCTGAGTTAGTGTGAGCTAGCTCACAGTTTTTTAGCCTCTGGCTCACATGTTTTTGTCTCGGCCCAGGAAGGATGGCTCCAGAGCAAACTAATTTGTGCAGTAGCCAAATCGCTCACTCACAACTTTGATGTCAGTAGCTCACAAAGTAGAATTTTTGCTCACAAGACTCCACAGCTTAGAAGAAACATTCAGCAAGAAGACTAGGAATGATTTCACATTAGCATTTGCCCCGCGCTCGCTGTTAAGCTTCCACCTGGTCTTCTGGTCAATTTCCCACCAGTAGACCCACGCTCACCTTTTGCCCCAGATAATCGCATGATTTCCCCCGTGTCTTTAAGATCCTTGTTTTCTGAGAAATTTCCTATTTGCCCTGGGGAAAAGCCGAAATGCACACCCCCTTTTTTCATGCCCACTTGCCCGCCTTCCATCTGCCCTGCCCTGTAGTCCTTTAAAAGAAAATAAACTCCTGTTTACGTTATATCAAAATAATGAGGCAGTGAAATCTGTCCTCACCATCACTTTATGTATATAATACACATGTGTTCCAATGGTCATCTCTTTAGGGGTTTTTAAAAACTTTTATAACATTATTTTATAAAAAATTTTCTGGAGAAGCATCCTCCATGCGTCAAAAAAATTATCTGAGATGGAGTAGGAGCCTAGACTGGAGGGAATAGCAGGGTTGATTCAAGAGGACTGGCACTTCTCTTTTGTGCTCCGTAGGTTTCCTAAAGTAATCCTGTAATGCGTAGAAATTAAAAAGGGCCAACTCTCATCATGGCGACTGATTCTGTTTTTTAAAGAGACCTATTAACATTACAACGAAATTGCAAGGCAGAGCTGGGGATCATTTAACATGCTGGAAAAAAGACAGCCACCGGAAGATATGGATTTTGATGTTGCCCCTTTCATCCTGTTCATTTGCTGAATCGTGGCAAATTTCTTATTCCCATTTTACAGATGAGAAAAACTGAGGGTCAGTCAACACAATACAAAGTCCTTGGGGCCCCCAAGCGACCAACATGAGAGCTTTTAATCAGACCTGTGCTGGGTATTCCCTGCTGGAAATGTGATTCCCAGGCGTGCATGGACCCAGTTCAAATGGGACCATGGTGCCTAAGAGAAGGGTCTTCAGCCCCCCCGCCCCATGCCATCTTCCTGACCTGAAATGCCCCCAGGGGACATCATTTACACTGTTGGGAAACTTACATCTGCTGTAAGTCTCTCCAAAGGGGCAAAGAGCATGGGGTCATTTCAGGTCAGGACCACAGTGCCGGGGAGAGCTATAAGCCTCCTCTCCCCATGTGCCGCACTTTTGATCCAAAAGTGTGTGCCTAGCTATTAAATTCCCCACAGACCTCTGAGGCTGAACTCAGAACTTCTGCATGAAAAACAGATATTCCACCACTGAGACATTGCCACAATAGAAACCTTTAGGGTAGCAAGCCTCAAGAAATGCAGAGGCTGAAGATCCTTGATATAGAGACTACATGACGTGTCAAGGGTAATCTTCTAAACGGCACCATAGATTACAGTTGTAAGAGAAGCTACAGAAAAAAAACTCCATCTTGCAAGCAGGCTGAGAATTGTACATATGACAGCCATAAAATGAGGGCAGGACAGTGAAGAACGGCTAAGTCCAGATCTAACAAAGACACAGAGAAAGTTTCTGCAGAAGATTCACAGTTAAGAGTTACACTTTTTAGATCTATTATTTAATACCTTGCTGCTGGCTTCAATATATGCTGATATGAATTATGCTGCTTTTAATATCCTCCATGGATCTATGCTTTTTATGTTGTTCTCATGCTCCTTATACTTTTAATGCTGTTTTTATTATGTTCTCATGCTGGTTTTATACTCTCTCACACCGTTATGTTTTGCCCATTTCTCGAACATCCCTAAAAAGAAGGAAGGAAACGACAATGGCCAGAAACTCTGGAGGGCTGAAGGGAACAACCGGACATGACCGTTAGAGCCTCCACACCTGCCGAACACTACCAGAGCCATACTGCGATCAACTCTCAGGGGGAAAGAGGCTCCTTTCCCAAGGGAAATCCAGCCTTTCTAGGGAAGGGCCTACGAACCCTACCCAAACACACTGCAATGCTGTCTTCAACCACCACGACTTATTTTATGTTCCTCATTTTGAACAGCTTGAATTTTTTAAAATTGTAAACCTCATTTGCCTCTCCTCCATGTTATCCTCACAGCAACACTGAGAGACATGCTGAGAGGGTGGGACTGGCCCAGGAACTCCCAGTAAGCTTCATGGCTGAGTGGAAATTCGAATCTGGGTCTCCCTGGGCCTAGCCCACCCCCTTAACCACATCACCACACTGGCTCCCAAATTAGGAGCTGTAAAGGCAGAAAAGAAGAGAAGAAGTAGAAGAAAAGATTGGATTTATACCCCACCCTTCATTACCCAAGGGAGTCTCAGAGCGGCTTACAAACTCCTTTCCCTTCCCCTCCCCTCCCCACAACAGTCACCCTGTGAGGTAGGTGGGGCTGAGAGAGCTCACTCAAGAACTGCTCATGAGAGGACAGCTCTGGAATAACTTGTGACCGACCCAAGGTCACACCAGCAGCTGCATGTGGAGGAGTGGGGAATCAAACCCGATTCTCCCAGATTAGAGTTTGCGCTCCTAATCACTATACCAAACTGGCTCTCCAGGTGGTCTATAAATAGAGGAGGGGAGAGAGAAATAACATGCTGTTATGATAGTTTGTGACGCTCTCACCGCCCCCCTCCCCGACTGATCAAGAGAGGCCCAGACATTCTATGACTCTGGACATTACTTCTGAAGGAGAACTGTGCCTCCAGGACCATCTTTAGCAACTGCAGAACGCAGCCAGGAGAGGGAGACAGGGAGACATTAGACCGGCGCCTCTACTTCCTGTCCAGATGGCAGCTTCAAAGCATAATTCAGTTTGTTGACCTGTTCGTTACTCACTTCCTGTCCTCCGAAACCAGGCACCTACACTATTACTCGCTGGAAGGCACCAACCTATATGCCGTCGCAACAGACTTATGGCAAGGGGCGTTCAAGGCAACTAGGAAGCAGAGGTGGTTTGCCATTTGTAGAACCTTCCTTGGTGGTCTCCCATCCAAGTATTGACCCTGTTTAGCTTCTGAGATCTGAGGAGATTAGGCTATACCACTGGTCCCCAAAGTGGGCTGGAATGATCCAGGTGGCCAGTAAGAGCCTTGGATGCAATTGGGGGGCATCAAATAAAAATAAGGGGGCGGTGGAAGCATAAAGAGAGTCCAGAACCTATCTAAAGCAGCTTTTTCCTGCCTTATCCTGGTCTTCCCTGGGATCAGGGAGGAAGGGAGAGGTGAAGAGGGGTCCCCACAGCCAATCACAGCCATGCATTTGCAAACTGCAAATATATGTGCACCCTTGTAAGGCTGGTGTTGCTGCTGGGCTCTTGTGTGGGGGCTGCTGCTGGCCTCTGGCTTCAGGCCTTCAGCTGCTGCTGCTCTGTGCCTGCCTTGGCCTGCCTGGCTGCGTGGATCGTGGTTAACTCTACCTGCATCTTTTTGTCCACTTCTTGAAGGTAGATTTCCAGGGGGGTGCTGAGCATTTTTTTTTTTTTTGAAAAGGCGGTAGGCCTAATAAGTGTGGGAACCTCTGGGCTATACCATGCTGCCTTCCTGCCCAAGCACTGAGGTACAGACTCCAAAAATCTGGCCAGAATTGTCCTGAGTTTGATCTCTCTCTTTTGCTGAGCTGCACCTTGATGCTTGGGACTTTACACCGGCATAAAAGCACTGCCTAATAAAGCCTTGTTGATCTAACAGAGGAAGCAATTAATAAGACCCAAATGGGTGCCAATTAAAGCCGGCTAATTTAAAGCCGGTGACGAGGCGCATTGCAGGTTGAAACAACCACTGACATCGCGACTGCCTGAGGGCTGCAAATGCAGCTCCTCCGTCCTTTGTGTTTCGGGAGAAGAAACGGAAGGGCAGCCACTGAGAAAGACTCACTTTAGCCAAATACAATTTAATGAACTTGATTTACATGGGGGGGGGGGGGGGACACAATTCAATGGGCTGAGATACAAAGGGATTATACCCCCGGTCCCTTCTGATTCACAAGATTTGCTATTCTGCACACTTCTCCTCATTTGCATTAATAACAAATACTAATTAATAATGCTAATGAAGAGTGCCTCCTGTTTATGACAGTGAGCTTGAACAAGGCCAGGGTAAGGTCTCCGCTGCACACCAACAGAGACCAAGCGTTCTGCTTTCAGCTTCACTTGTGCATGTTTCAAAGGGACAAATCTGGAACATCCAATCAGCGTGATCTCTCCTCCACTATTTATCTAGTTATTATTTTATTACCACTGACCTTAACCATTTTTGTGTCCGGATTCTTGCTTTGTTCCCCACCACTGAGCTTAGCAATATCAAGACAAACAGGTTGTCTTTGCTTTTCAGATCATCTGTGCCTATAAGAGCTGCATGGCTCTTAAGGTACAAAGGGGACAGTTGCCGTTTCCCTTCAGCATGTGCAGTGCTCGGAGGGCTGCACCTGTTGAATTCCCGCCCACCACCTCTTTTTAAAGGCATAATGTCTGTGCTGGGTGAATGGCTGCTTTCCTGACTGACATTACTTCTGTGTTTCCACTGGTGTAGTGGTTAAGAGCACAGGACTTTAATCTGGAGAACCCCACGCCTCCTCATGCAGCCAGCTGGGTGACCTAGGGTCAGTCACAGTTCTCTCAGAGCTCTCTCAGCCCCACCTACCTCACAGAGTGTCTGCTGTGGGGAGAAGAAGGGAAGGAGATTGTAAGCCACTCTGAGACTCAAAGAGCGGGGTATAACTCCAATTTCTTCTTCTTTCTTCCATCCAAGATTGTGAAGCTGCTCGTGCTACAGGGTCATGGCTTGGCTGTGCTTTGCTTACCTTTCCTTTTAGCTGAGTCCAGGGGCACCTTTAAGACCAACAACATTTAATTCTGGGTATAAGGTTTTGTGTGCATGAACACTTCTTCAGATACATTGATGCAGGGCTTTTTTTCTAGGGGAACACGCCAGAACGGAGTTCCGGAACCTCTTTATCAAAATTCTTTTTAAAACGTTTAAAAGTTCATGAGTTTTCAGTATACAGACCGAAAACTTCATTTCCCTCTTGAGAGTTCTGGCATTTCTTTTTCCAGAAAAAAAAGCCCTTTTATTGATGTACATCAATGTATCTGAAGAAGTGTCCAGGCACAGAAGAGCTTATACCCAGATTTAAACTTTGTTGGTCTTAAAGGTGCCCCTGGACTCAAGCTTTGTTCTGTTGCTTCAGACCAACACGGCTACCCCACCTGAATCAGTTTTCCTTTTAGTTGTCAATGTGTGTGCATTGCAATCAGCCCTGAGACGCATCATTTTAAAGTTTCAACATTTAAAAAAAAAAGATTTAAAAATGGCTATTGGGGAATGGGGTGGAGAAGAAAATAAATGACAATTCCCATGAGGCCATGTGAGAGTGCTAGGGTTGCCAACCTCCAGGTGGGGCCTGGAGATCCCCTGGGATTACAACTGATCTCCAGGCAACAGAGGTCATTTCTACAGCAGAAAAATGGCTGCTTTGGGTGGGGGTGGGGTGCTCTATGGCATTATACCCCAATGAGGTCCCTCCCCGCCCCAGGCTCTGCCCCCAAAGTCCCCAAGTGGCAACCTTGATGCACTTACATGAATTGCTCTGGACAGCTGGGTAGCCATGAACAGACAGCAAGTTATGGTGCCACGCTAAGGCACGGAGAGACACAAAGGGGGGAAACTTCAACACAAAACATTTTATTTGTCCTTTTAATCAACACGCCTTTTCAGTGGGAAACAGTGGTGGCCCCATCCGAGATAGGGGCAGGGAAGGGATTTGGCTGTGAGAAAGCTACTGGACATGGTCAAGATGTTCAGAGGGAAGCAGTCCAAGCTGGGCAATCAAGCCACCCCTGCTTAGCACTTCCTTTATAATCTTTCTGGAGCTGCTGAAAGTGGTTCTGTCCTCCCAAGCTTTCAGCAGGATATAGGTGGAGAGCCTCTGGGGCTGTACCCAGTGGTCTTCAACCCATGGGCTGGGACCCTCCTGTGAACCACAGAGCTCCCCCTGCTGAGGAGGGATGGTGGTCCAGTGAGAGAGCCTCTGCTTTGCACCCAGAAGGTCCCAGGTTCAATACTCAGCATCTTCAGTTAAAAGGACCAGGCAGCAGGTGATGGGAAAGACCTCTGCCTGAGACCTTGACAGATTGATTGGTCTGACTCAGTAGAAGGCAGCTTCATGTGTGTTCGTATGGGTCATGAGCCCCTATTGAGCCACCATATTTGTGGTGCTCTTTGGAAGGACCTGCTGCTACTGTTCCTGCATAGACAACCAGGGTGCCATACCACCTGCCTCTTTGGGCAATGAAGCTGAGAGGAGCAGCAGGATCGTCAGACGAGGTTACTCTGCAGTGGAAGGGGCTTCCTCCGTAGCTTGGACCCCCAGCCAGTTTTAGTGTAGTGGTTAAGTGCACAGACTCTAATCTGGGAGAACCGGGTTTGATTCCCCACTCCTCCACTTGCACCTGCTGGATGACCTTGGGCAAGCCATACCTCTGTACTAGCTGTTCTCTCAAGGAGAGCTTGGGAAAGAGCTCTCTCAGCCCCACCTACCTCACAGGGTGTCTGTTGTGGGGAGGGGAAGGGAAAGGGGTTTGTAAGCCGCTCTGAGACGCCAAGTGAGTGAAGGGCGGGATGTAAATCCAATCTCTTCTTCTTCTCCTCCTACAGTAGACCTGGTGGTTTGGCTGGCATTTCCTGTCCCCAGCCCCCTCTCTCTCTCTTTGCTGCCCACTGTTTTCAGCCTTGATGCTCGTCAGTTCTGGCTCCCCCTCTTCCTGCCACACGACTATGATGTTACATGCTTGCGGCTTGGTAGGTCTTGGTTCTATGCTGCCTTGGGCCTAAAGGGCCCCACCTCCCCGCAGCACAGGAGGGCAGGTGGCATGTCCCTGTCTCCATGGGGAGCATGGGGAGGGGGCAAGGAAGCCAGGCAGCATCTTCCCACTTCCTTGTGCTGCAGCAAGGAGAGGGGTGGGGGGGGGGGCAGCAGCTTCCCACCCACCCCATAGCACAGGCGGGCAACTTTCCGACCCTAGCCTAGGGCACCACTAATCTGTGCCTCCTGCAGCCCTGCACATGCCCAGGTTTCATAGATGATGCCCTCAAAGGGCAGTGGAGCTGCTTTGAAAGTGGGTCACATTAGACACCCTTGTGTTACTAAAGTAATAAAGACACCCACCCCAAGCACAGCCTGGGAAGGGGCTGAAAATGGGTATAACTATTTCATGCAATGTTAAGGCTAGTATAGTGCCATTGTTTTTGTTTTTATTTATTTATTTGTTCAATTTATACCCCACTCTCCCTACCAAGGTGGGCTCAGGGCACTTAGGCGGGCTCAGAGTGTTGTACCAGAACTGGGGAGGCCTAGATTCAGATGCTTGCTGGGTGACTATGGATCCAGGGCCCAAGTGGGGAAGGTGGTGGAGGGAAGAGGAGAAGGAGGAGAGATTGGATTTATACCTCGCCTTCCCTCGGAGTCTCAGAGTGACTTAGAATCTCCTTCCCTTCCCCTCCCCACAACAGACACCCTGTGAGGTAGGTGGGGCTGAGAGAGTTCTGAGAGAGCTGTGACTGACCTAAGGTCATCCAGCTGGCTGGATGTGGAGGAGGAGCGGGGAATCAAACCAGGTTCTCCAGATTAGAGTCTGCTGCTCTTAATCACTACACTAAACAAGATGTCTGGACTGCAGTTTCATTATATGCTCTATGTTATTCCAGAAATAAACATTTTATTCTCCTGGTTCACAATATTGTGTCATCAGATAGGATAATGTGTGTGAGAGGGTCCTCATTACACTACTGTACTAGGCCCAGAGAAACGATGTTTGGGCTGGCCATTCTCAGTCAACCTGCTCAGCAAGGTTGTTGTAAGGATATAATGGAGGAGAAAATAATGCTCCCTTGGGCTTCTTAGAGGAAGGGTGGGGATAAGACTATAATAGATACCAATAGTGACTGAAATAATGCTACCTCATGCAATGTTTTCCTTTCTTTATGGAATTAAATGCTCAGATTTTCAAGGTTGCTCAGAGGCTTAGGAAGGGCAGCAGACTAGGCAGAGTGACAAATCACAGTTTCTCATTGGCTCAGTGCCTGCAGCCTAACAGAACCAATCATATGCAGCCACTGCATCCTGGGGGGGGGCGGGCACGAAGAGACTTGTGACTGGCCAGCTGCTTCTGATTGGACAGTGGCTGCCAGAAAAACTTTCACACCACCACTTCAGCAGTTGATCAAGTTCAGCTGTGCAGCAAGAACTTAGCACTCCAGCAGCCATATCCTCAAAAGTCTGTCATCATTCTGAACTCACTCCAGATGTGATCAATCACTCCCCAAACAGCCAATTGAACCCAGGGATACCTACAGTTGATGTTTTCCACTTCCTTATATGTTACAGAATATATCTAGGCCCACAGGTGACCAGGTATGTGGTGATGGCCACTCCGAGGTAGGGGGCACGAAGATGCCTGCCCTGGATGAAGAAGTCTCTAGTTATGGCTCCAGTTAAATGCTGATGGAGAAACATGCTATATGGTATTGGGGGGGGGGAGTTCAGGAGTTGAAGCACGTCCCATCCCAGTAAATTATAAGTTGTTCCTGATGTTATATGCACCTGAAGTATAGTGCTTGCAAACAGCTGATGGTGGAAAAACTGTTATCTGGGCTGTAGACTGCAGGCAAGAGCTCCCATCTTTTAACGTTCTTTCATTCATTCCACTTCCCTACTCCCCACACAGAAAACTAGATGCCAGTCAGACAGGTCCAGTATCAGCCTGATGGGTTTCTTTATGCGTGAAAGTTGTTTTTTTTTTTTGTATAGAGATGCATTCAATCCACGTGAGAAGGGACATCGTGCGAAGGAACGCAGCCCTGACACAAGTTTACTGCTGTCTGCAAGAACTGAGCAGGAATTGCCAGGTGGAGTCCAGCCCTGTTAAATTTAAGGACGATGGAATTTTCCTAGCAGCAGAGAGAAACCGATGGCTGCCGCAAACAATGGGCACCCAGGACACTTTTGCACATGCTGGAAGCTGGAGATTAGGAAGCACGCTTCTTTCAAAAGTGTGCCTGGGAGAATCACTGGAGCGTGACGCCGTACAAATTGAAACTGTTTCGGTGGAAAGCATGCACCATCTCCGGAGATGAAGAAAAACCTCCCCAGATCTTTCCAACACAAAGGGAGAGCATTTGCAGCGCAATCCTAAACAGAGTCACACCCTCCGAAGTCCAGTGGTTTAAGCTTTAGAGGCCTGCACTATTTGGAGACTGGATTCTGGAAGCCACTTACCTGGAGAGGTAAGATGCTTGTTCTGATAGGAATAAGCTACACAGACCCCATTCCGAACTAGGTAGCCGAGTCAAGACCTTGCATATCCTCACCATAAGGCACAGTCTGGATAAAAGTGCTATTGTTTCCCTTCCCTATGTTATCATGGGTGCATGACAGAATGACTACAGAATTGGGGGGGGGGGGGGGGGGAGATCAGGTATAGTACATGTGATTTGCTAACCTTCTCCAAGAGAGGGCGCTGGTCGGCCGATTTCCCTTTCCTATCAGGACTGGACCGTTCACAGCCCATTCAGACAGCTGAGCTGGGATACTCTAGTCTGAAGATGCTGTGACAACTTATCAGCCCGCCCCATATCTTAATAAGGAATCATCAATTTGCATTCATCAGCAGTATTCTTATTCAAAAGCCAGCAATTATGTTCCTCTGATGGGTGCGCCACCTGCCACCAGGATCGCGCTCTGAAGGCATGCCTTTGTCACAGGGAGCTAGGGAGTCATCCTGTACTTTGCAATGCGGAGCCACTTTAACTGGGCATGGGCAAGGTTCGGCTACAGTAGAGGTACTCACATCACTGGCACATTTCTCAGAAAAGGGCAGATCTCCCGAGGCACCCCCCCTCCCCGATCTCAGAGGTGGAGGGCAGGATGAGCTATCCCAGTGGGGACGGAAAGGAACTCTGCACTTGATCAGAGGCAGCGTGCTCCTGTCGCATATTCCAGCACTAGCTCTGGCATCCAAAACAGGGGGGTTGGGTTGGCGGGGGAGTCCGAGTCTTGCAGCCCAGTCCTAAGCAAGTTTACTCGTCCGTAAGTTCCACCGATTTTAACGAGATCTGCTGCCTGCTACCCCCACCCCCACCCTCGCACGTGCTCTGGTCGGGCCGCTTCCCCAGGCGATGCGCCGATCATCCCACGGGGGACTTCTGGAGAGACGGCCGGCGGGTGGCAGGCACGCATTCCCGAGACGCGGCCACTTCTGAATAGGCAGCTGGAGGAGACACACCAGCCCTCTTCCCCAACTTCCATAAACTTTGTCACCCAGCGACTCAGCAGAGGGTCTCCCCGCGGACCCCGCCCCCCGAGTACTGCCCTGCCGGAAGCCGGAGACCACAGCGATTCCGAGAACGTGCAGAGTGCCGCTGCCAAAGCGCCCCTTCTTCCTTCGGGCTCGGCGGGCAGGCAGGGCTGGGCTGATCCCCGGCCCCTCTCCAACCCCCCCCCCCCCCCCCCCCCCCGCTCTCACCGTTGAGGCCGGCGGTCAGGTTGGCGCCGAGGTCGAGGAGGCCGGGTCCGAGGGCGGCCAGGGCGGCGGAGGAGTTGAGGCCGAGCAGGAGCTCCGAGGAGTTGCCCCCCAGGGCGTCGCCGCCGGCCGCCAGCGAGTCCGCGAAGAGGTTCATCTGCAGCAGCGTCTTGAGCAGGTAGCGCAGCATCCTGCCCGCCCCGCCGCCCCGCCGCCTGTGCTGGCATCCGAGCCGCCCCGCCGCCCGCAGCAGCAGCAGAGGAGGGAGGAGGAGGAGGCGCCGCCACCGCCACGCGAGTCTCCCGCGCCCGCAGCTTCTGCCGCCCGGCTCGCTGTCCCCTCCTCCCCCCACCCCTCGCCGGGCCGGGCTGCTGGCCGCTCCCCCGGGGGCCGCCGCCAATCAAGGCGTCAGGATTGGCTTAATAACCCTCCCGGGAGGGGGGAGCGGGGCAAGCGCCCCTCCCTCCCTCCCTCCCTCGGTCGAGCCCCCCAGGAGGGGGCGAAGAAGAGCGGGGCGAGGGGGCTGCGGTCAGGCCGGCCGCTCTCCCCCGGGGAAGGTCCGCCTCGGGTTCGTTGGGCCTCCTCCGGGGGCTGAAGCCCGCCCCAGCCAAGATTGGCGCAGCAAAGGCAGCGAGGGGGGAGCGGCGGCACTTGTCACGGGACACTTCGAGGAGGGGGCGTGTGCTGGCTGGCCGAGGGCCGGCTCCAGCAGTTCCAGAGCAGTCCGGCACTTTCGAGGGCGCCCCACCCCCCGCAGGGCTCGCTTCCAACTTGGGGGCTCGGCGGGCTCACTTGGACAGCGGGCGGGCGCTCGCGAGGGGGGGGGGGGGGGCAACGGCTCCCTCCGGGGAGGACCCTTCAGCCCAGCAGCGCCACCGAGCACGGGGGGCTCTGCCCGAGGCCAGCCTGGCCAAGGCATCCCGGGGGGGGGGGGGGGCGGGGAGGCGCCGTGCAGGCATGCAGCGGCCGGCTCCTGCAGCGCTGCAGCACTCGGGACGGCCCTCAGTCAATGTCGCCGGGCGCAGCATTTTCAAGCGACCTCCACGTGCCGGCTGGTTATGATGAATCTCGACACCTCTGGAATTGGCTGCATGGAGGAGGAGAAAGAGAAGCAGCGTCCCGAAGAGTTTGCGCGGGGAAGCTGGGGCGGGGGAGGTGAAAGCCAGGGTCTGAAAGGGGAAGAAAAGCTGACTGGGGAGAAAGTCGTGTGGCTTGATGAAAGGAGTCAGGGGAAGGCTTAACGGCAGAAGAGGGTTTGAAGGAGGGGCCTGAAAGAAGAGGGAGGCGGGGTCTGGACAGGTCCCAAGGGAAAACACTCTGCACATGCTGAGGCGCATGCCTTTCTGTTTGACTGCATTATGGTCTGAACCTGAGCTGTGGCTGGTGGCTCAAATTAAGCCCTACTGCTTAATTTAAGGAACAAAGATGTTTGAGGAACTGTATTGTAACCAATGCTCCCTCTAAGCTGTGGAGTCTTGTGAGCAAAAATGCTACTTTGTGAGCTCCTGGCATTAAAGTTGTGAGCCAGCGATTTGGCTGCTGCATAAAGTAGTTTGCTCTGGAGCCATCCTTCCTGGGCTAAGACAAAAACGTGTGAGCCAGAGGCTAAAAAATGGTGAGCTAGCTCACACTAACTCAGCTTAGAGGGAACACCGCTGCCCACCTTCAGTCTCCTGCTAAACAGAGCAGAGCTGTTGGACTCCCAATTGTCTCTTTCAGCTGCAAACAGCAGTGAAAACAGCTAGAGACGGAGGCTAAAATTGGACTACAACCACCGCAGTCTATTTGCATCCAATCCCCTTGATTTGTAGTCTAACCCTTATGAGAGTTCTTGCAGGGCAGTGGGCGGGGGGGATGCAATCACCTTCAATCACTGCTTGGAAAAGCAGATGCTTTTACCATTTGCTGTGATTACTAATTTACTGTTTGTTTAGACTGCACAGAAGTGAAATGGCACCCGCCCAGAAGGTGCATCCAGGTGGCACCTGCCTGAACTGCGTGCACACTTCAGGGCTCAAACAGAAGCATTCTCCCCCCCCCCCCCCCGCCAAGCAGTACAAAATCATGGGGGTGTTTGCACAACAGTCCAGGAAGCGGGGAGGGAGATTGCATTGCTTTGGCTCTTGTTCATCTCTGAGACTCCTATTAGAAACAGGGGGAGCAGCAGTGCTTGATTGACACACAAGGCGGGTATCAATGGGACTCCAAAGTGGTTTAGATCATTCCCCTCGACTCCAGTGTATCACCACCAGGGATCTGTGAAGTGGGTTAGGTGAGAGTATGTGAGGCCCAGAATCACACGACAAGCTTCTGTAGCCGAACAGGGATTTGAACCTGGGTCTCTAAGGCTATTGTCCTTTGGTCACATTATGAGAAGACATCACTGGAAAAGAAAATGCCAGAGAAAGGTGAGGAAGCAGGAAAAGAAGAAGAGTCAACACGAGACAGATTGACTTTCTAAAGCAGGGGTGTCAAACATAAGGCCCGGGGGCCAGAACCGGCCCATCCAGGGCTCTTAGGTGGTCCGCGAGCAACTAGTGCAAGGGAGGGAACAGGAGACTGCTTATGAAGGGAGTGGGTGGAACAACTCCGACTGTGGCTTCAGCATGGCGGAACAACCTCATCTGCAGCAGTCAAGCAGCATGAGAGTGTCTGCCTAGTGCTGCACCGCTAGCTCTCCAGCCTGGCCACATGGGTTTTCCTTTGCACCCCCTTCCCAGCCCATAGGGCCTTGCATTGAGGATACACCAACTCAGAGCTTACCAGCTGCTGTCCTTCATAGAGTTTATATCTCCGGTACCTGGCATTATGGTTTATGGCACACGTGGCCCGGCCCAACAAAGTGACATTTATGTCAGATCCAGCCCTTGTAAGAAATGAGTTTGGCAGCTCTGCTGTAAAGGAAACCACGGCTCTCAGTTTGCAAGATCTGAGCAAGGCTGTTAATGGCAGGGCATTTTGGAGGTCATTAATTCACAGGGCTGCCATAAGTTGGAAGTGACTTGGTGGCACTTTACGCACAAGCTCCCACTACACCACGCCACCACGTTGGTCACGCTACAGTTCAGGATCTCAGATTATGAGGGGCCTCTAAATACATTTTTAAAACTAAACGTTACTAATACACATTCGTGATGGGGGTCTCTTAAACCTGACATCGGTTGGGGCCTCAGCCTGTCTTAAACTGGCCCTGGAAAACAGCCATCGGACACAGAAGAATCCCTGAGTGGCCTGTGGATTCCGGGTGCATGAAGTCTGTAATGATGCAAGCTGGTACTTTAAGGAAGCATCAGTATGGGACTTTGCCAGTGATGACACATGCCTACTAAGCAGATTCCAACCATAACAATTCGCAAGCACCTTGAATTGTATCCACTCTGGTCCTTCCCTCTGCTGCTTTGATAAAAGGGACACAGCAGGACTGTTGCAACCTGCAACAACTGTCCAGGTGACATATGTACGGGGCTCTGAGCGACATGGGGCCTCCTCTTTCTTCGGTGCTTAAGTGTCAGATTGGGAACAGAAGGAAGTCTTGTGCAAACCAGGGTGCTAAAACTGAATTAGATGTTTGCTCCTTTCCGACTGGTTTCTCCTTGGTTAGGAAGGAGCAAACACCTAACTCAATTTTAGCACCGCGGTCTGCACGTCGTTCTCCTTGCAGGACAGCCAAGAATGGAAGTTGCAGTGCTTCTTTTCTTTAAAGATACCCAGGGGCCTGATTCAGACTGGGCCTGTGGCATGAGGGAAATGTGATGCTCAGGCTTCCCTCCAGTGCCGTATCCCTGGCAGGAAGTGTTCCAACAGAGCAGCTACCTACCCTGCTGCAGCAAATATACAGGCATCCGTCTCAATTGCCTTCCCTGGGTTCCAAGATCTGGGGGACTATTTCAGTCCTTAGCTGCACTTCACAACTTCAAAGATTTTCTGTCCCCCTCCCCCTCTTTTGGTTGCAGAGGTGGCTCAATTAAACAGTTTCTTAATGGCCCGAATCAATGAACCAGCCAGATGAACCAAAGTCCTTCTCCTGCCAATTCAGAACTGTTTCCTAAAGAACATTCACTATCGTGCTGCCGGACTGAATGTCCTTATTGGGGGGGGGGGGGGGTGCAGTCTCTCCTGCAGCAGCTCTGGCTATCTAAAATAGCTAGATTCCTGAAAATCTGTATCGGAACAGCAAGGATTCTTTTTCTTGGGATATGTTTAATTCAGAACAGCTCAGTATTTTATACTGTGTTCACTAGCTTGCTAAGAGTCTGGGAAACTGCCTACAGCATACATTTCCCCCCTAAAGTACATGAAGATTTAAACTGGGTCCAAACACATACGACTATTGTTGAACTGTGGTGTGGGGGAAAAAAGCTGGACAAATTTCATAAATCCAGCATCGCTGATTAGGAGCCATGGCTCAGTGGCAAGGCACATCTTTTACACACAGAAGTTCCCAAGTTCGATCTTCAGCATCTTGTATTAAAAGAATTTAAGTTACCAGGTGTTTGGAAATACCTTTATCTGCCCTGCAAAGCTGCCGACAGTCAGAGTAGAAAATCTTGAGTTAGGGGAATCAGTTTGGTCTAAGAGAGCCAGTTTGGTATAATGGTGAAGAGCAGTGGACTCTAATCTGGAGAACCAGGTTTGATTCCCCACTCCTCCACATGCAGCCAGCTGGATGACCTTGGGTCAGTCACAGTTCTCTCAGAGCTGTTCTCTCAAGAGCAGTTCTCTCAGAGCTCTCTCAGCCCCAACAACTCACAGGATGTCTGTTGTGAGAAGGAAAGGAGACTGTAAGCCACTCTGAGACTGAGTGAAGGGGGGTGTATAAATCCAACTCTTCTTCTCCTTCCATATTAATCTAGTTGAGTGTAGATGTAAGAACTCAAATCTGGTCAACTGGAGTTTGAGTTGCAGATGTCCTGATGAAACTGTCCAGTTGAGCATGAGTCTAATGCACTCAGCTGTTACATAACAGAGAAGCTGCAGCACTATAACCAGTGAAAGAATCTACAGGAGACAAAATGAAATTCAGCTGCGTCTTTTGGGTCTGTCTAAGACAGGCAAGGTGGGCAAGAGCTTCTCCCTCATCAGTTGGGGCTGCCATTACACAACTTTGGATGCTGTTCAAAAACGACTCCCAATCCAGCAGAAGACTGGTAGAAAAGTTGAAGCTGTTACATATCCTTCATAAATCAATCAGTTGTTTATACTTAATGCAGTTTGTTGCAATCGGCCTGGCAATAAATCTTCCCGGGCCTTTCTCCTTACTTTTAAGCCACTCTGTGGACTGCATTCTGAGAGCTTCATTACCCAGCTTGAATGTTAATGATCTCCAAGCCCTGGAATTCCACACGGGATGCCCAGTGTGAAAGGGGTGGGGTGGGGAGGAATCACAGAGGTGGGAAGAAGGGTCTCAGCGCAGGGCTGGCAGGCTACAAGAGGACAGCGAGAGGAGCAGAAGCCACGTTTTAATCTTTGTTGGTGTACAGCAAGAGTTACACATAGGGCTGCCAAGTCCAACTTGGGAAATATCTGGGGACTTTGGGGGTGGAGCCAGGAGACTTTGGGGATGGAGCCAGGAGAAAGGAAGTGACATCATTTTGTGATGTCACATCCTGTGATGTTGCTTCCACATGCTGACACATGAACTCATGAAGTTTCCTAATACTGAATCAGGCCATTGGTCCATCAAGGTCAGTATTGACTACACAGACTGGTAGTGGCTCTCCAGGGTCTCAGGCTGAGATCTTTAATGTCACCTATTACCTGATCCTTTTTTAGCTGAAGAGGCTGATACCTCCTGCATGTCAAGCAGATGCTCTATCACTGAGCAACGGCCCTACTGAATCCTTCCTCATCTCGCCAGAATATGAAGCACTAAGTGCTACACAAGTGCTAAATATGATTTTCATATCATAAGAACAGGAGAGAAGCCACAGTGGATTGGCCCATCCAGTACAGCCCATCCAGTACAACACTCTGTGTCACAACAGTGGCCAAAAATACCAGGTGCCCTCAGGAGGTCCAGCAGTGGGGCCAGAACTCCAGAAGCCCTCCCACTGTTGCCCCCCAAGCACCAAGAATTCAGAGCCTCACTGCCCCAGACAAAGGGTTCCATTTAGACCTTGTGGCTAATAATAGCCACTGATAGACCTCTGCTGGATGGGGACAGAGACAGACAGACAGACAGACAGACAGACAGAAAAAAGAAAGAAAGAGGGAGAGAGAGAGAAGGGAAAAAAAACTGGCAGAGGCACTTACTTCCATTTAGACCTTGTGGCTATAATAGCCACTGATAGACCTCTGCTGGATGGGGACAGAGAGAGACAGACAGACAGACAGACAGACAGAAAAAAGAAAGAGGGAGAGAGAATGAAAAGAGCTGGAAGAGAAACTCACCTTGCCAGCCACATGCAAAAGCAGCTCCTTCAGTCCCTCCTTAATCTCTGGGCGGACCTCTCTTGCTGTGGAAGAAGCTCTCTTGCTGACTTCTTAAAGGGGAAATGTCTGGCGAGGCTTTTTACTGCAGGGCAGGCTCTCTGCAGACATTTCCCTTTTAAGGTAGCCATTTTGTCCCCCTGGTGGCCAACTTTGGAAAAGCGGGAGATAAGCACTAAAAATCAGTGTTTTCCCCGCCCTACCGGGGGATTTGGCAGCCCTAGTTACACAAGACATGTTCCTTCAGAATCTCCAGTAATCCGGGAAATTGTTGTTGTTGTTGAAGGCCTCACCAGGTGGCGCCCTTGCACACATCCTTACCTAACCAAAATCCATTTGGGGGAAGCTACCTAGGGTCACTATAAGTTGGAAGCAACTTGATGGCATCTCTCTCTCACACACACACACACACACACACATACCCCCTTTGAGTTAGTCCTCCAATAATAGGCTTTGTTAAGAAGATGCCGCCACCATCCCTGCCATTCCCACTGAATGCCAACTGATATCGTGTGGTGAAGAGCCCTGAGCCACTGGATCCCTAAGAACTGCCCATGCCGCCCCCCCCCCCCAACATCTGATGTATCTTAGCAGACCAATGGTACCGATGCAGAAGACTATCCTTCTATCATTATACATGGTTTTAACATAGCCTTTTAATATTACATTTATTATATATGTATTTTGGAATTTTATCTGTTGTAAGCCGCCCTGAGCCGGCCTTGGCTGGGAGGGCAGGATAAAAGTTTAAGGAAGGAAGGAAGGAGTCCTCACAGCAAAAGAACACTTGGGAATGGGATTCCCCTGGATTTCTAGAGAAAGAGAGCCTTGTCTACTTGTAAAAGGTTTCCCTTGCTCGAAAGCCAGTTGAATCCGACTCTAGGGGCTGGTGCTCATCTCCATTTCCAAGCCGAAGAGTCAGCACTGTCTGAAGACTTTTTCCGTGGTCATGTGGCCGGCATGACTAAACGCCAAGGCGCATGGAACGCTGTTACCTTCCCACCAAAGTGGTACCTATTTATCTACTTGCAAGTTCTTGCTTTTGAACTGCTAGGCTGGCAGGAGCTGAGGCCAGAGACAGGATCTCACTCCGTCACACGGCACTCGGGTCTTGAACTGCTAAGCTACTGACCTCTCGGTCTGCAGCACAGCATCTTAACCTCTGAGCCACCGCGGCCCCTCTGTCTACTTGACAGTTTATAAAATAGAGAGTGGAGCTGGTATATGATCATAAGTAAGCCACTTGCATTCTAGTACTATAAAGGCCAGGAAATCTAAACACATGGGCATGCAGCACAGAAGCTGACATTTCCAAAACTTAGATCTGTTAGTTCCCTTTTAATTTAAAGTTTCTCAATCTCATGGTGCAAAGAAACAGAGTGCTTGTAACTATCTTAGAAACCTGTATTCAGGTGAAAGGATGTAATGTTCAGCCATTTCTTTCTCTGCATCTTTTTCTCCCATCAAAAACACATACTGAAATCAGGATAAATTCCATATACAAGCCAGTACATTTTATTCAGATTGCAAATTTTCTAATCTCAGAATTTGGGCTGCTTGGGAAACAAAACAAAGCAAAAACAAAGCACAGACTCAGTTTTCCTCACTCAGGGATCCATTCTTGTGAACTTGTCTAGCAAATGGGCGAAACGCAAATGTAAAGATGCTGGCTTCAAGGACAGTCAAACTCTGCATCAAGGCTGGGAATTATTTTCTAATAGTCTCTTCACATTAGCTCCCAGAGACACTGAGAACACCCACTTCGCTCTTAGAGATGGCAATAAGTAGGGCTGTCTTCGCAGCCGGGCAGCAGGTCGCTGTTAAGACGCTGTTCAAATTCCCTGCTAGCCAAGAGAGCCAATTGTTTGACATTCTTCATTAGGATATTACACTCCTCCGCTTCAAGTGTCATTAGATGCGTATCTCATATCTACATACTCCAGCCTCCCTGGCCCAAAACGTGCAATGATAGCGCTTCTCTTGAAGGATTATGGATTGCAGAAGGGATGGAGAATCGACAGGAGTATCATATGCACTTACAGATAAGATCAGCTATAAGAGCATTTTCAAATATGACCTTCCAGCCCTACAGACGCTAAGATGTTTGGGGGACTCTTGAGGTATAAGGGTTGCCTAGCTTTCTGCGATCTGCGAGTGCAGATGCACGGACACTTAACATCTATACAACTTTTCTAGTTTCAGGGAGGTTAGGGTTGCCAGCTCTGGGTTAGGAAATACCTGGCGATTTGGGGGGGTGGGGGGGGTGGAGCAACTGCAACAGGGTCCAATGCCATATAGAGTCTATCCTCCAAAGTGGTCATTTTCTCCAAGCGAACTGATCTCTGTCATCTGGTGATCAAGTTGTTATACTGGTATGTCTCCAGGCCCCACCTGGAGGTTGGCAACCCTAAGGTGGGTAGTCACACATTAGAATAGTAAGACTTGAGTCCAGCAGCACCTTAAAGACCAGCAAGATTTCTAGGGAATAAGTTTTTGAGAGTGAAAGCTCCCTTTGACTCTTGAAAGCTTATTGGCCTTTCAGGTGCTTCCAAAACTTGACTCTTGCACAGCTCTTCTAGAGGTTGTACAGATGAGCAGAACAGAGCAAAATGTTGCATGCAGAGCCCTGGCCTGGATAGCCCAGGCAAGCCCGATCTGGTCAGATCTCAGAAGCTAAACAGGGACGACCCTGGCAAGTATTTGGAAGGGAGACCTCCAAAAAATACCAGGGCCGAGAGGCAGAGGCAATGCTATCAAGCCACTTCTCTGAATGTCCTCCATGTCCCAGTGGGAGTTGCCAGAGGTCGCTGTGACTCCCAGGCATAGGCACATACACCAAAAGCAACCCCCCGCCCCCCAACTGTTGCCTGCAGGATGAGTCATTTGGCTTGGAATGAGTTCTTGCACGACCCCCACCACCACCTTTTTCTTCCCTTGCAGTAGTGACTGTGATTGGTGATACTGGTGGCCAGATGACCAGGTAGCCAATGTGTAAGAAGATTCCCTTCCCCGTCTCTTTCCCCAGTGCTTTGAAAGCTTGTGTCAGCCACATCGGAGAGGTGCCCCAAACACTCTGGGAAATGTATGCATGAACACATGAAGCTGCCTTATCCTGAGTCAGACCCTTGGTCTATCAAGGTCAATATTGACTACTCTGGCTGGCAGCAGCTCTCCAGGGTCTCAGGTAGAGGTCTTCCACATCACCTAGTGCCTGATCCTTTTGACTGGCATTGCCAGGGATTGAACATGGGACCTCCTGCATGCAAAACAGATGCCCTGCCACTGAGCCACTACCCCTTCCTTGTAGTGCTTAGGATGCCTGATGTTAGATATCAGAAGAGGAGGAGAACGCTAGCTCATTCTGAGCTTGGAGAAAGCCAAGCTAGTTGTTGACTTTGGGGGCAAACAGCTCAATTTCCCCAAGCCTAATTCTGAATTAAAACTCTGGGGATGGGGGAGCCCATCTCTAATCAAGGCTGCATCCATAATGACTGTGGGGAGGAAAATAATGCATGTTTGTCCAGAATTTGTTGAGTGACCTTGGGACGGTCAGTTTTTCTTAGTCTAACCTACAGTGTTGTTTTGAGGATGAAACTGAGGGGAGAGAAGAACTGGGTACGTCTTAAAGAAATAAAACTGTGTGAGAGGGCAAGGGAAAAAAGAGGGGTTCTCTGGAGGACGATAATTCAGTATTTGAGTTTTGCTGGCCTATTGCTGGCTACAATGAAGGCCAGTGGTTTTTCAGGACCATATGAAGATACATGTAAAGTTGGGGTCATTAGAATGAGCTCAGTCCAAGACTCAAAAGTCTTTCTGATTTTTTGAAGCGTGACTCATGCATGACTTTTTCTATAGCAAAATAATCTCAGTGCCAGGAGGAAACATGTAAAATGTACAGCATGGGCATTTATTCTACAGCAGGAACATGAGCTGAGCCACCACTACACACAGAAACAACCTTCTGTTTAATCACAGCAAAACACTTATGCTATGGCCAGTGCATGGTACTGTATACTGTCTCCTACCAAGACCCAGGTTTTGTTTTTGGAAGAAGAATGACACAAGTTCGAATTCTGTCTACCAATTAATCATCGAGTAAGCTACCCTGAAGGCTGATTCCTCAAGAACAACTGTTCGTGTGTTAACAAACCGGTGCTTTACAAGCCTTGTGCACTAACAGCTTGTGTTGGCGTAATGCACAGGTAGAGCAAACAAATGAGCAGGTGTTGTTCCTAATTAGCACGTGCCCTGGGATATTATTCAACAATGACAACACACCTGATATCCGCGGATATCTGCCAAACCCAGATTCATTGTAATTGATTAGTGCTCAGGTTGAAGAAGAAGAAGAAGAAGAGGAGATTGGATTTATACCCCGCCCTCCACTCCCCAAGGGAGTCTCAGAGCGGCTTACAAACTCCTTTTCCCTTCCCCTCCCCACAACAGACACCCTGTGAGGTAGGTGGGGCTGAGAGAGCGCTTTCCCAAGCTGTCCTTGAGGGAACAGCTGGTACAGAGCTATGGCTTGCCCAAGGTCATCCAGCCAGGTGCAAGTGGAGGAGTGGGGAATCAAACCCGGTTCTCCCAGATTAGAGTCCGTGCACTTAACCACTACACCAAACTGGCTCTCTACGAAGCACCAATGTGCTTCGTAGCAACTGCTCTGCTTTCGTTGACTGAAAAATCGTCTTATAACAGGCATGTGGGGCAACTGTAATATTCCAGAAAGGGGGCCAACCTTTTTCAGCCTGCAGGGACCTTTGGAACTCCTACACAGAGTGGTGGGCGCAGGTACAAAATGGCTGCCAGAGGTGGCAGAGCCAACCGCAAAACGTCAGGGAGTGAGGTCATACATAACTCTAATAGGATGCAGTCACACACACTAAGTAATCCACTCTCAGTGCACTTTCGAACTGGATTTCACTGTGCGAACTGGCAATATCCAGTTGGAAAGTGAATTGAAAGTGGATTATTTAGTGTGTGTGTCCGCAGCCATAGTAACCTTTCAACGTTTCAGGCAGAAGCTCTGTTTTACAGGATGCCTTTTAAAGAGAGCCAGTTTGGTGTAGTGGTTAAGTGTGTGGACTCTAATCTGGGAGAACCGGGTTTGATTCCCCACTCCTCCACTTGCAGCTGCTGGATGACCTTGGGCAAGATGTAGTTCTGTCCAGGCCCGTACCTACAGTGGGGCCCAGCCCCCCGACTTACCACCAAGGCCCCTCAACTGCCAATTTTTAAATTTTATTTAACTTGAGGTGTGTGTGTGCAGGGTACCCTGACATTTAAAGGCCTCCCGAATTAAATAATCCTGGCTACGGGCCTGGTTCTGTCAGAACTGTCCTTGAAAGAGCAGTTTCTGTCAGAGCTCTCTCAGCCCCACCTACCTCATAGGGTGTCTGTTGTGGAGAGGGGAAGGGAAAGGAGTTTGTAAGCCGCTCTGAGACTCCCTTGGGTAGTGAAGAGCAGGGTATAAATCCAATCTCTTCTTCTTCTAAAATGAGCATATTGTTTCAAAATATTGTCTTGCATACACACAGCTTACTTTGTGTCACACGGGGATGATCCTTGCGCTGCTGAAGCAACTTTAAAAAGACCTGCACAGCTAATCAGCTGTCCAACGGCCAATCAGAAGCCCTACCGGGCAAAAGCTCCACCTGACCCCACCCACTTTCTAATCACACTTGATGGGCAACAGGAAAGATGTCAGCACAGGTGCCCTGGGCCCAAGGGAGCCACATGATGGACCCCTGTCCCAGAGACACAGCCTTGTGAAAACATGTACTCTTACCTGAAAACAATCCAAATGGCTAATATCTAAATTCTATGTTCTCTACACCAAACCTCCATTCTAGAAGCACGGACCCTGGCTTGTAGTGGAAGCCCCAAACCCAATTTATGTCATGAAGAGGGCAGCCAAAGTTCCACAGGCCAACACAGCCTAGGTTAATTTTGAGCACACATGAAGCTCCCTTATATAGAGCCAGATCACTGGTCTATAAAGGTCAGCACTGTCTACTCTGACGGGCAGTGGCTCTCCGGGGTTTCAAGCAGAGGACTTTCACATCATCTACCACGATCTTTTAAACAAAAGATCCTTTTAACAAGAAAAGCTGATCCATTTACCAGAAGATTCCGGGGATTGTACTTGGGATCTTCTGCATGCAAAGCAGATACTGTGAGTCATGGCACCTCCTTCTTGGCTCATTCACTACTGGAGTGTTAGCATCTATTGTGATAAACGAGCAGTATGCTAAGGACGTCTACTTAGAATCCTCCTTAGGTCTATTCAATGGGGCTTACTCTCAAGAAAGTGCCTAGAGGATTACACTTTAAATGACCCAAGTTTTCATCATGAAACCTAAAAGTTGCACACAATGTCCTTTTTTAAAGCAATCAAAGCATCGTGAGCTATATCTGTCCCAAATTTCACTTGCAGAGTGAAATGCTGTAGCAGTGTTCATACACCTGTGAGTCAATTACAGTGCAATCTTAAACCATTTCAGAGGGCAGCTGTACTTGTCTACAGTAAAACAGCTAGATAGGAGTCCAGTAGCAACTTAAAGACCCACACCATTTTCGGGGTATAAGCTTCCAAGAATCAACACTCCCTTTGTCAGATACATCTTACACCCTGATTACGGTGTTGGTCTTTAATGTGCTACTGGACCCAAATCCAGTTATCCTAAATAATGATACCCTTCTAAGTCCCTTTACTTAAGTGGATGTAGAAGCGTGTGATCCTGCTTAGGATTGTTCTGCTCACAAAGCTCATGTTAGAGGAAAGGAGACTGGACTATGAACTAAGAAACCGAACCACATTTTTGCCCACCATTTCTTAAGAGCCAGTTTGGTGTAGTGGTTAAGTGCGTGGACTCTGATCTGGGAGAACCGGGTTTGATTCCCCGCTCCTCCACTTGCACCTGCTGGATGACCTTGGGCAAGCCGTAGTTCTGGCACAGCTGTTCTTGGAAAAAAGCAGTTTTTGTCAGAGCTCTCTCAACCCCACCTACCTCACCGGGTGGCTGTTGTGGGGAGGGGAAGGGAAAGGAGTTTGTAAGCCACTCTGAGACTCCCTTGGGTAGTGAAGGGTGGGGTATAAATCCAATCTCTTCTCTTCGTCTTAATCTCCCCCTTCCTCCAAGATGTTAAAAGCAGCATATGTCACTCACTTCTAGTTTATCCTTTCAATAAGTGTGTGAACTTTACTGGCTGAGACACACACACAGAGGGGTCTAATGTTACCCAGTTAACTTTCTGATAGACAAGGTAAAAACCCGTGCCTCCCAAGTTGTAGTCCACCACTCTGATCACTATGCAACACTGATTCTCACTTTGCAGAATGAGTCTGCTAGTACTAACCTTATAAAGATATTGGAAAGAACACAGAAATGTGTATGCTGAAAACTGCTACATAACTTAGTCATTCTAACAAATCACACCAGCATAGCAAAAAAGGAGCAGAATTGGGCCATGTATAACCTATACCTGGATACCCTTGCCCAAGTTATTCTACACTGCTTTATTAACCATGACCTAAAGAGATACGATGTAAGTGTGCGTGCAGGGCTGGCCCCAGGGTTTTTTGTGCACTAGGCAAGGCTATCTTGTGGCAACCCCCCCCCCCAGGTGAGGCTGCCTTGTAGCACCCCCCACTGCAGAGCCGCCCTCTCCATCACTAGAGACCTGCCCACAAGGGACACCTCCCCCACCCTGGCCCCAGTGCCCGCCCACCTGCCCGTGCTCATGAGCTCTCCAGCCCCGCCAGCAGCCACCTGCACCAGCTGGCCGCAGCGCCTACAAGTCTATCTGCATTGGCCCACGGCTAAGTTTGGTTCTTAGCCTGAATGGAAAGCTGCATTCAGACATAATGGTAAATCATGGTTTGCATAAAGCACACTATCTCCTGGTTTGAGTTTCTCCGCCGCCCCATTTGCCAGCTGCGCCCCTAGGCGGCCGTCTAGTTGGCCTAGTGATAGAGCCAGTCCTCTGTGTGTGCTAATTTCAGTGACTTTTGGGCTTCAGGTTCTGGGATAAGCATGCTTCCGAACTCACGGAGCAGCTGGACAGAACACAAACTCCCACTCTGTCACCTTGGAGTCACAAAATCTCCTCCATCTTTTAGCCCATTAGCATCATCGCCTGACAGCTCCCTAAGGTGTCAGAACCGCCCAGGCCTACCCCAGAGCTGAATGAAAAGGAGGCAGGTGGCTTCCCAGCCCCATCAGAGTAGCTCTCAAGAAGGCTCTCTTTGGGAGCTTGAATTTTAAGTGAGCTTTGCTTGTGCTAATCTGTAGCTGACACGTGGCAGACTGAACCTGTCTCACAGTCCTCCTACAATCATGGGCAAATTTCCAACATGTCAAGAGACCCACAGAAAGAGGGGGAAGTGAGTTCTCAAAGTTTCTCCCTCTGCAGCAGACAGCATTTCCCAGTTGTTAGAACAGCTGATGCCGCAGCAAGACACGCCACTCAGGGGAGCCTTCCATCTACATATTTTGGGGTTGACTGTTGAATTGTCACCATTCTGGTAATTAGGGGTCTCAGAAGACAGCCTGAGCATCCAATGTTCATTGTGAGTGGCATTTCAGAAGAGGACTATGGCTCTGCCCAGATGCAACCGTGAATGGTTATGGATGTTTCAGTTCCATCACATCAGCCAGTGGAATGGTTATGATCTAATTTGGGGGGTTACAAGCCTGTGTCACCTGTGAACCCAGAAGTCACTCTACATTTGGCCAGCTGCACTAAATAAGTCTGGTCAGGATCTGCTTCGACTTTGTTGAAAACACTTCTATGGCACTTGCACTGTATAAAACATTGCTTATCCCTGCAACAGTATCCAAGCATCTGGCTGAGCGACGATCACATGCACTGGGCAACATACTAAACAGGGATGTGAAACTTGGGTCTCCCAGATCTCTCCACAGCACCACACTGGTCAACTGCAGGCATCGCCAACTGGCACAGTTATGTTCTCCTATTTCAATTATTGTGAAACTGCTTGGGTCCAGACTGAGGGCATGACTACATGGGTGCACAACCAGAGTTGCAGTCAGACATACACTGCGGGAACTCATATTTAAATGCACTGTATTCACTCTGTGTGGCAAGGGAGTCCAGCAAGTGGGGAGAAAGAGCTTCCAGTTTCCCTCCCACCCTGCTTTCACCAGTGAAAAGGTGACGGGGTGGCTCTCTGCTCCTCTTATGTGGTTCCATGTGCCCTTCCTAGGGTATGTGGAGCCAGAGAAAAGGGGAGAAAGCCACCACCATTCTACTCCACAGACAGTGGAGTAGGAGGGAAAGTGGAAGTTGGGTCTTTAATAGATGACTGGCCCATCTGGTACATTCCCAGGAAGAAAGCTCTTGTTAGGCATGCCCAGAGGTAAACTTGTGTCTTCGGAAGGATTTATCCTGCCCCTTCTTTCCTCTATACCAAGCAGCCCAAGATTTCTTTGATGCTCATTTTTTTTGCTATGGGGAAGATGTGAGAGGGGCCGGGCCAACCTCCCCCTCCTCTCTTCTTTTGACACCAAACAGCTGGATGGCAGCAACAGGAAGGGCATTTCCTAAGACCAGTCCTTCAAATGCCAAGTAGCTGATTCTCAAAGTGGCCATGTCAAAGCAAGGCAAGTTACCTGATAGGGTTACCATGTCATAGGCATCTTGTTGAAGAATTCTATGCACAAATCCAATTCATACAAAGAAATGGCTCCCCCCCCCCACTCAATGGACATGACTGCATTCACTCAACCTGTCAGTACTTCAGTATATACAGAAAGCAGTTTGCTACTTTTAAGACTCTGTGGAACTGTGAACTATGTACTACATGTATATAGTGGTACCTGCAAGGGAAGATGGCCATCTGCAGTGGAATTCAGTACTAACCAAATCAACGTATTTGTATAAGTGGCCAAACCACTCACTCACAAGAACATAAGAAGAGCCCTGCTGGATCAAACCAGTGATCCATCTAGTCCAGTATCCTGTTGAACACGGTGGCCAACCAGTTCCTCTGGAAGACAAACAATAGGGCATAGATCCTGAGGCCTTCCCCCGATGTTGCTCCTGGCAGCACTGCTGAGAGGCTCACCGCCTCTGAACATGGAGATTCCCTTTAGTCCCTATGTCTGGTTGCCACTGACAGACCCATCCTCCATGAATCTGTCTAGTCCCCTTTTAAACCTGTCTATGCCTGTGAGCATCACTACAGCCTTTGGCAGCAAATCCCACATTTTAATTATTCCTTGTGTAAAGAAGCATTTTCTTTTGTCTATTCTGAATCTACTGCTCATCAGCTTCATTAGATGCCCTCAAATTCTAGTATTTTGGGAGGGGGGAAAAGGTTCTCTTTGTCAAGTTTCTAAATCCCAAACATAATTTTATAAACCTCTATCATGTCATCCCCCCCCCCCCCCCATAATCTCTTTTCTAAACTGAAAAGTCCCAGACTCTTCAGCCTTTCCTTATAGGGAAGGTGCTCCAACCCCCTTCTCACCTTGGTTCCCCTCTTCTGTACTTTTCCCAGCTCTGTGATGTCTTTTTGAGATATGGTGACCAGAACTGCACACAGCATTCCAAATGAGGCCGCACCATTGATCTATACTCGACTGACAGGAATTTCTGTTTCCTTAAGTTGTTATTGACAACCCCAATTGTGCATAATGTGCATTTCCCATGTCACAGTTTTAGCTCAGTGTAAAATATTCTAAATAAATAAATACAAAAAGTGCTTGCTCTCCTTTATCTGGATTTTTGATGGCCTAAAAGTTCTGGAGACTGTCTAATGAATGCATCTACCCTTTTTACAGTTTACAAACTGCTCTTTATTTCTTCACTAAGCATCCTGTAGCTACGCTCTGAGAATACATCAATCCATGACAAATAGCTTACTGCAAAGTACAGAGTCTACATAAGAAGTGGTTTTGTAAAGAGACTTCAATGGCAGAACCCTATCTAAGCTAGGCAGCCTAGTGAATAAAATACTGGCCTTGAACCTGGGTCTCTGGCTGGCGGAGTTCTCCGATATGAAGCCAAAAGTGAGCTTGGGAAAGTCAACATCTCTTTCTCTCTGCCCTAGACCTATGACTTAAAACAGGGATAAATGTGACCGCCCCGCCATCTCTGCGATGCTGTGAATGCATGAACCAATGTTCATGGCATTTTTTAATACTGTGAAAAGTTACTAGAACTATAACATTAATTCTAATCAAGTTGGACATTTAGATATGTCTCCATATTAGTTGATGGGTGAAGAAAAAGGTTGACAGCCTAGAGCTGGGATGGCAACTTTTTCAACCAGCAGGCCATATGTGGTGCTGGAAATGGGAAGGTCCAGCATCTGAGTCCTCGAAAACAGGTGGAGACCCAGATGTGACCCTCTCTCCCATGTGGCAGCCTTTAATGGCCTTCAAACCTTGAGGTGTTTAAGCATTTTTTGGGAGTGTGGTTGATGTCGCAGTCTGACAGGCTGATCCCACTCACAAATGTTTAAACAGCCTGAGAGCTGGATGAAAAGCTCCCATGGCCTGGCTCAGGGCTACAATTTGTCCTCTTCTGGCCCAGATTCTGTAAGAATGGCAAGCCTCACCTGAAACCTCCAGAGACATTCTCTGTCACAATCTGAGCTCGAGCTGATTGCGACGTATAATATACACAGAAGCAATGGAAGAACAGATCACCTTTCTCTGATACTGTGTCACCTCCTCGGGCTTTGCTTACACAGCATTTGTAAATGTCATTCTCCGGTGACCTCAAGTTGTTTGCCTGCTTGAGCTGCTGAAAACCAACTATCCTGCTTTCCGTAAGCTGCTATGATAGATGAGCACGTTCACCCAGCTTGCAGACCTGTGCCATTTCACAGAACGAGGTGATAAAGGTCCTAGTTTGGAGACGGGGGGAGTGGTGTCTTCCAGAAGGATGCAGAAAGTAGATGCCTGGTACAACTATATTTTGTTCCCTTTATCTTGGAAACTGTGCCCAGTCTGAGGAGTTCACAAGCTTCTTTCAGGCTCAAGGAAAGATCTAACTCTCTGTACCTGCTCTGGAGGATGTGCCCCTCCTGTCTTTATACAGATGTGCTTGCTCAGCCAGGTGTATCCAGACCACAGCTTGCATTGCCCTGGAGGCTCACTTTTATCGTTACATTCTGAAATTCCATTGCAAGGTGATTTACCACATTCATTTTATACGGTAAATATTTCATAGACTATGTGGCGAGGGTTGGCATTTACTGCATTAACGAAAAAGAACTACTTCTCAAAAGTAGAATTTGTGCTGAAGTGGTAAGACGCCAAGTCTTACCAAATGAGGCTGCCTTCCAGCTAAGAACCTTTCTGGGTGATCAAATCCAGCCCATTACTAAGTACTAATTTACTGATCCAGGACCAATAGCCCAATATCCTGTTCGTAAATAGAAAAGGAAGGGATGGCCTTGCCACTTAGGAGAAGCTGTACTCCTGAACCCTGATCTAAAAACTTCTGGGGAGATGCAGGCTGTGGTCTTCGAAAGAATGGGAACCCATCTAATCTCTCCAGTCTCTGAGGAAGGAGGGCAGGCAAAGAAAGATGGCAGAGGAATAGAGACCTGAAGCTCATATGCAGGGCTTATGTGAGGCCCTTTAAACCAGGATGGTTAAGAGCAGACTCTAATCCGGAGAACTGGGTTTGATTCCCCATTCTTCCACATGAGGCCTGCTGGGTGACCTTAGGCCAGTCACAGTTCTCTCAGAACTCTCTCAGCCCCACCTGCCTGTTGTGAGGAGAGGAAGGAAAGGCAATTGTAAGCCACTTTGAGACTCCTTTGGGCAGAGAAAAGCGTGGTATAAAAACCAACTCTTCTTCTGAATGTGCAAGACCTTATTTGTGTAAGTCATGGGCAGGCGTGTAGCCAGGATTTTGTAATTCAGGGGGGCCTTTAAATAAGTCAGGGGGCACTGACATCACAAAATAAAAAATAAAATAAAAATAAAAATTTTAAAACTCACTTTTGTGGCGTTCACACTCTGCTTGCCTACTTGGGGAAGGGGCAGAAGTGGGGAGTCATCGAGGTGGCCCAGAGAGTGGGGGGGGGGGCTTGGCAGGAAGTCAGGAGGCCAGACCCCAAAGTGCCCCACTGTAGCTATGGGTCTGGTCATGGGGCTGCTGAGGGAAGAGGCTGTAACTTGCTAGCCACCACACTGCCTGAGACAGCAGCAACAGGAATTACAACCTCCAGCCTACCTCATGGCTACTGCAGTAGCTGCCACTACCCCTGTCTGCCTGGCTCACCTCCTTTGCTGCCACTCCTGGAGGAGATAATCCACCTTCCTTTTTCCTCTACCATGGATAAAAACTGTGCAGTAAGGACATGCCCTATCAGGCTTCCAGAACTCTCAAGAATTACTTTCCCCTCACAAGCGTTTGGCTGCCATTTTGTTTTTCCTTGCAATCAGAAATGGTGGTTGAACTCTTGTGAGAAGGAATCTTTTGATAGTTTGGGAAATGGCCCAGGTTGTTTGCTGTCTTGTCTTAATTTCCTCTGGCTCCTCAGTGAGAGTGAGGAAGCTGCTGGTGGGTGTGACGGGAGGTTGCTGCTCCTCAAAATCTGCAGCTGGAGGTGACCTCCCCCTAAACCTGGCTGTACCAGGAGCCAAGTGGGTAGCCTGATGCTCAGTCCCAACAGGGACTGTGTTACATAGATACAAATGGATACGAGCTACCCTTTTCCTCTATGGGCCTAAATCAAGCAGCTTTCTTCAGACAGCGAATGGCATATATACGACTGGCCGTCCACAAACCGTTTAAGCTGCACACGGTTTGTCACCGTGTTGCCAGTCTCCCCCAGATGAGTTCCTTTTTTTGTGGCTCCCTGGAGTAAGGCAACTGCTGAGGCTAGGACGGGTTGGGGGGGGGGGGCACATGCTGGGAAGGAGAGATGGCCTGGCAGAGATTAACATTCTAACTCACACACACCAGGTGGGGGACAGAGAGAGAATTGCCAGAGAGTACAACAGAGATAAAAAGGCATGACAAATGAATGTCAAGAGGGAAAGAGGTACCATCTATATTAATGAGACTTGCTTGGGAAGGGGGGGGAAAGGCTCAGCGAGAATATAGGGAAGGAGAAGCTGTCCAAATAACCCAGGCTGAGCAAGCTACAGGATCGGTGCAGTGACCAGAAGAGGGACTGAATTAGCATTTTGGTGAACAACTGACCGGATCAGCGCTCAACCTTCATGGCTCGGGCAGAGCGGGGGGTCTTTCCCTGAGATCTGATTAGTCATCAACTGTTATTAGACTTTGCAGAGCTCTGCAATATGTGATAATAAGGGGAGATAGTGTATCTCCATGCGGCAGATCCTCTGATGGGAGCCTGAACTCACCACTCAGAGGGAGGCAGGAGATAAGGAGCTGCTATTGAACAGGGTGGGCAGAGGGGGGGGAGATGTTATAATTAGTCTCTCAAGTGCCTGCACTTTTTGGTGTCAGAAGGAAATTGAAATAAGGTTAAATGATTTGTGAAAAGAGAAGCGGGGAGATTAAATCAGGACTTCCCTGACTTCATTTGCCCACACACACCCTTTCCATTCCATTCCATTCCATTCTATCACACCGTGGGCAGCCCTTAAAGGAGAGGGACATGTATGCAGCGTCCTTTGGTTCTGCAGCAGGAACCAGGCGGGACCCCCACTTTATCTACAGTCTCTGAACAAATCGCCCGTTCTCAAGGCCTCGTTCAAATTTTGGGCTGTAGCCAAATGCGCTGCAGCTTGCAAAGGAGCAGACATGATCTCGGGATTCATGGAGCTGCACAAGTTCATAGGGCTTATGGCTGTACTCCCAACTATGGGGAAAGCCTGGAGTATCTGACAGTGGAAGTTTATGGCTTGTTAGGCAAATTTAGAGGAGGACAGCTTGTGTGCGAGCTGGCTTGTACTCAGAAATAGGACAAGGCTGTGGTCCTCCTGAGATCGTTCTGAGAGGGAGCAGCGAAGCACTGAGGCTAGCAGACCCTAGCAAGCACATCCTATGACCGATAACAAGGAACAGAATGTAACAAGTAATCCAGTCAGGATAAATATCCTTGATGTGCAACAAGTTAAATGCCATCCCATGGGCTGTGAGTCCTGTGAAGCGATTGTAGGGTGAGACAAGATGGTGTTAAGGCTTTGCTTCATGGTATTAAGTTTTTTTTTAGACCTGTTCCCATTGGGCCAAAAAGTGTTCTACTGCTTCGGTTTGTCAAAGTCATTCCGAGACATTTTGAGTTTGCTGGCTGCACAATATCCACTCGACCTTTGTCTGGACCAGTTGCTCCAATGTTTCTTGTTGCGAATCAACTCAGTCATCCAGTTCTAACAATTATTTGCAAAAGTTATCTGGATGGTCATGTAACAGCCTATGTGCTTATGAACGTTCTATCAATAAACTTGGGGGGGTATTTTTGCATTTTGTGAGGGTGTGCCTGTGCCTGGAAGTCATGGTGACCTCTGGCGACTCCTATTGGGGCGTGGAGGATGTCCAGAGAAGTGGCTTGATAGCCTGCCTCTGCCTCCCAGCCTTGGTATCCTTTAGAGGTCTCCCATCTAAATACTTGCCAAGGTCGGCCCTGCTTAGCTTCTGAGATCTGATGAGACTGGGCTTGCCTGCGCTACCCACGTCAGGGCTACTAGTAAACTTTGCAGATCTTTGCAGCATAGCTTTGCATTGGAAAGGAGTCGCGACATTGAAAAGGAGTCACAACATTTAGTGCCAAGCAAGATTAGGTCTATAAAGTTTTAACAGTATTGACACAACACCACTTTGTTGTAGTTGCATGGCTTGTTTTAGTTGGTATAAAGAAGTTGGCAGGCACTCTCCTCTTTAGTGGAGAACAGGCCTTGCGTGGCTGCAGCTCAGCACTGAGTTAGGGGTGCTTGAAATCAGTAAGCTTCAGGATGCCTTTCAGGGTTGGATTGTGCAGTTCTGGGGAAATAACCAGTAAATTAAGCTGTTGTTCTGCTGCTATGGGTACACCAACATGGTATTTATAAACTGATGCATTTTAAACCATCCTAACAAGATAAGCTCACGAGAAGAGCCTTGCTGAAGTAGTCTAGTGCTCCAGCTAGTCCAGCAACCTGTTTCACAGTGGCCAACCAGCTGCTCTGGATGGCCAACAGAGGCCAAGGCCTTTCCCTCGATGCTGCCTCCTAGCACTGGTGTTCAGATGGTTCCTGCCTTACCTTCAGTCACCATAGCTAGTGGCCATTGATAGACCTTTCTTCCACGACTCTGTCTCAGCCCCTTTTAGAGCCATCTACACTAATGGTCATCACTATGTCCACTGGCAATGAATCCCAGTTTAATCACTTGATGAATAAAGATGTATTTCTCATTATCCATCCTGCATACATCGCCTATCAGCTTCATTAGGTTCCCCTGAGTCTCAGTATTGAGGGAGAAAAAGTTTCCTCTGTTCCCTCCTTCCATCCCATGCTTAGTTTGAATAAACCACTCTCATGTGGTTTATAAACTTTTCAGTTTAGGAAATAGACAGCTTAGGGGGACCTTAGCTGTCTCTTTCCTAAATTAAAAAGTCTCAGACTCTTCAGCCTTTTCTTACAGGAAAGGGGCTCCAACCCCTTAATGCTATTATGCATATTGCTGCCACTTCTATCTTAGCACATATAGAGGAAGTATTTAACCCATATTAGATTGCAGACTGAAAATAACTTTGCATTTTTCTGTCCAGAATAGCAGTTATTGGAAGAAGTATTGCTGCTTTCTATCACACTTCTATCTCATCTTTTATAGTAAATGTAAAGGTTTCCCTTGCTCAAAAGCCAATCGAATCCAACTCTGAGGGGCAGTACTCATCTCTGTTTCCAAGCCGAAGAGCCAGCACTGTCCAAAGACGTTTCCGTGGTCATGTGGCCGGCATGACTAGATGCTGAGGCGCACAGAACACTGTTACCTTCCCACCGAAGCAGTGCCTATTTATCTACTTGCAATTTCTTGCTTTTGGACTGCTAGGTTGACTCCATCACGTGGCACTTGGGTCTCGAACTGCCGAACTACCAATCTTCCGGTCTGCAGTTCAGCGTCTTAACATGGTCTCTCTACTCCTAACAACAACCCTGTGCAGTAGATTAGGCTGAGTGATAGTGATCGGCTGAAGGTCACCCATGGTGCCATCCTAAGCAGGGTTGTTGTTGTTGGTGGTAGTGGTGGAAAGTGCCCTCAAGTCACAGCTGACCTACGTGACCTCGTAGGGCTTTCAAGGCAAGAGATGTTCAGCGGTGGTTTGCCATCCCTGGTATTCCCCTCCAAATACTAGACATGCTTAGCTACTGAGATCTGACAAGATCAGGCTAGGCTGGGCCATCAAGGTTAGGGCAAGCAGGGCCACACACCTCTAAGACCACTGAAGTCAATGGGCTTAGAAGGGTGTAATTCTGTTCCAGGTGGCACTGCTGTGACATTCATGGCTGAACTCCGTTCTCCCCAGTCATAATCGATTAGCTACATCACACTGTTAAATGAGGGAAGCTTCTCAAACATCAGACTTCTTCCAGTTTACACCAGAAGAGAGTTTTGGGCCACTGCAGTTCTCTCTATTATGAATGAAATGCCTCTAGAATTCCTAATTGACAATTACCCAGTTCATTAGTACATTGCTTCACACACATTAGAAGGTGGTATATTTTACATAACATTTAACCGGATGAGCCCATTTTTCTGAGATGCAAATGAGATGTGTGAGTGCCACCCCTGGGCGCAATCCTGGGAATATTCAAAGCTAGGGCAATTGTGCTCATTTGAATCAGTTAATTTTCTGATATTAATGACTACATTTTAAAAGCGCAAGACAGTGGGGGGTGGAAGTGTAGCATGGAGAGGGACAAAAGAGGTCTCAATGGGATTACTAATAAAGGGAGGGATGGGCTGGGGTTAAAATGATTCATTTGTGCTTGCTGTGATACATATTACAGGGAAAGAGTCTTATATTTCACAGTGCAGCTATCCTCAGCTAAGAGAGAGAAAGGGGGTTAAAATCTTACATTTTCCTGTGAGAAGTTTTCCTGCTACAGTAGAAAGGTACTGCATGAAGATATGAAGCCTGTTAATAAGTTTTATCCTGTTTTTAAAATCAAGCTTGCAGCCTTTATCATTACTTTGGATTTGGAAGTTCAGGCATTTCCCCCCTAGAAGTCTGACATCTCCAACTGTAACAGGAAAGTTGCCTCTTATACACACACACCCCAGTCTCAATTCCCTGCCAAATATCTGCTGTGCACCAAGCCTCTTTGCTTTCTAGAATGCTGATGTGTAGCCAACCCATGCCATCAAAAGAGAATTAAGGCCCTTCCTTACAGAATGTTGAGATTTAACTGCAAGATGTAAGATCCTGTAGGTATTCGTATATTTATGAATTACCAACAGAAGAAAGGTTTTTGATGTTACACCCCATTTTCTGACCCAAGCAGGGAAAACACCATCAAAGGTGGCTTTGATGCATCAGGCGTTACCTGATTGTCAAATATGCTGGTGGCATAATCTATTCTATCACACACACACCCTGCACTTTATAGTCACAACAACCCTTTGAAGTAGGTTAGGTGGAGACTGGGTGAAGGTCACCCTGTGAACTTTATAATTCCACTGGGATTTTAACCTGGGTCTCCCCAGTTCTTGGTCCAAAACAATGTGCATTGCTCACATGCCTTTGTAGTGAGGGTACAATGCTTATTAAAAACTGATAACAATTGTATCTGGGCTTCTTGCTTCATAAGGATGACAAAAGTATAATCATTTTTAAACATTATTTATAATGTTATAAATAGGTTGTCTTAAATGAGTCCCTTCAGACATGGGGTCTATTGTGTGTGGAAATTGAGGAGGTAACCTCTCACCACCCTCTTCTTGCCTTGCTGCGTTTTATCACCTGAAGGAGTTTACCTCCACTCTGTCTCTGATACAGGGAATGAGCTGGGCTGGAAGAAAAGTGCTGAAAGCACTAGAGCACAGTGCACCCCCCCCCCCCAAGACCTGTAACTTCCAATTTAGATATGAATGCATGAACAGGTATATAAATATATATGGATTCTCTCCCAGTCAAGCTAAATTTTGCCTTTAGGGCAAGCCTCTACAGTTGCAAATGTAGAAAGTTGCTGCATTCTGCACACAGGAGCTGTCCATGGTCCTATTTTTGGGGTGGTGGTGAAAAGAGTATTAATGGGCATAACCTCAATAATCACAATGCTTGTTCCTATCCGTCCAGCATGCTTCTTTGTGCCTTAATCGCTTATTCTTATGACTGATTCTGAGCCTTCTTTTTATACTACTGATCCCAAAATTGGAATCTGTAGCTTGCATAGTCCCTCATCTGATTCTCTGTCATTCCCAAGCAGGGGCCGGTATGATTACTGATTTGGAGTTCACTGGTATTGCTCTGTTCCTTTTACTTGTATCGAGCGAACACAGTAACTGGAAATGGTGGTAAAATGTGGATATAATTAATGTTTCTGTGGCAGGTTGGGAGCCTGAGAGCTGCTGTGGACAGTGGGGGGGGGGGGGCAGGTGGCAAGGCAGGCACAAGTTCCACCAGAAAGGAGGTGGGTAACCTCCCAGTTGGCAGAGTGTGGCTGGGAATGCTGACAGGAGGAAAAGGCTGGTTGATCCAGGTGGTGACTATCAGGGGGAAAGGGAAATCACTGGGGTTAAGAGAGGCTGGGGCAGCAGACCAAACACTTCCTCAAAAGAGGCAGGGCAGTTAGTGAGGAGAGCTCCGAAGCTTGTGGTTCAGAGGGGCTGGGAGGCAACCAAGGAATGAGGAGCTGGGAGGACAGCTGGCCCGGAGTGAAGTAACTCGGGGCTTTGGGCAAAGGATCAAGAGAGCAGGCAGTGATGTAACTCTGGCCAGGAGGAAGGCCTGTGTAGCCACCTGGCAGAAGGAAGGAATAAACTGAGGGCGTTTTCTCACTAGCTTTCGCCCGCGGTTTACACCGAAGCTAGCACCGGAGCTTCTGGTCAGTTTCCCACCATTTGCTCCGTGCTCACAATTTCCTCCAGAGTATCACTGCACTGCTCCGGAGCAAATGGTGGGAAACTGACCAGAAGCTCCGGTGCTAGCTTCGGTGTAAACCGCGGGCGAAAGCTAGTGAGAAAACGCCCTGACTGTTACCTTGTTAACTACGAGTCCTGTGTATTGCCCCAGCATGGAGACACGTCCTGCTCCAATCTCTCCAGTCCATGCCTACCTGCCCTGCGCAGGGCCGCACCACCATTTCCATTTCACAATGTCAACACCCATCTCCGACAAAGCTCTTAACTATAATCCCAGGATAGTTTATTTCTGGCCAATTCCTGCTTCCAAATGAGAAAAGGCAAAAAATGAGGCCCATCTATTTGCAAACAGATAGATCCTTGGCATTCGTATCAACCTTTCGTTCTTTTTACATCTCACTTTTTTATTGCTACAGTCAGGGAATCCCTAATCTCATGGCCCTGAATCCCAGGGGAGTGGCAAGTAGTTCCCTGCAGTGATTTTTCCCGTTCCACCCCTTTCTCTTGCTCTATACAAAACAAAGGAGGGAATGCACTTCATTTTATTTGCATAAAACAATGAAAATATGAGAAATCTGTGGGCTTAGGCAATTGGAGTGAAGGCTCTGAAAAGGTCAGCTCCCTAAAATTTGACGTAAGCATGGGATTAGTGGTTCCCCTGAGCAAGGCCATTCTCCACTTAAATCCAAAGATTCGGCGATGATTTTCTAGAGCTAGCAATGTCTCGTGGCACACCTTTGCAATTTATGATGATTTAACCATCAGCATTCCAAAATCATCCATCTCTGGCATAAAGAGAACTAATCCCATTTTAGGACTAAATAGTCCCAAGAATAAGGAACAGGCCCTAACACATTGTAAACCCTGAACACACCTAGAGAAGCCCCTGGAGAACCGTGTTGTGTAAAAAGCTCCCTTGAGGAGTCCTGTGGTTTCATTTCTGCTTTCCATTATGTCATACATAGCTCCTTATTTAGTTGTATTAACAGATTCAGATGAACAGGAAGTTGCCGAGGCCATGTCCATCAGCGTTTCTCTCAGCTGGATGCTGCCATCTGGCCATTGATGGAGGGAAGATCCTTCATTGTGAAGACTTTACTGGAGACACTGCTCCATTATTCATGCATTGCTTCCGTTTTTATCCTTTCTGCTTACTGCTGCCAGACTCAGGATCAGAAACACATTATCTGGATCTTCCTAGCAAGGCATCCTCAGATCTTCAGCCTAATGGATCTTTGATAATTTTTGTTATGAAACCTCTCATATTTTCCATCTTAACTTCAAGTGTTTCTTTTGAGGGTGTGTCCCCTTTCAGGCAAGCTCTGCCACCTGAGTATTGACTTCTAAGTGTCTTTTGTAGTGTGCGAAATCCTGAGCAAGAAAATCTGTCAGTTGCTTACTTTATCAAAGACCTGTCATGCTTCTACAATGCTTAGCAATCAATTACAAAAGACGCATCTCTTGGCTGCAGTCCACTGTGTCTGCAAGCTGTATCCAGTTTCCTTCCCTTAACAACTAATTAGGGTTCAACTAACAGTTTGTCAGTATCAGGGCTCTTCTAGGGATATATCTGCCTGGGAATCAGTGTTGCTTCCAGAGCAAGTTCTGTGAAAGGATCTAATTATTAAAAGTAACTTTCAGGACTGAAGCCCATGCACATGTGTTGACATATCTTCAGCTCTAAATTTGGCTTCATGGGCATTTCATCTTCACTATAGAGCCTTGCTAAATACATTAAAGGGGAGATGAAATAAACATTTATTTTAATTAGTCCCTTTGAACTAGCAGGATTCCAGGGTGTACAAATCCCTTTCTTCATCAGTTTTAAATTAAAAATTGGGGGGGGGGGGAGAGAGATGAACAGTGTGTTTCTGTCTTTTGTGACAGCAGGAAATATATTAATGCTGCCAATAAACTGCTATAAATGTACACAGAGCCTGCATACATGACTGAGCCCGATGGATGAAATCCCATAAGCCACACAGACAACAGTGTCAAGTTTCACTATGAACGGCTTATGAATGGCAAGCCAGGAGCTGTTATCATGTTTCCAAGCTTGATGAACTACCAAGGACTACCTGCAAGGGACAACTTCTTCAGAAGAAGAACCTGAAGATACCCAATAGGTGTGGCTTTGTTCTCAGGTAGCTCATATTTGAACACAGGATCCTAAACTAAGGGCTATATTGCACTTTCCAGAAACCATGTTTATTGGAGGGAACAAAAAATGTATGAAACAGACACGAAATTTATGAAAATCCATTCAATATTTATCAAATTTATATCCTGCTCCCTCTCCCCTGAACGAGACTTGGGGCGGCTAACAGCATATAAAACACACCCGATAAAAACAATACAAAGACACAATAAAGAATCTTTAAAATATAAAATGGTTAAAAATCTATCCACTATTAAGCAAGGCAGGATGCATGGATGGTGAAGGCACAGCTGAGGTATTCCAGCTGCCTGGTGGATCACTATCGCCCAAAAGCCGCCAGGGAACTGAACATCCATTCAATATGCACCAGGGAAGCTTTGTGGCTGGCTGGCGTAAATTCATGTGGCGTGCATCTCCCATTCATACTCAGTGTGTTTATTGCAGCAAACAGTTGCTGTGTGATGCAACTTTTGAGCCTTGCTTGAACAAATTCAGACATAGTCTTATGTCTTTCGTTTAAGATCTGGATGGATGTACCCCTATCCTGTCAACATTAACCTGCACGCAACGGAATCTGACAAGCATGACAGTAGAAAGATGAGCATGCTGTCTCTCTATGCATCAGGAATTCCCAAATAATTTCATGCGGTGAGAGCCACTATCCCCAACTAAATTTAATATAACCTTTAGAAAGAGATAGGAGGATGCTCATTGGAATACATCAAATCAAGGTTCAGCTAAAGCTTTATATGACCATGAATATATTGTCTCGGCCTACCATCTCTTCATCCAGTGAAACACAGTGTTGATCAAGCACTCTGATGAAGGCAAGTCCTGGAGGCTGGGGCTCCAAGGGGTTTGCCAGCATCTTTGACAAGATGATTTGACCAGAGAAGCAATCATTCTGCTTATTACATTCAGAAGAGCACAACTAGAAGAAGTGGAATGCCAAGGCCAATCCAAAGGGTACAGGCATCATCGTCTTTGACTACGCTGACATGTCTATTAGTCCAAAGGCTGTGCACAATAGGAACACATTACTAAGCACTTATTGACCAGCTAGCGTCCATCTAACCAGTGGGTGATAAGAAATGTCTACATCTTTCAATTCTTTATCTTGTTACTCTGTGATGGCTACATTAGCAGACTAATTTCAGTGTCAGGAGTGATGTGAGATAACAAGAGAAAACATGTCACAGACAGGCAAACCTGGCGTTCCAGTTGGGATGTGTGGCAGACACATGTATTTTTCCCCCAAAGTCCTAACCAGTGCCTAGAGAAAGTATCCTTTTCAAATAATAGCAACAGTCATTTCCTTTAGGTCAGAGCCGGGAAGATATCTCATGCAAAACATAGGTCTCTACGCTTCTGAGAAATTCTCTGCTGTAGTATTATGCCAACAACTGGATGCAGCATAAAAGTTACTAGAAGGAGGTATGTGAAACTTGCAAACGTACCCACTAGTGAACCAGAGGTACAAATCATACGTTCCTTTTAAGAAACAGATTTGCAAATTTTGCCAGTGAGGTTTTTTTCAGCTCATTTTGAATCTTATTTCTGACTTTCATTCTGGCGGCTTGTTTATCCCAGCTCATCCTTACACTCGCTTCTCCCAAGATAATAAATGGCTCCACCTCCATTTTTATTAGCCGTGGGCCTTGAAGTTTAACCTGAATTCCCATTTGCTTGAGCATGGCCTGCTGCACCTGACAATGAAGAATCTTAGCTTCGATTTAAGTTTTCTGGATTCTGCCGGCATTCCGGATATAAAGCTTCCTATCTTGGCATCTTTGGGTCTATGTATTATTCATAGACTCTCTTGTTCTTGGGCAAGTGAAGAAACCAAATAAATATTAATTCCAAAGTAATACAAAGCCTTCCATTTCTCCGGCAGGAGCTCTTGTTGCTCCAGGGACACTGGAGGATCCACCACGCAGAAAAGTAGAAATAAATTACCTGAAAATAACACGTTATCAAACAATTATCAAAACAATTATTCTCTGCAGTAATGGAAATGAACATTCAGCAGTACACCGGAATATTAACTGCTGTATAAGGTGACAAGTGGGGAGGTTCTGCCAAGTGCCTGAATTATATGATTTCCTTAAATCTCTGCTCTGAATCAGGCTGTGTCTCGGTGGGGCAAATTCAACACAGACTTGGAAATGAGGCTTTATTACCATGTTAAGGCTGTTTGAAAGAAAGCGTCAATTGAGTAATGATGTGAGTTGGCTCTAGTTATTGTGACATTTAACCTTAGAAGTCAAATGGATCTAAAAATCTTGCTTAGCTGATCATATTCATGAACGCGACTAGAAGCATCTCTATTGCAAATATTTAAAAATATAGAGGTGATGCTCTGTACTCAAAGAGAGCTTGCCTATCACCTATCAAAAAATGGTCCAGCATGACAGAAGCCATGTGGCTGAAGCCAGTATCTAAGGACAAAGGGCTATGTGTAAGTCAACTCTGAAACAGAAAGCATTTCATAGGGAACTGTGACGCAGCACCACTTCTAGGACAAAACTGTAGGGCAGGATGAACCCCACTGCTTCCTTCATTCAGGAGCTGGAGTTCACTTCTGATTAAAGCAATAAAATAAATTTGCTGATAATCTCAAAATCTGTTTGGAATTGAATACAGAGGTTCCTGTAGTGTAAGTTCCATGTGATCAGCAGCCTACCGATTATTGTTTTCAGTTCCATCAACAAGGCTAAATAAAGTGTCCCCGATCTCCATCTAGCCCTCAAGTTCCTGAAGACATCCGACTTTGTGAGTGTGAAATGTAATGAGCTCCAGCCACATAAGGCTCACTCCAAAATGTGTTTGCTCTGGTTACATCTGGCCTCCTTTAAGGCATTCTTTTTGGCTGAAGTTTATCTTTCGGCTTCCATCCCCTTTGTCCAGTCTTCATTGATTGCAGCTCCCTAAGTAGACATGTTCTGGTTTATTGCATAGGTTTCATTTGTTTTCACCCAGTTTACAGAATGGTTATTTTCTCTTGTCTTATCACTGTTTATCCAGATTACTTGTAGCATCTTACCTCTTGTTAGAGTTAATGCTATTCAAACAGTGCCTATTGGGCTGGATCCTCAAGTAATTAAGTTTCAGCTCACAGGCGCAGAGTGTTTTGCACAGTGTAATGTTGACAGACATCAATTCCTTTATATATATGGTGTCTGGAAATGTAAGACTAGAATCTCCAGTGTTTTACAAGAAGCATTACAAAAAATTATTTCTGTAAGAAAGAGGTGTATAATGTTCGTACAGTGCCTAGATCATTGCTGATGGAAAATAAATGTTAAAGAAAGGAAGTTCAAAAAGGAAGAATGAGTTTTAAGTGTCTGAGAATAATATGTTGAAAAATTATGCTGGAATATAGCTTGTTTGAGGGTGGCCATGCGTGCAGAGCCAAAGGCATCTAGAATATCACTCACGGGATTCAAATAAGACAGGAGTCCTCTGGCAAAACTTATCTCAGCATTAGCTTTCATGATTCAGAGCTCTCTTCATCAGATGCAAACTCACTTCTAATGAAGAGAGTTCTGAATCACAAAATGTTATCCTGGAATAAATTTTGTCGGTCTTTAATGTAGTGGATTCTCTCTCACGGGCTTCCCTCAAAAGTCAAGGTAGGGGTTGTGCTGTCCCACCACAACTTTTCTCGGTGTAGGTAATCATGGGACCACTTCAAAAAGCCATTTCATAAATGCCATGCATTAAGTCAAAGCTGGATCTTGTGCATTTTAGGAGCAAGCTTCATCAACCTGGGGGACTAATAGTACAGTACTAAACAGAGTTACGCCCTTCTAAACCCAGTGACAGTCAATGATCTTAGACGAGCATAGCTCTGTTTAGGGTGGCACGATGATTCTCCTGATCTCCACGTATATGAATCAGAAGTGACACCAAATTGATCTACGCCAGTAATTTATATCAGAACCAATCTGTGCTATTTAATTTACACAGAAATCCGAATGGTAAGGTGAGAAAGCAAGGCACAGGACTAGTTATGCCCTTTGAAATTGACTGCACGTTTTCAATTATTCTAGCAGAGGCATCTTTTATGAGTAAATGAGGTGCCACTTATGGACACTAGAAGTGGAGCAATCGCTAAGCCAGATGCCCCGTTGATCAAGCTGGAAATACAATTCAAGGCAGGTTTGCCTTCCTTGTGTCAAGACAGACAAAGAAATGTGCTTGTCCCTTGCAATAAGCTGCCCGATTTGTCCCCATTAATCTGCTCTGCAAACAGCCAGCGCCCGGGATCCGGCTGTGAATGGCCAGAAGGTTGTATTCTTGTTAGTAGATTTATTACGGGAGACATCACAGCTAATTGTCCCTTTATTCTGTGATTAGTATTTGTTTGCTCAGGGTTTTCCAAAAGGAGGTTAGCTTCTCTTGTCAGACGGTTTGCACAGCCTCTTTCCAAACATCTCTCCAAGCACCAGGGTTAGCACTGAGCATGTTAATCCCCTTTGATCCCCATGAGTTTTTTTAATCTGTTTAAACTAAAGGAAGTCTCACTCCTCTTTGCATGCTCTTTCAGACATTATTTCCACTTCATTAAAATTTTAAGATCGACAGTTGACTTTTATCATTTTCCCCATCTTTTCCTCTCTTAGAGATTTGCCAGGCCACTTGCTCAGATGTGTCAAATAAATTTACACATATTGCAACCAACCGCATGGGGGAAGAGTTCATGTGTGTGATCTGTATAAATGAATGAGAGAGGTCCTTGTATAAGAGAGGAGAAGACTTGCCTGTAATACAACAACAAATCCTGTGATTTGCACATGGACCATTCTTGTGTGTTTGTGTGGTCTAGGCATGTATGCCATGTTCACGAGAAGACTCAATATTCGATGCATGTACACATTTTAATGTGTGTAAATCTATGAAAGACATATTAAGACCAGATGTGTTTTAAGGCTTTGAAAGAAATATCAGGCGACATCTTAGAGCCACTCAGAGAAAATATCACACTCTTAAAACTGTATTTATTAATAATAACCCCAGATAGAACCTCAGAAAATGATGCAAATGCATACTGATACTAAACTTATATACTTCCATCAGCTGCTGCCTGAGTCAATACAATACATTTAATTGTGACATTAAAAGACCCGAGATTCTGAAATCCAAATCACCAACCAAGCCTGCTTTCGGCCTGAGTTTCTTTTTTTTTTAAAGATATTTTATTGGTTTTACATTTTTATAATTAAAATAACAAAACTTGTAAATATAATTCCAACATTTTTTCGAGCCTTAGATTCATTTCTTTTCTATCCACGCGAAAAGTTTTACCCAACAGTCTTTCTCCTTATTTCTTGTTTCTTGCGTATAGAGTTTAGATCTTTGATCCATTTTATCTAACTCTGCTACTTCCAGCAGATCGTTTCTCGTGGGCACTTCCTTTACTTTCCAGTTCTTAGCCCATAAGATTCGCGCCGATGTCAACAAGTATATAATTAAGATAACATCATTCTTGTCAAGGTCCGCTGGTAAGATATTGAGTAGAAATAATTCTGGCTTAAAGGTCAGTTCAATTTGTGTTATTTCCTTAATTAATTTTCTTGTCATCTTCCAATAACGTATTGCCTTGTGGCACTGCCACCACATATGAAAATAAGTACCTATGTTAGTCTAACATTTCCAACACTTATCTTGCTTACTATTATAACATTTAGCAATTTTTGGGGGGGTCCAGTGCCATCTATAAAATAATTTATAAATATTTTCTTTATATGATACCGCTTTTACCAATTTAATAGCTTTCCACACTTTTTCCCATTCCTCTGTTTGTAATGAGTACCCAAAATCTTGCATCCATTTAACCATTTCCCTGCCTATAGGATCTTCTTGAGTCTCAAATTCTATTAAGTAATTGTAGACTTTTTAAATTAGTTTTTCGTTGCCCAAAAGCCATTTCTTATCTAGCTCATTCATTGTTAGTAGTATTCCTTGTCTTTTATCATTAGCTACTCTTGTTTTTATTTGTAATTTCTGCCACCAGGTTAACTCTAGGTTATATTCTGCACTTAGTCTTGCCTCTGTTTTAAGCTCGCCTAGGTCGTCTAAAAGATCTCGATAAGAGAGTAAGTGTTCTTTTTTGATCAAGGAGGGTTTTACAAAGGCTTCCATGGGGGATACCCAACATGGTATTTTTATATAATAGCGATTTTTAATACTAAGCCATATTTTCATCAGAGATGTTCTTAATAGATGGTTATGAAAGTTTGAATGGATTTTATCTTTCCCATCCCATATATAGGCATGCCATCCCATATATAGATCGTGACCTTCTAGAGCGAGTAATCTTATATTAGAGAGTGTTACCCATTCTTTGATCCATCCCATTGCCGCAGCTTTATAATAATATTCCCAGTTTGGCATTGCACATCCTCCTTTTTCTTTATTTTTTTGAAGGTCCCCTCGTTTAATTCTTGGTTTTTTCGGGTGCCATATAAATTCTCCTGTCAAACTGTTAATTTCTTTAAAAATTTTTGCATTACTTTTAATGACCGGGATACTCTGAGCCAAAAAGAGAAATTTCGGCAGTATATTCATTTTAATTGCCGCATTTTTACCTAACCATGATAATTGTAAGTTCTTCCATTTTTGTAGATCTTCCCGTATCTCAAGAATAAGTTTATTGTAGTTCTCTTGTATTAAATTGCTAATTTTGTTGGTAAAGATTATTCCTAAATATTTAGTCTTCTTTACTATCTCCATTTTTGTCCGGTTAAAAATTTCCTCTTCTGTTTCTTTAGTACAATTTTTTGTCAGTATTTTAGTTTTGACTCTATTTACTTTAAATCCCGCTATCTCACCAAATTCTTTTAATATCTCCAATAGTTTATTTATTGATTTAATTGGATTTTCCAAAAATAAAACTAAATCATCCGCAAAAGCTCTTAGTTTAAATTCAAATCCTTTAAGTCGTAATCCTCTAATTATACTTTCTGACCTAATTTGATCTAATAATGTTTCTAAAGCGAAAATGAATAACAGGGGAGAGAGAGGACATCCCTGTCTTGTTCCCTTCTCTATATTTATACTCTCTGTAAGTTCACCATTGATAACTACTTTGGCTGTCTGATGGTTATATATAGCCGTTATAAAGGATAGAAAGAGGGGCCCACAGTTTACATCTTCCAGTTTTTTTAGAAGGAAGTCCCATGACAGATTGTCAAAGGCCTTTTCCGCATCTAAGAACATAAGTAGGACTTCTTTTTCTGGGTGTGCTTCATAGTATTCCAGAATGTCTATCACTACTCTGATATTTTCTTTCATTTGACGTTTTGGCAAGAAACCAGTCTGGTCTTCTTCAATATATTGGTTTAAGACCTTTTTAAATCTTTCTGCTAGAATGCACGCAAAAATTTTATAATCCGCATTCAACAAGGATATTTGTCTATAATTTCCTATCTCTTCTTTTTCTTTTTTATCTTTTGGGATCAGTGAGATTATAGCTTGATTCCAAGATTCTGGGACTTCTTTTTTTTTGCCTATGAAATTAACTAGATTTTTGAATGGCAATAGTAACTGATCTTCAAAAATTTTGTAAATTTCTGCAGGTAAACCATCAGGGCCAGGTGACTTTTTTGTTTTTTGTTTTTTAATTGCTTCTACTATTTCATATGGAGCTATCGGTAGATTTAGGATCTCCTTCTGTGCCTCACTAAATTTCTTTCCTGTTTTCTTCGTCATAAAATTTTCCAATTCTGTGGCTTTACCTTCGTCTTTTTTATATAAGTTTTCATAAAATTCCCTCGCTATCTGATTTAGATCTTCTTTCAAAAATTTATTTTCCCCTTTTTTGTCTTTGAGGGTTAAGATAATCCTGCTCTCTCTTTCCTTCCTTAGCCTATACGCCAACCATCTTGTTGGTTTGTTTGCGTTTTGGAAAAAGTATAGCTTATTATATCTTACCTCTCTCTCTATTTCTCTAGATATATTCATGTTGATCTTATGTTGTAGCAACTTTAGGCCTGAGTTTCCAGAGAAGAGCGGGGGGGGGGGGGCTCTCACTGACTGGCAATAAAGCAAAAGACATGGGCTTGTTGAAACTGCCCCCTTTAAAAAGCAGCAGTGCTGCAGGCAGGACATTGCAAGGTCATGCAATTTTTGACCAATCCAGGTAAAAGCTCTGGACTTGTCTGGGACAGCAAATTTAACCTCTTATACAGTCAATATTTAATTTCAGCATGCAGATCTCATTGCAATGACAGAAGACTTTAAATGGAGAAATAATATCTATTTTCCGGAAGGTGTGGTTATGAGGATTCAGGGATCAGAAAGATGTCTACAAACCATCAGGAACAAAGCCAATCCTGGCCTTCCTAGTCAGGATGAATCATAAGTGTAGTATAAAGAATTTCTCATCTTGAGACCCCTTTGAAGTACACAGGGCAGTAATTTGCATGAAAGAAGCCAGGACAGAACAAAGGCTCCACTGGAAATCAAGACTAAGTTTCAGATGCAAAATGAAGCATAGCTTTGGAATATGTCCAATGTGAGCCTTCTTAAAGCAGAAATGGGGGCGGGTGGGTGGGTTTGAATACAGAAGAATCCTGAGCAGGATTCCACCATGGACATTTGGAGGGGCTTAAAGAGCCAGCAGTTAGACTGAGGCCAAGGAGCGGAGACTCCTCACCAGTGCAAGGGCACCAATCACCATGGATTACAAAGGATTATAGAGTAGTCCAAGCTTGAAATAATTCCTCACCAAAAGTGGCTGCCTCCATGCAACCTTTTACACAACCTGGGTTATTTGTTTATAATATTTATATGCCAGCTGGAGCACCTCAGAACCCAACGTGGGTTCTCTTGTTATGTTGCAAATGGCTAATATAAGAACATGGAGGGCTGGTAGGCTAGTGACTTTTTGAGGCTAGTAACTTCCGAGGTGCATTCCGTGCACCTCGGCGTCTAGTCATGCCAGCCACATGACCACGGAGACATCTTCAGACAGCACTGGCTCTTCGGCTTGGAAACGGAGATGAGTGCCGCATCCCTAGAGTCGTATTCGACTGGCTTTCGAGCAAGGGAAACCTTTACCTTTACCTCTAACTTCCCCAAACACATTTGCAAGGCTCAGATAGCCAGACCCAGCACATCAAAAAGGAAAACATGTACACAGGAATAACACTTGTCCCCAGAAATAATGACTGCATGTTGTAGAGTTTCTTTTTAAAGAAAGTAATCACCATACAATTTACCATCCAAGTAAAATGGCATTAAATGGGGTAGAAAAGTACACGCAAATAGGAAAGAATTCTGTGAACCCAATTAAACATGGAATTAAAGTTCACTAGAACAAGACCTAGATCACTAGGGAGTCAGGGTTAGGTCTTAATTAGACCTAGATTGTAATCCACCTTTCATCTTGGCTCAAGGCAGTTTATTAAGATTACTTTAGTGATAAAATTAATCTGCCGAGGGCCATAACTCAGAGATTCAGCAGCTGCTTTGCAAGCAGAAGGTTGTAGGTTCAGCAGCTGGCATCTCCAGTTAAATGGATCTTGGGTAAAATGGCTGGATAACAGCTCTACCTGCAGCCTCAGAAAACTGCAGCTGGTCAACTTTGACTATTCGGGGCTAAGCATACCAATTACATCAGTCAGTGATATGAAGTTGTGTCCTATGTTCCTATCCAGAAAGGAAGTTCTGCTGTCTTTTGTTGTCTCCAAACTGTGACTCCCTCCAGCTGAGAGTTGAGCTTCTACTTTCAACTGCGTAAGGAAATTACAATTGTCTGGCAATAGTATTGGTCCAGTCCAGTACACAAATAAATGAAACCCCTTACAAAACATATAAGGTTTACAGTACTGGTCACTGGATCTCAAGAATGTTTGGAGCTGGGAAAAGTGCAGAAGAGGACAACCAAGATGATTAAGGGATTGGAGCACCTTTCCTACAAGAGCCTTGGTCTTCTCAGTTTAGAAAGAAGGTGAATTAAGGGGAACATGGAGGTTTATAAAATTATGTATGGGGTGGAGAAAGTGGATACAGAGAACTTTCTCTCCTTCTTCCATAATACTAGAATTCTGGTGCACTCAGTGAAATTAATGCACAATGGATTCAGTATGTAGAAAAGGAACTACTTCTTCATTCAGCAAACAATTTAAGCTTCTTTATTCAACGAGCAATTAAGCAGAAGTAGCAATAGCCACAAGTACAGATGGCTTTTAAAGGGAATTTAATGGAGGATAGGCCCATCAGTAGCTACTAGATATGGTGACCAGTGTTCCCTCTAAGCTGAGTTAGAGTGAGCTAGCTCACAGTTTTTTAGCCTCCGGCTCACACATTTTTGTCTTAGCTCAGGAAGGAGGGCTCCAGAGCAAACTAATTGATACAGCAGCCAAATCGCTTGCTCACGACTTTAATGCCAGCAGTTCACAAAGTAGAATTTTTGCTCACAGGACTCCACAGCTTAAAGGGAGCATTGATGGCGACTAAGGGAACCTCCATATTCAGAGGCAGTAAACATCTAAATACTACTACTGGGAGTCAGTGTTGTTATGCCCTGTTCTTTAGCCTTCCAGGGCAAGCGACTGGCCATTATGGAAAGAAAATGCTGGACTAGCTGGATCACTGGTCTAATCCTGCAGGGCTCTTCTTACATTTCTGTATTTTGAAAGGACTGTACAACCTTGTCAATGGATGCTAGAGATTTATTTGAAATGGCATAAAGATGCTTGGGGAAGGGGAGGGAAGATGTGTGGGAAAATATCTGTGGTCCACATAATTGAGTAGGTTTCATTTTAAAAAAGGAGCTTCAAGCAAAAACCAAGAAAGCTGTCAGCATTTTTTAGTGTAATGTCAGCTCGCTTATATCTTTTACAGCTTGCTCTGCTACAGAATCTTTGCAAATAATTCTGCAACACATGAAGCTCTCAATTGTTTCCTGTACATAAACTAATCACGACTCTGGGAGACCTGAGAGCATGCATCTGTAGTTTTCCTTGGTAAGCAGCAGCATACGAGCCAATCTGGACTGAGGAGGGAACTTAACCCTTTCTTCTCCATGCCATTTTGCTGCCTCAGTCTCTTTTATGCTACAGGATTGATATTTTCCCTTCTGAAAGACACAAGCACACTTATAATTGTCTGTACATTTCGAAGGCAATAGACATAGCAAAAACGGCAGGCGAGAAAGATTAAATCCCCCCCTGCATCTCCATTGTGAATTGTCCTATCCCCCCTATTGTTGGAACCTACTGGTAAAAGACAAGAGAAAGACCCATTCACAATTTTTCAGCGTTGCCCCTAGTTTGACCCATACACATTTTGCTATAAGCAACAGGCGATAAAATAGCAGCAGAGATTTGAAAGCTGAATTTGAATATACACTGAATATACATTGAGTTTAGTTGTATAAGGCAGCCGTGGTGAAAAGTGCTGTCAAGTCACAGCTGATTTATGGGGACCCCTTGGGGTTTTCAAGGAAAGACACATTCAGAGGTGGTTTGCTATTGCCTGCTTCTGCAAAGTGACCCTGGATTTTCTTGGTGGTCTCCCATTCAAACACTAACCAGGGCTGACCTTGTTTAAGCTTCCGAGACCTGATAAGTGTGGCCAGCCAGGCAAGTGTGGGCCAGCCAGGTCAGGGCTTAGTTGTATATACTTTCAAGAAAATGTGCATAGGATTGCAGCCCTTGCCTGAGATTCTGTAGCCAATGCTCCCTCCAAGCTGTGGAGTCTTGTGTGCAAAAATTCTACTTTGTGGGCTACTGGCACTAAAGTTGTGAGTGAGCGATTTGGCTACTGCATAAATTAGTTTGTGCTAGAGCAAACTGAACCTCCCTGAGCTAAGACAAAAATGTTTGAGCCGGAGGCTAAAAAACTGTGAGCTAGCTCACACTAACTCAGCTTAGAGGGAACACTGATTCCAGACCTATATTTCATTCTATACTCACCGAGAATAACTATGCAGAGCCTTTCCTCTGTCCAGCAGAGATAAGACCTGTAAGAAACAAATGAAAAACATACCCCTGATAAATAGGAATTAAATGGTGAACCTTGTTATCTTCCCAATTTTACTTAAGGTTTTTCTGACACAGCATTTTCTATGCAGACATTTTAAGCAAGAACAATATAGTGATCTTTGATAATAATGTTGATGGAAGGGATCTATTTCAAACCAGCACCTTCGTGGATTTTGCAATTCAGCACCATGGAAGAACTAGCTATTTCTTCCTAATAACAAGCCACACACAACCTTTGATGCTTTCTACTTTCACCTAAGGGTGGATTGTCCTCTGGGCTTGTGAGATCCTCCCCAGAAATTAATGCAGATGATCCGCTGATATTATTTGCAGGTACATTTTCATGGGAATAATTCCAAAAGCACTATCTCAAAGGCAAATATTATGTTGTGTGCAGTATACAGCCAAAGCAGGACATTGAGAGCCTATAGCAATTCATTTACTAAGAGACAACATACCTAACTTACATACGGATTAGAACATCATGGTTTTTTGGGGGTGTCCCCTCTCAGAAGCACACAACTTTATGAGATAAAGTATGAACTGCTAACTTCAGTACACATGCAGAGTTCCAAAGATCTGCCTCTCACCTCAGTCTTACTTCACTGCTTAAGTCCACGTATCGGGAATTAACTTATGCTCAAAGGATCCCTTGCTAGCACAATTCCAATTTATTTCAGTAATACAACCATGCTTTGCTTATGGGACTTTTAACTGGGAGCATGGTACCTCCATGTCTAAATGTACCCATCTCTCTTTTATGGCTCATTGTGGTAGGAGCTGTGCCTGTCAGATATGAACTTTAGCAGCTGTATAAATATTGATGACTGTAATAATTTGTGTTCTGCATATGCTCTCCTTAACGCCATAGTATAATCCTCCAGCTAGGGATACACGGCATAGAAAGGAGCCATCTCCATTTGCATGGTAATGAAGTGCTTCTGAAGGTGCTCTTTGGAATGGTTAGCCACATAGCCGAGTGGCTAATGGATATGGAGGTAAGACTTAGGGGGAAATTAACATTTCCAGACAATTTAATCAACTCATATGTTTGCTGTTGAGAAAGATCAGGTTAACGTGACCTATTATAAGAAATGAATGTAGTTTCAACTGTTGTGGCAACTGTGGGCAAACTATACCTCCACAAGACAAAAAGAAGAAGAAGCAAAACAAAACTACTCCAGTCTGGTTAAATACAGGAATATTCCAAGGTCAATATTCTGTTGAAAGCTTTCATAAAATAGATATTGAACAACTGAACAATCAGGACCTGGGAGAACTCACATCAAGTTTTGAAATAATCCACCCCCAACCCCCCAACCTCCTATCCAACACCCAGGACCCATTTCACTTTCTTTTCTATATAATGGCATAGAAGAGACTTCAAGAGGCACCATGTTGGTTGACAGCAGCCAGAAAAATGGCACACAAATGCACTAAAAGACCTCATAGATGTTCTAGATATTCTTGCATTAGTTTTAATCCTAAGGCTTTCTGTACCTAACCATAGTCTGACGAAACATCTTCCTCCTTGTGATTCTGTGATCTAAGGATGTTTTCAGATACCAAGCTTACTGTGAGGTAATAATTTATTTTAATGTAGCAATTCAGAATCCCTTTTAACCATCATAGATAGCCTGCCAGCAAAGAAATTTCTGCCTCACTCTTAGGTAACATCCCTTTCTCTGTACATTTTCTTCAGTTCTATCAAGTCTCGTAGGGCTGATATTGTACAGGTACTTTTAAACTCACTATGCTTCTTTTGAATACAACTTTTCATTCTTTTGCAGTCATCATTAAACCAACTATTCCTCTTAAACTTCAGGGAATGTCCTATCAAGGTTCTTTTTCACGTAAAGGGGTCTATAGTTTTAATACCTCATCTAAATTAAGCAGACAATTAGGCACTGAATCAAACTGCAAAATCTTGTTAACAAGATGTTAACAAGATGTTAACAATGTTAAACCCATTATAGTTTGAGATAGAGCTCCAGTGTAATTGACAGACTTTATTTTGATTTTGTGAGAGAGGAAAGCTTTGTGCTGGGATAAGACTGGGAGATGATTACTTCACAAGAAGTCACCAACTTTTAGGAACTTAAAATGGGAAAGATATTCAAGTGGAGCTGGGATATATCTTTTACACTGGCTCCTTTGGGACTCACGTAAGGGACGTCACCGGCTCCATCAACCTCTGAGTAACCATTCAGAGGGATAAAGTTTCTCTGAATTCTGAATTTAGCCAGCTCCAAACCACCTCTGTTCATTACACTGTCCTTAGACTTTCCATTGTACCAAAAGGGGCTAAGAACTGTCATTATCTGAACCTAATAATTTAGAGAAAAGTGTATAATTGTTACTGCCAATTCTTGCATTAAAAGCACCCGCTAGTACTAAAGGGGTCTCCAGAAAATAGGCTTGCAAGTCATCAACAATTCTACCCAGGTGATCCCATCTCTGAACCATTAGACTGGGAGTGGGTGGAGGAATGTAAACAGAGGGAAGGAAGACTGTCATGTCACGCAACTTTAAAAGGAAGGCAATGATCAGATCGTCTGCCACCAAAAGATCAAAAGGTCTAATATTAAATCTATTTTAGATTAAACAGGCTAAGCCCTCCTTGGCCTGGCCCCCTGGGCCTATAATAGCCTATAGTACCATGGAAGGTAGGTTCATCCATTAGCCAAGTCTCCTGAAGGAGTAGAACATCAAGGTAAAAGTAAAGGTTTCCCTTGCTTGAAAGGCAGTTGAATACAACTCTAGGGATGTGGTGCTCATCTCCGTTTTCAAGCCAAAGAGCCAGCGCTGTCTGAAGACATTTCCATGGTCATGTGGCCGGCATGACTAGACGCTGAGGCACACGGAACGTTGTTACCTTCCCACTGAAGTGGTACCTATTTATCTACTTGCAACAAATTCCCGTGGCCTAACCAGCAATATTCCAACTCAAAATATGGAATCCACAAGTCCCAGTTAGTCAAATTTTTGCTACTGAAGTATCTAAAGCTAGCAGCTTGGGAGTAATTACTTGGGTTAATTATAATTTTGGCTCAAAAGGAATAGGGATTTCCCCTCTTGTTGGTCTTGGATCATGTGGCTTCATACTAGTGAAAGAGTGAGTAATTACACATAGGGGGGCATCTAAGGATTGATTCATAGGCTTATCAGGGGACCTATATGGATAATTTGATGATAACTTTTTTAGATTAGTTACCTGGTTTTGATCCTGGTTAATTTGTACTAGTGTGTGTTGGAGTTTCTGGAATCAGGCAATTATAGTGCTTTGTTCTTCAAAGAGTAAAGAACAAAATGACTGAAGATTTGCATCTACTAGGTTCAAATGCTTATCCTTTAGAAGGGATTGCAAAGGGGGGAAGATTTTGGCTTCATCTGGCTGACTAAAGCTCTCACAGGTCATCCCATCAAATAAATCTGATTCATGAGCATGGATTTTCTTAGCAGATGAGTAAATATCTTTAGAATGTGTCCCTCCTCATGAAGGGTACTTGGGGAGGTCTGTAACACTTACAGTGTATGCCTCCCCACACACTTAATAGACTGTTCTTTGAAATTTTAGAGACAGGCAATCTATATATCTATTGGCAAAGTCAAAGCCAGCTTTGGATAATATGTTAGAGCACTTCTCATCAAAGAGAGGGAAATAAAGTATTAAAGCACAGAGTGCATAGATCTGCAGAAAAATAATGGCTTTGTCAATTTGCTCTTAAAATCAAACTTGATAAAAGGAAAAGGAAACTCTGAGGAAAGAACAAGTTGAGTCACTGATACTGCCACAGCCATTGCAGAGGGATAGAACAAAGCTTGAGCCCAGCGGCACCTTTAAGACCAACAAAGTTTTATTCAAGGTGTGAGCTTCCGTGTACATGCACACTTCCTCAGACTCACTGAAATGGAAGTTATCAGTCCATACATATAGGTAGCTGGAGGCATCTAGGTATGTTTGTTGGTCAGTAGGTTTCTGGCATAAGGTGGTATTTTTACAGTAGTTTTCAGAAAATGTATTTCTCGCATAGATTGGTTCATTGTCAGGTTGATGGTGGGGTGAAAGTCATTGAATGCCTGGTGGAATTTGCCCAGGACTTCTTTACTATGTGTCCAGACAATAAAAATGTTGTCAATGTAACACAGGTACAAGAGAAGTATGAGTGGGTGGGAGTTTAGGAAGCATTGCTCTGAGTCAGCCATAAAGATGCTGGCATACTGTGGGGCCATGTGGGTGTCCATGGCTGTAGCATCAATCTGGAGGAAGAAGTTGTCGTTAAATCTGAACTGGTTATAGGTGATATTTTTATTGTCCACATGCCTCCAGCTACCATCCTAAATGTTCCAAATGATCCACTGAATACAGTCAGGCTCTACACTACAGCCACATTGGCTCCAATCCTACAAACTGATTCTCACCTGAGGGATCTACAACACACCTTTTTGGAACTAAAGTATCCACCTGATGAAGTCAGGAAACAGGTTAACAAAGCCAGAATGGTACCCTGTTGCAAGACCGGTCCAAAAAAGACAATAACAGAACACCACTAGTGGTCACATATAGCTCTCAACTCAAAACTGTTCAAGGCATCATCAGTGACTTACAACCTCTACTGGATAATTACAGTTCTCTTTCACAAGCACTGGAGAGGGGGGCTTTTCTTACACAAAGACAGCCCCCCCCCCCGTCTCAAACAACTCCTCACCCACAATAATGCAACATCTAATTTGAACATGGACACTGGGACCAGAGCTTGCAATAAACCCAGATGCCAACTTTTCTGCCACATGTACCCAGACAATACAATCACTGGACCTAACAACATCAACTTCACCATCTCAGGCTTACTCACATGCTCATCTTGTAACGTGGTATATGCTATTATTGCCAACAGTGCCCTTCGGTTCTTTACATAGGGCAAACAGGTCAAACCCTATGCCAAAGGATAAATGGACGCAATCTGACATCAAGAATCATAAGACTGAGAAACCTGTAGGAGAACACTTCAGCCTTCCAGGACATTCAATGGATGACCTCAAAGTAATAGTTTTCTTGCAAAGGAACTTCAAGAACACACTGGAAAGGGACACTGCTGAATTACAAGTTATTACAACACTCAGAACAACCTCCCAGTACTTAACAGGGATACTGGTTTCTTATCTCACTACATATGCTAAACTCATTCAGTCCTTACATCGGTATTCTCTCCAAGAATAGTTATACATCCTCTTTATTTTAATGTATCTCTTATTTGGAATAGTGGTTGTAATGTAATGCAAAGAATATTAGAATGGTAGATTGAAATGTATTTCTCTAGTCTGGTGACAGAGGAGATATAACACTGCACCTCAAAGAATAGGATGTTGTTAGTTACCTCCATGCTTGAGAGGAGATGGATAGAGCGTAACAACAGGGTCTCAGTTAATTACTCTTATATGGACTGATAACTTTCATTTCAATGTGTCTGAGGAAGTGTGTGGGCATACGAAAGCTCACACCTTAAATAAAACTTTGTTGGTCTTAAAGGTGCCACTGGACTCAAACTTTGTTCTACTGCTCCAGACCAACATGGCTACTCACCTGAATCTGTCTCATTACAGAGGGGTTGCCAATGGCGGTATTAGCTGGCTGCTGTAGTAGAACACCTAAGGAATAGCACTTTTGTATTTGTGGCTCTTCTGTTACCGAGGATCTTCCCCATTATAATCTTGAATGCTTGATGTATGCCCAACCTAGGTTAAAATTTCTCTCTTGGACTTTATTGGACTTACGTTTTTATTCAGACTCTGAGAAGATTGTATTCTTGTTAGCTGATTCTGATGCCAACATATCTTACAGAATGGCTTTATATGCTTTGGCTGCAAAGAAAATATGGGCCAACACTGTTCTTAATGGGAACTAATTAATATTGATCTTAGTGGACACCTTTTGATTCAATTTATTGCCTATATTTTCGGTTTATTTCATTCTGATTTTATGGTTTTACCCTAAATTTTACTCTATTTTATACCAATATCCATATTTATAGCATTCCTCTCTGTTGTTATCTTTGGATTGTAATGCCCTATGGCTAAATACAAATAAATTTCATTTCATTACAAAGGGGTGTTGATCTGTTGCAGAAGAACTAGATAATCTTGTGTTCTCTTTAAAAATAACACCCTCTTAAAGCAGGGGTGTGCAACAAATTGTCCAGGGGACACATGCAGCCCACCAACATATGTAATATGGCCCCTGGCCCCAACTACTGAGGCTGCAGTCACACTGGAGGCTTGGCACGATCTGGTGGCATCTCTATTTGCGGCGGTTTAAATCATTGCAGGAAGGGGTGACCAGACAGCACAACCTAAAGCAGCTTCATCATGTGCTTGCACCATGGTTGACTGTTCAGATTATTGCTGCTGGTGGCTTTTTTAAAAAAGTTGTCTTTTGCATATGTGCATTACTGCTTATTTGAAGCACCACTCTGTTTTGACAGCTGGAGGAGGCTGCCACCCCCTCTGGAAAAAACTTCATCTTTTTAATTAACCCCTTCCCCACCCTGTGTGCTGCAAAGCTGTAGGCAGAGGAACCGACATGAAAAAATACAAAGGAGGCTTCTCAGCCATCCCTCCTCTCCCCCTTCTCACCTTAGAGAACAGCTGAAAGCTTGCTGGTGTACACGAAGATGCAGTTATGAACACATCGCTAACAACAACAACAAAAGAAACAAAAACGGAACAGAGTGATCAGACTTCCCAACTAGGTTGAGCTTGCACCAGGGGAATTCAGACATCTGGAAATGCAGGGCGAAAGCACTGATATTCATAAACACTGGACTTTCTCCGGTGCCTGATTACTCCCACTTCCAAAGCAGGGCAGAACAGGATGGCAACAATTGGGGCATGGAAGGTAGATGTTGCTGTCTCATCGTGTGCTTTAAATCCACAAAGGTACCACAACGATATTGGTGCAAACTGCTCATGTGACCACAGCCTAAGTTGGTGACTTAGCAGGCATTGCTGGACTTTACGCTCTCAGTTGGCTGCAGCTCTGAGCAGTGGTCAGCTGGGTGTCAATGAAGCAATACTAGCAGAGATGGGTAACACCTCTTAGGCAAACTGCCCATTGGCACAGACCCACAGGGCACTTTTTCCATTAAAGTACTAACTAACAAAGCAGGATATTGGATTTCAAATAGTAAAACTGAGCAGAGCTTGAGGAGTTAAACCCCTCTCTTCCTTCCTTCCATAGCCCCAACAGAGACTGAGGTTGCAAGAGTCTGCAATCTAACTCTAAAAAGAGATGGTGGTTTTCATCTAGTCCACTTGAGCCCTAAATGTTGACAAGTCCTCAGAATTCCAAACCCTAAAACTCATGAGGCACGGTCTGATGATGTCATGGGATGGGGCCTGGCGATACCATTCTTTCACATCATCATCTGCTTAGTTCCAGTCAAGGCTGATTTTGCTCCATGTCACTTACTGTCATGTCATTAAAGACTCCATAGGTATTGCCTTTGGGGAACTGAAACAAAAGCAGTCATCAACAGCCACTGGCCCCCTTCACTCACTCACTCACTCACTCACTCACTCACTCTTCATCTTACCAGGAAGGAGGTTGCTGATACCATGGGAAAAGACGCACACAAGTGCCCCCAGCCACATTGTCATGAAATCCTTAGCAGCATCTACTTTGGTGATGGAGAAGCAGCTCCTATGCTGCTGGGTCTGCCTGACTGAAGGGGATTTCGCTTGAGTTGTTACGGAATGCTTATGAACATTCTAACTTCCTAGACATTTCTGTTGGGGCTATTGGTTGGAAGAGGTCAGCAGACATACATGCAGCACTATCCGTGTTACAAGAAGTGCATGAATCTGTGTGTGGGAGTGGTGAGTAGCACATGTATATGGATATTGTGTGAGAGTAGTACGAATGTGGCTGTGGACACGCGCATGAAGGAATAAGACAGAAAAGGGATTAATACACATAAAAGCACATCTGTGAACACAAATTAATCATGGCAGTACAAAGTCAGGAGGAAAAAAGCCAGAGCTGAAACTAGGTGTCTACTGGCAAAGATATGGAAAATTATAAATTAAAAAATCAAAGACTCTGATAGACTGGCAGCAGGAGGAGGTGAGTGGCAATAGTTAGATGAAAGGAGTTGTCTAACTTTTGTCCAACGTTTCATTGCCATTTAATTGCTAGTGTCAAGGAGCCTCAGAGTAAGGCATGTTCCTGTTCTGTGGAATACTGATCACAGGGAATGCTGGTACTAAAATGAGGAGTAAAGTGCAAACCAGAACAAGGCACAGAATCATATACAGTCTGCAAAAACTGACTATTGTGGGGAAGGGGCCTGAGGAAGATGGCATCAGGCTAGCACTGGGTGCCTGTTCTGCTCCTGGCCTTCTCTTTTATTTAGTTTATTTAATTTAGTTTAGGAATAAATATTATAGTGCCAGAACAGGAAGAAATCTGGACAGACAGCACTTTTATCACATTATGTTTGCCAAAAGGGCGATGCGATGCAAAATCTAAATGCACCATAAATGCACATTTCATTTTAAGCATTCCCCCCTCATCCTATCCATCAAACTGACAATTAAAATTTCTGGTGATCCATGCATACGAAGGAGTATAAATTCTAAGTGATGGGCTGTGAGAAAACGAAACTTTTAATGTAAGTCTCACAAGATAGCAAAGGCAGCAGCCACAATCTTGTTTTAGGGAATGAGAAAAGCAAACAGTACTTTTCAAAAAGAAACAGCCTGGTTGCTTATTAAGGCAGATTTGTTTGACACAGTTTTGCATATACATGCCACTCCTATGCATAGATACATTTTTTGCATACAAATGACCATTCTAATGTGTTTGACTGCCTGATGCAAACAAACACTGGCTTCCCAGTGAAAGCTGGAAACTAAAGGTTTAAGAACATGAAGACTTTAAACAATTAACAAGCAAATCAAAGCAGTAATCTAGTTTGAACTTTACTTGAACTTTTAATCTGCTTGGCTGCTTCTACCATGGGATTTCCCCCCACATGAAGTGCAAGATCTAGTTCAAAAGGGGGAGGGTTGTAGGGTGGCTGCAGGCAGAGAGTCCGTGTGGATGCTCCACTAACTAACCACTACAAGGAAGGGGGTGGAGATACGCACTGCTTCCAAAAGGGTGCGAGGCTATTTGCTGCCCTGTACCATTCCTCCCCTTTTAGCCCCTACAGCAAGGCTGGGCTGAGGAGGATTTGGGAGGGCTGGGGGGGGCTGGTGTGAGTGGCAGCAGTGAGTAGAGATGCCATTCCTACCCTTTTTGCTGGTAGTGCCATGAATGGGGCAAGTTTTTGCACCTGCAATTGGCTACTGCATTTGTCATTGTGTCTTTGGGGGAGGACTGTAGCACTAGCCTAATCAATTTTTTTGGCCAGCCACCAGGAGGAGGAGGAGTTGGAGTTGGATTTATATGCCGCCCTTCACTTGGGAGTCTCAGAGCAGCTTACAATCACCTTCCCTTCCTCTCCCCACAACAGACACCCTGTGAAGTAGCTGGGCTGAGAGAGCTCTGAGAGAACTGTAACTGATCCAAGGTCACACAGCTGGCTTCATGTCGAGGAGTGGGGAATCAAACTCAGTTCTCCAGATTAAAGTCCATTGCTCCTAACCACTACACCAAACTGGAGAAAGTGCTAGTTGGCTAAAGACTGCGGAATGCATGAATAATGGCAAGGGACAAAACAGTGTAAGGAGAAATTACTGAAATACAAAGCCTTGTGCTTTGAATGACTACATTTGGAATGTAAATCCTTTTCAGACCAGAACAATTAGCATATCCTTAGGGAGACCCTTATAGTCTCTTCCTCTGTTGACTGTTATCTGCTCAGCTGTCTGAAAAGCCATTGGTTTGAATATTTACACATACTGGTATGTATGTGGCGTGTGACTCCTTAGTATATGTTCACATGGGCTTTTTTGTCAGGGAGGGCTACTCTCTGTTAATAAAATGGCCCAACAACAAGAGAAAAAAAGCCTAGCAAGGAAAGTCCATGTTAAAAGAAGTAGACATGGAAAATTGAAAGAGATGTGAATTGGCAACAGAGAAAAATGCCACAACAGGAGCTTGGGCTTCCTATTAATGCAGAGTGATGATTCTGACTTGCTTCCTCCTCCTGCTGCCCAAGTGGGGGGAGACTTTCAGCTGAGGTTTGCTGATGGATGAGACAGTAGGAAATTGTCTGCAAATCCCCACTCCACTCCAAGGTATTATGGGTCAAGATAGACTTTCAAATGAGAGGCATACATAGATTTAGGATGGAAATGTTCCAAAGGGTGATCTGCATAGGTTGTTACCTGTTAGCACAAGTATCTTAAGACAGTGTGTGAGCCCTAGTTTTCAAAGGGGCAGAATACTATGTGTGTGACAGAAAATATGCAGCTAAGTTTCTGTAATGTTTAGAGGCAAAGCAAAAGTCTTCGGCTGAGGACAGACTGAGGATCTGTCCTGGAACAGCCGCGGGACCGAAAGCTGCGCGGGAAAAGCAGCCCGGGGCATCCCGTTCACACTGGCTGCAACTTTCCCGGGGAGGAGATGCGCGGCTGCCGGCTGTTTTGGTGCAGCGATGCACATAGCTGCAGCAGCCGGAACAGCCCATCCACTCTTCCGGCAGTGTGTGCGATGCACCATCGGCATGTCCACACCCATAGGAAGCGGCAGCAACGCGCACCCAGACGCTGGAGACCGGTCCCCGGGGTCTCCACCTGAAACGCAAGGACCACACTTCAGGCACGGGTGAGTGCGGGCAGCGGGGGACAGCTGCGGCTGTCTGGATGGCCTCTCTGCCTCCACTTCTAAAGCAGAGGCACAGCGGGCCACATTGCCAGTCTGTCCTCAGCCTTCAGTAGGATTTGAAAAGTGCCAAACTCTCAAAAGCCCGACAGATGTTGTCATTCAGCTGGCATGAGAGGCATGGGACTGAAGATCAGCCATGAAGTAAGAGAACATGAGTTTGTCTCTCATTTCCTTCCCCTCCCCACACCTTTCTTACATTACATAATCAAAAACTGGGTTTTCAAAACAGAAAACAGAATTACTACACTTTTCTGGCTTAGTTTCTCCTGTCCTCAAGAAGGGTAGCCACCTGAGCTGCTGGAGAGGCTCTGGAACCATGCTCAAAGAAAAATAGAACGCACCATATTTTCAGGGTTATTTTCCGTGTGTGTGTAACAAAACCAAACCAAAAAACAACACATTTTCCAATGAATGAAAAAATGTCTCCAACTGAAAGAAAAATTCAATATTTATGAGATAACTCAATGAGATCATCCTGAGTTTTGGAGTTGGGTGATATCAGTATCTTAAAGGCATCCTATAACCTACTTGCCTCAATCCTGAATCAATATCTAGTGCCCAGTGGATGATGGAAACAAGGTGAAATTGAATCCACACAAGACAGAGGTGGTGCTGGTTGGGGAAGCTGTTGTTCTAAAGAGGTTGAGCCCAATGTGTTTGGATGGCATCAAATTGATGGTTGGATCAAGTGAAAAGTGTAGGGATCCTCTTGTACCAATACTTGCTTTTCAAAGCTCAGGTTGCAGCAGTTCCTAGAAGTGGTGATGCTCAAACACTCACCTGTTTGGGCCCACATTGTGTTCACCAGTCATGGACAGGGAGCTGATTTTTCAAAGGACTGTTCAGCTGACTGTCCAGCAGGTTGCTTTGACTATTCCTTCCTAAAAGTGCAATGGACTTTTCAGATGTGTCCATTCTCACACAGCCCGATTGAGTGCTACGCCCCACTTCCTTGCTGTGCTGCTGCTCTGCATGGCAGGTAGTGATTTAAATAAAACAGTTAAATCAGTCCCAAGTCATATACATCTGTCATAAAGAAATGATATATTTTAACTACTGTTTGATGTTTGTTTAAATAGTCCTTGGCGGCACTAATTGCTGTTTATCTGTTTGGATTGGCAGTGTGTTCATGCATGCACAATTTTCACAAAAAAACAAATGCAAGCCTTTTTGGCAGGCATTCGAGTCTATCAGTGCCTAGCTACACAGGGTCAGTGATTGTCTGATTGATGTAAATAAGTCTGATTCTTAAACATGTTCCCCGCGAAATTCATGGCATCACTAGCTAGGAATACCGTTTACCATCTACATTTAATTCTTCTGTCTCTTGGTCTCTCCCAGTCTAGCTGTGCTGATGTATGCATCTCTAACTTTCAGAATAGATTACAGTAACATGCTCCATATGCAGCTGCCCGCATGAAAATAACTGGGAAATTTCATCTTTCAGCAGCCCACCCCCCCGAGCTGGTATTGAACAGTGCTTGTGCATAATACAACAGTTGGATGGGTTGCCCATATTTCCAAGAACAATTCAAAGTGCTGTTTTTAATTTTTTTAGGTTTTGTGTTGCTAATTAGTATTTGTGGCAATGGGACTACCCAGAAACTTGGGGGGGGGGGGGCTAGGACTCCAGAGAGGAAAGACCAGCAGGCCTGATGGCCAGAGGGGAGAGAAGGAAGTCTGAAGATATGTAGGCTGGGTGTTTTTTGGCCAAGTGTGCGCATGTAGCAGCAGTACACAGAGAGGGCACACCCTTTCATCTCAGACAAGAGTGGGACCACAGATGAGGTGAAAAGGCCTGGGTTTTGGGATCAGGATTGAAAGGAAGCGGTCCAGCATAGTTGGGCAGTGCTGGACTGATAGAGAAAAGTGAAGGCAACACATGGAGCTGGGAGTGGCGCTAACTACCCTGAGGATAGAGGGTGGAAACTCTGGATGACCTCGACACAGAATGTAGCATGGCCACTTGACAATAAATGAGGAATTCGACTATTTACCTTGAGTCTCATCACTAGTCATGAACCCTGGGGCCACACGCAGCTCTACAAGCACCACGTCCTACCAACCCCTTCCAAGGCCCCAGTCACAGTATTATTACGTAATATTGTATGTTCAGTAACAGGCTTAAAACCTGCCTTAAGGGTAGCTATTGTGAAGCTGCTGTGCTGGAGTTTAGTAGCAGATTATTATTATCACTGTTATGGTGAAATCCTTTGTACGTGGCAGCAAGTCTCAATGAAGAAAGCAGGACTGACTTCTGCGTAAACCTACCCAGTGCTGTTAGTCTTGGTCTTGATAAAACCCAAGAGTACTTTAATTACTTCATTTATTCCTTGCCTTTCTCCCCGATGGGAACCTGAAGTGGCTTGTATCTCAGCACAGAAGCAGTAGAAGTTTATGTGCTCTGTTCAAGTCGCTTTGCCAATTCACTGCCACTTTGAGAGTTGTCCACCACTCTGATGGGATCACTTACTTGTACTTTTCTTATGTGTTCTGCATAACCATCTGCTGACTGCTTGGACCTTTGGGTAACAGTCACCTCTACTGTTTGTGCCTGCCAACTGAGGTTTGTACTTCAGGTATCTTGCAAAGTGAGCTCTAGCTCACAAAAGGCTGTGGACAATAAATTAAAGCCTTTCATATGCCACTAGATTCTTTATTGTTCTGGATGGAGTCACTCATGTTCCAATGCAGAAAAAAAATAAGTGCCATTCCATTCAGGGAATATCTGTCCATACTTCTGTAGACCATCAGCAACTCCAGCTGATGCATGAAACTGCTCCGCCTTATTGTAGCAAACAGCAACATGAATTCTCTGTCCAAGAATTCCAAATCTGTTAAGTCTCACCACAAATGGGTCAAATTTAGGTTTCATTCCCATAGGCTAACACTTCTTATCAGCAGGATGCAAATTTTCTTATGTGCTTTCCCTTTACCTTGCAATTCTCTCTTATAAATGGATGCCATGCAGAACGTTCATGCCTACCCAGGTTGGTCTTATGGCACTGTCTAGGGACCAATGATAGCACTCAACATAAAAGGACCTCATACACTGGGGATTCAAATCCACATCTCTGTTTGCAATAGAATTAGATAAGCAGGTGCTGGACATGGAAAGTTGGAATATACTATGTTAAGACTCATTACTGGAGCTTCTGAATAAGGAAGAGCATCAGTCTATATTCCCTGTGGGGTCTTGATCTTTACATATAGAGAACACGAAGATCAAAAGACAATGATACAATGGATAAGGTAATATTAGGGAGCAGGAAGGGAAGCAGAAAACCATGGATATTTATAGACTTAAGAAATAAGTCATGAGCACCATTGTTAGATAACTGTCTTTTTACATTTTAGCATACTTTCACACAACTTGTTTTGCCAGCAGGACCATCAAATCTTAATCAATAACTATAGGTTTAATGATATAGGTTCTAAGGGTCATCTCAGGACACTTACAGTGCACTCCTAAGCAGTCAGCAGTTATTAGTTTTCAGTGGACTAAGAAGGGTGTAATTCTGTTTAGGATTGCACTGTTAGCTATAAAAATCTCAGGCTGTTGGTGCTAACAATATGAAGGAAGAGGTCCTTTGCCTTGCAGTTCCCAGAGCAGTACTGATATATCAAAAGGGATGAATACACAGCAAAAATTCCATGTTCTTTCTATGCATGGGAAACAAATACAGTACAATTCTGCATCTTTCAATACAAATATAAAAGCTATCTTAGCAAAGACAGTTGGCAAAGGCCTTGCTTATTTGGAGGCCATTGTCTCAGAGCACTGGCTTGGCCTGGAGACCATGTGTTCTCTAAATTAGTGGCTTGGGGTTTATTAACATCCCATTTTCAGCTCTTTAATACAGACTTTTCTAAAGATCATTTATCACTCCACCCTCCCTTTAGGTCCTCAACATCACCAGCAGCTGGGTCACCTGGGGGAGGGCAGGGATGTTTGTCCCAGAAGAGAGGGAGATTGCAGGTTTAACAGGTAGTGGCTCATGTGTGAATCGCTAGCTTGGGACTGGAACATCATTGGGAAGGGTGGTTTCAAAGCTGTGCTTAATTAGGTGGAAGGAGTGTTTGCATGGCCACTAATAGTGGATCAGAGGGATAGGGAGCTATGACTGACTGCTATACAAAGGCAGCCAATTACTTGCATGTCTGCATTATGTATTAACCCATCTGGGCCAGGGATATTGGCTTTGAAAGGAAGACAAAGGAGGGGGTGTGTCAATGATCACACACCAAATTATAGTGTCTATGCCCTATTGTCCAAAAATAAGCAATTCGTAGCCCGGTCGGCAGAAATTATAAACACCCTGGGACACAGATCTCACTGCATCCCTGCACCCCGGCACGGAGATTCCTGCCTTCCTGGGGCCTATTTGTGGTAAGCACTTCTTTGTTTGTTTAAGAAATTTGTCTGCAAAAGTGAACAGTCCTGATCCCTTCCCCCAGGTGCTCTCTCAGAAAGTCAGAAAAGAAAAAGACAGCTTGGGGAGACAGGGAAACATGCAATTAAATGAGTATTGAAAACACACATACAAACTCACTTTTTTGAAGATAATCCATTAACACCCCCCCCCCCCAAAAAATTGAATGTGCACATTTCATTTCAATACAATATATCATGATACATCAGCATCACAAGCTGGTTCAAGACCCTGAACTCTATCAGAAGAGTTGTCTATTTGCTTACCTCATATACTCACCAGCTATGATGCCCTGTCCACTTCCCTCCCTCAGAGGCAAGATTTTCCCTCTGTTTTTCTTTGCCTTTACTGACTGAGCCCCCCTAGTAATGTGTTTTCTGTTTTGCTGAAGAATTCTGGCTGTCCCATCCTGTCACAGTATAATATTTTTGCTGTTTGTTCAGCCCAGGAACCTGAGGGAAGGACTGAGAGCCCCCTTTAAGTTTAATGGTATTTGAGGCATTTTTATATTTCAAATTAACACAATATTTTATTCAACATAGAAGAAAAAGGTCAGGGGAAATCAGGGGTAAAATTCCAGAGGTAACTCAATATAGATAACTCAGAGGTAAAATCAGTACATGCAGAGACTTTAGTTCTTGAGCTACAAGAGTTTTTTAAGATATTCACAGTTACTTAAATCTTTATGTTGAGAGGCTTTTGTTTCAGTGTTTTCCCAAAACATTGTTGTACACTTTCTTTGAGTATTCTCTGACTCTCTTGGTTTCCAGAGTGCTGGTATACTCTTTCCACTACCAAAAACTAGGGTTGTCAAGTCGCTTACCTTGAGGAGCGGGGAAGTCCCGCTCCTGTCCCGGGAGCCGCGCACGCATGGCGTGATGACATCACCCAGAAGTGACGTCATCACACTGGGCATGTTGCCAGGGCGACGCTCTGGCAATCGCCCTAAAACTCTATGGTACCATAGAGTTTTCAGGGCGATTGCTAGAGCGTCGCCCCAGCAATGTGCCCAGCGTGATGACGTCACCTCCAGGTGATCACGCTGGGCAGTCAGCTGGATCAGGCCACATTAGGGGTGGGATTCACCTCACCGTCCAAATCCAGACCAGCGGATTGGGGACCCCTCTAGCGGGGGATTCCCTGCCCCCCGGGGGGACTTGGCAGCCCTACCCAAACCCCTTCTCTTGAAACACCAGTACCCATCTTGAGTTTTCAGCTTACTCTTAAGGTCTCTAAAGGCAGTTTCTAACCCCACCAGATCTCTGCACTCTTCAGAGCTAACTTCTTGTTTGACTGGGTAGGGAAATTCTCCTCTCTCTCGAAGATCTATCCTCTTTCTTTGGCCTGAAATGGGGGTCTCCGTCTAACTACCCACTTGTCCTTGCCAACTTTCCCCAGTTCTTTTGTCTGTTTTAAAACTACTTTCAGTCAGGGCTGAATTCTGAAACTATCAGTACTCAACTCTTGGCAGCGAGGGCTGAAATCAGACTGAATTAGTCTCAGCATCCAGTTCAGAAGTCTTTCTCTGCTCAGCTGATAATAACCAATCAGATCTCTTGGAACAGCTTGTCATACAAGGCTTTCTGAAGAATTAACCCTTCACAGTCCTTTAGCTGTTTGTACAGCACTTCTAAGCTCTTAAAAAGTGTAGTCCATCACACCAGCATATTTTATTCCTATTTAACATAATGCATAATGCCTGCTAACACACATCAAGGTAGTTACTAATAAGACATTTATTAGGATTGTATAGTTGTACCCTTTATTATGCAGTTAGTCCCCTCAACTTTAAAAAAAAACAATCAATCCTTAGTTGATTAACAACCAATAAATGTCTTGTTAAACCCAGACAAGCTCCTCCAAGCATTTTATTAAAAGTAACAATTGAAAGCGCTCTTTGATTTTCAAATTTTTTAAGCAGTGCTTTGATTAAGATTGCTTGTTCCTGCCCACAGCAGACGATGGAGTGCTGATGGGCTTGTTTGTTTATGCTATTGATCACAGCCCTGTCTGGAACTTGAGGGAATTAGGGAGGTGGCATCTGCTGCATCGTTTCCCTTTGGAGCATAATTTTATGACTCTTGTAACTTGGGAGGGAAATAACAGCAGTGACCCACACGCCAATGAGACACAGTAATGTGGGGGCATCCAGGAGTCACAACACAGGGGGAGCAGGCTCTAGTTGCATAATGAGGCAGATGATGTTTCAGAGGACACGACCCATTCTAAAGTTTCAATAGACGCCAGTGAGTGAAAGGGTCATTTTTCTGCTTAGATTCAGTATCTGCCATGAAGAGGTCAATTCCAGCTTATGTATTTTTTGCATTCATTTAAGTTCACAGACTAAGGAGGGAACTGTGAGTAGCCTTGCTATGTGTACAACTTCTTCATCTTTCTGTAGCTATATAATTCTCCCACTGTTCAAGTATAGATTATACATTTTTAAGAGGTGCTCTACAGCATCCTGTCTCACACAATGGCCAACCAGTTGGCCTGGAAGGCCAACAAACTGGGTATAGAGGCCAAGGCCTCCCCTTGATGCCGCCTAGCTTTGGTATTTGGAGCAGGAACCTATCTTTCTTTGGATTTACTTTTATCAAAAACAAAACAGAACTCCAGTGGTACCTTGAAGACTAACAACTGTTATTCCAGTATGAGTTTTTGTGAGTCAGTGCCCACTTCCTCAGATACAATGGAAATACTCTGTAAAACAGCATGTACCTCTATCTAGTACATTTTTATCCAATCCTTCCTCCAAGGAGCTCATAACATTAGTGTCTTCCATGGAGAGACAATTGCAACTGCCAATACAGTCCCATGGCAACAGTGTGTCCACATAACTCTGAGGCAGAGATTGCAGGGGGCAGGGACTTTTCTGATGTTGCACCAATGCCATGACATCTCTTCCAGAATGACCCAGAAGTGATGTCATAATTCCAGGGCAATGCTCTAACATTCACTCAAAACTCTATGGCTTAACCAAAACATTTTGGGCAAATGCTACAGCATCACCTAACAACATGATTTAACTTCCAGGTTGCACCAGAAGAGCAATATCCATCGCCAGTGTTCCCGCTAACCTGTGCTAGGGTGTGCTAGCACACACATTTTTAGCCCTTTGCGCACAGATTTTTGGTTTAGTGCAAGGCGATGAAGACAACAGGGGGTAGACTTGTTCTCCAGAAACCAGGTCTACTGCCATGGAAGCCAGCGGTGGATATATCTGTTCTCTGGTAGAAGACAACAGCAGATAGACCTGTTCTCCAGAGGCCAGGTCTACCAACATGGAGGGCAAGTGCGGGTAGACCTGTTCTCCAGTAGCCAGGTCTACATCCATAGAGGACAAGGGCAAGTATACCTGTTCTCTGGTGGCCAGCTCTACCACCATGGAAGCTGGTGTTGAGTAGACTTGTTCTCTGGAGGCCAAGCCTATTGGCCTGGAGGCCTATGGCAGATAGACCTGTTCTCCTGTGACCAGGTCTACCCTGTAAAAGACAACAGTAGGTAGACCTGTTCTTCTGAGGCCACATGGACCAGCCTGGAAGCCTATGGTGGGTAGACCTGTTCTCCAGTGACCAGGTCTTCCCCATAGAAGACACTGGTGGGTAGACCTCTGGAGGCTAGGTCTACTGCCATGGAGGGCTAGGTAGTTGGTACTGCCATTGTTTTGTGGTTACGGTGCTGCCACAGAAATGTAAAATGAATCAAGTTTCATTTACTGATAGCTGTTTTTTCTCATAAGATAGCACTATAGTGATATGGAGAAATAGTGGGATTGACGGGTGAGCTCAGAAGCACTGTTGATTTTAGTTCCTATTGTCCCAAATGAGTTCAGGCTCATAGTCAAATATAGGCACGCTCACGAAGTAGAATTTTTACTTGCAACACTCCACCGTTTACCTCATTTTCCCTAGCATTTTTCCCTTGTCACTGAACTGAGCAGCAGCGGACAGAACCTCTCTACTTGCTCATGGCGTGCTTCCTTGTAGTTTCCCTGCTCCAGTCCCCATTCTCTCCCCTGCTCCACACCACTAGGGTTTTTCAGTTTTTTTAAAATCAGAAATTGAACATTGTTTTATATTATTGTAACACTATAACAGATTCTTTGAATTCTCAGCTTTCATTTTTAAAAAGAAGTCTCTAGCAAAAATATGTGGCAAATATATACTTTCCCCCCATATCTATGTAATCAAAAGAGCTAGAGACTTAGTTTTTTTAATGCAAACATGGAATTTAGAGAGGCTGACACACAGATTCTTATATGGTTATAATGATAGTCAACTGCCAATTAAGGAAAAAAGCCCCCTGGTGGCAGGAGAAGAAATGAATACCATGGAGACAAGGGCAAAAAAAAAGGCTGCCATGTAGGTGGAACTAGAAAAATCCAAAAACTGCAATGTTTCCTAAAACTTTGCAGCAAACCAGGTTTCAGAAAGTGAAGAAAAGTAGGGAACACCTGATGCACAAAAGCACCATGATGCTGTAGGGTCATACGATTGTCAATCCAGGTTGGGAAATTCAAGAGATTTGGGGGTGGACCCTGAGGAGGGCAGGATTTGGAGAGTAGAGGGACCTCAACAAGGTTTAATGCCATAGATTCCACCCTCCAAAGCAGCCATTTTCTCCAGGGGAATTGGTCTCTGTAGTCTGTAGTTCAGTTATAATTCCAGGAGATCACAAGGCCTCACCTAGAGGTTGGCAACACTAAGTGGGGAAGCAGGAAAAAAGCCACTTCCCAACAGCATGAAACATGGGGCAAATAACCCATATGGAAACAGTCCGTGTACTTTGTTCTTCCTTGCTCATTTTATTATCATAACTACCTTGGCACAAAAATTAAGCTTAGAGACAGTGCTTGTCCCACAGTCACCTAATAAGCTGAATCATGGCATAAAGCTCTGAGTTCTAAAGAAAACACTGGTATGTGGATGAAAGGTTTGTAGCTTTATAGTATAAGGAAATGGCTCACTTCAAAAGTCTGTTCACAGAAAAGATAATCTATCCTTTTCTATAACAAGCACACACAAAGTTGAGAAGGCCCACCTCCTTCACGAGGATCACAGGTCAAGGCAGGATATTTCAGAGATCAGGCCGGGACTGTATTTAGTTTCTTGGTAAAGGAACTTGGAGGCAGGAATGTCATTAAAACATCTTTCTTCTCTTTAGGAAGGGTGCAGCAACCTCAGGAATGCACAATCCCTCAATTAACTCAGGCACCACTGTGCATTCCCATCTGCCATGACAGGAAGTGTGGTCTCTTACAGGGAAGTTCAAACAAAACTTAATGAAGACAACAATAAATTCTTAGGATAATCATGGAAATGCTGCATTAAAAACAAAGAAATGCGGCCACAGTATTACACACAAAATTCAAACAAACAGGAAGAACCCCTTCACGCTACCTTCCAAATTGCCTGAGAAAAGAATGTACTACAAGCGCAATTGTGCAGCCTGGATCTGAAAAAGGTTGAGTTTGAGATGCATGCACTGATCCTAGTTGGTATGGGTATGCACTGCAGTATAGCAGGAAGGCTGCTTAACATTTTTATTGTTTTTCTTTAAGCCCATCTTATTATTACGGGGGTTTTTTGCTACAGACATCAGGCATTTTTTTATCCCCTTTCATCAACTCCTAATCTCGCCTCTGGCACGTGCTTGGCATTGGAAAGCATGGGAAGATAATAAAAATCCATTACAGTTTTGCTTTCCCAAGCCTGAATGAAATGCAGTTTAATTGGTGTCTTATTCTGTCACTGTTAATACAAGTTTATATTTCTCCTTCTCATCAATATACTTTACAATCCGGGGTTAATTATGAATGGGTCACAAAATTACAGTAAACACTAGTCAGGGAATATCTAATTACTTGTCTGCTTGGCTTGTTGTTAATTGTTAATTATCCTTATTTAATTTAAATTCTGAGTTCGTATTGTACGTGAGGTTTCTGTGCACATGCTCTGCTCCCATCAGGAACTGGCCCAGCCCATGCTGACAGCTACAAAGAGGCTGTGCTGGATCCATGAGATATCTGCAGATGATCTTTTTGCTTCCAAGGGTGAGAGTCTTCACCAAGCCTCACTCGCCAGTAGAAACAAGGAGGTGGCTACTTCCTGCTGTCCTTTGACAAACAGCAGGATCCCCGTCTCCTGCCAGGTGCATGAAAAGCAATCTTTGAAAAGGGCTGAGGAGCCATAAAGGGCTGTTTTTGCCTGGAGGAGGGTGGCTGGTTCTCCGATTCCAAAGCCATAGAATCTTTTCTTAGTCTCAGTGCATTTTATCACTCTTGGCTCCTGACTCCCTATTTGCCATCCAGCCTCCCACAGTGCCACCACTTTCCATGCCACTGTAACTTAAAACAGATATACAGAATTATACACAGATAGACCGTTTAGTAAATTAAAGATTGTAGCCAGTCCCCCTTTTAAAAAAAAGGAGAGAAAAGCTACACCCTGAGGAAGATACTTATAGAATCTCAGAGTTGGAAGGGACCACCAGGGTCATCTAGTCCAACCCCTACACAATTGCAGGAAATTCACAAATACCGCCCCCCCCCCCCGGTGACCCCTGTTCCATGCCCAGAGAATGGCAAAAAAAACCCCTCCAGGATCCCTGGTCAAACTGGCCTGGGTGTGGGTGATTCCAAGCAAACCTTTCAAATCTTGTTCAATTAGATGCATATGCTAATAGTCAGATGGTGGAAAAATCAGGTGACTTTACATAACCTGGAATGACCTTGGGGAGGAGCTGTGGCTCATTGGTACAACATCTGCTTGGCATGCAGAAAGTCCCAGGTTTAATCCCCGGCATCTCCAGTTAAGGACTAGGTAATACGTAATGTGAAAGGCTTCCACCTACAATCCTGTAGTGCTGCTGCTAATCTGAGTAGACAATAGTGACTTTGATGGACCAGTGGTCTGATTCCGTAGGAGGCAGCTTCATGTTCATATGTTCAATAGAACTCAACTCTCCCTCTAACCCACCCTATGGCAGAATCAACCAAGAGACATGGGATACTAATCCCAGCTTTCTTTTGAATGAGGATTACAAAATACTGGGGGCTTTCAGGGTGATAGGAAGTATCCCTTTGGTGCCTGAACTAACAACAATGAAGCCCATTTCAATACTCTGCCTCCATTGCCAGGTTACCACAAACATGGAGAGCTGACATCCCAGACTTACTCTCGCAATTAAATCCATTCAAAGAAGAGTAGTCAAGTAAAGATGAGACACAGTGCACACTTGGTTCCTTGGGAACTCACTAAGGAGCACAATGCCTTTGAACAGGAGGCCCAATGCTTGCAGAAATAAACTCACAAAATGATTCAGGAAAAGACCAAAGCAAAGAAGTTTCTCAGGGTCAGACACAAAAGTGCTTTACTGATTGCTGCTGGTGCCAACACCCTTGCCTGTTCTCCAACATGACTGTTTTCAGTCAGGAATGAACAGTACCAGCCGGATAGTTTTCTGTATCAAGCTATCTGTATTCAGAACCTGATCCACTGTCTTGGCTCCCTCTGAGCTCCACTGGCAGAGTGAGACATCAAATCTTTAGCATTTCCTGCATCAACTAGCCTCTGTTGCCCCAAGTTTGCCCTCTTGGACAAGTCACGCCAGGCCATCAATAACAGAATGATACTGAAATGCAGAATGGTGGGCTTTCAGCCTCTGTATTGAAGGACCTAGTTAGCTAGGATGTGGGAAATATAAGTCTGCTTGACGTATGCACTTCCAATATTTGGAAACACAGGTTTAGTTTAAACAAGTGGAGACCCACAAGAAACTTGCGGGATGGTTATCCCATTCCTCACACCTTTCCTTCCTCCCTTCTCCCCCTACCTCTCTCACACTCTTTCTCCCTTCTGCCCCCCATTTCTTACTCTCTCTCTCTCTCTCCTCCATGTATGTTACTTCCTCTCTTTTTCTGACCCGTCATCATTCTCTTTGTTTTTCTGCCTCCCCACCTCATCACTCTTTCTCTCTCTTTCCGCCTCCCACCTCAAATCCCACCCTCCCCAGGCTCCACCTCTCAAATGTCCAGGAATTTCCCAACCTGGAGTTGGCAACCCTATTTTCTTCCCACCAGCTGGACCTACCTGTGTCATGCAAATCAGGTGGTATCAAGTCACACAGAGGGTGCTGCCTAGGGATGCCAGCCTCCAGGTGGGACCTGGGGATCCCCTGGAGTTACTGCTCATTGCCAGAGCACAGAGATAACTTTCCATGGAGAAAATGGATGCTTTGGAGTTTATGGCACTGTACCTCACTGAGGTCCCTGTCCTCCCCAGGCTTCACCCCCAAATCTCCAGGAGTTTCCCAGGTTGGCTCTGGATCCGCTGCTGGTGGCCAGGCGGGGTACTTGGCAACCATAGACTGCTGCCAGTAAAAACCCTGCCTTTTACTGACAGAAACAGTTAGAACCTCCCCCCTCCCCCGAACATTCTAATCTCCTCACAGTTGACGCCTGGAGCGGATGCCATTTCAAAAGGTATTTGGGGGAATTCAACAGTCCCTGAAGTTTTTTTTTAACTTTTTGGATTTTTCTGCAGACCGAGAAAGGGGCCTGAGTATGTAGGAAAAGCTGTTAGGGGAGAGTGAGCTCTCTTTTGGCAGATATAAGCATCCACACAGAAAAAAACCTCTCGGAATTAGATATATAGATACAGACATTCAAGATACATGATAAGATGTATCTATTAACATCTAGGCGATTACTCACATTAAGAATTATTTGTTATTTAATACAGTTACTCACTTGGTCACCAGCAGCAAGTAATAATGGCCTCCAGCCTATCAGGCAACAAGGGTTATTGGTTTAGGCCACAAAAGACTTATACAACTATCTGTGCTCAGATGAGCTATTAATGATGGTGGGTTTAATTGCATGACTAAGCCAACATCTCTACCCAGACTATAGAAGGGACCTGAAATGAATAGCTTGAGCCTGCAGACTCCCAAGCAGGACTTTTACTTGCTCGGTGATCTTGAGCCAGTCACATCCTCTCAGCCTAACAAGGTTGTTGTGAGGATAAAATGCAGGAGAGGAGAATGATATAAGCTGTTTTGGGTCCCCTTTGGGGAGAAAGGCAGGGTATAAATGAACAAAGTGAAATCTCTCTATAGTATATTTCAAATTTGGGGCGGCCACCGTGGCCATGAAAAATGCACTCCCTCAGGCATAAGCTGCATGAACCGCCACTCAGCACAGGGACCCTGGCCATTGGCTAAAGCAGCGCCAGGGCAAACGTGCCCTGCAGTCCCACCCACCCGCCCAGAGAGCCGTCGCCGCAGGTTGGGACATCGAGCCCGAGGGAAGAGCTGGCTAGAAGAGGTGGCTGGAAGGACAGAGGATGAGGACGGAGCTCAGGCCAGGGAGTGGGGAGGGGACGAGGACTGGTGCAGCCTCCAATGAAGGCAGGGGGAGAGGGGGAGGCCAGGCGGCCTGGGCTGCCGCAACTGTGCACAGAGCTGGGGGGGGGGGAGGGACGAGGCCAGAGGGGAGGAGAAGAGGCCAGGTGGCCTCAGCGGCCGCACCCTCAAACAGGGGCCAGGTACGATGGGCACGAGACCTCCGATGGCCGTGGGGTGGAATGACAGTTGGGGTGGGGAAAGAGATGAGCGGAGCTGCACCCCACAGACCTGGCTAGAGCCCATTGTATTTATTGTCACAACGGGCCTTGCTCCTCATAAATAAATAAAACAAATCTTCAAAAACCACTGCCGAAGGCAAGCCAAACCATCCCATGCTGCTCTCTGTCCAGGCCACCAGCTTTTTCTTCAAAATGCCTTCAAACAGAAACAGCATAAAATATAGATATAGACATTCCTGAACTTTTTACACAGCGAGTGATTAAAATGTGGAACTGGCTACCAGAGGATGTAGTGATGGCCACAGGAATTAACAGCTTTAAAAGAGGAATGATGTTATATTTTGTTGGGGGTTTTAATCGTTTTTAATTCTTTGTATATTATATATTGGTTATTGGGCGTGATGGAACACCCTGAGCCTGCTATGTGGGGAGGATGGGATACAAATCCAATAAAATAAATCCATGGTGACTGAGAGGAACCTTCACGTTCAGAGGCACTAATCCTCTGAATCTCACAGCCAGGAGGCAACATCAGGAGAAGGCCTCAGTCTCTAATGCCCTGTTGTTGGCCCTCCAGAGGAACTGGTTGGCCACTGTGTGAGACAGGATGCTTGACTAGATGGACCACTGTCTGATCCAGCAGGGTTCTTCTTATGTTCTTTGGACTGTCATGCTGACTTTAACCACTAAATATCAGTCAGTTACCCTAAAGGTCATTTTGCTTCACTTACTTCTGATATACACTATTCCTAACAACCCAAATGGCAGTAATTAAAAAGTGGGGTTTCTAGACACCATGGAAAAATTACACCCAAAGTAAATCTGCTCAGCTATTAAGATAAACACAACAGCAGCTAATTTAGCTATGTTTCATATAAATATTTTTTTTAGGATGACAATGGTAGAAAATATTCATGGAATATACAATACAATATAAAAACATGATTTTTTAAATATTTGTTGAGCAACTTAAGACTCCTCCCTGTGATTAAACTGAGCTCAGCAAATCTGTATGGTAGGAATAAAGTAACCATTCCACCATCCTCAAGTCACTGTGGGATAATCAGTGGTCTGATCAAACAATATTAATACAATTTGTGTCATATGAAGTATCTCATTAATATAAAAAGATGGTTGCCTGTGGAGTCTTATATACACATTGCCCGTACAATGGAAATTGACTGTTTAAAACACACACACAAAATCATTTTTAAATAAAGAAAAATCTCTGAGAATATTACAAAATAATCAAATGATTATATAGAGGCAGACTCTCTCTTCCAGGTAATCTTATCTTTCTCTAAGCTTTCCATACAGCAAATGTTGATTAACATAATTCAGAGTAAAACTACTGCCAGATCAGATGAGCTTTGGGCTAAGCTGACAAGTATCCACTTTAATCAGCAAACTGGAAGGTAGTAAACTAAGATAGAACAAAAATGCTCTAATTTTGCGTGCAGTGCAACAGATACATAACACTCACAGAAGCAAGGTGGGAGTAGGTGCTTATTTCAGTAGCTAGCTTCCCACCAGAAAGATGTTCAAAGAAAATGCAGGACCAGTGATGAAAGCTTTAGAGGAATTACTGTTTTCTACAACATTCTGAAAGATTTGGGCTGTTTCCATATGGGAGATACAAACATGCACCCTTGCCGCATTCCATATAGGAAAAAATCCCCTTAGCAAAAAATTTAGTTTCTTCTTATTGATAGAAATCTTATTGGAAACCAAAAAATGGGGAGTCTTGAGAAGACGCCTTGAAAAAGTTGACACTGAATGCTTTGTTGCAATTCCAAAACTGTTTCTCATGAAGAGGGTCCAAACAGTTTCCAGGGCATGACTATAACAGTGTGATACTAAGCATGTGTCTTCTTCAGTCATAAGCCCCACTGAATTCAGTGGGATTTACTCCCAGAAAAATGTGCATAGGATTGCAGCTTCATATACTTGCTTCAAAGGGACCTGGTTTAATATAACCAGAGTACACAGCCAGTTTAGTGTAGTGGTTAAGTGTGCAGACTCTAATCTGGGAGAACCGGATTTGATTCCCCACTCCTCCACTTGCACCTGGCTGGATGACCTTGGGCAAGCCATAGCTCTGTACCAGCTGTTCTCTCAAGGACAGCTTGGGAAAAAGCTCTCTCAGCCCCACCTACCTCACAGGGTGTCTGTTGTGGGGAGGGGAAGGGAAAGGAGTTTGTAAGTCGCTCTGAGACTCAGAGTGAGTGAAGGGCGGGGTATAAATCTAATCTCTTCTTCTTCTTCTTCCCTGGCTATATACTTTTAACCACCAACAGAGTCTGCTTTACGGCAGACAACCTAGAACTCCTTATGCTAGAACAGACAGAAAGTTGGATCTGGGAAGTTGTGAATATTTATATTTATTAATTAAAATATTTAATATACCAGCCTCTGCTGACAATGGCAGTTCACACTGACTACAAAAAACCCAGGCCTGCAGCAATGAACAATTAAAAGCCAATAAAACAGACAGGAACGACACAGCTACACAACTTCCCTCAAGATAATAGCCTTCTTATATAATTACTGCCTAATAACAGAGAGCCAGTTTAGTGTAGTGGTTAAGTGTGCGGACTCTAATCTGGGAGAACCGGGTTTGATTCCCCACTCCTCCACTTGCACCTGGCTGGATGACCTTGGGCAAGCCATTGCTCTGTACCAGCTGTTCCCTCAAGGACAGCTTGGGAAAGAGCTCTCTCAGCCCCACCTACCTCATAGGGTGTCTGTTGTGGGGAGGGGAAGGGAAAAGGAGTTTGTAAGCCGCTCTGAGACTCCCTTGGGGAGTGGAGGGCGGGGTATAAATCCAATCTCTTCTTCTTCTTCTAATACTTGCCTAAAGAGGCAGAAAATGATACAGACCTTTATACTCTTCTCATGGAGGATGTTCCACAATGCTGGAGCAGCCACTGAAGAAGAGTGGGCAAATGAGGGTTTGAAGGGAGGGCTCAACTAGAAGTAGACCCTGGAAGGATGCAAGCTGGTAAACAGGCACAAATAGGAGAGATAGTAAGCTGGCTCCAGGCTCGATAGTGCTTTAAAGATCAAAAACATCATCTTGAATGGAACACTGAAGTGCATCAGTAGGCAATGTAACTGCCCCCAAATGGAAGTAATAGGTGGCTCAACCAATAAGTGAGTCACTCTGGTCTATTCCAGTTATGGTTTCTGGATAGCCTTCTAGGTCAGCCCCACATAAACATGCTGGAATAGTTTAGCTCTGAGATTACAGAAGCATGGATTAGTGTGGCCAGGTCCATGGAGCTCAAGAAAGGGAAGGGAGATCATTTCGATACCAAATGCAGCTGACAGTAAGCTTTCTTTGCTACTGCATTTGCCTAATCATCTATCAAAAATGCAAGATTCAAATACCCTAAACCCTTTATAGAGATAGCCAGATTCAACAATGCTCCATCTAAAATGGGCAGGTGGTCAGGTTCAGTCAGGTACCTGGGCAAGAGGCAATAAGCGTAATCCAAACACAGTCCGGGGTCAAGGCACAGATATTCAAAAGTCCAAGCATCATACCAGAAGGGCAAATCTGAAAAGCACAGGCCAGGTCACAGTCCCAAAGGTCAAGCACACAGAGGCCTAAAGCATAGCACAACAGCAGCACACAAGAGCTGTAGATGGGTTGCTTCCACACTGGCTCTCCCTCTTCTGGCTGCTTTTATCAGGAGTCATTCAAGGCCCAGTGCAACTCATCAGTGGCTGAGCAGCCTATAGGGTTATCAGCCCTGATTCTGCAGTAACTCCAACTCGCAGGCAGAGGTTGACCGGTGATGGGCTGCATACTACAGCACCACTCCTGTGCCTCCCTCCAGGCCTGCCTTCTCTGGCGTTCCAAGTACTCTGGCAACCCCAGGGTGAAGCTGGCAGTTACCTGAACTCTGTTTCAGCTTCAGATCCTGGGCTGCAGGACTGAGGCCGTGGCATGCTGACTTGAGCCTGAGACTCCCCCTCTGCATCTGATGGAGTTCCACCTTGTCTGGTAGATCTTCCTGTATCATCTGAGAACTGGGGTCAGCATCCTCCATCTCTTCCTTATCCAAGGATGTGTTGGCAGGCAGATCCATGATACCAGGACAATCCCAGCCAAAGACTCCACCTTACCAACCAGCATCCCTTCTGTCTTGGCTGGACTGAGTTTTAGCATGCTCTTGCTCAGCAACTGTACAGGTACACAGACCTCAGAATTTCTTGATTTGAAGCACTTGGAGTTCACCACTGATTATTAGAGATGTACATTAACAACTTTTCTAACAAACTTCTGAACTGAATCATACCCATTGTTTAAGGTGTATGGTGAGGACATAGAGTGACTCAGCAGATACATGTCAGGTACATCACCCAACCCAAACAGCTCACTGATTTTCCCACCACTGCATCTGAAATTGCAGGTCTGAAGAATTTTCTTAGCGACTCGCTTCATAACAGTATTTTCCTGATTTAACAGTTTTCAGAATTGTGTCAATTTGTACCAGAAAGTGGTTCTGTCTTTGAGAAAGCTCTGGCAAAACGTGGTCTAGTTTAGCTAGCTCGCCCGTTGGCTGGGACTGTGGCCGGGACCATAGCAACCAGAGACCACTGCCAAGTCTTCATTCAACATGGAGCAAAGATTTAGCCATTGCTTGATTCTATACAAGTGGGATCTCCGGTTGGGGCTGGGACTGCGGCCGGGACCACGGCAACCGGAAACCACCAAGCCTTCATTCAGCACGGAGCAAAGATTTAGCCATTGCTTGATTCTATACAAGTGGGATCTTCGGTTGGTGTGAAAATCATTCTGACAAAAGGCAGAAACAAACAAGAAGACCTGTGAGACATCTGTGATAAAGGGTCCAGGTTGTCTATGTGAGAGATCAGTGATGAAAATCAAATTTGTGATATCTCAGTCTCATCTCTTTAATTAATTGTTTGAAATTCATTGTACACTGTTCCCCTGTACAAATCTCCACACATTTACCGACACCTTGCTATTAAACCTGGCAGGGGACAAAGATTTCCCATATATGGTGTCTATTTTTAAACAAAAATTGAGCATGGAAGTGAAAGAAATTAAACCTTGTTCCATTCCATTCCGTGCTCCAGTGTTTTCAGGATTTTTCTCCCAGCCCTACTGACTTCCAGTACTGGAGCCAGACTGTGAGAAAAATATTGAAAGCATCAGCCCATACTGAAGTCAGGTCCAGGTATGTAAGCGTTCAGGGTTTAGTTTTCCTTTCCTGCATGCTCTGTTTTTGTAAACAGATTTCCCTTCACCCATATGGGGACAACAACATCTAATACTGCATCCAAACTCTAAGGGAGAGCTTTGTCTCTAAAACCGTAACACTTGCTCCTGTCTGTAATTTGGCAGGGAGGATATCTTGGACAAGGGTTGCAATGTGTAGGAGATTTTCATCCCCATTATTGGAGAAGAAGAGTTACACCTAGAAATGTTTTATGTCAAAACCAGTGGAAACAACTATCAGGCTGATTAGCCAGTAAGAGTGAATCCCACTATTAAAGAAACAGACACAGATTTTTTTTTCCCCAAAGGCAAAAGAACTGATTTTTTAAAAAAAAAAATAGTCACATGCTGTTCTGATGATAAAGGTACAATTTTGAAACTACTAATACTGCCTTACAACTTAGTGCAACCATAATTCATTATCTTCCTGGAGGGAAGAATTGCCTTTATATATATATGATGTTTGGAAAATACGACTTTGATAGCTTATGGTGACATGATTAGAACATATTCAAAGCCTGTAACTGGATGAAAGGGAAATAAGTGCAGCAAGTGCAAGGTTAATGGTTGTATAGTATATTTCAGCCAATCATAATCATGTCCCAGAGCAACACAAAGAATGATATGTGATATGAAAATTCAAGTGGGTTAGGACAAAAGGCACTAGCATGTCTTAAACAGTGGCAACTATTAATTACTAGTTTGTATGTAGGGAAAAATCAGAAGAAGAGGTCCCTCACTTCACCTCTACTTGCTTCATCAGAATGCTTTGTTATTCAATTGGCAAAAGCGGCCTTGGCTCTCAGATCACTATTACTCATCCAAACTGTAACAGTTTATAAGTCAAATTACACTACTGCATTCTGAAAATGAACAAATAGTCCTAATTTAAATTGCAACGCTGCTTTTCAATCAGCTGCTCTAGACAAATAATGAATTTTTCAAAAAGTAATTAACCATTCACCTGATTTACATTCCTCATTCACTTTGGACCACTTGGATTATCAAGAGTCCTTCTAATTTTGTTCTTATTATCTCTCTAACAGGGAGATTTTCATAAGGCAAACAGGAGGCTTTGGGCAGCATGAATCTTCCTCAAAGCAAACATTTCTAGCAATAGACAGGATGGAATTACATTTTGATGTGTTCAGGACTTAAAGAGGATGGAGAGAGAGCTAGGCACACATCATACTTGGCTCGGGAGCAAATTTTCTCTATTGTCTTGGATTACAAAAAGCAAGGAAAATTTAATTCCAATTTAGATTATTTCTTTGCTGTGTAATGGTCTACCGCTGGCAGAAGTATCAAAATTCTAAAAACATTCTTAAATTCAAAAGATCTTTGGTGCAGGATGCTTTTCTATTTAAAAGTACCATGAAGCCAACAAAGCACAACAGAATGGTGTTGGAAGGATTAAATAGACCTGATTTTAAATCCCACTCCAAGCAATCGAAATGTATAAGCAATAGCAGAGATGAATCAGGGTGGGGGGGGGTTTTAATCACCACCCTAGTCCAGAATTGGGATCAATCCTATTCTACATAGCATAGACCAAGGAGGCCATGAAATGGTAGATTTACAGCATGAAGAACATAAGAGGCTCAAACACTGTTATGTGCCATTGGGTTGGTCCTCATAAAAGGTATTACATGGCCTGTGTGTGTGTGTGTTACTTTGGGAGCAACACAGATTTAAACAACTTCTTCCTGATTTGACTAGCAAGAGAATGTGACTAAGGGAATACCATGTGAGATAAAAATATATATAATTTGGCTTCAATTGACTTTATGCCTGGTGTGCAACACTTTTAATTTATCTTCTGAATTGATAACAGTGACTTTCAGGTGATTTCTAGCTCCACATTCAATTTTCAGTCCCAAATGCCCAAGAGCCAGTTTCTGCTTGATGGGCATGTTCTTCTTCTGGTTTAGAGAGACTTCTATAGAGTTGTTTTATTGCATCTTGCTTGGGGTAATTTGGAACCAGCTCCACTGGAATCTGCTCTGCACCTAACACACAGTACAGGCTTCAACAAGACGTAACACCACATCCTGAAGTATTTTCCCTTCCTAAACCATTTAAATTCAATTTTTTGTAACATCCAGCCTGAAGAAGAGATCTGGTGATCTTGAACGTTTGCACACTGTTAAACATCATCTGGTGGACTCTAACAAAAGGTTTTACCTAGATGGTGTTCTTTGATTAAAGCTCTGAGTGAACAGAAAATGAAGGCTTAACCTCACAGAAAACTGCAAAGAATCCATAGACAGGAGAGATGGAAAATGACTCAGGAGGCAATAGGTATACTCAGAACACAGAAATATGCCTTGTGATTCATGATAAACTCAGCAAGTGCCAGATGAGTCACTGGGGCACCTGGCATGATGTCAGCATAGGATTGCCAGGCTGATGCCTAGAGATGCCTTTTAAAAGCACCATGACTGTGAAATAGGAACTGGTTGCAATCATCTCCGCCCTCACCTTCTACTACCTTCTCCTCCTACCTGTTGGAGTTAGTAGTACTAATTTGATCTCTGAGCAGATGGGGGCAGGAAGCATGGGATAGGAAGGCCACAACTGTCAGAGACAGAGAGGACTTCCAAGATGCAACTGTAATTTGTATCAGTTTCTAGAACACGGATCATTTGTCTGGAAAGCCTAGGGTTACAAGAACATGCCATTTCAGAGAAATAGTGGCTCTCCAGAAGTTGTCCTGTACTTGAACATATTAAAGCAAGTTTTGTCCACTGCCTTAGGCTGGCCCATCTTTTTCATATAGTTCTGTCAGCTGGACTGGAGGGATGCCTAATTTAGTAACTATGAAGCACAGGAATGCCCATTCTTAATCCTATTGGAAACTGTATACTATCAATTAATGAAGTTGTCAGCTTCCAGACAACTGCAGTATAGTAGTTAAATAGTAGGAAGCAGAGATGGACTGATCATGCACCAAGCCAAAATCAACTTTAAATATATACATCTTTAATTTTGTGAGCCGTGCTCTATAAAGGACAAGTTGCACAAATAGGCTACCATCACCTAAGCCTCGCTATCACATGGCTCACAGATCAGCAAGGTGTTTACGGGATTTTTAATGTCCAAAGCATATTTCTCAAAATGGTTAATAAATCATGGATTGATGAATAGATCACTCAGCGGTTTTATGCTAGAAACATATTCACAAAGTAATCGTGAAACTGCTGAGTGCAATATTCATCCATCCATGATTAACTATGTTTTTCAACCATGTATTTTATTTGATTTCCTCAGCTATGAACTGTTTGATTTTATAAGCCACTCAGTTCCCTCATTTATTACTAAAATTGTACTTATCAATTATTATGTACACTATCAGTGCACACTCAAAAACTAGACAATTTTATGAGCTATGAAACTATGGTGTACGGCAGCCTACACCACATTCTCAGTATTCAGTCTTTGCTTGCTTTTGCTAGGGTGAGGCTTAATATTGTGGATGGGAGATTATTACAGAAGTTCACTCACTGTTTTGTTTCTCATTCTACTGTGCAGTAATGATGCCCACCCACATCTTTCGACTCCTTCCAGAACTGAAATTTCTCTCTTTCAGATCAAGTAATGGTGGCTTTAGGGTTTAAAATGAACAGTTGGGTCAGGAAGGATATGCATTCAGATACTTCAGATTTTTAAAAAAGTACAAAAAACACGTAGTCCACAGATTAATGGTGCACACTTTAATGCCTGACATCTGCATCCTTCATACATTAGAGATAAACCGTGTATATCGTATCAGATTAAGCCAAGACTAGTATAGCAAGAAGATGGAAATCCAGTGTAAAGCAAAAAAAATGTTTCCTGCTGTGGGTTACAGTGTTGAAATCTATAAAAGCACAAGGGGCACCTTTGGATAACATCTGTATTAGAATTGCAAATTGTATTTTGGGGTAATGAGTTTGCTACTCATCATCTCTAGGGCTGCTCAGGGAACTGACAAGTGCAAGAGGCAAACAAGCATTCATTGCAAATGGGAAGCGAGGTGGTTTTCAGAAACCTTCCAGGGTTAAATGTATTTTGCTGGGACATCTATTCAGCTTAATGCATTAAAGACACCACAGGACTCTCAATGTCCAAACATATTCTTTCACAGAAATATTTCTTAGCTTTTAGGAAAGGGTGGCATTAAAAACAATAGTTTGAAAAGAAGCTTGATATTGTTGGAACATATATCGCCATGGCCAAATCATGCCTTCCAAGATTTAAGCCCAGGGTACCTGGAGGACTACTTCTACCCACAGTAAATTTCAATAGATTAAGTTAATTTAAATTTTAAATCAATTTAAATAGGTGTGAGCATTGGCCATGTGGTGATTTTTGATTTCCTGTGTACACACATAGTTTCAGTTTTATAATTAGCCCCACAGTACCATAATAATTCATGTGTAAAGTTCTGGACTCTTCCAATTTATATGCGACTGTACTTGGAGTTACCAGAAAACACCAAGTTTAAATTTTGTACTATTGTCAACCATATCTAACTCTTTAGGAGGACCACTTCGCAGAATAATCACATTTATATCTGAACTGTGATTACACAAAACACCTGATATTCCTGTGACTTAACACACCCTGGAGAATACAACTAGCAGTATCTTTAGATTGGAGATAGAATGTGTCCTCAGCTACCCACAAAGAGAGATGAACTGGTTCCCAGGCTGGTCTTCACACTGGAAGCAATTCCTGTCTCATGATCAGGTCTTTAAAAACTCCCGTCTGAAAGGTGAAAACTTATGTAGTCTTTCACCACAACACTGCAACAGTGAAAGAGGGAATTTGGGGGGCTTGTGGGAACAAAAGGCTATAGGAACACCTATTTTATCCTGACACATTGGCAACACACCTTCATTTATTCATTTAAAATATTTATATTGTCACTTTTGTCCCTGACAAAAGGCCTCCAAAACAGCTCACAAGAATACAATAAGCATAATTAATTTTTGTTTTAAAAGTAGTCAGTGGTGATTGATGAAGGCATTGAGAAGGCAATGATGTAGAACAGGGCCCCCAACATGGGCACCACAAGGCCTGCTGACACCTTCCTTGGGGCCTGCCCTGTGCTTTTAGAAAGTGGGCAGGACCAGACGAGGCCTTCCTAGCAAGGCTTCTGATTGGCCATTGGAGATTTGATTGGCAGTGTAGACATTTAAAAACATTGACTTTGGCAGCAGCTGCCACCACAGCACCAGTATCCTTACCATATGATTGAAGGTAACCTGGAGCAGCCATTCTGTGATGGCTCTACCTCCTGCAGCAGCCATTTTGTGGCTGCGCTCACCACGCGGTGTTGGAATTTCAAAGGTGCCTGCAGGCTCAAAAGGGTTGGGGACTACAATGTAGACTTGTCATCTCCCCCTCTCCCTAGTCCTTGGGTGTTATAAATGCTACTCCAATTGCTGCACTTGAAGGTTCCACGGAGGCCATTGGTGAGCAGCCCTTCCTCTAGATGCATGATATCTAGCAACAAGGGTGAAGTAGCACCAGATGTTTTCATCTGAGAAAACGGACCAGTGGATACTCACCGTGAGGGGTCCTTCTCCCCTGAGATAAGGAGGACATCTTGATGGGTGTTTCCCACCCTATCTGTAGGGAGGCAGGAACTAATTCTTCACTTCCTGTCCTCTGGTGGGATACGCCCCTTCAAGTCAGTTCGGGGACTCCCAGAAGCAGTAGTCAGCTGTAAACCAAAGGCTAACCATAACTAGAAAAATATGAACATAATTAGTCTGAACAGTAAACAGATAATGTGGCTTGAACAAGACAGGAAGGAAGATAAACTCAGAATATAGAAAAGGAAGACGATGAATCTTGGGAGGGCGAAGATGTCCTCCTTATCTCAGAGGAGAAGGACCCCTCACGGTGAGTATCCACTGGTCCATTCTCCCTCTGAGAGGAGGACATCTTAATGGGACCTCCCATACCAGTGTCCCTTTAACTGGGTGGGACATCGTCTTCAGATATGAGAGCTTGCTGCAGGACCCTCCGGCCAAAGGTTGCATTGGTCGAGTTGTAGAAGTCGGTCTTATAATGCCTGACAAAGGTAGAAATGGAAGACATGTGGCTGTCCAACAGGTTACTTCCACCGAGGCTCGGTTGGTGAAGGCTGCGGAAGTCGCTGCACTTCTGATGGAGTGGGCCGTGATACCCGGAGGAGGTGTATCTTGAGGGCCCTATAGGCTTCTGCTATACATCTTTTGAGAGTGGCACTGATGGATGCTGTGGACATTTTGTTGCCCTTGTTGGGGGGTGAGACTGAGATGAATAATGATTCCGTCTTCCAGAAGGAGCTGGTGCGATGTAGAAGGCTTTAAGTGAACGTCTGACGTCCAGACAGTGGCACAACTTTTCCTTTGGGTGGGTAGGGTTCGGGAAGAAGGACGGTAGGCAGATCTCCTGTGAGCAGTGAAATCTTGAGTTGACCTTCGGGCAGAAGGAAGGGCCAATAGTGAGGACTACTCTGTCCTTATGGAAGGTGCAAAGAGTCGGTTTGGCGGAGAGGGCCCCAAGCTCAGAGACTCTTCTGGTGGAGGTGACAGCTACCAGGAACAGGGTTTTCATTCGCAGCCACATCAGAGGAATCTCTTGGACTGGCTCGAAGGCTGGTTTGGCTACTGCAGAGAGAACCAGGTTAAGTTTCCATGTGGGGAACCTGTGGGGAACCGGTGGGTCCTTAAGTGATGCACCCTTCAGAAAAAACGGTGAATGTGAGGGTGTCTGGACAGGGTCCAGCCTTCTACTCTGGGAACTACGGTTACCAAGACAGCTACCTGACAGCGGAGAGTGGACACCTTCAGACCCGAGTCGTGACCGCCCTGAAGGAAGGACAGAACACTGGACAAGTGTGGGTGTAACGGGTTGACCTTCTTTCTCCTGGACCAGCGAACGAAGGCCTGCCAGGTGGCATTGTAGATCCTCTTGGTGAAAGGGTGCCAAGAGGCTAGCATGGTGTCTGTTAATGGTCTGGAGTAGCCTAAGCTGAGCAAGTTTTGCCGTTCAACTTCCAGGCGATCAAACGGAGCCATGCAGGATCTGGGTGCCAGATGGGGCCCTGGGTCAGCATGTCTGGGGATACTGGGAGTGTAACGGGGCAGTTGCCATGCTCTGGAGTTCCAAGAACCAAGGTCTTCTTGGCCAATACGGGGCTACCACTATGATCTCCATTTGTTGTTCTCTGATTTTTCTGAGGAGCTTTGGTAAAACCAGAGTCAGAGGGTAAGCGTACATGAGACCCTTGGGCCATTGGGAGACCAGGGCGTCCGTCTCTTCTGCTGCTTGATGGTAGTATCAAGAATCTGGCAGCCCTGTGGTTGAGTGGAGATGTGAATAGGTCCACCATCGGACGTCTGAAGTGAGATGTTATGAGGTTGAATAGGTCCTCTTTGAGGGACTATTCCCCTTCCTGTAGTGTCTGACAGCTGAGCCAGTCCGCTCTGGTATTCAGCGAGCCCTTGATGTGTTCCGCTCTGATAGATAGTATGTTGCGTTCTGCCTAGGACAGGAGCTTCAGAGCTTCTCGGTGGAGTTCTGAGGATCTGGATCCTCCTTTGGTATTGATGTATGCCTTCGCCACTATGTTGTCTGTCCTGATGAGGACGTGATGACCGGCGATTTGTTCCCTGGAGTGGAGGAGGGCTAGGCGGATGGCCCGAAGCTCTAACAGGATGATGGGCAGAAGTTGTTCTTCAGGTCTTGAACTGCTGAGCTACCAACCTTCTGGTCTGCAATTCAGCGTCTTAACCACTTGAGCCACTGCAGCCCCTCTTTCATGGCGTGATCCACCAGGATAGGCTGGCCTTGACTAGGTGAGGGACTGACACGGGGAGGTCCTGTTTTTTGCATTATCCTGGATTGGAAGGGCCATATGAGTTATTGTAGTGGTCTGGCATGGAGGCGCGCCCAGGGCACGGAGTCCATGCAGGAGATGAAGAGGCCCAGTAGTTTAGCCAGGGACATCAGGGTGGATTGTCTGGCCGTGATGATTTGTCGTGTGAAGAAGCGGATCTTGTCTGCCTGTGTTGAGGTAGGAACATGCGGTTCCGAACCATGTCTAAGATGACCCTGAGGTGCTCTAGGGACTGCGAGGGGTTCAGGGAGCTCTTCTGGAGGTTTACAAGGAAGCCGTGTGCTTTCAGGCAGCAGATGGTTTCCTGAGTGTCTTTGTGCGCTTTGTTTCTAGAGCTGGAGCGAATCAGCAGGTTGTCTAGATAGGATAGACATGATGCTCCCTCTAAGCTGTGGAGTCTTGTGAGCAAAAATTCTACTTGAGAGCTACTGGCATTAAAGTTGTGAGCTAGCGATTGGGCTATTGTATAAATTAGTTTGCTCTGGAGCCACCCCTCCTGAGCCAAGACAAAAATGTGAGAGCTAGAGGCCAAAAAACTGTGAGCTAGCTCACACCAACTCAGCTTAGAGGGAACACTGGACATGGGTGCCTTGTTCCCCAAGGAGGGCAATGGGATGGATGAGGATCTTGGAAAAGACTCTTGAAGCAGTGGAGAGTCTGAATGGGAGCGCCCTGAACTGCCAATGTTGGCCTAGGACGAAGAATCGGAGGAACCTCTTGTGACCCGGGAACATGGGGACGTGCAGATACGCCTCTATGAGATCGATGGAGGAAGGAACTCTCCCGGTTGTAGAGCCCCTGAGATGGATTGCAGGGTCTCCATTCGGAAGCGTCTTAGTTTTACGAATCTGTTGACGTATTTTAAGTCCAGTATCGCTCTACAGCCGCCGTTCCTTTTGGAAAAAGTAAGGAAAATGGAACAAATTCCTTGTCCCCATTCCTGGATAGGGACAGGTTCTATGGCTGAGATGGTATACAGGTGTTGGACAGCTTCTATCGTTTTTTGTAGCTTGGAGGCGTCTTTGATCAGGGGAGAGGGAACAAAGCGGTCTAATGGTGTCGTCTGGGAACTAAAAGGGTAATTTCTGAATCCCCTCCTATCAGGCCTGCCCAGGGTATGTGGCATCGCCTTTTCTTGTCCCTAGTTTCTATTAGGATTTTGTCTAGGGAATCTCCGAATAGGCAATCTCCTTGGAATGGATAAGAAGTGACGGTAGATTTGCTGCGCAGGTCCGCTGGCCGGGCCCTGAGCCAGAGGGTACGCCTGGCAGCCACCACTGAAGCCAGAGCCCTGGAAGGAAAAATCATGGCATCGAGCGTAGCATCAGTGGAGAAGGAGGAGGCCTTGAGAGGGTGGTTAGCTCCTTCAGTGAGACGCTTACTAGACAGTGGGATAAGCTGTATTAGTTTCCTGGACCAGGCAATGGCTGTGTGGCCCACGACTGTGGCTGTAGCGGATGCTTTGATGGCCATAACGGAGGCTTCATGCACTTACCTGAGTGCAAACTTGGCCTTGCGGTCTAGACTGTCTCTGACCAGGCCATCGCCATCCTCGGAAGAAGACCCGAAGTCTGGAGCGCAATAACAGGAGCATCCACTAGAGCAGGGGTGGCCAACCTTGCTTAACGTAAGAGCCACATAGAATAAACGTCAGATGTCTGAGAGCCTCAAGACAGGAACAAATATCACACACACGTTTTTATTTTTAAAAATATGCAAATTTGCTTTTTATTAACGTTAAATGGGACTGCCAAAAATAAAAACAAACGAAAACCAGTTATTGATAATGATATTACTTGTTTGCTAATGATATTGAGAGAGATGGAAAGAAAGAATTAAATAAGTGGAAAGAAAGAGAGAGAGAGAAACTAGGAAAGCAAATAGATGGGAGGGAGGAGGGAAGGAAGGAAGGAAGGAAGGGAGAAAGAGAGAAAAAGCATGCCTCCCCTTTGCTTCCCCAGCCGCCCTGCCAGGAGCCGCACAATATATGTGAAAGAGCCGCATGTGGCTCCCGAGCCACAGGTTGGCCACCCCTGCACTAGAGGGACCTGTACAAGCTTATTAATAAAATATGGTAAGGTAAAGAGCTTTCTCACATTAGGTGGGCAGCGTTTGTTTGCCATGGGTTTGGACCATTCCTTGACTAGCTGATTTTCTAGAAATTCTGGGAAGGGGAAGACCTTTTCTGCTTCTGGGGTCCTGGGGAAGTAGTCTTTGCTCCCTCTGGGTCTGGAGCCATCTGCTTTTGAGGATCCGACTGGATCCTCTCCCTGCAGCTTTGGTTGTAACTCTAATGCTGACAGGGATTTGGAGAGGAGGTAAGGATATTCTTCAGGTTTAAAGAAGCACATGGAGGGTTCTGGAACCTCCAAGTCCTCTTCCTCCTCCTCATCAGAGAGGAATTCAGCCTCTTCTCTTTCCCCGGTATCCCCAGTATCACTGTCCTCATAATTAGGTAGGATCCAGTGATGAGGGACCCAGCCGGGGTAGGAAAGTTCCTTCCTAGCTGCTTTAGTGGGCCAGCGAGGTCTGTCTTCCTCCTCGCCCTCTTGGTAGTGCCTGTCTGGCACATCTCTATGGGGTTGGTCCTGGTGACAAGGGGCCCCCCATGAGTGGATGATCAATACCTCCTCCCTGCTTGTTTAAGGGCCAGGAGTAGGGCAGGGGAAATAGTCTGTTCTCCGTCTCCAGAGTTACTCACGAATAGACCTTTGGCTGCTGTGTCTCCCAAATGGGGCTGGTGTGCGACCTGGGCATTGGGAAGCTCCTGCCCGTCGTCGCTAGTCATGTCTGGGCTTATGGATGCGGCAACAGCCAATCCGCAGCCTTGGGCCGCCATTTTCTATGGTCTCCCGGGATCGGGGCAATTCAGAATGGCGCCTGCGCAATCATCCACGTCTTTCTGGGGCTGTTTTTTTGGCGCGCTTTTCCTTCTCGTCGCTAGTCATGTCTGGGCTTATGGATGCAGCGACTGCCGCTCCGCAGCCTTGGGCCGCCATTTTCTGTGGTCTCCCGGGATCGGGGCAATTCAGAATGGCGCCTGCGCAATCATCCACATCCGTTTTTTGAAAAAACATTTAAGAAAAAAGGTTTGAAAAAAGTTTGAAAAGGTATGAAGAAGAATGGAAAGTGAAAGTACAAAAAAGGCACGAGTGGCCACTAAGTGCTGCTCTCCCTACTGAGGCAGGAACAGAACTGACTTGAAGGGGCGTATCCCACCAGAGGACAGGAAGTGAAGAATTAGTTCCTGCCTCCCTATAAATAGGGTCGGAAACACCCATCAAGATGTCCTCCTCTCAGAGGGAGAATGGGCAATCTCACTGTGCTTTGATTATAGCCAGTTTTGCTGAAGGAATAGAGCTAGTAACCTGAATTCTTAGCAATGTGGATTATCAGAATCTAGCATCAACCAGTACCAGTCACTCATGACTGCAAGGATTTCAAACTCATAAAAGCCAGCATTAAATTGTTATATGTCAGCTCATCAAAGGGATGGCAAAAACTAATAACATTCTCTGATGCCAGGGTCACATTTTGAAACACCTAAATAATCTGGCAAACAGGATTTTCCAGAACTGGTCCCAAATTAGCCTCAGTGGAGATATAGTTGGGCAGGTCTTAGGGGCTGTACTTTTACTAAAAATAGTTTACTAAAACATTTACTAAAAGTAGTTAACAGGGGATTTGAACCAAGGACTTTCAGCTTTGTAGACAATATGGAAGGTGAGCATTGTCATGGCTTATGAATGTTTCTCATGACCAGAGACCTGTCATTAGTAATTTATACAGCTGAATTTGGCCACGGCAAGCTCTAGCACACTGCCAATTATTCCTTGAAATCCAAATCCAAAAACAAAGCACCATCCACATAATAACTTGTATTAGAACGCACCAAAATGACACAAAACAGTGAGCACTCAACTGTTTGACTTAATTGTGATTTTCTTATTTATAAAACAAAGATACGAATCACTCTAAATGTAGCACTTATGATAAAGACTTTTTAACAAGAATATTAACTGCTATTATTACTTATCACATGGCAGAATAACACACAGAAAGCATATAATATAAAACACGTAATCAAGTTCATAGAATGAGTATACAGACAGATTGAGCAATCCCCTTAATACTAATATCTAAATTTTCAATCCATTCAGTTGCAGCTGGGGAGAGTTCAGAGAGCTCCGTCACATCACTCTGGAAAGCACAACGCTTACATTCCTGCAACAGATGGAAAACAGTTTGGCGGGCTGCACCGCAATCACATTTGGGTCCTGGTATTTTGCCCCATTTAAACATCAGGTCTGCATAACTGCCAAAGCCTGTTCATATTCTATTAGCTGTCTTCCATACTTTATGTGACAAGTCAAATCCGGCAAACTTCTCATTGTTGTTTATCAGGTTGTGAATATTGGGTAGAACTGATTGCATCCATGTTCATGACCATTAATTACCTAGATCTTATTGCTTCATCTGGATAGGCCCACATCAGCCATGTCTTTGTGGATGGACTATTGGTGCCTTTCCACTCTTGATATCCTTCAGTGCCTTGGCAATCTCATCAACACTGAAATCCCCTGACAGCTTCAGGGTAGGTTTGTTTCAAAATCTGGAGTTCTTTTTTTATCCTGATTGTACAATCTCAATCCTTCAGAGCTCTGGATAAGGATATCAGTCAGGCAGCTACCTGGTTTGATGTTACCTCGGAATTTCCTTGAAGCATACTGGAATGCCACTGGAAAACAAGGTGGCGTTTGTATGTGGTATCAGCACAAAAATCAAAGACTGGCTTACAGGGAACTGATGTAATTTCAGTTACTTGACATAATTTTCTTTGTTCTCTACCTCAGTATCAGTGCTAAATGTATTCTATGCAAAATAAACTCTGTTCCAAGAGAAAGGTTCTGCATTTGGATTTTATTTATTATTTGCTTTTGGAAGTCATGGGAAGAGTCAGGGACTATGCAGGACTCTGAAGAACAACCCTTCAACTTGTGAAGTGCCTGTTTAGCTCATCTTCTGGCTTCTGAGATGTCAGCCCACACTGCCCCTAGACTTATAAGCAGTGTTCCCTCTAAGATGATTTAGTGTGAGCTAGCTCACAGTTTTTTAGCCCTTGGCTCACACATTTTTGTCCTAGCTCAGGAGGGATGACTCCAGGGCAAACTAATTTATGCAGTAGCCAAATCACTCGCTCACCACTTTAATGCCAGTAGTTCACCAAGTAGAATTTTTGCTCACAGCTTAGAGGGAGCATTGCTTACAAGTCCATCTTTACAGATTTAAAGGCATCTAACTTGGCCCCGCCCCAGAGAATGCCTGGGAGCTGCAGAAGGTTTAATTCTACACTTCATATGAAAGTCAAAGTCATTTATAACGGTATTACACCAGCATGAAACACAAAATAAAATATACCATAGTCATCACTCAAAATCATTAAAAGTTTCAGATAAAACTATAATAAAACTTTGCATAAGAAATTGTAAATAACGGTCCAATAATACATAGGGATATATTGTGAGAAAAGGATTTTAACCTTTAACACTTAAAATTTATAAAATTATATGTATTATATTAGGTTGTGTCGTACTTTATGTTTCCTTGCTTTCTTGAATGTACATTCGAGTTTTGCGGGATGCTGCACAGAATTTCGCACAAAGTGCAGTCACCTGTGGGTTTTCTCCCAGAAGCAATGTTTTAACATATCCTGGATTTGAACACCCAGGGTTTCTATTGCACAATTCATTTGATAAAAAGGGCAGTAAAGGAGGACGTGTTCTGCTGTTTCTATCTCGCCACTGCCACAGGGACATAATCTTTCATTCAAAGGAATCTTTTTATATCACCCCGCTACCACCGCTGTTGGGAGGGCTTCCCATCTAGTGAGAATGAACGCCCTCTGATGGCTTGGAATCTCCAGCTGAAATAGGTATTCCGCTGGAGTGGCTGTATATATGACTCACTGTGAAGCTAGAAAGGATTGCTTCTCAGCCTTTTGGCTAGGATCAAGCATAGTGTGCGTGCGCCTCTTATCAAATTCTGCCTTTCTGCAGTAAGACCGCAGAACTGAGGAATAAACAGTCTTACATATCATTTTCTACAAAAATCAAAGCATCCTTGGCTTAGTCACCTGCTTTGTTTTGCTTGCAAGTAAGCACTTAATGTATTCTAATGCCCCCAGCTCATGTAATTTGTAATGCCACGATCTCCGTAATCCCTGTAATTAGAATTGTATAATTACATATCTGATTGCTTCCATCCTGTAGTCCTGACAGCTGTGATTGCTTAGACTCCATATTACTTTTTGGGAGGATTTTTTTCATCAAGCCCTTCCCACCCAGCTGAGGAAATTAGTTCTGCAGAAGACTTCTGCTTTCTCCAAACAGTGATTTGTTTAACCAACATTCGTACAAATGGCTCTGTAATTAAAGCATTTTGGCTAATGTGAGAAATGGAATATCCCTAACAAAGGCAACTGGAATTAAGCGGGCAAGAACAAACAGAGGTTTCCCAACCATGAAGCACAATTACCAGGGGCTAATAATCAGAAGAGACTTAGGTACATTTAACATCAGCTCTTCCTTTACAAATACGTTAACACCCACCATACAATTGATCCTTTCCCAGTTCTCTAATATAAATGAGCTATCAGCACAGTATTATTCATATGTATATACAAGCATGGTTACGCTTTAAAATTGGGGCAGACAAATCAGAGCTATTTTTCCATTTTGTACTTAAACTCCATAAAATGTCCATGCACAAGTTAAGTGAAGTTGTGTTAGGTTGGACATCTTGTTTATTACAAAGGACTACAATTGGAACTGATCAAAAGCAGAATAACTAACTATTTTTACATAAACATTCACACATGTCACATAATGTAGCACTACTGAGTTCTGTGGCAGGGCACAGTTATTTAATTTTTTAGTATGACATAATAACTATGTCCAATAGTAACTTTTTTCCCTTTCTCACAACACAAGAACTCGTGGGCATTCAATGAAATTGCTGAGCAGTTGGGTTCGAACTGATAAAAGGAAGTAGTTCTTCACCCAAAGCGTTAACACATGGAATTCACTGCCACAGGAGGTGGCAGTGGCTACAGGCATAGATGGCTTCAAGTGGGAATTTGATAAATACACTGAGCATAGGTCCATCAGTGGCTATTAGCCACAAGGTATAGATAGGATCTCGCAGTCTGGGGCAAGTGATGCAGTGTATTCTTGGTGCTTTATGGGGGCAACAGTGGGAGGGCTTCTAGTGTTCTGGCACCACTGGTGGACCTCCTGATGGCACCTGCTATTTTTGGCCACTGTATGACAGAGTGTTGGACTGGATGGGCCATTGGCCTGATCCAACATTGGCTTCTCTTATTTCTCTTATGTCAGGTCTTAAGTTATGCTCAGGATAATAACTAATTGAGAGCTTAACTTACTTTTAAAATGTAATGAGCTCTACACAGTATCAACCCATTTCAATCTCGTTTCATAATTAGTTCAGTAGAAGACTGATGGACAATGTTTGCTGGGGAAAATAGTGTAGGGTACAGCTCTGCTGGTTCTCCTGGATCTCTCAGCAGCTTTTGACACTATTGACCATAGAATTTTTCCAGACCTTTTGGCTGAGATGGTGATCAGGGTACCACTCCTTATAGTCCACTGCTATCTGACCAGTTGGTATCAGAATCTAGTACTGTGGAACAAATTTATTGAGCCAATTGTACTTATACTCTAGGGTCCCACAGAGCTCCACTTGATCCCCTGTGCCGCATGAAACTTTTGAGTAAGTTGTCATCCATATGCAGACAATTCCCAATTTCTTTTTCATCAGAATCTGGTGTAAATAATAAATGTTCAAAACCACTGACAAAAAGAAGTAATGGGCTTGATGAGGGCCACAGTAAACCTAGTCTAGTTAAAACAGAGGTGATGTTAGTTAGCAAAGCCAGCCAATCAGGGCTTGTTAGACCATTCTTGATGGGCCTGCCCTCCTCTGATGCAAGTTCACAGTTTGGGGGTGATTTTAGATCTGAGTCTGCAGGTTAATATACAGCTCTGTAGAGGAGTGAACCCCAGCCTGGTGCCCATGGGCCAGTTTCCCTCTTTGCCAAAGCAAATCCCCCCCACCCAACAAAGAGCTAGTCCTGGCTTTCCTCCGTATCTTTGGAGTACTAGGTGCTTCAGAAGAATCCAGGAGGCATTACCTTTCTGTCTGTAGGAAGCCACCGATACAGAAACAGACGTTTTCATCACAGGACAACAATTAGCTTAGAACTGCCTAATTTTTGGTGATATGACTCAGACCACATTGCAGCCATTTTGTGGTTTGGCTGTGGTGGCCACATCTGCTCAGTGTTCCCAAAATTCCAAAAGTGTCCACAGGTTTAAGAAGGCTGGGGAACCCTGCTGCAGAGCATAGTACCTTTACTTGGTTTCAGTCAGTACACCCACTGTGGTCCCTTAGAGAAACACAGTCTGCCCATAGCTGTGCATGCTCTTATCACAGCTAGGTTGAATTACTGTAATGCATTTTATGTGGGGATGCCTTTGAAGATGGTTTAGAAGCTTTGGTTTGGGCACAGTGCTAGGTTCAGAGCATTGAATCACAGCTGTGGTTAACCCTCGTTGTGCAGAATTGACTATCCATGGGGGAGGGACCAGTCCTTTGCTATTAAGTACAGTGGTGTTAAGCATTTATGAAACACACAGTGTACCTTCTGAATCTGAACTAAGTCTCTGTTCAGATTTAAGCCCATACATTTTTAGAATTATACCAATAACTTAGCATGCACTTTAGCTAGGAAGCATCCAAATAATTTTTTCTTGGTGACTTAAATCACTGAAGTCAATTGAACTTGCTATACATGAAGGAAAATTGCTATAATGTGGTCCTCTGGGAAGAGCTAAAATGGGGGAGGGGGGGCAGATCTTATAAATATTCCCTCTACCAGTTTTAGCAAAGTGGGCTTCAAACAGGAGTAAAAATGTTTTTGTATCATGTCTCTGTCTGTGAACCCATTCAAAGAGAAAGCAGTACTTAATGCCCTCAGTCTGAAGTGGTATTGTGGTATAAACATCTAATCACATTCAGCTAGATAAATGGCATAAGGATATTTATTATATGACCACTAATTAGCTGGGGTGACTTACAGAAGACAGGCAGGTGAGTGAAATGATGCTGGAGAACAGAGAAGCAAAACAGCCAGAGACAAAACATCAAAAGCTACATCCTTTCACCATGAAAACTTGTATGCTCAAATATGTGATGCAGAATTCTTAGTAACCCTTAATCAGCACATGCTACTTCTGTCATACAAATTCTAACATTTCAGACCTTTGAAGATACAGTGATTGCTATTTCCATATTAAAAAAGACTAAAAACTCACAGCTGAATGAGATACAAGAGCAAAATTAATTCTCCCTGGTGTCAATAACTTTACATGTTGTAACTCACTTTAATCTCATTATACAGAGCCTACTGGTCCTACGTACACCTGTTGCTTCTGAAGCCAGACTAGGTGGCAACTCCAGACAGACCGCCCCCACTGCCCTTGGACCTGCAAGCATCTCTCTTCTTGTGTGTTCCCCTACTTGTTCTTGGAAGCAGTCACTTGCGCTGATTGAACAACCGCGGGATTTGCTTCCTCATTCACTGTGAGAGTCCTTTTGTTAATCCAGCTCCTCAGAGGGATTTTAGCTGCTAACAGGAGATAAGAACTCTATGATTATAAACCAGTCCAATAACCATCTCTTTGCTAAAGGCCTCAACTACTCAGCTTTTGCACTGATAGAACCAAGGCTAATGTTAAACTGCCAGTATTACACATACTAGCAACTTGCAGATGTGATAATTTTCAACACGCCAGTTCTTCTTTTGAAGAACCTCCTTTCCACCCATCACCAGGTCAGTCATTCAGTGATCATCCAAATGAAGGGGACAGAGTTGACTTCTACCCAGTTGGGCCCTTTTCCTATACAGCCACTTCCTCTCTTCACCCCTATTTTCCCATTGTGCAGTTTCTGTGCTTCTCTTTCTTCACAGGTGTGAGATAGAGGAAGTTTATGTAGTTCTTGCCCAGTACAAGACACAGGGCTGCCAACCTCCAAGAGGGTCAGGAGATCTAAAATTAGAATTGACCTCCTGGTGACAGAGATCAGACCCCATGGAGAAAATGGATACTTTGGAGAGTGGACTCTTGTATTATACCCCACTGAGTCCCTCCCTAGGTTCCACCCCCAAATTCTCTGGGTATATCCCAATCCAGAGTTGTCAACCTTGTACAAGAGGCATAACAAATATAATACAGGTTCCCCCTTGTTTCATTGCCAATGCCTTGTTCATACATTGTGTATTTTCCTGTCTCCTTTTTATAAGTACAGTTTTATTTTTATGATCACTGTGATTAACAGTCAAAGAAAATGATGGGGACAGTGAAGGACTGAGAACTGAGTTAAAAAGATTTCCACCTCTGACTAACAGCAGCTGTCAGATTTCAAATCTTTTATTTAAAACATACTGTCTACATCCAGGCATATCTCTCTAGCCACAATGTCCAGAAACTTTTTTTTCTTTTAAGGAAAACTGAGATTATCTGGATTCTGCAGAAGGCATAGGATTGCACAGTACGCTCAATATCTGCATTGCAAGGAATGCATCTTTTAAAATGTGCTGGCTAAGGGAGTAATCAAACACAAACAACCAAGGGACATAAAAAGGAGACAGAAATCTTTGATGGCTCAAGCTAAAAAGGGCTTCTGACATTCTCTGTCTATACAAGTGAGAGAGCAGTTTTATAGATAGACAATGAAACCCCTTGGGGAACCAAGAACAAAGCTAAGTGCTTCACATGGCCTGGTTTGGTCAAGGAGCTCCCACTGGCTATTCTAGCTACAAACCCAAGGAGGTTAAGTCAGTTGTGTCCCAGCCAAGAGAAAGAGGAGAAATACCATTGGAGATAATTCTCTGCATAAATGATCTAAGCAGATAGGGACAGCACCTGATCCCCTAAAACCCCCGTTGCTGGATCATTGTTGCTGCCCATAACCCATAGCAAGTTCCCAAGAGAAGGGAGATCTATCAGCTTGGGCTACACACTCTTTTAAACTCTCTGTTCATTAACTCTACCCAACCTCATTAATCAAAGCTGGAATAAAATGAGCCCCAGAGAACGCATAGTTTCCCCCTCTGTTTCCAAGCTGCTTTAATTACATTCTCAGTGGGAGGGTTTCTTTCTCTCACACACATGGGCAGACCCACTGCCTTGTGGGGATTTGAAGATACTGGCCACAGAGGCAGGGGTCATGACCTGGCCATAGTAAAATAGACATCTTGACCTCTTTTTTTGTGTCCGTTTGACAAGTACATGTGCCTTTTCATAGCACTGAAGTAGCCAAGCAGACAGATGAGGCAGAGTCAATTAGTTATTTCATCTCCACTCCTATCTTCCCATCTACTCAAGTGCATTTTGGGAGGCCTCACTTGAGAAAACAAAACAACAGACTGGACCCAACAGCAATATAATAGAGCGAGCAGCAACAAATTTATATTTGACAACTGACAACACCAGCCATTGATGGCAACATCTGTATTACTAGCAATGCAGTTCACCTAACACAACGAATGCTTCATAGAGAGATGTGTTTAGATTTTTTAGATAAGTGGCGCACACAAAAAAAGCAGAGCAACACTTCTACCCAATTCAGAACACCTTCCTTAAGGCAGCGATCTGGGGAACTTCTTTATAGTGCCACAGACAAACTGGTACAAGTTAAGCTATTATAATTACCATTTTATGAAACCAAGACAGGGAGGGGGGGGACAAGAGTCTAGAGAAAAACATCATGCACCTTCAATAAAGGTTAAACAGGATGTTATTTCCCTCCATTCCATTAAAAGCTTCAACTGCCCATTTCCACACATTAAGCTCCTGACATCACTGATCAGGCAGTGCTCTGGCATGCCCATCAGCCCCTGCTTCTGGCACAGCTGATAGGCAGCCTTCACACTGTGTGAGAAGTGACTTGTGAGATTCCAGCAGCTCTGGAGCAGACACTGAAAATCACAAGTTGAAACATCCTATTTGGGATTCTCTGCAGGGCCACACCCAAAGCATCCTTCAGCACCAGGTGAAGGAGGCAGACCATGCAATAAAAGCCCCTCAGGCCTCTGCCCTAATATTTACGCTGTCAGTCAGCATGTAGCCAAGAAGAGATCCAAGCCTACTTATGCCACTAACTGTTTCTTGATGGCGGCAGAGATATTGGCCAACATGGAAACCTTGTCCAGGACCTTGGCACAGAGCAAAGCCTGGCAACACCGGGCCTGGCCGGCTCTCTCACCCTGCCTAGCTATGTTTGCCCCATGCCCACCCAGAACCATCCACAGGCTGCTACCAATGAGAAGTCATGGAGACGTATGTCTCCTGTGCCTGAGCAACATTTGACAGCAGCCTCTACCAACACTCCCTCTACACTGTGGAGCCTTGTGAGAAAAAATTCTACTTTGTGGGCTACTGGCATTAAAGTTGTGAGTAATTTGGCTGCTGCATAAATTAGTTTGCTCTGGAACCATCCTTCCTGAGCTAAGACAAAAATGTGTGAGCTGGAGGCTAAAAAACTGTGAGCTAGCTCACACTAACTCAGCTTGGAGGGAACACTGGCTAGGAGAGAATCATCATGGTTGGGAAGATAGTTCAGAGCTCCCCTCATGTCTGATCCCATTTGCCTGGGAGAGATGCCTCCTTTTCCCACTCCCTCCTATTGCCTGTTAGGGGGGGGGGGGCGGGGAAACAGGCCTGGGATCCTTTAACATGCCAGCCCTGGATATTCCCAAATATTTCCAGAAATATTCAGGACTCAGATACTGGTACTGTTGAGGAGAGGAGATTGGATTTATACCCTGCCCTTCACTACCCAAAGGAGCCTCAGAGCCCTTTCCTTTCCCCTCCCCACAACAAAGAATCCTGAATATCGTCTGGGTAGCCAAACATACCCCCCCCCCCCAAAATACGGAAAGGGTATTTTCCAGGTATCCGTTTGAACCAGATATATCCAGGTACACATACCTATTTGCCAGTCCTATTGCTCAGCAGACTTCACTGTAACTACAAGTTTCTCCGTTCGTCATCCTGCTTTCTTTCTGGTGCTATAATTCCTACCTTTCATTAAAATATTCTGAGCATATGATCTATTCATTTCTTCCTACTGTATATCAATGTGAAAAGTCAGTACACTTTCATTTGAAAATATACTACAGTGAAAAGAAGCAAAGTAAGGAGGCTGGAAAGGGTGCCTGTGTGCCCAAACCCCTCTGTGTGAATGCTGGCAATAATGAACTGACCCATTTTATGAGCCACACCTTTGGGTGGAAGCAGGCCTGGGAAATATCAGCCACTTCTACATAGGGTGTTTGGCCCAGCTCCAATGCTAATAGGATGTGGGTATTGTTCCCTGCCTCCATACAGCATTACGGTACTCTTATGCACCTCCCAGTTCCCCAACAATCTTTTGAAAACCTGCTTTACTATGATCTTATTGGAAAGATCATACGGACAAGGGATGAGTGCCATGGCCTGCCTATCCACTACTAGGTGATCACCTAGGGCACCAGAGATGGAGGAGCAGCAACCAGCCCTCAGAGCCCCGTCACCCTGCAGTAGCAAGGTCTGCAATGGCATGCAGCAGCCCCAAGAGGTGCCCTCACCCCCAGTGAGTGGTCCACAGGGTGCCTGCTCCTCCCCTCCCTCCACTGTGGCCCATAGGGAGCTTGCTCTTCCCCACCCCTTCCTCCTTCCCTCTTCTATCTCCCCACAGTACAGTGCTGGGTGAGGAGGGGGAGTGGCAGCTTCTCTGCCCTAGCCTAGGGTGCCCCAAAACCCAGGCTGCCCTTGGTGGCTGCTGTATAGATGGGAAAGTCCAGATCTTTCCCAGTCCTGCCCAAAACAGTGCAATATTCTCTGTCCCAATCCCCTGTGGTGGTCATCTCCTTACCACACCACTAAGTAGGAGTTCAAGCTTTTTTTGTGGGGGACTCTGTAATTGACAATCAAACTGACAATTGTCAATTATCAATTTTTAATTTTTTGTTTAAAAAAACCTCCCCTGGTGGTCTAGGGAAAAAAATTGTTGCCTCAATTGTCTGAGGCATGGAAAATGTGGGGCAACTCACTCTGTGTGAATCCTAGTACCAATGCACTGCACTGCTGCCTATGAGGAAACCCAGGAGTCTCCTCAATGTGTGGAAATCACCACAGCAACTGAAAATTTGCCACAACTTTAAAAACAAAGGTCAGGAAGGCTCCTTCTTATCATTTTGCTTGATATGTTCAATGGACTTAGTCTGGAGTACATTGTTATAAAGGGAATAAGGTTGTAGATTTAATGTCTGAAACTTTTAGGCAGTTTTATGGCATTGTTTATTGTATGTATGATACTGTTTCTACTGTATTTTAAATTTTGTAATCCACCTTGAGTCTTAGCAAGAATGGTAGACTACAAATAAAATAAATATGCACCCTGCTACTTGTGCTACTCTGCTTTCTCAACAATGGACAGTACCATGGAGTTTAAACTCAGGAAACCAGTTCCTGCTGGCGAGATGGGGAATATTTGAGGAGGTGGGGGAAAACAACAGCAGGTATCTAAAAACACATCAGAGCTCGAATCCTTAGCAGGATTATACTTGCTTGCTCTCCCCTACACAATCTCTCACTTTTAGAGTGTGAATTTGCACCACCACCACCTACAAGTGCAGCAGAATGCTATGATGGCACTGACCTTAATCATGGCTAATGCCATAGTCCTTGAATCTGTTAAAAATCTTCATTAAGCTGCATACTAATTTACTCCTCACCCGCTACCGATATGTTTGGACTGGTAATTTCCATTTCATCGTATCAGAAGAAGTGTGCATGCACCCAAAAGCTTATACCTTGAATAAAACTTTGTTGGTCTTAAAGGTGCCACCGGACTCAAACTTTGTTCTGCTGCTTCAGACCAACAGTGACCCACCTGATATGAGAGTTATTACTAAGGATTTGAAACCAGCTTCAAATTCTATTTAAGATGGAACCCTGCCAATGCCAGTTCAAGGACGGTGAAGGATTTCTCACAGGAAAGAGAAGAGACTACACCTTAATTCCAGTGGTTAGGACTGCGGACTCTAATGTGGGAGAACTGGGTTTGATTCCCCATTCCTCCATTTGTAGCTGCTGGTGTGACCCTGGATCAGTTACAAGTTCTTTCAGAGCTGTTCTCTCATGAGCAGTTCTCGAAAGAGCTCTCTCAGCCCCACCTACCTTACAGGGTGTCTGTTGTGGGGAGGGGAAGGGAAAGGAGATCGTAAGCTGCTCTGAGACTCCTTCGGGTACTGAAAGGTGAGGGTATAAATCCAGTCTTTTCCTCTTCTTCTTCCCAATCACTTAACTGTGACTAAAGAATCACTACCATTATGTCTTCACAAGCATTGTCAGAACAAGAAGAAATCTTAATGTATACTAAGATCAACATTTCTAAACTGGCTGTGGTTCTAGTTCCTAAAAACTCTCACATTTCTATAAGGCTATCGTGTTCAAGGCTAAGAGGAGACATTTCCATTAAGAAACTTCTGGAAGTCTTAATATTAATCCAAACTTAAAGAAGTGGTATACCAAGAGTGGAGCGATGTAAATAAAGGCAATGAAATTAGTTATTTAAATCAACAACCACCAATTAGCCAAGAATAACCAATTTTAAATCAGTGGTATTTGCACTTGCTTAGAATTTCTAGACATAAGGGAAGGACATTAATACGGAGATGAGCATGTTTTCCCATTCCATGAGATGTAAATTTGGTTGGTAATTATAAATATTCATAGCTTTAGAGAGAAAATTGCAGCAATCAAGTGGCTAAAGAACACAAACGGGTGTACTAGATCACCCAGGTGGGCTCAGTAGATGATTCTGGTAAGATACTATGACTGCCCTGTCCACTTCCCTCCCTCCTCAAGAGGCAAAATTTCCCCGCCATTTTCCTTTCCCTTTACTGACTGAGCCACCATACTAATGTGTTTTCTTCTTTGCCGAAGAACTCCGGCTGTCCCATCTTGCCACATTATATTTTGGCTGTTGGCTCAGCCCAGGAACCTAAAGGGAAGGATCAGGAGCCCACTTTAGCTTAAACAAACTTAAATGACACTCAAGGCATTTTGAAATTCAAAAATAACAAAATATTTTATTTAACATAGAGGGAAAAGGTCAGGTGAAATCAAAGGGGAAATTTCTGAGATAATATAGATAACACTGAGGTAAAATCAGTACATGCACAGACTTTAGTTCTTATATTTCCAGCTAATGAGAGTTTCTTTAGCTTTTCACAGTGACTTAAATCTTGATGTTGAGAGGCTTTTGTTCCAGTGTTTCCCAAACACTCCAGCACATTTTCTTTTAACTACACCAGCCCAGTGATCTCTGCACTCTTCAGAGTTAACTGGGTAGGGAAATTCCTTCTCTATAGAAGATCTATCCCTTTTCCTTGACCCAAATGGAAGTCTTTGCCTACTTCCCAAACTTCCTTGTTAACTTTCAGTCAGTACTCTATTCTTCGCAGCAAGGGCTGATATCAGACTGAATCCTCCTCAGCATCCAGTTCAGAAGTCTTTCTTTGCTCAGCTGATACTAACCAATCATATTTCTTGGAACAGCCTGTCACTCAAGGCCCCAATTAACCCTTCACAGTCCTTTGTCTGTTTACAGAGCACTTCTAAGCTTAAAAGTGCAGTCTGTCACAGATATATAATGGCATCTTCTAGAGCAGGAGCAAAATGGGAGCAAAATGGGTACGTGGGAATCATCTGCATGGACACTCTTGCCACCATTAAAGGGGAGAGAACGAAGGAGCTAAGCTCTGTTTTAAGAAATCGTGCTAAGCAGCTTGGCGTAACATTTGCTACTTTCAAGTCCTCCAGCACAGAGGCTGATTTTAGCAAAAAAAAAAAAGTTACATATACTGGTTAGAAGATCAACATTTTCACATTTGACTTATCCACAGTGATCCATGCAATGGTCACCTCCAGGTTGGACTACTATAACTCCCTCTATGTGGGGCTGCCCTTGAACTTGATTCAGAAACTTCAGCTGGTGAAAATTGCAGCTGTGCACCTGCTGACTGATACCTATGCAGGTACACATTCAACCAGTGCTCTGTCAGCTGAATTGGTTGCAGGTTGAGCACCGGATCAAGTTCAAGTTATGGTATTAACCTTTAAGGCCCTAAGCGGTCAGGGACCAACATGTCTGCAGGACTACCTCTCCCAATATGGCCCCCCCAAAAGTTTTAAGCTCATCAGATCAACATCTATTGGTAGCCCCTCACCCAAAAGACAGCCTGTTAGTCATGACCAGAGCCTTTTCAGCTCTGGCCTGGTGGAACATGCTCCCAAATCAGATCAGGGCCTTGTGGGATTTATTACTATCCTGCAGGGCCTGCAAAACAGCTGTTCTGCCAGGCCGTTGGTTGAGGCAGCGGGTGTCCAATTTATGGCCTTCCCTGCTCAAACCAGCCGGGTTTAGTAAGCTTATGCTGTATATTTTATTAACTATATTATCAACTATGGGCCGAATCTACCAGCCTAATATGCTGTCCTTTCTGGATCATGTACAGCATATGCCTAGGATACTGTTAAACTGTTATTCTGCCATCCTGAATTTGAATCTGGTTTAAAATTCAGTTTTAGGGTTTTAATTGATTTCATGGAAATTGTACTAGTGGATTGTTTTCATTGAATTATGTGTAATTGTTTATTGTTCTTTTGGTACAATGTAATCAGCCGAATCTACCAGCCTAATATGCTGTCCTTTCTGGATCATGTACAGCATATGCCTAGGATACTGTTAAATTGTTATTCTGCCATCCTGAATTTGAATCTGGTTTCAAATTCAGTTTTAGGGTTTTAATTGATTTCATGGAAATTGTACTAGTGGATTGTTTTCATTGAATTATGTGTAATTGTTTATTGTTCTTTTGGTACAATGTAATCAGCTCTGATCCCGCTTGTGTGTAAATAATAAATAAGAACTCCCAGGTATATTCCATCCAGACTCAAATATATTATTTTTTAATTTGCCCACTAGTCCCGGGACTTGATCTCTCATCTCCTCTATTTGACTCAGTTCTTCAGACCCCCTTCTCAAAAGCAGTGGTTTCATCATGGACCTCCTCACATGACCTTCACTTATAGCCATACATTGATTTTCAAGTTCTAGCTTGTTTCTACAACTATTACCCTTTGGGATAAGTCATCTTGAACTAGTGGCATCCCACCTCCTACTGGCTTTCCTCCATGAGTTAATTTAAAAGCTATTCTGCAAACTTTTTGATATTAAGCACCAGCAGTCTAGCTCCATTTTGATTCATAAGAACGTAAGAGAAGCCATGTTCAGTCAGGCCAATGGCCCATACAGTCCATGTCACACAGTGGCTGAAACCCAGGTGCCATCAGAAGGTCCACCAGCGAGGCCAGAACTCCAGAAGCCCTCCCACTGTTACATCCCCCCCCAAGCACCATGAATACACAGCATCACTGCCCCAGACACAGCATCTATACTTGGTGACCAATAGCCACTGATGGACCTCTGCTCCATGTTTATCCAGTCCCCTCTAGAAGCTGGCTATGCTTGTAGCTACTGCCACTTCTTGCGGTAGTTAATTCCATGTGTTAATTACTCTTTGGGTGAAGATGTACTTCCTTTTATCACACACAAACCACAAACCTTTGTTGGCATAATAACAACAGCCTTAGCTCAGGTACAGAAAAAGGAAAGACGACAAAACAGTTAATTAACCATTCTGACAGAACCTACTCCTCCTATACACACTATAAATACTTCCTTTTCTCTGTCCTAAGCCTACTGCTCATTAGTTTCATTGAATGTCCATGAGTTCTTGTATTGTGAGAAAGGGAGAAAAGTACTTCTTTCTCTACCTTCTCTATCCCATACATAATTTTGTAAACCTCTATCGTGTCACCCCTCAAACATCATTTCTCCAAGCTAAAGAACCCTAACCTCTCTAACCTTTCTTCCTAGGGAAGGTGTTACATCCTGTTAATCATTTCAGCTGCCCTTTTCTGCACCTTTTCCAATGCTATAATATCTTTTTTGAGGTGTGATGACCAGAACTATACGCAGTATTCCAAATGAGGCTGCACCACAGATTTATGCAGGGGCATTATGATACTGGCTGATTTGTTTTCTATCCCCTTCCTAATAATCCTGAGCATAGCATTTGCCTTTTTCATTGCAGTTGCACACTAAGTCAACATTTTCAGTGAGTTATCTACCATGACTCCAAGATCTCTCTCCTGGTTAGTTACTGCCAATTCAGAACCCATCAACATATATTTATAGTTTAACATTTTGGCTCCAATGTGCATTACTTTGCACCTCTCTGCATTGAACCTCATTTGCCATGTTGATGCCCATTAGGCTAGCCTCGACATATCCCTCTGGAGCTTCTCACACTTGTCCCTGGTTCTCACTGCCCTGAACAACTTTTTGCCATCTGCAAACTTAGCCACTTCACTCCTTATTCCCAACTCTAAATCATTAATGAACAAATTAAAAAGCGCTGGACCTAGTACTAAGCCCTGCAGTACCCCACTGCTTACCACTCTCCACTATGAAAACTGCCCATTTATATCCCCTCTGTTTCCTCTCACTCTCCGTTTCCTATTAATTCAAGTGAAGCCTGTCTGTTTTGTACAGGTTCAGCATATTCTAGAAGGAGAAATCTAAGCTCTGGAAACACTGAAACCCATAACTTTGCCTGTCTGGCTGGACCTGTGTGTAGAACAGGGCCAATTCTCTCACAAATTTCATAGTTTTCTTTGTAAATATCCCAGATTTCAAAGTAATTTCTAAATCATGCCATAACACCTCCATCCAGCTCCTGAGTACTATGAAGAACGTGCCTACAAAGGAACTATGCAAGCAAGGGCCACAGATAGCCTGTAAACCGGATATCACCAAATGACATGGTGGATGGCATAACCCCACTTTTTTTGCATTGGTGTCACATAAGCTGTGATCGAGGTGACTAGGCTCAAAGTTTTTAACAGTACTGGATTATGCTGGTGTGCATTTGGCAGTCAGTGAACCTGTCACAAGGTGCTGAAACCAACTGATTCCACGTTTCCCATCGTATATACTTCCACAAGCGGCACATGAATCTTGTGACAACTCCTTGTGGAACAATAATAATGGGAATCAGAGGGAATCTAAAATAGTTCCAGCCCATGGCTAACCTAGCAAGAGAGTGTGGAGCTGCATTTTCCATGAGGAAAGCGTTCCTTATCTCATCAACAGCAAAACTTCTCAGAACTCAGTTGGAAGATTACAATATCTGTGGTGGGTGCTAAATTGAAACATCAGAAAAGAGAGCAAAGATAGTTAACATGGGCTGGTAGAGAGAAGTAGTAAGAGAGAGTAAAATCAGATAGTGAAAAAGGATAAGAGTACAGCTGGAATTTTTCCTCAATATGGTTTCTTATGAAATTTGATGTATATTATAGTTCAGTATTTCCTTGCTGTACCATAATATCTTCGTATAATTTGTATGATATGGAGTCACTGTTTGCTCTCAGAGATAAATATTAGAGGTTCTCAAACCGTTAGTGAGCCTCCCTAAATTGGAGGGGGAAAGTCCAAATCCCAATTATTCCCAGTTAAGGGGGGGGGGGAATTGCAGTCCAAATGTTGGTAAACATCTATAAGCAATCAGTCGTGCTCCCAAGAGGGTGAAAAAAAAATCTGCACTTGTTTTTGGAGCAAATCTGTCATAAATTTTTACAACTGTTTTTTATAGGTAGCTGTTAATGGTAACAGACTGTAAGCATTGTATGTGACAGAACAGTTTTCTGAATTGCTCTGATTGGCCATCATTCTCAAGAGAGGAAATGGTGGGCAAAATCTCTAGAAGGTGTGAGCTTGACACAGCTCAAAATATCTCTGAGAAAATATAGACGTTCCTCTTTCAAACACTTTGTAGCAACGGTGGGTACATGAACCTTGCTTATGACAGTTCCTGCCCCCCCTTTTCTAATATTATTGGTGCAAAGATCTTTCATTGTCAACACGATAAACCCCTCATTATAATCACCCCACAGACATCAAACTAATGAGAGGCTGTGAAATGGGAAAGCCGCGTGTGGCACCCTGCATGCCCATGTGTGTGTTCTGGGATGCGGTAGAGAATTACTCCACTGTCTAAATCCCGCTCAGCACCTGCTCTTCTGTTCCTTTGGGGCAGGCTGGCCTAAGGTGTTACGGAGGCCCCTGGGAGAAGGCTCAGCTGGGGCTGCAGTTGGTAAAAGGGTCTGCAGAAAGGAGAAGCAAGAACCAGAATCTGTTACACTGAAGCATGACAACAGAGAACGATAAATTTGAAACAGATGCTCTTCCAATGAGCTGCCGGCCAGCAAAGTGACCGCTTTGTCTAGGCTTTGCCAAGAGGAAGGCTTTGAGAATCCATCCAAGTTTCACAGGAGTTTAGCATTCCTGTTAGATACAGTTGAGCTCCCTACATATCCTCTACTTACAGACCACAGCAATTACAATACGAAAGGCCTGCTAGGGCAAATCATTGGACAGATCAAATAGAACCACTGTGGGTATGGAAAGAGAGGTGACAAATTGCAGGACTGCTAAGCTTAATTTATCAGCCAGTCCAATAGGCCTTTTGTTATAAAGTTTTACGGCCACATTAAATAAATAAAAGATACAACTGGGACCCCATTTGTTGGTCCTGGATCTTGCTGTAAAATATAATGGACCTATTACTTTAAAATAACAAAACAATCAGGAATAGATACATTCTTTCCTTCCCAACTGGCTTCTCAGATACCCAAGCATCCAAAAAACAAACATCAGTTCCAGGAAGCAGTCACTCTGTTATTAGACAGGCTTTATGTTTGGGAGTTCAAATAATATCTAGGATCATTCCTTTCTAGATTCATTCACAGGAAAAGGGTGCTTGAAAAGATAAGTAGCAGAGTGAATATTGTTAGAAACTGATGAGTCTGAACTGGCAACAGCAATGTTGTAAGTGTACTTATGGGCGAATATTTGATCACCATTGTGTCAATGGTGCTCCACTGTGAACAGTAAAGAGAAGAAAGAATATAAGAATGGAGATATACTGACTAAGAAGAAAAGAATGAAGAGAAGAAAGACTGCAAAGATAAAGCTGAATGAATTTGGCAAGAAAAAAGCAGTATTAATGGAAGATTTAAAACAAAGTAAGCAATAAAGGAAAGTAAAGGAAAGAGGGAAATCCTTTTTTATTAGCCTTTGCTAATGAGAGATGCAAGTATATGCAAAAGCCACCATGTCTTGAGAACTGCAGCTCTAATATAATGACTCTAGTGCAAATGTCACACAGCAGCACAGAAATTACCCTTTTGCACGATAACTTCCATCATCAAACCTAATTCTGAACTGAGGTTGTAGAGTGAGGTTCAACAAATCCACACAGTGAAGCCAGGGCCAGATGGAGTAGATTTTTTGACAAGCTGAAAAATATGAAATGCAAAAATTAAAAAATGCCTTGGGGGAAAAACACCCCAAAAACATAGAAGCAATGTCTGCTGCTTTAAGGGTGCCAATGAGATCTTCCAAGACTAATTTGCCAAGGATTCCTAGTCATAGTGTCAGCATGGGGGCGGGGGGGGGGGGGGAGAGAACAGACTGAAAAAGGGGAGGTAAAGCTAGAGAACGGAGAGGCAGATAAGATAGAAAAGGGAAAAGTGAAGTCAAAGGTGTACAGGAAAAGGAAAGTGGATGGTGAGAGAGAAGGAAAGGGGAACAGCTGTCTGGAGAAGGAAGGCTGAAGATATGGGGAGAGAAGAGGTAGGTTATCAACTAAGATAGCAATAGGATTGATAAGGGCCCCTGCAAGTCCCTGTGGGTCCCTCTCTTATAATCTCTGCTCACAAACAAGAAGCTATTTTTCTATTCCCTGACAACTGGCCATTCTTGTCAAAGTGTTTCCAACAGACTTTTTTCATTAGCATCTATAACAGAAGGTAGAGAATTGGCTTCCAGCACTTGACCAGCCAACCCTAGTCTTATAGTCAATTACCAACAGGCAGCAACCCTCAGTAAGCTATGATTTGTCAGTTACTCTCGAGCAGCAACCTCTGTCTTCTCCTCCATTCTTTCAAGTTATTGCTGCCTCCTACATTCTCTTTGCCTTCCAGGTGTTTTCAGGCATGTCTTCCTTGCTGCTCTTCTGAGGCACACCCTTGTCTGTTACACATTTGCCAATTCCATGTATAACATTTACTTGAAGAATGATGACACAGTGTATGGAGTCACAAAATGAAGAGACATGAAGATAAAAGCTATCACAATTCTATGAATTTATCCTTTGTGCAGTTCCTCTTTAATGCTGTGATGTCCTCAAGTAATGTTCTGTCTGCCATAAAACATTAAACAATACAGCAAGCGGAAACATTGTCCAGTTCATGGATCTCCGAAGGACCCAGACTGTGCTGCTTTAACATAACAGGCACGCATCTCCTATTGCAGCCTTAGAAATCTTTCTGTATAAAATAACTCTAAGGAAATTTACAAGGCAGGTCTGGAAGGCCATAATTTAATCTGAAGTCAGGGCACCTTGTAAATGCAGCACACATTAAACATAGATTATGTGCAGCAAACCCTGCAGGTCCTGCGGCAAAACTGTGCTCAACTATGCTGCAATACTGAGCCCCGGGACTATTCAGTAACCTTTCCTTTACATGGAATCATTCAAACCACTGCAGTGCAGAGAGGAGCGGCATAACCTAAGCACTTCAAGTTCAAGGAAAGCAGTGATAAGTGTGAATTAGCTGCAAGATATTAAAATGAAATTGAAATTGCTGAGACAAGAGAAGATCATTCCGTGCTTGGCTGCAAAGCTGAAATGTTTAAAATGCTTAAAATGTGCAAGAGGATGGGAGGGGAAGTGGACTGAAAGACATGCCCGATGTACTTACTCAGGCTGCACACACATATATACACCAACAAAAAAAATAACATTATTAAAATAAGAGTCATGTCACCCTAGATGAAACACAAGAGTTAGATTTATATTCTGCCCTTCGCTCGAAGTCTCAGAGCGGCTTATAATCTCCTTCCCTTCCTCTCCCCACAACAGACACCCTGTGAGGGAAGTGGGGCTGAGAGAGCTCAGAGAGAATTGCTTGTGAGAGAACAGCTCCAAGGGAACTGTGACTGACCCAAGATCACCCAGCTGGCTTCATGCGGAGGAGTGGGGGATCAAACCCGGTTCTCCAGATTAGAGTCCACCACTCTTAACCACTACACCAAACTGGCTCTCACCAAACAAGCACTTCCCCAAATCACCCAGAAAAATAAGGAGCAAGTTCAAAGGGGATGGACATAAACTTTGACAGATAGGTGGAATGAACAGTTAGTCATGATGGCTGATCAGTGTTGCCCTCTAGTGTTACCACACAGAATTCTGCCATTACAGACTACACTGAAGATTTCAAACATGGTGTTTTGAAGCCAATGAGTCATTTAAAAAAAAAGGTCAGCACACATGCAAATTAGCCAGAGTAGTGCAGTGGTTAAGAGTGTTGGACTAGTATCTGGGAGACCCAGGTCTGAACCTCTTTCTGCAATAGAAACTCAGATGCCCTTGAGCCAGTTTCTCTCTCTCTCTCTCTTGGTGTAACCTACATTACGGAGTTGTTGTAAGATAAAATAAAGGAGAGGAGAATAATGTAAGCTGTTTCATGTCTCCACTGGGGAGAAAGGTGGGATACAAATGAATGAAATAAAAATCATGCCAGAACTAATATCCATATAACTTTGATAAAACCATCTATAGGGCCCAATCCAATAGAAATTTAGGACTCTGGATAATCAAATCCTGATGCAGCTACGGTTTGGAGGAGATCACATTTTAACAGAGAGATATGCTTCGGTGTGTATGTGAACATAAGCCAGACACAGTCATTTAGTATACAGGCATAATACTTTGTTTTTGCAATCCACAAGACTTCATTCAGGAAAATGCTGACGAGCCCAGTTCCACAAAGCAAATTACTAAAGCTGCTGCTTTTATAGGGAGCAAGGGCTCCCTCTGCTGTTCTGAAATGGGATAGCTCTTCAAGACCAAGCTAAGTGCTAACTTGACTGGGAAAGTCCTTGAAACTGCAACAGGAGAGTTTCCTGCCAGATAACTCTATTTACAAACAGATAACCCTATTTGCAAACAGACTTCCCATTTTAAATCCTTAATAAGAGAAGGGGACAAGAAAAATTAGATGAAGGGCTCTGGCCACTCCTGTCCAGGGATGATAAATGGAACTGAAACATCAACAAAAGCACTGTACCAAAGGCAGCGTTCACATGTGCAAAAGAAAGAAGTAGTAGAGCCCTGAAATGTCTGAATAAACTACTTTACTTCAAATGGCATGTAAGGGATTCTACCTTGAGCATTTCTTTAGATAAGATACTCTAAGCAAACAGAAAACTGGCATAGCAAGAGAAAAGGTTCTAACCCCTTTACTTGCTGCTGGCTTTCTATTAACAGGGAGTTTTAAACACGGGGGGAGCATACTAATGTGTGAACCTCTGCCTATCCATTCTACCACCTTATTCTCCTCCAGGCTTAGTACACAGGATGCAATAACAGTATTCTGCTTCAGTTTAATTAGACCAGCAAAGTCAATTTGGGCAAAGAAGTGTAGGGAAAGGTACAGGGGGAAAAAAAAATCAAAATAGGGCATTGTAAATGCAATTGCATGAACTAATGTTGTGTGACATATTGGGACAGAATACCCAGAGCACGAGTAGATTCACAAAAACTGTTCCTGCACAGCAGGAGTCCCTACCCTTTTTGAGCCTGTGGGCACCTTCAAATTCTAACATAGCATGGTGGGTGTGGCCACAAAATGGTTGCCACAGGAGGTGGAGACAGTCTCAAAATGGCTGCCACAGCTTAATCCGCTCGGCTGCTCAGAAGCCTTGCTCAGCAAAAGCCTCACCTGGCTCCACTCATTTTCTAAAAACATTCAGTGGGTACCAGGAAGAGTGTCAGCAGGCACCACGGTGCCCACACACACCACACTGGGGACCCCTGCTGTACAGTATTTGCAAAATGGGACTCTGATGGGAAGGATGACACCTTCAGGAAACAGACAGAGTCAAACAAAGGGGGAATCCAGGATGGTCAGCCGGGAAAAGGGTAGGTACATTCAAAAGCCAGATCAAGACTACAGATCTTTCCTGGGATCAAGCCCCATTAAATAAAATGGACCTGCTTAGGATTGCTCCCAAAAAGTGGAAATAAACATCTGTGGTAAGTTTTTCCAAGAGCTTCCTGCAGCCCTGCCTGACAGCCAGGGCACAGCTGGAAACAATCTGGCTGGGTGAAACCACATTCAGTTGCAGCAGGGTAGATAACGAAGCAATCTTGACTAGAATTAGGATATTAGAACATTTAATCACAGAGAAGGTTAAAAAGCTTCTTGAACATAATATAGCACGCAACAGGAATTCTAGTGAGGTTCTTTGGTCTCACAGAGAGACTGCATCTGAACTTCAAAGCCACTTTCTAATTTCCAGTCTACCATTAATGATTTGTTGACAATTGATTAAACTCTCACTTTTCAACTATGAAATCTTCAAAGCACCTCAGGTCTTAAAAAGACATTCTTAGCTATTTCTTCCTCCTCTCCAACATCTCAGTCCCCATTGCTGTAGTCTTTAACTGCTGTAGTCTTTAACACCCTGAAACCCAAGCAAGGAGAAGCCCAATGCTTCTCTTCCTTTCATACCTTCTTCAGGGCAAACAGCTTCCTGTATGCCTGCTTGCGCCTTCATTGGACATCTTTTATATATCCCTTCAAGGCACCAACCAGAGCCTAGGAAACAGTCAGCCCCAGAGACACAAAGCGGTTTCAATCCTCCAGAAAGTTGGGCAGTCCATATAACATTTTCTCTCGGCACCAGAAGCCGCAATCAGTGCTGAATTCTCCTCAGCAAGCCACAGATCTTGTCCTTGGCCCAGGAACTCAACTTGCTTAAAGGCAGACTTAGGTGAAACTGCAGCCCGAAAGATAACACCAATGTTTGACTGCTAGGTGACTTCCCCTAAAAAGATACTTAAGTACCCAATATGTTGGTGCATGATAAAACCTGGACCATTCACCAATGGGGGGAGTTACAACAGAGCACATAAGTGCTTTCCTGTTTCCTTGTATTTAAAAAGAAGTCACAAATGCAATACATGAGTCCAGCTGCCAGCCACCCAATTCCCTTCAGTTTTCAATCTTTGTGCTCCTATAAAGTCCATGACCTTGGTGTGGTAAGATGACGCTTCACCTCAGCTATCTGTATAAAAATATATCACTTCGTAAGGTGAATGCTCAGAGGCTAAGCTAAACCATACTCCAGTCTGCAAAAATTGGCAGGACCTCAATTCATAGGTTAACAGATGTAGTCCAGAAAACAATAGAGTTTGCAGCACATCTTCAATGGTGGTAACAAGAACTTTCTAACCTTTCTTAGCTGGTAATTTTCCACTCAGTAGCTGGAGAGTGAGTGGTCTATCGGCATTATAAAAATCTTCTGTTCTTTGTGTCAGACACACAAAGGATAAGATGACAGCACATGGTCAAAAAAGAGATGGCCTACAAGAGGATGGACAGGGGTAAAAAAAATATGAACAAAAAATGTGGTGTGATGTTCCCTCTGGTCAAGGTTGCATTGTCCTAGCTCTGCCGTGCCCTTCCCCACAGTGGAAAATCCCCTAGGCCTCAGATTGTAAAGGGTTACATCACCTTATTCCTCCTCTTTCCTGTTCCCCTTCTCTTATCCACTGCCTGAGCAGGGATACTTTATCCTCCCTGGCCTGCTGCAGATCCTCCTTCAACAGGCTGCCCTTCCAATCCTCTCCCAGGGCTGACTCCTCATCTCTGCCCTTTCACCCAACCTGGAGAAATGTCCTGGAGAAATGCACCAGCCACCTCCTAGGTTGCTCCCTCCCAAAGGCAGTGATTGGCTTCACCTGGTGAGGGGTGCAATAAAACTGAAGAAATGAACTCCTCTATGAGGTCTAGTTGCTTGAAACCTGTAACTAAGTCATTAGACTAAATTCCACATCTCCCATAGTAGAAATAAGTGCCAGTGTGGCATATTATACCACACTTGGTACTACTTGACTTTCCTTTTCTGTATGACTAGACTTACCTGCACTCTGCCAACCAGATACTCTTGCTTCACTCTTCCTGAATTTTCCTACTTATTTTTTGTAGAGTGCATCTGAGAAGTGAAGAACTTTCTGCACCCTCTGTTCTCATGAAGAAAATTATGGCAAATCTTCAATAAGCTCCTGAATTTTCCAAATTATGGGTGTTATCCCCTGAACATCTATTCAGGAATAAGTTCCACAGTAGGAGTTATTTCCAAGGGAACAGGCACAGATAGAAATGTAGGAAACTTATAATACAATATCATGCATAGTTACTACAAACTGGAGGGAGTGGAATAACTGCATAGGATTGTACTGAAAAAGGTTTGCATTCCCTATGAAGTTGGAGATCAGAATCAATGTTCCCTCTAAGCGGCGCAGTCTTGTGAGCAAAAATTCTACTTTGTGAGCTACTGGCATTAAAGTTGTGAGCGAGCGATTTGGCTACTGCATCAATTAGTTTGCTCTGGAGCCACACTTTCTGAGCTAAGACAAAAATGTGTGAGCCTGAGGCTAAAAAACTGAGCTTGCTCATGCTAACTCAGCTTAGAGAGAACATCAAATATATCTGAACAACCATCTGTGGGATTCCCTCCCTAGCTACCATCTTTCTATAGCATATATTCAAGACATGCTCCAATCTGGAATCAGAAGCCATAATAGCACTTTAATGAAAAGCAGCAGTAGGCAGTAAAGTTATTAGTTTTTTACTGAACAGCAGCTGGAAAGATGTTTTCTAGAATTTATTATTATTTATATTTTGCTCCGCAGGTTCAGAGTGACTTACAGTGGTTTTTCCAAGCACATTTATGTCCCCCAAGGACTCACAATCTAAATAATTTGCCATTTATAATAGTGTAATACACAGCAGGGGACCAGAATTCCAGGTGTGATGATGCAGTCTCTAGGGCTCTTCCTAGAAGATAAACAAATCTTCATTTTCAGGTCCTGGAATGCTCATTCTGTCAATGAGGTGCATTTTTAAAAAGATGGTGCAGAGTGGGATGGGCTAGAATCATTACAATGTTTAACCCTTTAAATGCCCTGCTTTGTTGATCATTCACATTTAAAGCCTTTTTTTCTTGCTGTCCATTAACTACGGGAATCAGTAGTGAGAGACAACAGCCCTTCAGATAGAAAGCTTCAGAACTGTTGAAGCAGAGTAACATTTCAGTTGGGTTCACAGTAATGGTTGGCCATTACATGAACTAGCCTTGGGATTGTCAGGTTCCTGTGCTGTCTCCTCCCATTACATGTAGCGAAATAATTAGTTATCTCCAGGTCTGTGTTAATCCACAGTTTACCATTACATCCTAACTACCAAAATATATTTAGCACTTGCCCTTCAACCAAAACTGCTAACAGGAATCATGGCTTGGAATTTTGCTATGAAGGGTAAGCACTATCCACAGTTTGCCCTAAACCTGCAAACAACTAATTATATCATTGCATTTGGCTGGGGGGGGGGACCCTCAGGGTTGCTAATGTAGTGACAAAACCATTATGTCTGACAGTGCTAGCCAAAGCTATGTCATACCTTTTTAAGGAAACTGACTTCAGTGGATTTAGAATCTTGGCTGACGAGATTTATTATGAAAACATTGGACTGGATCCTACAACTCCCTTCTGCTAGATGAGAAGCCTTGTTCCAGTGGACGTATACACATAACTGAAGGAAGTTGTAGGATCCAGGCCTTATAAATAAAGAATACAGACTGAAGATAAATCAAGATAGCAACTAATCTCTCAGTGTTTATTTGAAAAAGAGGTTGTACATACATGTTTAATTTTTCACTTAGTACATTATATATTGCTTTTTGCCAAAGCACTCAAGGCTCCTTAGAATTGAAAATAGTGGCAAAGACAAAATACAAATGCAAAATGGATGAAGAGAGAAGAGGGGGAAATCAAATTGAAGGAGACACCTCATTCATGATGTGAAGTCATAACTGAACTGCAAAAAATTTGTCATCCAAACAAGTTCTGGTGCTTATTATACCAGATAAACCTACTGACAAATGCTGTTCTTCTCTGTTGTTTCAAGCAAGTCTTAAAATCATCCATATTTTGATTTTGTTCTCACTTCTGGGGATGACCCACTGTATTACAGAGAAAAGGGAGGAGTCCATCCTAAACACTGCCACTAATTCTAACATTAATTTGCCAGATTTGATCTATTTGGCCCTTTTTAAACAGGCTCAGAAAACGGAAAACTGAAATTGCACATGCATTGTAAACTGCCTGAAACCTGAAGCACGGTTATATACCCACCTTCCTGCACGACCCTCAATAAACTCAGACCTCCAACAAAGCTCAGCTAAAATGGGCTGTATTTCATGCATCAGAAACATCCTATTCAGTTTTGTACAAGCATACATTAATGGCTAGTTTTCTTAAATTTAAAGTATTTATACTCTGCCTTTCTACCAATATTGATAGCCAAGGCGGCTTAAAAACTTTTATAAACTTTAAAAAAGAACAAAATCTCTAAAGTGCTGAAGCAATAAATATTAATGTGGTCTTTTCCCACACACTCCCCCCTTGCAAAGAGGGTCCCCCCCCCCCAATTTGCTTTTTGCTTTGTTCATTCTCTTGGCAGTAGTTACTTTGCCTTTTTTAAAAAGAGGTTCTATTGTTGTGTTAAAATGACATTAAAAGACAAATTTAGTGAGGTGCAAGCTTTCATGAGTCCACTTTTATTCATTTAAATAATTATATCCTGCTTTTCCACTATGGCTCAAGGCAGCTTGTGTGTGTGTGAAACGCCATCAAATCTCAGCTGAGACTTATATGACCCCATAACAGGGGTGGGCAAATGGCAGCCCGGGGGCCACATGCGGCCCGCCACAGAGTTTTTTTGCGGCCCGCCAAGACAGTTGGCCACTCTCAGCACCTGAGGAGCTTCAGCTTGAACTTATTTACATGCAGTCAGATCACACTGTGAAAGAAATGTTTAACACTGTGACATTAGTTGACTTTTACAAATCTTTGTCTGCTGAAAAGTTTCCATGTATGAAGAAATTTGCTGGGAAAATGTTCTCTGTATTTGGGTCTACATATATTTGTGAGCAAAGTTTTTCTTGCATGAAGATCAACAAGAGTAAATATAGACATTAACAGACATTTGATAGACATTAACTTGCAGGCTGTGATGAGAATCTCAACAAGCAATCTCACTCCTGATTTCAAAAAAATTGTAGAAAAGTGCGATAGGGTACATTTGTCTCATTAAACGGATTCTAAAATTAAATGTGCTCGCAGCTATAGATGATATGAAATTAGCACAATAAATAAATTGAATAAAACTACCACTATTTTATTTAATTTATATTTATTGATTTTTATGATACAATTTATAGCTTTTCTGAAATGCAAAGTTAACTAATGAATGCAATCATTTTAAAAGGTGCGGCCCTCCGCTAACCTCCGCTCCCACAAAGTGGCCCCCGAGCCAAAACAATTGCCCACCCCTGCCCCATAAGATTTTCAAGGAAGGGATTCAAGGCAAGAAAACAAGAGAAGTTATTTGCCACTGATGTTTCTAATTCTGCAGAGGAAAGCAAACAGCAAAACCCCAGTTCTACCCCTAACCTAACAAAATGCCTGCAACTTACATTAAAACTGGAGAATAAAATAGCCTTACAGCACCCCAAAGTAATTTGGGGAGCCTGTCATATAATGTGCAGGAAAGTCAGATAAAACAGAATAATACATAAAAGACTGTAAGACAGAAGAACCATTGCTGCTGTACATTGTTAAATTATTGCCCTCCAACTCAAAAATGACATCTACAACAGGTATTTTATATTTAAGGACTGAAAACACTTAAGGTTTAGGGTTAGGGTGAGCCCGTTTGCAGGAAGGCGGGGTATAAATTTGAAAAATAAATAAAAAATAAAATAAATAAATATAAGCAATGTTCCCTCTAAGCTGAGTTAGTGTCAGCTAGCTCACAGTTTTTTAGCTTCTGGCTCATACATTTTGTCTTGGCTCAGGAAGGAGGGCTCCAGAGCAAACTAATTTATGCAGCAGCCAAATCGCTTGCTCACAACTTTAATGCCAGTAGCTCACAAAGTAGAATTTCTGCTCACAACGCTCCATAGCTAAGAGGGAGCATTAGTTATAAGTAATGCCACTTCACATACCGATCCTGTGTACCACCAAAAGTAAGGGGATTCATGCAAGTTAATCTACAGCTGAATTTCTGCAGGGAGAGGCAGTGGCTTAGTGGCACAGCGTTTGCTTTGTAAGTAAAAAAAGATCCTAGCTTCAATCCATGGCATTTCCAGTTTTAAAAGAATCAGGTAGTAAGTGAGAAGAGAAAACATCCCACCTGAAAAACTCCAAAAAAGCCATTACCAGTCAGAATTGACAAGCCTCTCCTTAGGAGGAGCAAAACAACACCACCACCGCTGTAGACTGTCGCGTATATTATGCCAGCCCATTAAGCAGACACAAAAACAGGACCTTAGGCCAGCCAGGGAACTTGTGGATGCGCCCGGGCAGGTATTCAACAGGCACAGCTCCTCCGAAGCGCCTCTTTTGCATCAAACAAATTACCTGTCTAGTTTGGCAAAACACACATCACACGGCGCCCCAGCCCCCGCAAGTTTTCCTGTTTTCCCCGGAAGAGATGTGAGCTTACCGACCAGCCTCCATCATTTCAACCCCCTCAGAAGGCACCGGTTCCTGCCCCCCCCCCCCTGGAGCGAAGCCTGAGGGGCACCGTGTGTTTCTAGCGAGGTCCGAGGGACCACTGAAGAAGACACGAGGGGGCTCTGGCGCTAGAATACTCAGAGGACAATTTAAAGACCTAAAGGAAGGTGTAGAGAGAAAAGCGCTGAGCTCCCCCTCTGACGCACAGTCAGTCACTCCGTCTTCCATACGGCTCACCAGCGGCCTGGACCGGCCGAACCAACCACGCTCGTTCAAGGGGGGAGAGCACACTGAGGTAAACAGCCGGCCTTTGGCACCCCCCTTCTAATCTGCCACGCGTTTCATTCCTGACCCCCCGGGGGGGGGGGGGGATGACGGCCCGACCCAGGAGAAACCAGAGAAGCCCCATCTTGCAACGAACCTGGCCGAGAAACGGCCTCACCTCAGCCAGCCTCGCTCCCCCAGCGAAGACCCTACGGCGGCGGCTGCTGCTGCTGTGCCGCTCACGCATTCTGCCCCATTCGCCGGCTCAACCGCCACCGAGCGCGCGCGCCTCCCGCCGCTTCTCTCTTTCTCCCTTTTTCTATTCTCCCGCTTCGCTCCAGGCTCGTCGCCTCCTGGCGGAAGCCCCGCCCGCCCGGGCTCCCCCCGTCACTTCCGCCCGCTCGGCTCGGCAGCTCCAATATGGCGGCGCCCTGTGGCTCCTCACAGCTCCCCGCCGCCGAGTCGCCGCTGAAGATCCCCAAGATGGAGGTGCTGTCGCCCGGCTCGCCCGGGGCGCTCAGCGACGGCAACCCCAGCCTCTCCGACCCGTCCACGCCCAGCGGCGCCTCCCCGCTGGGCCCCGCCGGGCCGGGTTCCGTTGCCGCGGTGACCTCGACGGGGGCCGGGGCTGGCTCGGGGGGAGGCGGCGCCGGGGGCCGTGGCGGGGCCTCGCCGTCCGTCTCCTTCTCGCCCGGCGGCACCGCCACGACGGCCGCCTGCCGAGGCATGTCGTGGACGCCGGCCGAGACCAACGCGCTGATCGCCGTGTGGGGCAACGAGCGGCTGGTGGAGGCGCGCTACCAGCAGCTGGAGGGCGCCGGCACCGTCTTCGGCAGCAAGGCCCCCGGGCCCGCCATGTACGAGCGCGTCTCCCGGGCCCTGGCCGAGCTGGGCTACGAGCGGACACCCTCCCAGTGCCGGGAGCGCATCAAGGTACGCCCGCGCCGCCGCCGCCGCCCCGCCAGGGAGGAGGATGAGGATGCTCCGGAGGCGGGAGAGCGGCGCCGCTGCCTTGCCAGGCTGGCGGTCGCGGGCTTCTCTCTGCCGCGGGGGGGATGCTGGCTGCTGGTGGGACGGCCCGCCCGTCCTACCCCGGCTCCCTTCCCGGCTCAAAAAAACACGGCCGTTCGCTCTGCAAGGAGGCTGTCTGTGCTTGCCAGCAATGCTCCCTCTAAGCTGCGGAGTCTTGTGAGCAAAAATTCTACTTGGTGAGCTACTGGCGTTAGAGTTGTGAGTGAGCAGTTTGGCTGTTGCATATATTAGTTTGCTCTGGAGCCATCCTTCCTGAGTCAAGAGAAAAATGTGTGAGCCTGAGGCTAAAAAACTGTGAGCTAGCTCACACTAACTCAGCTTAGAGGGGACACTGGTTGCCAGCAAAACCATTTTACATTCTTTAATGTCTCTTTGTCGGTCTGATGTGGTCCGTTGCAGCCAGCTGCCATCGACTGACCGTTTGTGTAAATCCTGTTTTGGGTTCACGTGGTGATAATCCCTGGGCCATAAATTTAATCTTTTTCATAAAGGAAAAGATTTGCAGCCCTGGTTTGGAGAGACTTTGTAAGGAGAGGGGTGGTAGAGACAGCTTAGCTCTCTTTGGTTTCCTCTCTGAACTGGTCTGTTGGTGTTTAGAAAAGAGTTTCCAGCTTGCCGTTTGAACTTGGTTGGCCATGCCCTGTAAGTATGTAGCGGAGCAGTAGTGAGTGAGCACATCTTGACCAGCTGATATTTCAGAATGGAAGCTGCCCTCTCTTTTTTGTAAAGGTGGGGAGACACATGATCAGGAAGTTCTGTAGACAGCTGTGACCTTAAAATAATGAGCAACAACATCTAACATAGAATGATAAAGTAGTTGGCTTAAGCAGTTCACAATGGTGAGCTTAGTTTTTGTGGCCTTTTGAGTGTAAGCTGTACTGGAAAAGCAGAGACAAGGGTAGTGGGATGTGACAAAAAAAATTAGATCTGGGGGGGATGAGTGGCACATTCATATGAGACAGGACCTCAGAGTTTCTGGAACTATATCCCAATATCCTGAACTTCCAGATAATGAAGGATCTTGTGTCAGTTAGTCATCTGATTGGGTTTTCTGCCAAATTACAGGGACACTAAATAGTTCTGGAAAGGCACAGATTGCATCTTTAATTCTAAGTTGAATGGAACAGAAATGCTACATGGATCTTACTAGCAACATGAATTAATTTCCTCATTAAGGTAAAAGTGCCTTATGGCATAGATGTTAATCTGTTGGGTAAGGGTTGTATATTCTCCATGCTGTTCTTCTCTTGGGATATCACGACTGATAAGTGTTAATAATCACAGTAACATTAGTTTTTCTTGTTTTTCCATTTGTGAATCATTGTTTCTGAATGAGATTAGGCACTGGGGAAAATCTGTCACTTTGTTCAGTTGATAGTTCTCTTAATTAAATGGAACTTGTGGAGGTAACTTGTATGTCACAGTTTATAAATGTGCTCAGATTCCCAAACTTTCTTATATTCCTTCTTATTCTTCCACCATCCTCTCTGCATGCAGAATTACTTTGCCAGTAAGGGCAAATTATTTTTATACAATTAATGTTAAAAGGTAGGGGAAAGTCACACTTGGATGGATCTAGTATGCTTTCTCCCCTAGCTCATCATATTGCTGACAGAAGAGATCATTTGTATATTAGCTGGAGTGGTGCAGAAGTATTAAGAATATATCCAGTGTGTTAGATAGGGGGCTTCTCCTCACCAGCATCTTCTAGCAGCTGATCCAATCCATTGGTTAAAACAGGTTGGCTTCTCTCCATTAGTGGGTATTAATCTTTTGTTATATGTCCTGGAGAGAGATGTAAAATTTCCAGAAATGTTGAAGCCATGGGGGGAGCATTGCGTCTTGTGGCTAATAGCCACTGATAGACCTCTGCTCCATATGTTTATCCAATCCCCTCTTGAAGCTGCCTTTACTTGTAGCTGCCACTACTTCTTGTGGCAGTGAATTCCACATGTTAATTACTCTTTGGGTGAAGGAATACTTCCTTTTATCTGTTCTAAGCTTACTGTTCATTAATTTAATGAAGTGCCCACAAGTTCTTGTATTGCGAGAAAGGGAGAAAAGTACTTCTTTCTCTACTTTGCTCTATTGTGTAACCCCCTCAGTCATCGTTTCTCTAAGTTAAAGAGCCCTAATCTTACTGCTTTAACAACAGGAAATGTATCATTTATCTTTCCAATATTTGAAATATTTATGGAATTTAAAAGTTATAAATTCCTTAGTTTTCTACAAGCAAAATTGCAAATATACCCAGTGCTTAAGAGAAAACTGCAAGCTGATGTACCCTATGCTGCCCGAGCCCATATACCTTAATTTTTTGCTATCAGAAAAGTAAGAAAAAATAGGAGTTAAAAAGAAAACACTAGCTTTGTGTTAAATAACTTAAAATGTGTTAGTTCATCAGGAAAAAAAGGGTTGCACAAAGGGTCAATAATAATATCTGCACACCTAAATGTAGTTCCAGCTAGATTATACCTTCTTCTTTCATATAGCTACTGTTTAGAGAGAGCTCAGTTCTCAATGAAACTTTGAGAATTTTTCTCTGAGGCTTTGGTGCGGTTTCTGCCCACCTCCTCCTCATCTTTTCCCCCCCTCCAACAAGGTAGGGCAATAAGCTACTTGATACCCACTCTTTGGGGATATGTGTCAGTGGTTTGAGGGAGAGGTGAAAAGGTTAACACAAGGGCAGAGTCAGGTCAAAAGGGCCACAGAAGCCTTGAAAGCCCCGCATGCTGCCCGCATGAAGATCAGGTATCCTTCTAGGTACAAAAACGCATCTTGTATTTAAGAGCTGTATATATCTACAGCATGCCCTACCTTTAAAAGCATTTCACTCATTCTAAAATTCATAGGAGTTTTTTTCAGGACTGCCCCAAATTTCCAGTTTTTCCATTGAAAAATTGGGGGGGGGGGTAATTTTTCTCCAAATTTTTCCAGTTTTTTTGTGGGGGGCTTCACATCTCTAGTCCTGAACAGCTTTCCCTTTAAGGCAATGGTTTTCAAACTGTGGGCTGGAAGGAACAGTGGGTTACAGTTCTCTTGCGCTTGAGTGGTGGGACCAGAAGGAACAGGGTAAGCTGGAAGAAGAGGTTCTAAGAGGCTGCATAAAGTGTGAAACAGCCATGAAATACAACCTGTTGTCTCACAGGGGCTATACGTGTGTAACGTCTACATTTTAAACTTGTTCTTTGTTAATGGATGTGAAATTCTTGCAGTTTAAGTTGAGGAAGAGGAAAGTAGCATGGCGTTACTTTGCACTTGGGGTTCAAAAGCTATAGTCAGTTTAGAAATGAGTACCATTTCAAAAAGTTTGAGAACCGTTGTCTTAAGAGTTTACTTGAACCAAAGGTTTTAAACCTGTTTTCAGTTGTTGCAGTTATTCCAAGTTGGGTATCCTCTTGTTTGATACATAGATGCTTTCTTCTTCTTTATATCAGTTTCATAGTCCGACTTTCATTATTCAAGAACAAAGTCATTGGAGTATATATTCCTAGTCTTTCAAAGAGACAATGCTTTCAACAAAAGAATTTGTTCAGCATAAATACAGCAAGTTATTGCTACTGTGAGGGGATACCATGGGGAATGAAAGAGGTCTGAGGAATTATGTGTAGATGTCATTTTGGTTACAGGTTAATGAGCCAAATATATTAGTAGCACCATTGCAGATGGATAAGGGTTCCTATTCTTGGTATGAAGATAGATCTAAATAGAACATCCGATGATGTGAGCTTTTTGTCTCCCAAGCTTGAGGTGGTGATGAGCTGTAACCTGGAGGACAAACTGAGAGCTTTTTAAAGATTTGTAGTGTTCTGTCTCAGCTCTACTATCATCACTACAAGTGAGTGTCCACACTGCATCGTTTTACCGATATAACTTTAGATGAAAGTTTTGGAGCTAATTTTCAGCTTAATTATTCTTACAGCTTGACTTGCTCCATCATGTGCATTTTATAATTCTAATAGATGTTAATAACTGATAGGTCTGCAGATGTTCTTAATAAGCATAGTTTAATTGATTCTTGCACTGTTCCTTCCAAGTTCTTGGTATCTGTGCTGGATTCCAAAGCTGTCATTAAGAGATTCGGCTCAAAAGGTGAATCCAGTTCCAGTTTGCTGCCGGATACTGAGAATGATATAGCAAGCCATTTTCCACTGGATAAAGCTCTGGACTTGGAAGACCTAGTTTGAGAAACAAGCTCAGGCATAGGCATACTACAAGTGTTTGAGTAAGCAGCTCTCTCATCATGTTTATGAGGACATGCAACAACTTCCAAAAGTCTCAGTTGTTACACTGATTGTGCTGTTTGGCTTGTCAGTGGTGCACTTTCAAACAGTGTTGATTTTGTGGACTTACTGTAAGGTGTTTCCAGATTCATATAATAGAGAAATCCTGCAAAAGTGTATGGTATGGCTCCATACTCTTAACATCTCTCAAGTCCAGATTTTAGTGGATTTAAATGTTGCTGTATGTGTCTGAGGTCAAACAGTGCCAACTGCTGAAAGGGAAACTGTGTAATCTTAACTGCCTGTATGACAAGTATTAGTTATAACACAGGTGAAGATTGATAAACTTTATTTTAATCCTATTGCATTGTTTATTGAATGTCCCATCTGTGGATTGTATTGCCTTACTCCGTGTAATCCACTTTGAATCCAAGTGCAAAAGGCGGACTATAAATAACTTAAATAAATAGATTGATATGCAGTGCCATCCTAAAAAGATTAACATCCTTCCAAGGCTATGGTAGTGGGTTTAGGATAAAACTCCTGTTTACAGTCATTTTCAAGGTTTCTGTCTGGTCAGCTGGATAACTCCAACAGTATTTTTATTGCTTCCACATACAGCTTTGAAGAGGAAAATGCAACCTGTGCTTTTCTGTCACGGGCATATTTTAAAACCTCTTTCATATGACTTGTATATATGCTCAAAGAACACAATGCATGAATTTTAATAACAGAAACATTCAGCAGAATAAAGTTTGAGTCCTGTGACAAACCAGTATTAGTATCTGTACTTGAGGAAATGTGCATGCACACGATATAACTTTCTCTTCAGTTTTGTTAGTGTAAGGACTACCGTGTTTCCCCTACAGCCTTTTAAGACATCTCAGTGCTGGAGAGAATTTGATTACCTCCTGGCTTTTATATTCTTCAGTGTAAAATTCCATTTTCCTTTATTTCTGTTCCCAGAAAATCATACGTGCAAGCAGCAATCCTTAATCTAATTTGATCTGCAACACATCTCGCAAAAGATGCCACAGGCCTTGATGTTAACGGCCTCAGACATCTGTCTTTCCTCTTTTTCCACCCCATCTTTCCCCCATCCCCCAATTTCTAGCCTTCTGAAGAAAGTTAGAGAACTGAGAAGCTTGCATACTGTGTTACAGTATTTCAGCTCATCTTAATATAAGGTATTACACAAATTGTTGTTTTGGCTCCCCCCCCCCCCCCCCCCCCCCCCCCCGTGGACCCTGCAATTTCCTTTAGAAAGTGGCATTAAAAAAGCATGGGCCATGTATGGGCTTACCTCTGAGTGAGCTTTTTTAAACCCAGAGGATCTGGCTGTTGAGTAAATGGGCAAAAGACTGGCCTGTATGTCGAGAGTCTCCTTTAGGATGTATTAGTGACTCTTAAACACTTGCGTGATAATTCAGCCCCTCATGGTTGTAAAAGCTTGAAAAAGTGCTGGCCAGACTTTAAGGACAAGGAGACAAAATTCCTTGACACTAAATCATTTTCACAAGTGATTGAATAGAACTATCACATTGTTCCTAACTACATGCAGATAGGAAATCACTCTCTCATAAGTGTCAAAAAAGTTCCGATGTTTGTGAAACAGCTGTTTCATTTTTTTTGAATGAAAAAAGTAATGCCTTGTATAAGGAAAGTTATGTTTCCTTATACAGCAAAGAATTGTGCCTCTGCCTCTCATAAAGATGGTGGTAAGTAATATGCTCACCTTCAAGGGGAAAGTAAGATTGTGGTGTTTCTGTTTTTAATGGCTTTTTATATTGTTTTTTTTTATTTATTTTAAGTAGCCTCGAGCCAGACTCTAAAGAGGCAGCATAGAAATATTCTAAATGAATAAATAAAGATGATTCAGCTTCTAACTGTCATTTTGCTATTAAAAGCTATGGGTCTTTTTACCATTTGCAGTCTTCAAAGTTGTTTTCAAATAAAAAACTATGTTCTAATCAAGCAACACCTTGAAAAATAAGGAGAGGAAAATTACTCATCTAGGATGCACAAAGTCAAAGCAGTGGTCAGGTCTGTCCTTCCTTAAAATGTATGTATTCGGCGCCTGCAAACATCTTGTTCCTTTGAATAAAACATTCTCTTAACAGAATATTTCCCACTTATATTGGACAGCTCTTATCTGACACACATTCAGCATTCATCTAGGTCTAAGTCAGCATCCTTGATAAGCCTTTGCTATGCCTGTTTAACAGAATGTGAAAATACGCCGTGTGCTGCTCTTTAGGCAGTGATAACATGTTGATCTCCTCATTTGATACTTGATTTAGTGCAGATAATTTAATGTTTGCCGTTTGCCTTCCTGGATGTAACTTTCCTTTCATTTGCCTGGGAGAATTAAAGTGATTAATTTTCAAAGGAACCAATAGTTACTTAGCCACACAGCTTAGGTACCCTGGGCTTATTTGCATACAGATATCTATCTGCCTTGGGATGTTTGATTTCGTTTTGGTTTGCTGAGCATAGGCAACTCGGTTTGAGTCCAGGAGCACCTTAAGAGACCAAAAAGATTTAAACCTTTTCGGACTCTGCTCCTGGACTTGTATCTAGCTGTTCTACTGCTGACCAGCCCGGCTACCCTCTGAAACAAGCCTATGCTGAATCACTGCTCTGAAACTGCCAGCTCTCGGTCTTAAATTACTCTTGGGTAAGCAGACGATTGCATGAGTTCTTCAGCACGTATCAAATGGGGTTGCTCTGGAAGGCTCCAGTTTCCTATTTTGTGCCCATTTCTTCAGGAAGGTTTTTGAAGGATTAGTAATGAGACTGAAAGTTACTCCCTCCTACATGCTGCGTAGCGTCTGCATAGAAAGTACACAGAAAATTGCAGATCTTGTCTAACTATCCAGAGAACTGCTTTCAGTGTATTGGCTGGGTCTTGGAGGTTAGAGTGTTACTAACCAAGTTTTTAGTGAACCTTAGGCTGTCAAGGTATTTTGAAGTAAGTTCCCCTGAAGTCAAGGGTACTTACTTCCATGTAAACATTCTGAGGGCTGGGCTGAAAAATCACATAAATAGGAAATAGAAATTCTCTGTTGAGGCAGTTGAGTACCCTTGCAGCTACCAAAGATGCTTAGGAAGAAAGAAGAACAAAGAAGTGAGGGAGAGCATAATTGCTAATCATATTTCCAGCAGGAGACTGAAAGGAACAGTAAGCCTTCCATTAATCGTTTGGAAGGTTCGGGTATAGTGGTGGCCACTGGTCAGCAATTAAACTCTTTTTAAAATAGCATGTTTATATCAGCAAGTATTAATCAGATGAAATGTACCCAGACAGTCAGACTCAGCACCAGAGGATACTGTGTGTGTCTTTTGTTCCCAGTGCCAGAGGATCTAAGCATGTGAGATTAGTGTCTGTAGATAATTCCTAGGAGATGATAGAGGAGAGACCCCTAGCACTTCCTTGTATCTGTTTTGATTGGGCAGGCAGTCTGTATGTCATCCCTTTCTCCCGCCCTGTAAGTATAGCAGGACTGCTGTGTGTTTTGATTAACAGTATTTGGGGGTGGAGTCACTGTGTGAGGAATGTCTGTCATTTGCAGCCTTTGTTCTTCTTTAAGATCACTTTCTCAATCACCTGAGGGCAGTGAGTTTTGTGGGAGATGCCTGACCTTAGTGGAGCATGTAAAGATCCCTGAAAGGGGGTGGGAGTGAAAAATTACAGGGAAAGAGGATCCTGAAGCAGGCAGTTGATGGTCCCCTTCAGTGATCCTCACTGGATGTGTGGGATTGTGTTACAGCTGCCCCATGGCCTCAATCTGAGCTGGAGAAAGGATGAGTTCCTTTTATGTGATTTAGAAGGGTGCCATAGGTATGCTGTTCTATTCCTCTTCTAAAGACAGTACTGGATTAGTATCCCACCTTCCAGGCAGCAACAGGCAGCGCAAAACTGCATATGGGCGCATTCTGGAGGAGCTCTGTGGAGCTCAGGATACTGTTAAGTGAACCTTAAGGACAAGAAACTTCAGGAGGGGTCAGGGAGGCTCAGGGGGCAAGTTAAACGTTCGAGAAACCCTGACTTAAAGAATCAGTGTTTCTGAAGTCTCTTTACTTTGGGTTAAAAAACTGTGAATGCGCAAGAGGATTTTAGTTACTCACATTTCTTCCGTATCCCTGTAGCAGGAAATGAGAAGAGACACCTTCAAATACTAAATTGACTCCCAAGCATTTGGAGAGATATTTGCAAATGTTGAACTCCCAGGAGACTTGTCATCAGTGTTTATTAAGATTTGTTGGCTAATTATGATAGAGACATTGTTTGTTCTTGGCTTGACTGTTAATAAAGGTGTTTATCCTCACTAGTGAGCCTGCATTAATGGTTGTAATATTATTAGGTTCAACTCTCACTAACGCAGCTAAGGAGAAGTATTCGAATTTTAGTAGACTTTGTTCTTCTGACCTCTCAACAAGGCATGCTGGCCAATCCTATTCATGTAGTCTAAGTCTTTGAAGTAAGTTGATTGTGTCCTGTGCTGGAACGTATCAGAAAGAGTGGAAAGTCATAAAATCCGTTTTTACTTAAACATTTTGAATGTGTGTATCACAGATGTCTTTAGTAATTGGAGGTTCAGTGTGAGAAGAGGCACCAAATAAGACTGTTTTATTCAGAACACGCTAAAGGGTGACCTGATTTTGGCCCTGCTATTTGAAATGGTCTTCAGTGCATCCCCCCCCCCCCCCCCCCGGCCCTTCCGACTGAGCAGAGAATCGGGATCCTTGAAGGAGTGGGTTGGGGTTGATCCGTTAGTTTCCTTTTTTTTAACTTAATTTTATTTATAGTCCTGCTTTCTCACTCAAACACAAGGCAGATCATACAACGTAATACATCAGTAAGATACTTCTAATAAACAATATAATAGGAGCAGGAATTGCAGGATTTGGGGGCGAAGCTGTTGTCTGAACAAAGTTTTAAGCATGAGATGTTAAACAATGCGAAACATGGTATTACATCGGTAGTTTGGTGAAAGGCCCACTGGATGTTTGCAAAACATCATTAAAAATCATTTTCTTGAATGGTCTGAACGGGACTTAGAAGGTGAAAACACTTGAATCTCATAATCTACTTAACTGAGCTCTCTAGAAATGGGAGGAGGCTTCATTCCTAAGTGCTGTTTTCCAAAGTTCTGTCTGGCGTTTTTGGTTGGTAGTTCAGCCATTCCCAGGTCTGTTGTTTGAGCAATGGTGACTCTAGGGAGCAGCAGTGTATATCTGCCTCCCAGAATCTGACAAAATGTAGTTTACTTCTAGCAGCAAATGATTCTTGTTCTTCCCTTTTTTGCTCTCTTCACTTCTCCAAAGCAGCATCATGAAATTAACTGTCATGAGTAACTTTCTTCCCACACTTGGGATTCCAAATACCAGGAAGAGCACTAGCTAATTCTTATCATGCAGGGTTTGGACAACATATGAGCAGCATCAGTGTCACAGGGGCGGGTGGAGAAGATGGTCAAAAGTAACGTTCAGTGCTTCTTTTGTCAAAATCTAACTCCATGCTACTGAAGGGGTGGGGGTAGCATAGGTCTTATCATATCCCAGCCAAAGTATTTACAAAGCTTTATGCTTGTGCTGCATAAATGTGTGGTCCTAGCAACCCCATGCGATATCAGGACAAGTATGAAAGTGGCCGAAATCCCAATTTAGGATTGATGCATACAACACTGCAGACTCAAAACTGGAGTCTGGACATTTAGTTTTAATGTTTGATTATTAGGCTTAACCATCTTAGTACTGTATGTTAATATTTGAGCATTGGGAATTCAGAGCATTATTGATTTCACCTTTTTTAAATTTCAGCAGCTTCCCAAGAGACAGAGTGAGTTAGTAAGGATGCAAAATATGTAAGTAATATATTTTACTAGCTAAAGAGTTTAGGCAAACAATTTAAAAAACTTCTTAATGTTTTCTTACTGGAGTAAGGGATGATCGGACTGTCTGCTTTTGGTGACTTCCTCCTTCTGTCTCTGTCCCCCTCCTTCCCCTAAACTTCTCCAGACTATGGGCAAAACAGTAGCTATTTTCACTCCTTCTTATGTCTTACGGGCTCGTTGGTATCTGGCTGGGATTTAATCCTGTATCTATTATGGCTAGTTTGGGGATTGTGAAAGGCCTTGGCTGTAAAGAACGACAAATGAAATCACTGTTTTAAACCAATGCTCTCTCATCAATGTCTTGTCCTCTTGTGGTAAATACGCAAGCAAAGGCACTGTATATCGAAAACCATAGATGACAGCGAAAGTTCAACCTGGCTTTAAGGCTACTTGGCAATATTCCCTTTTAGAACTAAAACGGTCCAAGTATGTGCAATGAAGCATTGCTCGGGTGAAGTTAGAAATGAATCACAGCAGTCTTGGTATTTTATTTATTTATAGTTTACTTATAGCCCGCCTTTCTCACTGAGACTCAAGGTGGATTACAGAGTACAGAACAGAAAAGAGAACATAGTCATACAGTGTAGGGCGCTGAATGAACACTGCAGTAGTATAAACTTAACACATGCCTTTTGTATCTTAGACCCTTCGCAGGTGTTACAGCCGAGTGAAAGAGCACGGAGTTGGGAAGAGGAAAAGCAGTTACACTTTTGAACAGTTGGAACAGGTGTTTGGTCAAGGCGGATGGGACTCTCAACCTTGCCAGCCAGTGCTTATCAACAGTAGCGGCCTCTACCAAGAGCTGGAGTCGGACGGCAGCACAATGGAGGAGTACTCGCAAGACGAATGGGGGAACCACAGTCAGGATCTCCACTGCTACCAGCCGGGAGATCCAGACTTGGGTAAGAAGGACTGATCCTTGTCCAGACCCTGGCATTCTTACTTGCTTGTCCATCTGCTGGTGTCATCGCTAATACCAGAATGCCACAGCTGCTTGTAGCACGCAAGATGTGCAATAATCATCCTGTTCTTTGCATGCTGCAGCTGGTCTTGTTCACATGTTAGAGTGAATGCACATACCACTTGCGTGTAAGAAGGAGGTAATGTGCGTTCACTCACAAATGAAACCAGGGACCAGCACCCAAGTAAATGTGGGGTTCAAATTGCATGCTCAGCTGTACATGCCTTGAACACAGCATGAAAACCCACAGATGAAGAAAAATGTACACTATACATGGATTCTATGTGCATTCACTGTAAGTTGTGAACAGGGATACTGTGTACCTTGATGCTGACATTTAGGCATCTTGTGAATAAGGGAGTATGCCTGCACAGAGAAGAATTCCTGCATTTTGTTGATTGATTTGGTGCTGTGTTCACCTACATCTGTTCCCCGTGTTCCCCATTGCCTGATCTTCTGTAAGCTGTCAGGAATCGATTAGAAGGTCTCCAAAGCTGCATGCAGGCATTTCGAAGGGCCAATGTAATAATATTTTTTTGAGATAGTGAAGTTCTCTCCTTATGACTGTACCAGCTCAGATTCAGAGAGGAAGTAATTCATGTAAAATTAGCCTGGTGTGGGAAACTGAAATTATAACTTTGGAAGGTTTCAGAGGATTGGATTCAACTCTGAGAAGTCTGCTAAATATACCATGAAACTGATTAGGGCTTCTTACTTTATTGTCACAGTGACTGTAACAGCAGCTACGTGAGCTTTCTGTTCAGTATTAGGTGGAATAATATCTGTTTGATGGATGGACAGACTCCACTCCGGAGGTGTTGAGCAGGGCAGTACAGGCTGTGACTGGATGGTTTCAACAGAGTCAGCTGAAACCGAATCTCCTGAAGATGGAGGTCCTGTACCTAGGCCATGGGAAGCTGGGATCGGGAATCCAACTCCTCTCAACAGGAGCCATCGCCAAGAGTAAAGGGCTTAGGGTGGTTCTGGATGCCACCATTGCTCAATCAACCCTTTATTACATCCAGCTGGTCAAGCAGCTGGTCCCCTATCTCACTTCTCAGGACTTGGCTACAGTGACCTATGCAATGGTCACTACCAGATTGGATTATCGTAACTCACTCTGTGCAGGGCTACCCTTGTACTTGATCTGGAAACTACAGCTAGTGCAGAACGCGGCAGCACAAGTGCTGACAGTGACGTCTGTGCAGGCGCGCATTCAGCCCGTGCTGTGCCAACTGTACTGGCTTCCAGTAGAGTACCAGGTCCAGTTCAAGGTTTTGGTGCTGACCTTCAAAGCCCTATGTGGCCAGGGACCCACATATCTTCGGGACTGCCTCTCCCCATATGTGCCCCGCAGAGCCCTACGTGCCAGCGATCAACATCTCTTAGCTGTCCCCGGCTCAAAAGACATCTGCTTAGCCTCAAGCAGGGTCCTGGCCCCTGCCTGGTGGAACAAGCTCCCATTTGAGATCAGGGCCCTGCAGGATCTGTTACAGTTCTGCAAGGCCTGCGAAACAGAGCTGTTCTGCCGAGTTTCGGTTGAGGCACTGAATGTCCAAATCCATCTTGGCTTCCCTTGCTGACAGCGCTGACTTTTGTAATCTAGCAAATTACCCAGTTGCACCACTCTGAAACGCTTCCATCTGAGCTCTGTTATCAAGGCAAGCTCCCTCTGGTCTGCTGCACAGTTAATTTTAATATTGATTTTATAGTTAAGCTTCTATTTATTGTTATTGTTGTCACAATCTTTATGTGACTTTGTAAACCACCCTGAGCCCACTTGTAGGGAGGACGGGATAGAAGTCAAAGTAATAAATAAATAAATAAGTTCTGTACATGGGAAAGCTAAATCTGATTTGTTATTAATGTGTTTTTCAAGTCTATTGAAGACAGAATAACATCTGTGGACAAAAAATGTCATTTAGAAAGTAACTGTAAAATTCATTTTCAAAATATATTGGCTTTTAGCAAAGTTGCACAAGAGCTCTAATCAAATGAGCTGTGCACTCTACAGAAGTCTAGTTTTCTCTGTACAAAACTTGTGGGGTGGCTTTGGGAATTCTTGTAAATAGGTTACAGTTGCATGTTAAAGTCACAAGGCTTAGGCTTGTTGAAAACGCTTATTAATGCCTGACTTTTTTTAGACGAGATGCCAGCTACAAAGAAATCGTTGAAGATAAAGCAGGAATCTTCTGAAGAATCGCAGTAAGTAGCTCATGAGTGCCTTGCCCGGGAATTGAGATTCTTAGATGTAGCCTGCAGAAGGAAGATATTTGAAGCTCCCAAGAGTCCTTCAAGCTGTCCTCAATCACAGCAAAACTTAGTGTAATACAACAGGGCTTTAACCTCTAATGCATGCTGTCTATCAGATGTCAGTTGCAAAGTCAGATTGGGGCACTGTTTTATCATTTTAATTTAGGGCGAATCTCCCATCCCATTTCCCTTTTCAGTCTCAGAAGGCTGGTGTGTAGCCAGGCTGGCACCCCACCATGTTAGCAGCCCAAGCTGTCCCAACTGTTCCGCTGATGGAATGGTGTTTTGGCACAGTCAAGGGAAGGTCACAAAGGGAACATGGTTCCCCTACGTAGTCCCTTCCCCAACTTTTTCTACTTGTCCCTTAGGAAGATACAGTATGGCCCCTTGTCTTTCTAGGATGGCCCAGAATCGCCTCCTTTATACACTTGAATAGCAATGCATATGTTCATGTGACTGCACAGTGACCATATTGAATACAGCTTTATGAAAACTCTACTTTACACTAGGCTACCACAAACTTGCACAGACAGGTTGCTACAGAGAGCAGCCTCTGCTTAGCCAGTTTTCTAAGCTACAGGGCAGCTGTTTAAATCATTTCTAGGAAGCAGGGCACTATTCCCATTGCCCGCAGATAAACAAAGAGGGGGTAATTTGCTAATGATGCTGACTTGCCCCATTCCGCACTGCAAGTAGAATTGGTCTGCGCTACTGAATGCTCTTCAGATGCTGGGCATCAACTTAGGTCTGTTGTCATTTGGTCCTGCTCTCAGAGTCCTCCTTGCCCTCCCTCCAATTTTTCAGTTTTGATTTTTCCAGTGCAGATACGGCAACAGGAATTGTTTGTTGTAGGAGCCATAGGAAGCACATACCTAAATTAATCTGGTTTAGTATAGGCCTCATTTTGAATGGTTTTGCAGGGGTTTGTGTTAACTGTGAAGCTTACATGTCCTCTGTAGCCACTGCCATTTGAGTCCTGCCACTGCTTCATGATGACTACACCTGGACTCTATATAGTAGATGCATGAGTTACACTGCAACTAACTAGCTTCACGTTCTCATTGCAGGCAAGCCCAAAATGTCTCTTTAATACCTCAGTTGTCTAAATTAGTGGTCTTTAGCTTTTCTAGAATGAGGACTGATGCCCAGCCTTCAGCGTGGGAGTCTGTTTTTTATGAGTTGAATCCAGCCAGCTTTTCTGCTGCTGAAAAAAGGGAGAGGCATCCTCTTTGGGACTGCACAGAAAGGCTGTACTGAGAATCAGGGGGCCTGCATGCCCAAAAGCCATGTGGGCTGGAGGCTGTAATACGGAGGGGAGTTGGGTGGAGACTGAGTGGAGAAGCTGGCTGGATCCAACCCAGTGTTTTCATTCTCCTCTTCCAAGTGCTTCCCCCCGTGTGTGGCCAGGGTAGTTGGAAGTGTCCAGAAGTATTCCACATGCGTATGCGTTTTTTTCCTCTTGCTTCTTGGCTTCTTCCCTGGTGATCAGCAGCAACGAGCGTCAGAAGGCTCCGGCTCAGTAGAAGGCAGCTTTGTGTATGTGTGTTTGTGTTGTTTCTGCATTCATAATTTGTAGAGATGCTAGCATGTATAGTCTGATGGAAAGGTAACTAGCCTCTGGAGCAAGTCACTAGGATTCTTTAAACAAAATCTTGTCCTTGTAACAAGCCCCTGGAAAGCGAGTTTAGAGACATTGACTGGAAAACAGTGGTGTTTCCAGAAGTCCAAATAAGCTCTTACCCTTTCAGAGCCATTGCACTGTGGATTTTTTATTCCACCTGTCAAATTAACCCAGAGAATATCTCGTGCTTGAATCAGTTTTAAATGTGGTCATTCAGGTTACACTATGGAGGTGCTGTGGCTCAGTGGTAGAGCATTTGCTTGGCATGCAGAAGGTCCCAGATTCAATCCCTGATATCTTCAGTTAAAAGGATCAGGCAGTAGGTGATGTGAAAGACCTCTTGACTGAGAACCCTCCCTGAGAGCCGTTGCCAGTCAGTAGACAAGGCCCTGGCACAGTACAAGGTCGCTCCGTGTGTGTGTGTGTGTGTGTGGTCTCTGCACACATAAGTTGGAAAGATGCGATTATTTGTAGTGTGATGGAAAGGTAACTAGCTTCCAGAGCAAGCTGCCAGGATTCATGCTGTGCAACCAAGTTTATAGTGAATCCAAAACATCCTTTTGCTACAACACTTCCTCTGGAGTGTCAGAAGTTCCTTCTTATGAAAATTGGTGTTCTGGGCTCACATTTTCTTACTAACCTTCCATCGCATGTTGTTCTTTGTTTTCACTTTTATAAGGAAACGTGACATGATGCAGAACATTGTACAGATCTTGGAATCCGTCCACTTAAAATGGGAGCTGTTTCAGAGCTGGACAGACTTTTCTAGGCTACATCTTTCGAACAAACTGGCCATTTTTGGCATCGGCTATAACACGCGGTGGAAGGAGGATATCCGTTACCACTACGCTGAAATCAGTTCCCAGGTTCCCCTTGGTAAGCGGCTCCGGGAGTATTTCAATTCGGAGAAGCCAGAGGGCAGGATCATCATGACCAGGGTACAGAAAATGAACTGGAAGAATGTCTACTATAAGTTCCTAGAGATCACCATTAGTGAAGCCAGGTGCCTGGAGCTGCACATGGAGATTGACTGGATACCTATTGCTCACTCCAAGCCAACTGGAGGGAATATTGTCCAGTATTTATTACCGGGGGGAATTCCTAAAAGCCCCGGTCTGTATGCCATTGGTTATGAAGATTGTCACGGGAAGCCACTGTCTCCTGACCATGAGGGCAGCTGCCAAGATCCTGAGAATGAGACTCTGGGGGATGCAGAAATGCCTTTATCTCAAGCCTCCCTCAAAGTGGGGATGGAGCCCACCCGAATCATATATTGTTACCTTGGGATTGCCGAGGTCAGGACTCTCCAACAGTGTCTGTTCTTACATTTTCAGGCAAACACCAAAACCTTCAGCAAAGAGTGGGTCGGAATCAATGGGTTTTTATCTCAGAACTGCATTGTGGAGCCAGGGGTTTCGCCCAAATCCATCTACATCAAATTTGTGGAAGTGGAGAGGGACTTCCTTTCTGCGGGATCTTTGGTAGAGTGCCTGGAAAAAGCCATCGGATATCCGTTGAAATTTAACAACTGAAATGTCATCCTTCATAAGGATCATTGGGGCTTTTGTCTCTTGTGCAGCATTCGGACACTTTATGGAACCTTGCAGGACACGGCCAGGCGAAGGAAGCCTTTCTGTGTGAAACCGAACTCAAAGGAAGGGGTGGGTGGGGCACACATGCACAAACACATGCAAGTGATTCACAAAAAGTTTATCCCAAATGAGTAAAATATACGACTTACTCGCTTGGGCCGCTCGGCTGCTTTTGTAAAGAGCAGACTCTGAAAGGGAGCCCCTGTAAATATAACTGACTGTTGGTACATTCCACATTGGACAAACGTACACTTTGCGTTTCATATGAGAAAAGCTGTTTTCCACAATGTCTCATTTTTTACACATCTGTCTCTATATAAGTGTTATTACAGTTATGTAATAAATAAGCAATAGATAATGGCAAGTTTAAACTTGGGAGTCACAAGAGACTGTTTTCCAGTGCCACCCTTAGCTCCTCTTGTATATAATTTAGCGTTTTCATGTTTTTTCACCCATCATGTGTTTTACTATTCCAACCAGTGTTGCCTGCAGAAAAACTTCTGTTTCCGTGATATATCCCACTTTACTAGTTGTATTGCCATATCAGCATTTTTTTGTTTTGTTTTTTTTAATGTTAAAGTAATCCCTGGCCTTTTTATTTTTTTACATTTTCAGTTAGCTTCTTTTGTGTGGCAGTGAAAGTAACTCAACTGCTGGGAAGCGTTTTGGCAGACCATGCTTTATCAAATACAATCAAAGCTGTGAGAAGGGGTGGGGTGGGTGGGGAGGGCGAAGCTGTGGACCAGGGGACTAAACGTTTTTAAATGCCTCATCGAATTGTTATTATATAAGCCCCATTTCGCTGCTGGCAAGTGCTGGCTTTTTTAATTATTTTTTTTTAATAAAAAACCCCTCATTTGATCAGTGGAAGTTGTGACATACAATGAATGTGTCAGTCCAAATAAAAACAAAATGTGGCTTTTCAGATATGCGTTGCTTGCTCAATGACAGCCATCTTCACTGGATGGATCTTCACTGGGATTTTTATAGGCTTATTTTTATTTCAAAATGGGCCTCAGAAAAACCTCAGGATGGTTTACAATGTGGAATTAAAAAAAACAAACAATCCGCATTATTATCTTAATAACAACATTGCCTAATGAAGCAGCGATAAATTCTGGACTGAAAAATAGTTTCCCTATGCTTCCTAAAATAATAGTACAACCCTAAAGAGGTCTGCTAAATACATTGAAGTCAGTGGGCTTAAAAGGGTATAATGCTTATTAGAGGATGTTTGCTCTAATGTCCTGAGGGTTATAACAGAACAGGCTTCGGAAGAAGTTCTGTTAGCAGGTACAATCAGACTGACTTTGGGCAATATTGCCAATTGAAGAAGGCACCTGAACATCCTAACACCTAAGGAGGTCTAGATGTCAGCAGATCTTTCCTGAGAATCTCTGCACCCAATTTGTGTTTGGTGAATATTTGATCCCTGCACTCAGATTTTAGTGGATAAAGCAGAGCAGCTTTTTTTGTGTGGCAGGAGAAAGTCATGATGTGACGCAGTGTCCATATCTTGCAAGATACGTGCATCTTTGATGGTTTGTAGGGCTGGTGGTACTGAAAGGCGGCCCCTGCATCACTAGATGCAAACAAATTATGACAGTTACTTGGCACTGTATCTTTGTTCAGAATATCCATTCACTCTTCAGTGGGGGTTGCCAGTAGAGAACTTGCTGGAGTGTGTGTGTGTGTTTTAAGCATTTGTATCACACCCCCTCCTCTAGAAAACTGGTTCTGGAGGCACCTAGCAACATAATAAAAAATTTGGAACCATAAAACCCAGTTAGAAAATATGAAGCTGCAAACAATGTGTAAAACAGAATAAAAGCAGGTCGTAATTTATAAAACTAATTATTTCAGCAGGAGAAGTTAATTTTAGAAAAAATACTTTTTAAGAGACTGGATGATTAAGTAGGTCTTTACCCTGCACTAGAAAGGGTTGAGTTCACAACCAAGAGAAGCTCTGCGCAGAGGGCCATCTGAACCTGGGGTGGCACTAGTGAAAATGCCCTGTTCCTTGCTGACATCTGCATTTCTTCAAAAAAGAAGGGTGATGTGTCTGCTGAAGATCTTAATGGATAGGCAGCACAATATGGGTAAGATATACACCAGTTTGGTGTAGTGGTTAAGTGCGCAGACTCTAATCTGGAAGAACCGGGTTTTATTCCCCACTCCTCCACTTGCTCCTGCTGGATGACCTTGGGCAAGCCATAGCTCTGGCACAGCTGTTCTTGAAAAATGGCAGTTTCTGTCAGAGCTCTCTCAGCCCCACCTACCTCACAGGGTGTCTGTTGTGGGGAGGGGAAGGGAAAGGAGTTTGTAAGCTGCTCTGAGACTCCCTTGGGGAGTGAATGGCGGGGTATAAATCCAATCTCCTCTTCTTCTCTTCTTTAGACATCCTCATCCAAGGCCATTTGGGACTTTGAAGATAATCAACAAGATTATCAAAAGGCTGGGAAACAGACTGGGAGCCAGCAAAAGCTGTTCTAACACAAGCAGGATATGGCCTTAGCTGTTCTAATGCAGGCAGAACCAGTTAACGATCTCCTTATGGCATTCTCCACCAATTGAAGCAGTAACCTCAAAATGTCAGCTGATAGAAAAGTTGCTATCATGAAATACTATTACAATAGGAGTCTGTTACTGGTGTATCTGGTCAAGGGAAGCTGTGCTGATCTTATGTGTAGACCAGTGGCACTCACACCACTGCTCATGGGGAGCCACATTCCCATTTATCATCAACCCAAAGACCCACATTTTTCATACATCTCTAGTGTCAAGCCTGCACCTCAGGGAATTTGCAGATATCTATTCTTTCAGCTGCAGGTGTTTTAAGATGGAAACCACCTGCCAACCGCAAGCTCCACTGGGCAAGGAAGGGCCTTGCCTACTTTTCTTAAAGGGTGCAGGTACCATGCTGGGGAACCGTGCTCAGGAGAGTCACATACATGGCCTCTGAGCCACTGAGTGAGTATCGCTGGTGTAGACTGTCCAAATGGAAGGAGGTGGTGCTGCATCACCTCTCTGCCAACAGCAAGTTCTCCCCCACCACCTTTTGACTCTGTTTTCCTGATGTACTGGACACCTGAGCGTTCCTTATTTAGGATGCAAATGAACTGAAAAGAATACTGTGTTTCCCACACCTGGGGTGGGGCATGTCTGCCTGCCTGCCTGCCTGCCTGCCTGCCTGAAGAGGCTTTCATTTGGCTGACTCAAAGTTAGCTACTAGAGGTAAGTTAACAATGTCAAGGATGCTCACAGTCTCTTTGGGGAAACACCGGACAACTTTTCCATGTCTCTTATTTCAAACAATAAAAAGCAGTACGTTGCTATTCCAAGAAAGGACATACCCCCAGAACCCTTTGTATTTTTCAAGTTTTTATTAGTGTGTGTGTGTGTGTTTTTAAGTACTTGTTCTTCCTCACTGCAATGTCTAATGCACTTTCCCCTTTGGAACTGACTTTCTATCTGCTTCTGAATAGTGAAGTATTACTGAAATGTTAGATTGCAAACCAGACTTGGGTTGCTCAATTTGGCTACTTGACCTGTATCCTTATTAGCAAACCTGCAAGCTTGACTATGATATGAAAGCGAGTACCAGGGTTGTGTAATTTCAGGCTTTAAAGCCACCTGTATATTCAGCTGATACACAGAACAATGGGATCTCATAATTTCAGAGTAGATTTATTTGGCCACAGTTAGGCAGGAAAATTGATGTATACTAGTTAAGAACATGCACCTTGAGCTTAGGAGGTCCCTGATGAAACACATCTCAGACTTGTGTTTGCTAGGTGGCCTAACTCGTTCTCTTCCTCCCCAGTCTGCAATTGGAGATGAACACATGAAGATGCCTTAGGCCACTGGTCTATTAAGGTAAGTATTGTCTACTCAGACTGACAGCAGCTCTCCAGGTTCTCAGGTGGAGGTCTTCTTATATTACCTTCTACCAGATCATTTTAACTGGAGGGGCCATGGCTCAGCGGCAGAGCATCTGCTTAGCATGCAGGAAGTCCCAGGTGAAATCCCAGGCAACTCCAGTTAAAAGGGACCAGGCAGTGGGTGATGTGAAAGACCTTTCTCTGCCTGAGACCCCGGAGAGCTGCTGCCGGTCTGAGTAGACAATACTTCGATGGACCAAGGATCTGATTCAGTATAAGGCAGCCTCGTGTGTGTTCCTGTGGGATGCCAAGGGTTGAACTCGGATCCTTCTGCATGCCAAGCAGATGCTCTACCACTGAGCCACAACTTCTCCTCACACAAGACTATGATGCTGACCCATATTACAGAATGGATGTAAGCGTTATGGAAAAGTGAATAATTTCAAATGCTCAAGCTCTACATGAAAGCTAACTATTAGTTGGAGTTATAGTTCAGTGGTAGAACACATTGCTTAGAGTGCAGAAGGTCCTTGGTTTAATCCCTGATATCTTCAGTAAAAGGATGCCCAGTGCTGGGAAACAGCGAGATGGACCAGCAGTTTTGACTATATAAGGCAGCTTCATCTACAGTACATGGCATATGAATGCAGTATTATTACACGATCAATTACCAAGTGCTCAGCTCTGCAATACAAAGACATAGCAGCTGGTTGAAAGCTCTGCTGTGCTGCTGAGGATGCTTGAAGAATGTGATGCTTTTTTGTGAAGAAGAGAAAAAGCAATCAATCATTCCATAAATATGTTCTACAGCATGTTATTTAATGGATAGAGCAGAATCCACATTCTCTTAATCACACCTTCACTCCCCAAAGCTAGTTCTGGGGGTTGAAGATGACCTGCGAGAGTTTTCAGAAGGCTCTTGATTTCCCCCCACTTTGGCCAGCAGAGGGGGCCATGTTCCAAAGAATGTGGTGTTCTAGTTCTTGGAGGATCCTATGAAACAGCTGAGCTGAGATCATTTCAGTTAACTTTTTCCAGATGGTAAATGCTCAGCTTACTTTAACACTACCAGAGCCATGCAATTCCCTCTCACGCGCAAGATCCATCTGCCGTGTTTTTACCCATGACTTTCTTTCAAGGAACTATTGATGACATACACAGGTCTCCCTCTAGTTTATACTCCCAACAGCCTTGTGAGGTAGGGTCTGCTGAGAGCGACTGGCCTAAAATCACCCAGTGAACTTCAGGGCTGAGTGAGGGTGTGAATCTGGGTCTGCTTGGGCCCAGTCTAACTGCTACACCACACTGGTACCCAACTTAGCTAACAGCAGTAGTATACATATGAAGCTGCCTTGTACTGAATCAGACCATTGGTCCACCAATGTCTGTACTGTCTACTCAGACTTCAATGGCTCTCCAAGGTCTCAGGCAGAGGTCCTTCGCATCACCTGCTACCTGGTCCTTTTAACTGGAGACACCAGGGATTGAACCCGGGACCTTTTGCATGCAAACCAGAGACTCTTCCCCTGAGTCCCTCCCTGAGCAGCTGGAGCAGATGTGGAGATAGCTTTTCCTACTATGAACAAACCAAATGCTATGCAGGTAGTTAATAATCTCTGTTCAGGCCCAGTGGCTTACTTGGCAAAAGTCTTCCTTGGTTCTGGAATTTCCTGAGAAGAGCCAAGTTACACATACATTTGGGGAGGGGTCATGGCTCACTGATAGCCCCTAGTAATATTTAGCAGACATACGGAGCTTGAGCATTTAAAATGATGAAGAGAAGAAGAGATTGGATTTATACCCTGCCCTTAACTTGGAGTCTCAGAGCTGCTTACAAACTCCTTTCCCTTCCCCTCCCCACAACAGACACACTATGAGCAAGGCTCCCTCTAAGCTGTGGAGTCTTGTGAGCAAAAATTCTACTTTGTGAGCGGGCGATTTGGCTATCGCATATGTTAGACTGCCCTGGAGCCATCCTTCCTGAGCTAAGACAAAAATGTGTGAACTGGAGGCTAAAAAACTGTCAGCTAGCTCACACTAACTCAGCTTAGAGGGAACACTGCTTATGAGGTAGGCAAGGCTGAGAGAGCTCTTTCAAGAACAGCTCTGACAGAACTATGGCTTGCCAAGGTCATCCAGCAGCTGCAAGTGGAGGCGTGGGGAATCAAACCCGGTTCTCCCAGATTAGAGTCTGTGCACTTAACCATTACACCAAACTGGCTTTCTATAAACATTTCTATGTTTATAGGCAGTCTGTAATACAGGCCAGTATCACAGTATAGTACAGGGAGGGGTCATGGCTCAGTGACAGAGCATCTACTTGGCATGCAGAGGATCAGAGGTTCTGTTACTGGCATCTCCAGTTAAAGGATTTGACAATAGGTGATGTGGGAAACCTCTACATAAAATCCTGAGGGCCACTGCCAATCAGAGTAGACAAGACTGGCCTTTATTTATTTCATTCGACTTATAGCCTCCCCTCCTTGTGCAGTTGCTGGATGACCTTGGGTCAACTACAAGTTCTCTCAGAGCTGTTCTCTCAAGCGCAGTCCTTGAAAGAGCTCTCTCAGGCCCACCTGCTTCACAGGATATCTGTTGTGGGGAGGGGAAGGGAAAGGAGTTAGTAAGCCACTCTGAGACTCCTTTGGGTAGTGAAGGGCGGGGTATAAATCCAATCTCCTCTTCTTCCCTACTGTTCTAGCTAAAATTTACATATTTATTTACTCCATTTATACCCCGCCTTTCTCTTCAATGGGGGCTCAAAAAGGCATTTTCCTCGCCTCAATTTTTTCCTCACAACAACCCTGTGAAATAGCTTAGGTCAAGTGTTTTTGACTGGCCTTAAGAACAAAGTTTGAATCCAGTGGCACCTTTAAGACCATAAAGTTTTATTCAAAGTATAAGCTTTTGTGTGCAAGCACACTTCTTCAGTTGCACACGAACGCTTATACCTTGAATAACACTTTGTTGGTCTTAAAGTTGCAACTGGACTCAAACTTTGTTCTGTTGCTTCAGACCAATGGGGCTCCCTACCTGACTGGCCTTCCGTCACTCAGCCAGCTTCCTTGGCAGAGGAGGGATTTAAATCAGAGTCTCCCAGAGTGGGGATTTGAACCTGGGTCTCCTAGATCCTAATCTGACTCTCTAACCATGACGCCAAACAGGGACTACAGCTTTCCCCTGAGTTTCACATCTCATAAAAAGGTAAAGGTTTCCCTTGCAGTCAAATCTGACTCTAGGGGGCAGTGCTCATCTCCGTTTCCAAGTCTAAGAGCCAGCGCTGTCCAAAGACGTTTCCGTGGTCATGTGGCCGGCATGACTAGATGCCGAGGCGCATGGAACGCTGTTACCTTCCCGCCGAAGTGCTACCTATTTATCCACTTGCAATTTCTTGCTTTCAAACTGCTACAGGAATGCAAAGGGGCAGTTTTGCTATACAGCAAGCAAAGGCTAATTGGTTAACATCAGGAGTCTAACCAGCTTCCTCCTTTTTATTCTGAATCATCACTTTTGTATGGGGAGCTCCCACAGTGATGGTCTCACAATGATGGGAAATGAAATTTCTCCAAGAGTACAAAATAGATTAACGTGCAGCTGGGCCACCTAAATCTAATCTGTTCATATTCAGAGATTTGGTGGAAATCCTGATTAGATTTAAGAACATGTTAAAGTTGTTACCCTTCCCTTCTAATCTGATTGAAGCATCAAGCCAGCATTGTTCACGTTCATTTGAAAGTTCATTTCCCTCACTAGTAATTATTGGACAGGGGAATCGGTGACTGCTCTCGGGACTGAGGATGAGTGGCTAAAGGAAGTGTTCTATAATCTCCCCTGTGCCACTATGCATTGGAGAGAGATCAAGGCTTAGCGAGGTTTCCCTTGTGGGTCTTCCCTCCGTTTGTTCTTGTTTGTTTGGGTGACTTATTCTCAAAACAGCCCACAAATAGGTCATAAGCTTTCCCCTTCTCTGAAAAATCGTAAGCTTAGCCACACTGGTCCACACATCAGTAACCTCGAGGCTTGACTATTATATTGTCCTTTACATATGTCTGCCCTTGAAGACTACTCAGAAATTACAGTTGGTGCTGAACACTGTTATACCCAGTCTTGTTTTAATGGCACTGGCCTGTTTTTGCAATGGAGTGGTTCTCACTCCCTGGCTTGTGGAAAGCCACGTTCACACCAACAAAAAAAGAGCCACATTTACTTCCACCACTGGCTTCACAGTCTACCAGTTCCTCTGGAAGCGGATGTTTCAAGGTGGGAACTACCTGCCACCCACAAGCCCCAGCAGGCAAGGGCCTTGCCCACTCTCCTGGAGCATGGGGTGGGTGTGCCACGTTAGGAATCAATGCTTGTAAGTTCTACAGGCGGCTCCCAAGCCATTGAGTATCAGTGTTCTAATGGTTGTGCTTCAATGGGATTGTTTTTAATGGATGTGTTTGACTAGCTCTCTTGTATTATCTTAGCCGTAAGCCACCTCGAGCAGGTCTCTGGAGAGGCGGCATATACATGTTCTAAATGAATACATCACAATAAATAATGCAGCAGCCCATTTATAAGAAACAGTGCCCTGACTGTCCATGTATTTCTGGATCCACTTCAAGGTACTGGTTAGGATTGCTGGGTCCCTCCTTGATGGGATTAGGGGTGCCAGATCCAAGTTGGGAAACGTGAAGATTTGGGGATGGAGCCTGGGGAGGACAGGGACCTCAGAAAGTCAGTTCGGTGTAGTGGTTAAGAGTGGCAGACTCTAATCTGGGAGAACTGGGTTTGATTCCCCACTCCTCCACATGCAGCTGTTGGTGTGATCTTGGGTCAGTCACAAGTTCTTTCAGAGCTGTTCTCTCAAGGGCAGTTCTCAAGAGCGCTCTCTCAGCCCCACCTACCTCACAGGGTATCTATTGTGGGAAGGGAAAGGAGATTGTAAACTGTTCTGACACTCCTTCAGGTAGTGAAGGGTGGGGTATAATCCCAATCTCTTCTTCTTCAGAGGGGTACAATGCCATAGAGTCTGCCCTCCAGAGCATCCATTTTCTCCAGGGGAATTGATCTCTGCTGTCTGGAGATCCCCAGGCCCCACCTGAAGGTTGGTTTCCCTAGCTGCTTGTGCTTAACCTTTAAGGGCCTTCATGACCTGGGACCCATATACCCTAAGGGCTGTCTCTCTGGGTATTTTGCGGTGCAGAAATTGTACTGGGCACACTAATGCCTGTGGATTGCTCTGACCCCACCAAAGGTGTGTTCAGCTGCCACAGGCTTTCTCTGGAGCTACCCCAGATGCATGCAACAATCTGCCAAATAAGCTAAGATAGGCCCCATCCTGCTTGTATTTTCCCAAGGGCTGTGAAGTCCATGGTTTAAAGATAGCCTTTAGGGCCACCTGATTGTATTACAGTCAGTTAGGACATGCAGGCAGCCATCTGTCAGTGAGTATTGTTCAGTTTGCTTGCTGCTTCAACTGTTTCATGCCTTTATACATTGTGATTTTAAGTGGTTCTGTTTCGTCACCTGCCTGGGGTCACAGTTGCGAAGGAAAAAGATGGACTTCTCAGTTTTTACATAAATAAATGTATATGACATATAAAGCATTTGCTGTAGGTGTTTAAGCAGTAGCAGCTAGATCACTGTAGTGTTAATATGCTACAACAAGGGCCCCCAACCTTCCTAAGCCTGCAGGCACCTTTGGAATTCTGACACAGTGTAGTGGGTGCTGCCACAAAATGGCTGCCACCGCACACCTTCAGTCTAGGGTTACCAACCTCCAGGTGGGGCCTGGGGATCTCCAGCTTTTACAACTGATCCCCAGCGGACAGAGATCAGCTCCCCTGGAGAAAATGGCTTCTTTGAAAGGTGGACTCCATGGCATTGTACCATGCTGAGGCCACTCCCCTCCCCAAACCCCACCTTCTCCTGCCTCCACCCCCAAAGTCCCTAGGTATTTTCCAACCCGGACTTGGCAAACCTACTTCAGTCACACAGTGAAAATCCTTGTGCTGTGGTAGCAGCTGCTATCAAAACAACATTTTTAAAGCTCTGCAGAGCCAACCATATCACCAATGGCCAATCAGAAGTCTTGCTAGGAATAAGCCACACCTGGCCTGCTCCCTTTCTAAAAACACTTGGTGAATGAGTGGAAAGGTGTTGATGGCTGCCATAGCACCTGTGGGCACTACATTGGGGACACCTGCACTACAACAATGTGCGGAGTACTGATAATGTTTTTAAGCAAAAAAACCCAAACCAGCTGGTGCTAGGGGTGGAGGGAATGGTATGCGGTAGGGGAAATAATGGAGTAAATCTCGATATGGAAGCACCACTAGGGCTGCCAAGTCCCCCCGGGGGGGGGCAGGGATTCCCCCGCTAAATGGGTCCCCAATCTGCCGGTCAGGATCTGGCTGGCGGGGGGAACCCCACCCTTGAAGTGGCCTGATCAGGCCGAAGTGCCCGGCATGATGACGTCACCCAAAAGCAACGTCATCCCACTGGGCAACGCTCTAGCAATCACCCTGAAAACTCTATGGAACCATAGAGTTTTAGGGCGATTACCAGAGCATCACCCCAGCAAGATGCCCAGCGTGATGATGCCACTTCCGGGTGCCTCCTGAAGAGGGACCGGGACTCCCCCACTGTTATGAAGGTAAGACTTGGCAGCCCTAAGTGCCACTGCTGTTGTGAAGGCTTTTGCTTTAGGAGCAGCAGTCAGAACAGAGTGCAGAATGACCCCTCTGTGGAACCAATGCCTGTGAGGTAGGTCAGGCCGAGGGGGTCCCCAAGGTCACTCAGTAAGCCTCCATGTCAGGGCAGGGATTCCAGCCCAATTCTCAGTTTGCAATCTTACATTCCAGTCTTTAGACCACACTGGCCCTCAGAAGAAGAAAGCGCTGTCAAGTTTCAACAGATGGACATTCCAGGGCAGAGACGAGCAGAGGTAGTTTACCATTACCTAACTCTGCACAGCAACCCTAGTCTCTCTTTGGTGATCTTCCATCCAAGTCTTCCATCTAAGCACTGAACACAACCAACCCTTCTTTAGCTCTCAGGCTCTGACAATCGTGGCCTAAGCTGGCCTATTCGGGCTGCTGAAGAATCCTCTTTGCGAAGTGAAGGGGAAGGATGCCTCCCTGCACCACATACCTCAGAGAAACTGGGAATGGTCTCCCTCCTCAATTTATTTTACACATTCTCTTTCCTCATCATTTTTTCCCAGGGGAAAATACAGGTCTCTCTAGGTTCTGTGTTTATGGGCCGTCACGTGGGTGGGGGTTTGAGATACTGATGGGCTGGAAGGGCAGTGAGGCTCCGTTGGGATACCTCCTAATCTAAGGCTGGGTCCAAATGGTTCTCAGCTTCACTGTCACTCTGGGCAACTTCACCCTACTGGCCCCAGGGGTGGCTCCACACCTGAGGAGAGGCAGAAATGGTTTGTGCTCCATGTGTGTGTGGGGGGGGGGGGGAAGGTGTTGGTATCACCCAACAACCTCATGCACACACCTCACAGTAAATGCACCAAACAGCAAGGCCATGGTCTTGCACAGGATAGCTCTAACTGTTGGCACAGGTTGGATTATATATACCCCAGAGAGCACTGCGGTCGAGACCTCAGGATCGTCTGACCCTCCCAGGCCCCAAGGATACCAGGCTCACTGCTACCAGGGCCAGGGCATTTTCAGTGGCGGCTCCACACTGGTGGAATGAGCTCCCGGAAGAGATCAGGGCCCTGCGGGATCTAGTTCAATTCTGCAAGACAGAGCTCTTCCACCAGGCTTTCAACTAAGGAGCCACCCCCACTACTACCACCAACCATGGTAGTTATGGGTCCTGGCCCTCAGCTTTAACATCTGGCCTATGTCATTGCGTGACTCAGGAAGATCATAGAACTGGGAAACAGTCTGTTTTATAAGCATTCTTTGCACGCCATCTTGAGTAATTAAGAATTATTGCTAGCACCTTATGTTTTTATGATTTTATTTGTACTTGAATTGTTTTAAATGCTATTATGTGGTTTTAATGGTCTTTGCGTCCCAATTTATGTGAGCTGCCCTGAGCCAGCTTGCAAATCAAATCAATCAATAAAATTATAGGCTTCCAGAGGCTTAAACTCCAGAAAAAAATATGCCATCCTCTGTCCACATAGCCGTCAGGCTTGAAGAGCTGAAATTCCTTTGTGCATTTTGGATAAGAGCCAGCCCCAGTTTTGGGCTTGGGTTCCAATTCCTGCTCAGCCACTGACTTATTTTGTGGGCTGAGGTGAACAGGCTCAATTGTCCTTCTGCAAAATGGAACTATAAAGTTCTGAGTTCTCGACGCCATGGATGAATAAGACAGCTTAGTGATCAGCTCTTAGGTTTACCGGGTTACAACAAGCATGGCTTAACCGGCCAAAAGGCCAACTATATACACACCCCCAGACCCGCCCCTGGTCCCACCTATAGTCCTATTGGGGGGGTTGAATTTCCCGCCTAGACCTCATTGGTGAGTTCTGCAAATCCTAGGATCCTTGGCCCCTATTGTCCTAGGTGCCAAGCTCAGGTCTGTTATTGCTGGCGACATGTGGCAGTTAGCGGACACAACAGGAACAATCACACCCTGACTGACTTCACATTATGATGGCAACAGGAAACAGAATGATCATTATACACTATTTTACACCAGGCACTTCCAAAGCTCCCCTTGCCCTGGATGGTCCAGGTTACTTGCTCTCACCAGATCTCAGAAGCTAAACAGGGTCAGCCCTGGTTCATTTTTGTATTTTTAAAATAGGTGTGCATGCGTACACATGTGAGTGTGTGTGCACTTGGAAGTCATGGCGACCTGAAGGATATTCGGAGAGGTAGCTGAATAAAGCCTGCCCCCGACTCCTGGCTGCTGGTATTCCAAGGAAGTCTCCCAACCAAGTACTTGCCAGAGTTGACCCTGCTTAACTTTTGAGATCTCACGAGGCTGGGCTTGCCTGGGCTATCCAGAGCAGGGCAGCCCTGGTTAGCATCTGGATGGGACACCCCTAAGGAAGTCTGAGGCAGGCAATGGCAAACCACCTCTGAACATCTCTTGCCTGGAAAACCCTGCAGGGTTGTCATAAATCAGCTGCGACTTGGCAGTACTTTCCATAACCACTTCCAAAGCATTATGTCTTTTAAAAAGTGTATTCTTACCTCTAAAGGTGCCCAAGGCAGCTAACCAAAAAAGGGAAGGCACTTTCAGCACTTTCAGGGCCATACAGCTTGATATGGGAGATAATAGCCCTTCAGTGTGTCATCCTCTGAAACACATCCACCTGTGCTACTGGCTTTCTCTCTCATTAGTTTCTTGCAGACCATGAAATGCATCAAGCAAAATTCATAGGGTTTGTTGGGTTTTGTGTACTCCATAAGAGTAAGGTAGAGTGCCCTCTCCTGGCAAAGAGAGATGGCCTTCCCTAATAAAAGTGGGCCATTCGGTCTCTCTCACCACCCATTTTGCTGCAGGTTTCCTGAGCATGGGAAAAGCAGCAAAGAAGGTGGGTGAGCAATTGCACTAAATGCGATATGATATGGGGATATCTACGATTTCCCTGATGGCTTTAATCTTTACTTTAAAAGAGGCATGGCAGGGACATCTCCACCCCCACTAGAGTTGCCAGGTCCCCCTTGGGGGGATGGTGGGGCAGGGTTGCCAGATCCAGGATGGGAAACTTCTGGAGATTTGGGGGTGGAGTCTGGGGAGGACAGGGACCTCAGTGGGGTGCAATACCAGAGTCTACCCTCCAAGGCACCTGCTTTCTCCGGGGGAACTGGTCTCTGTAGTCTAGAGTAAAACTGTAATTCCAGAGGATCCCCAGGTCCCACCTGGAGGCTGGCATCCCTAACCCCCACTCTGCAGCAGCTCAGCATTTGATTGAAGTAGCGACATTTTTTGAGAGTTATCAATCACGGCTCTTTTGCATTTGGTGTCATTTGCCCTGAATCAGACCCTTCAATGAGCTGTGGGCTCTGGGCCACTCTAGTTCAGCACGGACTTCCATGATGAAGATTCAGCATTTCCCAAAGTCGGGTCATGTTACTGCAGCAATCAGAGGAGGAGGAGGCGACGGCGGCCTCAGCACAGCCCTTTAGTTATTCTGGGTAATTTTTAAGAACACTAAGGGCCAACATGCCTAGTTAGCACTTAGATATTGTCAGTTATTGGACATAAACAGAACAGTCCCATGACATAGTGTTTAACTGGGCTTCACATTCAAACGGGTGAACTTCTGAGCATCTCATACCGGAGAGACACTCCCCCCCCCCCCTTCTTTCTTCTCTCTTCATCTTCGAACTGAACTTGCCAGACTGAGAACACAGCTCCAAACACCAACTCTGCAGACAGGAAAGGAGGGAGCAGGGTTGGCTTTCACTTTTGGAACTGACATCACAGTGTGTTGACACAGAAACTCACCTGCTTTTTGCAAAGTGGAGGCCAACTTCAGGAAGAAAGGGGGGGAATGGAGATGAAAGGCTAGTGTTGGGTGACTTCCTGTTTGCACTCCCTGCAAACCCCATTCCTGGAAGAAGACCACTTGGGCACTATACTAAGAGAGGTTAACCAGCCCATTCCACTCCAGAAAATACTTTGGAACCTTGTCTTTAAACTACAGGGAGCCAGTTCACACATGCGGTATAAGTGCACTTCTTTCAGGCCCCTCACTTTTATGTTAGACCCCTTTAGTTCAGCTTCTAATGAAATTAGAGAGTCTTTCTGGGCCACTGTGACTTTCTGCAAGTCTTTAATATTAGACTGATTAGACAGCCCTAGTTCCCATGCAGTGTCTCCTTTTTGAGAGGTCTGGGAGAGAGAAGACTGCATTTCATCAAGCTGCCCAGAAAGATCCGACATTTTCCCCAAGAGCCCTACCTCCATTGCTTTTAAGTGTTCTAAGATTAGATTAGAGAAAACAGAGTTTACTGGGCGGTCCTGTGGTTCGGAGGTGGCCACCATTTTGTTTTCCGGGCGCTGGGCTATGTTTTTGTGTGACGCCGCTTCAAGACATTCTTTAACTGGTTTTGAGGTGCCCGGGGCCACCTTGACCTTCGTGGAATCAGGTTTGCCCATTTTCAGGGTGAGTAGTTTTGTCCGTTTCAAAATAGAGCCCAGGGAAAGGCAGCGAGGCTGGGAACAAGCAGATCATGTGTCTGCCATTATCTGTTGTGGCGCCCCCCACCATAAGTGCACTTCAGGGGATGGCCTGCATATGTGAATGAAACATCACCGCTTGAATACCACAGATAAGATCCGAAGACACCGAAGCCTCCATGTCACAAAGCCTCCAAGTGACTGTTGATTCTGATGGCTGCTACAGCAACCTGGAGCAATCATTCCTCGGCTTCCAACCCTTTCTATAACATGCTCTCTGGCTTCCCATTTGGCAGGAGAGAAGAACAGGAACAGGCGGTTTCCTCCTCCTTCAGTGGTGCATCAAGGAGTGAGACTTCATCTTCCTCAAGTCACTCCTTCAAGGCATCCTAGACACGCTCAGAAATCACTGTTGATAAAGCAAGATCGCATCATTCTGTCCCTGCCTGGAAGTGTAGAGCTGTTCCGGGAGGGTGCAGATCTGAAAGGACAGTTCAGCTGATTCTTCTACCTAACTGGGGGGGAAAGATAGCTGGAAGTAGGAGAGGAGAGAGGATGGGAGCAGGATGCTGATACAGGGAATGAGGGAAGGCATTTCTTTTTCTCTCATTAAAACCGGAATCCGGTGGTACCTTACAGACTCGTCTCATTGGGTACTCCCTCGAGGACCCTTCCCTCCCAACCGATGCTTTTATGCTTTGTATGTATTTTAACTCTTTGTTTTTTTAAAAAAACTCATTTAAAAATAGTTTTTAATTATGTATGTTTGAGAAGGGGGTTGATTTTAATGGTTTTATAATGTATGTTTTAAATTGTTAGCCACCTTGGCAGAAAGGCAGGACGGAAATGTTGTAAATAAATATGTATTCCAGCAGAAGCTTTTGCAAGTGACAGCTCAGTCCGTCACTCATCTTGCATCTGACAAGGGGAGCTCTGACTCATGCAAGCCCATGAGGGAATAAGTTTCTTTCTTTTTTGTCATCAAGTCAAGCTGACTTCTGGAGACCCCTAGTGGGGCTTGAAGGCAAGAGACGTTCAGATGTGGCTTGCCATCACCTGCCTCTGCATCACAACCCTGGTATTCCTGGGAGGTCTCCCATCCAAATACTAGCCAGGGCTGGCCCTGCTTAGCTTCTGAGATCTGGCAGGATCAGGCTTGCCTGGGCTATCCAGGTCAGGGCTACGAGAATAAGTTTCTTAGTCTTGAAGGGGCCACCACTTATTTTGCTGCCTCAGACTCCCACTGCTACCCCACGGGAATCTCTTCCCATGCTAAACACTCTTGGTGTGACCCTAAAGAAACTTCCTGGGAGTCAGCCCAACTGAAAGATCTGAGCAGGATGTAGTAGTTAGTGTCAGAGGAGGGCACAGGTGACTCAGGTTCAGATCCCCACTCTGCCATGGAAGCTCGCTGGGTGACCTTGGGCCAGTCACATGCTCTCAGCTTAATCTACCTCGCAAGGTTGTTGTGAGAATAAATGAAGCAGAAAAGAATGCTGTTAAGTCACCTTGGTCCCCACTTGGGAGGAAAGTGGGGTATAAATGAAGCAAAAGGAAACAGATATAAAAATTCTAAGCAGACCTGATCAAGATTGCATTCTCTCTGTGTGTGCATCAAACAGGCAGGTTGCAAAAAGGCACCAGCTCTGTCTTTTTACCTCTCAATTGTCTTTTTACTCTGCTTTTCCCAGGAGCTCAGAGTAGCTTCTATGGGTCTCCCCTTTCTCTATTTTAGCCTCACAATCATCCTGTGAGGTAGGCTAGGCTACGAGAGAGCGTGACCCCCACCCCCCGGTCTTCACCCAACACCCACCCACAAGCACTTCTGCGGGCTGCTAGGTCACCCGGTTTTTTGGCAAACCTGAAAGCTTCCTGACCCGGCTGCATTATGAATCCTGCCCTGTTTCAAAGGTGACTTTAGGTTTGTTTGTTTTTTAAAGCGACTGCTGCAAACCAGGGCAGTAACGGTGCAACTCAATGCAGACTCACTCCCGTCTAAACCGATGGCCCATACTGCAGTAACTTTGTCTAGGACTGCACTATAAATATTGCACCTTCGCCTGGACAGCAAGCGACTGCAGCAGCGACTCGCCCCACATTGGGCTTTCCCCGCGCACCGCCCTCTTCCCCCCCCAACACACAGCGTCCGTCGGCTCGCTCCCTCCTCCCCCCACCTGCGCGCACCGCCCCCTTGGACCTGATAGGTCTCTTCTCCGACCCCGGGGCGCCGCCCGGCCCCGCCCCACCTGCCTGCCCCGCCCCTCTCAGCCCGGCTCCTCCCCCTCGCTGCCGGGCGCCCGCCCCCGCCGGCTTGGCCGCTGCACCTGCTGCCTTTGCTGCTGCGGGCTGGAGCGGGGATGAGCGCGGCGCGCCGGGCGCCTCCGTGGGGAACCGGCGGGATGGAGCCTCTGCCCTGGGCGCTGGGACTGGCGGCGCTGCTGGGTGAGCGACGGAGCGCGGGGGGTTGGCCAGAGGGCCGCGGGGAGACGCTGGGCTGCCCCGGAGGACTCGGCGCAACTTGCCGCAGCCGGGGAGCAGACCTCCCCAACCCGGTGCCCGCTTCCCAGTGGAGAGGGACCCGCGAAGACGGCCTCCCCCCTTGGGCGAGATCATGGAGCGGGAGGGCGGGAAGGAGAACTTCGGGTCCGCGGGTGGGTCGGGAGGCAGCTCCACTCCAGAGCGCTGAATGAATGCGGATTGTTAAAGGAACGGGAGGGGGACGCTTTCATGACGAGCGGGGGTTGCGTTCCGGCACAAGCTTTCCTGGCGAGCCCGCTGCTTCAGAAGCTGGCTAATGCGGATTAGTTACCGCGCAGCAACGGTCTCGTCTGTCAATCGTGCAATTGGGGGATCGGACCCCAGGTAAATCCCCCCCCCCCCCCGGTGTAGGGGCGAAGTAGAGAGGGAGCTCCTCCGTTTGGAATGGTGAACACGTCCAGAGGAATGCCGTGTGTGAAGCTAGACTCACGTGTGCGTCTGCGCTAGAATAACCACCGGTGATTGTTGTTGTGATTATTAGCTTATTGGGGGGGGGGGGGGCGAATCTGTAGCGGTCGTGACGCTTCCCAGCCCTATTTCTGATGGTTCTCCTGTCTTTGAGGTTGCAGTGAACTGGCATGTGAAGGCAAAATCTCCGACGGGGCTCTTGAAAAGTCTAGTTTGTCGTGCGGCATGTATGGTAGACCTGCTCAGCCCCAAATTAATAACGGGAGCAAATCAACCTCGCGGGGTTGTTGTGCGAGAGAAGGAGGTTTTTCGGGGCATGAAAGGTGTTCGCTGTCTGATCATGGGAACAAATGAAGGCTACTCGGGTGTTTAAAAACCACGCTCTCCCTAGGTCTGGAAGGGACCCCCCCCCCCCCCCTCTTACGTTTCCTCCGGCTGCCTGGTGACAGCGAGCCTTTGCGGCTAATCTCTCCCCGTCGAGTTCGCCTCCCCGCGGTTTCCCTAATCCAACCACCCGAAGGAGAGGAACCGACCTGCCTTTAATCTCTTGACTGCGTCTAGCAGCCACCTTTCCTGCAGCTCTGGGCAGCGTCAACCTCCCCCAAACCCATCGGTTAAAAATGTTTTTTTGGAAAATAAATTAGTGGTCTTTCAAGAACAACTCCTCAAAATAACAAAACTGTATTGGAATGATCGACTGAACACTCTGGTTACCCCTACTGTTGGTATAGGGGAATCTCCCCTGGCCTGGCCTGGCACTGCTCCAATCTGAGAATCTCCCCCGAATGTTGAGGGTTTAACAGAGTAGTGCCAGAGCTCCCTCTGGTAGGGGAGGGCAGCTGGTGGCCAGAATCAGTCCAAACCAGAGAATCGTTTGCTATTAGCCGCCTGTTGACCAGGCTGGTTCCTTCCCAGTTCATTATCCATTAATCATTCATGATACACCAGGGACATCTTAGGACACTGGTTTCAAGTGGGTAAGCTTTGTTTTCAGACTGAAGGAGGTTTGCTCCAGAATCATAGCTACTAATTTTTGAATTGTTTGTTCATTTTATCTGGAGGGGTGAGGAGAAAGAGGAAAGATACATATGGCAAAAATTCGATAGGAGAGCCTTTGTTGCTCCAAGATAGTCTAAGAAGTTAATTCCAGAAGGGTTAGTCCGAAGTGTGTGTGTGTTCAGTGCTGTCAAATCGCTTCCTACCTATGGTGCCTGTATGAATTCGACCTTCAAAATGTCTTGTTGTTAACAGCCTTGCTCAAGTGTTGCCAACTGAGGGCCATGGCTTTCTTGATCGCATCAGTCCATCTCCTGTTGAGTCTTCCTCTTTTCCTGCTGCCTTCAACTTTCCTTAGCATTATTGTCTTTTCTGGTGACTCTTGTCTTCTCATAATGTGACCAAAGTATGATAGCCTCAGTTTAGTCATTTGAGCTTCTGGGAAGAGGTCAGGCTTGCGTTGATCTTGAACCCACTTGTGGTCTACATTTTCTGTAAAATTTTACCATATTTCAAAACGAATCAACTTTCTTCCTGTCCGCTTTCCTCATTGTACAAGTTTCACACCCATACATCGTCATGGGGGGTTCTGACATCACCAGTGACCCATCCGTACACTTAAGAATCATTTCTAGCTCTTTAATGACTGCCCTATCTGAAGTTGCAAAATGAAACAGGGACCCGATGGTACTTGAACAAAATTTATCCCAGCTTTTGTGATCCAGTGCTCACTTCATCAGATGCATGAAGTATACATCTGTTAGGCAGATGAAAATAAAAGCTGCAAATAATAGAAGGGAAGAATGTTACAAAAAGAGGCCAGTTTAAAATAAGATCTGATCAAAAGAGTATTTAATCCACTCAGAGTAGGTGAGGACCGCTCCCAGCAGATGATAAATTAGGTAAAGTAGGATTAACATACAATCTGATCAAGGAAGGTGCAGGATGAAAATGTGAAAAATCAGTCCAGTTATAAAGTTGTAGGGGTGTAGCTGAACTAATTAACTTAAGCAATTATGCAAGATCTATTAGCACATATAGAGGCTGAGAAGTCCAAAGTCCTAGGGATAGGAAGATGGTATACAAAAACTGAAGAAAGTAAATGCCTTAAGAGGTGCAAGTCCTCTGTTTCCAGAGTCTAGCTGGCAGCTAGCATCTATCTTTGTCCCAAATGAAGTCTTTCAGCAGGTAACATTAAAGTTCTTTCCACATAAGGTTGCTTTGTGTGAGCCCGTGTGTTTGTGTTGCATGGTCTGAACACTTTCCCTTAAGATCGTGATTGCAGAGAGAATAGGAGCTTCACCGCTGTCAACAAATATATTCAGTGATGCTCTGATTTGCTATGCAGGGATTTTGGTGCTGTCCCAAGGGTGACAATTGGCAGACTGCATTTCTTAGTGGCTTACAGGAGATTCCCAGGATCTCTCCCATCCAAGTACCGACAAGAACTCTGGGCCACAGATTTCATATTGTTAGTGAGATCATAGCATAGTGCTTCTCCCTACCCCCAGCAATTATAGTCCCACCATCCTGTTTGGGGGATTATTTTTTTAAATCAGCAAAATCCAAGTTTTCCAAAGCTCTGAAACTCCAGTGCAGGAACAAGCCTGATTTCTTCTTCTAAGTCTGGCACAGCAAGGTGTGTGTGTCATTTTAGGAACTGTTGCTTAAGGGGTATGTGTGCATGTTAATTCCTTGTTTGAAAGATATTTTGGGGCATTTATGTACTTCCCTATTGCCTTAGTTTTTGCAGAATAGCGTAGATGCAGCCATCTTATTTTTCAAGTACGGAGCAGAGAGCATCAAAGTTAGCATCCCACCACAAAGCAACATCACCAATTTCAAGGCTGTTGTGCAATGGCTAAAATGCGTGCATGGCACATTTCTAATAACCATGCAATACAACACCCCCCCAGTGAAGTCACTGTTCCTGAATAGGGAGCATCTCATATACTAGTAGAGTCTGGTGGTGAAAAGTGCTATCAAGTTGCAAGCAATTTATGAAGACCCCACAGGGTTTTCAAGGCAAGATGCATTCAAAGGTGGTTTGCCATTCCCTGCCTCTGTATAGCGACCCTGGATTTCTTGTTGGGCTCCCATCCAAACACTAACCAGGGCTGTCCCTGCTTAGCTTCTGAGATCTGATGAACTAGCCTGGGCCATCCAGGTCAGAGTCTCTAGTGGATAGCTAATACCTTGAGGATTGAAAGGATACACCCTTGGGGCTTGGATAATCCTCTTGTAGCATATCTAGAACTTGATGTTATGGGAACCAGAAGTATACTGCCAGGGGTGTAGACTTTTTAAGTTCCCGGGGGGGGGGGCTCTCTCGTGTGCGCGCGCGCTCGGGACCATGTCCCCGCCACTCTTCCCCCCCCAGGGAGCCGCCGCCACCGCTTCCCTCCCCGGGCCGTGACCGCCCGCCGCGCTCCCCGCCCCCCTCCCTCCCTCCCTCTCCCCGCTCACCTCGGGGATTGCTGCTGGCTGCTGCTGCCTGCAGCCGGGGCCGGCGCGTCGCCCTTGTGGGCCCCGGGCTCCCGCTCCGCCTTGTGCCTAAGTTTCCCGGGGGGGGCTCAGCCTCCCCCGGCAAAATGGAGCGCCTGAGGGTGGCCAGTCAGCTGGCCGTCGCCGCCTCTCTCCCCCCCCCCCCGCCCCAGGGAGGCAGGAGGGCAGGCCGGCAGGGCGCTCCATTTTGCCGGGGGTGGCTGAGCCCCCCCCCAGGAAATTTCGGGGGGGGGCTCGAGCCCTCGAGCCCCCCCCGTAGTTGACACCCATGTATACTGCTGGTGGGGATGCACATTAGTTGGAACACCTGTTTTGTCCCCTTAACATTGTATTATGCCCCTGTGGTCATGTTGAATGGTTAAATGGCCAGATAACAGGGGAGTTCTTCATGTAGCATTAAGTGGCCCAGAGAATATTTTGGAGTGGCAGCAAAAACCTGTGCAAAGAGTACCCTCCAGTAACCAAAGTATAATTTATTTATTCATTTGAAAATATTTATAGAATGATCTGCGCAGCATCTGTAAGGGTTGGTGTGATGTTTGTGCTGCTTTTAGAAATGCTTCTCAGTCCATTGCCTAGGTTGCCTTTGAAGGTTTGAAACTTGGATGGATACAACAACAATAATAGTAATAACATAAACTTTTTTGTCCTGCCCTTCCTCTCAGGAGCTTCAGGCAGCCATGCACGGTTCTCCCTTCTTCCAAACCCACAACAAACCTGCTAGGTAGGTTAAGGCCCAATTTACACCTCCCCTCTGAAGTAGTTTGACTGCTGTCTTTTCCCAAGCTCATTTCACGCTGGTTTCAAATTTCACTTCTGGGGGTCTGAAGAGTACTAAGGAACAGCATTTGTTTAAAGCAGTATAATGGTAGCTTGACCACTGGAGGGCAATTAACGAATGTAAACAATAATTTATAAACTAGAACAAGTATGGTTTGAAACTAGAAACAGGAATAGACAGGTTTTTTTGAAACTAGAATGATTCTAGCGGGAAAGTCAGATGTAAATTTGACCTAAGTTAAGGGAGAATGGTCACCCAAGCTGAGATCTGAGCCTGGATCTTCCCAGTTGTAGTCCAACAATCTAACCCAGTATATCACACCCAAGTTTGCAGTAGCTGAGTTCTCCCATATGATATTGCCAGGATGTGTGTTGTCTTGCTTCAAGGTGAACCAAACGCCAACTGATTCAAGCACCCCCACTTGCTTCGAACTCTGCCTTAAAAACAAACAACCCCCCCCCCATGGTTCTAGTCCTCAAAGCTGTAAATGTACAATGTGAAGGTATTGCCCTGCTGTGTGAAACTACTGATCAAAATTTCCAGCGATCAAAGCTGGGGGAGTCTAGAACCCTCTGTAGCAACTTTGTTTAGCAGAATAAATTATGCAAGGCCAACCATTGTAAAGCAGATCCGCATTGTGTGTATCACTTACACATGGGGTTATCAGATGTCCTCTTTTTTTGGTGCCCATCCTCTTTTGGGCTTTTTCTTAAAAACTAATGGAAATGGCCTCTTTTTGGGTTGGAAGGTTAGGAATATTCCTAGTTAGTAGCAATTATCACAGTTTAAATAGTAGGGGTACTTAAATTAAATTTGTTGTAATGATCATTTGTTTGAAGAAGAAGAGGCAGAAGAGAGAGAAGGAGACTGGATTTATCCCCCGCCCTCCACTACCCGAAGGAGTCTCAGAGTGGTTGACAATCCCTTGCCCTTCCCCTCCCCACAACAGATATCCTGTGAGGTAGGTGGGGCTGAGAGCTCTCTTGAGAACTGCCCTTGAGAGAACAGCTCTGAAAGAACGTATGACTGACCCAAGGTCACACCAGCAGCTGCATGTGGAGGAGTGGGGAATCAAACCCGGATTAGAGCCCACACTCCTAACCACTACACCAAACAGAAGTAGTCAGTCAAGAAATGTGTCCTCTTTTTTTCTTTTCAAAATATGGTAACCCAACTTACATAGGTTGCATTGTTTAGATCTTCCTTAAAAACCATCAAAATTTACATTCCTTATCAAGGTCGGGGTGGGGAGCGGGGGAAGCTCACCAGGGCTATCATGACTTCCCTGTACATTCCTGGGCTGGACTCTTCTCTTGGGTTGTGGTCACATGGCCCTTTAAATCTGGGAGCCCTCCTGGATTTAAAGGGGCCGTGTTTTTTTACTTTGGGCTGGGATGTACACACATCCCAACCCCAGCATTGGCAGGTGGCAGCTGGCAGCGGAGGAGGTGGGGGCAGGCGGAGGAGTCCGGAGGAGGCGGCAGTGGAGGTGGTGGCGGAAGAAGCAGGCGACGGCAGGCAGCGGCGTTAGAGGCGTGCGGCAGAGGAGGAGGAGGCTGGCGGCGGTGGCAGCTGGTGGTGGTGGCAGCTGGGGGAGGCACCCTTCCCCGAGCCCTGCCAGCCGCCTGGTAAGTTGGGGGGGGGGGTTTCCCCCTTTTGCACTTGGGCGTTTGAGTGCCCAAGCACCCAAGTGCAAAAGGGGGGGAAATGGAGGGACATGATCTGGACAGCCCTCTCTCGCAATGATTGCGAGAGGGGGCTGTCCAGATGGCTCAATGGCGGGTTCCTTGTGTGACCACTGGGAAAATAGTTGATTTTCCCAGGGTCGGAAAATGTGGGAGGAACCCGCCATTAAGCCCGCTTCAGCACAGGACTAGCCGCAGCCAGTGTGATCTGTCCCTTTAAATGCAGGAGGAAACAGCATTTGCTCCCACATTAAAGGGCCATGTGGCCGCGGCCTTGGTGTAAAAGAGTCAGGAGATGGCACGTGCTGTATCGCTGCTGTGTTTTTTTCCATCCTGTGCCCTTTGCTGAACTGCTCTCTTGTTTGTTTCTCTTTGATGGAAAGTTTGCAGAAAAAGTGAGACCAGAGGGCAGCTGATAATTTGTCTGGACAACACTGTGTAAATGTCCAGGGCCTTCTGCAAATACTCCCAACAAATGACTTGTGTCAAATCGGGGAGAGTGCTAATCTTTGGCAACGTAGGGCGCTTGTGTAGTCTGTTATGGCATCTGCACAAGCCCTTCTGGGCCAGAAAGGGTGATCAGAGCTCACATGAAGCTTCCTTCTACTGAATCAGACCCTTGGTCCATCAAAGTCAGTACTGTCTACTCAGACTGGCAGCGTCTCTCCAGCATCTCAGGTAGAGGTCTCACATCACCTGTTGCCAGATTCTTTAACTGGAGATGCTGGAGATTAAACCCGGGACCTTCTGCAAGCCAAGCAGATGCTCTGCCACTGAGCCATGGCCCCTCTCCTTAGAGCTTGTTGACTCTTAAGGGGCCTGCTTAAGCTGAATGTCTTTTTGGGGTGGGGACACTCTTGACTCATTTGTGCCAGAGAAATGCAAACTGTGCATTTCTTATAAATTCTAAGAGTAGCAATGCACACTTGTGCCCTTCTTGAAGACCCATTTCTCTTGGTGTCCTGTTTGTGACTTTGCAAAATTGGGATACTTAGGAAGAGTGGTGGTTGTATTTGTGCTTTAAAACAAGTGGCATTTCTATGATGCAGGTTGCTTTTGCATATGTGAAGTTTGGTGTAGTGTTTAAGAGCGGGGGCTCTAATCTGGGAGAACCGGGTTTGGTCCCCACTCTTCCACATGCAGCTGCTGTTGTGACCTTGGGTCAGTCACAAGTTCTCTCGGAGCTGTTATCTCAAGATCAGTCCTCAAGAGAGCTCTCTCAGCCCCACCTACCTCACAGGGTGTCTGTTGTGGGGAGGGGAAGGGAAAGGAGATTGTAAGCTGCTCTGAGACTCCTTTGTGTAGTGAAGGGTGGGGTATAAATCCAATCTCCTCTTCTTCGTCAATTGGCCACATCCAGCATTGCACTAGGCAGCTGGCAACATATTTGAAATTAACTGGGTCATTGCCAAAGTCACCTTTTTGCTACCTGCACATGGTGGCACTCATTTTGATAGTACATGCCCAGGCAACGCAACATCTTCCACCATGCATAAGATACAGTTCCCAGTGAGACAGCATAAGAACATATGTGCACAGTTTATTACTTATTAGATATCAATGTACTATTTAGTTAGTTAGTTTGCCTTTTAGCCCTCCCTCCCCAACAGGCTCAGGGTAGGTTACAACATTGTAGAACATACAAAAATTTAAAATACAAAATAATTCATAAAACAGTTACAATACAGTATTAATACATACACTATAAATGCATAATGTTTGTATTTATGTCCTCATAATGTTTGTATTTATGTCCTCCTTTTGCCCTTTTGTCCTCAGTGAGTGTTGACCCAAAGCAGTATACAGCTTTGTTGTCCTTCTCCGTTTTAGCTTCCCAATAACTCTGTGAGGCAGGTTAGGTTGAGAGTGTGTGACTGGTCGAAGAGCAACCCAGTGAGGTTCCATAGCAGCGTGACAATTCAAATCCGGGTCTCCCAGATCATAATCTGGTAGTCTAGAGCCAGAGAGCCAGTTTGGTGCAGTGGTTAGGAGTGCAGATTCTAATCTGGGAGAACCAGGTTTGATTCCCCACTCCTCCACATTCAGCTGCTGGGTGATCTTGGGCAAGGCACAGTTCTTTCAGAGCTGTTCTCTCATGAGCAGTTCTTGAGTGAGCTCTCTCAGCCCCACCTACCTCACAGGGTGTCTGTTGTGGGGAGAAGAAGGGAAGGAGATTGTAAAATGCTGTGAGACTCTGAGTGAAGGGTGGGGTATAAATCCAATATCTTCTTCTAACCATTACATCCAGTAAAAGTGAGCATTATTAGACTTGCTTGTGGGTGCTGCATACAACAGGCAATCAAATTGAGCATGTTGCTTTGTCCATGTTATGAAAAGTTAATTGGGGGGTGTTGTATTTGGAGAGGCTGACCTTCAAAGGCATGGGAGCTGAGTTCCTCACTGCTGCCTTAACTTTTTGTCATCCTTTCCCAGCCTTTAGGATTACGTGACACAGGACACTGGAAGCGTGAGCTCAGGGAAGTCTGTGGAATCGCTTCTCTGTAAAGGAAGTGGCATTTGCCTGATAGCTTTAAAAGGAGATGGAAATGATGACTTTAAAACATGATGTTGGGAACAGTTTTTGTGTGTGTGTGTGTGTGTGTTCCTCCCAAGGGAATGAGCTGGGTGGGCCTTTGTTTTATTTCTAGCCCCAATTGCCAGGATCCCGTGGAAACATTCTGTGCTGGGTCCAGAGCTACTGAGTAGAAGGGAGGGAGATCTATGCAGGAAAATTCCATGTTGACAAGATTTAAATACATGTTTCTTTGGAGATCTCCACCCCGCAAGAGACTTAAAAAGGCAAGCATCATCATAAACAGAGTCCCCTCTCCCTTTGGGTTATTTAACTGAGATGGTATATTTTCACAAAGAGTCTGCTATTTCAGATTTCCCATCATCTACTTTAATTTCTGTCCAGTTCACGTTTAAACTGCAATATGATATCTGTTGACTGGGAGGGGGAGTATCTAGCAGTGTAATCCTTAGCAGGCCTATTCGGAATCCAGCTCAAATCTATTCACTGGGTTTTACTCACAGGAAAGTGTCCTTGGGGATAGCAGTGTAGGTTTGTGAGAAGTCCACTTTAGCATGGAACAGAGGCGATGGGCCAGTTCGCATGTCCTTTCCTCCAGGGTTCCGCTGCCTGGGTCCCTGTTCATTCACACCCTTTTTCCTTTTAGGCACTGACTTTGAAGGGAAAACTAGATCTTCCAGTGGCTCTCTTCTCCCCTCCAGTGCAAATAACATCAGAAAGGGAGGAAGCTTAATTTTTATTTTATTTCAATTAACCAACTTGTAGACATAAAACATAAACTACAATTGTACAATCATTATCTGAATCATACATCTTCAATCATCCACAGCTACAAGTGTCTACAGTAATCTAAGTCATACATAAAACATAAACACTGTCATCTGAATCACACAAAACAAACAAAACAAAAAGGGGAAAAACCATAAAACATAAACTACAATCATTTAAATCATACAGGCCTTTTTCACATTACCATTTCAAACCAGATGTTATTCGTTGTTGTCCCGATTTTGAGTGAAGCAATACAGGGATGGGGGGGGGGTGTCATACTGCAAATTTCCTTCCGTTAATGAGCTGTTTCTGAAGTTCTAGGGTAATTTCCAGCAGTGCCACTTTTTCCCCACCCTTTTTCGTCACACAACCTTCATCGGACTTTCCCCCCGTTTTTTAGTGTTCTAATGTGAGCACTATAGCACTAAACTGCTATAGCATTCAGCACTATAGCGGCAGCACTCAGATGCATTGACTCTGTTCACTCCATGGACTCATTGCATCTCAACGGTGTCACTATAGCACTGAAGTTCTACAGTGGTTTAGTGCTATAGCGCTCAATTAGATTAGAACATAAAAAAGAAAGAAAGAAGTCTGAGGAAGATTTCCCCACAAGAAAGGGCAGGGGAAAAGATTTTTTTAAAAAATTTGTTCATGCATTTCTTGTTCTGCATAAGCAACTTGATTTCCTTTCCTGATCCAGGAATCCTTCTTTTCTCTTTTTCTTTTCTGAAACAATGTGCTAAATATCTTTCAGGTTTTGTTTGTAGCTTTGAAGCGACTTTGTTTTAAATATTTCATTTTTTTCTGCATTTCTTCTACTTTTAATAAATTCAATTGATTTTTTTATTTGTTTCATTTCCTTCAATTTTTTTCTTATTGCCAGTAGTCATGTTCTAATATTTTCAATTTATCTGTTGTTTTCCTTATAGAATCTTGCTTCTCTTTTTTTCTTTCTTGCAGTTGTTGCCAACAAAGTTTCTCTGATGTAAGCTTTGTTGCCCTCCCATATTGTTGTCGCAATGATGTCAGTTGTGTTGTTGAAATTAAAATATTCCATCAAATCTTTCTTACATTTTTGTATTACTTCATTTTGCAGTGGTAGGGTATCATTTCATCTCCACCTTCTTGCTCTCTCACTTTCATTCTTCCAGATTAACTCTATCAGATTATGATCCACTAAGATCTTTGGCAGAATCTCTGCTTTCCCAACTTTTGTAATGAAGGTTTTTGATATCCAACACATATCTATTCTTGAATGTGATTGGTGTCTGTCAAAGAAGTACATATAATCTCTTTCATCTAAATGCAATAATCACCAGACATCTTTTAGTTCTAAAATATCTAAATATGTTTTTGGAAGTTTTTTGGAAACTTAATTTGAATCGGGCTAGTGTGCTGGATTATAGCTTAATCTAGAGTAGGCTAGGACAGCCCTGGAACAAGTTGAGCAAAGTATCGCCAGCACCTGGGGGGGGGGGCATTTGATTCAGCTGCTCCTGGCTGCCAGTAACCCTCCAGGGCAGTGCCCCAACATGGATTTTCCCAGTAAATTGAATGACTAGTCTATCCTTGAGTTTAACGCATCCCCTACATAATTTTTCCTGAATTCAGTAATGTTTCAGGGCTTTTGTTTGCCCTGTGGGGAAACTCATTCAAGTGCTTCTGTGTTCTAGCCATGCAATCCTTCTCTCCCTGGGCACAAATACATGGGATCTAGAAAATGGCATAGAGAGAGAAAAGTTACCTCTGCTGTTTGGTCACAGAGGTCATCTCAGGAAATGCCCAGTTAAACCCCACCCAATCCAAGCCTCGCTGAGGCCACCCCATGGCCCCCAGAAATCACTTGTCCTGAGCCCAAGAGAAGGGCAGAGTATGGGGGAGCTGGAGGGTTTGACCTGGTGGGTGGCCATGGCCCCAGCAATCCTGGTCGGGCACAGAGGCAGAACCCTGGCAGGGCCTGGTATCAACCATGCACCTCCGAAGCCAGGGTGAGGACAGAGCTCGCAGAAGCAGGCGCCAGGTGGCACAGCAGCATGCAGACTGCCTGAGGCCCAAGAGGATTCAGCGAGCCCAGACTAGAGTACGACCATGGCTCCTGATAGCATAACCAAAGGGCAGAGCATGCAGGAAAGAGATAAACAGAGCAGGAGGGAAACAAGGTGGCGGGGAGCCAGGAAAAAAGGAAAGGGAGGTGGGGTAAAGGGAATCTGAGAAGGATAAAAGGCAGGAAGGTGATGGAGGCTGAGGAGGAGGAGACGCTGAGGTGCCTACCCAACAACAGCATGTGGGACAGGCCACAATGGTGAGGGATCAACATCAAGTGTTAGTGGCTAACTGACCTGTGACAGATGCTGGGCTTGGAGGAGCTGGAGTTGCAGGTCCCCCGAGGCTACCCAACGGTGGGGCTTGCTTTCCATTAACCAAGTTGAGTGCAGAAGGTGACATAGAGGTATTTTTAGAAACATTTGAACGTACTGCTGAAGTGGCTGAGTGGTCGAGGGCTCAATGGACCTTTATTTTAGGTCCCTATCTTACAGGGGAGGCCCAGGCCGCTCTGAAAGCATTGGAGAAAGCAGATGCCGCTGACTATGACAAGCCGAAGACAGCCATCTTGGACAGATATGAGGTGACCCCAGAGACACATTGGCAAAAGTTTCGCGCTATGACCCTCCACCCTACAGGAAGACCTAGGGGCTTTGTTGCAGCTCTCAAGGATGCGGCCACTCGGTGGTTGAAGCCTACAACAGATGACGGGTGTTGTATTGTGGAACAATTGGTGATGGAACAGCTGTTCCAGATTCTACCACAAAGGATTCGGCACTGGGTGGCCTGCTGGAAGCCCCAGGGGCTGAAAGAGGCCACAGAACTCTGGGAGAATTTCCTGGCTGCCGAAGGACATGATTCCCCTCGCAAAGGAACCCGTGTCAGGGGAACTGTGAGCCCGCACCCCAGGGGACCACCAGGAGGAGTGTCCACCAAGGCTTCTGAGAACATTCGAGCCAGACATGCCGAGGTGCCCCTTCTTAGAACTGGACAGGGCCCCCCTAATCTCTTTTTTTTTTTGTAAAGAAATTTTTATTTTTCAAAAAAAAAACATCGAAAATAATACATTTAACCTTACACAAATCCCTTTTTCCATATTAAATAACATTTTGTTCTATTTGTACATTCTATTTTTATCTTGTTTTGGTGGTTTCCCACCACATCTGAAGCATAACACATTTTCCATTTTATTCAAAATAGTAATACTTATATCTATGTTTCGTTTCTGGTGACGGTTATATAGCTTTAAAATACTTATACTTATACACCAATTCTTATTTTCTATACTCTTATGTATTTCTAAATAAAAACAGTTTCATTGTCTAATTTTAACTAAAACATTCATATAATATATTTCTATTCCTTTATGCTATTATAACCATGTATAGATATAGTTTTTCATATCCCAATACTTTTCAACATATTCTTTCAAATCTTTCCAGTCTTCCAGAAAGGTCTCTGAGTAAAGATTATTCAATTTTCTAGTCCACTTATCCATTTCAGCCATATATAACAGTTTTTTCAACCATTCCCACACCTCTGGTATTTTTTCATTTTTCCAGTTTTGTGCATACACCATTCTTGCTGTTGTAATCATATACCATATTATTGTCCTTTTCTTTACATTTATCTCTTCTAGTTTAAGTCCTAGCAATAACATTTCAGGCAACTTCTTAAATGTACATTTCAAGATTTTTTCCATTTCTGCATGTATTTTTGACCAATAAGTCTTTGCTTTATCACAAGTCCACCACATATGATAAAAAGACCCTTCTTTCTTTTTACACTTCCAACATTTGTTAGACATATTTTGACCAATATTTGCAATTTTTTTTGGTGTCATATACCATCTATACATCATTTTAAAACAATTTTCTTTTAAGTTATAACACGTAGATATACTCATAGCATTTTTCCATAAAAATTCCCAAGATTCCATTTCAATGTCTTTGTTAAAGTTTATCGCCCATTTTACCATTTGTTCTTTTACCATTTCATCAGCATTAAACCATTTTAGCAAGACTTTATACATTTTAGAAATCATTTTTTTCCCACCTTCCTCCCAAACTTGTTCTATTTCATTATTTTTTTCCCTGAAACCGTGTTTTTTATCACTTCTATACAAGTCATATATTTGTCTATATCTTAACCAACCATAATCAAAATCAATCTGATGCTGCTCCTTCAGTTTGAAATCCTTGCCATGTCTTAGTAATAAGTCTCTATACTTCAGCCAATCTTGTCCTTTATATCTTGATGTTGGATGTAAGACTTCTGCGGGTACAATCCACATGGGTATCTCTTCTGAAAAAAAGTTTTTATATCTTGTCCACGTATCCATTAGTGTTCTTCTCAAATAATGATGTTTAAACATATTATCCATTTTTGTTTTGCCATAATACAAATATGCATGCCACCCAAATCTACAATCATGACCTTCCAGGGACAATAACATTCTATCTTGTAACATAGTCCATGCCCCTACCCAGGTCAAACATATTGCATCATGGTATAACCTTAGATTTGGTAGTTGAAACCCTCCTCTTTCTTTGGCATCACACATTATTTTCATCTTAATTCTTGGTTTTTTCCCTCCCCACACAAATTTAGACAGCTCCTTCTGCCAACATTTGAATGTTTTTACATCTTTCACAATTGGAATAGTTTGAAACAAAAACATTAATCGTGGTAACACATTCATCTTGACCACCGCAATTCTACCCAGCAATGACAAATTCAATACATTCCACTTTTTAATATCCTGCATAATTTGCAACCATAATTTTTCATAATTATTTTTATAAAGATCAATATTTTTCATAGTTAGGTTTACACCCAGATATTTTGTCTTTTTCACCACCTCACATTCTGTAAGTTTTTGTAACTCGTTTTGTTTCTTATTTGACATATTTTTGCACATTACTTTCGATTTGTTTTTATTTACATAAAATCCTGCTAAGTCACCAAACTCTTTTACTCTCTGTAACAAATGTGGTAATGTGGATAAGGGGTCTTCCACTATAAACATCACATCATCTGCAAAGGCCCTATATTTGAAAGAAAAACCTTTAGTTGTTAAGCCTTTAATATCTTTGTCTTCCTTCACATTTAACAGTAGAACTTCTAAAATCCAAATAAATAGCAGCGGCGAAAGCGGGCATCCTTGTCTTGTTCCTTTTTCAACTTTAAAATCGTCTGTCTTTTCAGTATTAATTATTATTGAGGATTTCTGTTCTTTATATATTGCTTTAATGAAGTTAAGCATATATTCACCGATCTCAAGATGTTCTGAAACTTCAAACATAAAATCCCAGTTTAAATTATCAAACGCTTTCTCTGCATCTAAAAAGAAAAAGCCCACTTCCTTTTCAGGATGTTTGTCGTAGTATTCTATAGCGTCCACTACTACTCTTAGATTGTCCCTTATTTGTCGATTAGGTAAGAACCCTGCTTGTTCTGTTTGTATAGTCTCTTTAAGGTGCTCTTTTAGTCTATCCGCTATAATCTTAGCAAAAATCTTATAATCATTATTCAGTAAAGAGATCGGTCTATAATTCTTAACATTGGTCAAATCCTGATTTTCTTCCGGGATCAGTGAGATGGATGCATCTTTCCAGGTTTCTGGTACCTCTCCAGTAACTCTTATATCGTTCATCAATAGCAGTAACACCGGTGAAACTGACTCCTGTAACGTTTTGTAGAACTTCGCTGTAAATCCATCCGGTCCAGGTGCTTTACCTAATTTTGAGTCATTTATTGCATTTTTGATCTCTTGTAATGATACTGGATTATTAAATAGTTCTTTAATTTTCTCTGTTGGTTTTGGTAGCTTTAATGTTTGCAGGTATTCTTTAATCTTTCTTCTGTCTTTGTTTTCCTTCTTAAAAAGTTTTGCGTAGTATTTAAAAAATTCTCTTTTTATTCCTTTGTTATCTATTATCTCAATATTATCTCTTATCACTTTAGTGATAAATTTATTTTCACGTTTTTTCTTTAATTGCCATGCTAAGTATTTTCCGGGTTTATTTGCACCTTCAAATGCTTTTTGTTGAAGTTTTTTTAAGTTCCAGTACATCTCCTGGTTCAAAATGGCTTTTGCTTGGTCTTGTAGCATCCAAATTTCCTTTTGCAGTTTCTTTTTCCCTGGTTTCTTCTTCAGTTCTTCTTCCTTTGTTTTAATGGCTTGTAAAATATTTTCATATTGCTCTTTTTTCTTTTTATTATCTTTAGCATTTAACGATATCAATAGTCCTCTCATCACTGCTTTATATGCATCCCATACGGTTTGAATTTTAACTTCTTTCTGCATGTTTACTTGGAAGTATAGGTCTGTTTCTTCAAGTAATTTTTTAATTATTTCTTGATTATCTAATAAGTCCTCGTTTATTCTCCATCTCTTTTGTTTTTTAATCTGCCCAGCTGTCCATAAACACGGATTGTGATCTGAGATTATTCTGGGTAAAATTTCCACTTTTCTTGTCTTGAAGGTTAGGTTAGTAGTCATCCAAATCATGTCAATTCTTGAATGTGAGTCATGTCTGTTAGAGTAAAAGGTAAAGTCTTTTCCTTGTGGGTTAGCTTTCCTCCAAATATCTTCCAACTTTTCTTGTTTTATCAGTTCAAAAAAGTTTTTTGGAAGCTTCCCTAACGTCTCATCCTTTCTTTTAGAGCGCCTGTCTAGTTTATTATCTACAGTTCCGTTGAAATCTCCTAACATCATAATTTGATCATAGTTTACATTGTCCAATTCCATTTGAAGTTCTTTAAAAAAAATTTCTTTAGCTCCATTCGGAGCATAAATGTTCACAATCAAAGTTTTCACTCCTTGCAGTAAAATTTCAATAGCTAAATATCTTCCATCTTTGTCTTTGAATATTACTTTGGGTTCCAAATCTTTTTTGACATATGTTACAACACCATTTTTTTTGTTGCTTGCTAAAGAATAAAATTCTTCTCCCAATTTTTTCCTTATTAAATATTTATGGTCTTGGTTTTTAAGATGAGCTTCTTGCAAGCAAATTATATTACATTTTTGTTTTTCCAACCAATGACCTACCATTCTACGTTTTTGGGGTGAATTTAGTCCATTTACATTCCATGTAAGTATTTTGTAATCCATTTTGATATATTCTTAAATATCTCCAAAATCATCTTTATTCTCTCCCAGGAATGCATACATTTCTTCTGTGCTTTTAATCACTACTCTGGATTTGCCATAATAAAAACTTAGTCCTTGAGGTATTTCCCAACGAAATCTGATTTTTTTCTCCTTTAGTTTATCCGTCAGACGCTTGAATTTTTTCCTTTCTTGCAGTATTGCTCTAGGCAATTCTTTCATTACTATGATTTTCTTTCCATCTATTACAAAGGGGTCAGTAAAGCACTTCCTGTAGATTTGTTCTTTTGTTCTTTTCATTGTAAATTGGACAACCACGTCTCTTGGTATGTTTTTGTCTCTTGCATATGTAGAATTAACTCTATAAACAAGATCCATGTGTTCTTTAACAACTTCTTCCTGTTCTTGTAAAAAATCTGCTATTGCTTCTTGCATTCTTGTAAAAATATCCTCATTCAATTTTTCCTCAATCCCTCGAAATCTCAAGTGGTTTTGCGTATCTTTATAATGCATCATCTTTTCCATCCTCTCGTTCTCTCTCATTGTCTTATGGGTGTTTTCTTCCAGTTTAAACGTTGGGACCACATCTGAAGCGAAGTAACAACAAAAGGTAACGGAAAAAAGTTTTTTGCCTTACCATTGCCGCGTTTTGAAAGATGAAAAACAGATCGGGTGAAGCAATAGACTGATGTTGATTGGATGAGAGCAGTTTTGAAGTGCTAAAAAACCGAATTTGAACTTAAAAAGCCAAAAAAACAAGTTGTTTAACATTCCTGCGGTTAAAAGGAGTCGGGAGGGGAAGCCAAGCATCGCGAGACAAAGAGGGAGAAGGGAACCAAGCATCGCGAGATTAAGACGTGAGGACTGAATCAGGAAGTGACGGCTAGAAGAGCAGACAAGAAGGAAAAAGGAGAAGAACCGGAAGAAGGTAAAGGGGACTCTAAATACTGCCGGACCAGAAAGCGGACTCTAAATACTGCCGGACCAGAAAGGGGACTCTAAATACTGCCGGACCAGAAAGACCATAACAGGAAGTGACGTGCAGAGAGCAGACAAGTAAAGAAAAGGAAGGGACAAAAGGAAACTACGGCAAGCCAGAAGCAAGGTAAAAAGACTATAACCTTTGACATTAACCATAGAGAAGTCGCGGCCGCCATTTTGGATTTATAAAATTTTTAAACTGCAATATCTCAAAGATTATATAACCTAGAAGGCTGAAACCAACATAATTTGACTTGGCAAGATTAGCTTGTTTGAATGCACTAATTGGTGTTTGATTTGGAAGACAAGATAAAATCGATCTTTTTAAAGAGGCAAAACGGACTGCGGACTAAGATCGAGAGCAGCCACATGGTCCTCTCCTACAATGGCAGCAAAAAAAGAAAAAGAGCTACTAGCCGTTATGGAAGCAATGGAAAAGAAAATGTTAGACGCTATAGGAGAGGTAAATGTTAAAATGAATAATATAGCGGCTCAAGCAGATAAAAATTGCATGGAATTAAAAGCAGAATTTCAAAAATTATCCACAAGAACACAAGATATAGAAACTAAAGGGCCCCCCTAATCTCAAGTGGCGGGCCCAAATGCCTGGACCCCCAGGGTGAGGGACGCCAAGATCACCCTCATCTGCTGATCTGAAGCTGGTACGATCTCCACCCCGAGATGGGTGGCAAGGACCCTGCTTTACTTGTGGTCAGTAAGGACATTTCAAAAGAGATTGCCCCCTTATGGAGTACAACACAGGGTGGGATCCCTTGTGGATTATGTTCTGAACTTCAGAATCCTGTGTATGAGATCCATGCACAGATCTTCTGAAGTTACATCTGATTTGGTCCTTGGTAGGACCTATTCTCAGGAAAAAATACCACTGGTCTCAATGGCTGCTGCCAGGTTCTTATTGCTTGATGCTTACTTGCTACTAGCAGAATTCTGTAAGAGTTCTTAGAAAAATGGCTCACCCAGTCCAACGGATAGTAAATGCAGAAAAATGGCTTCAACAATTTGTGTGTCTGTATGTGTTCCTTTTTCTTTTTTGGTAATATAAAGGAAATTCCTCCTCTGTTGAATCCTCCATTGGGCCTCTGCCATAATTCCACTGAACTTTTGTTAATATGGTTTATTACATTTTTAACTCACCCTTCCTCTGTTGCACTTCTGGGCAGCATAATTAGTTTTCCTCTCCCCTTCACATAATTCGTTTTCCTTTCCTGACAATAACCATTGGAGTTAGATTTGAATCCAGTAGCACCTTACAGACCAACAAGATTCCCAGAGTATAAAGTTGCAAGAGTCAAAGCTCTCTTCATCTGAACCCTTTCAGTCTTTGTCTGACACTCTCTAACCATTGTACCGTACAGCTTCCCTTGAACCATCATCCTTGTAACTTCTGGTATACATTTCACCTGGCACATAGTATTGGATCTCTAGTCATTCACCTTAGTCCTGCTTTTCCTCCACTGCCAAAGTATTTAATTTCTACTGTTGCCATTCATCATTTGTTGCTTCCCTCCCCCGTTTACTTTGAAATTGGCTGTAATGTCCAAAATTATGATAATGACTGCAGTGGTCTCTCTAAGCTGTAAGGTCTTGTGAGCAAAAATTCTGCTTTGTGAGATACTGGCGTTAAAGTTCTGAGCGAGCGCTTCAGCTACTGCCTAAATTAGTTTGTTCTGGAGCCATCCTTCCTGAGTGAAGACAAAAATGTGTGAGCCAGAGGCTAAAAACCTGTGTGCTAGCTCACACTAACTCAGCTTAGAGGGAACACTGACCATGAGTCACTCATTCAGGGCTCTGTATTCCATCCAGAGGGGTAACCACGTTGGTCTGCAGCAGCAAGATAAAGCAGGAGTGCTGGGGCATCTTAAAAGGCTAACAAAACTTATTTGGGCATAAGCTTCTAGTGTTGGATTTTTTTTTAACTTCATCAGGTGCAATGAAGTGTTCTCAGCCATTAGCCAAATATTTGCAGGTCTGAGTGTAAATACAACAGGAAGCTGTGTGTGGGGGGGGGGGGCAAGGGAGATGTTAAAAAAACATCCGTATAGAATAATGTCCAATACTTTATGGGTGCACTTTATTTTGAGGCATGCTATGTTTGTAGATTTTTGTCAGTCTGATCTGTGGCAAAGATTCAGAAGTAAGGGAAAAAATCTGCCCCAGGGGTTAAATCAAGCACGTAACTTCAACCATCTGTAAAGGGGGAGGGGGGCTGAAATCCTCCCAAGCTGCTGGGGGATTTCTGTGACGTCCAGAGCAAGCACATGAGCAGAGGGGAGCTAAGCTACCCAAAAGCATTTTGTGCCCCATTCTGCTTTGCGTTTAAATTACCCCACGGAAGAACGCTTTACTTCGAAACAAATGAGCCCCTTTCCCTTGTGGCACTGCGAGAGTTAAAAGCCCGCCTGCCAGCCCGCCTGCTTCCACATTGTACGACAGCGAAGTCAAATTTTTCATGAGTTTGACTCTCTTGAGTCTTGAAGTTCCTCTTGCCCTGGGGTCGTGAGAAATGCAGCTAGGGACTTTCTCAACCAAGCGTTGTGCTTAAGGCCAACTTATATCTGTTAATTTTATAAATAGTCCTCCTCCCTGCTCACAAACAGACAAACTCACCCCCCCCCCCCCAAGAACGAGAAACTCCTATTCTTGCTGGCAAAGCTCATAACGGACTTATCAGCTGTGGACAAACAAACAAAGAAAAGTATCCTTTCCCCCAAGTGCTGGGTGGCTTTCCCCTGTGGCTTTCCCTAGCTGCTGGTTGGCTTCCCACTATGTGCTCGTTCAGTAGTGAATCTTGCAATCGATACCAGCCAAGGTCCATCACACTAATACCGGTGCCGGGAGCAGAGTGCTTGTCCCTCAGTTTAATTTCTGTCTCGGTTTCACATGGCGTAATCATCTCGATCTCATAGAGAGAGGTCATCAAATGAAATCCGCCTTCATCCTTTAATTCCCAAATGTTTAATAGCTTATAGGGTGGAAATCTGATTGGAGAGCTATGGTCAGGAATTACGGCTGAACCACGGCGTGCTCACCGTCTTGTTTCTGCGGCATTGGGGTTTGATTATTTGGGGCTCAGTTGCACTGTTAAAAAAATATTAGATTAAGTTATTAAAAAAAACAACTTTGTGATACATTTATAGAAACCCAAAAATCAAAATGCATGCTTGTGTCAATTAAACTCCAGAATAGCATCTGTTACCAGACACTGGTTATTTTGCCTCTTCTCCCATATAGTCTTTTCTCCAGGTTTCTTCCACACATAAAAATTATCCAGTATTAATTCTGCCGAAACTGTTCTTACGCAAGATTCAAGTCGTTAGCAGTGTTCCCTCCAAGCTGAGTTAGTGTGAGCTAGCTCACAGTTTTTTAGCCTCCAGCCTACACATTTTTGTCTTAGCTCAGGAAGGATGGCTCCAGAGCATTCTAATTTATGCAGTAGCCAAATTGCTCGCTCACAGCTGTAATGCCAGTAGCTCACAAAGTAGAATGTTTTGCTCACAAGACTCCAAAGCTTAGAAGGAGCATTGGTGGGTAGCTGTGTTGGTCTGAAGCAGCAGAACAAAGTTTGAGTCTTGTGGCACTTTTAAGACCAGCAAAGTTTTATTCAAGGTGCAAGCTTATACTTTGAATAAAACTTTGCTGGTCTTAAAGGTGACACTGGATTTATCAGTGGACTTTGTTCTTAAGCAAGACAGGGTGATTGATCTAGGTTTGCCAGCCTCCAGGTGGGACCTGGAGATCCCCCCAGAATTACAACTGAACTCCAGACAACAGAGATCTGTCCCCCTGGAAAAAATGAGTGGACTTTGTGGCATTATATCCAGCTGAGGCCTCTGCCCTCCCCAAATTCTACAGTCCTCAGACTTCACCACAGAATCTCTAGGAATTTCTCAACCTCGAGTAGACAATCCTAGTCCCTGGCCCAGCCTGCTATTTAGCCATTCATACTGCAGGAGGAATCCTTCCCAATCCCAAATCCAGTCCTGCCTTTTGCTTCCTCCTCTCCTCTCATTATCAGCCAGTCTATCTCTCACTGTTAATGTGGCAGGGCCTGGAGCAGATCCCTGTGGCAGCCATTTCATTGGCTGTGGCAACCATTGTATGGGGGAGGGATTCAACCCTCTCTGAGGTTTTTTTTAACTTTTTGGATTTTTCTTTAGACCCACGAAGTCCCCTGTAGAAAAACCTGTTGGGGTAGAGTATGCCCCCTATCTGCAGAAATAAGTATCCACACACAGAGGGAACTATTGAGAATGAGATATATAGATGTACTGTGGAGCATTTAGTTACACTGAGTGAATCTCAAGAACTAGGAGCAAGATGTGTGTCGATGTAAATAAAGATAAATGCAGACATAATTTTTGAAGTATATTTTACAGTAATCTTCTGGGGCAGGAGAGGGGAGAGGGCAGAAGCTTGGGTATGCAGTCAAGTATGGACCCAATTTTTAAATGATGTAAAGGTGACCAACCTCCAGGCAGGCCCTGGAGTTCTCTTGGAATTACAACTGATCTCCTGACTACAGAGATCAGTTCCCCTGGAGAAAGTAGTCCTTCGGGAGGGCAGAGTCTATGGCACTGTGTCTCTCCTGGGCACCCTCCTCTCCCCAAGCGCCACCCCAGCCAGGAAACACCCCCAAATCTCCAGGAATTTCCCAAATGGAAGTTGGCAACCCTGTTTGAATGCATGAACGGCTAGGTGGAGGTGCAAGGGAGACAGACAAGTTTCCCTTTACCCAGATTCCCAGATCCTATCTGTGTCCCAGCAGGACTGGGATTGGAGTGAGCTGCATTGGATGAAATTTCCTTCAGTTTACACCACCGTAGAAAGCTTGATGAACTAAGATCCTGATCCTGTGACCAAAACAAGGTGATCTGTTGCCAGTGGGAAGTCCCAAGCAGCTGCCTTTGGGCTCTTTCTATTGTGGCAGCACTTATGGATCCTTTTTGCTGATAGACTACACGTGAACACCTGGAGATGTCTTACAGTGAAAACAGACCATCAGTCCATCAAGGTCAGTACTATGTACTCAGACTCTCGGGGGACTCAGGCAGAGGCCTTTTGCACCCCCTGTTACCTGATGGTTATGTCCTCACAAGAGACCACACACGCGGTCGGATACACACGTGGCTTGGCAAAGCTACCAAGCTTTGTCCCAAAAGACAATAGCCAGACAGGATCCTAGTGCGGGCCAATAGGGGGCACCGGATCCTGAGAGTAACCAATGGTTAAAGACAACTATGTATATAGCCAATCACGAATGTTGGGTGTGGGCGTGGGTGTGGTTTGGAATGGGATTTAAGCAGACCTTCAGGTCCGGTAAACCAGTCTTGTTCTGACCTCTAAAAGTATGAGCTGTTTTCACTCGACGCGTCTCCAACCTCAGTACTTTTCACTGATCCTTTCAACCGGTGATGCCAGGGATTGAACCTGGGACCTTCTACATGCCAAGCAGATCATCTGCCACTGAGCTACCACTTCTGCCCTGCCCTGCCCTGCCTTTGGCAACACCATCCTCTCCGATTTAGAAGCATCCATGTGCAGTTTCTGCTCGGCAACCGCTGTTTTTTGGTCTGGGATGTGAAAAGGGACTTCACACCTGACCCATCATCCCCCTGTTTAAATACACGGGAACGAGGAAGGATCTGCTTCGGCAATGAAAGGTCTTGTGAGGGCAGAGGGCAGGAGAGGTCTTTTAAATGGGGGGAGTGGGGAGACACATTTTGTTTGGAGACATTGGTTCTACATCCCTCTGTGGCTACTGAAAGAGTATTTTATTTTATTTACTATATTTATACCCCACTTTTCTCTCGGGGGGGGGGGGGCAAAGTGGCTTACGTGAGTGGATTCTCTGCCCAAGGAAATGTTCCAAGATCCAGGCCCTCCCTGGAGCATGTGCTGCAACTGAAGTTGAAATCCCAAAGATGTCAGCAAAAAAAAGGATAGCAGGTTTTAAGGGGGGAGGAAAGGGGCCATGGCTCCGTGGCAGAGCACATGCTTTGAATACGGGAAGCCCCATATTGAGTCCCCAGCATCTATATTTGAGTGGTCTCCTGGAGCAAGAACTGGGAAAGACCTTTATCTGCTTCTGCCATTACTGGAATCAGTGGGCCAATGGGCTGACTTGGTGTAGAGCAGCAGCATGTATGTTTACTGTTGTAGTGAGGGTAGGGCTGGTGTCATGAGCCCTGGTTAAGATTCAGGGCTTCTGAGTCAGATTTGGAAGGCAATCGTTATCAGTAGTTTTTTTCTGACTACAACATCATCATAAATCATGGTTATACCTAAGCAGGAAATGAAGGAGGAAGCGATCCACAAGGTGAGAGAGGGTAGCGGAGAGCCTGTGAGGTGGTGGCTCATCTACGATTCTCCAAACTGTTGGGTAGGGCTGAGTTCAGACCAACATAAGAACTTAAGAGAAACCATGTTGGATCAGGCCAGTGGTTCATCTAGTCCAACACTCTGTGTCACACAGTGGCCAAAAGCCAGGGGCCATCAGGAGGTCTACCAAAAGTAAAGTGTCCTGGCCCTTTGTCCTTCTGTCAGGTTGTTCTAGTGGAAACTCCTTTGCCCCTGAGACTTTTGAGGACGCTTGAGAGCTTTCTGCACTGGAAAGGTGTCTACGATGGGAGCACAAATCTTTATTTAATTACATTATTTATAGTCTACCTTTCTCACTGAGAATCAAGGCAGATTGCACAGTGTAAGTTAAATACAATCAACAGGATGGGGAATCCAATAGACAGTGCAATAGGATCTGGTTTGTAGAAATCTGGAACCAACCAGAAATCTGAAACTAAAACAACCCCGGCAACAAAGGTAGATCCAGGTGCGTGCTCACAAAAGCTCATACCTTGAATAAAACGTATTGGTCTTAAAGGTGCTATTGGATTCAAACTTTGTTCTCCTGGTAACAAAGGATAAACATTTAAACATGACATGTTCAACAATGCAGAAATTCCATAGTAGGAGCTGATTTAACAGTAACAGACAGATCATAGTAGTATGGTCCCAAGTCCCTATCGGTTTAACAAAGCGCCTATCTGAATCATGTCATTACAATACAACCCCATTACTTGTGCAAAAAAGCCTCCCGAACAACTCAGCTTTGCATAGTTTGTGGAAAGCGAGGTGAGTGGGCGCTTTCCTGACCTCATCAGGCAGGCCACTCCATACGGTAGGGACCACAACGGAGAATGCACGTGTACGGGCAGTGTTTGATTTACACCTTGACACCTGCAGAAGGCCCTGCTCAGGTGAGCAAAGCTGTCATGGTGGAGCATAAGGGAAGTATAGCAGTGGGAGGGCAAGATATGTTGAGAATTATTTGGAGTGTAGATGTTCAAATGAGAGATTCTGCTCTAAATTCAAACTGAAGAGGACGCTTTGTAAACTGTTGTCAGAAACTGCTCCTGTTTGGTTTGTTTTCCAGCATATCCAAGGTGGGGGGGTGTTATGCTTCTTACAACCAGTTCATGCATTACTCTTTTTATACACACACACACACACACACACACACACACACACACACACACACACACACATATATATACATACACACAGGTATCACTTGAATGCTTGGAATCCACGCAGGGAAGGTTACCCAAAAGCAATCAGACTAGATGTTTTTTTGCAGGCATAAAGATTTCTGCCCATGGAGCAGAAACTTTCCAGCTCCTTTCCTCCTGTGACAGCCTAAAGTGCCCCTGATATCCTGGTCTTAGAGGGAGGGGGACCCCCCAAGAACTGGATTTCAGGGAGCATTTCAGGCTGCTGTGGGAGGAGAGAGGCAGGAAAATCATGCTGTATGGGTGGAAGTCCTTGAACCCTTGGAAACCTTAGATCAGATACGTCCCACTGAGTGGCAAATCTGGGTTTGCTGTTACATTGAATGTGAAAGATCCCTAAGGAGGGTTTTGTTTCCAGTCCAGAGGTCAAGACTGTCCATGGAAGATTTTCCAAACAATTATAATTCTTCCTTGGTGTGAAACTTTAAACAGAAAAGGGTCAGAGAAAGTCTTGGAAACAGCGTGGGTGGTAGAATTACCATTGGATTGAGAGAAGCAATGGCTTATCTTGAGCAGCTTAGGTGGACCCGGTCAAGTAAAGTCGGGGGGGGGGGGGGCGCTTAGTAGGCTGTTTCACAAGGTTGTCTTGTCAGTTTCCTTCCCAAGGATCAAGTGTCCATCTGGGCTTCACCTGTCACTCAAAAAGACACAGCCAGGTCAGGGTGGTTAACTGAGGGTAATGCTAGGCTAATAATGTGTTCTTACTGGGTCCGGCAAGGTGCAGTGGTAGGGCAGCAACCTCCTTCTGCAAGTGATAAGAACATAAGAACCATGTTGGATCAGGCCAGTGGCCCATCCAGTCCAAAGATCTGTGTCACACAGTGGCCAAAATCCTGGTGCCATCAGTAGGTCCACCAGCAGGGCCAGACTCCAGCAGCCCTCCTACTGTTGTCCCCCCATCAAGCACCAAGAATACAGAGCATCACTGCCCCTGACATAGTGTTCCATCTGTACCTTACAGCTATAGCCACTGATGGACCTCTGCTCCATGTATTTATATAATGATGTGTTGGTAACATGGACATCACCAAAATATCTTCTGAAAGGAGGACAGAAAGTGGAGATTCATGTTCGGGGTGTTTTGAGGCTGTGTTCCTGGCATGCTGTTGTTGTGAAGGCTGGAGTGAGTGGCAGTGTGGATGGGTTTTTTTTTTTAATTTGGAGATTCTTTAATCTTGCTTTAAAACCCTGGGGACCAAAACCACACAATACAGCACTTCTGGGGGTGCATGTGACCTGCTCAGCTGCTGCTGCTTCCCAACCAATTAATTTTATGTACCTGCTTTCCTTTCTATTTTGTGAGCCATGTTGGATGTCAGTGGTAGGCAATTACTTCTAATCCTGAAGCTGAATAAAAGTTTAATAGTGATAATATAATAAAGAGACACACAAGTCTAGTTTTTAAAAATCAGCTGCATGTTCTCTCTTTTTGATGACAGATGGGGCACAGCTGATCAGATCCCACCAGTATCTGAGCCAGGTGCTTAAAGCCCACACATCTGGATAAGGCTGTCTGGAACATCAGCACAGTGGTCCTCCACCTCCAGTTCTTGGGAAAACAGGTGTGGAGAAATTTCATGATGACTGGGTTTAGATTCTTTGTTTTGAAAAATATTCAAATGGAAGTTCTCACTAACCGGTGGAAACAACCAAGATATTTCTTACACGTTTTGCTTTCAGCTGTGTTTTTCACAACAGCCAGGGAATGTGTCATTTTAAGTCAACATTGCAATGACATTAATTGATTAAAACTTTGGAACGTGTCATTTTAAAAAAGCTTGTCATGAACACATGAAGCTTCCTTCTACTGAATCAGACCCTTGGTCCATAGAAGTCAGTATTGTCTACTCAGACTGGCAGCAGCTCCCCCAGTTCTCAGGCAGAGATTTTTCATAACACTTACTCCCTGCTATTTTAACTGGAGATGCTAGGGACTGAACCTGGGACCTTCTGCATGCAAAGCAGATGCTCTACCACTGAGCTACAGCCCTTCAAACAAAGCTCCTATTTGCTGCTGGAAGCAAAGCCACGTTTAATCTGTTTTCATTACCACCACCACCCCAATAGTATCCCAAGGTACTAAAGCCAAGATAGCTTAAAAAATGAAGTGTTTCCTTTTAATCTTGACTGTACTCAAATTTGCCCTGGCTGTGAATCAGCTAAGGCTGCAGATGTGGGAAATTGCTCCAGACACTGGTGAGAGAGGGGTCAGGGTCAGGGCTGAGTTCCCTTCACCTGTGTGCTATGCTTTCTGTTTATACACCCCTCCCATGATTTACATATGAATGTGAGGATGTATGAATAGATTTGTGTGGATGACCTTTATGGTTTCTTGAACTCATGTCTGGATAGATTGCAGGATTTTTTTCTTTAATGAGTAGGCTTTTATCATTACTACTGGGTCGCACTCCTTGCTTGTTGGCGGGACCAGTTCGTGCAAGATACATTTTGTTTCTTGACACCATTGCTAACATGAGCGCCCCTAGTGAGAACCCGCTTTCATAACTGCTCTGGTGCATGGAAATTGTAGGGCAACCTGGCTTGCATTAACTATCCAGCAGCTTGTTGACGGCTGTTCATGTGCATCTGCTTGCCATGGAGGAGAGGGTCAGTGGCTCAGCAGTAAAGCATCCGCTTGGCATGCCGAAGGTCCCAGGTTCAGTCGCTGGCATCTCCAGTAGGGACTGGGTTGAAGGTGATGTGAAAGACCTCAGCCTGAGACCCTGAAGCGCTGCTGGCAGTCTGAGCAGACAATACTGACTTTGATGGATCAAGGGTCTGATTCAGTATAAGGCAGCTTTGTATGTGTATTCATGCCAAATGTCTAGAGAACTGTCTGTAGGTTTAGCAGAAGCTGAAGGCTGCAAAATATGCCTGTTGGAAAATGCGTGACGGCATAGGGGCCCCTAGTACTGAGCCATCAGGTCAGGGCTCTGTGCTTTCCAAAGTCCACCCCTTACGGTGCCTCTGTTCTCGATACACTTTCACTGGATCCTGCAGACCCCAGTTTGAGAGCTTAAAGCTTTGACACAAATCTTGTAAGAACAGGAGTAGGATTTGAGATGCACTTACACTTAAATTCTTCACATTGTGCTCTGTCAGGGCCAATCATAGAGTTCCCTTTGGCCAAAGTCTAAGCCACTTACAGCTGTTTGACTTTGGCTGCTTCTGTGCTCCCTCTCGCAAATTGCTGTATTTGAGTGTTGGATGCTAGGCACAACAATAATCTCTGGCAGAGCTGACCTCTGGTCAAAGAATGCCTGGGGCCAGCTAGAGGGATGCCCTATATATGTCAGGCATCTGATCAAACCTGTGTGTCATCTCAACCTTCATGGGCAAAAAAAAGAACTGTTCAGAATCCCGCAGGAGGTTTGGCAGGAGACGATGTACCCAGGGCCTTTGGAATTGTGATAAAACACATGGTTGGAGCCTAGCTGAGCCTGTGGGTACTGCTGGAATTTTGAGGAAAGGTAGTGGATTGACTCAATAATAAGGAAGCCACAGGCCTGTCTGCAAGACCTGAGCAAGGCTGTTAACGATTGGAGGTTTTGGAGGTCATCTTATATATAATTCTCCTAACGTGTTGGCCATTTCCAGCTCTCAAATTGGCTGTGCTGTGCGCTCTGTCAACCATTGGCCCATCAACCACCACTCAAGAGTAATTGCATGCCATTGGCTGGGTGCTGGGTCCACTCCTCTTCCCCGCCCACTGCCACCTCAGCCACTGTTCACTGTCAAAATAACTGCTAAAATGTCTGTCTGTCCTGACGAAGACACTTCTGCTGCTTGGCTCCTGTGGGACTAACTTTTCCTTCAGCAGTTGTTGCTAGACAACCAAGCTTGGTTCTGTTAGTAAAAAGGCCCTTTCCAGGCTTTCGTGGGGAACTCATTAGGGCCAGTCCTGACTAGGGTTGCCAGCTCCAGATTGGGAAATTCCCAGAGATTCTGTGGCGGAGTCTATGAAAGCCAGGGTTTGGGGAGGGGAGAGGCCTCAGCTGAATAGAGTGCCATAGAGTCCACCCTCCAAAGCAATTATTTTCTCCAGGGGAGGGAGAGAGATCTGCTGCCTGGAGTTCAGTTGTGATACCAGGCGATACCACAGCCAGTGTGGCATAGCAGTTAATACTTCAGAGCAGGGTCTACCAGACGCAGGTTCTTGCTGTGGAAGCTGAGTGGGTGATTTTGGACCAGTCACAGACTTTCAGCCTAACCTACCTCACAGGGTTGTTGTGCAGATCAAATGGGGGAGAGGAGAATGATGTAAGCTGCTTTGGTCCCCACTGCAGAGAAAGACTACTTTTCCTCCTGGGAACCATTGTTGCCAATCTCCAGGTGAGGGCTGGAGATCACGCAGAATTACAACTGCTCTCCAGGAGGGAGGGGGAGAAGAGATGGAAAGCTGAAGTCAGAGGGGCAGATAAAGGTAGGTTGATGGTTGGCTGGGAAGGAGATAGGGTTGCCAAATCCAGGTTGAGAAATTCCTGGAGATTTGAGGGGTGGAGCCTGGAAAGGGTGAGGTTTGAGGAGGGGTGGGGTCTCAGACAGGTACAATGCCATAGACTCCACCCTCCAAACCAGCCATTTCCTCCTCGGGAACCATTGTTGCCAATCTCCTTGTGAAGGCTGGAGATTACTCAGAATTACAACTGCTCTTCAGGTGGCAGAGATCAGTTCCCCTTGAGAAAACGGTGGAGTCTGTGTCATAATACGCTGCTGAGGTCACCAGAGCCTCTTTCTAGAGCCTGTTGTATTTGCTTCCACAACAGGTCTTATTCCTAGTTAATTCATAAAAGGTAATGGTTTTCCTTCCTCAAAAGCTAGTTGAATCTGACTCTAGGGGGCGGTGCTAATCTCTATTTCCAAGACGAAGAGCCAGCACTGTCCAAAGACTTTTTTCATGATCATGTGGCTGGCATGACTAAACACTGAGGCACACAGAACACTATTACCTTCCCACCAAAGTGGTACCTATTTATCTACTTGCAATTTCTCACTTTCTGCTAGTTTTGGGTGGAGGTGGAGCCAGAGATGGGAGCTCACTCCGTCACACGGCACTCGGGTTTTGAACTGCCAAGCTACCGACCTTCCACTCTGCAGCTCAGCGTCTGAACCTCTGAGCCACCGTGGCCCCCATTAATTAATATGGTTGTCATAAATCGGAAGCAGCTTGATGGCATGAAGTGTGTGCTTGAAGTGTGTGAACTGTGTGCATGAAGTGCCATCAAGTTGGTTCTGATCTATGGCATTAATTCATAGGGTTGCCATAAATTGGAAGCAACTTGATGGCACTTCATGTACACAGTGGGTACTGCCACAGAGCTGCTGCCCCAGGAGATTCTAACCTCCCAATTATTTTTAAAAAACATGATAGCTTTTATGTAGGGAGCTGACAAAACATTGGGGAGCATAATTCAGCAGAATGCAAATTCTTTCGCTTCAAAGTTTGACAGGGAGGTAGATAAAAAGTGAATAGAAAATGCACATCTTGGAAATGTGTGGTGTTTACGAGGTTTGCGCCAAATGTGTTTTGAGACGTGCAGTTTCCCACCCCCCTTGCATCTTATCAAAGGATTCAAGTAAGTATAGAACTGGTTCTGCATTGCAGCTCTCTCCTTCCCTTTTGTATTGTTTCCCACATGCAAAATCAGGGTTTAATCCAGCCAACTCCGTATTCCCTTTGATGCTCTTCTCCGAATCCCTTGAAGATGTCTGTTCTTGAGTGCGCTGATGTCCTCCGTGCCCTGAAGTCTCTTCTAGCTTTGCCGGCTCCCCCCCCCCCCCCAACTGTATAGCTGTCTCTGGTTATTTCCCCCCAGAATATATTAATTTGAATTAATCACTGTAGAGGGATTCTGCAAGTGTTCCCTTTGTTTTGCAACCCTGCTACAAATAAGGTTTGTCTATGGGTTATAGGAATGCACGCAATCTCAAAAAAATGTCTTCCACCGAACAGTGAGGAGGTCGAGTGCATAGCCTTATGCGTGACCTTAAATTAAGTCACCCCAAAAGTGCCTTAAAGCAACCTTGGTCAAATGACACAGCTTTCATACGAGAGAACCAGAGAAGCTTCATGTGGCTTTATTAATAACTCTGCTCTTGGACTGGGCAGCCTCTTCCGTGTTTTGATTTATCCAAGTTCCTGCATTCCGTACACTATTCCAGTTCTCCCAGGGACACATAGTTAATACGTGCTGTGGGGAAAGGTTTACTGATGACAAAGTGTGTTTTCATTGCTCAGCTTTGGGCTGGTTCATACATGCATGTCTGTTATTTGATGGGTTGGCTTGCATGAATGGAGAAGCCCATCACGTGTGCCATAATTTCAGTGACCCTTGATGGTGTACCAACGCAGTCTACCCATACACTGAGTGTTAAATAGTGGGTTCCATGGATCCGCAGACTTTCTACTAGTGAACAGCTCTACTTTATTAGGGATTTCAGCAAGAGCAAGACAAGACTCCAGAGCCTCAGCTCTGTTTAAATAGCATGCAATTGCCACACCCAAACACACCCCACTCCCAACGATAGGCTATTTACATAACATTACTTCTTGACTGGTTACTGCCAGAGTCCTGGTGGACTATTGTTCTTAGGCTCCAAGCTCAACCGGTCTCTAGAAGCACAGTCCTGCAGTGTTTCAGTCCCAATGCATAACACCCCTCCCCACTAAGTTCCAAAGCACCTTAACAGGCATAGTCTTCCAGTCCCAATATATAACACTGGGGTAATTGTGATATTCAAAGGTGGTAGAAGGGGCTGTTCCTTTGAAAACTGCAGATGGGGAACACACTTTTTTTCTGCCCTCCCCCTTAGAAGTTCCTGCGAGGAAGGAGCTGGCTAGAACCCTTCTCCCTAATATGGCCCCTAGTGTATGTTCATGGAGATGAGATTCAAAGTAAAGACTCGCTGCTTTGTAGCTCAGTCTCATAGCCACTAGCACAGATGTCCCCAACCTTGCTAAACCTTTGAGGATTTGGGGGATTTTGAGAACCAGTCTCTCCCCCTCAACTCTGAGCTTGTGTTACCCCCCCCCCCCCCCCAATGCCCAGAAGTGGCCAGACGGTCCAGAACTGGGATATAAATTTTAGAGATGCCACCTTGGACTTTTAAAATCTGGTTTTTAACTTTCTATCAGAATTCTGTTTGCAATTAGAATTTTGTGGTTTTTACATTGGTTGTGGCTGCCTCCCTTCTGTTGTATATCACCCAGAGCCCTGCTTAGCAAGGCTATGGCAATTAATAAATCAAATAAATAATAATATTAAATAATAACATGACAGTGCTATGATATATTTTGTGTCTTATGAATGTCATAAACATTTTGTATATTGACACTGGTGGTGGCCATGCAGAGCCAAGTCCAGCCATCTAAGGGCTATGCCAGAAGTGTGGGAGATGTGATTCTTTTGTCGTGTTAGTTCTCTGCGGCGACACTGCATGCCTGTGCTGATGTTCGCATGGCAGAACTTCATCTTGGGCGCTTCCCTTTCATACTGCGTAGGCAGTGGCTGATTGTGCGGGAATCAATACAGTGCAAGCCCCTCTGGGGAAGGGAAGTGGTTCAGTGGTACAAACATTTGTTTTTCATGCCCCTGGGATCTGGGGAGCAGGTGTTGGGAAATAACTTTTCTGCTAGGCAGATACGTGATCTGTCAGAGCAGACAGCACTGAACTTGGATAGACCAGTGATTTGACTCTGTACAACGCAGCTTTGTATGCTTTTAAATTTTGGCTGTGTATTCAGTGTGCAGTTTCAGGGCTCCGGGTCCAGAGTGTGGGAACACAACGCTGTCTTGCTTGAATTTCCATTCCTGTGGCGGAGCAGTGGGATGTCATTTTTGACATCTTGCGTCATGTACACAAATGTCCAGGCCTGGCATTAACCCTTTTCAAAACCTCTGGGTCTGCCCTGTTTCAAAACCAGATTGAGAGCCTTTATATCTCATTCAGTAACAGTTTTGCCTTTCCAGATCAGACCATGGCCCGTCTAGACCAATGTTCTCTTTCTAGCGATGGGCTTCTTGTTACTCTTGTGCAGGACATGAAGGGGTCTGCCTTCCACCACCAGCATCCCCTATGAAGTGTCTGAATATGGAACTTCTGTTGAGCCTTGATAGACATGGTGGTGGGAAGTCATAGTCCAGCTGTACACAGCATTGGTGAGGCCGCACCTGGAGTACTGTGTGCAGTTCTGGAGGCCTCACTTCAAAAAGGATGTGGACAGAATGGAGCGGGTGCAGAGGAGAGCGACGAGGATGATCAGGGGCCTGGAGACCTTGAAAAGAGGAGGCTGAGGGGGGGACATGATGGTTCTCTTTAAGTATTTGAAGGGCTGTCACTTAGAGGTGGGCAGGGAGCTGTTCCTGTTGGCAGCAGAGGATAGGCCTAGCAATAATGGGTTTAAATTAAGGGCAGGAAGAATTCTGGCTGGATATTGGGGGAGGGGGGATTTACAGTAAGAGTTGTGCAACAGTGGAATCAGCTGCCTAGGGAGGTGGTGAGCTCCCCCTCACTGGCAGCCTTTAAGCAGCGGCTGGACAGACATTTGTCAGGGATGCTCTTCTAGGCTGATCCTGCATTGAGCAGGGGGTTGGACTAGATGTCCCCTATGGCCCCTTCCAACTCTGTGATTCTATGTTTCTAAGCACTTTCAAGTCACAGCTGACTTACGGCAACCCTGTAGGTTTTGATAGACCTACCCCTTCTGAATCTGTCTGCCTCTCTTTCTTAAAAAGAAATTAACGAAGCTTCGTGTGACCACACATTTAAGTTAATTATGCAAAGTACACCTTCATTTGATGTCCCTGAATTCTAGTGTTATCAGAGAGGGAGAAGAATGTTTCCCCTTTCCTTATGACCTCTTGGGATATCAGGTGGGTGAGGATCGAATGTGCAGGACTGGTCACAATAGCCAGAGCACCTGAAGCCGATATCAAACAAAGAGAGGAAGGCAGAATGTTTTGAGTAAAACAAAGGCACACCAAAGGTCTCTGTGCTTTCTTGCGTCAGACTCTAACTCTGTTGTCTTTAATGCCATCTATAATTAACAGGCTGTAATTCTTGCACCATCCTGTGTTTATTATTCGAGGGACTTGAAAGCTTGCCGTATTTTTTTTGCATAAGCGTGTCCGTAATGGATTAATTTTTAGAGCCGATTAGAGCATTAGCCAGTTCACTGTCAAAAATCCGCTAAACCGTGAGCAAATGCCAATAGTCAGGAGGGCTATTGTGTGTGATTCTGGAGATGGGGGGCATTGACTCTGGTCAACAGGTTTGTTTTGGGAGGGCGTAGCAATCACTTTGTGGATGCGTGTGAAAGAGAGCAGTTCTGCCCAAGGATCTTCTGATATTGCCAGATGGCTTTTTTTTTGCAAGAGGATAAAATTTCCTGCCTTGCACAACTTCTCCTGTGCTCTTCTGCTCTTTCTGAGTTGGGTCATAGAATCATAGAGTTGGAAGGGTCATCTAGTTCAACCCCCTGCACAATGCAGGAAATTCACAAATACCTCCCCCTCCACACTCGCAGTGACCACGGTTCCACACCCAGAAGATGACAAAAAACCTCCAGGGTCCCCAGCCAAACTGGCCTGGAGAAAAATTGTTTCCTGACCCCAAAGTGGCAATCAGCATTTCCCTGGACGTGTAAGAAAGGGCCACAAGAACTAAGCACTGATTCAACCCTTCCTGCCCTCCCTCTCATGTTCTGCCTAAGTTCACTCAATCAGCATTGCTGTCAGATGATCCACAGAACTTGGATCCACAGAGAAGCCAGCAACACCTTATCAGATTTTGAATAGGGTCAGTTCAACAAGGTCCCAGTGCAGACAAGGTTCAAGAGGAACAGGGCAGCTTCCATCTTCGTACTATTTATTAAAACATCAACTGGCTGGTCTTTCTTTGGATAATGAATATCTCAGAACCATGCCATCTACTTACAAGAGAGGAATTTCAGCCTTCTCCTGGGAATTCCCAGGTATTCAGGAAAATGACTGTCAATTAACCAAAACAAAACCCTCAACAACCAGACTGATGAGGGATAAATATGCTCTAGAATGGATGGAATGTTGAGGGAAGCTGAACATGGGCGGGGGAGGGGAACCAGCCTTAAGGAGAACATAAACTCAACCCAGGAGGCAAATGAAAGAGGGCCGCTGACATCCCATGATGGTGCAAATCGAATTGCATTTGCAAACTAATAAAAACCTATTTTTCTACCACCTTGTCAAGGTTCTCCTCGTTTGTTGTACATAAGATTCAGTGGCCAAAGCAATAACTTTTCAAACTTTTAAAGATTATAAGGCTCCTGACAAGCACTCTGTAAAAACATCATGCACAGTTACACTGATATCTGTCTCATGACACCTAAGCAAAATGACTGGCACCAGAAGAACAGTTACTTTATTTGCTTAAAAGGAGGGAGGAGAGAGAAAAAGTGTTTACGTCTTTAGCGTGTGCATGTGTGTATGATAATAATTCACATGCCCTTAATTGTTGTGAGCAATAATTACTCATTGTATAGAACTGGTGAGCTGCCCGTCCAGACTGAACCCTGAGAGGCAAGAGGGTGAGACAACTCCTTCAACCCTCCTTGTGAAGCATTGGCATGACCGTACAGCCTCCATTTGGGACTTGGGCCAGATCTGTTCAGTGGCCATACTTGTCATACATGTTTGGTCATGACAGATTGTCATGAAAAAGGGCCCTAAGTTATTGCATGTTTATCCCACTAAAGTGTTCTAGGAGCTCAAATGCTACCAGAAAGCAATGGGTGTATTTAGATACTGATTGCAAGCGGCATGCATCTGAGATGGCAGGAGAGAACAGTGATAGTGGGAGTTTGTGGAAATGGCAGCGATTGAATCCCAGAATGAAGTTTACTTAATCCCACTGAACAGATCAAACCCACCGTTTGCCGGGGGGGGGGGGGGCAGAGGGGTGAAAATCCCTGAATTGAGGTCATTGAATCCAGTCCACAGAGGGACAAAATTACAATTTTTAGTCCTTGTCCTGCCTTCTTCTCATCCTTTCCCTCAAACAGTTGGACCACGTCTGCAATTATTGTGGTGGCTTGACCAAGTCCTACCCAGCCTACTTGTGCTTGCCCTGCTGTGGCAACTGGGGCTGGAGAACCAGGCTTGTGTTAAGCAAACTAGTCAAATTGTCTCCCTGACTGAAGCTGCCGTAGATGTTTCAGTTGGTGGGTGTCCTTCAGGGAGGCTGTCTGGGCTGTGTTTGTTGGTGGCTTCAGTGGCCAGAGGGCCCTAGGGTTGCCAGGCTCCCCCTGGCCACCAGCTGGGGAGGGTGGGAGGGTTGCCAGATCCAGGCTGGGAAACTCCTGGAGATTTGGGGCTGGAGCCTGGGGAGGACAGGGACCTCAGTGGGGTACAATGCCATAGATTCCACCCTCCAAAGCAGCCACTTTCTCCTGAGGAACTGATTTTTGTAGTCTGGAGATGAGGTGTAATTCTAGGGGATCCCCAAGTCCCACCTGGAGGCTGGCGTTCCTAGACAGAGCCGGAAAGGCTTTTGATTTGATGAAAAGCAGTTATTTAGCATAGAGGCCTTTGTAGTTGTCCAAGGTATCTGATAGTTGTGTGAGTACAACTCTCTTCTTTTTTTCTCAACTAGAATGGCATTCTTTTGATAACAACTTTTATTTTTTTGCTTTTGTCATAGACAATGGGGTTCATTTGATGTTTTAGGCATGAATGGGCAGTTTCTGCAGTGCTAAAAGCCATTATGGAAATGTTGAGTTTTGCCTGTTTTGCAGGTAACTTGCCTAAAGTTTGCATAAATGGGCCGCTGGGTGAACTTGGACAATCAGTGTGAGTGTTGTGTGTGAAAATGGCCCGACTTCAGTGTGACACAACCTGGAAGTGGAAATGACCTCACCAGGTGGGGGTTGCACTGGCTGTTCCCATCATTTCCTGTGACATCATGGGGCAGAACAGCTGGTGCAAGCAGGTAATCACGGGAACTTCCTGTTCTAGTCTGGGACTTCAGTGTAAGAATGCCCTACCTTCAGCTGTGATGTCAGAAAGATTTAATGGGATTTCATACTTAAATTGACTCTGTAATTGCAGCAGCAGTAAAATTGATTCTGTGGATCATATTTTGCTTGATTGTCCCAAATTTTCGGCTCTAAGAGATGAACTGATCTCCCCTTTATTTAATCAGGACTTCCTCTCTCCAGAAGCAAAATAATCCTGGTTATGTGGAGAGGAAGACAAACAAACTACCCTACGTTAGCAAATCACATGACAACTTTTGCAGTAGCAGCCTTTAGATTCTTCCATGTTTTCCTGTGGAATGAGGTTTATTGTGAGATAAGGGTTTGCTGTTTATGATTCTGGTTGCAAAAACAGTAAAGACAATAAATAAACAAGTAAAAATAAGGCCGGGAAGGGAGGGGATATGTACTTATCTGTGAGGGAGATACAATTTTGAATTGGGCCTTTATGCAGCTTTGCCCCATGTAGATTTGTGTTAACTGGTCAGGCCACATCATGAACTAGTGTTGCCCACTGCCACATGGGACCTGGAGCTCTCCTGGAATTGCAACTGGTTTCCAGGTTTCAGAAATAATTTCCCTGGGAGGTTGCGCTCTACGGCATCAGAGAAATGGAAGTCTTAGAGTGACATCATAACTTTGCTGAGTTCCACTGACTCCAGGCATTGCCTCCAAATCTCCAGGAATTTCCCAAGTCAGAGCTGGCAACCCTGTTAGTCTTTCCCTTCTTCCTTCTGCAGCCTATGAGATACATGCCAACAGTTTGTGAGATTTTAGTGACGGGCACTGTTTCAGGCACGATTCTTGCATGATGCCATCCGTGCCCTCAGAGAGCCAATGCTGTGTGAATCCAAGCAACAATGCATTTAGACAAGAGCAGTGGGCTCTTGTGTTTTCTCAGAGTATACCTCTGCCACCCTTTGCCAGGCTTCCTGAAGGCATTTCAAGAAGTTACCCGGGTTGAAATAAACCCAGAATCCCAATAAACTGTAACCAGAGTATCTCGGGGCTTCCCTCCGAGCACATCCAGGCAATCCACGCCTTTCTCTCCCCTGCCTCGAATCCTCTTAATGGGATTGGAAAATAAATGAGCAAACACCAATCGCACCTCAGGGTGTAAATGGGATTAGATGATTAACTCTAGGCTCGTGGGCGAGATTCATCCTAGTTTGGCTGAGCTCCAAAACTGGTCTGAGGGATGTTCCCCCCAAAAAAATGTTTGCAGGAAACTGAACACTGAGTCTTTTTGTAGAGACAGAGGCAGGGATGTGATTCTTTGACATTCTGTATACAGCTCCTGCTAGTGTTCTCTCTTTTGTCTTCCATACAATGAACACATGCAAGTGGACACTTGAAGCTGCTGTAGACCAAGCCCAGACCCTTGATCTGTCAAGGTCAGCGAGAGCAGATTCACAGCAGCTCTCCAGAGTCTCAGGCAGAGGTCTTCCACATCACCTAGTACCTGATCCTTTTAACCGGAGATGCAGGGGATTGAACCTGAGACCTTCTGCAGACACAACAGGTGCTCTACCACTGAGCTGCTGCCAAATCCCCAAATTATTACAGTGTAATTATAGCTTTAGCACGCAGCAAAAGAAACATAATCAGCACTGCTTTGTAGACCAATTCAAGAGATGATAAAAGGTTTCCCAAAATGATTATTAAAATGCAGCTGTTTGTTTTTTCTCTCTGAGTCATTATTTACTAAAGGGATGAGTCCAACAGCAGATAAGGCTCTCTATGGGAGAGCTGTAATTAGCAGAAAAAACTTGTCAGTAATCGACAAACACAAAAACACTTTTTGGGTGGCTGCACAGTGTGTGAATGGAGGCTATCAACAAGAATTACAAAGGGGAACAGTATAGGCTCTGCTCTCTCAAGGCCTGTTCCATCAGGCCTAGTCCTGGAAGTGGTTTCAACGGCAGCAACTGTTGCCATTATTTTGATTCCCAAAGTGGCTTTGGGAATCTCTTTGAGTTAAAAGCAGCGTGGTGAATATATTATTTACCTAAAAATAGGTATGGCTTTAAAAAAAACAACTAAGATATAGCACAAAACATTGGATACTTCTGATCAAACATCGTATATGACGTTTGTGGAGCAAAAAGCCAAAAAAGACATACCAAATGATAGGTAATTCAAATGGTTAAAGAAGTCATTACATTTTAGCAAAGACACTCCATACACAGAGTAGAAGCACCAAAATGGTGAAGGGGTTCGATTTCATTTTCCCAGAGGAGATGCAACATTCTCCCTCATACCTTGTCATAGTGTTCCCAGGTCTCCAACTATAGTGGGAGATCTCTTACTGGCGGCTGTTGTTGGGTAGATTGGTGGGGCAGTAAGGGGGGAGTAAAGCAAAACTTGCAGTCGTACGGACATGATGACATCGTTTTCAGGTGAACTCAAAAGCTACATCATTCTTCTCTAGGATTCAGCAGAAATGATATAGAAAAGCCATAGCGTTCCCATGGAATCTTAGAACAGTGTGGTGTCACTTCCTGGTTATGACATCAAACCACTAACATAACAGCAGCCCTCCAGTCTCACTTCCAGTCTCTGTCTGGGTACCAGCCAGTGGCTGATAATTCTACTTGGTAGTGCAATTGTCTTGAAACAATTTGCTGTCTATCTTGTGCCCAGGTGATCAATATGGGATTTCAGGGAACTCGACCATTCTTTCCTTTTAGAATTTCAGGTTCTTTGTATTCTTTCCCACACAGACTTTACAATCCATAGTGGGCCCGTGTGTCCTGTCTTCCACTTGCTTGACTTCAGCTGATATGGTCCATTCAAACCACTTGCCTTTAAATTTTGGGTTACATTTGGAGAGTCTTGAGGAGTCACTGAGGGGTAATAGGTAGAGTGCTAAATTGGGATATGGGAGATCCAGGTTCAAGTCCCCATTTAGCTATGAAGCTCACTGGATTATCTTCAGCAAGTCATCTCCAGCCTAACCTACCTCACAGGTTTGTTGGAGGAAGGGTGGTATAAAATTGTGTTAGAGGGAAATTTTACTTCAACAAAGTCGGAGGAGTGTAACAAAAATGCAGGTGTTGGAAGGTACAAGTCTTCTCCCCTGAATTTCTCTCCCTGTTAATATGAGAGAAGACTCTGCAATATGGAGAGGGTTGCCAGGTCCGACTCAGGAAATATCTGAGAACTTTGGAGGTGGAGCCAGGACCAAGGATGTGACATCACAAGGGAATTCTGGCCGTCACATTTAAGCATTCCTTTTAAAAGCATTCCTTTTAAATGCTTCCCCTACATTGGAAATAATGGAGGAGGGGGCACCTTCTTTGAGGGCTCATAGAATTGGACACCCTGGTCCAATCTTTTTGAAACTTGGGGGGGGGGGGTTGTTTCAGGAGAGGCACCACCACCTATGCTGAAAATTTGGTGCATGTACCTCAAAAATTAGGGGGGCCCCCAGAGCCCCAGATACACATGGATTGATTCTCCATTATACCCTATGGGGACCAGTCTCCATAATGGTGCCCAAGAGCCATTCCCCCCCTCTCGCTTTCTGACAGCCATGAAGCAAGGAGAGGGGGGCATGGCTCCAAACCAGGGGATCCCTTGCCCCCAACTGGGGATTGACAACCCTAAATATGGACTGCTACAAGTCAGAGGCAAGAGACTTCTACTGGAAAATCATTTTAACCTGCTTATTCTTGCCAGAGATCTACAAAACTCTGACAGCAGGAATGAGAATTCATGCAACAAAATTGTGCAAACTGTTTTGAGACCTGGTTTGAGAGAAGGAACAATCCAGTTTCATGTACACGTCTAGAACCATTTTTCATGGAGTACAGTAGGCTGTATATATCCTGTACTGGGCCAACTTCCTTCTGTAAAGAATTAGTCATAGAATAGATAGATGTGACTCCTGCATTTTCAAGATTTTTTATAGAAATTAATTTGGGCACGTTTACACACATTGAGTCATGTGCAGAGTATGATGGAAGGTTTTCTGATCTGGGAAGCCTTGAATCAAACTCCAGTTCACTGTGATGTCCAGAAGCAGGCAAGTCTCCCCAAACCAGCAAACTTTCTATTGCACTCTATGCACAAGCATCAAACAGACTCTGTTCTTGCCTGATAATCACAGGCAAATAGAGGTCTGTTGTGACTCTTTAGGGTTTGGAGGGAAGGAGTAGTGCATTACTTCCATGAAGACAGCAGTGGCCTGGCGCAATGTTTGTGCTGGAGCATAAGCTATTTTGTGCATACATTAAAATGTATGCACATCAGGAGAATGAACTGTGGCCATTAGCTTTTCATGTGTAATGGACTAACAGGAAGCAAGCATACATAGTACACACTGAAATTTCTGTAACTTGCATTCTATCTTTAAAAGCATCCCCCAGACTTTCTTAAGTCGACAGGGACATTGCATCAACAGTGGCTGATATTAGAAAATGGGAAAGCATCAGTATGCATATAGTCTCCCATTGTGTATGGTCTCCCATTGTGTTAATCCAAAGAGTGACTAACACGTGGAATTCACTGCCACAGGAGGTGGTGACGGCTACAAGCATGGACGGCTTCAAGAGGGAATTAGATAAACACAAGTGGAGACCTGCAAGAAACTTGCAGGATAGTTATCCCATTCCTCACCCCTTTGCTTCCTCCCTTCTCCCCCTACCTCTCTCACACTCTTTCTCCCTTCTGCCCCCCTTTCTTACTCTCTCGCTCTCCTCCATGTATGTTACTTCCTCTCTCTTTCTGACCTGTCATCATTCCCTTTGTTTTTCTGCCTCCCCACCTCATCACTCTTTCTCTCTCTTTCTGCCTCCCACCTCAAATCCCACCCTCCCCAGGCTCCACCTCTCAAATGTCTGGGAATTTCCCAACCTGGAGTTGGCAACCCTATTTCCTTCCCACCCAACAGCCAACCTACCTTTATCTGTCTTCAGCTTTCTATCTCCACCCCCCCCCCCCCCCCCGCAGCCTCTACCTAGGAAAATTACAGTCTTTCTCCACAATGGGGACTAAAGCAGCTTACATTATTATTTCCTCTTTGTTATCTGCACAACAACCCTGTGAGGTTGGTTAGGCTGAAAGTATGTGACTGGTCCAAAATCTCCCAGTCAGCTTCCACTGCAAGATGGGGATCTGAACCTGGGTCTCACAGATCCCAGTCTGAAGCTCGAACTGTTGCACCACGATGGCTTTCATACGGTGGCTGCTGATGAACTGTAGCAAAACAGCTGGGCCTAATTAAGTCATGCAAATCAGGTGGTATCAAGTCACACAGAGGGTGCTGCCTAGGGATGCCAGCCTCCAGGTGGGACCTGGGGATCCCCTGGAGTTACTGCTCATCTCCAGACTACAGAGATAACTTTCCATGGAGAAAATGGATGCTTTGGAGGGGGGAGTTTATGGCATTGTACCTCACTGAGGTCCCTGTCCTCCCCAGGCTCCACCCCCAAATCTCCAGGAGTTTCCCAGCTTGGATCTGGATCCGCTGCTGGTGGCTGGGGGGATACTTGGCAACCCTAGACTGCTGCCAGTAAAATCCCTGCCTTTGACTGACAGAAATAGTTGGAACCTCCCCCCCTCCCCCGAACATTCTAATCTCCTCACAGTTGGCGCCTGGAGCTGAGGCCATTTCAAAAGGTATTTTGGGGGATTCTATGGTCCCTGAAGGTTTTTTTTTAACTTTTCGGATTTTTCTGCACATGGTGGGAGTGCCCCCTGTGTGTAGGAAAACCTCTCTCCCCCCCAGGGGCCCCCTAGCTCGGATTTAGATATCCGCACAGGGGGGCCCCCCTTCGCTATTAGATATATAGATATGGAGCAGAGGTCCATCAGTGTCTATTAGCCACAAAGTATAGATAGGAACTCTCAGTCTGGGGCAAGTGATGCTCTGTAATCTTGGTGTTTTGGGGAGCAACAGTGGGAGGGCTTCCTGCCCCCACTGCTGGACCTTCTGAGGGCACCTGGTGTTTTTGGCCACTGTGTGACAGAGTGTTGGACTGGATGGGCCATTGGCCTGATCCAACATTGGCTTTTCTTATGTTCTTATGTTATGTTCTTAATGCCCTGTTTCCAGATTGCTAGAATGTCAGGAGTCAACAGCAAGTACCTGGTCCCCTTACATGCTTTATTCAGTGTCTGGTTTTTTGGGGGGATAGGGGGATACAGGAGGAAATTTTAAGTTACAAATATTTGTATTTCCAAAAAAATACAGCTTTGCACTTGCAAGATGTGCTTGAAATATGATTTGAATCAGATGGAAAAGATGCTTTTTGGCAAAAGAAAGGAGAGGGTGTGGGAAGAGACTTTTCCTGTCCCTGAGTGAATACACTTTCAGAACTGGTCTGGTAAATGACATCCTTTTAACAGATCCCATTATGGAAAATTCACGATGCACATCAGAATGGGCTGCAGTTAATCACATTGAATCAAGTTTCATGTTTAAACGATTAGATAATGTTAAACTTAATCTCCTCTCTGGAGAGGAGCATTAAATCTCAGCGGTGGGCTGTCATGCACAGAACCCGGCAGTAGCTTCAAGGATGAGACAGGGGAAAAGATGGCTCCTGTACCAGGGACCTGGGCTGGCTTGTCTTGCTGAGATGGGAGCTGCTGTCGAGTTGGCGCTTCAGTGTGTCACGAATAGCACCCACTCCACTGGTTCTCTGCTCTGGCAGGTACATGCCTTTCCCCACCCCCGTTCCAATCATTGCCCTCTCCAGATGGCCCAGGCTAGCCCAATTTCATCAGATCTTGGAAGCTAAGACCTTGTTAATACTTGGATGGGAGCCCACCAAGGAGATGGCTACTCTTAGGGCAATATTCTGCTTCTTCTTGGAAGTGCCACACTTAGGTTGTGGTCAAACAGTCATTTAGATTGGGTTTCACCGCTGTTCCCTCTCGTATTTAAAATTGCTGATCAGACGCCTGCATCCTTCTCCTGCACCAAAGTGGGCTCACTCGCGCAATCCTCCCAATTCCCTAGCGAGTTTTCCTACACCTGGAAAATCAAGTACTTTCAGAGTATTTGGGCTTTGAACCTGTGATTTCGCCTTTCTGGACAGCCATCTCTCGCAACGATCGCAATTAGGTCATCTGAACGTCCTTCTTGTGATGGTTCCCCCCCCCCCCCCCCAAGCTTCCATCATTGTGTGCATGAGCAATCCTGCGCTGAATAAATTCAATGTATAAACATTCAAGTGCATATATGGACTCCAACAGTCAGCTGTACGTAGCTGGTTAATTTTGTTCACCGTTGGGGGAGGGGAGGGACCTGCAAGAACAAGGGATAAGCTTGCCATGTTACCACAGCCTTAGTCTGCTCCGTCTCTCAGCTAGTGATGTCATCAGGACACTATCTCTGTCTCTCCTGTTTAGGGCAATACCCTGCTTCTTCTTGGAAGTTTCATACTCAGTCTTCTCTCTCTCTCAGCTAGTGATGTACTTAGGGCACTATGTCTGTCTCTCCTCTTTACTATCAAGTATGTTAATTCCTAAATAAATTGTTATCTGCACTTTAATCAGGTTATGCACTGTTGCTGTGTTAATTACTCTGCCAGCATAGAGAAGGAGGCTTGCTTCCATTGATGCATTAGGAGTCCTCCATGTTTTAATCTCCAAAGTGTGTATGCATCAATGTGAATTTATTTATAGCTTTTTGTGCATATTTATAGCCTACTTTTCTCCCCTGTGGAAACCCAAAGCTGCTAACAATGTAGAGAGAAAGAAATTGAAGCCAACAAGAAAAGAGAGGGGAGAGGTTTCCAAGTGTGAAATAGATCTTTATCTCTCTGCTGGCTGATCTTCCACTCAGCCCTAGGCTAAAAGTCCTTCAGTGAATGGTCTTCCCCTCTCCTCATATGCCTGTGTATATTGCAAAGCAGCCCCTCCCCCCCAACCTACAGTCTTAATGTGGTCATGCGATTGCATCAAGATTTTTTTAAAGAGGGCTGACTATTCTTGATGTGATGGTATGTATGGTTGTATCAAGAGTCTCTGTGTGGCAGTCTTCCAATGCATGGGAGAGTACGCGAGCATCAGTGAAAACTACATAAAAATAATCGTGGCGCAGTCATATAGTCGATGCAAATGAACTCAGAGGTATGGCAGATGTTCCAGTTCTGGTGTGAGTTTTAGACAATCTATCAGTTAAACTGGGGTTAGAGAAATGGAATGAAGGGCAGGATGGAATTCCGCAACAATCACTGAATGGAATGTGAGAAATCCACTTCTGCCTAATGTAGATGAATAGTTCTAGAGGACTTCAGGACACTCACTGAAGAGAAAAGTGGAAAATGACTCTGCAGGTCCACAGTCCAAGAGGGTCACTGTCAATGCTCCCTCTAAGCTGTGGAGTCTTGTGAGCAAAAATTCTACTTTGTGAGCTTCTAGCATTAAAGTTGTGAGTGAGCAATTTGGCTACTGCATAAATGAGTTTGCCCTGGAGCCATCCTTCCTGAGCTAAGACAAAAATGTGTGAGCTGGCGGCTAAAAAACTGTGAGCTAGCTCACACTAACTCTCCTTAGAGGGAACACTGGTCACTGTGGTGCATTGCTTGATGTGTTATGCTAGAGTTCAGAAGACCTAGGTTCAAGTTCCTGTTCTGCAGTGAAGCTCTCTATGTGCACTTAGGCCGTTCATTCCCTTTCCCTCTCAGCAGAACTTACTCAAAGGGTTGTTGTAAGGATAAAATGAGGAGGAGAGAAATGTGTATGCTTATCTGAGCTCCTTGACAGGAGGAAGAGGTAAAAAGATACTAGAAAGGTAGATTATTTGTAGAGTTCTTTTGACTGGGACAGGGCTGTCAACCAATATTTACTAGTGTGACCCATTCCCATTAATGTGGTCTGAAAAGTCAGGAGGTACCAAACTCTGGCAGGCTTTAACCATCAGATCCCTGACCTGATTCCTCCTGACCCTGCCCTGGTGTGCCAGGTGGATCATGTCCAGACTTTGCTTACTCAGATTTTTCTTCCTTTTTCCTGCCCAGGGGGCCCCTGTGTTGAAATCCAGAACTTGGCATTTGTAACTAGAGTTGGCAGCTGTTGAACTTGATAGAATCCATGCAAGCTTTAGTTCTCCAATGCAAAAGCCTACCAGGATCTCCTTTTCCCCCACTTGCCACCATTAGTATTTTGTTAATTCAGATAATACCATTGAGCCCTGCCGTGCTGTGTCCACTTTGGGTGTAGCATGCATCAAAAGCATGTTCAGAGGCCAATGGAAGAGAATACTCAGGGCTAATGGCCAAGCTTCCAGGGAGCTGAGGAGTTTGTCTTAATCTCCTGCACCTGATGCTGTTGGGATTATTGTGTATTTTTTGGTTCGTTAGGTCTGTTTGATGGACTCAAGGAAGGGCAAGGATTAGTCTCTGCAGACAGAACTGGGGAACTTTCCATGTCTAACCTGTACATAAGTTCATTTGTGGCCATTATAGCTGCAATGTTTTCCCCTCCCGCTCTGTGTTGAAATGAGGAACAAGACTAGACTGTTAATTGCCTAGCCTGTGTGGAAGGTTGAAGGAAGTCTTGTAAAGGCAAAGAGGGCAGAGAGCCCCGGCAGCTGGGTTGCCAACATCCAGGTGGAGCCCAGAGATCTCCCAGAACTACAATCTCCATAGTTTAGAGATCAGTTGGCTTGGAGGAATGGCTGCTTTGGAGGGTGGGCTTTATGACATTTTATTAAGTGGAGGTCCCTCCCGAAGCTCTACAGCCAAATCTCTTAACATTTCCCAACTCAAAGTTGGCAAGCCTCCTGTTGGCCCACCCCCTTCACCTGGCAACACGGGACTAGCCAGTCATTTTAATGAGGGACCAGCAGAGTCCCCAATTATTGGCCATTCAGGCGATGTTCGTTCTCGCTACCATCCTTCTCACCCCCCCTGCACAAACATCCCAATTTTTACTCAAATAAGTTGCTTTCTGTTTTCTTGTCTTCCCTTTGAATCTCATATTGCTTTTTGTTAGAACTCATATTTGGGTTCAAGTAGTAATAAGAGACGGGCGCTCTGTGTATGCTCAGACATTGTGTTCCAGGATAAATCTGAGAGGAATTTCTGGATCATGCTTTTGTGTGATGACGTGAACTTAGGTGGAGATTGGCAGCTGCTTCACACAACCCAAACCTTCCTTTTGCATGATTTGCAAGAAGAGAGAAGAGAGAATTCCACCAGTCATTGCTGCTTTTCCCTGAAGCATTGTGACTTGGCACTCCTAAGGGGAAGAAATGCCGATGGGAAGCAGTACTGGATTTCACCACTTGGCTAGAAAGGGGGCCAGATGAGACGAGACACTGGGGGATGTGTGAATGCATCACACCATGACATTAAAAAACGCCTGCTCCTTGGGAGGAAAGCTATGGCAAACCTAGACAGCATAACAAGAAGTATAGATATCAATCACCCTGCCAACAAAAGTCCATATGGTCAAAGCAATGGTATTCCCAGTTGTAATGTACGGCTGTGAGAGCTGGACCGTAAGGGAGGCTGAGCTCCGCAGAATAGATGCTTTTGAGTTATGGCGCTGGAGAAGACTCTTGAGAGTCCCTTGGACTGCAAGGAGATCAAATCAGTCAATCCTAAAAGAAATCAACCCTGACTGTTCCCTGGAAGGCCAGATACTGAAGCTCAAATACTTTGGCCACCAAGTGAGAAGGGAGCACTCACTGGAGAAGACCCTGATGCTGGGAAAGATTGAAGGTCAAAGAAGAAGGAGGCAGCAAAGGATGAGATGGTTAGACAGTGTTATCGATGCAGCGGGCATGAAGTTGAGCAGGCTCCGGAGGGTGGCGGAAGACAGGAGGGCCTGGCATGAGGCGGTCCATGGGGTCGCGAAGAGTCAGACTCAACTGTGCAACAAAAGCATTTTTGAAATGGAAATAGATGCAGACATAAGATGGCCAAGAGCCTGCCATGAACTTCTGGACAAAGATTCCCTCTGGGCCCCCTCTGTGGTTGCCAGGTCCCAGGTTCAACAACCCCCAGAATCTCCAGTTACAATGATCAGGTAGTAATGGATGTGAAAGCCTTCTGCTTGAGACCCTGCAGAGCTGCTGCCAGTCAGAGTAGACAATACTGACCTTGATGGACCCGGTCTGACTCAGTAGAAGCAATGTTCCCTCTAAGCTGTGGAGTCTTGTGAGCAAAAGTTCTACTTTGTGAGCTACTGGCATTAAAGTTGTGAGTGAGCAATTTGTTTGCTCTGGAGCCATCCTTCCTGAGCTAAGACAAAAATCTGTGAGCTGGAGGCTAAAAAACTGTGAGCTACCTCACACTAACTCAGCTTAGAGGGAACACTGAGTAGGAGGCAGCTTTATATATACTCCTGTGTATTCAGAGTGTGGCGGTTCTGCTGCCTTATCCCTAGAACCTGTTTCATTTGGGACTTTTCTCAGGTGGGGCATTTCTTGTCCAAGGCTTTGAGACATTACAAACTATTCATTTTAAATTCCCTTCTGGTGTACGTTTTAAAATGTTGATTTCTTTGCTCTGCATTCTTCATGAATGTGTGGGTGAATCAAGGAAGTGGCTGGTTGTGAATACGTAGTAATTGAATGAGACTCCTCTGAATCAAGGGTGGGGATCTTGCCCTATAATGTTGACGCTACAATAGTCACAAAGCCCTGGCATTTCTTCTGATGGGGCGTTAAACGTTGCCAAGAATAGGGGGAGTGTTCCAGAAACGGGCATTTCCTGTTGGTGAGGATTTTTGCCCTTGCTAATTGTGAAGAGAGTCTATTTTAAAAAGAAGGGGGAAAAAAGAACTTTGATTGCAATGCCATAGCTAGTCACTTCCCTATTTGGGTGTGATTCCTAATTCTTCTGCACAAACGCTACAACGAATCATCCCATCACTAAAAAGAAATCATGGTGTTTATACATAGTAATTAAAAAGGAGTCATCCCTGCGCTGACTGTTGTTGGGCCAAGCTGGTGAGTTAAAATAGGCTGTAGATCTTGAACCACTCTGTTGTAGGAATCTCAGCTCCCCCCCCCCCCTTCCCCATCAACAGTGGCTGATTGTGATTGGCTGCGCTAGGGCTGTAGGCATATCTGTGAATGTTTGGGGTGTGGAATAGGCATGTGTGTGCTGCCCCCAATCCCGGCTTCTGTGGATTTATTTTCAGGTCAGAATGTAACACTCACAAGGCCTGTGTTTGCAGGGCCTTCTCTACACTAGTAGAAACCCAGAAGAAGCAGGGCTCTAGAGTTGCCAACTTGTGTTGGGGAGTTCCTGGAGATTTGGGGAGTGGAGGCTGGGGAGGGCAGAGTTTGGGAGGAGGAGGGATTTTAGCAGGGTGTAATGCCATGGAGTCCACCTCCAAAGCAGCCATTTTCTTCAGGGGAATTGATCTCTGTAGTCTGGAGATCACTTGTAATTCTGGGAGAACTCCAGGCCCGGCCTGGAGGTTGGTGACCCTAAAGTTTCTGGTTGTGTGTAGGGCTTTCTCTGTGCATAATAGATCCCTGCTGTCCTCCTGCAGCTACTTTGTAGGGCCAAATAATATATCTGGAACTGCAGTCACAGAATTCCAGCAGTGTATGGTAATTTGGCCGTGGAGGGCGGTGAGCCCAGTTCATGCCTAAGCCATTAAAAATAAAACAGAATAAAAGGAATAACAAAACAAAATCTGCAAACTGCTAAAAGGGGTTTTCATTCCTCCTTGTTTTCCTCTATTCTAAGTGTTCTGCTTCTCAAATTGATAACCTGGCACTCCCCATCAGTCCAAAGTTTCTAGTCCTCAGGGCCCTGTTCAGTCAGTAATTTCCATAAGTGCAGAAAGCGGAGAATTTGACATTAGTATTTTTTTCCTTCGTAAGAAGGCTGGCACCCTTTCTTCTTTCTTCTTCCCTCCATGTTCTGAGTTCCCTTCCCCCTGCCCAGAGAAAAAAGGGACTGGTAGTCCAGAATCAGGACATATAATAATTAGGGCTGCCAAGTCTTGAAAACTCACCGGCGGGGGGGAGTCCTCCTCTCGCTGGGAGTTTCTTCTGGCGCGCGCGCTTTGTGCGCGTGCCCATCGACATCACCGGAAATGACGCAGCACATTGGGGGCGTTGCCAGGGTGACGCTCTGGTAATCGCCCCAAAACTCTATAGTATCATAGAGTTTTGGGGCGATTGCCAGAGCATCGCCCTGGCAACGCCCCCAATGTGCTGCGTCACTTCCGGTGACGTCATTACGTCGTCCTCGCTGGACGACGTCGGGGGTGGGTTACCCCCTGCCGGCCAAATGCTGGCCGGCGGATCGGGAACCCCTTTAGCGGGGGATCCCTCGCCCCCCAGGCTGACTTGGCAGCCCTAATAATAATACAGGGAAATCGCCATCTGGATCTTTTTATCTATAGTGAATTTTTTACTAATGTTATATACAAATTTTAATGTTTCATGTTTTGTATTTTATGACGCTATGTCCTCTACATCGCTCAGAGCCTGGTGTAAGCTGGGATGGAGCAATTAATAAATTGAATAAATAATAATAATAATAAGCGCTTCCAGTCGGGTCTGCAAATGGCTATTTGAATATGTATGTAACTGAAGGCAGAGGATGTCTCTGTAGCAATTTTAGTGATCAAGGCAACTGCCCTCATGTACTACCTTTCCCTGCCCCTTATAACCAACAGAAATGGAATAAATAATGCAAATATATTAAAATTTGTATCCTGCTCTTTTCACCGGACTGTATAAGAGTCTTGTTGCATCAGACCAGAGGTCTTTCGAGTCTAGCATCCCATTTCAGCCGATAGCCAAATGCCTCTAGGAAGCCCACATGGAGGGGATGGACTGAAGATAATTGTCCACCCAGCTGCCTCCCCCTCCCCTCAATGCTGTCACTGCTGTTCAAAGCTGCTTCTGAACCCAGAGGTTCCGTTTAGCCACCGTGGCTAATGGTGGCTGATAAAAATTGAGCTTGGTGAAAGTGTGTGATCCCCCCTTTACAGCAATTGAGCTGGTGGCCAACACCGTATCTTACTTCATAAGTTAGTCATGTGTTCTGTGAAGGACCTGCGTATTTACTTTGTCACGGCACCCTTTTAAAGCGTGGCATCGGTGCAGACCTGAATACAACCCACCTGCCAGAGTTCTCACTCGGTGGAAATGTTCTGACCTTTCCAAGCGGTTGGTACATGTTTTGGATGAAGGGAGGCTGGCAGGGGAGAGAGAATGACATTCTGGTTGCTCGGCCTCACCTGGGACCCGTCCTTCCTTTTGCATTACTTTCTATCGGGAGGCAACCAAGTAGGGCATTTTTAATAACTCTAGCTGATGGCCTATCATCCCATGATGAGTTGCAAATCAATAAATCATGTGCAAAGTGCCGTTATCTAGGCCAATGCATATCAGCATCTGTGTTCGAAGAATATTTCCAGGCTGGGGCTGCCGGAGCCTGCCACAGCCTCGGTGCCAGCTCTCTCTCTCTCTTTTTTTTTAAAGAGTTGTTTTTGGCTGCGTTCTGTTGTGAGAAAAATCAGATTTCGTCTCCTTGCACCAGTAGAAGGAAATGGAATGAAGTGTTTGCCCGGAATTCTCTTCTCTCTCCTCTCGTTCCCCTCTAGTGCTTGTTACCATCTATGGCTTTAGGAAGGGAGGTAGGGCCTGTGCTGCTTGCAAAACAAAATTTGCCTGGAAAAAAAATTGCACGCCGTGTTTGGGGAACGGTAACATCCATCATACTCTCTGCTGTCTCATGATCAGCTTTCTTAAATTTTTGGAACTGGCTCCATGGTGCACCCCACAGCTATGCTAAGCTTTAAGACTGTGTGTGTTCCGTGATAGGGTGCAAATACAGAATATGCAGAGATGAGTGAGGAATTCAGCATCACCAGACTCCTGGCTTACTGAGAAGCCACCTTGCAGCTCTGTTAGGGCTGCCAAGTCCAACTTGGGAAATATCTGGGGACTTTGGGGGTGGAGCCAGGAGACTTTGGGGTGGAGCCAGGAGAAAGGAAGTGACATCATTTTGTGATGTCACATCCTGTGATGTTGCTTCCACATGCTGACACATGAACTCATGAAGTTTCCTAATACTGAATCAGGCCATTGGTCCATCAAGGTCAGTATTGACTACTCAGACTGGTAGTGGCTCTCCAGGGTCTCAGGCTGAGATCTTTAATGTCACCTATTACCTGAACCTTTTTTAGCTGAAGAAGCTGATACCTCCTGCATGTCAAGCAGATGCTGTATCACTGAGCAACAGCCCTACTGAATCCTTCCTCATCTTGGCAGAATATGAAGCACTAAGTGCTACACAAGTGCTTAATATGATTTTCATATCATAAGAACAGGAGAGAAGCCACAGTGGATTGGCCCATCCAGTACAGCCCATCCAGTACAACACTCTGTGTCACAACAGTGGCCAAAAATACCAGGTGCCCTCAGGAGGTCCAGCAGTGGGGCCAGAACTCCAGAAGCCCTCCCACTGTTGCCCCCCAAGCACCAAGAATGCAGAGCATCACTGCCCCAGACAAAGGGTTCCATTTAGACCTTGTGGCTAATAATAGCCACTGATAGACCTCTGCTGGATGGGGACAGACAGACAGACGGACAGAAAAAAGAAAGAACGAGGGAGAGAGAGAGAAGGAAAAGAGCTGGAAGAGAAACTTACCTTGCAAGCCACATGCAAAAGCAGCCCCTTCGGTCCCTCCTTAATCTCTGGGCGGACCTCTCTTGCTGTGGAAGCTCTCTTGCTGACTTCTTAAAGGGGAAATGTCTGGTGAGGCTTTTTACTGCAGGGCAGGCTCTCTGCAGACATTTCCCTTTTAAGGCAGGGCAGGGCAGACTCCGACGTTCCCCTGCGTTCCTACTGGCAGCCATTTTGTCCCCCGGGGGCCAATTTTGAAAAAGCGGGGGTAAGCAGTAAAAACCAGTGTTTCCCCCGCCCTACCGGGGGACTTGGCAGCCCTAAGCTCTGTACAGTATTCCAAATGCTGGGTGGAGAGAACCTCTGTTCTCTGCCATTAGGGCAGTAGATGCTATCAGGGCTTTTTTTGTAGTAAAAGCCCAGCAGGAACTCATTAGCATAATAGGCCACACCCAACAGCAGAAACTTATTAGCATATCAGGCCACACCCCTGGGCAGCACAGCTCCCTCCCAGGATCAGCTTCCCCAGGTGCCCCATGGTGGCTTGCTGGGCACGTGGGAAACCCGAGGGAAGGAAGGTAGTTTCTGGATCAGCTTCCCCAGGTACCCTGCAGCTGTGGGGCACCTGGGGAACCTGAGGAGGGGAGGCAGTTTAAACTGCCTTCCCTCCATGGATCGGCTTGGCTTCCCCAGGTGCCCCGCAGCTTTCAAGGTGCTTGGGGAACCCAGGGGGGAGGCTGTAGGCATGGCCAACTCGGAAGCCAGCCAGAACAGCCGGGGTGTGTTCCTGCCCCAAAATAGTCCTGGATGCTATACTAAATAGAATACAGCCCATACTTACAGATTGTATGGCTGGAACTAGATGCAAGAATGAACAGAGTTGCTGCTGAAAATGGCAACCTTGTGTTTGAGTTTCTCCTCCTCTCTCTTGTTATGTGGAATCTATGGGCATGCAGGAGATCACATTATGTGCACCTGCCTTCAGTTGTCAATAACATGGAGTAAAGCTAGGGTTGTCAGCTCCAGGTTGGGAAATACCTGGAGTGTTGCGTGTGGAGCCTGAAGAGGATGGGGTTTGGGGAGGGGAGGGACTTCAATGCCATAGAGTCCACCTTCCAAAGCAGCCAGTTTCTCCAAATGAACTGATCCCTATTACCTGGAAGTGAGTTGTAATCCCAAATCTCCAGCCACCACCTGGAGGTTGGCAAACCTAGGTAATGCACTACATGATGATGTCACAACACATTTCCATAATTATCCATTGCTGGTTTAGGGAGGGGGAACCCCAAAACAGGTTTGCACTTGTTGGTGGCAACACCGCATTTACCCTTACATCTTCTGGGCATGGAACAAGGGTCACTGGGGGGGGGTGTTAGCCTGACTGCTCTTTTGTGTTATTAATGTTTGGGGATTATGAGCTCTTATCAATATGCAGCCGGCTTGCAGGACCTTTTACCTGTGTATATAGAGGCGGCGCTAACCGATGCTTCTGAGGAACAGACACAGACTCAATTTAAAGGTGTAAAATAATTTGTTTACTAAATATAATAAAAAGTTACACAAGTTACTGTTATTCTGTCATTCATACATACATACAGTACTAGGAAATTATATAGACGTTACAGAGACATGTGCATGAGCAGGTAATTGATGGTTTCCGTCGAGGGCGATATTTACCTCTATAGAAGTAGCGGAATCCGACTGGAAAATGAGTATGAGAAGTCCTTGGGAGAGAGATAAGGGATCATGGCTCTGAACCGGCAGAAGACCATGTAGCGGACCCAAGTGGTGCACCCAGGAGTCCGTGAGAGAGGGAAGGAATTAGGGCAGGAAATGGAATTAAAACGGGAAACTCTAAGCAAGAAGCAGAAGAAGCAGAAGCCTCTTTGAAACCTTGGGGAGCATCTTTTATTGGGAGGTGGTACCTGGGAGGATGGCCCGATATGATGCCATCCCTAGAAAAACCTATAGAAGGTCTGTTGTTATCTCTAGCCACTAAGGGGGTGCTAAAGGAGTGGTCAATATTCAAATCTATCTGATGGTCAGGGCAGGATGTCGCTGCCAGCGGGATCTGGCGCCGATCTGCTGGATCACAGGAGTGCCAGCCATGAGAACCGATCTTCAGGAAGCATCCCCATGTCTTCGCACCCAGGTGTGAAGTCCTTTGATGTAACAAATGGAGATGAAGGCTGGCAGGAGGGGGCTCCAATCAGGCATATGTGTATGGAGTGTAGATTTGTATGGAGTTGCTGGTGTAAGCCTGTAACCTCATGGCTTTGTGTGAGAGAGTGTCTTTGTTCTCTGTGTCAACCTCCCGCCTGTAGGTGGCAACATCAGAAAATGGTACTCTGGTCCTATAGTGTAGGCATCTATTCCCATCTTCCCACTGGTCACCTAGTGTACTCTCATGTCCCACATAACTGATGGCATAGTCCATACGCTGTCCCTATAAATCAGAAAAGTCCATAAGGATGCTGCCCAGCCTTACAATTGTGGGGGGAGATAGTTGTGAATTTCCTGCATTGTGCAGCGGGTTGGACTAGATGACCCTGGAGGTCCCTTCCAACTCTGTGATTCTATGATTCTCTTAAGAGTGTCCCCCAGATCTGCTGTGGATGCCCTGCCTGACTGCAACACAACCCCTGTGTTTTATAAAGGTGTCGCATGTAACTGTGTTTTAGAGCAGGCAGAAAGCTTTCTCCATTTGTTAAATCCAAATGAACTTTCTCTCTCTAGACGTGAGTTCGGGGAGCGTGGGGGAAGATTCTACGTATTTTCTGTGGGAGCAATCCATGGCTCTGACTGGCTGGCCTCCTGCAATGAGGTTTGTCAAGAAAGTACATCCTCAACCTGTGGTCTAATGCTTCCCTTTTTAAAAGACTCCTATTTTGTAAGGCAACAACCAAAAAACACATGAATGATCATCGTCTGATGTGTTTAAAACCATGAAAGGTGAACAATCTCCCTGAAGCATTGTTTGGGAAGGCGATGTCTGACAACTGAGCCAGCCTTTGACGCACACCTGTCAATAAATTTGCAAAGCCGAGTTATCACATCAGCTGAACAGATGAAGCTTGCCTTACACTGAGTCAGACACTCAGTTTATCAAGGTCAGTTTTGTCTCTTCTGACTGGCAGCAGTTCTCCGGGGTGTCTGGTAGAAGTCTTTCACTTCGCTTGCTACCTGAACCTTTTAACTGAAGATGCCAGGGGTTGTACCTGGGGCATTCAGCATGCAAAGCAGGCGCTCTGCCACTGAGCCATGGCCACTCCCTTGAACTTGATCTTGCTTTGAGCTCTGTTTATTTAGGCTCTCAGTGCTTGAGGATGCACAGTCAGTATGGGTGGAGTGCTGGCCAGACCAGTTGGGCCTCATTCTTATGACAGTACACATGCAAAGCCAGCACAAAGGTTTTTGGCACCTTAGGTTCGGGTGGGAAACCTCTGCACAGCCTCTTCGCCCTATTCCAAGGAGAGGGGGCAGGAGAGAGAAGGAAGAAAGGGGCTCCCTGTGGGCCCCCCAATTGGGGCGGGATGCCTCCGGGGGCTGCTGCTTGCTGTGGCAAATAAATAGAAATAAATTATCGTTTGGCATTGTGTGTGGAATACCCAGGAGATCCTAAAGGATTGCTTGACTGCCTGAAGCGGTAGCTTTTTTTATACCACTAGGTGGTGAACTATGCTTATTTTTAGGCTGGGAGTGCTGTGATTTGCCCAAGGTAACCCAGCTGGCTTCAAGTGGGGAAGTGGGCAATCGAACCCAGTTCTCCAGATTAGAGTCTGCCACTCTTAACCACTATACCACACTGGCTCACTGCTTGCTGTATTATACCCCCAACAGGCAGCAGGGCAGCAATAGGGCTGGTTGGTGCCCCTCTACCTCTGGTGACCTAGTTGATTGCCTAGGTCTACCCGTAGTTGTGTGATCATACAGTCTTTTGAAGCTGTGGGTGCAGCCCGCCACTGCGTGATCAGACGCAACCACGGGTGAGTCAGGGTTTTGGGGTTTTTTAGCTGTTTGTCTCCAGTGCACTTAAACAAGGGATCGATGATTCGCACCTCAGCCCTGAGGGCTCCCTATGGAGTGTGTGATGATGCGCATACTGAGAAGGGAAAAAAACAATGGCACGGAGTTGGGATGGCTTGATCAGACCATCCCGATGCCATGAGAGCGCGCTGGAATGATCAGATGTGGGAAAGTCCGTCTGTGGCCCGTAGCAACCCGTTTGTTACCAGACTTTCTGAGGTGTCTTTTAACTCCGCGTGTGCAGCAGAGCAAAACGGGTTGCTGACAGCTGCGGGGCACTTCCCAGATGTTGTTGTCTGATCACACTCCTTTAATCCACCCAGCATTTGCTCCTATGTTGAGGCTAACTGTGCGTGTGATCGCAACCAATCCCTAGTAACCACCTTGTGGCAGGGTATTTTGGGCCTTGAGAATGGCAGGGGGGAAGGAGAGAGGAGCCACTCATCACCCAGCAGAATTGGGCCCTGTGACATTGTTAAAAGTTTTTTTAAAAAGTTCTAAAATGGAACTGTCTTCCTGTGGCAGTCTTGGGGATACAGCATTGTATAGTTTGGCCCTCAGGAAGCAGTAGAATGCCTTATAGGCATGCTTATGGCAGTGAGCTGTTGATTCTGGCTGACAGATGCTTTCCCAGTCTTAGACAGAGGACTTTCCCAATCCCAGTACCCAAGAGGTGCTGGGAATCGAACCAGGGGCTTTGTCTGCAGAGCATGTGCTTCACCACCAAGTGTTATGGGTCTTCAGGCAGAAGAGGAACATTCTTCCTTGTGCGCAACAGAAGCTTTCCCAACTTGGTCCAGAATTTTGTTCTGGTTTTTTTTGTTCTGCTGAATGCTTTTAGCAGATGTGTTAACTAAACGGTTTGACTGACGAAGGTGCGCAATGTTTGCTAATCTGGAATGATTTCCATGGAAACGCACACAACTGTTGCAAACTTAGAGGATATTTTAAGCGTGGTTAACTTGCCCTCAAGGAACTGTGGCGACTGTAGGGGTTTTTTGCACAAGCATCGACCACTCCCTAACCCCTCTCATGCAATGGTACGATCTGTTGCTTGGCTTTCCGGAATTCCCATATCCAGTCCCTTCATAGGTCTAGTTAAGTACTCAGAAGATGACAGCTGAGGAAAGGCAATTGTCTGAAGCCACAGAGAGCTTGATTGCATTTCTGCTGCCAGTCTCTGTTGGTAGTACCGGGATTGATGGTCCATTAGTCTAGCGTTGCTTAAATTGGCTCCTTGTACAACTACGACAGACAGTTCACTGTTCTTGTGAATCACAGTGGTTTGGGTCGCTTTAGCTTGTTGTGCAATGGTCTTGGGGTTCCTTGTTCCTCTCAAAATGCGTGTTGCCCAGTGAGAGATGCGTGTGGAAATGGCATGCTCATTGGAGGAAGAGCAGGACTATAGCGGCAGTCTCCAGCCCCCAATCTCCATGTGTTTTGTTGAATATGTGCACTGAGCGATCTTCTCTTTTTCCACTGTATTGGACAGAGCTCCATGTGTATGTTCAGTTGAATGCATGGATGTGGGGGTCACGTATAGAACTGTAGCATCTTAGAGTTGGAAGGGACCTCCAGGGTCATCTAGTCCAACCCCCTGCACAGTGCAGGAAATGCACAATTACCTCCCCCCCACACCCGCACTGACCCCTGCTCTGTGCCCAGAATATAGCAGACGTGATACCCCTCACACTCCTTCTTTACACAATAGTCCTTCTTCACATATTCCTTGAATGCATAAGCTATGCATTGCACAAAGATAAATGGGCATCTCCGACCTGTGTCCTCACAAGTAGCGTGCACTTGGTGAAGGGGAGTTAAGTAATTTGTTAGCATTTCCCCATCTCCCGCTCTGATTCCTTCCTTCCGCTTGTCATGATCGTGTCTCCTTACATCACCTCTTTATCTGTATCACTCTACTGCAGATGCCACAGGCAGTTAGAAGAAAAAGTGATGTAGCATTAATGTTTCCCTGCCCCTTGCAAGTGGCGGCCAATGTCTCGGGCAGGGAAACTCCGATGCAATGACATCACATCTTTTGTGTGTGTGTGTGTGTGTGTGTGTGTTTCTAGTGACACATTACTGGGGAAATATGGGTTGACAGAACCCACTTAACTCTTCCTAGCATGCCGTTTGAGCCACAGCATGACGCGTGTGTTCACCAGGGAGCCAGGCGTGGCTGCCATTCCCCATTGAATGTACACTCGTCGCTGAACCAGGTTGGCCATGCACAGTGTTCCCTGCAAGTCAAAGGCTTGCATACGTGGCCCTAACTTGTGTGTGCGTGTGGGTGACTTCTTTCCTAAAGCCTGCAGGTTGAGGCTGCATCAAGTAGGCGGGGATCTCCCTGCGGGGCCCCGTAGCACATGGACAATGGCTGTTCCCCAAAGGCGCGGCTTCAGAAGCTGATGGGTTTTGCTGTCTCCCTGTGCGTAGCGATCTGTCACTTCAGCCTCAAGCTGCTGGGGAGCTTCAATATTTAACTTGAAACCCAGCCAGTAAACTGGAAGCAGCTTTCCTTTGGCTCCTGAGGGAACAAATAAATAAAACGAGGCTGGGAACGATAATGGGAACAGCCTCTCTTCCCAGGCTACAGAGTGGCTGAGCCCAGTTTGCGGCATTATTGACGAGTTTTCTCTTAAGATCTCTCTCTTTCTGCAGTTGTGAACATACATGATGTGTAAGGTTAGTGTTGCGTTCATGGAGGGTCTTTGAGGACGAATGACTAAGGATGCTGTCTGGACATAGACGTAATTTCACAGGAATCAGGGTGCTTTTATGCATGGCACCACTGAAAACAACAACAACAGAGACCATGATGTTTCACACATTCACCCTTCTGCAGGGCAGGATCCCCCACAGAAAGACCACATCTGCACTGCCTCCCTGTGCAAACCATCGTGCAAGATGACCCCATGAAGTCAAATATCCAGATTAAGCTGCATTGGCTGGAGATGTTGCATTCTGGGGGGTTTTGTGCATGTTCAGAAATGTGTCAGTCTTATGAAAGCATTTAGGAGCCTCACCGTGATAGATAAACTCTTTTACATAGAGGGGGAGGCCAAAGTTAGTCCAAGCAGTGGCTAGTTAACTGGAGGTGCAATGGTTGTTTGTTATATTCCTGAATACCTGTGGCGGGGGGTGGGGTGGACAATGCCCAGGGGACAGTCTGCTGCCTTCATTATCATTACTCACTTGTGGGCTTCTAGAAGTATCTGTTTTGCCAACAGGATGTTAGATTGGATGAATCTTTCATGTGATCCATCAGGGCTCCTTATGTTCCAGCGACTTTTGTTTTATTTAATCCCATTTTATGCCCTGCCCTTCCTCCAAGGAACTAGGGGTGTTTTACATGTGGCTATCCTTGTTGTGTAACCATCCTGCATGGTCGTTTTGGCTTAAAGCAGTATCAGTGATGGGTTTGGGACTCAGTTAGTCTCGGTCAAATTCAGCACTCGATCCAATAGCTTAATGAAGCCACTGGTTCTCGAAGTGGGCAATATCGCCCCCTTGGGGGCTCTGGAATGATCCAGGTGGGCTGGAACGATCCAGGTGCAGATCCACAAACTGCATCTTTTTGCCCACTTCTTGAAGGTAGATGTCTAGGGGGGCGCTGAGTAATTTCTTTTCTGCAAAGGGGGTGGTAGGCCAAATAAGTTTGGGAACCTCTGATGTTCTAGACTCTCCCTGCTGGCAGTGACCTCCAGCAGAGGTGCTTTGCTACCTGAAATCATTTCTCGGAGATACAAGGAATGGATTTGGGATTCTGCGCATGTCACATGTGTGCTCTGGCATCTCTAGCTATGTGCTATAAATGGTGTTGCCCAAGGTCCATGCATGATTTCTTCTCATTTCCCTCTTCTTGAAGGTCAGTGGATATCAGCTGGCGGTCTGTTCAGATGATTACTTGGGCATGATTTAAGTGGCCCATATTTATTTTAAAAAAAACCAAAACATTTATACCTTGCTTCTTTATAATGTGTTCAAGGCAGCTTACAATAAAACCCCATGAAGAAAAAGCTGAAGTCAGCGTTAAACAGCCATTGTGGTATGGCCAAATCTAAAGATTGCCAGAAATAGCCAAAGGCGTACTTTAGTGATTTATTTTTTTAGTTAAGTTTTAGTTGCTTCTTGGCCTTTATTTTTCAAAATGGAAATAAAGATTGTTAAAATAAATAGGGCTTGGCCACTAAAGAGAGAAAGCCAGCCATGTTGACCCTGCATCGACCCCACACGAACAGATCTCCTGGATGACATTTTTGAACTTTCCGAAGGTGTTTATAGACACTGGTGAGTTCGGCAGCTTAAATGTACTTGCACAATGAGCTGCCATAGAGAGCTTATTTACAAGTAACACAGCTAACCCAGCAATACTAGCTCAGTGGCCTGGGAGCTCCATGCAGGTGCCACGCATAAAAGCACATTTGACATGCTACCTGTGGGTCTTCTGAACACCGCTCCCCAGTGCGGCAACTGCCCTGTGTTTCCAGAAAATGGACAAGGCCGTTGTCTGATGGGAATTCTAGTTGGCAGGTGGTTCCCAGCTTGAAACAGAGGGATAGATAAACTGTGAACCTCTGAGGTACAGGCCTCATTCCAAAGATGAAAGTAAACGTGGCTCTTTTGGTTCCTGATGATTGCAGATGTGGCTCTCTGTGAGCTGTGGAGCGAGCTCCACTGATTGAACTGTTAGACTCTCAAAATGGAGAATATCAGGCAAGCAGCTTCATTCAGTATGGTTTCTCTGTCTTTCCAGTGAATAAGGGTAACTTGCTTTTATTAGCTTGAGGGCTTCAGACTGCAGGTGTGGAACCGCATGATGAAATCCTCCCCCCCGCCCCATGCACACACAGTTTTTCATGCACACAAGGTTAGCATTATCGGGGAGAAGGAGATACCAGAGTTTCTTCCAGACATTCTGTGTGGTGGGAATTGTTTCTTCCTTTTTTTTAATACTGGAGTATTTCCACATAAGGTTCCTCCCCAGCTGCTGTAATCGGTACAATCCAAATGTAGGTTGACACCCGTTTGTGAGAATCAGGCTTTGATCAGATCTTTGGGAGAATGGCAGACATCAAGTCCCCAGTCAAAGGGCTCCAGGTCCCTACAGAACCCCCTGCTCAGAGCACCGTTTCCTTATCACCAAGGAAGGAAGGAAAGAGCCGTGGTTGGGGCAAAGCTACCTGCGGTTCCTGCCAGTATTTTGGTTTTTAGGGAACTTCAAATATGTGTCAGTTCCCCTCCAGTATGTGAACCCTGGATGCTCTTTCCCTTCTCTCCCTGATTCTCCTGCCCTCTCAGTCTCTGGACGGTTAGCACAGTGGCTTTCCCCTCTGGCATGGATTTCTTAAGTTCTTATGTTCTTACGATGGAGTTAGCTATTATTAGGCAACCAGTCACCCTAGTGAGTGTCCAGTGAGGGTAATCTAATACCTGGTATTTGCAAGCAGAAGAAGGGTGAATTCTACTACTGCTTCCTGTGCAGGACCTGTAATTAACAAAAGTTTCAGGAAACTGGAATCGTTAAAACATTTTAATTCTGCACACCACTTGGGTGTTTCCCTGGCATTGTTCAAGTTGCCTTGCTGAGGTCTTGGAACTGAGTGCTTTCCTGAGAACTGCAGTTATCACCAAAGCACAGAGCTTCCTGCCCAGAAGTTTGTAAGATGCTGTCAGGAAATGTTGCTTAACATCTGTTGGCTGAAAGAACAAATCATATATCATATAAGAAGTTTAAAAATATCTGAGCCTCTCTGAAAGGTTAATGCCCTCTTGGAATGTGTAACAAAAAATCTTGTGTTGTAACACACAGGTTGTTGCCGGATGCTAGTGGCACAGTGGTGTATAAGGAGGTACACACAGATTTTCTGTTGCATTGATCTAGTATTTCATGGGATTTAAATTTAAGCTCTGTTTTGGGAGTCTGGGCTTTTATCTTTAAAATATACATCCATCTCTCTCTCTCTCTCTCTCTCTCCATCACAAATAGAACGAGAAACAGGATTGCATCATCTAGTTCTAACCTCCCACCTTTGTGCATTCATCCTTTTTCATGAAGGGTCTGTTTGTGTGACTGTGAACCTGCCACATTCCTACTTGTGTGCCTATTTATGTAGCGTTTTTGCATACAGGCTTGATGTTGGTGTGAAACTGATGCAGTATATGGAGTGGACTAGTATATGCATTCCCTTTTGACGCCTGTTGATGCATGTCTTGAATAAGGGTTTAAAACGCGGAACAAATTTTGAGTCCGGTGTCATTGTTAAGACCAACAAAGTTTAGTTCGGGGAATAAATTTTCATAGGCATGCATGCTTCTTCAGATACATACATGGTCAGTCTTTCCTGAATGACAGCTTTCCTACCAATACCAGTGTTCTCCTGGGATTTGTATTTATATTTTGAAAATATGCCAAAACGTAGCATTGTAGACTGTCAAAGGACAGCCTTCAACAAATTTGAAACATCAGTCAAGTAAAATCTTACTAGAATGAAGAGGTCTTAGCCTGGCATTAAAAAATAGTGATGGTGCTGGGTGTAGGGAGAGACAAATGGTATTCCACAGCTGGGGGTCAACACTGAAAAGGCTGATATCCTTCATAGCCTCCCTCCTAGCTTCGAAAATCAGCACCTAAGAGATGAAAACAAGATAGAGACCTTTGATAAGGTAGGTATTTGCTCAGAGTAGCTGGTAACTTTTAGTGATCTACTATTTCCTTTGGGTTTGTCCAGTAGTAGACAACTCCCTTGGAACCCAGCAGGGCATGAAAATCTGTGTCTTCATTTCACCAGCTGGACACTGCCGTTTTACAAATGCCTTATGTAAATCTTCCAGTTGCAAGTGGGTTCCAGAATGAAGAGATGCTTTGATGTGTCTGTAGATGCACTCCTGCGCTTTAAAAGGAAGTGTCTTCATCAGATCATGTATGAAACTGCCCTATCTAGAGTCGTACATCAAGTCAGTGTTATCCACTGACTGGCAGTGGCTCTCCAGGGTTTCAGGTAGTGGAAGGTCTTTTGCAGCGCCTGGCCTCTTGAACTGGAGATTCTGGGGATTGAACCTGGGACCTTCTGCAAGCCAAGTATCTGTTCTCCCATTGAACTGCAACTATTTTCCACTATTTTTTTAGTATTCGTCACTGGTGTTCAAGGATAGCAGTCTCTAAAGTATTTTATGTTCTATGACAAAATCAGCCGGTCTATTGTCACCCTCTTTGACCTTAAGGACAAAATTGTTTAAAGCTGTGGATGGCATGATATTATGTGCAGCTGAGGTTACGTGCTGAACAATGAAGGTTGCTTACAATCTCTTCCTCCGTGGAAGGATCCAGTCCTGTATTGCATGATCTTTGACTCTACCTTTGTCCCCTGCTTTCAAACAAAATACTATCTTTGGCCCTGTGAACCCCAGTGCTACAGTCTGCAGTGGTAATGAAGTCGTATTATGGTGACCCCGAAAGCCCTCCATTTGGCTGGACACTGCTGCGCTCAGGTGCTGAGTTTCCATCATGTCAGTTTCCCAACCTCCTGCGAAAAATGGCCTCTGGCATGAAGGAGAAGAATTCTACAGAATGGAGCCCGGGAGGCATTTTGCTTTGATTTATGCTTAAGAGTTTAAGCTGTCAGTCTCGTGGGAGGCGGATGCATGCAGCCAAAGACCAGGCTGCTCCAACTCCTTAGGGCACCGAGATGGCGTGAACAGATAATGGCTGTGGAGGTGGGGATGCTAGTTAATGAGCAGACGTGACTTAGCCAGTGGCAGCAATGATGCTTTACACTTTGATCTATGAAATAATGGAGCTGTCACTGTCATCTCTATGAATGTTATCTTGGGGCAGTGCCAAGTAATCAATACTTTCATTTAGAAGCCTAGAATTTGGACTATTTCAGCTGTGTGTAAGTTACACTGAGGAATGCTGTGAAGTGGACTGTCAGGGTAAAACTAGGTGGTCTAAAGTCTATACATGTAAAAACTAGTTCCGGACGTGCCGTTGTTCTTCAGGGTGACCGGAAACAGAATCCAAGATGGAACTATGCAGGCTAGATTCTCAGTGGGGAGGGCATGAAATAAATTAGTCTCCCACTCCTACGGCTGTCTCCAAAGCACCATGCTTCACTGCACTCAGAAGCTCACAGCATAGTGTGGTGTCATGAACATATGAAACTGCCTTATGCCAAATCAAACCTATCAAGCTTAGCACTGTCCACTCTGCCTAGCAGCAGTTCACCATTATCTCAGGCAGAGAGAGGCTTGTTCCTAATGCCTGAAATCCCCTAACTGGGGGCTGCAGGGGCTGAACCCAGAACCTTCTGCATGCAAAGTTGATGTTTTATCACTGATCTGTGGCCCCTTCTGTGCATCCCCTTCACTCCTTGGAAGTTGAATCAGACCATGGGTCCATTATGATAGCAGCTCTCCAAGGTGCTGGGCAGAAGTCTTGCAGGTTTCTACCTGTCCATTTTTTTCCAACTGGAGATGACCAGGGACTGGATCTGGGACCTTTTGCATTGGAAGCACTGCACTATGACCGCTTTCTCCATACTCCACTCCTGGCACCGGGTAACCTGGTTCTCATAGACAGGGATCTTGTAGGATGCTCACCATGTGCATCATCACTGTGTGAAGAACCATCTTGTGTCTTTTATAAGATAAAAGCCTGACTACTCATTACAGTGATAAGTGTTTTGGCAGTCACTTTGGGACTGCCAGTGTAGTCAGCTGCTGCCAAAAATGTCCTCTGCAGCATGTGAAGGTCCCTGGGTGTTACTGATTCAGGCATGAGTGTTACAGATTTATCCCCGCAGATGGGCATGTTCCATTGCTTGCACATGTCATTACACAGGCTGAGCAAACAAAAAAATTCTGAAAAGCAGAGTGACCTGATGAAACTTCTTTAAAAATAAGGGTCCCTTAGAGCTGCATTTTTTCCTCTTAAAATATAGGGAACCTTCAGAAGAATTCCCCAGAGAGATGCCCACAAGGTATCGCTAGAAAATTAGCTCATGGGGGAAAAGCTTGAAGCTTGAAGCATGAAAGGTATTGGTAAGGTTGTGTAGAATGAGCATAGGAGGGCCTGCGTTCAAGGGGAGGAGGTGCATTGATTAGGACCCCTCCTTTCAACCCCCCTCCCATACATAGCAGTATCTGCAGCTGCCCCGTTTCCTTCCTGAGGTTTGTTCTATGCCATTCTCTAATCCTGATAGTCTCATTACTGATGCCTCTTCTTTTTCCTTCCTGTGCTTCCACCATAACTGACGTTCATTCCCATGACTTGTAAAGTAGCAGTGGCATGAAGGGGAATGAATAAGAGCAAGATGGTAATTTGCTGGGGATGGTTGCAAAAGGGTTTTTTTTTTTTTCGAGATCCTTCATCCTGTTTTGTGGCTCAGTGGTAGAACACCCGCTTTGCATGCAGGAGATTCCTGGCTCAGTTCCCAACTTCTCCAGTTAGTTAAAGCGGTCAGGTAGTAGGTGGTATGGAGGGAAAGTAGAATGGTATAGCCCAGGTGCGGCCAAACCGCCGCACCTTTCACACATATTGTGTGGCTCCCGGCAGGGCAGCTGGAGAAGCGAAGGGGAGGCGTACTTTTTCTCCCTCCCTCCTTTCTGTCTATTTGCTTTCTTTGTTTCTCTCTCTCTCTTTCTTTCTACCTCTTTCATTCTGTCTTTCCAGCTCTCTCTTTCTCTCTCTCTCTCTCTCTCTCTTAGACAAATAAATATCATTAGCAAACAAATAAATATCATTGGACAAATAAATATCATTGGACAAATAAATATCATTATCAGTATATGTTTGTACCCCTTCTGTTTTTATTTTTGGCAGTCTCATTTAATGTTAAGAAAAAAACATGCATGTAATATTTGTTCACATTTTGCGGCTCTCAAACATCTGACATTTTTTTTTCTGTGTAGCTCTTACACTGAGCAAGTTTGGCCACCCCTGGTATAGTCTGATTTCGTCAGATCTTGAGAGCTAAGCAGGGGAAAGGAAGACTCTGCAGAGGAAGGCAATGGCAAGCCATCTCTGCTTCTCACTTGCCTTGAAAACCTCTTCTGGAGTGGCCGTAAGTCGGCTGTGACTTGACAGCACTTTACCCACAGAGGTGGTGTGAAATATAGCTAAGACCCCGGAGAGCCTCTGCCAGTCTGAGTTGGCCAGTAGTCTCAACTGGTATAAGGTGACTTCATGTGATTTGACTTAGAGACTTACATTGGCTTGTACCCTGAATCTAATTTGCATCTGTGTCGAAGGCCCTGCATCGCAGAGAATTAATGGGCTCACACATTGCTTTGCTAGACTGACACATACTTGCTGGGCATGAGCTTTGTGAGCAGGCTTGCACGTATGTAATTGCCACGAAGTGCCAGGCTTTCTCGTTCGCGCGTGTGCTTGGAGAAAGTGGCAGCTTCCCAAGCAGGCGCAATCTGCCTCTCCTCTCCCGACAATGCCCTGTTGGCCTCTCTTCAGTAGATAATTCCACGACTGATCCTTCTCTTGCGCTGCCCCGAAATAATCTCTCTAGCTGTATAAACTTCGGCAATTAAACCAGCTTGCCCCTGCCGGCTGCAGAACTCCCCAAGACACCGCTGGAAGTTCACAGCCGGCGACTCCGTCATTCTGTGTTCGAACCTGTTAATATTTCCTGACGCTTTGCTTCTGGTTGGTGTCATCAGATTTGCTGGGAGTGGTGGTGGCAGTGCCCGCGTTTGCTGTTGCCGTGAACATCACAGTGACAGGTGGCCTTTCTTGCTTTGGGCTATCTCCAAGGAAACGAGTGCGGATCTTTCCACTCGTCTGAGTTAAAATACCATTTAGAATGGGGATAAGGTATGTGCAAAGAAGCCCTCTTGCAGATTGCCCTATGAAGACCAGCTTTATCGGTTTAAATAAGAACAAGAAGGGGAATCTGGCTTTTAACATTTCTGTTTGCCCTTCTCCAGGTTTGGAACGCATGGACTCGCCACGTAACCTTGTGCCAGCGTGGTATAGTGGTTAAGACTGGTGGACTCTAATCTGGAGAATTAAGTTTGATTCCCTGCTCCTCCACATGAGGCCTGCTTGGTGATTTTGGGCCAGTCACAGTTCTCTCAGCCCCACCTGCCTCACAAGGTGCCTGTTGTGGGAAGAAGAAGGGAAGGCAATTGTAGAGTAGGGTAGAGAAAAGAGGGGTATAACAACCAACTCTTCTTCTGGCTCCTTTCCATGTCTGTAACATATAGTAGCTTTGCCCCGTGTCCTGAATGACTCATTCAAGAGGGCCTTCTTTTGGGAGAAAGCCACCTTTCTAAGGTTATATTGTTCCCATTCATGGGCGTCAACTACGGGGGAGCTCGAGGGCTCGAGCCCCCCCCCTGGAAATTTCCCGGGGGGGCTCAGCCCCCCCCCGGCAAAATGGAGCGCCCGCCGGTGGCCAGTCAGCCGGCCATCGCCGCCTCTCCTTCCCCCCCACCCCCGGCCTTCCCTCCTGCCTCCCTGGGGCAGGGGGGGGGAGAGAGGCAGCGACGGCCAGCTGACTGGCCACCGGCGGGCGCTCCATTTTGCTGGGGGTGGCTGAGTCCCCCCCGGGAAATTTCGGTGCGCGAGGCGGAGCGGGAGCCGGGGGCCTGCAAGGGCGACGTGCCGGCCCCCGGCTGCAGGCAGCAGCAGCAGCAATCTGAGGTGAGCAAGGAGAAGGAGGGAGGGGGGCGGGGAGCGCGGCGGGCGGCCAGGCGGGCACGGCCTGGGGGAGGGAAGCGGTGGCGGCGGATCCCTGGGGCGGGGGGAGAGCGGCGGGGACATGGTCCCGAGCGCACGAGAGAGCCCCCGCCCCCCCTGGGGATTTAAAAAGTCTACGCCCCTGTTCCCATTTGCATCTTTCCAGGTGTGTGTGTGCAATAAATTAGACATCCAGATGGACTTTCCTACCACTGGTGCTTCTGCTGTGTGAATAAGTAATTTCCCCCATACTTTTGATGATCAGGAAATGTGATTCTTCTACCTGCATAGTGCATCTATTCCTCCTGTAACTGTTGTGTGGAGAGTTTGCATGAGTGTTAACCTAATTTAAAATATGTGCTGAACAGGACGACTCTTTGCTAAGACCAAGATAGAATAAGCTGCATAGCTGACTGGTTCTGTATGCATTGCCACGTTTAGCTGAAAAAGCAACATTTGCACTGTTAAAACACCCACTGACAGTGTTTCCAACTAGGTAGTGTTTGTAACACTCCAGGAAGCAAGAGAGATGACTTGTCACTCACTTGAACTCAGCTCCCTGTCCATAGGCACAGGCTCTCTTATTCCCTTGTGAACCTGCTTGCTGATTAAAATTGGGATCTGCATGTCCCCACTTTCCCTGGTAAGGTGGATGAATGTCAGAAAAGCGGACTTTTCCATGGTGGTCTCTTAGCCCTGGAGTGCCCTCCCCAAAGCAATCCAGTATCTGACTTTCAGATACCTTGTAAATCCTATCTCCCAGACATTGTTTCCTTCAGTTGTACCATTTGAATGCTTAGAGTTTATTAGCCATTTTGCGCTGAATTATTTTATCATATTTTTATCTCGCTGGCTATAATTTTGTTCCCTCGTTTAAAAGGCTTTTGTGTGCTAGACCTTTGATAGGAGCTGCTTCGAGCATTTTTTCCCACAAGAACCGCAGTTAACAGTCCTCTAAGCAAATAAAGAACTAAACGCTGTCACTCAGAGCTGCTGGAACAACAAGATAACAGACCTCAGGAATGTAGCAGCCCTTGTTTTACAATGGCTACCTGAGTATTTCTTATGCTTTGGGCCCAGCAGAGAACCTGAAAAGGTTTGGAACATCTCTTCTTCATGCCTTGGTCTTTGTGCTGCTCTATGTGGAGCTGCCTTTGAAGCTGTATTGGGAGGTTCACTTTGAACAAAATGCCACAGTGAGACTCTTATGTGGAGTCCAACATTCAGAAAGTGTAATTCCAGGGCTGCATCAACTTCTCAGCCCCACCTACCTCACAGGGTGTCTGTTGTGGGGAGGGGAAGGGAAAGGAGTTTGTAAACCACTCTGAGACTCCAAGAGAATGAAGGTCGGGATATAAATCCAATATCTTCTCTTCTCCTTCATGGGTTACCTGCTTGCTTTTGGGCCTTCTTCAAGGTGCTAGTTATTACCATTAAAGTCTGGACTTCTCATGTTCATCAAAATGTCCCCTCCCAATAAACTCCTAAATACCACTCTTACATTCTTCAGACAGCCTTCTGCTTGCCCTTCTCTGGACTCAGGTGGGTAGCCGTGTTGGTCCGAAGCAGTTGAACAAAGTTTAAGACTTTTTTCTTTCTCTGGACTCTTGGTTCAGCTACAATTATGTTACAGGCTTTTCCTGTGGTAGATCCAGTCCTTTGGAATGGCATACCAGAGTGCGTGCAGGCACCTTCCATTGTTGCATTTAGGAAGACTGATTTATTTCAGAGGGCATTTGATGGAATGTAAACCATTTAGGCAGATCTGGCTGTGTTTCTTTGTTTTTATCTGGTTGGTGCCCTGTGGGTGCCCTTTTAACTTCTTGTTGCTTTTAGATGCTTTGAGTCTAAGGAGATAAGGTGGGGTATAAATTAAAAGAAGTAAATAGGTCCTAAGCATGTTATTTGGAAGTCTTACTGAACAATAATGAGTTTTAAGACTTGGTCATTGGGTAAGATTGCCAGCATCCAGTTGGGAAATCCCTGGAGATTTTGAGGCAGGGCCTGGGGAGGACGGAGTTTGGGGAAGGGAGTAAACTCCACAGAAATGTGCTGCCATAGAGTTCCCCCTCCACACTGTCCATTTTCTCCAGGGGAACGGATTTCTCTGTGGTCTGGAGATCACTTGTGATTCTTGGAGGAATCTAAGTGCCACCTGGAGGTTGGTAACCCAGTCAGTGGGACTCACATTGCTAGGTGGGAAAGGCCGGTGCTAACACTAGAAAGCTCAGCCCGCCGTTGTGATCCTGTTTGAATCTGCAGGAAGCTGATAGGAAGGAGTGAGAGGCTTCAAACAAACCAAGACGCCTTATCAAGCAAGACGTTTAAGTGCAGCTTCCTGTTGTTGTCTCGGCAGTTTCCAGCAATTTTTCGGACCAAAGTGCTGGGTGGAAATGGCTGGACCTGATGTCAGAGAGCTGTTCCTGTAAGGCGGGAGGGGGCATCTTAATGCCATTGTCTCGCTTCCGCCCTCTAGATGCTTGGCCTTGGGAGGCAGGAAATCCCTTCCATCTGAAGGCAGATGGCAAATCCTGCTAGCACTTCCAAGAAGCCCAAGGAGTGCAAGAGAATGTGGCTCATCTGTTCTGCTGCTTGGGAGCCTTCTTAGTTATGGTTATAAGAAGAACTGCCTTATGGTGGGCCAGACTTTGGGTCCATTTTTTTCAGTATCGAGAGGCGTGTATGTGTCAGAAGTCGCATCCGTGGCGACAGGTCTCGCTGGGGTTGTGTTTGCAGAGACGGCTGCCAGTTCCTCATCCATGCTTCTTGTTTAGGAGTAGCCTTTTGCTGTATGGTTGAGGGCTTGCATACAGGAGTTCAACAGTGTGATCCAGGCTTTGAAGGGATAGGTCTTTGAAGGGTGATATCTGCCACTACTTTATTGGTCACCAAGCCAGTGTGCCATGAGTAATAAAGGCTCCTGTGGACCCAAAGTACTAGTCAGCATAGGAAGCTTTGGTATTGCCTCCTTTTAATTGGTCTCCACTAGGGGCATAGGGCAAGTCTTTACATCTGGGTGACTGGATCTTTCAGATACTCTTAGCATGCAGCAGAATTCCCTGCCCTTCCCCCCCAAAAAAGGTGCCCTGCCCTGCCCTGGATAGCCCAGGCAAGCCCCATCTCATCAGATCTTGGAAACTAAGCAGGGCTGATCCTGGCAAGTACTTGGATGGGAGTGCTCCAAGGAATACCAGGGCTGGGACGCAGACACAGGCAATCAAGCCACTTCTCTGAACGTCCTCCATGCCCCAGTAGGAGTTGCCAGAGGTCACTATGACTTCCAGGCACGGGCACACACACACACACACAAATGCAAAAAAGATGGGGTGCCCAGTACACCAGTGTAAGTAAAACACATACAGGATGGCATCTCTATTGAGGGTATTTAGTTCTTGTGAACAAATGAAATGGCCTTCTTCTGAATTAGACCCTTGATCTATCAAGATTAGTATTGTCTATTCTGGTAGTGGCTCTCTAGGGTCTCAGATGCAGGTTTTCCACATCCTTATACCTGATCCTTTAGTCTGCTCTGACTGGCAGCAGTCTCTCTACATCATCTACCACTTGATCCTTTTTTAACTGGAGATGCCAGGAAGCTGACCCTCTGTTTGCAAAGCAGAGGCTCCACCACTGAGCGACAGCATCTCCCTTTTCTTCTTGTGTGCCCCAAATAGTAAGCTGTTTATGTAAGAATAGATTGTGTGTCCAGCTTTAATTGGGGAGTGGGTGTGCATTAGCTATCAGCAATTTGGGGAGTTGGGAGTGTGGGGAGAAATATTTTTTAATGACATGACTGGAAGGACAGCCAATCAGTGCTGTGAGCAGCTGGCTGTTACAGCCAGCCTGAGTAACCATTTTGAGCCTTGTCCCCTGGAGAGGAAAAGTATGTTTGGATTGAACGTGGATTTATGACAGAATGGGTTATATACGGAAATAAATACTCTCTCTTCCAAAGATACTGTTACTGCAAAGGCTCCTCTGAGTTTTCCACTAGTAAGGGAGATGGAGAAGAAACAGGTTTCAGAATACATCCTGTGTAGACCTGCCTTTTGAAGAGGTTTTTTTAAAACCTGATCCAGTGCCCTTAAAACTGTCCTCAGAAGGGCTAAAGAGGATTAAAACACTAGCATGTGCAAAATTGGTTTTAGGATGAAGATTGACACCAATTCGGGGGACAAAGTAATTGAAAGAGCACGAACAACAGATGGGAAGATGGCAGTGAATATTTCCCACCTCAGTAGCCCAAGCTAGCCTGATGTTGTCAGATCTTGGAAGCTAAGCAGGGTCAACCCTGCTTAGTACTTGGATGGGAGACCACCAAGGAAGTCCAAGGTTGCTACGCAGAGGAAGGCCATGGCAAACCATCTCTGAACATCTCTTGAATCCACCAGACTGCCATAAGTCAGCTGTGACTCGATGGCACTCACCACCACCACCACCTAAAATATGTTCCTGTCTCCTGAAATGCTGTCTGTTCCCCATCACTTTTCTCACTGTGTAGCCTGTTTTCAAACTCTGAACCCCTCTGGGAGAAAAATTATTGGGGGGGGGGAATAGTTTCAGTGGAGAAAGTATTGTTGGGGAAAGCAACAATTTGTTCTGAAAATCAGCCCATCCCATTTCGTAGGCTGCTCCAACACACAGTTCTGTCATGCTTGATTCAGGTTCATTTGTGCGCAAAACCCTTCTTCACGGGCCCACCTGACTGGCAGCATTTCCAGTTCTGATCAAAAGGACGTAACTAGAGTAAATAGTATTAATAACCCACAGATCTTTCATCAGACTCACTCTCTGTGTAATTTTTGTTAAGATTCACACTGCAGTAACTCTGCCCGTGTGGTTTGCCCTCCATGAAAGCTGTGGTTGGCCATTACATGAAGCAGAATGCTGGATTAGCTGGGCCGCTGGTCATCTCCAGCAGGGCTGCTTCTATGTTCATAACCCTTCTGCAAAGGATTGTACTGTAAGGAAAGTGATTGAACATCAAGAGGTTGCAGGGAAGGGAGCTGAGCCTTCAGCTGAGCCTCCTTCTCTGCTTTCTTTGCGCTGAGCGGCTCTTGCCTTCCTGCTCTTGGGTGGGGGGCTGGCTCCACTGCCTCTATCCTCCAGTTTGAGCCCCTCAGCTGCTTCCGCACAAGGATTTCCCCCCTGCATGAAAAGCAGGAAGTCCATGAATAAAACATGATGTCATAGTCATTCTGTTTTCCTTTACCCAAAGAAAACCAGCACCTGCTCATCTCTGGTTTAAGGGGTCTGCAGGTTGCTTAAGGGCATCACCTCTATAGGGGAGGGGTGCTGGAGTTAAACTTTGCTTTCAAAATGGAGGGAAGTAACTTGCTCCTCTCCTCCCAATTTCCAGCCCCTTTAAAGGGATTTCCCCCATCATTCTGCTGAGCCATGGTGTAGCATCACTCTACAGCTCATCAGAGAAAGGGGACGTTCAGGGTCATTCAGGTGGATGGCATGATTGCTGCCATGATGTGGGAAGGGAAGAAGCTATGGTAGCCAGCTCTGGGTTGGGAAAAATCTGGAGGTTTGGGGGTGGAGCCTGGGGAGGGTGGAGTTTGGGATGAGGAAGGGACCTTAGCAGGGTATAGCTGCCATAGAGTCTACCTTCCAAAGCAGCCATTTTCTCCAGGGGAACTAATCTCTGTCATCTGGAGGTCAGTTGTAATTCCAGGAGATCTTCAGGCCCCACCTGGAGACTGGGAACCCTAGAAGGAGCTGGGGGGAAAGCAATGAGTGGAATAGGATTGGTTGTGTGGACTGGACACCATTCCTACCTGTTCCCATGTTGCTTGCTGCTGTATCCATGGTGGGTGGGGGTGAATTTTCACATCCCCATGTAGAAACATACTTAGTCCAGGGGTTCAGGTGAAAATAGGAGGTGGAAAGAAATATCTATATGTAGATTAAACTTGCAGGACAACACTGCCCCCAAATCAGTGACCCAATAAGTGGAGCATGAGGTATCCCTAGAAGTTCTGAAATCATTCCCAGTCCTGGGGTTACATTCTCACTGACCAACTGTTACTGCCTAGGAAGGAAAAGGATCTGATTGTTTCACACACTGCGAGGGACGTTGTGCTCTGTCGATGTGGTTTGCTCCATCTGTGATGCCCGGGGCAATTCCTTCACCCTAAAAAGGGGGCTTGTCTTTCACTCACAAAAGCAGCATTCTGAGCCCGAATGCTGTTTGGAAAAGGAGCCAACTACCATGGGTCATCTCAAGCGCTGAATTTGGCCTTACCCAGCTGCCAGATTAAAGACATGCACATGTGCACACATAACTGTGTGATGGGAAAGCACCTCGCAAAAGACAGCAAAAGCCTACCTATTTCCCCCTTCATTAGTAGTGGTAAAACAGTAAACCCCTGCAAACTGAGATTTGTGCCGAGAATCCGAGGGAGCTGGTGCATTAAAATTCATTAGACAACTGGTTTCTGGTCACTAGCTCCTGTACACAGGGCCTCACATTTAATAGACTACATTTCTGAGGCTAACCAATGTTGCTGTCATATTATTTATGGGATTTAGGCAAGGAGCATGCAGTGGGCAAAGTCTGAAGGATGTATGGAAATTCTCCTAACCTTGTGGGCAATTCTCTCTTCTTTCTGCCATATTCAGTGGTATCACAATGTCAGGAAGATGCAGGATGTTCCCGGAGCATCCAATCTCGGCTGATGTTTTGCCCCGCAGCTTCCGCATCCCGTTCGGATCAGTAAGAATCGAGCCCATCACTTTCAAGAGCAGTTAACTTCCATCTGAAATGCCGGTTGGGGCCGTTGCAATTAAGTCATTAAGAGCTCACAACAGAGAAGCTTTGGCTGTTTTCTGCCTGGGAAGAGGGTAATAGCACAGCCCTCCCTTTTGAGAAGAGCCCAGCCCATTTCTGGGAAAATGTACAGAATGTAACTGCAGAAAAGTTGGATCACGCCAAAGGTCTACTTGGTCTTTGTCCACCATCCTGTTTCTCGCGGCGGCTCGCCAGTTACTTCTGGGAAGCCCACAAAGAGGGTGTAAAAGCCAGTAGCCATCTTCTATTTTGCCCTCTAGCAACTGCCATTTAAAGGTACACCACCTCTGAACATGGAGGCTCCCTTTTAGCCATCCCAGCTGATGATCATTGTTAGACCTGCCCTCCATGACTTTGTCTGATTCCAGTTTCTAAAGTTAATTGAAGCCATTAACCATCACCACATCCTGTGGCTCTGAATTGCAGAAGTTGTGCGAAAATGTAATTCTGTGCACTATACTGAATCTCCTGCCCATCAGTTGCACGGCATGACCTCAAGTCCTAGTGATCTGGGTGAGGGAGAAGAGGGGTGTGTGTGGGAAATCTTCCATTTTCTCTGCAACATGCATAATTACTATACGCTATTAAGTTTAATAAACCTCTATCCCCAATAGGGGATGCATGTTGATCACCATCAAAACACTTAAGAGGATGTCAAAAAGAACAGCAGCTGTGGTTGAGCTGTGGTTGACTATATCCATTGAAAGGAAGGATAATAGATTTATCAGAGGATCAGTAAATGCTTGCTTGCCACAGACTAGGCTTGGGGGGGGGGGGGAGATAGTCCCACAAATCAAAGGCAACACTGCAAATTTCCATGCCCTGTGTGAGGGATGGGGGGGTTATGTTGCTGCTGTCCCTCTCATTCCCCCTTTTAAAAAAAGCTGAATGATGTTTCTCAGTGGGGTTTCTGAGTCTAATTCAAGATGCCTGTGCTGACCTTAAAAGCTCTGAATGGCCTAATGGCACAAATGTCTGCCCTCATATGTAACCTCCTTGTGTTGTCAAAGTTTCTGGGGAAGTCTCTGCATGCTGCCATCTTTGGAGGTTAGAAGGGTGGCCCCCAATAAAAGAGCTTTTTCTGGCCTGATGCAAAATTCCTTCTCAGGAGAGGGATTGCCAGCCGGCAGGACGGGGCCTAGAGGTCTCCCAGTATTAAGACCTTATCTCCAGATGACAGAGCTCAGGTCACCTGGAGAAAATGGCTGCTTTGGAGGGTGGACTCTTTGGCACTATACCTGCCGAGGTCCCTCTCCTCTCCAAACCCCGCTGTCCCCAGACTCCACCCCACAAATCTCTAAATATTTTCAAGCCCAGAGCTGGCAACCCGACTGAAGAGGATTATTTGGCCCAATAACAGTGTTCCCTGAAAGACATATGGAGACATCTTTCAAAAATAACCTGCTATGGTCTGATGTAATTTTAATTAGTGCTTTTAATGTTATATTTTAATATCATGCCATCAGTCCTTAAAGTTCTTAACAGCCTCACACCTGGGGCTTTTTTTGTAGAAAAAGCCCAGCAAGACCTCATTAGCATAATAGGCCTCACCCAACAGCAGAAATGCATTAGCATATTAGGCCACACCCCTGACAGTGCAGCTCCCTCCCAGGATCGGCTTCCACAGGTGCCCTGAGCCTTGTGAGGTGCATGGGGAACCCAAGGGAAGGAAGGTAGTTTCTGGATTGGCTTCCCCACACACCTCGAGGCTTCCCCACACACCTCGAGCTACCTTCCCTCCCTGGATCAGCTTGGCTTCCCCAGGTGCCCCACAGCTTGTGAGGCACCTGGGGAGCCCAAGGGGGGGGGCTGTAGGCGTGGCCAACTCGGAAGTTAGCTGGAACTCCGTTCCTGTGCGTTCCTGCCCAAAAATAGCCCTGTCACTCTTCTTTCTCATCCACTCTTCTTTCTCATCCTGTTTCCAGATATTTTTTTTTTGCTCTTCCAGCTGTACCACCCTCAGCTGCCTCAGAATCTACTGCTCCTTCACACAGTAGATGAATAGCTGTGTCCTGTCATCCTCCAAGAATTTATATTGCATCTCTTGTCCTAAGAACTTCTCAGAGTTTGACCTGGTATAGCACAGAGGCTTAAGTGATCTGGGAGGTCCTTGACCATCTCCTAAAGACGAATGCTTTTCTTCTCTTTTCTTTCTGGAGAGGGAAAAGCCTGGCTCCCACAGTGTATTTGCTGTGCTATAAACTGAAAACCTAGAATGGGATTTGAAAGAAAAGAATGATGAAAAGACTAAAGGGAACCAACCAGGGGCATCGAGTTTTAAAAATCCCGGGGGGGTGGGGGCTCTTCCGTGTGTGCGCGCTTTGCACGCGTGCCAGCCAGGACCATGTCCCTGCCGCCGCCTCCCCCCCCACCTGACCACTTCTGCTTCTGTCCCTTCCTCCATCCGTCCAGGGGCCAGCTGGGCATTTGCTTAGCTGGCCCCTGGACGGATGGAGGGAGGGACGGAGTGGCCAGGCCGGGGGGGGGGGGAAGAGAGAGAGACAGTGGCAGCCCTAGGAAGGGCCCGGGGAGGCACGGCAGAGGGCGCGCCGTTTTCCCGGGGGGACTCAGTCCCCTCTGGGAAATTTGGGGGGGGGGGGCTCGAGCCCCCCCATAGTTGACGCCTATGGAACCAACTGTCTACAGAATCTTTTGGAGACTGGATAAGAAGAGTGTAGTATCAGGATATAAAATCTGAGGAAGAGATCTCACTTGTTTAATTGGCTGAGCAAAGTGAAATTGTCAGCTTAACCGACACGCTTGTCATTCTCTGTGACCAAATATCTTCCTTGGGAACTGTGGGATTTTTGTGGAGTTTTTTCACCACAAAAAGGTGTTATTTTGGGAGAACACAAGGTTTTCTCTAGAAGAAAATGGTGGATGATCGCAGCTTTGAAATTGGGCCTCTCTCTGTGGTGGGTTGGGGAGATACAAGCAGGCACTAATACATTTTTGGCGGGAAAAGCCCCCACTCAGTACAGTGTCACTGTCCTCTTGATGGTAGCTTAATAAGACTTTTAGGAGTACTTGAGGACTATTGTTTATACCACACCTCTCCGATACATACTGAGCACCGTGAACAGAGAGGCCAGAGAGAGATTTCGGTGTTGGTCTGCAAGTACCCAGTTCTTTTTAATATTTGCCACCCAAGTAAACAAGCTGAAACAATTGCTTGCTGGGCAGAGCGGTGGGGAAGAAATGGGCTGGGGCTAGGAGCTTGTCAGAGTGCGCACGTGCAGAAAACCATTTGTAGAAAGAGTAGTTGATGCAACCCGTGAATAGGGCAACAGACAGGCAACTGAAAAACCAGCTCCCTGCTTGGTGAAAAGAGTGTGTGCCAAACTGGTGAGTGTTTGAGCATCCCTAATCTCAGGTAGAAGGGGACAGGACAGATCTTCCTCAGCCTGAGACCCCCAGAGAGCCCACCAGGTAAATCAGTGTTCTGACCTAGTGTTGGGTACCTTCCTGAGTATGTGAAATGGCAGCGGATCGTTTTCCCCAGTGTGATACTGTGAGCCTGGTCCTTGCCTTCTCTTGGTAAGAGGCCGGAGAAGCGTTACACATCGTGATAGAGACGAGATGAACACTTTTGTTATTGGGTCTGGGGGGTTTTTTTTGGGGGGGGGGGAGGTGTTTCTAAATGTTTTTTTTTAAAAAAAATAGGGGCATTCTCTTCCTCCCCTCATTTTGAACCAGCAGTATGAGAGGTTGGGGGTGGAATCCGGTATACACTTTTGGAGCACAATTCTTTTTTCCTCGTGCTTGAATGCCAGCTTGACCCCCGCAAAGCCTTTTGGGGGCAGGAGGGAAAAAATAGGTAGAATGCATTGTAATATAGGATCTGAAGTGAGGCCTCTTAAACATTGCCCTTTACTCATAAGGTGCTCTGGGAGCAGAGGACAGGCGCCATGTGGTGTGTTTGAGACTGTTTGTACAGAGCCCCTGCTAGCTATCGTGAGCAGCATGTTTCTTGGGTCGATACTTGCTGCTGTCTGACGACAGGATATCGCAGCGGTTATGCTTTGGAAATAGCTGATGTAAAACGCTTTGGCATCAAGAATGTTTTGCGCTCAGAGTTCAGAGAACAGTTGCCCTCTTCTGGCATGTTTTTTTTAAAATTAATCAGCTTTCTCAGTCCCAAAATAGAAATACTAATGAGAGAGGGTAGCAGCTTTCATGAGTTTGGTGTGTGTGGGTTTGGGTTTTTTTTAATGAAGCGCATCTCTCTCCAAACGCAGAGTGTCTGAACATGACGCACAGGGAATAATTTCACAGATCAAACCTGGCTTCACCTGCCATTTTCGAAGGTTCGTGCACGCAGCCTGTTCAGGAGGCATGCCAAACATTCCCACTTCAGCTGTTGCATTCTTTTCCCCTGTCTGAAACGTGTAAAATTTTTCTCTGGTAATCTTCCAAAAATGGTTTTCTTAAAAGAAATTCTACAATGATCATGGGGATGAGAAGCTGCAAGAGTTGATGTGAGGTAAAGGGACAGTTAAATGTGGGTGGGGGGGATGTGATGTCGAAGCCCTTGGCAACAGAGCCGCTAGATAACATGCATCGCCATCATGAGCATCTTGCAGCGCACGTCTCCTTTGGACTGTTTTTTTTGCACCCTCAGCAGGATATTCAGGTTTTCCCACTTCCCATAAATCCGTACTGCATCCCAGATTCCATCCTTGTCTTCACCTTTGGAGTCTGTGCATACACATTTTTTAAAAAAATGTCATTGACTTTCAAACAGTCCCCTGTATGGTTGCTGGTCATCCCAGACAACTAGTCAGAGAACTTTTATGCCATACCAGCTCCAGTTTGATGTAGTGGTTAAGCGTGCGGACTCTAATCTGGGAGAACCGGGTTTGATTGCCCACCCCTCCACTTGCAGCTGCTGGGGTGACCTTGGGCAAGCCATAGTTCTGTCAGAGCAGTTCTCTCAGATCTCTCTCAGCCCCACCTACCTCACAGGCAGTGTTCCCTCTAAGCCGAGTTAGTGTGAGCTAGCTCACAGTTTTTTAGACTCTGGCTCACACATCTTTGTCTTAGCTCAGGAAGGATGGTTCCAGAGCAAACTCATTGATGCAGCAGCCAAATCACTCACTCACAACTTTAATGCCAGTAGCTCACAAAGTAAAAATTTTTGCTCACAGGGCTCCATAGCTTAGAGGGAGTGTTGCTCACAGGGCGTCTGTTGTGGGGAGGGGAAGGGAAAGGAGTTTGTAAGCTGCTCTGAGACTCTGAGTGAAGGGCGGGGTATAAATCCAGTCTCCATCTCCTCCTCCTCCTCTGCTTCAGCAGAGTCAAGGTAATGAGAGAGCCAAACTACCCATTAGCCACATGGTGCTCTTGAACAGCTGTGTGCCAGCAGTTCCCTTTTGAAACCTCTTTTATGTACCTCCTTTAGCTTACACTGTTCTCCTCCCCTCCAGTTCTCCTCACAACAGCCCTGTAGGTGGGACTGCCAACTCTGGGTTGGGAATTTCTGGGAGATTTGGGGGTGGAGCCTGAGGAGGGCAGGGTCTGGGGAGAGGAAGGACTTCCGTGCGGTATAATACCATACAGCCCGCTCTCCAAAGCAGCTGTTTCCTCCAGGGGAACTGATCTCAGTAGCCTGGAGAGCATGTGAAATTCCTGGAGATTGGCAACCCATACCTGTGAGGTAGGTCAGGCTGAGAGTGTGTGATTGGCTCAAGGTCACCCAGCAATTTTCCATGGTAGAGTGGGGATTCGCAGTTGGGTCTCCCGGATCCTAGTCCGACACTTCAACCACTACAGCACACTAGTTCTCAGGCACCGAAGGTTTGAATTTAAATCAGTTCTGCAGGAAAAGTTGGATTAACCTTTCCACCCACAAACTGTTTTGCTGACCTAATATTTGCCTGGGGAGCCACTATATACCCTTTTAGGGAAACTTGTGAAATACTGTAGAAAAGCATAAGAGTTCAGTAGCACCTTAAATACTAACGACACTTGTGGTAGGGTAGGAGCTTTCGTGGGTCACTGCTCACTTCTCCAGATACCGTCAGTTTCATGGCATAACCTCAAGTCCTAGTGATGTGGGTGAGAGAGAAGGAAATGGTGAAAAATGCTGATTGTATATACAAACTTTTCCCAAGGGACAAACAGCAGCTCTCCAGGGTCATGTCAAGCAGGGAAAGTGGTTATCAGTTGCTGATCCAGAAATCTGTTCTATCATAGGGGGATAATAATACGTAACTTAAAGGGTTATTGTAAGGCAGAGATACTGCTACAGTGGCTTGGGAGCCACATGTGGCTCTTTGACAGTGCCATCTGTGGTTCTGCAGTAGCTTCCGTATTTAATCCTTATAAGGTTGGCTCTTCTAGTTGTCAAACCATTGTCCCATCTCCAATATGCCACATTTGACTGACATAGGTTGGGGCAGGCAAGTGAACTAGGACACATTTTGTGAGCTGGTCGTGTTGTATGGAGTGGGGAAGTTTTGTCATTGTGGGTGATGGCATGGGTGTACGCCAATAGGTTCCTCTGTATTCTGTTGCTTGAAATGGAGCCAAAACAGAAAGGCTTCCTCAAGGGGGAATTGCTGGATCACCTGTACTAAATAAGGAACAGCTCGTGTGTGTGTGTGTGTGTGTGTGTGTGTGTGTGTGTTACTCCAAAGGCTTTGTCTCGAGAAGGCTCTTATTCTTCACCTGTGGGCACATTCTGTAGCATACCAAATTGAATGATTAATCCAGCCCTGTTCTTGGTAGTGAGGATGCTGTATGGGGCCACGTGAGTTGCAACCTAATTAAACGCTTCCGGGAAAGGCTGTAGATCCTAGCATCTGGGTGGCAGTTATGATATCGATCTCTCCCTCTGTTTCCGCAGGTCTTTCTTCTGCAGTGTTGGACGTCCACGTGGGACAGACCTCTGTGGTTTCCATCAAAGGGCAGCAGGCCATCCTGCCGGTCTGGTATACATCCATCTCGAATAGCAGGCCTTTTGTCTCCTGGCTTCTTGAAAGACATGGACCTAGAAAGCATCTCCAGGTAAAGACACAGCAAGAGTTTTGCTGATGTTTGGAAAGCTAAGCCCCATGCCCTAAGTTTTCTCTGAATGGCTCTGGACCCACCCTGCCATGGCATGACACTTACATGATATATAAAAAAGATACTGTCCTTTTCAGTAAGAATCTTCACAAGAAATAAAGCCTTAAAGAGAATCAAGATAGGGGATTCTACCCAACATTTCCCCCTTGCCCCCTTAAAACTTTCAGAGCTGCTTCTGAATCTGCCTGTGAATTTGGGAGTTTCAAATTCCCTAGTCTTGTTTCTGAAATGGAATTAATGCATTCGCTGCCCGCCTCTGTTGCATTTTTAAAAAATTTCCAATTTTTATACAGAGCACTTGCAGTGCATGTGCAACATCAGTTGGTCTGGATCTTCCACCCTCCACATGAGCAATGAGCACTGATAAAACCCTTTGAAAGCAACTTTAATGGGTTCACATCAAGGTTTTTTTGCACGTGGTGTTCTTCTCAGTGTACAAGAGCACATGCGTGCATCATGTAAAACATTGCAAAGAAGGACCTTGATAATGAACCCATCAAAATTTGCCTTTATAAAGTGTTCCGCCATTGTGCCACGGGCATATTGGTAATGTGGGCGGGAGAAGATGCAGCAAATAGTGTACGCTCCAAACCTGGAATGGATTTGGAAATCTTCCTATTTGAAACTGAACTGAAGTTCCAGAGGAGTGGAATGCAAACAGGATTAAGATTCCAGAACTCTAAAAGGAACAGACTGGAAAATCTGCTCATTCCTCATGCGTTTCCTGATTGCGGCATATAGTTGGCATGTAGTGAGCCAAAGTGCGATTTTCATTCTTCCATTGTCCTTTCTAAACATGGCATTTGTGCAAATGACACAAAACCGTTGGGTGTGGGTTGTGCTTCCTCTTTGCCCGCCGCTCTCAAATGGGTCGCTGAATCCTGTCATGCCGTTTTGTGAATCATTTACTTGTACGGACATTGCACCAGCCTGATTAGCCCGAGCCTGTCAGAACTTGGAAGCTAAGCAGGGGTTAGTCCTGGTTAGTACTAGGATGGAAGACCACCAAGGAAGATGGGGGCTGCTATGCAGATGCGTGGAACACCCTTGGATGCAGTTGCCATGAATCAGTTGCAACTCAACAACACTTCCTTCTTTGTGGATGTTACAAGCTCCAAAATGTGTGTGCAAATGTTTGTGATTCCACAGGGTTTATTGAGGGTGCGTTTGGCAGAATGGCTGGTGGGATATTTCGACAGATTAGTGGGAAATCCTAGAGAAACACATTGGGCTCTCCCTTCCCAGACTCATTTGCTATTCTGGAAAGATTTTTGCTGATCTCTGACTTCTCCTTTCTCCTGCATTCTAGTAATCTGCACAGTTTTACTGGGCTGGAGTCTTACTGGTATGGAATGTTAGTTTCTTGGTATACCACTTAGATTTTTTGAAAGGGTTTTCACTTTTTTGTGTATACGTGTGATTGTGCATAAACAGCTCTGGGCAAAAGGACCAGGCTTGGTCCTCAGTTTCCCATCTTACTTTAACTGGTAGGTTCCAAAAACTTGTACTCATGTGTGGAGGATTCCCAGCTGGCAGGCTCTTAAAAATCATCTGAAATACAAGAGCATTTCAGACGCACATTAAGAACCTGTCAGCTGTTCAACAGAAACCATTTCCCTGCAAGTATAATTGGGATGATCTGAAGGATTCTTCTGGGGGGAGAGGGAGTTTCTGTGTGCAAAGTTAAATCTGCAGGGGGAAAACAGATTCCCTATATTATGATGCTTAACATTTATGTAATACTTGAGAGTGTTCAGAGAGCTTTGCAGCCGTTGTCTTGGTAACCCTCACAACAACCCTGTAAAGTAGTTCCAAGGATGTCAGGGCAGCCAGAGGATTCTCCATTCTGAATTCTACCCTCACAGCAACCCTGTGCGGTAGGTTAGGTTGGACAGGACAGGGCACCCAGTGAACTTCATGACTGAGGAGGGCTTTGGACCCCAGGCTCCCCAGACCTAGTCTGACACAGTACTGTCTACCCAGCTCTCCCTGACCTTCCTGCCCAGCTGCCTGAACTACTTTTGAGTGGAGACAGTGGGGGCTGAACCTGGGACCTTTTGCTTGCAAAACTTGTGCTTTACCACTGAGCTATAATCCTTCCCCACGTTTATATGCATGTTCATCAGTTGATGACTGCACTGCACCTTCTTTTCAGTGTACAACAACCATTGTACAACCCCACGGGATAAGCTTTCCTAGGTTCCTGGGTCACCCCAAACCCAATATGGTCCAGTGGAGGCAGTTTCAAAGGTAAAGGTAAAGGTTTCCCTTGCTCGAAAGCTAGTCAAATCCTTCTTTTGGGGGTGGTGCTCATCTCTGTTTCCTAGCCGAAGAGCCAGCGCTGTCCAAAGACTTTTTCCATGGTCATGTGGCCGGCATGACTAGATGCTGAGGTGCATGGAATGCTGTTACCTTCCCACCAAAGCCATACTTATTTATCTGCTTGCAGTTTCTTGCTTTCAAACTGCTAGGTTGGCAGGAGCTGGGGCCAGAGATGGGAGCTCACTCTGCCATGTGGCACTCGAATCTCGAACTGCCAAGCTACCGATCTTCCGGTCTGCAACTCAGTGTCTTAACCACTGAGCCACTGCGGCCTACCATGGGCCAAAATGGGCATAACAGATATTGAAGAATTCTGTCAAGTCAGTAAAAGGCAAATTGGATGCATAGCCACACTTCAGATGGGGGCCATGCGGAAAGGGATTTAACCCTGCTTAGGGGGGTGAAGGGTTAAATCCCCTCTCCCATCCCCTTGCCGGCACATGGGCCCTGATCTGAACTGGGCCTGCTATTTTTGGCCACTGTGTGACAGAGTGTTGGACTGGATGGGCCATTGGCCTGATCCAATATTGGCTTCTCTCATGTTCTTATGTGTGCGACATTTTTCCAGACTGAGGAAGATCACTGATCTTCATCATGTCAGTTTTGTGTCTCTGGCGGTCGCAAGTCATTGAGAGGATGAGTGTATGTCGGCCCAAGCACAGATGCTGCCTTTGGGTTGTAAAATGCTATATTTAGTACTTTTTAAAAATTCTGCCCTTCTGCCAAAGAAACTCAAGGCAGCATGCACTGTTCCCCCTTGCTCCACTTAACCTCACAGGAATGCTGCGAAATAGGTTAGGCTGGGAGGGAGAGGACGGCTGGCAGGGTTCCCTCTAAGCTGAGTTAGTGGGAGCTAGTTCAGTTTTTTAGCCTCCGGCTCACACTCTTTTTTGTCTTCACTCAGGGAGGATGGCTCCAGAGCAAACTAATTCAGACAGTAGCCAAATCGCTGGCTCACAACTTTAATACCAGTAGCTCAGAAAGTAGGATTTTTGCTCACAGGACTCCACAGCTTAGAGGGAGTATTCGCAGCTGGCTCAAGGTCACCCATTGAGCTTCCTAGCTGAGTGGGGATTCGAACCCACGTCTCCACGGTCCTCATCAAACACCTCTAACCACTGCATCACTTTGGCGGCTTAAGTACTTGCGTAAGGAAGGCAGGACAGAACTTCCAAGGCACCCCACGCTGGAGTTGTCGAGCAGCCGAAAGCCTCTTGCTGTTCTGCCATCTGCTCCTCTTGATTTCCCTGTGTGGAAGACTTTCCCACACATACAAAGGAGCTTCTGTTAGAGAGCAGCTCAGCTGCGAGGTGTGTAAATCTAGCTAGGAAGGCAACAATAGAGTATCCCGTTACTGGTAGGGAGAGGCCAGGGCAGTGACTGGGTCTCCCAAGGAGACCTGGATTTGAAGAAGAGATCTTGGAAGCTGGGTGCAGGAGAACACTGCCTTCAGCCTGGTTGTCTGTAAACCACCACCCCCGTCCTCCCTGTTCAGTGCCCAGGTTCTTGGGGCCAAACCACATGAGGGGCTGGTCTCCAGATGTGGAAATGAGCTGCAGAAAGCAGGAGGAGGAGGCCCTGATCTGAATCAAGGCTGTGGCACTGGGAAAGGGGAAAGGGCTGACTTTTTGTCCTCCCCTGTGGCATTTCCTGGATTGGAAATGCCACCCTCCCTTGAGCTGGTGTCCAGGAGAGAGAAACGATGGGCACAATATGGGTACTTGTCTCCCCCCCCCCAGGGCTTAAAGTAGCCTGGCAGGGGGTTCCTTTCCAATCTGAGGAATGGTATGAGAGATGCAGTCTCCTCTATTCCCCAGTGCCATCATTCCAGTCCATATCCCACCCAGCAGAGCCAGTTTGGTGTAGTGGTTAGGAGCACGGACTCTACTCTGGGAGAACTGGGTTTGATTCCCCACTCCTCCCCAAGCAGCTGCTGGTGTGATCTTGGGTCAGTCACAAGTTCTCTCAGAGGTGTTCTCTCAGGGGCAGTTCTCAAGAGAGCTCTCTCAGCCCCACCTACCTCACAGGGTGTCTGTTGTGGGGAGGGGAAGGGAAAAGGATTGTAAGTCACTCTGAGACTCCTTCGGGTAGTGAAGGGTGGGGTATAAATCCAATCTCCTCCTCCTCCTCCTTAGCCCCTCTATGGCTATGTTTCCAGCTTAGTTGCATGCTGAATGATCTGAACACGGATCCCCCTAGTTACATGTGGTTTGGCCCGTGTGTTGCAGAGGCTGGTTACCTGTGTCTAGGCTTCATTACAGGGATGTGAGCCAATCCCCTGACTTGTGCCTTCAAAGCAGCCAAAGGGGGAACTAAAAAAAGAAATCCCCACCCACAGAAAACTTTGTCTGGGGCTAAGGGCCAGTGGGTCCCATTGATGGGTCCCATTGATACGGGATGAACAGCTGAAGGGGTGACTTCAGCCACACGCCTACCCTGCTTTCTCGAGACACGTCTTTGCCTCTGAAGAGCTCACCCGCATCCGGCGTGTGAAAATCTGAAGTGTTTACTGCTGTTGCCGTGGCAATCTAGCATCCTCCGTATGATGTGCTAGACTTATCACTGCATCAAGTGAGGAACGGGGCTGTCGGAGTGTTGGAAGAGCTAAGCAACATGTACTTCTGGTGCAGCTCTCCAAAACGGTAAGGAAGAGAAGACCGAGATCCAAGCTAATGGGACTTGGGCTCCCAATTGTAGCATCTTTCTGGTCTCCAGGAAAAGCAGGTGGTGCTTTGTCCTTGACCTGGATAGCCTAAGTTAGCCTGTTCTTGGAATCTGAGCAGAGTCAGCCCTAGTTAGTACTTGGGTGGGAGACCAGCAAGGAAGCTCAGCCTCCAAGGAAGTTTAGCAGGGTCAGTCCTGATAAGTACTTGGAGACCACCAAGAAAGTCCAGGGTTGCTGTGTGGAGGAAGGCAATGGAAAACCACCTCTGCATATCTAAACCCTATGGATAGATTTCAGTGGGCAGCTGTGTTGGTCTGAAGCAGCAGAACAAAGTTTAGTCAAGTGGCACCTTTAAGACCAACAAAGTAATAAATATTACAGGATAAAACTTTGTTGGTCTTAAAGATCCCACTGAACTTAAACCCTATGGAGTTGCCATAAGTTGGCTGCAACTTGATGGCCGAAGAAGGCATTCCAGGCACGATGGCGTAGACATGCTCAAACATCTCCAGTTACAAGAGAATTGTGTCAGGAGCCTTGCCCACATTTTTACATTGTGCAAGTTTCATTTAGGGTTGATTGGTTGGTTTGCATCTGGATGTATTAAGCCGATTGGATTTCTAGTTGCTGGGGTGTGGTTGACTCAGTTCACGCTTGTCTGTTTTTTAGGTACTGACGTACATAGAAGGAAAGTCAAAAGTAGAGATGTATCTCAAGCATCGGGTGGGCTTTCTGTACCCCATGCCTTCATCTAACGTCTCTATTGTAATTAATAATACTCAAGAAGAGGACTCCGGGCAATACATGTGCTCAGTCAACCTTGCAGACGAAAGCTCGGCAGATGGGAGAAACATCGGACTCATCAACCTTACTGTTCTGGGTAAATTGAGCAGTTGCTTGTCACTTGGTTGGGGATCTAGGGCTTTCCCCTAATAACTACTCCAGTGATTATTGACTCAGCTTTCGTATTAAAGGGCCAGGAAGAGCATTCTGAGATTTAGGTCAACCTTAACATGGGAAGAGGGTAATACTCAACAAGTGGAGCTTACTTATTCCTACTAAATAGATACAGAATAAAGCATACTGGGGAAGTCCAGCATATTTTGACCTAGAATAGAGAGAAAGGTTTTACCTGCAACATCACAAGAATGCTCAGCTAGACTGGTGGGTTCACATGAACACCCAAAGCTGCCTTAAACTGAGTTCAGACCATTGGTCCATCAGAGCTAAGTACTGTCTACCTAGACTGGCAGTGATTCTCCAGGGTCTGTGGCAGAGGACTTTCTCATCATCTACGGCCTGATCATTTAAACTGGAGATGAACCTAAATGGAACTTCCATATTCAGAGGCAGTGTCTTGCTTGTAGGCTTCTAGAAGCATCTAGCTGGCCACTGCATGAAACAGGATGCTGGACTAGAAGGCCAATAGTCTGCAACCTATGGTTCCTTAAAAAATAAAAACCCCAGTCTTTAAGCTAAGGTATATCAGAAAGGTCAATGGATTGGTCAGCTAACCAGATAGAGTTGAATAGTTTCCAGGATTCCTAATGCAAACCATGCACAGATTTATGCCAGAGCACTAAAACAGTCCTGCAAGATGGTCCTATTTGTTCTTGTTGTGAGTGGTGCACATCTTGTGTGTGCCACTTGCAATAAAAGCAGGGGTCTGTTGGGGCCAGAGTGAGGCGGAGCGAAGCTCTGCCAGCTCAGGAGTGGCCACTAGGGCAGCCACAGGCCGAATCAGATTCTCTAATCTAATTCAGCCCACTGCCGAATTGCTGCCGAAATTCGGCGGCAACTTTAAAAGCAACTGGAGGGGAGGGGGTTTGAGGGAGAGGCTCCAAACTTGCAGGATAACTGCTAGGGCCTCTTTTCGAAACACCCACCAAGTTTCAAGAAGATTGGACCAGGGGGTCCAATTCTACGGGCCCCCAAACAGGTTGCCCCCATTCCCTCCATTGTTCTCTATGGGAGGAAAAAAGTTATTTTTTCCCACCATAGAGAACAATGGAGGGGATGGGACAACCTGTTTGGGGGCCCATAGAATTGGACCCCCTGGTCCAATCTTCTTGAAACTTGGTGAGTATTTCGAGGAGAGGCGCCAGCAGCTACCCCGCAAGTTTGGAGCCTGTCCCTCAAACCCCCTTTCCTCCAGCTCCTCATATACCCTATGAGTTTTTGCCATTGATTTCAATGGCCCATAGGGTATAATGGGGCTGAAACTGACATTCCCTTTCTGACACACTTCTGGTGATGTCAGGGGACGTGGCATATGCTAATGAGTTATGCTAATGAGCTCCTGCAGCTCTTTTTCTATGGAAGGATCTCTGAATAAAAGACTCACAACAACCAGTATTTGTGCTGCAGAAATGTTTTGGATTAATAAATCAATGGGTTTGAGTTTTATTAATCTCTTGCTCTGAATATTGACTTAGTTTGGCTCTTTAGTTGTAAAAAAATTGCTCTTAATGCTCAGCTTTTCTCTCACCTATCAGCCCCTACTCCAGCTGATAAAAGTACAGGAGCCCTGTCCCCTTATGCATCTCTGCTCTCTTGAATCCTGCTTGTGGTATGGCTGAAGTGCCATAGCATTGTAATTTAAAAACAACAACAGCACCCCAGCAAAAGCTGACAGAGACTGGAGGTGCACCCCTGGCTGCCTTCAATGTGGCCTTCTTGTATTCTACTCCAAAATAAAGCCATAATTACTCCCCAAGTGCACAGACGGCCTATTAATTGCTCAAAGAGGAATGTAAAGCTTCAGAAGAAATGCTATTAGGATTCCAGTGGAAGTGTGCTGGTGGACAGGCTGTATTTTACATGACCACCAATTTTGTTTGGGGTTTGTGGAACAAGCGCCAGTTGTGTTTGTGCCCACTAGATGGCACTGCTGCCAATATTTACCACCATTTCACCCTCAAACTGTAAATCCTTCAGTAACCCCCTCCCCCTCTTCCTCTTGCAGTCCCCCCCTCGTTACCGGTATGTAAAATCCAGGGAAGCGCCCATGTTGGAGGGAACGTTACCATGAGCTGCAAGTCATCGTCTGGCAAGCCCAGTCCAATGTACCACTGGAGGCGCACTGGCCCCACTTTTCAGGTCTTCTTTGCACCCATGCAAGGTAAGAAACGAATTCGCCCGATATAACTGCAAGGTCCACGAATGGATTCTTGGATCTAAACGGAGAGGGCTGAAATGCAGGGCTCCATTGAGGCCGGAGCGAGCCGGAGCGCCGCTCCGGGAGAGAAGGGGCCGGGGGCCCCCGCAAAGGAGCCCCGTCCCGCCCCCAGCCACCTTCTGCGGGGCCGCGGCCGGCCGCCGGCCCCGCAAGCGAGCCCCGTCCGGCCCCCAGTTACCTTCCGCGGGGCCGCGGCAGGCCGCCGGCCCCGCGAGTGAGCCCCGCCCCGCCCCCTGCCATGTTCCGCGGGGCCGCGGCAGGCCGCCGGCCCCGCGAGTGAGCCCCGTCCCGCCCCCTGCCATCTTCCGCGGGGCCGTGGCAGGCCGCCGGCCCCGCGAGTGAGCCCCGTCCCGCCCCCTGCCATCTTCCGCGGGGCCGCGGCAGGCCGCCGGCCCCGCGAGTGAGCCCCGCCCCGCCCCCTGCCATCTTCCGCGGGGCCGCGGCAGGCCGCCGGCCCCGCGAGGGAGCCCTGTCCCGCCCCCAGCCACCTTCCGTGGGGCCGCGGCTGGCCGCCGGCCCCAGGAAAAAAACTCTCCCTCCCCCAGTCACCCCCCCTCCCTCCCCCACTCACCCCACTCCCTGGGCCCAAGGGAGGGAGAAGCCGGGCCTGAGTGGCTTAACACCACTCAGGCCCAAGCAAGGGGGGGGAGGGAAAGCCAGCCCCAGTGTGGGGAGAAGCGCCCCTCCCTTCCTTCCCTCTCTCCCCCCACCTACCTACCTGTTCCTTCCTTCCCCCCTTCCTCCCTCTCTCCCCCCTTCCTTCCTTCCTTTCTTTTCTCTCTCTCCCAACTACCTACCTACCTTACTGTTCCTTTCTTTCTTCCTTCCCCTTTCTTCCTCCCTCCTTCCTTCCTTTCTTTCTTCCTTCCCCCCTCCCTCCTTTTTTTTCTTTCTTTCTTTTCTCTCCCCCACCTACCTACCTTCCTTCCTGTTCCTTTCCTTCTTTCCTTCCCCCTCCCTCCCGTCTGGCCTTCTGACACACTGCCCATGACGTCATTCCGGTGACGTCAGGGGGTGTGGCATATGCAAATGAGTTATGCTAATGAGCTCCTGCACCTCTTTTTTTACGAAAGGACCCCTGCTGAAATGTATTAACAAAGGAGTTTTAAGCAGTGGAAATGGAAACCGGATTGCTAGAGTATGCTTTCCCAAACATGATAGCTGAGCCACATTAATTGTTAATTAAAATCAGAAACACTCTGTCACACCTGAAGAAAGGTTTCCGTTTAGAGCAGGTGGGAAGAATCACTCACACCTGCCTTTTGAGAAGGCAGTTTCTGAGTAGGTTTTAGGTGAATCTTCCTGAGCAGGCGTGAAAATGGATGTTTCCAGGTCCCCCAAAATTGTGAAATTAAACAGGAGTCCAGTTACAGAAATTAACAGGAGTTGAGTTACACCTTAAAGACTTAGCAAGCATAAGCTTTTGTGAGTCAGATCTCACTTGATCAGGTGCACTGGACTGTCCATCCAAAACAGCTAGGCATCTGACAAAACGAGTCTTTAAGATGCCACCAGACTCCAGTTTAATTTTGTCACACCATGAGCTGGTGTGAGCAGAAAGCTGGGGGAAATGGGCCTGTTAGCCTAGATACACCATCCAGTTCTTCCAGTTTGGGGACAGGTGAACAGAACTAGCATTCATAGGCAACGGCATGGAAGACAAGTTGGCTCATTGAGAGCCTTTGCTGGTAACCAATTTGCCTGTAGTCTGGGCATGCCCAATGGTGCCATCGATGCCAAGGCTGCAGGCCAGGAGGCTGCAGCTTTCAAGGTACTTCTGTCACCTTTTGCAGACCTCTCAAAGGGGACTCTGATGCTGATGAATCTCACCACAGACATGTCTGGAACGTACATCTGCAATGCCTCCAACTCGGCCGGCTTCTCCAACTGCACCATCACCCTGGAGGTGAATCCAGGTGAGTGCCCCACTTGGTGCTCCACAGCTTCACCACTCAACCAACTGGGACCAGCTTCACCACTCAGCCACTCAACCCTTTGTGAAAGTATGCATTGTACCTTTGCATCCATTACAAGCATTCTTTACAACACTCCTCCCACCTTCTGACAAGGCTAAAAGGACTCAGATCTACATTTCTACTCTGCTGTGTCTGACGAAAGAAGCTTTGTCTCTCGAAAGATTACACCTTGGAACTCTTGTTGGTCTCTAAGGCGCAAGGGACTCGAATCTAGCAGAGGGAAAGCATTTTTGAGCCTTTCCTGGCCTGCCACTTCTCACCCCCCCATGTCCTGCTCCTCCCCTCCGTGTCCTGCTTCCCCAGGTGTTGCTTGCCCGGACCATTGTTCCCTGGTGCCTGCTTATCACACAGGGGAAAGAAGGAGAAGGAGAAGAGACTGGATTTATACCCCGCCCTTTACTACCCGAAGGAGTCTCGGAGCAGTTTACAATCCCTTTCCCTGTCACAGTCCAGATTTATATGGACATATGAAGCTGCTTCGTATCATGTCGCACCACTGGTCAGAATTTTGACCGAGTAGCTCTCCAGGGTTTCGGGCAGACGTGGGCCTTTCCCCACTGCTTGAGGTCCTTCGCCATCAGTTGCCAGGGATGGAACACATGACCCTCTGTCCGTAAAGCAGGTGTTCTGCCACCAAGCCACAGTTCCTCTCCATGGACACATTCCCTAAACATTTATTTTGTTTGCTTATTTACTTCATCTGTTCCCCGCCTTTCTCCCAATGGGGAGTCAAAGCAGCATTCTCCTCTCCTCCGTTTTATCCTCACAACAAGCCTGTGAGGTAGACTGGGCTGAGGGTGTGTGACTGGCCCCGACATCACCCAACCAGCTTCTGTGGCGGAGCGGGGATTCGAACCAGGGTCTCTCCCAGAGCCTAATCCCACACTGGAACCACTACACCACTTAATTGTTCATTGCAGGAAGAAGAAAAATCTGGAGTTGGTTTGTTTTTAAATTTATGTCAGATTGATTAAAATAAGGGCTGGGTGTCCCACTAGAAATGATGTGGGAGATGCGTGGTCAGTGTCTCCTCTTGTGCGCTTGTGTGCTGAGAGGGTGTTAACCTTGTGGGCTTGCTACTTGGATCAGGCAGGGAGCATCTAACCATCTGCCCCAATCTGCCACTTCCCTAGTTTCCCCTGCGCTCTGCTATTATTAGCCCTGCAGAAGGCCAGAGTGGATACTTTCTTCTGTTCCATTAGCTGCATCCACCAGGCATTCCCCAGTTCAAGCTAAAAGGTATTTTGACCATCATTAGGGAAAATCCCCTATGATTCTAATGGCCGCTTCATACATGCTCCTTCAGGCAGTGATTTCTACATACGTATGAACGGTAGATAGGGCCTGTGATTAATTGTCAGAGAGACCGCCCTTGTCTTACCCAGCATCGATGTTACACACATTGCTTTGCAATGGAACCAGTTAATACATTCAGTTGTGACTCATCAAGTGGTAGGTCATGCATGTGTGAACAAACCACTTAAGTTCCAAGGGGCTGCCCGGCCTTTGGGGGACCAAATCAGATTATTTGTTTGCTCTGGGCTTGGAAACATTCACCTGCCTCTCTTTATAAGAAACCAAACTTTTCCTCTGCTGTGTGGCCCTTGCAGCTTTCAATGCGGTGGTGGTGGCTGGTGCAGTCGTGGGGGCCCTCGTTGGACTGGGCCTGATCCTCTTGTTTGCTCTCCAGATGTTCGTCTACCGAAGGAAGAAGAAAGATGGGCAAGAGGAAATGGCCAATGAGATCAAGTGAGAATCTTTGTTCACCGAGTACATCTGGCACAATAAGGGGAACTCTCTTGCTTAAACCCTGGGCATAGAGCAGGGGTTGCTGGGAGCTTGGGGATAGGGAGGTAGCTGTGAATTGCCTGCATTGTGTGGGAGGCTGGACTTGATGTCCCTTGGAGTGCCTTCCAGCTCTGTGTTTCTAAGCCAGGGTGACCAAACTTTTTTGGCCTGCTGGACTGCTCAGCACTTCTGCTTGGGAGCAATTTGCCCCTTGCTATTCCTGCAGCCAGTTGCTAGGGATTTTTTAAAAACTTAGCAAGGGTGGACCACCTCCAGAGCTTAATTTGGGCCAAGACTCAGCTTTGAAGCATATAACAGAATTATGAGTGCTCAGACCAGGAGCCAAGTATCTTTCCACCTTCAGTAAGAATAACAGAATATAATCTGGTGGCCTGTGGAAGTCTTGAGAGGTGTTAGCTACTTGTCGAGAGAAGATGAAGCTGCTGTTAATCAGTGTCAAGAGATACGCTGCAGTGGGTGCAGAGATTCTTGGACTCAGCTGGTCTGCCAAGTGTATAGTTGTTTATCTTTCTGTGCTAAGAAAAAGGATGTATCAAAAACTGTGTAGTGCACATAAATATATTTCCAAAACTTATAAGTGACCTACATATACAAATACATTATACAAAAAGTTTCTAAAGTCCTTCTAAACTGTGGACAATAATGAATGCTTGCTTTGACGGAATTTTCCGGACTAAACTTCCATTTCGTAGGTCTTCTAGGCTTTTAGAGAATCGCAAAATGAAGATGTAGCCTTCAAGATACAGACATAAGGTCTTTGTAACCGGTTATGAGTTCATATTGTGAAGATATTATTTCTCTTGGAAGAATCTTTGTACAAATAGTGTGTACCTGTAAGATGCAATGATTCAAGTCGTCCTGTTCAAGTCTTCCAGTTCGGAAGAAGACCTACGAAACGGAAGTTCAGTCCGGAAAGTTCCGTCAAAGCAAGCATTCATCATTGTCCACAGTTTAGAAGGACTTTAGAAACTTTATGTATAATGTATTTTGTATATGTAGTATAAGTTTTGGAAATATATTTATGTGCACTACACAGTTTTTGATATATCCTTTTTTCCTGGCCTGTATAGACTGTGATTCTCTTTATTGCTTATATCTTTCTGTGCCGGCAATGGGGTGCCATGCCCCCTTTTTTTGTATGAAGAAAATCTCCCCCCTTGTAGAGGAACTTTAAGGTCACACAGTGATTATGTGTGTAATTTAGAAAGCAGGGCATGTATGTGTGGAGGAGAGTGATTTTCGGATCAAAGTCAGAGTATTGGTGCTTGGAAGTGTTAACTCTTCCCTTCTATGATGTCTTGGACAAACCACACCTCGCAGCTGCTCTTACACTTATAGGGCGGGGGAGAGGAACCCTAATTGTAGCTGTCATTTTTTGCCTTCCTGATCATAAAATGTGGACTGGATGATTCCTGCCTGGGAAACGGTGCAGGAAGGACTGGAAACAAATGAAGGGAAATTTCCCCGTAAACAAGAAGGAAGCAGTACACCAGATTAATTTTGTCACTCAAGATACCTGTTTAAGTCCCTGCTTTCCTACGGTAGATAATTCAAAATATCAGGCTTACAACAGGAATCTCTTCAGTTTGTTTGTGATACTCAGATGTATTGTGAGGAGAACTCTCTGCCCCAGAACATTTGCCTGAGGCAGAATTTAAAATAGTGGGCATCCATCAGAGTAGGTGCTAAAAAAATACACTTTAGCTCATGTTGGTTACTGATGACTTTTGGACTATTGGACTCAGGAGCCAGGGGATACTGACGTTAATCACAGTGTTGCTGGGAACAGCCCAAGTCTCGGGGTACACATCTTATAAATATGAGTGTTTATGAGCCAAGGAAAACCCTGCTCATGAGTAGTTCCCACTAGGCTGTGTAAGAATGGGCTCTGAAAAGAAACCACACATCTGCTGTAAATTGCAAACAAATATAACACTCTGTCTTTCTTGGAAAAGGCTGTTCTTTGTTTTGCTTTTGCATTTGACAGTTAATGAGCCAATTATAATCTGTGACGAAGGGAATCTGAGAACTGTTAGACTAAAGAGTGACTACAAATATACTATGTGCAGTCCTACTGAAAATTATCTGTCTACCCTTGATTTCTTATATAGATAGATGCAGTCTTGGTGTAGCTAAGTCAGACTGAGAGCGAATGCTATTGACAGGGTGAAATGGTGCTGGTGTCAGGATCACTCTAATCACCTTCTGTAGTTGTTTTGGTATACGAAACTAGTTCCGATTATTCCTGAGAGAATCCCCACCCACCCCCTTAGGGAAATTCTTACGCACGCGGAGGGGAAATGAGTTAAGAAAATAGCTGAGAAATTGTTAATTGCTAAAATCGGTAAAATCCTAAAGCAGTAGCAATTCAATCTTGGTTTTAAAAGGTATGGTACTTTCAGATTAACAAAACTGGTATGTTTGAGGGATGGAAGGGAGGCAAGATCATTGTTCTTTAAACACTGGCAACCTATTTTTTGGTCCTGAGCAAATGGCATGGCTTTTGGTCTTTGTAATCACTCTTCTTTGTAATAGCCGTTGCGATTTATTTCTACATAAAAATCGGAACGAAAATGACTGAACTCTGTTTTTTGCCCTTTTTGCTTCCTCCTTTACTGTGCCCCTCACCCTTCTGCAGGGAAGATGCTGTCGCTCCCAAGACGCTTTCCTGGGCTAAAAGTCCCGGTTCGGACATAGTCTCCAAAAACGGCACCTTGTCCTCAATGAACACCACTCAGGACCACAAACTGTATCCATCCAAGCCTCCTTCAGACACAGCCTCTGTCACCACTGCCACTGGCAGCATGGCAGGCTATAAGCCACCCTACAACAACCCTCGAGGCGGAACGCTCACCCCCACCCCCAGCCTTTCCAGCCAGTCCCTGCCCCTCTACTTCCCGCCGAACATCAACGGGACCCTCGGCCACCACACCAACGTGCCAGTCCACAGGAACGCTCATCACAGGACAAACGGGGCTCAGCCCCAGGCCCCCCGCCAGGAGCCCACCCTCCCCCCAGGGCTCACCTCCTCCGCCCTCACCCGCATGGGGGCGGTGCCCGTCATGGTGCCTGCCCAGAGTCAAGCGGGATCCTTGGTGTAAAGACTCAACGGCTCGTGCAGCCCTCCTGCATGGCAAGCGGCTGTACCGGCCCTGGGAAACACTCAGCCAGTGCCTGCTTGCCTGCCTGCCTGCCTGCCTGCCTGCCTCCAGAACTCCTGTGTGCATTTGTGCGCGCCTGTACTGCAGAGCAGCACATATGCAAGCAATTGCCATAAGTGAGACTTGAATAAGGATTCCTGAGATGGGCTTCTTGCAAGAAGCTTCAGAAAATCTTTTCCGTGTTACTTTCCTAAATGCTCTTTCCTTCTTGACTCAAATCCTAGGCCTCTTGGGAACCTTCAAAGCACAGACTCTGTTGAACTGAAAGATCTTTAGGGTGTCCTTCTTTCTCTTTTTATTGTGGTGCAAACGCTGGGCAGGGATTGGCTGTCTCAGTTAGGAAGGAAGGGCTGGGAGTAGTTCCCAAGCGTGCAGCTGGATCAGGACTGCGGCTCTGTATCCATAGGGCAGGAACAAAGTACAGAGCTTGATGACACACCGCAAACTAAGAAAGCAAGTTTCTAGTCCTTATGACTTCAAAGTTTATAATCAATATTTGGTGAAATCTCCAAACTCAGCATGGAGGTCAGAAGGATTTTGTCAGACAGAGATGGGGCTCCAGTGTCAGCTCACTGCCTCTCCCCGTGCCAGGCAGAGTGAATCATCCAAATGAGGGAATAAATTACCTTCCTAATACATGATGCCTGCAGCTCTTCTTTGGTTTAGATGCCCTTGGCACAAGATAAACACAGCCATGAACAAGAGAGACTTTGCAGTCCAACTTCTGTTATGAAATGTGTACTGTTTGAGATGGGGGGCGGGGCAAGGACCCTGTGTCTTTGTGTCCCTAGGTGCTATTTACCTGCTCTCAGCCTCGTTGGTGATGTATCTGCGTAGTCCGATGTACCATGCTTTGTAAGGGCAAAGGCATCTGATAGGAATGGAGAAATCCTGCAAAACCAAATATGGGCAAATATCTTGAATTTTCACCAAGGGGTGTTGCAAAGTGGACTGTGACAGGGACAATTAATCTTTGCTGTTAAAAAAGCGATATTTTTTTTTTAGATAGCCCAGTTTTTTTCTCTTCATTTCTGAAGCCCAAATCTGGATTTAACAAAATAGTGTTTTAGGTTATGTAAAGCTGAATTGTATGTGCTAGGAGAGGTCATCTTGGATCACAAACCTTTCAGCATTTCAGTGGGGCCATGTTTGGAAGGCTGCTGGTTGTGTGTGGCTAGTCCTCATGTTGGCACCATATGGGCCTCATTCCCATGCTAAAAGTTTAGTATAGAAGCCCACCTTTGGAAGCATGTAACTGAGTAATTTAGGTATGCTGCCAAAGGGTTGCTGGACAGCAGGTAAAATGTTGCTGTCTTTGTGCTCTGTCTCTCTGTAAATCAAGCAGCGACCTTTCAGGACCAATTTGGGAATGACTCCTCCTACCTGACATCATTTCCTGTTTGGTACAGCTGCACTGGAGTGTAGAAGGAGTGTTCAGTATCAGCATGGTTCTGTTCCCGCGGACTGTCTGGCCATGCATGTCTTGTTCTATTTGTTCCAATCTCCTTCACCTCTGGAATGGATCCCGCAAAACGGCAGATGTTAGCCTGGGACAGATGTTAAGCATGCTTAAAGAATGTCTATTTTGTGTCAAAGAAATTCATCACTGTGCAGAAATTTGGACCTAAATTTTCCTACTGCCTCATCTAGCAGTCTAGCCCTTGTCACCCAGGAAATTGATCTGGGCTCAATGGCAATTGCTGTTAAGATCCCAGTTCTCATGATTTAAAAAAAAGAAAATTGGAATTGCTAAGATTTTATTTTAAAAGCTATTTTAGATATAATTTGCAAATGCTGTGTGCTGCAGAGAGAGGTGAGAAAAATGCATATGGGGCGGTCCATCATTATGCTGACTTGCTGTGAGTAACATCTGAATATACTAGCCCCTACATTAAATCCATTTTGGCCTCTGTGCTTTTCTTAGCTCACCAAAATCTCACAGGGACCTTTTTGCTACAGTTCTTGTTGAATGCATCTGTCCCTGTCCAGCAAAATCCTTTTATGTTGTGTGTTTTCTGCCCCCCTGTGATTATCACTGGAACTGCACCCAAGGTGCTGCCGAGATAGGGTTGGATTCTGGCTTTGGGGATTTGCAGAACACTTAAATTTTTCATAATGAGATGACTGTCGGCTTGTGCAGGCAACCTGTATGTAACACTATCGAGTAACCTTTCATCAGAATGTCCTAACGACTGACTTCTAAGGACGCCTTCAGCAATGTAATACATATTGTGCAATTATAACATTTGTCTAATTTTTAAAAAAATATTTAAATGTCTATTTGATGGACACCTTTGATCTTTTCTTCTTTTTATATACATATATATATATATAGTATCTAATTTATACTTATAGGTATTAACAAATCTCTGAATCTGGACTACAGTCCTCTAACCATTTTCATGCTGGCTAATTTTTTTTTAAAACCCAATTGCAACAAGACCCTTCTGTTGCATGAGGAGGTAGGAAGACACTGAAATATTTTTATGTACAGTTTCAAAATGTATTTTTCATAAACTATCATTAAAAGTATTTGTTTTTATACAAAACAGATGCTGGGAAATAAGGTGTTCTTTCTGGAGTTGGGGATGAAGAGGCTGAATGCTGGTATATAAGAATAGGGGGAAGAAACTGCTAGATCAGGCAAAGGTTCCATCTAGTCCAGCATTTTGTTCAACACTGAGCAACTAAATGCCCTGGTGAGTCTCCAACCAGAGCATGGAAGCCCTTGTTCCAGTTTGGTGTAGTGGTTAAGTGCGCGGACTCTAATCTGGGAGAACCGGGTTTGATTCCCCACTCCTCCACTTGCACCTGGCTGGATGACCTTGGGCAAGCCATAGCTCTGTACCAGCTGTTCCCTCAAGGACAGCTTGGGAAAGAGCTCTCTCAGCCCCGCCTACCTCACAGGGTGTCTGTTGTGGGGAGGGGAAGGGAAAGGAGTTTGTAAACCGCTCTGAGACTCCCTTGGGGAGTGGAGGGCGGGGTATAAATCCAATCTCTTCTCTTCTTCTTCTTCTTCTTGTTCCTTCTCTGCTCCTGTTTAGAGGTACACTTCCTTTGAGCATGGAGGTTCTATGTATCCATCGTGGCTGATAGCTATATGGACCAATTTTTTCCTACCTTTGTACCTTACAAACTACATTGTACAATGCTGAATTTGGTAAAGCCAGAGTTTGACACCTCAATGATACTTGGTGTTTACTTCGCAATTCAGAAGAAGAAGACAAGACATTGGATTTCTGCCTCACCTTTCACTACCTGAAGGAGTCTCAGAGTGGCTTACAATCTCCTTTCCCTTCCCCTCCTCACAACAGATGCCCTGTGAGGTAGGTGGGGCTAAGAGAGCTCTTTCAAGAACTCCTCTTGAGAGAACAGCTCTGAAAGAAGTTGTGACTGATCCAAGGTCACCCCAGCAGCTGCATGTGGAGAAGTGGGGAATCAAACCTGGTTCTCCCAGATTAGAGTCCGCGCTCCTAAGCATTATACCAAACTGGCTCTCCAGTTTTCAGCTACTGGAGGCAGCAGAGAGCTGCTACTACCACAGTCCATATGGATAGTTCCATTCTCAGCTGGTTCTTCATTTTCTGGCTTCCGATGGAGGATTTTGCCATAGAAAGACAAAGCTTAGAGAACACCGCTATGTACACACAGAGGATCATGGCCAAATTCTACTGGAAGTTCAGTCTCTGTCACTTGAATCCTTTCTTTCTCTGTTATTGTTCTTCCAGTCAACAATTTAAGGTGCAGGTGTTAGTCCCTCCCTTCTGTAAGGTCTTGGGTTTCCGCACAATGGAACGGCCTTAAGTCAGACTCAGACATATAGCTTCACTGAGCCTGTCTCCAATAGTAAATAAGTTCCCACCCCCCTTCCAAGCTGAACAGCCAGTCTTTGAAAGCAGAACCAGGAAAACAAAGATTGATAGTATTCATTCTAAAAATAATCCTGAGCGTATGATAAAAGCAGAAGGAATGAAGGAACTTCACACTGCTGTGCTATTGTAGGTGTGGAGTTTCTGCCTTTATAAAATCTAACCCAAGTATCTCCTGCTTTATTTTGCTAGCAAAAGAGCAAACAATTGCTTGCAAAACCACAGTAATGATGTATGAGACAGCTCAGGTTTAGCAAAGTTTATTTTCTAAGAAACTTTGCTTTAATCTAGGAGGTCTGGGTTTACGAGGTATATTTTAGTAGCTTGCAGGGGAGCTATCTATGTGCCAGGGGTTTGCTTTGAAACAGCACAAATACAACTGTTTGCCTTGCTGTAAGCCTCAGTGGTGGCTCAGTGGTTAAGACGCTGAACTGCAGACCAGAAGATCAATAGTTTGGCAGTGTGAGACCCAAGTGCCACGTGACTGAGTGAGCTCTGGTCTCTGGTCCCAGCTCCTGCCAACCTAGCAGTTCGAAAGCAAGAAATTGCAAGTAGATAAATAGGTACCACTACCGTGGGAAGGTAACAGCATTCTGTGTGCCTCAGCATCTAGTCATGCCAGCCACATGACCATGGAAACGTCTTTGGACAGTGCTGGCTCTTTGGCTTGGAAACAGAGATGAGCACTGCCCCCTACAGTCGGATTTGACTGGCTTTCAGACAAGGGAAACCTTTACCTTTAAGCTGCAGTGGACAAAAGCCAAGTCCATTATAAGTGTTTTTGTCCTTCCTCTAAGGAGTTCGGTACATTGTACATGGTTCTTCCTTCCTCTGTTTTATTCTTTAAAACTTTGGCATGTAGGTTAGGTGGAGAGGGAGATGGATTGGTCCCAAGTCGCCCAGTGAGCTTCATAGCAGAGCGGAGGTTTCAACCTTGATCTCCTTAGTTCTTTATGCTTAACCACCAACACTACACCAAGTCTCATGTTCAGGACAGGAAGACAGATGTAAAATCAGGAGAAGGTGAGGCTTAGATAACACATTGCATAGTTTAGCAGAGGTAGCCATTGCCAGAAGCTACAAAGGGGATGCTTGTGGCCAGCTGTCTCTGTTTTCCTCAGCACTGGCGAGAGGCCCATCTGCCTCATGGTGCCAAGAAAGGACCGCATGTCCCTTTCTTGGTGCATGCAGGAAGAGAGCTTGTCTTCATCTGCATGTGAGTGAGAGAAAAGAAGGAAAGGGAAGTGGTCCCTGAGAACACAATCTGCATTTAAAAGGCAACAGTGGCAGAACAGTAGATAACAGAAAGAAAGCTCAGTGTGCCTTTCTAGCTATCTAGCCTCTCTTGCCACTCAGTCTGGATGTCTGAGAGAGGGGACATCACATCTGGAACTTCCAACAAACAGCTGGCTCTGGGTGGTGGTGCTATTGCTATGGGTCTCGCCCCGGAGAAGCTTGGCTGGGGTACAACTCAGGCTGAAGTTGTTGGCCATCCCGAACTGAAAATAATACTAGCGAGCTCCTTGTGCTGAACTCACTCCTGTTATGCTAAGGTACAGAGGATCAGGATGAGCATCCTAAGCCAATCACTGATGTTGCTTCAGCAAAATTTATCAGGTTTCTTCTTGCACCCAGCTCTACCATGGACCATCTTGCATGATGCCCTGTGGCCACCAACTGCCAACGTAGCCTGTGTGCAAAAACACTGTGGGTTATGCAAAAATTGTTTAGCAAGGGTGTCCCCTGTCTGTTCTTGACTTATCTAGGGAAAGCTGTTTGTTCTGGTGGGGATTGGGTAGCTGCTGCCGGACTCATTTGGCAGCTTTGTTAATAATTAATTGCCTGGGGTGATTTTGATCTCCTTTGTGGAGGGAAGAACTGCAATTCTCTTTGTAAAAAAAAAAATCACAGGCATATTAGTGCATAACTGCTCTAGAGCTGACATTTCTGCACAGGGTAGGATAAGTGGATGGAGATAACTTATTTCCTCCCTCTCTCAGAATTCAGGTTACCTGCTGTAGTTAATGAGCAGTATGTTCAGAACAAGCAAAACAAAAGAATGCACATCTTTACATAACGCATAAATAACTCGTGGAACGCCAAGCTGCAGGTTGGGGTGATGGCCAAGAGCTCCAATGGCTTTAAATGACGATTAGACACATTCATGGAGGGGAAACTCAGCAATGACTGTTAGACAGGATGGCTTTGTGGAACCTCCAGCTCCAGAGGCAGTATATCGCTGCCCTGGGTACTGGTTGCAGAATGGGAGCAATGGGAGGAGGGAATGCACCTTCCAAAGTGTTTGATACCTGTGGGAAACAGATGCAGAACTATATGGACTATCAGTTTGAGCCCACAGAGCTCCCAAATGTGCTTGTGACCCGAAGACTCGCTTTTTGAAAAGCTAAGATGATGCAAACAGTTTTCATTCAGTAAAGTTACCATAGAAGTGTTTTTGAGCATGCCTAAAAGCCCCCCCTCGCTTAAATACATTTTGTAGTGTGCATGTAAAATCTATGCAACTAATTCACATTACAAATGCCTCTTTTAGCAAGGCTCTAACATGTGAATCAAGAACAAGAGAGAAACGCAATGAAGATTTAAGTTCTGCATGTGCAATACGTCAAAGGGCCTTAATGGTTTCATCACAGAAATTCTGTTTGGCCATTCCAGTAGCACATGCCGGGGGCCTTCCAACAGCAGGTAGATCCTCTTGATGTGTGTGGTTGCCATGTGATCTAACATGCTCAGATATGCACAGCTCCGGTTAGTACAAAACGACCACTGGTTTGTGTTCGTGCATAAGGACACAAGAACAGTGACGCTGGATAAAACCAAAGGTCCATCTAGTCCAGCATTCTGTTCACACGGGGGCCACCAGCTGCCTCTAGGGAGCCCCCAAACAGAAAGACTGTAATAGCATCATCCTGCTGTGCTCCCCAACAACTGACGTAAGTATACTGCCTCTTTCTTAGGGAGTAGATACCTGTCATAACTAGTAACCCCACAACATGGCCAGATTTGAGGCTGTATGAACTAGTTTTGAGTCTGAGATATCCTACTGTTACAGACAACGGAGATCAGTTCCCCGGGAGAAAATGGCCACCTTGGAAGCAGTCTTCCCTCTAAACTGAGTGTGAGTTAGCACACAGGATTTTAGCCTCCGGCTCGCACATTTTTGACTTCGCTCGGGAAGGATGACTCCAGAGCAAACTAATTTATGCATTAGCCAAATCGCTCACTCACAACTTTAATGCCAGTAGCTCACAAAGTAGAATTTCTGCTCACAAGACTCCACAGCTTAGAGGGAGCATTGGGAAGGTGGACTCTATGGCATTATGCACCATTGAAGTCTGCCCCTTCCCCAAACCCCGCCCTCCTCAGGCTTCATCCCCCAAATCTCCAGGTGTTTCCCAACCCAGAGCTGGAAAGCCTAGTGTTGAGCTCCAGCAAGACTGGGGTATCCAGGGAACGTCATGACGGCTCTATCATATCAGGGGAGGCCTTGTGTTTCAGCCTGATTCAGAGCTCCGCTGCGACTGTTTGCTTTACCTTCCATGCAAGATAAAGAACAGACTCACACTCCTTCGAGTTTCGGCTCTCCAGGTTAAACCAGCAGGCTCCGGCCAGAGAAATGGCCCTGGACTTGGTTGCCTTCTCCTGGCTGCTCCTGGCCTTCATCTCTCTTTGGGGTGAGTACGTGAGGTTTGCAAATCAAAGTGTGTTGGAGGCGGGGGACTGAAATCACTTAAGTGGTGTGAATTTCGAGGGAAGCAGCCACTGGGTTCGGTTTCCTTCGGACAAAAGAACTTCAGAGACTTGTTGTATCTTCACGTTTGCTCCGTATTCACCTGCGTGTGCTCAAGTGGAGGCAAAGAGGTGCTCCTACTGGGCAGCAGGTCTACTCAGCCCCATCAGACTCCCTGAGAGACTTGGCATCCCCAGGCGCAGGACCTTTAGCTAACTTATAGTTGCTTTACTTTACTTTGCAAATTGCAAGCTGAAGTTTCTTTGTACGCTGGGAGTTCCAAAATGTTTTAAAGTCACCTCCCAGGGTCCTTGATTTGCACTGGGACCACAGCGTGGGGGTTATCAGTGGCAGATGTTTCCCCTGTGGGATGGATAACTGCTCCCCAGCACCACTTTGGACTGGGCAAATGGTGCAGGGAAGAGATTTAATGACACTTCCTTCTTGCCCTGGTCTCAATCTATGCCTAGTAAGAGATTTAAACAGAACAAAACAAAACCTTGGGTTCTCCTCACATGGAGCTTGTATATTGCTTAGTTAGCTGCTCATATCTGATCCTTTCCCTTCTCTAGGGGTACCCTGTCTCTCTGTCACCATCATCTCTCTTCTTTCAAGGACCTCAAGGCAGCATATATAGCTGTTTCCTCCATTTTATCCTTAGAATAAACCAGCAGACTGCATGTGTGTGAGAGAGAAAGACACAGAGAGAGAGAGAGAGAGAGAGGAGGGAGAAATTGGGTCAAGGTCACCCACTGAACTTCACAACAGAGCAGGGATTCAACTACCGGCCTTCTCAGGCTGAGTCAGTTGCTAGGACCTCTATTGTTATCATCATCATCATCTAGATTTCTGAATCACCCAACTGCACAAGCGGGCTCTGGGTGATTTGCAGCATCCACACAGATAAAATACAAGCAACGTGATAAAATTATTACAATGCACTAATAAAGCGACCAATCCAGATGGCGATTAACCCCTTTTTTTGCTGGCTGCCATGCTCTCTGTGCAGCAGGGAAGGGAAGGGGAAGGGGGCACAGGGCCAAAAGTAAAAAAAGAGGGTGCCGGTTTTAACTGTTGCTGCCCTCAACCAAAAGCCTGGTGGAACATCTCTGCCTTACAGGCCCTGTGGAATTGCATCAGCTCCCGCAGGGCCCTGATCTCACTCGGGAGCTCATTCCACTAGGTTGAAGCCAGGACCAAGAAGGCCCTGGCCCTGGTCAAGGACAGCCGGACCTCCCTGGGGCTGGGGATCACCAGTAAGTTGTTATCAGCTGATCTCAGTGCTCTTCGGAGGACATATTGGAGGAGGAGGTCCTGAAGATATACCACAAGGCTGTCAAGAACATAGAGCTAAGTGGGGATCACAGCCTAAGAGTTAGCACCCCTGGAAGAAACATCTGGAGCCATTAAAGAACATGAATCCCCCTCCCTTTTTGTCAAAGATCCGTCCGATGTCTTAGTCAGAGACCCATCCACAGTAGCCGTGTTAATAAGTTACAGTGAATGCACTAAGAGTTAGCACCTTAGTGCACCCACAGAAGAAACTTCTGCGGCCACTGAAGAGTACTCTTTGTACAGCATCCACGTGATTGTTCTTTCTGTGATGAGTAATTGTCATGTTACATTAAATGCATGTCCAGCTGCACATGTGATTGAAACTGCATATGTATCCAGGTGCTGGCCCTTGGGTTCATTTGTAAGGTGAATACTTGTTGGCTGTTCCTTACAAACAGATGTATGCATGGACAGGTAGGATGTATATGTGTTTACTGGGATATGTGAACAGGGCTAGTGTTTGATTTCTCTCGACATAAGTTAGGGAAGCAGCCATGGCAGACCAAAAGGGGAGGGGGCATAATGTACAACTTCTCAGGGACTACCCCCCCTTGGGATAACAGAATGTGGGTGGGGTGCAGTGTTAGCTGAGTTCTAAGCTGAGTTAGCGTGAGCTAGCTCACAGTTTTTTAGCCTCCGGCTCACACATTTTTGTTTTCGCTCAGGAAGGATGGCTCCAGAGCAAACTAATCTATGCAGCAGCCAAATCGCTCGCTCACAACTTTAATGCCAGTAGCTCACAAAGCAGAATGTTTGCTCACAAGACTCCACAGCCTAGAGGGAACATTGGTGGGGCGGTGGATAAAAAATGGTGGACAGGTTGAAGGGTAACCCAGAAGGAGACTGAGATATGGTGGAAAAGCTAGCGAGGAGAGAACAGAGAGAGGGAGACTGGTGCTAATTGGTGGAAGGCAGCTTTAGCAGCAACCAAACATGGGAAGGATCCATCCCAGACACAAGGAAGAGAAAGCAGTCCAAGACCCCGCCTGATGGAACTTGCCCACCCATTTTTGCGTGTCCCACAGACCGTGATGCGTGCGTGGAAGTGACTGTTCCATCTGATCCGGTGATGCAGCAGAAGGGCTCGACTGTGGAGCTCCCATGCCATTACAAAACCTCCGTCAACAAGAACTTCATGCTGGAATGGAAGTTTGCGCCTGGCTCAGCTTCTTCTGACAATGCCAAACAGGTCGTGGAGGGTGGGGGAGGCAGTGGGGGTTTTGGGTGGAAGACAGCAGTGCAGACTGTTGCCTCCAGGTGAGCGGTTAATTTAATAGAGTTGCTAAGCTCCAGGTTGCACCTGGAGATCTCCCCTGATTATAATTTATATCCAGGTGATCAAGATCACTTCCCCTGGAGGAAATGGCTGCTTTAGAGGGCGGACTTGGTGGCATTATATCCTGCTGAAGTCCCTCCCCACTCCAGGCTCCACCTCCAAAATCTCTCGTTATTTCCCAACGCAAAGCTGGCACCCCTGTTACCGATTGTTTATCAGGACCGGACAGATGCTCTAGAGACCTAACCACTCTGGCTGAGATGTATAGAATCACAGAATCACTGCAAGAAACCCAGCTGTCTCTGTATACGATTCCCGTGTTTACCATGTGAAGGCACCACTCAGAAAAAGGGTTTCTTACCAGTCTGGTTTGAGATGCAGGAGATTTGGCCTTCCTTCAAAGAAAATATTTATGTATTTAATATCGAACATTTTTATCCTGCCCTTCTTTGGAAGAGCTCAGGGTGATATACATCATTCTTCTCTCCTTCACTTTTATTCTTGCAACAGTAACCGCCAGGTAGGTCAGGCCGAGAGAAAACGATTGGCCCAAGATTGCCTAGCAAGTTTGTTCCTTCCTCCAGGGGAATTGATGTCTGTCATCTGGGAATCAGTTGTAATTCCAGATCTCCAGGCCCTACCTGAAGGCTGGCAATGCTGCCCATGTGTTTACTTCCCTCCTAACAGGGCTTTTTTTTGTAGAAAGAGCCCAGCAGGAACGCATTAGCATAATAGGCCACACCCAACAGCAGAAACTCATTAGCATATTAGGCTACATGCCCTGACAGCGCAGCTCTCTCCCAGGAATGGCTTCCCCAGGTGCCTCGTGGCTTGCGGGCTACATGGGGAACCCGAGGGATAGAAGGCAGTTTCTGGATCAGCTTTCCCAGATGCCCCGAGGCGGCTTGCAAGGCACCTGGGGAACCTGAAGAGGGGAGGCTGTAGGCGTGGCCAACTCGGAAGCCAGCCGGAACTCTGTTCCTGTGCGTTCCTGCCCCAAAATAGCCCTGCCTCCTAATGCTCAGTGATCCCAGTACTCTAGAGCAGAGGTGTCATTTTGTAGGGCTGGGCTATGTGAGCCATAAAAAGTAATGCCAGGTACCAGAGATATAAACTATAAATTACAGCAGCTGGTAAGCTCCAAGTTGGTGTATCCTCACTGCAAGGTCCCATGGTTTGGGGGGGGGGGGTCCAAAGGAAAACCCGTATGGGCAGACTGGAGAGCCAGCAGTGCAGCACCGGGCAAATGCTCCCACACTGCTTGACTGCTGTATCATAGTTTTCAAGACGGATGCTAGAGCGTCCACTGGCAATGTGCCTAGTGTGATGACATCACTTCTGGGTGACATCATTGTGGCATGCGCACGCATGGCTGACCTGGATCAGGAGCTACTCCCCCCCCCCACTGCAACAGGTAGGAGACCTGGCAACTCTTGCACTAGTTGCTCGCAGGCTGCATAAGAGCCCAGGACAGGCCAGTTCTGCCCCCCGGGCCTTATGTTTGACACCCCTGCTCTAGAGCATCCAACCCTTTGGCATGAAGTAGATCCCAGGTGATCCATCACAATCAGTGTTCTCTCTGCAGATTCTCTACTTCACAAACAATGTGCTCTACAAACCAGGCTCTCAGGCGGAACGGCTAAGCCTCCTTCAGGACCCACCCACTCTGGGGGATGCATCCCTTCAATTAGACAACGTGCTTAAATCGGATGCCGGCACCTACTTCTGTGTAGTGAATGACCCTCCAGACTTCTATGGAACTGGCTCTGGGCTTATCAATTTGGTAGTTTTAAGTAAGTCTAATTTTACCTATAATGGGGGAAGGGACAGGTATGTCTCTGTGTATACTATGATTCTCTGAAATCATGAGGGGGTGGAGCACAGAATTTAGCCCCCGGCACAGAATTCAGCATCCTGAGAATCTTAACTTTTATATTTCAAGAGAGCAAGCTTCTAGCCCTCATGGTTATGAAGATAGTCTTGAAATTGTGGGGGTGATGCCTAGTGCCATTGCAACATTCAGTATTCGAGGGCAGGATAACAAGATCGCAATTCCCCCACCACCACCACCGTGCTGCCTATATGGTATTTTGAGCCCATTGGAGAGGGGTTTTTTTTATATATAGAAAGATGCTAATTTGAGTCCATCTGCTGTAGGATGGTCATTCTCCATTTTTCAGTCCCTCTGAGAGAAACAAATGCATATTCTTGACTAGTGTGCATATATAAAAATACTTGTGCATGAACACTAAGTCACCACACAATGCATGGCCTGGAAATGGGGGGGGGGGGTTTATAAGCACAAAAAAGTCCCTGTTTTCATCTGTGAGAGGGTAAAGAGGATACAGCAGGCTTCATCAGTAGCAAGAAACATCCATATACTTTGGCCTACATCATGATACTTTTTATAGAGATCTTTCAGTGTTCAAAGTGTTTAACGTATATTATCATGCCATAAATCTTGCAACTGCCCTGGAAGATAAACCATTCTTATTCTCTCCATATTTTTGTTGGGGGAAGGGAAGGGGCTGAGTGGCTCACCCAAGGCCAATTGGCAAGCTTGTGGCAGAGGTAAGGGTCGAACTGGGGCTATCCCACTCCTGGATCACATCTTTTCGCTTCACCAGCTCACACTCAGTCACAGAACTCTGTTCTCCTTCTTTTCCCCATCAGTGCCTCCGTCCAGTCCAGAGTGCAAAGGGACTGCCTACCCTCCCGTGGGGTCAGATGCCACCTTGACCTGCAGCTCTTCCGAAGGGGTGCCGGCACCCATTTACTCCTGGACTCGGGTGGACCCCAAGACTCCACTCCTCCTATCCAACATGATAAAAAGTAGGTGGTCAGCTCAGTGGCTTTAATGTTTTGTTTTGTTAAGTCAGAGCTGTAGACGTCACTTTTAAAAGCAACAGCGTGTGTGTGTGCAATGTTGTGTATGTGCAATGCTTGCAGGTGGCCAATAGGCGGGGTGGCCGCCTGCAAACTGGCTTTGAGCTACCGGGGAAGCTGATCGTCTCTCGGAGTGTTTTGCATTCCCATTTGCAAACCAGGCGGAAGCTGCTCTTCTTTGCTTTTTCATCAGTCATTCCAGCCCTTGGTTCAGATCTCTTCTGCCTAGATGGGGAGAAAAAAAGTCTTTGAAAAATGCATCTTTAAGAACCGAGCCCAAGCCAAAACAAAAAAAAACCTTCTCCTACACACCCTGACTTCAAAGCCAACAATCACCTGCCCCTCTTTTGATGCTTTCTCAAAGGAATGTGATCAAAGACTCCCATCCCACAATTCAAGTAAATGCCGGCGAATAGTTTCAGAAGACTCACTTTCCCTAAAAGTAGGACAGGAATGTCCTATTGGGGGGGGGGGGGGTTGTCAGTCTTGCTATCCGTTGGGCTTTCAACATACATGCTTCTCTTTAGCCTTTCTTTTTAAACCACCAATAGCATCCCTTCTCCAATCACATCTTCATTTCTTTTGAATATTCCAATTTATTTATTTATTTGCTTTATTTTATATCCTGCCTTGCACCCCAATGGGAACCCAGAGCGGCTCACATCATTCTCCTCTCCTCCATTTTATCCTCACAACAACCCTGTGAGGAAGTCTAGGCTGAGAGGGCGTGAGTGATCCAGGGTCACCCAGCGAGCTTCTATGGCACGAGTGGGGATTCGAACCTGGATAGAATGCGGTAGAGAAGCCAGGGTGGGAATTTCCAAACTTATCTGAAATAAACTTTTTAAATCATAGAAGTCCCCTGGGGAGGCCCAAGAACCCTCTCATAAAGGAGGCCACCTCCTGTGTCTCACCCTCCATGATTGATCGGCGCTCTGGCCTTTTCTTCTTCTTCTCTTTGTCTTCTGCTATAAGAGACAAATTCTGTGCTGCCTTTGTCTTTTGTGTAACTGGAGCATTTAATCACTCTCCTCCTGCTAAAGTGTGGCAGTATCAGCTGCCATCAGAGGAGGTTGCTTGTTGTGTCTCTCCATGATTCGCTGATCATGAAGAAGGCCCAGAACAATGGTTTGCAGGAAAAGACATGAGTGGTAACCAGTGTTCCCTCTAAGCTGAATTAGTGTGAGCTAGCTGACAGTTTTTTAGCCTCTAGCTCACACATTTTTGTCTTTGCTCAGGAACGATGGCTCCAGAGCAAACTAATTTATGCAGTAGCCAAATCATTCACTCACAGCTTTAATGCCAGTAGCTCCCAAAGCAGAATTTTTGCTCACAAGACTCCACAGCTTAGAGGGAGCATAATGGACAAAAGGCATTTGGGTCACAAGAAAACCCCAGTAACAGCAACAGGGTAAGATCAGCAATAATGAAAGCATACAGTTGTTCATATGAGGAAGGGCAAAGTGAGGGGACACACCAGAACCAAATTTGCAGCATGATCAATGCATTCTGCAAAAGACACTGTTTTCTCTGTCCTGAATCTGCTGTCTGCCAGCTTCGTTAGTTGCCTCTTTATTCTTCAGTTGCAGGAAGAAGAAGAGGAGGAGATTGGATTTATACTCCACTCTTCACTACCCAAGGGAGTTTCAGAGCAGCTTACAAACTCCTTTCCCTTCCCCTCCCCACAACAGACACCCTGTGAGGTAGGTGGGGCTGAGAGAGCTCTTTCTAGAGCTGTCCTTGAGAGAACAGCTGTGACAGAACTATGGCTTGCCCAAGGTCATCCAGCAGGTGCAAGTGGAGGAGTGGGGAATCATACCCGGTCCTCCCACATTAGAGTCCACGCACTTAACCACTACACCAAATTGGAAAGAGAAAAAATGTTGCCTCTCAGTTTTTTTTCCAGCACCACGTATAACACTGTACACCTCTATCAATACTCCTGCACAAGATTGCCCTGGTTTATCAAGAGACTGATTTCTGGATGCATATTCCAAACCGACTGGAGAGCCACGTATGCAAATAGCGGCTCTGCTCTCCAGCCTGATCCAGCAGCTGGGACCGTGCACGCGCGGTGGAAAGCACTGTCAGGTCAGGGCTGACTTAGGGCGACTCCCCGGGGTTGTCCAGGCAAGAGACGTTCAGAGGTGATTTTCCATTGCTTGCCTCTGTGTAGGATCCCTGGACATCCTTGGTAGTCTCCCCTTCAAATACTAACCAAGGCTGACCCTGCTTAGCTTCTGAGATCTGATGACATCAAGCTAGCCTGGACCATCCAGGTCAGAGCACAGCATACAGACTGCCCTTTAAAAAAAAATCTGAAATCCTGCCTGTCTGTCAACTGAAGGGGACTAAGATACTTGTTCCAGTCCCTCCCACACCCACTTCTCCCCAAACAACTGGTTGGTAGGATTTCATCTTTCCAAAAAAGACTGCTACGACTAACTCCAGCCGCTTCACACACATATTGTTGAATACTAGCCTTGGTTTCTAAAGTTCCTAAACCAAGCAATATATATTAGTGGTAAGGTTGGACAAATGGTCAGATGGGGGGGGAGGGAACACCAATTCTATTTTTCTGCAAGCAAATTCCAGCCAGGAGAATTTCCTTGCCGTTTTGGTGTAGTTTGGTGCAGTGGTTAAGAGTGGCAGACTCTAATCTGGGATAGCTGAGTTTGATTCCCCACTCCTCCACTTGCAGACAGCTGGGTGACTTTGAGTCAGTGACCGTTCTCTCAGAGCAGTTATCTCAAGAGCAGTTCTCTCAGAGCTCTCTCAGCCCCACCTACCACACAGGGTATCCGTTGTGGGGAGAGGAAGGGAAGGAGATTGCAAGCCGCTCTGAGACTCTGAGTGAAGGGTGGGGTATAAATTCAATTCCTCTTCCTCCTCCTTCTCTTCTTCTTCTTCTTCGCCTCCTCCTCCTCCCCCCCCCCATCCTGAATATTCACCATTGCTCTGGCCTAAAGCATAGATTGCTGACTTTTCCATAAACTGTCTGTCCTACAGAAAACCAAAGGTTAGTTTTCCCCACCGCTGGCTTCCATTTTCATCCTGCCTTCCTTTCCTGCCCACAGATGAACAAACTGGGAGCCTGCTGTTGACCAACCTCTCCCAAGAGTTCTCCGGGACGTATCAATGCGTTGCCTCCAATGAGTATGGTCAGGAAAGCTGCCAGATATCCCTCCACGTGACAGGTGAGCGCGGGGTTACAGCTTACAAGACCTGAGCATTCTTCTGCTTTGCCTTCTCCCTGAGCGGCTGCCCCTCAGCAATGGCATTTGGATGTTTTGATTAGCACCAGAGAACCAAAGCTATGGTTTTCACTTCACAAAATTCACAAGTAATAAACAGCATAACTAAAGAAAGGTCCTGGAATTTCTCACCAGCCTTCCTTCTGTAGAGGGGAGGAGACAGGAAGGCCAGGCTTAATGCAAACTGTTGCTGTCCTCAGCCATAGGCTTGGCAGAACATCTCTGTCTTACAAAGCCTGCAGAACTGCATTAGATTCCACAGGGCCCAGATGTCATGAGGCAGAGAGTTCCACCAGGCCGGTGCCAGGCCCCAAAAGGCCAGGGATTGCCAGGAGGTCCTTATCTCCGGAGTGTAATGCCCTTTGGGGGGTATATAGGGAGAGGTGATCCCGACACTGAGACTGGTAACCCTATTGCCAGATGTTACCAACATTGAGGCTGGTGACCCTATTGCCAAGTTAACTTCTGTCCACCCCTGGTATAGTTTCTAAGGGCCAAACAACACATTAAAAAAAAAAAGTTGAGTCTGCTCGCTTTTGCCTCAGTCACACAGCAGCTGCAGGGAATATCGCTTTCAAAGCCTACAGTGGCCATTTTGGCTCAAAACAACGGCATGGGGGGAGGGAGAGGGCTCCTGCCTTCCCCACACACTTCTTTCCTGAGCTGAAAGGGCCTCTGGGGGGAGCTATTTGTGTACCTTTGGAACTGCACGTGGAATAGGTGTCACTTCAAAATCATGCAAATAACGCCATTATCCAAGAAAAACAAAGATATTTGAAGCACTTTGAAAACTCTGAAAAATGCTGCACATTGTTTTTAAGAATTACAAGCGGAGAACTTGCAAGAGGCATCTCACTTTCTCTTTCCCACTATTTCCACTTTCCCTTCACTAAAAGCTCCTATAGCCTCCCCCCTTCCTACCCACCCACCAGGTTCCCTTTATCTGCAGTTCCCTGTCTTCAGCTTTCCCCTCCTTCCCTCCCATGGGAGTCTCTGTCTGGGAAAACTCTGCGTGATTCTGGCTTCTGAGCTGGGTCCAGTTGCGCTGTGGGGAACCCGAAAGAACTATTGGGGGCATCTCAATAGTTTCACCAGTATCCCCACACTAGTTCTTTTCTTCCTCTTGGCAGCCCCCATATCCTCTCTTTTCCCTGCTTCCTTTTTTTCATACCCATCCACCAACTTTTATCTGCCCTCTATTTTTAGCTATATTTATTATTTGTTTACTTCATTTATATCCAGTTTTTCTCCCCAATGGGGAAGCAAAGTGACTTACATAATTCTCCTTTCCTCCATTTTATCCTCACAACAACCCTGTGAGGTAGGTTAGGCTGAGAGTGTGTGACTGGCCCAAAGTCACCAACTGAGCTTCCGTGGAAGAGGGGCAATTCTTGTCTGAAACCCTAACCGCTACACCACATTGGCTTTCATGGGGTAGCAAGCAGCTGGGCCTGGGTGTCATGCAACAGTAGCAAGCAGCTGGGCCTGGGTGTCATGCAAGATGAGTGGTAGTAAGTCACTTAGTGGGTATTTGTGGGCCTGGCCTCAATGAATTCTCAACAGCCCTGAAAAGGGCCCTGCTTCCTCCCTTGCCTTTTACTGACAGAAGCCAAGGCTTGAAGTCTGGCAATACAGTTGTGGTTGCCTAGCAATGGCCACTGAAGGCATTAATTTCTTGAAATCTACAGACATTGATTCTATTATTTTGGAATTTTTCAATCCAAACCTGGAGCTTTTCTCAGGTTTATGAAAAATCTGTTTTTTATGTTCATGCCCCCAGACTCCGGATTTAAGTATCCACAGATGGGGCCATGTTGAGAAGTAGATATACTGTTGAACAGTGAATGCACTGGGGTGGGTGTAGTTGCTTTTTGCATGTCTGTTTCTACAATAAACTTCTCTTGCAAAAAGCTCTTCCTAGAGAATTAAAGCTCCATGAGACACGGGTGCCATCTAGTGGCCAATGTGTATCTCTTTTTTTGCTCCATATTTTGGCATGCCTGAGAAGCGATTGGCTGACGGACTATCAGCAGCGTCCAGAAAAGACCCATCCACACCTTCTGCACCCATTCTTAGGCATAATTAAAAACATGTGAAATCTGTGATGATATGTACGAGATCACGTCCTTGTATTCTGTATTAATTAACCTTAACCTACTGCCTTGGAGACCTTGACCAAAATAGTTATACATAGTTTAATTAATTATTAATCTGGGCTTCATTCCCTGATTCTACAGTCAGGAGAACAGCTTATACACTCAGCAGAAGTGTGGCACAGCTTTCCCTGGAGCATATCATTTTTTGGCCGCAGCCGTGTGAAAGGGTGTGCAAGGATTTCATGTATGAAGGACCCCCCTACGATAGGGAAATACACCTCTCTGAAAATACCAAACTCGTTTGTCAGCTATGACCTCCTCGGCATGCTGTTTTTCCATTGGCAGGGGTTTTCGACATAGAGGAACATTCAAACGTACCACATACACACCGCCTACGAGGAAGGTTTCATCCTGCCAATTGCTGAAAGTGCCCTTCACGAACATTTTTGTGCAAGCGTCGTCGTCTCATGCATAAGTGTTCACTGTAAAGAAACAACCCCGCCCCACCCTCCACTGATTAATTACTCTGCTTGTTAATATCTTTGTTAAAAGTATAGCTGATCCACATTAAGGGATTCTCCATAGGCAGCCGCTGAAGCTGGCGACAACCTTGTCCACTGTCACAGTGAACTTTCAATCCAGGGACTTTCTCCGCAGGTGTTTCTGCTTGCACCAGCCCCTGCCAACTTGATCCTTTGTTCCCTGTTTATCCCTGGACTAAATCTCCGACTCCAGGTCTGTTTGGCTACCCGGAGACATTTCTGTTAATTTGACAAGCGCTTTCTGGGCTGGCAGCCAAATTCTCATCAGTGCCCTGGACCACAATAGACACTGGGTCGTATTTCAAGTGGTAGGAATCATTTCAGCTGTGCTGGAGTAAGTTGTTAAAGATGATTCACGCTGGCTTGAAGATCCGTCCTTTGGGGATGCATCTTAAGGCTTTCCGGCAAGATAAGATTTTAATGCAATGGCTGCGCATTTGTTGCACCATGTCCAGTTGCCCATGCAAGGTACCCAAGAAGACACTTCCGGGCCCTTAGCTGGGTGCACAAATGCCATCGCTGCCATAAACAATAAACTGAGTGGTAGTAAGTCACTTAGGAATTAGGATCAGTGGCATGGCTAGGATTTGGAGACTTGGAGGTGAACCGTGGTATTAGATCCCAACTGGTACCCACTATTCAGTTGAGCGTGCAAGACCCAGTAGGGGGGGAAATGCAGCTACCCAAAGTTGCAGAATCATCTCAATTATGTCACTGTAATGTAATCTGAGCTGCGGTGGTTCAGTGGTTAAGATGCTGAACTGCAGACCGGAAGGTCAGTAGCCCAGCAGTTCGAGACCCGAGTGCCGCCTGACGGAGTGAGCTCCTGTCTCTGGTCCCAGCTCCTGCCAACCTAGCAGTTCGAAAGCAAGAAATTGCAAGTAGAGAAATAGGTAGCGCTTCGCTGGGAAGGTAACAGTGCCTCGGTATCTAGTCATGCCAGCCACATGGCCATGGAGAAGTCTTTGGACAGCAATGGATCTTCAGCTTGGAAACGGAGATGAGCACTGCCCCCCTTAGAGTCGGATTTGACTGGCTTTGGAGCAAGGGAAACCTTTACCTTTAATGTAATCGTATGGGAGGGAAGGCAGCATAGAATACCCTGATCTCATCAGATCTTGGAAGCTAAGCAGGGTTGGCTGTTGGATGGGAGACTGCCCAGCAAGGAATTTCCAAACCTGGGGCTGGCCACCCTGTTCCTGCTGTGTCCCCAGCTTGTGGTTCGTGCATTATACAATACAAGTGAGGACCTGCCAGAAAAAATCCTGTGGACCACTGTGTCCTTGATCAGGGTTAGAAATACCTTTTGGCCACTTAAGATTCACCTCCAGTCTTGGATGAGGGCCCACATCTTATTTTAATAATAGCCAAGTGTCCCCTATGCGTGCGGATATCTAAATCCGCACATCTGGGGCACTTGGGAGGCAGAGAGATTTTCCTGCACACTTAGGGGACTCTCTACGGGTGCAGAAAAATCTGAAAGCTTTAAAAAATGATACGGGGGACATTTAAATCCCCCCAAAAGTAAAAGAGCATTCCCTGCGCATGTGCAGAGAACACTCTGGGAGATCGGTGGCGGGCCCAGCAGCTGGGAGGTGACCAGGCCTCACCACCGGTACCTGGGGGGAGATAGGGAGAGATGGGTGGTGGGTATGGCAGCTGGGAGGCGCCCAGGTCTCACCACTGGTGCCTGGGGGGGAGACTGGCAGCAGGGGAGATTGGCAGTGGGCACATTGGCTGGGAGGCGACCCACCTCACCGCCGGTGCCTAGGGGAGGCTTGGCGGGCCCGACGGCTGGAAGCCACTCAGGCCTTGCTGCCGGTGCTGGGGGGGAAGCTTACCTGTGGCCACTTCCTCCTCACCTGTGAGGTCCTCCCCCCCCCTCGTGAGTATCACAGGTCCCTCTTCTTGTCTTATTTTAATACCTTTCTCGCAGACAGATTGAACCTCTGGGTCCTTCGGAGTGCCTGTGAGAATGAGTTAGCTGCGACCAGTTCCCACAACAGGAGGAGGAGGGGGATAAAAGCCACACTGTTTGACTTCCAGCCAGACTTTGAGGAGATTTAGGATCTCCTGTTTTAAAAGCTTGCATTGGCTGGCTAGAGGTGCCGAGGGCCATGGAAATGCCTGGCACGAACCACGGCCCAATCTGTCTCTGTCTGTCACCTGACCGCCATTAAGCAACCTGCGGAATGTTCTGGCGTCCACAGCTGCCTCAGCGACTCGCATCCCGTTTTGCTGCCTCAACTCCCCCTCAGGTCGGAGCCGCTCGCTTCATTAGCTCACTTTCTGTGGGCAGCACCCCTCATTAGCTGGCTTCCCATCTTGGCTGAAGGGTGACTGCAGGGAGAAATCGGATGGCTTCTGTACACGTTGGAAGGAGAAAACACCCAGATTGGGGGGGGGGGTAGGGATGGGAAGGCGGTCGTGGGAGGATGGAAGATTAATTAGGACATTGAGAAAATTCAGGTCAAAAATATTCTTACTGTTTTTTTAGAAGGTTTTAAAGAAGGCTTGGAGAATAGGGTGAAAGAATCACACGGTGACAGTGTGAAAGAATGAATTGAAATGCAAGGAAGTAAATGGTGATCTTATCCTGAGGGGAACAACTTCACTGGAGTCCCTGACAAGATCCCTCTGTTTCTTGTTTGTGTATCTATACCACACATCAGTACATGTATGATATGTTTTTAATCCCATCTTTTCTCCGAATTCAGTGCGGGACACATGCTTTTCCCTTCCTCTGTTTTATGCTCACAGCAACCCTGCAGGGTAGGTTAGGCTAAGACAGTGAATCGAGTGGAGACTTTTAGTCTAGTTTAAATCTAGCTTAGCCCTCTGTGCTTACTGTGCACACTGAAATCAACACACGTGGAGGGAGAGGGACATGTGCAGGCTAATGCCACCTCCACCTATGCGTGAGCACAAAGACCGATTTCCCACGAGGTGCTGCTCTGGCGTCGTTCTTCCCTTTGCCCCGATTGCGTGCTTGAATTTCCCACTATTTGCCCCGCGCCACATTTTGACCCGCAGCTTCGCCCGGATTTCCCCACAGCTTCAGTGATCCTGTTTTTTGAGGATCACTGAATCCGAGGGGGAATTCGGGTGAAGCCACAAGTCAAAATGCGACGTGGGGTGAATAGTGGGAAATTCAAGCACACAATCGGGGCAAAAGGAAGAACGACACCGGAGCAGCGCCTCATGGGAAATCAATCAAGGTCTTTGCTTGTAGGAAGTGCAGCTGCATACACATGAACTCCCTCCCCATGATCAAGGGCAAAGCAGGAGACAGAGTTGTGCACTTTCTGTGTACACTTCCTATTGTACAGGAGCTGGCAATTGCCTGTAGGCAGGAGCTGGGCCCAGTGTGTCAGAGCATGCACAGAGTGCTTTGGATATGGGTTCTTATACAAACCTGTGCTTGTTTTATGAAATCCATACCCCCCAGGCCTGATCTACTGACGCAGGAATGAAGTATTTGCTGGCAAAGAACACATTCTTGAAAGCCCTTCTGCCTCTCTGCAAGCAGAAAAGTAGCTTATCAGCAAGACAGTTTTTCTCCTTGCCATTCTACTCTTCCTTTACGGGGAGCAGGGAATGTGATTTTTCACCAAAAGTGCAGTCCATTTTACCACCTGATTTTGCCCCATGATTTTGACCAGACTTAGGTAGCAGCATCCTAATGAGAAAGTGGTGCTGTACTCAGGGGAGAAGGTGTCACGGCCATGGGCGTCAACTATGGGGGGGCTCGAGGGCTCGAGCCCCCCCCGAAATTTCCTGGGGGGGGGGCTCAGCCACCCCCGGCAAAATGGAGCGCCCGGTGGCCAGTCAGCCGGCCGTCGCCGTCTCTCCTTCCCCCCCACCCCCGGCCTGCCCTCCTGCCTCCCTGGGGCGGGGGGGGAGGAGAGGCGGCTACGGCCGGCTGACTGGCCACCGGGCGCTCCATCTGCGCCACCCCCGCACGCCCCGAGCGCAAGGCGGAGCGGGAGCCGGGGGCCTGCAAGGCCGCCGGCGCCCGAGGTGAGCGGGGAGAGGGAGGGAGGGGGGCAGGGAGCGCGGCGGGCGGGCACGGCCCGGGGGAGGGGAGCGGCGGGGGGGGAGCGGCAGAAAAATGGTCTCGAGCGCACGCACGAGAGAGCCCCTGCCCCCCCCCAGGGATTTAAAAAGTCTACGCCCCTGGTCATGGCAATAGCAGGTTACAGTTGGAGGACAGCCAGGGTAGGATATCTTAAACAGAGATCTGCCCCTGATGCAAATTTTGTCTTCCTCGTAACACTGGATTGTTGCACCAGGGAGAAGTCCTAATTTCCTATGCAGGGTTTCCTTGGCATAAGATACCTGCTTAAGTTGGTGGTGATGCACCAGAGAGCTTTCTGCTGCATTGTGGCTCAAAACAGAAGCCAAACATATGTGTGACTGAATGCTCTCATATCTCACCAAGGCAACATAACCCTGTCCACAGAAAGCTAGCACATCAGGAAGATTTTGTGCCTAGTTTCATCCCTGACATGATAGTTCTCTGCATGCAGGGAAGCTGGTGGTTTTTTAAAACAATCCTATCATGGAGGTTGAGAAAACGTCTTGGCAAGCAAGTGCTAAAGACACAAAAACCATGTTAGAAAAATAGTTGGCACTCTTCTAATGTATTCTCAGGGTGAGCAGCTGTAGAGGAACAGTTCTCAGTGAAGCTCAGGGTTTCTAGAATCATAGAAATGAATGGGCCAGAACCCATTAATTCCTGAGAAAAGTGAATGAAACACAGAGGTTGAATATTCAGAACTAATTAATAGTTTGAGGATTACAGCTCTAAAAGCCAGTTTTATTTCTGTCAGATTTTGCACAGGGAAGGGAAGAGAGTAGAAGTTTTGCAGCACATTCAAAATATATTTTGGAAGACGAGTGGTTTATAAAAGCAGAGCAGTTGGGAAGAAGCATATGGTGTGAAGTGGTTCTTGAAGCATCTATATTGGTATAAGGTGGCAGGGAGTGTTTAAAAAGTAGGATCTAGTAGAAGTGGTAAAAGTAAAGAACAGCAACAAGAATAAGGTCATAACACCTTCTGTGAGGGAAAAAAAATCAGCTTTACATGATTATCGTTCAAGAATAAATTTGAGGACATCCAACAAAATTAACCAGCAGAGATGTAAAAAAAAAAAAAATAGTTTGATCTGTGGTACCCCCTGCCACCAGAAGATTGGCACAAGTTTTTTAAAAATATACAGCTTTGAACCATTATTATGTGGGAAGCTTGGAATAGCCATCCTAATGCTTAGGGTGGGCATTTAGAGTTTAATCATTATCCTGACCTGTTAAAAATCACTCCGATTAGAGTCATGGATACATGTCTTGCGCACAGCTATGATTTCTGCCTCCCAGAACTGCATGCTTTTTGGGGAGGGAGGGTTATCGTTTTGCTTTACGTTACCTTTTTATCCTCGGGCTGAGGAAATTCTAGCACTTATGTACTTGTTGACACAAAGTGGGGTGGGAAATGAAGTGGACAGAGGGCTACGCGGAAATCCCACAGAGCCTCTTCTCAGGACAGAGGTGTACATGGGATTAAGAACACTTGGTTTTTATACTCCACTTTCTTCTACCCTAAGATGTCTCAAAGTGACTTCCAGTCACCGTCCCTTCCTCTCCCCACAGCAGGCACCTTGTGAGGCAGGTGGGGGCTGAGAGAGTTCTGAGAGAACTGTGACTGGCCCAAGGACACCCAACTGGCTTCATGTGGAGAAGGAGTGGGGAACCAAGCCCAGTTCTCTAAATCAGAGCCCACCACTCTGAACCATGCTGACTCTCTGGTTTAGAGTTTTACTTTTTGCCAACAGATCAGATTAGTTGAGATGCACAGGTCCTGTGGTACAAAATCACGAGAGAGAGAAGTTAAGCAAATGGCACCACCCAGAGCTATTTCAGCTTCGAAAACAGAATGGGGGGGGGGGGGGGCTGAAGCCCGTTCTTGCGCGCCATGGTTCCAATTTGAATTGGGCCTGCAGCAGGGGTTTGAAACGTGCACCTGATCGCAAGGAGAAAATGTAATGCAGTTATTTATTTATTTATTTATTGGTTCAATTTATATCCTCCCCTCCCTGCAAGCAGGTTCAGGGCGGCTTACAAAGTCGGTAGACAGGTACCATTAAGATATATTAAAAGCATTTAAATAATTCAACGCCATAAAATCATAAGATCACGATTTGCGTGGTTTTGTGTGAGGGAAAGGGGACACCAAGGCCCAGGAGGAAGAGCTCATGGGATGAGAAGTGTGTCCTGCTGCGCTCTGCCGTATGTGGATGCCAGCAATGGATGTGGGGGGGGGGGGGGAACAGTGGGCTCTGTAACTTTTCCACATTACTGTCAGAGCTTGAAATCTACTAAGGGGTGTGTGTCTCTCTCTCTTTGTGTTTTGAAGGCCTCACACAAGCCGGAACGATTGCCGGAGCCGTTATTGGGGTCCTCTTAGCTCTTCTACTGCTTGCTGCAGTTGTGATCTGTTTCTTACGCCACCGAAAGCAGCGGAAACAGAAGAAAAAGACACAGTCCATATACAGTGGGAATGAAATAAGGTTAGAGCCATTGTTTAAAGTCTACCTGCCCCTACGGTTCTCCTGGAAGAAAAGGCAAAGTATTCTTGCCTACCAGTTCCTTACAGGTTGTCCCCAAAGGGAAGCAATCTAGAAGCTGAGAGCCAGAAGTTAGAAACAAAAATCCCCAACCCACGCTGAGGGCATTTTTGACTGGTGACGCAATGTACAGCTGACAATTTCTATAGTGCAGTGACCTTCAGCCCTGACCAGATATCTCAGTCTAGCCTGATCTTGCTGGAGCTCAGTAGCTAAGCAGGGTCAGCCCTGGTTAGTATTTGGAGGGGAGACCACCAAGGAACAGGAAAGCCGCTACACAGAGGCAGGCAATGGCAAGCCACCTCTGTTCCCCTCTTGAAAACCCCATGGGGTGACCATAAGTCAACTGTGACTTGAAAGCAAACCCCCCCCCCCCAACAAAACTGGCCCTCAGTCTACAAGGCCTGAGCAGGCTCTTGACAACAGGATGTTTTGGAGGTCATTAATTCATCGGGTAACTCAGAAGTAACTTCCTGGCCCACACAATGGAAATTATTTCCACCTTACTGCCATCATGCTGTAAATCCTAATCTAGCAGGTAATTTGAGAACTAAACAAGCATAAAGCAAATACTGGGCAGGAGGGCTCATAGAGAGGAGAAATCTAAATGGGACTGTTTCCTCTCACCGGGGTGTCAAACCTAAGGCCCGGGGGCCAGAACCAGCCCGTCTAGGGTTCTTACGCAGCCCGCAACCAATTAGTGCAAGGGAGGGAACAGAAAGCTGCTCAGGGGAGTGGGCGGGGCCGCTCCATTTGAGGCTTCAGTGGAACAACCTCATCTGCAGCAGTCAAGCAGCGTGGGAGCATCTGCCCAGTGCCGCACCACGGGCTCTCCAGTCCGCCCATTTGGGTTTCCATTTGCACCCCCCTCCCAGCCTATGAGGCTTTGCAGTGAAGATACACCAACTTGGAGATTACCAGCTGCTGTCCTTTATACAGTTTGTATCTCCAGTACCTGGCATTACTTTTTATGGCACACGTGGCTCAGCCCGACAAAATGACATTTTTGTCAGATCTGGCCCTTGAAACAAATGAGTTCGACACCTCTACTCTAACCTCTTGTGACATTTGGAAATGTGAAATTGTCTAATCAGATGCAGACTGCTTTCTGGTCTAATCAGTTTCGCTCTGGGGGAGATTTGTTCTGTTCGTTTTTTAAAAAGCTTTCCCGGCTGTTCTTGTCCTTGATGGCATTTCAGGGTGGAATATAAAACAAAGCAAATACTAATACTTATAGTTCAATTTACTCCACATTTGTCACATGGATTCTTATTTTGGACAGCAACTCCGTATCCTGTCAAAAACCCACCAGGGTAATTAATTTACTCGTGAGCAAAATTATGCAGACTCTACCACCAAAGGATGTGTTGACGGCTGCTAGTCTAGATGTCTTTGAAAGGGAATTAGGCAAATTCAGTCAGTTACTAGTGGCAAGCCTCCATGTTTCAAGGCGGTGTGCCAGTGAATGTCAGGCACTGGGAACTAACTATAAAGGTGTTGCTTTCATGCCTGTCCATGATCTTCCCAGAGGCATTTGGCTAGCTGCTGCTGGGAGCAGCAGGATGCTGAAATAGATGGATCTTTGGTTTGATCCAGCCAGGTGATACTTTCTGGAAGGAACGGACTGTGTGATGTCCCATAATGCTGGCATATATATCAGGACTTCAGAGAAAGGCGGAGTTGGGAGGGATCCTAGAGGTCACCTACTCCAACCCCTTGTTCAGTGTGGGGATTAACCAACTGCAGCTGAAAGGAGTGCACACCTTTTAAAAAATGTTCCTAAATGATTGAAAAAAGCATTTACAGGATAAATTCTTGTGGGGCTGTCCCTTTAAGAAAGGGGGGGGTGCCCACAAAAGCCCCATCATAGCTACAGGCCTGCTTTTGCCTGTTCTGTTTGGGATGGCTACAGCCTTCATGAAAATGCTCTTTCCGTTGCGGAGAATATGTGAATGTGTATCTCCTATAAAAAATAAACCAGTGATTTCAACTGCTTTGTTGCTGTGTGTCAGGCTGTTGATAAATGCACAGTAGTCGTCTCAGTTTAAAAAAAAAAGCTAGCAATCTTACTCAGATGGATTTCTTTGGACAAAATGAGTTTGTTCAAAATCAGGTTTTTCAGCACCTTATTGTTCTATGATCAAAATTATCAGTTTGAGTGCCAGTGCGTCTCTTTTGCAGCAGTAGTTTTGGGGAGAAAGACACAAAATGGCTATAGGGAGTACAGCAAAAAAAAAAAAAAAGATTGTAAAGATTCAAAAAATTTGACAGAAGTTCCCAGTTTTGCCATTAAAATTTGAAAGGCCGAATTAAAATTTGAACTTTATATGTGACATTTCCCTGTTACTGTAATTTGTATGTGTTGGGTGTGGAACCTCTTGATACTGGGAAGTATCAAAAGTCAAATCACATTCACTATTAACCACCAAATACTAAGTACCATGGAATGTCATTGGTCAAATTCTGCCAAACACTAAATGCCAGTATTATGGAATGTAAAATATTGATCTCAGATGTATGGCGAATGTTTTTAAAAGGCATAGTCAACAGTAACATTTGCAGAGGAGACACAGCTTGACCTAGCCAGATGCCCAGCCTAAATAATGTCTCAGCAAAGCAGGTCCTGACCTCTCCCTCCTAATTACCTTTCCCTACCTAATTACCTGAGAGCCAGTTTGGTGTAGTGGTTAAGTGTGCGGACTCTAATCTGGGAGAACCGGGTTTGATTCCCCACTCCTCCACTTGCAGCTGCTGGATGGCCTTGGGCAAGCCATAGCTCTGTACCAGCTGTTCCCTCAAGGACAGCTTGGGAAAGAGCTCTCTTAGCCCCACCTACCTCACAGGGTGTCTGTTGTGGGGAGGGGAAGGGAAAAGGAGTTTGTAAGCCGCTCTGAGACTCCCTTGGGGAGTGGAGGGTGGGCTATAAATCCAATCTCTTCTTCTTCTTCTTTCCAGCTTAGATGATCACAAGATGGCAAAGGCTTTCAACTTAACTAGATGCTGGGCCCTTCCCTCAGCTGTCCTTGAGGGGAGATACAGGAAGATACCTTTCGATCAGAGACTTTGTCAATGTGATTTGAGAGAAGCTGAAACTATTGAACATGTGTTTCTCAGGTGTCCAGGGTACAAGTTGGTTCAAGACAAATATATCTTAGCTTTGGTAAAGGAGATGCCTGGTTTAATGGACTCTGACTATGTAAAAAAATGTCATTGATCAAATACTGCCAAACACTAAATGCCAGTGCTATGGGATGTAAAATATTGATCTCAGATGTGTGGCTGGTGAGCACCCGATGGTCTCTGAGTGCTGGTAGCAAAGGCAGCAAGATTCCAGGTGTTGCTACATAAAGGGCTATTTAAAATGCTAGACCCTTGAAACCTGATCCAAATTTGGAAGCATTTCTGAAAAGTCTATGAAACTATTAATTTATACTATCTGATGAAAATTCTCCTTCACTAACTCCCTCCTCCTCCGGTTTAAAGGGAGGATGCCACGGCCCCGGGGATCTCGGAAGATTCCTTAGAGAGAAGAGACAGCAAGTCGGAAAGCCACCTCTTGGACAAGTCATCCTCCAGGCCTGGATCTGCCAGCACCACCAAATCACAACTGCAAAACATTCTTGTCTGAGTTTATATTGAGAGTCGAGACTGTTTCGGGGGGGAGGGAGGGTGTTCTGTTTCACTGCAATGCTAATGTTTCCTCTGGAGACGACGTGCTGCATCCGTTTTAGGCAACCCTTTATTCGGTGTCCCCAATCTGCCTGCTAAGTTGCTGTAGATGAGATCAGTCTTCTGATGCTTTATTCATTATTTCTTAACCGCTGAACGCGTAGTCGGTCTGTATGTCTGCTGGTAAAATTCTGTCTCAGAGATGCTTGTGATGGGAAAATGCTCCCTTCACCCCCCTTCTAAGCAATCGTGAGAGTCAGACCTCGCAACCGACCACGACTGGGGCGAGCTCATGTGAACAAACCAAAGATTCCTGCTTGCACATTGTGGCCTCTGATCTGTGCCCCTGCCCTCTAATGCAAGATCATCATTTGGTACCATGATAAACTACGGTTTGTTTAAGCTGTGCTTTGTACAGCACACTCCGATTAGCAGCATGCTGGCCAGTGCAGGTTTTATGGTTGCATAACAAATGGCTGGGTATCTCCATCTTTGGAGGCGAGGTGGGTGATGACAGGGGCAGGGCCTTTTTAGTGGTGGTGCCACATTGATAGACTATTCTTTCGCCTGGCAGGCTTACCTGGGACCACCTTTGCTGGTGTTCAGACATCAGGCAAAGGCTTTTTTCCTTCTGTTCTTGGTCAAATTGTGTTGTCCATTACGATTTTACCCTAAGATCCTATAATTTTCATGCTGCTTTAGCTGAGTTGCCTTTCCTTGACATTTTAAGCTGCCAACATTACCAGTGCCATTTTTAATGGGAGGAAATATGCTGCTCTACGTCTGGCTTCTCCCCCCCCCCCCTTTTAAACATTCCAGTTTAATGAATTAGGCTGTAATAATGTGTATATTTTTGTGAACCACTTTGAATTGTCTGGAAAAGCAGGACAGCGATGCTTTTGATGAGTAAATGACTGGAAACACACTTCATGCTGGTCTACTCAAAGCCTCGTGAGTGAAACGGCATTGGAAGCTGATGTCGTGCCTGAACTGCTGGATTCTGAGCCTGGTGCCAGCCTCTGTCCTTGCATAACTGCCGGATCCGCAGAGCTCCTCTCCTGATTTTCCAGTGATAGCAATCCCTGCAATGTGCAGAAAGATCCAGGCTGCTCCAAGGTTTCATATCAACATTCCTTTATTAACATTTCATCTTGGTGGAAGAAATCACATGCAAAACCGAAAGGATATTTCAAAAAACGATTGCACTAACTCCAGCCGACTCAGAGATGCACAAGGACAGGGTAAAGGGCACGGGGTGTTTGCAAGCTGGAGGAAGGAACAGGGCATGATTGGGAGGGTTGCTGAATGAGCAAGGAAAGTTCCCTCATTTTGTTTTCTTTAGAAATCTTTATTAGATCTCCCTGGTTTCTTGGCCTTTGTCTCTCCAATTCGGTGGCTGTCCTGCCTCTAAAAGAAAATGCATCCACTGTTTTTTCTTTTTTCTCCTCTACTCTCCCAACAGCTCCATCTCTGTTCTCCTTTCTGCTCTGGAGCAGTATTGGAATCTTACCTTCAGTGGGTGAGAGGTAAGTGGGTGGCTGGATGAGAGGGGAATAGACAGAAAGGCGAAACCCTGGCTGGCTAGCGCGTCTTTTTTCAGTGGCTGGAGTGTCAGGGAGCCTAGACTTCTTTCAGGATGGCCATCTACAAAGAGCATACAATCATCATTTCAGCTGTAATGAAGAATGCAGGATCTGGGGAGGGAAGGGTGATGGGGGGGGGGAATGAAAAGGGGATTCTACATTGTGATTTTAAAACTAAGGGCTGTGGGATAACCATGGTGAACAATTTGTACACTATAGATTGGGAAGCAAATTGGGTCCCTTGTCAATGAAGGCTTCGAATGCTGATGTTGGGATCTTAGAAACCAAGAGCTTCCCGTGGGCCCCCCAGCCCGAAGAACTTGGGAATTAAGGACCCCATTCGACAGCTAATATTAAGTTCATCGGAAGAGTGCTCACCACACCATGAAGACAACTGAAGACATCAAAAGAATTAATATCTCAGTCTTGAATTTACTAATGAATGGGGAATGTTCAAAGAGGAGGCTGGGTTAGGAAAAGGAGGTTGGCTGCATGATGCCCTTAAAGGAATTTTCTGAAGCCATGGAATGCAACGGAATAGACAAGCATGCAGCATGCAAGAACAGACTCTATGGAAACCCAAGTTGCAATGAAGGAAGGGGTGGTGTATTTCTGTCCTGACTGGAAAGAGACAATAGAGGGGTTTGGTTTAAGAGGGCTGAAGGTGGTACGAGAGCGGTGCATGCGCTTACTTTTTCCTACTTCTTCCTCTGACAATCAAATAGTGCAGGATCAACACTCACTCTTGCTCTTTCCCACCCTGCACGCTTCAGGAGAGCTGTCTGCCATGTATCTATTTCAACAGGCCAAATACATGTGTGTGTGAATTTATCCTTCACCTTATCAAAATAAAATGGAAGAAGCTTTAAAAAACAGTCGCATAACTATTTCAGGGATGAATAGGGCAGTTAAGTTGGTGATATCATGGGTGCTAATCAGTAGGCACCCATCTCATCCCCTTTGTTTCTGGCACACTGGAAAGGTGCAGAATCATTTTTGTTTTCCCACAGAGCTTGCTCCAGGACAGAAAAACCTCTGAGTTTTCGGAACAGTGAAGATGCTATCAAATCCTGTGTATCGCAGTTCCAGTGTTACATCTGGTTATAGGCAGTGATAGTTAAAATTTATGAGAAAGCTTGCAAGGCATTCTTTCCAAAAGCCAGTACTATCTGGAGTCAAGACAGATCGTGTTAAGTGCAGTAGAGATGATTTGAATGTATCTGTGTGGCACTGAAAAATCTAGTATCTGTCTTGGAACAGCTGTGGAAATACGTTTCTGCACGTTCACAATGCATCACATACAATGAAGCTGTGCTAGGTACCTATTGGTTAGTGCCTGTGACATCAGCACCATACCTTCCCTGAAATCCCACAGAACACTGTTTTTAAAGATTTTGGTAATGTACAGGATAAACATGTATCTTTGAAATGCATAGCCTGCTTGAAACACACAAGGAGAGACAAGAGTGAGAAAGGATCCACCATTCAACTTTACTAACTCACAAACACACATGTGTATGCAAGTTATGGAGCTAGATTTATACCCCAGATGCAGAGCCTGTTATGAATATCATGTCTGTCTTTGCAGAGGTTACAGTGGGTGAAAGCTACATGTGCCAGTACAGCTGTCTTACGACTCCCAACTCTGTTAAACTGTCTCTGGTTTCTGCTGGCCAGTCGCCAAAAAGGCTGCAAAGAATGAGTAATGCAAAAGGTAACCTCTCCCCCCACTGTCAATTTCGCTTAAGAAATTGGGGCTCTGCAGGAAATGCCCAAAAGCTCTACAGGGCTGGCAAGGGGGATCAAAGAAGTAAGATCAAAGCGAGCACAAAAGGTCAAGAAACATCGGATGGACTATCAGTCCTGCAAATAAATGCGTGTGCATTATATGTGTTTGTGCAGTGGTTGTATGCATATACATATATGATCTAGGAGCTGAGGAACTGGTATGTGCAGAGTAAGGACAGAGACCGAGTGCAAAGGAGGACTTCAAGGTCTGTGTGATAAGGGGAAAGGAGGGTGCATCAGCATCATGTTTCAAACAGAGGGGACGGTAATGATGGTTCTGGAATCAAAGGCAGTCCGGGGAGAAAGCTGCAGAGCGCTGTGTCTCTTCTGTGGTCAGACTGGCTAGGCTGGTGATTGCTCTTCTGGAAGCTGGAAGGTGCTGTTCAGAGGACCAATCAGGAACCTGGCTGGATGCTGCTGTTTCATCCACTTCTTCATAGCCACTGCAGGAAGAAGAGAGACTGGTTAAATTGGCACTGTACGGGCTGCATTCAGCATGCCGCCCACCCTAGAAACAAAAGAAAACCCAACAGAGACAGAGCAGCACGATATGCAGCCTTGAACTTCTGGTTCCTAACTGAAAGTAGAAGCTCACAAATTTCCCAATAGCACATCCAGTGTGGCTTTTGGAACTTCTCAGTAGGTCCCTGTTGTTATCAGGGCCTGAGTGTTAGAGGAGGGGGTCAGAGCATCATTGCAGAGCAAATGTTTTGCACATGGTGGTGGAAAGTGCCATCAAGCTGCAGCCAATTTATGGCAGGGTTTTCAAGGCAAGAGATGTTCAGTGGTGGCTTACCATTGCCTGCCTCTGAATAGCAACCCTGGGCTTCCTTGGTGGTCTCCCATCCAAGTACTAACCAGCACTGACCCTACATGGCTTCTCAGATCTGACGAGATTGGGCTCGCGCCTGCACACAGATGGTCCCCAATTTAATCCCCAGCATCTAATGGTTAAAGGAGGCAGCAGGTGTTGGAAAAGACCTTTCTCACCTGTGACTAGAGAGCTGCTGGTGGTCTGAGTAGACGACACTGAGCTAGATGGACCAAGGGTCGGATTGGACATGAAGCAGCTTTGTAAGTTCACCTGTCTTGCTCGGCGAGCCCTGAAGCCAGCTGGATCTATTTTCATCCACGGCATTAACCTCTCCCTGGATGAAATCATGCGCTCTCCATGTGGATGCCACCCACATAACTGTGGATAATGATATGTCTGCATTCAAGAAATGCAATTCCTTCATACTTCCTATGTTCGTCTGCATCCTTTGTGGCCAGCACTTCTCTCACGGTTCACTCCAGTCGTCCCGAGAGCTTCACTAACAGGCAGCAAGCACGCCTTCCAAGGGGGCACTGCAAAACTCACGTTGGTATGGGGAAAAAATTCAATCTTTAGCATAATATCTTTCCCCTCCTGGCTACAAATCTGCATTTTATAGGGAAAGCAGCAGGATCCTTGCAATATTAATGACACAGTAGTTTGTTTCTAAGCGGAAGACCACAGGTGGAGGGAATCTCCCCTAATCAGAGTAAAGAAAGGATTACAGAAGCTGACCCTTTGAATGTCTACAGATGAACATAGTACAAAGTTTGAGTCCGGTGGCAATTTTAAGACCAACGAAGTTTAATTCTGGGTATAAGCTTTTGTGTGCACACACACTTCTTCAGATACATTTCGCACATGCACACGAAAGCTTATATCCAGAATTAAACTTCGTTGGTCTTAAAGGTGCCACTGGACTCAAACTTTATTCTGTTGCTTCAGACCAACATGGCTAGCCACCAGTGTTCCCTCTAAGCTGAGTTAGTGTGAGCTAGCTCAGTTTTTTAGCTTCTGGCTCACACATTTTTGTCTTAGCTCAGGAAGGAGGGCTCCAGAGCAAACTAATTTATGCAGCAACCAAATTGCTCGCTCTCAACTTTAATGCCAGTAGCTCACAAAGTAGGATTTTTGCTCCCAAGACTCCACAGCTTAGAGGGAGCATTGCTACCCATCTGAATCTACAGATGATTATGTCAAAGGTGCACTCTAATACCATAGGGTAAATCCTAGCCACCCTGCTACTACTTCTCCGATCAAAGGTGAAACCTTTCTCCAACTTTAAGTAGCTCTCCCACTGAAGGCTATTTAAGTTGGAGAGTAGCTGGGTCCACCCCAATAAATCTGCAAGCCCCCCTTCCAAGCCACTAGTTCAGTAAGGGTTACCAGATGTCCTCTTTTTAGAGGACATGTCCTCTTTTTTTGGTGTCTGTTCTCTTCTGGGCTATTTAAAAAAAACTGATGAAAATGTCCTCTTTATTCCTAGTTAGTAGCAATTATCACAGCTTAAGAAGTAGGGGTATTTAAAATGAGATTTGTCAATAGTGATCATTTGTTTGAAGTAGTCAGCTGGGAAATACGTCCTCTCTTTTTTTTGCTCTTCAAAATATGGTAACCCTACTTTAGTATAGCACAACAAACGCATGACAGTTCCACAGAATCTAAGGTTCTTCCTTCAAGGAATGCCAATATTGTGGGTGGGATTGCAATCTTCCCTGCAATCTATTTATATTCTGGTGTGACTGAGGAAATCATATCTTTTCCAAGCAGCAGGGCCATTGCACTTTGGAGAACCTCTTGAGACTGCTGAATTACAACTGATAACAAAGCTCAAGACAATGCATCCACCTGGACTTAACCAAGACCTAGGTTTCTTGTCTCATTACCAGGGCTGATTTCTCCACGCCAACTACCCCTCTGCATATCACACCTAATCCAATCACACCTTCTATTGTCATTCACCTGCTATTGCCATTTGCCTGCTAATGTCATTCAGCATCTGAAATCACTCCACTTTCCAATGTGGAGGACAGATGGATTCATATTCTAGTTGTATCTGGAGAAGTGACAGTGACTCACGAAACCTCATCCCCTGCCACAAATTCTGTTAGTCTTTAAGTTGCTACTGGACTCTTGCTCTTTTCCACTGCTACAGACAAACTAACATGGCTACCTGTCTTGATTTCTCTTTTTGGGTTGTGGTTGTGGTTGCATTTGAATACACAGCAAGGACACTTATGGGATGCTGCTGCTGCATCACTGATGACAAAGGGCATACCTCCAGCCCAGTGCACTTACCACAGAGTAACCCCAACACCAGCACTCATTCCTCAAAAAAAGAGAGATGGGGGGATTCTTGTAGACGCAAAGCTTTCTCCTCACAATGATCACCTTGTAAAGTCAGTGGGGCTGGGAGAGATGAACTGGCCCAGCAAACTTCCGTGGCAGAGCAGGGGATTCAAACCTGGCTCTCTCAGATCCCAGGCTGACCCTCTAAGAAGGTTGAACACTGAAAAGGATGAAGAGGTGATTCTGCATCTAGCATTTGCTCCACATTTTCTCAACTGGGAGGGGAAAGCGCAGTTCAAAACCACATTCAGATACCTCGGGGCAATGCTGCACTGACTGCAAAGTCGCCCTTGAACCGCTATAAAACGGCCATAAATCTATGCAGAAGGTACCATAAAATCCGATGATCAAAGAAAGAGAAAGCGGCATGGAGTGCGGAGAGTACCATAAAATCCGATGATCAAAGGAAGTGAAAGCAGCATGCAATGCAGAGGGAGATATGTGTTCCAACGTGGGTTTTGTAAAATAGCAGAGGGAAAAAGCCAATGCAGAATCATCCAAGGTATATCTGCAGGCTGACTAAGGCCTGCTCATGCGTTACGATAAACATGTGTTTTCCTCCTGCATGTACATGTGTAAGAAAGATCCAACGCATGTTCACTTTACACACGAAACCAGGCACCAGTACCTGGAGAAATATGTGGTCTGAGTCATACATACATTGAACGTAGCATGAGAAAAACTCAATGCACATAGAAATGAAAATCAAGCAAACATTGTACATGGATTGCACATGTGTTCACTGCAACTTGTGAACTGGGCTCATGGGTACACTGTATGTAGAGTATACGTGCCTTTGTTGTAGCTTGTGAACAGGGCTCAAGTTGACTCCAGAAGGCAAGCCTTTTGGACCTGGTTCATTCGTGTGGGAATTGTGGTGGTGGAAAGCGCCTTCCAGTACAAGCCAACTCATTGCAACCCCCACAGGGCTTTCAAGGCAAGAGACATTTAGAGGTGGTTTGCCATTGCCTGCTTCTGCATCACAACCCTGGTATCCCTTGGTGGTCTCCAGGTGGAAGTTGGTGGGAAAGGCGGCATATAAATATTTAAGTAAAGAGAGTGATAGTTGAAAATAATGTAGGGAGTGGTAGGGGATTAAAGGTTAAAAGCTGTAAACTTAGATCCTTGATAAAGGTCCTGCCTCCTTCTACTTGGAGCTGTCCCGGGTCCTGTACAGACCTGTCTCTATGTGAAACAAGTTCAAATCCCCACTCTCCCATTAGCCACAAGGTATAGATAAGATCCCTTAGTCTGGGGCAAGTGATGCTCTGTGTTCTTGGTGCTTGGGGGGGGGGGGGGAAGGGGGACAGTGGGAGGGCTTCTAGTGTCCTGGCCCCATTGCTGGACCTCCTGAGTGCCCCTGGTGTTTTTGGCCACTGTGTGACAGAGTGTTGGACTGGATGGGCCACTGGCCTGATCCAACAATGGCTTCTCTTATGTTCTTAAGCTTGCTGGGTGACCTCAGGCAAGTCACAAACTCTCAACCTTGCCTACCTCTCAGGGTTGTTGTGAGGATAAAATGTGGGAAGAGGAGAATGATGTAACCTGCTTTGGGTTCCCATTGGGGAGACAGGCAGGGTGCAAACGAAGTAAGTCAGTCAGTGCAGAGAAAGCTGCCTGCTGAAGCTAAATATGGTTCAGTTCTGTTTTGTACCACTCAGCAGTGTCTCTCAACACTGGGTGTAACAGTCCTTTGTTCCTGATGCAGGGATGCTCCACACAATCCCATCTCGGGAGGCTGCCTGTGGCATCTCCGCATGAGTCTGTGCTCTGAGCCCACCTCCCTCCATTCAGAGGCTCACATAGAAGCACAGAGGATGAGCAGCACTTGTGAGGCTGGGTAATCCATCCTCTTGCGCACTCAATCTCCCAATTTAAGGTAGGAAAAAAGTACCAGATATAAATTCTCCTTGCAGACTGAGGAAATTCTCCTTGCAGACTGAGCCACCACTTTCCTAGAAGAGTACAGCTTCTCGAGAGGAGAATAAGCAGCGTGGTTTTAAGTAAGATTTCCTCCTCTGTTCCCATCATAAGGAAATTTACAGAGACAACTTTGAATCAAGACTCAATCCTACAAAATCTTATCTAGATGGTACATCACACCCCCAAAATCAGTTCACATCACACCTTCTAATTCAGTGCTTTCCTGGAAGGGCTGTGGAGAAGTTAGAACTGTTGCCCACTGCTGGTGGAAATGCCCTCATCTAAATGAATTCTTGTCCAAGATCCTTCAGCACATCCCACAACACGTCTTAATCAAGACATTGCTCCACCAAATCAATCATACCACCAACTACTTCTCCTTTAATCTTGCCCCCTTCCTCTCTCCTACTGTCTTCTTGTGTATACCTCTTACCACACTTTTTTCCTTTCACACTTGATGCAGAGTGAAATCACCCGTTATATAAAGTTCAAAGCATAAAATTACAATCACAGCACTTACCATGCCACTCAGTTATACGTCTCAACCTAACTTGAATATTTCACACTAAAAATAGCACTATTTCTAATGTATAAATTTGCTTTGACATGCCTGTTACAATATTCGTTACGTTTTGTGTGTGTAATCATATTTTGCTCCTGTGTCACATAAAATATAATTCTCTCGTTATAGCAATAATTTTTTTTTTAAAAAAAGACTCAATATATATACAACTAGGATATGTAATTCCGTTTCATCATCTGACGAAGTGTGCATACACACAAAAGCTCACACCTTGAATAAAGTTTTGTTGATTTATCCGTAAGGTCATTTCAAAGCAAGTAATCCCTACTGTTTAGCCTTGGTGGCACTCTCCCAGGACCGATGCTAGGAGTCACTGTCAGGCAGAGATGTTCTGCCAGGCATTTAGTTGAAGACAGCAACAGCTTCCATCTGTCTGGTACTCCTGTTTCCTGCCTCCCCCCCCCCCCCAGGGTTTTAGCACCATCAAATTTGGCTAATTATTGTACTCTTATTGTACTCTTATTGTTTTAACTGTGAATTTAATATGTGAATTGTGTTTTACTGTTGTACACTGCCCTGAGCCCTGTTTACCGGGGAGGGCAGTTTGGAAATCTATTTTAATAAGTAAGTAAGTAAGTAAGTAAAATACAACTGTGGCTGGGTCCCTGCTGAAGCCAATAGCCTGGTACTGAGCCCCCTGGGCCAATCCTCCATTTCCCAGTGGGAAGAGTGTTGGGGGTCAGGGGAGGATGAAGACAGTCAGTGTGGTCTTGTGGCTCGAGCGTCGCATTAGGATCTGGGAGAGCCAGGATTTGAGTTGGGAGGGGTACCTTGAGGAGGCCATATAGCACATATTTATACCCCACTTTTCTCCTCAGCAGGGTCTTAAAGCAGCTTACAACACCATTCTTCCAGCATCTTCTCCTCCTGACAACCACCCTGCAAAGTAGGTTAAGCAGAGAGAGCAAGAGTGGTTCCCCAGCAACTTTCGCTGGAAGAGTGGGGATTCGAACTCAGGTCTCCCAGGTCCTAGACTAGGGGTGGCCAAACTCACTTAACATAAGAGCCACGCAGAAGAAACATCAGATGTCTGAGAGCTGCAAGACATGAACAAATATTGCACATACGTTTTTACTGGAAAATATGCAAATTTGCTTTTTAAATTAACATTAAATAAGACTGCCAGAAATAAAAACAAAAAGGGGTAAAAACAGATATTGATAATGATATTTAAAGAGACAAATGCTTTCTCCAAGCTGGCGGGGGGGGGGGGCTTTGAGAACACATTTAAAGTTGCTTTCTTTCTCTGCTCCCCCCCCCCCCAAGCCTACCCAGGGAGGGGAACACTGGCTGGGGAAGGGAAGACCAGTTGGGGAGGAATGCCTCCCCTTCACTTCCCCAGCCACCCTGTGTGAAAGAGCCACCCCTGTCCTAGACTCTCTCTCTCTAGCTGCTACACCATCGACCATCCTGGTTTTTAATCCCCATGTAGCAGATTAAGCGAGCTGTATTTGGCAGTGAATTCTGCTGAATTCAGTCGTACTGACTTCTGCGTAAAGTTGCCCAGGATCTGGCAGGACTCCAGCTGGATTTAGCTCTCAAGGGCTGAGCTGCCAACATTACAACCCTAACGTCTGTCTCCTGTGTGAAACAGTCAAGGATGCTCTGAATCACGGGCAGGCTCCATCCCCTCGCACGGCCGAGCCGGCTGTGCTGAACCGCTGGGGGGGAAGGAAGTTGGTGTTCTGTCTGTTGTTTGGAAGGAACGGTGGGGTCAGGAGAGCGGCAGGAAAGCGGTGGGACTCGCAGGAAGCTGGTGGAAGGCATTCAGAACTCGCCGTCTCTGTCTGGAGGAGGAAGTGTAGGAGAGAACGGCTTTCTTTCTGACTTGAAAACAGCGATTGCAGAGGGTGTGTGGGCGTCGAGGGACTCTGGTTCCTGCTATTTTCTGCCAGATGGCTGCTGATAACTACTCTCCTCTCTTGTATTTTGTAGCATGGGGGGGGGGGGGGGCTCCTGTTTTTCACATTGCTGCTACCACGTAGAGCCCTGCGCAGCCTGACAGGGGGAGGTTTCTCGTTGTCCTCAAGGGAGTGTGAATCATCTCCCCCCCCCCCCCCCCCATAGATGCCTGATGGTGTTACTCTGGTTGATACCACCTGCAAGCCTGGCCATCCAAAAAACCAGGGAACGGGTAGGGTTTTAAGTACGAGTTCTCTCTGCTACAGGATGATTTGTATGATTAGGGTGTTCTTATCTGCCGGGTTCCTAATATAGGGCTGCCAACCCCCGGGGGGGGGGGGGGGGCTGGAGATCTGGAATCACAACCGATCTTCAGACTACATACATCACTTATTTATTTATATAAAACATTTATTCCGCTTCTCCTGGAGGAAATTGCTGTTTTGGAAAGTGGGCTGCCTGACATTACACCCGACAGCATGGTGTAGTAGCTAAGAGTGGTGGACTCTAATCTGGAGACCCGGGTTTGATTCCCCGCTCATTCCCCCCCCCCCCCCCGAGCCTGCTGGGTGACCTCGGGCTAGTCACAAGTTCTCTCAGAACTCTCTCAGCCCCACCTACCTCACAAGGTGCCTGTTGCGGGGAGAGGAAGGGTGCAATATAATCCCATCCCCCATCCCCCCCCCCCCCGCCCACATAGCCTAGGCTAGCCGGATCTCGTCAGATCTCGCAAGCTAAGCAGGGTCGACCTTGGCTGGTATTTGGATGGGAGCCCACCCAGGAATACCAGGCTCGCGACAGGGAGGCAGGCAATGGCAAACCACCTCTGAATGTCTCCTGCCTTGAAAACCCCACCAGAGGTCGCCACAAGTCAGATGTGACTTGACAGTAAACCACACACACATTACATCACCTCCAAACTTCTGACAAGGGACAGATCATTTTGCTCCCTCCAGAAGGCTGTTCCATATGTGTGGGGCTGTTACAGAACAAGCCCATAACCCGTTCTCACCATCTTGTAAGATGGCCCCTTGTCTCTTACTGTCCCCAGCTGGAAGCCGTGGCTTAGAGTTGTTCTGGGGTATTCCCTCTTCCCACTAGTGAAATTAAGCAGCGTATTGGGGACCATAATCATCACTGTCGCTGTTTGATCAGCCGGTATTTGGCTTGTTGTCTTATCCTTTTAGTCCCATGAGAGCCTGCTGGACTGATCTCCCTAATGCTTCCTAGGAAGCCTTATCTATAGGGTGACTGCTGTTCGGGCCCCTAATGGTGCCATGTAAACGGGCTGCTATTTTAAAGGTAAACATTAAGTTGGTGTTTGTTTTTTGTAAAACAACAACCCTCATTTGTTTAATCTTATCGGATTCTTGCAGCATTCCCATCTTGTTTTTCTTTGTTTATGTCTCTGCAAAGTCTGTTTTTGTGGCAGAAGGGTGTTTGGCATGAAATTTTAAAAGGGAATCTGTTTTACATGGGAATGTTCTTTGCAGAAAAAGAAAGGTCTCTGGGCAGGCATCAGTTCCTCGGCACACAGATGAATATGTACAAACCCACTCTCCTTCCTCCGACTCATGTTGTGGGGAATTAGGGGGCCTGGATCAGCAGAATGGCAAAATAACTCCCCCCCCTCCAAAAAAAACCCTGTACATTGTGGCTTCCACAGAGGGTTGCCAACTCTAGCTTGGGAAATTCCTGGAGACTTGGGGGTGGGGTTTGCAGAGGGGAGGGACACACACAAAGCTGCCTTATACTGAATCAGACCCCTGGGTCCATCAAGGTTGGTATAGTCTACTGAAAGCAGCTCTTGGGGGACTCAGGCAGAAGTCTTTCACATAAGAATCTGCTTGTTCCTTTTCACTGGAGTTGCTGGGGACTGAACTTGAGACCTTCCACATGAGAAGCAGATTCTCTGCCACTGAGCCACGGCCCCTCTCTAGCTCAGAAGGGATACAGTGCAATAGAGTCCACCCTCGGAAGCTGCCATTTCCTCCCGGAGAACTGATCCATGCAGTCTGGAGATCAGTTGTAATTCCTGGAGATCTCCAGGCCCCACCTGGAGTCTGGTAACCCTGTTATTTGGGCTGATGCATGTAGCTGGCCTGCTTTTCCTGTTCTTCCTCAGCCCGAGATACGCCTTGTTTATGGTGCGTGGGTCACTTTGCACTGCCCCACAAACTCCCTGAATCTGGATTCCACTGGGGCATGTGAAATCGCAGCTTCTGCTTGCAGTGGAAGGCTTTGTTTAAGCTCCTTAGTGCGAGACTCCTGTGTGACGGCTGGTGACATGATGCATTGGTGCGCACGAGAGCACAAGGCTTCCTGCACGGTATCCGGCTTTGATTTACACCGTTGCATGTACCTTTTTACTGCCAGGCTATGGGTTAAAAATAGCCTGTGCTGAGGAGCAAGGCATTCCATGTGGTGTTGCTAAGGAAGAAATTAAATTCAAATCCAGGTCCTTCGCCTTCTTTGGGGAGTTACTACTGGTTTCCATGATAACTACCAGTGTGTAGGGGCTTGCTTGCCACATAAAACTAGGACGTACAGCTGTGACTCTTCATCAGTTCGACATGGGGGAAGCTTGCAAAAGCCAGTTTGACTCCGGAAAAACAAACTAAATCCATCATCAACGGAAATACCTCTCTCCCTGTGTCTATTTCTTTGTGGCTGAAAAACATATAGCATATACATCGTTTGCTCTACAATGAGGGAAGGTTTTTATTTCACTATTTATATCCTGCTTTCCTACCCTACAGAGGCCCATTATGCATGCACATCTTACTGCACATTTTCAGAGCAGTAAGCCTCTAATCTTGATTTTGGATTCTGTGCCTGTTTCACGCACTGTTCTTTGTCCTTTGGTGCATTTATTCTGTAGCTACATTTTTAAAAACAACAACAACACAGTTTTCTAAATTGGAATGGAAAGTCACTTTGATGTGGGGGCATCCAAAGTTTTTAATTTGTGCAATTGCCCTATCATAGCTGTGCGGTAGCATTCAGCAAGCACATTCCATTTAATCCTCATGGTTCAGGTTTTGGGCATGCTTCTTAGCGTTAGTTCATTGAAAGAAAGAGATCAGACAGGAATGCAGGCAAAGGGGGAAAACCTGATGTTGAAACTGATCAGACTTTTTTTTTGAAACTGACAAGCAGCTGTGAAGCCATGTTTCCCATATTGTGGAGCACTCGGGGACTCTCTGCTATGCTATCGGCCACAGTGAAAAATGGGAAAGACTCACATGATCTCATAATATGGGGAAACATGCTGAGTGTACAGAATGCATGGTAGAACCCACTGACATTGGCATTGCAAGCTGTGATGGTTGACGTGTGTATGTGTGTGCATGCAACTGTGTCAGTTGAAACTCCACCATGCTTTACACAGGGCTGCAATTTGTATGGGGGAGGAGTCCTCTGCCAGAAGCTCTGGAGAGCTTTTTTAGTTTTGTGCCACTAAATTGGGAGGAATGGGGATATTTTCACTGATGTGCAGCTGCATAGTAATGCTAATTTCCTGCCTTTCCTTGCAAATTTGCATGGTTTTCTCTTTGTGATTCTCTAATTTGATTCTGCACACTGGTTGTGAACTTGACAGTTTTTTTAGTGCCTGTCCTGTGTGGATTGCACTCTATCCTCCAAATCGATTGATCCCAAGCCAAAACAGTCCCCCCAAAACTTTGTTCAAGGGGAAAATGTTCATTAAAGGGAAGAATGTTTTCAAAGCTTTAGGCTTCCCATCCCAGTGCCTCTCTCACTCTTTACATCTTAAGTCAGTTTCATTCCACACTACCAATCCCCCCCTTTATTTTGTTTGCAAACAGCACTGAAATCCTTTTTTTTTTTTGCACTGGGGGCACTTCCATTTGCCTCCTCTCTGATCCCCTTATCATGTCAATACCAGCAGGGAACTAAACCTTGCACAGTTCCTTTTAAACTTTCCCTCTGTCATTTTAATTTTAAAAAATTCAGCAATCTGAGACTAGCGATAGTCTCATATTGTAAAACTCAAGCCTCTTGTCAAAAAATTAAAAAAATTAAAATGAGGGGGAAATGAAGCTTGTGGGGGGGGGGAGGATGGTGGAGGGTGCACCTCAGTGTGGGTGCAGGAATGACCTTCGAGGGGTGGCAAAAGGTGTGGGGGGGAAGCCAAGGGAATCTGTATGCTTTTGAATTATCTTCATCTTGGAAGCAAAACGGAAAATTCAGCACAAAAGCACTCTCAGAAAACCTGGAGAAACAGCCACCAGGAAGTGAACTGAGAGCTGAAGGGAGGAAAACCAATGCAGAACAACAAAGAAAACACAACAGAGATGCACAGTAAAAGTGAGGGGAAACACCTGTGCATAATAGGCCAGAGATTCAAAACAGCTAACATGCTTGACCTCTCCTCCATTTGATCCTCACAGCAACAACCCCAGCAGAGCAGATTTAGGCTGACTGACTGGGACACACACACACACACACATACACACACACACACACACACCCCTATCTTTTAAAAAAGGTGATCAGATGCAGAAGATGGAGAGTTCCCATCTTATAAATGGGTTCTTTAATATTGTTTGGTTTGCAGCAATTAGCAGGAGATGTTATTTAACTCCATGCCAGGAAAAACTTCAACTGCCCATTTCTATGCATTAAATCTCTATTACAAGGACAGTGCATTTCTCCCTGGCCAGTTTTCAACCTTAATAATAAGAAAAAGTAGTGCAACCCCCCCCCCCCCCCCGATTTTAACTCTCCAAATGGGGGGAGCTATCCCATTTGTGTATTTTGAATCACCCAGGCTTGCAATACCTGGCTGCCTGGAGTCAATAGTGGATGTGCTACAAAAAGCAACCATCACCCTTTTAAAGCAAGGCTTATTGAAGACTGAGGAAGACCCGGTTCCCTATTCTTTAATTAGCAAAATGGCTTCTCTGGGGCTACATCCCCTTGAAGTGTGATTGGCATCTTCTTTGCAGGCCTTTTGGAGTGATCCAAAGATAGACCCCCCCCCCACCACCCTGAAGGCTTTTAAAAAGGATTATTCAATGTGTTATCCCAGAAATCTGATGTTGCTGGTTTTGATTGAAGGATGACTTCTGACTTTGCTGTACTTATTACTGGATGTGTTGATGATGTCCTGCTGCTGTGATTGATTGCTCTTTTGGGCGTCTGCTTTTGGAACAGAAATACAGGATGCAAATTACTAAATAATAGTGGGTTGGATCCGGATTAAATTTTTTACTAATGGAAGGGAAGGGGTAAATTCTGCCAATTCCCTCTTCCTGCTGCAAATCCCTGCTTTGCCCCTCATGATATTCCAGAGTGTCCCCTGCCCCCCAGGAGCAGCATTTTGGGGAGACCAATGGGCTACACCATGAGTGTGTGTATGGGGAGGGGGGGGGGGAATGTTCTGTTCTGTTCCATGAGTGGAATTTTTAGTCTGGTTCCAACCCATGGAGAACTACAGTGAGGGCTGTCAGTTGGTCTCTGTGATGAAGCTCCTGAGCCTAACCTAGAAGCTGGTTGAATCCTTCCCCTGCTTCATTGCTAAATGCAGAGTTTTATTGGTCAATAATTCATGCTGATATATTAAAATCCTCCTATGGAAATGTGGAAAGACATTCCCTCTACACTGACTCACTGTCCCCAGCGTGTACGCAACGTGCTACTCGTTAGCCAGTTTGGCTCTAGGATAGGTTAAAAAGAAAGATGAAAGAAATGTCTCTTTCTCACTTTCTTTTTACATCAAATAACGTCTTTAATTTGTCATAAGGCCCCCTTTTAAAAAGCTTTTTCCTTCACCAGGAGGCTGTTTCCATAATTCGGTGTGCAAATGGCTTTCTGGAGAAAGCTCTGTGTTTGCTTATGTAAATCCCATTCCCATTCACAGACGGATTGGGCACGGCAGCCACTAATATTTGCATGGGGCAAATTTGGGTGCACGAGATAGAGAGGGCCACTTCAGATGCCCTGGAAGGGTCTTGTCTAACTGCACCAAGTTGAGGTGTTGTCAATCTTGCCCTGTTTCAGTGATAATGGAAAGGAAATTGTGGATTTTAGTCATACCAATGAATGGAAATGGTTTGAATGAACTTATGAAGCTACCTTATACTGTGTTAGACTATTGGGTCATCTATCTCAGTCCTAGCCACTTAGCAGCATCTCTCCAAGGTTTTATGCTGATGACAATCTTTAACTAGAAAGGCCAGGGATTGGACTTGGGACCTTCAGCATGCAAAGCAGGTGCTCTACCACCAAGGCTGCTCCCATAGGGAGGTTTTTCTCCTCCCTGCCTTCCAAAACTAGAGTGCTTTTTTTGGCAGGAGGAGATTCCATATGAGAAAATGCTACAATCATCCTGTTTCCAGGGTTTCCCAGACCAGCAAACCCTCTTTCCTAAACCTGGTTTATGGCAAAAAAAAAAATGAGAATGAGCACAGTCAAAGTGCCTTAGCGCATTGTCTGGAAGGAACAGCATTCATTCTCCCACCCTGCAAAGGTACAGCCCAGATCAGAGGCATTTCCTCGCATAACCTTCACATGTTCTGTCGCCTGTGAATTGTGTGAACGCATATGCTCTACCTGAACCAGATTATCAGTGCTCCGGCCATGATCTGTTAATATATATTTTATATCTATACATATACCACAATCACTTGGGTAAATGTTTTCAAGAACTTGCACAATTAATTTGGTTCACTGGGGAGGTGAGATATATATATATCTGACCTCCCTGGTGAACCAAATTAATTAGGATCAGTGCTAACATTTATCCAAGATTCTGGGGATGCTAATCAAGCGATTTTCTTATCACATGAAAATGATCGCCATTCCTGCATACATATGAAAATGGTCACCGTTTTGCACACTAGGATGTTTATAGCCTGGGCCGCCTATCCATTACAAGTTTTCCTTCACTAGTTTAAGGAAGCTGAGGGTATAAAAACGGTTAAAGCTTTCTTTATTGTCTTTCTTTTTTTTTTCTTTTTAAGAACAGATGGTTGATTCCGAAATACTTGAACCATTTACGTGCATGAATTGGTACGATAATAACAATAACGAGCTTGTTATCATGTAATAATGAGCTTGTTTATCCACCTCAAAAGGAATTAACCATATCTGCATTATTTGTTTGTTTGTGCATTTCGAATGCTATGTTTTGGCATTCTTCTGTAGTTTCAGCCACAGAAGGAAAGTTTGGGAGAGGAGTATCAATAGATCTTGCAGAGGCAAAGTCTCAAAACCGATAACCCTTCTTTTATCTTTGGCGGCTACACAATGCTTAATTCTATGGCGGGGGGGGGAGGGGAATAAGCAAACACAATATGTATTGCTTGGCACATGTGATGCCCTTTAATTGGTCTTGATGTAACTCCCTGCCAGAGAATCTCAACCTTAAAACGTGCCTTTGAACCGCCGTGGGGTCCATTAATTGCCTCTCCCCACTGGTGTTCCAGCCCAGCTTACCCAGAGTGGTGGGAGGAAGAAAAGGGGCCTCTCGCTGTGTTAATAACCATTCAGAACAATTTGCTTCTAATGGGTAAGCGCAGTCCCTAGAAGCTTGGTGGCTTTCCACAGTCGCTTTGGAAGAACGGATTCAATATATTTGGCAATTTTGCTCGAAAGAGCACTGAAGGGAGCCAGAGGTTGGTGTTTATTGAGGGGAAAGTAAATTCTTGTAATAATTCATAATTGATATTCATAATTAATAAACCAGGAATTAGTTTAAGTTTAAGCCACGATTCGTGCAGCAAGCGAGCTCTCTGCAGAGGCTCCGTTCCGTTTGTGTGAACCGGGAACCTGCTGGTTTTGTCTTGTGCTGCTGTTCCTCCAACCCACTCGATAGTGTGGTTATAGTGGTCAGGGTCAGGCTAGGATCTAGGACACCCAGGCTGAATTCCCCGCTGTGCCATGGAAGCTCACTAGCAATGCTAGATGACCCTGGGTCACTCAGTCTGTCTACGCCTAACCTACCTCATAAGGTTGATTTAAGGTGGGTAACTGTGTTGGTCTGAAGCAGTGAAACAAAGTTTTGAGTCCAGTGGCACCTTTAAGGCCAACAAAGTTTAATTCTGGATAAAAGCTTTCGTGTGCATGCACACTTCTTCAGATACATTTCGTGCATGCACACGAAAGCTTATATCCAGAATTATATACCCTTATAAGGTAGAACACAGTTTGAGCCCAGTGACACCTTTAAGGCCAACAAAGTTTAATTCTGAGTATAAGCTTTCGTGTGCATGCATACTTCTTCAGATACATTTCATCCATGCACACGAAAGCTTATACTCAGAATTAAACTTTGTTGGCATTAAAGGTGCCACTGGGCTCAAACTGTGTTCTACCTTATAAAGATTGTTGTGTCAGGATATAAGGGAGAAGGAGAGAATGAGATTGCAAGCCGTTTCTGACTGAGATTGTAAGATATAAATAGTACAAACCGTGGTTAGCAAACCAGCTACAAACCCTAGTTTGAAATCCCCTTTTGGCGCCAACTAAATTGTCTGCCATTTGAATGTTACAGCTCACTAATGCTTGATCAGACCATGATTTATACACCACAAGGGGAGGGGAGACTGATGTTTGAATGCAGCTTGAGAGTGTCCCATTTGTGGTTTAAGATTTTCCTGCAACTTGCCATGTTTCTTGACAGGCAGGGGCTGAGGAAGTATGTGTCCCACCTCACCAGCATGCAAGTGACAGAAGAAACTGCATCTGAATAATTTCTCCTGCCCGATCTCATCAGATCTCAGAAGCTAAGCAGGGTCAACTCTGGCAAATACTTGGATGGGGGACCTCCTTGAAATACCAAAGGCGGGGGCAGGCTTTATTCAGCCACCTCCCTGAATATCCTCCAGGACCCCAGTAGGGGGTCAGTCACCAGAGGCAGCCATGACTTCCAGGTGCACAAACACTCACATGCACACATTTTTAAAATACCCCCCCCCAAATTATCCTGCCATGCAGTTTAATACAGAGAGAATACAATGGAGCAAGGGTGAGTATTTAAGCTGCTTTCAATCCCCATTGGTGAGAAAAATGTGGTGCAAATAGCTAAATACATCAACAAATAGTAATTGTAGCAGTAAATAAACTCAGTGTTTGATGGGCTGAACTCACCATATTTTTAGATTTCTAAGGCACACTGGTCGCTCACGTGGATATAGTGTGACAGGAACACACAATGCTTCAGAAGTTTGATCCTCTCTGGCTATAATAATCACAGCCTGATACACCACTAACTTTATGTGAAATTGACAAAAGCCAGTTTAGAGTAAGCATCGCAAAACCAGCTTAGTTGAGTGCAGAGGGCAGGGCAGGGCAAAATGCAGAGGAGTTTCCAGAACTCTACCTAGCCCACTTGCACAGCATCTGTCTCCATCAAACTGAGTAGGAAGAGATGTCAAGAATCATTCTGTCTGACTGTTTTGGCAAGATTCCCCAGAGGAAGGCCTTCAAAACAAAATCCAAATTGGCACCTGGAATGAATTATGCAAAGTAAACACTGCTGTGGTTTTCTGTTGGGACTGTGGTCCCCCAGCTAGGGGAAAGGGTGAGAAGAAATGCAGAGGACTGGAGTCCACAGGTCTCAGCAAATGGCAGATGCTGTTCATACCCCCCTCCCCGCCGTCCCAGGCTTTGCTCCATGTTTCAAAGCTTCTCAGTGCTGGCCAAAAGAACTAGTCATGATGTCTTTTTGTTTGTATCCCCCCCCCCCCCCCAGTTGGGACTCAAAGCAGCTTACAACATTCTCCCCGCCTCCCTTTTCTCACAAGAGCAACAACCCTGCGAGGTAGGCTGAGAGTTTGTGATGAAGAGAAGAAGAAGAGATTGGATTTATACCCTGCCCTTCACCACCCAAAGGAGTCTCAGAGCGGTTTACAAACTCCTTTCCCTTCCCCTCCCCACAACAGACACCCTGTGAGGCAGGTGAGGCTGGGAGAGCTGTGACAGAAACTGCTCTTTTTCAAGAACAACTGTGCCAGAGCTATGGCTTGCCCAAGGTCATCCAGCAGGTGCAAGTGAAGGAGCGGGGAACCAAACCCGGTTCTCCCAGATTATAGTCCGCGCTCCTAACCACTACACCAAACTGGCTCAAGGTCACCCAGCGAGCTTCTATGGTAAAAGTGGGGATTTGAACCAGGGTCGCTCAGGGTCCTAGTCCATTATTCTGCCCACTCTACCACACTGGAGGCTTCCAGGAATGGGCTTGAATTGTTCTGTGCTTGTGCAGTATATTTGCAGACATGCACACACTTCCCGACAAAGCAGGAAGGCATTCCTGGCAGTTCTTTGAAACTCTTTCTGAGCTGAATGATAATACTGATTATGAGGACTAGGGATGGGCAAGGAATGGACCATGGACCAAATTTTGCCATGGACTGGGGTCTGGGGTCCATTTGCCTGAGATATAAGTCGTGGGTAATGGGATCCTGGACAGCTGCTGCCATTCAGACGTTATGTCAGAGCTGACAGTACTGGCTTTGAAGGAGCAGTGGTCTAATGCAGTGTAAGGCATCCTGTGTGGTTTCCCAGTAGCATAAGGGTGTTCTGTCTGGGAGTTTCTCTCCATTTTTTTAAAAAATGGGGGTTGTATATGCAGAGACTGTCTCCTTCTCTCTGGGTGACCCCGCTTTTACGGATTAGTTATTTATGCATTACATTTTTTTAATGTTACTCTTCCTCTGAGGTGTACATGTTTTGCTCTTTCCCCTTCTGTCTTCACAACGAACTTGTGGGGTACCCAGATTTGGAAAGAGTGACTGGCCCAAGGTCACCAACCCAGTGAATTTCATGGCAGGGTGGGGTTTGAAGCTGGATCTCCCAGATCCTAGTCTGGCTCTAAACATTATACCACGCTAGCTCTCAGACTGGTCAAGATGAGACCCTTCTTTGCTATTAGAGGGAACAAGTGGGGGACACGCGAGGACTTGCAGGGGCCTCTCATTTCCCCTTTCCCTACTATTTTCCTTTCCCCTTCCCTGAAAGCCCCACAATGTCTCCCCTTTTCCAGCTTTCTTCTCTTCTTCCCTCCCATCAGCTAACCTACCTTTATCTGCTCCCGCTTTCAGTTTTTCCTTCTTCCTTCCCACGGGCAGCTATATGGTGGGGACTTGCAAATGGCTTGCAGGGGGTACCTCATTTCCCCCTCTATCCCCTTCCCTGCATTATTTCCTCTTTCCCACCTCTTGGCAAACCCCCTATCCTCCCCTTTCCTTCTTTCCTTCTCTCCTTCCCACCCTCCTCCCCTGCATCTACAGGGATACTTATTTCATTTATACCCCACCTTTCTCCACAATGGGGACCCAGAGCAGTTTACATCATTCTCCTCTCCTCCGTTTTATTCTCACAACAAACCTGTGGGGTTGAGTTAGGTTGAGAAGGTGTAATTGGTCCAAAGTCACCCAGTAAGTTTCCATGACAGTGATGATTTGAACCTGGCTTCCGTGGGGTGGCTGCTGTTGAATGGTAGCAAGCAGCCAGGTCTGGGTGAGTTATGCAAGTTACATGGTGGCAAGTCTTCTGGTGGTTGCTGCCAGGCCTGGTCCTGATAAGTCTTTCCACAAAAGCCAAAACACCCTCAAAAAGGGTCCTTTAAGACTGGCAACAGTGTCTGTTGTGGTTGCCTAGCAATGGCCACTGACAGCATTCATGTCTTAAAGCTATAGACGCTGTTTTTATTATTCAGGGGAGTTAAACACCCTATTTATTTATGGTTTCAGTTTTCTCTGCAAATCTGGGGTGTTTGTCATATTTGTAGAAAGATCCGTGGTGTCTGATCATGGCTCCAGTGTCCAGATTTAAATATCCACATATTTGGCCTTCTCAAGAATTAGATATATTGATGCTAGTTCCTTGCCTTTCTTCAGGCATGAACAGTTGTTTTCTCCTATAAAGCCCTAGTTCACAAGTGAGGTTCATGACAGAATGGAGATTGAAGCTGGATGTCCCTAGGAAGTGGAAGAGCATTAGCTTCGCATGTGGAAGGTCCATGGTACAATCCCTGGCATCTCCAGGTAAAAGTATGAGGTAGTAGGTGATGTGAAAGATGTTGACATGGGATCCTGAAGAACTACTGTCCGTCAGACAACAACCTTCATAGTGCATGGCCTGGTCTGATTCACTACAAGACAGCTCCCCGTGTTCCTACATTCTCTGTGTTCATATTCAGTTGCGGAAATCTGACGCTTTTGATACTTCACCTGCCGATTGCTAAAGGCCTCAAGACAACTTCTCAGGCATGCCAGCATCTAGCTTTTGGGAGGAACGAACCAATATAGAGTGTGTAAACACATAATTTTGAAACACTGCACCATCTCAGTAATTCCCCTCTGCATGTATATTGGATGTTTCAGTACTGAAACAGAAAACATTGGAATGCAGTCAGTAGAATTGTGTCTCTGTCCTCAATTCTAGACCCACGGAGGGCAGGCCACACCAGAGACTTGCTCTGACCCATTTCTGCACATCTATTTCTGCTTCAATTTCATCTTGCTCTGCGCATCCCCCCCCCCTTTCTCACTACCAGTAGGCAGAAAGCCCACCCTGCTACTGTCTCAGCAGGAGAAAATTCTCCGTGTTGTTGAAGATGGGAAGACAGGCTGATGATAACTTGCTAAAAGAAGCAAAAAGCTGTCTTGGGGGAGCGGGGACTGAGATGTTGGGCAGCCACTGGTGAAACATCTGGCTCATCCAAGCAAGGGAACTTCTTGCCACTCTTTCCAAAGGGACGTGGGCTGTAAAGAGGCTAAACATAAAAGGGGGTGATGAGCTTGGAAAAGGGAGCAAAGTGGTGAATCCACTTTTACGAAGCACATGGCACGCTAGCCAGTTCCACACAACGGTCCATCTTTGGAAATGCAGGACTTTTAGTTACCATCTTGGACAGAGAATCTGCTCTGTAAAAAGTTCCAAGGCTGGAATGTTTGCCGTTTCCCGCCCCAGCTACATTGTAGTTTTAATCAGAATGAAGAAACCTGCTATTTACCTTTAAAAAAAAAAAATCTCTGGGAAGCTTCCCTTGCAGATCCATGGTTTTCCTTGCACCTCTGCAAATGTTTGCACAAGAACATGGTTAAACAGAGTACCTGTTCAGAATTTGTATGGATGGTTCATATTTTGGGGAGCTCTGTTCATAAGATGTAGGTAAATAATTAATGGATGGATTTTTGGCCCTATTTTAAGTGACGGCTGTCTGAACAAACTTTGGCCAGCCCTGTCTTTAATTTCAAAAATGTGGAGGGTGGGCAGCTAGCACCAGTTCTCTCTCTCTCTCTCTCTCTCTCTCTCTCTCAAAAAAGAAAAAGAAAAAAAGGCAACCTAGTAAAGGACATGCTGTTCTGCAGAAATATGTGGCATAAGCAGTGGCATTTCATTTATCATACTGACTCTGAAGCTGTTGTGCAGAATAATAAGAGGTTATCATGATGACCATTAAACTAATGCATTGTGCTAGGAAGAAATACAGAAGGGTAATTGGTAATTTGTTAGCCACTGCCATCACAGGAGTTGCAAAACTTGGAAAACTGCTATGTTTCTTAGAATGGAAGAATGGCTTAGTAAAACCTAGCATGAGCTGTGAATGGAAAAACTTAGGGTCCCCGACATTGTATCAGTGGGCACCAGGGCACTTGACAATTTGTTTCCTGCCCACTTGCTTCTTGGGGCTAAAACCCAAAACGTCTTGAAAAATTAAAAAGGAAGGGGGAAAAAAGCCACAAGATCTTCGGTTTGCTTGTCGTCGCATTGGCTGCATGTGCAACCTCTCCTTGAGGGCCCCTGTCTTTGGAAATGGAAACCAAAAAAAAAATCTCTTCCTCAAACTGATCCTGTCCCCTGGTAGACATTTCATGATTGGCTTTGCTCTCCGGTGCAGTCGTTCTTGTGGTTATACCCATTACCCTTTTTTAAAATCACAGAAGGGCCTTTGGGTTCAAGAAGGTTGGGGACCCCTAGATGCAGACCTCATGCCAGGAATGGGAGTAAATGGCTGTTTTGGTTGATGGTAGCTGCAACTGTGGCTCTCTCTGAGCTGCAGATTGAGTACCACTGTGCTAAGGCAAACCTAAGCATCTGACTTGGATCCTCTCACCATGCAGCACTATCCATCTAGTAACTGAGGCTGGCCAATTATATCCAAGGTTAGGTAGTTTAGAACAGAGGCCACAAATTGCTCTCCACGATGCCTGTAACCTTCTGAAAACAGGCAAACACATATGGGAGGGTAGGATTCTTACCCATCTGCTTAATCGCCATTGCGTAAGTCCCCTGCACGGGCGCTGCTCGTACACTCCGGGTCCTTCCTCTTGCGCTCCCTTTCACCCCCTTTAATCTTCTTCCTAGTCATATGACCACGGAAACTGGCCTGGATCTTGGCCGCAGCTGCGTTGGCACCTGGGTCGTCCAGGGGAATGTCCAAGATGTCTTCGTCCAGCTTGGTGCAAGCCCCTTGCTGAAACAAAAACAAGATACCAGAGTCAACACTGGAGGTCACGGGTTACCGGACTCATCCTACATCCTCCCAGCATGCTTCTTTTAGGAAGCCCAAACTGCAAGAGATTAGCGGAGGGGCTATGTTAGAAGTTATGGTTTAAAGAGCAGACAGAATAGAAGGCAGGAGGGTAGGAAGTGATGATGGATACCGTTTGGCAGTAAAGTACTGGTTTTCTCCCCGTGTATACCCACATCTGATTAGTCTGTGTTGAATTTATTTATTTATTTACGTCACTTTGACTCAAGGAGGATTACACAGAGTGAGTCAATCCAATTGGCAGGATGCAGTATTCGATAAACAACGTGGCCCGGACTATAGAACCAACCAGAAATCTCAAAACAGAACTGACGCAAAGCAGAAGCCTCAGTCTTAACATGACACTTAACATGGGAACTGAAAACAAATCAGCCAGTCTCATAATGCCCCTGTATAAATCGATGGTGCGACCGCATTTGGAGTACTGTGCACAGTTCTGGTCACCACACCTCAAGAAAGATACAGCACTGGAAAAAGTGCAGAAGAGGGCAACTAAAATGATAAAAGGGTTGGAACACTTTCCTATGAAGAAAGGTTGAAGCGCTTGGGGCTCTTTAGCTTGGAGGAATGATGGCTGAGGAGTGACATGATCAAGGTTTACAAGATTATGCATGGGATAGAGCAGGTAGAGAAAGAAGTCCTTTTCTCCCTTTCTCACAATACAAGAACTCATGGGCACTTAATGAAATTGCTGAGCAGTCAGGTCAGAACACATAAAAGGAAGTATTTCTTCACCCAAAGAGTAATTAACACGTGGAATTCACTGCCACAGGAAGTGGTGGCAGCTACAAGCATAAATGACTTCAAGAAGGAATTAGGCAGAGGTCCATCAGTGGCTATTAGCCACAAGGTATAGATAGGATCTCTTGGTCTGGGGAGCAAGTGATGCTCTGTATTCTTGGTGCTGGGGGGGCAACAGTGGGAGGGCGTCTAGTGTCCTGGCCCCACTGCTAGACCTTCTGATGGCACCTGGTGTTTTTGGCCACTGTGTGACACAGCATGTTGGACTGGGTGGGCCATTGGCCTGATCCAACACTGGCTTCTCTTATGTTCTTATGACACATTAAATGCTACAAAAATTACATAGTGGGATCCCAGTTTCAGTATGCTAAATGCAATACATTAATATACAGAAATTACATAGTAGGATCCTAGTTTTGGTAAGCTAAATACAGGAGCAGAGACTGCAGTCCCTTATAACTTATCCATGTAACTTTGTGCATCATGTAGTACTGTGTGACTCTATTGCCTGCATATAAAAGCTATCTTGAATAACTCAGTTCTGCATCGTTTGCAAAAAGCTAGGCGAACAAGAGCCTTCTTGACCTCTTCAGGCAGGCCATGCCATAAGGTGAGGGCCACAATGTAGAAGGCATGGGTATGGACAGTTGGTTTTGCCCATTTGCAGGTTGGTACCCGCAGATGACCCTGCTCTGATGAGTAAAACTGTGGTGGTGCAAAGGGGGAGAGGCGGTTTTGCAAATATGAGGGACCAAGGTCATAAAGGGGAGGGCTTTGTATGTAATAGTTAATACTTTAAATTGAGCCCAGTAAATGATGGGCATTTATGCCTAACATTTGAATGGGATTCCTAAAATGGAATTACTTGATTGGTGGATTTTCTTGCATGTTTGCCATGGTAGAAAATGACAATATTTGAGGACAGATTTATATGCAAAGTATAAAGGTGTATAATAGATACATAGATATTTATAACACACACACACATGTCCAAGCAATTTCTTAAGTAATGGGCAAAAATAAACATTGTTTAAGGTTCTGTGGGTAAACATTCGCCGGCAGCCTCAATAGCCCAGTTTAGCTTGGTCTCATTAGAGCTTGGGAGCTAAGCAGGATTGGCCTTGGGTAGACTTGACTGGGAGACCAACAAGGAAGACCGGGTTTGCAATGCAGAAAAGGTCAACAGCAAACCACCTCTCTGCTTATCTCTTGCCTGGAATGCTCTGGAGATGGGGGTTACCGTGAGTCAGTTGTGACTCAAGGGCATATTGTTCTCCTTCAGACATTAGCCACATGGAAGCACCTTCTTCACACCTCATGTTCACTTCCACGTAGAATCTCATGTCATAAAACAAGCTGATAGGTTTTCAGTGTTATATACCAAAATCATAGGCAGCTTGGCCTGATTCTGGTGATCCAGTGGTCTCTTTCGCTACCTAAGCTTTCCTCCTTTGAACTTAGCATGACACTTTTTACCACATTATGCCCCTTTCTTCAGATACTTCTCTCTCTCCTGCTGAAAAGACTCCAATCGTGACTGAGAAGATGACTTTCATCCACTCAGCATCACACTCCTTTTTTACTGGACACGCCTATCTCAATAGACAGTAAGTCTTTGCAGTCTTTCTACTCAAACTTCTCTTTAACCTTTTTGTGTCACTCTGTCTTTTAAGTCTTCCTTATGCACCCTCTGAAAACTATAAAATCTACTTTCAAACCCCACAATAGCCGCAGAAAAGAGTAAGAGTCCAGTAGCTTCTTCAAGACTAACAAAATCTGTGGTAGGGTATGAGCTTTCATGAGTCACTGCTCACTTCTTCAAATACCTGAAGAAGTGAACAGTGACTCACGAAAGCTCATACCCTACCACAGATTTTGTTAGTCTTGAAGGTGCTACTGGACTCTTTCTCATTTCTGTTGCTACAGACAAACATGACTACCCACCTTGATCAAACCCCACAATATCATCTTTATTACATCCCAAATGCAATCCATTAGGAGGGATCCCTCATCCAAATGCATTAGGAGGGATCCCTCATCCAAAAGGGGTGTGTCACTCTGAGACCAGGTGCCTAGAGAAGGCTAGGACAGTAGAGTCAGTCGTGTTGGGATTTACTATTTTGCTGGTTTACCCACCATTACTGTGCTTGTTCTGCCTACATGTTTTTGAATCACAGTTATTGTTAAATCTCTTTAATAAAAGTAGTTTGTTATTCTGCCTGGGTCCTCACGCCAAGGGAAACCTACTGGAAAAGTACTGTATAAAGGGCTAGGGTGGGTGCTCTGGGCCCTCCTGAGGAGACTCATGCTAGAGTGGTGGCAGCCATTACAGAACCTTTCTAGCCACTACCCGCGACACACCCATACATCTTCCTTTCTCTTCCTTCCCCCTTTCCTCTTCCTCTTCCTTTCACTTCCTCCTGCAATGTCTCTGAGTAACCAGGATCTTTGACTGTGCTCTTGATTTTACCTGTTTCTACCCTGCTCCAGCCTTCTCGTCAGACCAGAGAGGGTCCATCTTTTCTGGTACCTGTCCCCTGGAGAGTCACTGTCTTGATTTTTGAGTACTGAGGATGCCTTGTTAGTACGTATCATTAGAGCTGTTATTCTCAAGGGCTGGTCTCTCTTCCTGGGTCTGTACCAGTTAACTACTTGGGTGAGTACATGTGTCTTTGTCTCCAGAGCACATGTAGGTAAATACAGGCACATGAACACAAAAGCACCGTGCTGTGCATGACTTGCATACACTATGGCAACTGCTGAACTGTGGGTGACATAGTGTATGGCAATTATATTTTTCAAGTATTCTTGAACCAAAAGAACAAATACCCCGTTGGCTCTGAAAGCAATTGAGAATAAAGGGAAATGGCACAGTGTGTATTAATGGGGTGTGTGTGCAAAGGAAACCTCAGAGGCATCCCTGTTTTCCTCTTTGAAACACTGGAGGATCTGGATGGTTATTTTCCCTGGGTGGAACAACCAAGATACAGCCTAATGGCCGTCACTGGGCTGGGTGTATTCATAGTTAGATAGGCTCAGATTCTGGTAACTGTGGATCAGTCTGTCCTGGCGGTGAAACGTGCCGTCAGTTTGCAGCTGACTTAAGGCGACCTTGTTGGGTTTTCAAGGCAAGCAACTCTCAGAGGTAGTTTGCCATTGCCTGCCTCTGTATGGAGCAGCCCTGTTCTTTCTTGGTGGTCTCCCATCCAAGGACTAACCAGAGCAGACCCCACTTAACTTCTGAGACCTGACAAAATCAGGCGAGTCTGGGCCATCCATGTCAGAGTCCATCTTAAATGACAAAAAAAAGGGTAGCTTCAGGTGGGTACCCGTGTTGGTCTGAAGCAACAGAACAAAGTTTGAGTCCACTGGTACCTTTAAGACCAACAAAGTTTAATTCTGGGTATAAACTTTCGTGTGCACACACACTACTTCAGTGTGTTTCTTAATGACTGAAGACCTTAAATGGACCTTAAACATAAGGAAATGGCTCTGGCCATTGTGGTGAGGCCCTCCCTCCTTGGAGAAAAGAAGGGAGCAGATGTCTATGTGAAAAGAAAGGGCCTTTTAGATGCTGGAAGAGACAGAAGCGGACAGAAGTTGCTGTGAGTTGGCCAGGCCAAAGCACCTTGGGGGTACAGGATCTCTCTATTTGGGATCTGATTTGAGGTTAGGGTTGCCAGCTCTGGGTTAGAAAATTTCTGAAAGTTTGGGGGTAGAGCCTGGGGAGGGTGGGCTTTAATGCCATCAAATCCACCCTCCAAAGCAGCCATTTCCTCCAGGGGAACTGATCTGTGGAGTCTGGAGATCAGCTGCAATTCCAGGAGATCTTCAAGGCCCAACTGGAGGTTGGCAACCCCATTTGAGATAGTGGAGCTGGTGTCCCCAGAGTAATGCTTCTTTGTCTCCACCTGTGTCCCACTTGCATGTTTATAAGTAAAGCAACAGTATGACTGTTCCATATGTTTCTGATACTCTCTCTTCCAAAGAGATCAGCTCTTATTGCTCAGAGACATGGGGATTATGTAACGGTATAAATTTTAAAGGCTAGCAGACACTGTTGTGCTCTGGAAGGCATTGCTCCAAAGATTTGGTTTCTTCTTTTCTTTTTTCCTGTCTTGGGATGCAGTTAGGGCGTGCAATCAACCCTTGCAATTAAAAAATGTTGGTACCTGGCAGGGTCTAGGGGTGGAGCCCCAAGTGATTCTAGGCATGCAGTCCAAGGATGGAGCTCAGCTGTTTGAGGTAGGGTGGGGGTTCTAGAGATGCCAGTTCTGGGCTGGGAACATTTTGGGGGCGGAACCTGGGGAGGGCGGGGTTTGGAGAGGGGAGGAACCTCAGCAGGGTATAACAACATAGCATTCACCCTCTAAAACAGCCATTTTCTCCAGGTCAGTTGATCCCTGTTGTTTGGAGATCAGCTCTAATTCCAACAGATCTCCAGGCACCATCTGTGGGATTAACACCCTACTGGGTCCGAAAGAATAGTCCAATGCAAAATCTGCCTATTTCTCTAAATTTTACAGTTTACAACAAAGGGCGATTCTGCATCCAGCATTCGCTCCACATTTTCTCAACTGGGAGGAAAAAGTGCAGCTCAAAACCACATTCAAATATCTCAGGGCAATGCCTTACTGACTGCAAAGTTACCCCTGAACGGCCATAAGACGGCCATAAATCTATGCAGAAATTACCATAAAACCCGATGGTCAAAGAAAGTGAAAGCGGCATGGAGTGTGGAGGCTACCATAAAAATCCGATGATCAAGGAAGTGAAAGCAGCATCCAATGCAGAGGGGAATTTCTGTTCCAACAAGGGTTTTGTAAAACAATGGAGGGAAAAGCCAGTGCAAAATCAGCCAAAGACAGCTGAAAGGGAGTGGGCAGCCTTATTCCTTGCTTCCCTGGGTATCCCTGGCCACTTGGCGCCTTTGGGACCATCCCAATCCATGACCCTGCTGCCCGTGTCATCAGGACTCACCAGAACACCTGCAACAGCACCCAGTGAGGAGCTGCACAACTGCAATGCTCTGTTTTTTCCCCACAGCAACCAGAAGCAACAACTGCTCCATTCTGTGATGGCAGGGTGCCAACAGCTCCTGCATAGAAACTGAGCTTCCTGGTGACCCAGCTCCCAGGTATGCCTAAAAATTAGTGGACTAAATTTATTGTCAAAGGAAGGAAGGAAGGAAGGAAGGAAGGAAGCTATTGTTCGTTTCTGCTGTCTTTCTCCTCAAGTTTCCATAAAGGGCTGAGTTTGTGCTAACTTAATTACAGCTTGGCTGACTTCAACCCACCATATCTTCTCACTGCAAATAGCTACAGGTTTGTTGGAAAATGACTGGCTTTTTGTTGTAGGTTTGTCAGACAAGTGCTAGATGATTTCTTTTTTTTTCTTTCAAAACAAAGAAAGCTGCCAAGATTGAGGTGAAAAGAGAGAGAAAAAAAGAGGAACAAAAAGGCAGAAGGAGGAGATATATCTTACAGTTGGGGTTGGTGTAATGCACAAGGCAAGCTGGCCAGTGGGCTGGAATGACAATACTTTTAGGCAGGGGTCCTTTCGTAAAAAAAAGAGGTGCAGGAGCTCATTAGCATAACTCATTTGCATATGCCACACCCCCTGACGTCACCGGAAGTGTCAAAAGGCCACACATCCCTGACGTCATGGGCAGTGTGTCAGAAGGCAAGAAGGGAGGGAGGGAGGGGGAAGGAAGGAAGGAAGGAAAGGAACAGGAAGGTAGGTAGGTAGGTGGGGGAGAGAGAAGAAGGAAGGAAGGAAGGAAGGAAGGAAGGAAGGAAGGAAGGAAGGAAGGAAGGAAGGAAGGAAGGAAGGAAGGAAGGAAGGAAGGAAGGAAAGAAAGAAAGAAAGAAAGAAAGAAAGAAAGAAAGAAAGAAAGAAAGAAAGAAAGAGAGGGAGGGAAGGAGGGAAGGAGGGAAGGAGGGGGGAAGAAAGAAAGGAAGGAAGGAGGGAGGAAGAAAGGGGGAAAGAAAGAAAGGAACAGTAAGGTAGGTAGGTAGTTGGGGGAGAAAGAGAGAAGAAAGGAAGGAAGGAAGGGGAGAGGGAGGGAGGAAGGGAGAGGGGAAGGAAGGGGGAAAGGAAGGAACAGGTAGGTAGGTAGGTAGGTGGGGGGAGAGAGGGAAGGAAGGGAGGGAGGGAGGGGCGCTTCTCCCCCCACGAGGGCTGGCGTTTCCCCCCTCCCCTTGCTTAAGCCACTCAGGCCTGGCTTCTCCCTCCCTTGGGCCCGGGAAACTGTTGAGTGGGGAGGGGGTTCTTCCCGGGGCCGGCAGCCAGCCGCGGCCCCGGGTAAGGTGACTGGGCGAGGGAGGGGGCTCTCCAGCGGTGCCAGTGGCCAGCCGCGGCCCGGGAAGGCGACTGGGCGAGGGAGGGGGCGAGGGAAGGCAACTGGGCGAGGGAGGGGGCGAGGGACAGGGCGAGGGAAGGCGACTGGGCGAAGGGGCGAGGGAAGGCAACTGGGTGAGGGAGGGGGCTCTCCAGCGAGGCCGGCGGCCAGCCGCGGCCCCGGGAAGGCAACTGGGCGAGGGAGGGGCGAGGGAAGGCGACTGGGCGAGGGACGGGGCGAGGGAGGGGGTGAGGGAAGGTGACGGGGCGAGGGAGGGGGCGAGAGAAGGCGACAGGGCGAGGGACGAGGGAAGGCGACGGGGCGAGGGACGGGGCGAGGGAAGGCGACTGGGCGAGGGAGGGGGCGAGGGAGAGGGAAGGCGACTGGGCGAGGGACGGGGCGAGGGAGGGGGCGAGGGAAGGCGACGGGGCGAGGGACGAGGGAAGGCGACGGGGCGAGGGACGGGGCGAGGGAAGGCGACTGGGCGAGGGACGGGGTGAGGGACGGGGCGAGAGAAGGCGACGGGGCGAGGGAGGGGGCGAGGGAAGGCGACTGGGCGAGGGACGGGGCGAGGGAAGGCGACGGGGCGAGGGACGGGGCGAGGGAAGGCGACGGGGTGAGGGACGGGGCGAGGGAAGGCAACTGGGCGAGGGAGGGGGTGAGGGAGGGGGCGAGGGAGGGGGTGAGGGAAGGCGACGGGGCGAGGGACGAGGGAAGGCGACGGGGCAAGGGACGGGGCGAGGGAAGGCGACTGGGCGAGGGACGGGGCGAGGGAGGGGGCGAGGGAAGGCGACAGGGCGAGGGACGGGGTGAGAGAAGGCGACTGGGCGAGGGACGGGGCGAGAGAAGGCGACGGGGCGAGGGAGGGGGCGAGGGAAGGCGACGGGGCGAGGGAAGGCGACTGGGTGAGGGACGGGGCGGGACGGGGCGAGGGAAGGCGACTGGGCGAGGGACGGGGCGAGGGAGGGGGCGAGGGAAGGCGACGGGGCGAGGGACGGGGCGAGGGAAGGCGACGGGGCGAGGGAGGGGGCGAGGGAAGGCGACGGGGCGAGGGACAAGGGAAGGCGACGGGGCGAGGGACGGGGTGAGGGAAGGCGACGGGGCGAGGGATGCGGGAAGGCGACGGGGCGAGGGACGGGGCAAGGGAAGGCGACTGGGCGAGGGACGGGGTGAGGGACGGGGCGAGAGAAGGCGACGGGGCGAGGGAGGGAGGGGGCGAGGGAAGGCAACTGGGCGAGGGACGGGGCAAGGGAGGGGGCTCTCCAGCAGGGCCGGCGGCCAGCCGCGGCCCCGGGGACGGTGACTGGCGGTGGGAGGGGGCTCTTCACCCGGGCCGGCGGCCAGCCGCGGTCCTGGGAAGGTGACTGGGCAAGGGAGGGGGCTCTCCAGCGGGGCCGGCGGCCAGCCGCGGCCCCGGGAAGGCGTCTGGGCAAGGGAGGGAACGAGGGAATGCAACTGGGCGAGGGAAGGCGTCTGGGCAAGGGAGGGACGAGGGAAGGCAACAGGGCGAGGGACGGGGTGAGAGAAGGCGACTGGGCGAGGGACGGGGCGAGAGAAGGCGACGGGGCGAGGGAGGGGGCGAGGGAAGGCGATGGGGCGAGGGAAGGCGACTGGGTGAGGGACGGGGCGGGACGGGGCGAGGGAAGGCGACTGGGCGAGGGACGGGGCAAGGGAGGGGGCGAGGGAAGGCGACGGGGCGAGGGACGGGGCGAGGGAAGGCGACGGGGCGAGGGAGGGGGCGAGGGAAGGTGACGGGGCGAGGGACGAGGGAAGGCGACGGGGCAAGGGAGGGAACGAGGGAATGCGACTGGGCGAGGGAAGGCGTCTGGGCAAGGGAGGGACGAGGGAAGGCGACAGGGCGAGGGACGGTGTGAGAGAAGGCGACTGGGCGAGGGACGGGGCGAGAGAAGGCGACGGGGCGAGGGAGGGGGCGAGGGAAGGCGACGGGGCGAGGGAAGGCGACTGGGTGAGGGACGGGGCGGGACGGGGCGAGGGAAGGCGACTGGGCGAGGGACGGGGCGAGGGAGGGGGCGAGGGAAGGCGATGGGGCGAGGGACGGGGCGAGGGAAGGCGACGGGGCGAGGGAGGGGGCGAGGGAAGGTGACGGGGCGAGGGACGAGGGAAGGCGACGGGGCGAGGGACGGGGCGAGGGAAGGCGACGGGGCGAGGGATGCGGGAAGGCGACGGGGCGAGGGACGGGGCAAGGGAAGGCGACTGGGCGAGGGACGGGGTGAGGGACGGGGCGAGAGAAGGCGACGGGGCGAGGGAGGGAGGGGGCGAGGGAAGGCGACTGGGCGAGGGACGGGGCAAGGGAGGGGGCTCTCCAGCAGGGCCGGCGGCCAGCCGCGGCCCCGGGGACGGTGACTGGCGGTGGGAGGGGGCTCTTCACCCGGGCCGGCGGCCAGCCGCGGTCCTGGGAAGGTGACTGGGCAAGGGAGGGGGCTCTCCAGCGGGGCCGGCGGCCAGCCGCGGCCCCAGAGCTGGTGACTGGCGGTGGGAGGGGGCTCTTCGCCGGGGCCAGCGGCCAGCGGCCAGCCGCGGCCCCGGGGACGGTGATTGGGGGAGGGAGGGGGTGAACGGGGGAGGCCCGCCCCCCGGCCCCTTCTCTCCCGGAGCGGTGCTCCGGCGCGCTCCGGCCCCAACGGAGCCCTGATTTTAGGGATCCCGATGAGTAAACAACATGCGGCATCATTTGTAGTGCACACTTTAACAATCTGAAGGGTGTATTATCTTGGTAATCCTTTCTAAAGCAGTCTATTATTATTTCCCCCGTTACAGAAGACTGACAGTGCAGTCCTAAGCAGAGAAGGGGTGTGGCTCTGAGGAAGAGCATCTGCTTTGCATGCAGAAGGTCCTGGGTTCAATCCCTGGCATATCCAGTGAAAAGGACCAGGTAGTGGCTGATGTGAAAGACCTCTACCTGAGACCCCTGGAGAGCCCCTGCAGTATGAGCAGACAATACTGATCTTAATGGACCAAAGGTCTCATTCTTTATAAGGCAGTGATGTGTTACACCCATCTTAGTTCAATGAAGTTAATGGAGTCGCTTAAAGCCATCTGGGTGGTCTGTTGACTGTTAGCTATGATACTCTACTAGCTCTCAAAAGGAAGCACCAAGTGGTGACTCCAAGACTGGATAACTACATGTGAAAATATTTTTAGCCCACATCTCTCACACTGGGGTCTGCACTAGTGTTCCCTCTAAGCTGAGTCAGTGTGAGCTAGCTCACAGTTTTTTAGCCTCTGGCTCACACATTTTTGTCTTAGCTCAGGAAGGATGGCTCCAGAGCCAACTAATTATAATATATAAAATCTTTATTGCATTAGCAAAAAAAAAGCCATAGCAACAGTACAAGCTAAGAACTATAGTTCGAGCCAACTAATTCATGCAGCTGCCAAATGACTTGCTCATAACTTTAATTCCCATAGCTCAGAAAGTAGAATTTTTGCTCACAGGACTCCACTGCTTAGAGGGACCATTGCGTGACACAACTTACAAGATAAAAGACACATCAAGAATAGGAATGTAAACAAAAAAATACAACCCAGCAAGCACACCCAAACTTAAAACTGGAGATGAGTCACAACCACATCTTGGCTGGTGCTGTTGACCACAGGCTGCAAACTGCAGCATACAGCCAAGAACCCTTCTGCTCACACGTCTGTGGCAGAGAGACTTTCAGTTACCTGTGTAAAAAGGGAAGGGCATAATGAGGCCCTAAGCCAGCAGCCCTCAGTCCTTCCCGACCTGGGACCCACAAAGCACCTGCTAAATTGCAAGCATGTAACAGGAAACATGAGCTGAGCACAGGCAGTTTACTATAGTGAGGAACTTGTGAAGGATCAGAGGCATGGAGATATTCTCCGCAACTGATTGGCCTGGCCTCAGCATCCTGCCCTTCCTCTTAAGCACACTCACAAAGAGAGGCAGGAGGTATAGAATCTTCGCTCTCCCTACCCTAAAGACATACAAAACAGTAACTGCTGCAGAGGCCCCTACCCACCTGGTAGGGCTCCACGTGACCCCCTCCGAGTCCTGACCCATGGGTTGGAGACCACTGTCAGTTTAAGAGGCCCCTTTATTACTTTATTGTTCATCCAGAAAGGATACTGCCAATATCAATTGTTGTTGCAGTCAGTCTGAACTCGGGTGGATGGTAGGTCTTAGGAATGGGCATGAACCAGCTGATGAGCTAAAGTTCGACATGAATTTTATATGATTCATGGTTCCTGAAACAATGTTCATGAACTGAAGAACTGCCACAAACTTTCACACATTTTGATGCAGTTTGTGGCGGTTCATGGCATTTAAACCTGTTTTCTGCTCTTCATGAAAAACAGCTGAGCGGTGGGGAGCTCCCACTACTCAGCTGTTTGGTTTAAATGGCTGGGAGTGGCAGCGAGCAGAAAGCAGTGATTTAAATGGCACCCAGCCATTTCACTCCCTGCTTTCTTCTCCTTTTGAAAAGCAGTGAGGAGCAGAAAGCAGGGGTTTAAACTTTAAATGGCTCACAAACCAATATGAACTGGGTTAGTTCAGCCATGAACCATGAAGTGAACTGCAAAAATGTGATTTGTGCCTATCCTTGGTAGGCCTCATTTTTAAAAAATTGTGCAAGGTAACAAAAACATCCCTGATGAAGGGCCGTATCTGATGAAGAGAATTTTGACACGCAAAAGGTTATACCAAGGAAATCTTGTTGGTCTTTAGCATACTACTGCACTCTTTTCTACCACAGATCAATGTGGCTACCCACCTAAAAAGGTCCCCCTTGCTTTCTACTCCCTTTCGATACCCTTGAGTGCTGGTGATACTGAACTTGAGTGCTGGTGGTACTGAAGTTGTTACTCCATGCCTCACTGGGGAGAATGAAGATGCACTTGTGCCAAAGAGACTAGAACACCATCATCAGATCATTGGTTACCTGCCAGCTGACAAAGATCCATCTACGCAGATATTGATGTGTGTGTTTGTGTGTGTGTGACCATCCTTGCTGAAAATATATTACCTGCACCTCAATATTCTTTTTGGAATTAAACTTTTTTTTCTTATGAGTTTCTGCTGCTGCTGCTGCTTCTTTAGTGTCTATGCCAAAACTGGATGACAGACAGACAAACAGACAGACAGACAGATAGAGGATAAAGGATAAAGATAGATAGAAGACAGGCAGACAGGTATTGTGTGTGTAGATTACATTTTCCCCCAGCCTAGCAGTTTTAAGAGCAATGCACAGATTGATACTGGGGACAAACTGCAACCAGCAAGCTGCTGAGGTGGGGGTGGGAAATGTAACCTACACACTCCTGCCTAGACAAATGTTTGTGATTTCTCCAGTCAGAGCATTCTAGACGTGCATCTTCGTTGCCCATAATTGAATCTTCCATTGCTGTTGTTTTAATCAGTGTTGTTATTATTATCCTGATTCTGCCAGGCAACCGAGTGAACGGAAACCCACATTATTAGACTTCACCTCAGCTGTCAGACCTTCCATATATCCATATAAAACAGGCAATATTAGCCACCTTCTTTACAATTCTCCTAAAGCCACTGCTGCCATAATTGCAAGAATATTGCAAGAAAGACGGTACATAATCTGCATCCCAATATTCTCTATAACATTGCAAGGGGTCTTTGGGTACATTTCTTCCCCAAAAGGCATCTTTGTGGTATAATTCTGATGAGATACCCAAACCACAGTGTGGCCTTTATGCAAACAGATCTAGGGAATTCTCCAGCTAATGGGCTCCCTCCCGTTCCTTCTTCCCCTTGCCTACAGTGAGCAAAGGACAGGCTTCCAGATTTGCAGCAAACTGCCATTCCATGTAAACCACAGACTATGGTTTGTGCTGCTCGCTGCAAAAGCAGGATTAAACCCTGGTTTGGAATCCTGGTTGGGAGAGAAAAGCAATAGTAAAGGCCCTGTTTGTGATTTGGATGGAGGGCCCATGGTTTGTTGCAAATTTATAACTTTCCCCTAACTTTCCTCCAGGTGGGGCCTGGAGATCTCTCAGAGTTACAACTGATCTCCACATCACACAGATCAGTTCCCCTGAAGATAAGGGGATGAACTCTATGGCATCATACCCTGCTGAGGTCCCTCCCTTCCCCAAACCCCACCTACCCCAAAATATCCAAGAGTTTCTCCAGGAGTTGGCAACCCTACTGACTGTGTGCAAGGGGAGGGAAGCATCAGCTTGCGGATTCAGTTTCCCGGTGGTCAGTGGCTAGTCGTCAAAGCAAAACCCCACAATGTAAATAGTGCAATATTTTTCAAAGTTATTTATTAAAGGCTTTAATCCATCTTCCATTATAGTAAGAGAAGTCCCAAGGGCTTATCCGCTTGGGGCCAGTGAACTTTACCACTAAGCAGCCGAGAAGAGCTCATACAGAGAAGCTGCCTTCTACTTATCGGTCCATCTGTTGTCTGCTCTGACCAGCAGTGGCTCTCCGGGTCCTAGACAAAGATCTTTCCCAAAACCTGCTGCTTGAGAATCCTCGGAGAGAAGATGTCAAGGACTGAGCCTGGGAACCTCCATGTGAAATATGAGTTCTACCACTAAGCCACAATTCTGCTCTTTCAACTAGTATTGAACTGATGCCCTTATAACAATATAATTTGGGGAGGACTGTGGCTCCGTGGGAGAACACAAGATTCAATTACTGGCATCTCCAATTAAAGGGACCAGGCCGTAGGTCTGCCTGAAACCCTGGAGAGATGCTGCCACTCTGAGTAGATAATACTGACCTTGGTGGACCGACAATCTGATTCAGCAAAAGGCAGCTTCATATGCATTCATATATGTCATTAACTTTGAGCTTTCCTGTTGTGCCAGTGGTTCTTGGTCCATCAGTGGCTATTAGCCACAAGGTGTAGATAGGATCTCTTGGTCTGGGGCAAGTGATGCTCTGTATTCTTGGTGCTGGGGGGGGGGGGACAACAGTGTCCTGGCCCCACTGCTGGACCTCCTGATGGCACCGGGTATTTTTGGCCACTCTGTGACAGAGTGTTGGACTGGATGGGCCATTGGCCTGATCCAACATTGGCTTCTCTTATGTTCTTATGTTTGGGTTCATATGTCCCTGGAAGCATTTGCACCTCCCCACTCTCAGTTTTGGCCTCGTATCATTGACTTAGGTTGTCATCCTTCCACTCTAAGGGATCTGATGTTGTTTTTTTTTGGGGGGGGGGGTCAATGGGGAGGGAGGTGGACGGACGACTTCTGCAAAGTGCTGTTGGCTGCAAGATGCAAATACAGTTGGAAAATGGATTAACACCTCCAGATTTCTCCTTTTTCTGAACCAAGAACAGAAGCTGTTGTGTTGCAATTACCCTGAGCTGAACATACCCTCTTGGGGATTTTACAGCCGCGATGTGATGGAATATAATGGGAACGCGGCCCACAAATTCTTTCTGTCCTCCTCAGACTCAAGTCCATCTCTCTTTTTGGGCTGTTGTTTTTGTCTTTCGGTCTTGCTGTTCCTTCTGCGTCAGCTTTTGAGATCTAAAGAGGGGAGGGCCAGCCGGGGCCAGCCAAGTCAGGGTCATGCAGATACTAGGGATGTAAAATATTAAATCAGTGCTTCCCTAACATGGTGCCCATGAATGCCATGGCACGTGCCAGTACTTTCCCTGTTGTGTTTTTCAGAAAGTGGGCAGTGCCATTGTAAGGCAGGGCTTGTGTTAGTGGCTTCTTTGATTCACAGGAAAGGGTTTTTTGTAGCTGCGCTAGCAGACACGGCTATTGGAGGATCAGGAGGCCTGGAAAGCACCCAAGCTTTACTTAGTCAATACAGGGTTCCATTCCCCCTTCTGGCTTTAGTTCTTTTTATTCTCTGTCTATTCTTCTTTCTCTTATTCCTTCATTCTCTGTTCTCTTTATTCTCCTTTCTCTTTTTCCCTCGCCTTTCAGGTTTCTTTTGTTTCTTTTAATTCCTCAATTCTCCACTCTACCCCCAGTTTTCCTTCCTATCTCCCCTCCCCCCCCCCCCCCGTTCTCCCTCCTTCTGGCTTTCCTTCATTTCTTTTTATTCCCCTCTCTGATTCTTCTGCAAAGCAAGAAGAGGGATTGCATTTTGTGCAAGAAGGTTGCCAACCTCCAGGTGGTGGCTGGAGATTTCCCAGTATTATGATTGATCTCCGGGTGACAGAGATTGGTTCCTTCGGAGAAAATGGCCACATGGTAAGACGGACTTTATGGCATTCTACCCCACTGAGGTCCCTCCCCTCCCCAAACTCTGTCCTCCTCAGGCTCCACCCCCCAAATCTCAAGGTATTTCCCAACCTGGAGTTGCCAGCCCTGTGAGGCAACAGGGTTCTGAATCTGCAGGTGGAGCAAGGAGATGTCCTGGAATTACAGAGATCAGTTCCCCCGGATGAAATGGCTGCTTTGTAAACTGGACTCAGTGGTGTTATACCCAGCTGAGGCCCTTCCCCTCCCCAGACCCCACCCCCAAACATCCAGGAATTTCCCAGTCCAGAATTGGCAACCTTACGTGGCAACCATTCTTGGTTTGGCTCCACCTCTTGCAGCAGCAATTTTGGGGTGGCGCTCAGTACCCCCTTTCAAATTTCCAGTGGTGCTCACAGGCTCAAAAAGATTGGGGGCCATTGCATTAAAAGACGAGAATTCATTGACTATTTATACATTGTTGCAAAGTTTAAACGTTTCCCCAGGCTTAGCAAAATGGCAAAAAATTTCCTGTGCATTCCAGGATCGTCTGCACCTGCAAGACATGTGCTTTCCAATGCTGGCCTCAATCATCTTCTTACAAGATGGACACTGGAGCATGTTGGCATGCCAATTTTTCTTAACAAAAACCAGTGGCAGAGCTAAGGTTGCCAGCCTCCAGGTGGGGCCTGGAGATATCCCACTTTTACAACTGACCTCCAGCTGACAGAGTTCAGCTCCCCTGGAGAAAATGGCTGCTTTGGAGGGTGGACTCTATGGCATTGTACCATGCTGAGGCCCCTCCCCTCCCCTCCCCAAACCCCACCCTCTCCTGGATCCACCCCCAAAGTCTCCAGGGATTTTCCAATCCAGACCTGGCAACCCTAGGCAGAGCTCATAATAAGTAAGAGTGTGTATGCAGGCTAGATACATTGCAAGTACGCTAATGTTTAAAATGTTTAAAATTTTTGATAGTTTAAAGAACTGCTGTACTAAACAAAGTGTGCATCCATGGTAAATACATGTGTATGGACAATAAGGTCACTCACACTGCAGCTGTGAGATTTGTTTTTTGAACGGTTGATAGCATTTTGTAGGACAAACTAGTACAAGGCTTTGGAGGGAAGGGGAGGGGAGACTAGGGGGTACAACAATGTGGGTCCAGCAGGGTTGCCATCCTCCAGGTAGGGCCTGGAGATATTTCAGATTTACAATTGATCTCCAGACAACAAATATCAGTTCCCCTGGAGAAAAATGGCTGCTTTGAAGGGAGAACTCTGTGTCATTATACCCTGCTGAGATCCCTCTCCTCCCCAAACCCTGCCCTCACCAGGCTCCACCTTACATCTCCAGGAACTGCCCAGCCTGGAGTTGGCAACCCTAAGCGAGCCAAACATCATGCCTGTGTCTGGGGGGGGGGGGGTCATAGCAGAATTCCTGTTCCAGTCCTTTTGTGTGTGCTCTTCTGAATGTGACCGGGGGCTCAGATCTGGTGTGGAGAGGAGCCCTGGAAGGAATCTGCTTGGAGGCCTTTAGTGGCTCTCGGCAACCAAAGGAGAAGCAGTTATTTAGCTTTGGAACTGGTAGAGGAGAAGCTGCTGTCAAGTAACTGACAGGGCCTTCCTAAGCAGAGTTACACCCTTCTAAGCCGGTTTGATGTAGTGGTTAAATGTGCAGACTCTGATCTGGGAAAACCGGGGTTTGATTCCCTACTCCTCCACTTGCACCTGCTGGATGACCTTGGGCAAGCCCTAGCTCTGGCACAGCTGTTCTTGGAAAAGAGCAGTTTCTGACAGCGCTCTCTCAGCCCCGCCTACCTCACAGGGTGTCTGTTGTGGGGAGGGCGAGGGAAAGGAGTTTGTAAGCCGCTCTGAGACTCCCTTGGGTAGTGAAAGGCGGGGTATAAATCCAGTCTCTTCTTCGTCTTCTTCTCTAAGCGTGCTGATGGCAGCGTGAATGTAGTAGACAGAGAACTGTATTTGTCATGAAGTGGTGGTGGTGGTGTCTTGACATGAAAACAGGGGTGTTATAAATGTGTCCTGGTCTTCGTCTGTGAAATATGGGGAAGTACGAGTAGGATCTAGAATAAATGGGCAATTTCCACTGACTCTCCCCTTCCCGTTGCAGACCCCTGAGGCCCAGGATTAGCCAGGCTGCGTTACAAAGCTACTAGGCACCATGTGAGAGACCTCCTTTCCAGGTCAGACTTAGTGGCCCAGGGAATATGGCAACCCTGCCTTCGGGGGGCCCTTTTCCCCAGGAGATTTTGTGGAGCTTGGTGGGCTGCAGTGGATGGGTGGGGGGGGGGAAGAAATTTCCATTCTGTCTTTGGGAAATTTAGCTCAGATCCATCCCTACGTTTCTGCCTACTGTTGTTCTTTATTAAATGTTATTCATTTCTATTAAAATGTGTTTCTACTGATTGCTTTTCCAAAAAATGGGCTTTGTAGTGACCTTTAGTTAAACAATATATTGACGGCTGATGAATACGAAGAAACTCAGTAATTTTGTTTGTATCTCCATATGTAAGAAGAAGAAGAAGAGATTGGATTTATACCCTGCCCTTCACTACCCAAAGGAGTCTCAGAGCGGCTTACAAACTCCTTTCCCTTCCCCTCCCCACAGCAGACACCCTGTGAGGTAGGTGGGGCTGAGAGAGCTCTGAGAGAACTGCTCTTTTTCAAGAACAGCTGTGCCAGAACTATGGCTTGCCCGAGGTCATCCAGCAGGAGCAAGTGGAGGAGTGGGGAATCAAACCCCGGTTCTCCCAGATTAGTGTCCACGCTCTTAACCACTACACCAAACTGTAAAGAGGATATGAACTTTTTTTCTGAAATTCTGAAAACAGAGAAGGTACCTGGAATTTTCTCAAAAGAGAGTTAGCTCCCATGGCCTTCTTTCATAGCTAAGACCTCACTGGAAGTGAGATTTTGAATGACAAGAGGAATATATATATATATATATATATATATATACACACACACACACACACACATACATACACACACTCTGTGAGTGAGTGAGCGTGTGTGTGTGTGTGTGTAAAGCTCCTAGTTCGTAGGTTGTGAAAAGATTCCTGCAGAATAAAGAACATGTTTAAAATGCTGCAGTTGGGCTCAAGAATCACTTTAAGATAGATCAAAAAAGATTAAAGGCAACAGCAGAATCGCACGTTCTAGTGTAATCCCTATTGCTTTGATGGCATTACAGCAGTGTAAAGGATCTGTGATCCATAGCTGTAGCTCATGTGTTTAAATATGGCTGTCTCAATTTTTAAATTTTTTAAAGCCTCTCAAATCCTCGGAGGCTTGATATTTCTGGAAGCTATTTTAGGATACCTTTAAAATGAAAAGTGCCACATGGCAGGCATCGGCTGCATTGTATCGCATTTTCTGTGAATGTTCAGCACATTAATATTACACAGCTGGGAATGATTATGTAAGCCCATCTCTGTTTGGCGGGTAACAACCAGTCTAACACCCTGCTATTTACAACTCCTTTTTTTATTTCTGGAAGGCAAAAAGCTGACTTTGTGATGCTGATGGTTCCTGGTCCAGTTTTGATTCATAACCTTGCTCCGTGTAGGTGGGGGAGAAAATGAACTAGCACAATTAACAATTGCTACGTTTTATCCTGGCACTTTTTGGACAGTCCAGCCTGCTCACTGCATTAGTAAGACAAAACAAACTGGGTGGTAAAGGGTCTAAGGATTTAGCAGGATGTTTCAGGAGAGATGCAAGAACTTGACTTTGTACAACTTGTGATTGACCTGTGGAACTCACCGCCACAAGACATGCTGAGGGCCCTTTAAATGGTTAGATAAATTCAAAATGAATGTGTGCTATCGAAGACAATACATTTGGAAGAGTTCTACTGTGAACACCAAATCCTGGTGATAAACAACCATGGCCCTTTCTGCACTCTCATTTTATTTAATGTTTACCAAGCGATTCTGCACTAAAACCAAATTCAACCTTCTTTTTAATACAGGTTTTCCCCCCATTCTGCACTAAAATCGAGTTCAACCTTTTTATTCTGGATTCCCCCACCACCACCATTCTGCATTATGTTACCTCCCTTCAGTGATCAGCCCGGTTTCAGCCTGCTGTTTTCCCGGGTTAGTTGGATGCTGTTTTGCCATGGTCTTTAATTGCCTCGACTTGAACACTGAGAAAATCTGGAGTGGCAGGCAACTGCAGAAAGGACTGCTGTTTTGCCATGGTCTTTAATTGACTCGACTCGAACACTGAGAAAATCCAGAGTGGCAGGCAACTGCAGAAAGGACCTACGGAGGTACATTTCTTTGATAAACCATCTACTTTCAATCCTCTTTCAATGCACTTTCCACCTGGATTTTACGGTGGGAACTGGCAAAATCCAGTTGGAAAGTGCATTGAAAGTGGATTATTTAGTGTATGCGACAGCAGCCTTTGATTGTGAGCTCTCCAGGGTGATCTGGTTTGGCACAGCTAGAAACATGATGCTAGGTAAGGAAGACGCCTGAGATGATCCAGCAGGGCTCATCTTGTTATTACAGCGACTGGATAATCATAGAGATTTAGTCACATCATTGTAAATATTAGCTCTAGAGACGAAAAAACAGGTTGCTAACGTCTCAGAACCCTGAGCATCCCATTACTTTATCCTGCTTGGTCATTTCAGTTTTCAAAGTGGGCGTTGAAAACAAATTAATATTTTACCATCTATTTCTGTCTATTCTGTCCACTTTTAGAAAGCTTGCTTAGTGTTGCTGTTAGCCTCAGAGTGAAACCTTTTTTTTTTTTTGAAACACAGCACAGAGCTGGAGGCTGCTTCAGGGTCATGAGTGTGGAGAGTCTGCAGGGAATATTTTTTTTAAAAAAAAATAAAGTATGCAGTCGTGGGCTGCTAAATCCCATTGGCACCCCAAGGTACAACCAGTGTTGGGTTTGTGTGTGCAAAGTGCTGTCAAGTCACAGCCGACAAGGGGCTTTCAAGGCAGGTGAGAAGAAGAGGTGGCTTGCCATTGCCTCCCTCGGCAGAGCCTTCCTTGGTGGTCTTCACCCAAAGAGTGATTAACACATGGAATTCACTGCCACAGGAGGTGGTGGCAGCTACAAGCATGGACAGCTTCAAGAGGGAACTGAATAAACATATGGAGCAGAGGTCCATCAGTGGCTATTAGCCACAAGGTATAGATAGGAACTCTCAGTCTGGGGCAAGTGATGCTCTGTATTCTTGGTGCTTGGGGGGGGGCAACAGTGGGAGGGCTTCTAGTGTCCTGGCCCCACTGGTGGACCTTCTGATGGCACCTGGTGTTTTTGGCCACTATGTGACAGAGTGTTAGACTGGATGGGCCATTGGCCTGATCCAACACTGGCTTCTCTTATGTTCTTATGGTCTCCCTTCAGAGTTGGAGTTAGGGATCAGCTAAACAATCCTTGGAAGAAAAGCGATGGCAAACCTAGACAGCATAACAAAAACATCCCCTTGCCAACAAAACTCTGTATGGTCAAAGCAATAGTATTCCCAGTAGTGATGTATGTCTGTGAGAGTTGGACAATAAGGAAGGCCTAGCACCAAAGAATAGATTCTTTTGAATTATGGTGCTGGAGAAGACTCTTGAGAGTCCCTTGGACTGCAAGGAGATCAAATCAGTCAATCCTAAAAGAAATCAACCCTAACTGTTCCCTGGAAGGCCAGGATACTGAAGCTGAAGCTCAAATACTTTGGCCACCAAATGAGAAGGGAGCACTCACTGGAGAAGACCCTGATGCTGGGAAAGACTGAAGGTCAAAGAAGAAGGGGACAGCAAAGGATGAGATTGTTAGACAATGTTATCGATGCACCAAACATAAAATTGAGCAAATTCCGGAGGACAGTGGAAGACAGGAAAGCCTGGTGTGATGTGGTTCATGGCATCATGAAGAGTCGGACTTGACTGTGCGACTGAACAACAACAACAACAAACAATCTACAGCAATATGAGTGTTCTCTAAATGAGAAAAAATGTTTAATTGCTCCTGGTTAAATCTCCCGTTGTTCATCTCTCCTTCTCTTTTGCTAGCTTTCTTGAAGTGGGACCCACTTCTAAGCTTTCAGTCCCTGCTTGCAAAACAATTCCACACTGTTTCCTCCCTTCCAACATAAAGCTCAAGACTCTCAAAGCAATCAATGCAGAATAATGTTCTATTTTGTTTTTTGACATTGAGCAACTGGCTATACAAAGATCTCACAGCCACGTTGCACATTATGCTGGGGCAAACCCAAATCAACCCACTGAATACATGCTCAACAGGAGGTGCATCCAATTACACCTCCCTGGTGAGTCTGAATACTTTATATCTTAGATACACCTTTAAAAATATTAGGTGTACATCTAGGAAATGTAATGCACAAAACAGGATGCTGAAGGAAAGATGAAGAACTGGGAGTAGGACTGGGGGAGGCAGACTGCGCTGCCACTTCCTAGGATGGGCCTAGCCGCAGTGTACCCTGACCTTCTCCCCCCCCCCCCCATGGGAACCCAAAGCAGCTCACATGGGTCTCCTCTCCTCCATTGTATTGTCCTCACAACAACCCCATGAGGCAGGTTAGGCTGAGCGGGTGTGGCTGGCCCAAAGTCACCCAGCAAGCTTCCAAGGCAGAGGGGGATTCAAATCTGGGTCTCCCAGATTGTAGTCTGACACTCTAACCACTGCACCACATTGGATCTTAAGCATTGCCCTCTCTCATGCTGCACATTTTTCCATGATGGAGACAGTATCCATTGCCCCATGTGTATCTCTAGCACTTGGGTCTTCCATTCATGCAAGGTCCATGTTTTTCCATCGTCTGAAAAGTACCTAGTACTACCTAAGCCGCAGATGAAGAGGGGCACAAATGGGAGCAAGACTTGGGATCTGTTGGAATATGCAAGGTCTATCATGCAGAGATAAAGAAAATGACAAGAACATCCTGCAGGGGGCAGCAGAGGGGAAAACTGGTTAGCATAGTGAGATTAGGGACTTCCTACTATTTTCAAACATTCTCTTTCCTGTCTCCTGATTGGCTCAGTTGGGTTTTTTCCCTACTCCACCTGAGAACTGTTCATTACCAACTCCCTCCTAGCTAGTTAGACAGTTGGACTTCTCTCTCCTCTTTCTTACAAAGTCTGTTTTCTTCTCAATAAACCAACTTCTTTAAGCAGCTTGTGCTCTGCTTTATTGCACATCTACACTCTGCAAGCAGGATCCATGAACATATTATACATAATAGAATATATAAATGCAAACCTAATGAACAATTAGGGGGGAAAATAGTTTCCTGCCCCTAGGAGTTTGCAATTGAAATTTCAACAGAATAGGCAAGAACATAAGAGGGAAGAGTGGGAAGGGGAAGGGGAACAAACATCAGAGACTTCAGGAACTGGGGAAGGAAACAGCAACAATGGACGGTTGTGAACTGGAACATAGGCAGCAGTGGAAATGAGGAATTGAGGACTAAAGGATTAAGCCAACAGCTTCCTGGCCAAGGGAAGGGCTTTGAATGGAATGAGAGGGGGCAGAAAGGAAGAGCAATGAGTTGACCCTAAAAAGAAGTGATGGGAGACAGTTGCTTAAGAGAACAGGAAGGTGGGAGGGATGGAGACTCAAAGGTCACAGGGATAAATGGGAAACAAAGAAAGACCTGGGCAGGACAGTGTGGCGCTGCTGCCAACGACAGGAGAATGGGCTGTGCTGGAAAACCTCATGATAGCACAGAGCAGATCTACCCAACTTAAAGGTCAGCATTTGCTAGTCAAAACTCACAAACAAGATTCACCCGGGGATGCCCTTTTGCCCTCCTGCCTAGTGCTCTTACTCCTGCCCATTTGCCCTCCTGCCCATTCAGCCCTTACTGTTTCTCTAGGAATGAAAGGGCCTTTACAGAATCCTGAGATCTTATTTCTCCATTGCAGTTTAAAAAACAAATTTGACATCGTGGTAGTAACAGTAGTTGGGCTGGAACTAGACTCCCCCCCTCCCCCAAGCTTTCCCATCAATTCATCTGCATGCTCGGAGAAACGATTCACCAGATGGATTCCTTTCTGTCCTCCGTGCAGGTACAGCTGTTAAAAACACAGGAGTTCTTCCAGGGGAGGAAAAGAGCCCATCCTCCTCAACTGAATGAAGTATGAACCTCTTTAGTGTCTGGGTTTTGTTCTGGAGTTTCGTTTTGCTTTTTTAGCCATAATGTTGCAACCAACTTATGGCAACTTTGTAGGGTTTTCAAGGCAAGAGACATTCAGAGGTGGTTTGCCGTTGCCTGCCTCCACGTTATGACCCTGGTATTCCTTGAAGGTCTCCCATACAAATACGAACTGGGGCTGATCCTGCTTAGCTTCTGCAATCTGATGAGATTAGGCAAGCCTGGGCTATCCAGGTCAGATTTGGGCTTATAGCCACTCTCAAATCCCCAACATGTTAGAATGGAAGGTCCCCTCTAGGATTGTTCCTATTCAAAAGTTTATCAAGGGTTCATAACAATTTGCTGTTGTCCCTCCTGAGTAGAAGATGAAGTTTGTTCACATTTCTGATATTATGAGTTATTCCTCCTGAGAAACGAAATACAGAGATGTGGTCACTTGTGAAAGCTGCATGGTGTAACTGTGAACAGGCCCTTTGTTTCATCACTACTTGAGAGGAAAAGGTTTCCAGGGGCAGCAAAAAACCCAGAAAGCTTGGTAACAAGAAATAAGGATAAATTGTTTTATAGAAATATTGGATCACAGAGCTCCACCATTCTACACACAAAAGGAGTCTTCTGCTCCTGGAAAGCCATTTTTAGACATCATGCTAGATCACTGCTGGAGAAAAGCGAGCTGTATCAAACGATGGCCTTCTGTTCCACAAGAGAGAGTGGGCAGCCTCTAGTGCACATGGATGTATTGAAAACTGCTGTAGAACATCTTTGTGACTGCACAGAGTGACCTCTCACTGAGAGCCAGTTTGGTGTAGTGGTTAAGTGCGACGACTCTAATCTGGGAGAACCGGGTTTGATTCCCCACTCCTCCACTTGCAGCTGCTGGATGACCTTGGGCAAGCCATAGTTCTGTACCAGCTGTTCTCTCAAGGACAGTTGCCTCAGAGCTCTCTCAGCCCCACCTACCTCACAGGGTGTTTGTTGTGGGGAGGGGAAGGGAAAGGAGTTTGTAAGCCGCTCTGAGACTACAAGTGAAGGGTGGGGTATAAATCCAATCTCCTCCTCCTCCTCCTCCTCTTCTTCTTCTTCTTCTTCAACCAGTTTTGTGTAGTGGTTAGGCGCATGGACTGTAATCTGGGAGAATCAGGTTTGATTCCCCACTCCTCCACATGCAGCTGCTGGTGTGACCTTGGGTCAGTCACAAGTTCTTTCAAAGCTGTTCTCTCATAAGCAGTTCTGGAAAGAGCTCTCTCAGCCCCACCTACCTCACAGGTCTGTTCTGGGGAAAGGAGATTGTAAGCCGCTCTGAGACTCCTTCGGGTAGTGAAGGGCGGGGTATAAATCCAATCTCCCCCTCCTCCTTCTTTTTCTTCTTCTTCTTCCAATTCTTGCACAAACGTTTGCAGAACAGCATTAGCAGCTTAGTTCCTTTGGCTCAGGGTTCCTTGGATACCAAAACCATAATGCTTTGTTTGTCAGTAATGTCCCATGCTAAAAACTGAAAATGCTAAGCAAGAAATTAAGGAGCTTCAACTTATGGTAGCTACACAGGACAGACAGGCCTGCCTCTGCGGATCCAGTGCTCATTCTCCAGCCAAGCCACCCGAGTAGCCGCTTGGGGTGACCCAAAGGAGAGGTTGCCCAGAGGCTCCGCTCGCTCCTGGCCATCAATGGCATGGGAGGCAATGAGCATCGCCTGTGGGACTTGGCTGATTGCTAGACTGGTCAGTGTTGAGCCTCTGTGCCCTTGGCCAGTGGGGCTTGACTCAGACCCAGTCAGCAGCAGCACAGGAAGGGGCATTGGGTGTATCTTTTTTACATACATATGCATTTGCCATCGAATTGCAACTGATTTGGGGCAGCCCAGCAAACAGCTTCCAAGGCAAGTGAGAAGCAGAGGTGGCTTGCCATTGCCCTCCTCTGCAGAGCCTTCCTTAATGGTATCCCATGGAAGCACCGACCATGCTTAGATTCTGAGATCTGACAAGACTGGGCAATACCATGCTGCTTTCCTTCCACATCTTGCTTGGGAAGAAAGAATACCCTGAACTGGCCCTGCGGTGTTTTAGGGGAACTGTGCCATGGAAAGGTCCAGGCTCCTTTATCTTAGGTCTCCATGAGAACTGCCTGCCACGCACCCACCTTAAGAGCATAAGAACATAAGAGAAGCCAATGTTGGATCAGGCCAATGGCCCATCCAGTCCAACACTTTGTGTCACACAGTGGCCAAAAACACCAGGTCCCATCAGGAGGTCCACCAGTGGGGCCAGGACACTAGAAGCCCTCCCACTGTTGCCCCCCCCCCCCCAAGCACAAAGAATTCAGTGCATCACTTGCCCCAGACTGAGAGATCGTATCTATACCTTCTGGCTAATAGCCACTGATGGACCTCGGCTCCATATGTTCCCCTCCCCACCTTCCAGTTTTGTCGACCTCCCTAAGGAGCATTGCTGCAGTCTCAATGGGTGCGTTGCCTCCAGAACGGCTTAGGCCAACCCACCAGTCCATCCACCCTGCTCTTGGATGCCCTCATAGTCTGAAAAGCCGCACGTATGCTGAGACGGTGCAAAGTCTTGCTCTCTGCGATCAAGTGACCTGGTTTTGATCCCACTTAATGCAACGCAATACGACTCTGCCATCTCTTAATTGAAGTTGCTGGAAACAAAACCAAGTCCTGTGGGAGCCACGGGGACGTCAGTGCTAGAATCTCCTGGCTTTGAAAATTGGATCATGGGGAAATTCCAACCCAAGCATTCAACGTGCATGTCAAATTCTTCCTCGTCCAGTTCCATGGGCAGGGATGGATTTCTGGGTCAGGCTCTTACAGTGATTTAGACTTCTGGTTAACACTGGTCTCATGGCAGATGGAGGCATCTCTCTGGGCTGGGTTTCACATGATGTCGCAAAGAGAAAAAGCCTTTCCTCTTTCAGATCCTTAGATATAAAAACCCTGGTATGGATAGAAGGACTTTTAACTTTATTTCTCAGCAAGACTCCTGAGCTTTTAACATCTGCATGGCAAACAGATACTGCATTTATCTGCTTGGGGAAAGCTTCACCCAAAACCTTTTTCTGTGCCATGCAAACATTAAAAGTCACAGGAGCCCTACCAGGGAGGAAAAAATACAGGCCTTGGCTACCTTGTTGAGAAACTTTATCAATAGTTATACCCCATTTCCCCCCCCCCCCATGAGAACCCAAAGTGGCTTACAATATTATTCTCCCCTCCTCCATTTCATCCTCATCACAACTATCTGTGAGGTAGGTTAGGCTGACCCAGCGAGCTAAGTTTGCCAGCTGTGGATTGGGAAATACCTGGAGGTTTTGTGGGTGGAGCCTGAGGAGGGCGGGGTTTGAGGAGGGGAATGATCTCAGCAGGGTATAATGCCATGGAGTCCACCCTCCAAAGCAGCCATTTTATCCAGGGAAACTGACTTTGGTCGTCTGGAGGCCAACTGTAATAGCGGGAGATCCCCAGGTGCCACCTGGAGGTTGGCAATCCTACAGTGAGCTTCTACGGAAGAACAAGGATTTGAACCTGGACCCCCCAGATCCTAGTCCAGCACTCTTTCCTTTACCCTCCTACACCCCCAGAGCTCTTAATCTCTCTGTTTTTAGCTCACCTGTCCTCTAAGGAACTCAGGATGATATACATGGTTCCTCCCCGTTTTCCTCTTCTGGCCCTGTGAATTAGGTTAGGCTGAGAGAGGAGGACTACTTCAAAGTCACCCAGTGAGTATCATGACTATGTAGGGATTTGAACTCAAGTCTCCCAGGTCCTACTCCAGCACTCCGACAACTGCACAATGCTACACACCACTTCACGTGTGAATACTGGCCAGCATTTGGCCGATGTACAGCCATCGGACCCACTCCGGTTCCTAAGAGCATTGCCAGAATTTTGCCTTCATGCGTTACCCCTCATGGGTGAGAAATTGTCATGAAAGGAGCTGTAGAATAGGTTGAGCTTGTGTGTCCCCAGCCATTTAGCAACAGCTTGTGTGGGCACTGCTAAGCATTGAAACAGGAGAGTGGGCTGCGGATCTATGCTCCTCTGATGGCTCAACACTTAAGGAATAGGAGGGAATAAACAACGCAGGATACATACCCCACCCATATGAATAAACTTCCCAGGATATCTCCCCCACCTATACAAAGCCAGCCTTTTACTGTACAAAAATCCAGATTTTTTTTATCCCTGCTAACAATTCTGCTTGTTTGAAGTTTCAGCATTTTAGTAAGTATTCTTATAAAGGGGGGGAGGACACCCCAGCCCTGTTCCTTGCTTTTATTTAGCAATTGTCGCTTGTTCTCCCCCAGCAAAAGGGCTTTGTTTTCCCCTTCCCTTCTTTTTCACCCCAGTTTTCAGGCACAGAAATAAACAGCGACTCCTACACACAAACTAAGTGTTCTGCCAGTCCTGTTATTATTATTTCATGTTTAAAATTTCAGCAACAGGGGGAAAAAATCACTACCATGCAGAGAAGCCGATGTCCCAAAGCAACCTCTTTGGAAAGCAATAGGGAGGGGGGAAATTTAGACAAAGCTTGTCTCGTTGGGAAAGGAAACAGGCTCTGAAGAGCTTGGTGAAGGCACTATGCTTAAAGTGTGGCCGTTTCCAAAGATCACAAGAGTCCCACCGCGCACACTGGTCAGAACTCAACCACTTCCTTCCCCAAGGGTCTTAGACCCCCCCCCCCAAAGAAAGATCTAACACCTCAAGCAAGTCCACAACATTCCAGCAATAAAAGTCACAGCGGCACATCCAACCCCACTGCAATCTTTTACACTACCAGCTCATGTACAATTTCTGTGCATTAACAACAACAACAACAACAACAAAATGTACAAGATCTGTACGTACATTACAGCAGTCCATCCTGGATGCCACTGTGATGGAGAGCTTTGCAGGCAACACGAGGCTGGTGTAGTGGGGAAAGCAGAGGTCTGCTTTTTCAGCTTTGGAGAACTTGCCTTTCCCCCCCTGCTTGTCTCTGGATCAGCTCTTTCCGCAAGTGCCCAAGTTGTGTGGAGCTGATTGCCTACGTAACCCAGTTACTCGTGGCTGGGGAGCCTATCAGACCCACTCAAGTAGCTCCAGTTCACATGCTTTTTAATTTCTCTCTCCCTCTCTCTCTCCCTCCAGCTTATTTTACAGCAGCAACTCCCCTTTGCTTCCAACACCCTTCAACTACTTAAAGAGACAGGCCGGCTGGCATTAGGTTGCCTTTGTGCCATAGAGAAATACCCAAGAAGAACAAGCGGTCCCGAACATTCAGCGGCTGTTTTTACAAGGCTCCTTTGTCAGGGCACGGCCAGGAGTTCTCTTCTACCAGGGCCTGATCAGGTTCAGTTATAGATAATTCAGTTGAATCCTTTTCTCGTCTTCCTTCCTAACCCGATTCAATTACATGTACAGGAACAGATCCTCTGTTTGTATGTGTCCGGCATGCATTTTTCAACATGGCTGCCCTGGCTATCAATTTGCTAGCCTCTCACTTGCTTTAGGTAAGGTCTTAGGCAGTCCTCACAGTCCCTTTTTGAAAGTCAAATGGGGAGGAAGTTGCATTTTCTTTTGTCATGAATGCAAAGTACACAGAAGAGTGCTGTCCTAGCTGCTGACTTATTCTTTAGACCTGGTAAAATAGCAGCCCACCCCCCACCCTCCGCCAGCCAAAACTTTGGATATCAAAGTGGTAATAAAAGCAGTCCTAACATAGAATCATAGAATCACAGAGTTGGAAGGGATCTCTAGGGTCATCTAGTCCAACCCCCTGCACAATGCAGGAAATTCATAAATACCTCCCCCACTCCCCACAGTGACCACTGTTCCATGCCCAAAAAAACTCCAGGGTCCTTGGCCAAACCGGCCTGGAGAAAAATTGCTTCCTGACCCCAAAGTGGCGACCAGCATTTCCCTGGGTGTGTAAGAAAGGGCCACAAGAACTAAGCACTGAGGCAACTCCTCCTGCCCTCCCTCTCATGATCTGCCTAAGCCCACAGAATCTGCATTGCTATTGGATGGCTATCTAGCCTCTGTTCAAAAACCTCCAAAGAAAGAGAGTCCACCACCTCCCGAGGAAGCCTGTTCCACTGCGGAACCACTCTAATTGTCAGGAAGTTTTTCCTGATGTTTAGCCGAAAACTCTTCTGCTTTGAACATACCCTGACTTGGTTGGTCCAGGCTAGCCTGCTCTCATCAGATCTCAGATGCTAAGTCAACCCTGGTGAGTATTTGGATGGGAGACCACCAATGAACTCTAAGGGTTGCTATGCAGAGACAGGCAATGGCAAACTATCTCTGAAGTCTCTTGTCTTGAAAACCCCATGAGCTGTGACTTGATGGCACTTTATACACAGACAATATGGACATGAAAAAACAAAAGCCCCCATCAGGGTCCAGCATCCTGGTTCATACAGCAGCCAAGCCATTGCCCCGAGGGCCAACAAATAAGGGCATAGAGGGCAAGGCCTTCCCCTGATGTTGCCTGTTAGCACTGAGTTTCAGCGGTTTACTGCCTCTGAATATAGAGGTTCCCTTTACTCACCATGGCTAGTAGCCACTGATGGAACTATTTCGCCTTTTAAAGCCATCTATGCTTGCGGCCACCACTACCTCCGCTGGCAGTGGATTCCATGATTTTATTCCTTGTTGAGTAAAGTATTTCATTTTTGTCTGTTCTATACCCATTGCCCCTCAACTTCAAGATGCCCAGGAGGTACAGTGGTGTGCTGGGGGCACCTATTCACAGTGAATGGGTTAATATAACCAAATATATAAAAGACCTCTTGGGGAATGTAGCTCCAAATATGCTTTACATGCAAAAGGTGAAGGTACCATCACCTATGAACCTGCCCAGCAATTAAGATAATCTGCTGAGGCCCTTCTGCAGATACACCCACTTTCAAAGGCCTGTTGCTGAAAGAGCCTTTCCAGTGGTGGCCCCCCTTGCTTGCAGAAATCCTTCCCTATGCAGTTTTTCATTATTGTCTTTTAAGTGCCTGGTGAGGTCTGTCCTGTTCACTCATACTTTTAACCACATACAGGGTCAAAGTGCTTCTTTGACATCTATGTTCTTACTGCTGGCCTTATTGTATCTGTTTGATATTGGGTGTTAGGATTGTTTTTAATATTATGTAAACAGGGTTGACAACACCCAGGTGGCACTTGGAGACCTTCCAGAGTTATAGTTTTGTTTCCAGACAGCAGAGATCAGTTCTTCCGTGGGGGGGGGGCTGCTGGTTTGGAGGGGGCCCTCTATGGCCCACTTTGGTCCCTTTCCAAACCCCGCCTTCTCCAGGCTTTCACATCTCCAGGAACTGGTGACTCTAATTGTAAACTGCTTTGAGAGCTTCTATAGTAGAAAGGCAAGATTTTTTTTTTAAAAAAAATCTAAAATAAACCAGAGTTGTTGTAGTGGCATGAATGACCTAGGCGGTGCCATGCACCTTACTTGGCTTGCTGTAGCGTTTGGAAATCTGTACAAACCCACTGAGTTTTTTCCCATGTCTGCCATAGGCTACATCTATTATGAGACTTAGGCTTCAGAGTAACAATAGTATGCATTTATGGGAGGAAATCCTAAGCAGGTGTCCTTAGATTTAAATCCCATTGGGTCTGATCTGGTATTTCATGGAGCTCAGTCGGCTGCCATGGGAGGGAGGAAGGGAGGAAGGGAAGTTCCATTCCGCCTTTGGAAAAATTATCCTGGATCCAACCTGTTGAGTTCAGTAGGACTTGCTGCCAGATAAATGTGCATAAGATTGTCAGCACAGGCTACTTTTTGAGTGTTCAAAGAACTTCCCGTAATTATATCACTGATTCAGACAAGAAAGACCAACTAATCTCCTTAATGTGACCCTAATAAACCCCTGTACTGCAGGGTGAGGCTGGAAGTAGAGCCACAGCAACTAAAGGGAACCTCCATGTTCAGACGCAGCGTACCTCTGAATTTCAGTAGGTGGGAGAAGACTAAGGGCATGGTTTGGTCACTGTGCCATTAGCAGACCTTCTGGGGACATGTGGTTAGCCAGTGTAGAAAACAGGGTGCTAGACTTGATGGATCTTTGGTCTCATCCAGCAAGCCTCTTCTGTTCTTCGAATACAGACTTGCCCAAGGTCTCTCACTGAGTTCATAGCTGAGCTGAGACTTGAACCAAGGACTTCCCAGCTCGTGCTCTGAGATCTTTAGCCAATATGCTCCATGGACTAGGGTTGCCAGCTCCAGCTTGGGAAATTCCTGGAGATTTGGGGGCAGTGCCTGTAGAAGGGTGGATGTAGGGAAGGGGAAGGGAATGCAGTGGGGCCGTGACAGCACAGAGTCTGCCTGCCACAGCTGCCGCTTCCTCCAAGGGAACTGATCTCAACAGTTTGGAGACCAGTTGTAATTTGGGGAGAATTCCAGGGCCCACCTGGACATTGGCAACCCCCCATGAACTTTCATAGTTGCACTAACAAGTGGAATTAAAGAGAAGGTTTCTTTGGGGGGGGGAAAGGAAGCTGAAGAGCAATTGTCACCTTTTGCAAACTTAAGCCATAAAAGGATTGAAGCTGCATCACATCTTAAAGCAGCCAGGCTTACCTACACAAAGACAAAGCATGAGACACTGTGGCTGACCTATTTGCAGAGAGGGACATCCTCACTTTCTGGAGTGTATGGTGCACTGAAATACATGTGTCTCATGATGGACCCCGGAGTTGCAGAGTACATCCAGATGACAGCTTCTTTCGCTCCTCAGAGCTTCTAGAAAAAGTAGAAATGTGTGCACTGTTCAACCATGTGATTTGGCAAAAGATCAGAAAGGGGTGAAGTACCTTGTAAGCTGATGCACTGCTAGGACTGTGTATGCTGGAAATTTAAAAAAAAAATCACTGGCACCTTAAAGACTAATAACAGTTATTTCAATACAAAGAGGGCCAGAGTGGTCTAGGGTTAGAATGCTTGAGATCTAGGAGATCCAAGTTCAAATCCTGACTCTGCCATGGAAGCTTGCTGGGTGACCTTGGGCCAGTCTCACACTCTCAGCCTAACCTACCTCACAGGGTTGTTGTGAGAAGAAAATGGAAAAGAAGAGCATGAGGCCGGCCACTTTGAGTTCCCATCCAAAAGAAGGACAAGGAATAAATGAAGTAAAATGAAGTAAATGAAATAAAAATATGAATTTCTGTGAGTCATTGCTCACTTCTTCAGATATGTGTGGAAATCAAATGGAGAATCCTTCTTCTGCCTTTACTCTGCCCCATAAGAAGGATTCTTATGCCCCTAATGCTCCATTGGGATAATTCTACCATGAAACTTTCAAGTGTAAATTCACAGTACAGTGTATAGTAGAATTCTGAGGAGAGTTACACCCTCTAAGTCCATAATGGTCTTGGGCTTAAAAGGGTGTAACTCTGTTTAGGATTGAACTGTTATGGACATAGCTAGAATATCTGGGTCCTGGGATAAGGCATGTCTTTTCATCCTCCCTCACCTGGTCTTTGTGCTCATATGAGGCAAATACCTCATTTCAGATGGTGACCATATTTAACTGCAATCCCAAATTTCCCTTCTCTCCCTCCATGTCTTGCTTCACCCTTCCTCAGATTTTCCGGTAACCAGGTAACTCAAAGTTGCAAAGCCTTTTTCACTACATGGGTTTCTATAGTGCAAATATGAAGGACCGGTCATACTATACAAAATATACCGATGTAACTATGTCCACAATATAGGTAAAACACCATACACAAAAGTCCCAGCATTTACATAGATCGGCCCTGGTCGGTATTTCTAGTGTGAGAACGGAACCAAGGAAAAACTGCCAAGCTGACCTTCAGCCTGGCCTTCTGCCCTCACTAAGCCTCTGAGAAATCAGCAGCAAATGGACAATTTTAACTTTTTGAAAGCAAACTGCCCAACACTGAATAGAAAATATTATATAATTTCATCTTATTTCATCAGCGCAATACACTATCTTTTGCCATTCTGTATACCTAGTACCCAGGTCAAATGCCTCTTTTGCCCCATCCTGATTCATTCCAGGTCCAAACCAACATTCTGGTCAGAGAAGCTTTCTTGCTAGCAGGACTGCTGAGAGCCTCCATGTGCCCATAAGCAAAGTTTTCCTCTGGCCTCCCTCACTTTCCCCACACCCAACCCAAACATCATATGGAAAGAAACAAAACAATTTTTCTGGTGGCAGAAGAGCAACATTCAGGTCCATTAGGACCATGAAGACCAACAAGATTTCCAGGGTACAAAGCTTTCAAGAACCGAAGCTCCCTTCTCATCAGGCGATGAAGGGAGCTTTGACTTTTGGAAGCTTAAACCCTGGAAATCTCGTTGGTCTTCATGGACTTTAATCTTACTCAATCATTTCTCTGTGTCCATTGGCTCCATGTTGACCAGCATCCCTTGACTTTGTCCCCCAGTCCCTCCTCTTGGCATCCTTGCTTGTAAAAACTCAGGGCCCAAAATAGACATAACAGAGATGAATTCACATACTCATAGGTGTGTACAATGGGGTGGCTGGGTCTCTTTTTAACAAAAATGGGTCTATGAGTGAGGGGAGTTAAATCTCTGCCACCTCTTCCTCTTGTTATGTTGCTTTCCACACTTTGATTTCAAGCTGGTTCACTTCCACAGTCAGGACTGGCTTGGAATAAAAGTTCTGAAAGCAGCAGAGCTTCATGCGTTAAGGTGAAGGAGGGACAGGGTTTAGTTCCCCTCACTCTTACGCTTCATTTTTCTTTTTAAAAAATAATACATACTTTAGACGTAAGAACAAGTGGACACATAAATACACGCTAATCCCCCGCTACCGTATCTAGTCTGCTCCTCAGAAACAGCCCAATACTCTTTCCAAACAAATCAGGCTATTTAGATTTAAGTCTGACAAGTTTTGTCAGCTTAATGGGGTTCAAACAGGCCTCAGACCCAGGGTTACCAGCCTCCAGGCGGTGGCTGGAGATCTCCTGGGATTACAACTGAACTCCAGGCCACAGAGCTCAGCTCATCTGGAGAAAATGGCCGCTTCGGAAGGTGGACTCTATGGCGTTATACTCCATTGAAGTCTCTCCCTTCCTCAAACCCCCACCCTCAGTCTCCACCTCCAAAATCTCCAGGTATTTGTCAACATGGAGCTGACAACCCTGCAGTGACCCTTGAAGAATCCTGAGCCAGGTGGCAGATAGAGTCAAGTCTGTGTTTCGCAACCCGGAGATGGCAACCCTGCCCAGCCCACGTAGTTTGGTTTGACTGAGGCAAAGATCAGCCAGAACTTCTAACTGACATGAATTCTCATTGCTGGAATATCTGGGAAACTGTTAACTGAATATGTGCCAAGAGCCGGGCAAAACTTTCGTGTTTTTCTGCATGAGAGCGAAGGAAGAGTCTGAGAATAAGCCTGGCTCGACTGTGTGTTTTCTCCCATCTGAGCTCCCTGCCTACGTTAAAAAAAGGCTTGGGCGTTGCTAGGCAACCTTACAATCTCCCACTCTGTGTTGCTACCATCCAGCAGGCTTCTCGTCGTCGTTTCTTATTGCCTAGAGATTTGTTTCCCCAAAAATCTTTGCCCTCCCAGGTGCAGGATGTTAGCCGAGCCTTTAAAGAAGCCCTAACGTTTTCATCTAAAAACCCAGGGCAAAAATAACTAGCGCATTCCCGGCTTTGTTACCCCAAAACACCAGTTAGTGCAAGCGTACCATCTGGCACTTATGTGTATATTTACTCAAAAACCAGAGCCTTGATTTCAGTGGGATTTACTTCCCGTAAAGGCTGTGATCCTGTACACACTGAAAGGGATGCAGGACCCATTGAACACAGGGGGACTTACTTCCAAGTCACTGTGCAAAGCATCAGGCTCTTTGTGCCTTTCGGGTTGCCGCTTTAAATGTACTGCATAGAAGAAAAAGATGTCGGCTGCCATTCTAATCATCTGAACTGCGTGCTGGATTGCAGCCATTATAAACGGGAGTGCAATTACTGTCATGTACATTGTAAAACTTGGCAGGTTTTGTTTGTATTGATATAATGATGCTGAAGAGTGTGAAGCGCAATAAATGTAATGTGGTTTAAAGGATTTGAGCTGGCAGTTCCCAGACAGACAGGTAATAGCTATCAGATATGCTGTTTGCTACTTGGTTTTATGACGCCTTCTCACGAGTGTCTTTTAGCGGCTGGTGAAGGCTACAAACATCTTCCAGGTATAAGGCACCAGGGGTCTCAGCCCGGGGTTTCTGAGAGCCAGACAAAGGGGCTTAGCTCTCTGCACTACTGTGGCTTGCCAGAGGAGGGAGCTGCTATGTTTCAGCGCCACCACTGAAGATGGCCAGTGGTGGTATTGCAGCTAATAACTCAATGGGGGGAAAGTGACACCTGGGCCAATGGGGTTCCACCTAGTCCTATAATGCTGTTGACTGTAACCTGGTCCTTGGTATGAACAGCTTGCTGCCCAAACACAGTATAAACTTTCTGTCCATGAAAACTGTTAAGGCGTCAAACTCACTTTACATTTTATTGCTTGCTTGCCATGGAAACGGGAGGGGGAGTAGGAGAGTGCGAAATTAACATACTTTCATCTTTTGTCTACATGTTGGGGGGGGGCTGTCACCAAGGTGGGAACGTGGAGCCATTGGTTTGGGCAGGGGGAATACCTAGGGGTGATTGGTTCTGAACCTTTTAGGGCCCTTGCTTGAACCCTGTATATCTTTGCTTTCGCACCTTCATCTTCAGTTCTAACACAGACTGTGTCCACTCTGGATCCTATCACTGTCTCAATAAACTTATCATTCTTCAGAGTGAATGTTGCTGGGGACTGATTTATCTAGGGGTCTGACATAAGGAGAGGCTGCTGATAATGAAAGTGGATGACATAACTCCATAGAACTTCGGCAATACATTTCTAGATTTCTTTGTGGGTAAAATCTCTTTCTGGAGCTCCAGCATGTTTTTCAAGTGCTCTTTCTCCTTTAGAAGGAACTGAACAGGTCACATAGAAGAGGTAGAAGAGACTGGCAAGGTAGATGTGACTTCCTTCCTTCCTTCCTTCCTTCCTTCCTTCCTTTCCTTCCTTCCTTCCTTCCTTCCTTCCTTCCTTCCTTCCTTCCTTTCTCACTGAGACTCGAGGTGTATACTAGATCCACTCCTCTTGGTGCCCCATATTTATTCAGCCTCATGGAAGAACCACCCAACTCCCTTTCTGTTTGTCATCCTGACTGCTTTTATAGTCTGAAACCGAGTGACACCCTTCTTTGACCATTGGCTTCAGTGGGCTTAGCAGGTGAACCTCTGCTTAGGACCACCCTGTTGGTCCCTGTGAACTCACCCCACCGGCATGTGCGCTTCCAAATCATGGTGAAACTTCCCCCTTACTGTAACGCATCCCAAGAACCCGTCCTTCCCTTTCCTTTGTTTTACTTCATTTATACCCCATGTTTCTCCCCAGTGGGGAGCCAAAGTGGCTTACGTTGATCTCCTCTCCAGCATTTTATCCTCACAGCAACCCTGTGGGGTAGGCTAGGCTGAGAGTGTGTGACTGTCCCCAGGTCACCCAGCGAGCTTCCATGGCAGAGTGGGGGTTTAAATCTGAGCCTCCCGGGTCCTATTCTAGCACTCTTAACCGCTACACCACTCTGACTCTCATTCAAAAGCAGCCTGGTGAGTGGGGGGAGGAACTATTTGAACGGGGGTTGTGGCATGGAGGAGAGAACCCTAACCCATCCTGCAATGCAAATTTCCTAATAAAAATCTTCCTGCTAAATAACCATTCTAAGACTTGTAGGAGGAAAAAGACAGGGAGCCCAATTGTGCCTGTATTCAGTCTTTACTAAGGCTGACAGCAGCCTGGGGAGGTGGGGAGCAGCACAAACCGGTTTCTGTTGAGAAAAATGGTGCAGGAAAGGAGTGGATTTGGGCCATTAAAGTAGCCCATCAGCAAGTCAAGCCAAGTGGCCGCTGTGCAAGAACCACTCCGCTCAGAGGCTAACAGTTAGTTTGCTCGTGTTCCCTGCAGGTACCCAGCAGCTGAAGAGAACCACTTCTAATACACAACAGGAGAGCCCAGACAGTCTTGGAATGACACTGTGGAGGGAGGGAGGGTTCCTGCCTCCCCCTCGCCCCTGCAGTTTTCTCGCACAAAAACTGTGCTGGGGGCAGGGGAGATATTCCGCCCATTTTGCTGCTCTACTCACAGAGATGCTCTACATGAAGCTTCAGAATTGGAGAAATACACACACAGCATAGTTTTTTCCGTGAGAAAACTGCTTGGGAGTAAGGCACTGTTCCAAGATAGCTTGGACTCACCCTTTTCCCCCTTTCTTCTTTAGAAGCAATTCCCTGCAGCAGCTGTTTGGATGCAGCGAACACGGGCAGGAGAGTGCCAACAAGTGAAGAAATAAATCATATCGTTTGCATCTTAGATCTGGCCAGTGACAACAACAACAGTGGGTATTGTTTCCCTCTTTGTCTCTTAGGTATGGTTGCCAGCCCTGGGTTGGAAAATACCTGGAGAATGGGGAGGACAGGATTTAGGGTAGGGAGAGACCTCAGCAGGGTACCAGGCCACAGAGTCCACCCTCCAAAGCAGCCATTTTCTCCAGGGGAACTGATCTCTGTAGTCTGGAGATAACCTGTAATTCCTGGGGGTCTCCAGGTTCCCCCTGGAAATTGGCAATCCTACCTCTTTTGTCACTGCTGGCTGGCAGAGATGATGTCAAGCCATTTCTAGGGTGCTGCCAGCATTGCTGGGGCTCCACGTGGTTTGCTCCTAGATCCCAGCAGCCCTCCAGGATAGCACCCCAGTGGGAACTTTTCCAGGAAGTTAAGTGCCTGATCCTCCACTGGTGCAGGGAAAGTAAGGACGGCAGACTCCAGGTAGGACCTGGGGATCACCCAGAATTATAGCTAATCTCCAGACAGAAGAAGAAGAAGAAGAAGAAGAAGAAGAAGAAGAAGAAGAAGAAGAGAATTGATTTTTATACCCCACTTTTTACTACCCTTTTTACTACTCTCAGAGCAGCTTACAATCGCCTTCCCTTTCTCTGTCCACAACAGATGCCCTCTGAGGTAGGTGGGGCTGAGAGAGCTCTGAGAGAACTGTGACTGACCCAATGTCACCCAGCAGGCTTCATGTGGAGGAGTGGGGAATCAAGCCCAGTTCTCCAGATTAGAGTCCGCCACTCTTTTTTTTATATATATATATTTTTTTTTATTAAGGTTTTTTACAACAACATGTAATGATATCTTACATTTTTATCACCAATACACAATTAGAGCCATTCATTCAATCCAGCCAATTGTATAATTTGGACCAAATTTCCGTTGTGTCTTTTTTGGCATACACATTCAAAAGAAAACCTAATTTGTCCATTTCCACCCAGTTTGTTAATAAGCTAATTAGTTCTTCTTGTTTCGGGAGCGTCGCTAATTTCCATACTTTAGCCCGTAATATGCGGGCTGCAGTCATTATATAAGTCATTAATCTCTGATTCTCTTTAGGCAGTCCATCTGGTATCATATTCAGCAAAAAGACTGTAGGGTCTAAAGGCAGTCCGCCACTCTTAACCACAACACCAAACTGGCTCTGTATAAAATGAATGCTTCCTATGGGGAAAATGGATGCTTTGGTGGGTGGACTCTATGGCATAGTCCCCCCGCTGAGGTCCCTGTCCTCCTCCATTCCCACATCTCCAGGAGTTTCCCAGCCTGGATCTGACAATGCTACCTCCCATCCCCCCACTGGTGGCCAGGGGGCACTTGGCAACCCTCATGGGGAAAGCATTAATCCTCTGTGTCCTAGCCCCACAGCCTGGATCAAACCCCCACCCCTCCAGCAGCTTTTAAATAACATTAAAGCCATCGGGAGATCTGATCACGGCTCCCCCACATCTTGTCTAATTGCAGAAGACGCGTGGAAACCAGAGCTCTGTCTACAGAGAGCGTGCGGTGTTTTGTCACCAGATTGCCTAGAAATTAGGCAAATGTGATTTTCCTCCTCTTCCTTTCAGCCAGCAATTGTTAAATTATTTTTTTCCAACACAAGGCTTTTATAGCACCTCTCGAGTCCTTATCGTCTGTCTCAGCAGCTCTTACTTGCAAACATAAGGTTCTAACTCTTGCAAATGTCATTCTTCCCAATACTGTTAGTGAGGAGGAAGTTTTTGTCTTGCCACTGTTTTCAATAACATTTGCACTAAAATCATCTCTCAGCTTTCTAAATAAAGGTCTCCGTTTCTGTGGCTTGAATCCCAGCTCTGCGAAAGAGAAGGCAAGGTTTCTGTTGCTTCCAGCAGGTGTTGCAAAACCTTTTGGCAATCCTCCACGGGAGACTATTTTTCTATTTGATCTTAGCCAGAAGGCCTCTTAAATGCTTTTGGATTGCTCCGAGATTCCACTCCATTGTTTTTCCCCCCACTGCTGGGTTTCTTCTCTCTTATCCTTCTTTTAATTAGTCATTTTCACTTCACTGGATAGGCTTCTCAACCGATGGCTAATTTCTTCTGTCTTCCCTCATTGCTTGAGCAAGTCAGCAATTATAGTACTTAGGATGTAGGAGTTAGACGGGGAGATCCTGGTTTCAGTTCCCACTCAGACATGAAGCTCATTGGGCCAGTCACTATTTTTTCAGCCTATCTATCTCAGAGGTAGAGTCACCAGGCTGCAGTCTGGAATCTGTGTGAGCATTTGGGGGGTGGTGACAAGTGACCTGGCATCATGTTGGTATGCAATGTCACATGTGGCAAAAGCTAGATGTGACGTCATGATGTCAGGGGGACACTCTAGAGTTCACAAAAGTAGAGTTTTTAGTGAATGTGCTGCCATTTTTCTCCCATCAACCTTTCAGGCACCTGTGAGCAACAACAGGGATTGCCATGGGATCTCCTGCTATATCACGGGAGACCTGGAAACCCTGTTGATAGGATTGTGAGAACTAAACCAGATAACCTTGGTATAAGCCAGCTGGAACTCTTCACAATTGGGGTACAACAACATGATAAATACATTATTTTCCATTAAAGAGTTCTCCTGAGCTACCAACCACCCTTTTCAAAAAGAAATGAAACAGATGTCTCTCACACCTGTAACTGAGTACGACAGAGCCAGGTTTGTCCCCTTTTCCAGGATCCACCAATACCCTTTACATCCGGGAGGTCTGGAGGGAAAGCCAGCAATGGCCAACCAGATCCCTCGGAACATTTGGGGGGGGGGGAGGGAGAGGAGGAGCAGATGAAAAAGAACCAATAGGATAGGGTTTAGAGCAGGGGTGTCAAACTCATTTGTTATGAGGGCCGGATCTGAGATCTCGTTGGGCCGGACCATGTGTGTCATAAAATGTAATGCCAGGTAGCGGAGATATAAACTTTATAAAGGACACAAACACAAAGATTTTTCTTTTACTCGAAATAAAAAACCATGCTTAAAACATTAGCACTCTTGCAATATCTTGTTTATTTAACAGTGTCTGATAACTGACACCTCTTGCTCTGAATTATTGCATTAAAATGTCTGTGCTGTTGCAATCTTGAGTTATGTTGTTCAAGTGTGTATCTGTAAGCAGCAAACCTACCTTTGATTTATTGACATTCATCACAGAAATCTCATGCTCAGAGTTCTGAGTCTAGGACCCAGGGGAAAACATGAAATGGCTGAGTAACTGAGAGAGTCTGGTGAAGTAAGCTATGATGCAGCAGCAGCAACTGAACTGGAAGCAGGAGATGGCCAGTTCCAGTGAGAGCCTGATAGAAGCCCTCTGGGGGGGCCTGATCTGGCCCCTGGGCCTCATGTTTGACACCCCTGGTTTAGAGGTCCCTTAATCAGGTTAAGTATCTTGATCTGTCCCGTCAGGTAGTAAGTGAGTTGTTCAGTGTGGTGTCCTAGTTTGGCACACATTGGTTGATGGTTCTCCTATGTAGTCTTTCAGGGTTATTTGAAACCCAAGGGCAGACAGAGGCCTGCAAGTCTAAAAGGGCTCTAGTGAAGACTTTAAATGTTAGGAAACTGGTGGAAGAAAGTAACTGCTGTTAAAGTCCAAAGAAATAGTCTGGCAGTTACTGGTGTTCTTTCTACTCTGACACAACACATGAATGTACTCTACCAAGAAAGTGCATCTCAGTTTCTCAGTAGGGTTACACTTGTATAAAGTTGGTCTTGGACATCCCCAGTTTGCTTTCCCCTCTCTGTAAAACAATTTTTTGCTTGTTGTGTTAAATCTTTTTTCTCCTCCTTCGTAGTTAAGGGCAGACGAGGTCATAACAGCATTTTACCAAAGGCGAGGGAGTGGGTACCTCAGTAGCACCATCCCAATTTACCTCAGGGGTGGTTAGCTGTTAAGAATGCCAAGCAATGGCAGTCTAGTTACTAAATATTTCTTAGGCCTCTTTCACAGCTGCACTTGGCTTGACAGGAAAGTGTGGTGTGGGCAGTAGTCTTCAATTAATCTCCAAATAAATACATACCACCGTCCTGAGGACAGTGTGACTGGACTGAGTGGGGGTTTTCCTGCCAAAAATACATCGGCGCCCACTCTTGCCACCCTAACTTTTCAACAAGTGTTAGCAGAGCAATGGGATCTTTATGTCAGTGCCCACTCCTGCCATCCCAACTCATCACAGTGCTTGCAGGGGGTGGGGATTACATTAAGGAATGTGGTAATGGAAAGAGACAGGAAGCTAACCGTGTTGGGGCTGAGAACACCCAGGATAGCTAAATGAGATAACACGTATGCAAGTGGGTTTTTTGGTGCTGTCAAATGCCTGTGAATGACTCTTCAAACACCAGCTGAACTTTGTCAAATGTTTGATCATGCTGATTACAACTGGTAAGAAGACTGAGAACTAAAGTGGCGGGTACTCTGAACACGGCTACCAGCTTTCACCTGGCGTGCCTCTACCACCATCAGATACCATCGCCACCCCTGGCAGTAGCCACTAGAAAAACCTGACAGCAGTGACAGTGACCAAGACAGTGATGATCAGCCCAAAAGCAATTTACTCTGTGGGTGAATAACAGATGGAGGTCCGTGTTAAGAGTCAGCAGTTGGGACTGCCGTGGCTCTTTGTGACCCCTGCTGGTAGTTACAATACATTTGCCCACAGTCTGGGAAGTTAGGATGCCTGCTAGCCTTTGTATCCTTCAGTCACAACCAATTGGCTGTTCTGCATCACCTGACTTCCCAGGAGGATCATGGGCTTTTGTAGTATCCTCCCAGATAGAATAGGCTCATCTGATCAGGGTGCAGAGAGCCTGGGCCTCCTGACAAGGTGGTTATATATGTGGAGGCAGCAGCTTGAACATATTTGTAAGGCTAAATACTGCCCTGTACCCATGGATTTTCAACATGCACTGGTTCTTCACTCCTGTATCTGCTGAACGCACCCAGACAGTAGCTTAACACAGATACAAAGTGTAATGTTTGCCTGAGATGGTCACATTCCATGGCTCACCTGCTTCGGCTGACATTGGCCATTATTTCCTGCTTGGCAAAAGCGATTCTCAATAGTGCAACACAATGGGAGAAAGAGTAATTGATTCCTATCTGTTGGTGATTTTATCTTTGTTTTGAGCATAGCATAGCATAGCATAGCATAGCATAGCATAGCATAGCATAGAATACCATACCATACCATACCATACCATACCATACCATACCATACCATACCATACATACCACACCACACCACACCATACCATAGATATCTGTTATTTTTGCACTTATTGTTTCCATAGATTGTAGTGTATGTTGTGTGGGAAATGGAAATTAAAGCACACAGGTTGATTTTTGTGCAATGGAAGTTGGCAGTGGAGGTATAATATGGAAAGATGTGTTTGTTCCTTGATTCAACGGGACTGCTAATCTGGTAGGTAGAGGTGATTTAAACCCCCTTGGCTGCATTGTTGTTTACTCTTCCAAGTCCTGAATCGATCCAATGGTTTAAATCCCCCTTGGTACCAATTACAGCGTAGAGGTAAGGTTAATGTGATGTGTGGTTCCACTCAGGAAAGCAAGGAGGGGGTGAGGCTGTGAGGGGCTTGGTTTTTCATCGAGAGAGGCAGTGTGGGCCTGATTAAAGAATGGAGTAGGAATGGCAGCAGAAGAAAGGGATGCAGTGTGCTTACACTGACAAAGACACATTTGGTGCTTTCAGAGTTCTCAAAATTTAGGCTGCCATTACTGTTTGTTGACTGTCTATGACATCATCATATATCAAGATCTCATTGGCTATACTGGAAGTCCCCAACCTTGTTGAGTCCATGGGCAATTTTGTACTTTGAGAACAAGTAGTAGATGCTACCACAAGACAGTTGGCAAGGTGGACGGGGGGTACAATCAATCGCAAGATAGCTCCCAATGAGGCTGCAGCCTGACCAAAGTGTTGAGAAGTTCCAAAGTATGAAGGAAGAGGCACTTGGTTCCAAGTGGGTGCTCTGTGAACACAGAAAGTTCTGGCTTCCTGGACTCTTCTGAAGTAGGAGAGGAGCTGAGGCTCAGTGGAAGAGCCTCTGCTTTGCCTGCAGAAGGTCCCAGATTTATTCGCCAGCATCTCCAGTTAAAAGGACCAGGTGATGTGAAAGACCTCTACCTGAAACCCTGGACAACTACTGACAGAATAGGCAAGACTGACTTCAATGGACCAATGGTCTGATTCAATATAAGTCAGCTTCATATGTGTATTTAATTTAAGTAAACTTCATGATATTTTCTCTATCCAATACTGGTATTTTGCAGTCATTGTTTTGCTAACAGGGAAGGAAACTCAAGTACCAAGTCATTACTAACACACTGATGTTGAGCTTGTTCCAGCGCATGCATTTTCTTCTGCTATATTTCTTATGCTGATGATGTGGTTGATGCTTTCTCATTGAGCCAGGTGTTATTGTTGCATTTCTGTTCTTTAAAAACATGTGCTGATACTTCTGTGTGCATGCCATCTTAAATTCATCTCAGCTTCCTTTCCTGCCAGAGAATCTTAAAACTTTTTTGAGATGTATTGTCAAGAACAAGCTAACCACAAAGAAAGTGAAGACTCCAGCCCATCCCTTCCAACGTCCCATTGTAGCTCCTACAGTTTGGTGTAGTGGTTAAGGGCATGGACTCTAATATGGGAGAACCAGGTGTGATTCCCCACTCCTCCACATGCAGCTGCTGGTGTGACCTTGGGTCAGTCATAAGTTCTTTCAGAGCTGTTGTCTCAAGGGCAGTTCTTGAGAGAGCTCTCTCAGCCCCACCTACTATGCACAGGCTATCTGCTGTGGGGGGGGGGGAGGGGGAAGGGGAAGGGATTGTCAGCCACTCTGAGATTCCTTCAGGTAGTGAAGGGCAGGGTATAAATCCAATCTCCTCCTCTTCTGCTGCTGCTGCAGTTACTACTGCTGCTGCCTGGAGTTCAGTTATAATCCCAGGAGATCTCCAGCCACCACCTGGAAGCCACAAACCCTACCAAAAATCCATATATGATGGAGCTGTAATGAGGAAGGAGCCATCACCCTTCCTTCCTCTTGCACCAGTGGAAGAGATGGTAGTACCCAACACTAGGACAAGAATCTGTGCCATAGCTCTTCCTCATGCCGGTATTACCCTCTCTCTTCAGAAACCGGTAAACATATGAAAATAAGCAAAGTCATGGAAGCATGCATTACTACAAAGGGACTAAAAAAAGTAAAGGTAAAGGTTTCCTTTGATTGAAAGCCAGTCGAATCCGACTTTAGGGGCGATGCTCATCTCTGTTTCCAAGCCGAAGAGCCAGTGCTGTCTGAAGACTTTTTCCGTGGTCGTGTGGCTGGCATGATGAAATGCCGAGGTGCATAAAACGCTGTTACCTTCCTACCAAAGCGGTACCTATTTATCTACTTGCAAGTTCTTGCTTTCAAACGGCTTGGTTGGCAGGAGCTGGGACCAGAGACAGGAGCTCACTCCGTCACGTGGTACTCAGGTCTCGAACTGCCTAGCTACCGACCTTCCGGTCTGCAGCTCAGCGTCTTGACCTCTGAGCGACCATGGCCCTTACAAAGGGACTAGAACTACACAAATGCTTTGATCTAACCCTTCAGTCTTTATCTCTGCTTGCAACAAAGCCTACCTGTACAATGGCATTTGCTCACATTCATTTCCTCCTACCTTTATCACGTCCACTCCAACTTAAAAAAATTACATCATAATCTCCTAGGAGCAAGGAGATTTTCCCCCTTAAATATCTCTATATCGAGGCATATATACTCATGGTGCTATGTATATTAACCAGAAATGTAATATAGATGTTGCAAAGCTGTCTCTGGTCTATGACAACTGTTAGTAGATAGAAGGGGGAAATTATGTCAGAATCAGCTGATTATGTGTGGGGAAAATGCAGGGTGTACTGTTGGGACTATACCACTTCAGCACAAAGGCAGAGGATTGGCAGTTACCTGTCTTGAGGTGGGTGGATTTACAAGAGCTGGACATCAGTCTACAGTTAGGTACAATTGCTCCATCTATTGCATCCAGATCAGTTTCAGTTTAGTCCTCTTAACTATTATAAAACAATTATACCAACGGCAATAAGCATTTGTATGGCACATTCCAAGCCTTTAATGGATGTGGGTACTGTATCTCATTACACAACAATTCCATAAGGTTGACTGGTATTAATATCACAAAAGTCCAGTAGCACCCCCCAAAGACTAACAACATTTATTTCAGAACAAAGTTTGAGTCAAGTGGCACTTTTGAGGCCAACGAAGTTTTACTCAAAATATAAGCCCGAGCGGCCTCTTCTAACAACTTACCCCCACCCCCCGGCCCTCTTTTCCCCTGTAACTAGCTTTTGAGATTTTATTCCAGTTTTGTCTGAAGAAGTGTGTTTTGCACTCGAAAGCTCATACTTGGAATAAAACTATGTTGGGTCTCAAAGGGGCTACTTGACTCAAACTTTGTTCTGCTGCTTCTAACCAACACGGCTACCCCACCTGAACATTTATTTCAGTGTAAGCTTTCAGTGTAACAGCCCTCTACTTCTGATAAATATGTGAAGGGAAAATCACATTGGGAAATATCGGGGGAACCAGGATTCAATGTGAATTACACCATGAGTTTTTCTAGTGCAAATCGTAATGTAAAGGGGGAAAGATGAACTGATTTAGAAAAGTTAGGTGTGAGCTCCATCATAAATCAACAGTTACAGGTACCGGAGGAGAGGGAGGTCAGAGATTCAAACAGGTAAACAAATGATTTAAGCAAAAAATCAACTGATATTGGTACAAGGTTATAATTTGATAAAACATGTTAAGAAGAACCAATTAAAATTTCCAAAAAGTGGGTCCTGTAGAGCTATGAGAGATTGAACTGACAGAGGAAATCCAAGTCTCTGTTTAAGACAGGATAACATGTAGTGCGAGTTTTAATTCAGCACTTTAATGTTATATAAGAGGGTGGTTTTGGGGGGGGGGGTTTGGTTTTTTGCAGAACAGTAACTTTCACGTCTGTAACAGTACGTCCCAGGAGATTAAAAATATTCCCCTACTGATCTCTGAACATTGTGAATTTGTGCCCATTCATTCATTCTCTCACGCAGAGACCAACGTGTTTGTCCAAGGTAGACAGTAGAAGGGTATTGCGGGCACACTGTTAGTATTTTACCACATCGCAGAGTGACACTTTGAGTCTGTGAAAACAACGGCTTGCCTAAGACCGCCTGGAGAGTTTGTGGCTGAGGTGAGATCGGAATCCGAGACTTCTTGGCTCATGCTGCAAGTCACTGTATCGTATCAGCCGAGTCTATGTTGCTGGCAAAGGCAAGCTAAGGTAGCTACATGGCAGAGACTGATGGAAGGGATTATCTGATGTAACACTGTGATCTCCACCTGCTGAAGAGGCATCTGCGCCAACATTCTCGTAGCATGGGCAACAGCCACCTGTTTCTTCTTCTGTTGTGTGACTGAAACTAATAATAGAAGCAGCCAGGCTGCTTCCGTTTACTAAGCCATCCAGCTCCTTCACTCAGTGACCAGGTTGGCGTTTTCTATCCAGACAAAGAGCCCTGAAACACCTGAAATCTGGCAAACTCTCACCTACAAACTGTCCCAAAGGATTCTTTAGGTTTTGGGATGACATACCACCTTGTTCCCGTCAGGAAATGTCTAGCTAGGCAAGTCCAGCATCTTTGGAGAAGATAAGAATTGATGTTGCACTAGATAATTTCTCATCAAGAAAACTGTTATTCTGAAGGAGTCCATTTCTCTGAGAAATGACCTCAGAGTCACAGCACTGCTGCGAGATGTGGCAAAAAAAAAAAAAGATGATAAAATTAGTGTTATCTATGAACAGATGAATCTGCTATAAACTGGGCCTTCAGTTAATAGAGTCTGGTGCTCTTGTGTACCAAGAGAATACACTGAGCTCAGTCCTCTATATACATATAATTGCTATTGTCTGGCTTTGGTACGTACAATATGAAACCCAAGTTTGTTGTAGGTTTGCAGTCACGTGCACTGAAGCTGAAAAATAGATGTCTTGTCTTATTCACACAAAGTGGTGATCACACCTATCAGGAGGATTGGGAGTAGCATGTTCTCCTGGTACATGAGGTATGAACACCAAATATATTCCAACAGAAATGGGCTACTGAATCAGACCATAGGTCAGTTTTGCTCGATATTGCCTGCTCTGATGAGCAGCAGCTTTCAGGATCTCAGACAGAGGATCATCTTCACCAGCTCTTCTTTTCCTGGAGAAGCCAGGGATGAAACCTGAGACTTTCAGCATTCAGGACTGATGCTCTACCACTAAGCCACAGCTCCTGCCCAATTTTTTTTTACTTGCTTGAATTCATATCCTGCCTTTCCTCCTCCATAAAAATCAAGGCAGCATAGTTTGGTATAGTGGCTAAGAGTGGCCGACTCTAATCTGGAGAACTGGGTTTGATTGCCCATTCCACCACATGAAGCCAGCTGGGTGACCTTGGATCAGTCACAGTTCTCTCAGAGCTCTCTCAGCCCCACCTACCTCACAGGGTGTCGGCTGAGGGGAGAGGAAGGGAAGGTGATTGTAAGCTGCTCTGAGTGAAGGGCAGGGTATAACTCCAGCTCTTCTTCTCCTTCTCCTCCTCCTCCACCCCCCCCCCAGAGGTCGCCCATGCAGCCACTGACCAGACCCAGGCCTAGCTGCTTAGCACTGGAATGGTTGCTACATCACCTAAGTACCATGAGAACTGTAAGGAGAGAGCAGAAATGTCTGTGGAGCCTTCATACCTGTGCTGTCTTGTTTCGCTTCTGACATCCTCATGGCAACAACACAGAGGAGTGAAGTTCCCTAGCGCAGGCACCCCTGGAGCAGAGGTGTGGGCTACACAGTGCCCGATATTAAGATTAAGAGATTAAATGGTAGAAATATCCAAAATGCACTCCCTGACCAATTGCAGATATGGGGCAAAGCAGTCCAGACCACCTGGCTGTGAAGCATGTCAGTCTTCAACTGACCATTCAAATGTTTGTATAACTCCCTTCGCCGTAGCAGCCGACCTCACTGGATGCATTCTCTGGTTCACCTCTTCTTCTCTGTGGTTGCTCAGTCCTGCGGAGCCGCGATTGACCTCCCACTCTGAATCCTTCCTTGGCTTTCTCCCACTCCTGCTTGCTTCCTCCTCTATTGTTTTGCCTTTCTGTGCCTCCAGTCTGGTATGGGCCCTCTGCCTCTCCCTCATGCTCTGCTCTTTCCAGGGGAAAAAGTATGTGCCCTGTAGTATCACTGGGAAAGTGAGTGGCTTCTACTAGCGGCTGCAGCATCAAAAAACGTTGCTCTGAATAGCAGGTTGCTCCATTTGAGTGACTGGATAGGAGGGCCTGCTGCTTTGGTCTGTCTGTCGCAGGGGCCTGCAATGTTTTATAATTAAAGCCAAGCAACCTTAAAAATTCTGACCAAGAGATGAACAAAGAGCCAATATAAGAAAGCCCATTTGCTTAACAAATGTTGTGGTTAAGAGTGTTGAACTGTTATCTGGGAGACCCAGGTTCCAATTCCCACATGTGACCTTGGGCCAGTCACATGCGGTCAGCCTAGCCTACCTCACAGGATTGTTGTGAGGATAACACAGAGGAGAGGAGAATGATGTAAACCACTTCGGGTCCCCACTGGGGAGAAAGGCAGGGCACAAATTAAGTCAGATAACTAAGAAGCCACCAAAATGGCGGTGACATTGAAGTTGAGTTGAGCAGAGTGGCTTTTGTGGGGGTTTGTCCCTGGGGGAGGCCAGAGGATTTCCTGTGAGACAACATGAGACGTTACCTGAAGGGCAGGCAGGAGGGTTACCAACTTCCAGGTAGTGGCTGGAGATCTCCTGCTATTACAACTGATCCCCAGGTGACAGAGATCTGGAGAAAATGGCCGCTTTGGAAGGCGGGCTCTATGGCATTATACCTCATAGCCCCTCCCCTCCCCAAACCCCACCCTTTCAGGCTCCATCCCCAAGTCTCCAGATATTTCCCAACTCAGAACTGGCAACCCTAGCCAGCAGAATTTATTAGTAACGAAAGCTGTGCACCGTTTGGTTGGTTCAGGAAAGTGTAGTGAAGAGGGAGCCCTCAGGAAGAACTTGCTTACCCAGAGCCAGAAAGAGGGTGGTGGCCTTGATGATTCTGAGGGCCAGGCCAGCTTCTTTCTGTTCTTACCCCAGATTACGGGAGGTCATATGGAGAGGTGGGAAGCTCAGATAATAAAGGCCTCACTCTCTTCAGCCACCAGCCCTCCGGTCCCAGAGCATTCCTGCCGGGTGGCCCATGAAGTGTTGGAAGAATCCTAGGGCAGATGGCAGATACGTGACTCTGTCTTACTTTACCGCATTGCATAATTTCGCCTTCAGGGCTGAGCGTGATCTTGGTAAGGGAGTGAGGAGGAGGAAGCAGAAGAGTCACCACCCGCTCATAGCGCTTATGGAAGGTTCATATTTTGGAAGTTTAGCCTGTAATAAGCCAGAAACGTGTTATGGATGGAGTTTCTCTGTCATTTTCGTCAGGCAGAATTGTGTGCAAAGTCAACTCCAATCAAACCTGTCTCCTGTTTCAGAAATGTGTGTTTAAGGTACCCAAAGGCAGCAAAGAGAGACGTTAAAATATGCATTCTCTGAACAAACCACACAACTAAGGGCATCACCTGGAGGTGATGTCATCGCACCAGGCATGTTGGCCAGGGGGGAAGCTCTAGCACTCGACAACTCCATCCCCCCGCCAGCAGCAAGCAGGGACCTGGCAACCCTGGAGTCTGCTACCCCTTAGAGGCATCCTATGTTCATTCCTGAAGTGAAGAAGAAGAGATTGGATTTATACCCCACCCTTCACTACCCAAGGAAGTCTCAGAGTGGTTTACAATCTCCTTTCCCTTCCCCTCCCCACAACAGACACCCTGTGAGGTAAGTGGGGCTGAGAGAGCTCTGATAGAAACTGCTCTTTTTCAAGAACAGCTCTGACAGAACTATGGCTTGCCCAAGGTCATCCAGCAGGTGCAAGTGGCAGAGTGGGGAATCAAACCCGGTTCTCACAGATTAGAGTCCGCGTGCTTAACCACTACACCAAACTGGCTCGCTACACTTGGCAGGGCAAGTTCTCTGGTGAAGCTACTCAGGTGACTGCTTGAGGTGGAACAATGAGGGAGGCACACCACAGGGACTCCGCTTGCTGCCAGCCATCAGTAGCATGGGAGGTGGCCAGGAGCATCCTCTGGTCCTGTGCCGCTGCCAGTGAGATCCAAGCCACTAGTGGTGGTATGGGCCAAAGCAGTTACGAATGTACCTTTGCTTGAGATAACAAATGCCCTGGCCCTTGGAGACCCTTCTGGGTTGAGGGTAAAAATGTTCTCTGCTCCTGATATTGGCCCATCCTTCAGGGACAGGAATCCTGCAAGTTCTCTGTTGGCCCACTGCTTGCTGCAACGACAGGTTTTTCATTAAAACAGTTGTTCTATAAACTATACACCCTCTGTATTTTAGTGTGTTTCGTTTCAGAATAGTATATTAGAATGCTGAATGTAATGCACAGAATATTGGGATGTCTTGCTGCATCCACCTCAAAACAGAAACGAAAATGCTGTTAAGTGACCTCCACGCCTGAGAGGAGAGAATGGAGGGTATCAGCTTACTTCCCACAATTAGGAAAAGATACCTTTACACATTTATCTGCTATTTTGACATATTTATTGCTTTACAGCTGTTGACCTTATAACCTTAGCTTGTTATTTAGTTTTGTCTTTGCACATCTTTGCATTGTTACATGTTAATTTGCTGTGCAGCCCCTGTCTATAAGTTTGAACCTTGCCTACCATTCCAATGTATTTGAAAAAGTGTACATGCACACGGAAGCTCATACCTTAAATTAAACTTTGTTGGTCTTAAAAGTGCCACTGGACTCTAGATTTGTTTGACTGCCTGGATCTAGAGTTGTTCTACAGCGGTAGTGGCTCTGACAATGGATGGCCTAGGCCGGGCTGGTCTTGTCACATCTCAGAAGCTAAGCAGGATCAGCCCTGCTAAGTCTTTGCAGTGTTCCCTCTAAGCTGAGTTCATGTGCGCTAGCTCACAGTTTTTTAGCCTCCGGCTCACACATTTTTGTCTTAGCTTGGGAAGGATGGCTCCAGAGCAAACTAATTGATGCAGTAGCTAAATCGCTCGCTCACAACTTTAATGCCAGTAGCTCACAAAGTAGAATTTTTGCTCAAAGGGCTCCACTGCATAGAGGGAGCATTCGATGGGAAGCCACTAAGGAAGATGCTGCAGAGGAAGGCAACGACAGTCCCCTCTGTTCATCTCTTGCCTTGTCAACCCTACAGGGCTACCATAAATAGCTGCGACTTGTTGGCACTTTCCACCACCGTAGCTGTAGTGATTTAGGTAAGTTCATCCGGTGAGACTTCTATTCCATGCCAAAGAGGAGGGCAAGTGCATTCAAAACTCCGTTGTCGGTTCAGAACCAAGCAATGCTTCGTGTGCAGAAGATACCTGCTTGACACATGCTCAAGACTTTCTGTGACCTCCCCACCGTAGAGCTGCTGCGCCTCGTTGCATATTCATGAGGCATGCGATAACAGCAAATGTCACGTCCTTCCCTCACGAAGGGAGCTGAGGCAGCCTCCTGGGATGATGGGAGACTAAAATTAGAACCGCGCAGGATTGTCTAAGGGAGGTACATATAGATTTTCCCTCCCTAACACACAGCCTTGTGGGATGGAGGCTCCTGGAGAAGACAGCAAGAATGTTCTTATCCTTAAAAAAAAACACAATGGAGCGATGAGTAAGAGCTCTCAGGTGATGTAATGTAATAGCAGCGGGGCCTCTGGGGAAATATCCAGTTATTGATGGCAATTTATTAAGTTTTCATTAAACAAGCGTCTTGATGAGCTAATCTTCCGCCCCAAGAGCATGATGGAGTCGGCAAGGGGATCTTTTGTTCTTCAATCATTGTTTTCAGATGTATTGTGAAGATGGGAAGGGAACCACTGATTAAAGAACTGACAACCGCTGTGCTCGGTTTTGGCAGGTTGTGTCCCAACATCGCATTTTCATTAGGGGGGAGAAAGAACCAGACAGATTAGCAGTGCAATCCCGTGTAGAGTTACATTGTTCTTAGACCATTGGCTTCAGTGGTCTTAGAAGGTTGTAACTCTGTTTCGGATTGCACTGTTGATTTCCTGCACCTTGAATAGCCAAAGTGTTTTGGGTGTTTTTTTGCTGAATTAAACCTGGAGGCACTCTTCTGTGTGGAAGGATAACCCACTCCCAGGAGACTTCTGTGTACTGAAAAAGGTGTTTTGTTCTATAGCAATGGGCAAGCAGACCTCTCCTCAAATCACAGTTTGATAGCCAGTGGTCAGCATCAACCTCTAATGCTCGAAAAAAACATTTCCTTATACAGAACCTTGCAGGAAGAACTTCCGGACAGATAGAGCGGTTCCTCAGTGGAACAGGCTTCCTCGGGAAGTGGTGGGCTCTCCTTCTTTGGAGGTTTTCAAACAGAGGCTAGATGGCTATTTGACAGCAATGCGGATTCTGTGAACTTTGGCAGATCATGAGAGGGAGGGCAGGAAGGGCTGAATCAGTGCTTAGTAAACCAGCTGTGTTGGCTTAAATCTTTTGTAAACTGTACTGACAAATTAGCTTCCTGAGTCCAGCAGTATGAACTGTGTTCATACCAGTGATTCTCACTCCCCCTCACAGAGGGCAAGTTGTCTGTCAGTCTATCCACTTTCAACACACACTTCCTCCAAGGAGCTCAGGGCAGTTTATACAGATCACTCTTTCTGAGGGCTGCCAGTTTGGTGTAGTGGTTAGGAGCTCAGACTCTAATCTGGGAGGACCGGGTTCAATTCCCTACTCTTCCACATGCAGCTGCTGGTGTGACCTTGGGCCAGTCACAAGTTCTCTCAGAGCTGTTCTCTCAAGGGCAGTTCTTGAGAGAGCTCTCTCAGCCCCACCTACCTCACAGGGTATCTGTTGTGAGGAGGGAAGGGGGAAGGGATTGTAAACTGCTCGGAGACTCCTTCAAGTAGAGAAGGGTGGGGTATAAATCCAACCTCCTCCTCTTCTTCTATCATGAGCTCTCAGAGCTGTTCTCTCAAGGGCAGTTCTCAGTCAGAGCTCTCTCAGCCCCACCCACCTCACAGGGTGTCTGTTGTGGTGAAGGGGAGGGAAAGAAGATTGTAAGCCGCTCTGAAACGTCTTCAGGTAGCGAAAGGCGGGGTATTAATCCCTCCTTCTCCTGCCGCCAGGTTCAGGGGACTCCCTTCCCCTATTGCTGATCAGCTGGTTGGCAGGAGGACTTCCCCTCCTGCCCCCTTTGATCCCCATAACAAAAGTGATGGGTCCCAGGTTATCAGCGAGCTTTAGGTGAAAGGGGAAATCTGAACTCCGGTCTTCCACATTCTACCCCAGTATTCTATCCACTACATCACAGTGGCTCTTGCATGTTATAACATATAGTCCAGGTTACCACATGGAGGAGAAGCACATTTGCCTGCAGCCTCCATCTCCTGGTGGGGCATTCTTGGAGCTCAAAGATGGGCATGAAATCCGACGTCAAGGTGGCAGTTCACAGAAGCTGTATATGACAGCTGTGGTATGGAATACTCCCATTGATGGAAGTGGGTTTTTTTTTGCTGCTGAGGCAAGTGTAACATGGCAGCAGTTCCTTTAGAGTGCCGGACTGGGATTGGAGAGACCAAGGTTCAGATGCCCACTCAGCACTAAGAGATGTCAAGTGAGCCAGTCATCCTTTCTCACCCTATCCTGCCTCACCGGGTCGTTGCTGTGAGGGTAAAATAGGAGAGGTGGAGAATGATGTTACCAGTTGTGTTGGGGGTGGGGAGAAAAGTGGGGTAGAAATATCTTAACTTTAGCCTGAATAATATTTTTTAGCTCTCGTACACAACCCTCGAGGACCAGCACTGGCTACTAATGTTCTTCTGTTATTTGTGTAGTTGTGGAAGAAGTTCTGCCGTCTGTTCTGGCCCTGCCTGGAATGCAGGAGGCGGCAGGAAAACTACTTTCTTCCTCTTCACAGAGGGTTTAACACCCTGACAAGCACCATCTGGCAGTTATTATTTGTACTACACTTAATATCAGAATATTTGTAACCCCAAGGTAATGATTACAGAATGAGAGGAATACGCATCTATGCCGACGTGAGGCTGCATTGCACTTCATTAGCTCCTCGCCGAGAATACTAAGCAACTACGCCTACAAAGGAGCTTGAATGTTTACTGTTGTGCTCGGTAAATGTTTTCCCATCTTTTACCTAGGGGATATTTAAATGTAAAAAAGATATTAAATGGCTCAGCTGTAGTTTTTTTTTTTTTTTTTTTAAGATTTTTATTGATTTTATCTATTTCTACTACTACATCGCTACTTTTCTAAGCTATATTTACCTTATACAGAGTGTGCTTTAACATTTGCTTAATATTACCTTACCATTAATACATATGAAGCATTTTAAACCTTGGTTAATATTCAATTAAGATTGTTACTGATGATATATGAAAAATAAAAAAGCTGTTTGACAGACATGTTCTTTTAAAGGAATGCTTAATTATACAAATTATATATAATATATAAGTGCAATTTCAAAAAACATTTCAGCCCTTATTTCTTCTTTCATCCTCTTCTTGTCTTAACAGTCTCTTCTTGTACCTTTGGAGCTGCTGCTCCTTTTTCCGAGTCAGAAATTTCTTCTTCGCTCTTTGAGCTATCAAATCCATACATACTTTCTTGCGATGCCAGCGAACCATCTGAGTCTCTCTCTTTTTTCTTTTCTTTGCTTTTTTCCAAAAAACTTTTTGCCTGTTGAACAGAGTCAATCTTGTATTTTTTGTCTTTGATGCTGAAGCTCAGTCCTTCCGGAACATTCCACCTGTAGATAATAGATTCAGACTGTAGCCAAGATGTCAGTTTTCCATAGGCTTTCCTTCTTTTCCTTATTTCAAATGGAATATCTTTCATCACTTTAACTTCTTTTCCTTTGATCTTCAGAACCGCTTTATTTGTGGTCCTAAGCACCACATCTCTTGTTGACTTTTTGGAGAACCTTATCTGAATCTCACCAGGCAGGCTTTTCTTTTTAGTATAGTCTGGATAGGTTCTGTAAACCATATCCATATCGCTTTTTATTTCCGCTGCTTTTAAGCCCGTCACTGGTTCAAGCGCTTCACTTAACAGATTTTTAAGGTCTTCTCCTTTATCCTCTGGTACATTCTGAAGTCTTAGGAAAAAATTTGATCTTTCCATCTGTAGTTTCAAAAGCTGATCAGAGTGGAAGGCCTTTTCTTTCTCCGCTTTTTGTAGCCTTGAATCATGATTTTTTACTGAAGTCTTAACTTCCAGAAGTTCTCGCTGCAGCTTCTCTGTAGTTTTATTCGACTCCTTCAGGTCCAGCTGCATCTTGTCCATCTTGACGTTGAGAGCTGTCATTTGGTCCACTAGAGGTCGCAATAACGAGGAGAACACAGTGCTCATCTCTGTGGTATCAACCTTTGAACTCGGAGCTGTACTTCCTAGTTTGGGGGAAGGTTTCGGTTTCCCCGCCATTGTTGAGGCTGTGCTTCTTTGTTGATAGTTAGATAAGATGGACGAAAGAAGCAAATTCTACGACTGCGCTTATATCTTTTTAAAGTTCATATCCTCTAAAGAGCGATGCCGCCATCTAGCAAGCCAAACGTACGTTTTTTCATGCAGTAACGCCATGTAAAGAGTCCCGTAAGTACGCCAGTCTCGAGAGGGGGGGGTTTTGCTCCACCCGCCTTTCCCGCTGTGTTCTGTTTATTTTTACTTTAGACTCACGTTTTCTCCGTGCGTAACTATAAGTTCCAGCTTCAAAGCTTCGCACTCTCTGCTGCTTCTCGGTTTTGCGCTTTTAGCCATACGGCTCCCACGGACGGGGGAACCTATGGGGGTGATGAAAGGGGACCTCGATCCCTCGATCGCCACTGTAGGGAGAGATCCCCTTCGTGCCACCCCAGGCAGAGCCCCTTCACTAGGGTCTCTGGGGGCTCGGCACCAGTCCGAAGCCCCTTCTTCCCGCCGGGTACGGATCGCGCTCCCCGCAGATGCGGAGGAGCGCGTCCGCCATGGTCGCAAGTCTTGCCGGAAGTCCTTGCTCAGCTGTAGTTTTTTAGACACACTCAAGGAGCTAGGCGATATACATAAGAAGTATCAACAGAAGCCAGCCTAACGCAGGAAGGATGAGGCAACATATTTTTGGAAGCAGAAAGGAAGATCGTTATGGAATCAAAACCTGCCGCTTTAGATGACTGTGTGGATTTTTCATGTTTGGGTGGCACTACACATCAATATACGGATGCTATACTTCTGTCACATGTCCACTGTGGCAGCAACACCATTGCTGAATGTTTGTGTGCACGAGATGTTCACGGTGCTTGTGACACAGTCCCCGCCTCACCCCCCAGGAAGAAGTACTTTTCTCCCTTTCTCACAATACAAGAATTCGGGGGCATTCAATCAAATTGCTGAGCAGTCGGGTTAGAACAGATAACAGGAAGTACTTTTTCACCCAAAGAGTGATTAACACATGGAATTCACTGCCACAGGAGGTGGTGGCAGCTACAAGCATGGACGGCTTCAAGAGAGAATTGGATAAACATAAGGAGCAGAGGTCCATCAGTGGCTATTAGCCACAAGGTATAGATAGGAACTCTCAGTCTGGGGCAAGTGATGCTCTGTGTTCTTGGTGCTTGGGCAGGGGCAACAGTGGGAGGGCTTCTAGTGTCCTGGCCCCACTGCTGGACCTCCTGATGGCACCTGGTATTTTTGGCCACTGTGTGACAGAGTGTTGGACTGGATGGGCCATTAGCTTGATCCAACATTGGCTTCTCTTATGTTATGTTTTTATATAAGTATTAGTTGGATGCCTAGATTTTTGCATGGTATATGACAGTTTATGGGCACAGAGACATCAGGCATAAGACTTTTCCAACCATGTAGCCTAGTGACCACCATAAAAACCCAGTTCCTGTTTGATATTTAGAGGGAAAGCAAGCACCTTGATCCTGTTTGAAGATGCCTTCCCTGCATCTAATTGAAGTATGATACAACCTTATACTGAAACAGTTAATCTATTGATCTCCAATATTGTCCACTCTTAACCAGCAGCAGTTCTCGCAGGGTCTTCGCCAACGTATGCTCCTGGAAATCCTGTATCTGAAGATAGCAGGGACTGAATATGGGACCTCCTGCATGCAAAATACTTGCATTACCGGTATACATGCTAGCATATGTAGTGCTAGTAGCCTGTTGACCTGTGCTTGGTTTATTATCTAGGACCAAAGGAACTGCCCCTAACAAAATGTACTGTGGACAAACCGGACATACGGTATATACAAGAATCAGAAGAAATCCTGTGATTTCATTTGTAAAAAAACCAGTCCATCATTGAAATTCATATTTTTGATTTTATTAAATTAGGAGTGTTTTGCGACTGTTACATAAAATTGGAAAGACGTTATTTTTTCTAGATGATAGTTGTGTTCTAAATGTGTACATAATTGTTTTTTTTAAGAGCTTTACTGTCTGTTTGCATCTTAAGTTCCCCCTTTCTTGAATGTCCTGAGGGCATCTTTGCATTCCCACAGCAGGCCTCAAATAAGCAAAACAGTATTTCCTTTTGTTTTATAGCAGCGTGGTTAATAATAGGACTGTACTAGGGATGCACAATTGGACGAAGTATATTTACAGAGTATTTCCCTTCCCTACTGACCTTTTGAACAAGAGTAAGCTGGTAAGGTCACGGTGACCAAGAGAGGCAACGGGAAGAGAGGGACATTGTCCCGCCAGGCTATTGTGAAGGGGAAACAAAATCTAAATTTACAGGTCACAGCACAAAGGCTAACACGGGGAGGAGGGGGGAAAGCAGATGGAGAAAGAAATAAGATTAATGAATGTTTCTTCAGACTTAAAAAACGGTCCCCAGGCGACTACACTCACTCTCCGTTTCTCTGCCTGCCGTGTCAGTCATGACTAATAGTTGGCTGTGCTTAAATTTTAACTAGTTTCTGATTGCTGGGAATGAAACAGCGTAGGAATTAAAACCAATAAATACTGTTGGGGATAGGTGCTTACGAGACTCTGACCCATTTCTCTCCTGCATGATTTACAAGTCCAGAATTCACAGTTTCAAAGAAAATGATACAAAGGCCAAAATGGGCGTTCTCGTTCAATGCAGAACCACACGAGACCATCCTGAGAGTGTCAAATTCATGGGCACAACCAATGCTCCCTCTAAGCTGTGGAGTCCTGTGAGCAAAAATTCTACTTTCTGAGCTACTGGAATTAGAGTTATGAGCAAGTGATTTGGCTACTGCATGAATTAGTTGGCGCTGGAGCCGTCCTTCCTGAGCTAAGACAAAAATGTGGAAGCCAGAGGCTAAAAAACTGTGAGATAGCTCACACTGACTCAGCTTAGAGGGAACACTGGGCACAACCCACAGGAAGGGAACAGCATGCCAGCACTACGACACATGTACCATACAGGCCAAAGTGTCATGAAAGCGGCCTGAAATGCATTTTCCATCCAGAAAACCACAGCATCCTCATCAATGAAACATGGTGCAGACAGAGCCCTGCTAGGATTTAGGATTATTGGTTCCTCAAATGGACCATAACAACAATGTAGATGAGGGTCAAAGGACACAGGAGAGGCTCATGACCAGATCACCCAACATTTTTAAATATTTTTAAAAGCCACCAGATAGAGGGGCCGGGGGGGGGGCTAACTTGGATGGCCCAGGCTCACCTGATCTTGTCAGATCTTATCTCTTGCCTTGACAACCCTACCGCGTTGCCCTAAGTTGACTGAAACCTGACGGCACTTTCCACCACTAGAGGGTTGGGAATAGGATAGCTTGGATTATGGAGGTGATGGAATTTAGCCATTCTCCTAATAAACAGATGCCCTTCTGAGTTGCTGCTAACTTGGGGAGAAACCAAGTAACAAGACTGCACCAGTTTCTTACCTCTTACCAAGATTAATAGCAGCTGGACTGGAAAGCAGAACTGTCCAGGAAAACGGTCCAAGAGTACATTGCAGCCCCACTCCAAACGAGGGGATTCCTCACAGCCATTCTTCAACATTTAAAAACATATCAGGAGGTCTGATCCCAAATCACCATGTGCAACATGTGATTTGAGTCTCACTGTAGCCCCATCACCAGGAAGCCGTTTCGTAATGACTTGGGCATGCAAAACAGATTCCCATTTATTGATTTAACCAATGAGCACAGAGGAGCATTTTTAAAGTCTATGGTTTATTTCATAAACTTGGCCCACGCTTCTAAATCAGATCAATGGGCCTTTGCTGCAAGCCGTTCTAAAAACTCGCCTGCCAGCAGGATCGCTGTGCTGGACTACTGTGCCTGCTCCAGCTCTTTTTTGTCAGGCTCTGTCAGTTCTTCACTCTTTGCTAGTGCTTCTTGGGAGCCCTTCACTTCTTTTCTTGCTTTGTATCCCCGGAAGCGGGCCTGAATTTTTACCGCTGCTTGCTCTTCTGTTATTGTAACGCCATTTCCCTCTGTGATACCTGATGTCTCAGCTTCCTCCTGGCGAAAGAGAGAGACCAACTTAGATGTGCACATTTTGTATTTGAACCAACTAAAAGGTTGGAAGTTTTAATACAGTATTCTAAAAGTTTCCATTCAAAAAGTAACTCATGATAATCTCTGTCCCCCCACCCCCCCCAGGCATTTGGAAGCTGATTCCAAGGGCGGGTGGGAAAAGATGCATCTTATTTTGTCACTTTTCAAATTTGTATCCACAACAAGACATTGGCAAGGATATTTTTAGTGTTGCATCTTGTGAATGTCACTTGGGCAACTTTCCATCCTTTTTCAAAGTGAGTTTTGCCTCCAAAGAACGTCAGGATGTTTTGCCTGCAAAGAACGTTGGGATTTGGCGCTTAGGTAATGCCAGCTGTTCACCCTTAAAGTTGCGAGAGCAAATCTCTCACTCCTGGGAGAGAAAGGAAGAATGCCAAAATAGGCTAAAGCTTCCTCAGGAGTATACTGGGGGGGGGGGGGGGGGGGGCTTCACACTCAAACGGTATAAAATGCACAGGCTGCCATCCAGCCTGAGTCAAGCACTGTGAATCCCAGAGATTTTGACAGGAGAGATAAGCAGGTGCTTAAATCTTTCATGTCGAAAGCAATGGAAAGAGGAAGCGGTTAATTTTGTCTGTGTACACCGCCCCCTCTCCCGTACCATACTGAGACCTCCGACAAAGATCGAACACTGGATATGAAATGGTTCTCAGCTGTGGACTACCATGGGTAAGGCCAGAGTAGCAGTGATGGGGGGACTTGTGCGTATTTATTCCGATGTCCTCCCCTTCACAAGTCAAGTGTCAGATATGGAGAGGGTCTATTTAAAAAAAAATTGAAGTATGCAAGCAAGGGGAGCTAATCCCTCTCCCACCCTACCCTGCTGCACTTTATTCAAAACATTTTTGATGCACACTGGCTCATTTCCACTATCAGAATTAGCCTAGAAGAAATACCCCATGGAACACAGGGTTTAGTTCCCTTCACTTGCATACTTCACTTTGGTTAAAAAAATAAACTCTGAGCTCCTTTTATATGTGGATTGTAAGACCTAAATGGATTTGGGAGGGACTGGGGCTCAGTGGCAGAGCCTCTGCTCAGCACGCAGAAGGTCCCAGGTTCAGACCCCAACATCTCCAGTTGAAAGGACCAGGTAGTAGGTGACGTGACAGACCTCTAACCTGAGAGCCACTGTCAGTCTGCGTAGACAATAATGACCTTGCTGGACCAAGGGTTTGACTCAGTAGAAGGCAGCTTCATGTGACATGTGATACCACTGTCACTTAAGAACATAAGAACTAGTCCATCCAGTCCAGCATCATGTCTCAAATAGTAGCCAACCAGTTACTCTGGAGGGCTAACAGAGCTCAGAGACCAAGGCCTTTCCCTAGCATTTGGTTTCAGAGGTTTTCTGCCTCTGAATATGGAAGTTCCCTTTAGTCACCAGGGCAAGTAGCCGTTGATGGAATCTCTAGCCCCCTAGCTCCAGGAATCTCTAGCTCCCTTGTAAAGCCATCTATGCTGGAGCCACCACCACCTCCACTGTGGAATTCACTGCCAATTTAATTACTCATTGAGTAAAGAATTATTTCCTTTTGTCTTTCTGTTACCCATCAGCATCACTGGGTGCCACCAAATTCTAGTACTATGGGAGAGGGAGACTAAGTTCCCAGTATTTACTTTCTCCACCCCATGCATACTTTTTATAAACCTCTACCATTCATTCCCATAGCCTTCTTTTCTCAAAATTAAAAGGCCATAGCCTTTCCCAATAGGAAAGGTCCTCAGTTTGCCCTCTTCTGTACTTTTCCCAGTTCTACAATATCCTTTTTTAAGAGACAGCAACCATAACGGGCACGGTATTCCAAAAGGAGGCTTTAACTTCTAGCTTGGCTCTTAACTTACTGTGTGAATAAATTACACCCTAGTTGTCACATCAAATTCAACTTGGGTATCTTAGCTAGGTGTTAGAAAATGAGCTGGCTGCTGGCTTATGTAAGAGAGTTAATTGTGCAACAAATATGAGCTGCGTAGGAGCTGGCTTTGGTGACATGTTATCGCTCTCCACTTGTCCGAAAGGCTTGATTTCTCAAGTCTTAACTTACAGTGGAGGAATTACTTTGCAGCATGGGGCTCTAAAATGAAATACCAGGGAAGAAGGGAACTCGTTGTCCAGCACTGACAACCAACTACACACTGTGTTTGGGTTCAGATCTCCAGATCAGTTTGGGACCAGATCTCCGCAGGTGTATTTTAATATTATTATTATTATTTATTGAATTTCTACCCCGCCCTCCCAACCAAGGCCAGCTCAGGGCGGCTTACATAAAATCAACACATAATTTACAATACAACATAAGTATAGGTTTAGATTAAAACAATTCTAAAACCATTTAACAGTACATAGTAAAGTGCTAGGACCATAATTTCACAATGGCTGTTGTCACTCAGTTCTCACAGCTGACTCTCTGGATGTTCTTTCGGCGGCGGTGGCTGGCTCAGACTGTTGTTAAAAATCCCAGGGGAACAGGGCTCTCTGACCTTCGACTGTCAGTTGCTAACGATGGTAGTGAGCGGTAGTGGCAGCTCCAAAAGACTCCTCTGGGAGTGCCATGGTGGATTTAAACCTTCTCTTTTCTAATCCAGTCCTTCAGGAAAAGTGAGAGGCTGAAGCCACACTTGATGCTGGCTGAAACGGCCCTCCCTCTTAGGATTGGCTCTGGCCTCACTGGCTCAGAGTGCTCTCACTGCAGCTTTCCCCCCGGAACACCAAGACCAGCACGTGTTAGCCGACAACAAAGGGACTGAAATTCTCGGTTTCAAGAAAGATGACTTACTGACTGAGCGGATTCTTCTGTCTTATCCTCTGTCTGACTCTTTCCTCCTGGAGGGGCAAGTTCCTGGGAAAACAGTGATCATTTTTAATACATCAGACAATCACCTGCAAGACTGACAGAGGTGAGGCTTTCATACACACCGGAAAGCCAGAGTTTTGCTGCCAGGAAGAGAGAGAGTCACAAAACCTTCCATCTAAAGGCACTGTGGGACAGTAGTTCTACAAATAAGGAGCCGGATTAAGGAGTCCGGCATGGTTTCTTTGACACCGTGTACTTTTATAGGAACTCCTGTCGCTTCTGGTGTACGTTGCTGCTCCCTGCCCCTGGAGTCGCAGGACACATCACAGCAGGACCAGGCTAAACCTCTTCGCAAGGCCACGTTCCATTCAGAGCTCTGCAAGAACAGCACTAACACATCGTCACTCCGCAATGAGAGGAACAGCCACCTGAATCTACAAATCTGTGCACACTGCAGGAAAGGAGATATTAGCAATATTCACCAAGACTTACGTTGAAAGCACGATTGTTGTAGTATCTGTCCTCTAGTTTCGCTCCCCATTCTGTTGGGTCAAATCCAGTCTCTGAAAGAAAAGCATCATAAACAAAAAGAAAATCATGTTAGGAAGGGAGGGGCTGCGGTTCACTGGCAGAGCATCTGCTTGGCACGCAGAAGGTCCCAGAAGAAGAAGAAGAGAAGAAGAGATTAGATTTATACCCCACCCTTCACTACCCAAAGGAGTCTCAGAGCAGCTTACAATCTCCTTTCCTTTCCCTTCCCCTCCCCACAAGATACCCTTTGAGGTAGGTGGGGCTGAGAGAGCTTTTTGAGAGCTGCCCTTGAAAGAACAGCTCTGAAATAACCTGTGACTGACCCAAGGTCACACCAGTAGCTGCATGTGGAGGAGTGGGGAATCAAACATGGTTCTCCCAGATTAGAGTCCAAGCTCCTAACCACTATACCAAACAGGTTCAAACCCCGACATCTCCAGTTAAAAGGATCAGATAGGAGGTGATGTGAAAGACCTCTGCCTGAGACCCTAGAAAGCGGCTGCCGGTCGGAGTATACAATACTGACTTTGATGGACCTGATGGTCTGATTCCGTATAAGGCAGCTTCATGTATTCATGTATTAAGCGGCACAGAAATTAAGAGGATGAGCTGTGAACTGTGGTTCAAATATCCTCTGCCCACAAATGCACTTAGGCAAGCTATTCTGCCTCAGTCACCATAGCCCCTTCTACAGGACAGGGATAATACTTGGCCTATTTACAGGGTTGTTGTCACAGTTTACAAGATAATGTGTACAAAGCCCTCTGAACGTTGAAAACACTACATACAAGCTAAATGCTTTTATTGCTAGCTCTCCTAAGAAACAAAATTAAATCTTCCTGGCCATGGTCTGACTATTAAGAGTTGCAACACAGCAGATGTTAGATGACATTTCTTGGCCTAAGTTTCTGCTTTAGGGAATTATTTTTAAAGCCCTAAATATTGGCAGTTGCATCTGTGCTGACAACCAAGCCTGCAATGTAATGTATGACCAGCACTTTGTGTTATTTTAAAACAACCGATCTGGCATATATTAGATGGCGCAAGCATAGCTTGCAATGCTGATTTTCGGGTTTAGGAACAGCGCCCCTGGATTTATACCACTTTTGAGACCCCAACCCATCCTGCTCACAGTTATACCACCCACCCATCCCCTTATTTATTATTTATGCATTTATTTAACTAGATTTATATCCCACCCTCCCTGCCAAGCCACCCTGTCTCTTTTAACATCCAATTGTAGGACACAAGGGGGCAAATTCTACAGGCCTGGTCATCCCAGCTGTTGTTTCTTCTTCACTTTCTATCCTACTCTTTTCAATCAAAGTCCCACGACTGGTTTTGCAATGGCCATGAAACACTACAAGTCCCTTACAAGACCTTACATTAAAAAAAATTAAAATCATAACACAAATGAAGTCATGAAGAGACACAGTTGGAAACAGAGGATTTTAAAATGCCAACACAAGGAAAGTGACTGCTGCAGCAGAAGAGGAAGGAGGCGATAGGAGACAGGCTGTGGCTCTGTGACAGAGCTTCGTGGCTTTGCATGCAGAAGGCTCCAGCTTCAATCTCCAGCATTTCCTGTTCACAGAGCACATTACACTGGTGCCTCATTCTGCCGGTCTCCTTTAAATGTTATGCTGGCCCTCAGAATTTATTTTCTGGCCTTCTACAAGAGCCTGTGCTTAAAAAACAAACCTCATTAGCCCTTTTAAAAATTAAGGGCTGAGCTGCTACCTAATTTGCACTCCACTCTTCCTCTAAGGAGCTCAGAGCAGCATATATAGCACCCTCTCGTTTTATTCTCATGACCAGCTTGGGAGGTAGGTTAGTTGTGAAGTTCACTGGATGACCATGGGCCAATCACGTTTAGATCTGAGTGGGGATCTGACCTCAGATCTCCTTAATCCATCACTCTGGTCACCAAACAACACCATTTCACTGAGCTGCTCGCAAATGCAGGTAAGTATGCTGAAGAGTATTTGGGGGGAGAATTCACAGAATCCTATTGCGCAGTTGCCAGTTTATACAACGCAGCATACAGTGAAATTACACTCCCCCCCCCCAAGTGTCAATCGGCCTAGCAACATCCCCACATATAGCACTCGTGACATTCTGGAAGTTGCCGGAAATAATTATTCCAAGCCAAATTAAAAACAACAACAGATTTCTACCTGCGGCTAAGGCTCAACCGAGAACAGAAAAACATACACAAACAGTTTGTGTGTGACACTGAATGATGGTCTCTGTTGCAAACTCAGCATATTCCCCACTCACTATCTTTCCTTGCATAACATCATCCTTCTCTGAGCATAGCGAACAAGAGGCCAGAAAGCTCTGAGATTGCCTGTGAGTCATCCTGTAATTAAAAAACACGTAGGTAGCTTAGCAAATCAGCACGATTGCTTCCTCTGGCCCACTGCTTCCTAAAATGCATCACAAACTTCTTCCCAGAGAACCAAGAGCTCCAAGCTACAAAGAGAAAGCTGCCACAACAATATGAAATCAGCCAGTAAGCCCAGGCTGATTAAGGCATTTCAAATGAAGAAGGGGCCTCAAAATCATAAGGGGCTTTTCCTCCTCTCAGTTTTGTCACAATCTTGGGGTAACTGGCCACGAATGCAATGAGCAGGACTGGTAGGACTGTTTTGAGGGAGCAACCAAGTATCTTCCCCACTCCTAAACAATAGCATATAAGGAAGAGAGCATAAATGGGAAAAGGATGCAAAAGCCTGTAGAAACTTGGTTTCTTGGGCCCAGGTCAGGGCAAGCAATATCCTGATCAGTTCTTGTACACTGAGGGGTAAGAAAGCTATCTCACAGACCCATGGGGTCCTTTGGGGCCGGAGAGAGGCAGAGAGCTGCTCCGCCAGCTCAGGAGTGAGGAGTAGGGCAGCCACGGGCCGAATCAGATTCTCTGATCTGATTCGGCCTGCCGCTGAATTGCTGCCGAAATTCAGCTGTGGCTTTAAAAGCGGCTGTAGGGGAGGGGGTTTGAGGGAGAGGCTCCAAACTTGCAGGGTACCTTCTGGGACCTCTCCCCCCAAATACCCACCAAGTTTGGACCAGGGGGTCCAATTCTACAGGCCTCCAAACAGGTTGCCCCCATTCCCTCCATTGTTCTCTATGGTGGGGAAAAAGTAACTTTTTTCCCACCATAAAGAACAATGGAGGAGATGGGGCAACCTGTTTGAGGCCCCGTAGAATTGGACCCCGTGGTCCAATCTTCTTGAAACTTGGTGGGTATTTCGGGGAGAGGTCCCAAAAGGTACCCTGCAAGTTTGGAGCCTCTCCCTCAAACCCTCTCTCCTCCAGCTGCTCATATACCCTATGTGTTTTTGCCATTGTCTTCAATGGCCCATAGGGTATAATAGGGCTGAAACTGACATTCGGCTGGTTATGCTAATAGGTATGCTAATGAGCTCTTGCACCTCTTTTTCTACAAAATGACCCCTGCACAGACCTATGCTTCTTATACCCTTCCCTCCCTCCACCGCACCGAGAAAATACAGATTCGGCGATTTGCAAAGTTGGGTTTTGGAAGAATTTTTTCCCAGCATGGAGTAGTGTCATGTAAGGTATGAAAAGGGGAAGAGGTGGACAGGACTCGTGTTCGATAACGAGTCTTCAGTGGCAGGGACTTCAGGTAAAAGATAACCGGACCAAACTTGACAAGTTCTATCTCCTGATCAGTGCCAGAACTTAGCAGCATCCTTCACCAATGTCCATGTGTTTACAAGCTACTCTCCACAACGGAAGGCTAGAAAGTGGCTTGTTTAAAAACAAGTACTGGAAGCCACTATGGTGACAGTGTTCAGTTTAAACTGAGAAGACTGGCATTCAGATCCTGGGAGGGATCACCCTCATCAAACCATGAGCTGTTTCTCTCTCAGCCTAACCTACCACACAGAGTTGTTGGGAGCATAAAAAGGGAGGGGAGAGGCCCGTGTATGCCATAATGAGCTTCTTGGTGGAAGGCAGACCAATACACAGAGTTTGTGTGAGATACAGGGTTGCCAGCTCTGGGTTGGGAAATACCTGGAGATTTTGGGGGTGAAGCTTGGGGAAGGTGGGGTTTGGGGAGGGCAGGGACCTCAGCAGGGTATAAGAATCCACACCATAAAGCAGCCATTTTCTCCAAGGGAACTGATCTTGTTTATCCAAAGACCAACTATAATAGCGGGAGATCTCCAGAAGCTACCTGGAGGTTGGCAGCCCTAGTGAAATAGCACCGTGTGTGTGTGTGTGTGTGTGTGTGTGTGTGTGTGTGTGTGTGTGTATGTGCTTTGATCTTGCAGGCTTAGCAGATAAATACACTGGTGTTCACTGGGACAAAGGAGAACATGATATAGCCACAGAGGTTAAACAGTTCACAGTGCTGAAAATCACTATGAATTTCACAGCCTTCCCAGATCTTGGCAAAACAGAGGTGAAGAGGTTCAGGTTGCAATCCTGCTTGGGAGCATGTCCCATTGAATACTGTGGGACTTGCTTTTAAATAAACTAATTTAGGATTGGGGTGCATGGGTCTTTTCCAAGGCAGGGAGAAGAAGGATTGATGTGAGCACACAGGGGGAAGGAAGGGTGAAATCAGCTCTATGTTATGCTCACTTTCTCTTTCGATTAGGAGATTTTCAAAATACTTGGCGGCAAAGGATGGTATGTCTTGCGGCTGGTTCCTCAAAACTTCTCTGGCAAGCCCTTCCAGCAGATTTGCGAATCCTCGAGGAATGCGTTGAGTGGTGTTGGAGAATGGAATAGACATTGTCTTTTAATAGGCTTCTACTGCACCTGCAGTTTCAACACAAAAGTGGTGGATGACTCATATCCGAAAACAGCATACTTTTTCTACTGATATTTTATCACATTCTTGTTGTTTTAGCACACACAAATATAACAAGTTTTACAGCCCAAGTTATGAAAACCTCCTCCATCCCGAGAACCATTCAATGAAATAAGCATGAACATTACGATATCTTATAGTAAACTGGCTGGCTCTTAGGTGGGCAATGAAAGCTGCAAACTGGGCCATGTTCAGACCACATACAGCGTCTCTACATCCTTAAGAGGACTCCCCGGGGTGTGCAGAAAAATATAATTTCAGAAATTAATCCAAACCATACAAAAGCACCCTGCTGAAGACTGAAATGGCTGCAGAATTTTGAGAGCAGCTGAATGTCTGTAAAAGAAGAAGAGTTGGTTTTATACCCTGCCCGTCACTACCCGAAGGAGTCTCAGACTGGCTTACAATCCCCTTCCCTTCATTTCCTCACAACAGGCACCCTGTGAGATAGATGGGGCTGAGAGAGCGCTGAGAGCTGTGCGTAACCCAAGGTTACCCAGCTGGCTTCAATTGCCTCCAATGGGGAATCAAACCCGGTTCTCCATATTAGAGTCCACCGCTGTAAACCACGACACCAAGCTGGGGAATGGGGGGGTGGGGGGAGAGAGAAAGCAGCCTGTTTAACCTGCTCAGAACTTAACAGAATCCTGGATGCACTTGAAGCTCTCAGGTTCTGGCATTTCCAGATAAAAGGATCAGGTTATAGGTTTTAAATTGTAATGGGGTCAAGCTAGCAAAATAAGTTATTATAAAAATACAAATATTTATTATGGTGTACACATTAATAACAGATAAAATAGGTTAAAAGAAATGGTCCAAATATCAGACTCTTAAAACTTCTGACACACAGAGCTGATAGTTTTACATATACAATTGATGGGTATATCTTATGACCAATAGACCCTATGCATTTCGGTCCCTTAGGGCCTTTTATCAGTGGTCAATATTACTATTGTAATACAACACACATCCAGAAATAAATAAATGAAAAAAGATTTTCTTTAGAGCCAGGTGATGCTTTCTCATGTAATGTGCAGTTGCCAGAAGTTTACACAGTGGGCCACGGATAATCTCTCACAGTAATTGCACAGGCTCTCCAAACTGTTCCAGTAACAAATATCCAGTGTGTCTGAATGTGTGTTGTCTTACAATAGTAATACTGACCACGGAGGAAGGTCCTATAACTGTCAGCTCTGTGTGTCAAAAGTTTTAAGAGTCTGATATTTGGACCATTTCTTTTAACCTGTTTTATCTTTTATTAATGTGTACACCATAATAACTATTGGTATTTTTATAATAACTTATTTTGTTAGCTTGACCCTCTTAGATCACAGCCCTATTTTAAGTTGAGTCCCCCCCCACCCCGTTTTTTTTCCCTTGTTTTTTAAATTGTAATGTTTTAACTACAACTTGGAAGATGCCTCCAGCTATGAGGAAAGGCAGGATATAAATGTTTTAAGTAATAAAGACCTTCCTCTGCCTGAGACCCTGGACAATCACTGCCACTCAGAGTAGACAGTGCTGTCACTGAAGGACTTGACGGTCTGGCTCAGTACATGTGTACATGCGTTTTCTTCTCTCTGCCATTAAAAATAAGCTCTAGGAAATTAAATATCCACAATGTTAATGTTATGAATTTCCAGGCAAGCAAAGTCAGCAAGCACAAGGGAGGTATCTGCAATAATCCTTGGGAAAATTTACAAATGCTCAACTTGAGTTGGCTTTGATACAGTCACAGTTTACATTTGCAGCTCAACAAAGAGAACAGGTGTGAAGTTTTACATCTCTCATTAATCCTAATAAATGTAATTAGAGGCTCAAATACTTCGGTCTGCTAATTGCAAATTATACTAATTTGCCTTCTGTTTTTATATTGTTATATCCTGGCTGGGTTTTATTGGTTTGTTATTAATATTTGTGCTATTTAGAATTATTTTAAGGTAATATTTTACTCTGTGAGCTGCCTTGAGCACGTCTCTGGTAGGCAACATATACATTCTCTATATGCCTAAATTTTAAAAAATTCTGCTTGCAAGCAGTACACTATCTTTCTGGGCATTTATTTTGTCAAGCATTTACCAGAAGTGTGTCTGGATCGTGGTCCTCTCCATCTGTACAAGGACCCAAACACACACTTTTGAATTTGAGTTTGGTGGTAGTGGTGGAGTGAGACACCTGCAGAGTGGGTGGAGAAAAATCACCTAACATCTCCCCTCAAACATACAACACCTGCTGTTTTTTATCACTGTTATTTAGAGTTCTATATTCACCTCAAAAGGTCCCAATGACGTCAAGGGGACTTGCTTAAAAGTAAATAAGATTAGGATATAGCTTTTAGAGCCCATTCCTAATCATGTTTACTCAGAAATGAAGATTTATTCCTGAGAAGTGTGCTTAAGATCACAGCCTTGGGTAAGTCATATATTACTTGAACAGCATGGAAAGTAGCCATATTGCAGCAGTTTCATGCCTTTCAGGTAACACATCCATCACTCTTTCATTTCATTTCAGCAGAGTTTAGGTAATTACTTTGAGAGTGTAAAAAATGGACCAGGAGAACCCAGAGAAGTGGGGGCTGTAGCATGTGGTATGAAGGAGCAATGAATGACATTTTGGTGGTGGTGGAAGGTGCTCTCAAGCCACAGGTGACTTATGGTGACTCTGTAGGGTTTTCATAGAATCGTGGAGGTGGAAGGGATCTCCAGGGTCATCTAGTCCAACTCCCTGAACGATGCAGGAAATTCACAAATGCCTCCCCCACACACAAATCCAGTGACCCCTGTTCCATACCCAGAAGATGGCAAAAAAAAAAAAATCCTTCCAGGATCCCCGGCCAAACTGAGCTGGAGAAAAATTGCTTCCTGGCCCCAAAGTGGATATCAAAAATCAAAAACTACCATGCTAAAGACAATTAACAAAGTATCACAAAAATATTTTTTTAATATACTCTTTTTAAACAATTCACTATCACATTAATTATCACACATAGAAAGTATAAATCCCAAGATACTAGGTATCATCCAAAAATATAACAGCAGATATTGCACAACCCCTCTAGAAGTTTCAGTCCTCCTAAATAATACAAAGGTGTTTTTGAAGGAGGACTCTGTTAAGTCCAAAAATGTATTTGTTCTTCTTCCTCCTCCAACAGAGGTCCAGATATCCCCCTGTTTCCAGGTATTCTTCAGGGAGTTCTAAAAATTCTTTCAAGCTCAGGGTTGCTAAGTACCCAAATATTTATTCCAATTTTTCACTACTGCATGTGCTTTTTACTTTGGATGAAGCCCTGAGCTCACTATGAGAGACTTTTTGCAGCGTTCAGTAGTTCACAGGATCAGCACTGCCTAAGTTCACAGGATCAGCACTGCTGTCAGATGACCATCTAGCCTCTGTCTGAAAACCCCCAAAGAAGGAGAGGCCACCACCTCCCAAGGAAGCCTGTTCTACTGAGGAACTGATCTAACTGCCAGGAAGTTCTTCCTAATATTTCGCCAAAAACTCTTCTGATTTAATTTCAACCTTTTGGTTCTGGTCCAACCTTCTGGGGCAACAGAAGACAACTCTGCACCATCCTCTATATGACACAGCTCTTCAAGTATTTGAAGATGGTTATAACACCTCTCAGTCATCTCTCCAGGCTCAACATACCCAGCTCCTTCAGCCTTTCCTCATAGGACTTGACAAGGCAAGAGATGTTCAGAAGTGGTTTGCCATTGCCTGCCTCTGTAAAGTGACCCTGGACTTCCTTGGCAGTGCAATAACCAGTATTTAGCTTCCGAATGCTGACAAGACCAGGCTAACCTGGGCCATCCAGGTCAGGGCAATAAATGACTAGCAAAAGGACACTTCCTGCAGAGAACAAGTGCTGCTCATATCTAGATCCCATTACCTGTGTCCATCGATGACAAACGCTATTACTAGTACAGCCAACATACTGGTTGTTATGAGCCTTTCCTTATGACTTGTTAGAAGTCACATGCAACGCAACCCATTCAAGAAAAACACACATCATCCATAAGCAAATTTGGCACTAATGCACAAGAAAGTTTATGCCACTGCTTGGTTTATACATGTGTGGGATATGGCAGAATGAAGACTGTACCTCTTCAAGGTGGGATATGCTATCATGGAATGCTTCCCCACATACCAGACTCCCCGCAAGTAAAAGACTAGCCCCAAAGGGAGCAATGTTCACTCCCAGCTGTGCTAGTTCTTTAATTGCAAAGAGGTTTTTTCGTTAAATGTTAGGGAAATTTAAACATGCAATTCCTCGCCTACTTTTTTCCCAAGCCAGTATATTACCACCTCATTCTGCTTCATATGTAAACCCGGGAAGACTTTGGGTTTTTTAAAAATTTCTAAGCAGAGAGGTTCTCAGCTGTCACGAAGCCCCGCCCCTCCTTCCAGAGGCGAGAGGAGACGGCCGCGGTAGGTAGTCCTCCCTGTGGGTCACTCTGCCCATGCTCAACGGCACTCTGGCTTTAGCAGCTTCCCCCAGATCCTACGATTGTAAACTCGATCGCGAAAGCAGGATCCGGGGCTTAGGGGGCCCAAGAAGCGCTCCATCGCAGTCCGCTCACCGCGATTTCCTGACTTCCCCGCTTCTTTGGCTGGGAGGATGCGGGAGAGATCAAAAAGCCCAACCACTCCGCAACTAGAGCGCCACGGTTATCAGTCGCCCCGGCAACCCGAATGCGACGGCAGGCGGGAACGGACAAACACAGCGCCTTTCGGATAGTTGTACCGGATTCTTCCGGTTAGCTGAAGCCCCGCCCACCCGCGCCTTTTGACCGCTCTCTATTGGCTGAAGGCCCCGCCCCTCCAAGAGCCTCGTTCACTCGACTCTACCCGTTACCAAATTACCTCAGTCTCGCCCGTTTCCTCTCGGTATGTGCGTCTTCGCGGTGGAGGCAGAGGCGGCAAAGCCGAGCCCTTAGATCCGAGCCGGGGAGCCTTGGCTCTCTCCGCATGGCGTGCTAGGACCCATTGGCGTCACCCTCTGACAGGGAGTACTCGAGGAAACGGCTGTTTGAGGGTGGGCGGCCTGTCATAAAAGGCCGCGGTGACGTCACGGACTAGGCCTCAGGCCAACATCCCAGCCTTGAATGGGGGACAGTTGTGTAGTCTCAGAAGTAGGTGGTTAAGGCAGATCCTGGAGAATTTCGCAGAGGAAAAGGCTTTATGTAGTTGCACCTGGGAGACCTGAGTTCAGATCCCCACTCTGGGTGACCTCTGGGCCAGTCACATACACACTCAGCCTCCCCTGCTTCATAGGGTTGTTGCGAAGGTAAGATGGAAGAGAGCGGAACGATGTAAGTGACTTCGGGTCCCTGTTGGGGAAGCAGGTGGGACAGAAGTTGTGGGAGCCAGTTGACACATTCCTGAAGGCTGCCTTGTGGCGTCCATCAGTTTAAAAACGAGGGTGTCTGCTGTGTGGAGCGGCAGCCGTAATTTAGGCTGGGGGTGAGGAAGTGTCCCCCACCTCCACTCCAGAAGCCCTCCCACCAATGTTCCCTCTAAGCTGTGGAGTCTTGTGAGTGGAAAATGCTACTTTGTGAGCTGCTGGCATTAAAGTTGTGAGCGAGCCATTTGGGTGCTTCATAAATTAGTTTGCTCTGGAGCCATCCTGCCTAAACTAAGACAGATGTGTGAGCCGGAGGCTAAAAAACTATGAGCTAGCTCACACTAACTCAGCTTAAAGGGAACACTGCCTCCCACTGTTGCCCTCCAAGCCCCAAACATAGATTCTTGTATCCTACTTTTCTCTCCAGTGGAGACTTAAAGTTTTTTGCATCAGTTTTCTATCCATTTTATCCTTACGACAACAACTGTATCAGGTGGGTTACTCTATGTGAGAGAGCCTGGAAGTGAGCTTCCATGGCAGAGAGGGGAAAAGAGGATTTTCTGGATCCTAGACACTAACAGTTCTTATCAACAGTTCAAAATATCCCTTAGTAGCTACTGTGTTTCTGAGGGCAGGCTATGTCCAGACTGATGTCTTTGTATTCACATCCATGTATTTACTTGAGTATACCCTAGAGATGAGATATATTCATGCAAGGTGCAAGGATTTAGATTCTAAAGGCTGTGAGGGAGCTGAAACCCAGTTTTACTCTGCACTCATCACTCTTTTGCTTAGATCTTTTAAAACATACCCTGTTGTGACATAACCCCCCACTTCATATTTGTAGTTTTTATTATATTTATATATATGTATATATATACACACACACACCCATTTGAATGTGTACTTTGTACATCTGATGAGGTGAGCTCTGACTCAAGAAAGCTTATGCTGGAATAAATGTTGCCCTTGTCTAAGGAGCCATTAGACTCCTGTTTATTTTTACAATTTACAATGTCATTCTATGCATGTTTACTCAGAAGTAAGTCTGACAGGTAAATATAACAAGTCTGGCAAATCACTGAAAAAAGTTAGCAAGGCATATCTCAAAGGGCCAAATAGTCACAGTCCTTTCATAGACACAGTCCCTTAGGAAATAGCTTTTGTTATAAGTTGCATAACAACAAAACACCTTAGATTGAGGGCATTTCTTTAAAATACACTTAAAATATATGGTAAGCATTTTTTAAACTACACCTTTCTTCCAGGTTTGGGCCAGCCTTGTATGAGATCATAAGGAAATTTGTCTCTTTAAGATGCTGGATGATTAGGTTCTTATTTTACTTCCTGTCCTTGGGTCTTCCTCTCCTCAGAGAGATGATGGCGATTTGTCTGTTGTTTATGCTTACGTGGGCCTTAATGGCAGGTGAGTGAGGAATGCAGTTGCAAAAATTATTTGCTGAGGGGCATATGTGTAGAGGAAGAGTGACCTGGAAACCTTCCAGAATGCCGTATCTCCACGATTCTTAGCAACCTGCAGTTCATATTTAGTTTCCTGTACGTGCCACTTGAATCTCTCTGATGGGAAGGTGCTTCTAAGGGGGGGGGATTACAAAAATTAAACTAGAACACAGTTTTCTTGGGGACTGGATTTGGGGAGCATTCTCTGTCTGATGAGAATAGCAGAAGGTTTTTCATTGGTCTTTGAGAGTTGTAATCTTGTAACTTCAGTAATTAGTACAAGTTTTATTTAATCCATTTGTCTCTCCTGTAATTTATGCTTCCTCTTTTCCTTTGTTCTGCATTCTGATAAGTATCTGACTTGATTTGCAGCAGCTGGTCCCCCCCCCCCCCCCCAATTTTGTAAAGGGGCTTTTCTGCCCTCTTTTCCTTTTATCTCTTTTTACTTCTGTTGTTTACTTTTTATAGCTGTCGTGTAAGTTCAGTTGTTCAGCTGGCTGGAATTTTCATAGGGTCTGACTTTAAACAGAAGGGAGAGATAGTTATTAAACTGAATGTTAAAAGGACTGCTGCCGTTAATGGAGGTACTTACCCATTCTGTTTGGGATTTAAAAAAAAACATTGAAATGTATTGTTTCTTTCATTTTTTGTGTCTATGTGGGTTCTTTTGTCAGCCTGTATTTACATTGCAGAAGTCAGAAAGAACATATTGCCATTATTTTATATGTGGAAACAATCTGGGTTTGGACATGCTGAAGGCTTTCTTTCCCTTAGAAAAGCTATTTTTGGCAGTTTACAGCCAAAGTGATCAGCGATTGAATTGTTAATGATCATAGTGTTCTATGATACTGTTAAGGATGTGTTATTGAGATCAGTAGTAGATTTTAAAAATCCACTGTTTAATGTTAGTAGTGCAATACTTATTCTGAAGTAAAATCTATTCACATGTGTGGGACTTTTCCAAATAAATATGTACAAAATAGTCATGCTGGAGAGAACACTGCTTAGAATTGCCCCTTTAGACTTTGTACCTGAGTGGAGTAAATTCTGAGGAAAATATTTAACCTTCCTTTACCTGCTTGTGATTCAGGTGGGGAGCATTGTTGGTCTGAAACAATAGAACAGAGATTGAGTCCAGGGGCATGTTTAAGACTAATAAAGTTTAATTCTGGGTATAAGCTTTCATGTGCATGCACACTAGAATTAAACTTTGTTGGTCTTAAAGGTGCCACTGGACTCAAAATTTTGTTTTCTGTAGCTGTAGATATAAGTTTTTTCAGTAGCAGAGGGGGAAAGTAAAATTTCTTAACACCTACAAATATTTGCATTGCTGGTTGCCTTTATTGAGTATGTGCAAATGTTAAATTAATGTGGCTCAAAGTGGGAGTGTTATCTCAGAAAAAGAGATTGGCCCTTCTCTTGGAATTTTATCAGTAGTACATGCTGACATGTAGTATGTGAAGCTTTTCTCAGTCCTTATTACAACAGAAGAAGTTTTACCTACTCAGTATTGGGGTGATGTCCAAAGATGGCAATCCTATTTTAACCAATTTCAGGGTTACTCTAAGAAACATTTTAATATATTTTTGCTGCTTTATGTTGACACAATAAAGAACATATGCCTAAGCATTGTGATGCTTCTTTATAATGTTGTGTCTGTGTATACTACTTTGTTAGCATGCCTTGATTGTTCATGCAGTCTGTTACGTACATTCATTATTATTTCATCCCTTTAAACACTCCTTAGGCAATGGGGGGAATCATTGCTCTGCCATGTATTAAATCACCTGTTTATGCAAAAAAAATTAGCTTACAAGTTTTAGCTTACTTGAATGAATGCCCACTTAGTTTCAGCATTTAACTCCATTCAGCTGAATGTACCTCTTTGAAGTACAATCCTTTGCAGAAAAAAACTTGTGGGGAAAAAACTTGTGGCTGATAGATGTCTGACATTCTCTGGATTTTTGTGGGTCCTAAGTTAAAAAAGGGTGTCAGTGACTCTTCTTTTGCAAAAAAAAATGTATGTGGTATTTTAGGTGGTAAGGCTAAACACCTTAATTGTTGAAATATAAAACTGGCTGTGGATTTGTGGACTGGTCTGCAGAGTCCTACATTAGGTCTTATTCATGCCCAATGAGAGTTTTCATCCCTCCTTCTTCCTCTGATCTCGGTGCCAGATTGCTAACTACTTTTGAAACGCCCCTTAGTATTAAAAGTGGTTTGTTGTGTGTCTTGTGGGCTGCTGTTCCAGAAATGCAAGTCCAGATTCCCCGTTGAGTGCAAATGACCAATTGTGTGGTCTGTGGAAACATTACAGATGGAACTTCCAATGTTTTTACATCCATAAATAACAAATATCAGCAGCCAGTTCTCAGTTGAGTCTCTCTCCATTTCTTCCATGTTTCTGATTCTTGTCTATTGCATACCTGTCCTCTTCCTTGAGCTCTAGGGGTGACACCTTCTCCAAGCTCTGATGTATCCTTTAATGAGAAAGACTGCAGGAGTTCAAACTATAATAGCTCACATTGAGAAAACATCTGCTGATTGTTCTGGAATATTGGCCTAACAAAGGAGTGTTCAGCCAGCAATACGTTTTCAAAATGTGATGAATGTTGCTATTCACATAGGAATGTTGACAATCCCCTTTTACAGATTTCTAAAACCCCAGAGACAGAATGATGACTGTTGACACTCACCTAAACTGAATTATAAATATCCATCAGGGTTTGTCAACAAATGAGGGAAAGAAATATTTATTTTTTGATATTGCCCAGATTTTTGTGGGATTACCAGTATTCATATGCAACTGTCAACATTCACATTTCAGGCATTTTAAAATATATAGAATCTTATTTTTGTGTCAAATCATGATTGTTTAGTTGACTTTTCCTTTGGTGTGTGTGTGTACGTGTGCTTGTGTTTCCCCTGCAATGAAAGCTGGTATGTGGTCTGGTTTCTTGAATTTTTTTTAAAAAATGTAAGCAAGAGCCAAACGGAAGTATCCAAGTGTGTGTTCCTCATCTCAGTTTCATGCTTCCTAAGCATCCTCTTATAAACTGGTAGATATTTTTGCATTGAGAAAGGTCCAATATGCTGCAAGAGCATTCCAAAGAGGCCATGGACACTAACCGAAATGTTGTGCCGTTTTGTGTGTTCCAGGTGCTGAACTTCGCTTTGCCTCCTATTTTGCTGACCACATGGTATTGCAGAAGGGTCCAGCTTGTGCAGTTTTATGGGGCTATGGAGAACCTGGTGCCAATGTAACAGTGATGGTTTACCAGAGTGACAATATTGTTATGGAAAAAATGGTACAGGCTGAAGGTAATAAATTATCAAATGATGTGAACATGTTCTCCACCAACCCCTGTCCCCAGAAGGGCATGGCTCACTTGTGGCTTCCTCTGTCTTAGCTGCATATATCTGAGAGCGTTGATCTGTTTCATTATCAACAATACTCAAAACAGGTTTCCGCTCAAAAGACGTAGCAACATCTTTTAAATTGTTTGTTGTGCTATGTTAAACTTTGGGAAAAGTACTGTAGTCCTTGCTTAGCAGTACCATACCTGTGGTTGGGGCCAGAGCGCTTGAAAGACGGCCTCCTGTACTGTCCCGCATGCCATTTGAGATTCTCCTCAGAAGCCCTGCTCTCTTGCCTCCCCCCCCCCCCCCCCCGCCACAGGTTTGGCAGGTAGCAGTCAGAGACAGGGCTTTTTCAGTGGCAACATCTTGCCTGTGGAATACCTATCCCCTTGGGGCTTACCTGGTGCCTACCTTGCTCTTATTTAGCCACTGGGCCAAGGCATTCCTTTTTTACCCAGGCTTTTAACTAAAGGGATTAATCTTTTAAAATGGTTTGCATTCTGCTTCTAACTGGAGGGCTGCTTTACAAGGATAGTTTTAGGATGCTAAGTCTTTCAATGTTTTTTTAATGCTCCAAGTGGGTTTTTAATAGCTTGTTAATTTTAATGTTTTTGTGCTGTTTTATGAGCTACCTTGTGCAGTTCTCTGCACAAGCAGCATATAATTTTTTCAAATAAATATATAGAGACTAAGCTGTGGTCCCTATGCTTCAGTTTTCATATTTGTGAGTCTCAGACAAAAAAAAACTTCCTAGCCTGCCTTTCTTTTATTCTGGAGGTGTGGGGGATCAAACTTGGAGATTTCACCTGTCAGTGAACAATAGTTTGGGACAGGGAGGTGCAGAGAGAGAGAGGCTGTTTGAATGAGGGATCGTAGCATGTAGTGTGTGCACTGATCCACTTTCATTTCTTACAGGTCTTACGCGCTCGTGAATTGTGAAGTGACGATGTAAGAAGGGAAGGGAACTGTTTAGAAAAGGAACTGCTGGTTTTGCCATCCCTGTCTTTGTATAAAACCTTGGCTGTGAACTCCCCACTATTTCCTTTACTGGAATGACTTTCAGCCAAGGCAGATAGTTTAGTGGATTTGAGGAGTTCATCAAAGGAGGAAAAGATGCATCTGGAAATGAAAATTATTTGAGTATATGTCTCGCCTGAACAGTGGTCAATGGTGGTGGAAGGGAGGAGGGTGAAAGCAGAATAAGTTAATGACGAATAAGCTAATCTGCCCAGCAGATGCAGTACTGGATGTGAAAATCTGACCCTGTTATTACAACAGACAGACTCATGGAAGGTTGAATCTCCATTGACAGAGACTCTTCTGGAAGGGGGGGGGGGAGCAAATGGCAGCTGTTCCTAGCAGAGCCAGTGGAGAAGGCTTTGCTGTCTTTTCATTTCCTTCTAGCAGCTGAACGTTACCTAGGAATTGTTTCAGACTGATTAAAAAGCCTGAAGCTTTATTTTCAAACTTTTTCCGGAAGTCTTTAGGATCTGGAAGGTAGTCCTGAGTGCCATGCCGCAGGGGGGTCCTTATTCCATAACGGTACGTCAGTTCTATGAAGATGAGGTTTCCAGCATTATGCTGCGAGATGTCTACTTTGGAGATGTCTGGCTTTGCAGTGGGCAAAGTAACATGCAGATGACAGTTTCTCAGGTGAGTCATACTTCCTTAGAGAGCAATGGAGGCAGTGAAATACTTGTTCAACAGTTGGAATACTCATTCGACTATGTGTGCCATCCCTATGTGTGCTTGCAGGGGTCATTTCGAGCAGGAGCTCCGGGGAGCGCAGCTCTGGGAGTTGGTGCCAGCCCCTCCCCCGCAGGGGAATGCCTGCTTGTGTCATGGCTGCAGCAAAATGACCCCGTCCCCTGGAAAGGTCCTTGTTCCTCCGACCAGCCTTCTGAAGGCTTCAGCCACCACTGAAGCAATCCTCCCAGAATAGTGGTATTTCTGAGGCTTGGATTAGTAACGGTCATCAGGGGGTGTAGCATATGCTAATTAGTTGTGCTAATGAGCTCCTGCACCTCTGTGTGCTTGTATGTTATTGCAGCACAACTGCAGCTGGTGCGTGAGAGAATCTTTGCACTTAAAAGCTCAGAATCTCTTGCAGCAAAAAGTGAAAGGAGCCTTATATCGTCTTTAAAGACTAATATGTTTTTATTGTAACATATCATTGGGCTGGAGCCCATTTTATCAGGTGTGTGTCAGTATACAGGTAGAGGATGACACATTTTTAGTGGTGCACAGTACTCTTAATGATGTATTGGAAATTCTTCTGTAACTCCTAGTGCCTGAAATTTTTGTAGACACTGCCTGCATGCTTCTGTATATTTTTCTGTGAATATGGTGGTCCAAAATTCTCACAAGGTTCTCAGCCTTTGGTGGCTGTCACTCCTTTTTTCACTAGACTGCAGCTATGCCCGCATACTGCACAGCTGTGACAGAGTGGACTGGTAAAGCTGGGGAGCCAGTTTGGTGTAGTGGTTAAGTGCGTGGACTCTAATCTGGGAGAACCAGGTTTAATTCCCCACTCCTCCACTTGCACCTGCTGGATGACCTTGGGCAAGCCATAGCTCTGTACCAGCTGTTCTCTCAATGACAGTTGTCTCAGAGTTCTCTCAGCCTCACCTGCCTCATAGGGTGTCTGTTGTGGGGAGGGGAAGGGAAAGGAGTTTGTAAGCCACTCTGAGACTCCCTTGGGTAGTGAAGGGTGGGGTATAAATCCAATCTCTTCTCCTCTTCTTCTTCTAAACCCTGTTCTGTAATTTGTACTCTGTACCTTAGCCTCTCATCTACATTTACTGGCCTGACAAAATGATAAAATATATGTTTCACACTAGAAACAATGCCAGAAGAAATCCTTCTGGAGGAGGGAAATCATCACACACCTAAAATTAGAAAAGCAAGAAAATAACTGTTTCAGCCTCTCCGAATGTATTGCTTGGCAACTGCCAATCTGAAGATGAATAGGTCAAGAGAAAAAAGCAGAATGGCAAAGGCACATGCCATGGTGCCCTGAGTCTACAATGTGTGAGGAGGGCGGGCTATAACTCTAATGAAATAAATAAATAAATGTTTTTTAGACTGAGGGGCTGAAAAATGCTGGTGCAGAGTGCCTCCTGCATCCCACAGCCCATGCAGATGATTCCAGATGGGTAGCCATGTAGTAGTGGCCACTGGGCTTCTGGGCCCATGCAGCCTCCTACATTTAGTTGCCAGGAATGAAGATGGAAACTGGGCGGTTGATTTCATTGTCTGACTCTGGTGAAACAGATTTTGGCAGCTGTTTGGTTCTCCATCTGTAAATCATTGTTCAAGACTTAACACCCAAGAAGGAAATTCATTTGTTTTCAACTTTTTAAATTATGGTTTCAGTGGAATCTGCCCTGTTTCCTAGATATTCAATGCCAGCAAGGAGCTCGCACAGGCTTCACACTTTCCGTATGTGCGTGTGTTTGCAGCTTCTCTTGCTCAGTCGGAAGAGGAACTGCTGGATCTTCCCGATATTGATTTGCAGTGGTCTGTGCCAACAGCCGGTAAGAGCCTGCAGAACTTTGAAAAATGAACAGGTAAAAAAAGTCTTTTTTGTGAACTGGGTGGTGTGGTGTCCACAACTCCTGTAGAGTTTGTGGTTTAGCTGGAGACTGATTGCCATTATAAAAGCATGTGAAGTTGAAAATGTGGCAGAAGAAGCCAGCTGTGTATTTAACAAGTCCTTTCCAGACTTTTAAATATTCTTATTGCTTTTTAAACATTTCTCTGAAAAGAAAACTTGGGTCATGAGGACTTCGGTTACTTCTCTGCTGTGTGCTGGCTGTTTGGACGCTATCTGTATGAGACGCTCCAGTACCCCATAGGACTGGTAGAGTCGTCCTGGGGAGGGACACCAGTTGAAGCCTGGTCCTCCCGGAGGGCACTGCATAAATGTGGACTCTCGGAGGACCACAGAAGGTAAGAAGAGCTGGTGACAACAGATCCTGCTCCTTTCTTATGTATTTCTTGCTAGACTGGATGCCTTTCCATTCTCGCCAAGTGCTGTGTGCGGGCCGTTCTCTGGCACTCTCTCCCTGTGGCTGCCTTACACAAGCTGCCTCACTGTTTACGGTGGCAGGAAACCTGTAAGCCCACAGCTGCCTTTAGAACCGGGATAACAACTTCCCTGAGCTGCATCTAGTTCAAAATTCTTTGTTGCAGGAGGAACAAAAATGAGTTTTAAGATTAACACATTTATTGTGGTAGAAGCTCTTGTGGGCCTAGAGTCCATTTCATCTGACACATGGAGTGTCTCCTCAGCAACAAACATATAAAGACTTAATTTTACACTGTGTTCCACTCCTCCGAGTAATGCTTAGTGCCCCAGGCTCTTTTTGGGATTCCAGTGGCCTCAAGACACACCACGCACACTACTGGTTAGATTTACAAATCAAACCAGTTTATTAAGCAATAGCATATAATCACGCAAATCAGATACAAACACCTTCTAAATGTTCTGGTTGATTATTCATTTAACATATAGTTGACATACGGTCTATGCTGAAGACTTTTCAGAATCAGTGTAGATGCAGTACAAACATGCACTAGTGAGGTTCAAACACTACTACTTTGAAGAAAGGTAGACTTCCCTGCTTCAGCTTAGAGCAGCGCAAGAAGGAGTGTGGACTGAAATCTCTTGTTAGATCTCAACCTGGACCCTCATCCCTTTCCCCATGGCATCTTCGTATGGTGGAGATGTACAAAGCTGCACATTTTTCGAGTTATTTTCAAAAATAATTATTAAAGAGGTAGGTAAACAAATGTAGTTATTAAAGAGGCAGCTAGTCATAGGCTGCCCATTCAGGTCGAAGTCACGGGCTTTTCACAGGGTTCACAAACATGAGATAGATGTTCTCCAATGCCTTTCCCATTAGGTACACTGCGCCCTCACATAACCTGGAAGAAGGAGAGGAGTGCAACTCCTCCTATAAGCTCCATTTGTGCAGTGCTGCCATGGCGAACAAGTCCCAAAGAGTTGTGCCCTTCTCTGTCTGGGCTCTAAACATGGATTGGGAGATAGCTCTGGATGTCACAAGGATCTTTTGGGTAACCTTCTGTTCCTAGTGGAAGTAGATGAACGAGGTGTTTCTGATCAGCAGCGGGCAAGCCCCTATGCCAAGCTGTGGAGCTTGGTAAATACCCACCGTGTTGACTCTTGACACTGGCACTAGCTCTTCACTTCCTAATTGCATTGGCGGGTTTATGTCACGTTGAAGGAATACATTCCAGCAGCCAGATGCTGGATAAGTCCTCATGCTTCCCTTTTGTGTATTAGGTGGGATAGTCTATTTTTTTTTAAAAAAATTACCCAGGTGGTAAATGTATATTTATTAGCATGTATGTTGCTCATGTGTCAATCTTTCACCTTATAATCACCCCCCAAAATGCCCTGTTTTATGAACAGTGGAAAACTACTCTGGGGGTTGAAAGGAGGAGATGTGTTGGTGATGTTATGGGCATTTGCTAGCTGATGGCCTCTATAACCAATTTTTGTTAAACAACACTGCAGTCTTGTAAAACTAGCTTTTCAGAGCTTGTCCCTGGAAGATTTATTTTTATTAAATGTGAGACTGGTTTCAAATCACTCCCACTGCTCTATAAATATTACGATCTGTCTTCACTCTTACAAAATCATATCTCAGAGGTGCTAGAGACAGTGGAAAAAAATTAAATGTGGGTCAGATTTAGGCATATCTGCCAAGTCTTAGATAACAGCAAAGAAATGCTTGGCCAGCTCTGAAAACCAGAATGGCATCAGAAGGCAATAATGTAGCTTATGGTGTGTAAACCTGCTCTTTGCACTTGCTGGCCCAAGGCAGATCTCCTCTTCTGTACAACAAACATTAGTACTGTACTTTGTGATTACCGAGCTCTGGTTTTGGAGAGGACCCAGGCATCAATGATTAAGCGGTATCTGTGTGCAGTAAAATAAGTCCCCCACCTAATGGATTTGTCTCATGTTGTAGCTTCCCTGTCTCCTATCTGGATTCTGGCCCTAAAGAGTATTCTGTGCTCTGGAATGCAATGATCCACCCTCTTCTCAACATGACCTTCCAAGGTGTTGTTTGGTATCAAGGTACGTAAAGTCAGCGGAAGTGAGCTGGGATGGCGGCACCATCACTACTGCATTTGGCCTGTCTCATCCTCTGTGTGCTTCTCCCAGGTGAAGCAAACACTTTAATGAACACCGATCTGTACAACTGCACATTCCCAGCACTCATTGAAGACTGGCGAGAAACTTTCCATGAAGGGTCATTCGGGCAAACAGAGCGGAGCTTCCCCTTTGGCTTTGTCCAGGTAATGGGCAGGGGCATGAAGGTGCGAACACTGGGATGGCTGTTTGGCACTGGCAGGCGTGAGGGAAGGAACCAATGGGTTTCAGCCTCTTTCTATATTCGCCCTCATTTCCTGCAGCTTTAACCTTGGTGAGTGCTTGTACACAACAAAGACTGGATCTTCTCATTCCTGAGGTTGGTCAGCAGAATGAGGGACAGCGCTGGGTGTCACTCTCCATACGTGACGAATTTTGTTGGGTTTTTTGTTCAGTCGCACAGTCAAGTCTGACTCTTTGTGACCCCATGGACACATCACGTGACTAATACAAACCAACAAAAAAAGAAAGAGATCCCCATATATTTCCCCAGTATAGTATAGAACTACTTATTCTATGTCCTGATACCTTCATTTTTGTCCTGTCCCCACTTCTAACTAGCATTATTTGCTGCTGCTAATATGTGATTATGCTAGTGGGATTCAACATGTGGATGCCATTTTCACTGGCAGTGTTGAGACCTATGAAACATTCCATCCACAATGGCAGCTTCCTAATATATTTGTAGCTTTATGAAGCCAGTATTGTTCCTTAACTATACAGGAACAGGCAAATGATGCAGAAGGTGATATTTCTATCCAGGAAGGCTACATTTATAGTTTGTTGCCTTGAAGGACCGCCTCTCTCCATATGTTCCCCAGCGAGCACATCGGTCTGGATCCCAAAACCGTTTGGTGCTGCCAGGGCCGAAGGAGGCGTGGCTGGCGATTACAAGGGCCAGGGCTTTTTCAGTGGCGGCCCCATACTGGTGGAATGAGCTCCCGGGGAACATCAGGGCCCTGCGGGATCTGTTACAATTCCGCAGGGCCTGCAAGACGGAGCTCTTCCACCAGGCTTTTAAGTAGGGGCCGCCTAATGTATACATCTTGGCCCTGGCCCAATTCTATTCGCCAGCCTGTGCAAATGTATACAAAGATTACATCTGAACGCTGTTCTGATACACTTATTGAAGATATATTATTTGTATGCTGCTGATCTTGTTGCATAAGTTTAATTGATACTGTATGTATTATTTATGTGTTGTTAGCTGCCCTGAGCCCGCTGTAGGTAGGGAGGGCGGGATATAAATCCCATGAAATAAATACATAAATAAATAAATAATGCAAGAATTCCCAGGAGGTCTCCCATCCAAGTGAGGCTTATGCCCACTCAGTTTCAGTGAGGATGCTGTATCATGTGCTTTCCAGCTGTACTCTAGGACCCATTTGCTAGGTCTTTGGGAAAGCTCTTGACATTCCTGACAAGACTTTGACATTTATTGGAAGGAGGACAGTTGTGCCACCTTCTCAGCATCAACACCCCAGCGTGGCCCCTGCCTCCAGGGTCACAGCTGTAACCCCAGACTGAATGTGTGGCATGTCTTCCATGACCTTCATTGAGTCATCCTGCCATGGCGGCAGGAAGCACAAGTACGAATAATGGGATTATAGCCTAGAAGGATTATGCAGTCCACTTCTTCACGTGGGTTTTAGCTGTCCCTGTGTTGCAGTTATCTACAGATCGTCAAGTAGAGGTTGATGAGAGCTTTCCACGTATCCGATGGCATCAAACAGCAGACCACGGCTATGTCCCTAATAAGAAAATGCCCAATACTTTTATGGCTGTTGCCTTAGACCTCTGTGACGTTTCGTCTCCCTATGGCAGGTAAGGAGGCTCCCCTTGTTTTAGGTTGTCCAGGCCCTCCCAAGCAGCCGTTAATTATTCTAGAGCAGCTGCTGTCTATTCCATCAAGAACTGATGTAAGAGAGAGGCAGTCTAATGGCTTATGATGCACATGTGGAAGGATGTACAGAAGAATGGGGACCATCAAAGGGCACACACACCCCTTCTAAATGTAAGAGCCTAATCTGAGGGCAGTTTCTTGCTTCATCCCCATCCATTGGCTACCTTACTGGGGAATAATGGAATGGCAAAGGGAGGAGACGGACATGAACTAAGCCTCGAGGTTGTATCTGGATGACTGCTAGTAGAAAAGAAGCAGGGTTACTCAAGTAGTAAGGTCTGGTAGGTTCCATGAGAGACAGAGAGTAACATATACACTGTCTTTCTGTCTGTCTGCACATGCACACACACACACTTTTTTTTGTAACGGTGAGGACTGGAAATGGGGTGTTTCAAGCGAGAACCAATTTTTTTTCTTGCTTTATAGTATCCACCCCCGTGATAAACAGAGCGTGGCCTATAGACTGCACCTTGGGGCTCTGGCAGTGGCTTATGGCAAAGAGAACGTGACCTTCCAAGGCCCATACCCTCAGCAGGTGCTAGTGGATGCAGCCCTAAAGGTTCTGAATGTTACATACAGCCAGAATATCCAGCTCCACCACATGGACAGCAAGGTATTTGAGGTAAGAGTTAGTAGGGAAGTGCTGTTTATATCCTGTACTTCATGGGAATGTCACACAGTCACACTGGCTGCTATTCAAGGACCTCTGGATTGGGTCCTGTGAGAAACAGTAAGGTGGATTGTATTCAACAGTCATAACCTTCTTCAGTTCCCAAGGGACTTTGTTGAATGCACTGGCAGCTATATTGGTATAAAGCTGATAAAGTTCATAGTGCTGGAAATGGCATGTGTGGATCTGAAGGGCTAGGTACAGATCCCTGGTGAGTCACAAAGGTTTGTCTTATGGCAAACTTCACAAGGTTGCTGTGGGCACATGCCTAGTTTCCATAAGGGTCCAAACTACAGTCTTGTGGCATCTCTAGTAGAACATACCTGCTAGTAGATGTTGAGGAAAGATCTTTCCCAGCCTGAGATCCTAGAGAGCCCTGAGAATACACATATGATATTTTACATGTTTTTTTATCATTGTTGTTTCATTTACATTGCAAGCTGCCATGATGCTAAGTGAAGTCTGCAAGGTAGAAAGGCAGCTAATGTTTTAAATTAATAAATAAAATACTGAGCTAGACAAGCCAATGGTTGGACTCAGTTTAGAGCAGCTTTATATGTCTTTGATACACCCAGGGCTTCTTAGGTTCCATAACTCCTTCCTGGCATCATTGTCTTACTCTAACTCCTCTCCCCAGCTTCTGTTAGCCCCGCTGGTGAAAAATATAGGTCTGAGAGCGGATTATGGAGGGGAGGGATGTTGGTCAGTAAAAGGGGATAAGCACTCCCTTCCCATTGCTGTTGTTCAATCCAGTGGAACCTCCTACACCCCTTTTCAATAAAACCCAGAACATCTAGATTCAGACATAGGCCAGGCACCTGCCAGACGTGACCCAGCTATTCCGTGTCATTAATTTCAGTGCTCCAAACACCAAGCAGGTTTGAGTGAGTCTTCTGTGTCTCTCTGGCAGGTGTGCTGCTCTGACCCAGCTCTGTGTAAGTGGAACGCAATACCTATCAGAACTGCCTCCTTCCGCACAGTGACTCTACACAACGTAGCTTGCCCTGAAACGGTGACAGGCCTGCGCTATGCATGGACTGAGTGGCCTTGTGAGTACAAACAATGTCCCCTTTACAACACACAGTCATTGCCTGCCCCTCCATTCATTTCGTTTTCTTACAATAACCCTGGTTGGGTTGTGTCATGAGTGGGAGTGGGCGGTTTCAGACCGTTGAGCTCTTGTTTTGTTCCCACCCACCTCTATATCAAAAAGGCTAACTGATCCATGCAGAATCACTAGACCTACAGGCGGTAGCTACTAAGAATTAGTGCTTGCTATAGTACCTGTACCAACTTGTGCCGATGAACAAGACACATTAAAACAAACACTTTAGAGAACCTACATCAGAGATCAGGCATGCCTCATGACAGCCCATCACATGCACCCCTGCACCATGCTTACAAAAGGCGTACCAGAAACAGCACAAAGAAGTTGGACACTGTTGGCGTTTGGACGTGGCACTTGGATCTGGCTGGCTGCCTTCTCCCATGCCTGCTGGTACCTGTGAGCAACTACAACATCATACTGAAAGGAGACTACCCTGCTAAAATTCTTTCTCTTCCATTGTGAAAGGAATAGACCTAATAGTAACAAGGCCTGCCTGACAAGTGCGCTAAGATCTGCTGGTACCCCCATGGCACACCCACTCTTAAGAAGAAATTATTGGCACATTGTGTAGCAAGGCCTTTCCTGTGGTGCCCCCAGACTATGGAACTCCTGTCTCGAAATGTTTACCCCTTTGCTTTTGGAGTTCTGATCCAAGTCACCTTTGGGAGGACATTTGATGGGTTTTTTATCTCTTGATATGTTTAATCCATTCTGGGGAACTTGTTGGTACCACTTCTATGATTTTTATTGACTGATTTTAAAAAAAATCTTATTGGCTGATGCTTTATGAACTTATTATTTTTTACGGAATAGCGAAAAATAGCTAGGCTGATCCTGCATTGAGCAGGAGGTTGGACTAGATGGCCTGTGAAATAAACCACATTTTATTCTTATAAAGTTGGGGTACAAAATTTTCAAAAAATGCAATATAATATAATTCCTTTGTGACTGTGTTGGCTGTTTACGAGATCCTTATATTTTCAGTTGTGGTTTTTGGTCCATATACATAGGTGATAAAAAGGACTGCATCACTGCAATAAATTGATCCCCCTTAAAAATAAGAAATGGCCCTGGCTCATTGGAAAAAAAGCACACCTCTATTCTGGTCCTTCCACCAGGAAACTCGGGGCAAAATACATGGTATATATTATTCTGTTATGTCTTCACAACAACACTGTGAGGTAGCATTCTGCTGAGAAACTGGTCCAAAGTCTCCTAGCGAGCTTCATGTCTGAATACCAAACAGCAAAACTCACATAATACCTTTTATCAAGACCAACCGAAAGGACACTGAACAATTCCCATTTGCCACTGCAGACTCCCCTCCCTGGTAGTATCATTTCATGATCCCCCCCGGGGGGGGGGGTGGATTCTCCAGAAAACTTCTGCTGCTGGAAAAAAAATGCCAAATGCAGCCCATGCTGTTTTCTGTCATTTTGGTTGGTTTTCATAAAAGGTATTCTGCAGTGTTTAATTTTGGATTTTGCTTTCAATCACCATAGCTACTTGCAGCCTCTCCACATCTGAATCGTTTTAAGAATATTAAATGTCGAGAACAACTTGGTTCCAGTTGGCCGAAGTTCTATTTTAAAAGCCCAATTTGTGTCACTGTGTTGTCTGCTTTACAAAGACATTGCTTTGTAGCTGGCGCCACCAAAATCCCGACCTGGAGCTGAGACCGTTTCTCCAGCAGTGGACCTTGGTTGCCCTGTCTCCACCACCCAAGTGGAAGTGATTGCTCGTCTGTTTTAGAGGAGCAACAAGCCAGCCTTTTGCACTCAGCTGTGATTGTTCCTGTCATGCTAACCAGAGCAGAAAGGAGGAACAGCTTGCTCCTGTTGCTGAGTTCACTGGATTTTAGTGAAAGCACAGGAGACAAGATGAGTAAGGTGTTAAGTGGCTTTTCAGGACCAGAGCTACAGTTTAAGGATGAGGTGATTTCCCTTCTGCAGTCTGATCCTAAAGTCATACTTAGCCTTTAAAAAAATGAAAAACCTTTCTTCAGTGGCTGTAAAGCCTATATTCAGTGAGGGAAATCTAATATTTGAATATCATAGCCTTCAATGGATTGTGAAACTGATCATGAATAGCTTCAGAAAAGATGCGAAAGCCCTGGGAAGTTATTATTAATTTTTTTCCCCATTGAAAAACTGAATTCGGGTTGGGGGGAAATTGCTATACGGCATTTCATTCATTCCAGATGTTTACTCACTGAAATGCATTCTCAGAACTATTCAGTATGTTGTGCATAACTCTTTAGTCTACAGTGTTAAATAATTCCTCTATTCCATGGGCAGATAACCTATCCTTGAACATATGCTTCTAGTTTTAAATATGACTAATTTTGTCCATAATTAATAACATAGCATGAGTGTAATAATGCACTGCTGAAGAAGTTGGTCGCTTTAGTAATTTAATTCAATATCCGAATATGCTCGTAGTATGAAGACTGTTTCTAAGACCTAATAAAAGAACAAAGTTTGAGTCCAGTGGCATCTTTCAGACCAATGAAGTTGAATTCTGGGTATGAGCTTTTATGATGCACACGAAAGCTTATACCCAGAATTAAAATTCATTGGCCTTAAAGGTGCCACTGGACTCAAACTTTGTTCTGTTGTCTCAGACCAGCATGGCTAACCACCTGTATCTAAGACCTATTAAATAAGCGATGTTTTGTTTTCTAAAATGCTTCGTGGTTTTTTTCTTCTTTCCCTTCCTTTTGAAATGTCAGAACCAAATATAGGTAGTTTGGGGTGCAACAGTTCGCAGCTCTCATGCTCTTCAGTAATGGCTATATGTGAAATTATATTTGAGGGCGTTTATACTCCTTAAATTCAAAATGTGCCAAATAATGTCTCACCTACAGCCAATGGCTGGTCAAAGGCAAAGAATGAAAAATCAAAGGTGCTGTCAAAAGGGGCCTCAGAAAAAAAGAATCTGTGTTTTATCTCCTTTGTCACTTAAATTGGATTTCAGCTTTTTAAAAACCTGTTGGTTCCATTAAATGTCCCTTACAACTCAATGTAGATTTCATTTTAAAATAAACATACTAATGTACACATTCTCTTTTTTAAGAATGTTTTATTGAATGACTGTTCCACCCAGCAAATACCATCCTGTGCTTCCAAAAAGTACACATTACTTAGCCTTTTCGTAACTACTCTTGCTTAGTGTCCTTAGAAGTAGAGAGAGCACAAGGCAGAAGTCCTTAGTTTCCTAATTGCTCCCCTGTCTTAAGTAAATATAAATTTTATATTGTGAAAAGGCAGCTGGGCTGTATGCCTAGAGATTTTGGAACAGTATAAAAGCTCTAATTAAAGAAAAAAATGTTTTCATTCTTAAAAGCAGCTAATTGGTATATGTGCTTGATTGGAAAACATATGTATTAGGAATTTGGTTTAAATTGTGGATTTAAATCTCATCTATCCAGTCTGATAATCTGCACAGCTGAGAACTCACAATGTGGATTTAAGGTCTCTTCACATACAAAGCATAAAAAGGTCAGCACAGAAAATTCAAGTGATTGGCGTGAAGGTAGCTCAGCATTACCTGCTCCATCCTCTCTTACACACAAGTGAGTGGAGAAACAAAACACCCTTAAAAACCACAGTAAGAGCTGCTCTGCAGTTAGTGTGAGTTTGCATAATTTATTTCAGTTGTGTAAGTTAAGAGCCTTTGTCTATAAATAATTTCTTCAAGAATTGCCAGTAGAGATTCTGGGTAGCCAAAGTTAATGATCCCTCCTTCTTGATATTAAAGGAATAAAATTATCTTTTGAGATGTTTAAAATAATGTCTTGCGCCTTGTTAAAAGCAATTAGTGAAAAGTTTATAAAAACTTTGGATGTATTCAATAGCAAGTCTTGATTTATAAACCAGCTGCAGAGTAGAGCTCAGGGTAGAACATAAATGAAGCTGCTACAAAATTGGTCCATTTAGCTCAGTACTGTCTACTCTGCCTGGCAGCCGCACTCCAGAGTCCTGGGCAGAGAAAGGCTTTTCTTAACACCTATTACCTGAGATCCTTTATTTGGAGATGTCAGAATTTGAATCCAGGACTGCCTCATGCACAGGAGGTGCTTGACTGGGCTCTTTCCCTTACAAACTGTTTCAAATGCTGCTGCTGTCTGCCAGTTCACAACATGGTTCACATGTCTGAAACATGTAAAGGGACAAGTTTTAAACCGAGGAATGTGAAATTCGATAGAGCCTGAGAGAATTAAGATAAAGAGAGAAGATCTTATAAGTTTAACTTTTGCCCACAATTTAGGGTTGCCATTTTCCAAGTCTTCCATTCGACAGTCACAGTATATACTGAACAGGGAAATCATGTTCGGCGTGACTCCTCCATGTAAGGAAACCAGTAGAATATCTTCTTGCAGGGAGCTATTAAAGATATAAGATCATTCCAAAATAATAATAAAGCATTTGCCATTGTCTCAAAAAAAAAAAAAAAAAAAAAGGTAACACATTAAATGCTATGGATTTGGTAGCCAGTAAACAAGCAATTTGGATAGTGCTTTCAGATTGCTGCACCAGTCCTTCGGGGCCAGTATGACTTAGGGCGCACACATTGCCAGTATTTAAGACGGGGATATTTGGCTGTCCTCTTCTGCATTCCAGCACTATTAATCTGTCTTGATTGTTTTGCTGACGGCTGCTCCTTCGAGTCAAGCAAGGGTCAAAGATGGCACACTGTTGCAATTTTCTTTAGCTTCATGGGTGGGCTTCATGTCTAGGCACAAGGAAGGAAGTTTCAGACATTAAAATGATGCTGTGTCTTGTAGATGGCCATTCTGCAGGTGCTTGAAATAGCACAGAAAACAGAAGAGGGGGTGTTTGTAGTGTACCCAGGAAGAAGCAGGAAAGCCCTCTGACTTAGCCTGTAGCACAAAGATAGTGCTCTGAGATCAGCCACTCGTGCCCTGCTGGTGTGCCAGCTCCAACAGAAGAAAGGTGGGCAAGTCTCCAGGACTGTGGGCCCCCCACCCTGCAGAATTCGCTGCTGCAGAAGGCTCGTCATGCCTTCTGACTTCTAGCTTTCCAGATACTCATGGGAACTGAGAGAGAGGCTGTGGCTTGGGGAGTGACTGGCTCAGTGGGAAAGCCTCTGCTTCCCTGCATCTCCAGTTGAAAAGATCAGGTAGGAGGTGCTATGAAAGACCTCCACCTGAGACCCTGGAGAGCTGCTGCCGGTCTGAGTGGACAGTTCTGATCGTAATGGACCAATGGTCTGGTTCAGCACAAGGCAGCTTCCTATGAGTTTAACAGTTAACTGTTCTGTTCCTAGGGGCTTTCTGTATCCCCCCCCCCCATTCTTTGTGTAATGTGAACTGTTGGCCTTTCTGTTGCTGATAGAGGATTTTGTTGTTGCTGCCTTTATTTTTCTTCCCCCAGCTGATATTGTTTAAAAATTATTTTAAGCAGCTGCTGATGATTTGTTTTTCAAGACTTGTTAAGCATTTTTTTTACAGTATTTGCTGTTTTGAGTCATTTTAATGACATAAACAGCTTTTAGTACCCTTTCAGTAGCAAAACAGGCAGCTAGCAATACCATCAAAATGCCCCTCTTCTAGGCTAAGGCCTGCTCAGACTGCACATTCTGCTATGGACACAGGTCTCGCCACAGGCATTACTTTCATTGCTGCCTTGGAAAAGGACAACCTCCTCGAGTAAAGTGTCTCCTCAGCTAATGTTTGCCATGCTGGTGGCAGCATCTCAGCAGCAAATAAATATTTCGAGGCTTGAGCTTTAAGCTCCGTGTTGTCAAATCCGTACTATTCACAGCCACATCAGCTCTCTCCTGCTAAAAGCTACTTTCAGAAAGTTGAATATTCTCTGGCTGATGGAGTTTGTACCAAGTTCTATACTTGCCTGAAATACATCCCTAACAAAAGGGGAAAGGGTTACGTAACGTTCCTTCCATTGCCTTCTCTAACCTCCTACATGGCTTCTTATGAATGACAAATGCCTTTCGTACCCCGAACACTGAAAAGTCATAGGACCCACAGCTCGATTTTCTCCACACAGGCATATATGATCCTAAACACCTTTACTCAGAAGCAAGTCAAGTAAGTTAAATGGGATTTATACCCTAAAAGTATGCCTAGGACTGCAGTTATCACTGTCATCTTCTCAAACTGGATGCTGATACTCTTCCATTTCTAACTCTCAGTCGTCAGATTGACCTGGGCATGAGATTGTAACATGTATATATTAATGGATGGTAGAGTTAGAAAATGTGCAACCCAAAAGTGGAACAGTGTGTGTGTGCATATTCCCCTACTGGTTTAAAAATCAGGGACTACAGTTTGGTGCAGCATTAATGCAGAGATCCTTCCAGCAACAAGGTGGAGAGACAATCCAAATTTTAACAGAGGAGAAATATAGTAAGAAGAGAAAAAAAGTTTGGGGGGGGAGGTGTGGATGGCAGTTGTGAGCTGGAGTGGTGTACTGGTTGCCGTGTCTGTCTAGGACTGGGGAGACACAATTCAAATCCTTGCTCAGTCATGAACCTTGCCAGATGACCTTGGGCCAGTCTCTGTCCCTAGGCCTAAACTACCACACAGGATTGTTGAGAAGATCAAGAGGAGAACAGGTATGATGATCCTTGGGGGAAGGATGAGATTTAAAATGTAATAGAAGGGTTTTGGGTTGGATTCTGGCCATCATCCTCAAAAGTGGGAAACACTGGACTCTCTGCCCTAACGCCACTTACCCACAACTTCACTGTTCGAATGAGGTGGCTTTCCATCCGTCCCTGATGAGCAGAAGTTGTGTTTAGGCTTCGACATCTCCAGGCCAGCAAGGAGGGTCATGAAATCTACTACAGTGTCAATGTTCTCCTTGTCTGCCGTGACGTCCCTCAGGGTGCACAGGACGCTCAGCCTGCTGAAGGACTTGACTTCGGAGATATTGGCTCGCAGGAACAGCAAGATGATGTTCAGGTCGTTCAGAGGGCAGGTCAGCATCTTCCTGCTGAGCAGGTCGAAAGCCGGGAGCATCTCGTAAATGGCCAAGAGCCGCTTGTCCCACTGACACAGCTGGAGCAAGTGGTAGATTATGACCGGCCCCAGGAGGACATACACCACTCCAAGGCAGATGCTGGTCAGCTGGAAGACGGAGAAGAAAACCAGTTTGCAAGGAACGAAGTCTGGGACATGAGGCTCATCTTTTAGGAGTCCCGTCTTTATCGAACAGCTGAACTCGTCTTTGAAAAACACAACCGCATGGCAGTACACCAGGTAGAGACAGGTGGCAGCCAGGAGAAACAGGAGGAGGAGATTCCTCAGCACGTAGACGCCAACAAGGTAGTGGGAGCGCTGCTTGCAAGTGAGGTACCTCTCCAACAGAGGGAACTCGAAATAACGTTCACTGCGAGCCCTTGGGAGGAAAGCAAGAGGACTGATCAGTGGCAGAATAATACTGCACCAACTTTTAATGGATAACGAGTCAGTGTGAGGTAGGGGTTTGACTTGGACCTGGAAGTTGTGGATTCGAGTCCTTATGAAGCTCACTCGTTTGACCTTAAGCTAGTCTCTTTCAGTTTAACCATCTTAACTGAATTGCTGGGAGAATAAAACAAGGGAGGGGGGAACCTTGCATGCGTAGTGGTATACCATCTGCTGGTCATGTCTGCATGACACCCGCATGCAGCCAACCCACAAGTTGCTTTTACAGCCAACATTAGACTATCGGCATGCCTATTTTATTTATTTCCCACAGGAATAGAATCATATTGACAAAGAGCACGGTGTAGTGGTTTAAGGGCAGTACTAGACCTGCGGAGACCAGGTTCAAATTCTGGCCTGACCTGAAAGTCTCTGGATGACCTTATGCTAGTCTTTCTCTCTCATCCTAAGCTAACTCACAGGACAAAACGGAAGGGGAGGCCATGTTCCACTGCCCCGAGCTCCTTAGAAGAAGAGTGAGATACAAATGTGCTAAATCGCTGCCGCATCCTCCCTCTCCAGTGTATGTCAACCACGCTGTCATTGAGTGGTAAGGGTGTGGTGATTACATGTCCCAGTTGCCAAGAAAAACTGAAAGACTGCGATTGCTTCTGCTAAGCCTCTCTTTACAACAGCCGGCATCTGTTTATACATGCTACTGAGGAGAACAAGGCCTCGTTCTTAAACTTACATCTGGGATATATCATTTTAGACTGGACATGGGATTTCAAGTAACTGGGTTCTCTTCTAATCAGGAACGTCCAGGCCTACAGACAGCTAAAGGTAAGGGAGAAAGGTTCTAGCTTTAGGGTTACCAGCTCTGGGTTGGGAAATACCTGGAGATTTTGGGGGCGCAGCCTAGGGAGGGTGGGTTTTGGGGAGGGGAAAGACCTCAGCAGGGTATAATACCATATAACCCACCCTCTGAAACCGGCTTTTTCTCCAGAGGAACAAATCTTTGCTGTTGGCAGATCAATTGTAATAGTGGGAGATCTTCAGGGGCCACCAGGAGGCTGACAACCCTAAGCCTTGCCCTGACATAGGTTTCTAGATGGAGGGAATTGTTTTATATAGATGAGCATTCACTCATCTGAGCTGCTTCTTGCAGTCTGCCCAGATACAAGTTTACCAAAGAGAACTAGGCCCGTAGCTACAGTGGGGCATTTTGGGGCCTGCCCCCCCGACTTCCAGGCCCCAGCTCTCTGGGCCACCCGGAGGACTCTTGACTCTCTGGGATGCCCAGAGGACTCCCCACTGCTGACGAAATGGGGGCAGAGTGGGGGTGCTGATTACAAAAAAAAGTCAGCAGGATTTGCAGGAGGTTAGGTGATAATGCCACCGGTTTAAGTTCCACATGGACTAGAGGGACAGTTTACAGGACATCAAGGAGCCTGCATGACATGGGGAGGCAGATACTTCAGATGGTTTGAAACAAGTGGGAATTAGTTCGTATGCAGGTTTGTAAGCACAGAACAAAAATCATCAAATGAGCAACTGACTATCAGGGAAGCACCTGAAATCTAGGTCAAGCTTACTTGTCATATTCTTCCCATAATTCCTCGGGATCAGTGCCGGTCTGCTGCAGTTTCACCATGTGCTGCACCAAGCGGATGGAGCGGTTGTAGGATTTATCCAGTTCATCAATGATGAAGAACAGGTCACAGTTGAGTGACGGGGCAGCAGCATATCGCCAGAGCAGGTAAGGTAGATACATGGCAACTGCAATAACCAGCAAGGAATATGGAAAGACCTGAGGGGGGAGGGGAGGGAAACACAGAAGGGATTCTTGAAGTGTGTTGTGTACTGAGCATGAATCATCCCTGAGCTAGCACTGGAATGGGTTGAGCTTGTTACCCCAGAACAATAGCTTACCAGGATTCAGGAGTGGGCAATAGAGATGTAGTATTATGCCAATAGCCCAGGGGTGGGCAATTGTTTTGGCTCGGGGGCCACTTTGTGGGAGCGGAGGTTAGCGGAGGGCTGCACCTTTTAAAATGATTGCATTCATTACTTAACTTTGCATTTCAGGAAAGGTATAAATTGTATCCTAAAAATCAATAAATATAAATTAAATAAAATAGTGGTAGTTTTATTCAATTTATTTATTATGCTAATTTCATATCTATAGCTGCAAGCACATTTAATTTTAGAACCAGTTTAATGAGACAAATGTACCCTATCACACTTTTCTACAATTTTTTTGAAATCAGGAGTGAGATTGCTTGTTAAGATTCTCATCACAGCCTGCAAGTTAATGTCTGTCAAAGAGCATCTATATTTACTCTTGTTAATCTTCATGTCTTGGCGGGCTGCAAAAAACTTTGTGGCGGGCCGCATGTGGCCCGCGGGCTGCAATTTGCCCACCCACCCCTGCAATAGCCTATTGTTGGGAGTGGGGTGTGTTAGCATGTGGTCTTTGCATGCTTTATAAACAGGGCAGCCAGCTCTGGATTTTGTCCTTGTAGTGTTCCTGAAATCACTGAATAAACTAGAGCTGATCACTGCAATGCGTCCAGAACCCAGTATTTAACAAAGTGACTGTTGTCTTCTGAGATAAATCATCCCAAATAAGAGCTGTGCAAGACCAGTCACAGAGAATAAGAACCTGTCCCTTCACTGCATATATACTTATTTAAATGAAGCTACTCATTCGACACAATGGCCTTGAACAGTACCACATTAATAAAGTTTAAAAAAAACCTAATAACCTGACTCCAGACTTGGACTCATTTATTTATTCATCTTATATCTTGCTATAGCTTGGGGCGGGCGAAAAACCTTTGCAGCAGCCCAAGTGGCCTTGTGTTCAATACCTGCTAGGAGCACTCTCCGTTTCTCTCCAGCAGGTATATTTACCCTCCCTTGAAGAAGTGGAAGAATCTATCATTCTCTTATATCTGAGTAAAGCACACATTCCAAAAGGCAATGTTCCAGTGTATCATTCACCCTGACTGACACAAACATAATCTATATGAGTAAGAAAGGATTGTGCATATAAATGGTGGAACCTCAAACAACTTACAGAGAATGTAGATCCAGCTGGTTAGCTGTGTTGGTCTGAAGCAGTAGAACAAATTTAGAGTCCAGTGGCACCTTTAAGACCAACAAAAGTTTATTCAAGGTATGAGCTTTCGCATGCAAGGCACACTTTTTCGCATACCATTTTTCAAATACCATTCCAGTGTATTTGAAAAAGTGTGCCTTGCACACAAAAGCTCATGAACCTTGAATAAACCTTTGTTGGTCTTAGAGGTGCCAATGGACTCTGAATTTGTTTTACAGAGAATGTGTTTGGAAAGGTATACATGATGGCAGGACCATGACGTGGGTGACTGGGTGAGAGATAGAATACACTTTACAAGGAACCAGAGGTCCTGAGGGGCCCAGTTTGGGATGCAAGTTTCTTATGATATGGCCTACCAATATTTTTCTATCAGTATTTCAGAAACGGACCTTTTTTCTTTCATGACTCATGAGACTGCCTCTCCCTATGAGGGAAACATGCACATCCTAGAGGCTTGCAGAGTTCAGACATCACTTTGTGTGAGGAGGTGTGTGTGCACACAAGTGAGTTTCCTCTGAATATTGACCTATATCAGGGGTTTCAAGGTCTCCTAAATGTAAGGTCCTTGGGGCACACATTACACAATGGGGCTAGTCTATTGGCCAGTCTTCTCCAAAATCTTTTCCTCTGAAGCAAAAAAAGGGAAAGTACCTTGAGGACCCAGAGGAAATTGGACCTTGAGTCTCCTGTAGCATCTGATTCATAGAGAAGCAAAGAATCCCAGCACACAGCGTCAACATAGGCAGACTGCTTCCCTGTGAAATTGCCTGGAGAAAAGCAGCTGATTTGGGAGCCTGAAATGGAAGGCAAGACAGACATGCAGCCGTTAACCTGAAACACGTTCCCCATTAGTCCCCAACCTACAGAAAAATGTTCTGAGGCAGTGCAAGGAAGTCAACTTTAGATGTTACTAATGGTGGGAGAGCAAGCAGTTATTTTTCTCTTCCTGCAACAGTTCCCAATAGTTCCCAACCCCAATGAGAGTGGTGCATACACATTTTTCTAGAGGGACAGTAGGGGGGCAGCCCACTAGGGAAATGGGGCAGTGCCCCACTCAGGCTGCCCTCAGGCGCCTCCTTAATGTCCTTATCAAACAGTCTAGGGGGTTGCAGCCTGCCAGCCGAGTCAGTCCCTGCCTCATCCTTGCTTAACTCAGCCCTCTAAGAAAGCAAGTCCCACCCTACAAAGGCGTGGGGGGGGGGTTTCTTCACCTTTAAGCTGGGACCCTCCACACCAGTACATTAGTTCATTGGGCAGGGAGCCATCCCTAGGGTTCCCTCTAGGGTTGCCAGGTCTGGTTTGGAAAATACCTGGAGACTTTGGGGGTGGATCTAAGAGAGGGTGGGGTTTGGGGTGGGGAGGGGAGGGGCCTCAGCATGGTATAATGCCATACAGTCCACCCTCCAAAGCAGCCATTTTCTCCAGGGGAGCTGATCTCTGTCAGCTGTGGGGTCAGTTGTAAAAATGGGAGCTCTCCAGGCCCCACCTAGTTCCCTCTTGAATCCCTGGTTGGAAAATGGATCCACTGACCAGCACTGTCCATCTTATTTCTTTCCCAGAGCGGAGGGAATAGAAGAAAAAAAACTGACCAGTCAAATACTCTCTTAGATGGAGAAATTTTATGGCCACCAAAGCCCCAGTGAAAAAGTGCACTGTCTTTTTAATACCTCCATCTTCTCACCTCCCTTTGGAATCAGGCCTATACAACAGTATAAATCCATCCAGGATTTTAAACAGGAAACTGGTGCTCCTTTCACTCCATCTCTCTCCAAGCCCAGAAGGCAGCCATTTTCTTTTAGTAAGAAGGGAAGCCTGAAGAGGAGCATCCCCTGGCGGGGGAATGTTGGGGGGAGGTAGGCTTGCCAGATCCCGGCTGGGAAACTCCTGGAGATTTGAGGAAGGAGCCTGGAGATGACTGGGACTTCAGTGGGGTACCATGCCATAGAGCCAACTCTCCAAAGCATCCCTTTTCTCCAGGGGAACTGATCTCTGTAGTCTGGAGATGAACTGTAATTCCAGGGGATCCCCAGCTCCTACCTGGAGGATGGCAACCCTAGGTGTGTCACGATGAAATCTGGAAGCGTCTTTTTTAGTGCATGTGGGGGATAGTGGCTTTCAGCCTTCTCCCTGGTACTTGGAGAAGAAGGGTTATGGATGGTAAATTCTTTAGTAACTCAGTTGTTGAACACACCTATTCAAGGGAGAAGGCTGGAGCCTTCTGATACAGACTTACTTGCCCACCCACACCTCTTTGAGGCCGCAGTCCTATACACACTTCACTTGCTTGAGAGAGAATCCTACTGGATACAGAATGACTTGCTTCTAGTTAAACATACATAGGATTGCACTATTAGTGGTAACTTAATGGCACTCTGCACATGGTCTCAGTCGTTTTCTTTCCAAAACTTTCACAAAATAATTAAGATGTGTAGCCCTGTTCGTCTGTCTGTAGCAGAAGAAAACAGCAAGAGTCCAATAGTACCTTAAAGACTAACAAACTATGTGCAGCAGGGAAGCTTTCAGGAGTCACTGCTCACTTCTTCGGATACAGCTAGAATTGGAGTCATCTGTCCTATCAAGACTTGGAAATGTTAAGACCTGAAAGCAAAGAGGCTGCGATTCCTGACAGTCTCTTTTCTAGAACCAGTGAGGCTTAATCTGGTTTGGGCTGGTTGTATGGGATTGCTGTGTGATAAGGGAATGCCTTCAACTTCACATGTATCCAAAAACCTCCTTGCTTTGTTTTATTTTACGATATAGAAAATTAATTATTGAGCTGGAGTTTTTGGTGAATTATGAATCGGTGTGAGACCTGCTGTGCACAGATCCTTCTTAGTCTCAGAAACCTTCCTTTTCTGATTAGTGAGTTTTAGGAGGAGGGCAGGGTTGCCAGGAAACACCTGGAGATCTTTCCGCTTTTATAACGGCTCTCCAGACAACAAAGATCAGTTCCCCTGGGGCCGTTTCAGGCGGTGAAAATGCTGTGGGGAGGGAAGTCTGAAGCCTCTACCATCCCCTGTGCCCCATTTGTAGGCAGAGAGCTTTTTAAAAGTGACAGGCTGGGAATCTCTGTCCCGCCACATGGGTTAAGCATTAAGAAACTACTGCAGTGCTTAAATGTTTTAGTATAATTACAAGTTGAAGGGGGACAAAAGCAGAATTAATAGGCTCTGGCTCCACCTACTGTTTGCTGCTCTGCCCCACCAGCCCCAGGGGGAACCAGGAAGGAACAGAAGAACGCAGTACTTTCAGGCCCCTTTAAGCCCTGAGAGAACCAGCAAGGCTAAAAGGAGGACAAAAGAGCCATCCTCTGTTTCCGCGTGGTGCTGCTAGCAGCTGTTTCCAATATAAGACGGGGGATTGTCCCAGAGGTCTCTGCTACACCAGAACCCCTCACCACCTGGTTGCCACAGCCATGTGGGATGACTGAAAGCAGCCTCTACGCGGTGTGCAAAATGCACGCATTGGCTGAGATGAACCATGTGGTACCAATGAAGCATCAAGTTTTTATTCATGGGTTTTTCTTTAAAAGTTCTGAGTCTAAACTCAGCCATTTTATCAGCTGTTTTAAAGAACATACACTTTTGCAGATGATGTGACAGCTCATGCAGTATGATAGCTAGAGTTTTATGTGGACACAAGAATCCTACACCCACACTTTTCAGCTTTATTATGAGTGTGTGTGTATGTAAAATGCCACCAAGTCACAGCCGCCTTATGGTGACACCTCATGGAGTCTTCTAGCCAACAGGTGTACAGGGCTGATTTGCTATTGCCTGCCTCTGCATAGCAACCCTGGACTTCCTTGGTGGCCTCCCCTCCAAATGCTAACCAGGGCTGACCCTGCTTAGCTGCTGAGGTCTGATGAGACTGGGCTAGCTTGGCTATCCAGGTCGTGGCTCAATAGGATAATACCAGTGCTCTAATTGGAAATCTTTGAACACAATGAGCTCTACCTTTTTGTTTAGGCCTGTTTTTAGCTGTTTTTAAAACTCATTCCTCCTCTACATTTTCATTACTTTTTCTTCCCCCTCCATCACAGTTGACAAAGTGGCATCCCTCTACTCTTAACAGCGCCACAAAAATACCAGTCACTAACTACTGTGCACAGTTTTAGCTCTGTACTCAAACTCAAACCCTTAAGAAACCCCAAAGGTACCTTCAGAATCAGGACAAGCCAGCACAAACGTTTTGTTTATTCCCTCTGGATCCCCCCCCCCCTCGATTGTGCAGGCGTTCTCTCTCCTAACGAAAAATTCCTGAGGCCGGCCGGTAATAGCATTCACTCGGCCTCAGCTCAGCTCAGCCAGAAACATGCAAGGCCACAGACACATCAGCCCACATTCACACAAACTAAGGGGTGGTCGTTGCAGATACTGACAGATGTGGTTGCTGCTGCTCCATCTCGCTGTTCTCTCATTTTGACCCTTCATGGGTTCTGCTGTTTGGGCCGCATCAAAGGGATTAAGAGAAACATCACATCTCATTGTGCGGGCTATGTAACTGTCCCCACACTGAGATCCATGCGACTTAACAGTGCTTAACATCAGGAAGGCTGTACTGCTGAGCTTTGTATGAATCCAAGATAAACTCAACAGACAAATGTTTGGCTCTGATTGCACTGGGGTCCTACTTTCAAACTACACCTTGAGTCCTAAAAATGGGGTAGGCTGAACATTACCATAGCATACAGTCTTTATTGACAAGAGCAGAAACAAATAAATCACACATTTTGCTAACAAGTTTGCCATTTCGTCTCAAATATGGAGAGCAAAAATTTCACGTTTGAATGAAATTCAAATTTTTGAATATTTTCGAGTTGGAAATTTGAAATCTTTGGGCTTGCTGACATCTCTTGGTGGTTTTTGGCAGGCATCGGATATGAAATCACACAAGCTGCCAATAATAACATACTTTTGCATGTCATCCATCAGTCATCGTAGAATGTTACGTACACATATGGGTATCAAATATTTGATAGATATCCAGCAAGTATTTGAGCACTCATAGAACATTGGGAAACTTGACAGCAAAATGCACCAAGAATTATTCTGACTTGAGACATGGCAATAGAGCAGGGCGGATCAGACATTCTCACTGTTTTGTCAAAAGATGGAGAAGACAGGTTAAAAACTGAATGGTTTATCTAGCAACTCAATACGAATAGAGGGATTAAAAAAAATCAAACTAACATACCAGTGGAAAATTCCCGTGCAAACGCCAGGGACACCAGGAAGAGCGGTAAGCCCACTGTGACAAACTTCACAATACGGTCACACGATAACTCCAAGCGAAGTCCTTTTGCCCTGGAACCTTTAGGATCCGGAAGCAAAGCATCTGAGAGCATGTACTCGCCAGCGGTGTGTGCGATAGACATGATTGCCTGGGAAGGTTTGAGCTCCGAGAAGTGAAGAGGGAAATGCTATTGCAGTTTGCTCTTGAACAGCATCTAAGCAACAGTCACTTTGATCTTGTTTTGTCAAACTGAAAGCTTCATTTGTAGGGCATTAAGTACTGGACAGTTGTAAAATAACAGCTTTGGCAAAATAACAGCTTTGGCTGTTTGCTAAACCAAATTATAATGACAAGGCAGCCTTTCCCCTGCAAGACAATCATTGCCATTGGTCCCAGAAATAGAGCAGCATGCAGAGTGGCACTGTGATTGCTGGGCACACCGTGTTCCTTGGCCTGCCACAGGCATAGTGAGGCGAGGCTGGGCCTTTGTGGCTTTACATCCCTCTTTCATAAGCACATGTATTTCAAGCAGCCTGTTGTAAGGGGTGTGGTTTTGTGTGTACCTCCAGGAATTCAGGAGAGTGGGCTTGGGGGAGAGCTGGTAAATGGGGAATCATCGGCCTAGCTCTCATACGCAGAGGGAGGGGCACACTTGGAACCCAACACAGGGATGCAGAGAATATTTTTAGCCAGATGGTTTCCCCCTACTGCTTGTGGTGGGATTGGAAAAGCTTTTTCCATACTTGGTTATCAAGATGTTTCAGTTTCAGGGGGGTAGCCATGCTGGTCTGCAGTAGAAGAGCTAGATTTGCACCTAGTAGCATCTTCAGAGCCCAACAAAATTTTTGGGGTATAAGCTTTTCAGTCTCAAAGCTTCTTTTCTCACATAGGGAACTCTGACTCTCAAAAGATCACACCCTCAAAATTTTGTAAGAAATTCCAAGTAGATAAATAGGTACTGCTTCGGTGGAAAGGTAATAGTGTTCCGTGCGCCTCAGTGTTTAGTCATGCTGGTCATGTGACCACAGAGAAGTCTTCAGACAGCGGTGGCTCTTTGGCTTGGAAACGGAGATGAGCACTGCCCCCTAGAGTCGGATTCGACTAGCTTTCAAGCAAAGGAAACCTTTATCCTTACTTAGAATGCTACTGGACTCTAATCAAGACCTGTTTCATTTGCTCTAGGTCTTTACTAGAAAATCTAATGAAGGTTAGCAGGAAACAGTTCAGAGGTGGAGAACACGTTTGCAGTAAGGACACTCACAAACCAGGGCTGGCCCAATCATATTGTTGAATTAGGTGGCTGCCTAGGTGCCAAAGTAGACAGAAGTGGATTTCTTTATTAAAGATATAACTTATTAATATGTTGCCATTCATAAATCCTCTTATAAATGAATGTATCAAACATTTTGCTTGTAGATCAGTGCATGTTACTATGTCAGTAATTGTAGAATGTGGCACCATACACAGTATTTACATTGTAGAATGTGGCAGTATATGCAAATACAGTGAAAAGGTGTCGCTGCATAATTTCAAAGGACTGCTGTCTGGGAATGTGGTTTGGCAGCTCAGTCGTTCTCAGAGGCCGTGTTGGCCAGCCATACAGCTGAGTCTGTATTACTTGCCACGTGACGAGCTGAGATCCCAAAAAATTCATTCTAGACTCATTTTTTCTCTATACTGAATGGGGGGGAGGGTAAATATAGTCTGCCTAGGGTACCAAAAAACCTTTGGGCCAGCCCTGACACAAAGTTCTTTACTGCTGTTATTTCTCCGCTGGATTTGATTCATCCATTCACCAGCATGACACAGCCAAACAGGCAAGACCGTGCATATGTTTTACTTCCCTCATTTCACCTACAGATTGAAGCAAACTATTTATTCCAATACATACTACTGGGAACAGTGTATGGCTGCGATGTCCGGTCAGCCTCACGTCAAATGTCGTATAAAATAGCAAAGAAATACGTATTTTCCAGCAACAAAAAATTCTAGAGAGAAGACTGTATGAGTCCCTGGTTCGCATCGCAGTCCTGTAATATTGCTTGAGGTTGCAACGGCACTCCACCCAAAGCAAGAAACATCTTAACCTTCTCTCTTTGACATCAAAGGTATCACCCCAGGTAACCTCTGAAACTGCATACAGATGTCTCTGATTAAAAGATGCATCAGCTCAGCACTTGCAGTCCCCACAGTTGGGAGTTCCTGCCTGTAATGGCCCATACAACCAAGAGACAGACCAATGGCAAGCACAGACCAATCAGTCTGCACAGCAGCCTCCTGGCAACACACAGTGAGCACATGCTATTTCCTGGGGCGATTCCTGCTCTGTATTGCAAAGCGAAACTGGAAAGCACCTAAAACCATGCAGAGAGATCTGCACCAACCCTGACTTCTAAGGCCATCTTTGCCATTCATCCTAGTGCCCCTCTGAATCTTTCTCCCACATAGAATTCAGTCCCATTGATCTCCTTCCTGCACGTGGGAAGATTGCGCATTTTTAAAAGGCTTGAACTAGATCATGCCTAGTTTATACAGGTGAAAGGTGAGACTTCTTAAGATGCGGAAGTCTTTGTTCAGTACCATACCAGCAGCTAACGCCCCACGGTCCTATACGGTTCTTTTTCTAGAAAAGCATATGTACATATCCTTGACTATTTCTACTAGTGGCCAAAATTCTGGAAACTGTCACGAGGAAGGTGGCTCATGCTTCCTAGTACTAAATGTTTTCACTCTGCCAGTGATTCAGCTGCACTGTCTGTGCCAAAGAGATTTTCCTAGCTTGTGACAGTCCCACCCATATGTGCCTCACTACAATTCATACCACAACAAAACAAAAGCAATACAGGTTTGCAGGAAGGTGCTCGCAAAGCACACACAACATGGCTGTAAGTGTAAGGTTACAGTGGTGCTGCATTTCATCTTCGTTGCTCATGTCTAGCAAATGACAAACAGGATTGGGACTTAAGAGAATGTGGGCAGTGTGGAATTTTATTTTGAGTTTTTAATGTTTTATGGCACCAAGTCTGTGAGAAAACACAATAACGAAGTAATGGTGGGAGATGGCAGCTGTCAGTGAAGGGCCTTGCTGAATTAAAAGTCCCTTCGTCCAAGGTTTAATTGAGTTATTCCATGTATAGTGCAAATCAGCAGATATGGCGGTACACTGTACTTTCAATATGAGAGAGCCACACTCCCCCCACCAAGACCACATGTATATATTTTAAGGATCCACAGCCAACTGTGCTTGTCCACAGTAATGCAGCCACAAAAGCAAAATCCTTTTGCACACTACAAGCAATATTGTTGGCACGCAACAGAGGCTAAATCCAGCCACCTATAAAACAGCCTCAATTTAAAAAAAAGTAATAGCTCAGGTTGCATTTAGATCAGAGAGCAGGAGACCCATGACTGAACCCTTCAGTTATTTGAAGTAACCAGCAGCCCTGTGGAAAAGGGGGGAGGACTGGTACTGGGGAAAAGTAGCATTCCAATGCAAACCCACTGCTTGGAATTGCTATGCATGGCAAATATGGCAAATAGCAGCATGGGGGGGGGGGATTTGAATCAGAAAAATGGTTTCGGCAAAGGGATTAAGCCCCTCCTTGCTAACACCCAGCCCCACCTGAATCAACTGTTGCCTGGCTGCCTGAAACCTTCCCTCTTCAGTAGCAGGACAGAGCATTTATTGAGCCTCACAGGTAATGGACCTATTGGCTTAGAGCAGGGGTACCCAATCTTTTCGAGCCTGCAGACATGTTTGGAATTCTGCCACAGGATGGTGGGCTCAGGAAAAAAATGGCTGCTACAGGAGGCGGAACTAGACACAAAATGACTGCCCCAACTTAACTTCAGTAACACAGTGTGGTAGCAGCAGATGCCAAAGTAACATTTTAAAAAATCTGCACAGCCAGATAAATCTCCAGTAGTCGATCAGAAGTCCTGCTAGGCAACAGCCCTACTAGGCCCACCTACTTCCTAAAAACACTTGGCTGTGCCAGAAAAGGTGTTGACAGGCACCGTGTTGGGGACCCCGGGCTTGGAGGGGCACAAGTTGTGCAGTGCTGCATTAGGAGCACTGGTGGTGCAGAGTGCCCTCAAGTTGCAGTGACTTACAGCAACCCTGCAGGGTTTTGCAAGGCAAGAGACGAACAGAGGTGGTTCGCCGTTGCCTGCCCCTGCGTAACTTCCTTGGTGGTCTCTCGTCCAAGTACTAACCAGGGTTGACTCTGCTTAGCACCTGAAATCTGATGAGATTGGGCTATTCAGGCTGGGCCATCCACGGCAGGGCATTAAGAGCATTACAGCTAATTAAAAATCAGGCTGCCCTTCTGTTCCTGCCAGTTGTGGGGGGAGGAGAGTTTCATTATTGCACATATGAAAGACAGTTAGCTTAAGGCTCGGGGAAGAGGCTGGAAATAAGCTTGGGAATCCTTTCAGCAACAATACAGGATTCCAGACTCTCTCTCTCTCTCTGCCTCGATTAGATTACACCCACTCAGCACACGCCAGGTTATTTATTCAAAAGAATAATCAGTTTGAAGTGGGCTGGGTTTCATATGCCTCCTGACTTGCACTCACAATGCATCTGACAGTCGTTTTGATACTGGAAGCACGTGAATCTTCAAATGAGTTGGCCTTGTCAACAGTCCAAACTCCAGGCCTTGAAATTGCCACTTCCATTCTCCCCAAGCTGGGTCCCAAGATTCTCCAGCTGGCTGCTTGCTTTGAAAGAGGAGACTCTCTCCTGCTCCACATTTGGCTGCCTCAGGGTCTCAGCAGCTTTGCAGCTTGTGGAACGCATGTTACGAGAATGTCCGGCAAGGCCATTTTCCCAATAAAGGCTTTGCTCACTCTTTCTCCGCCTCTGGAAACTCCAGTTTCAAGCGTTTTAAGGAGCGAGAGAAGAAGCGGGGTGGTCCGCAGACTATATGGATTTTCTTCTCCTCCTCATCTCCCTTGGGCAGGGTCAGCTCACAAGCATGTAGGTGGAGGGGGAGGTGACGGACTTTGGGCTGTTCCAGACCCAGTCTCTTCAGTGCCTTACCAGGAAGCTTCTGTTTCAGAATGTGAAGCAAAAGAGAGTGGTGAATTAACATCAATTTCAAGTACCTTCAATGGCATAAAACATGATAAAATACAAGGATGGTCTTACATAGATAAAAGTCAAAATGGGAGTGGTGCTGTCCAGATAAAACAACAAAACAATATCAAAAAAATAACAACAGATGGGGGCAAAATTAATCAAACATTCTCTGTCCTAGCCTTAGAAACGTGATTCCCCGTACGCAACACAATAGCCAAATAGCCACAAGTTCAGTCAGTTTGATGGATTTGTCAGCGAGTAAATATTGTTCATTTTTTTCTGGGGAGCCAGTAAAGTTGGAAATAACAGGATCGAGAAGTTGCTGGCGAAGCTTACGATGCATGGGACAGCGAAGGAGAATATGAGAAATTGCGTCAGGTTCCAGTGAACAGTAGTTGCATAAACTTTTCTCAAAAGGTATATTGTGATATCCACCTGAAAGAGCAGCTGAAGGAAAAATATTCAGTCTCATGAGCATAAAAGCCCGATGCTGTCGGAGATTAGTGATATTTTGCATGTAAGCAGCTCCTTGCCCTGGGGTGGGCAACAGGCCATAAAAATAAGGAGAGCAAGTCATGTTAATTCCCGCAGCAATGGTCTGGCTCTCTATGTCCCAAATTCTCTGACGGATAATGTGAATTAGCTGAATAGCCATCATTAGGTCTCTTTTAAAGGCATGAGAAGAAAGAGCCTTGCTGGAACTGACCCAACTGTCCCTTGTCATGTTTCCCACAATGGCCAAGCAGATACCGATGGGAAGCCCCCAAGTGAAGTACGACAGCAACAGCTTTCCCCACAACTGCTTCCCTAGTATCCTGCCTCCAAATGGGGAAGTTTCCTTTCGCCATCATTGTCGATAGCCACCGAGCCACTTATCCTCCATGAATTTGTCTAGTCTCTTTTAAAAGCTATCCAGGCAGTGATGTTGCTATGAAATAAGGCTAATTGAGTATATTTATTTAATCAAATATTTCCATCCCACTTCTCTCTCCAATGGGGACCCAAAGCAGCTTGCGAAATATATATACATCCCATCCTGGGCTAGCTCTGCCATGCAGAAAGCCTTTTCATGTTGGATCTCCAGTTATACTTCATTCAATAAAAGGTAACTTTCAGTTATATTGGACTGTAAAGACATTACGGGGGAATCAGAAAAGCAGAAAATCTCAAATGCTGCATTTGCTGTGATCCTAATGTGGCTGTAGATAGGAAACTGAGGAAGCCATGAACAGTTTCCAGATGCACCTCTAGACACAAATTTTGTAGTTAGACAGGATGTGTTTTGAAATGGACCACAATGTATCCTTGGCTCAGAGTCCATAAGTTTAGGGAATTACTGACATTACGCTCTTTTGTACACGACCAAACAGATCCTCGAATGGAACAGAACAGCAGGACGTGAACATGCCAGCCAGCATTCTAGAATTTCAGGCCATGAATTACCCACACCTCCACACCATCAATGGCTCTTCTCATCATGCATATCTTACCTGTGGTGCCAACTTGCTCCAGTGCGAGTATTTGTGGTCCCCAAGGACTGGACAGCCCAAGCCATAAGCCAAGTGGACTCTGAGCTGGTGTTTCACTCCTGTGTATCGAGCAAAAGGGAAAGGTGAGGGAAATCATTTTTAGAAAGCCACATCTTGGGTATAACAGCAAAGCATATCTGCCTTATCATTTCTTGGCAACTGGCTCCATATATGGTCACTTCTTGGCAACTGGCTCCATATATGGTCGTTTCTCGGCAACTGGCTTCATATACTGACTACCTCTAGAGGAGGGGCCCCAAACTGTTTTGAGCCTGCAGGCATCTTTGGAATTCTGAAACAGGGTGGTGGGTGCAACTACAAAATGGCTGCCGCAGGAGGCATAGCCAACTACAAAATGTCAAGGAATTTGGTTATGCAGAATTCAAACAGTAACTTCAACATTTCAGACAGAGGCTGTGTTTAACCGATGCCTTTTAAAATTAACATAATGTTTAAAAATATTTTCTTGCATACACACAAGAGTAATTGAGTGAAGTTCCTAGAGCTGTTGTGGCAGCTGTTGATGAGGCAATGCCTAAAATATCTGCACAGCCAATGAGATCTCTGATGGTGAATCAGAAGCTCTGCTGGGCAGAAGCCCTACCTGGCCCTGCCCACTTTCTAAGAACATTTGGCAGGCATCAGGGAAGGCATTGGTGGGTGCCATGGTGCCACCACGCTGGGGGCCTCCTGCTCTAGAGAGAAGGCAGCTGACCCAGTCAGGTGTCAATCCTGAGAGAGGAAAGCAGGCAATCAAAAAGGCACAGTATACCTACTGGAGCAAAACACACACTCCAGAATCAACCAGAAAGTTTCAAGCTGATCGCATTTCTGTATTAGTAACACGGCACAAGCAGCAGCTGCTGAGAAAAATCATCAGGCTCCCAGAAACCCAGTAGATCAGCAGAATGTAACCAAAGGCCACTTGACCCAGAACAATTATTGAATTTTTGGGTGCTTTTTACAGAAACAGTACAGAAGTCACCCACCCAAAGCGCAATCAACGCAAGGCTTTACCTGTGACTGGCTGGAGTTCAAGGAGGGAACAAGAAGAAGCGCTACTCAGAACTCGGTAGCGGGTCACTGCCTCCTGGGCATCTCTATGCCGGCGTACTTTGAATGTTTTCCCATCCTCGTGGGAAATGCGATAGTTTGGAGCAAGTGTCATCTACGGTGAAGAAAGAGAACTAGATTAATCAGAATGCAACTACTCAGAAACTGCCTCCCACAGCCAATAATGTTTGAGTTAGGCATGGTCACAACAGATAGACTGCAGACAGGAGGATAAGAACGGGGAGTTCTTCAGCCTGGATATACAGCCCCATCCACACTCCCCTGGCATCAAGTAACTTGGGCGGAGCTTGTTAACAGACCTTGTGACTTTGGACAATGAAACCGATGTACCTGACTTGAGAGTATGGTGCTGTATGACATCCACACTGGGGACAAGTCTCACCTTGGAGACACCTGCTCCCCCATGCAACATCAAGGGCAACACTGTCCACCACTGGCACAGTTCTAGTAGTCCAACCAGAAAGTGATACGATGGACTGAAAAGCACTCCAAAGTGATACAGGGTTTTCTGGATTTGGGAAAGCTGGAGCAATAAATGTATGTTGAAGTGCTTAGGAACAAAAGGGACGTATCGGAAATCCCGGCTAAAACAAGCAAGAGGCTGCTGATGGGAACCCAACTCACCTTGTAGTGCGGCTGGTGGCTCACCACTTCTTTCTCAATAATGGGAATCTCCACTACCCCATCTGTTGACTCTGGTGCTCCAACGCAGATTGCCCTGGCAAGATAACAGACGGTGAAATTTCTCAGCCCGCTGCTGTAATGTCAGGCTCTCCTCGTAAGAGGAACAAGTGATCTAGGATTTTGCTCTCAACTGGCAATGTACCAAAAATGGCCACATCTTATTTATTATTAATTTGTTTAAAGCACTTTTATGTCGCCTCTCCACCCAATCGGGCACTGAACATAAAAACGTTTACACAATTAAAAATCAAGTTATAAATTCCAAAATTTATTTTAAGACACAAAAGCTCATGGCTGACTGAATACACACATGAAACTGCCTTATACTGAATCCGGCCATCAAGGTCAGTGTTGTCCACTAGACTGACGACAGCTCTCCAGGGTCTCAGGCGGAGGTCTTTCGCATCACCTACTACCTAATCCTTTTAACTGGAGATGCTGGGGACTGAACCTCGGTCTTTTCTCATGCAAAGCAGAATATCGGAGCTTCTCAAATGCAAAACTAGCAGAACGCCACTACAATTTCCCATACCAATATTTCTTTTCCACTTGTCGGGTTCTGAACAGCTCCTGGATTCTATGTGCGGTCTCCTGGTCCCGCGCCAGCACCATCACACCCGTTGTCTCCTTGTCCAGCCGGTGACAGAGGTGCAGGGGTTCGGTTTTCATGCCATCCAACATCTTTGCCAGGATTGGCAGCACATCTGTGATACAACTCTTAATCCCAGGACCACCTCGGAGGGAAAAACAGAAACCGTCCTTGTCACGCACTTTTCAAAAGAGATTTTGAATCAGTGGCTGCAGGAAACTTGCCTCCTGCTGCCGGAAAGTGCTCAGTTCCAAGTGCCCAGTGATTATAGTAGTGATGGGAAGACCACTCAGCCTACGAGCCGAAGGATCAATGGTCACTGGAAGGCTATCCCAGTAAGACTATTTGCAAAAATATGCAAATACCGTAACTACTTTCCACCCTGTTCCGGCATTTTCAGACTGATCTCCTGCCTCTACCTTATCCTTTCATTACCTTGTGTCTTTTAACTGATAAGCTTAAGGTCTTATTTTCCTTTACATATAGCAAAAACCACCAGCACTGTGAACTGAGTTTCAAATTACATGAGCCACTTGCCTGTCCTGAAAAACATGATAAAATATACACGTGCTCCTGGAAAGTACTGAAATATCACCGAGTGTGTGTGTGGTGTGTGTGTGGGGGGGAATGTTTGGTTTCCCAACCCCCCTTCTCTAGAACATGGATTCTCTCACAGTTCAACTAAGCTCTGTGGAGAGATTCCAGACAGGTGGCTGTGTAAGTCTGATGCAGCAGAAATAAACAGGGGTCTTGTGGCTACTTAAAGATAAACCTGCTAGCTGTGGTTCCAATGCCAAGGCAATCAGTGCAAAAAACAACAGTGACATCTGGGGAAATACAACAGAGGGCTTTGTGTTTCGTCTCCCTTTTGTTTCTTGTCTGGTAGGGAAGATATCAAAGGCTAGGGAGTGGCTCTTTCTTCACTGCGGAGACAACAGCATGCTAAGGTTACGGCATCCAAGGTGATCACACTGACCAACTTTTGTAGCTAATGACGAGGAAGAGCGAAAACAAATGAAGCAGCGGTCAGTCAACACCTTCTGAATTATTATCTGGAAAACCAATCTGGGTGGCATACAGAACATAGATATGAGGTAGTCATTACCTTGGGGATGCTTAATCTAGTTATGTGATCTCAGTGGTAGGAAGGCCAAGAACTATCTGTGCTAGATTAATCCAACAGGCTGTTTAGCTCCCAGCAGTAACCTGCCAGGAAGCTGCCTTACACAGAGCCAGACTGTTGGTCCATCAAGGCTGCTTGCCTGTTGTGATCTGCTTGTAGCTTGCCAGCTTCCCAAGAGCAGTTTGTGGTGCTCCTCAAGTGCTGATGCAGAGCCAGCCAGCTGTGGCCCTGGCTCCATCAGCTGTTCAGTGCTAAAGGCAGAGACTTCCCCCCCATCAGCACTGTACAGCTGATGGAGCCAGGACATACCTCCAGCTCAGTTTCCTGTCAGCAATGCACAGCTAATGGAGCCACCCATCTCTGGTTTCCCACTGTTGCTTCCCAGCATGCATGGCTTTCTTGTTGTGGTTGCTGAAACATGCTGCAACAGTGGTCAAGGAGAAAGCGAGCGCTGACAAGGAGGAGTGCCTGATTATGTCCCCAGTTTTCAGTTAGATAAGAGCAGACCACTGATCTAGCAGTATCCCAAAAGTAAGGAGAGAACTAATCTACTCTGATGGGCAACTGCTCTCAAGAAAAGGTCTTCCTCATTGCCTACTACCTGATTTTTTTACCTGGAGACAGCAGGGACTGAACCTAGGACCTTCTGCACTTGAAGCACTAAGCCATAGGCCCACCCAACAATGCAGAGCATCTCCTGTTGCATGCCCTCAGTCTGATAATCAGAGCTCTCTGCACAACAACAGCAGCTGTATCACTGTGATCCAACTCCACAGAATGAATCTATATTTAATGTGTAGAACAACCAGTGCAGATCTCTGAAACAGGCAAGGCAAAGATTCGTGCACAAGCTTTTATCACACCATAAGAACATAAGAGAAGCCAATGTTGGATCAGGCCAGTGGCCCATCCAGTCCAACACGCTGTCACACAGTGGCCAAAAACACCAGGTGCCCTCAGAAGGTCCAGCAGTGGGGGCAGGAAGCCCTCCCACTATTGCCCCCCCCCAAACACCAAGAATACAGAGCATCACTTGCCCCAGACGGAGAGTTCCTATCTATACTTTGTGGCTAACAGCCACTGATGGACTTCTGTTCCATATGTTTACCTAATTCCCTCTTGAAGCCATCCATGCTTGTAGCCGCCACCACCTCCTGTGGCAGTGAATTCCATGTGTTAACCACTCTTTGGGTGAAGAAGTACATCACAGGCCTGATGCTCAAGCAGCACAGAGATCAACATCTGTATGGTTAGGATGACCCTCTAGAATAACCAGCCTGCTGAAGACAGCTTTGACTGGCATCATAATGGGGAGTGCCTCCCTCCCTGGGAAAAGGCAGTTTCAATCAAGGGCAAACTATGACCACCTGCTCTGCCCCCTCCCCACCCTCCAGGAAGCTGTCTGCTGGAAGGGAGTATCTGCCAGGAGAAAATACTGGTTTTATCAAGGGCAGACCTCTCGTTGTCGTCCCCCCCCCCCCCAAAAAAAAACACTGATGACTAGTAGTTGTGTTGTTTGGTAACTTGTGCTTTGCAAATTTCATGTTTCTTTGTTACTGTAGGTGTAAGTTTTCTTTCCCTGGCTTCTAGTGGGAAAAAGATATTAAATGCTCAAATACATAAGGACACTGAAATAAATATTGTATTTTTCTCACCATGTACGGGAAGGCCGTATGGCTTATTAATCACCACAATCTCTTTATTCTGGAGCAGGATCCCATTTTTGAGTGCTTTGGCCAACACATTAGGATGAACCCGCTGTAGCTGTTGGCTGAGCTGAACGAGTTCGTGCACGCGTCTCTTTACGGGATCTTTCGGAACCTGTGTATAACCAGCGAGAAAAGGATACATAATTAAATCAATTCTTAGCTACCCTTTCCTGATATTTTATGTACAAGACAGAAAACAAGCATATACAAGGGAGTGATAACCTAAAAGGACTCTGCTTGAAAACTGTAAACTAGTGAATCCACAAACAGGGTATCAGAACTGCAGCATGGAAATGTGGTTTCAGATACTATTCTTGTACCACAGCAGGACAAGTCAATTGACAATGCAACCCTATGCAGTTACTTCATTTTAATAAGCTCATACTGGAATAACTATGCAGAATTGTACTGTAAAGTTTCTAGCTCAACGCTACATGGCAAAAGCATGCCATTCTCTTCCCCCACCATGAAAACACCTTGAAAAGAACTAACAGGCATACAGCCGTGACTCTGCATACTGTAGATACAGAGCTATATTTGAAGTGCTGATAATCAGACTTCTATCCTGGCTTTCTTCAAGGAGTTCAGTGCAGCATTCAGAATTCCCTCTTCAGTTTGATCCTTAAAACAATCCTCTTAAGTAGGTTGGGCTGAGAGTGTAACTGGCCCAATGCCACTTGTAAGCTTCACAGGCAAGTATTTGAACCTTCAACTTCTCAGTTATAGTTTGATAGTATAAACACAACACCACAGTATCCTACTGTAGGGCAACTCTCCCCCCCCCCCCCCCCAAGATGTCTTTAATCAAAAAAACACAAAGATTTTAAGTAAAGGAACCACAACAGTTAGAGTGTTGAACCAAGGCATGCAAGACCCAGGTTCAAATCCCTACTCTGCCATGGAAATTCACTGGGTGAGCTTCAGCTAGTTATTCAGGCTACCCTACTCACAGAGTGGCAGAAAGAAAAATGTGCCAGTGTGTCACAACCAACTCATGGCAATGCTACCCACCAAGCGTTCTAGGCAAGAGATGAGCAGAAGTGGTTTGCCATTGCCTTCCTCCATATAGCACCCCCAGTCTACAGATCATCAGACCATCAATTGCAGCATAAATGAATGCAGACGACTTTTAAGGAACACATAATGGGGTTAAGATGCTGAACTGCTGACCGGAAGGTTGGTAGTTCAGCAGTTCAAGACCTGAGTGCTGCATGACGGAGTGAGCTTTCGCCTCTGGCCCCAGCTCCTGCCAACCTAGCAGTTTGAAAGCAAAAAATTGCAAGTAGATAAATGGGTACTGCTTTGGTGGGAAGGTAACAGTGTTCCGTGCACCTTGGTGTCTAGTCATGTTGGCTACATGACCACAGAAAAACATCTTTGGTCAGCGCTGGATCTTTGGCTTGGAAACGGAGATGAGCATCACATTCCCTAGAGCCTAGGGTTGCCAAGTCCAGGCTGGAAAATACCTGGGGACTTTGGGGGTGGAGCCAGGAGAAGGTGGGGTTTGGGGAGGGGAGGGGCCTCAGCATGGTACAATGCCATAGAGTCCACCCTTCCAAGCAGCCATTTTCTCCAGGGTAGCTGATCTCTGTCAGCTGGAGATCAGTTGTAAAAGCAGGAGATCCCCAGGCCCCACCTGGAGGCTGACAACCCCACTACAGCCGGATTTGACTGGCCCTCGAGCAAGGGGAACCTTTACCTTAACCTTAACCTAATGGGGAAGAAGAGGAATTCAAGCAATGACCCTTGGTATAAGAACCAAGATGCAAAAGCTCCCTTATTTTCATGTGTGAAATGGAATTAACTGCATGTTTGGCACCAAAAAAACATAGTTAAAATCCATTTTTAAAAGATGAATGTACTGCAAGCTTTCAATACAGGACTGAAGGAGGGGAAGCTGCGGCTGTTACCTTTGCTTCCCTCTAACCACAGCAGTAGCCCTTGCTATCGTAAACGTGATTTTAGAGGGTGCACGTCTGCATTGGGATTGCAGTTTTGCAAACTTTCGAAATCCCATGGAGGAAAGAAGCAGCGTTTCCAGAGTAGGCTGCATGGTGGGAAATGTAATCCCTATTTAGCTCAGTTACTTAGTTTCTGATGCATGTCGGGAGAATCAGATTCGTTGCCGACCAACCCTCAGTTACTAACGGACTCACTTCCCGTGCTGGCTTTTTCCCCTGCTCCCGCTTCTGTGCGCGTATTTTCTCCGCCAGCTGTTCCGCGGTGAGAGGGGCAGCCGCGCATTGGCTGTGAGAGAAAAGCCGTCCTCCGGGCTTCACCGTAAAGCGCCCGACGCACCACGCGACGCTTCCCGGAGCCGCCATCTTGCTTCGGAATCTTTGAAGCCGGGGACAAGGAGACGCTGGGAGGGCGTGGCCACGCTAGCTTTCCCCCTCTGTTCGTTCGCCTGCGGGTTACCAGCACGGCAAATCAGAAAAGAAGTAGGTGGGCCGTTGGAAGAAACGCGGCCAATGAACTCTATCACACGAGGAAGTCGAGCGACACTCTTTCTGCCCTCCAATGAGATTGTGGCACAAGACGCAGCGTCGTTTTGTATCTCGAGCAACGCCACTTCAAAGCGGTGGGTGGGACGAGAGAGCTAAAAGCCAATGATAGTGCTGGGGCGGGAGCGAGCCTGGGCAATAGGAAAGGCGGGTTCCCGGAGGGGGTGGAGCTAGCGATAGGCCGTGGCATTTTTCGGTTTAAACGGCCGTTGAGGGGGAGAGATGGCAGTTGGGGCGTGAGAGCACGGAAGAGCGGAGTAAGTGTGCGTGTCGCGAGTCTCCCCGGGAAGGTAGCATGGAGTCGCTGCTAGTCCTTGCCATGAGTAGCCGTCTCGTGTCAGGGCTCCCTTTCGAGCTCCTCAGTAAGGGATTTCCACAAACGCTTTTATCGCATCTCCTCCCCCCTTATTTATAAATCGCTATTCCATAAACTTGTTTTTCGTTGCTGTTTCTTGCCCCCGATGTCTGTAGTAGTCTGCGTGACCTTTCCTTCCCTTTTAATTTCACAACAACCCTGTGAGGTAGGCTAGGCTGAATGAAAATGGACGGCCCAAGGGCCCTCCCACGGGTTTCGTGACTGAGTGAGGATTCGAGCCCAAGTCTTTGCCCAGGCTGCGAGACCTTCAGTGTGATCTTTTGCAAAGTTACTTAGATTTAAACTCGCTGACGGGGGTTACTCTGTATAGCACTGTCGTGCAAGTGAATGTATTTAGCTAAATCACAGAAAACGAAAGATCCAGGTACATACTTGTTTGTAGTTAAACTATTTATGTGTTGCCTGTCTCCTTTAAAGAGCTGCAGCCATGATTATAAAATGACAAACCTCAGAAAATTAAAACACAACTTACAATGATGAAATCCACAGTCCATGTCAGAATAGGAATTTAGTTTTAAATGTTCAGCTATCAGAATGTATCCTTTCTGGAGGGAAAAACCCAGGCTATAGGTTTGGACAAACTATACTGTTTGTCTTTTTCCTCTAGTCTGTATACAGAATTCTGCATCCTAACTATGTAAGCTAAGTGACAGAGACGAGGTTAAGCTTGTTCGTTAAGGCTCCAAATCTTAAGCTTATTTAACATGGTTAGTGGTGTTTGTTCATGTCTGTGCCACCTGCCCTGTTTATTTCCTGAAATTTCTTCTGCTTTTCCACCTAAAAGTGGGTTATGGCAACTAAATTAAATTAGGTGTTAGTTAAAAAAATGTTTTTTGAAGTCTTGGATGGGGGCTTCTCTGTCTTCTGGTGTTGGCAGTTCACGTTTATGTCTCATTTTTCTTCCATTACAAGATCCAAGTCAGTGTACATAGGATTTCTGTAAGGTCTCTCATCCAAGCCACTAAAGTTGTCTCTTTCAGACCAGTGTTCCCTCTAAGCTGAGTTAGTGTGAGCTAGTTCACAGCTTTTTAGCCTCCGCCTCACACATTTTTGTCTTAGCTCAGGAAGGAGGGCTCCAGAGCAAACTAATCTATGCAGTCGCCAAATGGCTCGCTCACAACTTTAATGGCAGTAGCTCACAAAGTAGAATTTTTGCTCACAAGACTCCACAGCTTAAAGGGAGCATTGCTTCAGACCATATGCTATTGTTCCCCACATGCAACAGTATTAAGTTGTGTAACACCTTACAGTCAGGGATTGATCAGTACTGCCTGCGCTATGCTTTAAGGCACCAATAGTCTAGTACAAATAATAGCATGCAGTGTTCCTATGAACTCAAGGACTTATTTTTGAGTAAATGTTCATGCTGCTTGTCCCACAAAATTAGGGCAAAAAAGCAATGGCTTTTATGTTGCAGCATTAGACACACAGCAGCAAGCCTAATTACTCGTGAGTAAATTTAGTGGGATTTAATGCCAGATTAAAGGGCTGTATGCATACACACCTGTAAATGATGCCTACTGAATACAGTAGGCATATAGGCGGGTAACTACCATAATGCAAAATCTATTTGGGAACTGAAAAAGAATAATATACTGCAGTGTGCTACACTTAAGCAGAGGGAGAGATATGTGATTATAGTGGTACCACAAATAATATAAACTTGAATTTCAAACACAGGCCATGCTATTTTTGTGATTTTATTATTAAGAGTGAACATTTACAAAAGTAAATCTTGAATGTCTACTCTGTGTTTATTCCATTAGAATATGCTTGGTTCTATCGGTTGTCTCTTTATCAATAGCGTGTCTATAACAGAAAACTACTTTCTTTCCTTTTGCTTCCCTAGTATAGCCGCAGCAGTGGATTTAGTTAATCTTGGATTTGTTTTCTGCAGCGTTTTTGTACCCAACATCTTTTATTGTTTATTAGCGAATTGGTTAAAACATCAATACTGTATGCTTATTTTCTACTACTGCATTTTGAAAGAAACTGCAGAGCCAGTATGGTAGTTTCCCAATCTATTTTTAAATACCTTGAGGTCAACATAAAAAGTTTATTTCTTAAAGTAGTAAAACACTGACATCTCTTAGTCTTGGAGGAGTATCTTCACAAACGAATAATGTTGTGTCAATACATGTATGGAGGTATATAAACAGGTAGTCCCAGAAATGGAAACGTCAGTCTGCACTCACACAAACCCTCTTTGCAGCTTTTTCTAAAACTTCATGGTCCTTCTCTGCAGTATCATGGAAACTGCTCTTAATTTCCACCTGTTCATTTGCTTCTGTTTCAGTGTGCTTTGTTTTTTTGCAGTGTGGCAGTTCAATGCGTCCTCGACGCACAAAGTGACTGATGCGAGACTCCAAACCTTCACATTTGGGGCGATCCATTAATGGTTTGTAGTTGCGGGCTTTTACTCCCTCGATCAAAGCACTGATTTGGTTGTGGACTGGAGGTTTTATTTCTTTCCAAGGAATTATATTGTCATTGCTCAAACCTGTAAATATATAGAAGATGGTACTCATAACCTTGTCAGAAGAATATCGAAAACACTATGGATAACCTTCCCCCAGCTCCTCTGCCCTTTTAGATTGCTGTAAACACAAGTAAGGGGCATGGTGGTATCATCCACTAACCCATATACAATAAACGTTGCACTACAAATGCATAGAATCCTACCTGTGGGTATTCCAGCAGAATCTAGCCCCTGTAACATGCTGTGCAGCATATGAGATTTAACAGCATGGTTAGCCCATAGCTGCTGTAAATGAGTAACGTTAAACTCCTGGACTTCATGGTCATAGATCCACTGGAGGTTTTCAAACTCACAGTCATAGAGGACCAGAGGAAACTCCACTGCCATGCTGCCGAAACAAACAAAATTGAAATGAAAACTAAAAAGTAGATTTGATACTTCAGGCATGTATGGAAGCTGTATGGAAGCTGGCATCCTTGCAAAGATCCCTTGCTGAGCTAAGAATCATATACAACACCAGATGTGAGTGCAGTTGAACACCTGCATCATAATGCTGATCTGGACATTCTGTCGATGCACACAGGGAGAGACACTTTTATTTGAGGCCAGAGGTCTTGTGCCACACCTTGTTGCATGAACACATAGGTGGATCAGAGCAACAGTCTTTAGGAGCCCTCACCAGTTAATTATATGCAAAAAGCAAAATAAACAAATGGTGATTCATAATAGTCTGGACATGCATATTTTTGTTTCCATAGCAAGACACTAATTTCAGGAAAACTGGCTTTCGGATACGGTATACTGTTCTGGTAAAACCAGATGTTTTATGAACTGTCAAGGAGAATTGGAAGTATGTGATGTTGGGTGTCCTTGATCTTAAACTACAAACACTAAATGTGATGGGAGGAGCATTCTTTTTAAGTGCCAAAGGCCACAGGAAATCATTTTCCCCTAAACCATACTAGCCTGACTGACATCAGACTAATCAGATGCAATATCAATAATCATGAATCCATATAGTTTTAGATTCCAATAAATCAAGGTAGGACTACCCTACCTTAGGGACCAAGTGTGCTACAGAAAGAGTTTGTGTGGAAGTCCAATTCTTGTAAAGCCAAGGCTGTCTCCTCAGATGTGCAATAATGTCAGTCTTTAAGGTACTGTGGAACAAAAGTAAACATCCCTAGCTAATGGAGGTGGAAAATGCCATCAAATTGCAGCCAACTTATGGTGACTCCATAGGGTTTTCAAGACCAGGGATGTTCAGAGGTGGTTTGCCATTGCCTGCCTTTGTGCGGCAACCTTGGACTTCCTTGATGGTCTTCTGTTTTAAGTACTAACTAGGTCTAATTCTGCTTAGCTCCTGAGATCGGGCTAGCCTGGGCCATCCGAGTCAGGAGTTAATGGTAGAATATATGTATTGCCTCCAGAAGAACCCAGGTTCAATATCCAGTTAAAGAGATTTTAGAGAACAGGGCTGGGAAACACCCACATTGAGCTACATAAACCCATAGCCAGTACAATAAGACCACTGTGACTTAATTTTTGCTGTAACAGATTAACATGACTATGCTTAAGGTTTTTTTTTTAGCCAAGTGTTACCTGTATTGTGGTTTTCTAGGGTTGTTCTCTATATCCAGCAACTCGTCAATGATTTCTGGCTTCTCCATCCTTTGTCCAATCAGGAAGAGGATAGCCATCATACAACGGACTTGATGATAGAGGAACGCCTGGCCTGTCACTTCAAACTGGTACATTTGGAAAGGGTCTTGTTGCTTGGTTATCTTTCTCTCCACAGGCTGCACCTCTGCATTGAGAATTGTCCTTTGAAAATTGGTCACACCATTAGCTACATCCATTTTGCATAAATTACGAAAGTCGTGGTTTCCCACAAATCTCTGTGCTGCAGTATTCATGAGAGCTACATCCAAGTCACCATGAGGGAAAAAGTAGCGATAAGTCCTCTTCAGGCAATTAAATCTAGCACTGAAGTTGGAATCTACTGGGGTCCAGGCCAGTATTCGTATGTCAGGAGGGAGCACCCGATTTAAAATATGGGTGTAGCGGATCTCTTCAAATGTACTGCTAGCTTTGTCTTGTGTGGTAATCCCAGGTTCATCTACTGTCTTCTCTGAAAAGTTTGAGCGGAGATCCAGGGAGATCACCTGAAGCATTGGAGAGAAGTATTATATTCTACAAAGAGCAAATAAATTGGTAAACATAATTTTTAGAAATTGCACTTTGAAACTGTTTCACTGATTATTTGGAAGCTGATCATAGAATGTACCTTGCGACCCTTCTCATTATGTCCTGATAAATCCATCCCTTTAACTCAACAAAAAATGCCAGTTTTTAATACGTTATAAATTATAATACAGTTCCTCAAACATCTTTGTTCCTTATTAAATTACTTTTTTGGGTTCTGAGGAACTGTTTATCCAGTTAGTTTCCTGAGCCGCCTGCATGCAGTGGAACACAAGGTTGTCAGAGGGTTGGATGACCACCTTGGCAGTTTCCACTGATTCCCCCTTCCCATAACAGGGCTTCCTCACATTGTTCCTCACGGTCCTCTATCCTCCAGCAACAGAATTTTGTGGAGGTTAATAGATTGTACTAGGAAGGGGAGAGCTAGGAAACTTTCCATTCTGCTTATGAAAATTTCATCTGGATCTAACCAGCATAACTTGATGCCTCTTAATTATCAGTTGATTAGCAAGATAGACAGAAAAGGGTTTTTGGTAAATAAAGGTACAAGTTACAGTGCTGCCTTAATGGTTTACAAATGTGTTTTATTTAATATTTCTTGAAACTAAACACACAAGGTTTTTAATCCCTATATTAGCTCAAGTCTGTTGAACAATAGAGACCCAAGTGTCAATATGTTTAAATTTCAATCTTTTAATTTAAAGTTGACTGTAACTTTGATAATGCAATACAAATGCTTGCTGTTAGTCAATCCACTCCCTGCCCATAGATCTAAACAGAGAACAGGAAAGGATGCCTTAAGAAAGGAGAGAAAAATGAAAGGAGAGAATGGCCGTCTTAAACTTCACACCCAAGCCAGCAGTCCCACATAGAGGTCTAACAAAGGTAGTGCTTATGCTTACCTGTCCAAAGGCACTAACTCCTTTGTCTGTGCGCCCGCAGCGATGATAATTAGAAGTCTGCCTGCTTTCCACCAGCCGGGTTTTGATTAGAGACTCAAACAGTTTCTCTTCAATAGTATTGGTGGTGTTCTCCTGGCTAGCAAAGCCCTGGTATTCCCAGCCAAGGTAGGCTATCTTCAGAGCTACATGTCTCTGGCCATAAGCACTAAAATCAAATGGCCGCTGCTGGCGCTTCTTAGTTTTTCCAGCTGTTGGAGGAGCTCTTTCTATACCTGTGGTCTCCTTCCTCTCTAGGAGTTTTTCTTGCAAATTCTGCACAGTATCTTCCAGCTCCTGAATCCTTTTTAGCAGCTTCTCTGTTTCTGTACCATTTTCCTCCATAGTAAAGTGATCCCTATAAAAACTGTGACATGAGAACTCGGTAGCAGTCAGTCTAGAGTAGTAACTACACAATTATTCAAGCTTTGTATTTGCTGCTAGACTATATTCAGTTTACAAAAACTAGATTTTCTTTCTGCTCTCCTATACAGGCATCATGTTCATGCTTAATGACATCTTTCTAGTACTGAAAAAGGAGTCTCTGTTTTCCTGTGTTTGCAAACAAATCTTTTAAAATGTGTTTTTAAAATGAGCCTTTTAAGACATGTATTTGAAAGAGTTGGGAATAACATCAGCATATTACTTGTAGTAAAGAGGCAGCTATAGCTTTTACCAGAAAATTATTTCTCCCTGGTTTTGCATGTTCACACTCCAAATGGAGGTACCTAAATTGCAGAGTTCTCAAGCTTAAGTGTACTAAAGTAGGTTTCAAACTTTGACTTCTAGAATGTCTTCCATATCGAGTAGGCTGCTAAGAAACATAGTGTATCCTAGGATATGTTCCTAGGATGATTGTATTTGATACTTGCTGGGCTTGGTGGTCTTTGCTATTGCTTTTTAAACTGAAAGTGCATCCAAAGCACCCCCCTGAACTATGTGGCAGCAATGAATAGTGGAAGAACATGGCAGACAAGCTGTTTTTCAGAGAAGCTCATTTTTTGTTAATGATCATTTTCTTGAACTTCCAATATGATTCCAGGAAATCTCAGGGCTGCCTGGAATCAGTCTAAAAATCACCTGCACAGTAATTTACTGTATAAGACTGACTATATTCCAAGGATTGTAAAAGGGAACTTATTAGAATCTAGATTTTACTGTTTTAATTGTAAGCTGCCTTCAGAAGGCCTCTGGTGAGGCAGCACAGAAGTCTCTTAAATTCTAAATTGACATAAGGCAAGGTAAGTTCCTGGCAGTGATGAGCAAATGATTCTCTCTCTGTAATTTTTGTTTAATAAACTTTGGCAGGTATAACAGATCTCAGATTTGGATACTGTGTGAGTATTAGCATCTCTCTTGCAGAATCAGTAACAGCACCTGTCAAGGAAAAGTAATGGAAGCGCTGATGGGGCCAGATCGGTACCGATGGAATAATATTAACTATGAAGATGGACTCAAAGCAGCTATGGCCTTTATCCGCCTTTGTGTGGAACATGGAGGGGGAGACAGCCCAAGACAAGGCTGTGTTCCACCTCAGCTTGATCCATACACAAAAGCTTCTGTGACCTCTGTGACCAGACCCATGCTTCCTGTGATGATCAAACATCCTCAGACAGAACCCACTTTGCAACCAGAGGAGCCCAGAGTTCCTAGGAAACCTGCGATGAAAAGGAAGGTTCTGAGGCGAAGACCCAATGGAGAAATACAGGTGACAGATGAATCGGTCACTAGTGAACCTGAATCTACCAGTCTAAGTGACCCTGAGTCTGGGGATCTGAGTCAAATAACATACAGTCAGACTACTCAGCAGGAAGATGAAGAGTCTGAGGAAGAATGTGAGCCAAAGAGTTCCCCTGAATCAGAGGCTGCTTATTCCTGGAGATCGTCAGAAGAGAGCCAGAGTCGTGGCTCCCAAAGAGAGAGCCAGTGCCAAAGTAGTCCATCATCTGTGCAGGACGTGATCGTTCCTGGACACCCAAAGTCCTTCATATTACCAAGATTAGACCAAATAAGCCAAAACAGAATGAAGACTGATCGGGTAGCCCGTTATTTGGAGCATAAGCACGACTGGGAGTCGCTACGGCTACCAGGGGAGGATTCCAGGAAAAGTGTGCGGTGGAGCATCCGGGAACAGATGCTGTACAAGACGGAATTTCCTCCGAGGTCTCAGCACGTTTATATACCCAACAATTACCTGGTGCCTACTGAGAAGAAGAGATCTGCCCTGCGATGGGGAATACGCTGTGACCTAGCAAACGGAGTCCTGCCTAGACATTCTTACTCGTCCTAGAAATGCAGAGTCCTTGCAACTGTATTCACAGCAGTGTGTGCTGCTTAGCACCACCTAAAGTGTTCCTACGTTTTCTTTGAAGTGTAAATCCTGCTTAATTGCTTCGGCTATCCAAATTGGTATGTGCTGGTGCAGAAGAATTTTTTCCCTATTAGTGCTACTTAAATGGTTGCTGTGAAAAGAATCCCTTTACATACAAATAGTGACCCCCCCTCCAAAAAAACCGATAAATTGCAGGCTACTGGAATGGGGTGTCAAGGAGAACAACTTTTATTGAAATATCTTTTGTACCCAGTGTGAAGTCACTTTTTAAAATCCTCTAATTTCTAGATACTAGTTATTTAAAATATGTGGAATAAAAGTACTTATTTCTCTACTAGCAAGCTTGACTTTTCTGACATCTAGTAATTCGAAAAGAGCTGAAGAACTCAATGAGATAACAAGTAACTGTTTCCATGGAACTGATGTAATATTAAACATGTGGTAGATAAAACCCTAAAGTAAAAAATTTAAAGATGCAGGGGGAGGGCAGAGAAAGGGACTGGCATTCTACCCTTAACAAGTAAGTGGCAGGGCGGTTACACTGTTTTCTTTTTTAAAGCTATAGGTTGGGATATTAAGATTGCTTGATTTGATTTAAATTTTGCACAATAGAAGCTGCTTGCTTAAGCATATACCCCATAATTTAAGTGAGGAATCCACCAAACAATCATCAATAATCCTAGATCTAGTTTGTGACCCCTGCAAGAATACGTTCAAACGATTCAAGTCTTTTCTCTAAAGTAAAAATGTGGCTCTCTACATATAAAACGATCGTCTAGTGATAACATATTCTCATGTTGCCATCTAAGTCATAAAACCTGGGGTTTGTTTTGTCTAAGTTGTTTCCTGCTCAGAGGAAATACTGTTTGGAATGCACTGAAGCATGGCTTGCATACAGAAGAATGTGTAGCACAATAATGCAAAACTGGACACCTCTATGCAACTTTATTAGCAAATCATTGTTATAGGAGTGAACTTGCTCTAAACTGGAAATAATGGAACAAAAATATTCCTGCCCTTGTCAAAAATAGCACATAAAGAACCCAGTTCTATTTTTTTGTCTCTCTGCCCTCCCCATCAAAACGGCAAGTTTGAGCACCATGCTGGATTAAAAACAGTGATCCAGGAAGTCCCTGATATAAATCTTACTTTGGGTATGAACTTGCCAGTGGGTTTTAGGTTGAACTTGCTGATGGGTCTTGGGATTGTTGTAAGAATTTGAGCCCTTAAGGGGGGGAGAATGTCATTTTTATACTAACCCCCCATATATTTTTTTGTTGGAGAAGAGGCTTTTCATTTAAAGTCTTGCCATACTGGCAGCTGCAAGAGAAGAGATCTATGGCTAGGCTTAGCTGTTTGAATATCTCACAAGCTTTTGAAATAATTCACCAAAGTTCATTTAAAGTCTAGGAGAGTTACAGTGATTTTTATTTTTAAAAATATGCAGTGAAATAAGGCCAGCAATTAAAACTAGAGCACTGTAAGACTTCTACAGGGAGACCCGTCTATATAAGCTGGTCTTGCACTGTTGCACATGGTGTTAATTGTATGAAGGGGTGGTTTTGTTTTTAACCTGTTTGGGACATAGAAACCACTGCTAAGAAAGTTCTGCCTGCGATTATGATCTGATCTACCAGCGCTCTTAATTACTCCCTAGTCTGATAAACAGCTGCCATTCATCAGTATATTGGGACAGGTGTTCCTGCAGATATGTGGGTTCTAGGCCATTAAGGGCTTCACAGGTTTTAACAAACCTCTTGAGTTGGACCCAGAAACAAATAGGCTGCCAATGCAATAACACTGGTGTAATGTTTGATGAATTACAAGTAACTCCAAACAGCAAATAAACATCATTTTGCAAAAGCTGGAATTCATCTCCAAGGCCAGCCTTGCATAGAGTGCTTCATATTAGTCCAACTTCAAGGTTATTGCACAATTCTGCCTTGCCAGATCAGCCAACCAGAAATAGAAGGCCAATTTTCATGCTGAAGGCATGGCAAAACGTGGCTTTAATTCAAACTGTGGCTCGGGAGCCACACGCGGCTCTTCCACATATATGGCTCCCGGCAGGGCGGCTGGGGACGCTAAATATCATTAGCAGACAAATATCATTATCAATATCTGCTTTTACCCCTTTTGTTATTATTTTGGCAGTCTCGTTTAATGTTAATAACAAGCAAATTTGCTTATTTTCCAATAAAAGCAGGTAATATTTGTTCATGTCTTGAGGCTCTCAAACATCTAATGTTTATTCTATGTGGCTCTTACGTTAAGCAAGTTTGGCCACCCCTGTTCTAGGTGGTTCTTGCGCTGAGCAAGTTTGCCCACCCCTGTATTAACCTGTTTCTGTTAGAGGAGCCTGATACTTCTGGTCTCCTAACAGTAATCCAAAGATTACTGTATATCAGCAAAAATGGAGGGCACTATATACCCCCCCCAGCTTTACTCCCTGTCTTGTCTGGATTCTGTTTGCTGTCCCTTAGCCTCCTGAACGCAGCTAACATAGGCTCAGAACGGAAACTTGAGTCACTTTAAAATAAGCTAAACCAAAACCTATGGTATTTTTCACTAAAGACTTAGGTGAGGGGGAAATCTCGTAATTTAACTTTTAATAAAAGAAACACACTATAGGCCTTGCTTTACCCATGCAGATTTAACTGAACCACTAAGACATCAGACCAACAATGTACTAATGGGAGGGTCGTTTCAGAGAATCTAACTCTGATCCTATACAAGTTTGCTCGGAAGTTTTGTCCCACTGATCGTCAATGGAACTTCTAGAATTGGAGCGTGATCTTATGGACCTTTACTCAGAGGTAAAGTTCAACTATGTCAATGCGATTTACTCCCAGATAAGTGTGCAGAGGAAGATACCTCCGAATAAATTACGCATGGGAACAGGCTGCTAAAGTACTGCGGGCATATTTGCCCTTCCATGTACGAAAGTCGCGATTTAAAGCAGGCCATCCATAGATTCCGTACATTCTCCTGTGGGAGTGGGGCCTTAAGTGGAGGGAATCCATTTGGCTGCCTAGGAGGTAAACCAGCCTCCCCAGCACAATCAAACGAAAAGTTCTCTCCTACCTCTGCAACAGCCTCCGTGCAGCGTTTCTTAAAAGAAGGAAAAGCTGGCGATCGCATGCACGGCTATCTGCCTTTGACTTCCCTGTAGGAAATGACATCGCAGCTCCTCTTCACATGGCACAAAAAAGGTTTCTGGGAAATGTAGTCCTATATTAAAATGCTCCGGCTACTCCCCCCCCCCCCCCCCCCCCCCGATCATCAGTTCAACGAATCTCTTGCGTAAATTTGCTGAAGCCGACTGAGACGTCTAACCCTCGGGAATTAGAAGCCAACCGTGAAGATGATGCCGTGTCCCCGGCATCAGCGGATCAAGAGGCACGGAAGTTCCACAGTCCGCAATCCTCCAGGAATTTTTTTCAGTTCTGTTTTAAAGCTCTATAAAATAAACTAGTCGTGAGCTTGTAAAATGAGATGTTAAACAAAAGAAATGTGACTTTTGAAGGACTTCTCGTTAATATGAAGCTCCTGTACACAGAGTCAGGCCACAGGTCTATCTAGCCTATTCTTGACCTCCACTAGTAGTCACAGAGGAACACGGTGTATCAAAAGACACCATATTACAAACAAATAAACAATCTTCATTTCCTTTCATTCAAACTGGAATTGGTTCAAACTTTTCCCCTGAGTTTCATTCTCTGTGCATATTTCCCTGTCATGTCTTCGGATGCATATGGACAATATATATATATATATATATATATATATATATATATATATATATATATATATATATATATATATATATATATGTGTGTGTGTGTAGTTTGTTATAGCACGTGCTTTTATGTTTTAGCATGTGCTTTTATATAAAAAAGGTGTTGCAATCATACATATTATTTAGATTGCTTTGGGGAGTTTGCTTTTGGCAGAAAGAATGTATATTCTTAGAGAGCTCTCTATTTGTTTACAGTGTGGTTCTTTATTGACATTTTGTAGTTTGGCTATTTTGACTGGCAATGCCTCCCCAAAGTCTCACGGCACAGATTAGAAACTAATCCACCACGTTCAGTGAAAGGGGTTCTCTTAGAAGTTGACAGGGGGAGGACTGAAAACAGTGGAACAAAAAGATCATGAAATGGGAAAAGTGAAGTTTGTGATATCTCTGTGCAAAGTTCAGATATATACAGCCCAGGAACCATTCATGGTATCAGAAATTGACAGGAATTTTTATAACCAAATATGTTATCTGTAAGAGTTAATACTTCTAAATTTTTATAATCGTTGTTATATAAAACGGTATAGGTGAGGTGGGAAGTCCTAAAGGTTTTGAATTATAATCGGAATACATAGTTATATAGAAAAATAGGATAGTCATGATAATATTCTGAAAGTAACTATGTAAAATTTTGGATAAGAAGAAAATAATAAAATTTGTTTAAAAAAAAAAAAGAAATTGACAGGGATTGCTGCTGGCATGATCCCAGCAGAGCAAAATCTGAGCAGGATGGAGTTTGGGGAGGAGGAGATTTCAGTGGGGTATAATGCCATAGCGTCCACGTTTTGTCCAGGCGAACTGATCTTTGTCCCCTGGAGACCAATTGTAATTATCCAAGGAAATCTCCAGCCACCACCTGGAGGCTTCCAATGCACCAGCATGACTCCTGCTGCAATTTACTGTAGCACCACACTGATGACTCTCCATACAGCTTCAGGGTGGGGAGCTGTGCTCGTCTGAAGCAACAGAACAAAGTTGGAGTCCAGTGGCGCCTTTAAGACCAACAAAGTCTAGGTAGGATTTCTCGCGTGGACGCGAAAGCATATTAAACTCGTTGTGGTCTTAAAGGCGCCACTGAACTCAAACTTGATTCTCTCTATTTTGCTTGAGGGCAAGAGGGGGGATCTGGTGGGGAGTTACGCTTCAATTTCCCGAGCCTTCCTGGGCGCTCTCTGAACTAGACAGGCCGCGGCCGAGATCTAGCTGCAGCGCTCTTATGTCCTAATTTTTTTTCGTTGCTGTGCTGACCAAAGCCAGACCAGTGGACATTATCACACCCATTCCAAAGGAGCCGCCATATCAGACTGTTGTAACAGAATCAAGCAGGAGTCCTGGGGCGTCCAGCCTTAATAAAACCAGACTTGCGCGCTTTTTTTTTTTTTTATTACACCCGCAAAAGTTTCCGTGGACGTCCCCCGCACTCCGCCCCGGCCGCCGCCAGGAGCAACGTTTCAGCTTTCAAGGTCTTTCAAAAAAAACTGGAGTCCAGTGGCCCCTTTGAGACCAACAGAGGTTTTATTCAAGGTATGAGATTTCGTGCGCAAAGCACCCTTCATCAAACACGAGAGCTCGTACCGTCAATAAAACCTTTGCTGGTCTTAAAGGTGCCACTGGACTCTTAAGTTTGTTGTACGGCTTCAGGTCAGGGCTGACGAACTGGATCCATCTTGCAAAAAAAACCGTTTTGTACAGCAGAAAGCTACGCTGGGAGGCGGCGGCGGCCTCTCCGTCTCCACGGCAACCGCGCCCCCAAGGAGCGGGATATGGACGTTCACGGTGAGGCCACGCCCCCTCTTGCCTCTCCGCCTCGCCAAGTGCGTGCTCGGGGCGCGAGGCCTTGGGCTCGGCGTGGCCTCGTGCTCGATCGAGGCGCGTCGCGTGGGCCGCGTCCATTGGTGGCTCGTGGAGGCGCGGGGCGAGATGTGGCCGCGGAATAGACGTTTGGCGAAGGGGCTGGTCGGGGTCCCGCCGAGGGGTGCCCCGGGCTTGCCTCAGAGTGTAAGGGCGGGGGGGGGGGCTAGGGGAGAGACACGAGTGTTCGCCTTTCTCCGTCCACCCCTTTCTGTCTTTTCCTCCCCGAGTCGTTTCCCTCAACCTTCGAACGCAGACTGCTTAATTTCGGCAACAAAACGGTGCTTCAAACTCAACGTGGAGGTTTCACTTGAAGCCTAAATTTAACCCCCCCCCCCCTTAATTTCAGCCTTCTCAACGGTTGGGCTCATTGGGACAGTGAAGAAGAAATGAAGCCCCCCCCCCCCCCCCCCAATCTTCTACTGTCTTCCCCATATCTCTTTTCTCTGTTTCATTCGTGTAGCCTAGAATATTCAGTTCAAAGTTTATTTAGGTGTAATAGCCCATAGACCATAAAAAATAGACCATAAAAGAATATGTTGCCTTTCTTTGCTTCTAGTATCTTGCTCTATAGTATGTGGGGTTTTTTTTAAAAAAAGCCTTTTTTAATTTTTAGTTTATTTTGTTTACTAACATCCATCCTCTACGTTCTGCAGTGAACCAATGGTGATATGATTTCTGTGATACACTATATAATATGGTAGATTCAGGTGGGGAGCCATTTTGGTCTGAAGCAGTAGAACAAAGTCAGAGTCCAGGGGCACCTTTAAGACCCACAACGTTTTATTCAGTGTATGAGCTTTCGAGTGCACATACGTTGAAGTGCATACCTTGAATAAAACTTTGTTGGTCTTAGAAGTGCCTCTGGACTCCAACTTTGTTCTATATAATGTGGTGTTTCATACAGTAAAATACAGCAGTAGTCTTATAAATAGATGTTTGTGATATACTGCTAATTCAATGTATTGTGTCATAGGTTATTAGGATGTAAGTAAATTGCTTTATGAAATGGATGCCATGTAATACTCCCTCTAACCTATGGCGTCTTGTAAGCAAAAAATCTACTTTGTGAGCTACTGTCATTAAAGTTGTGAGCGAGCAATTTGGCTACTGCATAAATTAGTTTGCTCTGGAGCCCTCCTTCCTGAGCTAAGACAAACATGTGTGAGCTGGAGGCTAAAAAACTGTGAGCTAGCTCACACAAACAGCAGCACCATGGTATTGCAGTCCCAGTTTGCTGGAGTGATTAGAAAGTTGTCTATCTGGTGACTTAACCATCCAACTGTGGTATCTGGCACCACATCATTTTTCCTGACTGCTTTGCTAATGTCTGCTTTGTAACTTACAGCGCTGGAGCAATTTATTTGTCTGACCCACAACAGGGGTAAAGTTTGGGTGCATCTTCTCAGGAATGAGCACCGTGAGCTGAAGACTTTCCAGAGGATTTTGTAGGATTTGGCAGTTGCCAGTCATGATCACATCAGGCTGTTCATGCAGTTAGGTTTTATCTGTTATGAGAAGCTGCTCACTGAAAAAGAGTAAAACAAGAATAAAATATTTGTGTTAGAGGGATACAAGTTGGAGGAAGTGTAAGGAATCATAAGGGGGTCCCCACTGTGTCAATCTGTGGAGTGTGAGGGGATAACTTCATCTTACCCTAAATCTCAGCCTTTTAGTACTGTAGCATACTTGCCTCATAATGCTAGTTACTGAGTTTTAGACCTAGGCGAGGGAGCCAGTGTGGTGTAGTGGTTAGAATAGATTTGGGAGACTTCTAATTCCTACTCTACCACAAAGCTGACCTCTCTTTTTGTCTTTAGGGTTGTTGTGAGGAGAAATGGTGCAACGCAGGTGGGGGGGAATGAATCCTTCCTGACTTTCTTGAAGGAAAGAGGGGAATAAAAATATGCACTAGATCAGTGATGCTTAATGGTGTCTGTATACACACAGTGACTTACAAGTCTTGGGGGGCTTTCAGCACTGTTTGGGACTTTAGGCATCCCCTGCCACTTGCAGTGGCCTCTGACAATCAGTGGATCTCTCACATGTCCTGAGGATACGGTTGCCAGCCTCAAATGGAGACTGGAGATCTGGAATTACAACTGATCTCCAAACTACATAAATGATTTATTTAGTTACAACATTTATTTCACTTCTGGAGGAAATGGCTGCTTTGGAAAGTGGAGTGCCTGGCACTATACCCTACTAAGGTCCTTCCTCTCCCTAAGCTCCACTCTCCCTGGCTCCACCCTCAAATCTCTGGGTATTTCCAAACCCAGAGTTGGCAACCCTACCTGAAGATAAAGTCCCAGACTTCTTTCTCCCCATGCAATTAAAAACTGGCACACAGCAAAACTTAACACAAAAGAGTTGGCAGATGGCCATGAGGCGCAAAGGTTCCATTTGAATGTGCACTTCAGATTATATAGAAATAAAACTGATTTGTCTGCTGTGCTGGTTTCCTTTCCACATTTTTTGTACTTGTGATGTGGGAGGCATTCAATGATAATGTCTCATGCTGGTTTGGTGTTAGTGATTAACAACCACTGCATTAGGTGTCTTTTTATTTTTGCTTTGTTAGCTGCCTCCAGGTGTCTGAAGAGGTGGCCTGTAAATCTCCTGGACAGATAAAACCTACTCCTGAGCTGAGTGCTATAGTGCAGGAGATGGGAATTTAGCTGCCCTTCCTTCTACTTTGTGGGAGTTTTGAAAAGGATGTGTGCTTCATCTTTTCCAGCTGCTGTAAACTTTTATCCTGAGCCTCTGTTTTTTCTCTGGCTCCCCCTCCCCAACAATTGCCCTTAGCCTTCTATAGTTGTATGCAGCAAGCATGCTTATCTGTCCTCAGACAGAGGGGCTCTCATCTTAATTCACAAACTGATTTCTTCCCTGCTTAGTTGGGTATTGCCTGAGTATGCGGAAGCCCTTCCGGCTTTTCAGTGTCTTACCATTAGCCATTCAACTCTGAAGTTTGCTGTTAGAAGGAACAAGTAGAGATCCATCACAGTATTGCTCTAATTGGATGTGGCAGGGTCACATGCCATCAGTACTAAGCCCTGGGCTCAAAATGCTTTAATTTGCCCTAGTCATGTTTGTTAATCCTTTTGTCTTCCAGCTCAGTGGATCATGTGGGACTACTCAACATTTCGCTGCTTCAGGTAAAAGAGTAACTGAGTTTCTCTTGCCTGTTAGTGCTTACAACAGTTTTATTTGTCAGCCTTGTTGTCTGCCTTGGATATCTGGATTGGCAAGGTACAAAACAAATACAGGAATTATATACTTTGAGCATTTCTCTTATTTCTTCTTGCTATGAGATAGATAATAGGGATGAGCATGAACCTAAAAATCCCGGTTCCTAAACCGAGCCATAAATGCCCCGAACCAAACTGACCAGTTCGAATCTCCCTTTCTCCTAGAAAAAGGGGGGGCATCGCCCAGGAAGGCAGCCATTTAACTCGTCCGTTTCACTTCCCTCCGCTTTGAAGCAGGTTGTGTGTGTGAAACTGGCGGGTTTAATGGCTCACAGCCATTTAAATCTAACAGCTGATGGGCAGACCCACCATCTTGTTAAGTTTAAATGGCTGGCAGCCATTTCAGCAGTCCATTTTGCTTCCCCTTGCTTTCACATGGCGGGGGAGCAAAACACACTGGTGAAATGGCTTGCAGCCAATTCAGCCTTACAGCAGGGCAGGTGCTTCCGTCTGCTGTTGGGCTGAAATGGCTGGCAGCCATTTCACTTGGGTTTCACTTCCACCGCTTGGAAGAGGGGAAAGTGAAACAAATTGCTGAAGATGGCTCACAGCCATTTCAGCCCAGTATTGGGGCAGGTGCACCTGTCTGCTGTTAGGCTTCACAGCAGGGGAAAGCAAATCCAACTGGGGAAATGACTCGCAGCCATTTAAACCTAACAGGTCAGCTGTGGACCCACACCACTCAGCTATTAGGTTTAAATGACCTGAACAATCAAACCGGGCACCTTCCTCAAACATGGGTTTTGGGGCTCTGAGCTGGACCAAGTTTGTGCCAATATTTGGTTCATGAACTGGACATTTTAATAATAAAAAGAAAGGTGTGTTTCACAGTAAAATTCACATTGTTTTCAAAACTGTCCAAAACTTGATACCGTATTTTTAAAAACACACACACATTCACAAATACAGGGAACATAACTCCATTACAAGCTCTCTTGGATTCTGTCATTTTGTTCTTATCAGTTTCATGCTACTGTTTCCACATGTGTGTATTCTTTGACTAGCCAAATGGAACGCTGAATGTTCTTGGCCCATGGAATACTTGTGCTTAGACACTGCCTTTCTAGATTTGATTTTTCCCCCTTTGATAATGAATCTTGATGCACTGTGTTCTGTATTTAAATAATATTTGCATATCAGCAGGTTGCCCTTTATGGCATTATCATAATCTATCTTAGTTGCTTTTATTTACAACATTTACTGACAATCCCCCCCCCCCCCCGGGAAAAAAACAGCTCTGGAATGTAGTTTGGATTGTCTTTATAAGATGGGCCTGCATAGTTGTAACTGTTCTTAAACTTTTTTTTAAGAGAAGAGAGCTTTCAGCAGCAAAGCAAACCAGGATGAGGATGAAAGCGATGATCGAGGTAGGACAGCAGACCAATTACATGCAGCAGTAAAAAAAAAATTCTTACTGAGTTAGTAAACTGCTGTTGGGGTTGTATTAGAATACGGATAGAGACTCACATGATTTTAGGAATTGTTTCTGGGGAGATTTGCATTTGCATCGAAAAATAAAGGGCTAGGCTACAACCCCTCTGCCTGACAAGCTCAGTCTTCTGTGTACAGCTATTTTGTACAAAGACCCAACATACAGGGGTGTAACCCAGGCACAGGTTTACCACTTCAGTGAGAACTAGGAGTTAATTCCAGGAATTCGTTCAAACAATAATTTGGAATTCTGTGTTTATATTTTACTTTGGCAAGTGAGTACGGTGCCTCTTTTTTGTAACGGAGTGGTATTATTCATCTCTGACCTGGACAGCCAAGGCTAGGCTGGTCTTGTCAGATCTCGGAAGCTAAGCAGGGTCGTCCCTGATTGGTACTTGGATGGGAGACTGCCAGGGAAGTCCAGGGTCGGTGCGTAGAGGCAGCAGTGGCAAACCGCCCCTGAACATCTCTTGTGTTGAAAACCCTACATGGTTGCCGTAAGTTGACTGCGACTTGGCAGCGCTTTCCACCACCTGCACCATTGCTCAGCAATAATTCTACAGATCTTTTTTCCTTGCATGCTTACAGAATACTGATATTAATTCAGCGCAACGTAGTGAATAAAGTATCAGAGGTGACCCAGGAGAACTTCAGTTCAGATGCCTGCTGAGACATAAAGTATGGTGATCTTGCTCTGTGCTCTTCCCAGATGGCATGGTTTTTTATCTGGACTTGCACAGATTGTTGTATATTTGCCAAGCTTCTGAATTCTACCTGGTTCTGTTTCAGGTTTCTCTAAACCTGCTTTTTAAGAAGATTGTACCCGAAACAGGTTTGGGGATGGGAAGGCACAGATTTCCACACCTCCCAGCCAATGTCTTCCCTTGTTCCTGCAATTCCCCGCTCCCCACAGCCTTTTGCCTTTTTAAAAAGAAATTATTAGTTGTACGCATATTGGTATAGATTTAAAGCACTAGTAGTATACCTATTACTGGTTTTTTTCCTTTTAAAAATGGGTAAAAATCCCACCATAAGCATGGGGGGGGGTGCAAGGGGAAAGCACAGAGGAAATCTCAATGTGGAAGCAAATTTGCAGCAGCAGTGAGATCAAGACAGGTGACACCCCCCATGTGAAAACAACCACTGTTGATCCTTACGTTGCTTCTTAATTGGTGAGAAGTTGTTGCATCCAGGGAGCCATTTAGCTCAGTGGATCAATCTGGAGGGTTCTTGAGTCGGTGAAGAAGCACAACGTGATGTGTGAGATAAATTTTTGTGGGTTCAGCATTAAGAACTGCATTCTGGGACTCTTGATAGTTGTAATTTGCTTCTCTTACAACAAGTTCTTACGGTATAGGCTACACCAACTTTAGAGGCTCTTCTTTGTATCTTGTTCTACACCCCGCACACCTTTAAGAACTTAGTTCTTATAAGGGTTGTCTACTTGATTCAAATAGTGAACTTCCTGATTTTGGTCTGCTGTTTACATTGTGCAGTGAGTTCAGCAGAAACCTCACTCTTAAACAAGTTGATAAGAATATCCCTTGTGGACTCCAGCAACAACGTAGAAGTTCTTCAGCGTGATCCCCGGTCACCACTGTTTTCTGTAAAGACATTTGAAGAACTGCGACTGTGAGTAACCATAAAGTACATAACACAATGTCTGTAAGTGTTCTTGTGCATTGAGGGGCCTTAACTGAGCTAATCTGCTTGAAACTGAGAGTTATACATCAGAAATTTTACCCAGTCGTGGTAATTCGCTAGAGAATTGTCATTCTTCCTGCTATCCAGTGCCACTATGAGTTTTCCTTGCATCTTTGAAAACCCTAATCAGTATTGTTTCTGAATGTATGCTGTCTCATTTAAAGACTTAATGGCCTGCTGTACCCTATTTCTGTTGATCCAAGTTGCTTCTCTTTTGCTGCTTATTTTCATTCCCAACTGCTACCTCCTGCTCGCATGGTATTTCGTGTCCCATTCCTCTATAATATTTTTATGGCTTTCCAACAAGGGTAGCACACACAACATCTATGCAATCATGGTGAAATGTATTAGTGATACTATAGCTGGAGACTCTGACTACAGACTATAAATATTTAAGTATGAGTGGGGGAAGTGTAAAGTATCTGTCTGCCCCGTGTGCCAGTTTCTCTGCAGCAAATGCCATTTCTCTGCATTTTGTTTTATCTTGGCAACTATGGGTTTACCAACAGATTTGTTTACATCATAGATCAGGACTCAACATGTCCCAGGTGCCTGATCGTTGGGGTATCTGCTACTTTCAGCAATTATGTTATTGTAGCATCTCTAAGCAATTTTTAGTGGAAATACAAATTGTTAGATCCAACCAGTTTCCCCACTGGTTAAAATGGGAGGAAGGGGGTGCAGTTGGACCATCATAAAGACGGTATGTTTGGAATCATGGGACCTGTATGGACAAAAGCAACATGGAAAGGGAACTGTAATATGGAGAATTGGCTAAGATTGAGCAAAAAAGATGTTTGAATCAAACCCAAAACTTGTTATTTCACATCAGAATGTTTTATTGTAGGACACAAAAATGATGTGTGTGAAGGTCTGTTTGTTTACATGTAAACTTTACACCATTCAGTGGTGGTGTATGAATTCGTTTCTTAATCTGCTATTTTCTACACTGTTTCCAGTATTTAATTAAATTGAGCTTTTTAAAAGCAATAAGGGAATTATGAGAAACTGGGAAGAAGTTAGGCTAGGGTTGATGACAACCACATGTTGATGATAACCAGGTTTACTCCTGTATTTATTTATACACTACAACACTTTTGGCACAGCTTTTAATACAATTATGAGAAACTGGGAAGAGGTTAGGAGTTGGTTTTGTGGTAGCAATAATTAGAGACCCTTGTCATTAACATGCAAAACCCTGAAGGCTTTAAAAAAAAAAAAAACCTTCCTCCTGAATTTTTGGGCTGGCTTTAGAGCCAGAGAAAATTTGCCAAGGCCTTTCGTAGATTTATATAAACCTTCAGTATTGCAACAAGCTGGAAACAGAGCAAAAGGAACTGGGGACTACAATTTAAAGCATCTGGTGGTGGGGAAAAGAATACTTCCAGCAGAATGTTCAAATGTTCAGGTCAGCAAATTATGTCATACACTGGAAGAAGAAAAGTTCTTGCCTGCTTCAGCTAGAGAAAATACTTTACTTATCCCAAATAGCTCAAGAGTTTATTTATTTATACCCCGCTTTTTTGCACAATGGGGATCTAAAGCAGTTTACATTGTTCTCCTCTCCTCTTCTTGATCCTCATGAGACTCCAGTGGGGTAGGTTAGGCTGAGAGTTTGTGACTGTCCTAGAGTCACCAAGCAAACTTCCATGGCTTTCAGTAAACTGAGAAGCCATTTTAGTACTTAACATGTTTCTTTGTTTATTGGATATCCCCATGCTAGAAGAAGAGTTGGTTTTTATACCCTGCTTTTCTCTACTTAAAAAGAGTCTTAAAAGCGCCTTACAATCACCTTCCCTTCCTCTCCCCACAGCAGTCACTTTGTGAGGTAGGTTGGGCTGAGAGAGCTCTGAGAGAACTGTGATTGGCCCAAGGTCACCCAGCTGGCTTCATGTGGAGGAGTGGGGAATTGAACCCAGTTCTCCAGATTAGAGCCCGCTTAACCACTACACCAAACTGGCTCATGCTATTTGATTGCATTGTCTTACACTGTAATCCTCCTGAAGTCAGCAAGAAAGGTGAGCTGGCGATAATGTAAGAAGTAAAGTAAACCATTGCACTTGGGGGGGGGGGGGACACCTCTAAAACTAATAGTTTGCTTCATGCTGACTGTGAAAGTAAATATTCTTCAGCTGCTCTGTAGTATAGAGGTGGTCGCAAGCAGTACTGTCATACCTGCTTAGTTGCTGCACTGCATTTTGATATTGGGAAAGCTTAAATTCAAAATCGTCACCTTGATTTCATTAGGATTTCTTAACGCCTTGTTAATAAAAACTGCTTTGTCTCTTGTTTAACAGAAAAGATGAGCTGTTACAAGGAATTTACAGCATGGGCTTTAACAGGCCATCCAAAATACAAGAGACTGCTCTTCCGATGATGCTAGCTGACCCGTAAGTTTTTTTAACTTCCCCAAAGTTAGAGTCTTGTTTACATCAAGCTGCCCAGCTCTATCTGATGTTGGGCGGCCGGTCGGACTCCGGCCCAGACGATCTAGACCGGACATTGCACGCTGTGGCTGACTGGCTCAGATCTAGCAGGTTGAAATTGAACCCGGCAAAGACGGAGGTCCTGTGCCTGGGTCGTTGGGGTCCGGAGTGGGGGGTCCCACACCCGAGCTTCGACGGGGCGCCGTTGGTGCCTGCGCCGAGGGTTAGAAGTTTGGGAGTGCTCCTGGAGCCTTCATTGTCAATGGAGGCCCAGGTAGCAGCCACTGCCAAGTCAGCCTCTTACCACTTACGGCTGGCGAGGCAGTTGGTTCTCTGCCTCGACCGTGATGACCTCGCCACAGTGATCCATGCGACGGTCACCTCGAGGTTGGACTACTGTAACGCTCTCTACATGGGGCTGCCTTTGGTGCAAATCCGGAAGCTGCAGCTGGTGCAGAATGCCGCGGCCAGGATGCTGATGGGTCTCGCAAGGCGGGACCATATCCAGCCTGTGCTGGCGGCGCTGCACTGGCTGCCGATAGCATACCGAGTTCGCTTTAGAGTGCTGGTTCTTACCTATAAAGCCCTATATGGCCAGGGTCCAACATACCTTAGGGACCGCCTCTCTCCGTACATACCCCAGAGAGCACTACGGTCGGGGTCAGAACACAGATTATGTGTCCCTGGCCCCAGGGACGCCAGGCTGGCCAGAAAAAGGACCAGGGCCTTCTCGGTGGCAGCTCCTGTCTGGTGGAACGAGCTCCCGGAGGAGATCAGGGCCCTGTGGGACCTGATGCTGTTCCGCAGGGCCTGCAAGACGGAGCTCTTCCGCCAGGCCTTCGAATAGGAGCCGCCACCGATGATACTGGGGATACTATCTACCATCGTAACTACCACGATGTATCCCTGGTCCAACACGGCCTCGGCTATGGCTGGGGGGGGGGGGGGGGGGGGGGGCTCAGACCTGCCACTTGGTTGCCCTCAGATGTTGTAACATTGGAAGCTTTTATGGGTATTTATATGTTTTAATGATATTTATTGGAATGTTTTAAGTGATTTTATAGGTTATTGTATTGATCAGGCCTTGCGCCCATGTAAGCCGCCCTGAGCCCGCTCGCAGGGAGGGCGGGATATAAATGTGAAAAATAAATAAATAAATAAATAAATATTATACTGAGTCAGACCATTAGTCCATTGAGGTCAGTACTATCTACTCAGACTAGCAGTGGCTCTCCAGGGTTTCAGATCAGAGGTCTTTCACATCACCTCCTGCCTATTCTTTCTTTTTTAAATTAGAGATGCGGGGATTGAACCTGGGACCCTTCTACATGCCAAGCAGATGCTCTACCACTGAGTTGTGGCCCCTTCACTCTGTGTTGTGCTGCTTACCCCTTCCTCATCTCCAATTTTGTATATTTTTTTGGTTTTGTCTCTTCCATTTGTCTCTTTATCACAATTGGTTTTGTGTCCCTGTCGTGCCATTGCTGCTTTGTTTGGAGATACTTTTTGATCATCCCCCCCAAAAAAAAGAATCCAGTGTCCCACTTCCTTTCTTGAATGCTTGTTATCTGTTGGTAATAATGCAAGCTTGATTCTGTATTTCAGACCACAAAATCTGATTGCTCAGAGCCAATCGGGGACTGGTAAAACGGCTGCTTTTGCCTTGGCTATGTTGAGCAGAGTAAATCCAGCAGAAAGATCTCCACAGGTAAAATATCAACATAAGTTGGTTGTGATGCTCGCAGATGCATTGCCATTAACTTGGGAGTTGAGTTGTGCCAAACTGCAATTGCCCTATTGTTTCCCAGACCGGCTATGCTACAGTCTTTCTCGGAAGATTGCAGGCAAAACATTTTCATGCTGTGTGGATGGGCAGCTTAGAATTTTCAAACCTCTTCACCCACAGTGGCTATCGTCCCCTTGCAGCTGTCACTCCCCCCCCCCCCAGTTTTTAATCAGGTTTAAAAAAATATGTGTGGGTATGCTCTAAGCTGGCTTGGAAGTCAAAAGAGGCTAGGAAAAGGACTTCTTTTCCCTTCTCCTGTATGCCACTCAGTGATCAGGGTTTGCAGGCTGGGAATTGCTCCCTTTATCTTCCTTTCCCTTGGAACCCCTACTGAAAGCAGTTCTCCACTGGGCACCAGTCCCTCTTCTACCTACCCACTGTCCACCTTGCCTGCTTCTGCCTTTCCCCAGTCCTGCCCCGCTCTCTCAGGGTTGAGCTGGTGTCAAACAGAGAAGCGTTCTCAGTACAGGCTCTGAGGAGAAGTCATGATGCAGCTCGTGGGTGGGCAAAGAGAAGCCCTTTTCAGCCTCACTTCCTGCTCCAGCTTTGGGGTGGAAAGTACAGCTGAAAGTCCCATTTAGACTCTGTGCATAAATGTAGAATGATAAATCATTGTCATATGAAAGCGACCAAAGATCTGTAGTGAGAGTCTTAAGGGTCATAACTGCATTCATTGCAGTATAACTATTAAGGAATTCCGTATTGACTCGGGTGGGTTTGGGTTTTAAAATGTATTCAGAGTATTTGTGTTTTGCTTAAGAGAGCTAAAGTTGCATAGTGGCTAAAACTGAGTAACAAGTCAGGCAATTCATAGCATGAAATCTTGCTGGGAGGTCTTGGGCAAGACCCCTTCCAATATTTTCTGGGATTTCAAGAAAATAATGCATGTGGCATACTTTGAATGTGTGAATGTCCTATAAAATAGTACATCTTAGGGCTTATAGACTGCTAGCAATGCTTACCTGTTCAAAAGGAAGACTTCAAGGAGCTGTGTTCCTTTTGCCTGTACAACTCAAATGATATCATCAGAGCTGTGGGAATTTTACAGTTTGCTGTCTACCAAACCTGCTGTTTTTCAAGGCTCAGTGCTACAAGTCCAATTTGCAGTCACACGTAACACAAGGATCCAGTTTGGCTCAGGAGCACAGAATGGGGAAGAAGGGCTTTGGCCTTCCCTCCTGCACTGTTTTCCCAAGACTGGGGGTGACAAATACCTCCTGTCTGGCCGTTTCGGCTCAGGAAAATGGTACAGGAGGGAAGGCTGAAATCCTTCCTTCAGTACATATTCCTAAGCCAAATTGGGCTCCAGAGCAGGGAATCTGTATGTTTTTGACTTATCTTCAGCTTGGAAGTGAAGCGGGGAAAACCGGCGCAAAAGCACTCTCAGAAAATGTGGGAAAACAGCGAACAGAAAGCGAACTGAGTGCCAAAGGGAGAAAAAACAAGGCAGAATGAAAAAGAAAACCCGACAGACATGCATGGTGAAAGCGAGGCAAAACACTTGTGCACAATAGGCCATAGTCTAGTTTGGTCCTCAGGATTTTTCCCTTGAAGTTACAGGCATAAGTACTCATATTTTCCTATGCTCTTGAGCACTCTTCTTGCTATTCCATGTGTAATATAAAAATAATATTGCTTGTTCAGTCCATACCCATATTGACAATAACGTGGGAGTGATTTTCTAGCAGTTGTACCTGACTTTTGACTGTGTATTTAGTGCCTTGGGGAGGGTGTAAAATTGAATTCAGAGAAAAAATACCCATGGATTGCATTTGCAGTTCTTCTCTTGTGCTTCACCTAACATGTGGCTGCTCAAACATGCTAAGTCTTTATCTCAGTCCATCTTTATTGTCTTATCCTAAAGTGTCTCTGCTTAAGTCCCACCTTTGAACTGGCTGTGCAAACAGGACAGGTCATTGAGAAGATGGGAAAGTTCTGTGTAAATATTGGTGTTATCTATGCTGTCCGAGGAAACAGACGTAAGTATCTCTCAAATACATTCTGTTGCTTAACATATAAAAACATGTACTTGTAGACTTCCTCTATAATACGCTTTAACTGTGCTTGCTGTAAAATATGTACTTGGTAATTTTACTTGCAACCTGCTATTATCGGTTGTGAAACCAGCTTTTCCTTTTTTCATAGCACTTCTGCCTATGCAGTGGGGAAATCAGAACCCTAGAAATGTGATGAATGCTACTGCAATAATGTATGTTTTAGTATGAGTGTTGCCACCACTTATGGGATGGTGCCTGATAAGTGGCACATTCTACAAGAACATAAGAGAAGCCATGTTAATTCAGGCCAATGTGGGCCCATCCATCCATTGCTCTGGGTCACACAGTGGCCAAAACCCAGGTGCCATCAGGAGGTCCACCAGCAGGACCAGAACTCCAGTATCCCTCCCACTGTGGCCCCCCTCCAAGCACCAAGAATACAGACATCACTGCCCCAGACTGAGAGTTCCTATTTATACGTTGTAGCTAATAGCCATTGATGGACCTGTGCTCCATATGTTTATGTAATCCCTCTTGAAGCTTATGCTTATAGCTGTCACTAGAAATGTGTTCATGTAGGCCTTTAGAATGATTTTAAAAACAGGTTAAATGGTTATCTTCCCCTCCATGCTGTAGAGTCTCTCTTGCTCTCTCTTTGAACTCCCTTAACAATGAAATTTTTTCACCACTTGACATATATTTGTATATGATTAAGAGAAGTGCCTGCAGTCAGGAGTGCTGAATACTCTGCCCTTTCCTCATTGTCTGCTTATCCAGCTATCAGTGCAGGAAGAGGAAAAATACCACTACCTGCTTTAGGAAAATAATACTGTTTGCACCCTTAGTCTTTTTAATGTAGCAAATATGCTCTTGACAACATAGAATAAGTGATGTTTTTCTCAGTTCCAAGAAAAACCATCATTGAACAACAAATAGTAATTGGAACCCCAGGAACTCTGCTAGATTGGTGTTTCAAGCTAAAACTTCTGGATGTGAAGAAAATCCGAGTGTTCGTGCTGGATGAAGCGGATGTGATGATCAATAAACAGAACTTCTCGGACCAGAGTATCCGGATTCAGCGGTAAGCATTGGTTAGCTGTTCTGTTTGTATTTCTTATTGCAAGCTGTCTTAAGAGTATTTCTGAAAGGCAGGATATGATTTTGACTTAATAACTTAATATTGCATAATTAACTTGAGGAACTTGCTGCCCAGTCTGTCATGATGGGCTGCTAGTTTAGGTGACTTCAGAAGAGAATTAACCACAGGAGGGGTCACAGTTCAATAAGAGATAGCCAGAAAACTGTAAAACCGTACCAATATCACGCTGTAGACAATTGAAGACTATTTTTTATTTTAAAAAAACACCACTACGGTATTTTTTTCCTCTTTTCAGATTTCAAGCCATTAATATACAATGTACTATCAAAGAATCACTCTTTACATCAGAGAATCCTATTTTGTGTGTGTATTTTACAGAATTCTGCAGTATATATTCAGTGGTACAATCCAAATAGTAGGGCTTATATAGAAAATTTAAACATGAGTTAAAGAAGCACAACTGTGAAGTCATTCAAAGTCCAAACTATCCCAATGGGAAAGACCACTGTCCTGAATGCTGATGAACAGACAAAGGCTCCGGATTTATTCAGCTTCATTTCGTACTGTCTTCCTCAGATCATGGACTGATATGAAATAATATCACAATCATTTACAAAGATAGCTGCAATATAATCTCAATATTGCTGTGTCATAAGTGGACCTAAAAAGAAAGAAAAATAAACACACTATCCATTGTGTCTTTTGGATGCCACAGTTATTAATCTTTGTTCCTATAAAACAGTTTTCCAGAATTCATACTAAAGGGAAAAACCACCTCATTTTAGTTCTTTTTGCAATTCATAGTGTGATGCATATCTCAACTACAATATCCAAATGTGGTATAACTTACCACTGAGTAATTCTGCTCCCACTCTCTAATTCTCTATGGACTTAATCCTTCATTTGCAATAGTTGGTTGAGCATCCTAAAACCTCCTAACAGTTAGGACATTTAAAAAGTTGCGCTTATTAAATTCAGCTGTAGTAAGGATACAGTTTAAAGAGACAGGGCTAGTATGAAAACATATTTAAAGGAACAGAGGCATTATAAGAAACATGAATAATCCTGAGTCTGGTTTAGGCCATTAGGTGTCAAGTGTTTTTAGCCAGTGAATCCAAAATGATTCCTTATGCAGTAGTATTTTTGTCATGTCAGATATGTTATAGAGATGGGATGCAAAAGTCTCCAGTATTACAAATTTAAATCCAGCAAATCTCAGAAATTTTGTGCCAGAGGTGCATCAACGGTGTTCAATAATGCGAGTCTGAATGGCACCAGGAGATATTCCCACATATAACAAGCCACATGGACATTGTAATAGATGTACAGATTTCTTAGTGTCCCATGTTGTCAATCCTACTAATGTCTTATCTATATTCAGTGTGGGTAAAACAATCCTATCTGTCTCCCAGACTTTTGAGCAGACTGAACATCATCAACATTTCCTGTGCCCTGGAGTGACAGGCTCCCTGTTATATGATTGCAAAATATCAGAACGTATCAAAATATTCCTAAAATTCCAGGTCCTCTTGAAACCTATCACAGGTGGCACCTCACACCTTGGGACAGCATTCAAAATGTGCCAGTGTTTCAAAATGATTTTTCTGATAGAATCTCCTAGTGGTGTAAATTTAACTGCACAGGAGATTTTTCTCTGTTTTCTAATCGCATCTGGCCCTTTTAAAAGTTGTCTGCGCTCAACCTGTTGTATACTATTCAAAGCTCCTTGGATAGCCTCTGTTTCTAAATTGTCTGTACAGTTGAGTACAGTCCTGCCTGAAATCCTGGTCCTAAGTAGAATTCCTTCTTAAACGCAAGAGTTGTCCATACGGTAGATTATGTCTTAAATGTCTAACATGGTAGGAAGAAAAATGCAGGTAGAAGCTCTTATCTCTTGCTTTAATAAAGGTTTTCACTGCCAGACATCTCTGTCCAGTTATAAATAAAGTGATATCCAGGTAATTAATCTCAGACTGGCTATGCTGACAAATGAACTTAATTGATGGATGAATATTATTAAACCATTCTAAAAAGTCATCTATCTTAGACTCATTCTGAAACAAAAAAACCTTCTATAGAAAAAGATCTCTTTATAAAAGGGATTTTGGTGATTATTGTTAGTCCAGTTAAGTTCAAAACTAGCCATGAATAGGTTTACCATGTTTTGGGCAAAAGCACTGCCCATGGTCACTCCCTTAATCTGAAGGTTAAAAAATCCTCCCCATACCTAAAGGTAGTTCTTTTCTAAAATGATGTCAATTAGGTGTAATAAACAACGAGTGGGAGGAAAACAGTCTATGCATGAATCTAAAGACATTTGTCGATAATCCCTTGTTTCAGAGTGGGGAATACTGGTGTATAAAGATGTTATGTCCAGAGACATGACATTAGTACAATATTAGTACAATATTGAGAGCCAGTTTGGTGTAGTGGTTAAGTGCGCAGACTCTAATCTGGGAGAACCGGGTTTGATTCCCCACTCCTCCACTTGCACCTGGCTGGATGACCTTGAGCAAGCCATAGCTCTGAACCAGCTGTTCTCTCAAGGACAGTTGTCTCAGAGCTCTCTCAGCCCCACCTACCCCACAGGGTGTCTGTTGTGGGAAGGGGAAGGGAAAGGAGTTTGTAAGCCGCTCTGAGACTCCGAGTGAGTGAAGGGTGGGATATAAATCCAATCTCCTCCTCCTTCTTCTTCTTCTCCTCCTCCCCCCCTCCTCCTCCTCCTCTTCTTCTTATTCTTCCTCTTCACCTGGACCTGGAGATTCTCTATTTGACTAATAAAATCAGTCGTATCTTTTAATTGTAGGAATGAGTCGACGTACTTAAGACAATGGTTCCAACAAAGAATTGTAGCCTGGCATTCTTGGCCGACCTGGAGGTAGCATCCCAGGTTTATGCGCTTTGGGTAACACACAGAACACTGGCAGTCTTGGGTATTTATTAAGAGTTATGCCACCTTTTCATTAATATATTCCAGTGCAAGGGCTTCATTGACTACTGTCGTTATGAGTTTCGAAATTTGTTCAGTTGGATTGCAATCTGTGGGTCAGTAGAAACCCGTATCCTAATCTCCCTTATCACAATCTTTATAACCCATTGATACAATCCCACCCCCTTTGTCTGCTTACTTCATCACTAGTGTTTTGCCCTTAGCCAAATTATCTAGAACCTTTCATTCCTCCTTAGTGAGGTTATGTCGATTATGAGAGCTTAGGAGATGGCTTCAGGCTACAAATTCCTATTTACCCAAAGATTAGAGTTATTCAGATTAGAGTCCACCGCTCTTAATCATTACGCTACCTTGGCACTTCATTATAACGAGCGCTGGCAAAAAAAATCAGGAACGTAACTTGGGGGTGAAATGTCGTCTGCTGCAGGCCCTGTGCAATAGGACCATTATTTTTTCTTTCAGGGTATTACCACCTGATTGCCAAATGCTTCTGTTCTCAGCGACATTTGAAGATCCTGTGCTGTTCTTTGCACAGCGCATTGTACCAGATCCCAACGTTATTAAGCTCCGTAGAGAAGAGCTGACTCTCGACAATATCAGGCAGTATTACTTTGTGTGTGAGAATAATGAAGATAAGTACAAAGCTCTGTGCAATATCTATGGCAGCATCACTGTTGGCCAGGCTATAATCTTTTGCCAGGTAAATTTCTGCTGTTTCCTCAGCTAACTTGAAAGGGGCCAAAACATAGATGCAGGGGAGGGTCACTGTCCTGGCAACAGGGTTGTAATTTGTTGCATAGTAGTTGGGCAACCCTAAGGTTAGTGAGGGGCAGATCAACATTTGTATCTCTTTCCCATTTGACCACTTACTTGGTGGAGCTTCTTCAAGGGCTGATTCTCATAGCTATGTCAGAGAGGTGGGAGAGGCTATGGCTCAGTGGGAGAGCCTCCGCTTGGCCTGCGGAAGGTCCCAGGTTCATCCCGCCCATCTTTTGGTTCTTAACACACTATCACAAGCATCTATCATTGCAGTCGCATATGTGAGTGGTTGCTGGGCTTGCATGTGGCTGCAGGACCTGCCATAAGTTGTCCGCTTATAAAATGTCCATCTTTGCCTGAAAACACAATTGCCATTTAACTGGCTTTAGTCTGTGATGTAAATAACACCCTTTCTGTTAAGAAGCGTGGGAATCCAGTGTCACAGTGTGGGAAGAACATGAATCCAGTGTCACAGTGTGGGAGGAACAGGGGGCGCTGGGCCAGTGTGTTAAAACTTTAACTACCCCAGCATAACCAGCCTGTCTATAATCTTGACTACCCCAGCAGTGTCTATAATCTTGCGTCCGTCTTTTCTTGCCTCATTCATTTAATAGACCCGTAAGAACGCCAAGTGGCTAGCACTACAGCTGTCGAACGATGGGCACCAAGTATCCCTCTTAAGCGGAGAGCTTACCGTTGAGCAGCGGGCAGATATCATCCAGCGATTCCGTGAGGGGAAGCATAAAGTCCTTATCACAACCAATGTCTGCGCCAGAGGTACTGAGTCCCAAAAAAAATCAGTGCAGAATTAATTGCCCGCAGTGGGTGCTTGTGCGCTAAGAGCACCCAATAACCTTCTCGTTTATACCTTTCTGTATGTAGGCATCGATGTGAAACAGGTCACCATAGTGGTCAACTTCAGCCTTCCCACCGACCTTGAAGACTTCGCCGACTTTGACACCTATCTTCACCGCATTGGCCGCGCAGGCCGCTTCGGGAAGAGAGGCGTGGCCTTCAACATGGTCGAAAGGCATAAGTTACCCCTGCTCTATGCGATCGAGGAGCACTTCAGTGAGTACACCGTCACCTTCATGCTTGTTAGGGTGGAACACCAGGTTTTGGACCTGCCTGAATGGGGTGTGAATCCCTCCTAGGAAAGGAGTCAGCTGACTTCTCATTTCCGAGAAATAGAATTGCGAAGCTAAATGTGAGAGAGACTGTGATGTACTTGCTCTTTTGTATAGCAGAATAACGTCATTGATGGATTGAGTGGGTGGCCCAATATGTGCCACTGAGGACCATGCGGAAGACTGAGTACCTCATGGGGTGACTGTAGGGTTGCCAACTGCAGGTTGGGAAACTCCTGGAGATATGGGGGTGGAGCCCGGGGAGGGTGGGAGGGATGAGAGGACCTCCGTGGAGTGTAATGCCATAGTGTCCATTCACTGAAGCTGCTATTTTCCCCAGGGGAACTAGCCTGTGTAGTTTGGAGATCAGTAGTCGTTCAAGGAGATCTCCAGGCGTCACCTGAAGGGTAACAGGCACGGCTGACAGTCCTGTGGCCTGCAAAGGAATCGGCTGGGTTCAGAAGTATTCTGCTGCAATTTGCACTAGTGTGTCGTCTGGACTGGCTTCTTTGTATGCCAGGGTGGATGATTTTGCCTAGGAAGTGCCAGCTTCAGGATGTTGGAGGTGGTTTGATAAATGGTACAGAACAATTCCAAGAGGCGGAAGACAGGCATTTAGTATGTCACTTGTCGTTGGAAAGTAGCGCTCTGTCTTCTGTTCAGCTGTTCTTGCCGAATTAATCTAATGTACGGATTCTGTCTGTTCTCAGTTGGCTTTTGGGGTGCAAAGAAAGTAATTAGATAAATAAAATGAAACTTGACACGAGAGAAGATCTCGGGGGTTGCATCAGAGTTACTCTAGCCACACATCCCTGCACTGTACCCCCTTTCTTCATTCACGGGGAAGACACGGCTGCATGGCATATTTGTCATTCACTTGAATACATGAGATTACAGCATACGTTTTGTCTCAGAGGTTGTACAACAACTGCATGAAACCTAGGAGTGATGGTGTCGTGGGTTGCTAAGATGTAGGCCACAGGTGACGTCAGAAAGACTGATGATACCTCTCAGTGAAAAATAGCTAGAATATGCTCATGCGTATCCAGGTTTTCATTCTGAATGCTAGTTTTTGTTCCTGATGCCCAGATGATCATGTGCAGGTAAATTTCTAGCAGCTGACTGGGGATGGAGAATCATGCCATGTATCTGTTGAGTGGGAGATGGAGGAAGCTACAAGAAAATTAAAGCCGGGGGGGGGGGGGGGGGGGAGGGACAAAGCTGCTGCTAACTAAAGATACTTTTTCTGTGTGCTTGCAAGAGACAGCTGGTTGCTGCTCAACAGGCGAGGAGGATGTGAAGCTATTTCAGCAGACTTCACTGCATTGCTTATCATTCCGTGCATCTTTTAATCTGCATTTTTAAAATCTAGTTAGAGAATTGTTACCTTTGTGTCCTCAGAACTTGGTGCTGAATTGTTCGCAGCCTTGAGACAGGAGATATGCAAGGATAAAAATATGTGACAAAACGGGCCTGTTCTGGCTTACAGGCCCTGTTTCAGCCTGTCCTCCAAGGTTTTCCCAACACCTGGAGAGGCTTTTCTTTCTCTCTCGGGTAACCACTGCCACCACCTGACCTTTGTAAGGAATTGCCTGTTGGAAGGGTCAGGACTCCCAGCTTCTCTTCCAGGTTCTGAGGCCTTTCTTCTGTGTCTCCCATTGCCTAGTGCCTGGTCACCACGGGGACAGTTCACTGCCTTGTGCGCCCCTGGAGGAATAGCCACTTGCTAACTGTCTGCCTTCCCCCTGGTGCTCCTTTTAAAATAGCGTGTCCAAGACGGTGGAGGTCTATGTGGTACAGAGAACCACTACTACCTTCAAAAGTTATAAAGTGTTTATTTTAAAAAATATTCACAAGCATACTTTTAGCACAGCACCAGATTGAGCAAGGGATTAAAAAGAAATGAATAAAATGCAATTTCCCCCCCCTCTCTCAATACATGCCCTATAAAATATAGGACAGGCTCCTTAGCTTAGGGTGTTGTAGACCTGTACAGAGTTACCATTACCTTGCAGCTTCCTCCAGCTCTTCAAGCCAGTACATGGTTAATGGCCGCCGCCTCCAGACCTCAGTTAAGAGTTCTGCCCGCTCTGATGGACTCAAGGCAAAAAAGACCTTCCTCCTTGCTCCCCTGAGTTTTATCACCTCTCTGTTCCCCACCCACTAACCAGGTCAGGCCGGGTCAACGAAGCTTTTCCTGGAGATCTGCAGGAGTTCCTTCCTCAAGTCGCTCTAGTATTTAACACCTCCAGATCTCTGTTCCCTGCTTGAAGGGGGGGGGTGGACTGGACCTTCCTATTGTCTCTAGCTATACCTGTTAGTATTTATTAAGAGGTACTTGAGGTGAGCCTGGAAAGCCATTGACTACCCAGAGAGAGAGAGAGAGAGAACCTTTTTAAAACACAAAGTGAAGGTTTTGCTTATTTCAGCCACCAAAGAAAAAATGCATCTCTTCACAAAGTGTATAAATACAGTTCCTCTCATGGCATCCCCTTTCCAAAAAGGACAATTAGAACATAACTTCCTTTTATCTTTCAGAGACCTCCATTAAGTACCTTGATCCAGAAGACATGGACATGCTAGAAAAAATAGAAGACTGAATTCTTTAAAATGTTAAATAATCTGCAAAAAAAAAAATAAGTTTGTCAGAATTGGGGGAAAAAACTGCTTGTAGTTTGCTGTTAATAAATTCAGTGACTTTCCTGGTTACCAGAAATGGGAGAAAAAAATACTTGAACGATATTGGATTTTTGTATCTTACCTTTTGACCAACGTGTCTGTAAACAACTGGCTGTAGCCTTTACCCAGGTGTCCCTATGCTATCCATGGTTTTAATTCTGTTGGACGGCTCAGTGTTATTTCACCAATAGCTGTGATGGCGGAGATTCCCCCAGACCTGAGTAGCTAATGACTTAGCGTTCTGGAGTGCCAACATCCCATTTTAGGACTGCAATAGGAAGTCACTTTAGTCTATAGACTGAATTACAGATTAATCAAGTAAATTGTCTTGCTTTGGTACGAGAGTATTGCTAGTAATTAAATCGTGTGCCTCTAGATGGCAGCATCTGCTTTATTGAAAGGCAAGGATGCCACGCAAAAGGGATCTTGCAGTCCAAAGCCGCTTGCCCCGCTGTTTCCACTCCAATCTCCAGGGCCATGGAAAGTGGTTAATAGGTCAGTCTGTTATTTGACCACTAGGACCAGCCGGCCTTTTATAGAATAACTAATCACCAGCCACAGTTCTGCATTGGAGGGAAATCTGTAGAAACTGTCCAGCAGTATGTCAGTGTCCTGATAAAGGTATTATTGAATCTAAGCACTGCCTGTATATCATGAGAGGCTGGGGGGAGGGCAGTGTCTTTTTCTTTAATGGGTTTTAAACTTGTGCTGGAATCGTGAACTGGTAGGACTTACTTATGAGTAAGCACGCATAGGCTATACCTAGTCCTCCGTCACAAAGATGAAAGGAATATAAGCCACACTGGGGGGGGGGAAATCCTTCTGCCTCTGCAGCTGGGGCTTTAGTTGTAACTTGAGGTAAGGCAGCTGATGATGCTCATGCTTATGCTTTGACAAGCTGCTGATCCAGTGGTAGCCTTGCAGAAGAGCCATTCCAGATCCCTGTTTTCAAGAGACCATCTCTGCAGTCACACAAACATCTACAGTTCTGCATTAAACCACCACCACCCATATTAATTGCGGTCAAGATCTCCTTTTTCTAGTTCAGTATTGCAAGCAGGGTTGCAAAGTCCTTGCTGACATTTTTATGTTCCTTATGATAACCGGACCCAGGGTAATCAAGCAAAGTAATTGCACGCGCGCTTGAAGTGCATTTCATAGATGGACGTGTAATACTTTAAAGTGTTTTGCATCCACCTGTTGAAACATTTCATTCCAAGCAAGATGAGCTTTCTGAAATAATCCTAGATCGTTTGTGAGCTGGTTGTTTTCCACTTTTTTTCTTACTGTGGGGCTGGGGCGGCTTCTTTCTGTGTCTTTAATACCCTGTTGAGCTGCACAGATTAATTGTGGGATTAATTGTTGTGTCGTTCCTCGTGAGAAATTAACAAGTGGGGCTTTTCAGGGCAGGGTTGGTGGGCATTATCACCCGCAAACTGCTGCTGTTAAAGTTGCAGCAGCAGAGGAAGTAAAGGCTTTGCAAGTTTACCACTTGGCAGGGAAAACAAACAGGAAGACTTCGCAGGTGACCTAGAAGGACCATTACCAAAGTAACAAACACGAAGCTGCCAAAGGACCTTTTGATATTGGGGGGGGGGGGGCTTATGCATGCTGTAGTACCCCTGCTCCTGACCTGTTTTAATTAGGCATAGCCATTCCTTGCCTCCATATTACAAAGTTGCAGATCCCATCATTTTCTAGACACAATATCAAAAGCAGTCTTTACTGTTTAAAATTTGATCTAAGTTAAAGCTTTATCTTTTTAAAAAAAAATCCTGGAGGTTTAATGATTGCACATGCTAGCTGAAGCGAAGTGTAGACTTTTGCTCCGTGACTCTTGGTGTAAAACCCCCTGCACATCTAGCACAGGAAGTGCCATCTTGCCTTGTTTTCAGCCGGCTTGACACATTATATCCCTCAGCCCCTTCTAGCCAAAACAATCTGCAATAAGAGGGAATTATAAATGATTACCAAGGAGCCATGTTGCTCCTCAGCTGCCAAACTGTTTCTTAAAAGTTTATAATTTATTATTTCTCTTTTCCTGCTGAAGTGTTTTTATTAGGTCAAAGTGCTGACAGTATTATCATGGGGGTGGATTTGTCCCCCCCCCCCCGCTGCCCTTTTGCTTTCCTTAACCCCTCAGTGACTTTCCTGTAGACTAAAGAAACTACGGGGGGAGGTGTCTGGCTTTAGCTCAACCCAGCATGGACCTGTAAGAATTAACTGCTATATTTCCAAATCTTAGTAAAGCACTTTGGTCCACTAGCTTCCAACGCCAATGATCTTGTTTCACTGTCAACTCTGCTAGGAATTTTGGGGTTCCTGTTTATAGGGCATCATTATTGGTTTTCAGGTCTCCATAGGTCAGGGCGTACCTGACCAACTTTCATCCACAAAGTCTGGCAGCCATCGTGCATCTCTTTAATGGATCCAACTAACCATCCTGGAGGATCAAGCATCCTAACAAGAGTTTGACACCATCTAGCAACTAGGGTTTTGCTGAGTGCCCAAGCATAACATTGCATACAAATGTCTGCTTCTTAGTACACAGTATGAAGAGATCCATAAAGATCAGCACTGAAGTGTGGCATAGGATTTGTTACCGTTTGTAAAATCCAGGGCCTTGCCTGTGCAGTAAACACCGGTGCCAGCTCTGCCCGGGTTCCATTTGAAGGATTAGATCCAGCGATCTGTTAGTGGAAGGTGCTCACAATTGTGAAATCTTACCTGGCTGACCCTTGCCCCAATAGCCCCAATTCCTGAGAAGTGACTTATCAGGATCTGCATGAGCTCATAACCATACAAGCAGGGGATCTTCAGTGTAGCAGGGAAAGGCAATGAAATTGTCCTTCCTGTGCTAAAGGAAGAGGGTGATTTCAGCCTGACCTGTGCAGCTTTGAGTCCACACAGATTCCATGACCGGAGGAAAGGCTAGGGAAATGTTGACATGGTGTCCATGTCCATGCTGGAGGCTCTGAGTGGGCTATTTCTAAACCGCAGCCTGTGGCTTGTATGCCAGAATGATGCAGGAGACTGTGGTCTTCCTGGGCAGGAGACTTCTTTCTTCAGTGCTGTGCCACTGCCTGCTCCCCAGCCCACAGCGTACTGGAGAGGAAACCACTGTAGGCATGGAGAGCTGCCAGTTTTGTAGTTCTCACCAGTATGCCCCTTGAGTAGGGGCACGCCAAAAAGCTGGGTGTCAGTAGATTAAAAAATGGAATGAGCTGTGTTAATCTCCACAGCCAGACCAGTAACTCTCTGAATGCCAGTGCTAGAAGGCAACATCAGGAGAAGGCCTTGGCCTCTGTGCCATTTTTGTTGGCCCTCGTGGGCAACTGCTTTGTCATTGTGTGAAACAGGATACTGGATGAGATGGGAGGGGCTGTGGCTCAGTGGAAGATTCTCTGCTTGGCATGCAGAAGGATCCAGAAGGACCCGGCATCTCCAGTTAAAAGGGACAGGCAGACTGTGATGGAAAAGACCTCTGCCCGAGAGCTGCTTCCAGTCTCAGTAGACAAGACTGACTTTGATGGACCAAGAGTCTGATTCAGTATAAGACAGGTTCATGTGGCCTCTGGTCTAATCCAGCAGAGCAATTCTTGCATCTCTACAATCTGCTTTAAAATGTCTACTTGCTCTGAACATTGTGCCTGTTCCCGTATTAAATTTATACTCCATCATTAACCCAAACTGGTTCCCAAAGCAGTTTATAAACATTGAAGATAAATACGAAAGCAGGAATGATAATATCTTAAGACAAATGAAACTGGCCAAAGCCCTTTTCACAACATTGTGGTGTGGATATCATTCTTTGTAACCAGAAGCCCTATTCAGAATAGTGAGGCAACCTTAATGGATGGTAGCCTGCATAGTTTTAACAATCAATAGGGAGTAGGTCAGGTTTGGGACTATAGTGGGATAGAGAAGATAGTATGAGCAGAAGCCTGTGGTTCAGCAGAGGTCATCTTAGATGTGGTACGGGAGTGTTCCCTCTCTTCATAATGAGACTAGGGATGACCAGATCAGACGACTTTCCCTCCATACCCACACGCGTACATGCACTTAGACAGATTTATTTTTCTTTTTACAGTAAATCAGAAATCAGGGAACACAACAGATTCAACAGGCTAACAATGACAGGAATATGATAGCCGGAAATATTACACAGTCAACAGCTGTACCTTGGATTTACAATACCCCCTCCACTAAGCTCTGGGTTTAATGCAAACCTTGCCAAAAAGAACTGGGCTGGGTGTGTATAGATCAAAGGGATGGAATCTAAAATTCCTCTTTCTGCATATCTCCTGTGTGATCTCAGTCCACAAAGGAAAGCAATGAAGCCAGGTAGTTGAAAGTTTTCTGGCTTGCTTTCCCCACACACAAACATCTGTGTTTCTGTTTACTCATGAAGAGTACATGCCCAAGTACCACAGGAGTCCCCTTGGAACACCACTTGGTGACAATAATTGCTTTAGTAGCCATAAATAAACAGGTAGTCAAGATCCTAAAACTGGAGTTGCTGGGAGATGTGGCTCAGTGGAGGAACCTCTGCTTTGCATGCAGAAAGTCCCAGGATGAATCACCAGCAAGTCCTGTTAAAAGGACCCGGCAATAGGGGATGTGAAAGATCTCTGCCTGACACCCTGGAGAGCTGCGGCTAATCTTAGACAACACTGAGCTTGGTGGACCAAGGGTCTGATTCAGTAGAAGGAAGCTTCATGCACGTTCAAACAGAACTAATGAGGCCTCCACCCTCTTCTGTTTCCCCCATTGTACTGGTCAATTTCACACTCTTCGCTGCCGGGCCACGTTTTGACCCTGTTATGTTCTGGCCAAGGAACCGCACATGTGGTCGACCAAACACGTGGCCAGGCGAAGCCGTCGAGCTTCGCTTCCAGAGACAAGACCCGTGCTTGCACCTGGGCAAGCGCTGGCTTTTGCCCGCCTCCCCACACATCCTTGAAGGAAGACAAAGGGAGGAGTGGCGAAGCCTGGGAGGGTCCCGCGCGGGAGCGCAGACCTTCCGGGCTGAGACCGACGGTTTAAAAGAAGGGGCTGCCATGAGGCAGCGGCCATTCGGGACAAAGAAGAGCTCCCCACCCACCCACCCTCTTTGTAAGACCATGTGGGCTTAGTCACCGGTTCTGGGGCTATGCAGGAATTTTTTGGGCTCCCTCTGATTGGCCGGCAGGGAGCCTTTTTTCACCTACTTCACATGGTCTGGGGGAGGGTGTGAATTAAATAGGCCTGGTAATCTGGTTAGGCCCATTCTGGGTATGCGGGAAAGCATGGATTAAGGGTTGGGGTTTTTAAGTCGGTTGGCAAGCACCCCTAGATATCTCTGACAGGAGAGGTCTTTGGGCTGACTGCCTACTGGCTTAGCAGTCTGGGGGTGCCCGGCCTTGGGCCTCTTCGGGGATGGGGGAGCACACGTCACGCCTTAGGGGCTTAGCAGACCCGGGCTGGGGTATGCTCTCACATCTCCTCTTCGCATGTAACATGTGGGCGATGACGGCCGGGGTAAGGAAGGATCCTGACCTGGTTTCTGAGCCGGGGGTGGAGTTGCCCTAAGGAAGCCAGCTTCGCAGGCATGATGTGACCCGTGCTTAATCGATAACTGAGTGTAGATCAGCTTAATCATAAATAAATACCCAGTTTAACCCAAGACTTGTGTATGTGTCTTCATTCAAGGGGTGGGTGGGCGATCCCCCAGATCCTAAAAGGGACCAATGAGCAAGTCTGCATCATGGGATAGACAAACAGGGTTCAGGGACACTGTAAATAGCGAATCACGGGTGTTGGGTGTGCGCATAAGTGCGGTCGAGAACGGGGATAAAAAGCGGACCTGTGAGTCCAGCTAGCCAGTCTTGTTCCGACCTCTTAATAAAGTATGAGCTGTTTTCACTCAACGCGTCTCCGACCTCAGTACTTTTCAGACCCGCATTTTCCTCCGATTTCCCCCGCATCTTCTTGATCCTTGTTTTTTGAGATCGAGAAGATGCAGGGGAAATCATATCAATATCAAATCATATCAATAGTATCAAATCATGGTGAGAACTGTCAATAATTCAGCCACCCAAATTACATTTATTGTTTTCCAACGAGTTGCTTAAAGTAAACTGCACTGATCTTCAACTCCAAGGCTTGAACGGACATAAACATCTTCAGGACTTAATTAAAGGGCAATTGATTACAGATCTTACGGGTTTCAACTGACTCCAAAACTTACTTGCTGGAACTACCACCAGCATGTTATCCCCTGAAGATCTTGGTGAGTAGAAAGGGTACATATGGGAGAAGACTCTTATTATTTCTCCGTTAAGTATACAAAGTCTATATTGTCAGGCCTGTGTAACCATCCTGGGGATTCAGTTCCCTCTAACTCAGCAAGGCTTTCCAGCTGAACGCAACTTGGCACTGCATGAGTGTTCACACAGAGTAGGAAGTGGTGCAGGACAGAACAAGAGCAGAGTCTTGCACAGATGGGCCCCTTGCCATGAAGTTGCACCACTGTGGCAGAGAAGTGTATTGCTGTCTCCTCCATGCTGGCGGCCCATGTAGCAACATGACAACTTGGGCCAATAAAAGGGGGGGGGGGAAATAAAGAAAAGGGTATGTATGTTCCCCTTGTCTCCAAATGTCTTGTTTTTAACAGTTGTGCAGAAAATAATTTTGTTCTGTGTCTTTTCCCAATAGAAGAAACCAAGTGGGAGGGGAATGGTTAAGCAGCTGCATTTCTCCACTGCAAGTGCCTTCCCATACCATTTTCATTGCGGGAGTGGAACTAAGGTTGAGAATCCTATGTTTGCAACCCCCTATGGAGTTCTGCCCCCAGGGAACTACAATTTCAAGAACGTAAGAAGAGCCCTGCTGGATCAGACCAATGGTCCATCTAGTTCAGCATCCTGTCTCACACAGTGGCCCATCATTTCCTCTGGAGGGCAACAACAGGGAAAGGAGGCTGAGGCCTTCCTCTGATGTTGCCTTCTGGCACTGGGATTCAGAGGTTGGCTGCCTCTGAATATGGAGGTTCCCTTTAGTCGTCATGGCTAGTAGCCACTGATAGACCTATCCTCCACGAATCTGGCTAATCCCCTTTTAAAGCTATCTATGCCTGTGGCCATCTCTACATTTTCTGGCAGCAAATTCCACATTTTAATCGCTCCTTGTGTAAAGAAGTATTTCATTTTGTCCATCTTGAATCTACTGCCCGTCAGCTTCATTGGATGCCCTCCAGTTCTGGTATTTTGGGCGAGGGGGAAAAAATTCCCTCTGAATCCCTTAGAATCAGCCATTGCATGGAAAAAATCAGTTTACAAAGGGGTTGGATTCCATTACGGAGACATTCAATAGCCAGTGCATTCGGATTTGATGCTTACACTCTGTGCAGATTCCTAGCTGGTCTGGAAAATAAAATGTCCCATTCCCTTGAATAAATATGCAGAAAACTGCACTTGAAGCTTTTCATGGTCTGGAACTACATAACATCACCTGATAACTGCTGCTGATCAAACTGATATGAAAAGGTCAGCGAGAGGACTGGAGCAGTTTAAAACCTGGCAACCAACCCCCCTCCCTGTACCCCTCCCTCGGTTTTCTCATTGCCTGTCTCTGTACAGTTCCCATCTTTCTTACCCAGTTTGGGCAATCCTGCTTTTTATGCCTCCATCTCTGCCCATTCCACGGCTGGCTGGCATCATATGTAGCTAATCAGCTGGACTGTGGCAAGGCAGGAATGATAAACTGTTTCTTTTAAAAAAAATGCAATAAAGTTAGTGTGGAGCATTGGAACCAGCTGTGGGGCAGCGCCTGCGAGCATAAGAGCTTTCTTTGAGTGGAGGGCAGGACATCTCTCGGAGTCCTCTTTGATACCGCTGTATGGAAGTATCACTTGTCATTTAGGCTTGCTCCCTTTCAGATGCTTGAACTGCAACTCAGAATTGTTAAGTTGCTTCAGTGGTTCAGGCCTTCTAGAGGAATGCTAATTTAAAATCTGCAAAGTGTCTCCCAGCTCCAACTCCGACCTTGGGAATGAGCAGGAGCACGTGAGAACTTGGTGTTTCCTCCCCGAGCATTGACAGCTGTAATCAATAACTAATCACTGGGCCTCTGGTTGTTTGAGACGTGGACTTCGACAGTCAAAGGGGAGGAACTCTTGCTCTTGCTTAGAAACTTCTGTTTTGTTTATGCCCGTTTGAAGGTATTCCCCCCCCCCCTTTTTTCTAGTGCTTGTCTTTAATAAACCTTACTACGTTTTCTAAAGCTGAAGTGTGGAGCAGCATGGCTTGTGAGTGCTCCCCCCGCCCCCAATCAAACCAAAGACTGGAGAGAGAAAACCTTGGGGAGAGGAGAGCCAGTGTGGTGTAATGGTTAAGGGTGTGGACTCTGATCTGGGAGAAATGGGTTTGATTTTCCACTCCTCCACATGCAGCTGCTGGGTGACCTTGGGTCAGTCACAAGTTCTTTCAGAGCTGTTCTCTCAAGGGCAGTTCTCAAGAGTGCTCTCTCAGCCCCACCTACCTCACAGAGAGTCTGTTGTGGGGAGAGGAAGGGAAAGGCGTTTGTAAGCCGCTCTGAGACTCCTTCGGGTAGTGAAGGGCGGGGTATAAATCCAATCTCTTCTTCTTTAATCAAGGGAGCTGCATCTTGCCAGTTTGGAGTCTGGAGTGGCTCTGGTTTCAGCACACATGGCCAGGGTGTGGGGCTGTGGGTCCACAGAACCGCCACTAGCTTTGGACAGCCGAATGAATAGGACCTGCCCTTCTTCATTAGTAGGCTAAGGCCTGCTCTCCTGTTGGTCGAAACATCTGGAAATCATTGCAATCATAACATTTCTAGCTGCCAGTTGGCTCTCAGTGCCTCCAGACCCGGCATTTCAAATTGGAGGTGGGGAAAACTAATACAGTGAAAGGTGACAATGGCTCACGCTTGGATAGAGGTGCCCCTCCCAGATCCTGAAAGAGCACCTGTACCTTTCAGAGTGGCTTGGACTGAAAAATTCTTCCATGAGCATCTTCTCCAGTTAGAGCAGGGCTGTGAGGGATAAAGATGCTACCGCTTGAGTCCTGTGTGCAGATCTGGAAGTACAGTGACCTTCTCAGGTACCGGCCCTGCAACTCAAAAGGTGGCATATAATTATTTTTTTTAAAAACGCATTGTTGTGTTTCGAAGCCAAGGTCATCTTTCAGGTTTGCTTGTGAAGCTATGTGGACCTTGGCTCTGCAGGAGAGCATCAGCTTAGCATGTGGAAGGTCCCAGGTTCAGGCTCTGGCGTCTCCAATTAAAAGGATCAGATGTTAGGTGGTGCAAAATATTGGGATGTTTAGTTAATAGAGTTCGGCCCAGTCATGGAAGTGTGATAACTGAGTGAACAGTGAACAAATCTCCCAAGAAGTACATTGTTAAAAAGGCAAACTTATATTTATTCAAATTGATCCCGTTCATATTCAGGTTGCAGTTGAAGGGAGAAAAAGAAGGCTAATCTAAAGAGTACTTTCCCTATCATAAATGGCCAGCTAATCCGGCATCATGCAAGTGGGAGTATGAAGGCATTGTCTCTACAGGAGAGACCTGCAGAGACGTGTGTCTCCATGGAAGGCCATGTGAAGCGAGTGAGAAGACAAAGTGAGAGAGGGGTCAGAGGGCATCTCCTAGGTCATAGGCGTCAACTACGGGGGGGCTCGAGCCACCCCCGAAATTTCCGGGGGGGGGACTGACCCCCCCCCGGGAAAACGGTGCACCCTCCGCCGCGCCTCCCTCGGCCCTTCCTAGAGCCGCCGCCGTCTCTCTCCCCCCCCCCCCCAGCCTGGCCACTCCAACCCTCCATCAGTCCGTCCAGGGGCCAGCTAAGCAAATGCCCAGCTGGCCCCTGGATGGACGGACGGACGGAGGGATGGAAGCAGGAGCGGTCAGGCTGGGGGGGAGGCAGCAGCGAGAACATGGTCCTGGCGGACACGCGCGCTTTGCGCACGGGCACGGAAGAGCCCCCCCGCTCCCCCGGGAGTTTTTAAACTCTACGCCCCTGTCCTAGGTGAAGACAAAGAGAGGCATCTCATCCAAAGAGATAACACCTATACACACTTAGAGTGATGTAGCACCCCACTCCCAATGTCCAGGCATGTTGAGTCACTCACTCCAACACAAAAGTCTGTTAGCTGAGACCCTGGAGAGTTGCTGCCAGTCTGAGTAGGTCTAGTTTACTATAAGGCATTTTCACGTGTTCTCAAAACAGCCTAGAATCACCACCCAGTAGGGTAAATAGCAGCACTACTCTTATGGGCTATGCTGACAGCTGGGTGTGCCACGTCACGACTCTTCGGATCTCTGCTCTCTAAGCACCCACTCTTTCAGTGGTTAGCACATGTTCTCTAAAGGACTAGCAGGGCCATCCTAAACAGCGTTACATCCTTGCACCGTGAGGCATTTACCTGGCAAGACTGGCTTCAGGCACAATTGTATGATACGTGTGTCAGAAGGCAGGACAAGTCAGATGTGGTGTAGTGGTTTACTATTACTGGGTAATGAGGGGATGGAAAGAAAGACAGCTTTGAAGCTCCACTGAAGTAAAACTGGCAATTTGGGCACCGAATGTGGTCTCCTGACAATAACAACCCTACTTCAGGGCTTTCTTGTATTCATTGAAGTTCAAATGAACATTAAAAAGTTGCCTCATATTGACTTACTGTTGATGCATCTACCTAACAAGGAGAGAGCCAGGGTGGTGTAGTGGTTAAGAGCAGAGGACTCTAATATAGAGAACCGAGTTTGATTCCCCACTCCTCCTCCCCATGAAGCCTGCTGGGTGACCTTGGGCCAGTCACGGTTCTCTCAGAACTCTCTCAGCCCCACCTACATCACAAGGCATAGGCGTCAACTTCAGGGGGGCTAGGGAGCTGGAGCCACCCACCCCAAACTTTTCCAGGACATGCTGAGCTTCCCCTGGAGACAATGGCCTGTAATGTCTCTGGCCCAGCCCCCCCCCCCCCCCCCCCCCGCCCAGGAAATTGGAAAGTCTACGCCCTTGTCACAAAGTGCCTGTTGTGGGGAGAGGAAGGGAAGGCGATTGTAAGCTGCTTCGAGTCTCCGCAGGGTAGAGAAAAGCGGGATATAAAAATGAACTCTTCTTACACCAACTCTTCTAAGTGCCGCCTTGTCTAGTTGCTGGTAGGTCTCCGTTGTCTTCTTGAGAGCTGACATTCTTCAGCTGGAGGCTCCAAAGGAATGGATCTGGCATTTTCTGCCCCTTACATGCAACGCATGTACTTTACCACTGAGGTGTGAGTCTTCCAGTGGACTTATGGCTCGCAGCCCACATTGTCTTCGGCTTGCTGAACCCAGCTAATGTCCTCTCCCACACCCCAACTAACGCATTCCGTTTAATGAACTCTGCTTGATGTATTTATGAGCAACAGATTGAGTAATTGCCATCAACCTGACACCACTGATCCCACGCCAATTGAGATGCACCCAAGCCAGAACTGACTTGGGTTGACTCTTGTGTATGTGTGCGGTGGTGGTGGGGAGGTATCCTGAGAGAATACGTATGTATCACAACAGTTCTGAATGACAGTCACGTTGTTGGAGCTTGTGCGGCGTCGCTTGGATTTACGTCAACTTTGCTCATGTCTGACGAGAGCCAAAGTTAACATAAGTCAGCCAAAGATAAGTAATGTATGGTGAATTTCTTAAATACACAGGGAATTTAAATCTGCTCAAAATGCATGTCTTTCAACATTAGTTCTGTTCCTTAATGCAGAGGCTCTTCATTTTGCTTATGTTCTAAGATAACACCTTCTGACCATTGATCCCTCTTTAGCTGTGGTAACCTCTTGATTAAGGAATACCCAGATTTATCACATGACTTCTTGAGATCAAGGGAAGAAATGTCCTTTGACCCTTATAATTTAGAGCCAGTGGGACCCATCCATCCTTCCAAGAATCCTTCTTCTAGCTTACGGAAATTGCCTCCAACTTAAGTGGTTTGTCCTCCAATGGAAGAGCCATTTAAGTTGGAAGAAGTTCCTTAGACTGGAGGAAGACTTCAAATTTGAGCCAAAAGGAAAGGCAGGGTAAAATTATTTTAATAAACAGCGAAGAGTTGGGATAGAGAGAGGATCCAGACCAGTCTTTTTTGGTCATTTGGAGCCGCGTGGCAGGAGAGGATGGGGTAGATTCTTCTTGAGTAGATTCTGTGTAGATAGACGATGCACTTTTTTTTTTTTTTTGTAAATCAGTGGCTTATGTTATGTAGAACCACCTCTTTTTAAATGATCTTTCCAAGGCTTTGATATGCAAAGCAACATTTAGTGCAAAGAGGACATGAGATGATCAGATGCTGGTGCAGTGGCAAAAACAGAAGCAAGGATAAATGGAAAACCTTTAATAAGACCAACCAGCTAGTTACTCTCCTTTTTCTGTGGCAGCGTCTGGGCCCTGGTAGCACAGGGTACAATTTGTGTGCTGAAGTTCCCAGGTTCAGCCTGTGGCATCTCCAGTTGCAAGGATCTCATGTTGCTTGGGCTGGGGAAGATGGATCCCTGCCTGAGGTCTTGAGAGAGCCCGGCAGAAGGACATTTATGCTCGAGCAGCTTAAAGAATTGCAGACAACTGTTTTCAGCGTACTGGTGTCATGTGGCCTGGATGCCGCTGAGCCATAAAACCCAGGCTCAGGAGTGGACACAAATTTTTTAGCCTGAAAACAACATCTGGGTCTCTGCCTGCTTTTGAGGACAGATGCTGGCTTTTCCTGTTTGCAGCACCTCAGAGCCACGCAAAGGGGACAGAGGCCCAGATATAGCCCTCAGGCTGAATAACTTGCCCACCCCTGGCCCCCACTCCCATTTTGCTGGTCTTAACAGCTCACAACCCTCGAGTTGTTTAACATCTTTTTGGAAGCATTGGCTTGTGAGCCAATGCTGTTGTCGTGCAGGGAGATGCTCCCCATAAATTGTTAAGCATCCTGGGATGAAAAATGCTGTTACTTGGCCGTCTCTACCAAAGGAAAAGGAAGAGGAGGAGGAGATTGGATTTATACCCCATCCTTCACTACCTGAAGGAGTCTCAGAGCGGCTTACAATCTCCTTTCCCTTCCCCTCCCCAGAACAGACACCCTGTCAGGTGGGTGGGGCTGAGAGAGCTCCCCCGAGAACTGCCCTTGAGAGAACAGCTCTGAAAGAACTTATGACTGACCCAAGGTCATCCAGCAGCTGCAGGTGAAGGAGTGGGGAATCAAACCCGGTTCTCTCAGATTAGAGTCCGCATTCCTAACCACTACACCAAATTGGTGTAGACCATCCTACTGGCATGCAAAGGATTGTGTGTGTGTGAAAACATGGGTAGGTTTTAATTTGACCCTTCCCATGCAGTCTGGAATGGTACAGCCAGAGGTAGCTTCTTGTTGTGTACACACAATAGATGGACACCTACAGTTTTGGGAAAGAGTGTCCTGGATAGCCCAAGCTGGACCAGTCTTGTCAGATCTCAGAAAGTAAGCAGGATTAACCCGGTTGGATGGGAGACCAGCAAGGAAGTCCAGGGTTGCTACACAGAGGCAGGCAATGGCAAACCTTTACCTCTGGACATCTGTTGCCTTGAAACCCCTACGGGGTTCCCATAAGTTGTCTGTGACTTGATGGCAAACAGGCAAAAAAGAAACCTTAACGTTTATTTCACAAGTATGTGACTGGAAAGGTAAGCTAGGCTAGCAGAAGAGTCTCCAGTTTCAAATTTCTAGGTGTTATTAAACCTTACAGAGTGAGGAAAGAAGATATTTACATAATTATAAAACTATCTTGGCACTATCCTTGCGCGGCTGGCTGCCTCCTATCTGTGCAATCTCACACATGTTCCGATTGCAGACGAAATAAAGAGCAGTCTCCAAACACTGACAGAGGCGCCTGGAGGGGAATAGACACACCTCAGCAGGGCAAACAGATGGCTTGCCTTTTTGACTAAATTAATTCCACGGATATCGATCTGCCCGGATCCGATTTCGCTGTCTGTGCGAGATGCTTTGCTTGCAAAGAAAAATAAATACAACTGCATCCTTTGCTGTTGATAGACTGACTGCATTTCCACCTCTTGCAAATCAGCCCCTTCCCTGCAAGGTTTCTCTGTGTTTGGTATTGCTCCAGCGACACAGAAGACAATAGGCTTAAGTCTGCTTACTGGACAGGATTAATAATGCTAAGGAATAACAGGGCATGAGATGACATTCAGGTCTGAATTAAGGTTCTCTGATCAGGGCCAAGTTACATGTGGCATGAGCGTGAGGTCCTGTGGTTAGAATCCAGATGCTTTGAAGACTGGGGATCTGGTTGCTGACATCACTAACGTGATTCAAATAGATTCAGGTGGGTAGCTGTGTGGGTCTGAAGTAGCAGGGCAAAATCTGAGTCCAGTGGCACGCTTAAGAACAACCAAGTTTTATTCTAGGTATAAGCATTCATGTGCATGCGCATGAAAGCTTATACCTAGAACAAAAACTTGGTTGGTCTTAAAGGTGCCACTCGACTCAAACTTTGTTCTGATTATTCAAAATAGCTATACCAAAAGCTGGATTTGGCACCGCCTCACAGCTTTTTTCCTCTACCAGGAGGGGACAGCAGGTGCTGACCCGGAGGGTATCGTCTGCGCTGGAAAGTGGATCTTTCTGCCTCTGCGGCTCAGTGGTAGAGGGTCTGCTTGGCGTGCAGAAGGTCCCAGGTTCAGTCCCTCACATCTCCAGTTAAAAGGACCAGGCAGTAGGTGAGGCAAAAGACCTCTGCCTGAGACCTTTGATAGCCACTACCAGTCGGGGAGATGCGGTGGCTCAATGGTGGAGCATCTGCTTGGCATACAGGAGGCCCCAGGTTCAACCCTTGGTATCTCCAGGTAACAGAGATCAAGTAACATATGAAAGGCCTCTGCCAAAGACCCAGGAAAGCTGCTGCCAGTCGGAGTAGACAATGCTGATTTTGATGGACCAAGGGTCTGATTCGGCATAGGGCAGCTTTGTGTGTGTGTGTGTGTGTGTGTGTGTGTGTGTGCTTGTGTCTGGACTGGAGGCATGACATCACCCCAGCCTTTGTATCTAGCAAATTAGCCTATGAAACAGGCTAAATTCAGTCAGAATCCCAGTTTGCCATCTAACCTCAGCAGGAGACACCTCCAGGGGAGGCCAGGGCCAGACTCTCTGCATTTCTTCTCTGCCCGAGGATGCAACAAGGTGCGAGGGAATTGGGCCACATCAGAAGACTCGAGGGAATGTTGTTTCACTTGGCTCCGGCTTCACCTGGAAGGGATTCCTGACAGGTAGTCTCACGCTCTGTATTCCTCATGTTGTTGTTTTTTTTAAAAAAGAATTTTTTTTTGCTCTTTTAGTAATAAGCAATTAATTTTAATTAAAAGATTGGCTGTTTGGAGGGGCCTGACGTGTGAATGTTGGGGAGGAGGAACTGCAGGTAATTTAATGGTGTTTGCCTTGGCCCCGTTCCCTCCGCTGTTTCGGCTAATTGTCATTATTTAGTCGTTTGTTGCTATGGCGACAGCAGATCGCTTGGGTTGCCAAGTCTCCTTCTACAAGCTCAGACAAGGCACTTAGAGGGGGGGGAAAAATCTCTCTTTCCCCTCCAGTTTGCCAAGGAAACCTGAGGCTCAGTGTATTGGGAAATCATCCAGTCTCCTTTTCTTGAGAACTTTGCACTCTGCAACTCCTGGATGGGGAGAACTGGAAAGTTACAAATTCCAGAACAGAGAACAAGAATAGCTATCCCAGAGGGTGTGGGGCAGGGGAGAGACCGAGGCTAACATCTATTCTGTCCTTTTTTTGCAGGTGCTATAATAATTTTATGGGTCTATCTTGATGGCTGTGTTAAAAAACCACTCACTGTTAAGTTCCACGTTCATGTGGTCCCCAGAGCCTGCATCTGGAGCGGGTATTTCCATCCCATCTTCTTCCCAAAATACAGGCGAGGGTGAGATCAAGCCCTGTGCGGGCTGGGTGGCTGGCAAAGCTAGAGCTGTGCGGGTAGATTTTTCTTCATCCAGTTTCCCTCCACGTGCATCTGATGTTTGCTTTCCGGGACTTTTGCCTCCGGGCCCACAGGGAGGTTAGCAAAACACATTTTATCACTGCATGTGCAAAACAGGCTCACGCCCAAAGATGACTGATGGAACCCTTGCCATAAGTCAAAGACTGAGGGCCCAGTGACATGAGATTAGATCCCCAGGTGCATTGTTTAACTTGCAACAGGGGCTGCAGGTGACAAGGACTGGAGATACAGCCCTGGGAAGGGGTGGGGGGAGGAAATGAATGACTCCTGCGGTCTTTCCCTGATGGAAAAGCACATACACACACACACCCCGCAGCGGCTTTTAGCCCCAGTTAGGAGGAAGATAGCACTGATTTCCGGGAAAATAAAAGAGTGGAATCAGAGAGATATCTTCTCACTGCTAATTACACACACAGTGGAAGCTGCCTTATAGTGAATCAGACCGCTGGTCCATCAAGGTCAGTGTTGTCCAAACTGGCAACCTCACTTTAGTCTGAGCCCACAGGGGCAACTCCTAAGTCCTAAAAACGCCTTCTGACCAGCTTATTTCTAAATGAATCCAAACTCACTCTAGACCACTCCTCCTCCTCCTCTCTTTTGGATGTCACTGTAATTATCCAGCTGGGGTTGATGTGGACCTGATTTCTTCTACACATGCGCATGTGTACAGATGAAACATCTCTGCAGGAAGCATATGTACCGTGAGCCCCCCAAGAGCAAGCTGTGACATTCTGTAAAGTGCAGCCGAGACTTCTTTCTCTCTCTTTTTCAAGGAAAAATGACGACATTCACCAAGGTGCTACTTTAAATGGAAAAGAACTCCAGAGAGTTACAATTAAGAGTCTGGTTGTTTTAGTACCAATTAAGATTTAGCATATAAAAGACATCTGGGCTGTAAAACTGTGGATATTTGCTATCTACCTCTGCCATTCTTACCTCTGGAACACCAAAGTTCTGGCTTCAGCTTCGTTCTGCAGTTTTTAAATGGCTCCCCCTCCTGTAGCCCCAGGGGTCTCATTTGAGCATACTCTGAAATGAGGTCTCTGAGCGTTGCCCCCCTTATGGCGGGGATCCAATTTACCTGAGGCTGGATCCAGTGTTTCCCAGAATGAAGTGAATTTGTGGAAGTGATTTTTATCCACTTTCCCCACCCTGGCAAGTCCCCTGACAAGTCACTGCTCAGGGTCTAGGGTCATCCTCCAAAACAACATGGCATATGTATTGGGGAGGAGGCCTTGAGCAGGAAGGAGAATTGGTAGAGATTTCTCCCCTCACTCTTGTGGGGAGAGTTGCTATGCCCACCCAAAAGGGACATTCTGGCCAGTTCCTTCTGCTTCCTGCAACCCCCATGGGCCACACATTCCCTGAATTGCAACTGTGGCCTTTGGAGAGAGCTGCAGGGGGAGGAGATGCCGATAAAAACAGCTGTCACAAACCTGCTGTCTTTGCAGAAGGATTGGATCTGCCCTGTGGCAACCTTTAGCTTGTGCTCAAAGGGGCTTTAGACTTGTGCATATACCCTGCAACGTTTCAGCAGATGAAAAGACGGGGATGCTAAGAACATCTTATAGCAAAAAGGGCAGTCCAAGGTACCCTGATTCACAGCAGTATTACTTATTCCTAAAGTGCCACTTGTCCTCCTTTTTGCTGCCGTTCACTCACCCTCCAACAACCATTGCTTCAAAGGCCCTACAGCAGCTGCTGTGCGTGCAGTGACCAGCTGTGTATTACAGCTAGATTTGAGTCAGAATCAGAACCAGAATTTCATTATGGTCGCTAGACCAGCCATGTACATAGAGTTATAACAAACATTTTTACGTGCAGGATACAGTATATACAAAATAAAAATATTAAAGTTTAGAACCCGATTAAAATACCGTTTCTGTAACCTCAGTATCAGGACACAAAATCTAGCTACTTGATAAGTGATCAGAGGATTTTTATCAGATAAAAGGCAACCAAGCCTGGCTTTGCTTGTGCAACCAGGGATCTTATCCAGCAACGGAGTAATGATCTCCAAACGAGCCTCCATATAATACAGGCAACTAAAGAACATATGCTCAGTGGACTTGACCTCCCTTCATGGGCATGTACATAACCTTTCTAGGTAGAGGGATTTTCTTATTCCTGCCTTCAAGCACCGGAGAGGGGAGTGCAGAACTCTTTGCCAGGTTGAACGTCCTTCTGTTTATTTCCAAAGAAGCCAGATAAGCTGCCGGCTCGACTGTATATTTGACATTTGACAGTGCAATAAGGTTTGGGAATGTCAGACTGGCATTCTGTATCTTCAGGTCTCTCCTTAATTAGCCTTTTTGCTTGTTCAGTTCCACAAGATAAGAGTACCTGGGGAGAGAATCCAATTCTGTCGATAGGACTTTGATAGATTTGAGTCCAGTAGAGCAGGGGTGGGCAAATTGCAGCCCGTGGGCCACATGCGGCCCGCCACAGAGTTTTTTGCGGCCCGCCAAGACAGTCGGCCACGTGGTTTCAGTCAGGCCTCTCACTCCTGATTTCAAAAAAAGTGTAGAAAAGTGTGATAGGGTACATTTGTCTCATTACACTGATTCTAAAATTAAATGTGCCTGCAGCTATAGATGATATGAAATTAGCACAATAAATAAATTGAGTAAAACTATCACTATTTGATTTAATTTATATTTATTGATTTTTATGATATAATTTATACCTTCTCTGAAATGCAAAGTTAACTAATGAATGCAATCATTTTAAAAGGTGCGGCCCGCCGCTAACCTCCGCTCCCACAAAGTGGCCCCCGAGCCAAAACCATGGCCCACCCCTGCAGTAGAGTTTTCAGGGCGATTGCTAGAGCGTCGCCTGGTGACATGCCCAGTGTGATGGTGTTGCTTCCTGGTGACCTCATCATGCTGGGCACATCGGCCTGATCGGGCCACTTTGGGGGTGGGGCTCCCCCGCTGGCTGGATCCCGACCGGCGGATTGGGGACCCATTTAGGGGGGAATCCCTGCCCCCCCCGGGGGGGACTTGGCAGCCCTAACAGGAGAGGACTGAGGAGTTAAAACAGCCCTGGGGAGTAAGATGAGCCAAGCGTTCTCTGTGGTAGCTGGCTGGTAGTGCCACCGAACTGGGTTCACTTGGACATGGACTGCAGCAACAAAAGCAATGTTATCATTGTCGCCGCTGCCCAGGTCCAAGCCAATCAGACCCTGCAATGCTGTCCATTTAATAAGGTAAAGGTAAGTTAAAAATAAGTTAAAGTTTCATACCGTAGTGCTCATCATTCTTTGTTTTCATAAACGGCTTACCTAAAACCATGTGAATTACAGTGGATGAATGTTCAACAAAAACCATAACACAATGGCACTAAAAATAATAGGAAGAAAGGATGGTCAGGGAGTGAATTATTGTTGTCCACATTAGCTGTGATGTCACAGCCACACTGTATACTAATCTGGGTGCTGTTTGGTAGAAAGAAGACTGCATTTTTGTGAGGCTTCTGAGTTGACACTATCAGACCAGACCTTTGTTCAAAGCAAAGTTCTTTTATTCCAATAATGGTTCAGATTCTCGATGTTTGTTAGAGATACATGACAGCAGGTAACATGGGTTAATATACCTTCAGGCACAATTGAATACAGGCATTGAACCAATCAGAGCGAGTACAAAGAAGCGGGGAAAAATGGCAACCGTTTGGTTCTCACAGAAGAGGTGGGAAAGTAATAAAAATTCCCTTCCTGCCCTGTGTGACCCAAAAGTGTGAATGATAGGCTAAACATTTGGTTAGAAACAATCCAAGAGCCTCCAAGGTTAGAATAGTGAGATAACATACTTCGAGCCTCAAAGGCTGGTGGGAGTGGACGGATATGATACTCCCAGTTGTTTATGTGACGTTCAGGAATGTAGCACGCCATCCTCCCGGCCAGGGACAGTTACATTTACCAGAGCAGCTAATCTACTTCAAGGCAAGCAGTAAATAACAAATGGCTACAATAGAGATCACAGGACATAGAAAAACAAGCAAGCTATTGTCAGAACCTGACAATTTTCTTCCCAACAAGACATTTTCTGTTTGAGAGATGGGTAAATGTGATACTTTTGCTACCAGTTTGCTTTTTTGAGAAAAGATGTTTGGGTCCCCGTCCCCCTCAATGTTCAAACCTGCAAATTTCTCTGCAGTTTGTAAGCCATCTATTGCAGAGAAAGCCAATTCATATGAACTTTCTCTTTATGGTAAGTTCCCTTGGAGATGGCCTGTTTTCAATCTGCTATCAAAAACGAGTTCTTACTGAGCAAATTTTGTGAGCAATTTGGAGCAAGAATAGGTTGTGATTTGACATACTACAGCTCAATGCAGTTGCCAGCTAACCAGGAACAATCTCAGTCCAGCCTGCTGTGTTTTTTTAACCTCTAGGCCAGCTGCCAGAATTGTGTGCATGTGTCTCTTTAAAGTCTAGAAACTGGAACTGGTTGCCAGCACTTTTGTCTAAAGCCAGATTTTGATTTTTGGAGGGGGAGAGAGAATAAAGTTCAGCAGTAAAATTTTCGCTCAGTGCATATGTTTCAGTTATGTATCAGGGTTGCCAGGTCCAGGTTGGGGAACGCCAGGAGATTTTGGGGGTGGAGCCTGGGGAGGACAGGGTTTGGGGCAAGGAGGGACTTCAGTGGGGCATAATGCCATAGAATCCCCCTTCCAAAGCAGCCATTCTCTTCAGGCGAACTGATCTCTGTTTCCTGGAGATCAGTTGTAATCACAGGAGATTGCTAGCGACTACCCCCGGGGGGGGGGGGGGGGCTTGTGTGCATGCAAAGCGCGTGCACGCTCTGAAACGATGCCACCGCCGCCTCTCCCCTCCCCCCCCCCCCCGGCCGGCCACTCTTCCCTCCTGGGGCTCCGGGCGAATGCCCAATGTGTCAAGTTGGGCATTCGCCCGGAGCCCCGGGAAGGAGAGGGAGGGAGGGAGGAGTGGGTACAGGGGAGCCGGGCGGGGGGGGGGGGAGAAAGAGGCTCTGGCGGCAGCGGACAGTTGGCTGGCCAGCGGGCCTAGGAAGGGCCCGGGGAGGCGGGGGGAGAGGCGGCGGCAGGTGCTCCATTTTGCCGGGGGGGGCTCAGTCCACCCCCGGAAAATTTTGGGGGTGGCCTGAGCCCTCAAGCCCCCCCCATAGTTTACGCCTGTGAGCTGAGGGAAGCCACTGGGGATCAGGAGTCAAGTGAGGAAGAACTGATGCGGCAGCAGCTGTGAGAAATGTCCCTCATCTCATTTCCTTGTGTGGCTTTTTGTATGAGACAGTCTGTGCCCACCATGCCATTCAAGTACTATCAGGAACAGTAATACTTCCTCATTGCTGCCCCAAGGCTGTCCCGATCGCTGTCCCATGAACCTGGCTTGCAGGGTTGTTATGAGGATTAAATGGAGGGGGAACCACATACACCAGTTAGGGTCACTCTAAGGGTGGGACTTACCCTCATATTGTGCCATGATAACACGATGTCACTTCCAGATGTGTAATGAGAAGTGATGTCACTGTGTTGTGGGACTCTCTAGCATTCACGCCAATTTCTATGGAAATGTGGCGTTGGAGGAGAGTTCTACAGATGCTGTGGACTGCCAAAAAGACAAATTAGTGTGATCTGGATCAAATCAAGCCTGAACCTCTCCCTAGAAGCTAAAACGACTAAAGTGAGGCTATGGTACTTTGGTCCCATGATGAGAAGACAAGAGTCACTGGAAAAGACAATAATGCTAGGAAAAGTTGAAGGCAGCAGAAAAAGAGGAGGATCCAACACGAGATAGGTTTATTCAGTCAAGGAAGCCACGGGTCTCAGTTTGCAAGACCTGAGCAAGGATGCTAATGAGAGGAGGTTCTGGACATCATTAATTCATGGGGTCGTCATAAGTCAGAAATGACTTGATGTCACTTCACACACACACACACACACACACATGTCCCAAGCTTATGGGGAAACCCTCCAAGCTTATTAGATAAAGGGAAGGATAAGTGTAAGAGATCATTGTCGAGAGTATCAGTATGACTATCAGGCACGCTGATGATTGTCTGCAGTTGCTGTCGTTTATCAGTAGAGGCCAATGTGGAGCTTCAGCAAACTTCCTGACCCATCCTTCCTCCCAGGGAACAACAGCAGAAAGATGGGCACTGCATCTTTATTCATCTGACATTTCATCCATGGAAGTTTGCTGGGTGACCTTAGCTTGTCACTCTCTCTAGCTAACCTATCTCACTGGGATGCTGTGAGGATAAAATGGAGGACAGGAGAATGAGGTTGTAAGCTGCTTTGGGTGTCCATTGGAGAGAAAAGTGGCATATAAGTGTCTAATGATAATAGTAAGAAGCAAGTTGTAAAAACAGTTGTAAAAAAAACCCCTGTGGAGTACTTTGTCATCATTTAGTTACGGGCTAAAACGAGAGAGCTGCCCTGATCTGGATGGCCCAGCCCAGCCCAATTAGCTCAGCAGGGTCAGCCCTATTTAGTACTTGGATGGGAAAACATCAAGGAAGCCCTGGGTTGCTATGCACAGGCAGGCAATGGCAAACCGCCTCTGTTGGTCTCTTGCCTTGAAATCGTATGGCAGGGGCCTTCAACATGGTGCCTAGGGGCACCATGGCACCCACCAACACCTTTCCAGGTGCCCCCCCGTGTTTTTAGGAAGTGGGCGGGGCCAGATGAGGCTTGCTCCCAGCAGGACCTCTTATTGGCCATGCAGCTTAAGAACCATCCTGTCGAACGGAGCTCCTGCCGTTAGTGCTGAAGAGATGCATATGAGAGAGTGATGCATAATCTCACTCCCTGATGTTTTGTTGTTGGCAACCTTTCCTGCGGAAGCCATTTTGTGGCTGTGCCCACCACCACCCTGTGTCAGAATTCAAAAGGTGCCCATGGACTCAAAAAGGTTGGAGACCCCTGCCCTATGGGATCGCCATAAGCCAGCAGCTACTTGATGGCATTTTCCACCACCAAATGAGACGGCCAAACATTTCCCAGGCTCTGTCTTGTCTCCTAGAGGTCTCCCAGCTGTCGCTGCCCCCACATCTCTGCCTGGGTTCTTCTTGGCTTCCACTCTGTTGACTCACTATACCCAGTTTTCTTTTCTCACTTCTTTCAGTCCTGGCACATCACATCAAGTGACTTCATGTCCTGGATGGCCCGGCGTCATCGGACCTCCTCTGTATGTAGCAACAAGTACCACAACAGGCGCTCGGTAGGGTCAGCCGTGCCAGTTAACCTGCCAGGTCTGGAAAGACCCTCTGTGTGCAGTACGGGGCTACGCTTGAGATCCACAGCAACCTCGTCCATAGCTCAGAGTTTGTCCTGGCTGCCTCTTGGAAGAAAAAATTCTTATTACTTAACTACATCTGTCCCTCCAGAATAGTTAATATACTCATTACTCTCTGGCACTGGCAAAGGAAGATTGATGCAAGGAAGGTCCAAGTTCTCCTCCAACAGGCCGGGTTTGTTTTTGTTGACATTGCAAATGCAAGGCTGGAAACTGGAGAGGTGCCCTGAGAGGCTGGCGGCAGGAAGAGCCAGATAAATAAACCAGTTATTCTCATCATCCTAATAAAAGGGTACTTCTAACAAATGGGGGATTCAGAGCTGGGACTGTACGCCCACCTATGGGTATCCCATGAACGTGCCTCTGGGGTGGAGAAGGCAACTCTCACCAGCCTCGCTTGAATCAGCTCAGTCCTTGATGGTAGAGCTAATTCACACATACCTGTAGATCCCTTGATAGGATTCCTGGCTGCATGTGTGAACTGCCTCTATTGAAATATATCACGATTGAGTAACGGGAGAAAAACAACAACACAAACACTGTCTGTGTGGTCCCTAGTGTGCAGTCACTGTCTTATGCATTGAGATCCAGGGGTCATTTTGAGCAGGAATGTGCAGGAACACCGTTCCGGGAGTAACAAGCCCAGGAGTGGGCACATATGGTGATGCGCTGTGGTAAAATGCAAAAGCATACTAACTTGATCTGTATTTTCATATTTGTTATAGGGTAGCTTCCCTGCAAGTGTAAAGGAAACCTAAAGTGTCTTTAGTCAAAGAGTAAAGCTGGCTCGCCAGCTCTGAGTTGGGAAATACTTGGATATTTTTGGGGTGGAGCCTGAGCAGTGGGTGTTGCCTTCTGACACACCTCCGGGGATCTAAGGGGGTGTGGCATATGCAAATAAGTTATGCTAATGAGCTCCCGCACCTCTTTTTCTGCAAAATGACCCGTTGAGATCAATGCTTGCCTTTGCATTTTGCAGTGGCAAATGTACTTGTGCAAACTCACCCTCAGACATGTTTTTTCACGAGCTTGACTGCTACCACTTTGGCTTCCCAGGACAGGAAAATAGTTTGCCTCCTATGTTAAGAGGAGTGCCACTGAGGCTCAGGTGGCTGCATGTACTTCTGAACTTTGCTGAATTTTCTCTTGAATGGACGTTGGATCTTTCGGTGAGAGAGTCTGAAAAAATGTGTGTTAGTTTGCTTTTGTGTGCACAGTGCTTTATAGGATACGCCTGACATTCTGGGATTCTTCACCCTGAGATAATTTTTTGTGGCCTTCCCAGTGCTGCTGTGGTTACCGATGCAGTGCACCAATGACAGGACTTGTGCATGACGGGTTCCCCCCATCACACCAGAGGCTTGTTTTTTTAAAAAAAAAATCATGTATTACTAGATTGCTAGAGGGCCACGGTGGCTCAGAGGTTGAGATGTGAGTTCCGACTGGAAGATCAGTAGCTCGGCAGTTCATGACCTGAGTACCGCATGACAGAGTGAGCTCCCGTCTCTGGCCCCAGCTCCTGTCAGCCTAGCAGCTCAAAAGCAAGAAATTGCACGTAGATAAATAGGTACCACTTCAGTGGGAAGGTAACAGCATTCCATGCGCCTTGGCATTTAGTCATGCTGGCCACATGACTATGGAAAGTCTTCAGACAGCGCTGGCTCTTTGGCTTGGAAATGGAGATGAGCACCGCAACCCTAGAGTCGGATTCGACTAGCTTTCAAGCAAGGGAAACCTTTACCTTTATATGATTATAATGCTATCATAATTTATCTCTTAACTTGACACCACTCTTTAAGTGCCACAACTAGAGTCTTGTTCTCGAGGCCAAATGATAATTTTTCAGGGAGTTTTGATGGTATTTGTCTAGCTTTGATCTGAGATGAAAGATTTGCTTCCCCACTTCAGGAATTAAATGAGTTAGGAAGATAGCATTAACTGTTACGAATGTGGTCTGAATGGCCTCTGTGCTTATTTGGCATCCCCTGGAGTGGCATGCTCCATGCATGACAAATGTGCAGTCCTGAACAGCGTCAACGGATTTAGAAGGGTGGAGCTTTCTTTAGGATTACACCGTAAAGCTGTTAAATCTTTAAGGGGCTGCAGGATTCCATTTTGTGGTGACTGACAAAACTCTGGGATGGTCACGGCTGTCTTGCCTCTTACACAGAAGCCACCTTGCGTTGACATGAGATGCGTGTTGGCTGTCCCAAGCATACAGGAACAAATCGCAGATTAGAAACCACTTACTGTTTCAGGTCTGAAATGTGCAGCACGCCCAAAGCAGGGACTCCTTTGTAATATATATATATATTTATTAATCCCCTTGCAAGTTGGAACTGTGCTTTAATTGGAATAATGACCACGATGAAGCATGTGAAACTGAAATCCCCAAATCACTGTTGAGTCGAAAGTGGATGTTGTCTCCAGAGGGTGTTTTCAGATTAAGTACTAATGGGGACAGGAAAAAGCCATTATTGACATGTTCAGGTTTTTAGGTAAGTCAAATAACCGTGAGGATTTTGTTACGAGCATCCTCCAAGAGCTGGCTCCGAGATGCCTAGGAAAAAGAGGGTGCCATTTTCTTCTGCCAGTTCCTCCTTGGCTCCAGGCGCCTGTGAATGCCACACCCTGTGACTATCCTGTGCATTGCCTTGATAGGTTCATTTAGACCCCGGGGACTGTGCTAAGCCTGACTGCAGCGCTAATCCCCCCCCCCCCCCCAATGCACAGTGGTTATTTTTGATGTGGTTGGTGATGGTGTGAAAAAAACCCAGTGGGTTCAGGTGCTCCATTAGGACTGCTTGGGTGGAAGGACCCTACCCTGCTAATCTGCCAAAGAGATAATGTTAATGATACAAAATTGCTGCACAGGCTGAGTGAACAGTGGCAGCCAGGTAAAGTACAGAACAACAAAATCAAGCCCATCCTCATCGCATGAACACACAAAGCTGCCTTATCAGGCGATCAAACCACTTCTCTGAATGTCCTCCGTGCCCCAGTAGGCAACGATGTACTCTCAGTGGCCCCCTTCCTCCTTGCAGTCTATACCCTGTTGCTTCTCCCTCTGGGCCAGATCCCCACACACAGCAATTGCCACTACTCCTCACTTCCACTGCTGGGCACCCCAGGAGCTCCAGGCTGGTGCAAGGGGCAGATGTGACACTGCATGATGTGTTGTTGACATTCTATCAAGATGGAAACCCAGATGTCAGTATGTGAGATGATGCCGTGGAAACTTTATGGTAATACCACAGAGTTTCTAAAGCATTGACTGAGGTCATGTCTAGGTTCTCACCTGGACATGAGATCATTTCCACACAAAAGGTACCGTTTCTCCCACCTGCCTGGATGCAAGAGCAGGTGGGAGGGCCTGGTTGCTAAGAGACTGCCCATCCAAAATGGGCCAATGACATGCCCGGCTGAGCCGGGGGACTCTGGTGACCCGCAACATGACTCCTGGTGAGGTGTAAACCCCAGCAGTTGCCCAGCAAGGCTCACTTCTGCCGCCAGCTTTGGGGTAGAGAGGGCAAAGCCTGCCCTTTCCCCCACCCTCATGCCTTCCACCTAGGCTTTCCAGCCTCCAGGTGGGGCCTGGAGATCTCCCACTTTTACAACCGATCTCCAGCTGACAGAGATCAGCTCCCCTGGAAAAAATGGTCGCTTTGAAGTGTGGACTCTGTGACATAGCACCATGCTGAGGCCCCTCCCCCCCCAACTCCCCCCCTCTCCTGATTCCCCCCCCCCCAAAGTCTCCAGGTATTTTCCAGCCCAGACCTGGCAACCCTACTTCTACCTGCCTGTGGGCCCTTCCCCTGCCCACATGAACTCTCCCACTACCTATAAGCACCACTGCCCGTGGCCCTTTTGCCAGTGGCACTGGAGAGTAGCTGCGGTCATACGCACACTAAATAATCCACTTTCAGGGCACTTTCCAACTGGATTTTATTGTGTGAAGAGGCAAAATCCAGTTGGAAAGTGCATTGAAAGTGCATTGAAAGTGGATTATTTAGTACAGGGGTGGCCAACCTGTGGCTCGGGAGCCACATGCGGCTCTTTCACACATATTGTGCGGCTCCTGGCAGGGCGGCTGGGGAAGCAAAGGGGAGGCATGCTTTTTCTCTCTTCCTCCCTTCCTTCCTTCCCTCCTCCCTCCCATCTATTTGCTTTCCTAGTTTCTCTCTCTCTCTTTCTTATAACTGGTTTTCCTCGTTTGTTTTTATTTTTGGCAGTCCCATTTAACGTTAATAAAAAGCAAATTTGCATATTTTTAAAAATAAAAACGTGTGTGTGTGATATTTGTTCCTGTCTTGCGGCTCTCAGACATCTCTATGTGGCTCTTATGTTTATTCTATGTGGCTCTTACGTTAAGCAAGGTTGGCCACCCCTGATTTAGTATGTGCAACCACAGCGAGTGAGTGTAGCTGGAAGCATGGTGGAGCACTAGCAAAGAAGTGATTGGGGAGGGTCCAACATTAGTGGGCCCTGCCAGAAGCCTGGCAGTTGCCTCACCTCAGGGTATGCTGATGCCAGCCCTGACAGGCTCCCTTGTTCCTCAGAGATGGAGCTAAGCTTGATTGGGGTGCATTCAGATGGACAGCTAATCCCACCATTGGCCTGGGTCTAATTTGATCCTGATCTTTTTTATCCAGTGTTGCACAACCAGACAGTTCCCCCGTGAATCGCCTTACTGTGTGTGGACTCCGCAATGGATTGTCTAGACGGAGTCCACCTGAAGGAGTGGTACATTTTTTTAAAAAAAATCTGTTTGCACATGTGCATATGTGCCTCACCATGTACTTGTTTTTCCATTCATGTGCGGACTTGAATGGTAAAAGCACTGCCAGTGGTACCTTCCTATAGGTACTATTTTGTTAACAGAGTTCATAAATTTCATGGTCCATTGAGAAACATGAAATTGTCCGGAACGTTTTGAGGGGAGCTCTGCGGCTGTCGCATGTTTACGCGTTTATGCGCATATTGCTAAGAATTTGTTTAAATGGCAGCCTTTTGATAATGTCTGGAGTCAGACCATCCCAATGGGCTGACTGCGAGCTGGAACGACCAGACGGGGGAAAGTCCGCCATTGCCCCATCAGCAAGCATTAGACTGGACCTTCACCGGTATCTTTAAAGTACGGCTCCTGGTGGGGCTCAAAGGGCTGATCACGGAAGTGGCACCTTTCCCAAATGTTGCTGTCTGGACATTCCCTTTAAATATGCCAGGAACTTGTGTCTGGGTCAGATCTAAAGAGCCGTCTGATTGTGACCTAGGACAGTCAGGAAATACCACATGTTTGGTAAGAAGCTTTCTTGCTGACTAGTTTCATTGTAGTGCTCTCCTTTGGCCCAAACTGTACTGGGGAGTACAGACCGGATCGCTGCCTGGTCTGGCCCATTTTCAGGCCCTGCTGTGGGCTTTAGCTCTGGGCAGGGCTGGTGTCAGGCTTTTTTGTGCCCTAGGCAAGGCTAACTACTTGCGCCCCCCCACTGCTAACCAATTATCAAAAACAGATGAATTCTAGAGAAAATTAAAAGCACAAAACTTGACCCTGCTAATTTTTTAAAAAATTGTGCAGGCTTGGGCAGGCAGGGTGCGAGGCAAAGCTGAAGGGAGCCGCTGCTGCTGCTGCTGCTGCTGCAGTTACTGTGACTTTCTGGAGGAGGAAAAGCATGGGAGAGCCGGGGCTGGTGAGTGAGTGAGTGTGAGAGCCTGTGGCCAGTTGGAGGGGCACTGATTGTCCGTTTCTGCACTCCTCTGAGGTCTGCGCCCTAGGCGGTCGCCTAACTTGGCCTAATGGTAGCACCGGCCCTGGCTCTGGGAACAGGAAGATACCTGTTTCTTTCCAAGCACCACTTCCATAGCTTTCTCTGTGCTGGAGTTCCCATTTTCTCAGACACCCACCTCCATCCGTGACTCTGTGGGAAAACTGGCCCCGTACAGCCATAACCAGGAGATGTTCCACTCAGCTCCCCCGCCCTTAAATATCAAGCTCCCCTTTCCTGAGATCCCACAATGTGTTTTTCAATGATGCTGAGCTCAGTGCCTTAAAAAATAGCCCCTGCAGCAATTCCACTACTCCTGTCAAGCCAGCCTGGTTTGTAATTTCCGTTCGAGTCCCCAGACGTCGTTATATAGAGTAATGGAATTGAGTTAGTTACTCCTCTGTCCTTGGGGATTGTTCCATAACGAGGCAGGCCTTGGAAATATCTCGGAAAGCCTCCGCTGCTTCTCCGACCCAGTCTTCTTGCGTGGATGTAAATATATGTTTCCCTTTCTCTGTCCCCCTGTCAGTTTTAAGAGCCTTTGACCCCCTCGAAATCGATGTTTCCTGTGTTACCTGCACAAATCCTAATTCGTCATCCACTGTCTCCAGAAACCTGATCGCCATTTTGGACAAATTGCTGCCGTCCCTTGTCAGGGGAGCATGTGTAAAAGTCATTCTCTCTTCACTCTCCTGCCTCCCCTTACCTTCTTTTGGCAGTTAAATGTCGTCTGTTCCCTTTACCCTTCAGTAACGGGGCTGTCTCTGCATACTTGCTTGGGGATCTGTGAACTATCCTAGGGTCAATTCAAAGTAGGGTTGCCAGCCTCCAGGTGGGGCCTGGGGATCTCCAGCTGATCTCCAGCTGACAGAGATCAGCTCCCATGGAAAAAATGGCTGCTTTGAAGGGTGGACTCTATGGCATTGTACTATGCTGAGGCCCCTCCCCTCCTCAAACCCCGCCTTCTCCTGGCTCCACCCCCAAAGTCCCCAGGTACTGTCCATCCTGGACTTGGCAACCCTAATTCAAATGTTCCTTTTCTGAGTCTGGGACAGCTGCTCCTCCCAAAATTGTGATAGCTATGAAAATGCACCATATTATGTGCTCCTGTGTGCAATTTGCTTCCCTTATAACTTTAGGGGTTCTGGAGTAACTGGTTGGCATAGATGCTGGGTAGGTTTTGCAGGACTGGTAGGGATGCCAGGGCAAATGGTACAGGGGGGGGACTTAGGGTTGCCAAGTCTGAGTTGGGAAATACCTGGAGACTTTGGGGGTGGAGCCAGGAGAGGCTGGGGTTTGGGGAGGGGAGGGGCCTCAGCATAGTACAATGCCATAGAGTCTACCCTTCAAAGCAGCCGTTTTTTTCAGGGGAGCTGATCTCTGTCAGCTGGGGATCAGTTGTAAAAGTAGGGGATCCCCAGGCCCCACCTGGAGGCTGGCAACCCTAGGGGGACTAGTTTAAAAAATTGCAATCATGTGGCTTATCACTGCCCCTCCCCCCTATGGAGGCTGCTTTCTGTGGTGAGATTCCATGTTTGGAATCCAAGCCTAGATAGTTTGGCCCTCACTGGCCTGCCACGTCACAGTTCCCTCTGCTTGTATGCACTCTCTCTGTTCTGAATGCAAATAGACGTTTCTTCAAATAAACACTAGCCCCCCTCTGCTCAGGTTGGATGGGTGGCACCTTCGCCAAGCTCAGAGAGATCAGAACAGGAACCTACCAGGAGTCTGTCTCCTAATCATTAGTTCTCACTGAGGTGACCTCCTTAGCCTTCAAAGAACACGAACCATCTTTTATCAAAGGCCCCAGTCCATCACTATTGGCAAAACGTCAACAGTTGCGCATAAAAACGTTTGGTTATCAGATTGCATGAGGGAAACTAGTTGGATGGTTTTCACACCGTGAAACCCCTTCTGCCCTGAAAACAAGGGCTGCTATTTTCCTTTGTTAACTGTAGGAAGGTATGATTACGCCCCCTCTGACCTGGATAGCCTAGGCTAGCCTGATCTTGTAAGATCTTGGAAACTAATTATTATTATTATATTATTTATTAAATGTCTGGATCACCCAGTCCCTGAGTACACAAGGCTCTGGGCGATTTACAACAGGTTAAAAACGGTACAAAATTTCAGATTAAAATCAACAACAAATCAATTATCCTTAATTTAATAGTCTCTAGATGGCATCCTTAATTTTAATTTAAAAAACCCTACTCTGGGCTGTTCTTCTGTCTCGTGGGCTGGTTAAGGAGGAGGCCGAAGCGGGCAGAATGGAAGAAAAGAGGGTGCCAGCTACGGTGGGAAACCGTTGTTGTCCTCAACCAAAAGCCTGGTGGAACATCTCTGCCTTACAGGCCCTGCGGAATTGCGTCAAGTCCCACAGGGACCTGAATGGAAGCTGGCAGAGAGTTCCACCAGGTCTGAGCCAGGGCCAAGAAAGTGCTGGTTCTGGTCAAGGACAGCCGAATATCTGTCTGGGTTGGCTGAACCTGGCCTGGTTTGTACTTGGATGGGAGGCCACCAAGGAAGCCCAGGGTCACTACACAGAGGCAGGCAATGGCAGAACACCTCTTGTGCCTTGAAAACCTTACGGGGTCACCCTAAGTTGACTGCGAGGAGATGGCACTTTCCATCCTGTGATTAAGCTACTGAGAAATGGTGGTGTCTGTGGAGAGAGCAACCGGTCTGAGCTAGTCCTGGGACTGGAGCCGGTTTGTCAATTAGTCCTGTTCTGTCAGCATGAAATCCACTCAGGAACAAACGGGGGAAGCAGAACTCCCAGCTCTCAGCGGGTGCAAAGTCAGCTTCCTGCTCCAAATCAGCTGTTTTCAGCATCTCTAGCAAATGAGAGTATAATGAGGAAAAAAGCCTGCCCATCCTCAGATTGGCTGAGAAGGCAGGGGTTTTTTTTCTCCCTCTCTGCTGCAATTTGAGAGCTTTTCTCGGAGTTACAAAAACCGAGGGACTCTTAAATTATCTTCTAAGTTGAGTCAAACAATAGGCCAGAAATAACTCTAAGCAGGGAGTGAGTTCCAGAGTCATCTTGTTTCGTGTTCTTCCTTTTAAAAAGTAATATGTCTAGAATGTAGTAGAAAAGAGCAAGGGTCTAGTAGCATCTTAAAGACTAACAACATTTGAAGCAGGTGAAGAAGATGGAGGAGGAGAAAATTGGATTTATACCCCACCCTTCACTACCTGAAGGAGTCTCAGAGCATCTTACAATCCCTTTCCCTTCCCCTCCCCACAACAGACACCCAGTGAGGTAGGTGGGGCTGAGAGAGCTCTCTCGAGAACTGCCCTTGAGAGAACAGCTCTGAAAAACTTATGACTGACCCAAGGTCACACCAGCAGCTGCATGTGGAGGAGTGGGGAATCAAACCCGGTTCTCCCAGATTAGAATCTGCCCTCCTAACCACTACACCAAACTGAGCTTTCGTGAATAACTGCTCACTGTGAGCAGTGACTCATGAAAGCTCCTCCCCTGCCACAAATGTTGTTAGTCTTTAAGGTGCTTCTGGACTCTCACTCTTTTCTACTGCTACATACAGACTAACAGGGGTACCCATCTTGATCTGTCTAGAATGCACAGTTTTTCCTTCCTGAGCTGAAGCATATATCTCTTCCCCCTCCCATTTAAAAACAATGCACATCGATTCTCACGCTTCCTAAGGTTGCCAACCTCTAGGTGGTGACTGGAGACCTCCTGGGATTACAACTGATCTCCAGGCGACGGAGATCTGTTCACCTGGAGGAAAGTGCAGCTCAAAACCACATTCAAATACCTCGGGGCAACGCCATGCTGACTGCAAAGTCACCCCTGAACGGCCATAAAATGGATATACATCTATGCAGAAGGTGCAATAAAATCTGAGGATCAAAAAACTCGAAAGTGGCATGGAGGGTGGAAGCTACCCTAAAACCCAATAATCGAAGGAAGTGAAACCAGCGTGCAATGCAGAGGGGAGTTTCTGTTCCAACGTGGGTCTTGTAAAACCACGGAGGGAAAAGCCAGTGCAGAATCAGCCCAAGAGTGCGCTGAACACTGTGATGTGCCAGGCCCCTCCTCACTGTGTTTCCCCAAGCAGTCCCTTGGGTGGCTTGACTCTGGCATGGACAAGAAGCTCGGGTGGATTTTAACTGTCACCACATTTCGAAGACTACCATCTGTCTCTGAAGGTGTGTGAAAGGGTACTCAATAGAGCCATTAGGGTGCCACGGATGGCCCCCAGCTCTCCACATGTCCTTTCCTGCTCCAGAGACTCCTGCAGAACGGTAGGGAAATGCTTGGGGTGCCTTAGAATGTAATCTCAGATGAGAGAGAGCTGGTGAGGCTCTAATGCAAAGTGATCCCTCTGGATAGGGTTGCAGCGTGCTGGTGTTTATACGGCATCCTACTGTTGAGATGTAGGGACCTTCCTAGGGGAGATAGGCTGGTCTTCCTCCTTTCAGAAATCGGAAGATAATCCTTAATGGGACCTGCACGTGAGGTCCCTTTATTGGCTTGCATTGGGATTGCCACAGATAGGTGTCTTCTCCCCTTTAATTCCTTTTCCCACCCGCCCCCACGCGGGTCACGGATACCAAGAAGCAGAAACAAATGGATGAGCTCAGTTCAGCTCCTCTAAATTTACAGCCTCCCCATCTCACGGACAGTGGCTCTGTAGTTACATTACAAGCCCTCATCTATATTGAATGGCCCACGGCTAAATGGAGACGGATGGATGAAATATCAAACCCAGCAATACGCCGGCAGGCCGAAGGAGCTGGAATTTGTTGCGAACGGGGCTCTGTTGTCAAGCTAGAGTCTGATTTACAGAAGAAAAAAGAGAATTATGATTACATGAATATCTCTGGGCTTCCTGATCCAGGCGTCTTAACAAAGCTCTTCTGTGTTCTTCTGGAAAGCGGCGGCCAACTGAAGAATCCGACAGTAATTTTAGTTAAGCTTTCCATTGTGCAGATCTACACCATGGACTTAAAGAGGTTTAACAGCATTCTCTTTCCCCAGGGAATTCTGGGAACTTCTTTTTTAAAAAAAATAAGTTTTATTAGTATTTCAATCAATACAATTACTAAGAGTTATACAGCTGTACATGCCAAAAACAAGTATTACAAAAGGAACATTACATTCAAGAAACCAGTGCAAAAAAGCAAACATATGTAGGTATATTACATACATTAATTTGGTGCCAGTTTGGTGTAGTGGTTAAGTGCGCGGACCCTAATCTGGGAGAACCGGGTTTGATCCCCCACTCCTCCACTTGCAGCTGCTGGATGACGTTGGGCAAGCCATAGTTCTCTCAGAGCTGTTCCCTCAAGGGCAGTTCTGGAAAGGGCTCTCTCAGCCCAACCAACCTCACAGGGTGTTTGTTGGGGGAGGGGGGAAGGGAGAGGAGTTTGTAAGCCGCTCTGAGACTCTGAGTGAAGGGCGGGGTGTAAATCCAATCTCTTCTTCCCTCTTCTTCTTCTTAAACCTAGTTATAAGTTGCCTTGCGTGAAAGTGTCAGCTGAAGTAGACCGTGGTAGTAAATCATAGGTGCAGATTAACATTTGTGGTAAGTGTGTTCACAACTAGTCATTAGCAGGGCTCATTTCGCAGCAGGAGCTCCTTTGCATATTAGGCCACACACCCCTAATGTAGCCAATCCTCCAAGAGCTTACAGAGCTCTTCTTACAGGGGCTCTTGGAGGATTGGCTACATCAGGGGTGTGTGGCCTAATATGCAGAGGAGCTCCTGCTATGGAATGAGCCCTGGACTCACTAGGCATTCTGTGAGTGGCATGATGGTTGCAAGATGCAGACAGAGTCATCTAGTGTGTGTTAAGAGGGAAGTAAGGCTAGATATACTGGATTATGTGGTTGTGATTGTTGATAAGAATAGAGTTGGGGGAAAGTTTTCGTGAAAGTACGCTCACCAAACTACGAACCCCAAGGAAGTGATGACAGTTCAGCTGGTACAGAACAAATAGGTTAAGTGACATCCCAAGAAGGTGGGTACAAACAGAACTGAGAGTAACAATACCAGCTATACAGCATGAACCGAAAGGGCCTTATGCCTCTCTGTGGAAAATAATAGAAATAGTCCCTTTAATACTGCCTGTGTTGGGGGTCCTTTTTAAATACTGAGACAGACCACTGGTCGGGGTTGGATTTGGGGGAATGGTCCTGGAAAAGGGGACTGCTCCTGAAGGCAGGGTTGCCAACCTCCAGGTGGTGCCTGGAGATCTCCTGTTATTACAATTGCTCTCCAGGTGACCAAGATCAGTTCCCCTGGAGAAAATGGCTGCTTTGGAGGATGGACTTAATGGCATTATACCCTGCTAAAGTCCCTCCCCTTGCCAAACCTCATCCTTCCCAGGCTCCACCCCCCAAATCTCCAGGTATTTCCCAACCCAGAGCTGGCAGCCCTACAAAAGGAGAACTTGTCCAGCCAGCCCAAAGCAGGTGGTGCCCCGCCAAGCTATGCAGCCATGCAAGATAAAGCCAGGCCCATGCTGAATGGCCAGGTGAGGGGGCTCCTTTTCTGGCTTATGGGGCAGATTGCACCCGCTCCTCTCTTTGGGCCTGGTTGGCCCCAGTGGGGGTGTAGCCCCCAGACCAGTATCCCTAAAGACTTTTCCTGGTAGCCTTAATGGCCAGTCCATCCCTGCCCCTGGTCCACCAAGCACAGTGTGATCTGTTCTGGGTGGCAATGGCCCTTCAAGGTTTTAAGCAGAGGAAGGTATTTTCCATCACTTGTTCTTTTAAACCGGAGTGGGACCTTCTGTCCACACTCAGCTGCTGAACCACAGCCTCTTCTGTGTCTGTCGAGGAATGAAAACTAAAATGACCTTTCAGATATATTTGGAAATGGGAATGATTACATATTCCAGATTGGAAATTCTTAAATTCCCCTCCCAGAATGCCATTTAATACAGTCTGAAGGCTGTGCAATAAATCACTTACATCTCTTCCTTATTTTTGAAGTTTTACCCCATAGTGCCTAGGGATATTTCAGTTTTTGTAACTTAGAATCACAGAATCTCACAGAGTTGGAAGGGTCCATACAGGCCATCTAGTCCGTGTCCCCCCCACCCCCCCCGGGCTCAATGCCGGATCATCTTAGAGCACCCCTGACAAGTGTTTGTCCAGACGCTGCTTAAAGACATTCCCAAGTCTCTCAGCCCTTCCTCATAGGGCTTGGTCTCCAGGCCCCCGATCATCCTTGTTGCTCTCCTTTGCACCCGTTCCATTCTGTCCCCCATCCTTTTAGAAGTGAGGCCTCCAGAACTGTACACAGGTGTGGCCTGACCAATGCAGTGTACAGTGAGACTATCCTATCTTGAGATCTGGATGTTATCCCCCAAGTTCTGGGGGAGTTCTGTTCTTTATAACTCACTCTTATGCAGGTTGACTCATAGAAGTAATGTGTACAGAAAAGATAGCGGACGCAATCCGCACCAAGTTAAAATGCTACCCAGTTCAACTCTTGGAAGAGAGGTGGTGATTCTCGTGGCCAAATTGACCGTGTCCACCAACAACACAGATGATTAGGCCAGAAATATTATCCTTTGGTAGCTACAACTGGAAGCTCAGCTTGCTGGCAGTCTTCTGCCCTCCTTTTGTTTCCTCGTCGGCCACGCTCTGTGCTCCAACCAAACAAAAACAGTTTGCAATTGCAACATTCATTTTACAGCAAAAAGACATCGAGTTTTTTAAAAACGGGAAAAAACAAACATCTTTCCCGACTGAGGTTTTGGAGCTTCCCACGCACCCACCCTGCTCTGGATATTTGCTGGAATGCGTGGATTTGCCTCGGAATACGGAGCAAAACCCAGGAGGCCCTTCTGTGTATCATTAAACCTATACCAGCACAATCCCAGCAGTGATATTCCCCCTTATACGTCAGAGAGTCCAGTCTAAAACGAGAGCCACATGTTGTTTTCATAAGGCAGCATTCAGATTCAGATTCACACTTTCGCCCAGCTGTCCGGAGGAACCACATCAAAGTGGAGTGGAGGGATGCTGCAGACACATGAGCGCTCGAGGCCCGTAGCTAGCCACCCTCTATCCTTCTCCGTTTCTTAAGAATGAGACATCAGTGGTGTTGGGTTGCAGTTGCCAAAGGAAGAAAGGATGATAAGTCATAAAGAGGTTAATAAAAGTGAGATGCCTTGACAAACCGTGCATGGTTTTAGGTGGTGTCTAGAGGTGCATAAAACCTGGAGCCACTCCACTTTGGAAAGGGGATTCACCATATTGGTGTTGCACAGACCATCAGGGCTGGTGTCAGCATACCCTGAGGTGGGGCAGCTGTCGGGCGGGCAGTGTTTCTGGTGGGGCCCACTGCTCCCACCTCCCTCCTGCCCACTTCCTTGCTAGCAGTGTTGCCAGCCTCCAGGTGGGGCCTGGGGATCTCCCGCTTTTACAACTGACCTCCAGCTGACAGAGATCAGCTCCCCTGGAGAAAATGCCTGCTTTGGAGGGTGGGCTCTATGGCATTGTATCATGCAGAGGCCACTCCCCTCCCCAAACCCCACCCTCTCCTGGCTCCACCCTCAGAGTCTCCAGGAGTTTTCCAACCCAGACCTGGAAACCCTACTTGCTAGCACTCCAACCTCCCCCCCCCCCCATGCTCCCTGCTTCCATTGGGGAAAGGTTGGCAGGCAGTTGTGAGCACAGGCAGTGGGAGTGCTTGTGAGCAGACACAGGAAGGACACACAAGCAGATAGAAGAAAGGCAGGAGTGCGTGGGGACCGGGCAGAGGAGGAGGGGGCCCTGGGAAGTCTCTGCCCCGGGGGCCTCCCAAAACCTGGAACTGGCTCTGCGTGCAGTCATCACTTGAAGACTCAACGTTGGGGGAGCAAGTTCTACAGGAGTGAAGCAGAACCAGCTACACAGAGTCCTGATTGGTTGGGTGTGTGTTACATCACTAGGTACTCTTGTTAGAAGAGCCAGATGTGATATCCCTGTGCCTCAGCCTCCAAGAAGCAAGGGACCAGAGAGTTATAGCTAGATAGGCAGACACTAACCATCTTCCTGTTAACTCTTCTGTCACAGAGAGCCCTTTGAAGTGTAGATTGCTACTCTTAGGGAGAACAACTTCCTTCATCTCCTTGCTGCATGCGCACAAAGGGGGAGGACATGTTTCTCCATCTTTGGCACCATGGTGTATACATCCACAGCCATCACTAGCTAGGTAGAATATAATCTGTCCCTTTCTCTATGCTGCACTGTCAAGTATACATTTCCTAAAGAAATCAGTTCTTATTTTCTTTTAAACTGATGACTGGCTCTGTGTAGCTTTGTAGTCTTACAAGCATACGCTGAACAAGAGGAGCTCTGCTGTGGTCTGAGCCTGGTGCACTCTGCACCTTAGCAAGGGATCTGGCTTCACATACCAGCTCTCCCAACAACTCTATCTCCGGAGCAGTGTTTTCAGCTTAAAAACAATCTTAAAAATAAAATAAAATCAGGCGCTGAAATGTGTAACCATATGTTCAATCCTTGTATGGACACAAAAACAGTGCTTTAAAGGAACAACAGAAAAAAAATGATTGGTTCGTCTAAAGCACAAGGGAGCGGTCAAAACGCAAGGAAATCTGTGCTCAGTGCAGCGGAGGATGTGCGTCATCTGAAGAATTAAGCGGACGGAAGCGGGGATCGCCCTCGAGGGTCGTAAAACCCACGCCAACTCTTGTTTCGATATTTATTTAATTCATTTGTACCCCGCCTTTCTTCCCGATGGGGACCCAGTCCAGCTGACGTTGTTCTCTGTTCCTCCATTTTATCCTCCCAACAACCCTGTGAGGTAGGTTAAGCAGAGACAGTGAGGCTGGCCCACGATCACCCAGCAAACTTCCATGGGACATGTGGAGATCTGAACCCTGGTCTCCAAGATAGTAGTCCAACACTCTTAACCACCATACCTCACTGGCTCTCGGTTGTATGTTGTTCTGCACCCTTAATCTAGCAAAACTTTGGGGTCTGCTTTTAAAGAGGTCTTTTGCACGAATTCAGGCCACAAGGAGGGCCTCTCTGCTCTCTACTTTCCCACTCCAGAATAAAACCAGCTTCCCTTTCCCTTTGCACTCATGGGTATTAACACTTAAGGGGGAAAAAAGATGGGCTGCTTTAAAAACCATGGTTTTTCCTCCCTTGAGAGTGCTGATGAGAAGGGGCAGGCAGCTGTTACAATTACGGAATCCATATGGAGGTCGAATGTTTAAAACCTTCTCCCCCTCCCATGCAGCCCGATCCAAGCTGGGGCTGCTCATACCTGAAACCAATAGGGAGCCAAAATTTTCATCCTCTCCTTTTGCTCTTAGTAACACTGACAAATCCATCAGGTTGGGTTTAATGTTCCCTGTGAGGTGCTATCAGTGCCTGTCATACATGCGCACAGCGTTTAACTGTGCACTGGATTGCACTATGAATTCCCTACACTGCAAAACTGGTATCTGAAGAAGTTTGCATGCACACACAAGCTTATACCCAGAATAAACCTTTGTGGGCCTTAAAGGTTCCACTGGACTCAAACTTCGTTCTGCAAAGTTTTTGGTGGGTTTTTTTGCTTTGGTTTTTTGCTTTGCTTTGTGTTTTAGACTGGCGTTTCCCAGCTTATGGGCCCTGACCCAAAAGTGCCTTGTGAAGTCTGAGAAAGTGGTTCCCAGGTTTCTTGTAGTTTTACTGATTTGTGTATGCTCTGTTTTGTTTTTTTTAAAGTGGGTCACCATGCCAATTAAATGTGTACTTCTGGGTCGCCAAATCAAAAAGATTGGAAACCACTGCTTTAGAACAAAGTGTTCCTTCCAGAAAAGAATGGGGGGGGGGGGGGTAAGCCTCTGCTGGAATATTTTTTCTTAGGCTGACATCGATGCTGAATTTGAGAGCGAATTTATTTCCACTAAAAATAGCTTTCCGAAAAACACAAGAGCAAACAGTTGTGCTGCTCCCCTACCCCCGAGCCAGTTAATGGAAGGGCCGAGTGAAATGCAGAGACTGCCACCTCAGTGTGTGATTGGAGACCTTTCCCCCAGCAAAGCAGAATGCGGCCAGGGATGCTGACGACTACACGGTTGCCAACCTCCAGTTGGTGGCTAGCGATCCCCTGGCATTACAGCTGATCTCCAGGTGACAAAAAAAAAAACAGTTCCCCTGGAGAAAATGGCTGCTTTGGAAGGTGGACTCTCTGGCATTAGACCCCATTGAAGTCCCGCCCCTTCCCAAAGCCCTTCCTCCTCAGGCTCCACCCCCAAAATCTCCAGTTATTTCCCAACCCGGATCTGGCAACCCTAGAAGACTTCCCTGGGAAAATAAATAATTGAATAGATCCTGCGGACACAACTCAGAAAGTAAGAACAGTTCAGTTGGCTCAGGCCAAAGGGCCCCCTAGCCCAGGGGTCACTAACGTGGTGACCGTGGCCCCATAGTGCCTGCCGGCAGCTTTTATGGCACTCAAGTGTTTTCAGGAAGTGGGCAGGGCCAGGTGGGGCTTTTGCCCAGCAAGGCTTCTGGTTGACTGTTCAGATTTTTTAAAAAAAGATGTTGCTTTGGCAGCAGCTGCCACCGCAGGACAAGGATCTTCACTGTGTGACTGAACATGAATTGTGGCAACAATTTTGTAGTGGGCTCCACCTCCTGTAGCAGCCATTTTGTGGCTGCACCCACCATGTTTTATCAGACTTCCAAAGGTGCTGCAGGCTCAAAAGCATTGGGGACAATTCAGTCTGCACCCGACCCAATATGCTGAAACAATTTCCCTTCGTTTCTCTCTGTTGAATGACTGCAAGGAGAAGCACCATGCATGTTCTCAGCTGAGCAGAATTTATATGCAGTGCCGCTACAAAGCATACAACTTAGGGTTGCCAGCCTCCAGGTGGGGCCTGGGGATCTCCTGCTTTTACAACTGATCTCCAGCTGACAGAGATCAGCTCCCATGGAGAAAATGGCTGCTTTGAAGGGTGGACTCTATGGCATTGTACCATACTGAGGCCCCTCCCCTCTCCAAACCCCACCCTCTCCCAGATCTACCCCCAAAATCTCCAGGTATTTCCCAACCCAGACCTGGCAACCCGAATACAGCTATTTCTGGCTTGGATAAGGTTGCCAGGTCCCTCCTGGCCACCGGTGGGGGATGGGGGGGTGAGGTTGCCAGCTCCAGGCTGTGAAACTCCTGGAGATTTGGGGGTGGAGCCTGGAACAGACAGGGACCTCAGTAGGGTACAATGCCATTGAGTCCACCTTCCAAAGCATTGGTTTTCTCCAGAGGAACTGATCTCTGTAGTCTGGAGATGAGCTGTAATTCTGGAGGATCCTGGGTCCCACCAGCTTGAGGGAAGGCAAACTCCCAAGACCAGCAGTTTCTAGAAAGAACTGATCCTGCTTCAAAAACTTTCCTTATCAGCCGACTGCTACAAAGTCCCATGTACACCACTTTCCTTGCAGGAAGGATGGGTCTAAAACAGAATGAATGAATAAATGGAGCTCCCCCAGCTCTGTTTGGGCAGTGGAGATTGAACTGTACGTGACTGAGCTTCAGGAACTTGCTCCTTGCCTCCAGGCCCGGCTATGGTACAGCGGGGCCATGGCTAAGTGTTGATCTGACATTCCTTCCATTCCTTCCATCCCTCCTCCGGCTCAGGGGCAGAGCACCTGCCTTGCATGCAGAAGGCCCCAGGTTTGATTCTCAGCATATCCCATTCTAAGGACCAGGTATCAGGCAACGCGAAAGACCTCTCTGCTCGAGACCCTGGAGAGCTGCTGCCAGCCCGTGTAGACAATACTGCCCCTGAGAGACCAGTACCTTGACTCACTTATCAGGCAGCTTCGTGCGTTCAGCAGAGGGGAGATCTAATTGAACCCCCAGGTTTGGCTGGAATGCCGGAGCACGGTCAGCATCGAAATCAGGCCGTTCAGTGTTGCCGCTGGTAAAGAGAACAAATGTTACAGCGGCACCAAAAGGCCAGGCTCATCCAATCGCCCTTCTCAGCAGCTCTCTCACCCCAATTTGGGGTGAAGTTGTGATTTTCTTTCCCTGGGTGGGCAGCTCAGAAGGCAGACCAGCGTCAGCCCAGGCCGAGCGTGTAACTAGAGTCAAGCCGATAATTCAGCGTGCGTTTCTGTGTGCTCTCACTGTGTGTGGTCTGTACCATGCGCAGTAACAGTATCCGTCCCTTGGGGAGTGACGTGAAGCCCTGCTGGAATGGAAAGAGAGGCCTTGTGGAGTTGCTGGAATCTGTTTGCCACTCGCGGTAAACAGTAATGGGCACGTTGCTCAGAGGCGGCTTTTCTTTTCTATTTTATCTTCTCCAACACCCCTTTTCCCTTCTTCTGCTTCTTCTTTCTTTCTTTCTTTCTTTCTTTCTTTCTTTCTTTCTTTCTTTCTTTCTTTCTTTCTTTCTTTCTTTAAAAAAGAACGCTTTTTGGAGGGATTCTATTTTTTGCCAAGTTCCTTGCATCCCAGCTAGGGGGGCGGGGGGAACCCAGCTTTGCAAACCTATCTATTTTTTGTCCTCCAGAGGAAACAAACTTCAGAAGCCGCCTGAGCGTCGATGAAGCAACAAACCCTTTGAGGGTGGAGGAGAATCCTCCGGGACCCACAAACAACCAGGCAGCAGAGAATTCTTGAACCTCTCACAAGCCCAAATCCAGATGTGTAATGAGAGGATGCTTCCAGATGTTGGGTCGCCTGAGTGTGAGCTGCTCTGATTCAGCATCAACGCCCCACAAGACGCGTAGCAACCCACAGTTTCTGAGCAGCTCTTTGGGAGTGAAAATTAGGGATGGTTCCTTCGTTTTGGTGGAAAGTGGAAGGATGCCATCTCGTGCGCCCCCCAAAAACACATCTGGAGTGGTTTCCGCAGTACACTCCTGGCATGCACAAAGAGGCCCACCAGTGTGCATCCCTTCCTCATGGCAACAGGGCGGCCACCTCACTTATTCCAAGGATGACAACCCATGTTCTGGTCGCCTCCAGGCTCTATGCTCTACGCGGGGGCTTCAGTGAGTCTAAAATATCACCCAGTTACTGCCTACAGCAGTGGCCTTCAACCCATACAGATGGGTTGGGGCCCTCAGATATGCTAACCCCTGCAGCACACAGGGCGCACCACTTTCCCTTTGCTGCCACAAATCTGAGTGCCATAGCAATGGGATAGTTAAAATTCTAAATAAACAGTCGTAATTTTTTTCAGAGGCTCTGGAATGGATTGTTCCATTGTGTGAGTGGCAGGACGGGCAACCTTTGTCTAGGAAAACACTGCTGAGTTTACAAGGATTTCCACTGTCCTGTTTTTATTAGGACTGGCACATTTTGGTGCCTGGTGCCAAAAGAATAAAATCAGATCGGAACGGTTGCGTCTTACTACATTTTCCTGATAAGATGAGGCTAGGCTAAAGAGGTCTTCAGGGTTCCCGCTAAGCTGAGTTCGTGTGAGCCAGCTCACAGTCTTTTAGCCTCCGGCTCACACATTTTTGTCTCAGCTCAGGAAGGAGGGCTCCAGAGCAAACTAATTTATGCAGCAGCCAAATTGCTCACTCACAACAAATTGCCAGCTGCTCACAAAATAGAACTTTTGCTCACAAGACTCCACAGCTTAGAGGGAGCATTGGTCCTGACCCGGAGGGCCCAGAGTACGCTGATCTCATCCTGTCTCAGAAGCTAAGCAGGGCCGGCCCTGATCAGTACTTGGATGGGAGACCACCAAGGAAGTCCAGGGTTGCTTTGCAGTAGCCGGCTGTGGCAAGCCACCTCTGAGCATCTCTTGCCTTGAAAACTGTAAAGTACTCAGTCCAGAGACGCCTTCAAGTGAAATCAGCTTATGGTTTATTAGGAGGTTCTGGAACACATGTCTGAGCTGGGCTCAGGGGTCTGCTTATATGCGCACCTAAACCGTGCCCCTGGCCTCACCCACACACTCTGATAGGATTACAATTAATACAATTAAGTCTCCCCATGTCATTGGCCCCTATTTGCACCCTGGCTGACCGATATGTCTAAATTACAATCCGGCCAGTCTACTGTGTTCTGGAGTGAAGTTCTGACTGTGACTGGCCATGTGCTTGCCCCGGACCGCGTGGCGGTCGCCATTAGAACAAAACAAAAACCCTTCCGGATTGCCATAAGTCAGCAGCTACTTGACAGCATTTCTACCACCAGACTGAAGTGACATGCTGGAGGAAGTTAAATGCTTAAACAAATAGTCTCTAGTTAAACACAGAGGTGTCTCAGATCATACCTGCCCTTCCCATGAAACAATCGCAGCCCCCCCCCCCCACTAATTGACATGACTCCTGGCTCTACCTGCATAGACTGAGGCCTAATTAAATTGCGATGCTTCGTCACCTGGTTTGGCACAGACTCAACATCGTCCTTGAACTATGCCACAACCTTTGCAGAGCATTTATGTGTGCGCTGTTTGTACATCAGTGTTCCGCAGGCCTTGTGGATACTACGCTGACTTTCTTGACATCTCACATCTGTCACTTGGGGACACTGAGCCAAATCCAGGTGTGATAAATGTGCTTGAACAGCAATGATGCCATCTTTTACGTACCTGCAAACAGACATCAACAGTCATTTCATTAATCACGTGGGAAAAAATACCTCCAATAAAATTGCTGTTTTATCTTTTTTAAAAACTGACTCTCCTAGAGCTGAAAATGTATGCTTTGTTATGGAATTTGGGATAGGGCTGTGGCTCAGTGACAGAGACTGATTTCCCACAAGCAGCTGTTTCACTGTCGCTCTTCCATTTGCCCCGGTTGCATTGGTCAATTTCACCCTATTCACCCTGCGGCCACATTTTGACCCACATCTCTCCCCGATTCCCCCCACTGTCTTTTTGATCCTTGTTTTTTGAGATCGAGAAGATGTGGGGGGAATCGGGGGGACCTGCAGGTCAAAATGCAGCCGTGCAGTGAATAGTGTGAAATTGACCAATGCAACCGGGGCAAATGGAAGAGAGACAGCAGAACAGCTGCTTGTGGGAAATCGGTCAAAGTTTCTGCTTTGCATGCAGAAGGTCTTTGGTTCAGTTCTTGGCATCTTCAGTTAAAAGGAGCAGGTAATGGGTGATGCAGGGGACTTTTAGGAAAGAGATGGGGGACATAATGGAGGTTTATAAAATTATGTATGGGGTGGAGAGAGTTGTCAAAGAGGACTTTTTCTCCCTCTCCCAAAATACTAGAATTTGAGGGCATCCAATGAAGATGATGGGCAGTAGATTCAGGACTGACAAAAGGATTTCTTTTTATACAGCAAAGGATTAAAATGTAGAATTTGCTTCCAGACTATGTAGTGATGGCTGCAGGGATAGATGGCTTTAAAAGGGGATTAGATTCATGGGGGAGTAGGACTATCAGTGGCTATTATCCATGGTGGCTAAAGGAAACCTACACATTCAGAGGCAGTCGACCTCTGAATCCCAGAGCCAGGAGGCAACATCAGGGGAGGCCTCGGCCTCTCTGCCCTGTTGTTGGCCCTCCAGAGGAACTGGTTGGCCACTGTGTGAGGCAGGATGCTAGACTAGATGGACCATTGGTCTGATCCAACAGGGCTTTTGTTATGTTGTGTTCTTATGTGAAAGACCTCTGCCTAAGAACCAGGAGAGCAGCTGCCATTCAGGTGACAAGACCAACCTTGCTAGATGAAGGGCCCATGGCTCAGTGGGTAGAGCATCTGCTTGGCAATGCAGAAGGTCCCAGGTTCAATCCCTGCCATCTCTGTATAAAAAATCTGTCAGGTAAAGTTATTATTATTACTGATGTATGCACTATGCATTTTATTGTAGGATTGTAACTTCTGGTTGTTTATTGTATGTTCCTTTCTGTTGTAAGCAGGAAAGGGCAGCCTGAAAATATAATTTAATAAAATAAATTAAAATAAAAAGTGAAAGACTTTTGCATAAGATCCCAGAGAGCCGGTGCCAGTCTGAGTAGACAATACTGACCTTGATGGACCAAGAGCAGCTTCATGTGTTCATGAATAATCTGATTCTGTATAAAGTGACTTTATGTGTTCAATCTAAAACCTCAGTCAGAGATGTGTGGTAATGGTGGTATTTTCTTTTGTATGACAAAATGCTGCAACTCTAAGCATATTTACCAGGAGTAAGACCGATTTTACTCAGTAGCTCTGACTTCTGAGCATTACATGCTTAGGACCATGCTGGCAGTCTGCTGGATAAATTCTGATTTAAGAATATAAGAAGAGCCCTTTTGGATTAGACCAGTGATCAGCCTCTTTCTCACAGTGGCCAGTTATACGACCCTGGTAAAGCTACAAGCAGACCTCTCTTGTTGCGCCCTCCCGAGCAACTGATACTCAGAGGTAACTTTCTTCTGCACATGGAGGTTCCATTTAGCCATCATGGTTAATAGCCACTGGTGGAACTTGTCTCTATGAATTTGTCCCATTCCTCTCTAAATCCATCTAAGCTAGTGGCTGCCAACCTCATCTTGTCTCAATGAGTTCCACAGATATATACTATGACTGATTTCCCACAGCTGCTGGTCCGCCCCCACCCTTCCCTTTGCCCCGACTGTGTCAATTTCCCACTATTTGCTGTGTGGACGCATTTTGTCCCACAGCTTTGCCCGATTTCCCCTACGTCTACTTGATCCTGTTTTGGGGGGATTGAGTAGACGCAGGGGAAATCGGGCGAAGCTGCAGGGCAAAATGCAGCCACGCAGCAAATAGTGGGAAATTGACACGACTGGGGCAAAGGGAACAGTGGGGGTGGAGCAGCGGCTGTGGGAAATCGGTCTGTGTAAAGAAGTGCGCCCTTTCACCATGACACGACTGAATTCCCAAGGTTGTTTCCTTTTTCTTCGAAGAGATCAAGCCTGCCTTCTGGATCAATCCTTAACGTGCATGCATGCACAAAACTCCTTGGGACTCTTCTTTGGGTGTGAAGGAAGGAGTCTGAGGTCAGTGACATCTCACTGGAAGCCACATATGGAAACTCCTGTTGGAAAGGGCTGCGTCGGAAAGTGCTTTTTGGAGGCAGATAAACGTAGGAGGACAGGCACATTATTGAATAAGAGGTCCATCCAAACAGGTTAAGTCACCCCAAACGCAAGCCAGACGAGTTTAAATGAGTTCTGAGTGACTGTGACTTTCAGGGCTTCTCCAAGATAAACAAACCCTCGCCCTCCTCGCTTCAGGAAAGCAACTGTTTCTACGGAAATTTCCATTGCAACACTCAAGCCTCTGTCTAGTGTAGCCAGCACCCTGCACTAATTAAATGCTCTAAACAGGCCAGCCCAAAAAATCTCTCGACAGCCTTTCCATCACATGCTATCCCTTATACCTGGCTGGGAGGGAGCTCAGAGGGTTATGGCGCAACCTGGGCCTTAGCTGGCATCACCAGGAGAAGTTATAAACCATATTCCAGATGTAGTTGTCTAGCAATGCTCCCTCTAAGCTGTGGAGTCTTGTGAGCAAAAATTCTACTCTGTGAGCTACCAGCATTAAAGTTGAGTGAGTGAGTGATTTGGCGACTGCATAAATTAGTTTGCCCTGGAGCCATCCTTCCTGAGCTAAGACAAAAATGTGTGAACTGGAGGCTAAAAAACTGTGAGCTAGCTCACACCAACTCAGCTTAGAGGGAACATTGGACTGCCTAGGTATGTCCTGTTCTCTATACTCTTCCTGAACTGTGCACAGATAGGAAGGTAATAACTTTCTCCTGCTGAAACCCCCTGCCAAAGGCCTCACTCCCCCAATAAGAAACAAGGAAGAAACAAGAAGGAAATACTTCTTTACGCAGAGAATGATTAAAATGTGGAATTTGCTGCCGGAGGATGGCCACAGGCATAGAGAGCTTTAAAGAGGGATTAGATAGATTCATGGAGGAGAGGTCTATCCGTGGCTACTATGGAACCTGCATGTCTGGAGGCAGTCAACCTCTGAATCTCAGTGCCAGGAGGCAACATCAGGGGAAGGCCTCAGCCTCTATGCCCTGTGGTTGGCCCTCCAGAGGAACTGGTTGGCAGCTGTGTGAGAAAGGACGCTGGACTAGATGGACCACTGGTCTGATCCAGGAGGGCTCTTCTGATGTTCTTAAGCCCTCGAGCAAAAAACAAGCTGGTAATGGCAATTGTGACATCACCAGCCAGTAGATCAAACAGCTCCACCATCATGTATAAGAAAAAGAAGTGGAGAAACTCAAGTTCCAGCTTTCCTCCACCCTGATATGCTCTTGCAGACAAGCCATCTGGGAAGTTGGGGAGGATCCATGACTGGTTCCCCCTCTCCATTGTCCTTGACCCTCCAAAAGCAACTGGGGGGGTATATAGATCGGGGGCTGTGTCAGTGAGAAAACTGTTCAAGGAACAGGCATTTAAATAGCCCCTCCCGCCACAGGGCCTCCTTCAAATCACAGCCCCAGGGTTTGCATTTTGCGAAACATCCTAAAAAGAGCTTCATCTAATGCATAGTTGTTCTTTGGGTGTAAGAAACCAGGATCACTGGAAAAGACGATAATGCTAGGAAAAACTTCAGGCAATAAGAAAAGGGGAAGGCCCAACATGAGATGGATTGACCTAATCAAGGAAGCCACGGCCTTCAGGTTGCAAGACCTGAGCAAGGCTGTTAATAAGACGTTTCGGAGGTCATTCATTCATAGGGCTGCTGTAAGTAGGGTTGCCAGCCTCCAGGTGGGGCCTGGGGATCTCCCGCTTTTACAACTGATCTCCAGCTGAGAGAGATCAGCTCCCCTGGAGAAAATGGCTGCTTCGAAGGGTAGACTCTATGGCATTGTACCATGCTGAGGCCCCTCCCCTCCCCAAACCCCACCCTCTCCTGGATCCACCCCCAAAGTCTCCAAGTATTTTCCAACCCAGACTTGGCAACCCTAGCCGTAAGTAGGAAGCAACTTGATGGCACATAACAGAACAAGCTGCTGTCTCTTTTGGCCAGACTCTGGTCCTTCAAGGACACCACACGACATAGCCTCTAGGACCCAGGCATGAGCTAAGCTGTCCTCAGTATTCATGCAGACCCCCTGGGCTTCAGCACAGATGCTTGCAGTGGCTGGAGTGACCTGCTCTGGTGCTATCTGGATAGCGACCATCATTCCTGTGTCTGCCTCTGTGACCAATGGATTGCATTACATATATGTGTGGCATTAATGCATCAGACACTGAATCGGACAGTGGCTTGCACTTATATATATTTTTTAAATGCTCAAGGCAGCTGCATCTATAACCAGTCAACAGCAAGGATTGCTCTTTTGAAAACTAGAACCTTGGCCCCCCTGTGCACTGTTTTGTGCTTGACGTGCACTTTGATCCCAAATGATGCTTCGTGGTGAACTGACCCCTGGTAAAAGCCTGAATGGAAATTAAAACCATCGACCATCCCAGTAATGAATAAGTAACCAATACACTGATACCTAACCTCATTCTGATCGGAGGCAAATGATGAGGATGTCTGAATGCCGAACGAAGAGCTGGGAATCTTATTTCAGCCTCCAAATGGTAACGAATCCTTCAAAGGGACCCCAGCCATTCATAAAAGGGAAAACCTTCTTCCTTCCCTGCGATGGCACTCTATGATTTGTGTCATCGCCTTTGTGACACCAACAAAGCCAGAGAAGTGGGTAGTTAAACATTCTTAGACAAGTGCCATCAACCACCATGGAAGCTCCAGCAGCAGGCATTTTTCTGACCTTCACAACACTCCCAAATTAAGGTGATCTTTGTATCAATCACTATTAATGTTGTTAGGGCTACCACCTGATAGAGGAGGTCTGAGCAGAGGAGTTTTAATGAATGAATGAATTGATTAATTAAACCTGCTTAACTTAGGAAAGAAGAGAAAAGGTTTGCGTTATTGTTAGAGGTGGTGTTTTGCAGCAGACATCAGCTTAGAAGAGACGTAGCTTTTTCTGCAGCAGCACTAAGCTCTTGGTATGTGCAGTGTTTGGTGGCTGAAAGTGCCGGTCAGGTCACAGCTGACTTATGGCGACCTCATAGGGTTTTCAAGGCAAGAGATGTTCAGAAGTAAGAACAGAGAAGCCGGTGTTGGATCAGGCCAATGGCTCATCCAGTCCAACACTCTGTCACACAGTGGTCAAAAATACCAGGTGCCATCAGGAGGTCCTCCAGTGGGGCCAGGACACTGGAAGCCCTCACACTGTTGCCCCACTCCAAACCAAGAATACAGGTAGTTTGCCATTGTCTGCCTCTGCCTCACAACTTTGGTATTCCTTCGTGGTCTCCAGTGTTCCCTCTAAGCTGAGTTAGTGGGAGCTAGCTCAGTTTTTTTAGCCTCCAGCCCATTCATTTTTGTCTTAGCTCAGGAAGGATGGCTCCAGAGCAAACTAATTTATGCAGTAGCCAAATCGCTCGCTCATAACTTTAATGTAGAATTTTTGCTCATAAGACTCCACAGCTTAGAGGGAGCATTGGTGGTGGTCTCCCATTTAAATAGTCACCAGGGGCAGCCCTGCTTAGTCTCTGAAACCTCACAAGATCAGGCTAGCCTGGACTATCCAGGTCAGGGCCTGGGCAGTGTTTATAGTACTTAATTTTTAAAAACAAATTAAAGAATGAAAAAAATCTGCTGCCTGATTCATTGGGAACACCTTTTTGTCAATGAATTGATGTTCAGCACACTTCCTAACCCTGATGCTCATCCCAGTGGGAAACTGAAGTAGCTCATATAATTCTCCTCTCCTCCACTTTATCTTCACAACAACCCTGTGAGGTGGGTTCGGTTGAGAGTGTGTGAGTGGTCTAAGGTCACCCAGACTAAGCCCTTTGCCAGCATAACTCAGATATACCAGCCTTAGGGGTTTTAGAACTGAGCTGTAAGGCTCCAGACTTACGCCTGTTATGGAATAAAATGGGACTTAACTCTGAGTTAGGGGCCGCGGTGGCTCAGAGGTTAAGATGCTATGCTGAAGACCGGAAGGTTGGTAGCTCGGCAGTTCAAGACTTGAGTGCCACATGACAGAGTGAGCTCCCGTCTCTGGCCCCAGCTCCTGCCAACCTAGCAGTTTGAAAGCAAGAAATTGCAGGTAGATTAATAGGTCCCACTTTGGTGAGAAGGTAAACACATTCTGTGAGCCTCGGCATCTAGTCATGCCGGCCACATGACCACGGAAACATCTTCAGACGGCACTGGCTCTTCGGCCTGGAAACGGAGATGAGCACCACATCCCTGGAGTCAAACTCGACTGGCTTTCAAGCAAGGAAGACCTTTACCTTTACCTTACTTCTGAGTTAATGGCCATAGGGTTGATGCAGCCCTTCTTATCGTTGCTAAAGAAAAGGATTATACTTTCCCACGGAATAGCTGGCCTTCTTCCATTCTGATGGAAGGTGTTGCGTCTAACTAGATCTTTGTTATGATAGACGGGGCCTCCGGAGGATTTTGTTCTGAATTAAGGTGTCATTTTTGCACTGTTAGCCACAGAGAGTTGCTAGGATATGACTAACCAGGTACCGCTCCAATAACCAGATCACATTAATTACATTGTAAACTTGAAGCATGATCCAGCCAGAGTTAATCACTTTAAAATCCCAATAAATACCTTGGGAGAGATTTTAGCACAAGCTCCTGAAGAGCGTTACGCTGTATGGACCCACAGTCTCTTGGTTGTCCCTGGCCCGAAGGACGTCTGTCTTGCCTCAAGCAGGGCCAGGGCTTTTCCTGACCTGGCCCCTGTCTGGTGGGACATGCTCCCAGTCGAGATCAGGGCCCTGCAGGATTCTTCAATTCCACAGGGCCTGCAAGACGGAGCTGTTCCACCAAGCTTTTGGCTGAGGCAGCAGGTGTTTCTATATGGCCTCCCTGAGGTTGCTGCCACACACCTACCAACCCAAATAATATGCCAGGGAACCTCCCACAGCCAGCTGACTTGTCTGAATTGTGACTGTGTTTTAATGCTTATTATTGTTTTAAATTGTTTAAATTTTTAACTGCCCTAAGGAGTCTCAGAACGCCTTACAATCTCCTTTTCCTTCCCGTCCCATCAACATATACTCTGTGAGGTAGGTGGGGCTGAGAGAGCTCTTTCGAGAACTGCTCATGAGAGAACAGCTCTGAAAGAACTTGTAACTGACCTAAGGCCACACCAGCTGGCTGCATGTGGAGGAGAGGGGAATCAAACCCAATTCTCCCAGATTAGAATCCACGCTCTTAACCACTACACCAAACTGGCTCACCAGTTTGAAGGCCAGTCGGTGGAGGAATATGGCTTTGGCAAGCACATCATGCACTTTCTTGTAAACCACTGCTCTTCATCGGCTACAGTACTTTGCCTTTCCAGACATGAAAGGCTGGTGATGTAACTGCTGTAACTGTATCGAAAGCAGACAGAAACCATGTCTTGAAAAAGACAAGAGGACAGCAGGGTAAACAATGGTATGCACATGTCAGCCAGATTCTTTGGAAAACCTGACTGATCGAATGGTGCCTGCCTGGGGAAAAAAAATTATGGCTGCAGCCTTGAGCATTTCCAATCCTTCCCCCCCCCCCCCCGCAGGAGACCACCCACTGAAGATGTTACATCTGAGGAGATGGGAAAGTTGGCTGGTTTTTCTGCTGTTTCCGAAAAAGAAGCTCCTGCATAATAGATCAAGGAAACGAGATTAAGGAGAAGAAGAGAAATGAATAATTGAAAATTAATCAGGGGCAATTCAGAGTAATCGGAGACTAATGAGGGCTGCATTTCGGCACACGGGAGGCTGAAAGGAGAGAAGGAGAGTCCTGCTTCCATGTCACAGAGGTTAGCGAGGTCTGCAGAAGAGGCCTGAATTGGAATAAGTAGCATCAGAACCGGAGGCAGTTGTGCACAGGCTAGAGAGAGAAGCCGGGCTGGAAGAAGCCAAAGGCGTGTGGCTTCTGGCTTCTTTCTCATGCACTGACATGGAGCAATGGGTTATGGATTGGCAAGGAACCTAGCGTTTAGGAGCCTGCTGAAAATCTTCTACCTCCTCCCCACGGTGGCTTATGGTGAGTAACATGATGGAGCTTTTGCCAGGACAGCTGCAGTGCAGAAGGAATGTGTATGTCCACGATGGGAAAGCAGCAAAGTGTCCTTTAGACCCTTCACATCAAACAGATTTGCTGGGAGCCCTTCTGGATGGGACCCGGGGGTCTGTCTGGTCAAGAGCTGTGTCCATGCCACCTCTAATGTAGCAGAATTGCCACCCGTTTGCTGCTGGATTTCCCTGTGTGGATGGGACAATCTTGTTCCAAAGGACAGCTGTCACTCTAGGGGAGCAGAGTGTCCAGCGATGTGTGGATGCAGCAAAGATTTCTGCTTCCAACAGCTTTGGTTCCCTTTAGGAAGCTCTTCAAATGGAGCCCTCTGCCTACTGTTTGTCCCCAGCATTTGGTACGCTGAGGTATATTGCCTCTGAACATGCAGGTTCCATTTACCTATCATGGATGTTAGCTATGAATTTGTCTAAACCTTTTTATAGCAAAGAATAAGGATGCCAGTCTCCAGGTGGGGCCTGGGGATCCACCTGCATTCCCTTGGAGAAAATGGATACTCTGGAGGGTGGACTCGATGGCATTCAGTGTTCCCTCTCAGCTGAGTTAGTGTGAGCCAGCTCACATATTTTTAGCCTCCGGCTCACACATTTTTGGTCTTAGCTCAGGAAGGAGGGCTCCAGAGCAAACTAATTTATGCAGCAGACGAATCGCTCGCTCACAACTTTCATGCCAGTAGCTCACAAAGTAGAATTTTTGCTCCCAGGACTCCACAGCTTAGAGGGAGCATTGGAAGTGAGGGGTAAAGGACCCACTCAGGTCCCTGCCCACCCCAGGCTGCATTCCCAGATCTCCAGGAGTTTCCCAACCTGGATCTGGCAACCTTCCCCCAGCCCCAGAAAAGAACCAGTTGAATCTTACTAGGCAAAACATTGCACCTACTTTTTGCAGAATGAGCTTCCGGCGGAAAGAGTCCTCCGTTATCAGGGGCCCAATGCTGCTTTTGATCTGAGGTCATTTCATGCACTGGTAAAGAGCTGAGCCGTGACCTTTAAAGTTCCACACTTCCCCAAGTGGCAAGAAGTTCCCCGGACAGAACTTATCTGCATTTGGTTTCCTTGGGATGGGAGAGCGTGGGAGACTTGTGGCATCAGTCTTGTTTGGTTTATTCACAAACATAATACGCGTTTACAATTGCTGGTGGATGCAATAAGGCATTTGTACATGGGAGCAGGGCCCCCCCCCCATTTCAGTTACCCTGAGGGATGGAGAGAGAGAGAGACTGCACCCTGGGCTGTTTCAGTGTCAGCCAGCTCCCAGCGCTTGGTCAGTTTTCCTCGATTCACATGTTATAACGTCCACATGGAGCGTGCTGTGGGAGTTCCCGGCTGGGATCTTAATCCCCAGGCACATGTGGGCCCAGTCTGAACCAGGACCGTAGTACCGGGTGTGTGTGGGGGTAAGAGAACGGGACTGAAGTCTCCTCTCCCCTGCCATTTTCCCTGACCTGCAAGTATCCTGGGAAGCCACTGTTTGCCTCGCTGGGGAAATTTACATGTATCAACAGCTACACAGAGGTTTTCCCAGTGGATCAAAGTGGCTCACAAGGCCATTTAAAATCGGGGAAATGCCACAGAGGGAAGTCTTGAGCCCTAATCGGCTGTGTGCCGTGGACCTGATCCAAAGCTGGTCCTGTGCACTGAGAAGTGTGGTACTCCCAAAATAAGTCTGATCAAGAGTCCTTGCGGTGGCACAAGGCTTTGCAGCATGTGAATCGGCCTCGCTGTGCTTTGCAGCTTCTTATCGGTTTCTTAATGGTCTGCTTCTGTTTTAGGGATTGTTTTTTAAAAATATTGCTCGGGTCCAATGGCCCACTTTTTTAAGGGCTTGTTTTTAAGTGTTGTGGCATGGTTTTCGTTGTAAGCTGCCTTGAGCCGGCCACCAAAGAGGTGCCAAAGAAATATCCTAAATAAATAAATGCCTGTCCTGTAGGTTTGCCAGCCTCCAGGTGAGGTCTGGAGATCTCTTGGAATTACAACTGATCTCCAGACTACAAAGATCAGTTGCCCTGGAAAAACTGGCTGACTTGGAGGGTGGACTCTCTGGCACTGCATCCCTATGAAAATCCCTCCCCTCCTTAACCTGCCCTCCCCAGGCTTCACCCACAAATCTCCAGGAATTTTCCAGCCCAGGGTTGACAACTAGGGCTGCCAGCCTCCAGTTGGGGTCTGGAGCTCTCCTGGAATTAGAACCGATCTCCAGGCAACAGTTCCCCTGGAGAAAATGGAGCATTCTTTGGAGCATGGATTCTAATAGCATTATAGGAAGTACTTCTTCACCCAAAGGGTGGAATTCACTGCCACAGGAGGTGGTGGTGGCTGCAAGCATGGACAGCTTCATGAGGGATTAAAGATAAACATATGGAGCAGAGGTCCAGCAGTGGCTATTAGCCACAAAGTATAGATAGGAACTCTGAGTCTGGGGCAAGTGATGCAGTGTATTCTTGGTGCTGGGGGGGCAACAGTGGGAGGGCTTCTAGTGTCCTGGCCCCACTGCTGGACCTTCTGAGGGCACCTGGTGTTTTGGCCACTGTGTGACACAGGGTATTGGACTGGATGTTCTTATACCCACTGAATTCCTGCTTGTCCCCAAACCCTGCCCTCCCCAGGCTCCACCCCCAAATCTCCAGGTATTTCCCAAACCAAAGCTGGCAACCCTACCAATATCTTAGCTGGAGTGGTGATACCTCCAAGCTCAGATGTCTCCTGACAACCAGCTCCAGTTGAACCTTCCGTCGACAGCCATTAATAAACATTTGTGAAAAGGACAACTCCCATCAGGTGGGTCACTTTAGGCAAAACTGTAGCTGAAGGATTATTTGGGCTAGCAGAGTGCTCAAGGCACAAAACATGGCACAATCTATCTGGTTTATGTGTGTTGAGGAGGAACAAAGTTACACTGGAGCCTCTTTATGTTTCCAAAACTAACGTGAGTCCTTTATTATGAGGAACTCAGTTCCTGACAGGATAGAGTAGAGGTAGGATTCCAGTCTAGTCTAACTAGCTAGGATGGACAGAGACGCAGAAAACATGTCCTGCCCTCCTGGTGCCAAGTATCGTGTGGAGAGGAGGTGTCAGGCCGGAAGGAAAATTCCCTGAGAGTAGGAATCTACACCTCAAAGGGATAGTATCAGAGCAGTAGAAAGGAAAGGATGATCAGTGTCCTGCCGATCTCTCTGACTCTCTTATAGTCCCCTTCTGCTCAGTCATAATCCACACAGAGCAATGGCATAAAGTGAAAATTGCCCGGTGGTTGCAGGAATGAGAGGAAGGGTAATCCAGGGCCAAGTTAGGGTTGCCAGCTCCGGATTGGGAAATACCTGGAGATTTTGGGGGTGGAGCCTGAGGAGGGCAGGGTTTGGGGAGGGGAGGGACTTAATTAGGGTATAATGCTGTAAAGTCCACCTTCCAAAGTGGCCATTTCTTTCAAGTGAAGTGATCTCTCTCCTGGGACCCAGATCTTTCAAGGGCCACACAAGTAGATGGAATACTAAGTCTTGCGCCCCAGTAAGAATGCTGTGGGGGGGGGGGGGATGCTTTTCTTTTATATCTTAACATGAAATACTCAAATTCTTTGGAATGAAGCCAGAAATTGAATGAATGAACGAACAAATGAGGAGTCAAGTGTTTGAATTCTTTTTTAAAAACCCACGGTTGTTTCTTTCTGAGAGGACCCCACACATCTCAAGTTCTCTGGTCCCCCTAGGTCAGCTGCTCCCTTTGGAAGATGCCAAGTATGAAGAGCAGGTGGTCAAAGGCGTGCGCGATCGCTCCGTGCGGCTCTTGTGCGGCGATGTGGTCCTACCCATGGTCGTCTTCTGGAGTTTCACAAAGCTGGGCTCCCTCATTCCCAGGGCTGTTGCCATCAGCAACGGCCTAGACTCCAAGGTGGAGAAGGCGGCCGCAGTGCTGGGGGACGTGACCTTGAGGAACAGCACCCTGGAGATTGAGAACCTGCAAATGGCAGCGGAAGGGCGCTTCATGTGCCAGGCGCTGTACGAGGAAGATGAGGAGATCAAAGCAGTTTATTTCTATATCGAACTCATCGTCTTGGGTAAGTCGATGCATCTGAGGGGGTGGGGAGAGCCTTCTTGCAGTAGGATCCAGAATGGTGTCCTTGTCAGTCTAGGACTGGGGGAATTCTGAGTTCAAATCTTCACATCTGCAAATGGAACTGGGACCGTTGTGCTAGGGAAAGGGGAGACGAACCCTTTTCTTTAGATGCACCTGCATTAGCAGTCATGGTGGGGATTCATATTGGGGAAAGGGCAGAAAGCATTTCTCCTCCCCTCTGCATGACTGCTTTTCAAAGAAACAAACGGTGTTTGAAGATCTCTTAGGGTCTTTTTACACCTCCTCTCTAAAGTAGTTTGACTGCTGTCTTTTCCTGTGCTGATTTCACAGTGGTGTGAAATTTCACTCCAGGGGGTCTAAGTGCACTAATCAACAGCAATTGTTTAAAGCAGAATGAAGCCGGTTGCATACTAGCTTGACCACAGGAGGGCAATTAGTAGATGTGGACATTTCAGTGGCAGCACTGTTTCACACCGCACAGAGGTGTGGGCAGGTTTTTTTGGAACTAGAATGATTCCAGCGGGAAAGTCAGATGTAAAAACAGCCTAAGATCTCTAAGATAAGGGACTGTGGTGTATAAGAAAGGGCTGCCTTGTGACCACGTTCCTGTGGTCCCCTGTCTGAGCAGGCACAGAATTCTTCTTCATGCACACGCATGCAAACACACGTGTGCATATGGGCACAGCATCCGTGCTACTCTGTTCTTTGCTTTATCTCATTTTTTATGGAGATATGCGGTCATTTCCCCATTGCAGCCACTGTGGTCTGAATAGCCCTGACTAGCTGGTCTCCTCAGAGCTTGGAAGCTAAGCAGGGTCAGTCGTGGACAGTACTTGGATGCAATGCGCCCTCTAAGCTGTGGAGTCTTGAGAGCAAAAATTCTACTTTGGGAGCTCCTGGCATTAAAATCGTGAGCAGGTGGTTTGGCTATTGCATAAATTAGTTTGCTCTGAAGCCATCCTTCCTGAGCTAAGGCAAAAATGTGTGAGTTGGAGGCTAACAAAGAGAGAAGAAGAAGAAGAGATTGGATTTATACTCCACCCTTCACTTGTAGTCTCAGAGCGGCTTACAAACTCCTTTCCCTTCCCCTCCCCACAACAGACACCCTGTGAGGTAGGTGGGGCTGAGAGAGCTCGGAGACAACTGTCCTTGAGAGAACAGCTGGTACAGAGCTATGGCTTGCCCAAGGTCATCCAGCAGCTGCAAGTGGAGGAGTGGGGAATCTAACCCGGTTCTCCCAGATTAGAGTCCATACACTTAACCACTACACCAAACTGGCTCTCTACCACTACACCAAACTTAACCACTACACCAAACCGTGAGCTGGCTCACACTAACTCATTTTAAAGGGAACACTGCTTGGACCACCAAGGATTGCTATGGGTTGCTATGCAGAGGAAAGCAAGGGCAAGCCATCTCTGCTCATATCTTGCCTTGAAAACCCCACGGTCCTGGAGGCTCCATGAGTCAGTTGTGACTTGATGGCTTCGTGTTCACATTGCAGCCATTGTGGTGCAGTGGTTTGATTGCTGGACTAGGTAGATTATATTCATAATCCCACCATTTGGATTGGAATGGATTTGGGACAAGAGACCTGGAACACCAATACCAGCTGATGATGCCATTGGTTCATGCTGATACTTCACACAGAACCTGAGGCAGATCCTACAAAGTTCCGCTCTCCCCACATGAAGCTGTGTTAGTCGGGCCATGGATCATCTAGCCAAGGATTGCCTACTGTGGTTGTCCATGGCTCCCTGGAGGAAGCCTTTCCCAGCACTGATGCCTTGGGTTCCATCTTCAGCAGGAGAGAGTGGGGACTGATCCTGTGATGTTAGGCTGGCAAGGCATGCACTCTGCCACTGAGCCATGGCTTCTCCCCAGAACATTCAGATCCATTTTAGACTCTAGCTCCTTTCACATGCACACTTTTCTCTGTCTTTGCTTCCAAACTAGAGCTCTCTCTTTTGGAGCATCCATACAATCTCACCCTCTAATAGTCCACTTTCCAAGTTTCCCCCACTCGCTGTTTCTCAAACCTGGTTTACGTTGATCTTTTCAGACAGAAAGCAATTAGCATGTTAGCATTCTGTCTGGATGGGAGAATTTACATTTTCAGAGGTCTCATGCACAATCTTTGCCATTTTCCTTCCATCAACTCACAGCTACCATTTCCCCCTCTGCACCACTAGAGGGCTTTAAAAAACACCAGTAATTGCTATAGTACTATAGCATTATAATAGCAGTGCTATAGCAGTTAACTGATTTTTTTGTTAAGCCTTCTGTTGGAATGCTGGGGAAAATTGCAGGGGAACTGGCAGTTGATGGAGGAAAGTGCACAGAAGAATTTCACATGGATGTTCTGTTGCCAGTGCAAAATGCCTCTGTATTTCTAGAAGCCAGGAATGCAAAACAGAGAATCCTTGTTGCATGAATGCAGCCTCAGTCTCAGGGTGGAATTCAGCAGCAGCCTGGCTTCCATGGCATTCTGGAGAGGGCAAGCTCAGGTCTATGTTTGGTCTCTCCCAGTTCCTGTTTCCAAGCCCTTCCTCCAGATGAACGATTCGACACCTGTGGAAGGCATGCCTGTACTGATGACATGCACTGTGAAAGAGGGGACACTCCCTGTCGAATATTCCTGGCAGCGCCACACTAACCGGGATGGCATGGTGAATGTCACAGAAGCTGTGGATGGTCTGATCAATATAATGTCAGCTAACCGGACTCAGATGGGGTGGTATACCTGCACTGCCCAAAACCAGGTCAATAGCCAAACCAGCGACAGCATGTACCTTGATGTCATCTGTAAGTAACTGCACAGCCAAATGTTTGGTCACTCCTTGTTATATGTATCTTTATGTTCAGTGATGTCTCAGTGCTGCAAGGCACTGGCAGAAACCAAATCTTAGTTGCCTCTTGAAGCATCTTGGGTGGGATTTGGATTGCTCCTATAGGACTGGAGCAGAAAGCAGGACTATCAGATGCAAAAGAGGACAAAACCAGTCTAATGATAAGCATCCAAGGGCCTTTATCAGGAGTGCCCTTCCCTTGTTTGGATCAAAAGTGTGGTCTGGTCCACTGGTTGGTTTTTTAAAAGGTAAAGGTAAAAGTTTCCCTTGCTCAAAAGCCAGTTGAATCCAACTCTAGGGGGTGGTGCTCATCTCCCTTTCCAAGCCGAAGAGCCAGCATTGTCCAAAGACTTCTCCGTGGTCATGTGGCTGGCATGACTAGACACCAAGGCACACAGAATGCTGTTAACCTTCCCACCAAAGTGGTACCTATTTATCTACTTGCAATTTCTTGCTTTTGGACTGCTGGGTTGGCAGGAGCTGGGGCCAGAGACAGGAGTTCAATCCATCACGTGGCACTCAGGTCTTGAACTGCCAAACTACTGATCTTCTGTGTAAATGTTTGCTTTGATTCACTTTGAACGCTGAGGTCCTATGTGATGTCCTGTGTGATATCATATGACGTCATGAGCCACCTCAGGCACTGAACCCCCTTTCCTCCTTTGTTCTTAAATGCTCTGTCCTGTAGATGGGCCCGATGAGCCAGTGATCAGTGTGGAGCCATTTGCCATTAACCAACATGGCTTCTCAGCCAACGAACAGGAAGAAGTGATCATGACTTGCCTGGCTCCTTCTAACCCACCGAGCCACTACATTTGGTTCTACAACAGCTCTCAAGTCTACTCTGGCCAAAAATATGTGATCACCAGGATCTTACGGACTCAGACAGGCACCTATACCTGCCTGGCCCAGAACACCCATTTGAACACGCGTACTCAGGCCACGATCCTCTTGACGGTCTACTGTAAGTAATCCCTTCCCACGTGTTGGGCATGAGGCTCTGGCATGTGCTGTCGCACCTCTTTTCTCTCTGTCTTCTGCATTTTGTTTCCTTCCCGCATATTGTCCCCCTGGAGAGGCACCTGAAAAAACCATCCAAGAAACATTGTGTGGAACATCAGAGGGGATTCACAGGGATTGGTGCATCTTTTGGAGGTGGTGTCACCACTGATGGTCCTTTGATGGTCAAAGCAAAGCAAAGTTCCACCTGCCACAGCAGAATGTTCCGTATGCGGGACCAAGCTGAAAACAGAAGGGTGGATATCTTGCTGTTTTGCTCCTATACATACCGGGGTTTTCTATGCACGGGCCATGGCAGTTTTCCTGTTCTTTCTGGTCAGACTCTTCTAATTCGGCTCTTTATGCAAGAGGAGTGGAGGAGGGAGAACAGAAGGATCCCCCCCCTAATTCTGTGTTTATTTGTGAGATACCGCAATTGATGGTGAGATTTGCAGTTTATCAGGGTTTTGAAAAGGAGAGATTTTTACCAAATATAATACCTGCAGATCTGAAAGCAGTATGTAGTTCTGTAGGTGGGTGGTTTTTTAAAAGTGAGTGGAATGGTTTCTTTGATGTATAGATACTAGCTTGGATCAATCTATGAATACGCGAGCATTTTCTGGTATCAGGGAACAAACAGCCCCCCTGAGGATAACATAAAGCCTGTCTATATATGTGACAGAATCACATGGTGCAGATATTTCTGAACTGTACCATCTTCTTCAGCAAAGAAATCTTCCTTGCACGTAGGACACTCGCACGTCCTAGATATTGTTCGCCTGTAAGCAGGGGTCTGTTTTGACGGTGGAGAATTCAGATGTGAAATTCTGCCATGTGCAGTCTGGAAAGATATGATCCATAAAAGATGCATTGCCTGCTGCATGGGTGGCTAGGATCTTAGGTCATATGGTGCAGCCTACCTATGCTTTTGTCTGGAGTTCAGGCACCGACGATGACACTGGCAAGACATAGAAATTAGGCCATAATATGGAACGAGATGTTCATGAAGGTGGGATCCCAAGAGAGAAAATGGCCTGTGAAAAATGTGAAATTCATGGCTGGCCACTGACATGTGCCTTTGTGTTGCCTGGGGGTGGGACAGATACCACACTGGGCCATCCCTCCATTGCCCTTCCCAGCTAAGAAATTCCATACAAAGAGGAAGCTGACAACTTTTTGTTTCCTGGCAGGGTCCCTGTGCTTCTGGCATTTGCATGACAAGCAGCAATTCTGCAGGTAAAGCTTTCCTGAGGATGCACAGTTGAGGATGGGGGAAAGCTGCACCTGCTGAGCTTCTGGCTGCTGTATAGTCATCAAAAGACACAGAAGAATTAAGAGTGAACGTTCAAAGAACTGGCCACCCTGCTTCAGTGGTCACAGTTCTCCTAGCAAGTGCTTAGGGTGATCTAGGGCACTCACACTTTTGGTACTCTGAATTTAATGTAGCAGGAGATTCATTAGACCCTTGTGGGTTGCTCAGTTAAACTACGTACATATGTAACTGCTGTCAAGTTGCAAAAGACTTATGGCAACTCCAGCAAGGGGCTTTCAAGGCAAGCGAGACACAGATGTGATTTCCATTGCCTTCCTCCACACAGCCTTCCTTGGTGGTCTCCCATCCAAGTAGTGACCCTGCTTAGCTTCCAAGCTCATGAGATCGGGTTATACCATGCCGCCTCCCCACTTCAGTTAAACAACAGTAACATTAATTTGGCTGCTCTAGCCAGAAAGGTGACCCTCTGCTTCTCTTGCTTGTGAAGAAACCTCCAACTTCTCAGTTACAGTGATCTGGAAAAGGATATGATGGGGGGGGGGGGGGGAGAAACTGGCACAAAAGAGCAGCCAGAATGATTAAGACTCTGGAGCATCTCCTGAAGGAAGAAAGGGCTGCAAAGTGCAGAACTTTTCTGGTTTTTTTTAAATAACTAAGGTGATGTATTATCCAAAGTATAAGCTTTCATGTGCATGCACACTTCTTCAGATATCTGAAGAAACGTGCATGCACACTTGTATCTGAAGAAGTGTGTATGCACATGAAAGCTTATACCCAGAATTAAACTTTGTTGGTCTGAGGGGTGCCACTGGACTCAAACTTTGTTGCCCTGCTGCTTCAGGCCAACACAGCTACCCTCCTGAATCTAAAGGGGGCGTGTGTTAAAGGTTTATAAGTATATGCATGGTGAACAACATTAAAGAGAGAGAGCTTTGTCTTCCAGTCCTGTGATATTAACACTCAGGATTACCCAGCAAGGGCATAGACTTTCCAATTTCCGGGGGGGGGGGGGGCTGGGGCAGAGATATCATAGGCCACTGTCCCTGGGGGAGGCTTAGCACTTCCTGGAAAAGTTGGGGGGGGCTCCAGCTCCCCAGCCCCCCTGAAGTTGATGCCTATGTCACCCAGTGAGTTTGATGAGCAACAGTCTGAGGAAGTACTTCTTGCCACAGGGCAGAATTAACATGGAATCCATTGCTGCATGATGATGTAGCCAACAGCCACGGACTTAGATAACTGAGGGTGGGGGTGGGGGAGCTGGACAAATTCACGGAGGACGGATCCATCAATGGCTACTAACCAGGATGGCTCCACATGCAGGGCAGGCCTGTTACCTTTATGGTCTGTTTGTGGGCTTCTTGGATGCATCTGGTTGGCCATTATGGGAAAAGGAGGCTGGGTTAAGATGGACCATTTCTTCTGACCCAGAAGGGCATCCCTGGCACAGGCTTGTGCTAGCTTGTATAGCCGTTAGGAGTAGAAGATCCCACAGAAAGCTGGTGGGAAGGAAACACACCCCCATGATGTGCCACCCACACCTCTGTGAGTGCCATGCAAAGGCTGAAGAGAAGGGCCAACCTACCGGTATCAAAGAAGGGCATGCATAGGGAGTATTGAACAGGTGTGTGGGATAGGAGATAGGAAGGGCAGGGAGTCACTCCAGTTTGCCTTTGCCATTGTGCTGCCAAGTCTATACCAGGTAACATACCCCCCCTCCCATGACATTCTTGAAGCTGGTAATTCCTTGTTGCTTTTGATATCATGTTTGCCCCCACCCCCACCCTGCACAGATCTGCCCCAAGTGAAGCTCAGCTGTGTGCCGTTGCCGGCCGCCAATTTTCAAGACCTCGCTCTGCGCTGTTCGTGGCAGGGTGGGTTCCCCCCGGTGCAGCTGCGGTGGGTGAAATCCAAAGAGGACAGAAACACCACGGCAACCCCTTCCAATGCCACCCTAATCCTGCGGGGTGTAGATGTTCGGAACGGCAGCTCATACACGTGTCTCGCCTCCCATCCAGGGCTTAGAGAGGATGCCAGATGCCGGACAACCGTGTGTAAGTGCCGACTTCCTCCATCTCCTAGAAAACGTTCCTGAAATCTGTGTGCTGAAACTGGGGCTTCATCTCAACTCCACAATGTCCTTCTCTTGGTTCTGCTCCTTTCTGAGCTAAAGGGAGCTCCTCGTCAGCAGTAGTGAGGCAGTTTCAAGGCACAGCACTCACCTAATTCCGCACTAGACCTTAAATCCTGGCTCAACCCTGTCCCCGAACTTACATTCTACACTACACTCGAGTTCACCCCTGTAATTATCTTGGGGTAATTTTTGTTTCCATATTACATTTCCACATCTGTTTCCACATCACCCCGGTTTCACCCCACACTTGTCCTGGGATAAATGGATGCTGTTATAACCGGGGATGAATGCAATGTATTGGCCATTTTTGCACTAGACCTTAAATCCTGGTTCAACCCTGTCCCCGAACTTACATTCTACATGACACGTGAGTTAACCCCTGTCATTATCTCGGGGTATTTTTTGTTTCTACGTTGCATTTGGTCATCCCGGCTTCGCCCCACACTTGTCCCAGGATAAACAGATGCTGTTATAACCAGTGATAGATGCAAGGTATTGTGTCGTGAGTTGAACTCTGATAAAACCAGGGATGAGATCCAAGTGCGGGAAATACTAGAGAGATTTGGGGATGGCCAAAATCTCATCCTTTCCCCATTGGTAAAAGCCGGTGGGGTAGAATGGTTAGAGTGGAGGAGCCAAGAAATCTGGGTTCAAATCCCCACTCAACCATGCTTGAGCGAGCCACACAGTGTCAACCCAACCTGCACTGCACCTCGCCCTGTTCTCATGGCTTTACTGTCAGTACGATCTGTGGAAATCGGCAGGTAAAGCTTTTCCCAGCTTGGGGGTGCACAGTATTCGCGACTTTCGAAAGATCATACCAATGCTGAATTTATTTATTTAGAATATTTCTGTGCCGCCTCTTCAGAGTTTTGCTTGAGGCCACTTGGAATTAAAAACTAAATAATAATACACAAGCCATTAAAAACACAAGGTTTTAAAAACATAAGTCGTTAGACAGAAGTAGCATAAAAAGTATCCACAAATCAGAGCAGACCATTACAAAGATGTTAAGATAACCCCCTAGTTAAAAAAAAAATGGGTTCTAGCCTAGTGTCTAGAAGAACATGAAAGAGGCACTAGATGAGCCTCAAGGGGAAGGGCATCCCAAAGAGAAGGTACCACCACAGAAAATGCCCTGTCTCTAGTTGCCACCCACCTCTGATGGGCTGGATAGTATGGGAGGAGATAATACCCTGTAGCTGAAGGTACAACTACCAGGTCTGGGTCAAATACTGGTAGACTTCTCCTGGAAATACGGTGACCTCTTTCGTTATGACCATATGCTGTTCATATGCAGAACAGATGGACATGCTGGGAAAAACTTCACCCGTTGATTCCTCCATGTTAAGCCAGTGTAAAAGACACCTGACCTGTCTTCATCACGGATGGTGACCTGTCTGTCTGGAAGCTTCCTCTAATGTTCTCTTTGTGCTGCAGGGGTACCTGGTGGGAGCCCCACCTGTTCGGCAGTGGCGACAAAGCAAAACGAGTTCCTCATGATGACCTGTGACTGGCCAGGAGGGCTTCCCCGGATGATGCTCTGGTGGCGAGACTGGCGGGAACACGTGCTGGGAGTCCTGAAACAATCCCACAACATCCTGGTCTTGAAATCTAACCGGACCCTTGGGGGCAAGAGATTCACCTGCGTGGCAGCCCACCCACTCCGGGCAAAAGTCACCGAGTGCCATGTCCGGTTGGGTAAGTGTACAAGTCTTTATTTTAAAGGCCTTGTTTTTAAAGGGGTCTCTAGAGTGGCTTATATGTATGTATGTGCTGTCAAGATACAACTGATTTGTGGTGACCCCAGTCAGGGGCTTTCAAGGCGAGTGAGAAGAAGCAGAGGTGTTGGCCAGAGCCTTCCTTGGTGGTCTCCCATCCAAGTACTGACCCTGCTTAGCTTCCGAGATTGGACAAGACGATAGTCAAACCAAGCAAGAGCCACAGCTACAGAGGGGACATGTCTCCTCACTTAAGGATGGGTGGTCAGTGTGATACTATTGGATAAGGAGGACACATCTAGATACTGGGACTCTCAGCACGTATTTGCTGTTCCAAATATTCATAGCCTGTTTGGGCATGAGTGCTGGAATGCCAGCATTATCCACACACAGCAGAAATGCACATGTATCTAAATGGTATAAATGCATGAAAGATCTTTTTACCTGCCAGGATCACTTTGAACTCAGGCCTAAGAGAGATGCTGGAGGGGAGGGATACTGTTACAGCCTCTTCACCATCTCTGGTGATTCTACTGCTATTCTTGCTATACCTCATGGACTGTGGTGATCCCAAGGGAAATACAATCTGGATAGAAACAAAGGGAAACAGTGTCCCCCATCACACCTGATAGGAACAAATAGGAAAGCTGGCATGATTTCTGTGTCTTTTTAATATATTATCCATTGAATGGGTTCTTTTTGTTTTAAAAAGGATTCACTTCAGCCCAGCTTCCTTAGGGCTGCCAAGTCAGCCCGGGGGGCGGGGGATCCCCCGCTATAGGGGTTCCTGATCCGCCGGCTGGCATTCGGCTGGCGGGGGGAACCCCGCCCTTCCCCCGTGTAATGACGTCACCCAGAGGCCGTGGCGTGCGCGCAAAGTGTGCGCGCCAGAAGAGCACCCGGGGGGAGAACAACTTCCCCCCCGCCGGTAAGTCGCCGGCACTTGGCAGCCCTAAGCTTCCTATAACTTTTTTGTCACATTTAAATGCCCAGAACACATTAAATACCCAGTGGCACCTTTAAGACCAACAAAGGTTTATTCAAGGTATGAGCTTTCATGTGCAAGGCACATTTTTCCAAATACATTGGAATGTATTTGCATAGCACACGGAAGCTCATATCTTTGTTGAACAAACCTTTGTTGGTCTTAAAGGTGTCACTGGACTCCAAATTTGTCCTACTGCTTCAGACCAATATAGCTGACATCTGGATCTATCTTAAACACCCAGAGTAAGCCTTAGATCCTGTAGCCCCGCCATGCAAGAAGTGTTTTTCACCACCACCATTTGTTCTATTTTGAGGTAGGATTAGCTCATGGATGTGCCTTGAGAAAGATGTAGGCAAACTGGAGGGCCATGAAAATGATCAGGGGTCTAGAAAACAAATCCTGTAAGGAAAGGGTGACGGAACTGAGAGCCTTGAGAAGTGGGGAATATAATAATACTTTTCAAAGACCTAAAGAGCTCTCACACTGTAGAGGGTAAAGACTTGTTCTCTGCTGCTCCAGGGGGCAAGACTAGAATTGAAAGCGGGAATATTTGGGGCGGGGAATATTTCAGACAAACATCAGGAGAAACTTCCTAATGGTAAGAATGGTTTGGCACGGCATAAATGGCTTCAAGGTGGATGGGAGCTCTTTCATTTACTGGGGGTCTTCATCAGAGGTTGGAGCCAGTGTGGTGTAGTGGTTAAGAGTGGTGGACTCTAGTCTGGAGAACCGGGTGTAATTTCCCCACTCTTCTTCCCCATGAAGCCTGCTGGAAGACCTTGGGCCAATCACAGTTCTCTCAGAACTCTCTTAGCTCCATCTACCTCACAAGGTGCTTATTGTGGGGATAGGAATGGGAGACGATTGTAAGCCACTTTGAGACTCCTTGGGGTGGAGAAAAGTGGGGTATAAAAACCTACTCTTTCTCTTCTGGAAAGCCATTTGCTGGGGATGCTGTAGTTCTGTATTCCCTGCACTGAACAACAGGTCAGACAAGATGGCCTAGCCCTAGAAGGTGCCTTCCAACTCTGTTTGATAGCTGTGATTTATTCCTGTCGTATAAAATTATTGTCTTTGCACACTGGGTATATGAAGCTGTACTTGTTCATGCCATATGTAAGAAAAATCCAAACTGGTTTCCCCTGAGCCTACAACAGCTTTTTAAAATTTTAAGAATAGTTGAAATGTACTAACGTCAAGTGATCTCAGCCCCGATACTGGGTGGACCAATATCCTTATAATGATAACCCCAGTCCTTTGGAAAGTACTGTGTGTTTCAGCTGTTGAATGGAGAGTTGAAAAGATTCAGGCCCATAGCCAGCATTTTTTTTGTTCAGGGGCATTTAAATTTTTAAGGGGGCATTTTAATTAAAGTTTAATTAAAATACCTGCATAGCATCCCATGTCTTTAAAGGGGGGGGAGGCTAGATTTGATTGAAGAAATGCAACAACTTGGGTGGGAAGACCCTTCTGGTGTGCTTGTTTGTTTGCCCTGCCGCTTGTTCTCCCCCTGCCACCAAGACCAAGCCTAAATTTAAAGTTTAAAAAATATTCTAAGTTTGAGGAAAGAGTTTTGTGGGGCTTGGCTGGTAATTAAGGGGGCGTGGCCCTGAGATGCCCCACTGTGGCTGCGGGCCTAGATAGCTAGCTCATGACGAGCACTCTCTTAAAGCAATACCCTCCAAGCCCTGTGCACCAGGCTATTAGACTGCGTGAGCAGTCTGCCCATCAATCCAGCCCTGTACTTACATTCCCATGGCCACAAGCCTAGATGGCCATCTGCACACGTATGTGTTTCTTGTTGTCTTGTGGAACAGGCAAGCTGCTTTCAATTTAAATCCAGTTTTGCTTGTCCAGCCAGGTGATTAGCGCCGGCAACAGCTTTCAAGACTTTCCCAAACACGTACATGCTTCTTTTCTTCTTATGAGGGTGGCACATGTTTAGTATTCCTCCTGAAAGATATCTGGGAATCTGTCTGTGGGAGACCACAACTTCAGAAGGATGCATAGATCTCGGAATGATATTTGTCATCTAGGGAGCCTGCCAAATTCTACCTTGAAAATGCACATCAAATTGAAAATTGCAGCCCTGTTAATGTGGAGCTGTCTTCTAAGATTGAAGGCAGAGGGACCAAAAGTCTGCACTGCGTTTTGTTCAACTTTGCTATGTGCAACTAGGATCCATTTCTCTACCATGCAAAGGATATTCTGGATATTGTCCTACACAAGAGCTGCTATTTATACAACTGTAAGCCTACGAGACCCATGATGCAGTGTGACAGTGAATAAATTTAAATGACTGTGCTTGGAGGCTTCTTTGGACACACTGCCTGGTGTGAGTGTACATGTTACATAGGACTTCAGACAGATTCTCTGTAGTTTGATTTCTTGTATAAGCTAGGGTAGCCAGCTTCCAGGGGGAACCTGGAGATTTCCAGAATTACGCCCAATCTCTAGGGGACAGAGATCAGTTCCCCTGGAGAAAATAGCTGCTCCAGAGGGTATTCTCTTTTTCATTATATCCCACTGAGGTCCATCCCCCCTCCAAAACCTGCTCTTCCAGGGTGTACCTCCAAATCTCCAGGAATTTCCCAATCTGAATCGGGCAACCCTATGTATGACACACAGAATATGGACAGATGAAGTTTCATCTGTTGTTATTTTGCATTTTGTGCAGCTGTTAAAGACACTAAGCCTCTTGTGTCCCCCCCCCCCCTCAGAACCTCCCAAGCTTGTGGTAGAGAGAGCCAAAATGTCGCTCTTTGAAGGCAATGAGGTCCAACTTTCGTGCCTCCTCCAAGGAGCTTACCTGGGCTCAGAAGTCTTCTGGTACAACAACAAGAATCAGGTCATTCGACCTGACGCTCAGAAATACAAGCTGCAGCAAGAGAACGCTTGGTTTAACTTGACCCTCCAGGATACGGAGTGGATGAGGGACAGCGGAACCTACCGCTGTGCTGCCCTGAATGCCGTGGGCAATGCCTCTGCCACCATCAGCCTCCAGGTGAAAAGTAAGTAGATGCATACTGGGGAGGGAGGTATGCTGTGGGTGGTTAGGGGCCCAAGACACCTGGGGAAAGTCAGTGGTAGCTGTGATCAGCCCCAGCAGTGTGTTCATTGTGTGGAGTTAGTTCAAACATCATATGAAACCATGGTTTTGTTAACTATGGGGTAATGGAGGGGTCCCCAACTTGGTGCCCATTGATCCCCTTCCTGGTGGCCACCAAGTATTTTTAGAAAGTGGGCAGGGCCAGGTGGGACTTCTGCCCAGCAGGGCTTATGATCGGCTGTGCTGATTTTTTAAAGTTGTTTCAGCAACAGCTTCCACTGCAGCACAAGAATCTTTACTGTGTGTGTATGCACGGATTTTTAAACAATACGTTCACATTAAAAGGCATCCTATGAAATGCTGAGGTTTTATTTATTAGAGCTATGTATAACCTGACTCCCCGCCATTTTGTGGTTGGCTCCACCTCCAGCGGCAGCCATTTTGTGGTTGCGCCCACCACCCTGTGTCAAAATTCCAAAGGTGCCTGCAGGCTCAAAAGAGTTGGGAACCCCTGGGTTAGTGTGATCATCTGAACACAGGCTGCTCCATGGGCTATGGGTGGTTAGTCTACATCACACTAGGATCTGAAACCAGGGTTTCCAATTGGTATACCAGTCACAGTCAGTCTTAATTATGGCTTGTGCGCCAGTGCTGTCTTCACTGCAGTGCAGGCAGGAATACCCCAGGTCAATAAGTGTTTTCTGCTGCTCAAGATTCGTGAACCAATATGCTTCTGAGGGTACAAAAGGAAAAGGAAAGGAAAGGTCTTCGTGGGGAAAAGAGTGAGGACTATGAAAACACCATGAAAATGAATGAAACTAATCAACAGTAAAATAGGAGTAGGAGGAGAGGCAGTCCTGCAGATATGAGGGTCCAAGGCCATGAAGGGCTTTGTATGTGATGGCCACTACCTTGAATTGAACCCAATAACTAATGGGCAGCCAACGGCGTGACTGGTGTAAAATGCATGCTGCACCTAGTTCCTGATAATACCTGAGTTGCACTATTCTGCACTAACTGGAGTTTTTGAGTCCATTTTGAGAAGATACCTATATAGAATGCATTATAGTAATCTAGTCTTGATGTTACTGTGGCATGGATCTAGATGGCCAGGTCAGCCAACCAAAGGTAGGGGGGCCATCTTCCAGGCTAAACTGAGTTGGAAGAAAGGGCTTTTTGTGGCTGCATTTATTTGCTTCCCCAACAGTAACACTGGGTCCAGCATAACCCTTAAGCTGTTAACCAGTTCAGCAAGTGTCAGCTGAACCTCATCAAAAGCAGGCAGTGTAATGTCTGAATAGAACGTAAGAGAGAATCCCCCTATTTGGAGGACCTATCCATTTTTCACAAGTTAAGAGATTGAGCTGTGAGCCACCAAACTGGTTAATGGTGGGGGGACAAAATATACTCATAAATATATTCATTCACTTTAAGCACCCTTGTTGTTGATAATCAGAAAAATTCCCAAAGAATATTCACATGTAGTCATAAACATGATGGATGGTGGGAGAACTACCCTTGGAACTCTCAAACATACTATAGCCCAAATGGTGTACAACCCCACGCAAGCACAATTAAAAATAATCAGCAGTATTATCAACAAAACCAAGGAGGGCATTTTCATTTTCCTTGCTTTTAAGTTCCTGTTTCTTCAGGGATTTTTTCTGTTCTGCCTGCATTTTGCTCCATCTCGTGGTTGATTCGATATTACACCAGTTTATTTCCATCATATCTCCCTGCAGATTTAAACTGCAAGTTTTTATTCAAAATAAACCCTTGTAATATTAAATCGACCACAGAGGGAGCAAAATGCATGTGGAACAAACACCCCTCCCCAATAAACAGGAATTTAGAAGTGAGGAAAATGAAAATGCAGAAAAGCCCAAGAAGTAGTGTAGAATAAATTTCAAGAGGGAGAGCTTTTCTGCCCAAATTCCCCCTTCTTCAGCATAATTAATCTGCATCATCTGCTCACAAGGAACCCAAAATACACATCACAACTGCCCTGCTCCAGCTTTAATAAATGTGTATAAAAGAGATCATTTCAAGAGATGCTGCTTTTCTCCAGTCTTCATAAGAAGCAGCACCTGCCAAAATTCTCCTCTGGGATTATTAAAGATGTAGAAGGCCTGTCCCCCTCTGAATCTAATCTCCTTATGTAGAGTGAAATGAAAAGCCTTGTTGAGGGTTGTATTCATGCATGAATTGGCATGTTTCTGTGCAAAAGGCAAATGACAAGCTTGAGTGGCAGTTGGGAGGTGTGGGGACATAGGAAGATCCCTGTGCAGCAATAACAAGCAAATCCCTTTGCCTCCTGCAGAATACCCGACCCCTCCTAACGTGACGATCAGCAAGCTGATGTATAATCGCCACCGCACAGAAGTGGAGGTGGAGTGGCAGACCGAGGGCCCGGGTAACCTGACAGGCTTTCTGGTCCAGCAGACGGAAGCCAAGAAGGCCACCAAGAGGCAGGCAATCACCATATGGGAAACAGCAGTCAGTGATATCGACCCTGATGTCCGTGTCCAGAAACTCAGCGGGCTCGATCCTTCAGTGGTGTATGCCTTCCGGATCCTGGCTGTCAACCACCGAACCAGGGGCCACCCTTCTGAAGTAAAGACACCAGGTGAAGTGGTTAGCTAGGGTGGGAGAAATGTCTCTGAAGCTCATGTTGGGAACCAGCTTAGGAGATGTGCTGGCCCTTCTGTGGGCTAGATGGTGGGTCTAGGATGACTTCCAAAGAGGGATCAGTGGCAACATGCTTTCTGTGTAGAAAGTCCCAAGTTCAATCCATGGCATCTCTAGTTAGGAGGTTCTCAGGTAGTAGAGTTAGGAAGGACCCCTTCCTCAGTTGTTGAACTGCTGCCAGTTGACTTGTCAATCACAGAGTGTCTTACCTATGGTTTTGCATGCTGTACCAATGTGGACATCCTGGGTTAATCATTGATCCATCAGGCCACGAGTCAATATAAGGCAGTTTAATTAAACTATGAGTTAGTGTGGTCATCTCTGGGTTGGCCACTCCACTAACTGTGGTTAGTTAGGGTACCTCAAACTGGGATTTGGAACTGTGGTCTGAAATTGCTTCATTAATCCGTTTTAACTGGTCTTAACTGTAGTTTGCATGACATATGAATGTGGGCATCCTGGTTTAATGCTGGCTGGTTCCCCAGTGCCACCTTCACTGGAATGCCGGCCAGAATACCCACAGATCTTCATGGAGCAAAGAGTTAAGTTGATGAAACAAGTATTTGTTGGGTCAAACTAGGATCTGATTAATTGACTGATTGATTACTCCAAGGTCCAATGGCAATATACAAGCAATAAAGACTGACTAGTTTTATGGGGAGATCTAAGTTCTTCCAGAAATAGGTCAGAATAAAACCTGCGAGTGCAAATAGCTTCATATACAAAATGACAGGACAGGAACTACAGTTGCCGCCATCTTGAAGACAAAAGGAAATCCAGAATGGACAGGATGAAAGAGTATGTTGGCTCAGTGTCCATTGAGAAACATTCAGACATTAGGGACCATTCCAGAAGTACACCTTTCATCTCCTAACGGAAGACAGTCCATGTGCCATTTTACATCATGTAGACTAGTCCTTGGTTACTTGAGGAACAGTCACAAGAACTGCAGTTGTATTTGAAGTAACTTTTAGACTGATAGAGGCTGGCAGCAAACATCATGGAGATATGTATCATAAGTTCAAAAGAACATCGCTGTGTAGAATGTGCTTTGCCATTATTATCCTTGCACCTGTCCTGTGAGGTAGCTTCAGCGATGGTGATGGTGAGTTTTGCACAAGGCTGTTCAGTGAGTTGCACCTCCTGTACAGAGTTCCCCATAGTCAGTCCATTGATTTCAGTGGGCTTAGACTGGAGTAACTATGCATAGAATTACATTGTAAATTCCCACATGCCTTTCCCTCCGCGATACTGGCCATAGCACTATGCTGCTAACCAGGAAGCATCATGGTACAGATCCTCTACCATATCCAGTTTGGGTCATTGCCAGAGATGGGAATCTGGTTTCATTCCAATGGTCTTGTGTGGAGACACTGATGCATTTTGTGAGCCATTGGAGCATCCAGTAGTACCATGATTTACTCCTGGCCTCTTGGCATTACAGTGTCATGTATAAACACACCCCTGCTCCTCTACAAATTCAGGGAAGGTGGCTTCTACCATAGAGTTTTTACCCAAATACCAGAATGTCACCACGATGTCACTAATGTGATGATGCCACTTCCAGTGCATGCCAAAAGGGACGTCGCCACATTGCTGGTGACATAGTCTGGGCTTCCCGCCCTCTCTGGTAAGTCCCCCAGCCGGCCGGCCAATCAGCAGTGAGGGGTGGGGCCTGGTGGGGAGGATTCCCCACTTCCACCGGTGGGGCTGGCAACCCTACTTTTTTTCGATCAATTGCAAGTTCATGAAAAAGTAACGTCAAAATGGCAGCCCTTGTCAGAAATCAGGTCCCATTTCCGTTCTCTGCCCTCTACCAATGACTATGTATGCATGGCTAGTGTTTCAGTACCTCATTGGCTGCAGCTCATGTGGAAGGAGGGAAGCTTCATAGCTTTTCAGAACCCCCTGAAGTTTTATACAGTGACTGTTTATCTGATCCACTGCGACAATTTGGTTTGTGGTTTAAACACAGTAGGATGGAGCAAAGCCAGGCTGGGTGAAAACAGACAGAGAGGGCCAAATTGGAATGTTATTGGAATGACCAGAAAGAACCCGCGTCAGCAACTGCTTCTCCCAAAGCATCTGCTTTGGGTCTCTCTGTGTTCCATTGTGCTGCTGCTGCTGCTCTGCTTTTGCATTCTGGTTTAGCTTGCTGTTCACTTCCTGTATTGCTCTAATGCATGAGGCCGGATTTAGACTTGCAAATCCAGGCAGTGCGGGGTGCTGCATGCCACTCCCGGGGCGGGGATTCACTCGCAAAGGGCAAATTATATCTGATAGGTTCTGACGGGATTGTCATTTCTGTGCCCCATCTTCCCTGCTTAATTGCATGGTTTGGTTAATCCTTCCTGCCACAGATTTTTCTTCTTCTTCTGGGAAGTGTACTCCACCCTTCTATATAATAGTTGCCACTGGGCCCATTGCGAAGAAATACCTTTCCTTGCTGGCTGGGTTCCTTCGAGAACTGCCGCCTGTTATTTGACTGGGTGTGAAGCTCAGGAGGTCTGGCTGCCAGATTTCCTGAACATGAAAGCAACAAGATTTCTTTAAGCAGGAGAGGAAGACCTGGGCATCAAAATCTCAGGATCCTGGGAAGCCCATGGCATTCAAAGGGGTACGCTAGCAGTGGGGAGACACCCTTCGAATTCATCCATTTGTATTTTCTCCCACATAATCTCAACTTGGCATACCAGGTTTTGGTAATTGGGAAAATACAGGGAAACTGACATTTTCATTTGAAATTGTGTTTTTGATATGGTACGAATAACATAGAGGCTTGTGTGAACAGCAAACAGATATAGATTTTATACCCTTTAACTGTCATGGTTCCCAACATACTTTGCAGGAACTGTAATTTTATGGGTACACTCAATTCTCTGGTCCACTTCAAAAGCTACAGTTCCTAGTGGGGAGGGGGAGTGGCTTTTAACCTAGTTTGTGTTGTCGACACGTCATCAAGGCACAACTATAGAGTGGCCTCCTACATTTCTAGAGTGGCTTTGGAAATGGCCCTATTGGAGAAGAACAGGAAGGGCAACAAGGAGCACTTCCTGTTTTTGCACAGCTGGCGCAAGGTTAAAAAAGAGACACTGTGCGTCTCACCCGTGCAAGTCCCTTTCTGAATGTTACATCATCCCTACAGAACAAGAAACAGACCTCAGACCACAGCCTATGGCTAGTGTAAAGTCCACCACCCTCTGGTTCCTCATCCCAGCAAACCCCGGTTTTTCCTCTATACAGGCTGTGATGCACTCATCTGTGACTAATCACAGGATACTGATGAGGATCAGAGAATGGATCTCTCCTAAGCACTACTCTAAGCCGGCTCGTCAAGTGACATGGCTTTTGCAGATGGCTTTATTAGTGCCGAAAGGCCAGTGTTTGGTAGGGTTGCCAAGTCCTCCCTAGCCACTGGTGGGGAATCTTAGGTTGCAAAACTCCTGGGGATTTGGGGATGGAGCCTGGGGAGGACTGGGACCTCAGTGGGGTACAGTGCCATTGAGTCCACCCTCCAAAGCAGCCATTTTCTCCAGGGGAACTGATCTCTGTAGTCTGCAGATGAGCTGTAATTTCAGGGGATTTCCAGGTCCCGCCTGAAGGCTGGCATCCCTAATGGCTTGGGATTGGCTCTTGTCTCCTATCCAGTGCCACAATTGGGAGTGTTATCCAGGTACAGGTGGGTGGAGGGCATTGCACATAATCGAGGCCACTCAAGAACCAGAGCGCTGATCCACATGCTTGCCCTTCCCTGAAACAGCCCTGCAGAAATATTAAATGCATTCATTTGCCCCAAGGCGTAGTTTGGAAACAGACGTTCTTTTCAGACCCGTGGGCTGCCCCAGTAACAAAAGGGACAACTGGACTGATTCTGGGACCTCATAATCCTGTCTTCTGCCTGGTATTCGCTGCACGTGCTGTTTGACCCTGCCGGGACCGGGCGAAAAACGGGCTGCCTGATCTCCCCATCAGGACCGCAGCTGTGGCAACAAGGCCCAAGCGCAGCTCGGGGACAGCTTTAGTAAGGTGCAAAACCAAAACGAAACGCTCAAGAAAAACAAGCAAATTATTTTCTTGGAAAAACTGAGGAGATTGGAAACAGATGCTGAGCAGAGTCCCCGGGATCCCCCAGCAGGAACGAGAGCAGAGTTTATGTAAAGCCTCATTGAGGGTTTCCTTAAGCAGAGAAAGAGTCCCCCCCCCCCCAAGACGTAAGTGCTTGGTAACAGTCCTGAGCCAAAAAAGGGGCTTGGTCTGATCTGCCAAACTTTTGTGTGACAAACATTCTTGGGGAGGCTTCTGACACTTTCCTCCTCTGAATTCTTCCCAGATTTTAAAGCCCTGAATTATGCTGTTTCAGTTCCATAGTGGCAAAGATGCATACAGTGGTGGGTTTCTTTGTGCCTGCTCTGTTTGCTGGGGGATCCCTCGGCTGGCCTGCGCCTCGTTTTTCGTCTCGGGCTCTCATCCAGAACAAAGCCCTTGATCTCTGGGCTTCAGTAGCAGCTGCACACTTCTAGGAAGAGATGCTCAAAGCTCTTACCTACAGAGAGAGGATGCTGTGTGCAATCTTCTCAGTCTTCATACTCAGTAGGGTTGCCAACTCCGGGCTGGGAAATACCTGGAGATTTTGGAGATGGAGCCTGGGGTTTTGGAGATGGAGCCTGGGTTGGGAGATGGAGCCTGGGTTTTGGGAGTGGAGGGACCTCAGCAGGGTACAATGTGATAGACTCCACCCTCCAAAGCAGCCATTTTTTCCCCAGAAAAACTCATCTCTATTATCTGGAGATCAGTTGCAACAGCAGGAGATCTCCAGGCCCCACCTGGGAACCCTAATTTTGTGTGAACAGGGCAACAAGCATGTTTTCCAGCTTCAGTAAATGTGATTGTAAATAATAAAAACTAAATAAATAAATCTAAAATCAATTTTTTGATCACATGTACCAAAGCTGATTGTGTACATAACCCCCTGAGAAGATCATGTATAGCAAGGTAGGAAAGTCAGAACTGCAATGACTGAAAAAGGCTTTAGAGTACAGGGATTCATCATACTGCAGGCCCAGTAGTGTCAACCATGGCTTTGCTATCAAACCAGCATTATTTTTTTAAAGATATTTATACTTCACTTTCCCCCCCAATGGGGACTCAGAACTGCTTACTGCACTGTTTCCCTAACTCCATTTTATCCTCACAACAGCAGCCTACAGAGGGAGTGACCCTGGAAGTAAGGTTGCCAGCCCTCCCTTTCCCCGGAAGTAGGAGTCCGAGGCTGAGTTCAGACTGGCAGTCTGGCCAGATAGAGGCACGTTCCTCAAGCGGATTAAGTGGGCCGGTTCACACAGCCACAGCTGTCTGGCGTACCTGTGCCGTACTCACCCCGTCCTAAAGCATTTTGATCCTGCTTTTAAAAAGTGCCAGATGTAAGCCATGGCAAGCAGTTTGGGTGCGCATTGATCCCGCTTCCTGGAAGTGTGGATGCAAATAAGCTGCAATCATGCGGCGCCGGTAATGTGAACCTGCTGATCCGGCAGGGATGTGCATACCCACTGGTGCGGACTGTGCGCTTGAGTGCACAACCACTCGTGGGGATGCTTCCGGCTCGCGGAGTTAAAGCGCCAAGCCCACAGCCTCCTGGGAGACAGTCCGGCAAAATGGCAGCCGTGTGAGGAGTGTCCTGGAAACGGGCGGGGTGGGGGCGGGCGCTATGTGATCCTGACCCAATTGCTGCTGCACCTATACGCCCATGCGCCTACGTGCAGGTCAGCAAAGTGGGCCAAACCCACGCACAACCGCACCGCCGGCAGGGGCTACCCCGTAATGCGACCGCTCCATTCCACCTTCTCCCCAATATGATGCTGTGAAGTGTGACTGGAAAGCCCCGTGGCAACTTGGCCCAGGTCTTTTTGCCCTGTTTTCCTTCTGCTTCATTCTGTCAGTCTGTCCTCTGCCCCTGACCACCAGGCCCTGCCCCTGCCACTAATTACCCGGAGAAAGAGGAAGGCCCAGTCAATGTTGCTGGTGATGTGGTAATGTTAATTCTGGTGTGGACAGGAAGTGATGTCATCACACCAGCGACATCTGGGTGATGCTCTGGTATTTGGGCAAAACCTCTGTGGGAGAAGCCATTTTTACCATAGAGGTTTTGCCCAAATATCAGAGCATTGCTGTGACAGCACAGTGTGATGACATCACTGCTGGTGTATGCCGGAAGTGATGTAACCACATTGCCCATGACATCACCTGGGCCTCGCTCCCACTCCTGGTAAGCCCCCCCCGCATCCTCTGCCGGTTCCCAGGCAGGATCTGGAAACCCTGCCTGGAAGAGTAGGAGTCAAACCTAGGTCTCCCAAAACCTAGTCCAACTTTCTGATCACTACACTGACGCTAAAATAACTTCTTTTTTTGCCATCCCTTATGGTGACCCCATGGGGGTTTTCAAGGCAAGAAATGTTCAGAGGTGGTTTGCCATTGCCTGGCTCTGCGTAGTGACCTCAGACTTCCTTGGTGGTCTCCCATCGAAGTACTAACCAAGGCTGACCCTGCTTAGCTTCTGAGATACGCAAGATCAGGCTAGGCTGGGTTGTCCATGTCAGGGCCTTATATAACTACTGACTTTAAATGTTACAGAATTTGGTTATCACTCTGTCTAGCGTAGCAGTTAGACTGTCAGACTAGGATCTGCAAGACCCAGGTTCGAATTCCCAGTCCGCCATGGAAAAGTTGCTGCTGGAAGACCTTGGGCTTGTCAGTCTCTCAGCCTAATCTACCTCACAGGGTTGTTGTGAGGATACAGTGAAAGGGAGGATCCTGGTTACCTGTTTTGTAAGCTGAAAAGTGGGGTATAAACTACTGCCGTGTCCCACAGTCTATTGATTTATCATATAGACCAGGGGTGGCCAACCTGTGGCTCGGGAGCCACATGCGGCTCTTTCACACATCTTGTGCGGCTCCTGGCAGGGCAGCTGGGGAAGAAAAGGGGAGGCATGCTTTTTCTCTCTTCCTTCCTTCCTTCCTTCCTTCCTTCCTTCCTTCCTTCCTTCCCTCCTCCCTCCCATCTATTTGTTTTCTTAGTTTCTCTCTCTCTCTTTCTTTCCACTTCTTTAATTCTTTCTTTCCATCTCTCTCTTTTTCTCTCTCTCTCTCTCTCAATATCATTAGCAAACAAGTAATATCATTATCAATAACCGGTTTTCCTCGTTTGTTTTTATTTTTGGCAGTCCCATTTAACGTTAACAAAAAGCAAATTTGCATATTTTTAAAAATAAAAACGTGTGTGTGATATTTGTTTCTGTCTTGCGGCTCTCAGACATCTCTATGTGGCTCTTACATTTATTCTATGTGGCTCTTACGTTAAGCAAGGTTGGCCACCCCTGATATAGACAATCAAATCTATGCCACAGAAGACCTTTTGCCTGCTGTGAAGGGTGCTAAGCCCCATCCCCTGCTCCAGTACCAAGAAAAAAGGGGGGATGTCAAGATGCTAGGCTGATCCAGCACTTGGGGAAACCATGTGTTTTTAGAAAGTTGCCCTACAGAGGAAGAACAGTAGAGAGACTACAGGTTTTCTACTAGCTAGTTTCTACAGACAGAAACAGGGAAGTACACAACTGAGGCCCACCTGGTTTCTCCTGTCCCGAGGCCTTTCACCTCTGCTCCAACAGCAGTTTCCTCTCTCTCTTGCAGCTGATCCTCCATTCAATGCTTACCCTGCCGTGATTGGTGCAGCGGCGGCAGGAATGATCGTGGCAACGGTGGCATCTCTGCTGGGGTTTCAGTATATCATCCGGAACCGGGAGAACAATCCAAGTTAGTATCGGCTCAAGATGGTGGTTCTTTTTCCTCACTTTGTGGCCGGCTCAAAGGATCCCGGGAAATCCTTAGCTGAGAGGGGTGCAATTGGCTTCTCTCTCAAGAATGGACGTTTTTGCTCAGGAGGTGCAGGAGAAGTTCAGGGTCAGGGGGATGGAGGAGTGGCTCACAAAGTCCACCTGCCTCATTTTGGCCTCTTTGTTTCTTCCAGCACGAGGCCTATAACCTCAGGCTTTCAGCAACACCTAGCAAACTTCTCTAGGAATCGGTAATTGTTCATTTTCAACCTTTGCTTGCCTTGTGGTCATCGCGAGCACTCCCCAGCAGCAAGGAAGCCGTTGCCACATGTTCCACTTAAGCAAAGGGTTAAAGTGAGGGATTGTGGATTCCTAGAGAGGCTTTTTGTTCCATTAAGGGTTAGTTGAGTTCCTTCTCTCCCTTCCTCATCTCTCTTTTTCATTCCTTACAAGAGGGGTGCTGGGGGGGAGGGGTAGAAAAGGTAGGGTTGCCAACTCAGCATTGGGAAATTGCTGGAGATTTGGGGATGGAGCCTGGGGATGGTTTGGGCAGAGGAGGGACCGCATCGCGGTATAATGCCATACAGCCCACCCTCCAGAGCTGCCATTTCCTCCAGGGGACCTGATCTCTGTAGTCTGGAGATCGGTTGTAATTCTGGAAATCTCCAGGCCTACCTGGAGGCTGGCAACCCTGGCCAGAGGCAGTCTTTTTCTGGGGTCAGCAGTAGCTGGCAGCAGCCCTGGAGAAGAAACCATCTGCGTAGAGACCCTCAAAGGCATTGGCCATCTGTAGCACACAAGCAATGGAGTTCTGTCGAAGTAACATGATGATGGGTTTATGGAGTGCTCGGTGGGCAAGGGAGAGAATAGAATAAGGAGGCACGGAACTGCCAGAGAAAAAGCAGAAACCTGCATAAATAAATCAGCACCACTCTGTTCCTGCTCGGATGCGGGAGCCAGAAAAGTGGAGCTAATTAAAGCTGAGCGTCCTGCCTTCGCTCCAAGCAAGGGATCAGCAGTGTAGGACAGATCAACTTCTGGATTATGTGCTGCTGCTCAGGGTTGTAAAAGCTTCTGGAACGCTGCCTGGCAATTGGTGTGTGTGTGGGGGGGGAAGGATGATTATTTTTATGGGTTTAAAGTCACACCTTTGAGCAGCGGCACTGTCCCCTGGGGTTGATACAGCTCATGGGCAGGCCACATCATTGCCCAAAGCTCCCATTAGGAAGACAACATGAACGGCGTCTGCCCTAACATGGTGGACATACGATGCGTTTGGGGTGGTAGGAGCCTGTTGTGAATTCCCAGGGCAAGACTGCCAATCTCACGACCAGAAGTCTTTCTGGAGGGTTGGATTGGGCTGTCCTTGCAAAACCGTGCTTCAGATGTCATCCCCTTGGGTTCTTTCTCCACAGGGTTACACGACCTGCTCTTCAGAAGGTAAGTGTCCTCCAAGATCTCCTTCCAGTCCTTTTATTTCTCCCATCTCCTCCAGAGAGCCAGCGTGGTGTGAGAGCCAGTCTGGTGTAGTGCTTAAGAGTGGCAGACGCTAATCTGGAGCACCAGGTTTGATTCCCCACTCCTACACCTGAAGCCTCCTGGGTGATCTTGGTTCAGACAGGCCCTCGCTGACTCCTTGCCCCATTGTGGTGTTTTGGGGGGGGGGGGGAGTGAAAAGATAGGCATCTTCCTGCACTGGGGGGCAAGGAGAACAGGCGCTACCTCTGTGCCTTACTGCTGTCCTCAGGGCAAAGAGGGTGGGCACGGCCTTGCAGTGGTGCGGTGGGGGCAGGGGGTGAGCGCTATTTTCCTACATCCCTATGGCATGGGGGGGGGGAGGAGGGCAAGTGCAGTCTTCGCACTCCCCACAATGGCGATGGATGAGGAACGATTTGGGTAACCTCACCTAGGGCACCCCGAAGGCTTAGGCTGGCCCTGCAGGGTATAGTGGTGAGAATGCCAGCTTAGAACTGTGGAAACTTGGGTCTCAGTTCCCTTTTCAGCCATGAAGCTCAGTGGGTCTCTTAGCCTCAGCTGCCTTGCCGAGATGTTTTGGAGCATCATGGCTGCGTGGAGGAACAACAGAATCACAGAATCACAGAGCTGGAAGGGACCACCAGAGTTATGTAGTCCAACCCCCTGCACAATGCAGGAAATTCACAAATACCTCCCCCCTACACCCCCCCCAGTGACCACTGTTCCATGCCCAGAAGATGGCAAAAAAACCCTCTAGGATATCCAGCCAAACTGGTCTGGAGAAAAATTTCTTCCTGACCCCAAAGTGGCGATCAGCATTTCCCTGAGCATGTAAGAAAGAGCCACAAGAACTAGGCACTGATACAACCCTTCCTGCCCTCTTTCTCATGATATGCCTAAGTTCACAGAATCAGCATTGCTGTCAGATGGCCATCCAGCCTCTGTTTAAAAACCTCCAAAGAAGGAGAGCTCACCACCTCCCAAGGAAGCCTGTTCCACTGAGGAACCGCTCTGCCAGGAAGTTCTTCCTCATGTTTAGCTGAAAACTCTTTTGATTTAATTTCAACCCTTTGGTTCTGGACCAACCTTCTGGGGCAACAGAGCTCTTCTTACAGGGACTACTGTAAGCTCTTGGAGGATTGGCTACACTAGGGGTGTGTCACCCAATATGCAAAGGAGCTCCTGCTAGAAAAAGAGCCCTGCATGTATTGAAGGTGGAGAATAAGCATTTTGCCCTTTTCAGATTGTGCACATCGAGATGACCACGCAAGGCATGATCTCCTAACACACAACGCCACAGGGCCAGAAATGCAATGCTAGAAAACCGCTGTACTCTTTAAGTATTCCATCCTTCAAATGATGGCACACATAAATGCCAGACAGTTAATTTTATGCCTCCATGAGGAATAGGACCCTGAAAAAAGTGACAGTCATTTGGCATTTGTTGAGAGAAGGCATTGAGAGGTATGGGCATTTCTGACTCTCTTGTCACATGCCTGCTGCGTCCCCTTTCTTTAGGGATGGTGCAGAGGCTCAGGAGCGCATTAGCAATCCAGAAGATGCTGAGCCGGAGATGACAACAGCGGTCGATGGCGGGGCCGGTGAGCAGCCCGGAGAAACTTCTGCCCCAGCTGAGGAAGCCACTGCAGGTAAATAGCTAGTGGACAACCTTGGGATTAATAGCCTTCCCTTATGTGGATAAATCCAGCAAGCAGAGAGCACGCACACACACATCCCTGTGCCTCCTTGGCAGAAAAGAAGGACCAGTGTAGGTGAGAGGCCTTGGCTCACTGGCATAGCATCTGCTTTGAACGCAGAAGGTCCCTGGTTCAGTCCCGAGCCTCTCCAGTTTTGAGATTTTGAGGCAAAAGGACTGGGGAAGTTGCTTTTGCCTGAGACCCTGGAGAGTTGTTGCCAGTCAGAGCAGACACCGCTGAGCAGTTGCCTGACTCAGTGCAAAGCTGCTGTCTGGATGCATTGCAGGAGATATCTTTCTTTTGTTTATTAGCTTCTATGACCAAAGGTCTTAAGCTCAGCCAAAACAAGTCAACCAACAAACACGAGCCCACAGCATCAGCCCCAGGGGCGTGAGATATCTGTTCTGTGCATGCTGAACCTTTGGGGGTCAGGTCACCCAGAGAGAGATGTCTCAAATGAACTGAGGTTTGTTGGGGAACATCCAGCCCCTGCTTTCAGAGGGGTGGTTCATGCTTCGTTTTAATATCTGGTTACCAACAGGGCAACTTCACTGCAATTCACCCTTCGGAGAAGAGGCAAGCCTCATTCGAAATGGAACAATGGCTTGTCTCTGGAAAGGGGAGCTACTATAGAGACATATGAAAGCTCTGTCTCAGCACACAGTTCTTGGGAAGTGCTGTTACAGCTGACTTATCGTGACCCCTGAGGGTTCTCAAGGCAAGAGACGTTCAGAGGTGGTTTGGCATTGCCTGGTTCTGCCTAGCGACCCTGGACTGCCTTACTCGGTTCCCATCCAAGTACTAACCAGGGCCAACCCTATGTAGCTTCTGAGATTGATTGAGACTGGACAAACCTAGTCCGTCCTGGTCAGGGTACACAGTTCTTTAGGTAGGCCTGATTAATTTGTTGTTTTTTTTAATCCACACCCCAGATTTTATACATGGTGCTGGAATATGAGTCATAGATTTCCTGAGAGTGCTAACTTGCACATCTGTGGCAATAACAGGGAATCACCCGCAGCCAAACTTCCTGTCTTGTATAGCCACCTCCCCCCCCCCCCGCCCCCAATGCCCTGCTTAGTTCATTACAGAAAGGCGTGCATAGGCATCACGTTTTTAAAAAGCACACACACACATATACTGGTGCTTAGTTCATGACATTTTTGTGAGCACATCATCTGGATTTCTCTGTAGCAGAATGGAAACCGCTGTATTTTGGAATTACTGTTTGTATCAGATCTTAGCTGGAAGATATTTGCTAAGCTCCCCCTGAATACCAAATCTTAGCAAGATGGTACTGAGCCTATTTACTAAGCTGTGTAGTCTCCCATGAACTTTACCTTTTGCATGAGTGGTTTTCCTGTCTTTTGCAGCGGACAGCCCACAGCAAGTTACAGGGGCCCCAGAGGATTCAGCGCCGGACCAGGGGGATGCCTCTGACCCAGAGCCTGCTCCAGCTCCCACTGATGAGGATGCTCCAGTTAATGTTACAATCACAGTGACGGCAACCTCATGACTACCATGCATTCTGACTCCCTGTTCTGGGGCACGGAGGGAGATGTGATGTCTGGGGAGACCGGAGAAGCAGGCCTTGAACTGGCAACGGCAAGGGCTTTCCATGTCACAGATGCTGAATGCTGACCCTTTGGCCCCTTTGAAGGATGAAGGCCATCTTTAGGGAGTGTGCCTGCAACAGGCGCCACAGAATCCCAGAGTGCCCTTGGAACGATGACCGGATGGCCTGTGAAAATCTTGAGGCTGCCTTTCTACAGACAGAGGGAACCTGCCCAATCTGACACCTTTCTTCCTCTTTACAGAACCTAAGTGGGGCAGTTTTTGCTCCCGGAATCATGGCCTATAAGCCTTAAACTTGATTTGTACGTAGTTGCAGAACACCCGGACAGAGCTCAGCTGGGACTCTTAAGATGACACCCTGTCATTGAATATCTTTGTATGTTAGCAAGCATGCAGAAGAACGGTTGGTGTCACTAATGCTGTTAAACAACCTGATGCACTGAGTGTGTGGAACTTGTTATTCTTTCCCTTAGTGGAGATGAAACTCACAGCTGCAGCCCGGGCAAATGAGTAAGCGCGGCATCCCTGAAGCATTTAGGAGGACAAGAAAGTCTTTAACCTTTCTCGTGGCATCTAAAAGGCACAAGTAGATTAGATGGAAGTCTAGTTACTCCAGCTTTACTACTAGGATTAAACCAACTCCAAAACACACTGTGTAAAGCACTAACCGGCAAATGAGTTTCAGAATGAGCAAGTGTAAAGTGATGCATATTGGGGCAAATAATCCCAGCTTCACATACACACTCATGGGATCTGAGTTGGCAGCAACAGACAAAGAAAGGGATCTTGGGGTCTTAGTGGACAACTTGATGAAAATGTCAGTGCAATGTCTGACTGCTCTGAAAAAGGCAGATGCCATGCTGGCCATGATTACTACAGGAACAGGAAACAAACACTATCGTACTGCCCTTATACGAATCTTTGGTGAGACCTCACTTGGAAAACTGTACAGTTCTGGTCACCGCGCCTGGGGAAAGGCACTGCAGAGCTTGAAAGTGCAATCAAGGGCAGAAGTGCAATCAAAATGATCAGGGGGTGACCACACAGTTAAACTGCTTAGGGCTGCTTAGCTTAGAAAAAAGATGAGTAAAAGGAGATGGGATAGAGGGTCTATAAAATTATGCATGGCGTGGAGATTGGACAGTTAACAGGGCAGGTGGAGATAAACCTATTAGAAACACACACCCCAAGAAAAATCAGGCTTACCTAGCTAAAAAAACAAGCTAGATATATTACTTGACATTCACAAAGAATACATGTGCTTTTTATTTCTCTGATTGCAAAGAAATTCAGTATTGGTTGCAAAGCAACACAAGTTTCAGCTGTGAAGGCCAGTTAGAAGGTTTGTGGCCAATGCAGTCAGAACACACCAGCTTCTTGTGTACACAAACTGACAAATAGAGAGGATTTTAGCTTTGTCTTCTCTCTGACATATTACTGTCCTAGGTACAAGGGTGGGCTGTTGTAGGGAGCATTCAATTACAAAGCGCCCCCCTCCCCCCCTGTAGAATTGTGTATGGGGCTGTGGCTCAGGGATAGAGGATCTGCTTGGCATGCATAAAGCCCCATGTTTGATCCCCCAGCATCTCCAGCTAAAAGGACTATGTAGTGGGTGAAAGACCACTCCCTGAGAACCTGTGGAGCTGCAGCCATCATGAGTAGACAATACCGACCTTGGTGGACAATGGTGTGAGTCAGTTTGTCAGCTTGGTGTGTTCACATGATTCTCCGGTGTGAATGTTGCTGAACAGCAGTACGTTCAGGTGTCCCGACCGCTGTGTGCAGAAATCATGTAAGAGATGCCATAGATCCTGCCAATGCCCCCCCACAGGGAGTCTGCTTGCTGAAAAACTGAGGAACTGTCTAAATTTGCGCTAGCAAACTGGACCTTACAGCCTAGAAAAGATATCAGCAGCCTCAAGCTCTGGGTTGTTTGCAATTTCTCCCTACTCAACAGTTCCCTGATACCTTGGCATAGATCTTTTCTAGCATCTCGCCCCCCACTTCTCCCATTGGTCCTCTTCCTAGTCGCCTTCCTCTGGTCTATTCCTCTGGCTAACCCCCGGGAGGCAACCATCCTAATCAATACCTTTTAAGACCATTGTTATTCTCCCTGACTCTGCTGTCTTTTAGTAGCATGCAGCCAGGAGGACCAGCATGGCCCAGGCTAGTCCAGTCTCATCAGATCAGCAGAGCTGGCGCCGGCGACTACTTTAGATGGGAAACCACCTAAGGAAGTCCAGAGGTGCTCTGCGGAGGCAGGCAATGGCAAACCACCTCTGTTCATCTCTTGCCTTGAAAAATCCTACCGGGTCACCCTAAGTCAGCTGTGACTTGAGGCACTTTCTACCAGCAGCTGGGAAGGGGGAGGGGGCTCACACAGAAGCAAAGCTTGCCAGAACTGCACTTACAAATGAAGAGAAGCAATGTGTTTACACCCCAAAGAGAAGCCATGTTTTTACAGAAAAAAATTTAAAACCCAGAGGGATCAGCAAAATACTTCTCTTATTCATCCCTCTGTTGGGCTGTCCTCTTCTTGAGATGAAAAAAAAAAAGCCTGCCCGTTGCAGAAAGCTGCTGCTGGCTGACAGTGGGGTTGGGGAGACTGCTGAAGAACAGCAGTCTCAACCACCCTGTGATCTGCCCTCAAGAGGTGAACTGCTGTCGTTCACCTTATGCCCACTGCTGCAATGCATTGCCTTCAGATCCAGTCACCTACGATATTTCTGTCCCGCAAACTGGCAAGAGCCTGCTGGACTCAAGATGCAGGAAGTGCAATAGGACCCATTGTGGGGGGGACTAAGAGTGGGGTGTCATCGCAGCCTTCTCGAATTGTGTGCAACAGCAACAAGGATGCAAGAGGAGAGCCCAGGGCTGTCTTTCTAAGGAACACTGAATCAAGGAACACGGGGTAGGGGGACTCTACCTCAGAACACTTTTTTATCACCGCTGGCTAGGTGGCCACCGCTCAGCCCTGTTGCCTAAGAATTCACCACTGCCGAGCACCAGCCCCCCCCCCCCCCATGTCCTCTCTTCTACCGCATCTCTGATATATTTACTCCTGGCTTGCTGAGCTTGTCTCTCTAAAACTCCCAGACTATGTTGAATTTCTGCCCTTTTGCAGCTCTTCAAGCCAAAAGGGCTCTGCCACAAAACAAAGGCAGCTATGCTCATTGGTATTCCTGGTTTTGAAGTTATAAATGAGTCCCAGTTTCTGTTTGCGTAGAAGACAAGGGGGAACAGAGGATGTGGTAAGCGGATGACCAGGATCGAGGTATGGCGCAGACAGTGTTTGCTCAGCTCAAACAGAAGAGAAAGGAGGATGGGGACACATAGGCTACCAGGAGTGCTGACCTCATCACACTAATCCCTCCTGGTTTTAATCCAGGGCCCCGCAAACTGTGGCATGTCAACACCAACTTTACAGTAGGACACATTCCTCTCATTGTCTCCCAAGAAGACAGTTGGGCTGCACTGTGGGAACGGCCGGCCCCACCAGCATCCATCCCCTCATCTGCCCTGGAATCTCTTCATCGTGTCACCTCTTGTTAGCTTGGGGCCCAGGCCAATAAAACAGCAGCCCTTCTCAGAGGGAACAAAGCCGCTCTTCAGCAAACAAGAGCCAGAACTGTTTGGCTCACCAGCTGGGCTCCTGGATGGGTGGGAGATAAGAACACCCCCAGCCCAAAGCATGCCAGCTGCTTAATCAGGACATTTCGGTGCACTTTTTTCTGCAGCAATACCTTCCCCTAACACCACCACCAACAAAACAGCCCCCCCACTCAATGAACTGGTAACTAGATCCACCAACGCCATGCACGGGTACTGAGCTGCTGCCTCCGGGTCCAGGGAGGTCTCCTGGACCTTTAAGAACTGCATGGAAGCCAACACTCAGATGGCACTTACATTAAAAAGTAGTCTGGATACTGGACGGGTGCATAAATAAGGGAGATGGAGGATGAATTCTCCTGGGAGCTTGCTTCGGTATAGCTTGCGTTACTGCAGTATCAAATCTTTTACGGCTATGGAGTAGCCATGACAAAAAAAGAAGAAGGGAATTCTATTTGCTCCAATCAAAAGTCTAAGAAGTGAGCGAGCTTCTGCATAAAGCAAAACTCTCCAGTAGGCTGTCAAACAGGATCACAACAATTGGGGGGGGGGGGGGCGTGTCCCACCAGGATGTTGTTGCGAGGCAGAATGGTAAGCCCTTATGTGCACACTGCAGCAACCTGGCCAAGTAAGTCCTTCACCAAACCTGATGTGATGTTTCTTTCTAAGTACTCTGAATAAGAGGTATTAAGACTACTGTTTGCTTTGCATTTTTATTACCCTCTATTGTTCAGGGTAGTCATGGGATTTGCAGAACCTCTGCAAGGCATGCAGAACGCCAGCTGAAGAGGGAGGCAGGCCCAGAGGTACAGATAGTACTTGACAGAGCTCTAATGCCAGTTATTTGGTCAAGAGATAACTCTAAATGGATTTGAAGGCTGAGAGTGTAGGACTCTGGGAGGAAGCAGCTACAGAACTCACAAAAAGACAGCTGCATGCGGGAGAAGATCGGTTGAGAAGCCAAGCACGGAAGCCTTTTCCAGAGCTGCTACTGCACTTTCAGTTAAGGCAGCACGTCTCTTGCGGGGCATTAGTGCTAGGGCTGTGCAGTGTTCTGCACAAACCTCAAACTCTGTAAACTCACAATAGTTAAAGCGTGGGGTGAGATCTCCCTCCCAGCTCTTGATCTTAATTTCTCAGCATGTCACATCAGCAGATTTGCTGGCCATGCCATAAACCTATATATCATTAGAAACATGATAAAATTTCTATCGGCTCATAATTGTTCATACCGAGAGATGAAACAACTGGTTCCCAGAAGAAAAAAAACAGTGAAAAGTACTAGACTTGCTTTTCCATATGAAGAAGAGATTGGATTTATACCCCGCCCTCCACTCCCCAAGGGAGTCTCAGAGCGGCTTACAAACTCTTTTTCCCTTCCCCTCCCCACAACAGACACCCTGTGAGGTAGGTGGGGCTGAGAGAGCTCTTTCCCATGCTGTCCTTGAGGGAACAGCTAGTACAGAGCTATGGCTTGCCCAAGGTCATCCAGCCAGGTGCAAGTGGAGGAGTGGGGAATCAAACCCGGTTCTCCCAGATTACAGTCCGCACACTTAACCACTACACCAAACTGGCTCTCAGTTGCTTATCATGTCAAGCTTGGAAAGACTTCACCATTTTCCCTCCTGCATGCACCATATTGAAGATATGACCTCCAAACCCCAGCATAAGTGGAAGGGGGGGGGGGGGGGAAGGATCCTCTTCTGAACATATGACACTGCCTTTTACTGAATCAGGCCATTGGTCTATTAATGCCAGTATGGTCTACTCTGACTGGCAGCAGCTCTGCAGGGACCTACTATCTGGCCCTTTTAAGTGGAGATGCCGGTGACTAAATCTAGGACCTCTGCACACAAAGCAATTATTTATTACCTGGCCACAGTCTTGCCTCTGCTGAACAGACGAATGTGCCAAGTGGCAGATGTAAGCAGATCAGAGAGCAAGGCAGTTCAAAAACTCTGTGTCAAACAGCTGATGGTAGTAAGGTCATATAAAACCACTCTTGCAATTAAACATGCACCAGTTTGCTTAAGGCAAACAACCATACCTTGGCAAAAATATTTGCTCGGCTCACCATTGGGCAACAACGTGGTAACCAAATACACTCTGCAGTGCAAGTAAGGTTTTTGTGGATCAGTAAATTGTTAGTTTATTCATGAGGCTGCTTTAAAATAGCAAAGCACCAGTCATGGTACCTGGAGATGCTGATTCCAGAGATTTAACCCGTCCACCGGCAGCTGCAAACACCAGATAGCAGTCATAATAATTACACCTGACATCAGACAAAGCAGCAGCATTCTCTTTAATATTAAAACATAAGAAAAATCCTGCCCCAAACTACATCATTTAAACATATGTACATTTCCAAAAAAGATTACAACTTTTTTAAAAAGGAAAATATAGTATATTTTCTATATGATACAAAAGACATGCATCTTTAAATCATTTATTTGCAAGACAACCAGAGTACAAAATATAAAAACCACCCATTGCTTAGACAGCAATACTTTATTTTAGCCAAGTGACTTTTCAGAAGTGAGGAAGACCATGATGCAGTTCAACAGCCAAGGACGAGCACCCTCAGGAAAGCTGTTCAAGAAAAATCTTGTTGAAGTTCAAGTGACTGATCTGGACCGTCCCGCTCCTGAACACCAGCCTAGCAGCAAGTCACACCACTGCCAATGGGACATACTTGAAGTGTGGTGTTCAGGAAGGGAACGGAAAGCCATTTGGGAGACCCTCTGGGAGCAGCCTGTACTTAGAACTGGTGGAAACAAACCATGAGCTATGTATCTGCTAGTGCCCAGCAGAACATTAATGGCATAATCAGACATAGCTCATCTCTTTTCAAAACAGGCAACTAAAGCAGGAAAAAAATTACTCTGTTATCTCCTTTTCATGAACACATAAGCCAGATGCCAAGCCCTGGATAAAAGACATGGAACCCTTACTCTGACGCAGTCATTCTGAAAGTGAATTTCAGAAGCATGGGGGATAAAGACTCCCGAGATAGCCATACAACACAAGGATGACTTAAGGACCAAGAAGCCATGACTATGAAGAGCTTAGGCTTCTTCTTGCTTAGCTAGTTCTGAACACTCATTTTCAAGGTTCTCTGTAAACATGAGGACCAGATACTTTAAGAAGCTGGCCTCTGGAAGATTTTAAATGAGAAAATCTCAGCATCTCACAAAGGTGCTTTTGCGGGCTCCAAGGCAGCACACAAAATTATTGGGCTTAAAGGATTTGAAAAGGTAGCAAAATAAACATTAACAGAATACAGAGGAGGACTGTAAAATGCCAAGGGTCAGGCAAACAAGATTCTCCTAGCTTCCTGGGCAAAAGGGAATCTGAATGGCCACTTGGATTTGTGAAACAGGGCCATGTGCATGAGTTTTCTTAAGATTTATAATTACACACCTATAGCTGGGGAAACACACATATCCCCCTAACATATGAAGGCAATATATAACTTTTATAAATAAAAATACAATAAAAGGGGGGGAACACTTAAAACAGTGTCACACAATATAAATAAAGCAGTCCTTGATGAGATTCTACTACTACAACCATTTAGACTCCTTCCCAGCCTCCAAATATGACACTCTCAGGTTAGAATTTAAAGGCTCGTGTTACCTGCCTGGGGTCTCTTGAATTAAACCGGCTCCACAGAACTGAAACGATGCCAGAATTCCTTGAATCCCCACATCAAAAAGTATTTTGATACTCTTGTTCTCTGAAAAGACATCTTATTTATGTCCAAACCAGGCCAGGACAGTGCACCCACCAGGACATACTAACTTACAGGACTGATTCTTCCCTCTACAGCTACTAAAACATAATTCTTTTGAAGTCTCAATACATTATCAGTTCAGTGTGGAGACAGATGGCAGAGACTTTCTGTGGGTCTATTAACCAAAGCATGCCTTGCACCAATTAGTTTCCTACTGGAGAATATCCTTGCATAGTAACCCAGAAAAATGCATTGCAAATTCTCATTAGGGAGCCTTATCTATAAAATTATATAATATACATCATATATTATATAAAATATATCACAAACACTATATACACACGTACAGCATTTGACATTTGCTGCAGCAGTTATAAAAATACAAAGCTTGTTTTTATCACACACACACACAAACACACACACGCAAGCCTTGCTCAGTGTGGTACATTGCACCTGCGGGCATCTCCTCCGCTCTTCCATAAGGGGTGGGTGGGTGTGTTGCAATTTCTATTTGGGCAGCTTTGCCCTCTTCCGCCTCCCCCTTGAATGGGGTGTTTCTGGTTCCTGGCTCCAGCTAAGAAAAATGAATTCATATTGCCTCGGGGCAACCGTAATTTTAAATTTATGTGCCTCTGATTCTTGGAAAAAGGTGTTTTACAAGTGCAAGTTTGTTTTATTTATGCTGGTTAAAACTGGGAGGAGAAAATATGCAGCTTGCCTTGTGAGACATACACCATCCACCCTCAGCTATTTCTGAGACACAGGCAGATTCCTTAAAGCTACATACACAGCCGTTACACAATTTGTGGCAAGTCTGACACATCTTAACAGCACAGGGTGAAGTGGATCCTGTGCATTTTTTGTTGATAAGGTGAAGCAGGGATTCTGCAACACTATTCCTAGCTGCCCAGCTTTGCATAGACACGCCCTACTCCCAACATTTTGAAAAGACATTAAAGACAGTATAAGCACAGATATCTTTGGAAAGACCAAGGCAAAAGGATTCCATTTGGAAGCCAGTAAATAAACCAAACACAGCAAAAACATTTAGCAGAAACCTAATAATAAATGCTTGATTCTTTCCCCCCCTCCACTCCAGTGTATTTACAAAACAGGCACGGCAGAACCTTTTCCTGGACCAACTTCCAACAAGGAGCACAGAAGCTTTTGATTCTTACATAAGATATATTTGCACCAACTGCTTCACACGATGGGCTCCTCAGCACAGCTGCCAACAGCTAGTGCAGTCTGCACCTCATCCCCCAAATTTGCCCCCATTTAATGCTCACTTTTTTGCATTAAATTAGTGCATCAACTAAAAGGCACTAATTTCCTTGTGATTAGTCTACATAAACATTCTAATCTCCCTCACTGTGGTCATTCCCCCATAGTTTCTCTTCAGTATAAACTTTATTTTGTATGCTTCCATTTAGTTAACTACATGGCACCCTCAACAACAGAATGGGGGGAGGAGCTGTTTCTAATTCTTTTTGTTTGCTTTCCTAACCCACAGACACATCAAGACATTTGCTGCCTTTTTTTTTTTTGCATAGCTACTACCATGTCATTAAAAAAATAACTCAGCCCAAGGAAGGAGGGGAAAAAAGCATATACCACAAGAAAACAGTAAGGGAATGCCACACTTAACTCTTCCACCCATCAGGAAGGGCTATTTATGTTTTGGCCAACATGAATTTCTCCAAGATATATTATCTCTTCCTACCTAGGACTAGTACAGTCACTTAAATGAGCCACATCAAAGCATGCCATTAAACAGCCAGCTTTCACCAGTAGTGATTGACCGGTTTGGCATGCAGTTAGGATTAGCATAGCTCCTGGAACAAAGGCAACCACTTCATTTTACAGTTTTTAATTTTGCTAATGTGCAGTAAATAGTTAAAACAGCTGGGCCTTTTGGAGCAACGCTTCAATTTGTTCTGCTTCCACTTGCTCCAGTCTTCCTGACAGATTATAGCCCAAACTTTAGTTGCTTACACTGCATACAAGCTAGAGTCTAAACCATTCCCAGAAAGCAGGTTTGACAAATGCTTCCACCAGGGTGGAGCCAGTCAACTTTTCCCACTCAAACTCATCCAGCTCCCCTACTTACTACAGCCTCTCTCCTGACTGGCTTTTGCTCATGCAGGTCTCATGATGCCAGCTTAACCTTTTGGGGTGATCCAAGGGGATCCCTTCCACCCTTTTTTATCAGCAGAAAAGCTGGCTGGATCCACCCCACTCTGCTGCAAGAGTGTTTTTCCAAAACAGTATCTATCCATGGAAGGCACTCTGATACATTTCCCAATAATTATTACAGACTTGTTAGCTAATCACCAAGGTTTCAACTTGGAAGGGTTGGGGAAGAATTTCTCAAGACATAAATAATATGAAAAGGCAAAATATATTTTTTTTTAAAAATTACATTCATAGGACACTACACCCAAATAATAAATAGTGACTCTTATAATTAACATCCTGTCGTCAGTCCCTTTCAGCAACTCTGCTGTGCAGCTACTGGCTTTAAGAGGGGGAAATGGTCCCTTCCTCAAGTCTCCTGTAGGTGGAGCTGTCGACGACCCCCCAAATTGTCCAAGGTAACACCATTTGAAATCCCTTCTGTTTTTTCATTACAGTCCTTTGAAAGAGGCTGAAGAATAAGTGGGCTCCATCTCAGCATATGATTGGTTTCCAAATGTGAACTGTTCTCTGCAAATCAAAAGCAATGATTAGTAACTAGCATTACAGTACTCTGGCAACCCCCGCACACTATCAAGAATCCAGGAGGTTTGGTGCAAGCCCCGTCTAGCTCAGAAGCAAGGCTGTCATCTGCTGAATCATCAGTACACGCACCCCTCCCTCCCTGCCGCTCTTCTGCCTTAAGAATGCGGCCTGATTAATCTTAGCTGTTGAAATATAAGATCACAGCCGAAGGTGGTCCTGGCAGGGATTTGAATAAATTAGCAGTGCGATTAAAATAAATCAGTCATCACTACATAATCTGGGGAGAGTATTGGATGAAATCCGTTAAGAAACCAACATAAATTCATAATTTAAGCAGAGCACCCTGAAAGGCACTGGAACCTTGAGCTTTCCTGACATATGCTGGGAAACCACAAAATATTTCAGCAATCGATCTTTCTCTGATCTTGATTCTGGGCCGACGTTTTAGGGTGTCTGGGAGTAAACGGCAGCCACTTGGAAGCCAACTATTTCCTCCCCACCCTTCTCAAAACTCTGGTATACCTTCTGTACAATTGGTATTGAGCTGATTCACATTTTCTTGGCAGTGAGGACCCTGAGAAGACAGGGACTCCGAGTTCTCCTTGCCATCCTCTTCAGCCTCCACACTGCACCCGGGAACTGGAGGCGTTAAGCACATAGCAACCATCACATGATTCAGCGGCTTCATTTCTAGACTGTCCTGCTGATAAGGTGCTATGATGGGCATCACGGGTACGGAACTGCTGCCGAAAGTGCCAGTTTTAGTGAAACACCTACAATTAAAAAAGGGGGGGGGGGGGACAGTGAACATCCCAAACACTTTAATGCTTTTGCTGTCCTCCCATAAAATATGCAGAGTAATCACATCCAGCATTTTTAAACCCCTCTGGACGTATGCTATGTTGTAACATCACTCTGTTTTACTGGAACAGTTTTAGGGTAGGACTACAGATCGTGTAAGTCTTTGGTTTCCCCCAGACATTAAAAAAAATACACTCTTGATTATAATCACAGCAAGAAAAGAGGGGCTATTTAACTCTCCTTATAACTTTTTCCCCTGCTGAAAAATTGCTAACTGCAAGCAGCTTTTACCCCAGCTAGGGGAAGTGTACAAATACTTGCCACTCCCCCCCCCCCCCCCCCCCCCGCCCCGCAGCTTGGAAGTGGGGAATTTCAGTGCGGAAAATGGGATGAAAAGAAAGTTAAAGCCCCCTCCCCTACTGGTCTACCTTTTAAGTCATTGCCCTTCCCAACCGCAACATGCAGAAAAATAATAATCACAGGCTACATATAACATTTAATTTTGCCCTTAAAAACAGCAAGAGCTTTAATCAATTTGCTCTCTGAATTGGTAACTTCACCCCAGCCAGAGAGCTGCTGATAGAGCAATTATGTCCAATATTGAATTCTTTACCATTGTAAACCTAAGAAGTGAGAGAACATGCTTCCCAGCTCTTCCCAGAAAGAATCTTTGAGAATTCTGAATGGTGAAAGGCTAGTCAAGCAGTGAAGGAAGTCCATTCCTTCTAGGCGAAGCTACTTAGCTTTTGAACAACAAAAAAGGCAGCTTATAGCTAAAATCCTTTGTAGACATGCCCAGCACTAATCCACAAAGCAATGGGAAACTGCCAGCGCTGTAAATGTTTGCAGCTCAGGGACCCAAGGACACTGGGGCCATTATCAACTTGCTTTTTTAACAACTCAAGAGTAAATGCTAACTAGCGCTAGCATTTGTAATGAATTTTTAATCTAATAAAAACAACTACATCTTACATTTAGGACTGACATACGATATAAAACATATAATGAGTTTCTAGCACCATTCTAAGAGGATGGTCGAAGCAACATTAACTTTCTTCTGTCATTGAGAGTAAAACTAGAATCCAGTGGCACCTTTAAGACCAGCAAAGTTTTATTCAAGGTATATGAGAGCTTATACCTTGAATAAAACTTCATTGGTCTTAAAGGTGTCACTGGACTCTAACTTTGTTCTGAACGACACTTTCTTTTTACTGTTTTAGACCCTGATGACCACAGGAAGCCCCAGTTGCTGGACGATTTGTTAAGAAGTTACTGGGTGACTGCTTAGTAGACAATGGCTGGGTTGTAAAAGCAACTTGAAATGACCATAGTAGAGGGAATTACTGGCAGAGGGAGTTACTGGTGTAAAATTTGACCTTTTGTGAATTTTCATGGACCCTGTGGCTTGCTGACCATCCATAATTATCTCATAAGATGGAGCTTATTAATAGGCACCTTTGTCTTAATTACTCTTTGCCAACACCATCATTTATTGCTAGTCACTGCAAAACTACATAATTATAATTACAGGGCAAACTTTATTGTAAGTGGAACTTTTCTAACTACAGAAGCAGAATTGTAATGAAAGATGTTTCATTATTCATTCATACAGAACTGACAATGAACAAAGCCCTTTACAGAAGTGCACACACAACAAAGGACACAAACAACCTCCACAGACTGAGGCGGAGAGGAATAGGACAGAAGGGTATCAATATGAGCAGATGCGGTTACACATACTCAGGCCCTGATTTGCTTGGAGATCTGGATTAAGAGGTTGGCCCACAGAAGACAAAGAAGTTAAAGGGTATGGAGGTGAGATGAAGAGGGGAAAAGTGTAGATAAAATCCAAGTAGAAGAAGAGATTGGATTTATACCCCACCCTTCACTACCCAGAGGAGTCTCAGAGCAGCTTACAATCTCCCTTCCCTTCCTCTCCCCACAACAGACACCCTGTGAGGTAGGTGGGGCTGAGAGAGCTCTGATAGAAACTGCTCTTTTTCAAGAACAGCTTTCCAGAACTATGGCTTTCCCACGGTCATCCAGCAGCTGCATGTGGAGGAGGGGGGAATCAAACCCAGTTCTCCCAGATTAGAGTCCGTGCACTTAACCACTACACCAAACTGTTGTTATGCTCCTGTTATGCTTATATGGCCAAACCACCACAATCTGGAAAGTCTTCTTTGTACTGTATGTCAATTGTCTTCTCAAACTTGGAATGAACTCTCCCCTTCACACTTAACCCCACACTACTCTAGCCCCCTGTTCAGCATGTGTGTGTGTGTGGGGGGTACAGATTCTAGTGCAGAGCAGCAAACATCCTGCTGCTGCATGCAATGATCTGTAGACTAGAGCAAACAGATGTTAAAGGCTTGGCAGGAGTGCTGTCACAAGGTCCCAAACGCTGGTCACTGCCATCCTCTTGGTTGGCATTGAGGACTGCCTGACTGCTCTAGGCATTAATCTGGAAGAAAAGAACCACAAAGCTCTTTCAGTGGCTCTTCACACAAGGTCTCAGCGAGGAGCTCAAAAAAACATGTTTCATCCGCTGCAGGTCCTCCAGCAGTGGTGGATCATTCGCGGTATCTGGGCAGGCACTTGCGCTCCTCCCCCTGTCAAGTCTTAATCCTCCAGGGAAGTTCCAGCCCACACACTTCAAGAACCTCAAGATTAAGCCCAAACTAATTATGCTGTGTTTACTAGGAAGGACTGTTTACTCTGCTGTGTCCTATATTCCCTCTCACACTGTTGCTGTTTTCAGCTGGCAGTTACAAAACTGATGTTGAGACTAACCATTTAAAATACAGAAAGAAAAAGTTAATTCCATGCCTGCTTAATTTTGGTAAACATCGGTCTGAAACAAGGGTGGCTTAGAATGGTTCTAGAAGGAATCCAGGTTCGAACTTTGATGGAACTAGAGGAGAGTTTCATAGCTATGAAATGGCCACCAAGAACAACCTTGCTGTTCTACTTTCATGCATGGCTGATTTAGTCAAGGCAACAGTCTCAGTATATACTTAAACACAAGTCAACACAATTACTGCTTGGAGCCTTACATGCAAGAGTTTTCAGATCTCTCCTATATTCCCTTACAAGAATCTCATATCAAGGATCCCCCCCCTTTCTTCCATCACAACACAAAATGTGCACAAAAGAGGTATTACCTGTGACTTCCTCCCACAAAAATACAATTCCCTTCCCCCTCAGCATTTTAAAAAATACTGCAAGATCTAATTTTTGGAAGCTATAGCATTGCAGCATACTGGGTATTTTTAGACTACTTGCAGTTCACACTGACTAGCTGTTATGCCACAGAGCTAGAAATTAAATAAATTTGTCCTAGTTAGCATGTTCTTGTGCATCTACGGTAATTAACACCTATATCTGAATGACTCAGGACACAGGCAGCTACAAGTCCAGGTTGTGCAACTGTGGACTGCTGTTATCCTAAGGAAAGTGATGGCGTTTATACCACATGGATACCAAAATATATGTAACTGCCTCACAATTAACAACTCCAAGAACTATTACACATACTACAGCAGTTCTTCTATAATACAAGAAGTGGCTCTAGGAGCTATGCTTAAGCTAACAGCAGAGGAATTAGGACTGTCTGAAGGGCTAAGCTACTTAATTTCCGCTTATTTTACATTGAGAAGGAAGAAGTTTGCTATATTTTGCCACAAATGAACTTAAAACTGTTTGCTAAAGGGTTTTCCCTTTCTGCATAAGCCACTAGAGCTCAAAATATATAGCCGGCACAAGGAGTGTATTTCATCATCTCTTGAAGTAGAAAAATTATTTTAGGTTTATCCACAGCAGTCCAGCTATTCATCCTGCCCATCTACAAACATTGAGTTTGTTTGATCTAAAGGCTCAGTTTGGTCAATAGTGTGCAAAAGAAGACCCAAGTTAGTGCTAGGACTTCTTTCTGATAATTCAAGGTCTCACCAAAATCCTGGACAGCTAAGTTTCAAGTTGATCACCCCATGCAAGTTATAAAAATTAAGTGGGGTATCCAAAGGGCTGTAAGAATGGAAGTTCTGCTTGCACACAGGAGCTTTTGACCCATGAACTAGGACTTTGCTGACATCCACTTTCACTACCCACCCCAATCATTAACCCGAAATAACCAATCCAGAGAGCTGGAATATTAATGTGCCAAGGAAATTTTGGAAGGGCAGCCATGCTGGTCTGCAGTAGAAGAGTTGGTTTGAATCCAGTAGCACCTTAGAGACCACTAAGATGTTTGGGGTATAAGCTTTAGACAATCAAAGCTCCCTTCATCTGATCGGTGCCAAGTAAGTAACCGATGGAAACCCAAGAAACCATGGCGCATGTATGGTACCCTTTGAATCACAGACGGGTTTGTTCTTTAGGATCTTACTGATGATGGAGGCAGAAGGGGTAGGGCAACTTTTACAAAAGGGTAAAGCTGGTGCATCTCATAATGACCATATCACACCTAGTATTTGGGTTATGAGGGTTTCTACTACTTCCATCCAAGTCTTCCCTAATGCAAAAACATGTCTTATTTTAACTAAGGTCAATCTGTTCAGCCAGGATTCAACTCAAAACAATTATTTAAAACTTGATTTGCCTCAACAATTGTTGAGGTTTAATTTCCTGGTTTAATTTCCTCTACTCTGTAGAAGGAACGGACGTAGGTACAAATGCCAGGGAACCTTCTGATATTACCCAGTGCTACAGACTTCTGTTAATTCATACTAAGCTCCCCAACATAAAAGGTCTGAGCGGTGGGGCTTGGCCATGAATATACAGAAGCTAGGAAAAAGTTAATGTATTCTTGCCAGGCATTCAATAACTGAATAAGAAATCTTATTTTGACAGCTCTGTGGTCACTAAGACACTAGCAAGTGTCTTGAGCACAAAGAACCTCAAGACAGAAAGCACAGATTCCCCCTCCACCACCTGTCTCCCCTCCATCTATTTACCTGTTATTGTTCCGACAGTTCCGGCAATTGGCGCATTCAGAAGGGTCTGTCTGAGGCACTGCTGTGTACAGTCCACCACCCTGGGTGATTCAGAAAAAGAAACTGAACTCAGAATAAATATAAGGCATTAAGGGATGCTGTGGCAAATTGACACCAGTCAGTGCAAAAGATTTAATTCCAGCCTAAATGACAGATGTCATTTATCTGAAAGGAAGAACACATATCACTGCCAAGTTTCTGTTTTGTAAAACAGAAATTCCAGCATTTGTGCTAGAGCAAAGCAGATACCCATAGCTTAGACATGTCCCTAGTAATTTCCTTGGCCCCCTTTCCAGAGTTAAAACACCCAAATTTACCAAAAGCTGAAACTGCTCTAACACTGATGTCAGACATTAGAGAATTATCTGTTTGTGAGAACAGTGTGTTATATGTGGCTGACCTAAGAATCTGTCCTATTTTCTTGCAATTACTCGGATTAGATCAGCTTGCTCCACTAAACTTAAGTTTTGAACATTTCTGTATTTTTACAGATGTAGTAATTCATCAGCCAAGAGCTATTTGGGAGTGAGAGGGATTCTGAGTTGTTGGTTTTGGCCACAGAATCCTTTGCAAATAAAAATGCCTAGATTAACACATACCTCACTGCTGAATAGTAGGTGGATACAGATTTGAAAACTATTCGAAAATGAGGCTGTACAGGTGGCAAGAGAAAATCTACACTTATGTACTTGGACTCAGACTGTAAAAAAAACCGGTCTACTCTGTTTTATTTAGCAGTCTATGGAAGCCAGATGACATTTTGGTTCATACCCTGAAGACAATATTGAATTGTGGGAGCTGAAGGGTTTTAAGATTCAAGAAACAACTCTGTAGGAGACTTATGCCAATTCATATGTTGTATACTCAAAATTAGAAAAACCACGCTCTTCAGTCTTAATGAGAGGCAAGTATATCTCAGAAATCAGGCATACAACCCTTCAAAATATTCAGAACTGGTGACCAAGAAAAAAATTTAAGGAATGCATGCCAAGTTGTAGATATGCATGCCCTTCAGGGACAAGCATTTTATACTCTAAGTACAAATGAGTGCCACTGATAAAAGGTCTCTGCTGGCTGTCGATGTATTCCCAGGCACAATTCAAGGTCCTGGCTTTGACCCGCTGGGGGGACACAGGATTCTCCCCTATAAGCCAGATTCGCTTGCAGAAGAAATCTGTCTTTCAGAAGTCACAGAGAGGGTCTTTTATAATGCCATGTTCCTCCCCAGACAGATTCATGAGGTTCTTGCACTTCTGTTTCAAATGCCAGGTTGTTTTAATTCTCCGAGGCTATAAAGATGGATTGATTGATTCTGCGGTGATAGCAGAGTTTATCTGCTGCTGGTTCTGCCCTTGTTTTAATCTAATATTTTGTTTTATTGTACACTACTTTTATTTATTTATCATTTGTTTATTAATTTGGATTTACTAGGCTGCCCTTCCCTACAAATAGGGCTCAGGGAGGCTTACAACAGAATAATAGACAATCTTCGAAGGCTTTCTGAAGTGAAACACAACTTAAAAACACTGAAATAAAAATCATGATTAGTGAAGAAAATTAGCTGTCAGTTCCAAGTTTAGACACCTTGAATAATTCTACAAGTCAAACATTTTTTTTATACTTTGGTCCTACTCAGACCAGAGAAGTATACATCACTCTGTATGCCAATAAAGGTTGTGTATTGTAGTGTATTGTATTGTACATCACTGAAAAGTCCTTCAAAAATCAGGAAGATGCTGCTGAAGGCTTGAAAAGTTATCTGAAGTAGTAACTCTTAACAGTGGCTGTTTCTCAATGAAACGAAGGGCTTAGGTTCAGTCACCAAAGCAAACAGCTCCATTTTCCTCTGACTACAAGCAAACTAGGTCAACTTTTCAACTTTTCCTTTATTTTCACCTAGAAATAACATGTACTGTTTTGAGTAGGATCAGCGTCAGTTTAGATATAATCCATATGTTTCCACAGACAATGCTATTTCTCTTAGCAACAAGACAAACGTAATACTTGCAACAAAGTGGAAAGATGCTCACAACTCATAAGAGAAACCCACATTATTTGCTACAAAAGCCAAAACATGATCACATGGAAAACACTCTAATTTAACACTAACAGAAGAAGACAGAAGGATCTCTAAATGGGTACACTGATGATGTTCTGAGGACATACAAAACAGTTAAAACCTATTTCATTTTGTAAAAGAAAGGTTTGATTGTTTTAGAGTAGCTAACATGAGGGGATAAAGGCTACACTTATGCTCCCCCCACATACATATCTTTCCCAGCTCCACACTACACAATACTGTTGATTTCCAATGCCTTTAGGGGTGGGTCTATCGATATTGAAGGATCTTATATGCTCTGCTCTTGGCGGGGGGGGGGGGTGGGCTATAGTTTTTTAATGCCCTACCAATGGGGATTCCCACCTTTGGTAGATGTGAAGTGGTGTTACTCTCCATGGAGTCCTACATGGGGAATAGACACCTTCTCTAGCTGCTATACCCAGCAAAAGTAACCTCATTGGCTAAATAGTATATAATTGCATTTACATAATTACATAAAGTCTCAGGCATGTAGAAGTCTGTCATATGGTGCCTCTACAGAAGTATCTGGATGTATTACACTACAGGATGGTTGAACATTCAGGCATGTAGAAGTCTGTCATATGGTGCCTCTACAGAAGTATCTGGATGTATTACACTACAGGATGGTTGAACATATGAATGTTCACTACTTGATTATACCCATCGAGTGAAGAGAGTTGTTTTTACGTCAGACATTTTTCTCCACTGAAAAACTTGGCAAGGACTCTAGAAACTATGGGGAGGGTACAGAGATCTGAAAGTGAAATCCTACTTGCGCAGCACTTCTGTTTGCTGCCTTCATTAGGTCCTGGAAAAGTTGCTCCCAAGGGTCATGGGGACCCTTCCTAATGGTGTAGAAGAGGGCATGAGGCAGCAATCAGAAGGGGGAACTGGAAGAAGCCAGAGATGCACAGCCTTTCTGCAAGCAGCAGTGCCAACCTCGTTCTCAGAAAGGCCAACCCACTGGGTGGAATCCAATGACTCCTCCTGGAAGAATGCTATTCACTTAACTGAAGGAAATCATTGGAATGAAAAAATGTATATACTTCGCGTTCTTGTTTCCAGTCTTTTTAGTCCATCATATTTTCAAGCCTCTCAAACAAACCAGGATTCCAAACTTCTTAATTTCAAAATTACCACCCACAAAATTCTAGTATGAGGTCAGTTTGCCAACTAATTAACTGAGGGGTCTTTCAAAATACAAGCTAATTTCTCTCTTTAAACATGAAGGCTTGAAGCCTGTGGTTCTGGTGAAGATGACAGCATATTCATATAGGGATTCCAATAATCTGAGCTTCCAAGATGACAATACAAATCATTATGAAGCTAGCAACATTTAATTAAGAGGCACAACCTTCATTTGCTCATGTTCTCTACATTTAAATGTTCAAGAGACAGACTTAATAGATTCACTTACATTTCCTAGGTGGTGGGTATGTTCATATTCCACATGGGCTCTGGACAGGGAGTTAGTGTGTCCTGGATAAATACCATTTTCTCCATTCACAACACCATTCATGATTCCATTGATCCCATTAATTCCATTAGGAATCTTGTGGTGGTGGTGATGACAACCATTAGTAACATTTCCATTACTGATGAAGTTTCCATGGATATTGCCATTGATTCGACTTGTGCCTGGCAACGTAGTGTACTCAACCATTTGTCCATTGATATCAGCACCTTGGTAGAGGTAACTAGGAGGGTCATATTCTGCAAAAGTGTGAAGCAGGAGAACCACCTTAACAAACAGAAACTGAAATCTCAAAATACATCTGTGTTACATTTGAGAGGTAACAGACGGGGGAGACATGGGACTGAACACTAATCACTACATTTCATATGAGGACCAAAGTGTCTTCACTCACCTCAACTTCACATTATTCAGTGGAAACCATAACAACTCTAGTACTGAGGTTCACCGTTTCTTTACACTAGACAATTATCTCACTGGGCTCTGCAGCAAAGGACATTAAACATAGCCAGAAGAAACTTACTCTGCATGGCATTTTGCTGGCGGTTCTTCCAGAGGCACATGGCAATGAAAACTATAAGAATAAGGACCATTACTCCAAGGACACAGCCCACAATCAGGTACAGCATATCACTACTCCGGACAGGGCCATGTGCTTGACCAGCATTGCTCCCAGCTCCACGGTCAAGAGAATTAGGTGGTGTGCTAAGGTCCTTCACTGGGTATTCCGATGCTCCAGGTGTACGCCTCACTGATTGGGGTGAAAAATGTTCCACAAGCAGAAGTTTGAGTCTACAGATGTATTACTCTGACCATAAAGGCCATTTTATTCATATCACAATCACTAAAAACTACGATGACATTAACATGGCTAATCAGCTACTGCATAATATAGATTTGCTTTGGATCACCCAAAAGCCGCAACCCCCAAACCAAAATTAACATAAAACAAGGAGAGATGGAGAGACTGGAAGTACATTGTAGCAGCCTTTAATTTATATTTGGGGGCTAAGAGGCAACACCAGCAGAAAGCCTTGGACTCTATGTCCTGATCACTGCCACTCCAGGGCAAAAGGTTAGTGGCCACTGTGGACTAGATGGACATTTTATATAACCTCTTTCATGTCCCTCTCCTATAAACCAATGTCCATACTTTTGCAAGTTCCCACATTTACTCTCACTGTGTGAGAATGAATGTAAGTGAGCTGCTGAGCCAACCTTTTGCCAAATGCTGTGCACTGATGCGTTGAACTAAATACAGGTGGACCACACGAAAGAGAATATATGTGCCTGAGATATATCTGGGGATATGGCAGCTTCATGGACTAGATGTGAAGCTTTCTTAGTGGTCATATTTTGTCTGATACTATATGGGCATCTAGAATCATGTACTGAAAGACGAAGTTGTTGTGTTGTCTTCACAAAGCCAAGAAGTTGACTGAGTCAGTGGATACAATGAGATTTTTCTTAAAGTAAAGATCCAATAGGGCAGAACCATGTACAGTCAGCCTAGGCTCCTTGCAGGAAAGGAGCAACTGAAATATGACAGGTCAGTTCCCTTCCCCCCTCTCTTACCTTTGGTCTCACAGATCATGACATTGCTGTAGTCACTTTCCCCTCCTTCATTGTAACACTGCATTTTAATATCATATGATGTCTCAGGCTGCAGGTGGCTTATCAAGTGCCATAGCTTTGTACCTAGAAAAAAAATATAGCCAGATGTTCCTTTTGTTCAATATGAATAGTGTACTACTTGGAAACAAAAAAATGAATTATGGTCTGTTGTACTTTGAATTGGACTCAGCAGTACACATACAGATGCCTGCAATCTCCTGGATTTAGAATTTATTCTCCAAGTAATCTTACGTTTGCAAGTTTCATTAACATGCTTGCCTCACAGGTGGAATGTAGCTACTGTTTTAACATAGAACCTTAGGGGCAAAGACCGAATCAGACAACTACATAAAACTGTGACGTGAACATTTTGCAAAATGCAGTTCTTCAAGCTTTGGACTTTAGCCAGTATACTGCAATGGTGCAATTCACTTTTGTAAAAAGACACACAACTTTTTCCATTGCTCACAAGACTTGACATCATGCAGTTCTACACTGAACTCCACAAATATCCAAAAATGGGAACAACCTAAATAGTGCCTTATCCAGGTGAGGAGGAGTCTCAAATTATTGTCCTGTCCCATAAAAATAATTTTTGGTATTGTGTTCATTTGACTTCCTATATTGGGGATACCAATCGCAACAAGCTCATAGAAAGTAATTAACTGTATTGGGCTTAAAGCCAATCTCTTATTTAGACAGCATGTGAAGATGCTGAAGAGCCTCAGAAGGTGAACAATGTTTTTAAAAAAGCTTTAATGCATTCATGTTTGTACTATGTGCCCCCAAATATGAATGCAAATACAGGATGATCTGGTAGTCTGAATTTCCCCAAGGCAGCCATTTGCCAAAGATTTAGATCCATCTTCTTTCATATTCCAACCCAAACGTTCTTTTCAGTAATTAAATCAGGTTTTAGGTTTCCTCTTCCAACCATTAGGACTGGATTCAGTACTAGCATTTCAACTCTGCTCTTCAAAAAAAATCTAGCAAGGAAAGATGTAAGCACCTTTCATCAGAATGGATTTTTGAAGCTCTCTCTCTCTCAAGGAACAAAGAAGCATTGAATGCAAAGTTTCAGCACATAAGATGAACAGGTTTATTGCTGTGTTTTTGCCAAAAAGGCAGAACACAGCAACTATATAAATAACAGCAAAATGAAATTTAAAAAGTAGTTTTGGTTGTGGCAACTTATATACAAAGAAGGTATCAGAGACTTGACTCTGTCTCAAAAGTCAAGTCTGAACAAGAAATGATAATGATATCTCAGGCTATCAATTAAAATACAACAATTTTGAGTATTTTTATCAATTCAATATTTGGAAAAGAAAATCCTTTGTTAAAATCTGATACACTGAAGGTTAAACTGAATGAAGTGGACACTTGTAGTGACTCAGCATCTGAACAAAGGACAGAAAAGATTCCTTTTATACATTTTTCTCTGTATAATTGAGGCTGAATGTAATAATTAATTAAAAAGGAGCTCTGGCTATTTTATGTACTGAAGACAAAATTGATACATTACATTCCCACAGTCATGCAACTTTCTGTTCCAAGCTTTGGTACAGCACAGCAGCTGCTAGTGATTTCAGGGTTCCACAACATTTCAGTACATATAAACCAGACAATCAGAAATGAGCAGATTTTACAGTACAGTAGAATTCACTTAAACATTTACAAACACAGATTCTGTGTGCAAGAGAGGCTATACTACAACAGATAACTATAAACTAGGGGTGTGCAATTTGGAAATATCCAGAATTCACTGAATAATGCCCTGTTTGGAATATTTCCAAATCTGAACTTTATGATTCTGAATATTCGAAATTCAACTGACTCCTGTAAAAAAAACCCCAACCCAACCCAACAGCATGGGATATGAAACTGAAACATATTCCCCCAGACACTCTACTTCTACAGTGGTAAGGGGAGGGAGCCAACTTTCCCCTGGTTGGTAATGTCATGGTTCTGCCAAGGGAAGGGAGACTGGGATGAGAACAAAGGCTGCGACTGATGTCTCTCTGCACTTAAGAGCCCTGAAGAAGGCACAGACAATAGAGAACACTTTCACACAGGTCCCTTCCAACTGAAAGGCGGTCACAGCTGCTTTATAGTCCTGCAGCTACCCCCTGACAATCTGCAGTCAGCTAATGTTTGGCATGATGAAACAGCAGTCCTTGCACCAAGTCCAACTGCTGTTCGAGCCCGAATGCCTGTTCTTCCACTACCATCTGTTGCTCCAACCTGCCTGCCTGTGCTCTCAGTGGGGTGGAGAAGAGGCTGAGTGCACAAAGATGCACTCCACAAACTACTCAGAGGGATAAGGAAGTGAGGAGAGTTACTTAGGTTGAGTATGACTACAGGAACTAAGAGGGCAACGGAGTTGCATGCACAGACCAAAGTCAATGCTTTAAACTACTACTAGGCTAAAGTTTTCACACTCCCCCCCCCCCCCCCAGAACAGCATGGAAGGACTTGACTGGTTTTATGATACTTGGACAGATTTATGCAGTCTAATTTATGCAGTCTAATTTATTCTACTGCCTCATTCCGAGCTTCCAGAGAGGTCCAAGAGGGCTCACTACCCTGAGCATTAGTCACTGCTTCATTCGAAAAAGCTGCAGGCTTGGTCTACAGTAGACATCTAAGTGCTTGTGATGTCTCAATTATGACCTCTCAGTTTACTCAACACAGTATTTTTAGCTGATGCACTTCTCTCTTTCCCTTCTTAAGTAAATGACCCTTTTCAAACTGCCTTTGTATTCCCATTTTAGTAACTGGTCGCTAATGGACTTTTTCTATCCTTTCGGACAGACCCATTTAAGTAACCAGCTGCTAGTGGAATTTATTTACGCATTCATACAAACCCGCTTGCGTCAGGTTAGCAAAAGTGTGGTTGAGCCGCTTTTGAGGGAAACTGCTTTTTTCTGTTTTCAACCCCTTTGTTGTGCTTCTGAATCACTGTGGTGTGCGGTTTAAAATGTCCATAGCACTTTTTACAATGACGCTCCCCCCCTTTTTTGCAGTGTGATCTTCCTTGGACTTTTAAAAAAAAATCTAAGGTGAGCGTTATAGCGTTAAACCGCTATTGCACTGAAGTGCTATAGCGGCACTACTGAGATGCATTGACTCCATTATGTCTATGAAGAGGAGAGAGAAGAGATTGGATTTATACCCTGCTCTTCACTACCTGAAGGAGTCTCAGAGAGGCTTACAATCCCGTTCCCTTCCCTTCCCTTCCCTACAACAGACACCCTGTGAGCTAGGTAGGGCTGAGAGAGCTCTCTTGAGAATTGCCCTTGAGAGAACAGCTCTGAAAGAACTTATGACTGACCCAAGGTCACACCAGCAGCTGCATGTGGAGGAGTGGGGAATCAAACCCAGTTCTCCCAGATTAGAGTCTATGCTCCTAACCACTTCACCAAACTGGCTCGCCACACCACTGCACCTGATGAAGTCATCAGGTGGCCACCTTTCCCCATTTTACACTTGAACACAGTTGATTTTCAGATACCTCAGTGATGCCACTTTAGCACTTTGGAAGTGACCACAGTGCTTCAGAGAGCTCATTAACGGAAGGAAATTCACTACATGAAGCCCCTGCTCCTGTATTACTTCATTCAAAATGGGTCCAACAATGAATAACATCCGGTTTAGAATGGTAATGTGAAAAGGGCCTCTGATCTTACCTTCTACAACATCTCGCTTGTAGTCACTATCGTTGTCACTATCTGTTGGTCGATAATAGATATAAAAACCTTGAATAGGTGTATTGTTGTTACTTGAAGTGATGTACTGCAATATAAACATATACACTTTATTTTCCAAAAGTGTAGTCTGAAAGATTTATGGACATGCTAAACACATTTAACAATCTGGGAAGCAGTTTAGAAAAATGAGGTTTGTTTTACCAAAACCCAATAAAAAGCAACATAAACTAAGCAGAGGGGCCAGAGAAGAGTTTTACTGTTTTATTTCTCATTTTCTTGTGTTCCCTGCACATCAAACATGCCGCAATTATGCTTAATTCTGCAGATGCACCACTCACGAGAATGGAAAAAAATATATAATTCCCCAGAGCCAAATTTAGAAGACTCATCCACATTTCAATATGTCTTAAGACAATGAGTCCCATTTTGTACATGTTTTAATATGGGTACAACTCAATTTTACTAGCTAGTAAGATGTAGGTAACAAAACGAGAAGCAGGAGGGGAGAAAGAAAAAGCCGGTACTGTACAAACAGCTGCCACCTTATAATACTAAGAATGTATTGCAAAAGGGTTAAATTTATCGCACCCTTATATTATACATCACTTCAAAAAATCTTTGCCACTTCTAAGCAGGAATGAAAATAATTTGGAAATATGCCTTAATGATGAGACTAACGAGTGAAATTAACTGTTCTGGGAAAGACACATGCATTATAAAACATAAAACAGACTGCCCAGAAAATGGAAACAGATACTTACAGTCCATCTTAGCATGATCTGAGTATCGCTGACTGCCTCAGTGTGAGCAATGTGAGGCCCTGTTACGGGACGGTTGGAGAATCGGTTGGTAAACCCAGCGACTTGATAAGGCCGAGATGCAGAACTTCGTGGGCTCTCTCCATAATTATTGATAGCAATCACCCGGAATTTATACGTGGCTCCTTCCAAATGACAGAAATGGGTAGGGAAGAAGAGCCATTAAGTGATAGGATAAAATTCCACTGGAAAGAACCTACCTGGTTATCTCTAGCCACTGTAAATCAGTCTATACTAAGAGGTTATGTCTGTGAAATCATCAGGTGGCCATCTTTTCCCCATTTTACACTTGAAGGAAGGAAGATTTTTTTCAGATAACTATTTAGGAAATACTCAATACCGGACACCCAGCTCTTGGAATACAAAGCAAGCTGAAAGGGTGAGAAGTTTGGTTTGCATACATAGCCCTGCCCCTTTCTCCCTGGGCAGAAAGTAACATGTGATCTGGTCAAATATGGCATTCATTCTGGTACAGAAGTGTTATTCGGATGAAGCAGATTATTATTTTTTTCCTGTCAGAAAAAGACAGGCTGGGAAGAATGGGTAGGGGGATGGAGCGTGGCCATAATCAAACCATAGACTGAATCACTGCATTTGAAGTAAAGATACAAGCATATCTGAGTAGGCGCATCCTTTCATGCTTCACAGCAGCATGCTGCTCAGGTACTTGGGCAGAAAGGATTTTGTCACAAAAGAAAAGCAAGGACTGGTAATTTTTTTAATGAATTTTTACACAGAATCAGTGGTAATCCCAGGCTATGGTTGGAGGACATATGACACAGTCACCTTGCTAAGAAGGTCTGGATCTGGTCAGTGTCCAGACAGATGACCAGCCCGAGTTCCATGATGGAAGGAAGGTGGGATATAAATGTAACACAAGCAAAATTAAAGTAATGCCTCACTGCTTTAATAGGATCAACTTGGCTGCATCCCAACATATTGCTACTGTTAATCACATTCTCTGTTGATTAGGATAACTGGTGCAGTCATACCTGGTTCCAAATAGCGGACTTCAACCGAGAGTTTGGAAGGGGAGATGTTATCAGCTGCAACCTTCCAGTCACTGCTCTTGCTAATGAGTTTATATTCTACTTTAAAGGCAGTGATAGGAGAACCACCATTTGCACGTGGGATCCAAGTGACATAAACAGACGTTTCTGATGCTGTGGAGATAGTAGGTCTATCTGGTGCCTCTGGAACTGTAACAGGGAAATGAGAAATCATCCCAAATCCTGTACAAAGCTAACAAGCATCTTACATTTACAATAGTTACCTATGCTTTAATTATATATTATCTTCCAATAAAGTTAGAATGAACTTGATCCAAAAAGAGTCTTAAGTCCAGGAAATTCTTCCTTAAACTCGAATATATAAAGAAAACAAAGTTGCACTTACCTGTAATTACTGTTCCTCAAATATCTTCTCTGCAGGCCCACATGGGGACTCTGCATGAGCAGGCCTGCCATCAGATAGGTTTTTTCAGCTAAAAGCCTCCAGGGGGCACCGCATGCCAGAATCAGAAGCTTATTCCCACCCAGAGATCACACTCCTGCGCAGCAGCGCCCCCTTATGCTCAGTACCTCTAGCACCGCCGAAGCCAAAAGATGCAGCGGGGCAGGAGGGAGGGTATGTGTGCCTGCACAGAAGATACTCGATGATCAATAGTTACAGGTAAGTGTAACTGTTTTCATCATCGATCTTCTGTGCAGTCCCACACAGGGTTTCTAGTAAGCTACTTACCAGGCGGTAAGACATGCTCTCCTCACTTGAACAGTGAATGAAGAACCGCCTTGCCCACTTGAGCCTCACGTCTTCCCTGCAGATCCAAAGTGTCTGCCGACAACCAGGTGGCGGCTCTGCAGATCTCCATCAAAGGCACTCTATCTATGAAAGCTGAGAAAGAAGACATTGCCCTAGTGGAATGAGCATGAATGTTCAATGGTCCTGACAATCTGGTCCTTTCGTAACACTCCCAAATGGTCCTGACAATCCATCAGAACAGGGTCTGAGATCTCCTACCTCTCTTAGGGCCACTAAAACAAACAGGGCTGTGTCCCTGTGAAACTTCACCAGGGTTCTCTTGAGGTAACATAATGCCCTCCTAACATCTAAAAAATGCAACGGGCACTCATTCTCAGAGCTCAGAGCAGGAAAAAATATAATATCAACTACTAAGAAACACACCTTCATATAAAATTCTACCAAATAACAGGTAGCAAGGGATTTAAAAGGCTTGAGCGTAGCCCTGACCCGGAAAGGCCTGGCATGCCCGAGCTTGTCAGATCCCGGGAGCTAAACAGGGCTGACCTTGGCAAGTACTTGGAAGGGACACAGAGGAAGGCAATAGTAGACCAACTCTCTGAAACATCCAAGCCCTACTAGGGGACACCATAGTCAACTATAACTTCCAGGTACACATGTGCGTGTGTGCCCACACATCACTACTCACACACAAAAAAGGCTTGAGCATTAACTGAGCTAACACAACAGACAGAGACCACTGGGGCACTAAAGGATCCCTGGACGGGCAGAGGTTACCTAACCTCTTAAGAAACCTCTCAGACAAATGAGAGGAGAAAACTGATCCTCACTCAATTCCTTTGTAATAGCAAGAGACAGCAGCCAGGTGAACCTTCAAAGATGAAAATGCTGGGGGGGGGGGGAGAGGAGACTGGATTTATACTCCGCCCTTCACTTGCAGTCTCAGAGAGGCTTACAAACTCCTTCCCCTCCTCACAACAGACACCTTGTGAGATAGGTGGGGTTGAGAGAGCTCTTTCCAGAGCTGTCCTTGAGGGAACAGCTGTGCCAGAACTATGGCTTGCCCAAGGTCATCCAGCAGGTGCAAGTGGCAGAGTGGGGAATCAAACCCGGTTTTCCCAGATTAGAGTCCGCATACTTAACCACTACATCAAACTTTCAGGTGTAATAAATAATCAAATATGACCTGCAAAGGGGCACCACCAGGTGACACATCCTTCTTACTACACCAGAGGGAAAATTGTCTTCATTTATGCATACAGGATTTCCAAGTGTTAGGCTTGCATGACTGCAGAAGAACATCATTAACCTCCTTAGAAAATATTCGGTCTCTGTCTGAAGCCCCTAAGCCACTGGTTCCCAAAGTGAGCAGTACTGCCCCCTGGGGGGCGCTGGAAGAATCCATGTGGGCGGTAGGAGCCTTGGGTGCAATTGGGGGGCATTGAATAAAAATAAGGGGGCGCTGGAAGCATAAAGAAAGAAGAGTCCAGAACCTATCTAAAGCAGCTTTTTCCTGCCTTCTCCTGGTATTCCCCGAGATCAGGGAGGGAGGGGGAGGTGAAGAGGGGCCCCCACAGAAAATCACAGCCATGCATTTGCATGCATGGACACCTGTGAAAGGCTGGTGTTGCTGCTGGGCTCTTGTGTGGTGGGTGCTGCTGGCCTCTGGCTTCAGGCCTTCAGCTGCCTGCCTTGGCCTGCCTGGCTGCGTGTATCATGGATGACTCTACCTGCATCTTTTTGTCCACTTCTTGAAAGTAGATTTCCAGGGGGGTGCTGAGTATTTTTTTTGCTGAAAAGGGGGCAGTAGGCCAAATAAGTTTGGGAACCTTTGCCCTAAGCCATCAGGCTGAGGCGGTTCAGACAGTGATGAAGCACCTAGCTTATGCTGATTAAATCTGGTCGGTTTGGTGAGGGAAGGAACTGGCCACGGGAGATCATCGTAAGGACTGGAAACCATATTTGACGAGGCCAAAAGGGTGCTACCAGTATCATGTTTGATCTCTCCCTCCAGGCTTTCTCTATTACCTTGATAAGGAGTGGGAATGGAGGGAACGCATAAAACAGGGCTCGCTGCCAATGCAGCTGAAATGCATCCCTTAGGGAACCAATTCCTGCTCTTGCTCAGAAAAAGAACCTTACAGTCTTCTTATTTTCTCGTGTCGCCAAAAGATCTATGTCCGGAAACCTGAGAGGATAAAAAGCGGTTCCAAGTAAGTGGCCTTTATGGACCAATCATGGAAGAGTGTGCCAGCCCTGCTCAATCTGTTGGCTTCTGTGTTTAAACTCCCAGGGATGTGGATAGCTTGAATGGACGTACTGAGCTTCACCGCCATATTCCATGCAAGGGTAGCTTCCTGACATAAATCTCTGGACTCCCTAGCTTGTTTAAATAAAACACTGCAACTGTATTGTCTGTCTGGACAAGAATGGATTGGTTCCAAAGGATATCTGAGAAACCAACTAATGGCATAATGAACTGCTCACAATTCTAAAATGTTAATGTGCAGCAGCTTCTCATCCTCTAAACAAGTACCCATAGCCAACAATCCCTCACAGTGTTGGCACCCCAACCCAAGAGTGAAGCATCTGTAGTAAGGACTACTTCATGTTCAGAAACTCTGAAGGTAATCCCCCAGGATAAATTATCCATAAAAGACCGCCACAATAAGCAACGTATGATAGGTCTGGGAATAGAGAATCTGTGCCATAAGGCATGAACCAGATAGAACAAGACAGAAACCAGAGCTGCAGAGGTCACATCTGTAACCTTGCCATAGGCAGGACTGCAGTGGTATAAGCCATATATCCCAAAAGGCGCAGAATTTTCCAAATCAAGAGACTAGGCCATACGAATCATCTGTTCTCCACACATTTGGAGATCCTCCATGGGAGACGCTAGAGATGGCTCATCTACTCTCTCATGTATCATCATCGTGATGTGATGTGATACTCTCTCATGTAGGCTCAGATCTGCTGTTCTGTCAGATCCATCATATTCAATAGCTGCTGCTTCTCCTCCACTCACTGCTGGAATAGGAGAACCCAGCCTGCATGAGAGGGTCACAAAAGACAGATACGATGACACCTGATGAGGGTAACGATACCAACTCATATCCCTCGGGCTTGCAAACTCCAAATATCTTGGAGACATCATGTAGGGATGTGAAGGCCATTGCACACTTGATTGAAGCTGGGACCATGGAACCATGGTCCTTTGTTCCGGATTGGATTCACATGGAGCCTGGCCATGTGGTAAGCCAATATCCTCGTCCCCATCAGAGACAGAAACAGGTGGAGATCTCAGACTGGAGATGGGAGCCTGGGCTTCTCCTGCAAGGTTGACATTGGCTGAGTGCAGATGGGAGTGCTCTGCTGTTGAGCCAATTTACACTTTTCCTTTGTCTTGCATTTAACTTCTTAGCTGGAGGCTCAAGAAGAGGTGCAATGAACCCGAGGGGAGCATGGTTCAGATCGGATCCAGTGAGATACGGATCTGAGAGGTGGAGCTGAACGTGTCGATTCTGAAGACATGGAATTGGGAGCTTTCTCCAGGACTGACTTGGATGTAGGCTCCAAGGAACTTAAATGCTTTCTCCCACAACACTGCCTTAAGTTTCGATGCCCTATCCCCTGAGCTTTAGGGGTGAAGCAGGCCTTACACATGGAGATACTATGCCCTTCACCCAAACAGAACAAGGGTCGTGTTCATCAGTTTGGGTCGTCTTCACTCCACATCTGTAGCACTTCTTGAAAAGGACTTTCTGAGCCATGGAAGGCACTTAGAAGCTGCTGTAGCTTTGATGAATCTGAACAAAATCCTCTCAACTGTAGCCGGAGACTCCAAAAACACGACCTTCTACTTTACTGACAAAGGAGAATTAAGTGTAAGGGGGTGCTGCTGCACAGGAGCACGTGGTCCCTGGACGGGAACAAGCTTCTGATTCTGGTATGCAGCGATTCCTGGAGGCTTTTAGCTGTAAAGACTTAACTGATGGCAGGCCTGCTCATGTGCAGTCCCCGTGTGGGACTGCATAGAAGATCAGTGATAAATTAAAGCATCTTACAAAAATAAGACTACAGCTGCCAAGACAGACGATATACAACAACTATGCTGTGCAAGACCACTGAATTACATCAGCACATAACAGCTCTGTAGTATTAGCACATCAAAAAAGCTGAAAGACCTGCTTATTCAACATAACAGAAACAGGCAGGCTAATCTGCTATGACACTCTGGCTTGGTGCTGCACTGAATTCATCTTGTAACACAGAAACGGAAGGTCTAAAACCTGAACTAGAATTCCAAGGCTCATGAAAGCTCTGTTTCTATGGCTGTCAAGAACCAAGAAGTTTTAATCACTCACTCATACACAAATTAGCTAGTGTTCAAAGCCAAGCAGATCACATTAATACTTACTCAACTCACTTGAAGTTAGACAGCAGTGGGAACAGAAAGAATGGAGAGAGGTGAGGTTAATAAGTCTGATTACAGGCATTTTGACATTATCCTTCAGTGCCTATTAGACATATGTTCTTGAACTATCAGATAGTGACAGAGGGAAAAGGGGGACTTAATATGGAAGAGAAAGGTATAGCGCGATTGTAAATTACGACTAGCTTCCAGTTTGCCATCACTGGATGGAGAAAACTTGACAGTGATCTCACATTTTTATACAAGACACTGAACATTCAAGAATTAACTGTCTCAACTTTATATACTGTAATGTAGCATAAAACAAAGTAATTAAACAGGATTTGTAAAATCCAGCAACATGACTGGGCTGGTGGAACATGCATTACAACAAAGGCCAATATTTAATAGCGTAGAACAGCCCACTAATTCATTCGCTTGATCTCAGCATCAAAACATATTACCCAAGATCACCAGCATAATAAATTTTCATTTACAAACACGAGTTCTTATATCACAAAAATATGAAAGCAAGCATATCCTTGTAGACCAATAGACTTCAAAAGACAAACAAAATGAAAAGCATTTCTCAAGTGTTTTGAATATAATGTTATTTACCATTACTCTACACTGAGATGGCATAGTGTTAAAATTCTATATGGAATCAGACCATCATTTCACCTAGTAATATTTAATAAATGGCCTGGGGCTAAGGCATTTTAGTGGACTTTTACTCCCATGTGAGCCTGCTATCAATCAATCATCTACTGAGACCTGCTCCATATATTCCTGTCTTCAGAGGTTAAGCAGGTAGTTACTGGAGACAGAGGTGGTGCCCTAGTTATGGAACACCCTCTCCACTCAAATTCACCTGGCACTATCACTGTAATGTTCTACATGCTAAGTGAAGTCTTTCTGGTTCACCTGTGTTTCTTAAACAACTAATTCAGTAATATTTGTTTTTGTTTCAACGAACTGTTATTTTATAATTTTACATATCTTGTGGGTTACTTAAAGTAACCCTTGTGGGTTACTTAAAGGAAAAGGAGAGGTACATTTTAACATACACAAAAAAACCCTCCAACTGGTAATAGTTCTCTATAGTCTCAGACAAAGACCTATGCCAACCTATGGTTAACGAAGATTCTTTACTAGAGATACCAGGGACTGGATTTCATATGGTCTACACACAAAGCCTATGCACTTCCACTGAGCTATGGGACCCTTCCGATCCACTGAATATTTTTCATGGTGCACCAAGACAAGTGAATCAGTCTGCATGGCAAACTGCAGTTTTTTAAAGGTTACCATTTACATGCCAGCATTTAATACGTGATGAAGAGAAGCTTCACTTACCTCCACTATGTCGAGATGAATCTGGAAGGACCACACCAAAATTGTTGGTTGAGCCTTCCTGAATGACAGGGTGCTTAGGGATGCCAACCGGCTGAGATGGGGTTTGTGTGTTTTTTGAGGAGGAGGATCTTTCTAACAAATGTTGGGAGAGATAAGCTCCATGAGTGGATGAGATATTGCTAAAAATTTTCAGCCGATGTACCATTATAGCATGCTTTGTACCTTTCTAACAAGCTTGAAATAACAGACCCTGAATACAACTTCTGCTTTACTTTAAACTCAGCCCTGCCCCATACAAATCTTGCATCAAGAGTAATGATATTCAACCCAAAGCTTACACTTTAAAAAGTCCCATTAATAGTTAAATATACTCTAAACTTAGGGGCGTGCACTCAGCAATACCAAGCTGAAAAAATATCCAGAAAATACCTTATCGGTATGCTGCAAATTTGGTGCCTCTACCTCAAAAAACAGCCCCCACAGAGCCCCCGATCAATTAGAATGGTCCCCTATAGGGTATAATGGAGATGAAATGTTTCGGGACTCCCGAATATTTACCGAATATGAATACCATACTGGTATTGTGATTCAGGAATATCAGGAAATTCCAATACTTTTCGGGTTCAATATACCAGAACTCAAAAAATACCAGGGTTTTTTTGCATACCCCTACTACAGACTAAAGATTAGCTGCACCAGGTTACTCTTAGCTACTGAAGATATCACCCAGCATGAAACCCTTTTTGCTGCAGGAGCATGCTTAGATATTGGAAGATATTTCAATAATTTATTGCTTTGATTTCTAGGCACAATTCAAAATGCAGGTTCTTACTTTTAAAGCCCTCAGTGGTCTGGGATATTGATAGTGAAAAAGCAACTCTCACAAAAATCTGGGCACTAGTAAAAATCTGCATTACGGCTCTGTCTTGTGTGCCCCCCAGTGTCTTAAGTAACGTATATGGCAACTGGAAACAGGGCATTTTGTGCGGGGGAGGGGGGGGCTCAACTGTAGAATGCCCTCATCACAGTTTGTCCAGGGCCTAGCTTAGTAAGTTGTAGTCACCACCAAGATTTTAGTCAACACTTTATTTGCCCAAGTATTTTTGTTGAGAGTTTCTCCACCAACAACAACTATCAATACTTGTTTTAAAGATGTTTTGAACCACCTCAAACACTTAAACGGAAACAGTTAAATTCTTCTAATGAAGAAAATGATTGTGAAATGCTTGTAAATAAGCTCTGGAGCTTTCACCATAATTGTCAAGTCTGGGCCAAATTTAGAGTAGGGGCTGAACATGGGTTTCACTGGGACTGTATGCATGGGGTGGATCATACCCCTCTCCTACCACTCTAATTAGCAAAGTTTATTTATTAAAGTATTTTATATCCCACCTTTCCTTTTGGCTAAAAGAAGGCTGACACCTTCTTCAAAATTAAGTGGCTCTTCCATTGCAGAAAGAGTCAATAAGTTGGAGGAAGGGCTTCTTAGATTTGACTTGGAAAATGGTTGGATTCATGTCATTCACTATCTTTGGCTTCTCTGGGCATTATGTTAGACGGGTTCTGGTTTCCAGCAAGAGGAACTTGGGATTTTCCTCTTATCTACTGAAGCATTTTGGGACAGATGTATAGAACAGCAAATACCTCACATACCTTTGCTGGTACGAAAAGTAAGCATAGAAGGCTGGCCTTCACCAGCGGCACTTCTAGCTACCATCAAGACCTCATAAAGACTGGAGGGTTCCAATTCTGAGAGATGAAGTTCGTTTTCACTTCCAGGAACACGAATTGTATTCCAACTGGACACATTGACATTATCATCCAACTGTAAAAAAGAGGAAACACAAGATGTTAAGAGAGAGAAAGATCCTACCTAAATCTACTAGCATTAAATAAGAGGAAGCAAAGACTAAATCTGATCCGATTCTAGTTATTCCACTACAGAAAGGTGTTTACCATAGAATGCTTAAATGCTTGTTAACTTATATATGAAAAACAGGAAATACAGCATATATTTTCTTTACATTTCTTAATTTAAAAAACAAAGACACTGAAAACTGTTTGCACACTAATAACACACCCAAAGGACAGCACATGATATGCTGTGGATGTTGTTTACCCATTTCAACAGAATTGAACCCATCTCCGTGGAGGTCATTGAGGCACTTCAGCACTTGCATTTACTTGTGAGTTTTGTATCAGATTAGTAATTACAATATCCCTTCAATTTAGATTCGATCTGCACAGCCATTCAGGTGAATTCATAACTTGATTATATGTATTTGTGGTTTTATCCCATATCCTTAAATTTACAACATCCAAGTATTATCACACAATTCTTAAAGATAATCACCTGAAAAATATTTATCATAACTTTCAAACTGCCATTGTTGTATTGGCAGTGGCATTCATTCATTAATTTTATGCAACACTATGTCTTTAGAGCTGGAAAATGTTGCATGGAAAAACAACATTTTGCATGAAAAATTTTCTGCCACGTATCTCTAGTTTCACACCCAGAACTCAATGCACATCAAATGTGCAAGTTTTCTGCCACTGTCAATCCTCTCTCATTCACATACGATTTAAAGGACCTAATGGAAAAGAAATATATGCATGCTTCCTGACTGACATGGTCTCTGTGTTTTGTACTCTAATATTTTATCCAAGTAGAAAAATCTCATTTGAGGCAGGGTTCAATTCCTGATTAAAAACTACAGGAGACTTTATTTTCTCTCATGAGAATCCTGAAGAGAACAACAGAAGTTCTATATTAGACAATTAAATGCAAGAGTTCTAGATCTGTCATGTAGGTTGAATTGATGTAATAGAATCACCAAAGCTTATACTGAGGCTCTCACAAGGCAAAACATGTCCAATGATTCCTAGATACCTTGAGTGAAAATTCCAGGTAGCAGTGTTGCAAGCCCAGCAGCAACTATAAAAAAACCTAGCAGTATAAATGCTAAGAATGAGTAAAAATCTATCTATAAATCCAGAAGATTGAAGGAAACAGATTTCCAGCATGTAGTGAAAGCTCTTTATTTAACTGACCCAACTATGTCGGGATGCAAAATTATATAAACAGACTGTCATAAGATTTCAAGAATTTTGCCAGGTCAAAAAATACTTTGTGGTATCTCTGGTTTTAGGTCAAAATGAGACCAGGATACACACAGATGAACAGCTTCAATTTATGGGAAAGCTTGGCTTACAACCTAGGCAAACATGGGGCTGGTTCTAATTTTGGGTCAAAGTAGTTTTTAATGTAGCTAGACACAAGCTGCAAAACATTTCCTCAGAAAATATAATAGCACTAAAAAACCCCAGACATTTGCATTTTCCAACAAAGTATTATAGCAAGACTATTTCCCAGTTTACCACATAATTCTCATTATAGTTTCATTTACTATGATGAACACCCAGGCACATTCACAGGGTGCAAATGCACTTCATTCTCTACAAATACACTGATTCAGTGGCATCATGCTGTATGGCTTTACCCTAGTTTCTCTCTGGCTGCTGTTAATACCGGGGTTGGGCGGCTTTCCAATATTCATGGTTTTTAACCACTGAAACATTAAATCCTGTTGCAAAATAATGTTGCACAAAAATAATAATAAATAATGTTGCAAAAAAATGTTGGAATCTGTAGGGTCAAACTAGACTAGACAATTCGACACACTTGAGTCTACCATGCAGTTGCCATGCCCCTTTAAAGTTTTGGTTTTTTAACTTTTCAAAGAATCTCACAGGCCTGATCCTGCCGAGAACTATTTTCACGAGCCAAAATGGCCATGCAACAGATGAGGACTAGGGTTGCCAGCCTCCAGGTGGGGCCTGGAGAGCTCCCGCATTTACAACTGACCCCCAGGAGACAGGGATCAGCTCCCCTGGAGAAAATGGCTGCTTTGAGGGGTGGACTCTATGGCATTGTACCATGCTGAGGCCCTTCCCCTTCCCCAAACCCCACCCAGTCCTGGATCCACCCCCAAAGTCTCCAGGTATTTTCCAACCCAGACCTGGCAACCCTATCGAGGATGCAGTATTGTCAGATTGGCCCTCAATTACTTATCAAGTCTGCCAAAGGCAGCAGGAGGAAGCGTACTTGATATGAGGCAACTCAATTAAGAATTACCTTGCGGTATTTCACAAAGTAGAAATTAACTGGCAAGCCGCCATCCTTTCCAGGCCTCCATACAAGGTTGTATTGGTCTGGTTTAAGTGTCTGTGGAGGGCTAAGAATGATTGGAGCATCAGGCAGGGAAACACCACGCAGAGCTGTTTCTGTAGCAGCTTCATCAATAATCTCAGTTGGCAAAAACCTTTGGAGACTTGTTTCTGAATCATACTCTCCATCACCTTCATCACTCTGAGTAACTTCCACTGGAGACACTGCTTCTGGCTTTGTACTAGCTTCATAAGAAACTGCATAAGGAAGAGGGTAGAGGTAGAAATAGGATAAGCAACTCCTTTGTATGGACTTGAGAATTACGTATGTTTAGCACACAGCACAAATGTGGGCACTCTAAACAAACTGGAATCTGCAGACTTTGCTTTCAGACCTTCAATGACAAAAGGAAATGATCTCATGGAATTAATTATATCATGCGGTGGTTTCAGAGTATTGATTAATGTATGAAATGACACTGAATAATTTTAAAGGATGGATAACTGACAGCTCCCACTTTTGTACCTAGTTTCTGATTACTAACTTTAGCCAACTTGTTTGAAAATAATTCTAAGCCGTTTTAAGTACTGTTTCTGTAGTCATGCTGTTTCACACTTTCTAAATTATAACAGCCTTCACTAAAGTAACAGACTGGTTAAATGGAGAGATTAAGCAGTACACAAATTTAAGATCTACAGTGTTTGCCAATTATCCAGGCAGGTTTACTGCCACACTCAAAATATGGAAGCATGCAAGGAAGAGCTTCTGTCTCCCTACCCCGCAACTAGAGATATTAGATATTTAAATATCCAACTGGCACAAAATCCCATTTACATTGCTGCTTTACATCTATTGTCTGATTAAGGCAGGAGTTTACAAAACAAGCACTTCATAAAGTGTGGACTATGAACGTCTAGTGAAATACCAACAACTATGGAGATTTTGAGCTGCTTCATGGAAACCTGAGTGGAAGAGAAACAAATATACATGCTTGCGCACACACACACAGACAGAGAAGACTTATGTTCTCAGCAAGCTGAGGAATAAGGTTGCAAATGGTGATTGCAACAATGAGCTATGTGGGGAAGATGGCAGGTTAAAGCACGCTGATTGTAAAGTGTCAAAAGGATAGGCTTTAGATTAATATTCACTAGAAACTCTGTGCTAACCATGGTTTTAAGCGAGGGCCTGATGTGGAAAGAGCACCCACCTGAGAAATGAAGATGGTAAATGATGAGGGCCTAATAAGTTCCAGGAACACATGTAAGCTAGTCATGCAAGCAATTGACTGAGATACTGCAGCCACGGGATCAGCCATGTCACCAGTCCAAGACCCTGACAATTCTTTATTCAAAATATTTACACTGCATTTAGTAAGCCAATTAGGACACCTCTTACCAACTGTAAGGAAAGCCTCTGAAAGAGCCATGCCATGTTCATTGGTTGCTTCGCAGGTATACTTCCCAGCATGCTCTGGTGTGACAGGCTGGACATATAGGGAGCTTGATCCAGCCCGAGACATGATGAAGTAGACTCTGTCCGAAACAGAATTGCCAGTTCTTGTTTGTGAGGATGACTTCCGTGGTTTTGAATAGAGGACTTGTGAAGGGTGGCTGGTAATCAGTCCGTGGCTGTTGTACCAACGGATTACAGGAACGGGCAGCCCAGTTGCATTGCAGGACAATGTGACCGTGTCCCCATCTGGCACTTTGGAGCTTGCTGGTGGTGAAGTTATAATTGGCTTCGAACCTCTCTCTATTTAAAATGGAAATACAAAACAACAACAATTCTGTGATTGCAATAACTAATCTGAAATTCTGTCTTGAAACATGAGCAACTAAATTGCAGGATCAATATAAGGATTCAGGATTTAAGTACAAAAGACTGCAGAAACAAGACATTGCTTTGGGCCACATAAATACCCTGAAGCCTATCCATTCAGGTGTCACGACAGTAGCTGTCCTGGCCTAGAGAACTACTAACAGACTGAAAATTTAAGGTCTTGGATTTATTTATGCTGCCTTTTAACTATATAACATTTTCTAATCCCCCCCCCCAAATTAAAAAAAACATACTGATGACTTCAAATGGAGACCAGGTCAGATAATGACCCAGAAAATTTTGCTTTTTTTGTCATATCAAAATGGTTTATATTGTAATATCTGACCAAATAAAGATTTCTAGTGAGGTCAAAAGCTTGCACAATGTTTTGTGTTAATTTTTTTTGGGGGGGGGGGGGTCTCAATTAAAAAATATGATATAGATTTGAGGTTTTTTGTTTCGGATTATGCGTGCATCAAATCAATTAAGGCTGGTTCCAACTTTTTTCAAATGGGGAGAGCAAACGTAGCATTGTAGTTAAAGAGTGCTGGATCAGGACCAAAGATAATTTCACTCAAACCCCTATTAAGCCAAGAAATTTATTATAATTTAATCCAATCCTTCCTGTTAGAAGGGGAGAGCTAAGTGTCAAATCTGAGCTCCTTGAAGCTCAGGACTGGCTTTTAAGAAGCGCTAGAAAGTACTGCCTAGAACTTGGAATATTTTCAAACAGTATCTTTTCAACCCTCTGAAAGCCCGGGCCTTCCTTGCATTCTTCAAAAGATTGACAGACTTGTGAATCTAGAACAAGCTCATTAGTTTAGCAAGCATATGGCAGTGGGAGAAGGGATGCGCCCTTAAACTTTTATGAGAGTCAAATCTCTTGAGGAGCCATATTATACACGTACCACTCAGTTTAAAATACTGCAACACAACAGAAAAATATTTCAAAATGGACAAACTCTTTACTGGTGATGAAGACAATATGACAGTTACAACAGAGCTGGCTTTTGGGTGCAACCATGTGAGAAGTTTGGGAAATTATAATTTACAAAGTGCTCTTTATGGACATGGTTTCTTCACAACAGGGGAAGATTAACTTCAGTCTTGTTTGTTTGTTTTTACTGGAATTACTGTATTCTACCGATGTGTTTCAATTGAAACCCAGCAGTTCAGACATAGCTAATATCTGTATAGCGTAATATGAATGTACATTCTTGCTTAGAACGTAAGAAATGATACACTGGACAAAGCCAACATGCACATCATCTAATACTATTTAACTGGAGAATTTATATGCCAACTCTCCAGAGACCTATATTCTTTACAGGAGATCCAGCAACAAGTAGGTTGATCAGAAACTAGCCAGTCCACTAGTGTCCACCCTTTTCTCTATTACTGCTTTACAGTATAAGCAAGAGACAAACCCAGTGAGCCATGACCTGAACTACAGACATATAACCTATGCATAAACAACAATTTATCAGAATAATCCCAGGAAACAGAAACACCATTTTCAAACCCACCGAGAGAGAGAGAGAGGAAAAAGCAAGCAAGCAAGCAAGCAAAACTTTAAACAGAAAGTTACCTGCTTGGACATGAAGTCTCCCAGTAGACTGCACAAACCCAATACCATTGTTGACTAAACACTGGTACAACCCTGCATCTTCTCTGGAGACACTACTAATCCTCAGTCTGCTTCCTGAAGATATGCGTCGTGGAGAGAGATGGACGGGAGCTGCATTATGGAACCAAGTGATGTTCGGTGTAGGGTTTCCATGTATTTCACATGAAAAATGCACAGTTTTTCCCAAAGATGCAGTTTGATCCTGCAATCCTTTCGAAATAGAGGCAGATTCTGAAACAAATTATATATGTTATGCTAAATTAAACTGAGTTCCACTGTGCTGAGTTTTACTGAAATTTAATTCGAATAAATAAAGATATTCTGCCATTTCTTACCAAGTACATTCAGACTGTAGTTTACATGTTTTACAACTCCAGAATTGTTATCCACTACACAGGAATAATTTCCAGCATCTGATGCATGAAGCAACTCTATTTTAAGATGGGAGTGAAACGTTCTCCACCTGCCTCCAGCTAGTGCATCTTGGCCATCCTTATACCAGCGGACATAAGATATGGGCAGTCCACTAACAACGCATTCCAACATCAGAGGACTGTGCTGAGGTACTGCCAAAGCCTGAGAACTGGTAGGATGAACAATGTGAAAGTCTTCTGAGGAAGAGGCTGAAAATCAGGGAGGGGAGAATCTGATGAGTGATATGGGTCAGTGCCTTTCCACACCTTTTGCAAAGCACCCCATTTACAGCCACATGTTATACACACTTAACTGTAACCACCCCCTTGCAGCAAAACCCAGGGCAGACAATGCTTAACCACTTGCCTTAAGCCTTGTTAAGATTTCAGGCCTTGATGAGCTAAGCCCTCCCCATGGAGACACCAGCAAGAGCTGCTTGTTGCTTTACAAGCAGATAGGATGGAGAGATAGGGAAATGGCCTTCACTTGACTTGAGAGTAATCAACTTCAAAACAATTTCTCCAGCCTAGTTTGTAGCCAATGCTTAATCATAGATTTAGGCATTCAAAATGTAAACTATAGCATAGTTAAGAAAAACCATGAGTTAAGCATAATCTTCACAAGACATGAAGTCCCTACCCCTCTAGTCGAATGCTAACCATCAAAGTCGATGGATTCACTCTTAGGCAGCAATCATTTATTCAACAATCAAGTGCAAAAGCAAGGAACTTGTTTGGAAGTATTTCATTATATATTCAGACCTCCTCGCTATCATTTAGAATAGAAATTCACTTTAAAAAAAATAAAGAAATCTTATTTTAACTTTGCCACCATGAGACAAGTCACTTTATCACATTCTTACTAATCTTACATTATTATCTGCAGAAAAGTAAACTCATTTATCTACTTGGACAAATAACCATGAGGAAGGAAAAGCAAACTCCCAAGTTTATTTTTTGCAAACCCCCCCCCCCCCCCGAACCCTACAAGTGAAAAACCTGGCACAGCAAAATGAAGCTACTTATGAAATACCGACTGCCTTCCTAGAATATACCCACACAGAGCTTTAAGACTGAAATCCATTAATTATTGTTCTTAACAAGTTAAGATTTGTTTGTTCAGAGATCAATATGACAAGCTGAAGGTTGCCAAATAAGACTACCAATAAAAAAGCAAAGCCTGTAAAGCCAACAATGAAGATGAAAACCCTAGAAGCCCCACTGAAATGAATACCCATAACACAAGCAACAGTCCTATTAACAAAGGTTAGCAGAGACAGTTGTCAGTAGCTTATGCCCTATGATTTTACTAAATAGTTTCACTAGTATCATATTTAATACTCACCGCTGACTATAAGTTTATGTCCCATGGGTTCAACTTTAAGATCATCAGTGACTGGGTTGTATGCTGCACATTTATAAAGTCCCCTGTCATCTAACGATGCACTCAATATTTGCAGATTTCCAGATGGGAGAATTAGGTAGTTTTCTAGGTTAGATAAAGGAGACAATTATCTTTAATTACAAGGGCCTCAAGATTTTGATCTCTATTCCAATACAGAGATGAGACTTCTGTAATTCATTTCAAAATATTAGAATAAAGGAAGGAGCAAATGCTGTTAACAGTTTCTAGTGCTAAATTAGACTATACAGAATTTTACCTGTTGATTGTTCTAGCAATTTTCCCCGCACACGGAAGCGAACCTGTGCTTTTGGATTACTTTTTGGTAGTTGGCAAGCAATGAAAGCTGTATTCCCTTGTTCCACTGAAGTTACATGTTTCACTAAAGTCTCAAAGTCATCAAGGTCTGGAAAAGAATTCATAGTTTTAAAAAAGTAAAAAATAATTCATAACTTCAGAAGTTTTGGAACAAAGCACAATTTATATACTCCTTTCTAAGTGTTTTCTGTGGTATTCTCATGGTCCAGTTGGACAGTATGAAACTGACTTCTCTGTATAAATACCGGCAGGGGCAAGCCTTAAGTTTATAAATCCTTTCCCTTACAATATGCTGAAGATAAAGCTGGGCTGTTACATTTGTACACCGGATCTCAACAATCCATCCTGCTCTGAAATGGATTGGGGGGGGGGGGGGGGAGTGGGATCCCATGTACAAACTAAAGTGATACAGGTCCAAAGGCACTTTCTGCATGCATAAGTGGGGGTGGGGGCTGGAACAGGGAGAGAATGCGTTTGATCTTAAGACATGCTCCATTGTTTTTTTCCCCTCCTGAACATTCATGATAGCAATGCTCATTTCCATCCAGCATGAAGCATATATTACATCAGAGAATACATCAAATGCATGTCTTCTTGCTCCCAATCCCTTCAAGGAATAATTTAGAAACAATAATAAATGCAAGTACAAAAGAAAATGGTTTGACTCTGCAGATGAAAACCAACAGTAGGATAGGAAACAGCATAAAATAAAGTATCTGCCAGTCTTCATATTATATCATGCAGAATTACACTAAGTCTAGCTTCACCTAAACCTAGAAATCTCACCACAGCTATCTAGTCATCTGCAAGGAGTACAGTACACAAGATCTACACACAAAGCTCCTAGTAGCTTGTAACGTGTTTGTGCAGAGTGACCTTTACAAAATCTTAAAAAGGATCTAGTTATGGGTCAAGACTCTACAAAAAAAATTATCTTTCTCAATTATGAGAAACTTTTCTCTTATGGGTAATTCTGGATATGCTTCACAGGCAGAGCATCTTTATAAAAGATATTAATCAAAACCAGCTTACAAAAAGTACATTTCAGACATTTCCTCTTAAATCCTGAACAGCTAAATTGTCCTGAGCTTCAGAAATAACCTTCAGTACAAAGTGCAAAGTTTTCAGAACACAAGAACTGAGACACAATAATTGTGATTAGGCTAAATAAAACTGTATCCCATTTGTGTACGTAGCACGTCAATATATAGGTTTCAGACCAGTCAAGGAACAGCCTAACTCTTTTAGGATTAATGAATTTTCAGTGTTGAGAAAAATCATATTTTTTCCTGCTTCAGCCCTTTAGATTTGGTCATAAGATTTGCATTACTTGTGCTTAGGTATCCGACAGGTTAAAGGCAGGGCTTTACATAGGATTATCACAATGCCAGATTTTATAATCCAGATTTTTTTTTAAAGGCGCAACATTTAATTGCTAGTTCTCCACCCCTCCGATTATGCATATATTTTCACAGGAAAAGCCCATGACACAAAGTGTTTTATTCTGCAGTCTTAGCCTATTATTGAAAGCGCTCATCCCCACTCCCATAAGAACAGAACATACTCTAAAAGTGTATACATCTGAAAAAAGACAAAGGGCAACTGTGAAATCAAAATTTCATAGGAGATTAATGACTTCAGTTAGACCACAAAGAACAACACTTACAGGCAATCGATACTGTGGCGGGCCTGCTAATAACTGCACCAATGCTGTTATTGGCAACGCATTGGTAAACACCAGAATTTGAAGGGCTAAGAGAATAGATTGTCAGGGATCCTGGTTGTAGATCTACTTGGTCCACTTTCTTGTGCAATTTCCCTCCATTGAACAGCCAAGATATATGAGCTATAGAGGGCTCAGCAGAACAGTGAAGCTGTACAGTCACGCCAGGTTTCTGGATGGTGGAAAGGGGCTCAGAAATAAAACGAGGAATCAGATCTGGAGAGGGAAAAACATATGCAAATGATGGGATTTCTACCTTCAGCACTTTATTTAAGTATGCTACAAAGCAGCACATAAACACACTTGACATTCCATACAGACATACCATATAAACATAGCCTTTCATATTAAAGACCATGCCACACCAACAGAAGTAATAATTAGACAGGAATATATAGCAGGTCAAGCAGGTAAACTTACCTGAAGCTGCGGTTGAGAAGAAAAGTGTTACAGTAAGGAAAAGTAGTTCTTGTAAAGGCCCAGGGTCAGGATGCATAGTGCCAGGTTAGGAAGGTGAATGGCAAAGAGCTTCAGTCTAAAAGGAGTCACTGAGGAGCCTTCAAACAGAAACAAAACATAACGAAAATGAAGGTGACAAGTTTTAACATATGCCTTCAGTAGTCTAATCCAGATTGTAATGCTATGGAAAATCTCTGACAGGAGATGTTGCATACAGTATTATGACTAAGCATAACTGGAACAGAGGTTTGGAAAAGTGAATCTGCATACGTCTGTACCGCTACTTCTATAACCTTTCATTTGCTGAAGCATGCATAAGACCCAAAATGTTATCAATTCTATAGCACTTTTTACTGCAGAAGATACTTAATCCTCTCTGGATACTTAACACTATAAAACATGCCTTTCCTAACAAAGACAATTCTTGAAATGGCTTCAATCTATCCAGCTTGCATTTCCTAACAAAGACAATTCTTGAAACGGCTTCAATCTATCCAGCTTTTGTTGGTCTAAAAAAAATTCTATAAAATATAAGCTTCTTCAAAACGAATTACAAAACTGCATGATCCTGGTAGGTATATCAGTGGCATAATCTCCCACCTCTACAAAAAAGGAAGGACTCTAAACTACTGCTGTAAATATATCATTAACAGAGCACTGGAACCTGCGGGTAGCAACAACTGCCCATAGGGACGGTGGCCCTATGAAGGTGGGACAAGGTGCCCGTCTTGGGTGGCAGAATGTGGTCCATTAACGTTAGCCATTACTTTATCATAGTGCCCCCATTTCAAATACTGGCTCAGGTATCAGTGAACACCCCTCTTTCCCCACAGAGCTCTTTATCCTGTAAGCTTTTAAGAATATGCCTCTTTCCATTTTTAGCCATGCCTCCAGACAATCGCTCAAGGCAGGTTACAATTCAAAATAAAGCAAAATTAAAGATCCAACAGTAGCAAATAAAAGTACACCAATAAAACCAGCATAGAATTATTATTAAAAAAAGAATACCCAATCTACCATCTTCGGGACCAGTTGGGAATATTGTCTCTCACTTCTCGTTTCAGCAGGATTCAGACATCATACAATCAAATACCTGTTTGTGCTCCTTCTACACTCCCCTGGTGCAGAGCCAGAAACCAAAGACTTACTAGTTGAAGAAATCTTCAGTGTAACCTCAGTTTGTTTCAGTGCCTAAAGAGCCAGTGTAATGTGGTGGTTAAGAGTGTCAGACTAGTCTCTGGGAGATCAGAGCCATGGAAGCTCACTGGGTGACCTTGGGCCAGTCCCACTTTCTCTCTTTTTTTTTTGTAAAGAAATTTTTATTTTTCAAAAAAAAAACATCGAAAATAATACATTTAACCTTATACAAATCCCTTTTTCCATATTAGATAACATTTTGTTCTATTTGTACATTCTATTTTTATCTTGTTTTGGTGGTTTCCCACCACATCTGAAGCATAACACATTTTCCATTTTATTCAAAATAGTAATACTTATATCTATGTTTCGTTTCTGGTAACGGTTATATAGCTTTAAAATACTTATACTTATACACCAATTCTTATTTTCTATACTCTTATGTATTTCTAAATAAAAACAGTTTCATTGTCTAATTTTAACTAAAACATTCATATAATATATTTCTATTCCTTTATGCTATTATAACCATGTATAGATATAGTTTTTCATATCCCAATACTTTTCAACATATTCTTTCAAATCTTTCCAGTCTTCCAGAAAGGTCTCTGAGTAGAGATTATTCAATTTTCTAGTCCACTTATCCATTTCAGCCATATATAACAGTTTTTTCAACCATTCCCACACCTCTGGTATTTTTTCATTTTTCCAGTTTTGTGCATACACCATTCTTGCTGTTGTAATCATATACCATATTATTGTCCTTTTCTTTACATTTATCTCTTCTAGTTTAAGTCCTAGCAATAACATTTCAGGCAACTTCTTAAATGTACATTTCAAGATTTTTTCCATTTCTGCATGTATTTTTGACCAATAAGTCTTTGCTTTATCACAAGTCCACCACATATGATAAAAAGACCCTTCTTTCTTTTTACACTTCCAACATTTGTTAGACATATTTTGACCAATATTTGCAATTTTTTTGGGTGTCATATACCATCTATACATCATTTTAAAACAATTTTCTTTTAAGTTATAACACGTAGATATACTCATAGCATTTTTCCATAAAAATTCCCAAGATTCCATTTCAATGTCTTTGTTAAAGTTTATCGCCCATTTTACCATTTGTTCTTTTACCATTTCATCAGCATTAAACCATTTTAGCAAGACTTTATACATTTTAGAAATCATTTTTTTCCCACCTTCCTCCCAAACTTGTTCTATTTCATTATTTTTTTCCCTGAAACCGTGTTTTTTATCACTTCTATACAAGTCATATATTTGTCTATATCTTAACCAACCATAATCAAAATCAATCTGATGCTGCTCCTTCAGTTTGAAATCCTTGCCATGTCTTATTAATAAGTCTCTATACTTCAGCCAATCTTGTCCTTTATATCTTGATATTGGATGTAAGACTTCTGCGGGTACAATCCACATGGGTATCTCTTCTGAAAAAAAGTTTTTATATCTTGTCCACGTATCCATTAGTGTTCTTCTCAAATAATGATGTTTAAACATATTGTCCATTTTTGTTTTGCCAGCCAGTCCCACTTTCTCAATCTAACCCACACCACAGGGTTTCTGTGACCAGTATTCCCTCTAAGCTGAGTTAGTGTGAGCTATCTTACAGTTTTTTAGCCTTCAGCTCACACATTTTTGTCTTATCTCAGGAAAGATGTTTCCAGAGCAAACTCATTTATGCAGCAGCCAAATCGCTCACCCACAACTTTCATGCCAGTAACTAAAAAAGTAGAATTTTTGCTCACAAGACTCCACAGCTTAGAGGGAACATTGGCTGTAACAATAACATGGAGAACAATGTAAGTCTCTTTTGGTCCCCAAATGGGGAGAAAGGTGGAGTACAAATGAATTAAATAAATAAATCCAGGTACTTCAACAAATCAGTTTGTTTCTTGCCTGCAAAACCTTTCAGAGCAAGAAACTGCTGAAACACTTGGATTTTAGCACTTGAAGAAACTGAAGTTACAGGGAAGACTTTATCAGCCAGGAAGTCTTTGATCATCACTTTACGTGTAAGTGGAAATGTGACACCTAAGGTTGATAGCAGCCTGGCTCCTTAATAGAAATTTAATAGTATGTTATTTACCAGGTGATGTTAATTACCTGCATGCCATGAAAAGATTCCGCTGCTCATTTTCACACATTAAGCTCACACATTAAAAGGGCAGGCCATATTTTCTCCATGCTATTGGCAACCCTAGCAAGAGCATGAGAACAAACCAAACTTTAACTCCCAAAGAATAAGCCAGATGGTTCATGACATATGGATACAGGCAGTGTATGACACTGACCACACATTTTAGTGTTTATGTTTCTCCTGAGGCGATGACAAAAGTTCAGTTGGGGGGGGGGGATTACCCTGTGAAATTGCTTCTGCCTCATGCAGAAGCAATCTCTAACTTTTCTCCTTCGAAACGCCTGTTCCTTTAATCAACCTTTCCTAATCTTTTTGCTTATTTTCTAGTCATGTGTAGTAAATGATAAGGACTCCTTTGCTAATTTTGAAGCATGACTGGAGTATAATACCATAGAATTAATGCAGGCAAACTATGTACTAAGTCTTCTGTGGAGAGAGGAAATGGCAAGCACATTTACCTCTATAGCAGCTCTCAGAATTATTCCTTCTCAGGTTGAACAATGCTGCATGTTATTTCCATACCACAGAAGGCCACAACAAATGACAAGTTTAAGTTTAAGATCCAGTTTAAGAGGACAGTCTTCACATGTGTCAAGTCTACTTAAAATATTTATACCCCGCTTTATTTCCTTGGACTGAAGACAGTTAATGATATAACACCCAAGTTGCCCGGAAATAAACCCTTGAAAATAAAATCAGGCACATTAAGAAGATAGCCAAATCTGCCACAGTTCACACTTCAATGAATGCCATCTGGAATAAAACTGTCCTGCACAACTTCCTAAACACAGGACGTGAAGGCGCTCTCCATACCCACTCTGATAAACCATTCCTGAGGACTGGACCTATTTGAGAAACCCCATGACCTGACTGTTGCCATATGGATAACCTTAAGAAGTTCACAGGTTAGTTCTAAATGAATTTAGCCCCCCCTTTTTTATTTATCAGTTTTGATCACAACACAATCCTGAGTATGTGGTCATTTTAGAATAAACACTGTATCTACAGTAACGGTACAGCTGGTCCTGTAATCTACCTGCATGTACTAACCAAATACAACCAGCAACAAATCTTGTCAGCAGTTTTCTGTACTTGTTAAAAACAAAGTTTCTGGCATACAACATATGATATGATTGCACTAAACTGTTCAGTGTATGAGTGCACTATGTCAAACCACAAGGAATATAGCATTTTCTGTATTACTACCTGGCTGCAACTTCAGATTGTAAGAACACATTAAAATGAGTTGCAAGGTAACCTGAATTTGCAGACCTTTTGATTTTGGCTTGCTGGTTCCTACAGGCAGAAAAGAGTGACATATCATAGGATGATCTTGATGGCTTTTCATTCAGTAGTACGGTCTAAAGCCAGCTACTGTGTGACAAATAACCATTTGGAGAACTTTTTTGAAGCTCATAGAAAACAGTTTCTCTAACAGACTTTTTCTCTCAACTATTTACAGAGAGAAAAAAACTACCTCCTGCTTCAAAGGTAAGCAACCTTTTTTTGGCCCATGTGCCGAAAAAATGCAATGTCTACCTCTGATTATGTTGGTGTGCTGGAAAAGGAGGAGGGAAGCAAGGGCAGGACTTCGTCTGACACACTTGGGAGCCAGCCAAGCCCAACTGCCACTACTGGTAACTCAGAGATTAGCCCTTGAACTCAGCTGGTGGCTCTGCAGGTCTGAAAGGCAATGACAGCATAAGCCATACCTGTTGCCTTCTCCCCTGGCCCCAGCAGTGGTGCTAATGAGTGAAGATCAAGCCCTGAGTCTAAGCAAAACGGTCTGATGAGCGGCTGTCAAGACATGCGCCAGGAGTTCTTACCACCGTTTACAACGGCATTCACAACAAGGCTACACATTACAACTGACTTTTTAACCACCATGAAGCTCATTATTTATTTGTATTCATTTTATAAGCTGCCTTCCTTCACTAGTCTCCAGTTCTCTCTGCTTTTCTTTATACCTGAAGCAAAGATCAACACAATTTCTGAAAAGCTTGTAAGAAGACTTCTATTTCTACATGCTGGAACTAGGTTTATTGATCTTAGTAAATTAACAAATTTGACCAATAATCCTGATCCCAGAAGGGCTCCAAGTATATTTGGTAATTAGTTTTAGGATGATAGGTTTTCTAGTCTCACCTCTGCACAAACAGAAATCGCTCAACAGTAGAAAGCTATTTAGGGTGAATGGAACTACATTTGGTAGTAACATATCTGACATGGAATAAGTAGATACTTAACTATACAACTGCAGCATTGACCAAACCTTATACAATTAAGTCAACAGATTACTTTAACAGAGACCTTAGTTTCTAGAAGTATTAAGCATGAGAACATATTAATATTGTGAATGGGTACACAAGTCATCAACTTGTGATATTGACTGAAGTCCATCAAAAGTCACTCAGAGAAGAACATCTCAAAAGCCTTTTTCTCTTCATCTTCTGTGGCCACTTCGGATTTTGACCAGCACTGTACTGAATGACCCATGGTGTTAAGAAACTGAGGCAATCAGTTGTGTTCATGTAAGATGGTGAAAAGGATAGCCAGATATGAACAGTGTCTACATGTGTGTCACTACTCTGAGTGTACAGAGCATAAAATGTGATAACTTGGTTTGGTTTTTGAAAAAGCCAGTTTCTAGTCCACATGGCTGGCAATATACACTTGCCAGCTTGATGAAATTTCAGAAGCCAGTAGAATTACTAAACTGGGTGGAACTTTTTGCCTTGCTACAGAGAAACAAATAATGCATAACAGAAAAATTATACATGATTTGCATAATTTGTACATCATTAAATTCAACCATTGTAATAAAATTCTGAATATGCAAAACATGCCTTACTTGTAACTAAATTATTTACTCTTAAACAAATTTATATTGCACATTTTTAAAGGTCTGCTTTATGAAACTTAGGTTCGGGTGTATTCTTTTTGTAGTCCCCCACATTTTTCATCTTGAAATCATTTAAGAGGTTTTCTAACCAGACTTGATTATTTGCAAGTTAGCTTCCAAATATGATGAGGTGACAAGTGATATTCATTTTTCTCCTCATCAGAAAACAGTTTCCGGGGGGGGGGGTGTCACTTCTGATGTAACACTATAACAAAAATTCCTACCTTCAAAATTAAAATTCTACAATTTTGTGGAGTAGCAACCAACTAGATTTTTCTCTGAGATCAAGGTAGGGCTAAACATAACCTCAGACCTAAACCAAAACAACAGTAAATCTTGAAACTATCCAATCTTGTAAATAAACCTACAAAAGTTACTAATCAACAAACGCTTAGTAGCCCACTTGCCCACATACACCTGTGATTGTTTGTTTGTCGTCTAAAGAAAAAACTCAACACAGAATAATCAAAGCTTCTTGCTTGGTGACAACTCAGGTTTAGCCCTAGCAACAAGATGAATCACATTAACAGATCTGAAGATCAAAAGACAAGAACGGTCTCACCCAGAGACACAAAGAAGTAGTTTTGTAAGATGACAGCCTAAAATACCTGGAAAACATGAGATCCATTTTGAAGTCCCCCAGCCATTTCCTTTAAGAAGCACAATCATAACAGACTATCTCAACATACATGTAGGCAATATACAGCACTTGGATTACTTATTTGTTTATTTAGAATATACCATGGTATGCATATATACAAGCTGAACAGAAAGTTAACATAGGAGAGGTTACTAAGGCAGGGCAAAGGAGTAAAACAATGTTTCTATAATATTATCCACACCTGGAAGATTAAGCTTAAAATAGTTGGAGTGCCAGGAATAAAAACACAGACGCCAAACTGTTAATGTTTTCCTTAATTTATGCTTTTGCAATAATGCCCACTCCCCATGACTGCGTATCAAGTTTCACCTGATAAACCACTTCCCATAAGAAGCCTCCAACTCTTCCTAGTTGGCAGGTATCCTTTTAAATTAATCACTGGTACCTTTGTTGATCATCTCAGCTGGGTCAAAGATTTAACAAGCCTGTAAACTTAACTCTCTGTTCATCCTTACAGGTGGCTGCCCTTTAGGTCAAGGCCAAAACTTCAAGACAGCCAGCAATAAGAAGTACCTATATTAAGACTGGCCTCACACAGTACACTCCTGGATAATTTCCTATACAACACTATTTTGATTACTAATGACTGCCTGTTTACTGTTCTGTCCATAGTGAACCAAACAGAATTCCACACTTAAATGGCAGACCACTACACTAGCTTAGTGATCCTTCTTATGCTCTGTCACTGTACGAGCTTAATACTGTGCTGTACCTTCTTCATATCTAGCTATTTCTGCATTCAGGTATTCTTTAGACTTTATTACCAAGGAGCCTAAAACATTCATTTAGAGAACCAACTGGTGTTTTGAAAATTAAGAAATGATTCCACTTCCTAAACAAAATTCCTTTGCTTAACCCAACTCAAAAACAAGACTGGGAGAGGACACTTCCGTTATATGAGCTGGAACAAAGCCTGTCTACCATATGGAAACATCATTTGGTTATATTAAGCCAGCAAGTGACAGATAACTGTCACTGCAAGACAAGGTCTTTGAAAACGAACGGGCGCAAAGTTTAATGTGACAGGAATGTTATACGTTATTAACGGTGCTGATTCCATTTCACATGATCTTACTGCAGAAGTATTCCTGTACTCAGTGTGGCACAAGAAGTCAGTTGGTTCTGTTGCCATCTTTGTACGACTGAAAACAAATCTTTGACTCCATCACATCCTTCAGCAATTCAAGAACAAGTACACTGTAGGATTAATTTGGCAAGTCAAGATGGACTGTTAAATTTCACACTGAGTAACCTATGAAGCAAAAGTAGCAAAGCTCACATTATTCTAACAGAAAGCAGCCATTCTCTTAGCAGTTGGCTTCTTCCTGATCAAAGCTGCTGAGTGCAGTCCTCATGCTGTACTCCTAGGGTTTGAAAAAACGGGTGTTAACAGCTGGCATATGCGCTTCCCTAGGTGCTTTTTGTCTGCAGCAAGTGGTCCAACATGCTGTCCATCAGATTTAACTGCTAACCCCAGGGCTAGGGTTTTGGGGTGGAGGGTTCTTTGGAGAATCGTTAAATCTCTCATAGCAGTCATATACAATCGACCAATGCATTCTCTCTCATACACAGACTACTTTCCCAAAAACAAAGCTGATACAAATTAAGTACCACTGCCAAGGGACAGTAGAAAGAGAAGGAAGCAAACGCAGGCAGATTTTTAAATACTGAAAAATCAAATCATTATCAAGCGATAACCAGGGAAATGTTGCACCTATGGGGTTTGCTGCTCTGCACCCCCACCTCCTTCACAGGCTCAATCAACTCAGCCAAGCATGCAAACTGATCCCGTCGCCAGCAAAAGCATTTCCTTTCACTGTGGTCAGGCAAAAACAGAGGAAGAAAATGGAAATGACTTGAAGTTATGGCACCAAAAAGGCCAGACAAGCAAGGAAATAATCAACTCCACATGAACCACTTCTAGCCCATCACAATGAAAAAGGCCCATGACTAACCCCAGGAAAGGTCATCGAGACTGTGGGGGTCACATGCAGAAAGAGGCAACAGTGAGAGGCTGCCAGCTGCAATAAGAATCACTGCGTTCCTAATTACACTCAGAGAAAAAAAGGGACTGAGCTCAAAGAATGTTTTGATTTAGTCACAACATAATGCAAAAAGGGGGGGGGGGGGGGAGTCCAACTGTTCCATTCAGGACAGCAACCACAGCTTCTATTTCTGAATTTACTGGATTAAAAGGAGTCCAACATGCCACATTTGTGTGGATGATGAACTTGCACAAGTGATCTGAAAAGGGAGAAGTAGAATTATTTACGAAACACATGGTCAGAAAGACAGCTAGTTTAAGAGGATCACCCCCAATTCATAAACCATTACGTGCTAGGACTATCTATATACCTTTGTGACTGAATGAGAGGAAGGGAGACATAATTCCCCAGTACCATTTCAAAAGAAAAAGGAAGGCCATATGCACACATATGAGTAGCTAGAGTTTCGCATTTAGGAACAAGTTACGCAACATACAGCAAGCCATTTTAGACAACACTTTTGAAATCACACTGTTTTAAACAGTTCATACTTTGCTTATTTGTTGTAAGCTTTCCAAAGTACGTAAATGAAAAAGCAGTTAAAGCAATTTAAAAACAGCTTTGCTAGACAAAACATAAATAAGTCCACATGGCTATCACCTGTTTCCTCCTACTACTGTTCATGATGTATATCTGCACTAAATAGAACAAAACCATTTGCTTCAAGTCAGGGTACCTGTACTATATTTAACAGTGTTAGGCTATATCCTACTTATTCAATGAGAGATTCCTACATTTTCACCCCAAAAATATGGTGTGGTTTAAACCTGGGAACAGTCTGAGGTCTTTGGGAAAATCATGGTTTGATAGATAGGCAGGCTGGTTTAGAGGGCAAATTCCCTCTACTTAATACTCCATCAAATACATGGCAGAGAAGATTAAAAAATTAATTTATCCAAGTTTTAATGAAAAGGGTACTTTAAACATAGTGTGCTGGGGGCAGGATTTTATATTTAAAACCCAATTTTGACAGATTAGCCACTGGTCTTTAAAATGACTGACAGATTAAGAAATCCATATTTATAATTCATAGTTGGACAATTTCAACAGAAATTCTAAACAGCAAATAAAAATTTCCACAGACCACCAAAAGGCTGTCCATGACTTTGTCAATGGTATGGACAAGAATGCGTTACATGCCCTTTACTCCAGTTGCAGAAATATACATTGCTATGATGGTCAAATTCAGGGATGTCTCACCTACAGCCTGCAGGCCGGAACTGGCCCTCCCAGGCCTTTAATCTGACCCAGGAGTGGGCTCTCTTCTGTCTCTCTTCCCCTCCCCTGCCCATCCTCTGGGCTGCCTTGGAGTATAAAGAGCACAGGGCGGGGCTGCCTCTGAGAGCAGGAAGCAGAGGGCATGGCTGCCAAACTTCCCAGCCACCACTCCCAGCTTCTGTAGTCTTCCTCACAGGTAGGAGCGGGGGGGGGGGGGGTTCTTCTGCTGTGATCCTTGTGCTTTTTTATTTTAACACTTGCTTTGCAAAATCCCACTACTCCTCTGCCTTTCCAATTTAGACAGGCACATTTTAAGGGCGTGGGGGGGGGGGGGGAGGTTTGGGACCAGCCAGTGTTAAAATATGGAGTTCTGCAAACTCAAGGGATTTCAGTTTTGCAGAGAAATACTAGTTTTAACTCACACACCCTCCTAATGTGGAGCTCCAATGGAATAGCTGCTATGATATCTGTAATTGTGTTTGTCTGTGCCCTTTATAAAGTTTCTCTCTGCTACCTGGGATTGCATTTTATGACACACATAGTCTGGCCTGACAAAGTCCAATTTATGTCAAATCTGACCCTCATAACAAATGTGTTCAACATCCCTGGTCTAATTATTTAAGAGCGTAAAATAAACCTTGGGCCCTCAAAGAACATGAAAAAGTCAAAGACTCAAGGGACCTGTAAACTATATCACATACAAACCACATCTGTATTTTCTATTTTGTCTAAAAAACTCAGGACAGAGTTTAGTAGGACATCCACATTTTATCTTCACTACCATCCTGTGTGTCATTTACCCAATATCCAAGTCACTAAGCGAACTTCAGCCAAGTATGGATTTGAACCCATGGCCTTTTATCACGCTCAACCACAAACTTCTGAGAACAAAGTAGTATTCTGCAGATCCAGTGATCCAACTCCTCCAAGAACCAACAGTACACTAAAATAAAAACTGCAGCTGATCTCCTAAACCAGTTAATTTCATTTTGCTTATTGGATACATTGGTACACAGAGTGATCATAGAATATTTTATTTAAGCCAGTGCATACATGCCATATATACTTATTACACAGATATCCCAGGTTCTCATCTATACTATATGGCGGGATACTGGAAAATAAACAAACCTCTTTGAAGGGGAAAGCACACTGTTAGGATTTCCAGACTTTTAGTGGTTTGTTCCAGCCACATGATTCTATTGAAGTAACTGTTTCATGTCACTTACCAGCTAACCCAATGTGAGGAGATATAATTATTTAATGTGACTAACAATTATTTAATGTGAATAACTATTATTTAATGTGAATAACAAGTGCACCTATTTTCATTTAATAAATGTGGGGTTATATGAGCCAGCATTGGTGTTTTCCCTTTATTTGGACACAACCCCAAACTAGAAAAATCTGCTTCGAAGTCTATTTCCTGAATGTGGGAGGAGTTAAGTGGCTAAATATAAGAGAGTGGGAAAATATCATTTACTGTGGAATATTATCCACAAATCATCCCCCTTACCATCATTTGGCAACCACTCTGATACATCTCCCCCCTAATATTAATGTTTACACACCACAAAAATTTTGTACCAAAGAAGAACTTGTGCTAACAATAGCTCCCTATTTAGAATAAGACTTCCTGCTTTACCATCATAGTGTGATCTTTTAATCTGGTCAAAGGTTTAAACTGTGAAGACTAGCTATATCCAACACTGGCTTTTTACTATCTTGAATCAGTAACAAAAATTTACAACAGAGTGACAATTATGGCAAGCTTTCAGGATCTGCAACATGTTCCTTAATTCAAGGCAACAGGTGAGGCTTTCTGTTGACTAGACTTCCTGGCTTGAGGATAGGATCTTGTCCTGACATTTTTTAGGCCTTTAAACAGTAAACACTCAGTGTTTGTTCTTAGGAAATGCTGATGAAGGGAAACTCCACTGTCTCTTTCAATTATTGATCAACATCCTCAAATACAATGATTCTTGCCCTGACCTGGATGACCCAGGCAAGAACTTGTGGGCACTCAATGAAATTGCTAAGCAGTCAGGTTAGAACAGATAAAAGGAAGTACTTCTTCACCCAAAGAGTGATTAACACATGGAATTCACTGCCACAGGAGGTGGTGGCGGCTACAAGCATGGACGGCTTCAAGAGGGAATTAGATAAACATATGGAGCAGAGGTCCATCAATGGCTACTAACCACAAGGTAAAGATATGAACTCTCAGTCTGGGGCAAGTGATGCACTGTATTCTTAGTGCTTGGGGGGGGGGAACAGTGGGAGGGTTACTTGTGTCCTGGCCCCACTGGTGGACCTCCTGATGGCACCTGGTGTTTTTGGCCACTGTGTGACAGTGCTGGACTGGATGGGCCACTGGCCTGATCCAACACTGGCTTCTCTTATGTTCTCGTCAGATCTTGAAAGCTAAGCAGGGCTGACTCTGGAAAGTATTTCGATGGGAGACCTCCAGAGAATACCAGGGCCAGGATACCAGAGGCAGGCTATCAAGCCACTTCTCTGAATGTCCTCCGTGCCCCAGCAGGAATCACCAGAGGTCACCATGACTTCCAGGAACGGACCAGTGGTTACTCACCGTGAGGGGTCCTTCTCCTCTGAGATAAGGAGGACATCTTGATGGGTGTTTCCCACCCTGCTTGTAGGGAGGCAGGAACTAAACCTTTCACTTTCACTTCCTGTCCTCTGGTGGGAGACGCCCCTTAAGATCAGTTCGGGAACTCCCAGAAGCAGTGCTGAGCTGTAAACCAGAAAACTAACTGGAACTGGATAAAAAACAAGAACATAGTAACTGTGAACTATAAACAGTGATCATAGAAGGATTAAGACAGGAAGGAAGGTAGTAGCAAGAACAGGAAGAAGACGATGGAGAATCGGGAGGGCGAAGATGTCCTCCTTATCTCAGAGGAGAAGGACCCCTCACGGTGAGTAACCACTGGTCCGTTCTCCCTCTGAGAGGAGGACATCTTGATGGGACCTCCCATAGCAGTGTCCCTTCAGCTGGGCGGGATATCGTCTTCCGTCATGAGCGCAGTCTGAAGAACTCTTTGACCGAAGGCCGCGTCGGTTGCATTGTAGGCATCAATCTTGTAGTGACGAACGAAGGTCGATACAGAAGACCAGGTTGCTGCTCGACATATTTGTTCAACCGAAGCGCGGTTCGCGAAGGCTGCAGAGGTCGCTGCACTTCTAACCGAGTGGGCTGTAATCCCGGCAGGTGGAGGAGTCTTGAGGACCCTATAGGCTTCCAAAATGCATCTCTTGAGGGTAGCGCTGATGGCGGCCGTAGACATTTTGTTGCCCGTATTGGGGGGCGATACCGAAATGAATAAGGAGTCAGACTTTCGCAGAGGCCGGGTGCGGGTAAGGAATGCCTTGAGTGCACATCTGATGTCTAAAGAATGCCAAATCTTTTCCTTAGGATGGGAAGGGTTAGGAAAAAAGGTGGGTAAGCAGATCTCTTGGGACCGGTGGAATCTGGAATTTACCTTAGGACGAAAGGACGGGTCAGTGGAGAGGACTACCCTGTCTTTGTGGAATGTGCACAAGTTCGGGTTGGCTGAAAGCGCGCCTAGTTTGGAGACTCTTCTGGCAGAAGTAATTGCCGCCAAGAATAGGGTTTTCATCTGCAACCAGACGAGAGGAATATCCTGGATTGGCTCAAATGGGGGTTTGGTTAGTGCGGACAGAACCAGATTGAGCTTCCATGTGGGGAATCTGTGGGACACAGGAGGATCTGTCAACGACGCTCCCTTGAGGAAACGGCGAACATGCGGGTGGGAAGAGAGTGACCAGCCATCTACACGTGGAAGGACTGTTGCTAGAGCCGCGATCTGGCAGCGAAGGGTAGAGGCTTTGAGGCCTGAGTCATGGCCGTCCTGAAGAAAAGACAGCAGGTCCGACATATTAGGGCGCAGAGGATCAACCTTCTTTCTTCTAGACCATCGGACAAAAGCCTTCCATGTGAAATTATATATCCTCTTGGTAGAGGGACGTCTGGATGCGAGCATGGTTTCTGTTACTGGCGCTGAGTACCCTAAGTTGATGAGGTGTTGGCGTTCAACTTCCAGGCGGTCAAGCGAAGCCAGGAGGGGTCCGGGTGCCATATGGGACCCTGGGAGAGCATGTCCATGGACATCGGGAGCGTGAGGTATGGTATGCTGGACAGACTCTGTAGTTCGGAGAACCAGGGCCTTCGTGGCCAGTATGGGGCCACGACGATGATCTCCGCCTGTTCCTCCTTGATTTTGCGGAGCAGCTTCGGCAGCACCGGAGTCGGAGGATAAGCATACAGGAGGGTCTTGGGCCAATGTGATACCAGGGCGTCCGTGGCTTCGGCTGATTGGTGGTAATATCTGGAAAAGAACCTGGGAGTCTTGTGGTTGAGCGGGGAGGCGAAGAGGTCTACTCTCGGGTGGCCGAAGTGGTCCGTTATGAGATCGAACAGGTCCTGTTTGAGAGACCATTCTCCCCCCTGCAGCGTCTGGCGGCTGAGCCAGTCGGCCCTGTGATTCATGGAACCCTTGATGTGCTCGGCTCTGATCGAGAGGAGGTGGTGTTCTGCCCAGGCTAAGAGTTTCATTGCCTCTCGGTGGAGTTGAGAGGACCTGGACCCTCCTTGGTCATTGATATAAGCCTTGGCTGCAATATTGTCCCTTCTGATGAGGACATGTTGGCCGGAGATGTGTTCCCTGAAATGTAGCAGGGCTAGGCGAACGGCACGGAGCTCTAGGAGGTTGATGGGAAGATGTTGCTCTTCCTTGGACCATGTTCCTTGTGCTGGTAGGTGGAGGAAGACTGCTCCCCAGCCTGTGAGGCTGGCGTCCTTGATGATCTGTTTCCAGTCGTTCACGTAATAGGTCTTTCCTTGCAGTAGGTTGTGGGACTTGGTCCACCAGGTTAGACTGACCTTGACTTGATGAGGTACGGAGACTGGGAGGTCGAGCTTTTGCATTACCCTTAGTTGGAAAGGGCGTAATAGCTGCTGCAGTGGCCTGGCATGTAGGCGTGCCCAGGGAACAGAGTCCATGCATGAGATGAATAGGCCGAGAAGCTTGGCTAGGGTCATCAGCATAGTATGTCGGGCTACGATGGTCTGTTTTGCTAGTAGCCGGATCTTTTCTGCCTTCGAGGATGGTAAGAAGACGTGGCTGTGGACCGTGTCGAAGGCGACTCCCAGATGCTCCAGAGACTGGGGGGGGATTAATGAGCTCTTTTGTAGGTTCACCAAGAATCCGTGTGCTTGTAGGCACAGAATGGTTTCTCTCGTGTCTGACAGCGCCTTGTCTCGAGAACTTGAGCGGATCAAGAGGTCGTCGAGATAGGGGTGCACATGTATTCCGCGCTCCCGGAGGCAGGCGATGGGATGGATAAGAATCTTGGAGAAGACTCGTGGGGCGGTTGAGAGGCCGAAGGGGAGTGCCCTGAATTGCCAATGTTGGCCTTATACGAGGAACCGGAGGAACCTTTTGTGGCCGGCGAAAATAGGGACGTGAAGGTAGGCTTCTGTTAAGTCGATGGAGGAGAGGAACTCCATGGGTTGAAGGGCTTCCAAGATTGACCGCAGGGTTTCCATCCGGAAGTGTCGGAGTTTCACAAATTTGTTTACATATTTTAAGTCCAGAATGGCTCTCCAATCGCCATTTCTTTGGGAACTGTGAAAAATATTGAATAGATGCCCTGTCCCTGCTCTTCTATGGGAACAGGCTCTATGGCAGAAATGATCTGTAGGTGTTGAACGGCTTCTCTTGTCCTCTTTATTTTGGATAGGTCCTTGATGAGAGGAGAGTGGAAAAAGCGGTCTGGTGGCTTCTTCAAGAACTCTATGGAGTAGCCTCTGGAAGTGACCTCCTGGGACCACGCGTCTGCTTTGGAAAGGGCTGAGGTGGATTTGTGGATGCTGAGGTGGATTTGTTGGAGGTGTCGCGTCCGGATTTACCGTCTCTGAAGGAGAAGGGTCTGCCTGGGCGGCCATGGAATGTGTTGCGTCTGAAGCCCTGTCTGGAAGCGCCCCAGGAGGGTCTGTAGGAATCCCTGGCAAATCTGGGTAAGGCTCTTTGAGAGCGAAAGGAATAATTACCTGATCCTCTCCTGTCCGGTCTGGCTAGATTGCGTGGCATGGCCTTTTTCTTGTCTCTTGTCTCTACAAGGATCTTGTCCAGGGAGTCACCGAAGAGACGATCGCCTTGGTATGGATAAGAAGCGACTGTGGTTTTGGCTCGAAGATCGGCGGGCCATACCCTTAGCCAGAGTGTGCGACAAGCTGCCACTGCTGAAGCCAGGGACCTGGATGAAAAAACCATCGCGTCGAGGGTGGCATCGGCTGAGAAGGCTGCAGCTTTCAGGAGGCGGTTTGCCCCTTCTGCTAGTCGTTTGCTCGAAGGTGGGATGAGCTGGAACATCTTCCTGGACCATGCTATGGCTGCCCGGCTGACGATGGTAGCCGTGGTGGAGGCCTTAATGGCCATGACTGAAGCTTCATGCGCCTTGCGCAGGGCGAAATCCGCTTTGCGGTCAAGGGTATCTCGAACCAGGCCCTCACCATCCTCAGAGAGGAGGCCTGATGTCTGCAGAGCGATGACAGGGGCGTCCACTAGGGGGACCTGTAAGAGCTTGTTAGTAAATGAAGGCAAAGTATACAGTTTTCTTTGATTTAGAGGACAACGCTTATTGGCCATAGGTTTTTCCCATTCCTTAAGGAGCTGGTTCTCTAAGAATTCAGGGAAGGGGAAAACCTTTTCGGTATCTGGGGTCCTAGGGAAATAGTCTTTATTGCCCTTAGGCCTGGAATCCTTAGGCTTAGAAGATGGGTCCTCTCCCTGCAGCTTAGGCTGCAGCTCTAGTGCTGATAAAGCTTTTGAGAGGAGATAGGGGTACTCTTCCGCTTTAAAAAAGCGCATGGAAGTTTCAGGGACTTCTAAGTCCTCCTCTTCATCGGAAAGGAACTCTCTTTCCTCCCACTCTCCAGGATCTCCTGGATCACTGCCCTCCATGGTATGGATCCAATGGGAAGGAACCCAGCCAGGGTAAGACTGATCCTTCCTGGCTGCCTTAGTGAGCCAACGGGGCCTGTCTTCCTCCCCCTCATTATCCTGGATGACCTCCTCCTCCTCCCTTTCCCCGGAGACTACGCAGGGGTTATGGGGGCAGGATTGTATTGGGGCGGGGGCTCCCCTGGAACTCGTCCCTCACTGCTTGCTTGAGTGCTCTAAGCAAGGCTGGGGAGATGGTCTCTTCCTCCCCACCAGGATTAAAGTGGGTATAATAGAAGAAAAGATTAAGGGGAAGGTAGCTGAAAAGGGCTGTAGAAAAAACTAGCTAAAGCAGGAGCTATCCTAAAGTACTGCTCTCCCTTGCTGAGGCAGGAACAGAACTGATCTTAAGGGGCGTCTCCCACCAGAGGACAGGAAGTGAAAGTGAAAGGTTTAGTTCCTGCCTCCCTACAAGCAGGGTGGGAAACACCCATCAAGATGTCCTCCTCTCAGAGGGAGAATGTGCATACACACACTTAACAGACACACAAATGCAAAAATACCAAAAACAAGTACAATGATTCTTAAAGAGACAGTACTACAATAACCTTCAGTTCTTTGTAATGTATTTTCAGATAGGCAACTGCAGTATACTGTGAAGTGCGGCCAAGAGTCTCCCAGTTTGAGGAACTGAAATGTTCAAGTAAGACATCTTGAATTTTTTATCCTTAGGACCACTCAAACTTTTGCAGGGACTTTAATCCAGTGTGCTCTGTGCAACAGCAAACTATTGTAACACATGAGCACATAAGCCAGTTTGGTGTATTGTAACACATGAGTCAGTTTGGTGTACTGGTTAAGTATGCAGACTGTAATCTGGGAGAACTTGGGCTAGATTCCCCAATCCTTCACATGCAGCTGTGCTGTGGGACCTTGTGTCAGCCACAGTTCTTGCATAACCATTCTCTCTAGAGCAGTTCTCTCAGAGCTCTCTCAGCCCCACCTAACTCACAGGGTGTCTGCTGTGGGGAAAAGAAGTGAAAGGAGATTGTAAACTACTCTGAGACTCCAAATGGAGGGTGGGGTATAAATCCAATCTCAATCTCCATATTCTCCTCCTCCTCTTCTTCTTCCTTGTGCAACTAGACAACACTGCAACATGTGCAAGCCCAACAATTTTTGCATACAAGACCCTTGACCTGATGTAACATTGCTGTGCTGCTTGTAATATGGAGGTTAAGATATAACTGGGAGGGCAACAAATAGTTTCCATGTCCCACCCACTTCTTCCATTCTGCATAACAACACATTAACTGAGCAAAAACCCCAAGGCATCCTTCTAACTGCATTTGAAATACTGCTTTAAGGACCCGTTTCTCTACACTAAGGGAAAGGGGTGTGTGTAGGGTTTGAGCAGCATCACTTCTGGAGCACTGGCTATCCCATGGGAAACAAAATACACACAAATGCAGTAATGCCAAATCAGTGATACCCTTGCCAAAGTGAGTGATACTCCTATCTTCTTGCACATTTTCTTCTACCTTGCTAAAACAAAACAAAATAGTGGGCAAGAAGCGGGCACAAAAGAGTACATGATAACATTCTCAGCTTTGCTTGTACATATGAGACTGGCTATGCAAAGGTTTAATTGTTTTCTCCATAAATTAGAAGCCATAACAGTGTGGCACTTAACAAATATACAGCCAATCCCAAGATTTCTTGATTTTCTTCTGTATCTAGGTTAAATACTGAGGTACTTCTTGGAAGTATGTGAAGAGCCAGCCAATCCCAACTATTCTGCTTATTTTAATCTCATGCGACTAAATTTGATTTACCATCCCATGAATCTGGCATATACCTGGGTATCAATATCAACATTCAAGGCATTTGGGAGTTCCCCCAACTTGCATATCTTAATAAAACGTATCAATATACTTAGTAAAATAGGTATTCATTTCTTATCATCTGAACACTCTTCTTACTACATTTCAAAAGTTTTCAAAACTTTAGAGTGTAAAAATCTGTGGGTCAAAAGTTGTACGAACTCAGGGAACAATATGTTGTCTAACCCATACCGTAAAACTGCATGCTAATAGTGCGGCGCCTAAAGATGAGGGGGGGTTTTTTTTAAGGAAATTGTGGGTACCCGGAAGCAGCTCAATCCTTTGATTAAAATTATACTTCAGCTATGGTGATTTTTTTACAGTTGATAAAAATGTTTATACTTGTTATACTTTGCCTTGAAGCTTGAATGTTTTTTATTCTTGACTTTAATAGGTCAGTTTAATAATCCATCTGCCAGGTATACGTGGAGAAGGGAAAAGCTGAATTTTCAACTGTTGAGATCATTCAATTGTTATACAGAGTACAAGACAATAGCTTTGTTTTAAAACCCAGCATATATGTAGTCAGCTGATACATGTGGCAGGGGCAAGTGTACAAAATCAAGTCTTGCCCACCGGCCCTGTCAGGTGTAGAGCCTCCATGCAGGGCTGGTGCATATTTAATTTCCTTTTTTTTTTTTTTACTGTGGGAACCCCTATTCTGCAACACTACTGCAAAACAAATAAGTCCCTTCTTTCATTAGATTGTTCTTACAGATTCTTCAGAGGAAGAGGAGAAAGCAAACATTTAGAAGAGCTGGGAGTTGAAGTGAAACCATGACAACCAAAAATCATGACATTCCATGTGCCTAACTTAGTAAAGATGTGAGCTAGGAGGATACTAAAATTGCTATGCTCTGTGCTGAACCACAAAGCAAAGCAGGAATACCTGAGCAAACTGAGGGAATGCCATTTGACAGCAATTGCCTCCGCATCTATGCTATGCTTTGACAGAACACAGTCATGAAAATTTAACAAAAACAAGTTTCAAGAAGTAAGCAATGACTCACGAGAGCTTATACCCTGCCACATATTGCTGGACTCTTGCTCTTTTCTGCTGCTACAGACAAACTAACGTGGCTACCCATCTTGAAATTTCAGAGCAGGCTGCAATATCCAGGGAATTACATTACTTTGCTGAATGGATAACTTTTCTTGACAAGTGATTTTGGTGCTAGCCAGGTCAATAAAGAGCTAGAAATCTTTGCCTCTAACTATGTATCTATTTACTTCATTCATATCCCTCCTTCTTCCCCAATGGGGACCCAAAGCAGCTTACGTCATTCCCCCCTCCTCCATTTTATCCTCACAGTCACCTTCTACAGTAGTTTAGGCTGACAACATGCAACAGGCCCAAGGTCACCCAGCAAGCTTCCATAGCTCAGTGGGGATTCAAACCCGAGTCTCCCAAATCCTAACCTGACACTTTAACCATCATACCACACTTACCAAATATGAATACCACAAATACTAACCTCCTAGCAGTATCACATAAAAGGAATGGGGGTATTAATCTCAAACTCTCTTAAAACTATGCACTACACTTACACCTAAGCCTTGATTCTGCTTGTACTGCACTCTCCTCCACTGTATGAGTGGTCTTTCACTGAGGGACATGTTCTCTCTTTCATACACAAACGCACACACCAATACCTGGAGAGACAGGCTGTACAGCAAAACACTGCCCTGCCATGGACCACACACAACGGAACGTTTGAGGACAGTGGCACCTTTAAAATCAACAAGGCTTAATTCTGGATATAAGCTTTTGTGTGCATGCACACTTCTTCAGATAAACTGAAACAGACTTTGCCAACCATTACATATAGGTGGGTTTTTTTTTTTGCCAGGAAAGGCTGATTGGAGTCGAGATGCATAAGTAACGGAGTGACGAGTATAACTAAGATTGAATTAAAGCAGCTGGTAAAACCTGTGAATAGCACCAAATCAGCATCCAGATAATAAAAGAGTTAACAGATGTGAGTACTGAGTGACTTAGCCTGTGTAGTGAGATAAGAACCTGATATCTTAGTTAAGCCCTGGAGGTTCCACTGTCCTGACTTCTAATTCAGCAATCTCCTGTTCTAGTCGTTTTTTTAATTTCCTTTGCAATAAAACAATTCTCCCCACCTGCAGCAGCCCAAAAGGCCTCCTGAAATGCTGCTCCTGGGGAATAGAGAACCCTCAGGAATAGCTTGGGGGGGGGGGGGATTTGAGGTCTCTCACAGGAGGAAAGAACCAGTTTATTTATTTATTTATTTGTTTGTTTGTTTCGATTTATATTCCGCCTTACCTGGGACCGGCTCTAGGCGGCTAACAGCATAATATAAATATACAAAGTGAAAATCAAACCAGTGAAAATCAAACTCCATGGCACCTGCAGAAATCTAGGTGGGATCCAAAACATAGTTTGAAAAAGCTACAATATCAAATGGTGAAAACAATGAGCCATGCTATATTCTGGAGGTAGATCTGGAGAACAAACGTAAAATTTAGCAACCTGTTCTGCTGCAGTACCTCAGCAAGGGTTGCTAACATAGCACCAGTGCGCCCAACAACTTTACTGGCACACACCAAGTGTTTAGATGGTGGATGGTCCCAGGTGGGGACTGGGCATTGGAGATTTTTAAAAAGGAATGGGGGTATTAGGTAGCAGCTGCCACCACAGCTCAAGGATCTTTAAACACTATGTTCATTTTTTAACAGCATCCTCTAGTGGCACCCATTTTGTTGTTGTGCCCACCCCCCTGTGTTAAAATTCCAAAGATGCTCACAAGCTCATGAGCAGCGATAAAACTCTTTCCTGCCAAGAAACTATAGTACTTTACAGTTAATTGAGATTCCAGAAATTTATTTATTCTAAATACTTGTCAAATACATTTGAAGGCCAAACTACATATTATGTTTTATAACAAGTCAAGCCTGGGTTATGTGCATCTCCAAAACAGTGTAAATAACTCCCCTTTCCAGAGCCCTTTTAGATCATGAAAAAGGGGATGAAGTATGGCAGATCCCCCCCCCTCCCCCTATACTGTGGTCCTAAGCCAAACTGGCCTCCACGGACCTTTAAAATGCCTGTCTCAGCAACTGCTCTACAGTTGCAGGGAAAGCAAGTTGGCTCCAGGGAACCCGGCCTACAAAATGGTGTAGCCTGGCCCTGAACTTTGCTCCAAAGGAACTTAATTAGCAGCTCTACGGCTACTGACATTATCAAACAACTATGGCAATTCCATAAAAACACAGGCCAAAGATGTATTAAACCAGCTTATCGAGTCTTACATTTTGTTGTAACTTGCAGGGACCTATGCAATTCATGATCCCTAGAGGAACATTTATCTATTAAACCTACACCTGCAGTCAAAATTTATAGCAACCCAATCTACTACTGTCTTACATCACAGGTAATTAGAACCCATTAAATTCATGGCCACAGGGAAAAAACAGTCCTCACGGATGAGAATACAAAGCGAACTGTGTGAGGAAGTGCGCTTGCACACAAAGCTCACATTTTGAATAAAACTTTGTTAGTCTTAAAGGTGCCAGTAGCCCCAGACTTTGTTTCACAAAGCAAACGTGTGTGATGAACTGCACAAATCGCAGTGTATATATAACAACATCCCCATCAAGCTGACTTAGTACAGTGCAAGAAAGGATCGACTGTTAAGCTTTAACTTATCATGTGATTTTGTCCCTCACACAGATTTTCAAATAGGCATTTATACATGTTATATTTAAGTGCACCCTTGGACCATTCCCGATCATTCTTTCTAGTTACAAAACCATGTTCAAGAAAAGGCAAACCAAACCAAGATGGCACTCCAGGTAAAATACCCCTGCAACAATATTTCATGGGGTGTTGCTAAAAGTGCATCCCCAAATAGCATCCAGAACATCACATTTATGACAATTAACTATTATTATCCCTCTGATAACTGAGTACTAAGATATCATTACCTACATTCATTCCATCAACACTGTCAGTTGTGGAGCAAATTATGTCAATAAGCACATGGTGTAATGCCAAGCCACTAGAGACAGCCATATTCTGTGTCACTTACTGAGTTTTTGTAATCTGTGAAATTGATTTTTTAAAGCTTCATACATTTATGGGGATTACGTAACTCAATATGCCTGTCCTGCATTCTTAAACCATTAATACTCAAAACATGTATATAGCACCAAAAGGCCATATGCTGTTCCCCTCCACCTCTGTAAATAAAAAGCTTGCTTGAATAAAAAGACCCATATGGTGTAGTGGTTAAAGCATCAGACTAGGATCTGGAAGACCTATGTACAAATCCCCACTGTGCTGTGGCATCTCACTGGGTGACCTAGGGCTCGTCAATCACTGTCAGCCTAACCTACCACATATGGTGGTGTTTAGAATGAAATGGAAGAGGGGTGAACAATGTTGCAAGCTGCTTTGGGTCTCCACTGGGGAAAAATGCAGGGTATAAGTATCTAAATGAGGAAGTATCCAGACTTGAGCTTTTATGGAAGACATCTTCAAATCTGCAGAATGGAGTGAACAATAATGAGACCAACCTTAAATTACAAAATTGGATTCTAAAGTAGCACATTTTCAAAGCACCAGACAACTTGGTCCAGTGCTTCAGATGGTACATTCCAGTGCACTCAAACCTATCCACAGTTCCTAGTCAGCAGTCTAGGAGGCACTCTTTTATGTCATGATGATGCATGGCCTCCATTATCTATCTTTTCCCTCCTACACCTTTTATTTCACCTCTGTCTTGCAATCATTCTCTCTCCCTACACCCAATATACACGCGAGAGGGAAGGTAGCATGGTGTAACTCAATCTCATCATATCTTAGAAGCTAAGCAGAGTTGGTACTTGGAAGGGAGACCACCAAGGAAGACTCTGCAGAGGAAGGCAATGGCAAACCACCTCTGCTTCTCACTTGCCTTGAAAGCCCCTTGGCTGTGATTTGACCCCCTTGGCTGTGACACAGCCCCCCTTGGCTGTGACTTGACAGCTCTTTACTTATACAAAACATACATGTAGGCTGGGTGGATATAACACCTTTCCATCTGGTGACAAATAACTTTAACCACATATAACCTAAAAAAGGTACAGTTGCTGCCCAATAACTCAAAGGCCACAGATTCACAGTTAGGGTCCCCTCACCCTGAAAAGTCACAGGGGACTATTTTCTCAGCCTCTTGACAATTATATACACCAACTTCTAAGACTGCACCTATTCCCTGACTCCTGATTTTCAAATTCTGTGGTCCAACTCCTGGCATTCCCTGAGCCACAGCAATTAGGTCACTGCTCTTTGCCCCACAGAGCCTTATCATACAAATGAATCCCTTGGTTGGTGAGGATATCAAGTAACCCATTCTAAGCAGCCATAGCTTTTCTCACTTGCTTTCTTACTTCCACTGCCACTCGAATTTGGTATTCCTTCCCCACCATGCCCCCCAGTTTCTGGCTCACTTTGTGCCTCCAAAATGAGAAAGCAAATGTATTTATGGCAAGATTTCACTGCCACAAATGCAATACACTGTATGCTAGAGGTCCAGAACTGTCAAAGTGTGCAGTATTTGCACAGCTAGCAAGCAATTTGACACTGATCTCATACATGGTGAAACCTCCTTAGGAAGCCCATGAGACAGCTTTCATCCTTTCCCACTTGTTTTTGCTTTTGAGTGCAGGATGAGCTATTTTGACACAGCATGCTAAAAAAATGTTATTGTGTCATCAAAATCATTTTATTTTATTACACAAGTCAAAGGCATTTCCAATCTCAATCTGCCAGTTCCACTTAATGACTTGCAAGCATTAATCTTAGTCAGCCCTCACGAGCCAATAACCAGAATGATTTCCTACTGGCTTGAAGAAATAAATGCTTGGTTGTGTCCATCACTGTCTTCGGCGACTTGACTCTCAGAACTGTTTGCTTCAGAAAGTGGGAAGAGAAGTGGAGAATGGGACAGAATGACGTACCCTGATTCCTCAAGGGAACTACAACCAGTAGATAGCATATGTTACACTACTGCTGCAATATGCAACACCAACAAGTTCTGTGGTTACACAACCTTAACAAGTGTTTCAGCTAAACTAATGGAAGTGTAAGAGTAAGGCAATAACTTTTATTCTCATTAAAAGCAAGAGCTTTCAACACATGGTGGCTACCTGACAGTGAACTCCCACCCCCATTTAACAAGATGGTCAGTTGCAGAATTCAAAGGATGGATAGTCTTTTTAACAGATTCAGCACCTTGTATAAAAAAAGTTTGGTATTCACTTATCTGGAAGAGGGAGTCACACATCCAAAACATTGCTTGACAAGAGAGCATAGCACCTAGAGCTCAAATATTTGTCTCAAGTAAAGAAATTACAAATGTCAAAGCTTGTGGATAAACCACCCCACTGATTCTAACTCTGTAAATGGTTTTCATGTAAAAACACTGATGTTTGTATCCATCACCCGTATTTTACACCCCTGAATTACTACACCTAACACTAACTTTAAAGCCAAACTTATGACTTCAATAGTTTAATTAGGAGTCCAAAATATATAGTAATTCTTGTCACAGCTAGCAAACTGAGATCTGTCACAGGCTTAAAAACATGGGAAGTAGTTCTTGACAACTAAATGTCCAGATGCTTGGGATATGTAAAGACCTACAAAGGATGGTAAAAAGAAGATTCTCAGTATGAAAATGGTCAGAACATTTGCTACTTATGATATGCTTGCTGATACGTTGAGTACAGTAACCCACCAAACATTACTTAGCACATACATGAGGCCTGTGTACAGAGGAGAACGTGCATCTGGACCTGCAACTGTCCACCTAAGATGCCCCAAAGCAGCTTTTGGAAAGTTTATGTCCCATGATTAAAAAGCACACTTCATGAATTAAGGTCAAGCTATTACTATTTCCCCCCTCAATACTTGCTTTAAAATACTGTCCAGACTGGAGAAATGTCTGATAACTGGACTAATTTCCAATTTATTTTACATTTTTAAATATTATATTTTAGACAGACACATTTAGAAGCAAATATCTGGACCATGAAATGACAAAACATGTGATTGCAAAACACGTTTAGGTATATCCTGCTTCAAAAGAACAAGTCAAAACTGAGGGGCACCTGAACTCTAATTTGTAACAGACAATAGCTTAGATTCCCTAATTGCTGCCTCCTTTACCCAACCACTGGGCTTTTGTGACTCTTAAAATAGACAAGCTGTGGAACTTGACATAGGACCACTGCCTTAAGCTCCTCAACAGGTACTATATTCTTCCACTGCTCTGCCATAGGAGCTGGCCAGCAGAGGGAGTACACAGCATCTAATGCTTTTCAGACCTAACAGACCATCTACAACACTGCAAACCGTACTTGCAAATGAATCAAACCAACCTCTACCACACAAGGATACAGTGCAAGTTATTCTAAAGAAGTTTACTCTGAGAAAGCAAATCTTGCTTACTATGATAAGTGTAGAGTTTCAGTGTCAGAACCCCAGAACAAAACATCAACTTTAGGGACAAGGGTCAAAGTACTGTAACCATAAATGCAACATTTGTTCACTGTAACTGCTGTGAAACATTTTCACCTTTTTGTGACTTTGCTGACATTTAAGCTATTTGCTTCATTTTTATTACTTTCATGTCAATCTTGAATAACTTTAAAAAAATCACAGCATTAACAATGACAGTTTCCAGTTCTACTTCAAAAGTATTTTTACATGTTAAACTCCGTAACGGAGGCTGACTTATAGAATACCTACACATTATTTTGAAGTACAATACTTGATGGGCTTTATGAGTATATCCCATGTTAATATTTCCAAATGATAAATTGGTGGCAACTCTGAAAATGAATCGGTTACGATGAAACTTTAAAATTGGATTCCAAATTCATATTGTGGCAGAAACTGCCTTATTCCAATACACTGCAACAAAAAAGTCATTACAATTCATTCAAATATCGATAATTTAATTCACATATGCAAATATATATTACTACTTTCCAATATTTTCAGTCTGTCAACAGCAGATATGATTTTGCCTTAGCAAGGAATCTAAAGTTGTCAAAAGAAATAAGCTTTCCAAATCTTATGTCAAAATCTTGTGTGTGTGTGTGTGAGAGAGAGAGAGAGAGAGAGAGAGAGAGAGAGAGAGAGAGAGTGAGAGAGAGAGAAGATGGAAAGGAGAGGAAGCATTATCTTAAAAATTAACTGACTAAACAGAAGACTGAAGGGCTAATTATCTGAAAATCTCAGTGCTTATGGTCAGGCAAGGTTTATTTTTTTCTCAAATGAATCACTAACATCATTAAACACCTAGATCCAGATCTGAAGTACTAGATGCTAAAAAGGAGCCAATTGCTGAAATAAACTCAAAACCATTCAGCGAAAAAAAGATAATGGTCAAGGATTTCTGACAAGCACCATGCAATTCACAAGCTCAAATTTTAAATCAATTTTAAACATTAATGTTGCTATTGTAATGAAGTTGCAATAATTCTGAGTACAAACTTTCCCAAGATTAATAATTTAAAATTTCTGTAAATCACCAGCCAGATATACTTCTCCCATAGGGAAAACACATCTGTAACTTCTGGTTTTTACTGACAGAACCTGTTCTTTAAAAGGACAGTAGTTCAAAGGCTTTCCAAAGCACATCCTTGCGCTGAGCTACCAGATGACCACAAAAAAATTATTTAACACTACAACAGAGAAACAAAAACACATAAACTGACAAAATACAAAACATATTCCATCCCCTATTGTATTCTATTTTCTAGAAACTCACCAAGAATAAATACTTATTGGTTTTCCACCAGTGTGCCTCTTCAAGTCAAAAGACAGGGAATCAGATGGTTTCAATAATAAAGGTGAGAGGTAATTTTAGTACTCCAAGTACAGCACAATCCTTCTTTGAATGCTAGTGTCTGCCTATTAGTATTCTTTGGGGCTGGGCTTTTTCTCTTACCAGATAAGCTATTAAGTCATGCCTTGATTTTAGATCTGCCAACATATGGATTCTTCTAGTGCAGCCTCCCCCACCTATCATCAGGAATGATATACTTCTGGTTCTATTCCCCCCCCCCCCCATCCCCCTTACTACTAAAAAAAGGCACTGCAGGGCAGAAATTCCTCAGGTGCTTGCTAATGGAATTCCCAGGGTCTATGAGCCGCTTCGGGGATCAAGAGATCTCCTAGCCCCTGCTGGGGTAAGAAGCAACGAGTCTGTTCCATTTAATCAAATACAGAATGAATTTTCAGCCCTATTCACTAGGCTGTCTCCACGACTCCAAAAAAGCACCAGGGAGCTAGAATCACACTAATGTGGCTCTTTCAGGCACATATAATTAGTTTGATTTTAAACAGCCACATTAATATCACCTCAGTATTATTACTCAAACTGCAAAACCATGATCCTGTATGTTTCAAGATAGAAAATATTGAAATTAGGAAATAAAAACAGAGCTCTATTATGCATGTTGCACAGGCGTTATTCAAAAATGCATGATTTCATATTTACAGCAAAACAAACCCCTCTGATGCTTTCAGTATTAAAGACAATGATTCTTTTTCTAGACATTAACTCCTTTAAAATGAAACCATGCCACTTCAGTATACATACCCTCATTAAATACATTTTCATGGTCTGGAGTTTTAAATTCATAACAACCTGTACTGCCAACTGCTTTGCTGACAAGGCAAGGGGTATTTTTCAATTAGATCATGCACATGGTCTAGAATATATATTTTAAATTCTGTTTCAAATACTAGCTGATTGAAACAACATATTACGCATCCTAAAGTACAGTTGTCAGAAAACATTTTGTAATAAAATATTATTAAACCCCTAACATGTACATACCAAGAGTTACAACTCTAAGCTTATCATATACACACACATTTTATCAACTGAGGAGTGTCATATTACATACCCTTCCAACAGGAATTTTAGACTGGGTTATCTCATGGTTTTACAGCAAAAATTGTGTGATACCACTTGTTCTGGTATACAGAAAACTCATTATACACTGCCTTCCTGACCTGAACAAAGAAGCCTGTCTAAACAAAGTCAATCTAGTTCATGTCAAGTCAAACCACCTACAAGACTGCTGAAAACCTGAACAGTGCAGCAGAAAATACAGAGTTAAACCAACTAAGCTTTGAGGGAAGTTTATGATTGTATGCACAAGCAAATCAACACAAGAATGTTGAGGATGCAACAGTTAACATTTTGATTTGAGCTTCCTCTGAAATCACTGTGCTTCACATCAACCTAGATGTACAGCAGATTAAGACATCAGTCTTTGCATTTTCAGTTAATTAAGATGCTGAAAGCACTGATGCCAAATATTCTCTTACGTAAACCCAAAGATCAGTGAATCGTACTGCTAATTTACTAGCAAACCGTTCCTCTAGAATTAGACACAGAGAAACAATACACATTCCCATCTTAAAGTATTTTCTCTTGCACACAACTCATTTGGATACTGTGCAATTTTAACATGTGCATAACAGATAGCAAGCATGCGGGCCATTCCTGGTAAGAACGCTTTCTAGTTGAGGAGCAGTTAACAGTTAATTTAAAGTTTCCAGACAAAATGTGATGTTTCATCTTAGCCAAACGAGAAGAACCTCCCAACATGTTGCAGCTAAAAATACTCCCTAAGAAAAACAAGATGCAGCTTCCAATTCCATGTTCAAAGAGAGCTGTACCAGAAGTTGAAACAGTTTGAAGTTGACAAGCCAGTCTCTCAGTCACATTTCCAGATCAGTTCTATTGAGGGCAAGTTTAATCAGAAAGACAGCAAGACATGGCAACCCCTTAGGAACCAATTACCTGGTTCTCTAGAATTCCATTCTGGGATATGTAGTATCAGCATCCAAGTACTGTCACCAGGACACCACTCCTAGTCTCCCACCCAGCTACATACATAACAGCTTCTGAAGACGAATCCTACGCAAGAGGCACACAATCTACTAAAGGGCCACTGGCACAGCAATCCTTGACCCTAAGAATTAAACATCTACTTCCCAGTTGGCACAGAAATGTTTCAGAACCACTGTGCAAAGCAGGCAGAGTGTCTTTTTAACAGTAAGGCAACCTGAAACCAAACCATTCAAAGAGACACAGTGTGCAAGCGATGCCTTGTATTCTGTTAAGGAAACAGAATACAAAACATACTCTAGTCTCTGTCTTATAAAATCAGGGCGAAACCTTTCCTCCTATCCACCATGGCCAGTTACTCTTCACAGTTACTGAACCAGGGAGCAGCACTGACTACAAACAAAATGATCTGGAACACACAAGCCTGATAGTGTTCTGCATTGCAAAGTCCAGTTGCATGGAAGAGAAGGCGCCTAAGGAGGTGTTCTCCTCAAACCGATCACTTGCTTTCCCTTTAAATGCCCTCTTTAGATAAGGGTGGATGCCTGGACTTTACAGGATTTCAGTGGCCATAAAACTGCAACACTCCCTCCTCCTTCCACTGTCCCGGGGATAACCAGGACCTTCCAGAGCAATCACTTCTCCCTCCCTCCCCGCATCCGTGCGTGCCGGAGACAAGAAGGTGAACTGCCGCAGAGGAAGCAAACTCTACCCCCCTTTCCAACTCCAGAGGGGTGGTGGTGACCCTGTCCCCGCGCAGCCCAGAGAGCCGCTCCAATCGAAGCCCGCTCCAACCGGTGGCCTGACAATGAAAAGTCAACCCCCCCCCCCCCCCCCGGCGCACGGGCTCTTCTGGCCGTCACAACGCCCAGCACTTTGCCAGGGCAGACGGTGCAGAGCCGCGCTCGCTCGGGCGAACGGCGGCCCCATCTCACGGGACGCAGACCTTCGGCACTCCCGAGGGGCTTGGCGCAGCCGCCCAACGGGACACCCAGGCGGGAGCTCCGCGCAGCATGCTGGAGGGGTGTTTCTCCTGCTCCGCGGGCTCCGACCGAGCCGGCTCCGCTCCACGAGTGCGCCGCAAACGTGCCAGCCCGGGAGCTGCAGCCACAAGACTCGCTCTGTGCCGCCGCCGCGACCTTTTGAACTCTCCCCCCCCCCCCCCACGCCTTCTAGACCCGACCGACAGACACCCCGGGCTGACATCGCCGCTGCTCCCAGTCCCCGTCCGGGGAAGCCAGCCCAGGCCGTCCCGGCTCTCCTTCCTTCCTTCCTTCCTTCCTTCCTTCCCCCTCCCTCGCTCCTTCTCACCTCTCAGCAGCGCCCATAGAGCCCTGGCTCCCGCTCGGCAGCCGCTCCCCGGTACATTCCAGAGAGAACGGGCGAGGCGGACGGGAGCCTCCATCCAACACCGGCGAGCCCGTCCCGTCCTTGCCCACCCGCCGCCGCCGCCGAACGCCTCAACTCGCGCACTGAGGCGGCCGAGGGGGAGACGGAACCGCCGAGGAACCCGCCAGCCAGCCCAACTCGCGCGCCCGGCTCTGCCAGAGGCTCCTGAGGGGGTAGGCTCCGCCCACGCGCCCCGCTTTCCCCGCCTCCTTCCCCTCCTCCCCTCGCCCGCGCATGCTCCACGTGCACGAGCGCGAGCTCCCCCGCCCCCCTCCGGCCGGTCTCTCGCTCTAACCTGAGTTCGGCCCCGCCCACCGCCTTCGAACGGCGGTTATTGGCAGTTATTCCTTCCCTCCCACCTTGGTTTCCCCTTGGAAGGGGAATGTACCAACGGGGCAGAGATGGGAGGGGGGAGCGGGAGGGAGTAAAGGGCTCCTCTCCCCCGAGTCGCTCTCCGCCCTGCTTGGAGCCCGGACCGCCTGGCGCGACTTTTCTTGAAGGGGAGTGCCTGGCTTCCGAGGGAAGGCGGTGCTGTTAAGGAAGCCTCCAGGCAGGGAAGAAGGGAAGAGGCTTCCCCTGGTGTGAACGTGGGCACGGCCACCCTGGGAAGTGGGCGAGGAGAGGGGTGAAGCTTCCTCCAGGAGGTCCGGGAAGGGACCTGTCGGGTCTGGAGCAGCTGAGCAGAGTTGGGGGCCCAGCAGTGGCGCCTTTAAAGCCAACCAAGTTTAACTCTGGGTAGCAGCTTTCGTGGGCACGCGCAGAATTAAGCTTCGCTGGTCTTAAAGGTGCCCCTGAAATCGAAATTGGTTCTGTATAGTTAGATATAGATATTCAGTTGTGATACACAGGAGTTCTGCAGAATCTTAAAAGACTGATACAGATTTTATTATTACATAAGCTCTTGTGGTCTAGACCCCGCTTCTTCAAATGGAGACATTTTAATAACAAGTTTTTTGGGAGCGGGGCGGGGAAATCAGGATTGTGAAGCGGTGAAATGCAAAAAGTCCAGGGTGAAAGTCAATGATCTAAAATTCAGATGGTTAGAATGCTAGAAAAGGATCTGGGTGGACCCAGGTTTGAGTCCCCTATGCTCCCATGGAAGCTTGCTGGGTGACCTTGGGCCAGTCACACTGATAGCCTTCCCTACTTCACAGTACTGTTGTGAGGATAAAATGGACAACAGGAGACTGATGTAAGCCACTTTAGGGAGAAAGGCAGGGTATAAGTGAATTTAACAAAAATACAGAGACCATGCACTAGATATGCTAAGCACCAGGTTTTGTTAAGACAGTAATGGTGTAATTCTAAGAAGAGTTCCACCTTTCCAGGGCCATTATTGTTAATGGGTTTAGAGGGATGTAACTCTGCTTAGGAATGCACTGCACATGTGTGAGTATATATGTAAGGAGGTACATCATAAAATACAATTAAACAGGATGTTTCTGTCCCCTTTGCTGGGAGTTGTGAGAACCTAAGAGGGGCCCTGATGGATCTGACCTGTGGTCCCTCTGGGCAGGCCTCCTGTTTCACACAGTGGCCAACCAGTTGCCTCAGAGGGGCAACAAATGGGATAAAGGCCAAGTTCTCACCTGATGTTGCCTCCTGACACTGTTATTGCTGGAAGAGGGATAAACAATTTGGAAGCCCCACCCCCACAAAGTCCCAGCTAAATTCTAGGGAGCTCCCACCGTCTTCTTTTCAGCTACACTCAGTATTACAGCCTTTCTGGAGCATTTTCAGTGCCCATCAGACACATTTTAAAGGATTTTGTTTTGGGTTAATTTAAAGGTAAGGGTAAAAGCCAGTCGAATCTGACTCTAGGGGGTGGTGCTCATCTCCGTTTCCAAGCCGAAGAGCCAGCGCTGTCCAAAGACATTTCTGTGGTCATGTGGCTGGCATGACTAAACGCTGAGGTGTGCAGAACACTGTTACCTTCCCACCAAAGCGGTAACTGTTTATCTACATGCAGTTTCTTGATTTCGAACTGCTAGATTAGCAGGCGCTAGGGCCAGAGATGGGAGCTAGAAAGGTGAGGTAGAAAGCAAATAAAATGTGTTTTCCTTATGCATTGTTGGGGGGTTGGGTTAATATTTGGCTTCAAGACAAACCTGTGTATTCTCCTTGCCTGTGTCCTTGAGCTTCTAGGTAGAACCTGTTGTTGTCCCCCACCTCTGTCCGTCTCCCGCCTCTACATTCTCCTCCCTCTGCTTCTCAGGATCTCAGACTCTCATGACTTGATAACCCTACCTCGAGGACTTTCCTTCATCTTCTTCATTTCTCATCCTTGAAAACTTTACCATTGTAAGGCACAAAGGAATCTATATCTTCTCTCTCTCCTCTTCCCTAATGATGAAAAAAAACCATAACATGTTCCTAGATCTCCTTGAGGGAAAATGTTACAAAATAACAAGCTATGTTGGAAACAATGCACCAGTCAGTAAGCCAGTGTAAAGTACTGGGCTATGGTCACGCTGCTGGCTTGGTGAAATATGGTGCTGCCTCTAATTGAACTGGTTTAAAGTGCTGTGGGGCATATCAGCCACACAGCACACCCTGCTGTGGGTTGCCCACGGAGACATCCCATGGTAAAGCATCCACATTATTGCAGCGCTTCAGCCATGGAGCACGCTGCCCCCCAAAATTTCAAAATTCATGCATGTGCATAGTGTGCACATGTGCCCATGCGCATATAGACATTTTTTTTTTTAAAAAAAAACCTCCTTAGCGGCGGAAGAGACCTGCAGATTAAGACTGCCAAATCTGTTTTGCGCATGCTCCCTCACGTTCAGACATCCAGCCATGTGCAATGACTGCATGGGGAACCAAAAACACCACTTCTGATGTGGTGCTGTGTCGGGACAAATTGTTTGTGTGATCACACCCATGGTTAGAGTATTGGACGGGGATCCAGGTTCAAATCCCCACTCACCAGAAGAAGTGTGCATGCACATGAAAGCTTATACCCAGAATTAAACTTTGTTGGTCTTAAAGGTATCACTGGACTCAAACTTTGTAGTGTTCATACAGATGCAGCCTGGAACCTGCTTTCCGTCTCCAACTCATACTTATCCTACTCACCATCTCTTCTCGTAGCTCCAGACACAAGAAGGAACAATTGTACAGTACTATATTGCTAGCAGTGCCGACACAGTACACAACAGTCAGTTCAGAATTGTAATGATTCAGCTGGGGAGGGGGGCACGATTTGAACGGCTGTGTTTAGAATCCACTTGAATGTAATGGCTCTTAAAACTAACAACAAAACATGAAAATGATGGAGGTTTGTATTCTCCCTGTCAGAAAGAAGACAGATTGTGGGCTGCTGCATGTTTGGCTGACTCCACGGCGGTCTAAAAATAAGCGTTTTGCAAGGATTAACATCACCAGACAAAACAAGAGTTTTCATCACCGCCCTTATATATAGATGAATAGTAAATTAAAAACAAAAGGTTTAAATTAAGGAAAACATTTTCTAAACCCCACCTCTGGCTCCCCCAAGTTTTAAAATAAATATTCTGAAGATTTGGAGAAAGGGGGGTTGGGAATGTCAGACACTGCCTGGCTCTTATCCAGACCAGTGCTTATAACTTGCAACACCATTAGTGAAAACATTACTTTCTAGAATTCGAAGTATAAGCTTATGTCGCTGCCACAAGAATGTATATAGCTTAGCTCCTCATAGCTGAAAGGCATATCAAATCCATCGTTGTTGCTTTCAACTTGGTAACAACAGCAAAGTAGCCCCCAGCCCCAACAGAGCTCCACCAGTCCCAACACTTGATTAACATGAAACTTCCAGGTAGCCTCTGCCGCTTTCCCTCTCTCTAGCTATCATCACATCAGGCCTCTAATAGTCCTGGTTGCTCTGCTTGACAACAGCTTTATATCTTGCACTGGAAGGAATACTGACCCAACTCCTGCAGAGTCAGGTAAAGCCATCTGTGCAAGAATCAATGCCAGAAGACAGGGTGAAGACACAGGGCTAAGTGCCTGGGGAAAAGGCTTACAGAAAGCTTAGCCAAGGAAGAGAAAGATTCTTTGAGATGAATGTGAAAATAGTTCCTAAGACAGATAATGGCCAGGTCTATGCAGTAAAGCAAAAAAGAGGTGGTAGAATGGATTGTACCACTTTAAACTTTACGCTGGGGTACCTTACTGCTTCTGAAAGCTCTCCACTTTATAATATATGTCAGTAGAAAACTTGCATGTTAGAGAAAAAGGTTCTAACCCAGCTGTTTGTCTCTTGCAATGCCATCCTATGATGCCAGCCCTGGTGCTGTTTAAAAATAAAAATAGCACATCAAACAGAAAGTTGACCACTGCCTGCTCTGTGGCAGGTTTCTGCAACAGAGAAGCTTCTTTTTTATACAGGAGTGATGAATTCCCCTGCTCAAGGTCTAATGCCATGCAATCCATTTAGTGCTGTATTTTATATGGTTGCCAGCCTCCAGGTGGGGGCTGGAGGCCTCCTAGAATTACAACTGATCTCCAGACTACAGAAATAGATTCCCCTGGAGGAAATGGGCTGTATGGCATTTAAGCTCCTCCTCTCCCCAGGCTCCACCCCCAGATTTCCAGGAATTTCCTACCTGGAGTTGACAACCTTAGCACAATCTGTAGACAGGTTGGAGAAATATTACATCGGCAAGAAAGAGAAGGGCTGGGGATAGAGGTGTTAGACTAGGGAAGGCCTGAACCAACAAAAACATTTTCTTTAAAAGCCATTTTTCTAAAAGTAGGCCTGAGAAAGAGACAAGTGAAATATTCCATTGATATGTCAAAACATAACTGGCAAGTATCCTGGCCGAACTCCCAGATCGAGACAACTGTAGTTGTTGAGAGTCCACAGCTTTTGCAAATAAACAACTCTGAGCTATGCAAACAGGATGGAATTGCTGAAAAGACAGTTACATAGGTGTAGGGTTGAGACTGAAGTATCTTGAATGATCGTTTTGCATAGAGAAAGAGAGAGCACATAATTTGAAATTGTCTTGTGATGCATTTTCAAATACTACTTACATGTAAACATGAAGCTATGTAATCACAAGCTATGCTGTGCTGTGTAGATTAATGCTATACAGTTATATACTCTTGCATACACTACACACTTATGCATTGCATACAATGCACTATAGTATCCATTACTACCAGTACCTAGAAACTCCTGAAGGGGTGGTTTTTGGGGAAACTATGGATGTGAAGAAGGGTGACAGTCACAGAAAGTTTAATTCTAAGGTGGATGCTGTCAGGAGATAGGCCATGTCAGCAGTGCTGGGCCAAAGTGGGTTTAGGAACAGTTCCAGCACAGGACAGCCTGACCCAGCAATGTTGGGGTGTCCTTGGCTAGGGGAAACCCAGAAAGGTCACACTTTTTAAAATGACCATACGATAATTTTTGCCAAAGTAATCTGCCATTGAGTTGGAGAAGATCCATGAGTAGTTGTAAGAACCTGATTATGTTAGAAGAGTGGGCAGATGAGCTGAATAGGGTATAGTAATTGAGGGGTGTTCATCAGGGAGTTGGGTACAGAGGATACAAGCCCCTCTCCCTCACTTCCTGTCTTTCAGGTATCCATCTGAAGGAAGACCACTTGGAGGTAAGGCCCTTTCTTACCAAGTCACCTTTGGGCTACCATATGCTTCACTACCCTTTTCTGGAGGGGTAGTAAGATTCTTATGCTGTTTGTTATGATCTACGCTATTTATGCTTTATGCTGCTTCAAGCAAAGCTATTGCTTTATTCTAGTTTGGGTTAATTTAGGTTGAGCTAAGCTAGAAGGTCTCAGTATTTTTTCCTATGTTGGGGAGTGTTCTGGATATTCTTAATGTCATTAAAAGAGAAAAATCCATGTTAGAACTTCTGTACTAATAAAATCCCATAAAATTGATGAATCTGGTGTCTAAGTTCTTTCTCTTCTTGGATGTTTTATTCCCGGAGTAACATTCAAAACTCAGGTTTAGCTAGGCTTGCCAATCCCCAGGTAGGGGAAGGGGGTCTCCTGCTTTTACAAGCTCTGGTCTCTGCCGGCCAACTGGCTGGTGGGGTAAAACCCACTCCAAAACAGATGTCCCCATGCGATGTCGCCAAAACACTGATGTCACTTCTAGAAGTGATGTCATCACACTGGCAATGTCGGGGCGACACTCTACTTTGGGGGCAAAACTCTATGGTTTGTAGCCATTTTTACCATAGAATTTTGCCCCAAAAATAGAGCGTTGCCCTGATGCTGCTGACGCAATGATGTCACTTCCCCACTGGCAGGAGGAAGGCACCTGACAACCCTGGGTTTAGCCTGGAAATAATACAGGTTTAACAGAGGGGAGAGTTCAAGCACGGCAAAGAACCTGTGAATGACTGGGGCTCAATAAGAAGGCTTGTGGTTTTCAGAAAATGCAGTACAGGAACATGGCCTGTGGTTCAAACTCGCCCGTGGCTGATGATCCCACCTTGCACCAAGCCACACGGATCACACCCGGGGAACCGTAAAGACTGCTCATTGCAACCAGGGAATTGCATTTCTTTTCATGATTTCAAAACAATAGACCCCCTACCCGAGTTGTTCAGAACAGCTATTCTTAAGTAATCTTTGCAGGGTTTTTTGACAGTATGTTTCCACACATCACAGTGCCCTTTTTTGGCTTCTAAATGCGTATTGAATTCTTTTTTCACTCCCTCTATGATCTGCAGCATTACATCAGTGTCTAAATAAGCTTATGGCATGACTAAAAGGAAATCTTTATTTCTGCTTTAAAAATAGGGTGGAGACTGCCCTTGAGAATGGTGAAACGTTTCCTTACTGGTCGGTCAACAAAAAGGTCCATTCCTTCACGCCCCCTTTTCCGCTTTTCTTTCTTTTGCAGCACACCAGAGAGGATTGTCAAGCCAATGCACAGCCACTAACCATCTACAACCCAAAATACTCATAACAAACCAGAAACCTGGTGAGCAAAAGAAATAAAAAGATAACACCAGGATGCTTCTGCTGTTTGATCTTTGTTTGGTGTGGCTTCTTGCCGCCTTTGCATTGGTATTTTAAAAATGTGGGTTTTGCCCTGTAGAAAGTAGGGATGTCCAGGGACCGCTTCTAATCCAGTCCCCTGCCAGGATTTAGTCTATATCCCAGCATGGTGCTCTCTCCATCTCTCTTTCTGTTCCCTAAGGAAAGGATAGTCCTGCTGACAGCAGTGGCTCAGAACCAGGCAGAGATCCTTAAAGTAAGCCACAATGGGATTTTCCATGGTCGCAGATTAAACGTCCTTTCTCCCGGCTACCTGTCTGCTGGAGCAGTGTCGAAGAGGATGTGTATAATCAGCCCAGGCCATTCAATACACCTCCATTCACATTCTTCTACCTGCATTCCTGGATGTGTCCTTCTCTCTCCCCCACCCCCATTTATTTCAACTGGATTTGTCAGAAGCTTAACGGGGAGCTAATTAGCACCCTGGAAGGGCTGTCTTTTCCTTTTCCTACAGTACCTTTACAAAAGGTTTACCTCCTGATTAAAGTCAGGTGCCTCAGGACACCCTCCCTGTTCAATGGATCCTTCTGCATTCTTCAAGAATTAAGCCAGAAGGAGGAGAAGGGGAAAACACACACACATACAATTTTCTTCTCTTTAATCTTAGGGAAAAACAAAAACACCCCCCCCCCCCAATGAAAGCAGACTTAACTCGCTCCTAGAAAGTTTAAATCACTTAACTCTGCCTGACCTGTTGTCTGAAGACAGGAAGCTCAACCAACCAAGCCTCTCTGCCCGTGATCCTTTTGGACAAAAGATCGGCTGCTTTCTGCTTTGTTTTTATTTAGGTGGAATTGCTTGCCTTTGACACCCCGGTTCCACTCCTTCAATAAATCAAATGACTGAAGATAATAAGGGCACAATCCGAAAACCCGCTTGTAAGCCTCTACATCCATTGAAGTTAATGGGATTTACAAGGCTGTGAATGGCTTCAAGATTGCAGCCAAAATTGTCGGGAGGGGGTTTATCTGTCTTTTAACAAGGAGAAATTCCATTTGTCAGCCTCACTACACTGAAAACTGCATTCCCTTCCTGCCCCATATTGTGCTTTGATAACTTGAAGCAGTTAGTGGTTTGCAGGATACCCATGCCATCAAAGCCCTTATAATGCTCGCCTTTGGACCTTAACACCTGTAGATTGCATGAATGAGTTAGAACCAAAATGATCCTATTAGGATTTCTGCTTGACTCAGAGCATGGCCCTTTCATGCCCTGAGATGGACACATGTCAATCCCAGCTCATGTCAAAGACAGGGCTGTCAGTCAAGTTGTGACCCCAAACTGTAAGGCAAAGTTTGCCTCATGTTCAATATTTGGGGCATAATATTTTTCCCTAGATTAAAACTGGAATTTCATTTCACTCTTACTGTTGGAATGATATACTGATATTTTCCGAAATGGATTCCAAAGCAATCAACAACAGTCTCTGAAACTGCAGGATCGCCCAGTTCATATTGCTTCCTTGTACACCACCTAACCTGTTGTTCAGTCCATCGGAACTCAGGGATGGTCCTGATCTTTTGAGTAATAAGTTCGGTCTTGGATTCCCCCCACCCCTTGCCATGTCTGTTGTAGCAAAGGCATGGAGAAATCCCAGAAGCATCAGCATTAGGTAGAAAGAGTAATCCAGGTGTTGCATCCTTGTTCCTCCCTCTGAGATGAAGGAACACATTGATATACTGCCTCAGTACATTGGCATGGGGATATCAGTGCTGCATAGAACTTTTCTGCTAGGGATACTTCCTAAAATTCTCCTCACCTCAGGTCCTCCCCAAGTTATAGTTCCTGGTTCAAAGTGGAATGGATACATTGAAGAATCCTCTGTTGTTCCATTTCTAATTTGCCAAATTTTATTCAAAGCATGGTGTAGGTACAGTTTGATGCAGCTGTTAGTTGCTTATGCTCATATGCACCTTTCCTTCTTCTGTGTTAATCATGTACTCAGGGGAGAGGCCATGGCTCAGTGGACGAGCCCCTGTTTAGCATGCAGAAGGTCCCAGGTTCAGTCCCAGTATCTCCAGTTGAAAGGACCAGACAGTAGGTGATGTGAAGACCTCTTCCTAGAGATCCTGGAGAGCCAGTCTGAGTAGACAATACTGACCTTGATGGACCAAGGGTCTGGTTCAGTACACAAGGCAGCTTCATGTGTTCATATGTAGATCTCAAAGTTGACAGGGTCAGTTTCAGCCAATGGGCAACAAGGGCAGCTGCCCTGGGCCCCACACTTAGGGGTGTCCCAACCACCCATGCCTCCCTGAGGGAAGGAAGAAGAAGAAGAAGAAGAGCAAATTCCTGCTGTGACTTGCTCTGGCCCTGTCTGGTGCCGCTGGCTTCCAGTGGCAGCAGTGACTCCCACTCAGCTTGCACAGGGTGAGGACTCACCCTGGCCTGGCCTGGTCTGGCCAGGGAGACTGGTGGTGGGATGGCAATGATTCTTTGGCTCCATCTTGAACTTTTGCCCTCCAGATGCTGAAGAAATGTAGCAAGAAGACAATCCTGGTGTGATATGGGTATATAAAAAAATTTTTTTTGAACGTTTTAAGTTGAGATGCGTTGAGACTGTGGCTGCTGTTACATGGATACCAGAGGAGAGAAGTAGCTCAATGGGCAGCGGTTGCTCAGGGCATCAGTGATTTGTGTTACAGAAGTTGCTAACAACAGCTGCTATCTTAATGTTATCTCAATGGTGCCAAGGCATCTCAATGGTGCTGCTGTAGCGCTGAAGTGCTATATTGATCTAGCGCTTTAGCACTCAACCTAGAACATTAAAAAAAAAGTTCAAGGAAGATCATGTGTGGTGAAAAAGGGCAGGAGAGGAAGCACAGTGCTGTTTAAAATGGCCAGATTGCTTCAGAGATGGCTCATTAATGGAATGAAATTTGCTGTATGAAACCTATGTCCCTGTATTGCTTTACTTGGAACCAGGCCAGCAGCGGATAATCTGGTTTAGAACAATAATGTGAAAAGGGCCATAGACTTGGCTGAATAATGCACTTTCAATCCACTTTCAATGCATTTTGCAGACAGATCTTACTGTGTAAAATGGCAAAATCCAGTTGTAATCAATCACTAAAGTGCATTGAAAGTGTATTATTCAGTGTATGCGAAAGCACCCTTGATTGGTGTCAAGTCTATACTGTTTTAGGCACCCAACAAAGACGGCACTTTCTCAAGGCCTCTTTCAATTGGCTTAACTGCTCTGCCTTGTTATTAGTAATCTTCGCCTTTTGTTTTAGAGGGTATCTTAATGCTGTTGTAAGGATATTGAGGGTATCTTATTTGATCTGATGCACTTCATTACTGCTGTTTTCTCTTTTGGGTGGCTATGGTGTATTTTTTGGTTTTATTATATTATTCCTTTAATGTTTATATTGTAAGGCACCTTGAATAAAGTTATAGGGAGAGAGACAGGATATAAATATTTTAATTTTTTTTAAAAACAACCTTCCAGGATTAATGTTAGAAACTCTCCTAGTGAAATCAGAAGTATGCAGGAGATAAACATAGGCCAGAGAGGCATTCTAAAAGAATGAACGACTGGGAGAACCCCTTCATCCCTACTCCCTAGGCCAAATAATATAGTGAAGGCAACCGCCAGAGAAGTTACAGTGCAGTCCTAAACAGAGTTATAACCCATAGACTTCAGTGGATTTAGAAGGTGCTGCCTGTTAATTTTTTCAGGCACATTCAACTCCAGTCAGGGCAACCGGTCTGGATAGCCCTGGTGCACAGTGTGATTCCCCAAATGGAGAAAATATGTCCTCAGAATACAGGGATTTGTATAAGTTCTCTATAGAACATTCTAGAGATGGCTTGGCCTCATGGGGTAGCCTTTCTGCAGGAGAAGTCCCGAGACCTCCAAAAAAAAATAATCAAAATGGTCTCGTTTTTGCTGCACCTGTGTGTAGAGACAGGAAGGCTGACGTTGCTAGCAGCTGGAATAGAGACATGCTGTTTTCGATGACAGCTCATGGAAATTTTCTTTTACTCAACTGGCAGAGCAGCTGCTATTTGGCTGTAAGAGTTCAAGCGTCCATTGAATAGATTCCTTGTAATGTAGCCAGACCCCTAAAAGCAGTGACTCTTGCTGTAATTTTTAAAGGCCCGTGATTCAATCATTCCTACCCTCAGGGGAAAGGACTGGAAGAGAGGTAGACTCCCATGTAGCCGATGGCAGCTACTCAGGGGAAGATGAAGACTCTTTCCCAGAAGGGGACCTTAAGATTCCATGTGCCTCGGGGGAGGGGGGGGGAGATACATGGTTTTGCAAATAACATAGATACCTACCGTGGCATGAGTTAAATGAACATTTGGAAATCAGGCTGGGAGGATCCTGGAGATTCTCTCTTGCAAGATAGGTTTTAACAGGGCCTCTCCGCTCCCCCACCTAAAGCTCCATTACTCAGACACCAGTGACTCAGCCACACTACTTAAGTAGATGAATTAGGGGGATAAATTAAAAACTAACATGCCATACATCTCTAATGAAACAAGATTTTTTTTGATTAATGACCTGCTGTTTAGAGCAATCCCTTTGGAATGAGCAGCTCCCAAAACATTGGCCACACCACCAGCTGTGGTCAGCTTCCTGCTCGCCGTGCATTAGAAAATTCTAATTACTTACTAATAAACAGGCTCTGTCCTTACGCTGATGACATAGCAGGGCCCATGAAATCACTGGTCCCAATGCTGCTCTAGTTATTCACAGCTACTTGCATGCAAGTACGAGTGGTCTCAGGTAGGGAAGTGACCCTAATCTGCAACAAAAGGCCCATCCAGCAGATTCATAGAGAATCAGATAGGCATTGTGATACTATCAGATGTTCACCCAACACGCAAGCTATGCTTATGTGTATGGATCCTCCTTGCTGAATTGGGGTGGCAGTCCTTTCTGGTAAGCAATGTGCACCACCACCCTCTCAGGAGAAACCACAGATCTTCCCCCTAGTTTGGAAATCTAGTCTACCCACTGTTAGAACTATGAAAGGCAGGAAAAGTATTTGAACAGAAGGCTCCTTCTTAGATGCCAATTCCAATGGATTCCTACCGGTCAAGGATTGCCAACAGTCGCTGGGTGAAACACTAACTGGATCTACCCCACAATAATCCAGAAGTGACATTTTCCAAGTGTACATTTATATAAAGCTCAGAAATGCCATGTTCCTCTGGTTATGGACCCTTGAGTGCAGGTAGCATGGAAGGGTGGGGAAAACTTCTACTTTGATGGGGAACAAACAGGAGGTGTGATTCTGCTGCCTGGGAAGAAAGTAATGGGGAAAGTTTAAAAATGTCATTGTCAGGCAAGATTGGGGTGGAGGGAAAGGTGGAAGAGGAGAGAGAAAGGAAGGGAGGAAGGTGCATTGTCTGTTCCCCACCCAGCATGGATGAGGAGGTATGGGAAGAGAGTGGCAGTAGAGGCAGAGGAGGACACATCCAATGTCACCCTCCCCTCATTTTCCTCCTGTTCCCCCCTTCCCCAGCCATCCTATGAGATGGTTAGGATGATGGGGACAGCATGTACACCATCTTTTTTTTTTGGTCTCCCTCACCCTCCATCTAGGATGACCAATCTCCAGGTGGGGCCTGGAGTCATCCCAGAATTACAGTGGATGTCCAGACATCCCTGGAGGGAATGGCCTCTTTGGAAAGTAGGCTCTATGGCATCACATCCCAGCTGCGCTCCCTCCCCATCACCTCCCCCCCCCCCCCCCATCTCCAGGAATTTCCCAAGCCAAAGTAGATAACCCTGCTTCCATACACCCAGTGATACTTCCGACGTTTCTCCAATTACTTCTTTCCAATTGGCAGAATTATGCCTCCCTTTTGTTCCCCACCAAAGTAAAAGGTTTTCCCCCCATCTATATGACCTCCCCATTAGTGACCATAACTGGATGGATACAGCATTTCCAAATAGGGGTATAGACTTCTCAATTTCCTGGAGGAGGATGGGGTTAGTTATTTATTATTTATTTATTTATTTATTTCGATTTAAATCCCGCCTTGCCAGCGAGCCGGCTCTAGTATTTTATACTAAATTATTTCAGTATGAAATTATTTGTATTTCCAAAAACCATATGTTGTCAACAATTAATCACATGATTTTATTTTAAAAATTTCACTCATAATAATATGACTTTCAGTCAAAGAAAGAGGACTCTGTAAGAGGAGAGGAAAGATGTCATGAACTCTTTCACTGAGACAATTTGAGTCAATATTTCATTTCTGTATGAATGGAAATACTTTCTCCCCCTCTCTCTTTTCCTCAGAACTTAGGCTGAGTGAGTGACTGGCCCAAGGGCACATAGGCCCATTACTGCAGATTTTCCAAGCAGTAACCCTTCAAGCTTGACTTTGGATTCTGTGCCTGCCTTATGCACCATTCTTTTTCCTCTGGTGTATTTATTCTGTAGCTACAATTAAAACACCACACTTTTCTAAATCGGGGTGGAACAACACTTGTGCTGTGGGGGGGGGGCATCCAAAGGTTTCTTTTTAAAAAAATTATACAATTGCTGTATTGCAGCTGCATGGTAGCATCCAGCAAGCACCTTCCATTTAAATCATCATGGTTCAGGTTCTGCATATGCATTTTAGGGTTAGTTGAATGAAAGGGAACAGCAACAGCAAGCAAAGGGGGGGAAACTGATATTGAAACTGACAAGACTTTTTTGAAACTGACAAGCAGCTGCAAAGCCCTATTTCCCAGAGACTGCCAAAATAGTTCCCCCCTCCTGAAACATTAAAGGGAAAAATGTTTTCAAAGCTTTAGGCTTTCCAGGCCAGTCTCTCTCTCTCTCTCTCTCTTTACATCTCATGTCAATTTCATTCTATGCTAAGGATGCCCCCGTTTATTTTGTTTGCATGCAGAACTGAATTTATTTATTTATTTTGTACTGGGGATGATGCCATTTGCCTCCTCTCAAATCCCCCTTTCAAGTCAGTAACAGCAAGGAACTAAGCCTTGTGCAGCTTTTTTTAAAACTTTCCCTGTGTCATTTTAATTTTTTTATTCAGCAATCCGAGACTAGCAATAGCCTCATATTGCCAGACTCATGTAAAAAAAAATTAAAAATTAGAAATGAGAGAAAAATGAAGCTTGTACACCGATGAAGGGGGGAGGATGGCAGAAGTTGCAGAATGGGTGGAATGACCTCAGTGTGGGCAGGGGAGTGACCTTCAAGGGGCAGCAAATGGGTGGGGGGGAATCCAAAGGACTCTCTATACTTTTAAATAATCATTGGCTTGGAAGCAAAACAAGGGGGAAATTGGCACAAAAGCACTCTCGGAAAACCCAGGGCAACAGCGACCAGAAAGTGAACTGAGTGCTAAAGAGTGGGGAATCAATGCAGAATGACAAAGAATACCTGCAGACATACATGGTGAAAGCGAGGGGAAACACCCATGCATAATGGGCCATAGTGTCCTTTGTGGATAAGTGGGGATTTGAACTCTGCTGTCCCCAGTCTTAGACCAACAGGCTAATAATTACACCACTCACATACTGGATATTCAGTACGAATCCCCAAATGCATCTCAGAATCCACAGTAAATACTGGCTTCTCAGATGCCCTGGCCTGAAAATATGGGAGCATTAGTTTGGTTGAAGTAGGGCCCAGGACAGCAGAATCACCTCACTTTCCATAAATGGAGAAACAGTTTTATCCTGGTGTGAAGAAATGTGTTTTTTCATAGCTTGAACCCTGCTGCCTCCCTGTAGTTTACACCCGTTTTCAAGTTACTTGTAAGTGTACATGTGGAAAGTGTCATGTCTGGTTAAGCCCTGTTAGAAAAGCATTAAAACATATCTGAATTTGGTCAGTTACCAAAAATCCTCTGGATTTTAGGTAAAACCAAAAGGATTTCGACTCTGAACATGTTTTTCATTTCCAAACCCTAACCAACTGAAAGTTTCCTAACTGCTAGCAAAACCTCATGTGAGATTTTCTTAAAAAAACACACACACACACAAAAACCCCTGCAGAACATTATGATAGATTTTTTAATTTAACTGTAACAGCCCAATTTCCAGAACAAATAAGAAAAATTAAACAAGGTGAAAGTATGTGTGGCATGAGTCATTGGGTTTGCTTGATATCTTTTGCACTTTCAACCATGGCAGCCTTGTGAATGATGAAAATGTTTTGCTAACAAGATCTGGCAATGTTTTGCTTCGGTCTGCTCCCCCTTCCAAATATGGCCTGAGGATTGGCACAAAGAGTGCAAAACTGGCAGGACTTTTTCAGATCATATCTCCGGCGTGCTGGAACACAAAGCGTTTATTCTGCTGCAAGTGAATACAATATTGTTAGTGGTCCAAGACTTCAAGTAGGCTTGCAATCTGCTTTTCCTCTTTCCACATTCAATATTAAATTCAGTCTGTGGGTGCACACGCGCACGCACACACATTCTTTCCAGATTGCACCACTGACACTTTTTAGTTTAGGCATATTACAAATACATTAAAAAAAAAAAACAAGATGGAAAGGTGAGAAGAACTCTGTGGAGAGGAGAACAAAGTTCGAGTCCAGTGGCACTTTTAAGACCAACAAAGTTTTATTTTGGGTGTAAGCTTTCATGTGCATGCACACTTCATCAGATATTATCTGATGTTATCTGATGAAGTGTGCATGCACACAAAAGCTTATGCCTTGAATAAAACTTTATTGGTCTTCAGGGTGCCACTGGATTCAAACTTTGCACCTGAGCATGGACAGTGGGATGGCCTGCAAGCAGGAGAAGGATGCACAGGCAGGCGTGAGCATATAGGTGGGGGGTGGAAAAGATAGCATGAGGGGGGGCCCCTACTGGTAGGCAGTTGGGGGCTTGTGAGCATTCTCTGCCCAGGGCCCCTCAAAATCTGGAACTGACTCTGGCAGGGTCTTTTCAGGGTCTCAAGCAGATGCTAGTTTTTCCCAACTCCTGCCACCATAGATCTGGAGATACCGGGGGTAGAACTTTGGACCTTGTGCAGATAAACTATGTGAGAAGAACTCTGTGGAGAGGTTGTGCCACAGGGTCTCCACAGAAACCGCTTGTACCATCCCAGTGGTATCATGGAAACCTGCAGCACAGCAGAGGAATGGGTGGAGAGATTTCCTTTATGCTTATGAACATGTATCAGTTTCATACCATGTTACCTCTTCTGGGTTTCCTCAAATTATCTTCAGAATTTAATTTGATGAGGTACTGAGCATTCCCTGTTCGTTTAGTTCTGTTTCTATCCACTTTCTTTCCAAGGGTATGGAGTCAGTAACCACAGTTAAAAATAAGTGAAAAACACATTTAATTTTTTTTAAAATCCCGAAGTTAAAAGTTACCTCTCACCTGCTTAATACAGGCCATTGGAGCCCAGTCAAAAGAGGAAAGTTTGACAACTTTTTTGGACAAGCTGGAACTTCAGTGGATCCCTTAGGGAAGGGAGTTCCACAGTTGTCATGATTAAGGCTAAGTCCAAACAGGCCCTCTAACCTGGGAGCTTCGTTTACATGCTGTGAAGTTGGACACCTCCCTTCTGTCAGTACTTCAAGGAGACCTTATAAAGCTGGGTGACTTCTGCTCAGGAACAGGGGACTGGCATGATCCTACTTTCAGGAAAGACTTGGGTATGCAAATAATCTGAATGTGGCAGGGCAGTACCTGGATCATTCCTGTTAAGAGTTATGTACACAGAACTTTTCTGTATTACCATTTTACACCATTTTGGAAGCATCTTGGAGAAGCATGATTCGGACCTCTGAATACAAACAGCCCAACCAATTGGGGTTTGTTGACTGGCACAAAACTGGGATTTCCTACTAAGGCCTGTAATTAGTTTAGGGTTGCCAGGTCCATAGGAAATGCTGGGGGGGGGAAGTGGGGGGGGAACGTTCCAGGTGCAGGAAGTGATGTTGTATGTCGTATGAAGTGATGTAGGCATGTCGGGGGTGACACTCTGGTTTTTGGGCAAAAGTCTATGGTAAAATCAGCTTGAAACCATAGAGTTTTGCCCCAAAACCAGAGCATCACCCACCCACCCCAATGTCACAGACATGTTTATGGCACTTCTGGGTCATGTAGGCACTTCGTGTTTATTTCCAGCGACATCACTGTTTTTTTGGAGGGGGGAGATTTCCTTATGACAGCCAGCTGGCTAGCAACAGGCAGGAGTCCGCAAATCTGGGGAATCCTCCACCCCCAACTCTAAATTAGTTTGTACAAATTGTGTTTTATTTTTTTTCTTCTGAATTTGCAACCGACAGTCTGTTGTATAGCAATTCCTGCATGGCCATCTGGCAATAGAGATACTCATAAAGGGAAGGGTTTTTTTCTGCTGGGAGGTAGAAAAGCAGTAAGAAGCAACCAAATTTCAAATTTGTTGCCAAGCAAACAAATCTGAGTGTATGCTCAAACCCACCACTGTTATTTCCATCAAGGACATTAATTAGAATTTGTTGCACAAACCTCAGTTTATTCTGATGTCTGAATGTAGTCTCACTGTCTTCTGTGTTATTACATTTTCAGAGTGAAACCCTGGCATTGAAATAGGTTCCAAGGTTAATCCATGGTAGCTTAAATCTCACATCAAGCCTTTATCTTATCAAAAGAAGATGCAGTTTCCAAGTTCTTAGCTGCTTTATTAGTTCTTGTTTCACTGCAATGGTCAATTCTGGCCCTTAAAAGTGAATCTAAAGAATTACTTTGCATATTTTCTAGCATGACTTAAAACATTCAGTTCTTAAATTTAAGGATACCGTGTACCAAGGATTTCTGCTGTGCAACCCCTAATGAAATTATACAATTCCTATTCAATCCAGTGGAGCCTGCACCGCTGAGAGTCCCAGTGGATTGTGCTCACTCTCTTAAGATTCGGAGTAATCCTTTCAGATCTTACATTCATATGTACCACAGCCTCCCATTAGAGCCCAGATCCTCCTAATGCACATGGTGGCCATGTTGTCTGAACAGGAATAGTGAGTGAATTTTGCATACAGCTTTGATATGTGTTGAATCAACCACTAGATTTTTCAAGGTTCTGGTTCACAGATGGTGGTAGTAGTAGTTGTTGTAGTAGTAGTAGTAGTAGAAGAAGAGGAAGAAGAAGTCTCAAAGCAGCTTACAATCACATTCACTTCCTCTCCCCACAACAGGCACCTTGTAAGGTAGGTGGGGCTGAGAGAGTTCTGAGAGAATTGTGACTGGCCCAAGGTCACCCAGCAGGCTTCATATGGAGAACTGGGGAATCAAACTTGGTTCTCCAGATTAGAGTCTGGCATGCTTAATCACTACACCACTGGCTATCAAAATTGTACAAAATAGCCTGTTGCCCTGTTTGGACAACATGGCAACTCGTGTCAGTGATATCACAGGTGGCATGCACTCCCAGTACATGCAGTTGCTGAGCTCCTGGTACATTGACCAGAATAACTGAGAAAGGCTAGAAATAAAGTCACAATTGTTCTCATCTTCATGAATCCCTCACAATCACCCCTGTGGTTCTTTGCCAATACAGATGCAAATACAAAAGCCCTGTGCTGCATTAGAAACCAGAACGTCTCTTCCTAACCATGTCTCTCTGTTCCAATTGTATGTTTAACCAGAAAACTTAAAATGGCTCTAAAAAATTATCTGTTTGCTTAGTCTCAGATGGCAGTGATGGGCACGCCCAAAAGAAGACCATACTTTCATCCTTAACAGATCTAGCTTTATTTGTGTTGCTAGAAGGCTGAATTCCAAGGATGACTGCTGAGCAAGGATGATGTTTAACCTAACAGGCTAGAATCCCAAAGCATAATATTTACAGCAGTCTTCTTGGAGCAGCAATTACCCTCATTAGCCCAGGGCTCTGCCACTTGCCTCCTGCGCTTCAAAACAAAACAAAAAGCTCTCCAGCAAGGGAACTGCAGGATGCATCAGCCTAGAAAGGATAATAGTGCTCATCAAAGCCCTAAAAGATTATATTACTAGCCTCAGCGATACCCTTGTTGTTAAAGAGGGTGTGGGGGGGGCGGGGAGACTGAAGGTAAATGGAGATGTTAACTTGTCCAGTCTCTTCAGACTGGTGGCTGCTGACAGCCGAGTTAAAAGAAAAGAACAGAGAGATGGATGATGCCAGAGAGGTGTCTCCAATGGCATTTTCACTTAAGGCCTGTCCTAACCGTGTAAATGTCAGACAGGAAAGCCTGCACAATATTCTATACACCACCAAATCATGGGGTTGCCATGTGTATCTCGGTAGCCACGAGATTCTTTGGTTCCAAAGCAAACACAACATCTACTCCGCCCTTGTCGAGATAAGCTTTCTGGGCCTCTGAGTTGCACAAAGTGGGATTTCAAGGGGTCTGAGGGGGTGTGGGGAGACGGCTCTGCTGGATTCTTATTTGAAATGTCTTTTAGGAAAGTTCAGTGAGTTAGAATTCTTTAGGGTCTAGACATTAGGGAAACGATAAAGGTAAAAGAGGGTAAGCCACATTTCTATGGAAACAAGAAGTGGCAGGAATCCCAAGAAAATGGCTGCCCGTGTTGTGAATGGAGTCTATTCCCTCAGAGAGTGTTTACTCTGGGCTTGGTTATATAAATAGCTACTGCTGTTTTAAGATTTTTTCTTCTTTCCTGTGAAAGGATTCCACAGGCCAAGAATAAAATAAACAAAGCTGTGGGCTTCAGGCCTCTGTTTTTATTTTCTTCTTCAGATAGCACATTGGTTCTCTTACCATTTGGGATTACTCCAGATTCCCAGTGTCTATTATCCGCCTCTTTGTTTACACGATTAAGCCACATTTTAAAGCCCCATAAAAACAGACACATTTTATCATGACTTGCTTAAGGATTTTCAAAATCGTTCCTCTAATAAATGCTAAATTCCCAATGCGGATAATTATTCCTTGTGGATTAAAAGTCAAATAAACAAGGATCAAGGACCCATTTATAGTAAATCTCATCTTGGAGAGAGCCGTGAAGCGTAGCCATGATCAGTCCATGCACATCCCATCTCCCTTCCAGATTAATACCACAATGGTTATTGGAGGGTTGATTATGCCATTGTTGATGGATGTGGGTCTAGAACGGCCTGTGCAGTCAGTGGTCCGCATGGAGTGGGAAAGCCCTGGAGAGCTAGATATGGAAAGCCCAGGAGAGCTAGGTAGAAGGCATGCAAACCTTTGGCAAATAGCCAAGATTGCTATGTTATCTGGCCTGGCTAGGATGATCCCCTCCTGTTTCTTAGCAAGGCAATCTTCCCTTAAGCATTCAGGGAACAGCCAGTGTATACATCAGTGGTGGAAAGTGCCATCAAGTCACAGATGTCTTATGGCAACCCCACAGGGCCTTCAAGGCAAGAGACGAACAGAGACGCTTTGCCATTGCCTGTCTCTGCATAGCAACCTTGGACTTCTTTGGTGGTCTCCCATTAGGGCTGCCAAGTCAGCCCGGGGGGCGGGGGATTCCCCGCTACAGGGGTTCCCAATCTGCCGGCCAACATTCGGCCGGCGGGGGAAACCCCGCCCCCGAAGTTGTCCAACCTGGACGACTTCCCTCACGTAATGACGTCACCCGGAAATGACGTCAGCACGTTGGGGGGCGTTGCCAGGGCGACGCTCTGGCAATCGCCCCAAAACTCTATGATACCACAGAGTTTTGGGGCGATTGCCAGAGCGTCGCCCTGGCAACGCCCCCAACGTGCTGACGTCACCGATGAAGCTCCCGGCTGGCAGAGGACTCCCCCCTGCCGGTAAGCTCGAGGGACTTGGCAACCCTATCTCCCATCCAACTACTAACCAGGGTCAACCCTACTTAGCTTCTGAGTAGGGTTGCCAAGTCTGGGTTGGAAAATACCTGGAGACTTTGGTGGGCGGATCCAGGAGAGGGCAGGGTTTGGGGAGGAGAGAAGCCTCAGCATGGTACAGTGCCATAGAGTCCACCCTTCAAAGCAGCCATTTTCTCCAGGTGAGCTGATCTCTCTCAGCTGGAGATCAGTTGTAAAAGCGGGGGATCCCCAGGCCCTACCTGGAGGCTGGCAACCCTACTTCTGAGATCTGATGAGAGTGGGCTATCTTGGGCCATCCAGGTCAGAGTATATTATATACATTACCATGTTTGAAACAGTTGCACATGTTCCACAGTCAGTCCGTGGCATCTCTGCTAGCAGGTACCAGGAAAGACCTTCCTCTAACTGGGACCTTGAAGAGACTGTGCTGAGGGACCAACCGTCTGCCTCAGTATAAGGCCCTTCCTTATGTCCTAGGCAGCTCCTGCCAACCTAGCAGTTTGAAAGCGAGAAATTGCAAGTAGATAAATAGGTACCGCTTTGGTGGGAAGGTAACAGCGTTCCGTGCTCCTCAGCATCTAGTCATGCCGGCCACATAGGGTTGCCAGCCTCCTTTCAGTGCTCTCCTAAGCAGAGTCACACCCTTCTAAATTAAGCCCATCGATTTAGAAGGGTGTAACACTTTAGGACTGCACTGTTCATGTGCATGTTGGTATTCAGGCATTCCATGTGCTTGGTTGTTGTTTTTAAATGATGCTCCAGGCTGGGCTGGGCCCACACACACATTTGGGGCCTTCCCTACCTTGACAAGAGAGCACAGGCCAGCAGTGACTGAAGTCTGTCGCTTTAGAGAGAACAATTTATTTACAGGCCTGTGTAATGAAAAGGAAGCTGCTTGGACCAGCCTCTGCTCTAGAGGGGGAGAGACTTTTATCACTCCCCCATCATCACAACAAGTCCTTGTCAGGCCCCATGTTGACAATCTGATCAAAGCTGCCAGAGGGAAAATCAATGAATATCAAAGCCTGCCACTCAGACATGCAGGAGTCTCACCAGGCCGGGAGTGGTGCGCACTCTGGGGCTATTCTTGCAGCTACAGCCGCCTAGTCTCCAGGCTGGCCAAAGTCTGTCACCAGCAGCAGAGCCCATTTTAATCTTTACCAGTTTCAAAGGGTAAAGGGCCAGCATTTGCTTGCTCTTGAGCCATCTTTCAAGACTGCTCTTCTAAGCCCCTGATTTCCACATGCCGTTGCCATGCTGAGATTCTGTGCTGATAGGCCAGTATTTCTAATACCAGACTGTAGATATACAACGGCAACAGCTATATTTTATTTTTTTAAAAAACCCAACTTTAAAAAAACTTGAAGAAAGCTTTCAAGTTCCCCAGAACTCCTATCCAGACCAGCTGCTAAACAAAATAGTGCTCTCCTCCAGCGGAGGGGGTAGAAATAATTGTTACTGGACATTAGGGCTGCCAGCCTCCAGGTGATGGCTGGAGATCTCCAGTTATTACAATTGATCTCCAGGCGACAGAGATCAGTTCACTGGGAGAAAATGGCTGCTTTGTAAGTTGGACTCTACGGCATCATCATCCAAACCCCACCCCCTTCAGGTTCCACCCCCATAATCTCCAGGTATTTCCCATCTCAGAGCTGGCAACCATACTGGACATGGGGGGAAAATTTAAATTGTCATTTTGAAATACTCTTACATGGAATGGATGTAAAGCAGATAGGATGCAAAGCAACTCTGTTACATTTCTATGTTCCAAGGTTGAATACAGAGTGATTTCAACGGTTCCATCTCTGTTAAAATGATTGTGCACATGCCCATCTTGGCATACTAGCTAGCATTGATTCGCACAACCTGTCTGAGTGGGGGACTTATTTTTCAGCCTGGTCAGACTTCCTTTTTTTAAATTACACAAGCTGAAAATGTCCATATGCATTGCATCGACATATAGACATTTTATGGGCACGTTTATTTGTGATAAACTGTTGGTTCCCTCATGTAATCCATCAAAGACCTGCTTTACGCACGAAGCAGAATGAGAGGGTGAGATGCTAGAATGGTTTCCTCCTGATCTGTTAATTTTTTTACTTGTAGATTTTTTAAATACAGGGAAGCATCATAAATGTGATTCTTTCCCCTCGCCGTCTGAAACAGGACATCCCATTCCACCAACTTAAAAGTCTATCACCTCCTTCTGCTGCAAGTGTAGAACAGACCTGACACATCTTTTCATATCTGTGGCAATTTGGTATGCATTATCACTTTGCCATGGCCTCATTCAATGTGTGGGCTGCACATACCTCAAGTCAGCCCAGGTAGTGGTTGTGTGAATTGTCCCTTACACATGGGGATCTTTGCAGTGTTCCTTGCCAACTAACTCAAGAACAAAGTTACCACCAACAGTCAGTCCAAAGAACAGTATCAATGTCCTACTTACTTTGGGCACAACCTACTGGGAGAGTCTTTTGTGCAAGCGACATTAAAAGGAATGGGAGTAGCGCAAGAATACGGACACTTTGTGTTCTGCACAAGGCCTATTCATTCCAAGGGAACTTACACATAAGACTATTCCCAATGGGCTCAGCTCTTTGTCTTCATCAGACCTCCAGGACCAACATGTCAATACCAGCCTTCTAACGACGGGCACATACTTACTGCTCTTGAACACGACCCAGATGGAGTTTCTCTCACATGCCCAGCACATTAAAAAGTATGTACACACACTTGCAAGATATTGCTGGCAGGCCTTAACTATTACATCTGCAGTCCTGAATACCCTTGAACTGGGGTGAAAATTCTGAATAGGCTTTCAGTACGGAGGTAGGATTATTCATAAATATATCATTGTGAGCAAAGCCCTCTTGCCTGGCCCCATTGTTCCACAACAAAGCCCCGAGAATCCAATGGCTCAATAAATGAATAACTTTTATCTGGTTGGTAATACCAGTACATGCACACTGGCTTAATGTTCCCCTACCCTTTAAGAAAGAAAAGAGGCTCAGATATCGCCCAAAGCATTTACATCACCTAAGAGGGTCCGATTTGCATGAGAATAACCTCTTTGGGGGGAATTACTGCTTAATTAAAGAACAGCAGTCACTTTAATTAGCATGTCTCCATGCTCCCTGGTACTTTGCATGGATTCAAATGAGCTGCTCATTAGGCACTGGCATTGATACAAGCTACACCCTTTGGCCGTGATCTAACTAAATTAACATCAGGGGACAAACCACTTCATGGTTCAGAAGGGATGATAGACAGCTTGTTTCTTCATGGCTATTGCGCACCCTCTGTGCCAGAGATAGCTCATTCCCAGAAGGGCATTTGGATAAAAATGCATGGTTTTGAAGCAATTTTCTAAGTAGCTGTTCTTGAGGGTTTTATTTAAAAAAAAATTTAAGAAGTCTCTCTTACACAGAAGTTTCCCAGGCTGCTAGTGCAGAGCAAGAACACACAAAACTGTGCAGGTCTTCCCTATGTGTAACTTGTATCATCATTACATCCACTGCAGTATTTCATAGATAGACTATTACACATCTCGGAAAACACTGTTCCTCCCCTTGTCTTTTGTATGCATTAACTTGGCGATTGTCTGTCTTCTGCTGATGAAAAGCCACAAAGGCATTTGACCTGTAGTTAAAGATATGTCATAGCGGTGGTGGAAAGTGCCATCAGGTGGCAGCCGACCTACAGTGACCCTGTACGGTTTTCAAGGCAAGAGACCTTCGGAGGTGGCTTGCCATGGCCTGCCTCTTCCTAGTAACCATAGACTGCCTTGGTGGTCTCCCATCCAAAGAGTAACCAGGGCCACCCCTGCTTAGTTTCTGAGATCTGATGAGATCAGACTAGCCTGGACCATGCAGGTCAGGGTGATTACAGATATACAAGTCAGAAAACATAGGCTTAAAGCTGATGCAGCACGACCATATGAACCTGCCTCATACTAAACCAGATCATTGGTATAATCATGGTCAGTATTGCCTGTTCTGACTGGCAGTGGCTTTCCAGGCTTGGGCTGCCAAGTCCCCCCGGGGGACGAGGATTTCCCCGCTAAATGGGTCCCCAATCTGCAGGTCTGGATTTGGCCGGCGGAGGGAACCCCACCCCCAAAGTGGCCACATCATGCTGATGTGCCCGGCGTGATGACGTTGCCGGAAGTGATGTCATCATGCCAGGCACGTCGCAGGGCGACACTCTAGCAATCGCCCTGAAAACTCTATGGTACCATGAGGGTCCCGGTCCGGGAGCGGGACTCCCCCACTCGGACACATAAGTGACTTGGCAACCCTATTCCAAGCTCTTAGGTAGAGCTCTTTCACATCACCTACTACCTGACCTTTTAAACTGTAAATATTGGGGATATAATCTGGGACTTTCTGTATGCCTTGAAGAATTATAATGCTAGCAACTCACCTTCATGAACATTTTAACATGGCAGCCCACAAAAGCAAAAATAGGGACAAAACAGGGACAGCAGACTATCTGACAGCTGGAGCACATATCATCATCATTTCAAACCCACAACCTAACATTGTTAGGTTCTGTACAATAAATTAAAAAATGAAAAGGCGGAGCTACAACTAATTTGCATTGCTGAGTCACCATTATTGGCTGAAATGCTCAAGGGCAGGATGTAAGTCTTTTAATTCACTGGAAAGCAAGTTGCTCTGCTTTGCATGCAGAAGGCACCAGATGCAATCCCTGGCATAATCAGTTAAAGGATCTTGGGTTGTAAACGCTGTGAAAGATCTTTGTCTGCCTGAGATCCTAGAGACCTGCTGGCAGAGAAGGAAATGCTGAGCAAGATGGTCTGAATTACAGTAAAGCAGATTTGTATTATGTTGGAGCAAAGGCCTGATAGACCAAAGGCCCAGACAAAGCATGTTCCCTTTAGGGGCAAACCAGGTTTGCCGGGTCTCCTGCTAAAGCAAGAGATCTCCCAGCAACCTGTAGGAAACTTGGGGGAAATGGAAGTGGGGCACTGACATCATGACATGGGATACATGCTAGGATTTACATAAAACTTATTGTTTTTGCATAGAGTTAGCTGTGGCCTGGCTAAGGTCCTGTTCAGACAGGCAACTAATCCCGCCATTGGCCCGGCTCTAATTTGATCTCAATCTTTTTTATCCAGTGTTGCACGACCAAACAGCTCCCCCGTGAACCACCTCCACAGTGGATTGTCTAGACGGCGTCCACTTGAAGGAGCTGCGCAGTTGTTGTTGTTTTTAATTCTGTTTGCACATGCACATATGTGCCTCACCGTCTACTTGTTTTTCTGTGCATGCGCGGACTTGAATGTTAAAAACACCGCCAATGGTACCTTCCTCTAGGTACCATTTCAATTAACAAAGTTCATAAGTTTCACAGGCCCTTCAGAAACATGAAATTGTCCGGAACGTTTGAGCAGAGCTCTGCGACTGTCGCACATTCACACGTTTATGCGCATACCGCTAAATTTTTTTAAAAAATGGTGGCCATTCGGGATGGTGTGGAGCCAGACCATCCCCACGGGTTGATTGTGTGCTGGAACAACCAGACAGGGGAAAGTCCACCATCGTTTTAGACCGGACTTTCAGTAGTATCTTTAAAGTACGGCTCCCTGGTGGGGATCGATGGGCTGATCACGGCAGCAGCACGTTCCCTGTATGTCGCTGCCTGGATTTGCCCTTTGAATCCACGAGGCCCTCATGCCTGGATTGGATCAAAAGAGCCATCTGATCGTGACCTAAGCCAAACTGAGGCTGGATCTCTTTAGGGGTAGTACTGATGGAAGGTGGGTTGCTGTGCCTGGCAACTGACAACAGTTTGTGGGGTGACACACGAGGGGGCACTGGCATGCATGACCATGATGTCGTTTCCAGGGAGAACTGAAAGTGATATCATGATGTTTTAAGAAATGCTGGAAACTCTGTGGCAAAACCATAGAGTGTCTGGTGATTACTAGAACAATGTGGTCAGGTTTCCTCATAAGTAATATGCTATGCACAAAGTTGTCTCCGCCCATTGCTGCTAGGACAACAAAGGTTGCTGCCAGGAGATGGCTCACCGTAGAGGGAGACCTGGCAACCCAATGTGGAGGGCAGAGTTTGGGCATGGTAAGGCACTCAGTGGGGATGTGATGTCATAGATTCCACCCTCTGGATAGTCAGGGGAACAGTTCCCTGTAGTTTGGAGATCAGTTCTAATTCTGGGAGGACTCAACCCTGGTGATTGAAACCCTAGCAGTAGAAATTTCCAAAGGCATAGATGTGCACCATCTGGTTTTGGAAACTGAATAAAAATGCTTAAAAGCAGGAGAAACAAGACAAGGCAAAATTCTAAAGTGGCTACTGAAATATTGAAGTGCCAATCTATATATTTTTTTCGGGGGGGGGGGAATCAGAAATAGGACACAAATGACAACAGGTTTAGAGTCAGTATGGTGTAGTAGCAGTCAGAGCTCTGGGAGGTTTGAACCCCCACTTTGTCATGAAAGCTTGCTGGGGAGGGGGAGCGGGAATTTGGGCTAGTCACTCTTAGCTTGACCTACCCCACAGTGCTGCTGAATGGTAAAAGCACTGCCAGTGGCACCTTTCTCTAGGTACCATTTGTTAACAAAGTTCATACATTTCATCGGCCATTCAAAAACATAAAATCATCCGGAATGTTTGAGCAGACCCCTGTAGCTGTTGCATGTTTACGCATTTGTGCGCATATCGCTAAGGATTTTTTTAAATGGCAGCCGTTCGGGATGGTTTGGAGTGAGACCATCCTGACAGGCTGATCGCACGCTGGAACGATCAGACGGGGGAAAGTCCACCATTGGCCTGTCGTCAAGCTTTAGACTGGAATTTCACCGGTATCTTTAAAGTACAGCTCCCTGGCAGGGATTGATGGACTGATCACGGAAGTGGCACCTTTCCCATATGTCACTGTCTGGACATTCCCTTTAAATCCGCCAGGTACTGGTGCCTGGGTCGGATCTAAAGAGCCGTTTGATTGCGACCTGAGTCCGCTGCAGCAAAGATCAACAGGAGTCCTGTAATATCTGAAGCAGGAAGATCTAGTCCAGGAGTCCCCCAACTTTTTTTGAGCCTGTGAGAACCTTTTGAACTCTAACACCATATGGTGGGCGCAGCCATGAAATGGCTGCCATGGGAGGTGAAGTGAACCACAAAATGGCGGGGAGTGAGGGCCACACATGACTCTAACAACTCTTCAACACTTCAGGCAGAAGCTCTGTTTAACAGGATGCCTTTTAAAATAAACATTATTTTCTGGTATCCACACAGCTCACCCTCATTCATGCTGTATAGCTCTGTGGTGGCAGTAGCTGCTGCTGAGGCAACTTTTTAAAAAGCTGCAGAGCCAATAAGATCTCCAATATAGTGTAGTGATATAGTGATGGGGACATGAATAAACAGCTTTAAAAGGGGATTAGACAGATTTATGGAGGATTGGCCTATCAGTGGCTACTAGCCATGGAGACTGAGGGGAACCTACCCTGTTCAGAGGCAGTCACCCTCTGAACCCCAGAGCCAGGAGGCAACATCGGGGGAAGGCCTCGGTCTCTATGCCCTGTTACTGGCCACCTAGGGGAACTGGTTGGCTACCGTGTCAGACAGGATACTGGACTAGATGGACTACTGATCTGATCGAGCAGGGCTCTTCCGATGCTCTTATGTTCCTAATGGCTAATCAGAAGCCTTGCTGGGCAAAAGCCCCATCTGGCCCTGCCCACTTCCTAAAAACACTTGGCAAATACATCCGGGCCAAGAGTTTTGCAGCCAGCATCCTCTCTTCACTCGCTGTGACTGAATCTCCAAACATGCCCCACCTGATGGTCTTGCCATTCACAATCCTCTTATTGTGCCACACTTCAGAAGTGGAGATTCCCACCTGGGGGGAAGTTAATGGGAGGAGGGACTCAGCTTTGAGAAGCTTATAAAGAGAATTAAGCAACATCCTTGAAAGCTCCCTTTAAAACGAGTCCTTTTCTTTGTTCCTCTTTGTCCGACTTGCTCACGGGTAGTCTAAATGGGGATGAAGCAATGTTTTATCAATTAGGTGACATCAAACACAATGCTGATATCAGAAGCCAGACAACATGCAAATGAAAAATACACTCAGCTGTTAGAGGAGTGAAATGGCAGCTCCAGGATCCACAGGAAACTGGCGTGGCACCATGGGCTTTTTTTTTTTTTTTAAACTGCACTCCTCAATTACTTTGCTTGCTTTCATCTCCAGCTGTGTTTCTCAACACACAATGCAATGCCTATGAAAAGAAGGTCTGTGCTACATTCAGTGAGTGTTAGCAAGAGTGCTGCTTTGAATCCCACAGAGAAATCAGTTGCAAATTCCACCCATCTGGATCCAGGGAACACTTCTCTTCCACACCGGAACCCCAGACTTCCATGATCGTACATACACATTTGTTGTGCAGGTATATTATCCATCCTCAGCTTGAAAAGCAATATGACATTTTTATAACTTAAGAACGCACACACACAACACAATGAATACATTGAGAGCCAGTTTGGTGTAGTGGTTAAGTGCGCGGACTCTAATCTGGGAGAACCGGGTTTGATTCCCCAATCCTCCACTTGCACCTGCTGGATAACCTTGGGCAAGCCATAGCTCTGTACCAGCTGTTCTCTCAAGGACAGCTTGGGAAAGAGCTCTCTCAGCCCCACCTACCTCACAGGGTGTCTGTTGTGGGGAGGGGACAGAAAGGAGTTTGTTAGCCGTTCTACGACTCTTAAGTGAGTGAAGGGCAGGATATAAATCCAATCTCTTCTTCTTCTTCTTCTTCTACATATTGTGCATGCTCCAAAGGGGTGGCCATGTTTGTTGTAACAAAAATGTAAAGGGTGCCTTGTGGGATCTTAGAAGCTAATAGCGTCATCATCATTATATCATCATCTTTATACAATCAATCAATAATTCAGCCCTCCCTCCCACATCTGCTTTTTAAGATCAAATACACCTTGTAAAGTCTAATTGAGCATCTCCGAGCTTCCATGTATTTAGTGCATGTAGCCAGGGTGGCTCAATGGTTAAGACACTGAATTGCAGACTGGAAGGTCGGTAGTTCAGTGGTTCAAGACTCGAGTGAGTTCCTGTCTCTGGTCCCAGCTCCTGCCAATCTAGCAGTCTGAAAGCAAGAAATTGCAAGTAGATAAACAGGTACCGCTTTGGTGGGAAGGTAACAGCATTCCATGCACCTCGGCATCTAGTCATGCTGGCAACATGACCACGGAGACGTCTTTGGACAGTGCTGGCTCTTTGGCTTGGAAACGCAGATGAACACCGCAACCCTAGAGTTGGATTCAATTGGATTTCGAGCAAGGGAAACCTTTACCTTTACTAGCCGAGGAGGACGCCAGCATCTTAAGGCTCCATCATTCTTCTGACTTTGCTCAAGTTTTATATCTTGCTCCTTGAACTTTGGGGACTTTTCCCCTCCCCTCATTCCAGCACATGGGTTAATGAGGAGAAAGTCCCCAGTGGGGCACAAGCGAGAGGCAGGTGCAGACCTGAGGTCAGGTGTGTGGAAAGGCTGCAGGGTAACCAGGAGATTTACAGGCTGCCAGTCCCAGTCCACCTGACCTTTGCAAGGCATGAATCAAGGCAGAAAAGAAGCAGATCAAACCACTTTTTAGTTCCTCTACCCATGACAGAATATTGGCCTCTCAGTTACACTCTGGCCATCACAATCCACGCAGGACTGCTTCTCCCGCTATGCTCTATCACAATAGCCTTGCACTTGTCAGCAAGGGCTTCTGAGGGTGCCAGCCTGCAAACTGTCCCACACCTCAAATATAACTTGTTATTATACTATCCCAAACACACCTGAACTATCATGACTTAATATGTGGGACAATTCAGAACTTCCTAAAATACGTCAGCAATTAATCACTATCCTACTCACTGCTGCTGAATGCATCATAGCTCAGAATTGGAAAAGTCCATCTTTACCGACTATAGAAAACTGGTACTTAGAAGTCTGGAGATTTTTTTTTAATGGGCAAAACTGCAGATTCTGTTTCCCAATCTGAACCTCAACTTAGTCTTTCTAATCGAACAGAAAAAATGGTTTCCCTTTTTGGACTTCACAGCTTAAGATTTGAAGTAAAAAATTATGGTCTGGAACACTGGTATCACTATATATTGTCTCTTCTCTGAAGTGATAGGGAAGAGGCGTCCTCAAACCACGTTCTCCTGCATTCCCATTTCATTTTTAGTTCTTAAGGTGTGTTTGTATGATTTATTGTTTAAAGGTTGTTTAAAGACTATTGTATTAAGGTTCTATTGGTGTAATACTGTATTTTGTTATAGCTAATTGATATTATGATTGTTATGTTTTTAACCAGGGGTCATTTAATAGAAAAAGAGGTGCAGGAGCTCATTAGCATAACTCATTAGCATAACTTATTTGCATATGCTGCACCACCTGACATCACTGGAAGTATGTCAGAAGGCAAGGAAAAAAGGAGAGAGAGAGAGAGAGAGAGAGAGAGAGAGAAAGAAAGAAAGAAAGAAAGAAAGAAAGAAAGAAAGAAAGAAAGAAAGAAAGAAAGAAAGAAAGAAAGAAAGAAAGAACTGGCAGAGAGAGGATAGCTACTAATCCAAGCCTCAGAAATACCACTATTCTGGGAGGAGAGCTTCATGGTTGGCTGAAGCCTTCAGAAGGCTCGTCGGAGGAACCAGGACCTTTCCAGGGGGCGGGGTCATTTTGCTGCAGCCATGACACAAGCAGGCATTCCTCTGCCGGGGGGGGGGGGCTGGCACCAACTCCTGGAGCTGAGCTCCTGCTTAAAATGACCCGTTTTTAACAATTTTCAATAAAAATTATTACTTTTTTCAAAAAAGCAACAAGTGCCCGCACACAGGCCTTCTCCATTGTCGCCCCCCCACCTTGTGGAATGATCTGCCTGAGGAGGCCAGGAAGGCTCCCACTCTCCTGGGTTTCCACAAAGTATGCAAAACTAACAGAATTATTCAAAGAGGTTTTTCTGCATAGGTGATATTGTTGCCTTGTGCAAACTGGTTTGCAAATTTACTTGGATAAATGATTAGGGACTGCAGGCTATTCTGCTGTGTACAGCTTACTGTAAGTAGGGTCCTAGTATGTAATTTCTGTACTACTTAAATGTGTCATGTTAATACTGATGCTATGCTCCAGTTCTTTCTGGCTGGTCCCAGGTTTCTGCAATCCTAATGCATTGTTTACTGAATGTCCCGCTTTGTTGATTGTATTGACTCATCGTGTTTGAGAAAGTCAGACTATGAACAATGTACATAAAAATAAAATGAAATAATACTGGGAGATCGGTGATCAGATCTTTCCCAGAAAGTGGATCTTGCTTTGCTATTAGAGACTGAAGTGACAAAGGAAATTCAAGTCTCTGTTTAAGTCAGGATGGCATGTGGTGTTTAATTTCTTGAGTTTTAATTCAGCATTTTCATGTTGCATACTCCCTTTCTTAAGTTTTCTGTGTGTGTGTGCAGAATAATGACTTTCAGGTCCATAATAGCACATCCAGGGAGATCAAAATGTTCAGCCAATGGTTTCTGAATGTTATGATTTCTTATGTCTGAATTGTGTTCATTGTCCAGTAGACAGTAGAAGGGCATTATTGGCTCATGATGTGCAAACAGATGATGTTCTAGGTCTTGTAACAGTAGTGTTACCCTAAGGGGTTGTGAGGGTCTCCTGAGGTTGTTGGGGAATTAGCCAGGAAACCCAAACAATGTGAGAGGAGTAATCAAGCAGGATCTCCACCTATATTTAAGGGGATTTCCCCCTCAAAATGAACCAGGCCATGATTAATGAAATGGGATGCCAGACCTCCAGCTATAGTTGGGAACCTCACAGCATCCCGTCTCATTGCCTGCAGGTGCCTCAGGCACAAGTGCAAAGAAATGGGGTGTGGAATGTGTGCCACTGTCACGCTGGTGTGTTTACATCACTTCCAGTGAAAACCAGAAGTGACATGGTGATGTTCTAGCATTTGGCAAAAACTCTATGGTAACCACAGAGTGTTTCCAAAATGCTAGAGCATCTGCCATGATACTTTTGTTTTTTACTGGAAATGATGCAAGTGTGCTAGCACAACACTGACACACCAGGGTCCCCATTTCCTCCCGGGGTTGCTGGCTGTGGCCTGGCAAGCCTACATTACAGTACTGTGTGTAATATATAGCTTTGGTCCTGAGGAAAGGGTTCCATTGTGTGCGGAACATGATATTTCTTTGCTGATCTACGAAACAAAAGGACAGAGATGGATACCTGTGTCGCTGCTCCCGACTTTCTCTGCACCTCAAATAGAGTCCCAAATGTAGATTCACCATTAGAGTTCTGTTCCCCCCCCCCCCCCCAAAGAATCAGAGCAGGATGATCTTTCTTTGTTCTGCCTTTTCGAGTTCAATACTTTATGTTTGCCACAAAAGAAATATTTCTGCATTCCCCTGTGGGACTCAAGGCAGTGAGAGCTGGGGAGCAGGGTACTTTCCAGCTAACCTGGTTTTCATTTCAGGAGGAGACTCTAATTTACTCTGACCTGTGCCCATTCGCTTTCTATTACTGTTCAGAGCCTTTAAACTCCCTTTCAAGCTTCAAAAGGAAAAGTAACCTCAGCCCTCTTCTTCTCCAACCCTTCACAAGGTCACTTTAACCAGTTTGCCGCTGAGATGGATATTAACAGAGCGTAGACAGAGAAAGGCATCCATTGTTTGCAGGACGAGACTGGGCTCCTGAAAAACCGTAAGCAGAGGCAATTTTGCCCACTCCCTGGGACTGGCAGACAAAGGTGAGTTTCCTGATGGGTATGCAAGAAGACCAGGCAGTCTGTCAAAGCAGTCAAGATGAATTAACACACCAAGGTCTTATACCCTCCAACATTTCATGGATGAAAAGAAGGACATGTCTGAAATACCCCTATTCTCATACCAAGGACTGCTACCTCTCGGCCCAAGCCCCATTCAAAAAGCCAAGGAGCAAGTTGTTCTTTAGATTAAGGGGATGCTAGAAAAACAACACTGACCTATAGTCTATCATCTACGGTTCAAAATGAGCTCCACCAGCTTGTGAAATGTGGCTTGTGTGGTGTCTTAATGTCCGGATGACATGCCTGCACATTAGGGAGGGGCTGTGGCTCAGTGGAGGAACATCTTCTTGGCATGCAGAAGATCCCGGGCTAAAACCCCAGCATCTCCAGTTAAAAGGACCAGGCTGTGGGTCCAGGCAAGGTAAGACCTGGCAAATCCATGTCCCTTTTCAAAACCTAAAACCAGCAAGAGAAAAAGTAGCTGCTGTACCTGTCAGCCCATTCTTTTCTAGAGTTGCCGGTTTCCAGGTTGTGATGAGAGATCTCCTGGAATTACAGGTGGTCTCCAGGTTACAGAGATCAGCCCCCCTGGAGAAAATTGCTACTAGAGGGTGGACTCTGGGGCATTATACCCAAGCCCCGCCCTCCCTGGGCTCCACCCCCAACATCTCCAGGGATTTCTCAATCCAGAACTAGTAACCCTTTCCCCCTGTTTATCTGCTATTGGAATAAATTGCTTGCCACAGGAAGTGGGGGGGCAAAGAGGTGGTTTGAAGAAACAGGACAGGAGTCACCCTGGTTTTACCTTCTTTAGCCCTTAAAGGGGCAGACATAACCTCCGGTTTGGGAGATGCCAAGATCTTGTCTGGCAGTGTTCTATTGGAATTTTTCATCTGAATTTACGCAGAACTGTTCCCCGCTTCACCATGATTTCACATATAAATAGTGAATTTAACTGGAACTGAGCTATGTTATAAAAATAAGCAATCCTTTAGCTGGAGTTGTTAGAGATTAAAGCTGAGATTAATTTTTTTTTTGCACACAAAACATACAGTCTACCACTGAGCCACAACCCTCTCGCAAATGAGAAGATAAGAAATCAGCTCTTTATCTCTAGGGTAAACACTGTTTTTTGGCACATCAGAAGATATAATACAGGATATCTAATTGTAATGTATACCTCAGAATTCTTTCCATTACAGTTTTGCTTTCTCCTAATGCTCCTCTTTTTAATGGACATATTCACAACAGATGATATAAATCTCCCTTCCTTTTTCAGCATTTCCAGCACTTCAGACTATAATTCATATTTTGTTTAGTTTAATATAGGAGGAGTGATATGTCATCAAGATAGCATCTTAAAACATTTTCCTCTTGTATCCATGGTCAAAGACCATGTATCCACAGTATCTCCTTTCCAGAGATAATTCCCACACGTATTATAGGAATATTATCTCCAGCATCTTGAGACCATTTTAACTATATATTCTTAAAACTCAGATGGCTTAAAACTCACCTGAAGGATCTTTGACAAAATACATTTCTTTTAACCAAACTTGGTTGTTAAATTTCTTAAATAGGCAGTTTCTCTTAGGAAAAATGCTCTGATCTGTCAATATTCTAATCTTCACGGGAAAGCAGCCATGGTTTGCAGAGAAAGACTAAGCATGCTTTGTTGTACCAGACATACAGAAGATTCTTGATAGCTCCCAGTTCCATTCATTTGTAACAGCTGGAATGATATGAGATTGCTGACTCGTTACTGTGAGTGAGCCTGTCATTATTTTGCTTGAAACAACCCCATCAGGAATCAAGGATTTTCACAAATGTCTTGGTTTTGGCAGTGCTTTTGAGCACCAAGGGAGAAGAGATGCGTGAAGGGTGAAAGAGAGTAGGGCCAGGAAAAATGAATTGGGGGGAGACAAGCACCTCTAGAGAGGGACCCTGGTGACAGAATTAATTGCCACCAATATCTCCCACAGATTGTTATGGTGTTTGTTGAATGGGCCGTTCACTTGCAGGGATGGTGCAGGGACCAGTGCGTGAAAAACAGCAGTTAGAGGTTTTTGAAGACACCGAGGCAGAAGAAGTAAAGAGAGGGAGAACTGTGAGCTGGCTGAAGGGAAAGCACCTTAGGGCAGGGGTGGCCAACCTTGCTTAACGTAAGAGCCACATAGAATAAACGTAAGAGCCACATACAGATATCTGAGAGCCGCAAGACAGGAACAAATATCACACACCTGTTTTTATTTTTAAAAATATGCACATTTGCTTTTTATTAACGTTAAATGGGACTGCCAAAAATAAAAACAAACGAGGAAAACCGGTTATTGATAATGATATTACTTGTTTGCTAATGATATTGAGAGAGAGAAAAAGCCAGGAGCCACACAATATGTGTGAAAGAGCCGCATGTGGCTCCCGAGCCACAGGTTGGCCACCCCTGCCTTAGGGTGTGGGGACTCTCTCTGGGGAATCAGATGAAGAAGAAGAGAAGAGATTGGGTTTATACCCTGCCCTTCACTACTTGAAGCACCGGCGTAAACTATGGGGGGGCTCGAGCCACCCCCGAAATTTCCCGGGGGGGACTGAGCCCCCCCTGGGAAAACATTGCGCCTGCCGCCAGCGCCTTGCCGCCGCGCCTCCCAGGCCCTTCCGAGGCTCGCTAGCTGGTGCCTCCCCCCCCCCCCTGGCCATTCCTCCCTCCTTATCTCTCCCTCTTCCTCTTTTAGGGGTGAGGGAGGGAGTGGCCAGGGCGGATGGGGAGGGAAAGGCACCAGCAGCACCGGCTGGTGAGCCTCAGAAGGGCCGCAGAGGCGCGGTGGCTGGCGGTAGGTTTTCCAGGGGGGGCGGAAACATCGTCCCAGCGAGCACGTGCGCTTTGTGCATGCGCTAAAGAGCCCCCGCCCCCCCGGACTTCAGAAAAGTCTACGCCCCTGACTTGAAGGAGTCTCAGAGTGGCTTACAAACTCCTTTCCCTTCCCTTTCCTTCCCCACAACAGACATCCTGTGAGGTAGGTGGGGCTGAGAGAGCTCTTTCCAGAACTGTCCTTGAATAAGAACTGACAGAATTATGGCTTGCCCAAGGTCATCCAGCAGGTGCAAGTGGAGGAATGGGGAATCAAACCCGGTTCTCCAAGATTAGAGTCCACGCACTTAACCACTACACCAAACTGGCATGGTAGATCTGCTGCCTTTGGGAGTGCTTGTTTGCCATCACTTAGGCTCTGCTTGTATAACTGTGAACAAAAGAAGTGTTTCAGAGATACCACCAGAGATGCTCCATGATCTTCATCACTGAGAAGAAACCAAACCAGACAGCACCGGCCCTGGTACATCTTAAAATCAGGGAAAGACAGAGATCTTCTTCAATCATCCTGAGGAAATGATAATCTAATACATGTTCTTTTATTTTCCCACGTGTATTTCATCATCTGTCAGAATTCTGCAGAATATAAGAAATAACTACACACACCCCAAGCCATTTAAGACACCCAAAGTGTTGCTGAATTCAAAGTTGCCAAATGGAGCTTGGCTTACTTGCAGAGACCTGCTGGTTTCTAAAGATTCAAAGCTACCGGGGGGGGGGGGGGGGGACCCTGCCAAATGTGTGCGGAAAATGTGATGAAGGCTTAAGACCTACAAGAGGCAATTTGGTTTTCTATGGTCAGTGTGTGGGACTCTAGGGTCTCTCTAGAGTTGCTTCCCTCCATCCATTCCTTTTCTCCCTGGACCTACAAACTCTGTCACCTTTCCACATATTCTTTCCCCCTTGATGATCAAGATCCCTGCCAAAAAAGTCTCTTACAAAGACCTTTGAGGCTCAGAGGTAAGGAGAAAAGGGACAAGGAAATATCACTGAATGAGCTAATCTCTCTGGCCTCTCAGTTGGGGTGAGGGCTACATTTAAATAAATGAATAAGGGACGATATATATATAAGTGAAGTATTCTCAGGCATGTGCCATTCATTTCTATGGCAGAATACTGTCCTTTTGGATCGCCAAGGTTCCCTGCATAGAATTCCGCATTATCTGAGCAATTAATCAGAAGGTACTCTCAAGGAGGCCTGCAATGGAAAGCAAGTGAGCAGACACTTTTGCCAATCTGTGGGGCTGTGTTCAACCCCCTCCTCCATCTTTTCCCAGACTCTGGCTTGATTTATTAGCCTAGAAATTACCAGCAAGATCAGTTCAGCTGTATCCATTTCTCCCTTTCTTGATCGCTCTTTTAGTTCCTCCTCAGTTAGCAGCCAAGAATCCATTCTCAATTGACGGCTCACTCCTGTCCCAGTCAGTTTTATCCACGCCAAGGCAATATCACCTGCCTCCCCGAAAAGAACCCACTTATCATTTTCTCAGCAGGGAAGGACCAATGCACAGGATGGCTTATTGCAGCTGCTTTTAAAAATCCCATTTCCCATACTGTCTCAAATGCCCTGACTGCCATGTGTAGAAACCACAGTTCTGTAGGCTGATGGAAACGTGACTGGTCCGATGTCCTGCAAGACTGAGTGTTAGCGTGTATCACGCTCAGAATAGGGAAGAGCTCCAAGCAAGCATGACTAAGGCTGGGTACAAAGAATTCTGATATTTTTTTTTAATCTAGTCCTTAAGTAAAGCAGTGTGTGTTGAAATCTCAACAGCCAGAGTAGTAAGAGTGCAAGCAGGACATCCGATGGGCAGGAATTAGGATGAACATTTTTCCAGCTTTGCCTGATGTGCTGCTATTAGGAGGTGAAAAAAATTACAATCTCATGGCTAAGAATGACCTCCGATCCACACACTACAGAGCACACAGGCTGGATCTGGAGTCCCCACCCTGTCTAACAGTCAGACATGAGTGGCCGGTTCTCCTCAATTCCCATGCACATGGTGCATGACTCAGATCAGGGCAATAGTATTCATGGAAAAGTCTCCCTTTTGTACTGTTTTTCCAACTTAGAACAGTCACATGTGAACACATATGAAACCGCTTTATACTGAATATATATATATATATATACTGAGTATATATATACATACAGACACAGGTCCATCAAGATCAGTATTGACTACTCAGACTGGCAGCAGCTCTCCAGGATCTCAAGCTGAGATCTTTCACATCGCCTGCCGCCTGGACCTTTTAACTGCTAAATCTTCAACAAAGACCCTTTTTTGCGATGGAGGAAGACTTCCTCTACTGGGGTGGCAGAAAGGTAGGATTACTAGGTTGGATCAACTGGGCAGCAGGGAAGGGGAGGGACTTTCCAGGGCTGGGGGGGAGCATGACATGCACACGTCAATGACATCATGAGGAAGTGACGTCATCGTGCTAGTGAAGTCATGCAGCAAAATATTAGAGTGTCACCATGCAGTGTCACAGATGTGATGACGTCACTTCGATGTGATGTCATTACATCACGTTTGGTGGTGGGATTTCCCCCCGCTGGCCAGTGGCAGAGAAGAGGCCTGAAAATCAGGGGATCCCCCACCCCCACCTGGGGAATGGCATCCCCACAGAAAGGAGTTGTAGTAGGATCCAACCAATCGTTGTTCTATAACAGGTTATCGACAGGTTCAAATATACCTGCCATGAATGACATACTGCACATTGACACTAGAGTTTATGTATCTTCCCACTCCAAGATTTAACTTCCCAAAAAACTGTGGGAAGGTACTGAATTCTGAAGAATGACGTCAGAAAATCACCCTAACAAAATTGTACCGAGGCAAAAACGGGCAAAATTGGGACAGTGAGTTACTGGGAACACTTGTAATGGAGTGACAGTTTACTTCCTCAGTTCTGGGGAGTAAACTGTCGTTCCACTACACATAGCAAAAGGGTATACTGGAGACACCCTGGACCAAAATGTTCAGGAGGTCATTTTTTAAAAGCCGATAGAACCCTAGTAGAATGGAACAGCTGAGAAGGTTGCTTTGTAAGAGAGAGGACTGCAGCCTCTTGCAATGCTTATTGCACATATCACCTTCCTTTTACTGCACTGTATTCTACTTAAATAACTAGGGTTGCCTTGTCAGCTCCTGGTTGGTAAATACCTGGAGATGTTTTGGGGTGGAGCCTGAGGAGGGCGGGGTTTGGTGAGGGGAGGTGCTTCCATGGGATAGAATGCTATAGTGCCTACCTTCCAAAGTGGCCGTTTTCTCTGGGTGAACTGATCTCTACTGCCTGGAGATCAGTTGTAATCAGTGTTCCCTCTAAACTGAGTTAGTGTGAGCTAGCTCACAGGTTTTTAGCCTCCAGCTTACACATTTTTGTCTTAGCTCAGGAAGGATGGCTTCAGAGCAAACTAAATTATGCAGTAGCCAAATCGCTCGCTCACCACTTTAATGCCAGTGGCTCACAAAGTGGAATTTTTGCTCACAAGACTCCTCAGCTTAGAGGGAACATTGGTTGTAATCCCAAGAGATCAACAGCCACCACCTGGAGGTTGGTGACCCTAGTCATAACCCACTTGCTGCATCACAGCATGTCAGGCCTAGACAGTTCTGTTATTATCGCTGCTTGCCCTGTTTTCCAGTTCCATAACCTTCATCCTGTAGCATTGTTTACTGGAAGCTCTTGCTGTCTGATGGAACTGTTTTTTTTTTTAAAAAATCATCTGCCTTGAAGTAAATAAACAGGGAAAGGCTCCAGGAAACAGGGATTAATCCTGGGGAATTAAGTGATATTGAAGACACAAGCGTAAGCTGTGCTGTGTTTTCCCGGACACTTAGCAATACTAGTGGTGTGCTGATCAGGTTTTGGAGTCCTGTGCTCAGCAGAAGCAACATCAAGTATGTAAATATGCATATAACAGGGTTGCCATCCGACTAGGGGGGAAACCCCCAACACGTGCTCTTTATAGGAGTCAGCATTTGGGGGGGGGCAATGTGCAGGCGGGCGAAGCATTGTGTGGAGTGGAGATAAACGTTATTGCCCATGCTAATCTCTGCTTATGGAACTGCTGTCATAAGAACTGCTACAGAGGCCAGTTGGAAAGTTGGTAACCCGAAGCACCGGGGGTCAACATGGAGATTTAGCAACTATATTTAACACCAGTAAGCTGTAAAACCGAGCCCCCCTTACATTGATGGATTCCAGAGCTTGCTACAGGCAAAGCATGGAACTGAAAGGCACTGTAACAAATCACTCCTCCTTTTTAGTACCAGTCATTATGGCCTCGCATATATAAGCTGTTCAAACCCTTCAGCAGAAGGGGGTGGGGAGGTTTTCTATCAGTTGACAGAGAAGCAGAGGAGATGATGAATTTTTAGTTTATATGGACCTGCACAGGCATGTCGTTAATGAGGATGACATTTTGGCCTATTAGGCAGGCACAGCTTACTGCAGAGAATACGAGCAGTCGAGCCTTTAAAGTGTGACTTCGCATTCTGTGCCAGCTGTATGTACCATTCTTTTTTTCTCCGGTGTATTTGTTCTGCAGCTACAACCAAAAAACACAGTTTTTCTTAACTGGGGTGGGGACTTCACTTGTGACATGGGGGTAGTGGTGTTTTGGTGTCCAAAGGTTTTTTAATTTACGCAGTTGTCCTATCGCAGCTGCACGGTAGTGTCAAGTAGGCGCCTTCCATTTAAATCCTCTGGTTCAGTTCCTTGAATGAAAAAAAAAAAAACACAAAGGAACTCAGGGCAAAATCCTGAAACTGACCAAACTATTTTTGAAACTGACGAGGAGCACCACCTGGCAGGAGAAGGCAGCCCAGCCCGGAGCGCTGTGTGAAAAAAATTGCCCATCCCTAGTCATTTCTTCCCCCCCCTCCCAGTAATTTGAGACTAGCAATAGTCTCATATCGTTAGACTCATGCTGCTTGTAAAAAAAAATTAAATGTAAAACAACAAGGGGAAAAGTAATAAGTGGAGCTTGCACACTGATGAATGGCAGAAGGTACAGGGTGGGCAGAACAATCTTGATATGGGCAGAGGAGTGACCTTCAAGGAGAAGCGGGGGGAGGGGATCTGAGGGAATCTGCACACTTTGGAATTACCTTTGGCTCAGAAGCAAAACAAGGGGGAAATTGCCACAAAAGCACGCTCAGAAAACCTGGAAAAACTGCAACTAGAAAGCAAACTGAGCACAGAAGGGGGGGAAATCAATACAGAATGAAAAAGAAAACCCGACGGAGGGGCATGGCAAAAGCAAGGGAAAACACCTGTGCGTAATAGGCCTTTGACTTGTACCCTCCAAGCGTACAATACAAAAAGCGTGCAAACAGTAGCAAAATTTAGCTGCTTGCCCCTCCCCCTTTGTGAGGCTGCAGAACAAAAGTCCGAATCCACTGGCACCTTTAAGACCAACAAAGTTTTATTCTGGGTATGAGCCAGAATAAAACTTCGTTGGTCTTAGAGGTGCCACTGGACTCAAACTTTGTTCTGCTGCTTCAGACCAACACGGCGACCCCACCTGAATCTATCTTCATGAGGCTGGTAATTTATCCACACTTTATGGGGATTATGCCAAGACATGGAGTGTCTTGTCACCCAATACCAATCAGGAGCATAATTAGAAATCTTGCTCAATGCTCATTTTAGAACCATGCTTCCCATTAACTACTAAGATTCAAAGTGGACCAGAACTCTGCTGACTAGCCAAGGGAAACACATCCTAAAGCCATTAGTTTCTCTAGAAAAAAGCAAGAGTCCAACAGCACTACTTCTTCTGGACTCTAGCTCTTTTCTACTGCTACAGATAGACTAACATGGCTACCCACCTTGATCCATCTCCGTGGGAGGCACCACGTTTAGTTTCTCCGTCACCATAAACTAGCTACCTTTTCATTCTGAATGATGTGGAGTTCGGTACAGGTACAAAATTTCCACATATCCAGAAGCTGGTCTAGTAAATTCTATCAGTTTTTTCTAATCCATTTCTTATTGTCTGGTCAGGGATCCTCAACGTGGTAACCATGGAGACCACAGAGTCCGGCAGTGTTTTTTCCTGGTACCCAATTGCTTCTTCCCAAAACACCTCTCCTCCCAAAGCAAAGAGCCAATCCTGACTTCCCTTCAACTCACTGGAGCAGAGATTGCTCCAGAAGATCTCAGCCTGTGTGTGCAGCTCAGAAATCGCTATGCCATAGAGGAGGGGGATTTGCTCGGGACCTCCTACCCTTTTGTACTCACCACCCGTGACAGCAATTTTGTGACTGATACCCACAACGCTTTCTCAAAATTCCAAAAGTGCCCCGATGCTCACAAAGGCTGGGGACTTTTGGTATAGGTGGGCCAGCATGGTCTGCACCCAATATTAATAAGCTTTATTAGTAACCAGGGCTATTTTTGGGCAGGAACGCACAGGAACGGAGTTCTGGCTGGTGCCTGAGTTGGCCACACCCAGCAGAAATTCATTAGCATAATAGGCCACACCCAACAGCAGAAACTCATTAGGATTGGCTACATTAGGGGTATATGGCCTAACACGGAAATTAATTCCTGCTACAAAAAAAGCCCTGGGTTTTGACAACAAACAAGGTAAACAGAATAAGAAGCAAAAGGCAGGTGTAGCTGGATGACCAATCTTCTGGTAACATGGGGATGTGGCCTAATATGCTAATGAGTTCCTGCTGTTGGGTGTGGCCTATTATGCTAATGAGTTCCTGCTGGGCTTTTTCTACAAAAAAAGCCCTGTTGGTAACCAATCCCTGTATCACATGAACAGGACAACACATAGGTTTTCCGTGCAGGTATCCACATGTTGCTCTGTTCACATGATACAGCCATTGAGCCAGTGGTTAAAGAGCCGGCCCACAATCTGGGACAGCTAGGTTCAAATCCCCACTCTGCCACGGAACCATGCTTGGGCCACTCACGCCCTCTCAGCCTAAGTTACCTCACAGGTTCGTTGTGAGGATAAAATGGAGGAGCAGATAACCATGTAAGCCGCTTTATACCCTAATGGATGAGACAAATGGGTTGGGGTTGCCAGCCTCCAGGTGGCACCTGGAGGTCTCCCGCTATCACAACCCATCTCCAGTTCCCCTGGAGAAAAATGGCAGCTTCAGAGGTCGGGTTCTATGGCATTATACCCTGCTGAGGTCTCTCCCCTCCCCAAACCCCATCCTTCTCAGGCTCCTTCCTCAAAATCTCCAGGTATTTCCCAACCTGGAGTTGGCAACCCTATGAAGCAAATAAATAAATTAATAAATAGACACTTCCCAAACACATGGCTGGTGGGTTTCCACTCCACAGGAATGGAACGCTGCTCTAATGTCTGCAGAGGGTATACACATCCTGCAATCAAGTAGAAACCAGGATTCAACTTGTAGACTGATGTAGCAGAAGAGAAGAAGGCATTTTGACCCATGGTGATTGGGAAGGGCTTCCAGCTGACTTCAGAAAAGAGCTAAAATATATGTCCAACTCTGGATATTTTCCCATAAATTAAGGAACTCCCAGACATTCCTCCTTGCCTTTTGGCTCATGGATGAGCTAAATTTCCTGCAAGGCACTGCCTATGCCAACTGTTTTGTTACTTGGTGGGGAAAGGGGGATTCTGGGAGTAACTGGATACCCTGACTTTCCAGTAGATGCTATCCGGATTCAACCTGCGCCTGCTTTAAAGGGTTCAACTGGCAGGGAAAGTGCACATTGTGAGAGACCATAATGACAGGGCACCAGCCCTGGGAAGATGTCTTTGCACATAGCTTTCTCTTCTCTTGAAGTGAGTGTGAACATGCTCCTGAGTGTGCACACTGGCTTCAGTTTGCTGATACACGTTTCTTAATTTCAGGTTTCCCATGTACTCGCTGCTGCAGCACAGCACTTTTTCCTGACAGGGGCTTGCTTGGTGTCAGCCGTGTTGCAGGCAGAAAAGCAACAAGTGCAGTTTCTCCTATGCCAGGAATCTGCATTTCTGCCTTGCATGTAGCTACTAATCTGCGCAGCCTCTGCTCATAAGAAAAGTGAGGCAACTTTCTAACACTTTTTTTTTTTTTACTGTGCCTGTTTTGATACTTAGACGCACTCAACTGGGAAATGCAAACAATACTACAATGACAAAAACAGATCCCTTAATACACATTTCACAACCCATGCCAGGCATGACTCTTTGAATTCTCTATGCCACGGGGAGCCAAGTGTGACTTCCAAATATCTAGATTTTTTATTTGCTTATATGAATCTGATTGGTTGAAATAAATTTGATTTTTTTTTTACAGAATCCAGATTTCTTTGTTTAAAGGGCCATTCGACCCTTTCCCACTCTTAGAATACACCCAGCCCTGCCGAACGATTGCCTTGTTTCAGAGGACACACCTTGGCTGTTTTCATCCTTTCTCCAGGAGCACTAGAAACTTGGTGGGGGGAGAGAAATGACAAATATGGGTTTCTCTGCCATCAAGGATACACTTTCTGGACACTGCCGGTCTAAACGGCCTGGCTTAAGAGTCATGAGCCTGGGTAAAAGGTTGGGTCTAGAGCCACTGCCGAAGCTAAATATGACCATTCGTTTAAACCTGAGCAGGAAGACAAAGTCCCTGTTTAAATTCACACAGGAAAGGGCGAAGGCAAAGAAATCCTAGAAATATATTTGCATGCAGGGGTGTCACAGGGGCAATGGGAACAGGACGGTGCTGTTCAGCACCGGATCCTCGCTTTCCACCCAGGACTCACCGCATGCATCTCCATGGTAAACAGTGCCAGACCTTGAGTGTTTTGTCCTCCCAAGGAGGGGCACAGCCCTCAAGTCACAGCGAGGATCATTTTTCTCCAGATGACCCTCCATTTCAGTAATATGATCGTCCTGTCATGGTTCCAAGCCCTGATTTTGGCAGAACAAAGCCACAGTGCATCTTTCACTCCTCCAGCCAGGGAATGCAGCTGCGGGTCAGAGCGTGACCAATCAGGAATGAACATTTGGAGCGCATCTAATGCAGTTTGTACGGGCAGCCTTTCATGCATTCATGGGAGTGAATCCCACAAAGCGGGGCTGACATCGCTTGGCTCCTCCAACTCTGATATCTCACACCCAGCACTGGGAGAATCCAGCAGGACTGGGCTGGCCCAGCTGAATAATGGCGAGGTTCTGGTTCGAGAGGTTTCGTGTAGAAATCAGCTTCACCACCGGTGAACGTGGCTCTTCACTACACTTGCCTGTTACGCGGCCCACACTAGTTCCCCACTTCCCTCCCCCCCCTCCTCCACAAGAGAAGGGAGCCTGAGAAAAAGCTTCAGCCCGGGATCAGCCAAACGCCAAGCCGTGAGCCAGAGTCTGAGACTGGGCTTCCGCTACCTTCCCCGCAGAGAGCGAGATTGATGAGAACAGGAGTCCATAATCAACTCGATCCGACCCTTGTCCTGTACCGTGAGGCCTTCTTAAAGAAACACTGTCGCTTTAGAATTAATGATATATTTTTTTGTCTCGCTGGGTCCTGCCTGCTAATCTTTTGCCATTTGAAAGCACACTGTCTACACAAGCCACTTTTAAAATAGCCATCCGACGAGGCGGGGCATTGCACGCACACACACAATCCACAGTCATCAATTTCAAATCGCCAACATGGGGGGCATCCAGGAAGGGGGGGGGGGACACACAATGAAAATGGGCCCACACTTCCAAATCGTCTTGTCTCATTATTCCAGCCACCATTGCAATTATTCAGTGTCTCCGTGCTCCTGGGTGAGAGGAATTCTGATAATTGTATTCAATATAAATGCTCCGTTTTTGTAATTTCTGTTGCAGCTTTACCATATGATTACAGCCTGATAAAGGGTTGAAATGGAGATTTACCTGGGACCTCCTGTACCATGGTTAATGCTATGTGGTTAACCTCGCATATTGTGATTTAGCTTCATATGTTTAAATTCAGCCTGTACTTGTGCTGCATCTTTAAAGAATAGTTAAAAAGAGGTTTTTCATAATTTCAGATAGAATTTTGTGTCCATACCTTCATTACAGTGTTTTTCAGATTTAGTATACTACACACACTGTATAGCCATTTTTTGTTATACAGCCATTCTGATCATGGCTACTGAGATTCGTATGCTTTTTTTAAAAAACTACTTGGATAAATGGTCTTTGTTTGTTGCGGACAGGTCTCTTTGTCGCCTCCGAGAAAGAGATCTTTAAAATTTCAACAGATTGTAAACGGGAAAGGCCATTTTAATGTGTATGTCTCCCCCCACCCTGTACACCTCCCTCCCAAACTGACATACTCGGCCAATGCTCTCCTGGGGTTTATATGCTGAGTTTTAAATTTCATGACTTCTTTGTAGAAAGTGGGGACACTGAGAAATGAAAGAGTTTCGGGATTTCCGCTGGGGATGTGAATACTATTGCTGGCTGGTTGCCCATTATGTTCTGGCATCCTGACCCCAATAGCTGAAGGATCGGGCCGCCTGGAAGGTGGATGCACAGCTGTTTGATGTGGGGGAATAATTCGCTCGATCTGGTTTGGTCCCTCCTGGCATTTCCCAATGTTCGACACGCGCATCATTTTTGATGTGGAGCAGGGCTGGGCTCTTGTTTTGGGAGATGGCTGCCTTTGAAAAATCCTCTTCAGATACAGCAAGGTTAATACAGGAGACAGCAAAGGTCTATAAAATTTTAGTGCAACGTTTACTGCAAATAGCTTCTGTGGTAGCAATAAAAACCGTATCAGTCAAATTGTCGGTGCCTAAGAAAACACAGCTGCTTCCATACCACACTGGAGCACTCGTGGAGGGGAATTTATTGTGGTTCTCCAAACATGCACACTGCAGCCCACCACTATTCTTTGGGTAAAGAGGCTGCCTTTAGTGAGGTTTGGAGTTGCCAACCTCCAGGTGGGATCTGGAGATTTTCTGGAATTAGAACTGATCACCAGGTGACAGAGATCAGTTTCCCTTAGGGTTGCCAGATCCCCCCGGCTACCAGCAGAGAATGCGGGGGAAGTGTTGCCAGATCCAGATTGGAAAACTCCAGTAGTTTTGGGAATGGAGTCTGGGGAGGACAGGGACCACAGTGAAGAAGAAGAAGAAGAAGAAGAGAAGAAGAGATTAGATTTATACCCCGCCCTTCACTCACTTGGAGTCTCAGAGCGGCTTACAAACTCCTTTCCCATCCCCTCCCCACAACAGACACCCTGTGAGGTAGGTGGGGCTGAGAGAGCTTTTTCCCAAGCTGTCCTTGAGAGAACAGCTGGTACAGAGCTATGGCTTGCCCAAGGTCATCCAGCCAGGTGCAAGTGCAGTGGGGTACAATGCCACACAGTCCACTGTTCAGAGCATCCAATTTTTTCCCAGGGGAACTGATCTTTGTAGTCTAGAGATGAGCTATAATTCCAGGGGATCTCCCGGTCCCATTTGGCATCCCTAGAACTTCTGCTGGAGAAAATGGCTGCTTTGGGGGGGGGGGGGGAGCATTTTTGGCATTATACCCCACTGAGGTTCTACCCTTCCCAAAACTCTGCCCTCTGCAGGTTCCACCCTCAAATCTCCAGGAATTTCCCAACCCAGAGTTGGCAACACTAGTGGGGCTGCACCAGTCACAACCTCGGACTGGCAGTTACAGCTATTTCTAGCAGGGTTTTAGAAATAAATAAATGAAAGATAAATGGCATTGTCTGAGGGTCACAGCTTTGCATTTTGACGGGGCTTTTACAGCACTTCGCAAACCTTATCTGGTTGCAGTCCTTGCTACAATCCTATAAAAATAGCTACCCTGATAGTATAGCATTACCTATTGACTGCATTCTTAGTCCATCTTTCCTTCAGGGAGCTTAGGGTGGCACATACAACTCTCCCCTCTTCCATTGTGCCCCCACAACATCCTTGTGAGGTAGGTTAAACTAGAGAAACCAAGAGGCCCATGGGCACCCAGAGAGCTCCAAGGCTGAGTGTGGCCCTAAACCTGGGCCTCCCAGGTGGGGATGCCAACTGACAGGGGAGACCTGGAGATCTTCCAGAATTACAACTGATTTCCAGGCAAGAGATATCAGGGCCCCTGGAGAAAATGCATGCGTGGACTCTATGGCACTGTACCCCACTGAGGTCCCTGTCCTCTCCAGGCTCCATCCCCAAATCAAGAACCACAAGGGTAATAAAGAAGTTTAATATAGGGCCAATATTAAAAACCTAGTCCATCCCCGAATCTCCAGGAATTTCCCAACCCAGAGCTGGCAACCCTACTTCCTAATTCAACATGCAACCCATGCTAGCATTGCATCCCTGATTTACCACTAAAAATTGCATTTGAGCATACATAGAGTGCACAAAAGAAGTCTTCTAACCCATCTGCTTCACATTTCAATGTGGACTCAGTGTGAAGCAAGAATACTTTATCTGTACAGCATTGCAGGTCCCTGCCTGCTCCCTTCTGTTACCGTGCATGCATGACAGTGCAGTGCTGAAAGCAACAGGACGTAGTGGTTAGAATGGTGGCTTAGGAACAACCGAGTTCTGAGATACCCAGTGCCACACAGGTAAGTGCTTCTTGCCCAATATGTCATGTTTAAAGAGGGCCTTATTCCATTTGTGCCAAATGTGAATGCTTTTGATACAAGATAGATTATGGAAGACAAATCAAATCAATACAGCCAATGCTGGTTTTGTACTCATACGATAGACCGTTTCATTAGTGTACTTATTTGTTTATGAAAGTTACATGCTTCCTCACAGCACCAATGGATATAAAGGCTGGTTTACACATGTACACTTGTTACTTAAAAGCTACAGTTGCCAACTCTGGGCTGGGAAATTCTTGGATATTTGGGGGTGGAGCCTTGGGAAGACAGGGTTTGGAGAGAGACCTCAGTTAGGTATAAGGCCATAGAGTCTAACCCCCCCCCCCAAGCTGCCATTTTATCTAGGAGAACTGATCTCTGAGGTCTGGAGATCATGGGAAATTCTGGAGGCTCTCCAGATCCCACCTGGAGGTCAGCAACTCTGACTTACATGTACCAATGAGCCATCACAGATCTAGTGATGGAGACAGAAATTGCCTGTCATCCAGGGCCGGTGCTACCATAAGGCCAACCTAGGCGGCTGTCTGGGGTGGAGACCTCAGAGGGGCACAGAACTGACAGTCTGCATTACTGTGCAGGCGACCCGCCGCCAGGCCCAGCACCAGCAATTTCAAATTTTGTGGTTTTCAGTCTTTCTAAAATGCATTTATGTTTGAAAATTGGTGGATGCAATGGGGGGGGGGGGGGGCGCCAGAAGGTAGCCTCGCCTGGTGTGCAAAAAAACCTGGCATCAGCCATGCTGTCATCGCAAACACGATACTTTTCACTGGAATCAGCTCATATACTCAACAGTCTGCCATCGAGTGCTGAGTCATCCGGTGATGGAAAATCAAGCGAAGCACATGCTATGTCTGATGTATCACTGTGTAGTCCCTCCCCAAGGATCTGGCTCATTACGCTTGCAATACCACTAAAACCGCATGCAGAATTCCCCTAGCCCACCTTTTGTGGCTTGCTACTGCAACACAAAACTCTCCAGTAGTCAAAACAAAGCAATGGCGAGGGAAAGAAAAGCAGCCCCTCCACTTCCACTTCTATTGCAAGCATATTTTGCATGTGAGAAAGTACACCTATAGAGACTGGATATTTCCCAAGGATAGGATTAATGACAACTGTCTCCTCCATACATAAATAATAGCAGTTACACGCTTTGTAATCGTAGAAGACTATTCTCTTTAGTTTCTTCTCTTTGATACTCACACCACAGCCCAGCACAACTCTGGTGAAAGCACATAACTGAAGGCTTCTGAGAAGCCCAAAGGGTCCCCAGACAGAGTGTCGCCCTGGGTCACTCTTCATACCATCCTACATCATATAAAAACAAGTCATATGACTCAACTCTGTGGGCCCTTGGAGATACCTGAGTAGGCTTGCCAACCTACAGGTGGACCCCGGAGATGTCCCATTATTGCAACTGATCTCCAGATGGCAGAGATCTGTTCCCCTGGAGAAAATGGCTGCTTTTGAGGGTGGACTAAACGGTATTCTGCCCTCCCTATGCCAGCCTCCCCAGACTGCACTCCCCAAATCTCTAGGCATTTCCCAACCCAGAACTGGCAACCCATGACCTGTGCCCCACCCCCAGTACTATATCTTCCTAATTCCCCCACAACCACCACAGCAGTCCTGACTAAATACAGAGCCAGCCTCTATGTACGGCATGGAAATCTCATGGAATTCCTACTGATCTCCAGATGACATAATGCAGTTCTAGGGTTGCCAGGTCTGATCTACTCCCTGGCGGCGGGGGGGGGGGGATTAGGGGGCATTCCAAGAGGGGGTGTGGCCACCCCCAGAATGATGATGTCACTCTGTGTGACGTCATCATGTCCCTGCTTATTCCCTACCATTTAAAGGGAAACTTCCCTTTAAATGGTGTGTGTGGGGGGGAAGCGAGGACCAAGTGCTCCTGCCTTGCAAAAGCGGGTGCTGGGTGTTCCTGCCATGCAAGAGGTGATCTGCCTCTTGCAAGGCAAGAGCCAATGGCCCCTGCTCAGGAAGATCGGGCGCGCTGCCCCCCCTGCTGTGAGCACTTAAAGGGGTCCCTTAAAGGAGTGCTTGCAGCCAGCAGTGCTTGCAGCCAGCAGGCCCCGCGTGTCTGATCTCCAAGTGGCAGCCAGCGGGCCCCACGTGTCTGATCTCCAAGTGGCAATGCCACTTGAAATTCAGGCAGGCGGCCCACAGCCACCCCTCTCCCTCCCCTCTCTCAAGAGAGACAGGAAAGGGGTGGCTGTGGGTGTTCAAGCTTGGGTGTGGGGCTTCCCCTGCCAGCCAGCTGGCTGGTGGTGGTTGAACCACCTAAAAAGTGGGTAAACCCTGCCAGACCAGGAGGTCTGGCAGCCCTAATCAGTTCCCCTGGAGAAATTGGCAGTTTCAGAAGGTGGACTCCATGGTATCACATCCTTGCTTAGCTTATCCCCCTTCCCAAACTCCGCCTTCCTCAGGATCCACCCCCAAATCTCCAGGGATTTCCCAGACAGGCACAACTACGCAACACTTTTAATTTTAGAAGTTCACGGGCCAGGTCTATTACATAGTTGTTCAGTTGTTAAGTTATCCCACTCACTCTTGTTAAACATATACCTAATGCTAAACGATAATTAAATTTGTAATGCTGTATTACGAGACGTATATTCTTGTTATCACTGGTTACTTGTTACATCATACTATAACTGGTTGAACTTTTATTTGTATGTTGATTATAGTAAAACTAATAAAAAGTTAATTAAAAAAAAGACACACGCAAAATCCTCTAACAACATGGAGAGCAATTCAGAGGTTTTTTTTCGATGGGAATCAGTTTAAAATATGAAGCAACCTGAAGGTATAAAATATCTGAACCCTAGGTTTCTATTCTCTGATGGCTGTGGAGTTACCGCAAATACATATGCCTGTCTTCAGCCACACTGGGCAGAAAACTCAAGTGGCCTTAAGTTTTCTCAAGGAGGGGATGGAGATTGCTTAATGTGGTTGGGTTACAGGCTGTTATAAATGTGCAAAAGGGTAGCAAAGAAAGGCTTCCATTTTCCTTGACTGCTGTCAGCAAAGATGGTCTTGTTCAGCAAGCAAACAGATATAAAACAGGCAATTTTCTTCTGCACGCAACTCATACTTGAAAGGATGAAGCAGGAACAATAAAATGGACAATTCAGTGATCTGTCAACGTCTCATTTTATTACAGATATTTATATACTGTATTTTCGGCTCACTATGCTCTCAAAGAAGTTAATGAAAATGAACACATGCTATGTCTGATCTATCACTGTGTGGCCCCTCACTGTGTGACCCCTCACTGTGTGGTACCACACAATAACCACCAAATCCATCTATTGGAAACCAAAATCCAGTCCAAGCATGGAAGAATAAAAAATATAGTTTCACAAACAGCTAAAACTAGAGTTGGCATCAACATTAGTATCCCTCGGTAGGATACTGAACGTATAAACATGCCTGTGACTCTGGCCCTAGGTCACACTCCATATCCTTTTCCAGCATGGCAGCATTCGACTGCCCATTCCTTAAGCATAGGTAAAGGTAAAGGTTTCCCTTGCTCGAAAGCCAGTCGAATATGACTCTAGGGGGCAGTGCTCATCTCTATTTCCAAGCCAAAGAGCCAGCACTGTCCAAAGATGTTTCTGTGGTCATGTGGCCGGCATGAGTAGATGCCAAGGCACACGGAACACTGTTACCTTCCCACCGAAGTGGTATCTACTTACAATTTCTTATTTTCGAACTGCTAGTTCTTAAGCATACCCTGCATTAAACCAACCTTCCTCCCTGTACAATATTACCCCTTGAGCTCATGTCATTGGGCCATGGCACAAATCTTGCCTTGGCACTAGGGCTATGGCTTACTGTCCTGGTGCCCTTGGAAATCCCACTGTGGTGGGCTGTCCTTTTAAGACCATGCTGTAACAGGCCAGGGGCGGATCCCATAAGGGAGCACACCTTGAGGGAGGTACAGCAAGTGAGTACTGCTACCCCTGAAAGCCTCAAAGAACTGAGGAGGAGACGTGAATCAGAGAATCTCCTAATAAAGCTGGTTGGCAGTAGATTCTGGACTGACAAAAAGAAATTCTTCATACAACACATAACTAATTTACAGAATTCACTATTGCAAGGTATTGTGGTGCTCCTTAGTGTAGGCAGCTTTTTAAAATGACTAGACAAATTTACAGAGGGCAGGTCTATCAATAGCTATTGGCCATGATAACTAAGCTTTTGCATGCATCGTTATTAGGGTTGCCAACCTCCAGGTGGGGGGGGGTCTCCCACTTTTACAACTGATCTCCAGCTGACAGAGATCAGCTCCCCTGGAGAAAATGGCTGCTTTGAAGGGTGGACTCTATGGCATTGTACCACACTGAAGCCAATTCCCTCCCCAAACCCTGCCCTCTCCCAGATACTCTCCCAAAGTCTCCAGGCATTTTCCAACCCAGGCCTGGCAACCCTAATCATTATCTTGCAGTCTTCATTCTGGACCTTGATTTAATTTGCTGGTGCCTTTGATTTCTCAACTTTCTGGTAGATCACCCAAATTCATGGTTTTATAGCTGCTTTTTGGTACACATGAACAGGTTATCTGTGGCAAAATTCTTACCAATTGCAGTTAGATTGAAATTTTAAAAGCGTCATGTCTATGTAAAATGGTATTTTCCTTATGTTCCAAGACTTGTGATGTTTGATTTACATACTATGGTCATTGGACAGAAATTGAAATAAACTGAACTTTCCTTTCTTTTGTCCAAAGAAAGCTCTATAACTCAATGCCTTGAGTAGTATAACAATCTGAAATGTCATTTATAATCTCTTTTTATTTCCCAAAAGACAAAAGGAATAATTTTTTTTGCAACATCCAAGGTTATATTAGGATTTTGGTCTGAGAGTAGGAAGGAGACCACCCTGCTTGGATTAAAATAATTGAAATTCATCAGGCACAGTAGAATAAAATGCCATCTTAGGTTAGAATAAAGAGGGCATTCCAATATAATATAAGAGACTGAATCTATTTTAACAAGGGAGCAAGAGAATATTCTATCAGAGTGGTGAAGGTGCAAAAAGCGGCCTCTCATAACCGCTATTGAATAGGCATTCATTCCAGTGAGAATAAAAGCTCTGAGTAGACCAGGTGAGGTCAGATGAGAAGCAAAGGAGGGAAGAGAATCAGGGGAAGTATTCAAAAAAATTGCAAAGAACAAACTTGTTGAGAACAAGGAATAGAACTATTGTAATCAATCAGCCTAATTTGATTTCTAACTGTAATTGGTGATTCAGCCAGCTCCAATTCCTAGATAGATTCAGTTATTTATTTATTTATCCATTCCGATTTATACCCTGTCCTCCCAGCCAAGCTCAAGGTGGCTTACATAGGGTAAATACAATCAAATTACCATAAAACATCTAAAAGCAATTCATTAAAATCATAGTGATAAATTCAATAGTGATAAAATCAGTAGTCAGCAATTTTTGTCCATGATCCTAAGCCATGATGATTTATAAGAATCCTCCTTCAATAAGGTCAGATTAGCCATTGACACAGAAAAGTAACTTTTAGTGCAGATTAAGTATCCATGCCCTAACATCCAATGATGGCTGACCAAATTCAGTATGCAAAGCCACATTAGCTATACAGCATGGTATATTTAACAGCTTTCTAAGGAAATAAAGAAGTGAAAAGTCAATAGATCCCAGGACCTCCTTATTGCCACCCCATATAAAATAATAGGGATTACATTTAAATACTTGAATAGCCCCAGTACATATCTCCTTCCTCTTGTTTAAAAGAAACTCAGAATACCCCAATACAAGATTTGATTTTGTTTCTCATGACTTTTTGATGTGGAACTCAGTTTAGATTAGACGCAAATAAGATTCTGAGATAAGAAAATTCTTTAACTCGTTCTAATAAATTCACTCCCAGTATGTTTTAGGATTCCTTTTTTCCCAAGTAAAAACCACTACTTTGAACTTCTGACCATTTACTATCTAACCTTCTTTGCAGCAACAGTCAGGGAAAAGTTTTAAGGATCTTTGTAAACCAGTACGAGTGTGGGACAACAAGACTGCATCGTTTGCATATAGCAGAATAGGAAAACTATGGTGTGCTAGACAAGGAGGATGACAGGACTGATCAAAATGGCTTGACTGATCATTTAAGTATAAATTAAATAGATATGGTGCCAGCAGTTCAAGGCTGAATGAGTCAGAGAGCTTGCCCCCCTGTCCACAATGAACCTCAGCAGTAGTGACAGAATGCAAACAATATATCAACCATAGTAACCTTTTATCGACTGAGGTACCTTGCAGCTTCTCCCACAATCTGGTCTGCAGGACAGAATCGAAAGCCTCCATTAGGTCTATAAACTCTACATAAAGAATACCATCTGGAAAATGTGTATATTGTTCTGTCATGTGGGATAAGAGCAGACAGTGATCCAGGGTTGAACTACCTCACCTGAAGCCAATCTGTTCTCATCCTAAAATATCCTGTTGCTCTAGCCACTCCAGAAGAATCTTCAACAAATAAGAACACAATTTGCCCAAACATGACAATAAACTGACTGGCCAATAGCAATAAGGGTCAGATGGGGAAAACTTTTTAAAAATCAGCACAGTTGTTGTGTGCCTCCGTGATTTTGGGATAACCCCTATCTGGTTTCTCCGAGTAAACAAGGGAGCGAGGATTTCTATCCACCAACATGGATTAATTTTAAGCAATTCATTTGGAATAAGATCAACACTGGGCTTTCTCTGACTGAAGGATAACTATTAAATCCAAGATTTCAAAGGAGTAACACCTGGCCAGTTTTGTAAACAATCATTTAGAACCAATGTTCTGATGACTAAAAATTCTTGTTAGTGGAAAACAAGCTCTTAAAATATGCCTTCCAAACATGTGGGGAAATGCAAGAAAGAATATAACTCTGATTTTTAAGGCCCTAATTTGTAATCGACCCAAATGCTGAGCTGTCATTAGAGCCGGTAACTGCTATTAGTTGCATCCACGCATTACACGATTTCTCAGTTTTCTGTAACCTGCTTAATTTCTTATAGTGTTTCTTAAGAGCCAAAAACTCTCTCAGAGTCAAAATAACATTGCTCCTCTTAAATTTCCTGTGTTTCCATTGTAGTTCCTACTTAACCAGTCTGCATTCCTTATCAAACCATGAGGCATGCTTTATGGAATCAGAGGGTTTTACCCAAGGATGTCCTTCAAAGGAAGGCTTCAAATAAAGTGGTTTTAGGAGAGATAAGATAGCATTTAATGTGGCTAAAGCAGAGTTGACATTTGTTTGACACAGAAGCGATTTCCTCACAGCTCAGGGGTCGTCATTTCATTCAAGATAAATCTTAGTACCTTTGGGTTCCAACAGACTGGAGGAGTAAATCTTAAACTTCGTACCAGTGGATTATTTTTCAGAACAGAAATCTGAACAGTTGTAATGTCATATACAGAGCAATAGTGAGATGGTCACTACCAAAAATAAACTGAACTGATAATTAAGCTGAACAATGATGCTGAGAATTAACTGGAAAACAATCTGAGTGATATATACTTACACCTTGCAGTGGGTGACAGACTTTTCCAGTGAGATTGTTTAACAAACCTCAGCCATGGTGGTCAAAAACGGTAAAAAGAAGTTAGATATTGGTAACATTAGCCAGGATGGTGTTGTGGCTCAAGTGTTGCCCCAGGATCTGAAGACCCCTGGTTTGAATCCCCACTTTGCCATGAGCCAGACTCTTGAGCCAGCCACTCTCTCAGCCTAACCTACCTCACAGGGTTGTTGTAAGGATAAAACAGTAGAGGGGAAAACAACTTGATAAACAGAGTATAAATACCTAAATAGATAAACAAAGATCTACCTAGGACCAGTGTTCCCTCTAAACTGAGTTAGTGTAAGCTAGTTCATAGTTTTTTAGCCTCTGGCTCACACATTTTTGCCTTAGCTGAGGAAGGATGGCTGCAGAGCAAACTAATTCATGCAGTGGCCAAATCGCTCACTCACAACTTTAATGCCAGTAGCTTGCAAAGTAGAATTTTTGCTCACAAGACTCCTCAGCTTAGAGGGAGCATTGCCTAGGATTAGCCTGAGATTGAATTGGGAAACTCTGCCACATATGCATAGGGAGAGCCCCTCACAAACCATCTTTGGAATAGAACCAAGCCAATCCCAGTCTTTCTTGCTAAATTATGGATTTGGAAAGATCTTGTGGGGTTGCTGAACCTCTCCTTGGGAAGAAGAGTGCTTGCACAATCGTCAGCCTTTTCTGCCTGGAGTTTTCTATATGAGATGCTTGGAGAGGGTGAAGTGTTTTTCTTTGGGGAACTTTCCAGGCTAGGAATAAAGGATGGCTCCTGTACTTTCCCATTAAAGTAACCAGAGAAGGGGTTTGTTATTTTAATTATGGAAGGCAGAACCCCTCTGGCTATTAACCTTATGCCTCCACTGAAGGGCTCATTGGCCTGAAGGAAGAAATGAGAGATTTACCTTGACAAGAGCAGGAACAGGCATGTGAGAACTGAAGACAACTAGTTCCTTAAATTTTTGGCCAAGCATGGAGAATCCAGCTGGGCTTTATCCATCACTGTCAGACTTTTGTCTTGCAGTGGCCAACCAGTTAACTAGGAGGTTTGAGTGGCAACTAAAGGAAATGTTGTTTTTTCAAGGACAGTGTTGCCAATTCAGCTGGTTCTTTATCTTGGATGGTGCCGGTCATTAAAATATCACTGATGCCTTTTCTGAACAAAAGGAAGCAGGCAGCTGCTGGTGGAGGGGAGATAAGTTGTATTTACATCTGCTTTTCGAAGCTCAAGAGTCAACAGGACCCCATATCTGGCTGGCAACTGTGGAAGGAGGGGAAGAAACTTTCCCCCCCAGCAGGGCTATTTTTGGGCAGGAACACACAGGAACAAAGTTCCGGCTGGCTTCTGAGTTGGCCACGTCTACAGCCTCCCCCCCCCCCCGGGTTCCCCAGGTGCCTCGCAAGCCATGGGGCACCTGGGGAAGCCGATCCTGGGAGGGAGCTGCGCTGTCAGGGGGTGTGGCCTAATATGCTCTGTGCCTGCCATTTGGCGGAGAGGGCGGGATATAAACACCAATAAATAAATAAATAAATAAATAAATAAATGCTACTGTGTTTCTGTTGTTGGGTGTGGCCTATTATGCTAATGAGTTCCTGCTGGGCTTTTTCTATAAAAAAAGCCCTGCCCCCCACTAAGTTGCAACCAAGAAAGTTGTTCAGGACACCTGGCTCTACAACTGCAACCATGGCATCCAATTTCCAGCACACGCTCAAACAGATGACATCATCAGACTGTGCTGGTCGCCAGGAGTCACTGCACACCTTTGACTGCCACTAGTGGAATCAGGCAGGGGTAGGGTTTATTTATTTATGTCATTTACATCATGCCTTTCTCCCCAGTGGGTACCCAAAGTGGTGTACATCATTCTCCTTGTCTCCATTTTATCCTCACAGCAACCTATGGTTGCCAGGTCCCTACCTCTTTCCGGCCGGGGGGAGAAGCTCCTGTTCCAGGATTTTCTGACATATGCACTGCAATGATGTCACCTAGAAGTGACATCATCGTGCTAGGAACGTCGTGGGGGGACGCTCTAGCATTCGGCTAGAAATTCTATGATTTTACATCAGCCCGATCTTGGCAGTTTGGGGCGGATCCCCCCACCTAGAGTGGGCAACCCCCCCCCCCCAGGGGATCTGGCAGCCCTACAGCAACCCTGTGAAGTAGGTAAGGGTGGCCCCAATTCACCCAGCAAAGATTCCGTGGCAAGAGGGGGGATCCTAGTCCATCAGTAGGGTCACCAACACCCGGCTGGTGACTGCAGATCTCCCACTATTACAATGAAACTCCAGGTGACAAAGATCAGTTCCCCTGGAGAAAATGGCTGTTTTGGAAGGTGGCCTCTATAGCATTATACCCTCTTGAAGTCCTTCTCCTCCCCAAAGCCTACCCTCCTCAGGTGCCACCCCCAAAATCTCCAGGTATTTTTCAACCCAGAGCTGGCAGCCCTATCCATGACTCTATCCAGTGTGCCAGTTCTTGTCCTTTACAGAGGGTGACCTGGGCGTGAACTACATTTTACATTTAGAACTTCCCCTGGAGATGTCCCTTCCACTTCATGGTCTGCAGATGGCCTATAATAGTTCTGTGTTAAACTGCCACTATAAATTCCAGGGGTACTTTCAAACAACCCCACAGAAACAGGGTAAACGGACAGTGAAACTTCCTCTGGGACAGAAATCCTTACGCAGAATTATTTTGCAAGAAAGGATGCTCTGTCTCAGTGGTCTTGAGCCCCATATGATCCTTAGGTGGGTCACAGAGCCCCCCCCCCCCCGAGAGCTGCCATTTATTTGCTGCTGTCCAGGAGGACCTGTTCCTAGTGCACATTAGATGTGCCATGTTGCCTGCTATGGCAGGCAACCTCTTGCCCCTGTACTCCAACCCGTGCTTGCAACCAGTGGAGGAGCAGGACCCAAAAGATGGGAGGGGAGCATCATACAACACTTTAGGAATTCCTCGAATATGGGAATTCCTAGTGCGTTGCATGAAGCTGTTTTCCCCATTGTCCACCCATGAAGAAGAAGAAGAGATCGGATTTATACTCCGCCCTTCACTCAGAGTCTCAGAGAGGCTTACGAATGCCTTTCCCTTCCCCTCCCCAAGTACTGCCCTCTCCAGGCTTCACCCCCAAATGTCCAGCAATTTTTCACCCCAGAGCTTGAAACCTTAGCTGCCAGCCAGTGGCATATGTGGTGTGGGAGCATTTCAGTTTGGTGTAGCGGTTAAGTGCACAGACTCTAATCTGGGAGAACCAGGCTTGATTCCCCACTCCTCCACTTGCAGCTGCTGGATGACCTTGGGCAAGCCATAGTTCTGGCACAGCTGTTCTTGAAAGAGCAGTTCTTGAGAGAGCTCTCTCAGCCCCACCTACCTCGCAGGGTGTCTGGTTTGGGGAGGGGAAGGGAAAGGAGTTTGTAAGCCACTGAGACTCCGAGTGAAGGGCAGGGTATAAATCCAATCTCTTCTCTTCTGCTTCTCTTCTACTATGTGATAAGGCAGGAGAAGATGCCCCCAAAAGGGCAGAAGGCTGCTGTTGAGGAACATGACCAATCCCCCAGTTTAGCCTCTTGAATGGGAGGAAGTACCCAGAACCAGGAGGGGCAGTAGGGCAGCCACAGGCCAAATCAGATTCTCTGATCGGATTCGGCCTGCCGCTGAATTGCCGCCGAAATTCGGCAGCAACTTTAAAAGCGGCTGTAGGGGAGGGGGTTTGAGGCAGAGGCTTCAAACTTGCAGGGTAGCTTCTGGGACCTCTCCCCCAAATGCCCACCAAGTTTCAAGAAGATTGGACCAGGGAGTCCAATTCTACAGGCTTCCAAACAGGTTGCCCCCATTCCCTCCATTGTTCTCTATGGTGGGAAAAAAGTTAACATTTCCCCCCACCATAGAGAACAATGGAGGTGATGGGGCAACCTGTTTGGGGGCCCATAGAATTGGACCACGTGGTCCAATCTTCTTGAAACTTGGTGAATATTTCAAGGAGAGGCCCCAGCAGCTATCCTGCAAGTTTGGTGCCTCTCCCTCAAACCCCCTTTCCTCCAGCCCCTCATATACCCTATGAGTTTTTGCCATTGATTTCAATGGCCCATAGGGTATAATGGGGCTGAAACTGACATTCCCTTTCTGACACACTTCTAGTGATGTCAGGGGACGTGACATATGCTAATGATTTATGCTAATGAGTTATGCTAATGAGCTCCTGCACCTCTTTTTCTACGAAAGGACCCCTGCACAGAACTGATCCCTGTATATGCTTGGAACTCCATCCGCAGCTATAGGCACAGAGACGCAGTGATGGAGGGTTCACAGGCCTTCTCCAATTAGCAATGCCAGCCTCCAAAAGACCTGTGGATCCCTTGGAATAATCGCACATCTCCAGACTAAAGAGATCAATTCCTCTGGAGAAAACAGATGCTTTGGAGGGTGGACTCTGTGGCACTGTACCCCACTGAGGTCCCTGTCCTCCCCAGGCTCCACCCCCAAATCTCCAGGAGTTTCCCATCTCCCTTCCATCCCCTGCCGTTGGCCAGGGGGGACCTGGAAACCCTAAATGAAATCAGCATTAATAAAGAATCGGGGTGGGGCAGGGAGGGATTCTGTTTGCACAGCCGTGACCTGAGTGTCAGCCGTTTACACAAGGTCAGGAAAAGGGGCCTCTTTAGTCTCAATCCCCATCCATTTCCATTCCACCCCCACCCCCCCAACAACACCTAAAGCGGTGGGCCATAATAATATCTCTAACCTTGACCCGAAATACTCATTGTTAGATTATTATCAGCAGTTACCACTTGCAGCCATCGAGATCAAGGCAGCGGCTGCCCTCCCAAGGGACCCAGTGGGGGTGGGGGGCGGAGAGCACCAGACGGGGTCACCAGAAGCATGCTTTGAGATGGCAACATGAGGAGTTTACACAAGGAATTAAGCCAGGATTGGGGAAAGAAAGAGAAGAAAGACAAGCAGGGAAAGGGTGGATTTACCGTATTAAGTCTCCAGGAACATCCAGTTTGGCAGCCTGGGCTCCTATAAGGGAAAAGACAAGAATGAACGTGTGCCAAAACCACATGGCAGCAGCTTGCATTTCTGATTGTGGTTGCCAGCTCTGGCTCCTGGAGATTTGGGGGTAGCACCTGGGGAGGACAGGGTTTGGCCAGTGGAGGGACTTCAGGGGAGTATAAAGCTATAGATTCCACCCTCCAGAGCAGCCATTTTCTCCTGGGGAACTGACCTTTGTTGTGTAGGATTGCCAACTCTGGGTTGGGAAACTGTTGATGTTTTGGGGGTGGATTCTGTAGAGGCTGGGACTTGGGGAGGGGAGGGACCATCCACCAAACTTGCCATTTTCTCCAGGGGAACTGACCTCTGTCATCTGGAGATCAGTTGGAATTTGGAGGGATCTCCACGCTCCACTTGGAAGATGGCAATCATAATTGTCACGTAGGCATCAGCTGTAGTCCTGGGAGATCTCCAGCCCCCCCCCCCCTTGAGGCCACCAACCCTGTTTCTGATTGTGGGTTCACTGCATTGGAGAGCATGGAATTCTGGGCCTTGAAAGCAGGTAAGTTTTCTGCCCAGAGCACCCCTAGCTGGAGACTCAGAGAAAGTGATTCGTTCTTAGCCCAAACTACAACACAAAACTGTTGTAGAGACACAGAGCAAAGGAGCAGCACAAGCAGCTACCCTACATTGCTATCTAATTTTTACCTGGTACTTCCAAAAAGCTCAAAACTACATACATACTTCTCCTCGGTCTCCATTTTATCTTCATCATAACTATATAAGATAGGTTACAAAGCAACTGATAGACCAGAGATTTGAACTCAGGCCTCCTCAGACTATGAGTCTCATACTTTAATTCAGGGGTCACTAATCCTGTGCCAAGAACTTTTGGAACTTTGAGAAGGGGCAGTGGGCGTCACCACAAAATGGCTGCCAGAGAGAACAAAATGGCTATCATGATGGGGCCAATCACAAAACTTTGGGAGGTTACAGGCTAAGCATCCTCCAGCTGTTTCTGAAAGGAGACCATCTGCAGAAACAAAGGTAATGTCTCCTGGCCTCTTCTAAAGCACCTCCTGTGTTGATAGAATCGGAAAACGCAAGGACTGGCTCTGTGTTGTGGGGCAAAGGAAATGGGTTCCAAGAAACCCATCGGATGCTGCCGTTGTGATGTTCCCACAGGCACCCATCATTGCTTTTGACCACAAGGGCCACGTTACCTGTTGGGCAGTTGCCCACTCCCAGAGCAGATTTATACTAATTAGAAGAAGGACACTATAAAGGGGAAAAAAATACTGGATTTTTATCTTAATTTTTCAAGGGCTGTCTGAAAGATAATACTGGCACCTCATGTACAGGTTTTTTAAAGCAATCAACCAGAGGGAGATAGGAAGACCAGGAAAGGGGAGGTGCCACAGAATTGCCAACGATTCCTAGACCTACCCAGCATCACTTCTGGCTGTTCCCCAGAAATGATGGTGCAGTGCGGAGGCTGCCACCTTTAAAGAACACTCCTCCTGCCGCCACTCAGAGCTGCAGCGGGCAACGAGGGCTCTTAGTGAGGAGCGTCCTGCCATGGTGAGAGGCCTGGCAGCACTAGGGCCCACCAAGGGCAGGGAACAAGCCTTTCCAACTGTCTCCTAGGGTTGCCAACCTCCATGTGGGACCTGGTGACCTCCTGGAAATAACTAATCTCCAGACTTCAGATTTCAGAAAAATGACTGCTCTGTAGAAGAAGAGATTGGATTTATACCCCACCTTTCACTATCTGAAGGAGTCTCAGAGCGGCTTACAGTATCCTTTCCCTTCCCCTCCCCTCAACAGATACCCTGTGAGATAGGTGGGGCTGAGAGAGCTCTTTCGAGGACTGCTCATGAGAAAACAGCTCTGAAAGGACTTGTCACTGACCCAAGGTCATGCCAACAGCTCCATGTGGGGGAGTGGGGAATCAAACCCAGCCCTCCCAGATTAGAGTCAGCGCTCCTAACCACTACACCAAACTGGCATCATACCCTGATGAAGTCCCTCCCCTCCCCAAACCTTGCCCTCCACAGGCTACACCTCCAAATCTCCAGGAATTTCCCAGCCCAGAATTGGCCGCCCTACCCCCTTTTCTCCAATACCAGACATGACAGGCCTGTTACTAGTTCCTAATATTTTCAAGGTTTCAAAAGGCAGTTGAAACCTCCTATACCAAGTTTAACTATAGAAAGCCTTTGAAAAAAATACCTTTCCGTCTACACTGGTCTTTATCAGCAAACTTTCGCTGCTTTCAGTCTAGCTGCTTGTCTGGTTTTTAACCAAACTATTAAGGAGGGCAACACCCCCCTTGTCAGTAATTTAGCTCATTTGAAAAACAGCCATCATGTTCAAGAAGCAGCTGTCACTTTCGCCGGGAGCTCCAGCGCTCCTGAGTCCTGGCAAGGGAGCAACCAGAGCCCTGCAAACTCCCTTAGGCATCCGCCAGCTTTGAAGCACGCCAGGCAGGAAATTAAGAGCTGTCTTCAAACAAAACCCCAGGACTCCTCCAGGAATGGGGGGGGGGGGGGGGAGAGAGACAATTTCCTCACTGTCTCCTCTCCTTCTACCCAGAACTGGATTTAGGTAATCTGGGGCTTCATGTCTAGGAAAATATGACACCCCCAATTCTCCTGCCTGATATCAGGGGCTTTGGAACTTCGTTTCAGAAGTGGAGAAGCAGAAGGGATAGACAAAACCAATTTGAGAACAATCAGTGATATGATCACATCTGCACATTATTTATTTACAAAATGCATATCCTGCCTTTCTGGCCTCACAAGGGCCCAACGCAGCCTGTGTGCAGCATACTGTGTTGACGGAAGTTTCTGAACACCTCTCAAGGGCAGCCCCCCCCCCCCCGAGCACATTGCAGTAGTCTAACCTAGATGTAACCAGGGCATGCACCACAGTGGCCAGATCTTTTCTACCCAGGAAAGGCTGCAGCTGGCTACCCAATCGAAGCTGGTAAAAGATGGAGTTGGATTTATACCCTGCCCTTCACTCAAAGTCTCAGAGCGGTTTACAATCTCCTTCCCTTCCTCTCCCCACAACAGATAGCCTGTGAGTTAGGTGGGTCTGAGAGAGCTCTGAGAGAACTGCTCTTGAGATAACAGCTCTCTGAGAACTGTGACTGACTCAGGGTCACTCAGCTGGCTGCATGTGGAGGAATGGAAAATCAAACCCGGTTCTCCAGATTAGAGTCTGCCACTCTTAACCACTATACCAAACTGGCTACACCAAACTACTTCACCAAAGTGGCAGAAGAATCTAGCCTAGGGTTGCCAGTTCTGGGTTGGGAAATTCCTGGAGATTTTTGGGGGATACAGCCTAAAGAGGGTAGGATTTGGGGAAGGGAGGTTATAATACCATAGAGCAGGCTATAATACCATAGAGACCAACTTCCAAAGCAGCCATTTTCTTTAGGGGAACTGATCTCTGTCACCTGGAGACCAATTGTAATTCCAGAAGATCTCCAGCCACCACCTGAAGGTTGGGAACTCTAATTCTATCCATAGAACATGCAGAAACCTAGGAAACAAAACTAAAGAAACAGAGCTTGAGGCCAATGACAGCCAAAGAGAAGATTCTGAAAGGTGAAAAGAAAGCTCAGAGAGAATAGGCAAAAATGCAAGGAAAGCCGACATTCCCATATTGATCTGTAACCACCATTTTGAGCTGCAGTGCTGTAATTGTATGGAATATTTCATTGGCCTCTACAGAAATTATATTCATTTATGGCATATGCTTACACAAAGTATTTTTAGGGCTCTGACTATTCTTGTACAAAGTCTTGCATGTAGATCTGGTGTTTTATACCGGAGAGTGATTCTCTTCTGTCGCTGAGTTAATTGAGTGCAGGAGAGTTTAGACGATTTGTTTGTACAGTGGGGGAAAGTTACCTTCCTAATGCCTGTAAAATAGCTGAACAATTTTAATTAAACTTTCCTAAATAAGCCACCTTCTGGCTAATGCTAAAGATGGAAAATAGCAGGCCTAAGGGGAAAGTTATAAAAGAAATGAGAAACAGCCTAAGCGAGTGCTGACAGAAGGCAATAATTGAAAATGGTTAGCGACTTTAAAATGTAGCAGTGTCCAACAAGAGAAAGGTAGAACTTCACCAATCCAGCGCTTTGCATTCCTTAGGGGCTGGCTGGCCTACAACAAGGAACCATTTCCCTCTCCTTTTCTGTTAGGAAAGACTGTCTTCACCAATAGTTCAGTGAACCTTTGTGTCAAGTTGAATTAAGAGCAGCAACCTTGCACCCACCAACCCCATTACAAAAAGAGTTTAAAGAGAACCTCAATTCTGTGAGACATTCCTCTAGGACTTCTCTGTGTTTCTAATCCTTAAATAACTGGAATGTAATTAACAAACCCATTATTGTCTTTACAAGTCGATGGAAGGATTCAAAATGTGATATCCCACACATGCAATCTGAAGGCCATTTCTACCCCCTTGGGGACTACTGCCTCAACTCTCTTTCAGTGTATCCAGGCCATCATCAGACCCAAGGTAGGTAGACTGAGCTGATAAGCTATGCTACTCCCAGTCTCCAGGTAGGCTTAATTTTTGAATACTTCCCCATGTTAAATGCTCCCAGTATGCAGTAAGCCAGCACATCAGGCAGAAGGCTATTGCAAACTTTCTCCCTGATGGGCTAGTTTTCTATATGCAGGTTTATTTTTTAATGTAAGGGCGTATTCCAAAAGCTTGCTACATTCCAAACTTCAGCCTCTTCAGCCTATTATTTGGCTCTGCTATAAGAAAGACCTTTTTTGTAAAGGAACAAACCACACAGAAGTCTGATTTTGGGGATGCACTCTAGTCTCCCACTTCACAGATTTACAGCTTGTGTTGTTGGCTGCAACAGCGTCTGGAACTTACTGGCTAGGAAGAAGGTTTAGAATTAACACATACGTTTGTGATAAGCAGCTGTGAGACCTCAGGCAAAACCATATCCTGAATTAATCACGGCTTGTACCTGCATTACAACAATTTGCCAAATGTATTTGGCGCTAACTAGCAACATATTAATAATGTTGCAGAAGTGCCAAACACCATGTTTTCCCTCCCTACCTCACCCCAACTCACACTCTGGCTTTAGGAAACATTTCCAGGCTAAGAAATTTGACCTCCTGCTTGTTTATCCCAGTATTGTGTTCAATTTTCTAAAACCAGTTCTCTCTGTTTCTACAATGCTATTTGTCCAAACCAGTGATCTCAAACATGATGCCCTTGGGCACCCACCATTGGGCTTCCTGGTACCTATTTGTTCTTCACCAAAACAAAGAGCCAGTCCTGTCTTTTCCTTACGGCACTGGAGTAGTTGGTGCATGAAAAGATGCCAGGAGGCATCACCCTTCTATCTTCAGAGACCATCCATTCAGAAACAGCTGCCTCCATCACTGGAGAATGCCACGCTTGCACTTTGTGACTGGCCCCAATATTTCATGGCAGCCATTTTGTGTCAGTGCCCACTCCTTGCTCTCAGAATTCAAGGCATGCCTGCAGGCTCAATAAGAATGGGTTTCTCTGGTTCAGATACTCTCTGTCTCTTGGTCTAAGTACAAGGAACTGAAATTTGTAATAAAATATGAAAATATCAGACCACCTTCCCATGTTTAAGTGTAGCTCTGTCCACTCATTACTATGTGGGACTAGGATCTGGGAGCCCCAGGTCTGAATCCCCCACTCCGCCATGGAGACTTGCTGGGTATCTCTGGGTCAGTCACAAACTCTCAGGGTTGTTGTGAGGATAAAGCAGAGGAGAGGAGATCAATACAAGACCCTTTGGATTCCCACTGGAGAGCAAGTGAGGTATAAAAGCTGAGGGACTTGGGAATGTTTAGTCTGCAGAAGAGGAGGCTGAGGGAGGGCATGATTGCTCTCTTAAAGTATTTGAAGGGCTGTCACTTAGAGGAGGGCAGGGAGCTGTTCCTGTTGGCAGCAGAGGATAAATTGAGGGCAGGAAGGTACCGGCTGGATATTAGGAAAAAACTTTTTGACAGTCAGAGTTGTGCAACAGTGGAACCAGCTGCCTAGGGAGGTGGTGAGCTCCCCCTCACTGGCAGCCTTTAGGCAGCGGCTGGACAGACACTTGTCAGGGATGCTCTAGGCTAATCCTGCATTGAGCAGGGGGTTGGACTACATGGCCTGTATGGCCCCCTCCAGCTCTGTGAGATTCTCTGATTCTAGGTAAGAAAATAAATCACACAAATTCAGCAGATTAAGCTTTAGTCATTGCTGCTTTTCCGCTGAAGGAAAGGCTGCATCTGCCCAACACACAGCTGTTAAAGGTTCTGCAAGAATACAGGGTTCTGATCCAACAATATATTTAGTGACTACATTTTTATCTAGGTGGTCTGAAGCAGTAGAACAAATTTAGAGTCCAGTGGCACCTTTAAGACCAACAAAGGTTTATTCAAGGTATGAGCTTTTGAAAAAGTGTGCCTTGCACACGAAAGCTCATACCTTGAATAAACCTTTGTTGGTCTTAAAGGTGCCACTGGACTCTAAATTTGTTCTACATTTTTATCTGTCAACTTTGTCAAAGGATCTCAAGATGGTGAATAGGACTTGTGTTAGACTCTTTTCCATTTTGTCCTCACAACAATCCTGTGCAGTAGGTTAGGCTGAGAAAAAGCAACTGGACCAAGGTCAACTAGTAAGTCTAATAAGAGCCAGTGTGTGGTAGTGGTTAGAGTATTAAGGTAGGATCTGGAGACAAAGGTTTGCTTGTAAGGTAGGAAAACTACTCTGCCATGAACTTTGCTGGGTAATTTTGGGCCAGTCACAATTCCTCACATTCTAGATCAAACTCTGTCACTATTTTGGTGAGGCTTTTGTACCTTGTTGGGAAGTTTTACCTGTTCAGTTTTAGCCTGAAATGCCGCTATTTTAACCCCCAAGTAGAATTTTCCACCTTCTATTGTTGTGGATACCACAAATGATAACACAGCAAAGTCAAACAAACAAAGTTGGAGAGCAGCAGACTTCTTGTTTATGAAGGAAAAAAACAATGAAAGTGTCACTGGATTGCCGTGGGAGATAAGTATTTATTCAGTAAGCACCCTGCCGAACCAAAAATTACACCAGCCATTTTTAGCATCCAGGACTCCTGGGACAATGTTTACATCCTGGTATCCACGGCAACAAAGCCTGGCCTAGGCCTTTCCCAGCCTCCAGCTCTTTACACCTGGCTTGCCTTCCCTTTGTTCACTGCTAAGGGCAGCTTTCCTCATATCCCAGGCCAGCACTTCCTCCCCCATTGGCTGCCAATCATTGCCCAATGAGACCATCAGCAAATGTCTGGGAACACTAGTGTTGCCAACTTCCAGGTGGTGGCTGGAGATCTCCTGGGATTACAACTGATCTCCAAAAGACAGAGATTAGTTCAGTTGGAGCAAATGGCCACTTTGGAAGGTGAAGTCTATGCCATTCTACCCCACTGAAGTCCCTCCCCTCCCCAAACCCCACCCTCCTTAGGCTCCACCCCGCCAGCACCAGATATTTCCCAACCTGGAGTGAACAACCCTAGGGAACACAAAACTGGAAACTGTCGTAGAAGTCAGAAAATAGACTATTCATTTAGATATTCAAATGGGGACCTAAAGCAGTTTAAACATCATTCTCGCCTCCATTTTTACCTCACAACAAGCACCCTGTGAGGTAGGTGAGAGAGAGTGACCAGCAGGCACAATCTCCAGCAAGCTCCCATAGCGGTGTGTGTGTGTGTGTGTGTGTCTGGATCTGGATCCGGGTCTCCCAGGTCCTAGTCCAACATTACACAAGTTTAATTAATTTAATTAATTGGTATATCTGTTAATTGGTTAAAAAGATGGTCCTGATAAGCCGGGCAATAGGTTTCAATAGCTCTTTTCATTACAGAGATTTCCCGCCCTTTCTACAAGAAACATAAATGTGGGTCTTCTTTCCTGGCTCTGCATATCTGTCAGCAGCTTAGGGTACAATGCAAAAGAACACTTTCTTGGAAGGTTGCCCCATTGAATGAAATGGGACTTGCTTCTGTGTAGACCTGCTTAGGCTTGCTCTCGGTGGAAAAGGGAGGGCGAATTTGTGAAGCAGTGTCTGTACTTCCATCCATTTGTGTTTAACAAACTTGAGGTCTGCAAAAATTGCTGGTGGTGGTAGGGAGATAGATATTTTGTAAATTTGTCCCTCCAGGTTTTTATAAACTTTCATGAGCTTGAGCAGACTACCCCCTTACTTTTACTAGCCTTGCCAACTCTGAATTGCAAATTTCCTGGAGATTTGGAGGCACCGCCTAGGGAGGCTAATTTACAAAGTCACATATTTATGCATACCTGGGAAGCCTCCCAAGTCAGCAGAGACCGCCTACCTTCCTTCTGGGAAAAAGCTGGGGAAACCTCTGGAAGTGTACAAATGTATCATGAGTCGCCCTTCCCCAAATTGAATTGAGGGTGGGTAATCCATGTGAAAATAGCCATACTCTGCACTGCAACATATCACCTCTCCTAGCTTTGTACCAGTATTGTGTACTGGGTTCGTGGCATGAAGAGTCTGGACCACGACGTAGCGATAAGCATTCTTTATTCGGCACACAACATAGCATGCAACTATGGCCAACTTTATACAATCCCTAGGACACACCCCAAAGTCCTATTGGCGGGTTTAAATTTCCCACCAGAGTTCTTATTGGAGGGCTAATGGTGGTCTAGGATCCTTGAGTCCTATAGTTTCCAGGAGTCAAGCTCAGTCAGCATGCTGCTAGTGCCCTGTGGCGGTCAGCGGACATAACAACCAGGGAGTCAGATGAGCAACCTTCACGGATCCTTTGCAGGTCCCCATCAGCAGTCTGGGCCCGCGTAGGATTGACAGCCAGTGGCTGGCAACCAGCGGGAGAGGGATGGGGGTGAACTGATTCCAAGCTGATGGTGTGATGACCCCATCGGAAGTAATGTCATGTTGTGGAAGTGACACCAGTGTGATGCTGTGGGATTTGCCCAAAGTCTATGGTAAGTTCCTCCCCTGCTGGTAAAATTACAGAGTTTTGTTCAGATTCTGGAGTGCCACATTAAGTATCACATTAGTGATGTGACATCATTTCCAGGTATTTGCCAGAAGTGTAGGGGTGCCAGGTCCCTCCTGGCAACTGGCAGGGGATGAGGATGGACTTGCTGGGAGCAGCAGCAGGGAGGCCAAGCCAATGTGCCCATGTGACCTGGAAGTGATGCCATCACGTCCAGAATGTCGGGGGATGCTCTGGTCTTTGGGCAAAACTCTATGGTAAATCTGGCTTCTACTGTAGAGTTTTTGCCCAAATACTGGAGCATCGCCCCAACGTCCTGGATTTGATGATGTCACTTCGAGGTCACATGGACAGAGACATAAGCTGTGGCCACACAGCCCTTTAAATCTGGGAGCCCTCCCGGACTTAAAGGGGCCACAGTTTTTTAGTTCGGGTTGGGATGTTTATACATCCCAACCCCCAGTGGCGGAGGGCAGTGGCGGAGGAGGAGGCGGGCGGTGTGGGCAAGCATAGGAGTCCCGGAGGAGGCGGTGGAAGTGGCAGCAGTGGCAGAAACATGTGGCGGCATGCAGCAGCGGCAGTGGAGGTGGCTGGCGATGGCTGTTGCGGCGGAGGCAGCTGGCGGTGGCGGCGGCCGGGGGAGGCACCCTTCCCTGAGCCCCACCAGCCGCATGGTAAGTTTGGGAGTCTCCCCCCTTTTGCACTTGGGCGCTTGAGTGCCCAAGCGCCCAAGTGCAAAGGGGGGGGGGAATGGAGGAGGGACGATCTGGACATCCCTCTCTCGCAATGATTGCGAGAGAGGGATGTCCAAATTGGCCCAGCGTGGGCTCAAAGTGTGACTCCCGGGAAAGTGCTTTGAACCCGCACTGGAGCCTGCTTCAGCGCGGGACTAGCTGCGGCTGGTGTGATCCATCCCTTTAAATGCGGGAAGAAACAGCACTTCCTCCCGCATTAAAGGGATGTGTGACCGTGGCCATAGACACATTGCTGCATGTCGGATGGTTCTCCCTCGTTTTGGGGGTAAGCCAACTGATTGGTGGCAGGGAAGTGGGGCTTGGCAGCAAAAGACCCCTGCCTCCACCCAGGGAATCTGGCAAACCCTACAGAAGTGATGTCACCATTGGAGCAATGGACCCTACAGGAATGATGTCACCACTGGAGCATTGGACCCCTCCCCCTGCAGCCTAGTGAGTGGCAGCAAGTAGCCAAGAGGGATGCTGGGAGGTTTCCCTTCAGCAAAAGGTCAACACTGTCTGAGGAACCCCATATGTCTGTGGGTCTTGGGAGCACTGAAGCAACATGTCCTGTTCCTGCACTTAGGGTCATTTGGCTGGACCTAGTTTAATTCATGTTCAACATCATTTCAAGGAGATGACAAGGCCTGCCTAGGGTCCCAAACACCCGCAACCGCAGACATGCCCCGGCCAACCTTTCTTCCCACAGGAAAACCCCATCTTCTCATAAAGGGGCTACCCTGCTGCTCGGGGCTATGAAATCCCCATTGGCTACACAGCTGGAAACCATGCAGTGAGCAGCCTCCACTCGCCTTCTCATAACCGAGAGAGAAATAATTTCAGATATTGAAAGTGGATCTTTTCAGAGCTAGCTTAAGGGCAAGACAATGGCTGTGGCCTGTATCATCTCTAACTCGGACTGACAAATGCATGGCAGGCCCCTTGTCTGCGTCTTTGATGTATGCAAATCCCACTGTCTGCTGAGCTTTGCCCACGCCTACTCAGCCTCCTGCCGCAGCCTTTTGCACGCAGACCTGGGGAGCAGCCTTCTGGGGACAACAGCCCCCCACCCCTTTGCATTGCAGGGAGCAGGTCTTGGCACTTGGGATGTGCAATGCTGGGGGGAATGGGCTTTGTGTTAAAGTTCCCATAGAAGACTGAGACTTTCCCATGGCATCCTAAAGACTGAAAGAGAGGCAGCAAAAGGACATCGCTCAAATGGGGTATTTAAACTGGGAACATTCCTTCCAAAGGGACCCCTGATTCCTAGGGACAATACTTATTTAATACTGTGCAAGCAAGTCGCTGGGAGATATTAAATTTGTCGGAGACCATCGGATTGTGCTTATTTATGTAGCTGAATTAATCTGAAACTGCTGAACGAATGCAGAGGATAGAAGGTCGGGAATGAATGCGGGAGGTCCAGGCAGGAATCTCTACAGAGCCTGGAAATTCAGTGGACAACATTTGGCGGTCCCAAAGTAATTCATGTCATCTTCTCCTGGCCTCTGTTTGTTCAGTTTAATGTCTGCATACTACTCTTATGTGGACAGGACGCTCATGATGTCTCCAGTTACTTTTTAAAAACTGAAAGTTAAAAAGAAATGGTTTATTTATGTTTTATATCCCCATGTTCTTCTAATGAGTGGGTTACCACACTATCTTTCTCTTCTCCATTTTATTCTCACACTAACAATCCTTTGAGATAGGTTAGGCTGACAGCAAGTGATAGGTCCAAGGTCACCCAGCAGGCTTCCACAGCAGGGCAGGGATTCGAACCTGGGTCTCGCAGATCCTGGTCCATCACTCTAACCATTACAAGTGCTGGCTTCCTGGATTGCCCAGCATTTTAAACACTACATCCGCTGGTTTTCTAAAGTGTCACTGGCAAGGGATGAGTTCTGCCAATTATGACTGGCCACATCAACTCAGTGACCAATAGGAACATGATCTTCCTTGTGCCAAATCCTATACAACTGGAACAGAATACACTGGAGGAGGAACTTACAGTCATAGGAAAAATGTATCTCCACAACAGATATTTTTTGTGGGAAAGCGTTTGAACACTGCATGGATTTGCCAACTTGTGATTTAAAAAATCCCGGCAGAATTAAGGTTGCTTTTTGACAGGTCAAGAGAGACAAGGCTTGTGAGTTTTTGGCTGCTTAGGGTATGGAGCGTGGTAGGTTTTGAAGGTTGCCCTGCCTCAGACAGGAGGCCATGGGGTGAAGGAAAGCTTTCATTGAAGCAGCTTCGTTGAATGTGATCACAGGAAGCAGAGATGTTGGTCAGAGGAGCAAGTAGCTGGGAGCAGGCTTGGCTGAACTTCAGCTACAGCATCTCAGACAAGTTTCACGGCTGACAACTTGTTAAGAAGAAAGACAGAACCAGACAGAGTGTCTTGTTTTAAACAGAGTAGCAGGTGCCAAAGACACAGTCAGGCTCCAATATCTCCCCAGAATAAGGAAAGTTTCCTAAACTTTCAGTAAGCCCTTTGGTATCTTTGGGGAGTGGGGCTGGAAGTCCATGACTAGGGTTCCAATTTGCCCACTTATGACAGCAGACCTCCAGGTAACTGAGGCCCTTGCTTGCTGATGCTCACCTATTTGGCGGACAGAAACTGGGGCCAAACGGGGGGAGTGGGGAATGCATGATCATTCTGGGGAGAAAAATTAAAAAGGAAAAATAAGGCTTTATCTAATTACAGGAAGTTCTGATCACAGACTTCCTGGTGATTCCTAGAGCTACCTGGAAGTGACAAAAATAGCTCTAGGAATCACCAGAAACCCTCCCCACAACACTCTCCATGACCTTTGGGGAAGTTGATGGGCAGACTTTCAGGAAGCTTTGACTGACAACTTGGGAGGAACCAGGCTGCCATATTTGTGGTTTGGGTCTGGAATAGGGTTGCCAGCCTCCAGGTGGGGCCTGGGGATCCCCTGCTTTTACAACTGATCTCCAGCTGAGAGAGATCAGCTCCCCTGGAGGAAATGGCTGCTTTGAAGGGTGGAATCTATGGCATTGTACCATGCTGAGGCTTCTCTCCTCCCCTAACCCCGCCCTCTCCTGGATCCACCCCCAAAATCTCCAGATATTTTCCAACCCAGACTTGGCAACTCTCTGGAAGCACCATTGATTGCCCCCCACACACGCACTGTTCCTCTGTGACTTGCAGTGTTATCCTAAGTAGAGTGACACCCATCAATGGGCTTAGAAGGACATGACTCTGCTTGTTTTATTTTACTTCATTTATATCCCACTTTTCTCCCCAGTGGGAACCCAAAGTATCTTTCAGCATTCTCCCTTTCTCCATTTTATCCTCACAACAACCGTCGTCTGGCACTCTAAACACTCTACTACACACCAGATTGCACTCCTAGCTAACTGATTCAGCTTAGGAATGTGAGTCCTCTACAACAGGCCAGACCCAGGGTGCCCTCCTCTGCAGGGTGTATTTCTTTTTTTTTTATAGACAATTTTATTAATTTCCACAACATATATTTTCTTACACAGACATTATTGCACACAAAATCACATACAACAGGGTGCATTTCTGACTCACACATCACAACCTGTCAGGGTCTCATAAAGTAGGAGGATCATTATAGAAAGGGGTCAGTGTGGTTTAAAAAAAAAAACTGGCTCAAAGTACCTTGTTTGTTTAACAAAATACTAGACATCCAATTTGCAGTATAACTCCCTGAAAGTTAGCAGCCCTAAAGATGCACAATAAAGATAAAACAGGCGAGAAAGGGGTCTAACCTCACACCTAGAACACTTCCTGTTTTCTCTGTGCAAAACACTTGCTTGGAACCTTCCCTTTCATTAATCCCCTAGATCCTTATTACCCATTGAAATGAATCTTGAGTACCTGTGCTTGAGAGCTATTCCCCCACCCCACCCCACCCCACCCCATCACCCTTCCCTTTGTTTTTCTCCTCTCTGTCCGAATTTCAGATTGTAAGCCCCTCAGGGCAAGAACCTAACTCCCCTCCCCTATTTTATTCTATAAACAGCCACCTACATTAGGTGCTATCAACATCGTCCTTTTCTTCTCCTTGCTCGGCTCTACGTTCTCCTCTGCTCTGTGCTTCCAATTCCTTCCTCTGTGCTGAGTCTTCCTGACAGCTCCATCTTTATCTGGACTCATGTTTGCCTACATTCCCCACAACACAACCTCAGATGCCACTTGAAAGGAAAAATCCCCACAGCCGGCTGAGGACTCCCAGTGAAAAGCAAACAGCTTGGCTCTGCCGCTCGGCAAATCTCTCTAGTTAGCATCTAACCACCCACCAAACCACAAACAACTCAGAAGGGACTCAGAATTAGTATCAGGGCTTGGAAGCAACCGGGACAGGTGGCCTTCTGCTTTCAGCACCGACTCCCCGGACTCAGCCTTGAGCATCCCGCCTCCTCCCTCCCTCACCCCAAGGGGTTCCCCATCCATCAAACTTCTTAAACAAGCCAGGCCATTACTTTAATTCCAGCTGTGGATCCAGTTACACTCCCAGGCTGCTCCATTAGCTGCCAAAACAGAAACTGTCCCCTTGATAAGTGGGGGGGGGGGGGGAATCCAAACCCAACTGGTTGCTGTGGAAACACATTCCAGCCTGTGGGGGCTGCATCTTCAGAGGTCAGAGTTCTGACCTCACGGATAGCCTCAGGGCCACAGGCTGCACTCTGGGCTCCTGAATGATGGCAGATGCTTCTCTGGGTAACGCTGTTGTCAATCCGGAGACATCCCACTCAAGGCTTTGCGCCGGGACACCTGCGCTGTGGGAGAGAGTTCACTCCTCTTGAGATGGGCTTGTTCTTGCATTTTCATGGTAGCACCCCCCCCTCCCAGTGATCTCCCAGATAATCCTAGAGATGTGATAATGACCCTGAGGCAGAAGGCAACTGCCTGTGTGTCCAAAGTTTCAGGGCACCTTCGCTTTCAGCAGCCTGTCTTCAGCTCAAACTACATTTCAACCCAAGTTGCAATGGCTTTGTGGTTCCCAGGAGCCGGGCTGGTGAGTCAGCAAGCATACAAAACTACCTAGGAAAGGAATATTATGTGCGGTCACAGCTTCGGAGGCGCACCGTCTTTTTAACCACACTGAACGATATAAATATTTGGGCCCTCTTTCGAATGACAGAAGCAAGGGAGAAAGAGACAGTTGATGCAGTTAGGTGCAAGGGTCATGGGGTGCAGTGTTCCCCCTGAGCTGAGTTAGTGTGAGCTAGCTCCCAGTTTTTTAGCCTCCGGCTCACACATTTTTTTTCTTAGCTCAGGAAGGATGGCTCTAGAGCGAACTAATTTATGCAGCAGCCAAATCGCTCTCTCAGAACTTTATTGCCAGGAGCTCACAAAGGAGAATTTTTGCTCACAAGACTCCACAGCTTAGAGGTAGCATTTGACGGGGTGCTTCTTGGGGCTTCCAGCAATGTTAAGGAGTAGGGCTTTGGTGAACAGCTAGAAAGTATTACATCTCAGGAAAGCTTTTCCTTATTACCAGCAAGGATGAACTAGCGGCATAGGAGCTGGAACTTCGTTCTCACAGTGTACCAGAGTTATACGGGAGTTATTCCCTCACAGGGGATCATTGTTTGGGCGTTATCCTATTCAGTGTTGATATGTTATCACATATATCCCCTCCTCCCACCACATGAAAGTCCTGAGCCAAATGTATCCTACAACTGTTTGTAAGGAACATAGAATTTTCCTGCATTCCTTTCTATTCCTGTAGCCTCTTTCCAGTCAGGGTGGGGGCTGGGGTGAGAAAGGAGAAGGGGTGAAAATTGGTCCTCCATCCTCTTCTGCAAGCACAGCTCTGCTGAGGAAAGGGGTCAATTTCTTGCCCTTGTCCCATGGAATGCAAGCGTTGGGATGCCAGCCTCCAGATGGGACCTGGGGATCCCCTGAAATTACAGCTCATCTCCAGACTACAGAGATCAGTGCCCCTGTCCTCCCCAGGCTCCATCCCAAATATTGAGGACTTTCCCAGGCTGGAACGGGCAACCCTACCCCCCAGAGCTAGTTTGGTGTAGTGGTTAAGACCAGTGGAATCTAATCTGGAGGACCGGGTTTGATTCCCTACTTCTCCACATGCAGCCAGCTGGGTGACCTTGGGTCAGTCACAGTTCTCTCAGAGCTATTATCTCAGGAGCAGTTCTCTCAGAGCACTCTCAGCCCCACCTACCTCACAGGGTGTCTGTTGGAAAGGAGATTGTAAGCCACTCTGAGTCTCTGAGTGAAAGGCAGGGTATAAAGCCAACTCTTCTCCCCCCCCCCCACTGGTGGCCAGGTGGACCCTGCAACCCGATGCATGGCTCTTCCTCTGCAGGGACCCCATTACCCCCAGAATGATCTTTCTGTGGGTCAGAATGGACTGCAGGAACTGAGAAGGATGCAGGAGGACTTGGTGTGCCTTGTGCATGGATGGCTATTCACATACCAGTGAGGCAGACCACTGATCCTTCTGCTCCAGTACTATTTGCTTTGGGTTGCATAGTCCCACTGAAGCTTGCTTCCTCTGGGATTCTTGAATTTGATATTTCAGAGACTGAATCTGGGCCCTCTGCATACAAAGCATGTGCTCTGTAACTTGAGCCAGGGCTGTTCCTCCAGGGGGGAAGGAATAGGATTGCCAGCCTCCAGGTGGGAGCCTGGAGTTTTCTAAATGGATCCTTTGGTGTAGTGGCTAAGAGCGCGGACTCTGATCTGGGAGAGCCGGGATTGATTCCCCACTCCTCCACATGCAGCTGCTGGTGTGACCTTGGGTCAGTCATAAGTTCTTTCAGAGCTGTTCTCTCAAGGGCAGTTCTCTTAGAGCTCTCTCAGCCCCACCTACCTCATAGAGAGTCTGCTGTGGGGAGGGGAAGGGAAAGAAATTGTAAGCTGCTCTGAGACTTCTTTGGATAGGGGACGGCGGGGTATAAATCCAATCTCTTATCTTCCTCTTTGGAAGATAGACTTTATGGCATTATAAACCCACCAAGGTCCCTCCCTTCCCCAAATCCCACCCTCCTCAGGCATCAGCCCAAAATCTCCAGGAATTTCCCCACAATTGGCTACCCAAGGAATAAATCACACATAGTCACAGGATTCCTCCTGGTACTGTACTGATACAGCTAACGTTTTTTCCTCTGTACATTTGAATAGCTAGTATCTAAAGATATTCCTCATTGGGCATGGGTAACTAGAAGATTGTGCGGGGGGTTGGACTAGATGACCCTGGGTGTCCCTCCCAACTCTATGATTCTGAGATACTTGTATCCACGAACAATTATTCTTTTTGGTTATTATATCTGGTGGCTGCTTACATACACTTTCATTCTGTCCTTTCTCCCTTCTTCCATTTTATCTTCATAGCAACCCTGTAAGGTAGGTTAATCAGAGAGAGAGAGAGAGAGAGAGAGTCGCTGGCCCAAAGTCACACAGTGACCTTCATGACTTATAGTGGGGATTTGAAGCTCAGTTCTTCCTATCCAGCCCTCTTCCCTCCATACTTCTGTACCTATTTATAAGGAACACCTGTTCTTGACAAAACAGGCACAAGTCTCTCCTTTCCTTTTGTGTACCCAGCAGTTTTTCTGTCTCCCCCTCCCCCAGCACACCCACCCACCCTCCCTCCCAAGATCTTGTTCTTTAAATGGGAGTTGCATTTAAAACATTTTAAAAGTTTTGTAAAAAATAAAACTTAGATGAGATGAACAGTGTATCCCGGTGGAAACATATACCCGTTGGCCCCACTCTGATCGTGGTCCTGGATAAACAGGCAAGCAAAAAGGCTGAGACAAAGAAGCAGAAGAAACTGCAATATAATCTAAATTACTTAATTATTATATATGATATTTTGTACATTAGCACTACGTGTGTAGCTATGTTTTAGTTTCTTTGTCTTAACCCTTTTTGGTTACCTTTCTCATGTAGAGCTGTATTTTTCTCCCCCTTTTTTTGCTTGCACCTGGATGAACAGGCAACAGAACTGAAGCAAGCAATATGAATTCCTGTGAAGGGGACTGTAATGCTTGTTATACTATCCCAAATGGATGGAACCATTTTGAACGCTCCTCTGGATCAAATCTGAACTTCAGCTCGTCTCAAGTTCTGGATCTATGTAAACTGCTTCCATGCCAGGCTTCATCTAATTTCACCCATCCCTGGAGCCGAGGAGGTTTCTTTACACCCACAAAGCATGCCTCTAACCTTGAACTGTGTGTTTACATTTCTGCTCTACACACCCTCCACTTGCGTTGCCTTTTATAGGCTGTTCTTGCTACAGGCATACACACTGTTATTCTAAACAAGGACCTGGCCGTCTGGGCGTACCAAGCCTTGGCACATGCCACGGCTGCTTTGAAACAAACCGCAGCTCTGCCTTGAAATGCAGCCCCCTTGCAGAAGGCCCTTGAGATGGCTTTGGCATTTCACAGCTTTGAATCAACAGAGATCGCTTCGCTTCAGCTGACTGCAGGAGTGGAAAGGGCAGATCTGTTCCAGGCAATGTGCTGTACAGTTTTAGTTATTAGTGGGATTGGTACATCTGGCTGAAGAAAGATAGAAAACGAGATTGTTGGACAGCAGCAGCTGGATTTCCCGTAGTGATTTTTTGTTTCTGCCACAGAGGCCCCCAACCAATGTTCCCTCCAAGCTGTGGAGTCTTGTGAGCAAAAATTCTGCTTTGTGAGCTACTGGCATGAAAGCGAGCAATTTGGCTACTGCATATATTAGTTTGCTCTGGAGCCATCCTTCATGAGCGAAGACAAAAAGGTGTGAGCCGGAGGCAAAAAACTGGGAGCTAGCTCACGCTAACTCAGCTTAGAGGGAACTCCTTCTGGGGCTCTGATGGTGGGCACCAAGGGGTAGAGTCTTTCTTTCTGCAGATTGTTCCTCTGATATTGCTAGGGTTGCCAGCCTCCAGGTGGGGCCTGGGGATCTCCTGCTTTTACAACTGATCTCCAGCTGAGAGAGATCAGCTCCCCTGGAGAAAATGGCTGCTCTGAAGGGTGGACTCTATGGCATTGTACCATGCTGAGGCCTGCCCCCTCCCCAACCCCCCCCCTCTCCTGGACCCCCAAAGTCTCCAGGTATTTTCCAACCCAGACCTGGCAACCCTAGATATTGCTGTTTGCCTCAGAGGGAATATAGGTACCTGTAGGTTTTCTTCCTGTCTCAGCTGGGGAGGGGGGAACTGACTTGGAAAACTGCATGGAGGGAAGGGTTGAATGCTTCTCCCTGGCACCATGGCCTTAGGGTTGCCAGCTCTGAGTTGGGAAACACCTGAAGATTTTGGGGGGTGGAAACTGAGGAGGGCAGGGCTTGAGGAGTGGTGGGACCTCAGCAGGATACAGTGACATAGAATCCGCCTCCAAAACAACCATTTTTTCCAGAGGAACTGATACCTGTCATTTGGAGAGCAGTTGTCATACCAGGAAATCTCTAGGCCCCACCTGGAAGGTGGCAACCATACATGGCCTTTATCTGACTCCTTCCCCCTCCAGTTTATAGCAGCTTTAAACCTAAAAATGTCGTAGAAGGTACCTTTACAAATCTCACCACTTCGTGTCTAATTTGACCATGAGGTTCAAACCACACACAAGAGCAGCTGGTAGTTGCATTTGTATCGTATTTATTTAATGCAGTTTTATCACAGCCTTCCTCCTAGCAGCTCTGGCGGTGTACATGATTCCTTCCGTTCCATTTCATCCTCACAACAGCCCTGTGAGACGGATTACTGAGAGAGAGAATGACTGGGTCCAAGGTCATACAGTACGTTTCATGGCAAAGTGGGGTTGAACTTGGGTCTACTAGTCTAGCACTATTTTAGGCTTGCCAGCTCAACTACTATGGCATTGACAGGCGATGTCCTGCTGCTGCCGCCTCCTGCACCCCCCCTCTGCTGAAAGGAGAGGGCGGAGATAGGAATGGAGGGAGGAAATGGTGTACATGTCGATGCCACTTCTAGCAAAAACTGAGAAGTGATGTCACCAATGCTCTAGTAAAATCCTAGAGCGTTAGTGCTATCACTACTGTGTGTTTTGCCAAAGGTGAGCTTGACCTGTACGTGGCATTTCCCCCTCCCATGCGCCACCCCCAAAGTCTTTTGAGGGTTGCAGGCATGAGCCTAGCAACCCTAGTATGCTATACTAGCTCTCTAAATCTTTACTTCCTCCCATGGATCTCAGGTCACTTTGCAAAGACCCAAAACAAGCACCCTCCCAACAGTACCACACTTTTTTTTTTTTTGCAAAACTGGGTGACTCACACACAGCTGAACATATGAACCAGGTCCATTTCAGAGCAGAGGCAGTATAATCTTAGAGGCCACACAAAAGCAGTTTTTTAAAATCTCTGAGGCCTCGTTCTTTTAGTTATATGTTAAAACATTTGTATACTGTTTTTTGGTATAGGACCTCCAAAAGAACTTGCATTGTTTACAAACATGTCAATAATATAATTCAGATATATCAAATCACATAAAAACAACACCAGCTCCTGAGCTATTGGGAAGAACAGCAGATTTGCTTCAGAACCAAGGATAAAGCCAATCTCCCATCTACAGTCATCCCAGATTAAAAGTCAGTTTCAGTAAACTAGAGGAATGATGAACAAGAGTTTTAAGCAAATCCCCTAATAATTCGGAGGGGTGATGCTAATCGTTTCCCCAAAGGACAGAGCATTCCACACTCTCATTGTTGCCATTTCACACATGCAAAACTCCAGTGGATGTTGTCGTTTGCAAAAGTGATAAACATGCATTCATGCGCCAGCCCTTAATTCTATGGAAATCTTATCACAGATAATGAAAAAGATCATAAGAACTGCTTTGCAAGACCCAGCCAGTAGTCCATCAAGGCTACCACTCTGGGTCCTTCCAAGTACACAGGGGCAGTTCCACAGCTGCTGAGCTGGTTATCAGATCAGCAAACAAACACTTATGTTCGGATAGTTTGCCATTCTATCCATTAAATCTTGGGCCTAGGGCCTCTCAGATGATTGACCCCTGGAATGGGGCTATAGGTGGACTTACAGCTTGGCCAAGGTTGTCTGGAAATATCAATTATATTGTTAAGAGCCTTTGCCTGGGAAGCAGATACACAGCTACATTGCTGAGCGTGATCAAAGTGGTTTGAAGAAAGGGCCACTGTAACCACACAAATCATAGTGGTCATACTGTCCAGCCCCTATCATGTGTCATTTCATATAATCAGTACCTTCACGCAATCTATTATGTCCGCTGACCACATAACACAATCTCAGCTCAGTTGCAATTCGATAAATATCCCCACATGCCCCTGGAGGCTGGTAACAATACGAATCAGCTCCAGCTGTTTGGAAACTTCAGTTGTTGCCTGAACAGCAGCAGTTAAAATGAAGTGGGAGATATCAGTTATATTAGTACTGACTGGATAGTGCCCGTGCCATCACATTGTCTTTGTTTTGAATGCAAGTATGTGAGGCTCCAAACCTCTGGCCACTGTGTGCATTGTCTGGCTGCCAGACAAATCTTAGGATCTCTTGGCTAGTCTACACACAATGCCATGCAATAATTAATTAATTAATTAATTAATCCCCCTGGCGAAAATGGAAGCTTTGGAGGGTGGACACTATGGCATTGTACTCAACTGAGGTCCCTGTCCTCCTCAAATCTCCAGCAGTTTCCCAACCTGGAGCTGGCAACCCTACCCTCCATACTCCCTGTCATTGGCCAGGAGGCACATGGCAACTCTCCAATACCATTATTGGAGTATGCAACAGCCCCCCCCCCCGAAAGTCTTCACCCACTGGCAGAAAACACTGACAGAGGGAGACAGATGAATCTCTCTGGGAAGCGAGTTCCAAAGTTTTGGTGCCATAACCAAGAAGGCCCTTTCCTGGGTTGCCACCCTTCGAGCCTCAGATGGCGGTGGCAGCCGACGCAGGGCCTCCGAAGATGACCCAAGCAAGCAGGTAGGTTCATATGGAAGAAGGTGGTCCTTGAGATTTGCATGAGGAATTGTTTTTAATAGCTACCTTATTACTGGCCTCTGTTTGTTTTCAATATTCAAGTTATTCCATATTGCAATGGGAAATCAGGGTTTCATTTTTCTAAGGGAACATCAGGAGGTATTTTCCTTGGCTCATGATGGTTACACTGTGCTATTGCCAGGTAATGCACATGCCAGAATGAATGTTCTTGGCATTTTTGCTCTTAGGGGGATGGCAGGAGGTATTGTTTTGGCTAAAGGTATGGAAACATCCAAAGGAAAGAATGCAAAAGGAGAACCTTGCTATATATCACTCAACTGTAGCCCCAAATGAACCATTGTGATGACCTAGTTTGCCCTCCTGGATGACAAGAACTTTGTTTCATGGAAAACTCCCACAACTGGAATTTGTTTCTGGCTGCATTTCAGAATCTCTAAGTTTTGGAAATTCAGTAGAATGTCAAGACTGGCAAAAGGTGGTGATGAACTGGCTTTTATACCCCACTTTTCTCTACCTTAAGGAGTCTTGAAGCAGCTTACAATCACCTTCCCTTCCTCTCCACACAGCAGGCACCTTGTGAGGTAAGTGGGGCTGAGAGAGTTCTGAGAGAACTGTGACTGGCCCAGGGTCACCCAGCAGGCTTCATGTGGAGGAGGGGTGGAGAATCAAATCCAGTTCTCCAGATTAGAGTCCACTACTCTTAACCACACCACCACACTGGCTCCATGCTTGAATGTGGATGCAGTTTGTTGTTATCTGGCAGGGTTACCATAGCTAGAGAGACAAAAATCCAACAAGTACAGCTTTTCCAAGCATGCAGATACTGGGGAAGAGCCAAGAGTCAGTGCCAGAGCATCTGCTTAGTGTGAAGACAGTCCCATGTTCAAACCCCAGCATCTCTGGTTAAAAGAGTCAAGTAGCAGGTGATATGGAAGATCTTGACCTGAGAACCTCTGCCAGTATATAGACAACAATGACTTTGATGGACCAATGGTCTTGCTCAGTATCTCTGTTCATACATGACAGTGAACATGTACAACCTCTATGTATCTGTTTATAAGAAAGAGCCAAAGCACGTTCATTTTACAAATGAAGCCAGGAACCAGTACTTCAATAAATGTGAGATTTCAATCACATATTCAGCTGTGCATGCATCGACTGTAACATGAGAATTACCCAAGGCACATATGAAGAAAAATGAAATGTGCACTGCATACGGATTGTAGGCGCATTCACTTAGGGCTGACAGCCTACAGGGGGGGCCTGTAGAGCTCCTGGAATTACAACTGATCTCCAGATGACAGAGATCAGTTCCCTTGGAGACCACAGCTGCTTTGGAGGGTGGACTCTGTGCTATCACAGCCCCACTGAGCTTCTTTCCCCACCTAAGCCCCACCCTTACAGGCTCCCCGACAAATCTCCAGACTCGGCAGCCCTTGATACTGTAAGGCAGTTTCATGCGATCAGTGACACGCTGTCCTGCAGCTGCTGGAAGCCTGGAGTTCCTGTCAGAATAATACTGATGGCATCGTATGCTCATGGTGGACCTAAACCACTTCTTGTCTACAGAGGGATACCAGTGCAAGATGTCAACAAAAGCGTGAGGTAAATTATGCAGAGGGAGAGAGTAACTAGCCTACTAAGCTTCCATGGCAGAGTGAAGATTTGAACCTGGGTCCAGCACTGTAATCACTACACCACACTGCCTGCCATGGTATCGTGTGTTCCTCCTAGCAAATATGATCAAATTGAGCTTTTGCCTGATGCCAGGTAGTAAAGGGGCACAAGCCATATTTGACCTGTTCAGAAATCTGTCCCCCGTGTAGGTGAAGCAATTATCAAAATTTTAAAAAACCACAACTCCCATATTCCCCTCCCAACTGATGGCAGTAGAAAGAGGTTGTGTCAGCACATTTCAGGTACACCTATATCACCTGGTTGATCACTCAATATTTATTTATTTATTTGTTGAGATTTATATCCCGCCCTCCTCGCCATATGGCAGGCTCAGGGCGGCTAACAACAAGCCAAAATGGCAACAATGTAATTTCCTAAAATAATTAAAAACATGTTAAGCAAACATTAAAACATATTAAGAACATATAGATGGCGTATCTTCAGTTAAGAGTATCAAAGCAGCGCCCAGATGTACCCATCATATCTGGTCACACACTGGCGGATGGAAATCAGGCCAGGGCCAAGATGTAAGTGTTAGGCGGCCCCTATTTGAAAAGCCTGGCGGAAGGAATATGTCCTTATGTGGTACAACATGTAGATCAAATCTTCAGAGTCTGTGCACACCTGAGCTCAGGAAGTACTTCTGACAGGGCTTCAGTTCCCGTCTGTTCACCTGCAGTTAGAACGCTCAAGCAGCTATGACAGGATAGACCACTGGGCCTTCCCCTACAGTACATAACAAAAGCACAATGGTAGACTGTCCCCTCAAAAGCACCAGCTATCTCAGAGAAGCAAGACTAAACTGCCCTGATGCAAAGACATGGGTTATACACAATGCTCCTTCTGAGCTGTGGAGTCTTGTGAGCAAAAATTCTACTTTGTGAGCTACTGGCATTAAATTTGTGAGTGAGGGATTTGGCTACTGCATAAATTAGTTTGCTCTGGAGCTGTCCTTCCTGAGCAAAGACGAAAAGGTGTGAGCCGGAGGCTAAAAAACTGAGCTAGCTCACACTGACTCAGCTTAGAGGGAACACTGGCCACTTCACTTTCAGTGTATGTGCACCTCTAAACCTGAAACCTGTCCTCCTTTGTCCAGCAAAGGGAATTTAAAAAAACAACAACACATGCATTCACATTTGTGTTTTATTAGGATAATGAATCCAGGACCATTACCTGGACTGGTTTTAATTAAAGCAATACCTTAACAGGCATGCACCTGCTGACCTGGGGCTGCAAATGTGTTCCCCGGGGACTCCAATTCAGTGGGGAGCAAACTCAAACAAGACAGAAGCTCCGCTCTGTCCAGCATGTGCTACGTTTAGGACCAGCTTGGACAGAGCCTGTTTGCATATCGGAGCAGCAATCCCTAGCAGATGGAAAGGGCATCCTCTCAGGGACAGCTGTGAGGAGGTGTTGCTAGTAAAACAGGCCCTCCAACGGGGGTCCCCCAGAGCCTTCTGAGAGGGTCCCCCTTGAGTTCATTTTCACTGCCTTTGGTTGCTTGACCTTAACGTCCTACGATAAGATTTTGGTACTCTTGTGAACGTGCTCACGGTTACACTTTGGAACTGAAAGTGCAAACACCAGCTCCGCTCCCTCAGCAGCCCTTGCCCTTCTCAGAGCAAATATTTTCCCAGAGGTTTGGCTGTCGACAAGCTGTTCGCTTCACAGAAAAAGGCAGCGGGGTGGGTGGGGGGAGGAGTGAAGTTTTCACAGACACCCTCTTGACATACCTGAGAAATGGGGGAAAGCGGAAAGCGGGGGGGGGGGGGGGAGGATTTGACTCCGTTAACTGACCGACTTTCCCTCCCCAAAATGTGAAGCGGTCCCTTACCTTCAGGCTCCGTCAGTACATTCCTGTCCACTCTCGAAGCCTCCCCTGCTCAAATCTCTGCTCTCAGGCACCAGACACTTTCCTTAACATTTCGTTCAAAGCAGACCCCCCCCCCCCCAATTCCCACCATGGCTCCTTGCCCAGTCACTCTCCACAAGGAGCCAAGAAAACCTCACTCAAGGAGAAAACAAAATTACTTGGGAATGATGCGAACGGGAGGGATGGTTCTTGTCTTGGAGGTTTAGGCTCTATACCATCCAGGAACGAAGCAAAGGGGGACTATATAAGAAGGGGAGAGGTCTTTTTTTTTGGGGGGGGGGAGATGGAGAAAAGAGAGAGAGAGAGAGAGCATTTTAAAATTGACACCACATGGCTGTTTCTTATCCTAGGGCCTAGTAAATAGGTCTTTCATGCTGGGCCAGCTGCCATGGCAACAAACATGCAGGAAATATTCCAGATAACTAGAATAGTGGCAAAAACATGTGTTTTGGATAAAACATTCCCCCCTCCTTCTCTTATGGCTTTATTCATTCTGCTGATCAACACAAGCTTGTCTTTCAGGGCAGACACCTTTCTTGTGTCTGGCAGGGGTCAAAGGCCAGCCCTTGCTGCAGCTCAGAAGATGAGACCCTTGTTTTCCTCCAGGGGAGAAAAGGGGAAAAAACAGAAGGTTCTTCCTGCCGCCCTGTCCTCTGATGAAATTAAACAAAGATGCTGAGAACTTTCAGGAGAGATCCCCTTCTGCTACTTAACTGTGAACGAAGAAAGGAACAGCTTGTGTCTAAGGCATTCGCTGGGCAACCTTGAGTTCCGTTCAGGACCCCAGTGTGACCTTGGATGAATCATGGACATCTCCTTGGTCTTTGTTCTGTGAGAAAACACAGAAGACACCATCAGTCATATAAGAGGGATGACCAACTTCTGTTTTCTTGGAGGCCACCGTATTCTCACGACCAGTCTGAGGCCAGGTTCCAGAGCAATTCATCCCATTCTTATAGAGGTCCAGCTGTGTAGTTAAGTTGGCATCTCCTGATAATATAGCCTTACAGGTATGGAATACACAAAATCAGGTGATATAAGAACATAAGAGAAGCCAGTGTTGGATCAGGCCAATGGCCCATCCAGTCCAACACTCTGTCACATAGTGGCCAAAAATACCAGGTGCCATCAGGAGGTCCACCAGTGGAGCCAGAAGAAGAAGAAGAAGAAAAAGAAGAAGAAGAAATTGGATTTATACCCTGCCCTTCAGTACCCAAGGGAGTATCAGAGTGGCTTACAAACTCCTTTCCCTTCCCCTCCCCACAACAGACACCCTGTGAGGTAGGTGGGGCTGAGAGAGCTCTGGCAGAAACTGCTCTTTTTCAAGAGCAGCTGTGCCAGAACGATGGCTTGCCCATGGTCATCCAGCAGGTGCAAGTGGAGGAGTGGGGAATCAAACCTGGTTCTCCCAGATTAGAGTCCACGCACTTAACCACTACACCAAACTGGCCAGAACACTAGAAGCCCTCCCACTGTTGCCCCCGCCCCCAAGCACCAAGAACACAGAGCATCACTTGCCCCAGACTGAGAGTTCCTATCTAGACCTCGTGGCTAATAGCCACTGATGGACCTCAGCTCCATAGGTTTATCCAATTCCCTCTTGAAGCCGTCCATGCTTGTAGCTGCCACCACCTCCTGTGGCAGTGAATTCCATGAGAAGAGTGTTAATCACTCTTTGGGTGAAGAAGTACTTCCTTTTATCCATTCTAACCCGGCTGCACAGCAATTTCATTGAGTGCCCATGAGTTCTTGTATTGTGAGAAAGGGAGAAAAGTACCTCTTTCTCAACCTGCTCTATCCCATGCATAATCTTGTAAATCTTGGTCATATCACCCCTCAGCCATCGTTTCTCCAAGCTAAAGAGCCCCAAGCGCTTTAATCTTTCTTCATAGGGAAAGTATGGTATGAAGCCATCAACCGAAGGGAGGTCTGAGGAACGCATATATTTCCTAAAACAGGGGTGTCAAAAATACGGCCTGCAGGCTGGAACTGGCCTGTCCAGGGACCTTATCCAGCCCCAAGCAACTGGTTGTTACCTTTATTGCTACTTTGTGGCTAACCTTTTGTCCCTGTATACCAGGGGTGGCCAACCTGTGGCTCGGGAGCCACATGCGGCTCTTTCACACATATTGTGCGGCTCCTGGCAGGGCGGCTGGGGAAGCAAAGGGGAGGCATGCTTTTTTTCTCTTTCTCCCTTCCTTCCTTCCTTCCTTCCCTCCTCCCTCCCATCTATTTGCTTTCCTAGTTTCTCTCTCTCTCTTTCTTATAACTGGTTTTCCTCGTTTGTTTTTATTTTTGGCAGTCCCATTTAACGTTAATAAAAAGCAAATTTGCATATTTTTAAAAATAAAAACGTGTGTGTGATATTTGTTCCTGTCTTGTGGCTCTCAGACATCTCTATGTGGCTCTTACGTTTATTCTATGTGGCTCTTACGTTAAGCAAGGTTGGCCACCCCTGCTGTATACTGTCCCAGTGCTACTGAGTAATGGGCAGTGGAAGTGGGAGGGTGGGCATCAGGGAGATACTTTAAGGAAATACTGTTTTGGGCATGTTTGTATTTTGAGTAAAAGAATATCATTAATTGGGTTTGCCAGTGTCCTTTATAAAGTTCATATCTCCCATATCTGGCATGACATTTTATGGCATTCGTGGCTCAGCCTAACAAAGTGACATTTATGTCAGGCCGCGGTCACACGGCCCCTTAATGCAGGAGGAAGGGCTGCTTCCTCCCGCATTTAAAGGGGCCGTCTACATAGCCCCGCGGCGAGTCCCGCTGCGAAGCGGGCTCCAATGCGGGTTGCTCCCGCATTTACTGACCCCGGGAAAAACTAGTGTTTTCCCGGGAGTCGTGGGAGGAACCCGCATGTGAAGTTATCTGGACAGCCCTGTCTCGCAAGCATTGCGAGAGCAGGGCTGTCCAGATGGCCCCCCCGCCATTCCCCCCCTTTTACATTCATGCGCCCAAGTGTAAAAGGGGAGAAAAAACCCTCCCCACTTGCCAGACCGCCGTTCCCGGCAGCCTTTCCTGCTGCCGCCGCGACCGTCCCTTGGCTGTTGCCACCACCGCCGCGGCCGCCGTTGCCACGGCCGCCGCTGCTTCTGCCGCGCCCGTGGCCGTTGTTCCCGCTGCGGCCTCTTCAGCGCCCGTTCCAGGGGCTGTTGCGGCCGCCGACGTTGCAACCGGGGTTGGGATGTGTAAATATCCCAACCCGCAGGAGGAAAAACGCGGCCCCTTTAAATCCGGGAGCCCTCCCGGATTTAAAGGGACCGTGTGACCGCGGCCTCAGATTCAGCCCTCATAACAAATGAGTTTGACACCTCTGCTAAAAGATCATATCAACAGGCAGCTAGATTTTAGTTCAGTAGCACCTTAGCGTCCAGCAAGATTATGGGTGAGTTCTTTTTTTGAGAGCTTTGACTCTCAAAAACATATGGCCCCAAAATCTTGCTTGTTTCTGAGATGCTACTGGACTCAAATCTAGCTGTTCTACTGCCAACCAACACGGCCGCGCTCACACAGCCCTTCAAAGTGGGAGGAACTGTTTCCTCCCGTATTTAAAGGGATCATTCACAATGGCTGGGACAACTCCCATGCTGACGCGGGCCCAATCGCGGGTTCCTCCTGCATTTTCCGACCCCAGGAAAATCAAGTGTTTTCTCGGTGGTTGCGCAAGGAACCCGTGATTGAGCCAATCTGGACAGCCCTCTCTCGCAATGATTGCGAGAGAGGGATGTCCAGATTGTCCCTCCTGGGTTCCCCCCCCTTTTTGCACGTGGGCTCTTGGGCACTCAAGCACCTACGTGCAAAAGGGGGGAACTTACCAGGTGGCTGGCAGGGCTTGGGGAAGGGTGCCCCTGGCCGCCACCTCCACTCACCTCCTCCGCCGCCTCCACTCGCCTCCTCTGCCGCCTCCGCCAGCCTCCTCCGCTCGCCTCCTCTGCCACCGCCACTCGCCTCCTCTGCCACTGCCACTGCAAGTTTCCTCTGCTCGCCTCTGCCGCCGCCAGCCTCCACCACCAGCCTCTGCCGCCACTCACCTCCTCCTCCTCTGCAAGCTGCCACCGCCGCCACAAACCTCCTCCGCCGCCGCTCACCTCCGCCGCTGCCTCTGCTTGCCGGGGTTGGGATGTGTAATCATCCCAACCCGAAATAACCCAGTCCCTTTAAATCCAGGAGCCCTCCCAGATTTAAAGGCCAGTGTGACCACACCCTGAAACTAACCTCAACAGGCAGCTTGGCAGTGGTTTGTTGGCTTTACATAATACAATAAGATTTTTTTTTTATGGAGGTCCATTGCTTTGGTTTTCTTATGAATGAAACCAGACAAAACTTTGCAATGTCTTCATTAGAGCTAGGCAGGGAATATCAGGAGCCAAAGAAAAGTGCCTTGGGTACTGGATCCAACTTTCAATGTATTGGTTGAGCAAACCTGGCCCATAATGCTAAGGAATGGAGAATGTATAGAACATTTTGGCCTTTTCTTCTTTACCGCCAGCATTTCCAGCCATCACTTATTAGGTATACTACAAATATGTAGCAATGCAAATTATGAAAGCCTACTCATTGCCATACATTAGGCCAGCAGTTTGTTCTCAATTGTCTAATAAACCTCTACTGATTTTGAATTCTTGATTCTGTTAAAACACATATCCAGTTTCTTATTACAATTGATTATTGTAATATCCTTTTGCCTGATCTTCCTGTATCTTCTTGTGGGCTTTAGAACTTTGTTGGCTTGATTTGTATTTCTTCTTGTTCATCTCTGTTAATTTTTTTTTTTACTGGCTCCCTCTGTCTCACTGGATTAGATCTATTTTTAAGCTTCTTTTATCTGTTTCCTATTTATTTATTTATTTTATTCAATTTATACCCCGCAATCCCCACAAGTAGGGCTGCCAAGTCGTACTCACCTACTGGCGGGGGGGAGTCCTTCTTCACCTGGGAGCCGCCCGGGAGCCAAATGGGGCAATTGCCAGAGCGTTGCCCTGGCAACGTCTCCAACGTGGTGACGTCACTTCCAGGTGACGTCATTACGCTGGGGGAGTCGTCCAGGCTGGATGACTTCGGGGGCGGGGTTTCCCCCGCCGGCCGAATGGCGGCCGGCGGATCGGGAACTCCTATAGCGGGGGATCCCCCACCCCCCGGGCTGACTTGGCAGCCCTACCCACAAGGCAGGCTCAGGGCAGCTTACATATAGGCAGAATTTAAAACAACAATATAAATAGGAACATTAAAATCTTAAAAACAACAACATAAGGTGCTGATAAACAATTTCAGTGATGATGGCGGAGGCAGAGTAGTATTAACATACTAGTAGGTGCAGTCAGTATTTGATTTTAAAGTCACCAGTGCTCAGGCTGTCAATGATGGTATTGGGTCCAGGGCCTTGATGTATTGAGTGCGGCTCCTAATTAAAGGCCTGGTGGAAGAGCTCCGTCTTGCAGGCCCTGCGGAACTGTAAAAGGTCCCACAGGGCCCTGAGGTCTTCCAGGAGCTCATTCCACCAGCACAGAGCCACTACCGAGACGGCCCTGGCCCTAGTTGAAGCCAGCCTGGCGTCTTTAGAGCCTGGGAGGGCCAGGCAGTTTTGGGATCCTGACCGCAGTGCTCTCTGGGGGACATATGGGGAAAGGCGGTCCCTCAGGTAGGTGGGCCCCTGACCGTATACTGTAGGTAGCCAGTGCAGTGCTTTTAATGCAGGCTGAATGTGCTCCCGCATAGGGAGACCCAGCAATAGCCTGGCAGTTGCATTCTGTACCAGCTAAAGCCTCCGGATTTGGGACAAGTGCAGCCCCATGTAGAGAGTGTTACAGTAGTCTAACCTCGAGTTCTTACCTCTTGTTTCTTCTTTCTCTTTATACTTTGCTCTTCAGATACCATCCTTCACTTAAAATCTCCTCATGCTATGTTTCTCATCTTCGTTCTTTTTCTTCACTGCTATATATTCCAGAATGCCCATTAATGTGACTGGAGTCTTCTTTCCTTCATGTGAGAAGTCACTGGAAACTTATTGTTTGACTTTTGATTTCCTTATTAATCTGTCTTGTTCTTGACTGACACTTGACATGTTATCCAGAGCCACTGTTGTGCAGAGGTGGTATAAGCACTGAACTGGAAACTGGGTGACCTGGTTTGAAATCTCTACTTTGGCACAAATCTCAGTAGGCCACGTGCTGTCTCTTAGTCTACTGACCTCACAAGATTGTTGTGCGGGTAAAATTGCTGCACTGGGAAAGTAGACCATATGGTATTATACCCCAATGAGGTCCTTCTTCCTCCCCAAATCCTGCCATTTCTAAGTTCTATCCTCTAAATCTCCAGGAATTTTCCAACCTGGAGTTGGCAATTCCCATCTTCACCTCGCCTCCAACTGCCATAAGCACAGGCAGGAAATGTTGGGATGGAAAATTCAGGCTCTTCGGAAAGCATCAGCTAGCTGGGTAAATGATATCTTGAGGCAGGAGAGAAAATGTCTGAAAACAGGGTGTGCTTCCAAACTCCAGTTTTGCTAGTGTAAAGAGTTTCTGCTGAAACTTTTTCACCCACAGGCATTTCAAAAGATATCTGCTATCCACAACCCCTTCTGGCCTTTATCACACTGTATGGTCAACTTTTTCTGTTGTTTTTAAAAGGGCTGCCAGACATTCTCATGGAGGCAATAAGGAGACTCAGCTGCATCCCCATTAATGGTGGGGAAGGAGCTCAACATTTCACCTGTGTACCAGGGTGTAGATGGGTTGCTCCTTCCTGCAAGAAACAAGTGATGTCAGGGCAATCGATCACCTTGGCCTTGCTTTATCTGGTCCCAGATGAAAGGCAGCCTGGAATCATTCGCATCTTGGCTGAGTTTGCTGGTGCCAGCATCAGTTTGGGCCAGGGCAACAAGGGCAAGGGGAAAGCCTCCACCTGCAGCTAAAGGACCATCTGATGGCAATCAGGCTGCCCCCCTCCCTCCCTCTCAGTCATTGATGAGCCAAGTCTTTGATGAGGCACTAACAGGCAGGCTCCTCAGATGCTTGTCTCCGATGAAATAAGATTCAAATTCGAAAGTGATTCCTTCCTTGGAAAGCCTGGCCAGCACTGGGAGTATGAGAGGCAAGTGAGAGATTCTTGATGAATACAGAGAAACAGCCAAACCTGTCTTGCTTTGGTGGAGATGTGGATTTGTTCTGCTCCATCTTAGAATTAGGGTTGCCAGCCTCCAGGTGGGGCCTGGGGATCTCCTGCTTTTATAACTGATCTCCAGCTGACAGAGATCAGCTCCCCTGGAGAAAATGGCTGCTTTGAAGGGTGGACTCTATGGCATTGTACCATGCTGAGGCCCTTCCCCAAACCCCACCTTCTCCTGGCTCCACCCCCAAAGTCCCCAGGTATTTTCCAACCTGGACTTGGCAACCCTACTTAGAATGGGGTCTCTCCCTCAGCTTTGGTAGTTCCAGGTCATTCCTTCATTGAATTCTAAGCAATCACAGGCTCTTGCATTCTCCCGACCTGATCAATATAGATTACTGTCCTTTTGATCTTTTTTATTGTACCCTTTCCACTCTGAACCTGGATCCTTAATCTGTCATGTTTTTATTTGCCTTTCCCATAAGGAACTGCAGTTACACTCACTAAATAATCCACTTTCCAACTGGATTTTGCCAGTTTACACAGTAAAATCCAGTTGGAAAGTGCACTGAAAGCGGATTGAAAGTGGATCGTTTAGTGTGTGTGGCCACAGCCTCAGGGAAGCTTCTTTCAGCCTCACAACACAGTAGGCCAGGCTGAGGAGAGGGATATACAGATCCCCTGAACCTGACTTTAAAACTCTTTAGTGTCCCTGAGATAATACTTAATCTTTTTTAAAAAAACGGGGCTCCAAAAAGAATCAACATACTGAGAGCCAGAGGGTTGTAGTGGACCAAGTGTTGGACCAGGCCTGGGGAAACCCTGGTTCAAACCCCCCCTTGTCATGAAACTCACTTGGGTGGCCTTGGGCCAGTCACTGTTGCTGCGCCTAACTTACCTCGCAGGGTTGTTGTGAGGATAAGATGGAAAAGAACCTTCAGCTCTCCAGAGGAAAGATGAGAGGAAAATGTAATCTATAAATAGATATAGAAGTCATGATTCTGATAATTAATTAGAACCAGAGATGCTAGGGGGCCTGGTAAGAGAAAACTTGATTCATTGGTTTTAGGAAGTATGTACAAAACAGGTGGAGATGTTAGCAAAATCTGGATTATCTGTATGACCCCCAAAGGAAAGCTTCTATTACTGTGGTCTACACGTACAACAAGATGATAGACAGAGAAGACAGAATTGCACTTCAAGTTGGAATACTATTTTTGAATAGGTCCTGATGTTTACCAAAAAAACAAAGAAACAAACTTGATACCAAACAATTAGGAAGGATATGCTTAAAAAACCCTTTCTCTTTGACAACAATATACTATGCAGGGAGCTTTATTCATAGGGAAGGGCTGGAAAATATGATTCCACCGCTGCTCTTATTCTTCTGCACATGTAAACTAGTGGAAGACAAGCCATACTGAAGAATAAATGAACACCATAGAAAGATCCCATCGTTTCTCAGTTGGAGTTGCTTGAGCCATAATCCTTCCTATGAGAATCAAGTGTGTTGTAAGCATGTCATTATTTTCATCTGTTAAAAATTAGAAAGCATGCAAAATTAGGATGACTGATATTGCGAAGAGGTTCCTCCTCAGTCCAGACCTTTATTTGCAGTTCTGGTTGGTTTACAGGGAATGTGCCTGATTTTTCCAGCCTGGTTTTGCTATCACCCTCCTTTTCCACCCCACAGCAGACAAATCCGTGCAAACAGAACGCTAAAGGGTCTGCTTAGCCATGCTGATTTTTTTCTTTAAAAAAAATGGGCTTAACTTTCCATGATGTTTGTGTAAAATCCGCCCCCCCCCCCAAAGTGTCTTAAACGGACACATTTTCTCTCTCCTTATTTATGATGCCAATTAAAACCCTGCCTGTAATTTTACCCCAGGAAAAGCCTCATTCGCCCCAGACAGCTCTGCAGAGACTTATAAAATATTAGTTTTTAAAAATGACTTAGGTTTCCCTCCTTTTTAAATGTCATTTGCATCATTTACGTATTCATGTCAGCTACGTTAAACTGTCTAGCCGTATTTTCTAACCAGGGCCATGACTTGTTATAGTCCAATCAACCCGATTTACCAAGAGCAGTCCCTATTTTCCTGGAATCTAGCCCTGTTTTTTCCCCCAACACCTGCCCCAGTTTTGTTATTAGTTTGTTTTGGGGAAAGGTTTTGGCAAGTGCCTCCTAAAAATGTCATTACTATAGGCTGTTAAAGTTACCCTTAAGGCCCCTGCCTTTTGGGGTCTCTAGAAGGTATATCTCTTGCAAATAACATCTTGTCTTTGCAAATAATATCTTGTCTTTAGTACAGAGACATGCACATTGGTGTTCCCTCACTGGAAGTGGCCTGCTAGGGTTTCCAGGTCCCCCCAGCCACCGGTGGGGAATGGGGGGAGTTGCCAGATCCAGCTGGGGAAACTCCTGGAGATTTGGGGATGGAGCCTGGAGAGGACTGGGACCTCAGTGGGGTACAATGCTATTGGAGTCCACCTTCCAAAACATCGATTTCCTCCAGAGGAACTGATCTCTGTAGTCTGAAGATTCCCAGGCACCACCTGGAGGCTGGCATACCAGGCCTGCATGGCATTGACAAGAGCTCTTGATCTAGAGTTGCCAACTCTGGACTGGGAAATCTCTGGTGATTTTCAGGGTGGAGCCTGAAAAGGGTGGGGTTTAAGGAGGGGAGGGACTTTAATTGGGTATAAGGCCATAGTGTCCACCTTTCAAAGTGGCCGTTTCCCCCAGATGAACTGATCTCTGGAGAGCAATTGTAATTCTGGGAGATGTCCAGGCACCACCTGGAGGTTGGCAGCACTATTCGTGGTCCTTCAGTGGTGGTTCCCCCTCCTTGAGACTGGCTGCCAAGGAAGTGAGGGTGTGCTGCCTTTGGAAACTTTCAGGAGGTGCTGTAAGGCTGTTTTACTCGGCAGAACTCTTAATGGCATATAAATCGTGGGCATTTTATTGGGTTGGGGGTGAACTGGGGTTTTAATAGTTGCTTGCATTTTTAATTCTGCATTGTTAGCCAGCTGGAGCCACGGGCAAAGGCAGAATATACATATTTTAAGAAATGGGGAAAAAAATTAAACGCCCATTAATGAACACCAAAGTGCCATCTAGTTCCCTCACCTGGAGTTTTTCAAACGTCAAGAGTGACCAGTTCCCAAAAGCAACAAAGGAAGGAGCCGATGCCGGGTCTCCTTGCTTCACCATCTGCCATTTACGAAAGAGGGGAAAATGGCTCACACCAGTCCAATTCCTTTCTGATACCTTCCAGGGTAATTCCGCCCAATGCATTGCCACCATCTGCTGGGTACAATTTGGAGAGTGTTTGTGGGAACGGAGGGCCCCTTCCAGCTGCCAAGGGTGTGGGTGCCAAGGCCCAGCTGCGTTTCAGATTATGGATTAATAAAGGGATCTAAAAAAACCAGAGGGAATTTTTCCCGTATATTGAGATACAGAAAGAACTGCATGGCAGATGTTGCCTCCCCCCCACCCCTTTTTGTTGCAAACCAAATGACAAGAAACAGTTGTAGTTTTTCTTTCGGGAAAATCTGTGAATTAGAGTTTGCTGGCACATGCACTGAGCTGCAAAAAAATGTGGCCAGGGCTGGTAGCTACAGGTTTCTAAGAAGGATCCCTTCCTGCAATAGTCATTTTAAATTATGGAGGCGTGACCGGAAGTCATGTTATCCCCGATCTTATTGTCGGGGGGTGTCATAAACTGATGATGAGAAAGTTCTGCATACAATAAAAAGCTGCACGGAACCTAGGAGAACCAGTCTGCCGATGTATGTTCATGGCAAAATAGACAGTGTCTGTTAGATTGCCCATGTCCAGAGCCTGGTGAATAACTCTCAAAGGACTTCAAAGTGTTGGTGAGGCAGGACTTCCTTTTGCAGCAGAAGTAAGGTTGCTACCTGCTGGTGAAATTTGGGGGCGAAGAGAGGCTTGCCAGCATTGTGCCAGTGTGCCCTCGTTACTTCTGACACAAACCTGGAAATGATGTCATCTCATCAAGGTGGTGCTCTAGGATTCACTCAAAACTCTGGAATTAAACCATAGAAGAAGAGGAGGAGGAGGAGGAGGAGGAAGCAGCAGCAACAGCAGCAATGTTGTTTTTATACCCTGCTTTTCTCTATCGTCAGGAGTCTCAAAGCAGCTTATAATCATATTCCCTTCCTCTCCCCAAAATAGGAGGTAGGTGGGGCTGAGAGAACTCTGAGAGAACAGGGAGTGGGCCCAAGGTCATCCAGTAGGCTTCATGTGGAGGAGGAGTGGGGAATCAAACCTTGTTCTCTAAGTTAGAGTCCACTGCACTTAACCACTGCACCATGCTGACTTTCATAGTGTGGGTAGGGATGCCAGATTCTACCTGGCTGCCAGCAGGAGAACTCATGATCCTTCCTGGAGTTCTTCCCAGAGTTCACCTGGAAGTGATGTCATCATGTTTCTGCTGTTGGGGGTGACACTCTAGGTTTTGGGCCTCAAAACCATAGAGTTTTGCCCAAGACCTAGAGTGTCACCCCCAACATCAGACATATGATGACATCACTCCTGGGTGCTGGCGCTGGTGGCACTGGGAGGGGGTTCTTGGGGGTGAGGCTTCCCCCATGGGTCAGCTGGGCTGCAGCGGATTGGGCCCCACAAAATTGGGGGATCCCCCGGGCCCACCAGGGGAATGGCAACCTTAAGTGTGGGTGACTCCTAGATTGCCCCCATGACGATGTAACTTTTAGTTTTGTGCCAGAAGTGACATTTCACAGTAACGCGAGGGCAGTGAGTCCCCTTCATTTTCCAGTGGCAGCACAGCATTGGGGGGGGGGGGCTACTGAGAGGGGAGACAATGCAGAAACTATGCTGATTTTCCCTAAGCAGGCTTTGTTCTCTGAAGGCATAATCGTTCTGTATCTCTTAATGCTTTCTACCAGTTTACCGGGCACTGAGCTGGTACAGTGTAATGGCGAAGAGACACCAGGTCGGATTCTACAAAGGCTTTCTGGGAGTGGCAGAGCAGTGCAATTTTTGCCCGTTTGCCACTCCCATGGCAGGCTTTCACCTCATCCCTCATGCTGTTCAAGTACCCCAGGAAAAGCATTTGGAGGGCATTTTGGGCTGTAGTGGGAGACACCTCTTTTCCCCATGGAAGTGTTTTGCAGGATCCAAGCCTGAGCCATGAACCAGGGAACCCCCAGTCCAAAAGCTGCCAGGAATTCACTAGGTTGCCTTAGGCAAACCGCACCTAGGCAGGGCTCTGCCTGCCCTCTGCATGATGGGAATATTAATCCTGGCCTACCTGAGACACATCTGATGAAGTAGGAGTCACAGTCAAAATGCTTGTGTCACATGATTCTGACATTTCGGCTGCATCAGACCAAAACATGGATGCCCCCCCCCCCTCTGAATCTGCTTGTCAAGTTTGTTGCAAAAGCCGCCTTGGTGGCCCTTCTGAGGGCAGAAAGGCAGGCTATACATTTTGTAAATTAATTAAATAAATAAGAGGATTTTTATCCCAGCGGGACTAGCAAAAGCGGTTGTAGACAGCTGTCTCATAATGTCTCTTTTCTACATCTGTGTCATAAAGCTGGTTAGTCTACAGCTGTGGTTACACTGGCGGCTTGGCGCGATATGGTGCCACCTCTAATTGGACCAGTTTAAAGTGGTGTGGTGCATATCACCCAGACAGCACACCCTGCTGTGGGTTACCCATGCAGACATCCATGGTCAAGTATCCACATTACTGCAGCACCTCAGCTACGGAGCACGCTGCTCAGAAATTTTTCAAAATGCATGTGTACTCACGCATGTGCATAAGTGCACATGTATGGGCATATGCGCACATGTGCATAGAGGATTTTTTTTTTTAAAAAAACACCCTTTTTAGCAGCAGGAACGGATCTGCAGGTTCAGACTGCCAAATCCATTCTGCGCACGCTTCCCCACGTTCAGACATCCTGCCACGCGCAATGAATGTGCATTGAACCTAAAACACCATTTGTGATGTGTTGCTTTTTTAACCCGGCTCCAAGTCATCCTATGATGGGATGAGTATGCTGGGGGGATGCCTGACAGATGTGGCCATGTGACTGCACCCATTTGATCTGGGGGGAAGGGGTGGCTGTGTCGGGCCAAACCGCTCGTGTGATCACAGCCTAAGATTGTCACACATGAAGCTGCTTTATGCTGAAAGTATTGCTCCATCAACCAGTATGGTCTACTGTGGATCTCAGGGGAAGGTCTTTCATATTGTCTACTCCTTAATCCCTTTACCTGGAGGTGAGAGGGATCAAATCTGAGACCTTCTGCATGCAAAGCAGGAACTCTGCTGCTGAACCGTGCCCCCATCTCTATGGTCCATCAAGGCAAGGACGGGAACTCAAGAGATGTCCTCCACCCCAGCCCTTCTGCCCAGCAAAGCAGATTTTTTTAAAAAAATAATTAATTAATAAGGGTTCCTCTTCACTAAAGCATCCAAGTGTTCCCTTGTGAGCTCATTTATGGGCTAGTTTGTAAGGAGGAAGAGCCAGGTGTAGAAATCTGAGCACCTGAGATATTTGGCTGCAGAAAGAGAGAAACATCTGCCACGTTCATCAGTAGCCAGATGGTGCTTGAGTTACACTGGTATGTACAAGTGTACCTTGCAAAGTTTACAATGCACCACATGTGAAAATGTAGACAGGTGAGTCATATTTAGAAACCCTCCTGTCTAACCCTAGAAGTGAGCTTGCTAAACATACTCCGAGAGAAGGTTAAGTAGGAGACATGCAATGTACATTAAAGGCCACAGAGCAAAGGCCGAGTGGAAAACATTCAGAGACGTCTGCAAAGGACAAAAAGCAGAACAAAATCCAGCGTCTGGAACTGAAGCTAGACAGACTGAGATTTGGCACACGTTATGACCAACGAGGTTAAATAATTATTGGAATAAAATCCCTAGGGTTATGGGGGAAGCTCTGTAGCTGGAAGGCATTTCAGAGTATCTGTGGAAGTTACACTTCTGCACAGCTGGAAATGATGGATGATGTGCAAGAATTAAAGGATGTGCAGAACAGATGCAGCCTTGTTGTGCTCCAATGGTACAGAGGAGGAGAGGAATGGTGGATCAATTAAATAAAATCATTTACTGGATAAACAGCACATAATGCATGTGCTCTTCCCCTATAGATGTGCATGCATGCAACAATGCCCAGATTAGCTTTTGTTCTGAATGAAGGCCACTTCACACATGAGGCTGTAGTGAACCCAAGTTTGCCATCAGTACACAACACAGGGAGACAAAACCAATCCTGAACCCACAATGAGGTCAACCTCATCACACACACATGTCATTGCACAGTTCCATGTGGTCAGCCATGTTGGTCTGAAGCAGTAGAACAAATCTGGAGTCCAGTGGCACATTTAAGACCAACAAAAGGTTTATTCAAGGTATGAGCTTTCGTGTGCATGTTAATTTGCTGTTCAGCCTCTGTTAAGTTTGAACTCTACCTTCCATTCCAGCGTATTTGAAAAAGTGTGCATGTACACGAAAGTTCATACCTTGAATAAACCTTTTGTTGGTCTTAAATGTGCCACTGGACTCCAGATTTGTTCAATGCCATTGCATACATACACAGTTCTTATTATCTCACAAAACCACCTGGCAAAGGGAGCTTTGACTCTTGAAAGCTTATACCCTGGAAATCATGTCAGTCTTTAAGGTGCCACTGGACTCGAATGTTACTCTTCTACTAAAAACCAACACGGCTACCTACCTGAAACATTGATCATTATATTACACGTAAGAGACAGACATACCTAAAAAGATAATGGGTACTGTAACTTTTTTCTCCATAGTGAATCACCTTTGAATCTCTTTTATGCTGTTTACTTTGACGTCTGCTTTTCATGCAGAAGAAGAAGAAATGGAAGAGAGACATTCCCAGTTAAAGACTTGAGTGTAAAAGAAGGAACACCCTTGAAGGATCCTGGAACATCCATTGATTAGGCTCACATCTTGTTTGCCAGTTGTGAACAAGGAGTCAGTTTTTTGATGGACTGTTCACCTCTTCGTTGACCAACTCATGGATCTTCAGCAGGTTCCTTTAGGGATTCCTTCCTAACAGTCATACAATGCGATCCATTTTTCCTGCATGCGAGCTCTCACATGGCCCAGTGATGTCCTACTCCTCCCCTCCTTGCTGCTCTGCTTGGCAGGCAATGGTTTAAAACCCAGTCACAAATAAATGCCATTTTTCTTTTTAATCCTACCATTCCATCTTCATCTAAGTAGTTCATAGCGATATTAACAGCTGGTGATCTGCCAAAGTGAATAGACTCGATGATTGGCTCACATCTGATTGACAGAAGGAAACACGATTAAGTTCCACAGCCAAACCCATTCTCTGCAAAATTTGCGTAATCTCTAACACCCTCGGCTAACACATCACCCTGGGTTTGGAACTGGAGCAACTCTGCCCCTGCCAAGCTTCCAACTGGTTGCACGCAACTATATATAAAAACCCTATCCTCTTCTGTCTCTTTGCCATGTTGCAGCACATGACATGAGCCAACACAGGAAGCCAATGCATAAGGCAGTGCAGGAAGAGGATGCTCAGAGGGGAGAGGCTTGGCTCTTCGATAACTTGTGGAGAAAGCAAGCTGCCATCTGGAATGTAGGTCACATGACCCCTCTTCTCCCTCCCTTCCCCCAAACGATGGCCTTTTCATCATGAAATGTTACCATCAGACATTAAGAACAAAGGTTTGCTCCAATGTAACTGGCTCTTTGTTGACCGACATTTATTGAGGTTGGGGTCTGGACCAGCTGTTGTCTGCCATATTTTCTTTTCAACCCATTCGATGTAGTGGAGGCTCTTTGGGTGACAGACCATCATTCTCCATCTAGCACTGTCACAGCCAGAAGGGTCCTGATCTGCATTGCTGCACCAGCATGATGTCCCAGGTCGGCTCCCAGTGCTAGCAGTGGTGACACATCCTGGCGTAGCAGTATGCCCCGTCTAGGGGTGCCAACCTCCAGGCGGTGGGTGGAGATCTCCTGCTTTTACAATGGATCACCAGGCCGCAGAGATCAGTTCACTTGGAGAAAATGGCCGCTTTGGAAGGTGGACTCTATGGCATTATAAGTCCCTCCCTTCCTCAAACCCTGCCCTCCTCAGACTCTACCCCCAAAATCTCCAGGTGTTTCCTCACTCCAGAGCTGGCAACCCTAGCCACATCCCAAAGACTTGGTGGGTCCAGGGGATCAAAGAATGTGGGCAAAATAAGTGAAATGTCTCAGGCTGTTGTTTGCTTATCAAGGCTGAAAATGGCAAGTCCGATGCAAACTAAGCAGAAGGAGACCTGTTGCAGGATAACATTTAATGTTCTGTTTGTCTGTCTGTCTGTCTGCCTGCCTGCCTGCCTGCCTGTCTATCTATCTATCTAATTTATACCCCGCCCTCCCCGCCAGAGCAGGCTCAGGGCAGCTTACAAAAATTAAAACACATAAATAACCATTAAAACAATCATAAAACCTTCTAAAACAATCCAGATGATGTAAAGTGCTAGTACAATTGGTCTGACAAAAGTAATGCTGCTAACGATATTTGGCGACGATGGCAGCAAGTTGATGTCCTGTCCTATTGAGCTGCTCCTCGTTCTATTTCTTCTTGTGTGGCCGGATCAGGCTGTTGATGATGACTCTGAAGGGCAGGGCTCAAATTAATTTTGGGGGCAGCAGCTCCTAATTGAAGGCTTGGTGGTGTCTTGCAGGTCCTGCGGAACTGCATATGGTCCCATAGGGCCCTGATCTCTTCCGGGAGCTCATTCCACCAGTATGGAGCCACCACCGAAAAGGCTCTGGCCTTTAAGGTGATCCATTAATTATAAGCGGTTGGACTAGGATCTAGGAGACGCAGGTTCGAATCCTCACTCTGCCATGGAAGCTTGCTCGGTGACCTTGGGCCAGTCACACACTCTCAGTGAAACCTATCTCATAGGTTTGTTGTGATGACAAGATGGAGGACAGGAGAGCAATGTAAGCTGCCCTGGCTCTCCAATGGGGAGAGAAGCATGGTATGAATGAAGTACATTAATATACGGAGCAAATAAAATAAAATTAAAAACCTAACTAAATGAGCAATTTAGACAGGCTCAATTTTTGCATCTGTCACACTTGGAGCCTCTCGGGGCCCTGCCTCTGCCAGGAGACTTGGCTGCTCCAGGGCTGCCAGTCGGATCCCAGGAGCCACTTCTGCAAAGTGAGTGTGATGAGAAAAGAACAACACACTCTTGTGTTCCTTCCCACTGTTTGTTCCCTGGCCTGCTGACATAGATCACAGGGGCAAAGTGCTCTCACTTCCTGGTTTGTTCAGTCATGCCTGGGCTTCGGCTACCGTGCGGTCAGGAAGCCCCCTTGGACTCCAAGTTTCAGCTTCTTTGGAAAGAAAACCTTCCCTAACCAAAGTCTACCCTCCCAGGCAGGACTGAAAATGAAGCTTCTTTTCCAGCCCAAATTGCCTTCCAGGTCCTCTTCCTCGAGAACTTTGACTGCCAGGATGTCCTCATTTGCTGGTTTTGATTTGTGATAATATCAACCACGGCCGTTCTTGTATTCTTTCAGCAGTGGGCTTAATGGCATTTTCAGAGCAGTTTTGTAGCACTGTGTGTCTGCAAGTCTGGCCTGCCTTCAAGGAGCTGGGGATGGCATGCGTGGTTCTCCCTTAGTGTATCTTCACAACAACCTTATGAGGTAGGTTAAGCTGAAAAAGTGAATGACCAACTGGAAGTCACCCTGGAAGCTTCACAGCAGAGGCAGGAATTCAACTCAGGTCTCCCAGATTCTAGTACAACATAGGTCTGCACCATCTTGCAAATAGCTTGGTTCTATCTTGTCAGGATCTCAGGCGCTCAGAAGAAGGGGGAGGAGGAGGGGATTGGATTTATACCCTGCCCTTCACTACCTGAAGGAGTCTCAGAGCAGCTTAAAATCCCTTTCCCTTCCCGTCTCCACAACAGACACCCTGTGAGGTAGGTGGGGCTGAGAGAGCGCTAAGAGAACTGCACTTGAGAGAACAGCTTTGCAATAACTTGTGACTGACCCAAGGTCACACCAGCAGCTGCATGTGGAGGAGTGGGGAATCAAACCCAGTTCTCCCAGATTAGAGTCCACACACTTAACCACTACATCAAACTGGCTCTCTGCATGTCCTTCATTGCAAAGGATCCTTACATAATACTTGCAAAGTACTCATTATGGTGGGGAAGGGTTGTAGGTTGCCAAAGGGTGACAAAAGCCACACTACTTTCAAATGTAGCCAGTGATGTTGCTTCAGTCACCTCAAAGGCTTAAGAGAGAGCTAAGCTAAGATAAAGTGAGTTTTTGTTATCGGATTACTCCAGTCTCAGCTTTGCCTGGGATGAACATACGTGAAGCTGCCTTATACTGAATCAGACCATCGGTCCATCATGGTCAATATTGTCTACTCATACTGGCAGTGGCTGTCTAGGATCTCAGGCAGAGGTCTTTCGCGTCATCTACAGCCTGGTCCTTTTTAACTGGACATGCAGGGGACTGAACATTGGACCTTTTGCATGCAAAGCAGAGGTTCTTCCATTGAGCCACAACACCTTCCAGATAGTTTTACATAAACAGTTCCTGGTTAAGAACAGAGATGTGTGAGATTATGCCAGCAAGTGTGCTTGCACACGAAAGCTTACACCTTAAATAAAAGTTTGTTGGTCTTAAAGGTGCCACTGGACTCCAACTAGTCATTCTATAAAATAGGTAAAAAGACAGGCCCTTCTAAATGGGCTTGCAATGCAATTCGGAAGAAGGACGAAACCTAACCAAAATCATGAAAAATAAGATATTAAAAATGAAGTATAAGAAGACTAAACACAGTTGAGACTACTCAGTTTCACTTTCTCAGTTTACCCAACCATATTGTTTGCCCTACCGGCCGTGCAGAAAAAGGGAGAGTCACGTATGTTGTCCTAAGTTCCTTGGAGGAACAGTCCAGATACACAGTGTGATGGATAAATGGGCTTAGGAACAGAGGAGCAAGGGAAAACGCCATGTTTTAAAATATTAGACTCAAGAGCAACAACAGTAATAACAAAACAGAGAGAGCGACCAGTTCATCTGAACCCGAAGGAGGGGAACAGGAGAAGGGAAGCTTGGAGCTGATTCAGGAGCAGGTGAATTGAGGGTATAAGAGGTGCCTGTCCTATTTTTCCTGAGGCTCAAAGAGTGAACTGTTCTCTTACTAAAATACGCACATCCACACTCCACACATGCTTCTGAGAATTCGCCTTCTGCTTCATCACTGCAATGTCAAAGATGTTGACCTCTGACCTTGAAGATTAAGGAGGATAACACCTGGCCTTTTGGAAAGCCACAGGATAAATGTATCCTTTGTACCTGGCTAACAATACTTTCTTAAATCCCTAGAGTAACTCAAACCATTGGCAGTGGTTGTGTGGAGGTGGAGACCTACAGCGGGGCTTCCAGAAAAGCCAAAAAAGGAGCAACCCAGATGTGTCTCAAAAGGGGAATCATTTGAATCTATGCTGATGGATATCAAGGTTGGTCACCAGAAATTAGAACAGGCAGATAATAATAAAAAAAAGAGCTATCAGCGTTTGGATTCCTCATCGGCATTGCTGCAGATTTGAGGTGCTATATAAATAATAAATGGTAGTTAAGTAGCTTCCTTAAAGAAGCCTACCGTTGGTTAATTGCATTTGCATTTGCTTATTTCAATCCCACTTTCCTCCCCTGTCCGAACTCAAAGCGACTTTTTAGAACATAGGTCTCTCCTTCACTTTCCCACAACTATTTGGAGGCTTCACTATAGGGTCCCTATGTTAGGTTAGGGACCCACTAGTAAAGCCTGTAAAATACGTGGGTAGGGTGGGCAGGGTATTAATTAATTAAATAGATGATGATGATACTGGGTCCCTAACCTAAACTAGCTAGGTCATCAGCATGCGTAGACAAACAGTTAATTCTTTCATGATTGCAGGGAGAGAACTTGTAAATGCCAACAGCCACACAAATCATGTGATGTTCTAATAGCGCCAATGTTGGCTCCATGGGGTAGTTTTTATCTCCCTGCACTCTGCTGGGATTGCAAACCGAAAAGAGCCAGTGGGTCTGGGAGGAACAAAAGTCCTATTGCACCTGCGAACCCAAGTCCTCCTGTTGTTCACCAACACACACAAGGACTTTGTAAGGTGCAGCTGGATGCTGGCATCCCTAGTTGCTCATTGACCCTCTTGGTTACTTTGGAGTATGACAAAGGGATGCTGGTCGCTTAAAAAAAGCTTCTCTTTTCTTACTTCTCTTATTTTTTTGGGATATAGATTCAGGTGGGTAGCTGTGTTGATCTAAAGCAGCAGAACAAAGTTGGAGTCCAGTGGCAACTTTATTTATTGTTCATTGCCTTACATGTATAACAGAGGCTCTGTTGCTTGGTGTATTTTATACTATTTGACCTCTGAAGAAGGCTCTTGTGAGCCGAAATGCGTCAGGTCATACACTGTGCTTTCGTGTATTTGTTACTTTTTAACATTTTGTGAGGCTTCATTTGGGCCCCTACAAGGTTTTTATGTGTCTTTGAAATAACTACTCTTTTGTTTACTTACTTATGTTTTTAACTTCTGGCCCTTAATAAGTCTTCTAAGCTTCCTTTGGAGGTTCATGCTTTGTTGATTTAGATATTTCCCCCTCTCTTTTTTGAGCAACTTTAAGACCAGCAAAGTTTTATTCAATGTATATGCTTTCATGTGCATGCACACTTCTTCAGATACAATGAAATGGAAATTACCAGTCCATACATATAGTTAGAGGGTGAGCAGTAAATTAGCATACAACACAGTGAAGATGTTGAACAGATTCAAGGAATTTTTTTGGATATTTCCATCTTTCCTTTCTTGATGCACACTATTCCCCAGCCCTTGGCTGTCCTTTCACATTTTTTTGCTAATGCTATGATATATCCTCTGTCATAGCCTGCTGGCACTGTCCCTGTGTGTTCCCTCCAAAGTCCTAATTTCAGTCCCTTTCTAATCTCAGTCTGACTGATTTCTCTTGGAGCTGGATCCAAGTGTCATATAAAAGCCACTGAAATACGAGGCTGAGGAAATGGGGCAGAAAACTCTCCCGACAGTATGTGCGTGCTTGTGTGTCTGTGAAAGACAGAGAGAGACTGAAATGACGCTGAGAAGAGGGGCTGCTACAAAGTGGAGCATCGTTTGGCAGATGAAAGACTGTAGCAGCCACAGTAGAACGCAGACAAATGCTTCCATCTCCCCAGCCCTCTCCTGGGATGCGTTAGCCTTATAAAGATGGATCGACTTATACAGCCCTTGCTTACCCATTACAAACATTTCTCTTTGATTTGTCAAAGAATTTTTCTTTTTTTAAGGATCAACAGGCCCTCCTCCCTTTCCCCCCTCCTCACATCTGGCAAGCAAAGGAGCCAGAACATCCCCCCTGGCTCGGCTCCAAGCGGTTAATGAAAAAGGCGGGAGCCCAAGAACTTTCCAAAAAAACTCAAGATGCATTTTCAGGCGTCTCAGATTAGATGCAATGAGCAATGAACTGGATCAAAGAGGCAGAAAAGAGCACGGCTGGCCTCCCTGGAAAACAAATCTGGGAAAGCCCAAATCACAAAGCTGCCCCTTGTGCTGTATCCTAATCTGCCTAAGTCAGCTACAAATGTGATGAACAAAGGGAAGGGTATGCAGAGCGATTCACAGCTGTCAGGGTCTGAGGTTCTGAGAAGGAGTGGCCTTGCTCACCTTGGCCAATGCCCCCAGGCAGCAGAGCCAACAATACAACTACCAACGTCTCCCCTAGGGTTGCCAACCTCCCGGGGGGGGGGGGGGGAGCTGGAGATCCCTTGGGATTACAGCTGATCAGAGATCAGTTCACCTGGAGAAAATGGCTGGAGTCCCTTCGCTTCCCAAACTACTCCCTCCTCAGGCTCCAGCCCGAAAATCTCCAGGTATTTCCCAACTGGTGGTCCCTCTAAGCTGAGTTAGTGTGAGCTAGCTCACAATTTTGTAGCCTCCAGCTCAAAGATTGTTGTACTGGCTCAGGAAGGATGGCTCCAGAGCAAACTGATTTCTGCAGTAGCCAAACTGCTGGCTCACAACTTTAATGCCAGTAGCTTACAAAGTAGAATTTTTGCTCACAAGACTCCACAGCTTAGAGGGAGCATTGGAAGTGAGGGGTAAAGACTCACACAAGAGTGATGAACTAGTAATCTCTCCTCTGCAGAAATTTTAGTATAAGTTACCTGTGGTTTTATATTGAAGTTGTGTTATGGTTAAAAAAAGGAGAGATGTAGCGACTGTTGTAATTTAGAGACACATCCTTATAGGAACAAAATGGATGGGAGTTTTTTGCTAGGAGGGAGGAGCTGCAGGCAGGAGGACTTAGAGAGGAGCCAGGGAAACTAGGAGAATACTGTGTTTGTTTGGCAATAAACTATTACAATTATTTTTTCTTTGGTGTGTCTCTCATATGACGAACCCCAGCTTGTTACACCAGAACTTGCAGCTCTAATTTGAACACATGATACAGATTTAGACCACTGGCCCCTCAGCATTGTCTACTCTAAGTAGCAGTTGCTCACCAGATTCTCAGCGAAAGAAAGGTCTTTTCCAGCTCCAGCTTCCGTGAGCGCTTGTAGTACAAGGCACTGGGGCTGAAATTTGGGCTTTCTATATGCAAAGCTCTACCACAGAGCCATGAACGCACCACCACCACTCTTGGGCACCCACAATTCAGACAAAGATAACCAGGAGTCTTGTGGCACCTTAAAGATTAACATTTTTTTGTGGCCTGAAAGCATATAGTAGTTACGGTCACACACGCGAGATAAAGCGTGTGGGGGGGAAGAGGCTATTTCCTCTGGCGGAAGTTGACCTGCAGTTGCATGATCACACAGTCTTTTGAAGCTGCGGGCACAACCCACCGCTGTGTGATCAGACGCAACCATGGGTGAATCGGTTGGGGGGGGTTGCCATTTGTCTCCGATGTGCTTAAACGAGGGATCGATGATTCGCACCTCAGCCCCGAGGGCTCCCTAGGGAGTGTGCGATGATGCGCATACTGAGAAAGGCAAAAAACAATGACATGGAGTGACGCCACGAGAGTACGCTGGAGCGATCAGGCGCGGGAAAATCCATCTGTGGCTCGTAGCAACCCATTTGCTTTCCGAGGTGTCTTTTAAATCTGCTTGTGTGGCGGAGCAAAACGGGTTGCCCATGGCTGCGGAGCACTTCCCAGATGTTGTTGTCTCATTGCGCTCCTTTAATTCACACCGATGTCAGGGCTACTTGTGCGTGTGATCGCAACCTGTGAATCTTTTTTTTTTTTTTTGGCCATCGAAGCTGATTTACGGGAACTTTGTAGGGTTTTCAAGGCAAGAGATGTTCAGAAGTGGTTTGCCACTGCCTGCCTTCCTTGGAGGTCTCCCATCCAACTACTGACTGGGGCTGACCCTACTTAGCTTCTGAGAGCTGACGAGATCAGGCTAGCCTGGCCTATCTAGGTCAGGGCTTTCCTGTAGGCAGATGACATTATCATTTTTTAAAAAAGAACAGCAGGGTCAAACAGACATGAAATGCAGGAAATAAAAAGTGAGCTCTAATTATGTAGAACTCAAGACCATTCACAAGGGCAATGATTGATAATAATGTAGTTCCCCTTGTTTTCTGGTGAGTGCTTGTAATGGCCGAGGAGTCTCAAGTCTTTGTTAAGACCCTGGGAAATGATGTCAAACTCAGCCTCTCTCTCTCTCTCTCTGTCTCTAGTGAGCAAAGGATGTTTGTCAGGCCTCAGGTCTTCCCTGATCAGCAGGATCCCAGTTACCTGCAGAAGAAGAAGAAGAAGAAGAAGAGATTGGATTTATACCCCGCCCTCCACTCCCCAAGGGAGTCTCAGAGCGGCTTACAAACTCCTTTCCCTTCCCCTCCCCACAACAGACACCCTGTGAGGTAGGTGGGGCTGAGAGAGCGCTTTCCCAAACTGTCCTTGAGGGAACAGCTGGTACAGAGCTATGGCTTGCCCAAGGTCATCCAGCCAGGTGCAAGTGGAGGAGCGGGGAATCAAACCCGGTTCTCCCAGATTAGAGTCCGCGCACTTAACCACTACACCAAACTGGCTCTATTCACCAAACTGGCTCTATGCAGCCAAACTGCTATTCACACAGCCCCAGGACACATTGGAAAGATCCCAGGCACGAAAGAAAAAGATCTTTGTGCAATTCCTTTTGGCCTTCAAAAAGAAAAAGGGGTGGTGGTGGTGGCTCTCTATTGCCTCTTAACTTCCTGACTCAATAATGTACAGAAATCCAGCAAGCCCTCCCCGCCTCCTTTATCCCCCTCACCTGCAAAAACAGCTTAGTAACAGGAAGGCCTCCATCCCACCAGGGCTAGTTTCTATTGTGATTCCTGCCAAAGTGGCCGAACAAGCAGGGCGGGGAGGGAGTCTCAAGTAACGTGGAATCGAGGAGGGCAAGTGTATGTTTGTGGCGGGCCAGGCAGAGCGCATGCCAGGGAGTGCCAGCATAGCTCACCTAGCGCATCCATCAATTTCAGTGTGTTCAGAAGTCGGCTCTCACACGGGTGGTATAAACCATTTACTGTTTTAACCATGGAAACCCCATCTTCGCTTTTGCTTTGTTAGTGCAACATAGGATACGACACAACAGCTCCAATGAGTGGGAGAGGAAAAGGTCTCCTGTATGGGCAAGAGAAGCAATTACTTCTTCAGGCCATACCTTCCTGGAAGTCCAAGGTTGCTATGCAGAGGTAGGCAATGAAGAAACCAACTTTGTTTGTTTCTTGCCTTGAAAACCCTATGGCGTCACCAGAGGTTGGCTGTGATGACGGCATTTATTTATCTATTTAGTTGCATCTATTGTCATTGCTCCAGAGATCAGGTCCCCTAGTGAAAAAGGGCTGCTTTGGATGATGGATTCTGTGGCATTATATCCCGCTGAGGTCCCTTCCTGCCCTCCCCAGTTCCCCCCCACCCCAATATCCAGGATTTTCCCAACCCGGAGTTGGTTACCCTACCTGTACTGCCTGCTGTCAATCATAGGGCCTGATGTTGAACACTTCTCTTCTGGTTTGCATCTGAACATGTTTTTGAGACCTGAGGGCTTACTATAGGATATCTCACCCAATTATGGCCCAGCCTTACAACTTTAGTCTCCTTCTAGGGTTGCCAACTTTAGATTGGGAAATTCCTGGAGATTTGGGGGCAGAACCTTGGGAGGGCCAGGTCTGGGGAGGGGTGGGGTATTATGCCATACAGTCCACCCTCCAAAGTAGCCATTTTCTCCAGGAGAACTGATCCCTGTCATCTGGAGATAGGGTCGCAGGTGCCTTAAGGTAACCCTGTGGGGTTTTCAAGGCAAGAGACGTTCAGAAGTGGTTTGCCAGAGAACCAGTTTAGTGTACTGGTTAGGAGTGTAGACTCTAATCTGGGAGGCTGGGCTTGATTCCCCACGCCTCCACATGCAGCTGCTGGTGTGACCTTGGTCAGTCACAAGTTCTCTCAGAGCTGTTCTCTCAAGAGCATTTCTCTCAAGAGCTCTCTCAGCCCCACCTACCTCACAGGGTGTCTGTTGTGGGGAGGGGAAGGGAAAGGAGATTGTAAGACGCTCTGAGACTCTGAGTGAAGGATGGGGTATAAATCCAATCTCTTTTCTTCTTCTTCTGCATGGCACTCCTGATATGCCTTGGTGATCTCCCATCCAAATATTAATGAGGGCCAACACTGCTTGGCTTCTGAGATCTGACAAGATCAGTCTATCCACTAAGGTTGCCAGCTCTGGGTTAGGAAATACCTGGAGATTTTGGGGGTGAAACCTGAGGAAGGCAGGGTTTGGGGAGGCGAGGGACTTCAATGAGGTATAATGTTGTAGAGTCCACCTCTCAAAGCAGCCATTTTCTCCAGGTGAACGTATAGGGTTTCCAGGTCTGAGCTGAAAAATATCTGGAGACTGTGGGGGTGGATCCAGGAGAGGGCAGGGTTTGGGGAAGGAAGGGACCTCAGCATGGTACAATGCCACAGAGTCCACCCTTCAAAGCAGCCATTTTCTCCAGGGGGGCTGATCTCTGTCAGCTGGAGATCAGTTGTAAAAGTGGGAGATCTCCAGGCCCCACCTGGAGGCTGGTAACCCTATGAGCGGCTCTCTGTCACCTGGAGATGAGTTGTAATCCCTGGAGATCCTTAGCCATCACCTGGAGGTCAGCAATCCTATCTGGAAATCAACTGTAATTCTGGGAGATCTCCAGGACCTACCTGAGAGCCAGTTTGGTGTAGTGGTTAAGTGCATGGACTCTAATCTGGGAGAACCGGGTTGGATTCCCCACTCCTCCACTTGCACCTGCTGGATGACCTTGGGCAAGCCATAGTTCTGTCAGAGCTGTTCTCTCAAGGACAGTTCTGAAAAGAGCTCTCTCAGCCCACCGACCTCACAGGGTGTCTGTTGTGGGGAGGGGAAGGGAAAGGAGTTTGTAAGCCGCTCTGAGACTCCAAGTGAAGGGTGGGGTATAAATCCAATCTCTTCTCTTCTCTTCTTCTTCTACCTGGGGACTGGCATCCCACACCGAGTCCCTGCTGCTTCTCGCTCCCAAGAAAGGCAGGAGATGAACCGGGGAGGCCAACTTTCTACCTGTTGCCCTTTCAGAAGCCGTTGTTTCTCTTTACGGCTGTTTATTTGAGTTTAGATTCTGAGAGAGGCCTTGTCAGGCCCTGCACTTGTCTCTCTGCGTCTCTCTCTCCCTCTCCCGCCACCCCTCACTCCACTCAGCTAAATAAACAAACACAGCGCTAGGCCTGTTCGCAAGCTGCTCTTCTGGCATCTTCTGCAGTCCACCTCCTCCCCGCTCCAGTCTAGCAACACTTCTAAAACAAATACACACACACTCTCTCTCTCTCTCACTGCTGCCTGCGTACACCAGAGGTCCCCTCCTTCCCTGTACCAGTGTGGCATGGACCAGATCGCCAGCAGCAGAGAGAGACACACTTGCTGCTCTCTTAAAATAAACACAGGCTGAATGTATTACGCTAAAATAATAGGGGCTCGGAGAGTCCCAGTGTCTCTCCCCCCCCCCCCCCCCAATCTTCATTCCAAGGAAGAGTTTCTGAGCGGCTGTGGGAGGGAGTGGGGAGGAAGCCATCTCCCTTCTAGAACTGACAGAGGCCCCTCTGGAGAAATGGAGAAATAATGATCCAGAGCAAGCGCCGTTTAGCTTGGCAGCCTGACCAAGACATAATCTTCAAGTGTGTTTTCTCTTCCTAGTGAGAACATTAACTCCCTGAGACAGGATGATGGAGTTACTCCACATACAGCCACCCGCTGCTTCGCCGCGTGACATTTCACTTCTGGAGGGTTATGAACTCTGAAAGGCCTCTGCTCGGCGGAGTGGTTGTGGCTGAGTGGTAGGGCGTCTTCTCTGCATGCAGAAGGGCCTAGGTTTGGTCCCAACTGTCTTCAGTTAGAAAGATCAGGCACTAGGTGAAGTGAAAGGCCTCTACCTGAACACCTGAGAGAACTGGTGCCACACAGCATTGCCCGGTCTCCTGTCAGCAACCCTTGTTGCCCTTCAACACTTGTGGGGGGGGGGGGGAGAAGCTGGTATCTTTATTTCAAGGTGATGATTATTACTGATAAAGCCCTTGGTGGCCTTAGACACTCACATCTCTCTCAATAGACTCCTGGGTGGCAATGCTACTCTGCTAATCGAGGTCTCCTTATCGTGCCAAATCGGCAGACTAGGACGGCTTTTCTGCACATTCCTGAGGAATGGTCTTCCTGAACATATCAGGAAGTTCCCCACACTGATATTCCAGCAGCAATATTGCATTATTTAGAAGAGTTTTTCCGGAAGGTGAGTTCTTATCATGCGGGCTGAATTACCTGATGGTGGTGAATGATCTTCCACGGGAAGGGGCTGTGGCTCAGTGGTAGAGCACTGGCAGGAGGTCAATCCCTGGCATCTCCAGTTACAAGGACCAGGCAGTACCTCAGCCTGAGACCCTGGAGAGCCACTACCTGTCTCAGCACCAGGGGTCCTTTGGGGCCAGAGCGAGGCGGAGCGCTGCTCCGCCAGCTCCGGAGTGGGCAGTAGGGCAGCCACAGGCTGAATCAGATTCTCTGATCTGATTCGACCCGCCGCTGAATTGCTGCCGAAATTCGTTGGTGGCTTTAAAAGCGGCTGTAGGGGAGGGGGTTTGAGGGAGAGGCTCCAAACTTGCAAGATACCTTCTGGGACCTCTCCCCCCAAATACCCACCAAGTTTCAAGAAGATTGGACCAGGGGGTCCAATTCTACGGGCCTCCAAACAGTTTGCCCCCATTCCCTCTATTGTTCTCTATAGTGGGAAAAAAGTAACTTTTTCCCCACCATAGAGAACAATGGAGGGGATGGGGCAACCTGTTTGAGGCCCTGTAGAATTGGACCCCATGGTCCAATCTTCTTGAAACGTGGTGGGTATTTTGGGGAGAGGTCCCAGAAGGTATCTTGCAAGTTTGGAGCCTCTCCCTCGAACCGCCTCTCCTCCATCCCCTCATATACCCTATGAGTTTTTGCCATTGACTTCAATGGCCCATAGGGTATAATAGGGCTGAAACTGATATTCGGCCATTTATGCTAATGAGTTATGCTAATAGGTATGTGTCCCAATCCGGGCGGTCGGGACCGGGAGACCTCCCGCTGGGAGTCCTTCCCCCCCCCCCCGGGAGTCCTCCTGCGACCCCGTGGCCAACTTACCCGGGAGGAGGGAACAACGGACCAACGGGACCCCGACCTCCGGCCGAAGAGAGAGCGACACAGAAGAGGCGCAGGCAGAGCCGGCCGTCCCACCGGCAGCAGGAGAGAGCGACGACTTCGCAGCCCCACCCCCGCGGCCGTCCAGAGCCCGCGCTTCGCGGCAGGCCCCGCGGGGCTGGGAGGCACAGGGGAGCTCTGGGAAGGGAGCTGGGATGAATAAAAGGAGGAGCATACAAGGGTCGAGGAGGAGTTGCCGGGGAGGCCACTGGCACCAGTGGGGACAGAGAGAGGGAGAAAGTCCACTGACACCCGGAGGCAGGAGGGCGACACAGGTGATATTAAACCCCGCCCCCTGCCATTTCTGAGGCCCTGCTCCTCTGAGATTCCGCCCCTTTCTCTCCCAGGGCTTCCTTCGGCCCGGAGGGACCATGGCGACAGGTGCCCCGCCCCTGGGGTCGAAGGCGGAGCACGACAGTATGCTAATGAGCTCCTGCACCTCTTTTTCTACGAAAGGACCCCTGCTCAGTACGCAGTACTGAGCTTTATGGATCAATGGTCTGATGATTCAATATAAGTCAGCTTCAAGGCCTGATTATTTATGACGTATCACATTTTAAATTTTTATTCTCCTTGTTTGTGCTATATTTTAGCTCACACTGTAACCCGCCTCACAGGACATAAGGTGAGCTTCAGAGACTTTTGGTAAATAAAGAATAGAGAAACCCCACATGCTCCAATTCAGTTTTAAAATATTCCTCATTAAACTGGAATTCAAGAGGGGTAAAACACGGAATGAAGCAAAATTCTACAACAGTAAAGGGGCAGAACCAAGGCAATCCACCCACAATTAAAGGTTTTCCTGGGGGCTGCTGGGAGAATGGAAAGAGGTATTCACAACCACTGAGCGTTGTTATCTGGTGGCGAGTGGCGATCCAGCAGGATATGAAAGCTGGCCGGTGCACAGTGGAAGCAAGATCTTTTCCAGGGCAGCTGGGAAGGCAATTGGCCACCTGGTCCAAGGAGCACAAAATGGCGGTCAACAGGAAAAGGAGGAGGACAAGAGGGAATATGATCACCGAATCTCATAATCATTGCGAGAATTTGAGCAAGGAAGTCAGCAATGGTACCTCACAGCACAGTGTGATTATGATTTATAGCTGCCGTATAAATGTGGTTTTAAATGTATTGGTCATGAACATATCAGTCCTATGAGCAAATGTACAAAGTTTTTGATGGCTGCTTCGCCTTACTTTTTCCAGATGTTTGATTGTTAAAAGTCTCACATGCCCCTGCCTTCCAGAGCTTTGAGAGTGCCAAGTCGAGATTCAGCAGGGTTCTTTCAAACACTTGGTCTGGTACAGAAGAAAGATTGAGGGTGATTTGTCTGGAAGTGCTTGGGGGAGGGCAAGTGAGAGGTGGGGGCTGAAAGATGCTTGGGGACTCAGGTGATCTGGAGAAAGGGGTTTGGGATGAGACTTCGGTCTTGGACACACAAGAAACAAATTCAAGGCCGCAATGGGTGAAGACAGGCAGTTGCTTTCGGAGAGTGATGGAAGGGGTTTGACTCATTCTCTCTGCCCTGACTACAAATGCAGCAAAAATGCAGCCATTTCCACTACACTTTAGAATATCCATCTGTCTTCACCCTAAATGTCTCAAAGCAGTTTGGAAGTGGTGGTGGTGAGGTGTCATAGCTTGGCTGAAAGCTTGAAATGCCAGGACACAAAACACAGAAAGAACCAGAGCATCTTGGGATTTTGCTAGACACCAGCAGTGTGAAATGCTACTGTTTGTGGTCACCAAATGTGTGCATATGGGTTTGGTTGCCTTTGGCGTAAATTTGGTTTTAAATGAAAAACAGGAATATGGAAAGCATTGCTTCCTGACCCAAATGACCCTCGTTGAGCTTTGCTAAAAGGATTCGTTTGGGGTTTTCTCCCGTATGGTTGGGCTTATCCAAAATGAAAGAAAAAGAGAGAGGGATTCCAGATTCCTCTGCCCAGCATCCTACCCCAGTTCACCCCCAGTTCAAGATGTCTTTACAGAGTGCATGTAGTGATCACCAAACCAGCAAGAGTTCTGTGCATTCAGCGGGTGCAGATTTAAATGAGTATCTAGCTGTTCTCTAACTCTGCCCTAAGACTGATCAGGGCTCCATTTATTTATTTATTTGTCGTTGGATTTATATCCTGCTCTCCTTGCAAGTGGGCTCTAATGTTAAGGACGCCCCGCCCCCCCTCCAGTAACACCCCCCCCCCAAGTCTCCTGCTGGGGACTTCAAGGGGGCCTGGCAACCCTAGCACCCAGAAATGCCTCCCACTGGTGCAGGGCATATAAAGACTAACAACCAGGTATCATTTCGAGCAGGAGCTCGGGGGAGCTCAGCTCCAGAAGCTGGTGCCAGCCCCCCCCACCCCCCCGCGTGGGGGAATGCCTGCCTGTGTCATGGCTGCAGCAAAATGCCCCCGTCCCCTGGAAAGGTCCTTGTTCCTCCGACCAGCCTTTTGAAGGCTTCAGCCACCAATGAAGCTATCCTCCCAGAATAGTGGTATTTCTGAGGCTTGGATTAGTAGCTGTCCCCCCCCTCTCTTTCTTGCCTTCTGACCAGGGGCGTAGAGTTTTAAAATCCATGGGGGGGGGGCTCTTGTGTGTCCCCACTGCCGTCTCTCCCCCCTGCCTGGCCACTCCTGCCTCCTTCCCTCTCCCTCCCGCCCTCCCTCCATCTGGGGGCCATCTGGGCAAATGCCCAGCATGATGGCGTCACCCGGAAGTGACGCCATCACGCTGGGCACGTTGCCAGGGTGACGCTCTGGCAATCGCCCTGAAACTCTATGGTGTCATAGAGTTTTGGGGCGATTACTAGGGCGTCACCACGGCAACGTGCCCAGCGTGATGGCGTCACTTCCGGGTGATGCCATCATGCTGAGCATTTGCCCTGATGGCCCCCGGACAGAGGGAGGGAGAACGGAAGGAGGGAGAGGGAAGGAGGCAGGAGTGGCCAGGCGGGGGGGAGAGGCGGCAGTGGCGGGTGGGCCTAGGAAGGGCCTGGGGAGGCGCGGTGGCAGGCACTCCGTTTTCCCAGGGGGCTCAGTCCCCCCCGGGAAATTTCGGGGGTGGCTCGAGCCCTTGAGCCCCCCCCCCCCCGTAGTTGACATCTATGCTTCTGACATACTTCCAGTGATGTCAGGTGGTTTAACATATGTAAATATGATATGCTAATGAGTTATACTAATGAGCTCTTGCACCTCTTTTTCTACGAAATGACCCCTGCTAACAACAGAGCCCATTCAGCAGATGCCAGGACAGTTCTTGAAGTTAATTCACCTGGGCAGTGTAGGCAGAGAAGGCCAAGTTCTTCAGGTGTCCACCGCCTCAACCAAAGGCCTGGCGAAACAGCTCTGTTTTACAGGCCCTGTGAAATTGCACTATATCCTGCAGGGCCCTGATCTTGAGTGGGAGCATTGAATTAACTGGATGGGACTTTTAATTTAAAGGGGTGAACACCATTTAGGTGTTACATGTGACTTAGGCATGCCAGCTGTAGGTTGGGAAATACCTGGAGATTTTTGGGGGATGGAACCTGGGGAGGGCAGGGTTTGCAGAGGAGAGGGATACAGTGCCATACAGTCCAACCTCCAAATCAGCCATTTTCTCCAGGAGGACTGGTCTCTGTTGCTGGGAGATCAGTTGTAATACCTGGAGGTTGGCCATCCTAATGTGACTAGTTACATGTAATTAGAGGTGGATCAGGATATCTTTCCCCTTACAATGAAACTAACGTCAAATGGTCCAAATACCATGTGACACTCAGCAGTCTGTAATCTGTCCCCAATTTATGTGTTACAATATGACACCTCAGATGGTACAGTCTAGAGTGAAAGACTTGTAGGGGTGTGGGAGGGAGGAGAAGGGCTTATGTCCCCTTCTTGTCTCAATAAAACTCTCACCTGATTCCCCCACCCCCCAAAGTGGGGAAATAATACAACTACAAAGTGTTAGTGGGAAAGCCCCTTTGGGGAGGACTTCAGTAGAGGGGAAAGGGTTAAGAAGGCCTCTCCTCCCCTGTTGTGTGTTTTCTTTTTTGGAGTACAATTTTCATAACTGCATGTTTTGAAGGAACTGGGGGTGGGGAATTGGGCTTTATTTTTTTCTTAATGCGTTATCAATTGTAGTTTGGGCCAAAGCCGTTGTAGTAAAAGTCATGTTCTGTATGAGAGAGGGGAAAGCCCAGAAGCAGATGGACAGCTCTAATTAAATATTGTTGGGACAGAGGTGCTTAAAAAAAAAAAAACTACCCCCAAACCAAACAGAAAAGAACTCATTAGAAATAACACTCTTTCCGGATTCCCCCAAGAGCCTCTGACAAGCCAAAGCACAGAGAGGAACTGACTGTCACTTCACAAGGGTTTCGCTCATGTGTATGATATAAAGATGCCTGAGGAGACAGGAGCATTCAGGACAGGAGGAAATGCAGGCTGGAGCTGTGGGGAAGAGCCATGGATCAAATCTCCCCGTTTATTTGACATTAATCTCCAGTGTAAACAGACTTCCTCTCTCCAATGTTGTCCTGCATTCTTCAGAGAGGGAGAGAGAGAGACTGAGCGAAGAAAACCCCTACAGACAAGAAATTTTTTTTTCTCAAAAACATGAATAACCAATTTCCATTTTTTAGTCCAGTGGCCCCTTCAAGGTCGTATTCAGACGGATCTTTATTTATTTCTTTTATGAGATTTATATCCCGCCCTCCCCGCCATACGGCAGGCTCAGGGTGGCTAACAGCATATTCAGACACTAAAATATACAATATCTTAAAAACATTAAAACACATAAAACAGCATAATAACATAATACAGATGGTGTATCCTCATTTGGTATATCAGGGCAGCGTCTAGATGTTAACCAATATGAGTGGTCACACAAACTGGCGGATAGTATCGGGCCAGGGCCAAAGATTTAGATATTAGGTGGCCCCTACTTAAAAGCCTGGTGGAAGAGCTCTGTCTTGCAGGCCCTGTGGAACTGTAAAAAGTCCCGCAGGGCCCTGATGTTATCCGGGAGCTCATTCCACCAGTGTGGGGCCGCCACTGAAAAGGCCCTGGCCCTCGTAACCACCAACCGGGCCTCCTTTGGCCCTGAGAGGACCAGGCGATTTTGGGATCTGGACCGAAGTGCTCGCTGGGGAACATATGGAGAGAGGCGGTCCTTCAAGTAGATAGGTCCCAAGCCATATAGGGCTTTATAGGTAAGCACCAGCACCTTGAACCTTATCCGGTATGCTATAGGCAGCCAGTGCAGTGCTTTTAAGGTGTGCTGGATGTGCTCCCGTATGGGGAGGCCCATCAACAGCTGCGCCGCCACATTCTGCACCACCTGCAGCTTCTGGATTTGGAACAAGGGCAGCCCCATGTAGAGAGCATTACAGTACTCCAATCTTGAGGTGACCAAAGCATGGATCACCGTAGCCAGTTGTGCCTGGCAGATTTAAAGGGCACATCCAGACAGCAACATCTGGGAAACATGCTGCTTCCATGATCAGCCTGTGGATCCCCAGCAGGGAGCCGTACTTAAAAGATAGTGGTGAAAGTCTGGTCCAAAGCTCGGCGAAGCGCCAATGCCAGACGTTCCGCTGTCTGGTCATTCTATTGCGCAATTAGCCCATTGGGATGGTCTGACACCAGACTATCTCAGATGGCCACCATTTAAAAAAAATTATTAGCAATGCACGCATAACCGCTTAAACAAGCGACAACTGCAGAGCTCCACTCAAACGATCCAGTCAGTTTCATGTTTCTGAAGGTCCTGTGAAATTTATGAACTTTGTTAATTGACATGGTACCTAGAGGAAGGTACCGCTGGCAGTGCTTTTACCATTTAAGTCGGCACATGTGCGGAAAAACAAGTAGATGGTGAGGCACATATGCGCATGCGCAAACAGATTTTTTTTACAACCCCCCCCCCCCGACCACATGGCTCCTAAAGGTGGATGCTGTCTAGACAGTGCACCAGAGTCCATGCGCAGTAAGGTGATTCACAGGGCAGCTGTCTGATCACGCAACACTGGATAAAAAAGATCTAGATCAAATCAGAGTCGGGCCAATGGTGGGATTAGCTGCCCGTCTGAACGCACCCCAAGACCAACAAAGTTTCATTCAAGGTATAAGCTTTCGTGTGCAAGCACACTTCTCCAGACACAGTGAAACAGAACTTCCCCAACCATTACATATAAGCCAGGAAATGCTAGTTAGAGTTAAGATGCATAAGTAACTGGGTGACTATAGCTGAGATTGGATTAAGGTGGTTGGTAAGAACTGTGGATCACTGGTCATCAACTACATGTGGATCAACTAAATGTGGATCATCAACTACACCATCTCAGGCTTATTCACTTGCTCATCTTCCAATATTGTATATGCTGTTAAAAGCCTCAGCAACCCTCCCTCCCCCAGTATGCAATATGACGATTATAGTATTGGCCTGTCCTGGTGGTAGAAAGTGTCGTCAAGCTGACTTATAGCAACCCTGTAGGGCTTTCAAGGCAAGAGATGAACAGAAGTGGTTTGCCATTGTCTGCCTCTGTGGACCAGCTGACCCTGCTTAGCTTCTGAGATCTAACAAGACCAGGCTATCCTAGGCCATCCATGTCAGGGAACTGACCTATCTTACAAGGATATTGTAAGGATTATTGTGGGTGAAGCAGTTCGAACCCAAAGCAATGCACGTCCTACCGAAATATTATTAAGGGTGTTTATCAACAAGAACAACATAAAAATAATACATGGTATCCATGAAAATGAGAAAAATTCTTAGAAACTTGCCATGCCTTTTGAGGAGGGAAGACATCACACCAGATGTGAAAGCGTTCCATGAACGTTCCCAAGCCCTTATTTTTCTGTTCCAATCAGCCAGTGGGTGTGGCCCAAGATTCAGACTGGCATCTCATGGGAAAAACCAACCTGGAATCCTTCACCCTAGCTTGACTTCCATTAACTGATTCCCGTGTCCCACTCCCAAGAGCCATGTTACTTGATATTACTCTGCATGCTCATGCTTGCGCCCCCTTGCACCATGCAGAAGCCGCTTCGTGTAAATGGAAATGGCAGAAACATTAGAGAAAGCAGGAGGGGTCAGTGGGGATGGGAGGAGGAGGGAGAAGTCGAAACACAGAACTGGAAAGATCCCCAAGGGTCATCTAGACCAACCTCCTATATAATGCAGGAAATCCACAGCTACCTCCCCCCCACTCCCCCAGTGAGTGACCCCTGCTTTATGCCCAGAGAAAGGCAAAGTAGTACAGGGTTAAGTTACGAGGCAGCTGTGAGTTGACCACCGGACTTCATAGGACCACAGGACTTCATATCACCTGAAGGATACTTGCCAAGGAACGGAGTCCTAATTCATCATTGAAAAGACAAACTGATTTCACAAACCCTTCCAAACACAGGCCCTGGGGCTGCAAAATCAACAACCACTCCATTAAACGGTGACATTAATTTTAACAGCTGTACTGCAGATGGAAGAAGGGGAGGGGGGGGGAATGCCGTTTCACTATACTTGCCTCCCTTCCCCCGCTCCGACCATGACGTGCAATCCGCATACTCCAATCCAACCCTACAGCTATATTAAATTTTGTGTGAGGATCAGAAAAATAAACAGAACATAACCAGGACTGTCCTGATGTGCTAAATTACTGGAAAAGAAATAACATATTAGCAGTGGGGCTCGGGCTTCGTGGAGAATGGCCAGAGCACCTTATCTCTGGGAGTTATTTGGTTAAGGGCCGGTTTTCACTTTCCACAGCCTGGCAGGATGAATGTCCGCTGTCATCTAAACCAGTGGGGGGTTCTCTGAGTCAGAGACAGGAGTTTATAATAAAGGCAGGGAGGCAGAGAATATATTCAGGCCTTCGTGTCTTAGATGCTTCAGCTGTGAAGTTTTCAGCGATACGCTAAGCTAGGGGCAACAAAAGTATGATCGTTGTCCTAATGACTGAACTCTAACGGAAAGGATTTTCTCTCTCTCTCTCTCTCTTGACTAATCCTAGGTCAAACCATGGCCCGAAAGAGACATGATGGATCTGTGTCAAAGGTGAATCGTGCAAGTGCGCAGTCGTGATTTGGATCAGGGCCAGTACAAGAAGGGGAGAGGGGACTTAACCCTTCAACCTCTGCTTGATTTTACTGACTGGCACTGTGCATCCTGTGCTGTGGTTAGTCTTCCAAAGGGGAAAAAGACAGGTTTTCAAAGGAGACTTCTTTTTTCTTTGATACTGCTAATAACAACAGAGAAAGCCCTGATTAGATTAGCAAAACTAAATGGTGCCTGAAATTAAATTCCCCTCTTCCCTTCCTGCATGACCCCAATCTAAACTCTGGCTACGTGAGAGTGGAATTTAGAAGAAGAAGAAGAAGAAGAAGAGATTGGATTTATACCCCGCCCTTCACTCCCCAAGGGAGTCTCAGAGCGGCTTACAAACTCCTTTCCCTTCCCCTCCCCACAACAGACACCCTGTGAGGTAGGTGGGGCTGAGAGAGCTCTTTCCCAAGCTGTCCTTGAGAGAACAGCTGGTACAGAGCTATGGCTTACCCAAGGTCATCCAGCCAGGTGCAAGTGGAGGAGTGGGGAATCAAACCCGGTTCTCCCAGATTAGAGTCCGCGCACTTAACCACTACACCAAACTGGCTCTCAGTAAAACAATTTTTACTTTTTACTGAGTGACAGATATCATAGTCACATCACAGAAACCAGTGATTTTGAGGCCCCTTATTGAACTTTTGACCAGGGCCCCAGAACCACTAAGACTGGCGCCGGTGCTGGGGAAGATCAATGGGTAGCCTTGGGCCAGTCTAACTAACCTACCTCATAGGGTTGTTGTTGTACGGATAACGTGGAAGAAGGAGAGAACGGTATTGTCAGCTGTTTTGGGTCCCCACTAAGGAGAAAAAATGGGGCATACATATATAAATAAAACAAATAGCTATTTTTAATGAATGGACTGCTTGAAATGAAGAGCAGAACAGATGGCCAGGGTAATCTGTGTGATATGGCTCTAACACAGGTTGTGTATTTCTGCAGAATCATAATGGGGGGGATCCTTTTTTGCACGATGCTGAAGCCACACATCATGCAAAAGGCCAATAGAAGGGCTTCCGATGTGGGAGTGGGACCTGTTCAATACTCTTTCCTGTTTATTAATTGCAGTGGCTGTTCTCAGTCTGATGTAAAGCAGCCAAGTAGTGAGACTGACCAGACAGAATGGCTAACCGTTTCTGGTCAATCTCATTTCTAGGTGATGAGACTAGAAAGGACTAGACAAGAGAAGAGAAGAGGGGGAAAGTTCTTGAACCAATCTGAGAGGAATGCATAGTGTTCAAAGATAATGTTAAAAATAAGATAATATGGGGGAGCAGCTATTTATTTTTCTTTTTATAGGGCTACACAGTGGCACACATTGAACTCTAAATCCACATGCTGAGTACACTGAATACAGACACTGCCAAACAAATAGTTTTTAAAAAGTAGTGGTTGGTGGTGTCACAGGTACTGTCTAGTAGATACTTGTAATAGCATTATACCCCTGTGTTGCAGCAGTGCCAGTCATTGATAGGAATTATAGAATTATAGAGTTGGAAGGGACCTCCGGGGTCATTAGGGTTGCCAGGTCTGGGTTGGAAAATACCTGGAGACTTTGGGGGTGGATCTGGGAGACGGCAGGGTTTGGGGAGGGGAGGGGCCTCAGCATGGTACCATGCCACAGAGTCCACCCTTCAAAGCAGCCATTTTCTCCAGGGGAGCTGATCTCTCTCAGCTGGAGATCAGTTGTAAAAGCGGGAGACTCCCAGGCCCCACCTGGAGGCTGGCAGCCCTAGGGGTCATCCAGTCCAACCCCTGCACAATGCAGGAAATTCACAAATACCTCCCCCACCCCCACCCCCCAGTGACTGCTGTTTCACGCCCAGAAGATGACAAAAAGGTAGCTTAGGTCACGGTCACATGGGTCCTTTAAATCCGGGAGTCATGCTGTTCCCTCCCAGATTTAAATAGCCTGGGAGTTTTTCTTTCGGGTTGGGAGGATCACACATCCCAACCTGGTGGCAGCAGCGGCTCGGGGTCCAGGCTGTGGCGGTGCCAGCACTGAGAGGCTCGGGATCTGGGGTGAGCTGCCCAGGAAGCCCTCCGGGAGCGCCACACCGGCTCCTGGCGCCCCCACCTCCCCGCCCAGAGCAAGGAGGAACTGGCTAGCTGGCTCACCCTGCACTCTGCTCCGGGCCCCAATCCCCGCCAGCCGCTGCCTGATAAAAAAAGCAGGGAGAAGGGGAGAAGCATGCCGGGGGGTGCCAGGCGGCGGCAACCGGCGGGGCTCAGAGCCCGAAGTGGAGCACGGGGCATTTTTCCCCCTTTCTTGCACTTGGGCGCTTGAGTGCCCAAGCGCCCAAGTGCAAGAAAGGAAAAAAAAACCCGGGAGGGATGATCAGACAGCCCTCTCTCGCAATCATTGCGAGAGAGGGCTGTCCAGATCGGCTCAACCGCGGGTTCCAAGCGCGACTCCCAGGAAAATACTTGATTTTCCCGGGGTCAGAAAACACGCGAGGAACCCACGATTGAGCCCGCTTCAGCGCAGGAGTAGCCGTGGCCGGTCTGATCGGCCCCTTTAAATGTGGGAGGAAGCAGCAGTTCCTTCCACTTTAAAGGGCCGTGTAACCGCAGCCTTAGGCTTTCCCTAGGTACTGCTTACCATGTTACGTGCACCTAATCAGACAGTGGTGGCAAATGAGCATGTGTTCCATGGACTCTACAATACCTTCACATCTCTGAAAAAAATATCATCCATACACAGCCATTGAAACGCTGGCAAATCTGCCTGTTCAGTCAGGAGTAGATGCTTCTGCTGCTGCTTCTCCTGGTGCTTTTGCTGTTCAAATGAGCCTCCCAGATGGCCTTGATTAAACGGTTATTCCAAAGTTTCCATCACGGGGCTGCGAGCATTAGCCAAGAATGTGCAGCCCTGGCTCATCCTGACTGAAATGTGCCCTCCTCCAGGACTGTCAGTTTACAAACGACCAGGGTACCTCCTGGTACATCGGCTTAAAATGCATCTGTTTGTCTGATAACCTTCCCAGACTTACTGATGAAATGTGCTGCAGCCCAGCGTTCAGTAACAGGAACTGGACGGGTGGGAATTGGCCATCGCCAGCAGACCTAAAATATCAGAGAGCTTAAAAGCACTGAGTGTGTGTGTGTGTGTGTGAGAGAGAGAGAGAGCATGAATTGAAAAGCAGGTTGATGAGAGCATAAATTGAAAAGCAGGTTCGTGTAAAATGGAACAGATATTGAATTTCTAAGAACTCAAGGAGTAATGGAGGATGAAACGGAATTTGTGGGTCTATGCAGAGGCACTTTGAGCTGAGCAATAGCGTCACATGGGAAGGCCAAGGGGAATGTGGAAATCCCATTATCTATAATGGCACTTAAAAAAAAACCCAAAGCCAAAGCCTTCCAATATGGGAGCTTGCATCGTATAGGGGTGCAGAGAAAGAGCCCAGAGAAAGTCACGGGTTCAGAGCTCATGAAAGAGTACATTATGTGGATCCAAAAGGTCCCAGGTCCAATCCCTGGCAACCTCTACCTATAAAAAGTATTTAGCTAGCAGGGGAAAGAACATCCCATGTGGGAGACATTGGGAACCCACTACACGGAGGCAATACTGGGCTGGTTTAATTAGGGGAAGGGCCTCAGAGCTCAGTGGAAGAGCTACTACTTTGCATGCCGAAGGTCCCAGGTTCAATCCCTGCTTTCTCAAGTTAAATGGATCAGGTACTGAGCAATGTGAAAAGTGCCCACCTGAGATCCCAGAGAGCTACTACCTATCAGAATAATACCAAGACTGACAAACTAATCTGCCTGACACATTATAAGGCAGCTTCGTTTGTTTTCCGATGTAAGCTCTATAGGAGAGCTTAAAGCAAACTGTCTCCATTCCCACTTTCCCCCTTTATCTGCAACCCCTGAGTAACAATTCGCAAAAGTATAGCAAGGATTGTGGTGATGGATACAGACAGCTTTCAGCGCTGCTTACTAAGGCAGAGACAGACAACTTGTTTAATGCTAAATGGGGGTGAAGGATGGGCAGCTGCTACTGGTGAACCTTTGGCAGGGATATACAAAGATCCTGGTTCTCTAGTCATCATTCTTCAAATAACAGCCATCTCCTCCCCGTATGGAATAACGGAACGTGTGTTCAAGACGGTGAAAGAAAAGTCAGATTCTGTGAGGCTTAGTGAGGGCCCCTGGCCAGGCGAAGCTATGCTTTTGCAGCTTCTCACTGATTCTGTGGCACCAGCTGAACACTGTGAAGGACACCCAGCAGATATATTCAGAGAGGAAAACACAGGAAGCTGCCTTATAGTGAGTCAGACCATTGGTCCTAGGGTTGCCAACGCCAGGCTAGGAAATTCCTGAAGATTTGGGGGTGGAGCTTGGGGAAGGCAGGACTTGGAGGATGGGAGGGACCTCAGCTGGGTACAATGCCATATCATCCTCCGAAGCTGCCATGTCCTCCAGGGAAACTGACTGCTGTAAGTCTGGAGATCAGCTGTAATTCCACGAGAATCCCAGGCCCCTCTTGAAGGTTGGCAACCATAGGACCAACTATTCTGACCGGCAGCAGCTCGCCAGTGTCTCAGGCAAAGATCTTTCACATCATCTGTTGCTTGATCCTTTTATGTTTGTTTGCCCAACAGCTTTTGGACAGAAGCGAAGTATCGGAACGCTAAGAGTTAGGGATTTCAGTGGTGGTGTCCTTAAAGGGTTGTAATCATTCTCAGTCCAACTCAGGACTGGTTCTCGGTGAGCGTAAACAACTGAGACCCTAGCACGGCCGTAGAAATGCCAGTGGTGCCAAGAACCACATTATAAGCCTGTCTTAATAGCTGGAAAGTCACAGTGGTCTGTCTGTTTTTACAGACATTTGATTTGGCATCACTTACTACTCTCCCGTTTGGAGTGCTGGGAAGATCCCCTCTCGATGGAGTCTGTTGAGGCATGGATCTGTTTATGTAGGTGGAACTGTGCAAATTTAATTTAGGGGGAAAGGGAAGAAAAAAGAATAGAGGCTGTTGTTCTTAGAAGAGAAAGCATGCACGTTTGGGAGATACATGAAGACAGCATGGGATAAGAGCACTGATCTGGAGACACCCTAAGCACCACCAAGGGGCTTGCATTCAAATGTCCATTCACTCCGGAAAATGTGGCATGGGTCTGTGCTGTGTTACATCAGTGTTTGCAGCATACAGGCGCACATACTGAATACATGCTGGGTTGCTCGGACTGGCTGACCCTCCCTGGCACATGCCCCCCTGCATAGAGTTGCCAACCTTCAAGTGGGCCCTGGAGTTCTTCTAGAACTACGTCTGATCTCCAGACTACAGAGATCAGTTTCCCTGGAGAAAATGGCATTGTTGGAGGGTAAGCTGTAGTGTAGGCCATAGATCCCAGGTGAGATCCCTCCTCAAGTACCACTGCTGGCTCTCCAGAAGTTCCCCAGGTTGGCATTGGTTGTCCTACCATTGACCCAGACCTGAATGGCTCAGGCTAGCCCAATATTCTCAGATCTCAGAAGCTAAGCAGGGTCAGCTCTGGTTAGTACCAACGCTCCCTCTAAGCTGTGGAGTCTTGTGAGCAAAATTCTACTTTGTGAGCTACTGGCATTAAAGTTGTGAGTGAGCGATTCGGCTAATGCATAAATTAGTTCGCTTTGGAGCAGTGCCCCCTCTAAGCTGTGGAGTCTTGTGAGCAAAAATTCTACTTTGTGAGCCACTGGCATTAAAACTGTGAGCAAGCAATTTGGCTACTGCGTAAATTGGTTTGCTCTGGAGCCATCCTTCCTGAGCTAAGACAAACAATGTGTGAGCTGGAGGCTAAAAAACTGTGAGCTAGCGCACACTAACTCAGTTTAGAGGGAACACTGCTTTGGAGCCACCCTTTCTGAGCTAAGACAAACAATGTGTGAGCCAGAGGCTAAAAAGCTGTGAGCTAGCTCACACCAACTCAGCATAGAGGGAACACTGGTTAGTACTTGAATGGGAGACCACCAAGCAAGTCCATGGTTGCTATGAAGAGGCAGGCAATGGCAAACTGCCTCTGTTCAATACTTGCCTTGAAAACCCTTTCCACCACCACCACCACCACCCTACCACTGCAAACTGAGAGATCTATGCCTCTGCTTCACAGTTTCAGCAGCACATCACCAGTGTATGTACAGCAAAAAAATTCTAGCCCACCTAAAGGCTCAGTGAATCCACAGCAAGAAGCCTGGGAGAAATCACTGTCCTTCAAGCATCAGTTCTCCATCTGTGAAGTCAAGGGTTGCGTAGGCAGGCTGCACCCATTTTGGATCAGGTGGAAAATGGAGGCAGAGGAGGGGCAGTGACCATACCCCCTATCCATGTCCTCCTTTGTAAGGAACTGCATGTCTGCTCTCTCTAGCTGTCCACTCTCTGCCAGTGGGGAGGGCTTTAGAACTTCCAAAACAGCAGGCCTACTGGTGACTGGACTCCATCCATCAGATTACCACTTCAGGCCTCTTTGAGGAATTCATCAGGTGGATTGTTTTTCGGTCTTCCAGAGAAATATGCCCACACCCACAAAACCGATAAGAGAAAAACGCAGCAGGGAGGAGATGATTTTAATTGCCCCATAAAAATCCTGCCGAGAATTGGTGAAACACCCAGTTGACGTCAATGATGGTTCTGCCCAGGGAGTGAATCAAGATTTCAGGATGGTCTGAGCAAACAGCAGCAGTTTTCAAATATGTTTGGTGCAATGCAAAGGAGAGGCCACGTAGCTAGGGTTGCCAACTCTGGGTTGGGAATACCTGGAGATTTTGGGAGTGGAGCCTGAGGAAGGATTGGGGGGGGGGGGCACACTTCAGAGGAGCTTAATACCATAGAGTCCACCCTCCAAAGCAGCATTTCCTCCAGGACCTAGCTGTCCCTGAACCAATGCACCATTCACTACACCATGCTGACTATTTTTCAGATTGTCTTGTTGGAACATACAAAAAATTGGGTATTCAACAGCATTAGTATTTGTCATTCTATTTTTCCCCAGTAGCAGAAAATATCAGACAGTGGCTGGTCCATAGCATTTAATCAGGGTTTGCCTCCTTCCCCAACTTCATTCATTTAACTAATTTGGAAACTTCCCTGAACTGGGTGCAAAAACCAACCCACTCATAAGAACATCAGAAGAGCCCTGCTGGGTCAGACCAATAGTCCATCCAGTCCAGCATCCTGTCTCACACAGTGGCAAACCTGTTCTTCTGGATGGCCAACAACAGTGCATAGAGGCCAGGGCCCTCCCCCAATGCGACCCTCTGGCCCTAGGACTCAGAGGACTAGTGCCTCTGAACATGGAGGTTCCCCTCAGTTCCCATAGCTAAGTAGCCATTGATAGGCTTATCCTCCATGCATCTCTCTAATCCCCTTTTAAAGCTGTTTATTCCTGTTCAGATTTGAACAATGTGGCTCACTATTCTTGGATAGCAGCATTCCTAAAAAGGGTGTGTCACTCCACTGAGCACCTAATAAGTTGAAAAACACAGCATCAATAAAGATGAACGCAGAAGTATTGGGAACAGATGTCCCAAAGAATTTCTTTATGTCTCTCCGAGGCTCATCAAATTGTAAAATATAGCAACCAGGGCAGCTGAACTGCAAACATCAGGTCATTCTGCTCAAGTACAGCATCCCCCACGGGAAGACAGCACTAATTAGAAATGCCATTTTGATTAATCTAATAGTACCACTTGGCCTCTACACAGGTAACACAGCGCTCACTTGGCCCAAGGCTTTTCCGTAAGAAGAAAAAGCTACACAATGGTACCAAATGTTCTGTACTCTGGATTCTGTGTAGAGACAAGCTAATCCAATGGCATCGAAATTTTCCTGACAGCATTTCGATTATATAATGGCATGAATAATTCAAGCCAATCAGAAATCTGATGTCATAATACAATCTGGTGAATCAGATTTGGTTATGTAAAGAAATCTCTGAAGGCAATTGAGGGCAGTGGTGATTAAGGCTAAGTGAGAGTGGTGTAAATGATTATTTGCAAGAGGTGCTGAAAAAAAGTCCCCCTAAAGGGCCCCCCCCCCGGTGAAATGGAGCACCCACTAGCCTGTAGGGCTGCCAAGTCCAACTTGGGAAATATCTGGGGACTTTGGGGGTGGAGCCAGGAGACTTTGGGGGTGGAGCCAGGAGAAAGGAAGTGACATCATTTTGTGATGTCACATCCTGTGATGTTGCTTCCACATGCTGACACATGAACTCATGAAGTTTCCTAATACTGAATCAGGCCATTGGTCCATCAAGGTCAGTGTTGACTACTCAGACTGGTAGTGGCTCTCCAGGATCTCAGGCTGAGATCTTTAATGTCACCTATTACCTGATCCTTTTTTAGCTGAAGAGGCTGATACCTCCTGCATGTCAAGCAGATGCTCTATCACTGAGCAACGGCCCTACTGAATCCTTCCTCATCTTGGCAGAATATGAAGCACTAAGTGCTACACAAGTGCTAAATATGATTTTCATATCATAAGAACAGGAGAGAAGCCACAGTGGATCGGCCCATCCAGTACAGCCCATCCAGTCCAACACTCTGTGTCACAACAGTGGCCAAAAATACCAGGTGCCCTCAGGAGGTCCAGCAGCGGGGCCAGAACTCCAGAAGCCCTCCCACTGTTGCCCCCCAAGCACCAAGAATTCAGAGCCTCACTGCCCCAGACAAAGGGTTCCATTTAGACCTTGTGGCTAATAATAGCCACTGATAGACCTCTGCTGGATGGGGACAGAGAGAGATAGAGAGACAGACAGACAGACGGACAGAAAAAAGAAAGAAAGAGGGAGAGAGAGGGAAGGGGAAAAAACTGGCAGAGGCACTTACTTCCATTTAGACCTTGTGGCTATAATAGCCACTGATAGACCTCTGCTGGATGGGGACAGAGAGAGAGACAGACAGACAGACAGAAAAAAGAAAGAGGGAGAGAGAATGAAAAGAGCTGGAAGAGAAACTCACCTTGCCAGCCACATGCAAAAGCAGCTCCTTCAGTCCCTCTGGGCGGACCTCTCTTGCTGTGGAAGCTCTCTTGCTGACTTCTTAAAGGGGAAATGTCTGGCAAGGCTTTTTACTGCAGGGCAGGCTCTCTGCAGACATTTCCCTTTTAAGGCAGCCATTTTGTCCCCCCCCCCCCCAGTGGGCAACTTTGGAAAAGCGGGAGGGAAGGACTAAAAATCAGTGTTTCCCCCGCCCTATCGGGGGACTTGGCAGCCCTACTGGCCTGCCCGCCGGCCACCTGCCCACCGGCCGCCCGGCCGCTGCACTGCTGCACCTCCCCGCTATATATATATGAAAGGTGCCCATGGGCTCCATGCTGGGGACTCCTGCTATGCACACTTGTATCACTGAATACAATGGAACTCACTTCTGAATAAGCATGTATGGGATTTGCCTGTCAGGCAACTGGAGGTAAATGGCACGGAGTGAACACACATGAAAACAAGAAACTGCCTCATCCTGGGTCAGACCACTGGTATATCATGGTCAGTACTGCCTGCTCGGACTGGCAGCAGCTTTCCAAGGCCTCAGGTAGAGGTGTGCCATATCACGTGCTACTTGATGGTTTTAACTGGAGATGCTGGGGACTGAACTCCAAAGTGGGAATCATGCATCTCGATTTTCCATGAGGTTTCTGTTTCTTTACCTCCCACTCATTTTTCAGTGTTATTTGTACACCAATAAATACGCATTGTATGCAGGGTTGCCAGCTCTGGGTCAGGAAATACCTGGAGATTTTGGTGGTGGAGCCTGGGGAGGGCGGGGTTTGGGGAGGGGAAAAACCTCAGTGGGGTATAATGCTACTCTGTATTCTCCAGAGCAGCCATTTTCCACCAGGGGAACTGATCTTGGTCATCTGGAGATCAGTTGTTATAGTGGGGGATCTCCAGGTGCCACCTGGAGTTTGGCAACCCTAATGTGTACCCATGGCTCACAGAGTGTAGATCAATTGCCTATAAAAGCCCCTACAGTGTGGGGTAAACAACACAACACAAGCAAATCTACAAAGCCAACAGTGACAAATGGAGAGCCAGAGCTGTTGATCGAAACCTTGGCAGACGGATCAAGAAACCAAAGCAGAAAGGTCTCGCCTTCGCTACAGAGAACCCAGCATGGCATCCCCATGAAGTGATCTGGTTTCCGAGCACAAAGCCCTTTTCCAGTCTGAGCGACTGTTGGGAAGTTGTATCCTGACTCCTGGAGCTGAAAGGCTGTGTTTTCCCTCTGGCTTTGCCTGCTGACTTAAATTGAAATGCATGTATTTTCTGGACTGGTAGAGAGCTGAGATAAATCATAGGGAGAAGAAATGCAGCAGCAGCTTAGATAAAACTCTGCGAAACATAAATCAGTAGGGAACAGGGGAGGAAAAGGCCCTGAAATGGATGTTAAAAATGTAAGTCTGCTGCCAAATTCCTCTAGAGGATCCCGCCTCCATAGAAAGGGTTTGGATTGCTTGTCTTGTTTTTGAAGCAACACAGAACACTGCCCTAGACTCCCTTAACTAGAACACCCTACATTCGCGTTAGACTTTTAAGGAGGTTTTCTAGTAAACTTTCAGTGTCTGGAACATTTGCAAAAAACATAGAAGAAACTTCTTGTTGCCCTGGACATCTTAATGTTGTTCTGACTTCTATCGATTAGTTAGCACACCCGAGTTGGCTACACTGCCCAAGTACAGATTGACGGTCTTTTGCCACAGTGCTCTGCATTTAGGTACCATTAGGTACCCTTATGTGAGCCATGGTGGCTCAGTGGTTAAGATGCTGAGCTGCAGATCAGAAGATCAGTAGTTCGGCAGTTCAAGACCTGAGTGCTGCGTGACGGAGTGAGCTCCCGTCTCTGGTCCCTGCTCCTGCCAACCTAGCAGTTCAAAAGCAAGAAATTGCAAGTAGATAAATAGGTACCACTTCAGTGGGAAGGGAACAGCGTTCCGTGCGCCTCGGCGTCTAGTCATGCTGTCCACAGGACCATGGAAATGTCTTCGGACAGCGCTGGCTCTTTGGCTTGGAAACGGAGATGAGCGCTGCCCCCTGGAGTTGAATTCGACTAGCTTTTGAGCAAGGGAAGCCTTTACTTTTTTAATGTGGTTATGCATTCTTCAAATGCAAAGCTGCAGCCTGCTGTTGGAAGCTCCCCTGCTGAGCTTATGACCTGGGCTTCTAGCTTTCCATCCACAAAGCCCAGCGCTGATGGGATCATCGATCGGGTCTCAGGCTGTGAGTCCTGAAGGCATTTATACAGATCAAGGGCTTCTTGGGCCTTCCGTGGTATTACACTTTCTGCAGTGGAACAAGGACCATGTGACATCTAACCTATTGCCCGAGGCTGCTGTCAAAACCACAGAGAAGGAATGTTCTCTAGAAGCCGTAGGCAGCAAGCAACGCACTTAATTAGCTCGTATTTTATTTGTCTGGCCAATAAAACCGGGTTCTGTCATGTCACCAGGATTAGAAGTGGAAAATCTGGCAAACCTCCGATTCTGCCAGGCACCATCTACAACCTGCCAAACTGCCACAGGCTTGACTCATATACCTACTCCATCCACGACCTACTAGATCATGCCCTGGAGTCTCCTCTCCTAGATTTCCCCTCAGGTAGGAGGCCAGTGTGTTTAAAATTAAATCATGTCCCAAGTATCAACGGATGTTGATGCAGGCCGATGCTAGCTATGCTATCCTTGTCAGGCGCTGATGAGCTTTGCAGAGGCCTCCAGAGAAAAGAAAACTTCCCCTTGATTAACTAAGTCTAACTGGCCATGATTCATTTCCTAAATAATTGAGTTCTGTCATCACATGAATCATCGTCCACCAATCAGAACTTGCATGTTTGTTCTTTTGTTCAGGCCTTGTGTCTGTTTTGTTTGGCCCTTTTGACGAACAAACACTTAAGAGAAGATTGCTCGCAAATCAGAGAGGACATTGGATCTAGGTTTTTTTTTTTTTTTTTAGCCATTTGAACTGGCTAAATTAAAACAGGATGGACGAATGTGTTCCCGGCAAGTATTCGGTTTGGCAAAAGAGGTTTTGGTCTCTTGCGTCATTACCTAAACGGTTTTTCCCCCCAGCCATTTTTTTGGGGGAAGTTAAACAGCTTAAGGGGTGGTCTGCCAGTATGCTATTTGTGGCATGTTGTATGCTTCACCAACAGAAGCACGGGAGAGATATAGGGAAGCTGTTTCCCAAAGGAGAGCCCTCAACTGGATTGCAAACTGAACACACGGTCTGGACACGCTCTGTTATGTCGTGGATAAGGCTTGGCATACAGACACATTGTGGGTGAGCATGAGGAAAGGCAAGGGAAATGTCCAAGAGATGGCGAGATGGCTGAATCAGAGCTGGAATGGCAGGGCACGAGCAGGAGCAGGAAGGAAAAGAGTTTTCTATTTCCTCATGATGGATTTTCCTGGCAAAATGTATGCATTTTCCAATGCCATTTGTGTATAAGCAGGACACAACATATGAATGGCATCAAAATGGAAACAACAGCAATGGCAAAGGATGGAATGAAAAGGCCCACAAGGACAATGTATGAAAACAAAAATAAATGAAAAAGGGCACTGTTAGTTCCATGTCACCTTCTTCTCTCCCCTACAGCTTCAGTAATTAAGTAATTCAGAGGATGTGATGTCATGGCACTGTGAATGACCTCATTCTTGCTTCACTCCATTGGGGGGAAGTCATGGCAGGATAATATCACATTACTGGGAGAGGGGAAGTGAGCATGACTTGCAAGGTTGCCATTTTCAGTGTCAGCCATGCAGCTCCAATAAAAATCTAGTTCTGGCCTTAGATCTTCCTAGTAGCGAATCCATTTGGAGTGGTCGCTTGTGCAAAGCTAATTACAGTATAGCAAATTTTAATTGTATTAACTGGTTGGAACTTTTTCATGTGAGGAAGAACACCAGAAGAGGTGGACTGGCCTCTTTATATCTCACGATTGTCTCCATAGAGATGTCAAACATCCAGAAATTTTGAAGCTACATGGGAAAATATCCCCCCCTGCAGTATCTTTTGAAGGAAGGGAAGTGGAATTCTGGGGGGAAATTGCATCCTATATATATAAAAGGCAAGCTGTACTAGCGACGATTCACTTATTCTCCCCATTGGCCACTGGGGAACCTGCCTTGGTGTCCTCTTGGCCCATCCTGCTGGTTCCTCCATTCTTACACTCCCACTTTTGACACATTGCATCTTGGGAGTTGTAGTTCTCAGCTGGCCTTACTGCAACCATAGCAAAGGGAATTAGAACTACAACTCCCAAGTTGGGAGTCCCAAAAGGCTGTGTCAGTTAGCAGTCAGTTAAACTGTTAAACTGGAAGCAGCTTTGGAATTGAAAGAGGTTGGGGGGAAAGGGAAAGCCTGGACGTCTCTCTGAAATACAACTGATCTCCAGACTACAGAGATCGGTCCCCATGGAGAAAATGGTTGCTTTGGAGTGTCAGCTCTATGGCATTATACCTCACTGAAGTCCTTCAACAAACCTGGCCCTCCCCTTAGTATTGTCAACCTCCAGGTGGCACCTGGAGATCTCCAAGATCAGTTCTCCTGATGAAAATGACTGTTTTGGGCAGTGGACTCTATGGCATTATACCCTGCTGAGGTCCCTCCCCAGGCTCTATCCCTCAAATCTACAGGTATTTCCTAACCCAGAGTTGGCAACCCTGTAATTGTCTATGGAATGGTTTTTCAGACCCTTGGAACCCAGAAAACATGGCATAGGAGGAGGTGCTTTTCTATCTCAGCTGCCACTGCATAGCCCCAAATCAACCTAAGTCAGGGGTGGAGGGAACCATACCTGTTACCATGTGGCTCTTCTCCCATACTACCCCCTTGGGGTAGCAAAATGACTTGAGACAGCCCTGCCTTACAGCTAAGCAGAAGGAAATAAACATGGCTTGCCTCCCTCTATTTTCCCCTTCCTTCTACCACCCCACCAGCCACAGCCAGGACACTTACCTGGAGCCTCTTTCTAGAGCCTGTTGTATTTCTTCCCACAACGGGTCTTAGTCATGGATAAAGTGGAATATTTATAAAGTTTTAAAATATAAATGCCTTACTTTTCTACAATCAAAACCACAAATACACCTAATACAATAGACAAGGACTTGCAAACTACTGCACCTTATGTTACCTTAGCACATGTATCCTAGTTTTGGTCATCTGAGAAGTAGGACAAAATACAATTGAAAATGGTAAACACAATTTTTGTACTAAACAAAAGAGAGAGTGTTATTTGCACAAAAGCAATCCCACACAGTCATAACAGGGCTAGCAGTACCTTTGAATATCAAGTTAAACATTATACTCCCCAAATTCCATTTCCCCTCACTGGTAAAATGAGGGGGAAGGTTGTCAGGAAAGAAATGGGACAAACCTGGCTCCCCCCCATAATGATTTCATGTTTTGGTGTGTGTGTTTCTTTAAATGTTTAGTTTCACTGCAGTAATGTAAGGAGACTGATGGGGGAGACAAGTGTGATGTGATTGGCTGATGGCTGAGAGTGTGGGAAGAGAGATGTCTATGAGGTGATTCTGAGATTCAGTGTTCTTGAAGAGAAGAGTGTGGAGAGTTAGTGAGAGTGTCTGTATGGCAGAAGAAGCAATTTGAGTCTATTCTGTGTGACTAAGACTAACAGTTTAGCCTGTGTGGCTATGAGACAGGGAGTTTAGCCTGTGTGGATATGAGAAAGAGAGTTTAGACTGAGTGTCAGAGTTGAGTTTTGGAGTGTGACGCCAAGCTTTGTCAGTTATATTTCCTTACTTCAATAACAGTTCAAAAATACCCCAAAACCTATTTTGTACTTTTATAAATAAATCATTATTTGTTTAAACTTATCCCAGCAATCAGATCAGTCCTTCCTCAGGGTCACATAGTCCTCTGAAGCGCCCAGACACTGGGTCATTCTGCCAAAATAGAGTTGGAATTTTAAATTCCTAATGGCAGCAGAAATCTACCAAGTTCATGTGCACAAGTGTGTTTTAAAGGAGAAACAGTCTCCCCAATAATCGAGGACCGCCCACCCCGATTTTTTTTTAATTATTTTTTTGTCTGGGTTTTCTTCATCTACAGTACAACCAGAAACCAACAGTAGGGATCTCCGGCCCAAACACTCCACTAGAAAAGTCTGCTTTGGCTCTGCTTGCAGTTCCAGGCAAAGGTTTCAGCAGGAGTCCTTGCGACCCAGTACATTGTACCCACCATCCCAAGACAAACAGAGCCATTGTTACGCTGGATCTCTGCTTGGCAGCCGTGTTGATGGCAGTATTTGCAACAGCAATGTGTTCCCAGCATTATTCAGACTGCCCAGAGATGAAGCCAAAAGATACAGTTACAATGGAATTCCAGCCAGGCCCAACAAGCCTAAAGACTTTAGCAGTAGGGTTGAAATCTAAGGCTAGCCCTGGGTTTGGGTTTCACAAAAGAAGGATCAAGCGAAAGCTCGGCAGAGGCTGAAGTGGAAGGAGCGCCATCAGCCTCTGCTTTACAAAAAAACCTGTCCCTGCAACAGCTGCACCCAGCCGGGGAAAGGCAAATGAAATAATCTCCTTGAGTGTGTGATAAAAAGAAAGTGGGATTTCAGGAAATCCATACGCTCAGATCTCAGCCCAGCTGTGTTGTTTTTCGGAAAGTTACACTTCAATGTTCTAAACCAACAGGATCAAAAGGAGAGTATTAAGAGCGGCTCAAAGAAGGTTGCCCAAGACAATCTACCCCAGATGAGAGACACAGTGCAGTCCGACTCTGCCTGATGATAGGGTTACCAACTCCAGGTTGGGGAGTTCCTGGAGATTTGGGGGTGGCCTCAGTAGGGTGGGGTCTAGGGAGGGGCCTCAGCAGGGTATAATGCCATAGAATTCACCCTTCAAAGCTGCCATTTCCTCCAGGGGAACTGATCTCTGTAGTCTAGAGATCAGTTGTAATTCCAGGAGATCTCCAGACCACACCAGGAGGTTGGCAATTCTATTTGCTTACCCTTTGGCCAAGTCTCACGGCCATCCTGATGAGCCAACTCACTTCTGTTTGTTCCAGTGCTGACTTGCTTTGGTTACATTACATTTGCATGTCATTGTTTCAGCATTTCAGAATTCAAAGAATATAGGACCTCTTCACATGATCAGATTTAGGCCTGTAAACTGTGTGTGTGTGGGGGGGAGGATAGTTTAATGTTAAATTAGGAGAGGCCTCAATTTAGCCCGCAGGCCTTTCACCTTCTTTGGGCATGCAACGGCTGTGTAAACCATTTGCTGACAAGCATGAATTAGGTAGTCACACCCATTAACAGTCAATTATCAGTCATTACCAAGCAAACTAACCTATTTTGATCTTACTTTGCTATAGTCTGGGGGGGGGGAGGGATATGGGGGGGTCAGGTTGCCAGGTCCCTCCTGGCAACAGGCAGGGGACAGGGAGGCCCAGATGACATTGCAGCGACATGTCTGCGTCACTTCTGATGTGACCAGGAAGTGACGTCATCACACAGTGACATCAGGGTGAGAGTGGTATTTGGGCAAAAACTCTACCATAAATTTGGCTTCTACCACAGAGGTTTTGCCCAAATAGCAGAGGATCACCCCAGTGGAAGTGACACAATGGGAGTCCCTGCAGTGTTGTCTGGGCTTCGCTCTTTTTCCAGGTAAGTCTCCCCCGTCAGCCAGTTGATTGTTGGGCAGTAGGGCCTTGGGGGAGGGGGGGTTTCTGGCAGCCCTAGGGGGGGTGCTGTAGGGCGACAGCGTGACATTACTTCTGAGAAAACCTGGACGTGAAGTCACTTGTCTCTCGGAATCTACAGAGTTTCTGGCAATTCCTAGAGTAGATTGATGTCACTTCCGGGTTTCCCTGGGCATGACGTCACACCGGCACTCAAAGGCAATTTTTAAAGTATTATTTTCCTTCCACTGGCTGCAGGAGTGGTGCCCGAAAACAGGAACCAAGGGAGGTGTATTCCCTGCTCCAGTGGGAAATTGGCAAGCCAGTATTTTGTCCAAGACAGAGCTGTATTTATTTATTTACTTTTATTAAACTTTTACCCCGCCCTTCCAGCAGAGCCGGCTCAGGGTGGCTTACAAGAGTATAAAACAACATAACAACGTAAAATCAATAAAACCAAATAAATCTATTCATACAAATTTTAAAACCAAGATTACAATACCTATTAAAGTGCTAGTAATTCCTCATCATATGTACAGCTGGGAGGGCCTAGCAGGCAGGGGAGAGGCAGGCATTTGGAGACAGGATTGCCAGCCCCCAAGTGCAGCCTGGAGATCTCCTGGAATCACAACTGACAGAGATCGGTTCCTCTGGAGCTTCATAAAGTGGACTCTATGGCATTATACCCCCCTGGAACCCCTCTGCTCCCCAAACCTTCCCCTCCCCAGGCTCCACCCTCAAAATCTTCAGGAATTCCTTGACCCAGAGTTGGCAACCCAGCTTGGAGAGGCAGCATTTTGAAGGGGGAATCCCCGCTTTTCCAACTGCCTGCCTCTGCAGTGCCTGTCCCTTCCAGGCTTCTCCTTCTCTGGCCTATCCATAGATAGCTTCATCTTCTTCCAAGAGATGAAGTCCCAAGCTCAGTAGAACCTATTTCCAGCTTGCCCTGCCCAGTCATCCGAGAACATGAAGAGTTTTCTTGGGGTATTTGAATGTGGTTTTGAGCCACATCTTTTTCTGTTCCAGTGTAGGTTTGGTAAAATAACAGAGCAAACGCTAGATGCAGACTGGGCCAAATACCCCGGGCCAATGCCGTACTGACTGCAGAGTCACCCCTGAATGCCCATAAAACAGTCATAAATCAATGCAGACAGCCACCATAAAACTGAGAGATCAAACGAAGTGAAAGCGGCATGCAGTCTGGACACTGCCATAAAATTCGACAATCAATCAAAGCGAAAGTGGCATGCAATGGCAGAGGGGAATTTCTGTTCCAGTGTCGGTTTGGTAAGACAGCGGAGCAAATGCTAGATGCAGACTGGGCCATAGTTGATCCCCGGATTAGCAAGACCAGCTCCCCTGGAGAAAATGGCTACTTTGGGCTGTAGGGAATTGTACCCTGCTGAGGTCCCTCCCCTCCCCAAACCCTGCCCTCTCCAGGCTCCACCCCCAAAATCTCCAGGTATTTCCCAACCCAAAGCTGGCAACCCTCGATTAGAGTGCCAACCTTTGACTAGAGATCTGTGCTCAAGTACCTGCTAAGGTATGAAAGGCACTGGCCTTAGTGGCATTTTGCATAGTCTGTACATGTCCCAAAGTTGCCATCAGGATTCACCTACAGTATAGATTTAGAGGTTCCCTCTCACGTGAAACTTCCAAAGTATACCAAAGGAATCCCGTACGGTTCCAATAAAACCTGCAAAATTTCTCAAGGTGATCCTGCACCTCCTTGCCTCTCCCCTGGCCAAAACTACTTGACAATCTGTCTTCCTTAACTAACATGCACTTTTGGAAATGTCTGCCAAGCCTCTTTACTCCAATTAAACAGTAAATATTCCAGCATGTTGCGGTTCCTCCTCTCCCCGTCCTCTAATGAAAACCGCTTCCCTCGAAGATAAGCATATCCAAGGGATTTTACTGGGACCATGTGCAAACGGAGCGGGGCGGAGACAGCTGACTTGGCAGCACCAGTAAGGTTGCACATTGCTTGAAAGACAAAGGAAAAGAGGAGGCTGGATTTGGGTTTTGTAAGACAGCAGATGTTGGGGGCACCATGTGCCAATATTTGTTTTACGAAAACGTCACTCACCACAGATGGGAACTGCAGTGCACGATGTTCCTCGTGGCTACACGGGAGTGAGATGCGCAACACAGAGGAAACTGATAGGAGCAGGGAGGAAAAGGCAACAATCTGTATTAGTTTTTATTAGTTTTTAAAGGCGGTGTGACACTGACTCTTCTCCCGATAGTGGCCAGGGAAGCTTTTTTGGCCAGCGTGGTATAGTGGTGAACCGTGGCAAACTTTAATCTGGAAAACTGGGTTTGATTCCCGGTTCCTCCACATGAAGCCTGCTGGGTGACCTTGGGCCAGTTACGGTTCTCTCAGGGTGTGTTCAGATGGGCAGCTAATCCCGCCATTGGCCTGGCTGTAATTTGATCTAGAGGTTTTAAATCCAGCATTGCACGACCAGACAGCTCCCCTGTGAATCGCTTTACTGCATGTGACTCCGCAGTGGATTGTCTAGACCAGTGTTTTTCAACCACTGTGCAGTGGCACACTGGTGTGCCGTGAGATATTGTCAGGTGTGCCGCGGGATTTTTTCAATGAAAGAAATGTGCCTTCCGGGCTGACCTTCCGGGATGCCTTTGCGCATGCGAGAAAGAACAGTGGCGCGGTCTCGCTGATTCCGCTCGCACGCTCTGTGGCCGGCCTGAGGTAGGGTGATTTGCACCAAGACATTCCAGTAAACATGAATATGTTCGATGGTAACAGCTAGCTGTTTCTGTCAGGGTGGGGTTCAAATCAGTAACTGTCCCTCAGCGAAGAATGGGTGTACTGTGCTTCTCTTCAAATCACTCATGGTCAGCGGAATGCCGTTCACATAAGAGTAACAGTTTAAACTCTCTATTTGAAAAACTTTAGCAGAATCGCAGTATTAAAATACATCCATATTATATTTCTTCTGAAACTCAGGTCAATGTTATGGGAAGGAGCCATTACACTTTGGATCTGTAACTTACGATTTCAAGTTGAGTGGCTATTACGTGTATTTGTAATACTGTCATAGTTAATACTTGAGCTGAGGCAACTAATGACCCATTTATCTTGTATTTCAGTGTTTTTCAACCACTGTGCCGTGAGATATTGTCAGGTGTGCCGCGGGATTTTTTCAATGAAAGAAATGTGCCTTAGCTCGAAAAAGGTTGAAAAACACTGGTCTAGACAGCATCCATCTTAAGGAGCCGTGCAGTCAGCTTTTTTTAAAAAAATCCTGTGTGTGCATGTGCATATCTGCATATCTGCATATGTGCCTCACCATCTGCAAACGTCACACGTTTAAGTGGTTATGCGTGCATCGCTAAGAGTTTTTTTAAATGGCGGCCGTTTGAGATGGTCTGGAGATTGCATGCTGATTGCACGCTGGTGGAATGACCTGACGGTGGAAAGTCTAGCATTGGCCTGTCGGCCAGCTTTAGACTGGACTTTAAGCACTATCTTTTAAGTATGGCTCCCCAATGAGGATCGGCGGGCTACTAACGAAAGCGGCACAATTCCCAGATGTTGAGGTCTGGACATGCACTTTAAATCCACCAGGCCCTTGTGCCTGGCGCGGCTCAAAAGAGCCGTCTGAACGCACCCTCAGAACTCTCTCAGCCCCACTGCCTCACAAGGTGCCTGATATAGGGAGCAGAAGGGGAGGCAATTGTAAGCTGCTTTGAGATGCCTTAGGGTAGAGAAAAGTGGGGTATAAAGGCCCACACAGCGGGACACTCTAGCATTTCACAAAAACGGTTTCACCACCAGGGCATGACTCCCCTCCAGTCCAGGTAAATTGTTGGGAGGTCTCCTCCTGGCATCCTTCCTTAGGGTTGCCGGCTCCAAGTTGGGAAACACCTGGAGATTTTGGGGGCAGAGCCTGAGGAGGGTCAGGTTTGGAGAGGAGAGGGATTTCAGCAGGGTATAATGCCATAGAATCCACCTTCCAAAGTGGCCATTTGCTCCAGGTAAACCAATCTCTATCACCTGGAATAATGGGAGACCTCCAGCCAGCATCTGGAGGTTGGCAACCCTATCAGTGAGGTATAATCCCCACAGACTGCATCTTCCAGAGTAGCCATCTTCTCCAGGGGAATCGATCTCTGTCATCTGGAGATCAATTGTAATTCTGGGGGATCTCCAGGTTCCACCTGGCGATTGGCAACCTTCTGCCAGATGCCTCCAGTGCATCTGATCACTGTGGCATGAACACTTTTGTCCATCTGATCTGCACAATTGACCGGCACCACAGCAGGAGCCGTTCCATGTTATAAAAAAGGGTGATCTCCATTTAGGAAGAAGCTTCAAGAGTTAGAGCCTCCTGTGGCTTTCCATTGGTTTCTTCTGCAGCCTCGTAATATTATAATTCTGGCCCCGCCAGAGATGAACCTCTTTGCAGCAGAGATGCTTGGCCACGGTGCCAGGAGTCTCCCATGCTCTCCACGGGAGAGTCCTGGAATGAGGTGGGGGCCTTGCTGTTGACAAAACTGTAAAGCTGTCAGTGCTACTATAATTTGTCAGATTTAGCTGGTGCTAAATCACTCAGTTTCAGGCTATTCTGCTGGAGCAAATCTTCCATCTTCAGTAGCTGCGGGACATGTTTCTTCTGGCTCGTGCAATTAAAGCACATATTAAGTCCTTCAAAGGCCCGTTCCAGCATTTCCAGTCTACCACCCATCAGGGAATGACATAATGTGTCCCTCAGGGCATGGCGGGGGGTGGGGGGGAGGACGCATGGGAGAAGCACACGTGTGTTCAGAGACATTGACACGGTCTTTCTTGCCACAGAATTCCTCAGTTGGAATCAAATCCTTGGAGACCAATGAGAGTTTCAGGTTAGGGTTTGGTTTGGTTCTTGAAAGCTTATCACCTGAAACTCTTGCTGGTCTCTAAGGTGCTACTGGACTAGGGTTGCCAAGTCTGGGTTGGGAAATACCTGGAGCCTCTGGGGGTGGCTCCAGGAGAGGGCGGGGTTTGGGGAGGGGAGGGACCTCAGCATGGTGTAATGCCATGGGGTCCACCCTCCAAAGCGGCCATTTTCTCCAGGGGAACTGATCTCTGTCAGCTGGAGATCAGCTGTAAAAGTGAGAGATCCCCAGGCCTCACCTGGAGGCTCAAGTAACGAAAAATATACACTGCAAGAAACTTTTGTAAATTAACGTGTTCTGTTTGTAACTTATCATTCTATAAAGTGCATTATGTGCTGTTTATAACATCCTTGTCAGGCTGGCAACCCTATCCTGGACGAGAATGTACCGTATTTTTCGGACCATAAGACGCACTTTTTCTCCCCAAAAAAGTGGGGAGAAAAGTGCGTGCGCCTTATGGTCCGAATACTGCTGGGCCGCCATTGCCGCTCGCGCGAGGCCGCCCCTGCAGCTCACGGCTCGCGCGAGGCCGCCGTTGATGCCCGCGGCTCGCATGAGGCCGCCGTTGATGCCCGCGGCTCGCGCGAGGCCGCCGCCGATGCCCGCGGCTCGCGCGAGGCCGCCGCTGCCGGCTCGCGGCTCACGCGAGGCCGCCATTGATGCCCGCGGCTCGCGCGAAGCCGCCGTTGATGCCCGCGGCTTGCGCGAGGCCGCCATTGCCGCTCGCGCGAGGCCGCCCCTGCAGCTCACGGCTCGCGCAAAGCTGCCGTTGATGCCTGCGGCTCGCGCGAGGCCGCCGCCAATGCCCGCGGCTCGCGCGAGGCCGCCGCCGCTGCCCACGGCTCGCACGAGGCCGCGGCTGGGCTGACGCTGCCGGCTGAGGCCTCCTGACCAGCGCGGAGGGTGTGATCCTCCCCCCGCGTCTTATGGTCAGGTGTGTGTAATAGAGCGAAAAATACGGTAACTATTTTACCTCAGACCGACATGGCTTCCCTCTGAAAATAAATTTCCCGGTATTACTTTCTAAACCAGAGATAAACGCTAAGGGCCCTTCTCTGACAAAGAAAGCTTTCTGCATACTGCACTTTGGCCCCCAAATTTGAATTTGAGTTCTTTACATTTGAAGGACAGTCCTCTTCTCTGGGTCCCCCTGTCCAGGTATGCTAATCAGGCAGCTTCTGTTGGCTATCTCACCACTTAAGGTGGCCTGTCTGGCATCAACCAGAGCCCCAGGGTTGCCAACATCCAGGTGCCACCTGCTGATCCCCCGCTATTACATTTGATCTAGGTAAAGGTAAAGGTTTCCCTTACTCGAAAACCAGTTGAATCTGACTCGAGGAGGCAGTGCTCATCTCCGTTTCCGAGTCGAAGACTATTTTGTGGTCATGTGGCCGGCATGACTAAACACCGAGGTGCATGGAACACTGTTACCTTCCCACCAAAGTGGTAACTATTTGTCTACTTGCAATTTCTTGCTTTCGAACTGCTAGGCTGGCAGGAGCTGGGACCAGAGATGGGAGCTCACTCTGTCACTTGAGTCGAACTGCTGAGCTACTGACCTTCTGGTCTGCAGCTCAGCGTCTTAACCTCTGAGCCACCATGGCTCCCAAGGTCAGTTCTCCCTGGGGAAAATGGATGCTTTGGAAGGTGGATTCTTTGGCATTATGCTCTGCTGAGGACCCTCCCCTCCGCAAACCCCACCCTCCCCAGGCTCCACCCCCTAAATCTCCAAGTATTTCCCAATCAGAGCTGGCATCTTTTCCATTGTAGCTCCAGCTCCGTGGAATGGGCTCCCTGAAGAGGTGGGGGGGATTCCCTCCTTGGAGAACTTCAGGAACGGCTGCCAGGCCTGCGTGTTTGCCGGGGCTGTTGAGAGGGTTGAATGGCAGGCATCTTTTAAGGAGGTGGGAGGTGGAGAGATTTGGGGCTTGCTATTTTGTTTTTGGTTTGAAACTGAATTAAAAAAACCCTATTATTGTAAGCAGCCTTGAACCAGGATATAAACATTTTAATAAAGAAAAGAATAAATAAAAAGACCCCCTTCCCGGGGCATGAAACTCACTAGGTAACCTTATGCTAAGCACCATCTTTCTCCTAACTTACTTCAGTGGGTAGCTGTGACAATAAAACAGAAGAAGGGAGAACACTGTACACTGACCTCAGCTTCTTAAGGTTGCCAACTCTGGGTCTGGAAATTCCTGGAGATTTGAGGGTTGAGCCTTGAGAAGGCAGGGCTTTGGGAAGGGGAGGGACCTTAGCAGGGTATAATGCCACAGAGTCCACCCTCCAAAGCAGCCATTTCCTCCAGGGGAACTGATCCCTGAAATCTGGAAATCCATTGTCTTTCCAGGAGATCTCCTGGCCCCAATCCTAGAGGAAGGCTGGAAATGTAATATGTCGATAATAGTCAATGTGGTTGCCACCCTGGGGAGACACCACAGGGCATCCTCCCCTCTCCCCTGTAGTAATACCCCCTGTTTAGTAATATCACTGCATTACAGATTTCTCTGCCCTCATGTCATTTCATTGCTTGCCGGGCAGGGAAACTCACAAGCCAATGGCGCTGAATCAAGTTTCTCGCAGCACGAAAACATTCATGGAGAAGAGAAGACCAGGGGATGCAGATAAATTCAGGTGGGTCGCCATGCTGGTCTGAAGCAACAGAACAAAATTCGAGGCCAGTGGCACCTTTAAGACCAACAAAGTTTTATTCAAGGTGCAAGCTTTTGTGTGCACGCTCACTTCTTCAGATACATTGAAATGGAAGTTACCAGTCCATACATATCGAAGAAGAAGAAGAGACTGGATTTATACCCCGCCCTTCACTACCCAAGAGAGTCTCAGAGTGGCTTACAAACTCCTTTCCTTTCCCCTCCCCACAACAGACACCCTGTGAGGTAGGTGGGGCTGAGACAGCTCTGACAGAAACTGCTCTTTTTTCAAGGACAGCTCTTATCAGAACTATGGCTTGCCCAAGGTCATCCAGCAGGTGCAAGTGGAGTGGAGGAGTGGGGAATCAAACCCCGGTTCTCCCAGATTAGAGTCTGCGCACTTACCCACTACACCAAACTGGTAGTTAGAGGGTGAGCAGCAAATTAGCATACAGCATAATGAAGATGTTTTAACAGATTCAAGGATTCTTTTGGATATTTCCATCTTTCCTTTCCGGCAAGACGGGATAGAAATCAAATAAATAAATAGATAGATACATTTCTTGATGCACACCATTCTCCAGCCCTTGGCTGTCCTTTCACTTTTTTTTTTTTGGCTAACGCTATGATGTATCCTCTGTCATAGCCTGCTGGCACCGTCCCTATGTGTTCCCTCCAAAGTCCTGATTTCAGTCCCTTTCTAATCTCAGTCTGATTGATTCTCTTGGAGCTGGATCCAAGTGTCATATAAAAGCCACTGAAATACGAGACTGAGCAAGGTCCAAATGGGAATAACGAGCTTCGTTTATATGGTCATCATTTGTTTGGATTTAATTCTGGGGGGAGGGGGGATAGCGAAGCAACTAAATGCAGAGTTACTCTCTTCTGTGACAGTCATCCTCCACTGTCAAAGGCTGTTCCGGGCTTAGTCATGCAGTGGAAATAGTGCGACACCAAGAGAATGTGGGGCCTATGAGATCCACAGAGTGAGGGAAGCCTTCCTTCCCAGAGCTGGCCGTAACAAATGCGCTTACAAGCCGTACCCGTACCCTGTAATCGCGAGCACTGTCTTCCTTGACCCTCCTGCATTCCAAAGATATTGCACACATTTCAAATGGTCTCTTGGAATCTATATCATTTTCTTAGTGGTCCCTAGCGGAACAGCTGCCTGTTGATTGCTTCTGGCTAAAGGGGGTACCCAAAGCGTTATTTGACCCCTGTAAAACCATTCCTGACCAAGGAACCGCCCAACTTGAGAATGCTTTTTGCAGACATGCAAGCAAATCTTTCTTTCTTTTTTTTTCTTTTTTTTAAAAAAGAAGTGTTTGGTACAAACTGGGTACTTGTGCCAAAAGAAATGACCTCAGTCTGTCTTCCTGAGATTTCGCTATTTAATATAAGTGTGTGTGTAGCAACCTGCTGAATTTTTCTTTCCTAGCAAGTGAAGAAAAATCCCAATTTGTACTCAACAGGATACTTTATGTGGACATCAGCACTGATTTAATGGAAATCCCGCTCAGTAAAGCAGCACGTACTCTCCGGGTTTAGAAACATGCCAGAAGAAACGACCCACCCCCATTCATTCTGAGGGGCCATATTCAGCCCCCGCTTTGGGCCGTCCTGTAAGTCAGCCAACTCCTGGATTTCCAGCCTCCATAAAAGGAGAGGCATGGAGTTTTCGGAGGGCCAGAGAGCCCTGAAAATGGAATTGGCTGCTGCTAATTCTCACTTTCAACAGTTGCTTATTATGTGCAGGCTTCCACTTTGCCTTGGATCTGGACCAAAGAAAGCACAAACTCTCAAAGTGTTGCTTACAGATCCATAGATCATTAAAGAAGGTGCACATTTCTCTGCCTGTAGATGCCATGAAGCCAGCTCTTTGTGAGGGGGGTGGGGTGGGGGGTCGGACTTGCTGTCCTTGCAATTTTCAGTGCTCAGCGCACACACAAACATGTGCGCCCCTCCCCAGTAGATTGATGGTTGTGCATGCAGAGTCCATCAGTGTAGGTGTTGCAGATAGGATAGTTGCAGATATGGCAGCTTCCCTTCTTCTTACGGTCACTCAAACAAGAAAATCTAAAGCTGACATGGGGCCCAGGGAAGGGAGCGAGCTGATGTTCGAGAGACGGGCCCCTGGCCCTGGAATCCAGCCAAGAAGGCTTTGAAGCTTGACGTCACAGGGCCGGCAAAGGAGACATCGTGTGATTGGAATGTACCAGTCACTCACAGCTGGAGTTTGGATGCCATTTCTACAGGTGAGGCAAACCACCGTAAATCCATCACAACGAAAGCCGTTTTCATGAGCTGCCACAGAGAAGTTGACAGCCTACTCCAGTTTTCTGTGAACGGTTGCTTTTTCAACAGATGGGCTGAATGGTGCATTGTTCTGGACACAGCGGCTCTTAGGCATCCTCTAACATGACATCATGGGTGCCCGAGGGTTGAGAGAAGACTGGAAGGTGGCAAAGTCAGAAGAAAGAGCACAGGAGGGCGTTCATCTTTGTTCTTCTGGTCAGTCTGGCTTCTCAGGTCACTATAGTGATGCCAGTTTACAGGTGGGACCTGGGATTCCCCCAGAATTACAGCTCATCTCCAGACTACAGAGATGAATTTTCCAGGAGAAAATGGATGCTTTGGAGGGTGGATTCTCTGGCATTGTACCCTACTGAGGTCCCTGCCCTCCCCAAGCTTCATTCCCAAATCTCCAGGAGCTTCCCAACCTGAATCTGGCAACCTTGCCCACTCCCACCATCTCCCACCAGTGCTCAGGGGAGACCTGGTAACCCTAGTTCCGTACCACAGAGATTAACATGGTGGCGGTCCATTCCATGGATTTTATTATGATTCCGCCAATGCTTTGGAACAGGCTGCTTTTGGAGTTGCACACTGGCCTCTCCATCCATGTGCCTATTGAAGAACATGCAGGCTGTCCTATTTAGAAGAGGTTGTTTTGGTTAAGTCTCCTATGCAGTCAGCACAGATATGTGTACAGATGTTTAGTTTTGAAGCAGGGGCTGCAGTGGCTCAAGTGGTTAAGATGCTGAACTGCAGTCTGGAAGGTCGGTAGTTCAGCAGTTCAAGACCTGAGTGCTGTATGACGGAGTGAGCTCCCATCTCTGGTCCCAGCTCCTGCCAACCTAGCAGTTGATAGACCAGTGGTTTAATTTATTATAAGGCAATTTGGTGTGTTTTTGTTATGGGGAGGAGCTATGGCTCAATGGCAGGACAACTGCTTACATGCAAAAGGACCCAAGTTCAGTCTCTAGCATCTCCAGTAAAAAGGATATGGTGCATGGAAGAGCTCCACCTGAGAACCCTGACAGCTGTGGCCAGTTGACTTTGGTATCCTGATGGTCTGATTCAGTGCAAGGCAGCTTCGTATGTTCCTGTACACTCCCATTGGTTGGGTGAATGGCTTAGTTACAAGAATTGCCCAGGCCCCAGGAAGTGGTACCACCAGCGTGGAAAGGAACCACAACCTTCATCTAAGCTATTGTTTTCCTACGGATGTGACTGGACTAATGTCAGGTCCAGACATGCAGAAGTAGTTCCCATGGTTCTCAAGTGGTGGTAGGAAAAGCCTTGAATGCAAATACATAAAAAGTTATACAGACATAATGCAGGAGTTCTTCTAACAAACTCCGGTGACTGTTCTGCTGCTGGTACTCTAGGGCTGACGTTTAAATGTCCCTAAAAGTAGGAACATGGTGGCATCTAGTCTCATATGATAAGGAAAGAGCTAATGTAGGCTACGCCCTGAAGGCGTTTTACAGACAGACACCCACCATAGGGAGGGAACAGGGAAGGTGTACTCCACCCTCTGCACTGAAACATTCTTGGAAACTACTTCTAAAGGAGGAGTCTTAATTTTGGCTTCCACTCTAGAATCTCACTGCATAGCATACACAGCCTGACGGTTAATCCAGCCCAGTTTTGATTACTTTCAGCCACATTCTAAGGCATAATACTGTCCATAATACTGCCATAATACTGTCCATGAAGAGAACTCATAGGGGGAAAAAAACCAGATGCACTGATTGACCAGCAATTCATGATTTAGACCCAAATAAGAGACGGTTTAGTCAGAGAAAACACTCTGCCTTCCAAAGTGACTCTCATTGTGAAACTGAAATTTTGTCTGCTTTCGCTAGGCTTGCCAGCTCTGTATTGGGAAATACCTGGATATTTGAGGGGTGAAGCCTGAGGCGAGCAAGGTTTGGGAGGGGAGGGACTTCAGTGAGGTATAATGCCATACAGTCCACCTTCCAAAGCGGCCATTTTTCTCCAGGGGCCCTGATCTCTGTTGCCTGGAGATCAGTTGTAATTAATCACCTCCTACCTGGATGCTGGCAACCCGAGCATTAGCTCTATCAGCACTGCACTGAAAAGAGCATCATACGGTAAAGAAATGTCCACAAAAAGCGCTTCCCTTTTGTGAAGATATGCCTTTTTTTCCTTTGGAGGTTTGAAATGAGCAAAACCTTCACTCAAGTTTTTAAAGTTTTTTTCCCCTCTCTGGGCAGAGAACAGACATAGGATTGCCAGGTACTTACCACACACTTGCAGGGGGTAGGAGAGAGCCTTCAGGGAGTGGGGTAGGGTTCCCCACAGCAATGTTGCTGATGTGATGACATCACGCAGAAGTGACATCATCACATCAGGGTTATTGTGCGGTGACACTCTGGTTTGAGGGCAAAACTCTGTGGTAAAATTACCCTCAAACCATAGAGTTTTGCCCTCAAACCAGAGTGTTGCTGCGCAATGTCCCCCGACGTGATGATGTCACTTCCATGTGACATCATTGTGTTGGCGATGTTGCTGTTTGGGGCAGGGTTTTCCCACTGGCCAGTTGGCGGACAGTGGGCAGAAACCCCCAAAAGCAGGGGAATCCCTGCCTCCTCCTGGGGAGTGGGAACCCAAAACAGGCAGGAAGAGGGAAAGTCAGTTCAATTGCTTTCCAGACTCACCTCGGCCCACCTTCATACAAATGCTAATAGGTCTAGCTAGAGACAATTGGATAGCCCCCCCCCCCCCAACAGAGAACAGAGATTTGGAGGAATTAAGACGAGAAAGATTTCAGGAAGAAATTTCTGGAAAATTGAGGTAACACTTCCTTGATCTGGCCTGACCAGGTCAGTGGGAGGGGAAAGGGAGAAGATTAAACTCCTGGAAGGAAGGAGGAAGGGATCTTTGGTGCTGCTGAGTCCATCAGAGTAGACAGAACTCTTAACTGAGGTCTGGAGGAGGTGGCTATTGCCATGTGTTGGCCTAGTCAGCCAGAAGAAGCTGCAAGGTAATGGTCACTCTGTACAGATCTGTAACATTCTAAGCTAAGTCTTATATTTTACCAGCTGATAGGGACAGAGAAAGGGACAGAGGAATAGTGTTATACCCATTTCTTTTGAATCCCTTGCTCAATCTGGTGCTGTGGTAAAAATATGCTTGTGAACATTTTCTTTTTAATAAATATTGTATAACTTTTGATATTGGTAGTGGTTCTCTGCACCACACAGACCTCCACTCTTGGTCACACTATTTTAAAAGGAGTGCCTAGAGGAAGGAAGGCAGTTGGCAAGTAGCTGTTCCTCCAGGGGCAGCAAACTGTCCCTGTGGTGACCAGGCGCTGGGCAGCGGGAGACACAGAGGCAAGGCCTCAGAACCTGGAAGGGAAGCTGGGAGTCCTGACCCTCCTAGCAGGCAATTCCTTAAAAAAGTCAGGTGGTGGCGGTGGGTTATCAGAGAGAGAAAACCTCTCCAGGTGTTGGGCAAATCTTGGAGGGCAGGGTGGAACAGGGCCTGCAGATTGGAGCAGTCCCATTCCTCCACAGTTTTCTTCCTCCATCTCAGGATGGTTACCAGAGAATGGAATCTTCTGATGATCTTTGCTGGGTGTGGGTGGGTTTGATTGTAACCGGTGCAGAGGGAATTCAAATTTGATATAAAATCTCCATAAGAAAGCCAAAATAGAAACCACATGAAAAGGCAACACCGACATTATTTGGAAATCTGTAAAATAATCAAACATTGTTTAACATGTGACTATGAATAGCTCCTTTTGATGAGAACCAGAGGGAGGAAAAGAGGGTGGAGGGGAGGTGTTTGGTTGTTCCTGTAAAATGCCTTCCAGACACAGACGTGGCCTGGTTCAAGAGCACCTGGCTAGTTGGAATCTCACCCAGCTGAAAAGTGTTAGAAATTAAATGTGTTTTCAGGAATAGAAAACATATTGGATTTTCCCCCCCTTTAAAGACAAACTGGGTGTTTGCCATGAAAAGAAATGGATTGTTTTCCAGTAATGTGCAGGAACTTTATAAACTGTACGCCATAACAGGGGACATTCCAGCATTTGAAAGAAGAAAATAGACACATATGATTTAAGTTGAGTGAATAAAAGTGAGGGGAACATCTGTGGCCCAATGGTAGAGCATCAGCTTGGCATGCAGAAGGTCTGATGTTCAATCTCTGGTATCGCCAGTTAAAATGATGTGGTAGTTAGTGATGGGAAAGACCTCTAACTGAGACCCTGGAAAGTCACTGCCAGTCCGTGTAGATGATATCGGCCTTGAGGGACCAAGAGTCTGATTTAGTATAAGGCACTTTCCTGGGTGTTGTTGTGGGCAGGAGAGTATGATCCTGAGTTAGCTAGATGAGCTAGCCTTTTCAGTGAGTCTAGTGGGATGATATATTCCCCTCGTTTAAAAAATGTGAATTTAAAATTTTGTCTACAATCTAAAAAATGGATTTATATGTCCAGATGTCATGAACAAGCCAATTTGTTGAGCATTATGCTACCAACATTCTTAATATTTAGGATTTTAAAACAGACAAAATGATTTTTGCACCTTGACGGTTAACAGAGATCATGGCATGAGTGTTGTAGATTAGAGCTTCTTCCTACATCCAGTGAAGTAGGCAAAAACGTACTCCACAATGAATCTGTTAGTTTTTAAAGTGACACAAGAAGACTCCTTTGGACAGCATTATGAACAAACCTGTTTGTATGTGATGGGGATGAGCTAGGAAGTCTTTGGGTTCATGTGCTCCCATAATTCCTCTCTCTCATACAGCACACGGATAGAACAACTTGCAGTTCAGAATTAACTGACATCTGAATTGGGCAACAGACGCTAACTGTTTGCAATCAATGTGGATAACATGACAAACTCCAATCTCCACACTCCGTGGGAAGAAGAGGTGAAGGAGAGCACAAGTCTTAGAACTTCCCAACTAATTCATGTCACAAACAGACTGTGTATTCTTTGTGAAATCTGACTAGAGATCTTATTTTTTTTAGTAGAACCAGCCAATCAGGAAGCTTTGTAGTTCCCGCCAGTTACAGAGGTTAAGTTTCACACTCTTATTTCCATCTGTGCCTGAAAAAGTTCTGTTAAACCTGAGGATAAAAAGTCCCATGTTACTCACTGAAATAGCCTCCAACCATCTGATTCACACACACATTCATATTCCTGACATACAGCTTGGTTCAGTTGCATTCATCCTACTCACTGGTCACAACTTGGAAGACAATTATTTGGGAAGCTGTTTGAATTCATCCACACCAAGGTGGCTACAGTCAGTGTGCACAATCACACTTTTTTTTCTCAGCCATACCCATACCAATCTGCTGTTGCCTCCGATTTTTAACAGGCTAATAATAGAAAAGGGGGCAAATCCGTTTGAAATTTTTGAGTTGAGATTTATTACTTACATTTCTGTGTGCTTTCAGTGTCTGTCCATGAATATGTTGCAGTGAAATCAGCTCACAGTTTATTTACATGGAAAACTCGGACTGGCTAGCAGGACCTGGGGTTCTGCTTAAATGCCGGTACAAGTCACACCCACAAACACACCCAACCCCCGTGATAGGTTTATTTACAGTGCGCCCATAACCATAGGTCCCTCTTAAGGATCCTGCTGAACTGATTGGTCTATTCTAGGGTTCGCTCTGGCTATTGTCTACCGATGCAAAGCTTGGGTAGTTAGCCTGACCACATGTGCAGTCTCTGACTGCGTGCGTGGTTTTAGTTAGTACACAACAGCCATATCCATACCAATCTGCTGTTGCCTCCGATTTTTAACAGGCTAATAATAGAAAAGGGGGGCAAATCTGTTTGAAATTTTTGAGTTGAGATTTACTACTTAAGTTTCTGTGTGCCTTCAGTGTCTGTCCATGAACCCAGCTAAACTTGCCCCTGGCACTTACAGTCATGAATAGATGTGGCTGACTCCCAGGCACAAAAAGCAGACAATGCATTCTATCCAATGTCAGTGATTCAAAGGATGAATTTAACTTCACAGACACAAAATGAGGAATGAACTGCAAGCTATTCCATGCTTTACAATCAATAACTGGGAGAATAATGCCTCTTTTCTATTAAATGAGAGGCTTTATTTCTCAGACTGGACAAAAGCAGAGGCATGCTGAAACAACCTGGCCCTATGGCACAAATGAGTATTGCATGGGACTGAAGCTGGTCATCACAGCATATTCCCTTCAGTCATCCTCTAGGGGCCCCTTGCAGGTGCTTTCCCCCAGGATGGCTCACTTAGCTGTCACCAGGGGAAGGGCCTTCTTGGTTGTGGTCCCTATACTGTGGAATGCAGTCTTGGATTACACCCATGCCCTGCTGGACTTATTTAGTTTCTGCGGGGCATGCAAGGCCTAATTGTTTAGGTTGGCCTTTGGAGGGCAAGCCACATGTTTGGGCTGTTTTTATTAGTGGTATGGTGAAAGCCAGCTAGTTTAATATTAATATTAATATTAATATTTTTATTATTTGTTATTTGTTTTTATGTTATTTTTACCTTACTGGTTTTAATGTTGTAAGTAGCCATGAGATCCTTTGGGTGAGGGATGACTAAAAAGTTTAATAAATAGAAAATCAAATCTAATAAATAAATATGTCTAGTCAAAGTTTTCTAGGGAACAACAAAGCAATCTGACCAGGCACTTGTCTTGTGCACAGTTGAAGGAGTTGACGCTCGTTCAGATTCTCTTCATGACTAATGCTGTATTGTGTGGTGGTGGTGGTGGACAGTGATGTCCAATTGCGACCAACCTACGGTGACCTCATAGCATTTTCTTTTTTATATATACAAAGAATTGTATTAGTTTATGTAAAGAAAGTAGGAAAGGGGAAAGGAAGGGGGAAAAGGAATGTAAAAAATATTCAAGTTCTAGTTTAACATTCTGTATGCATATCTTCTCATTACAATTTCACAACTATTTCATCTATCATTCTTATTATTTTTTACTTAGTCATATTTTCTCAATATTTGAGTTTTAACCAGTCATAGAATGCCCTCCAGGGTCCCATAAATTCTTCTTCCATTTTTCCTTTTAATATATTCGTCAGCTTGTCCATTTCAGCACATTCCATAATCTTCGGTATCAACTCATGTAGTGTTGGAATTTGCTGTGTCCTCCGTGTTGTTGCTAATAAAATCCTGGCAGGTATTTATTTATTTATTTTTATTTATTTATTTAATTCAATTTCTAGGCCGCTCTCCCCGCATAGCAGGCTCAGAGCGGCTTACAAAGTTACGTGAACATTGTTCACAATAAAACAATTAAAACAGTTAAAACGAATTAAAACATTACAACATTATATAACAAAACCTAGACAGATGTTAAAGTGCTCAGTGCTATCTGATGGCATGTCAGGTGGTTACTCGTAGCCGACTATTGGTAGCATCAAGGTCCTCAGCAACTTAAAAGTGATGTTAAATAGCGCATTTGGTGGTCACTAAGTGGCAGGGGGGGCATGGCGAGGGCGGCGGCCCCTATCCAAACGCCTGGTGGAAGAGCTCCATCTTACAGGCCCTGCGGAACTGCATCAGGTCCCGCAGGGCCCTGATCTCTTCCGGGAGCTCGTTCCACCAGCTAGGGGCCGCCACCGAAAAGGCCCTCCCCCTGGTGGCTGTGAGCTTGGCTTCCCTTAGGCCAGGTATGGCCAGGTGATATTGGGCCCCAGACCGAAGTGCTCTCTGGGGTATATACGGGGAAAGGCGGTCCCTTAGGTAGGTCAGACCCAGGCCATTTAGGGCTTTAAAGGCCAAGACCAGCACCTTGAAGCGAATCCGGTACGCCACTGGCAGCCAGTGCAGTGCCTCCAGCGTTGGTCGTATATGCTCCCATCTCGGGAGACACATCAGCAACCTTGCTGTGGCATTCTGCACCAGCTGAAGCCTCTGGATTTGCGCCAAGGGCAGCCCCATGTAGAGAGCGTTACAATAGTCTAGCCTCGAGGTGACCATTGCATGGATCACTGTAGCCAGGTCCGAGCGATCCAGGAAGGGAACCAACTGCCGCACCAGCCTCAGATGGTAAAAGGCTGATTTGGCAGTGGCTGCTACCTGGGCCTCCATTGATAGGGAGGGATCCAGGAGCACACCCAAACTCCTAACCACCGGCGAAGGCACCAACGGTGCCCCGTCGAAGGTCGGGAGTGGGAGCCCCGACCATGGACCACCCTGACCAAGGCACAGGACCTCCGTCTTTGTTGGGTTCAGCTTCAGCCTGCTCAGCCTGAGCCAACCAGCCACGGCGTGCAATGCCCGGTCTAAATCGTCCAGTCCTGTGCCAGACTGGCCCCCCAGCATTAGATAGAGCTGGGTGTCATCCGCGTACTGGTGACAACCCAGCCCTGCCCTCCTGACAATCTGGGCAAGGGGGCGCATATAGATGTTAAAAAGCATCGGGGACAGAACAGCCCCTTGGGGCACACCACATTCCAGTGGGTGTCTCCTGGACTGTTCCTCCCCGAGCACCACCCTTTGTCCCCGACCCTGGAGGAAAGAGACCAGCCACTGTAAAGCAAGTCCCTGAATCCCCATGTCGGCGAGGCGGCGGGACAGCAGCCGGTGATCGACCGTGTTGAACGCAGCCGACAGGTCGAGCAGCAGCAACACCGCCACACCGCCTCGATCCAGATGTCTCCGGAGGTCGTCTGTCAGGGCAACCAGCACTGTCTCGGTCCCGAACCCCGGGCAAAAGCCTGCCTGGAAGGGATCTAACACCAAAGCGTCATCCAGGTATCCCTGCAACCGTATCGCCACCGCCCTCTCTATTAATTTGCCTAAATAAGGCAAATTAGAGACCGGCCGATAGTTCGCCAATTCGGCCGGGTCTAAAGTAGGTTTTTTTAGGAGAGGGCGGACCATCGCCTCCTTGAGTGCCTTCGAGAACTGCCCCACTAGAAGGGAGCAGTTAATGATCTCCCTCAGTGCACCTTGGAACCCCTCGTGGCCCGCTTTAATAAGCCAGAAAGGGCACGGGTCAAGGGGGCACATGGTTGGACGCACGATCACAAGTAACCTGTATTATAACATGTTAAATAAAATATCTATGATTCTTGTCTAACTCCTCTGGTACACAGTTTAACAAAAATATCTCTGGCTTAAAAGGTATTGTGACATTCAAGACTGACTGTAAGCGTTTTCAAGGCAAGAGGTGTTCAGAGGTGGTTTGCCATTGGCCACCTCTGTGGAGCAACCCTGGACTTCCTTAGGTGGTCTCCCATAACCAGAGCTGACCCTGCTTAGCTTCCAGGATCTGACGAGATCGAGCTAACCTGGGCCAGCCATGTCTGCCAGCTCCATTACAAATATCTATCATAAACATTGTATAAAATACATTTCATGAGTATAAGTAAATCTATATAAGTCTGTGATCAAAGACCACAGAAAATGGCACTAATACAATACAAAGGATAATATACCATAGGAAGCTGTCTGTAATTTATAGTTTTAGGAATGTATTTAATTATTTCAACTGTTTTAATTGTTTTTAGCTATTTTAATGTAGTATTTCCCGGCCTATGTGCCCATGTAAGCCGCCCTGAGCCCGTTCGCGGGGAGGGCGGGGTACAAATCGAATAAATAAATAAATAGATAGATAGATAAATAAATAAATAAATAAATAAAATTTATAAACACAGTCCTGGCAACGTTCCTGGATTCTTTTTGTGACATTATCGCTTTGCAGCGTCTTGATGGAGCTGTAAAGAAGAAAAAAATGGACTGAAAAGCCTTCTTTTTTTCAAGCACTTGACCAATGCATATAACTCCATCCACTATCATCTGTTACAACACAGGAAAAAAATTTCAGTGACATGGAAAAGAATGATACATGTGGAAAATATATAAGAATCCAAGGAATGTAAAAGATAAAGAGAGGACACACTCTTCCAGGGTTGGAAGTGGTTTCGAATATCTTTTTCAGCTCGTTCTCTCTGTAGATGTTCTCCATCAATGTCTTACACGGAGTACCAGAGGAATGACAATAATACGGATCCACGCAATATCTCTCTAATGTCTTCCCAAAACTCTTTTCCATGTCATTGAAGTTTTTTCCCCTGTGTTTCTAATGGATGACAGTGGAGGGAGTTATATGTGTTGGTCAAGAGCTTGAAAAAATGAAGGCTCCTCAGACTGTTTTCCCCCTCACAGCTCCATCAAGACACCTTAAAGTGATAATGTCACAAAAAGAATCCAGGAACGTAGCCAGGACTGTGTTCATAAATTTTGTATTGTATTAGTGCCATTTTCTATGGTCTTTGATCACAGACCTATATAGATTTACTCAGGGGTCATTTCGTAGAAAAAGAGGTGCGGGAGCTCATTAGCATAACTCATTAGGATAACTTATTTGCATATGCTAAGCCACCTGACATCACCAGAAGTATGTCAGACGGCAAGAAAGAAAGAGAGAGAGAGAGAGAAAGGAAGGAAGGAAGGAAGGAAGGAAGGAAAGAAGGAAGGAAGGAAGGAAGGAAGGAAGGAAGGAAGGAAGGAAGGAAGGAAGGAAGCTGGCAGAGAGGGGACAGTTACTAATCCAAGCCTCAGAAATACCACTATTCTGGGAGGATAGCTTCAGTGGTGGTTGAAGCCTTCATAAGGCTGGTTGGAGGAACGGGGACCTTTCCAGGGGACGGGGTCAATTTTGCTGCAGCCATGACACAAGCAGGCATTCCCCCGCCTGGGTGGGGGGCTGGCACCAACTCCTGGAGCTGCGCTCTGCTGAGCTCCTGCTCGAAATGACCCCTGGATTTGCTTATACTTTTGAAATGTACTGTATACAATGAAGTTTATGGTAGATATTTGCAGTATAAAAAGTATAACAGAGGGTGCTAAAATTAACAGAATAATGGTTTCCCTTTGGTGAGCTTCATTCCCCCGCCCCCCGGTCAGCATTCACACCAAAGCCTGTCTTTTGTGATATGCTCTATTATAAGGAAAGCCTTATAACAGAGGACCTAAGGGAATGTTCACACACTTCCTATTTTCCACACAACCTTTTCATCCAGTCAAGGTGTTTTTAGTCATTGGATGAGAGTCAAAGTGCGGTTTCTTGTACATTTGGAAATTGGCGTCTTTTTAATGCAGGAGCCTGTTAGCGATGAGCCTGCAGCTGTGAACCAGCTCCGGCATCTTGAGGGAGAATGGGTAAGAGGTAATAAGCAATCTCAGAACTATCCCAGTGATTTAAGAGCTGGTGTGTGTGTGTGTGTGTGTTGATATGATCCCCCCCTAATTCCTTGTTATTAATCAATTGTCTCCATAGCAAATAAACGTCTCCATCAACTCCTACATCAAGAATCCTTTAAAGAGAGTCTTTTTTCCAAATGAAAAATAAATCTTGCCTGCAATTTTTGTTGGAGTGGAGTTTTACAAGAGCCTGAGTTTTGCTTAGCTGCTTTCTCTTCATAGACTATTTCACATTTTTCTCTTTATTAACGTGGCATCTTTCCCAGGGCATTTTATGATGCTGGGTGTGTTTTCACTTATTGCATCAATTCAGGTTTGATCGTTTCTGTCCCCATGAAAAAAAATTCCAGGGGATCTTAAAAGGTTTTATTCCCCCCCCCCTCCACTTGTTATTTGCCAAAGGGAAACTGTATTTGCTATTTCTGCCCCAGTTTCCCGTAAGCCCCCATTCAGAATTGCCACATTCCACCATTTCAATTAAGCATTTGAGTTTTATTCCAATGGGGATCATCGGCCAGGCTAAAGATAATTGGAGGGGGGAGCAAAGATCAGAGTACCTTCACAGCATTCATTCACTTTGGGGTACACTTTGAAGCAAGGGGCCACAAGAGCCTCCCTCTCTTGCTGTGGTCCAGCACTCCCCAGCACTGCTCTCGGGGTCATGGGGGCCCTCAGGAACAATACTGGGTACAATGTGGGGTTCTGCTGTCAGACAGGGAACTTGACAAAAATACTCCTCTCCTAGGCTTGCCAGCTCCAGGTTGGGAAATACCTGGAGATTTGGGGGGTGGAGCCTGAGGAAAGCAGGGTTTGGGGAGGGGAGGGACTTCAGTGGGGTTAGAAAGCCATAGAGTCCCCCTTCCAAAGTGACCATTTTCTCCAGGTGAAGTGATTTCTGCTGCCTGGAGATCAGTTGTAATCCTTGGAGATCTCCAGCCACCACTTGGAGGTTGGCAACTGTAACTTCTCCCCCTATCACGTAAGTGTCCTTCTGCTGCTAGCAGAAAACAATAGGAGGATACAAACCACTGTTGTTGTTGTTATGATATCCCTCCGCTCCTCCAAGAACCTTGGTGCAAAATACAAAGATCAACACCATCAATTTTATCCTTATAGAAGTTCTTAAGTACAGCTCCAGAAGACCAACTAGATTCCAGTCTAGTCGCACCTCAGAGACTAAACAAGATTTTCGGGGTATAAGCTTTTGAGAGACAAAGCTCCCTCGGTCAGACCTCATCATTCTACTGCAGATCAACAGAGCGATCTTCTGAAAGATCCTCTGGAAGACCAAACTCAACCACCATTCCATCCATTTCATCAAGGCCAGTTGCCCTGCCTGTGAGCATGGAAGACGGACCTGTTCACCATCTGTATTTTCTGGCCTCTTCTTCTGTTTTATAGTGAGCTGCTCCAAAACCTGGAGGAATTCTTTCCACTATTATTCTGGGGAAGTTTTCACAAGAAGGTGCTAAACTCAGAAGACTCCGCCAGACTGCAGTATCTCTGCAGCAGCCATTCCTATCTGCCTCTCTCTTCCACTGTCCAGTTGGCGGAAATGACAGCTAAGGATCATATGGCAGAAAGAACTAGGGATTCTCCTCCCCATCTCTCAGGTGTGAGAACTGAAGTTTATTTGGAATTTCCACCAGTCAAGAGGTCAAGTAAGAGTTCTCAGCGCAGCTGAGTCTCTGCGACTTCTGTCAGGCCCTTCACATCTGGCCTCCACATGGGCCTTGTTGCCGCACAGCCAGCTCCTCCTGCCTTCCAGATGGGAGAAAGAATGAAGTGTGGAGATTTCATTTTATTTTATTTAAAAAAAACTCCTTAAAGGTCAAAGTGACATGACTCACAATCACAGGAAAGAGGAGGTGGTGTTGGGGAGGGAAGACATATTTTCCACGGCACCGGCTTTCATGATGGCATTCTTAAGGAAGATTACGCAGGCAATGGTAACAATCAGAAAAGGAAAAGATTTCCTTTCCCCTGGAGAGTACAGGTCAGGGGCACTATTTCAATGTTCAGTGGGGGGAGGGGGAACCAAATAATTTCAAGGTGGAGCAAGATGTATGTAAGATCTGAAGGCCGGCTTTCAAACAAATTCATGACTATATTGCAAAAATCAGCAGTGGCAGCATATTTTAAGAGACTTTGCTGGGTAACTTTTTAATCATGGCGCCTAATAACTATGTCAATGTCACCAACATGGCTCAGTCAATGCCAAACGAAATGTACCTCATGAGATCTTTAGTCCCCCCTCCCTTCCCCTTTTAAGTTAGCTTCACAGAAGCTACATGAAGCTGCTAATTTGATCAAGGAAGCGAGGCTGAATGAGGGGCAATTCCATCCTTTCTCCTTAGGGCTCCCATTGCCCCCAGACCCAATTCACTACTCCCAAGGAATTGAGGAGCAGGAGAAAAAAAAATGGGGCCAGCTTTGTGATGCTCTAGGAATTTCCCCTAGTCTCTAGGATAATGACCATGGAGTCTAAGGGTGGCAGCCTAGAGTATCAGCCAGAAGTGAAACAACATCCTCCCCAAACTCCACCTTCTCCAAAATTTCACAGCATTTGTCAAGGCAGTGTTGAGAACCCTGTTTTCTCCAGTGACATTCTCCTCATCTAAATCACCCTGAGAGCAGCTGTTATAGCAATGTAGACAGGGAGAAAGGTGCAGTTGTTGGTCTTTGACACTTCTGCACCAATGTGACACCAGGGTGGGGGTGGGACAGTGGTGAGCAGCACGGAGACAGGGCATGCAGATGCTGTCCTAGTTCACCCTCACCCTGTTCACTGCTGCATCCACAGCAGGGCCGCCCACCTTTCCCCACACCCATGTGGAAGCAATCTAGATTTGGCAACTCCATCCTTTTTAACTCTACATTGCAGCCACACAGTACTCTGATTTGGAAAAAGGCTGTGATACAGAGGGTAAAGGGTTTTCTTCTATTGCTTTCCCCCCTCCACCATTTTTGCAATCCGCATCTAAGCACGGAACCAGAGAGGCAGCCATGAAACAGCAGCCATGCTGCAAGTATGTGCTATGAGCTGAGTCATGATTGCAACCAATCTGAACAGAAACTATAATTCTACTTTGAAATGATGTTTTATTTTTTCCTGGAAAAAATGCTCTAGGAATTCAAAGAAGATTAATTCCATCTACTTACAACAGGAAGGAGCCTAGGGATCATCCATAAGTTTCTGGTGCTGAATTACACCATTGGTTGGCTTTATTACACAATGAAGGCAACAGGCCCGCATTCTGTGGCAGAGCTCTTGCTTGATATGTAGAAGGACCCAGGTTCTATCCCTGGGATCTCCAGTTAAAAGGATCAGGTAGTAAAGTGTTATGAAAAGCCTCTACCTGGAGTAGAGTTGCCAGGCATGACTGGAACCCTGGGAGACCTGGGGGGGCATGGGGGGGAAAAGATGTTGCCAACATGTCTATATCACTTCCATTTGGAATCCAGAAGTGAGATTGCCGGCATTCTAGGATTGGCCCAATCTCTATGGCGAAAGGCATAGAGATTGGGACGATTCCTGGAGTGTCACTTATACTGCTTCTGGGTTCCAGCCGGAAATGGTGTTGGTGCTTCCTTTCCCCCCTACTATTGGTGGGAGAGGGAGATTGCTCTCTAATAGCAGGCAAAAGGCAAGTCTAACCTGGAGTCTCTGCCTGAGACCTTGGAGAGCCACTACGAGTCAGAATACACAAGACTGACCTTGATACATCTGTGGTCTGGCTCCACATCAGGCAGGACAAGGCAGCTGCCTTTGTGTTTGCAAATGTTGGATTATGGGTTGCCCTGTAGCATCCAAGTTTGTTCAGTATTCCTGCTGCTGGCTGGCTTTGGACCAGGCCTTATAGCACCTATTTTTGCAAGGCTGAGTTGGGGAGCAAACCTTTATCTCAACACATTCCACTGACAAAGGCACAGAAGAGTTTTTCCAGGGGCTTCAGTTCAAAGCATTCCTTAGATAATCAAGATCATGTTGTGTGCGTTTTTGGGCAAAGCCCTGCACATTCCAGCTCAGCTCGCACTTCTCATCCTCAGTTTGTCATCTATTGGTTTAGAAGACGTAGATGCCACCTCGCCATAGAAACTGCTTGGGATGGCTCACAACCTATAAAGTAATTCAAGCTCAAATGAAAACCATTAGCCCGATTCAAACACTTCATGGCAGTGTCAGCAACAGCCGCTGTCAATGTCTCCTGACCTGCCTCCCTCTTTCCCAGTCCTTCTCTGATCTTACAGAGGGGCCAAAATGAACATGTTCTGCACAAAATTCTGCACAAATTCTGCACAAAATTCTGCACAAATTTCCCTCTCCCTATAAACTGAAAACCCTGCTGTATAAGTGGGCACATTTTTGGAGCAGTCATGCAGGTCGCTGACCTGGACTTTTTTTGCTATCACGTAGTAATTTGTGCCTTGCTTTTACATGGACTTTCTCTGTCATTTGATGGTTTCTGTTTTTAACAACAGCAACAACAGCAGCAGCAGCAGCAACTAATAATAATCTCTCATAGAGACATCATTAAAAATCAAGCTGGCCCTTATTTACATAGTCTTGTACCAAATTCTGTTTTCTGGGGCTAAAAAAAGGCACAACAGAGAATGTGGATCATCATGAGTCTTTAAGACTAGGTCAATATGGACATGTAGCTACAATATGAATCAAGGCTACATGAGAAGGAAAGAACCTTTCAATTCAAGGCTACATGAGAAGGAAAGAACCTTTCAATTCTTGCTCAATTTCAGTAACTGAAACTGGGCTCCTGGTGCTGCTATTAGCAGATTTAAAAGGCAAAAGTCGTAACCTTTAAAAGCTTAACTTTTCCGTTTAAAAATGGCAAAGGTAGTTACTGTTGTCATGTTTGTACTGGACCCAGGATCCAGAACTTGGAGCAAGACTATTCAGACTGTGGCTTGCTTGATTTTCAACAATGCCCCATGAGTTATTTCACCCCCATAGTCTCACTGGGGTTGCCAGCCTCCAGGTGGTGCCTGAAGTTTCCCCAGAATTACAACTGAGCTCCAGGCAACCGAGATCAGTTCCCCCGAAGAAAATGGCTTCTTTGGAGAGTGGATTCTATGGCATTATGGCAAAGGAATCAACACTGAGGTTTCTCCCCTCCCCAAGGCCTGCCTTCCCCAGGCTCCTCCCCCAGGTGTTTCCCAATCCAGAGTTGGCAGCCCTAAATGTGACAGTGTATTGGAGGAGCGAGACAGAATGTTGCAAACCAGGATATATAGACTGAAAGGAGCAGTCAATGACCATTTGTCCTTAGTCCTTAGTTCTATTTTGAAGCTAGCCAACCACATCTAAGGGTTGTCATATGGAAGAGGACAAAGATTCAGTCTCTGGTGCTTCAGAGGGCAAGACTAGATCTAATGGGTTAAGTTAAAGGAAGGAAGATTTTATTTGGAAGTTCACAGAATCATTCTAATGATAAGAATAGCTCAACAAGAAAACCTATTATTTAAGTGAGGTCTTTTCCTTGGCTAGAGATCCTCAAGTGGAGCTTTGGAGGTCTTCAGTATGGGGCTGTCTGTCTAAGCTTTGGATTTCTTGAATTCAGTGGGAGGATGGACTAGATGGCCCATGGCCACATCCAGCTTTGAGGACTTGGGAACATTGGCCACTGTCTAGTACATTTTCTCTAGCTGAACAAAGAATGTTTTTCGAAAGTCTGGTAAGAAGAGCAGACAATGGAAGGTTTCTCTCTTTTTGTTCCTGGTTACATACTTTATAAATATTTTTGCTGCCTTATAAAGTTAAACAGATTCAGTTTTCCTCTTTAAAATGTCTCTATATATTTTATAAGTGATGCCAAAGGCATATGAGGCACCTTTTACAGCACTGCACTGTGGAAAATATATTCCTAAGCAAGCAAGCTTTCTTAAATTAGAATACAGCTATTTCAAATATAATTCCTCTGAATTAAAGCTGGCCATATGCATATGAATGTTATTTTTCTACAAACCTAATGCAGTCCTGGTTAAGTAAGAATAACATTTTGGGTTTTTAGGTTCTCTTCTATCCAAGGAAATCAACAGGCTTAGATTCATAATGCCTCCACTTTTCTGCACGCAAGCGGCGCCTTCATTCAAAAGAAAGAACGATTGTGCACCATCAGTGAATGTGTCGGGGAAAAGAAGACCAGTGGGTAGTTTGTTACATCCCTAAACTGGCCCAACACAAAATCTCATCTCCGGAACTTGATTGGATTCACCAGTAGACTAGGTATGCTCAAGGCTGAACTCAAACAGGGATCGCCTTTGGTGAACCCTCCTTACGTTCAGCTTCTGAATATGCTTTTTATTGTGTTTGTGGTCTGCTTCACAGTATCAGTGCATGTCATATAAGATAATAGATTTGCGCACTGCGATCTGCATTTATTCATGCAACATGTCAAATATTGAACACACATGAACATACATGAAGCTGCCGCAACACTGAATCAGGCCCCTGGTCCATCAAGGTCACCATTCTCTGCTCTGACTGCCAGAGGCTCTCCACAGTTTCAGGCAGAGGTCTTACACATCACCTATTACCTGTTCTTTTTAACTGGAGAGCTGGAGGGTGAATCTTGCATGCCAAGTAGATGCCCTAGCGGTGAGCCCCAGCTTCACCAGTTGGGCTGTTGAGAGTCATCAGGCTTAAGTCATTTACAGCACAATCAGAGTTATGCCCTTCTAAATCAATCAAAGTCAGTGGGCTTAGAATGGTTTAACTCTGCTTGGGACCGTACAGCTAGAAGGGTTGCAGAAATCCTCTTTTGGTCTCCAGTATGTTGTATTAGAGGGAGCCCCGGTGGCTCAGAGGTTATGATGGTGAGCTGCAGACCGGAAGGTTGGCAGTTTGAGACCTGGGTGCCACGTAATGGAGTGAGCTCCCGTCTCTGGCCCCAGCTCCTGCCAACATAGCAGTTCAAAAGCAAGACATTGCAAGTAAATAAATAGGTACCACTTCAGTGGGAAGGTAACAGCATTCCATGTACCTCAGCGTTCAGTCATGGGGAAACCTTTACCTTTTACTATGTTATATTAGAATTGTTACAGCAGGGGTTTCGAACTCATTTGTTATGGAGGGCTGGATTTGACATAAATTGGACTTTGTCAGGCCGGGCCACATGTGTTGTAAAATGCAATGCCAGGTAGCAGAGATATAAACTTTATAAAGGACACAAACACAAAGATTTTTTTAACTTAAAATAAAAACATGCCTGAAACATTAGCATTCTTGCAATATTTTGTTTATTTAAAATAGTCTCTGATAACTGACATTTCTTGCATCATTGAATTATTGAATCAAAATGTCTGTGCTGTAGCAATCTGGGAGAGGGAGGAGCCTCAGCCCAGTGCAGGAAGCAGAAGCTTGCCTATCTATCTCTCCTGAGCGACTGAGAGAGTCTAGGAAAGTAAGCTATAACACAACAGCAGTAGCAGAACTGGAGGAAGAAGCAGGAGACAGCCAGTCCCTTGCAGGCCTGACTGAAGCCCTCTGGGGCCCTGATCTGGCCCCCAGGCTGCATGTTTGACACCCTTGGGTTACAGTGTCAGACTAGGATTCAGGAGGCCTACGTTCAAGTCCCCAGAACAGTCATAAACCAATCACTATCTCTCAGCTTAACCTACATCTCAAGACTGGTGAGAAGGTAAAATACTAGAGACCAGAACTGTGCATGCCATTTCCAGCTTGCCTTGGTGGAAGAACCAGATTTTTAAAAAACATGATTGATGTATCTATCCTATTTCCAAAGGAGCTTGAAAAAGAGCATCTTTGTTGCAGTGAAAGAAAAGGAGGGTGGTGGAAGCTCCTGGCAACAGCAGATGGCGTGGCTCTAGAACTCTAGCATGAGACACTTAAAAAAAAAAAAAAAGCTCGCCTGATATATATATTTTTACAAATAAATTTGATCCACATAAACATATTCCTCAAGACATTTTCTCCTTCTCATTTGCGGTGTGTTGACAAATCCCACCGTCCCCCTGGGATTGAGCCCCTCTGATCTGCCCCCAGATGTTCTCGCATGCCTGTTTGCGTATTAAAACGAGGCCTTAACTGGGCAGCTGTCCTTACTTAGGAGAGAGCCTGCTCATTTTCAGGTCTCCACCTCTCCTGGGGCTGACACCATCACTGCTATCCACACCTGCCCACCCCCACCCCCCATCTTTGTGGCCTTGTTGTTTCTTCCACTGCCTCATTTCCCTGGATTTGGAGTTTTGCTTTCCCTGAACACTGAACCTGTGTTTCTTATTAGGCAGCTGGAGTGGAGAATATGCCTCTACACCAGTGAAGAAGAAGAAGAGTTGGTTTTTGTATCTTTCTTTTCTCTACCTTAAGGAGTCTCAAAGTGGCTTACAATTGCCTTCCCTTCCCCTCCGCACAAGAAGAAGTAGAAAATTGGATTTATACCCCGCCCTTCACTACCTGAAGGAGTCTCAGAGCGGCTGACAATCTCCTTTCCTTTCCCCTCCCCACAACAGACACTCTGTGAGGTAGGTGGGGCTGAGAGAGCTCTTTCAAGGACTGTCCTTTCAAGGACAGCTCTGACAGAACTATGGCTTGCCCAGGGTCATCCAGCAGCTGCAAGTGGAGGCATGGGGAATCAAACCCAGTTCTCCCAGATTAGAGTCCGCACACTTAACCACTACACCAAACTGGCTCTCAATAGGCACTGAGTGTGGTAGGTGAGGCCGAGAGAGTTCTGAGAGAACTGCGACTGGCCCAAGGTCACCCAGCAGGCTTCACGTGGAGGAGGTGTGGGGAATCAAATCCGGTTCTCCAGATTAGAGTCTGCTGTGCTTAACCACTATACCACACTGGCTCTCTTTACCAATGTGGACCTAGTTTTCACAAATGGGTGATGAGGGAATCAATGTGGATTTGACTGTACCATTTGAGATTGCAAGTGCATGCTCCTAGGATGGAATGCTCCTCCATGCAATCCCCCCACAACTTTTACAACTGGGTGACAGGCAGAAATTCAGAAGGTGCAGCTTTCTGCATCAGAGGCATGGGGAACTACTTTGCCTATTGAAATTCTGTCTGCCAAAAGAGCTAGATTTGAGTCCTTTAAAGTGCTTTAAAGACCAACAAGATTTTTTAGAGTCAAAGTCTCTTCATCCTACTTGTAGTTGACAAAGGGACCTTTGACTCTCAAAAGCTCATACCCCCACCCCCAAATCTTGTTGGTCGCTAATGTGCCTCTGAACTCAAATCTAGCTCTTCTACTGAAGACCAGCATAGCTGCCATCTTGAAACTGTCTGCCCCCAAACCTACTTGAAATAGGGATGGACCAAACCATCCTGCCCCACCCCCCACCCCATTCCAGGGATCTCAATCCAAATTCGTCATGTCCCTCTCGAAAATTCCACACTGTTTTATCTGTTGCAAACCTTATTGAAATTAACAACAGAATTAAACTCTTTAAATGCTTCCATGATGTCATCATGCTCTGTAAAAAGGTAGGGAATTCTTCCCAGACGAAATGTTGGGTAACAAGAGCGAACATACCATCCATCTGACATCATCTTGTCACCACAACAGAGGTTAAGTGGCAGGAGAAGCAACGAGTAATAATCATGCTGCATCTCTGTGCCATCAGCATAATCCATCAAGAGCACTAACAACTCAAACCAAATGTTCTTTCCTATTGTCCTTATTTGTTATGGCCATAGTCATTTGTCCTGTCAAGAGTTAGCACAGACATGTGATGATCGTAGTCTTGTGTCTCTAATGTGAGTCAGCCGATTTGGCAGTCATCATTTGAGGGGATCTTCCAAAATTAAGATCTTCTCTCTCTCTCTCTCTCTCTCTCTCTCTTCTTCTCTCTCAAAATTAATGGTTTGATGCAGTGACTCAGGATTAACTGATAGCTGCACAAGCCCCAGAACACATGGTTGGTCCTTTCAGTGGTCAACAAGACCACAGATTTCAGGTGTACTATCAAAGTAGTAAATCGCCATTTGTTTATTTTACATCTCAAGCACTTAAATGTCTTGTGGCATCAGTTAAACTGTCACTGCTTCCTCATCTCAGGGCCAGTGAGCATTGGAGGATCATGATGACCTTCTCAAGAAGCCATGGGACAATTTATTGGCCAGAACATCACTTGGCAGGAAGACAATCCAGATAGTTTCTGAGCTGTTCCCTGGACTAACAAGTAGTTTTCCACCACTAGATGAACTACCAGCAAGAGAGAAAAGGTCTGTTCTTATGCTCTTGAAGCTCACTTATGACACCCTTGACTCTGGTTTTGATATTTACAGAGGAAATCACCCAGCTCCACCAACTTGTTGAAGAGTTCCCATCAAAAACTCCTCAAGCCAGGACTGCATCCGGCACTAAACAAGGTAGCCTGAAGTGCAGCCACAAGTTTAAGGTTATCTTGTGATTCACTGATTTAATAACCAGACACACTGGCTGCTTGTTTCCATCATCAGTCAGCCGAACGGTAATTCAATTTGCAGTTTTGGGACGGTTTCTGCTCAACTCTGTATGCGATTGCAGTCCTGTTTAGTGCTTTTCCTCCCCTGAAAAGGAAGTGAGTCACTGCTCCCAGTTGGGAGCCACAGAAATTGGACACTTCCCTTCCAAGCAGCCTCCATCTTCTTATGGGCTTCAGGGGACTATGTCGCAGCTGCACCCCTATATAAGAGTCTTGAGGGAAAGTGCAAACATTTGCGAGAGAAGGAGGCATTGTTGTCAAGTTGAATCTAGGCACTGCAAAACGAAGAAGCCTGCAGTAAAATGCCACAAAGGCTGCGGGACTTGGAACTTTTAAAAATGATGCTATTTTTGAATTAATGCCGTTCCAGCTGCCTCCTTGCCAGTTCACGGCAGTTATTATGACACTCTGTTGTGAGAGCTGGCCATTCTTCTGTGACTAAACAGAGGCTTTACAGGCTGAACCCATTTAAACAAAGAATAACAGAGGGTTTGTATCTGAGCCATGCAAGATATCTACCAACTTTCACGCCAGTAATTAAATTGTGAGTCATACATGGGCACACAGCTCATGGGGAATGCCCTCTAGTGGCAACTCCAAGGTTCAGCATCTCTTAGTCCAGGAAATGCCTGCCGCCTGTAACCCAGAATTCTTAGCACAGGAAGTTAGGTGCATCTCTGTCAGAGAAGCAGCAAAATGGAGTCATGTGTATCACTAGCCACATCAGTGGCAATCTTGATCATTTAGAATAAATTCATTAAATGCATGTGACCAGACTGAGGACTGTAAATGAAAGTATGCCAGATTCACCTGGGCTGTGGGTGGAAGGGGTGGCCGAGAGGGTTCAGGGGTAGGGCTGAGAGTGAGGAGTCTTCACTCAACCTCAGACGCCTGGGTGGGAGACTGGTTGCCTCACCATTCCCACCGTACCTGGCACTTATTACCAAGTTCTCGGGTGATATTGGGGTTTGCAGTTCCATACACTTTCTGTTTCTGTCGCCTACGGTCACGTCCTCTGGCCCCCCTTGACTAACACCGACTCTCATAAGAGCCAGGTGTCATCCTCCTCGGTCGGCATTCTCTCCCCTTTTAAAACTCTCTCCCCTCTTCCTGTCACTGCCTCACCCTCCCGGTTTCAGAGCATGGCGGCCGTGGGATTGGCCCATTCCCCATGCCCATCTGTGCACTCCCAACCAGCCTCCTCTCGATCTAGCCACAGTTGTTGGGGGTGATTCCTGGGTCTGCCCCCATGACCCCCTTTGGTTGTCAGGGTTCCGCGGGCTAGCTGGAGGGGAAGGAGACCAGGACCACCAGGGAACCCTCTGAGGGTTTTCACTTCGGGCTGTCTCTGGAACGTGGGAACCCCTGGAGCTCCTGCCCCAGTCTCAGGCCCCTGGCCCGCCCCTCTGGATGGACATCTTTGGGCGTGGCTTGAACTCCTGCCCTTTTGTAGTTGCAGCTGCCCAGGTCCTCTCCTCCTTGGAAGGGGTTGAAGGCTGTCTCCCTCCTGACAAAGTATTTAAACATTTTCTTAACCTGTACTCCTAAAACACTTTTGTAGGCTGGTTCAGAAAACTCGGGGGACCCACCAGTGTATGTCCAGTGTTCTCTTGGAATTTGTACCACTGATGGGAGCAATAATTTGTGTCCCAGTATTAGTTTTCAAGTCTACCTGACAGGACTGACAGCATTGCCACTATGAAGGCCAGGCTGTGGAGGGCCATGCCCCAATTTAGGCTTCAGGGCTGGTTTCTGAGGTGGGCATTATTGGGCAGCTACAGAGGTCTCAAGAATCTGGGATCTCGGGTCCAGAGACCAGGACACGCAGCAATGCCTAAGGCCCCCACAAGACTGAGGGGCTGTCAGTGTATTGGTTCATATTGTCTAAGGTTAGTGGACAAAGAAGGTTGTGCCTGCTGGACCTTTCTCCTTTAGCCTTCAGGGAAATGACTTAGACCAGGGGTCCCCAATTTTCCTGAGCCTGGCAGGCACCTTTTGAATTTTGACACAGGGCTGTGGGCTGCCTCAAGGGGCGTAGTCAACCATACCATTTCAGGGAGCAAGGTTATATCTATTTATCTGTTTCTCAAAAGTGAACAGATCTGCAGATACCTAGATTTTCCCAACTGGACCCACACTGAGAGAAAATAGATTTTGACCACCACCACTCCAGTATGCAGAAAAGTCTTTTTAAAATATGCGCATGCACAGATTACTCACCTGTACAGTCAGTGTAGCAGCTCCCAGGGGCCTGGTAAGCTCCCGGGGGGCTTGCGAGGTAGATCAGTCAAGCGTGGTCAGCATGTCTCAGCTGAATTGGTCTCAGGAAAGGTGGGAAGTTCTTCCATTTCAGAGTGTCAGCTGGTTCCCATTGGTCTATCAATACTAGGTCTGGATCTTCTCAGCAGCCACCCATACAGCCCTTCCGTCTTTTACTTCAGTCTCTGGTGTGGGGTTGCTTACCTTCTTCACCAGCATCCTTGGCTCTCCAGTCCCCCATTGAGACTCATTAACTATCTTGTTTGCCTAGGTTACTTTTGGCAGTCCCTTTGGTACATTGCATTTCTCTAGACATCCTACACTTCCTCCAAGGAATTCAGGAGGGCATCCACGTTCTTGGCGGAAAATGCCGTCGAGTTACATCTGACTTGTGGTGACCCCGTAGAGTTTTCAAGGCAAGAGACAAACTGAGGTGGTTTGCCATTTGCCTCTGCGTAGCAACCCTGGGCTTCCAATATCTGACAACAGATACTGAACAGATTATTTAGAACAGATAAAAGGAAGTACTTCTTCACCCAAAGAGTGATTAACACGTGGAATTCACTGCCACAGGAGGTGGTGGCGGCTACAAGCATGGACGGCTTCAAGAGGGAATTAGATAAACATATGGAGCAGAGGTCCATCAGTGGCTATTGGCCACAAGGTATAGATAGGAACTCTCAGTCTGGGGCAAGTGATGCACTGTATTCTTGGTGCTTGGGGGGGGGGAACAGTGGGAGGGCTTCTAGTGTCCTGCCCCCACTGCTGGACCTCCTGAGGGCACCTGGTGTTTTTGGCCACTGTGTGACAGAGTGTTGGACTGGATGAGCCACTGGCCTGATCCAACATTGGCTTCTCTTATGTTCTTATGACAAGGTTGGGTTAGCCTGGGCCATCCAGGTCAGAGCTACATGCCCTTTCTTCTCTATTTTATCCTTACAGCAACCCTGTGAGGAAGATGAGACGAGAAAGAGTGATCAAAGACCAGGTTGATCCTAATTCATCGCTCTGCCTCTTAGCCACCATCCCGCACCAGCTGCTGTGGATGAAATCTGTGACTTTATACACGCAATGCATGTGTCTTGCCACTGGGCTCTGTGTGGTCCCTTCCCCAAAGAAGAGTTAAGAAGAGGACTTTGCTGAGGAGACAATGACAAATGGGAAACAACTTGCTGAATTGTAAGGAGGGACATAACTTCTGAGAGAATCCCAATGCTCTGAACGGTTGCCAAGTAGCAGGTTCTGCCTTTGGAAGGAAATGATACCTTTCTTTAAAAAGCAGTCCTGGAAAGGGGCTTCTTGCATCCAAGAATACACACACAAGCTTTTTCCTGGCTAAGAAGAAGCCTTGAAAATCAGCTGACGAGGATGTGCAGCCGTAAAGCAGCTAGCTTCCTAATGAGGCAACTGAGAGTTCTGAATTGGTCTTGGCCTCCACAAAGGACAGTGATCTCCAAAAATGCTGGTGTTAAACAGAAAACCTATGTGCTGCCCAGGTTTTTAATGAGCCAAGGCAACATAGGCAGGGGGTTCTGCCCTGAGCAACTTGGAGGGAACTGTGAGAAAACACAGCCTTCAGCTGCAGAAATAGGCCCATTCAGAAAGTGATCCTTGTAGGCAGAGCATTCCTGTTTTGTCTTTGAAACGCTGGAGGGAACGCACAGCTTTATTCAGAGTACTGGAAATGGAAACTCATAGGATGGAACTGGAACAGTCCTTGTGGCAGCCACGGGTGGACTTATTTATGGCCTTTGTGGCCAAATGGCTGTGTTAGCACAGTGGAACGGGGGTGCCATTTGACTGCTTCCGGCAAGCAACCATCCCTGCCTAAGCATCCATCCCCCCCACAACTGTTGCTTAAATGAGCAGTGGGGGGAAATGGTGGGAGGGACATAATCACCATCATTTCTGGCTAAATCCTGGCAGCGTCATCACAGATGGTCTAGGATTCGGCTGACTGGTACAATCCTAGAGTGTCAGTGACATCACTTCTGGGTTTTAGCCGGAAGTGATGTCAATGTGTCAACAGTATCCTTTTTAACATGTCCCACCCCTCATTCCCTGGGCTTCCTGGCATGCACCCAGCAACCCTACAGTGCTTGTAGTTTCTTCTGACCCTTCTCTGAGGTGACAGCTCTAAGGACTCTCGTGGTTTATAGGAGCTGCTATGATGAGCATTGTTTGCCAGACAAAAAGCTTTAGTTGCTGGGAACATATCAATCCCCACCTTTTTGTTATAACTGGAACTTAGGAAGTTCATCTTGGCTCTTCAGTAGACTGACCCCAGGCACTTGTGAAGGCCCTGAACGTGTTTATTTACATAGGATACAACTTGAGCCTAGAGGCCCTAACTCCAACTCCTGTCTTCTTCCCAGACACCCCCAGGAGACGAATGTCCTCACCTCTAACATTTAACTATTTTTTAGCTGTATCATCCTGCGGCACTCTTTACTACACTGAGAAAAACTACAGTATCTGCCTGTTTGCTTCACTGTTTAAGCTCCTAAAGAGCCCAGGACTGGGCTACAAGCTACATTCTCCTCTTTGACCTTTTCATCAGTTAAGACCATATATTGATGGCCAATTGTGTGTTTCCCCCAACTGTCAGAAGTGAGGTGACTGGTTACCAGATACGAATGAAAACTCTGTTCTGGGAAATTACTGGAGATTTTGGGGTAGGGCCTGTGGAAGTAGAAGCTGGGAAATAATTGCTCCTTGAATCTATGATAGAGGATAGAGCCCGTCCTCTGAAGCTGCCATTGTCTCCAGTGGAAAAGATCTCTGTCTTCTGGAGATCAGTTACAATTCCAGAACTCCAGATCCCACCTGGAGATTGGCAACCACAGTACTAGAGATGGGGCCTTTGCAATGGTAGCATCACCACAGTTATGGAATTCCCTTCCCATAGTCATTTGTCAGGTGCCTACTGAGTTTTAGGTGTCAAACAGTGTAGTTTATTCAGGTCTTTCATTAACTTGTTTACTCTGTTGATGGTAGCGATTTTTCTTACCTCTCCCTCTTTGCATCTGCGTTAATGCAATTTATTGTTACCTCTGTTATGATATGTAATTTTTCTTATGATTATTAGAATTATCAGATTGATTGCCAATATACTTGATTTAATGGGCTTGTATCCAGCAAACCTCATGGAAGGGGTCTTTCCCAATTCCCTCCCCTGCTGCAGACCTGCTCCCCTGAAATTTTGTTCAGTTGACTCTCAGAAAAAGAACGGGAGCAAAAGGGTCTTCTGGGGGGGATCGTTGAAATTGCCCTCTTCCAAAGACAAAAGAGCCCTTCCGTATCTGAAAGAAGAAAACGAAGAGATTGGATTTATACCCTGCCCTTCACTACCTGAAGGAGTCTCAGAGCGGCTGACAATCTCCTTTCCCTTCCCCTCCCTACAACAGACACCCTGTGAGGAAGGAGGGGCTGAGAAAGCTCTTTTGAGAACTGCTCTTGAGAGAACAGCTCTGAAAGGACTTATGACTGACCCAAGGTTCCACCAGCAGCTGCATGTGAAGGAGTGGGGAATCAAACCCAGTTCTTCCAGATTAGAGTCCACACTCCTAACCACTACACCAAACTGTCTCTCATGTGTTAAAACACAAGCCATTGTACTTTCTTTGTGTTAGGAAGCAAGCAGCTGAAAATCAGGTAGATATTGAATAAATATATAGATGAGTTGGCTGGGGAGCTGCTAGAAGGTATCAGAAGTCAGCTGTGCCCCTTTTTGTCAGGAATGTGATCTCTGGTCGATGTGGCTGAAACCAGTCCATTGGGTCCAGTTTCCAGATATCTTTCCCAGAGAACAGCAGGAAGCAATGGCTTACGAAACACAGTATGGAACAAAAAGAGCTTGATCGGATGCAGATTCTCCCATAATGACAAAAGAAGAGAAGCCTCTTTTGCACTGGACACTGGAGATTTTTCCTCTTGACTAGAATTGCACGTAATTGTTCTTTGTGGCTTCAGTTCCCTCCAAAATAGTTTCCAGTTGCCCTGGAACCTTTAAGAGCTCTCTCCTTATTACCGGCCTGCCAGGAAGGCATGTGTTTCATCTCAGACATGCAAGAATTGTGTCTTAAATCAGAGCCAGAGTTGAGCTATTAGCATAAAGTTCACACACTTTTGGCTCATACGAAGAGTTAGCTGGTGGAAGGAAGAACAAAACCAGGACGGTCGGGCTTGGGAGGGAGGCGAATTCCACACACCATTAGTGAAATCCCTCGGCAGCCCTCGGCTCCGTTAACGAATCCTTCCCAAGCTTTCTTGAATCTGAAAACTAAATCCATCCTGGCCTCTAATCTGTTCTGTGCCAATGACTTTGAAGCGATGATGGGTGAACTTCAGATGTTTGAGATGAAGACTCAGCCTTTGAGATTGTTATATACCTTATCTAGAATTACACGAAACATTGCCGAGGTATGATCTTAATGTAAACAGACAAGTCATCAGAGAAACCGCCCCTCCCTGGCTCACTTTGCAGCTGTTCTTCCCACCTCAGCCGCGAAGACTTATTTCTTGGGTTACTTCTTGTGACCAGTGGGAACAGAAAAATAGGCAGTGGAACAAGTAGGATTCCGAACAAGAACTGCCCAGCAGCCTGGAGGTCTGGTTGTACTCTTGTTGTCTTTTAGGACCAGCATAGTCAACAACAGCCTAGGACCAGGATATTTGAAAGAGATACCTTCTGTATGAGCTTGCCAGAGGTCATCATCAGAAATCTTTCTCTAGATACCTTTGGAGGCCAGGATTTTGGCTGTTGAGGATGGGGTCTTCACAGTTTGTTTGGGGTTTTTTGTCATCAAGTTGCAGCCAACTTATGGCAATCCCGTAGGGTTTTCAATGCAAGAGATGTTCATAGTGGGTTGCCATTGCCTGGTTAGTGACCCTGGACTTCCTTGGTGGTCTCCCATCCAAATACTGATAGGGTTGGCAGCTCCAGATTGTGAAATACCAGGAGATTTGGGGGTGGAGCCTGAAGAGGGCAGGGTTTGGAGAGGGGAGGGACCTCAGCAGGGTATATTTACATAGAATCCACCCTTAAAAGCAGCCATTTTCTCCAGAGGAACTGATCTCTGTCATCTGGAGATCAGCTTTAATCCCAGGAGACCTCCAGGTCCTACCTGGAGGCTGGCAACCCTAAAATACTGGTCAAGACTGACCCTGCTTAGCTTCTGAGATCTGATGAGATTGGGCTAGCCTGGGCTCTCCAGGTCAGGGCTTCTTCATGGTGGTCAGGCTGGAAACCTCTAGGTGGGACCTGAAGCTCTCCTAGAGTTACAACTGAAACCCAGACCTTTTTGTTGGAAGGCGAAATAGAAATAAACGAAGCTGTTGATATGCATTTGTTAGTTATTTTGCTGTTTTGCCCTCCATGGCCTTAAGGACGCCACGCTGTCTGTAACCAGGGCCAGGGCTTTCTTGGTGGCGGCTCCGTTCTGGTGGAATGAGCTCCCAGAAGAGATCAGGGCCCTGCAGGACCTTATGCAGTTCTGCAGGGCCTGCAAGATGGAGCTCTTCTACCAGGCTTTCAACTAGGAGCTGCCACCAATAGTTGAAAGGTGGAGAGCCCTGTCCCTGGGAGCCATCAACAGCAGTCTGTGCTATCCTCATAAAGGATTAGATCTATGGACCGATCACCAGATTACACTATTGACTGATAGCCACCATTGTCTAATAATAGGTCTACTTTTACTACTATTTAATGTTTATAGCACCTTTAATGGTAGAATGTTTTTAGATGGTTTTAAGATTGCTTAAATTGTTATTGATGAGTTTTATTCCTTTATGTAAGCTGCCCTGAGCTGACCTCGGCTGGGAGGGTGGGGTATAAATTTGATAGATAGATAGATAGATAGATAAATAATGTTTCTAGATTTGGGCCATGGCCCCAACCTTCAAACGAATAAACAAAAACATTTTTTGCAATTTTGAAAAAAACTTGCTTAAAAGGAGCAATTTTTTTTTAATGCCGCTGAAAATGTTTAGAAAAATCCACAAATGGTTTTCACTCAGTTTTAGGGGATCCCCACTGCAGGGAGGTGTGCAGGACACCTTATGAGGGTGGCGGTGACTGTCCATGCTCCTGACCGGCAGGTGAAATCACAGCACAATAAATGCAATCATGCTTAATTTGGGTTGCAGCTGTGAGGGTAGATTCTGGTTGGCGGTGAATTTTGGTCCTGGGGGGCATTCTCTCCTGCTCAGCTTCCAGGAAACCCGCGGAGACCCTTCTGCCTCTATTCCAGACACTAATGTTGACAGGCAACAGCAATAGATCCCTATAGAAACCTGCTCGCTGCTGCGGAGGAATGCGGACTGGGTGATGGAGGGCAGTGCTTACATAGCTGCTGTTCTCATGGAGACCTTACATCATTGCAAACTGCCCCAGACAGACTTTGACATTAACCAGAAGCCCAAAGCCTGGCCGCAGCAGATGCTTTTGGACTATGCTACCAGGAGGAGTCCTAAACTGAGCAACGCTCTGTGCTTCCGCCAAACCTGCCGACCCAAAATGGGACATGGAGAGGGTGACCGGTTCTTTCGAGGATCAGGGAAAGGAGGACTGCCTGAAAGCTCAAGAGTGGCATCTGTTCCAGCCAGGAGCAGGGCCATAGCCAGGGGCATTTTTTTCTTCAGGGGCATTTAAATAAGTTGGGGGGGGGGGTGCCTTAAGAGCACTTTGTTGGGAGTAAACTCCATTGAATAAAATGGGACTTACTTCTGAGTAGAGCCGCTTAGGATTGCTCTCGCCAAAAGTTCTTATTTTCTTATTCCCCCACCTTGGATGAAAACAGAACTTTTGCAGGTACCTTCCCTGCCCCAACCCTGTCCCCCCAACCCCCAATGAGTACACTGCACTGCAGCCTACCAGGTTCCAGCAAGCAGAGCGCCAAGAGAAAGACCTGGCAACAGAAGAAGAAGAAGAAGAAGAAGAAAAAGAAGAAGAGATTGGATTTACACCCTCCCCTTCGCTACCCAAAGGAGTCTCAGAGCAGCTTACAAACTCCTTTCCCTTCCCCACAACAGACACCCTGTGAGGTAGGTGGGGCTGAGAGAGCTCTGATAGAAACTGCTCTTTTTCAAGAACAGCTGTGCCAGAACGATGGCTTGCCCAAGGTCATCCAGCAGGTGCAAGTGGAGGAGTGGGGAATCAAACCCGGTTCTCCCAGATTAGACTTAACCACTACACCAAACTGGCTCTCAACTGGCTCTTAACAGTGATCCATGTGATGGTCTCCTCGAGATTGGACTACTGTAACACACCCTACATGGGGCTGCCCTTGTCGCAAATCCGGAAGCTGCAGCTAGTGCAAAATGCAGTGGCCAGGCTCTTGATGGGCTTCCCTATGCGGGAGCACATCCAGCCGGCGCTGAAGGCATTGCATTGGCTGCCGATAGCATACCCAATTTACTTCAAGGTGCTGGTTCTCACCTTTAAAGCCCTATATGGTTGGGGGCGATATACCTGAAGGACTGCCTTTCTACATATGTACCCCAGCGAGCACTGCGTTCAGGGTCCCAAAATCAACTGGCCCTCCCGGGTCCCAAAGACACCAGACTGGCTACAACCAGCCTTTTCAGTGGTGACTTCATACTGGCGGAACAACCTCCCAAAAGAGATTGGGGCCCTGTGGGACCTTCTACAGTTCTGCGGGCCTGCAAGACGGAGCTCTTCCAGCAGGCTTTTGGTTAAGGAGTCGCTATCACCACCACCACCACCACCATCAACAATACCACCAACAACAATTGATAAATACAGAGCCCTGTTCCCCGGCTCCACCATTTATAGCCTGTGCCTGCTGCATATATATGACAGAGATCAAGGAGCTGATGAGAAGGGCAGACCATAGAACATATCAACATGAATGTTGCCGCCATCTCTAAGTATTTATTTTACATGTAGCTAGCACTTTATGATACTGGATTGTTTTTAGATGGTTTTATATATGTTATAATTGTTTACTTATGTTTTATCCTTCTGTAAGCTGCCCTGAGCCTGCTCCAGTGAGGAGGGCAGAGTACAAATTGAATGAATGAATGGGGGGTGGGGGGAAGAGGCCAGGATTACTGCAGGCAGGGCAGGATGGCAGCTTGGTGCTGCACCAAATAAAAGAAAGAGAAAGAGGCAAGAGACTGCATGGGAGTGGAGGGGGGGGGGCTGGCTGGTGAGGGCAGGGCAGGGCAATAGTGCCACACAGCCACAGCATTAAAAATAAAATTTAAAAGGTTTTGAACCAGCTGGATGGGAAGTCGGGAGGCCTGGGAAGTATGTCGGGGGGCGTGGCCCCGATATGCCCCACTGTAGCTACAGGCCTGGCCAGGGGCAGAGATGGACCGAACTTTGGGGCTCTTCTACAAACAACTTGGGCCACACTTTTATATTAGTCTGCAATGCAAAATGGTCGCCCTCTTTGCCATGTGTTTTCAAAACAGGCCTTCAGGATTCACTTCCCAGTTCCACAGAACAACACAGATGGGGAGAATGTGCGCTTGGAATTGGGCGGTAGTAGTGGAAGCAGAGTCCCTAAAGCTTTAGAGTCCCTAAAGCTTAGCTGGATTTTGAAGTCCTGCAAAAGAATCAGCCTCGCAAAGAATCTGATTCTCTCACTGTGTCTGTTAAGATTTATCCAAAAATCGTTTCCCGTGTCTTATCTCTGCCACTGAGATGCCCTACTCTGTTGGATTTTGCCAGAACTGCCCTTCTAGATTTCATCAGAAGGGGTAGATGACATAGCAGAGGCTGAGCTTTTCAGTGTCCGGAGTGCGAAGAGGATCCCTGGTGGATGAACGACTCTCCGCTAACTCGGTGGGAAGGAAATGATAAACATGGCAAAGCGCTGCTGGCTTGTCGCTGTGTAAACTCCAGCCGACACAGTTTACTTAGCTGTCAGAAGGCCCTTAAGCTTGCCACAGAACAGAGCACTATCCAAAATGCAAGCATCAATGCATAATCACAAGCGCCAGCTTTTCCCTAGTCTAGGACTGTCTGCCCTGAATTGGATGCCCTAGGGTAGCCTGGTCTCATCACATCTCAGAAGCTAAGCAGGGTCAGCCCTGGTTAGTGCTTGGATGGGAGACTACCGAGGAAGTCGAGGGTTGCTGTGCAGAGGCAGGCAGAGGCAACCTATCTTTACTCATCCCTTGCCTTGAAAAACCTAGGCAGTTGCTGTAAGTCAGCTGTGATTTATTTATAGTCTGACTTTCTCACGGGGAGTCAAGGTGGGTAACACATAGTAAGTCAGTGCAGTCAACAAAATGGGATATCCAACAATCAGTACATTAGAATTTTAGGACTCTGGAACCACCAGAAAGAACAGAAGCATAGCATAAGTATTAACACGACACGTTAAGGCGTACAGAAATTACGCAACAGGATCCTACTTACAATAAGCTATACACAGCAGTATAGACTAGGGGTGTGCAGGGGGGAGAAACCATTTTTTTCCAGATTTGGGTATAATAAAGCTGATTTTTTTGGGGGGGGGATCCCAAAAAAACTTGAATACCAATACCAGTATAGTACTGGTACCCGAATTTTTTTGGCTCAATTATATCCTATGGGGCCATTGTAGTCAATGGCAAAAATCTTCTGACAAATATTCAGGGGGCTGGGGGAGGGGGATTGAGGTAGAGGCACCAAATTTGTACTGTAGCTGCTGGAGCCTCTCCTTAAAAAAACCCCCAAGTTTGGAAAAGACTGGGCCAGGGGGTCCAATTCTAGGGGCATCCAAAGAAAGAGCCCCGATTCTCCATTGTTTCCTATGGGGATGGGGAAAAGGCAGGCAGAAGTGTCTCCCCGAGAATCTCTCTGCAAGAAAGTGAGTGAGGTCTGGTGGTGTGAGGGGACATGTCTGCCAGGCCACCAGCAGAACCAGTGCAGTGTGCCCCCCCAGAACCAGTGCCACTGTGGCAGTCAGTGCCCAAACCCAACAAGACTCAGGTCAAATCAGAGGATCTCTGGTCCCTCTTCCCCCTCCCTCCTGGAAAGGAGAGCAAAAGGTGGGCAAGAGGCAAAAATGGCAGGAAAAACAAGGTGAGTGGAGCCCTTTAAACTTTAAAGCCTCCCAGAGCATGAATTCAGTATTCCCGAAAAAAGCCAGAATAAAGCTGAAAAATTTCGGGTTTCATTTTTTGGCAGCCGAATCAGCTCAGGGAAGCTGATTCAGTATCCCGAAAACCCGAAAAATACCAAAAAGGTTTTTTCGGGTTTTCCCCCCCGCGGGTCAGCTTTACGAATGCACACCACTAGTGCAGACCACAGTCCCAATCATTTATCCAAGTATGTTTGTAAACCATTTTGTACAGTGCAACCCCATTATCTGTGCAGAAAAACCGTCTTTGAATAATTCAGTTTATGGCACTTTCCACCAAACTGGCTCTTAACCCTCTGGGCTGCAGGGAACCAAAGTGAGCAATGCTGTGCTTCAGTTCTTGTTTTTACTGGGATGTTCAGAATGAGAGTAGACCAGTCCCCGAATTGGCTTCCTCCAGTCTTAGGCCTCTTCTTTCAACTTTCTCCAGCTTCCTTATCTGACAAAGGGAGCTTTAGCTCTCACATTTCTGTGTGTGTGTGTGTGTGTGAGAGAGAGTATATGTGCACTTGGAAGTCATGGCAACCTCTGGTGACTGTCCCCTACAGGGGGCATGGAGGTTATTCAGGGAGGTGTCTGAATAAAGCCTGCCCCCTCCTCCAAGCTCTGGTAGTCCAAGGAGGTCTCTCATCAAAATACCTGCCAGAGTTCACCTGTAAGGAATAGCCATCATTAAGCCTTTATGTTATTTAGGTTTATCACTTTCCTTAGGCTGTAGGTTTTGGCAGGCCCCGGCCCAGCCTCTTAACAGCAATGTGCTTGTGTTAACGACATTCACCTGTGGCTTTTGGCTGTTAAAAGAATTGTCCTTGGGAGTCTCCCTAGGTTGTTTCAACCTACCAGTGCCAATTAGCTAAGCGTGGTCTGATTGACTAATGAGTTCATGGGCTGAGGGAAGGACATCTGAAAACATGTCTCACTTGGAGAGCAGGAGGACGGCGATTCAGTCAAAGGTGAGAAGTGGCCATGTCTTCTCCCCACGACACAGACTGTCTGGCATGGGATGGACTTTCTCTCTCAAGCCCGTGAGCAAGAACTACGCGATGGACCTGCATCCTACAAGCTAGCCAGCAAGCTTTTAATGTATAGTAAGATAGCTTTTAGCCAGACGTAGTTCAGTATTATTCTTTCTTCTATTTGCTATTGCATGTGCCTTAAGAGTGGTTCCTGCCTGGCATACACCCTTTGTAACTTGAGCAGTTTCCTCAGAGGAGAACCTGGGAAGCTGAAAGCCTCTGGTAAAAGGTCTAGAAGCGTTAAGGCTCCTGGCTGGCCCAGGTGGCTGGGATTTAAGTGCCTGGGAGAAGGTGTAGGGCTCTCAAAGACCTTATACCACCCTGCTTAACTTCTGAGATTTGGTGAGATCGGGCTTGCCTGGGCTATCCAAATCAGGGCAGAGCTTTGACTCCTGAAAGCTCATAGCCCTCCAAATATTGTTGGTCTCTAAGGTGCAACTGGGCTATAATCTACCTGTTCCTCCAATCCCAGTGGCTCTTCTGTCAACAGAACAGCAATATAAGTTGGAGAAAGGCTCCTTATGATTGGTGGGAGGCTTCAGGCTTGAGCCAAAAGGAAAGGTATACACAAACTTTGCTCAGTGGAGTAGTCGGATCAGGGGTAGGGTCCACCCCAATAGTGTGAATAGTGCATCTTGACTTCCTTCTTCCTAAGGGCTATACATCTTTCAGTGTTCCAGGAACCAAAGCAGGGGGGTAGCCAGGTTCTATCCTGCTTCAAGTGTCTTTCTGCAGTAGGCTGGATGTCAGCCATCATGGTGGCACAGACTGTTCTAAGTTCTCATAAAGTGGAGGGAGGAAGGGCGACAAAGCGATGCTTTATTTAATGTGTATTTTGCAGAGCTTGCTGCCCCAGGAGACAACAGTGGCTGCCAGCTTAAACAAGGGTTGTAGGAAACCAGCCCTGCTGCTAAGAAGTCCCCCCTCTGACTGCCAGGCCAAACCTGGTAACCCTAGCTGGGGGGGGGGGGGGTCATTGATCTGATCCCATAAGGGTCTTCCTGCATTCCTACATGAGGTTCAGTTTAATGTACAGCGGGTTAGGGTGGATGTGTGTACTGAGCCCCTCCCCTCTCTGCACTGTGCCTCAATTTGCCCTTCACCACCTGTTTCTCCCTTGATGGATCTCGGAGAGTAGAAGTCAGAGCAACCCGGGGGGGGGGGGAAATAGCTTGGGGAGGAGAGTTGCCAACATCGGGTTTGGAAATACCTGGAGATATGGAGGAGGGGCAGGGTTTGGGGAAGGGAGGGACCTCGGCAGGATACGTTGCCATAAAGTCTACTGTCCAAAGAAGCCGTCTTCTCCAGGTGAAATGATCACTTTCAGCTGGAGATCAGTTGTGGTTCTGGGAGATCTCCAGGACCCGCCTGGAGGTTCACAACCCCAGGGAGGATATATCTATTGTTCTAGCCACATATTTCATTTATACCCCCCTTTCTCCCCAACGGAGAGCCAAAGTGGCTTACCTCATTCTGCGTTCCTCAGTTTTATCCTCACAACAACCATGTGAGGTAGGTTAGGCTAACGGTGTGTGACTGGCCCAAGGTCACCCATTAAACATCCAAGGCAGACTGGGAATTTGAGCCCAGGTCTCTGAGACAAGAACATAAGAGAAGCCAATGTTGGATCAGGCCAGTGGTCCATCCAACCCAACACTCTGTCACACAGTGGCCAAAAACACCAGGTGCCCTCAGGAGGTCCAGTAGTGGGGTCAGGACTCTAGAAGCCCTCCCACTGTTGCCCCCCCAAAGCACCAAGAATACAGAGCATCACTTGTCCCAGACAGAGAGTTCCTATCTATACTTTGTGGCTAATAGCCACTGATGGACAGATCCTAGTCTGACACTCAAACTATTACACTATGTTGGCTCTTAGTATTTCCCTTCTGCCCACCCATGATTATACCCAATGTACAGGCATTTGGAACACCCTGCCTTCCAACACTGCAAGTGCTGAATCTTCAACGCTCTGCAAGAAGTCTCCTGACTTCCATGCCTGGAGAGCCAGTTTGGTGTAATGGTTAAGAGCAAGGACTCTAATCCGGGAGAACCAGGTTTGATTCCCCACTCTGCCACATGCAGCTGCTGGTGTGACCTTGGGTCAGTCACAAGTTCTTTCAGAGCTGTTCTCTCATGGGCAGTTCTTGAGAGCTCTCTCAGCCCCACCTTCCTCAAATGGGTGTCTCTTGTAGGGAAGGGAAAGGGTTTGTAAGCCACTCCGAGACTCCTTTGGGTAGTGAAAGGAGGGGTATAAATTCAATCTCTTCTCTTCTTCTTTCTATCCCAATTTACTGTTTACTTAGATTTCAAAATCCTCTCCCCCCACAGTTACATTAAGCACCCCTTTGTCCCCCAAAGCAAACTAAAATCCAGAGTTCCAAACAGGTGCAGCTTGACAATATTATCCATTTTCACGTGGCAAAGGGGCTGTGTCCATCCGCACAGAGGTTTGTGGTTGCCTTTGCTCAGCTGTCTAGTTTTGGGGAAGGGAAAATGCGAGGATTCCAATTTATACTCCCAAGATGCTTTCCGAGCTCTTCTCAGCCTTGAATAGTGGGAGCCTGGAGGGAGAATGAAACATACAGAAAATCTTCTTTGCAAAAAACAAAACAAAACAAAAAAGCCCACCCACAAAACCCCCTAAACCTAAAGGAGGGTCGAGGGGAGAAACTGTTCCTCCGCTGCCAAATTGGCTACATCGACCCAGTTTTGCTTGGCCTTATACTCTGGTTTGATAAACTCCAAAAGGTTTTTTTCCCCTCCCAAGACCCACTTGATTTACCCCATCAGGCTTCCTCTTCTGCCTTTCAGAGCCAAGGGGCTGGAAAGGGGGGGGGGGGGAGAGCCCTCTCGGAGGAACAACAAGAGTAGAGAAAGAAGCGCCCAAGGCTTTTTACTATGAATTTTTGATGAACAGAAGGAGAAACTGCCCCCTTCGAGTAGAACTGGGTGCAATGTCAATAGTGTTGGTTTAAGTAATTTAGCATGGTTCAGTGGCTCTCTGAGAGCGTCTTGTATTCAGTCTGGGCCTCTCTAACAAGCCTCTTTTGCTCCGGGCTCCCGCACGCCAAAGCCCTTAACAATAGTGGCTTTCAGGGGGCTGCCGTCTATGGAGCGCTTGTCTTTCTGTAGCCTAACCCTGCCGAGTCCGCCGAAGCAGGAGTGCAGCTTGCAGCCGGCCCTTTCCTCGCCCTCTCCCGCTTGGCGGTGGCAAAAACTAATGGCCCTTTTAAGAGAGGACAGGTCAAGTTTACTCCCAGACAGGGGCTCCCCTCCCTCCCTCTTTCCTCCACACACACAGGGCTTCGCTTCTGGCTTAATTGTCACTGGAAATGAACTTGCAGCCAGCCTGCACCAGGGTGGCCTTCAGGAGAGCAGAAAGAAACCCAGCCTTTCACTCTTGCTTGGAAAGCAAGTGCACCGGCTTGCCAATGTTCCAGATGCTAATGTAAGCTAAATGCACAGTCACTTGCGCATGGAGGGGGGGGGGGTTGGTGCTTCTCGAAGATGACCTTGTTGTGCAAAGTCCCCTCTGAATGCTAGAAACAACTCGAGGCAGCTGGGTGCGGAACTGGATCTGCATGCAGCTGGTGGAGTTTCAAGTAGGGATGCCAGCCTCCAGGTGGGACCTGGGGATCCCCCGGAATTACAGCTCATCTCCAGACTACGGAGATCAGTTCCCCGGGAGGAAATGGATGCTTTGGAGGGTGAACTCTATGGCATCGTACTCTTTCCAGGCTCCCTCCTGAAATTTCCAGGATCTTGGATCTGGCAACCCTCCCTTCCCATTCCCTGCTGGGGGCTAGTGGGGACTTGGCAACCCAAGTTTCAAGCCTTGCTGGATCAGGCCAAAGGTCCAATAATAGAGATCCAGCACTAGCCAAGCAGATGCCTGTAGACTTTTACAAGCAGGGAATTATTGCTGCTGTCCACCACTGTCCTAAGGTTGCCATCCTCCAGGTGGTAATACAAGACTAAGGACCACGGTGTATAGAAGGTACTATATCCACTAAGAAAAACTGCCATCGTGTATGTATACAATATTGTTATTAAAGTTATTTTGAAATTTCACATCAGTACATTTGTATTATTTTTTAAGTTGTTGCATACATCTCAATGTATATTTATCCAAAATTCTAATGCATATCTTCATCGAGAGATTTAGAACACTGATGCCTGCTTTTGCACAGATTGTCGGCTGAGGCTGCTATGTACCTTGCCTGAAGACTGACTTTGTGACTCTGAGGAAGATCTAATGAAACACACTTTAAATCCGGATGCATATTGGTCGCCGCTTTTGCGTTCTCCACTCACACGGAATGTTTTTCTTCATGTAGAAGTGCTTCTCACCACAATTGCACTTGTGTGGGATCACACCTGTCCTGATTAATGGATTTATGAAGTGGAGACTGGCAACCCTAAGGTGAGGGCTGGAATAGGGTCACCAGCCTCCAGGTGGGGCCTGGAGATCTCCCGCTTTTACAACTGATCTCCAGCTGACAGAGATCAGCTCCCCTGAAGAAAACGGATGCCTTGAAGTGTGGACTGTATGGCATCGTACCATGCTGAGGCCCCTCCCCTCCCCAAACCCCACCCTCTCCCAGATCCATTCCCAAAGTCTCCAGGTATTTTCCAACCCAGACCTGGCAACCCTAGGCTGGAGATCTTCCAGAATTACAACTGATCTCCAGACCACAAAGATCAGTTCCCCTGGAGAAAATGGCTGCTTTGGAGGGTGGACTTGCTATGACATTATACACTGCCGAGGGCCTTCTGCTACCCAAACTCTCTCCTCTCCAGGTTCCACCCCCAACCTCCAGGAATTTCTTCACCCTTAGTTGGCAACCCCAAGTCCACCCCTCATTTGGAACCACTCAAGCGGAGCCAGTTCGGCCTCTGGACAGCTGCTCTGGTTGCTTTCTCTCCCTTCAGCCTGCACGTGATGATGAATCTTGGGGAAAGCGGGCAATTAGGCCGCAGACAAAAGCCAGGCATGTTTTGGGACTAAATTATTTGCTGAGAAAAACCAATCAGGATTTCAAACTAATGAGAGACTTTCCCTCCCCTTTGGCAGCCGGCATGGCTGCTTTGTCAGCGACCCTTTGACCTGCCGAACTCCTGAAGACTCCAAGATGCCCTTCCCTTGGAATTTCAACCAGCTCGGCCTGAAACCATTAAGGAAATTTTCCAGCTCAACTCAGGGAGCACCTGCCAACAATTAGAACCTATCTTTCCTTCATTCCTCGCCATCCATCTCTTCCTTCAGGATTGTTTCTGCTTTCATCTTGAAAGTGTAAATAAGGGTGGTGAAAGGTACAGAGCAATGAGTTTTTGGTCTTTATCAGCTTTATTACAGTTGTGTTTGAAATTTTTGAGGCTGAAATTCCATGGGACCAAGTCTTTCAGTGATTTGTACACTAACCGGCATCTTGGGATTGAATCTGCCATATTTATCAGTATGCAACAGCTTGGATTATCAAGTGGCAGTCTGGGGACCTTCTTTGCCTTTGTTGCTTTCTTTCTTTAAAGATTTATACCCCACTTTCCTCCCCAATGGCAACCCAAAGCAGCTTACAAGTCGACCTCCCCTCCTCCACTTTATCCTCAAGGTAACAGCCCTGTGAGGGACATGTGAACACACGCATGAAGCTGCCTTGTACTGAATCAGACTCTTGGTTCCTCAAAGTCAGTCTTGTCTGCTCAGACTGGCAGAAGCTCTCCAGGGTTTCAGGCAGAGCTCTTTCTCATCACCTACTATGTAGTCCTTTCTACTGGAGATGCCAGGGATTGAACCTGGGACTTTCTGCATGCCAAGGAGATGCTCTACCACTGAGCCATGGCCCCTCCCTGGAGGTAGGCTAGAATGAGAGAGTGGCTGGCCCAAGGGATCACCCAGCAAGCTTCCAAGCCAGTGTGGGGATTCAAACGTAGGACTCCCAAAGCTTAGTCTAGCACTCTGTCCACAATATTACTCTCTTACCTCGAGTTAGCTGCAGCTTTATGGCATTCCTCTTGGGGAGGAGCAAAGTTGGCAGCTGCCCCCTTTGCTGAGTCGGTGTCCTCTGAAGAGCCACTCTATGAGCTTTCAGAGCTTTCCAAGTCATGTATGATGCCTTCTTCCTCGTCTTCTTCCTCTGCTGTCTTCTTTTCTTTTGTTAGTCTTTGTTGCAAATCCAGAAAAATCTCTGCACTTTTGGGAGAGGTGATCTTTTCTTTTTTCTCCTTATAGTTGAATACCAAACCCTCTGGAAAAATCCATTTATAAGGGGTGGAGTTCTTTTGCGGGAATTTTGTCAAGTTTTTATATTGCTTCCTTCTTTTTCTTATCTCAAATGGAATGTCTTTCAAGACCCTGATTTTCACATCTTTGATTTTTAGGATTGTCCCGTTAGTGGCCTTGAGTACCATGTCTCTTGTTGTTCTCTTAGAGAATTTCACCACAATTTTTCCAGGCAGTCCAAAGGGAACCTGCTAAACCAAAAAGAAGAGGGAGGAGGGGGAAATAGCTTTGTATAACTTGAAAGTTTAAGAAATTTATTTTGCCACATGCTTGAAGCTACATATGCATAGCCAGTACCATTTGAAACTTATTATCACGTTTCAGTATTTTGTATTTTTCTATATGGGGAATTTCATTCATATATATATTTAAAATGATTTATATTCTTTGCTTTAATTGGGGATAGTTTTGTAAGTGTAGAGATAAGTTTTTTTAGTTTGTAGAAAATTAATTAAAATTATTAAAAAAAAGAAAGTGTGGAGGGGCTACTCATTAAATTTGCAGATGACACCAAATTGGGAGCAGCAGCAAAAACACCGCGTGTAAACCTGTTTTTGGAGCCAAAGCTTCACTTAAGATTTCTTTCAAATTCTCCGGCTTTTGTCCTGGGACACCTTGAAATCTTAGAACATAAGACGCTTTTTCCATTTGCAGCCTCAAAAGTTGGTCCCTGTCAGTTGCTCTTTCTTTCTCCACTACTTTTAGTCTTGTGGTTCAGTATTTTTGTTTTGGTTTCAGCTGATTTTGCTGATTTAACCATTTCTTCTATTTTAGCATTGGATTCTTTAATCTCTTTCTGGAGTGCATCAATACTTTGGTTCATTGTAGTCATCTGATCCAATAGAGGGCGCACTGCTGACAACATGTTTGGAAAGTCTATGGCAGTTTCCTGTTTTGGAACAGGAACAGAAGGAGCTGTAGCTTTTGGAGGGGGTTTCCCTCTGGGTGCCATTTTTTCTAAAATCTAAATCTGCACATCAGGGGCACCTAGGGGGCAGAGAGATTTTCCTGCACACTTGGGGGACTCTCCAGGTGTGCAGAAAAATCTTAAAAGTTTAAAAAATCCCCCCAAAAGTAAAGCAGGCCAGCAGCGAAGAGCTGCTGAGGCCTTGCCGCCAGTGCTGGGGGGGGGGAGATTGGCGGTCCTGGTGGCTCAGAGCCACTCAGGCCTCGCTGCCGGTGCCCGGGGAGGGGGAGATCGGTAGGCCAAACCCTTTTGTTCCTTTTCCCTCAAGATGCTAAATTTGCAACCTCAGGAGCCTGCAAATTAAAGGGATCTTTCTTGCTTCACTTTGGGCCTTCTTTGCTTAAAAACTTTTATTGGTTTTATATCTACTTATTGTCAGTAACTTCTGAGCCTATTAGTTTAGTAAACAATACTACAAATTATTTGCTGGGAATAGTGAGTTCCCCTAATAAAACTACAGTTCCCAGGGTACCCTGGGCTCAGAGGGTAACTATGAAGGCGGTTTAAGTCTGCAGTTCAGAAATGCCTTCTGCATAATTTATTCCAGCTGTCGAAATGTGTGTGTCTGTCTTGTTCCAGAAGGTGCTTTTACCCCTTTCTGCCAGACTGTAGATCCTCTTAGCTTCTGAATCCACATTGTTTGTCCTAAGTTTATCTGGGATTTTTCTAGTGGACTGAAAGCCAAATCCTACATACATGTTCCCTTGCTTGGGAAAAGGGGAGAACAGAATCACGAAAGACTATTAACACATGTAGGATATTATCACGAACCGTTCCCTCATTAATAAAAATAAAATAAACAAAGCATTTTTTTAAAAAAAGGAGGGGGGGAATGAACCATCCCAAAGATAACAATATAAATAGCTTCACTTAACACTAATCTGCAAATCCATTTTACAGATGTTTGGCATTTTGGTGGATGATTTTTAAGAAGCTTGTGAGAATTTACAATTGGGGGGGGGGGGGAAACACAAAAGCTTGTAGGGAACAGCTGGGGAGCAGGTGAGAATGGGGGCTTGCCAGCGCTTGGAAAGCCATAAAACTCCCAGCGGGGGAAAAGCTGCTGAGCTTCGCACTTGTTCTTTGAGAATTCTCATGCCGCTAGGATACATGTGGAGGCTGGGAAGGCCATGATCAAATCTCTCTCCCCCCCCCCCCCCTTGTTCCTCTTGGCTGGGCTAAGGAATTTTGGCAGCCGGTTGGAAAATTGGCCCTCCCTGCCTAGAGGAACTCATCCGAGTGGCCTCTTGCTGCACACAGAGCTAATATGGCACATATTTAGAGTTGCCAATGAGGCAGGAGAAAAAGTTAACCTGGCCCGCCACTGTGAGGGTTGCCAGATCACCAGGAGAAAAATGTCCCATCCCTTGAATAGAGGCTTCGTGTGTGCAAATGGGCAACTGAAGCACAATTTCCCAGGATCCCCTTTCTGATCACCTCTTGGAACAAGGCCATAATATCTTATGCTGTAAAGACCATATACACTAACAGTGCTGTAGACAGGGCTATTTTGGGGCAGGAATGCACAGGAACGGAGTTCCGGCTGGATCCTGAGTTGGCCACACCTACAACCAAAACCTCTGGCATGTGTGGCTACAGAGCACGCAGCCCTCCCCATGTTACACACAAGAGGGAAAGGCAGCATGTTAAAATGCTGTCTTTCCCTCTGGGGAGCCCCTGGGGATTTCCCTGTCAATTTCACTCCTGCCAGTCAGTTGAGAGTGAAATTGACAAGGAAAAGCCTCTTTCTGCCTTCCCTTCTCTAGCTGACATGTGGCAGCCGGAAAAGGGTAGGCAGGGAACCCAGGCACCTTGAAAAGGCCTTTCTTTCCCAACCCCCAACTAATATGCTAATGAGATGTGCTGTCAGAGATGTTGCCTACTATGCTAATGAGTTTCTGCCATTGGGTGTGGCCTGTCATGCTAATGAGTTCCTGCTGGGCTTTTTCTACGAAAAAAGCCCTGGCTGTAGAAATCAATCATAAAAATGCACACAAATACTGAATGCTGGCATGCGAGATTGCCCACAGGCAAGGAGAAAAATGGCCTGTCCCAGTAAGAGAGGCTTAATGACGGGTTGCCAGCCTCCAGGTGGTAGCTGGAGATTTCCTGTTATTAATAACAGATTTCCTGTTATTACAACTGATCTCCAGGCTACAGAGGTTAGTTCTCCTGGAGAAAATGGCTGCTTTGGAAAGTGGACTCAAAGGCATTATACTCCCCTGAAGTCCCCCTCCTCCCCAAACCCTGCCCTCCTCAGGCTGCACCCCCAAAATCTCCAGGTATTTCCCAACCAAGAGCTGGCAACCCTAACTTAATGTCTCACAATGGGCAACTGAAGCTTTTCATGGCAATGGAGGCAAATAACACCAACTAGTAAATAAAATCCCATTAAGTCTCTATTAAAGTGGGATGGCATTTTTTTTCTCCAGATAGTTGGCAACCCTTCCTGTGCTGTCATCCACTCCTAACAAAGGCTCCTTGCCAGGGTTCCCTGGCCTGGGAACCACTTAGAGACCAGGTGGGGTAGGGATGGAGGGGGGTGGCCGTCAGCAACCGTGTAGCATCACTTCCAGGTTTACCCAGAAGTGCCATTGCGACTCTCTAGGAATTGCCAGAAGCTCCATGATCTTATGGTCAGCAATTCCTAAAGAGGACTGGGTTTCCCTGCAAGTGATGCCAGTCCTCTCTAGCAATCACCAAATTTCCAGCACTTTATAGAGAGTCTGACTCATGACGTCACCTCTGGAAGATCCCGGAAGTGATTTCACATTAACACCATTGCCAATGGTCATTCAGTTTTTTCCCTTTCTTCTAATGGCTTCTGGAGTGTTGGCAGTTGGGTGGGAGTAGGGTTGCCAAGTCCCTCCTGGCAACTGGCAGGGGGTGGGGGAAGACTTACCTGGAGAGTGAGGGAGCCCCAGCCGACATCGCAGTAACATGTCTACATCACTTCTGATGTGACTCAGAAGTGACATCATCACACAATGATGTCAGGGCAACACTCTGGTATCTGGGCAAAAACTCTATGGTAAATTGGGCTTCTACCATAGAGTTCTTGCCCAAATACCGGAGTGTCGACCCGACATTGCCACTTACAGGTCATGTTGGAAGTGACATAGACATGTCACTGCAACTGTGACTGAGCCTTGCTCTTTTTCCAGGTAAATTGCCCCCCGTTGGCTGGTGGGGCAATGGGGCCTGGCAGCGGTTGACCCCTGCCTTCACCGGGGTGGTCTGACAACCCTAGGTGGGATTAGGCTTGTCAGCTCTGAGCTGGGAAATTTTGGCAAAGAAAAGATATGCAGTAAAGTGGAGCACAAGCTGTTTAAAGAATGAAGACAGTTTATTAAGAAGAGAACAAACTTTGTAAGAAAGAGGAGACAGAAAGAGAAGTCCAACTGTCTAACTAGCTAGAATAGAATCAGTAGCAGAGCTCAGCAGGAGTGGGAAAGAGCCCTAACTGAGCCAATCAGGAGACTATTTGAAAATAGTAGGGACTCCCTAAGCTCACTATGCTAATTGTCCCCTCTGCTGCCCCCTGAAGGATGCTCTTGTCATTTTCTTTATCTATGTATGATAGACCTTGCATATTCCAACAGGAAATATCTGGAGATTTGGGGGGTGGAGCCTGAGGAAGGTGGGCTTTAGGGAGGGGAGGAACCTCAGTGAGGTATACTGCCATTGAGTCCACCTTCCAAAGCAGTCATTTTATCCAGGTGAACTGAACTGTAGCCTGGAGATCAGATGTAATCCGAGGAGATCTCCAGCCACCAACTGGAGACTGGTAACTCTAGGCAGGAGATTTCCCATCCCCCACTGGGCACATGGCATCCCTCCTCCTTGTCCTTTAGTTGCTCAGGCCGCTTCAAAGTGAGGGGAGCGCTCTCCCCTTTATTGCTGACCCAGCAGCCTTAATGGCCACCCAGTATGCAAAACAACACCAGGCAAAGGCTTTGCCCAACATTTTATCTTCTCCAGGAGAAAAAAAAAAAGCGTCCAGCAGCTACATTTCTACATGTCAGTGTTGTTCAAGGCAGAGGAGCAAGGCTCATAAAAAGCTGGCAAGAGGACTTTTGAGTCTTGGGGTCCAGTTAAGCCCTGACAGGTCTCCAGGAAAGATGCTTCAACCTGTCTCCCCTTAGTCCAGGCAGGAGTATATACTTGAAGATACTGGAGACTTTTAGCATGGCAAAAAAAAAACGGCATTATAAAGCTGATCCTCGGGTAGGGGCCATTTAGCACAATATTTGTCTTGCCCGTGCATGGCGGAAAAGCTGACTGTTTAATTCCTGAGCTGCCAGCCGTGTCTCCCACTCAGCTCGTAAAATATATTCACACCAAAGGAAAACAGGCCCTTCCCAGTCAAAGGCTGCTCTTCCTGCTGTGTCTTTAGGCTTTAATTTCTATTCCCACAGTATGTCATGGAACGGTAAGGGCGAAGAGGTCTCCAAAGGTCACGTAGCCTACCTCCCTATGCTGCAACGCCATCTTTCCCATGCTTTGTAACTTTGTCCACTGGTGCCTCCGATTCCTCATTTTGCCCTTCTTTCAAACTCAGTTCTCTCCACCAGTTTGGTAGAGCTGGTTTGTTGTAGTAGTCAAGTGCTTGGACTCTAATCTGGGAGAACCGGGTTTGATTCCCCACTCCTCCACATGCAGCTGCTGGTGTGACCTTGGGTCAGTCACAAGTTCTTTCAGAGCTGGTCTCTTAAGGGCAGTTCTGGAAAGAGCTCTCTCAGCCCCACCTACCTCACAAGGTGTCTGTTATGGGGAGGGAAAGGGAAAGGAGTTTGTAAACCACTCTGAGACTCCAAGTGAAGGGCGGGGTACAAATACAATCTCCTCCTTGTCGTCATCTACTAAGGGCTCTTGAACTCTTCCTCTTTCCAGTGTGGATCTGTCTGCCTTCAGTCTGTTCTTTATCTATTTGCCTCTCTTCTGCCAGCCACCAAGTGCTGTATATCTTCCCATCTACAACTGTCCCTGTCCCTCAGACCCCTGACCCTCCTCCACTAATCTTATCCTCAGTAGAGTTGCCAGGACTTCCTTTGCTTAGAGTGGGGGACTTTGGGGGGCGTTCCAGAGGTTGTGTGATGTCCCTGACATGATGACATCACCCAGAAGTGATGTCATTGCACTGGGGATGTCACGCAGGGGTCGCTCTGGTATTTGGGCAAACTCTATGGCTTTTTTGGCCTCAAAACCATAGAGTTTGCCCAAACACCAGAGCGTCCCTGTGTGACACCCCCAATACAATGACAACACTTCCAGGTGACGTCATTGTGTTGGGCACGTCGCATGGTGATGTTCTTGTTTAGGGATCGGGCTTCCCCCACTGGCCAATTGGCTGGCAGCGGGCTGAAGCCTTGAGAATCAGGGGTTTCCCCAGTGCTGCAGGGGGAATGGCAACCCTAATCCTCAGTCATTTTCATTGATTCACTGCTGTTTGATACTATTCCCTAGGCTTGGCAGTTCTGGGTTGTGAAATTCCTGGAGATTTTGGAAGCCGAGCATGGGGAGGGCAGGACTTGGGGAGGGGAGGGACCTCAGTGGCATATAATGCTCTAGAGTCGTCCAGAGCCATTTTCTCTAGGAGAACTGATCTTTGTAGTCTAGAGTTAAGTTGTAACTCTGAGAGATCTCCAGGCCCCACCTGAAGCTTGGCAACCCTATAATTCCCTCATCTGCTGCTTCTCAGTACCATTTTCTTTCTGTTTGCCCTCACTTTCCTTGCCCTCATTTACCATGTAATCCTATTTGCTGGGTTGACCCACGTAATATTTGTTTATGAGCATCCATGATAGTCATCCAGTCAGGTATAGCCCCGCAACATAATTGACAGAATGACAAGGATTACCACAGCCTGAAGGATTAAAGGGCGGCATGAGCTAATGAGGGCAAGGGCACTGAAGGAGGAGAGAAAAGGGTGCCAGGAAGCACCTCATCAACAATATACAGCTGTATCCCTCAAGTGCTAAATTTTGCGGGGGGGGGAGGGGAGAGGAGAGATGCTTAAAAACAAACAGAAGCGTAATAAGCAGTTTCAGCTTAGTTCCTAGAAAAAGTTCTCAGGTAAAACTTCTACCCAGCCTAAAGATGGTTAGTTGAATTTATGAGGATGAGGGAAAACAAATGTGCCCATTGAGAACTGGAGCTTTCAGGAAGAATATCTGGCAGGTGTCTTGCATTCTGCTCATAAATCAGCTCCTGTTACGGGAGAAACCATTTTGACCAAACGTTTATGTACATGTCCCAGTGCCCCTGAGACAGATGAGATCAGGCCCTGACACCTTCAAGGGCGTTTCTGGGGGGCTCTCTAAAGTCACCCGTCTTTTTAGCACTCTGCCAAAAGGCTCTTCCCTCCCCATTCCTTCCTCAGGGTGGATTTATAAGGAACTCCCTGTGGTTGGCAGCTCCCCTAATTGAAACCAAACTTGTGTGTCTTTTTTTGTGAACAAACATGGCACAGAAGAAAAAGAAAATGTTTTCTGTCGGCTGCCAAGGATTTAAGTGCCTACAGGTGTCTGAGGAATGCTAATGGGATGGGAGGGGGGATGGCGGGGAGGGGGTGTTGCTCTGCATTTGGTTCCCATTAAGGCCGCCTCCCCCCCCCGCTCTCTCTGCACCCCCAGCCCCTTCCTGAACCCTCCAGCAAAATGCAGCTTTCACAAGCCAATTACTGTACCTTCTCCCCATGTCCCCAAATGAAGCTGTTGCTTTGTTAACAAAGAGCAGATGTGAACGAACATTGTCCCACACCCCCATGGGCCGGAATAAGAAGCTACGGGGAAAAGCTGTTCCTGGATTGATTCTCCCTTCCAGCCCCTACAAGGAAGGAAAAAGGGACAACAATTGTATCCTACCTGTACCGTAGAGGTAAAAGTTGGTGGCGTTATTTGTGGAAATAAATTAACTTGATTCCCAGTGGCCAATCATGGGATCTTTAGCATCTCCATGTTGGTGAGGGCCAACTCCCAAACACCTAAGAGAGACAGAGCTCCACCTGACAGTCCTCCCTCATACCCAATGCCATTCCTAAAACCAGACAGAAAAGAGGAAGCCGCAAGATATTCTTCCCCTGTGCCTGGACCCCGACTCATTAAGAACCGCTTATTTATATTTATTTATTTATCATTCTAATTTATGGATCACCCAGTCCCTGAGTTCACAGGGCTCTGGGCGCTGAACAGCAGTGGGATAAAACAGGCCAGCAATAAAATACATCACTCATTACATTCATAAAAGCAATCCCCAGGTGGCAAGTGAATTTATCTCGAGCCAGTTATGGACTGTGTTTGGGAGGCAGGGGAAGGAGGAGGCAAAGAAGAAAGAGATGGAAGAGAAGAGCAGGGGGCCAGCCATAATAAAACCCATTGCTGTCCTCAGCCAAAAGCCTGGCGGAACATCTCTGCCTTGCAGGCCCTGTGGAACTGCATTAGATCTAGCAGGGCTCTGATGTCAGTCAGCAGAGAATCCCCCCAAGGCCAAGAAGGCCCGGGCTCTGGTGGAGGACAGACGGATGTCTTTGGGGCCAGGGATCACCCGCATGTTGTTCTCAGCAGACAGTGACACTCTTCAGAGGACATACCATCCGGGGGACATACCACTGGATTGTCCTTTATCCATATCTGTATTTTGTTTATTGGCTTCATTGACACCATGCTTTTCTCCCCAAAGCAGCTTACATCAGTCTGCTCTACTCCAGTTTATCCTCACAACAACCTTGTAATGAAGGTTAGGCTGAGAGCATGCGACTGGCCCAAGGTCACCCAGCAAGCTTTCATGGCAGAGTGGGAATTTGAACCTGGGTCTCCCAGATCCTAATCTGACAACTACTATACTGCACTGACTCCCATTCTTATAAATCTGACTGGGAGCCAAGTTCCTCCCTTCCTCCCTTCCTTCCTCCCTCCCTCCCTCCATCTATCCATCTATCCATCTATCTATTTATTTATTTTTGGGGTTTAAATGCTTTTTAATATTTGGAATAGGGTGCCAGGCCTATGATGGTAGGCCTCCTGCCAGCAGCCTTCTGTGTGTGCTGCCAGAGAATTTTTTTTTTTAAATGCTGACATCATCTGCACCGCGGTTTCACTCCTGGGGTTAACCTGAAAATTATGGTAAGGTAGCTCTAGGGGATCGCCAGAAGGTCTGTGGTTTTACCATAAAGTTTCTGGAGATTCCTAGAGCTACCCTATGTCACTCCAGGCTCTTCCCAGAAGTGATGTAGCGGCGAACAGGATGTCTCAGGGGGCCCCATGTCTCTGCCCCTGAGCATGGCCTGGAAACCCTAATTTGAAATGTTTAAATGTTTGAAAATTTTTAATGTTCACCACCTGGGGGACCCTGGACTGGGTAGAAAAGTGGAACAGAGAGGTTTAAAAGAAATAAAAAAATAAAATAACCTACCTCACAGGATAAAATGGAAGAACTGAGAACAGCGTCGTAAGCTGCTTTGTTTCCCCATTGGGAAGAAAAGTGGTCTGTAAGTATCTAAATAATAAATAAATAAATAAAATATCAGCAAGAATCTTTCCCATATCTTATTCCCGAGAGTCTTTTTCGTGTCTTCTTTTGGTATGGATTTTAATATTTGATTCAAAACATCTGCTTCTCTCATCCTTGAAAAAGAACCCAGTTTTCACAGTTTACACTTCTAAGCCTTCCTGTTGTCTTATTAATGTCAAAAACAGAACTGTAGAAGAGATCTGAAGACACGCAATGCATCATGCAGAAATGTTTCCAACTAGTTAGGTCAATATAACCAAAGAGGATGTACGTTGCTATTTGGATTTCAGTGAGACAGTGAAAAGACCTCCCAGTCAGGTAGTAAAGCCAAGGAAATACATGCTGAAGACATGAAGCTGCCTTATACTGAGGCAAACCATTGGTCCACAAAGGTCAGTATTATCTATTCTGCTTAGTTGTGACTAGTTCTCCATAGTCCCAGGTTGGGATCTTGCACACCACCTTCTATCTGTTTCTTTTAACTGGAGATGTCAGGGATTGAACTTGGAACCTTCCACACATAAAGCAGACCTCCTGTCAGTCAGCCCCAGGCTCACCAAATGACAATGAACATGGCTGCTGAGAGCCACAGACCTCCACCCACCAAGGATGCATGATCAGAGCAGGTAGGTGTCTTACCTGGCTTTCTGAGTCTTGAAGATGACCATGGTACCCTAGAATTTTATACCCCTAGTTCTCTCTTCTCAACAACCCTGACCATAAGCTGCCATTGCTCAGAAGTTCATCTGAAGCTCAGTTTCTATACCTGGCTCTTTCCTGTCTACTTTGGGTCAGTGGAAAGGGCCAAACGATTGGCATCTGCTAATATGCAGGGTAATGAGATGGGATCAAGCACAGAAGGGGTGGGAATAAGCACCAAGATCTTTGAACAACTGAGTTTTGAGGAGGGATGCCTTCCCCAAGTAGTGGAGGGGATGGAAGCACCCCAAATTTTACATCTTAGGATCAGATACAAGCTACCATGGGGTTCTTTCTGGAAGGAAAGGCAGGGAAGAAATCAAATCAATGAGCTGAACCAAAAGATAGAAAAAAAGTTCTGAACAATAGTCAGAACTCTGGACACAACCCACAGGCAAGTTCTCCTGTGAAGCCCTGTGGAGATGGACAGAAATGGTGCAAGGGCTTCACGGGTGCAGAATAAGCTGTCTTGCAGCAAAATGTTACATCGGCAATGAATTGTTTCTCTGCAGCTTTAAGAGTGGGTGAAGACGTTTTTGTGTCCATGGATGTTAAATGCTGCCAAGCCAGAAAGATCCCAAGAAGAAGGGCGGTTTGGAGAATGACTGCTTTCAGATTTATTTTGATCCAGCCTCCAGCTGATTTTTCATTAGAGAGTCAAGTACTACTTCTGCAGAGGAAATAACACTTTCCAGAATCTGGCATCTCCCTGGCCCATGAACTTCTGTTGCTTAATTCAGACGCTTTGTTTCTGTTGCTTTAATGAGGCTGTCAATATTTCCAGAGAACAGGTTCAGGACTTCCCATGGGGTGGTGCTAATGTTAAGACTCTACTGCTAGCCCTCTCCAGCAGACACACACGCACACACACACACGCATGCACGCACGCACATACACACACAGCTGGCCTCTGGCACATAAGCACATAATTAAAACAAGAGAATGGATAATTAACACAAATAACAAAGGCACTTTAATAGCCCAAATAATTGAAAGTGTTATATATCAAGAGGCTCATTTTTATATGCATGTGATGGCCATAAAAAGCAGGGACCCCCCCCCCCGGAAGAATATATTCAGTGATGTAACAGGAGAACATTACTAGTTTGTTATTCCTTGTTCGCATCTTACCCCCTTAACCCCTGAGTATATCTTGTCAGGGCATATATTTTCTACCTGTGTATATTTTCTAATAATGTAGTGGTCAAAATGTAGGACTAGGATCTGGAAGACCCAGGTTCGAATCCCCACTCTGCCATAGAGGCTTGCTGGATGACTTCAGGCCAGTCACACACTCCTCAGCCTAACCCACCTCACAGGGTTGTTGTGATGATAAAGGGGAGGAAAGGAGAATGACATAAGCCCCCATGGGTTTCTACTGAGGAGAATGGTGGGGTATAAATGGTGGTAGTAGTGTGTGTGTATTCATTCAGAAATATTTCAAGGCCAAGTTACTCCCAAAATCTGATATATGCAAAATCCAAACCATTCCATAGTGTAAGGTTAGTTGCTCTATCCCTTTAATATAAAGACATACATTTTAATCATTCTTCTTTATGCATATGGGGATACTCTCCCGTAGCTTATTTATTTCCTTATTTCTTTTCTATCCTCCCTTTCTTCCATCATGAAATTCATCATAAGGTCTCTGGGAACATACATATTTACTTAATTTTAGCAGGACGGCTATGTATCATTTGACTTGAGAGCCAGTTTGGTGTAGTGGTTGAGAGTGGCAGACTCTAATCTGGAAAACCGGGTTTGATTCCCTACTCCTCCACATAAAGCCAGCTGGGTGACCTTGGGTCAGTCACAGCTCTCTCAGAGCTCTCTCAGCCCCACCTACCTCACAGGGTGTATATTGTGGGGAGAGGAAGGGAAGGTGATTTTAAGCTGCTCCAAGACTCCTTCTGGTAGTGAAGGGCGGGGTATAAAACCAACTCTCCTCCTCCTCCTTCTCCTCCTTCCAACCTTGAGATTTGTGCAACTCTCTTGTTCTTGCATTGTAGGTTTGTAAATAGAACTTACTTGGAAGTCTGGTTTGTGGCAGTGAGATGACAAAAGGTAGCTAGTAAGACTGGTCACAGGTCACTTGGTGAGAGACATCTTGGTGTAGTGGTCACAGTGCTAGGCTAGCCTTTGGGAGGTCTAGGTTCGAATACCTACTCTGCCAGTGGGTGATCATGGGCCAGTCACGCTTTTGTCAAATCTATCTTGCATGGTTGTTTCTGTGAAGATAAAGTAGAGGAGAAGGAGAATGATGTCATAAGCTGCTTGGGGTCTACATTGTGGGGAAAGTGGGGTATAAATATCTAAACAAGCTTTAGGATTCTGGGAGGATGGCTAGGAGTGGGGATGCCAGCCTCCAGGTGGGTCGTGGGAAATCTCTTGGAATTACAACTCTTCTACAGCTCCCTGGAGAAAATGGATGCTTTGGAAGGTGGGCTCTATGGCACTGTACCCCACTGAGGTCCCTGTCCTCCCCAGGCTCCACCCCCAAATTTCCAGGAGTTCCCCAGCCTGGAGTTTGCAACCCTAACCCCATCCCCTGCTGCTGGCAACCCCGGCCCCCCTCTGAGATAGGATGCTGGATTAGATGTCCTGTTGATCTGATCCAGCAAGGCTCTTCTTATATTCTTATGCCCTGTTGAGAAGATTCCCTTTTGCTTGCTCACAAAGAGGCTGCAAGTAAAATAAAAAAAAAATTGGCTTCAGTACTCACTGGTCACAGGCTTCCATTAAGTTGACCAACTCTGTAAATAAGCAATTCTGAACAGAAATAAATGAAGTATTAAAGGGGGATCTGATTATTTTAAGGGTTATACGTAGGCTTGCTGGGTTGCCTGCTATGGGATTGGAGACCAATTTTCCACCCCCAACCCCAGGCTCTTGATGCAACTCAGAAGAGCGGGGGGAGCAAAAAGGGGAGGTACTAGTTTCCCATGACCCCATGATGTCACTTTCAGTGTCATAGCCAGAACTAAAGTCAAAGCTTCATGTGACAGTCTAGGAATTTCCCACAGCTCTATGGTAAAAACCACAGAGATCTGGGAAATTGCTTGAGGGTCGTGTGTCACCACCACTTCGAGATGGGATGTTGTGGCATCATACAATGGTAGTTTCTTGAGACTTCACTCCTCTGACGCTCCCTAGGGTCGCAAGCTTCTACTTGTATGCTAATAAAATGTGGGAAAGCATGTCTGTCTAAATATAGGCACTTGAATATGGCACTATCCTGCACACAGCCTATCTTTATATATTCAACCTGACAAATGTTATCTTGGCTTTTAATTTAGTGGAACAATGACTATTGCATAGTAAATGAATGCAACACACAGAGTCCTGCCTTCAGCAATGTGTAACAGGGGGCAGAAGAAAAGTGGTTGCAGCTTGTCCCCATCTTAAATGATCAAAGTCACAGAAAACATTTTTTAATTTTCACTAGGGGCACCGTGGTGAGGGACTGTGGCTCAGTGGCAGAGCATCTGTTTTGTATGCAGAAGGTCAGTCTTCAATCTATGGTATCTCCAGTTAAAAAGATCAGATAGCAGGAGATATGAAAGACCTGTCTACCTGTAGACCCAGCAAAGCTTCTGCTAGTCAGAGAAGGGTCTGGTTCACAATATGTTTCCTGTGTTTTTGACGTGATGATGCACGTCAGTATACCATTAGTATTGTGCAACAATATAATAAAACAATTGTTAGTGTTGAGGTGCCACAAGGCTCTTTGTTGTTGCCAACGGCCAGGAGGCCCTGTGGCTTTTGCTCCTGAAGGTTTCAGAAAGTGTGAGACTTTACTAGCCCTTCCAGGTACACAGGTGTGATTAAACTGGTCAAAATGGCTGTTTATTGCCAGTCGTGGACTCATTTACGGTGGGCATTGATCCAAGTTCTGCAACCAGGCCCTTATATTTGTTAGCAGGCGAAACTGCAATAAACCTCATCAAAAGCACACAGCACTCTCATCCAGCTCTTAATTACATGGCTCATGCTTTGCTGGAAATTGCTCAGAACGTGGCAGTAGGAATGAGGGAGAAGAGAAGGGAAAGGAACCTCTGGAGCAAAGCCTGAACTCACCTGGTAAAGTCTCAGGGTGCCTACATCCCCCCTCCTTGCAGAACAGTCCAGAGAGTATACGAGTATTTTAACTAGAGGAGCGAGTCAATCTGTAAAACAATGAATATAAAACAGCCAGAGTTTGCCCTCTGACCTCCTTAATGACTTGTTTATTGTTGGAACAGCAGTATGTAATATAAGAAAATTTCGGCGTGGCACTAACGGGGACAACACCAGTAAATAGCACCATATAAATGCTAAGCCCCCTTTATCAAGGCTTGCTATTCTCCAAAGGCTCCAAAGACACTCTGAGCGTGGACACCACCAGGAGAAGGAAGGCAGAGTCACCTGTGTCATGCAACTCGATTGTTCCTGATGAACGGGAATGGCTCTGCGTTGCTGGTGGCAGATTTTTAAAAAAGAGAAGATGGAGAGTTTGCAGTTGGGGGCAGGGAGAAGAGTGACCCACACTTCCCAATGGTGACTCCTCCATCGTTCAGTAATGCCTTCTTAGAAAGGGCTGATCACTTGTACTCCTGGCATAGTGAATTTACTATCTGAAGGGACCCTGCAGCTTGGGATCTGTTTACCTCCTCCCCACTATCTGAAGGGACCCTGCAGCTTGGGATCTGTTTACCTCCCCCCCACCTCCCAGCAATGGCTAAACAAGTGTAATTTGTAAGTTTATAGCAGAGTCTAAATACTTCCAGCTGTCTTTGTGGAACAGTAGCCAAAGGGATCTCCCAACTGAGTGTCTTTAGTGCAGAATGTTTAGATTCAATTGCAGCTCCGGGCAAAGCAAGCTGAGTGCAGATGAGTCACTTGCTACCTTGCTTGTCCGTTGTGTAATGATAACAATGGAGCAGTCAGGCAGAGCCAAGGCTGATGGTCAACATGAGGAAAAACACAATTTGGTGTGGCTTACGGATTCTGTGGCTTTAGCACTTTTGGCCCATCAGTTCATTTTAAGCTGCTTAATGATTTATGTTAGGTTTTAATTAACAGCTTTTAATGTTCTTTATTTATATTATTTGTATTTATATAATTATATATATAATTAAGATGCTGAACTGCAGACCAGAAGATCGGTAGTTCGGAAGTTCGAGACCCGAGTGCCGCGTGATGGAGTGAGATCCCATCTTTGGCCCCAACTCCTGCCAACCTAGCAGTTCGAAAGCAAGAAATTGCAAGTAGATAAACAGGTACCGTTTTGGTGGGAAGGTGACAGCGTTCCATGTGCCTTGGCATCTAGTCATGCCGGCCACATGACCACGGAAATGTCATCAGACAGCGCTGGCTCTTTGGCTTGGAAACAGACATGAGCACCACTCCCTAGAGTCAGATTCAACTGGCTTTCGAGCAAGGGAAAACTTTCCTTTTTACTTAATTTGTAAGGTGCTGTGGGCAGGTTCCCTGGAGAGGCAGAATTTTAAAAATTAATAAAATCAACAGGGAAATGGCTTGAATAAGCTCCCTTGAGACCCTCATGAGGATGAAGAAGGCATAGTGTACATATTTTAAGAGAATATTCATCAGTATTTAAGAGCACAAGCCTTCACTGCTATTACAATATTTACTCAAATGTGAGACCAGTTTTTTCCACAGGTATGCCATAAAAAGAGGAGGCTGTCCTCTATTTGCATGTGTTACAGTTATGTTGAATTTGTGTGTGTGTGTGTGTGTTATGTGTTTACTATTTTTGCCTAGACTTGCATAGCTCAGGCTATCCCATTCTTGTCAGACCTCAAAAGCTAAGCAAGGTCAGATCTGGTTTGTATTTGGATGGGAGACTATCAAGGAAGTTGAGGGTTGCTATGCAGAGGTTGCTATGCACCACTAAACCATACTGGCTTCCTAATAGGTAACAACAACAACAAAAGCTAATTTCCTCATTGTTAACATTTTTAATCACAGTAATTTTATGCGTACTTATAGCATCCCCAAATGACTGGACTTCATACGTGTCCACCACACGCGTTGCTCACAAAATGATCTACTCTGTTTTAGCTTCACAAAAGATGGAGGGGGGGGGGTTAGGAATGGTCTATTTTATTTTCAAAATCTCACAGAAGCCAGATCCAAGCTAAATTTTCCCTCTCTCTCGCACTGGAACCCTGGGATGAGGACTGCACAGTCTCTCTGTACGTGTGGGTGTGAACTGCTAGTCCACTCAGCAGCTGGTCTTGATCTATTTTCTAAGAACAACAAAAACTCAACACCCCCAAATCCCCCAAATTATACCACTGCTTTTTTTAAAAAAGAGAGCACATCATTAGTTCCTTCGTATAACTTGTCTTTGAGAGGAGCTAATACAACGCAGGCAGACACCAAAGCAAGAAGGGGAGGGGGAGACCTGTCAAGATGTTTTAAAATGTCGTGCTTAGCAAGACCGTATATATATATATATATATATATATATATATATATATATATATATATCCCCCAGTACTGTCAAACCAGGAGGCCTGAGCTCTTTTATACAATGGGCCTCTATGAAGGCAGGTTCATAACCAAGAGAGTCACTTCTCAGTCAAGTAGAGAGTGAAATGATTGCTTTAACTAGGCCGGGGCCTATAATGAGGGGGAGAGGCAGCTGTCGGGAGCCCAACCTGGCCCTAAGTCCACATTAATGAGACGTCACGTGGAGCGGTCGTCTCGTTCAGGAAGCCAGGATCTGAGGAACAGCTGGAGGCCTGCCCTCATCGGTGCTGTTTATTAAGAAACAAAGAAAAGAACTCTTGAGTGTTTAAGGTCAGACTCTAGGTATCCCCAGGAGACTGCGGGGGAATTTATGAAATGGTCGACAGTGGTTCAAATCAAGTTCTTTCTCTCCAGCCGAGTAAGGTAATCAGACCCACCGTCCGGCAACTGAGCCTTTCTTCCACACTGTCCAGCCACTCTGCATTAATCACTGCTTACCTGGGCTTATGCTTATTAAAGCGGTTTGGCTCCCCCAGTTTGGTATAAATCTCCTCATTCATCAGCCTTTCCTGCTCGTTTTTAAACCCAACGTCTTTAACAGGGTGAGCCCTGGAACTTGTACTTCTGGGAGATTTCCAGCCACTACCTGGAGGTTGGCAACCTAGTGTCTATGGACTGCCAAGAGTAGGGTTGCTAGGTCCCCCCCCCCAGCTACTGGCAGGGGATGGGGGGAGTAGGGTTGCCAGATCCAGGGTGGGAAACTCCTGGAGACTTGGGGATGGAGCCTGGGAAGGAGAGAGACCACAGTGGGGTACAATGCCACACACTGCACCTTCCACTGCATCCATTTTCTCCAGGAGAACTGATCTCTGCAGTCTGGAGATGAGCTGCAATTCCAGGAGATCCCCAGGTCCCCTCTGGAGGCTGGCATCCCTAGCAGAGAGCTACTACAGGTCCCCAGATAAACGCCTGGATCCAGCGCAAGGACTGTGCACAGCCTGCACAAGGAGTCAGATCTTCCCAGGTCTCCCCTTGCCCTGGCAGCCATTCCTGATCCTGGGGAAATTTATTCCCCGGTCATGGTAGGGTTGCCAACCTCCGGGTGGTGCCTGGAGATCCCCCAAAGTCACAACTGATCTCCAGATTTCACAGATCAGTTCTCCTGGGAGAAAATGGCTGTTTTGCATGGTGGGCTTTATGACAGTGTACCCTGCTGAGACCCCTCCCCTCCCCAAACCCTGCCCACTTAAAAAAAAATACTTTATTTATCATTTTTTTCTCACATTATAGTGTTAGTATGCAATTCAAGGTATGAACACCTTTGGAAACAGTAGAACACGTCACATCTATAAAGTCAGCTTAAACCTTATATGGCAAAGAATTCAAGAAGGGAATCAGAAGTACAACAAGTTCTGATAGTATTGATTGTTAGGTATAAAATGGTCTTGAGACAGGTATTCAACCACGGGGAACCAGGTGGCTTGGAATGTTTACATATTGCTGATTATATTTAGAGCAGCATTTGTGCAGCAAGTTTCCCTAGGAGGAAATGCTCCCACAGTTTGTTTTTCCAATTTATGAGGGCTGGCGCTGCTTGTTCTTTCCACTTTTGAGCTATTGTAATTCTGGCTATTGCCAGTAAAGTGGCAATTGTGTAGTCTGTTGTTTCATTTTCAATAGTTCCAGACCAACTATTGATCAGGAGGATTTCTGGATGGTCAGGTAAATGTATTCTGGTTATAATTTTGATTTGCGTAGGGACTTGGAGCCAAAAATTATGAATTACTGGGCAAAGCCACCAGCAATGTAGAAAGTCTCCCACGGAGCCACAAAGCTTCCAACAGAATTTATTGTTTTCAACCTATTCTGTTCAGTCTAACTGGCATCATGTACCAACGATGTAATAATTTAAATGTGTTGAATCTTATCGAGAATATTTTGGACCTGTTATTTGGAGAATTCCAGTTTGTTCCCCAGTCCGTTGGATTAATGCCATTTGCGCAGTCCATTTGCCATATTGTCATATGTTTACCCTGTTCGGGCGTTAAAGCAGAAATCAAAATCTTGTAGACTTTCGAAATGAGACCTTTGTGATTGTGTGGAGGGCATGCTATCAGTTGTTCGAATGGAGTCATAGATGTTTCAAATATGTGCTTTTGTTTAAAGTCCTGAAGCATATGTGAAATTTGCAGATAAGGGAACCATGGAATCCGTTTCCCTGTTTTCACTTCCAGTTCTACTTTAGTGAGAGGGATCCCTTTTTTTGTTAAGTCCATTATGCAGGCCCAAACCTTGCCCACCTCAGACTCCACCCTACAGATGCTGATTCGTTCACACATGCAAGCCACCACTTGACACCACTTCTTCAAGCAATCAACATACATATGGGAACTGTCTCTTCATAAGAAGTGCGGCAACCAGTGGGAAACATGAGGGGCAGGGACACGGGGCGGAGACAGCTGGAATTTCCCAAGCTGAAGTTGGCAACTCTATGAGATCCACATGGAATAATAATCATGTGGGTTCCGAGGCTGCCGTGGGGATGGGAAAGAGGGTAGATCTGCTTCTTTTGTCCTGTTCAGTCAACGGAATATCAGCAACTATCAGCATCTTCTGCTGATGAATCACAGGAGTCTTTCTGGGTCCATCTTGCCTATCAATATCCCATCCAAACAATCACAAGAGCTGCCTAGATCCATGCCCATCCTAAAATTCTGTCCGCCCCAAGTCTTCCCCAGTTGCCCCATGGGCATCTAGGAAACTGTTCTCAACTGTTTCACCATGGATTTGATTATGTATTAGATTTTGAGATGCATGTAGATGTAAAAACAATTGGAGATTGATTCGACATGCTTCTTATTAAAAGACATTCACATGTGCATGTTGATTTCTTAAAGAAGTGATGTCAAGTGACGGCTTGCATGTGTGAATGAGCTGTCCAAAGAATCAACAACTTATAGACAGAATTTTCATATGACATCAGACCTGATGCCTCTCAGTGGAGTCCATTCATTAAAAAATGAATTTGTAAGTAACCTTGACTGCGGTACCATTGCAGAAATAGTTGGTAACTAGATTCAGTTCTTTGAAATGGCTTACCGGAGTAGGTATGCCTTCACTTTTGCATCCAGAAAGACTTGTAAAATGGTTATGTTTCAAAGGGCATTTGGTGGAGGGTTGACAGCCTCTGGGAGGAAATGGGGGGAGGGCTGGTGTGCTGGCATTGCACTGGCATGCTTACGTCAGTTCTGGTGAAAACTGGGAGTGATATGGCAGACTCTTTAGCATTTTGCGAAAAGCCGTGGAGTTTCTTTATCTTGTCAATAGACTGTTCTTGAAACTTGTAGCTTTGTTTTCTGCCCGGAGTCTGAGCAGATAATGTGAGATATAAGTATTTTAAAATAAATGAATAGAACACTCTAGCTTTTAATAGACCTATTCTCCATGCATCCACTGAATCCTTTAAAAAACTGTTTAGGAAAGCTGCTATCACAACCTCCTGCATCAGTGGGTTCCATAAGGGAGAGGTTCTTCAAGAGCCAGTTCGGTGTAGTGGTGAGGAGTGCGGACTCTAATCTGGGAGAACCAGGTTTGATCCCCCACTCCTCCACATGCAGCTGCTGGTATGACCTTGGGTCAGTCATAAATTCTTTCAGAGCTGTTCTCTCAAGAGCAATTCTCTCCGAGCTCTCTCAGCTCCACCTACCTCACAGGGTGTCTGTTGTGGGGAGAGGAAGGGAAGGAGATTGTAAGCTGCTCTGAGGCTCCGAGTGAAGAGCAGGATATAAATCCAACCAACCATCCTCCTCCCAGTGTTCCCCTCAATATCTGTTGCAGTCATTTCATGTCCTCTCCTCTCCTGCCATCATTTCCCCTACAATGGCTGCTGCTTTTGTTCAGGGCTTGAAGTGTCTTACTAGATGCAAGAGCCAAGTGTGGAAAGTTGCTGCATCTTGTTCCAATTGAAAGAAAAGCAGTGCTTTGCCATGATAAAGGAAGAGTGGGAGGGGGGGAATTCCGAGCTTATTGAATTGGTTAATGTCATCCTTGGTCTAAAGGATGAGGAGGTGGACTGGGAATAGAATGGTATTCATTTCATTACTTTCCCCCCAAAAATTAAATAATGGGCCATGGAGTGATATTCATTCCATCTGAGCATCAAACACAGAAGCCTTTCAAAAGAAGCAGCTGCAAGCCTGAAAAATGGGAAGGGCTCCCACCGATTCAGCCCATGTGGGGAGTGTTTTGTCTTGTAATACTTTTGGAAATATGAAAGACCTGGATTCTCTCTCCCCCCCTTTTAACTTGATACAGATAGAGCTGATACCCCTGAAGTAGATTTACTAGCCTGCAGGTTCTTTGATGACGAGTATAGTTTATCCTGCCATTCCTCAGGGCTGCCAGGTCTCCGTGATTTCTAGAGAGGACTGACATCATATCCAGTTTCCCCAGAAGTGACATCACACTCTTGACTCAACAGCTATATTTTTTTTTTAAAAAATGGTCTTAGGCTGCTGCTTTAAGCAGTGGCATCAAATGACCACCAGGGGCAGAAGATTTCCCACCCCCACCGGGGAGAGGGCTGGTAAGCCTACCTGTGAAGTAGATTAGACTGAGGAACAATGACTAGGCCAAGGTGATCCTCTGAGCTTCATGACCATATGGGAATTTGAACTAGGGTTGCCAGGTCCCCCCTGGCCACTAGTGGAGGATGGGGGAGGTTGTGAGACTGGAGCTCAGTTCTGGGGTTTAACATTGTTCGATAGCTGAAATGAAATGGCCTGACAGACATGATGCCAAGAAATGCCAACAAACTTCAAGCATTTGAATTCCAAAATCTGAGACCGATTTCCCACAAGCAGCTGTACTGCCGTCACTCTTCCGTTTGCCCTGGTTGCATTGGTCAATTTCACACTATTCACTGTGCAGCTGCATTTTGACCCACATCTTTCCCTGATTTCCCCCATGTCTTCTTGATCCTTGTTTTTTGAGATTGAGAAGATGCAGGGAAAATCGGGGGTAGCTGCAGGTCAAAATGCGGCTGTGCAGCGAATAGTGTGAAACTGACCATTGCAACTGGGGCAAATGGAAGAGCGATGGCAGCACAGCTGCTTGTGGGAAATCAGTCTGAGGTAAAGTTTCACATTCAAAATGCAAAACATACTTGAAGGACTGCCTCTGCCTATACTATCCTGCCTGCCAGTTAAGATCTGCCTCTCAAGCCCTGCTTTATGTGCCCTACCTGTAGAGGTGAAGCGGGTGACAACCAGGAACAGGGCTTTTACAGTGGTGGCACCTTGGCTTTGGAACACCCTCCCCCTTGAGGTTTGCCTAGTGCCTAACTTACTTTCCTTTAATATTCTTTTTTACCAAGGCTTTTAACTGAGGGGCTCGGTTTTTAAAACCTGTTTTGCAGTCTGCTTGTGAGAGCCAAACTAATTTATCAGGTAGCGGCAGGAAAAACAGCAGCTACTGTTGCAGTCTCCGAAAGGCAAGCTAGCCACAAAACATCAGCGACTGATTATGACCCTGCAGCCCTTGTGCAAACAGAGTCTGGAAAACAAGGCCTGGAGAACTGTAGTAAATAAAAGCTAAAAATGGTGTGTCTCTTCCAATAAACACCACAGCTGTGGCTCCAGGCTGACAGTGTGGTCAGCTGCCTTCCCATCCATGCATGCTAAAAGGGCAACTGAAGGGCAAACAGCACAAGGCACTTGTGAAGGCTGTGTGTGTGTGTGTGTGTGTGAACAACAACAGGACAGCTGGAGCTACAGAATAACGAAGGATGAAGAGTTCGATGAATTAGAACTTTCAACCCAAATGCAGCTCAGATATATTTATATATGGCTCTGAATGAGTATAATAAAGTCCAATGGGTTCGACGGTTTGTTGGTTGCAGCACAGACTTTTTAAAAAGTTATCTAACAACAACAACAATATCTGTCTTGATGTTGCAGCCAACAAATAGTTGACTCCACTGGAGTATATCACATTATTTTTATTTAACATTCTTTAATTTTTAGTTTTATCACACACATACATTTCTAATTTATTTCATTTTATTTATAGTCTACTTTTCTCACTGGGCCCCGAGTTTGATTTTAAAAAAATAACTTTTCAGGCAATCAGTAAGCAGATCACACAATATGATAACATTTGAACCTAACGGCAAATGTTCCTAGAAAGACATGATACCGCAATTGAGCCGAGACTGTAGAACAGAACGAAAAGCCGGAACTACACAGGTAAACGTAGCTGTTTAAGGCAATAAGACAATCAGTGCAGGAAAGCCTTTATCCTTAATAAAAGTCGCCTTCTGTGTTGAACCATCACACCACCCCTCAAGTGTTGCTCCTTCTACGGCATGCCCTCCTGAACAATTCCATTGAGTGCCTTTTGTGAAATGACAGAAGCGGGGGGGGGGGGGGCGCTTCCTAATAGACTTCGGCAGACCATTTTTGCAGTGTGGGCACCACCACAGAAAATGCACATGCTTAATTTAGTGCACATGAGGAAATGACTTACTGGGATTACTTTGGTTATGAAACTGCAAGCATGGTGGGTTCTCCAAGGGTGTGGGCTCCAAGAGTTATTTTAAATGCCCTGTCAAACTGGCTGTCTAAGCTGTGAAATCAAACCGGCAGCTTGTGTTGAAAAGCAACCTGTACGCGTTTTGATAGAATCCTCTATGTTTTCTTTCGTTAGCCAGGAAGGCCAGCAAAGGTCCAGGGGTTCTGCAAACAGTTAGTTTGGATGAAAGAGTGGTGCTCTGCAAAGGCAGGCCCGTAGAGGAACGGGAGGGTGGGCGGAATACTGACAGTTTCTTTTCAGGGTTGCTCCACCACATTCAGCTGCAGGGAGGGAAGCTTTAAGCAGTCAGTACTGAGGTCCAGTGGCAAAGATCTTCAACAAAAGTGGAGATTCATCTGGCCACCCAGTCGGATTCCAGGTCACCTTACAGCACTGGTGAACTTTGATTCTTGAAACAGAATCAAAAGGAAAATGAAATCTGATGGGGGAAAAGAACACATTTTTTAATAAGCTGCTCTGTTCGGCCGCATATCCAAGCATGCCCCCAAAGACATGGCTGATGCTGAAAGATTACCATTGGCAGCAACCAGAGGCACACAGCTGCGGGTCAGAGGTCACGCTTTGTAAATTGCTTGCATTGTGTTAGGGGAGGTCAAGCTCGCCCAGCTTAATTCTGGAGGCTGAAAGCAAGAAGCAGATTAATCTCTCGGCATTGGTTGATAGTGGCATCACTGAGACTTCTGGGGTTTTTTTTAACAGGCTTCCCAAATGCACAAGCGCTATCCATGCTCTCGACAACTTTGGAAAATGTTATTGGGATGCGAAGTAAGCAGTGGTACTATTGAAAGTTGCAGGCCTGGGAGCTGCATTCCCCTAAGAGCAGGTGTAGGCAAGATATTTAGCTGGAGTGCCAAAAATATCACCATGTCTAGTGGGAGAGAGAATAGTATGGATGCAACCTCCACATGGGACCTGGGGATCTCCTGGAATTACAGCTCATCTCCAGACTACAGAGATCAGTTCCCCTTGAGAAAATGAATGCTTTGGAGATAGGGTTGCCAAGTACTCACCACAGGCCAGCGGGGGGAGTCCTCTTCTTGCCGGGAGTTTCCCGGTGCGCGTGCAAAGCGCGCGTGCTGTGATGATGTCACCGGAAGTGACATCATGTTGTGCATGTTGCCAGGGTGACGCTCTGGCAACCGCCCCAAACTCTATGGTACCATAGAGTTTTTGGGGCGGTTGCTAGAGCGTCGCCCCGGCAATGTGCACAACGTGATGATGTCACTTCCGGTGACATCATCACTCTGGGGACGTCGTCCTGACTGGAGGACTTCAGGGGTGGGGTTCCCCCCGGGCCAGCAGATTGGGGACCCCTGTAGCGGAGGATCCCCCGCCCCCCGGGCAGACTTGGCAGCCCTATTTGGAGGGTGGACTCTCTGGCATTGTACCCCACTGAGGTCACTGTGCTCCCCAGGCTCTACCCCCAAATCTCCAGGAGTTTCACAACCTGGAGGTGGCAACTCTACCCCCACCTCCTGATGGTCAAGGGGACCTGACAACCCTGGAGAGGATGGACGGACAAGGCCAGACACACCTGGAACAAGTGATGCTGCGAGCCCCCCAAGAGTTCGCCTCAGTTGCCTGAGTGGAGAACTAACTCTAGATGCCCAAGAAAAATGATCTGGTGGCCCCACTGTTCAGCAGATGTTGCCTATTCCTGCCCTAAAATTGATGGTTCTCAAAATTTCTGCTTTCAGGCAAGCATGTTAACAATGTTGCTGAGGAACTCCTGCACATCTGTCATGGAAACCCCGCATGTTACAGTGAATTCTGGGACATTCTGAGACATCTGTTTGAGCTACTGAGATTCTGGGACATTCCAAAGTACTTATTCAGCTATTGGGGTTCTTCTGTGATTGAGAGTATGCTCTAGATCAGTGGTTCTCAGCCAGCGGTATGTGCACCACGGGTGGGACACAGGGTTTTTGTAACTGACAAGGAACTTACTTGCCTTCAACTGCCATGTCCACCTACAAAGATAAATACAAAAACAGAATGCCTGTAAACATATGAATGTATTTCTTAGGGAAAGTGGGCTTGACTGGTGGGACAGAAAATGTAATAGGCTGAGAATGTCTGCTCTAAACTACCCTCAACATTTTTGTGAGCCTATACTTTACAGGGGATAATTTACAGGAGAAGATCAGTCATCTTGGTTGAGTTATTAGGCAGTCTGCACCACAATCGCGTTCGGGTCCTGGTATTTTGCCCCATTTAAACAACAGGTCTGCACAACTGCCAAAGCCTGTTTGTATTCTATTAGCCGTCTTCCATACTTTACATGGCAAGTCAAATCCTGCGGGCCTCTTGTAGGGGTTTATCAGGTTATGGATTATCGGGTGGAGCTGATTGTATCCATACTCACAAACATTCATTCCCCAGATCGAAATTTTGTGATTGCAGGGTTTGTGCAGATCTTATTGCTGGGTGTCAGGATCTTACTCTGGATAGGCTCATGTCTGCCATGTCTTTGTGGATAGGCTATTTCAGGGGTCATTTCGAGCAGGAGCTCGGGGGAGTGCAGCTCCGGGAGTTGGTGCCAGCCCCCCCCCCCAACAGGGAAATGCCTGCTTGTGTCATGGCTGCAGCAAAATGACCCGTCCCCTGGAAAGTTCCTTGTTCCTCCGACCAGCCTTCTGAAGGCTTCAGCCACCACTGAAGCTATCCTCCCAGAATAGTGATATTTCTGAGGCTTGGATTAGTAGCTGTCTCCTTCCTTCCTTCCTTCCTTCCTTCCTTCCTTCCTTCCTTCCTTCCTTCCTTCCTTCCTTCCTTCCTTCCTTTCCTCTCTCTCTCTCTCTCTTCTTTCTTGCCTTCTGATATTCTTCTGGTGATGTCAGGTGGTTTAGCATATGCAAATAACTTATGCTAATAAGTTATGCTAATTTCAGTTATGTTTCTATGTTCACAACGAAGAGCATCTTGTCTTTGGAGATATGGGGGAGTAATGTGGCACAAAGTGGGTCAGAGTGGGTTGAATACATCCACTGATAGTTCTCTTTGTTGTATTGAGTTGGACATCCAGTTTGTGGACACTGGAACTGCTGAGCCGCACAGAAGCACCGTATTCTGCAGTACTATACACCAACCCCAAAGCTGAGCATCTAAGTGTTGTAGCAGAGGCATCCCATGTTGTACCACATAATTTTTGGAGAATGTTGTTTCACGTGTGTATTTTTGCTGCTACATTGGTAAGATGGTGTTTATAGCTCAACATCCTGTCCAGGGTAATGCCAAGGTATTTAGGTGTAAGGTTGTGTGTAAGTTTGGTGCCATTAAGGTAGACATTCAATTCACAGTTGGCAAAATTGTTATTGAGATGGAGACAGGAGCATTCTGTTTTCCCTGGACTTGGGATAAACCACCATTTACGGTAGGAGTCAGCCAAAATTTTGAGGTCTCTAGTCACGATTTCCTCAGTCCTTTCAATTGATTTGTGCCTTACTGCAATCACCATGTCATTGGCATAAGCAAACTTCCTGGATATCATCTTGGGAACATTAGATATGTATAGATTGAAAAGAACTGGAGCAAGGACGGAGCCCCTGGTAGGTGCTAGGAAAGGTGATGGAGATCAGTTATTTCATTCATTCATTCACTTGATTTAGAACATTTTTATGCTTCCTCTCCACCCAATCTGGGTCCACAAGGCAGCAAACATAAAAACACTGAAATATTTGAGCAATTAAAATACAGTTAAAAATATAAAATTCACTTGAGCAATTAAAATATAGTTAAAAATATAAAATTCACAATACTAGATGGAAAGCCAACAACCATTATTAGTGGTATACCAGATAAAACAAAAATATTTTCACCTGCTGGCGAAAGACAGAAATAGAGGAAGACATTTGATGCTCCATGGGGAGGGAGTTCTTGAATTCTGGTGCCATGACAGAGAATGCCCATTTCTTGTATTGCCACTTGTCTACTCTCAGATGGCAGGGGCAACCAAAGCAGGGCTTCTGAGCATGACTGGAGTGAGCAGGTAGGTTCAAATAGGAGAATGACAGGAGCGCTCCATCCATGAATTTTAGCAGCACAATGTGTCTTTTGTAGGACCGGCAATAAGCATCAACAAAACCACAAATGAAAGCTTTTCCCCGCCTTTGGAAGACTTTGTGTAAGTAGAAGCAGGCTTGTCATTCTGGAAACACTTGTTGGGGCTTGACTTTTTAAAATATTGATACAAAATTGACTGTTAGTTGTTAAAACTGAATGTACTGAAAACATGTACGTGATAAGAATGTTATAATAGCACTCTATGCACTTTATAGAATGATAGTTATAAATAGAACATGTTAATTTAAAAAGTTTTTTGCAGTGTATATTTATTTGTTACTAGACCCTCCTAACACTGCAGCTTGGGTTGTTACACCCACCTGAAGGTTTGCAACCCTAGCTCAAAGGCTCAGCTCATGCGTGTCCACTGCTCTCAACAGTGGTATATTTGTCTGCTAGCCATGTTCCGTGTAAAATATGTGACATCCTTGGTTAGTGTGGGTTTTCCATTTCACCCTTCTCTCCCTTAACACCTCTCTCTTTCAACCTCTATTGTCTTCCCACCACCAATCAAAAATCTAAATTGCAAGCTCTTTGGGGCAGGGGCATGTCTTTTTTCATGTTCCTTTGTGATGGTGCAACACCAATAATAGGTTCCTTTAGCATCTGCAAAACATAATTCTTCAATTGTACTGAGCAGCTTTGAATACACAGTTGTTGGGCAGTCTTGCTGGAGAACAAGTGCTAACCACAGCCCTGTCTTCTTCTGCTGCTTGCAGGTAGCATAGATGATCCCCCCCCAAGCCCAGGTTTTCACAGCTTCATAAATCACAAACCAGACAGACAGACAATATAACCGGCAGCTTCAGGTAATTAGTGGGATATTCTCTGCACACGCTCAGCTCCCAGCGGCCTGTAAAGTTTAAACCATTAATCACCATTAAGAGGCAGGAACTATCCTTTTCTCTTGCTTTTATGAGCAGGTTTCCCTCACCCCATCCTTCAGCTCCCTGCCCATTTTCTGGAAATGAATGAACAGGTCATAAAATGCCTGGAAAAGCTGTTTGTCTACAGAGGCAACTTGCTGGACTTGGTGAGACCCAAACAGCAACCAAATTGTTATTTAGAGTGCTTGGTTCCTGCAGAAAACTTCTGCTGACAGAAGGGGTGATTTTTGCCAATTTCACTATCTCACTACAGATCTCGGGCTCCCCCCTCCACACGGTTCCTCTGGGTCCCCTGTACCACAGAAACAACATTCTGGAGATCGATTTGGACTTCAGTGGGAGGGAGAGGCAAGTAAGTTCTGGTTTCCTGGTGGAAATCTCTTCCATCAGTAAACATTTTTACCCTGGGATCCATCCCAGTATCTCAAATTCTGTTCTTTAACGATTTCAGATTTAAAATGAGATGACACATCAGGCAAAACCTGAAGTGAATGTGAGAGGTTTTCTTTGCTGGAAACATTAAAAAAGAAAAAGCACAGAGGCAAGCAAAATAAGACTAGTGAAATTTCTCAGAAGGCTTCCATAGGGCCAAAGCAAATGCAGGGGGTTGCTCCTTAGATGTAACGTGTGGTAAATTCCAAGAGAAATCTAAAGAGTTGGGGAAAGACAAAAAATTTTGAGGAGGAGAGAGACACATCTCTGTGTGCCGGCGGTGGTAAATCACAGCTGACTTGCAGCGTTTTCAAGGCAAGGGACATTCAGAGGCGGTTGCCATTGGCTTGTCTTCTAACCCTGCCTTGGTCTTCTAACTTTCCCTTCTAACCTTGCCATTGCCTTGGTCTTATAAGCTTCGTCTTCTTTGGTGGTCTCCCATCCAAATACCAACCAGAGCCAACCCTCCTTAGCTTTTGAGGTCTGACAAGATCAGTCTAGCCTGGGCTATCCAGTTCAGGGCCTCTGCATGCTATGAGAAGGGAAAACAAAACCCTGATGGATCTGAGAGGCAACAAAGGATTGTTGAGATGTGAAGCAGAAGGCCTGCTTATGTTGTGGGTGCTTTTTTCTCTGCCAAGCTGCTGCTGGTAATCAAAATATATCTAAAAAAGAAATCTACTGAAATCAAAGCTAGAGGAGAGCCAGCCGTTTGTGCTGCACTTCATTGATCTGGTAGCCAAAGACAATCACAAAGGACATCATGACGTATCAGAGATGGGGAGGATGTATGGTATGTATCCCGGTCTCTGGGCCAAGAGAGTCCTGGGGTGACCTTTGTACATTTATTGAAACATCTCACTTTTCCATCGTCCACAGGGGTGTTCAGTCAATAAAAACAACGGCGTAGACCATATTAAAACAACACCTACAAACGTACTAAGATCATAGAGCGCCCAACATCAAGCAGATCAAAGCCTGGTGAGATAATACAGTCCAGCTGCTTCTCCCACAGCCCTGCAAAACAGCTCTGTTTTGCAGTCCTTGCAGAACAAGGAGGTCTTAGGCACCTCTTTAAGCACTCCTGTTATGCAGGATAGAAGCCACAATCCCCCCCCCCCCCCCACAATTCCCAGAAGGGGTGCTTCTGCCCTGCTGTTGCTGAGCGAACCAGGTAGGTAGATGACATCATTGGTGGGGCTTGGTGAGCAGAACTTAATTGGCATACAGGCACATACAGGGAGAGGCAGTCCTTCAGGTGTGTTGGTCCTTCATTGTGATGTGTGTTTTAAGGCTGAATCTAGCAGGCACCAAAATGATAGCACAGCAGCAAAAGAACAGCACGAAACATAATAAAAGCCAGCCAAGAAGACCAGCGTAAGGCAAGGGGGTAGGCAGACTGTAAAATCCGTAAAAGAGATTGACATATCCAGTAAGGAGGCAATAGAACTCTAATAAAAGCATGGGCAGACAAGAATGCTTTGTCATGGCACCTACAAGGGCATCCCAAAGTGAGGGCAGGGGCCACCACTGAGAAAGCCCTATCTTTGGTTGCCACATGCCCTCACCTCTGTTGGTGGAGGCTCAGAGAATAGGGACTTGGGGGTAAGGATCTTAAGTGGGAAGTAGAGAGAGGTGTACATCGAAAGGGATGTCCCTGTGGGAATAATTACATCTAGAACAGCTTGGCTTTGTGCTCAACAGGAGATGTAGAAAAATTGAATTCAAATTGTTCTTACTCAGTAGAGGAAAACCCATATTTTATTGGGAAGCTTTTGATCAAAAAGGAAGGGAGAGAATTATGGTTCAATTGGGATTTTACCATAAATTCAGTTTCCCGTCATTCGTCTTCATTATGTTGATTTGAGCTATACATACTGTTAAACAAACTTCTGAGTGTGTGTGTGTGTGTGTGTGTGTATATGTGTGTGTGTGTATATGTGTGTGTGTGTATTTTCTGCTAAAGTCATTATTTGCCTCTAAGTATTCTTTGAAGGGAGTCCCTGCATTTGTCCTAGTAACATAAAAGGAAATGGTTACATAACCAGCTTAACCTATTGGCCAGATCAGAGGTCAAGATTACATTTGAAGGTTTTTTGACCACTTATGAACCTTGGACCACAGTGATTCTCCATGGAGACTCAGTAATGGGTTTATACATTAAGAGAATTGACTGCATTGAAATGAATACGAACACTAGAGTCCAGGACTCTAGACTTGAGATACAGAATTAGGGCAAAAATCAGTAAACCAGGGGGTGGGGGTGGTGTTACTTGATCAACATACCTTTGAAAAAGTAAAATGGCCCGGTCATACAGCTAGCATTTCCCAATCATAAAGGACACAGAAAAGGTACTGCTTAAACTGATGATGCAACACTTTCTGAAATGCCTCTTTCCTTTGGACTTGGCTGCCATAAATAAGAGACAGTTCTGAGGGGATGTGCCTACAGACAATACAAGAAGGGCTGTGGCTCAGTGGAAGAACATCTGCTTTTCATGCCAAAGTTCAACAGGTTCAGTCTCCCATATTTCCAGTTAATAGGACCAGGTAGGAGGTGATGGAAAAGGCCTCTGCCTGAGACCCTGGAGAGCTGCTGCCAGTCCAAGTAGACAATACTGACCTCAATAGACCAGAGGTCTGTCTCAGAATAAGGTGGTTTTGTGAGTTCAACATGCACCCCTTGCTTTCCAGTTTACTCTGGGAAATCCATTGACCCATCCCAGATCTGTCTGCAGGGTAGGATTGCCCATCCTACCAGTGGCAAAAAGTGGCATAATATGGTGGGGAAAACCAACTGTGATTGGTGGTGCACACTGCAAACTCAGTAGTGTAAGGGTCACTGCTATGCACCACTGCCACCATACCAATGTGTGCAAGGAAAGACAATGGACACAATTTGCTCAAATACCTAATCTTGAAAAAGTGCTCCTACAACTGATTAGGTCACGGAAGCTGCATGCATGCATGCCTACTTTCCGTGTGGAGGGTATTTCATACAATTGGCATCTCCATGTAATCCTGGTGGTGCCATCGTCAGAATTCAGTTATAGAAACCCCATAGGGGTTTTTAAGGCAACAGATGTTGAGTGGTGGCTTACCATTGCCTGCCACCCTGGACTTCCTTGGTGGTCTCCTTTCCAAGTGCTAACCATGTCCAATCAGCTGGGCTTTCAAGATCTGACAAGATCAGGCTAGCCTGGGACATCCAGGTCAGGGTTCTCATAACCCTAGGCAGGTTAAAACCCCACCCCAGTCATGTGTTTTTGTAGAGGACATAATATGGAGGCTGCGCCAGCCGTCCATAAGAGAGGAGAGAGTGTCCTCAGTCCCAGAGTTTGAAGTTACTCAGTCTGAAGTTACTCAGTTTGAAGTGTCCTCAGTCCCAGAGTTGGATATTATTCACCTCCCCAGATTTTTGATGGGTTAATACTACTAGCTGTCAGAGTGAAAATACACCACTCCAAACCACAGTGATGTTATTTACAGCCTGCTGTCACTGAAGGAGACTCTTGCATTCCTCCAAAACCACTCAAGCTTTTTTGAGCCCGTACTTTCCAGATGCCTGGATCTCCACCACTGCATGAAAAGCCTCGCTGGCTGACTGGAGGGCTGCGCGTTAGATCCACCACCTAGCGCATGATCTCACATCATTATTGCACCCGTCAGCTTTCACATGCCGGAGGGTTGTGTGTACGCAATAAAGCTTATGATCTCTTCTCTCTTTTTTAAAGTTCAAAGGCAGCTTTAGCATTTTTGCAAAACGGAGGGAACAAAAGGGCTAGAAGCAGCACAGAAAACAGGATGTCTTGTATCACAAGAGTGGAAGGCAACCCCGGCACATGAATGCGTTACCTAGCAGAGCGTTCATCATGACATTCCAATTATTCCATGATCTCATTCAGTGTAATTGAAGTAACTATTCATTGGGCTCCAGACATTTGGGAAACATTCCAGCTTATGTTGTTTGGAGCATAAATCCGCTGAAATGCATACGCTGAAGTAAATCAAGTAGTGTGCACGAGGGGGGAGGTGTGTGCAAAGGGGGGGGGAAGACGGTTTGGCAATCACTTCCTTGCATAGGAAGGCGTGATATTATTTTCAGGTTTAATAGACCTGAATAAAGGGCTTTTTTCTTCTCATACCACATCTTAGTTTTATTTATTTATCCATTCATTTCGGTATTTATACAAGTAGATAAATAGGTACCGCTTCGTTGGGAAGGTAACAGTGTTCTGTGCACCTCGGTGTCTAGTCATGCCAGCCACATGACCACAGAGACGTCTTCGGACAACACTGGCTCTTCGGCTTGGAAACGAAGATGAGCACCGCAACCCGAGTTGGATTCAGCTGGCTTTCGAGCAAGGGATACCTTTACCTTTGCCTTTCTCTCCAGTGGGGACCCAGATTGTTCTATCCTCCATTTTATTCTCACAACAACAGTGTGGTGAGGTAGGTTAGACTGGCATAGCGTGACTGGCCCAACAGGGTCAGTGCTAGGGTTGCCAGCTCCAGCTTGAGAAATTCCTGGAGATTGTGGAAGCAGAGTCTGGGGAGGGAAAGGAGCTCAGAGGAGAAGCGATGCCATCAAATCTGCTCTTGAAACCATTTCCTCCCGGGGAACTGATCTGTGCAGTCTGGAATTCACTTGAAATTCCTAAAGAATGCCAGGCTCCACATGGAGGTTGGCAACCCTAGAGATCAACCATCGAACAGGAGAGGCAATCTTGTATGACAAGAGAGGAGATTCGAATCTGGGTCTCCCGGCTCCTATGACACACTTACCACTACAGGAGAAGCTTTACCAGTTTGGTGTGGTGGTTAGAAGCACAAACTCTAATCTGGGAGAACCGGGTTTGATTCCCCACTCCTCCACATGCAGCTGCTGGTGTGACCTTGGGTCAGTGATAAGTTCTTTCAGAGCTGCTCTCTCAAGGGCAGTTCTCGAGAGAGCTCTCTCAGCCTCACCTACCTTGCAATGGGGTGTCTATTGTGGGGAGGGGAAGGGAAAGGAGATTGTATGCCACTCTGAGGCTGTAATCACACTTGTGGCTTGGCGCAATATGATGCCACCTCTAATTGAACCGGTTGAAAGTATTGCGGGGCATATCAGCCACACAGCACACCCTGCTGCAGGCTCCCTATGGAGACATCCCATGGTGAAGCATCCACATTACTGCAGCGCATCAGCCACAGAGCGCCAAACTGCCAGTCTGAACACAACCTGAGACTCCTTCAGGTAGTGAAGGGCAGGGTATAAATCCAGTCTCTTCTTCTTCACTGAGTTGGTGAACTGGTGCTGGGCTGTACCCCTTCACTTTGGGGCTCGCTTCAGCCACCTGAGTGAGAAGTAGCTCCTATGTGCAAAGATGTACGAAGAGCCCGTGTGAATGAATAATCCTCGCAGTTAGTCCCAGGATGTGTCTGCACACTAGGAGTTACTTCAGGAATGTGGACAGAGAGAGTTGGTGCTGTCATTCCCAAATCCACTGGCTGGGAAGAAGAGTTTCCCTGCAAGGGCTACTGCTAGGAAATATTCAACTTCACAAGGTAGCACAAGCATTTATTTTTAGAGCCTCTGTTGTGGTTACTTTTAAATATCTCACAATAACTATAGCAACGTTGTCAGCACGGGGTAAACATGTGGCCCTCTTGAAGCAAAGGGATTCTTTGGCGTTTGCATGCCTAGGAGAGTGGCCCATTTCATTCTCTTTATAGAAGCCATCCTGAAATATAGGCTGACTGAGGAATAAACTATCTGTTGTCTAAACCAGAGAAGACAGGACGGTTTCAGCAGCAGTGCATGTCTGTCTTTGGGACACCCATTCCACTGGGATAGATTGGGAATATTTCGGGGTTGGCTGCCCATTTACCCACCTGAGGCCGGGAATTACCTATCCCCAGCCCCAATTCCCGACTGTCAAGGAACTGAGGAAAATAGCCTCCTCACAGTGACACTCTGAGAAATTTCCCCAGCAGCCTGATTAGCCAAGTTTGGCCCAAGCTCATCAGGGCTTAAGAGCTATTTTATTTTTATTTATTTTTATTTTATTTTTCCAATTTATGCCACGCCCTCCCTGCCAAAGCAGGCTCAGGGTGCTTACACAAGTAAAAAAACATCATAACAAGCAAATTGCCATAAAACATCTAAAAGCAGTTCATTAAAACCATATAATATTAATATTAAAATGCTAGCAGTATTATTTTGGTGTCATATAGGTAGCGTTACCACACAGGTGCATTCTGTAGATTGTCTAAATATTCGGCTCACTGATCTTTCTCGGATATGATCAGCAAGCGCAGGCTGTCAATAGCAAACCAGGAACCAGGCTGTATAGGTTTCTGTTATTATTGATAATGCAGTGTTGGCCACAGGCATCACTATTTGGATGGGAGATGGCCAAGGAAGACAGGAGTTGCTTACCTGGAGAAAGGCAATGGCAAACCACCTCTGCTTATCTCATGCCTGGAACGCCCTGTGGAAGGGACCACTATGAGTCCACTGCAACTCAGCAGCACATTCTTCTTCTATGGTAAAGACTGTAGGGGAGGCAGCCTAGAGCATCACCCAGAAGTGATATCACAGCCTTCCCAAACCCTTCCCTCCCCGGGCACCAGCCCCCCCCCCATCAGCTGGCATTTGCTGAAGCACCGGTGGGAACCTTAGCTCAGAATCCTGCTGAGCCACCTAGCCCCCGGGGCACTGGCAGTGCTGCAGGGTCCACTGGGCTTCAGACCTGGGCCATGGTGACCATAGCAACAGTGGTAGGCTTGCCCAATAGGTGTAGGCTTCCTGAGCCTGCTCAGTTCAGACCTGGCTGCAGCAACAGTGACAAAGTATAAAGAGTTCCCATCATCCATTTGGAGAAGTGAGTAAGACCCAGTTGCTGACATCGCTCTGACCACTTGGCTCAGTTTTGCTTCGAGCCATCAGTGGACCTCCAGGGAGTTCCCCACAGGAACTTTCCCATTAAGTTCAAAGGCCAGTCTTTCCTTCCATCTCAGGGAAGCTCACCTTGCGCCATCTTTGTTGATAGTCACTGCTTTGTTCAGAAATGTAGAAAAGTAGAGGGAAAAGTAGAGAGAACCAATGCTAGTCCAAGTAGACAGCGCAGATCTAGACAGAGACCAATGGTCTGACTCAGTAGAAGGTGGCTTCATGTGTCCAGTGCTCCTTTTGGGGAAGAACATGGCTTAACTTGTTTTTAAAAACCCACAACATCTTGTTTGGTCCTCAGTGGTACAGTAGCAGCTTTGCATGCAAAAGATCAGAGGTTCAATCCCTGGCATTTCCCGTTAAAACAATTTGGCGGTAGGTGATGTGAGAGACCTCTGCCTGAGACCCTCAACAGCTGCTGCCCGTCTGAGTAGGCAATGCTGGACCTTGATAGATCAGCATTCTGATTCAGTATAAGACAGCTTCACGTGTTTATGTGTATGCAAATTAATGCTTGTTCTACAACTCAGTGCTAATGGCTATTGCCAGAACGAATGTTTACAATGAAAGCTGCAGGCTACAGGTGGACAGATGCCATCCTATCTGGCTTCTCAGGGCAGGCAGGCCCTCTGCTGAGGGTGCTGAGAATTACTGTTAGATCCCTCTAGAGTCTAGTCCTTCTCACTGAACTACATTTCCCAGAGTTCGCTGAAGAGAGGAGACTGTTGTTGGGAGGCTCAGTAGTAGAGCAGCTGCATGGCATGCAGAAAGCATGCAGAAAGCATCTCCAATGAAAAGGGTCAGGCAGTAGGTCATGGAAAAGACCTCTTCTTGAGATCATAGAGAGCAGCTGCCTAGGAGTACAGATGATGTGAGAGACCTCTGCCTGAGACCCGGGAGAGCTGCTGCCAGTCTGAGTAGGCAATACTGACCTAGATGCTCAGATTCAGTATACGGCAGCTTCATGTGTCCATGTGTTACTAAACACATTGAAATATGTAGTATGGATATGTCCAGCATAACATGATCTCAAAACTTCTTTTCCAGTAACAGAGACATGGGGAAATTCTTTGACCACATCTGTGCTACAGATGCAAAACCTATTTCATAAATAATACCTGTGTACCATTTTGTAGAGACCGTGGTTTTTATTGCCAACGATTTCCTGATTTCCAGTACTTCCAGTTGATTTCAGTAAGTTTTAATAGGCAAGATTGTTTTTGATGCCACAAACAGGATGATACGTTACAAGGAATGTATTACACTAGATCACTCTGGAGATCAATATAATTGAATCTGGTATTCAGATGTGCTTTGACATAAGGGAATACTTGTCAAATTCAAGTACATTTCTGAGAAACCAAGCTGATGAACAAAAATCAAGTTCCCTCATTAAGCCGAAAGTGTCTGCCAGCACTGGGTTTTGTAATTCATTTTAACAGACATAATTTCAGAAAACTCTTATTGGCCCATGAGATGCATTTTTGATTTAACAATTGAGTGCCGTAAAGCGTATCTTGGAAGTCAGTGGATTTATGCCCAACTCTACTCTCATGCGGGGGACCACAGAATTTGGAGGCAGGCTCAGCCAAGTCCTTTGGAATTTGATTTTCATAACTTCTAGCTCTCCGGTATCAACTGCTCCCCCAGCTTTTGGCTCCATATGTACCCTTGATGTTGAAGCCAGAGGAGCCATATGTCTTTCCTGATGTCTCCATATTAATATTCTGGAAGGAACTTAATTATTTAATTACATTTATATCCAGAGCTGTCACCACATCCCCCAGACATTGATTCATAACTCCTAGACCTAATTCAAGCATCATCGAAAAGCAAATCACGTTACTTTCCTAGCTTCATGGATCTCCATGGTGACCATCTGGAGTTTCACCATCTTAGTCCTTCACTCCACTTTCTCAGCAGCCCAGTTTGTATCCTGCCTTTCTTCTGATGCATCTCCAGCTGGCTTACATGACATTCCTAGATTGTCCATCCAGGTACTCACTGGAACCAGACCTGCTTACCTTCCATAAGCATATGGGAGCATGTACCTCTGACCATACCCTGAGACATTAATGGCTTGTAAATGGTCTTTCCAAATAGATTATTCCCCTCCTTTTTCTTTTTACCCGGGCTGGGAACCTAAGGTTGTCAACCTTCAGGTGGCACCCGGAGATCTCCCACTATTACAATTGATCTCCAGATGACGAAGATCAGTTCTGCTGGAGAAAATGGCTGCTTTGGAGGGTGGATTCTATGGCATTATACCTTGCTGAGGTCCCTTCCCTTCCCAAACTCTGCACTTCGCAGGCTCCACCCCCCAAATCTGCAGGTATTTCCCAATCCAGAAATGATAATCGTAAGGCTTCCGTCTTTTTATGCTATTTTCTTGCTCTGTTTCTAGCCTGAGGTCTGTATAGTAGATGTCATTATAGGCTGCTCATTGTTTGTTTTATATTGTTTTTATGCCCTGGCTTGTTTTAAATATCCTCTTTGGTCTATGTTATTGTTTTACTTGTTAGCCACTTCAAGCAGGAGAGGCTACATATTTCTAAATAAATAAAATTTCAGGTCAGCTACCGCCACATGTATTAAAAAAATAAAAATAAAAATGGGACTAAGAAGTGGTCCCCTCAAGGTAAGAAAACTGGATTGTTAATATTCTTGCTAGGCCAATTCTGGCCCTCTGATGACCTCGAAGGCTTGAATCAGAAAGCCTAATCCATGATCGATATTTCAGTGAATGAATTTCACCATGCACAATTTGAACTGTAGCTTGCTATTAAATCTCCAAGGAAGTGTGAGATTTTCCCACATGAGTGTTTATCTGGGGCAGTGATGCTTTATATTCTTGGTGCTTGGGGGGCAACAGTGGAGGGCTTTTGGAGTTCTGGCCCCACTCGTGGACCTCCTGATGGCACCTGGGTTTTGGCCACTGTGTGACACAGAGTGCTGGGCTGGGTGGGCCATTGGCCTGATCCAACATTGGCTTCTCTTATATTCTTATGTTCTTTGTGGATTAAGCAACATAATGTTAACCCATTCAGAAAGCTGCCTGTTTCTCATGTATGGCTTCCACCAGTCCGTACTTATATTTCCTACTAATGTTCAGAGGTGGTTTGTCAGCCCCTGCCTCTGGGTAATGACTCTGTCCTATGGGGGCAGGTGGTTTAAAAACTGAATGAAAAAAATAAATGTTTAGCATATAGTTCTGTGACAGCATCTATAAAGTTTCCCAGGAGATAATTTTAGGGTTTGGGTCTGGTTCAACTGTCAGTGGCCCACGTGAGAGTGTGGGATTCCCTGGCAGGCCCACAGTCTGGGAGATGCCGTTCCAGTGCAGCGGATGAACCTGAAGTGAGGAGTGTACTTAACTTCAGAACTTTTGTGAACCACTGTGGTGGTGCAAACTGAGGTGGGCTGCAGGGTCAGCATCAAGGACTGGCACGGTGGAACATCTAGCAGAGACTCCACTCCCAATCAATGACACATGGTCTATCTGCTCTCATCAGGAATGGGAGGACTGCCCTCCAGATTTCTACTATGGCTCAACAGCGTCTGTGGCAATCTCCCATTTCATGCTACTAGAAGAGCCTGCAGAGACAGCAGGGGCAACTCTTGCTAGACCCAACGGAGTTTAAAGACTAGGAGCCATTCTCCAACCCTGCCCCAAGGACCATCTGTGTATGTATGTTTGTGCATGCACATGCACAAGGGGGTGGTGTGCTTTGCAGGAGGGGAAGCAAGGCAACTTGCCCAGGAGTACCCAAAATCTGAAGCCAGTCGTAGTGGTATGGTATGTGGTGGAAAATGTTCTCAAGTCACAGCTGACTTATGGTGACCCTGTAGGGTTTTCAAGGCAAGAGACATTCAGAGGTAGTCTTTCATTGCTTGCCTCGGTGTAATGACCCTGGACTTCCCAGTGGTCTCCCATCCAAATACTAACCAAGGCTGACCCTACCTAGCTTCCAAGATCTGGTGAGATGGGGCTAGCCTGGGCCATCCAGTTTAGGGCAGTCCAAGTGATAGCCCTATGTATATGCCCCATATGGAGGTGCCCTTTCATAAATCTGTCCACACATTTTTATCCCACTCTTTCTCCAAGGAGCTCAAAATGGACTTTGTGGTTTCCCCCCACCCTACTTTGTCCTCATCAGTTGCCCAAGTAACACTAGTGGGTCAGTGAAGACCCTGACTACTCCTGTGGCTTCCCAGTGGCCTTCCAGCCCTGCCCACTGTTACCTGCCATTGTTCACTGAGCAGTGGGGGAAAGGATGGGAGTACGACACTGCAAACACGGCAGTGTCACTTCTGGTCACCTGGTCTGTGATGCTCTAGGAATTTTCCCAATCTCTATGACCTTTTCTAGAGATCTGGGTGAATTCCTTGGGTGTCGCCAATGCAGTGACATCACTGCCAGCTCATCACCTAGAAGTGACATCACCACGTCAACATTGCTCTCATTCCCCATGCTTGCCCCCCCCCCGGAAGTTCCCCATTGTCAGCACAAAGCTGGGCAACCCTAATTTGTATAGACCCCATACAGGAAAGCCTCTTTGATAAATCAGTGCCTGCTGCTGCAAGTAATCACATGGAATTAGGGTTGCCAACTTTGGGTTGGGAAATTCCTGGAGATTTGGGGGGGGCAGAGGTTGGGGGGATGGAAGGAAGCTCAGCAGGGTATAATGCCATACAGGCTACCCTCCAAAGCAGCCATTTTCTCCAGGGAACTGATCTCTGCCATCGGGAGATCAGTCGTAATTCTGGGAGATCTCCAGGCCCCTCCTAGAGGTTGGCAACTTTAGACTGAAGGCTCAACTCACAAATGGAAAAGGGGGATGATCACAGTCTTGTTCTTAGCAATGAGGACTCATCCTCCCAAAGTGTTCACGGTGGTGGGGGGGAGAGATTTGGCTAGACCGTACATATGGTTCACATTTTACGTACAACAAGCCAGTATACCCCCAATTACTGCCAGAGCCAAAGACATAAACCCCCGAAACCCTATGAGATCTGCCAGCTAATCCCAGCTAAACTCCATCTAGACGTATAAAATCCTCCAGAAAACAAACTGCCTGTAGGAAAACCCAGCTGGCAGGGTGACGGTGGGAGCCTTGTCCGAGTCCCTTCTACCATGTGAAGCAGGGGAAGGGGCGGGAGAGAGAAATACATGGAAACCCAGGGAGGGAGTCAGGCAGCAAACGCACAATTCAGACTAATTATCCCCAGAGCCACCATCTCTGAGCTGGAGAACAATGGAAAGTCCTTAATCCAGAATGAAAAGCAAACAAGACCCAAGCGATTGTCTTCCTGCTTCCCTTAATCAAGGCTACAGGTCCTGCTCCTGTTTACAATAAAAATATTCAATTAAAAATTCCAAAAGGCTTCAGTAATTGGTCCTCAAGGGGGGTTCCTGGCTCTCCCCCTACCCCCCACCCTCCAAAAAAAAAAGAGAGGACAGAATGAAAAGGGCTTTGTTGCTTTCCTTTTGGCAAGTCCATTTTTTGCAAAGTAACCTACTATTAAAATGCTGGGAATCTGCCCAGCCGTAGGGATGGTGGAAATGGTCCAGCAAGGCCGCAGCTGGGTCAGCAACCTGCTCGCGCACAGGGCGCATTGGCCTGACTTTGGTAAGCAAAAGGGATTTCATCCACCAGAGCGAGCATTATGCCACGTCTCATCTCGAGACAGACTTCCCGTTAAGGAAAATGCCCCTTAATTGGGAGGAACTGAGGCAAGCCGAGATGGGGTTGCTGATTCCCCAATTCCCCCTCTCCCCAGCAGTGAAGAGGCAGCGGGTATTGCTGTGTATTGCGCAGTTTCGCAAGGATTTTTATTCATGATTAATATTGGGGGGGGGGGGGGGAGATTCAGTCCAAACAGAACTTCTTTTTAAAGCCTGCTGGTTTTAATAGGAAAGATTTCAGCATGTACATCGCACTTAGGAACATAAGGACATAAGAGAAGCCAGTGTTGGATCAAGCCAATGGCCTATTCAGTCCAACACTCTGTCACACAGTGGCCAAAAACACCAGGTGCCCTCAGGGGCCCAGCAGTGGGGCCAGGACACTAGAAGCCCTCCCACTGTTGCCCCCCCAAGCACCAAAAATACAGAGCATCACTTACTCCAGACTGAGAGTTCCTATCTATACCTTGTGGCTAATAGCCACTGATGGACCTCTGCTCCATATGTTTATCTATATGTTTATAGAAGCTTCCATTCTAGAAGCTTCTATTCATGTTTCCTAGAGGCAGACCTGCTGAGGTCAGTATGGTTTACTTCTGGGTGAACACAATGAGGATTGCCTGCTTTGAAAACAGTGAGACATCAAAGTGACTGGCTTTGACTTGGACAATAAGGTTGCCAACTCCGGGTTGGGAAATTCCTGGTCATTTGGCGGGTGGAGCCTTAGGAGGGCAAGATTTGGGAATGGACCTCAGCAGGGATGTAATGCAATGGTGTTCACCCTCCAAAGCAGCCATTTCCTCCAGGGGAACTGATCTCTAGCTTGGAGATCAGTTGTGATTTTGAGAGACCTCCTGAGATTCCAAGTGAGCTGCAGGTAACAGAGATCAGTTCACCTGGAGAAAAGGGCTGATTTGGAGGGTGGACTGTATGGCATTACACCCCACTGAAGTCCTTCCTCTCCCCAAATTCCGCCCTCCTCAGGCTCCACTCTCCAGGTATTTCCCAACCTACTCCAGCTGGAGTTTGGAAACCCTACTGGGTAATGTCCATGGCCTTCTGCTGCATTTTAAAAGTACCCCCAGGTGTTTTTACAAAGGCTTGGAGAAACTCTTATCTCCCCCAAGAACTTTACGATGCCATCTGAAAGAACAAGAACCAGAAACTGGGAGGAAATAAAGAACAATAAAGAACTTGTAAATAGATATATATTTATATATAGGGTGTTCAACATGATTTAGATGACAATATGCAATTAGAAACATCAATCAAGAGCGAAAGAAGAGGGAGGAGATTATTTAGGGCAGAAGGAAAGGTGCCAAAAAAAAAATCCTTGGCATGTTATTATCATAACTTACAATTTGTATTAATTAAATACCATTAAGCATGACAGATAGACATTTGAACTCTTCAGAGTATTAAGGTGAATATGCGTTTAAGAAGATTTAGATGCACTTAAATCATGTAGCAGCTGCTGTTTTACCTTTCTGGGATTTCATAAATAAGTCAGTTAATTTCAGTTCCAACCAGCTTTTCCACTGGTGCAAGAAGGAGGAAGGGTCCCATTGGATACTGGAAAAGGCTATGCCAGGGATCGTGGACAAACAGAATGGTAGCCAGCTCCACACTGGGAAATACCTGGAGTCTGTAGAAGGCAGGGTTTGGGGAGGGGAGGGCCTTCAGTGGGGTATAATACCATTATACCATAGAGTTCACCTTCCGATGTGGCCATTTTCTCCAGGTGAACTGATCTCTGTTGCCCAGAGATCAGTTGTAATAGCGGGAGATCTTTAGCCAACCCTAGCAAACACTGTATCTGGATAGCACTGCAAGACGGAGGGGACTAGCCAAAATCATTCCTTCTCTCTCTTGCATCAGTGCAAAAGCAAGTAGAAACCAACCCAGTATCTGCTGCAAGTGTTTGCTGACATTAATTTAAATTAGATCGTTTAGTTTGTTATGTCCTAATGGCGACTATGCACACTGTCAGAGAGACGCATGTGGCCTGGCTGGCTACCGGAGTTTTGCTTCGGGAGACAATAGTCCGGGGGGATTGTAAATCAGACCCATTGGCCACCCAAGATCCGCCAGAGGACCTATGCCATAGGGTCACCTGTAATTAACTCTATCAGGGAGATTGGGCAAGGCCAGGGGTGTGGTTCAGATGGACATTTAAGCAGACCCCCCGAGCCCCGTTCTCCAGTTGTGATTTGTACCATCAATAAACTTATGAGCTGATTTCACTGCAACACATCTCCGAACCCAGTACTTTATAGTTTGGCTGTAATTGTGCATGAAACTAACCTATGTTCCCAGTTTTGAAAACTCGGAGCAAGGGATGTGTGGTTTGCATGTACCACTGGTGCTGCACTAACCAGATTCCCTCTCCTGTGCTTTGCTAGAATATCTTTTGAGCAATCAAGAAGGCAGAGTAAAAAGTCTATATCCCATCTTAATCCCTCAATAGAATTGATTTGTGTTCTGCTTTCAGTCTAACAAGTTAACCAGCCGTGTTCAAGACACCTACCCACCTGCTTTCCCCTCCATTCTTGCTGCCATGGTAAAGGGAGGGGGGGGGGGGGAGAAGCAGACAGGTAGGAAGACCGGCCACAGCTGGGTAGGTAGGGGAGATCAGACAGCTTGCCCATGTCACCACATTTTGGCATGGCTCTGTGGATTGCTTTACCCACCCAAAACACTGACTGTCTCTATTAATGGTTTTGAAGTTTTGCCAGCACCAACAATTTTAATGTTTTTAACTCTTCATTCCATCAAAAACCTCAGTTTCTTTCTGCAGGTATCAAAGCTGGGAAATGTGTACCTTGCCCTGTTCAGACATAATGGTGAGCTCACAGATGGAGAGGATCCGGTGAAGTATACTCTTTCTTTAGGTGAGGTCCCAACATCATAAAGTCTGAACAAGGGACAGGTACAAAACCCCCTACAAGCTGACAAGACTGAATGATATGGGCCTGGATAGCTGATCTTTATGCCAGTGTCCATATCAAATACTGTCTTAAGGACCTTCTATTGTATTTTCATCCTGTTCTGTTCTCCATCATGTTTTCTGTCAGATATTTTTGGTGGACGGAGAAGCTTCATTTCTGCCTCCTATTCTTAATCTCTTTTAATACCTTCAATTAAGCATTTCAGCAGTCTTGCATCTGATAACAAAGCTCAGGACAATGCATCCATCTGGACTGAACTGAGACCTAGGTTTCCTATCTTATCACCAATGCTGATTTCTCCACACCTACCACCTCTCTGCATATCACACCTAATCCGATTGCACCTGCTGCTGTCATCTGCCTGCTAATGTCATTCAGCATCTGAAATCACGCCACTTCCCAAAATATAAGACAGATGGACTCACATTCGAGCTGTACCTGAAGAAGTGAGCAGTGACTCACGAAAGGTCATACCCTCCCAATAAGTTTTGTTAGTCTTTAAGGTGCTACTGGACTCTTACTGAATTTACCGAATTCATTGTACTTGTATTATTTCGTACCTTTTCAGTTACTTGATTCAGCACAATAGATTCAGGTGGGTAGCCGTGTTGGTCTGAAGCAACAAAATAAGATTTGAGTCCAGTGGCCCATTTAAGGCCAACAAAGTTTAATTCTGGGTATAAGCTTTTGTGTGCGTGCACAAAATGCATCTGATGAAGTGTGCGTGCACACAAAAGCTTATACCCAGAATTAAACTTTGTTGGTCTTAAAGGTGCCACTGGACCCAAACTGATTTTAATTCAGCAAGTTTTCAGATGGGTAGCCATGTTGATCTGCAGTAGAAGCAGAAGATTCAAGTGCAGTAGCACCTTACAAACCAATGAGATTTCCAGGGTACAAGCTTTTGAGAGTCAACACTCCCTTTGTCAGATACAAGTAAGAATGGATATTGCCAACCCCAAGAGCCGGAACCCAAGCTTTCGAGAGTCAGTACTCCCTTTGTCAGACACAAGAAGTAATGGATATCCCCACATCCAAGAGTGGAGCCCAAGGCCTTGGGGGATCTCCATTCCTACTTGCACCCAATGAAGGAAGTGTTGACTCTCGAAAGCTTATACCCTGCAAAACTTTTTGGTCCTTGAGGTGCTATTGGCCTCAAACCTTGATTCAGCAAAGTTTTGAGCTCTCTCCTGGGGTCTTCCAAACTCATTGTGGCCTGATTCAGGTGCATTATATTGATTGTTTAGCCAGGATAAAGAAAGCTTAAAAATGGAAGTCATGTCCGACCAGGCAGACTATATAAACCCTTAAATTAAGGGTGGTAAGGTACCGGCTGGATATTAGGGAAAATGTTTTTACAGTCAGAGTTGTGCAACAGTGGAACCAGCTGCCTAGGGAGGTGGTGAGCTCCCTCTCACTGGCAGTCTTTAAGCAGTGGCTGGACAAACACTTGTCAGGGATGCTCTTCCAGGCTGATTCTGCATTGAGCAGGGGGTTGGACTAGGTGGCCTATATGGCCCTTTCCAACCCTGTGATTCTATGATTCTAAGCTTTCTGGCTCCAAATCAATCTGGCTTTGAAAAAAAAACAAAGTAAACAAAATTAAATGAAGTCTTCTTGGGCATTGATGGGCCCTCCTCTGTTCCAACCAGCTGGAATAGCAGAAAGGCAGTCAAGTGAATGAGGAGCCGGCAGGTCCTTCAAGCTGGTAAGCGTAAGCTTTCTTGACATCCCAGCCACCCTTCTTAGTCTCTCCTCTCGGTCCAGTGCTAACAGTTCCTGGCAGCTACTTGCTCATTACCCTCCAAAAACAATTAGCAAGCAGGCTGGAGGGAGCTCCAAAAATGCACTTGCTAATGCAGGCACTGACCGGGACCTCAACATGAGAGCTGAGGACTAGGCTTTAGCGAGGAGGGTGGAGGTCACCCCCAGTGAAGTTCTACTTCTAAATTCATGAGGGAGCAGACTGTAAGAAGCACCCTACTGGGGAAGTGGGTGATGCCTTTCACATGTCCTTTCATTGCAGTTGCCCCTCAGGCTGGGCCGGTAAGTCTCCACTTTTGAGTTGGGGCCAAAAAACTAACAAACAAAAGACCCTGCTGACTTTGGTCCAATGGAACTTTGCACCCAAATACATAGAGACTGTGTGCACATTCATTTTTGAAAGCCTACTTGGTGCTCTTGCATCCCCAGCAGCTCCTCCTTCAGCATTCCCAGAGGAATCATGATTAACAATTGTAAAATAAGAATATAAGAACATAAGAGAAGCCAATGTTGGATCAGGCCAATGGCCCATCCAGTCCAACACCCCATCACACAGTGGCCAAAAACACCAGGTACTGTCAGCAGTGGGGCCAGGACACTAGAAGCCCTCCCACAGTTGCCCCCCCAGCACCAAGAATACAGTGCATCACTTGCCCCAGACTCACCCATCAGGGATCACAAACTCGGTGCTTGGGGGGGGCAACAGTGGGAGGGCCTCTAGTGTCCTGGCCCCACTGCTGGACCACCTGATGTCATCTGGTGTGTTTGGCCACTGTGTGACAGAGTGTTGGACTGGATGGGCCATTGGCATGATCCAGCATTGGCTTCTCTTATGTTCTTATGTTCTTAAACTGATTAATTAATTATCGTATGGCAGTGGATGGAGTATAGCCAGGAGATCCGAAGATTTCTGGCAGCCTGAAACTCTAGCTGTTTTTGTGGTGAGCTAGGTTTGTTTTTCGGGCTGAGAGAACTGTGACTGACCCAAGGTCACCCAGCCGGCTTCATGTAGAGGAGTGGGGAATTGAACCCGGTTCTCCAGATTAGAGTCCACCCCTTGTCTTAACCACTACACCAAACTGGCTCTCATCAGGGAGAAGATGACATCACAGTCCTACGCAGCCAATCCAATGTGGCCACAGGGTGAAAGTTCTGGGGGCAGGGGTGGGCAACTGAGAACAAGGGCAGTTTAAATGACTGAGCAAACCTTTCATTTGCAAAAAGTTACCCAAACATTGAAAAAGGGAGGTTTTTTAACAATCTCAAAAATGTTTATAGGCAATAAGTAGCTTCAGATCCGCCTGAACCGTTGCAACATTTCTCCTAAAAAAAGTACAGTTGTTTGAGGAAGCAACATTTCTCAGGGTGTCAACCCACTGTCCTACCTAGGAAAAGATTAGTAAGTTCGTGCTGTGGATGCGTTCTGCCTTGTCCTAGTAATGGGATGTCTGACCACAGGATATAGTTAGAGAATGAAGTTCCACGGTCTCTACTCAGTGGGCAAAACTGATAAGACTTTGGACTATAGTTGCCCCCAAATATTGCTTAAATCAACAGTCTGAAGCAAATTTGGAAGTCCTTTATCAGCAATAAGGGGTTTAAATTAAGGCCGGGAAGGTACCAGCTGTATATTAGGAAAAACGTTTTTACAGTAAGGGTTCTTCAGCAGTGGAATCGGCTGTCTAGGGAGGTGGTGAGCTCCCCCTCACTGGCAGTCTTTAAGCAGCGGCTGGAGAAACACTTGTCAGGGATGCTCTAGGCTGATCCTGCATTGAGCAGGGGGTTGGACTAGATGGCCTGTAGGGCCCCTTCCAACGCTTTGAGAGTCTATGATTCCATGATTCCTTCTGAAGGAAGCAAAAGGAGTTTTGATGCTTGTTTGTTTTGTAGCAAAAGAGCTCTGTTTCCAAGGTTTCCTTTTTGTTCTTTTTAAAGAAAAAACAGAAGATGTTATCAGTAAGAGTCATGGCATTTCAACCAGCCCTAAGCATGCCAGGATACCATGCCCTAAAACGTACTATGTGGTGATTCAAAGCAAAGCCCCGATGATAACAGTGACAAATACTCCCTCCTTTTCTCTTCATACACATCCACTCCTCTCTCAGATCCAGATCTATCACTTGTGGAAAGCACTTAGCATTTCCTAGAATAGATTGTTTTTCACTTGTTTACAGTGGCCTTCATTCAGGCCACCCACAAAGTGCTGTGTGTTGTATGGAGCAGAACGAGAGATAGAGCAGGATCCTGCTTTTTCAAGAACTCATTATTTTAAAAGTCCGTTGTTTTTAGTTTTCCTTCCCTTTTCCCATTCCAGAATTGTTTTTTCTCTCAACTTAGTCCAAAGAGCTTTCTTTGCTCAGTAGGTATTTAGTTCGAGGCAAGCCTCACTTAGCAGTTTTAAAATGATGCACAGAAAAATGGCTATCTCAGGAAAGGGCTTTAAATCCTTCCCTGCCACGAGAGTTTCTGTGTAGGAAGCTGTTTGTGGGCAATACCTCACCCTACTGAAAAACTGGAGAAATGTTTGTGGTACAGAGAAGAGGTCCCCTTGACTTGAGGATGAATGGCTGGTCACTATCCTGGCCAAGGCTGAGGTCTCAGAGCTGAGGCTGGAGTTGTGGCTGGAGTCAGTGGTGCCATGAACTCAGATGTTGCTCCAGCAAAGGCTGCAGTGGACTGAGGCCTTCAGGACCCCTTCAGGGAGTGAAGATGGAAGTCCCACCTCTCCAGGAACAGGCTACAACTCTTAAAGTCATTGTGCCTCATCATGGCAGCAAGTGCTAGGAGAAGCTGAGATGTTTCTTGGCTGTGTGATGCTAGAATGGTTGAGGAGAGACTGTAGGGTTAGGGCTCTGCATGAGCTCAGTTGGGAAATCTGTAGTCCGAGTTCAAGGGGAATGTTCTGATTCTCCCAGCATAAGGACTTTGTATAATAAATCAGTTATCTATCACCTGGCATTTCCCCCTTTTTATACTGCTGGTCCATGACAGCCACAAGGATTTTGAAGTGGCCTTTGTGGAACAGGTTGTTCCTATGCCCTCATTTTAGCAGTCTGCAAAGGTGGCATTTTAGCCACAGATTCATGATCAGGACCCATCTCTGGACAAAATGTTTCTGGCCAAGGATCTCATTGGTTGTTGTTCTATTGCATTGGGACTCTGTAGCAAGCTGCCTTGGAAATCCCACCAAACTTTACATCAAATACCCATGTCTCTCTGGGGAAGAGGCTGCTGATATAAGTCTCTTGCCTGGCTCTTTGTCTGTGCCTGCCTTTTGGAATTCTGCTTGTATGCCAGATGACCTTGAACCACCTAACCTGTTTCCTTATCTTTGGGTCTGTTCTGCAGAGCTAGAACTTCCTGAAGTTCATAGGACACCGTTCTGCAAGGACTGCCAGATGTGCTGGGGGAGTGTATAGGTTTGCTCTGAGCTTTGTTCCTGGGGAAAGCTCTGGGCTGGGTCCTGACCTTGGTTACATTCCTCTCAGGCTAAGGCCAGGAAAGGACAATTAGTTATTATTGCATATTTTCACTGGTAAGATATGAAACGTATACACAGTTCAGAGAACTGGCCACATTAAGTGTGGAGTAGATGAATCCGGAAAGGTGCTATGATACCTTGGAGAGACTGAGGACCAGATATTTCATGGGCAGCAGCCTGCACCATACAAATGACCTGTAGAGATTCAATGAACTAGACCAAAAGGCAAGCAGCTGCTGGTCTAATCAGTTTAATTCCTGGGAACAGTATTTGGAGCAAAAACGAGTAGTCTTGCGCGAATGAGCCCTCTAATGTGGCTACATGGATATTCACGCCGATCTGCGGAGAAGAGATCAACGAGTGGGAAGAAATCTAACCCAAGGGAAGGACAGCCTACAGATGTTCTCATAAACAAATAAATATGAGAGAAGAGGAAGTGACAGGTTTCCATGAGATCGTCCCATTCGCTCTGCAGTACTTTAGTGCTACTTCCCCACTGGGACGTAACGCTGGCAAGAAGTGATACGATTTCCTCCCAGAATTATGTGCTTGTTTCGGTGTGTAGTCTGTGCCAGCTACAGAAGCATTACATGGAGAGAGATCAAGATAGGGAGCTCTGTTAGCCTGCCTGTAGCAGCAAAAAAGAGAAAGAGTCCAGAAGCACCTTAAAGACTAACAACATTTGTGGCAGGGGATGAGCTTTCGTGAGTCACTGCTCACTTCTTGCTGTTTCCCACAGAAGCATTACAGTTACGGAGCAGGGAACCAGACATACTCAGTCCATGAATCCACTTCTGAACAACCCTGAAGCAGACATGCCTGTGTACACATATATCCTGCAGCCCCACCATTTAAACTGGTCCATCCAGGTGTTATTCCAAAGAGAAAGCACACGAACACATGAAGATGTCTGACCCTGAATGAGGAAAGTGGTCCATCAGGTTCCATATAGTTCCAGTTGGTCAGCTGTGTTGGTCTGAAGCAGTAGAACAAATTTAGAATCCAGTGGCACCTTTAAGACCAACAAAGATTTTTTCAAGGTATGAGTTTACTCATAGTCTACTGTGCCCTGACTGGCAGTTTTGCTCTAGGATCTTAGACCAGGGTTTTGCACATCATCTAGTACAGGGGTGACCAAACTTGCTTAACGTAGGAGCCACATAGAATAAAGGTCAGATGTTTAAGAGCTGCAAGACATGAACAAATGTTACACACATTTTTTTTCGGAAAATATGCAAATTTGCTTTTATTAACATTAAATTAGACTGTGTGAAAAAGCCACATGTGGCTCCCGAGCTGCAGTTTGGCCACCCCTGATCTAGTACCCGATCAGTTTTTAACTGGATCCTTTTGTGTCTGCTCTGAACAGCAGCAGCTGTCCCAGGTCTCAAGCAGACAGGTCTTTCGCATCACCTGTTTGATCCTTTTTTAGACTGGAGACACTGGGGTTTGAACCTGGTGTCTTCTGCATGCTATGCAAACCCTCTACCCTTGAGCCATGGCCCCTCCCCAATTGTATAGCTATGGTGTCGTGATTCACAAAAATCTCTTATTGGCCCAATATATTTTCCTGCTTTGGAATAATGAAAACAACAATGCCCCCCACCCCCCATGGTTAGACGAAGATGGAAACCAGACCAGGAAAAGCACAATGTCTCTAAATGCTTGAGCCAAATTTCAAGCTTTCTGTGAATTCTCCTAACCGATCCCAGATGGGAGCAATCAGGACTCAGCTAAAATTAGCCACTTTAATTGAAGCAACTGTAACAAGCTTGGAAAAGTGTAAAGCAATTAAAAAGGCAGGCCACACGAAGATCTCATGTGAGCTTCCCACAACCCCCCCCCCCCAAACAGCTGAAGTAACATCTGCCGTTCACTGACATTTACAAGCCAGCATGCTGGCAATGATGCTTCATGCTTCTCTGTCATTGAACTGTCCTCGGGGAAGGGAAATGAATGGGAAGAAGGCAGATTGGATTGATCGCTCAGGATGGGACTTGGTGGGATTGATGCGCTCACTTTCCCTTGCTGTCGTAGAGGCAGGAAATCCTCAAAGTACTTGTTTGGTTAATGTACAACCGAGCATCTGGAGCCAAAATTTTGATTCCAGTTAAACCAGCAGTGTATCCGCTGAGATCATAATTTGGATTCAGATGCTTAGGCAACTTTCCTCTCGGTTCGTTCGGAGAGCTTTCACTTAGGAACCGAACAACAATGAAAGACCCTCTGGAAGAGTCCCAGCATTCCCAAACTCAGAGCATGCTGACAGCTTTTTGCCAGGCAGTTGTCCAACTTTTTAAAAAGGTGCTGGAACTCTGGAGTTTTCCTGGAAGCAATGTGATTGATGTCCTTGAACCTACAAGATCCACTCCCCCTCCCTGTTCCAAATGCGTGGGGGCCAGTTGTTCGTGCTTGCAATCAAAATTCTTAAAAATTGCTATCTTAAGGCTGTTATCCAGGGAATACTTCACACATTACACAGAGGTGTAAGTCCTTTTCAGTCATTACAGTTCTGGTGAGATTATTTATACGCACGGCTGCCATTTTGTATGAACAGGACAATTCCTGTGTTTCAGGTTTGGTATGCACAGCTGGAAACGCAGATCATTTGCAGGTACAGGCTCATGCTAGCTGACAAATATTTGTGTCACTCTGTTCACGCAAAATGGCAGTTGCGCATATCGGAAGGATTGTAGGTAGTGCAATGACCAACGCGGTAAAGGCTGAAAAGGCCTAGAGCTGGGTTTGGCATGAAGTCTACACAAGAAACATTTGTGGCTAAATTTGGGGAGGGGCTGTGGCTCAGTGGTAGAGCATCTGCTTGGCATGCAGAAGGTCCCAGGTTCAGTCCCCAACATCTCCAAGTAAAAGGACCAGGCAGTAGGTGATGTGAAAGACCTCAGTGTGAGACTCTGGAGAACCCCTGCAAGTCTGAGTAGACAATACTGACTCTGATGGACGAGTGGTCTGATTCAGTATAAGGCAGCTTCATGTGTTCATGTTTACGCTCCATGGTATGTGTACTTGTATAATTTCCATGATACAAGTGTACGATTCAAGGGCATTTGCATTTGTAAGCATGTGCTGATCATATACACCCATTACCATGTAAAATGTTCACCTAAAGCTATAATGTGTGAAGTAGTCCTGATAGCCACTTCCAGGGGTCCATTGGGGCCGGAGCGAGGCGGAGCAAAGCTCCGCCAGCTCAGGAGTGGCCACTAGGGCAGCCACGGGCCGAATCAGATTCTCTAATCTGATTCAGCCCGCTGCCGAATTGCCGCTGAAATTCGGCGGCAACTTTAAAAGCAACTGGAGGGGAGGGGGTTTGAGGGAGAGGCTCCAAACTTGCAGGGTAGCTGCTGGGGCCTCTCCTCAAAATACCCACCAAGTTTCAAGAAACTTGGTGGGTATTTTGAGGAGAGGCCCCAGCAGCTACCCTGAAAGTTTGGAGCCTCTCCCTCAAATCCCTCTTCCTCCAGCCCCTCATATACCCTATGAGTTTTTGCCATTGATTTCAATGGCCCATAGGGTATAATGGGGCTGAAACTGACGTTCCCTTTCTGACACACTTCTGGTGATGACAGGGGATGTGGCATATGCTAATGAGGTATGCTAATGAGCTCCTGCACCATTTTTTCTACAAAAGGACCCCTGGCCACTTCTGCGTCTGCATCTCCAAGGTGTTTTAACATGACTTTGGCAGAACATATCCCATGGGACACCAATCCCATTCAATGTCTCAATAACTAATAGCATAAACTTAAATGTACCTTTATAACTCTCCTTCTTTCCCCTGATTCTATCTCTTTCCAGTGGAGGGGTTCGGGGTGGTCTTAGTGATTCTAGGACTCTGGACAAAAGTCCAGGATGGGGACCTAGAATCACTGCCCCTCACTGGCTCACCACCCTCCCCTTCTGGGGCCAAACAAGGAGCAGCCCCTGCCCCATGTGAGGTGGGCAGGAGTCTCTGCCACCAGAAGTCAGCTTCCCGAGCCCAAGATGGCACAGGTGCAAATGGTAGTATTGCTAGCTCTGGGTTGGGAAATACATGGAGATTTTAGGGAGTAGTTTGGGAAGGGGAGGGGCCTCAGTCTGTGGGATATAATGCCACAGAGTTTCCCACTCCAAAGCAGCCATTTTCTTCAGAGAAACTGATCTCTTTAGCCTGCAGACCAGTTCTAATTCTGGGAGGTCTCCAGACCTCACCTGGAGTTTGGCAACCCTAGTGACTTGCCATTGCTGCAAGCAGGTGGCCTCAGCCTCAAATGGGGTGGGTGCAAGCAACTGTGGGAGCCTACCTTTCTTCCTCTTTTTCCCAGGAGGATGGGACCAGCACAGGTCCAAGGGTAGCTGCCCTTGTTACCCATTGGCTTAAACCACCCCAGAGGGGCTGTCAATTTAAAGACCGGTTGCCCTGGGGTTCGGAGAGGTTGCATTTCTTTCTGACAGGGCATATAAGCCTCAATCAGTCAGTGGGGCTACAGTGTCCAAACACACTTATATGGAAGTGTCCTGTTTCCATATATCTGTTGCTACTGCAAGAGCAGAGTTGACATCCAATAAGCGATAACTTTCCCCTGGAATTTTCAAAATCAAAATAATGGAAACATTCTGGTTGGTGATAATGCTTGGGCAGGTTTTATTTAATAAACCCCATGCAAGGCTTGGCTTTGGTAACAGAACATATAAAAGCTAGACCGGCTTGATTCGTAGCTCCGTAGGCAACTTCCTGTTGCTTGCAAAATGCATGCAGAGCTAAAACGCTGCGGTTGAAATCATTTTCATCTGTCCAAGGAGAACATATATGTTAGTTTTTTCCCCTTGCAGTGATAGAAGCCCTTTGCTCTTTCTTTGTTCCCATAGTGGATGCTCTGCTCAACATATGAACATACAACAATTGCCTTCTTTCCTCTAGTCTCTTCTTTAGTTCAGTAGCCCATGGGTTCCATCTATGTGGAAAGTGGTGGTTAGAAGACGCTGACTTAATGGAATGTCAACAGCCTTTGATGACTGGTGGCTTTGAGCTGTTACATCTTGCACCTATTTGGGAGGAATCCGAAGGAAACCGTTGGACCCTTGGTCTCGTTCACTGGTTATGCTACTGATATGCTGAGTTCTGGGAGCTAACTGTCAAGAATCAGCATCCCTCTCCTGATTTCAAGCCTTCCCATCACCCATGCTCAGTTGCCGGCACAAACTGCACACCCTTTCCCCAACAGCACTGTCTAATGCAGAGGTGTCAAACTCATTTGTTATGAGGGCCGAATCTGACATAAATGTCACTTTGTCAGGCCGGGCTGTGTGTGCCATAAAACATAATGCCAGGTACCAGAGGTACAAACTATAAATTACAGCAGCTGGTAAGCTCCAGGTTGGTGTATCCTCACTGCAAGGCCCCATGGGCTTGGAGGAGGGTCCAAAGGAAAACCCACATGGGCGGACTGGAGAGCCAAGCAGTGCAGCACTGGGCAGATGCTCCCATGCTCCTTGCCTGCTGCAGACAAAGTTGTTCTGCCATGCTGAAGCCACAATCTGAGTAGCTCCACCCACTTCCCTTTCCAAGCTGTCTTCTGTCCCCTCCCTTGCACCAGTTGCTTGCAGGCTGTGTAAGAGCCCTGGATGGACTGCTTCCAGCCCCCGGGCCTCATGTTTGACACCCCTGGTCTAATGCATGCAGCAGGGAGTGCTGGGGTCATCGCCACCAGGAGTGTTTCCGCTGTGCACCATGCACATGCCTTTCCTCAATGACACAGGGCAGCTGGGCTCACAGGTGGTGGAGCACTTCACGCAAACAGATGGGGAACGGCATGCAGACAGATGGCTGGGGGAGTGGGGGGGGAGTCAGGGGCAGTGGGCCCCACCAGGAGCCCTGGCCCCTGGCGATTGCCCCACCTCAGAGTAGGTTGATATTGGCCTGTCCTAGACAAAGGTTCCTAGGGGGGGAAAGTGTTTTAAATGATGCAGTCCCTTTTGGACAGCCCTGGATAGCCCAAGCTAGCTCGATCTCACAGGATCTCAGCAGCTAAGCAGGGTCAGCCCTGGTTCGTGTTTGAAAGGGAGATCGCCAAGGAATACCAGGGTTGCGATGCAGAGGCAGGCAATGGCAAACCACCTCTGAAATCTCCTGCCTTGACAACTCTATGGACTCACTGTAAGTCAGCTGTGACTTGATGGCAAAAAAGGGTCCCTTTGGGCAGGACTTTGGTCTATTATGTGGCAATACTGTTAAATTTTAGATTTGACATTGTATGATTTCACAGGATCATTCTGAGCTTCCTTGCAGAGCTGTTATGTCAAAACTGGCAGGATAGAAACAAAACATTGCAAATAAATAAAAAAGTAAATGTACTAAGTAAGACTTGGTATCCTAAATTCCAAGTACCATGCAGATTTTCAATAAATAAATACTTTTTGTTTTGCCCAATACATTGATCTTATTTTCATCGCTTTACTATTCCTTGCATATATTCATATGCTCGTTTATCTAATTTTGTTCTTTATATACCTATCAGAAAATGCATGGAGAGCAATTTACTTCTTCATAATTCTGAATGTTTCCGAGATTCTCCCGTTAAATTATGACATTTATTGGTCAAGGATGGAAATGAGGGTGAAAGTTATTTCTTTCTGTAAAGCGCTTTGAGATTTACCAGTAAGTGTCAGATATAATTGTAACCAGAAGCTTGTTTTCCATATTTCCACCTACAGTATAGTAAATGTTATTCTCTGCTGACAAATGATGCAAATGAGGATCCAGTCGGGACTTGGTTGGCCTTGAGATGTGCCAATAAATCCCAGCGTATTCTGATGTCTCTTCCGGTGGGCTTCTTTTAAAATCTTAAGACTGACAAGCAAATATTTACATATGTCAGGAGGGGATGTAGCTCAGAACACTAGCTACACACGCCAAGTTCATTCACTGATGTCTCCAGTTGGAGGATCACAAGTAGCAGCCATTAGGAAAGATCTTTCTCTGACAATCTGAGTACACGATGTTGAGAAAGATAAACCAGAGGCCTGAGTCCATATGAAGCTGCTTCATATGTTCTGGTTTTTAACATAATTTCTGATACATTTATCCGTCTGACTGTGTTCTTCCAATGAATTGTAGGTTTGGTGGCTGTGCCCATTCCAAGGTACACAATAAGCGCTATAAGCTGAGAAGAAGATTTGAACCTACCGTGTCCAAAACCATTCCTTTGCACACAGCACATGAGTATGTTTCTTCTACTGTTTCTCATTGGCTGCAAAGTCTAGCAAACTGAACCTAGCTGCAGATTGCTGGCTTCTACCAATAGGTTTGCCAGTCTCCAGGTATAAGTTATGCAAAAGATCAAACTGTGCATAAATAATGAAAAAATATATATGCAATGGTCAATGAGTATGATATCTGAACCTATATAAATAGAGTCGTTTATCAAAAATACAATATGATAGAAACTCAAAAATACATGGTCCAAATACACAAACAATCCTATTACTCCACCTTCAGAAATAGTCCAAGTCAAATTCCTCAAACAGTGAAAAGTCCAAATATAAATGTTTACAATTCCTCTTTGAAAAACTCATCTCTCCGCTTGGGTATCCACTTAAGGGCCCCCCCAGCTTCCAGCTGCCGTATCACTTTGCTTCATCAAAAATGGAACACCAAAACCGCCCAGCTACAGTATTGTTGAACAGTATTTGTATATCTTACTCCTTTCTGTGCTCCTCTGCTGTTTGAATCTCCAGGTGGTGGCATTACAGCTGGTCTCCAGGTTACAGAGATCAGTTCCCATGGAGAAAATGGAAGGTGGACTCTAAGGCATTATACCCTACTGAGGTCCCTCCCTTCCCCAAACCCTGCCCTCCTCAGGCTCCACCCCCAAAATCTCCAGGTATTCCCCAACCTGGAGCTGGCAACCCTACCAATCAATGCTGCTATAGCATTGCCAAGGAATGAAATATCCTTATTTATAAAAGCATTCAACTTTCCAAGATCCATTAGGGCAGAGTATCTGAATAAATCCAGCTAGACTCAGCCAGTTCGTATCAAGTGAGCAAGCCCTTGAGAAGGTGATTCATCTCCTCCAGCTTTGATGGCTTTGTAATCTGGCAACGCTTGCTGTAAAAGCTGATTATCCAAAGCAAAAGCCAACCCAACCTAGAGGCACTTTCAACCTGGAATCAGACGTCAGAGAGACAAGATGCTGAGCGGACTTGGCTCCCTCTCCTGAGAGACCATCTAGTTTTGCAGCATCTGTTAGAAAAGCAAGTGGTTTTCCAGGAGCACGCAGGGAGAATGTTCCTTTTTTCAAATGGCAACAGTGACCATGCCAAGTCATGCCTGGTAGAGACCTCCTGTATTTACTGTACCTCCCTCACAGTATGAATCTGAAAAGGAGCCATGTTTCTTCGTCAGTCCCTCAACTCAATCATTGTGCTGCTCTTTAGAAAAATGCCAAAAGAGTCTTACTAAATTGAATGAATGTGGACATTAAATCCTCATGACTGCATTCTGACAGTGATTAATGTCTCAAGAGGTAAGAGGGGAGGGAGGACAGGACTACATTTGCATCACATTTACTAACACTCTTGCTAGCTAGAATAACAACCTCTGTGCATTTCTCCACAGAGGAGCATGAACCTCCTAGGCCTGATCTAAGGCCCATAGGGTGAGATGCTCCCACAGGGTGGCCCTCTACAACCATAGGGTTGCCAACTCCAGGTTGGGAAATTCCTGGAGATTTTGGAGGTGGAGCCTGGGGAGGTGAGGAGGAGGAGGAGATTGGATTTATACCCCGCCCTCCACCCAGAGTCTCAGAGTGGCTTACAAACTCCTTCCCCTTCCCCTCCCCACAATAGACACCCTGTGAGGTAGGTGGGGCTGAGAGATCTCTTTCCAGAACTGTTCTTGAGAGAACAGCTCTGACAGAACTATGGCTTGCCCAAGGTCATCCAGCAGCTGCAAGTGGAGGAGTGGGGAATCAAACCCGGTTCTCCCAGATTAGAGTCCACACACTTAACCACTACACCAAACTGTGGGAGGGTTTAGGAAGGGGGGAACGCTCAGCAGGGTAATGCCATAGTGTCCACCCTCGAAAGAAGCCATTGTCTCCAGGGGAACTGAACTCTGTCATATGGAGATCAGTTGTAACACCAAGAGCGCTTCAGTCCCCGCCTGGATGTTGGCAGTCCTGTGCTGTGTCAAGCAAGTAAGTTACAATTAAGTTCCAAAGCAGGTTTACTGTACTGAAAAAAATGCTGCATTGCTCAGGAAGTCAAAGTGGGCTCAGACCAGATCCTTCCCTCTTCCTGTGTACGGTCCCACCAGCCTACATATACTGTCATTTATGGTGTTTCCAAGTCTTCCACCGGCAACAGAGGTGGCAAGAAAATTTTTTTTTTAAAAATTGTTGTTGGGCCAACAGTGTGATGTCACTGGGGGGACAACGACTTGGAAGTGATGTCAGTGAGCAAAAATTCTACTTTGTGAGCTACTGGCATTAAAGTTGTGAGTGAGCAATTTGGCTACTGCATAAATCAGTTTGCTCTGGAGCCCTCGTTCCTGAGCTAAGGCAAAAATATCTGAGAGGGAAGCTAAAAAGCTATGAGCTAGCTCACACTAACTTTGGAACTCCCTCCACAGGGAGATTCGTCTGTCTCCCTCTATTGGTGCCTTCCACCCACAAGTGAAAACTTTTTTATTTCGCTTGGCGTACTGCCAATAAGGGTTCTTAGGCCTACTCCCTGGTTTTGGTGCTGTATGTTTATGTGTTTTTACTGAATTACTTTCTAATTTTAAATGTTGTTTTTAATTGGTCACATGTTTTAAGGTTTGTATGTGTGCCCCCTGGGGACCCTGTATGGGTTGAAAGACGACATAAGAATGATTTAAATTAAATAAATAAAAATAAACTAGATTCACTGACATCCTGAATACGTTTTGCTTTGTTTGTAAGCCTGCTATAGGGCAAGTCCGCTTGACAGTTGCCAGGAACTGAGATTTCCCCTCAAGGGCCACCCTGAACTTTTATTCATGCTCTTAGCTGGGGATCTTGAGGAGATACAGAATTCTTTATAAGTCAACTTCTGAAAAAAAAACTCAAGCGATCTAATCTTCCTGGTGAGAGACAGCCTGTGCCCAATCTTCATCTGTCAGGGGATGTGCGGCTCTAGAAAAGAAAAGGATGAGAGGATTGATTGTGAGAAAGAAAACACAGGCTGTTTCACTAGGCAATCTTTTTTTTAAAGCTTCAGTCACCGTTGGGCTTCCAATCCAGATTCACTTTGAGGCTGTAGCTTTGATGGAAAACACAGTCTTATGCCAAGAGGCTCTTCCAGAAGCAACATTTGAAAAGATTCTCTATACCATGTTCTGTTCAATTTACTTTCCCTCCTCACTATATAGAAGGAACGAAACACCGGGGAAGGGGGGGGATCACATTTGAGTATAAACCAGCTTGGATCTTCATTTGGCTACCTCAGGAGATTAAAAAAAAGGTCAGAGTGGAAAAAGAAAACAATTAGGAGCCACAGTTGAATGCTGCTGACTTTAATGGAGGAACCAGGACACCCATTTAGATCCTTATTATACCTTACTGTTGTATACATATTATTGCCAGAAGTGTATTGTCTTCATTACTACCAGTGTACTGTTTTACGTGCTGTAAAAAAAAGGATTCTTTTGATCTACTATTTAACCCACTGTTGAGAGCAGTTGCCAGGCAGATGATTCTTATTTTATTATTTACTTAAGTTATATTTATAGTCCGTCTTTCTCACTGAGACTCAAGATGGATTGCACAGGGGAAGTCAATGAAGTCAAAGAGGATAAGACATTTAATAAGCAATAAGAGCTAGTATTATAGAAATCTTACATGATACATTAAAAAGTATGGAATTTAAGAATGGTAGAAGTGTTCTGATGGATTAGGGAAGTGATCTGTCTACTTCAGTATCCTGTTGAAGGAGGAGGAAGAGATTGGATTTATACCCCGCCCTCCACTCGGAGTCTCAGAGCGGCTTACAAACTCCTTTCCCCCACCCCTACAACAGACACCCTGTGAGGTAGGTGGGGCTGAGAGAGCTCAGAGAGAACTGCTTTGAGAGAACAGCTCTGAGAGAACTGTGATTGACCCAAAATCATCCAGCAGCTGCAGGTGGAGGAGTGGGGAATTAAACCTGGTTCTCCCAGATTAGAGTCTGTGCACTGAGCCGTAGAGTTGGAAGGGGCCGTACAGTCCCACCTCCTGCTCAGTGCAGGAGCATCCTAGAGCATCCCTGACAAGTGTTCATCCAGCTTCTGCTTGAAAACTGCCGGTAGTGAGGGGAAGCTCACCACCTCCATAGGCACCTCCACAGGCAGTGTATAAATACTGGAGAAACAACGTTAAATGATGTAAATGAAACAGGCATGCCACAAAAGAAAAAAATAACAGCAGCAAGTGGGTGATATGAAATAAGCCTTGTGGGATTGTGTTTAGAGTGTGAAGCTAAGATTTGGAAGACCTGGGTTCAAATCCACAAACTGCTATGGAGCTCACTGGGTCACCTTTGGCCGGGGCTATTTGGCTACACCTTTGGCTGTTATGATACTCCCGTAAAGAAGCTGACGGGAACAGCAAGGCTATCCTCCCCATTGCTTTCTTCCACCGTTGAGGAAATTGCTTCCCAAGCCGCTGGAGTCGAACCAGTCTGACCAGCGAGGAGCACAGGGGAAGCCAAGGGAACACGCACGTCACGCCCAAGTCACAGGTTGCTCGTAACACTTTCAGCTCTCTAAAAAACAATTGTCCATCTCCAGCCTGGATTTTCTTTGGTGCCGAATAATCTGGCGAGTCTCAAAGCTTGAAAAGAAAGCCAGGCTTGGATCCAAGATGCCAAAACCTCAATCTGGGCCGTTTAAGTTGGCCGGCCATCCATAGAAAAGAAAGCACCGCACAGGAAGTGATGTATAAAGGGGGCCTCACAGCTGCCAAGAGGCTAGGCCAGAGCCCTCCAGTTGGCTCGTCACCTTCCCCTTGGATCCCCCTTCGTGTCAGACAGGGAGATGAGCCAGTTCAGCACACTTAGCCTCATGTGCCTGGCTTTTTACAAACGAACTTCTCTGGCTCTGGTGTTGGCTTCTTCCAAGCCCTTCCCACGCAGAGGATTAGTGCTGGGTTTGTATTTCTTAAAAAAGAAGGCCATGGAATGCAAGTGGTCGGCAATTGCTGCAGACTGGTCAGCAGTGAGAAACTGCCGCAAAGGGGCCTCTGGCCGTATGAAGGATCATCCACTGTGAAACTCTTAGCAGGGGGTGGGGGCATGATCACATTAAGATGACGTACTAAGTAGGGTTGCCAAGTCCGGGTTGGAAAATACCTGGGGACTTTGGGGGTGGAGCCAGGAGGAGGTGGGGTTTGAGGAGGGGAGGAGCTTCAGCATGGTACAATGCCATAGAGTCCACCGTTCAAAGCAGCCATTTTCTCCAGGGGAGCTGATCTCTGCCAGCTGGAGAACAGTTGTAAAAGCGGGAGATCCCCAGGCCCCATCTGGAGGCTGGCACCCCTAATACTAAGGGAGCCCACTGGTCTGCAAAGGTCAGTCTTCTCTGCTCTGACTGGCAGTTGCTCTTCAGGGGGGTCTTTTCCTTCACCCCCTAACTGGTGTTTATTATGTGGAGATGCTGGGAATTGAACCTGGGCCTTTCTGCATGCAAATCAGATATTTTAACTCTGGGCCACAACCAGGCCCATAGCCAGGATTTTGTGGCTTGGGTGGAAAAAAAAATTTCTGGTGGGGCTGCCATTATTTGCCATAATGAAGGGGGGTGGCATGTGCTCCCCACCGATCAGCTGAAGGGCCCTTTAAATCTTGCAGGAGGGGAGGGAGAGAGGCACGTACCCACCCCCCGCTTCTTCTCAAAACCATTTAAAGGATCCCTTTAAATGCTTTTGGGAAGAAGTGGGGGTCCTTTAAGAAGTGGGGGAGCTTAAAGGAAGGGGCTGGCCCTTTAAGCCAAGTCTTGAGAGCCAGTTTGGTGTAGTGGTTAAGTGCACGGACTCTAATCTGGGAGAACCGGGTTTGATTCCTTACTCCTCCACTTGCACCTGCTGGGTGACCTTGGGCAAGCCATAGCTCTGTACCAGCTGTTCTCTCAAGGACGGGGGGTCTGCTGTGGGGAGGGAAAGGGAAAGGAGTTTGTAAGTCGCTCTGAGACTCCCTTGGGGAATGAAGGGCGGGGTATAAATCCAATCTCTTCTTCTTCTTCAAGAAAGGGGGCGGAGCCCCCAATAACCTGGCTGTAGCTACGGGCCAGGTCAAAACTCTGCTAGACCTTCCATTTGCCCCTGACAAACCACACCACAGGATTCTTCTGCCATTTAAACAGGGAGCATTTGTTACATTTCAACCGGCCAGCACCTGTTTCAAGCATGTAGACCATCTCTGTGTCTGAGCCTCCCCAGGTCTCCTTCATGATCCTACTTCTCCTCCACCCCTCTCCACCCCTTTCCCTCTGCCTCCTCCTCTGCTCTACTTTATGCTGTTCAGGTTGAAAGGTGAAAGCCACATCACACTTGGCCATTAGACTTCCCACTGAACTTAGGAGGGAGCCATCCCATGTCCAAAGAAGAGAGAGAGAGAGATTCTTCTACCAGGCAGCCAAATCAAGCCATTCCCCTAGTAGCATTCTTCCCCAAGTGGCTGTCCACTCCCACCCTCTTCTGGCTAGGCATTTCCACTGGGAGCCTGCCGGTCAGAAGGTGAGTGCAGGAGGCAGGCTTTAATACCGTCTTCAAAATCATCATAAGCCAGTGGTGAAAAGTGCTGTCAAGTTGCAGCCAACTTATGGCAACCTTGTAGGGTTTTCATGGCAAGAATCATAGAGTTGGAAGGGACCTCCAGGGTCCAACCCCCTGCACAATGCAGGAAATTCACAAATACCTCCCCCCTCACACACACACCATAGGACTAAGCCATCTTAAATCTGTCCCAGTTCTCTGTGTCCATATCTACCACCATCACATACTTGTTAAGAAAGTGAGATGCCATGAGGACAGCCCCTGGTTGAAGTCTCCCATCTATCAAGAGTTAAGGTAGCTGTTAGCTACCATATATGGAGTAATAATGCTGGCCTACCCAGAGGACTGAATCTGAGTGTGTGGAGCACTTAGGAAAAGTACAACATAAATGCTAGTTATGATTGATCTTATCTGCTCCCAGACGAAGGGCTCTGCTAGTTTGGAACAAACATCTATCTAGTTTAGCATCCTGTTTCCAACAGCAGCCAGCTATATACTTTTGGAAAGCAAGGCATGAAGGCAACAACTTTCCCTTCTTGGCTGCTTCCAGCCTCTTGTCTTCCAAGGTACCTCTGGACTTGGAGGTTCCATTTAGATATCCTGGCTCACAGTCATCAACAAACCTATCCCTCCTGAATTTGTCCAGTCCCTTTTCAAAGCCATCCAGGATCTGGTTAGCATACACAATAGAATGAGTTAGTACAGCTTTCACAGGGTACCGTTGGCTGTACTATATCAGATTGCACATGTCGTTTTCCAGTGCTCTCCCACGCAAACACTCTGTCCAAGTTAAAAAACAAAGTCATTAGGGATAATGATCCTAGCCAACCCACTCTGTATGATGCGATCTTGCTATTTTCAGTAAACTTTTCTTTTTAAACCTAGCATTCCAATACGTGATCTCCCACCTCCATTCTGAAGTCGTATAGTCCATTCTACCACCTCAGTATCTCATTTCTACCTACTGCCTTCATAGACCGGTTGCCATAATTTGATTGGAATGGATGGGACAGCTGGTACACAGTAGAGGTGGATCTTTGGGAAGACTTGGACAAATATGTTTCCTTGATTTGGAGGAGCTCATGATGGCATTTGAGAATGGCAGCAAAGAAACCAGACCATTATATTTGGGAAAGCTGCCTCCCACCCTTTACCTCTGAATGTCTGGAACAAGGATGAATGGTCTGTTGTTGTTGTTGTTTCCCCCCTTATTTCCAACTCAATTGGGCTCTGGGAGCTTAAAATGCTGTCCAAATGTGAACATCACCAGCAGTGAGGGAGGTAGTCAGAGCACTTGGCTGTGGTGAGCATTTGTCCCCACCAACTGGAAGCACCCTGAGAGAAAACAATGAGGAACTGAGCCAGCTAAGCTGGGAGAAAACCCAGGAGAGCTGCTGGGAAGGTGAGAGGGTTTCTTGGCCTGTCCTAAACTGCTAAACTACTGGGGAGCATTAACTGAGGTTGCTCTGTGAGAGGACAGAGTTTGAGGGTGAGTGGGTGTTTGTAGCCTGCTGGAGAGTGGTGCTTTTGTCTGTAGGGTTGCCAGCCTCCAGGTGGGGCCTGGGGATCTTCTGCTTTTACAACTGATCTCCAGCTGGCAGAGATCAGCTCCCCTGGAGAAAATGGCTGCTTTGGAGGGCGGACTCTATGGCATTGTACTATGCTGAGGCCCCTCCCCTCCAAACCCCACCCTCTCCTGGATCCACCCCCAAAGTCTCCAGGTATTTTCCAGCCCAGACCTGGCAACCCTATTCGTCTGGGTCTGTTTGGGTCTTTGGTCTGGTCTGTTGCTGTTTGCCTGGGGCTGACTGCAGGCCCCACCCTCTGTTGTTGCTACTGGGAGGCCAGGTCTCTGGGCCTCTGAACAAAGGCATGAGCCTTTGGTAGGAGCTGAAGGGTAAGAGTCACAGGGCTTTTGGCCTGTGGCTCTTAGCCTGGGGATCAGGTAGGGTTGCCAGGTCTGGGTTGGAAAACACCTGGAGACTTTAGGGGTGGAACCGGGAGAGGGTGGGATTTGGGGAGGGGCCTCAGCATGGTATAATGCCACAGAGCCCACCCTCCAAAGCAGCCATTTTCTCCAGGGGAGCTGATCTCTGTCAGCTGGAGATCAGTTGTAAAAGCGGGAGATCCCCAGGCCCCACCTGGAGGTTGGCAGCCTGAAGATCAGGCCTGAGGGCCCTGCATCACTCTAGATACCTTTAAACCACTAACCAGTAAACAAGGTAAAAAGCCAGCAGGGGAGGGGGGGCTATCCAGTGTGTTGCAGAGAGTGCCACATGTATGATTGTCTACCCACTGTGTGGAAATTGTGGGTATGTGCGTGCTGCATGGAGCTTGTCGCTCTCAAGGAGCAGGTTCATCCCCCTGCAGCTAAGGTTGCCGATCTGCTGAAAATGAAGCAGAGAGAAAGGTTTTGGGAAGAGACCCTCAGAGACTTATCAGAACAGTCCCATTCTGGTGCTGACAGCTCTTCTGCTGTTGTGGAGAGTGAATCTTGAGGGTATCAGTCTAAGGAGGAGGGATGTGATCTCTTAGAAGGGACCCCTTTCTTGGACGATGGACCAAAATCCTCTCATAGAGGACACCCTTGGGGGGGGGGGTGCTGGGGGGCTTCTGGTAGTGGGTAATTCGATCATTAGGAATAGAGAGAGTGGGTTCTGTGACAGGCATTTTGACTTGCCTGCCTGGTGCGAAGGTTGTGGACATCACTTCCTGACTAGATAGGTTGATAGATAGTGCTGGGGAGGAGTCAGCAGTCACGGTGTATGTTGGTGCCAGTGACACGGGGAAATGTAGTTGTGTGGTCCTGGAGGAAAGATTTAGGTCACTAGGCAGAAAGTTAAAGGCCAAGACCTCAAAGGTAGCATTCTCAGAAGTGCTGCTAGTTCCACGCCCAGAACCGGCTAGACAGGCAGGGGTCTCAATGCGTGGATGAGAAAGTGGTTCCAGGAGGAAAGGTTTAGATTTGTTAGACACTGGGGAACTTTCTGGGATAAGCCAAACCTGTACAAAAGAGATGGGCTCCACATGAACCAAAAGGGAATCAGGCTGCTGGCAATTAATATCAAAAAGGTGTCAGAGCAGCTTTTAAACAAGGAACTGGGAGTGAGTAGTGTAGTGGCCAAGTTTGCAGATGACACCAAATTATTCAGGATGGTGAAAACCAAGGCTAACTGTGAAGAGCTTCAAGATCACCTCCACAAACTGGGTGAGTGGGCGACAACATAGCAAATGAAGTTCAGTGTTGGTAAGTGTAAGGTGATCCACATTGGGACAAAAATCCCCACTTCAAGTATAGGCTAATGGGGTCTGAACTTGCTGAGAGTGAGTGAGGAAAAGATCTTGGGGTAGTTGTGGATGGCTCAATGAAGGTGTCAACCCAGTCTGCAGCAGAGGTGAAAAAGGCAAATTCTATGTTAGGGATTATTAGGAAAGGGATTGAAAATAAAACTGCCAATATTGTATTACCCGTGTATAGATCTATGGTGCAGCGTCATTTGGAATACTGTGTACACTTCTGGTCACCATATCTCAAAAAGGACATTGCAGAGCTGGAAAAAGTGCAGAAGAGGGTAATGAAGATGATTAGGGGATGGAGCACCTTCCCTGTGAAGAAAGGCTGAAGAGTCTGGGACTTTTCAGTTTAGAAAAGAAGAAGAAGAAGAGGAAGAAGAGATTGGATTTATATCCCGCCCTTCACTCACTTGGAGTCTCAGAGTGGCTTACAAACTCCTTTCTCTTCCCCTCCCCACAACAGACACCCTGTGAGGTAGGTGGGGCTGAGAGAGCTCTTTCCCAAGCTGTCCTTGAGAGAACAGCTGGTACAGAGCTATGGCTTGCCCAAGGTCATCCAGCCAGGTGCAAGTGGAGGAGTGGGGAATCAAACCCGGTTCTCCCAGATTAGAGTCTGTGCACTTAACCACTACACCAAACTGGCTCTCTCACCAAACTCTCTCTGCACCAAACTGGCTCTCTCACCAAAAGAGATGACCAGGGGCGGGGGACAGACGGACATAATAAATGTTTATAAACTTATGCATGGGGTGGAGAGAGTTGACAAAGATAAATTTTTCTCCCTCTCTCAAAATACTAGAACTCAAAGGCATCTATGACCCTACTCCTCTTTACAAGCTGTAGTTTGAACTTTCCCTCTGAGGGAACAGATCAGCCCCTCTCTTCTTAACTAGTCTCTTCGGGAATTGGTTTTTAAAGTATGAGTCAGGCACCAAGGTTTTCTCAAGATAAAATAAAACTGTAATTTATTGGCAGAACACAACAGGGGAACATCGGTTGTTTGTACAGAGGACTCTTTGTTGCTGAAAGGGCTGGCACTGGTCCTCAGACTACGTTCAGGCTGTATGCTTATGGGTTTTTTTCTTTTTGTTGCATACAGATGGTTACACGTTCACTCAACTCTTCTATTATGCTCTTTCCTGTCCTGCTTTGTGGTTCCTCTATAGCTGTGTCTTACTAGCCTCTTTGAGTCACAGCTGGCCTCTACACAGCTGTCTAGACCCTGCCAGAGTTCAGCCCTCCCACAACCACATCTCACAGGCTCGCCAGGGTTGATGTATGTTAGTGTTTGTGTTCGCTTAGTTCACTATGATTGAGTCTGTTCCTTCCTAGAAACAGAATTCTCTACAGAGTCTCTTCAGAAGGAGAAAGTTGCTTCACTCCCTCAGGACTTCCCTTCTGAGTCTGTTAACCGACAATAACCAAGAGCTTTGAGCCCAAACGGCCCCCTCCTCACTCTGTCATGTGACTCAGCAGGATTCTATGAACACTCTCTGCTGGTCATAGGTTGTTTTTTTTCCCCTTTAATCCTGTCACAGCATCCAATGAAGCTGATGGGCAGTGGGTTCAGGATGGGCTAAAGGAAATATTACTTACAGAGACAGTGATTAAAATGTGGAATTCTCTGCCAGAGAATGTAGTGATGGCCACCAAAATAAAGAGCTTTAAATGGGGATTAGATAGATTTATGGAAGATGTCTATCAATGGCTGCTAGCCATGGTGACTGAGGGGAACCTCCACGTTTAGAGGCACTTCTGAACCCCAGAGCCAGGAAGCAATATCAGAGGAAGACCTCAGCCTCTATGCCCTGTTGTTGGCCATCCAGAGGAACTGGTAGGCCACTGTGTGAGACAGGATGCTGGATTAGATGGACTATTGGTTTGATCCAGCAGGGCTCTTCTTATGTCCTTATGTTCTTAAGATTTTTTTTTAATGTGGCTTCACTTATCAGAATTTTATGACCTCTTTTCCCTCACTCCTTTTCACTCCACAAGTAAGTTTTCTCTTGGTAGATTAAAAGCTTGTTTTGACTCCGGAAATGAAGCGTTTCTGCCAAGACCTCCGCTGAGAAAATCTGAAAAAGATGTCTTGTGCTTCCAAGGCCCTGCTGCCGAACTCCCTGCTAGTGTCTTGGAATGAGATACGCTGTCAGCTCGAGCACCATTATGGGCAGCTTTTGCAGCCATCACAGAAGCATAGAGAATATGGGGCAGCAGAGAGATTTTTTTTTGCAGGGCTAGGGGATGGCTTTACTTTTCAACTAACAAGTCAAACTGACTACCATTCCACCCAGGAATCTATGGTTACCAACCTCCAGGTGATAGCTGGAGATCTCCTGGAATGACAATTGCTTTCCAGACTGCAGAGATCAGTTCCCTTGGAGAAAATGGCTGCTTTGGAAGGTAGGGTTGCCATTCCCCAGTTCTGAACAGGGGATCCCCTAGTTTTGGGGGTTTCTGCTCGCTGTAGGCCACCCCCAAGCAGCTATGTTGCTGTGTGACTTCCCTGATGTGCTGATGTCATCTGAAAGTGACATCATTGCATCGGGGACATTGCATGGTGATGATCTGGTTTTTGGACAAAACTCTATGGTTTGATGCCAATTTTACCATAGAGTTTTGTCCCTAACACAATGACTTTTGTGTAATCTCAGCACATTGCATCACTCCAACCCACTCCTGGAAAGCTCCCTCCCATCCCCCCCCACCGGCGACAGCAGTGCAGAGATTGGACCAGGTATACTATATGGCATTACCCTCCACTGAGATATCTCCCCTTCCTGAACCCCACCTTCCCCAAGCTCCACCCTCAAAAGAAGAAGACACCATAAGGTAGGTGAGAGAGAGCTCTTTTGAGAACTGCTCTTAAGAGAACAGCTCTGAGAGAGCCATGACTGACCCAAGGTCACACCAGCAGCTGCATGTGGAGGAGCCGGGAATCAAACCCAGTTCTCCCAGATTAGAGACCACGTTCCTAACCACTACACCAAACTGGCTCTCCAAATATCACAAGCCAGAGTTGGCAGCCTTAGGAATGACAGCCGTGGATGTATGATGGCTGCTTAAGTCAACAGAGCACCAGAAAATGTTCTCCTACATTGTTGTATAGCATCATAAATGGCCCATGTAATCCCTTAGGAAGACATGCCGATGTCCCCACCTACTGATGTTGCTGCGACCAATGAGAAATACCATTGAGGGTCAGGGCAGGGGGTGGCTGCAGAATGTATGAATGCACAGAAGAAAAACTGTAGAGCAATGACCCCAGTGGGTACCATGGCATTTACTGATGTATTTCCTGGCCCCTACATGTTTTCTTTCACAAAATGCCTCTTCCCCAAAGCAACAAACCAATCCTGGGTCTCCTTCACCTTATAGTGAAGTACGAGACTCCAAAAGACATGACATTTCAGTCCGTAGGGAGTGGCTCCAGCATAGCTGCCCCATCATAGGAAGATGCTTTGAAAGAAACCCCATTAATTTTAGTGGGTTTTATTTCCAAGAAAGTACACATAGAATTGCAACCCCAGGCCGCAAGTACGGTACAATGGCCAACAAATTACACAGCTGCAAGGTTTTGCTGTCTTTTCCTAATAAAAAAGCAGCCTTTTTAAAAAAGAGAGTGAATCGATGGGGTATGAATTGCGGCAGGGCCTTGTTTCAAAGTCTGAAAGTCCAAGATCTGTTGCAAGCCCCACTGCTCGGTGCTGAAAGCAACATTTAAATTCCCAGTCAACCCCCTGGTAATAAACTAGTGATTAGTTGATCTTTGCAAATAGAAGAATGGAAAATTGACTTAGCTCCCTTTATGCCAATGCCTGTTTCCTCTCAAGCAGAATACCCTACACGACTGCATTGGTGATTTGTTCTAAATTTAAAATGGGCAGTATTTCAAGCAGGTTTGCATCCATGCAGAAGACAGAATTCAGCCAAGACCACTGGCTAAACAGCCGTTGTTGGAGCATCCTCACAATTTGCTTTGTCGCTGGGATTATGGATGCCCCAAAATCATCATGGATATGCCATGCACCATTGAAAATTAGCTGTATTTAGAGTGCATGGGCTGCTTTTGCACCTGGGCAGCTAATAACAGTAATCAGCCAGGGGCATTCATTGCACTGCTACATGGTCAGAATGTACAGGACCAAATCACAGTTCCCAGAAGGCGGTGCAAGAATGTGCCAAGTATTTGAGAGCCAGTTTAGAACCCTTAGTAGAAAATGCTGGAATCCTCAAAAAACAAACCATGCAGCTTTCTTCTCCCTTCACCCAGGCAACCAAGGAAGGCACCATTTTTGGAAATTATCTATCTGTTTGTCTGTCTGTCTGTCTATCTATCACATTGCTTAGCTGTATTTCTACCCCAAGGTGTCTTGCAACATGGATAGAATATGTAAACTAGAATGCATATAATACATTAAAACCAAAATTTAAAATCACAATGTAGGGCTGGCAATAAATTAATCCATTGCTGTCCTAAATAAAAGCATCTTCAACTGCCTCCTAAAAATCCAAATCAAAGGCGGTTGGCTGCACCTCCCTGCGGAGGTTTTGTTCTGTAATCATGGGGCTGTCACTGAAAAGGTCCTCTCTCATGCACCCACCAGATGAGCTTCTTTGATGGATGTGACAGTCAAGAGGGCCTCTCCTTGTGATCTTAATTCCTGGGCAAAAACATAGAGGAGAAGACGGTCCTTCAGACACCCCAGTCCCAAGCCATGTAAGGCTTTAAAGGACAAAACACTTAACACCTTGAGCTGGGCTTGGGAGTTGATCGGTAACCAGGGTAATTGCCGTACTATTGGGGTCACATACTCCTGATAGCTGACCCAGACCAATAGTCTAGCCGCAGCATTCTATATGTGTTGAGTCTGACGTGTTGAGTTGATTGAGCTGGTGGAAGATAAAGCACGAAGACCGGAGCAGCTGAATAAAAACAGCACAAAAAGGCAAATGCTCAAAACATTTGTAATACTTTTTAGAACAATTCCTAGCATCGTGAACGTTTTCTTTTCAGTGGTTGAGGTGCGGCTTGCAATTTGCAAGGAGACTGTGATTTCAAGAGAGGAGCCCTTCACTGACATAAATACCCGGGAGACGAATTCCACCATGACTTTAGACGGGATGGTTTTGATTGCATCAAAGCATCCAAGTTTTCACATCAGTATCGATTAAGCTAGATGCACCATGGGCAGAGCGGGCAGAACAGACCTGCCATAGTTTCCTCCCTGACTCATTTCAGTGGTCAGGCTCATATTTTCTCCTAAACGAAGATGCCAGATTGTGGGCCAACTGTTCTCCAGTTACACGTACCCTCCTAGCGTGGCACACCAGTCTTATATATTTGTCTGTAAATCTCAACTGCATGTGAAAACCGGAGCGGGGGGGGCCAACCTCTGTGCCAGATGGGACACGTGGAAAATCCATTGTGAGGCTACATCTTGCTGGTTGATCTGTTTCCAAATTGTCTGGGCTCAGTTTCTCCCCACCTCTCCTCCCCCACCCCAAACCAGCTCAGCGGCATAATTGAGGCCAGCTCTTGCCGGGAATGTCAAACCGTGCCCTGCAGGGTGCCTGTTATAGGACACTTAAGACTGAACGTGTATCCCTCGGTATCCTCACACAAGTATCCTTGGCCTTGAAACCATAAACCCTATAGATAACCACTGACGGCTTGATGTGTTCGAATAGGTTTAGTGCCCCTGCTATATTTATGTGACACGGAGAGACAGCAAAACACATTGTAAGCCACCAGTGTATTACTCGGGTTGAGAAGCATAGCTGTTCGCTGCTTTCCCCATATATCACAGATGCGTGGTGCTTTCCTTTTGTCAAAACTTCAGTGTCAATGTACGATGGGTGAATTACAGCTGTACTGAAATTTATGTGAAATGTTGTTAATCCTAGCAAAATTCTTTTAATTCCCCCTGATGACTTCCACAGATGGTACACTCAGCCCAGGACCTCAAAATCTGTCATGCAATTGGTTTTAGGTGAAATTCGCTATGGCAGCTTAGGACAGTATTGGGCATTATGTCGGTCTGCCAGCCTCCAGAAGGGACCTGGGGATCCCCTGGAATTACAGCTCATCTCCAGACTACAGAGATCAGTTCCCCTGGAGAAAGTGGACGCTTTGGAGGGTGGACTGTATGGCACTGTACCCCACTGAGGTCCCTGTCCTCCCCAGGCTCCATCCCCAAATCTCCAGGCATTTCCCAACCTAGACCTAGGAACCCTGCCCCTCCCATTCCCCACCAGTGGCTGGGGGGACCTGGCAGGTCAGCCCTAAGGTGAAGACCGTGCCTGGCTGCCATTGAAAGCAGCAGCTTTGCCTCTTATGTACCTTTCTTTCCGCAAAATAAAAGTGTATACTACTACAAAACTCACAAAGCAATGTCATCACACAGCAACTATGGCTGCCCCTGCATGGGGCAGCCAATTGAGTTGAATGGGGCCAGGGATCTTACACATGTAATGTAACAACATCATATCATTCTCTCATTAAAAGTAAATATTACTGGGAGAGACAATAACAAGAAGAGTAGGTTTTTATGCCCCGCTTTTCTCTACCTTAAGGAGCCCCAAAGTGGCTTACAATCACCTTCCTTTCCCCTCCCCGCAACAGGCACCTTGTGAGGCAGGTGGGACTGAGAGAGTTCTGAGAGAATTGTGACTGGCCCAAGGTCACCCAGTTGGCTACACGTGGAGGAAGAGTGGGGAACCAAACCAAGTTCTTCAGATTAGTCTTAACCACTACACCACACTGGCTCTAGGGTTGTAGTGGCTTAAACTCACCTTCCCTTCCTCTCCCCACAAGAGGCACCTTGTGAGGTTGGTGGGGCTGAGAGAGTAGGTTTTTATGCCCCGCTTTTCTCTACCTTAAGGAGCCCCAAAGTGGCTTACAATCACCTTCCTTTCCCCTCCCCGCAACAGGCACCTTGTGAGGCAGGTGGGACTGAGAGAGTTCTGAGAGAATTGTGACTGGCCCAAGGTCACCCAGTTGGCTACACGTGGAGGAAGAGTAGGGATCCAAACCAAGTCCTTCAGATTAGTCTTAACCACTACACCACACTGGCTCTAGGGTTGTAGTGGCTTAAACTCACCTTCCCTTCCTCTCCCCACAAGAGGCACCTTGTGAGGTTGGTGGGGCTGAGAGAGTAGGTTTTTATGCCCCGCTTTTCTCTACCTTAAGGAGCCCCAAAGTGGCTTACAATCACCTTCCTTTCCCCTCCCCGCAACAGGCACCTTGTGAGGCAGGTGGGACTGAGAGAGTTCTGAGAGAATTGTGACTGGCCCAAGGTCACCCAGTTGGCTACACGTGGAGGAAGAGTGGGGAACCAAACCAAGTTCTTCAGATTAGTCTTAACCACTACACCACACTGGCTCTAGGGTTGTAGTGGCTTAAACTCACCTTCCCTTCCTCTCCCCACAAGAGGCACCTTGTGAGGTTGGTGGGGCTGAGAGAGTAGGTTTTTATGCCCCGCTTTTCTCTACCTTAAGGAGCCCCAAAGTGGCTTACAATCACCTTCCTTTCCCCTCCCCGCAACAGGCACCTTGTGAGGCAGGTGGGACTGAGAGAGTTCTGAGAGAATTGTGACTGGCCCAAGGTCACCCAGTTGGCTACACGTGGAGGAAGAGTAGGGATCCAAACCAAGTTCTTCAGATTAGTCTTAACCACTACACCACACTGGCTCTAGGGTTGTAGTGGCTTAAACTCACCTTCCCTTCCTCTCCCCACAAGAGGCACCTTGTGAGATTGGTGGGGCTGAGAGAGTAGGTTTTTATGCCCCGCTTTTCTCTACCTTAAGGAGCCCCAAAGTGGCTTACAATCACCTTCCTTTCCCCTCCCCGCAACAGGCACCTTGTGAGGCAGGTGGGACTGAGAGAGTTCTGAGAGAATTGTGACTGGCCCAAGGTCACCCAGTTGGCTACACGTGGAGGAAGAGTAGGGATCCAAACCAAGTTCTTCAGATTAGTCTTAACCACTACACCACACTGGCTCTAGGGTTGTAGTGGCTTAAACTCACCTTCCGTTCCTCTCCCCACAAGAGGCACCCTGTAAAGTAGATGGGGCTGAGCCAAGGTCACCCAGCTGGCTTCATGTGGAGGAGGGGTGGGGAATCAAACCCAGTTCTCCAGATTAGAGTCCACTACTCTTAACCGCTACACCACACTGACTCTAGTGTTGTAGTGGCTTACACTTGCCTTCCCTTCTTCTCCCCACAACAGCCACCCTGTAAAGTAGATGGGGCTGAGAGTATTCTGAGGGAACTGTGACTGGCCCAAGGTCATCCAGCAGGCTTCATTTGGAGGAGAGTGGGACATCAAACCCAGTTCTCCAGGTTAGAATCCGCTGCTCTTAACCACTACTACACCATGCTGGAGGAGGAAAAGACACAGGGCTGTCACTTTTGGTGGTAGCCATATGGGTTCCTTCTCATACCTGGCTCCAGCCTTAGTGATTTAGAGAAAATCTCTGGGGTGTATCCCTACTCTAATCAAAAACCTTTGGATTTCTTTTGAAATTTTCTTTGTATGATCTGGGCAGTACAGATTTGCCCAGAGTCCTGATTGTGGCCTTCAGTCATTCTTCCAGTGGAGCCTCCAAGGAGAAAAAAGCAGGAGGCAGAAGGAGAGCTTGGCACCCCTGTCCCGCTGGTCACTGCCCCACTTTAAATTGCTTCTGCTTTGGATGAATTTGGTGGCTCATGGTAGTTATCCTGAACAGATGGTTCATGGTATTCCTTGGATCAAACTCGTTGGCAGATCACAAACGGCATGGAGAACAACCTGAGCATCATGCGGGAACCTCGGTGAACACAAGAGCTCCAATGGAAGACTCTCAGTTTCTTGAGAACGCAACTGGATTATTTCAGCTTTCATAAATCAAGGCCTTTAAAAGTGGAAAACAGCAGGGCACATACCCCAAGCTTATGTTATTTCATCCTCAGAAATTCCAGCCCTAGCTGTATCTCACAGCCAACCACTAGACAGCTGACCTTTTTACCCAAAGGTAGCAAGCCAAGGAGATATCTCACTGTCCTCCCAGCAGAGAATCTTTCAAGAAACTGATATATGGCCACTGACGTCAGCCAATAGTGATAGATGATGCGCCATCAGGCAAGATAGCAATAAATCAGGCGCAGAGCATAAGCAGGGGGCCATCCAGCCATTGCTCACAGGACAGAGTCAGAGATAAGCCAGACATGAGCAAGCTGGACTCCTGTTATCTCAGCAGTTGCAGAGCCAAGCACCATGACCAGGCAATTAGGATCAACCCCCGTTTTGAGGATTTCCGCAACAGCTCATCATCTTTCTGCCTCGGGCAAGCTCACTGTGACCCCACAAAAATCTGTTCAATTCCCCCCCCCCCAAAAAAATGTTCATGGCTTACTACCAGAGCCAACCCCCCTTGTGAACGAAAGGTATGACTATCCCCCAGTGCTGTGGTTCTGCAAGTATTCCGTTTGTGAGAATGCTGTCCAAAGCTGTACTTGTTTCAATGAATAGACAGCAAGTGCCATCCCAGTCCTGAGGCTGGAAGGAAACTGGGGGGATATTACTTTGAAAGGAGGAGAAACAGAACAAAGCTAAGATAGTGAGGTCATGTTTTTGAGAGCACGCAACCAACCCATGTGTGCACTCGAGAGTCTAAGTCCAGTTCTGCTGACCATTCCAAGAGCTACAGTGTACCCTATTCTTTTCATCAGCGGTACAGATAGCAGAGGCATCCATATCTGAATGCCGACCTAGACCCCCAAAGACCTTCAACCTAGGGACCTTGTGGTCAGTAGCTTGGGTTGAGAGCTAAGAGCAGGCAGATGACACTTCCATTTTTGCTTGCACAGACAACAAGATTCCTATTGGGCCTGACCAACCATACTGCTAATTATGGGGAACTATACAGCACACACTGCTTGCTATACTGGAAGGGCTCTAAGGGCTCAAACAATCCCAAGCCTAGGTCCTAGTCAGAGAACATAAGAATCTTGGTAGGGCTGCCAATCACCAGGTAGTGGCTGGAGATCTCCCGGAATTCCAACAGGTCTCCTCCAGGTTACAGAGATCAGTTCCCCTGGAGAAAATGGATGCTTTAGAAGATGAGCATCATAGCATTGTGGCCCATTGAGGTCCCTCCCCAGGCTCCTCTCCCCAAATCTCCGGGTATTTCCCAACCCAGAGCTGGCAACCCTATGAGTTCCTGAAACCTTTCCTCCATTATAACATTCCATTTTAGAATAGATCCAAACACTGGTTAATTCCTAAAGATCATTCTGGCTAATGGAAGGAGAGGTGAGTCACCAACCCCGCCATCCTGCTGTAGATCTCCAATGTCCCTCATGCTATTCCTGGAGGTTTCCTTTCCCCCAAGAGCAGCTTTCCAGCCATCTGAAATTATCAGGACCCCAAACTGATAATTCACACCTTAAGGTAAACTGCTTTTCTACAATATGCCCATGAAATTCCTTCATCTTCTCTGTCCCGCTCAAAGCAGCCAATACTATTTTGTTGGAAAATCCCACCCACGTAGCATGATGAAAGCATGCATTGAGACAGTCTGAATTATTGGCCCACAATTGTAATATTCTAGTCTCTTGGAGACTGATCAGGTTGAATTTGGATGCATCCTACAGTGCTGTGGAGCCTTTCTATTTAAGCTGGCTTCTGGTTGCTGACTGTATTATATGTTAAATATTTCAGTAGTTTCTTCAGGGTGCAGATTTCATTTGGCTTTATTGTCAATTAATTTTGCAAGCAGAGGCACATCCCTGGCTGCTACTGGAAATTCCCTCTCCTCCAGTTAGTTGATCAGTGGTACACTTGTAAAAATACTTTCCTGGGGAAAAGTAGGATTCTAAGTCTAGCTTCTTAGCATGGCATTATGAGAGTGTAAAAGAGGTGTGGTGTCCCCTCTGTTTAAAAGTTTGACATGACTGGCTGCCACTGCAAATCCCCCTTTCCCCCATCTAAGACTGCTTTGGAACTCTCAGAATTCAAACTTGCATGGACTTTTCGTTGATCACTGCTGCAGTTCTGACAGCAGTCACAACCTAGAATTCCTGTCCCAGCTTTTGAGACAGGAAAAAATGGCTCAAGTGGCCCATTTTCAGAGTTTTCTTTTAGCCGTCAGGGTGTGCTGGATGTACATGGACACTAAACCTTTTGGGTATAGCGAAGCATCTTTGCAATTTCAATACTTCTGTCAGTGAGGCTAAAATTACAGACCTGCTGGTGACAGGCTCATTTGTTGAAATCCAGGTCCGTCTGGGGATGCCAGCCTCCAGGTGGGGTCTGGGGATCCCCTGGAATTACAGTTCATCTCCAGACTAGGGAGATCAGTTTCCCTGCAGAAAATGGCTGCTTTGGAGGATAGACTAGGGTTGCCATTCCCCCAATGGGGGCAGGGTTTCTCCTGATTGCGGGGGCCCCAATGCACTGCCAGCCAGCTGGCTGGCAAGGGGGAGCCCCACCTCAGAAGACCCTGTCCCACCCAATGTGCCTGGCACGATGGAGTCACCCAGAGGTGATGTCATCGCACCAGGCCTCAGAGAACAACACAGTTTTCAGGGTATGAGCTTTTGAGAGTCAAAGTTCCCTTCCAGGTATCCGAACAAGGGAGCTTCGACTCTCGAACGCTCATATCCCCCAAGATCTTGTGGGTCTCTAAGGTGTGACCGGACTCAAATCTAGCTGTTCTGCTGTAGGCCAACACGGCCACCTTCTGAATCTGTCCTTGTATTAGGGTTGCCAGGTCTGGGTTGGAAAATACCTGGAGACTTTGGGGGTGGAGCCAGGAGAGGGCGGGGTTTTGGGGGGGAAGGCCTCAGCATAGTACAATGCCATAGAGTCCACCCTTCAAGGCAGCCATTTTCTCCAGGGGAGCTGATTTCTATCAGCTGGGGATCAGTTGTAAAAGCGGGGGATCCCCAGACCCCACCTGGAGGCTGGCATTGTTTTTTGAGACAGAAGCCCAAACGAGGGGGGAAGCAACACAGCCAAAATCCTCTTTCAAAATGAGCACTTGTCCTACTCCTGAACAGTTCAACCACCTGACTACCACCCACGACAATATAGCTCCTTCCATGCCTTCTGTAGGATATCCCTTTCCATTGCAGGTAAACGGACTATTTCCATGCATGAAAGCAGTGCAGAAGCAAAAGGAACACAAGGAACCCATGTTTTTATGGGACTATCGATCGCAACTTTCCTCGCTAAGGAAAAATGGGCAACATACTCTTGCGCATAGGAATCATGTGTTAACTACTAGGTAACGCAGCGACACAGACCTGAGGCTGAGTGGGATGGAGTTAGCCATAAGGACACAAGAGCCTTGCTGGATCAGGAGGGCCAAGGTCTCATCTGGTCCGGTGTCTGATTTCCAGCAGGGGTTGGCCAGGTCTTTTTAGGAAATACAGCTCCCCCCTCCATTGCCTCCCTCACCCAAACCCCTTGATCGTTTGGGTTGTCATTTTCTGCACCTTTTACCAGCCCTCTGATATTACTTTCAGGGAAGAAAAGCTATTAACCTGGCATCCTGTTTCCTACTGGTGCCAACGCAATTGGACAAACGCTATTCCATGTTCTCCCCACTATCACTACAAAATGTAAAAGGTCTAGAGACCCCCCCCCCCCCATTCTCTTCCTTTAAGTTTTGTCTTGTGAAACCTGAATCCACGATGTCTGCAGAATGCCAGACAGTTGTTCAGCAGATGGCATTAACTAGGACAGTTGCTTGCTCCTCCGGTCCCAAGTGCCCTTCCTCACTTTAATGAATCCACCTGTTGCCCCTTCTTAAAATGGTAAATGTCTTTGTTCTGTCGGGCTGTCTCCAGTGTCCAGTTCTAGGGGCTAGCTCCTGTTCCAAATGAATGTCAGCAATGGATGCAGACCTCAGCCTGCTTTTTACTGATGGAAGAGCCACAGAGATCTGTTGCATTTAGATATATACAAGAAGCAGGACCCGCGATACTCACGGGGCGGGGGGAGCAGAAGCAGCTCCATTGAGGAGGAGGAAGCGGCTGCAGGTAAGCCTTCTCCCGCCCCCCCGCCCCCCGACACCAGTGGTGAGGCATGAGTGGCTCCCAGCTGCTGGGCCCAGCAAGACTCCCTCGTCCAGTGGTGGCGAGGCAGAGTTCCCAGAGCGTTCTCTGCGCATGCACAGGGAATGCTCTTTTACTTTGGGGGGGATTTAAATATTCCCCCGTATAGGTTTTTTCCCCCCAAGCGTGCAGGAAAATCTCTTTGCCCCCTATGTGCCCCCGATGTGTGGATTTAGATATCCGCACAGGGGAGGGGCGTCTTGGCTATTAGATATACAGATACCTAACTTCAGCCCTGACCTGGATAGCTCAGGCTAGCCCATTTTGGTCAGATCTAAGAAGCTAAGCAGGGTTAGCTCTGGTTAGTATGTGGATGGGAGACCACCAGGGAAGTCCAGGGTTGCTATGCAGAGGTAGGCAATGGCAAACCGCCTCTGACTGTCTCTTGCCTATGAGGTCGTCATATGGTGGACTTTATGGCATTGTACCCTGCTGAGGTCCCTCCCTCCCCAAATCCCACCTTCCCCAGGCTCCACCCCTGAAATCTCCAGGTATTTCTGTGGAGGACACTGTCCAGTAATGCCATCATCTCTGTGGAAAACCTGGAAGTGACATCAATCCTTTCTAGAAATCTCTGGACATTCTATGGTAAAACGTAACATCTTCACCTGGGGTTGCCAGGTCTGGGTTGGAAAATAGCTGGAGACTTTGGGGGGTGGAATCAGGAGAGGGGGGGAGTTGGGAGGGAGGGGCCTCAGCATGGTACAATGTCATAGAGTCCACCCTCCAAAGCAGCCATTTTCACCAGGGAAGATGATCTCTGTCAGCTGGAGATCAGTTGTAAAAGCTGGAGATCCCCAGGTCCCACCTGGAGGTTGGCAACCCTATCTGAAGGCGATCCCCCCCCCCCCCCCCAAATTATTTTTCTCTGCAGGCTACAGGAATGGTGGCAGGAAATGGGAGCCAGAGTTGGGACATCCCCTGCCCTCACCAAGAAAATGGCAAGCCTGCCTTTGGGCACCAATAAAGTGTATCCCTCCGCACCCTCCATGTTTGGGCTCTGGGTACACCTGTCAGCTCTAGGCTAGGCCTAGTCCAGTAACTCAGCCCTCAGTAGCAGTGGTTGCCAAGCACGGAAGGATATCGAACACCCGCAGCAGCACTTCAGCCCTGTAAGGCGAGCGTGAGTCTCCTCACCAGACTGAAGAAGCCGTGCCTGTCAGCATACAAACAGCCTGCCCCGTTACTCTGAAGACAGCAATCTTATTTCAATTATTCTTTGGAGGCTCTTTGCAAGCGAGAGGGTTTATTTACTGTGAAATCCCTCAAAGTGTCTTTCCAAAATCGCTGCCAAGAAAGGGGTAAGGGGGAAAAAAATTATCAAAGCTTGCAATCCCCGGAGAGGGAGAATGGGAGAGAGCTCGCAGCCAATCAAGTGCCCGCTGCTGCTCACACGGAGCCTGCAAGCTGTCCTGAGCTCTGTTTATTTTACATTGACTCAGCAGTGTAGTTAGGTTAACCGCAGCTTACTCAGTGCAGCCAGCGTGACCGGGCAGCTTCCCCCTCTCCCCCCCTCTCCCCTTCTCTCCCAGCTCCCCCCCAGACACAGTTCTCACCTTCAGCACCGCAATCCGTTGTGCAGAACCTCCACAGAAGTCCAAAGGCCTGCTTTGCTCTCAAATCAAAGGTAGTAGACTGAGGGAAGATTTCACAGCTGGGTGACTATGCTGGCCTTCCTCCCCCCCCCCCACAAGATATGACTGACTTATGGAGACCCTCAGGGGTCCTTTCTGCACTGGACCTTAAATCCTGGTTCAACCCTGTCCAAGAACTTACATTCTACACTACACTCGAGTTCACCCCAGTAATTATCTCAGGGTCTTTTTTGTTTTCACATTACAATGAGGTCACCCCGGTTTTGCCCCACACTTGTCCCAGGATAAATGTTATAACCAGGGATAAATGCAAGGTATTGTGTCACGAGTTGAACTCTGATAAAACCAGGGATGAGATCCAAGTGCGGAAAGGACCCCTGTGGAGTTTTCAAAGCAAGGGACATTCAGAGGTGGTTTGCCATTGCCTGCCTCTGCGTAGTGACCCTGGTCTTCCTTGGTGGTCTCAGTCCAAGGACTAACCAGGGCCAACCCTGCTTAGCTTGTGAGAACTGACAAGATTGGGTGCAAAAGGCCAAAGCATATGCTTGCGTGGGGAGTTTTTCTGTTGCAGTACCCATGTTATGGAAAAGCCCCCTTGTGAGGAAATCCCCCTTGTGACAGCTTTCAGAAGGCTGTAAGGACAGGCCATAGATTTGGGGGGGGGGGGGGGGGGTTAAATGTCTTCAGTCTAGAATTTTGAACAGACGTTGTATTCACTGCTGTTTTATCTTTTGGCTTTTAGGTTATCTTGTTGCTGCTTTAAATCACGATGCTACCTGCTTCAGGCTTCAACAGTTGAGGAGAAATGCATATTTATAAATAAATAAATGCCCAGTGGCCTTGTTTTGTCACCTGTCTAGGGTCACAAGGAGACTGAACAGCTCTCGCTCACACACCCACAAGGACCTGGAGCTGGCGGCCAATTGCCCTCGAGAGAAACAGCTTTCCCACCCCACCCCCTGGCCACCATATCCCCATCCTAGCACAACTGAGTTCACTCCCCCTGGATGTACACTTCAACTGAGCTCGGGTTTCAGTGAAGGGTCATTGCTCACCTCCTCAGGAGAGGTGTTTATTGTATCCTATCCTTGAAAGTTCTCAGGCCACAGGAGAAACTTGAGTTCCTTGGGAAAAAAATTCATCCAGGAATACAACAGCAGCTTCCATGAGTACAGGGGTGAAAACAAAAATGGCTGCTGCTGCTCTGAGCAGTTGTCTCGCAGTAGTTTTTAAACAATTATACATAATGCCTTGGATACATTTACTCAGGGGTCCTTTCGTAAAACAAGAGGTGCAGGAGCTCATTAGCATAACTTATTTGCGTATGCCACACCCCCTGACGTCACCGGAAGTGATGACGTCATCGGGAGTGTGTCAGAAGGCAAGAAGGGAGGGAGGGGGAAGGAAGGAAAGGAACAGGAAGGAAAGGAACAGGAAGGAAGGTAGGTAGGTGGGGGAGAGAGAGAGAAGAAAGGAAGGAAGGAGGGAGGAAGCGGGGAAGGAAGGAAGGAAGGAAGGAAGGAAGGAAGGAAGGAAGGAAGAAAGAAAGAAAGAAAGAAAGAAAGAAAGAAAGAAAGAAAGAAAGAACAGTAAGGTAGGTAGGTAGGTGGGGGGAGAGAGAGAAGGAAGGAAGGAAGGGGGGAGAGAGGGAGGAAAGAAGGAAGGGAGAGAGGAAAGACAGGGAAAGGAAGGAACAGGAAGGTAGGTAGGTAGGTAGGTAGGTGGGGGAGAGAGAGAGAAGAAAGGAAGGGAGAGGGGAAGGAACAGGTAGGTAGGTAGGTGGGGGAGAGAGAGAGAAGAAAGGAAGGGAGAGGGGAAGGAACAGGTAGGTAGGTAGGTGGGGGAGAGAAAGTGAGAAGGAAGGAAGGAAGGAAGGAAGGAAGGAAGGAAGGAAGGAAGGAAGGAAGGAAGGAAGGAAGGAAGGAAGGAAGGAAGGAAGGAAGGGGGAAAGGAAGGAAGAGGAAGGTAAGTAGGTAGGTGGGGGGAGAGAAAGAGAGAAGGAAGGAAGGGAGGAAATATTGACGGGGGGGAGGAAAAGGGCTTCCCGGGGCCCGCAGCGCTCTGCCGCAGCCCTGGGAACAGTGGGAGGGGGGAGGGATAGGCCTCTCCTTCTCGGGGTCGGCGGAGCGCCGCCGGCCCCGGGTGTATTGAAGTGGGGGGGAGGAAAGGGGCTTCCCGGCTCTGCTGCAGCCCCGGGAGCAGTGGGAGGGGGGAAGGAAAAGGGCTTCCCGGGGCCCGCGGCGCTCTGCCGCGGCCCCGGGAGCAGTGGGAGGGGGGAGGGAACGTTCTCCTTCCCGGGGCCGGCGGAGCGCCACCGGCCCCACGAGCATTGATGGGGGGGAGGGTGGGGGGCGGGGCTTTGTTAAGTGCCCGCCCCCTCTCTCCCGGAGCGCTGCTCCGGCACGCTCCGGCCCCAACGGAGCCCTGCATTTACTAATCCCTTGGGTTTTGGGTGTGTGTGTGTGAGAGAGACAGACAGACAGACAGACTGACTGTTGGGATCTTAGCTCCAAGCTGCCAACATTTCATCCACAAAAGAGTTAAATTGATGTTTGCATGTGAATAGGATGTTTCCTAGTTTAGCTGTAACCAATAGAAGTAGAGATAAGTTAGCCCAGGAAAAGTGTGGGTGTTGTCTAGTGAAATAGGGTTGCCAGGTCTGGGCTAGAAAACACCTGGAGACTTTGGGGGTGGATCCAGGAGAGGGTGGGGTTTGGGGAGGGGAGGGGCCTCAGCAGGGTACAGTGCCATCGAGTCCACCCTTCAAAGCAGCCATTTTCTCCAGGGGAACTGACCTCGGTCAGCTGGAGATCTCCAGGCCCCACCTGGAGGCTGGCAATCCTGTAGTAAAATGAAGTGGTCTGTAACCTCTCTATTGGCTAATCGATATATTGCTTTGAAGAAGTGCTTTGATCATGTATGCATTTGTTTTGCATGTTTATTGTAGGTCTTCTGGTTTTTTGTTACAGTGGAGGAAGTAGAAGGCATTGAGCCTTTTATCTTGTAGCTGTAAACATGCAGTCTGTTGGGTCAGACAGAAATGCTTTCTTTGTTTTTCTCCAAAATGTAATCCCCTCCTTCATTAGCTCTAGATAAAAGTATTTTTTTCTCTTTTAAGCATGCACATGGAGTTGGCTCTTGCTTATTTACTCTGCAATTTACAATATAATCAACAGAGGTGGCGGTCACACATGCGAGATATAGCAGGGGGGGGGAAGCGAGGCTATTTCCTCTGGCGGAAGTTGACCTGCAGTTGCGCAATCACACGGACTTTGGAAGCTGCAGGCACAGCCCGCCACTGCATGATCAGACAGGATAATAGGACAACGCTCATCCCTCTGGCAATTTCAGAGAAGATGGAAGACTGAACTTTGGGAAGGGCTTTTGGCTCATCTGGATGAATGCGTATAACACTTGCGACAGCTGCTTGGGCCCTGTTTTAAAAGTGTTGCTGTTTAATGGTTATTCTTAGATGCTGTATTGCGGCTACCTGTCTTGGGGCCCCATTTTCGGGCAGAAAATCAGGTCTATAAATGTTTTAAATAAATAAATAAACCAAGGAAACCTCCTTTTTTATTGAGACTGGCAAGGTCTCTCTTTCAAAACACCCCGCTGACAGATTGAGAGGTCTATTTTGATTCTGTGGGTGGTGGTGGTGCATTGGCTAGTCTTAGCAGTTGGAGCGATTTGTCTGGTTAATTCTTTGCTCAGTTGTCAAACGAAGAAACTTCAAGGGGAAATTACGAGGGGAGATTGCTGAATCTGAGTTTATTCACAAGTTCAGAACAATGGATCCCCCAGGGCTGAATAGAGACATAGGATTCTTATCTCACGAGAGATGCTAATTTCCCACCTCCAAGCATTACCCCTCTGCTCTGATCAAGCTGATTATGATATGCTTTCCACAACCTTTGCATCCTCCTGAGTTTCTTCTTTACAACACCCCTCCCATGTTCTGACTGGGATATAAAGACGCAGAGATCTCCATTCCTATTCATGTCTTATGAAGGGAGCCTTGACTGTCAAAAACTTATACCCTGAAAATCTTTTTAGTCTCTCAGGTGATACTAAACTCATTTCAGTCCACTCTGTTTTGAGGAAGTCGACAGACTGCTCTCAACGGTACGCCCAACCACACGCAGCCTTGACCCGTGCCCTTCATGGCTCATAAAAGCTGGCTGTGAGAAGTTGTGTGGTGCCCTCAGGGATATTATCAACAAGTCCTTCGCTGAGGGACTGTTCCCAGGGGCACTCAAGGAAGCGATGGTCTGCCCACTCTTGAAAAAACCAACCTTGGACCCGGCTGAATTGGCCAACTATTGGCTGGTCTCCAATTTGCCCTATTTGGGCAAAGTATTTGGAGACAGCGGTGGCAATTCAGTTGCAGAACTTTATGGATGACACTTCCATGCTGGACCTGTTTCAGTCCGGCTTCCGGCCAGGCCATGGGATGGAGATGGCACTGGTCGCCTTCATGGATGACCTCTGGAGGCATCTGGATTGAGGCAGTATGGTAGTACTGGTGCTGTTAGACTTGTTGGCAGCGTTCGACACCGTCAACCACCAGTTACTGATCCACCACCTCACCAACACTGGGATTCAGGGGCTTGCCCTGCAATGGCTAGTCTCCAAGGCTGGGGACAGAGGGTGGTGTTAGGGGAACAGACGTCCCAGAGGCACTGGCTGGTTTGCGGGGTTCCTCAAGGGGCAGTACTATCCCCGATATTATTCAACGTCTACATGTACCCCCTCGCCCAGATTGCCCGGAGGGATAGGCTGGGGTGCCATCAATATGCCGATGACACCCAGCTATATCTGCTGTTGGGTGGTCAGTCCGACTCTATCCCAGATGACCTGGAGCAGGCACTTCAGGATGTGGTGGGCTGGCTTAGACAGAGCTGATTGAAATTGAATCCAACGGAGACGGAGGTTTTGTGCCTAAGTCAGAGCAGACTGTGGGTAGGGATCCCACTACCTACCTTTGATGGGGCGCCACTGGTGCCAGCGCTGAGGGTTAGGAGTTTGGGAGTGCTCCTGGATGTCACCTTAACAATGGAGGCCCAGGTAGCAGCCACTGCCAAGGCGGCCTTCTACCACCTACGGCTGATCAGGCAGTTGGTTCCCTTCCTCGAATGCAACGACCTGGCAACAGTGATCCATGCTATGGTCACCTCGAGATTAGACTACTGCAATGCTCTCTACATGGGGCTGCCCTTGTCTGAAATGCGGAAGCTGCAGCTAGTGCAAAATGTGGCAGCCAGGCTGTTAATGGGTCTCTCTATATGGGACCACATCCAGCCTCCGCTGAAGGCATTGCACTGGCTGCCAATAGCATACTGGATTCAGTTCAAGGTGCTGGTTTTGACCTTTAAAGACCTATATGGTCAGGGGCCTGCCTACCTAAAGGACCGCCTTTCCCCATATGTGCCCCAGAGAGCACTGAGATCAGGGTCACAACACTGCCTGACTCTCCCTGGCCCAAGAGACACCAGGCTGGCCATTATTAGAGCCAGGGCATTTTCAGCGGCAGCTCCATGCTGGTGGAATGAGCTCCCAGAGGGCATCAGGGCCCTGCAGGACTTTCTGTAGTTCCGCAGGGCCTGTAAAATGGAGCTCTTCCGCCAGGCTTTCGATTAGGAGCTGCCACTGATGAATGCATGACTGATGAGCGTGTCACCGGAACATCCTACAGCCCTTATGATGTACTGTTGGATATTGCTTTCCATCCCTGATTGCCTACTGAATGCTGTCACCATCTGTATTTATACTGTTCTGATCTGTATTTTATGCTGTATATGCGCATTTTATTGTATTTATTGTTTTATCACTTTTAATGTCTGTGTGCCGCCTTGAGCCAGTTTGTCCGGCAAGGCGGGATATATATATAAATCTAACTATTCTTTGTTCAAAGTCCTCCACCTGTTTTTCTGTGTCATCTCAATATTCTTGCCAGGCTTTCTGCTTCAACCTATTCTTCTGTCCATCCATAAACAGATCCATAGCTCAGTGTCTCAACTTTGCACATTCAAGTCTCATTGGATGTTCGTCACTGGCAGTCTTCAAGCAACAGCTGGACAAACACATGTCCCGGATGCTCTAGCCTAGGCTGATCCTGCACTGAGCAGGGGATTGGACTAGACGGCCTGTGTGGCCCCTTCCAGCTCTGTGAGTCTATGATTCTGACCCAAGAAGCCCTATTTACAAACATCTCCTCTAGATATTACTATGGGGTTCAGCATGGAAGAGATGCCGGGAGATGGGTGATCAGAACTTCCTAGAAATTCTTTCTACTTTTATGCAAACCTTTCTCTTCTTGGTTCCATTGTGCAAATTTCTGGCTCTGCTGTAGGAATACCAACCTTTAGGTGCACCTGGAGATCTTCCTCTATTGCCATTTATCTCCAGGAGACCAAGATCAGTTCCCCTGGAGAAAACGGCTGCTTTGGAGGGTGAATTTTATGGCATTGCACCCTGCTGAGGTCCCTCCCCTCCCCAAACCCCACCCTCCCCAGGCTGCACCCCCAAAATCCCCAGGTATTTCCCAACCGAGAGCTGGCAACCCTCATCTCTACAGCCAAGTTCAGAATTAGAGACAGAGATTCATATATGTGTAAATGATTTATATTGTGTAATAATATATATTACATACAAAATAATATATTACATACAAAAACATCCAGAATACAAACAAAACCATCAGAAACAAAATTTCCAATCCTCTATAGTGCTAGGTATTATCCTGTCCCTGGTCTGGTATGTCAGTCCTCAAATTTCAAATTATCTTCCATATTTATATCCCACTTATCCTTCAGGCCTAATTTTGATGAAAGCCCAGGAGCTTGCTCCTTCCATCAGCTCTGGTGGCTGTTTCTCCTTTAAATGGCTGGCTTTCCTATCCCACTATGAGAGCAGCTTTTGTTTGCAAAGAAAGTCGCTGCTCTTTCCCTGCCACTGACAACCACGGTACACTTCAGGCAGATGTCAGAGGTCCCCAATTCATCTATTCTTCATCGCCAGCATCTCCGCAGATTGAATAATAGCAGACTTTCATGCCCCTTTCATCCCAAGGAGGCCGCCATTAGACCCTACAGCTTGGCATTGCAAAACAGCGCTGCCTGAAGAGCTTTGAAACACAGCCACAGCCAGAGAGCAAAAGGTGGGTGAATTAAACAGTCCTTAAGAGCCAGGCTGTGTTAATCCATTAGCCAGTGTCGCCAAACCTTCTGTGGGTTTTTGCAAAACACAAAGCCAGCAGCCCTTTTTTCGGGAAACGAAGAAATACTTGCCCTGTGCTCTCATGAAGGCCCAAACAAAGGCCCAAATGAAGGCAGTGGGAAATGGGTATAGATGGAGGCAGAGGTAGGGTTGCCAGTTCCTGGTTGGGAAATTCCTGGAGATTTGGGGGGTGGAGCCTGGGGAAGGTGGGGTTTGGGCGGGGAGGAACCTCAGCTGGGTATAATGCCATAGAGGCCACCCTCCTGTAGACAAAGAGACAGGCACAGTGCCTGTCTTTTTTTTGTAGCTGGGATTCAAGCAACGAAGCAGGAAACACTTTTCGATCAGAGAAACAGTGTATTGTTATCCTGCTCTTTCTCCCAAGAGGTTAAAGTGGTGTGTGTGTTTCTACCCACCTCCATGGTATGCTTACGAAAACCCTGTGGTGTAGGTTAGGCTTAGAAAAAGTGACTGGCCCCATGAGCTTCCCAGGAGTCTCCCCACTCCCAGCCTAGTACTCAAACTGCTGCACCATGCCAGGTCACCATGACCCCAGTCCATATTGTCCTTCCACGGTGGCTGAATTTTAGTGTCAAAAATGTTAGGATATCCAGTAATGGAAGTCCAGTGTCTGATGTCATTTGACCTGCTATACCCAGTGGGTTTTAATCCCAAATAAGAATACATCATACTGCAGCCTTAGAGGCTCCACTAGGATTGTCAACTTTGTGTTGGGAAATACTTGAAGGAAGTGTTCCCTCTAAGCTGAGTTATTGTGAGCTAGCTCTCAGTTTTTTAGCCTCTGGCTCACACATTTTTGTCTTAGCTCAGGAAGGATGGCTCCAGAGAAAACTAATTTATGCCGTAGCTAAATCACTCGCTCACAACTTTAATGTCAGTAGCTCACAAAGCAGAATTTTTGCTCACAGCTTAGAGAGAGCATTGCTTGGAGGTTTATGGGGAGGTGAGTTTTGAGGAGGGGAGGGACCTCCGTGGTATAATGTAATGCCATAGCATACATCCTTCGAAGCAGCCATCTTCTCCAGGGGAACTGAACTCTGTTGCCTGGACATCAACCGTAATTCTGGGAGATCTCCAGGTGCCACCTGGAAGCTGGCAACCCTAGGATCCAGGCTATGGTTAGAGTTGCCAACTCCAGGTTGGGAATAGGGTTCCCAGGTCTGGGTTGGGAAATACCTGGAGACTTTGGGGGTGAATCCAGGAGAGGGCGGGGTTTGGGGAGGGGAGGGGCCTCAGCATAGTACCATGCCATACAGTCCACCCTTCAAAGCAACTATTTTATCCAGGGGAACTGATTTCTGCCAGCTGAAGGTCGGTTGTAAAAGTGGGAAGTCTCCAGGCCCCACCTTGAGGCTGGCAACCCTAGTTGGGAAATTTCTGGAGATCTGGGGGTGGAGCCTGGGGAAGAAAGGTTTTGAAAGGGGAGGGAACTCAGGTGGGTAGAATGCCACAGAGTCCACCCTCCACGGCAGCCATTTTCTCCAGGATAATTGATCTCCGTGCTCAATTGTAACTCCAGGAGATTGCCAGGCCCCACCTGGAAGATGGCAACTCTACGTTATTCCTTCCAATGTGGTCTTCACTCATAAAGCAAACAAGTTCCTCCTTCAAAACTCTCTTCACTCAGCTGTTAAGCTCGTATAAGCCAGTTTGCTGTGAGAGAGCCAGTTTGGTGTAGTGGTTAAGTGCACAGACTCTAATCTGGGAGAACCGGGTTTGATTCCCCACCCCTCCACTTGCACCTGTTGGATGACCTTGGGCAAGCCATAGTTCTGTCAGAGCTGTTCTCTCATGGACAGTTCTGAAAAAAGCTCTCTCAGCCCCACCTACATCACAGGGTGTCTGTTGTGGGGAGTGGAGGGGAAGGGAAGGGAAAGGAAAGGAGTTTGTAAGCCGCTCTGATACTCCGAGTGAAGGGTGGGGTATAAATTCAGTCTCTTCATCTTCATCTAATGTAATCACATCCCCTCGTTGGTGTTCTGCTGCACCTAACTCCAGGAACTTCAGCATCAGTCAAATAAATAAATAAAGAGTGACTGGCCCATTGAGCTGGGGGAAGCTTGGGGAGGAAGGGGGGGGGGAAGGGAAGAGGAGGGCCTGGTGGCTTTCCCAGATTTTGATGGCTGGTGGAGGCCTGAGAATTCTTTCACCCACCCCACCCCTGCCGCTGGAGGCTTCAATCATTCCTCCTTCTGACAGCTGTGGCAGAGTTGCAGCCTCCTCGCCTGGGCTGGCCCATTGTGAGAAGGAACACATCATGCCTGTTGGTTTTCTTAAAGGATCCCTATGCATGCATGCATGAAGCTGGTTAACTCCTTGCATACCAAAGGCTCCTTGGAGGGAGCTGTTGCAACTTAGCTCTCCAGGCTCTCAAAAAGAGGGGCAGCGGGCCTCAAATATAGCATCTACCCATCTCTGGTTCAGGGAGCTGTGAAAATGGGCCGGGAAGAGGGACAGGTTCAGTGTGCCAGCAAAAACGGTTTGCACGCATTAATCAACAAGTTTAGCAGCCTAGTATAACAATATAGGAGTGCTATGGAGAGGAGGACTCCAACCCAGCTGCATCACTGAGTGTGGAGGATCCCAACTGACCATTTCTTTACAGTACAATAGAAGGTTTGTCTCCCAGTATTTATGAAGATCATCTAGAGGTTCCAGGTGTCTCTAGTTAGAAATGGTAATTCCTTATTCCAGAGCAGCTTTGCAAATTGCATTTCCTTTGCCTGCAAGTAGACTTCCACATAGAGAAAGGTGTGTATCCAGGAGATGTGAAAGGTTGCTTCAACTTGGCATATCTATCACTTGATCACAGCTAGGTTGACTGATACTTTGCATGTGTGAATGGGCCGTCACAGGTTTAACATCACACATCATGTGTAGACTCCTGGTGTGGTTAGTGTGTCTGATTTGGATTGACAGAACCACTGGACTTCTGGGTAAAATGGACAGGCTCAGTCTTTGGTGGTCGTTGAGAAACAGGGAATTCCAACAAAGGGCACAGTGGCTCAGTGGTTGAGCAGGTCCTTTGCCTCCAGCAACTGCCAAGTTCAGTCCCTGGTTTCTCTTCTTAAAGGACTTTAGAGAACAGCTGTTGGGAAAGACTTTTCACTCCTGAAACCCCAGACAGCCACACCCAGTCAGAGTAGGCATAAACAAAGACAGATGGACGAATGACTGGACCAGGTACAAGGCACCTTCAAAGCTTCACAACTCCAAGAATGCCTCTAGCTGTCCTTCTTCATGCTTGGTGTACAGAAGATGAGCTTTAGTGCATGACTGCGCAGGTTGAGAAGCCACCAAGCTAAGCATTGTCCCCAGCCATGTATGCTAGGTCTTTAAAAAAATGCTGGCCACTTGAGACACATTCTGGGCAGTCAGGATGGAACAAAAACAGCAGAAGGTCATGCACCAGGCAGGCCACACTGCCTGGACTGTCTGGCTACAGCTAGTTTCGTTAGGGTTGTCAACCTCCGCATGCTGGCTGGAGATCTCCTGCGATTAAAACTGATCTCCAGGCAATGGAGATCAGTTCCCCTGGAGAAAATGGCCACTCCAGAAGGTGAACTTTATGGCATTCTACCCACTGAAGTCCCTTCCCTTCCCAAAGCATGCACCACCACCACCCCCAAACGCCATCCCCACACTCTATCCCCAAAATCTACAGGAATGTCCCAACTTGGAGCTGGCAACCCTAAGTTTAGTAGAGCATAAGTTATGCAGGGATAGCTGATCATATTGATCATTGCAAGGCAATGATGGAGAAGGGTCAGGGGGAGGGGGAGAAAATGATGTTGTAAGCAGCTTTGGGTCCCCACTGAGGGAAAAGCAGAGTAGAAGTATCTAAATAAATAAATAAAACAACACTATGGTAGTGTTGATCTCTTGAGTTTCCCAAACTGTTTACGAATCAAGATTAAAATTATACCCAGGTTCTGAAAAGGCACTGTCATTTGAATAAAACAGAAGTCCAATGACACCTTTAAGACTAACATTTATTTAAGGTGCCACCAGACTTCAGCTGTCACTCCAGAACTGGCATTGTTCTTCCACTGCATTGCCTTTTCCCCTCAAAGTATTGAAAACTAATAAATGGGCCTACTACCCAAGCTATTTTATGGACATAAATCAGGGCTTTTGGGGGGGGGGGGGGCGTGCCGGCACTCTCAAGAGGGAAATGAAGTTTTCAATCTGTATACTAAAAACTCATGAACTTTAAAACATTTCTAAAAGAATTTTGTCAAAGAACTATGTTCCGGCATGTTCCCCTGGAAAAAAAGCCCTGGACATAATACTTCATACATACAAAATAAACAATGACGTACAAACACAGATACATCACTGGGGAAGATTCGTTATATCATTTTACCGTGTGATCATTTGACCTCATACTGTAGCTGAAAGCTTTGTTTCTTGTATACACCTTTTAACCGGCAAGGCGGGATATAAGTGAAATAAATAAATAAATAAATAAATTATAATAAACTCATTTTGCTAACAGATAGACCAATAGTTCTTGTATCTTTTAGTTTCAGTTATAAGTCTGGAAACACCCTGGACATAATACGAATCAGCATATCGGAGTTAACAGGTCCTCCCAAATAGACAAGAGTGAGGGCATTTACGTATCAATTGGGGAAAGGGAATCCAGGGGAAAGGGCAGAGGCTTGGAACTGAGCCAGTGAGTGATAACAGGCAAGTGGCCAAGTTCAGTGTCAAGGCAGAGGCGAAGATGACGGGGGTCTGGTCAGGATTCCTCCCCAGTTCTGCTCTCTACTTCTCCCTCCCCACCCCCATGCTTCCCTCTGTCCTCTCCTGCCTTTTCATGAGGCCCGTTGTTGGTTTTTAATCCGACAATGCAGCGCTCCAAAGCTGCGGTGGGTCTCTTGGAGAGGCTTATGCAGCTCATAAAACTCTCAGATAAAAGCCGAGATGGACAGCGGGGGTCAGAGTTCACACAATGTACCCCGCCCTCTGTTTCATTTAAACTGGAAGTCACTTCATTAAACACAGCACTGCACGGGACAGCCTCACCTCCCCCCCCACACACACACACACCTTGCCTTTGCTTGCCCTGTTCCCAGATTGCTAGCCAGGGAGGGGCCACAGCGCTTCGGGAGCTGCCACCTGGCTGTGTTTCCACTGGCCTTGCCCCGGTTTTTAAATGTTCCATGTATTTGTGTTTGTGTGAACAGGGGCTGTGGTGGCTCAGAGGTTAAGACGCTGAGCTGCAGACCAGAAGGTCGGCAGCTTGGCAGTTTGAGACCCGAGTGCCACATGGAAGAATGAGCTCCCATCTCTGGCCCCAGCTCCTGCCAACCTAGCAGTTTGAAAGCAAAAGATTGCCGGTAGATAAATAGGTACTGCTTCGGTGGGAAGGTAACAGCGTTCTCCGTGTACTTCGGTGTTTAGTCATGCCAGCCACATGATAATGGAGAAGTCTTCCAACAGCGCTGGCTCTTTGGTTTGGAAATGGAGATGAGCACTGCCCCCTAGAGTCAGATTCAACTGGCTTTCGAGCAAGGGAAACCTTTACCTTTATGTATGTGGACAGACGACAGACAGACAGACAGACAGACAGACAGACAGATAGATAGATAGATAGATAGATAGATAGATAGATAGATGATGGATGATGGATGATGGATGATGGATGGTAGGTAGGTAGGTAGGTAAATAATCAATTTCTCTCTAATAACACATGCAAATCGAGCCTGAACCTGAAAGGACTATGGCACTTTGGTCACACTATGAGAAGACCAGAGTCACTGGAAAAGACGAGAATGCCTGGAAATGTTGAAGGCAGCATGAAAAGAAGAAAACCCAACAGGAGATGGACTGACTAACTCAGTCAAGGAAGCCATGGCCCTCAATCTTCAAGAAGAAGAGGAAGAGAAGAGATTGTATTTATACCCTGCCCTTCACTACCCAAAGGAGTCTCAGAGTGGCTTCCTAACTCCTTTCCCTTCCCCTCCCCACAACAGACACCCGTGAGGTAGATGGGGCTGAGAGACCTCTGACAGAAACTGCTCTTTTTCAAGAACAGCTAAGCCACTCTGAGATTCCTTTGGGTAGTGAAGGGCAGGGTATAAATACAATCTCTTCTTCATCATCATCACGTCCGTGCTCAGCTCCTTTCCTAAGCTATCACCCTCCCCAGGCACTGCTCCCAAATCTCCAGGAATTTCCCAAGCTGGAGTTGTCAGCCCTAGGCTCCACCCCCCACCCCCCCAAGATTGGCCATTGGCTATCTCTGACCTGGAAGGAATATAACATTATTTCCTGTTCCTTCTTACTGGCACTGAGAGATGGCTTCAAGATAAAGCCCTAATAAATACTGGCTCAAGTTAAGCCACCCTGCACCTCCCAGTGTGTGTACACCAGACAAACCAAATGACTCTACATGCTACATGTTCATAACCAAAGACCTTTAACCACGAGTGCTGCCACAGAACACATCAGAACTGAGACCGAGAACAAATGCCATAGTGTTGCCTTGGAAATAATCCTATCTGCACCACAAGCAGTGCCCAAACTAAGCCTAGAGCAACTGTGCAGGAATACAGAAGAGACTCAAATTCAGGGGTCATCTGCCCCATCCCCTGCATATCTATTAAATTCACAAGATCCTAGATGAATACTTCTGAGGCTTGGGGCAATACGTTCCCCTGTATTAACTTCATGGAATCCTGCTTCCTTTCTCCCCTTGCTTTTCTTGGCCCCCTCAGCTGCTGTCTTTTTTTTTTTAAATAAATTTTAATTGGTTTTTTTAATCAACAAAACATTATAACAAAAGCAATATCTTAACATATTACAACATAGCAGGTATAAAGTATATCAAAGTGCAGTGTAGAGATGCTGCTAATACTAAAAACTTAAAACTTAAAACTTAACTTTGGTTCAGTTACGTTGAGTGTTAGATGATTACACACTGTGTAGAATATCATAATATTTACTGTCTTACTGTCTTCCCTAAGCAGCCCATGCGGGTGCATTTTCTGTTCAGAACCAAGAACGACAGCCTGAGCCAACAATCCATGCCTGTGACAAGAGACTCAGAGGAGCACACAGTGGTGTTCTGAGAAACATGCTGCCATCTGCAGGGGAAAAGAATTGTGCGCACAGTTCCCCTTGATGTGAAAACAATAGTAACAAGGGTGCTTAGCACAGTGTGCTTTGGTACACAAGCTTTATTTAGAAAGACTACACGCAGCTGGATAGGGTGAAAGACTCAAAGCATTTGTTTTGTATTTCTGCGGGCCAGGTGAAGAAATAATGCAAGGTAACCTGGCCCCCTAGCACGAAGGGGGGGGGGGGTAAGGTGGCCCCTGCCTGCCCCTCCAACTTGGTATGTTTGCCCTACCTCTGAACAACCTATGCTGAACTTTGATGAGGATATATATACCTCCAGATCTCATGGATAATTCTTGTTTTTCTTCTAAGAAACTGTTTTGTTGTCTTTATAAACATGTCTCATTTAAATTAAAGGTCCGTGGATGGATATTCGGAGGCCGGGCAGATTCCCCAGGTGGGAAGAGCAAGTAGATACTTCCTTGCTCCCCTAACATGCATAAAGGAGTGAGCTGTCTCAGTGCTGACCAGTCCGGCCCTGTGATTTCACCTGCTGTGATTTGACTGTGAGACATTAGCCAGAGACAGTTCAACAGCATCAGAAATACGTCTTCTGAGGCCGTGCAGAGGGGCTGTGGCTCAATGGTAGGGTATCTACTTTGCACACAGAAGGTTGTAAGTTCAGTTCTTGGCACCTCCAGTTATATGGTTATGTATCAGGTGGTGTGAAAGACCTCAGTGTGAAATCCTGGAGACCCACTGCCTGTCAGAGCTGACAATACTGATTTAGATATAGACCAATGGGCTCACTGAGAATAGGTGTAGACTTACCAACTCTGGACCAGGAAATTCTTGGAGATTTGGGGGCTGTGTGTCAGAGGAGGGTAGAATTTGAGGAGGGGAGGGGTCTCAGCAGGAATGTCATGTCACTCTAGGACATTCATCTCTCCTGGTCTCTGTGACATACTGTATGTTACACTACATCATCAGCATTGCTGCTTTTGCTCCATTTAGCATGACGTTCCTATAAATGTCAAGGTGAGCTGATGCAACGACGAGCCGAATTGTGCTGGGCAATCAATTTGTTCCTCTCTGCTTGTAAATAAGAATTTCTGTACTAAAACCTAGACTCATTCAAGTTTTGTGAGTGAACAAGAAGGGGTGGGATCCGGGAGACAGAGGGGCAGAAGAGGCAACTGTTGCTGGCTATTTGACCCCCTGCATGAGACAGGGGATTAACCTTCTGTAACTATGACCCTTGTCATGTGACGTGGGTCAAGAGGGAGAGGGAAGGCTCTCAGAACATCAGGCATGCCACGTCTTTATAACAAGGAAAGTGCTGAGTCAGAACAACACATCTGACTCAATTATACTCCCTCTCCAACCACAACTAGGAGGTCCTCAATCACAGAGTATTTTGGAAAGTACGCTAAAAATATTTCTGGCAGTGATGCTAGGTTTTATGTTTATGTTAAATATGAACACGAAGACATGAGGAAGTTCCAAGAGAGTCACCATGGAGGCCATTTTACAGCCATTTTTTTCCCTTCTGCTCCTCCATTTCCTGAGGTTGGGGGTATGGGGCTAGGGGCTGGGCTTTCTCCATTGTGAACAGGCCAATGGCAAGCCTTGTTCTAGGCTGTTGCACCACCCACTGGGTCTGTTGTTTCTTTCAGTCGGTATGGATACAGCCGATCCCCTTGGAATACATATCTTTGGAGAGCCAACGTGGCCTAACACTAGGGTTGCCAGGTCCAACTCAGGAAATATCTGGGGACTTTGGGGGAGGAGCCAGGAGACTTTGGGGGTGGAGCCAGGAGCAAGGATACGACATCACTTTTGTGATGTCACTAGGGTTGCCAGGTGAGGCCGACAAGCTGGAAGGGAGTTCTGGCCATCACATTTAAAGGGACCACATTCCTTTCAAATGCTTTCCCTCCTTTGGAAATAATGGAGGATGGGGCGCCTTCTTTTGGGGCTCATAGAATTTGACCCCTTAGTCCAATCTTTTTGAAACTTGGGAGGTTTTTTTTCAGGAGAGGCACCACCAGCTATATGCTGAAAATCTGGTGCCTCTACTTCTAAAATGCCCCCCCCCCCGAGCCCCAGATAGCCATAGATTGATTCTCCATTATACCCTATGGGGACCGGTCTCCATACAGTATAATGGAGCACCCAGTGGCCATCCCCCCCCCCCCGCTTTCTGACAGCCCTGAAGTGGGGGGAGGAGGTCCAAACCAGGAATTGGCAACCTACCTAACGTGAACACTTTGACTTGAGAAGACCTGTCTCTCAATCTCACAGGCACAGTGAGCGAATAAAGCAAGACAATAAAATAGTAAGATAAGCTCTTTGGAAGAAGGTAAGGATGAAAGAATGGTCAACAGCTTGAAGGAAAGTGGACACACCAGCAAGGCTGCCAACCTCCAGGTGGTGGCTGGCAAGCTCCTTAGATTACAACTGATCTCCAGGCGACAAAGATCAGTTCTCCTGGAGAAAATGGCCACTTTGGAAGGTGTACAGTATGGCATTATGATCCCTCCCCCTTAAACCCTGCCCTCCTCAGACGCCACCCCCCAAATCTCCAGGAATTTCCCAATCCTGAGCTTGCAACCCTAGGTTGGTTATTTAATGACCACAGCACTGATTGATGTATGTGTGAGGCAGCCATTACAGCTCCATCTCTAGAGCAGGTTTGAAAATGTCCAGAGAGTGTTCCTGGAACCCAGCCTCCTGGAAGCGAGAGGTTAGAGTGTTCTGACTTAGGCAGCAAAACAGAATATATTATGGTTCAAGAAGGAAAGGAAGAGAATGGAGACCGCATCATTCAAATAGCCTGGAGATTGTCAGGGCTGTGTCTAATCCCTAAAGGATGAAGTGGGCCTTACAATGGCTGGCAAAATGGCCGGCTGCTGCATACCAACTCCATAAAGGACCCACAAAAGGAACCACCTTCAGGGGTCGCCCTTGTGAAAAGTGGAGGCTGTGGCCAAGAACGTCTTTTCTCATGCAGATTTACTGCTCACTTGTTCTCTCCCTCTTTCACACACGCAGGCATGTTCCAGCCGCTGCCCTGCCATCGTCCTTGCCCTGGATGGTATCCGATCGTACCCCCTGCCAGCTCAAAAGGGAAGAGAAAGTGAACCCCTCTCCCTATCTATAGACTTTCTAACATACACACACTCCAAACCAGACCAGATGAAAGACAAGGGGATTACGGCCTGTGATGACTTCAGGAAAACAGCTTTCAGTCTGTTGGGGAAGGCTGTGGGCTGCTCTATCAGCAAGTGTGCCAGAAAAGGCTTACAAAATAATTAAGAGCTCTTGGTCTGTTAATAAGAATGAAAGACAAGGGAGCAGGAGGGGGACAGGAGGGGGGAGACAGAAAAGGGCACGAGAAGATCAGGGGAGGGGCAGGGTTCCATCTAAGCTGAGTTAGTGTGAGCTAGCTCACAGTTTTTTAGCCTCCAGCTCACACATTTTTGTCTTAGCTCAGGAAGGACAGCTCCAGAGCAAACTAATTAATGCAGCAGCCAAATCGCTCAGTCACAACTTTAATGCCAGTAGCTCACAAAGCGGAATTTTTGCTCACAAGACTTCACAGCTTAGAGGGAGCACTGGGGAGGGGCTGGGTGGCCACGTTGTTTCTGGAGAGGCTTCTTGGCTTTGAATAGCTGCAGACCCTCCAACGTTTCACAAATGAACACAGGGACACCCTAGCATATAATGCACAAGCTTCCTTTCTGCCTGCCATAGCTTATTAGATTTTAAAAGCCTGCTTCTCTACTTAGAGTTGCAACCTTTAAACACTTCTTGATCAGCTTTATAAAGGCTTCCCCAATTATTCAGGCAATACTTCCCCCCCCCCCCAAATGTGTATTATTTTTCATATAAGTATCTATAAACTGCAAGTGGTACGTATAAGTATCATCTTCAAAAAGATGGAGAATCCCTCTTCTGACATGGCGGCCAGCTGTAACGGATAATATATGAAGGTTTAATTAATTATTTAAAAAAATATATCATAGGATTAATGAACACAGTTTTCTTCCTTTTTTGGTATTTGGCATTTGTGTGTGTGTGACCTCTCGTGTGTGTCATGGCGACCTCTGGCAACTCCTACTGTGGCATAGAGGACGTTCAGAGAAGTGGCTTCATAGGCCATCCAAATACTTGCCCGGGTCAGCCCTGCTTAGCTTCTAAGATCTGATGAAATCAGGCTTGCCTGGGCTATCCAAGTCAGGGCAAACAAAGATTCTCTCCATTGGTCAATAGCCCTACAAAAGGTCACAGGAATCACATTATGCTCCCTTGCACTGAATCAGACCACCATCACTCCATCAGGGTCAGTATTGTCTTCTCAGACTGGCAGTGGCTAGGCAATGCTTCCATTTTGTTCTTTCACTGGGATATAACTCTACCCACTGTGTTCCATATAAGCACAAAAAACTTGGACCATAACCTGTTCTTCTTGACAGCCTCTAGAGTCTTGTTCTCCAACAGGTATTCCTTCTAGCTTCTACCTCAATAACTATCATCCCCCTGTCTGCTGGCTGCTCCTTGTGACCACTAGTACCCAAATCCTGGGTGACATTTTTTTAAATGATACTGCATCTGACAGCAGGAAAACACTACCTGCCCAATATTATTTAGTCATGCCAGTCACATGACCACGGAAAAGACTTCAGACAGCTCTTTGGCTTGGAAACGGAGATGAGCACCGCCCCTAGAGTCGGATCTGACTGGCTTTCGAGCAAGAGAAACCGTTATAATGTTTCCGCAGGGCATGTTAGTGTTCACCAGGAGCACCAGGTTAATTAGACAGACCACAACACCAGTGTGATAGCTCATGGATGGGGCTTCCCTTCCTGACATTGGTTTCATGGGTTTCTCTGAATTTCTGCCATACCTAAGTTGCACCAGCATCCTTGCTCAGTATTGCTGCTGGCTGTCAAGAATGGGGGGGGGGGGGGGAAGAGAACAATTGGATTTCTTCATGCCGCTTTCAAAGTGCAGGTTATGCTTCTGGGGAAAATAATGAGGCAATTAGAGGCAGCTAAAGAAACTGTTCCAGATGTGCAGTTTTACTGCTGAGATAATGCCTATATAATTCAAATAAATAAGAACTTCAGTAGGAAAGCAGGAGACTGGTGGCTGCAGCTGTTGGGGCGCTTTTTTTTTTTTTTTGCCTTGAGCTTCTGCTGTTACTCCAATCATTATTTTAAAGATTCCCCCCCCCCCCCCCCCCGCGCACGCACGCCGGAAGTGAATGGCTTGAAACTGTTCCAACATGAACCAGCAGAGGGAGGCCAGTGGTTATCAGTAAACATGGAAGCTGGTAGGAGTCGTCATGATTTGCTTTGCCCCTGATCTTGGAGGCCAGAATTGTGCTGCTAGTTTGGGCTTGGAACAACTGGGAAACTGTTTCTCTGTCTGGAATGGAGCAGCTGGGTCACAGCAGAAGAGAATTCTGCCAGCCGGGGATGATTGCAAGTATCTCATCCTTTTATCAGAATATATTGATATGCGGTTCTTATGCAGTTGAGGAAAAGTAACATCTATGATTGCTTGCATTTAGCAATAAAATTGATGTGCGAGGAAACAAAAGTTGAAATCAAAATAAAGACTGACAGGGTCAAGTGAAACTGAGAAGGAGATCTTAGAGTAAAAACATTGGAGTTGTGACATTTGGTAGCATCCCCCATGAATGAGGCAGCAGGAAGAGGAGGAGGAGGAGGAGAGGAAGAAGAAGAAGAAGAAGAGGACGAAGGAGGAGGAGGAGGAGGAAGAGTTGGTTTTATAGCCTGTTCTTCACAACCTGAAGGAGTCTCAAAGCAGCTTATACTATTCTTCCCTTTCTCTCCCCACAACAGACATCCTGTGAGGTAGATGGGGCTGAGAGAGTTCTGAGAGAACTGTGACTGACCCAAGGTTACCCAGCTGGCTTCATGTGGAACAGTGGGGAATCCAGTGAACCAATGAACCAGCTGATTATCTGACAGAGTACCTTCCAAACAGAAGAGTTAACAGATGTTCCAGCCAAAGAGGATCATCCCCATAGGAGTTTGTATGCATAACATTTCCACTTTTCACCAGCACTGCACTGGCTTGAAAAGGCTTTCGTGATTAGCACAGAATCAGTTGCTTGCTGTTCCATTCTCAACTCTTATCCGGTGCCCCATTTGAGGCAACAGTTTTGCTTGGCGCTTTTTGGAAATAGGTAGGATAGAGGTAGAAGTGCAGAGGAAAATGCTAGTCATACTGATGTTCCCCTCCCCATGCCGGCAGGGGACCAAGGCTAGTGTATTTCTTGTACCCTGTAGCAGGCAACTGGGGACTCAGGCTGCTTCAGAGTCCTGATGGGAGACAGCAATGAATGCTTTCTGTTCCCAAAAAAGACAGAACCAATGCAGATAAGTAAAAAGACATTTGTAATTAACAAGAACTGGAGTGCTGTCTTCCCAGCCTCTCCTGAACAAACAGTGAGGACGATTTTTGGAGATTTTTCAGTGTCTTCAGTTTTATGTGAAAATAACCACACACACACACACACATACAAAATTGTTGGGCAGGAAGGAAAAAAGACAGGCAACTTCACATTTACATGAAAAGAAAGTGGAGCCAGGATGAGCTATTTTAAATAAATTTAGAGTGTGAAGAAAAGGGATGTTAGGCAATGTTCCCTGCCACACCTTACTTGAAATATTTTTCCCCTCTCTGGCTATGAAAGTTGAAGTTAGGTTGGGGAAAGGGGATGCTGAAAACCACCGAGAATAGAAAAGTGAGATAAGCAGGGGTTAATTCACTTGGCCTCCACACTCCATTTTAAAAATAGATCTCCCCCACTTGGACACTCTAGGAAAGGGGGGGAATCACATGCTCCTGTTGTCACCCACCCCTGTACCTGCTCTGCAAGTGAGAATTTAAATTGCCTACAAAGTGGAGACATAAAAACCTGCAGTTTAAATCTGCATAGAGATATGCCAGACATAAACTGATGTAATATCGAACTGACCACTAGAGGGTACAAAACATGTGTGGAACAGAAAAAAGCTCCAAAAGCAACAGGAACATATACGAGAGGAAAATTAGAATGCAGAAAAGCCACTTTGGTTGGATCCAGACTAAACTGACATGTTCCACCAATACCTCCTTCCCACTGCAGTCTCCCATATCATTCCTCAGGATCCCCAATCCCTAGGGTTGCCATCCCCCCCATCATGGTGGGGGTTCATTTGATTTTGGGGGCCCCAATCCACTGCTGGTCAGCTGGCCGGCAGGGGAGGCACCACCACTGAAGAGCCCCCTCCAGTGGCACTGGCACCAGGGCAATGACATCAGCCAGGAGTGACATCACTGCATCGCTGACATTGGGGGGGGCGACGCTTTAGGTTTTGGGTGAACTCTATGGTTTTGAGGGCAAAAAACCCATAGAGCTTTGCCCAAAAGCTAGGATGTCTCCCCCAGCGTCAGCAACATGATGACATCACTTCCAGATAATGTCATTGCGGTGCACATGCTTGGCGCACATGCCACAAGATATCCCAACTGCACCCAGGAGACCCCCCCCCCCCGTCGGCACCCAGGTAGGACCTGGCTACCCTACCAATCCCCCAGAAGCAGCATTTTGTGGAGCTCAGTGGGCTGCAGTGGGAAGGGAGAAGCAGGAAAATTCCATTCTGCCACTGGAATATTTAGTCTGGATCCAACCCCTCCTCTCATCTGTCTGAAATCTTACCAGGAGGTCCCTTCAGGTGAAAGGATCCTTTGATCAAAGTACAGTCCTTAAGAATTTCATCCCAATGGACTGGTAGAGAAAAAGAAGAAAATGTGCTGGAAGAAATATATTTTCCGCTGAAACCAATGGAAATGAGACCGGAATGCAACAGTTAAAGATAATAACAACGCTAATACCTTTAACCCCAGTTATCACTAATCAACTTTCTAAAAACTGAACGAAAATGCAACAGCAAACACAGCCCTCTGCATATCCCTGCTTCCAGCACCATTACTCTGCAAAGCACTTGATCCATCAACTGCCTTTGGGTAAATTTGTTATAAAAGGGTGGGCAATAGGACCAGCAGAGGAACCTGGTGGTAATTATAACAGCTGCATCTTCTCTCCCGGCTCAAAACTTTTAAAGATATAGAATGATCTTCTGGTTTAAACTGGCAACCCTTGGAGACAGCACCTACTTATACAACTGTACTTAAAAAAAACCCCAGTGATATAGTTTGACTAATAACATAAGGCCAAGACAAATAATCTTTGAGTCGGGATTTTTAGTTTTCATCATGGCCTCTCCTATCTCCTCCCAATCTCTCTTGGCACTAGCCTGCAAAGAAGCAGCCAGAACAATGTTTTGAAATGCTAAGGATGGGGAGGAGAATTAAGAAGCCCTCTTGGCCAGGAGTTCTGACAGCCCCAGAGATTGTTGTTTATACTGACAAGAGCGATTTCTGGCAACTTCTGGACTGAATCAAATTATTTGAGCCACCAAGACAAAACAATCCGCAGTCTGAGATAATTGTTTTCCTCATATACAAGGAGACATAAAACTTTTTCATTTAGATTAAGAGGGGGAAAAAACCTCCCCAAAAGGGAAGACCTGCCTCAAAGACACCTTCAGACATCAGAGGGTTTCTAGCTCTGGGAAATTCGAGGAGATTCTGGGGGTGGAGCCTGGGGAGGGTAGGTTTTGGGGAGATGAAGGAGCTCTGTGGAGAATAATGCCATAGAGACTACCTTACAAAGCAGCCATTTTCTCCTGGGGACCAGTTGTAATTCCAGATCTCCAGCCACCACTCCAGCCCCATTTTCAACCCCTTCATTGCACTTCTGAATTGCTGTGGTGTACTGTTTAAAACATCCATAGCACTTCTTACAGTCCCGCTGCCCCCCACCCCTTTTCACCACGTGATCTTCCTCAGACTTTTAAAAACTCTGCTATAGCAGTTTAACACTATAGCATTCACATTAGAACAGGGGTGGCCAAACTTGCTTAACGTAAGAGCCACATAGAAGTAACATCAGTTGTCTGAGAACCACAAAACATGAACAAAAACGACACACATTTTAATTGGGATATATGCAGATTTGCTCTTTATTAACATTAGCATTAAATTAGACAACCATAAATAAAAACAAAAGTGGTAAAAATAGATATTGATAATGATAATTAAAGAGAGAAATGTCTTCTCCAAGCCGGCCCGGGGGGTGGGGGCTTAAAGAACACATTTAAAGTTAAAGTTGCTTTCTTTCTCTTCTCCCTGTCCACCTCAAGGCTACCCAGGGAGGGGAACACTGGCTGGGGAAGGGAAGACTGCCTCCCCTTCACTTCCCCAGCTACCCTGCTGGGGAAGCCACACAACATGTGTGAAAGAGCCACATGTGGCTCCCGAGCCACAGTTTCGCCACCCCTGCATTAGAATGTTTTTAAAAGTCTGAGAAAGGTCATGCAGCAAAAAAGGATGAGGGGGAAAAGTGGCACTATTTGAAATAACCAAAGTGCTTCAGAGGCGGCTCATTAATCGAAGGGAATTCCCTGGATGATATCCTCAACCCTGTACCGTTTTACTGGAAATCAGGCCAACAAGCAATAACATCTGGTTTAGGGCAGTAATGTGAAAAGGGCAAAACTGTTAGGCAGCGGGGAGACAGCTCGCTTCAGGCAGAAGAGTTTTGTTTTGTTGTCAGAGATCAAAAATTCCTTGGGGAATCTCTGCTCATTTCATTTATATACATACCACCTGGCAAATGAAGTCTAAGAGTTTAGAGCCAGTCAGTCCAATGGACCAAGAACTGTCAAGGTGGTCTCCGCTAAGCATCTTTTCCAGAACCCTTATCACCAGGCAATGTACATTTCCTTCTATCAAACACATCCCTGTTCCCATATTAGGACCCAAATTAGCCCAAATTAGTCCAGTAATAACAACAGCTGTAGCTTTATCTGGAGGTTGTGCGTATAGTGTGTGGAGGTGGGGAAAGATCTGAACACTGCCTTATTCACTCCATCAAATGAGGGCCAACAAGGCTACCCTAACCCGTATCACTAAAAACATACCATGTTTGGAGTCCAGGGGTTCTAACCAAGATGGCAGTTCTGAGATCTCAGTAGTGCTTATTTGGAGTAGTGCAGATCAGGGCAGAAGTATCCAGCACATTTATAAGACAATAACAGTGAGGCCTAGCTTGACTAAGGCCTGTGTGCCTCCTCAGTCCTCACCCCACAGATAGGGCTGATTTTTGGCCTCCAGAACACCTAATCTGATCTTCTTATCGGTCTTTGTTCCCAAGGGCCCAGCTGTTCCTAAGAGGCCTACTTCATACAGACTCCTTGGAATCCCCTCTCTCAACCCTCCTTGCAAGATAGTCTACTGCTGACAGTTCTTGTCATAGCTGAAGACTTGCTGTTGCCTCGTTAGCCTGCACAGGGGCTGAGAGAACAACGCGATTCATCACCCGTTGAGATTCCCAGCTGAAAGAACTGATTTTGGCCATGGATCATGGATGTTAATCTGCTGCTTAATCAATGAATTAATACACGGGCAGTGTTCAGGAGCTGCAACATGGCAGTTACCATGTCTGCTCTATGCCTAAGGTGTTGCTTTAGTACCTTTCCCTCTCCCCATTCTTTTTCTTCCTTCACATTTGGAGGGAGGCACTCCTCTGACCCAAGAAGATGACCAAAACAAAGGGCCCAGTGTATCATCCTAGCCACATGACGTTTTCTTGTCCTTTGCTTTAAAAGCCTAGTCTTTTCTCTTTGTCTCTCCCTTTAACAGAATTGTACGGTATGATAGCAACTAAATTGCTCAGAGATGAGTGATACAAAGCCACGAGGAAGCCTTCCCTGTCACAAGTGCTGACACATATCTCCCAGACCCAGCCCTCTTTTGTGGAGTACATCTGCTACTCTTCAGGCTTCCTATCGGTGGTAGGCCTGTTCTGTTTTCTTACTACTAATGGAGGCTGGGAAGTCATAGGGTTACCAACTCTAGGTTTGGAAATTACTGAAAATTTGGGGATGAGGCCTTGGGAGGGTCCTCAGCAGGGTATAGTACCATACAGTCCACCTTCCAAAGCTGCCATTTCCCCCAGGGCAACTGACCTCTGTATCCTGGAGATCACTTGTAACTCCAGGCCTACCTGGAGGCTGGCAACCCTGAGTCTGATATTTCCGATAAGTCAGCAAACTTAGAGCATCTTAGCATTGGATTTGTGAGGGAAGATCTCGTCAGATCTTGGAAATTAAGCTGGGTCAGTACTTGGAAAGGAAGTACACCATGGAAGACTCTGCGGAAGAAGGCAATGGCACACAACCTCTGCCATAGACTTCACCATCCAAAGCAGCCATTTTCTCCAGGTGGACTTCTCTCTGTAGTCTGGCGATCAGTTGTAATTCTGGGAGATCTCCAGACCCACCTAAAGTCTGCAATCCTAGAAGTACCAATAGACCCTGGCCTTTACTGAAGATCTCCTGTCAGTTGGGCAAGTTCATATGGGATCAGGTGATTCTTCAGAAATCCATGTTCCAGACATCTATTTGATCCTTTCAAACCAGAAATCTGAATGCCAGGAGTGGTTATGTTATTCCGTCAAATGGTCCATTGCCTTCCCCTGGCATGAACTCAGTGTACACTAAAATGTATCCAATCGCCAAGTTGCCAGTCAGGTATTTTAAATTAGTCATTTAAATTTTAACTTTGTTGGAATCAGTGTTTTAATGTCTTAATGTTTATGGGATTGTTCAATTGTTTGACATGATGTGAGCCACTCTGAGCCTGTTTGTGGGGCAGGGTGGAATATAAATCTCAAAACAAGCAAACAAACAAACAAAGACCCCCTTCCTTTCAAATAAGGGATATTCCTTAAAATAACTTCAGGAATTGCCACCAACACTACATCTGGTCTGTCATTTATGATTTTTACCATAGAAAAATATGCACAATGCATCCTTGCATGGGTGATGTGCATCCATGTTCATGCAGCCAGGATCTGTGACCCCCTCCTCTGAAGTTCTAAGCTATTGGAAACTTCTTGATGTGTTGGGAAAAATTACATGAAGGGCTCTAAAGGACAGCAGCCAGGTTCCCCTCCTGAAGGTGTGACATCTCTTATATTAAAAGCCAGGGGACACGCACCTGTAAAATGCCAAATGGTCATGTTTGAAAGTACATTGTGCGAACCAAAGTAGAACTTTTTGACTGATGCAGTGAACGAAAAAAAATGGTGCTGTAATATTCAGATTAACTAGTTTAAAATTTGTTTGGTCAACTAAAACATTATTCCCAAGTAACTGGGCACTAGATTTTTTAAAAAGCAACTTATTTCTAACACATGAAGAAGTCACATGAAGAAGTCACAGAAAAAGCAAGTGCAAAGAAGGGACGAGTAAATGTCCCCTAATTCGTTTCTTTTATGTTCATATTTGGCCAATAGTTTCAGCTTCTCTTTTGGCTGATGGTTTTGCAGATTCCCTTGTACCATTTATATCAGTTAGTATGGTTTTAGATGAATTTATGTGTTATTCATATAAACAATGTACATCATTGTTGATTTACTGATACTCAAATAACAATTGAACTATGCATATACTTTAACCGAAAATTCAGTATGTACAAATAAATTGGTGAGAAATGGAAGAAGAATGGGTTTGATTCATACAGGGAGGGAATGTGTGAAACAGGAATGGGGGACAGGGTTGAAAGAGCAAGGATGAGAAATTCTAAATCATCCCCAGAAGAACGACAAAGCATTATGTTAGAGGGAATAGCTCCTCTTCTCTCGTGCGTAAGGGAATATATTTGCCTAAAATGATTCCTGTTATTAGCAGTGAGTATATCAGTTAAAAACAAAGTATGCTTTCTTCTCAGAACTATTTATATGCAGATGTATGCAGATTTAATGGATTAATCATGGATGCAATTAAGACTCATTCAATTAATTAGGAAAGATTTCTTTAATTGGGTGACAACCCTAAAAGAAGACCTTCCAACGACCTAACGAGTGCAGATGAGAAAATTCAGGAGGAGGGCACTAATATTTGGAAGACATGGATATTCAGAGAGGTGGCTGAATAGAGCCTGCCCCCTCCTCCAGGCTCTGGTATTCCAAGGAGGTCTCCCATCCAAGTACTTCCCAGAGTCAGCCCTGCTTAGCTTCTGAGCTCTGACAAGACTGGGCTTGCCTGGGTCCTGCCCCCCACTCCTGAAAAGCTTCCTCCCACCTCGTGCCGGTGAGGAGGTAAAACCTGGCAACCCTACTGTGTTTTCAGAGACCCAGGTTCAGATCCTCACACCATCATGGAATTCCATTGGGTGATTTTGGGCCAGTCTCTCTCTCTCCCTCTCTCTTTCTCTCTCTTTCAGACCCTACAATACTTCACAGAGTTATTTTCAACTGGGCAGCCCTGTTGGTCTGCAGTTAAACAGCGAGATTTGAGTCCAGTAGCAGTTTCAAGACCAACGAGATTTCTAGACCATCAGCCTTCAAAAGTCAAAGCTCTGATGAAGGGAGATTTGACCCTCAAAAGCTGATGCCTGAAAATCTTGTTGGTCCCTAAGGGGCTACTGAACACAAATCTAGCTCTTCATGGAGTCATTGTGAGGACAAAATGGAAGAGAGGACAAGGACATAATGTAGAGAAGAAGAAAAGGTAGGATAAAAATATACTCAATAAGCGAACAAATGAAAGGCACACTTAGGGTTGCCAAGTCCCCTCAGGGGGCGGGGAAACCCCCGCTCAATTGGTCCATTCCCCGCCGGCCTGGATTGGGCCGCTGGGGGAACCCCGTCCCCAAATTGCCAGGCTGCGGCAACATGCCCAGCATGATGACGTCACCCGGAGGTGCGCAAAGCGTGCGCGCCACGATGACGTCACCCGGAGGTGATGTCATCGCGTCGGGCATGTTTGGGGAGGACACTCTATAATTCGAGGGAAAACTCTATGGTTTTCCCTCAAATTACAGAGGTCCCACCCCAACATGCCCAGCGCGATGACGTCACTTCCGGGTGACGTCATCGTGGCGCGCACGCTTCACGCGCATGCCAGAAGACTCCCAGGCTGGCAAAGACTCCCCCCGCTAAACAAAAGGTAAGACTTGGCAACCCTAGGCACACTACGGCAGGCTGTGCCACTAGAGATCTGATCAATGCACTACTCGTATGCATCCTCTGAACATGAGTCCATGGCAAACTACCACGCACTGGGGCTCAGGGAACTTGTTACAGACAGGAGTCCAAATGGGTGGCCTGGGCCTACAGTTTCCCCCCTTCACATTTCTGAGTTGTCAGTTATCTGACAGTCCACCTGCAGGCTTTAGCAGCACCCTTGGAATGCAACCTCTGTGCCCTCGCCTTCCTCTTGTAAAGGATCTGGCTTCGTTCCACAATGTATAGCCCGTGGCAGGAATCTTAAGAGGTGAAAGGGGGTGGCAGCAGGACTGATTTAAAACTGAGCTAAGCAAGAAAGTCCCTTTCTGCGGCTCGAGAGGGCCCACCAGGAATGAAGACTATTAACAGCTGTGGACAGACACCTGGTCTTGCACAGTCAGTCCATCACTTCGTGCCTCCAAATCAGGTCCCTCCCAAGGAAAAGCCCAACAAAACAGCCTCTGTCCTTTCCACTGTAAAAAAAATGGAGGTGTTGTTAAGACAGTCCTCTTGCAGAGAACCGGTCCCAAGCAGATCTAGGGCTCTTTTGGCAGGACTCTGAAATGTGTGTTTGTTTCAGTTGAGAAAGAATTCCCATTGTACAGAAAGCAAATGTGATTTTATTAATAATCAGGGCTGCATACCAATTAAATGCATCTAGCTTGATAATCTCAGGGCATTGCATCCCATTGGAAAGGCCACATGCTAATGGGGGCCAATTCTCCCCACTGGCAGCAGCCCTCCAACTGTCCCCTCATGCTCTCTCTGGGGGTCCCCACATCCTCAGGAGCAGCATTTCATGGGGCCCTGGAGGTTGTTTGGGGTTAGGGATGCTAGCCTCCCGGAAAGGGCCTGGGGCTCCCCCAGAATTACAGCTCATCTCCAGATTACAGAGATCAGTTCACCTGGAGAAAACGGATGTTCTGGAGGGTGGACCCCAGGGCATGGTACCCCACTGAGGCCCCTGTCTTCTCCAGGCTCCACCCCCAATTCTCCAGGAGTTTCCCAGCATGGAACTGGCAACCCTACCCCCCATCCCCCGTTGGTGGCCAGGGGGGACCTGGCAATGCTATTTGGGGAGGGGGGAGATTTGTATAAAAAACCTACTTTGTTTTTGGGTTATTTACATATTTTATAAGAGGCATTCGACAATCACATGCACACCCCAGCAGGAATTCCTCTTTTAAGACTGCACTCGTGACCTTAAGTTTTTCATAAGCACCTGTATACAAAGGGAAATATTTTAAATCTGCTGATTATTAATCAAGGCATCTTTTTACTTGATTTGGTTTTTTTTTAAAAAAAATTAATGTAACCAGTTAATCAAATAAATATGGCAGCCCTCATAATAATACTTAGCATAGAACATATCACATTTTTTGTGAGTTCAAAGTGCCATTCATGCAGGAAGCCTATAATCGTTTTAATTTGCTGTGTTCACTTCTGATTTCCCAGGTTCTGGTGTCAGGGGCAGGAAGTGGAGCTTGACAGGAGTGGAGGTAATATTTGTGGCCCTTTCACTTGTGGCCCTTTCACACATGCTGAATAAAGCAGCTTCAATCCACTTCAGCAACTGTTTGCAAGTGGATTTTGTCATTTCTGTCAGGGTGCATTCAGACAGCTCTTTTGAGCCGTGCCAGGCATGAGTGCCTGGTGGATTTAAAGTGCAGGTCCAGACCTCAACATCTGGGAATCGTGCTGTTTTCATTAGTAGCCAGTCGGGGTTCTGTACTTAAAAGATAGTGGTTAAAGTCTGGTCTAAAGCTGGCTGACAGGCCAATGCTGGACTTTCCACCATCAGATCATTCCACCAGCGCACAATCAGCCCTCAGGGATGGTCTCCATTTTAAAAAAACTCTTAGCAATGCATGCATGCATAACTGCTTAAACATGCGACATCTGCAGAAGGTGAGGCACATATGCAGATATGCACATGCACAAACAGGTGGTGGTGGTGTTGTTGTTTAAAAAAAGTCAACTGCATGGCTCTTTAAGGTGGATGCCATCTAGATAATCCACTGTGGAGTCACACTAGGTAAAGTGATTCACGGGGGAGCTGTCTGGTTGTGCAATGCTGGATTTAAAAAGATCTAGATCAAATTACAGCCAGGCCAGTGGCAGGATTAGCTGCCGGTCTGTATGCACCCTCAGTTGCAAAGGGTATTGAAAGTGGATTGAAAGTTGCTTTCATTGTGAGACCAGTGCTGCTTTCATACCATATTGTCGTATTGGGACTTATTGCATTTCTCATATAGCAAGTCAGGGATCACAGAGCTAATGAGGGACCATAGTTATGTCATGTAGCTTATCAGACAAAGTCAGTTCAGAGGAAGGCCCATACTTTCTGAATACACTGGGGTTAACAGCTCTGGGCTGGGAAATTCCTGGAGTCTTTTAAGTGGAGCCTGGGAGGGAGTGTTTGTGGGGGAGAGGGACCTCAGCTGGGTATAATACCGTAGAGTCCATTTCAGTCATTTTCTCCAAGAAAATTGATCTCTGGAGATTAGCTGTAATTCCGGCAAATCTCCAAGCCCTAGGGTTCCCAGATCCGTGCCAGGGGTGAGGGAACCCCTGCTTTCGGGGGATTGCTTCCCTGCCACTGGCCAGCTGGCTGGCGGGGGTGGGGGGGAGAATCCCACATACAAGTGACATTTTTCAGGCCACTTCCGTTAAAAACAAAAGTGCCCGCCCTGACATGCTGACATCACCTAGAAGTGATGTAGACACGTCAGGGATGACGCTCTGGTATTTGGGCAAATTCTGTGGTAAATGTGGTCAAATTTACCATAGAGTTTGCCCAAATACCAAGGCATCCCCCCCCCCCCCAAAGCCACCAACGTGCCTATGTCGCTTCCAGGTGACGTCAGCATGTTGGGGCAGGCGCTTCTGGTTTTACCGTAAGTGGCCCCAAATCACTCCTGGAAGTGGTAAGTGCACCTGGCAACCCTACCAAGCCCTGCTTGGAGGCTGGAGCATGGGTTGCCAACCTCCAGGTAGTGGCTGAAGATCTCTCACTATTACGAGTGATCTCCAGGTGACAGAGATCAATTCACCTGGAGAAAATGGCCACTTTGGAAGTTGGACTCTATGGCCACATACCCCATTGAAGTTCCTCCCTTCTCTGAACCCCACCCTTCTCAGGCTCCACCTCCAAAATCTCCAGGTATCTCCCAACCCAGAACTGGCAACCCTACCTAGAACAGCTAAAAGTTTAAAAGCAATTTCCCACAAAAAATGTGTGTGCTGCTGGAGTACATTTTAGTACTTAGTAGACCTGGAGCAGAAAGCACCAAGCTTATATGCAAATCCATCTGGGATCTAGGCAACAGCAAAGGATTTTTTACTATTCTGTAGGACAATCCTTCTCTCCTGCCTGTGAGACATGCCACTTGTAAACGCTTGTTTGGGATTAATAGCCACCACCGGATGTGTAAGAAAGATTAATCCAAGGTAAACATACAGAATACTTGCATTTTTCTCCCCATAAACAGTTACATTAAAAGAGACAGGGAGTGTACAACTTTATTTAGCCATTTTCATGGTCTTGCTGACATAACAAGATGCTCCTTCTTTCCAAAATAAATAGCTTCTTTCCTTGGTTCCTAAGCATTTTCATTAGAGGAGTAGATATACAGGGATATATATATTTTTTTGTAACAGGAAGAAGAAAATCTTCTGGAAAATTCCAAAACTGTAGACAAGAAAAAGACCAGACTCCAAACGCTATTCTGACTTGGCATCAGTTCAAGAGAATGAGTTCAGAGGGGCCTCTGGTGCTTTCATTGGGAAGAAAGAAAGTCAGCCTGGTCAGTGTTAGTCAAATTCTCTCTCCCCCCCCCCCCCCCCCCCCGCACTGCCACCATTGTCAAGGCATGAGTTTGGGGTCTGTCTTTTGCCTTATTATTCTGGTTATGACATCATCGCCAGATGCATCAAGTTCAGCTGCAAAACAAGAAATGAGATGCCTTGCACAGAGTTGCCAACCTCCAGATGGAACCTGGAGATACGGTTGCCCACCTCCAGGTAGTGGCTGGAGATCTCTCGCTACTACAATTGATCACCAGGCGACAGAGATCAGCTCTCCTGAAGAAAATGGCTTCCTTGGAAGGTGGACTCTACGGCATTATACCCCATTGAAGTCCCTCCCCTCCTCAAATCCTGTCTTCCTCAGGCTCCACCCCCAAAATCTCCAGGTATTTTCTGACCTGAAACTGGCAACCCTACCTGGAGATCTCCCAGAATTAAACTGATCTCCAGCTGTCAGAGATGAGTTTCCCCAGAGAAAATGGCTGCTTTGGAGAGTGGTCTTTATGACATTATACCCCACTGAAGTCTCTCACCTCCCCAGACCCCACCCTTGCTTGGCTCCACCCCCAAATCTCCAGGAATTTCCCAAGCCAGAGTTGGCAACCCTATGCATTAGGCCTTCTTTGTGGCTGATCTATGGTTGCACTTGCGGCGGTGAGGGGTCTAACTAACTATGAGGATTTGGGCACTCAGTTGCTTATGAGGTATAGGTCCTTGCAACCCACCCACCCCCAATCTTACTTCCTCTCACTGCACACATGGTGAGTGTTTTCTTTCTTCCTTTCTTTTTTGTCTAGCCAGGTTTTGAGATAAAGTCTGTAGGCCTTGCATGAGGAAAAGTAATGTGTTTGGGATAGGGTTTGCCAGCTCTGGGTTGGGAAACTGCTGGAGATTTGGGGGGGTGGATCCTGGGGAGACCAAGGTTTTAGTTGGGGAAGGACCTCAGTGGGTTACAGTGCCATAGAATCCACCTTCCAAAGCAGCCATTTTCTCCAGGGAAGCTGAGCTTTGCAGACTGGAGACCAGCTGTGATTCTGGGAGATCCATTCTCCAGCCTTCACCTGGCAGTTGCCTGATAGAACTTGAGAGATATGTTCTCCTAGATAAGTTATTATGTTTGCCACAAGGGTTCTGATGGAACCCTAGAAAAATGCTGCTATTTTAAGAGTTTTATACTCACAAAGAGAATTTATTGTACCTTATGTCTTGTATGTATATCACTGTCCTTGAAAAAGATTGTATTCTGTATGGGTAAATTACTGGAGTCCTGTGAGACTAGTGATTGTGAAACTGACAAGGGGCTGTTTGAAGGTTTGAACATAGTGTAAACCTGCACTTTGATGTATTGTTTTGGTGAACCTATGTTTGGTAATACTTGACACTAGTATTTATATAGTATTTATATAATAGTATAGAAAATAGTATAGAAAAATAAAAAGCACAGCATAGATCTACCTTAAGCATACATCTGTTATACACAGTGCCATATTTTTCTATGTCACCTGGACACTGGCAACCCTAGTTTGGGAGCTGTTGTGAAACATGTCAAATAGGTCCACCTGGTTCAGCAAGAAACAGCAAGGTATTTTCCACCACTGTCACCATTGGCATTATGGGGGGCAGCCACATTATGAGCCTTCAAGCTGAAAATGGCAGGTAAAAAATCTTCAATTTAGGATCTGATGTAAACTGTAAATCTAAATTAAGCTCTGCAGATACAGAAGTAGCCTCCTTTTGTTCCAAGAGAATGTCTGTGCCTTCAAGAGTTGAATGGTTGGCAAGGGAAGAGCAATGGTTCTCTATGCCAGGCAGTCACCTTCCAAAGCAGCCCTTTTCTCCAGGAGAAGTGGAATAAAAGTTTCAAATAAACAAACAATTGAATAAATAAATAATAAGCAATTTATATAGTCTGGAGATCAGGTGTAATTCCAGGAGATCTCCAGCCCCTGCCAGCAGCCTCTCAATCCTTTTATGACCATATGCAGTTGTTAGGGTTGCCAGCCTCCAGGTGAGGCCTGGAGATCTTCCACTTTTACAACTGATCTCCAGCTGGCAGAGATCAGCTCCTCTGGAGAAAATGGCTGCTTTGAAGGGTGGATTCTGTGGCACTGTACCATGCTGAAGCCCCTCGCCTCCCCAAACCCCACCCTCTCCTGGCCCCAACCCCAAAGTCTCCAGGTGTTTTCCAAACCAGACTTGGCAACCCAGCAGTTGTGGTTGCTAACTGTATTGTATTGGTGGACTGATTTTAATCTGTTTTACTGTTTATTGTTTTACTTTGTTGGAAGCTGCTTTGGTTTTTGGAAAAGTAGGGCATAAACAATATTAAAATGAATGCTTTTTGGAATGCTTGTATCTTCCTGTGGATTGTCAGTTTTCCACGGGTCTTGAACAAGAATGTGCAGACACAGACACACCCTTGAGAAATTTTGCTAGTCGTATTTATCATCTATCTGTCTGTCTGTCTGTCTGTCTGTCTATAATCTACCTACCTACCTACCTATTTTATTTATAGTCCGCCTTTCTCACAAGGACTAAATGGGGATTACACAAAGTGAGTGAGTATAGTCAACAACAACAACAACAAAACCTGAAGCATAGTATTAATATGACACATTAAGAGGTTCAAAATTTGCATTATAGGATCCTCATGATTAGCAAAATACAGCAGTCTCTAATCATTTATCCAAGAAGGTCTGTAAACCATTTTGTACAACGCAACACCATTACTTGCACAGAAAGGCCCTCTTGAATAATTCCCTTTTCCCAAGACTTCCTGACCCCTGCAAGCAGGCCATTCCACAAGGTGGGGGCCACAACGGAGAAACCACATGTACGGGCAATTGTTGAGTTTGCCCATTTGCAGGCTGGCACGCATAGAAGCCCCTGCTGGTATGAGCAAAGTCATCATGGCGGAGTACGGGGGGGGGGGGGAGGTGGTCCCGCAAATAAGAGGGCCAAGGCCGTTAAGGGCTTTGTATGTGATCACCTATAGTCTTATTGAAAATCCTTTTACTTTCCTTGGAAGTCCTGGCCAAGCATGATTGTACTGATTCTACCAAGCATGATTGTACTGATTCAGACTGAAATTTCACGTCAGGCGAAATTTCAGTAGCAACTGTAGTCCTGGGTCCTGCCAACTTTGCCCTCTATGGTGAACTCTTTCTGATCCTACTCAAAGGTGCTGCATGGCTTTAATGGTTGGTTTCTGATTCCCTCGTAATCGTTTGGAGGTTTCTTTTAAACCTCCAAGTTAATCTCTGAAACCTCTAAATTTGTCTCAGAATTTTACTACAGGCCACATTCTTTGGCAACTTGACTCTAATGGTAACAAAAATAGTGGCAGCCCTGCTTATTTTTTTTTTGCTTTTGTCTTGATAAGAGTTTCAATAAAGGGACTATAAAGTCTTTTTGACTTCACTGTTCCCCCCCCCCCCAAATGTTGCTGGCAAATTCAAATAGGCAGGAAACACTCAGCTGTGATGCTTGGCAGGTTCATTCAAATGCCAGCCATTTAAGCAAGATTGGATCAATTATCATGTAACTTGTTAAAACTTAGAGGCAGAATGGAATAATAACTCCCACCCACCCAAAGGAGAAAGTTCAGTCTGTTTTTCTTTGAGCATAAGATACGATAACACAAAGCACTTTTATGGTTGTACTTGAAATGTACCTTCAGGAATGTTATGAATATACGTATTAGAATACCTGACCTGGTTATTTGCTTCACATTCAGCATGAATCAGGAGGTAGGAACATTTGGGTCAAGGGATGGACCAAAAACCCAGTTGTTTTCAGGGGGTGGCAGGTGTTCATTCCCTTGACACTGCTCTCCTTGAGGTAGCCAAAGGACTCACATGTCCCCCTTGACCCCTGGTGGGAAACGTGGGTAGAGCTGCCAGATCCAGGTACAGAGAAACTCCTGGAGATTTGGGGATGGAACCTGGGGAGCACGGTGACCTCAGTGGGGTACAATTCCATACAGTCCACCTTCCAAAGCAGCCATTTTCTCCAGAGGAACTCATCACTGTAGTCTGAAGATGAGCTGTAATTCTGGGGGATCCCCAAGTCCTATCTTGAGGCTGGCATCTCAAGATAGATGAACAACATTATTTATACTTCCACTGTCATGTGTGGCTAAGAGCATCAGAAGTACATTTGGAATGAGTGTAGGTGACCTTCACATGCACAAATCCCTGTTCAGATCCCCACTGCTGAAGCAGCAGGGTGTTCGGCTAAAAGTCCTACAACCGTCATGGACGGCGAGAAGTGGTGTGCAATAATTTGCAGTGGTGAGGAGGAGACAGAAGGAAGCATCTAGATTTTGGCCCTCTTCCCAATATGAGCAACATGAACGCACAATAGTATATGTGCAAAGGCATATTCTTTCATATATATTCTAAGGTGGTACCTGGAGATTTCCCGCTATTACAATTGATCTCCAGATGACCAAGATCAGTTCCCCTGGGGGAAATGGCTGTTTTGGAGCATGGACTCTGTGGCATCATATTCTCCTGAAGTCCTTACCTTCCCAAACCCCACCCTCTCCATGCTCCAAACCCCCAAAATCTCTAGGTATTTCCCAACCGAAAGCTGGCAACCCTATTTTCACATGGGCTGCACATGCACAGTCCATATGAGTATTTCACACAACATAGAATTGGTGAACAGAGTGGGGCAGATTAATTAAATTTCTTCACCTTCTGCTCCCCCCCTTAATATGGACACAAATACACATTTGTACATACACACAGCCATCATTCCTGCACAGTGTATTAAGTAGTTGAATCCAGTCTCCTTTCAGTTTCCCATGTACTGTTCCCTCTCTGTGAGCTTGCAAAGTCGTATCTGCTTTCCAAGTATTATTGGGCTGGTTGGATTTAGTCCATTTGGACGGTATCCTCTCCTCTTGAGAACCTTTGTTCCATGGTTTTGGATCTGAGGTCTGACACGTATAGTGTAGGCCTTATGAAATCAGTTGAACCACTCCCTTTGGTCCCCAAGAGAGAATTCAGACCTCGGTTAAGCCTGAGAACTGATGAATCAGGAAAACGGCAGTTATCGAAGCCTTAAAACAGATGAGCGAAACCGAAGACACCTCCTTGATCTCCATTTCTTTGTTCACGTTCCCATCATCCCACATCTGGGCCTTGGCAAGCAGTGTACAAAGGATTTTTTTAAGAAACAAAAAGGCTATTAGTCCACCTCACTGTGTGAAATGGAATGGCTGGAGGAGCCTATCTGGCAGCCGCTCAACCGGGGTCAGCTTGCGTTTCCAAGAACCTATTGCACTTGGAGATGAAATGTTGTTTTTCATTTACAGCGCTCACCATCCCCTGCTAAGAGGGAAAAGAAAAAGAAAACAGACGATGGCGAGATCTCAGACACCTTCCCTATCCATCTGAGACCCAAACCAAACAAAACCCAAAACTGAGGAGTGCAATTTGGGCTTGAAATCTGCCCTCAGGCTGGATTGATTCACCTTTCTTCATTACAAGTACACCAGGGACTCTCACGGATTGGTTTTTTGTTCTCCCCCCTCCAATGCAGCATAGAATACACCACGTTAACCCTTACACCCTTAGTTTGGGGTTGCCAACTCTAGGCTAGGAAATTTCTGAAGATGGGGGGCAAGGGAGGTTGGGGTTTGGGGAGGGGAGGGGAGGGGAGGAGAGAGACATTAGAAGGGTGTAATGTCATAGACTTCACCCTACAGAGCAACCATTTCTCCAGGTGAACTGATTTATGTAGTCTGGAGAGCACATGTAATTCTGGGAGACCCCCAGACCCTACCTGGAGGGATTACTACTTTAGTGTAATCACTTCTCTTCATGTTCACTTCTCTTGGTAACAGCAGGCTTCCCCCCCACACACCTTTCCTGATAAGTGAAAATCAGAATTCTAGGCCCAAACCCTTAATTAAAAATGCTTTGAATCTGGCATTTCTGAAGAGTTTATGGCCCGGCTACATGAGCACTCCTTTGTACCGGTCTGTGTCTGAACCTTGATGAAATGTGGTTTTAATTCTCTGTCTCTCCCCCTTTATCCCCCCAAATCTGGAATGAGCTATATACAGCAATAACCAATTTTTCCTCTGTCAAACATGTCTGTTCTTCAGGCTATGAATCATATTTTCTGGCATGAACTCCTCAGGGTTCTTTTAGGACTCATCTCAAAACATAGTCCTTTCTCATCTGGTGATAGGTCACGGCTTCCTTCCTCGCAAGCTCTTTTATTATTCTGTTAACTCCAGAAAGAATGCATGAGAAACAATCCGAAGAGGGGAAATCTCTACTGAATCAAGCTGGAATTGATCTCACAGCAGACAGGAACCAGGATACACTTTGTGGAGAGATGCATGTTGTGCTGAAATCACTAGGGTTGATTTCCAACATGTGAGGAAGGGGAGATGAAAGGCCCCTTTAGCCACAGCCAGAGCGATGCTCCCTCTAAGCTGTGGAGTCTTATGAGCAAAAATTCTACTTTGTGAGATACTAGCATTAAAGTTGTGAGTGAGCAATTTGGCAACTGCATAAATTAGTTTGCTCTGGAGCCATCCTTCCTGGGCGAAGACAAAAATGTGTGAGCTGGAGGCTAAAAAACTGCGAGCTAGCTCACACTAACTCAGCTTAGAGGGAACACTGAGCCAGAGGGAAGAGACCTGTCCTTCCCATCTGCCTGCTTCTCCTCCAACACACCTCACTCCCTCATTGACCACAACAAGCCACAGGGCTCCCATCTTCTCAGGTTCCTCTTTCCTCCTATATGTCATTCTCAAGCCACACCAAATTCCTTGGGTTGTTAGAAGCTCTTATTCCTGAGCAGATCTCTACTCACAAGAGGGCTATTACTCATAAGAAAGACTCTCTCAGTCAAGGGAGACATCTGACTGAGGAGAATCAACTGCCCACTGACTGCCTCCGTGTCCAGGTCACAGACTTGCTACTCTCTGGGTGGCGGTTGAGGATCTTCCAGAATTACAACCGGTCTCCAGGTTACAGAGATCAGTTCCTCTGAAGAAAATGGCTGCTTTGGAAGGTGGACTCTAGGGCATTACACCACCCTGAGGTCCCTCCCTCTCCCCAAACCCTGCCTTCCCCAGCCTCCACCCCAAAATTCTCCAGATGTTTCCCAACCCAGAGCTGGCAATGCAGGATGCTGTTCCCATCACTGCTCTGTTTTATCCAGGGCTATTTTGGGGCAGGAACGCACAGGAACGGAGTTCCGGCTGGCTCCTGAGTTGGCCACACCCAGCAGGAACTCATTAGCATAATAGGCCACACCCAACAGCAGAAAGTCATTAGGATTGGCTACATTCGGGGTATGTGGCCTAACATGCAAATTAATTTCTGTTACAAAAAAAGCCCTGGGTTTTGACAACAAACAAGGTAAACAGAATAAGAAGCAAAAGGTGGGTGTGGCCTAATATGCTAATAAGCTGTGCTGTCAGTGGTGTGGCCTAATATGTTAATGAGTTGCTGTGGTTGGGTGTGGCCTATTATGCTAATAAGTTCCTGCTGGGATTTTTCTACAAAAAAAGCCCTGGTTTTATCTATCCCATCTTTGCAGAATGTGCACCTCAGACATTCCGTCATGATTTATCTCAGGGGTAGCTAGCTATAAGTAGCATCAAGCACTGGCAGGCCAGTATATAAATATCAATTTGTCCTCTTTCACAGCTGTGTTTGGTCATCTGACAGGGAAGTATAGTGTGGGCAGTAATCAGTTAATCCCAAAATTAATGCATGCTACCTGGATGGTCGGGGGCCTGGAGATTATCAGGGGCCCTGTGAGGCTGAGGGATTTGGGAATGTTTAGTCTGGAGGAGATTGAGTGGGGACATGATTGCTCTCTTTAAGTATTTGAAGGGCTGCCACTTAGAGGAGGGCAGGGAGCTGTTCCTGTGGGGTGCAGATAGGCCTCGCAATAAAGGGTTTAAATTAAGGAAGGTACCAGCTGGATATTAGGAAAAACTTTTTGACAGTCAGAGTTGTGCAACAGTGGAATCAGCTGCCTGGGGAGGTGGTGAGCTCCCCCTCACTGGCAGTCTTTAAGCAGCAGCTGGACAAACACTTGCCAGGGATGCTCCAGGCTGATCCTGCACTGAGCAGGGGGTTGGACTCGATGGCCTGTAGGGTCCCTTCCAGCTCTGTGAGATTCTATTATTCTATACCACTGTGAGCACAGTAGCAGAGGACTTAGTATGTGCGTAGATTTTTCCTGCCAAAAAATGCACTAGTGCCCACTTCTGCCACCCCAGCTAATCACAGCTACCTTATAGAACCAGGTCGGCAGACTGAAGAAATGAGCAGAGATGGGAACGGACCAGGAAAATGGGAGTCTGTGGAGGTTCATGGCTTGTGAGTTTCACGAACCACAAACTTCCATGGACTTTCCCAGTTTATGAAACAGTTCGTCGTCTGTGAGGTCCGTTATGCAACACGACGTGGAAGTGGGCTCAAAGGGCATTCTAAGCCCACTTCCAAGTCATGCCCCCGCGGCAGGGCAGTGCAAGTGAGCTCAGGAGGTATTTAAATGCCTTTTGATCCCACTTCCAGATCATGCCGCTACTGCGGCACAACTAGGGTTCACAGGTCTGAGTTGGAAAATACCTGGAGATAGGGTTGCCAAGTCTGGGTTGTAAAATACCTGGGGACCTTGGGGGTGGAGCCAGGAGAAGGTGGGGTTTGGGGAGGAGAGAAGCCTCAGCATGGTACAATGCCATAGAGTCTACCCTTCAGAGCAGCCATTTTCTCCAGGGGAGCTGATCTCTGTCAGCTGGAGATCAGTTGTAAAAGCGGGGGATCCCCAGGCCCCACCTGGAGGCTGGCAACCCTACCTGGAGACTTTGGGGGTGGATCCAGGAGAGGGCAGGGTTTGGGGAGGGGAGAGGCCTCAGCATAGTACAATGCCACAGAGTCCACCCTTCAAAGCAGCCATTTTGCTCCAGGGGAGCTGATCTCTGTCAGCTGGAGATCAGTTGTAAAAGCGGGAAATCCCCAGGCCTCACCTGGAGGCTGGGAACCCTAAGGCCTACAACAGAGAGGCCCACTTTGACTGGATCAAGAGTGGGAATAAGGTGATGAACAGGTCAGCGAACAGAGGCACACCATGCACCAGCTTGAAGAGACAGAACAGAGGCTGACATTCTGTTTCCCCCACTCCCATCCCTGCCATTCTCCTGACCTCTGTAATTTAGATCAAAGAGGGGAATGCACCCCAAGCAGTCCCTGGAACCATCATTCCAGGCTCTCAGGGGCCTTGCTGATTGACAAATGAATCTAAATAAAGCTAAATAACCCTGAGTGATGAAACATGACACAAATGTTTGGTCTGGGGATGGAATTTCCCCTGATGTTTAGGGTGAGTCTAGGGGGTGAAAAAGAGTCTGGGGTTGCTTTCCCTTCCTTCTAGATGTTCAAGGAGATGCATCCTAGGGGTGCCAACTCCAGGCTGGGAAATTCCTGGCGATTTGGGGGTGAAGGCTGGAGAAGATGGGGTTTGGGCGGGGACCTCAGTGGGACATAACACTGTACAGGCTACTCTATAAAGCAGCCATTTTCTCCAGAGGAAATGATCTGTGTAGCATGGAGATGCAAGTGAGCTCCAGAAGATCTCCAGGCTTCACCTGGAGGTTGGAAACTTTTATCCTAATGTCCCACTGGGACCATACTTTGCAAATGTTCTGCATTTGGTGAACACTTGCTGCATTCTGCGACCAGGTAAGATAATCCTTGGGGAGACCGCATAGTGTTAAAAATAAGAACTGGATTCCATTTATTTGCTTATTTCCTTTATACCCCACTTTCTTTCCCAAACAGGGACCCAGAGTGGCTTACAACATTCTCCTCTTCTGCATTTTATCCTCACAACAACCATGTGAGGTAAGTTAGGGTGGAAATGTATAATTGTACCAGCAAGCTTCCAGGGCAGAGTGGGGATTCAAACGGAGCCCAACATTCTAACCACCACTATGCCACACTGTTTGCAAAGTTATCAGCAACCAAAGCTTTCTGTACCATTCAACTGAGGATAAGTGGCTGGGCTGAGGCACAGATCTAGCGGGAGAACCTGAGTATGACATTTATGCCTTGGGTTCATCTGTGGAATGCTGGAGGGTACATCATTATGTTTTATGTACTGGCTCAGATCCTGTTATCAGTGAAGAGTTTAGGCCTTGGTTCAAACACGATGCAAAACTCCTGGGGATCTGGGGACAGAGCCTGGGGAGGACAGGGGCCTCAATGGGGTGCAATGCCCTAGAGTCGACCTCTAAAACATCCATTTTCTCCAGGGGAACTGATCTCTGTAGTCTGGAGATGAGCTGTAATTCCAGGGGGTCCCCAGGTTTCCCCGGGAGGTTGGCATCCCTAGTCTTTCTTGCTGCAGTGCCGTTCTCATGGAACAAGGAACGAATGGCATTCATTTATTTCTTGCGGTCTCCATTTCAAAAGGCCTTTGTGCAGTGATTTTCTTACTGGCTTGAAAGCACATATTTAACAGTTTGGTACTGTTTTAATGCTTGCTGAATATCACTGTTGTGACTGTGTCCCTATTTTATTAATTTGTCAGCCCATGAGCACTTTTCTCGCAGTGGAAAGCCTTAATAAGTCATGCTCAGCACAGGATTTTTCTAATGGCAAATGTCTATAGCTATAATAGAGCACATGGCTGTTAGAGAACTTCTTCATGGCCACAAAGCAGGAGATGCTGTGACAGTAGCAAGGAAAGCTCAGAAAGATGCAGAGAGCATTGGCAGGGGAAACACGGGCCTTTTTCCCACTCACATTGTGCCGGCATTCTGCCTCCGTTTGTCCCGGCGCTGGGTGTCAATTTCGCACCCTTCGCTGCGGCGCGTGTGTTAATACGGGGCTTCGCGCCATTTTCTCCGCACCTTCGGTAAACCTAAGGTATTAACACACGCGCCGCAGCAAAGGGTGCGAAATTGACACCCAGCACCGGGACAAACGGAGGCAGAACGCCGGCACAATGTGAGTGGGGAAAAGGCCTCGGTCTATGACAGCCATGCTTCACAGCAATAGAAGGAGCAGGACTGTATGTGTGCAGTCTGTCTCCACCTTCTAAGCTGGGTTGCATGGGTCAGGGTAATGCAAAGGGCTGCTTCCCCAGCCAAGCAGTCACTTAGGGACATCAGCAGAACATGGTGCGTGAAAGGAGACAATAGGTGTGGCCTGCACCTGTCCCTATCTCTCAGACCAAGGCCAGTACCACTGGAACTAAGGTGGGCTGGTGAGTACTTCAGCACAGCCCGCCCTAGAGTTGAGTGGGGGAAATGGGAGGAGGGCACGTGGGTAGCCCAATGTTAGCACGGTGTTAGCACAGTGGATAGAATCAGTTCCAACCATAGAGAGCTGTATTCTCTAAAGTTTTTTTTGCTGCAACGGGATTGCAAGGAGCATTAACTAACTAAAGCCCTTCCAGTATTAGAGACCTGCAAGATATAAGAAGTTACAAGCAGAGTGAGAAAGGAAAACAAGAGACGCTTGACCAGCAAATGGCATAAACTGGCATAAACTGCAGCTCCCCCTAGAGTTATAGTAGACTAAACGTGCCCCACATCACATGAAGCAAATGAGTCACAAACTGTATTCTCTCCAACAGACCAAACCCAGAGTACAGCCCTAGGGAGGAAGGGGCAGTGAACACCCCTGCACTTGGCACCTGTCCAGGTGGCAAGATCTTCTCCAGATCTTCTAGGCACCACATAATAAAGGTGGCCTCACTGGCTATACTGGTTGGAGGTGGAATGATTTGTAAGCCTTTCCAGCAGTAGAGAGTGGCCCCCACATCCCCGTTAGGAAAATCCAGTTGGAAAACTCACTGTTCTCTCCAAGCCTGTCGTGTTCCAGATGAGATGCTAATCAGTGATCCAGATGTCATGGGTATTGCACAGCTTTTTCTTACAGCACAAGCTCTCCACCCTAGTGAACTTGGTCTTGTCTTCCTTGGTGTGGCAGGTGAAGGTGCATCCTCTCTGTATCCGGACAATGGTGCCTCCTGAGGAAGGATGCAAAGAGAGAGATGGGACAGACCTCTGCTGCGCACCGCCGACCCTTCTCATACAGCAGTCCAACCCTCTTCTTCAGATCAGTATAGGTTTTAATTATTGCCCATTACTCCTCACGTTTACTCCAGTCTACCTGGATATTAGAACCAGACATGGACCTCTCTCATCCCACATTCTATCTCAAGGGGAAGATTATTGTTGTATATCTGGGGTAGTTTGATGCCAGTTTGGTATAGTGGTTAAGTGCATGGCCTCTAATCTTGGAGAACCAGGTTTGATTCCCCACTCCTCCACTTGCAGCTGTTGCATGACCTTGGGCAAGCCATAGTTCTGTCAGAGCTGTTCTTGTAAAAACAGTTCTTGAAGGAGCGCTCTCAGCCCCACCTACCTCATAGGGTGTCTGTTGTGGGGAGGGGAAGGGAAAGGAGTTTGTAAGCCGCTCTGAGACTCCAAGTGAAGGGCGGGGTATAAATCCGATCTCTTCTCTCCTTCTTCTGCATATTTGCGGGTGTCTCAATGAATGTGCAGTTCTGTTCCACTTACTCGGTGGTTAAGTTGGATCTGCCTGTCTGTTGTACCTACTAGTTCTACTTCATACATTTTGCAGAACAGAACATATTGTTAGGGTTGCCAGCCTCTAGGTGAGGTTGGAGATCTCCTGGAATTACAACTGGAAATGCTTTGGAGGGTGGAATCCATGGCATTATACCCCGCAGAGGCCCTTCCCCTTCCCCTCCCCAGACCCCACCGTCCCTGGGCTCCACCCCCAAATCCCCAGGAATTTCCCAGCCCTGCATTGGCAGGCTGCTGTTTCAGCATGAATGCAGCCTTGTGTGAGCCTTACTGAGTTACATAATTAAGAGTAAATATCTTACAAGAGCCTTCTCAGGTAATCCGGAACGTTTCAGATAATCAGACTAGTGATCATAACGTGTTGGATGGGGTGGGAGGAACTGGATCTGGTCTCTCCCTACTTCACAACAGATCAGCGCTGTTGCCAGTTATCTGGACGCTACTCCTTGGCTGCAAGTAGGGTTGCCAAGTCGCCACTCCCAAATTGCCGGGCGGCAGAGACGTGCCCGGCGCAATGACATCACCCGGAGGTGACGTCATCGCATCAGGCACGTTTCGGGGGGGGCACTCTGTAATTCGAGGGAAAACTCTGTGGTTTTCCCTCAAATTACTGAGGTCCTGCCCTAACGTGCCTGATGTGATGATGTCACTTCCGGGTGATGTCATTGTGGCGCGTGCGCAAAGTGCACACTGCAGAAGAACCCCAGACCGGCCTGGACTCCCCCTGCTGATAGACGAGGGAGGACTTGGCAACCCTAGCTGTAAGAGTGGCCTGGGAACTCACGTATGGAGCATTTTGTTGCCTGTGTGATGCTTCTTCTAGCTATGTGCCTCCTTTCAAGCAGCCTCCCTCCTGCCTAGACTGTAGCAACAGTCTTTATAATTCCTAAATGTCTCATTGGTGCTTCTATTTATCTTTATATGAGGAGGGGTTGGGCTGTGGCTCAGTGGAAGAATTAATTAATTATCGTATAGCATTGTGCGTGGGAGATCCTAAGATTGTCTGGCAGCCTTAAGTTTTAGCTCTTTTAGTGGTGAGCTAGACTTATTTGGGGGCCGAGAGAGCTCTGAAAGAGCTGTAACTGACCCAAGGTTACCTGGCTGGTTTCATGTGGAGGAGCACAGAATCAAACCCCGTTCTCCAGATTAGAGTCCATCCGTCTTAACCACTACACCATGCTGGCTCCCTCAGTGGAAGAACCTCTGCTTTGCAATCCCGGACATCTCCAATTGAAAGGATCAAGCAGTAGGGGATAGGAATAGGCCTCTGCCCGAGACCCTGGAGAGTGGCTGTCAGTCTGCGAAAACAATACTGACCTTCATGCACAATGGACTGATTCAGTACTAGGCAGCTCCGTGTATGTTTATGTGAGATGCCTCTTTCAGTATACATGACAAACAAACATCTAGGACTCCAACCCCATATATGACCTTATTGATAGGGTTGCCCATCTCCAAGTGGGAGTGGGAGATCTCCCGCTATTACAACTGATCTCCAGGCAACAGTGATTAGTTCGCCTGGAGGAAATAGCCACTTTGGAAGGCTGACCTTATGGCATTAGTCCTTCCCCTCACCAAACCCCACCCTCCTCAGGTTCCACCTCCAAAGTCTCCAGGTTTTTCCGAACCAGGAGCTGGCAACCCCACTTACTGCCTAACACTTAATGGACCTTCTTTTTTTCTTTTCCGCCATCACAAGGCCATCCTCCTCCCCTTGTATGATGACCTGATTCTTGGCTTCACTGGAGAGAAACCAATACTGACTACAATCAGGACAACCTACAGTCCACCTGGGTTCCTGGCCTCATGGACTCACCTATGATAAATCTCCGAGTGTAGCAAAATTCCCTAATGCCCACTCTGCAGAAAGATGCTTCCGGGGAACATTTATTATTCCGCTTAACGCTGTAACAGTTGTGGCAAAGGAGAGAACCACCTGCATAAAGCAAAGAGAAACATGGAGCAAAGAGATTAGCTAGGGCAGAGGGCACCGTCCTTGCTGAACCTGTGGGTACTTTTGAAAGTCTGAAAACGTGTGGTGGGCACCACTATAAAATGGGTGTTAGGGAGGCTGGGGTAAATCGTCATTGGGAGGTCCATCATTGGGAGGTTCTAAGCTAAGCATGCTTTGACCTGGACAGCTTGGCTAGCCCGACCTTGTCAGAATTCAGAAGCTAAGCAGAGTTAGCTGTCAACCAGCCTGATGCATCTGGCTTGGTTGCCATGGGAGGTGAGAGGGAGAAGGAATGTCCACTTTCGTTTCTGCTAGCTTTGCCATTTGTACCTTTGTTATCTCTTTGAACTCAGCTGTGTAACCTTGAGCTCCCTGGTGTCCGCTTTCTCCTGGGAATAATGAACTGTTACACAGGTGGGCTTTTAGCATCAGTATGATTGGCTATAGGTCATTAGAATGTATATTGCGCCTAGTATAATTACCAGCCTCACGCGCTTTGGCTCCATTCTAACACAGAAGGTAATGTCTGGATACTTTCAGTGTCTCAATAAACTTTTATTCTGTTGAACAACTGCTCAACTGATTGTTCCACGGTTCTTCTGACATTAGCCCTGGCTAGTATTTGGATGGGAGACCACCAAGGGATACCGGGGTTGTGACATGGGGGTAGGCAATGGCAAATCAACCCTGAATGTCTCTTGCCTTGAAAACCTGTAGGGTTGCCGTAAGTCAGCTTTAACGTAACGGCAAAAAAAAAAAAAAAGCTAAGCATCTTCCTATGACGGACACAACTGTTTCCAAATGGTGCTCCTTGCAAACCAGCAGTGGTGTCTGTGAGAGCCATAGGGCCCACCAATGCATTTCGTGGTGCCCACTCGTTCCAGCCCTGAGACAGAGAGCCACTTCTGGCTTTCCTCCATATCACCAGAGGGGAAGGGCCCAGGGTGCCTTTGTGTCTATGAGAAGCACCCATTTGGAAACAGTTGCCTCCGTCACAGGTGGACACTTGGCTTGGGACCTGCCAATATTTTGTGTCCCCATGACACTTATTTCGCAATTGGCTGCACCTCCTATGGGAAACATTCTGTGATGATGCCCTTTCAGGGTCCTCAAAATTCCAAAAGGGTCGATAGTAGGGTTGCCAGCTCCAGGTTGAGAAATACCTGGAGATTTGGGGGGGTGGAGTCTGAGGAGGGTGGGGTTTGGGGAGGGGAGGGACTTCAATGGGGTATAATGCCATAGAGTCCAGTCTACCTTCCAAAGTGGCCATTTTCTCCAAGTGAACCAACCTCTGTTGCCTGGAGATTAGTTGTGATAGCGGGAGATCTCCCCAGCCACCACCTGGAGGTTGGCAAACCTAGCCCAAGGGCTCAAAATGATGGGGGACCCCTGCTGTAAAGCAGCTTACCTAGTGGTAGGCAGAGGAGGAAAGAGAACCCCAGAATGATGAACTTGTCCGCTTTGGTCTTCATGCTGCAAAGCTGCACTGGAGGAGCAGAGAGCTGGGTGTTGGAGGGGGCATCTGCTAAATGCTGGGAAATGCAGGCTTGGTTGCTTAATCCCTGCAGGTGTTGCTCAGTTTTAACTGGAGTCTTGCTGTCGGTAAGGAAGTAGAACAGACACAGAATCCTTCGTGCATTTTGCAGGTCTACTATGTACCTTAGGACGTGGTGTGCACACCTGTGTGTGTTCTTCATCAAAGCACCGCCATGAACTCTGCCTACTCTCTCTCTCTCTCTCTCTCTCTTTCTCTCTCTCTCTCTCTCTCTCTCTCTGCCTCACAGTCTAGGGGTGATTCCACACTAGACCTTAAATCCTGGTTCATCCCTGTCCTCGAACTTAAGTTCTACACTACACTCGAGTTCACCCCTGCAGTTATCTCAGGATATTACATTGAGGTCACCCTGGCTTCGCCCCACACTTGTCCCGGGATAAACAGATGCTGTTATAACCAGGGATGAATGCAAGGTATTGTGTCGCGAGTTGAACTCTGATAAAACCAGGGATGAGATCCAAGTGCAGGAAGGATCTGGAATTCAAAAGATCCATATTCAGACCATGCTAACAACCCCCAAAGCAGGTACATTTTAAAGGGATATCATACACTAGCTTAAGTATTATTTACAATAGAAAAAATCAGATATACATTGTCTAAATAAATGCGTATTTACATGGACCCAACCAGGCTTGTTAAATATTTGCAGTGGTAACCAGAATGTAATCAGAGATAGGGTATAGCCCCAGACCTTGTTTTTCATAACTGGGCTGAGTCCTCTGACGGATGTGAAGCAACAATAAAGACAAGATCACCTTTGAGCATGTTCAGAATTCCTCTCCTTTGAATTCCTCTCCGTCACCTACCAGCAACTACAATGTAATGCCAGTTGCCACTCTGGGGTCAGAAAGGAATTTTCCTCTAGGCCAGATAGGCCCATGAATCCTGGAGGTTTTTTGCCTTCCCCTGGGAACACAGCAGGCATCACTAAGGGAGTAGGGGGAGAGGTAGCTGTGAATTTCCTTCATTGTACAGGGTGTTGGACGAGGTGACCCTTCAGGTCCCTTCCAGCTCTATGGCTCTATTGGGCAATAATGGGTACGGTTTTCCAAGCGAGTAGAAATCCTCCAGTCAGGTTGGAATGTCAGCATCTCTCACTGTAGAAACTGGCTCTAAGCTTTGGTAACAACGCAGGGCCACTGTAGCCCAGTCCCTGCAATCAAAACATGCACCACCACTGCTATGCACCTTTGTAGACTCCTCGGAGTCCTGTCCAGACTTTCAAAGCACATCCACTGTCTGTAGGTCTGGAGGAGTGGGCTCATGTCTACTTGCGCTGGATATTTGGGCACACTTCAGGTGCCCCAAGGTAAAGGTAAAGGTTTCCCTTGCTTGAAAGCCAGTCGAATCTGACTCTAGGGGGCGGTGCTCATCTCTGTTTCCAAGCTGAAGAGCCAGCGCTGTCCGAAGACTTTTCCGCGGACATGTGTCCAGCACAACTAAACGCCAAGGCACACAGAACGCTGTTACCTTCCCACCGAAGTGGTACCTATTTCTCTACTTGCAGTTTCTTGCTTTTGAACTGCTAGGTTGGCAGGAGCTGGGACCAGAGACGGGAGCTCACTCCATCATGCAGCACTCGTGTCTCAAACTGCCAAGCTACAGACCTTCCAGTCTGCAGCTCAGTGTCTTAACCTCTGAGCCACCGCGGCCCCTTACTCAGGTCCCCCTACATAGATACATACATACGTGCTGTCAAGTTGCACCTTCCAAAGTGGCCATTTTCTCCAGGTGAACTGATCTCTGTTGCCTGGAGATCAAAAGTAATAGCAGGATTACTCCAGCTACCACCTGGAGTTTGGCAACCATATTTAAGCCCCATAAACGAGCTCCCGGATGACATCAGGGCCCTGCGGGATCTATTACAGTTCCGCAGGGCCTGCAAGACGGAGCTCTTCCGCCAGGCTTTCAAATAGGAGCCGCCATCGGAGAGAAAGTGGATGATACCATCTCCCTGGCCCTGGTGGTTGCACCCTGCTGCCTTTGCCCACCTGAGTGATCTGAAGTCGCCATCTTGTGTATTTGTAATTTAGTGTTGGTTTTAAAATGTTTTATATTATCTGTTTTATCTGTTTTATGTTGTTAGCCGCCTTGAGCCGGAGAAAAACTGGCAAGGCGGGATATAAATGAAAAAATAAATAAATAAATAAATAAATAAAGACAAATCCACACTGGTCTGGGGGCAGTTGCAGGTGAACAAAGATAGATGAAGATGGTGGGTGAAGTTTGGGCAACAGGCCCCTTCCCAGCAATGTTTTAGAAACCAAAATGTTTCTATTTTTGAAAAAAGCTCTCCTTTAAAAAAATATTTTTAAATATTTTAAAATGTAAAAGCTTTTTTTAAAAAAAGCTCTCCTTTTTTTAAAAAAAACCCCAACAAGCTTGTTTTCAAAAGAAAAAGGGGAAAATCTCTGTTCCAGCGTGGGCAGCACACCCACCAGCTCCAGCTGGGCTACGCTAGACATTCCTCTGATAAGCTGTTACCAAGACATTCTGGTCCCACGCAACATCTGGCTCAGTCTAAGGAAACTACCGGAGTTTCAGTCCTGATTGTAATGCTTCTGAGGCCGATGGCACCCTACAGACTAATCCAGTTTTCTTCTAGCATAAGCTTTTGTGGACCAGGGCCGGGGTTGACAGCTCAGGGATGGAAAATAACAGGAGATCTTGGGGGGTGGAGTCTGGGGAAGGTGGGATCTGGAGAGGGAAGGGACCTCCGTGGGGTATAATGCCATAGAGTCTACCATAGAGTGGCCCTATTTTGAACACCCAAAAAAGGCGACATATTTCCCGACTGACTACTTCAAACAACTGATCACTATGAGAAATCTCATTTTAAAGACCCCTGCCATTTAAATTGAAGCTTTCCTCCCCTGGGAGACTATAGGGCAAAACAGACTCAGCTTCCCAACCCCAAAAGAGGACATTTTCATCAGTGTTTTTTTTTTTTAAAGAGCCCAAAAGAGGACAGACACCAAAAAAGAGGACATGTCCTCTAAAAAAAGAAGAAGAGGGCATCTGATAACCCTAGTTTACCATCTGAAGCAGCCATTTTCTCCAGGGAAACTGACCATTGTAATTTGGAGATCTGTAGTCTGATCTTTGTCATTTGGAGACCAGTTGTAATGCCCAGAGATCTCCAGGTGCCACCTGGAGGGCTGGCAACACTAAGGCTCATGCAAACATTTATGCTAAAAAAGAAAAAAAAATGTATTGCTCTATAAGGTGCCACAAGACTTTTGGGATGTTATTATTGCTTTCTCTGCAGCGGGCGGAATTCCCCCCTCCCCAAAGAGGGAGAGGGGAGAGCAGAGCACCCGTAATCCTGGTTCAAGTGCGCCATCTGGTGGCAGCCAGACCCTGACGCCAAAGCTATTTTGCTGGGAAACCGCCGACTGCTGTGTGGCCTGGAGTCAGATAATGCCTAAAAAGCCACATGAAAGCGCTCAAAATAATATTTGCATCGAGACGGGCTGTCCTGCCTCGAAGCCATAAAACCTGAAGCTTTTACTAGGCGCTTCCATCAGACAGCAGATAATGGAAACCTCACTGGTATTATTATCTCTTGGAAGGCAGCTTCCAAAAAGCATGTGGCTGGAAATTTGGGCACAAGTTCACTTCAGGCTTTGAAGATGAAAGCTTCAGAGAGGAGAAATTAACTTTACTGAAGAACAATAAGGGAGCTTTGGGATTCCAGGTGTGGCAAAGAGGGACTGAAAAGAGACAACTCGGCTCTGTTGTGTTCCTTTACAATAAAGCCCTAAATGAGCAAAGGGAAGCCGGAAGAGGGATAAGGGCACTGCAGGAAATCTTTCACTTAATGTTTTTTTTTAAAGTCTGGGCTCTCATTTATATGTATGTTATCAACAGGATGCCTATAGACTTTTGAAAATGCTACGGTGGTTTTCTAAGTGTGTGGGGCATGATCTGAGGGACCATATATATCAGATCACAATTAGAGCAGAAATTAATCTTTATGAACGATATGGCCTGAAAACTCAATGAAATAAAAATGAAGTGGTACTTTTCTCTAATGGTACCAATTTACTTATTTTATTTCAAACTTTTATAAACCCTCCTTCCACCCAGAAAATGGAGCCCCATGGCAGGTAACAACAATAAAATCCATCATAAGAACAATAAGAATAGCCCTGCTGGATCAGACCAATAGTCCATCTAGTCCAGCATCCGGTCTCACACAGTAGCCAACCAGTTCCTCTGGAGGGTAAACGACATGGCATAGAGGCCGAGGCCTTCCCTGATGTTGCCTCCTTGCTCTGGGATTCAGAGGATTAGTGCCTCTGAATGGGGAGGTTCCCCTCAGTTGTCATGGCTAGTAGCCTTTGATACTTATCTTCCATGAATCTGTCTAATTCCCTTTTAAAGCTGTCTATGCCTGTGGCCATCACTGCATCCTCTGGGAGAGAATCCCACCTTTTAATTACTCATTGTGTAAAGTAGAATTTTCTCTTGTCCACCCTGAACCTACTGCCCATCAGCTTCATTGGATGCCCTCAAGTTCTAATATTTTGGGAGAGGGAGAAAATTTTCTTGAGGAACAGCCATTAAAATAACCATCAGTGCTGGCATTCAGATGTCTGCTGCCTCTATAGATGGTGGCTCCCCTCAGTCTCAGTGGCTAGTAGCCATTGATGGACCTCTCCTCCATGAATCTGGTTAACTCCCTTTTAAGGCCATCTGTACTCATGGCTATCACCACCTCTGATGGAAGTGAATCCCACAGTTTAGTTACTCACTAAGTAAAGAAGTGTTGCCTTTTGTCTGTTCCGTATCTACTGCGGATACGGTATGGTATTATAAGGAATGGTATTATGGGAGAGAAACTGCAGAAGACATGCGTGTCTTCTAATGCCTTCTGGAAGACCATTCCTTGGCATCCAGTTTTCAAAAAAGCATATGAGTGGGCAATCATTGCTAGAATTGTCGGAGGTTGACTGTGCCCGCTGAAGCAGACATACTGGAAGAGATGGTCCTTCAGATATGTCAGTCCCAGATTGTGAAGGGCTTTAAAGGTAAGCTCAGCACCTTGAACCGGACACAGAAACCAAGAGGCAGCCAGTGTAATCCTCACAAGACAGGCATAATGGGATCTCTCTGGCAAGTTGGACGCCATCTTTTTCACTGAACGCCATTTCCAAATCATCTTCCAGGGAAGCCTGGCTCAAAATACATTACTGTTGAAACTGTTGGGGGATGATCAAATTTTTGAACGACTTTCTGCATATGGGGGAGCATTTAAACATTTGCCACCTGCAGTCTGAAATGGTACGGTCTGTTCTGTAACATTCTGCACATTCTTCCACATAAATATACTGGGCTATTGTTACTATGGCAACCTTCACTTACCACAAACTGAAGACAGTGCTTCAGAACATGTTTAAATCTGAGGTGGGTTGGCCTGACAGGACCCTGGAGGCGCTGCTTGTGTATGAAAGTTACAATCAAGGCAGGAGGTTTGTTGAACTGCAGATACAGTAATGTCTTGTAGGGCTTTTAACATGCCAGCAGGTGATGCTGTTGCACTAGTAAACATTCAGTAAGACAGGATGCCCTGATTATATGAACTGTTCTATTAAGGACATAGAAATATTCCTTCTTTCATTCATTTCTGTTGCATGTGTTCTGCTTGCACAGTTGCACATTTTTGGTTCCTGGGGTTTCTGGTTTGCCTTCCTCTGGATACTGGGGGAAGGGGGGGGGAGGTAGTTGTGAATTTCCTGTGCTGTGCAGGGGGTTGGACTAGATAACTCTTTAGGTCCCTTCCTGCTCTATGTTTCTATAAACTATTTAAATTCAGCTGATGATGGGGGAGGAATTAAAGGATGTAAATGTGAAGAGTAAAATTCAGCACACACAAAAAGGAAATGCCATGCAGGTTTGTTTGTTTGTTTGTGTGTTTGTTTGTTTGTTTTTTTAAAAGTTTCCCTCAAATAATACAGTTAGAATTAAAGGGGGGATGATTTCCAGGTAATGAATGAGGTAATTCAGAACCCGCAAATCCAAGGAGAAATTCAGATGAAAGGAGTTTTGGAAGTAGGCCTATCTCTAAAGAAATCCCTTAGCACTGAAAATAAGTCTCTCCCCCACCCCCCTTAAGCTATTGGACTTTCCAGTGAAAGGGAACGTTGTGTTTACGGGCTGCATTGGCATGATCTTCTAATAGATAACAGTCCAAGATATAAAGCCCACTTTCCTTTTGATTCAGCAGACTGATGATCAACCACCCCTTTCTCATCAGCTTTCTGGATTCTCTTTTCCACTGGCATATCTGTGCTATTTCATCTCATGTCTTGAAAGGAAGGGAATCAAGATGTGCAAGATACTGACTATGAGTCTTTTAACCTTCTCCTGCTTAGCGCCCAGCGGTAAGTCCTCATCGTCAGTAAAAGCAAGACATCACTACAACCAAATCTCTCCCGAAGACTGTTCAGTGAAAGTGAAAACCTGAGTCCATAAAGAGCTATTCCCCCCCCCCTGATTTTTTTCAACCTCAAAGCCTACTGGAACTGCTATTTGCCTCATTTGGGGGGGGGATAAAGTCAAATTATTATTTAATTTTTGGTTGAGTGGTTACACACACACACACATTCAGTTTAGTATACCAAGCAAAAATCCTAAATAAACAAAAACAACAATTTCATCATTTCAGGGATGTAAACAGGAGACCTAACAGTCATAGCACTACCCAAAGGATTCTGATCACCACTGCCTTGATGGACTGGAAATGATTAAAAAAGTCAAAAGTGTTCTTACATTTAACAGCCAGGAATAAGCAGCTCTGATATATTTTTAATTCATTTTGGAGTATTACTTTTACTAGGCCAGTATTTTACTTTTACTAAATGTATTTTAGTATTTTGGTTTTACACAATGTTACCATGCTAGATGTTAATGGATGGTTTTATTTATTAATTCCATCAGAGCACTGTTTAATAGGTCTCCTATATGTCTGCCTGGGGTAGGGATTGCCCAACACCAGCCCCAATTTTCTACCCATGAGAAATTAAGGAGTGGGAGGGGAAAAATGGCTTCCACATCGTGAAGTTCTAGGAATTTCTCCCATCTCTACAGTAAAGACCATAGAAACTGGGGAACGCAACGTATTAGCCATCTCCTTAAAGTGACATGATATCCTCCTCAAACTCTGCCCTACACAGGTACCACCTCCAAATTTCCCAGCATTTGCTGAGGCAGTGTTTGGAACTGTAAGCACAGCTCGTTCTCTGCCTTAAGTAGGGTTGCCATCCCCACAATGGGGGCAGGGTTTTTCCCATTTTCAGGGCCACCATCTACCACTGGCCAGCTGGCTGTCAGGGGAGCCCTGCCCCCAAAGAGCCCCATTGTGCCTGACACAATGATGTCACCTGGAGGTGATGTCATCACTCCAGGCACGTTGTGCAGGGGACACTCTAGCATTTTGGTAAAAACTCTATGGTGACCATAGAGTTTTTTTACCCAAATGCTAGAGCATCCCCTGAATGACATGCCCAGCACAATAACATCACCTCCAGGTGATGTCATCACAGCATGTGTGCTTCACACATGCACCAGAAGACCCCATGAGCCAGGCTGGAGGCCTCCTCCAGGACAAAGGTAAGACCTGGCAACCCTAAGCCTAAGCCATACAAGCAATGTAATGTTCAGCAGCCTGTTTCATGTTTTCTGAAAGTTCTTTGATACTAGAATCTAGAACAGTTCCATTCCAGGTTTTACGCATGGCTGGGTAAGGTGGCCAGAGGACTGCTATGAAGGACTTGGTCAGGCCTTGTGTTCTTTTCTTTGTTTCTCCTAAATAAAGTTACTCTGTGTTGATTAAAAGAGACTTTATGCATATTCTTCAGTGACTGCATAATCTTACACTGGCGACAAGAATGCTTAGGTTAAGCAGAGTGTGGAGGGCACCAGAACAGCAGTGCGGCTTTGCTATAGAGTTGCCACCTCTGGATCGGGAAATTCCTGGAGATTTGGGAATGGAGCCAGTGAGGGTGGGGTTTGAGGAGGGAAGGACCTCAGCAGTGCATAATGCCACAGAGTCCACCCTTCAAAGCAGTCGTTTCCTCCAGAGGAACTGATCTCTGTTGTCTGGAGATCAATTCTATTTCCATATCTTCAGGCTGTACCTGGAGGTTGACAACCTCATAAGATAGTTCTAGCACAGGGGGTGGAAATGGGCATAGCTTATGTTTGCATTCGCCTCTTGGACCCGCACTACCAAATTCTGGATGTGAGCCAAGCCACTGAGGCTTGTGAAATTTCTGAGAAAGCTTCTTCCTACAGGATCAGATGACAGGCAGCGTACCTACTTGGGGGTGACAAAGTACCTTGAACGAGCCCTGCTTTTGATCTACACCCACAGACAAACCCTGTCAGGATGGGTGTGTGTGTTCAGGTGTTTATCAAACTGTTTTAGAACCCCACCCGAAAGCCTTCAGTGGAGCAGTTTAACGAACTAAATACACCATCCTCATTCATTTTTCTCCTAGATGAGCAGCTCCACCGAAACAGAAGGCCTTTTGTCTGCATTGTCTGTTCCAATCTGCGCCCAAATAATACATGTGTAGACAACTGGAGGCTATGTTATCCGAAAAAACATGAAGCTTGTTTCAACCATATTGTGACCAAACGTGAGTACGAATGAGGAGGCATTCCTGGGAGTCTCCCTCCAGTCCAATTGCTCTTCAGGAGCTTCAATACCAGGCAAATGCCTGGAAGACTGAAGCAGCAGGCTTAGGACCTGTGGGTGTCAGAGCCAATTCACGCATTACAAAAGTCCATCCACACATTATTCACACATTTCAAACTCAAAATGGATTGCACTTTCAATTGCCTCTAAATGGGGACACTTCCTTGTATGTGCCTGAAATTCGGCAGGGGAGGGTTCTGTGGCTTAGAGTACCATCTCTCAGAAATGTATCATGCCTGGGTGTGAAGAAACTTAAGACGGGAAATGTGTTTCCCACTGAAACCAATATAAAAGAGGAAAGAATAGAATCAAGAATCCGAAGGTCTGTAAGACCTTGTAATAAAGGCAATTGATACAATTGTTGAGAAATAAAAGAAGCAAAATCTTAATCCAAATAAGCGTATGCCTAAACCAAAATCATCATCCATATCTGAGATTAGGGGACAGCTTTATGCTGGAGAATATTGTTTCTAGGCAATTTTGAGGTTGGCCTTTTATGCAGATGATAAAACTTGATCCACTCCAGGACTGACGGCCCTCTGCACAACTCCTTTCCGCAAAATGTTTTTCCAGTTTGTGGATGCACACACACACACAAATTAATTCAGATAGGTAGCTGTGTTGATCTGAAGCAATAGAACAAAGTTTGAGTCCAGGGGCATCTTTAAGACCAACAAAGTTAGTCTGGGTATAAGCTTTTGTGTGCTTGCACACTTATTCAGATACATCATGAAGGCACAAAGAAATTCTCAACTCCGGGCATAAATTTATTGTTCATAACTTTTTTGGAACAGACTTCCTCAATGTATCTGAAGAATAATAGAAGCATAGAGTTGGAAGGATTCTCCAGGGTCATCTAGTCCAACCCCCTGCACAATGCAGGAAATTCACAAATACCTTCACCACCCCAAACCCCCAATGACCTTTACTCCATGCCCAGAAGTGTGTGTGCACATGAAAGCTTATATCCAGAATTAAACTTTGTTGGTCTTAAAGGTGCCACTGGACTCAAGCTTTGTTCTACACAATTAATGTGCAGTTGTTTTTCCTTTGTTGTACAGGTTCCAGACATGTTTCACCAAGGTTGGGTTCCAAGTACATGGAAATTGCATTTTTCCCAGCACCCAAACCATAACTTTCATTCCCTGGAGAAAGGCAGCTTCGCCAGCCTGGCATCTTGTGACCATGATGCAGTGTTCACATTTGGCTTTCGAGATTTGATTTCAGTATATTGGAATGAGGGGTATATTTCACACCATATAATGCAAATAACCCCACAACCCAAGAAACCCAAACACCTCTTTTGTCCTTCTAAAAATCTAACCCAACAGCGTGCTGGGATTTTTTAAAAAAAAGTTATGAACAATAAATTTATGCCCGGAGTTGAGAATTTCTCTGTGCCTTCATGATGTCCCCTTTCTTTCTGCCTTCACAGATGGGAGCGTGGTGCGCGCTGAGCGGGGTTGCACATCAGCCTGCTCTCCTGTACTTGCCAGCCAAAGCTATCGGAATTTTACCTGGTGCTGCAACTACAGGAAATACTGCAATAGTCGAAACCCCTGGACCCACGACTTCTCACTGGGGCTAATATGAGGCCAGGATTGTGGAACTGGGTATCTTCGTCCTTTCTTTCTACACCTCCAACCCGTTTCTCACTTTTATTCCTACTTGGGTTTCCTCTTCTGATTCCCATTGAAAATTTTGTTAAAATCCCTGATTTGTAGATTTTCCCATGATTCTTCTAGCCCCTTCATATAAGCATGTTTATTTGGAAATAAATCCCACAGAGTTCATGGCAACTGTATGACTGTTTCCAGCAGTTGTTTTAAAATATGTATCTGTTTTACTTTAAATGCTTCTCCCTGGCCTTTCTAGAGGACTCAAGGCAGCTGAACGTCTTATAAACATAATACAGGTATATCAAAATACCAGCAGCAACAAAATTCCTCTTGCATACCAGGAATCACATATTACTGAAAGTTAGCAAAACAGGATATCACTCTTAATGGACTCATACGCCCATCAAAGAGAACACTTCTGTAAATGCACAGCCAGCGAGACACCAGCAGGAGGTTCAAGAACCAAAGTGTCATACAGTTGCTTTGGTACCATCCCCTAGATCAGGGGTGGGCAAATTGCGGCCTGTGGGCCACATGCGGCCCACCACAGAGTTTTTTGCGGCCCACAAAAACAGTCGGCCACGTGGTTTCAGTCAGGCCTCCATTGGGCCCAGAGGACAGAGAAGCAGTGCTCCGGGAGTGAAGTGTCCAGGAGGCTTGCAGCTATAGATGATACGAAATTAGCACAATAAATAAATTGAATAAAACTACCACTATTTTATTTAATTTAAATTTATTGATATTTATGATACAATTTATACCTTTTCTGAAATGCAAAGTTAATTAATTAATGCAATCATTTTAAAAGGTGCGGCCCTCCACCAACCTCTGCTCCCACAAAGTGGCCCCCGAGCCAAAACAATTGCCCACCCCTGCCCTAGATCATCACACCCCACCAAACAGATGAGTGGATATAGGCCTGTCGTTAGCTAGATTCTGTTCCATCAGACAAGCTTTCCAAGTAGTGATCACGTAACGGTGGTGCAAAGTGCCACCAAGTTGAAGCCAACTTATGATGACCCCTTAGGATTTTCAAAGTAAGACATGTTCAGAGATGGTTTGTCATTGCTGGCCTCTATGCAACAATCCTCCTTGACCTGGAGCCTGATCTTCTCAGATCTCAGAAGCTAAGCATGGTCAGCTCTGCTTAGGACAGAAAAAGCTAGTGGAACACAAATTAAACCCTGACCTGGATGGCCCGGGCTAGCCTGATCTTGTCAAATCTAAGCCCTGGTTAGTTCTTGGATGGGAGACCACCAAGGAAGTTCAGGGTTGCTACACAGAGGTAGGCAATGGTTTGAACATCTGTTCATCTCTTTCCTTGAAAACCCTATGGAGTGTGAGAACCCTTGTTGAGCCAAGAAGCCAGGCCTTCTGGAAACAAAAGTCCTTTTTATTTCTTAATGGTTCATGGTAGTCAGCACTTCTTGTGTTAGTGATACAGAGCATAGAGCTGTGGGTAAGTTATACATAATTCAAAAGCAAAGAGGGAGGTGGGGCACCAATCAGGTGAAGTAAAAATGGTGCGACATACATATCCGTTAAGCTTCCCAGAGAAAGCGCGCCCAAATCTGTGACTGCTCATCAGGCATTCCTTCTCACACCCCATCGAAACCTCCCCAGCAATTCCCAGGCCGCTACCATAGAAGCACCTGGCAGCCAAGGTCAAATGCATCATCAAAACAGATAACAATCCCAGTAGCTATAATGAGGTCTGCGGGGAAGCGAGTGATGTAGAGTGGGTAAGGGAAACCAACTCCTGCCCGGGAAATGTCAGATTCTGACATCCTGCCAGCCTCAAGAGGGCCCCCCCCCCCTGGCTTCAGAGGATACAAAGCATGAAAGTCACGCAACAGTGTAGGAGCATGCACATTTTCAGCAGCCACCCACTCATTATGTTCCGGCCCAAAGTCCACCCATTGAACAAAATAGTAAAGGCGACCCCTTTTCAACTTAGAGTCCAGAATGTGAGCGATTTCATAATGAGGCTCCCCTCCCTTCATCAGAGGAGGAGGACGAGGTCAAACTGGCCTCCAGGTGTTAAGCCCAGGATCCCGTTTCAGGAGGCTGAAATGAAACACGGTGCACAGCTTTCAATGCTTTGGGCAGTTCGAGTTCAAAAGATACACTGGAGATCTTACGCAGTACTTTAAAAGGCCCCACATATCTCCAGCCCAATTTCCAATTAGGCTGTAAGCCTTGAATGTTTTTGGTTGACACGTAAACTGAATCTTCCGGTTCCAGATCCCAACCTGGAGCTCTCCCTTTGTCTGCATATTTTTTGTAATCCAGTTTGGCCTTATCCAGTGTTTTTGCAATGAGAGGCCAGGAGTCATGGAGAGAGTTCCACCAGTCCCCAAAGGAGCCAGATGTCGGGGAAGCCTGGCCCAACGCCGGGAGAGAAACCCCCTCAAATCCCCCCACCGCCATAAAAGGAGAAACACCCGTGGAGGAGTGAACTGCATTGTTGTAACTATACTCTGTGAAGGGAAGTAACTCCACCCAGTTGTCTTGATGAAAGTTAGTGTAGCAATGACGGAACTGCTCCAAGATTTGATTAACTCTTTCTGTCTGTCCATCCATCTCTGGATGATAAGCAGAACTTAATGCAGGTTCCACCCCCATAATGGCCAGGAGCTCACACCAGAAGTTGGCAACATATTGAGACCCCCTATCGGAAATTATCTTCTTCGGGATGCTGTGTAATTTGACTATATAGGATAAAAACGCCTTGGCCAGCCCCTTAGTGGTGGGCAATTGCTTGAATGGAATAAAGTATGCCTGCTTGGAAAACAAGTCAACTACTACCCACACCACAGTCTTTCCCTTGCTTTGCAGTAGATTAGTGATAAAGTCCATAGAGATGGCCTCCCAGGGTCGAGAAGGAGTCGGGAAGGATTGTAGGAGACCGGGAGGTTTCCCCCCCGCCTCTTGCACATTAAGCAAGTTTGACAAGAGGAAACATAATCAGACACATCAGCACGCATGCGGGGCCACCAGAACTGTCTCTGGAGTAAATGCAGTGTCTTTAAGTAACCAAAATGTCCTGATAATTTAGATTCATGGCTTGCATACATTACTGCTGAACGTAAGGATTTAGGAACAATGAGCTTCCCCTCCCGATACTAGCACCCATCTGGTTGTTTAACAGCCCCATACTCGGAGTCAAACAAGTCATGTTCCATCTGAAAATATTCTGAAGCACATTTGTCAACCCACTCATTGGGAGTAGGTGGCGTGGTGTTTCGGGTTTGGCTATGGGTTACCACTGCCCCCCCCCCCCAGTTGGGCTGGAGTAAACATTGAATCAAACACCTCTTCCCGCTTCGAATTGTGCTGCGGTAGGCGAGAGAGAGCATCAGCCAGTGAATTGGAAGCCCCAGGGAAACAATGCAAAGTAAAGTTAAATTTAGAAAAGAAATCTGCCCACCACAGCTGCTTGGCGTTAAGAGCTCTCTGGGTGGTCAATGCCTCAAGGTTTTTGTGATCAGTCCATACCTCGAACGGCTTCTTTGCCCCCTCCAACCAATGTCTCCAAGTGGTTAGGGCTAATCTTATGGCGGCTGCTTCTTTATCCCAGACTGACCAGTTTCTTTCAGCCTCACTGAACTTCTTGGAAATGAACGCTAATGGGTCTAAACGCCCATCCTCCCCCCTCTGCAAAATCACCCCCCCATGGCGACATCCGAAGCATCAACATGAATAGTGAATTCTTTAGCTTCATCAGGATGAGCCAGGATGGGTTCTGAGGTGAAGAGAGACTTGAGTGTTTCAAATGCTTTTTGACACTCCGGGGTCCAAGACAGTTGTGCCCCTGGTCACCATTAGTCTGCTATGACTTGACAGCACTTTCCACAACCACACAGATCAAAATGAAAATATGTGGAAGCAAATGATGAAGTAGACTCTAGCTCATAACAGTTTATGACATGATAAACGTGCACAGTTCTTTTGTTGTTTTTACGGAAGCAACCTAACATGGCTATCTCTCCAGAACTTGGAATATTATGGAGTCACAAGAGCAGAACTTTCCATCAGGCAGGGGTAGAATCTGATTTACATAAACAGAGGGAAGGATTCAGTTATTGAAGGAAGAGCTAAGGATGCTAGGAAATGCCAGGAGAGTGGCCTCAGAAATTCAGGGGAAGAGAGAAAAGACTAGGGTGGGGGGTGCTTTTAGGGCCAAACTACACATTACAATGCACACAGGTCTGCCAAAGGGACTTACGGCCATACTGCAGCTGTGAGTTCCCACTGGGAAATCCATTGCATGGTGACCTGGGGCCCCAATTCAGATTGCCCATGGTGCAGGAGGGAGGAGGAGCCCCTGACTCCCCCCCTGCTGTTTACCAAGCCAAAACAGTGTGATGGAGCATTATTTGCCATGCACAGCATTCCCTCTAAGCTGAGTTAGTGTGCGCTAGCCCACAGTTTTTTAGACTCTGGCTCACACATTTTTGTCTCAGCTCAAGAAGGATGGCTCCAGAGCAAACTAATGTATTCAGTAGCCAAGTTGCTTGCTCACAACTTTAATGCCAGTTGCTCACAAAGTAGAATTTTTGCTCATAAGACTCCATGGCTCAGCAGGAGCATTGGTTGTGTGGGTCTTGCGGTACTCTTGGAGCTTGGAGCTTCAAAACGAGTAGAGCCAGCCCTAACTATGAGTAAAGGAATGCCACTGGGGAAATTCTTGTGTTCAGTAAATTGCTTTTCAACACAACAGGGGGAACTGATCTCTGATCGTGATTAGAGGGCTGGATAGGATTTTGAGGGGGGGGGTTGATTGGCAGAAAGATTAAACCTTAAATATCTATTTCTCCTAATGGTGGCAAGCAGTGAAAAGATCATATTTCTGTCAGGGTGGTGGAATAAGACCAGAGAGGTGAGCTTCTAATTAGACGGTTATTGTGACCCAGACAGTCTGTTCCACATGCTAATGGCAGAACGGAGATTTGCAGGCCCCATTTTGTCATGAATACACTCAGTCAGTCACTGACTGCACCAGGTATCGGTGAAAAGAGAAAATGTTATGGAGTATTTTTGCTACCCTCTCCCCAACCCTCAAGGGAGAGAAGAGACAAAAGAACAGAAACCTGTTCATGATGCAAGCACAGTGCCTTGTCCAAAATCTGGAAATAAAAACCAGAAATAAGACCTGATATTCCCAAAGTCCAACATTTAGAGAGAATATCAGCTGGACACGAATCTGTGAACACAGAGAACTGCCTTGTACTGAAACAGACCCTTGGTCTATCAAGGTCATTATTGTCTACTCAGATACGCAGCAGCTCTCCAGGGTCCCAGGCAGAGGTCTTTCACCTCACCTACTATCAGATTTTTACTGGAGATCCTGGGGATTGAATTTAGGACCTTCTGAGTGCCAAACAGATGCTCTACCAGTGAACTGTGGCTCCTTCCCATGTTTAGAAGCACAACAGCTTCTAAATGTAGTAACACATTTCTTTTTACCTGAAGTACAGGACATTCTTTACTTGAAGAACAGAGGTATTATGTTTGTGGGCTGCATCGGCACGATCTTTTAATAGCTGGTTAAACCCCAAGATATAAACCCAACTTCCTTGTGGTGTATCATGTTTATGATCAACTAACCTCTTTCTCACCAGCTTTTTGGATTCTCTCCTCCACTGTCACATCTCTGCTATTCTGTCCTGCATCCTAAAAAGAAGGGAATCAATAAGATGTGCAAGATTCTGGCTGTGAATCTTTTAACCTTCTCCTGTTTAGTATCCAGCGGTAAGTCCCCAGCATCAATCCAAATGATGCGTCATGGCAACTGAGTCTTTCTAACTCCAGCTAACTCCACAGATGGAGGCTGAGAAACAGGTTTCAGTAACTGGCCCTTTCCACATGGGTTACCTGCCCCAGGTTCAATGCTGTAGGGAAGCAAGTTTTTTTCGTGCTTTCCCAAAGCATTGTGGTGCATTTGTACACCTCCTAGCGTTTCCCTGGCTTTTCTCCAATCTTTCCCAAACCTGCTTTGCTGTGAAGTTTTGGGAAAGATGGCAGTACAAGCTGAACGGCTGTTTACTGTTCTTGTTTTTTTTTTTTTACTTGTTGCATGTAAATCCAGATTTGAAACTTGCTTGAGGGTCGGACCTCAGGAGATGCAGAAAGATTTGCAATCAGATTGCCTGCATGTTTTCCCACCATAAATAGCTGCCACGGGAATAAAGTTGCCTAGGTTGGGAGATACCTGGAGATTTGGGGGCGGGGGGGATCCTAAGGAAGGCGGGGTTTGGAGAGCAGAGGGACCTCAGCAGGGTACAATGCCATAGAGTCCACCTTTTAAAACAGCCATTTTCTCCAGGTGAACTGATCTCTATCAGCTGGAGATCATTTGTAATACCAGGAGATCTCCAGACCCCACCTGGAGGTTGGCAAGCCTCTGTGGGATGTCCTTTTTGGATTGGCACTGTTAAGTGAGGGAAAGGGGAGCTACATTTCCTACCCTCTGCTGTATTCACCACTTCAGACATTCCTCCAGAGGTGCTATTTTCCACCTTAGGTGAAAATACAAGGGTTGTGTATTTATTTGTTAAAGCGCTGTATTCAGCACACTGTGTTAAGGCTATTACACAACCCTTTATGAGTCTTGTTAGAATGGGGGGAGGGGTGTTTATTAGGCTGCTTTCGAGGTTACAAATGCCCACTTCAAGCTCACGCAGAGCATCTTACCGTATGAAATTCGTCAGCAACCCTTTCTTTTCCTTTCAGAGGCATACTCTCTGGAACTCTTGTGTGATGGTTGTCATAGAGTACACCCCAAAAATAAATGTTCTGAAAACGCTTACACCTGTTTTGCTAAAGAAAAGGAAGCTTGCTTCAACCGTCTGGTGACCAAAGGTGCGTTTAATTGGAAGAGGTGCCTGGGGACTGCACTCCCGTTTCTCTTGCTTTCCAGGAACACTATTCTGGACTGAGTCAACACAGAGATGATTCTCCAGACAGCTCCTGTTGCCACTGCAAATACCTATGCATCCACGGTTATGACAGGATAGTTGGATATTTAAACTTTCTGACATTAAATACTCCAAACTCTTTAATAATATCCTATCTTTACATATTATCCTGTTTTCAGGTGGCAATGTTCCATGAGCTCCCAAATCAGTTGGCTCCCTGCATTGTCACTCACAGTGTGTCCCTAGCCACTGGCTGCATTGCATCAGTCCCACCCACAGAATCGGCACTCTAGTGGGTGGAGGGTCAGGAGAATGAGGTCGATTATGCCAGTGCCATGCTGGCCACCATCTGGCTGGGCGGGTGGTGAGCGGTCAGTGTTGAGGGTGAGGCTGACATTCAGAAGCTGTGTGGCCCTGAGCCATGATTCGCTGAGCTCCACTGTGTAAGCCACCAGGGCGGAGGGTGGTAGAGGTGGCCGGGGCAACACAGTGCCAAGCCTTCTGTCCCCCTTCAACGCCAGGGTCTGGGGACTGCGGGAGCAACTGCAGTGGCGAGGGGTGCGGCCCAACACCTCACATCTTGCTAGAGCCCATTGTATTGATTTCACAATGGGCTTTGCAACTAGTATTATCATAAAACACATCACAGCATATCAATTGTTGTCCAAATTATTTACATTTCAACAAAAAACATTTTCTTGAAATGTTGTAAATGTAAGAATACATAGGAATTGTCATTATGTGATGTTGTGGATTATCCTACATTAAAAAAATTTCAGACTACACAGTTTGAGTAAAATCTTGTTTTTAAAAAGCATTTCATTCATACCAAAAGGGTAAAACATTAGGAGTGTTTTTGCTGTGTTTCCCAAGTGTCCCAGTTTTTTCATTGGAAAAGTTTTTTTAAGTCCTCAAACTTTTTTAAAGCTATACAATTTGAGGGAGGAAAAAGTGATTTATAAAGCATCCCAGTCATGATAAAAGAAAAAAATATTGTGTAGTCTCCCCCCTCAGTGCTCCTCCATATTTCATACTATTTCCATTAGAAAAATTGAAAAAAGCCTCAGATTTTTTCATACTATACATTTTGAGAGAGAAAAAACCTCTTGTATTAAAAAGCATTTCACTTATTCTAAAAGACCAAATATTTCATAGAAGTTTCGTTTTACCCCCAGAGCTTCCATTGTAAAACAAAAAATGGTCCTTGAGTTGGGAAAGAGGAAAACAGTTTGTTTTTCTGGGCTTTCAACATCTCTGCTCACACACTGTTCTTAGGTGTCCCCGCTGATCAGCTGTCGCCCTTTAAACCTCACAGGAGGGGAGAGAGACCGATGGCCCCGGGTGGTTGCTCTTGGAGCAGGGACTTGGGGGCAGGACTTCCCCCTACTGGCCAGCTGGCCAGTGGTGGATTGGAGCTGCTGCCCCTCTCACTGTGAGCTCCACTCACAGCCAGCCCAGTGCATATCACCCCCATTTGCAGCAAACCGGGCGGCGGCACATGCGCCTGAATTCCAGGCGGCAAATTGCTGCCAGAAAATCAGCCTCACGCATCATGGCCCTCACCCCACTTGCAAAAAGACCCTTTAAAGGGTCTTTTTGTGAACAGAGCGTGCAGCCAGCAACAGCCCCTCTCTCTGCCTCCCTCCTGAAAGATTTAAAGCTCACCGCTGATCAACTGAAGCCCTTTAAGTCTCACTGGAGGGGAGGGAGAGGGGTGGCCCTGGGTTGTCAGTCTTGGCATGGGGCTTGTGGATGGGGCTTGGAACCCTCAAAAGTGGGGAAACCCCTGCCTGGACTTGGGGGCTGGCAACCCTACCCTAGCCACAGGGTCTAAGGATCTAGGATAATGACACCCCTCAAGGGCTTCCCGTCCCAGGTCCATGAAGGCACCGAGACCCCAAGCCTGGTCTGAGGATTAACCTTTCACCATCCAAATGATTCCTCAAGGTGCTCACCTAAGATGTACTGCATACTGTTCAAGCAACTCGACCCTTACTGCGGCCTAAATGGTGATGTTCATCGTCCTGGATGCAACATATTTCTAAACATTTTCTTCTTTGTTGACCTTCTTAAGCCCCAAACGAAACAGCATAAGATTACATTTTAAGTGGGAAAATGCAGATCAGGTATATTACTTGTTGTGTTATTATCCAACACGTTGAATGACTTCTGTGTAGGATCAGTCTCTCTCTTTCCCCCCTTGCTTTTATGGATGGTGTCATTCTGTTTATGGAGCGAGGCTGCACTGAAGACTGCATTTCTATACGGCATGACATGCACTATAAGAATTTCATGTGGTGCTGTGATGATCGAAACAAGTGCAATAGCAGAAACCCCTGGCCCTGATGCTCACTTGAGACTGGGATTCTGGGAACTCGACTGGTGGCTCCTCGGGCTGACTTCTCCCCCCCCCCCCCCCGTGTCTCACCCCTGCCCCTACTTAATGGTTACTATTTTCATCCCCACTGATCCAATCCTCCTGCACCTGATTTGTAGATTTCCACATTACAATGGTTAGGCTCGGCATGAGGCTGCTTCCATGCAGAGGTTTTTCTCTGCCTTGAGTTCCAAACTGCGGCTTTCTTAGAGGGGAGCCTAAGATGTCTTCTGTAATCATCCGGTTTTCCAAGGTCTTCCTGTCCTGAATATACCATTTCCTGAATCTGCTTTATGCTGATCTTTTTGGAAAGGTCAAGATTTTTTCCCCTATTGTAGCACCAGAGGACATTATGATAGGTTATTTTTTTTTAAAAACCCATCATTGCAAACATCATGATAAGAATCTATTGCCTCTACATTCACAGCAGCAATTAAAGTCATGAAAAAGATCTTCACCTTGCAGAAGTAGCTCAGACTGTTATTTTAGAGGGTCTTAACCTGAGGCAACATAATAAATTATGGACTTCTTTCCAGATTCCAAAGTTCTTTGTCTGGATATTCTAGAAAAACATTCCACTAGATTCTGTTGCTTGTTAAGCCTCAAGAATCCCTGTTATGCACACAATGGCTTTGCTCATCTGAGCAGGGACTTCTGGGGGTGCCACCATACAAACTGGACTGATGGACATCTGCCCGTACACATGGATTCTCTGTTGTGGCCTCCACCTGGTGCAATAGCCTGCCTGAGGAGGTCAGCAGTGTTCCCTTGCTCCTCTCATTCCACAAACAACCTGATTTTAAACTCCTAAAGGAAAGTTTCCTGATTTCCTCATTGCAGCAAAATTGTTACTCATGCAGAACTGGAACAAATTGGAAAGCTAGAATATTAAGTCCTGGAGAAACAAAGTCTGGGAGAGAGCAGAATAGTCTAAACAGAGAGACTTTGTCGGGCTAAGAGATGGTCAGTCTAACCTGCCCTATGTTTCAGAACACTCAGAACCTTTTTATGAATTCTGGGGGAGGACAGAATTTCATTTAAATCTTTTTTAAAAAAAATAGATTTTATTGAATTTCAACAAATTACAGCGGTATGTAAAACTAGTAATACAAACCAAGCAGATTTCAGTTAAAGCATTACAGTACATTGCTTGTTCAAAATAAGTCAACAGTATGGTTAAGAACAATACCTTGCATCACTAAATTGTTTCTAGCTTTATGAACAGGAGGGAAAAGGATATCCAAATTTTCACGTTCTTAAAATATCAAAGGGTGATGAAAAATTAAATGAGTCAACATTTTTCGATATATAATCTATTTGAGGATACCATACTGCTACAAAGGAGGAAAGTGCTTTTTCTGGATCTGATTGTTCAAGTTGAAGAGCAACCTTTTCCGTTTCCAAGAATTCCCATATTTTTTTCTACCAGGCTTTAGTTGTTAAAGGCTTTGTGCTTTACCATTGAGTTGCTATAACAGCTCTTGCTGCTCCACACAATATAGCTACTAATTCTTTCTCAGTTGCTAGAATATTAACACCACGCCAAAAGTTTAAAAGCATAAGTTCGGCTATTTATAACTGCAAAACATTCTGGTGAAAGAGTGTTTAATTGAATTCAGCTATGCAGTGTAAGATGGTAATGGATGAAAGAAGTGTTATAATGATCTTGAGTGTTAATGGTATATCTATATTAATATATTACTTTTATAGTCTGCTTGTCTTGCGGCATTTTGTTGAATCATATCCTTATTTATGGTTTGCTTGTCCCACTGTGATTAAAATAGTATATGCATTCTCATTTATTGTCTTGATATGAACATTGTATATTACATATTAACATTCAAAAGTGGGCTCTAGAGTCCAAAATCAAATCTGCCCATGTGATTCTCCTGTCACTTATTGGCATAGAAGGCTGGTAAGGACCTCGTGGTTTTACATGGTGCAAAGATCCTTTAATTCTCTGATAGAACTTTGTTGCTTCATCCTGTACTTGGAAGGAGATGAAAAGATGAGAATGCCTCTGGGCATCTCAGACATGCTTTACTTAAAGATAGGCAAGTCCCTCCCAGAGATTTATCAAAGGTGGCATAAAAATGCAAAGTCAAAGTAGGAGGTGTTGGAAATTTGGTAAAAAATAGTTAGATATTCAGAGCTTGCAATTAATCTGAAAAGTACTGGAGTCTGAGACGCGTTGGAGTGAAATCAGCAAGCATTCTTTATTGGAGGTTCAGATGAGCGTGAGAAACGGAGGTCAGGGGGCCTGCTTATATTCACAGTCAAGCCACACCCCTGACCTTGCCCAAACAGGGTGATTGGATTAGTTTCCCACCAGAGGCTATCATAGGACTGTTTGAATATCCTAAGCCTCTGATAGGAGGACCATTAGGATCCTGGTGGGCCATTGTTTGCTTGATCGAAGCTCAGGTCCTTCCTGGCCATGTGCTCGGCGGTGGCCATATGGCCATTGCCATTGCATATATTACAGAATCTTTAATTACTGGAGAGGAGGCAGATTCTTTCTATGTAAAAATCTTAACTTCTAAAGGGAAAGGTACATGGGAAATCTACAAAACAACAAACACTTAAGACTACATCCTTACTGTTACAAGTACAACAGTAGACTGACTGACCACACGGTTGGTAATGGAGATTCTTCTTTCTTCTTGACCCCTAGAAGGAAATCACCTGAATACATTAACCAATGATTGTTAGTAAATAGAGTCCAGTTTCCTGGGCTTTCTCCCCATTGGCTTTGTGCCAGGTTACCTTCCAGGTCAGCCTAAACAATAGCACACAAGGTAAACAAATTAATCCTATCATGACTGAATTTAGACCTTGCAGCACACATATTTCCAGCAGGAGTCACAGGGTACAGCCACACATTGCTGGAGACTGCAGCTCTGCTATACAATAGCAACATTTTGCACCTGGCTTATCCAGCGCGGATACACCAATCAACTGCAAACGATGCCTATAGTACAACAAAAATGCAGTATCCAGCAATGAATGGATACAGCCAAACTGAATTTTATTCTCCTGGACTTAGTCCAGGTTCTTCCCGCCTTTTCTATGTCATTGACATGTACCCGCAATTTGTACTTGGATTCAGTTGTTCAGTTGCCAGTTTTTCCTAACGCTCCCACCTCATATTTCAGATGGGCTTTTTGTTTTCAAACTTGGACATTTAGTTAACCATTCATCCTTTAAAAAAAAAAGGGTAATATTTAAGTTACAAATCTGCTTCAAAGATAGCAAGGAGGTGGCTTTGTGTCATAAAAGACACCAGCCAGTCTGGGTTATGCAAGGCATGCAGCTCCTTCAAACTCACCCTGTCAGCTTTCCCCTGAATGTCATCCTGGAGAGAAAAGTGTCAGTTTGCACAGACTGAATGTGCTTCCCGAGTGACCCTACTGCTCAAGTCCTCTATGCAACCTAGCTTTTTCCAGGAAATGACTGTGCCCAAGCACAGTCCTCTGGGTATTCACATGAACACATGAAGCTGTCTTACTAATGATCTTATACTAGTGGTTCAACAGGGGGCGATTCTGCATTGGCTTTTCCCTCCATTGTTTTACCAAATTCCCCTCTACACTGCATGCTGCTGTCACTTTCTTTGATCATCGGTTTTTATGGTACCTTCTGCATAGATTTATGGCCATTCAGGGGTGACTTTGCAGTCAGTATGGCATTGCCCCAAGGCATTTGAATGTGGTTTTGAGCTGCCCTTCCCCCCACCCCAGTTGAGAAAATGTGGAACGAATGCTAGGTGCAAAATCACCCCAAATAACCCCGGGCAATTCAGGCTGAATTCAGGCTGATCACTGAAGGGAGGTAATGGAATAAATGCAGAATGGGGGGAAAACTCAGAATAAAAAGAAGGTTGGATTTGATTTTAGTTCAGAATTGCTTGGAGGACACCATTGTGAAGATGGATTAAAAGGAGTGCAGAAATCTCTTTTAACTGGAGATGTGGAAGATTGAACCTGGGACCTTCTGCATGCCAAGCAGATTCTCTACCACTAAGCCACATACCCTTCCCAGAAGGCTTCACCATAGAAGGATGATGGAGTGACCTGGCCTTCACCATTCTGCTTCTCTTTTGAGCAGATAAGCAAAAAGTGCCTGGAGGCATGGCTACCATGCTCTCTACTCAGCTCATCCTTTTCACAGGCAGCAAAAAAGGGCACTGTGTAGGGTGTCACACAACACAGCAGGAGGGCTCTGCAACCTACCCAAGGTTCTCAACCCATGGGTTGGAGACCAGTCAGCTAGAACATTAGATCTCAAAGGGGATTCCAGCCTCAAGAACAACCACATGATGCTGTCAGTCAAGCTTTTCCTTCTGAAGGACATAATCACCTAGGCGTTCATAACACTCTTCTTCGTTTTTCTGGAAGTACATGACATTCCTGCCAAGGACATGAGAGATCTGGACTGCCACATTCTTGGCTTGCCTTTCCACAGTTGCATTCTTTGTCATGGGAAACTAATTCAGCCACAACACGAAAGTTATTTTCGTGCTCTCCAGGAACCAGTTACCAGGCTCTTGCTGTTTACAGTCTTTCAGTCCATCTGGCTCTCTGTTTCTCCACACCTCTGACAAATCTCTGCCACCTCTTCATCGCTTCTCTTTGTTTCCCAAACGAGAGAGAAGAGACATGCAGAAGATTCTGGCTGTGAGTTTGGTGACCATTTTCTGCTTGCCAATTGGTAAGTTCCCATCAGAAAGTGGAGCGAACAGCTGCCTTTTCTCTCCCCAAACAGCCTCGAGGAAAGCAAAATATGGAAGCCTACTGCATTCTGAGTGTGTGTGCATACACTGTCAAATGGCAACCAACTTATGGTGAGCCAACTGTCTGCCTTTGCAGACCCGCCCTGATGGTCTCCCTTCCCAGTACTGACCCTGCTTGGCTTCCAAGTGCTGATGAGATAAGGCCACACCGTGCCATTCTACGTACTTGCATTCTGCATATCCACTTGGGGTCTGGAGCAATTAGAAAAATTGCTTGGGTGGAGTCAAGGAACAATAAGGATCATTATCATGACAAGTAATATTTTGATGCATACTATTAGATTGCCATATATTGTGATGGAAAGCTGGGGGAGCCAGAAATATTTGGGGAAAGGGCTAGCAACCTCTTGCTACCCCTTGAAGCCATCTCTGGTTGACATCAAAGCATTTAAGGCTGCAATCCTACAGACCCCTATTTGGGAGGAAGTCCTGTCGAAATCAGTGCCGTTTACTTCTGTATAGAGAATACGGCTCTCTTCTTTCACACCCCCCCCTTGAGTGTATACCTATGGATGTGTGTAATATTCTAGCCCTCTCATTTTGCTTTTGTTGTTTGCTGTAAACTGTTCAGGGGGGAAGTGCCTGATGAGACAGCACAAAGTTCTCTCACAGAACCAGTTTGCTGCAAGTATCATATGATGAGTTTATCTGTATATTTAAATAGATATTTTTAAAATCCCTATAAATCTCCAAGGCATGCATCCATTTACAGCAAATAAAGATACTCTTTGTTGAGTATCCAAAATTAAAACAGGGTACCCAATACAACAAGCAGTACTATGTTTGGTGTAGTGGTTAAGTGCGCGCCAGTTTGGTGTAGTGGTTAAGTGCGCGGACTCTAATCTGGGAGAACCAGGTTTGATTCCCCACCCCTCCACTTGCACCTGGCTGGATGACCTTGGGCAAGCCATAGCTCTGTACCAGCTGTTCCCTCAAGGACAGTTGCCTCAGAGCTCTCTCAGCCCCACCTACCTCACAGGGTGTCTGTTGTGGGGAGGGGAAGGGAAAGGAGTTTGTAAGCCGCTCTGAGACTCCCTTGGGGAGTGGAGGGCGGGGTATAAATCCAATCTCTTCTTCTTCTTCTTCTTCTTCTATGTGCAGACTGTAAAAACTATTTTTAAAGATCAACGTCATAATTATAAGCCTGAGGAGAAATCAGTGTTTTTGCCTGACACCAAAAAGAGGTGCTTGGTGGTGGTGATGGAAAGTACCATCAAGTCACAGCTGACTTACGGCGACCCCCCACAGGGTTTTCAAGGCAAGAGACATTCAGAGGTGGTTTGCCATTGCCTGCCTCCACATCATGACCCTTGGCCTCCCATCTGAATACTAGCCAGGGCCAACAGGTGCTAGGTAGGGTTGCCTAACTCCAAGTGTGGCCTGGAGATCTTCCAGAGTTACAACATCTCCAGACTACAAAAATTAATTTCCCTGTAGAAAATAGCTGCTGGAGGGTGGACACTATGGCATTATACCCCACTGAAGTCCCTCTTCTCCCCAAACTCTGCTGCCTCCGAGCTCCACTCCTCCAAATCTCCAGGAATTTCCCAACCCATAGTTGGAAACTCTATTGCCAGGCAAGTGTGTCCAGAAACAGATGTTCAGTTAGTATAGCTCTTTCAGCACAGGGTGACATGATCTTTGTATCCGGCCCCTGATAACAGCCTGGCTGCCACACTTTGGATCAGTTGAAGTTTCTGAACAGTTTTCAAAGGCAGCCTCACATAGGGTGCATTACAGCAATCTAACCTGGATGTAATCAGCATGGCCAGGTATAACAGTGGATATGAGCTAGTCTCTCTGAGATCCCAGAAAACTTTGCAGAGGGATGCAGACTCACCGTAACAGCATCCTGGACACCATGATGTCATTTCCAGCTACACAGCTGGAAGTGATGTCACCATGTCACCAGACACTCTAGCATTCTCTCAAAACTCTAACATAGTGTCAATTGATTCAGTGACACCACTTCCAGCTATGTGCTGGAGGACACTGATCTGGTCCCTACCTTTACCCACCACCACCACCACCACTCACAGAAACAAGGGCAAACAATGTGGACCAGTTCTCCACCCTCACCTAGCAAATGGCAGCCCTGTGTAGCCAGACAGAAGTCTGCAGCTTGAAAGACAAGAGCCCTGCAATAACATAATTGATAATACCAGTTATACTAAATTTAATTGCCCCTTTTAGTATTAACAGTCCACATCCAAACTTTTCCAGTTACGTTATTATTATTATTTGCTATCAGTTCACATCTGATTTACAGCGACCTCGTAGGGGTTTTCATGGCAGGAGATGTTCAGAGGTAGTTTGCCATTGCCTTCCTCTGTGTCACAATCCTGGACTTCCTTGGTGGTCTCCCATCCAAATACTGACCAGGGCCAACCTTGCTTAGCTTCCAAGATCTGATGAGAGGGGACTAGTTTGAGCCATCAAGATCTGGACAGTCACATTATACAAGGTGGTAAATGCCCAGGTTATCTTATCAAACAAACCAGATTCTCCCTCTGCTGCTAACCTCCATTCACTGACTCAGCCCCCTGCTTAGCTAAAATAATTAGTCCTTGGTGTTTACCTCAACCTCGATCAAGGATTTCCGGGAACAATATTCCATAAACAAGAGGTCCACCACAGAAAAGACCCTATCCCTTTTCATTCCCACTAAACCTTAAAGAACCAGATCTGAATGAGCAGAGTTCATATAGCTGGGACCGGCTGCCGCCCTCGCTGCCCTCATTGCTCTCTGGACTAGACCCGACGCGGCCCTTACCTGGACCCGAGGACGGCAAGCTGGTGAGCCAGAGAGTTTGTGCGAGTGGCCGGAGCGGCTGGGGAGGTGGCCGGAGCAGCTCTGCCGATAGGCTCCAATTTGTGCCTTGCTGGGTGACCAGAAACATCTTGGTGTCGGCAAGTGGTCGGATAACCGACTGGGGATCCCGCAGGGGACTTGGAGATGCTGGGCGGTGTCGTTATCGAGCAACGGCCTGTAGGGGCCGACCGGCACGCCCACTAGGTGACCTCAGTTCGCCGACCAGGCGGAGGCACGGTGGAAGATCGGAAAACTGCGGAGACCATCAGAAGCCTGGAAAGGCCGATTTCGGCAACCCCGTCTGACTCCTGGCCCCCGGTTTAGCTCCAGCGCAAAATCTGGTGCCGACACTGGACGGTTGGCATCTCACTGCCCCGGAACAGGCTTACGGCCTCTGAAGATCTCGGAGGAACTTAGTCACTGGGCTCCTCCCCCCCCCCCCCTATTGGGGAGTTGGTTGCTCTCTCTCTTTCCAGGCCGTTGAAAGCCATCCCCTCGGTGCCATCCCACCCCCCCAGTATCCTGTTGAAGCCTCCCAGATATCGGGAGCTGAGCCTACCAGCCTTTATTAACAGAGCCCCAGGTTTTTAGCCCTGAAGTGTCCTATTGGTGGATTGTGCTGACCTGGATGGTGACATCTGGCCTCATCTGCTGACCTGGACTGTGACATCTGAGGAGCTGGTTCATCTGTACCTGCCATGAAACCTGGCTCCCATTGGATGGGAGGACAGACCTGGCCTTGGAGATCTAGATCTGCCTGCGTGTCGGCCGGTGCTGGACCGAGGACACAGCTGTAGCAGGTGGGACTAGTTCCGAAAGCGAATGGGGCTGGCTGTGCAACAGTGAAGAGCTCTGGAACAACTACAGAGAACTGGGGGGAGGGTTGGGGGGGGGGGACCAGCTAGCCAGGATAATGGGACTAAGGGTCAGGAAATTGTTAAATAGGGTAGTTTTAGTTAGTTAGGTAAGTGTTAGTTGTCCTTGTTTCCCCCACCCTTAATTAGATAGAGAATTTAGTTAGGGAGATAGTATTGTTAGGTCTGTAGGGACTACAGACAAAGAGGTTGGGCTGGGGAATTAGCTAGTAGGTATTTTTAGTTAGGTAGGGTAGGAAACTCTGACCTAAATTAGATTTTAGGACACTAACAGAGGCAGAGAGAGCCGACATCGGCCCATTCGGATCTGAGACCAACGGGTAAAAGATCCTGGCATGGCTGGGTCGCAAATTCCGGTGCTTCTGGGGAGGAGAAAGAGCGGTGGGTCCAGGCTTTTGAAAGAGGGAAGGACGTGGAGAAACAGGAAAGCTCGACGCCCTTCCAGCCTGCGACCCATCCCGACGGTTGTTGGCAGTGGGGCTAGGAATAACCCCTCTCCGTCATTGGTGTTGTGCAATGCCAGGTCAATTAACAACAAGACTGCGGTCCTCCGGGACTTCCTGGGGGACCAACAGGCTGACCTGGCTTGCGTGACCGAGACCTGGGTCCGGGAGGGAGAGAATGTAGCGCTCTCCCAAATGGCCCCGCCAGGTTTTGCGGTCCTTCACCAATCACGGACTATGGGGCGGGGGGGGTCGCGATTTTCATTCGGGAGGTTTACTCCTTCAAGGCGCTCCCACCGGTGGAGATCACGGGCATTGAATGTGTTGGCCTGGTGTGGGAGGCTGAAGAGAGTTTGGCTGTGTGGCTGGTGTACCGACCGCCTAATGCACCAGCCAGCAGCCTGCCATCCCTGTTGGAGGCCGTATCAGGCTGGGCGTTGGAGTACCCTAACCTTTTGGTCTTGGGTGACTTCAACGTCCATGCTGATGATGCGGCCTCTGGTCAGGGGATGGACTTGGTGTCATCCATGGCGGCACTAGGACTCTCTCAGTACATCTCGGCCCCTACACACCGGGCAGGACACATGCTCGATCTGATCTTTGCCGTGGGGGTTGCAGTGGACCGAATTACCACTTCGGTAGTGCCTTGGTCGGACCACTTTGCCTTGGGGGCCCGTCTGAACTTCCTGCCCCAGCCCCGAGGCGGTGAGCCGATTTTGGCTCGCCTGCGGAGCCAAATGGACCCGGAGCGGTTCCAGATGGCCCTGCGGGAACCGAAGCCCCCTGGCGGCTCGTTGGATGAGCTGGTTGAAGATTGGCACAACCGGCTCGCTACAGCTATCGACGAGATCGCTCCCAGGCACCCTCTCCGCCCCCGCAACAGACTGGCCCCTTGGTATACCCAGGAGTTGCGCCAGGCGAAGCGGGAGCTGAGACGGCTAGAGAGACGTTGGCGTCACACTCGCGACGAAGCAACAAGAGCATCTTATAGGATGCTTATGAAAGCCTATGAGATGGCAACTAAGGCAGCAAAGAAAGAGTTCTTTGCTGCCGAGATTGCATCCGCTAGCTCACGCCCAGCCCAATTATTTAGGACAATTCAGTCATTAACAGTACTGCCACATGGCAGAGCAAATGCTAGGGAATCAGAAATTGGCTGTGAGGCATTTGCGAGCTATTTTGCAGAGAAAGTCTTGTCACTCCGCCGAGACCTCCCCGCCACAAATGATACAGTGAGTGAACTCGAGGCCCCTTGCACGTCTTCGTTTCCGGGCTTAGATGGGTTCGACCAGCTGGATCTTGAGGAAGTTGACAGACTGCTCTTGACTGTTCGCCCAACCACATGCAGCCTTGATCCGTGCCCGTCCTGGCTTATAAGATCTGGCCACGAGGGGTTGCGAGGTACCACCCGGGAAATAATTAACACCTCCCTTGCTGAAGGGAAATTCCCGGGGGCTTTCAAGGAAGCGATGGTCCGCCCACTCCTAAAAAAGTCACATCTGGATCCGGCAGAATTGGCTAATTATAGGCCGGTGTCCAATTTGCCCTATTTGGGCAAATTAATAGAGAGGGCGGTGGCGTTACAGTTACAGAGGTATCTGGATGACGCTTCGGTTCTTGACCCCTTTCAGTCCGGCTTTCGCCTGGGCTATGGGACGGAGACCGCTCTGGTCGCTCTAACGGACGACCTCCGACGACATCTGGATCAAGGCGGTGGGGCGGTATTGCTGTTGCTTGACTTGTCGGCAGCGTTCGACACAGTGGATCATCGGCTGCTGTCCCGCCGCCTTGCCGACGTGGGAATCGGGGGGCGGGCCTTGTAATGGCTCGTCTCATTTCTCCACGGTCGGGGACAAAGGGTGGTGCTAGGGGAGCAGCAGTCCTCGAGGCACCCGCTTGAATGCGGTGTGCCGCAAGGGGCGGTGCTCTCCCCGATGCTGTTCAATATCTACATGCGCCCCCTTGCCCAGATGGTCCGGAGGTTTGGGCTGGGATGTCATCAGTATGCGGATGACACCCAGCTCTATCTGATGTTGAGCAGCCGGTCGGACTCCGGCCCAGATGATCTTGACCGGGCATTGCACGCCGTGGCTGATTGGCTCAGATCTAGCAGGTTGAAATTGAACCCGGCGAAGACGGAGGTCCTGTGCCTGGGTCGTTGCGGTCCGGAGTGGGGGGTCCCGCTCCCAAGCTTCGACAGGGTGTCGTTGGTGTCTGCGCCGAGGGCAAGGAGTTTGGGAGTGCTCCTGGAGCCTTCTTTGTCAATGGAGGCCCAGGTAGCAGCCACTGCCAAGTCAGCCTTTTATCATCTACGGCTGGCGAGGCAGTTGGTTCCCTACCTGGACCATGATGGCCTCGCCACAGTGATCCATGCGACGGTCACTTCGAGGTTAGAATACTGTAACGCTCTCTACATGGGGCTGCCTTTGGTGCAAATCCGGAAGCTGCAGCTGGTGCAGAATGCCGCGGCCAGGCTACTGATGGGACTCGCAAGGCGGGATCACATCGGGCCTGTGCTGGCGGCGCTGCACTGGCTGCCTATAGCATACCGAGTTCGCTTCAAAGTGCTGGTTCTTACCTATAAAGCCCTATATGGCCAGGGTCCAACATACCTTAGGGACCGCCTTTCTCCATATCAACCCCAGAGAGCACTACGGTCGGGGTCTGAACACAGGCTACGTGTTCCTGGCCCCAGAGATGCTAGGCTGGCCAGAACAAGGACCAGGGCTTTCTCAGTGGCGGCTCCTGTCTGGTGGAACGAGCTCCCGGAGGAGATCAGGGCCCTGCAGAACCTGATGCAGTTCCGCAGGGCCTGCAAGATGGAGCTCTTCCGCCAGGCTTTTGAATAGGAGCCACCACCGATGAGACTAGGATACCATCTGACATCGCAACCATCTGATGTGCCCTGGTCCAACACGGTCTCGGCGATGGCCGATGGGGGGGGGGGCAGACCTGCCACTTGGTTGCCATCGAACACTGTTTTATGGAAGCTTTTATGATTATTTATATGTTTAATGTATTTATGGTACTGTTTTTAAATGTTTTTATAGGTCAATGTATTGATCAGGCCTGAGGCCCATGTAAGCCACCCTGAGCCCGCTTGCGGGGAGGGCGGGATATAAATGTGAATAAATAAATAAATAAATAGGAAAAGGTGGTCCTTCAGGAAAGTTACTGTGTCTTCTTGAACTAGCTCAGAGTGAAGCCTTCTCTATAGACAGTCCTGCTACTATAAGGGTCTTCTTAACAGTGCTATTTTCCTGGGAGTAAGTTTCATTGCATACACTTGAGTAATATTCTGAGTAGACCTGTTTAAGATTGCTCTCTCATTCTCTTTCCCTTAAGAGGCACAATGGTCACTCAAATGTATTGAGTGTCGAAGCGTGTTGTTCAACAATCAGTGTGTCGTACCGCCAGGAACATGCTTTGCACAACAAAGCAGAAAAGTGTACTGTTACAGCCGCTTGATTATCCAGAGTGAGTATAGATAGGCAAACATGTACCAGAACCTTGCATTTTCACCCATTACTGTCTTAACAAAGTGGTTATCTTGCTAGATTAGCATTTCAGAAGCAAAAAGACTAAAGTGAGGATTCATCTCTCCATTTCCTATTTTGCTGTGCACTAAAGTAAACCAAGCTCCAACAATAAAATATTCCTGTTCTCACTGAAGAAGTAATGCTGTGCTTGAGTTGTTCCTCTTCTGACTTCAAGTTGGGTCTTCCATAATAGAATGTTTCTCCACGTGAAAATCATTCTTTGCGCTTCAAAACACAGCATAGCAAGGAAGAAGGTTCGTCTAGAACCTTTCTCCCTGACTTGCTAGCTTTTTTGTTTTTTGGGAGGAGGAAACTGAAAAGGGCAGGGAAGAACATTGCTACATGTAGGTTCAGGACAGATGAAAGGAAATACTACGTTACACAGAGAGTGATTAAAATGTGGAATTCGCTGCCACAGGATGTAGTGATGGCCACAGGAATAAACAGCTTTAAAAAGTGATTAGACAGATTCATGGAGGATAAGTCTATCAGTGGCTACTAGCCATGGTAACTGAAGGGAACTTCCCCATTCAGGGGCACTAAGCCTTTGAATCCCAGAGCCAGGAGGCAACATCAGGAGAAGGCCTCAGCCTCTAAACCTGTTGTTGGCCCTCCAGAGGAACTGGTTGGCTACTCTGTAAGACAGGATGTTGGACTAGACAGACTATTGGTCTGATCCAGCAGGGCTGTTCTTATGTTCTTATGTGAAACCCCTCTGCCATCTGAAATGGCACTGATCCAACCTTGGCTTACAAAGGCAATAAAAATGAGACTAATATGTTCGTAGAACAGAGGTTGAGATCAGACGGCTCTTTAGATCTGACACAGCCAGGAGTCCCTGGTGGATTTAAAGGGAACATCCAGACAGCGACATCTGGGAAAGGTGCCACTTCCATGATCAGCCCTTTGAGCCCCACCAGGGAGCCGTACTTTAAAGATACCAGTGAAAGTCCAGTCTAATGCTTGCCGACAGGCCAGTGACAGACTTTCCCCCATCTGATTGTTCCAGCACACAATCAGCCCATCAGGATGGTCGGACTCCAAACCATCCCGAATAGCCGTCATTTAAAAAAAAATCTTAGCGATATGCGCATAGATGCACAAACGTGTGATGGCCTCAGAGCTCTGCTCAAACGTTCCGGACAGTTTCATGTTTCTGAATGGCCTGTGAAATTTCTGAACTTTATTAATTGAAATGGTACCTAGAGGAAGGTCCCACTGGTGGTGCTTTTACTATTCAAGTCTGCACATGCACAGAAAAACAAGTACACGGTGAGGCGTATATGCGCATGTGCAAACAGAATTTTTTAAAAGAAACCCAGACCGCGCAGCTCCTTCAGGTGGACGCCGTCTAGACAATCCACTGCAGAGTCCGCATGCAGTAAGGCAATTCATGGGGGAGCTGTCTGGTCGTTCAACACTGGATAAAAATCGGGATCAAATTAGAGCTGGGCCAATGGCAGGATTAGCTGCCCATCTGAACGCACCCTAAGAGAAGCTTCTCGGTGGCAACCTCCAAGAGTTGGCACGCAAAGAGGGTGTCTCGGGACTGCTTTCAAAGGCAGTGTCTGTGCGTCACTGGATACGCTGTTTTCCCCACTGCCTTCAACTTTTCCTAGTGATGTCTTCAAGGGATGTGATAGCAGCATCAGAGAGACTCATTTTTATCTCTCCCACCCCTCTTTCTCTTCCCAGATCACATTGTTCAACGGCTGGAGAAAGGCTGCACTTCTGCTTGTGATCACATAACAGAGCACGGAGACATTATGAATGTGACCTGGTGCTGTCGAAGCAGACAGGAGTGCAATTTTGACAACATCTGGCTCGAAATTTAGCCATAGCTTGACTGGGGCTGTTTGGCCAACATGAATTTTCTCTTTGTTTCCATAGCCCACATGAAACCAGTTTTTCTATAGGTTTTTAAACATTCTAATTCATTTACAAAACACAAATGTGTGTGTGTGTGTATGTGTCCAGTCTTAAAATAAGAGTCACAGTATTCAAACTGTCATGTTAAGTTTCTTCAAATAAAACTGTCATTCCTTTTCTGGTTGTTATCTGTTAGTTTATCCATATGGGCTGTTTCCCATTAGCCACTTCAACCAGAATTTGGGGGGGGGGGGGGGATGGACTTTTCTTAATGTGTGTAGACAGTTTTTACAGCCATGGTGAAATGTGGTAAGAGTAATTTTATGGCCACTGAGGAGCCATCTTCAAATAAATAAAAATAATTTAATCTCTAGTCATTTAATTTTTAAAAAGACTAGAAGTGTACCAAAAATGTTGCCATTTTTCATTTCTCATTTTGTTCATTAAAAATTCTTTAATATCACTATGTCATCTTTGGGGTCTTTACTGTATTTGTATGGTGTACTCATCAGTTTCAATGGAAATTGGATCAGTTTAAATGGAAACATTGAAACATCCAATGAAAACACATCTCTGCCTGCAGCTTTTTTAATTCCTCACCAATATGGATGAAATTCTCAGGGATTATATCTCTAACCCAAGGGATCCCAATTTTCAGATCAGAAAGACTGATATGTCCACATGTTCTATCCATACATGTGTGTTGGAGCACTGCTCTAGGGTGCATAATAACACTAGCCAAGCCCCAATGACAGAACACTACACACAAGCTGGGCATAGTGCTGAAGAAACAAGTTTTTTTAATAGCACTTGTGTATCAGACTAAACCATTCACAATTCAAAATGCTAAAGAAATTTTATTGCAAAAGGAGACTAGTTTGATTTTTGAATTAAAAACTTTAGCATCAAATGGAATGAATCAGATGCTTGATTTTGCTGACTTTATTTGAGGATGATTGCAATTGAGTATATGTGGTATATTTGAAACCCAGGCATGTTTGTGAAAAATGGGACCGGTCCTCTTTAAGAAACTGTATTGCAATTGATTTGTATATGGTTAAATGCTGTGTGGCAGGTTGCCTTGTAGGGAACCCTAAGATTCCAATGAAGCTATTGAGCTGTGCCTGTTGGAAATCAAGGTGGGATACATTTTTTCTATGGTTTTGAATTGATATCTGCCAATTTTGGGAGGGGTGTTGAAAGACCTGAGTCAGATTGAGGTGACAAGAGAGGAGGTCCTACGACTGATAGACAACTTAAAAACAAATAAATCACCGGGCCCAGATAGTATACATCCAAGAGTTCTAAAAGAACACAAATGTGAACTTGTGGATCTCCTGACAAAAATATGTAATCTTTCATTAAAATCTGCCTCCATTCCTGAAGACTGGAAGGTAGCGAATGTCCCACCCATCTTTAAAAGGGGTTTCAGAGGAGATCAGGGAAATTATAGGCCAGTCAGTCTGATGTCGATACCGGGTAAATTGGTGGAAACTATTAAGGAAAAAATTAATAGGCACATTGATGAACAAAGGGGAAGATCTTGTCTCACTAACCTGTTAGTGTTCTTTGAGGGAGTGAACAAACATGTGGACAAGGGGGACCCAATAGATGTTTTTACCTTGACTTCCAGAAAGCTTTTGATGAAGTTCCTCATCAAAGGCTTCTAAGTAAGCTCAATAGTCACAGGATAAAAGGACAAGTCCTTTTGTGGATCAAAAACTGGCCAATTAAAAGGAAACCGAGAGTGAGTATAAATGGGCAATTTTCTCAGTGGAGGGAGGTAAGCAGTGGGGTACCGCAGGGATCAGTGCCGGGTCTGATGCTTTTTAATTTGTTTATTAATGATTTGGAGTTGGAAGTAAGCAGTGAAGTGACTAAATTTGCAGATGACACAAAGTTGTTCAGGGTGGTGAGAACCAGGGAGGAATGTGAGGCACTCCAAAGGGATCTGTCGAGGATTGGCGAATGGGCATCAACACGGCAAATGGGGTTCAGTGTGGCCAAGTGCAAAATGATGCATATTGGAGCCAAAAATCCTAACTATAAATACACATTGATGGGGTCGAAACTGGTGGAGACTGACCAAGAGAGAGATCTTGGAGTCGTAGTAGATAACGCAATGAAAATGTCAAGACAGTGTGCGACTGCAATGAAAAAGGCCAACGCTATGCTGGGGGTTATTAGGAGGGGAATTGAAAGCAAATCAGCCAGTATCATAATGCCCCTGTATAAATCGATGGTGCGGCCTCATTTGGAGTACTGTGTGCAGTTCTGGTCACCACACCTCAAAAAAGATATTATAGCATTGGAAAAAGTGCAGAAAAGGGCAACAAGAATGATAAAAGGGTTGGAACACTTTCCCTATGAAGAAAGGTTGAAATGCTTGAGGCTCTTTAGCTTGGAGAAATGACAGCTGAGGGGTAACATGATTGAGGTTTATAAGATTATGCATGGGACAGAGCAGGTAGAGAAAGAAGTGCTTTTCTCCCTTTCTCACAATACAAGAACTCGCAGGCACTCAGTGAAATTGCTGCGCAGTCAGGTTAGAACAGATAAAAGGAAGTACTTCTTCACCCAAAGAGTGATTAACACGTGGAATTCACTGCCACAGGAGGTGGCAGCAGCTACAACCATGGACAGCTTCAAGAGGGAATTAGATAAATATATGGAGCAGAGGTCCATCAGTGCTTATTAGCCACAAAGTATAGGTAGGAACTCTCAGTCTGGGGCAAGTGATGCTCTGTATTCTTGGGGCTTGAGGGGGGGGACAGTGGGAGGGCTTCTAGTGTCCTGTCCCCACTGCTGGACCTTCTGATGGCACCTGGTGTTTTTAGCCACTATGTGACAGAGTGTTGGACTGGATGGGCCACTGGCCTGACCCAACATTGGCTTCTCTTATGTTCTTATGTTCTTATTTTTCCTACTGTTCTTCTACAATAGAAGAATGGCTGGTGAAGATGGTGGAGCTTGCAGAGATGGCCAAACTTACCTCCTTGATCAGGGAAGAGACATTGACTACATTTATTGCTAACTGGAAACCCCTTATAGACTTTTTGCGTGAAACGAGGTGGGGGGAATGAACTGATAATTTACGGTTTTGAAGATTAAGAGCAGGAAAAATAGATTATAGATAAAGAAGAGGTCTTTTATGTAGTTATAGAGAGGGTGAAAAGAATAACTAAGTTGTATCAATCGTAGATGAAAATTGAAATATACTCCCTCCCCCCCACCCTTCATTTCTCCTACACTTTGTGAGACACCCTCCGTTTTACTAGACTCTCCCCTCTAGGGTTGCCAGGTCTGGGTTGGAAAATACCTGGAGACTTTGGGGATGGATCCAGGAGAGGGCGGGGTTTGGGGAAGGGAGGGACTTCAGCATGGTACAATGCCATAGAGTCCACCCTTCAAAGCAGCCGTTTTCTCCAGGGGAGCTGAACTCTGTCAGCTGGAGATCAACTGTAAAAGTGGGAGATCCCCAGGCCCCACCTGGAGGCTGGCAACCCTACTCCCCTCTGAAGCGGCCATTTTCTACAGGGGATCTGATCTCTGTAGCCTGAAGACCAGTTGGAATTCCTGGAGACTCCCAGATCCCACCTGGAGGTTAGCGACCCTGTCTGCTAGTCATCCACTGAGACAGGGTGTATGGATGTGAAGGGAACAACTTTTAAAGGACTAACATATTCATGACCTTCATGCTCACCTTTCTCCCTGTAGTACATAGCAGACCTGCCCATGAGTCTCTGGCTGTTCTCCGTGTTCACTGCCAAGAGCCATTAAGGCTGTATCAATAAACCCACTGAACAGAGAACACAAAACAAAATCAACCGTTTGTTCTTCCACTCGTTGAGTGTAGGCAGGCTGCAGTTGCTCATCAGACATTGGTATTTGGATTTGCAAGCCTTTGATGCTCTTTGCCTGGCTTGGGTGTAGAAGACAGACTCCAGAGATGCACAAGGTTCTGGCAGCTGGATTCTCAGCCCTGCTCTTTGATGTAGGTAAGTCCCGAAGGAAAGAAGAACAAAAGTGCTACTTAAACAAGATGCTGGGGAAAGCTTGGTTTGCAGGTGAATCCTGTTGTGTTCCCAATGCCTTGCCCTCAGAAGACAGACCATTTAGAACCTGGTCTATGTCTCAGACCTGGAAAACTTACTTTCACCACTTCTGTCTGGTCAAAGCCAGAGGTTTATCATCACAGGGACTATATGGTCAGGGTTTTAATGCACCCCTCCCAATCTGTATTCATTCCGCCCAATTTTTTGACCCACTTGCTGTTTCCATACGTCTACTTCTCCAACTGTAACCCCTGCCTTCTTCCTAGCACCATTTTTCTTAGCCAGAGGGTTCACTGCATTCTCCTCTCACGTAAATGAATGACAGCACCTTCTAGCCAGTTAGGTTTGTTACAGGATTGGTACCTGAAGCCAGAGCAAGGTGATACAGAAGAGCACAGTGTTTCCCATGGTCATAAGGACCCCACAAATACACAGGCTTGCAAAATCTTTTGTGCATACCAGGCCCGCGTTATGTCTTTCTTGGGCCCTATTGCAGTGTTCCCTCTAAGCTGAGTTAGTGTGAGCTAGCTCACCATTTTTTAGCCTCCGACTCACTCATTCTTGTCTTAGCTCAGGAAGGACGGCTCCAGAGCAAACTAATTTATGCAGTAGCCAAATCGTTCGCTCACTACTTTAATGACAGTAGCTCACAAAGTAGAACTTTTGCTCACAAAACTCCACAGCATTTTTGCCTTTGTGGGCCCCTCCCACCATAATAATATCAATATTAAAAATTATTTTGATATAACTTTAAATACTTCAACTTTCCCCCCCCTGTTTTAGGCAAAAAATTATAGATTTCTCTAGGCCCTAAACATTTCATTTTTAAGACACTTTCTTCAACCCTAAAAGTTAATTTCCCCCCTTCAGATTTTAAAAGAAATTAAACCATTTTCATGGGCCCCTAGAAGTGTCATGGGCCCTAGGCCCTATGCCTACTGTGCCCAGTGAATAAGATGGCCCTGGTGCATCCCACCCTCTCCCCAGCTTGCAGCTCATCTCAAATATATCCTTCTTCCTTCTCCAGCTGGAGCTCTTTCCTGCTTGAACTGTCCAGAAGTGGATTATTTCAACAGCTGTAAAGATATTGAATATACGTGCAACATACGACCTGAGGGATTCTGCTATGTTCGGATAATCACTAGGGGTGAGTCCTCCGAGAGATCATTATTCTCAGAGAGCACAGAATCGTCACACTCTACATCTGGAATCCCTATCCTTATTGAACCCATGGGCATTTCAAAAAAAGTTTAGGATGGGGTCACCAGCCTCCAGGTGGGTATATGTAGCAAGAGAGAAATTCACAAAACAAAGTATAACATCAAAGAAGCAAAAGCCGTTGTGACCAAATTACTAATGTTGTTTCAATTATACTCAATAAATTTCAAATCTGAATAATTCATGCACAAAATAGGCTTTTATAAAGTCACATAATCATATCATTATCCTAATCCAAAGGTATGCCAATACATACTGGAAAAGTCCCAAAGGAAAATAACTCATCAGAATTTCAGTGAGCAATATTTGTCAGACAATTTGGGTATCCTTTTCAAAAATTCTTATTCCACCAAACATTCAGTAGAAAAATCAGTGGTCCTGGTGATGGGGAGTCGACTTGGAACACCCATTTCATTCCTAGTTTCCTCAAGATTGGGACTCCAATATACAACTATTCAAATAGAAAATTACAAGAAGTTGTCTCATCAGTTTTATGGTTAACATTGCAAACACTGATACATTTTAATATATATATATATTGAATCGGCATACCTTTGGATTGAGACAATACTATGATTATGTGACTTTATAAAAGCCAGTTTTGTGCATGAATTATTCAGATCTGAACCTCCAGGTGGGGCCTGCAGTTTATCCAGAATGAAAACTGAATTCTAGACTACAGAGATCAGTTTCCCCAGAGGAAACGGCAACTTCTGAGGGTGGACTCTACGTCCTTGTCGAACTCCCTCCCCCTCACCAAATTTCCCACACCTCCGTCATTGTTCTCAGATCTCAAGGAATGACCAAGATGCAGCTGGCAAGATTAGGTAACAGTGCCACTACAAAAATGGCTGCCAGATAAGTTTATTGCCAACCTCCGGGTGATACCTGGAGATCTCCCGCTATCTCAGTTGATCTCCAGATGACCAAGATCAGTTCCCCTGGATAAAATGGCTGTTCTATGGCATTGTACCCTGGTGAGTTCCCTCTCATCCTCAAACCCCACCCTACCTAGGCTCCACCCCCAAAGCTCCAGGTATTTCCCAACCCAGAGCTGGCAACCCAGTCCTCTTGGTTCAGCTTTTAAGCAAGACATGGTGGAATGAAGTGTGTCAGTCAGTGGATTGGCTAAGCTGCAGCATGTCTCTGCAAAGACATGGAGCCAGCATGGTGGTAGAAAAGCAACAGGAGCCATTCTACATCCTCTAGCGTCTAGACCCTCTTCCAATGCATCTTAATCTTACTTCCTTAACTGTACTAGGTTATTTCTGGGTCCACAGATAAAGACCAGGATGAAAAATGGCTTGGAACAACTTTCACAGGAACAACTAAAACCTCTACAGCAGTCTCTAGAACTAACTTAGGTCGTGTGGTCTTAGGGCAAGTTCACAAACTACCCATTCCTAAACACTGTAAAATATAAGGGAATATCTCTAAACTGTATGTTCTACCACTTCACCTATTCATGCATACTCTGAGTGGAGGGGAAGTAATCAGTCACCATGCTGCAGTTACACCACAATGTATTTTCCTGGGTCATCACCACTGGGGGGGGGGGGGGAAGTGAGGTATAAATTAATGCACGAGTATGTTTTCTCTTTCTCACTGTTTCTCTTCCTTAGGTGTTTTCACAAAGGTGGACCGGGGATGCAGTTTTCAATGCCGTCATATCAAGAAGAAAAAATATACCTATGAAGAACATATGCTATGCTGTGCAAAAGACCTTTGCAATCAGAAAAACTGGACCGAGATAAGAAAACATTGAAGGCGGGTTTGTAAAACCAGCTAGATTTCTTTTGAACCTTTGAACCGCTTTTTTAAATGAGACACCACCATCAGCAGTCACAAAACATTCTGAATTTCCTCTCCACCAGCTGTGCCATGCGGCATCCCATGATATTTTGACAGGTAATTCTCCATTGTCCTCATGATTAGATGGGCAAGGCACAGATTGTTTAATTGATTAGTGGGGGCTTGTCTCTGAAAGTAGTCTTTTTGTTTCCATGGTGTCCTGATTATTTTAAACTCTTCTGATGGTGTCAGAATGTTGTTGATTAGTTTTTGGCCTAATTAGGACTATATTTTCCAGAAGCCTGGTGGGAATGTTGTGGAGATAGAAGACAATCAAGGAACAAGAGCAAGAATTGCAAAGAAAGACCAGTGCTTAGAAAAACCTGCTCATGTTTTGAACCCTGAGATAAACTATAAGTAAAAGTTTCCTTGCTCTTTGCGCCTCAGTAATTGAACAGAAGAGAGTATGTTTCTCAGCTTAATCTATAGTAATTCCAACTATATTCCTTCCTAACGTTTAGAACTACACAGGGAATGGGGGGCTGCTTAAGTTGGTGGTATACCTAGGCTTGCTTACTATTAGGGTTGCTATCTCCCTGTAGGTTTGCCAAGTCCCCTTAGGGGGTGGGGAAACCCCCGCTCGATCAGTCTGCTCCCCGCTGGCCCAGATCGGGCCACCGGGGAGAACCCCACCCCCAAATTGCCGGGCTGAGGAGACATGCCCGGCGCGATGACGTCACCCGGAGGTGATGTCATTGCGTCAGGCACATTGGGGGGGGGCACTCTATAATTCAAGGGCAAACTCTATGGTTTTCCCTCAAATTACAGAAGTCCCACCCCAACGTGCCTGACGCGATGACGTCACTTCCGGGTGGTGTCATCACGGCATGTGCGCTTCATGCGTGCACCAGAAGACCCCTGGAGAAGCAAGGACTCCCCCCCCCCCGCTGAAAGCAAGGTAATACTTGGCAACCCTATCTCCCAGCTGGGGCCTGGAGATCTTCTGGATTTACAACTGATCTACAGACTACAGAGATCAGTTTCCCTGGAGAAATTGCTGTTTTGGAGGATGGACTCTGTGGTATTATACTCCACCCCAAACCCTGTCCTCCATAGGCTCCACCCCCAAATCTCTCAGGATTTCCCAAACAGGAGTTGGCAATAGGGCTGCCAGGTCTGGGTTGGAAAATACCTGGAGACTTTGGGGGTGGATCTGGGAGAGGGGAGGGACCTCATCATGGTACAATGCCATAGAGTCCACCCTTCAAAGCAGCCATTTTCTCCACAGGAGCTGATTTCTGTCAGCTGGAGATCAGTTGTAAAAGCGGGCGATCTCCAGGCCCCACCTGAAAGCTGGTAACCCTAGTTGACAACCCTACTTACAATCCTTGTCAGTGCAGAGACCCCACCACACCACTCCTCCAGGGAAGGCCAGGCAGACGCTGAGTGTCAGGTGATGGGATAGGCCTGGGAAGGGAGCTGCTGGGGAGGGTAGCCAATGGCAGTGGGCTCCGCTTGAGGGGCAGGCCTCTGGGCCAACGGGAGGAAGGAATGAGGTAATCAGGTGAGCAGGCAATGGGAAGTTCAAAAGAGAACTCCAAACAACAAACGGGAGTTGATGAGTGACCTGAAGATTGCCAGCTACTAGGCTACAATCTCCCAGTCGGGGAAGGGGGAACAGGGTGAAACAAACTCCCCCTCTGTCAGAGGCTTGTGGAGTATCCCCCTCCTCACCCCAATGCCATAGCTGAAGGGGGCGCAACACTGGGGGTGCAGTCTGAGTGTGACAAGGCCTTATTAACAAATTCCCCAGCCCCATTATACAAATCTACTCAGTCTACAATTCCCATCATTGAATGCAAGACTGTTGCAGTTTCTCCCCAGCTGCTATTACTGAGTTCTGAAGACCTTGGATGGTCTTAACTCAGTGGTCTGGAACCAAGAAACTAAAGATGCACAAGATTCTGACAATAGGATTCTCACTTCTGCTCTTGCTGGATGCCGGTAAGTCTCAAGGGGGGGATCAGAAACATTGCAGAAGGAACCTAGGGAAACAGAAGCCATTGGGAAGAACTTGATTCATGTGGAACAATCCCAAGGGAGCAATAAAAGGGCAACCAAAGATTAGCATGTGAAAACAGGAATGTTGTAACATTAATGGTGCAAAAATGGACAGTTGTGTCAGATAGCAAATGTTTGCTTTTGAAAAGGGGTTGCTTCCAGTCAACTGTATGCAATGGTTGCTGGTGAGCACTTGCTTCTTAGTTCAAAGTATGAAGCAAGCGGATTTACTCATGTGTGACGTTTTCCGCAGGGACAGTTCTCCCCGCGCCTGCACTTGTATTCCTCCGCTGCTTTCCCTAATTTCCACAGCTGTTTTTGCAGTTCCAGGTACAAAAAAATGCAGTTTGTCTCCTGTTGCTCTGCAGCATCAGACTTCCCTGTTTCCAGGAATTCCCATGGGCCGATTTCGCACTGGCCAGTTGCCTCTCTTTCTCTCCGGAATTTCCCCTCCCAGTTTCCTCCAGAGTATTTTCTTCATTTTCCCACTTGGAATCTCAGTCCTTTCAATATAGCGTGACGAAGGGTTTTCTCCACAAAAAATTAGAAACTCCCACAATGGGGCGGCCCTGATGAAAGGCGGGCGAGTGGGCGTGTTTTCATTCTGGGTTCTCCCCCGGAGCAAACAGGAAAATCCTCTAAAAACAGGATTTGTTTGCTCCAGGGAAACTCCGGTGCAGCAGGGCGATACTCCAGAGCAAAACATGAGCCCGGAGCAACTGGTGTGACATCGACCAGAAACTCCGGTGCAAGCATGAGAGCAAACCTGGGGCAAACGCTAGTGCGAAATCGGCCATGCTGTGCCGCAAGAGGGGGCAAAAAGCATTTTTGCTCCTGGGAGGGAGGAATCACCTGTGGAAACCAGGGAAAGCCGCAGATGAATAGAAGAGCAGGTGGGGGAAACCTGACACTGCGGAAAATGTCATTCTCATATACCTCTTTCTTAAATGCAGATAATGTGCAAAATAGCCCCAGTCACAACTCATAAGATAACCATAGTTTGATACAGTCTTCCTGTGATAAGCAATTCTGATAGAGCAGCTAAGGCACAGCTCACCCAGCTCCATGCACAAACTCCCACCAGTGGCCCCTTTTTAAAGTTGCGAAAGACGTGGGTCTTGCTCCTGTTTCTGTACTTTGGAGCGAGGCTGGAGTCAGCATACCTCAGGTGGGGCAGCTGCCAAGGTCCAGGGCTTCTGGTGGGGCCCTCTGCTGTCAACCCTCCCATGCCAGCCCCTTCTGGTTCACTTGCAAATGCTCCGCTACTCTTGGCCACAGTTGCATGTACTGCCCAGCACCATCAGGGAAAGGCCTGTGGGCAGTGCAGGTAACTGTGAACATCATCAGTGAGAGAGCTCGCAAACAGGCCATGGGGTGGATGCACAGGCAACCAGAGGGCACATGGTGAATGGGCAGAAAGGGAGGCACAAGCAGGGGACCTAGTGATGAGCGTGGGAGGGGCCCCAGGAACTCTCTGCACAGCCTCCCCCCCCCAATCTAGAACTGGCCCTGCTTTGGAGTTTCCCTCCAGTTTGAGCCAGCGTGGTGTAGTGGTTAAGAGCCGCGGGCTCAAATCTGGAGAACTGGGTTTGATTCCCCACTCCTCCTCCACTTGAAGCCAGCAGGGTGACCTTGGGCCAGTCACAGTTCTCTCAGAACTCTCTTAGCCCCACCTACCTCACAAGTGTTTGTTTTTGGGGGGGAGGAAGGGAAGGCGATTGTACATGGCTTTGAGACTCCTTCAGGTAGTGATGGGTAGGGTATAAAGCCAGTTCTTCAACAGAAGTTCATTGCCATCCTGAGTTTTGGTTCAAGTGCTGGGTTAGGATCTGACAGACTTAGGTTCCAGTCTCCACTCTGCCATGGAAGCTAGCTGGGTGACCTTGGACCAGTCACACACCTTCAACCTAACTTACCTCTGAGGGTTGTTGTGAGGATAAAATGGAGGAGAGAACAATATAAGCTGCCAGTTTGGTGTAGTGGTTAAGTGTGCAGACTCTAATCTGGGAGAGCCGGGTTTGATTCCCCACTCCCCCACTTGCAGCTGCTGGATGACCTTGTGCAAGCCATAGTTCTGTCAGAGCTGTTCTTGAAAGAGCAGTTCTCTCAGAGCTCTCTCAGCCCCACCTACCTCACAGGGTGTCTGTTGTGGGGAGGGGAAGGGAAAGGAGATTGTAAGTCGCTCCGAGTGAAGGGCAAGGTATAAATCCAATCTCTTCTCTTCTTCTTTGTGCCCCACTGAGGAGAAAGGCAGGGTATAAATGAAGTAAATAAATAAATATTATCCAAGCCAGTTAACTGTCTCTTAATTGACCTGAGGGAATATGGTGTGGAGTTGGGGTTTCTCCTCCCACGTGCAAAACAAAACAAACAAACACACCTGATCCTTGGACATGTAGTTCTAGAAAAGGACATTACAGATTTCTGAAGGGGTATACTTGAATAACTTGACTCCTTTTACGTTCTGTTCCTTCTATGTTCCTTCACCAAGATGAAGGCATATGGAAATTACCTTCTCCCACTTTTCCTGCTGGAAGATGACCTGACCTCCCTTAGAATGGACCTTTTCTTTTTCAGAGCTATCAGAAGGCAGAACAGAATATTTCACCAACTGCAGTTTCTTCCCACTGTGGTACAGGGACAGCCTAGGGCCTAATTCTATCTGGTCAAGGCATGAAGTCCAGTGTTATAAGAAAAGGACTCCAGTCAGGGTTTTTATGTACCTCTGACAATTGCTGTCCTTTCCCCTGCAAAAGTTTCTTACACGCCCACAAGATCAGCCCTGCATCACTAATTGTCCGTGTGCTGGTACTCCATGCCATTAATCTGTTTTGCTGGAAAACAGAGACTCTGATCTACCAAGAAATCATAGTGTTGATCTACTCCTACCTAGAATCCATGGTTAAGCCGAAGAGTTCACATTGCCAAGACCCTTCAGCCCAACAGTTATGGGTTTTTTATTCCTTTACTTTAATCCAGACTTTCTACAATTAGGTAACAGCTATTACCCGTCGTGTCTTTAGGGGCCCTTTTCTAAGTGCTTCATATGTTTCCTTTCCCAGCTGCCTCTTATTTATGCATTTATTGTCGTGACGTTCAAGCGGATAACACTTGTACTCATCCTGAACAAACTTGCAAACCAGGACTGTGGAAATATTGCTTCACTCGAAAAGTTATACGTGAGTCTAGAAGGAAGCAGGGTGTGTCCTGTCCCGTCCCTCCCCCCCCCCACTCTTTGATCAAAGAATAGTCAGTCTGTCAGCCCACTAGCCACAGTGAGTTCATACCAGCTTGCCTGGTGACAGCGGCTGTATGAGGAGCAGACATTCAAAGTCAGCCTTTGCTGTTACTGTATCTGCATGCCAAGATCGATTTCATCTGCTGAATGCTTCCCTGCGTGAGAGAAGGTGGCGTGGCGTAGCCCAGTCTCGTCAGATCTCGGAAGCTAAGCAGGATCAGTACTTGCATGGGAGACCACCAAGGAAGGTTCTTCAGAGGAAGGCAATGACAAACCACCTCTGCTACTCACTTGCTTTAAAAGCCCCTTCCTGGGGTTGCCATAACTTGGTTGCAACTTGAGGGCACATACATATGTACACAGATTTGCTTGGCAAGCACCCCCAACGCTGCTTGAGGCGGTAAAATCAGCCAGTGGGGGGCTGCAGGGAGCAAGATGATGCATACAGTTCTGCCAGGGCCACATAAACACAGGCAGTGGCCCAAAACTATGTCAAGTTTAAGAGGCCCCCTAATATGACCCCCGAAATTGGTAATCTGTAGTGTAACACTAAGGGCATTTTCCTGGGAGTAACTCATCGACTAGACTTGAGTAAGAGTCCAAGTAGGTCTGCTTAGGATTACTCTTCGTGAATTTTAGTAAAAGGTGTTTGTATTTAAAGGTCCCTTATAATCTGATGCCCTAAACTGTAGGGCTTGGTGGAAGACTGTTAGGGAAAGGTGCACAACCCAACACCAGTGCAACTCTTGCTTTCTGATGCTTACTCTGGAGGAAAAGTTGCATATGGAGACTGAGAAAGCAATCCTAAGCAGGTCTCCTCAGAATCTTACAGAAGTCTGTTCAGGGCGGGGGTCTTATTTCCACTTCTCAGTCACTGAGTGGGGGACTCTGAGATGCATTTTGTTCTCTTTCAATCTGCCTCTTCCAGGTGGTGGCATCACACTGGTGACCCGGGGCTGCAGTTTAGCGTGTCGTAATATTATGTCCAAAAACAAAGAAGAACAGATGTTGTGCTGTGAGAAAAACCTATGCAACAAACACAATGTCTGGAAAAAAAACAAAAAAGGTTAAAAGTCTTGCACAGTCTACTGGATTTCTACCACTCCTGGCCCTTGACCGGATATCTGAACCTGAACGACCACTATCAGGAAACACCTGACCTTCCACCAGTTCTGTTTTAACCAGCTGCGTCATAGTGATTAGTGAAATTTTGATGGATGATTCTCTCCACAGTGCTACTGGTTACGCTGATGTTGCTCTGCCATAGATTGTTTCATGAAAGGGATCCTCCCTAAAGGTAATCTTTATGTGTCTTCACAATTCTTTAAAAAATAAACTTTCTATACAGCTGAATCACTAAAGTGAAGGGTATTTATTTCCACACCAAACCTTAATGCCTCTGAGGTTTCCTTGATTATTCTGGATTAAATTAGACAAGATTTGGGGAGTACCTGGAGGTTTTGCAGGGTGGAACTTGAGGAGGGTGGGGTTTGGGGAGGGGAGGAATGGTGTATAATGTCATAGAGTCCATCTTCCATTTTCTCCAAGTGAACTGGTCTCTGTTACCTGGAAAGCAGCTCCCAGGAGATCTCCCACCATCACCTGGAGGCTGGCAATCCTGATGGTGCTCCCTAGTCGTTTTCCTAAGCCTCAGGCACATTAGAACCCAAGTCAGATTGGGAACCCTGGTGCAGATGGATTAAGACTCTCCCCAACACCATTTACCTGACCTAAAATGCTCCTGAAGAGCTGACAGTAGCTGCACTGGGCGAACATATAGGACCTGTATCATGGTAAGAGATGGGCATGAACCAAACCACAAAGCAAAATTTATGACAACTATTGCCGTTCCTTGTTTGCGAACCAAAGTTCATGATGGGTTTACCTTCACGAACTTGCCTGAACTTTTAAGACAGTTCATGGGGCTCATGAAGGTTCATGGCCAGAACAGAAAGCAGAGTTTTAAAGGGAGACCAAGTCCCTTTAAACCCCTGCTTTCTGCTCCAGCAGAAAGCTGCAAAAACAGCTGAGCAGCTGGGAATGCTCCCTGCCACTGAGCTGTTTTGGGCTTTCTTGTGTGATCTCTTTAAAATTTAAGGGGACCACACAAGACAGCCAGAAAATGGGGAGCAATCCATCTAGGGTTGGGGCTAGGCCCTGCTTCAACAGGGGAGACCCCCATCTGTCACCTGATGATCTGGGAAAGGCTGAGGACTCACCCATCCTCTTGAGGGTGCCCCCTGGACCTCCTTGTGGGAACTCACCCAGGAGGCTGGTGGAGAAGAGGCTGGAAGAGAAGGAAAGGCTAGTGGCAGAGAAGGGGCAGCTAGCTGAGGCAGTTGGTGGCAAGGCAGAGGAATCGACTATGGCAAGCCGCACAGAGGCAGCAGAGGAATATTAATTAAATTTTTAGAAAGAAAAGAAAATCAGGGGGTTCTCAAAAGCAAGTTGTTGGCCAATGTTCAGTTTGATGGGACTAAAGTCATGGAAGCTTCATTTAAATGACAGCTTCTTACTTCCACTGAGAAAGAAGTCAGTGTGGCAGGTGGAAGAGATTCAAGCAGGTGGGCCAAAGAGACTGTATAAGCCGCCATGCCCTGCCAACTGTACTCACTGTGGCAAACATGCCGAATGCATCAAAAGCCTGGAAACAGCAAATAGTTTTGAGATGGACAGTTATTATAGATCCATGCAAAATGTGCCTGGTAAATGTGCCTCTGGTGGTCTGACTAGTCAAGTACTTTAGATAACACTGATGGATGTCAAGGGAATCTGAGGGCACTTTCTATCCAAATATGCAGCTTCCATTCTCCACCACTAGTTGATCGCAGGACAGACAAGACAAGAGACAAGGTTTTTAGGGCTGTCCACTCACATCATTCACCCACACAATTCTTCTTAGGCAACACAGGAGACCTACCGAGTGCGCTTTCATTGCTGGCTATTTTACATGTTCGCTGCCAAGGTTCTAATAATAACCCTGCTGGATCCAGGATACATAAACTGAACAACCCAGCCAGTTCTTCTCATTGTTGAGGGTTGGAAGGTTGGGATTTGATTTCTCCCCAGCTGTTGCTATTTGGCTGTGAAGACTTTTAATTTCCTTTATCCTTAGAAGAATGAAACTTGAGATGTGTCAAGTTTTGGCAATAGGTTTCTTAGCCCTGCTTTTCTTTGACGCAGGTAAGTCTCCAGAGCAAGAAGAACAGACCTTTTTAGAGATAATCTATTAAGGATGCATGCAAAAAAAAAAGTCAAACAGATTCAGATATGGCTTTTTTATTTTTAAAAGTTGATTTGGGTCCTTTCATCTAGAATTAGAATTGGTTCTATCACAAGATCAATCTGATAGTTGTTTACATACAGTTTCAATGGGAACTGTTGTCCAGTTGGAATTTCCACTGCTCAATTGGGAAGAAATAGTTAGGGGTTGTTTACCATACCCAAGCCCCCCCCCCCCAACTGCAGACAGGATAGATAAAAGATCTCCATTTGGAGATTATTAAATTTCTCACTTACAGAATAGGAACAGGGAAGCATGAACTGATATGTTGTGATGTAAGTTCATTCTTCCTTCTTTCCTGGTATGTTTAAATGGCAGATGAGCCTATTTTAAAACAGAAATACAGCAGAAGGGAAAGAACCCTTGAATCCTCCATTCCTTACTGGCTGTGCTCTGGGGCTTTTTGTGTTGAGCCACCAGCCTGGCTGACTTCTAAGCAACAGAATATGGACAGGACAATATATGATGCTGCTAGCAGAGCACAGCAACTTTAACCCGGTAAAGTGAAAGGGAGTGGATTAGATACCAAAAGGAGTAAAATGTGCTCTCCTCATTGATTCCTATGTGGCTGCCTCCTTGCACCCCCCCACTTTGATTGGTCAGCTGCAGAGCTCAGCGTTCTGAGGTAAAAAATACAGTTACAGGAGACTACACAGAGCTAATGACAGTTGAGGAAATCAGGAATGGCCAACAACCACCTGTGAGGTGCAGTAATGCTGCTGGCCCAGCCTCTCTGATAGCTTCCAACAAACTCCTACCACTTCCTACACCTGACAGGGGGTTGTCTGTCAGGTGCAGCAGCAGTTGCAGGGTGCTTAAAGCCTACCCAAGCAGTAACGCCATAGTGATCCTGGTGGCCCCACCTCCACAGTGGCTTCTAATACTCCTCCCCCTCCTCCCATATTTTGTCAGTCTTTTAGGTGTTGAGCCATCTTGCTCTTTTCTGCTACTAAAGCATTAGACACTGTAATGATTGGCAGAAAAGAGAAATGCTTTCAAAGGTAGAAACACCTCTTGGGATGGTGTTGTTTGATGAGTAGGTCACCTAACTATTGTAGGTCAGCTAAAGCTATTGTGGAAAACATAAAAAGAGACAAAACAGACTATGGTCACTCATATCTGAAGGGCAGCTTTTTGTGAGTATTTGAATTTTGGGAAGGTTTTTAAGTAACATAATTTAAGCAGTTTTGGTTTGGATTCATTTTATGTAGTTGTTTAATTTCCTTTATTAGCCACAATTGAGACTTTGGGGGATCTTTGGGGCACAATCGTTTTGGAATAAATGTGTGTATAAAATGCCATCAAGTCGCAAACAACTTCTGGCAACCCCAGCTAGGGTTTTCCAAGGCAAGTAAGACGCAGAAGTGGCTCGCCATTGCCTTCCTCTGCAGAGTCTTCCTTAGCGGTTTCCCATCCAGGGACCTATCCTGCTTAGCTTCTCAGATCTGATGAGACCCAGCTATACCATGCCCCCTTCTCTCCTTTGAAATTAATACATAAAATCCATAGCGTAATATCTAGAATTCTTTTGTAACACGAGAAGTCCACAGATCAGCATCCCTTGTTCCCGTTTTGAATGTTCTGATGTCTTTTCTTTCCTTTTCGTTACATTTTCAACTACACATTATCAGTTTTGACTTTACCTAGCCATTGCTTAACATATCTGTTAATCTTACCCAGTTCAGGCTGCCATATGCTTGCGCTGCTACGATGTTGACTCCGAAAACATATGTAGGGGTAGAGAACGGACTTGCGAAACAGGAATCTGGAGATACTGCTTTACCCAGAAGGTTATTCGAGGTGAGTCCAGCAGGAAGTTATTTTTCATAGAGAGCAAAAAAAGGCTGTACTCCATGCCCACCTGTTCAAAAGATAGCTAGCTCATACGGGGAGACTTTGTCAGGCTTTTAGTGCCAAGGCTGTTGTGCCATCGACAACTGTACAACAAACACTACTTTGCTAAGTACATCTTTCCTTTTTGCCATCAAGTCAAGCTGATTTCTGGTGACCACTAGTGGGGCTTGAAGGCAAGGGATGTTCAGGGGTGGCTTGCCATCACCTGCCTCTGTGTCCTTGAAGGTCTCCCATCCAAATACTAGGCCAGGCCAGCCCTGGTCAGCTTCTAAGATCTGACAAGTTTGGGTTTGCTTGGGCTATCCAGGTCAGGGCCATTCACTAAGTAAATCTTGAGAGCCAGTGCACTGCAGTGGCTAGAGTGTTGGACAAGGATCTGGGAGAACTGGGTTCAAATCCCACTCTGCCATGGAAGCTTGCTGGGTGACCTTGGGCCACTCACACACCCTCAGTTTAGCCTATCTCACAGCGTGGTTGTTGTTTTTAGCATCTTTTGCTAGCCTAAGCTCATACTGAGCTTTAGCTTTCCTAACTCTCTCGCTACAAGCACTGGTTATTTGTTTATATTCATCCTTGGTTATAAGGCCCTCCTTCCATTTCCTAAATAAGTCTTTTTTATTTCTCAGATCTTTAGAAAGCTGTTTATGGAGTCACTTTGACTTCTTTAGGCTTCTCCCATTTTTCCTTCTCATAGGAATCATTTGTAATTGTGCCTTCAATATTTCACTTTTAAGAAACTCCCACCCATCTTGAAGTCCCTTCTCCTTAAGTATTTCTGACCATGGGATTCTACCCAGCATAATTTTAAGTGCCAAAATTTGCTTTCCTGAAGTCCAGCCTATATGTCTAACTACATACAGCTGTCCCCTTCCCCAAGACTGTAAATTCCAAAATTACACAGTCACTACGACCCAGGGTGCCCAACACTTTCACCTCATCAACCAGTTCTTCCCTGTTGGTGAGAATCAAGTCCAAGATAGCAGATCCCCTTGTTTCCCTCTCCACTTTCTGGAAAATGAAGTTGTCAGCAAGACAAGTCAGGAATTTATTGGACCTTTCATTTTTAGCAGAGTTGGACTTCCAGCAGATATCTGGGTAATTGAAATCTCCCGTGACTGTGTCTCCCACCACTGTGTCCCATCTCTTTGAGAACTGTCCTAGGAGCATCTCATCCACATCCTCTGCCTGGTTTGGCACTCTCTGTAGCAGACCCCCACCATAATATCACTATTATTTCTTACTCCTTTTATTTTTACCCAGAGACTCTCAACTGGACTTCCATGCTCAGATTCATGTATTTCCTCACAATTATAAACCTCCTTTAACAATAATGTGACTCCTCTGCCCTTCCTTATTTGTCTGTCCCTTTTAAATAAGTTGTATCCCTCAATCCTAATATTCCAGTTGTGAGTGTCATCATACCAAGTTTCAGTAATGCCTATTAGGTCATTGTCCCTTTCCTGTATTCGAACTTCAAGTTCCTCCTGCTCGTTTCCCATACTCAGCGCATTAGTGTAGAGACATCTGAATCCATGTTTTATGCACCCTGAGGTTTTTGTTTCTGTACTTACCAGAGAGAAAATATTACCTAGCATAAGTGCCACTCCCCACAAAACAAAAGAAGAAGAGGAGGAGGGGGAGGGGGAAGAGATTGGATTTATACTCAGCCCTTCACTCGGAGTCTCAGAGCGGTTTACAAGCTCCTTTCCCTTCCCCTCCCCACAACAAACACCCTGTGAGGTAGGTGGGGCTGAGAGAGCTCTGAGACAACTGTCCTTGAGAGAACAGCTGTGCCAGAACTATGGCTTGCCCAAGGTCACACCAGCAGGTGCAAGTGGAGGAGTGGGGAATCAAACCCAGTTCTCCCAGATTAGAGTCCGTGCACTTAACCACTACACCAAACTTATCAATACTTGAAAGAAGCTTATCAATACTTGACTAGGGACAACTTTATTTTTCACTTTCTTGCTCTCGTTTTCCAGATAATAAGATCAGGCGGGTGCGCCGGGGCTGTGCAGCTCGATGTGTTAATATACTGACCAAGAGACGAGTCGTACGTATGAACTGCTGTACTGAAACCTACTGTAACTATGAAAACATGTGGAAGACAAGCCCCCCTTGAGGCTTGTCTGGGACCAACCTTGCTTCTCTTCTCAGCACCAGGACAGAAAGTTTCTATCTTTGGGGATAATTGTGGTACAAACGTTTTCAAATGAATGAATAAATACAATCCACAGCATTTCTAGAGTTCTTTTTTACCTGGAGAAGTCCACATTTCGACATCCTCCTTTCCCATCTCAAAGTATTATATTGCCTTTCCTTCCCTTTGTATTCTCAACCTCAGGGCTTATTTTTTTGGAAAAAGCCCAGCAGGAACTCATTAGCATAATAGGCCACACCCAACAGCAGAAACTTATTAGCATATTAGGCCACACCCCTGACAGCGCAGCTTCCTCCCAGGATTGGCTTCCCCAGGTGCCCCACGGCTTGCAGGCACATGGGGAACCCGAGGAGGGGAGGCAGTTTAAACTGCCTTCCCTCCCTGGATCAGCTTGGCTTCCCCAGGCACCACATGGCTTGCAAGGCACCTGGGGAACCCAGGGGGGGAGGCTGTAGGCATGGCCACCTCGGAAGCCAGCCGGAACTCCGTTCCTGTGCATTCCTGCCCAAAAATAGCCCTGTGTAAAATTTATGACAAATGGGTAAAACCATCTTTATGTAAGGTCCAGGAGACTGAGTAATCTGTAATATATAATTTTTTGTGGTTAGGATTTGCTTGAATATATTTATGCTCTGTTTGTCCCACTGAACTATGTTCATATACAGTTATGTATAGCATGTCTATTATAATGATCTGTATGATTGAGATGTATTATATAAAAGTTAATTAAAAATAGAAAACCAGTCGGTTCTCAAGCTAGTTGCTGGCCAGTGTTCAGTTTGATGGAACTGAAGTCATGGAAGCTTTGTTTAAATGGCAGTTTATTACTTCCACTGAGAAAGAAGTCAGCGTGGCAGGTGGAAAAGATTCAAGCAGGTGGGCCAAAGAGACTGGATTGGCCACCATGCTCTGCCAAACACTCACTTTGGAAAACATGCCAAATGCATCAAACGCCTGGAAATATCAAATAGTTTTGAGATGGACGCTTATTACAGATCCATTCGAAATGTGCCTCTGGTGGTTGGACTAGTCAAGTACTTTAGATAGCACGGATGGATGTCAAGAGAATCTGAGGACACTTTCTATCCAAATATAATGCTTCCATTCTCCACCACGAGTTGATTGCAGAAGGACAGACAAGGGACAAATCTTTTTGGGCTGTCCACTGACATGGTTCACCCATGCCATTCTTCTTAGGGAACACAAGAGACCTACCGAGTGCACTTTCATTGCTGCCTATTTTGCATGTTCACTGCCAAGGTTCTAATAATAAACCCACTGGATCCAGGATACATAATTTGAACAACCCAGCCTGTTCTTCTCATTGTTGAGGGTTAGGAAGGTTGGAATTTGCTTTCTAGTCATGATACTTTATTAATACGGTTCGTGACCAGCACAAAATCAATTACAGCAAGGTACGTAAGTATTGTAAATTTTAACAAATATATAGTATTAAAATTACTGAATGGCCTATGCCACTAGCTGCTGCTATTTGGCTTTCAGGACTTTTAATTAACTTTATTCTTACAAGGATGAAACTTAAGATATATCACATTTTGGCAATTTGGGGTACAGATGTTTTTAAAAGAATGTGTAAGGTTAGGAACCAAAAGGTTAAGCTACTAGAAAATAAAATAAAATGCAAATATTTATTGTATATATCATTTGCATTTTATTTTATTTTCTAGTAGCTCAGCATTTTAGTTCCTAACTTGATTTTCAGATTGGGTCCCCCCCTCCTGTTGTCTTTCTCTAGAATGGGTTAGGGTTATGGCTAACCTCAGGTTAGGTTAGAGTTAAGGTCTGGATTCAGGTTCAGGTTTGGGTTAGGGATAGGATAGGGTTAGGGTTAGAGTTAGGGTAAGGGTTACAATAGGATTAGGGTTCGATTTTGGGTTAGGGTTAGATTTAGGTTTAAAGTTAGCTTAGGGTTAAGTTAGGGTTAACATAGGGTTACAGTTAGTTTAGGGTTAGGCTAAGAGTAAAAACGGGGGTTGGGGTTATGCTTAGGTTTAGGGTAAGATTAGGGTAGGGTTAGGGTTAGGGATTGAGTTAAATTTAGGGTTCAGTTTAAGGTATGATTTCTAGTTAGGATTAGGGTAGGGTTATGCTTAGGGTTAGGATAGGTTTAGGGTTTAGGTTTGGGTTATGAAAATAGATTTATTTTTTTTAGGAAAATAGATTTTTATTTTAGAAAACCTTTCCACATACAAATCAAAACAAACAAATCAGACAAACTATTAACCATTTTTCAACAATCATTAACAAGTAAACAGTTTAACAATATAACAATACAGCAATATAGCCTTATAAACTTTCAAAAATACATAAATACATAAAAGTATAACCAAATTAAGTTAAATTAGGATAGAGAGGGTTAGGTTAAGTGTTAGGGTTAGTGTTAGGTTAGGGTTAAAGTTAGGTTAAAGTTTATTAGGGTTAGGGTTATTAGGGTTAGGATTAGTGTTAAAGTTAAAGGTTAGGGTTAGTGGTTAGGGTTTGGGGTTAGAGGTTAGGGTTAGGTTTATTAGGGTTATGGTTATTAATGTTAGGGTTAGGATTAGGATTTTTGGGGTTAGGGTTATGGGTTATTGTTAGGGTTAGGGATTAGGGTTATGGGTTATTGTTAAGGTTAGGTTTAGGGTTAATGGTAGGGTTAGGTTTAAGGTTTGGGTTAGGGGTTAGGTTTTGGGGATAGGTTTGGAGGTTACAGTTAGGGATTAGTGTTAGGGTTAGGGTCAGGGTTGTTAGGGTTAGGATTTGGGGATAGGGCTATTAGGGTAAAGGTAACGGTTAGGGTTATTAGGGTTAGGGTAGGTTTAGGGTTATGGTTTTCAGGGTTAGGGTTATTAGGGTTATTATGGTTAGGGATAGGGTTAGGGTTATTATGGTTAGGGTTTGGGTTATTAGGGCTAGGGTTATTAGGGTTAGGGTTAGGATTCTTAGGTTTAGATTTAGGCTTATTGTTTGGGTTTGGGTTTAGGTTATGTTTAGGGTTAGGGTTAGAGATAAAACTCGGGTTAGGGTTCAGTTTAGAGTTTGGTAAGGGATAGCTTTAGGGTTAAGGTTAGGGTTAGGCTTGGGTTATGGGTAGGGTTACTGTTAGGTTTAGGGTTAGGTTCAGGTAAGCTGCTGCTGCTGCTGCTTCATCGTCATAATCTTCTTCTTCTCTCCTTCTGTGTTTTTAATTCTGACTTTGTCAGCAAGTTGCTTACCTAGGCATTTCTTAATATTTTGATTACTCTTACCCAGCTGAGGCTCACACATGCTTTTACTGCCAAAGTGTTGACCAACAACATATGTAAACATAATGAATGTGGACATTGGATTGGATATAACATTAAATTCTCACAAAACTCAAGCAAAGGATCACAGCAGTTGCTTCTGCTATCAAACTTAGGGCCAAACTACAAATTAGTTTCTAAAGAGTTGGGTCTGGGTTCCCTGGACCCAATTCATGTTCCTCACAGTCACATAGCAGCTGCAGGGAGTGGCTTCTTTAAAAAGTGAGCCAAAACAGGCTCAGAAAGGTGCCAAGAGGGGAAGATGGGCTCCTGCCTGTCCCCCAAAACCATTTATGAAAATTGCACCAGTAGAAGTTATGTCCCTGATTTTGCTGTTCCTTGTGGAGTATCTGTGCATCTGGAGCAGCAAAACTGGGGCAATAACTCTCCTCCCTAGTGTTGCAAAAAAAAAACCCTGTGCACCAGCAGGGGTGGGGGTAGGGCTGTCAGATCCATGTTGGGAAGCTCCTGTGGATTTAGGGATGGAGCCTAGAGAAGACAGGGACCTCAGCTGGCCATACAGACTGCCCTCCAGAGCATCCAAGTCTTCCAGAGGAACTGATCTCTGTAGTCCGAAGATGAGCTATAATTCTGGGGGATTCCTAAATCCCACCTGGAAACTGGCAACCTTATGTCCTTTCCTTACACTGAATAAGACAGGGCAGTATGGTCTACTCAGGCTAGCAGTGGCTCTCCAGGGTCTCAGGAAGAGGTTCTCCCTGGTCTTTTTATTTACTTATTTATTTATTTATTGGATTTTTATCCCGCCCTCCCCACCGGAGATTGAACCTGGGACCTTCTGCATGCAAAGCAGATGCTCTGCCACTAAGCCCTGGCCTTTTCATATTCTTTGGTTTAATTGATTTCAAAGGGAAGGTCATTTCCACCTGTACATCCCTTGTAGATGGGCATCATGGCCAAGAATTGGACTCCTCACCCAAGGAAATATTCTGGTTCTCTAATCCCACACAGTTCTTCTTCAAGAACACAACCTGCCAAAACGCACATTAATTTGTGAATGTTTTACATGGCCACTGCCAGGGCTTTAATATTAATCCTCCTGCACCCACCGACAAAATTTAACAAACCCCGCCTGTTCTTCTACTTAACAGTAGGAAGATTGCTTCTCACCACCCAGTGCTGTTTGTCTCTGAGGACTTTTGATAACATTTATCCTGCATTTTAGAAGAATGACACTTCAGATGTTCCTGATTTGGTCAACAGGATTCTCAGTCCTGCTTTTCTTTGATGCAGGTAGGTCTCCCAAATCAAAAAGAGCAACACATTTTTGAGGGAATCTATTAAGGCCAGGGTATGGTATTTTGTCATTTTAAAAGTTGATTTGGGTTCAAGAGCTGCATCCATCCATTACAAGAGGAAATACTCTCTCAGCGGTAATGTCACCACTCAGTTGTGAGGAAATTGCCAGAGTTTGTTTCCCTCACCAAAAGTTCCCCTGCTTTCCAAACTGCAGACACTTAGGAGAAAAGAGCTATAAATGGCTGTGCTCCAGGGCTTCCAGTGTTGAGCTATCACCCTGGCTGATTTCCAGTAGGAGAAAGTTAGTTAGGTAAAGTGAAGGGGAGGAGGGTTGTCAGGTCCCTCCTGGCCACCAGCAGGGGATGGGGGCAGCTCCAGGTTGGGAAACTCCTGGAGACTTGGGGATGGAGCCTGCAGAGGACAGGGACCTCAGTGGGTTACAATGGTATAGAGCCCACCCTCCAAAGAATCCATTTTCTCCAGGGGAACTGTAGATGAGGTGTAATTCTGGGAGATCCCCAGGTCCCACCTGGAGGCTGGCATCCCTATTCAGAACCTCCACCCCCCAGTTGCTTTTAAATAAAGTAAAGAAATCCAGGCAATCTCATTTCCTGCTCTTTCTCAAGTTGATCAGATCTTTCACTGCCCTGATATCTTGTATGATTCCTAAGGGTGTGTGTGTGTGTGTGTGTGTTTATACATGTCCTTTTATGAGAGGCAGTCATATCGGGCTTGCCAAGCTCTAGGTGGGACCTAAAGTTCTCCTAGAATTACAGCTGATTTCCAGACTACCTAGATCAGTTTCCCTGGAGGAGCTGGGGGACTCTATTGCATCACATTCCCACTGAACTCCTTGCCCTCCCCAAACTCTGCCCTCAACAGGCACTACCCCCCAAATCACCAAGAATTTCCTAACCCATAGCTGGCAAAGTCTTATGCCTCTGTTCCCCCCACCAATGCTTCAGAGCAGGGCTGCTAGACTTTCACTGTGGAGGAGCAGGATCTCAGGCAGCAGTCTTTCACATCACCTACTACCTGGTCCTTTTAACTGGGGATGCCGGGGATTGAACCTGGGACCTTCTGCATACAAAGCAGAGGCTCTTCTATTGAGCTACAGCCCCTCCACAGTCCCTCTTCAGATTCAGGAATGAATCTCATTTATTATCCTGTTTATCTTGTCATCACCAATTTGAAGCTATAAGCAAATGATAATTCCCCACTTTTCCTGCTATGGAGAGGACCCGTCTCTCATGCCTCCCTTGCTATATTTTGTAGGTTTTATTTGATTTGTTTTAATGTAATGATTTAATCTTGATGCTGCCACCTCGGAGGTGGATTATACATGTTTAGAAATGAATAAGTCAAATGAACAAAACTGAAGGCATTTCTAGACCTGATGTTTAGCTGGAGAAGAACGCATCTCAGTATCCTTGGTCAAGGCTCATGGGACATTGTCTTTGCTTCACTTCACTTTCTCACCCTTTCTTGCTAATTCTGCTTTCAGAATGTAACCCAGGTCCAATTCACCCCTGTCGCTACTGCCGGAAAGTTGGCCGAGATAACAAATGTTTACGTAAAGAAGGTTTTTGTGACATGAAAAATGACTATTGCTTTTCTAAGAAATTTATTAAAGGTGAGTCCCGAAGGAAGCTACATTTCTCAGAGAGCATGAAATTATCGATTGGTTGATTTAAGTATTTGTGCACTGCTTTTCTCCCAAAATGGTCCCAAAATGGCTTCCAACACCCAAACAAAAATACAATACAAATAAACTAACAAAACAGCCTGCTGTGTCTGGCTTCCATAGCTGCTTAATCCAAAGGCATCAACCAAGAACTATAGGCCAAGCGCAAGAGGACAATGAGTCCTTTGGGTCCAGCCCTTAAACTTGTGCCCAAGGGCTCCCAAGCCCCCAATGGGGCAGGAGTTCTCCCTCACCAGGTCCCTTGGTCATGTCCAGGTTGCTCTAGGAATCACCAGGAATATTATGGTAAGAACTTCCTGAAAGTAGAGGAGGCATTAGATTTCTTTTTAGTTTTTCTCCTGGCATGCTGCCCCCTTCCCCACAAACACACACAACTTTCCCGTTGGTTGCCAGGCTCTGGCAACTCTACTATCCACGCCCTGAAACGGGAAAGGAAAAGCCAATTCTCTGCAAAGTATTAGAGTTGACTAAGAAGTTCTTTCCCTCCCTGCTAGAGAGTCTCTCTGTCTACATCCAGGGTTTTCCCTGGCAGTGATGTAATCCCATCAAGGTGATGGCACCTTTCCATGTTCTCCCCCAACCCCCAAGACTGAGTGGCGAACCTAGCTGCTGTACACCAGGGCAGTGGAAGAAAAATGCAGGAAAACTTGCTGTCTATCTGACAGCAAACCTGCAAATGACCCCATCATGTCAGAGCGATGCTCTAGAATTCCACTGAAAAATAAATGGGTCATATTTATTTTCCATTTTAGCTGAACAAGGATTTTATACTGAGTTGGAAACTGGCAAACTACTTCAGTGGAGCCATCTTAGTGGTGGGTAGCCATAGAATTTCAGTGGAATTATAGAGCTTTGCCCCAAAGTGACAGTGTCACTTCTGGGGTTTGAACCTTTCCAAAGCCCCTGCTAGTTGCCAGTGCTTAGCTGGCAATATTATTGGCAGTGGCTCTCCAGAGTCTTAGGTAAGGGTCTTTTACTTCATCTGCTGCTTGATTCTTTTAACTGGCATTGCTAGGGACTGTGCCTGGGACATTCTTCATGCAAAGCAGATGCTCTGTTGATGAGCCATGGCACCTATTCAATCTTGTGCAGTCTCGTGGTTCAGTCTTGGAACTTCTAATTACTTTTCCAGTCCACTATATACAGTTCTCCTCCTGCTTCTGCCTACATGCTTGGGGAAGAGTGGGCACTGGGTACAGTAGTATGAATACGAGATATGCCTGGAAGGCACTGATCTATCATCTGCAAGACTAACAGGCCAAGTGTGGAGGCATCAGGTGAAGGTGGAAAGGGTCTTACTGCCCCTACAGCAACACCTGTGTCACTTTATTGCCCACATAGGCACATTAGTAGCCTTGGTGACTAAGTCCTTTGGAGCTAGTAACTTCAAGATGTCCATTCCAACCACAAAGGACTTTTTCTGGGGGGGATGACAGTATGGATGTCACTGATGGGTGACTACCCAGAAATGACATCACAGCATCAGCAACGCTCTAGGAATGTCCCTAATCTCTATGACAGTTACCATAGAGATTGGGGGGATTCCTAGAGTGTTGTGGGAACTGTGACATAATCACCCAGAAGTGACATCACAGTATCCTCAATGTTCCTCCCTCCCCAGGCTCTACCCTCCCCCAAACTCCCAGGATTTGCAGGAGCATTCCTGGCAATAGACTCAGTGTATGGGCTAAGAACCCTTCCTGCATTACTATATGCCACTTGCAAAGGCAAGTACTTTCCTTTATGCTTTGAAATTGATTTAAATAATCAAACCATAGCTACAATGATACTCACTCATATCAGTGCTAGTACCAGAAACTATTTTAAGACATCTTCAGACTGAGACACCTCAAAGAGACTACAGGGCCACGAAAGCATCTGTGGAATGTGAAGCAAAAGCATGAGGCACATCAGGGAAATTCCTTAAAGCAGTAAAAGCAACTGATTCAAACTGGAGGCCTTGACCACCAAACATTCAGCCCCCTTGAAGAAAGATCATAGAAGAACAGGGGTGGGATCCTATGACAAATGTCTCCATTGCTCCTTCTTAATGTGCAGTCTAAAACAGATCCAGGTGGGATATAATCTTACCAATCACTGAGCTGGGGAACTTCAGTTGTCTCTTCCTTGGTCTTCCTTTCCAGGAGGCGAAGACAAGTGGGTGGTACGGGGCTGCACCAGACGATGCAATAGCATAAAGACCAAGACGTGGAGAATATACACAGTGTGCTGTAGGGAAGACCTCTGCAACCAACACAACATGTGGGCTATTCACCCGAAAAAGCAGAGAATGGGTTTGTGAGATGGGTGGGATTTATGCAACCTCTGGCTTTGGACCAAATAAAGTTACCCCTACTTGAAAAGAAAAAGTGTTCTGTTAAGTCCCTTTGAACCAGCCCGATAACAGCAACCAATGAAATGTGGCTAATTTATATTATTTGCATTATTTATAGTCTGCCTTTCTCACTGAGACTCAAGGCAGACTACACAGAGTAAATCAGTGCAAGCAATATGATGAGCAGTGCAAGCAATATGATGAGAGTAGGAGTGGGCACGAACCAGAAAAATGGAGGTTTGTTGGAGGTTCGTGGTTTGGAATTTTCACAAACCACAAACCTCCAATGAACTCCTCCATTGCACGAACCAGTTCCTGGTTTGGGGAGTTCGGCTCACCCAGAAGTGAGCTCCAAAGGCATTTGGAGATGGCGCCTGGGAAGGAGAGGAACCTCAGTGGAGTACAATGCCACAGAGTCCACCCTCCAAAGCATCCATTTTCTCCAGGGGAACTGATCTCTGTAATCTGGAGATGACCTGTAATTCTGGTGGGTTTCCCAGATTCCACCTGGAGGCTGGCATCCCTACTGTGGCATTTTGTGCCTACTGAAGTCTCTTCAAGGACAGACCCACACAGAGTGCCTTCAATAGTCTAGTCTTGGTGTCCCTGTGGCATGAACTCAGGTAGCCAGATCAGCTGAGTTAAAGCAGCGTGCAATTTTCCAGGTGACATGAAACTGGAAGAAAGCTGGGTTTTTTTGATTACCTGTTCCTGAGGCAATAACAGCTCAGCTCAGAACTAGGAGTCAGTAGATGCTGAGATACTTTAAATAATTGGGATGACCGGGGGGGTTATTCCCCAATATTTTGGGGTGTTTTTTTTCAGATTTCATATTTTTCTGTAAACCTGGGACTTTGTAGAAAGATCTATCTCATCTGTTCACGGCTCCAGTGTCTGGGGTTAAATATTTACAGGTTTAGCCACAGTGAGAATTCAGATATCTCAGTCTGTGAAGAGAAATTAAAGTGACATCCCTGTTAACTCTTGGTTGTTCGGTTGTCTGTGTGGGAGATATGGAGTTGGATTCCCTGAAGGGGGAGTAGCCCCTGTCCCTGTGTGTTTTCACTACTCTAAATAACTGATTTGCTCTTTCCTTTCCATGAACATTCAATATTTGTAACTGAGTTATTTTTTTGTTAGTTATTGTGATTCTTTACTGTGCATGTATAAAGGTAAAATGGTTAAGTATGACTGTCAAATAGATTAATATATTGTCAAACTGAATTGTTATGTTACATGCTATACCAAAAAAATGCTTAACATTTGAAGTAATTAACATCCAAATGGTGCCTGTGGTTAAAGTCAGGTATTCTAACTGGATTTCTTTTACAGAATAATTTTTTTTTTGGTCCAACAAAATGTATTTTTTAAAATATCATTATAGGAGAAAAATGTGACCAAATGCTGTTTCTGGGATTAGCTCATAGTGTGGGCAGCAACAGGGTCCCTAGGAAACAATATTGTAAGAGCAGTGAGTGACTGGATTTGCCAGTGGAGAGAGCAGGGGTGGGCCCCTAGGGGGTGGGGGTGGGGTTTTCTGCATATGTGTGTTACACTGGGTTGACAGGTCCCTCCTGGCCACCAGCAAGGGATGGGGGGCCATAGGGTTGCCAGTTGGGAAATTCCTGGAGATTTGGAGATGGAGCCTGGGGAGGAGAGGGACCTCTGTGGAGTGCAATGCCATATAGTCCACCCTCCAAAGCATCCATTTTCTCCAGGGGAGCTGATCTCTGTAGTCTGGAGTTGTAATTCCAGGAGATCCCCAGGTCGCACCTGGAGGCTGGCATCCCCATGTGTTAGTGTTAGCAGTTAATGAGAGGGAAAAGGAGGGGGGAATTTCAAAAATGCCTCCAAAATTAACAAAGTTTTCACTGGGAGCCTACCAACGCTCCCTCTAAGCTGTGGAGTTTTTGTGAGCTAAAATTCTACTTTGTGAGCTACTGGCATTAAAGTTGTGAGCGAGCAATTTGGCCACAGCATAAATTTGTTTGCTCTGGAGCCATCTTTCCTGATCTAAGACAAAAATGTGTAAGACAGAAGCTAAAAAACTGTAAGCTAGCTCACACTAACTCAGGTTAGAGGGAACATTGGTGCCTACGGTTTAGCAAGCTTGACACCGGGTGAACAAGAGCGGACCCAGTGCAGTAGGCTCACCTTATGTGCGAAAGCCAGAGGTACACAGAGCAAAATGTCTATGGAAGGTCTTATTTGGAAGGCAGATTTGTATGGGAATGGGGTCATCTTTCAAATACCCTGGTCCAAAAACCCTTTAATACTAGAAGGCTGAGAGCCAACCAGTCTTTTGAACTGTCCCCAAAAACACATTGGCAGCCTGTGTGGAGCTTCAACAACCGGGACAATCTCTTCTGTATCAGTAGTCCCCAGCTGGCTATATTATTAAGGCACAACAACTTGAGTCTTCTTTAGATTAAGCCTCCCTTTATTAGAGATGAATCAGTATCTCCACCAGCATCAGCCAGGGACACTGATGTAGGACTAGAAAAAGAATACAAGCATGTGATAATACATCAGTTTTTACAGTTTTGCTAGAGAACGGCAGGAGGAGGTCTTTGATGTCTGAATGCTGGAGAGGCTTGCATGCCAGACATCTGCACTGGTGCTGAGCTGATGTGGGTTTTAATCTGTCTCATTGCACAAGTCACTATTACAGCACGTTACTTTGACAGTGCCAAGAAGTTCATCGAAATAGGTTTTCCCACATTCACGAGTGCTCCTGGTGCACCCTTGTCTGAGCTCTTCTTCTGCAAAAAGAGACCAAACGGAACATGTCGGTGTGCAGCTCTGGATCCCACCACCCATCAATATGCCCAGAATCACCAGGGACCGAAAGAAAGCTACGGAAAAAGAAGGGTGCAAAAGAAGGAGGGAACAGAAGCAAAGCTTAAGTTCCACATCGTGGTTCCTTCAGCCCATTCACAACAGCCCTGTGAGGGAATATTTTCTTATGTCTCATCCTGCCTACCAGAAAAGATCTTCATCCTAGACCAGATTTTGTTTGCCCCCTGCCCATGCAAATGCAGTTGGTAGCAAGCATAAACAGGGCTTTTATCAGTTATGGGTCCTGTGCTGTCCACCTGACCCGGTGACCAGTGCTCCCTCTAAGCTGAGTGAGTGTGAGCTAGCTCACAGTATTTTAGCCTCCGGCTCACACATTTTTGTTTTAGCTCGGAAAAGAGGGCTCCAGAGCAAACTAATTTATGCAGTAGCCAAATCTCTCGCTCACAGCTTTAATGCTAGTAGTTCACAAAGTAAAATTTTTGCTCACAAGACTCCAGAACTTAGAGGGAGCATTTCTGGTGGCTATCTTTCTAGACTTCCGGTGCCAGCTTAAGGTATTTTTATTCCCACAGGCTTTGGGTTTTTTTTTAATGAAATAACTTTAATATTATTATTTATTAAAGAATTCATATAATAAATATAATATCATAATATAGAACAGATGGGAGGTAATTTCAATAGAGTGGTTTATTTGGAACTCGAAGACTTTGAGCCTAAATTCTTGCTTTGAAACCAGTAAAAGTGATGAGTTAATAATTATCCCAGCATTTGTAGCATACCCTGGTGGACTTGGTGAATTAATTTGCATATTTGTAATGTAAAAACTAATGATTAGAGATGATTTCTGGTGGTAAAAGGAATCATGCAATCTCAAAAAAAGCGAGTAACTGACCCTCTGACAATAATCATATAAAAGACAACATATCTGAAATTATGCTTTTGTTTAAGGGGGTTGTTTTTTTTCCTGACAGAGGTTTAGTGGCCTTGACTATTTTAGACTGGTGTTACCTTTTTTTCATGGCCTAGCCTGCTTTCACATGGGGATGATTCCCAGGTAGTCCTCACAGCTGCTGCAAATGCAAAAGCTGGCAGCAACAGAGTATTCATGCAGAAGTTTCCCCTGTACTTTTCTTGCCCTTTGAAGCTGACATTTTCCCTACCACCACTGGAGGAGGGTTTAAAAAACAAATTAGCAGGGGTCCGTTGGAGCGGGAGCGCACAGGAGCGCAGCTCCGGGAGTGAGGAGCCCAGGGGGTGGGCACATCACCAAGCCCCACCCCCTCCTCGGCTTCCCTGAGCAGTGCAGAGGCGCAGCGCCCCGGGGAAAGCCCTGCTAGGGTCTTTATTGTTTTTAATGTTTTGTTTTAATATTGATAATTTTATCATTGTTCCTTTTATGACTGTGTGCTGCTTTTCCAGAGACTTGCTCAAGGTGGCATATAAATTTTCTAAGTATACCATTTTTTATCTGGGCACATGGCACATAAGTACTGGAGAAATTTCACCAACCCTTCAGCAGCTTCCACCCCATCAGTTTGGTGTAGTGGTCAGGAGTTGTACTCTAATCTGGGACAACCGGGTTTGATTCCCCACTCCTCCACATGCAGCTGCTGGTGTGACCTTGGGCCAGTCACAAGTTCTCTCAGAGCTGTTCTCTCATGAGCAGTTCTCAAAAGACCTCTCTCAGCCCCACCTGCCCCACAAGGTGTCTTGTTGTGGGGAGGGGAAGGGGAAGGGATGGGTGGTGCACATGTCCTGGGTATCTCAAGTCTACTTGAAACCTGGTGGTTTCAAGGGAGCAGGAAGAGAATGAGGGTGTGTTCTTTATGCTTATTTTTATTGCACAAAGTATTGGATGGGGAAGGGAATGGAGGAAGAGCAGGTCAGTTTCACTCACCTGTAGAGTGGAGCCTGAGGGGTGGGTGTTGCCTTCTGACACACTTCCGGTATGTTAGGGGGTGTGACATATGCAAATGAGTTATGCTAATGAGTTATGCTAATGAGCTCCTGCACCTCTTTTTCTACGAAATGACCCCTGGAAATTAGTCACAGTTATATCAGTATAGCATTAAACCTGATAACAGTCTATTGCATCCATGTACTAGTTCCAGCTTCTTAAAAAAAAATCTCTAGCCCTTTTTACTGCAGTGTTATGAGAACAAATGTGCAGCCAGTAGTTTCCCCCTTATAACTCCGCAGCTAAGGGGCCAGAGGTTTTTTTAAAATGAAAGTTGGAACTGGTATGCTGTTGCAATATATCTTTTTAATTCTATAACAATATAATTTATTAGTGAGTTTTTAAAAGCCCTCAGTGGGGGAAGGGAAATGGTCACTACAGACATGGAGGTGAGGGTAAGGGACCTGAAAACTGTGCACTTTCCCATCCACATGGTATCCAAAGGCACATTGACTGCAATCTTTAAAAATAATAATAACCCATATCAAACCAGGTTTGAGAAAGACCACGACAAAGCAAGGAAACAGGGTGAATAGAGGATGATGTCATGTGGATTGTTCCCCCGAACAGTGATGTACTAGGGAAGCCAAGGCAGAGCGAAACATCTGTAGGGAAACAGCCCTGTATATTATAACTTAGCATTCTATTTGGCATCCCCAGTTTATAATTTCCTGCTTATCTGGGGTTTTAATTTTTATTTCTTTGAGTGCAGAGTTGTTGTTTTGCTTTTTCTGCTTGTTCCAGCCATTTTTATGGGTTATTGTTTGCTGATTGGGGGCAGCTTTATGACTGGTTGGTAGTCTTAGTGTTGATTATTTGTAATTGTTGGTTGGTTGATTAGGGTTTATATTATGGTTTATATTACATGATTATATTAGGATATATTATATTAGGTTGTTGCTGTTGGGGCGGGGCTTCCCCCCATTGGCCAGCTGGCCAATGGTGGGCAGGAACCCACAAAATTGAGGGATTCCCTGCTCCCACCTGGATGCTGGCAATCCTAATCTCTGCTCTACTATGGAAGTTCATGGGTAGCTTGGGTCCACTCATAGATTCTCAGTGTGACCTACCCCACAGGGTTTTTGTGAGGATAAAATGGAGGAACAATGAAAGCTACTTTGGGTCCCCATTGTAGAGAAAGGTGGGGTATAAATAAGTAAAACATAAATATAGATGAAGATGGGAGCCAGCTAAAAGGTAGATTGGCTAGGGGGTGGGAAGGAGAAAAGGAGGCAGGGAAAAGGGAGAGGATTGGGGGGCTTTCAAGGAAGAGAAAGAGAAAATAGTGGGGAGAGTTAGTCCTTGCGGTTCCCCCGCTTGTTTCCTTGTGTTTTACATTGTTAAGGAACTGGTAGTTTGTGGACTTGTCCTGAGATCACATGATCCTATTTAGTTCTAGCACAAGGCTTAGAAGATGGTCTACAAGAGTTTTAGTTCCCATACATAAGGAAATCGTTTTAAACTATTTCTTTATCTGCATACTAAGAAAAGATCCCAGAGCAGGGTTCCCAACACTGCCCAAGTGAATACTGGGTGATTTGGAGGGGCAGTGCTTGGGGAGGATGTGATGTTGCTTCTGAGCGACACTGCAGGAATCTATATACTAATAGCCAAGTTGCCCCCCTCCGTGTGGATATCTAAATCCGCATGGAGGGGGCACTTGGGGGACAGGGAGATTTTTCTGCACACTTGGAGGACTCCCCAGGTGTGCAGAAAAATCCTAAAACTTAAAACAAAACTTTTGTGGGATATTTAAATCCCCCCAAAAGTTAAAGAGCATCCCCTGTGCATGTGTAGGGAACTCTGCAGCAGCCTGGTGTCTGAGAGGCACTGAGGCCTTACTGTCAGTGCCAGGGTGGTGGGAAAGGGAAACTGGCACCCCAGCGGCTGAGAGTCACTTGGCCTCCACACTGGTGCCGGGGGGGGGGGGAATGGTGGCCCGGCAGCTGAGAGCCACTCAGGCCTCCACGCTGGTGCCAGGGAAGGAATTGGCAGGCCTGGCAGCTGAGAGCCACTCAGGCCTCGCCAGTGCCCATGGTGGGGAGAAAAGCGGCAGACCTGGCAGTGGAGAGCTGCGTAAACCTTGCTGGTGCTTGGGGGGGGGGGTGGAATTGGCAGGCCTGGTGGCTAGAAGCCTCAGGCCTCACCATCGGTGCAGGGGGGAGAAGGATTGGCGGACCCAGGCCTCACCATGGGTGCCGGGGTAAGGTGGGGGAGAAGACTCACCTGCGGCTGCTTCCTTTGCTGTGTGGAACTCCTTCTCCCCACCATGTGTATCACGGGTCTCGCCTCTTGTTTCACCTAATCTCTATGGTAAAGACTAGAGGAAATTCTTAGAGTAGCTCTAAGAAAGCCTTTTTTCCCTCCTGCTCCTCAATTTCTTCAGAGTGGAAGATTTGGACTGGGCGTAGGAAATTCCCCACTGGGCCAGGGCGTTTAGGAAGCTTGTCCCATTACAACCTATTGTACAGTTGCAGAACCAGAAAATAAAGAGGAAAATAAATGGGCATGAGCAGGGCTCCGTTGGGGCCGGAGCGAGGCGGAGCACCGCTCCGCCAGTGAAGATGCTGGGGGGCGGTCACATTACAAACCCCGCCCCCAGCTGGGCCGCCGCTGGGTCAGACCCCCTCCCACCCCCCCGCTCAATGTACCCGAGCCGGCGGCAGGCCGCCGGCCGGGGAAAAAACCCTCTCCCACTCCACACCCCCGCGCAAAGAGACTCCCTCTCTCCCACCCACCCACCCCGCTCAGTGTCCCCGAGCCGGCAGCAGGCCGCCGGCTGGGGAAAGAAAAAACCTCCAACTCACCCCCGCTCAATGTCCCCGAGCCGGCGGCAGGCCGCCGGCCGGGGAAAAAATCCTTTCCCACCCCCCGCGTAAAAAAACTCCCTCCCTCCCACCCAGCCACCCCACTCCATGTCCCCGCGCCGGCGGCAGGCCACTGGCCGGGGAAAGGATCCTTTCCCACCCCCCACCCCCCGCGCATAGAAACTCCCACCCACCCCACTCCATGTCCCCGCGCCGGTGGCAGGCCACCGGCCGGGGAAAGGATCCTTTCCCAACCCCCACCCCCCGCGCATAGAAATTCCCTCCCACTCACCCCACTCCCCATGTCCCCGTGCCGGCAGCAGGCCGCCGGCCGGGGAAAAAAATCCTTTCCCCCCCCACGCAAAGAAACTCCCACCCCAACCCACTCAAATCCTTTCCCACCCCCCCACGCAAAGAAACTACCTCCCTCCCACTCACCCCACTCAATGTCTCTCTCTCTCTCCCCCACCTACCTACCTACCTACCTTCCTGTTCCTTCCCTCCTTCATTCCTTCCTTTTCTTCTCTCTCTCTGTCCCCCACCTACTCACCTACCTTCCTCTTCCTTCCTTCTTCTTTCTTTCTTTCTTCTCTCTCTCCCCCACCTACCTACCTACCTTCCTGTTCCTTCCCTCCTTCATTCCTTCCTTTTCTTCTCTCTCTCTGTCCCCCACCTACTCACCTACCTTCCTCTTCCTTCCTTCCTTCCTTCCTTTCTTTCTTTCTTTCTTTCTTCTCTCTCTCCCCCACCTACCTACCTTCCTTCCTGTTCCTTTCGTTCCTTCCCCCCTTCCTCCCTCCCTTCCTTTCTTCCTTCTAACACACTTCCAGTGATGTCAGGGGTGTGTGGCCTTCTGACACTTCCGGTGACATCAGGGGGTGTGGCATATGCAAATGAGTTATGCTAATGAGCTCCTGCACCTCTTTTTTTACGAAAGGACCCCTGGGCATGAGTGAGTATTCCTTACCCATAAAGATTTTCTCTAGTTTGCACTTTTGTTTTGGTGCAGCTTCACAGATATCCCTCTCAATACAGCCAGCCCCTCTTCTGTAGTCTGTGCATAAATGGCAGGCGAGACCTTTTGCTGTTGGAGAAGAGGGAATCGTTTGACAATGGAGCGTAAATGGAGGAACAGAGTATAATCCAGAATGTCTTTCTTTTATTCATTTGTTTGAAATTTCTTTTCTTTGCTGAGCTTATCTGAAGAAGTAAGCAGTGAGTCATAAAAGCCCACACCCTACCCCAAATTTTGTTAGTCTTTAAGGCACCACTGGTCTCTTACTCTTTTCTACTGCTACGGACACTGACATGACTAACCATCTTGATCTACTGCCAACCTTACAGCAGCTTACACATTTAAAACCACGTGCTGGAAATGAGAGAGCAACATTCCCTTAAGAGAGTGCCCTCTCTAAAGCAGCCATTTTATCCAGAGGAAATGATATCTGTAGCTTGGAAATCAGTTGTAATTCCAAAAGATCTCCAGGCCCCTGTTAGATGTTGGAGGGAGAGAATCAGCTCCCCACTGTCTGGAGACAGACACTTCCATGCCACAGAGGCTTCGTTTCCCACAGGTGTTATCAGCTTGTATCCCCAGCAATGAAGCTGAATCAAGTATCATCCCTAGCCTTTTAACTGAGTCAGCAAGGGACAGCTGTACCCCATCAAAAGTGGGGGCCACCATATCCTTCCCAACTGACTTTACCTCCATCTTGCCTCTTCTGGGGCAATGCCAGAGGCAAATGATTTTCTTTTTTTACATTTAACCCACTGAGTCTCTGGGTTTTTTTATCAACTGGTTTATCACCTGGTTCCTCATCTTTCATTTAGAGAAAATGTATGTGAAATGTTGTGTCACATAGAATAATAGAAGCATAGAGTTGGAAGGACCTCTGGGGTAATCTAGACCAACCCCTGCACAACGTGGGAAATACACAATACCTCCCCCTCACCCCTAGTGACCCTTGCTCCACGCCCAGAAGCTGATTTTAAAAAACCCTCCAGGATCCCTGGCCAAACTGACCAGGAGAAAAATGGCTTCCTGACCCCAAAGTGGTGATCAGCATTTTCCTGGACATGTAAGAAAGAGCTACAGGAACTAAGCACTGATGCAACCCCTCCTGCCCTCCCTTCTCGTGATCTGCCTAAGTTCATAGGATCAGCATTGCTGTCAGATGGCCATCTAGCCTCCAAAGAAGGAGAGCCCACCACCTCCTGAGGAAGCCTGTTTCACTTTGGAAACCCTCTGTCAGGAAGTTCTTCCTAATGTTTAGCCAAAACTCTTCAGATTCAATTTCAACCCTTTGGTTCTGGTCCGGCCTTCTAGGGCAACAGAAAACAACTCCATACCATCCTCTGTATGACAGTCCTTCGTGTACTTGAAGATGGTTATCATATCACCTCTCAGTCATCTCCTCTCCAGGCTACACATACCCAGCTCCTTCAACCTTTCCTCACAGGACTTAGCCTCCAGACCCCTCACCATCTTTGTTGCCCTCCTCTGGACATGTTCCAGCTTGTCAAAATCCTTCTTAAATTGTGGTGCCCCAAACTGAACACAATACTCTAGGTGAGGTCGAACCAGACCTGAGTAAAGCAATACCATCACTTCACATGATATGGACACTATACTTCTATTGATACAGCCCAAAATCGCATTTGCCTTTTTAGCTACTCATGTCCAGTGTATGGTCTACTAAGACCCCTAGATCCTTTTCACACATACTACTGCCAAGACAAGTCTCCCCCATCTTATAATTATGCATCTGATTTTTTCTACCTAAATGCAGAACTTTACATTTATCCCTGTTGAAATTCATTTTATTTTCAAGATCATCCTGTCTTCTACTGTATTTGCAGATACGGTATTTGTCTCCTCTGAAGTTTACTCAAGTTGCAGGGGGGCGTTTTCTGGGGGAACGTGCCAGAATAGAGTTCCAGAAACTTTTCAACAAAATTCTTTTTTAAAAGTTTAAAAGTTTGAGTTTTCAGTATACAGTTTTCAGACTGATTTCCTCTTGAGAGTTCTGGCATTTTTTTTTTTTTAAAGCCCTGCTTAGTTGTACAAATACAATTGCAAACAATTGTGATGAACTGAAGGCTAACCAGATTTTACATGTGATGGAATTGTGTTAATGCAAAATTATTCTGGAAGATGGTTATAAAAGTGCTTTCTATGGGATTTGGGGATGCCAAATGTTAAGGAATTCTACATGTATCTTGAAAGTTACACTGTTAAGTAAGACTGAAATTCTTATAATGGTCTCTAAATTGTGAGCCTATGTTCTCTTGCAGATGTTATATATTCCTCCCTAATCTCCCCCTCCCCACTATAAATCTGTTCTTTGACCTCCTGATCTCTAAGCAACCTTATCTCAGTCAAGGGCCTGTTCCATCCTTATCGGCCATGAAAAATGTGTAAAGGGTTTATTTTCCTTTTCTCACTAGAAGGAATGCAAAATGTACTCAGAAAAAAGGTAGAGTGAATTGGTGGAGCAACTGCAAAATTTGTCTCAGTCCTTTTAGCCCTTGCACCAGCCTCCAGATGAGACCTGAGGATCCCCTGGAATTAACAGCTCATCTCCAGACTACAGAGATCAATTCCGCTGGAGATAATGGATGCTGCGGAGGGTGGACTGTGTGGCACTGTATCCCACTGAGGTCCTTGTCCTCCCCAGGATCCATCCCCAAATCTCTAGAAGTTTTCCAACCTGGATCTAGCAACCTTGCCCCCCACCCCTCACCAGCCAGGGAGGACCTGGCAACCCTAACAAGATTAGGTTTTAGGGTGTACAGCAGAAATGGATTATTCTTGTTTATTATGTGGCATCTATGTGGAATTACTAGGTGATAGCTCATGGATAGCTCACTGCCTCATGGAATTACCAAGTGATAGCTCTTTGTATGTCAATTGTCAGTGGATACCGAAAAAGTACTGGGCTAGTACAACAAGAGAAGTCTATATTTTTTGAGACCTAACTGAAATGCAAAATGCTTAATATATTAATATGGTAGAACAGCAAGTGATGAAAGAGATAGAATCACTAAGGACAGATGTATGAGATGGATCGTGTAAAGTATTTTTCTTTTTACTGGTTTCTGTAATTCGTTAGCCTGCTTTCTTGTTGTGGATAATTTCTTTTCAACATGTGTTGATACACTTTAGATTGTATCTTGACATATTCTATTAAAATTAAAAAATAATGCCTGCCCCAGTTCTGGAATTAATTTTAGAGTTTGTCCAAGTTAAAATGGAAATAAGGAGGATCAGAAGGCAGGGATGAACAAACCAATGGAGAAGCAAAGGTGATCCCTTCATATTTAATTGAAAGTATGTTACTTTTTTTCCTGTTCCTTCTTGCACCTGTGATTTAATTTGTCACATCTTCGTATACTGTACATAGATATTATGTACATAGGTATTATAATGTTCATAGATATTTCGCACTGACCTGTAAACATTTTAAAAGTGTAAGATTTCTGGGGAAATCTTCAAAAAAAAAAGCAAGTGGTGGACTCCTTAGAATATGTGAGAATTAACTCTAGGGAATTCTGACAATGATTGGACATTACACTTCTGGAAGCCTTTTCACCTCTGCTGTATGAGCATAGGAACTTCTGACCTCAGGTATGTACAGAGGACAACCTTAAAGGGCAAACTTGAATACATGACCTTCCTCTTTACCTCACAGACACTCAGCCCTTCAGTTTTGCCTTGCTCAATTCTCACTTTCTCACCTGGGACACAGCAGAGAAGTATTCCAAAGCCAAGAAGCAGAATCTTGTTCATTTTTTCCTCTTCTGCCAGGAATGAGTGATTTGACGGAGAAACACAGAGTTGTGAGCCGAACACAGTCAGTAGGAACACAGATAGAATCCTGCTGTCTGTGCTATGGGTCTCATGCGTCCGCTCCTGAGCAAGTCGGAGATATATTTAAACACCCTGGGACAGGAAATCAGTTCTGGAAGGAGCCCAGGAAATGGAACAGTAGAAATGGCCAAAAAAACCAAAACAACCCTTATCAGCAAGTGTTAGCTTAAAACCAGAACATGGTATGTCCATTGGAAGGCTACAGTTGAATGCTTGATAGTCACATTGGTGAACATTCATCAATCCTTATAGATCAAACTAAGCAAAAGGAGGAAACCTGGAAAACCAAACAAACCCAACACTTATCATTAGCATTTCTGGCTCAGTGGCAGAATTTTACAGGCATTTCCAGCTGAAAGGATTAGGGAGTAGATGATATAAAAGACCTCAGCCTGAAACCCTTGGAAAGCTGTAGTAAAATTCCCCACATCAATGTTTTAAACACTGCTCATTATGTGAAATTTTCCACAGTAAATTTTTCCTCACCAGGTGCAAACCCAACGTTTTTTCCTTCTTACCCTGTGTTTTTGGAATCCCCAGTTTTAGCGAGTTCCGAAATGCGGGGTAAGAAAGAGAAAACTTTGGGTTTGTGCCTGGTGAGAAAAAATCTAGTGTGGAAAATTTCATATAACGTACACTTTTAAAAGCATCAATGCGGGGAATTTCACTACTGCGGAAATGGTCTTGGTGATACTGACCTTGATAGAGGAAAAGTCTTCTGCCAGTAATGGGTACTTTGATGGAGAAACAAGGTGTTGCCAGCAGAACACAGAGGGTAGAAACAGAGATGGGATCATGCACTCTGTGTTATGTAGCCTACTGAGGTCACGTTGCTCCTGAGCAGCTTTGAGATATATTTAAACACCTTGGGACAGGAAGTCAGTTCTGGAGGAAGCCAAAGAAACAGAACAGTAGAAATGGCCAGAAAACAAACAAACCCAAAACCACTCTATCAGCGTTAGCTTAGAAGCAGAACATTCCATGTCCATTGCAAGGCTTCAGTTGAATGCTTGATAATCACATTATTGAACCCTCGTTGATAGCCCAGTGGTAGGAATGTCATCATTATAATGATCATTCCTTCTCATAGTGAACATGATAGTTCCTTGACTACCAATAAATTAGTGAAGGAAGGTCACCTACTGAAGGCAGGTGTTTCTGCATACTCTGAGAACTCCCTAGGTTAATCAGTGAGTCAGAAAAGAAAAAGAAAATACAACCTCGGCCCAAAAAACACAACCTCGGCCCAAAAAACTCAGGCTAATAGGTACTGAGTGTGGCCACTTCCCTCCAGAGCGGCACAGAATGCTGAGGTCAGTTGAGCAGCAGTTTAAGGGAACAAAAAGGGAAATGGAGAAGGAAGCAGAAACTGGCCTGGAAAATTGGTTTTCTCTGGTCCTGATTAATTGCCCACTAAGGGCTATGTTGTACACATAACTGGCCCTAACAAATACTCTAGAACAGGGGTGGCCAAACTTGCTTAACATAAGAGCCATGTAGAATACATGCCAGATATTTGAGAGCCACAAGACATGTACAAATATAACCCACGTTTTAATTGGGAAATTGCAAATTTGCTTTTTATTAACATTCAATGAAACTGCCAAAAATAAGAACAAAAAGGGTAAAAATGGATATTGATAATGATATTTAACTTTAGAAGGGGGGAGGGAAGGAGGGAAGGAGGAAGGAAGGAAGGAAGGAAGGAAGGAAGGAAGGAAGGAAGGAGATGGGGGGAGGGAGAGGTGGAAAGAAAACAAGGAGAAGGGAAGACCAACCAGGGAGGCACGCCTCCCCTTCAGTTCCCCAGCCGTCCTGCCAGGAGCCGCACAATATGTGTGAAAAAGCCACATGCGGCTCCCAAGTTGCAGTTTGGCCACCCCTGCCCTAGAATAATGCACGCCTAGCTCCAATTCCCATCTCCAACTCTTCTAAACCATCCCATGCTGTATCTCCCACTAAGCCACCAATGTTATATAGTGTCTGTGCTATAATGCTGGGCATCTAAAGTTCAGTTAGGTTCATAGGTCTTGATGGATTTCAACCATCTTGCATTCTTTTGATATTGCCAGAAGGGATTTCCTAAATTTTTATTCCATACTGACAAGCATACACATACACCTGTGATTCCTTGCAGACTCCCAACTTGTCCCCTATAACTGGAAACCAGTTAGGGTGAAACTAGACATGGTGGCATCCACAGAATCTGGGATGCTGTTGCCATTTTAGAGTCTAACGTGGGAGATTTAAAAATTCTGTGAGGGCATGATCATGATCAATCTCCCGTACCTATGTTGTTCCCCTTCGAGTTGATCCCAAACAGATGATAACCAGAAACCGAGCTTGTCATTCTTTTGATCTGTTAAAAAAAATATCTTCACTATTTTGCATGCTAATTTAACAAGCCACCCCTATATATACAGCCATGATCAGTAATTCCATTTCATTGTCTGACGAAGTGTGCGTGCACACAAAAGCTCACATTTTGAATAGCTTTATTGGTCTTAAAAAGCACTATTAGACTCTAATTTTGTTCATGATCTGTAATGCTGTAGGACTACATACTCTTTGCATGTGTGTGTCCCCCCGCTGGTACCCATTTCAAGAGCTGAAACAGCTGCAGGGGGGAATGTTTCAGCGCTTGAAAATGCATTGGAAGGGACATGGGGGGTTGGTCCTGCTGCGTCATTTTAAAATCACTCGTGTGTGGCTCTAAAATATTTGTGGCATCCCTGGGTCCGATCCAGCAATGCTGTCATCCCTAGTTGTGTCCATAGCCTCCTGTCAACCAATACATGACCTCCTACAGACAAGAACAAGATTTTGGCATTCTCAGGAGGTTCAGAAATATGGCCCCTAAAAAGAAACACCTTTTATTTTTAAATGGGACCATCCCAAACCCTTCCTGAGGAGGGCTGCATAAAAGCAATGGTCTTCTGTAGGTAAAGAATGTTTGATGCAGGTAAATATGTGAAGAGTACTGGACTCGGGAGACCACCAGGAACAGTGAAATCATGAAGCCTTTATTGAGTGATTCAGCACGTCCAGTAGATGGTCAGATCAAGCATGCTTCCAGGGCTCCAGGGCCCTCATTATATGCTGGCCAGAGCCACACCTCCGGCCGCACCCAAAAGACCTGATAGGGGCTTTACATATGTGCATATTTGTCATAGGTTCCCTGGAGGAGACTTTGACCGCATTGGCTCCCCAGGGAGAACCTAGGTCCCACATTGGTGGAGGCTTAGAATCCGGACATCTATCTTTCCTCCAGATTCAAGCTCCCCTCTCTGCCTGACCATGTGCTCTGGCCATGCGGTGGGCGCCATTACCTGGGAGCACATGGCAGGCTGGTTGCTACATAGAACATGCTACATTACAATATGATAATAGTAAGAACAAGGAGAGGAGGAGCTTAACTCTTATTTGTTTATTGGTTTATTTATTTTTGTTTGTTATATTTGTATCCCGCCCTCCCCTCAAGCAGGCTCAGGGTGGCTTACATTGCTTGGCAACATGCACCAAGTACATTTAAAACCATTTAAAACAATCAGAACAATTTACCGTTAAAATGCTCACAATATTAAAACAAGATGGCGAACCATAATACAGCACCCAAAGATCCCAGCACTTGTCTCTGACCTAGGGTTGCTAACTCCGGGTTGGAAATTTGTGGTATTTGGGGGTGGAGATTAGGAAGGGTGGGGCTTGGGGGGGGAGGACCTCAGCAGGGTATAATATCATAGAGTCCACACTCCAAAGCAGCCATTTTCTCCAAGAGAACTGATCGCTCTAGTCTGAAATCATTTGTAATTCCTGGAGATCTCCAGCCACTACCTGGAGACTGACAACCTTACCCCCTTCCCCACTGCCTGCCTTTATTCCAGTGAGTGGGGGGAGGGATTTGCACCAACACCACAATGTCACTTCCAGTGCAAAAGGGAAGTGGTATCATAACGTTGACACGATACTCTAGGATTACCCGAAAACTCTATGGCTAACCATAGTCCTTAGCAGGCAGCATTGTCACAATATCAATAAGTGGGGCCCCTTCCATAGCAATCTTCCATCAGCTGGCAGACCTACTGCAACTTTTGTAAGTGTATTTCTAAAGAAAATATATTTAGCATGGAAATCTGTTTCATTGTGGCTTTGATGTCAGATTATTATACTGATAAATCTGTTCCATGTTTTATTATTAAGAACATAAGGAGCCAATGTTGGATCAGGCCAGTGGCCCATCCAGTCCAACACTCTGTGTCACACACTGGGCAAAAATACCAGGTGCCCTCAGGAGGTCCAGCAGTGGGGCCAGGACACTAGAAGCCCTCCCACTGCCCTCCCCCCCAGCACCAAGAATACAGAGCATCACTTGCCCCAGACTGAGAGTTCCTATAGTAAAGGTAAAGGTTTCCCTTGCTCGAAAACCAGTCGAATACAAATACAGAGCATCACTTGCCCCAGACCGAGAGTTCCTATCTATATTTCCCTTGCTTGAAAGCCAGTCGAATACAACTCTAGGGATACAGTGCTCATCTCTGTTTCCAAGCCGAAGAGCCTGCACTGTCCGAAGACATTTCCGTGGTCCTGTGGCTGGCATGACTAAACGCCGAGGCACACGGAACGCTGTTACCGTCCTACCGAAGTGGTACCTATTAATCTACTGACAATTTCTTGCTTTCGAACTGCTAGGTTGGCAGGAGCTGGGGCCAGAGACGGAAGCTCACTCTGTCACGCAGCACTCGGGTCTCGAACTGCTGAACTACTGACCTTCCAGACTGCATTTCAGCATCTTAACTACTTGAGCCACTGCAGCCCTATCTATCCTATTTATACCTTGTGGCTAATAGCTACTGATGGAACTCTGCTCCATATGTTGATGTGGGGAATCAAACCCAGTTCTCCAGATTAGAGTCTCCTGCTCTTAACCAGTACACCATGCCGCCTATGACTACACCATGCTTGCTCTATGGCATTGTAACCAGAACTCTTCCAGGATACCAAAATCTGGGGAAGCTGCAGCAAACCAGGTTTTACCTCTGTCTCAAAAATAGTCTGGATCTGCATAGCAAGCTGCTGTGAAGGACTTTTGTAGCCTTCATTCTTCTTCATTTATTTCACATTCTTTGTTCTGAATAAAGTTATACTTTCTTTGCCTAAGAAGGTATATTCCTGAGTGACTGAACTTTATGGCAATCTGAATTCCCTCTGGAAGATGAGAACATGTGAAACTCTTATACTGAACCATTGGTCCTCTGAAATCAGTACTGTCTAGTCACACTGGCAGTAGCACTCCAGAGTCCCCATGTCATTTATACCAGATTTTTAAAGTGCAGTTGCTAGGGATTGAATTTGGGATCTTCTGCATGCCAAACAGAGGCACTGAGCCACAGCTTCCCCCCTATCTCAGAGGACTACAACACCCCATACATTTCCTGTCTTTCTCCGTTTGTCTAGGGACTGAAAGAAATTTCATGCCTGCAGAGTTTTTTCCGGAAATGGATGGAAACAAGCTGAAACCTTTTTAGATGTCTGTCCTAAGCTCAAGAAGAGATACTGGTATTTAATGTAATGGACAATGTATTGTGCAGATGCAGAGAAGTGTATTCAACGTCACTTAGCTGTTTGTACCAACTTCTAAAGTTTTGAAAATGCAAACTGAATTGAAAATGAGAATTGGATTATTTACATTTACTAGAAATTTAAATTCAGGATTATTTTCTGAGTCAGTCTGTTCTTAGGGTTGCCAGAGCTGCCTCCAGTTGGCAACCCAAAAAATAGGCATCGGGTTGTTGACACCCCCGCATCTCAACCCCCCCCCCCCACACACACACACGCTTCATGCGGTTGCCTTTTTTCTGCTCTAAGAAGTTTTTAAAAGTAACCATAAAACTGTGAGATCAAACGAAGTGAAAGCAGCATGCAGTCTGGACACTGCCATAAAATCCCACAATCAATCAAAGTGAAAGTGGCATGCAATGCAGAGGGGAATTTCCGTTCCAATGTGGATCTGGTAAAACAGCGGCGTGAATGCTAGATGCAGAATGGGCCACATATATTGGAGATAGTAATAATGCCAATACGTACGTTCCAATTTAGGTCCAAAGAGTACAAGTAAAATCCCCTTATCAGGCCCAATGGAACTTGTTGCATGTTGTGTTCTGTACTATTTGACCTCTGAAGAAGACTCCTGTGGGCTCAGATGCATCAGGTCATATACGGTTCTTTTTGTGCATTTGTCCCTTTTATTATTTTATAAGGCTTTATTTGGGCCCCTACAAAGTTTTTATATGCTTTTGAAATAAACGCATGTACTTTTGTCTATACCTATTGATGTTTTTAACTTTTGGCCCTTTTCTAGTTTTCTAGACTTCCTTTGGAGGTTTCTCCCCAGTCTTAGACCAACACTCTAACAACTAGACCACTCATATAATAGACACTCAATACAAATCTCCAAATGCATCCCAGAATGTGCAGTAAATACTGGCTTCTGAGATACCCTGGCCTGAAAATATGGGAGCATTTGTTTGGTCGATGTAGAATCCAGGACAGCAAAATCATCTCACTTTCCATATTGGGGGGGCAGCTTTATCTCCCCCCCCCCAGTGTACAGGTGCACAGAGACAACTTTTAAAAGGCTAAAGAGAGAAATATTCCAATTTCTTCCATTTCGTTTTCTCTAAAGCTGCAAGTCCCAGGATACCAAAATCACTTTAACTTCCATCATTTGACCCCCAGGTCTCTGGGCTAGGGTTGCCAGGTCTGGGCTGGAAAACACCTGGAGACTTTGGGGGTGGATCCAGCAGAGGGCGGAGTTTGGGGAGGGGAGGGGCCTCAGCAGGGTACAACGCTGTAGAATCACCCTTCAAAGGAACCAGTTTCTCCAGGGGAGCTGATCTCTGTCAGCTGGGGATCCATTGTAAAAGTGGGAGATCTCCAGGCCCCACCTGGAGACTAGGGTTGCCAGCCTCCAGGTGGGGCCTGGGGATCTCCCGCTTTTACAACTGATCCCCAGCTGGCAGAGATCAGCTCCCCTGGAGAAAATGGCCGCTTTCAAGGGTGGACTCTATGGTATTGTACCATGCTGAGGTCCCTTCCCTCCCCAAACCCCGCCCTCCCCTGGCTCCACCCCCAAAGTCTCCAGGTATTTTCCAACCCAGACTTGGCAACCCTACTGGAGACTGGCAACCCTATGCTGGCCTCTGCCCCCCAACACCCGTAGCTAAAGTCAGAACTATTCCCGGTACAAAAGAATTTCAAAGATAGAAGCTCCAAGAATGAGATGAGATGAGAATCTATAGATTTCCTGGCTCCAACTGAGTTCAGAGGGGAGGGGCTTCAAAGAAAGGTGATGAAAGGAGATTGCACCCAAGTAGGGTGGAGGCTTCCCCCCGTATCTGGAGCAGGCTGGTAGGCTAGAGACATTCAGGAAAGATCAGATCACCTGGCTGCTTGATAGTATCAGCAGTCCCTAGTTCTGTATCAGCAACCCCCAGTTTGGCAACATTATTAAGTCACAACACTATAATCTCAGAATTAAGCCTCAGTTTATTAAAAATGAATCCTTATTACAACCACCACCAGCAACAGCAGCCAAGGACCACAGGTTAAGAGCAGAAGAAGAATACAAACATGCCAAAACTACAGCAGCCATACAAAATGAACCATTTCTAATATCCCAGGAAATTATTTTCTACAGTTTGCTAGAGAATGATGGAAAATCTTGGAAGTGTGAATTCTGGAAAGGCATGTTTCTCTGACATCTGCTTCTCTGCGGTTTCAATGTGTTTGGGGGGTTTCATTGCAATAGTCACAATGATCGCAGCACATTGTAGTGATAGCACCAAAATATAGATCAACTCGTGCATTTGAACAGAGTCTCACATTTGTAGTGCATCCTTGCTTGTGTTCATCCACTGTATAAAAGGACAAAAAGGAACATGTTGGTACATGAGAACATAAGATCAGGCCAATGTTTCGCCTAGTCCAGCATGTTATTTCACACAGTCATAAACCAAGTGTCCTGGAGGGCCAATAAACAGGGCAGAGATGAGAAGGCCTTCACCTGATGGTGCCTCCTAGTACTGGTGTTTAAGGTATTTACTGCCTCTGAATGTGAAGGATCCGTTTATTCACCATGTCTAGTAACCACTGATGGACTTATCCTTGGATCCCACCAGGTATATCTATATCCCTGAATCACACATCAAATCCTAACTAATACCTGTTCAGTGACTGAGGGTACGTCAGTGAATTGATATTATACTAAGATTTTTTATTTTGCCCTTCCTCCAAGAGCTAGTACTGGCCTGTGATGCACCTAAGTGCTGTGTGTGTTGCTCTCAAACTTGCAAAGTATGAACCAAGGTTAGGGTGCATTCAGACGGGCAGTTAATCCGGCCATTGGCCCTGCTGTAATTTGAGCTAGATCTTTTTAATCCAGCATTGCATGATCAGACAGCTCCCCCATGAATCAGTTTACCATGCGTGACTCCACAGTGGATTGTCTAGACAGCATCCACCTTAAGGAGCCGTGCGATCTGCTTTTTTTAAAAAAAAATCTTGTTTGTGCATGTGCATATGTGCTTATGTGCCTCACCATCTGCAGACATCATGTTTAAGTGGTTATGCATGCATCACTAAGAGTTTTTTTAAATGGCGGCCATTCGGGATGGTCTGGAGACCATCCCTACGGGCTGACTGCATATGTGCTTATCTGCATATGTGCATATCTGCTTATCTGCATATGTGCCTCACTGTCTGTGGACATCACATGTTTAAGCAGTTATGCGCACATCACTAAGAGTTTTTTTTTAAATGGTGGCCATTCGGGATGGTCTGGAGACCATTCCTATGGGCTGATTGCACGCTGGTGGAATGACCTGATGGTGGAAAGTCCAGCATTGGCCCGTCGACCAGCTTTAGACCAGACTTTAAGCACTATCTTTTAAGTATGGATCCCTGATGGGGATCAACGGGCTACTAACGAAAGTGGCATGATTCCCAGATGTTGAGGTCTGGATGTGCACTTTAAATCCACCAGGCACTCATGTCTGGCACAGCTCAAAAGAGCCGTCTAAACACACCCTTAGACAAATTATCAGCATGCATACAACAGCAACAATCACATTAATTGTTCAAAAGCATGCCGAATGCAAACTTTAGCCTTTCAATAAAAAGTTGTTTGTATCACTGAAAGCTCTGTTATTGAGTTTTTCTTTTAAGACAAAAGATGTTAATGTATGAGTTGTTTTTTCTAAACTAAAACCTCAAGTTAAAGTTAAATTGCTGTGTTGGCACTTTGCGATAAATAAGTGGGTTTTGGGTTGCAGTCTGGGCACTCCGTCTCTAAAAGTTTTGCCATCACTGACCTACGATCTGCATTAGTTCAAGTCTGCCAAGTTTTGTCGAGCTCATTCTTGACTTATACTGGGTCTTCTTCTGTATCTGGGAATCCTGACGGGTCATAATTTTCAGTAAGTACTGAAGGTGTTGCTCACGGGACCATGAAAGCAAGGCATGCTTCCTGCACCTCCATCCATCCCAGTTAGCTAGATTATATCAGAATATCATCTCTATTCCTTCCTGTGTAGTATGGACAATACGGGCTTGGTTCTAAGCCTTACTTATGCTTTTTTCTTTTTTGCCAGTTGAAAGTAACATGCAGAACAAATCCACATGTTTCTAGTTCCCACTAATGCTCCAATAGATGAGAGATGCTTACCATGCTCTTTGCTGGTGGTCATGCTCATTCAGTTATTCGGGTGTTAGAATAGTGATCACATTAGAGAACAGGTAAGGTTTAGTCTCTGGATTCTGTTGTTTGATGTTCATCAACCATACCAGAAGCCACAGTTTGGTGCAGGGCACCTGTATTGTTGCTTTATGGCAGAGGCTGTTTAGTATAGGTGCAGCCCTTATACCACAGCATTATTCCTCCATGTCATAACTACTGGTTATGAACACTACTGGTTATGAACACCTCCCAGCATCGTGAGAGTTCCTGGAGTTCTACCTGGAGCTTTGCCTGTACTTTTTATTGTGTCACAGCAACTATTGATCTTGCATTCCATGAGAGGGAAAATATAATCCTCTGAACATGAATGGTACAAAGATGAAGGGCCAGCATCTGAATACCATCTGGACTGAGGTGTGTGTGTGGGGGGGTTGTTTTTCTGATCTGGTCAGAAGTATTGAGGTAGGCTTGTGGCTAGACTTGCTTGTCTTTGGGTATATGCAAAAAGGCCCTCTGCTTTCAGCATTAACTAGTCCAGTCTGTCAAAGATGGACTCCAGTGGCACCTTTAAGACCAACAAAGTTTTATTCAAGATATATGCTTTTGACATGAAGGTGCCACTGGACTCAAACTTTGTTCAGCTGCTTCAGACCAACATGTCTATTCCAGTGTGTGTTTCCTTGGCTTTGTTTTTTTAAATGGCATTGTTATTCTGTATTTTGGAAATTTCTATAAGACACTTTGGATTTCCTTTGGGGAGAAAATTAGCATGGAAATGCCATAAAATAAGATAAATAAAATGGGGGGAGAGAGAGATTGAGAACCATTGTGGGAAAGGTCAGTACACAGCTTAATGTATTCTGTAGTCTCTAGAACCAGAAAATCAAAGGGAAAATAAGTGTAGCCACGAGAACCAATTAATGTAAGCAACTATTCCTCACGGTAGGAGATTTCTTCAATCATACACTTCTGTCCTGGAGCTGCTTCACAGTAACCATATTCAATACAGCCAGCATATTTTCGGTAGTCCAGACACTTATGGCACATGAGACCTTTAGCTGTTGGAGAAGAGAAAGCCAGTTCATTGACAGAGGGTAGTAAACAGAAGAATGGAGTATAATCCACACTGTAGGTTTATCTGCATGAAACATTTTTTGTCCCACTTTGGCAATGCTTAAGGAGATTTACTTGAAAAACTACATTGGAAATGGTGGTAGATACAGCATCATTTGCTCAAAAAGCCGCCCAAATAGCCCAGCCCAAATGCATCAGAGCTGAGCAGGGTCAGCCACAGTCAGCACTTGGATGGGAGACCAGCAAGGAAGACTGGGATTTCCATGAGGTGGAAGGCAAGGGCAAAACTCCTCCTAGATAAACATATGGAGCAGAGGTCCATTAGTGGCTATTAGCCACAAAGTATAGATAGGAACTCTCATTCTGAGCAAGTGATGCTCTGTATTCTTGGTGCTTGATGGGGGGACAACAGTAGGAGGGCTTCTAGTGTCCTGGCCTCACTTCTGGACCTTCTGAGGGCACTTGGTGTTTTCAGCCACTATGTGACAGAGTGTCAGACTGGATGGGCCACTGGCCTGATCCAGCATTGGCTTCTCTTATGTTCAAGGGCCACTAGAGAAGACAATAATACTAGGAAAAGTTGAAGGAAGCAGGAAAAGAGGAAGACCCAGCATGAGATGGATTGACTCTATAAAGGAAGCCACGGCCCTCTGTTTGCAAGACCTGAGCAAGACTGTTAACTATAGGACATTTTAGAGGTCTTTAATTCATTGGGTCACCATAAATAGGGAGTGACTTGACGGCACTTACCACACACAGCTCACCCATATACACCATGCACAAAAATCTTTTAACTCACTTGCAAACTTACACAAAAGCTGTGTCATTCATTTTGTAACCCTTGGGTTCAAATCCCACAAAGCCGGGTGACCTGGAAGCAGCTCTTAGCCCAACCTACCTCGCAGGTTATCGTGAGAATATAACAGAGGAAGGAAGAGCCATGAATGCAGCCTTGAGTGGCTTGGTGTAGTGGTTTGGTGTAGTGGTTAGGAGCGTGAACTCTAATCTGGGGGAACCGGGTTTGATTCCCCACTCCTCCATATGCAGCTGCTGGTGTGACCTTGGGTTAGTCATAAGTTCTTTCAAAGTTGTTCTCCCAAGGGCAATTCTGGAAAGAGCTCTCTCAGCCCCACCTACCTCACAGGGTGTCTGTTGTGGGGAGAGGAAGGGAAAGGAGATTGTAAGCCACTCTGGGACTCCTTCAAGTAGTGAAGGGCGGGGTATGAATCCAATCTCCTCCTCCTCCTCCTCCTCTTCTTCTTCGTGGAAAAGGAGGATTTAAATAATTAATTAATTAATGAGATTTTTATCCCTCCCATCCAATGTGACAAGCAATGAACAGGCATGGCACAAAAATGCTGTACAGCTGTTCTGGTCTGGTTGTTTTTGAAGCGCAACCTTTTTGATGCAATGCCACTCTGTGGCAATGCCAGAGGGTATAGCTCTCTGATGCTGAAATCAGAGGTAAAGGGAATACAAAATGCTCCAGGGTGAAAGCTCTACATGTGGAAGCCCATATCTACAGAGACTAAAAACACCTTTGTCCAAATATATGTGTATGCCCCCATAATGACCTAAATGCAGATTGGTAATGCAGTCAGAAAGAAACATTCAAAAGGTTTCAAGAAAACAAAGGTGTATCAAACTCTGCCTGCTTCAATACTGGATTTGATTTTAAGGAAAATAGAAAATTAGGAAAAGTGGATGGCCAGGTAGAGCAAAACCACGGAGAAGGAAAGAATGACTCATTCATCCCTAATTGGAAATGTGTTAGCTATCTCCCTGTCCTTGCATACATGATCTAACATGTCATATACTTGCATGATTTATATTACGAGTGGAAAGGTTTAGGACAAATCTTCAGCCATGGGCTCCATAGAACATTCGAGATTCAACTGTGGGCAGTTTTGACAAAGGTTGGACATGACACCCCTGGAAACCTTTGTAGCTCCTCTTTATGAGCATAGGAACTTCTGACCTTGAGTTTGTACAGAGGACAATCTGTTCAGGGGGCACCACTGAAGACACCACTAACCCTCACACACACTCATCTCTCCAATTTTGCCATTGTTTGCTCAGTTCTCACTTCCTCACCTGGGACCCAGCAAAGAAGTATTCCAACACCAAGAAGCAGAATCTTGTTCATTTTTTCCTCTTCTGCTAGTTATGGGTGATTCAGTGGAGAAACTTATCAGCAGAACCCAGAATGGAAGAACAGAGAAGGGACTGTACCGTCGGTATTATGGTTCTCAAGTATCTTCTCCAGACCGAGTTCGAGGTATATTTATATGCATCAGTCCTGGAAAGAGCCCAGGAAACAGAACAGCAGAAATGGTTAAAAAAAAAAAAAACCTTATCAGCAAGCATTAGCTTAAAATCAGAATGTTCCATGTCCATTGAAAGGCTTCAGCTGAATGCTTAGTAGTCACAATGGTGAACATCCATCAGTAGTCAATGCATTAATCATAGCTCAGACTAAGCAGAAGGAGGAAACCTGGAAAACACACAAACCCAACCCTCCTCATGGGTATCAGTGGCAGAACATCTGCTTATAGGCAACTCTGGCTGAATGTCTCAGGGAACAGGTGATATGGAAGACCCATGGAGGGCCACTGTCAGTTGGGCTTGATAATACTGATCTTGATAGACCAAAAGTCTTTTGCCAGTAATGGCTGTTTTGATGGAGGAACATGGTGTTGCTAGCAGAACACAGATGGCAGGAACAGAGAAAGGATCATTTGGTCTGTGTTACTGTTAGGGATGGGCACAAACCGAAAAATTGTGGTTCATATCAGTTCATGGTTCATGGCAGGCCCAGTTTGTGAGCCATGAACAATCCCAAACTTCTAGGTGCCAAACGAACCAGTTAGGTTCATGAGGTTCATCATGATGCAGTAAAATGCTCCCCCTCAGCATGCTAGAGACACCAAATGCTTTCTGGGGAAATGATAAGTGCAGGTCCAGGTGTGTAGAACAGACTCTGTACAAGCTAGAGACATCAAACTTGCAGGGACGGGGGCCTATGGTATGATGGGGGTGAAGGAATTCTTCCCCCCACAACGAGCACCCTTTGTACCCACTTTCACCATCATGGCACACAGAGGTGTTGACAATTAGGAGGGGTGGGAGGCTATAATAATGTGGATCCTCAGCTGAGGAACCCAGTAGCTAAAACCCTCTGCTCGGTGTGAGCAGAGTGAGAGATGGGGTGTCTCAGAGCCCTGAATCCACCTAACAAACAAACCCCAGCTGGGAAGAGGTGTTCAGAATCAGGAGGGGTGGGAGGGTATAATAATGTGGGTCCTCAGCTGAGAAACCCAGTAGCTTGCTGGAAAAGGCAATGTCTGGTGTACAAAGAAAAAGAGAAGAAGACCCTGCGGAGGCAGCAAGAAGACAATTAGATAGGATAGGTGAGGTCAGCACCAATGTTCCCTCTAAGCTGTGGAATCTTGTGAGCCAAAAGTCTGCTTTGTGAGCTACTGGCATTAAAGTTGTGAGCGAGTAATTTGGTTACTGCATCAATTAGTTTGCTCTGGAGCCCTCCTTCCTGAGCTGAGACAAAAATGTGTGAGCTGGAGGCTAAAAAACTGTGAGCTAGCTCACACTAACTCAGCTTAGAGGGAACACTGGTTAGCACCTTATCTCCTTTTAAATGTCATTCCTTGTCTGTCTCCAGATCCCGACTCTCAGGGCAATTTCTCCTTTCTTCTCAGAACTGCCACACTCAGTCTTACCCTCTGTTTCAGCCAGAGATGTAGTTAAGAATCTCTCTCTCCCTTCTTTCCTATGAAGTATGTTGATTCCTAAATAAACCTTTATCTACTCTTTTCATCAGGTTGTGAACATAAGAACATAAGAGAAGCCAGTGCTGGATCAGGCCAATGGCCCATCCAGTCCAACACAGTGGCCAAAAATACTAGGTACCACCAGGAGGTCCAGCAGGACACTAGAAGCCACTGCTGCCCCCCCCCCAAGCACCAAGAATACAGAGCATCACTTGCCCCAGACACTTGCTCCTCCAACCACGGATCATGTGGTCCTTCGGCTCCTCCCCAGTCCTGAGGTCTGCTCAACTTTCCTTCCTCGCGCCTTTCCCCTCCCATCTGGGGGGGGGGAGCCGATTCTCTGATGTGGGTGGACTCACAGCTCAAACATCCCCCCCTGCAGTTGTTCTAGAGTCAGGTGGAGGGGATTGTGCTGCCACACACCTGTATCTGCTTTACGAAACAGTCCGACAGGAGGGAGACCTTCTGAAAGCAGAAGCAGCAGCCCTTCTGCAGAATCAAAGTGTTAAAATGAAATAACGCAGGCCTCTTTCATTGTCCTCCTCCCGGAGGTTCAGATTGCGTTTCCAGCCTCCAAAGCCTCCGTGCCCTGCACCTCACCCCCATAGACATTTGTTATGTATCAAGATCGCGGTCACCAGGGACTCTCGTAATGGCAACCGCCACGTGGTCATTCGCACATGGCCAGAATCTACCTGAGCTTCAGCCAGGTAGAACAATAGCCGGTCGGATCCTAAACAACCTCCAATCACGGGACCAGGAGACCTATGAACTGTAACCACTATCTTAAGGTTTTATCAGGACTTTGGGGCGAGGTCAGGGGATTATCTCCGACTGGCATAAAAGAGGGCTCTGAGACCGGGTTTTCTCATATTCCATCTAGACCCGCAATAAACCACTATGCTAATTTCACTATTACTGGCCTCCTGACTCCAGTACTTTTCAACATTATTATTAGAATTAGAGCCTCTTTCCACAAATGCACAGCGCTCGACCATCAGGAGTCACCGACCCAACCCCGCTGAGGTCCCACTCAGCTCACTGGTGCCACACACACACACCCCAGCGGTTCAGAAAACCAGCGCCATCAAGTTAAGAACATAAGGACATAAGAACATAAGAGAAGCCAATGTTGGATCAGGCCAATGGCCCATCCAGTCCAACACTGTCACACAGTGGCCAAAAACACCAGGTGCCCTCAGGGGGTCCACCAGTGGGGCCATGACACTAGAAGCCCTCCCACTGTTGCCTCCCCCCCCCCAAGTACCAAGAATACAGAGCATCACTTGCTCCAGAGTTCCTATCTATACCTTGTGGCCAATGCTCCCTCCAAGCTGTGAACAAGGGGCCGAAAAACAGGCCAAAAAGAAACTGGCCAGCATTTCTTCTGAAAGCACATTGGAGACCTGGGAAGAGGAGACTGAACCAATTGGTGGTGGCCCCTCTTTATTCATTGGAGGACCACCTTCTCCTGTATTGTCCAATCTGTCTGCCACTAGCCTCTTCTTAAGCCCTGCCCTTTGTGTCCCCACCTGCCGTGGTGAAGCAGGTGATGACCAGAGACGGGGCATTTTCAGTGGTGGCCCCTCACCTATATAATACCCTCCCCTGTGAGGCTCATCTGGTGCCTCCCTTGCTTTGTTTTAGGTGCCATGTTGTTTGTATTAATTACAGGTCCAGGGTAAATGAATGAGACATATCTGGGTCGTATTTTAATTTGTTTCACCCTTGTAAATTTGTAAACCCTTGTTTAGATTGCAAGTCTATTCATTTGACATCTGGAACACATGGGGAGCAGCACTGTGGTAGACTGGGGAAAAGGTGGAAAACAAAATTTTAATTGTACTTCTTTGGTTTCCTCCCCCAGTCCTTTTGGTGCTATATGTTTTATGCATTTATTCTTGATTTTTTTAATTACTCATTGTATGCCCTCTTCGGTTACAAGCTGCCCTGAGCCTTGCTTGTAAGGAAGGGTGGCTTAAAAATCTAAATAAATAAATTTCAAAATCACGGCCTCCCAGCAATGCTCCCTCTAAGCTGTGGAGTCTTACGAGCCAAAATCCTCCTTTGTGAGCTACTGGCATTAATGTTGTGAGCAAGCGATTTGGCTGCTGCATAAATCAGTTTGCTCTGGAGCCAGCCTTCCTGAGCTAAGGCAAAAACTGTGTGAGCCGGAGGCTAAAAAACTGTGAGCTAGCTCGCACTCCCTCAACTTAGAGGGAACACTGCCTCCCAGTCTGCTTTTCATTTAAAAAACAAACAAACAACAGGGCCTCTATCATAAGAGTTTGCAGTTCCCCCCCCTTCAGTGTGATATGCTATGATTATTTTTTCAAAAAATAAAATCTGTGTTAAATCAAGGGGGGAAGTGCACAGATGTTCTGTGAGCTCAGTTCATGTTTGTGTTTGCCCAGTAGCTATGTCTTCCTGTCTTCAAGGTCACCTATAGTGGTGGTGCTGGAAAGGGTTTTAAGCCGAGAGACATACAGGGGCAGTTTGCCATTCCCTGCTTCTGCTTAGCAACCCTGGGCTTCCTTGGTGGTCTTCCATCCAAATACTGACTACAGCCAACTCTAGTGAGCTTTCAAGATCTGATGAGATCAGGCTAGCCTGCACCATCCAGGTCAGGACATCTCCCAATAATGGATCTGATTTTATTATACATTTTTCTTACTACTCCATTTGTACTCTACATTTCTTCCATCAAGGAACCCAAAGTGATGAGCGCAAGCCCTCATAAGGTCTCCCATCCAGGCCCAGACTCGTTTAGGTTCAGCAAAGTCACTGTACCACATGTGCCTTTACCAAATCCTGGGTATGTCATCATTCAGTTTTAAGAGATCAAGTGCTCACCCAATTAGACTGTACGCCCATGCAGTTAATTCTGTGCTACCATGTCTAGCAGGGTGACCTCATGGGCCTTTGGGTGTCTCTTATGGGAATGGGTTTCTCCACTGCTGTTACCACTGCAGGCCAGAACAATGTTGCATCTAGCTAAGTGTCCCAGTCTCAAGGTGTCAAAGCAAAGGTCATGTGGGAAACCACTACACGGATTGGCAGTTTCCACTGATTTCCCCCTTCCCTCTTCATGTCACTCCTCCAGGATGCCTGTTTCCCAGCAGCAGTATTTTGTGGAGACCAATAAACTGGGGGGGGGGGGGGAGCGTCAATTCTGCAAAGTTTAGTCAAGATCCAGCCATGTGTTTCCAGCTCCGGTCTTCAGATCTTGAGAGGGGCCATAACTCAGTTGGAAGGTCCCAGATTCAATTCCTGGCATCTTCAGTTAAAAGAATCAGGTAGTGGGTAATGGGGAAGACCTCTGCCTGAGACCCCAGAGAGCCGCTGCCAGTCTCAGTAGACAAAACTAACCTTGATGAGCTGATGGTCTGCTTCAGTACAGAATCAGAAAACAACCCTGAACATCAAACCCCAAAGAATCAACAGTTAGACAGTTTGTATATGCAATGAACAATGTCTATTTAAAATGCATCTTTATACAGTAAACAATGTCTGCTTGAAAGGTATACAATGTACAATATTTCATAAGAAAAACCCTATTCAGCGTCGTTTCCAGATTTTTTTCATTGCAAATTGAATTCTTCCTCAGGAAATATCTAAATGTTGTTGTTGTTTGTTGTTTATTAATCACCCTATCCCAGCTTTTGCCAGGTTCTGGGCGATAATCATGGGGGCATAATGCCATAAAAACATATCGAACTTTAAAATTCTCCAGGACAATTTAATAAAACTAAGACTCAATTAGAGTCTATCATGATGGCATCCTGGTAATTTCTACCCCAGCTCTGGACAATTGGGCCAGTTTCTGGGCAGGGGGAGAAGGAACTCATAACAGCAATTCAAAGGGAGGGAGGGAAGGGAGGGTTCCAGCTGAGGAAAACCCATTGCTGCCCTCAACCAAAATATTTAATTTTTATTGAAGTTTAAAAACAGAAGGCTATATAAGCCATGAAAGATTTAGTAAAGTTCCAATCATTATCTTAGCCTATACAGAGCAGTAACTTCCAAGCTCTTAAGATTATGCCTATTATATTTGTAAGTTGCCGCCAATTGAAACTGGAATTGTATTGTATTTTAATGCACTAATTTATATTGTTTACATTGATTTTAATGTTGTGAGCCACCTAGAGCCGCTTATGTTGGTCAGGTGGGATATAAATCCAAATAAATAAATAAATAAATAAATAAATAAATAAATAAATAAATAAATAAATATTTTTCAGCAAGACCAATCTGTGTTTAAAAATTTTAAAATGTCAATACCAACTCTGAACAGTAACACAGATACAGGTTTTAAAGAAAATATCACACTTACAACCAATCAATAGGGTGCAGGGTGAAAGACCTTCCCAAAGTGAATATCCCACAAATACCTTGTTTGGTTCCAAAAAAAAAAGGCCTCTAGCTTAGCGTGCTCATAATTAAAGGAGCCGCATTAATTATTTACAGTGGTTCAGCGAACATTTACTTGAAGGGACAGAATACACAACAATGGTTTATAAAAAGCATGTAAGGTCCATACTTTGGGGTCTGATGTTCATGGCTGTTTTCTAATTTTGTTTGCAACTCTGGACTGTGATTATCATTATTCATTCTGATTCAGTACAAGGCAGCTTCGTATGTTCATGTAAAATCAGGATATGACACTAGTGCCTCTTGACTCAACATTACAAGCTCAAAATTTAAAAAAAACTCAGATAACACTGCATAATGTATTCCTACTGAAAGAACAGAGGGTGGATTCCAAAAATTTGGGATTTCTGAGCAAAGAATGATATTGTTGTTGTTGTTGTTGAAAACATTTATTAGCAGCCTTTCTCTCTTGCAGAACTTACTCCTTACATCAAAATGCATGTTAAATCATCATCCCTGTGTTGGCTGGGGGTGGAAATCATGGTCAAAATGGTGAGACCCTAGAACATTTTATATGGTAGAGATGCAAATATAATTTGTCACAGCTGTTTGATCCTCTTCATTGTTCATTATTTTATTACTTCATTGATTACACTGTTCTTCCCTCCCCCAAAAGCATGCTCACCATATTCAGTGTACATAAGCAGCTCTCACAAAAGCTTTCCAATCTATGTTAGGAGATGGTGAAGAGACATCTTAGAAGGATGGAGATTGTAGTGAAGTTCACGGTATAGGTCGGGAAACTGGGGCTAATAGATTCAGGTTTTATTTATTGCAATAATCACGGTTATTACAACAGGACCTCTTCATACCCTCCCCGTATCTAATTCTCTTTACGTTGCATTTATCACCTGGCAAACTGCATCCTTTCAGGTAAGCGATCACTTTGTTGTCTGTAAAAGAAGAGGGAAGCAAATGCATGATCTATGTAAATCTCAAGACAGAGGATTAGAAATCCTGGATTCGTTTCTTTCAAATGATATTTGTGAAACCCTATTCAAAGGCAATAGTGCAATATGTTCCAATATTTATACAAGGCAACCAAATTGCAGAGGCCTTATAATATTTTTTCCAGCAACAAAATACTGTAGTATGGATACGGGAAATGTGATGGGGTAGGTCCTTCCATTCTCCAAAGTTGGATCCCTTCCATGAAGTCTTCCTTCAGTGGAGAAAGATCTTCTCCAATAGATGAAAGATATCTCCACTGGAAGATACCTTGGTAGAAGGTAGTTGTAGGATGCAGCTTAGCAGAAGGAACTCGTAGGATCCACCCACATCTCTCCAACAGAAGGACAACCTGAAGCACTCGTAAGAAGTCAGTAACAACTTCTCCTTTGTTATGTTTTCAACTGATTATCAGCAACAAGCTTCTTGCAATTTTCACCCAGGGCTGAAAATTGATCTTTCTGTATGCTTTCATTTAAGACAAGGTGTTGTGTATCAAGATCGCGGTCACCATGTGCTTGCGTAATGGCGACCGCCACGTGGACATTCGCACATGGCCTGAATCTACCTGAGCTTCGGCCAGGTAGAACAATAGCCGGTCGGATCCTAAACGACCGGCAATCATGAGCCCAGGTTTCCCCCAGGGGACCTATGAACTGTAACCATGATCTTAAGGTCCTATCAGGACATTTGGGTGAGGTCGGGGGATTATCTCCGACCGGCATAAAAGAGGGCTCTGACCCCGGGGTTGTCATGTTCCATCTTGACCCGCAATAAACTACAATGCTGTTTTCACTGTTACCAGCCTCCCGACTCCAGTACTTTTCACAAGAGAATTAACTTCCGTATTAATTTAGTTTGTTAACTGAGAATTTTCCACCCATCTCTCAGTCATAGCTTCTGAGACAGGGAAAGGAGAAAGTGCCATTATCAGCAGAAGATATGTCCCACTTCAAAGGTAGTTTACTTCCACATTTACTTCAGTAGTAGGATCCTCACCCTCCGCGATATTCACTCTATCACCTTCACCTCATCTCAGTGGAGCTTATGATACTGCTGTTCTCTTTGCTTTGCTCATCCATGGAGAAAAAAGAGGACAGAAAGGCGGTATAAGGGCAATTAACTTCCACTGATTTCTAGATCTAATCATTAAAGATACCTTATGAAATATCCCAAAGGAAACAGCAGTACACTACCACTGGAACGGTATGCCAGTTGCACCTTAAGGTCTAATGAAATTAATTCCAGGCTAAATATTCAGGATTCAAAGCTCACCATCAGGTGTATCTAATGAAATGTGCTCCGGTCCATGAAAGCTTGAGCTGGGAGGTAGCCAGGAAGTCTTTAAGGCGCTGTTGGACGCATATCTTATTGAGACTAACATGGCTACACATCTGAAATTGCCATTAGGAATAAGGGAAGAAGAGACTGGATTTATACCCCACCCTTCACTACCTGAAGGAGTCTCAGAGCAGCTTACAATCCCTTTCTTTTCCCCTCCCCACAACAGACACCCTGTGAGGTAGGTGGGGCTGAGAGAGCTCTCTCAAGAACTGCCCTTGAGAGAACAGCTCTGAAAGAACTTATGGCTGACCCAAGGTCACACCAGCAGCTGCATGTGGAGGAGTGGGGAATCAAACTCGGTTCTCCTAGATTAGAGTCCATGTTCTTAATCACTACATCGAACTGTCTCTCTGGGATATGTCTATAAAGAATCCTTGTAGTAAGCCAGAGGTTAACCTTCCAATGCACACACACACAAGGAAAGGACGAATGTAGATAGGAACAGACATGACAAATCTCCCAAGACCCAAGAAGGGAGATAAAAACAGGTAGGTAAGCAGAATCATGGTATGAAACCAACCCAAGCTAAGTGTTCATTTGGGGACCATGGAGAGCCACGGTATAAAACCAACACAAGGTAAGTATTAATTTGGGGCAAACATACCGCTAAAGTACTCAGTAGTGGTGCAGTGTTGCCCTTGTAGGGCTTCGCAGGACTCCTTTTTATCTTCTCTACACCCAGTAGTCACTCTGCAGACACGGCATGTAAGAGCTTGAACTGCAGGGAAGGAAGAAATCAATCCTCAGTGAGAAGGCAATACACCGACTGGATCTCTGTTGGCTTTTCCCTTGACAAAACAACAGTCACAGGTGCCTCTGTTTGGGGTGGAACAGAGAGCCACCCTCATGCAGCTCTCTGGGGTTGCTGTTTGTTCCACTGGGAGAACCAGTGTCTCTAAAAGGAACTGTTCCCAGAACAGTAAGAGATTTTGCAGAATTTAGCTATGTATGCACAGTATAGTACATTCAAACATATACACATATAGTATATGTATATGTATGCATATGTGCCCTGACCTGGATAAGCCAGGTGAACCCAATCTTGGCAGATCTCAGAAGTTAAGTAGGGTCAGCCAGGGTTAGTATTTGGATGGGAGACCACCAAGGAATGCCAGGGTTGCTAAAACAAGATGCAGGCAATGGCAGACCACCTCTGACTGTGGTCTGAAAACCCTACAAGGTCAGCATGGGGGGGGATTATTTATTTATTTATTTATTTATTGAATTTCTACCCCACCCTCCAGCCAAGGCTGGCTCAGGGCAGCTTACATAAGAATCAGCACATAAATTACAATTAAACAATTAAAACAATTCTAAAACCATTTAACCATCTAATGTAATAAAGCGCTAGTATCGTTATCACTAATTTAACAGTAGCCGCAGTACTCGGTTCTCTCTTCTCACTCGTGTGTGTATTATGTATGTTTATATGGAGAGAGAGAGAGAGAGAGAGAGAGAGAGAGGTCTGTCTGTCTACCTATCAACGGGGTGTGGTATTCACTAGTACTGAGTACCTACACTTGGGGAGGGGGGCTCTCCCAAGTTCAGGAGGGGGAAGTTGGAAACCAGTGCGATCTTATATATGAGTACTGGCACTTTCGAAAAACAAACAAACACGTGCTATATACTAAGCTATAGTGTACACCGCTTGAGGCTACTTCAGGTCTAGCTCCAGGTAGTGACTACAGTAGAATTAATTCTTGGACTTCATCTAGGGTTGCTAACTTCCAGGTGGGTGCTGGAGATCTCCTGGAATCACAACTGTTCTCCAAACTAGAGAGATCAGTTCCCCCTGGAGAAAATGGCTGCTTTGGAGGGTGGACTCTATGGCATCATACTGGGCTCCCTCCCCCCCCCCCCAAATCTCCCCCTCCCAACACCCTGATCTCCAGGAATTTCCCAATTCGATGTTGGCCTTATTGGGTATTCAAGAGGCAATATGGAAATGATGAGTTCTAGCTTTGCCTCATAGCTGCCCTGTTCTTTTTTCCCATGTTTTCAGTTACCCACCCTGAACGCAACAGAGAAGGACGGAGATGCTAAGAAGAAGAATCTTATTCATGGTTCTTTTTCTTCCAGTGATGGATGACTTGATAGAAGGACAAGATCTTTGCCGCAGGTCCCAGGCTGTAGGAGTGGAGAAGGGATTGCATGGGCTGTATTTATATAGCACGCACACCCAGGTTTTTCAGGAAAGTTTGATATGCACGCAAGCTTGGGACAGTCCCAGAAAGGACTGTACTACAGAAGTCAAAATATGCTGAAGTTCAGTTGATCATTTTGTCCTCAGATTAATGAATGGTTGCTAAATCACTAGAGACTGGATTGAGGCCAAGAGGGAAATTTGGCAACTGCACCACAACCAAGTTGTGGTATGGCATGACTATCAGAACTGACCCCTCAAAAGGAAAGTAATTAAATAAGCTTGAGAAACTCTAGAAGTACTTCAGAGACTGTGTTTGATAAACACACTGGCAAGCTTACAGCTTTGCTCCCACTGCAATGCCTCACTTCTACATCTTGCAAGGGGAGGGGAATCTGACTATATCGTTCTGAATATATATTTAATATTTCTGATGACGATTTCTTTTTGTGATATCAGGTCTGTGGGAGCAATATGTTAAGCCTTCAACCTGCCTATATACTATTTGGACTCCAATTCTATTAAATTCATATCTGGAAGCCCACAGAGGAAACACATGGGGGGCATTATTTGTTTGGGGGAAATGTCCAGAATGGAATGGATTAACCCCCCCCCTTCCCCCCAACCTTATTCACTCTAAATGTGCCTTGCAGTGCTGCTTTTGATTATTATTTTTTAAGCATTACTGGGGTTCTTTTATGAGCTTTTGCAAATAACGTTGAGCTTTTCCCTAAGTATATGTTATGTTTAGTTCAAAGAGGTCAGAATATGTGGCCTATTTTTCCTGATAAATTTTTGTCTTTGTAAAATATTCATGATTTTTGCCTTGGGTTCAGTAGAGATGCAAACCTTTGGAGTCACGGAAAATAACCTATTTTCCCCCTGTTTTTTCTGGGGCAATGCATTTTTGGGAAGTGAAATGTAGTGTTTCTCTGTCAAACCTAAACCTATTGTGCTGCTTTAACAACAATTAAATGCATCATTTATAACTTAGTTAGCAAATATGGAATACAGTGTGCAGTTCTGCTTAGGTAAAAGGTAAAGATAAAGGTTTCCCTTGCTCAAAAGCCCTTCAAATCCAACTCTAGAGAGCGGTGCTCATCTCCATTTCCAAGCTGAAGAGCCAGTGCTGTCCAGAGACTTTCCGTGGTCATGTGGCCGGCATGACTAAATGCTGAGGCACATGGAACACTGTTTCCTTCCCACCAAAGTGGTACCTATTTATCTACCTGCAATTTCTTGCTTTCGAACTGCTAAGTTGGCAGGAGCTAGGGCCAGAGACAGGAGCTCACTCCGTCACGCAGCTCTCAGGTCTCGAACTGCCGAGCTACCAACCTTCCAGTCTGCAACTCAGCGTCTTCCGGTCTGCAACGCAGCCACCATGGTTCTGATTACCATATCTCAAAAAAGAACACTGCAGAGCTGGGAAAAGGACAGAATTGGGTAATCAAGATGATGAGGGGGTTGGAGCACCAAGATCTGGGACTTTTCAGTTTAGAAAAGAGACAACTACAGCACAGACATGATGGAGGCTGATAAAATTATGTATGAGGTTGACAGAGTTTACAAAGAGAATATTTTCTCCCGAAAATGCTAGAACTCGAGGGCATTCAGAGAAGCTGGTGGGCAGTAGATTCAGGATGGACAAAAGGAAATACTGTACACAACAAGTGATTAAAATGTAGAATTCACTGCCAGATGGTGTAGTGATGGCCACAGGCACAGACAGCTTTAAAAGGGGATTATACAGATTCATGGAGGATAGGTCTATCAGTGGCCACTAGCTATGGTGACTAAAGGGAACCTCCATGTTCAGAGGCAATAAACTTCTGAATACCAGTGCCAGGAGGAAACATCAGGAGAAGGCCGCAGCCTCTTTGCCCTGTTGTTGGACTGAAGGGGGAAAAGTGAAAGGTAAATAGGCCATTGCATAGTCATGTTTTGTGAAGGCCAAGTAAAGAATTGCTGAACAAGTCTGAGTCCTGTGGCAGCTTTAAGACAACAAAGTTTTATTCAAGGTATAAGCTTTTGTGTGCAAACATATTTCTTCAGAATTGCTGTAAGTGCTGGCACCGCACTGTTATCTGTGCCTTCAGCAGAGGTCTGCAAAAGTCAACATTCCTAGCTGTATATGGGCAACCTAGCCCTTAAGCTGTTTCTTAAACATAGTCGTCAGCGATACTTTTTGCACCTGTAGTGAATAATGGATGGGGCAGTAGAATTCCTGAAAGTATGTTAAGAAGGAAGTATACATTGCTTACTTATTGGTTAAGATTTGGTGCAATATTGAGTAGGTGTACATTTGTTGGCTAAATGTTACTGAATTCTTGTGATGTAAAATTTGGAATAATTACCAAAGTTGAACAACATAACAGGGTTAGTATTTTGAACTCTTGTACGGATAGATAGCTAGATAGTAAAAGGGACAAATCAACTAGTAGGGGTAGACCAACTAGTAAAGAATTTGCTCCTTCTGGTTAGTTGTTCACTTATTTGGACCAATCAATCAATCTATCTATCTATTTATTACGGTCCTAGACCAGCAAGTGGCACAATAAAAACAAGTAAGTAACAGATAAAAGAGCACTTATTTGGACCCATTTGATTGAACACAACTGAAATTTTATTTTCCCTATCAGACCTCCAGAGGAACTGGTTGGCCACTGTTGCTGGACTAGATGGACTACTGGTCTGATCCAGCAGGGCTCTTCTTGTGTTCTTACATAAATAGTAATTGGCAGAACTGCCGAGAGCCACCATGGCCCTCCCAGGCAAAGATTCCATCTGCCTCCCCATGATTCTGATCCAGACTAAATATCATAACAAAACAAATCCCAGCAAATCAAAACATATTATTAATATGGTAAAACAGAAAAAATACACCTAAACCATCATCTTCTCATATGGAGATTTTTCAAGCTGTGTTAGAGAACAGCAGAGGCCTCTTAAGAAGAATTCCAAGACTGTAGTGAAGGAACTGCTGTTGGATTGATAGCTATGTAGATTATGTGGATTTGGTGAGGGTTTCATTCATTGCAATGGTCTCGGACGTTACAGCAGGTTGTCTTGATGGTGCCCCAGATTTGATCCTCTTCAGAAGTATTGCATCTATGATTGTCCTCTGGCAAAGTGCAGCCTTTCAGGGTAAAATCTCGTATCTTTACTGTAGGGGGTTGGAAACAAATTCATTAGTGCATTATAGTCCAGGCCACAGGTTTAGAAATTCTCTGTTTCTGTCAACTGTGCAAGTCCCAACCAATACTGAAATATCATTACAATAAATTCATGGTACTCAAAACTGCAATAGCATTGTGATCAGTGCGTAGCCTGGAGGTCAGTGCGGTGTAGTGGTTAGAGGGCTGGATAGGATTTTGGAGATCCAGGTTCTAATCCTCACTCATCTACGGACAGCACTGCGAAATCAAGCCTGCAGTGGGAGTTGGGGGCAGGGAATTGGGGGGGTGATGTTGGCTGTGTGGCTATGTCGCCTCTGGAGAAACTCAGAAGTGATGTAGGGTAGCTCTAGAAATTACCAAAATTGTGTCATATGCAAATCTGGCCACTGCACTGGCCACCCCCAATTCCAGATCATTTGTTTGTTCTCTCTTTACTCCTGGGAATGGGTGGGGGGGGGGAGTTCCATCTAATCCAGTGGAATTTTCAGAGGTGGAAGCTCACAGGCAAAAAGAGAATGCTCTTCCACATGTTCTCAGTGTCCACAGAGGCTGAGGACATTGGGAATTTCTTTTAGGTCCCAAGGATGTGCACTGCTGTGCATGTAGTTCAAGAATCCTGGGAAAGAGCAGGGTATAAATCAAATACATACATACATACATATGTACATACATACATACATACGTACATACAATTCTAATGCAAGCCTTGGGAAGCTTGGATGCAGATAATGAGATCAAAGAAAAGAACAGATACTAGAAGGCTATGTCAGACCCTGGGGAGATACTGTGCGGACCCAACAGAATAATAAGCCCTGGGTTGCCAACCTTTGAGTGGAGCCTGGAGTTCTCCTGGAATTACAGCGGATCCGCACATTACATTTCCCTTGGAACAAATGGTAGCTTTGGAGGGCAGTCTGTACAGCATCAAACCCCCACCAAGCAGCTGTCTCCCCTAAACTTTGCCTGCCCCAGGTTCAGGCTCAAATCTCCAGGAATTTCTCAAGCCAGAGTTGGCAGGCAACCCTACCAAACAGGTATGTGAAAGAACCACTATTTAACACTAGCCCAGGATATATGTTCATAGTGGCATAAACTTACCTTTGAAGACATGGGTAGCTCTGCACTGCTGCCCAGGTAAGGCTTCACAGGTCCCTCCTGTACCTTTACCGCATCCACTGAGCATTCTGCAGACAACACATTCGAGAGCTTCAGCTTCATGGAAACAAGAAAGGAATTCCCATTGGCTCTGACCTTAAAGTTGCACGCCAGAGAGTTTGCTGGAAGCCCTCTGAGCAGAAGTCTAGCACATTTTTCTTGTAAGCAACAGTCACAGGCATCACTGGTTTAGATTAGCACCATGGATGGTCAGGTTTTTCTTTAAAAACCCTCCCTCCTTGTTCTCCTGAACTAAAAATGGGCCACCAGTGACAGCATCAATCCACGCTGCTCTTTCTGCCACTGCTCCAGTGGCAGAAAAAGTAATTTAACTCACTCTGGATATAGCAGAGGAAGGCTGCCAAGCTGAACAGCAGGATCCTGGCCATTCTGTGCTCCACTCAGTGGACCCCAGCAGAGGAATAAGCAATAAAATTAAGTCTTGGATGAGTCTGTTCTACACGCCTCATAGAACAACAGCCAGAAAAATAAAACTCTGATCAACAAGGCAGGAGATGGGAGCGGAACGTTCCCTCCCTTAACTGGTGAACTCCTGATAGCCTCTTTCCTTATTAAGGCAAAGGATGTGTAGTCAGGTGGACTGGAATGGAGAGCTTTGGTTTGTCAAGGGCTGCTCCCTTGTGGTTGCACAGAAGAGGAAGACAGGTCAGTATTGTGTGGTTATATGCCAGTGCAAAGAAATACTGTGGTATAACTCTAGGTTAGGAAATTCCTGGAGATTTGGGGAGGGGGAGGACCTTAGCAGAGTGTAATGCCACAGAGCCCACCTTCCAAAGCAGCCTTTTTCTCCAGGGGAACTGGTCTCTGTAGTCTGGAGATAAATTGTAATTCCAGGAGATTGCCAGGCCCTACCTGGAAGTTGGCAACCTTACTGTTACAGTGCAGGACTGGGGGAGTCCATGCTTGCCATGAAATGTTTGTCTTGAGCCAGTCATTGTGTCTCCGCCTAATCTACCTCACAGGGTCCTTGTGAGGAAAAACTGGAGGAGAACTGTTGATGAAGCTTCAAGCTCTTCAGAGGAAAAGCAGGTGGGAAATATAACGAATAAGTGAATCGCCTTTCCTAATGAGATCCTTAATAACATAATAATAATAATTTAGACTGCAACTGCCTGAAGGCATATTTGTTTTGATGTTGCACTTTAAAGTGCCATATAGAATAGACTCCTCATACATAAATGGGGGCAGGGGGGTGTTCTGTAAAAAAAATTCCTTCCTATAAACCCCATTCCTCTTTCAGTGATATCTCAGGAGGCCTAAAATGGAACAATGTTCTCGCATTCCAAATGAGGGTAGGAAACATTTGTCTCTATCGTATCACGTAGCAAATCTGAACTACCTCATACTACCATGATGTTATCTTGTTAACTACATGCTCCCTGATTGGCTGGATCACATAGCCACAAATAGAAGAAAATTATTTTTAACAAAATCACCAAAGCAGCTCAAAAAATGTAGGAAACAGGATTAAAACTAGGAATGCCTGCCTCCAGGTGGGACCCAGGGATCCCCTTGAATTATAGATTATCTCCAGACAACAACGATCAGTTCCCCTGGAGAAAATGGATGTTTTGGAGGGTAGACTCTATGACATTGTACCCCACTGAGATTCCAGTCTTCCCCAGGCTCCATCTCCAAATCTTAGGAATTTCCCAACCTGGATCTGGCAACCCTACCCTGCCCTGGCAGCCCTAATTGAAACAATGTGGAAAAAAGCTGAGAGGAATCTCCCCTGCCCCCCGAAAAGGTTCATCCATTCATACCTCAGCCCATAATAACAGACATTAGGTTTCTACATATTCAAGGTACTCTTGAGGTATATGGGGAAAATCCTGGTATGAGAACAGGGTGATGATGTCACTTGCCGTCACTGGGTACTACAATCAGCAGTGTGCCAGCATGGTGGTACAGTTGTTACTGATGCACAAATCCATGCCCTGTGTGAACCCTTGGCCGAATTGGAATCGCACAGTCAAAGTCCAACGAGTTAGATGAATATCTGTTTAATGAATTCAAAACAGGGAATACAGGGCTGAGCACCTTAGCATGTCAGCAATTCCAAAGCTGTATTCTGCCATAACCAGGAAGGGCAGAAGGTCTTATACCCCAAATGTCATCACATATGGTTTACACAGAGAAGAATCTCTAATTGGTACCAGGCCATTAACATCATAAAAGCATAATTTTTGACTCAGTGCATCTCTCAGTGGTGTCAGCAATTTCACTTGTTTATTTTGTCTTCAGAACATTGGGAACTTTAGAGAACACTGGGTGACTTTCTGGGCTCACATGCGGAGAGCTAGCTGATAAGGACTGTGAATCACATTAAACTTCACTTTCAGCGGCCTTGCAACTTCTAAATAGCATTCCATTTCTATTGCATCCTAATTCCACCTACAGAGGCTTTTAATAATACTTTTGCTTAATATGGCTTCTTATACAAAAAGTGCAATTATAAAATATATATGTTCTGCTATAAGTTTCTCTAATCAGAAGCTTCTCGGTTACATACCAGGATTAAACTTTTGAAGGCACAGTGACAGCTGTCAATATATATCTATCAAGGAGAAAGTGTCAGAAATCACATTCAAAAATCACATTCCTTTTCCCTTGTCCTACATTACCATGGGAACTGCACTGCCACCAATCAGTAAGGGCCACAGCTTCCTCTCCCACTTCAGCAGCACTCAGTGGTGGGAGTTGCAGTGTTTCCTGTGTGGCACTGCATGAGCCAGTGCTGTCTAGTATGGTCGAGTGTCCACACAAAGGCAATTAAATAAAGGCTGCCCACCGACAAAATCACGCCTCCAGGATACTGAGGGTTCTCCTCAGGTATGTAAAAATATTGCTTTGTACCATACAAAAGAACCCATCTTTTTATTTTTACAAAAATGGCCTCATGAAGACTGGGCATGGTCCTTTCCTCCAGAATGCAAATTCAAGGGAATGAAATCCATGCAGGAGATGAGGAAACTGTCCTGCTTGCCCACCCTCTCCCCCCATTATTGGCCCATTCTGCATCTGGCATTTGCTCCACTTGACCTGGTTCCCCCTTACCTCGGAATATCTATTTTTATTGCATTGCCTCAGATCCTGGTTTATGCATTGACCCCAATATTATTACTGTATTATTAACTGTATTACAGTATTATTAACAGCTGATATAACCCAGACTACGACAGGAGCTGACTGCCTGTTTGTTGGATGCTGTTTATGCCCATCATTGTGTATGAATCATCTTAGCACTAGCACTTTGTAATGTTTTATGCTTATATTGTTATGATTTTATCTACATTTGTTTTAGCTATATAATATCGTATGTAAGCTACCCTGAGCCTGCCATGGTGGGAAGGGCGGGGTAGAAATTAAATAATAAATAAATAAATAGTGTCAGCTTGCCATCTGTTTTGTTTTCACCACTCGCTTCTGCATTGGTATGCAGATTTTCCTGTGTCAGTACTTGCCTCAGCGGTCATTAGCTGTCTGAGCCAAGTAATTCACGGCAAGGTGATAAATACAGAGGGAGAAATAGGGGCAAGGGAAACTGACGGAGATCAGTGAAGCTGTTTCAAGTTGTCTGCTTATTGTTCCCTTGGAATCGGAAGCGCAAGAAGAAAAAGGTGCCACTCAAAACCACATTCAGATACCCCGGGGCAAGCCGTAGTGATGGCAAAGTCACCCCTGAATAGCCATAAATCTATGCAGGAAGTACCATAAAACCTGAAGAACAAAGAAAGTGAAAGCGGCATGCAGTATAGAAGGAGATTAACCTACCAACGTGGCTGTGGAAAAACTGGGAGGAAACAGATGGGTGCAGAATCAGCCGTATCCTGGAAAGGGGAATTTGAGTTTGAAGGTAGTTTCAGGGGATAGGACTGTTGTTCTGCAGTAGAACAGTTAGATCTGAGTCCAGTAGCACCTTAGAGACCAACAATGTTTTTGGGGAATGAGCTTTTGAGAGCCGAAACTCTCTTCGTTAGACATGAGTAGAGTAGGAATGGAGATCTTGGGGTCCTTTTATCCTGGGGACTTTTCTAATTATTTTTCTCTCCTTGTCTGTTCTATATGGGCCACCAGCTTGCTTTATAAGAAGTACAAGATGCATTGTGAGACTGAACATTGTATTAAACTTTCTTATACTACAAAGAAATCATTACAGCCAGTATATGGTAGACACTTATTCAGAAACCATCCAAGACAAGATTTCAGAGAGTTAATGAATCTGGCATACAGAAGGCAGAAAGCAGACTTCCATGGTATGCAGTGTTGGCAGAGGTGGGATGAAGTAACAGTTCTTGGTGAGGTACAAATACACGGGTACATTTTACCCCACAATTTTTGGAGGGAAAACAATTTGATACATGCAAAAATCACGGTAGTTACAGCACATTGTGGACTTGATTAAGTCATGATCAACTTGCTCAATATCTTCGCACATTGTACCAGGCATAGTGCACCCTCGTGTAGCCCATTTTTCCCCGTCTTCTGAAAAGAGATCAAAATCCACACACATTTTAGTACATGCAAATCGTGAGAGCTTCCCCAGAGTTTTATTAATTCCCAGTCAAAGCCACATAACAGGGGATGGCCTTGTGTTCTTCACTAACTTTCTGGTAGCTTTCAATCATGTCTATGTCATGTTCTCTGGCATTTCTGCTTCTCTTCTACATAATCACTATTTGTTGCAGAGGATTCTGGGATATATTAAACCAGTGGCACAGCGTTCACATATGTATCTGCTGACCAAGATGGCTGGATGTCATCATTGCCCTCAGTGAACTGTGGGCTGATTTGCACGTTATGAAGGCCACATATCCCCCATGCGGACTTTTGACAGACATGTTCTGAGAGTTCTCAGCTGGGAACTTAGGACTCATCTACATGAGACACGTTACAAGAGTTAGGTGGGATCCCCTGACCCAACTCACAGTCACATAAATCGTCGGGGGACTCGACCTCAGAAAGCGGTCAGTCACCTGTTGTGACTCAGGAGCACTACAAAAAGGGAGAGGGGGTTCTGCCTTTCTTCCCGTGCCATTTTTCGGAGCAGAAACAGCTACTTGGAGCCTGTTTTCCCCTGTCTCAGGCTCCATGGGTACTCTGTCACATAATCCCTAACTCCTGGCCCAGTTGGCATCACACATATCGCACAGGTGAGAGCTTAATTTCCTAGCATGCACAGGTTCAATTAGGAGTGGGACCGCGATCCATGAGGAGGAGGAGCTTTATGCTTAGGGTATCACAAGATTCTATTCTGTAACATCAGTAGGTATTCACTTGAGAGAGGTAACATACCCTTAAAGAAGTCGGTGTATATGCACCACTGTCCAGATAATGCTTCACAGATGCCCTCTCCTTTAAGACAGCCCAGAGAAGGACTGTATAAATCACAGACATGGCATTTGAGAGCTTCGGCTGCAGGAAAAGAAGAAGGAAACAACCACCAATGAACATGACATCAAGAACTCATCATAGTGCTAGACAGGTATGATAACTACTGGACTTCATGCCCCCTTCTCTAGAAATGAAGCACGGCTTACAGGGATATGTCTGTGCCAGGCACTACAATAGAGTTCACTGAAGGACTTGCACACGAGACAAGTGAGTTGGAAGGAGAAGAACTCAAGTCTGCCCCTGGCAGTGAGCGGTTTATTTTTAAACATACACAGACTTACACGCCACGCCCTTAGGTTGCTGCGTCAGCGTTCAGTAGACAATAATCAATCAACAATCATGGAATCCACATAGGGGATGAGACAACTGTCTTGGGAGCCACTGTTTGCAGTAGGGCTTATCAGCCAGCCAGCTTCAGGAGCACAATGCTCATTGTATAGCAGGGAGGGTGGAATCCACATGAATGAGAGACATATGTCTCGAGAGTATACTGTTTGCAGGAGGGTTTATACAATGCTCATTGTGTAGCAGGGAGGGGGGAGAAGCATAGACTTTGACCTGGCTAGCATCCCAGTCTCAGATCTTCCCTACAGTTCATATGTACTTATGCCCCTGCATGCACTTGGCAATCCTAATGCCCAGCCTAGCCCATTAGGCCTTTCAGAAGTCATGTTTCCAGAACATCCTTTTTCACATCTTTTCCTTTCATAGCTGGCTCCTCCCGTGCTCCTACTGCAAAATAATAAAATCTTGCAAAAAGAAAAAAAAACCCAGAAAACTTCATAGGGAGGAAAGCTGGAAGCAGGCATTCTTTTCCCTACCGAATCATAGCACAGAGAAAGTCAAAATAATGAGCAGAGGAATTTCGTTTCCTTTCCTTTGTGCAATAAAAGCTCTAGGGCCCAATGCCTTGAGCAGTATAACAATCTGAAATGTCATTCGTAATCTCTATTTATTTCCCGAAAGACAAAAGGAATAAACAAAAATGCAACATCCAAAGTTATATTAGGATTGTGATCTGAGAATAGGAAGGGGGAACCACTCTGCTTGGAGTCGAATCGTAAAAACACACCCATCATGATAAAATGAAATGACATCTTTGGTGGGAGCATGAGGGACGTTCCAAAAGAATATGAGAAATCGTATCTATTTTACCAAGGCAGCAGAAGCAAACAGAGTCAGAGTAGTGAAGATGCAAAAAACGGCCTCTCAGAACCTCCACTGAATGTGCATTCATTCTAACAAGAGTAAAAGCCCTCAGAAGACCACACGAGACCAGATGATAAACATAAGAGGGAAAAGAACCAGGGAGAAGTATGCTGAATAATGTCATGACGGGATCTCATTTCTTCTACAGATCCTTGTTAGCAAGCTGAAACCCATATGAACATTTTAGAGCCCTCAAGTTCCTTGTTTCTATAGAGATATTATGGCAAATGTGTAAAGGACAGGACAGCAGAACACTCAGGGAGAGAAGCATGGGGGGGAGGGGGTCTTTACACCGGTATGTGTGTAAGAATCAGCTTTTGGGGTCAGCTGCATTCCAGAGAGACTGGACAATGTCCTTCTTGAGGTCATTCTATTTCCCCCATGTGGACTTTCTTGATCACTGATAGCCAATGGGCTATTTGGAGAGTCGCTGTCTTCGAACATAGTTTTATTTCTGGTACTCACTCTGGACATAGCAAAGCAGGGCTGCAAAGCTGAAGAGCAGAATCCTGGCCATTTCCCCCCTACTCAGCAAACGTCAGCGGAGCAATAAGCTATCCAATCACATGAGTCTGTTCTCTATGCCTCGCAGAATGACATCCAGAAAATAAAAGCTTATCGGTAAAGCACAGAATGGGAGGAGAACATTCCTTTCCCACCAGAGGACTTAAACTTAGCCGGGGAACACCCACCTTCTTCACTGGGCCAAAGGGTCAAGAGTCTGGTGTCCAGTGTCCTGTGAAAACACCAGAGAACTCAGACTGAGAGACTCGCGGTTTGTGCTGCCCCCTTCTGGCTGCACAGTAGAGGATTAAAAGGAGAGGGGGTGTTCTCCTAGGAGTGATTCCATCTTTGCCAATTTATTCATTTTACTGGGGTTGGGGTTTGAGGGGGGAGGGGCCTCAGCAGGGTCCAGTGCCATAGAGTCCACTTTCCAAAGCAGCCATTTTCTCCAGGGGAACTGATCTCTGTCTTCTGGGGATCTGTTGTAATTTTGGGAAACCTCCAGCCCCCACCTGGGGGTTGGCAACCCTATACAACACATAATTTAGATGACAGCCTCTTTGAGGGAGATGAAAGCCAGTGTGGTGTAGTGGTTGAAGTGCTAGGTTAGTCCTGGGGATAAAGGTAAAGGTAAAGGTTTCCCTTGCTCGAAAGCCAGTCAAATTCGAGCCTAGGGGGCGCTGCTCATCTCCGTTTCCAAGCCGAAGAGCCAGCACTGTCTGAAGATGTTTCCATGGTTAGGTGGCTAGCATGACTAGACACCGAGGCACACGGAACACTGTTACCTTCCTACTAAAGTGGTACCTATTTATCTACTTGCAATTTCTTGCTTTTGGGCTGCCGGGTTCATATCCCATGACCAATGTTCCCTCTAAGCTGTGGAGTCTTGTGAGCAAAAATTCTACTTTGTGAGTTACTGGCATTAAAGTTGTGAGCAAGCAATTTAGCTACCACATAAATTAGTTTGCTCTGGAGCCATTCTTCCTGACCTAAGACAAAAATGTGTGAGCCAGAGGCTAAAAAACTGTGAGCTAGCTCACACTAACTCAGTTTAGAGGGAACACTGCCCATGACTGCTATTAAGCCATCTCAGTGACCTTGGGCCGGTTATGCTCTTTCTCAGTCTCATCCACATCACAGGGCTGTTGTGTGGACAAAATAGGGTGCAGGGGACCTTGTGTGCCACTCTAAGCTCCTTGAAGAAAGGGTGGGATGAGGACCTAAGACATTTCTTTTTCCTCATGTCACACTGTAAAAAGCTAAGAACAGTTGAACTGAAGCCAAATGAAACTGAGCATGTTTCTGGATAGGTGAAGATTTTTGCCCCATTTTAAGCCTCTTGAGGGAGGGTAGGAACAATGCATAGAAGAAGCAAAACCTTTTCGCAACCTCCAAGTGGGGCTTGGAGATCTCCCTGAACTACAACTGGTCCCCAGATGACAGAGATCAGTTTCCTTGGAGAAAACAGCTGCCTATGGCATTATACCTGGCTGAGCCCACTCCCTTGGCTCTGACCCCCAAATATCCAGGAATTTCCCAACTCAGAGTTGGCAGCCCTACAGAACCAAATCTTCTGTTCCTGAACAAACCAAGGCTGACTAGTTCCTCTGATACTCCTTACACTTCTTCCCACATCTTACCTTCCACATTGCTAACGGTTTCCCTTAAAATAAGTTTTATAAAGGTTCTTTCTTTCCTTTCTCAGATGCTTTGGTTCGTTTTTGAACCACAGTGTATCTCTCGCTACGATACAATTATCTGTTCTCTCACACACAAGTGGAACATTTGTGGTTTTCAATGGTAACCTCCGAGCAACTTGATGCTTTGATGAAGTTCTCACACTAGACCCTGATAGGTTTTCCAGTCCTTGGGTTTCAGTACTTCTAATATGTGGAGGGGATTAGGGCTCTCAAGACTTGATCGTAATCCAAGGAAATCCAAGCATGAAAAGTCCTCCTATTCTCTGTCTGTCTTAGGGATGTCAGCCTCCAGGTGAGACCCGGGGATCCCCCGGAATCACAGCTCATCCCCAGACTACAGAGATCAGTTCCCCTGGAGAAAATGGCTGCTTTGGAGGATGGACTCTATGGCATTGTACCCCACTGAGGTCCCTGTCCTCCCCAGGCCCCATCTCCAAATTTCTAGGAGTTTCTCAGCCTGGAGCTGGCCATCCTACTCCCACATCCTGTTCCAGTGGCCTTGTGGGACCTGGCAGCCCTAGACTCTCTCCCTCTTCCCCCCATCCAGTCTCTGTTATTCAGTCCATAACAGAGTCCACACTCCGGCAGGATGGTGTATAAAGTACTGGGGACGAGATGGAACCCCGTTATGCCCCATTCAGTAGGGCAATAGTCACCCAGCACTGTCCTATGAAACACTCTAGATGGGTTAAGTCTGGAACCTCCATAAAGCAGTGTCCCCAACCTGCTCAGCAGGCCCAGAAGGAGATTCATCATTAGAGAGGAGCAAATGTTTTCCTGTTTCGTGTTTTCATCAACAGTTTGATGAACAGGTTTCATCCACAGATCCCAGCTGTGAGTTGAAAGGGACCAAAGGGGTAAACAGGAATGAAGGAAAACTCCTCATCTCTTCCTCTGATGTTCTGTTATATAGAGGCCATGGTCTTTACACACCACAATATAATATATGACTAAAATGTAGTGCTGATTTGTTGCTGAACAAATAACACTGAAAAATGTGTGCATACAATACGAGAAATTCAGTGGGAGGAACCACAAGGGGCATCTGCACAAGGAAAAAATGAAATTGACAGATATGTTAACAGTAGAAGATCGCACAGCAACATACAAAATCCAGAACAAAGGCTGTGTCAGGAAAGATGCCAAGGCTGCATGAAGCAAACATATTAAGAGAACAGAGAATATTACAAAAAGTACACAAACATATCATACAAAAGTGCATATAATATCAAAAATGCAATTAGTTCAACATTTTCTATGATGAAATAAGTTTCATATAAGTCATACAGGTAAGTTGACCAGGTACGAAGGTTCTGGATATTAATAAATTTCAACAGATTTGTGGCACACACCCAAATAGGAATGAAAAATATAAAATTATTTATTTATATACCAATTGCCCTCCCCCCCCCACCCCCAGAGTCACAGCAGCTTATACCATCATTTCCCCCTCTTCAGTTTTATCCTCACTGCCTTACCTTATGAGGAGAGTTTGGCTGAGTGTGACTAACCAAATGAGCTACCAAAGCCAAGTGGGAATCTGAACCCAGGTCTCTCAGCCACTAGTCTGATACTGTAACCACCCTCTTCATTATATCAAAGGCTGCTAAGAGGTATAGGAAAAAACAAGCAGGATCTCACCACCAACCCATCCAGCTCCAGACAAAGACTGGCAACCAGGGCCATTAAAGGTTCACTGGTGCTTTATCAGGAATGATGGCAGCATTCAGAGAGTAGAATCAGATGTGAGTGGAAAGGGTAAATATATCTAGCAAAAGAGAACTGACTAGCTTGTTGTTTATAAATAGACAATTCTTTCTTCAAACTTTGAAACTGCTTTTGTGAAGGAGCTACAGGGAGACTAGCTGTGATTCCAACCATTCTGTAGGCCCTGCCTGGAGGTTGGCTACCCAGTATCTCACAGTCACACAGCTCTATGACATGAGAAGCTCTAGCCATCTACACAATCAGAGATGGCAACTGATGGGGGACTGTCCTGGACCGCCTCACAATGGGTTGACAAAGCAGCACTTCAGATGTCATATAGAGAAGGGGAAACAATCCAAGGGTACAACAAACCTGTTCTTTAACATTCAACTTTTAAATGTTTCAGAAAAAATCTCTTTACTTTTGCTTGAACAAGACAATGTTTGTATTTATTTATTGCAAGCAACAATTTTAAAAATAAATTAATACCCTCAGGTTAGGGTCTACTAACCCTCTCGAGAAGACACTGCAGGACTTCTGTGTTTCCTTTTCTTCCCCAGTTTGTCTGCTGACAATGTCAGATGATCTTCTGTGAGGGCTGATCATCATCATGATATAATTGGACTTCTCATCCTAGCTACCTAAAACAGGTCTCGGAAGAGGCAGTATAGATACATTCTGAATGTATAAATCAAAATAGTAACAAATAAATGAAAAAGGGAGGACATGGTCATTGGCTCGCCCCATACCTCATCCTCAGAGGTGGCAATAAATTTGGAATGTTCCTGCGGCTCACGCACTGTTCCCAGTCCACCTGCAGGCTTGTCCACACTTGGCTCGAAGGCAAAAATCCACAACATGAACAAGTTTCTGTGTCTTGGCTTATGGGTGTCGCTGTCCATTGCTATGGGTAAGTCTCTGAAGTCAAGCAAGCTGCAACAATTTTGGAGTCTGGGTCCAAATCCTTAGCAGAAGGGGGGTCAGAGTTTTATTTATTTATTTATACATTTGATTATCGACCACCCTCCCCTGCACTCAGTTCTCAGGGCAGTGAACAACAATTCCAACAGACATTTGCAGATCAGTTAAAACAATTAATACAGAACAATGTCAGATGGCACTTAAAATAAACCAAATTGTAACTTTAGCAGAAGGGGGGAGCAGGGAGAAAGAGATGGAGGTGCCAGGCTGGATGGAAACTGTTGCTGCCCTCAGCCATAAGGCCTGACAGAACACCTCTGCCTTTCAGGCCCTGCGAAACTGCATAAGGTCCTGCAGGGCTCAGGTGTCATTTGGCAAAGTGTTCCACCAGGTCAGAGCCAGGGCTGAAAAAGCCCTGGCTGAGGACAGCTGGATGTTTTTGGGCCAGGGACCAGCAATAGGTTCTTCTCTCCAGACCATAATGCTCTTTGGGGGGTATACCAGGAGAGGCGGTCCCATAGATATGTTGATCCCAGGTGAGGCCTGGAGATCTCCCAGGGTTACAAGTGATCTTGAGACTCCAGATTCCCCTGGCAAAAATGGCATTAAGCCCCACTGTAGTTCCTCCCTTGCCCAAGCTTGCCCTTTCCGGGCTCCACCCCCAAATCTCCAGGAATTTCCCAACCTACAGCTGGCTAACCCTATTTTGACACCCACCCCATCCCACCAGTGCACAAGTTGTCTGTCATAGGCACGTATTCTAAAGGGGAAGTTCAAATGGCTTGAGCGTCGATTCACTGCATCCCGGTGCATTCTAGGGTTGCCCAGTCTTACCATCTGGAAAGCAGGGAAGTCCTGGCTCTTCTCCTGGAGTCCCCAATCCACCGGTCTGGATTCGGCCAGCGGGAGGAACCCCACCCCCAAAGTGGCCCGATCAGGCCGATTGCCCAGCGTGATGACGTCACCTGGAAGTGATGTCATCACACTGGGCACGTTGCCAGGGCGACGCTCTGGTAATTGCCCTAAAACTCTATGGTACCAATCATACCAATGGTATGATGCTCTGTATTCTTGGTGCTGGGGGGGGGGGGAACAGTGGGAGGGCTTCTAGTGGCCCCACTGGTGGACCTCCTGAGGATACCTGGTACTTTTGGCCACTGTGTGACAGAGTGCTGGACTGGATGGGCCAGTGGCCTGATCCAACATTGGCTTCTCTTATGTCCTTGTGTTCTTAACCGCAGTAGAATGTAAATAGCCAATCACGGGGAGCAGGTGTGTGTTGGGTGTGGTTTGTTGCATGCTTCGGTCCTGCTGGAGTTGTCTTGGAGTTATCTGAAATCACTAATAAACTATGAGCTGATCTCTCCTTGTGTCTGAACCCAGTATATTACAAGGACATTTATTCAAGCCAAGGCCTCTGCTACACACTGCAGAGGCATAAACTCTAGGAGCCTGTGGGTCCCATGGAAGAGTCCATGAAGGGCTGTGCCTGTTTACCATTTGCAGAGAGACATAACATTAAAAAGGCACTCTTCTCTCAATCTGTTCGGCTGCACATGCCGTTGAACTGTTGGAATAGCAAGGCAAATTCGTATGGCAGTCTTTGCATTCATTTTGATTTCTCGCCTGTTTTCTTCTTTCTTTTTCTAGTTGATGGCATAAAATGCAAGTGGTGTATCTATCGTCTCCCGGGCACATTGTGCCTTGTACCACGTCCTCCCTGCACACTCCAAGAAGGAGAATCTTGCTACAGGCAAACCATCTTTTTCGGTAGGCGCTGGGGGCTTGCAGCCGGGAGGGGAAGAGTTGCAAAGTAACCAAGAGAACTAGAAGCTGCGGTGTTCGGCACACAGTCTGATTCCAGATTTAATTGTAGACATTTTCCTTGTTAAAGTGCAGTTGAGGAGCATCACCCTGATGTTCCTTGGTCCACACAGGGCAATTACCAGAACAAGGAATGGATTAAAGCAAAGCAACTTTTAATCATTTTCACAGATCATCTTTGTTCTGGTGAAAACTAACCTCGCGTCATCTTTGGGCTAGATCACAAAATTACCACTTCCTTAACAGTTTAAAATAAAGGGATTGACTCTAAATGGTACATTCTATCACTAAAGGAACACACGGCAGAAAGAAATTCTGGAACAGCAAAGCAAAGGAAAAGGTGAAATCTGCTCATTCCCTAGTCCCAGATAACTGGCCACAGCGGGGATTTAAGGGGTGGAAAAGGAGAAGAGAGAGAATGAAGAGTGGTGTCTTCACTGCATAGAGCTGGGTCACCTGTTATTAGCTGCAGAGCATGTGGCTATTAAATAGGGTTGCCAAGTCCGGGTTGGAAAATACCTGGGGATTTTGGGGGTGGAGCCAGGAGAGGGCAGGGTTTGGGGAGGGGAGGGGCCTCAGCATGGTACAATGCCATAGAGTCCACCCTCCAAAGCTGCTATTTTCTCCAGGGGAGCTGATCTTTGTCAGCTGGAGATCAGTTGTAAAAGTGGGAGATCTCCAGGCCCCACCTGGAGGCTGGCAACCCTACTATTAAAGCAGGGCCCAGTGTGCAATCCTATGGCCAAAACACTTCCCTTGACCCAACAGCAAGGAAAAGGTAGAGTTGCCAGCTCTGGGTTGGGAATAACCTGGATATTTTGGGGGTGGAGCCTGGGGAGGGCAGGGTTTGGGATTGGGAGGGTCCTCAGCAGGGTATCATGCCATAGAATCCAGCCTCCAAAGCAGCCATTTTCTCTAGAGAAACTGAAGATGACTTGTAATAGTGGGAGATCTCCAGGTGCTACCTGGAGGTTGGCAACCTGAGGGAAAAGGCCAGAGGTGATACTCTCATTTCAGATGGTTTCAGGTGGGTGGCCCTGCTGGTCTGCAGTAGAACAGCAAGATTTGCGTTCAGGAGCACCTCAGAGATTTCCAGGGGATAAGCTTTTAGTTGCCGAAGCTTTGTTGGATACGTTTTGTTGTACTTGACGAAGGGATCTTGAAAGCTTATCCCCTGGGAATTTTGTTGGGTTTTAAAGGCGCTACTGCACTTGGACTTATTGCAGGCAGTTTTTGCAAAGACTGGGTTGTGGATGCATGATTGGCATCTCAGCAGCTGATAAGGTTTCCAGTTGGAAAGTGCACTGAAAGTGGATTGAAAATGGATTATTTAGTGTGTGTGACCACAGCCCTGGTGTCTTGGTCAACCCATATTTTTTAACCTTCGCTTTATGTCTTTGCCTTATCCTCTCCTCATTTTTAAGGTGAATTTATGCTACTGGGTATACTGTCAGCTGTTTTACTATTAGGGTTGCCAGATCTGTGTTGGGAAACTCCTGGAGATTTGGGAGTGGAGCCTTGGGAGGGCAGGGACCTCAGTGGAGTACAGCGCCATAGATTCCACTTTCCAAAGGATCATTTTTCTCCAGGGAAACTGACCTCTATAGTCTGGAGGTGAGCTGTAATTCCGTGGGATCCGCGGGTCCCGCCTGGAGGCTGGTATCCCTATTTACAATCCTGACAACTGGCATTGCTGCTGCTACTTTAACTTCAATAGTGTGAGTTATTTTAATCATTTGACTTTTAAATTGTATTTTTATGTTATTAGCTGCCTTAGATGGATCCTGTGAAGTGTAGATCCTTACAAGCACAAACCTGGAGTCTCATGGGTCTTTCTTATTCTCCAGGAAGGAAGCCTCTCTACACGGAGGCAGGCTGTATTCAGAACTGCGAGAAGAAGCTACAAGACAATGGCCTCTCCCAGCTCTACAGATGCTGCTCTGATCATGATTTCTGCAGTGCCTAAACCACAGTGAGGGCTGCTGGTAGACCAGCCTGATAGCTATGCTAGATCTTATTCCCGCTTGTATATGTCAGCGGGAAAATACAGTGGTGGTGAAATGTAAGAAGAGCCCTGCTGGATCAGACTGTCCATCCAGTGCAGCTCCTGTCTCATAGAATCGCCAACCACTCAGGGCACAGATGCCAAGGCCTTCCCTGATGTCATCTCCTGGCTCTGGGATTCAGAGGTTTAGTGCCTCTGAACGTCAAGGCTCCCATCAGTCACCATGGCTAGTAGTCACCACTGATAGACTTCTCCTCCATGAATCTATCTAATCCCCCTTTAAAGTTATTTATCCTTGTGGCCCTCACAACACCCTCTGCCAGCGAATTCCACCTTTTGACCACTCTCTGGCCTTGGGGCATGAGCTGTCATTCTGGGGGATCCGGAGGTCCCACCTGGAGGCTGGCATCCCTACCATGCAGGTCCCATGATTCCCAACACAGTCTTTCAACACAGTGGTCGCAGTGGACCCTTCCTTCCCTTTTTCACCAGTGGAAAAGCTGGCTGGATTCCAATAAATCATATACTTTAATGAATGGTATTCTGATGTATGACTGTACAATATCTTAGCTTCCATGTGTTAATTCCCTCATTGTTTGAGCTGTTTTGGAGTCCCGGGGGAAGAAAAACAGGGCACAGATATTTAAATAAAATAAAAAATGTAAGCTCTTGCATTGAAAGACAGGTAGTACAGTATGTGACCATTTCTATGCAAACTCAAATAGGATCAGCAATTATTTACAACGGGTCTGGCCACTGTGCTTATCTTGGTTATATTTTTATCCAGAAGTGTCACAGCCTGTTCCTGCATTTCCTGGCCTTTGCAAGGTAGCCAGCTCTTATCTTACCACAGGAATACTTGGTGGCATCAGGAATGCCATTTTTTTTCTCAGTCCCCTCATAGCCAGCATAATGTGGTGTTCGGCAAGGCTGTGGGAGCAAATCCCCACTCAGACATGGTTTATTGAGTGACAGATACTGAAGCTGAAACTCAAATACTTTGGCCACCAAATGAGAAGGGAACACTCACTGAAGAAGACCCTGAAGCTGGGAAAGATTGAAGGTCAAAGAAGAAGGGGACAGCAAAGGATGAGATGGTTATTGATGCAACAAACATGAAGTTGGGCGAACTCCGGAGGACGGCGGAAGACAGGAGGGCCTGGCATGATGTGGTCCATGGGGTCGCGAAGAGTTAGACTCGACTGTGCAACTAAACAACAACAAAAACCAGTTGTGCATGCATTTAACCTACCTCACAAGTCTAACCTACCTCACCAGTATGCCAGGTTGCCCATTAAATAAGGTGGGCAATCTCCCACACCCAGCTCCTGGGCTCCTACCACTGCTTGATGCAGCAACAAGAGCAAAAACAGGCTGGAAAACAGGCATCCCAGGTGCTCTAGGAATTTTATCATGGAGATCTGAGAAATTCCTAGAATGCGGTGCGATACCATGATGTCACTTCTGCCTTCCCACAATGCTTCCAGGAAATGCCAGCCCTTCTTACAAGGTTGTTGTGAAAGTAAGATGAGAACTGTTTTCTACTCTAAACTCCTTGGGGACAGTCTAGGCTAAAAATCCCACCTTGCATCCTGCACAGAAGGAGATTAGTTGTATTTTATTAATAATTTATAACCCATCTTTCTCATTAAGATTCAAAACAGATCACAGATTTTAAAAACAGTTCAATCAGACAGCAAGGGCAAGCAACTCAGCCCTCCCACCCACATCATTCCTGCTTCTGCTGAGCGCCTTATAGCTCTGTACCCTCATATAGTGAGGAGGCACCAGTTGATATTTATTGAAGTTGCATTAAAATGAAACATTTGAATGTTACAAGTTACTTCCTCAAGGACATCTGCTTAAACAATACAATGTTTATACTGAAATGGCTGGCAACAAATTAAGACAAGCAAATTTCAGACTAGCTTCATTTTAGTTGGCCCTAATAAAATGTATTAAGGGCTGCAGTGGCTCAAGTGGTTAAGATACTGAACTGCAGACCAGAAGGTCAGTAGTTTAGCAGTTCGAGACCTAAGTGCTGCATGATGGAGTGAGCTCCCATCTCTGGCCCCAGCTCCTGCCAACCCAGGAGTTCGAAAGCAAGAAATTGCAAGTAAATAAATAGGTACCACTTTGGTGGGAAAGTAACAGCATTCCGTGTGCCTTGGCATCTAGTCATGCTGGCCACATGACCACGGAAATGTCTTTGGACAGCGCTGGCTCTTCGGCTTGGAAATGGAGATGCGCATCACATCCCTAGAGTCGTATTCGACTGGCTTTCGAGCAAGGGAAAACTTTACCTTTAATTAAATGTATTACATGGATCTGGTTTCTTGTTCTAGCTTCAGGGCTATTCCACACACTCCTGATTTTCTTGGCAGTCGATTCACAAGTATTGGCATAGATTTGGGCATGGTTCGTCTGCATATCTGCCCTCTCTCTGGATTTTCACATTTGTGGAGTCAGCGTCCAGGTCAGTTTGTTTTCTTCTGTACATGGTTTAAATGATCAGGATTTTCATGGGAGGGTGCTGTTGTCATTGGTGGCGTTATCGGTGGCATCGTAGCAACCCCCCCTTTTAAAACAGCCCTAAGATATTGGTATATTGATATAGTGATGTAATGATAATTTAAGAAGGTTCTCTGAATTCTCAGCTTTCATTTAAAAAAAAGAAGAAGTAAGTCTCTAGCTTCCTCCCTTGCAGAGACATAAGGGAAAGACATCTCTCTGCAAGAGCGGAGGCTAGAGGAGGCTTTTTTAAAAAGAAAGGTGGACATTTTATGGCTGCTTAAAGTATCATAACAACACTATAATAATATATTGATATTTTACGGCCTTTTTTTAAAAAAAATCAAAACTACTTGTATCTGGGAGGAAGAGAGGAAATGATTTGATGATGATGACAGTCCAACCATTGAAAAGTAGGGTGAGAGTGGGTGGGACAAAGAAAACCATCAGAAACACTACGCACAAAATTGGCTTCCAGAAAAAGAGGCGAATAAAAGCAGTTTCAAAAGAACCAGGGAAAAAACGAAGGGAAAAACAAAAAACAGAGAAGCGAAAACTGAAGACAAAAATGCATGCAGAAATCAGGGGGATAAACCGTATGAGGCCAGAACTAAAGGCATAAAACCACGTGGGAAAGCCCAGACCTTTCAATGAAACACCCAGTGCTTTTTGTTTTATATCCTACCACAATTCGTCTGAAGGCGGAAATACCAGACCCTCTTTTCTGAGAGTTGATCTTAAGGATGTGATTTGTTCTTTTCTTGCTAATGAGAAAGGAAGAAGCATCTCTTATTGGCTCACCCCATACCTCATCCTCAGAGATGGCTATAAATTTGGAACATTCCCACAAATCACACACTGTTCTCAACCCACTCCCAGGCATATCCACACTTGGCCTGAGGACAAAACAACAACACAGCAACATGAACAGGCGTCTGTGTCTTGGTTTGTGGTTGTTGCTCACCATAGCTATGGGTAAGTTTTTGGAGTCAAGCTAGTAGATCCTTAGCGGGGGGGGAGGGAGTGTTGGAGCTTCTCTTCAGCAAACAAGGCTATTTTATGTTGGCTTCTTAAATGGAAGACAATCCTCCACTGAAGGTTTCAAAATGAGATGCAATAATATTTAGCATGTGTGCTTGGTACCCCCTCTACCCTGGCTTCATGCGGCGGGGGGGGGGGGGGGGTCACTGTTTGCACATTATAGGTAGAGATACATACATTGGGGGGGGTTGTTCTTTGGATAGCTTTCCTAGGACTTATCAGCACCTGTCTTTGTAGTTTTCCCTAGATAACATGTAAAGTGTGGAGTAAATTCAGCTTTTGTCACTTCAAGGTTAAGATGCTGAGCTGCAGTCCTGGCCCCACTGCTGTCCCTCCTGATGGCACCTGGGCTGAGAGAAAATACTTTCCCTCCTTCTCATGCAAACCACTGGGGCTGGCTTACCATCACCTGGGCAAGCTGCTGGGCTGCGAGAGGGAAGCCCGTCCTTCTCCTGTGGAGGATGGCCTTCTCTCTCCCTGAATGCTGCAGGAGTTGGAAAGGAGAGCCCTTCCATTGGGTTAAGGTAGGGGAGAGGAGGGCAAGCTGGTGGCAGGGAAAGCAAAGGACTGGCTGCGGTATGGGTGAGTAGGGGTGCCAGCCTCTAGGTGGCGCCTGAAGATCTCCTGGAATTACAGGTCATCTCCAGGCTACAGAGGTCAGCTCCCTGGGAGAAAATGCCTGCTTTGAAGGGTGGGCTCTAGGGAATTATACCCTACTGAGGTCCCTGTCCTCCCCAGGATCCCCGCCCCCAAATCTCCAGGAATGTCCCAACCTGGAACTGGCAATGTTATGCGAGAGGAAAGCCACCAACTCAAACTGAACAGACCAAGGAAACCCTTGTTGCTTCTCTTTTTCTTTCCTACCACTGCTGGGATTCCATTTCTCCCCCTCGTTCTTCCATATGGGGCTGTTCTGTGCTCTCTCACACCTTCCCTCTCTCCGCTTTTTAATTTCTTTTCTTCTGCCCCGCCTCATTTTAGGGTTGCAACTTGCCAGCCTTCAGGTGGTACCTGGTGACCTCCTGCTATTGCAACAGATCTCTAGGCAACAGAGATCAGTTCACCTGGAGAAAACGGCCACTTTGGAAGGTGGACTCTATGGCATTATACTCCACTGATGCCCCTCCCCTCCCCAAACCCTGCCCTCAGCCCTCCTCACACTCCCCCCCCCCTCCAAATCTCCAGGTCTTTCCCTACCATAAACTGGCAACTCTATGGTTCCTGTGTGTTTATGGGCATTGACTGGCAATACTCTTTATAGGATTGCACTGTAAATAGCAGCTAGTTGCATTGAAACAAAATTTGTCCAGTGACACCCTTAAGGCCAACAAAGTTTCATTCCAGGTATAAGCTTTCGTGTGCATGCGCTCAGACTTTGTTTTGCTGCTTCAGACCAATACCTGGAACTAGCCACATTGTACAGAGACATATAGATCTCCACACAAAGTGGGGCTAATAAATGACATGGGGGGGAAATTCCTGACAGTCAAGCAAACCAAGAGGTTCTGCAGCCTTTTTTTTATCTCCTGTTAACCTCCCTTGTCTCTTTTTCCAGCGGCTGGTATAAAATGCTACAACTGCCCACGAAAGTTTCCATGGAAAGCTTGCAGTAAAATACTTCCTCCCTGCGAACTCCAAGAAGGAGAATCTTGCTATAGGCAAATGTTGCATCTAGGTAGGTGCTGACGGTCTTGTAGCTGGGAGGAGGAGAGATGCCAGTTAACCAAAGGAACTGGAAACTGTGGCCTCGTGTACATGAGCTGATTCTAGCTTTAATTGTAGAAATTCTCCTAGTCAACTTGGAGTTGAGGAGTGTCACTGTGTTGTTTCTTGGTCCACCCAGGACAACAACCAGAACGAGGAATGGGTTAAAGCAATTTTAATATCTTGTACAGATCATCTTTGTTCTGGTGAAAACTAACATCATGTCTTTGTAGGGCATATTCACAAATTACCAACTCCTTAACAAAACAACTATAGTTGTACATTCTGTCTCTATGGCATTTTTTCAATGAAAGAAATGTGCCTTCCGGGCTGACCTTCCGGGACGCGTTTGCGCATGCGAGAAAGAACAGTGGCGCGGTCTCGCTGATTACGCTCGCACGCTCTGTGGCCGACCTGAGGTAGGGTGATTTGCACCAAGACATTCCAGTAAACATGAATATGTTTGATGGTAACAGCTAGCTGTTTCTGTCAGGGTGGGGTTCAAATCAGTAACTGTGCCTCAGCGAAGAATGGGTGTACTGTGTTTCTCTTCAAATCACTTATGGTCAGCGGAATGCTGTTCACATAAGAGTAAGAGTTTAAACTCTCTATTTGAAAAACTTTAGCAGAATCGCAGTATTAAAATACATCCACATTATATTTCTTCTGAAACTCAGGTCAATGTTATGGGAAGGAGCCATTACACTTTGGATCTGTAACTTACGATTTCAAGTTGAGTGGCTATTACGTGTATTTGTAATACTGTCATAGTTAATACTTGATCTGAGGCAACTAATGACCCATTTATCTTGTATTTCAGTGTTTTTCAACCACTGTGCCGTGAGATATTGTCAGGTGTGCCGCGGGATTTTTTCAATGAAAGAAATGTGCCTTAGCTCGAAAAAGGTTGGAAAACACTGCTCTATGGGATCACACTGCAGAAAGAAATTCTAAAATAACCAAGAAAGGGAACAGGTGAAATTGGCTCATCCCAGTTCCCAGATACCTTGCCAAAATGGGGGTTTTAAGGGGTGGGATAGACAGATGGACAGACTGAAGGATGGTATTTCCACTGCATAGAGATAAGCCGGTTATCTGCTATTAGCTACAGACCACTTGGGTGTTAAAAGGTGGGACAAGCAGACACTTCCCTTGGCATGACAGCAGGAAAAGGGCAAAGGTGGTACTCTTATTTCAGATGGTCTCTACAAGAACTGGCTTGAGGGGACATGGTTGGCGTATAAGCAGCTGTTGGTGCTTCTGCCCCTCATGGCATAGGCACACTGATGGTAGAATGCTCTCCTGCTTAAAATGCACCTGGAGCCTACCTGTAAGGCTTACCAGCTTTCCCACTCTGGCAGGAGACCTCTTGGCAGTCTGCCCTGTTGCTCACGGGCACCTCAAAGGCTGGTAGGAGAAAAGGTGTGGCATACTGGGGGAGCGTGTGACATCACTTCATGTGAAAACCAGAAGTGATGTCATAAGAACATAAACATAGGTCAATGCTGGATCAGGCCAATGGCCCATCCAGTCCAACACTCTGTCACACAGTGGCCAAAAATACCAGATGCCATCAGGAGGTCCTCCAGTGGGGCCAGGACCCTAGAAGCCCTCCCACTGTTGCCTCCTCCCAAGCACCAAGAATACAGAGCATCACTTGCCCCAGACTGAGAGTTCCTATCTGTACCTTGTGGCTCATAGCCACTGATGGACCTCTGCTCCATATGTTTATCCAATTCCCTCTTGAAGCCGTCCATGCTTGTAGCCACCACCACCTCCTGGGGCAGTGATGTCATGATGTCAGGGGGCGACATGCTCTAGAATGACCTACATTACTGGCTTTTAGTTTCCAGGCCACAATATTGTCGTGCACCCAGGATTTTACCTGAATGTTATGTCCTTGCCTTATTCTCTCCTTACGCTGATTTTAGATGTAGCTAAATCACTGGCGGCTGTTTTAAAATGCTGCTGACACTTGCTTTTATTGCTGCTGCTTTTATTGATGCTGGCACCATTAAGACAACTGTAGCAGGTGGAACCAATAACACACAGAAATGCCAGCTTCTATCAGAAGACAAAGTGTTTATTAAGACGTCTGACCAGCCTTTGTAATCTGAGGTCCGGAGACACAGTTACATTCAAATCAAAATTGGCTGGCCCCTATTTCTTTGTTCTCCCCCTTTTTATACAGTATGATAAACATAATTCTACATTACGTGCACAGCGTCAGAAATAGCTCTCTTCAAGGTGACTGGACAGCATCACATATAGCATAAGATATAAAGTTTAGAATTTCAGGTGATCTCCTTATCTGGTTGCCCTAGCAACTCCTAGCAACTCCTAAGCCACAGAGAGTTCAACTTTACTGGGCCCCCCATCAGTGTCTCTCTGTACCAGGAAATCTTCCCCACCTCAGCGCTACCTGTCAAACCTTTGGCCAGAACAATTTATGATTTGGAATTCCTATGCAAAGTTTAAGGCACTTGTGAGGGGAGAGAGAGAGCTTCTTGATTATATCACATACACAAGAGAGAGAATTGATTATATGAATAGAAAAGAAATGATAGTCTATCAATATAAAGAATAATATTTTGTTTCATTCTACACAACAAATAAAGGAACTCTTTAAATTTAAATAATATTGATATTTATTTTAGATGGCGAATGACCTCAGGCAGATTCCAGGAAAGATGGATATACATCTTTGAATTTTTTTAAAAAGACCTATATGAGGGCTTTGAGACTCACTGATCTCTCTTCTTCCGCAGGCTTTCTACCTCACTATGAGATGACAGGCTGCCTTCAGGATTGCCGGGGAAAGCAAAGCAGTATTGCGATCTCACATCCTGTATGCTGCGCTGATCGTGATTTCTGCAACAAAAAACGACAGTGAGGACCGGTGGAGAAGAAGCAATCAGCTGACCCACAAAATGGCTCTTTTCTGGCTGCTTGTACCCACTTTCTGGTTTTCTGGTCATAATTCTCAGCAACATAGAAGCCAGGAAAGAAGAATGTTTTAAAGTCAAATTAAGGACCTTGATGTGTATCAGACATATTTAGGCTTCAATTATGCTGCATCTGTTTTGTTAAAAATGGAACAAGCAGGAATCCCAACAGTCAAAAAAAAAGTCACATCAAAAGGGAGCAGTTTGGAGTAGAGAAGACACTGAAGAGGATAAAGGGGCTAGAAACCCATTTCTGGCGCCACTTCTCCATTCTCAAATGTTCCCTGCACATCTCACCATTCCTGTCTAAGCTTGCAACCCCCTTGCACCAGAAGAAATGTGTAGAGTTGCCAGCCTCCTGGTGGGACCTGGAGATTTCCTAGAATTACAGCTGATCTCCAGACTGCTATCAGCTCCCCTGGAAAAAAACGGCTGCTTCTGAGGGTGGATTCTGTGTTGCTTCTGATCTCCAAAGTTTCTGTGTCCCTAAATTTGAGGAGGGGGTGAATCAGAAGCCAGATCCCAGCTGAGCCCCTGATCAGCTGTGAGTCAGCTTCTGACCAACAGGCAGCCAGAAACCTGTTCGGCAGTTGTTCAGTTTGCTCAGTGCAATCCGAACATATCCCCAGTTGGCTAAGAGTATGATTGAGAATGTCGAACAAGGTACACAGGTGGGGCCTGGAGATCTCCTGCTATTACAGTTGGTCTCCAGATAGCAGAGTTCAGTTCCACTGGAGAAAATGGCTGCTTTGGATTATGGACTCTATGGCATTTTACCCTGCTGAGGTCCCTTCCCTATCCAAACCTTGCCATCCCCAGGCTCCACCCCCAAATCTTCAGGTATTTTCCCCACCCAGAGCTGGCAACCCTATATGCTTGACTGCAGAACACATCCACTGTGAAATTCACAACAACACTAAGTGCAAACTCTTGCAGTGCTGGGATAAAGAGAATGCTGAAGGTTCTCCCCAGAACTCCAGAGGCCTTTCATATACACACATACCCTTAGCATTGCATACAGATGAGTTACCAGTTTGGTGTAGTGGTTAAGAGTGGCAGACGCTAATCTGGAGAACCGGGTTTGATTCCCCACTCCTCTCCATGCAGCCAGCTGTGTGACCTTGGGTCAGTCACAGCTCTCTCAGAGCTGTTCTCTCAGAGCTCTCTCAGCCCCACCTACCTCATGGGATGCCTGTTGTGGGGAAGGAAGGGAAGGAGATTGTAAGCCACTCTGAGACTCCAAGGGGAGGGTGGGATATAAGTTCAACTCTTCTTCTTCTACCAAGTCAGTCTACTGAGGTTGGTATTTTCTGCTCAGACTGGCAGCAGCTCTCCAGGGTCTTGAACACAAGTCATTCACAACACCTACTACCTTTTAACAGGAGATGCCAAAGACTGAACCTGATAACTTCTGCATACAAAGAAGATGCTGTCCCACTGCATCCCCTGTATGCAAAGTTCATCCACTTTGACATGGTGATCTCCATCAGGTCCCCCTAGCTGTCTGTTCAATCAAAGGTAGGCAAGTGATGTTCCACCCTCAGAAGAGGACAACAGAGCAGTACTTCCAAAGACATATGAGGGGCTAGTTGAACAGAAAGCTATGTCGTGATGCTCCTCTACAGGCCCTCCAAGTTATGTGCAGACTGGAATTCGGTGGTCCAAGTTATGGCTCCCCAAAGATGATATTTCCAGGAAAGTGTTTTGGAGGGAAATGTCATGCATTGGTTGTAAAGTGAATAGAGTGGACCCCCTGCAAGCTACAAACACCAAACACACAGGGAACCTCACCTTGCCTTTGAAGTTTAGTTAACATTTTGATTGAGCAGAGACAGTCTGTCTGGAAATGCATCCATTCACGAACGCTTGAAAGTTCATGCCAGTTGACCTGCCATGAACGTCAGTTCATGAACCACAAACCGGCCAAAATTCATCACGAACTAAAGTTTCTAAGCTGGTTCGTGCCCATCCCTAGTTGTGGAAATGGCCAGTGTTCTTTCTAAACTGAGTTAGTGTGAGCTGACAGTTTTTTAGCCTCCGGCTCACACATTTTTGTCTTAGCTAGGAAGGATGGCTCCAGAGCAAACTCATTTATGCAGGAGCCAAATCACTTGTTCACAACTTGCCAGTAGCTCACAAAGCAGAATATTTGCTCACAAGACTCCACAACTTAGAGGGGACATTGGTTGCGGCTCTGCTTTGCATGCACAATGGCTCAGGTTCAATCTCCAGTTGAAAGGACCAGGTAGAAGGTTATGTGAAAGATTTCTGCATGAGACCCTGGAGAGCTGCTGGCAATCTGAGTAGACAATACTGAGTTGGATGGACCAATGTTTGATTCAATAGAAGGCAGCTCTGTGTGCATCCATGGCTAGTTTCGCCCACAATTATTTCCCCTAATTTTGTGGTGGTCACTGGCCACCTCAAAGCCAGAAGTAAATCCGGATTTCATGAGCAACACATTTTTGGTGTGCTGTGCTAAACATAAATCACCACAATTTAAATGTCATATTTTAGTTAAAAAGATGTTCCAACAGCTGTTTAGCTAATAAGATGTTATGGAAATGTGCAAGCAATTCCATTTCCAAAACATATGATCTCAAATTCTCAGTATGCAGAGCAAATAGATACAGCAAGCTCGCTGTGTTTCACTGATGTTAGAGGGTCATTTAGTAGACCAGCTTGCAATCTAGCCCTAACAGGCCAGAAGGAAGAAAGCAAAGCACATTCCAGGTTGGTCATCATGTTTACCATATTCTCTTCTCAGTTAAGTGACATTAAATGCTACCAGTACTATGAAGTATACAGCTGCATTCTTCTAAAACATCCAGGCAGCATTCATAGCTTCAGACAGTCTTTATTAAAGGTAAGCAATGGTCATTCTGGCCCTGTTTGAAGAACTGTGTTTTAAGAGCAGCTCTCAGTTAGCCCTGGCTAGGCACAGGGAACTTTCCCTGCCCCCCCCCCAGAGTCATCTGTCCCCTTCTGTGACCACCTGCCTTCCACTAGCTGGCAAAGACTTTGCTTTGTTTGGCACTCCCACAGTGATCACTCCTTCCTAACCAATGTTTAATTGCTGTTTTTGTTTTGTACATGTTTTCACCTTTTTTATTGTTTTAATGATGTGTTGGGGGGGGGTTTTGATTGTAGTGGTGGTTTTTAAAATGTGATTTTCTCGTGTAGGTTTTAAATTGTTAGCTGCCATGGGAATGAGAGCAGAAAGGCAGGACACAAATTTTGTAAATAAAATAATGTGTTCAAGACCTAAAATAAATAATGCCTGCAAGACCATGTAGCTAGCAGGGGGCAGCAGAAGTTACGGCAATACTACCAAGTTCTTTTCCCCTTGAAACCATAATGGGTGGTGTTTCCTTCAGAAGCCTCCATTGAGAATCTACAATACAGGACCCTAAAGACTCAACTCTCTTATCCTAGGAAGTACTCTTACTTACATCACACTGGGCAGTCTTCCAGACTGTAAGAATAAAATAGAAGGCAGGAGCATCAAGCAATGCAAGCACGTTTTACCAAGTCTTCAGCTGCTGCCAGATTGAGAGATTACTGCAACCGCTAACCCATAGTTTAGAAGGTGTCTACACCACCTCTGTTTTATCTGTGTTAAGGCTTGTAGAGAATATGGATCTCCCCTCGGGCATCTCTTCCGGCAGTCTTGAAACCACAAACACGACACCACAATGGTTACAGCTAACTTAAGTGATATACTATACTTCATATGCTTTGTTAACAAATGTCAGTAACTCCAGTGCTTGGGATTTTACTAAAAAATAAGCTACAAAAGTAGCAGAAGGCAGCATGTGTGCCTTATTTTAAATGTTTTCAAGAAAGCCTCTCCTCACCTGCCTGTAGACATTTTGAAACTTGCTTATTCCCAGGAAAAGGGTCTATATGGAACCCCAAGCATGAAGTGATTTGGACTCCTCTCCCGATCAGTTCTCACATTCAAGCCATCCTTATTTTTTAAAATTACTAAATCAGGATTTGGCATACGGTGATTCCAAGTGAACAGTATCACTGAACATTTTGGAGAAGGCAGGAAGAAGAAGAAGAAGAGGACGACAAGACTGGATTTATACCCCACCCTTCTCTACCCAAAGGAATCTCAGGCTGCGATCACACACAGTCATCTTACACCTCCCCTCTAAAGTAGTTTGACTGCTGTCTTTTCCTGTGCTGATTTCACAGTGGTGTGAAATTTCACTCGAGGGGGTCTAAGTGCACTAATCAACAGCAATTGTTTAAAGCAGAATAAAGCCGGTTGAACACTAGCTTGACCACAGGAGGGCAATTAGTAGATGTGGACATTTCAGTAGCAGCACGGTTTCACACTGCACAGAGGTGTGGGCAGGTTTTTTTGGAACTAGAATGATTCCAGCGGGAAAGTCAGATGTAAAAACAGCCTAAATAATCCACTTTCAATCCACTTTCAATGGACTTTCCAACTGGATTTTTTACTGTGTGAACTGGCAAAATCCAATTCAAAAGTGCACTGAAAGTGGATTATCTAGAGTGTGTGTAATCGCAGCCTCAGAGTGGCTTACAATCTCCTTTCCCTTCCCCTCCCCACAACAGACACCCTGTGAGGTAAGTGGGGCTGAGAGAGGTCTTTTGAGAACTGCTCTTGAAAGAACAGCTCTGAAAGAACTTGTAACTGGCCCAAAGTCACACCAGCAGCTGCATGTGGAGGAGTGGGGAATCAAACCCAGTCCTCTCAGATTAGAGTCTGCCCTCCTAACCACTACACCAAACTCTCCACATTCCTCTTACTGACTAGGAAGATCCCATAGAAGTGAACCAACAGTAGGCATTCCGAATACACAAAACAGATTCTAATACAACATGCATCTTTTATTCCTTTCAAGCAGTGCCAGGTTGTTCCCATTCCTGTTCCACCTGCTGGAAAAAATAAAAATTAGAGTTAGCAAGAGTCTAGTAGTCAAAAGCATTTTTCATAGACAATATTCTATAGCTGTCACTGCATTATACTGAGATATGTGTTGTATTCAGTTCTGAGAAGTTCTAATAATAAGGCTTCAAATGGGATAAAGTGTTGTCCTCTGGGCACCCCCTTCCTGCCAAGATGCTGAAAGTCTCAAGAGCACAGAATGGACATATGCACAGCACCCTTACCTTGCTGGATGCTGATCTATTTCTTAGCTACTGACTTCCTCCCTCTGCCGGCTCCTTTTGGCTGTATAAAGACAAAACACTTTAATGGGTACAGATACAGGGCCCAAGAAAATCTTTTAGGGGCACCGAGAGAGGTAGGCTTACATGGCAAGAGGCTATGAGGTCCATCAGTTGAATCCTACAGTGAGACTGGGGGTGAGAGCAGCAAGGTCTTGGGTTTACCTTCGCACCCAATTAATTTATGGCTCTGAACAGGAGCCCAGAGGAAAGATGTGTTAAGTAGCTAGATCATCTTGTGTAACTTGATATGCTTTTGTGTAACTTGGTATGCAACAAAAAGCAAATTCTAAAATGGTTCAGGGTTTTTATTGACAGACTTGTTTCCAGCAGAAGTCAAAATAAGAGTGCCAAATACAGCAAGCTGTTTTGAAGTAGGATAGAAAATCATTTAGGGCTTATCTAAAACCATAGAGCAGGGACCCCCAACCTTTTTGAGCCTGCAAGCATCTTTCGAATTCTGAAACAGCTTGGTGGGAAGAGCCACAAAACGGCTGCCATGGGAAGCCAAACCTGACACAAAAGGGCTGTCGCAGTTTACCTTCAGGCACAGAGTGAAGATCTTTGTGTTGTAGTGGCAACTACTGCTAAAGCCGCATTTTACAAAACCTGCACAGCCAATCAGAAGCCTTGATGGTCAAAAGCCCTACTTGGCCCCACCCACTTTTTAAAGACACCTGGCAGACCCCCGGATGCCCATGGGCACTATGCTGGAGACTCCTGACACACAGGTTCCACACCAGTTTAACCCTCATGGCTTTGCCTCAAGCAAGTTTTTCTTCAGCAAGGTGCTGAGAATTTATTTGGAACATTTTTATGCCACCTCTCCAGAAACCTGCCTGAGGCAGCTCACGAAATACTCTGTTCAAGAGCCTTCTCCAAGTTTTATTCTGAGGATTTTGTCCAAGTCTCAAGTGTAGATGTGCCACTCATTCCCAGATCAGTTTTTTGTAAAGATTCCCCCATATAACCAAGTAACCTTGCCGAATCAGACCAACACCCATCTAGGCTAGAATTCCTTTCCCCAAATATCCACCAGTATTTCACAATGAAAGCATAAAGCTATTTAATTAGCAGACCCCTTATCTAAAGTTGTGCTCCACCAAAAATCATGTTAAGTGTTCTGGGCAAACCAGCCCACAACAGAGCAGGTCTGTGTCTTTCACTAGCTCCTCATTCCAGGGTCATCTATAGACGAAACCTTGTTTTCCTCATGAATGTAGCTTTACCTGAGATTGCTCCTGAGCAGCTAGTTCTGTCTCCTTCCTGCCTACAGGACGCTTAGAGGCTGGAGCCTTGATGGGCTTCACTGGAGACTCTTCCTTGGAGCATTCCTCCATCTCTTCATCTTCCGAGGACTCCTCGTCCTCCTCCTCACTTTCATGCCATGCATTGAAAGCTGCAAGCAAGAACTATGGCACATGAAGCTATCGAGATAGTACCATGCACTTTAGTTTTCAGTGGGTCTTTAGTAGATGATCAAGCCAGCCAAAATTCAGTTTTCAGATAGTTCCCTAGCCTAGAGCTGCCATTCCTGATGAAGTCAGGTTGCCAGGGTTGTCCTCCTGGCAACCAGTGGGGGATTGGAGAGGGGGACTTAGCGGAAGCAGAAAGGAGGCTCTGCCAATGTGCGGTGACGTGCCCACATGACCTAGAAGCAACATCTTCACATTGGGTATGTCGGGGTGACACTCTGGTATTTGGGTAAAAACTATATGGTAAATTTGGCTTCTACCATACAGTTTTTGCCCAAATTCCAGAGCATTGCCCCGATGCACCCAATATGATGGAGTCACTTTCTGCTGCATGTCAGTAGAGCCTCCCTCTTTCTTGGAGTAAGTTCCCCCCACCAACCAGCTGATTGGGAGCTGAGTGGTGGGGCCTAGCAGTGGAAGACCCCCGCCTCCACCAGGGAGTCTGGGGACCCTGTGATGAAGCTTGCTTCGAAACATAATGTACTCTTCCCAGCTCTGAGGACACCGGCCTTAGTTCCTGCCTTAATATCAATCCAAGCCCTTCACCTCCAGCTCCAGCCAATGGTTGTGCAGTTGCCCCATGCCCATTCCAAATGAAGTTTGACCATTAGCAGCTCATGAAATTTGCTTAAATCCAGAGAGAAACATTAGACTAAGTGCAGCATCTGGGTTTCCTCAGCATGGAGTCCAATGTGGGGCACTTCCTGTATGGCTGCCACTAACTATCAGTTGGAGAAACTGCAGGGGCTCCTCCTACCTAGCCAAAGCTGGTGGCCATTCAGGTTGATAAGTCTTAAACTGTTCCTGCCATCCATTTCCCTAGGATGTCCCAACAAAATCCCTGAAACACTTTAAAGCATCAAGAACATTCATAAGCTACATTAAAAAGTTATCAAGAGTCTCTGGCCAGCGACCCTGGATTTATCAGTTACTGTGCAAGGAAGATGGTCTAGGCTTGTGCAATCTTGTCAGATCTCAGGAAAATAAGCAGGATCGGCCCTGGTTAGTCCTTGAATGAGAGACCCCCAAGGAAGTCCGGGGTCGCTATGCAGAGGGAGGCAACAACAAACCACATCTGGCACTTTACACACACACAGTGCATCCCTTGAGCAGTGTTAGATCACTGCAACCTACACAACACAGCATTTACCTGTCATGTGCTGTCCAGCAAGATAGACTGGCCCACTCCCCGACTTTAGTCTGAATGTGACAGGTGGATTTAGATCAAGTCCTGGTGTGGCAATCTAGAAAACAGGCAAGTTTCAATTATGAGATGTGCTATGAATATGATGCCCCTCATTGTTAACAACTGTTATGCCATCTTAGGTGTTTACCGGCTCGTTACCTCAAAAGCCAAACTCCACTGGGGGATATGCCGGATAACACTAAGGGACCATCTAGACCAGGACTCCAGACAGATGTTTTGGAAAGCTTGAGTAGCTAGCTAGGAGAAACTTTGGCAAAGCTAGCTATAAATCAGTGGTGCAACCTCATTTGGAATGCTGAGCTTGGGGCTCTTTAGCTTGGAGAAACGATGGCTGAGGGATGACATGATCGAGGTTTACAAGATTATGCATGGGACAGAGCAGGTAGAGAAAGGCGTACTTTTCTCTCTTTCTCACAATACAAGAACTCATGGGCACTCCTCCTTCTTCACCCAAAGAGTGATTAACACATGGAATTCACTGCCACAAGAAGTGATGGCAGCTACAAGTATGGACAGCTTCAAGAGGGGATTCGATAAATATATGGAGCTGATGTCCATCAGTGGCTATTAGCCACAAAGTATAGATAGGAACTCTCACTCTGGGGCAAGTGATGCTCTGGTATTTTTGGCCACTGTGTGACAGAGTGTTGGACTAGATGGGCCATTGGCCTGATCCAACATTGGCTTCTCTTATGTTCGTATCACAGCCCAAACAAGGCACTCACCATTGGAAGAACTGAAAGTTTCAAGCTTGCTATGCATACTGGAGCAGATTCCTTGCTGTCCTTTTGAGGTAAAACCTCCACAACATGAAATTCATCTTTGGCTTTCTCCCCTAGGCAGATCTTAAAGGGGGGGGGGGGGGGGAGAACCATCAGGAACAAGTCTAGCAAGACCTGAAACACTTCTGAATGCATCTGTAGCACTCTTATTGGTAGAACTGCGTGGAAGCTCTACATGAGTCAGAGCTGCAATTTAACCCAGGATGGTTTGTCATTTGAGATGTAGGCTTGAACCATTCTATAGAAGCTTTAAAAACTAACAAGGGGTCACAGGCAGCTGCTGAACCAAATGGCAAGGACTTTTTCCAGTTAAAAGCTTGCTCCTTGCTGCTGTCATCCTTGGCCTAGTTCCACGTTCCCAGCTCATTTTATTCATCATAAAATTACAGCTCTCCAGTCCGGTCAGGCCAAACGTAAGAAGAGGAGACTGGATTTATACCCCACCCTTTACTACCCAAAGGAGTCTCAGAGTGCCTTACAAACTCCTTTCCCTTCCCCTCCCCACAACAGACACCCTGTGAGGTAGGTGGGGCTGAGAGAGCTCTGACAGAAACGGCTCTTTTTCAAGAACAGCTGTGCCAGAACTATGGCTTGCCCAAGGTCATCCAGCAGCTGCAAGTGGAGGCGTGGGGAATCAAACCTGGTTCTCCCAGATTAGAGTCCACACACTTAACCACTACATCAAACTGGTAAAAGTGAAACTGCATCACAGATTCCTCTGCAATGGTACAGAGCTTGGGACATGAGCTCAGTTCAGACACAGCCCTTCTCAACATGGCAGGGCACATTAACAACAGTGGGAGCATCTCTCACAAGCCTTTATTTTGTGCTTCTATTAATCCCTTGTCAATCAAAGCTGTACCCTAGGGTCCCCTGAAAACAGCCTTGTGTTCTTCATCCACTTCATCTGCTACAGTAGTTGGAAATAGGTTTGCCAGGTCCCTCATGGCCACTGGTGGGGGAAGGGGGATTAGGTTGCCAGATCCAGGCTGGGAAACTCCTGGAGATTAAGGGATAGAATTTGTGGAGGACAGGGACCTCAGTGGTACAGTGCTATAGAGCCCACCTTCCAGAGCATCCCTTTTCTTCAGGGGAACTGGTCTCCACCTGGAGGCTGGCATCCCTACTCGGAAACCATCAACCTTTCTCACCTGATATAAGAGGTAAGAAAGGGTTCCCCTGTTCCTTTATTCTGTTCATTGGAAGTTTCAGGTCTCTGCTTCTTGCTGTTAGTTTTGTAAAGTCACTGGCGTTGTATACGTGTGCTGTACAGTTTGTTTGTTTGTATGTTTAAAAAAACAGGTTACACAGCATAAGAATGTGCAGTATACATCATCTGTATGTGTGTGGTACCAACATATTAATGCACCAACATTGAAAAGCATACGTATTTCACAAGAAAAATTTGTGCAAAAGCCACAGAAGGTTAAAAAAAAAATCACAGCTTCAAGTTGCGAGAGACCAGCAAAATCAAAACAGCGAATCTCAGGCTAAAACAGGGATGAGAAATTCAGAGTGCATCCTATTCAGGACTGGCCAGCCCCACCGCATCTTTACCCAAATAGGTTAGCAAGACACATACCGTCCTCAAGGCCAGCTGCTGCTCATAGGACCATTCTTCTGGGACTTCAAATGTATAGGTTGGCGTCTCCCTGGTTAGCTCACACCCTGTGTGTAGAACAGATGTCAGAAGTGGCCACTTGGTCCTCCCACCCCGCCTTGCTGTATTTTCAGAGGACAAACCAAACACCCAGAGGTGAAGTTCCTTACCCCAGACCAGCGAAATGGGTTTCTCTGATCTACTGCTGATATTGATGCTGCTTTCCAAAGCCATTGTTTTCAGAGGGACTCTTTCCTATCACAGATAAAAGGCAGACATTTCAAGACACCTGTATGCTTTCAGCTAGGAACTTCAGACTCCACTCTTAATACATTGTACATTGTATCAATAAGAGACCCATGGCTCTTAACCCATCTTCATTCAGCTAGTGTTTAGTCTGTGGCTTTATACCCCTACATAAGAGATTATGAGTATCCCAGACAGGCCCTTAGCTACAGCGGGGAATTTCAGACCCCGGCCCCCCAACTTCCTACCAAAGCCCCCCAACCTCCATCCAGCCCCCAGCTCTCTGGGCCACCCACAGGACTCACCTCACCACTGCCGCCCCTTCCCCAAGCACAGCTTGCTTCCTCACGTAGGCAGGCAGAGTACAAACTCTGCAAAAGTGAGTTTTAAATTTTTTTATTTTAATTTTATTTTTTATTTTGTGACATCAGTGCCCCCTGACTTATTTAAAGCCCCCCCCCCCATTACAAAATCATGGCTACAGGCCTGATCCCATTTGAGAACTCTGCATTCTTCTAGTTTCATACTCCCACCTCTCCACTCAGAGAGAAGAAGTTCAAGGCAACCCGAACAGCTGGTTGTTGGGGGGGGGGGGGTTCCCATGGTGACCGTGGGTGTCCGCGGAACACTTTGTTTTTACACAATGCAATATTACAGAACAAGCAGCATTTGTGAGTAAGACTATTAAACTCACCAGCTGGCCTTGAACCACTGACCCCCTCAATTCCCCCAGCTGAGCACAAAACAGCTTGTTCTTTGCCTATCTCACTATTTTTATCCTGTTTCCTCCAAGGATCTCATGTTCCTCCTGCTTGTTTCACCTTCATTCCAGTCCTATGAGACAGGCTGGTGAGACAGGGAAAGAAGAAAAGAGCCCCTCCTTCAATAAGCATCGGAGTAATGGGTAACTTAAACCCGATGTCATAATTAGATGGCGCTGGTCTCACCCTTGCACTTGCCCTTTTAAGATACAGGTTATGAGAGAGTTTTCCCCAAAACACTTTTTCATTAAAACAAATGAATTTGCTTCCAAGTTAACCCTTAAGGACAAGGGTACTAAATTTGGGGTTCTCCCCCCTTAGCAGGTCAACACAGCTATAGCTTAGCTTAACATAAATAAGGGTGTTTCAGATAACAAAATAGGAGCAAAAGAAGTAACAGCACAGCTTAAACAATACAAGTGCTTTCGGAAATCTCTAGCCTTACAGATGCAAAACAGATCAGAGACAACTCACCAAACACAGTCTCGAAGGAAGAAGGGTTTTTTTAAAAAAAAAGCTGAGCAAACCTATCCCCACAGAAGTTCTTTATAAAGGATAAACAGGTGAATTTGGGACAATCAGCTCAGATGCAAAATGTTGGTCTTAAAGAGCAAAGACTTTCTGTCCAAAGGGGGGGGGGGGGGAGAAAAGGCACCTGTCCCAGACCACATATTTTGGCCTATATTTGAGACAGCTATGATCTTCTTTGGTTCTGGTGTTAAGGGGCAAAAATATAGGACATTTCTTAAAATTAAAAATGACCAGCAATGTAATGCAGTAATCTAACTGCTATGCAGTTTAGCCTGTAGTAACAGGCCAGTTGCATGCCTGTTTACTCAGAAGTAAGGCCCGGTGAGTTCGGTAGCGTTGTTCACACTATCTCAAGCATAGGCAAATATACACAAAAGTCCAGTGGAATTTACTTTCAAGTAAGGGAACGTATGTTCTTCAGACAGCCTTTTCATTGTGTGCCCTCTCTTAGGATTGTCCATATGGCAACAGCCACACTCAGTGGTACTGCCAGTTCTCTGGAAAGGCCTAGCAGAGGGGTGGGCAAATTGCGGCCCGGGGGCCACATGCGGCCCACCAAGAAGATTTCAGGACTTCAAGAAAATTGAGCCTAAATTCAATTTGCTCTCTTATCCCATCACTTCTGATATTGATACAGCACCTGAGGAGCTGCAGCTTGAACTTATTGACATGCTGTCAGATCACACTGTGAAAGAAATGTTTAATGCTGTGACATTAGTTGACTTTTACAAATCTTTGTCTGCTGAAAAAATTTCCATGTATGAAGAAATTTGCTGGGAAAATGTTCTCTATATTTGGGTCTACATATATTTGTGAACAAAGTTTTTCTTGCATGAAGATCAGCAAGAGTAAATACAGATGCTCTTTGACAGACATTAACATGCAGGCTGTGATGAGAATCTCAACAAGCAATCTCACTCCTGATTTCAAAAAAATTGTAGAAAAGTGTGATAGGGTACATTTGTCTCATTAAACTGATTCTAAAATTAAATTGCTTGCAGCTACAGATGATATGAAATTAGCACAATAAATAAATTGAATAAAACTACCACTATTTTATTTTATTTATATTTATTGATTTTTATGCTACAATTTATACCTTTTCTGAAATCCAAAGTTAACTAATGAATGCAATCATTTTAAAAGGTGCGGCCCTTCGCTAACCTCTGCTCCCACAAAGTGTCCCCCGAGCCAAAACAATTGCCCACCCCTGGCCTAGCAGACGGGGTGCAGAGGGTACCTCCACTGGCTGCACTGAGGAAGATATAGAAGTAGAGTTGCCAACAGGCCTGGAGAAAAATGTCCTGTCCCTTTAATAAAGATTGAATTGTGCCATTTTCTTGACCAATATCCGCTGTTAAATAACATCCTATTAAGTTTTGATTAATGGAACCGGACATTTTTTTCCTCTCCAGGCAATTAATCAACCCTCTACTCAAGACAGTTTTATTTCACAGGGCATTTGGTAGAGGGTAAATCGCTTGGGTAGATTTGGCTGCGGTTTAAATCTGCCTGGTTGTACAGTTGTTTTAATAGCTATGATGGTCCTAATTCTTGTTTTTAATTTGTATTGTTTCTTTTAAATTTTCTGTTTGTCTGTTATGGGTTTGGTTTCATCTTGTTAATTAACTTATGGGGAGAGGCTGTGGCTCAGTGGTAGAGCATCTGCTGTGTATGCAGAAGGTCCTTGAACCTACTTGGTCTTCCCAGGGAAGTGATCTCTGAAGTCTAGAGGTCAGTGGTAACTCTGGGGGCTCTCCAGGCCCTACCTGGAGGTTGATAACCCTATCTTCAATCCAGAGCCAGTTTGGTGTAGTGGTTAAGTGCACGGACTCTAATCTGGGAGAACCGGGTTTGATTCCCCACTCCTCCACTTGCACCTGCTGGATGACCTTGGGCAAGCCATAGCTCTGTACCAGCTGTTCTCTCAAGGACAGTTGCCTCAGAGCTCTCTCAGCTCCACCTACCTCACAGGGTGTCTGTTGTGGGGAGGGGAAGAGAAAGGAGTCTGTAAGGTGCTCTGAGACTCCAAATGAGTGAAAGGCGGGATATAAATCCAGTCTCTTCCTCCTCTTCTTCTTATATCCTGAAGTACTTCCATTAATGGCATTAGAGCATTTCTGAGTACTTGATTTACAGGTGATCAAACATATCGGTTATTTATGTGGAAAAGGAATATTCCATGTCTCTAGAGATCTGCTCAGGCAGGGCTCCTTTGATGGCCATGTTGCCAAAGTGAAGAAGAGTTGTTTTTTATACCCCGCTCTTCACTACCCGAAGGAATCTCAGAGCAGCTTATAATTGCCTTGCCTTCCTCTCCCCACAACAGATATCCTGTGAGGCAGATGAGAATGAGAGAGTTCGGAGGGAACTGAGACTGACCCAAGGTCACCCAGCTGGCTTCATGGGGAGGAGTGAGGAATGTGTTCAAGTGTTCCATTTTTAAGCTGCTTTCACACATGTTGGATAAGGTGCTCTCAATACCCTCAAGCAATTGTTTGCAATCAGTTGCTACAGTGTCTCAAGAGTGCCTTATCCAAAGATATGGAAATGCAGCCTTAGTAGAAGTATATAAGCATGGTGTATTGATCGAGTTGCCAAGAGTTTGGAAGGGAAAAAAATGTCCTGTCCTTTTAAATAGAGACTTGGTGGGATGATAATGGCTACGTGATGCCTTTTCCCTCCAGGCTATGAAAAGCTTCCCCTGCCTGTTCCTACATTCTGAGTTAAAGAGATAGGACACTTTTCTCTCCAAGGCTGTCAGTCCTACCTGGAAACATCAGTGGCTACAGACAGAAAAGCATGGCTGGAAAACAAGTAAGAACCTACAACAGGCAACTGTAGACAAGTGTTCTCTCTCTGCTTTCTTCCCGGCTTTCGCCAGGCACTATTCCTGAACTCACCTTTCAAGTAACAAGGTCTGAGCCTGAATCTGCTGGGAAATGAAAGGCAGGCCAGGTTTAGGACTGCCAGCTCCTGGTTGGGGAAAACCTGGATATTTTGGGGGGGGTAGAGCCTCAGGTGGGCAGGGTTTGGGGCATAATGCCATAGAGTCCAACTTCCAAAGTGGCCATTTTCTCCGGGTGAATTGATCTCTGTCGCCTGAAGATCAGTTGAGATCTCCAGCTATTACCTGGAGGTTGGCAACCCAAGTAGCTGCAAGCCACTCGGGCCGCAGAGAAGGGCGGGGGGTGTAGAGGAGGAGGAGGATCGGCCGCGGAGAAGGGCGGGAGGGCCAGAGGAGCAGCAATTTCCATTGCCGCCGATTTCGGAGAGGGAGAGGCTCAGCACACAGCAGGGGAGGGAGGGGAGAGAGGCTCACCTGCCCCCCCCCCCCTGTGAGTATCACAGGTCCCCTGGCTTGTATTAGCCTATTGTTCTCAGTCTTGAACTGTATATTTTGCTTGTTCCTGTTTTTGCATTATGTTTGAGCATACCAATAAAATACAATAGTTCTCACTTCTGTTGGGACACGCTTGTATTCCACATTTTAAGTTTCAGACTTCATAGCTTCATTTTGACTACTCCAGTTTGGTGTAGTGGTTAAGTGCGCGGACTCTAATCTGGGAGAACTGGGTTTGATTCCCCACTCCTCCACTTGCACCTGGCTGGATGACCTTGGGCAAGCCATAGCTCTGTACCAGCTGTTCTCTCAAGGACAACTTGGGAAAGAGTTCTCTCAGCCCCACCCACCTCACAGGATGTCTGTTGTGGGGAGGGGAAGGGAAAGGAGTTTGTAAGCCGCTCTGAGACTACAAGTGAAGGGCGGGGTATAAATCCAATCTCTTCTTCTTCTTCTTCTTCTTTAGTTTCATTATTATGTATTCCATATTACATACTTTCACCACTTCTACATATTCATTAGAACCTTCAGTAGACAAAACAATATATTAAGGTGTGAAGGAAGGCCTATTTATATATCTCATATCAAGTACCTATTTGTATTAGAGATGTTACATTTAAAACAAATTAAACTTTAAATTAACATTCAGTCTGTACATCTGGGTACATTTTTGGGGTTGTTCTGGGTCTGGTATATTTCTCTTTGCATTCAGTGTTACTTTTCTTTAATATGTAGCTCAACCACCAGAGAGCCCTGGAGAGGAAATTGCAAGTCTTCTTTCACCAGGTTCATGGCCAGCCCTTGCTCCTTCAAGGAGCTCTGGGAAGAGCTTGGGGAAATATCAGTGTTCGCACATTCTGCAGAAGTTTCCAGCTCACAGTTTTGTTGTGGTCATCTACCTGTTTTTTTCCATACCAAAAACTGGTCATTTCTTGAGTACCAGGGACCCAAAAGTGAAAAAATGGAGTCTTCACCAACAAACAAAACTTGATCCCCCCACTGCCAGGCCCTGCCCCCCAGCTGCCAATCAGCTGGCCAGCAGGGGGACTAACCAGTAGAAAGAGAAAGGCTGAGGCCACATTGCTGGGGTTTGCAAAGTAAGTGATGTCATCAAGTCAGTGACTTCTGGGTGATGCTCTGGTATTGGGCAAAAACTCTATGGTTGAAGCCAGTTTTACCATAGAGTTTTTGCCCAAATACCAGAGCATCACCCAGAAGTTGCTGGCATGATGGCATCACTTCCTGTGCAACACTGGCGACATGGCCTGGGCCTTTCTCTTTCTCCTGGTAAGTCCCCCCCCCCCATGCCCTACCAGTTGCCAGGAAGAACCTGTCAACTCTACTTCATGATGACCTAGAGGCAACTGTTATTCACAAGCAAGCAGGGATTTAGTTAAAGGGTTCCCTTGGTATGAAGCCAGTCAAATACCACTCTAGGGATGCAGTGTTCATCTCTGTTTCCAAGCAGAAGAGCCAGCACTGTCCAAAGACTTTTTCCGTGGTCATGTGGCCAGCATGACTAAATGCCGAGGCACACGGAACACTGTTACCTTCCCACCGAAGTGGTACCTGTTTATCTACATGCAATGTCTTGTTTTCGAACAGCTAGGTTGGCAGGAGCTGAGGCCAGAGACGGGAGCTCACTCCATCCCTTGGCACTCGAGTCTCGAACTGCTGAACTACTGACCTTCCGAACTGCAGTTCAGTGTCTTAACCACTTGAGCCACTGCGGCCCCAAAGCAGGTATTTTACCAGTCTGCTTATCTCATTTTATCCACACAAGAACATCATGGAGTAAGGTGGGACTTAGAGAGAAGGGCCAAAGGCCAGCAATGGTTTGACAACCCCCCACACAGAGATCAGTTCCTCTGGAGGAAATGGATGCTTTGGAGGATGGACTCTGTGGCGTTGTACCCCACTGAGGTCCCTGTCCTCCCCAGGCTCCACCCCCAAATCTCCAGGAGTTTCCCAGTCTGGGTCTGGCAACCCGACCCACCATCCCCCGCTGGTCACCAGGGAGGACCTGGCAACTCTAACAGGTCCGCTCGTCTCATTTTATGCTCACAGCTTTATGGAGCATGTAGAGCTAAGAGGTAAGAACCACAGGTCTGAGTGGGGGGTTGAACTTTGGTCTCACTGGTCCAGGACTACCACTGCGATCAAAAAATGCCATACAATCCAAGGGAAGCAGAAAGGCTTCAAGAGGCCAAAAGAAAAGAAAACGGGAAGTGGTAATGCACAGGTAGTCTCACAATATTTTTTTAATTCATAGCATTGCATTTTTTATTGAGAAATACTGAATCAGAAGCAAGATTTCTAATACTCATATATGGAATAATATAACAGAATGCCATCAAACCAACAACGCTCACGATGAAGTGATCCCTGAACTTCAACTCATAACTATATCACACAGTAATAGCTTGAATTAAAAAGAATAAGCAACAGTCTATTTGCTTCCTTAAATATAAAAATTGAAGCTATTAAGGCTGCAATCCTACTATTTTCAAGGGGTTTATGCTCACCTAAGACTGCATAGGATTGGACTGTAGAACTTCTGGACCACACCTCAGTTCTGAACATTGGCACAGGCATAAAATGTAAGTTTTTTGTCACTTAAGCACTTTTATGTTGCAATACCATCATCCAAAATATTATAAGACCACTCAGGGCAAAAAAATTTAAACCTTCCATCTCAGTTTAAGTGTAAGAAGTCCAAGTTAATTACCTGATGTCTAAACTATAACTATTAATCCAAAAAAACAAACAAATTACAGAGACTTTGCATTAAATTTTATTTTAATGGTTGCAAAATTTGTGACTGATTTTTAAAAGGGCACTCATAATTCTTGATTTTGTGATCAATCTGAGCAGTAAACCTGAACAGGTAGTAATGATTCCTTTGGGCTTCTGCTCCTCCAAAATCAACCCCAAAGACACTTGGGTTTGCTAATCATGCACACCAACGTACTACACTAAGGGACAGTTGAGTGTATTGAAGGTTACACCATCAGCCCGTACAGGAAACTGCTCTGCACAAATCGCCAAACCACCTGGTGCAATGGCCATATAGAAGAAGAATAAGAGAATGGATTTATACCCCGCCCTTCACAACCACCCAAAGGAGTCTCAGAGTGGCTTACAAACTCCTTTCCCTTCCCCTCCCCACAACAGACACCCTGTGAGGTAGGAGGGGCTGAGAGAGCTCTGACAGAAACTGCTCTTTTTCAAGAACAGCTGTGCCAGAACTATGGCTTGACCAAGGTCATCCAACAGCTGCAAGTGGAGGAGTAGGGAATCAAACCCGGTACTCCCAGATTAGAGTCCGCGCACTTAACCACTACACCAAACTGGCTCATGCAAAACCCTTTGCACAGGGACTAACTGCTGTGAGAGACAGGAATGAAGGGGGAGGGCTCAGTTGGAGCAGGAAGTCTCTAAAGAGCCAATCAGGAGACAGGAATGACATAATTTGAAATTGTGGGAAGTCCATAACTAGCTATGCTAACTAGCAGTCCTTCAGCTATCCTCCAAAGGCTATTTTTAAATCTTTTCTAAGTAGGTGCACAATAGACCTTGTATATCTCAACTAGGGTTGCCAACTTTGGGTTGGAAAATGCCTGGAGACTTTGGGGGTGGGGCCAGGAGAGGGTGGGGTTTGGGGAGGGGTGGGGCCTCAGCATGATACAATGCCATAGAGTCCACCCTTCGAAGCAGCCATTTTCTCCAGGGGAGCTGATCTCCATCAGCTGGAGATCAGTTGTAAAAGTGGGAGATCCCCAGGCCCCACCTGGAGGCTAGAAACACTAATTTCAGCAATTAACTGGCATATCTTTCAACCAATTAGTTAGCGGCCAGCAGTGTGATATCAGGAAACAGGGATGTTGGGATCTGGACATGATGTGCTTAAAGAGGGACTGTTCTTGTGGGAGATACTCATAACTATATGAACCTGTCTTGTGCTGAATAAGACCATTGGTCCATCAAGGTCAATATTGTCTACTCAGACTGGCAGTGGCTCTCCAGGATCTCAGGCAGAGGTTTTTTGCATCACCTGCTACCTGGTTCTATAACTAGAGATGCAGGGGACTGAGCCTGGGTCCTTCTGCATGCCCAGCAGATGCTCTACCACTGAGCCTCAGTCATTAAGGAACAAGGTTCCCAGTACTCCCAATGACCTCACACCCTGACCCCCTCCTACCCCCAACCCAGACCCGTGCAGTGTGCATCTCAAAATTCCAACCGCATGGCTTTATTATGCAAATTATGTCAATGAATATAATCCAGATTAGCAAGCATCACTCCTTTCACTGCAGTCTTTGGATTCCCTTAGTTCAGTATTCCAGTTTATTTATTCCGAATAATATGATTTGGCCTTGCCTTCCTCTGCATATCAGCCCCAGTCCTCCTTGATGGCCTCCTATCCAAGTACTGACTATGGCTGACCCATTTACAAACTCTGACGAACTCAGGCTAGTCTGAGCTATTAAGGTGGCCACATCCTCACTCCAGGGAGGTAGACAAGGGTGAGTAAGAGCTGCATGGCTGAACTGGGACGTTAACTTGGGTCTCCCTGTTCTCCTTCAGGCTTCCTAACGACCATAACCACCACTGGCTCCTAAAAGCAGAGGAACTTTCTCAGGTATTGGTTATTCATCTCAGGAGATCTGTTTCCTAGCAAAAAATGTCAAAAAGGAGCAGCGGTTGCATCCAGAGCTGGCCAGCTCCCCCAGCACCATCATGTTCTCAATCAGGACAGAGCTCTCTGGGGAAAGGATCCAGGTGGGTCCCAAGGGCAGACTTGTGTGCAATGGTACTTGAAGCGTCTTCTCTCACCTGACCTTGACTCTGATAGCCAAAAGAAAGAAGATGTACATGGAGACCCGGCAGACTGTGTTTACTGGACTGGAAGGCTTAAGAAAGGGAAGAAAGCGGGGGGAGCAAGAACACCTCGCCTCTGCTGACTTCCAGCCTTTCGGCTTTTCAAGCTCCTCACCAGCCTATTTGTTGCAACGGTCACTGTAACAGCAAATGATCTCACTCCACATGAAGAAAGTGGGCAGATGTTCATCCTCGCAGCCTGGAAGACAGCCAACTTCAGAAATGAGAACAGTGTCTCCTGGAAACAGAAAGAAAACGGACATCGCAAGTCCTGCATCGTAGATCTACACCCCCCCCCCCCCCACGGTCCTTTCAGCTGCTTAGACCAAAAAGAGCACTTGCACAATACATGCTTCATTTTAGAACTAGAAGGCCAGTTTGGATGTGCCCTCGTTGTGTTAAAATCGAAGGTACTTTTCCTCTCTGTGGTGTGAATTATATGCCCCTTTGTGGGTGTGTCTGTGTGTGTGTAGAGCTTTCATCAGTGTGCTACAGAAATGTGCAAAACGCTACAGAAATAAGGGGGTGTTACAAGCATGTCTGTGAAGTGTGCAGGCACATGACAGCTCATACCTAGAATTAAAATTTGTTGATCTTAAAGCTGCCGCTGGACTCAAACTTTGTCCTATTGCTTCAGACCAACATGGCTACCCCACCCGAATCTAAAAATAAATCATGTTTTGCATCTGGCAGATATGCTCAGAGGCTTGCCATCTGGGTGTCTTTTGCGATGGGCGCTTACCAATGTAGAGATTCTGTGTAAAGCAAGCTGCTCCTTCCCCTGCCCAGCAGAATTCTTGAATATCAGGACAGGCTGCACCTGGAAATGGCTTTTCGCATTTAAAACACTGGATTGTGCTGGCTGAAAGACCAGGGGCAGGGGGATAAGAAATCCGGGTTTGCTTTCAATTAGTACATTTATTTAAAAGATTTATATCCCACGCTCTTCAGAATCTGACCCAAGAGGTGAACCTAGGCTGCAGCCACACATTGCTGGATGGGTTATTATTACCATTGTACTGCAGCCATTATTCGCAACTGGAATTTCCTGTGTGGACAACAGCCAATTAGCTACTTCTGTTTTTGTGTCTAAATATTACTTTGCAGTCAGTATGGCATTGGCCCACGGTATCTGAATGTGGTTCTCAGCCGCATTGGTAAAACAATGGAGCGAATGCTAGATACAGAATGGGCCTTTGTCCCCTGATCCACATTCAATGTTTGTTGCAATCTTCACCAAATCTGATTTGGTACAATGCTTCAGGAAAGATGGCAATCAAAGCCCATTAGCATGCTGTGTGCATGGAAAGGTGCACAGCTATGCAGGTGTTACAATTTCCTTGTTTGGTCCTCCACAGCTTCCACCCCCCTGCTGCCTCCATAGAAGTTTCAGGGTATTTTTAGAAGAGTTGATTTTTATACCTGCTTTTCTCTAACTTAAGGAGTCTCAAAGCAGCTTACAATCTCCTTCCCTTCCTCTCCCCACAACAGACACCTTATGAGGCAGGTGGGGCTGAGAGAGTTCTGAGAAAACTGTAGCTGGCCCAAGGAGCACCCAAAGGAGTGGGGAATCAAACCTGGTTCTTTAGATCAGAATCCACTGCTCTTAATCGCTACACCATGCTGGCTTGATCATCCTTGAAATATAACCATAGCATTAAGCACCAGTGATCTGCCATCTATAATAGCTCCAGTGAGGTCAGTCACATTTTGTAAAATTTAACCATCCAAATCTACCTTTCCATTCATTCTGATGAGGTAACAATATCAGAACGTGACTGGATAAGTTATTTCTGTCACACTCGGTATACACATGATATTAGCTTTTACCATTTCTAAAAGCATAGGAATGGATAACAGAACATGTTTCTCAATTCAGCATAAGTTTCACAATTGTGTAGCAGGGACAGAAGGGGCCATAGGGGACATCTAGTCCAACCCCCTGCTCAATGCAGGCTCAGCCTAGAACATCCCTGACAAGTGTTTGTCCAGCTGCAGCTTAAGCACTGCCAGTGAGGGGGAGCTCACCACCTCCCTAGGCAGCTGATTCCACTGATTTACAACTCGTTACTGTCAAAAAGTTTTTCCTAATATCCATCCTTAATTTAAACCCATTATTGTGAGTCCTCTCCTCTGCTGCCAACAGGAACAGCTCCCTGCCCTCCTCTAAGTGACAGCCCTTCAAATACTTACAGAGAGCAGTTAAGGCCCCCCTCAACCTCCTCTTCTCCAGACTAAATATTCCCAAGTCCCTCAGCCTTTCTCATAGGGCTTGGTCTCCTTCTCCAGACTAAACCTCCTCTTTTCCAGACTGAACATTCCCCAGTCCCTCAGCCTTTCCTTGTAGGGCTTGGTCTCTATGTGGAGTAAAACATTGTGATTTGCTTATCTATCAAGAACTTGGCCCTACTTTTGGAACTTCTGTTGCTCTTTCAGTTTCCCTTCAGGACTTACCAGGGGAAGGACCAAGAAGCATCCATAGCCCATATGTCAGAAGCCTGTTCATAGTTCATATGCCAGAATCTTGTGCAGTCTGGATTCTAGAAAATGCAGAAAGTTTCCAAGATGGTTCCTAGAACGGTCACAGTGAGCATAGAAGTGAGGAACTTGGATGGGGCTTCACCAGTCCTCGCTATCTATAAGCTTCTGGGATAGTCAATCCTAAGGTAAGTGGAAGATGATCTTTAGGCTGACAAAGACTATTTCTGCAGTATGGACTTACTTCTTTTCACTGGCGAGCTGAATTCCCATGTGATTCTTTGACTTTGTGGCACTCCTTCCACAGCAGGGCTTTTACTTCAAGGGTTTTCAGTATCGGACCCGCCCCATGCATTCCACAGTTCTTTGAAAGAGGTCTGTGTCTGCCACCTCCCATCCTGCACTTTGTCACTAATGGAGCCCCTTTTTTTGCACATGCACAATGATGTTACAACGTCATTGCATTGTCAAAAAAAAATCTCACTTGAAAATGGGGGAAGGCTCTCTAGTGAGTTGCCATTTTGATTCCCGCTGCTAGGTGTGCCTTCCGAGCGTCCATTTAAAAGTCTACTAAAACTCTGAAATTGTGGCTTGGCATCAGTACAATCTGCATTGCTCAAGTTATGTACCTTAATTTTCCCCACGCCTCGCCTCCCCACTTCTTCCCTTTTGGGAGGTGTCTGGCTGAATCTCTAGTACAGTCCTAAAGTCAAGGGTGAGAAAACCAGTTTGGAAATGCCCCACAAAAATGCCACAGAATTAAACTATTTAAGGATACCAATTAACAATGCAAACATTCTGTCTGTCTCCCACGCTGAGCACACTGTGACAGGTGCATAGGGTGTCATCCACAAGTCACACTGTGCATAGAGCGGCATGCATAAACGTGTGTGATAACATCAGTGCCAGTGGGCTGAAGAACACTGTGGATGGACTGAAGAATGCCATGGATGAGACTATTATCTGTGAATAGCCCCCACCCCCTCCCTGAAAATGGAGTTTAACCCCACCATTGCCCTTCTGCTTGGGGACACTTTTTACACAATCACACACACAGGTGGAACGGAATGTGTTATCTGTGGGGTGAGCTGTAGGGTTGCCAGCTCTGTGGGGAAATACCTGGAGATTTGGGGGTGGAGCCTTGGGCTTCATGGGGACCTCAGCATGGTACAATGCCATAGTGTCCCCTCTCCAAAGCAGCCATTTTCTCTAGAGGAACTGTTGCCTAGAGATCAAGTGTAATAGCCGGATATCTCTGGGTCCCACCTGGAGGTTGGCAACATGTAAGTACCTCTCCGCTGATTTAAATGGCCTATTTTCATGCCCCCTTTGTTCCCCTTGTAGCCTCTTTTCCCGTAGTATTGCTTCAAAACACAAGTGTGCATACATTTATTTATTTACAACATTTATATGTTGTCTTTCTGCTAAAATCACATTTTAAAACCATTAAAATCAACCTCACCCACACCCATTGTGGAAACAAATTAAAAACAGGGTTGAAATACATAAAAAAGATGTAACTACAGTAATCAAAACATTGGTCAGGAAAGAGGCATCAGTACAGGAATGCAAATGAATCAAAAAATGTCTTCACCCACTGGTGGAAAATAGCAACAGAAGGGTTAGGAGAGGGACTTCAATGGGGTATAATGCCATAGAATCCATGTTCCAGAGCAGCCATTTTCTCCAGGTGAACTGATCTCTGTAAAGTTTCAAGCTCTTGTATGCAGGCTGCAGGTTGATCTAATATAATTGCTGTGGAAATTCTATAATTCAGAGACATGCTGCCTGGCCTTAACATTCCAATAAGAGGCATGATTTGCGCTTGAGTAAATAAAGGTCTGTTTTGATTGATGTCAGCAGGTCCCCTGTGGTGACCGTTTTCTTCTGGACATGCCAGTTTATAGTATATAGGATTTTTCTTTTACATAGAGCTTTTCTGCATTCTTAACTCGCTATTAAGTTCTTGTTCCCTGACTGAATCACCCTAGAGACTGGCTGAGCTTGGAGCACAAGAACAATAGCCGACTAGGACTCTGGAGTAAACCAATCAAGTAGTAATGTTTTGCAAATCGCCTATCACGGGGAGTGGGTGTGCGTGTGGTGGAGTGGAGTGTTTTGCATGCATATAAGGAGGGCTTCGGCCCTGCTAGTGTTGTCTTGTTCTGGCTCAACTCACTTAATAAACTATGAGCTGATCACTCTACGCGTCTGAACCCAGTACATTTCAACAACAAAATAGAAACTTAACAGCCAGTAAAATGAGAATGTGGGAAAGCCCGTAGATAAGCACTCTAGAATCAGAAGTAGTTCTGCCATCTCGTTTTTTTTCTTCCATGCAAATGTGCAAAGGACAATAGACACACTGGAGTAGTCAGCAAAACTGTGATTGCAGGACGTGGAGAGCGGAATTTGTCAAATATGCCAGGATGAACCAGCTTGTCAGCAGCCGGAATGCCAAACTGTAGGACCCAGCAGCTGACACAAGGACAACCAGTTCCAAGAAAGACAGGGCAATGTAAACCACACAAGGGAATATAATCAAGAGCAGATCTATACATTGAACTCTGGATAGTTCATACTGCCAGTGGTGTTAACATTTTTTAATCTTTCTCCTGTGCCTCCCCAGGTGCAGCAAACCAGCATATTGGGGGGTGGGGGGAGGAGAACACATGAAAATGTCTTACACTGAATCAGACAATACATCTGTCTGTTTCAGGGGTCGCCATCCGCAACATGGTGCCCGTGGGTACCAGGTAGGGCTTTTCTCCAGCAAGGCTTTTGATTGGCTACACAGATTATTTTTTTTAAATGTCACTTTTGGCAGCAGGTGCCACCGCAGCACAAGGTAAGCTGAGGTAGCCATTTTAGGGCTGGTTCCGTGCCTCCTGCGGCAGCCATTTTGTGGCTGCGTCCACCACACTGTTTCAGAATTCCAGAGCTGCCTGCTTCCTCAGAGAGGCTTGGAACCCCTGGTCTGTTCAGACCTGCAGCAGCTATCCATGGATCTCAGGCAGATCCACATCCCCTACTTCCTGATCTTTTAAAACTGGAAATGTCAGTGACTGAACCTGAGACCTTCTGCATGCAATGCGGATGCGCTACCGGTGAGCTCCAGCCCCTTCCCAAAGGTTATAGCAAGACAAGTCTTCTGAATATGCCAGTTGATGATATGTAGACACTCCAGAATCTGAAACAATAGAGAGTCCAAAATTCTCCTGTCTCCTTCTGCAAAACACGTAGAGCAACTCCTAGGTCCAATCTGCATTGGTATTTTGCACTGTTGTGCCAACAATCTCACATCATCTCAAAAATTTCTGTCTACAGTTCATGCTGCATCCACTCTCCCATTGTTTCGTCTCAGCATCGGCTGTCTGCCTCATTTTGTTGCTATTTAGTAGTGACTTGGAGGTCACTACGGTGTCTCATTGCCTTATCTGGGTTTGGTGCTACAATTGTTCCTCCCCACCCTGTGAGCAAAAAGCAGGCAACTGGAACTGAATTCTCCCCTCCCCCACCTTTTCTAAGGAGATACGCAAATTGTCACACAGGAACCAAGTTAGCTGAAAATCCAATTGTCTGTGTTTCAAAGCAGCCAGGGTACATTTTTCTGCAATCGTACTGGGGGAGGGAGGTGTTGGAAGCATGCCCACCCCTGAACCATTTGTTATTTCCTGAGGCCACTCCTCCCCCCCTCTCTTGTGCACTCTCCCTAAACAACTTCAGAGGAGAGCTTTATACTGAGCCAGATGGGAAGCCGGCGCCACAGCAGCACGGAACAGCTTTACATAGCAGATGCAGATTGGGCCCTAGTCACAGCAATGAGAGGTTTCTTCTTGTAGACTTTGGATGGATATCCATGTAAGGAATTATTCGATATGGGCCCATAGGAATGATTTCAAGGGGGAGCGTCTGGTTGGTCTTGGGCAGAAGACAGGCATTCCCCCCCCCCCGCCCGCCCCAGGATAACTGGTCTGAAAGAGGAATTGCTGTTCTGGGTGTGGCCATTCATCTCACTTTTGCCTCTGCTAAAGAGGTATTGCAGATGTCTTCCAGAATTCATCACTCCCAGTTGCAGAATTCCGTATCACAGCAAATGATCTCATGTGATAGGAGAGTGATACCTTTTCGGGGGGGCAAGCTTTCCTCCTCACAGTTCAGAGAACAGATTCTTTGGACATAGATGAGTTCATGGCCTAGGAATCATGAGAGAAGATGTCAGAATTATGTGAAATAACCCTTCTACTCCAACATAGACATTTTCATTATTGTAAGCTAGCCTTCTTCACGTGCAGCTCACAGCCTGTGCTCTTGAGTGGGCTGATCCTATTAATCTAGGCTCAGCCCAGGAAATAATCTATTGTACTTTTTCTTATCTTTGTATTTCTTATTGTGCTTTATTGCACTTTGCATTTTTTCTGGCTATTTAAATTGCATTTCTGAAAGCTGCTGTGAGTCATATGGGAGAGAGAAGAAAGGGAAGAAGTGACTCAGTAAATACATAAAAATTCAACATGGGTTCCAAGGGACCTTTGGTTTCTTCTGAAACAGAATTCCCCCCCCCCCCCACATGCACACACACACAAAAAGGCAGGAATAACAGAAAGTCAAATTGTCAGCCATTACTGATCTTGGAAGCATGTGAGAAAACATTTCCACAGGGTGACAGATAGTCCTAACCAGCATCCCACTTAGATAGCATGCCCTCCATTGTCCGCAAATCCTTTGCAATGTGCAGAGGTTTCCTCAAAGATGCATATGGGCTCCTTGGCAGTTTGATGTAGTGGTTAAGTGCGTGGACTCTAATCTGGGAGAACTGGATTTGATTCCCCACTCCTCCACTTGCACCTGCTGGATGACCTTGGGCAAGCCATAGCTCTGTACCAGCTGTTCTCTCAAGGACAGTTGTCTCAGAGCTCTCTCAGCCCCACCTACCTCACAGAGTGTCTGTTGTGGGGAGGGGGAGGGAAAGGAGTTTGTAAGCCGCTCTGAGACTCCCTTGGGTAGTGAAGGGCAGGGTATAAATCCAATCTCCTCTTCTTCTTCTTCTTGGCAAACAAAACAATAACTTGGAAAACGGCTTTCATTTCAAGGTAGGTAGGAATTTTGAAAAACAGTACTAAGAATTACAGAGATGCCCTGCTGGAACACATTAAGGATTCTGTCTGGTTCATCACTCAATTTTCCAGTCAGGCAACTCCAAAGAAGCCCACAAGTCAGCAAGAAGGCAAGGCAACAGCCTCACAGTTGCCCTTGGTCAACTGGTATTTCAAGGCACATGGCACATCTGAATGTGGTTCCATCTAACTGACCAAGCCCATAGCCCCAAAATTACCCTGACCTGGATACCCCAGGCTAGTTTGAGCTTATCAGATCTCAGAAGCTAAGCAGGGTTGGTCCTGGTCAATATTCAAAAGGGAGACTATCAAGAAATACCAGGGTTGTGACATTCAAAGAAGAGAACACCAGTAAGGAAAACAGAAAACAAAAATGGGGAGCGAGGGACAGGAAAGAAACACAGAAATAGCCATTTCTCCCCCCCCCCCTAAGATGTTGATGAGGCTGAAATCAAAACATGATTGTTCTGCCTTAATCAAAGGCCATAATCGAGCCTAAGGAGTCTTCTGGAATGCCCTTGGCATGTGGGCACTTACCAATATAAAGGCGTCCTGTGCTGCACTTTGCATTTGGACCTGCCCAGCAGAAGTGCGTCTTACCTGGCGGGCACCTGGCACGTGGGTCCAGCATGTCACAATGCAAACACCAAATGGCTGTTGCTAAACAGAAGAGAAGAAAAGGCCTCACCAAATTTTTACAGTTAGATATGAATGGAAGTTCTGTATTTCTTTTATTCAGATGTATTTTTGTCATATATATTTTTCAGTTCTCTGCTTTTTGCTCTTGATTTTGTAGATTCGTTTGCATTGTGTAAGCATGTTGTATGGGTTTTTAATAAGCAATTCATGAGCCACTTATAGGTAGAATAAGATATATCACATATGCATATAATGTAGGTGGTTGGTTTGAGGCTCAAACAACATGGCAAAAATGAGTATGTTTTACAGGAAAGCAATTTGTTGTGAAGAAACAGGAAATGGTGAAGATTCACAGATTCAACTCAGGCAAGGTAGATAGGAAATCCAAGCAGGGATTCTAGGGTCCAAAGAACAAGGATAAGAAGGGTGGATTTGAGTTGCCACTTCATGAACCCCAAACTTCTGATACCAGCACAATACCTGAGACAGAGTCCTTTGGACTGGGAGGGTGTGTGTGGAATCTATGGTGTATCGGAAACATGGATCCAGGGTCAAGGTCGGAGCAAGAATTGTCTATTTACTTAAAGTACAGTGCATAATAAAGCTGAAGGGAAAGAAACACTACTTTTTTCCTTGGTGTCCTGGAATCTGCCCCAAAAGCAAGATGAGGAGGGCCAAACCATTTGGATGGGACGGGGTAACCAACCCTTCATCCACAACTCTCCAGGCTCCTTTGTTGCACGTAAACCAAAGGCTATAAGCCACCCTCTGCTATAAATGCCAACACCCAAAGCCTTAATCTTCTCTCGTTTTCTTGCAGGAACTTACCATTTGAAGTGCAGAGCAGAACCCATAAGCCACAAAGCAAAATCCTGTTCATCTTTAGTTACCGTTCTGTAAATGATGGGCAGAGTTCTTCTGTCGGGTCATGTATCAGTCTCTATAAACAAAAGTGGATGATGCTTGAAAGCCCTTCCTACTACCTGGACCTGGGTCAGTCCTTTTATGTTCTTCCTTGAAGGACTGCAGAAGGAGCTAACCAGTAGCTGAACGTAATGGAAATCCCTCTGAACTTTGGAGAGGGGGAGCTATGTGTGTGGGGGGGTTTGTTGGGTTTTTTTTAAACCCTTTATATATCCAATTAAGAATGTTCCTTTATCAAAGGCCAGGTGTGGGTGACCCATTTCGCTGCCGCCTCTTCCTGCTGTGTGCAGATCTCCTCCGGCTTCTGCATATAAAGTACTCAGTCCAGAGACGTGTTCAAATTAAATCAGCTCATGGTTTATTGAAGGGTCATTAACACATGTCTGAGCTGGGCTTGGGGGTCTGCTTATATGTGCATCTAAACCACGCCCCCAGCCTTGCCCAAACAAGTTGATAGGATTACAATTAAGTCTTCCCAGATAATTGATCCCTATTTGCATCCTGGCTGACCAATAGGTCTAAATCACAATCCAGCCAGTCTATTGTGTTCTGGAGCAAAGCTCTGTTATGTGCCCGGTCATGTGCTTGCCCCAGACCACATGGCCAGACCGCATGGTGGTTGCCATTAGAACACAACACTGCAAAAGCACAGTCATTTGTACATTTAATCATGATGGAAGGGTTCAGGTACCTGGCTGGTGTGGGGACTGTAAAGACCAAAGACCACCAACTGAAGCAGGATCATGAAGCAAACCATAGATGTGTCTGGATTCTTAAAGGTCATGCCCTTAGTCATGCCCCTGGGAGACTCATGAACGGGTCTTTCCAGGTGTTTCCCCCTCACACACCATGGAATGGCAGTTTTACACAATGGGATCCTGGAGGAAGGAAGTGGGTTCAACTCTTTGACTCTCTACCCTTTGCTCCCTAGCTCATAAGCTCCAGAAAGGGATACAAGATGGGACACCCTTTGCTCTGCCCCTGCTCCAAGAGTATCCTTTAAGGCACCTTTCCAGTTTCTTCAATATAAATGAACATTTTTCATACATCTTTTGGTTGAGGGCAGCGATGGGCAATAAGATTGCTGGCACCTTCCTCTTCATCTTTTCCTTCTTTCTTTCACTCCCCCTCCCTATCCTGCTTGCGAGGCAGCAACACAGTCCAGAACTGGTCAATAGTAGACTATTAATGCCATCAGGGGATTAATTTTTAAGTTTGTGATTTTATATTTATTGTATTTTCAGTAGTAATTATGATATATTTATGTATTTTTCACTGATGTAGATCACCCAGAGCCCTGTGTTCTCAGAGACTGGGCAATTCATAAATCTAAAGAATGGATGGATGATTGATTGCTAGATAGATTTCCCATTATTTCTACAGCCTGTACAGATATTTTTGAGGTTGTCTTCTCAATCACTTTGAACAGGTCCATTGCAATGGTTTTGCCTGAAGTGACAGGGGTCAGGAGTTTGACAAACCAATATTAAATATTCCTTTAATGTGGGTCAAAAGAATTAAAATCTGGGACTTCCACATGCTCAGACATCATATACCATGTTGTGTCCTTGAGGACTTATTTATTACAATCAATTCCATGATTATACCAGCATGGTATAGTGGTTAGAGTGTCATACCAGGATCTGGGAGACCAAGGTTTGAATCCCTGGTTCCCCCACTGTGCCGTGGAAGCTCATTGGCTGACCTGAGACCAGTCACACACTGGATAAAATGGAGAGAAAACCATAGAAGCCACTCTGGGGCTCTGCTGGGGAGAAAGGAGGGGTATAAATGAAGCAAATAAATAAAAATCAAGTCATAAAAATGTAAGAAGAGCCAGGCTGGATCAGACCATCAGTCCATCTAGTCCAGCATCCTGTCTCACACAGTGGCCAACCAGTTCCTCTGGATGGCCCACAACAGGGTATAGAGGCTGAGGCCTTCTCCTGGCATTGCCTCCTGGCTCTGAGATTCCACTCAGAGATTTAATGCCTCTGAATATGGAGGTTCCTCTCAGTCACCATGGCTAGCAACCATTGATAGACTTATCCTCCATGAATAAAATCAGGTCATAAGAACATAAGAAGAGCTGTGCTGGATCAGACCATTGGTTCATCTAGTCCAGCATCTTGTCTCACACAGTGGCTAGTAACCATTAATAGACTTATCCTCCATGAATCTGTCTAATCCCCCTTTAAAGCAGTTTGTTCCTGTAGCCATCACTACATCCTCTGGTAGCGAATTCTGCATTTTAACCCTTGTCTGTGTAGAGACCAGTGATGAGGCAGAGACTACTGCTCAGGTGTTGGAGCTGGAATAGCCAGAAAAACAGCCAAGAAATTTAAACTAGAGTTATCTGAAATGGGGGCTGGAAGAGGCACTCATATTTGCTGCCAACATGAAAGTGCCAACAGAGGAAGGGGCATGGCAAGTGATACAGGTGGGAGGGAAGGGGAGGGGAGGACTAATGAGTATGTGTGTCTGGACATGTGCTTTATTCTTCCCCAGCTGACCATTTCCCTTTGCAAGCCCTTCCTTTGCAAGCCATTGACTGGCAAACAAGTCTCAGAATCTAATGACCCGGAAAACCGTTTTCCTAGCCCAAATATTTAATCCTCCCTGTCAAGGATAAATCATGTTTTTGCTTCTCAGAGCCAAACTGAACATGATAGCTGCCATAAGGGGGGGGGGGGCTGTTTTGGTGCTTGAAAGGCATCTGGCAGGGGGGGACACAAGAACTCCTGGTGCCACCATGCACCCAATCTGGACTGGGGCCTAACAAGCAATTTTTGAAGAGCTACAACTGTTTCTAAAGCGGTGTCACTGTCCACAAGATGGACCCCTGGCCATCACCACATTCAGTTTGGCTCTTAGACTAAAAGATTTGTTGTGGTAAGAGCCTTGATAGGTCTGTAGGATACTCTAGATCCATGAAGTGGATCAACAGATGAGATCATTAGACATGCAAAAACTAGGCACATTGCTAACAGCTGCGATTAATTTAATATTTGCAGTGAATAAAAACTGTCATGCTTGAGCCCTCATTGTTACAATTAATCCTACTGGGGAATTCTGGAGATGCTCTTTGAAGGATGGTCCTCATGCTGCCAGAGGATGTCAGACTGAAGCGGCCCAGAGACGGGCAGTGGCGTTTACTTCAAGACATGCCTTGAGTTACAGTAGTCTGTTACACAGCACCAGGTATGCATCTTGAATTTCATTTCAACCCGGGTCTCAGACCTGCAGTGTGAAGTGCAACCTTTGTCAATGAGCACAGTCGATCCCTCTACAAATTTAAAAATAAAATGAGAAAGGGGTCAGTATGAAGGCCCTGTGACGACAATCTCCTAAAATAAGCATCCTGTTGAGGTGTATTTTCTCTGGGCGGGATTGTTCAGTCTTTCAAGAGCTCTGCCCAGTATAAATAGAACAATTATTACAATGTTTTACCAAAAGCACAAGAGCACAGGCATCAGTGGAGCTGTATTGTAATCTATTGGACTCTTTAAAATAAATAGAACAATCAGGGGTCATTTCGAGCAGGAGCTCGGGGGAGCTCAGCTCCGGGAGTTGGTGCCAGCCCCCCCCCCCCCCCCCCCGGCAGGGGAATGCCTGCTTGTGTCATGGCTGCAGCAAAATGACCCCGTCCCCTGGAAAGGTCCTTGTTCCCCCGACCAGCCTTCTGAAGGTTTCAGCCACCACTGAGGCTATCCTCCCAGAATAGTGGTATTTCTGAGGCTTGGATTAGTAGCTGTCCCCTCTCTGCCAGCTCTTTCTTTCTTTCTTTCTTTCTTTCTTTCTTTCTTTCTTTCTTTCTTTCTTTCTTTCATTCATTCATTCATTCATTCATTGTTTTATTGTTTCATTTTTCTTTCATCCTTCCTTCCTTCCTCTCTCTCTCCTTTCTTTCTTGCCTGTTGACATACTTCTGGTGATGTCAGGTGGTGTAGCATATGCAAATAAGTTATGCTAATGAGTTATGCTAATGAGCTCCTGCACCTCTTTTTCTACGAAATGACCCCTGAGAACAATCATTACAATTTTTTCCCCTCCAAGTACAGGAACAAAGACATCAGGGGAGTTGGTCTGTAGTCTATTGTACTCTGTAGTCTAGTGCACATTTTATTGTATGTATTATCTTGCTTTTCTTGCCTTATCTACTTCAAAGGAGGACCTTTTTGTTGCCTGCATTGTCTTCTGATTGTTGTAGACACAGTCCTATCACACTGTTCATTCAATATCCCATGATGACTGATTGCATTGTAAGCCACCTTGAGTATCAATGAAAAAGGCAGGCTATAAATGAAGTAGATAAATATAGGCAGCCTTTTAACTCCCAGCAAATCTCACATTAGCCCTGCCTTCAAGTCTCCAAGGGTTACATTGGGAAGAAATCTGTCTGGAAATAGCAAAGATCAGCTTTAAAAATAAACTTAAGAATGAGTAATTTAGTGCTGCTAATGCAGATTTGGCTATCAGATGGTACTGCAATATTTCTCAAATAGGAGCAGACAGGCATGTCACTGGACCCTGTCATTTCAGGTGACACATATAATATCTACAAGAAGAAGAAGAAGAAGAAGAAGAAGAAGAAGAGATTAGATTTATACCCTGCCCTTCACTCACTTGGAGTCTCAGAGCGGCTTACAAACTCCTTTTCCCTTCCCTTCCCCACAACAGACACCCTGTGAGGTAGGTGGGGCTGAGAGAACTCTTTCCCAAGCTGTCCTTGAGAGAACAGCTGGTACAGAACAGCTGGTACAGAAAAGTTGTGCCTGTCTGGAAACAACTCCCAATGGTATAGAAGCTCTCCCTGTGCTCCCAATCTCTGAAGTGCCGGTAGTATAATTTCCAGTCACCATTCTTGCTAAATGAACACTCCATATTTTTGCCTGTTGGCCATGCCTTGTAAGAAGTTTTAATGTGAGGCCTTTGTGTTCTCAGATGCCAAGTTTTCAGCTGCCTCACCAAAATCAGTTTCAGAATGGGTCACGAATGAGAATAGAGAAGTGCTCAGGTAGGAATCATTGGAATTAGGGGGCAGAAGCATGTCTCTATGTCAATCTCTGAAGGGGATTTCCTACATGGATAGTGTGCACTTTCAAAATGCATTCTGTACCTCCTCTTCAATCTGCTCTTACTTCACCAGATATGGTTTGGCAATCAAAACAGGTGTTACAGATGAACCCTGTGTTATATATCTGCTTTGGCCAGTGTCAAAAGGAAGTCAGGGTTAATTTGCTGCTTCAGACCACAGTGAAAGAAACACGAGCCATGTCTTCAGTTTAACCTGGTCATCCTACCCAAAAGTCGTTTGTCTACATGAAGTTTGCCATCAGGACTCACTCATAGAAAATTTTCGAACATAGCAGAATTGCTGTTTTCCTGCAGTGCACTCAAATGTCCTTTTTCTACACCTGTTATTAAATCCAACATCACGACAGCCTTGGCACCGAACACCTCCAGCTGGGGGAAACAAATGGAAAAGGAGAATGTCAGAGAGCCCCCCCAAGACCCGGACATACCAGTCACACACCGCAGTGTGTCTGCTTCAAAGATTTCTCAGAAAAATGGATGATTGAGGAAGGACAGAGTTATGGCGCTTTCTGCTTCAAAGGAGGACACCATAACACCAATCCAGAAATGCTTCCACCCCACCCCCACCCTGTCCCCCAAAACAAATTAGCTTTGAACAAGTGCCACAAAAAGCCAGCTTTAAATGTGTAGTGTGATGCAAGGTAATTTGTGGAAATCCTTCTGTTCCGAAGATCAGTCTGGGAGGACAAGACCTTCTCTTGCAGAAACAGATCTACAGGCCATTTTTTATCAATCCACTCCTGTTTTCCACATATCTTTGTGGGTTTCCCATTACAGAAGACAGGAATGGATGTAGATCCAGAGAAGTTAGACGTGTTAGTTTGTTGCTGCAAAATAGTAAAAAGCCCAGTAGCACCTTTAAGACTAACAAACTTTATTGTAGCATAAGCTTTTGTGTTTCTCAAAAGCTTATGCTACAATAAAGTTTGTTAGTCTTAAAGGTGCTGCTGGGCTTTTTACTATTTAGTAGAAATGGATGTGCCGTTCCCATCAGCACCTCATGCTACGGAATTCTGCAGCACCACAGTTTCCCTGTACACGCTGCGCAATTGCAAGACCAGGCAACATGCAACTGAGTATGGCAGCATAGGGATCTCCTTGTTGGCTCTTTGATTAACTATGTGATACAATGGAATCCTAGACCAGGAAGATCCGAGTTCAATTACTACTCATGCATGAGGCTTATGGACAATTTACACATTACAAGTAACTGCGTGAAACTAAGCCCCATCTTTTTATAAATGAAGAGTAGTCTCACCAGGATAAGACTTCCTCTTTTGAGCAGAAGAAGGTTCTTATGCTAGGGACTGGGATGCAATTAGTTCATATGTGGATAATACCGCATTTGGGGGTCAAACAAGGTAAGGTGAAGTTCACGGATCTCCATTGGTCATTATATACTAGGTAATAGCAGCAGTTTAAATAACAGCACCTCCCCCTTACCCAAATTCACTAACTGAAACTTGTCCATCCCCCCTGCACATTATCCTTTTTCTCTTTAAAGTGCAAGACAGTTCATGAAACTGGCTGGGTGGAAATGCTAACACCACCCACCACCCCTTGCAGTCCAGATCTGAGTCAGTAGCCCACATAACTACAATTACATCTTTCAAGACAGAAACCTGCAATCTCCACATCCCATCTACTACAAACTTGCTGACATGTTCAGATTAACCCACCTATTTCTAAGGAGAGCACTAAGACACAGAGCAGCAGAATATCATTCATTTGAATTTTCATTCTGAAAAACAGAAACGTAAGGTTAAAAGAGCGCCCGAATTCTGCAAGGCATTCACCGACAGATTATGGACAAAGGTGGTCTACCTTCCATCTTGGTTAATTGATATTAATATTGCAATGGAACAGGGAAAACTGCCAGCTAAATCAGCCAACAGCCAGACTCTAGATATGACAGATTCATTTAGGGATCCACAAACTCTGAAGTACAGTGCACGGATCAGACAGCCCATCAAAGGACTTTCATTAACTATTAAATATTTTCTTAGATCTGAGAGTCAGGTTTCATGAGTGCTTCAGAAACTCCCTTCTTTGGATTTGCAGTTCAACCTTGTAATTTTCTGGGTCAACGCCATCTCTCAGTAGAAGGAAGCTAGAGAGATTTACAAGGCGATGAGGAATCTGGAAGGGCAGAGGGAAGGCAGTTCTTTTTATTCATTAAAGTCACAATAGTTCTTAACTTCATGCTGATCCAACAGAGTTGAGGCCTCTGAAATGGAAACTACAAGAACAGAATATGAGCCTGTCTCCCATACACAGATCAAAAGCTGTAACCCCACATGATGTGGGATTGCCTAGCAGTGTCCTCATTCTGGGCAGTAATCATGATGCAGAATTAGTATTACAGCTGAATCAGTCTTCTCTACCTTTAGCTTTATTCCAGCTGTGTGGATTTTTTGGAAGAACCACATAAATTGAATCAGGTCAGGCATGATAACCAGCTGGAGAGCCTGGTATTTACATTCCATTGACTCATGAGCAGAATTTTCAGATTTTGGATTATTTCAAAGGAGATTTAGTGAACATATAGAGAAGAAGAGGAGAAAGAGGAGGAGGAGATTGGATTTATATCTCACCCTTCACTCGTAGTCTCAGAGCGGCTTACAATCTCCTTCCCCTTCCCCTCCCCACAACAAACACCCTGTGAGGTAGGTGGGGTTGAGAGAGCTCTGACAGAAACTGCTCTTTCAACAACAGCTCTGACAGAACTATGGCTTGCCCAAGGTCATCCAGCAGCTGCAAGTGGAGGAGTGGGGAATCAAACCCGGTTCTCCCAGATTAGAGTCCGCACATTTAACCACTGCACCAAACTGGCTCTCAGTTATATACTTATAAGGACACTTGGACTGCACCAGTGATTTTATTAAGTCAAGAAGAACTAGTTTTATCCTCTTTACTGTCTGTACCTGAACACACAAGACATTAGTATATGATCTCCCTACTGTATCTTGTGAGATCGTCCTAGTATGATACATTCCTTTTACTGTCTTAAGTAACTACTCATGATGCCTTTCTTCCAAGCATTTGCATGGCAAAAAACATATAATACTGAAACCATTTTATATAAGAATCTACGTCTCTATTACAATGAGAATTACTTCTTGGGACACCTTAGGACACAGGTTATTTCTCCCCAGTACTTCCCTTTTTAATGCAAAGCTTGAACATCATACATTTCCTTTATGTAGCTAATGCAGCCCTCACTCCGTGCCTCTGTAACTATATAGGATGTGCAAGTTTTCTTCCCACCAGGCTTCTTCAGCTAGGACAGCAGGAGAGAAAGGAATCGACCTCCTCTGCCAGGCTGCAGCATCCAGTAGCTGCCGAGTAACTCCCACGACTGGCTGGTCTGATCCTCAGTAGATGCAGTCTGTACTGCTGCTTTGAAGAACGTGCACCAAAATGCTACTTCTGTCCCACAAATAATGGAGATCAGGCCAGTGCTCAGATCAGCTGACTACCAGAAAAAGGTCAGGGTGTGGGTGATCAGAGGAGGTGGGAATGTCTGTAACAACTCATCTCGATAGCATTGATATCTCATTCTGATAGTATTATTATTAACCAAATGGAATGAACGACAGACAGTTTGGTGTAGTGGTTAAGTGCGCAGACTCTAATCTGGGAGAACCGGGTTTGATTCCCCACTCCTCCACATGCAGCTGCTGGTGTGGCCTTGGGTCAGTCATAAGTTCTTTCAGAGCTGTTCTCTCAAGGACAGTTCTCAGGAGAGCTCTCTCAGCCCCACCTACCTCACAGGGTGCCTGTTGTAGGGAGGGAAAGAGAAAGGGATTATAAACTGCTTTGAGACTCCTTCAGGTAGTGAAGGGTGGGGTGAAAATCCAATCTCTTCTTGTCTCCTAATCATACGTTGATACTGTGGACTTGCTCAGCATACCTTAGTATGTCTGGAAATAAGAAACTAGAGATGGCAAATCTGCACTTTAGGTTGATGAGATTCTAAGGTGGTCCAGTAAATTAGCCAGCAGATTTGGATTTGCAGGCTTGCAGAAATATTGCCCCACCACCACCACCACCACTAGGCCTTGGGCAAGTTTTTTTTTTCAGTTTGTCTTTCTGATAAATTGCAACAGACTTCGGATGCTCTTTATGAGGGCAGAAAATAAATACTGTAACTGGCACCCACTGCATTAAAGAACTATTTAAAATGCCTAATAATGTTATTGTCTCTATAGTCTAATTTTAACAACTGTTTAATTTTGGACCAGACCTACCACCGAATGTATTCATGGATCTATTTATTCAGCCTCTTCTCCAGGTCACTTTTAAAAGTGAAAATTATGTTTTGACCATAGTAAATTCTGGGACGTTTTGCTTTTCAACATCTGATTTTTTAAAAGTGTGGCATCTAAAATATTTGTCACGTTGTCTTACAGAGAAAATTTAGAGCCGAGGTTTAAAACTGAGAGCCAAAGGCTACATGCCAATAGGAAACAGTTCGACATGAAATGCAACCAATAAAGCATCACATAAAACTTCTCACAAAACTATTTGCCATCTAGGGCAAAATCGATTCAGACTGAATGCATGCAGATATCAAAAGTCAACTAAATACCTAAACACAAAGAACCAACAGGATGAATTTGAAGGCAAGCAATGCAGAGTATTTGGGGATTGCTAATTCCTGTCCTCTCCCTAAAATGGGCCAGATTTACAATATTCCTGCTCCATGTATAAAAGCGGCTCATTGATCCAAGCTATAGTATAAACACTACTTAAAATGCAAAGGATCCCTCAATCAAAAGTTGCTGAGAGTGGAAGGGATTCAAGGGGACTGCCATTGAGATCCCTTCCCATCTTAATGAAAAAGCATTTTGCATAAATATTATATTTCTGTTGGTATGATTCCATAACAATCTCAGTTAGAGGACGACAACGAATGGAATCATTACACTGTCAAGACATGCTGGCATCTCTCTCTTTATCCTCAATGAAGAGAGGTGCTTCCATTCTCTCTGTGCACCCAATATGCTTTCATTGCCATTTTTTCAAAGTGCTGTCTGATTAATTTCCTGGTATTGCAACAGAAAGACATTACCTGGGGCTTGTCATCACTGGAGACCACAGCATGTCTGCCACCTCATCCAAAAGCCCGGCAGAACAGCTCCCTCTTGCAGGCCCTGCAGAATTCTATCAAATCCCGCAGGGCCCTAATCTCAAGAGGAAGGTTGTTCCATCAGGCTGGGGCCAGGACAGAAAAAGCCCTGGCCCTAGTCAAGGCCAGCCAGACATCCTTAGGGCCAGGGACAACCAGAAGATATTGATCAATTGAGATCAATGCTCTGTGCGGGACATATGGGGAGGGGTGGCCCCGAAGATATGCAGGTCCCTGGCCACACAGGGCTTTGAAGGTGAACACCAAAACCTTGAACTGGATCCAGTTCTCTATTGGCAGCCAGTGCAGTTGGTGCACACCAGATTCTGCACTAGCTGTAGTTTCCAGATCAGGTTCAAGGGTAGCTCCATATAAACTGAGTTACAATAGTCCAGTTTGGAAGTCACCATTGCGTGGATCACTGTAACCGCTGGTACGTTAGGTGGTCGGTACACCAGCCAGATAGTCAAGCTCTCCTCAGCTTCCCACACTAGGCCAACACATTCTATACCAGCAATTTTTGGTGCAGGGAGCGCCCTGAAGGGGAAAGCCTCCTGGATGAGCAGTGCCACCCCTCAGCCCATTAGTCTGGGACTGATGAAGGACTGAGAAGCCCAGGGAGGGGGGAGTTGGTTCAGATGACCATCTCGTCATCCCTCACCCAGGTCGGTCATGCATGCCAACTCTACATTTTGTTCCAACAGATAATTCTGAAGGGCAGAGATCTTATCATTAATAGACCTGGCATTGCACAATACCAATGTTGGAAAAGGGTACTTCCTTCTGTCTCCACACCCTGCATCTCTCGAGATGAGACGAAGGTAGGAAGGGGACCAAGCCTTCCAATATCTCTGTCTCCTTCCCTTGCTCCACCTTGTCCCACTGCTATATCTTCCCCGCCCTGCTATTACTGGAATCCTCGGCCCTGACATGGCCTCCCCCCACTAGATGTTATTGTTCCAAACTGGAAACCACGAAGCATCTAGCAAGGATACCCAGTAGGTCCAACCCTGAAAACAAGCCTAGAAAGATGGCACTTACTATAGTGCATAAAAAGTTTGTTTTCTGTTGGGATTTCTTTTCCTTCCACACATGAATTTTTAAAAATTACATTATTTTACATGTAATATGACCAGTCAGAACCATGGTTCCTATCTTGGGGGGTGGGGGGTACAGTTCACTATTAAAACAACCGTGAGCCATCTATGAAAAATATGCTAGGAGCAAAGGAAAGAAAACCACGGAATGATAACTCATCCCACTCTTCACATTTCTGTTCCAGAGGCTCCACACACTTTATTAGAGCCTATCAGACCAAGAAATATCTACTGAACATCTGAACGCAGATTTTCCCTCAGCAGAGAACATGAAAGCAGAATGAGCTGATAATGCGTAGATCAATTCTCAACTTCAAGCACAATCATGTGGCTGGAAGCCAGCTTCTGCATGCTTACGAGATTGCCAAGTTTCCTCTTGATCTTCAGGCAATTCCTCTTATTTATTTATATTATTTGTTTTTCAGATTTATAGTCCACCATCCCGGCGAATGGGCTCAGGGCAGATCACAGCAATAGTTAGGCCATTCAGCAACACAGACATAATAATAAATAGTTAATTAAAACAGCATTTAAAAACAGTACGCACTGATACTGTTGCCGCTGGACTCTGAGTTTGCACAACCCGGGCCACGTGGAGGTGGCATCTTCTTAAACTCCACCATAATGGATAAAAATACATTATCAGTGAATGTATGGTGTTGGCAGTGCCGATTTTTTGGGCTGCTGAGAAATAAGGAGTAGGCAGACAAAATTCTAGAGGCTCTGATAACCTTAGGGTCTCCACAGAGCTGGCCAAATTATGTGATTTCCTTTCATATGGTGCTTCGGTCTGAGCTGGGTGATGTGAACCAAAGACGAGGCAGAATATTGGTCTAGGAACCCAAGCATCAGCAAGCCTGCATATATTAGCTGGAGTTTCTATAAACTGGAAAAAGACAACACTATCTTTAGGAGACATTTTCAAATATGTCAATTTTCTTTGCACTGCTGAAGATCTGCCAAAGCCTGGAACACCGGTAACAGCTTCCTGCATCAAGGAAAGATTAGTATCCGCTGTTTCCCAGTTTGTAGGATTTTTAAGAGGTTAAAACACTGATTCTCCTTCAATGGCTTGGGAGCCCCCTGTGGCTTTTCTGGGCAAAGTTCCCCAATGTGGCATCACTAGGGTTGCCAGGTCCCTCCGGCCGGGAATGGGGGGCAGGGTTGCCAAATCCAGGTTGAGTAACTCCTAGAGCAGGGGTGGCCAACCTGTGGCTCGGGAGCCACATGCGGCTCTTTCACACATATTGTGCGGCTCCTGGCAGGGCGGCTGAGGAAGCAAAGGGGAGGCATGCTTTTTCTCTCTTTCTCCCTTCCTTCCTTCCTTCCTTCCCTCCTCCCTCCCATCTATTTGCTTTCCGAGTTTCTCTCTCTCTCATAACCGGTTTTCCTCGTTTGTTTTTATTTTTGGCAGTCCCATTTAACGTTAATAAAAAGCAAATTTGCATATTTTTAAAAATAAAATTGTGTGTGTGATATTTGTTTCTGTCTTGCGGCTCTCAGACATCTCTATGTGGCTCTTACGTTTATTCTATGTGGCTCTTACATTAAGCAAGGTTGGCCACCCCTGTCCTAGAGATTTGGAAGTGGAGCCTGGAGAGGATGGGGACCTCAGTGGGGTACAATGCCATGGAGTCCACCCTCCAAAGCATCCATTTTCTCCCAGGGAACTGATCTCTGTAGTCTGGAGATGAGGTGTAATTCCAGGGGATCTCCAGGTCCCACCTGGAGGCTGGTATCACTACACTTATCTCATGTTCAAGGAAGTCAGAAAGGCCATGGCCCTGTAGATCTTGTGGTTGCCAGATGGGAACACCTACCACCGCAGTGAATGGAGGGCAGGTAAGCGGTGAGCTGCAGACCTCATGCCAGGGATGGAAGTGAAACCTGCCAAAAACGCTCAGGTCAAATCAAATACTTGTTCCATATTGCAGCACATAAACATGGAGATTTCCTGTGAATTCAGTAGGTTTCATTTGATACGAGAACATCCCACGTAAGTGCCAAGTGTAGGGGAACTGTAGGGGTCCAGACCCCTATCAGGGATCCCCAACCCCATTCGGGTTCTTTTCTATGGGTGGGTGGAGTCTGGCTGGACACCAAGTCTCAATAGGAAGAGAAGAAGACACAAGCATGCGCTACAAACAACAATCCATTTTACTGAACATTAACAGAATTATTTTAAAAACTCAAGAGCATTCACCACAAAGGCAGTGTACACAATTAAGAAAGAGATATCTCGTGACCACCAGCCGAAGACCTTAAGAGAGCATTTGGGAGGTTGTGCTGAACAACAGAACATTGACAAAATTTATATCTTTTTGCAAGATAATAAAGGACATAAAGGAGCACACCAGTAGCCAGACCCTTCCTCCTCGATGGCACCATGAAACTATAAGCCTTGCCTCCCCGAGGGCTATCAGTTAGGCCAAAGCCTCTGACCAGAAGAGTAACAAACAAAAATATCTAGATATTCAGCCTTGAGGCTTACTGCATTTCGGCTAAAGGACTGTGAACTATGTGTGGGGGAAAGAGCTCACAGCGTTCCTAGTCGGGCACCAGTTTGCTACTAGGAAGCTGGCACTGGACATACTGCAGTACTTCATGAGAAGAAACCAAAGTCTGCTTTTGCTACACTAGTCAGTACACCTTCTACATAAACAGCCACGTCTCCCTTAATCCAAAATTCTGCCACCCCAAGCCTTTCCTGGCCTTAGAATTAAGAATTAGAATCAAGGCTGTTTCTGCTTAACTCGGCACACCTTCAACAGACAGAAACATACAAGCATTTTGTCTTCCATTTCCACCAAACTGTCCTAAAAAAAAAAAAAGTTTGCTGTTTCTTACATTCAGTTGATATGGTGGACTCGCAAGAGAAAAAAATTCTATGTTTGCTACTGATGCTCAAAGTCACTAGAGGAGAGGGGTAATTGCAGGAGATACCTGGCAGGGAGAGGGCCATCTGTGTGGAGACCCCTGTGTTTTATTCCTCTCCAGCTGCCAATTTTCTTTTGCCCCCCTTCCCCCAGCTATCTTCCCAACCTTGACTGGCACATATCTAGTTGACGCAGAAAACAGAGCCATGGCTGTGGACGCATCCTTGCATCTGTGGCACAAACAGGCCAGAGGAGGCTCCACTTACTGGGCCAAACGCAGCCGAAGCTCCAGGAAAGGGCGGGGCACCTTGCAAGGAGGCAGTAGCAGCTCTATGCAAACCCAACTAGACATGGGCAATGTAAGGAAGGGGTTAAGAGAGGAACAAGGCTCTGAGAAGAGAGGGGCAGAGCTGGGCTTCAACAGCATGGGCAAAGTCCTGGGGATAAAAAGGGCGACGTCAGAAGAGGCAGGGAGGTGAATGCAAGCTGGCTGAGCAGAGAAGGCACAAAGGAGGAAGAAAGAGGGACCTAAAGGAGGAGTTAGGGCCTGCGGCAAGATAAGGCTACCAATACTGGGGCAGGCCTGGGGGAACTGCCCCAAGGCAGAGGAACAGCTCAGCCCTCTGAGGTTTGAAGGGGCAGAAATGGGCAGGTGAAGGGAACTGGCTCATGAGGAAGCCTGTGAAGACTTTGCTGTATCCAGTGAAAAGGCAGTTAGGGAACAACATTGCATCTGGTGAGTCTCAGCTGACCATGGAAATCAATGATGATGTCCCGCTGCCCCCCCCCCTCCGGGGGGAGCACAACATAAAAAAGAGGTAATGCAAGTCAGCACAGTGCATGGACTTTCTGTGGAGATCCAGGGCCAAGTTCTGGAAAGACACAGGCCCTATTCACACATCACCTCATTAGAGAAGGGTTCGTTCTTTAGAATCGTCATGAAACCAGCATACAAATAGCCACTATCTCATCCTGAGCTGTCAAAGTTTATAATGTTCAAGCATAAGTTGTGTTGTTGCTCCATTGGTTGATTTATTGTGGAAGACCTTTGATGGTCTGCAAGTAGGGTTGTCAATCTCCAGTTGATGGCTGGAGATCTCCTGGGATTACAACTGATCTCCAGGCATCAGAGATCAGTTTACCTGGAGAAAATGGCCACTTTGGAAGGTAGACTCTATGGGATTATATCCCACTGAAGTCTCTGCCCTCCTCACACTCTGACCCCCCAAACTTCCAGTGATTTCCCAACCCAGAGCAGGGAACCCTATCTGCCGGACACCGCATATTCATGAAGTGAATCACTAGATGACATAATTAAACCTGCAAAAACTGGGCACACTGTTAAGTGACCGCTGCGATTGACCTGATTATTTGTAGTGGAGAAGAAGTGTCCCAGTTTCAGCCCTAGTTAACAGACTTAAACCCACTGGGACAGTCCAGCTCAAAACCTCCACACCGGACAGGGTCTTTGAAGGATGGGGTCATCAGGTTGCCAGATGCTGTAGGACCAAAGTAACATGGGCAGTAATGTTTAGAACCAGGCATTCAGAGAGTTACATTGGTCTGTAGAGCAGCACCAGGTAAAAACATTATAGCGCTTTCTATACACGACCCCAGTTTTGCAGGATCGGGTGCAACCTCGAGTAATTTTTTCAATCTTCCCATCTATGAATAAAAAAGAGAGAGAAGGATCAGTATGAAAGCCGTGTCCTGCAGTCTCTTATGCTCAGCATCGTGGTTTTTCAGTTGATGTAAATGTTCTCCATTCATGATTGTTCATAGTTCATTATTACAATTTTTTCCCCACAAGCACAAGAGAAAAAGCATCAGTGGAGCTGGACTGTAGTCTATTGCACTCTTTGTTGTATTCAGTAACTTAGATTTGCTGCCTAGACTTTTGTGATCCATTTTCTGCATCACATATAGTCAGGGCTTTTTTTGTAGAAAAAGCCCAGCAGGAACTTATTAGCATATTAGGCCACACCCCTGACAGCACAGCTCCCTCCCAGGATCAGCTTCCCCGTGGCTTGTGGGGCACATGGGGAGCCCGAGGGAAGGAAGACACTTTCTGGGTTGGCTTCCCCAGGCACCCCGCACCTGCAGGAAGCCTGGGGAACCCAAGGGGGGGGGCACTTTAAACTGCCTTCCCTCCCTGGATCAGCTTGGCTTCCCCAGGCGCCCCACGGCTTGCAAGGCGCCTGGGGAACCCAAGCGGGGGGGGGGGCTGTAGGCGTGGCCAACTCAGAAGCCAGCCGGAACTCCATTCCTGTGTGTTCCTGCCCCAAAATAGCCCAGCATATAATGAATATATCACAGGGTGATTTTTTTTTCTGCAGTGTCTTCTAATAGTGTAATCCTCATTCTGTTGTGTTGCTCATTGGCTGTCTCATGCATGCTGTTTGAACGCATCACTTTTATATTTTGTAAGACACCTCTCAAAGTACCAGGGAGACAGGTATGTTATAGACGAAAAGAAATAAAGGTGGAATTATGACTCCCACAAAATTCAACAGAAGCTCTGCCTTCAGAGTGCCAAAGTTATAGATTGAAGAAAAAAGTATTTCTACAAGCAGCAAAGAACGGCTTAAAAAAAATTGCTAAAGATGGGCAGTCCAGTTCTGCCAGAGTAGATTTGGCTGCCAGAAGGTACTGCAATAATCCTCAAATGAGGACCAGATGGGCACACCACTGGACCCTGTTATTTCAGGAGACACATTTAACATCTACAAGAAAAGATATGCCAGTCTCGAAACAGCTCCTAATAGCCTAGAAGCCCTCCCCATGCTTCTGATCCCTGATGTGTGGGTAGTGTAATTTCCAATCTCCATTCCTGGTAAATAACTTCCCCAATTTTTGCCTGATGGCCATGCCTCAGGAGGAGGAGGAGGAGGTGGAGGAGATTGGATTTATACCCCACCCTTCACTTGGAGTCTCAGAGCAACTTACAAACTCCTTTCTCTTCCCCTCCCCACAACACCCCCCTCATGAGGTAGGTTGGGCTGAGAGAGCTCTTTCCAGAAATGTCCTTGAGGGAACAACTCTGTCAGGACTGTGGCTTGCCCAAGGTCATCCGGCAGCTGCAAGTGGAGGAGTGGGGAATAAAACCCGGTTCTCCCAGATTAGTCTGTGCACTTAACCTCTTAATTTAAGGTTTCAGCTGCCTCACCAAAAGCTCTGGAAGTTCAGTTTCAGAATGGATAGTAAAAGCATCTCATTTCTGTCCATGTATGGGAAGAAGGCACCCTTGATCAAAGGCCTGCCATTTTACACACTGCAGTTACAAAGGCAGATTTTAGGATGGGCAGAAGAGCAGAGTAAGGCAGTGCTCAGGCAGGAATCCTTGGAATTACAATAGAGCAAGTGTGTCTCTGTGTTCTTCTGTGAAATGATGGAGGGAACGGGATTCCCCACATGGATAGAATGTGGTCTTGAAATGCCCTCTGTGCCTTCTCAAGGGTTCTCCTATCCACTCTTACTTTACAAGTTATATTCAGGCAATCAAAACATGTTACAGGTGAACCCTGCTGCTGATTAAGCCCTGTGTTATGTATCTGCTTTGGCCAGTGTTAAAAGGAAGGCTGGGTTAATTTGCTGCTTATGTCTGTCACAAAAGGAACAGCAGCCCTGCCTTTGGCAGGACCTTGGCCATCTCATCCAAGAGTCTGCATGAAGTTTGCCGTCAGGACTCACTTTTTTCAGCTCTTCGAATGAAGCAGGATCGCTTTCTGCCTACAGTGCACTCAAACGCCTTTTCTCTACACCCGTTATCAGGTGCGACATCATGACAGCCTTGACACTTGGCACCTCCGACTGGGGGAGACAAAAGGAAAAAGGAGAATGTCAGAGAGCACCCCCCCCCAAACCTAGACATATCAGTTACATACAGCAGTGCCTAATGTCTGCTTCAAAGGTGTCTCAGAAGAATGGGTGACTGAGGAAGAAGAGCTAGAGGGCTTTTTTTGCTTTAAAGGATACCGTAACACCAATGCAGAAATGCTTCCACAAACCCCTCACACCATAACCCCCAAGACAAATCTAGCTTTTAACAAGAGCCATGGAAGGCTGACCTTAAAGGTGTAACATGATGCAGGTTTGTGGAAATCCCTTCTGTTCCAAAGATCAGATAGACAATCAGGGAGGACAAGATCTCCTCTAGCAGAAAAACTTTATGGGCCAACTTTTATCAATCCTCTCTTAACTCCTTTCTTCTCCATTTCTATTTGGATTTCACATTAACGGAAGACACAGGGATGGATGTGCCATTCCCATCAACACCTCATGCCCCAGGGTACTGCAGGACCACAGTTTCCCTGAACATGCTGCACAACTGCTAGACCAGGCAGCGTGTAACTGAGCATGGAAACACAGGGGCAACAGGTTGCTACAAATTAGTAAAATGAGCCTGTGGTAGCTGTGCAAATGCTCCAAATCAGTCTAGATAAAAATAAAAATAATCATAGTTATTAAAGTTTAAAGTTAGTATAATTCAGAATAAGTTTAGCCTAAAAGTATTTTCCCGAAGTTTATTTAAATAGACAACAGACCTGGTGTCAAATGTCCCATTCATCAGGATGTGTGTCACTTCCATCAAGTGTAATAGTCAAGTCACAAACTGCTGACATTACAACCCTATATAGTGAACCTGGGGGTGATGCAGTCACCCACATGCATTGCATTGGGGGATTACAAGTTGGGAGGGGTGAAGAGGAGAGAGAGAACTATGTAGCAAATACATAGCGTTTAAAGTAATCCCAGTATAAATTTATTTCTATTATTTTTAAAATTTATTATTACATATATTTACTGTTGACACATAAATAATCTGGCCTTCCCTCCCCCCTCCCCCCCATTCAACAATTTCAGGAAACAACACCTATATATATATATATAAAATACCAGGGGTCATTCCGTAGAAAAAGAGGTGCAGGAGCTCATTAGCATAACTTATTTGCATATGCTACACCACCTGGCATCACCGTAAGTATGTCAGAAGGCAAGAAAGAAAGAAGGGAGAGAGAGAGAGAGAAAGAGCTGGCAGAGAGGGGACCGCTACTAATCCAAGCCTCAGAAATACCACTATTCTGGGAGGATAGCTTCAGGGGTGGCTGAAGCCTTCAGAAGGCTGGTTGAAGGAACAAGGACCTTTCCAGGGGATGGGGTCATTTGGCTGCAGCCATGACACAAGCGGGCATTCCCCCGGGTGGGGGGGCTGGCACCAACTCCCGGAGCTGAGCTCCCCCGAGCTCCTGCTCGACATGACCCCTGAATAATACACAAAATTCTGAATGCATGTATTTTTGGATGTGTGTCATTGTATACTAAGGAATATTGACCACTGAGGAAGACCCATAGGGGCCAAAATGTGTATGGTCCTTAGGTCAAAAGTTTTATCTATCGGTTTGATATGTACTATAATCAGTTCCTAATGACCCAAGCTCTAAGTATCTGATATTTAGACTGTCTCTTTTAATTTTATTATGTTTTATTTATGTGTACACCCTAATAAATGTTTGTTTTTTATAATAATTATTTTGTTAGCTTGGTCCATTTCTAAGCACCCACATCGCTGTTTCGACACAGTTCTCCTAATGAAGCTAGAATAAACTAACGTAGAAGAGCGTGACAGATAACAGAGCACGCAGCAGGCCTGGACATACACACCTGAAATAACTAGCTGTGAATTTGGTTCAGGAGACTGCTGATCAGTTTTGTTATCTGCAATACAAAGCCCCGCAAGTAGTATTTTCATACTTACTAGTGATCCCTGGCCCAAAAGACATCCAGCTGTCCTCGACCAGGGCCGGGGCTTTTTCAGCCCTGGCTCCCACCTGACGGAACTCTCTGCCAAATGACATCCATGTCCTGAGGGACCTTATGCAGTTCTGCAGGGCTTGCAAGGCAGAGATGTTCCGCCAGGCCTTTGGCTGAGGACAGCAATGGGCACCATCCTGGCTTGTACTCCTCCTCTTTCCAACTATGCTCCCACCCAACCCACCCCCCATGAGGCAGAGACACAGTTTGGAATTCAATGTATTGCCATCTGAAAAATGCTATTTGCGAATTGTTTTTAATTAATTTATTTAAATTGTTGGAATTGTTTGATTTGACGTTTTATCATTGTTGTTCATCACTCAGAGCCCTGAGAACTCAGGGGCTGAGTGGTTTTATAAATCTAATTTATAGCTAAATAAAATTACCCCCAAGACTAGCATATGAAACCCAATATCTTAATCTCTTAATTCAAGCGCCGTACTAAGTAAATTATTTCCAACATCCCTTCAGAGTTCATGATTCTCTTGCCGAAAGCATCCCCAGTCCCTTTGCATTGCAGCCATTTCACCTTTCTTCCTTTCCTATAGTGACCTACCTATTTCTGAGGAGAGCATCACTAAGACACAAAGCAGCAGAATATCACTCATCTGAATTTTCATTCTGAAAAACAGAAAGAAACGAAAGGTTAAAAGAGTCTGCAAAGCATCTGCCAACAGATTATGGGCATCTTGGCTAAACTGACATTAATATTGCAATGGGACAGATAAAACTGCCAGCCAGGAAAGCCAATATTAAGCTAAATGGGCCAACAACTTACTCTAGATGTGGCAGATTCATTGGAGGAGCCACAAACTCTAAAGTACAGCGCACAGATCAGACAGCCAATCCAAGCACTATCATTAACTATCAAATATTTTCTTAGCTCTACATCTCAGATTTCATGAGCAGTTTTCATTAAGAATTACCTCTTGGGACACCTTAAGACACAGATGTATTTCTCCTCGATACTTTTCTTTTTAATTCAAGGTCTGAACTTTGCACTTTTCCTTTATGTAGCTAATGCAGCCCTCACTCCGTGCCTCTGTAACTATATAGGATGTGCAAGTTTTCTTCCCACCAGGCTTCTTCAGCTAGGACAGCAGGAGAGAAAGGAATCCACCTCCTCTGCCAGGCTGCAGCATCCAGTAGCTGCCGAGTAACTCCCACGACTGGCTGGTCTGATCCTCAGTAGATGCAGTCTGTACTGCTGCTTTGAAGAACGTGCACCAAAATGCTACTTCTGTCCCACAAATAATGGAGATTTGGCCAGTGGTGAAGTCAGCTGACGACCAGAAAAAGGTCACTGTGAGGGCAATCAAAGGTGGGAATGTCCTTAACAACATCCTGATCACATTATCTCATTCTGATATTATTATTAACCAAATTAAATGAACTACAGGCAATAATCACACAGTGATACTGTGGGCTTGCTCCACATACCTTAGTACATCTGGTAATAAGAAAGCAACTATGGCCAATCTGCACTTTAAATTAATTAGATTTTAGGGTGGCCCAGTAAATAAGTTACCAGATTTTGAGCTGTTGACTGTGGCTTTATACCCTGCTCTTCACATAGAGTCTCAGAGTGGCTTACAAACTGCTTTCCCTTCCCCTCCCCACAACAGACACCCTGTGAGGTAGGTGGGGCTAAGAGAGCTCTGACAGAAACTGCTGTTTTCAAGGACACCTCTGACAGAACTATGGCTTGCCCAAGGTCATCCAGCGGCTGTGAGTGGAAGAGTAGGGAATCAAACCCGATTCTCCCAGATTAGAGTCTGCGCACTTAACCACTACACTAAAGGAAAATGATTTAAGCCACTTTGTATCCCCATTGGGGAGAAAGGCAGGGTATAAATGAAGTATATAAATAAACAAGGAATAAGGCCCGTTGTGGAAATAAATACAACTGGTCTAGAAAGAGGCTCTGGGAGAGTGCCCCAGCCTTGGGCACTCAGTGTCAATTTGCTGTGGCAACCTCAGCAGGGTATAATGACACAGAGTCCACCATTTTCTCCAGGGGAAGATCTCTACCATCTGAAGAGAAGTTGTAATTCAGCGTGATCCCCATCCCTCCCCTGGAGATTGGCAACAATGGTTCCCATGAGGGAACGGATGTTTTGAAGGGTGGAATCTATGGCATTGAACCTGTCTGAGGTCCCACCCCTGCTGAAACCTCATCCTCTCCAGTGTCCACCTCTCAAATCTCCAGGAATTTCCCAACCTGGAGATGGCAACCCTACCTCCCAGCCAACTGTCAATTTATTGTTATCTGCTCCCTGGCTTCAGCTTTCTATCTCCTCCCCCCTCCCCCTTAGAGAACAGTTGTAATTCTGAGTGATCTCCAGTCCCCACCTGGAGATTGGCAACAATGGTTCCCCATGAGGGACTCGCTAGCTTGGAAGGTGGAGTCTATGGCATTGTACCTGTCTGAGGTCCCACCCCTCCTCAAACTGCACCGTCTCTAGGCTCCATCCCTCAAATATACAGGTTGCTTACCTGTAATTGGAGATCTTCGAGTGGTCATCTGTGCATTCACACCTCTGGGATATAGTGCGCCTGCACCGATCCCGATCAGTAAACTTCAAAGCCCAACGGATTTTCGCGCCAACTCCCCGGTCGTGCGCCAACTCCACTGCGCATGACCGGGGAGGGGCACGAGGATCCCGCCAGTTCCTTCTGACCGCTGCGATCAGCCACCCAAATAGGTAGAAGGGAGGCTGAAAGCAGAGGGGAAGGAGGGCGGGTGGTGTGAATGCACAGATGACCACTCAAAGATCTCCAATTACAGGTAAGCAACCTGTATATCTTCTTCATGGTCTCTGTGCATCACACCTCTGGGAGAATAGCGAGCAATAAACACACCACATAGCTGGAGGTGGGTGCTGAAGGTCTCACATCTGAGCTGCTTGCAGAACCGCACAGCCCACCGCAGTACGTTGATGGACCCGGACATCTAGGGCGTAATGTTTCACAAACGTGTGAGGGGACACCCACGTTGCAGCATTGCAGATGTCTCCCAGGGGAATGCCCTTGAGGAACACCGTGGAAGCAGCCACGGCCCGAGTGGAGTGTGCCCGGAGGGACGCTGGTAATGGCTTTTTGGCCAGGAGATAGGCCAGTTTTATCGTCTCAATTATCCATTTTGAAAGTCTTTGAGACGAGAGTTTCTGTCCCTGCCTGGGCAAGACATAGGAGAAAAAGAGAGCCGGAGACTTACAAAATTATTTCGTCCGGTGTAAATAAAAAGAAAGGGCTCTCTTAACGTCCAGCATATGTAAACTGCGCTGCGTCGGGTCCTGAGGGTCAGGGAAGAACACAGGCAGTGTGATGTCCACCCCTATGTGAAAGTCTGAAACTATTTTGGGCAGGAAGGCTACGTCAGGAGCTAGAGTGACGGCCTCATGGTGAAAAACGAGGTACGGTGAGTCGCAACGAAGCGCCGATAGTTCACTTACACGTCGTGTAGATGTGATGGCTACTAAAAATGCAACCTTCCATGATAGGAGTTGTAGGCTACAGGAAGCCATAGGTTCAAAAGGTCTACCCATTAACTTGTTAAGTACCAAGGGCAAGTCCCATGCCGGAACCGGGTTCCGTGTGGGCGGGTAGAGTCGACGCATTCCCTTGAGGAATTGTTTCGTAGTAGGGTGGGAAAACACTGTGTAGCCCTCTATCTGAGGGTGGTTGACTGAGATTGCTGACAAATAAACTCTAATAGATGAATGGCATGATCCTCTATCTGAACAAGATAAGAGAAAATCAAAAATGTCATGAAAGGCCGCGGGGATGGACGGTTGTCCCACCGAGGCTAGGAAAGCTAGAAATTTGTTCCATTTTGTCGCATAAGAACGACGTGTGGAAATCTTGCGGGAGTTCAAAAGGACGTGAGCAATACGTGAGTTCACTCCTGTGGTTGAATTAGCCAAGCTGTCAGCTTCAGCTCGGGCACGTTGTGGTGTAGCACTTGGCCCTTGCACATCCAAAGTAGGTCCGGTTCCGCCGGCAGATGGAGGTAAACTCCCAGGGAGAGGCGGAGAAGTGTGGCGAACCAGGGCTGCCGCGGCCACCATGGTGTGATGAGAATCGCCCGTGGCCGTTCTGTCATCAGCTTGTGACCCACTCGTGGTATCAGGGGGATCGGGGGGAACATGTATAGGTTCTTCCCCGACCATTGGAAAAGAAGGCCGTCTCCCAGGGAGGTCAGATCCGAGCCGGCCCTGGAACAAAAAAGACGGCATTTCCTGTTCTCGCGAGAGGCGAAGACATCGATTAGAGGGTGTCCCCAATGATTGAAGATCGGGGACAGGTAGAGAGGGTTTAGTTCCCAATCGTGAAAGGATGCTCCTCCCCTGCTCAGAAAGTCTGCTTGGGAGTTTAGGAGTCCGGGTAGGTGAGTTGCCACGAGGTGTATGTTGAGGGACTGACACTCGTCCCATAGCTGGATTGCTAGTCGGCAAAGTCCACGGGAGACCGTCCCGCCCTGTTGATTTATATAATACATCGTGGTCGTGTTGTCTGTTAAAACCGCCACGATCTTCCCTGACAGGGATAGGCGGAAGGATCGCACCGCATAGAGGACTGCCAATAATTCCAGAAAATTGATGTGGTTGTGGGCCACTGCCAAGTTCCATTTGCCGCCCACACCTACACCGTCCAGATGGGCTCCCCATCCCCATAAAGAGGTGTCTGTGGTGATGGTAGCCGAAGGGGGAGGAATCCGGAAAGGTGCACCTGAATGCAAGTTCTGGGGCACAAGCCACCATGCCAGCGTGTCTATGACCTGATCAGAGAGTTGGAAGCACTTGGAGAGGGAGTGAAGGCTGGGACGGAAACGTCACAGAAACCAAAGTTGCAGTGGTCTCATCCTCAGTTTGGCAAAGGGGACCACTGCTGTAGTTGCAGCCATCAATCCTAACAGACGGAGTAGTTGTCTGGCTGTGGCCTTCCGCGTTTCCCGGATGGACAGGAGAAGAGAGACTATGTCCGCTGCCCTGTTGGTGGGCAGAAAGGCCCTGCATTGCAGGGAGTCCAGGACGGCCCCAATAAACTGCACTCATCTGGAAGGGGTGAGCATGGACTTTTTGAGATTTATCGTTAACCCTAGAGATTCTAGAGTATGAAGGGTTTTGGTAATGTGATCTCGCAAGGTTGTCTCGGATGGAGCAACTAGGAACCAGTCGTCCAGATACGGGTAAAGTTGTAGACCCTGAAGCCGGAGATGGGCTGCTACTACTGCCATAAGCTTCGTGAAGACGCGTGGGGCCGTGGAGAGGCCAAAGGGTAGAGCCTTGTACTGGAAGTGATGCGAGCCGACCGCAAAGCGGAGGAATGGTCTATGGGACGGATGTATCGTCACATGGAAATATGCGTCCTTCAAATCCAGTGTCACCATCCAGATGTCGGCTTCTAAGAGAGGTAGGATGGTTTGCAAGGTGGTCATACAGAACTTCTTGTATGTAATGAATGCATTGAGGTTCTGAAGATCGAGAATAGGACGTAGTCCTCCATCTTTTTTCGGTACCGTGAAATAGCGGGAGTAGAACCCCTGTTGATAGTGGTTGACAGGTACCTGCTCTATGGTGTCTTTGGACAGGAGGGCTTCAACTTCTGATGACAGAGTGTCTGAGGGAGGGGTGGTTACGAAGTAGGAGTTCTTTGGTATCTGGAAGAATTCTATCCGGTATCCATCCGCTACAACCGAGAGGGCCCATTTGTCTGACGTTATGCTCTGCCATGCGTGTAGGAAGGGTGACAGACGAGTGGGGGGGCCGGGTCTGGCACGTAAGTCAAAGGCCCTGTTTAGTTGGCCTGGGGGGTTTGGACTTAGAGGCAGAAGTAGGTGGGAACCGTGGCTTGTGGGTATACGGTTTCTGTTGGTAAGCGGAGGGTGAAGGTCTCTGCCATTGGGGTTCAGAGGGAGACCGTTGTGGTTGCTTCTTGGACCAAGATCTCTGCCAAGTTTTCTGCTTCTGTTGTCTTGGTTGGGACACCCCCAAGTTACGAGATGTTTTTATGCTTTTGTCCAGATCGTGTAGGACTGTGTCCATAGTGGAGCTGAACAAGCCATCACCTTCGAAAGGAAGATCTTCCACCAGAGATTTTGTATCCTGTGGCAAGGACGTAGATCGGAGCCAAGCGTGGCGTCTGAGGGCAACAGCGGATGTGAGCATCTTTGAAGTGACATCTGCAACATGTTTGGATGCATTAAGTTGATGCTTGGCCAGGACCATGCCTTCTTTTTGGATTTTCCTAGCCATTCGTTGCTTATCTTCTGGTAGGTGGGCCAGAAGTGGTGTCATCTGCTCCCATAGGGAGTATTGATACCTGCTCATGCAGGCTGTGTAATTTGCTGTTTTTATGCCCAGAGCACCAGCCAAATAAAAACGTCTCCCGAAAGAATCCAGTTTCCAACCTTCTTTGTCAAGGGGGGAGGAATGGCCACTACGACCTCTATCTGATGGGGTTACCACAACCGAGTTAGGTTTGGGATGTATGAAGAGAAATTCTGCTCCCGGCTCCTGGAGCCTGTACATATGGTCCAGTCTTTTACTGGATATGGGGGTGGAAGAGGGGTGGTTCCAGGATTCCTTAGCGGTGCTCATAAGCACTGATATGAGTGGGAGGGCTACCGCCGTGGAAGTGTCCATCTGTACGATGTCGAAAATGGCATCGGTAGCGACAGGGATCGGTTGGACCGTGGCTAACGCTAAGGAGTGTGCCATCCTTTTGATGAGCTCTCCATAGGATTTTACGTCCTCTGAAGGAGAGATCGGTAGATTATCTGCAACATCGGGTGATGGTGACGGATGTGTAGGAGATTTGTCATCGGAGGCCGAAGAAGTGGAAGAGCCCGGTACCGGTTGGTCGGAGAGCTCAGGAGACATAGGAGCCGATGGGTCCTGGTGAGCAGGGGAAAGATTGATGTCGGGTAGAGCTGTCGGTGCCGGCATCGATATCTGCTTCGGTATCGGTGTGCGCCTCGGCATCGAGGGTTCTCGAGATTGGGAGACCCTGGATGAGACGGATTGGCGGTCCCGCTCAGGTGGATACCATTGTGGTGGTGGAGGGTACGCGGAGCCGTACAAGTATCGCCATTGACGGACATCCCATGGTATCGAGTCCGGTGGCATGCGCCAGTCCCTCTTGTCTCTCGGTGTCGGAGATGGTTCGGGCCCGATGTCGGGGCTACTCCGAGGAACCTGGGTCATTTCGATATCTGGTTCCGAGTCTGTAAGTTGGATGGGTCGCGCCATCGGGGAGGTGGAACTACCCCGGGAACGGGCACACCCTGAAGGGTCAAGCTGTGGCGACCCAGACTGGGTCATGTCGGGCGCGGTACGCTTCAACGAAGCACTTGGAGTCTTTTTGTGCTTCAGCTTGCCCTTATCCTCCTTGCCCTCTCTGAATTTCTTTGCAGGAGTGTGTGGCAGCGGGAGGGATCTTTTCGGTGCCGATTTTTTGGTACCGGTGGTACTCGGTACCGGTGACGCCGTCGGTCCCGTCGGTGCCGATGTGGATGGTCCCGGAGCATCGGCTGTCGACATTTTCGGTGACAAAGCCGATTACAGAAGAGCTACTCTGAGCCTCGCCGCACGGTTCTTGCGGGTCTGTTTGGAGAAAGCTGCGCAGCTTGAACAGGAGTCCACGCGGTGTGACTCTCCCAGGCACAGCAGACAGAGAGAGTGTTTGTCTGGGGGAGCGATTTTACTCCCACAGTTCAGGCAACGTTTAAAGAAACCCCACCGCTGGGCCATAGGCTGAGCGGGGAGTCCCGCGAAGAAAAAGGGGAAATAAAGGGAATTTCCATAGGCCAGTCCAAGAAAAACAGTCCGTAGTCAGTAAGGGAAAAGACAGTCCGAAAGGCTTTCTAGACAAGAAAAAAGTTAACTACCGACCGGAGCAAAGGAGAGGTGATCCTCACAACGTGGCAGTCAGAAGAGAACTGGCGGGATCCTCGTGCCCCTCCCCGGTCATGCGCAGTGGAGTTGGCACGCGACCGGGGAGTTGGCGCGCAAATCCGTTGGGCTTTGAAGTTTACCGATTGGGATCGGCGCAGGCGCACTATATCCCAGAGGTGTGATGCACAGAGACCACGAAGAAGATCTCCACGAATTTTCCACCTGGAGTTGGCAACCCTATCTCCTTCTAACATCAACCTCACTCTTCAACTTTCCATCTCCCCCCCACCCCCACAGCCTCCACTGTGCTCTGAAGCCCTGACTGCTATGTCACATTGGCTGTCATAACGGGTCCATCTCAGTAGCGTATAAGGACATAGAGTCCACCATTTTCTCCAGTGGAACTGATCTCTGCCATCTGGAGTGCACCTGTAATTCTAAGTGATCTCCAGCCCTTGCCTGGAGATTGACAACCATACTTCCCCTGGTGGAAAAGTAGTCTTTTTCTGCAATGGGGACCAAAGCAGCTAGCATCATTCTCCTCTCCCCCTTTTGACTTGCACAACAACCGTGTGAGGTAGGTTAGGCTAAAAGTCTGTGATTGACCCTAAATTACCCACTCAGCAGGAACCTGGGTCTAGCAGATCCTGCCCTGAAGCGCTTACTGCTACGCCTAGGTACCCAACCTCCAGGGGGAGCTTGAAGATCACCAGGTATCACAATTGAACTCCAGACAACAGACCCCCCCCCCCAAGAGATAATGACTGCTTTGGAGGGTGGCCTCTATGGCATTCTGTTCAGCTGGCCCCAATGAGTTTTCTCCCAGAGCCCAACATAGGTGTGGAAAGGGGCTTTCAGAGAAGCAAGCTCTGTTGCCTAGCAACGGGCACTGAGGGAACCGGATTAGTGGAACATATTGGCCCTTTCACACAGAAACGTGTCTCTTCCTTTGGGGAAGTGTTCCTGAGCTTGTTTACCTTGAAACCTCCCAAGTGTTCTTCAGTTCTTTGTACCAGTCCTGAAGCGCTATGGGGTGCTGTGTGAAATCCCCCGTTTCTGACAGTTTATTCTGATAGTTTATTCTGGGCATGCTGGCAGTGTGTGGGGGAGGGGGGTTATGGTGAAAGTCCATTGTCTTTTCACTGACAGAAGCAGGCCACTGAGGGGACAGTTAGACCCACCTGGCAGTGTGCGGAGGAGAAGAGTGGACCCAGCTCCCAGTTGGTCCTTCCCCTTTGCCAACTCCCTCCAGACTGAGGCCAGGACGCTGGCTGGTGGCTCCGTGGGCAGGACTGAGGCAAAGCAGGGAGAGAATGCAGCCAGTGGCCAGGGTCCCCCTTTTGAGTGGCAGTCCGTCCAGCCTACTGGTTTTGGCGCCCTATGGAATCTTGCCCCTTGGAATTTTAAAACAGCTTTATATAATAGGAAAGATGCCCATCTATGGTGCTTGTAGCCTCAGGAATGGGTATTATCAATTTCCCAAATATCTAATAACTTGCTTGTATGCGTTGGGGCAGCATGACCTCAGAGGGGGGTCACGCTCTGTATGCCCATTATAATGTACTTGGAGTAGAAAAAGAACGGAACGTATATGGGCCAGTCAGCACCACTTTTAAGAAATTGAAACAAAATATTGGGAGCATGAAAAAGACAACCTTGTCCTTGGAAGCATTTTCCATTTCAAAGACATTATGAAATGGACTTCCTTTCACTATCCACTTTGTTTCTGTTGACTTCTGAATGAGTTGTGGGGGAGAAGTAATAATTTTTATCATGTTATCAGACTGTGAGAGAGAGGGCAGGAAGGGGTGAGCCAGTGCTCAGCTCTTGTGGCCCTTTCTCATATCCCCAGGGTAATGCTGATCACCACTTTGGTGTCAGGAACAAATTTTCCTCCAGGGATCCTGGGCATTTTTTGCCTTCCTCTGGGCAAAGAGCATGGGTCACTGGGGGAGTGGGGGGGGGGGAGTAGCTGTGAATTTCCTGTACTGTTGGGGTTGGACTAGATGACCCTTGGGATCCCTTCCATCTATGTTTCTATAGTTTTATTCCATTTTGAATGTTTACTTTTGGCTAAGCCATTATTTATGTAATGAACTAGAAAAAGAGATTTTTATCTGAGAGTATTTGTGAATATACAAATAAGCTTCTGAATGAGATATTCCGTTATATTTTGCTTTCTGCCCATTCAAAAATAATGCACTATGGCCCCAATCCATTTGCACTCAGCGACAGTGAGCCCTGTGGATGCATCTCACTATTCTCATCAAAAAGGGATAATGCCCACTTGCATAGCTCTCGGGCCTTCTGTTGGCAGTGAAGCTGAGATATCCAGACAACCATCCCATTCACTCATCATCTCACCAGAAGGGCACCATTTAACAATATTTTATTGTCAAAAATGCACTAGATAAATAGACACAGTTTCTAGGGCAATCTGTTTTTCTTGGATTCAACCAACCCGAGAATACACAAGCTTTTTGAGGAGATGCAGGGTTGCTGTTCCATTTAGGGTTGCCAGATTCAGGTTGGGGAATTCCTGGAGATTTGGGGATGGAGTTTGGGAAGGACAGGGACCTCAGCGGGGTACCATGCCACAGAGCCCACACTCCAAGCATCCATTCTCTCCAGGGAAACTGATCTCTGTAGTCTGGAGATCAGCTGTAAATCCGTGGGAACCCCAGGTCCTACCCAGAAGCTGGCATCCCGAGTTCCACTGCTAGGTATCAACAACGACAAACTGGATTTTATTCCTTTACTTTTAAAGATAATTCTAAAATTATTATCCACTTCTTAAATTTGCACATGGCTCCCTGGGAAGGCATGCTTGTGGTTGCCTGCCATTGAACAAGTGTGAAGTGAAAGACAGTAGTGCAGGTGAGAACGAGTTTGCTTAAAACCAACATTTCCTTCCCATTGGCCTTGGTTCTGGGTTACCAATTATGAGACATTCCAAAACAGCCAGCCAGAATTACAACATACACCAGCGTGTTTCTAAATATCATCTTGGAACCCACATTTATTACTGGGTAAATAGCCACTGTTTCATCCTCCACTGTCAAAATTGTAATGTTCAAGGTTACTAGTCATCTTGTTATTTCTTAGGCTAACAGATTTATTGTGCTAAAAAAAGCTTTGATGGGTTGCAAGGTAACTTCATCAGATTCATGAACTCAGTCAGCACGCACACACACACACACACAGATACAGAGTAAAAATATTGTGAATTGTGAGACTGAACAGCCTTTAAATGAAAGGGAGACCATCTGTGACATCTCTGTGCAAAATGAGGCACATTTGTAACAACTGGAGTTAAGCTAAATTGACATCTGCAGCGACCAAGAAGTGCTTCTGCTTAAACTCTGAGTGAAATAATTAAAATTACTGAGGAACTCTAATTTTGCAATTTCACACTGGAGACTCTGTTTGAAGGATGTGATCATCATGCTGCCAGAAGGTTCAAGAACAAAGCTACTCTTAACATGTTCAGTACCAGACATTCAAGGAGTTACAGCGTTCGTTATAGCAGCAGAAGGTCTCAAGTCGGTAGTCCCATCTGATCCGGGTCTCACTTTTGCAGAAAAAAGTACAACCCCGCCGAATTCTCACAATCTTTCCCACTACAAAAAAAGGAATGGAAAAGGGATCAGTATGAAGGCCCTGTGATGACAATAAGTCATTACCATTTTTCTGTTCACGTTCTCTGTTTATAATTATTCATGTTTTGAGAATTCTGCCCATAGTAAATGGAGAAATCATGAAGTTTTCCCATGAGTATATGCACAAGAGCAAATGCATCAAGACTCCCCCAAACTATCGTACCAACCCTGCCTTCAAGCTCATAGGCACAAACCTGAGGGGAAAAAATACTACATTCAGGGGTCATTTCGTAGAAAAAGAGGTGCAGGGGCTCATTAGCATAACTCATTAGCATAACTTATTTGCATATGCTATACCACCTGACATCACTGGAAGTATGTCAGAAAGAAAGAAAGAAAGAAAGAAAGAAAGAAAGAAAGAAAGAAAGAAAGAAAGAAAGAAAGAAAGAAAGAACTGGCAGAGAGGAGACAGCTACTAATCCAAGCCTCAGAAATACCAGTATTCTGGGAGGATAGCTTCAGTGGTGGCTGAAGCCTTCAGAAGGCTGGTCGGAGGAACAAGGACCTTTCCAGGGGACGGGGTCATTTTGCTGCAGCCATGACACAAGCAGGCATTCCCCCGTGGGGGGGGGGGGTGGCACCAACTCCCAGAGCTGAGCTCCCCCGAGCTCCTGCTCGAAATGACCCCTGACTACATTTGTTTTAAAAAATTATATCCTACTTTATTTCCTGAGGTGCAAGGTGGCTAACAACGCAACAGCACATTACTTGGTCACAAAAACATAGAATTCCACTAGCAAAATAAAAACACAGAGATTAAAAAATTCAGTCTAATCTGCCAAAAAATGTTTATCTATTACTAAATGCCCTCTGAAACAGAAGTATGCTGTGTGCTTTCCTAAATGCAGCCAGTGAAGACACCTTTCACACCCACTCTGGTAGATTATTCCAGAGGGCTGGCTGTACCTATCACAGAAAAATTCCATGACCCAGCTGTTGCCACCTGATCAATCATAACAGAAGCAGAAGAAGAAAAAGAGGAGGAGGAGGAGGAAGAGGAAGATTGTATTTATATTCTGCCCTTCACTCAGAGTTTCAGAGCAGCTTACAATACTTTTCCCTTCCCTGCCTCACAAAGACACCCTGTGACTGGTAGTTGAGGCCAAGAGAGCTCTTTCAAGGACTGCTCTTGAGAGAACAGCTGAGAGAACTTGTGACTGACCCAAAGTCACACCAGCAGCTGCATGAGGAGAAGTGAGGAATCAAATCCGGTTCTCCCAGATCAGTCTCCACTCTTAACCACTACACCAAACTGGCTCACCAAAATGTGCACCAATATGAGAAGGCTGTCTGAGTAACATAACTGGCAGGCATTACTATACCAAGAGATGCAGTTCAGTAAGTACGAGGGCCCTAGGCCTTGAAAAGCTTCAAAATTTAAAACCTAGACTTTCAATTGGGCCTGGGGACAGTGCAATTGGCATAGCGATGGAGTTATACGTTCGGAGCAGATCACCCCAGACTGGAGCCTCACTGCTGCATTTGTACCATGTAAAGCTTCCAAAACATCTTCAGAGGTAACCCCAAATACAGTTTGTTACAGTAGCCAATCTGTAGGTTACAGTGGCATGGATCAGTGCCTGATTTCTGAAGAATCTAAATAAGGAACCATCTTATGAGCACAACGTGACTGAAAGACAGCGTTCCTACCACGTTGGTCGGTTTATCAAAGTCTTTTGTGTCCGGCCAATAAGAACAGAACCAAACCAACAGAAGGTCGTCCCTTTTATCCCAAATGTTGATCATAGTCAATCCACCAAAATATTAAGCTCAACTGCATCAATTACTGTTGACAGGTCTAACCAGTATCAGCACCAATGAATTACTCCTATGCAACTTAAACATTGCCTTGTTTTGTTTAAGACAGGTGCTTCCTCCAGCTAGGTTTTCAACAATCATGTCACGTCAGCCCCTTCATCTCTGATCACCTCATGTATCAGAGAGATTGTATATTATTGACAGGCCTGCCATGAAGTATCATCAGCCTGAAGTGGGGGAGACAGAGCCCTTTGACCCTCATCGTTACAGATGGGACAGAGATTGTACAAAGGACAAGCACAACTGCATCTCTTCCCTTGTCTCCCATCATTAACATTTCTCCCACCACCATTATAGCACCCCCTCCCTCGCACCGCTCCAATATCATACCCAGTGTCTCTTTGTAAACATACTTGTACCTGCACACAGATGTAAGTAAAACACTACTGACCAGATGCCCTGCCACTATGTAAATTGTAGCTACAAAGGTATATTGTAGGACTGGGCATAGAGAAAATGCTGAAGCAGTGAACCTTGGAATTAGGGTGTCGCCAGCCCTATTTTCATTTGTTAAATGATGGAAGTTAGGCTCAATTCCCTGCCTAAAACAACAGTGAAAGGAACATTTATTCATCTGACCAAAGAGTCATTTGTCTAAATAAAGTTTTCCTTCTGGACTTACTTCTAGAAAATCTTTGTATGAAGCAGAATCGCCATTTGCCAGCAGTGCACTCAAAGGGCTTTGTTCTACACCTGTTGTTAGGTCCAATATTAGAACAGCCAAGGCACTTGATACCTCCAGCTGTGGAAGACAGATGGGAAAGAAGAATGTCAGAAAGATGCCTAACCTCAGGCAAAGGGTCAAAGACAGCAGTATTTAATGTTTTGTTCACAGGTTCCTCACAAGAACGGACAGAGGCAATAGAGTGTTACGGTGCTTTTCGGCTTTAAAGGAAGACACCATAACACAAATCCACTCCCACCTCACCCCCTTTAACAAAAAGCCAAATCCAGCTTTGAACCTAAGTGCCATGAGAAATCAACCTTTAGATACACTTTATAATGTAGGTTTAACTTAAGGAAATCTTTCTTTACTGAAGATCAGATGGACAGTATGGGAAGACACGATCTTCACTTGCTGAGAAGCATGTTTGTGCCAATTGTACCAATCCACATCTGTGTGGATTTTCAATGACAGAAGACACAATATTGGGGGTGCCATTCGCACCAGCACCGAATGGCCCATAATTCAGTAGGAGCAGACTTCCCTATAAACTATAGACAATTGCTAGATCAGGAAACATGTATGACTGCGGGAGCAAAAGAGGTTTACTCATCGGATGTCTTAGTTGGATACTACCACATCTGAGATCAAATGAGGGAAGTTGCAGGGCACAGATTTCGATTTGTCATTTCAAGGTAAGTAAGATCAGCATGGGCATGGCATTAAACTCTTTCATTCCCCCAGTTTCACACTGGAACCATCCCCCCTCCCAAACACATTGGCCTTATTTTCCTTTAAAGGGCATCATGAAAAGGATGGGTGGTTTTAGTTTGTGAAACTCTGCAGAGTGAAAAGGTTAAACCCCCTTCCCCCTGGCACTCACAGCCCTGATCAAAGTCAGTAGCCTACATGGATAAAAGTTTTGGTTTTAGAGAGGTCCATGTTCTCTATCACACCTTGTTCGACCACTAACTGGCAACATGCGCAGATTCTATGGGCTGCGTGCCCCTTTTCTAAGCATTCACTTAATCTATCTGACACAGTTTTTACATGCTAGAGTGTAAAAATCAGAGCAAGTGGCAGTCCTGAACACCTGAACTGCAATAACCAGTTGTGAATTTTGTCCAGCAAGCTGCTGAATAGTTTGACATCTGCAGTACAAAACCCCACAGGTAGTATTTTCATATATTACCCCAAGACTGGCATATGAAACTATTCTATTCCCAGCCCCCTAACCCTCTAGCTCAAGCACCATCATTTACGGAGGTATCCTGTACTTAAGCTAATGCCAACACAGCCCTTTAGTTCATGATTCTCTTATTGAAACTCTCCCCAAGTTAGTTATGTTGCAACAGTTTCACTTTTCTTCCCTCCTTTAACAACCTACCTATTCCTACGGACAGCATCACTAAGAAACACAGTGCCAGAATACTGTTCATCTGAATTTTCATTCTGAAAATGTGAGTTCAAAAACAGAAAGCAGCATAAGTTTACAGAGCACATCTAGCTTTCAAAACATCTGTCAACAGATTATGGGTAAAGATGGTCCACCTTCAGTATTGGCGATGTCGATATGGAATAGGTAGAACAACCAGCCGGAGAAGACAATATTGAGCAAAACATACCAAGAACCAGACTGTGTATGGTAGCGGTGGGAAGGAGTCCACAAAACCTAAAGCACAATGCGGGGACCAGGTAGCTGATCCAGGCACTGTTAACTATTACCAAAGATTTTCTTATATCTACATCTCAGATTTCATGTAAGGCTTCACAAACTTCATTTTATAGGAGTTAGCCTTGCAGTTTTCTGGATCAACAACATCTCTCAAACTGCAGATAAAGACACCAGACTGCTCCATGAAAGGATGAAAAATGTGGCAGGGCAGAGGAAATATGATGTTTTAATCCTTTTTTAAAAACCACAGTTGTCTTTAACTTCAGGTTGACCCAACAGAGCTGTTGATGCCTGCAAAATGGAAATCATAAAAGTAGAATGAGTGTTTTTCCCTTGAATAAAACAGGTCGAGGAATTTTGTTCTACATGACGTGTGACTGAACAGCAACATCCTCATTCTGGGCAGAAGTCATAAGGCAAAATAAGCACTGCTCTCTTCTCTTTTTCCAGTGTATGCTCTACTCTCAGCTTTATTCCAGCTGCATACTTTTAAAGACAGCTACCTGGATTGCATTGAGAGGGTAGCCATGCTAGCTAAGTGGCTAACCTTACAAAACTGGAGATTCTGGTATTTACCTTCTGTTGACATGAGCATATTTTTCACACTGAGTGACGGCCTCCACTGTGTATAGAACTAGTAAAACAATACTTACAAGGACATTTGGACCCACGACTTTATAAGTTCAGAAGAACTAGGTTTGGCCTCTTTACTACCTGTAATGATGCACAAGGAATGCAAAGCAATTAGTATAACCTGTTATAGTATCGTGTTTAATTTTTTCATCTTATGCTATGTTTTATCTTATGCTATTGTATGCAATATATAACCATGACTGATTAAGACATGCTCTTTTCAGCACTTGCAGATTGTAAAACCCATACAATGCTTTTTAAAAAAAATCTACTGTACTGTACTGTATTTTTTTTACTGTACTGAAAATTCCTTCCTGGAGTACCTTACAAAACAGCTGTATTTCCCTTCAACTCCTTCAACTGGCTGGTCCAGCCTCAGTAGATACAGTTAGTACCGCTGCTTTGAAGAACATGCACCAAAATGTTGCACATGTTCCAAAGGTAATAGAGATCAGGCCAGTGGTGAAATCAGCTGACCAAAAGAAAAAGGGCATGGTGTGGGCGATCAAAGCAAGTGGGAATGTACGTTAACAACTCATCCTGATAGCACTGCCGTCTCATTCCAATATTATTAACTAAATGGAATGAACTACTGGCACCAAACACACTGATAACGTTGAATTGCTTAGCATACCTTAGTACATCTGGTAATAAAAATCAAGTGGCCAATCTGCACTTTAGGTTAGTAAGATGCTGGGGTGGTCGAGTAAATAAACCACCAAATTTCAATCTGCAGACTTAGAACCATGCCCCCCCTCAACCACTTACTCTTGGGAAAGTTGTTTTCTGTTCCCCTTTTATGGATTTCACAAACTTGTTATGAGAACAGAAAATCAATTTGTAACCAGCATCCACTGCACTCAGAACTACTTAAGATCCCTAACAATGTTGTCCTTACTCCTCCTTCAGTGTTCAACCACAAAATAAGATTCCCATTCATTTTAAGAATTGCCTGAAGGATATGTCTGTAACTGATACTTTTAGATACAAGTATCCAACCAAAAAAAGATTACCTCTTCTTTTCACGTGGACATAATTCACCTTCTTGTATTGATTATGCTTTTGCAAATCTAAATATATTAGCGAGAGGACAGAGAATTTCAATAGAAGCACTGTCCTATACTGACCATTGTTCCATTGTTCTTGAATTTATCAGTAAACAAGAACGTTAAAAAATGGAATGGAGGTTAAACAAAAAAAAAATACAAGGAAGCCCTTGGTAGAATAAAGCAATTAAAACAATCATGAAGAAGTACACAACAATCTGGGACCCATTTAAGGGGATTTTTATTTTCCCAGTCTAACTACATTAAGAGAAAAATCCAGAAAAGAATTGATGTCAGATCTTATATTAAAAGAAAATAGGCACAAAATAAAAGGCCGATTAATGTCCTGGAATGCCAGAAGGCTGGTTAATTTAATAAACCTTGCTGAAGTGGGATGAATATCTTCAAGGTTTTTCTTTGAAGATGCAGAGAAGGCATTTGACAGAATTGACTTGTCTTTCTGAACGCAGATCCGACCGTTTTCAGTATTGATAGAACACTCTGCAAATGCATTATTTTGAACTGAATTTGATACATGATGTATCTGATATTTTTTCATTTGTGTACTAGAAACAATTATAATACAATTCAGAAAATCAACAACCACCTTTACTGCTACTTGGTTCTCAGTGATGCAATATCTTACCTCGAATTCTGATACATCGCCTATTACAGACAAACCTTGGTTATGGTAAAGCATGTTTGGCCAGGCTAGTTTCCTATAATTATTTAAATTTTGGGTTGTTATCAGTATGATCCTTTATGGCAAAAGCTACAGCTCATTACATGATATAATGACTCTTGAAACAAATGTTAAATATTTTCATTGATGTATATGTATAGCTACACTAGTATGGTATTGTACTGACTACTAATGTTACAATGTTATCTCCTTTTGGAATTTTGTGAATTAATTGTATGTTCCAATCCTCTTACTGTCTTAAAAGAAATTCTCAATAAAATTTATTGTAAAAAAAAGAAGAAAATCAACGACAGTTTAATTTTGAACCAGACCTACCATCCTAAGCATTCATACTTCTTCAGCATCTTCTCCAAACAACTTTAATGATGAAGATAAGTTTTATTTATGGTCATTGACCAACTCATAAAACGATGACATTTTGTGACATGGGCAAAAGATATCGCAATAAAATAGGAACAGAATTTTAAGACTGGTTATAAAACACCATAAAAACCATAATGGTTAAAATTAATAAAACATAATCTTAATTCTCTTCTTTTCAAGCTACTATATATCTTCTAATTCTTATGATGAACAATTATACAATTTGACCATAGTAAATTCTGGGTTGCTTTGCATTTTAACATCTGATTTCTGAAAAGTGTAGATTCTAAGGTACTTGCCACCATATTGTTTTCCAGAGAATATCTAGAGTTGAATGTTTGCAAGTTAAAATCAAGACCAAAGGCTTTTGTTTACTTCACAGAATGACAAAGTTTAGGTCTACAATAAATGCCAACAATAAACCATCATACAAAACTTCTAGCAAAACTATTTGTCATCTTCAGACTGAACACATGCAAATATTAAAAGCCAACCAGATGACAGTGGAGGGCTACATAACTGGACACAGTTCTTGCCTGTGATACCCAAACACAAAGAACCATCAGGATGAATCAAAAGGCAGGCAATACAGTATACTGGGAGATTAACCTAAAGGGGAATGTTCTCTTAAAGCCAGAACTATACCAATTTCTATCCCTTCCCTAATGAGAACCAGATTTACAATATTTCAGCCACATGTATAAAAGCGGCTCATTGGTTTAAGCTAGGGTACAAGCCTTGCTTAAAATACAAAGGATCCCGGGATCAAATCTTGCTGAGAATGGAAGGCACTAAAGGGGACTGACACTAAGATCACTTCTAATCTAAATGGGAAAAGCATCTGCATACACACATCTGGTGATATGACTCTGTAACCATTTCAGTTCCAAGTGGATACCAAACAGTATGATTACGTTCTCCATTTATCGTAGAGGGCAGTGCTTCCCCTCCCTCTGTGCCTCAAATATGTCCCTTTGCAATTTTTTCCAAATGTTGTCTAACTGATCACCTGATATTGCAACATGATTACAAGGATCTTCCCCATTTTGATTCAAACTATGTAGATTTCCAGTAGGAGAGAAAAAAAGCAGAAGAGTTCTGTGCAAGATAATCAAACAATCATTATTAAGTTGAAACATTCTTTATTGTGTAAAGCATTTTCTTTCAGGATTTTTTTTTTTTGACACACACATAAAAAAAAAATTCACAGTATTGTACATTTAATATGATCAGTGAAGAGCATGGTCCCAGCGTCTTGGGATGTGGTGGAGGGGTACAAGGCATAATTAAAATGACCCTGAAAATCTACCTGAAATATGCATGGAGCAAAGAAAACAAAATCATGGACTGGAAACCTTAAGACTGTTCTGTTCTAGAGGCTCAACAGGTTTTGCAAGATTTTGGATGAAGGATGTGAGTGCAGATGAATATGCTCTAAGAGTAGAAAATTTAACAAAGACCCAGGCTGGTAGTTAGCACGGGAGGGGCTATGCCCCTCCAAGATGTGCTGCACACCCCTCAGGGAGGGTGCCAGACCCCTCCTTGGCAGGCCGAGGGAGAGGTGCGGCCTTGCCGGGGCAGGTATCCTGCTTTCATAGTCGGATTCCTGCTTCTAGTTGCAGCCTAGCAGGAGGGGAGGGAGAAGCCAGCTGCAAAAGCAGGAAGACCCGTCTTGGGGGGGGGGGGGGGAACCATGCATGGACCACCCCCAGCAGGCTGAGTGAGAGGTGCGGCCTCCACATGGCCACACTGGGTCAGGTCTTCCCTCTTTCGCAACTGGCTTCCTGTTTCCAGATGCAGCCGAGCAGCAGAGAAGGGAGAAGCCAGCTGCAAAAGCAGGAAGACCTGTCCCACAGTGGCCACGCTATTCTCTATGCCCCTTGCAGCAGGGTGGAGGTAAGCTAGTGGTGCTGCTTCTCTTAGTCCTTGAGTAAGAGGAGCAGCACCACAAGCTTGCCTCTGCTACCACAAAGGGCCTAAAGAATGGCCAGACCTGGGTTTCCCCTGCTGCTCCTCTTATTCCTCGAGTAAGAGGAGTGGCAAGGGAAACCTGGCATAACCCACACACACACATGCTTATGTCACTTCCAGAAGTGACGTAAGCACATTGGGGCACTGCCCCCCCACGGGTTGTCTAACTATGGCCCTGCAAAGATAATCCTTGTAGTTCTGATCCATGTTGTTCTTAGGGCCAAACTAGATAATACAGTATCCCTGAGTCTGTCACAGGGACATGGCACCATTCTATAACTTTGTTTAAGAAAAACACCTTTTGAAAACATCATGGGGGCCGTAATTTTTCTGGGAACTGCAGCAGCACAAGGGTATAAGGAGCTCCTGGTCTCCCCTTTCTGTTTTCAAGAACCAAAATGGCCGGGGGGAGCAGGAGCTCTTCATCCCTGTGCAGCAGTTCCCAGCAAGATTAGGGTCCCATGGTGTTCTGAAAAGTTTTTTTTTAAGCTCTAAAGACAGCACAATGTCCCTGTGATGGACTTGGGAATGCCATATTGTCTAGCTTTGCCTTAGACTGAACAAATTAAAAACTGAAGGATTAGAAGCATAGCTTCATTCAGACATCCACAAGTTATTATAAACAGTACAACATGCCATGTTAAGGACCTCATTCTATATTCCTAGTATACTAATATCAAATTTACAAAAGTGAACTTTTGCTGAAACTTCAAAAACATGAATGATGGAGCTTTTCACAGACTTCAATTTCCACTGTTTTGTGACTGCAGCTGTTTGAAGAAAGTAAGGAATACAGGCATTTGGGTCTTGAATGAGTTACAAAAATAATTCTAAGAACTTTCCATAAACTAAGGCAGTGGCAACATGATCACAGTCAGATTACTTATACACCTGTCACCACCCGTAAGTGGATCTACTTAACCAAGTAAACCATCAAACATCTGAATTCAGACTGTGGCAGGCATAACTGTCTCTCAGCAGAAGACACTAAGTTCACAAGGTCCAACACTGCTCAGCTCTCAACTTCAATCACAATCATGTGGTTGGAAGCCACAGCTTCTGCATGCTGACAACATCACTAAGTTTCCCCTTGATCTTCAGGAAATGCCTCTTGAACTCCAAACCATCACCCTATGCAAGAAAAACACAACAACACTTCATCAGTAAATAAATACAGAGTATAAACATGCTGGGCCATTGAGATATGAAGACTCCAGAGGCCTTGATCCCCCAGAAAGTCCCATGTTTGGGCTGGATATGCGTGACAGGAAACAGAGAGACTGTTTATCTGGGGTTCCATTATGGCTCTCAGCAACCCTGCATTATTAGCTGGAGCTTCTGTAAACTGGGAGAAAGCAACTTTGAGATTAATGCAATCCCCCACCACTACCAAAAAACCCAGCACTTTCTTCATTAGAAATTATTTCAAATATCTGCCAGTTTTGTTTGCACTGCTGAAGGCTGCCATTGCTTGGAACATTGGTACCATTCATGGCTTCCTACATCAAGGAAAGATTAGCACTCACTGTTCCTCCATTTGCAGAATGTTGAGATTATGAGGATCAGAGAATCTTCTGGTCAAACCAAAGACTTGCGTTACGTTGCACCACATACAAATGCTTTCCTGTGACTGTTTGTTTGATGCAGAACATCCAGTGCCAAAACTTTCCTTAGAATTAAGACTACTGTTTAATTTGGTGTACCTTTGACAGACGGAAGTCCACAAGAATTTTGTCTTCCATTTCCAACAGGTTTGCCTTGAAAATTAGTTTGTTGTTTCTTCTGTCCATGGTTGATATGGTGACCTTGCCAAGGAAAAATAAATACTGCTTTATTGGGGGGGGGGGGGGGGGGGAGACAGTGGTGAGCAAATGAGGAAGACATCTGACTGCAGGTCTCTTTTACAGCCCTCAAGTTCAAGACTACGTGACAGAACAGGCCTGCTTTGACTTGCAGACCCTGCTCTGCTCATTACTCCTCGGTGCTGCCAACTCCTGGAAAGCTTTACTGCTTCCTTCCACTACAGTACTCACTCACTGCCACCACCTGTTCGTTTTAGGGATTTCCCACTGGGATGAACAGGAATCCCAGTTCCCCTTCCTGTTTCTGAGTCCTGGCCTCAGTGTCCCCCACTACCCAGGGACTGGTTACCACAGAAAACCAACTGCAACTTTGGGGCTCCCCTGGAGAAACAGCCACATGCACACAGATTGCTTTCCTCCTAACCTGGGGGCCCCTCCTGCACTAGCATGTCCAAATGATGGGGGTTCTGGGTGGTACAGAGACTGAGAGCCAACGTCCAAAGCCTTATTTATTTCTGGGGATTTGTATCCCGCTGTTGGTGGGGAGGGCGGGATACAAATCCCCAGAAATAAATAAATAAATAAATAAATAAGCCCCTCCAGGAGTTGGCAATGCCAAGGAGGGGTGGACAGAACAGGGTGTGCAAGTCAAAGTAGGTCTGTTTTGTCACAACTCTGTATAATTCTCTCATGGACAAAAAGGTGTCAATGTCAAAGTGTCTTTACCTGGTTAGTGCAGCCTTTCTTCCAGATATAGCCCATCTTTTCACAAACCTCCTTCAAGATGCTGTACGACTGAGTAGCATCCAACTTCAGAAAGAAACGGGTCATTCTCTTCACCAAGCGCTGCCAAGGGTTCTGCAAGGAAGAGCCAGATGCCATAAAGCCAGTTAGAAGCTGAGTAATTACAATGAGTCTTCTCAAACCAACTGTGTTTTAAAATGAAAGGTGTATATCAGGTTTTCATCACAACTGTGCTTGTAGGCAACAAGCTGGGTGACTAAATGAAACAATATCGTGGCCAAGAAGTGACATGCAGATGCCAGTACAAGAGGCACTTTTCACAATAATGCACTTTCAATCCAATTTAGCAAACGTTTGAAAGTGGATCTGCCATTTCACACAGTTCAATCCACTTGCAAGTTGATGATTCAGAGCATGTGAAAGTGTGGCAAGTCTCAGCAACAATCAAAACCACTAAGAGTGCACTGCTAGCCAGTTGGCTACTAAGCCTGTAAACTCAAAAATAAATCCAGCTGAGCTCAATAGGAATTACAGACTAGTGTGTGTACTTAGGGCTAGCGGTGGCTCAGAGGTTAAGACACTGAACTGCAGACCGTAAGGTCGGTAGCTTGGCAGTTCAAGACCCGAACTGCGCATGATGGAGTGAGCTCCTGTATCTGGCCCCAGCTCCTGCCAACCTAGCAGTTCAAAAAGAAGAAATTGCAAGTAGATAAATAGGTACCACTTCGGTGGGAAGGTAACAGTGTTCCGTTCGCCTCAGTGTTTAGTCATGCACACCACATGACCACGGAAAAAGTCTTTGGACAGCGCTGACTCTTCGGCTTGGAAATGGAGATCAGCACTGCCCCCTAGTGTCGGATTTGACTGGATTTCAAGCAAGGGAACCCTTTACCTTTACTTTACCTGTGTGCACTTAGGATCGTAGCCAATGTCACTGGATTCTGTGTAAACTAAAAGCGAACTACTAGCGGACAAGGTTACCTGTGAAGAACTTGGTGTGCCAAGCAATTGACTATTCAGCAGCATGTGTTCTGGGCAGGCTGGCTGGGAAAAGCTGATCCCTTGCACTAGCTTGTCAAGACTCGCTGGACTGCTGTCCAACAAGGAGAGGCCAGTTCCCAGTTCTGGTTGGGAATTGGAACACGTCATCCTTTCCTCACTGCAATAAATAAAAACACACAGAGAGAAGGAATTACATAGATTGTACCACAATAGCCACTGACTCAGAAGATCACTGCTATATGTTTATTACCACACTTCTATACTGTCCTCCCTCCAAGGAGCTCAAGGTCTTTAACTCTACCCACTCCCCTTTTTAAAGTCCTCACAACTCTGCCAGGTAGGTTAAGTTAAAGGAGAAATGAGTGGCCCAAAGCTGCCACTGCACTATATGCAACTTCAAAGAGCTATACAGCTTCAAGTATCTATGTCAAGTACAGAGGGGCCTTTTTATTTAATGTATACCCTACTATTCCACAATCAGGTCCACAAAGCAGCAACCCACCCGTGCAAAGTACAATAAAATTCACCTACATCATTAACAAATGCATCCATCATCACCAATGCAAGGTCATTTCCTGGTTTTATGCAACTTAGAAGTGTCAACTGTTTGTAGCTAAAAAACCTAGCAAAAGCTCAAAAGCAGCTGTAAGCACAGGAAACTTCAGGAGTCATCCCTATGAACCTTACTGCTTTGGGTGCCAATTTTTATATGGTAACTGTGGAGGTAACACTTCCATAGTATTTGAAAGGAGAAGGAACAGGTTGTAGCTTTGTTAATATAGTATTTAAAAGCTAAAAAACCCTGCATTAAAATCTCACCAGCAGCTCAACTCTAGAATTTGCTCAAAGCAAAATGGAAGGAATGCTGTCTGATACAAAACATATGGATTCATTAATCTTTGAGGCACTCATGGGCGGTATTCCTGGCAAGTATTTCACAGGCACCCTGTGGCATGCACAGCACCGCTTACGCTGTCCACCAACTAGGGACGACATCAGAGGACAGGTATGTTGGGAGAGGCAAGGAGCACCCAGGTTTGACTAGGCCAAAGGAGACATCTAAACAATCAATTATGAAATGTTAACTAGATGCTACAATTAAACTGATTGTCACCTGTGTGCAGTTTTCACGGGTGAGAAGTCCATGTCGGATCGAATGTGCTTAGAAAACGCTCCTGGAGAATCTGAAAGTCCCCCTGAGGAGACCCGAGGTCGCTTTATACCTAAAGAGCAAAACCCACTGTGATCAGTACTCAGAGATTATTGTAGTACGGATGCAACCCACAATGTATTTCTTTCCATGCTTAGTGCTATGCAGAATAAGGAATCCATTAACTGTCTGCAGACCCTTTGTATGGATTTTAGAAAACACTGATATATACTGAACTACATTTTTAAGATACTTACCTTTCTTTAGAGGTTTTGTATACCATCTGTCCTTTTTTATGTCTGCAATAGTAAGGCGTGATGTAGGGTTCTCTGTTAGTATTTTGAGAAGTAAAGCTGCGAAGAAAAACAAACAAACAATCTGATCCTGCATAACTCATAGCTTTAGAAACAATCCAAGCAGCTCCCTCAGCAATAGCTGTCAACAAAATTAGCATCTCAAGCTCAAGTGAATTTTTTTCTATTTTTTCTCGGTGTGCCTAGTAGACATTTAAAAGGGCTCCATAAATCATAGTTGTATATATAGCCGTGGCTTTCCAGAAATCCAGCTTGTCATTCTTTGGGTCTGTTAAAAAACATCTTTACTATTTTACATGCAAATTTAACAAGCCACCCCTATATATACAACTATGATTTGTAATTCCATCTCATTGTCTGACGAAGTGTGCGTGCACAGAAAAGCTCACATCTTGCATAAAACTCTGTTGATCTTAAAAGTGCCACTGGACTCTAACTTTGATTTAGAAGTATAATTTATTGCTTTATGACCCTTTGATTACTGGAGAGGACAGCTGAGTCAAGTAGACCACAGCTACAATTCTGCTTTGATTGCTGGAGAGGAAAGCTATCAGGTCTGTGTTAAATTGGGGCTAAATTATGGTAACTAGGTCAGGAGGAAACAAGAACGAAATTAATTCAAGGTGAGAACAGATGATCTTGGGAAACTCTTTCTCCTTTATTATGCATCTCTCCTCAGGGTGCAGGGAGGGTGTTAGACAACCACTAGTCTGATTTTTCACCTTCAGAAACTTTCCCAGGGTTGTCTCTGGTTTGATCCTTGCTTGCATCCATTTTTGTATCATTTTGGGCCATACAGTGTCTTTGCATAGGTTCCAAGCCCCTCAGACAACAGATTACAATTAGTCAAATGAGATACCTAAGGGCAATGAATCAATCTTCTTCCATGGTGAAAGGTACGTTTTCTTTTCTTTCCAATCACAGTATTCTTGGCAAGTGTCACTAGGCTGGTCCCATGGCAATTCTGCAAGAAAGGAAGCCAGATTTCTTGACAAACTTGGAAGCAGTCTTGGAGAAAAGGCATATTTAGAAGGCTCACTTTCTGCCATAAGGGATTTTATCCTATCAGAAAGAGGTACTCTCGGGCTTATAAAAGAGTCAATAACATCTACCGTTGGCCCGAGCTAACCTGATCTCATCACATCTTGAAAGTTAACACAGGTAGGCCCAGGTTAGTATTTCGATGGGAGGCCACCAAAGAAATCCAGGGTTGCAACCCAGAGGCAGGCAGTGGACAACCATCTGTTCCTCTCTTACCTTAAAAACCCTATAGGGTCACTGTAAGTTGGATGCAGCTTGACAGCACTTTCCATCACTAACATCTATCATGTAATAGCTTGAAACAAAGTTACTGACAACTTGCAGGTCTCCTCAGACAAAGAAACCAGCATCACCTTGCAAGCTGAGAGAAATAAAAGCCCCTAGCCATCCAAGTTGACAGTTTAGAATTCCATGGCATATCGGGAGATGTCGTTATTTCACAGTAATCATGGCTGAAGGTGTTTCACACATTGAGCAGGGTAAAAGAAAAGTTTCCTTCCTCTCTTTCTCTGCCTTGCCCTACTCTATTTCTCCTTCTCAAAGTCATTGCAGATACATCTGTTTAAGAAAGACTATGCAGCATTAAGGAAGAAGGCTCAAATGAACATTCTCCATTAGATCTACACTGGATGGGAACATTGCCCCAATTTACATGAATATTCCCTAAAAAAATAAAAGATCAGACATAGTAATGAAGGGAGGTTAGGAATTTATAGGGTTGTTAGAAAGAGGTGAAGATACTGGGTTGGATCCAGACTACATTCAACAGTGGAGTAGAACTTTCCTGCCTCTCCCCCTCCCATGGCAGACCAGTGATCTTCCCCAAATTCTGCCAAGATTGGGAACCCTGAGAAATGGCCTGAAGAGATCTGCTGAGGGAAGGGAGAATTGGGGGGGGGGGGGGGGGGAACAGCCAATTTATTCCCGATCCAACCCACTGTCTTGTGTTGAACTGAGAAAAAAACTGCTCTGAACATCACAGTCTCTCAGGAAAAGAAGTCCTTCGGTCCTATGCAATACTGTAACTTACAGAGGGCCCTTAGAAAATGGCTTTGATAAGAATTTTAAAATGTATAAATATCCTGGATATACTGGGAACTGAAAATACAAAGAAAACCCACTGTGTGCAAGACGGTCAAATCCATGTTTGCAAAACTAAAACCTGAGCATCCCTTACCTCCTGCCAACATAGCAGTGAGCACTATTCCACAGGACCAGACATCAACGGGCTCAGCATGAAAATCTTTTCTTTTAAGGACCTCTGGGGCGATATATGGGACTGTGCCACACACCTTGTTCAACAATCGCTCACGACCATTGTATCTAAACACCGTTGCCAGACCAAAATCTGAGATTTTGAGGTTATCTAAGCAAACAGAAGGAGAGAATAAGTATGCCACATATCATCCTACCTCTTTATTATTATTTTTCAAGTGCAGCAAGATTCTATTGAAATAATTAGTCTAATGAGTCTTAGAAATGCGGAGGCGGCACAATTCCATGTACGGGATTCCAGGGTCAAACAACAGGGAAGAATGGTCACGATAATGCCTTGCACGGGAGATAATGATCTGGATGGTCAGTCATAAAGACTGTACGATCCTATATCTAGAAGGTTAATGCCTACATCCAAAAATCAAAAATGAATTTAACTAAACAGATCTCAAAGGTAAGCTACCCATCTTCAGGCCATTAGCTTAGATTTTTTTTCTCTTACCTCTTTCATCTAGCAAGAGATTCTCGGGCTTAATATCCCTGTGTGTTACTCCTATGCTGTGGAGGTACACCTTTAAAAACAATACAAACTATTAATTTCATATTCTTCCTGGGAAGGGGGAAAAGTTTGAAAAAGTATAAAGAAACTTACCACACCAGCTATAAGTTGGTGGAAAAACTTCTGTGCATCTGGTTCAGGCATTCCTACATCAGGCTCTGTAAGAAAACACCTTATCAGGAAGAAGCTGATAGTTTGGGTTTTTTTTTTTTTTTTTAAGTTCTATCATGACCTAATACACTCTAATTGTTTGCCCTGAAACAACTGTGGTTGTAGGCTCCAAAGCAGCATGTGCAACAGCAAAGATTTCAGTTGGGACTATCCAACTGGAATTTTTAAAACATTCATAAATAAGAACATAGATTCAGATGGGTAGCCATGTTGGTCTGAAGCAATAAAACGAAGTTTGTGTCCAGTGGCACTTTTAAGACCAACAACGCTTAATTCTGGGTAAAAGCTCATGTGCATGCACACTTCTTCAGATACCATATCTGATGAAGGTATCTGACGAATTGTGTATGCACACGAAATCTTATCCCCAGAATTAAGCTTTGTTGGTCTTAAAGGTGCCACTGGACTCAAACTTTGTTCTATAAATAAGAGCACTTTGCTTTGGATGCATCTACAGGCCTCTGAAACACTGTATGTCAGTCACTTTCAGCTGTCTCCAACTGTAACCAGATTATAGGAGTCACCAAATACTGCATGTCACCTGGATGTCAATCTATGCCATGCTGTAAGTGGTGGTTGATAACAAGAAAGGGAAAGCACCAGTACAGAAGTCTAAAAGAAAGAAAATTTCACAGATAGACACAAGGATCAGTTTGCAAGGGCCCAATGAGTCTGAACCAGCTTGCTCAAGATCAACTGAATCAGCTTTTTCCAGAGAAACTGCTTAAAGAGAAACAGCTCAGTTAAAGGTACAACCTGAGACAACCATCCCAAGCCACTCTCCCATCTACTGCTGTCATCTCTGGCAAACACCAGCCAGGAGCCAGACAATCCAATACTCCTTCATGCCTTAGGAGACTTTAAATACTACATAGTTGTCTCCTAGGTGAGGGATGAAATGATGATGATGTGCCAAAGCCATAGCAGAGACCACACATACCCCATCTGTTGTCCAAGGCCACCCACTTCACTTCATTTTATAGGTGGCCATGCTGACTAATAGGGATTCACACAGTTTGTTGGAGAGGCTATTTAAACACATCCTTTGAAAACATTGGTTCATCACTGCTGAACAGGCTCTTTGCTCAAAATGCACTGGGCCCTAATAACCAGCTCCTCCGTGTCCTGAGGGTCTTTTATTTAGGTTGGACAGTCAAACCTGGGTTGTCATAACTGCTTTCAAGAGTTGCCACTCATGCTACTCATTTACCAGCACAGTTATCTGTAGCATCTTCACTTCATAAATATTTCCACTGTAGATCCATTGCAAACAATGGGTGACACTGAAAAATGTGGACCAATTTAAATTACTTGTGGTAACATTATATATTGCAATACCTGAGTTATACGCAATATTTACTATATACATTCAGGCACACAACTCTCTGGATACAGAAAATCATTCAGCACTTGTGCATACAACCAAGGCACAGCAAGCCTATGCAGCCTGAGAATGACAGAAGGAAACATGTGGGGAGGAATAGATACATTTATTTCAACTTATCTGCCCCATTCCTAAACCTCAGGGGAGAGCTGCAGTCTAAAGACAACAGAAATAATACACAGATAAGAACCCCAGACCCAAAGCAGTGCCCAAAGGGATGTGAGCTCTACTACTGCAATGCAGCCACTGAATCTACTTTTCCTGCCTTTGCAGTCAGGACTTGGTGAACAGATGGAATATCAACAGGCAAATCTGAGCAGATTTAAGAGTAAATCTTTCACGTTTACAGAGCAACTGGATCCAGATGTTCACCTTCACCACTAGCATCACCAAGTAGCCCACCCGTAAAGCTCAGAAAACACCCTGTACCTATTCGGTCAAAGAGTTCTCCTCCACTGCAGTACTCCAAGAAGAGATACTGAATACTGCTCTCTCGTCGGTGCCCATAGAACTTTACAATGTTCTCGTGATTTAACATTTTGTTAATACAGATTTCCTTCTTAATCTGTTCTGGGCACTCCGCTGCACGTTTCATGTCAACAATTTTCACTGCAACTGCTTCTTCGGTGCGTCTGTTCACAGCTAACTGAACTCTAAAGGAAGGATGAAAAACATTATTACAAACGGGAAAGACAAGTTACCTTGTTAATTTCTGCTACCATTATGTATTAGCCTAAACCCTGACCACTACCCACAGTCCATCCTTTATCCCTTCAGAGGGAAATTCAATTTCGTCAACATTTTAAAAATTCCTTGGAAAAAAGAAATTAGTTGTATCAATTAATTCACAACTCATAGTGCCTCCTTGCTCTGCAGTCATACAAGCATCTTCTACCTCTGCAAGACATACATTGTATTTTGGTGACTATACTCACTCTCCATAGGCCCCTTCTCCAAGGGTCTGCACTAGGTCCCAGTCCTCCACAAAGGGTACTGCCATGTTTACAAACACCACATATACTACAGAAATAAAAGAAACAATGGATTAATCACACAGAAGCAGCTTCTTTAGCCTGGGCATATAAATGTTCCTGAAAACCTACAGACACTTTAAGAATGCTTAGGCTGCAATCCTATACAGACCTTCTTGAGTGTCAATCCCATTTGATAAACTGTGACACTAGATCAGATTACAAGCCAGCCTTCCTGCATGTTTACAAAAACTAAATCAACCGGAGCACACTTGATCTGGCATGCAGCCTAAAACTGCAGGGGCACTGGCCATTTACATGTGGCATGCCTTCAGCATATCTATGATGTGAAGATCACTTGGACCCACCTGTGAGGGGCCAGTCCATTAAACATGGAGATTAAAACCTATTTGACTGAATGAGAGCAGCACATTAACCACTAAATCACACTGCTGCTTGGTAACAACGTTAAATCTTTGCAGGGTACAGCCTTCAATCTGAAAGGGCTATAAGGGGGTGGGGTATTGTTTGTTTGTTCCAGGTCCAAAATAAATTTATTTATTTTATTCAGTTTAGACCCCGCCCTCCCTACCAAGGCAGGCTCAGGGTGGCTTACATAGAATGCATATATAAATACAGTTAAAATCCATCATAAAATAATCAAAGCCCAGTATTTTTCAGCCAATAAAGGAACAATATATTAAAATCTTTATTTTAAAATAATGTGGTAACTGTAGGTCTGATTAAACAAAACATTACAGAGTACATACATAGACCATTGGCATACATCATAGAAATCAGTCCTGTATCAAAATACATGTCATTCCTTTTCTAGTTAAGTTGACTTAAAGAATTTTCAAAGCTTCTTAACCACAACTTTGCTAAAAATGGGGAAAGCAGATTTCAGTGAATTCCAAAACTGAGAGATGTAGGGGCTATAGGGTGTAGCCAGCTTATACAGGTCTTATTACATAAATTAATATATGACTTTACTGAATGTTTCAATTCATGCCTCCTAAACTGTTTATGGTTTTATGGTGTGGTTTTATTGTTCATTTGCCAATTGTGACCCGCTGTGAGCCCGCTTGCAGGGCAGGGCAAGATAGAAATAAAATCAAATAAATAAATAAATAAATGTTATTTGATGCTCCTCTAATGAACACTATTTTTACAATGGGATTTTTAAACAAACATGGACGTGAGAAAAAGGGTTGATGAAAATCAACGATGGAATCCAAGACAAAACAGAAAAGTCTTCAAATGACAGAGGTAGACAAATGTCAAAGACAGAGCTTGTTGCCATAAGCTTGCTCCTCTCTCTCTCTCCAGTGACTATTCACTGGATACACTCTGAACCATAAAAGGGGCTATTATCTTCACAATAGTTTAATCTTACAAGCACTCATACTTTCCTCCGGTGTTTGCAGTTATTTAATACATGGTTTAATTTAAGCTTACTTATTTGGCATGAAATCAGGTACATGTTATGACTTGTCCCACGCCTGAAGACTCCTTAAGTCATTGCCCCAACTACTAAATAGCATGTATTATTCAAGAATTCCCTAACATAGACCCATTTATGGATGTCCCTTATGCCAGACTACCCAAGCTATACACATTTCAGAATTTGTTGATCTGTAACCCTGCCTTATGGCCTATACCCTGTAGAATGAAGCACTTTAAAAGCTGCAGCATCTTCACTAGAGAGAACTTCTCTAGCACCTTTACCATGAAGAATGGCTGAGGCAAGTGGAGATGTTCTAAACTTAAAGATGCTTAATATGTGACTTGTGAAGTTTTAAAAATAAAAGCTATCACTTCAAACGACTGCCATTCCAAATGACATCCCAGAATGTTACTTAAAAATCATTAATTAGTAGCCATGTTGTCCCACAGAATAAGAAATGCAGGCAAATATCTTTTCTAGGACCAACAAAAGCATTCAAGATTTCAAGTAGCTGACAGTTTTTCTAAAGTTTGTTCTTTAGACAGTGCAAAACAAAAGCATTCAAGATTTCAAGTAGCTGACAGTTTTTCTAAAGTTTGTTCTTTAGACAGTGCTGTCTGTATGGTACTCTACAGAGTACAGAATTATTATTCTTATTATACAAACAACACATGAGCATATAATGTAAGCATGGGGGGCACAGGAAGAAGCACCGTACCCCCCTATACCACACAGGCACCAAGCCTATGCAGACGCTAAACTGTCAGTTCCATCCCATGATCAGGACTGCTTCTCCCAATCACGGACCACAGTTCTCAACCACCGGAAGGCCAATGGAGGGCAGCAAAGCCGGTTTCCAGTCCCCCTCTACATATAATGATGTAGGGGTCTGTACAACATAACACAGCATTCTTGCGGCGGACCCCCAAAATAAGAAACACTGTATAGCTAGCAAAGAGAAACTTTTAGCACTGTATAGCAGAAAAGAGTAAAAGTCCTGTTACTCCAGTTGCACCTTAAAGACTAACAAAATTTGTGGTTAGGGTGTGAGCTCTCGTGAGCTCTCACTGCTCACTTCTTCAGAGAGTAACTATTATCACCAAGTAACAGAGGCCCAGGGAATGAATAGGAACTCTCGGTCTGGGGCAAGTGATGCTCTGTATTCTTGGTGCTTGGGGGGCAACAGTGGGAGGGCTTCTGGTGTCCTGGCCCCACTGCTGGACCTCCTGATGGTCCCTGGTGTTTTTGGCCACTGTGTGACAGAGCGCTGGACCGGATGGACCACTGGCCTGATCCAACATTGGCTTCTCTTATATGTTCTTAAACCATTTATCGTTTTCACCCCCACACACGTTGCAAAGCCACATGGGGAATTAAGTCAATAAGAGCAAGTTTTTTTTCCCCCAGGCCTCCAAATACAACAACCAGGGAAGGCACAATACTTGTAGAGCTGCAGTGCCCTGAAAAAGTGCTGGGGGGGGGGGGAGAGAGCAGAGATTAGAACCCCCACCTCAAACATTCATGTTTAAAATTTTACCACGGGGCACTAAAGCTTAACAGCCACCCTACCCGCCGCCGCCGCCCGCATGCATCCTCCCTCCGAGCTTCTCGAGGCGGCGGTGCAGGAGAGCAGCCCCACTTCCCCAGAAGTAGAGGAAGAAAACAGCCCTCAGGGGAAAGGGACCCGGGGGGGGGGGTGCAGGAGAAGGGGGGAACCCGGGAGCAGCTGGCCAGGCCTTAGGCGGCCTCTGAGCCCCACATCCCCCCCACCAGCGTTCCCTCTCAGCTGAGTTAGTACGAGCTAGCTCACAGTTTTCTAGCCTCCGGCTCACACGTATCACTGGCTCACAGCTTTAATGCCAGCAGCTCACAAAGCAGAATTTTTGTTCACGGGACTCCTCCACAGCTTAGAGGGAGCACCGCCCCCCACCTCCTTCCCCAGAAGTCTGCGAAGAGGAGGGCTGAGGCGCCCCCCAGCCAGCCCGCCCGCCCGCCCGCAGCATGGCGCCCCCCTCCCCAGACAAACCCACACTCACGCCTCACCCGCCCGGCAGCTCCCCGCCCCGCGGCTCCTCAGCAAACGGCGCTTCCCGCCGAGCAGCACCCCCAGCAGCCGCCGCCGCCGCGGCGGTGACGACGACGACGAGGAGGGGAACCCAAACCGGGCAGCAGCAGCAGCCGCCGCCGGAGGAGAAATGAAAAGTGGCGGCGGCGGCGGGGAAGGAGCCGCCTCTGGATTCCGGCGCCAGCCCCGCCCCCGGCCCGCCTCGGCCGCCACTCCCGGCAGCATGGCGCGCGAGCCGGAAAGCCTCCCCTCCGGTCCGGAAAAGCCGCCGCGAACGGCAAGGAAAGGCGGCGGCGTGGAATTAGCCTTCACTGGGTCTCGAGCGGACGAGCTCTCCCTCGCTCTGAGGTGTTTCTTTAAAACCCCCGCCTTTCCTCCGAGCGCGGGGCGGCGCTGTGCGGTTCCCCTCGCCCCAGCTCGCTTCTCAGAATAACCCGGCGAGGCGGAGCAAAGTTTGGGCCCGGCGGCACCTTTGAGGTCAAGGCAGTTTCATTCGAGGTAGAATGAGCGGAAGGGCCTTCCTGACTGAATGGGCATCTGAAGCCGGCACAGGCTTTCGCATAAGCGTCGGGTAGAGCAGCCCAGCCTTTTACGTAGGGTTGCCACCCTCCAGGTGGGCCCTGGCTCGGAGACCTCCCGGAGTTACAACTAGTCTCCACGCTGCAAAGCTCCGTTCCCCTGGAGGAAATGGCTTCTTTGGAGTCTGTTCTCGATAGGCTAATTGCGTTAATGGATTTTTGTGCTTCCCGGTCAGGGTCCTGGCCTAGCCCTTCTGCCTGACATGCTGGGGGGGGGGGGGGGGGTGCTTAAATGCTACAGGTTTATTTTTTGAACCCCTGCTTCTGAGGATGGTTCTTCCGTTTTACCCTCATTAACAAGCCTATGATGTATAGGTCAGGCTGAGACAGCAGAGGCAGACAGGCCCAAGCTGATCCATTAGACTTCTTCAGGGAGCAGGGATTTGTACAGACTTACCAGAGACACTTGCTATTTCCTGATGTCTCACATAAAGGCTGGCTGGTTGATACCAATATACCACACTGGCTCCCCAATTAAAAAAAAGTCTTCAGAATCTTGGCAGCAAGAACTTCACTAGAGACCCCCCTAAAGTAGGCCACCTTAAACTGTGAGGAAATGCAGGATATAACCATTTTAATGAATACAGTTGGATAATAAAAGGGGGAGAAATCTTCAGACATATCGAAGAGAATATAGCTATACTGCCTAATTAAGGGACCATCTCATTTCACAGAGCTTGTAACCACTAATCACACTTATTTCAAAAATCTCTTAATTTTCTGGTATCTGTCCCTGTTCTTTCAGTCAGGCTGCTGGTACGCGTATACAAAGTTGCCATTATTCAGATTTCAGCTCCCAAGAAATGTCATCGTGTACCTTGGGTGTAGGGTATTTGAATGGAAGTGCACATGCACACACAGTGAAGTTGCAGTCTTACAACATACTGCTAGTATATGTCCCTGAATCCAAAGGAACCTATCTCCATATAAAAGGCTGCCTCCTTCCACATGAACTCTCCGCATATTAGGATTTGCTTCAGACCCTTCTCTGTGTACCACACTCATCAACAATCTGATGATTAAAAGATCAAAGTCTCTCCTACAGAGATATAAAAACTGCAGAATTTCCTCCAAAAGGAAACTTCCCTTGGTCATATTAGTGTAAGACTGAAATTGTTCATTCTTGCAAAGCATTTAGGATCCTCTAATGCGTTGCTGTTTTCTTTCTGCCCTCTGTGCTATCTGAATACTCCTGCAGTTACATTATTTCAATGGCTTGTTTGGCGTCTTATGGCTACTTTGGTTTTGTCATGGCTTCTACGTTCTTTCTGAGATGCATCAAGGCTTATTTAACCAAAAGCCGAAACTACTACCATAAATACCTTGAGACCAACAATTGTAGGCTCAGGCTATGAAGTCCTATGCAGACCCTGCCCTTCTGAGGGCACAGCAGTTACGTTTTATTTTGAACCACTAAGCGTACTATTATGAGGAAGTGCATTTACAGACACCTACTTTTGGAGCACAAGACTAGACTGCTCCCTGGCTCATTTCATTCCTGTTCCTGGCTGTCTCAATGCAAACAGTATTGCAATGCTTCCTTTCACTCCTATACATCGATGAATTGGCCCATAATCTTATTTATTTATTTAACCTTCCTTCTTTAAAGAGGATTTCCACATATCTGAAGAAGTGAGCTGACACACAAAGCTCACACTTAACACTTCAGTTGGTATTCTTTAAGGAGCCCTGGACTTCTGTTCTATTTGGGTGATCTTGGGCCAGTCCCACACACTCTGCACAACCTACCTCACAGGGTTGTTGTGAGGCAGAGAGAACAACATAAGTAGCTCTGTGTTCCATTTAGGGAGAAAGGCAAAGTATAAATGAAGTAAATTAATTCTTTGGAGGCCATGCCTTCAGCGTAGGTAAGTGTAGGGAATTTTGCTTCCTCGTACAGCAAGTAAATGTTTCATGCAGTATGAAATTTGAAAAGAGCCCAGGCAATATACACACGTGACAGATGTAGGTGAGCAAACAAGTTGGAAAATGAGGGCTCAACTGTGACAAATCCACCCTTAGTTTAAATTGCAGATATTCAGACCGCTGTTGTTATGAACCATCGCGTGAAAAGGGTTAATGAACAAGAACACACACTTTTACATACCCTTTTTTAATTATCCCATCATAAAAGGTACTAATTCTGATTTGGTAGTCGGTTCATATTTATAAAAATCATTCCCTCTAATACAGACTTGATGCAGGAGGACAGCATCTCTTGGGCAAATGAATCCCCAACTCCTTACTGACAAAACAGTATAAAAAAAATCCATCTGCCTCACAGGCAAAGGCTCGGTCAGTGCTTGTTCTGGTACAGCTGAACACAAATTACGTTCTTGACAATCCTCGATTATCCAAGTCCTTTACCTGTTGAAGACAAAATTGAATTTTTCAGCTTTCTGCAGTTCAGTATCATTGGGGGAAAGGTCCCCTAGATCATTCAAGCAAAGGTCTCCTGTATTCATTAGCTCCAATTGTTAATCTAGCTATTGGTTCTGTTGTGCTTTAAGAAACCTGTTAATTTAACATGCTCCTGTTACTCCCTCAACGTTGCCCTGGCCAGCTAAGCTAGACTGGCAAAAAGGAACCCAAGCAGGTATAACTAATTAGGTTTACACCCCAAATTTTCTCCAAGTGTTACCAAGAAGTTAGTTGGTAGCAGTAAGAATGGAATTTTAATTCAGTTGTCTCCCCCTTCCTTTTATGCTCTGTCATTTAATCTTTCAATTAACTGCCAATTATCTGCATAGTTAGGCACAAATAAGTCCTCTAGTTTCAACTGACCTAGGCACACAACTACCATGGAATGGACTCTCAGATAATACCCAGAAATAAAGGCAGAGATACACCTTGTTACTGACCATCAATAATCTTCCATGTTTTCCTGCAACCGAACTGTGCAGGGAACTGCACTTTTCTGTGAGCATGTTTACAGTTTAAAGAGTTTCTCAAGTCTACAACAACAGCACATTCTGCACAACTGTCAAAAGTTTGTGAGCCCCTTAAGATAAGACTGGAAGGCACAGAACACAGTGGCCTTGCTAAACTAAACAAATATGGTTGAGATCGCAGAGGAGAAGAAAACTCATCCAACCTTCAAGACCCAGGGAGACAGGAAAATGGGGGCACAAAACTGGTGGCCCAGAAAAGCCCTGTGGAGAGCACGTCAATCAAACTGGCCAGCAGGGAATGAGAACCACCTACTGACATCACACAACTTGTCAGGCTGGTAGTGCACTCCAGGACTGCAGTTTCTGGATGCTGGGCCCAACAACCGCAGACAGGCTGAGTAAAAGTGTCTGGAAGAAAGATGAGCCGACCGAGGGCAGAGGTGGTATAAGACAGAAGAAAGCCAATAAGAAGCAAGTGATGGAAGACAGTGCGGAGAAGGGGGGAAACCAAGGCAGAGGAAAGTCAGAACAGGAGGGAGAAGAGGGAAATGGTCAAGTTCACAGAGGGAGAGAGGGATGAAGACCTTGAGGGCAAGAGAATTGGGGTAGACAGTTGGTGATGCTGACAGAGCAGTGGCTTGTCCTTCATCAGACCTGGGTGTTGCAAATCACAAGTTCATATTTGGCCATCAAACAAAGCTCTACAAAACAGGCAGCTGAGCGGAGAATCTTTCTTGGGACAGTACAGTAAGAAGGTTAAGTATGTGTCTCCCTGCTACTGGACACCATTATTCTCAGATCCAGGATGGGAGACTTCCTGTATACACTGTCCTGAGTTCTATGATGAAAGAATGGTGGGATATAAATTTAAATAAATGCCCAACTCAAAATATGCAGCCTGTGTTTAAAAAAAAAGAAGGACATCCTAGGACTTCCACCTCTCATAAGAAGACAAAATATCTTATGCTAGCTGCTTGTAGAAAATGCCCAGTTGCCTTCACCTCTCCTCCCCTTTAGCAGGTGATGCAACTCAGATCTTGCTTACCTTGTATATTCGGACCAACCAGTGTTCCGTGGTGTATGCCTCTTCCAGTACATCAAGCTCAAAGTCTTTGTTACCAATCTCAGCATTTCTTACTCTGTCATAACCTGGAGGACGTTCTAGAAACAAGGAGAAAAAAATGACAGCTCACAACAGCTTCCGTCAGTTCCTGGTGCCCTCCATCACCCTAAATTAACTCCATTTTTTACACATCTGGCACTAAGTCTTTTTTCCCCTAAGTAGTCTTACACCAATGTAAATGTTATGGAAGAAAAGTAACAGGTGAATAAAATTTAGTTATAGTTTAGCTATAAAGGCGACTGTTTAACAGAAGACCTTGACATATGGAAAACCAAGGATTTAGTCTCAAAATCCAGCTCCCAAGACAACTCTTCTACTGCCATTTTCTGATGAAAGTCACTTACTGGCTTCTGTGTACACCTGTCCAAAGCGGTAGTAGCACATTTTGTACATAAGGCAATTGAGCAGCACCGGGGAGCCTTCCCTATCCACGCGGAACTCCCCTGTTGGTGTGTAGTAATCGTGCTCCTTTATGTGCTTGCCAGTGTCTGTACTCCCACCAATTCGTACCATCCACAGAAATTTGTTGATATCTGTGGAAAATAAAAGCAACATGAATGAGTCTCCACCAAATGGCCAGCACAGCAGAGCAGAATACAATGAGAATGTTAACTCTGCCGATTAGCAGGCTTGTATGATGGGGGAAAGATAAAGACGCAGTTGGCAAACTAACCACAAGCTTTAAGTACAGGGGGAAGCCCGCCACATTCCACAGTCCTGGTTACCAAGGATTATCTATGAGAATGCTGGCTCATTGTATTTATGTACAAAAGAGGTATGTCTTAGCATCTATGCTGAGTTACTCATGCAACTTATGCATTTGCACCATACTCCATCAGCAAGGAATACTAGGATGCCACTGAAGTTATACAATTGTTATTTTCGTGGAGGGTATAAAATGTGTATACAGAGGCACAAGATTACCATCTGATGAATATCCAGTGAGGCCTCCAAATATTACCAGCACATAACTGACATCTAGCTCCCTCATAATCTCATATGCTCGTTCTTCTGTGGATGCCATGGCCTGAAAACAAAACAGCAGTATATAAATTCACAGTATGTCAATTACCACATCTGCTTTGAATAATGATTTACTCATTTGAATGGAGGGACTAGACCTTTCACAGCATATCTCCATAATTTCTCAGGATTGCTAGGAAGACAAACTGGACCTCACTAAGCAACAGAACCTAGCTAGAGATGAAGAGCTTTGTTTGCTGGCCTTTCCAGAAATTCTGAACCCCTCACCCCCCACCTACACACATTTCCCCCCCAGAAAAACACACTAGAAATTTTGAAGGAAATAGAAATATATGCAGTACTTCCTTTCCTATCAAACCTAAATCTGTTTTACTGATTTGACAATATAAAATGCATCATTCATAACTTAATTAACGTGTTACTATTCTGCATATTTACAGGATCTGAACGTATAATTCCCGTAATTTCTTACAAGAAGACACACCCTATGCTACCCTAGCCCAGGGACATTAATTTTTGCCATCTGAAAGGTAAGGGTGAAAAATAAAAGATGAAGGGAGAAAACAAGTTATATAATCAAAGAAAAGAGGAAATATTTCACATGAGTTTTTCCATCAGTGCTCCCCAAAAATCCCAAATTTTCCATTGGAAAAATTGAAAAAGTCCTCAGATTTTCTTCATGCTACTCATCTTGAGTATGATAAATCTGGCCTCAAGAAGCATTTCGTTCATTCTAGAAGGGAAAACATTTCATAGGAGGTTTTCCCCCCTGCCCAGTGCTCACAAAAATGCCTATTTTTCCAGTGGAAAAGCTGGGGGGGGGGATCCTTAGAAAAAACAAGGGGCCCCCTCAAAAAAATTATCATTTTTTCCCCTGAGCCTTCACATCTCTATACTTACCTGACCAACTCGGGAAATGTGCGTGTTATTCCAAGTGTTGTTGTCCACAAGAATGGTTCTGTTTGCCATGGCTGTTATCTGATACCCATAATCCCACCAGGACATAACTTTTGCATCCTGAAATCAACACAAAAGGCAAATCAAGACATTATAGTTCTATTAAACATACATACTCATTTGAGTTAATTTGTGAAAGTGGGGAAAATAGAGTGGCTAGAAAAACTGTTTTTTCTGTGTCCATATCAACCAGTACATCAAAACCAACATCACAAGAACAACATGATACCACCATGTGCAACTGTTTTGCACAGGTGTGATCCCAGGCACAGAGAATTTGTCATTACTAAAGACCTAATATGCATGGTAACAAGTTATCTGAAGTATAATTTTTTTCATTTTAAAAATCAGAAAAACATTTTAGAGGTGACGCTAAAAGCAAGAGAATTTTTTTCTCCCTGCTGAGGTTCTGTAAATTAAATTATGGGCACCCCACATTCAGACCAAGTGTGAAGAATGTTAGCCAAAATTCCACAATAGGGAATCACCCCTTCAGACAAATGGCATTATGCATTTACAATGGATATAACCAGTAGGTGAAAACCCATGCAGTTGTTCATCTTCTACTTCTCCTAAAACTAAAAAGCAATATACACTGATGTCCATGGAGCAAACTGAAGTGGGCATCCAGGGTACAGGCTTTAAATTTTGACCACCATGAAGGCTGGAAGTATACCTGCTCCATCAAGGTTAACAGCACTCTAGTCTCTTTGCTCAAACCTTCGGAAGAGAATTACCTCTGGTGTATTATGACGAAGCCAGTAATAAGCCTCCCTGAAGTCATCAAAGATGATTCTGCTACCATCACCACCACGAGCAGAGAGCACTATGGAGGGGGAAGAGTAGGCTTCACTGGTCACCCAAGTTGAATGAAAAGTGTAGGTGATCAAGAAGAAAGCCATCACGAGGATCATGCCACTGGCAACCTAGGGAAGCAACAGGCTATCAAAATACTTGGATGCTGAAATTATGAGAGCAACAAATATAACGATCCTTCAGAAGGAAAATCTTCAAGAAGTATTCAGAAGCAATCAAATGACAGAACGAAAGCGATTAAAGTAAAGCCTACCCTAGTGTAACTCCCACAATGCCCTTCTAGTTTGCTGTGTTCCTCTGAGAGCAGAACCCCGCATCCCTCATTTTAAGTCATCCTCATGCGGCCACTCACTTCATTTTTTATGGGATAAGTAGAATCCTGTTGCTTTTTTGATTTCTTGTCTGGTCGGCTGATATCCAGGTTTTTCATGTAAGTTGACAGCACTTGGGAAACGCCAATGCCAGACAGAATACACATTACTGGAGCCAATACCAGCATGAGACGAACCTGTAAAAATAACAGCCCAGTGTGTAAATAGGAACAAAAACTGGAGGGACCACAAAAGAATTAAACATTTCCCTGAAGTGATGAAGTTAATCTTCCTTCATTTTGACTGTGGAGTCTCCAGCTTTAGCCACAAACTGATGCTCAATTAAACAGAATGACAATTAAAAGGGTGGTATGGAGTAGCAACCACTAGCCCCATTCACCACAAATGACACTATCCCTTCCTCCTGGGTGATGCTCTCTTAACATGAGAGGGCTGGATTAAAACAGAGACATGCTTAATTCTGAACTGTTCATACAAACACCTGTTGTATGAAGTCTCACTAAGATACAGATTGCTGGAGAAAGTAAAATGAGAAGAACTAGGATTCCGATGGCCTCCTCCACTGACCCACTCCCAAACTGGCAAATCCCCAGATAAGTCCATGTTCAGTCCTCACCATCACTGCAGAGAAGTACATGCTGGTCACACCATACATGATGATAAAAATGCGGGCATCAGACAGGTTACTGAAACAGTAATACAGACCAACTGTAAGAAAGAGAGAAATAAGTCAGCTGTCTGTCCCATTATTCCTACACAGGCAGCAATGAGGACACAAGACACCAGACTATATTCTACTAAACAGGAGTGTATGGAAGACAGACACTGGGAACTAGTAGAATCACAAAATCAGGTTCTCAATTTTTCCCAAGTCCTGGCATGATCTAACCAACTCTGTTTCTTTGATCCAAGCCCAAACCTCTCTTCACAATTAAGCTCTTCAACACTGTATAATATTTCCATGTAGATTACTCTTTGAGGAATAGACCACTTGTTTTCTAAAAAGTCAGTCAGGCTCCTGCCATTCTTTAAAAAGATCAGCTATTGAGAAGACAGAAAATGTATAAAAAGAACATTTATTAAGTATCTACGCTACACTCACCTGGGAACATGAAAACAAGAAGCTGCAGGTCAAAGTAGTAAGAAGACCATGTGGTAGGCTGGTGCTCGGAGACTGAGGCGATGATGGGAATATTATTCTTTGCATAGGAAGGATCCAGCAGTGAGTAGAAGCGACCAGTCCATGGAGAAATTTTTCCTGGCAGAGACAGGAGATCCACGTTTATATACAGACAACTGAGCAGTTTCATTACAGGGCATAAATTTCTCTCAAACCAAAACCACATCACACTCGGAGTTCCCAAATATTTAGAAATTTAGTAGAATTTAGTAGATGAGCCCAGGTAACCTTTATTCTTCTCAAAAATGCCAAAAAACATTCAACTTGTATCAAACAGACATCGTTGCTCTGTCCCATAGTGAGGGAATCATTAAAGGCAGGCAATTCTGCAGCTACTAGACAACCTTTCTGTTAAAGCATCTTCAGAACTTCACCTCCCTAACCTGAAGAGACTTCAATTTAAGTAGATACAGTTGAACACAACATTTCTCAAACTGAGGTCCAGGGACTTCTAGGGATCCTACAGATTCTATGCAAGGTCAAAGGGTGTGGCATTCTCATGCCTGCCCTGCTAACATGAAAGAAAGGGGGAAAAGATGCTCCACCTCAGGGGAAGGGGGCAAAAATCAGTGTCTCCTTTTTTTCAAAGGGCGGAGCTCCACCTTGCCTCCCTGTGCTGTTGCCTAGCTTCAAGATAATCGGCCAGAAAATACACTAATGGATTGCCGGGAATCAGCAGTTCAGCCATAGAACTCTACACTGCAATCCTAATGCAGTCATCATCACTACTTCTGGTATTAAGACAGAACTAGTTTTCATGTTATTTTCCAACACAAAGGATTTTAGCAGAGAGAGTGAAGCAGACGTCACTCTGCATCCTTAGACAATTTAGCCAATGGTAGCTTTCAGATGAAAACTGCAAGTTTAGCTTGTACATGACATTGGTCATTTTCAGGGGTTATTTCGTAGAAAAAGAAGTGCAGGAGCTCATTAGCATAACTCATTTGCATAACTCATTTGCATATGCCACACCCCCTAACATACCAGAAGTGTGTCAGAAGGCAACACCCACCCCTCAGGCTCCACTCCACAGGTGAGTGAAACTGACCTGCTCTTCCTCCATTCCCTTCCCCATCCAATACTTTGTGCAATAAAAATAAGCATTAAGAACACACGCTCATTCTTTTCCTGCTCCTTTGAAACCACCAGGTTTCAAGTAGACTTGAGATACCCAGGACATGTGCACCACCCATCCCTTCCCCTTCCCCTTCCCCTCCCCACAACAAGACACCCTGTGAGGTAGGTGGGGCTGAGAGAGGTCTTTTGAGAACTGCTCATGAGAGAACAGCTCTGAGAGAACTTGTGACTGGCCCAAGGTCACACCAGCAGCTGCATGTGGAGGAGTGGGGAATCAAACCCAGTTCTCCCAGATTAGAGTACAACTCCTGACCACTACATCAAACTGATGGGGTGGAAGCTGCTGAAGGGTTGGTGAAATTTCTTCAGTACTTATGTGCCATGTGCCCAGATAAAAAATGGTATACTTAGAAAATTTATATGCCACCTTGAGCAAGTCTCTGGAAAAGCAGCCCACAGTCATAAAAGGAACAATGATAAAATTATCAATATTAAAACAAAACATTAAAAACAATAAAGAGCCTAGCAGGGCTTTCCCCGGGGCGCTGCGCCTCTGCACTGCTTGGGGAAGCCAAGGAGGGGGTGGGGCTTGCTCATGTCCCCGCCCCCTGGGATCTTCACTCCTGGAGCTGCGCTCCTGTGCGCTCCCGCTCCAACGGACCCCTGGTCATTTTCTATTTCTGTGAGCAGTTTTGAAGAAGAAGAAGAAGAGATTGGATTTATATCCCGCCCTTCACTCACTTGGGAGTCTCAGAGCGGCTTAGAAACTCTTTTCCCTTCCCCTCCCCACAACGGACACCCTGTGAGGTGGGTGGGGCTGAGAGAGCTCTGAGACAACTGTCCTTGAGAGAACAGCTGGTACAGAGCTCTGGCTTGCCCAAGGTCATACAGCAGTTGCAAGTGGAGGAGTGGGGAATCAAACCTGGTTCTCCCAGATTAGAGTCCGCACACTTAAACCACTAAACCAGACTGGCTCTCTGAAAAGTTGCACAGGTGGCCTCCAGTGCTCCCTCTAAGCTGTGAAGTCTTGTGAGCAAAAATTCTACTTTGTGAGCTACTGGCATTAAAGTTGTGAGTGAGCAATTTGGCTGCTGCATAAATTAGTTGGCTCTGGAGCCATCCTTCCTGAGCTAAGACAAAAGTGTGTGAGCCAGAAGCTAAAAACTGTGAGCTAGCTCACACTAACTCAGCTTAGAGGGAACACTGGCCTCTATCCGGGTCCGGGCCTTTTGAGCTGTATCCCTGTGGAGTCAACAACCTTCCTGAGGGCCATGCATAGACAATATTATTGTTTTTCTTAAACTTGTTTTAAAAGTTCCAGAGATGTAACAGCAAAAGTAAACTGAAATCCAGTTTAAAAAAACTAACAACATTTATTCTAGCATCAACTTACATGAGTCCAAGCTCACGTCATCATGCATCTTACAAAGTGAGCTCTGACTCAGGAAAGCTAATGCTGGAATAAGTTTTAAGGTGCTACTGGACTCTTGTTTGACTCTGCTTTTAAACTGTAGTTTATATAGTTCATTGTATTGTTTTGAGGATGGAAACGTCCACAGGTTACATGTGACTTACCATGCACACTATAAAGAAGTGTGCACCCACGAAAGAATGAAAGCCTTGATTTTTGAAAACTTACAGCCAAAATATGAGTAAACAAGTTGCAAAAGTCTGAGAAACATTGACTAAATGGATGTTGATGCTGACATAAGCCAAAAGAATTTGCTTCATACTGGAATCCCTCAGAATATAAAATTAAGGCTGTAGATATTCTGTAATGAACATCCCACTTTGGCAAATGAACCTAAACTCCACACCACAAAGCCAAGCGAACTTTGAATATGTTTTGCAAACACAGGTATGCATATATAAAGTTTGAGTCCACTGGCACCTTTAAGACCACCTAAGTTTTATTCTGGGTATAAGCTTTAGTGTGCACGCACACGTCTTCATGTGCTCCTGGACTCGAAGTATGCATATATATTTGCTTTTTTTGGAGAACCCTACTGCTGTTTCCCAGAGAGAAGGAACAAAGAGTCACACAGCTCTGAAACCATAACACTTCACCACTGATGTTCTGCTCAGCCCCCTCTCCTTGAGTATTTCACAAATTACCTGGGTTTTTTAATCAATCACAAAAGCCTCCGTTTTTAAGAAGACATGATTCTCAATGCGTCGAATTCAGTGTCAGTCAAGTTATGTGTTTATATATGCGTGCAGGTCTGAGTAAAGTCACTTTTAAAAGACTTGAGACCGCAAAATGGTTGAGAAACAATTCTTGTTTAGAGGGAAACTGTCTCTAGTCCAACATTCCTATTAAAAGTACAGAGGCAAGATGAAGCCAGCATGTATTTTAGCAGCAACAAGATCACCACACCTGTCAGCATCAGAACAGCTCCTATCGTTAGCAGGACAAAGCCAACCAGGGAGATCACACTCCTGAAGAGAATCTCAAACTGCTGAGGATTGAGTTTGCTGCGCAGGTAATCCACAAAGGCATGGATCTGACACAGGCCAAAGACACCCAATGCAGCCATATGTTCAGATGATAGGACAGGCTGAATGGGGGGGAAAATGAAAAGGGTCAGTTAAGCTGTGTTTTGCAACACTAAAACAATTTCTTTTTTGCCAGCCATCTTACAGAGGCATCATAAGCCATGCCTTCAGCCCCTGACACAAAATGTTCATCATTAAACACCTGGGCTGAACCCAAGGACAGCTAAATCAACACTGGTAAAAGTTTACCTACTATTCCAATCTATTCTTGCCTGCTACATATCTGATGTCCTTTCCTTCTTTCCCACCACTTCCCACTCCAGAGCAACAAAATTGATCACATCACACTTCACAATCCAGACTCATAACAAAGCCCAAAGAGAACATGCAGTTCTGTGGCTAACAAAAATGGAAAATACTGCAAAAATTATGGCATTTCAGGAAGATATGTACTTTATGAAAATGTACTTGATCACCAAAGTAATACCCCTCTACTGAACAGGAAGACATATCTGAAGGCAGACCCAACCACACACCCCTCATCTTTTCCCTTCATACAAATGCTAGGGAAGTTACACAGTCAATGTCAATCATCAGCCCTCACCTGGAAGCCAACAAAAGAGATCTGCATTGATAAGATAGTTCCTAAACAATATACTGTGCAGTAAGCCACATATATCCGATGCGAGAACCGTCCAGTCAGCATCAGCACCAAAACATGGAGAGGAATGAGGTTAATCAAAAACACGTAGCCACCCCATGAAGAAACCTAAAAGAGGGGGGAAAAGATGTATATAAGTGATCATACCTCCAGATGCAATAAAGCCCACAGAATTATAGCAATGACCAACACAACACTGCTGTTCAGCAAACCAAAAGCATTTTTTAAACATCTCAGAAGTACAGAACTGCTTGCTGCCTTCTGTACTAAAATAGGCACTATCTTAAGCATATAATTTGAGCACTTGCTAAAGAACGGTCAAACGATGCAAAGGAATGGCAAAAAACCTTGAACACAATGTCAACCCACACAAAAAACAAGCTAAGAACTATAAATATGATGATCCCTTAATCTCCAGCCCATTTATAAAACCCACTCCCTGGATAATTTGGGGAAGGTGAAAGCCATGATAGCTCAGCCAATCCACACTGGTTCCAGGAGTGCAAGGCATGTTCTACTAAGACTGCACTCACTCTTGTCCTTTCTCATCATCCCACAGCAACACCAGTCCAGGCACAGCTAACAAACCCTTCAAGAAACTCAGAATATGATTGAAAACTCTCACTCACCATGTAGAAATAGGCAAGCGCACACATGGCTGCCCAATAAATGGAGCCTGTCTTCACTGCTTTGATCCACATGTAATAAGTTAGAAGCATACAAAATATGGCAATACCTGCAGATAAAGAACAGAAGTTAAAACTTGAAGGATTATTGCAAACAAAATGCACAACAACGCTAATCTAAGAGCTTCCAAAACTTATAAACTTATAAACAGAGTAAAACATGATTCACTAAACAATACTGTTTGGGTTATCCCCTGTTCTCCCTGATAATTTACTTTTCTCTTTTTAAAAAGGTAACAGTTTTTCATTATATTGCACCAAAAATTACACCTTTATTTAAAATGTAACTAAATTATTCAATTTACTGTACTAGAATTGAAGCTAAGGTATGTATTCTATCCATCTATATGTGGCTGAAAGGTCATTTCAACCCACAAGGCTTGCTTCCCCTCATATTCCAGGATGATTTTCAAACCAGTTGGATCAAGGCAGTTCATTATCATATTCATAGAATTGGCTTCTCACCTCAGCTACCTTTATCCCATGGATTTGAACAAGCCAAAGGGCTAATTAAACTAAGAGCTGAGGATATTGAGCAACAATCTGACATCTCTAAGGCTTCCAAACTCAGGGTGGTGTTAAATATCAAAAGCACCATTGAACCGGCAACATATTTGACTTCAGTGGAAGGAAAGAATTCTAGAAGGGCATTTGCCCTAGCTAGATGTTCTGCCCTTCCATCTGTGGTTATTCAAGGCAGGTACAATAAAAACCCCTACTATGAAAGGCTATGCCCATGCCTTTTAAGCGAGTTTGAATCGGTACAGCATATGTTCTTCAGCTGTCCATTTTACAGGGAGGCTCGTCTTAAAATTATTACCCCATTAGTCGATAGGATACCTGAGCACATCAATACAAACAAAGCAAGGCTTTACTGGCACCTATCAGATAAGAATGTGGAGATTACACATTCAGTTGCTGAGTTCTGTGCATTAATTCTTAGATTGCAGGAATCACATTTTAAAAGTTCTTAAATTCAGATTTCTATTTTTGTATATTATGGCTGGTTTTTTCCCACTCTCCTTCACATATTATGCTTACCCTGTATGTTGGTCTTAAGGCCGTAATAACAAACTAAATTAATAATAATAATTTACTGTATATAAAGTGCACAAAAATAACAGAGCAACTCTAATCTTGTAATTCACATTACTGGTAGGAAGTTCAGTGAGCCAGTTAATAAAAATGCCCCTCTTGGAAGAGGTTACACTTTCCTTGAAAGATCAGATCACAAGTCTGTAGGCTTTCCTGGACCAAGCTTTGCTTCTGGAGCATCAGGTAACAGCTGAGACCATGAGTGCCTTTTACCAGTTTAGACTGATCTCCCAGCTGTGCCTGCTACGGGATCAACATTACACTCTCAGATTCACTCACCTTCATTGTCATAGGACCCAGCAACAGAACGAGAGATGTAACCTGGTACCACAGCAATCATCGCAGCAGCTAAGAGACCTGCCCCAGCATCCTAGATTGGGGACAAGAGAAAATTTTTTAAAGAGATACCAACATTCCAGTCATTGCCAAGATCTGTAATATGTACAACCACAGATATTAAATGACTGAACATTATTACATCCAAGAAAGGATTCATCAAATTAATAAGCTTTCCTTAGCTCTGTTATTATTCTAATCAAGGGGAGATAATACCAATAATGGATTAATAACTTTCATTACATGGACAGTGAGTATGGAAACAACTTCCGAGATAAAAGAGGTTTTATTTTTAACTTATGACCAGCAATCAAAGTGGAAGGGCGTGACTTTCCCATTTCAGCATTCATAATATGCCTCACCTTAGTATGCAAAGTACATGCAACTTCCCATGACAGCTATCAGATACAATCAAGGATACATTGAAGACAATGATGGTACATTTGTAAATCACTTAAAAATCCTGACTGCTCAGGCTGTCTTTCATCATACCCCAAATGGCACAGGATCACAGTGTATAACAATGTAAACAGAAAATTACTGTAATGAATGGCTGCTTCACTAAATGTAAAATAATATATGCTAAATATATGATTTAGGTGCTATAGACCTATGTCAACATCAATAAGACAGTCATTTTAATGAGAATCTAGTAATCACCAATGAGCACCTAACTGCATGGGGAAAATTTCTGCCAGCATTATCAGAACTGGAGGACTTTTGTTTCTCATTTAGAAAATTTACGAACTGGCTTATCTCCTTTTATTTTTAACAAGTTTATTTATCAAGTTTCATACATTAAATATTCCAACATAAAGATTACACTGTAACATATATGTGAGTCTACAATTCCTTTTTTTGATCTAACCACAGATACAAACAATTCCATCTTTTTGTATATATTTCTTGATCTTTTCCCTGTAAGAGGACTGGCTTATCTCCTGTATAAACGTTACATCTTGAGATATCAGGTAGGTAACAGTTTTCTACAGAGGATTTCATTCAAGAATGTTTAATTCCCAGCAGCTTTATCGGTATCATTTGTTATTTTGTTATTGTATCTGTGCCTTGTTCCAGACAGCGCTATGGAAGAAACTGTACTGAAAATCCCCTCGGAGTTGATCATCTTTTGAGGAAGAGTATTTACCAAACAAGTTGAAACCTAGGGGCTCGTCAATGATTACTGGATTATCATTAAAAAGACTGTCTTATTGATGTTGACACAGATCTATAGCAAATCAAATATTAAACATATATTAGGTTGCAATCACACACACTAAATAATCCACTTTCAGTGCACTTTTAAATTGGATTTTGCCAGTTCACACAGTAAAATCCAGTTGGAAAGTGCACTGAAAGTGGATTGAAAGTGGATTATTTAGTGTGTGTGACCGCAGCCTCATTTTACATATAGTGGAGCAGCCATTCGTCATAGTGTTTTTTGTTTGCATTTTCAATGTACACCCAACATAAAACTTCGGCCACCCTGCCCCAATATACCCATTTAGAAACCTGCATAGGCCCAAAATTATTTTCTTCATTTACATCCCTTCTTAGTTTGAAGATGGGGTGGGATCATGCGAAGATCCACACTGAGCAACGTAAGTGCAGAACTCTTTTGGTACAGAATTAGAGTAGCATCGCAGTATATGGATTTAAGGTCACAGGCATAATATGAACTGCCAGATAAATCTTACTTAAGCAGCACGGAATCAATAGATGGCAAAATAGCAAACATTAGAAACCAACAACTCTAGCCTCAGCCCTCTTGCAGTGACACGCAAATAAATCAAGCCATGGAGAGCGTTGCTTTAAATCCAGAACTACCTTGAGCTCTTTGGTGAGATGATACGTTACGATGGTGGTGAAAGAGGAAAAAAGGGGAGCCAGGAACACGCAAACATTTCGGATGTCAATCGTAATATGGAAGAAGTGCAGAACATGGTAGATTGCTGCAGATGTGATCATTAAGCCTGAGACAAAAGTAAATAAAAGAAACGTCACTGGCAAAGAGGAACTAACAGCAGCTATTCAGGTCAAATCAAACCAAGCCAGCATGGGTTTACAGAGGGATTCACTGGCCCATATCTGGCAGACCTATATGAAGCAAATCAATAGAAACATTTGGACATAAGACTTTTGTTGCTTTACTAGAACGCTAATGCCATTCTGAACAAGTAAATCACTACTGTGGAATCAATGGCAGCATGTCCTAATCTCTCAAGTAGTTTTCAACCACAGAATTTCACAGAGCCCAAAAAGTCAGTCAAAAGACTGAATGAAAATCTACACTGTTTACATTGTGCCTTAAATACATGCCCCTTGTGCTTCTACATTCAAGATGAATCCTGGCTTTTACCTGGATAGATTGTTCCACCGATGATCCTCCCCAGGGGGTACCATGCTCGGTCATCAAACCAGTTGTGGAATTTGTAGAAACCCTCTTCTGCCAGGAAGCGAGTTGTACGGTAATTAAAATATCTGCAATATCAACAGAGAACTGAGGCTCTTTCCAGCTGGACATTAGAAACACCATTCACTGCTCCTTATATTACAATCTCAGCCTTCAGCTAAGGTGCTTATTCAGAAGTTCTGCCAAGTATAACACAGAGATCAGCACCAGCTTGAATGCTGAATGACTTTTTCTTTCAGGAAATAAAATCTTTATTGGAACCAAGTGCACACATACTCCAAATCTGTAAACAAATATTTGGCTAACAATTGATTCTTCACAGCAGACAATGAAAAACACCCACTCCTGTTCCATTTCTAGAGGCTTGTTCGGCAACATGTACTACCATATGCCATAGAGTGCATTAACTTATGCAAGCTCTTCTTACTCTTACTGGACATCAGCAGTGAAATCACCACCATCTCTCTGGAGTATTTTTCTCCAACCAATTGATTTTTCAAGCCATTCCTTGAAGAATGGAATTCAATTGACCTCGGGGCTTTGGGCATTACTTTAGAAAATACTATTTCAACTATATTTTCATCCTTTCAGCTTCCAGAGCCATTCTCTATAAGATCTGGGTGGAACTCTCTAGAATTGATATTAGAGCTACTACTGAACCCACTGCAGCAACTTCCATTACAATTAGCTCAAGAAACAATTCACAATTCACCATCATGAAGCATTTTGAACCTCTGATTAAAATACAACTATCTGCACTGTTCTTTTTACAGTTAACGCACTACAGGAGAGAAATATAATCAACACCTAACACAGTGTGACAACCAGTCCCACAAAAAAAAGAAGCCTAACAAACGAAACTGAGATACTTACGGATCAAATTCATGAATGACACTCTCAAATCTTAGGACAGAGAACAGTCTAGTGGAGAAAGCTACAATACAAAAGAAAGGAAAATTAATGTGCAGTTATTACAAATAAAATAATTATTTTGCTGTTTCTGATACAGAAGCTTATTTATTTCTTCTTTACATTCAACTAGAAAGTGTTACAGCCATCAGATAAGCATCTAGTTCAGAGGCAGAAAACTTGAGGCCCAAGCATCCATAGCCCAACATGCAACTCAAGCCAGAAGAATGCAAGAATACTAGGCATATACCATGCAACCTTACTTCAGAGTCTTAAAAGCTTGAACTTACACAGCACAGCTGCCATTGACAGGATAAGAAGCTTGAGGAGGGTGTCTTGTTTTTCATACGACAAACGGAGGAATCCTAACTTGGTCATTTTGGCAAAGGCAACAAAAGGCAATACTTAAACACCTGGAAGGAAAACAGAAAAGACAGATGAACAAGGTGAACAAAAGCTGAGCTAAGCAAGTAATTCTTCAAGCACGCCAAATTAGATAATTACAAGCAAATGTGTTTCCTAGGCAGACTGCACAGTGGTCTAGGAGATAAACACCCTTTTCCCATCAGAGCCAACCTAAAAGGTCATCAGTGTAACCACTTACACCGATGACACTTCCACACAAAGACTTTCCTGTCTTAGCAACTTATCCAATACCATCATTCATGCCCTTAAACAGCCAAGTCCTCACCAACTGCTCTAATTTCTTTTACCTTCCCAATCATCACAGCTGCTTTCAAACGACACAAAATAAATCTACCAGCATATGTTTCTAAAATGTGTAAAGGCAGCCTGAATGAAGGTTTTCTTTTTAGTTCTATGCATATACACACTAAAGCGGACAATACATTGACAATGTTACCAAGACAGGCTTGGAAGACATAATTTTTTTAAAGGAAACAAAATACACATAACATTCTATTCATAACCACCACTTTCACAACAATCCTTAGATTGTATTTTCCTTGCCCAACAACTTGTAAAGGAAGACCAGTTATCATAAAAATCATCTTCTGAACAAAGACAGCCTATGCATTTCAAAAGGGCAGCATAACAGCACAAACTTAAACCAAGATTAATTAACTGGATGCAACTTTTTAAATACAGCAGACTCGCATGTCAATGGTTAAGACATGGTTGGCAAAAGAAGTATTTAGCCTGAGTAAGACACACATTAGGAAAATGAAATCAAAGGAGAATAAAAATGGATATTCCTAAAAAGGTTTTTGGGTGGTTAACAGGTGATTTGAAAAAGCCTAAAATTCTTAGGCAGCCTTCTACTTGCAGTTACATCTGAGTGGAAACATCAAGCACTGTAATTATTTTTCCCCTGAAGACTTTTTAAAAGTTACAGTCACAGAGTCTGAAATTTAAAAAGGGACACCCATGCAAAGGGAAAGGGACTACAACACTTCATACTTCTGCCATTTTCCACTGATAATCCCCACCTGCTCCAACAGCTTTCATCCTCCCAAATCATTTGGAAAACTAATAACTGAACTGCATAAAATGGGTAGTTGTGCCTCTGTGCCTGCTACACCAAGTGCCCTACGGGATTTCTAAATAGCAAACCCAGGCAGAACTATCTGGCTTAGCTGCTGGAGAAGAGAAAAGAAAGGGAATGAAAAGACGACAATCCTTTCACTAAAACATACCAACCATTACAAATGGTAAGTGCCCCTATAGCATTCTGTATTAACAAGGTAAAGAAGCCCCTGCAGCACAACTGGAAACTGATTAGCAGAAAATGCAAAACTTGACAAGTGTCAATATGCAAAGCCTCAGACAAAGTAACACTGCACTGCAGGGCACTCCACAAACATATTTTTGTGCTCCTTTTGACCCCAACTGTGCGAGGACACCAGAGAGTACTGTAACCGCAAGACACCAAAGAATACAGAAGTGGAAAATGCATGAGCTTCCAGCTTCTCTAGGGACAGCAGGGGGATCAGCATCACCCAGAAGACATGGCCCACTACGTCATCTTACATTTATATTAGATATGCCCTCTTTAGCAGCAGAACCCCACAGAACTGCCCTGTTTTTCAAAGTACTGTCTGAGACATATGATGCAGCCACCATGCAGAAAGTTAAGCTGGTCTGGTCTATGCCTGGATAGGTGACCTTCTGGGAAACCTATCTATTTCATTTTGAGTTCAAAGCTGGAAGAAAGGTAGGGACATAAATGTAAACAATACATCTAGTATGTCTGGAATGTCAGTGAACTGATTATGAAGCAAAGTATGCAACCATCCATCTAATCAAATATGAACCACCTCACTTCCCAGTTTTGAAGGGAGCTTTTGGTAAATTACAAAACTCTGTTCAACACAAGTAACTACAAGTAACTACCTTCATGTCTAAATAGAAAGCAATTTTACCTTTAAATGCGTTCTCAAAGCCCTCCCCTCAAGCCTACAAACAACACTGGACAAATAAACATTATAAATATGTTTTTACCCCCTTTGTTTTTATATTTGCATATTTTTCAATAAAAACACGCGTGTAACATTTGCTCACGTCCTGCGGCTCTCAAAACATCTGGCATTCATTCTACGCGGCTCCCACCGTTAAGCAAGTTCGGCCACCCCTGCCCTAGGTTACGGCAGAATGCTGAAGTGAGGCCGGGAACAGCATTCCTCCCAACGCCACACTCCCACGCCCTTCAGGCTTTCTGCAGACTCCCTGCAGGCAGAAAAGCAGAACTGCGAAGGCAAGGCTCTCCCCCCCCCCTCCCTCCCTGAGGGGCTATGTTTCTACGCGCACAGAGGTTTCCCTTTCGAGACAGAAGGCGGCGGAGGGGAACGTGATTTCTCTCTTTTCCCCCGGTGAAAGCGTGCAGGGATCTTCTCCCTGGCACAAGGGATCCTTCCCCGCAGGACTCCCCCACCACCGCTGCCTTTCCTCACTCCCCAGCCAGGCCTTTTCTCCCTTCAGGCCGCGACACCCACGTTAGAAACCGCCGACGCCCATAGACTCCGCTCGCCTGTCGGCGCCACCCCCCTCTTTTCCACCCCAGGCGCCGTTTGCCTCACCTGGGACTCGGGACTCGCTCTCCGCCCCGCTCCCTCAGCCATCCGCGCCACGCTCACCTACTCCTTACTGCAGCGCTGGCCCACCCCTCCGGCCGGAGCGGCGGCAACGCTATTGGTACAAACTTGCATCCATCATGCCCAAGGGCCCCGAGCGCCCTCTTTCCCCCTCAGATCATTGGGTGGAAGCCTTGTCTTTCAAGGGAGAGGAAGTTTGAGAGACGCGCTTCCACAGCCTTGGTTCCCGATTGGTGGGAAAGCACGCTGGACTAGGGGCGGGGTTGTCGTGCGCGAAGCGGGCAGTTCGGTTGAGAGGCGAGCAGTGACGTGTCTCTCTGGACCGGCGGGGGCGAACAGACATTGAGTAGTGGGTGTGGCCTCGCGTTGTCATGCGGTTTGGGAAAGGGGAGCGGCTGTGAATGGGCGCTTGGCGCGCGAGGATTGGCTGCGTGGCCCAAAGTGGGGGGGGGGGGGGGGGAGATGGCTATTTCCAATGTGCTCTTCGCAGGTTTTTATAGCAGGTCTACGTGCGAATAAGTGCAATAACGGGCAGTGGTTAGGTGTAGTCCCAAGTGCATTGAGATAACGGTATTCATGGTGCTTGCTCGTGAATTGCGCTTGCGGTGAATCGGTCTGACAAGTAAGTGCAATGACAGTTAATGGGGCTTACACGCCAGTAAGGCAGGATTTAAAGGAGGCGCTTGATGCCTTTTTAACAAGGCCAAACAGTATTGTTTCGATTTCTCAAAAATTGCAACCTTATGTCTGTGGCGGGTCAGACTGCAGCTGCCAAGAGCCACGTTGCACCGATGTTTCAGCCAGGCGGACTGCACAAGACTCGTGCTGGACCCAGTTATTGCGTCAGCGGTGTTCGGGTTTTTGGAAAGAGCAACGTTGCTGATTTACACCATCAGGATTTTTTTTTATCACACCGGCGCTTGGAGTTTTGTTCATCACACCACACGGGCTGTTTTCTCTTTGAGGAGGGAAGCGGTTGTGGCCCTAACCTTTTACTCGTCAGCAAACCACTCTATGGAAGCACTTGTTGGCTCTGTTGTAAGAAGAAAAATAATGTTACCAGGGCAGCCTAGCGAGGGAGAGGGAACAAAATTCCAGGGGGCCCAGTCAGCTGCTGGAGAGCCCCTGAAGACAGCGTCACGCTTATCCGGCTGAACGCCTTTCCGATTATTTGAATGCAGCTCTGGCTTCAGCCACTAGGGGCGCAAGGAAGTCCTCCTAGCCGCAGGAAAAGGCTCTATATTTACTGGCCGGACTCGCCTTTCTGAAAGGCTGAAGTAAACTTTTGTGACAAACCACGCTAAACCCATCAACCAAGCCAGCACTGGAGCAAGACAAGCCAGAATGGCTGATTCTGATGGCAGTAATTGCCAGCCTGCAATCTGCTAACGGAGTCGTCGTCTCCGGGAGTTTATCTTCCCTCTTCCTTTCTTTATACCAGATGATCCATAGTCTGCCAGCCAGATCTTGCAAAGTGATATTAGTGTATTGCATCCAGATAAAATAAACGTTTCCACACTTTGCCTTAATTCCACTACTTTCCTACACTTTTCTCATTCATTTCTCTCTTCCTTCACCTAATTTTTCTGTGCCCCCACCTTTATTTTAAAGCCTTGGTCTCAACTTTTTCTTGTCCCTATCTTGCTTGGCAACTTAGAATGTAGGTAATAGTAGCATAGTAGCAAACTTTTGTTAATATGAATTTGGGGGGGGGGGGTAATATTTCTCCATGATTAAACAAAGTAGTTCGAGGATGCTTCCCCCTTCCTCCACCCTTTACATGCATAGTAATTGAACATTGATTTGTTCAGTGGTTATATGAGAGAGAATTTTGAACTCCCAGTTCAGACACTGGATTGTTACGTTATTGTGTTGGTGGGAGAGATGATGTAATCCTTTTAATGGCAGCAAAATCGGTCCTACTGGTCCCAGTAGATCTCATCCATCACCACTACATAATCCAGACTGCACCTGCTTTTGTGCCAGGTAAAGTTACAAGGGAAAGTGAATTAGATTTCTTACTGATTTACATACAAAAGAATTATTATGATATGAAGTGTTTGTGAACTAGAGCCCACTTCATCAAGGTAAGAAGTGTATCCTATATTGGTAGACATTTATATGTGTAAATACTAAATAAGACATATGCCTGCAGAGGGCAATATTGAGAGGCACAGGCTGTACAAATGGAGTAAATGAGAGGACATTTTTGGCAGGCACAGCTTGTCTAGAAAGAGGGAGAAAAACTGTTCTTGCTTCTTCCGTACAATTATGATGGCTTCAATAGATACCAGCGGCCTGCCCGATTGCTGTGCTCACAATATTTCACAGTAGTTTGGATACTGAAAAATCAGCTCATCCATCTGTTTAAAGGATTGTCGCAATATTTGATGAAGCAAGAGCAGTAGCTACCTTACTTTAGTGAACTGTAGGCAAAATCAGATTTATAACAAACGTTATACGCAATCTTTCTCCCCCATGGGGACCCAAAGCTGCATTGTTCTCCTGTCCTCCATTTTTATCCTCACAACAACCCTGTGGAGGTCTGGCTGTGTGTCACCCGGCAACTTTCCATGGAGGATTGGGGATCTGAGCTTTAGAGATACATGACAAGTTGTTTAACTTGTTACATGTTGCCTGTTGTGAAGATGCTTTGGTTTGGGATGTTCCAGTTCCCTTCGTTTTTTGCACTGCAACTTCCATCAGCATTCTAGGGTTGGTGGCCAGTTTTCTAATATATAGCATTTTCTGACTAGTTATTCCTGCCACAGAGAGATCCTTAGCTTCCTTTGCAAATAGCATGGGAAGAGTCAAGATAACCCAGGCCAGGATATTCCCATGCCTTTCAGTTTTGGCCCTGGAACTCCCACAATCATCGTGAAGCTGGTGCCCATTTTTGAATCTCCTAGTTTCATTCTCTGGTGAGTTCTGCCTGCCACACATGCACAAACAGGCCAATTCTTTTATTACTGTAGTTTCATGATAATAGCAAGCCCAGGTGATTTGTTGATATTTGGTTTGGATCTGGGTAACTGGGGGGGGGGGGGGAGAATAGTGGCTCTCCGCAACCTTGAGCATAACTTGTTGATGTGGATATACACAAGCTTTACAACACACACAAAAATCCATAGATCTGGTGCACTGTCCCCACTGTCTCTGAAATCCACCCTGCGCAAACTACATGTGGCTCTGGAACCGGACAGAGCACATCTGGTCTGAGGAATAGGTGACAGAAAAAGAGAGTTGAACTTGTTTCATACTGTACAGAATCCAGAGGCGTTTGAGGAATCAGCTAGAGCAAAAAATTGTTGGACCACTGGAGGTGGGAGCGAACAGGGTAGCGTTGGCAATAAGTATATTGCGAGAGGCAACCCAGACAAAGAGAACAATCCACCATATTCTCCAGAGGGGTGCTAAGTTGTAAAGAATATGAAGGGCGCAATCAAACGCACCCATTTGCGACACAAGGACGATTCGCCGCCGGCTCAAAGTGGCGTGATCACACAAGTACATCTGGGAAGCATCCTGCAACCGGTGTCAAAGTGTCGCAAACCACTTTGAGCCGGTGGGGAATCAACTTATTTAGCTACCAGTGAAAAGGCAGTGTCAAATGGTTTGCGACGGCCCAGAACTGACCTTTCCTGGTGTGATCACGCCAGCGCAAACAAGTGGCATCGGGGAGCGGGCTTTTTTTTTTTCCCCTCCCATCCCGGTATGCGCATCATCGGATGATCCCAAGGGTGGACAGGCAAGTCATCAATCCCTTGTAGAAGCAGGTAAGCGCACTGAAAACGGCCAAAAAACCCCCACCAAATCGCCTGCGGCTGCGTGTGATCACGCAGCGGTGGTTCGCCCTCACAGGTCCATAAACCTGTGTGATCCTGCAAAAGCGGCGCAAATTGCGCCAGCACAAATTTGAGTCACTTCCCGTCTGGCTTATCTTGCTCATGTGGACAGGGCCGAAGAATACTTCCAGCTTCAGTCTCATCTTCGCATTTCTCATCTATTGACTTCTCCCCTCAACTGATTCGTTTGACCTTGAGACATAAATCTGGGAAGATCTGGGTGTCCCCTGGTCTATGAAGGGTTGTGTGAGTTTTGGGAGGGTGGGTTATGCTAATACAATTTAATCTTCAGTTTCTCTTCAGCGTCATTCTCTTTGGAGAGGATGTACTCTTTTTTCTCCACATGTAATGGTGCTGGTTTTGGCTGCTGAACATTTAGCCTTTATTCTATTCTAATCTTTTTTTCAGGCCTGGCCTAAAACCAAAAAGGGAGACAAACAGAGGAAAGGGGGTTGGGAAAGGTGCAGGGGGAGAACCTCCCCTCTTGGCCAAAGGTCACTTGGCCATCCTCTGGAGACTTCCTGTGTGGGCTTTGAGCTGACCCTTTCTCCAGAAACATGCAGGGTGGGCTATTTTCTTGACATATTTGTTTCTGCTGTTGATAATTATATTACGTATTTTTGCTTGGTCTTAACAATAAAGTTTGTCTGCATTTGTTTCTTTTTTAAAAATCCATAGATCTTTATTGGGAGGAAATGTGATAACAAACAGGGAAGAGAGGGGGAGCCGGGTAACAGAAAAATTATGGTAATTTGTTTGAGAAAAACAATTGCTCTGAGTACTAAAATTAAGAGGCTGAGTAGCCCTAACTAGCCTGAACTCATCAGAAGTTGGAAACTTCGCAGGGCTGGCCCTGGTTAGTACTTGGATAGGAAACCACCAACAAAGCCTAGGGTTACTATGCAGAGGCTGACCGTGGCAAACCACCTGTGTTAATCTCTTGCCTTGAAAATGGGGGGTCCATAACTTGGCTGGGACTTGCTGGCAATTTCCACCACCGCATTTAAAAAACTTTTCCAGGTGTACTTGTCTTTAAAGCAGCCAGTACGCAGAATGAGTTTCTTGAGTGAGAATACGCTTTTCCCTCCATGTAACGACCAATTCAAACTGATGCCGGAAATAGCTCTTTTTTACAACCACAGCCAGTCTGTGTCTTTGACACATTCCAAGCTGAAACCACTCCTTTATCAAAGGGAAACAATACTGTGATTGAACATCTGGAACTCTTCCTTGCTGTGAGTATGGAGTTTCAGTCTTAATCTGACCTTGCCAGGGCAGAACTTCTGCTCGTGCTAGGGCAACACCAGATGTTATGTACCTAACTATTGCGAAAACCAACCATAAATTTGGCTCCCCCAACACCAGCTTACCAACATCCTCATGTTACAAGGCTGTGCATGTCTTCTGCCCCATTCCCCAGTGCCCCATGAGGAAAGAACGATCATCATTCTACATTTTCATGGAGGGGGAAGCTAAGCATGCAATTACCTATTTCCAGCAAAAGCTGCATATTAGCGTTCCATCTAAGTTTGGTTCTTAAAAGCATAGGGACCTCCAGCAAGAGGAAAGAACCTCTTTAGGAACTGACTGGAAGTCAACATGCTTTGCCATATCTTAATTACAACCTGCTCCTACTCCTCTTTGCTTAGGCATGGCATTCCATAAACACCCTCTCCAGGTCATTAGTGGCAAGGAAGTTTGTCCTGCTGGCAAAGGAATTTGCTGCACTCTTCGTTTAAGAATACTGCAGCACCAGGCCTGCAGGCAATTTTGTTTTTCATTTTCAGCCTGGTGCGGTTCTGTGCCTCAGAGAATCCATGTGTCAGTAGAGGTTCCTTTCTGCCTCCTTTCCACCCTGACAGCTTCTCAGCTAGAAGACAGGTTAGAAAGAAAGCACAGCTTCGCAATGAAAAAGCAACTCCTTTACCGTTATCAGATAAGAGTGTGTGCATGTGGGTTTTTTTGTTCTCCAAACTAAAATCAGATTTGCTTCTGATAATTTCTAGTACAGACTCATCAAACCCAGTAGGGAGGGAGTTTGTGATACCCAGTCTGATCATATGCATTCTCAGAAGACAGTCCCAATGGGCTTAGTCCCAAGTAATTGCATGAGCTCACAGCCTTGAACATGAGGCTCAGTCAGACCACTGGTCAACTGGGCCCTGCTTTATCTACCATGTCTGAGCAGGTCTTTATCAGTCATGTGACCAGAAACCCACTTTTCTGAAGACACCAAGCACCTGAATTTGGGAACCTTCTGCATGCAAACCAGGTGCTCCATCTCCCCACCCTTAATCTGGAAAGAAGTTTCCTGAAAAAGTAGACTGTACTCAAGAAGGCGTGTACTCAAGAAGGAACTCCCTTGTTTCCTGGCAAGCTCGTAAGTCTTCTTCAGTTTTGTAACAGAAATGTAAATGTTGTAAAGGTAAAGGTTTCCCTTGCTCGAAAGCCAGTCGAATACGACTCAAGGGATGCGGTGCTCATCTCAGTTTCCAAGCCAAAGAGCCAGCGCTGTCCAAAGACATTTCTGTGGTCATGTGGCCAGCATGACTAGATGCTGAGGTGCACGGAACGCTGTTACTTTCCCACCGAAGCGGTACCTATTTATCTACTTGCAATTTCTTGCTTTCGAACTGCTAGGTTGGCAGGAGCTGGGACCAGAGACGGGAGCTCACTCCATCACGCGGCACTCAGGTCTCGAACTGCTGAACTACCGACCTTCCACTCTGCATTTCAGCTTCTTAACCACTTGAGCCACTGCAGCCCTCATTAAATGTTGTACTTGCCCGTTTAACAGCCAATACAAAACATCTGTAGCAAACTCATATTGTGTGTGTGGGGGGGGAAGATTAAGAAAACATAAAATGTAAAGAACATACTGATTGCCCCAAATGTCTTGATATTTTGTCAAAATTTTCCTTCAACAAAAAAAAATGTACAAGCTTTACAATATTTGCACTTGTAGAAAAATTATTTGCTGACAAAAATACTAAAAATTTAACATGGCAAACCGGCCAAAATTAAAAAAATTAATCACAGCTTAGAAGTCAAAACTATTCAAATTGTTCATTAGATATGACTGAAGATCGCATGCACTTATGATAGCGAGTTTGAGTTTAAATAATTATTCTTTCCTCTATTAATACAGTTATTAATAGAGGTGCAATTAGTCTAAGCGTTATCTTGTTACAGGTAATTCTGCAGTGAGATTAGTCTTAAATCAAAGCTGGCTACCAGACCCAGCCACAATCTGTGGATGTCTGTTGAGGCATCAGTTCCGTCAAACTCAAGAAGACCCACTTCCAAGCAGTTTGAGTGCACCTGTAGCTTTTGGTTCCCAGGCAGTCTGCTTAAAAAGAAATATCAGTTCATCTACCAGGACAATTCCCTCCCCTCCCCCAGCAGTCAAATCTGTTTCTTGATTGAGTCATAAAAGTACTTCAAGTTGCTTTTTCCCCATTTTCATTTAATATTTCAGTGTGAAAATACTAGAGAGAAAAAATTATCTGTAGACTGACCTCTGTTCTGCCAAAAAAAAAAAAAAAAACCAACCCCAAAGGGCTTTTTAAAAAAATCGTTTCCGGCCCTACAGAAGTCCGACATGCATGAGGAACACTGTCTAAAATCAGGATTAACTGTGCTCCCTTTGTGCATACACAGTTACATATGTACACACAGACAGACAGACACACAAAGAGCACCTATCTGCAGCCGGCCGGCAAGTAATGCCAGCCACAGCTACAACCACACAGGAGCACTTCAGCTTATGTCATTCTGGCTTGGCTGGGGCGACAACTGCTGAGCGGATTCGTGAATCTGAGTTGGAGGCTTTCTAAGCACAACTCGGACAAAGCCTTTTTTTACCTACAAAGGCAGATCCACCATATCTTGGCCTAGCAAGATAATGACCCCTTCGAAACCTTGTGCACAAACTCCATAGAAGCTCTTTCATTCCCCCCCCCCCCGCCACAGACATCATTTGGTGTCTGTTTTCTCCCCAATTGCCAACAAAATGCATAAAGACACTAATTTTTAGAAGCAATCACTGGCTTCGAGACCAAACATTATATTGCAAATCTTACTACCCCCAACCACAGAGATGACATGCTTCCTGACCTTACCCGTATGCTTTTTGGGTTTCCCTTTGAATGCTCAGAAGATGCTTTTCCAAAAAGCAATAAAGATGTGGATTTTTTAAAAAAATCCACACATTCTGCTGTTAAGGTCAGGAATCTGTTTCATCCTTCAGAAGTGCATCGTTTCTCCCTAAAAACAAATGTTAGCGGCACCAGTCCATGTCCTTGAAGAAGATACCACCAAAGTTTGTCAGTCGACACTGTTGGATATCAACGATGGGTGGGGAGTCCCGCCCAAGTCCACCTCATAATCTTGCGCCTGCAGTTAACATGATCCGTTCTCTTCTCTCGTTTTAGCACAACAGCGATTACAAAATCCTGACCTGAGTTATATAATATACAAAGAACTATGATCATCAAGAAACCCAACACTTGTAGTACAGTTCACTGTAAAGACCCCATCAGCATCACAAAGCTACAACAAAAATATGCATTACAAAATCCATTCGTCCGGGGGGGGGGGGGATGGCACTGAGGGAAAGGTGGGGTGGGCGGGGGAGAGAAGAGTATACAAAAAACCGTACAGGCACAGGTCCGTGACACGCTACAAAACAAGCAAAGAACCTGGCTTTTTAAAAAACTCACAAAGGTGTTTAAAAACCCAGAATCTTCTCCGGCTCCCTTTCTTCCCTCCCTCCAAATGATATTTGTATCCACACACGCAGTGCGACATAAAACCTGTGCCCAATTGGAGCTTAAGATGATAAAGTGTGTGCAGGGGAAAACACACACACAAGCCCCTTTGGCAGAACAGTTACTGCCCTTCCCTGGATCACAGGTGCATGTGTACAGCAGCTGGGAATGGCGCTCTCCCTGCCTCCCCGCTTTGGTTAGGGTTCAGTGCACTAAAGCTGCCTTCTGCCTAGCTGGTGACGGGTGCGGCGAGGGCAGCCGGTCAGCGGACGAAGAGCTGCTCAGGGTGGACTGAAGGTAGACCGTCTTGTGAAAGAGTCTGTTGCTTAGGAAGACCACCAAGGAAAAGAGGCGCAACTGGAAGTGGCTGGAATGCAAGAACAGACAGCAATCAGCTCTCACTCAAAGACCTCTGGACTGCGAGGCACATGCGTTTTGCGCCCCTGTGACCCGAATTCTGCTCTGCTTAGCTGTCCCCCATCAGAACAGTTGGCAGCCTGCAAGCAAGATGTGCTACAACAGCCACACATTTACTGCAGTATAAGTTTTTGGCAGGAAAATTACCTTATTCTTTAGGGAAACGCTTCCTCTGGTGGCCAATTCCCTGCCTGCACAACATTTGCTTAAGTCACATAAAAAGAAACCTTCTCCGCAACCTCCATTTGTGCTTGCTGGGGAGTCGTGGCTCTGCCTTCAGCTAATCTAAGCAGGAAACCAGTGCTGAACATGTACACTGTGAGAATTCTGAAGGAAGAATGCACATGCACACAAAGTGGCAATCAAGGTCAGTATTGTCTATCCAGACTCACAGGGACTGTCCAGGGTTTCAGGCGGAGGCCTTTCCTATCACCCACTACCTGATCCTTAACTAGAGATGCCAGCGATTGAACCTGGAACCTTCTGTTATGTCACGAAGATGTTCTACCACTCAGCCACGGCCCCTGCTTGGGCCCTCACTGGTCATCTAGTATAGTTTTATCCCACCCTTCCTCCAAGGAGCTGAAGGCAGTACATGTGGTTCTCTCATCCTCATTTTAGCTTCACAACCACCTTGCGAGGGAGATGAGACTAAAAGCAAGAGAGACTGGCCAAAGTTCATCCAGAAAATGGAAGAGCAACAATCTGAGGGAGGGGCTGCAGCTCACTGGAAAAGCCTCTGCTTCATATGCAGAAGGTCCCAGGTTCAATCCCTGGCATCCCCAGTTGAAAAGACTAGGTAGGAGATGCTGTGAAAGACCTCCACCTGAGACCCTGGAGAGCTGTTGCCAGTCTGAGTAGACAAGACTGACCCTAATGGACGAATGGGCTGATTCAGTACATGGCAGCTTCATGTGTGTGAACCTACTCTCCCCCAGGTCCTAGCCCAGCTCTGACCATTACACTACACTGGCTAACTCAGTTTGACTCATGACTCCGTTCCAAGTCAAAAAGCAAGAACACTCTGAGAGCCCTTCAATCCAAGCAGATTTTGTTGACTTCGTCATCAAGTCAGGGTACACAGAGTGAGCTAGCTCATTTCAGTATATGGAAAAACCAGCAAGAAAGATGGCCAGGAGTGAACTGGCTCCTTGGTGATCCCATCCCCATTCAGACTGATAAACCACTGATGGGTCCCTCCCCATCTACCAATCAATAATAACCCTGGGGCGGGTGAGCGGAGGTACATACTATGCTTTTCCTGGAGTCTTTGCTTCATTGGCGCTGATAATGAACAGAGGAAAAAGAATGGAGAACAGACAGCCACTGAAAAGAGAAAGGTGTGATCAGTTACAAGTCCCTTGGAAGGCGACACATTCCTGCAGCAGAAAATTTACAGGATTCTTTCTCGGGAGCTCTCTGTAAGCTTGAATGGTTCTAAGAACAGCTAGCTTTCCAGCAACTTTAGCACGAACCCAATTACACGTGGTGCAGTCAAGCAGAAGTGAGAATAAGGAGCTACTGCATTTTGCATACCTCGTTTTCTTGCTGTGTTCTGCTGCAGATTCAACAAAATCCCACCCTGAGGAATACATTCCTTCTTCTACCCCAGCTGCTTCACCAACGTCAGTGTCAGTACGTTACTAAAACTACTTAATTATCCAAGCAACATTAATTGCATAGATGGTGAAACTGTTGGCTGCAGGAGGAGTTATAACACTGACAACAACAGGATCAAAAATAAGCAGGTGCTCCCAGTTCACCAGTTACAGCGAATGCACGTGCAGGCTGCCTGTACACGCATATACCTGTTAGTAAGAAACAGCCAACATACATTCACTTTACGAATGAAACCAGGGACTGGTACCTGGATAAATCCCTTGAAAGTAACACGAGAGTTACTCCGCACACATACAAAAGGAAAATCAAGTATGCCCTGTACACAGATTGTATATACATTCACTAACTCGTGAACAGGGGTAGTGTCTATAGTGAAATCAAGAGTAACGCAGAGACACCAGTGTGAGGAAGAAATATGGATGATCCCCATCCAACATTCTGCCACTGGGACAGAGAAGCTTGTTTCCTAGATGGTCCACATAGTTTGCTGTCACGTGGAAGCTAGTCTATGCACTCTTCACCATGTAGGCTGCTGCACCAATAAATATCCATTGCATGAATCCCAGAATGTTGGCAGTACAAACTAGGTCCAAGGAACAGGCCAGGGCTTCAATCACAAAATGGCTGCTGTGGGAGCAAAGATGATCACAAAATGGCTGTCACATGGGGTCTCTACTCACAGCCAGACCAGGGGGGCACAGCTCTGATGCACCCACCCTAAATGAGCTCTGATAGTCTGTCAGTAGGAAATGACCAAAATCTTCCAGCTTTTTCCTATTCTGTTCAAGACTATTTTAATTTTACCCTTAGGAATGAAGCAACCTGGGTGCCAGGAAATACACTGGCTGGTACCACGCTGGGGGATGACTGAAAGGGACTAATCATTAGCCAGTCTCCTGTGGAAGACTCTGGGGCTCAGCCTTGAAGGCCTTTCCCTTTGGAAAACCTGTTACTCTTTCACTTCCTAACTTAGGTTTGACCTATCTATTGCCTAGCATTATAGAAATAGTATCTATTTCCTGGTGGTAGAATGGGGAAAATAGGATATGCCTGCCATTGTTCTCAAAATGATTTCCAGCATTTTCTTACCAATTCCCCTATTCCTGTTCTGCCTCTTATAGTCCTGCACTATCCACTGTTTCCTTCCAGTTATTTAAGAAGTTTACATTTGCCTGCTGCTCTAACATATAAGAGAGAGAAAGTGATAGGATGCCCTCAGTCACCTGATAATGTAAGACGACTGCATTGCAGTGAGAAAAGCCAGTGGTAAACCAAATCCGAAGTAATAGGGCCAGTTCCTTTCAATGTTGGATAATCGTTGATGCATTTCAATTCCTGACAAGAGAAAAGCCAACACAAAGTGCTCAGTGAAATAAACAGAAGTGTTTTATCTCACATTCTGAGGACTTTATGCAACATCCAAGATCCAGACTGGCAGATGCTTCTCGGGGGCCATCTTCAATCAGCAAAGCCAGACCAAAGTGATATGCGAAAGGATGGACAAGCTGTGTGCTGCAGAGGATGCCAGATTCCCCAGACTCATATCATGTTGTCTGGATCACATTTTCTCCAACAAAGAGTTAAAGGGAATTTCTAACACAACTTACTTGAATTTCACTACTTGGTTTCAATGTGCTGAACCCACCAGCTTACGTCCTGGTGTGAACTTAGTGTTCCTCCCAAACACTAAGTAATTTAATACTCATTGGATGCTTAACAAAATTTCCCTTGACCCGAAACATATATGGATGATAAGGAATGTATTTCCAAGCTCTCACTGATAACCAGTTAAGTCTCTCACAGCTGAGTGGGGCTTTGAACCTGGGTCAACCTAGTTTGTTAACTGCCGCTCCACAACCGGTGCTGTATTGCACAGTATCCTGCTATTCCTCCACGGAGCTCAAGATATTTTAGAGTCACAGAAAACTGTGTAGGGCTCTTTTTCTAGCACGAACTCCTTTGCATATTAGGCCACACACCCCTAATGTAGCCAATCCTCCAAGAGCTTACAGAGCTCTTCTTACAGGGGCTACTGTAAGCTCTTGGAGGATTGGCTACCTTAGGGGTGTGTCGCCTAATATGCAAAGGAGTTCCTGCTAGAAAAAGAGCCCTCTTTGTCAGTGTCACCCAGTGAGCTTCACAGGCAAGGAGAGAACTGAACCTGGCTTCTCTCAGTTCCATGGTGCACTATTAACACCTGTAAGCACAAACCACATCAAAGGGACAAGTCATGTGGAAAGCCAGTAAGACACAGAGAGGGAGAAAACAAACTTGACCCAATACCTGGAATCAAGAACCACGAGGGTAAGAAAGAAGCCTGATAAAGTGTATAATAATTACATGCAAAAATATATGCAATATGCAAAAATTATATGCAATTTCAGGTACAGATACACGTTACGAAGTTTTCCTTTTTTGGTCCTGTATCAACTTAGTGTTTGTTATTTCATTGTAATATCTAACACTGTAACATGCTTCTATCTCTACCTCACATTGTTTGACCTCCAGAAAAGGCTCACAAGGGGCAGAAACACATCAGGTCACTAGTACTGGCCCTTGTATTCAGGTCACTTGTACTTTATAACAAGGCCTTCATTGGGCCCGTATATGTTTTTAACTGTCTTTCCAATAAATACATGCATTTTTGCATATAATTATTATACACTAGGTTTTTAATATTGGCCTTTTAGCAGGCTTCTTTCTTACCCATGTGGAAAGCCCCCACAGCAGTACCTCATCTCTCTGGGAACGTCGAACCGTTTCACACAATTTACCTACTGCTGCTGCAGCACAGGAATGCGATCTCGCGAAAGCAGAAATCATGCTACGCCGATACCATGAGCCATTCTCCTCTACATTTCCCAATGAATTTTTGAGGACGTGTTTAAAAGAAAACCCACCTGTCTGGTCACACCCTGCAACAGTCCCCTGGCAGCAATGGAAGCGAAGAGAAGTGCTCACCTTTGTTAAACCAGCGGTACTCAAAACAGTACAGCGAATACAGCAGCGACATGTGAAGTAGGCTGACCAGCTGGCCAATGATATCGATGGGAAACAGGCTTACAATCATCCCCTGTGAAGGAGAAGAAGACACGGACTTCAGGTTTCCTTTTTTCCCCCCCTCCTTTGCAAAAAGCAAATTCCTTCATATCACAGCAGATGCACAATCCATTAGCCGTCATCACCGTCCCCAGAAGAAGCCTTTAGTTTTCCCCCACACTAAAGCTAAAGAAGCCTTTAGTTGTCCCCCACACACCCAGTCCAGCCACCAGGATACTAAAGCTGAATCATGGTAAGTTCCTAGACACTATTCATGCCCATAACTCAGACATACTTGTAAACACTTGGAGCAGTGAGATTTGCCTGATGCAGCTCCCAGGGGCACAGCTGTGACTTGCACTCAACAACGCTTCCTAGTTTTGCCCATGTTCATGGGCACTGACAGGCTCATATTTTGGGCTGGGGAAGAACCATCAACTAGAACATATGGGCTGCTAGCAGCTTGGCAGGATGAGAAAAGAGGACAGAGAGAGGCTTGACTCACTCCTGGAGTCATCTGGTCATATTTTCTCTGGTCGAGACAAATGTTCCCTCTAAACTGTGGGGTCTTGTGAGTAAAAATTCCACTTTGTGAGCTCCTGGCATTAAAGCTGTGAGCGAGTGATTTGGCTGTTGCATAAATGAGTTTGCTCTGGAGCCATCCTTCCTATGCCAAGACAAAAATGTGTGAGCCAGAGGCTCAAAACTGTGAGCTAGCTCACACTAACTCAGCTTAGAGGGAACACTGGTCGAGACACTCCCAGTCAGAATGTGGTGGGTTGATATCGGAAGGTGTCCCAGATGCAAGCCCTCCCAGGAAGAAGGAAGACCTAGGGGACCTGCTGGTCCCATCTGACGCTGAGTGCATGTTCCCTGGTGCAGGTCTTGTCTGCTCTTACCTGGATAAGGAAAAGAGCTTGCAGCAGAAGGTTAAACAGCATGTCAGCAATGATTTTACTAACACTGGGGAACGGCTGAGGCTTCCTCCCTGACACCTCAAATGCTAGATCAGCAATGTCCTGAAACACAAACAAAACATTTTAGCAGAACAAAATTCCTTTTTTAAAAAGTCAGTAATGTCCACAGCTGTTCTGCAGCTCAGCACAGTGGATATTGCTTTCAAGATTCTGCTGTTTCCGTCTCAAAGCTGGAGACCCCTTTCAATGTCAAAAGCTTATACTAAAGATAGCCAAAGAATGCTGCATGACTTGGGCATCATTATCCCCCCCCACCCCAGCCCAACACTTCAGGCAATTGAACAAAGCATGACTTAATATTTACACAGAAAACCTGCGACACTGCCACATCAGTCAAAAAGCCTTTTCCACCCAGGAAATCATCCTAAGAAAAGTGCAAAGATATGTGCAAAGAAAAAGTGCTTCCTTTCTAGGCACCTGTTAAGCATGCAGCCCTTCAGATACTGTACTAGTGCTTGTAGACACAAGCATATCTTGGAAAAAATTACCCATGAACTATAACTTCCTGAATATTCAGTATCATTGCTTCATGTTTAGCTCTACGATGCTAAGGGCTTGAAACACGTTCTTTTAAGAGACAACAAAGCCAGGTGGTGCCAACTCTAACCAACCTCCCTGTCCACAAGTCACACCAAGGCCCAGGGGCGTAGGGTTTTGGAAATCCGGGGGGGGGGGGGGGCGCTCCTGGGACGATGTTCCCCCCCCCCCGGGAAACCGCCCGCCTCCCCGGGCCCTTCCGAGGCCCGCCAGCCGCTGCTGCCGGTGCCTCCCCCCCCCGCCACCCCTTCCCTCTCCAGCAGCGGCCGCGGGCCTCGGAAGGACCCAGAGAGGTGCGGCAGCAGGCGCTCCGTTTTCCCGGGGGTGGCTGAGCCCCCCCCCCGGGAAATTTCGGGGGTGGCTCCAGCCCTCGAGCCCCCCCGTACTCTACGCCTATGCCAAGGCCCCTTGGGAGATTGCAGGTTGCTTATTGTTGGATTGGTAAGCAATTGCTGCCACACTGATTATGGCCTCTTTACATACAAAGATAAACAACATCGTAGCATAATCTCCATATCAGGCTGTGCCTGCAGGGCAGTCCCATCACAAACCCCAACCTTGGGTTTTTTTCCTAATATACTGTTTCCTCCCATCCTCAGGCAGCTGTTTGTGAGCCTTGCATACCTGTACAGTGATGCAATATATAACACAGAGAGAGACTTCTTCCTCTCAACACACCTACTCTAGTTGCTTCTATCTTGGGAACAGATTCAGAGCATCCCCTCTCCTCCCCAGATTCAAGCAAAACCCAATGTGCCTCTGTTTGCAAACTGCCAAATTTACAGAGCTATGCAAAACTTGCCCCCTCCGGGAACAGTGGTAGGGCGTGTAAGGAGCAAAAACCCAACAACAAAATAGTGGCTGTGTTCAAATAACGGTAAGAACAAGATCGAAAGGCAGCCTTTGTTAGGGAAAGATTCTAGTGTAAACTGCCATGTACATAATAAAGTATTTTCTTTCTAAATCATCTTATGGTAGATGAAGAAGGCAGAATAAGGACTGCCATGCAAGCAAATGGCAAGCAGTTCTAAGAGAGACCACTGTAAAATCATTCCTTGTTTTGTGAGGTTCTTTTTTCAGAACTTTTAAAAAGGTGGCACACTGGGACAGGAGACAACATTTGGCGCTGACTGCACAGCTGGGGGTGGGGGGGATGAAACCACACAAGAACTGGCTGATTTGTACAAGCCCTTAGCGGGACACCATCAACACACAAAACAATGTGTTTCATTTAACTATCACAGCTGCTAAGCCGGGCTTTTGTTACCAACCGTGGGAAGGTGCAGCACCTTTTCGGCGAGATCACCTACCTGAAACCAGATGGCATTGACAACTTTACTGAGCACAAAGAGAGGAAGGACCCAAAGAGCACTGAAGATGGAGGTGAGGATAAACTCCAACCAAGACCAAACATCACCATGTAATGAAGGGTCGCCTTTCAAACAGAGACAAAGCACCCAAATCAATATGCACACAGGGTTAGAGACATCTTGGGCATTAAAAGATGCCCCCCCCACACACTTTGCAGCTGATTACCCCCTGAAAATCTTATCTCCTGGCATCAGTACAATCTGTTAAAGCAGACAGGGCTGTATTTATACCTTCCCTTCCTTAAAGAGCCGAGCCTCATGCAGCTCATTTACTAGCTTACAAAAATATCCTAGCAGATGTACTTCCATTTTGTCTAATGCTATGAGAATATGCCTTCCACATTTCTACCAACATGTTTATTTGTGGCGTGGTTCAAAGACACAGGCAAGATGTTTCTGAGCAAGGATCAGAAAAGCTGCTTCCTGTTCCATCTTAGTCTGTTTTTTGCCATCAAGTCACGGCTGACTTACGACAACCCTGTAGAGTTCTCACGGCAAGAGATGTACCGAGGTGGTGTGCCATCGCCCGCCTCTGCATAGAGAGCCTGGAATTCCTTGGTGGTCTCCAGTGTTCCCTCTAAGCTGAGTTACTCTGAGCTAGCTCAGTTTTTTAGCCTCCAGCTCACACATTTTTGTCTTTGCTCAGGAAGGATGGGCTCCAGAGCAAACTAATTTATGCAACAGCCAAATCATTTGCTCACAACTTAATGCCAGTAGCTCCCAAAGCAGAATTTTTGCTCACAAGACTCCACAGCTTAGAGGGAGCATTGGTGGTCTCCCATCCAAAAAATCACCAGGGCCAACCCTGTTTAACTTCTGAGATCTGACGAGATCAGGCTATTCAGGTCAGGACTCTGTCTATACTAGGTCCCCTAAATTGCAGCCTTATGCATGCTCACTAGGAAATATGCCCCGAGGTACTCACTGGGACTCATTTCCAAGTACATTTGCTTAGGACTGGGAAGGTGGTGTCAGGATTTATTTTCCAAAGATTACAGGATGGAAGGAGAAAGCATTTTACCATGTAGAGTACAGGTGAAAAGGCGCCTCACCTAGGGCTGAAGTAATGCTCTGATCAAACATTATCAAAGCTGCAGGTTTTGGCTCTCAGGAATTGAGAGCACCTTGGGAAAACAACAGGATTTTCCTTAGGGTTTTGCTTGTCTGTTTCTTGAGTGTGTGCAAAAACAGGGGAAATCAAAGCCAAGGAGAAAGGAATTTATCTAGAACTCTATTCTATAGAGTTCAGTGTAGCCAGAAACAAACAGCAGTTCCATTTATGAACAGCCCAGAGGAATGATTATACATCCGTGTATCTTGAAATATTTCCTCCCGTGAGAAACAGATGAAACCAGTTATGCTTCAGTACAATGCACAAACACATTACTAACAGATAGCATCCTTCAGCACAAAGAAACAGACCATCAGATTCTGAGAGGGAAGCACTGAGAATGTAAAAGATCTGAGATACAAAGAACAACTTTAGACACAACTTTAGACATCTTTTCCCCCTTTGAATGGCAGTCCCCCATGCCACTCTACAAATGCTTCTGAAACCTCTTTCATTTTCTCAAGAAGTTTGTCATAAAGCACAAAAGGGGTGCTGTTTGAGAAACAGAAGCGTAAAGTTCCCACTAATGGGCTTTCCACTAATTAGCGGCCCACATACACTCAGTGACTGATGACCGAGACCCAAGGAATTCACTGATTTAAAAAGAGAGTAGCAATTAAACATTTGAAGTCAAAGATTTGCACTTACCAATGATGTGTGCTGTCGCTGACTGAAGGACAGGTATAAAGACCCGGTAGAACAAAAGAAGACTAAGCTAGAGGAAGAAATGAAGAAAATAGTCACTACACAGACTTTGCTAAAAGCAGCATGACGGAGTAAACACATTAACTTGTCCATAATCCTGAGATGTAGGGGAAGATCTGCACATTTGCTTGAAGCTGATCTATTCTACAGCTTCTTCCAGGCATGGTGTTCTCCACCACGCAGAAATGCATCAGTGGAGAATTCAGTTTCCAGCAAATGCACAGAAAGATGGTACTGCTATGCACTTCACAAAAAAAGGGACTAGAAAATAGCTCCTCACTTGTTCAGCTGCATGTACGTGGCCATAACATGAGTGAGGTGGTGGAGGGTGCAAGAAACATTGGAATGCTATAAACATATGTAAACCTACGCTAAATTATGACCAAAAAAAACCAACTTCAGCCCACTCTCACAACCTTGGAAGTAGAGTTGCAACTCCAACTTGGGTAATACCTGGAGGTCTTGGGGATAGAACAGGGGGATGGGCAGAGTATGGGGAGGGTAATCCAATTTCAGTCCACTCTCAGTGCACTTTCCAACTGGATTTTTACTGTGTGAACTGGCAAAATCCAGTTGGAAAGTGCACTGAAAGTAGATTATTTAGCAGGTGTGACCGCAGCCAGTATATCTCAGCTTCCAAGAGGCCTTTCCCCTTACTCTTCAAAATGCTAAGATCTAGGCCCTGGGAAATCCAAACCCTGTGCTCAGTCCCTCTGTGTTTTGCCCGCACCCCAGTCGCTGCTGCAGTGTTTACAGGGCTGAAGCATTTGGAGGGGAAAAGAGAGCGATGGGGACACAGGGGAACTGCACAGCTAGAGGGACAATCACAGCAAGGAAGAGCTTACAACACTGGGCTAACTCTCTGTACCTCGACCCTGTTCTACGACATCTAATTTACATTATCCACACATTTTAAAGCTCTACGATGCAAATGCAAACATTGGAGCTAGAAAGCCTACTTTGTACTTTTAAAATATAAGCCAAGATGTCTGTCTGAACCGGAAGTGCGAAGCTCCATGCTGCATACTTTGAGCCTCACCCACAGTAGCAAAGAACTGTAAGTATTCATTTGAATATTTAATACAGGCCTTGTGTGTATTTTGTATTGAAATATTCAACACAAGAGCACTAGAAGCAGAGAGTTTGGAAACTCTGCGTACAGCCAAAATACATAATTGAACAGTCTCTTTTCAGCACTTCAACGCTATTTTATCACCAGTCAGGACAGATTTGATATGGAAAATGAAATTACTCAATGAATTATCAAGAGAGAAACATCAATTAGACCCACCACAACAAGTGAGAATACAGAGCTAAAGCACTACTGAGTTCTGCAACAAGCCTTTGGAGGCTGTTTCTAGACTGGGGAGTACTGAAGTACTGGCGTTGATGCTCAGAGATAAGAGGCTTTATCTATTAAGGCAACTGCAAAATATTGAAGTCTAGGCACTCTAGAGGTTCAACAGCCTTTTGTGGGTTGGGTCAACCGGTTGCTGCCGATGACTGCTGGCTGTTAATTAGTATAAAATACTTCATTTGATTTCAAGTCAAAAACAGCATATAAAAGAAAGGATATCTGACCTGGGATAGCAATACATTGGTGGCTAACAGGACTCTGGCTGTTCAAAGATATATTTTAACAACTGCTTCTTTTAGGCAAGACTAGGAGACTGAAAGTTAAGCTAGTATGTATCTTCAATTTGCAATATTGTATAAACAAGCAGTGTGAGTAAACTAGCATTCAGGCACTGAAGCAATGCATTTGCTTCAAATGATACCCTGATCTCCCCCCCCCCCCCCAAAAAAAAACAAAGTTGCACAAACTTACCCAAAATACACCTCCATTCCATGCACAACACTGAAATATTCGGCTTACTATCCGGGGTTCACTGGAAGGCAATAAAGGAAAATGGGTGAGCCTACACAGAACTAAAATGTATGAAAAAACCATTTTTCGTGTCAAATGCTGCAGCACTGCTGGAGCTAAATGGGTACTGGCACCAGTCAGTCCCTTGGCCCTCTCTCATTCAGCTATTAGTTGTTCACTATTGGTGGTGGCTCCCAAAAGCCTGGTGGAAGAGCTCCACCAGGAACTGTAAAAGGTCCCATAAGGTCCTGATCTCCTCCAGGAGCTCATTCCACCAGGACAGGGCCACCACTGAGAAAGCCCTGGTCCTGGTTATCAACAGCCTAGCCTCCTTAAGACCCGGGAGGGCCAGTCGGTTCTGAACCTGGGTTTCTCAGATCTTCGTCCACTATAACCACATTGGATATGCCATTCTGATTTTCATTTATCCCTAATGTACCTGTTAAAAACCTCTTTTGGTGTTACCACAGCTCCCACTCTAGTTGGGAAATAACTCTCATGTTCGTAAACAAAACACGTTTTTACAGAAGAACCCAGTCAACTCCCCAACCTCCCTCAGTTCTTTACTCACTTCTCCTGCTTCTTCTCCTCGCTCTGTGCTCTTCGCTGGGCAAGGATGCTGCTCGCTCTTCTTTTCCGTTGCTCTTCCCTTTTCTGCTGGATTCGAGCATCGAGCTTGGAGATTGTGCAAATCCCCCATATGGAATCCTTAATTCCCTGCACGCACAAAAAAGCACCAGGCCTACATTCAGTGTGCCGGATGGGATTGTGAAATGAAAGTGAATGAGAGACATTTCTGTACCTTACCAGGTATCAGTAAGTATATCAGTAACTGACCCGAAGACACAGAATGTGATTAAATCACAGTGGGGCTAGCATAACTGGAATTTGCACCACTATGGAATCCAAACACTAAGTTCTCTGACAAGAAAATCAAAATTTTGAACCGAAAGCTACATTTTACAACGTGCACCCCTTGTCTTAATTATGCAAACATAAGCAACACGGTTTATGAAGTGTTATAGTATAATAGTTAAGTTACAATCGTTGGAATTGACAAATATGTATACACGACACCACAGCTCTGTGCCCAACAAAGAGAAATCCTTCTCAGCGCTTGCTGGCTCCTGGAAATGCACAAAGTACACGTATTGAAAACTTACCTTCAAAACCTAGAGGGACAGAAATATTCATGTAAAAGAGAATTTAAAAATGGGGAGGAGCGCTGAAAAATCTCCTATGCAATATTTTCTCTCTTTCAGCAAGAAAAGCCTTGCCTTAAACGTCACGTCCTTCATTCCTAATGCATAGCATGAAAATGTCTGAGTCGAAAAAGTGGGAGAGTTAGGAGAGCACCGGGGGGGGGGGGGAGGATCTCCTATACTGTGGACATTAAAAAACACCTTTTTTTGGCAGTCCACTGACCGAGAAAGCACAAAATGAACATCAGAAAAGCAATCAGTCTCTTCCTTTGGCATCATGTAATTCCTTCTAACCTTGGTGTAATCCAACACCTTCCCAGTAGCCAGACTAATCGCCTTCTCATTTTTCCTGTGTGGCGAACAAGGACTGTATGGTCTACCACAAAACTAAGGCTCAGTCTCTTTACTGCTTCATCTAATTCAAGCTGATAGGCATCAACAGCACATGGCTCACAAGAAAGCAGTAATACATTTTATGTTTTGAAGACTGTGCCAATATTCAGCAGCGACGAGTAAGAATTCAAGCAATCAAGCCAGGAAACTGTTTGTTTAGGTGGCCTATGGCTAGCATAGGCTGTATGTGGTTGGGTGGACCAGTAACTTCTACAGACTTATTTCTAAAGCTAAGGAAGAGATGCACTGACAAAAATACTACTACTATTTATTACTTCTGACAGCAGCCTGCCTAGTGTTCCTCAAAAAATAGAACTGAGAATCCAACACAGGCCCAAAAGGGATTCACAATCTAACAGCCTCGACATGTTTACTCAGTAGTGAAACCGATCTAATTCATTGAGATCTGTTTCCCATGCAAGTATGGATATTATTACCATCCCAAAGAAGACAAAAGAGGAAGCAGCCAAAGCAAAAGTAGAAGAGAGGTTCAAAGTACGCTCTAAAGAGATGCAGCTGAAGGGTCCATGGCCAATCCCCTCATCTATTACTCTGAAGCAACAACAGGAGGTTGCAATTTAGACTGAGCAGCACTGCTGGCAAGGGGGTTATCCCTTACATAAGCAAACAGATGGAATTCCTATACATGGGGTTAAGAGTGGAGGAAAGGTAAAAAGGAAAGTGAAGTACTCCACTTTAGATATCAAGAGTCATACTTGCAGGATGAGACCCATGCTTGCATTTTAGGAGAATGAGAAGGGACCAGTTCATTTAATGAAAACCGGACTGTAGGGATAAGGGGAAAAGAGGCTTCAGGAACATGCACTACACAAATGGAAGGAACTGAAGTGTAAGCTCACAGACAACTTCCCAGAACAGGACTCCAGGGAGATTTGCACTGGGAAGGATTTTGCTTCACGCCAATTGCCCCTAATCAAACCTGTCCACTGCCTCCCACAGAAGCCATCAGTCCCTCTTTTGCCTTGGCTGCTATTGCAAAAGTTTGCCTGAAACTTTCAAATACCCTCACCCACAGATTTCAAAACCCAACATGTAATACTGAAAGTCTTAAGAGTTCTGTTTTCAGCCCACATATATTCTTTGCCACCTTTTGTTATTTGGGGGGTGGCAGAAGACTTACCCTAACGACATCATTCAGGAAGATCTTGACACTATCTGCCATCTCTACTCCAGCATCGCCTCCAAATCCAAAACCATCAACTACAGGGTGAAGGGAAGAAGTGAACCCCAACCTCTCTCATGGTGAAGAGATGGGAAATTGGTGGAGTCTGAGAGAAGGAAGGGACGAAAATGCAGGTTAACCTTACAGAAGCAATAATACACATTTGTATACTGGCAATACTTTGGACCACTTAAATTGACACAGGGGAGGGTGGCCTGGATTGCAAGTGTGGCTTTAATATCCCTAAACATCTCCTTCTCACACAGATATACCAAACTAGAGCCAATCATTCTGGTCCTCCATACTCTAATCTCTGTATTTTCTTTCTACTCCATTCCTCTTAAAAACAGTGAGTATATTTATCTAAACCTTTTTAAACCTTGTATTCTCAGTTAAAGCCTCATGAGACAGCTATGTGTGAATTATCCATTTCAGACGATTTGATCTGAATGTGGAATCTGCAGGGGGGGGGGGGCTGAAAGCTCAGTCACAAGGTCTGAAACTCAGTCTTTCCTGCACCTTTGTTGTGACACATCTCTCTCTGATTGAAATCACAGTTGTTGCATCAACCAAAGCAAAGCCTTGCAGATGTGTCCATATCCCTGCGTAGCACACCAGTGACTGAACTCAGACTGGAAATGTATTTCCTGGCAATGCAAAAGAAAAGTGAAGCAATGATGCACAAATGATATGAAAAAGTGGAGCTGACCAAGGGGGAAAACTTCTGCAGAGAATGAAACAGTCTGTGATTATTTAACTGGACATAAAAGTATAAGGTATTTCATAGCAAAGATAACATATTGGTGAGTGCCTATGAACTTTGAAAACAATGCGAGGGTCCAATTAGAATATGCTTGGTGCAGCTACTGTTGTACAAAAAAGTGAAAGTGGCATGCAATGTACAGGGTACCATAAAATCCAACAATCAAAGAAAGTGAAAGCAGCATGCAATGCAGAGGGGAATTTCTGTTCCAGTGTGGGTTTGGTAAAACAATGGAGGGAAAAGCCAATGCAGAATCGCTCAGTGGTTCAAGACTTGAAACAGGTTTGTGTTGAACTTAGGACAGAGGAGACCCACGTTCAAATAAAATCACTAGATGACCTCAGGCAGTTCCTCTCTCCCACCATAACCTACCTGGCAAGATTGTGGTGAGGACAAAAAAAGAAAAGGGCTGAACCATGTATGCTACCCAGATCTCTTTGGGAGAAGGACAAGATAGAAATGTAACAGTCAGAAAGTAGGTCACCATTCCTGTGCGTCACACCTTTTTATTCAAAATAGACTGAATACGATCGCTAGTGAATAAATGGTTCCTTTTAGCAGTTTGGCAACCAGAAAATGGAAAAAAGACTCAAACTGAAAGAGAAAATAGATCTCTGACTCATCTTGAATGTTAAATATCACACTATCCATAACCTTACACTGTTGTGTATTATTAATAAATATCTGCGTACGATCTTTCATTTTCAGTAGTAGGCAAAGGTCCTTAGTAAACTTAAAATGCAAGACCATGAAACCATGTTCCACTAATGTCAGGACCGCACACATTCCATGGTTGGTTTCCATAGTGGAATTCCTCCCCCCCCCCCCCCCCCCGCTTTCATTTACTCAATGCTAGTTTCGACCTGTTAAGCTACTAATGGTGCAGAAAAGGAACCATTAGATGCAGGTCTGTTGACTCCCTTAGGGCACGGCTGTACTAGTATACATTTAAATCAGCTTTATATCCAGGTAGCTGACTACTCCCATTCAAAGAAGCCATGAGAATTATGGCTTTGCAAAGGAGAAAAGGTCAAGGACATCAAAGTGCTATTGTTTTCTCACAATATTGTCATGCCTCTCTGAAGAAAGGCTTGAATGTTAAACCAGATTCAAAGTAGTTTTTAAAAGTGGCCTTACTGTCCCATGCTTACTCCCCAGCCATGCCATAAATTTCACTGAGAGTCATTCAGATTGGCCACACCTCCCAAGCCTTAACACCTAATTGCAAACTTAAACCCCTTCCAAACTCTGCCTCAGTTTGTTCACATCTCAGCAAAGGATAATGCTACTTACTCACCACGGCAAGGAGCTCTGAGAAGTAGATGACAAATGTGCCCATAAGTTCCCGGAAGGCCCCATTTACAAGCACCGACTATGCCCTAACAGAACCCTTTCCGTCTAAGTCAAGTGACAGTCCAGCTCCAGCATATGAAATGTTACCCAAGAACACCTTAAGAGATGGCAGCATAGACAAAACTCACTGACTCATCCTCTTCTCCCACTTGAGAACAGATTGTTTTGCTGATCTCATTATTCATTCATCTTCATTTTACCAACACAACAATAATAACGTTGTTCCTAGCAAGTTCACGAGTGCCGTAATGAAAATAATGTTCACAGCATAAACAAGTGATGATGAATGCTTCTAAAACATTAACTTAGCTCACCAAGGCCAAACTGCAACATGATAATACATACAAAAATGTTCATGAGGGCATTTTTATAAAGTGATTAGAGTGGTGTTGGAATGGAAACAGTCCAGGAGGGCACCATTATAATGGAGCAGAACTGATGTTCACTGCAATGATTATTCTAGGTATCACCCCGCTTTTACAGTACTGTTCTGCCTTGGTAAGATCACTATACCTTGCCTAGGCAGTTGTGGTTCGCATTTTCTACTAATTCTGTAATCCTAGTCCAGTAGCATTGCTCATTGGATGTCTTATGCTATAAAACTGCATTATTATTTTTTATCCGGTTATCCGCCTAGAGTCTCAGCAAAAAAAGGCAGGCTATAAACAAAGTATTCCTTTGCTTAATTTCTTTCACAGGATTTCTATCCCATCCTCTCCTGCAAGTGAGCTCAGAACGGGTTACACTGTACCAGAAGAACAATAAAACAATTGCATATCGATTCAATAAATACAATCCAATAGTACAATTTCCATGACATCCAATTTAAAACCCTAAAACCAAATGTAAGTCCAAATTTAAATTCAGGATGGCTCTTCCCATGTATTATCTAAACAGGCTTTACAATATTACACAAGATAGGTCAGTATTGGCTCAGGCTAGTCAGATCTGGTCAGATCTTGGAAGCTCAGCAGGGTTGCCCCTAGTACCTGGATGGGAGACTGACAAAGAAGTCCAGGGTAACTATGCAGAGGCAGGCAATGGCAAATCACCTCTGTTCATCACTTGCTTTGAAACCCCTACAGGGTCAACAGAAATCAGCTGTGGCTTGACAGCACTTTCCACTTCCAGGTCAGTATTATCACCAATATAGGAGAAAGACTGAGCAAACGACATGGCTTAAGAGAGAACTGGCAATGGGGATTTCCTGGTTCATGTCACTGTCTCGTAGACACTACGCTAACACTAATTTAACACAAACTCTCCTCAGAGGCCAACTCACATCTTTAAAAAAGGTAAAATAATCAATGATAATTTACATACTTCTGTTCCGTTTATTTCTGGGGCTAAGGTGTGGCTACTCCAAGATGAATCATGGAGCCAGGCCATTTGGGGAGGAAATAGTGTGCACTAAGGTTTGGTTCTCGCTGAGGAGAAAAACGTGCATCTAAGGTTGACCTGGATAGGCCAAGCTAGCCCAATCTTGTAAGATCTCAGAAGCTAAACAGGGTCAGAGTTGCAACACAGAGCCAAGGCAATGGCAAACCACCTCTGAACACTTCTTGCCTTGAAAACCCCAAGGGGTGGCCATAAATCAGCTGTGACTTGACAGGCAAAAAAAGGAACAATTAATCATTTCAGGCTCCAGGTAGGGTTCACACCGTGGAATACTCCCATGTGCAAAAAACCCTGTATTTCCTAGCAGCCCAAAGTGGTAGAACCAAGATACAGATTCATCCTTTCGGTGTCAACTAGATCAGAGAAAGACCAACTCAGAATTACAGCAATGGCTGAGAATCAGGAAGATCAATCCTTCAAGAGGGTTGGAGTAGCCATAAGCTCCAAGAAAAGGAGGACAGCCACAGTGGGGGGAACAGCTGGGTGCAGAAATGGGTGCAAGCACTCATACCATATACTCACCAAGATATGTGCCATAATGACCTTTTCCCCAAAAAAGGAAAAGTCCTTGTGGCATATTACCAACCAGAGCACAAGAGCTGCTGGACAGTTGGCCCCACATCCATCCCAACATTCATCTGGAGCCAAATGAACATGAACTGCAAACAATAACTTGTCTCTTGGTTCAGACCTCATCAAACCAACCTTCTCCTTCCACTCTCCTTTCCTGGTGTGTCACAACTTTTAATTTTTGAAAGCCTGGGGACAGGGCTCAAGTCTTATTTTCATTGACTCACAGCGCCTGGAAGCAGCATCATGAGCTGGGTTTTAATGGCTACAAGCCACTTCGGGAGACAACTTTTGTTTGTAAAGGTGGATTTGTGCACAGCAGAGCCAGGAAAAGGGATGGATTCAGCCAAGTGCTTGGGGAAAGGCCCTCCAAGGCAGGGAAGAAGTCAGATATGAGCATGGAAAGATGCAAGTCTCAGCAAAAGAGACATGACTTCTGGGGGAAGCTGGAGCACAGCAGCAAGCACATGAAGTTCATGCAGAAAATTTCAAATTCGACCTTTGGCATCTCCAGTTTAAAAAGACTTCAGGTAGCAGGTGTTCGGAAAAGCATTTCTTCATCCGAGACCCTATGGACCCCCACCAGTCCAATAATGCTAAAGCTAGACAGATCAATGGTGTGGCTCAGTATAAAGCAACTTTCCAAATTCATCAGAAGCAACACTGTCTGTATAACATAAATACATTGTGGTGCTAGCACAGCAACTACCAATGTTCATTAGGGGCCTGTAATATAAATGCTATGCAGCTATAATATCAACATCAACATATGAAGCTGCCTTACAATAGCATAACAGAGAATCTTTATATATTACGTTGATATACATTCATTATATATCAGGTGTTCGTTCATTAGCGGAAACACCACAAGCACAGCCCTGCCGGATCAGACCCATTTTGTCTGACTGCCCATTCACTGCATTGAAATATGAATCCCATATATTATGTGGCTCTAGGGCAGCTTCATATTCCCAGAAAGAGCAACAGGGGCTGTTAACAGACTGTATCCCACAGTGTCTCTATACAGTGATATTCTATGCTGCGCCTAGTTTACATCTGGGGTGGGGAAACTGAGTGTGTCTCCAGAGCAAACATCTAGATGGGAAAGACCAAGAGGCGGGAATCAGGACGGGCAGAGGAATCGCGGGGGGGAAAGGAGCTTGCAATTCGGAAAGAGGGGTGAGAAGAGACCCCAGAATACGGCGCGGGGGAGAAGGTGAGTGACTCTCCCCCAACACGGGCTTCTATACTTGCCGGCCCGGGGCCTTCGGAGTCCGTGGTGGCGGCGGAGCTGACCCAGGCGGTGACAGACGGGGGAGGACGACAGGCCACTCCAGCCACCAGGAAGCCAAGGGATTCTTGGGCGAAGGCGGCGGCGGCGGCACCGAAACACCGGCCAGGGAGCCACTGCGCACGCGCGCCCGACTTGCTCTACCTCCCTCAGGCATGCAAGGAGCCAGACGGCAAGGGGGGGGGGGGGAGACGCATGCGCCCTTCCGCGCTACTCCGAAGGAACAGAGCAAGCGCAATAAGGAGCCAGAAAGAGGTCGGGCTCTTTTGCGTACCCCCGCCCTCCCGAAAGAAGGAGGAGGGAAATGCAGTGTTGCCATGGAGACGCGTGCATTTAGCCGAGACTCAGGAAAACGTCAGGAGACGATTCCATTCAGAAATGTATAAAAAGGCATTTAAAATGTCGTTCCCGTTACAGAGAAAAGAATAAAATCCAGCACTAAATTTAGGCAAATCAGATATCAGAATCGACAGATAATGATGACGCATTAATCAAGTCAGATCAAATGGCAGACTTGGGGCAAATAATAATGGCAGATTTCATCCACAAGGCTTCCATGAGTGAACGACAGCAAACGATGCATGGGTTATGTGCGCGGAAATCTTTCCTTCCAACTAGTAAGGACACACAGATGAACACACATGAAGCTGCCTTATACTGAATTAGACCATTCTCAGACTGGCAGCAGCTCTCCCAGGTGGTCTCAGGAAGAGAAGCGCTGTCACATCCACCATAATAACTGAAAATATCAACGTACCAGTTCCTTCTTTAACGATATAGCTCTATCGGCCTAAAGACCATGAGCTGAATCAAAATAAAATCCCGAGATAAAAACTATCATTTTCTGTGTTTCATTACACTGGAAACAAATTGCATAACTGATAGGGTTACTTCTTCTAGTTGTTGTCTGGCATTGTATGTAGTATAGCCAGGAGATACTAAGATTGTCTGGTAGCCATAGCGTTAAGCATCACTAAATGGTGAGCTAGGCTTGTTTTTAAGGCAAGAGACGTTTCAGAGGTGGTTTGCCATTGCCTGCCTCTGTCTCATGACCCTCATATTCCTTGGAGGTCACCCTTTCAAAGGCTTCTGAGATCTGATGAGATCAGGCTAGCCTGGGCTATCCAGGTCAGTTCAGGCTTACATTAGGATCTGACCCAGCCAGCAGAAATTTCAGTTTGTCAAGTACCAGTTCCTTCCATAAACAGCCACTTCCATTCTCTTACTGTTTAAGTCACCCTCACTGAAAAGACAAAAGGGTGGTTAATGAAGATGCAGTCCTATGCAACTCTGTTGTTGTTATTCAGTCACACAGTTGAGTTCGACTTTTCGCGACCCCATGGACCACATCAAGCCAGGCCCTCCTGTCCATCGTCCTCCGTAGTTTGCTCAACTCTACTTGGAAATAATTCCTGTCTTATTCAGTGGAGCTTAGTTCCAGAACAGTGTTCTTGGGACTGTGCCTACGGGCACTTTCCCATGTGTAACCCACACTGAAAAATAGGAGTTATTTATGGTTGCCAACTCTGGGTTGGGAAATACCTGAATGTTTGGGGGGTGGAGCTAGGAAAAACTGTTTTGCTTGTGCAATCAACAGAATAATCGGATAGGTATGGGGAACAATAAAGAAAAGGAGAGTCTCAAATATAACAGCCTTTTAAAAATACCATAACAATGTTTGAATACTACTTCATCACCCTATCGTTGATAAATATTAACAGCTCAGTACCTGAAACATTCTTGGGACACTTAACTAGGACACAATTTCATAGCAGATCACAAACATCCTAGCATTGCAACACAACTTTTCAACAGGTTATGGCTGTCTTGTAAACAGGAAGTATCTTGAGATCATCATCTAATTATAATACAAGTGTCCAATCAGTGAACTGCTGGCTTATCCAAGGACCCTGACCCTCGCACAATAAAGAAGGTGACATCACCCCAACCTTTCTCTACAGCCAAAAGGCCACTCACTGTTTGACTAATGTCTTGCATTAATTTTGTGCAACAGACAACGTGGGCTATAGTCAAGGGAAGCTTATTTATTCCACAATAAATCTGTTAGCCTTTATAGCGTCAACAGATTCCTGCTTTTGCTGCAACTTAGCCACTGTTTGCTTCAACACAGTAATGTGATTGAAATCCTAGCCACAACTATTAAAGACTAGTCCCCACCCCACTGAATACAGTGAGATGGAACCGACTTCTCAGTAAAAACGATTGTTCCTAACAATGATGGAAAGGCAACATATCTGTGCTCTAAAAATAATAACCTCTGCAGGAAAACTAGGCAGCAGCAATGAGTGTAAAATAAAACCTTTAAAATTGCACTCTGTGGTGCCATTCTGTGACAACTGCTGATCTTTAGCGACAACACAGATGCATCAATATATTGCAGAAGACTTCATTATTTCCACATTCCTTTTCATCTTAGAATGTTACTATTTTTGAGGATTCATGGAGGATAGATCTATCATAGCCAATCAACCATGATGGCTAAACACAGAGGCAGAGTGCCTCTACTAGGGTTGCCAGCTCTGAGTTGAGAAATTCCTGGAGATTTGGGAGTAGATCCTGGGAAGGACAGGGTTTGGAAGGAGAGGGACCTCAATGGGGTGTATAACCCTGTACAGTCCACCTTCCAAAACTGCCATTTTCTCCACGGGAACTGATCTGCATAGTCTGGAGATCATTTGTAATTCTGGGGGATCTCCAGGCCCCACCTGGATGTTGGCAACCCTACTCTTGACTGCCAGTAGCGGGAGAGCAGCAGCAAAGAAAGGACTGTTGCCTTCATGCCCTGTTTATGAGAAACATGGTTGGTCACGGTGAGAAACAGAGCAATGGACTAGAAGGGCCATTGGTCAGGGCTCATCTTATATAGTAATAATACATTGGCAATGGAAGCAATGGAAAGAGGGACCATGCGTGTATTCATCTACATTGCCTGACCTTTCAAAAACCCAGTTATGACAATATGTTTTGAAGCAGGCAACTTCATTTTATTCTGTGTCTTTAAGCCCTGGCTTCAAATATATGCAACCAAGTTTAAGTGGTTGCTTACTTGCCTCTGGACAAAAGATTTGACTTCTTATTTGATCACAGGAAGCAAAGAAGGGCTATAGGAACTTCTCTGTCCTAAACCAGAGTTCATGATTTAATTTCTTAAACCTCTTTTTCAGTGATGTTATTCATAAACCACAGGCACAATAAAGTTTGAGTCCAGTGGCACCTTTAAGACCCACAATGTTTAATTCAAGGTACAAGCTTTTGTGAGCAAGCACCCTTGCACACAAAAGCTTATACCCTTGAATTAAACTTTGTTGGTCTTAAAGGGGCCACTAGACTCAAACTTTGTTCTGCTGCTTCAGCCCAACACGGCTACCCATTTGGATCTAACAGGCGCAATACTTTACTCTGTCAAGCTGTACCTTACATGCTGAATCCTTCACTTCCTACGTAATCAATTAAGGCTGCAATTTTATACACACTTGCCTGGGAATAAAACCCAATTAATAAAAGTGGCACGTAATTCTGAGTAAACATGCATAGGCTTCCACTCTTGATTATCAGAAGTCCAATGGACTGTGTCCATATTGTACATCACAGGTGCTTCCACTTGGTACACTTCAAACAGCCATCACCTCTTTCTTCGTGAATAAATTAAAGGCTACATAGCAAAGAAAAATGCCAGGATTTCCCAAACTTTTGACCTCCAGGGATCTTTCCTCACATCAACTTGTCTGCTACAGAGCTATTGCAAAGAATCCTAGACATATTCAAGGTTGCACACCCAGTTCATGCAGGGCTCTTGTTATGCCTCTTGGCCACCAAAAGAACGAAACATGAATGTATCCTATGCTTCTTGAACATGTGTCTGCCATACTGAACTTGTCATTAAAGAACACCCTTCCTCCACAAAGCATCCAAGAACCTTGTGTGTGTATAAAGTAACATCAAGTGACAACTAACTTATGGTGATTCCAGCAAGGGGCTTTCAAGGCAAGTGAGCAGCAGAGGTGGTTTGCCACTGTCTTCCTCTGCAGAGTCTTCCTTGGAGGTCTCCCTCCCCAAAAAACTTAGGGTTCTCTAAAAACAGTTTGAAAAACACTGCACTATGTCAAAGGCTATATGATTAATCAGTGGCAAAATAAAAAGGGGTATTTATTTATTTACTTAATATATAGTACTATACATTCCAGGAACTGGACACCTAAATCTGTGAAGCACATGTCACTTGCTGAAGGAGCTTAAATATTTAAATGCTAGGTCATAACATTGTAGGCGCAGTGCAAAAATAATTGTTAAAAAAATGCACTCCTTGACTGTACAATGTTTGAGGTTCGAATCACTCATTATTAATACATAATAAATCATCATGCTTTATCCTTCATAGAGTGAGTTATGTTTACTGTTGCCCACATAATGGAAGCAGAGGAGGGTAGATAGATTTGTTGTTGTTCAGTCACACAGCCGAGTCCGACTCTTCGCGACCCCATGGACCACATCACGCCAGATCCTCCTGTCGTCCGTTGTGCTCTGGAGTTTGCTTAACTTCATGCCCACTGCATCGATAACACTGTCTAACCATCTCATCCTTTGCCATCCCCTTCTTCTTCTACCTTCAATCTTTCCCAGCATCAGGGTCTTCTCCAGTGAGTGCTCCCTTCTCATTTGGTGGCCAAAGTATTTGAGCTTCAGCTTCAGGATCTGGCCTTCCAGGGAACAGTCAGGGTTGATTTATTTTAGGATTGACTGATATGATCTCCTTGCAGTCCAAGGGACTCTTAAGAGTCTTCTCCAGCACCATAATTCAGAAGCATCTATTCTTTTGACACTCAGCCTTCCTTATAGTCCAACTCTTGCAGCCAGATGGATTTACCATTAGCTTTTTGCCCAGGGTGGGAATTTTATGTAGTTTGAGTCAGGCCGAAAGTAGAACCAATCTCTAACTGTACTGTACTGGTATCTGATGAAGGGAGCTCTGACTCTCAAAAAAGCTTATATGCTAAAAATCTTGTTGGTCTTCAAGGTGCTGCTAGACTCGAAATTATCTAGCTGTATTGTAGTTATGAACTTGAAAGACGGGACACAATTATTTTATTTTGTTGGGGGGGGTATGTTTTCCCTATTTGACACTGCATCTCCTTTTTCACATTTTAAAAAGTCGTGACATTTACCCACGACGGAAAGACAACACGAGCGCAGCCTACGTATTGAAAGCATTATTTGTGTACTCCAGAAAAGACGCACAATCAACACACCCCAAACACTTTGTATTCCACCACACACATGCACGAGGTGCGCCGATTTTCCAAACACAACTCTGCAACGCGCACAACCTTTACCTTTCACTGATCGTTCAGTGTTGCGTCTTCCAGCACAACACCCAATCTTTCCCCCAACCATCAACAGCAAGTGGGCAAACCCCCTTTTCTTTGTCTTCAGTCCCTCTTCCTCCAGACTTACCTTGGGGGACTCTCCAAACAGCCCTCATCCAGGTTCCCACAAACCTGTCAATCTCTGGCGTGCAGACAGAAACCCCTTTGGCTCCCAGATCTGTCCTATACAAACAGCTCCCCGATCCGAGGCTGGGAATCTTCGTACACAGCGAGTGCCCACTGGGAAATGTAGTTCGGATTCCGAACCCGGCTTTGCATAACAGGAATGCCAGTCAAGACGGACAGCCTGGATTGCTTGCAGAGAGCAATCTGGGAGCTGTAGTTCGGCTGGGTCCTTCTGGTTCTCAGGGCCAATGCAAAATGCTTGCCGAGGTCGAGTCACGTCTCTCTCAAGATAAGCCCCCTACCTGCAAGATGAAATCGCGTGGTCATGTGTTTTCTGTGCGGAAGACCATCCTTGATGTCTTCTGGCTCTCAGCTGTTATTCTCTATCCCAGAGCAGAATTCTACCCCACCCCGGCTCCCATAAGCATGTGTGAAAGGGTGGGTGAGTGGGGGGGAGACATCCAGCTAACCAATTTGAGTTAGGAGCGATTGTGCAAGATGCGAAGCCCTTCGGGAACACTGTTTCGCTTTGCTCGGGGACACTTTTTAAATGCGTTTAAAATAGTAGTGATGTGACACCTTCCATTTTGTTTGTTCCAGTATAGACAGTTCTGTTCTGTAAAACCAACAAGGAGAATCTAATGGTCTCTCTTTCTTGGGAGATCAGCGGTAAGGGCTGAAGTGTGCACTCTCAAGCTTGGCCGCTTTTGGATTTCATGCAACAGCATCAGAGTGCAGCGAGGTAAAGCACGAAGGGCTCAGGGTTTAGTTCCCTTCTCCAGCATGTTCCAGTTTGGAACTCTAGAAACCATTATTGCTCAGGGGAGGATCTTGGGAAAGGAGGGGAGTCAGGAACACCAGCAATGAAAACGGGGTGAAACACAAAGCTCACAGTGATTAGCATGGCAATAAAATGAAATGGAAATGGGTGCAATACACACATACACACACACACACACACAATGGAAAACGTTTGAGAATAGGTAGCTATGTTGGTCTACAGTAGAAGGCCTTGATTCGAGTCCAGTAACACCAAAGAGACAGGGTTGCTAGCTTTGGGCCAGGAAATACCTGGAGATTTGGGGGGTGGAGCCTGAGGACGGCAGGCTTTGGGGACAGTAGGGACTTCAGTGGGGTATAATGCCATAGAGTCCACCCTCCAAAGCAGCCATTTTCTCCACGTGAAATGATCTCTGTCATCTAGAGAGCCACTGTAATCTCAGTTCTCCAGCCACCACCTGGAGGTTGGCAACCCTACTTAGACCCCCTAAAGATTCCTCTCCCCCCTATAAGCTTCTAAGAGTTAATCAGCTGCACCAAATGGAGCTTTGATTCAAAAGTCTATACCCTGAAAATTTTGTTGGTCTCTAAGGTGCTGTTTTTTTGCTATCAAGTCGCAGCTGACGTATGATCTTATGCATGCCTTGCAATCTGTTTATTTTTAAAAGCTGCTTTGGGAGAGAGGAATGGAAGATGCAGTGGTGACAGATGCTTAACTTCCCCTACGCCTCCTCTTTCCCAAATAACCTCTTTCCCAAATAACCTAGCATCTTTTCCCCTTCACCAACTTTGCAGGCACACATTTTGAATGACTTGGTAGTGTGTCTTTGGGGGGGGGGGGAGAATCTGGAGTGGGAAAAGCACCCCCTCCAGTCCTGGTTGCTTTTATATCACACACACACCCTCCATTTGCCCAAAAAAGGCACTGGAGAGCACTGTTACACTTTTTCTTTACAGCAGCCCCCATGGATTTGTGGCAACTCCTGTGGGGTTTTCAAGGCAAGAAACATTCAGAGGCGGTTTGCCATTGCCCGCCTTTGCATAACAATCCTGGTGTTTGAACACAGTTTGAGTCCAGTGACACCTTTAAGACCAACAAAGTTTTATAACTTGAACTTTGTTGGCCTTAAAGGTGCCACTGGGCTCAAACTTTGTTCTGCTGCTTTAGACCAACACGGCAGCCAAACTGAATCAACCCCGGTGTTTGTTAGTGGTCTCCCATCCAAACACAGACCAGGGCTGACCATGCTCTTCTTAGCTTCCAAAATCTGACGAACAGCCTCTAAGGTATTACTGGACTGAAATCTCGTTCTTCTATATTGATGATGTATACCGGAGATGCGTGGGGCAAAGGAAAGAATCTTCACGGAGCACCAATGCCATGCAGTGGTCAAGAGAGGCATCACACTGCTTTTGCCAAGTCGCCTTGTTGGCTCTAATTCACCCACATCAGGTGGATATCACTACTTTAGATTTTGACATGTGGTGTGACATGTGGTGGTAAAAAAAGAATAGTTTTATGTTTTCACAACTATCTGGACTATTGTTAAAATATAAAATTTATAGAAAGGCCCTTGAATCTTAAATGCAGAATTCCTTCTGTGTTAAGAATTCCTTAAACAGAATTCAGTCTACACTTTAGGAATGGGACCTTTTTGAATTCTGTGCAGTGTTGCACACTCCCAGCTGCTTCTGGATAGATAATATTAAGAATTCATACGTAAGGAAGCAACACTCAGGTTTCCATCTCTGCTCTGAGGCTACTTTGGACAATGTGAGACCCATTTTCCATATTCTCTTGCTTTCACAGTTAATGCAACCGGTTCCGGGTAATGGATGTAGTTACAAGCAATGCTCCCTCTAAGCAGTGGAGTCTTGTGAGCAAAAATTCTACTTTGTGAGCCACTGGTGAGCGAGTGATTTGGCTACTGCATAAATTAGTTTGCTCTACAGCCATCCATCCTGAGCTAAGATAAAAATGTGTGAGCCGGAGGCTAAAAAGAGTAAGCTAGCCCACACTAACTCAGCTTAGAAGGAACACTAGTTACAAGGTACAGAAAGGTCAGAATAATTGTGTGTGTCTTCTGCTGCAAGTGAGGAATGAATCTAGTGGGAACAATGCAGAAGAGGAAAAGCCAAGGAATTCCAGCTAACCGCTCCTAAAGAGACAATGTTAGATCAATGCAGTAAATAACTGAACAATGAGGTATTACTCAAGAGTCCATGCTGAAGGCAAGTTCTTTGAACTAGTGATTCTAAATGTATGCAATATACAGAATAATTTGCCTGAGAAACAGGTCCTCACAGAAGCAGAATAGTACAACTACTATATTAGTGAAAACCATAGTCCCACACTTAACAAAGAGAACTTCAAAATAGATTGCCACGAACATTCTGTAATGATTCCTCCATAGCAAGAATATCTCCCTTTTAATACTCTCTTCTGTGTCTATACATAGCTAAGAGTGGTGTCTTAAGCAGAGTTAAACCACTGAGGTAAATGAGTTTAGAAGGTATGGGGCAGGTCTCCTGCTATAGGGAGGAGGGAAAATGGGGAGAGGCTCTTTCGCAGCACATTGACATGCAATGTCACTTCCACATCTGAAATGATAGCGCGTCAACACAATGCTGCACAGTTCACCCGAAACTCTGTGGTTCAATCATAGGGTTTGGGGTGAGTTCTAGAGCATTGCCAGGATGCGATGACATCACTTCCAGTTTTGTGCCACAAGTCAGGTCGTGTGTCAGCGCAAAGCCAACAGAATTATCCCATCCACACCCAAATGCTTCCACCTGAGGCTGTCAGCCCTGGTTGAAAAGGGTGTAACTCTGCTTAGGATGCCACCGTGAATGATATATTTCTCTGAACACTGCACATTCTAGTACAACCCCTGACCATCAGGGAGCTGCAGCCTGACTTGGAGAGCCTACTGCTTCCCATTCTCCCCACACTGATGGGCATGGACTTTAGAAACTGTACGGAAATTGTCTAAGGATCACAGACAACAAGATGCAGAAGAAAAGATGAGTTTATTGAAAAGAACAAAGGAGATTGATTCAGCAATAAGGAAAGTTATCATGGATTCCCCTAGTGTCTTTTGTTCAGTTCATCCCAAACACTGGGTCTGACAATACTACTGGCCCAGGACCACACAGAGGGAGTCAAAGTTCACCTGAAGAAAGAAAGAGAATTAGTCACATCAGAAAAAATGCAACTGTGGGACAGAGACCACGTAGTGCCTGAAGACCAAGGATTGTTAGGGGAAGGAGTTTAGATTAGGGGAACTTTCAATTTTCAACAAAGGTTGGGTTGCCAGCCTCCAGGTGGGCCTGAGGATTCCCTGGAATTACATCTTATCTCCAGACTATGCAGATCAGTTCCCCTGGAGAAAACGGATGCTTTGGGGGGTGGACTGCAAGACTTTGTACCCCACTGAAGTCCCTGTTCCCCCCAGTCTCCATCCCCAAATCTCCAGGAGTTTCCCGACTTGGATCTGGCAACCCTAACCCCCTATCCCCTGCTGATGGCTGGGGGAACCTGGTAACCCTATGCCAGATTAGCAGTTCTTAATAAGAGCAAATATAGTACTGCTGCTTGTACTTGAGGTTACCCTCTGATCATAGTTATTTTAATAAAAGTTGGCACTTCAGAAAGTTCAGATAACTCCATAAGACAGTTCAGTTTCACAAGGGGTCTGGAACGAGTTTGCCAGTTGTACCCCTCAGATCACCTTCTCCCAAGCCTTTGCCTTAGGTTGGTCCATCCCAACAGCTAGAATGAAGGCTTTTCCGGTAGCAGGGGTGGTATTATGGAACTCTAACACAATGGGAAAAGTGGGCATATTTGCTTCCTGCTTTGTGGAAAGCATGCATTCTTTTCCAGAGAGCTTTTTATGGTAGATAAAGCTATTGTCGGGGGGGGGGGGGGTTCTGCTGTGGATTTCTATGAGTGTATGTTTTGGGTAGTCACTTTGGTATATTGTGTTATTTTTCTATGGCATGTTACGGCTTATTAGAGCCACAACAACAAAATGGAGCAAGTTAGCCCACTGTCAGACATCTCCTGGGGGTTGGAGTCCAGAGCTGGTGTGCCTTCCACTATCCTTTTCAATGGCTAGCCCAGACTCCCGCAGACAAGGGAAGGGAGTGGGTGCACTCACACCCTAGACCCTCTCCTTCACCCTGTGGCTACCAGGGCACGGTGCAGCTCTTCCTCCCAGGCTCTGCCTGGGTTGGACTGATAAAGGATTGTTGGGGAGTGGGAGGCCGACCTTGGAATCCCCCAATGCCCTCTCTTTAGGGGCAGGCCCGCAGTGAGTGAAGGGAGTCTAGGCCAATGGGTTCCCTGCCTGGGCCTTCCTTCCCCTGCCCTTCTCAGAGGCTTTAAGAGGCTGCTTTGCCAGCCTGCACAAGCCTTAGGAGGCCCAAGTTGGAGCCAATCTCCTTGTCCTCCAGCCTGTTCCTAGGGGCAGCCTGCCAGTGCCATCTGAGGCCTGTCCCCCCTCTCTGAGGGACGTCCCCCCTCTCTGAGGCACGTGCCAGGCTCTGAGGCTGCTGCTCACCCATTTCCAGGCACAGCCCCAGCCTTGTTCCTCTTGCCACAGCCCCTTGTTGGACTGCCTGACTTAGCAGTTCTCGGGCAGGGCTGGCCACACCACCAGAGTCTCCTCTGCTTGGCCCAAAGGTCCCACGAGAGCAGGGAAGTGCAAGGGTGGGGCTCCACTCCTGGACACCGGCTCCCAATGTGATTGATAGGGTTGCCAACCTCCCGGTGCAGACTGGAGATCTTCTGGTACTACAAATGATCTTCAGACGGCAGAGGTCATTTTCCCTGGGGGGAATGGCTGCTTATGGCATTATAATCTGCCGAGATTCCTCCCCGGCTCTCCCCTGACTGCACCCAGGACAACTGTTTCACGTTCTGCCGAACGACATCCCTTTCTATTGTATATGGACAAGATATGGTGCCACTGGTGTTGGTGGAACATCATACTGAGACAAGCAGAAGGCCACGTTTGGATGTTTGCAAGTGCTCTAGAAGTTCTGCGCTCTTACCAGAGGTCCTCTGGCTCCACGTTTTGACACTCATGAAGACATTCTTCAATAGAAAGAAAGTTATTGGGATTGCCACCACAGCCACCGTAAGTGAACTCCTGACACGCCATCTCTGTCATGTCATGATAGTAGCGTGGAAATGCTGCTTTGCACCTTCCAGTTCTAGGTGGCAAGGTGCATTTTTCAGGTGGAATAAACGTGTCTTGAAGAGGAATAAAGGCAAGGATCACATACAGGCAGAGATTATTTTCCGAGATATAGAAGGACATTAAGTACAAGAAGGAGTCACGTTCATGATTTCATCTCCTGAGGTTGTTTTTTCTGACAGGCATTGAAGGAGTGTTCACAGTGGGACTCAATGGTCATGGTAATATGTGGGTAAAATCAAAGTGTTGGGCTCTTTCTACACCAGTTTAGGGTACAGGGCTGTCACCCACTCCAGGGTGGGCATTGGCGAGGGTTGCCAGTCTCCAGGGGGGACCTGCGGATCCCCTGGAATTAAAGCTCATTCTCTAGGCTAGAAAGATCAGTTCCCCTGGAGAAAATACACTCTTTGGAAGGTGGACTCTGTCCTCCTCAGGCTCCATCTGCAAATCTACAGGAGTTTGCAAGCTGGATTTGGCAACCCAACTCCCCTCCATCCCCCACTGGTCACTAAGGGTGTCCTGGCAACCCTAGCATCAGCCCCAGAGAGAGCACCTCAGAACTGGGCCCGGGGAGGGGGGTTAACTGGACCCAATTGCCTCACTTTTCCCAGATTACTGCCTATTCCACAGTCTGGGAATAGGTCTGACCCTTCCTCCTTAGCAGCTCCAGGGCATGCCTTTTAACTGATTCCCTGGGGGAAGGACATCCCCTGGCCCCTCCTTTTCAATCTCACCAGCTCACACCTGCTAAGTAATAATGCAGTTTCAACCCACTTCAGTGACTCTTTGCAAGTGGATTTTGCCATTTCACGCAGCAAAATCCAGTTGCAAAATGCATTGAAAGGGGATTGAAAGTGTGTGTGTGTGAAAGCACCTGATTCCCCAGGACCTGAGATCTCTGTTTGAGCTTGCCCTGTGTTGGATCAGGTCGCACCCCGCTTCCTTTTCTGTTGCCACATCCCTGGGATCCTTTGGGCCCAGTGGAGGCCTTTGTATGTCACTCTTGGCTGGGCAGCCTTCAACCAACTTAAGTAAGTACAGGCTTGCCACCTGCAGATGCAAAAATAAAAGAACCTAGTTAAATGTATCTTGATACTGTGATTTCTTTTAAAGCCCTTGCGTTGGATTTAGCATACCACCCTAGAAAGGGTAGTGAAACCTTGCAGGCTACTGAAGCATATGGGGAAATCCTGTGTGCACAGAACATAACACACTGTAGGGTTGGGGGGGGGGGCACCTCTGACTGAGAAGGAAGAGATTTCCTCCACCCTGATTCTCCCGCTCTTCCCTAACCCTACTCTTTTCAACCTCAGCGGCAAGGTTCAGCGTGTTCTCTCTGGCCTGTTTCCCTTTGCTTTACAAATGGCCTGGCTCTTCCTGCAGCTGGCCTTTCGAAGGCTCTACTCTTTGGATCTACCAAGATGTCTGAGCAATTCCTGTGGGAAGTTGTTGCTTGCACGTTCTCATTTCCCCACCCCTGGTTCACGGCTGCCTCCCAGCTGTTCATCACAGGCACTGGGCTGTTAAAGGGCCAGTTCCTATCAAGCCCTAGAGAAGCAGACTTTGCCTTAAAGGTGCAATATGTGTTGCTTTGGTGCATGGACACTAAGGGTGGATCCTTGGCTTTCCTCAGAGTAAGGTCACCGGCTCTGGGTTGGAAAATACCTGGAGATTTGGGGGGTGGAGCCTGAGGAAGGTGGGGTTTGAGGAGGGGAGAAACTTCAGTTCCACAGAATCCATCTTCCAAAGTGGCCATTTTCTCCAGGTGAACTGATTTCTGTTGCCTGGAGATCAGTTGTAATAGTGGGAGATCTCCAGGCACCACCTGGAGGTTGGCATCCCTACTTCAGAGTCAGGGAGCAAGAGGGTTCCTCGGGTCCCCCATACTTTCTGTTCCTCCAAACATTCTGAGGAAGATGGAGTCTACGAATTCCCACATCTCCTATCCAGTGTTCCCTCTAAGCTGGGTTAGTGTGAGCTAGCTCACAGTTTTTTAGCCTTTGGCTCACACATTTTTGTCTTAGCTCAGGAAGGATGGCTCCAGAGCAAACTAATTTACACAGTAGCCAAACTGCTCACTCACAACTTGCCAGTAGCTCACAATGCCAGTAGCTCACAAAGTAGAATTTTTGCTCACAAGACTCCACAGCCTAGAGGGAGCATTGCTCCCATCCGGTTCCTCCTCAGCTTGTTTCACACCCACTTTTTACCTCTTAGTGTAAAATTGGAGTACTGCTTGCTGTGAGAAATGAGGAAAGAGGGACGACTAGAGGAAATTAGGATCAGGCACATCAAGGAGAATTAACATCTTCACCTTCCAAATGTGTCATGGGATTAATTGAGATAACACCAGAACAAGGGAGCGCCATGAAAAGTCCCAAATTAAGACTGCTGAAAAGTATGTGTACAGGCCGATAGTGGTACAGCAAAGTGAGAAAGAAAGTATTTGACTCTGTCCCAGGATCAGAGATAAACAATGCATTGTAGATGATACTTCTCATAAGGCAAAGACAAATTTATGCCTCCCCCCACCTTCCAGCCCATAGGAACAACACCTGGTATCTACTCAGACATCTCAAACCCCATAGTTCTGAGTTTGGAAGGAAGCTCTTGATGACCTCTCTTGTTGGGAGAAGGACCAGTCAGCCAAAAAGACTACTTCAGCCTCTAGCCCACTCCAGCACTCAAAGCTATGGGGGCCCAAGTGGAAACTCTCAGATACTTTGAAAGAAGACAGTGGCCTTGAAAGGCAGGCTACAATTATGGAAATGAGTGGAGGGGGGTAGTAGGCATGAAACAATGAGCATCAGAACAAGGCTGAAATGTACTGCTTACCTCCAAAGACACCTAGCAGTTCAGACCAGGGTGCAAGAAGTCCAGCAAGGAGGACAAGGAGAACCAAGCGATCGTGGCTCATGTTGGCTGTTTGGTGTTGAGTGCCCAGTGCTGAGCTTTATATAATGTTCCATAGGGAAATGGAGAGGTGCTTTGGGCAGCCAAAACAAACTGTCAGTAGGCAAAGACACCTTGGAGCTGCTCCATCCAGAACAACTTGGGAGCCATCCTGTTCTTGAACAAGTCATATCCCGGTTCTCCTACAGACATCTTGGAGCCCAAAAGCAAGTAATCAGGACCCAGGAAGAAAGAGTCCAGACAGGCTATATGATGAGCCAAATCAGCTTTTATTATACAACTGCCCCTTCCCCTTGCCTATTTTGTTAAAATGCTGTTGTTGACACATCAGTCCCATTGGACTGTGGGATAACAGCAAATGTGACGAAGCTTGAACCCAATTAGCTAACTGAAGCAGATTAAACTTTTCTAAATGTTGAAAAAAAATACCCAAACTGCTGGAATTGTTTTACGTGCTGAGAGAACACACAAACATTACTAAAAATAAGGGTCGTTAATTGTTCTTCCCAGAAAAGTTTCAGAAGGTAGCCATGTTGGTCTACAGTCAAAGAGCTGTATTCAAGTCCAGGAGCCCCACAGAGTCGAAAAAGTTTTTCGGGGTATGAGCTTCCCAGAGTCAAAGCTCCCGTTTTTCTGATATCTAACAAAGAGAGCTTTGACACTTGAAACCTCATACTCCCTACCAATGCTCCCTCCAAGCTGTGGAGTCTTGTGAGCAAAAACTATACTTTGTGAGCTACTGGCATTAAAGTTGTGAGTGAGCGATTTGGCTGCTGCATAAATTAGTTTGCTCTGAAGCCACCCTTCCTGAGCTAAGACAAAAATGTGTGAGCCAAAGGCTGAAAAACTGAGCTAGCTCACTCTAACTCAGCTTAGAGGGAACACTGGTTACAAGGTACAGAGGGGTCGGAATACTTGTGTGTATCTTCTGCTGCAAGGGGAGAAATGCACTGAAGAATACATGAACGGTCTTAATGCAACTCAAGTGTGACACAAGTCCTTGAGTTGCGTCAGTGCTTGCTTTTATTCCTTTGTCAAGTGAGTTTGATATTGTTTATGATTCGTTTCATTGTACTGAATCGCCAGCTCTCATAATGGACAGAATAAACTCAATGAGAAGTATTGGAGTCGGGAGTCCATGGAACAGTGAAACATCTAGATCTTTATTGCTGGTCCGGATGAAGCATACAACCCAGGGCTCCGAGCCCTCCTTTTATGCTGGTCAGGGATAATCCCCTGACCTCGCCCAACTGGCCTGATAGGCTATTATCAGTCTATTTACATCTCATAGGTTCCCTGGGAGAAACCTAGGTACATGATTGGTGGCCGGTTAGAATCCACCTGGCCTTTGTTCTACCTGGCTGAAGCTCAGGTAGTTTCTTGGCCATGTGCTCTGACCACATGGCGGTCGCCATTACTGGAGCACATGGCGACCGCATGGTCAATACATAACACTCAAGCTCAAGAGCTGCCTTCTTTACCTCTCAGCAGTGAACAGAGGAGTACTTTCCCAGTTTCAATACTCTTTTAGTCAATACAATATAGAACAAGCAGTTATCAAATTTGGCAGGTAGCAGAACATAACTTATTCAGTCCCCACGAAAGGAATATAAGCAGGAAGGCAATTCCAGGGATCCTCCCCAGTACACTGCAGTCTGGTTTGATATCACATGCAAGAATAATTCTGTTTCATATAAGTAGCCACAATGCTGGTTTGTAGTACAACTGCAAGACTCAAGTCCCAAAGCACCTTACAGACCAACAAGATTTCCAGGGTATAAGTTTTTGAAAATCAAAGCTCCCTTTGTGTGACATAGTATTCCTGATACTGCAATGATATGGCATTCAATAGGGGATGGGAAAAGAGACAGACAGTTGTGTAATAAATTATCAGCTTTGGATCACAAGACCTGAACTATTTGGGATGATGTCAAGATTTCACTCATATACTTTTGGGCTCCAAGCTGTCTGTAGGAACATGACTTATTCGAGAACAGGATGGCTCCCAAGTTGTTCTGGACAGAGCAGCTCCAGGGTGTCTTTGCTTATTGACAGTTTGTCTTGGCTGCCCAAAGCCCCTCTACATTTCCCTGTGGAGCATGATATAAAGCTCAGCACTGGGCACTCAACACCAAACAGCCATCATGAGCCACGATCGCTTGGTTCTCCTTGTCCTCCTTGCTGGACTTCTTGCACCCTGGTCTGAACTGCTGGGTGTCTTTGGAGGTAAGCAGTACATTACAGTCTTGTTCTGATGCTCATTGTTTCATGCCTGCTACCCCCCTCCACTCACTTCCATAATTGTAGCCTGCCTTTCAAGGCCATTGTCTTCTTTCAAAGTATCCAGGAGTTTCCACTCAGCCTCCCCCCCAGCTTTGAGAGCTGGAGTGGGCTAAAGGCTGAAGTAGTCTCTTTGGCTGGTCCTTCTCCTGACAAGAGATGTCATCAAGAGCTTCCTTCCAAACTCAGAGCTATGGAGTTTGAGATCTCAGATCCTGGGGATTCAGGTGCTTTCACACACACACACTTTCAGTCCCCTTTCAATGCACTTTGCAACTGGATTTTGCTGTGTGAAACGGCAAAATCCACTTACAAACAGTTACTGAAGTGGGTTGAAACTGCATTATTTAGCATGTGTGAGATGGAAAAGGGGTGGCAAGGAGTGGACCGCTGTTCCGGACATTGAACAGCGGTCACTGGGTGTGTGTGGGGGGGGAGGTATCCTGCATCATGCAGGAAGTTGGACTTGATAAGCCTGGAGGTCCCTTCCAACTCTATGATTCCATGAGATACACGGTCCTAGTCTCCCTAGGCCCAAGAATGCTGGAAGTAAGCACCTTTCAAGGAGACCAGGAGGGTGGAGCAGGGTGTGCCCAGAGCCAGGGGGAAGCCCCATTGGCCCTGACTCCTGACATTCTACAAGGCCTAGCCTCTAGACTGGAGGAAAGATTAACAGGGCAGGAGGATGTCCTTCCCCCAGGGAATCAATTAAAACGTGGGCCCAGGAGCTGCTAAGAAGGAAGGGTCAGACCTATTCCCAGACTGTGGAATAGGCAGTAGTCTGGGAAGAGTGAGGGAACTGGGTCCAGTTACCCCCCCCAGCGCCATTTCTGAGGGGCTCTCTCTGGGGTTAGGGTTGCCAGGTCACCCTTGGTGAGCAGTGGGGGATGCAGGGGGGTAGGGTTGCCAAAGCCAGCTTGCAAACTCCTGGAGATTTGCAGATGGAGTCTGAGGAGGACAGAGTCCACCTTCCAAAGAGTATATTTTCTCCAGAGGAACTGATCTTTCTAGACTGGAAAATGAGCTGTAATTCCAGGGGATCCACACGTCTCCCCTGGAGACTGGCAACCCTCGCCAGTGCCCACCCGGGAGTGGGTGACAGCCCTGTACCCTGAACTGGTATAGAAAGAGCCCAGCACTTTGGTTTTACCCATGTATTACCATGACCATTGAGTCCCAATGTGAACACTCCTTCAGTGTCTGTCAGAAAAAAATAACCTCAGGAGATGAAATCATGAACGTGACTCCTTCTTGTACTTAATGTCCTTTTATACCTTGGAAAATAATCTCTGCCTGTATGTGATCCTTGCCTTTATTCCTCTTCAAGACACATCTATTCCACCTGAAAAATGCACCTTGCCGCCTAAAACTGGAAAGTGCAGAGCAGCATTTCCCCGCTACTATTACGACATGACGGAGATGGCGTGTAAGGAATTCATTTACGGTGGCTGTGGTGGCAATCTCAATAGCTTTGATTCTGAAGAAGAATGTCTTCAGGAGTGTAAAAATTCTTAGGATCCATAGGATCTCTGGTAAGACCACAGAATTTCTAGAGCACTTGCAAACATCCAGAGAAGGCCTTTTGTTTGTCTCAATATATGATATTCCACCAACACCAGTGGTGCAATATCTTGTCCATATACAATAGAAAGGGATGTTGTTCGGCAGAATGGGAAACAGTTGTTCTGTTGGGTTACGGCTGATATCACAAGGAAATTTCTGAAGATTTGTGGGTGGAGCCTGGGGAGAGCAGGGGAGGAACCTCAGCAGATTATAATGCCATAAGCAGCCATTCCCCCCAGGGTAAATGATCTCTGCCATCTGAAGATCATTTGTAGTACCAGAAGGTCTCCAATCTGCACCGGGAGGCTGGCAACCCTATCAATCACATTGGGAGCCGGTGTCCAGGGGTGGAGCCCCACCCTTGCACTTCCCTGCTCTCGTGGGACCTTTGGGCCAGGCAGAGGAGACTTTGATGGTGTGGCCAGCCCTGCCCGAGAACTGCTAAGTCAGGCAGCCCAATGAGGGGCTGTGGCAAGAGGAACAAGGCTGGGGCTGTGCCTGGAAATGGGTGAGCAGCAGCCTCAGAGCCTGGCACGTGCCTCAGAGAGGGGGGAAGGGCCTCAGGTGGCACTGGCAGGCTGGAGGACGAGGAGATTGGCTCCAACTTGGGCCTCCTAAGGCTTGTGCAGGCTGGCAAAGCAGCCTCTTAAAGTCTCTGAGAAGGGCAGGGGAAGGAAGGCCCAGGCAGGGAACCCATTGGCCTAGACTCCCTTCACTCACTGCGGGCCCGCCCTAAAGAGAGGGCATTGGGGGATTCCAAGGTCGGCCTCCCCCTCCCCAACAATCCTTTATCAGTCCAACCCAGGCAGAGCCTGGGAGGAAGAGCTGCACCATGCCCTGGTAGCCACAGGGTGAAGGAGAGGGTCTAGGATGTGAGTCCACCCACTCCTTTTCCTTGTCTGCAGCAGTCCGGGCTAGCCATTTGATAAGTATTGGAGTCGGGAGTCCATGGAATAGTGAAACAGCTAGATCTTTATTGCTGGTCCGGATGAAGCATACAACCCAGGGCTCCAAGCCCTCCTTTTATGCTGGTCAGGGACAATCCCCTGACCTCACCCAACTGGCCTGATAGGCTATTAGAAGTCTATTTACATTTCATAGGTTCCCTGGGAGAAACCTAGGTACAGGATTGGTGGCCGGTTTGAATCCACCTGGCCTTTGTTCTACCTGGCTGAAGCTCAGGTAGTTTCTTGGCCATGTGCTCTGGCCATGCTCTGGCCATGTGCTCTGGCCATGCGGTCGCAATGAAGAGAGCACATGGCGACCGCATGGTCAATACATAACACCCCTCCCCCCATAGTCCAGAACCCCTCTGCACACATAGTCTTTGAGATAGTCCGGGCGTCTGCGCTCACGTCCAGAGCGCCGGGGGGTTGTAAGGCGGGGCGTGTTGCTAGTGTCGGCAGGTTGCGGTGTGGGTAGTTGTTCTGCTGGCGGGGCCTGTCTGCTCGGGGGTTGTTCAGGTGTGGATGGTGCGACTGCTTCGTCCGCGGGCAGGAGCGGCATCTCCGCAGTCTCTGGATCAGGGTCTGGCGCTGCTTCTGGAGTCGTGTCGATGTCACGGTCTGTTGGTGCAGGGAGTTCGGGGGCCTGGGTATCATCGTGGTTCTGGGTACGGCGTCGAATCTGGTCAATGTGCCGTTTCCAGACTACGCCATCTTCCGTAAGGACCTCATAGGAATAAGGCCCTGTGACTCGGACGATCCTCGCGGGGAGCCATGTTGGACCCCGCGCGAAGTTCTTTGCGTATACGGGGTCTTCGGGAGCAAATCCTCGGGCAGCTGGCCGGTCCTCCATTGTCGGGTTCCCCTCGATTGCTCGGTCGGGATGTAGGCGGTCCAAGACGGTTCCCAGTCGTCTTCCCATCAGAAGTTCGGCTGGCCGGCGCCCGGTCCCTGAGTGGGGTGTGTTCCGTTGGCAGAACAGGAACTTGTACAGCTGCTCTTCCCAGTCGCCATGCTCCATCTTCTTTAACGCGTCCTTCGTTGTCCTCACCATGCGCTCGGCCTGGCCATTGGTTGCGGGGTGGAACGGAGCGGAGCGGATGTGGCGCAGACCGCAGGCTTCCACAAACCGTTGAAACTCGCTGGAGGTGAAGGCGGTCCCGTTGTCGGTCACGAGAGTTTCTGGCATTCCGTGTGTCGCGAAGATCGGCCAGAGACTTCTTAAGGCAGCGTTGGTGGAGGTCGAAGCTACCGGCACTACCTCAAGCCACTTGCTGTAGCTGTCAACAACGATAAGAAACAACCGGCCCTGGACCGGTCCCGCGAAGTCTAGGTGCAGGCGGGACCAGGGCTTGTTAGTAGATTCCCAGGATCGGACAGGAGCGTGTGGCGGATCTGGCCGTGACTCCTGGCATTTGGTACACTTCTGGACCCGCCCCTCAATGTCTTTGTCCAGGCCTGGCCACCATACGTAACTCCGGGCCAGAGCTTTCATGTGCACAATTCCCGGGTGAGCCTCGTGGAGGGCCTCTAGCACTCGGGGCCGCAGGGGCCCGGGGATCACCACTCGAGATCCCCATAGCAGGCATCCCTTGTGGGCCGATAGTTCGTGCCTGCGTGCCGTGAAAGCGGCAAAATCTGGTCCCGGTTTTTCCGGCCACCCCCTTCCCACCCAGTCTGAGACACGGGAAAGGATGCGGTCCCGCCGCGTGCGACGGGCCACATCTGATACCTGTACGGGGCGCTCCGGTAGATCCTCTAGGAGCGCGACGTGGAAAGCGGGAGCCGGATCAGGGTCGCAGGACGGGAGGGGAAGACGGCTGAGGGCGTCTGCATGACCCATCGCCTTCCCCGGGCGATGTACCAATTCGTAGGAGTAGCCTGACAAAAAAATTGACCACCGCAGGACCCGCGGGGACAGCATGTGAGGGGTTTGCCTGTGGGGGGCAAGGAGACCCAGCAGCGGCTTGTGATCTGTGGCCACGGTGAATGACCGTCCGTAGAGATAGTCATGAAATTTCCTGACGCCAGCTACGATTGCTAGGGCCTCCTTGTCGATCTGGGCGTAGTTCCGTTCTGCCGACGACAGGGTCCTGGAGTAGTAGGCAACTGGTACCTCCTTTCCGTTGGGTAGCCGGTGTCCCAAGACCGCCCCAACGCCGTAGGGGGATGCGTCGCAGGCCAGGATGACAGGGAGCCTCTCATCGAAATGCGCTAAGACCGCATTTGAAATTAATAAGTCTTTGACGGCCCAGAAGGCTGCATCATGCTTGGGACCCCAGGCCCAAGCCGCTCCCTTGTCCAGGAGACGATGCAGGGGTTCAGCGACCGCCGCCTTGTGCGGAAGGAAGGCGTGGTAGAAGTTCACAAGTCCCAAGAACGCCTGGAGTTCCGCCTTTGAGGACGGGCGGGGTGCACCTGTAATTGCCACTACCTTCTCCTTTGTAGGGTGAATGCCGTCTGCGGTGACTTGGAACCCCAAGAAGGTCACCGAGGAGACTCCCAGGGTGCACTTGTCTTTTCGAACCTTGAGACCCGCGTCCTGGAACCTTTGCAGCACCATCCGGAGGCGAGCTGCGAATGTGTCGGCGTCCGGGGCGGCGATGAGGACGTCGTCGAAGAACGGCTTCACTCCTGGAACATCTTTTAGGAGAGAATCCATTAGATTTTGAAAGATTCCAGGTGCTACGCTGACCCCAAATTGGAGGCGTTTTACCTTGAACGCTCCCTTGTGAGTCACAATCGTTTGTGCCTCGGCCGTTGCTTCGTCTACGGGAAGCTGCTGATAGGCTTGGGCCAAGTCTAATTTTCCAAATATTTTGGCACCCGCGAGGGAGGCCAGAACATGGCTGACCACCGGTACCGGGTACGCGTGGTCCTGTAATGCCTTATTAATTGTACATTTGTAATCCGCGCAGATGCGGACTTCCCCGTTAGCTTTGAGGGGGGTCACAATGGGAGTCTCCCACTTGGCGTGGGAGACCGGCTCGAGCACCCCTTGTGCCACGAGCTTTTCCAACTCTGCCTCCACTTTGGGCTGGAAGGCGAGTGGTGGCCGGCGGACGGCCACGCGGATGGGCCGGACTGCCGGGTCCAGGTCGAAGGAAACCGGGGGTCCTTTGTAGCAGCCCAATGAGCCATCGAAAACGGCGGGAAATTCCTCGCAGATGGATGAGAAGTCAGTAGAGCCCATGCGGTGTATTCCGGTCCACTGCACTCCGAGCGGCTTGAACCAGGCGCGACCTAGGAGACTGGTTAGATTGCGCTCCACCACGAGAAGGTCCAGCAGGCCATTAAAGGCATGGTACTGGACCCGGACCCTGGCTAGCCCCTTAATAGCCACTGGGTTTTTCTGGAAGTCCCGGAGGACCAACCCAGCCGGCAGCCGCAGCCAGCGTGCCCCCTTCGGGCAGAGGCGGCGGAACGTAGCTGCGGACACAATTGAATATGCTGACCCTGAGTCCAGTTCCATGGAGCAAGGAACTCCCTCTATTCGGAGAGACACGGAAATTGCGCCCGGGATGGGCTGAGGCAAGTTCATTACCGTGGCCGTGGGAACGACACTACCCACTTCTTCGAAGTTCGCTGCTGGGGCACGGTGGCTGTTCCTCAGGCGGCAGGCCCGGGCGAGATGTCCTGCTTTCCCGCAGGCGCGGCAGATGGAATCACGGAAGCGGCATGTCCGTCTGTCGTGGGGGTCCCCACAGCTGGCGCACATTGGGGCCTGCCTGTTGAGGGAAGCAGGAGAGGGAACAGAGACAGATGCTGGGCGCCGGCCCTTGGGCCTGGGGACGCCGGGCTCACCCTTCTTCGAGCGTGGTTGCATCCGGTGGACGTCCTCTTCTTCGCTTGAGTCGGGTTCGGGAGGAGCCGCCTGGTGGACTTTGGTGGCTGCCTTGTCCTTTTGCGTTGTCTCGAAGGCTGCCGCAGTTTCGAGCATCTTCTCCAAGGTTGGCTCCGGCATTGCAATGAGGCGCCGGCGGAGCTTGGCTTCCCGGACCCCTCCCATGAAGGCGGTCTCCACGTGGTCATCCATGTGGCGGAATTCGCAGCCCACGGCTAGTCGACGGAGTTCAGCCAGGAAAGTGGCGGCTGACTCCCCCGGCTGCTGCTGGCGCTGTATGAACTCCCAGCGCCTGGCCAGTTTTGATGGCTTCGGGGCGAAGTAATCGCCGAGGGTCTTGGTGAGCACGTCGTAAGACACCTCGGTGGGGTCTTGCGGGGCTAGTAGGTTCTGGGCCACCCGCATGACCTCCACCCCTCCGGAACTCAAGAGCCAGGCACTCTTCAGGTCCGCATCTGTGATTCCGCGGACCTTAAAGGCACAACCCAGCGTCTTGAGCCAGGACTCCCACGTCTCGGGGCGAGACGTATTGAAAGGGGTAATTGGTCCCGGAGCGTTTGCCATATTTACCAGAGCAGGAGCGGCGGCGGCTGTTTGAGCGATGTCCTCGTGTCTTGCGGCGGTGCCGGGGAGCGCTGAGGCTTGGCGCTGGCTAGTGCCGGAGGATTGGGCTCAGAGCGGCTTGCGGCGAGGCGTTGGAGCGCTGGAGCTCGGAGATGCCTGCGGCCGGCGGGACGGAGCTCGCTGTGCTGCTGTGGTCTGCTGGAGAGTCGCTCATCGGGATCCCATCCTCGTCGCCACTGATAAGTATTGGAGTCGGGAGTCCATGGAATAGTGAAACAGCTAGATCTTTATTGCTGGTCCGGATGAAGCATACAACCCAGGGCTCCAAGCCCTCCTTTTATGCTGGTCAGGGACAATCCCCTGACCTCACCCAACTGGCCTGATAGGCTATTAGAAGTCTATTTACATTTCATAGGTTCCCTGGGAGAAACCTAGGTACAGGATTGGTGGCCGGTTTGAATCCACCTGGCCTTTGTTCTACCTGGCTGAAGCTCAGGTAGTTTCTTGGCCATGTGCTCTGGCCATGCTCTGGCCATGTGCTCTGGCCATGCGGTCGCAATGAAGAGAGCACATGGCGACCACATGGTCAATACATAACACCATTGAAAAGGATAGTGGAAGGCACACCAGCCCAGCTCTGGACTCCAACCCCCAGAAGGAAGAGTCTCACAGTAGGCTAACTTGCTCCATTTTGTTGTTGGGCCATAGAAAACTAAAGTAATATACCAAAATGACTACCCAAAACATACACTAATAATGAAAAAAATTCACAGCAGAACCTCCCCCAACAATAGCTTCATCCACCATAAAAAGCTCTCTGGAAGAGAATGCATGCTTTCCTCAAAGCAGAAAGCAAATGTGTCCACTTCACCTGTCAGGTTAGAATTCCATAATACTGTCCCTGCTATAGGAAAGGCCTTCATTCTAGCGGTCAGGGTGGACCAACTTAAGGCAAAGCGTTGGGAGAAGGTCATGTGAGAGGTACAGGAGTATATCAAGAAACTTATTTCATGGGGGTCCCAGGTCCCACATGAAACTGAACTATCCTATGGGTTTTTTTGAACTTTCTGAAGTGCCAAGTTTTATTGAAATAACTATGATGAGAGGATAACCTTAAGTACAAGCAGCAGTATTATATTCGCTCTTATTAAGAACTGCTAATCTGTCGTAAGGATATCAGGTCCCCCTGGCCATCAGCAGGGGGTAGGGGGTTAGGGTTGCCAGATCCAAGTCGGGAAACTCCTGGAGATTTGGGGATGGAGCCTGGGGAGAACAGGAACCTCAGTGGGGTACAAAGCCTTACAGTCCACCCTCCAAAGCATCCGTTTTCTCCAGGGGAACTGATCTCCGTTGTCTGGAGATAAGCTGTAATTCCAGGGGATCCCCAAGCCCCACCTGGAGGCTGGCAAACCAACCTTTGTTGAAAATTGAAAGTTCCCCTAATCTAAACTCCTTCCCCTAACAATCCTTGGTCTTCAGGCACTACATAGTCTCTGTCCCACAGCTGCATTTTTTCTGATGTGACTAATTCTCTTTCTTTCTTCAGGTGAACTTTGACTCCCTCTGTGTAGTCCTGGGCCAGTAGTATTGTCGGACCCAGTCTTTGGGATGAACTGAACAAAAGACACCAGGGGAACCCATGATAACTTTCCTTATTGCTGAATCAATCTCCTTTGTTCTTTTCAATAAACTCATCTTTTCTTCTGCATCTTGTTGTCTCTGATCCTTAGACAATTTCCGTACAGTTTCTGAAGTTCATGGTGTTGGAGAAATGAGTATGAAAGACAAGACCTGGGATTTCAGTCATTATAGGGTTAACCTATGCAACTTGTTGTGTTTCTTAGTTTAACCTGGAAGTGCCTGGCAGCTGGCCAATTAACTCTAAGCCCAGGAAACCTAAAGGTGTACTGTTTTGCTAATTGGTCAATGATATCAGGTGTTTCCTTTCAGGGGTCAAGAAGAAGGAGAGATCCTCCATTGTAATCACTCTCACTCTGTAGTAGGATGTCTTAGTGTGCAGACGCAGCACAATGCTGCTTAGTAATCATGTTTTGTTTATTTGTAGCTAATCCCGTTTCCCTTTTTCCTTTAGTAATAAAGTTTCTTTTAAACTAAAAGAAGCAATCTCGTCTTTCCAGAAAAGCAAGATCCATTACTCTGAATTTTCTTGAATATTGGACAAAAGTCCTAACACATGCCATCAGTGTGGGGAGAATGGGAAGCAGTAGGCTCTCCAAGTCAGGCTGCAGCTCCCTGATGGTCAGAGGTTGTACTAGAATGTGCAGTGTTCAGAGAAATATATCATTCACGGTGGCATCCTAAGCGGAGTTACACCCTTTTCAACCAGGGTTGACAGCCTCAGGTGGAAGCATTTGGGTGTGGAGGGGATAATTCTGTTGGCTTTGCGCTGACACACGACCTGACTTGTGGCACAAAACTGGAAGTGATGTCATCGCATCCTGGCAATGCCCTAGAACTCACCCCAAACCCTATGGTTGAACCACAGAGTTTCGGGTGAACTGTACAACATTGTGTTGACGCGCTGCTATCATTTCAGATGTGGAAGTGACATTGCATGTCAATGTGATGCTAAAAAGTCCCTCCCCATTGCCCCCCTCCCCCTCATTCTAACTCATTGACTTCAGTGTTTTAACTCTGCTTAAGACGGCACTGGTAGATGTATTTAGACACAGAAGAGAGTATTAGAAGGGAAAGCATGGCTATGACGGAATCGTTACAGAATGTTCGTGGCAATGGGTTTTGCAGATTTCTTTGTTAAGTCTTGGACTATGTTTTTTAGTAATACTATACTTATCTATAAAGCTTATCACTGCCAAAGAGAGAGCTGTTGAGAGTAACAAAGTCTGACAAAGGCTTGTAAAAAAGCATGCAAGAAGCCTCATAATCTGTTGCCACTAAACATATTCTGCAATGATTCCTCCTCAGCAGCTCTTTGTCTATATGCCCTTCAGAAATTAGAACTGCCAGTCATTGACTGACAATCAGTTAGGGAGGGAGGAGGAATGGAGGAAAAGCGTTATGCCAACAAAGCACCACCACTTCTGGCGAGTAATTGAAAGCAAGAATCAGAGACCCAGGAATGCAGAAAGAGATTAATTTATTGAAAAGAGATTTCAGCAGAGGCTGCTAGAAGTGAAAATTATCACTGATTTCCCCTGGTGCCTTTTCCCCACTGACTCCAAATACATAGGAATGGGTCTGACAATATAACTAGCCCAGGATTGCAAAGCATCAGTGTCCACCTAAAAAACAAAAGAGATTTGAATTATCATTTTACTTTCTCACAGCAATGGCTGGTACCCACTGGGGAAAAAGGCAGGGCAGGAGGAGTCAGAATCAACAACAGGCACAGCCTTCCCTGCTGTACTTTTCCCCCCAGTTGAAATGGCCCCTGGATATTATTTGACTCACCAGGGGGCTTCACATGCTGCTCACCCCCCCCCCCCCCAAACTACAATCTCTTGAGGTCCTTTCAGCTCAGGACAATGGCAAAAAATAAACCTACATTGCTTTCAGAGAATGAGGAAGAGCAGTAAAACCCAGCAAAACTATCACCCCCGATCAACATCTTACCATTTTGTGAGTATTCCCCTTTTTGTTATTTGAAGGCACCTCCCTTTCTCCTCTCCAGCACTGCAGGGCACATCCGCTTTGATTTTTTTTTTTTAAAAAAAGCAGCAGATTGGAGGATTGCTTTCATAGCCCGTCCCAACATTACAATGCTCCTTTTCTACAAATCAGCAAACCCCCTTCTCTTATGTAATGACAGGACACTACGTCATTGGAGCTGCAACAGAACTATATGGAAATGTTAACCAAAAAGAGAGGTCCTCTTTGGCTAACTGCCAAAGCCATAAATTGTACTTTGTCCTTACCCAAGTGTCGAAGAGATGGCACTCCTGGATACAATCCTTGATATCCACAAAGTTATTTAAATTCCCTCCACAGCCAGCATAAATGAACTGCTCGCACTTCTTTGTTGAGATATTATAGTAGTACCGAAATCTTTTTTTGCAATGGCCATTTTCCTTCGGGATAGTGCAGCGTTTAGGTATAATGCCTGGTTGATTGAGCTCCCGAGCCTTTTGAGCAAAGAGATGACACTCTTGAATGCACTGACTCATATTTTCAAAGTTATTTCCAACGGATTCACAACCACTGTAAAAGAACGGCTTGCACTTCTTTGTCTACATGTCAAAGTAGTAATGGAAGACCTAACATGAGATGGATTGACTCCATCAAGGAAGCTGCAGTCCTGTCTGCAAGACCCGAGAACGGCTGTTAACAAGAGAACATTTTGGAGGACATTAAAACATAGGGTCACCATAAGTCAGAAGTGACTTGACGGCACTTAACACACACATATATTATAAAGGGTTGCCAGGTCCTCCCTGGCCACCAGTGGGGGATGGGGGGTAGGGTTGCCAGATCCAGGTTGAGAAACTCCTGGAGATTTGGGGGTGAAATCCGGGGAGGACAGGGTCTCAGTGGGGTACAATGCCATAGAATGCATCCTCCAAAGCAAGCAATTTCTCCAGAGGGACTGATCTCTGTAGTTTGGAGATAAGGTGTAATTCCAGGGGATGCCCACTGGTGGACCTCCTGATGCCCTTTGGTATTTTTGGCCACTGTGTGACAGTGTGTTGGACTGGATGGACCATTGGTCGGATCCAACATTGGCTTCTCTTATGTTCTTATCCTACCTTGGGGCTGGCATCCCTAATACAGAGGAATGCAAAGCAGACTTAACAATCACACACAGTAATATCGTTCCCCATCCTCCCCGCTTTTTTGCTTAACATCTACCACTGACTGGAAAATCGTGGATCCCGTGTAGGGCAGACTGTTAACTTAATAATACGTGTGTTTTTTCCCCCCATCATGAGTTCAACAATCTCTCTTCCCATCCTATTTGTTTACCATAACCATCTGTTACCGTCCAGCCTTAAGAGTGGTGGCGAACCCAAGGGTTAGCTCATTGCTTTTAGTCGTTCCAAATAATGGAATTATGCTACTCTTATTTATGTATTCCCCCCCCCCCCCCCCACCACCAGCCTGCAATTCTAACGGACCCCTAAATCTAGCAATTGCCTCTCTCTCTCTATGGCAGCTCCCATAGAGATGAGAAAAGCCGGCAACCAACCTGCACTTCCGATCAAAAAGAGCCAAGCAAGGAAACAGGGAAGAGGAGGCGGGCAATGGGGAAGGGACGCTCTAGCCCCACCACTGGCGTAGGGAGATGAAATCGCTTCCTGCCGACTGTGTGGTTGCCGCTGTCGCCGGTTGCATTGCCCGGTGCAGGGTAAGTCTGTCGGCTCTCTGCCTAGCGGTAATTCAGTATGAATGGGGTGGGTGGGACGCAGAAGGAGATCACTCGGGGCGTCCAAAATTACTGGGCAAATCCCGATGGAAATTGTTGCGTCGAAACCATTTTTGTTGTTGTTCAGTGGAAAATGTTTTGCGGGGGTGCTAAGAACAGTTTCGTCCAAGCTCTGAAGCCGCCGGCGATGCGTTGCAAAAGGCGTCTGCTCTAGGGATCATTTTTATGTGCCCCCCCCCCCCCCCCCGCGCGAATGAAATGCAGCGAGCGGATCTGCAAATTGGTCGGGCTGGTGGCGTAGAGGCGTGCGGCGCTGTGATGCTAAGCTCGTTTACTCCGAAGTAAGCCCCATTGGGGTTTTTCCTCCCCAGCTGGATTTCTTTCCAGATGACTTTTCGGAAGGATTGCATCCTGCGCTGGATAATATGCCAGTACGGGGACTTCAGCGGTTTTTGTGGGATATTTTAACGAACAAGATATGAGATAAGGGATTTCCTTGTGCTGTCTGTAGTTTTTAATGTGGAGGGAGCACTCTGTGCATGTTCAGAAGGCCCCTTGTCTTGAGCCCATTCCTCATCCAAAGTGCTTGTTAAACAAAGCCTTTAGAGATACTGCCCAGTTGCTTTCCTGTGCAGGCATTGTCTGATTAAATTGAGTACTGCAGTTTTGGACAGAAGACAGCCACCCACGTAGCGTCTGGAGCAGAAGTGGTGCTCTTTCGTTGGGCTGTGGATGAGAAGGCAAATGGAAGAGTCGATCATTCCCTCTTACAAATTCCAGTTGTCTGTCACTGCCGTAGCAAATGTGGAAGGGATCCAGCAGGAGTTCAATCCAACCCCTGGAATCAAGGCAGGATTTTCTCAAGTTAAAGTACAGATCAGCAACTGGCTGTACTTCCAGGTGCACTCTTTTGAAGAGCATCTGCCCTTTTCCCCGAAACTCAGTTGCTACCCCAGAGACAAGGGTTGTGGAGTGAGAACAGCCAGTGGCTCAAACAGTCCTCTTTCAGTGGTGTGTGTTGAGGTGATAGGGATCTCGCCACCATTATTTCTTACTTCTCCCTGTGACAACTCCGATCCAGGCCTTTCTCTTGTCTTATTTTATACCACTTTGCCAATAACAAGTCCTTCAGGCTGGAGACTAATGACCCACCACACCACCCACACCTTCCAGTTATGTTACTGTGCCAGGTGAACTGTTAACTTTAGGTGTATGTGGTAAAGTGGATTTCTTTTCTTAGTGCGTCCTCTCTATACACACATCCGATTCCTTCATTCTGTACCAGAAAAGCATGTCAGCAACAAATCAAGACTCCTTTCCCCTGGGCCCTACAGAGCATGTAGTGGGCTGTATAGGTTGACGATAACACAGGAGGTGCATATATAACAAAACACATAAGTTTATTTAGTTTGTGTGTGTGACCTGTAATGCCTACCCACTCTAGTCTGATAGCTGAAACAGAACTGGGAGGTGTGGAATCAGTAATGGGTACCATGTTGTCTGTTTGTCAGACTTAAAAGACAGATTTAGGTGGGTAGCTGTGTTTGTCTGAAGCAACAGAACAAAGTTTGAATCCAGTGGCACCTTTAAGACAAACAGAGTTTAATTCTGAATATAGCATACACACGAAAGCTTATACCCAGATTTAAACTTTCTTGGTCTTAAAAGGTGCCACTGGACTTAAGCTTAAAGACAATAACTAGACAGCTTTAATAATTCTCTATTTTTAGTGAGGAACCAGCTCACAAACCCTGCCTATCTAAAACCATTTCAGCCCCTAGAGGACTTCCTGCCCAGTCCAGGATGCCTCCTCTACCTTCTCCATCCAAGACCCAACTCTTGTTTGTCTGATGGTTATTGACAGTTAAACTCCCCTCCGGTTTTCTTCTTCACTATGATCGTCCATTCAGCCTGCTTGTACCTGATTAGTCGGGAAAGAAAAGGGGGGCAGACTCTTATCCTGTCCCTTACACATTTGTATTCTGCCCCTTTCCTCAAGAAGTCTGAGGCAGAGCATTTAGAATACCTCCATTGTCCTCTCAGCACCCTGTGAGGTAATGCAAGCTGAGAGAGTGATTCAAGGTCTCCCAGTGAGCTTCCTGGAAGGGATTCAGACCTCAGCCTTCTAGTCCAAACCTGACCTTTAGACTCCCGGATCCAGGCAAGGCTGATGTCGGGGGTCAATATCGTCTGGTCAGGCCCAAGTGGGAGCCCCCTGCCTACTCTGAACTAGCTGTGTGTCACAGCCACCATGAGCTGCCCGGTTTCACTGGGCAGCAGCTGGATTGAGCCCGTTTGACAGAATTGGGCACACTTTGCCCGCTGACCTCCTTCTATCAGAAGGAACGCTCACCGGGGGGTGGGGGGTGGATCAGAGGGCATTTTGCCCAGTGGGGTCCAAAATGGGAGATTAGACCGAGCAGATGAATTAGTGTAATCAGTTCTGGGCTACTGATTTTGTGGGTCTGTTGGGAGTATTAGCCTGGCCTCCACTGGGAAGAATCCCTGGGGCAAGAGTCTCTTATGGATCTCTCACTTGTTGTCCCTACCCCCCCCCCCCCCGGGTCCCACCACAGAAAACAACTTCTCTTCATATATAAAAAAAATCTTAGTCATTCTCCCGCCCTACTTCCTTGTGTCTTGTTGTTCTACTCAAAAGGAGCACTTCCTGCTTCAGAAGCATTACTCGCATAAATCTCTTTGTATGTTTTTTTTGTGTGGCTGATTAAGATGTTTGGTTTTCTGTCCTGATGCAGAGAAGCAGAGGCTTTCTGTAACAGGAAAGTATTAGTCAGCTCATGGTCCTGTCTCTCCCCTCCACCCCGTGGAATGAAATAGTACTGATCAGTCAGGCAGTAACTGCTTCCTCCTTCTCTCTTCCAGTGCTATGAGGTACCTTTTGGCCATGACCCTTGTCTTCCTTCCAAGAAATCATAAAACACGATGGTGTCACTTGCAGCACCATTCAGAGATGAGTTATACCCTTCTAAGTCAATGGATTTAGGAGGGTGTAACTCAGTTCAGGAAGGTGTTGCTGGTGATGCAGACAGAACGCGAGCTGGAAGTCTCTGGTTCAAATCTTGGTCACCGAGTGGCTTAGGAAAGAGGCTCTCTCAGTCTTGGACCATCCTCTGCTAAATGTAATTCAGGAACAGTAGTATAGACCTAATATAAGGAACAGCGTTCCGTGCGCCTCGGCGTCTAGTCATGCCGGCCACATGACCACAGAAATGTCTTTGGACAGCGCTGGCTCTTTGGCTTGGAAACAGAGATGAGCACCGCATCCCTAAAGTTGGATTTGACTGGCTTTCGAGCAAGGGAAACCTTTACCTTTACTAATATAAGGGCTGGGCCCTGTGGGTGCTTATGTTGCAGATATCTTGCCAAAGTCTGGTCAGCGCCTGGTTAAGAGTTCTCCCTTGAACCCTATTTCTGCCACCTTGAGCTCCATGCAGGAAGAAAGTCAGGATATAAAGGAACTTTCAGCCTGGTTCAAGTCACCACTGTGAGATTTCCAGCCTGTAGAGCAGGAATGACTCCACCACATACGACTGACAGAAGCACACCAGATGGTTTTGCTTGGCCCCCTAAGTCAAATGAAAGAAGGCAAAACCCTGAGGCACTAACATGGCTCCTGGGGCGCAGCTTACTCCCAAGTGTGTCTGCCCCAAGCCCCTCTTCCCTTTTCTTTGCAGACACACCAGTATCTTCACAGACACACATTAGGGAGTTTTGGCACTTGGGCTGAAAGATTGGCTATCTTGATGTTGTCCTCATTTTTAGTTCAAAGAAACTTTAGTTGATTCTCTCTACACAATTTATTAGAACTGCATATGGAAAAAAACATCATTTGGAACAACAGAAAAAGGCCTTTAGATTATGCCTGTATCTGTATGTGTTTCAGGATACACCATCTCAAAAAAGACATTCCTTCCCCAAAGTGAGAGAATACAAGGTACTTCTTCTCAGATGGGGCTTGCCACCTGCCACTTCTGTTTGTACCAGTACTACAAGATAATAAACTCTCTTTTAAAAGAAAGTTTGCACCTTGTTAGTTGTTGAGATTAGTAAAATAGATTGATCAGCTAAATGTTACAGCCTTACCATCCTGTGAACTTTTTCTTGTCTTGCTTTACCTGCTAAACTGCAGGGTAGAACTAGCAGTCAGCATTATGATTCTCTAGCAAAATACATGTCAGTAGTTGCAGTAGTAAATAATAACCACTATTATTATTATTATTAAGTTCTCAAGTATGTCAGCATTGCAAAAGTACATTTAAAAATAGAAAGAACTTTGATTGCCAGCTTTCTCAGGGACAGGGGATTGGATGAAAAGCTGGTATTTTGCAGTAGTGCTTCCTTTTAACCTGAGAATTGTATTGTCAAACAGAATTGTGTGTTTTCTTTTGAAGGAGGCAGGGTTTCCCTCCCCAGAAAAAAAATACTACTATAGCAGTTTGCTCAATTTTTTACTCATAAATGCTTAGCGGAGTTTTCAAGTTACCGTCACATCTAAACTCTTTAATTTTTCTCCCCTGATCTAGTTTAACACCAGTTTCATCTGCCTGTGAGGACTACATCTCCTCATAGAAAGGTAAAGGCATGTGTAGAAAATATGCATGGTATGACTTGTGAAGAAGCAAAAGCTTCAGCGAAAGGAGAGGAAGCTTCCAGCTTCAGGAAGCAAGTAAAAATTCTTCAGATGACCATCTTGGAAATGTCATGTCTTTACTCACGTTTGAAAATGCATGCAGACTTGAGAATTTGGTCTTGCGTGTGCCTTTCTGCAAAGTGAAAATAGACAGCAGTAGTCTGAAATTTTCACCAGGCAAAGCTCCGTGTGGGTTTTGGTCTCCTCCAAATAGGCATCACCAACTTATAAAGGAGTAGATTCAGGTGACCACTAACTACATCATGGTACCCGCTTAAAAGCTCGTTGTACAGCTCCTGTAAGTGTGTTGGGATGTAGTCACCTGTATTGTACCACTGCATGTGTAATGTTCAGTGTATCCAGTCTTTCTTGTCCTCCAGTGCTTCCCTAGATGACCAACTGTCAACAGAAGCACAGTAGTGACACATTTAGCCATGTGGTCAGAGATAATTTTTTAATTTTTTTTTAATAACTTTATTGAAATCTTAAAAAGTTACAATACAAATTTCTGTAAAGTCAACAAATTCAAAACAGTAATGTAACAAGCATCTAGGTACGTATTAACTCAAACTGAGTTATGCAAGTACTGTTACAAGGTTTTACCACAGTGATATAAAACACCACCATTACTCTAAGGATCTTATATTGAGGACTATGTAAAGCTCACTCATATAAGAAAAAAAAATAGAGAGAGAATGACAGTCTTTAGGCAATACACTGAATGATAAAATATTTTGCACCTCAATTAGAGGGGCCCATTTTACCATTGGGCTGTCGTGAATGTCTATGTTGTCTTTATGAGAGACCCAGTCAGATTTTTTATCAAAGATGAAAAAAATCCCAAACTTTAAGGAGCCATTGATTTATTGTCAGAGTACTTTGGAGTTTCCAGTGTGCAGCAATAGCATTTTTTGCAGCCATAAGTAGAGTCGAGATTAGATCTCTTTCCTTTTTTTGGATTTTGGTTTTTGGCCATAAATTAAAAAAAAATAAAAACAGGATCTTTATTAAGTGTGTGACCTGTCAATCGTTTTATTTCCAGTAAAACTTTGTTCCAAAACTCTTCAATTAGTGGAAAAGTCCACCAATTATGGAAAAAAGAATCCTTATTGCTGCATCTTTTCCAGCATAGGGGAACATGGGCAAGTCTGATTGGTGTTAAGTATCACTATAGAAATACTTTAAGGTCAGAGATAATTTATTTCCTTCCTGGTACAATCTTGAGCTGCTGCTGTGTGGCTCCTTGTTGCCTGAGTCTGTCCTAAGATTCTTCTGGGAATCTGTCTCTTCAGAACTCTAGTTGAATAATACACGAGGCAGCCCTAATTAACGTTTGATGTCTAGTAGAGTGCTGATTGACTAGAAATTTGCAAGTATAATATGATCAGTTTACCTCCTGTTTGCAATATAAGCAACACTGGATGCGTCAGTCTCTGAATGGTTAAGTCCTTTCAGTAGTCTCTTGCCATTTTGTTTCACTTATGGGCCAGGTGATAGCTTTCAGACAATGGCCTGCAAGGTCGCTTGGGAGTTGTTCTCATTGAGGTGGTAAATCTTTGAACAGGCTGTATTTCCTCACACTGGAGGTAATATAAACATAAATGGGTTCTAGCTTATTCTTTCTCCCGGGGTTCTATGTGCCCAGCATACCAGGAGGAAGCCCATCTCGTGAGCTGCCACCATCTTGCAGGACAAAGGCTGGATCCTCATTGAGGTCAGAAAACAAGATCTCAGTTATTCTGCCCCTTCCACTGTATTGCCATTTGGTTTACTGGCTCTAGCTCCTTCTTCCCTGCTTTATAATGAAATAGACACCCCTCTTCCTCTTTTGGATAACTGGGCCAACTAGTTCTAAATCAGTGGTTTTCAGCATTCCCAGAGTCTGGGACTCACTGACTTAAAAGCATGGGACAGGAAGTCATGTGACATAAGAGTTATGTGGCAGGAAGGAGGGCACATCGAGTGATGACCTCACTGGAGTCAAGGCCACAGCTCTGAGCAGCAGGCCAGTAACTTGCAACAGGGAACACACCTGGTGCTCAGCTCATATCATAATGAGGAATAAGTCAAGTCGTCACGTAATCCTCTCCTCCAGTGAGTGACATTGCTAACCATCCTGCTGTTCCTCTGAGTATGTGTGCAAAAAGCGGCGGGAGGCATGGCACCCTTTCTGTGTGCACTTGTGTACTCAAGTGTTGTGGATCTTTCAAAAACCAGTGAAAAAAGTCATCTCTGCAGGAGCTCGTGACCCCCCTGATGATCCTGGCTCTTGCGTTAAAGACTGCTCCAAGGAGTCTGAAGCTAGATTTTTGTGACACCTTTATGAAGAATTACAACCCAGCTGGTGGCTGCTGCTTCATCGTTTGGCCGTTTTGTTAACTTCCTTGCATCACAATGAAGTGTGATAACTACATTTCCTTTATATTCACCAGTCTGGTGTAGTGGTTAGGAGCGCGGACTCTAATCTGGGAGAACCAGGTTTGAATCCCCACTTCTCCACATGCAGCTGCTGGTGTGACCTTGGGTCAGGTCATAAGTTCTTTCAGAGCTGTTCTCTTAAGGGCAGTTCTCGGGAGAGCTCTCTCAGCCCCACCTACCTCATGAGGTGCCTGTTGTGAGGAAGAGAAAGAAAAGGAGATTATAAACTGCTCTGAGACTCCTTCAGGTAGCAACAGGCACGGTATAAATCCAATCTCTTCTTCTTGTAAATGGGTCTCCTACACGTGATCCAGTGATATGGATGAAGATTGTTCCTTAGTTGTTGTGCCTGGTGGACTGTGTATCTGCTCTGGGCTATAGTTACAGCTCTCTTGAGATACATGCACCTTGAAAGATAACAATGTCAGTCTCTTTCTGGCTACAGCATGTCGCAGTCTCAGCTGCCCTTAAATTGCATGTGGGGCTAAGATTATACTTGCACTTGTTCATGTTTACATACATTGTCATAAACTGCAAGTACTTCCCTAGATATTCAGTAGTATTTCCTTGTTTGTATTGGTTTCAAGGCTAAGTACGGCTTCTTGCAGATCTCTTGCTTCCAAGAAAAAAAATTTCTTGACCTGGTCCTTACCTCCCCTGAAAGAAATAATGGTATTGTAATTGGATAAACAGTAATTTTACTGTAGTATACTTACCTATGTATTTATAACAGCCTGTGTATTTAAATGTTGCATCCTTCCTCCAAGGAGTTCAGAGTGACATGTTGGTTTCTCCCATTCCACCCTCACAACAGCACTGAGGAGGTTGAGTTGAGAAAGAGAGAGAGAATTATTTGCTGAAGACCATCCAGTTGAACAGGGATTTGAAACCAGTCCAAATCCAGCACTCTACCCACTACAGAACTGTACTCTTAGACATAGGATTGTTTGAACCTCAGCACTGTATGTAAGTTGAAGAAGTGAGCCAGAAGCTGAAGTGATCTGAAAGATCACCTGTTAAATTTTAGACTTGCCCAGGTGGGTGAATTTGGACTATGCAGCAAACACCACGACATGTGGATGTCATGAGATGATGCAGAAACATTCTGAAATCCTTTGGTCTACATGAGGCAGGATTGTCTGACAAAAGTCCTGAGGCCTAGTGCATAATGAAATCTTTGGCAGTCATTAGAGCTGATTATGGTATGTTGTCTTAATCATGGTTAGATTCCCAAACATACAAAGACAGCCTGATTTAGAGAGGTACCTTTGCAAGCAGAGAAGTGAAGGGGAAACTATGTCCAGCATGGTTTTACTAGGTATAGGTTAACCATGGATTATGCAACCCCCCCCCCTTCAAAAGCATGGTTGTATATTACGGATTGTAACCTACTAGTATGTTTCTGTTGCTGTGCTGCGCTAGTGAGAATGTTGGACTAGGCCTGGCAAGACCTAAGTTCAAATCCTGATTGCCATGAAACTTTGGATCAGTTGTAGGGATGGGCACGAACCAGAAAATTCCGGTTTGGGGTGTGCCTGTACCGAACCAGTTGGTTTAGGCTGTTTTCTGGCTGCGGCCAGCCACAACTGAGAGAATGGGGGGGGGGGGATTGCCCCGGAAGGGTTAAATGCAAGCCATTAAACCAGTCTGTCCCCCCCCTCCCCCCCCCCCCGGGAAGTAGAGGCGGAAATGGCTTGCATCTATTTCATCCTAATAGCTGACGGGCACACCAGCCTTGCTATTAGGACTGAAATGGATGCAAACCATTTCAGCAATCCCTTTCACTCCCCCCCCCCCATTTCCTATCACAAGCTGCGCAACCCCCCCCCCCCCCCCCAGAACCATGCGGGATCCTGGGAGGGTCGTGGAGGTGAGCTCACAAGGACCTCAGTTCACAAACCATGACCCAGGTGATTGTAGTGCTGAACTTAGGGTCGTGGGCAAGTTCATGTCCATCCCTAGTCAGTTGTGCTCTCTCTCTCAACCCAACCTAGGGCAGAAGGGAGAAGACTCGTGTGCTGCCCAGAGGAAGGGATTGGGTGGGGTGAGGAAAGTGCCTACCCTTGCGGTCTTCGGGTGAGACAGTAAAACAGAGCTTAAGGGGGAGCTTGAAAATTATACATGTGGGCTCCATCTTATCTGCCTTAATTATTTTTGCATGCATTGTTGTTATCTGTCTTTGGGCCTGTCTATCAGGAGAAAGAGGAGGTATATAAATAAATAAATGAACAGGAGATCTTTCATTGATCAGTTAAAATATTTTTGCCTCCCTTTTCTCCATGGCTCAAGGCAGCTTAACTTAAAACATGCAAAACACAGTGAAACTGTGACCTCTGATTTGGCAGTACTAGCCTGTGATTCACGGCTGCCCTTCCAGCTGTGCCACAAGACCACCCTTCAGTTTCAAGGGACAGTTCACAATAAATTGCAACACACATTTCCGCAAGGTAACTTTCTTTGGTTTGTTCCCCTTCTTCTGTTTGCCTTCCAGAAACTGGATGGCTTCTAATGTGAGTCTGACTCTGGATAAAGAAGCCTTGTTGGAAGATGGGATTCCCCCCACAAAAAAGCCCAGGTAAACGTCACAGTGTGTAATGCATGGGGGAAAAATGTCAGCATTTTCCAGGACCATGTAGTATATTTCAAGAAGTAATCTTAATCTTTTACCTTCAGTTATTGTTCCGTAAACTACTATCAGACGTTCACTGTGGTAGGATATGACACTGTTCTCTCTTGTAAAATGGATGGTGTATTTTTAAACTTGCACTATAAAATATGATCCAAGTACAGTACTTTATTGATGGGGTTAATAGTAATTCAGTAGTATTTCCAGTTCTTGGGGCAGGATGTCAGTGCCACAAACAGTTCTGTATAGGAATGGGCACAAACTGCATTTTTGAAGGTCAGTTTGTGGTTCATGGCTGAACCATGAACCAAACCACAAACCAATATGAACTGGGAGATTGGTTCATGAACCAAACCAGTTTGTAGCAGTTTGTGTCCCCTGCTTTCTGCTCTCTGGCACTTTTTACAGGAAGCAGAAAGCAGGGGTTTAAGTGGCTCTGAGTGAAGTTTGCAGACTGAAGAGCTGCCACAAATTTCCACAGATTTTAAGGCAGTTTGTGATAGATTGTGAAGAATAGAAAGAGGGGGTTAAAGTGGCTCTGAGCCACCCCTGCTTTCTGCTCAGCTGTTTTTCACTGGGAGCAGAAAGCAGGGGTTTAAATGACACCAAGCCATGCTGTACATTTGGAATGAGTGAAACACTTTCTAAAACAAGTGTTTTCTTACTCAAAAAGAAAATATTTCATAGCAAGTTTTTTCAGGACTTCCTGAAATTTCCCAATTTTTCCATTGGAAAAATTGAAAAAGTCTTCAAGCTTGTTCATGCTATATGTTTTGAGTGTGGAAAAACCCTGCCTTAAGAAGCACTGCACTTATTCTGAAAGATAAATACTTTGTATGAAGTTTGGGTTTTTTTAAGCACTCCCCTCAAACTCTCAGTTTTTCCACTGGAAAAGGAAGGGGGCTTGGCGAAAAGTCCCCCTCCCTTTATTTTTCTGATTTGTTTCTGGACCTTCACATCCCTTCTGTACTAGTGGCAAACCCAATTTTGGAACACCCTCTCTAGATAACTTTTGCGCACACTGACCTTCTTTTGGGTGCCAAAGTAGTGACTTCTGCTGTTACGTGGCAGTTTTTTTGGAGTTTTGTTTATACTTCTATTTGACTTCCATACCGCCACATAGCAGCAAAAGTAATTACTTTGTCACACAAAAGGTCAGTGCCTGCCAAAGTTCTCTAGAGAGGGTGTTCCAAAATTGGGCCATGGTTATTTTATCTGTTTTATTGTTTCAGACATTTTTTCTTTTGTGGTAATATTGTAAATCACTTTAGAACCCAGGGGCACCCAGTGAAGTTGATGGGTGATAGATTCAGGATAAATAAATGGAAGTGCGTCACTGAAAGATTAGTTCAAACATGGAATTCACTGTCAGATGACCTAGGGAAAGCCACTAGGATGTATAGGGTTGCCAAGTCTTAGGGACTCACCGGCGGGGGGGAGTCCTCCTCCGGCCAGGAGTTTCTTCTGGCGTGTGCGCCCAGCGACATCACCAGAAGTGACGTCAGCACGTTGGGGGCAACGCCCCCAACGTGCTCACATCACTTCCGGTGATGTCATTACGTCATCCTCGCTGGACGACTTCGGGGGTGGGGGTTCGCCCCGCCGGCCAAATGCTGGCTGGCAGATGGGGAACCCCTTTAGCGGGGGATCCCCCGCCCCCCGGGCTGACTTGGCAGCCCTAAGGATATATAGCTTTAAAAGGGAAGTAGAAAGATTCATGAAGGATGGATCCCTTTGTGGCTAATAGCCATGGTGACTGGAGGGAACCTCCATATTCAGACACAGTTAAGCTTTAAAGATTAGTGCTAGGAAGCATAATCAGGGAAAGGCCTTGGCCTTTGTTGGCCAGTTTGTTGGCCCTCCAGGTTCACTTGGTTTGGCACTGTGTGATAGCTGCCCTGAGCCTGCTTTGGCAGGGAGAGTGGGGTATAAATTGAATAAATAAATAAATGACTTGGTGGAACATTGGTCTGGTCCTGCAGGCCTGTTCTGTAAATATTTATCTTAAAAAGTCAAGAAAATGTCTGCTTATATGCATAAAAGCCTCTTAGCTATCGTTTCCTCGAAATGCAGCAGTGTTTATATAATTCAGTATGCACTCCCTCTTTTTGTCTGCAGGAAATTGTTGCCAAGTCTAAAAACCAAACGGCCCCAGGAGCTTGTGCTGGTGATTGGGACTGGCATAAGTGCAGCTGTTGCCCCTCAAGTGCCGGCCCTGAAATCATGGAAAGGTCTAATCCAGGCCTTGCTGGATGCTGCTATTGACTTTGACCTCCTTGAAGACGAGGAACGGAAAAAGTTTCAGAAGTGTCTCCGGGAAGATAAGAACCTCATCCATGTTGCCCATGACCTTATTCAGAAATTGTCGCCGGTGAGTTGACTGCGTGCGGAACTGCATGGTTTGCAAGCTTCGGAGGGGAAAAAATGAAACACTCCCCCCTCCCCCAGGAAACATGAATTGCATTATGCAGGGAGATCCACTTCAGCTTATAGCCAGTTTGGTGTAGTGGTTAAGTGTGCAGACTCTGATGTGGGAAAACCGGGTTTGATTGCCCACTCCTCCACTTGCACCTGGCTGGATGACCTTGAGCAAGCCATAGTTCTGGAACATAAGAGAAGCCAATGTTGGACCAGGCCAGTGGCCCATCCAGTCCAACACTCTGTCATACAGTGGCCAAAAACACCAGGTGCCCTCTGTCAGAGCTGTCCTTAAAAGAGCAGTTCTCAAGAGAGCTCTCTCAGCCCCGCCTACCTCACAGGGTGTCTGTTGTGGGGAGGGGAAGGAAAAGGAGATTGTAAGCTATTCTGAGACTCCTTCAGGTAGTGAAGGGCGGGGTATAAATCCAATATCTTCTTCTTCTCTTCTTCTGAATCAGGCCCTTGTTTGTCTTCAATCTTGCTTGTGCTTCCCACAAAAACATACATTGGAGGCTAGGTATACTCTCTTATCTCCCTAGTCTGAATGGAGTTGTCGTTCACATTTTTATCCTGTCTCCTTCTTTTCTGTCCTCCAAGGATGTCGGGATGGTGTACGTAGGCCTTTTCTCTTCCGTTTTCTCTTAACTTCGGGCTGAGAGAGAGAGAGTGAGGTTCATGGCAATTTGGTGGACTTTTTGGTGGAATGGGGAATTTGAATCTGGGCCTCCCCTGTCCTAGCCCGACATCCTAACCACTGCATCACACTCAAGTTTTGACAGCTCTCCCCTTCAAAAGCTGTTTAACGCTACATTGATTCATTTAACCCACTGACTATTCTGGATAGCAGGGATTTTCTAAGGTGTCAGAGTTTTTTCTTAGGCTCTCCCCCCCGTCCCCCCCCCCAAAAATGTACTAAGAGTTTGTTGTTGTTGCTGTTGTTTTATTGTATTAAAACATTAACAAACCAACATACAACAACAATGTAGTGTAATTGATACAATCAATTAAATTCAACGTTAACATTAAAAAAAAGTGACTCTGAAACCATGCTGCCACTAAAAACAATAAAATAAGTATTTTAACTCATTGCATTAATAGGAAATGATCTAATTTAAATCGCTTAGACCAATAATAAGAATGTGCACTATTGAAATCTTTTTTTAACAAAAGGCATCCATTTTTTAACAAAATCTGACTTAACATGTGATGAACTATAAATATTTAAATGGCAAGTCAATTTTTCCAATATAAAATATTCCCAAACCTTGCCTAACCAAACATTTATAGATGGAGGAGAGGCTTCTTTCCAACGGGAGGCCCAGACACTTTTTGCTGCAACTAACATAACTAAAATCAAATTTTTAACTAAAACAGGTGGCTCTGAATCAGTCCACAAATGTAAAAGAACTATTTTTGGATCAACTGCAAGTTGAACCCCAGTAAACTTAAAAATCTCTTTTAAAACTAATTTCCAAAATAATTGTGCGACTGGAATAATTGTGCGACTGGATACTAAGAGTTGATCTTGCAGAGCATATATTCTACTTTGGAGCTATGGCCCCTCTTCAGAGTTAAGGTCCTCTTGCTGGGCTCCAAAATGTCAATGGTGGTGCCTAATTTGAGCCCATGAATGAAATCTGTACTATGAGTCAACCGTCCCCTTCCAAGACTTCTCTTCCCCTGTTTGAGTACCTAACACAATGCATTTATGCCCCCTTTTGGACTCATATTCTTCTTCTTCTTTTTTTGGTAGTCTGATTCTGTTGCTCATATGTCACGTTTGCTTCAGGAATCATACAAAACCATGCTTTAATTAAATTATTTGTGGGTAGTTGATCATTAGAACAGGGTCCAATTCACTAACAATGGTTAGAGTGTACATCAAACCGGGGTCAAGAGTCATGGCTTGAAGTTGGTTTATTAATCATGGCTAGGATCAGAATAACTGTAAACTATATAAGTAGAAAACTAGGTTAGAATTAGTAGGTTATATAAGGTTTCTTTGTTGGCTATCTTAAATGAGTAAGCAGGATAACATTATTTGTATACTGTAGTGATAAGGATCTTTGTAATTAAAATACACATGCAGTGATAAGCTATATGTTAATAGGATTTTTTGTATTTGGAATACACAAGTTACAAGTAAAATAATTCTTTTGAAATTGTTAACAAATAGTGTGTTTCTTAGCGTCTTCTACAGCTGAGTCTCTTTTACTGCAGCAACTATACAGCTGTGTTGATTCTCTATTGTAACTGTATTAGGATCAGATTAGACATGGTGCAAAACTGTGGTTCAGTTCAACAGTGCGGCTGTCTGTATGCCGAGTACTCCAGTATTTTTGGTTAGTTAGGATCTGTCAAGCAGGGATTTGAAGCTGTTCTCATGTTTAGCTGTAGTTAGCCTCAATTGTGTTTTTTCTTGAGGAACAACATCAACTTAGCGATTTAATTTTGGCTTGTTCCTCGATGACGCCCTCTAAGGTGAGGCAAACCAGGATTTAAGCCATCATCTATGAGCTGAATCCTGGTTTTGCGACCTAACCATAGTTGAAATTAACCATGGTTTGCATAAGGTCTGAACTTTGTGTGTCGTACTTAGCCGTAGTTAGGACAAACACAGAGATCCCGGTATGTTCTGTGTGTCATCCTTACGGCAGTGCAAACTGTGAAAACAGCTTGGTTGTGGCAGGAGAAAGCTTGAAGGTGATAAAACCATCATTTCTTAAGGCCAGCCAGGAATTGAATGTTTGGGAGCCAAGTACTTGTTTCACAAACTTAACTTTAGTTAAAATAAGTCATAGGTTAAAGATGCATGTGCTCAATGAAGCACTCTTCTCAAATAAGTATATGCAGGCTTTTCAGTCTTATGTCCTTCCCTCTCTTTGCCAGCTCTCGGCAAACAAATCTCTACCCCCAGCTGTTGAAATTAAAGTACTTTATTTAATGAAAAACTAATAAAACTTTACTGTGATCTTGGCATGATCTTTTCTTGGCAGCGCACAAGCAATGTCCGTTCCACGTTCTTCAAAGACTGCTTGTATGAGGTCTTTGATGACCTGGAGTCCAAAATGGAAGACGCCGGGAAACAGCTGCTTCAGTCCGTGCTCCACTTGATGGAGAACGGGGCCCTCGTGCTCACCACCAACTTTGACAACCTGCTGGAAATTTATGCTGCGGACCAAGGGAAGCAGCTTGAATCTCTCGACCTCACAGATGAGAAAAAGGTGACCGGATACACTTGTGCTTATAAATGGCAGTACATCTACCTTGGAAATCCATTGATTTTTAGGTGCCAGCCCCAGCTTGGGAGAAACAGTGGACTTTTCCATTTGGTGAGGCTAATAAAACACACAGCCTCTGTGCTACTCACAGTTAGAAAGCCATTCTAGAAACAAGCAGTGTTAGCAGCCAGTAATTTGCCACGTTGTTGAGAGGCAAGAGTTCTTTTTGTATTGTTTTTCTTCCCGAAAACAGTTGCTGCACTACACAATGGCAGGGATGGTCATAAGAGCAAACCTTAATAAAACAAGCAAAGCTCATCCCCATTTATTTAGCTTCTTGAAGCCGAAACTTGGCCTGGTTCCTAGTTTACTCAAAAGGCATGTAAATAACAATGGGGGATCTTTTCAAGTGTGTATTTTCATAGTGCATGTGATGTGCGTTTTTGCCCTCTCTCTTCTACATGACTTCAGAATATTTTTAGTACAGTGTTTTGGAGGAATGCAAGCTGAGAGTGGACAGCATGGGGTGAACTTCAGAGGAATGAAATTTTCAGCATCACAAATCTTAGAAATGTTATCCTGATAATATCTGTTGAAGTGCTTTCAGAAAGCTTCCTTTGTGCTTGTGGAGGGAAAGAAAAGTACAGAATTTTTATACTGGAAATAAAGCAACCATCTTTTAAAAACAAAATGTGAAAACAAAAATCTGAATGGGTTTGCTTTGCCTTACATGGTGAATTCAGAATTTAGTTTTCCTTGTACAGCAAAAGCAGAATGACAGGGATTTTTTTTGTTTGTGTATGTCTATACGTATATACGTATATCTATGCACACCAAAAAACCCCACAGCCTTCATTCTGCTTTTGTTGTACAAAGGAAGTAATGAATGAATGTCTGTGTGTGTGTGTGTGTATACACACACGTTCATTCTGCTGCAAGGAGTTCAGCATTAGGTAAGCCCACTACATCATGTACGTAAGTCAAATTTGCCTAGATTTGCATGTTGTGTCATTGTTTTTTCCAGGGTTTTCCAAATAAAATTTTGGGCATGATACAGAGGTGCAGCAGCAGGGCGTGGTGTTCTGAAGGACAGATAGCTGGTCAAGTTAAGGAATCATAGTAGGGAAAGAATTTGGAAGGCCATGTGAGCTACCCAGAAGAGCAAGATGTCTTTATATTTTAGGAGCCCCGAACCTAAAGTCATGCCCTGACCAGGCTAGCCCAATCATGTTGTATCTCAGAAGCTAAGCAGGGTCAGCCCTGGCTAGTATTTGGATGGGAGACCTCCAAGGAATACCAGGGTCGTAATGCCAAGGCAGGCAATGGCAAACCACCTCTGAACATCTTTTGCCTTGAAAACCCTCCAGGGTTGCTATGATTCTGCTGTGAATTGACAGCACTTTCCACCACCAAACTAAAGTCTTATTGTAAAAGAAGGAAGTGTGAGGCAGTATCTGTGTGCAAAATCTTTCCCTAGGCAGACGTCTCTGTAGCACTGCCATTGCAAAGACAGGATGCTGTTTCTTATGCTGCAGAGTTGGAAGCAAAAAGGAATCTGGATTCTGACCCCAGTGAACCACAGCTGGCATTCCAGCATAAGTCTTAGAACGTCTTTGGTAAACAGATCCAACTATGAACTAAATCCATTTGACCCGCAGAGCTTGGGAATAGCTTCCTTAGTCTTAGATTGTTTGCAGATGTATAGGATTTATCTTATATGTAGATGCTGGGAGTTCCTTTGAGATAGGGAACTGTAAACACATCCACGTGGTGTTGGATTTCTGGAATGCAGGCCTAGAGAGATATGAAGGCATTCCTGTCAGTGGCCTGTCTTGAACTGCTCTTGGCCAAGGTCAGCTTTTTAGAAAAACCAAATGGACTGGTCCTTTATAGCCAATTTCATTTTAAATGTTGAGCATTTCTTCCCTCTCTCCCCCCCGCCCTTCCCTCTCTCCCCCCCCCCCCCTTACATGTAGGTGCTGGAGTGGGCGCAGGAGAAAAGGAAGCTTAGCGTTTTACATATCCACGGAGTGTACACAAACCCCAGTGGAATAGTGCTGCATCCTGCTGGCTACCAAAACGTCCTACGTAACACAGAGGTTATGGTGAGCTATGCAGCTCTGTCTCTGGGGGTGATTGCCTTTCACAGTGGGCAAATGCTTCCAGCACATGAGAAGATGCAAGGCTGCAATATAAGAAGATACAAGCTTTCCAAATATGTGGCGCCCAGGGCTAGATTCAGTCTTCTAAAGGTCAGGGATTGCCAAGATTGAGATGGATGCCTCAAACTATGTAGATAAGCTTTGCACATAAGTATACATAAATGGCTACACATTGCTCACTAGATGCACGTTCTGGTGCATGTCTGAGTGAGAATACAGTCTGTCACCGCTGTATTGCTTTGAATGGGGATGTGCATTGCAAGCATCCATGTTCTCACCCAGTTGGCTGAACCCAAAGATGATGTTGACCTGCCACTAGAGTTGAATTGGGCTGCAGAGTTGGGGGGGGACCAGTAAAAATTGTACTCCCTCATTCTGAAACACGTATGCCTATCAGTCAGCAGTGGTTTTTGTAGCAGCCAAATAAATTCTGAGACACTTAAGATATTACATAGGTCCTGTGGTACCTTTAAATACCAACATTTGTTTTGTAGCCTAAGCTACCTTAGGCTTGAGCTTACTTCTTCAGATGCAGTGAAGTGAATCTTCAATCAGCGGGGCTTTTTATACATGGAGAAGAAAGGGAAAAGTGTGAGCTGTGGTTTTAAAAGGCCGAGTTTGTAGTGCTTCCTTGCAGAACTGAGACGTATGCAGATAACACCCCAGTGAGTGACCATTCACAGGGCAGCTGCCAGCCAGAGTAAACCATACCAGCCTTGAGAGAGACACAGCGTCATGTATGTTCATGTAGTGGGTTCCCATTAGGCAGATTAAAGATTAAAAAAGAAAGTCAAAGGGTCATGAAATGCAGGAAGTACACGATGAGATGTAATTATAAACAATGATCCCTCTGTGGACTCTTGTGAGCAAAAATTCTACTTTGTGAGCTCCTGGTGTTAAAGTTGGGAGAGAGCGATTTGGCTGCTGCATACATTAGTTTGCTCTGGAGCCATCCTTCCTGAGCTAAGACAAAAATCTGTGAGCCGGAGGCTAAAAAACGGTGAGCTAGCTCGCACTAACTCAGAGGGGACACTGTGAAACGTTCAAATGTAATGAGAAGTATAGAGACTGTTCGCCAGTGAACTGCTGTTGAACCTGTTAGTCTTTACGGTGCCACAGGACTCCTGTTCTCGTTTACAGAGCATTTAGTTATGTCTTACACTTATAGAGTCAGAAAATGTCCAGGACTGTTGAGCCCCTGGTTGATGCTGTCAAACCTGCTCATGAATTCTAATTCAGCAGCGTTCAGGTTTTGAAGTCTACTTTGCTGCATAATATTCTTTCAGAACAGCAACCGAATATCCTCAAAGACGGAAATGTCCATCCGTGCGTAAAATACTAAAATCAAACATTTTCAAAGATGGCGGGGTGTGCATGAAATGGGTTTGCTGTTGTGGATCAGATTTGCCTCCTACATGGGATGTGATGGATTGTTGTATCTGAAGCTGCTGAGGAGTTCTCCTTGAGTTCCTATTGGATAGTGGCCTTGGGGGTGGTGCTTCTTTCCTACCCTAGTGTGGCTTGGCTTAGGGAATATGTTGCCATGCTTTACTGTCTGAGAGGGGATGAGATGGAGCCTGGTCCTCATCTGGACCAATGGGGAAAAGCCTTAAAGCTGCTGTTTATCACTTGATGTGTGCCCTAGAAGAGAAGTGCTGTTGCCTGATGAAGTTAATGCTGGGGAAGATGTACCCTATTGCATTACCTTATGTGTATTACATTATGTTATGTGTGCTCTTATTAACACCTTTGCAAATAGCCTTTTATCTTTAATTTCAAACACTAAGGGAGAACCTGGTCAGGCCTTAACCAAGGATCTAATTAGTTGGTAGGACTGCCAAGCTATTCCTCCCAAAGACTCAAACTGGGACTGCCACATCTGTGCATTCCACCAAGGAGAGCTTAATCCACTCCTTTAAAGCCTTTCTAGATTCTGAGCAACTAGCCATCACTGATTAGTTGGTGGAGCTGAGGGCAGCACTCTTGGAGCTGAGAGACAGTTAAAATTTCTCCCTCTTCAGCTCCCATTTCCTCCAACGTTGACAGCACTGATCAGGCTCCATCTGAGTCTTTTGACAGCTCAAACTTACTCTGGAGAATATAAAATACCAATAATATATCCTACTAGGGAAGGACAGGGCCAGCTTGCTACTTGTAATAAGAATGCAGCTTCTCCACTTTCTCCTGTTGGGAGTGCAAAGGAAAGCAATTCCATACTTCAGCCCTAATCTCTGTATAGGTGGCCATAGAAGGGAATTTGGTCTGTTCTCCAGCATTTCAAAACAAGCAGAGAGAGATTTAGGCGTGTGGTTCCTCCTTTCAGAGGGCAATAGGTTGAACCAGCCTCAACCGCATGAGTCATTTATAGGTTCCCCTTGCAAGCATCTTTCCATAGCATAGTGCCTTTGCCTGGGTAAGCAATGTGTTCTGACTTATATAGATCGGCCGATCTATGTTGGGCTGCAGGTAGATGGTACTGCTTTGGCGACAAGGGACAAGCCAAGCTGACCCCTTGCTTCCTTGCAATTCTAGAATGCCTTTGTCCTTGCTAAAGTATGTTATATCTTTTTCTCTTGAAGCGGGAGATCCAGAAGTTGTACGAAACAAAATCATTCTTGTTTCTGGGCTGTGGTTGGACTGTGGATGATACCACATTTCAAGCCCTCTTCCTAGAAGCTGTGAAGCACAAATCTGACTTGGAGCATTTTATGCTTGTGCGCCGTGGCGACGTGGATGAGTTCAAGAAGCTCCGAGAAAACATGCTGGACAAAGGGATTAAGGTGATTTCCTATGGGAATGAATATGCAGACTTGCCTGAATACTTTGAGAGGCTTACAGATGAGATCTCCAACCGGGGTCGAGCAGGTAAGAGAAACTGCTATCACGCTAGGGGTCATCTGGAACAGGGATGGCTAACTGGGACAGCATCTCTGCGTTAGCCTGACTGCATTTTAATTAAAATGTAGGGTTTTTTTCTTGCCTATTTTTACTTGTAAGAGAGAAAAGTACCTTGCAAAAGACAGGAGGATTGAGGAGGTTCTACAGCTTCAGTGTTGCATGTCGTCTTGGGAATTGAATGTCAGTCGCAAGCTGTGTGTAAGTGCAGCAAGACTAGATTAAGATTCAGCTTTGTTTTAATTGAAAAACAAATGGCAACGTTCTAGGCCTCATGGCTAGCAGATAGGTGGGGAATTCCTGTTAGGACACAGTGGAGTGGCCGTGGATTGTAAGGCTTCAGTACCCTGCTTCATGGTCCTCCTTGTGACAGCAAAATCGCCATAAATTAGTCAAAATGCATAAATCAAGCAAAGAATCTTCTTTGCATAATTTATTTAAGTTGTTGTAGGATTCTGGATTTCTTGGCCCAGAACTTTAATGGTTTGGTTCTACACACAGGTCTGTCTGTGTGCCATCCCAATTCTTGAAGTGTGCTAAACTGAATTTCTGTTCTCTGTATTGGAGTCCAGTAGTACCTTAGAGAGCAAAAAGATTTTCAGGGCATGAGCTTTTTAGAGTCGGATCTCCTTCCATGAGACCTGACTCTCGAAAGCAGCTGTGTAGGGCTGCAGTAGAACAGCTACAGGGTGTACACTTTGACCCTTGAAAACTTAAACCTTGAAAATGTTGTTGGTCTCGAAGGTGCTACTTGAACTGGAATCTAGCTGTTCTACTGCAGATCAGTACAGCTACCCTCTGAAACTGTTCTGTTTTATAATTGGGATATTAGTTGTATTGCGAGATGCCACTGGTAGGAACAATTTTTCCTGGGTGTGTGTGTGTGGGAATTCTAAACACTACCACACTCCAAAAGCCAAACGCTTAGTGTAAGCAGAACAGAGATGACATAATAGATCTGAGTTTGTTACCAAACTGTAGATTCAACCTCAGTTTGGCTTCCATAGAAACTGAACTTATTTGCACAAAACAGTAGATTTGCTGGATTGGAGGAAGAGTGGAGAGGTTCCAAGGCTTTCAACGTAGATGTAGCATGCTTCTGCGGGGAGTTACTTTTACCGTCCATTTGGCTTCCATACACAACTAGCCTTGAAGGAGAAGGAACTGAGCTGTGCATGATTGCCATACTGAGGAGGACAGTGTGTGTGCGTGTGTGTGTTGGGGGTATCTGTGCAACAAAACCTCCACCCCCCCCCCTTAAAACACAAGTATGCATGTGAGATGCAGCATTACTAACGTTTTCCAAATGTATAACAGGGCTTCTTATAAATGGCAGGTTAGAGTGATGAATACACTCGGGGGTATGGCCTCTTCCAGTGTATTAATCAACAGCCACTTGTGGAATTGACCACGTCTGTTCTGTCACAGGGAAGCAGGGTTTTTTGGGGGGTGGGTGGGGGGATGGTTGTATTTTTTATACATGTGTGTGTGTGTGCGCACCTGGAAATCATGGTGACCTCTGGTGACTGACCCCTACTGGGGGCCTGGAGGCTATTCAGAGAGGTGGCTGCATAAAGCCTGCCCCCCGCCTCCTGACTGCCAGAGTCAACCCTGCTTAGCTTCCAAGATCTGACAAGATCGGGCTTGCCTGGGCTGGGCTATCCAGGTCAGGGCACAGGGAAGCAGTTTTGAAATGGGAGGTTGTCACAAGCGCAGGCTTATCCCTGACCTCTCTTGTAGTCCAGTCTGAGTTCAGGTGAAACTAGTAGCTGATCTGCCACCCTCCAATCACTGGACTTTCCCCCCCCCCCCCCCCCCCAATCTGCCAGGTCTGCCTCGAGAAGGACAGCTAAATGGCACAGCTGGAACACACACTGAAGTGAAAGGTATGGAGTTTACTTAATACTCTCTCTAAGGCCAGCTTTGAGCAGACAGGTCTTGCCAACCTTAGGTGCTTGAAACAGTACATTCGTGGGATGTGTGACGAGGGCTCAGGAGTTAGCATAGAGGAAGGCATTTGGCAGAAAGCAGAAGCATCCTTGGGAAGAACAGGGGATGCGTTTAAAGGAGCTCCTCCCCAGGGGTTTCGACAGCAGAGGATTGGGGGAACAAGGGTGAGGGAGCCATAGAGCCTTTCAGCTGGGCCAGTTCCAGAACCAGTGAGGTGGATCTTCCACGCATTACATGCTCCTCGTGCGAAAGAAATATAAAGAACAAAAAAAAATGAGCTTGGAAAGCTGGCTTTGTCAGTTAAAATAGGTAAGAGAAGTCCCTACGTAGAGTGAAAGTGAGGAGTTAAGACTGGAATAACGTGTCTTCTAGTGGTTGCAAACGGGTTTATGTGGAATACCTTCCCTCCACTGAATAGTCACCAGCACTAAAAGGCTACTCTTACACAAGAGCAAGAAACAAAAAATGGCCTGAATCTGACTGTGCTTCTCTGTAAATTGCCCCTCATGATATTTTTAACTCTTCCACCATCAGGAACTCATAGGCAAGATTTACACATACTAGTTTGGGCACATAAGCAAGGACAGAGAACAGGTAACAGTTCCCTTGGGCATCTGTTTGCCCTGTCTCCCCCTTCAATGATAAATATCCTCTTGGGTCTATCGGTGGTGACTAGCCAGGATGGCAGAAGGGAGCCTCCATAGAGAGAGGCAGTAAAACTTGTGAATATTAGGTGGCCATGGCCTCTCTGCCCTGCTGGCTGGCCATTGCGGGAAATAAGATCATGGACTGTATAGACCACTGATCTGATCAAGCAGGGAACATCTTGTGCTATGTATCTCAAAAGATTTTAGAATCGTACTTCATATAACAAGTATTGAATATGTGGCCACAAGGAGTGATTCAGCTATGGGGAAAGAGTTCCTGTATATTATCTGTCTGTTGCCAAACCTGTCTAGTTCTCAATTTGTTTTTTTAAGAATGTTTCCTGTTGCTTTAGTTTAAGGGCAGGGTCTGCAGTACCCATCCAGATGACAGAAGACCCTGACCTCTGTTCAGAGTGCAGCTCCGGAGCTGGCATCGGCCTCCATCAGAGCAGCCCCCCTGGGCTCTACAGGTTAATCCTTATGCTGACAACTGAAAGTAAGGTACTGGGCAGCTCTTAGTAAGGTATGTGACTCTCAAGATCACTCCGGAAGGAAAAATGAAGCATTAATTTCTCTGTGGCTGGTTCTTGATGTGCCAGAGTTCTGGCTGCTGCCCTGACACGCGAAACTCCTTTACTTGACACAACGGCTCCTGACTTGGGCACGAAGACCTGTCTGCGTCGATGCAGTGTCCTTTTTCTATTTAAGATTGTCTCTACAGGGAGATCTGGTGGCTCTCCTTGCCCAAGAGTTTGCTTTTTGTATTCTGTAACTTTTGACTGAAACGTGAGCATTTTAAAAAAATGACTTGAAGCTCTAGTTTTCTAGTCCTTTCTTTATATGGTGTTTTATAATGTCTGGAGCTCTAATAAAAAGCTGTTCATTTGTCTCTTGAGTGGGAGAACTTTTTGAGGGTACCCAACTTAGCTGAAGATGAAGACAGCACAGCTTATTTTCCCGAGGAGGAATCAAAAGATGTAATAAAATATATATGTGTGATTTTTAACATGTTTACCTTCAGGGAATTTTCTCCATTAAACCTTTAGGTCATGGCAGAAAACCGACCAATCTCCTGGGCCACTGGGTGAAGAGAGGGCCTGAGAATAGAGGAACTCCTGGAACAGGAAAGGGCTGCATGGCTCATTTTACATGCAGTAGCATCCAGATTCAGTCCCCTTGTGCCACCAGTTTATCAGATCTCAATTATGAAGTGCTAAAAGAACAGCAGTAGACTACGTGGACCAACATCTTACTCCAGTGTAAGGCAGCTTCATAAAGGATAATTGAAATACCCCAGTGATGATTTGCGGGCTTTTAAATCAATTTTTATTATATAAATTACCTTTTTTTTAGCAGACAGCATTCAACTTATTGCACTAGATAGCACATCTGCAATACCAAGCTACGAGACATCTTCATAGAGAGTTTTGTATTATCCAACATAGCACTTTATTACCAGGATCAAGAGGCACTCTGAAGGGGGGGGGGGGGGGGGGAGAAAAGCAGCAGGCAGCCACCAGGAATTTCCTTTCACAGACTGGTTTGGAAAACCAAAAAAAAAAAGCAGCCAGTGCAGCTAAGGGAAGCATGCAAATACTTGTGCTAACCATTTCATATTATGACTTCTGCTGCTGAAACAAGGTTTGGTATGAAGTTATAGAAGCCTTAGTCTGTGAAAGAGAATCAGCACAGACCAGCCCCAGCCTGCTCTGATATCAGAACTGGAATCAGTTCACATAAATATTCCCTCTTGGGGCTAGATATGTATCTCCCCCCCCCTTACTTGGATGGGACTCTGCAGGGGTAGAGGAGTAAGGAGGCCCTCCAACTTGTTCCAGTTTTACAAACCAGCCAGTGGGTGTGGCATGCATAATTACGGCTTATGCTCAACAGTGAGTTCTGGACATCTTCAGCCCAAGCATTGCTGGATGCACCCCTTGATGCACACAGTAGCTGTGTGAATCAGCCTGGGTTTTGTCCAGTAAAAAAGATCTGACAAGAAGCAGCTCTCTGATCAGATGAAGAGAGAATTCTTAGAAACAGTCTGCAGGGACCTGCACTTTGCAAATACCACAGTCTGGGGCAATATCTGGACAGCCCTGCTACGGAGAGTCTCATTGCCCGTGGAAAGCAAGATAGTTTAAGGCATCAATGGCCCCCCTCCCAAAGCCCCCTCTGTAAGCAGCAGGACTCACCAATTCAATTTTTTTCCTTTTTGGTTTGAAAGCAAGCAGCAAGCATTGTGCTTGATCCACTAGAACTGGCAGTGGGCAGCATCTATATCCACTCTACAGCACCACCAACGGCAGCCACTTTACTGCTAGAAACAGGCCAAGGCAACTCCCCCCCCCAGTGCTTTGTGAAGCACATTCTTAAAGTGGTTGCAGAAGCCCAAAGAGAACCTCAGCTACATTTTAAATGCTTAGTTAGTGGCAGGGCACCCTCCACCCCCGGGGACTTTATAACACCCAGTAACTGGGATGAACAATACAAAGCTCTTGGTTTCACTCTGCAAGTAGAATGAAAGGAGACAGGGAAAGAAGGCTGGCTGGTTGCACTGACCCTGTGGTTTGTTGCCAATGAATGGTTTTAGTCAGAACAAGACTACGCCCCCTCCCAAAAAACAACCCCCCCCCAAACCTAGAGCCAATGTATGTGACCAGCATGGATAATTTTAAATCAGTAGAACATGATTGAAGACAGGCAGTCAAATTAAACCCACACATTACATAAAGGAAAGTGTGCGTTACTGAAACCAAGAGGAAGAACTTGTTGGGGAGGGAACAAAGCAGCAGCCCCTTCCTCCGGTGTCCCTCCACTCTGTTTTGCACTATGCCAGGGAAAATAAAATAAAAAGAAGACTTGGGACATCTGCAAACAGGAATTTGGTGCAATAACTGGTGGCTAGGCTTTCATGAGAGCAGCAACCACAGCCTTGGCATTAAGGCTACGCAGGTCACAGTAGGTTTGTCCGGTACCAACAAACACTATCGGTTTGCTAGTGATGTATGTCATGGAGATTGCAGCACCGACCTGCAAAAGGAAGAGAGCGCTCGTTAGCTGGCACCAACAGACAGAACAGAATCAGAACGAGTTCACGTGACTTTGCACACAGCAAGGTTGTGCCAGATGGCTACTGATTCATTCTTAACAAATATTTAATGCATCAAGACAGAGAGAAAATATGATTCCTCCAGGGGCACTTTATTATTCTGAGGCTACATCTCTCTCACTGTGTGGGGCTGCCATAAGGCCAGTCACCACAAACAAGTGACAGATTTCTTGCCTCCTGGTAACACTTATTATATAATCCTGTTCAAGTATTGTACAATGTATATCAACTCCGCTAGCTTCGTTGGGGACAGGAAACAGAAAGGAAAAGGAGCATATGGGCCCTCGGACACGTATGGGAAACATGCCTGCCCCATCTGACCCTGGGCAATAATGTGAACAGAATAAGCAATGTATATCAATTTATTCTGTGTAATTATTTCAATTTTTTTTTTAAAAAAAGGGGGGGATAGCATATTGATTTACAAGATCATGAAAGGTACAAAACATGATTGCCTGATTTCCAGTTTTAATGTCTCCCACAACCACCTCACCAGCTGTTGCTGAATCCCAGGAGCAAGAATTAGAAACAGTTTATCAGCTGGTGTGAAGGGGCTGTATCTGGGAGGGAAACACTCCCCCCCCCCACCTTCCCCGAAACATTGCTGAGCCCAGCCCTTTTGCAACTGTAATATAATGACTGCATCACAGCAAGACTACTGGTAGATGATCCAAAGGATCAGGTGACAAAGAACACCCCGAAACAAAAGAGAGAAGCCCCAAGGATGCCATAAAAATGATTAATAAATCCTCCAATGTTAATCCAGTGCCTCTCATAACCTCTAACAGCTCTTAGGAGAGTGCATTTATTAAAAATGTCCATGGTACGAATTATAAACTAATAACAATGGTACTTTTTGCCAAAGAAAACGGGGCATTTTACATGGATTTTTTTTAATTTTTATTTTTTTATTATTTAAATATAGAAAAAAGAAACAGACATAAACATTAAATATACACCCCGTTCCCCAAATAGAAGAACAGCCTACAGTGTACACTTAACAGTTTTATATGGATTTTGTCAACTCCCCGATGAAGCACCTAAAGGTCTGAAATGCATCAGATAACCTTATTTAAAAGTTATTAGTATTCAACTTGCGGCCTTCAGCCTGCTCTGCAGAGGTCCCCCCCCCCCCCCCCAAATCCTCTTGGATAAGGAACAGCTCCCTGTAAAGCAGCTAGGACACGAAGGAGCCCAAGTCCATGACGGCTCAAAGCCCCTTTCAGCCTTCCTTTCATCCCCCACCCTTCACAAGACGCTGCTTACACAGATCCAAGCCTCTCAGAGCCGTGCAAAACACAGGTTTGTTTGTTTAAAGAGGAAAAGAAACAAGGGTTGCCCCTTCCGCCCTGATGCAAATAACTTGGGCTTTGTTTACCTTGTCATCTATAGTGTCAAACTTAGTGAGCACAATCCCGTCAATGAGCCGTGGGGTCTGAGCCATAGAGTGATCAGCAAGGGCCTTGTTAAATTTGACCTGTTGAAAGAAGCAAACAGGACATGAGCCCGACAGACATCTCACATAACAAGGGGCTGGCTGAATAAACATTTCTTCTAGCACGAACAAGCACGTGGTCAGCACTGAGCCCCCTGCGGGTGTGCACGCACTCACAAGCATGCTTGTGAGTACGTGTACACCTGCAGGGGGCTCAGTACTGACCACACCCCATGCTTCCTGGTCTATCTGCTTGCAAAACACATTACGTGATTATGTCACTCCATTCACATATATACATATATGTGCGTATGTGTGTGTGTTTCAAAAAAGGTGCTGTGGGAAGCAGCCTTCCAAGGGACTGGTTTTTCACCTCTCCAGTTTGTTTCATGCAAATTGAGTTCAGGAACTAACCAGCTGATCCACAGCCTCATTCCCCACCAAGGCCTCTCCCACAAACAAGACGAGGTCAGGGGTGTTGACTGCAATAAGTTTGGCCAGAGCTGTCATCAAGGGAGCGTTGTCTTGCATACGGCCAGCGGTGTCCACCAAGACGACATCAAATCCTTGATTACGTGCTGTAAAGAAGGGGCATGCAGGTGAGGTGGAGTAAACACGAAGTAATAGTTGGGGGGGGTGTAAGGCTACTACTTTTAAAGGGTGTACCTGGAGATTTCTTTTGATGTTATACAACTGAGACAGTGAATACCTGATCTGCATTCCGCCATTGTGACTGGGTTGAGTTACTTTTCAAAGGAGTTTTATGTACAAAGTCACTAACCATTTCTTACTGCAAAGAAGCATTCCTGCCTATCTATCTCAACATAAGCAAGACAGGGTGTTTCAGTCCACCCTCCCATGCACCATAATTTCTGTAATACCAGGGTTAGGAAACAGGAGTATTCACAGTTGATACGTAGCACTGTATGTATACAACTACCTGCACCCCAAATTTTTGTTCCTGGAAAAGCAATATGTTGCAATTTAGAAACTAACAGCTCTGCAGATCTGAATACTTTGTTCTGATATCTTGTAGATTTCAGTGTTATCGTCTTTGCCTGGGCCCAGGATTTCTAGTAGGCATTACCCAGAAGTTCTCAGCCTTATCTTCACAGACAGAAGGCCGGGGTTACACACTTCTTAAAAAGATCATTGAAAGTCTCAGATGCTGAATATTTGATAAAACAAATTTCTGAAGCACAGACATTTCTAGCAATTGAGGTTGGGAATAATACCAAGCAAACAGATGTTACACTGACCAACCTTGGCCAGTCTGGGTTTGAAAATCTTTTAGACCACAGCCGAGTTACAGGTTTATGCACAATGGAATTATGGTAACAATGGCTGACTTGGCATACAGAAGGGAAAAAAAGGCTGGGGACAAATTGGAGGAGAGGAGTCTTTCTTCCGCCCCCCTTTTCTCCTAACACCTACTTCCAAGTGGCTGACGGAACACTCAGCATTGGGGCTACTCCCCCCCCCCACCACCACTTCCCCAGAAATGGTGGGGGGCGAATCTTCAGCCACAGGCACATGGTGACTTAGGATGTGTGGCAAGACATGAAAGGACTGGACCAAAGGGACAGGGATGGCCTTACCGTATGCAATGGCCTCCATGGCAATCCCAGCAGCATCCTTCCCGTATCCCTTCTCGTACAGCTGCACCATGGTGCAGCCGCTGTGATTCTCCGGTGGGTGCAATGCATTCAGGCGGCGCGTGTGAGTGCGCAGCTGCTCCACAGCTCCAGCACGGAACGTGTCACAGGCAGCAATAAGGACACTGAACCCGTTTTCAATCAGCCAGAAAGAAATCTGAGGGACGAGCAGAAGAACATTACCCCTGATGTGGGCAACTCCCCAGCATCTAGATCAGACATAACAGTAGCACCTTCCTTCCACATCTAGCAGCACACAAGGCTGCGCATCCAGTACTTCTGTTGTTCAGGTCTGGGTTTTGGTACTAGATGCAGAAATTCAGCATCTGAAGAACCTCAGCTTTCACTTCATTGATCACAGATTTCTAGCCTTCATTGCTAGAAAGAGAAACTGGAAACACTGGCAAAGCCTGGGGAAGTCTGACAAGCAGCAGTAAGATGTTATGGAAATGGTTTTAAGTTCTCTCTTGTGGGCCGGTGGATACATACATGCACACTGCTTGATTACTAGATGCCTCTCAGCCAAATGCATGAATCATCTCCACTGAAGTGCAAGCTTTCTGAGCCAGCTCCTGGTGAGAAAAATGTATCTGTGTTGTTTAATTTGCAAGAGCTCGTTCACACATGCGGGTCATCAAGTCTGCACTACAGTCAACAAGTGATGAATATATGGATGAGAATCAGCCTTTATCTAAGAAAAGAAGCTTAAAAACTGAGGGGCAGGTAAACTATGGATCTGGCAGCACAGTGAGAGCTACGCTACATCGAGTCAAGTTTTAAAAGCTGAGGACCTGGGGATTCTGCCAAGGACTTGAGGGCTGAGCAACAAATCTTCCTATGGGAATGTAGGTCACTATCTGCCCACCCACAGGATGTGACAGTACGTCACGTGACCAAGCCCAAGCTATTTATTTACACTGTCTATAGTCCACCTTTCTCACTGGGACCCAAGTCAGCCTACATGGTGTAAGTCAGGGGTGGCCAACCTGTGGCTCGGGAGCCGCATGCGGCTCTTTCACACAAATTTTGTGGCTCCTGGCAGGGTGGCTGGGGAAGCTGAATATCATTAGCAAACAAATATAATTGGACAAATAAATATCATTACCAATATCTGCTTTTACCACTTTTGTTATTATTTTTGGCAGTCTCATTTAATGTTAATAAAAAGCAAGTATGCATGTTTCCCAGGAAAAATGTGTAATATTTGTTCATGTCATGCGGCTCTCAAACATCTGACGTTTATTCTGTGTGGCTCCTACGTTAAGCAAGTTTGGCCACCCCTGGGTAAGTCAATACGATCAGCAGGATGGGACATCCAATAAACAATGCAATAGGATTTGGATTGTAGAAATCGGGAACCAACTGGAAATCTGAAAACAGTACTGAAGGAAAGCATAAGTATCAGCATGGCCTGTTAAATGATGCAAACATTACATAGGAGGATCCTACTTACAGCTGTCTCCTCACTTTCAACATTAGATAGAGGAACAGTTAGGGGAAAAAGAAGAGCACCTGTCCCCAACACGTGCAGGCCTTCTAAGTACCTTGGCCAAGTTGGTCGACTTCCCAACTCCATTGACCCCACAGAAAACGATAACGTAGGGTCGGTGGTGGCGCTGGGCATCCATCACATCGCGCAAGACATCTACACGGCGCTGGGGCTGAAGGATCTGTACCAGAGACTCCTGAAGGGCCTGCTTCACCGTCGAGGTCACCGCTGGGAAAATGGAAGCAAGCCTTTATCTGTGACAGCCGGAAGAGACTCCCCCGACTGCTTCATCTCATACTAATCCCATCTTGTATCAGAAACACGTAAAAGTGATCTGCAACATGACTATGCTTAACATTGCTTTCGTAAGACCTTTAGGCGTCTCTCTTCTCCTGATCCTTGGGCCTACCCACCCTTATCCAAGGCTTATCATACTGAGCCTACCGTTTCATCCTCTAAGCTCGCTGCTCAGAGTTCAATGTTCCACCTCAGAAAAATAGGCCACTGGCCACCACACATGGCATCCTGGTATTCATGGCCTGCTCAGGTTGTCAGTAATCCTTTTGACCTCTCTTGTCAGCTGTTACACATTTCAGTGGCAACAAAGTTCCAGACAATTTTAACACTCTTTGCCTGAGAATCCCCTGCCCACAGAGAATTCTCTCAGCCGAGGAAGTCCCACGCACTAGTGACAAGATGATAAGCTAGCCTTCATAAAATGCTGCACTAATGTGCTGTCAGAGATACACACACCCCAATTCCAGAAGCATTCCTCAACCACAGACAAACAGACAGCCACTGCGCAAATCTGATCAGAAGTATTTCTTCCCTATCTACAAGCACCAAGAGCTGCCCATGTCAACTAGAGCTTAGCTCAAGAAAGCAAAGCACCTGGAAAGGTAGCTTGAGGGAAAAAATAAATAAAACCCAAGATGATGCGCTGCCAGTTTAACACACCAACTTGCAAGTAAATCTCTTTGGGTAAAGACCTTTTTTTCATTTCTTTTTTAAAACTTTTAAAATTTATTACCAAATTCAACCATAACATATCAACAACATTATAACCATAACATATCAACATCTACGAAACTGGATCAGTGGCGAATGGGCAGAAACCCAGACTGATACCAATGACCACAAAAACGTCATTGAAATAAACTGAAGACAGAACATTGCAGAGCTAGGCAACCTTCTAGACTTGTACATGCAGTGGGCCCATGAATGCACCCACCAACCCACAGTGTAATATGTCATGTGAACATCTACTTTTGTGTGCGTGACCTCCAGAACCCATTCACCAACAACTCTTTTTTGTGATGCAAAAAATTGCAAGGATTGGGTGTACAAATCGATGGCTGTACTTGGGTATCCTTGCACTATACTACAAGGCTTTGGAATTTGTGACGGTTTCTTGGTATGCATGTAATCTGAGGAAAGCAATGTAATAGGACTGCAGTAGAGATACACTTCACAGAGAGAAGCAAGTCTTACTGGTGAAGGTGCCCATCACTTTGCCTTCCAGTTTCTTAGCAACCGATTCACAGAGCTGGACGGCGATATCAGCTGCAACATTCTTGGCTTTAGGAAGAGAAGAAAACCCCAGTGAATTAAGGTTTTAACAATGCTGGTTCAGACAGTTTGGTCAGAGATCTGCCTGTGTGCTCCATAATGATTTGTACATAGACGTTTGCAGCCCACCCTCCCTCCAAGGAGCTGAGAATGGCATTCAGCCGCACATTAACGTGATTTAGCTGGTCAGTCTGAGAGCTGAATTGCCCACATTCATTCTGTGAAATTTGCTGCTCCTTGAAGATTTGAACCTGGCATTCTCATTTCTAAGCCCCTTCAGTCTTGCTCATCTTAGAAGACAGTTGCTCGCTGCATAGTGCTGAAATTAAGGTAGTCATTGCAGGGCATTCCCATATGGTTTAAGCTCCTCAGAGGAAGTATGAAATGTCAGCTCTAAGACAGACATACAACTGACAGCTATGGAAGGCAGATTCAGGTGGTGGCCAGGTGGGCCAGACAACATTACTGATCTCACAAGAGGAAATGATCTCTGTGTGCTTGGCAACTCATCTGCCCTGCTCATGTAAATATTTAGCAGCACATAAGCTTCATTAGGTGATGACTGAAAGCTCTCAGAGGGTCTATTATCCCCAAATATCCATTTAGACTGCTATTGGAGGCAGGTAATCTGAGGCCCACTTGACATACATGGACAATAGAGACTTTGAAAATAAATCAGCTTATATTATGCACAGCCTGTATATTTAAACATTTTGTGCTAGGGATGTCTGCTCATAGTGTAGTCTGTGCCCCGTGTGCCTGGATGATGCAAGTGGCTTGTGATTGCCAAAGAGCTAATTTTGACAGCACAGAAAGCCGAAACCACCACCAATATATATTCTGAGATGATACATCTGACTGACTTGGTAAGAAGAAGGGAAGTGTGTTGAGGAAATGGATCAAGAAGAGTCCTGGAATGCTATTTGGAACTCATTTAAGTATCACCTTGGGGATTACCCACACCATAAATTATGCTGTCAGCCATCCCATCTATCCCCATTGTCTCTCCCTCCTTCCTTTCTCTTTTCTTTCATCTAACAACTGAACCATCAGGAAGTACCACACTTCTTCTAAAACTCAGCTGAGTAAGTGTGTCTCCTTTCTTTTGTCCTATGAAATGAATGAGACTCAGCTCCTCTCAGGTTGCAATGCAGGAGAGATAGACTGAGCCTCCACGGCAAGAGACAGCCCAAGTCAGCTTATAAGTGTGTCCTTCCAGAGATACACAGAAACGTACCAATCAGGTGATCCTTCATCTTCTCCAGCACAGGGTCCATGTCCTCTCTGGTTAAACTTTTAGAGCCCACAAGGCCTTTCAGCATCCCAAACATGCCTCCAAGGCCACCTTTCTTAACGCTGGAAAGGAGAAGGTGCTGTTACACATTCACATGGCTTTATGAAGAAACCAGGCATGAGATGAAGACAAAGACAGCATTCAGTTCCACTTGACCTTCAAAAAGCACCGTGACAGCTCTTTGCGTGCGTGAACATCTGATAATGGACTTGGAAAAAGATGGGCTTATCAGTATTCAACTGAATCCTAGCTGTTGTACAGCACTGGGGATGCGCGTGTGTTAAGTAAGTATCTCTTGGCACAAAGAAGTGATGCCTTTGGTTTACACAGCTTCTTTGTTTACAACAAGCACACACTCTTTAAAACAGAGGGTCTTAGGAGTCAGACTTAAGGGCATAATTGATTCCCCATTTGCCAAGGCCTGCAGTGAAGCACAAAGCAAGTCCAACTCATTTCCTGAGAACAAGATAAAAGATCAGGGAATTAACATCCCAAGGACGACAGCTAGTTAAGTTGCATGGCCATGCAAAACTTGCATTCAAGCAGTGTTGTGTGTGTCTCGGGTAGAATGTATCCAATTGGTGCTTTTTTGGAGGAAAGAAGGAATTATAATTATGATAGTGAAAAATGCTGAATACATCTGGGTGGTATCAGGATCAGAACTCTACAGGACCGGGGGGGGGGGGGGGGAGATCCCCATTATTATTTTATTCCTACCCCACCTTTCTTCATTCTTCTGCCAGTTGCTTTGGCACAGAAGCTATGCACACAGAGTACTGGAAGGCACTTTAGAAATGGGAATGTGAGAAGCATCCAAAGGGCCAGAGGGGCCTCACCTGGCACTTGAAGAGTTGTGAACTACTTTCTCTTCTTCAGTTTCTTCTTCACTCTCATATTCCAGATCACGGAGACGGCCAGGCTCACGATCAGGATCCACAAGAACCTGAATTGGGGGAAGCAGAGAAATCTGGGAGTCAACATACATCTCACTCCCATGTACACATGAACCCAAGTTAACAGTATTAATTACTTCTCAAAGGGATATTCTAGAGAGTGGGCTCTGCATCTGTATCCTGTTTCCAAGAGCTAGAAGTACACTGTGCTGCTTCTCTCTCTCTCTCTCTCACTCAAAGGATTCATGGTCAGTTAAAGCATTCCAGAGTCCTTGGGCTCTTCTTCCTACATCAGAAGCAGCCCAGATGAGATGCTGGGAATTCTGTGTCCAGACCTCCAAAGCCTTTTTCCTTTGGAAATAAAAGGAGTACTGGAAACTGATTCAGATTGGGGCTACAGGGAAGGAGAGTAATCATATCCCCTCACACACACACTTGGGTGCTGTTTTCCAGACCTGAAACAGTCCCAAAGAAGTGCAGAGGTACAAGCAACATAAGGGGGGGGGGGGTTGTATGTATTCCCTCACGGGAAATGGCATCTCCACAGGGGTGTTTCAGGTTGGAGGACAGCACAAGAAGAAAAATACAGCCTCCCCAGTCCCAATCAGAAACAAACCATCCCAACTGGGTGTAACTTACAAAGAAAAAACAATTGGGAACTCCAGACATGGAACCCCCACCATCTTGTCTAGTTTGACCCAGAGTCTTCCTTAGGAGAAAAGCAAGAACAGATACCACTTCATACTACCACACAGGAGTTCAGTTATTAGCCCTTTTAAAAAAAATTAAGTCCATATTTCAGTCCATTCTTTGCTTTAATTGCAGAAGAAATATTACTGGAAGTAAAAAGCATTAAGAACGCAGAGAGGTTGTTAAGGCCACGTGCATATGAGCAGTTAAGTTGTGTCACATTGGCAAACGAGCCTGCTTTCCCAACAGCATTTATGAGAACACTCTTGGAAGGGAGGCCTTCAGAACTCCACCATTCATCTAAACTCAAGTCCTCATGTCCCCTGTGTCACCATTCTTTTATAAATATCAGAAGCTGTTTCACAGTTTCACATTAAGACAGGGGAGAAAGGCAGGCAATAAGATGAATTCCTATGCTAAGGCTGCAGTCTTATGCACACGCTCTTCAGAGTAGTTTCCAACAACTTACTTATCTTACTGTTTGTCCAATCAGCATCATGAAGAGGGTAGCTTCCAACTAAGCATGCACAGGATTGTGCTGTTAGCTGCACATCTGACAGCCTGAATTAGTTCCACTTTTGCATATGACAGCTCAGCCACTTGAGCGAAAGCTAGAGGCATTTTACTGCAGTTCTATAGTACCATGCCGGGGGCTCAAACAGGTATTTTGCATTCTGACAACCAGAAGTGTTTTGGATCTTACCATATCCGGGTCGTACTCTTCCACAGGACAGGCGTCTGCATTTCCATTGGTAGTTGAGTTACTATAATCAAGTACTTTGGCATTAGAGTTCCCCAGATCCCACACTCTGGGCTTCTTCCCCTTGTCTTTTGAGGTGTCCGGCTTTGGGGACTTGCTAGGGAAGCAGAACAGAAAGTCCATTAGGTCTTAACAGTGAGGGAAATCACAGCTCCAAAACATTTATAGCAGCAAACTTTGTGGACTCATTAACCACCACACTGAGCAAGTCAAACTCTGTGATCTGTTATACTTTCCAATATCTAACTCAAACTCAGATTAAGAGGTGTGTGCCCCCCCCCCATTCACTGCAGTAGTTTATTTCTGAAAACAGTCCAAAAAACATAAGCCCTGTTCTTATTGAGGTGATAAAACTACAGCTGCGTTGTACTACATGACACCCTGGGGGGGGGGGGGGATGCGCCTGTGACTGTATGCTCCTCCACACAAAGAATTCCCTCAATCTGGAAAGCTGCATATCAGAGAGAAAAGTACCAGCCCAGCATGCTGACATACTAACCTTCTTCGTGCATGGAATTTTTAATGTATGGAGGCACTCCTGCCTGCAGCTGGAAGCGGAACAGAGCCCACATTCAGGTTTACCCCAGGGAGAACGTGGACTAAGAATATTGACACTCTAAGGTGCATGAACCTGCGGGAAGCACAGCTTAATGAGGAATGTTGCACATGTTCCGACACTTGCAGGTCATTCCATGTGCACCCCGTAAGCTATGCACTTTCTTTTACAGCATATATTAATACCACATACACCCAGGGCCAATCATGGATCCCTCTGGAGGACGCCTATGGTAAAAAAAAAAAAAGCTTGTTTCTCTTCACACGTATTACAGTGTGCATCTGCTTTACACATGGCGCATGCCCACCGATATCATGACATGCAAAGCAGCCATTACCACTACAAAGTATTTAGAGAAAAGAAGAGGTCACCCATCAAGGCCACCAATGGTGGCTGGAGGAACTCTATGAAAATGAAGCAACCTTCATTTCCACAAGATTATGCAAGTCCAGCATGAAGCTGCGCCTTTCAAGGTGAAGTCAGTCTCACTTCATCTGCACCCTGCATTACTCTTGCTAGTTCCCGGGAGCCATGGTAAACTTTTACAGCTCAGGGATACACCTACAACAATGTGACTGTTCACACTCTGGATGCCAAGGGAAGGCAACACGCTTACTTGGATTTCTCTCCCCCCTTCAGGCGTTTCCTAAAGAATTCCTCCCGGTTCTTCTGCAGGATCTCATCCTTGGTCAGTTCCTCCCTGTCTCCGGCTGCGACAGGAAGGTCCTCCTTAACAGCTGGCACTACTTTGGGGGCTGCAGCTGCTTCAGCTCCTGAAACTAAATAAAATGGCATTGCTACAATAGAGCACAGCAACCCAGACGGACACAGGAGTGGCAGTCCTGGCCTTAAGACAAAATAGTGACAAATAAACGAGTACTGCTAAACTGGTCCAGCTGTGCAGATCTAACTCTTAACCACAAAAACCCGAACTGGGGCAAGGGAGGCATCCCTCAGTAAAACAAGTTAGATTATATATATCTGATGCTTTTGGCTCCTCAACTAAAGCTACTGCGCATTTGCAAGTCAGGATATCCCTATTTATTTAACTGAAGAGAAGAAGAGGAGAAGAGAAGAAGAGATTGGATTTATACCCTGCCCCTCACTACCCAAGGGAGTCTCAGAGCGGCTTACAAACTCCTTTCCCTTTCCCTCCCCACAACAGACACCCTGTGAGGTAGGAAGACCGAGAGAGCTCTGAGGCAACTGTCCTTGAGAGAACAGCTGGTACAGAGCTATGGCTTGCCCAAGGTCATCCAGCAGGTGCAAGTGGAGGAGTGGGGAATCAAATTTGGTTCTCCCAGATTAGAGTCTGCGCACTTAACCACTACACCAAACTGAGTGTGATCATTCTGCACAGCCATACGTGCAGTGAGGCATGGAGAACAATAAGAATTCTTTAAGTCTTACAAACATTTTAGCTTATGGATCTGCACCATCACAGGCATGGCAGTCGCCTACTCACCTTCTTTTTTGGAACCTTTGTTTTTCTTGTTCTTAGTTTTCTCTTTTGGTTTCTCCCCTCGAGTTTCTATCATAGACTTCACTGTTTTTTGGGACTTTGCCGACTGTTCAAATGTCTTCATGGCAGTGGGAGCTCGGACTTTACTGCTCTCCTCTGCTTCCCTGGTTGAAGGCGGGGGGGGGGGGGGAGAAAGTTACACAACTGCGCCCATTAATCACCAATCAGAACAATACATATTTGGAATTTCTGTTCCTACCCTCCTTCTCCTAGAGACATGAGAACATCACCTGGAATGATCTGACCCTGATCCCCTCCTTGCCCCAAAGCAACAAACCGTTTGTCTCTCTCCCTTTTGAAAATTAAACATACCATGACCCTCCAATGCTATCACTTGGTGATTTTTTCCCTCGCAATTTTTCTCGTTGAAGTTTCCTTGTGAATGTATTGTTCACACAGGCAGATCTAGCCCATACCAAAAACCGTTCAAAAACAGCCTTTCATTGAATCAGGGTTTAACAATAGTGCTGGATCTCAAAAGGTGCTAAGAAACAAGCTATAGATAACAATGTGTTTTAAAAACCCTGTTAAAAACAAACCACAAGTATATTCACTGTTTTTTAAGGGTGAACAAAGCTATTAGTCACATTTCTTATGCTGCTTTCTAGGGGCCCTAGTGCCCTTGAAAAGCTGACTCAAAAACCAGTGACTGTAGTCGTTTTCTACCTTACTTTCAATGCACCATCTCCTGGTCCCTGCTGAGATCTACTTCCTACTTGCTACTGCTGCTCCCTTTTCTCCCCTAAATATAGCACTGGCCATACAGGGGCAAATTTACCAAATTTTCTCCAAGGAGAACAACTGGTCACCTCTTATTTTATTTATTTATTATTTAAACTTCTATCCCGCCCTCCGCACCTCTCAGCGGGCTCAGGGTAGCGTACAACGTAATTTCTATAAAATTCCATAAAAACAGCCTTATTAAAATTCAGTACAACTTTAAAATTACACCATAACATCATAAAGGCCACAACCATGCCTCCTGCCAACCTTGAAGCTGAAAGCTGGTGGAGATACTGGCAAGTGCTATCCCTTAGTACATCACTGTCCTTAGTGCATCACTGCTCACACTGCAAGCTGGTATAAACCAAGCTGGGAAGACCAGGCAGCCAACTTGGCTTAGTTTAACAAATAACTCAGAACCCAGAGGATATATATATACACAGCTCTGCCAGTGGGCAACCTTTTTCTATTGCAGTCCAGGTTTATCCAAAAGACAGGATGAGCACAGAAAAAGCCAAACACAGCAAAGACACACGGTTTATCAGTAGGGCCAAGCTCCTTCCTGCCCACACTGGTCATTTCTATTGAGCCCAAGTCCTCAGCTTGCAGAACATAACACACTTGGAACAAGACAACAAACAGGACCGTTGGTGAAACCTGACTGATGAAAGGGTGTAGCCTGTTACCGTAAGAGGCGTAAAAAATCTTCTTTAAAATCAAAGGTGCCATTGAGAAGCCCAAGAGTTCCCTTCTGCTGGAATTCATTGCGATATTTGTCCCGGAACTCCTTATGAACATCGTCTATCAACTTGTCCACATAGGTTAGGGTCAGAATTTTTTGAAATCCAACCTGCCAGAGAACCGTGATTGTTGTTAGAAAAATGAGAATGGCATTTTAATTAGCTTAAGAAAGGAAGCACATGCATAGTTCTTTCTACACCGTGAATAATCCAAAGAGGGAAGAACATATCTGAAAGGCTGCCATTGTGACAAAGGAGTGTAGAAGACTCAGGGAATGTTCAGCGCTGTTCAGAGTCTTTTAAATCAAAGGAAACAGAATGACAGCTGACAGACTTGACAACTGTGGGACAAAAAAAATTCTTTCAAAACACTATTTGTTCTTTTGCAGTCTTTTAGAAGCCCTCCTTCTGTTTCCATTTCTTGCCTCAAACACAGTAGCACACTTACCACAAAGACCAACTCAAACTGATTGTCCAACTTGTACTTTAGCGTAAGGGCTTCATGGGTGAAAGAGTTATTGCCACCTCGCTCCTGAAAAGACAAGGGGGTGGGGGACGGGAGTACATTAGCAAGGCAAGCTGAATCACATAAGGCCCACATTACAGAAACCATGAATATTAAGCTCCAACTTTGTTGGCATACAATAAGGCCGGTGACCTACTTTTCCCCACCTCCTGTGCAGGAAGGCTAGAACTCATGCGCACCCCCCCCACCCAAATCCTACGAGGCAGTGTCAAATGTAAGTATCCAAGCAACCAGGTATCTTAGATTTCCCCATCTATTGTTACAAGGTCACTTGATTTACCTCTCACCTCCTTCAGCTCAACCAGAAACACAGTTTCTGCCAAAATAAGATTAAGACTTTTTGCTGTCCAGGATCAGCTGCCTTATGCACACAACAAAATGGCCCATGGCAATCTACATCTAGCCACTTACCCTGCCAGCATAACAAAACACCCAGTAGGTGATTCTTAGTACAATTTCTGTTGAACTGCCCTAGCTTTGTGAGAGGCACACAGAGAGTTAGCCTGCTTCTGAAGAAATCAAAATTGGAATATTGTGCATGTATGTGCATAGTATGAATCTCAGATCCTTCTAAAGGATTTAAGCTAGTGTGCTGGGGAAAGACCTCTGCCTAAGACTCTGTTAATCAGGAGTGATTGCTGTAGACTGTATGGATCACTGGTCTGCCTTGACATAAGACTTTTAAATACTACCACCACCCTTTGATAGCAACCAAGAAGTGAGGAGCCAGAGAAAATGGAACAGAAAATCTGTGATCAGGAGGTGATATGCCAGCAAGCTAATATGCATAACAAAGCCACACCCAAGGCAAGCTGAACACCCCTTCTTTAGCAGAAATGAGAATAAAGTAGATAGAAGGTAACCCGGTGAGATGTTCCAATAATAGGATATTGCTAAACATTTGCTGACGTCCCATGAACATACCTTCTGAAACAAGGAACATGTTTGCAGGGCAGTACCATATGGCAACCCAAGGCGGAGTCCAAAGCAGAGGAAAACTGAAAAGAGTATAATCTTTTTGCCTAGAAAATGACCTTCTAGGTGCACATAGTGTTGTCCAATGGCCAAAGAATCAGGTTTGGACCCAAAGGACTAGATCAGATCTCACCTATCTGAGATGTAGGGTAATGATAGTCAAATCATCACATCCGCCTCAAACTCTTTTTGTGTGCAGGAAAGAAAGACAGAGGAATATTGCGGTGCCAGCTGCTACACCACAAAAGTTTAGTTTGCTTTAAGCAGGAACTCTAAGACAAGAAAATTAGAAGCACTATTTTACACTTCCTGTATAGGTTTATGGTCAGACCACAGCCTCAAACAGGATGCACATCTGTCAGTCTCATCTAATGAGGTTACTCTTAAGAGTTCTTTCAGACTGATGGCACGAGCTATGACGTGCAATTAAAGTATCCCAAATACACATCACTGCTCAAGCATGAGTGCACTGCCATCCCTCCCCCTGCACTTTCCTTCTCATGCTTTACACTGAAAAAGTATTATCATTACATATTCATTCATTACATACATTCATTACATACATATTCAAGCTGAAAAGTCCAGTTTACGAAATACTCCAGAATACTTGGAATACTTCTGCATAACTGTTCTTAGACAAGGAAAGGGGACTGCAGCAAGATCAAGGGATGGCTTAAAATAGCAGAGGGGAGAAGGACTACAGAACGAAACCCAGGGAGAAAAGGCTTGGGAGAAGGGATGCCTTTTTGTTTCCTCACACGGAACTGCCTTTTCAGGTGTAGCACAAAAACTCCTCCAAAATTCCTGGAAACACAGCAGGAGCATAGCCTGATACCAAACAAACACATCAACATTACACACCTATAATTTTCTGAACTAAGAGACAGCTGCTAGGAAACAGGAAATCTGCTAAAATAAGAAATCTCTCTGGAGGAAATGTTAGACTTCAGCATTCAAACCTGCAATTTAATTGCCAGGATTACTCATTTTCCCACCAGAAAATGTAATTTATCTTTAGGGAACTGATGAATAAAAGTCCCTACAAATTTTAAATTAAACACAACTTGCACCTTGTATTTTGTATTGCATGATTTCCTTTCTTTGACTTTGAGAGCCAGTTTGGTGTAGTGGTTAAGTGCGCAGACTCTAATCTGGGAGAACTGGGTTTGATTCCCCACTCTTCCACTAGCACCTGCTGGATGACCTTGGGCAAGCCATAGTTCTGGCACAGCTGTTCTTGAAAAAGAGCAGTTTCTGTCAGAACTCTCTCAGCCTCACCTACCTCACAGGGTGTCTGTTGTGGGGAGGGGAAGGGAAATGAGTTTGTAAGCCGCTCTGAAACTTCCTTGGGTAGTGAAGGGCAAGGTATAAATTCAATCTCTTCTTTTTCTGTATAAGGTCCTCAAAGTGGCATGCAACATTTCAAAATGACAATACATTCACTTTATATAAAGGTATAGGTGCAACCATGCACACTTATCTATCCCTCAGTTCACTGACTTTACAGTCAACATCCTGATGCTTACTGCAGAAATCCAATTTCTTCCCTGCCAGCACAGTTAAAAAACTAATAAGAACACTCAAAACAGCTTGTCGGGAAACAGCTGTGGATGAAACACAGAAGATAAGCGAATGAGGGTTATCATCCAGGAGGTCGCTGGTTCAAATCCTACCTCAACCATAAACTCGCCATCTGAAGAAGTGAGCAGTGACTCACGAAAGCTGACCCGAACTTTGTCAGTCCTTAAGGTGCTACTGGACTCCTGCTCTTTTCCACTGCATCAGCTCTCCAGGCAAAGTACGCAGGCGCAACACCAGCCCTATGATACCCGGCTAACAATATCGGCCTACCTTACAGGCCTGTTGTAAGGCTCACAGCAAAAACCTTCGACTACTTGAAAGCGGGACATGAATGCCAAGTACTTTCTGTTGTTGTTATGACAACAAATAACCCTGAAGAAAAAAATCTCCCCGCTCAGAACCCACAGGCCGAGAAGCTCCGAGCGAACGAAGGCCTGACTGTGTGGGGCGGGGGCGGAGAAGTCGAGGGAAGTCTCACCTGGAGGAGGACAGACCGAATGAGCGCGTTCACGGGCGCAGTGCAGGCCGCCGCGGGGCCGCGCACGCCCTGGAAGCACCACAGGACAAGGCCTCCCTTGCTGAAGATGGTGAAGAAGTCGAGCATGGCGGAATCGGGGGGCTCCGGGCCTCGCCCGGGAAAGGAGGGGGGGAAGCTGAGGTAATGGGGTCTGCGGCGCCGGGAAACCAGCCCGACTTCCTGACCCACGTCAGAGTATTCTCTTACATTATGCGTCACTTCCGCCGGAAGCGGCCGATCAAAAATGGATCAGGGCCAACGGAGGAAAAGAAGACCTAAGATTGGGTCTCGTCGTCGGAAAGCGGCGGATGACGAAACCATAGAGAACGAGAGAAGAGAGTCCGTCTGAAAGGTCCCTCTCGCTCGCTCGCTCTCTCCCCCTCCGGCCGCATTGTCTGATCGCTGATTGGTCTACGAAGAGGGCAGGTGCCTTGAATCACCCAATTTGAGGGAAGGAGGCGATAAAGGGGTGGGTGATGAAGACCACAAAGATGATTGGTCAATTTTCGTCCAGTAGCAACGCGCGAGATAAGCGATGGGCGGGACTTTATTGCGAAACGAAGCGAGGAGGGGCCTGAGGAGCCCGTGAGAGGGCTAAGTAGGGGGCGGAGCGTAAAGAAGCTAATTAGGGTAGATTCGACCAATCGGGGGCCTAGGGGCGGGGCGTTAACCTGCAGCAACTCTTGTGTTCAGGGCGCGATCATTCAGGTTTGCGGGATGATCCGCGGAGGGGTGAGGCTTGGCCGTCTGCGGCCCCTGGTGGTGGCTGGGCGGCCCCTCGCCAGCCCCGTGGAGCCTCGCCGGCAATTCCGCACTGGCGAGTCCCGGCAACGTGACCGCTTCCAACGTTATGAGCCGCGTGGTTCCTGGGGTAATAAAATCTCCGAAATTCATGCTGTGTTTGCATTTGAGTGTATATCAATAGTGGGCTTTTAATGTTTTGTTTTGTTCCTTTTTTAACCTTCCTTTTCCCCAGAAGAAACCAGGGCAGCATATATGGTTTTCTTCTGCATGTTACCATGCAACAGGTCTGAGAAGTAGGTTGGGCTGGGAGAGAATGGGCTGGCCCAGAGCCTCACCGTTAGCAAGTGGGGATTTTAACCAGGGGTGGACTCCCCTGCCCTAGTTCAACAATTAAACAGCTACACCAGAAAAAGCACCCACGTCTGTGAAGTGAGGATTGTGGAGGGGGAAGCATGTTTTCAGGGAGTGTTTGTATTATAAGCATGTGCCAGTGCAGGAGGCTGAGGTGACAGAATGTATTTTGTGCCTCTAGGCTGCCCATTGCTTTAGGATGCTCTGCCTTGTTAAAAGTTTTTTGCTTATAAAAATGGTCCTTGAGTAAAGAGAGGGGGGCAGGACTTTTTCTTTAAGTTTGTTAGTGTTCTAGTTGAGTTAGGGGAGGGACTAGTAGATCAGTGGTAGAGCATCTGCTTCACATGTAGAAGGTTGCAGGTTTGATCACTGACATCTCCAGTTAAAAGACTGAGTTAAGAGGTGATGTTAAATAATCTCTTCCGGAGACCCTGGAGACTGACTACCAGTCTGAGTAGACAAGATTGACTTTGATTGACTAATGGTCTGATTCAACATGAGGCAGCTTCATGTATTCAGTTGTCTTTGCATTTTAAAACCCCCATACAGAGTACAATTTCAAGATGTTCTGAAGGTTCACAGGCGTCTTGATGGGAGGCTTCTGGGGACCCCTTTCAACACTGTCTTGAGTTTCGTGATGAAGGAACGGCAAAATATACACCCAATGTTAAAAAAAAAATCACCCTCCACCTAATGTTCCCCCCAAAATCTGCCTGTTATGTCCTATACAAAGTCTGCGCACGTGGTTGGGCGAAGTCCAATCAGGGGAGTTGGACCCTTAGGGGAACCTATGATCTAAGAGTACACTGTGTCATGGATGTTGGGTCTGTGCCTGGGTGCGGTCGAGAACGGGGATAAAAAGTGGACCTGCGAGTCCAGCTAATCAGTCTTGTTCAGACCTCTTAATAAAGTATGAGCTGTTCTCACTCAACGCGTCTCCGACCTCAGTACTTTTCACTGCCTTTCTGTAGTTCCATTTCATTACCTTTTATCCCTTCCCATCTCAATTCCCCAGGCTGTGTGGATCTGAGCTTGAGTCTTGATCTAAATATGACATGAAGTTGCCGGTGTGACTTTGAATGCGCCTGACCTCTCATTATAGCTGTTCTGGTACTTACGAAAAGTGAGTTAGCAAACCATTGCAGTATCTGTGGAGGCCATAGAGCTCTGCTTGGCTAATTAAGCACACGTAGCTGCTCTGCACAGGTAGCAGCTGAGTCTGAATGTGATGTGAAGGGTCTTTTCCTTTCTCTCATCTGTGATATGTTTAATGCAGGCCTCAGACTCGGCTTCTGGGTGCACTAGAAAGTGGTGGTAGAATCCTGAAATTGTGGTGTGAATTGTGTCACTTCAGAGCACAGGTGAACGGTCCCTGTATTTTAAAAAAACCCCTGCAAATTAATTATTGAAAAATAACTCATTCTCTGTTGCATGTATTCTCTCAAGGAGCTTCTATCCTCCCCCCCCCCCATGCATATATGACTTCATTAAAAATATGTTCTCACGTACACGTGCTGAAATGGTACAGACCAGTTTACAACCTTTGGACTCTACCACTTTATCTTGCAGTAGAAAAGACTTCAGAAGAGGCATTGTGTGGGTGGTACTAGCTGGTTTCTTTTTTGGGGGCCCGGGGGGAGAATATGTTCTGAACTGTCACCTGTAAACTGCCATGTTACACTGCTTGTCTGTGTGACAAAATCACAACCAGATTCTACCCCTGAAGAATACTCCCCCTCCCTTGAGTTCTATGTAAATTGGAAGCTTACAGATGTTCTCAAGTATATGAGTTGACTGAACATTGTGGCTAGTTTTCCAAAGTCCTTCTTGGGTCATCAGAACCAAGCAATTACTGGGGCACAAAGTACAAGACAATCATGGAGTCTGATAAAAGTCACCAAGGCCAATGAAGATTTTGCTGTTTCATTTGGTACATTATTAACCAGTGCTGTGCCCTACGGCATTACTATTCTGCACTAATGTAGCTGTGTTCTAGAGTGGAAGAAGCAGGATTCTGCTGGATCTACCCAAAGTCCATCTAATCCAGCATTTTGTTTCCAGGGGTCAGTAGCCAGATGCCTCTGGAGGCTAGACAAGGTGAATGCTACCTCCTTTCGCTTACTTCCCAAGTCTGTTACTCAGAGATGGTGGAGGTGGTCATTCTTAGGTAAAATGGGGTTTTCTGGGTTCAGGATCTTTTAAGAGTTCATGACCCAGGCCAAGGTTCCTAGTCTCACATTTTACTTAAAAACAGGAACAGATTACTGCATTTCACTCGTACATTTTTATATGCAAACTAAATTAGAAGTCATGCATTTTTGTTACATTTTAGCATCCCCCCCAATGTCTTGTTTTTCCCACAAAAAGAGGGTATGTTTTCACGCATCAGCATTTTGGGAAATCTTACATCTTTAGTCAAGAAGTAGGGCTCAGTTGTCTGGTAATTTCCTGTTTCTTCACTAAGGAAATGCCATCTCTGGACAGCTTTGAGCCAGTGTAGGGTAATAGGCAAAGGGGCGGGTTCAGCTTTTCAGACTCCTGCTTGGCTATGTGGTTGTGGGAGCTTGTTCTGCATCATAGATTTCCCTTTGGGATGTGCAGCTGCAGAGCGGCACTGGGTATCTTCTAAATCTATTCTGTCTGTCCTTCAAGACACTCAAAATGGTTTTTCCTTTCCTCCATTTTGTTTGCAAATGAACCCTGAAAGGTAGGTTAAGCTAAGAGAGAGCGACTGATCCAAAAACTGCACTGTCCGCTTCATGGCTGAGTGAGGATTTCAACTTAGTGGCTTCTGAAGTACATTCTCAGTTCACATGGGTTGGTAGTGGAGTCCAGCAGGCCTGGCTTGAACCCCTGTGTAAATGCAGGGTGGAATACTTTTCAAAATCTTTTGCAAAGTACTGGGGTCTCAACTATAACTTTCTGCTAAAACTCAAACCAATGAAGAAAAGATTCTCTGAATGTAAAACATTTTTTTAAATGGGCTTTTTTCATAGCAAAGATGGTGGTTTCATATTTCTGTTGAATACACTGAATGCTGTTTGCTCAGTTGTCTCCATCTTTTATATTCATAAAAAAGTTAATTAAATAACACCAAACTACAAGAAAGGAAAAAACTAGCATTCCACAGTGGCTGGTGGTATGCGTGCGGAATTATACCTTGACTTATGTTTTAGATTCCAGAAACCAGTAATATTAGCTTGGTTATTAGCTGACTTTTGTTTTGCGCACAGATTTTGGGAAGGAGATGGCGGAGTTCCGCAAGAGGCTGAAGGAAGCCCTCCCTGGTAGCGACTGGAACCCTCTGGGCATTTCAAAAGATCTTCCTCCTGAGTGGGCAGACGTAGTCATTGTTGGAGGTGGGATAATTGGCTGGTCCATTGCCTTCTGGCTGAAGATGAAAGAGCCACAGAGAGACGCCCTTCGGGTGGTTGTGGTTGAGAGGGACCTCCAGGTGAGTCTGTGTTGGTCTGAGATCAAAATGGGGCCTTGCTCAAGAGAAGACCTTAAGCATAAAGTTTTACAGGAAGTGTGTCTGATGGGCTGCTGCAGTATGGGTTCCCTTCTGTACCGAGGACCTGACTGCAACTGAAGATAGTCAGAAAGGCCACTCTGTTGCATGTATAAAAAGAAGAAGAGATTGGATTTATATCCCGCCCTTCACTCACTTGTAGTCTCAGAGCAGCTTACAAACTCCTTTCCCTTCCCCTCCCCACAACAGACACCCTGTGAGGTAGGTGGGGCTGAGAGAGCTCTGAGACAACTGTCCTTGAGAGAACAGCTAGTACAGAGCTATGGCTTGCCCAAGGTCATCCAGCAGGTGCATGTGGAGGAGCGGGGAATCAAACTGCGCACTTAATCACTACACCAAACTGGCTCTCCATAAACAAGAAAGAGAACAATGGCAATTCCTAACTCGAAGAGAAATCCTATGGATGTACAAGAAGCTAAGAAATAATTGTTTTCAATTTGAATTTTATTCATTTATACCCTGCCTTTCTCCCCAATGGGGACATGAAATGGTTTATATCATTCTCTTGCCCTCCATTTTATCCTCACATCAGGCTTGTGAGGTAGGTTAGTATGAGGGTGTGTGGCTGTCCCAAGCAGGTTTGCCAGGTCCCCTAGTCCCCTAATCCCCCCTAGTGGGGGGATTTTTTTGGGGGGGGGTGTTCCAGGGTGGGGGGGGACATTGTGTGGGGATACTCTGGTATTTGGGCAAAACTCTTATGTTCTTTCGTCCTCAAGCCATAGAGATTGTTCATATACATCATTGTGTCAGGGACGTTGCGCGGTGATGGCCTGACCAGGTCCCCCACCCAGAATTGGTTGCTGGCAAGCCTAGTCCCCAGATCATCCAGCAAGCTTCCATGGCAAAGTCGGGTTTCCTGAGTTTGTATTGCCTGTGAGCAAAGTTGTTTGAGGGGGGGCTTACTGCTTGTGCCTTTGAAGTACTTGGGGGGCTTTGTTCTTGAGCTGCAGAGCTAATTTACACTACCTTCCCCCACCCCTCTCTGTGCTTCCTTTTAGTACACCAAAGCATCTACTGTGCTGTCTGTGGGAGGCATACGGCAGCAGTTTTCACTGCCCGAAAATATCAAGATGTCCCAGTTCTCAGCCGAGTTCTTGCGCTCGATCAATGTACGTCCATGAGTTTTTGCAGGGGTGTTGTACCTGAGGGACCTCACTCTTGCCTTTGTGACTGGCTTTTCTCTGGCTGTTTCCTGTACTTGCCCCATCCTCTAGAGCAGGACATGTGGAGGAAGGGGAAGAAGACCCCTCCCCTGGATGGGCAGCTTGTAGCTGCCCTTCTGATGTCTAGAGGGCCATGGTGTTGCTTCTGAACAAATGTCTAACCTGTATACGACTACATGTTTCTGGTTAGCAGACATTTACCTTTTTCCCAGGTGTGTCGCACCCTCTAATGGTTTATCAGGAGCAGTTTTGCAATTTGCTGCTGTCCTAAGCAATCCATTGTTGTAGCAGCCATGTTCAGGTACCAGCTCTGTGGGTGGACCTCCCAGTGGGTGGCTCATCGTTCACTTAGCCCTGAAAATAATGGGGTTGCCTCCTGTCTTGCTCCTAACCCCGTTAAGAATGTTGCAGGACTTTAAAAAACCCCAACCCTGCGCAGATCGCAAAGGCAAACAGTGTCTCGATCAAAGCCACGGCTGTATTTTTCAGTTGAATGTTATCTTCAGAAATGATGAGTAAGAGTGGGCATTACACTTCTAAAGTGATTCTGAAGTTTTCTCCCTTTTCCCTAGATGCATGTCTCTTCTCCTGTGCGCAGACACACATGGACTGCATCCTTCCTCCATTCTGAAGCTCTAGCAGTGTCCGCATATTAAAAAAGGGTGTCTCTGGTGTATGAACACATGAAGCTACATTATAGTGAATCAGACCCTTGGTCCATCAAAGTCATTGTTGTCTACTCAGGCTGGCAATGGCTGACTAGGGTCTCTGCAGAGATCTTTCACGTCACCTCCTGCTTACGGCTTAGCACTATATAAGCGCAAAGTTAATAGCTATCAGGTCCAGTGCTCACTCTAAGCTGTGGAGTCTTGTGAGCAGAAATTCTACTTTGTGAGCTACTGGCATTAAAGTTGTGAGTGAGCGATTTGGCTGCTGCATCAGTTGGTTTGCTCTGGAGCCCTCCTTCCTGAGCCAAGGCAAAAATGTGTGAGCCAGAGGCTAAAAAACGGTGAGCTAACTCACACTAACTCAGCTTAGAGGGAACACTGATCAGGTCCCATCCCTTCCTGAAGACAGCAGCCCATGAAGTATTGACAGCGCCACTTTTTGTTTCCAGGATTACCTTGGTGTTTTCAGCGAGCCACCCATTGATGTCCAGTTTAATCCCTCGGGTTATCTCTTCTTGGCTTCAGAGGAAGGAGCTACTGTGTTGGAAGAGAATGTAAAAATTCAAAGGTATGGACCTTGAGGGAGGCCGCAGCTGAGAGGGGAGGAGGGGGGAAGAGAGGAGGACAACAGCCGCACAGTTGCGTTGATTAAAGAGGTCATTGGCAAAGGCACATCGAATTGATCTCAGCTGCAAACCAGCTTCCTTCCTCCAGTGTCCAGATTATTTTGTGGCTTCGAATTCTCTTCCGGTGAACACACATGAAATTCCTTTATCTTTGTCACAGTGTCGGTATTGTCTGGCAGCATCTCTCTGGGGTCTCAGGCTGAGGCCTTTCACATCACCACCTACCTGACCCTTTTAACGGGAGATGTGGGGGACTGAACCTCTGGGGCCTTTGGCCTCTGAAGCAGATGGTCCGCTACTGGGTCCTGGGCACTGCCCTATGCTATAGGCTGTTGCCTGTCTTATATGCGTCAGTGATTGTTTGGGAAAACAAAGGGCGTGTTTTTCCATCTGAGTCTTTGGTCTGTTCTCCAGTGGCAGAAACTTGGATAATGTTGCTTTTAGTATAATGTGGGTTTGACTAGATATCAAGAGGATACAGAAAGGCTTCCTCATGAAATGGTGATATGACCCCTTTGAGAAAGCTCTCTCTTCCACCCCCCAATCAGGCAGGCAACTGAATTCCCAAAATCCACCCCTGATGATGAATTTGCAGAGTGATACAACTGAAGACTCTTTTCCCTGTAAGCTTGATTGTTTTAAAGAAAAACGTATATGATTGTTCATCACTACTCTCTCCCATTGCTCCTTTTTAATGAGTTTTAGGCAACTGGGCTTTCAGTAGGTGGGTTAGCCAAAGCTATTTGTCTCTCCCAACTTTATTGTTGGGGGTGCGTGGGTGAATAACCACTCTTCTCCCACCCCTGATGATCATCTGTTTATTTGTTTCATTCATTTGTGCCTTACCTTTCTCTCCAATGGGGATTCAGAGTGGTGTACGTTGATCTTCTCTCCTCCACTGTCTCCTCACAACAACCCTGTGAGGTAGGGTAGGGTGAGAGAGGTCTCCCAGTGAGCTTTCTTAGCACAAGTCAACGTTGGAACACAGATTGCCCCCTTCCCCCCCCCCCACACCCCAGGCACGCTTCCATGCTGTGTTGCATTTCCTGGGGGCAGCTTTTTGAGGCCCTCCTCCCAGACAAGCGCATTCTGATGAGAGTTCTCTACCGGCTTTTCAGGACGGAAGGAGCTGAGGTGTCCCTCCTGTCACCAGCCCAACTGAAAAAGAAATTTCCGTGGTTGAATACGGATGGCGTAGCTTTGGCTTCCTATGGTATCGGACTGTTAATTCTCCTTCTGTTGTGAAACAGGATGTTGACACTGCTGCCGCCTTGGCTAGGAACGTTTTGGTGGCATCTCTGTGTCCTTAGCGTGTGCAAGAGAAGCGGGGAGACCCCACACTTTGCATTCCCAGCTTCCAGTCTGCTTGTGGGTCTCTTGTCCAGCCTTCGCTCCTGGTCTCCGTGAAGAAGGTTTTACTCTGGCCCATATCCCAAAATTGGGTGGGATGGGAGAAATGCTGTAACAATGCTGAGAAATGAGAGGAGTTGGGTACCAAACAGTAAAAACATAACACAAGTACTTGAATGAGTACAATGTTGTTTCACGTATTCAATAACTTTTAAAGGGTCTATTTTTAAAAACTGAATTTTTTAAGAGTGCTTTTGGCAATCATCTAGCCCAGGGTTGGGCAAACTTGCTCAGCGTAAGAGCCACCTAGAACAGGGGTGGCCAAATTTGCTTAACGTAAGAGCCGCATAGAATAAACATCAGATGTTTGAGAGCCACAAGACATGAACAAATATTACCTGCTTTTATTGGAAAATAAGCAAATCTGCTTTTTATTAAAATTAAATGAGACTGCCAAAAATAACAAAAGGGATAAAAGCAGATATTGATAACGATATTAATTTGTCCAATGATATTTGTTTGCTAATGATATTTAGCTTCCCCAGCCGCTCTGCCGGGAGCCACATAATATATGTGAAAGAGCCGCATGCGGCTCCCGAGCCACAGTTTGCCCACCCCTGATCTAGCCAATGAGCAGAAGGACTTTGAGTGCACTAGAAGTTGGGATCTGTTATTAATTCTTTACTTCATTTATATACCCTGCTTTTCTCCCCAGTGGGCACTTGAAGTAGTTCATGTAGTTCTCCTCTCTTCCACTTTATCATCACAGCAACCCTGTAAGGTAGTCCAGGCTAAGACTATGTGACTGGCCCAAGGTCACCCAGCGAGCTTCTGTGGCAGAGTGGGGATTCGAACCTGAGTCTCCCAGATCATAGTCTTATATTCTACCCACTGTACTTAGATTAGGAAGATTATGGCCCTTGTGTTTTCCTTATATTTGAGCAGGAAAAAGGAATAGAAAATTACTGCTAACAAAAAGAAAGGGAGAATATTAAAGGAGAAAGGCTTGGAATATTCCTGATGCAGCCCCACCCCCTTACTTTCTGGTTTGACTTGACTGTAACCAAATTGCACGGCAGAATTATTTCTGGGCATAATGTTATATTCAGTGCAAACTTAAGCACTTAAATTTAGAAGGGTGTAACTGTTCAGAATTGCACTGTTAATCTGCTTTCCTGTAGGAAAGGAAAACTCATAAGCCGGCTAGTAGAATAGTCCAGAGGCTTCTTTTTGTGACTGGAGTATAGCTGCAGTGAAGGTTGGGAAGGAAAAACAAATGGGGGGAATCATTAAGGGGAGGAAGATAGGCACCTTTACAGGGAACTTTCCATTTATCACCAGGCCGGAATGCTGCTCGCCACACCTTTTTTGATTCTTGTGTTATTAAAGTACAGTGATACTTTGCAGGCTGTTTTAAGCGTCAAGCCATCCTGAGTCTAAGTGGACATTCCCTTCTTGCATCCTCTTCTGTGCTTTTAGGCCTAGAAAATGAAGGATGGTTTGACCCTTGGACTCTGCTCAATGCCTTGCGGCGCAAAGCAATGTCGATGGGTGTCTACCAGAGTCTTGGAGAAGTGATGTGTGAGTCTTCCATCTCTCTCTCTCCTCCCTCTTTCCTCAGCTGTGATCAGCTGCATACAGTTACATTACTGTTAAAATATATAAAGCAGCCAGCCCCCCTCGATTCTGGGAACCTAGGACCAAATTGAGCTTGATGTTTATCTTCTGAAACTGGATCCCCTGATGTGGAATTTAGCTTCAAAAAGCAGCCGTGGGGTCTGTGGCTGGGTGTGGGGTGTGGTGGATTGGGACCATGCTGCTTGAAAACCTGAACAAAACTACCTTCTAGGATTGCCTTTGCCTCCTGTAAAAGAAAGAGAGGTTACTCCTTGTAGCGCACACACACGCACACACACACACACACATACACGTGTACAAATATTGTGGATAAGAGCAACTTTAGGGCAATTGGTGGTGGAAAATGTTCTCAAGTTGCAGCCAAATAATGGCAACCTTGTAGGGGTTTCGAGGCAAGAGATATTCAGAGGTGATTTGCCATTGCCTGCCTCTTTGTAGCAAACCTGGGCTTCCTTGATGGTCTCTCATCCAGATGTTGACCAGTGCTGACGCTGCTTAGACTCTGAGATCTGACAAGATTGGGCTAGCCTGGGCCATCCAGGTCAGAGCTAGGGCAGTTATATCCAGGGAAATGGCACAGGGGTGCAATTGAAAACACTGTCTCCATGGCCTCAGGCCCAATCTGCATCCTCTGTTCAACCTGCCGTACTCCTGGTCTTGGCCAAGTATTGGGTGGGGAGATCTTCTCACAGAACATTTATCTGTGGCTCGCTAAGAAGTGTTCTGTTGCATCAACCCTATTGAAGGAAGGCGCTCAATGGCTGCTGTCCGCAAAAGGCGGCTTGTCCGCCACAGGTTGTTGCTTCCCAGTAGCAAACTCCCCTTTGCAGTTTCCAAAGCAGTTGGCTGCTTCTGTCATCCCTATTCTCCCAATGCAAATCAGAGCAAAAACTTGTGCTTTCAGTATTAAAATGCAGATCTCCACGGAACTTTGAGTTTCAGGACTGGTTTACATGGTATGGGGGAGAACTAAGGGAGGTAGAATATGCCGTACCACAAAAGGTTGGTAGCGGAGGAGTCCAGTTTCTAAACATTCCTTCGCATTAAGAAAGCTAGCATGGCAGCAAGAGCTGTGCTGGTTTTTAGCTCCTGGAAGCGTTCTCAGATAGGGGAACACTGTAAAATATGTCTCCCTCGCCTGTAGGCTGATACAATGCAGTCTGATTTACCACCTCATTCTGTTACCTGTGTAACTTGGGCCCTTACCTGGGGACTGTGAGATGAAACCCAGGGGCGGAGCTATGCAAATAAGGGCAGGCTTGATTCTCAGCGGCTCTGACTAAGCTCTGTGGTGGGGAGGACAGACTAAATGGAATCAGATGGAGAGCTATGGATGAGGCAGACTCTCTTTCTAAATAAGTCACCAGAATTGGCGGGGAGGAGATGTAGTTTCTGGCTCCGTGGTTTCCCTGCATGCATGGCTCCGCCTTTCTCCATCCTCTCCCATGGTGAAAAAGTAAAAGGCCACATTCAGAGGGGAGGAAGGGGCTGTTATGCTGGGAACCTAACCTGCTTTGAGGCAGGAGTGCTCTCTCCAGACCCATGCGTGCTCTTTCTCCTCCTTGTTCGTGTTGACAATGACTTACGAATAGAACCATCACAGAGGAAGGAATTTGCCCTCTTGGTTTCATGAGCTGGGGAGGGGGTGTAGGCATAACCCTGGGGGTGCATGCATACGGAATCCTTTCTCCTTTCACACTGTTGTGCTAACCGCAGCCGCTTCTGTGTGTGTCTCCCAACCCAGCTTTCCAGTGTTCTGCCAAGGAAATGGTGACAAAGGATGGGGTGGGCGTTAATTTCTCCCGCATCATGTCTGCTAACGTAAGTAGTCCTTCAGGGAGGATGGAGGACAGATGTATCAGTGCCTGTTAGCCACAGTGGCTGAGGGGGAACCTCCACATGCAGAGGCAGTCGTCCTCTGAATCCCAGTGCCCGGAGGCAGTTTCGGGTGTCTTGGCTTCTATGCCCTGTTGTTGGCCCTCCAGGGGAACTGGTTGGCCTCCGTGTGAGACTGATGCCGGACCAGATGGACCGCAGCTCTCTTCTGATGTTCTTAACCCCTTTGGTGGCAGGAGAGTGGGTTGCAGAGTGGATGGGCCAAAGACATCCAAAAACAGAGTGGATGATCCGCAGACATCCTGTGGCGGTGGACATGGGGAAGGGGGGAAGACCTCTCTAAGCGCATTTTGTGATGGAAGCAATGCAGCATGCTAGCAAAAGCCTGTATGACGGTGCTGGGTGTTGCAAAGCCAGCTTGAGAACTTCTGACAAGCACTCTCCAGTATTTTATTTATGTAATTCATTGGAAAATTTATTAACCCCCCCCCCCGCATTCATGGTGACATATAGTCAGCCGTAAATGACATTGTTTCCAGTCACGATCTCAGTATAGCCATGAATTGCTAAAAGTCTTGCAAAATTGAGGTGTTCTTTGTGAAAAGCTACTAAAGAAAGGGTGTCTGTACCATAATGGCAGGCTGTACCACAAAGCGGGGCGGGGGGAGGCTGAGAAAGCACAAGCTCCCTGAACTGTTGCCTTTGGACTAGGTGACACGTTTGTAAATGGTTTGCCCTGCTGAAAACCGCACCAACTCCTTCCTCCTGTGAACACCTTCTAGGTCCAAATGCCTGACAGTATAGAGTATTCCCCGATACAGTGTTCCATAGTGGTGAATGCAGCTGGTGCCTGGTCAGGGAGAGTGGCGGAGATGGCCGGCATTGGGACTGGGCCACCGGAGTCACTGGAAGAGATCAAGTTACCCGTGGAACCTAAGAAAAGGTATGTTTTGATACTTGTATTGCATTGGGGAGCTGCAATGCATGCCTGCGTTGGGGAGATAAGAACTGGTATTGTGGCTGGAGCAGGGGTCCCTGGTGTGATGCCGGGGAGGGGTGCCATGGCACCTGCCTATACCTTTCCTGGTGCCCACCAAGTATTTATAGAAAGTGGGTGGGGCCAGGTGGGCTTTTGCCCAGGATGGGTTTTGATTGGCCACTAGAGACTTGACTGGCAGCAGTGTTCCCTCTAGGCTGAGTTAGTGTGAGCTAGCTCACAGTATTTTAGCCTCCGGCTCACACATTTAGCTCAGGAAGGATGGCTCCAGAGCAAACTAAATCTATGCAGTAGCCAAATCGTTTGCTCATGACTTTACTGTCAGTAGCTCACAAAGTAGAATTTTTGCTCACAAGACTCCACAGCTTAGAGCGAGCATTGACTGGCAGTGCAGATTTTTAAAATAATGTTGCTCTTTCAGCAGCTGCCCCACGGCACAAGGACCTTCGGTGTATGACTGGTGGTAAGCTGCGGCAGCCATTTTGTGACTGGCTTTGCCTCCCGTGGCAGCCATTTTATGCCTGTGCCCACTACGCCTTGTCAGAGGTGCCCACAGGCTCAAAAAGGTTGTGGATCCCTGGGCTACTGTATCAGACTATGATCTGGGAGCCCACCACCTTGGGCAAAGTGACCTTTTCTTAGTTTAACCTGCTTCACAGGATTGTGGTGGAGATGAAAGAGAGGAGAACAGAATAATGCAAGCCACTTGGGGTCTCTGTTGAGGAGAAGGGGTATCAGTGAGTTTTTAAGGCAACTTTCTCTATTGGTAAGGGTAGAAATGAACACTGAAATGCAAGAATCACAGTTCTTACTAGCAATGAGGCCTGGCCCAGGGTTTTTATTAGGTACTGAGATTTTGTTGCCTTCCTTTTGTCTCCAGGTATGTCTACGTTTGGAACTGCCCTGATGGGCCTGGCTTGGAGACTCCCATGTTGATTGACACCACAGGAGCTTACTTCCGCAGGGAAGGCCTCGGCGGCAACTACCTTGGAAGCATGAGCCCCACAGAGGTGAGCCTGTGGTGGTTTTGTGGGGGCTGACCACTGGGAGGAAGTGGCGGATGTACTTCTGAGAGCCCTTCCCGATGAAGCTTCATCTCTCTCCTCACATGTAGGGAAGCAGCCTTGTAAGAACAGGGTGGAGGCAGATTTTTTTTTATCATGTCTCCCAAGAATCTCAGGCTGGTTCATGCGGACCATCCCTTGTTTTCACAAAATGGCAACTGGCCTAGGGTTCCCCACTGATATGTGTAGCTGAGCTGTGATTTGCCCCTCCATGATCAAAAGGCCATTGCTCAAGCTGCAACACTGTACTGCCAGTCTGGGGTAGTGGTTAAGAGCGGCAGACTCTAACCTGGGAGAACCTGGTTTGATTCCCCACTCCTCCACATGCAGCTGCTTGTGTGACCTTGGGTCAGTCATAAGTTCTTTCAGAGCTGTTCTCTCAAGGGCAGTTTTTTGAGAGAGATCTCTCAGCCCCACCTACCTCACAGGGTGTCTGTTGTGGGGAGGGAAAAGGGATTGTAAGCTGCTTTGAGAGTCCTTTGGGTAGTGAAGGTCAGGGTATAAATCCAATCTCTTCTTCTTCTGTCCCATTGTGGAGCAGTCTGGGTTTGCTGACCTTTACACTGCCAAAGCCTGCTTGAACTCCTTGCTGCAATTTGGGGACAGGTTGTTGAGTCTTGTTCTCCACCTTCTAGGAAGGAGATGCCATGCCTTTCTAAGCTCTGGACACATGCCAAGCTTAAACTGTTGCAGCCTTCAAAAGGGGCATGCTGCTGTCGGGTGCAAAGGGTGGGTGACAAACCGTGTGTGTCTTCCCTTCTCAGGAAGAAGAGCCAGATATCCAGGACCTGGAGGTAGATCATGAGTTCTTCCAGGAGAAAGTCTGGCCCAAGCTGGCCCACAGGGTGCCTGCCTTTGAATCCTTAAAGGTAAAATAATGAATGGCTGTTTCCCTGGCTCCTTCCCTGAAGCTTTCTTCCTAAGGTCCCATGCAAAAGATGCTGCTTGGTTCTCAAATCGTGGTTTTGGAAATTGGGGAAATGGTAGATCTGTGGGCTGTGCCTTGTATGGGTGTTCTGGCCCTCCTTTTCCACTTCAGAGCTAGCCTGGTCAGCATTATGAACACTGATGTTCCTAATGTGGAGAGCTCAGCTGGTTCTGTGTGCATGAGTGACATTACGGGGGTGGGGCGGGGAGGTCCTGGAGGCCTCCTCAGTACATCCAGTATACCCACAAGCCATACAGTACCAGTATCTCATCCTGTCCAGGAACCATTTTGGTCTTAGGGTCACATGTATCCTTTGAGGCTTCTGCCTTTTCGGGTAACTTCTGAAATTGGGATGCTTGGATCACATGTGGAGCGGCATCCAGAGGGCAACTGGCATGAACAAGTCTACTTAAACCCACAGCAGGGGTAGAACTTTTGCCTTCAGATGCTTTTTAGACATCTCCATTCACACGTTCAGTTGCAAGTAGCTGCGTGCTGATTAATCAGCTGGTGAACAAACATTGTGACTGAACAACAACAAAAAGAACGAACAGGTGGGAACTGGCCCTTAGTTCTAATATGCTGGATCTGGAGAGCTAGGGAAGTCAAAGCGGCTGGCAGTTTGGGATTTTGTGTTTTGAGATTTAAAGGACAGTTAGCAGCTATAATAAAACTATGTGACTTCTCGGGCCTTTGTTTATATTATTGATTGAGGTAATTTCTCTGCGGTCTTCTCCATAGAGCCTTCCTGAAGGGGATTACAAAGTAAACACAAGAATAAAACACCATAAAAACTGTAACAATGAACTATTAAAGCCCAGGAAGAGCAGAAAAATAGCCTAAAACATGTAGAACCTTTAAAATGTGTCCCACAAAACATGTTTTGGGGTAGAAATTGTAAAATGAGTTGAAAAGCTCCCACTGCTTAGGCCTTTCTAGTTCTGCTCTTATGAGTAGCTGGCAAGGCCTTTTATTTATTGCCCCCTTTGTTGCTTAAGTATGTTCTCGGCCTGGAACAGCTGGCCAGGAATTAGTTAATCAATAGAAGAGTGAATTCTCCGTCCAGAGGGCAGCCCAGTCCGTAAAGCTCATTTGTGTGTTCCAAGAGGGCAGCTCTTCCTTTCTGGAGTATTTCTTGTTTTCCCCCCAAGAACCTCTGCCAGTCTTGGCCTGTGACCTTTCCTTGGCAAGGACTTTATTTTTACTTATTCTGTTGTATGCCTTGCAGGTGAAGAGTTCCTGGGCAGGTTACTATGACTACAACACCTTTGATCAGAACCCCGTGATTGGCACGCACCCGCTTGTGGAGAACCTCTACTTTGCCTCTGGCTTCAGTGGGCACGGACTGCAGCATTCCCTGGCCGTGGGCAAATGCATCACCGAGCTCATCCTGGACGGAGAGTACAAGACCATTGACCTCGGGAGGTTCTCCTTCGACAGGCTCATCAAAGACAAACCGATTCTAGAGAGGAACATCATCTAGCAGGGCCAGAAAACTGGGAGGAACAGGCTCTGAGGGTGAGTTCCCCCAGGCTTTGCTCTCCCCTCCTATTCCCCCACATTAGTGACTTCAAATCTTTGAGCCTGATGTTGAGTGCCGCTGTGTAGCATGCTCCACCTCTTGGATTGGGAACATCAAGTGAGTTGTGGAGCCATGGTAGGCCTCCCCTTTACCTGCCCTGGGCAGGGAATTGCAAGTCCCCAACCCCAGTTCCCTGCCCCTGTTGAGGAGCAGGAAAAGGGGATGCTGTAGGAATGTCTCCTAGTCCCTGTGTTAAAGACCATGGAGAAAATGGGAAGCAGCCTAGAGTGTCACTGAGGAGTAGCGATGCATCCTCCTCGAGCTCTGCCCTCCCCAGGCACTGCACCCCCACCCCCCGATTGCTCGGCATTTGCCAAGGCAGCACTGGGAGACCCAAGCCATTGCTGCTGAGCCACAGAGCTATTATAGCAGGCATCCCCAAGGTGGTGCCTGTAGGTACTGTGGAAACCTCTGTGTTTTTAGAAAGTGGTTGGGGCCGCTTGGGACTCTTGCTCAGCAGGGCTTCTGATTGGCTGTGGAGATTAAAGTAACGTTGTTTCAGAGACCGCTACCACCATGGAGTCAGTTTTATTCTCTCTCACTCAAGAGCCAGTTTGGTGTAGTTTGGACTCCAACCTGGGAGAACCGGGTTTGGTTCCCCATTCCTCCACAGGCAGCTGCTGGTGCAACCTTGGGTCAGTCACAAGCTCTTTCAGAGCTGTTCTCTCAAGAGTGGTTCTCAAAGAGCTCTCTCAGCCCCACCCACCTCACAGGGTGTCTGTTGTGGGGAGGGGAAGGGAAAGGAGATTGTAAGCCGCTCTGAGACTCTGAGTGAAGGGCGGGGTATAAATCCAATCTTCTTCTTTCAGACTATATTTTTAAAATTACCCTTCTTTTTCCCTTCTCTTGGGCTTCCTGTGCGTGTGGCTTTGCCTCCTGCGGTAGTCATTTTACCATAATTCCAAAGATACCCACTGGGTCAAGAGGAGGAGCGGAGGAGGAGATTGGATTTATACCCTGCCTTTTACTCGGAGTCTTAGAGCGGCTTCCAAACTCCTTTCCCTTCCCCTCCCCTCCCCACAACAGACACCCTGTGAGATAGGCGGAGCGGAGAGAGCTGTGACAGAAACTGCTTTTTCAAGGACAGCTCTGACAGAACTATGGCTTGCCCAGGGTCATCCAGCAGCTGTGAGTGGAAGAGTGGGGAATCAAACCCGGTTCTCCCAGATGAGAGTCCACGCACTTAGCCACTCCACCAAACTGGCTCAAGAAGGTTGAGGACCACTGCATTTACAGGGGCACCTTTTTGTTGCCTTTTGGAAGGACGGGCTGTTAGGGCACAGGCCTAGTGAGCAAGGGTGCCACCCCTCCTGCCTGTCTTGCACGCACACCGAGAAGAGTGATGCTGTGGCTTGACCAGCTCCCTCAGCAGGGGAAACAATTCCTCCGTAGCCCTGACCATTGGGTTGGTTCCCCCCTGCAGTATGCCTCCCAGGGCTCAGCTTCTGTGGCCTCTCCTTGGCTTGCCACCCACATCCCTTGCTCTGACTCTGATTGCAGCTTCGAGCATCTGGGGCCTGGAAGGCTTGAGGACGGCCCCCTGCCCTGCAGCAATGCTCCTTGTCCCGATCCATTCCAAGGGTGTGTTCAGCTCGTTTGGGGGAGTACACTCCAAAAGAACGGGGTCCGAGCAGTTTTCAGTTCTGCACAACAATTATTTATAACTTTACTCCCTCCCTTCCAGCTAGTCCTTGACAGCAATCAGCTGCAAGCCCGGATGTATCCAATGCTGCCAAAGAGTGAAGCTTGGCTTCTGTTAATGCACAGGCTGGATCCTGGATAATGAAATGGAATGTCCAATGGTTGGCAACACCTCATTTTCATGGAGCCCTTGATCTGCTGGCATGGAGACAGTCGAGGAGGTGTCAGTGCTTCTCTTGCAAGACCAGAAGATCTTTTTTTTTTTCTTCAGAAGGGAAGCAGCACAGCCTGCTGTAATGGGGTGTATTGTGCTACGTACAATCTTTTGAGACTGTTGGAAATCAGTCCTTGATTTTGAAGCAAGAGACTTCATAGGACTGGCAACTGCTGCCGTTGGTCCCCAATGGAGGATTTCCGCCAATTGATATCACAGCATAATTCTACGCACATTTACTCAGAACCAAGTCCCAGTGGGACATGGAAATAATTGGCTATACTGTTGTAGGCTTGAGCCTTCTTGGGCTTGAGGACAGATAAAATCATGTTTTTTAAAAGCTTGTTGCAGATCATCACTTATTCTCCCTGGGATGGGCAACGCATGATTTCAGAAAGAAAGGCCTTTATTAGGACCAGCCGAAATAATGCAGCAGACTGTACAGGCTTGTGTGTTCTCATGTGCAAAGTGATGCACATTGGGGCCCAAAATCTTGACTATAAATACATGTTGATGGGGTCTGAACCGGCAGAGACTGACCAAGAGAGACCTTGGAGTTGTAGTAGATAACTCACAGGAAAATGTCAAGGCAGTGTGTGACTGCAATAAAAAAGGCCAACGCTATGCTGGGGGTTATTAGGAAGGGAACTGAAAACAAATCAGCCAGCATCTTAATGCCCCTGTATAAATCAGTGGTGCGACCTCTTTTGGAATACTGTGTGCAGTTCTGGTCACCATACCTCAGAAAGGATATTATAGCATTGGGGAAAGTGCAGAAAAGGGCAGCTAGAATGATAAAAGGGTTGGAACAGTTTCCCTGTGAAAAAAGGTTGAAGCGCTTAGGGCCTCTTAGCTTGGAGAATCGATGACTGAGGGGTGACATGATAGAGGTTTGCAAGATTGTGCATGGGCTAGAGGAGGTAGAGAAAGAGGTATTTTTCTCCCTTTTTCACAATACAAGAACTTCTGGGCACTCAATGAAATTGCTGAGCAGTTGGGATAGAAGAGATAAAAGGGAGTACGTCTTCACCCATAGAGTGATTAACACATGGAGTTCACTGCCACAGGAGGTGGTGGTGGCTACAAGCATGGATTAGATAAACATATGGAGCAGAGGTCCATCAGTGGCTGTTATCCACTAGGTATAGATAGGAATTCTCAGTCTGGGGCAAGTGGTGCTCTGTATTCTTGGTGCTGTGGGAGAGGGGCAACAGTGGGAGGGCTTCTAGTGTCCTGGCCCCCCACTGGTGCTACCACAGCACAAAGATCTTCACTGTGTGACTGAAGGTAAGCTGTGGTGGCCATTTTGTGGCTGGCTCTCCCTCCTGTGGTAGCACCCACCGCATTGTGTCAAAATTCCAAAGGTGCCTGTAGGGGACCACTGCTGTAGTGTATGCCTTCCTTGGCCTGGCAAGCTGCTCTTTCTTGTGTTGGGCCTGTAATCCTCAAATGAGTTCAGGACTTAGAAGGTAAAGTTTGAAACTTAGGAAGCCAGATCCTGATTTTAACACTATAGATCCCAGTGAAGCAAGCATAGAACCCAGTGCCTGGCTTCTCTGATCCTGTTTGAAGCTTAAGTGCTGTAATTCATCCCTGTAATTACTGTAGTAAAAGGTTATTTAAGCCACAAAGCACTCCACCAACCAAGTGTGTCTATTCTGTGTATGAAAACCACCCACCCTTGACTACTTCCAACTGGCCTCTTTAAAGGGCGGAGAGTAATTCTGCTATGTGTGTGTGTGTTACTCAGTTACTGTCTAAGCACTCATAGTGTGACAGTGGGATGCTGTATCTTTGCATACCACTATTCTTTCTTTGCTTACTGTTTAGGGAGGAGGTGTCCACTGATACGTGGAAGTTAAAGGTATGGCACTGTTCCTATGCAGTCCTGTGTTTCCCATGCTCCTCAAAATAAAACCAAAAATTAAAACAGGGTTGGTAGGGAATCCTGAGGGTGGGGTTCTACAAGGCACAACGAATGAGAAAAGGAAACCACTGCTAAAAGTGCCAAATACATTGATTGCCCATGAGCTATCTGAGTTCTCCGTTTTGCACCGGTGATTGTACACCGAACCATATCAGCAATGAGACTATTACAGACAGTCTGGTGTGAGAGCAGCCCAGGCTTCAGATGAATAGGAATGCAGACGTTCCTGCAGAGATGTTGCTCACTTCAGTTGACAAACCTACTACTACCGGTCAGTTACTGAATGAAAACACTGACCTGCCCCAACAGCCCTATTACTTTTCTCTGCAATGGACTAGCCCTCTGGAGTTGACAGCTAACACTTTTCTGTAAGTTCCCACTACAGTAGATGGATGCAAATCACCCAAGTCAACCCCTCCTTTCAAAATATGGTGGCCAGTTCCACTGTGTGCATTGATGAACAGGCGAAATGTAAATCCGCCTGAGAGCAGCAGGTAATGGATGGGTTGCTGCACCCACTGAAAGACATTAACACACGGCTCAACAGCTCATTTGTCAATTGCACGGCTTTAAACTAGGCAGGTTTCTTTGGAAGTCGGCCCTCGCCACATCCAGTGGTGAAGATATCAGGTTTATACCCCTGTGCTTCACTACCCAAAAGTCTCAGCGTGGTTTACAATCCCTTCCCCACAACAGATACCCTGTGAGGTAGGTGGGGCTGGGAGAGAGCTCTCCAGAACGGCCCTTGAGAGAACAGCTCGGAACAACTCTGAAAGAACTTATGACTGACCTGAGGTCACACCAGCAGCTGTATGTGGAGGAGTGGGACTCAAACCCGGTTCTCAGAGTCCACGCTCCTAACCACTACACCAAACTGGCTCAAGAAAATGCTTTGGGCTGTGGTCAGCCACAGGAAACGATGGCTTGCTCTCAGTGAGATGTACATAGGATTTAATAATAAAGTGCTGGCAAGTTGCAGCTGATTTATGGCAAGCCCCGCCAGGGGCTTTCAAGGCAAGTGAGAAGCAAAGGTGGTTTGCCATGGTCTTTCTCAGAGGTCTCCCATCCAAGTCCTAACCAGAGCTGACCCTGCTCAGTTTCTGAGATCTGACAGGATCAGGCTCTTGGATGGGAGACCCAACAAGGATGTCCAGGGTTGCTGTGCTGAGGCAGCCAAGGATAAAACCACCTCTGAACATCTCTTGCTTTTGAAAACCCCAAGGGGTCGCCATAAACCAGCTGCAGTTTGATGGCACTTTCCGCCTCCCCCACCAAGCATATGCTGGATTGCATCTCAGTGTCTCCAGTGGAAACAATATCGTGTTTCCTTTAACAGTGCCACTGGACTTTGGTTTTATCATGCTAGGATAGACTAACATGGCTTCCCTGGTGCCCCGAACATTAAGCCTGAGTATCCAATATCACCTGATTTCTGGTGTTTCTGTTGCGTGGCAAAGGGATTCCTTTCTCCTCCTGCAAGCAGTAATGGATGATAATATCGGCCAAAGGACGGTAGTTTTTCAGTCAAGTTTATTGTCTTGGCCATTGGCCATAACAAAACAAAACAAAACAAAACAGATAAAACAAAATACAACAGACATTATAAACCAAAATGGGATAGGCCCTTCAGTAACTTGCTGCAAATCCAAGACTTAGTCTTATCTTTTTTGCCACCAATGCAAACAAAGCCATTCTGCTGGTAATATATGTGTCATTATCAGAGAGCAAAAAAACAGTCATGTCCAGATCTGAAATTCCATTATGCAAAGGTATAATGGGGTAAATAAACCTTTGCCTAAGTGATTCATGCCAAGAGCATCTCATAATATAATGCTCGACGTCATCCACTTCGCCTACGCCACACTGACATATTCTAGAGACAGGAGGGGAGCCCAAGAAGCGACCAATACAGACCATTGAAGGTATGGCATGAAACCTTAGGGCGGTAAAAGCCCTTCTTAGATCAAGAGTGGTTAATTTCTCAAGGTAATCAGTCCTACAGTGATCTCTTTTAAATATCCTATACAAGGGGGCTGTACGACAACTTACCACCGCTTGGCGGTTCAAAAGCCCATCCTTATTAAATACCCATTCCTTCAATTTGGACTTTTGACTTTCACTGTCCCATATATCGTCTGGAATTGAGTATTTTAGTAAAATAGAGGTCAGGTGGTCACCCAATCTTTTGGAGGATTTCAAAAGCAATATAAAACTTCGGACACCTAGGATATCCTGGGGATGTTTTAAGCATTTCCTCCAATAAGAAAGAATTCTCACATTTACCCTGGCTTCCGAAGATACCATACCCAGTTCAGCCCTCATCAGTGCCACGGGTGAGCCTTTGGGTAAAACCAGAATCCGCCTCATAAAATAATTTTGCACAATCTCTAGCAGAGACCGCAGCGGCTCATCCCAACCCCAAATCTCTACCCCATACAACATTGCTGAGGTTATCTTACTAATGTATAGTTTGACGACCGGATCTATCATACCTCCGCCCCTGGAGAAGTAAAATTTCAACAAAGCCCCCAAATTGTTCATAGCAACAGTCTTCAATTGTGTAATATGGGGGCGCCAAGAGAGGGTTTCTGAGAAGGTTATGCCCAGATATTTATATGTGCTGCATTGTTCAGTTGGTGTACCAAGAATGCTCCAAACTGATTTCTTAGGTCTTTTCCTGAAAACCAAGACTTTAGATTTGGCGTAGTTTATTTGCAGAGCTTCTGCCTTGCAATACTCACCCAATTTATTTAGTAGCCTCCTCAGACCAATCTTGGTTACGGAAAGAAGTACCATGTCGTCCGCATACAAAAGGATTGGAACTTTGTATTGCCCTATGGCGGGAGGCATGAATTCACTGCCTTCCAGACTGGCAATTAGATCATTCAAGTAAAGATTAAACAGGGTGGGAGCTAGCACACAACCCTGTTTCACTCCCTTCTGCACTAATATATCTTCAGTGAGCCGGCCCTCCCTTCCGACCTTAACCTTCACAGTGGTGTCATTATACAACAGGCCAATTAATTTAACTAACCGGGGATCAATATTTATATTCCAAAGTTTCTGCCACAATCTGCCTCTATCTAGAGAATCAAAGGCTGCTGCTAGATCGATAAAGGCTGCGTAAAGGGCCTTTGTGGGACCCCTAACGGCCAAGGAGGCCAGAGTGTATAAGGTTTGGCAGTGCTCAATAGTTGAGTGCTCTTTTTTGAATCCAATTTGAAGAGGGTGAATTAAGTTATTCTCTATAACTTGATCTTCAAGTTTATTTTTTAGATGACTACTGTATAATTTAGAAGCAACTGACAGTAAACTAATTGGCCTGTAATTCCCTGGTGCCCCAAACATTAAGCCTGAGTATCCAATATCACCTGATTTCTGGTGTTTCTGTTGCGTGGCAAAGGGATTCCTTTCTCCTCCTGCAAGCAGTAATGGATGATAATATCGGCCAAAGGACGGTAGTTATTGCAGAGTATTGAACGAAGGAAGAAGTTTGCTCTTTAGAGATACCCTGGTGGAGAAAGAGTAACAACTAGGGAAGGCGGGGGGACTGTCCCGTTTCTGGCCGTGCGATTTTGTAGTTTGGGGCAGCTTTCCACGCACACCACCACTGAAACCAAACTTTCATCCGCTTCCAGATCGCCTAGGAATCTTCAAGAGCGCCCGAACTGCCCATTCTCTTGCGTGTTCACCGGTCAATTACCTCCGCCTACTACGGCTGCGTTACTGCTTGTAGTTCTTGCGGCCTGCAGTTTCGATTAAGGGCTGACGCAAAGTAATGGCGATTTCCGCGCGGGGGGAGGCTCTTGACTTTGGAGCATCTCCCGATTCGCGAAATGAAACTGCAGAAAGGATCATCCAGCACAGGGCGGTTTCTCCAGCTGGGACTCTGCCAGCACACGAAAGAAGACTAACTTCCGTGGGGTAAGAGCTCAGTTCGCCGGATGCACTATTCATTACTGCAAGATTTACCCAGTAAAATGTTAGTGGTCGGTGATTCTCCCCTACGACTCCGAGTCATTTTGGGCGCGTGCAACGGATTCACGTGGCGTCCCCGCGGCAGTAACCTTCAGTGTGGGAAATCCATATGCCCAAGCACACCTCTACTCCATGCGCAAAAAAGAACAACAAAAACGTCAGTGCAGGAGCACGCAACGGTCACACGTGTTTGCGCATTCCCATCCTGTAGGCTGCAACTCCGTGAGACCGCTTGAGATCCTCTAAGGAGCGACCGCGCCCGATCCAGACGGATCTTCTCCAACGCTCCCTCTAAGCTGTGGTGGAGTCCTGTGAGCAAAAGGTCTACTTTGTGAGCGCCTGGCATTAAAAGTTGTGAGCCAGCGATTTGGCTGCTGCATAAATTAGTTTCTGGAGCCATCCTTCCTGAGCTGAGACAAAAATGTGTGAGCCGGAGGCTAAAAAACTTGAGTGCTAGCTCACACGCACTCAGCTTAGAGGGAACACTGGTCTCCTCGACTCCGCCTCCCAATTGGAGAAGAAATCCGATGCGAATTCCGGCTACTGGAACGACAGTTGTGTTTTTCACCCTCAAAAACTGCAGAGGAAATGCCGGCTCTCTCTGCATCTTCCGGCTGACCCGCAGCTCTTCCCCCTACCTCTGCCGCCCCCAGGCGTTGCCAAGAGCGGAGGCGATTTGAGCAGCTGCTTCCTTCTTGCAAACTCAGGAAGAGATTACTTTGCCAACTCCTCGCTGCCACCTGGAAACCTGACCCGCTTTCCCGCTCGGCGTCCACCCGCGGCCGGTAACTTTAAAAAAAAATCTCTGTAACTTTACTGCTAAAGGAATACGTGGTGCCCCCCCCCCTTATATATGTCGCACGTGTGACGTGTAGTTTAAATTGTTTTATGTTCGTTTATTTTCGCAATTAAAAATACAAAATAAGTTGCGAAGGAGCTGCAGACCGGAAGAGTAGACGGGCGAAGGGTTTTCCGGGTGCAACAGGCTGCCCTTTCGGAATGCGCGCAGGGCTTGAATGAAGCTGGATCTCGCCCTTCGAAGCACAGCCCGGAGTCTGCAAACATCTAATCGACTCTGAACCGGGGAGTCTTTCTGGCCAGGTCGAGATTGCCCTTCCTTTTCACGGTGGGTGCGGAGAGATGATCCTAAAAGAGTATCTGTTGTCAGCAAATCTTGGCAGTGGAGTTCTGTGCAAACTTAGTCCAGTACGAACCTATTGATCGCAGCGGCGCATTGCGCAGGAACTGCATGGGACGGTACTGCCGATGGGTCTGTTCTGTTTTTAAAAAATAGAACCGCGTTTGCTTTTCAGCTTCTGCTGTGTTCCCGCCGCAAATAGAGGGAAGAAAGTAACAACGTTTGGTGCTGGGGTGGGGTTAGTGGCTGGAATATATTCCATTCATTTTCATCTCTTCTGTTTTTAAATCCGTTTATTTTTAAGGGGTGGGGAACCTTGGAGTTTGCCAAAGTGGGGTGGGGAGTTCTTAAACCACTTAAATAGATTCGGGTGGGGAGCCCTGTTGGTTTGAAGCAGCAGAACAGAAGTTTGAGTCCAGGGGCACCTTTGAGAACCAGCAAAGTATCTGAAGAAGTGTGCTTGCACACAAATAACCTTGAATAATACTTTGCTGGTCTTGAAGGTGCCACTGGACTCGACCTTTGTTTTTAAACGCCTTACACATCCTTGTCTGTGAGTTTAAGTTGCCAACTTCTGGCCCTTTAACAAAGTGATGCTTCCAGGGGAAATTGTGCAGGAGAAGCATTCACTGTTGCTGTACCTGCAAGTCGTTTTTTTGCAGGGGGGACGGACGGACAGACAGACAGACAGACAGAAAAAGAGAAGTTTCAGCCTGTTGGATTTCTGTTGGCTGTATAGCTAAGGACGTAGGAGACTGGTGTATATGTGGAATGGTGGTCTGGTCTCCAACAGAGTGTCATGGAAGCCTCTTGATATATTTCCTGGCACCCATTGCTTTGCCCCGAACTCTTCTGTTCCTCAGTCCTGGCTTTCCTCTGCCTCATTGGAGCAGGAGGTACCTTGGAAGACCTCAGGAGGCGTCACCTTTGGGTTGCTAGGTAGCCCCCAGTCAGAAACAGCCTCCTCCATTGTCAAAGAATGCGTGACATGGAACCTCCCACCATTTTGTAATTGGTCATTACCCCCATGGCAGCCATTTTATGGTGGTGCCTGCTACCTTTTTTCAAAATTTCAGAAATGCCCACAGGGTCTATCAGGTTGGTGACCCACGGTGAGGAGAGTTGATATCCCCAAGGCTTTGACAATGGTCAGGTGTATGCATTTCGTTCCTGACAGGAAGGCTGTGATCTTCAGTCTGACAAAAGTGTCACATAGTGTTCCCAGGTTCCGCCCTGGACACCAGCTGGGGAATGGGGCAATAGGGTTGCCAGATCCAAGTTAGGAAACTCCTGGAGATTTGGAGATGGGGCCTGAAGAGGACAGGGACAGCAATGGGTCCACCCTCCATTTTCTCCAGGGGAACTGATCTCTGTAAGCCTGGAGATGAGCGATAATTCTGGGGGATTTCCAGGTCTCACCTGGAGGCTGGCATCCATTGCTTAACAGGACTCGCTTGTGCACTTCTAACCTTACCACTGCCATTTGCTTCCTGTGGGGCTACCCCTGAGAAATGTGTAGAAGCTTCAGCTTAGTACAGAATGCAGTAGCCCCTGCTCTGTAACAGGTGAACTGTTGCTGAAGGGCGTGTTGTACCGGTTTGCCGGGGTTTCCCCTGGCTCCTTGTTATTTTTCAAGCCTTATATGAGGAACTGGTTTGGAAAGTTCTGAATAGCTTGGGCCCCTTATGGCCTCAAAGGCTGCCCCTTCTCCCTTATGTCCCATGAATGAGAAGAGCCTCTTAACGGTGCTTCAGGTACTGTGTCTGAATGGCAGGTGTACACAGTGGCAGAGGTGGGGGGCTTGAACTCTGGTCTCCTTGATACTGTTAGTTTCCCCGGACTGCTCTTAATGGTTCAGTCAGCTCAGACTGCAGAAAATCTAGAGGAACTGGCCAGAGTTTCTTGACCTTTTAGGGCTGTAGCTCAGTGGAAGAGCCTGTGCTTTGTGTGCAGAAGGTCCCAGGTTCAGTCCCCAGCATCTCCAGTTTAAACAGACCAGGCAGAAGGTGATGTGAAAAGACCTCAGCCTGAGACCCTAGAGAGCCAGTGACAATCTGAGTAGACAATATTGGCCTTGACGGACCAATGGTCTGATTTGATATGAGGCAACTTATGTGTTATGTATTCCTTTTCTTCATGTCTTGGGAGCTTAGCTTTTAGAAATGTTCAGCATCATTATTTTCTGAGAACTCCTTTTCCCGCGTTTTCTATGGGAACTTCAGGCCAGTATATTTGAGCGCCTGACAGAAACAGCTAGCTGTTACCATCAAATATATTCATGTTTACTGGAATGTCTTGGTGCAAATCACCCTACCTCAGGCCAGCCACAGAGCGTGCGAGCGGAATCAGCAAGACCGTGTCACTGTTCTTTCTCGCATGCGCAAACGTGTCCCGGAAGGTCAGCCCGGAAGGCACATTTCTTTCATTGAAAAAAATCCAGCGGCACACCTGACAATATCTCACGGCACACCAGTGTGCCACGGCACAGTGGTTGAAAAACACTGCTCTAAGCTATCAGAAGTTTGAGCAGACTGACGGCCCCCTCCTCTTTATCCTTGTGGCCAAATGACACCATTGCTTGTGGTTAGTTGAGCCCCCACAAGTAGATCAAGATCCCTATTTTGTCTGTGTATGGTCCTATTGGGCAGCTTTTGTTATTCATGCAGAGACCATCCAGATAGTATTAGATACTGCAATACATCGGTTCACCACGTTTCTGATAACTGATTTGGGGCTTTTAATCTGCTTCTGGTTGTCTGAACAGCTGGTTACAGTGGTATTCTCAGAATTGTTTCTACAACTGGAAATTTTTACAAAACATAAAAAAGGGCATTGATGTATGTGTGCGCAGTCCACATTTTTTTCTAACATTGCCTAAAAGCCATATAAGAGAACATAAGAGATGCCAATGTTGGATTGGGCCACTGGCCCATCCAGTCCAACACTCTGTCACACAGTGGCCAGAAACACCAGGTGCCCTCAGGAGGTCCAGCAGTCGGGCCAGGGCACTAGAAGCTCTCCCACTGTTGCCCCCCCCCCAAGCACCAAGAATACAGTGCAACACTTGCACATGTTACATGCGGGTACCCTATAGCCTATGCTTTTTCTTGGCTTTGCCTTTGTGTAGGGTTTAGTTTCAGCTATAGATAAGGGATTAGTGTGGTGGGTTTGGGTCAAATCACTAGGCTCTGGTTTGAAAGCTGCAGTTCATACAATGCTACCACTCCCCCAGTGTGTGTTCATTTTGGACTAAGCTTTGTGGACTTGTTTTAAGCGAGTCAATGTGAATCTGAGTTTGCTTTCATCCTTTTGATGGTATCCTAGATGCAGCAAGAGCTGACCTGAGTTAAGTTCTGGTCTAAGAGGGGGAACGGAACATTGCTTTTCAAGCTTCTTTTCTGACCTGTGATTTGCAAAGGAAGAGAGACGCAGATACTTCTCACCTGAAAGGTATTCCTGATATGGCTGGTGAGTAAGCAGCACTTTCTGTTTCACTTGACTTTGTGGTCTGTTAGGTGGGGACACAATCCGTTGGACTTTGACTCGCGCACACAAAAGGATCTAACTCTTTGGAAAATTCCTCAGATTATAAGATGGAGTCCAACAAGGATATGTGTTGGGAACACTGGGTATCTAGCAGTCTAATGTTCTTGTCTCTGTTGACTGGCCCAAACTATTGTTTCTCTGTGCACAGAATTTAGTCTCTCAGCCATAACTAGTTGGCGAGATACTCAGCTGAAACATTGTCTGACCTCTGTTTTTGCTCCTAGGGTTTTTGCTGCTTTGGAAGCTGGCTCCTTTCGCTCTGCTGCAGTCCTCAGAAATCCTCTGTAGACCTAGTGTCATCATATACATCTTTCTAGAAGCCAAAGACACTCTTGATTGCCCCATTCCCAGTGGAACTTGCAACTAAATACCCCAGTCCATTTGTCCTGATGGCAAAATGCACTTAAATCGGTTAAATCTGTTACCCTTGGTTTACGTCTAGGGCTTATGTATCCCCAAACCCCTCTTTTACCCTGATATCCTTCTAGATTTAGCCACCCGTGTCTTTCTGAGACTGATGCCTATTAACACTGTCTGGGATCTAGAGCCAGTCTGGTCCACACAATCTTCTTTGGGTGTCCCAAAATTGCACATTTCTGACCAGATGCTATATCTAGAATTAATCTTACATTATCTACCAAATTGGGCCTCACAGCTAATAATCTGATGCCTAGGTGACATACCATCTCTATGATCACTGCCCAAGCATCATGTGTGTGTGGGGCGGGGGGGGAGTAGTAGGATTACATGTGGTTTGTTTGTGATGACATTTACCATCCTATGTGGAAAAACAATGGCATGGGGGAATGGGTGCCACTTCATGGTACAGATAAGAGCCAGTTTGGCGTAGTGGTGAGGAATGCGGACTCTAATCTGGCAGAACTGGGTTTGATTCCCCACTCCTCCACAATCAGCTGCTGGTATGACCTTGGGACAGTTACAAGTTATTTCAGAGCTGTTCTCTCAAGGGCAGTGCTCAAGAGAGCTCTCTCAGCTCCACTTACCTCACAGGGTGTCTGCTGCAGGGAGGGGAAGGGAAGGGCCCCACTGCTGGACCTCCTGATGGCACCTGGTATTTTTGGCTACTGTGTGACAGAGTGTTGGACTGGATGGGCCATTGGCCTGATCCAACATTGGCTTCTCTCATGTTCTTACATTCTTCTGAGATTATAAACCGCTCTAAGACTCCTTTAGGTAGTGAAGGGCAGGGTATAAATCCAGTCTCTTCTTCTTGGATAGTATGTATGGTCTGTCCCAAACTTGGGTGGTGTCATTGATTAGAGGTGCTGTTCTAGGCTCTCTCTCTGGAAGGTGTTTGCCTTGTTAAAGCTGGAATTCTAGGAGAATTTGAAGATTTAATGCCAACATCGAGATGCATGCACTTAAATCCTCAGCTGTGAAAGCTTTGAGAGTTATTTCAGCAGTTCCATGTACAGAAGTGATGTGCTGATTACCAGGTGCTAGGGACAAATGAGGTGATCATCATCACCATGTCCTACTTGGGACTTCTAGAAAGATTGGGCTGGCTGTTTTTGCAAACACAACGTGGATCTCAGTGTGATTTAGCAAGATAGTCCTTATATTATTCTGTTACAGTCTCACCGGTTCGTTTTATCTGATTCTTTACTGGTATTTTCCAGGTTTGTTCAAGTGGCTCCCATGGAAGTCGAGGAAAAGTTCAAACTTTTCAGGAAGCTCTGTGGACAACTCTTCTCCACCTTTGCCCTCTCCTCATTTGGGGCAGAGCTTGAACTCTCTAACTGGCAGTTTGGAGAAAAGCTCCAAACAGACGTCCTCCACCTTCCACATGAACATCAGCAGCTCAGATAGCGCACGTTGGAACAAACGGTACGATGTGTGCATCTGCCACAGCGAGGGGGACCTCGAATTTGTGGAGCAGATGCTCTACTACTTGGAGAACCAACCTGAGCGCTTCCGTTGCTTTCTTCAGTTGCGGGATGCGATCCCAGGGGGCGCCATTGTTTCAGAACTGTGTGAGGCTGTCCAGAACAGCCATTGCTGGGTGCTGCTCATCACCTCCAGGTTCCTCAAGGATCATTGGTGTGTGTACCAAATGCATCAAGCCTTGATGGAGGCGCCAATGGCCAATGGGCGCATCATCCCTGTGCTGAAGGACATTGACCGCAGAGACTATCCGAGGGAGCTCAAATGCATCTATTACATCAATGTCACGGTCCAGGAGAAAGGCTTTGGGCAGGTCAAAGAGACGGTGATGCGCTGTAAGTAAGTGGTGGAGGGGATGCTTAGTTCCCTTGGGCAGCCTGCTACTGAGTTGTTTCCATGGGTGGATTGACCTTTCATGGGAAACAGGCAACCCCCTCAGGTCTCATAACCAGGGCTCTTAACCAGGGATGTAGCCAATCCTCCAAGAGCTTACAGAGCTCTTACAGGGGCTACTGTAAGCTCTTGGAGGATTGGCTACATCAGGGGTGTGTGGCCTAATATGCAAAGGAGCTCCTGCAACGAAATGAGCCCTGCTCGTAACTGCTAATAAAAATTGTTTGCACATTATGTTCTCTGTACCCAGCATCTGCTCTCAGACCTTCCTTTTGAAACATCAGTAGCTCAGTCCAGTGGGGAGTACATCTCTTTTCACCCATGGGATAGGAGCTAGTGGGGTGGATCCTGTCCTTACACTACCTCTCCACTGAGCAAAACTTCCTCCAGCCTAAAGTGCCTTCTTCCAACTTAAGTAGCTCTTGCACTGGAAGAAGAGCCACTTAAGTAGAAAGAACGCTACTTATGCTGGATGAAAGTATCTTTGGCTACACATTCAGAGAAGCCCATTGTGTATGAACAATGGACATAAATAACACTGTGGTACCTCAAGCTGTGTATTATTCTGCTGAAACTGTAAACCGTTTGCTACTGCTAAGTAAAACGGAGCTCTTTGGGATTGGGGGTAGTGATGGGTATACTGGTTGCAGAGCAGGGCCTTCTTTTTCACCTGTCTCTGGTTGGTTGTCCGTGAAACCAGACTGGAAATTGTTGCCTCATTCATAGCAGCAGCAAAAACTGAGTTTTGGAGGAATAGGCTTTGCAAAATGTGAGGAAAAGGAGAGCCCGAGATGACAGATGTGACCTTGGGCGTGTTGATCTCACAGTGGGCAACTGGGAAATCCTTCCTGTGAAACTCAAAAATTCTTGAGATAATTGATGTTGCTAAAATCTTATTTGAGGATGGATTTAGGAGGCGCCAATTAATTAATTATTGTATGGCATTGTGTGTAGTATAGCCACGAGATCCTAAGATTGTCTGGCAACTGAAAGTTCTAGCTCTTTAGCATTATGTGCCACTAGACTTGTTTTTAAGGCAAAAGACGATTCAGAGGTGCTCTGCCATTGCCTGCCTCCATGCCACGGCCCTGGTATTCCTTGGAGGTTGCCCTTCCAGTTCCTAGCCATGGCCAATCCTGCTTAGCTTCCAAGATCTGACTAACCTGAGTTATCCAGGTCAGGATTTAAGAGACTGCAGGCTAGATACTCACATACCCTCTTCGCTTGCACGCTTTCTTGTTATTTGCCTGAGTTTATATAACTTGCCACATTGACCTGGATAGCCCAGGCTGGCCCAGTCTCATCAGATCTTGTCAACTAAGCAGCGTTGGCCCTGACCAGTATTTGGATAGGAGACCTCCAAGGAAGGCAAGCAATGGCAAACCACCTCTGACCATCTTTTGCCTTGAAAACCCTAAGCCAGCTGCGACTTGACAGCACTTTCCACCACTACATAACTTGTCATGGTATGAATTCGAACTGGAAGGCTGAAGGTTTCATAGGGAGCCTTTGCTGCTTTAGAGTAATCGACTACAAGAAAGGAGCTCCCTTCTGCTGTTGCATATTTATCTGGTGGCAACAGTATGGTAGAAGCTGCATGGGACACCCTAGTTTATATAAATTACTTGTGCACCTCTATGCATAATTACTGCATCGTTTTTCCGTAGACTTAGACTGGGTAGCTGACCTGGATAGCCCAAGCTCGTCAGATCTCAGAAGCTAAGCAGGGTCGGCCCTGGCTAGTATCTGGATGGGCGACCTCCAAGAAATACCAGGGTCATGAGCAGTGTTCCCTCTAAGCTGAGTTACTGTGAGCTAGCTCACAGTTTTTTAGCCTCCAGCTCAAACATTTTTGTCTCCGCTCAGGGAGGATGGCTCCAGAGCAGAGTAATTTATGCAGCAGCCAAATGGCTCGCTCACAACTTTAATGCCAGTAGCTTACAAAGTTGAATTTTTGCTCACAAGACTCCACAGCTTAGAGGGAACACTGGTCACGAGGCAGAGGGAGGCAATGGTAAACAACCTCTGAAACATCTCTTGCCTTAAAAACAAGTCTAGCTCGCCACCTAGTGCTGCATAACGCTAAAAGAGCTAGAACTTGTGGCTGCCAGACAATCTTAGGATCTCCTGGCTGTACAACACACACTGCCATATGATGATTATTTAGACTGGGATATCTGTTTAAGATTATACTGTTAGTCCACATCAGGTGAGGAAAGAAGAATAAGTCTGGGGTTTATAATGAGTGCAAGATTCGTATGGAGCCACTGTTAAAGTTTAATTATTCTTTTCTGGCTGTTTAAGAAGGAATTGCAACATAAACTCTTTTTGGAGGCTAGCTGTGTTGGTATGCAGGAGAACAGCTAGATTTGAATCTATTAAGATTCAAGACCAATAAGATTTGCAGATACAAGCCTTCAAGAGTCAAAGTTCCCTGCATCAGATACAAATTCCTGTGCCTGGCAATGGCTTGTCCAGCCATGCTGGAAAGCAATGGCTGTTCCTAATAACCAAACACTGAGGCTTTGAAGAGGTGAGGTTTTGTTTGAGCTTTTTGAGGCCATGTGATTGAAAGCCCCTAATCTCTCCTATACTATTTCTTTTAGATCTGCGGGACCTATGTAAAAATGCAAGCAGAAGCAATTAACTGGAACATGGACTAAACGTTGAGACTTTGGACTATTGGACAAAAGCACTTTTGATACAAGCTAGACTGAAGGATGCCTTTTCTCACATGGGGTACGAGAAGGCTACTGTTCCTTCCCACTGGCCCATCTCACCACTGAAGGGTAGATTTCGTGTTCTTTGGCATTTTGCTATCTGGAAGAGGCATGGCTATACACTGGCTGAGGACAGACTGGCAATCTGAAGCGGAGGCAAAGCAGAGGGAACTGGAGCGGGGGAAAAAACCCACGGAGCTGGCCGTTCACACTGGCCAGAGCAATGCGGATCAGCGGCGATACGGAGCATTCAGACTGCCACGGAGAGTTCAGACTGCCGCATAGCCAGCGCGCGCGGCTCGCGCGTGCTGCTGCACTTTTTTTTTGTTTTCCTTTGATGTTTTTCGCATATGCGCATATGCAAACATGCGCATATGCGCATATGCACAAAAGTTTTTGCCGGTGCGTTCACACTTCCTCCGGATGCCTCCCGCTTCTTCCAGTTCACACTGTTTGGAAGTGGGAGGCATGCGGAGGAAGGCCCCTGAACACCGGGAAAAACCGGTGTCCGGGTAAAGCGGAAGGAAAGCGGCTGGGAGACGGGTAAGTACGCAACGGAGCCGATGGGCAGATGCGCATGTCTGAACGTGCTCCTTTCCTCCGTTTGCGAAGCGTGCCTGCCCCGCTTCAGATTGCCAGTCTGTCCTCGGCCACTAAGTGGCCTGCTCTGTCGAGGGAACATTCACTGTTATAAACGGCAATGGAAATATGTTCTCTTGGACTATATATTTGAGGCTTCCGAGGGCCCAACAAAGTTCTGTGTTTGATGGTAAAAGTATTAGGCCTGCTGTATGTGGCGTGTTTGTGTTTTGAACTCACTTTGTTGAGTTCAGAGAAGACAGTTGCCTTCTTACCAGAGGCCAAAACCAATGGGACCCTCATGACTTTTGGAAAATTTCTGTTACATTACAATAAAACAGAACGGTGTCAGAATTCTATTTATTTGTTTACTCGGGGCGGCTTACAACATTTTAAAAACATAACATTTTAAAATACAAAAGATACAAATAAAAACTTTAAATAGAACAATAAAACCAATTAAAATAACACAATAACAAACTGCTTGAAGAATTAAAACTACTGGCCATCTCCCCAGTTTGTGATATTACCCAAGGGCCGCATGAAAAATCAGCTTTACCAGCCCTACGGAATGATGAAAGATCCGGCAAGGCATGGACTTCCCCAGGGAGCGGATTCCAGAGAGAAGGGGCAACCGCTGAAATTGCCCATGCCCTGGTGGTTGACAAGCAGGCAATTAATGGGTTAAGTGCGTGGCTAAGTGCACGGACTCTAACCTGTGTGTGACAAGATTGAGTGCTGAATTGTGTTTAAAATGTGTCAGGCCTTGCCCATTTGGGCTTTGGTTCTTCGTATGTTTCTTTTGCTGTGGCTTGGGTGGCCCAGGCTAGCCCACGCTTGTCAGGTCTCAGAAGCTAAGCAGGGGCATCCCGGGTTAGTACTTGGATGGGAGAACACCAAGGAAATGCAGGGTTGCTGCACAGAGGCAGGCAATGGGAAACCCACCTCTGTTCGTCTCTTGCCTTGGAAAACCCTACGGGGCCATCCTAAGTCAGTGGCAACTTGATGGCTCCTTGCAAACATGCTGTTTCTTTCCTAGTTGCCGCTTTTTATGCTTATTTCAGACTACATCAGGAATATCAATGCAGTCCTCAGCAGGCTTAGAAGGGTGCAACTCAGTTTAGGATTGTACTGTATATGAATCTTTTTATTTTCCAGTCTTTCTTCCCAATCTGCCAAACAAAGATTTGGCTGTAAATGCCAATCTTGGTCCTCCTCCTTCTATTTCTTTCCTTCCTTCCCTTTCATAATTTGGGGTTGCCAAGCTTTTATTATCCTAACTTTGCTTCAGTTGTGAAGACTGGATACAGCAGTTGAAATTAGTACACAGTCTAATACTTGACAACACTTCGAAGCCTACTTTGAAGCTGCAAACTTTGGTCTGTAACATAGTTATTCACAAAAAAGTGTATTGCTTGGACCTTAAGTTTCTCCCAACAGTTAGCATTACCAACTTCAAGGTGGGGCCTGGAATTATCTTGGAATTGCAGCTGATCCCCAGACTATCAGTTCCCCTGGAACAAATGGTAGCTTTGGAGGGTGGACTCTATGGTATCACATCCCTGCCTCTGAGCTTCCTCCTGTTCCCAAATTCTGCTGAACCTCCAGGGATTTTCCAAGCTGTAGTTGGTAATCCTACTTGCCGCAGGTGGAATAGCAGACTTTTCATCAGCGTCTACATAATGTACATCTTTTCTAAAAAGAATGAAGTGTCCCTATTAAAAAAACCCTGTAGTTAAAATCTCATTATTTCCTTCAGTACTGAGCAATGATGTAGCAGGAAGTTTTCCACCGTTAGTAACGGGTCCGCTTGCACTGAAAAAGAGACCCACTTGCATTGCCTGTTAGGTGTCTATATCAATTCCCCCCCATCTCTGTTTCAGCAAAAAAGGGGCACTTTATACACATGCACACACAAGGATAAAGAGACTGGCTGTGAGCTGTCAGAGGTCCCTTCTGCTGTAGAGGTGTTAGGGTTGCCAGAGTCCAGGTGGGGACTGAAGTTCTCCTGGAATTACAGTTGATTACAGAGAACAGTTCCCCAGGAGGAAATGACAGCTTCAGAGGGTGAACTCTGAGCACCACATCCCAGCTAAATTCCTGCCCCACCCCCAGCCTCTGCCCTTCACCAGGACCATCCTCAGATCTTCAGGGATTTCCCCAGCTGTGGTTAAATAAAACAAAAATCTAGTAGCATCTTAATGACATTGATTTCAATATGAGTTTTGTGGGTCACATCCCACTTCCTCAAACAGGTGATAGAAAACCATACTGGGGACTTTTTATGGGGCAGGTGAAGTCTTTGTGTGAATTACACTATGAAATTTCCAAGGGTAGGTAATGTCCTGTCCAATGCTCCCTCTAAGCTGTGGAGTCTTGTGAGCAAAAATTCTATTTGTGAGTGACTGGCATTAAAATTGTGAGTGAGCAATTTGGCTACTGCATAAATTAGTTTGCTCTGGAGCCCTCCTTCCTGAGCTAAGACAAAATGTGTGAACTGGAGGCTAAAAAACTCTGAGCTAGCTCAGACTAACTCAGCTTAGAGGGAACACTGGATTCCTGTCGTAAATCGACAGAACTGGCAGAGTTCTAATTCAGCGCCTTCACACTGTATATTCCTTTTGAAGGTCAGTGGGCTTCTTGGTAGAACAGTGACTTCCAGGTTACACATAAAAAAATTAAGTACAACATGCCATCCCGGCTTAAACAGAGACTTGGGTTTCCCCAATCACTACAATCTCTAAAGGTGCTACAGGGCCCACTTTTTGAAATTTTAATTGGCTGTTCTTGATGTGTTCTATCAGACTTAATTTTAGCTTATTCCATTTGCTTCTCTGCTTGAACCTCTGACCTCTCCCACATAATCAGGTACATGTAACTGCTAGTTCTGTTGATTTATAATAGGACTCAAACTCTCCCTTTCTACATCAGCTCTTCCCTTTTCCCCTTACATAGCTTAATTCACACTAGGACTTGACTCCTCTTCCCCCTAACCTGTCCCAGTACGATTTGACAGAGTGGGCTGCGACCCCTGAAAGCTCATACTGAAATAAATGTTGTTCGCCTTTAAGGTGCTTCTAGATACACATTTTATTTTTCTACAGGACTACTGACAGGACTACTCCTTTGCAACCAAACTGGAGTTGCCAGCTCTTGATGTCAGACACAGAATCCCTGCCTTTCACAGTCTTTGGGTGGCACTATTCACACTTCGTTTTCATTCTCCACGTTTTTATCTCACCCTTCTGCCTCCTCCATTTTATCCTCACACAACCCTGTGAGGTAGGTCACAGTAGGGTTGCCAGGTCTGGGTTGGAAAATACCTGGAGACTTTGGGGAGAGGAGGAGCCTCAGCATGGTACAGTGCCATGGAGCCCACCCTCCAGTGCAGCCATCTTCTCCAGGGGAGCTAATCTCTGTCAGCTGGAGGTCTGTTGTAAAAGCGGGAGATCTCCAGGTGCCACCTGGAGGCTGGCAACCCTAGGTCAGAGTGAGCTGACAGGCCCAAGGTCAGTCAGTGAGTTTCATGCTAGTGGGGGACTTGAACCTACCAGTACCTACTCTGACATCCTAGAACATCACTCTGCCTATGTGCCCATACAGGCTTAAATATACTGATTTTTACGGCGCCACCATCAGCCGTTGCACTTCAGTCCCCACCTCTTGACCCCGCACATGGAAGCGTCTAACGGGAGCCGGAAGTGAGAGCTACCTCGATCGCCCTCTTGGGGAACACAACTGTGCGCATGTGCAAACGCCGTCGCCAAGCTCGCCTGAGTAGCCTCCTGCCAGCAGAGGGCGTCACTCGGCAACCGTAAGAAGGTTGGCGCGCGCGGAGGCGACAGTTTGAGGGTGGTGACGCATGCGCACGATTTCCCGCTCTCCCACCTCCTCCACAAAGCCATGGCGGAGTCCCCTAGTCTGAAAAGGAAACGGGAGGAGAAAGAGGGTGAGAATGGGACGGCTGAGACCCAGAAGGAAGGCACTGCCGCTACTGCGTTCCCGTTGGCGGACCTCTCTGTACGGAAAGTGCTCAGGGAGTCTGCGCGGGACAAGACCATCTTCCTACACGGGCAGGTACCGACGGTTTAGTATGAGCATTTTTTGGAACCGGCGCGGACCAATCAGCTTCGAGGGGCGGGGCAGCAACTCCATCACCATTTGGCCCCGCCTATTTCGGAGGAACCCAATTACGTCACCAGAGAGGAGGGGGAAGGAGAGGCGGAAGCCTCGTGGGGCTTGTGTGCGGCAGTGTTTTATGTTTCGGAAGTCTGGTATCCTGTCGCCAAGCAACCATTTTTTAAAAAAGAGCTAGCGTCAGATTTTTAGAACAAAGTCTGAGTCCAGTGGCACCTTTAAGACCAACAAAGTTTTTTCATGCTCGCAGCCTGAATTAAACTTTGTTGGTCTTAAAGGTGACCCTGGACCCAGATTTGTCCTGCTGCTTCAGATCAACACGGCTACCCCACCTGAGTCAAGATTTTTGTAGGGGATTTTTCTGTTATGTTTTGCTTTCTTCTGGGCCATATAGTACTCTGCATGCATAGATATTCAGAACCACCCCAAAGCAGTATGGTTGGCTAGGCACTGGGATTTGGGGTTTCATCAGATCCTTTTAATGGTGGTGAGAAAAAGTGACATATAGTCCCAGCTGACTTATGGCAACCCAGTAGGGTTTTCAAGACAAGAGATGTTTAGAGGTGATTTGCCATTGTTTGCCTCCATGTCAAGCCCCTGCTATTCCTTGGAGATCTCCCATCCAACTTCTGACGCTGCTTAGCATCCAAGATGTGATGAGGCTGGGATAGTTTGGGCTGTCCAGATCAGGGTATTTTTTAATGAAACTGACCAAAGTGTTGCAAACTAGTAGGCAATCTCAACATGCTTTGTTAACTGAGCTTATTTAGACTGTGTTTTCTGAAGAGGGAAGGTTTGTGTAACTCTGGATTATATGATCAAATAGGTCAATACTTTTGGCTTTTTAAAAATATACCCAAGTTTGATCAAACCTAGACAGTTAAATGGATCAGTGGCACTTGGGAACTAAATTTGTTGTGTAGCTTTCCGGTTAAGGTACAGATTTGTGTTATAGTAATGGAGTGGCAATCCTATTTTGTTTACTTCATTTATATCCTACTGATCTTCCCAATGGGGACCCAAAGTGGCTCGTAATATTCTCCACTTCAGCCTCTTAACAACCCTGTGAGATAGACTGGGAGTGTGTGACTCGCCCATGGTCACCTAGCGAGCTTTCAGGGAGATGAAATATCTGGGTCTCCTAGATTCTAGGCAAGGACTCGATTCTAGAGATGCATACCTGGGTCTCCTAGATTCTACACTCACCACTACACTACACTGACTCTTGGTGTGTTTCTACACAGGAATGATAGTTTCAGAGATCAGCCAGGTAGGTCTGCAGTAGAACAGTTAAGGTTTGAGTCCAGTAACACCTTAGAGACCAACAAGATTTTGGGGGTTTAAGCTTTCGAGAGTCAAAGCTCCCTTCATTGGATATGAGTTGGAATGTAGATCTTCGAGTCTTTATAGCCCAGGCAGAAGGTGGGAGGGGTATTGCAAAGAAGGAACTCAGTACATAAAGATAAAATGCACATAATAATAAGCTTGATTACAGCAGAGAGGAAGTGCTTGGGGTCAGAAAATTAGTCTCTGTGGTGAGATAAGAATCCTGTGTCCCTGTTCAGCTTGGGGAAGACAGGGGTCCATTGTTCTGAATTTGTGAATGAGCTCAGGTTCAGCAATGTAATGTTGAAATCTCCCCTTGAAGTGTCTCTGTTTGAGGACTGCCACTCTTAGGTCAGCAGTGGAATGGCCTGGAAGATTAAAATGTTCCCCCATTGGTTTTTCAGTGTTGTGGGTTTTTATATGGGATTTATGTTTATTTATCCTTTGTGTAGGAACTCACCAGTTTGTCCGATGTAGAAGAGTGGAAGGGCATTGCTAATAATGCTCCCTCTAAGCTGTGGAGTCAGCTTAGAGAGAGCACTGATTGCTAACATTTAAGAACATAAGCAAAGCCATTTTGGAGCAGGCCAGTGGCCTATCCACTCCAACACTCTGTGTCACACAGTGGCCAAAACCCAGATGCCATCAGGAGGTCCACCAGTAGGGCCAGAACTCCAGAAGCCCTCCCACGGTTACACCAAGAATACAAAGCATCACTGCCCGAGACATAGTGTTCCATTTGATAGCATATGTAGTGCTGGAAGATGAACAAGTGAATGAGCCTGGGATGCTTTGGCTGGAGTTGTTATGTCTGGTGGCTGTTGTCACAGTGAATATGGGGACACAGTTGGCATCTTGGTTTGCTGCAATCCATGTCCACGTTAAGAAGGGCATTGCTGTGTGTGAAACATTGTTTAAGGTTAGGAGAAGTAAGAAAAGGCTTGCCTCCCAACGCCTGTGAAAGAGGAGTATCATTGTCCAATGTATGTTGTAGGTCATCAATGATGCATTGAACCAGTTTGGGCTGGGAGCTGTCTGTGATCACCAGAGGTGTTCTGCTGTTGTTTCATATGGGCCTATCTTGTAGGAGGTTATCCCTTGGTATCATTCTGGCTTGGCTGAATGATACTACATCCTTACTACATCTGGTGGGTACTATAATTCCAAAAATGTCTGTTGTAGATCCTGCAGGTGAGAATCTGTCTGAGGGATCAGACTGAATGCATCTGTAATGTAGAGCTTGTCTGTAGACAATGGACTGTTCCATGTGTTAAGGATGGTAAGTGAAGGTATGTAGATATGTTTGCCAATCAGTAGGTTTCTGGTATAAGGTGGTTTTTATGCTTCCATTATGTAGAAGAAGAAGAGTTGGTTTTTGTACTCTGCTTTTCTCTAGCTTAAGACATCTCAAAGCAGCTTACAATCACCTTCCCTTCCTCACAACAGACACTCTGTGAGGTAGAAGGGGCTGAGAGAGTTCTGAGAGATCTGTGACTGACCCAAGGTCACCCAGCTGGCTTCATGTGGAGGAGTGTGGAGTCAAACCTGGTTCTCTAGATTAGAGTCTGCTGCTCTTAACCACTACGCCAAGCTGGCTATGTGTATGGTGGTGTCTAGAAAATGTATTTCTTGTGTGGGTTGGTTCACGGTCAAGTGGAAGTTGCTGAAGGCCCAGTGAAATTTCCCCAGTGCTTCTTTCCGAAGCAGGGATGGCCAGGCAACACAAAAAGTGACCTAAGTGGACAGTAGGAGGAGGTGGGATGGGAGTTGAGAGAGTGATAGAATGAGAGGAGATCAGTTCAAAAGGCTGACCAGTCTGGCCTCCCACCAGGAGGCAGCTATGCAACCCCAGCCAGTAGCCTCAGACATTTCATGCACTTGAGCCAGTCTGTATTTCGATGACGATAACCAGCAAGAATACTGGCCATTCCAGTCTGAGTGGAATGTTCCCTCCTGGCCCTCAAATGTGGTGGTCGTTTGCTTCCTGTAGGAGAGGAAAGCCCGTCCATTAGGTTGCCATCCCAAGGGCAATCCAGGTATAAGTTTTTCTGCCATTTTTCTGCTTTTTTTCTCTAGTTGTGACAGATTTTGAGGTTCAGCATCAGAGATGTGAGTAGATGAGCTGTAGGGTTCAGCAGCTAGGAATAACTAAAAGATGTCGAGGGTGAGCTTCTGGTGCCGAACAGCAGAGGAAACGTAGCAAAGGGCACAGGTCGCAGTTGTTCCCTCTGACAAAGCGCCGCCTGCCCATCTCGAGGCTTAGATTATTTTTCTTATTAGCATATCTATTGCTTTTAGCCTGGAGATCAGTTTTTCATGTTTAGTGTTTAAAGTGGAATTGAATTGCAAACTAGCAGTTAACTCAAATGCTGTAAATAAGATGGATGGACCTGTCACTCAGGGACCATAAAAAGAGGAAATTTGCAAGTACTCTTTTAATTCCACATTTACAGCGGTACAGTGATCAGAAAGAAGGTTCTCCCCAAGTGCGAGGATACAGTTCGGTCAGCTCTTTTACTGCCCCCTGTAAATCCACCTCTGAGATAACCGAGCCCCATGATGAAGTGTCAGGAAATGGAAAAGCTACCCTGTAATTTCAAAGTAGCATGTAAATTCCAGATGGGAAGGTTTTTCAAGAAGATTTGAAGGTGAGTAAAACTCTGTAGGTCGCCTGTGGGGTGTCTGCATGAAGATAAAACTGTTATGGGGCGGGCGGATGGTAAACTGGAATAACGGCATTTGAATGGCCAAGCTTGGATATGACAGGCTTCTTTATTGTACCATATCAGAGTTTGGTTCTGTACTGAACTGGATGACACTTGGGGCTGTGAGTTTTTCCGTATGGAGCTGGATCCGTTGGTGGGAAGTGCTGGCAAGTCGTAGCCAACTTACGGTGACCCCAGAGGGTTTTCAAGGCAAGAGGTGAATACGGGTGGTTTGCCATTGTGTGCCTCTGCATAGCACCTCTGGACTTCCTTAGGTGGTTTCCCATCCAAGCACTAACCAGCAGCTGATGCTGCTTAGCTTCTGAGATCTGATGAGATTAAGTCAACCTGGGCCATCCATATCAGGGCTTAAATCTGTGCTCATAAAGCATGCCTTCTTCCCTTCTGGAATTGGTACGTGCAAAACAGCCATGCACAGACACTCACCTAACCATAAGACCCATCTGTCATTTTATTGCGTTCCTCCACCTCTGAAGCTCTTCTAATGAAGTGGTTTTCCGCCCATCGGCTCCGGTCTCTCAAGTGACTTACAGAGACTCACTTGCTGGATTGGGAGTCCCCACAGAGCTGCTGTCTTTTTGAAGGGACCTGCTGCTAATGTCGACACATGCCTCTCTTTGCATGCATAAAGAAGCAGTGCAATGGTGAAGTCAGTCAGTGGTGAAAAGGATTTCTCCATAGACTGACTGTTGGCTTGTTGTGTACCATGGTACAGTACCCGGTGCTCAGCTTGTCCCTGGCTTCGTGGCCAGCTGAATGTGATCCTGGCCTTGATGCTCATAGCTCATAATTCTCGCTCCGCCTCTTCCTGTCATGTGGCTCTGTAGTCATGTGGCTTCCTGTCACTTGCTTGCATTCAAGGGGACCTGGGTCCAGAAAAGGTAAAGGCTTCCGTTCTAAAGTATGAATAGTACAGTGCTGGAAGTATTGCAGTGTTGAATGGTAAGTGATTGGTGTGGGAAGTTGAATTTTCCAACACAGGATCACACCTCATGGATTGCAGGAAGGTCTGCCTAAGTCTTCATCAAACTGTTTTTGGTTTCAGGTGTTCCCAGAGAACAGCACCAAGGCTAGGCTTGGGGTCTCTTGTACTGCATCCCAAGCACACAGATGTTGCCTTTCCCCAGACTGTTGAGTTGCAAAGCTACAAGGTGACCTAGAAGCCATGGTGATACCTCTTCCCTGTATGATACAGTGCAGAGTTTTACAGTGTGGATATTCTGTATTCATAAAGGTTGCTAGGGAGTAGGGACACATATGTTACTGCAACTCTCATCTACTTGGGCTTCAGTTTTCTCAGCATAATGTGAGCGTGTAATGCTTTCCGGTTTCCAGGTCCTGCTCCTACTGTGTGCCCTGGCATCATCGTCGCAGTAGAACGTTGGCTAGCTTAGGTTTTGCCACTGTCTGGGTTCCACCTAATAACAACAGACCCTGGACATTCTGAACTAGAAAGAAGTGTCTATCAAGGGGCTTTTTAAAAGGGGGTTGAGACACATTCATGGAGAGAGCATCTATCAACAGTGATTAGCCACAATACCTAATCTCCTCGTTTTCTGTATTCCTGTGTAACATATTTTGGGGCTAGAGAAGGGATACCCTCCTTGTGAGCTTGTGGAGGCATCTGGCTAAATGTTGCAAGGAGATAAATAGGTACCGCTTTGGTGGGAAGGTAACAGCGTTCCGTGCACCTCGGCATTTAGTCATGCCATCCACATGATCATGGAAAAAGTCTTTGGACAGCACTGGCTCTTTGGCTTGGAAACGGAGATGAGCACCGCCTCCTGGAGTTGGATCCAACTAGCTTTCGAGCAAGGGAAACCTTTTACAGAACATTGGCATAGACAGGTCTTGGTTCAATCCAGCAAGACAATTCTTACATTCTTATTTCTTTAGGTGAACAGTGCTTCTGGGGATGGGACAGATGCCGTGGTGATTTTGGAGAAGACTCCCTTCCAGGAAGAGAAGATTTCGGAGCTCCTTAAAAAGCACACAAAGCTGCAGCTTCAAATGTCCAATGACATCTACAGCACCTACCACCTCTACCTTCCTCCAGAGCTCAACGGTAGGTAGTCAGAATGGGGAGTCGATTGCAGCGAGGTCTCCCCAGCTCTGTTGTCTGGATGTGTTTCAGCTGTTGCCCCTCCTATTAAGGATTTGGCAGGGAAGAGGACCAAGGAAGGGCTTGGGGTCTTTTGTAGCACCCTGAGTCTATCTGGTGGCTTTTTAAAAACTCTTCGCGCTTCATATTTTTCTGTCTTTCCGGTGGCTTGGTAGCAGCCAATGTATTCAGTGCTCATTACTGATTTAGAGCTGTGGTTACAGGCATGAGCTGGGTAGTCCTTGGTTCAGATTTTTAAAAGTGTTATTATTATTACAAGCTTGTTAGGTAGCCTTAGGCAAGCCATTCTCTCTGTGCTTCAGCCTTTCCCTACTGGCAGCTTGAAAGGGCTCTTTAGCTTTTACTGCCTTCCTTTGTTTTAATCTGCCTTCCGGACTCTGGCAGAAAGGTGAGGTTTAAAAACGGAAAGAGGTCATATGAAGACAGTGGCACGAATCTGCCTTCCAGGGTCGCTGTAAGGATTGTTTAAGAGAGGACGAATGCTGCGCCTTTGAACACTTGGGGGGGGGGAACGATATTAAAATGCTAAGCGTTGCCTTCAATATATACATTAAAGCATTAGGCGATTCATTTTTCCAGGCCATTGTATTTCTTTTCTCCAGTCCTATTGTGATTGTCCAGTGGTCCATTCCTACTTGAAATAACTTGGCAAAATTGCTTAATCTTCCTACAAAGTAAAATAGGAACAGATGCTCTAGGATCCTTCAGGGAAAATCGAGCTATAAAGCAAGAGGCTAAGGGAGCACCGTGTAACATTCGGCATTGGGGTGTTCCAGCACAGCTGCAAATCGAGGAAACCTTTTCCGGCTCCCCACCAGTGTGTACAATGCAAGCCAGGGTCCCAGTTGATGCAGTGGAGTCGAGTTGCATCGGTCATCCTCAGAAGAGCCACACAGAGAGGGGGGTTTGGCTGTGGAGGGGCAGCAAACCTACTCCTTGTGGTCTCATGCCTCACTTGTTTGCACCCGTTAATGGGCTGCCGTTGCTGTCTCGATGCCAGGGCCCTCCCACACCAGCACACTTCCTGTTTCTGGCTGCATCAGAGCCATAGGTAATGCAGACACTGCTTCGGTCCAGGCTGGTTCTTGTCCTGCTCCCCAAAAACCACCGTTGAAGAAAGAGGCTCAGTTTACACATTCCAGCAAATGGCTGGTTGGCTATTTGTGCCCAGGCCTCATGCTCCTGCACTGCCTGATTTTTTCCCAGTTTGCAGGCGATGAGAAACTATGGTGCAAAGGGAGCAAGATGCACGAAGGCCTACAGCCCAGTCCCTGTCTTCCAAGCCATGGGTTGGACCCAGACTACACTTTCCAGTGGCAGAATGGAACTTCTTAAAAACCCTCCCCTTAACGTGCGAAGGTCTCTACATATGGAGAAATTTCCTTTTCACAGAGTGAACTTTTAGGCCACAAAGTTTCCCCTTTACCTGTAGGTTCCCCTGCTACCATCTCGGGGGACTCCCTTGCATGCTTCCTCTAATCCCCTGACATAGGTTCTTATCCAGAGCGTGGCTGTCTGAGCTTTCCTGCTGGAACAGCTGGACATCATGGCAGGCATCACCGCTACACAGGTGCCTCTTTGTGTGCTGGAATGGAATTGCTCTGTGCAAACTGCAGTCCTTGGACTGGCCCTGTGCTTGTCCACCAGCAACGATGAGCTCGTGCCGGTCTCTACACACACTGTGACCTCCACAAGGTGGCACCCTTAGACTAGGAATCCAGGAAACATTTCAACTGGTGTCTTCAGCAAGCGGGCTCAGTTCAGTTAATGCGTTCAGTGAATGCGACACAAAATTACTGCATCAGCCTGACTTGAAGTACCTGTTTTCTGTTAGGTTACATTGTATCTAAGACCTCTTGTTTACAAGGCTTAATCAAAAGCGTAAACCAGCAGCCTCCTTAGTGAGCTACCTGCCACTCTTGCACACTGCCGTGACACACACCTTCTTGCGTGAGTGGGTGATTACTCTCCGATTCTGGGCCTATTTGGTCTAAAGAATGCCTTGCAGAGTTCAGTGGGATTATGTTTGTTGAATGTGGAGGGCGCACAGATTACAAGGACACAAATCAAGCAAACAGTCTAACAAACTAAAATATCTCTCTCTCTCTGGCTTGCTAAGACTGAACTATCTAAATCTCCCAGTTGGCCTAATACGTTGGGGGCAAGAACTGCCCAGATGATGCAGAGCCCTTTATTCGTAGCTTAACACGTCTGTTTTCCAGTGTTGGGGTTCATGCTGAATAAGTGAAGTGGGCGTCTGAGCACATGCAAAGTGATGTTCCCTCATCATGGTGCGTTAACCAGCTTTGATGCTTCTGCAGTTAGCAGGAAAGGATTCCGCTGCTGGGGATATAACGGTAACATGCCTAGTCACCATTGGGAACAGAACACTGCTTGGCTAGATGAAACCCAGGCCTGACCAGTTCTGAACTGGAATCTGGAGCCATCACGGCACTATGGAATCGGAAAGCACAAAGTGGGATTTTGGAAACTTCCAGCATGCCCTCAAATGCTTCTGCCGTGTTTTTGCCTAGAGACAGGTATGTTGCCCGTAACGTATTTCCGTATCTTTTAATTAAGTGATTAACATTTTCTCGATGGGAGTGGAGAATGACTTAAACGCTGCCTCCAGGAACAGATCTCCGCTTGCCACTTGAAAGATGGTAGTTGGCTGCAAAGAACCAAACCATCCACACAGCCTCCTGAATTTCTTTCAGGCTTACTTAAGGCGATATGACACCCAACGTGAAGTTTCAAGAGGGATTGTGATGCAGGCTGATTTGGCCATGCTCAAACACCCTGATAATACTTGTTAAGACTTAACCCAGTTGCAAATGTTGTTTACTGTCTCTTTCTGTATTGCCTGTGAGAAGAGGTTTAGCCCTCTGACATCTTCATCATGGGCAGTCAGCTATTCGGTGTAACCAGTTTTAGAAATATCCTATATAAAGAGAGGATGTGGATGAAATCCTCTGTTACTTGTTGAACTGCTTTATTGATAAGGTGCTGCCCCTGACTTGGGTGGCCCAGACTAGCCCGATCTCATCAGATCTTGGAAGCTAAGCAGGGTTGGCCCTGGTTGGTCCTTGGGTGGGAGACCACCAAGGAAGTCCAGGGTTGCTATGCAGAGGCAGGCAATGGCAAACCACCTCTGAACATCTCTTGCCTTGAAAACCTTATGGGGTTGCCCTAAGTCAGCTGCCACGAATCAGTTGACGGCCCTTTCCACCACCACCACCACCAAATATCTGAAGCTTTTTCTTCTGAAAATGGGGACAGAGCAGCCGAAAAGTAACCCCCTGCTCGCCAAGTTGGATGGGGACGTTACCACAAAGGTTTTTTGCTGTGGCCTGGGGGGCATCAAAACTTCTTATCCACACAAGCTGCAAACACTTTAATAATAGGCAGTTCATTGTGTAACCATTCGGTTTGTTATGACTTGTGGTATAAACAAAGAAGGGGCTTGCTGGATTTATGTTTTTTATTTTTTTTTTCAAGGCTTAAGCTCTGGCATTTCTTATGGGAGGAGCCCTAGGTCAGTGAGGATGTACTAAGCATCCCTAAAGCGACAGGTTCAGTTTCCAGAATCTCCCATTAAAGGACCTCATGTTGCTGGCCTGGGAAAAAGCTACATCTTATACCTCGTGGCCTGTCTCCAAGCTGCAAAAGAGTCACACAGGGGTAGCGCTGTGGCTCAGCGGCAGAGCAGCTGCTTTGCATGCAGAGGGTCCCAGGCTCAATCTCCAGCATCTCCAGTTTTAAGGGTTGCTTAGAAGCAGGTGATGTGCAAGAGAGCCACTGCCCGTCAAAGGCCAAGGCAGCTTAGTGTGTGTTCTCGTGAATTCTCTATGCGTTGCAGACAGATTTTAAAAGGCTGGAGGAGTGGGGGAGAACACAATATTTGTGGGCACTGCCAAGCACTTCTCTCCCAGGGCAATATTCAGCTTATTCCATGATGTGAAGCCAAGCCAGTTGAGCTGTGCCAGACTGATTTTTGTAAGCTCCTGTTGGCCTAAGCCAGAAAAACTTCAGACCGATCTGAACCTGAGTCACCAAAAACCCGCAAAAAAAGGTTTGGCTCCCCCCTTTTAAGTTGGTTCAGAAGGTGGCCGTGGCCAGGCTGCTGACCCCCTTCTCCCCCCCAGGCAACAACTGAAGCATCAAACCTCCTCTATCCTTGGGTGGCATTTAAGAATTACAAGTCCTAACAACTTCTCTCCCCTTCTGCCTTACCAGTTCTCTGCCAGTGCTCCTCAAAGGCATGTCAGGAATACTTCTGTCTAGTTTACGTTCCTTCCCAGGCTCGTTTCCTGTAAACTTACATGAGCTAATACATCTAACTAAGCCATTATAAGGTTATAAAAATAGTGCTTTAATTGTTAATAGCTTCAGTGTGTGTCTGTATGTTGTTTTTTGGAGACCTGTGTCACGTGCCAGTGAAACTGTTGCTAGACCAAACTTGTTCTGTACACTTGAGAACGTTTTTTCTTTTCGTTAGGGGGAATAGCAGTTAATCTCCTCTCCATTTAGATGCCCCTTTTCATTCTATGAGTCAGTGCGATCCTGGGCATAGAAGCTGGAGGGAACTGAATCCAAGTCCCTCCTCTGCTCTGAGCTCAGTTAAATGGGCAGTGGGTATCCCACAGAAGTAGTGGTGCTCCAAGCGCCACCTTGCTTGCTTTGTGAATTAGAGTGTACGTTTTTTAAAAATGGTTCTTAGCTCCACTGTTGTATGAATGTGGATGTTTTGGACAAAAACAGAAGCTAACAATACACAAGTGAATCTATAGAGAGGAGCAACTGTGCTAATTTCCATCTGTACAAAGTTTCTGCCAGATTGGGCTTTGCTGCTGCTTAGAAAAGGTGTAGGAACGTTAAAAGGCCGGGTCAGTGACACTTTTGTGCGCTCAGTCAAATGGGAGCTGTTTTTCTGCGGTGCAGTCTCATAGCGCTGGGCTGCTTATGCATATTGCCATCTTAGGGCTTTACGTATCCGGTCTTGGCAGGGCATGAGTTGGTTGGGAAAAGCCATGCCCCCACATGGCTGCATGGTATTCCCAGTCGTTCACCCTGTGGGACTGTGCTCTGGGAAAGCAATCCTGGCAGCTCTCCTGAAGTTAAAAACCACCTGTCCCTTCTGTCCCCAGCGAGCAAGTACACTTCTGTGCTAGTGAGTGGCTTATGTGGTATTGCTAAATCCATCCTGTAACTGTCAGATAAGGTGTGATCCAGTGAGGTGGTGACACCTTCAGTGGGGTGAGGAGCTGGGGAGGGGGGCTGGTACTTAGTATGTATCCAGGAGGCTGTTCTAACGGCGTTTCCATTTATCCAAATATTTGACGATCGCGACGCTTTAGATTTCTCCCAGGCCTGTGGAACAGATGAGGCTGTTTTGCATATAGAGCCTCGTGTGCATATATTATTGCACGCACAGCAGTGAAACAGGGAGCAGACAGTCTCCCGCCGCGCCACCAGCGTCTGATCGGTAAGCTGCAGTTTGTGAATAGTGAGCTCCTTGCTGTTCGTCTGCCAGCCATCCTCGGTGTCTCATTCCAGAGCTGTTGCTTTGACACAGCTCCAGGCTTTAGGAGGCCTCTCTTCAAAAAAGGAAAAATGGAATATGGATAGCTTATGGGATGGTCTGTAATCCCTTTAGCTTTTGACACTCAGAGCTGCTCATTAAAATTTCAGGGAGGAAAACGTGCAGGTGGAGTAAATAATGAGCTCAGCCAGGCTGAGACTTTTCCAAGGCTTCGGCCATTTTTAACCATCCAGGGCTCATTCCAGTGATTACATTCCTTCTAAGAAAAGCTCAGGTCCTGGAGCCCCTTCATCTTCAGTTTCCATCTCTGGCTCCCCCTGCTGGTAGGTTTCTGCTTCTGCCCCTCTTGAAAGTTGCCCCACCACCTCCAGCCGCTGCCCCTCCTCCATCTTGTCCACCTCCTGTTGAGGCCTCCCAGTCCCCGCTGTTCCTTCTCTCCTTTGTTCTTCCATCACAGCAGACTGTTCCCCACCTGTTTCCTCAAAAGCTGTACCACAAATTTATCCTTGACTGGGCTCCTGAAGCACTCTTTCTTGACACCCCCCCTCCCAGATTTATTGCAGGTGGATGCTGGCTTCGGCATTCAGTGGAGTTAAATCACTTGACTCTTTCCCTCTGCGCAAGATGAAGGGGTAATGGGGATGGAGCTTTTCGACACTTGGAAATACACACAAACGCATGCTGGGTTTTCCTTTGCACGGATCTAATTGCCTGTAGACCACCGGACAGGAAATGTCACAAACGTCAATTTGTTTTTCTGATCCAGCAGGGCTCTTTTTATATTCCCACTAGCTGGAGCAAGAATTAAGTGTGCGCCGAAGAACAGAAAACAAAAACCTTACCCCATCTGCCGTACTTGAATCAGTTGAGTGATGAATAACTAAAGGCATTTGAAGTGTTTTAAGAGATTACTCGAGCTGAGCAAGAGAGGGCCACCAAAGTTACCCGGTCATTAAAGCAAGTCAACATATCTACCCACACCTGCTTATATTAAAGAGGCCTAAAGGATAAGAATGGCAGTTTTTTAATAAAAGACTTTCTTGGTCGCTTGGAGTCCTGACTGATTCCTCATAGGCAATTAGGTGAGCGGTTGCCTATCAGACTAGATTAAACTGTTACCAAGCTCAAACAGCTCACCAAACCGCATATAGAATGACTGCAGATAGCCTTAATGTAGTGGTACTTTTTGTGTATTTCCCTGTTCACAGCCCAAAACTTCTCCCCCTGTCACTTTGCATGGCCTGTTCTTTATTTACCACTTGCCTTTCCCTAAGCCATTCCTTGACAAGATGTTCCTGCCATTCCTTGCTTTCAGTCCTGTGACAACCTAACCCCATGGCCACGGTTCAAAGAAAGTGTTTCCAACTTTGGGAAATTCCTAGAGATTTGGGGGAGATGCCTATGGAAGGTGGAGTGGGATACTGAGAGTTCAGCATGGATGTGATACAGTTTGCCCTCTGAAAGCTCCAATTTCCTCCAAGAGAACTGATCTCTGTCACTTGGAGATCAGTTGTAATTCTGGGACAACTCCAGGCTTCACCTGGAGGTTGGCAACCCTATTTTGGTGCAGTTTAGCTGCTAAAGAACCCATCTACCTCCTTATCCCCCCCCCCCCCACACTTGCACAGACAACCAAGGGCAAATAGAGAGCAAAATGTGTTGGTGTTTCATGGTTTATACGGCTTAATATGGAAATCCTCAGCAAGACCGGTGTGTGGATGAGAAGCCTGTCTGTAGGAGTTACAGAGATGGCGCCCCTGCTCTGTAGGCGATCTTTGCCTTTGCTTCGTGGAACCAGCTTATCGACTCGGTAGGTGCTCTTTTTCTCTTGAAATCCAAAGAAAAGCGAGCCTTTGCAAATATTTCTGCCAGAGCTTTGCATCAGCAAGGACTTTGTAAAATCTGGGCGTCTTGCTGTTAAATCAATTACCCCAAAGAGATAAATGTATGACAACAGGGAAGAGTTCACGCGCTCGGTTTCTTGCCTCCGGTAACTGACTTCAGACATTAGCTGAATAGCAAACATGTCTTTAAAAAAAACAGAAAACAGCAGCCCATTGTTATCTGTTAGGACTGTGGCTACGTCTTGTCTCTCTCTTGTAGACTGAACAGCATGAGCGAGGCTGGATTACTTCTGGGAGAGGCGGGTAGGCTTCATTGCATAGAGACATTTTCCAAAAGGGAGTCACACTCTTTGGGCTGAGCATTTGCATATTCATTTTTTAGTAATCGTTGCATTTGCATCCTGCCTCTCTACCCTCAGAAGAGATTGTGCCGTTTTTCCAAGAGATCTTCCATCCAGGTATCGAGCGGGCCTGGGTCTGCTTTGCTGCAGAGAGGTTGCTGTGTTGTGTGCCTTCCAGCTCTAATGCTGTGTCTAGATAGTGAAGACATGAAGCTGCCTTATATTGAATCAGACCATCGGTCCAGCAAAGTCAGCATTGCCCACTCAGACTGGCAGCAGCTCTTCGGGGTCTCAGGCAGGAGTTTTTCACATCACCTACTACTGGATCCTTTGACTGGAGATGCTGGGGATTGAACCAGGAACCTTCTGCATGTCAGGCAGATGCTCTACCATTGAGTCATGCCTCTCCATGAAAAGGTCATGAAGTCAGACAAGTAAAGGGTTTAACTGCTGTTAAGGGGACTGACTAGCACAACAGATACAGAACCTACAGGGTCAGACCCTAAAGAGGGTGAGCCAGGAGGCCTCCAAGTCAAGGCGCCAGTTTGCTGCTCCGTGTACTACAAGTGCAGTTGGCCTAAGGAGGCGACCTCAGGCAGTTCAAGCCAGGGTATTTAGAACATGTATGGCTCATGGCAAGCAGGAAAGCAGTGAAATCAGCTCATCCACAGATGAGACTGGGAATTCTGTGTACATGGGGGACTCACCAGGTGTGCAGGAAAATGTAAATTAAAGAACCGCTGACAAGGACTGAATATGCTCCAGGAGGCACAAAACACTGAGAGCAGGTGAGAATCAGTTAAAAGACAACAGTTAAAAAACCCCCAGAGGGAGATGGAGAACTTAATCTGCTCAGTCTTAGGTTGTCCTGGAGAGGAACATGTGTGTGATGGTGGGTTCTAAATTGTGCTCCCCCCCCCCCCCATCCCTAGATAATCTTAGGTTCCTTTGCTTGTTTTGAAAAAAAATTAAAGTACATTAAAAAAATCAACTAGCATAAAACCACAATATGCATTTGTAAATTAGTATTAGCAATGACTTGTAGGGGGTATATCATTTTCCCTGTATTCCCTCCCCCATTATTTCCTTTCCCCCTCATCCTAGGAGGCCCCATGTCCTCTCCCCTTTTCCTGCTTCCTTCTTTCTTCCGATCCACCAGCCAATCTATCTTTACCTCCCTGCCTTTAGCTTTCCCTCCCACCCCTGGCAGCCTGTACCTGGGAACAGTCTGGCCCAGTTATGCGATGCCAGCCCAGCTGCATGGTGGGTAGCCTGCAAAGACTTGCAGGGAGTACCTCAGTTTCCCCTGTATCCCTTTCCCCACACTGTTTCTTTCCTCCTGGCAGTCCCTATATCCTCAACATTCCCATCCACGAAACAACTTAACCTTTAACTGCCTCCCCAGCTATATTTAGTATTCATTGTATTTATATACTACCCTTTTCCCCTACGGGGACCCAAATCATTTTATGAGCCATCAGTAAAAAGTAACTATTCATCATTTGGTTTATAATGAAACCAGAAATGCTTGCGAAAAAATCGGAGCATTCAAGAAATCTGGAGATCTATTGGATGAGGTTGATTTCCAATCGAGCCGAGTCTCTGACAGAATAGCTCAGAATCTTTGTGGTCTTGGGGACTGGCTGATGCAACAAAGTCCATCAATGCCACTCTATCCTCTGACTCGCTAAAATCTGTTGCACTCTCACTGCGTGGACAGCTCATTCCTAAGAGAAGCCGCTAGTTCACTTGTCTGTGTTTGCACCTCCAGATTCTCTGCCTATTGGCCGTCCCTTCTACTTCCAGGTACTTTTCTCTTCCCAGATGATGGGTGACAGGACCTTGGAAGGCTCAGACTTGGACTCCAAACGTGGAGCAAAATCTTTCCTCTTTTACATTGGCTGTGCATATGCATTCACAGGTAGATTTTCTGTCTCCTGATGACCACCCCCACGCGTCAGCTTGCATGTTTGAAAACAGCTGGAGCAAATGAAGAAGGGACCACGGTGGCTCAGAGGTTAACACACTGAGCTGCAGACTGGAAGGTTGGTAGCTCGGCAGTTTGAGACCCTAGTGCCGCGTGAGGGAGTGAGCTCCCATCTCTGGCCCCAGTTCCTGCCAACCTAGCAGTTTGAAAGCAAGAAATTGCAAGTAGATAAATAGGTACCATTTTGGTAGGAAGGTAACAGCGTTCCGTGTGCCTCGGCGTCTAGTCATGCTGGTTGCATGACCACGGGAAAAGTCTTCAGACAGCACTGGCTCTTCGGCTTGGAAATGGAGATGAGCACCGCCCCCTAGAGTCAAATTCAACTGGCTTTCGAGCAAGGGAAACTTTTACCTTTAGCACAAATGAAAGTCCACAAGCAGCGCTTTCACAGTTCCCAGTGTTGTTTCAGACAAGCTGCTTTTCTGCTGCATCTATTGCAAATCAACCAGTGCCAAGTCATTGGGCATCACACATGTGTGTCTGAATCCATCCAAGGATCCTCTCCATCCAGACAAATGGTTCTTTGATGAGGCTGTTGAATCACGTTCAGCTTGCAAGCCGTTCAACACCACAGACCTGTAGATCAGAGAGAGATTCCCCCAGCCAATCATGAAAGCCTCTCCAGTTCAGCAGGGTAGAGCAGCTCTGGGGATGCTCCCTGACTCATATAAACAGTTCCGGGTCAGACATTCACAGTGGTTGGTGCCAACATGGGACTTCACTTCTACGGCTGGTCATAGTTGCCAGTTGCCTGGCTTAATTCCACCTCACTCTGCCCCTGACTTAACAGGAGTCGATTCTCAGAGCGATAGCATATGGCTAAGGAATTCAGCAAAAAGCATCACTGCTTAAACTTTTACAAGTGCGTGCCATTTTAATTACGACTCGAAATTGGGCATTGATTCTCGGCCAATGTCAGCCGCTGCAGTCTTTATGGGCCTCAACCGCCGCAATCCATAAGTATGGATTCATGGTGGCAAATGTCAAATATTCTCTTAACCTGTTGAGAAAATTGGTATGAATTGATTTCCCAGGAACCGCCACCCGGCAGCAGTCGCCGTCCTAAACAGGCTTCCTGCCACACTGCAATGCGGGCTGAGAAATATTTTACTTGATGGGTAATTCTGGGTAGCTTGAAATGCTGACTGGACGCCTGCTGTAGGCCGGCCGTTTGCTTTGCTGACTAAGAGGTGAGTTAAGTCTGCCTCCAGCAGTAGAATGATTTAAAAGTGGGGGGGGGGGGGGGGAGAAAACTGATGCCGCACAATCCATCAGTAAATGTCGGATCCATTAAGCAACGTTGTTCTTAATAATATTTGAGTTACGCTAATCCATTTGTTTTAACATCTGGTTTCTTTTAGGCCAGTTTCCAGGATCCATCACGCTGACTTGTTATGACAGAGGAGGTTTTTTGTGTGTGTGTGTGCAAAGAGTAGATGCTTTCCAGCAAGAAGCCATCTAATCCAGTTTAGCCATAGAGTGGGGCTGCGTATCCAGGAGGACACTGGGTGGTTAATGCTCTTAAAAATAATAATAAGGCACAGGCTTATGTTAGAATCCCATTAGAATGGGTTTATGGAACCAGCTGTACACCGTTGCATGCAGTTGTTATGTCCCATTGTGTGCTTAAAGGGTGTTGGCTTGGGGAAGAGTCTTAAATATTCTTACGCAAGGCACAAGGGACCATACGTGATCCCGAATGTGCTTCCATCTGAGCTGCACCAACTACAGTTTTTATTTTAAAAAGGGCAGTAGAAAGATGGAGGGAGTTAGAGGTTGTTCCAGGATTTCTTTTACCACTGTTGTTTTGTATAGTGCAGGTACCAAGACTTTTGTTGTAAGCGAAAGACTGGCACACAGAGAAGGAGGGCTGTTCAACCCTTTCCGTGTTTTCCTGCTGACCTCCCAAACTACTTTCTGTGGCTGGGGAGATGTATAACGTACTCTGTAATTGTGATGGTGTTTTTTGGGATACACTAATGATGCAACAGAATTGCCTGTCCACGGCGGATGCTTCCACCTAAGCCCCTGCACGAGTCAGTGCTCTGAGATTACCCCCTTCCAACCAAGAGGCATACTCAGAACATTAATTCATTTAGAATCACAGCGGGCAGACTCCTGTCAATGCAAATATCTCTTTCCTTTTCACATACTAAAAGCAATGCTGGAGAAATGTGCCTCCAGTTTTAATTTGGAACATGAGTGCTCTTTGGTGACTAGAGATGTGGGAAATTCAGCCTTAGGGTCCTTAGAGAATAGGGTCCCCCCCCCCCGAAGTTTCAGCAGAATTTGAGAGTTTTGCACTGGATGCCAAGGCGATGCTTGGAACTGTAGATGATTAAGCACTGAGATCCAGCGTCCATCGCCAGCTGGAAGGGGCAGCCGTGCAGTAAGGCCAGCTCTTTTGCAATTCACTCAGCCCCCTTGGCCAATGGGTTAGAAATGGCTACATCAGCTCATGATTCATTCTCCTTGGTCAAATGCCTAATTCTCCAATTCTCCCCAACGTTTTCCTATCTCAGGCCAGACTGAGGTACATCAGCTCATGATTCATTCTTCTTGGTCAAATGCCTAATTCTCCAGTTCTCCCCAACAGTCTCCTGTCTCAGGCCCAGACTGTTACTCTTAGGACGCTTCGGAAGCTTCAGACAAGAAGCCTCTCTGCTCCTGCCTCTCCCCTTGGAAGACGGTGGATCTGTGCCTGCATCAGAGGTGGGGGGCTGGTGCAGATCATCTTTTCCTTCTCCTGACGATTAGAACACCTGGGCAGGAGACATTTGGGCTGTGCAAAACTGAAAATGAATCCATTGTTGTCTATTGAGTTGTCCATCAGTGCTTAAATAATGTCAGAAAGTCTGTGTCCCGTTCTAATCAGTGTCTTGTGATGTCACACCTTGTATTTTGTGACCTGAATGAACTATGCAAACTAAGAAATCATGCTGAATATTTCCTTCTCTTGGGTCACTCATTCTGCTTTTGCTAATCACAGGGACTAGTCATGCCTGCAGAATCACAACATACTGGCTGTTCGGTTCTCAAGACTGTTCCAAGCACCTGAAATCACCGTGACCTTTCCGAGCATGTAGTGCTACAGAAACCACCGCTCTTCCACAGGGACTTGTTTAGACTTAGTTTAGCCGAGGCTTTTTTTGGGGCAGTAAAATCTCCATGGGTTTATATACGTGTGTGGAAATCTCATTGACTTCTTTGCAACGTAAGCATAAGCGATCAAATGGAGTGTGGCAGCCTGAACCAATGAACAGATGATCTTGATCCTTGCCAACATTAGCTTGCATGGTACTTCCTTTGGGAAGTAATCAAGAAATTGATTACGGTTACCTTGACTAAGTATACTATTTGAATATGTTCCTTCTTAGGAAGGTGAAAAGAGGGTCAGGTACAGGCCTGAATGTACATGCACATGGATCAGTTTAAATGAACTGTGATTGTGTATTTATTATTTATATCCCACTTTTCTCCCTGATTGGAGGCCCAGAGTGGCTCTTCGTAGCATTTTCCCCTCCTCCACGTAATCCTCGCAGCAGCCACTTTGTGAGGTTGTTGTGACGGGCCCAAGGTCAACTGGCAGGCTTCCATAGTTGAGCAAGGGTTCAGACCGGGCTGCCCCTGGTCCTAGTCCGATAGTCTTTTCCACTGCACCTTATACCAGCCCATTCGCGGAAGGGGTGAAGTATAAATAGGATGAAATAATTTTTTTTTTTAAAAAAAAATTCTTGTACTGTTAGGAGCCCACCAAGCCCTACCAGCCCTTTTTTAAAAAAAACCCAAAAGTTTGTCACTGTTTTTCATGCACCCTGCTGCCCGATAAGAAAAGAATTATCAGTTTTTGCAAAGAACTGTGTGTATTGCAGAGGAAGTCATCTAAGCAAGTGGCCATGGGCAATGTCTTGTGGCAGTTCTGTTCTGAAGGAGTACTTCTGTTCCTCTGTTTTCTGGCTAATGCCAATCAATTTCATGCAGGGTCAAACCCCCCCCCCCCCCATTCTAGTAGTATGATAAAGGAGGTAGTAGAACACCTTTCTCATGTGCCTCCTACTTCATTCCCTTAAAAGCTCCAGACTCTTTAGCTTTATTTACAAGGAGGGAGCTCCAGACCCTTGATAGTTTTTGTTGCCCTTTCACTGAACCTTTTCCAGTTGCACCGATAACCAAGTTAAGGTGGTTTCAGGAGGGTACCTGTGTTTGTCTGCCATAGAAGAGTAAGATTTGAGTCCAGTAGCACCTTAAAGACTGACAAGATTTCCAGGGAATAAGCTTTCTTTTTTCTTTTTTTGTATTTTTCATATGTGTGTGTGTGTGTGAGTGCACCTGGAAGTCATGGCAACTGACCCCTACTGGAGGCCTGGAGGATATTCAGAGAGGTGGCTGAATAAAGCCTGCCCTCGCCTCCTGCCTCTGGTATTTCAAGGAGGTCTCCCATCCAAGTACTTGTCAGAGTCGACCCTGCTTAGTTTCTGAGATCTGACGAGATCGTGCTTGCCTGAGCTGCTGCTCAGGGCCAGGGTATAAGCTTTCAAGGGTCAAAACTCCTTTTATCTGATACCTGATATCAGACGAAGGAAGCTTTGGCTGTCAAATACTTATACCCTGGTAATCCTGTTGGTCTTTGAGGTGCTACTGGATATGAATCTTGCTCATATTAAGGTGAGGGGACCGAAACAGCACAGGACCTCCTACCAAATATGGTTGCCAGTCTCCAGTTGGTGTCTGGAGACCTCCTGGAATTACAACTGATCTCCAGGCAATGGAGATCAGTTTCTCTGGAGAAACTGGTTGCTTTTAAGGGTGGGCTCTATGGCATTGTACCTTGCTGAGGATCCTCCCCTCCTTTGGCTCCACCCTCCAAATCTCCAGGTATTTCCCAACCCAGAGCTGGCAGTCTTACTACCGAATGTGACCATGCTGGCCTTTACCAGCAAAACAAAATGAAATTCTCGACTCCCCCTGCTGAAGACTGAAATGGAGGTGAATTGAGGCACAGTGTTTCCATCTGTAGGGTTTTTTATTTCTTTGTCAGTCTGGGCAACTTCCTGCTTGCCTCCAAACGTATATCACAAATCCTGGAGGACAGAAATTGCTCTCCTTCCCATTGCCAGTCAATTTTTAACCACTTCTGAATTCAAGCAGGTATCTCATATCTTTGCTAGATAACAGATAAAAAACAAACCTCTACAAGTGTGGCATTGTCAAGGATAAGGACCTACTCTTAGATTTCCATCCCTGATCAGACATGCCAAGCACGTGGGGTAGAGCTTGAATGGTTAGTGGATGTGCAGCTGCTTTTGTGGACTTCTGGCTGGCTGTAACTCTGATCCCAATAAGAGCCTTGTTCTTCAGTTTGCTAAGTCCCAGCTCCCCCTACAGACCTGCTACCTAAATGTCCTGGCAGGAAGAAGTCTGTCATGCAATATGGCTGAAAGGGTGGCTTAATTATAAACCTGCTAGTTGGCTGAAATCAAGATCGGGGTCCTGCTCTGTTTCCTGGGACTTTCTGAGATTTGGTGGGCAACAGGCAGAGATGGAGACTTTGCCAATGAGACGACTCCTTGGTGGCAGAATTCTACAGAGCCTGGCATCTACTCTGTTCAGTATTCACCACGTAAAAATGTATGTGTGTGTATACACACACACACACGCATCTATAGTGTGTTGACAATTTGTATTGTGCTCTGATATTGCCGTTGAGCTGAGTCGAACATTTGGTGGAAAGAACGGCCAATGGATATTTTAAAGAGATAATCGTGTATATGGCAAATATTTTTAAGCAAGGTATCACCATATTGGAACACTGGTGGATAGCCTTATTGGTGGTTAGAAAAGTCTACTGTAGCGGATTTCTGTAATTAGTCTATGTCTGTGGGTTAGGTTTGTCTGAGTGAAACTTTTTCTTGAGCACACTGTCTGAGTCACTCATGTACGTTAACATTAACCGTCTTGGGATGTTCTTGTGGCTGCTGATGAGAACTCTGAGAAAAGCCATAATCAAACAAGCTAGTTTGTCTTTCTTTGAGCGTGGTATTCCAGCACAGCTCTGTGATCTCTTGTTTGAGGTTGCTCCCCCAATACGCCATGATCCAGAATACATACCAAAGTATGTGAAGTTGCAGCCTCTGCTGAGATGAGCTGTCCAGCAATGGCAGACTTCATGGTGCCACTCTTCCTTATGGTTTGTTGTCAATTAAACAGTTGAAACCGTGAGTCATAGATGGTCGTTTGCCATGGCTGCTGCTTTGGCTGGTCTATGAAGACAGCTTGTTTTCCTCCCTCAGCACTTTTGAATCCTCTCTTCTCTTTTTCAGAGAGTTAAAGGTAGTGTGGTAAGTATCACTTCCCACTAATTCTGTCAATCAGCTATAATCAAAGAGCTTTTGCAGGTTTTTGAAGTGCTACAAAAACCTGCAAATAGCGGGTGACAGTAGACCAGGAGTTCCCCTACCTTGTTGAACCCATGGGTATTTTTGGAATGTTGAAGACAGATAGCGGATGCCACAACAAAATGGCTGCCATGGAGGTGGGCGGAGTTCAATCACAAATGTTGGCAAGTTCTACAGAGTATTAGGAGAGTCTAAGCCAAGCATCCTCCTTTGATGGACATCGCTGTTTCCAAATGGGTGCTCCTTCTGTAGCTACAACAGTGGTGCCCCTGGGCTTTTCTCCTGCACCTCATAATCCAGTGAAGTGGAGGAACACCAAGGCTGGATCAGTGCTTTGGACAAGAAACAAGTGGATACCAGAAAGACATCTGTGGGCATTATGGTCCCGATGGGCACCACACTGAGGATCATTGTGCTAGACTTTATGGATGATAGGGGGCTGCCACTGAAAATGGTATCCTGGTGTCCAGCTGCAACACTTTAACCAGCTGCACTATGCCATGAGTTTCCTTATCCTCACTCCATGTCCTTGATTGTTAGCTAGGGCAAAGAAGCTTTCAGTGTGATGATGTCACATCATGTGATAAGTTTTGTTCGATGTTATGAGATCACGGAGAACTAGACACAGGGTTTTATTTTCAGTTTAGTAGTCTGTATCTTCCATAACGTCTAATTTTGCCTAGAGACAATACCACACACCACAACCAACAGTTGTTACCCAAGAGGCAGTCTCCTATTTAATTGGGGAAGTAGCTTTAAGAAGACAGAGCGAGAGTGGGTAACTGGTAGCTATGTCATCTCTCTCTCTCTCTCTCTCTCTCTCTTTTAAAGAAAGAAACCCAACTAATTTTCTTTGGTTGTGGTCTGTTTCATCAGAAGGAATAAAATACATATATTCCTTCGTTTCCTTTTCCTCGACAGCGTAACTGGAAATTGAGATGAGCCAGATTTGGCAGCACCTAAGCCAAACCAGAGTTTGCAACAAGAGCTCTTCTTAACGCTTGCCAGATCTCAGCTCTGGAACTTGTTTTGAGAACTAGTGGTCAGCCCCTGGATCATATAATGTAATTTCTTTTTAAAATGCAGATCCTGCACACCTGTAGATCTGCAAATCAGAGTACATGGCATTCAGCTTGAATCCCAGTACTTAGCTTTTTAAAAACTTTTTTGACAAATTAATCCCCTGATCCTCAGCAATACATTCTGCAGTCCTCGACTTGCAAGTCAACTCTCTGATTGGAACTTTCCCCCCAATGCTCAGGTCTAAAAAAGCAGGGATTTGGAATGGTGCGGATGAGCTTCCGTGCTGGATCAAATCAGGGTCTGTATAGTCCCAGTAGTCAGTTCCCAGCAACAACTGGTCACATGGCTCTGGAAGTTTTCTTACCTAGCATGAGCCCCCCCCCCCCCTGCAAAAGACCTTTCACAGAAAGAGCTACCTCATTCAAATCTGCTCCCCCCAACCAGAGATGATATGGCGTGTACTTCGGCATGTTTTCTGGGAACAGCAAGATAATGGACAAAGTTCCTGTACCAGGAGGATGGCTTTAATAATTGATAGATATCAAGGTTTGTGATAACCCAGTGCCCTGGTTCCCCAAACATCCAGTTGCAAACCTAACCCAATCAATAAATGAGTTGTGAAACTGTCTGTGGGCCTGTATTTCTCTTGCTGACAGCAGGAGAAGCAACGTAGGAAGTTAGGCCAGTAAAACTTTGGATTCAGTGTTGTTTCTTTATTGGCACTTTGAGAGTCAAGATACTGCCAGGATGCCCTCTTTGCCTGGTATAATGGCCCCTGTCCACTTCTTTCCTTCAGAGGCAAGATTTTCCTTCCGTTTTTCTTTCCCTTCTGTGACTCAGCTGCCCTTGTTATCTGTTTTCTTCTTTCCTGAAGAATTCTGGCTGTCCCACCTTGTTGCAGTATAATATTTTGGCTGTTTGCTCAGCCCAGGAACCCAAGGGAAGGATCAGGAGTCCCCTTTAACTTTAACAAAATGGGAGTACTACATTACCCAGAGGGGCTCAGTAGAAGATTGTGGTAAGATACTATGACAGCCCCTGTCCACTTCCCTCCTTCAGAGGCAAGATTTTCCTTCAGTTTTTCTTTCCCTTTACTGACTGAACTGCCCTAGTAATGTGTTTTCTTCTTTGCTGAAGAACTCAGGCTATCCCACCCTGTCACAGTACAATATTTTGGCTGTCAAGGTGTTTTGAAATACAAAAATAACAAAATATTTTATTTAACATAGAAGGGAAAGTTCAGGTGAAATGGGGGGGAGGGATTTCTGAGGTAACCATAACACTGAGGTAAAATCAGTACATGCACAGACTTTAGTTCATATGTTTCTTATGTAATTTTCCACACCCAAAAATTTTATTGATTTCCAGATTTTAGTCCACTGATCAACCTGAATATTATAGCCAAAATCTTCCATCCATTTCACCATTGAGGGTTTTATCTTTTCCTCCTGCATTTCATAGTTTAGAATTAATTTATTAATTTTATTGAGTTTATTTTTATTCATCCAGTTTAAATCTAACTCATTCGGGGTTTCATAAAAACCAATCATTTTATCTAAATGATATCTAGAATTTAATTGATTATTTTCCCACCAAGATAACTGCAAATCTATCTCATTTTTAACTGATCACTATTCTTTAATTTTCCCTTAGCGTCCAGCAGTTTATCATAACTCACCATATTTTTTAAATTTACCAATGATGGTTTAATAAAGGCCTCCAATGGAGAAACCCACCTAGGAATTTTCAAATATAATTTTTCTTTTACATATAGCCAATTTTTCCTAAGGGCGGCTCTTAGAGTATGTGTGCTAATGTTCACGTGAATTTTATACTTCTTATACCATACATAGGCATGCCAACCCATGTATAGATCGTGTCCTTCTAATGCCAGAACTCTAGTATTATCTAACACCACCCATTCTCTCAGCCAGACTAGAGCTTCTGCTTTCCCATAAATTTCCCAATTTGGCATGGCAATTCCTCCTCTTTCTTTCTGATCTTGTAACAACTTCCACTTTACTCTAGGTTTTTTAGGGAACCAAATAAATTTTCTAGTTAACTCATTAATACTCTTATAAAATTTAGCATTTTCCGTTAGCAGTGGAATTGTTTGTTCCAAAAATAGGAATTTCGGAAGAATGTTCATTTTAATCGCCACAACTTTACCTAGCCAAGATAGCTTTAGATTTTTCCAATTATCCAGATCTTTTCTAATCTTTTTTAGTAGTGTGTCATAGTTATCAAGGAACTAGTTTTGTTGGTACATGTTACTCCTAGATATTTCACTTTTCTCACCACCTCAATTCCAAATTTATTCTGGATCTTTAACTGTTCCTGGTTGGAACAATTTTTTGCAAGAATCTTTGTTTTATGTAAATTAATCTTTAATCCCGAGAGTTTACCATAATCCTTAATTATTTCCAATAATCGGCCCAAAGACATTTCTGGATATTCTAAAAAAAACATTATATCGTTGGCATATGCACATAACCTATATTCTTGCCCCTTACATCTAAGGCCTTTGATGATTTTATCCTCCCTAACTTGGTCACACAAAGTTTCCAGAGAAAATATGAACAATAGTGGAGATAAAGGACAACCTTGTCTCGAACCCTTTTCGATCTTAATCTCTTGTGTAATGTCAGAATTAATTCTTAATCTAGCTGTTTGTCTTTTATATATTGCTTTAATCATAGCTTTAAACTTTTCTCCGATGTTGTATTCTTCTAATTTACCCATTAGGAATTCCCAAGATAAGCTGTCGAATGCTTTTTCTGCATCCATAAACATTAATAATACCGATTTCTCCGGATGGACCTCATAATATTCCAGAGCATTAATTAGCGTTCTCCAGTTCTCTCTTAAGTGTCTATTCAGCAGGAATCCTACTTGATCTCTACTAATTATCTAAATCAGCACCCTCTTGAACTTTTCCGCTAATATATTGGCATAGATTTTATAATCCGCGTTTAATAAAGATATTAGTCTATAATTACCGATGGCATCTAAATTATCTTTGCCTTTGGGTATTAATGTTATCAATGCCTCATTCCAAGATTCTGGTGCTATGCTCGTGTTACCAATATTCTTGACCAGATCTTTAAACACCAAAGATATTTGTCCCTCAAAGATCCTATAAAACTCACCTGGTATACCGTCCGGACCCGGCGCCTTATTCTTTTTCTGCCTTTTAATTGCTTCCACTACTTCACATATTGTAATTGGTTCATTTAATTTCCTCCTTTGTTCTTCCGAAAATTTGCCTGTTTTTGCTTCCTCCCTAAGGTATGTTCTAATCAGGTTTTCATTCTTATCCTCTTGTTTATACACATTAGTAAATTAGTCCTCCACTTTTTTTTTTAGATCTTTTAACAGGTATTTATTTTGTCCTTTAGAATCTTTTAATGTAATTATAGTTTTCCTGCCCTCTTCCTTTTTTAACCTGTAAGCCAACCATCTCAATGGTTTGTTGGCGTTTTCAAAGAAAAACAATTTACTGTATTCTATTTTTTCCCCTATCTCCTTACTTAATAGTAAATTTAATTTGTGCTGTTTATATAGTAATCGTTGTTTGCTATCTTCCTCTCCCTTTGCCCTCAACCTATTCATCTCTTCTATTTTTATTTGCTCAACCAATAATTCATACTCTCTATTTTCTTGTTTCCTCTTCCACAAAGTAAAGCTAATCAGTTTCCCTCTAATATACGCCTTAAAAGCGTCCCACACCGTATTGATGGAAATTTGAGGCTGAATATTCATTTTGAAAAATTCTTTAATGTCTTCCTTCAAAGTTTCAACAAAAGCTTGATCTTTTAAGATGTACCTATTCATAGTCCATCTGGGGGCCTTCCTTACCTCGGTTAGTGCTAACAAAACTGGATTATGGTCTGCAAAGGTTAGAGGGCAAATCTCAATATCTGTCATCTCCATTAATATAGATCTAGATACCCATGCCATATCAATCCTCGACCATGATTTATGTCTACCTAAGTAGAAGGTATATGCCGACTTATCTTTGTTTTTTGTTCTCCAAGCATCTAAAAGATCTTGTTCCTCTATTAGCTGATAGAATGTCTCGGACAAAGTTTGACCTTTATTTTTTTTCCCGGCTTTGGTTTGGGTTTTCCTGTCTAATTTTCTATCCACAACTGCATTAAAGTCTCCAATCAAGCAGATCTTATCAGATTTTTTCACCCTCAATGCTTCAGCTACTTCTTTATGAAATGGAGTTTGATTGGTATTGGGCGCATATATATTTGCTATTACGTATTCCTTCCCGTTCCTTATTACACTAATCACTATTATTCTACCATCCTTTGATGAGTATAATAGCTGTGGGTGCAGAGACTCTTTAACGTAAATTACTACCCCTCTTTTTTTCCCCGTTTCATCTGCTGCTGCAAAAACCATCCCCAACTTCTTACAGTTAAGGTATTTTATATGATCTTTTTAAATGTGTGTTTCTTGTATACATGTTATTTCTGCTTTTATTTTAAGTAGCTGATGAAATATACGTCTTCTCTTTTGTGGGGCATTAAGGCCATTCACGTTAACTGACAGGATTTTAAACTCTTTAGGACTCGGTTCCATTTTGGTTTTTGGTTTCCTTCGACCGGCTCTTAAGTTGGTTTCTTGTTTGAATCTGTGGTGAAGACAGTGCTATTCCTTTCTCACCTGCTTTTTCCCCTTTCTTTGGCTTACCTTTTTTGTCCTCTTCCTTACCTTCTTCTCCTTCTTTTTCTGTCTGTGAGCCTTCTTCCTCCTCCTCCTCCTCTTTCTCCTCATGCACTCCAAACTCGGCTCCGAAAGTCTCCAAGAAGTTCTCCAATTTAAAGATTGAGTTGATCTTATGTCTTCGTCCTCTGTATTCAAAAAAGAGGCCCTCCGGAACAAGCCATCTATATTCTATATTATGCTCCCGAAGTAATCCTGCCAGGCGCTGATACGTTCTTCTTTTTTCTCTAACATGCCATGGCACCTCCCTCAGGAATCTAATCTCTTCTCCTTGTATGTTGACTTTGTTCTCATAGGATGCTTTCAGAATCTTGTCTCTCGTTTCTCTTTTATTGAATTTTATGTGGACTTCTCTGGGAGCATTAAATTTCCTAGCATAAGCCGTACTTCTTCTAAACACCCCATCGATCTCTGTCATTAAATCTTGTTTGGTGCCGACATTTAGTTGGTCCGCTATTATTCCCGCCATCTCTTCTTTAAGGTTAGCACCTATGTTTTCTGGAACATTCTGGCACCTGATGATCTGTGCTGCTCTGTCCAACTCCAAATTAATAATTGATTCCTCCAACATTTCATTCTTTGCTTTCAATTCTTGAACGTCCAGATCTAGATCTCTTACTCTTACATGGGTTTGTCTGCCCTTTATTGTCAACACTTGGATCTCAGCTTTGTTCACCGCCACTTGTGTCTTGATTTCCTCCACTTCAGTTTTGATTTGTGTGGCCAACTCATCCATCTTGTTATAAATTGGTTCAAGTTCTTTCTGAATCAATGCAGGAAATCTTTCCTCCACTTTCTCCATGAGTGCTGGGAGCGTGCTTTCCATAATTGCTTTGATTGCCGCTGACACTGAATCCTCGATCATCCCCTTGATTTCTTTAGCCGAAGGTCCAGGGTTGCTTGTTGCTGACTTCATCTGGCCGATCAGAGTGGTCTGAGATGGAGAAGGAACTGAGCCTTTCCTAGTCGCCCCAAGGTTTCCACTAGCCATAGAGTTTTTAAATTTTATCTAATTAGAACTAATTAAATATAATTTACTTAGTCCTTAGCTTACTCAATATATATATATATATATACTTTTACGTCTCTTTATTTGTTTAACTATTAATTTTACATTAATATGAATTGACTAGATACAAATTAAGTTTAGTTTTATGTTCCGTTTTCCACTTTTTAATTTAATTAAATTATTTAATCAAGCTGACCAGTGCTTAAGTCTGTCCCAATCAATCCGACAAATTAATTCATTAATTACTTACTTCCCCCTTATTTGGTTATGGATGATTCCACCTTACTTCTAACGTTAGCTGTTCCCCTGACATTCACAACAGTTATTCATAATATCAAATACTAGCTATTCTCTATTGATTATTTTCTATTAGCTATTACAATAAATTACAATAAATTACTTAACAAATTACTTACTTAACAAATTACTTACTTACTTAACAAGTTAAATTAATAATTAATTAATTATTAATTAATTACCTTCTCAACAATTATTCATAATATCAAATAATATCAGATACTGGTTTTTCTCTGTTAGATAATTCTCTATTAGCTATTACAATAAGTTACTTAGCAAATTGATTAATTAATAAGTAAATAATAATAGTAATAACAATAATAAATTGCTTCCTAAATTAATTATTAAGTTTATTAATCAGCACTCCTTTTAACAATTACACCACTCGTTATTAATTTATTCTGAATACTTGACACTTCACTTTATGTAATCCTGCATTCAACAAGCCAAGAGTCTATGTCTTTTTCATTTAATCTGCACACCTATCGTCGTTCCACAGGGTCTCCTACTGCAGCCACACACACAAAATAGGTATGCTGGAGATTTCACCGCTTCTTACGCACTCTCCGTGGCTGCTTCCTTCCAAGTGCTTCAACAGGGTTTGCCAGCCCTTATGTCCTCTTCGTAGCCTCTATGCTACTTTCCTAGCTGCTGCTCGGCTCCTCCGCATTCCTCTCCGCTTCTCTCCACGCCTGCGCTCTCGCGATGCCGGCCAACGCCCAAGCCTCCTCTCGGGTAAACTCTTTGCTTCCAAACTCCTCCCAAAACCACCGCGACAAGCTCCACTGACCCGCCGGGCTCCAAAGCAAACACAGATGGAGAGAAAAGCACACGCACAGAAGGTTAGTGCAGCGCAATTTTGTGTTTCGCTTTGATTCACCCCCCTCCCCCACTCTCGTTCCGGCCGTTTTTACTGGGGGCGTTCAGACGACTGTCTAACCCTCTCCCTGCTCACATAAACTAAGGGAACAGTGTGTTCACTGGGCTTAGGAGTTAAGATTAAGTTCAAATATTATACTCAACTTTCATGCAGCCTGTTGGTGGGTCCTTTCGTCTCCTCGTCTCCTCAGGTCTCCGTCCCCTCTTCTCCCAACCGGCTCCAGATACTGGTGGCGGTGGTACTTCTCTTTAGTTTCTGCTCAGAGCACAGGCAGCCTCCAGAGGGGTTTTGCCTAAACCCCTGTGTTACAGCCTGAAGCTCTCAGCTTCTCCCCTCCCTACAAGAATGGAGAAAGGCAGCAATTTCACCTAGAAAACTAAAGAGTTCCTATACAGGCGCAGGAGCTCACACTCCTTGCGTCCGTTGGGAGGGAAGGCGGAACCGGAACTCCCCCGAACCCATGGGTATTTTTGGAATGTTGAAGACAGATAGCGGATGCCACAACAAAATGGCTACCATGGAGGTGGGTGGAGTTCAATCACAAATGTTGGGAAGTTCTACAGAGTATTAGGAGAGTCTAAGCCAAGCATCCTCTTTTGATGGACATCACTGTTTCCAAATGGGTGCTCCTTCTGTAGCTACAACAGTGGTGCCCCTGGGCTTTTCTCCTGCACCTCATAATCCAGTGAAGTGGAGGAACACCAAGGCTGGATCAGTGCTTTGGACAAGAAACAAGTGGATACCAGAAAGACATCTGTGGGCATTATGGTCCCGATGGGCACCACACTGAGGATCATTGTGCTAGACTTTATGGATGACAGGGGGCTGCCACTGAAAATGGTATCCTGGTGTCCAGTTGCAACACTTTAACCAGCTGCACTATGCCATGAGTTTCCTTATCCTCACTCCATGTCCTTGATTGTTAGCTAGGGCAAAGAAGCTTTCAGTGTGATGATGTCACATCATGTGATAAGTTTTGTTCGATGTTATGAGATCACGGAGAACTAGACACAGGGTTTTATTTTCAGTTTAGTAGTCTGTATCTTCCATAACGTCTAATTTTGCCTAGAGACAATACCACACACCACAACCAACAGTTGTTACCCAAGAGGCAGTCTCCTATTTAATTGGGGAAGTAGCTTTAAGAAGACAGAGCGAGAGTGGGTAACTGGTAGCTATGTCATCTCTCTCTCTCTCTCTCTTTCTCTCTTTTTTAAAGAAAGAAACCCAACTAATTTTCTTTGGTTGTGGTCTGTTTCATCAGAAGGAATAAAATACATATATTCCTTCGTTTCCTTTTCCTCGACAGCATAACTGGAAATTGAGATGAGCCAGATTTGGCAGCACCTAAGCCAAACCAGAGTTTGCAACAAGAGCTCTTCTTAACACTTGCCAGATCTCAGCTCTGGAACTTGTTTTGAGAACTAGGGGTCAGCCCCAGGCTCATATAATGTAATTTCTTTTTAAAATGCAGATCCTGCACACCTGTAGATCTGCAAATCAGAGTACATGGCATTCAGCTTGAATCCCAGTACTCAGCTTTTTAAAAAATGTTTGACAAATTAATCCCCTGATCCTCAGCAATACATTCTGCAGTCCTCGACTTGCAAGTCAACTCTCTGATTGGAACTTTCCCCCCAATGCTCAGGTCTAAAAAAGCAGGGATTTGGAATGGTGCGGATGAGCTTCCGTGCTGGATCAAATCAGGGTCTGTATAGTCCCAGTAGTCAGTTCCCAGCAACAACTGGTCACATGGCTCTGGAAGTTTTCTTACCTAGCATGAGTCCCCCCCCCCCCCCTGCAAAAGACCTTTCACAGAAAGAGCTACCTCATTCAAATCTGCTCCCCCTAACCAGAGATGATATGGCGTGTACTTCGGCATGTTTTCTGGGAACAGCAAGATAATGGACAAAATTCCTGTACCAGGAGGATGGCTTTAATAATTGATAGATATCAAGGTTTGTGATAACCCAGTGCCCTGGTTCCCCAAACATCCAGTTGCAAACCTAACCCAATCAATAAATGAGTTGTGAAACTGTCTGTGGGCCTGTATTTCTCTTGCTGACAGCAGGAGAAGCAACGTAGGAAGTTAGGCCAGTAAAACTTTGGATTCAGTGTTGTTTCTTTATTGGCACTTTGAGAGTCAAGATACTGCCAGGATGCCCTCTTTGCCTGGTATAATGGCCCCTGTCCACTTCTTTCCTTCAGAGGCAAGATTTTCCTTCCGTTTTTCTTTCCCTTCTGTGACTCAGCTGCCCTTGTTATCTGTTTTCTTCTTTCCTGAAGAATTCTGGCTGTCCCACCTTGTTGCAGTATAATATTTTGGCTGTTTGCTCAGCCCAGGAACCCAAGGGAAGGATCAGGAGTCCCCTTTAACTTTAACAAAATGGGAGTACTACATTACCCAGGGGGGCTCAGTAGACGATTGTGGTAAGATACTATGACAGCCCCTGTCCACTTCTCTCCTTCAGAGGCAAGATTTTCCTTCAGTTTTTCTTTCCCTTTACTGACTGAGCCGCCCTAGTAATGTGTTTTCTTCTTTGCTGAAGAACTCAGGCTATCCCACCCTGTCACAGTACAATATTTTGGCTGTCAAGGTGTTTTGAAATACAAAAATAACAAAATATTTTATTTAACATAGAAGGGAAAGGTCAGGTGAAATGGGGGGGGGGGGGATTTCTGAGGTAACCATAACACTGAGGTAAAATCAGTACATGCACAGACTTTAGTTCTTATGTTTCCAACTAATGAGAGTTTCTTTAGCTTTTCACAGTGATTTAAATCTTTATGCTGAGAGGCTTTTGTTCCAGTGTTTTTCAAACACTCCAGCACACTTTCTTTGAGTGTTCTCTGACTCTTTTGGTTTCTTGAAGGCTGGTGCACTCTTTTCAGTACTCAAATTCCTTCTCTTGAAATACCAGTAGTCGTCTTGAGTTTTTAACTCACTCTTAAGGTCTTAAAAGGCAGTTTCTAGCAACAACAGACCAGGGATCTCTGCACTCTTCAGAGATGACTTTCTGTTTTACAGAGTAGGGAAATTCTCTCTCTAGAAGACCTGTCCTCTTTCTTTGGCACAAAGTGGTGGTCTCTGTCTAACTACCCACTTGTTTTTGAGAACTTCCCCAGTTCTCCTGTCTGTATTAAAACTGCTCTCAGTCAGGGCTGAATTCAAAAACAGTCAGTACTCAACTCTTCACAGTGAGGGCTGAAATCAGACTGAATCCTCCTCAGCACCCAGTTCAGAAGTCTTTCTCAGTTTAGCTGATGCTAACCAATCAGATCTCTTGGAACAGCCTGTCACTCAAGGCTCTGTGAAGAATTAACCCTTCACAGTCCTTTAGCTGTTTACACATCACTTGTAAGCTTTTACACCTGGTCTTACAAGGAAAATCTCAGTTAACTTCATTGCCATATAATATGGTAAATCCCTTCAATAATTTAGCTTCATTGTTTTAGCAGTACATTCTGTTTTCAGGTTAGTGTGACTATTGCTCTCCTTCGCCCTCCCGTTGATAACAGCTTGCAAACGGGGCATGAAAGTCTTACCCACATCTGATATTCAAAGCTATAACGCTCCAGAACCACTGGGCTATCATCTCCTCTAATAGAAAATGTAATGGTTGAGTGCCTATCAGCAGGGCGATGAAACAGATCCACCCGCAGATGAGGTAGGGGTTTTGGCACCATTGGGGGAGGGGGATTCTTCGGGTTTTCAAAAACCTTTGTTTTTAAATTTAAGAAGAGACACATGGATTCACCCCCTCCAGAAACTTAATAAGGATTAAGAATGCTCATTCCCCTCAATATTGATTCATCAAGTTAAAGGGGGAAGCATCCAGATGGAGATGAGATCGAACAGCCCCAATGTTTTAAGACCTTATTGTATCCTAGAGGAGGAAATTTGGGTTGGGGGGGATTTCTCAGTCGTTTACCTCCTCCCCCCCTTTGCACAACTGCATACAAGCCTTCAGCAGCCCTCCTTAGATTGATCCTTCATGAATTAGTCTAATTTTTTTTAAATACCACATGGTACGTCCTTTTGGCAAATTGAATTGAGCCAGTATAAATGCTACTTTTGACTGGGGTGATGGGCTCAAAGGATGGTCAAAGGCAAGGGTTTCTGAGAGCAAGGGGGAAACCCTCTGATTCCCGATTAACACTGGCAGTGAAGAGGATTGATTCTTGTCAGTGTGCGCATGTGAGGGTAATCGGAAAGAAGTTATGCGCAAAACCACAGCAGGCCACTCTGCCGCTCACATAAAAATGAGGAGAGGTGCCTCTGATAACTGAGGGCACTTAGAACTGCAAGTGCCAGCATCTCTTCGCTCTTTCGCCGTGGCCTTTCCTGCCTCCTTAGATGATTGCTTCCATTGTGATTGTGACAACTTCTGCTTGGCCTGGTCTGGCCTCTGCGTGCTGTTTTAAAACTGCATTTGCAGAGAGCGGAAGCCTGCTTCCATCCTTCAAACTGACTTCAACCAAAAGAATCCTTAGCCAGTGGGTAGGAAACTCTGATCAGAAGCACACGCGTACGGTGGGAACTGGACAAGAATGTCTATGTGGTCTGGTTTTTCATGTGTGTGTTTTATTCTACCAAGATTTCCCTACAAATTCCATTGAGTTGGTTTTGGCACAGACTGAAAAAAGCACAGTTTTGCCAGCCTGTGTAGTGCTGAGCTGGTGTGGGGGTGGGGCAAAAAAAAAATCTGTCTTTGAAACAAATGGCTATTTAGGATAGTAGGACTTTAGATGCATGTATTTACATCTGATTGCTAGGTAGAACACCCTCTGAGTTGTTATTCCCCAAACCCTCCATTTTATGTTTGTGAGTTGCATCTCAATCTTGGTTATGTTGATTGAGGAGAAAAGAGGGGAGGGGGGGGAACCCACATATGGGGCCTTGGGTCAGGAGTGACTGGGACTGCCAGGCAGCGGTACCGGGAGACAAGATGAATAGGGGGCCTATAAGCTGGGGGCTGGGTGGGGAGGAGGGGTTGAGGAAGACCTCACAGAGAGCCTAGACCAAGGGTCTCCAATGTACCTTTCCTGGCACCCACCAAGTATTTTCAGAAAGCGAGTGAGGCTAGATGGGGCTTTAGTCCAGCAGAACTTCTGAGTGGCAGATGGAGATCTGCTTGGCTGAGCAGATTTAAAACAACAACAACACTGCTTTTGGTAGTAGCTGCCTCCACAGCACAAGAATCCTCACTGCATGACTGAGGGTAAGCTGCATGGATGCCAGAAAACATTTTTAACGATATGTTCATTTTAAAAGGCATCCTGTTAAGCAGAACGTCTGCATGTGACGTTGAAGTGTTACTATTAGAGTTCTGCATCACCTAACTTTCTGGGGTTTTGTGTCTGGCTCCATCTCCCGTGGCAGCCATTTTGTGTTTGGTTCCATCTCCCGTGGCAGCCATTTTGTGTTTGGCTCCATCTCCTGTGGCAGCCATTTTGTGTTTGGTACCATCTCCTGTGGCAGCCATTTTGTATTTGGTTCCATCTCCTGTGGCAGCCATTTTGTGTTTGGCTCCATCTTCTGAGGCCGCCATTTTGTGGTTCTGCCCAGCACCCTGTATTGTAATTCCAAAGGTGCCCACAGGCTCAAAAACTCTGGGGACCCCAGCCTAGGGGAAAGAGAAGCAATTTGTTGAGAAAGGATTGGGAATAGGTGAAGATTGGGGGCTTTTGGAATGCAATAATTTCTTTCCAGTGTCGTTTAAAGTATGTGAGTACATATGTGTATGGATCCATTTGGAGCAAAGACAGACAATTTTATTTATCAACTGTCCTTCTTGTTGAGGCTCAAGGCAGATTACTATATGTATACTAAGCAATGAGACAGTTTATGCCATTCAGCAATTAGTGGCATAAAATTAGGATTACATAATTAGCAACAGTGCAAACGCTCTCTAAGGTGACATATATCATAAAGCAAAAAGCGGATTACAAAGGTAAAAGGAATGCAGTAAAAAGGATGATTTCAACATTAAGTATTGTAGCAGGCTACACAATCCTATCCCTGTATATATCCTGAACTGTTTATAGTACAACCCTAATACCTTTATCAAAATGGCCTCTTAAACAGTTCCTGTTTCTCACTTCCTGCATCCTGGCCTCCTCAGGCAATTCGTGCCACAAAGTGGGGGGGCCACCCCAGAGAATGCATGTGTACGCGCAGTTGCCAGTCTTATCGGTCTGCAGGTTGCCTCTTTGGAAGGTTTTGCTCCGATGTGCGATGCTGTCGAGGCGAGGCATAGTCAGGAGAGATAATCCTGCAGGTATGTGGGTCTAAGGCCCTTGAAGGTAGTTTGCAGGTAGTAACCAGGACCTCAAACTGAACCTGGTAACTGATGAATAGCCAGCGCAGAGTGACCACAGAATGGGTGCAGTATGCATGACAGGCCGAGGTTATGAAGTCTCTGCATATCTGGTGCTCTAGTTCAATTTTAATTGTATTTGGGGTATTTGGCTTTCATTTTCCTAACCACAGCTCTTACAGGCTTCATGGTGGAGCTGTTAGTGGAAAGAAATATCCCACGGAGTACACCATTCTAGCAGCAAGGCCCTCTAGATCTGATTCCATTTTGGATTCATCAGACCGTTTCTCTGTTGTCCTGTTTATTCCATTTTAAACAGCCACCAGTTCAATATAATGTACTGCTGTATGCTTGTCACTTTTTTCATATTGTGGGTTCGGGTGGTGTTTTCATTTTGTAGTGTACAATACATCCTCCACCTGCTCCGTAGCACACCTGCTTCGGTACAGCAGGTGTGTATGAGGGTGAATACAGGAAAGAAGGAAGGAGCTGGGTTGCCCTAGATGCCTTGCCCCATTTCGGCCTCAAGGACATTCAAGGAGATTTAACAGTCTCTATCCAGAGTTCAAGTTCCATGTTGGCAATGCTGATTTTAACATGGCTTAGAGTTAACATCACTAAACTTTTTGTCTGTATCTAGTGAGGCAAGATGGTTATGAGTTTTCAGTGTGCATGCAAATGTTTCATTGAAATTCCCTGATCCCTTTTCCAGAATGATTTAAATCATTCCTTGCTTTTTGTGGTCTATCATTCCTCAGCACCCTGCATGTACTGTGTTTAAATTTTATAGTATTCAGGTCCCCAGCAATGCAAATGTCATCCCCCGGGCTGCTGGAGTCACAGTCTTCTGTGGATAATAATGCATTTCCAGCTTAGGAGAGCTTAAAAGTTGGTCTCCGGATGTCGTCCCTGTGTTATTTTAACGCCTTAGTTGGCTTTCTCTTCCTGGGTGAGCGTAATCCAACTTTAGGGTTTCAAGGTCTACTTTTCTTTTCCATGGAGAGTATATGCCAACTATTTTAATCCAAAGTTAAACAGACACTGGTTTTATACTGCCTACTGTAAACTCACTACAAACACTTTACGCGTGTTCTGGAAATGTTCATCCGCTTGCTGTAACTGTGAGTCCCCAGCATTCTCTTTAGCTCCATTAATCACGGAGAGCTTTTGTAGTCGGCCTTCCTCTTTGCTCAACAAATCATCTCTTTGACACTGCATTTACCACAAGTGGTGATGAACAGGGCTACGTGTGTTCTGTGATCACACTGCACAAGTGCGCCACTCAGCACCCAGAGAATCTCGAGCTTTCATTTTTAAAAAATCAAGGAATTGTGAAGGTGGATTTGAAAGTGTGTTGACAATAGGTGAGTATAGACAACCAGCTTTCCTTGGGGGGGGGGGGGGGGAGTCTGCTTGCTTATATGTGTTGAAGTGCTGCCCACGGCTGGTTTTATGATATTGCACATTTGTAATATTTCTTTTGCTTCACCCTTGCCTCTTTTCGCAGGCCTAATTTAAACCTAGTGCTTGGTGATACAAAAGCACTTAATTCTGTGTATTTGCAGATGGCTGGAATCCTAGTAAACTGGGCTGCTACTCTTGCAAAGTATCTACTCATGCTCACAAAGCCAAGCTGTGGATCTCTGATATTCTAACATAGAGGTCCCTAATGTGGTACTTGTGGGCATCATGGTGCCCATCAATATGTTAATGACACCCACTTGCTTTTCTCCAAAATATTTTCCCCCAATGTGAAGACCAGTCTTGGCTTTCCTCAGTCTGAAGGAGCTCCTTCTCTCTTATGAACTTACTCGACTACTATGGTCATCTTCAGAGGGCCTGCTTCAGGTGTCCCCACTTTCTGAGATTAGGAGGTGACAGCCCAGGACAGGGCCATCTCAGTTGTGGCACTAAAACTGTCATGGGTCCTGGCTCTGCTGAGGCTGACTACTCCTCAGATGAGGAAGAGGCATGGAGCAGCCCAGCCTCCTCTGGAGTCAGCCCAGAAGAGGAACCTCTACCAGCACCTGAGGGAGAAGAGGCCCCAGCAGCTGCACAGGAGGGGCAGCAAGGCGAAGAGACTGAGGTGCAGCCAGTGGGAGAGACTGATCCAGAGCCTGGCCCAGCATCCCCAGTTGGAGACACCCCGAGGCCAGAATCCCCACCTAGTTCACCTGATTGTCCCAGATGCAGGGCAGGCAAGTGTCTGAATGTGCAAGAGAGAGGGAGGCCAGACTACAGCTGTTGCAAAGGCAATGTGAGGGGCTGTGAGTTTTTGCAGATTGACTCCCAGGGAAGGGAGGACCTGGTCATAAACACCCCCACTCATCTGCCTTGGCGCGGAAGCAACCGTGCGTGCTCAGACCTGATCCCAGCTGTCAGTCTTCACTCCTGAAAATTCTGACTGATTTCCCAGCTTTCTGAGCTTTGGCTCTGTTTCTCGGCTTGCTTTTTTGGGGTATTTTTTGGTATTTTGTGTGTGTGTGTGCACCTGGAAGTCACGAAAGGACTCCCAGGCTCAACAGCGTTGGAGACCCTAGCGCTAATTAAACATGCATAGCTACTTTGCACAGGCAGCAGCTCAGTTTAAGAGAAGACACTATATATGTTCAAAGTCTCACAGGCAAGTTGTTTCCCTTTAGAAACATCGTGTTTTAAATTGGGCCTCATTCAGTTGCTGTATAGTAAAGATGTTCTACCTACCCCATCCCTCTGTGTGTTGCCGCCATGTTTTGGCACTGCTTTGTGACTTGTTTATTTATAGATATAGATAGTTGAAGGAGAGGTTGGAATAAGTCCCCTACCTGTTGTGTGTCATTTAAATCATCTACCACATGTTCTCCATCGCTATGTGCTTCTTTATCCAATGTCACTTGAAACATTAAAATCCAAGTTAGTGTGTTTGTACATCACACCCACTTCATTCATCACCCAGTCGACAAACAAACACATATTCAGGTACGTGAAAGGATTTTTAAAAAATCCTTAAGAAAATTGCTATTTCATTATTTAGTTTCTCATGGCTTGGTTAGTTCATTCCTAAACTGTGCTGGGGAAGGCCATTAGACAATTCGTCCAACAGTCATGCAGCAGTCACAAGTCCTGAAGAGATTTTCAGTCCTTAATGGAAAACATTGGCAAATCAGGAAGGAACAATATTATTGTGCTAGCAGGAGGGTTTTTTAATCTTGGCTGGTGCCTGTTCCCTTCTCAAATGCAGCTGGCTCTTGACCTGAAGTCTTTCTGGAGCCAATACAAAGCACGCTGCCTAAGCATGGAACTTGATCTCCAGAGATTAAAGGAGTGCATGCTGGTACAGGTGAACAGTATCCCAATACTCTGCCGATTATGATCTTTTTGGATGATAAGTTATGTTTGAACTACACAATACGCTTAGATACAAGTATGGATAAGCAACATATAAACACAGGATCCTAGGCCCAGAGATAATTGGCTTAGAGGTTTTACACATATTTTGTATGCCAAAGTTTGGTGCTGCAGTAGATGGCAAAGGGACAGTGGTGGTGGAAAGTGCCGTCAAATTTTCAAGGGTTTCAGAGGTGTTCAGAGGTGGCTTGCCATTGCCTGCCTCTGCGCTATGACCCTGGATTTTTTTAGTGGTCTCACATCCAAATACCAACCAGGGCCAACCCTGCTTAACTTAAGATCGGACATACAGGTCAGGGCACACAGAGAAAGGAGGGGCTCAGAATTCTGTCTGACTCTTCCGTCTGTGGAGCTGTGATTTGCTCTCTAGAGCTTTTCTGTATGCAGTTGCGGACAAAACCTTCTATGTCCAAAGTGCTTAAACCTGAACACTTCATTTCGCTTCAGAACACAATGCCCAGAACCTTGTATGTTGCGGTGTACACTGCAGAGAACAGAGGCCTTGTAAAGATGCTCAGATGGACTCTGTGGATGGACTTGTGACACAGAGACCCAGATTTCCATTTGTGCTTGGTCAGGAAGCTTACTAGGTGGTCACCTGATCTGCTGCAGAGCTTGAGCCCCAAAGCGAGAAGTCTCCAGTTCAACACCCACTTCTGCTGCACAATTACTAGGGGGCTGTAGCCAAACCATTAGCTCTCAGTCTCACCACTGCCACCTCTTTGCAATGCTGAGCTAATAATACTGATCTATTTGACAGGACTGCTGTACAGATTACAGCAAGCAAGAACACGTATGCACACTTTGAACTCACGAAAGTGTCGCACAAGTGCTCAGCATTATTGTTAGTATCTCTCTGAGAATGAATTGGGATGGAGGCTGAGCTCTTCGGAGGAAGGACAGGGTGCAGGTACAATAAATAATAGAATTATGGGCTAGGTCTGCCCCACAGATTGCTTTCGAACATCCTTCTCCCCGAGAATGACTAACATTCCCACTTTTCATTTCCCTAAAGAGCTATTCCTTTCCCATCTCGCCATGATGAACATCAGGGCATGCCTTATACCAAGTCAAGACCACTGATCCTATAGCTTCGTACTGTTTACAGTGCCTGTCAAAAGCTCTCCAGTTTCTCAGGAAAAGAAAGGTTTTGTACATCAGCTTTTCTCTATAGTCCTTTTAATGAGCAATTGAATATGTAACCTTCTGCATGACATGCGAGCGTTCTACCACCAAGCCACATCCTCTCCACAAAGTGCTATTAATAATCCTGGGGTGGATCTCCTTTGCTTCTGATGGAAGTGATGAAGAATAAGCAGCACTTCTGATCTACAGCCTTTTGAACTGTGGCATTTGTTTCTCCTTTTGCAGTCCTTCCCATTCATTCGATGGGTAAAAACAATGAAAGAGAGAGTGGCTCAGTTCAGTCAAACTGCAAAACCATATTTAAGAAAAGCTATGGTTTAGTATTCAGTTTGGATTTGGGGTGAGAATCAGAAATCATGGTTTTTGAAATGGGTTTTATTTATTTATTTGATTTATGCCCCACCCTCCCGCCGAAGCAGGCTCAGGGCGGCTTACATAAAATGCCGTAGCTAAAACAACAACAGTAGCGATGGCGAAAGCAGAGTAGCATCAACATTCTAATAAATGTAGTCGATATTTGATGTTAGTTGGAGAAGCTCAGGCTGGTTTTTCAAACCAGTTTGTGTTTACCATGGTTGGGGGTATGGCATTTGAGTTGACTCACCATGGTTCTGGTCACTGCTCCACCTTCAGAGGCCACCTTACTTAGAGAGTTCTGTGTGGATGGAAATGGAAAGCAGGCAAGCAAATCCAAACCACTGGTTTGCACATACAACTCAAATCTCTTGCGAATGGAGTGGGTTCTAAATGAGGGGTAGCTCAATCCGTGATCTGGTGTGATGTCTGAACAAAGTCTCTACATCTGATTGTCCATGATTCTTTAGAATTCATGACGTTTTGCAGTGGTGATCGCTTTTGCCAGTTTCATCATTGGCAGTGTGAGTTATAGCCTTATTCCTTTTTGGCAGCCAGCTGCATGCCAAGAAATGGCCTGCCGGCCTTCTTCGCATGGTTTTTGTTCCACCCAGCTGCCTTCCATCTGGGGTGTGCCTTTTGATGGCTTCACTTTTAATCCGAGCCTGATGATGTGCAGCTGTGGCCGTTAAGACGCTTTGTGATTTATAAAGGGTTGATTTGGGTAAGCCTGGTGGTTTCTAAGCTTGGAACATTAGCTGTGTTTCATTAAGCACAAGGCAACCTTATGAAGTCCATTAAATCACCCAGCATGCTTCTTAACAATGCTAAAGTTCAAACAGACTGAAGTGGAAGTGGCAGGGTGCCATGGCGTTACAAGTAATTACATAACACAAAGTCCCAGTGGATGTACGTGTGTTGAGGTATGCAGAATCCTGTGTTCATCTCCTATTTTTCAACACAGACCCAAGAGGCTAGTCCTCGTTGTTAGAGGGCAAAGCTTGAAACTGTATAAGCAGAATTTAAATATTTTAAAAGTTAGGATGAATCTGTGTAGTATTCAGTAAGCAGAATGATTCTCGCCTTTCCAGGTTCCTTTCCCTTGCCATCTCTTCTAGGGGTGCACAAGAAAAAAAATCAGTATTTCCTGGTATTTCCAAATCCCAATATCGGTATGATATTTGGATTTGATAAGTATTTGGAAATATGGGGACCATTGAAGTCAATGAAAAATCTCCTGGGATATTCAGTGGTTGGGGGTGGGTGGGTTTTGAGCTAGAGGCATTAAATTTGCAGCGTAGCTGCTGGAGCCTTTCCTCAAAAGAGCCCCTAAGTTTCAAAAAGATTGGACCAGGGGGTCCAATTCTGTGGCACCCAAAGAAGGTGCCCTCATCATCCATTGTTTCCAATGGGGGAAAATAGCAAAAATAGCAAGGCAATACAAGCCTAGCAGAATGTTCCAGAGAGTCTCTGCAGTAGAAAGTGAAGTATGTGTGGAGGGGAGCATGGCTGCAAGGCCAGCAGCAGAATCAGAGCAATGTGCCCAGCAGACTCAGGGCCACTGTGGCAATGCCAAAAAAATCCAACAGGACTAATATCAAATCTGAGCATTTCTAAAGTACAAACTGAGGTGGGGGCATTTCTGTAAGGACAGCAGAACCAGTGCAATGTATTAGTGCCCAGCAGCAGAACCCAGTGCCAAACCTACTAAAGCCCAGCAGACCCCAGTGCCATTGTGGCAAATGCCAGCTCAACAGAACAGATGTCAAGCACAGAATCACAATCTGAGTGAGGGGGAGGGGGGTTGCAAGGACAGCAGAACCAGTGCAATAGTGCCCAGCAGCACAACCCAGTGTCAACTTACTAGTGCCCAGCAGCACAACCTGGTGCCATTGTGGCAAATGCCAGCTCAACAGGATAGATGTCAAGCACAGAATCACAGTACAAATGAAGGGAAGGGGGGCTGCAAAGACAGCAGAACCAGTGCAATAGTGTCCAGCAGCATAACCCAGTGCCAGTATGGTAGCAGTGCAAACCCACCAGAACTAACCAATGTCACACCAGAGAATCCCAGCAGAGTTTTAATTTTTGGGGGGGTAGAAGCAAGGGCAGTAGAAGTCCCACAGAAAAGTCAAAAGTGCAGGCTGGGCAGGCACTTTTGTTAGCCCATCTGAACCAAAGCCAGCCCAATCCTCAGAAGCCCAGTAATGTTTTGTTTTCTTCCAAAACCAAGGGCAAACACAGAGAAACGTTATGTACCATTTCCCTAGGGAAGGCCTCAGAAAGTGAGTGCAAGGGGGTTGTGTCCACCCTGATCCTCCTCTTTCTGCAGGAGCAGTATACACCAACCGTTACTGCCTCAGTTGAGGCCTCTCTCCACCCAAAGAAGCACTATCTGTTGGTGCTTCTTCAGATGCAGGGCTCATTTCGTAGCAGGAGCTCCTTTGCATATTAGGCCACACACCCTTAATGTAGCCAATCCTCCAAGAGTTTACAGAGCTCTACTTACAGGGGCTACTGTAAGCTCTTGGAGGATTGGCTACATCAGGGGTGTATGGCCTAATATGCAGAGGAGCTCCCGCTACGAAATGAGCCCTGTTCAGATGGTTCTGCAAACCGGTAGTCGTGAAATGGCTAAAGTCTCTCTCATAACTGATCCAGGCCCTACGCAGCTGGCACTGTGTGAAACGGATCCTCTGTCAGCTGGAAGTGCTTCCAGACTTTGGAGATGTCGGAGCATCCACGCTGACCAGCAGCTGCAGGCACCCCCAAAGCCTCCTCCTGTGAGGAGCTCAGGGCAGATATACTGTGTCTTGAGGGGACAGGAAGAGATGCCTGAGGGGGAAGGGGTTGAGATGGCAGTACCTTGGGGTGCACCTCCATCTTTCTCTTGCACCACATCTGGTTTCTTCTTCTGTTTTTCCTCTGAAGGTCTGCTGGACTCTGAAGGAACTAGAGCAGGGGTATCCAGCCTCTCCTCTAGCTCCTCCAGCAGCCTCTTTGCCTCTGGGGTGAGCTCCAGAGCTGGAACACTCGTCCTGAAAGCTCTCCCCAAAAGACAGCTCAGGTAGTTCCTCCTGCTGCTGCTGAGCCTCAGCAACAACAGCCAGAGGAGGGGCTGCCTGAGCAGCAGATCCCCTGCCCGGTGCCAGCACCTGCAGACGATTCTGAAGGGGGCACCCCAGCATTAGCCCCAGTGAAGAGGACCTTGCGTGGCCTCTTCATTGCACCACTTCAGCCAGAGGATGGAGCAGTGGAAGGTGGCTCTGGACCAGTCCTCCACACAGATGGGGGAAACTTAAGCCACAACAACCAGAATAATAAAACCAAAGAAGGAACAACAGCAACAAAGCCTGAGGCCCTTGGCCTCACACATCCCACACAACCATCAGCCCCGAACAGCACGTAACAAGAAAAAACTCCGAAATGCAAACCACAGACCAGAAGTCTAAAACCTAACTAAAGATAACGAAAAAGCCAAAAATTCCTGAGGCCCTAGGCCTCATCCCCCATCCCACAATCCCCCCCAAGCCCAAAGAACAACTAATCGTAAAATAAGAACACTTTTTTTTTAAAAAAAAATGTTGTTTAGTCAAACCAGTTGCTGTTTTCAGTCTTCTCCAGGAAGGCAGGCAGGCAGGCAGGAGCTGACCCCAAACCAGAATAAGTGGTGGGAAAGAGCCCTAGAGGAGAGAAGTGACAGGTAACGTTGTAGCTCTTTAAAGTTTATACCTCTCCTCCAGTTGCTATTCGGTATTGCTGAGTAAAGCCAAATAAAAGCTGAATAATTTCGGCTTTTATCAGTTTCATTGTTGCCGAATACTGGTTAGAGAATCTGATTCAACTTAGAAAATATGGCTAGGTTTATACCGAATGCACACCCCTGGTCTCTTCTGCATTGTTGCCATTCTGGTGTACTCTGCATCCTTTCCCTTCCATCGCTGCCGAAAAAAAATCCAACTTTGTTCTGCTTTAATGAGCTTAAAATACTCAATTTCATCAGTTCTTCTGACCCACAGTACCTTGATTATTTTTCTAGTCATTATTTAGTTTACTAAAAGCATTCCTATCCTGCCCTTTCATCCTAACATGCATCTCTGGGGCAGGTCATAATATGTTTTCAACAGTATAAATATATTCAGTGCCGTGTGATAAAAACAACAATATATAACAAGAGATAGCCAGCTAAAATCCATTTAAGAATTAAAGAAAAGCCAAACATGTCCCAACCAAAGCAATACATGTGCCAATAAAAACAGATTTATGATTATAATTATCCCGCAGCAGATTAGAGTGTCACACTGTGTCTAGGGAGATTTGGCCTTGAATCCCTGCTCAGCCAGGAAGCAGACATCCTTGTGCCAGTCACATTATCTTGACTTAGCCTACCTTGCAGGGTGGTTGTGAGGATAAAATGGAGGAGGAGAAAATACTGCCCTACAGTCCATGGAGGAAACACAGGATAAAAAATCTTAAGAGATAATTGGTGACAGTGTGGAGAAGAAACTTGATGTTTTCTGTCCTGGTTCCATTTTTCTTGTTTCTTTTCCAAAAAGGAAAGGAAAAAAAGAACAGACTCTCTTCCTCTTTACAAAAGTTTTGCTGCTTTGCCTCTAGCGATCTAGAATTGCCCCCAGGCAACCGTGCCTGTTTGCAAGCCTGCCTTATCTTACAGTTTCTGTTGTATGTTCCAGTGAGCCACAAATAGCAGCTTCCAATATTTTACACAAGATACTTATGACCAATGTTCCCTCTAAACTGTGGAGTCCCGTGAGCAAAAATTCTACTTGGTGAGCTACTGGCATTAAAGTTGTGAGTGAGCAATTTGGCTACTGCATAAATTAGTTTGCTCTGGAGCCATCCTTTCTGAGCTAAGACAAAAATGTGTGAGCTGGAGGCTAAAAAAACTGAGCTAGCTCACACTAACTCAGCTTAGAGGGAACACTGCTTATGACCTGGACACATCCTGGCCAAAATCCCTTTTAAATCCCCCCCCCCCCCACTACCACCACGTTGTCCCCCCCATCATGTATTCTTATACTTAAATTGTGTTAAACCACAACAAGAGGGGGAAAATCCTGATCCTCCACAGGCGCCTCCTCTGGAGGCAGCACTGTGATACGCAAGATGCTCCGGAATTGCTTGCCCAATCAGACTGAGCGTGTCTCGGAACCCCATTGCTTGCTCAGAATTCTCCCATTGGCTGCCAGTACCAGCTGTTGCGTACCTGCACATTGGACATAGGCAAGAGGAGGCTTATAAAAGGAATGTTCAAGCTGTCCTACCTATTGGTCTGTTTCTAGATAGTAGGCTTTGCCTATTATGTTCTTCAGTGGGGAGTAAGGGGACTTTTCTGCCTTATACCAGAGTCCAAACTGTGAAGTTTGGGGAGGAGAGGGGCTTTGGCAAAGTAGAATGCCGCAGAGTCCACCCTCCAAAGCAACCATTTTCTCCAGAGGAACTGATCTCTGTAGTCTGGGGATCTCCAGGCCCCGCCTGGTGGTTGGCAACCCTAACTTGAACAATGGGTACTAAAGAAGGAACATAATTTTAGGTGCCTGAGATACCTGCCTGTAAGGGGAATACAATTCATCAGTGGGAGGTGTAGAGGACTATAAAGATAAATGTCTCTTTGCCCCCTCCCATCCCACATGATCTCAAGAAGTCCCAGAAAATGGCTTTATATGTTCAGAGGGTTCCCCCCACTCACCACCAACAAAAGCTTGGGATTTGCTCTTTTTCTTTTTTTAAGGACAAAGGAAGAAAATGCTGGTTCTGTCTTTTAAAAGCACTCACCAGATTTTATCTTAGTAGAACAATGGTTGTGTTCTTGGCAGTGTGGTTGGATGCTCTGCAGACCCTTGGCATTGCCACCGAGCAAAAAGCCAAGGTTGTAGTGTCATGCAGAGTTTGGTGCTTGAAACAGTTGATTTCAGGGGGTCAGGATGCAAGTCTGCCTCTTCTCAAACGGGAGGGGGTGGAACCCGGTCCTGCTGTCTGTGCAAGTAGGAGCCTCCCACTTCTGACTGTTTCCTTCCCAAAATATTCCCTGGGATATCATAAGTTCATTAGCACCACAGCCAACCCACCAGTTCATTGGCGAGGAAACGAACAGATTCTGCCTTGAAATGGAAGCAGTCAGGGGTTGCCTCCTTCCCCGTGTTCCTGTAGCTCAAGAACAGCAGCCGAAGGGACATTCTAGCCCACGCGGCCATGAATATGCCTCATTAATGTAATAAACTAAACAGGATGTGTCAGGAAACTGACCAGCAGTTGGTAACTCAACCAGCTGTGAGCCGGAGGCTGGCAATTGGTTCAGGCCAACGGGGAGGCGTAAGCATAGAGAGAAAATGAGATAAACGAAGAGCCGAGGTTTTTATAAAGCTTGAGTGGGAAAAGGGAACCAGCAAAGGGTTTTGAAATTGCTTTATTTCTTTCATACATTGTTAATGCCGTCTCAGACTTAGTGCTGCAAGGCCCCCAGAATCCCAAACCCTGGGGTTTATGGGGCAGGGTTTGGTGATGTCATGGGGCAGGGCCTGGTGACAGCACATTGAATGGCCATGTGGATAGTCACACTTGCACCCCACACTAGGATTGTCCCACATGGTTTCCGTGAGTGTGTGTTGCTGCAGTCCTGTGGCTTTGAGGAAACGGACTATTCACCACACAGACACATTAAAATAATGTGGAGATTAACTGCACGCTAAATGTGAGATACAGTCAAGCTGTTAGTGCCAGATTATCGCCTTCAACTTCCAGTTTGCATTTCAGAATTTATCACAAAGAGGCATGTGTAGAAGTCTTAAAAGAAGCTATCAAGTGTGTGACTATTTTGAGATTTCGGTCTGCCACCTTGAGATTTTAACCAGGCATCCTGAGAAGGATTCCGAAAATCTGATGCTCTATAGGCAGTTGTGAGGACTAGCAACGCACCATGGAAATGGACTGGGGGATTATCAGAATTGTATCATGACCCTGGCCTGGATGACCCAGGCTAGCCTGATCTCGTCAGGTCTCGGAAGCTAAGCAAGATCGGCCCTCGCTAGTATTTGGATGGGAGACCTCCAAGGAATACCAGGGTCGTTACATAGACACAGGCAATGGCAGACCACCTCTGAACATCCCTTGCCTTGAAAACTCCATGGAGTCACCATAAATTAGCTGTGACTTGATGGCATTTTCCACCACTATTGTGGGCCAGAAAGGCCATGTTCTTGTGGTCCAGAGCTGATCCAAAGGCCATCTGTGGCTCAACCCTCCGCCTTTTAAAACCCCAACGGGGTTAATTAAATGTGGTTGGGTTGTTTCTAACCTTAACAACCACGACTTTAGGTAGCTCCGTCGGGATTTTTGAAATCGATCACATTATTTTGTCCTGTTTTTCTTCCAAGGAGCTCAAGGCAGCACACAAGGTTCTCCCCTCATCCGTCCTCCCAACTAACCTGTCAAGTAGGCAAGGCTGTGAGAGACAACCCTGCTCGAGGGGTACCCATTGGACTTTATGGCTGACGGGGTTTGCATTTGGGTCTCCCCTAGCCCCAGTCCAGTGCTCTAACCACTACTCTACACCGGTTCCCCGTTACGGAAATCAGCCAGCAGCACAATTCAGCAAAGATGCAAGAAACTACCTCAGAAGTGCTCCTTCAGTTTAAATGACTATTCTGTTGAAGGACGTACTTCGTAAAAATGCCAGATTTGCTGCCTGAACGTTCTTTCGAGAAACACTGACACCCTTTCCCACTGCTTTCTAATGAGGAATTCTTCCTTTAATTTCTTTCCTACCTAGTTCATTGACTAGAATGCTGTTAGTAAGTGGCATTGGATTTTGTTTTTATACTTGTCCCTGAACCTAAGGTTAAAGGGGGGAAAATCCAACTAACAAGCCATCAGCCATCCATCAGTAAAGAGACACAGCGAGAGATCCAAGATATTGTACCCTGCAGGTGAGGAGGCAAAGAATTCTGGCGGGTCATGTCAGAGCATCTTAATAGGTTGCCATAGACTGGAACACAGGTTCTTCAGTTCAGTTTATTGTAATTAGCCATTGGCCATTAAAAGGTTGCAAAACTCCCAGCAGGGAGAAGGAGCTGAGGATTTCTGGGAAGGGGAGCAGACGCTCCGTGGTTTTAAAAGGTTTTTAATCATTTTAATGACTGGAACACATAGGCCGACAATTGCATGAGCAGAAGCTGAGGGTGTTATGTAGCATTGCCAAAACTGCATCTCCTTCCTTAAGGGCCAGGCTGATTTTGCACCGCTGAGGCCTCACAACAGCCCAGCTGTGAAGGCCACTCTCAGGTCATGAAGAATGGTCTTATTGTATGCTGGCTTTGCAGTGTGACAGCAGTCAGTCTTTAAAGGAGCACATGGCTTGTCTCCTCCTGTTGCTGCCTCTTCTTTGTTGTTATAGACACCTGGCTTCTTTAGTAGCAGGCTTGGATTTCCACCGGGAAATGCTGACCACATGAGTAGAGTCCAGCATACACACACACACACACACACGGAACTTTTGGAACTCCAAGGCAGCCACCTGCTTGATGCATCCATCCCCATGTACTCTGGAACCATTAGGGATTTGAGTTGGTTTTTCTTTGGTCCAGTTGTTTTCTTCATGGACAATGTTGTTTGTATGAATTTTATACAATTCATGTTTGAGAACTTCAGCCTTGGAATTGGTCCTGTCCATCCAGATTTCTCATGGTGTTATGCTCCACTGTCACTCAAAGAAACAGCAACACAAAACATATTTTCACCAGGTTGTCCCTTCCCTCCCATCCTTCATTGGGAACTTCTGGACAAAATGTTTTTAGCAACTAGTATTCTCAAGAACCTAAGAGAAAGAGAGCCTCTTTCTGAGTACTTTGGACTTCATGCTCTTGAATTTACGTTTGTGGCAAGCATGAATTAATTCTGTCAGCTTGTATGCTTGCCACATCTGTCTCTGTGTACTTACCCTGGGCTTAAAATATACGTTTAAAAACCCCATGCAAACTTCCATGCATATTTTTGGCTGTGCTACCAATGTCCTTAACTACGCCCCGTGGCTTGCATTATGGTGCAATACATTCTTGAACATGACACATTGACTACAGTGGACACACTAACAAATAGCTGTTTTCACCACCTGGAATGAAAGTCATACCTGTCTGTCACAGTGGGAGAAGGGACCAGATTTGGGTGGTGGAGGGAAAGCAAAGAAATCGTGATAGAAGCCATTTTTGTACAGGGAGCAAAAGCATTTTGGGGGGTTCCAGAGTGCTCATGATGGCTTTTATTTGATTAGCTGTTTCTGTTTGTGCATGGGCTTCTATTCCCCTATAGTGCCTGTAGCTTCATAAGTTGTGACAAATTTTCATTGCTGTGGCTGATCTTCTTGTAGTTCTCTCCTTTGACCATGGCTGGGTGGTGGTGCATAGGCCAAACTCCTCAGGTTCTCAGTTTCAAGATCTTTGGGGTGGGCTGGAGTTGAGTATTGGTAGGAAGTGGGTTTTGGTGGCAACCACACCGTTCACTAAACAGACGAAGTGGTCCTTAGCAAATCCCATAGGGATGGTTCTTGAAATGAATGAAGGCCACAAAAGGAACAGCTTAGACTACAGTGATAATGACATTGTGCAAACATGTTTTCACATTCCAGAGGTAAAGACAACCGTGGTGTACCCAGCAACAGAGAAACATCTTCAGAAATACCTGCGCCGAGAAGTGTATCTTATCCAGGAGACGGGGGCTGATTACGAGACCATTACACTGCCTTTTATTGAATCACAGAGCTTCAGCATTCAGGTATGGGATGTAATTCCCCAGTACAATTTATGCCTTTTCAAGGACTAATTGCAGAAGACAGGCTTCTATGACTCAGGCTCTTAGAGGGATAATTATGAGCACTTATATGATTTAGAAATTCACTTGGCCTTTTCATTGGATGCAATTTCATCAGGCTTTTGGTGGCATTCAGCATTCTTTTGGTTTATTTATTTATGATTACGCCAGGAGCCATGCTGCTGTCATCTCCATGACCATCCTGGAGGTGCCGGCAGTAGGGTTACCAACTCCAGCTTGGGAAATTCCTGGAGATCTGGAGGCAGTGCCTGGGGAGGTTGGAGTTTGGGGAGGGGCGGGGGAGGTCAGTGGGGATGCGATACCATAGAGTCCACCCTCCAAAGCTGCCCTTTTTTCCAGGAGAACTGGAGTCTGGAGGTCAGTCTGGAGATTGTTTGTAATTCTGGGAGAACTCCAGGCCCTGTTTGGAGGATGGCAGTCCTGGTTGGCAGTATTGCTTATACATGAGCATCCCAAATGTGCCCTGACAAGCCAGATAAGCCATGCCCCTCAGGGAGCATCTAGAAGACTTCTGTGTACTGAGTGCAGGAGGAGAGCTCCTGACTCAGCCACCCAGGATGGGGAGTGAGATCAAGATGGGTCGCCATGTTAGTCTGTCTATAGCAGCAGAAAAGAGCAAGAGTCCAGCGGCACCTTAAAGACTAACAAAATCTGTGGCAGGGGATGAGCTTTCGTGAGTCACTGGACACTTCTTCAGATACAGGATGGGGAGCATTCTGCTCAAGCAGCTCTCGATGGCTCAGAGCTGACTGCTGGTGACTACACAGTCACGTGGGAAATTGGGCCAGGGATGAGGCTGGTCCCTCTGATTTTGACTCATGGGTAAGAGAAGCTTGGTCACCTATGGCCTCATTGGGGTTATCCCCTCTGAGGCAGCCCTTCACCTTCTTCCCCACATATAATGCAGTCCTTTGGTCAATGTGGTGCTTCACAGAGCTGTGTAAGTGAAAAGAAGTCCCCTTTCCCAAGAAGCCTACAATCAGCATTTAATTGGGAGAGAACACCTTAACGAATAGCTGTTCCCAGGGCCAAAGAGGAAGGGAGTGGTCAAAGTCAGGGAGAAGAGGAGAGATTGGATTTATACCCTACCCGTCACTACCTGAAGTAGTCTCGGAGTGGCTTACAATCTCCTTTCCCTTCCCCTTCCCACAGCAGGCACCCTGTGAGGTGGGTGGGGCTGAGAGAGCTCTCTCGAGAACTGCTCCTGAGAGAACAGCTGTGAAATGACTTGTAACTGACCTAAGGTCACACCAGCAGCTGCATGTGGAGGAGTGGGGAATCAAACCTGGTCCTCCCAGATTAGAGTCCGCACTCCTAACCACTACACCAAACTGGCTTGGGGGGAGACCACCAAGGAACGGGAGAAGCCAGAGCTAAGGGGGCTAAGCTAGGCAAGGCCCTGGAAAATGTGGGTTTGGCTCTTCAGCATGTTTTTTGTTGCTCAGTAACAGCTGCTGGGAGAAAGTCGGGGGAGGCCAGTTTGGATTGGGGCTGCAGCTTGGTGGGTATGTCAGTTTTCCTTCCTCACTCCTGCGCTTTTTCTTAACCTCAGACAGCTTCTGGAAACTACTGTCTGCCCTGTGGAGGGAGACATGTAAGCAGCAAGCAGGTAATCTGTCCCCAGCTGGGCAAGTAGTGACTCCAGGGAGTTGCTTGAAACCAGAACAATGGTCAGGCGGGAAAATCTAGACCCTGTTCCACCCATATAACAGTCTGATCCAAATTGTACTCCTCCTGCCACTGTTTAGCATGAAAAACCAAACTGGAGATCTTCTGCTGTCCCTACTAGTTTGGCCTCTTAGGTGTCATTTCAGTCAGGGTGAGGACCAAGTTGGATGAGGTGGATTTTGAGTAGGTGGGGAGAGTTGAAGGAGGGAGAGAGAACCAAGCAAGAAAATGGGGGCCATTTTAGAGCAGGGAACTGAACTTGGATCCAGGCTCAGATCACATGCTAGTTGTGTGTGGCCTTAGGCAGTGATGCAGAAAGCCAGTGTGGCAAAGAGATTAGAGTGACGGACCAGGATCTGGGAGACCCCTCTTTGAATCCCCACTCTGCCATGGAAACTTGCTGGATGACCTTGGGCCAGTCACACTCTCTCAGCCTACCCTACCTCACAGTGCTGTTGTGAGGATAGACTGGCAGAGAGTAGAAAGATGCAAGCTGCTTTGGGTCCTCAGGTGGGTCTCAGGTGGGGCGGCCTTGGCTGGGAGGGCAGGGAAGAAATTTGACTAAATAAATAAATAAACAAATAAATAAATAAATAAATAAAATTAGGTGGGACTGCCTTGTAAGGCTTTGTTTTTTTCTGGAACAAGGAGGAAAGTTTGTGGAGCTTGGTACCTTCCCGCCCTTCTCCTTCTGGGGCTCTTTGTAGTCAGAAAAGTGCATTTCCAACTTGAGTTTTACAAGGATGAGCAGTTTGTTGCTTTCGTGGGAGCAACGCTGGCTGATTGCACAATGTCGAGTGTAATTATTTCAGAAATACCACATCACTTTGGCATTGTGATTAATTCATTAGCTAATATTTGCAGAGCTTTTAAGGAAGGAAGACATGTTTGAGGTTACAGTAGTGATGATATGTGAAATGCTTAGAAACTCTCCGCAGGAGAAATCAACCCAGACTCCTGTGTAGTCTTTTGTTGTCCTAGGCTGAGAGTTGCTACTTTGGTGGTTTGTGTGTCTTCCGCCACCCCGCTTTGTAATTCTGTCCTTGGAGATAATCTTCTATGGGTCAGCATTTTTCAGCACAATGAATGTACAATGGTTTCTCCTTTGGGCAGTGAACTCAAAGTTTTTGCTCAGATTTCTCTCATGGAACTATTTGTGTTCTCTCTGCATACATACCACAGAATTTTGTCACTGTGAAAAAGTGATTTCACACAAGCATATCGCTAGCATGACCATTGTGATAATCAGTATCATTTGTGTGTCATCTGTACTTACTGGCTAGCACCTGTGTCGTCAAGCTTAATAACGATGTGTGGCCCTTTAAGAACCCTGTGATTTTTTTCTAATGTGGTTTGTGGTTATACTCTTTACTAACTCTGTCTCAAGACAGCAGGGTTAAAATGTATAAAAGTCATATATGAAAAGTAACATTCCAGGCATATCTTGAATTAATTAAATTTCCTGTCGGCCTTGGATGATGTTCTTAAGGTCAGAATGCCTTTTTGTGAACAGAAGATGAGGATAAGGCTGCCTTCAAACATGTAGAGGGCAGCCTTTTCACTCACTAATGGCATCCGATCTCATATACTTGACCTATAGAGATGGAACTCTTGGCCAAGGGTCTGTTTACCTTCCAGAAAGGCTTAAGCCTCAGACCTCTTTTTTTTTTTAGAAATTAAAAACGAGGAACACAGTGTCCATTTTGAACCAGCTTTGGCCTGCCGGTTTCAGCAGATGGAGCAGGCACCTTTTCCTGTTGGCTCATAAGGCCCGTGAGCTATACATAATGTTTTGAAATGCTACAAGTGAAGCCAGAGAGCTCCCACTGAGGCCAGCCCAACATAACCACATGCTTTGTTCTGCCGCTGCACTCCAGGCTTAAAATGGGTGGGATATTCATTGTTGTGGTGTTTGTCTGATCATTTACAGCTGCAGAAAAGAAGAGATTGCTTTGCAGACTCCCAAGTATGCTCTCAGATGTGTTTTCACCACTTGTTTTGTTTTGTTTTGTTTTTTTAAAAAGGGAGTCTGTCCTGCCAGTATAAACAGCACCTACCAGTGATCATGCACAGCAATCTGTTAGACTCCAGTGGAGGAGAGAGGATGTATGTCCATCTAAGCCAGCTTTCTGCAGCCTGGTGCATGTGGGCACCATGGAACCTCTGCTGTTGCCCGCTATATGTTTCAGGGAAGTGGGTGAGGTGAATGTGAACGCAGGACCTGTGAATGGCTGGCTGCCTTCATACGAATAAAGGGGCCCCTCCCCATCTCCCCATGTTGGCCTTTGGGGGGTTATTCTTTCTGTGTGTTATCCCTGATCCCTGGTCTTCTCTCTGTGTGTATTATTCCCACTCCCTCCACTGTGTTTGTGTGCATGCATTGTTGGTTCTGCCTCCCGCAACAGCCATTTTGTTGTGGTCCTCCCCCCTGCACTGCCTTCCAAAATACCGTAGGTGCCCACAGGTTCAAAAAGGTTGGAGACCCCAGATGTAACTGATGTTGGTCTGCCCGAGGAAGAGACCCTATAGTCATATTAAGGTTTATCTCCTATGCTCTGACCTGGGTGGCTCAGGCTAGCCAGATCTCGTCAGATAGGGAAGTTAAGCAGGTTTGGCCTGGTTAGTACTAAGATGGGAGGCCACCAAGGAAAGCAAGGTTGTTTTGCAGAGGCAGGCAATGACAAACCATCTCTGTTCATCTCTTGCCCTGAAAACCTGTAAGTTGGCAGCGATTTGACAGTACTTTACACACATACATCAGTGCTGCAGCGCTGATAAGCCATGGGGCCAGAGCAGCTTGTATGCGTGTGTCTTATTTGTGTGCATGTGTAGAAATATTTCATAACTGTAGTCTGAAGAATGATTTGCTGGGAGAATTACCATGACAGAAAATCATCCTGTGGGCAGCAGTCTTCGAATGGATGAAAGTCAGCAGCTTTTGACATTTGCCTCTGAATGTAAAGGGAATAGGGTCATAGTTAATGTCCATGGTATTTGAGGTAGTTTCCCTTGCTTTGTTCATTGTATGCATTGTTCTGTTGTACTGTTCCTCTAATTCTGTAATCCAATTTTACTTACTTTAATTATACCGGTAAAAGTCCCAGGGGCTACAGCAGAGCAATGATACAGTCAATACAAGGGTTGCAAAAAAATTTCACCCTACGGAAGGTAATGTTGAAATCAGAATCCGAAAGAAGACAACTAATCTTAGATTTGATAGTCGTACTAGACTCCAGAATTAGAGAAGCTAAAGGCAAAAGAAACTTCTTCCTAGCTCCAGCTCTTAGTGGGCAAATAAAATATGTGCTATAGTCTCAGTTCTTCCCACAGAGCTTGAGCAAATTCTGTCAGAGTAGGAAATCCTTGAATATAATCCAGCTAACACCACTGATGGTAAAGCGTCCATTTGGGCCATCATAGAAGCTTGTCGTAACTTGGGGACCGTCGATGTCTATAAATATTTTGGTATTTTATGTTGAAAAGGTACCCCTAGTGCAATTGGAGAGCAAACTTGTCGGGCATGAAAACATTTACTCTTATAGTCCAGTTTTAAAATACGGTCCTTGATTATTTTATAGAACTCGTTAGGAGGCGTACCGGCAATCACATCCATTGCCAAATCCAAAGCAGACAACTTAGAAGAAGAAGAAGAGATTGGATTTATATCCCGCCCTTCACTCACTTAAGAGTCTCAGAGCGGCTTACAAACTCCTTTCCCTTTCCCCTCCCCACAACAGACACCCTGTGAGGTAGGTGGGGCTGAGAGAACTCTTTCCCAAGCTGTCCTTGAGGGAACAGCTGGTCCAGAGCTATGGCTTACCCAAGGTCATCCAGCCAGGTGCAAGTGGAGGAGTGGGGAATCAAACCCGGTTCTCCCAGATTAGAGTCCGCGCACTTAACCACTACACCAGACTGGCTCTCAGACTGGACTTAGAATCCATAAGTTTTCCCCATGATGATGTAAAGCAGTCTTTACGAATAAGTGGCAACAACCCTGCATTGGCCTGAGTGACTCCATCTTTGCTACATGCCGGCGCTTAGTTGTCCTGAGTCTTGGGAGAGGACAGTATTAGCTGCTTTCAGGGGAACTTTCTGTCTCTCATGCTTGTTAGCAGCACTTATCTTCCAGGCCTGGGTTGTTTCTTCCCCCCACTGGAAGCCAGGTGCAAGGTAGCCTGGCTCATCCACGTGTTTGGGATAGCTTCATTAATCATTCTTTGACTCATAGGCAGCATTTAGGATACAAGGTGCCTAGCTTTAGTTCTGCTCTTGGTCTCGAGGTTTGGCTAAGCTTCGCTGTGCGTGTGTGGGCTCTCGAAGCCAGCCGATTGAAGCTGAACCTGCATCTGCTTTGATAACTTTGATGGGTTATTAAAGACCTCCTTATAAGTAAACCCAGATCTCTCTTGTTGGTTCTTTGGGAACGTCTGCAAACCTATGCAGCCCCCGGCCAGGGTCCGTAGCAAACCCATAACCCATTTCAAATTTAACGGTCCTGAAACGATACTTTAAAACTCTAATACATGCCATTGCCTCCAAGGAGTTTTCTTTCACTATATGTTATATGCAAGGTATTATTTTACTGTAGGTGATAGACTGTAATGTGCCACTCTCTTGTAGTTCCATTTTATTGCATTGTTGATTGTGTTCTACCTCTCTGATTGCATTGGTTTTTTAATTATGTGATCTACCTTGAGCCTCAGTGACAAGATTGGACTATAAATGAAGTAAGAAAGTAAATACTTCAGGTTTGGGGTGTGGAATTGGGTCCTCAGCTGCTCACAGAAGGTAGGGACAAAGTTGGCCGGTGAATCACAGCGATGTCTCCCCCCCCCCCCCCCAAAAGCTGGCTGTTCAGTCATGTATCTGCATTATTTATTTAATTAATTTATACCCCCGCCCTCCCCATGAGCAGGCTCAGGGCGGGCTTACATGGTTGGTCTACAATGACAATCAGTATACATGAGATCAGTTTAAAATGATCAAAAACAATAAATACAATAAAATTTCAGAATACAGTAACATCAGTCAAAGCACCAGTGCTGCTCCTATGATTTCACAAGAATGCGTGCTGGAGTTTCCCTATTGCTAAACCATTTGCCATTCAGTGATCTTCCTGGGTACGGTGGTAGAGGCCAAAGGTTAAGACCACAGGCCGGGCTCATTGGTAGTAGTGTGGGCGGCTCCTAGTTGAATGCCTGGTGGAAGAGCTCTGTCTTGCAGGCCCTGCAGAACTGTGAAAGGTCCCTGCAGGGCCCTGATCTCCTCTGGGAGCTCATTCCACCAGTATGGAGCCGCCTCTGAGAAAGCCCTGGCTCTAGTGGTGGCATTCCTGGTGTCCTTGGGGCCCGGAAGGGTCAGTCAGTTCTGGGACCCTGACCTCGGTGCTCTCTGGGGTATGTATGGGGAAAGGCCTCAGGTATGTCGGACCCTGGCCATATAGGGCTTTAAAGGTAAGTACCAGCACCTTGAAGCAAATTCAGTATGCTGTTGGCAGCCAGTGCAGTGCCTTCAGCACAGGCTGAATGTGCCCCCATCTAGGAAGGCCCATCAGAAGCCTGGCTGCAGCATTCTGCACTAGCTGCAGCTTCTGCATTTGGAGCAGGGGCAGCCCCATGTAGAGAGCGTTACAGTAATCCAGTCTCGAGGTGACCGTCGCGTGGATTTGTCATCGTTGCCCTTCTTTGTTAATTTCTGTATCAAGCCTTCTAGTCTCTTTTATATCACAAAGTATATGTTGTCCTTTTGTCTGTCCCCCCCAGCCCCCCCCCCAACAACATTAAGTTGTTTCCTGTCAGCAAAACTGTTTTCAAGGATAATGGTTTCTAAATTCACTTACCTAGGAATGCACCACTTCTTCAGAATCAAGCTATCTAAAAGTCTATTAAGTTGAATGTTCTGTTTTCAGACACGGAAGACACTTAATGCTTTGGAGACAAAACAGATACACCTCCTAATTCATCTGGCTGGGAGGGTAATGGAGTACCTAAGCGAATGATTCCCCTTTGCCCCCAGGAGGGATTTACCAAGGCCATTTGCTTGTTTTATGGGTAATTAACTGCAAAGCTTATCAGCTGTGGAATCATTCGGCTCTTCCATGGGTCCAAATGCAGCTTTTTATATATCGAAATCTTCAGTGGTATTTCCACTTGCAGGGAGCAGAACAAAATTAACAAGATGCTGAGCAAGAGAGCTGCCATGTTTGTTGCTGATGTACATTAATCTTCTTTTTCTTTTTCTTCTTCTTCTTCTACTACTACTGCTACAATTCTTCTTCTTCTTCTTCTTCTTCTTCTTCTTCTTATTATTATTATTATTATTATTATCATCTCTTCTAGTGGGTGTACAATATCCTGGAGAAGAAGGCTGAGGCTGACAGAATTATCTACGAAAACCCAGATCCCACCGATGGTTTTGTTCTCATTCCTGATTTGAAATGGGATCAAAAGCAGGTTAGTAAAACAACAACAACAACATTTGCATAGTTGTTGTTGACATTTGCTGTTGTTGACATTTGCAAAGTAATTGGGAGGAAGACAATATGCCTGTAGATTTATTTTTTTTAAGCAGCTAGGCTTTGGGAGGGGAGCTCTAGAGCACCCTGATATACACCTGTGCTGGATCCTTCCGATGTCCACATCCTCTTCACATGCATGGTTATTTTTTTACTATGTCTGTATATCACTCTTCAACACAAGGGTTCTCGAAGTGGTTCCTGTGAAAACTGTGAAACAATTAAAAACATAAAACGAAGATGGTCCATGAATGGAGACAGGTCTCTCAATGACTGGGTTGTGTTTGCCTGACTGCTGCCTCCCTTTCCTCTGATGTAAGCTGAAAGGTGAGGGGCGGGGAAGTGGTTCTCAACTGGAGCTGGATCCTGGCACAAAAAAAGTGGTTGGGTGGCTGATGCTAACCCCTCGCCCCCTTGACCCTGGCCATGGCCTGCTACACAAACTTTTCTCTTAACAAAATACTAAAAGATGTCTCTAATACAGGCTGCCTTAGCCCAGATAGTGTCCCACTTATGGATCTGACCCATCAGTGGAAGACCTACATGAGTCACAGTTTAAGGCTTTTCTTTTCCAAAATTTGCTAAGCTTCCTTCCCCAGCTCCACACACTAAAACTGCAGTGTCTTTTGTCAGTATCAGTGGTTCTTTGTTTCCAAAAGGATGCTGCTGTGGTACGTTTTATGCAGAAAGCTAGATTTTTCTCATTTCCTTTTTGCACTGCTGTATATTCTACTTTCAGTGTGAGATGAAACCTGACAATGGTTAAGAGGTTTTGGAGGTGTCAGGAAGATCTCAGTTTAATTTGCCTGTGGTCAAAACAAAACCCGTTTAAGCTGCCTGCAGTAAGAACGAAGCCAGTTTAAGCTGCTTAGGGTAAAAATGAAAATTTCCACTTTGAAACTTGACATTCAAAATGCTTACTTGTCCTGAGAAATCAAGCAAAATCATTGTTTTATTCATCTTGGGAGCAAGGTCTCTCAACATTTGCATTTGCAAAGTCACTTTTTTAATAGTCTCCAAATTTGGGTTTCCTGTGACTTGCCCATGTTTCTTTTAAAGGATAACATGAATCATGTTATTCTCCAGGAAGCTTGTCAGTTGCATTAAGATTTTATACAATAAGGCGAAGGACACCTCCTTAGAAGAAAGCAGTACGAGACAGGAAATGTCAGCTTCCTGTTTCTAATGACGTGATGTTCTCAAGAGGGTCTTTCAGTTACACTTTTTTCAGCTGAGCCAGTCGGAGCAGTCTCTGTGCCAGATCATGCCTGTTTTTTTACTCCTACTGTGAACCAGCAAACAGTCATGAGTAAGGATCCTGTGAATGTCAGAGATTGTCTCCTGGCGATGCCCCCCTCAAATCACAGTCATTTTATTATAAATATGTCCCTCTGCCATTCACTCAAAATGCCTTAAGAAACAAGAACGAAGTCAAGAGACAAAGCACCTAACTCTACTCATTTCTCTAAAAGCTATCAATGAAACAAATCACAGCCATTTGCCATGGGAAAAGTCTCAAAGATTTAACCGGAAGCTTGTTGATATATACTCTACCTACCACAGTTTGCCAGATTTAATCCAAAAGGTACTCTTCTCCCCTCTTTGTGGAGGGCATTCCAAAGGCCGCAAATCTCATGGGCACCACACATACCTCTCAATGGGAAAGGACCGTTTTCTCCCATATGTTCCTACCCAGGAATTAAGATCACAGGGAGAGGCCCCTCTTGACTGTCCTATTGACCAAAGAAGCTGACCTAGTAGGTACACGAGAGAGGGCCTTTTCAGTAGCAGCCCCATGATTATGGAAGAAGAAGAAGAAGAGATTGGATTTATACCCCGCCCTTCACTATCCAAAGGAGTCTCAGAGCGGCTTACAAACTCCTTTCCCTTCCCCTCCCCACAACAGACACCCTGTGAGGTAGGAACAGCCTCCCCAGGGATGTGCACCTGGTGTTCTCACTTTTGATCTTTAGGAAGCAGCTGAAGGCAGTTTGATTTAGGACTGCTTTTGCTTAAGTTTACTCACAGTTCTGAATTGCGGTTTTAAATTTTGGTTGTTATGTTTTTTATTTTATTTTATGTATTTTATCTATGTTGTGAACTGCCTTGAGTTCTGAAGGAAGGCAGCTAATAAATGTTTTAAATAAATAAAAGCTGATATAAGCTAGTGAGGGGCTCTCTGGAAGGAGGTGGAGAGGTGGTCCTTCAGAGATGCTGAGATGTGCTCTTGGTGTGCCCTTCCTAAATTAGGATCAATCTCCCCCTAAGGTGGGGGTGTCAAACTAATTTGTTACGAGGGCCAGATCTGACATAAATGTCACTTTGTCTGGCTAGGCCCTGTGTACCATAAAATGTAATGCCAGGTACCAGAGATAGAAACAGTATGAAGGACAGCAGCTGGTAAGTTCCAAGTTGGTATATCCTTCATGGGCTGGGAGGCGGGTGCAGAGGAAAACCCACATGAGTGGACTGGAGAGCCAGCAGTACAGCCCTGGGCAGACGCTCCCATGCTGCATGACTGCTGCAGATGAGGTTGTTCCACCATGCTGAAGCCACATTTGGAGTGGCTCCACCCACTCCCCCCCCCCGAGCAGTCTCCTGTTCCCTCCCTTGCACTAGTTGCTCATGGGCCACATTAGAGCCTTGGATGGGCTGGTTCCGGCCCCTGAGCCTTATGTTTGACACCCCTGCTCTAAGTCATTCTACAGAAGCAGCAATACCTGCTGCTGAGTTTTCGAAGGCTTTTTTTGAACTTGGGGGAAAGCATGATTATACTTTGGGTAATTGGCTGGAATTTGTTTATGTTTCCTCTGTGCATTTTTAAACGATCATTGTTTTCTGGACAGAAAAAGAAATCTAACCTCCCCACACACAAATAATTGCATTAAATGTCAGCATTAAAAAATGGCACCAAGATGCAGAGGGCTGTGGAGGGGCTAAACTGACAAGGTCCATCAAGCAAGTCACCCAAATTTGGATTAGGGTTGCATTATTTGTAAGCAATCTTTTGTCTTGATGAGATTCTTACTGGATTGTGTCAGTTCAGCCCCCATTTAGCAGAGAAAGTTGTGTGAGAGTAGCAGTCCATAACCAGAGAAAGCTGTGTTCAGGGGAAGCAGCAGAACAAAGTCGGAGTCCAGCGGCACCTTTAAGACCAGCAAAGTCTTATTCAAGGTATGAGCTTCCGTGGGCACGCACTCTTCTTCAGATACATTGAAATGGAAGTTACCCATCCATGCACATAGGTAGAGGGTGAGCAGCAAATTAGCATAAGCATAATAAAAATAAAACCAAAGCATAATGAAAGCTAGTAGCGATTCATGCAGTTCCATAAACAACATTGCAGGGTGCGTTTTTCTGGCCTCTGGGCTTGTGGCCAAGAGGTAAATAAACAACCATCTATCAGACAATGACAAAAAAAAATGCAAATCCAGGAAATCTCAGGTGGTTTTTCTAGGACCCATCTTGTTTCACTTTAGGATGCTAAAAAACCATTTTTCTCCCCTGTGGTTTTATATTCTCTATGATCTTTATTTTTGTTAATGTAACAATGTTAATGTAATGTTATATTGTACTAGGATGTATTGACTGTTAAGCTTTTTGCATTTGTTACTGTTCTCTTTTACAATAAAGTAATATAAAATACAATAAAGTAATATAATATTTTTAAAAAGATGCTAAAGAGAACCCTGTTTTGTTTATCTTCACCAAGAGGGAGGTAATGGGTTAAATCCCTTGTCTCTTCCTCATGCAACCCTAATCCAAATTGGGTCTGCACATATGCATGGTTTCCCTTTGGCAGATGGCTAGAGATCTGTGATCATTATCACGTCTATTTAGGTTGTTCATATAGAAGACTTCTTGCAATCCCATGTTCTACTGGGAAGCAGAGCTTTTACAGAAAACTGGAAGAGAGGTTTGTAAAACCTGATCTCAGCCTCTGCTTTGGTTAGAACTGAACTGCTGTAACTACCGTTTCAGCAGTCTGTCTTCCAACCACATGGCTCTCTGAGGCTCAGCCCTCCAGTGATACAAAGAGGGGAAGCTGATTCCAAGCAGAGAGGGCCAGCAAATTATCGATCCTGGGGGAGGGGGAGAGAAAGGTCAGTCCTTCCACACTGCATGTCCCATTTGGTTGGGGGGGGGCGGTATTTCAGAGAGGTTTTGTGCAGCTCCAGGTAGTCTTTGAAAAGCAAGTCTTGAATTAAGTTTTCAAAAAACATTCTACAGAGTTCTTACCCCTCCCCCTCCAGAGTAGGAATTTAAGGGGGAACAAACTCCACAGTCCTGAATTATTCTTCTTCTTGCACTGGTTTGATATATTATGTCTGCAAGAAACGTGGTCGCAGGTGTGTCATCTCCCTACACTTTGCAGGCCCAGCTGTTAAAACTTGTGTCAAGGGACGGTGGAGTGGAGGTCTGGTAATGTTCATATCTGCCACTTCTAATGTTGACGTGCAAACCTTGGAAAGTGGGTCTCAGGACTACATCCAGTTCTCTGGATCCAAGGCCAATACATCTGCTCTCTCTTTTGTACTAACATCTGTATCCCACCTAAACTTTTAAAACCCCAGACGATGGGAAACTTGAGATCATTTGTCCACCACTCTTGACACTCTAGCTGTACAATTTCCCAACTCTCACCTCATGCGATGTAGAGATTGCAATGTCAGAACAGGACCTGGCTTTTCCAATCTCTCACCCATATTAATAGCCAGGCTGCTGAACAAGCCTGCTTTTTGGACTGGTCTTCACAAGACACAGGCTTAAAATTACTAGAACTGCTGTCACTCCATCAGCTGCATATTCTCCACGGCACAAGGTTCCCCTTCAGTCTTGTTCCAGACCCTTTGTTTTTGAGGTAGGCAACAGAACCAAGAGTGACCACTGCCCTTTAAGTCTTCTGCTTCAGTTCGGGGGCAACATTTTGCATAGTCCTACCCAGGATCCCCTTGAGGGATCTCAGCTCTGTGTAAGGAAAATCAAGTGGTCAAAAATCAAATCCTCACAGTTACACTCCAGTTTAGCCCAGTCTCTGGGTGGAAACTCAGCATCGTTGTCCCAGTATTTAAAGAAGGTTGCAAATTAGTCCCCCCCCAATCAACTTATTAGCATGCAAAATATAGCCTCCAAGTTATACAGCAAATTTTTGCTGCATAAAATGGAGGACTAGGAGCCCTCCAATAACATTATGCATCCTGAACAAGTAGGGTGCAGGAAAGGGGTAGGCTCATATACATCACTGCCTGACTGTTTACCAGCTTGACTCATCAGAGCTTTAAGGGCCCCACCAAGGCTCTGTTTGGAGCATTTATAGACCTAACTTCTGCCTTTGACTCAGTGGTTTAGAGAAGGAGCTGATTTATTTTAATGAACCTTTACGTGTTTTTAACACTATAGCCTGGTTTCTGCTGTTGTTTGTCCATGTTTTATTTGCATGTTTTATCAACGCACACAAGATAAGTTTATTGTCTTAGCCATAGGCCATAACATAACATATCAAAGTTGGATAGAAGAAATACATCAGACTATAAACTGATAATGTAAGCGATAAAAATATCACTATCTTACATTAAACAATATTTTATTTTTTTTATTTGCATGTTTTATCTGCTCAGTTGTTTTTTTATTTGCATGTTTTATCTGCTCAGTTGCGATGATCTTTGGCCACAGACAATAGAGTTTTGACTGACGGACTGGTAATTTACGTAGGAAAAATGAATCCAAGGACTTTTAATAATCACAGTCAGACCAATGAAGGGCATCAAGAACTCCGGTATCTGTATGTTTGTCAACTCGTTGAAATTTTCTGGCGGACCAGTGACCTCAATAGGAGAGAGCAAATTGGAGCTGAGATGTAGTTCAAGCTGTCCAGCAATCTGTGCGGGCAGGCTGCTCATCCGGGAATCGTTTGCTAAATAAAGCAACAGATGTTGCTGAATAGAATCATAAGACATTTTGTCCAGCCAGTCTATGGAGGTGGGATCCTCCAAAACACAGATTCCATGGAGGGATTAAGCTGCGTTACCCAGATTAGAATTTTCAGGTGCAAAGAAGGTGCCTAAAGGACAAACGTCCCCAGCTCTTTCTGGTTGTGGCAAGGAGGGGTGCAGCTGCCAAATGTGCAGAAAAAGAGCAGCCAAAGTGATCAAAGGTTTTTCCATACAAGGATAAGCTAAAGAATTTGAACAGCTTTTTCATACAGCAATCCTATCCATAATTACTCAGAAGTAAGTCCCGCTGTTTTCAGTGGTACTTACTGCCAGTCAAGGGTACATGTGGTGCACCCTTAATTTTAAAAAAAAGTTACTAAAGGGAAAAACATGATAGATGTTAATAAAGGTATAAATGCTGTGGAGGAAATGAGTTTGAGAATGTTTTCTTCCTCTTCCATAATACAAGAACTCAAGGTCACCTTGAAAAAACTGATAGCCAGCAGATTCAGGGCAGAAAACACTCATTTTTGTAGTGCAGGACTGATTTATGAAATGCACTTCGACAAGATACCGTACAAGCTATCAGCTTGTACGGGTTTGAAAGGAAATTTTCGGATTTGTCAAGGACAGGACTATGTCATATGAATGGAGCCTGCATGTTTAGAATTACTGTACCTCTGAATGCTAGGGAGCAATCAGTTGAGGAGGGCTGTTGTCCTCATCCCCTGATTGTGGGCTTCCTAGAGGCCATTGGTTGGCCACTGTGAGGAAAAGAATGTCAAACTAGATGAACAGTTGGTCTGATTGAGCAGGGCTTCCCTCTTGCTTTAATGCCAGAATCCAAATGAACCCACAAATGTCTATTCATGGACCTTCCAACATCTTGGGTGTTGGGGACACCATGTTTTCCCTTTTATATCTGCCCTTTAAGGGACATGGGTGTTCATTTCACGCTACTCTTCTTCTTCAGCTCTTCTTGTAGTTCCTGCCTTGGGATGCAATGTTGTGTCTTTGACTCTATGCAGTTTTCAGACTAGTCTCCAGGTCATGGCAGTAAAATAGGGTTCCAGCGGTTCCTGAACTCGAGAGCAGCTATGTGAGGCAGTGGAGAGTGCGTGGGCTGGATTTGGACTTTCAGGTTCCTATCTGGGTTTGTCTGCAAAACTGAATAGAAAATTGAGATTAAAAGTGAGAAATGAGGTTTTTGCGCCTGAAATCCCAGCAGCTTAAATAGGATATAGAGGGAACTTCCTGTGCTTGCTCAGACATTTGAGTTCTCAGAAAGGCTTGGCACTAAAAAACCATTCCTCCCACCATTTCAAGTTTGGAAATGGCAGGAACCCAGAGGTTTTTTACTCTGGCCATGTGCTGCTTTTCGCAAGGGGCCAAGGTAAAAATAGGTCAGGCAGATGAAGCAGTGAACCAGCAGCTAAGTCGACAGAGCGTGAGAGACCCTTCTCCAGAGCCCAGCACAGTCAGTTCAAGCTGCAGCCAAATCAGCATGGCCCACATGGGGGGCACTTCACAACAACTGTGAGGCTTCGTAGTTTGAGTCTTGGAATAGGAGAGTAGAATTTAGGGTTCAGATCCCCACACAGCCATGAGGCTCACTGGGTGAACTTGGATCAGTCTTTCTTTCTTTCAGCCTAATTTACCCCATAGGATTGTCGTGAGGGTGAAAGGAGAAGGGGAGAACCCTGTTCCCTGCCCTGAGTTTCTTGGGTGGGATAAAAATGTGATCAAAGTTGCATCTCCAAATGCTTCTTCTGACAATGACCACCACCACCCCCCCAAAAAAAAACCCCTGTATTATGCATAATGTAGTAGACTTCGAAGATAAACTGTTTAATTTGTACAGGTTGCAGAATGTAATTGCCTGGGTCCAGAATTTTATTGGAGAGGTAAGGGATTTGAACAGAGTATGGATGGATAGGGTTGCCAGCTCTGGCTTGGGAAATACCTGGAGATTTGGGGGGTGGAGCCTGAGACCCTCCAGGTCTTATGGAGGGGAGGGACTTCAGTGGGGTACAATGCCATAGAGTCCACCTTCCAAAGCAGGCATTTTCTCCAGGTGAATGGGTCTCTGTTGCCTGGAAATCGGCTGTAATCTGAAGAGATCTCCAGCTACCACCTGGAGGTTGTGCAAACAAATAACCAGAATAACCTTTTTTTAAAAAATATTTTTTTATTATTTTCTACACACTACAAACAAGACTAAGACTAAAAACAAACTACACTACATATAAGTATACAAGAACCGAGATATTGCAGTAAATTACTTAATATTGCTTCCTAATCTGGTAAAAGAAAAGTGGTTAATATATCAAGGCATATTATGGCTTTCACAGTTTAGCTGAATATCATAGATACTTATCACAAGTGGATACATAAGACAAACTCATACTCTCAAGGCTAAAATTAGATTTTCTTCTTTCTCTTCGCTTTTTATGATCAAAGTCTTAAATGACATTCCAGGGTTTTGGAGCCACTGCTCCTCTTTCTGCTTCGGAGTCCTCTTCCTCAGACTTGCTATCTGAATCTGAACTTTCCAGTCCATATATATTCTCTTGTAGCTCTGGTTCCTCCTCTGTGGATGTTTTCTCTCTCTTTTTTCTGTTGTTGTTCCAGAAATTTTTTTGCTTCTGCAATAGAGTCAATCTTTTCCTTCTTTTCTTTTTAGTTGAAGATCAAGCCCTCCGGTGTAATCCATCTGTACGGGGTAGCTTTTGCTTGTAGAAAAGCGGTTATAGTTTTATAGGTTTTCCTCTTCTTCCTAATCTTGTATGGTATATCTTTTAGGACTTTAATTTCTTTATCCTTGATTCTCAAGGTTGTCCTGTTGGTGGCCTTCAAAACCACGTCCCTGGTAGATCTTTTAGAGAATCTCACCAAAATCTCACCTGGCAGGTTCTTTTTCTTGAGAAATTCAGGATAGGTTCTGTAAACCATATCCATCTCGCTTTGCAATAACTCAGCTTGTGAACCCATCATTGGAGCCAACGCTTCACTTAATGGTTGTTTGAGATTCTCATCTTTTTGCTCTGGGGCACCTTGGAATCTTAAAAAAAACATTGATCTTTCCATTGCAGCCTTAAGATATTGTCTTTATCAGAGGATCTCTCTTTTCCTACCACATCCATGCTTTGTTTAAGCACTTAAGCACCATTAGAAGTAGGAAACCAGCCAGGGAAGCAGTGGAGCCCTTGGATGACCAAGGAGTTCTGAAAGAACTCAAATGTGAGTTCTCCTGGGTCTCCTGGCAAAAACATGTAATCTTTCCTTAGAATCTTCCTCCATTCCTGAGGACTGGAAGGTAGTGAATGTCACTCCCATCTTTAAAAAGGGTTCCAGAGGAGATCCGGGAAATTACAGGCCAGTCAGTGTGATGTCAATACCGGGTAAGTTGGTGGAAACTGCTATTAAGGAAAAAATTAGTAGGTACATTGATGAACAAAATCTCTTGAGGAAGATTCAGCATGGGTTCTGTAGGGGAAGATCTTGTCTCACTGACCTGTTAGTGTTCTTTGAGGGAGTGAACAAACATGTGGACAAGGGGGACCCGATAGATGTTGTTTACCTTGACTTCCAGAAAGCTTTTGATAAAGTTCCTCATCAAAGGCTCCTAAGTAAGTTCAATAGTCATGGGATAAAAGACCTTTTGTGGATCAAAAACTGGCTAATTAAAGGGAAACAAAGAGTGAGTAGAAATGGGCAATTTTCTCAGTGGAGGGAGGTAAGCAGTGGGGTACCGCAGGGATCAGTACTGGGTCTGATGCTTTTTAACTTGTTTATTAATGATTTGGAGTTGGGAGTAATCAGTGAAGTGGCTAAATTTGCAGATTACACGAAGTTGTTAAGGGTGGTGAGAACCAGGGAGGATTGTGAGGCACTCCAAAGGATGGGCGAGTGGGTATCAACGTGGCAAATGGGGTTCAGTGTGGCCAAGTGCAAAGTGATGCACACTGGAGCCAAAAATCCTAACTATATATACATGTTGATGGGGTCCGAACTGGCAGAGACTGACCAAGAGAGAGATCTTGGAGTCGTAGTACATAACTCAATGAAAATGTCTAGACAGTGTGCGACTGCAGTGAAAAAGGCCAGCGCTATGCTGGGGGTTATTAGGAAGGGAACTGAAAACAAATCAGCCAGTATCATAATGCCCCTGTATAAATCGGTGCAACCTCATTTGGAGTACTGTGTACAGTTCTGGTTGCCACACCTCAAAAAAGATATTATAGCATTGGAAAAAGTGCAGAAAAGAGCAGCTAGAATGATAAAAGGGTTGGAACACTTTCCCTATGAAGAAAGGTTGAAGTGTTTGGGGCTCTTTAGCTTGGAGAAACGACGGCTGAGGGGTGACATGATCGAAGTTTATAAGATTATGCATGGGATAGAGCAGGTCGAGAAAGAAGTACTTTTCTCTCTTTTTCAGAATACAAGAATTCGTGGGCACTTGATGAAATTGCTGAGCAGTCGGGTTAGAACAGATAAAAGGAAGTCCTTCTTCACCCAAAGAGTGATTAACACATGGAATTCACTGCCACAGGAAGTGGTGGTGGCTACAAGCATGGATGGCTTCAAGAGGGAATTAGATAAACATATGGAGCAGAGATCCATCAGTGGCTATTGGCCACAAGGGATAGATAGGAACTCTCAGTCTGGGGCAAGTGATGCTCTGTATTCTTGGTGCTTGGGGGGCAACAGTGGGAGGGCTTCTAGTGTCCTGGCCCCACTGCTGGACCTCCTGATGGCACCTAGCATTTTTGGGCACTGTGTGACGAGTGTTGGACTGGATTGGCCATTGGCCTGATACAACACTGGTTTCTCTTATGTTCTTATGTTCTTCTTATACAGTTCTACTTACAATTATAAACAATACACATAAATGGTTTTGCCACCATGCATAAATGACATCTATACCAGTTGAATAGTGACCTGATAGTCTTTGAAAGTACAAGTCTCTCTTTGGAATGATGCAGTCACTGGCTCATGATGCAGAGAAGAGTTTCCAATAGAAAACACATGGTGGACGGCATGAGCTCAAGTCTAGTGGTAGGTAGCGTGAACCAAAGGAGTGGCAACAGCACGCTTAAGTCACTTTGCCATTTCTTAGTGCTTCATCGGGCTGCTTTTCTTAGTGATGGAGCCCACACAGCTCTGGTAAGATTCCAAATAGCTAGGAGTCAAATGGCTAGACTTCATGAATCTTTGGTTCAAAACTGTAATAATTGTAAGTAGAACTGTATACGAAGATGGAAGTCTCGAGTGTGATTTGTACAGTGTGACAGATTATTCCGGTTATTTGTTTGCACAGCTTTATTTGCTGTATTTCCATTTTTGTGTGGTTGATCACCTGGAGGTTGGCAAGCCTAATGCATGGACCTAGTTGAATACTCACATTCTGTAGCTGGGGATTTAACCCCCAAAGAAGGTCCTTTGCCCAAAGCTGTTTTATTCATCCGGGGTAAGCTGGGATTTCCCACCCAAATTTTCCAGGATTCACATCTACCCAGAGAACCACTGGGCCATGCTCTCCCTCTCTTTGGTTTGTCTGAGAGATTTTCTGCCTTGCCTCTCTTCTAAAAATAGCTCTCAGGCAAAACACTGTATGTGGCACCTATCCTGGTAATGAAAGCCACTGTCTCTTCCGGGTGTGTGTGTTACGTGTACCTGGTATTTGACAGACCTTGCCAGAAGTTTTCCAGCTTTCCTTGGGATCTAAAATAACTTTTGTATCCAGATGTTTGATCTAATGTTTAATCTAGAAAGCATTCTAGGAGATGCTAGAAGTCTAGCCAAAATATCTTTCCCAACAACATTTTTAACAATGACGATATTGTCCAGTGACTCATTCATTCGAGAGAGGAGTTATTTAGAGAACCACAGCGACTGGAACTCGGCCCAGGGCACTGGTAATGCTATCTTGAAACTTATCGGGACGTTTTCAGTTATAGAATTCAAAGCATTGTTTGTGCTTTTTCCAAACTGTCAGAGAAGCTGTTTGAAAATACCACTTCTGGGAAACAAGGCTTTGCTTTATCCTTCCAGAAGGTTGTGTTATCCAGTGTGAGGGATGATCCTGTAATATAGCCTCCTACTGTAAAATAGTGGAGCCTCCATCAGAAATATCCTCCCCTTTGTTGCAAATACTTTTGGGCAGAATCTCTTCAGGCAGCTCAGATCTGCTGAGCACAAGCAGTGGATCGTGTGGGACAAATATTCCCAGACTGTACCTCTTCAGAAAGGGACTGCACAATTGAATGCTCCCCCATACACACACACCTCTCTCTGCACATAAACACCACCACCACCACCCCCCCGCAAACCCTGGCATAAAACCCTGGCATCAACAACAAGGTTTCAGTTTAGCCGTCTTCCTGATGGGCTAGTTTTCTGAGTGCGAGGTTTTCTGTTTCTCATTTTCATGAGGATTGTTCCAAACCCAGTCACGCATATCCCCCTCTGTAACAGTACAAGCCCCAAACGGTTTTCCCCCATGTCACTTGCTGTATATGCAGACCAGCCTTTAATCTGAAGCATACCTGCTCTTATAGCATGTGCCAGTGTGGTATTGTGTCGAGAGTCAACGCTCCCTTCTGAAGGATACGTATCTGAAGAAGGGAGTTTTGACTGTCGAAAGCTTATACCCTGAAAATCATGTTGGTCTCCAAATGCGACTGCATTTGAATCTCACTTTTCTACTGCAAACCAACATGGCTACCCTCTGAAATTACCGTCTTAGTTGTTGTTGGCCTCGCCTGTCTTGCCCTGGCCTTGGTGTATCTCAAAAAAACATTTCATGACTAGGAATGGTAAAATAAGAGAATCCCACCTCTGACACCTCACCAGCCCCGTTCTTCCTCTACAGCTTGACGACTTGTACTTAATTGCTATCTGCCACCGTCGGGGAATAAAATCACTGAGGGACCTCACTGCTGAGCATCTCCCTTTGCTGAAGAACATCTCAAAAGAAGGGACGGTGAGTATTATTGTCTGGTTAATCCAGATTCTTCCTCTGGCCTGTTTCTGAGCAATTTCTTTCCCCCTTTCTCTCCATCTTGCTTTCCTTTCTTTCTTTCTTATATTCTCGTACCACTTTTTTGACAAAAAACTGTCTCCCAGTCACAGAAATCAAAATCCGGTATACCCTTGGGGAAAGTTCTTTGGAGAGGAGGTTCCCAGCTGCTCTAGATGTAGGCATGATGGACAGGATCCTGTCTGCTTCTTGCCTGCCCACTCCCTGAGGGTCTCAGCAATGGCAATTGGATGGTGTGTGTGTGTGTAGGGGTGTTGTTCAGTTTGTTGCTGCAGAAAGTCTGAGGTCATTCTCTTATAAAACTGCCCATCCTTCACCTTCAGGAATATGCTGCTGTTTCTCAGTCGAAGAGCACATTCTGGATAAGAGAAGTGACTATCCCCACAAATATCTTCCTGGTGTCACTTCTGTTGGCTTTTTGGCACTAGGGAAAGATACGCCTTCCCAAGCTTTATGAACGCTCACACAATTCAAAATGCTGGCAAAGACTACAACCTTGAAGACTTTCTCTGTCAGAATGGAACTGTGAGACATGATTGGTGTCTCCAAACTCTGTGTATCCAGTCCATCTTTCCCAAATGGGGGAAGCCACAGATTAATCTCTGTGTGTCATTGTCAACAGCAGGGGTTGGAACTACTGCAGCAGAGAAGGGACAGAACCTCAGCCCCTGGGAGATGCCTTCATAGTCAGGTGAACGTGAAAACTGTTCTACATCTTCTCCCCTGTACGGTTAAGCTGAAGAGGGAACCAGTTGTATCCTTATCCACTCCCTTATGTCCTAGATTACCAAGATCTTCGTGGTAATTCAAGGAAAAACTCTGCACCTCTCCAAAATGCATGCTCTCTCTCAAGGTCACAGTCAGATCCTATGCCTGGGTATCTGCAACTTCGTATGGTGGTGTGGAAAGTTCTACAGATGTGAACCCTCCAATAACACTACAGGAGGGCCTCCTAAACAAGGGGAAATCCTCTACTTGACACTCTTATTATCAGAAATGGGAACACATCCATGTATTCTACGCAGGATAGGACTCCCTCACCTATCCCCTCACCTCTCACTTTGGTAATACATCCTTCACCTCTGTTCTCATGGATAAGGATACTTTTTCCTGAGAGTACACTTAGCTGCCATCTTAACTGCAAGACCACCCATGGAAGGATGTTCATTCTTTACTCAGCTTCTGGTCTAGACACTTAGAAGAGTGTTCTTTCTTGAATAGCTCATCCCCAGCTCCATCGTGATGCTTCCTCAGTTAATGAGAAAGCTGTTCAAACTGTTGGCCACCTGTTACCTTTGCTGACTGTCATGGAAAGAAGCCATCTTACCGGCAGTGTGCTTAGCCAGGAGGTCTTGCAAACTATGCACTTTTCAGTGTGACCTTCCTTACTCAGTTGCACATGAAGACAAAGCTGTTCTTGGATCTGGCGTTTCCTTCTTGCCTAATGTAGTGTTGAATTTTCATATCAACCATGATCTTGTTCTACCATTCTTTTTCCTAAACCATCCTCTGATGCAGAAAAGACTGGGCACTCTTTCAATTCTAGGAGAGCACTAACTCCTCAGAGTTCTGGTTTTGACCTTTAAGGCCCTTAGTGGTCCGGGATCTACCTATCTCCCAGTATGCCCCTGGAAGAGCATTACGCTCAGGAAATAAGAACTTCCTGGTGGTTCCCAGCCCGAGCAAAGTCCGGCTGTCCCCTGCCTGGTGGAACGCTCTACCGGAAGACATCCATGCCCTGTGGGAGTTGCTACCATTCTGCAGGGCACGTAAAGCAGAGATGTTCCGCCAGGCTTTTGGTTGAGGACGACGACAGGGGCAGCCTTTGGCACTCTTACATAATTCCCCATCCCTTGTAATCTTCCCTCCAGGTAAGCGGGGGAGTTGGAATTCTTTCCGCTATCTTATATACAGTATGTATGGTGCTTTTGTTTATCGGCAATTGTTGGACTATTTTAACTTAGTTTTAAATTGAGATGTACTTTGTTGTACGCTGCCCTGAGCCCGTTTCCAGGGAAGGGCGGCCTAGTAAATCCAATTTAATAAATAAATAAATAAATAAAAGCTCTGCTGCTCATGATCTGTGAGTCAATGAGCTTCTAAGGGGATAAAAGGAAAGGAAAGGAGAGCCCTAGCACCCTGCTTGGATGGGAGAGCTACTCTTAGGAGAAGTTTTTCCTTTGTGTCTGTTTGGGACCTAACGTGGCAGAGGGTTTCTTCCCAACCTCTTCCCCATTGGGTGTCAAGTACCAGAAGACTCTCTTATCAGTTGGCTCCCAAACCTCTCCGAGAGTCTGTATGTGCACATTCTGCAAGAACCACAGGTTTTAGCGAAGGAATTCCATAGAGCTCCATAGGCTGGCCTGCTGTCAACTTTCCACCTTTGTCAGACATGACACTCTGGATATCAGAGCACATAAAGATACCTCCTTTGGTAGAACCATGCTCAACAGTCTCTTTGCATGTCTGCACTTGTGCCCACCCTCAGATAGGTCAGCTTGCCAGTCTGTTCCTGTCTGTGTGATGCAAAGAGACCGCCATGAAGAAAATCAGGCTGCTTACCTGTATTCAGGTATTCTTTGAGTGGTCATTGGTGCAGTCATGCAACCCACCTGGTATCCCGGTAACGGGTGCCCTTTAACTCTTTGCAATGCTGTTTCAGATGAGCTAAGGAGAAAGTTGTGACACCTTCCCCTTGGTCTTGTCCTGGTTTGGCAGTCGGGGGATTTCATTCATGCCTAAAGACTTGGCACTAGAAAGTTTCAGCTTCAGGCTCTGCTCAGGCACCCAGCCCATTTGTGTAACTGCACATATGACCACTTGAAGAGCACTAGTTAGAGGTAAGCAAACTGTTTTTGTTGAACTGTTTTGATTGGCTGATGATACTGTCTGGGGAGTGCTGTCTTGGGAATTTGTGATTGAGAGAACAGGATTTTAAAAACACACATTTACAATAATAAGTACATTGCATGAAGCCAAAACGTCTAGGCTTGTGGTAGCCTCCCAGCCTCCCAAACGTTCTCCATTTCTCAAAAGCTACTCGCTTGTTTCCAGTGAGGTCTTGAGGAACTTTTCTGTGCCCGCTTCCAAGCCATTTGCTTTCCAACCGTTGTGGTTGTGGCTGGAAGAACTCAAATCTTCGCTTCATAATTTAGTGTGGAATTATTATTTTTTTGCCCAGTGGATTTGCTCAGCAGTGCAAATTTACAGCTTCTCTTGTCAAAAGTCCAGCACCTCTCTTCTCTTCTCCTGCCTCCTGTCACCAACACTTTGTCTTCCGGGGACAATTATTTCTCCCAGTGATGAACTGCCTGCAGCACTGACAAAATGAAATGTCTCTCTTGGGAGCAAATGTGGTGCAGAGCTTTTCAGAATCAAGTGGCACGGAGCCCAGCAGCTGGCACGCAAGTGGCATTTCTGGAGGAATCGGCTTAAAGGGCTACGCCGACTATGGTCCCGCGCAAGTCCCCATTGACACCGGTGGGATTTATTTTCAGGTGAACATGATTAGACTACGCAGCTCAAGTTTGCCCAGCCGACTGGCTGTATGCCTTTCAACCCGAGACAGCTGCTGTTCTCAGGCCATTCTGCATGCCAGGAAATCAATGCCATGACCTGAACTGCTTCAGATATCGCAAGTCAGTGGTTCCCGTGGCTGATTTAAGTCGCATGTTATTAATATGATCTGCACGTTATATTCACGGAATAGCGGGTGCCCTGTGGCAGCTGGTCGCATTGGGCTGGATCCAGATTTAATCTGCAGTTTCCACCGATCCCCTCTTCCTGCTGTAGACGTCCTCATGTCATTCCTCAGGGTTCCCTGTCCTCCAGGAGTCCCATTTCGTGGAACTCCACGGGCTGCAGTGGGAGGGAGGGGCCAGCAAAGTTCCATTCTGCCCCTGGAAAAATTGGTCAGGACTGAATCCATTGTATTGTTCTGAAACTGGCAGCTTCAATTGTTGGTGGCCCTTAGAGTGTTTGAACACCCCAAACAAGGGCTATACCTAAGTACCAGTGAATTCCCAGGAATTCACCAACTAGACACTTGACCAGGCAGTTAAGCCTCACTAATGTCAAGGTTTTGGTATTGACCTTTAAGGTCTTGAGCAGTATGGGGTCAATGTACCTGCGGGACTGCCTTCTCCGCTATGTCCCCAGGAGAGCCTTGTGCTCCACTGATAACAACTTGCTGGTGATCCCTGGCCCTAGAAATGTCCGGCTGTCCTTGACCAGGGCCAGGGCCTTTTCAGTCCTGGCCCCAACCTGGTGGAACTCTCTGCCGAATGACACCAGGGCCCTGCGGGACCTTGTGCAATTCCACAGGGCCTGTAAGGCAGAGATGTTCCACCAGGCTTCTGGCTGAGGGCAGCAATGGTTGGTGGCACTGTCTGGCACTCTTTCACTCTCCCCCCTATATATTTTGTTTTAAGTTTCCCTCTCCGCCTCCCACTAAATGGCTGGGCAGTCCAGAATGGGAACAGAAAATTGTAAGTCACCATCTTGGATCTTTCATTCTGGTTTTATCTCTTATCACACTGTATATGGATATTTTTTAAATTTGTATCTTTTTTGGTGGCATTTTGCCATTTGTACATCACCCAGAGCCCGGCGTAAGCTGGGATAGGGTGATTAATAAATCAGATAAATAATAATAATGCTAACGGGACAAAGGTTTGGAGAATTTTTTCTGCATTGCTTCCACAAGGCATCTTCTGTAGTTGTGTTTAAGAGATTCTCAACTGCATTTCACACCCAGATGCGTTATGTTCTAATATTCACTGGTCCCCTTCTGTTCCTGGGAGGAAACGTGTTCTGCCGCGTAGGGTTCTCTTCATTCCGTAAATCTGGTTCCAGCAGACAAAGCCGTATGTAGGCAGCCTTCACTGAAAAACAGCATGTTTTTATTTATTATTTGTTATGTATAATTTGTTATTTCTCTTTTTCTTTTCTGTGTGATAAGATCCTGTCCTGTTATATTTTTTGGCGCCGCCTTTTCAACCCCGATGGGGAGCCGCGTCAGTCTGTAGCAGCAAAATAAAAAGGAGTCCAGTGGCGCCTCAGGGATTAACAGAATTTATTCCCTCATAAGCTTTTGTGAGCCAGAACTCACTTCATCAGACAGGTGTAGCATTAAGTAGAAATGTGTTTGCCTAGTGGGACATGCCAATGCAGCTGAAAGAGTGAGTTCACCCTGGAATAAATTCTGCTAGTCTCTGATCTGCCTCTCGACTCTTGTTTTATTTTGCCTCTTAAACTACGGCAGATAAAACCTCAGAGCCGTCAATGACATTATTATAGCCAGGGGGACACTCCCCCCCCCCCAAGTAACTGAGCAGTTGCTCAGTTGAGTGGACTCCTTGCACAAGCACAGTCAACTCAAAAGCAAAGTTGCAGAGATTGCACCTTCCTTCCTGGGACCTGGTTATCAGAGGAGGATCCCCCTGTACACACCCTTCTTTGTTCTGATGGTGAGGGGGAAGCAGAAGAGAGTTGCTGGCGGCCTGATGATTAACAAGGGCATGCTGGGAGTTGTAGTACTCTGCCAGAATGGCAAGGCGGTCCAGTGTCCGACTGGCGAACTTCCATTCAATCGTAGGACACAAGTCTATTCTAGAACAATCACAAACTTAGTTAAATTCTTGGTTGTTAATATTTCCCCCCCAAAACTACAGGTATAGTTTACATGTATCAAGCCTGGAGGATCCCTGGGATCCAGAGATGTGGCCAGCCCCTACTGAAGGTGCAACAGCCTTCCTGCCACCATCCTTCCTTTCGTCTTTTGCGTTTCAGGCATACGCAGCCCAATCCCCTTCACATTCTGTTCCACTGATTTCAGTGAGACTTGCTCCTAAGAGCACATAGGACTATAGCTTCAAAGCAGGCCAAGATATCTTGGCTGTTCCTTTTTTCATCACTATTGGTTTGTTGTAGACCATCTTCATCATTCCCTGGGAACTGGATGCTTCCGTTCATACCACTGACATGTGGATTTTTCTTAATTTCAGTTCTCTTCGAAGACAAAGGGTTTTGCTTTTTTGTTGCTTCACAGTGCTATTATTTTGAACAGGGACAAACAGGGCAAATGCAGTGTCGTCGAGCTAGGAAGTTCGCATCCTCAGTCAGCAGTGAAACTCACTGGGTGACTTTGGGCCCAGCACCCTGTCTCAGCCTAACCTATTTTACATGGTTGTTGTGAGCATTAAAAATGGTGGCAGGAGAGCCATATATGCCAACTTGAGCTGCCTGAAGGAAGGATAGGTCACGGCAGAATGGCAGGGAGGAGGCACAGCAGAGCATCTTCTTGACATGCTAAATGTCCAAGTTTCAATCGCTGGCCAATAGGATCAGGTAGCTGGGGATGTGAAAGTCCTCTGCTTGAAACCCCGGAGAGCTGCTGCCAGTCAGAGGAGATAATTCTGACCTCGAGAGACCAGAGGTCTGACTTGGTATAAGGAAGCTTCATGTGTTCTTGGAAAATAGTCGCCCGTTTCCTCTGAACTCTCAGGCTATTTCTGGACTCTTCAGCTGGGACTGAGATCTTCAGCTGGAGCCAAATGCATGCCTTCGCCCGTTCCTCCCAGAAACAGAGATGTAATTCTCAGAACTTATTTTTGGCATGTGTAGCTTTAGGTCTCTCTTCTGTGCCTTTCCAAGGCTGTAACAGACTGCTCCTAACTCAGTCACTGACACTTCAGACTGAGCCTGTTCAGGCTGATTTCTGGCTGTATTCAGGCTGGTGCCATGCCATGCCATGGCTTCATGGGAAGACATTTTTATCTGGTCAACCATTGATGGGTGCTTGACATCTTTCTGGGCCGCCCCATAGCCAGTTTGGTGTAGTGGTTAAGCGTGAGGATTCTAATCTGGGTTTGGTCCCCCACTCCCCCACTTGCACCTGCTGGATGACCTTGGGCAAGCCATAGCTCTGTACCAGCTGTTCTCTAAGGGACAGTTGTCTCAGAGCTCTCTCAGCCCCACCTACCTCACAGGGTGTCTGTTGTGGGGAGGGGAAGGGAAAGGAGTTTGTAAGCCGCTCTGAGACTCCAAGTGAAGGGTGTGGGGTATAAATCCAATCTCTTCTTCTTGTTCTTTCTTTTGCCACTTCCGCAGAAAATTCTGTCAAAGTGTTCAGGGTGTCCCCCAACCTCTTCTTTTGCAACTTCTGCAGAAATCTCTGTTGAAACGTTCAGGGTACCCACCCTAAGCAGTTCAGAATCTGATGGCATCATTTCCAAGAGCCCTGGTGTCCAAAGGGCCCTGTCGAGGCCTATGCTTCTGTTGACAGCTTCAGTTACCCTCACTGGCAATGGCAGCTGGTGAGCTGCCCAAGCAACAAAGTTGGAAGGGAAAACGGTAGGAGCCAAGAGAGTTCCTCATTGATGGAAGCCTACCACAAATGGTGCCCTTTCTACGCACGCTCCCCACTGCCACCACGTCAGTCCAAAAAGAACCAGAGCTGAAAGCAACGTGTGATGCGATGGTTCTCTCCCATTTTGTATTGCAGATATAGGCTGAAGGTCTAGTTTGGTGTAGTGGTTAAGTGCGCAGACTCTAATCTGGGAGAACAGGGTTTGATTCCCCACTCCTCCACTTGCAGCTGCTGGATGGCCTTGGGCAAGCCATAGCTCTGTCAGAGCTGTTCTCTCAAGGATAGTTCTGGAAAGAGCTCGCTCAACCCCAGCTACTTCACAGGGTGTCTGTTGTGGGGAGGGGAAGGGAAAGGAGTTTGTAAGCCTCTCTGACCAGTAGTGAAGGGCGGGGTAGTGAAGGGTGGGGTATAAATCTAATCTCCTCCTCCTCATTCTAGCTTCTCTTGCCTATGCTGTTTCCTTCACATACAAAATTAGTGAGGAAGAATGTCCTGGATTTTCTCCCACTCCCCCAGCAGGTTTTATGAGTGGAGGGAACACTGTGTATATGTGTGTGTGTGTGTGGAAAGAATTCAGACAAGCAGTTGTCTCCCCCCCCCCCCCCCCCAAGTGGAACAGTGATGCCCAGCAGCTCACACGGGCTGTCCGCTCAGAGTTTAGCTCTAAGGCAACTGTTAATTCCAGCAAATGAGAACTGGTTTTTGACATCTCTTATAGTGAGGTGATAGCCCTTGAAGTCCCTCCAAGCTGAAGTGTGTGTGTGTGTGTGTCTGTGTGCACATGTTGACAATTGAAAGGGTGAGGTCACGAAGAGCTCTTTGCCCATCTCATCATTTCTCTCGAGATAAGTGATTACATTAATCAGTTGCAGGCTGGCTGTCTCCAGATGGAGTTCAGAGTTCCCACAGGAAAACCTCAGCCCACAAATCCCCCAAGAGTCGCTGGAAGAGCATGCTTGGCCTGGCTCGTGGTGTAGACCGCAAGAGGTGCCTCAGGATAGCGACTCTGAAAGAACCCCTAAAGCTCAGTTCTGGGGGTGGGAGCGTCACGCGTTGTGCGTTGCCCAGATGTGAGCCACCATTAAAAATGGAGTGGAAAGTTGAGGCTGATGTGCACTAGAAGTTGAGGGGCACTCCCTGGAGGGGACATCGGGCAGAGGCCTGTTGCTGTCCTCTATCTGGTCAGGAGGCAACGACTGACCTCCAGGTCAAATTGAATATAGCAAGAGGAGGAACAGGAAGAGGTTGGCTGTGTGTTGTCATCAGACCACAGTGAATACCCATCCAGATACCAGCTCAAGTTTGGGAGCTGGCCCACTGTGGCATAAGGATTAGGGTCAACATCCGGAAAATCATCTAGTAGCCGAGGACAAGGGAGAGTAGGGCCAAGGGGGCTGGGGATGAAATAAGTAAGGCAGTCCAGAGTTTCTCGCTGGGGGTTGCAATCAGATGGTTCAGGACTGCGCCTTAGCCAACTGAAGGTGTTTATCCAGAGCTCCCAACCTTTGATTTGTCTCCTGATGCATAGTTCTAGTCTCTGCTCAGATTCTCAGAAATCTTTTATGGAGTCTGGAGGTTCTTATGATAAGTATGTTTGCTCACCGGACTTGATTTGTATAGGCTGGTTTTTAATGTGAGAAAAAAAAGGTGGGGGGGGGACTCAACCCAAAATATGGCTGTGATCTAAGAGGGTCAAGCTAACAAAATAAGTTGTTATAAAAATACAAATATTTATTATGGTGTACATATTGATAAAAGATCAAATAGGTTAAGAGAAATGGTCCAAGTATCAGACTCCTAAAACTTTTGACACACAGAGCTGTTAGTTTTACATATACAATTGATGGGTATATTTTATGATCAGTAGACCATACGCGTTTCGGCCCCTTAGGGCCTTCCTCAGTGTCAATATTACTATTGTAAGACAACACACATCCAGAAATAAATGTGTCTGGATGTGTGTCTCTTCCATCAAAGGTAGTAATCAAGTTTGGATATTTGTTACCAGAACAGTTTGGAGAGCATGCGCAGCTACCATGAGAGATTATCCGTGGCCCACTGTGCAAACTTTTAGCAACTGCACATCACATGAGAAAGCAACACCTAGCTCTAAAGAAAATCTTTTTTCATGTATTTATACAATAATAAATATTTGTATTTTTATAATGTGTTTTAATGGTTGTATAATGGTTTTTAATGTGTACATTGCATGGTATGTCTGAACATGGAACAATTTGCAGATTTGTACCAGTGAGTTAGATTAGCGAATTGGTTTAGTGCAAAGTTTTGCTGAGTGACTGCTCATCCCAGGGGGTGCTTCCTCCCTCTTCCTCCCCCCCTTTTTTTTTGTAAATCTTGAGTATGCAAGAAGCTCTCCTGTTCCACCCCCCCATCCCCTTCCTGCCCTCACTCCTTCCTTTGATCTTCTTCTGGCGGCACTCTTTGTGTTGTGACCCTGGGCTGTAAAGGCTAAGAGCCAGCTGAACAAGGGAAAGGCACCTGTCTCCATGAATGCTGACACACATCTACACTACAAGCACAAACCTGTTTTAAACCGCTGAGGCTGTCATGCCCCCCCCCAAACCCTGAGAATTGTAACTTGGGGAGGATATTGAAACTGTTAGAGAGTTCTCATCCTATCTAGGGTTCCCTGAGGCTCTGCAGCAAAGATACAACCTGTGTTGTGCATATAGGGAAGGGAGAAAGAAAAGAGCTGAGTAATGTCACCTAAAATAATGTAACTGTCATTTGAGTATCGGACTGCAGCTAGGGTAAAGTAAAAGGTAAAGGATTCCCTTGCTCGAAAGCCAGTCGAACCCGATGCTAGGGGGCGGTGCTCATCTCCGTTTCCAAGCTGAAGAGCCAGCGCTGCCTGAAGACATTTCCGTGGTCATGTGGCCAGCATGACTAAATGCCGCATGGAACACTGTTACCTTCCCACCAAAGCGGTACCTATTTATCTACTTGCAATTTCTTGCTTTCAAACAGCTAGGGTAGCCCAGGTTCATTTCCTCACTAGGGGTGTGCAATTTTTTTTTCAATCTGGTATTTTTAAATTTGGGTCTATTGGAACCCACCCACCCCCAATTTTGATATTTCTAGAAAATCCGGAATTCCAGTATCGGGATCCGGGATTTTTCAGAAATCCTGATTTTTTTTCTGGGTCCAATAGACCCAAGGAGAAAAATACTGTCTGGGTTTAAACCAACAAAAAATCCCAACCCCAATCTTGGGGCTGGCTTGGCTTCTCCTGCAGCCTGGTTTAAACTGGGCTTCAGGAGAAGCCATCTCAGCCAGGATCTGCATGCCATCCAGTTAGAAGAAATTCAGCAGTCCGGAAACACTTGACCAGCCTGCAGCACCAAGAGTTGAAAGCAGTCAGTACCAAACAATGAGGATTTGGGGCACCCCTGGGTCAGGAGCCGTAGGCTGCGCTCCAGAACAGGCCAATACCATTGCCCACTTCTTTTGAACCATGTTGCTCCTTAGTCTGTGGCTCAGCAGAGTCAGGGCATAAGAACACTAAGCGCTGCGAGGGACTGTGTCTTCAATATGGGCACATGCGAAGGTGGAGCCTCTTCCTGCTTTTGACTTGTAATATAAGCATAAGCTTATGGAGGGTTTGCACAGTCAGCCTCCGGTGATGTAAAGCACTGAGTGTACTCCTTTTTGTTTTTTTTAACCAGGAGGCCATAGTGAAGCGCTTTGGGGCTGCTGGGGCCCAGTTGCGGGTCTATCTGCATTACCAGCCATCTTACTATCACCTCCACGTGCATTTCACTGCCCTGAGCTATGATGCACCCGGGACCTCTGTGGAGCGAGCCCACCTCCTTTCCGACGTGATCGATAACCTGAAACTCGACTCCGGCTACTATCGGAAGCGCACCCTGACCTTTGCCCTCCGAGCTGATGAACCCCTGCTGAAGAAATTCCAGGAAGCTGGTCGAGTCTGAACGCTTCGCTGAGGACTGCTGGATGAAGTGTTATCAACATTTCCTAGGGGTCATTTTATATATTGTCTTTTAAGATATTTTCTTTACGGTTTTGTAAGGCTCCAGTTGCATTTCCCATCTGTTATGGTTGTATCGTTTTTCTATTAATAAATGGCTGTGTCCAGCTGCCTCATTCATTTGGGCTTTCTTTTTCTCCCTTTTCCCTCCCTCCCTCATTTATTTATTATTTAATTCATTTGTACCCCACCTTTGTCTCCAGTGGAGACCCAAAGCAGCTTACACCATTTGGTCTGGTGGTTAAGAGCGGTGGCTTCTAATCTGGAGAGCCAGGTTTGATTCCCCACTCCTCCACATGCAGCCAGCTGGGTGACCTTGGGTGAGTCACAGTTCTCTCAAAGCTATTCTCTCGAGAGCAGTTCTCTCATTCAGCCCCACCTACCTCACAGGGTGTCTGTTGTGGGGAGAGGAAGGGAAGGAGATTGTAAGTTGCTCTGAGGCTCCGAGTGAAGGGCAGGGTATAAATCCTCCTCCTCCTCCTCTCCTTTTTATCCACCTATCAACCCTGAGAGGTAAGCTAGGCGGAGAGAGTGTGACTGGCTCAAGGTCACCCAGCGAGCTTCCCTGGCACAAGTGGGGATTCAAACCCGGGTCTCCCAGATACCACACCACACTTCCTCTCTTCTGGGGAGAGCCTGTTTTGATATCACTGACATGTTCAGCTGAACTGCTAGATATGACTCTCAAAGACCTTAGAGACCAACGAGATTTGGGGGGGGGGGCATAAGCTCTTGAGAGTCAAAGCCCCCTTCCTCAGACCAACACAGCTGCCCTCTGAAATGATATTCAGTTGAAGAATCTCTAAAAATCGAGCTGAACCTCAGCCTGAGAACTTAGAGAACTGCAGCCAGTCAGGGTACAGAATCCTGGTCTAGACAGAATATGACTCATGCCGATGGATGAATGTCAGGAGTGTTTTGAAATTCAGAGTATTAAGTCCAGAGCGGCCTCTGTGACCACCCAGCACTTTCCTTTAGAAGTGGCTTGCCAGAAGGTGCAAACTGCAGACACCGACCACATCTGTTTCCATGCTGGAGCTCCCGAAAGTTCTACATTCCTTAAGATTGATTAAAAGGATAGCAGAGACTCTCAATCAAATACTCCTTAACTCAGATACATATATGAAAACCAGTCCCTCCCCATCCCTACTTCCTCATCTCTCCTCCTTTGCTGGCCAACAACTCCTGGCATCTGCATTTCCAGTCTTCTCCCTTCCTGTTGTCATGATTAACATCGTTAGGTTTTACCAGACTCCTTGGTCTCTCTGCTCTTCCCTTTGCTTCTTGCTCTCTTCTTTCAGTCCACCACTTGTTCTGTCTTTCTTCAGCCACGTTATCTCTTGCCCTCCCTCCACCCCACTTCCCAGCCGTCTTATGTCCTTAGCATTCCAGCCTCTGGTACTGGCCTTCCTATTAACACCATGAGGCCCCTTCTGTGACTTGGCCCATGTACATTTTTCTCCCACCCAAGCTGACCTTTCACTTCCTGCAGAGAAACTGCACTGTGCATCAACGTTCTTTTTACCTCGTACAATTGGAATGGTCCATGATGTCACAGCAGCTCAGCCAATGGATCAGCGGTAATCAATAGGCAGTCAATATTTTTTTTTTAAAAAAAACAAAACCTATTTTTGTCAAGAAGATGTGAATTAAAATGCTGTGAAGTGGATGGGGCTTAAAAGCAACTGTTTCAAATACAGATGCTCAGAAATCTAATACATGTGCTCAAAAGCAGATGGCACAAAACAGCCCTCAGTGGCTTTCCTGCTAATTAATCTCATTGCTTGGAGGAGGCTCTGACCATTAAATTCAGCCACTGCTGTTGTTCCTTCTACCGGAGCCTTTTTAAAAATGATGCAACCATTCTCTCTACTACTTATCACTCGTATCCCAGATATGACAGATTTTAGAAATCGTGTGGGGGATTAAAAAAACAACACTTTCCAGTATGTTGCGACTCCCCAGCTTGAATGATGATGATGATTCTTTGCTAACATCTCTCTTTTAAAAGACCTTAAAAATAATGACTGAACGCAATAGTGCTGCTGGCTGACCTTTATTTTAAGGTGTTCTTCCCATTTAGGAAGTTCTCATCAATAAGGAGCAAAGCTTTCTCGGCGATAGCCCCCTGTTCTTGGGCATCTTGCTCCAAGAGGCCTGTTTGTGTTTCTCTAAATAATAAGTTCAGAAGGATAGCTTTAGTTGTCTGCAGTAGCCAAGCAAAAGAGAAGTCAAATGGCACCTTTTAAAAAGACTAACCAAGTTTATACTAGCATAAGCTGTTGCAAGTTGGCGCTCACTTCACCAGAGGTACGCAGTGCTATGTGCAACGAATGAAGAAAGCACGGATTTATCTTATTTGATGCTGGAATAAGCCCTGACCTGGATAGCCTAAGGCAGGGGTGTCAGACATAAGGCCTGGGGGCAGGAACCGGTCTGTCCAGGGCTGTTATGTGACCTGCAAACAACTAGTGCATGGGAGGGAACAGGAGACTGCTTGGGGGGAGCTGCTCCAATTCTGGCTTCAGCATGGATGAATGACCTCGTCTGCAGCAGTCAAGCAGTGTGGGAGCATCTGCCCGGTGCTGCACCACTGGCTCTCCAGTCCGCCTGTCTGGGTTTTCCTTTGCACCCCGCGCCCAGTCAGTGTTCCCTCTAAACTGAGTTCGTGTGAGCTAGCCCACAGTTTTTTAGCCTCTGGCTTAACACATTTTTGTCTTCGCTCAGGAAGGATGGCTCCAGAGCAAACTAATCTATGCAGTAGCCAAATCGCTCACTCACAACTTTAATGCCTGAAGCTCACGAAGTAGAATTTTTGCTCACAAGACTCCACATCTTAGAGGGAACATTGCTCCCAGCCCACGGGACCTCGCAGTGAGGATACAACAACCTAGAGCTTACCAGCTGCTGTCCTTTATGCAGTTTATATCTCCAGTACCCGGCATTATGTTTTATGGCACGCATGGCCCGGACCGACAAAGTGACCTTTATGTCAGATCCGGCTCTCGTAACAAATGAGTTTTACACCTCTGGACTAGGGTAGCTCCACCTTGTCAGATCTCGGAAACTAAGCAGGTTCAGCCTTGGGTAGGATTTGGATGGGAGACCACCAAGGAAGTCCAGGGTTGTGATGCAGAGGAAGGCAATGGCAAACCAGCTCTGAAAGCCTCCTGTCTTCAAACCCCACAGGGTTGTCATAAGTCGGCTGTGGCTTGATGGCAACCCCCCCCCCCCCAAAAAAACTGGACTAAACATAGCCTTTAAAAAGTTACCCAATGATTGCTCTTTTATTTCAGTCTTCATGTCAGACTCTATTCAAGAGGACCCGATAAAGGAACTGATGACCGCCCCCCCCTTTGGTAACGGGCTTATTTAGGTAGATGATTTCTTAAATTGGATGTTTTGAAATGTTTCTATTTGTTTTATTTGACATTTATGTATATGTAAGCTATGTTATGAGACAAGCTGGCCTGTCTTGAGCAGTGAGTGAGTTCAGAATTTGAAATTAATAAGTTTTCTGCATGGAGCAATGGAGTCCACCATCACTGCACCCATTCGAGATTAGACAAATTCACAGAGGACAGGTCCATTAGTGAGCTGTTAGACGCGGCAACTAAATAGAACCTCCATGTAAGCCTCTGAATATTGGTGCCAGGGTTTTGTGTATGGCCCTCCTGAAAGGATGCAGTGAAGGCCTAATTCCAAAGCAGCCCAGTTATCTTGGCCGTATCAGCTTGAACCTCATGAGCAGAAGGAGAACCATTCCATTTGCAGACATCTGTTACGATGCGAAAAGCTGGGGTCTGCGGTAGGCATCGTTAAAATTATTTCTTTGCAGAAATGTGAACACGCAAGTCCAACCTTTGAGCATTAGCCTGAATCTCTCTGTCTCTCCTGCCCTAATCCATGCCTTTTCTCTCTCTCATCTTGTTCAAAAGTTTCCCCCCTTAATGTATGATGTTCTTTTCCTTCTGGGCAATCTTATCTGAAATTCCATAGCAACGTCCTTGGCTCTCTGAAGAACAAAACTATCCAGTCATAACAGAAGTTCTGGTCAACTGCAAAGAATGAAAATAAAATAACGCAAAAGTCACAGTCTGCCTCCCAAGGTGGGAGCAATCACATCCCAAGGTCAACAGGAATCACTGTGTTACAGTTAAAGGCCGGCAAACCCCCAGCCGGAAAGGAGGGGCTCTGGCCTCTGTGTCCTCCTTGTTGGTCTTCCAGAAGCCTCAGGTGGGCTACTGAGTGCAACAGTGCTGTACTAAATGGGCCATTATTCTAGGGATGCCAACTCTGGGTTGGGAATTTCCTGGAGATTTGGGGGTGGAGCGTAGGGAGGGCGGGGCTTAGGGAAAGGAGTGACTTCAGCAGGTATGATGCCATAGAGATCATCCTCCAAAGCTGCCTTTTTCTCTGGGGGAACTGATCTCTGTCACCTGGAGAACAGTTGTAATTCTGGGAGATCTCCAGGCTTCACCTGGAATAGGGTTGCTAGGTCCCCCCAGGCCACCAGTGGGGGGTGGAGGGGTAAGGTAAGGTTGTCAGACCCAGGCTGGGGAACTGGCGATTTGGGGGTGGAGTCTGGGGAGGACAGTGTCCTCAGTGACGAGTACAATGCCATTGAGTCCACCCTCCAAAGCGTCCGTTTTCTGCAGGGGAACTGATCTCTGCAGTCTGGAGATGAGCTGTGGCTCTGGGGTCCCTGTAATTCCCCAGGTCCCACATGGAGGGCAACTGGCAGCCGTATATATACACATCAGTGTGATAAGTCAATAAATGATTAGTTGAAAGACAAGCAAAACAGAAAGGTGAGAAGTTTCGGCATCAACCAGGGATTGTCCTACGGAATGGAAGGTTCACTGCAAGAGACTGAAGTCTGGTCTACGCGGGCAGCAGAAAGAAGTGAGTGGACCGAACCCGTCAGACTGCAGGTGGGAGGGATGTTATTTTGTATTGCCCACCCACTGGATTAGAGAAATACTCCATGTAAAGAAATACGTGCATCAGAGAAAGTAGCTTCAAGTCTGGCCTTTGCTCTGCTGGACTTTTACATGAATGGAGGGTTATGTTTTTCTTTGTTTGATTCATTCATATATACACACATTGAAGCTGCCTTATACTGAATCAGACCATCAAAGTCAGTACTGTCCACTCAGACTGCAGCAGCTTTCCAGGGTCTCAGGCAGAGATCTTCCACATCACCTATTGCTTGGACCTTTTTACTAGAGATGCCGGGGATTGAACCTGCAACCTTCTGCATGCCAAGCAGAGGCTCTATCACTGAGCCACAACCTCTCCTTCAAAAGAGGTACCCCCCTTCACCATTACTCTGTAGAAGCACAGCCCGTACTGTCAGCTCTTTCTACTGCATGTGCAAAGCAAGCCTAACTTCCCTTCTCTGGCAAGCTTAGTTGAGCAAGAATTTAAACCTGGATCCACATTCCAACCCAGCACCTGAGCAAGCCGGTTTTCACTCTTTGTGTTGAAACATGTGTCTTGAATTATGCCCCAAAGACACTTATTTACTAGATTTCAGCTGTGTGGCCTATAAACTATAGATGCTGATGGAGATGAGTCCATCAGTATCCATCTGTCCCTTCCTAATAAGGACCTCTTTTTGGGGGTTACTGCCTGTTGCCAGGGGAAGAATAACCACAATGTGTAGTGGCAAGAGCAAAAAAGAGAGACGAAAAACCAAGAGCTGAGCATCTGGTGCTTGGGATTTGGAAGGAACACTGCTGAGTCTGTGTAATCTAGACCAGTCATTCCCAGAATGTGTGCCATGAGAAACTGATGTATTAAATCATTTAAAGGTTCCAGTGAGCTCCAGGCTTTGTTTGAAAAAGCTTGACTTTCTGTGTGATCAGCAGTTCTGGACTTGCTGCCTTTAACCAGCCTCTGAAATGCCCATGTTGCAATGCATTATTTGTCTGCAGAAGAGGATGCCTGTTGCTGCTCTGACTGAGTCACTGTTCTAGATCAGAAGGCACGTTTGGAACGGTGACTCCCAATGGGAATTGGGGTGTGTGTGTATTCCTCTGAGAACAGCTAATTCTTTGCACTTTAAACCTGTTCTTGTTTAAGGGTGAAAGGTGCCCCTGATTCTAATTCAGGTAAAAGTGTGGTTAAGAGGTGAGGAGATAACTGAAGCAGACTGCTGCAGACCCTTATTAGCACTGCCTCCATCAATGGTGTGTAGGGTATGAAACTTTTAAGGAGCAGGTGTGGTTTTTTAGAAAGAAAAAAAAAGGATTTCATGCTAAATGGATTGAACAGATGTGCAAACCTCAGGATTTCCAGGTAATAAAATATGCAGGACTTTTAAAATAGCGGGATTTACTAAAATAATCACTCACTCATGCACACACACACACTCAGAGTGAGTCAAATTATATCTAAAATGGGGCAAAGCACGTTGGATGGGGGATGAGGCCAACCTTCTAACTCTTCCTAGAATTCCCAGTTTGTGACTTAAGTTGGCCGTCAGACAAGACCTAACTTGGAGGCTGCCTTCTGAACATCTGTTTCCTCCATACAGTCCCGGTGCTGGGCTGTTACAACAGAATTGGGAAAGAGACGTGTAACCTGATCCTCTGTGTGTTCACTCAGAAGTCAGTCCTAGGGACTTCAGTCAGACTTCCCCTCCTGTCAAACAGCACAGCGGCTGCAGCTTTTAAAAACAACCAATCCATTTTGGTGGCAACAGAACCTGAGATGGCACTATGCCACGTGAAGAGCTCAAAACGAGTGAGTGGTGGGTAAACAGGTCCATCAGCCTGATCCTAGACCATCTTTACTCAGCCCTAACAACTTGGTGGCCTTTTAAGCAAATATTGATCAACGGTTGTCTAATAAGTGTTGGAAATGTAAACAAAAAGAAGGCTCTTTCTATCACATGTGGTGGACTTGTGATAAAGCTAAAGCCTTTTGGTGTATGATTCATGCTGAAATGGAAAATTTTTTGAAATGTACTCTTAAAAAACTGCCTGAAATGCTACTGCTGGGTCTTAAGTTAGAGGATGTAAATGTAAACAAAAGGGTACTGATATGGTATATGGTGACTACAGTGAGGATGGTTTACGCCCAGAATTGGAAATGTGAAAGAACTCCTGACCTATGGGAATGGTTGAGAAAATTGCTATTTATGGCAGAAATGGACAAATGGACAAGAAAATTGAATAATCAAGACTCAGAGATGTTTTTAGAAGAATGTTTAAAATAAGATTAAGAAAAGAAGAAATAGTTCTTTTTAAGGGAAATATATTGAACGTTTGGTGTGATAAGAATGGAAGCCAGATTACATATAACCAATACTTAGATAATATTTCTAAATGTTTTAAAAAAATTTATAACTAAATATGTTACCTGTAAGAGATAATACTTCTAAATCTTTATAATTGTTGTTATATATATAATGGTGTAGGTGAGGTGTAAAGTCATAAAAAGTTTGAATTGTAATCGGAATACATAGTTATATAAAAAAATAGAATAGTGCTGATAATACTCTGAAGGTAACTGTGTAAAGTTTTGGATAAGAAAAAATAATTTAAAAAAAATTGGTTTTCACAAACACTTGGTGGCCTTTTAGTCAGCCACAGCCGTACAGTGCAACCCTAAGAACACTTTCCTGGAATGGTGGTGCTGGAGTTAGAGTGTCAGACTAGAATCTGAAAGACTGAGGTTTGAATCCCTACTTTGCCATGGAAGTTCATTGGGTGACATGGAAGTTTTTGGGGTGTTGGGTGGGCCTGTCACATGTTCTCGGCCTAACCTACTCCACAAGGTTGTTGTGAGGATAAAAAATCCTGAGTCGGATTCTGAGTAGACTTGTTAAAGGTTGCTCACATCATCTCTCACTGCTGACACAATCTTGCAGCTTGTCAAATATCCTCTTATTAATCTCTCTTTCAAATAATGGGTATGCAGTTATTTTCAACATCTGTAATTCAATAGTATTGCCAAAGTTTCTTGTGGGAGAGGCTCTCCTCCATCTTCAAAATAAAGTAAAATCCACTTTCAACCATACAAAAGCATCTCTGGGAGATCTCACAAAAAAGGCCAGTATGGGCCTTTCATTCATCCCGCTTTGGCCTTTGCACCGTAAGAGTAGAAACTTTGCTTCTGACCATGAGGGCTAGAAACTTGCCTGGGAAATGGAATCCTAATATGGAACAATACCATAACTGTACAGATGACGCAACATTCAAAAGGTCAACAGACCATACAACAAAGACTGCAGGTGATGCTCCTGGTAATAAACAAAAGTAATTATCTGGTAACAGTTTTACAATTTAACAACCAACAATTGCAAAGGACAGTGAAGTCGAATTAACAACCATCAAGTGCAAGGGACACCAAAGTCCAAAGAAGCGCTACAAAGCACAGCATAAGGCTAAGTACACTAGACACGAATAATATCAAGATGATGAAGGCTCTGGATTATACTCTTGGTTTCGTGTTCTTCTTCAGGGCACTGTATGAAAAGCTCCAGAGGCGACGTAGGCAGTTATGCTTCCTCTATGGCATTTTGTCAGGGAAGTCCCTCTTACGTGGGGACAATGAAATCCCTTCATCATCTTAATTAACAGGCAGCCAGTTTACAGCAGGAACAAGTCTCAAAGAGCCGGCAACCCTGTTCCCCCTTTTGCTTCAGGCCTTTCTTCCCCATGCAGCTTTCTGATCTGATCCATAATGCATGCAAACCAAAGAGCTGCCTTGGAGTGAGTCACATGAGTGCTGCAACCAACCCAGAACTATCTTCCTTTACAGGCAGGGGCTCATCGAGGTCTCAGGCAGAGCCCCCCCCCCCCCACTGCCTTGCCACTTCAGACCCTTCCACAAAAGCCAGCATGGTGTAGGGGTTAGAGGTTTAGTTTAGTTTAGTTTAATTATTACAGTCTTAAGACCAACATACAGGGTAAGCATAATATGTAAAGGAGAGTGAAAAAAAAAGAACAGTCATAATATACAAAAATAGAAATTTGAATTTAAGAACTTTTAAAATGTGATTCCCGCAATCTAAGAATTAATGCACAGAACTCAGCAACTGAATGTGTAATCTCCGCATTCTGATCTGATAGAAGCCAATGAAGCCTTGCTTTGTTTGTACTGATGTGCCCAGGTGTCCTATCGACTAATGGGGTAATAATTTTAAGAGGAGCCTCCCTGTAAAATGGACTGCTGAAGAACATATACTCTACTGATTCAACCTTGCTTAAATAGCCTTTCAGAGCAGGGTTTTTTTTATTGTACCTGCCTTGAATAACCACAGATGGAAGGGCAGATCATCTAGCTAGGGCAAATACCCTTCTAGAATTCTTTCCCTCCACTGAAGTCAAATAAGTTGCCGCTGGCTCAGTGGTGCTTTTGATATTTAACACCACCCCGAGTTTGGAAGCCTTAGAGATATCAGATTGTTGCTCAATATCCTCAACTCTTTGTTTAATTAGTCCTTTGGCTTGTTCAAATCCATAGGATAAAAGCAGCCAGTTCTATGAATATGATAGTGAACTGCCTTGATCCAACTGGATTGGAAATCATCCTGGAATAGGAGGGGAAGCCAGCCTTGTGTGTTGAAATGACCTTTCAGCCACATATAGATGGATAGAATACATACCCTAGCTTCAGTTCTAAGATTACCAGACTCCAGTCATATCCATGCACTGGATACACATAGGGGTTAGAGGACTGGAGTAGGATCTGGAGGACCCAAGATCAAATCCCTGCTTTGCCATGGAAGCTTGCTGGGTGACCTTGGGCCAGTCACACACTCTTTTGGGGCACTTTCACACACGCTAAATAATGCAGTTTCAATCCACTTCGGTGACTGTTCGCAAGTGGATTTTGACGTTTCACACATGAATCTGGTTGCAAAGTGCATTGAAAGTGGATTGAAAGTGTATTATTTAGTGAGTGCAAAAGCACGAAACAAGCCACTTCCAATCCACTCTCCAACTGGATTTTGCCAGTTCACACAGTAAAATCCAGTTGGAAAGTGCACTGAAAGTGGATGGAAAGTAGACTATTTAGTGTGTGTGACCGCAGCCCTCATCTACCCTGCCTTACAGGGTTGTTGTGAGGATAAAATGGAGGAGAGCAGAACAATGGAAACCACTTTGGGTCCATGTAGAGGAGAGAGGCGGGGTACAAATAAAGCAAATAAATAACTAATAAATATAACTGGCACCACCATAGATTGAATCCGGGACCTTGCTTAAGCAAAGCAAGAACAATTTTACATAACAATTTTTCTCTCTCTAAAAAAAGAAAAATTCAAAACAAACCAATTATGCAAAGCGTGCCCGCTGGCACCAAGCTTGCTTGGTTGCTTGCTTCTCCTGGGACTGATGCCTGGTGGAAGCATCAGCTGGCCCTCTGCCCCTGGCCAGGCCTCGCAGGTATGTGTCTGAAGAAGGGGGTTTGGACTCTCGAATGCCTGTGTCCTGAAAATCTTGCTGGTCTCTAAGGTGCTACCGGAATTGAAGCTACATAACGTCTCTGTCTCTTTGGCCTGTAGAGCTAGGAATTTTTGCAGCTCCAAAGCACTTCCACCAGAAATATTTCTGTGGCGCTTTGGTGTTTTGTTAGCTAGCCCTGAAACAAATGCCCTCAGGGCTGAAACGAGCTTTAAAAGGCTTTAACCAAGGCTGGCTTCATTTGACTTTCACATTGCTGCAAGGCTCTTTCCTACCTGTCAAGCCTTCTATTCTCTCTCACCTGCTTATAGCCAAGGAGTTCAGGCTTGACCTTTCTTGCTTGCTCTTCAGGCCTACCTGACAAGGCGATTTAGGAGTTCAAAGCAAGCTCTGACATGCAGGCTGGCAAAGCAAAGGATGTCTTGGAGGCTGCGGTCACACACACTAAATAATCCACTTTTAGTGCACTTTCAATGCACTTTGAAACTGGATTTTTCCTGTGTGAACTGGCATATCCAGTTTGAAAGTGCACTGAAAGTGGATTGAAAGTGGATTATTTAGTGTGTGTGACCGCAGCCGGAGTGTCCACCCAGATAATTAAATGTGTATCTCTCTCCCAGGAAAACAGAAATTCTTCTCCAGCACAAATAAATCTACAGTAGGTCTTATCCAGAAGAAGCCATGTGCTGGAGGATGAATTTGTACTAAAAACAAAGAATGTCTCCCGGTGAGGTTCAGCATGTTTTAGTTCCCTAAATGTGTAAGGAGCCAAATCAAATCGTAGCCGTCTCAGGATCTTCTGTATTAGACCGTATATGCTTTTTTTAAAAAAAAGAACCCATTTTTAAATATAAAGTTTTTAGTCCTTACTGTTGCAGATGCACATGTAAAAAATTTACAAACATGTATGATAATTAAACTTAAGAACATAAGAGAAGCCATGTTGGATCTGGCCAGTGGCCTATCCAGTCCAACACTCTTGTGTTACACAGTGGCCAAAAAAAGAGAGGTACCATCAGGAGGTTTACCAGCAGGGCTAGAATTCCAGAAGCTCTCCCACTGTTGCCCCCCCCCCCCAAGCACCAAGAATACAGAGCATCACTTGCCCCAGACTGAGAGTTCCTATCTATACCTTAGGGCTAATAGCCCCGATGGACCTCTGCTCCATATGTTTATTCAGTCCCTTCTTGAAGCTGTCTATGCTTCTAGCCCCCACCACTTCTTGTGGCAATGACTTCCATGTGTTGATTACTCTTTGGGTGAAGAAGTACTTCCTTCTGTTGGAAGGTAAAAGTAAACGTTCCCAAGCTGAAGAGCCAGTGCTGTCCAAAGACATCTCCATGGTCATGTGACCGGCATGACTAGATAGCTTATTAATTTCATTGAGTGCCCACAAGTTCTTGAATTATGAGAAAGGGAGAAAAGTACTTCTTTCTCTACCTCCTCTGTCACATACAAAATTTTGTAAACATCATGTCACCCCTCAATAATTGTTTCTCCAAACTAAAGAACCCTAACTTCTTTAACCTTTCTCCATAGGGAAAGTGTTCAATCCCCTTAACCTTAATCATCTTAGTTCCCCTTTTCTGCACCTTTTCCAATGGTATACTACCTTTTTTGAGGTGTGTTGACCAGAACGGTACACGATATTCCAACTTCTTGCTTTTGGTCTCCCTGTGGTTATAGCTGACATGGAAAAACAATATTAACTGGGCCAGCAGGCAGTTCTAGAGGGTCTTAATATTCATTATTTATTTATGCTCTTTATGGTCTGCCTTTCTCACTGAGACTCAAGGTGAATCACACAGTGCAAGTCAATGTGATCAGTCAGATGAAACATCTAACAAACAGTATAGCAGACCAGTTGCACAGTCGAGTTTGACTCTTCATGACCCCAAGGACCACACCATGCCATACCCTCCTGTCTTCTGTCATCCTCTGTAGTTTGCTTAATTTCATGTTCACTGCATTGATAACACTGTCTAACCATCTCATCCTTTGCTGCCCCCTTCTTTTACCTTCAATCATTCCCAGCATCAGGGTCTTCTCCAGTGAGTGCTCCCTTCTCATTTGGTGGCCAAAGCGTTTGAGCTTCAGCTTCAGTATCTGGCCTTCCAGGGAACTGTCAGGTTTGATTTCCTTTAGGATTGACTGAATTGATCTCCTTGCAGTCCAGGGGACTCTCAAGAGTTTTCTCCAACACCATAATTTGAAAGCATCTATTCTTCAGTGCTCAGCCTTCCCTATGGTCCAGCTCTCACAGCCATACATTACTACTGGGAATACCATCGCTTTGACCATACAGACTTTTGTTGGCAGGGTGATATCTCTACTTCTTATTATGCTGTCTAGGTTTGCCATCGCTTTCCTCCCGGGGAGCAGGCGTCTTTTAATTTCATGGCTGCAGTCACCGTCTGCAGTGATCTTGGATCCCAGGAACGTGAATTCTATCACTGCTTCCATGACTTCCATAACTAGGCTCATAGAAATCTGCAACAAGCAGGAATCAAGAACAAACGTTAAGCATTAAGTGCAACATGTTAAGTCAGCAGTAAATGGGATGACATAAGCAGTAAGGCTCATGTTTTGAAGGCCCAAAATGTGTTTCATTGTTAGGGCTGCCAGCTCTGCATTGTGAAATACCTGGAGATTTGGGGGGGGGGGGGTAGAGTCTGAGGAGGGCAGGGTTTGGGGAGGGGAGGGAAGAGACTTAAGTGGAGGTTTAGAATCCTTCTTCCAAAAGCAGCCATTTCCTTCAGGTTAACTGATCTCTGTTGCTTGAAGATTAGCTGTAATTCCAGGTTATTTCCCACCCCAGAGCTGGTAACCCCATATTGAATGTTTCTGGCATAGCCTGAATTGCATGTGCTAAACCATCAGGAATGTAAATAATGCTTCCAGAAAGGGTAGGTCTTACGCTCTCCTATTTCCCCAAGCTTTGATTCACACTGTGGCCCGTACCAACCACCGCATGTTGGCCAAGTGGGTCTTTATCCTGCTTTGTGGCCTGGCTTACTGCCAAGAACTCAAGCCTGGAACGGGGACAGGGGGAATCTATTGCTCAGACCAGAGATAAAACTGAAAGTGGCCATTCCGGGGGGGGGGGGCACACAGAGAGGACCTACTGGCCTCTTTCAGCAGCCGATTACCCATTTGGAGGGATGGCTGCAGGTCTGGGAATCTGATACTGATCAGTGAGACTTGATTGGCCCTCTGAGGTCAGCAGATTTCCTAAACTATGAGGATTATGGGCTGTAATACTCCAGCTGGAGTCTCTTCTCTCACCAGCAGCCCAGCAGCGCAGCATCTGATCTGTAGCCCTGTTGGTTACAACTGAGTGTGGTTGCTCAGACGTGAGGGACAGGCCCTTTGCGCTTAAGTGGAGGCATCATCATGGCCAAGTGTAAGAGGTCAAGCGTCTGAAGAGGTTCTGAGGCTGAGTCCTGGTTCCAGTTTATATTTGGCATCCGGCCACAGTCCGTGCCTTAGAATATAACACTGACCTTAATCTCTTAATCTGCTCATCCGCTCTGCTGTAGTTCAGGGTCTCCTTGTCCACAGTTTGAAAGTGGTTCTGATCCCTAAAGGCTGAAGTTTAATAGGAGTCTGTTTCCCTCGCTGAAATCCCTGAAATTGTCTCTTCCTTTGTCCTACAATAGATTGGCTTTAGGCTGAATTTACATTTCACACATGCATGTCCACTGTATCATGGAGTGGTTAAATTGCATGTGTGAAATCACTAATAATGGATTAAATGTCTTGTAATATCTTCAGATTAACATTTTTATTGAGTGTATACTTAGTAGAACTGTTTTATACAATATATATTTATACTCTTATTTCATAATCTTTTTTTCCTTATTCCCATATCCTACCTGCATAAAACACCCACCATACCATTCCCTAAAAATCGCATTCTAACCATTAATACGTCTTCATTTAATTATTCCTTGATTATTACTCATTCAATCTTCTAACTTCTATCTTTTGCGCTCAGTCTCTATAATTCTATATTCTATCTCATACCATTTTTAAAAGCTTTATTTTTAGCGGAGTCAATTTTTGTATTCAGAGTCAGGAAGCTTTTCTTCCCATGTTGTCCTCCTCTGTGTTCTAATTCCATTGGCTGGGGTCTTACCTTGAAACCCTTCCTCTATCTGAACAGACTGAGGGAGATAAAGAGCAGGACCTTTTGCACGGTGGTACCCACACTGTGAAAATTCTTTCCCAAAGAAGCATATAATCTAGCTCTGTTTTAACTGGGGAGGGGGGATGTGAATACTTTTTACATTTCAGTGAGCATTTGGGAAACAACATCTGCTTGCCTTAGAAACACCCTGTTTATTTATGATCCGGTTTATTTGTTAACGTTTAACAGTGTATGGTCCCAGTCAAATGAGCGAGATAATCTGGGGGGGGGGGGGAGTGAGACTATTTGCTCCAGAGTAATTTGACCTGCAGCTGCACAATCACATAGTTCTGTGAAGCTGCAGGCACAGCCCGCCACTGCGTGATCAGACACAATCGCAGGTGAGTCCGGGGGGGGGGGGGGTGTTTGCCGGTTTTTTCTGATGCCCTTAAACAGGGGATCGATTAATCGAATCCCCACCCTGAGGGCTTTCCATGGCAGTATGCGATGATGTGCATACTGAGAAGTGGGGGAAACAACGGCATGGCATCAGGATAGCCTGATCAGACTATCCCCGATGCCACAGGTGCGCACTGGAGCGATCACATGGGGAAAGTCCGTCTGTGGCCCGTAGCAAACCTGTTTGATACTGGACTTTCCCTAGTATCTTTTAACTCTGCTTCTTCGGTGGAAACGGGTTGCCGATGGGTGCGGGATGCTTGCCAGATGTTCTGGTGTGATTGCGCCCTCAAAATCCGCATGGCATTTGTGCCTATCGCGCAGCTAATTCTGTGTGTGATCGGGGCCAATGTTATTGTAGCTTTATGATGTATCCCAAGCTGCCTTGAGAGCTTTGTGTATCCCTGTACTGAGAGATAATTATTTTTTTGTTGGGATAGAAAATCCAACAATAAATGCATGAATCATTAAGCCACCCCACCCCATGATGTCCATGGATGTGTGAACCGTACTTTCGTCTTCAGCCAGTGTGGGGTCCCATCCCTCATAGAAAATAAGGAGGGGAGTGGAATTGCCACACCCTCTGTCATAAATCAACTACACAATGTGCAGTGCAGCTGTAAGAAGACTTATGCCCTTCTAAATTTGTTGTGTATTAAGTGGACTTAAAAACTGTAATTCTTACTCCATTGTTAATCCATTTTCTGTGATACTGTGCTGTGATTTAGCCCAGTGCAGAATTTCATGCAAGACATTTATCCACCTTATCCTGGACCCCGGAATTTGGGATACATTTCAGCTCCCCACCCCCAGAAGAAATGCCCAGCAACGTTTTATATTTATACATTTTATGAATAAATTGCCAGTGTATATAAGGCAAAGCTAAGATGTCAGAAACTGCCCTTTACTTTTTGTTGCACCTCGACTAGCTAGACTAAATAGCCCAATCTTGTTTTTCAATTACTTAATTTTTGTTTCTTTTTTTGTAATAAGCAGCTAGAATGTTATAAAGACATTGACAGCAAGTGAAACCAAGAAACCACTTGGACTGTAAACTTTTTGTTTTCTGCAAAGCACTACAAACATGGATGGCACAGAATGCTGAATTCACTAAAAAAATTACGATCTTTCACAGGAAGTGAAAAATGAAGGTCTTGCATAAATACTACTAATTTTAAAAAACTCCAAACAACCCAAAATGCTACATTTTTTCAACAACAATCTTTTTTTTTTAATCAAAGTTTTTCTTCTTGCGAATCTTCTTCTTCATCATCATCTTAAAAAAAATCAATGCGTTTATCCTTGTTTCCCATCATTTCAGTAAGAGAGGAGTTCAGGTCTCTATAAAGCACCTGCTTTGAATGAAGAAGGTCCCCAGTTCAGTTCCTGGTATCTCCAGATGAGAAGTTTCAGTTTGTGTGTAGAAGGACTCCTCTCTGTCTGAGACCCCAGAGGGGTCCCACTAATCGGAGAAGACAATATTGAATCAGATGGACCAAAGCTCTAGCCTGCACCACTGTAAGGCAGCTTCCCACGGCTGTTCTGTTAAATAACCTGGGGCAAAGTGCCCCTTGATTTGGATTGCATTTGGTTTGGTGACTCTTCAGCTTTATACTATTAGGAGAATGTCATCTGCACATTAGTCAGCAATGTTTCTAAAGTACAGCTATTCACTGCTTGCAGTTTTCTTTCTGGGGGAAAAACATCTGGGGCATAATGTGGAAATTCGTTTGGTTTACTATTGAAGTTTCGTGTTTTTTTTTACCCCAGCTGATGAACCATATTGGGTTCTTTGAATTCCCATGAGTTTTTGCAAGGGAAACAGATCCAGTGTAGCGCTGAAATAAAGTCTTACAGCTGTCAGTGTGTTGGTGGAAAGTGCCATCAAGTCACAGCTGACCTATGGAGACCCCGTAGGGTTTTCGAGGTGAGAGACAATAATGTTGTCTATGGCATTATTTGCAGTTAACACTCTCAAGATCTCGTCTCCCATCTCTGCACCTTATTAACCACTACAACTGAGATCTCCTGTAGCTATCGTTGCACAATTCAAGCAATTTTTAAAAAAAATTGAGAATACACTATGGTGCAAAATAGATCCACATATTGCTTTTTGAGCTCAAATACAACAAAGTTACACCATTGTAATGGCAAAATATATGATCAATGCCCTGTTTTGTGAATGGTGTGTTACTGTTTAATTAGCCTGCTTTCTCTGGGAAGTAGCGAAAGGAGGCCACGGGAGCTAAGTTTATTGCAGGAAAGCCTAGCCATTTAAATATACCCGCATCATTCCTAATTGTCTGAGTTCTGCATCTAGGCATGCCGTTGAACCCTGGGCATTCTTCTGCTTGCACTTACAGATCTAAACAGCAAAGCATCCCTCACTACTAAAGGTCATGTGTGTTAGCAAGCACCATCTTCCTTTTCAGTATTTTGCAATAAATAAATGTTGACATTTAGGATTATTTTGGAGAGCAATGATTAAATCTTATTGAGCAGCATTATGATTTTCGGATGCTGTTAAAAAAACACAGGAGTCTGGACCAGAATATTGCCCTTTCCCTTCCTCCTTGCTAGACGGCAATTGATAATTACAGCTAAAGACTACATGCCTGCTGCCCCTTCAAAATCCCCCCCCCAATTCATTCATTCAGCAGAGCCCTTTCCTTTTGCCCAAAAGGAAGTGAGCAGCTTAGACTTGGCTTAGACATGTATGCGAAAACTCCAGACATCTGGAGAATAAACTGGCTTAGAGAAGGAGATCAAGGGTTACATCAGGAAATGCAGCACAGATGATGCTGGGCTTTGAGACTCAATCGGGGTGACGTATTCCGTGTGTCTGTTCATCAGGGATTGAATCTACTGCAATCTTTGCTCCAAAGGCACGTTAGGTGTTGTACGTTTCTTGACCTCTTGTGTTTTCCTGTTGCTGATTTCTTGGGGCTCAGTGGGAGAACACATGCTTGACATGCAGAAGGCCCTGGCTTTGAACTCAAGTGTTTTTAGTTAAAAGGATCCGGTAATGTGAAAAACCTCAGCCTGAGACCCTGGAGGGCTGCTGCCAGTCTGAGTAGACAATACTGACCTTGATGGACCAGTGGTCTGATTCGGTATAAGGCAGTTTCATGTACCAGATGTATGTCTAAAAGTCTAGTATATTCTGCAAGCTTACATGTGTGCAACTTAATGTCTTTCTTCCTAGTGTGGGAAAAGTCTCTTATCAACAAGCACCATCAACAAGCGGAAAATTCGGGCTGTGGGCCATCTGCGATAACTTTCATCACACATGCAAATCAGAGAAGCGACCAAGGTGCATCTTTAAATCTTCCATTTTCAAATCTTTGTCCTTAATACAAAATTGATAGCATTTCCCTTTCCCTGTGACAGGGCTCCTGTTAACTTTGTGCATGGTGGGGATGGAGAGAACAGCAGTTAATTTGGGTTTCACACATTACTTTTATTGTATTCTGTTTGCTCAGAACACACAATGGAAAGCAAGACTCTTCCAATTTCTAGCCCGCTGTGCAAGTGACATCCATTTAGCAAATAGCAACTCCCTGCGGGTGACATCTATTCTTGATCCGGCCAGTCCTCTAAGGCAGGGGTGTCAAACATAAGGCCCAGGGGCCAGAACCGGCCCATCCAGGGCTCTTATGCGGCCCACGAGCAACTGGTGCAAGGGAGGGAAGAGGAGACTTCTTGGAGTGGTGAGTGATTGGAGCCACTCCTGTTGCCAGAGGTGCTGTCTTTACTCTTGGGTAGCCCCAATAGCAAGGGGCACCCCACTTCTAACTTGAACCAGAGACCCACAAAACTCAGGCCAAGGAAGACACTCCTGGTCCTGGGACACAGAGTAAGCCATAGCTCTGGAAACAGGGATTTCACATTCAGGTTTCAAAAGGCACCCTCAAAGCAAACCTCCAGTCTTCCCCCTCCACCCAGAAGAGATTATGCTTACGGGATAATACTGGGTTCCACCAGGTGAAGTATCTACATTTCTAAAGGCTATCCAGAGGCCAGCTGGCAAATAGTCCTTCTGTCTCCAGAACCTCACCCAGCCCTTTTCTTGTGTTATCTCATGTCTATGTGTGGCACTTGTCCTTCCTTGTTCTTCATCCCTCAGGATATGAAGATAAACTAACCAAACATTCAAATTATCAACGATAATTTGTCTGTATCTGGGAACCTATTCAACTCTTTTGTCTGTATCTGGGAACCTATTCAACTGCCTTGGCAGAACCAACAGTGGTCATAAAATCCATTCAGATAGCCCCAGCACACCTGGCTCCAGTTGTTAATCCAGACTCTGCCCCCTCTGGAAGCTCATTGGCCACATCTAGGCCTTGCCCATCCTGGTGTCACACACTTCCTGGGACACCTGATTGGCCCAGGTAATCTTTTGTTCTCACCTGAGACCAGCCCCCCAAGACCTTCCATTGGTCTGCATTGTTTTCCAGTGCCTTTAACTGTCTAGGTCCATGACCTCAGACCGTGTGTGTTTTCTGCCCTGATGCCAACTGGCAGGTCACCCCTTTACCCTCTGGGTTTTAACCATAATCCTTTCCTCATGGACCTCTGCACATCTGGACAGGTAGTATCACCCCATAACAGGGGCGTAGACTTTGTAAATCCGGGGGGGGGGCTCTTTTGTGCGTGCACGCAAAGCGTGCATGTGCACGGGGCCATGTCCCCGCCGCTTCCCCCCTGCCCCAGGGAGGCAGACCCGGTGCGGGGGGGGCGCAGATGAGCGCAGTCTCGGCGGCGGCAAGCTGGCCAGCTGACCGCCGCGCGCGTGAAGCGCGGGACCATGTCCCCGCTGCCTCTCTCCCCCCCCGCCCCAGGGAGGCAGGAGGGCAGGCCGGGGGTGGAGGGGAAGGAGAGGCGGCAACGGCAGCCAGCTGGCTGGCTGACTGGCCACCGGCGGGTGCTCCATTTTGCCGGGGGTGGCTGAGCCCCCCGGGGAAATTTTGGGGGAGGCTCAAGCCCTCGAGCCCCCCCGTAGTTGACGCCTATGCCCCATAACTCACCCCCTCTATTCCCTATCTCTACTTCCTTAGTTCTGTATTGTGTGTCTGAATGTTTGATTATTGTTTATAACTGTAACAGGTCCCGCAGGGCCCTGATGTTATCTGGGAGCTCGTTCCACCAGTAAGGAGCCGCCACCGAGAAAGCCCTGGCCCTAGTACTAGATAACCGGGCCTCCTTTGGGCCGGGATAAGTCAGGCGATTTTGGGTGCCCGACCTCAGTAACCTCTGGGGCCTATATGGGGAAAGGCGGTCCCTCAAGTAGGCGGGCCCCTGACCATAAAGGGCTTTAAAGGTTAAAACCAGCACCTTGAACCTGATCCGGTATGCTATAGGCAGCCAGTGCAGTTGCTGCAGCACCGGCCAGATGTGGTCTCGCAAAGAGAGACCCATCAAAAGCCTGGCCGCAGCATTCTGCACCAGCTGCAGCCTCCAGATCTGGGACAAGGGCAGCCCTAAGTAGAGAGCGTTACAGTGGTCAAGACATGAGGTGACCATAGCGTGGATCACTGTGGCTAAGTCTTCGCGTTCGAGGAAGGGAGCCAACTGCCTAGTCAGCCGCAGATGGAAAAAGGCTGCTTTGGCAGTGGCTGCTACCTGGGCCTCCATCGTCAGAGAGGAGTCCAGGAGCACACCCAAACTCCTGACCCTCGGAGCTGGCACCAATGGCGCCCCACCGAAGGACGGAAGAGGGTGCCCCAACCCCGACCCGGTCCGACTCAAGCACAGGACCTCCGTCTTCAGAGGATTCAATTTCAGTCGGCTCAGTCTAAGCCAGCCCGCAACCTCCTGCAATGCTCGTTCCAGGTCATCTGGGGAGGAGCCGGACTGGCCGCCCAACAGCAGATAGAGCTGGGTGTCATCGGCATATTGATGACACCCCAGCCCATACCTCCGGACAATCTGGGCAAGGGAGTGCATAAAGATGTTAAATAACATCGGGGACAAGACCGCCCCCTGAGGGACACCACATACCAGTGGGTGCCTCTGGGAGGTCTGTTCCCCGAGTGCAACCCTCTGTCCCCGATCTTGCAGAAAGGAGGCAAGCCACTGTAACGCGAGCCCCCGTATCCCAGCATCGGCGAGGCGGTGGATCAGCAACTGGTGGTCGATGACATCAAATGCCGCCGACAGATCTAACAACACCAGTGCCGCCGTGCCGCCTCGATCCAGATGTCTTCGGAGGTCATCCGTGAGGGCGACCAGAACCGACTCCGTCCCGTGACCCGGTCAGAACCCGGATTGAAACGGGTCTAGCATGGAGGTGTCATCCATGAAGCCCTGTAACTGAATTGCCACCGCCCTCTCTAAGACCTTACCCAAATAGGGTAAGTTGGCCAAAACAGCCGGGTCCAGAGATGGTTTTTTAAGGAGAGGGCGGACCATCGCAACCTTGAGAGCCTCCGGGAACAGTCCTTCTATGAAGGACTTGTTGATAATCTCCCGGAGTGCCTCACGCAACCCCTCATGGCAGGCTTTTATAAGCCACGAGGGGCACGGATCAAGGCTACACGAGGTTGGGCGTACAGTCAAGAGCAACCTGTCAACCTCCTCGAGACTGAGAGGCCTGAAATGATCCAAGATTAAACCTGAAGACGTGCATGGGGCCTCAAGTTCACGCACTGTCTCAACTGTGGCCGTGAGTTCGCGGCGGAGTAGTAAGATTTTATCTGCAAAATAGCTCGCAAAAGCCTCACAGCCTATTTCCAATTCCCTATCATTTGAAGTGCTCTGTGGCACTTGCGTTAAAGACCTAATTGTTCTAAATAATTGGGCCGGGCGAGAGCTTGCAGATGCAACCTCAGCTGCAAGAAATTGTTTCTTAGCAGCCTTGATTGCCACCTCATAGGATCTCATAAACGTCCTATAAGCTGTTCTTGATGCTTTGTCGCGAAAGCGCCGCCACCGTCTCTCTAGCCGTCTGAGACCCTGCTTCATCAGCCTCAGCTCCCCGGTAAACCTGGGAGCCAGCTTCAAGTGAGGGCGCAGAGGGCGTCGGGGAGCAATCTCATCGATGGCCGCCGAGAGCCGGCCATGCCAGTCCTCGACCAATCCATCTAATGAGTCGCTGGGAGGCTTGGCTTCCCGCAGAGCCGCCAGAAACCGCTGAGGGTCCATCAGGCTCCGCGGGTGAGCTAAAATTCGCTCGTTGCCCAAACGGAGTTGGGGTGACACCATCAGACGAGCCTTCAGGGCATAGTGATCAGACCATGGCACTGCCATAGCAGTCAACTGACCCACCGTAACCCCCGCCGCGAAGATCAGGTCAAGCGTATGCCCGGCCCGGTGCGTAGGAGCCGTTACAAATTGGGAGAGCCCTAGTGTCGCCATGGAAGACACCAGGTCCCTCGCCGGAACAGAGGCCGCATTGTCGGCATGGACATTGAAGTCACCCAAGACTATCAGCCTTGGGTGCTCCAACGCCCAGCCCGACACCGCCTCCACCAGCGAGGACAGGCTGCTGGCTGGTGCGTTGGGTGACCGGTACACCAGCCAGATAGCCAACCTCTCCCCAGCTTCTCACACCAGGCCCATACATTCTATGCCCACCAACTTCAACGGCGGGAGCGCCCTGTAGGAGTAAACCTCCCGAATGATCAGTGCCACTCCTCCTCCCCGGCCATCAGTCCGTGATTGATGGAGGACCGAGAACCCGGGTGGAGCCAATTGGGAGAGAGCCACTGTCTCCCCCTCTCGCACCCAAGTCTCGGTCACGCACGCCAGGTCAGCCCCTTGTTCCAGCAGAAAATCCTGCAAGGTGGCAGTCTTATTATTAATAGACCTGGCGTTACACAACATCAATGACAGAGGATGGTCTTTCCAAGCCTCCTTGCCCATCACTCTCGGGATGGGCCGCAGGCTGGAAGGGGGCCGAGCTTCTCCATTTCTCTGCCTCCTTCCCTTCACTACCCGCCTGCTCCCACCGCTATATTTCCCCTGCCCCAGAAGCACTGGTATACCCCGTCCAAAAGTCATCGGCGCCGATGGCCTTCACTCAGCTCACTGCTGGTCACAGGCCAGATCAGCGCCTCCAGCTGCCCGGAAGAAGGTCACACCCCAGTGCTGTCTACGTCCACCCAAGCTCTCCCTCCTAAAAGAATATAACCCCAATTCCAAGTTCCAAATTCCAGCAGGTTAAGATAGTATAGAGTAATAAACTACCTAGTTCTCAAAATATATTACCCACCCTGACCTCCCATCATTACTGCCCAATTAATTGAAGGCAGCAAGAATAAAATTTTTCCTAGCTATAGCTAATATCAATAAATTATAGAGTGGCCTAATACTAAACTAAACAAACCCTATCTATACCTAATCTAACTTACTAATACCTGCTGGTTAAAAAGAGGTCAGTCCCCACCACGGGGTCCTAAAAATTGCCGGTGTTAAAGTCCCAATGGGTGCGGTGTGTCCCATATCCGTGCCGAACCCAGCCATCCCGGACAGTCCAGAGTTGGATGCTGCACTCCCGACCAGAATTGATTGTTACACTCACCCTCAGGGCCCAGGTGCCTCCTGCCACCAGACGCCCCAAGTCCTGGGTGCCTCCTCCTTTCGATCTTCCTTCAATTCTGGACAGTCCAGAGAGAAGTTGTACTTCCCCACAAGGCCCAGGCGCCTTCTGCCACCAGACGCCCCTAGGCCTGGGTCTCTCTCTCTTCAGCCAATGCACTGGCGCCGGCCCCGGTACGCCTCCTGCCACCAGTCACCCCGAAGCCTGCCCACAGCGCCTGGCCTCCTGCCAGCAATCACCCCGAAGGCCTCTCGAACCGCCCCGGGCCGCACCGTCCCTTGTCCTACCGAGGCCTCCCAACGGCCCCGAGCCGAGCCGTTCCGAGTCCTCCCGGGCCACGTTGAAGCCCTCCACCGAGCCGTCCCGAGGCCCTCCAAGGCCCTCGAGTCCCTCCGAGATCTTCCAAGCCTCCACCGAGCCGTCCCGAGGTCCTCCAAGGCCCCCGAGTCCCTCCGAGATCTTCCAAGCTGTCCCAAGTCCCTCCGAGGCCTTCCGAGCCGAGCCGAAGCACCCGCCCCAACACGGGGTCTCCGAGCCCCACTTCTTGGGCCGACTGCCCTCGGCTCTCGGCACCACGGCCAACCCCGCCCAGCGCACGCCCTCAGCTTCCCTCACTCCTCCAGGAGTCTCGGGTGTCTTCGCCACAACGCTGGGCTTTCGGGCTGCACTCCGGGCGGGCCCCCAGCGTCTCCGCAGCGTCTCTGGGGTCCCCGGGCGACTCCACACCTCCAAACCACTTCTCGCACCTCGGAGCGCCCACTCGACCCCCGACCAGTCCGCACCGCCCCCGGCTCGAAACGGAGGGCAGCAAAACGGAGGGCAGCAAAACGCCCCCGGCTCCAAGCGTCGGAACGGAGGGCAGCAAAAACGCCCCCGGCTCACCGACCACCCACCGTAAGTTACTCAGGGTCTCGGACCTCTTCTTCTTTACTTTGGTGTCACTGCTTTCTTTTGCTCTACTTTGCGTTGTTTTATATTTCAATTGGAGTCAAATTTTGCTTTCCCATCGGCGGAGCTCAATTTCGGAGCTCAACGCTCGGCGCCATCTTGAATGGGGAGAGGGAACGAGCTCCCAGATAACATCAGGGCCCTGCGGGACCTGTTACAGTTCCGCAGGGCCTGTAAGACGGAGCTCTTCCGCCAGGCTTTCAAATAGGGGCCGCCGCCGGGGAGAAAAGCCAACTATACCATCGTCTGGCCTTGGCGTTCGCACCCTGTTGCAGTCACCCACCGGAGCGTCAGTAAGCCGCCATCTTGTGGTAATCAACCAATTTTAATGCTGTTTTAAAGGTTATGGTGAAATGTTTTAATCTGGAAAATTGTTTATGCTTTTACATGTTGTAAGCCGCCTTGAGTCGGTTGCAAAACTGACTAGGCGGGATATAAGTTAAACAAACAAACAAATAAATAAATAATAAGAACTTAAGAATTCTTCAGTAAAGAGATCACTGTTTTAGTTATCTAGTCTCTGCATCTATTTCTGTCACCTGGATAAAGTGGGACTCTGGTATATAAAGGCCATGATCCTGTAGTTATGTCAATTGCACATTAATATCATAATTCCCCAACTTTTAATTAAAGCAAACAGAGCAATTTGGCTAACACTCCAGTTGTGTCTTCAGCATGATGGAACATCGTCTGCAGCAGTCAAACAGCATGGGAGCGTCTGCCCAGTGTTGCACTGCTGGCTCTCTAGTCCATTCATGTGGGTTTTCCTCTACCCCCCCCCCCAGCCCATGAGGCCTTGCAGTGAGGACACACCAACTTGGAGCTTACCAGTTGCTGTCCTTTATACAGTTTATATCTTTGGTATCTGGTATTCGTTTTATGGTGCACATGGCCCAGCCTGACAAAATGGCATTTATGTTAGATCCAGCCCTCGTAACAAATGAGTTTGACACCTCTGCTCTAAGAAGAAGAAGAAGAGAAGATATTGGATTTATACCCCGCCCTTCACTCACTTGGAGTCTCAGAGCGGCTTACAAACTCCTTTTCCCTTCCCCTCCCCACAACAGACACCCTGCGAGGTAGGTGGGGCTGAGAGAACTCTTTCCCAAGCTGTCCTTGAGGGAACAGCTGGCGCAGAGCTATGGCTTGCCCAAGGTCATCCAGCCACGTGCAAGTGGAGGAGTGGGGAATCAAACCCGGTTCTCCCAGATTAGAGTCCACGCACTTAACCACTACACCAAATTGGCTCTCCTCGAGGTGCTGTACATTGTCCTCTCCTCTGTCACTTCATCCTCACAACAACCCTGTGAAGTAGGCTGGAGTGGATGGGAGACCCAAGATGACCCAGCAAGCTTTGCAGCTGAGTGGAGATTTGAAACTGGGTCTCAGTACCCCCAATAGCCTAGCTTAGCCTGGGCTCATCCCAGCTTGGGAGTTAAGCCAGGTCAGCCACAGTTTGTAAGTGCCAAGGAAAACTGGTTGCTATGCAGGGGAAGGCAATAGAACAGGAAAGATGTGCCAGAACAGCCTGGATGGGGTCCCCATATATCAGCTGGTTCTTCTTCTCCCCAGTCTGACATACTAACCATTTCTCAACACTGCCTGTGCTGCATGTAAGTATTTGGCAGTGAATTTGGACACAGCAGCAGAACTGCTTGGAATCACAATCCAATTGCAAGGTCCCAATTGGCCACAGGCAGTGAAACGCGCGAGGGGATGACCTCGATTCATAGGGAACGCTACACTCCACCATAGGCCCAGGGAACTTGCTTCGGAGCGGCCAGTCCTCTGCATACTTTAAGGTCTGGAGACGCCAACCTTGCGCCCAGCGGGATGCGTCCCCACCAGCTCTCTCACCATCACCGGTGACAAACGCACTCCGTGGTACGTATTTCCGTTTCCCCAAAGATTTTGCATACAACTTGGATTTGGCGGGGTGGGGGTTCAGGTTGCCAGAAACGGCAGGCGGTGGAAACCGGGGCGACGACGGGGGAAAGGGCACCTCAGCGGCCTCTTCCCACCGCTTTAAAACCCCAGCAACCACTATTCGACGCGAACCCTTCTGAAGTCCCTGAACCTCGTCCCTGGAACCCTGGCGCCACCACCTCCACGAGGACCAGCCGTTTGCTTTGCGACGCAACGGAGGCGAGCACCGGAGGATGCGTGCGTAAAGCGCCAGATTGCCCACTCGAGCCTTTCCCGGCACCGTCAGATTCCCGGCAGGGAGAAGCCTGAAATCCCTCTCCGTCCCAGGAAGGAGAACGAGGAGGAGGAGGAGAGAGACAGACAGACAAGTGGCGATCTTGGGCAGGGACACACACAGATTTTATGAAGGAGCCCCTTCTCGGGACCGGCCTGTCCCTGCCGCCCCGCAGAGCCACCAGGCGAGAGACAGCGCTCGGCGCAGAAGGCCGGGCCGCCCGGGAGCCAGCCAGCCAGCCAGCCAGCCAGCGACGACGACCCCGCGGCGCTTCCCTCCCATCCCCGCCTACTCCCCCCCCCCCCCCCGTCTCGGCTCACGCCCCCTTCCCCGATTTACCCGCCGCTTTCCCAGCACAGCCGCGCCAGCTGACCCAGGTTCTAGGAGCGCCTTTTTGCGCAAGCGTGGCCGAGGCAGGGGCGGACCGTCTTCCGCCCGCAGCAGCCCCGTCCCCGCACGCTCCTCTCCGCCTCCCGCCAGCCCCGGAGAACTTCGGAGAGCGGCGGCGGCGGCCGATTTTTGTGCAGCGCGTCTCTCGGCCGGCTTGGCGAGCGGCGGCCTGGGAAGGACGCAGGAGGCGGCGCGGGGAGAGGAGCGACTCGCCAGCCAGTTGCCGGGAAAACAGCCCCCCTCCTCCCCTTCTCCTGCAGCCCCCCGAGTTGGGATTAGGGGGTCTTTTCGACAGACGGCCGGGCTGGCGGATGGCGGCCCTTCCCGAGACCCAGCGGGCGGGCTGAGGGTGAGTTTCCTCCCCCTTTCCCGGGCAGCTCCGCTGAGCCCCTCCATTGGGATGCGGGTCTTGGGGAGGGTCCCCTGGAATCGGCCAGATCTCTCTCTCTCGCCGTCCGTCCGTCCGTCCGGCAGAGCCGGGCCAGTTTCTCTCCGCCAGACACGGCGGGGGGCTTAAGTTTCTTGCGAGCGGCTGCAGGATGCTCGCTTTCTCTGGCCGTGTGAGTGTGCGAGAAAGGGAACCTCCGATTCTGCTCCGGGAGGGCGCAGAGGGACGGGTTCGTTTCTCTGAGCGGAAAGAAAAAAGGGAAGCCGATTCCGAGGCTGCAAAAGATGCTGCCTTCCCTCCTCCTTCCTCCGGCTCTCCTCTCCTCTCCGAAAACACCGGTTTGTTGCACCCGGCAGCCTGTTGGGTCTGCAGATGCGTTGGGACTTGCAGCTCCGGCTCCCTTTTGCTGTGCTCGGTGCGCCTTTTAGCAGCCTTAATGAGGAATGGATCGAGGGAGGGAGAGAGGCTGGCTGTGTCGGTCCTTTTGATGCTGGCGGATGGGGCGACGGGGTTAGCTGGCTCCTTGCCTCCCAGGGCAAAAACAAGCTGAAACCCAGCTCAGCAGCAAACAGAACCCTTCGGGCTCGCCATGGTTTTCTCACACCTGAGAAAACCAGGTAGAGGCATCTCTTTTGGCGTGGGTGGCAGATCGCTGGTTTTTCTGCAGAGTGGAGGACTTTCGGACCGGGATGAAGCAAGGGTATCTTGGGTGGCTGAGAAGGCATGCAGCAGCAGTGATGTGCATTTTGGAGCGATCCAGTTTGTTGACAGTCTGACTGTGCAAGAAAAGGGGTGTGGAGCTAAAGCCTGTAAAAACGAAAGAAAGAAAAATAGTGTTTAGGGGCACCACCAACTGGCAGCTGGTTGCTTTTATTTAGACTTATGTGCCACTAAAACTGCTTGAGGCATTGCAGGACCCAAACAGTGAAGACGGAAAACCAAAGAATCCTATGAAACCAAGCAGTAGAGTCCTCCCCCCCCCCCCCCAGCTCAGTGGCACAGAACCGATTCATAAGCAAGCCAAATGGTATAGGTCTCTTAGCTAGTATAGCAAGTTGCGAAGTACCTAAGAAGATGTAAAGGAGCCAACTGGTGGGGTGGGGAAAAAATTCAATTCAAAGCCTGCACAAAATAATGAGCGTTCTGACCTGGTGCCTAATGGTCAGTAGGGAAGGTGGCAGGCATAGTATTCTAAAGATGGGGAGCCACCTTGGAGAAGGCCCTGTCTCCAGTTGCTGCCTGTCTTGCCTCTGCAGGAGCACAGAGCAGAGTGTGGGATAAAGCTTTTAACTGGTGAGCAGTTGGGGGCCAGCACAGAATTTGGTCCTTGTGGAAGGAAAGGAGGGGCTGTGGCTTAGTGTTAGAGCATCTGCTTGACATGCAGAAGGTCCCAGGCTCCATCCCCAGCATCTCCAGCTAAAAGGCTCAGGGTAGGAGGTGATGTGACAGACCTCAGCCTGAGACCCTGGAGAGCCGCTGCCAGTCTTAGACAAGACTGACCTTGAATCCATATAAGGCAGATTCATGTGTTCAAGCCTCTGCAGCCTTTCCTAGTCAGCGTATCTCACTTGTATCCTACCCTTTCTCCCAGGTGTTCGGTGTGACATACGTGGTACTCCCCAAAACCATGTGAGGTAGGTTAGGCTGAGAAAGACAGAGTGACTGACTTGAGATCTCCCACTGGGCTTCATGGGTGGATGGAGTTTTGAACCCTGCTCTCCCCGACTAGTCCAGCACTCTAACTGTTACATCACACTGTCTCTCATTTTTCCATAGGCTGTTGGTGTTTGGGTGTGTCCTTATCATTATCTGTAGAGCTGTCCAGAAAGCAGTGGTGTCTGCCAGGCAGCTTCCTAGATCTCCCTGTGTCCCACCAAAGTTTTCAAAGGGCTTCTGGTAATTTAGAAGGGCCAATGACCTGGTGGGTTCTGATATTCAACTAGGGGTCAAAATGTATTACCACCACTGTCCTAAGGTGATAAGTGGTTGGAGGAAGGTGCTGTGAATCACGGATGACTTACAAGCTGACTTTTGACGACCCTGTAGGGTTTTCAAGGCTGGAGAGGTGGCTTGCTATTGCCTACCACCAGTGTTCCCTCTAAGCTGAGTTAGTGTGAGCTGGCTCACAGTTTTTCAGCCTCCGGCTCACACATTTTTATCTTAGCTCAGGGAGGATGGCTCCAGAGCAAATTAATTTATGGAGTAGCCAGATTGCTCGCTCACAAGTTTAATGCCAGTGGCTCACAAAGTAGGATGTTTGCTCACAAGACTCCACAGCTTAGAGGGAGCATTGGCCACCACGTCATGCCCCTGGTATTCCTTGGACGTCTCTCATCCAAATACTAGCCAGGGCCAACCCTACTTTGCTTTCGAGATCTGACTATCTACTAGCCTGGGCTGTCCAGGTCAGGACAGGGTGATAGGACCCGGGAGTATTTCCTCCACCCGGAGTTTCTAGGCTGGGTCAGTTTCTGCTCATCAGCTAGCGATTCCCAACCTGGGGGCTGCAGAGCTCTTGTAAGGGGTCTGCGAGTCCATATGTGTCCCCTCAGCATTGTCATTTTCATCTTTTTGTCATTTTCTCCATCTTCTTGACTTGGATGGCCCAGGCTAGCCTGGTCTCAGAAGTCAAACCTGGTCAGCTCTGGTTAGTACTTGAGTGGCAGAACACCAAGGAAGGCCAGGGTCGCTATGCAGAGGCAGGCAATGGCAAACTACCTCTGAGTGCCTCTTGCTATGAGTTGGCTGTGACTTGATGGCACTTGACACATGGAAGTTTTCTCAATTGACGGATAGTACCACTGCTGCTGTGTGTGTGGGTCTGCAATTTTTTTTGATGTCGAAAAGGGGTCCTAGCACTTGGAAAGGTTTGGGACCACTGAGCTAGACCATCCTGCCTATGTTCTGTTCCTTTAGTCACTTAGCAATAGTGTAGAAGTGCTTCCCCCGCTATCCTCTGGGAGGTTTCTTCAGGATTTACTGGGCATTCCATCCCGGCTCCTGGGAAATACTTCCAGCTTGGTTTTCTTTTAGCTTTTTCTCTTTCTCTCTCTCCCCCCCCCCCCCCCCCCCAATCCCAAATGTTCTACCTCACAAGGCTCACTCTGGAGCCGTCCATGTTTGCTTCCAGCCTGGTATGCTGGAAACATTCGTTTTCACATGGCAGAGCTGCAATGATTGTTTGCCATTGTGGAAGAGTTTTGATTCTTGGGGGAGCATATTTCGGTCCAATCTCTAATTTTTTGGACTCTTTACGCACATTTTTCATTTTAGTTCTGCACCAAGCCTGTACACAAATCCCAGGAAGTGTGTTTTTTATTATCATCATTTTCGTGTGTATTTACAACAGGTCAGCCAAGGGAACTGGTGCCTGCAAAGGAAATCCAAAACGCCTCAGGCATACAGTGGGTAGGGGGTTATAAACTTGATTACCCCCATTCTTGAAGGTGGTCTGTAGGAAATCTGCTGGATCGTGTCCACTCTGGACATTTTGCTGAGTCTCTGCTGGGTGCGCGTCGATCCACACAGATTATACCTACCAATCCCATCATCCCTTCGGTACCCTTTTTTCTTTTTGCCATCAAGTCGAGCTGACTTCTGGTGACCCCTAGTGGGGCTTGAAGGCAAGGGACGTTCAGAGGTGGCTTGCCATCACCTGCCTCTGCATCACAACCCTGGTATTCCTTGGTGGTCTCCCATCCAAATACTAGCCAGGGCTGGCCCTGCTTTAGCTTCCAAGATCGGGCTTGCCTGGGCCATCCAGGTCAGGGCCTGTAACCCCTTTTTCTTTCTGATCCTCAGGACTGAGAATTACTTGCCCCTCCTTCTACAGCATTTATTCCCCCACCCGCTGCAGCCTGTATTAAGGAGGGTGAAGGGTGTGTCTCTGTGCCATTAATTGGAAGGAAGTAAGGACTGCAACTCCCATTTGTACACATGGAGGGGTAATGGGGATATATACAGGACTTTGTGTCACTACCTTGCATCTGATCATGGGAAAAGATGGGGGTTATAAAAGTTAAAAGTAAAATGGAGTTAATAAACGCATGAAGCTGTCTTATACCAACTCAGGCCACTGATCTCTTGAGGGCTGTATTGCCTACTCTGACTGGCAGCAGCTCTTCAGGAGCTGAGGCAGAGGCCTTGGGAAGGGAGTGTGGCTCAGTGGTAGAGCATCTGCTTGGCATGCCGAAGGTCCCAGGTTCAATCCCTGGCGTCTCTAGTTAGAAGATCTGGCAGTGATGGGAAAGACCTCAGCCTGAGACCCTGGAGAGTCGCTGCCATTCTGAGTGCACAATTCTGACTTTGGTGGACCAAGGGTCTGATTCACTATAAGGCAACTTCATATGTTCATCGTCTGCTACCTGATCCTTTTTATTGAAGATGTTGCGGAATGAGCCTGGCTTTCAGTGGTAGAGCATTTGCTTTGCATGCAGAAGGTCCCAGGTTAGGTCCCAGGAATCTTCAGTTTTACAAAACAGTCATTTGGCAAGTGTTGTGAAAGATCTTGTCCTGCGACCTTGGAGAACAGCCGCTGCCCATCAGAGTAGACCGCCCTGAGCTTGAGTGGCCAGGGGTCTGACTTTGTATAAGGCTGCCTCATGTCTTCAAATAAATGAGCACCTCAACATGAGAGAGTGGTGTGGGAGCATCTTGTAAAGGGGTAGGGCAGTGGCTGGGTGCCTCTGAATTGAGCTGTTCAGTTTTCAAAACACTGGTTTCTTTTCACCTCTTCTCTGTATGGAGACACTGGCCATTCTCCAGATGGCTTTGCTGCAGTTAAGAGTGCAGACTCTCATCTGGGAGAACCGGGTTTGATTCCCCACTTCTCCACATGCAGCTGCTGGTGTGACCTTGGGTCAGTCATAAGTTCTTTTAGGCTGTTCTCTCAAAGGCAGTTCTCGGGAGAGCTCTCTCAACCCCACCTACCTCGCAGGGTGTCTGTTGTGGGGAGGGGAAGGGAAAGGGATTGTAAGCCACCCTGAGACTCCTTCGGGTAGTGAAGGGCAGGGTATATAAATCCAATCTCTTCTTCATCTTCTTCTCCATCCAAGTACTAACCAGGGCCGATCCTGCTTAGCTTCTGAGATCTGATGAGACTGCACTGGCCTGGGCTGTAGGAATAGATGGATGAAATGGCTTGCCCATGCCGGGTAGTTTTGTGTGTTATAGATAGCTCAGACATGCTGACAGAGAGCAGCAGAGGCCTGGGGAGTTGATTGAAATGTTCCATGTTTGCTTCTTCCACAGCATCTGGCTTCTGATGGCCGCAGAATGTACAACTAGATACATGTGCCCTCATAAGGACCAGAGGAAATCCAGAAATGTTAGGCAGTCGATATAACTTTTAGCTTACAGAAGGCACTGTGAGGACAGGGCGTTCGTAGCTGTGTCAGGGCCTGCTCTTGTGACAGGATGACCCCCCTGAACTTGCTTCTGATGTGTTTACTTGCTTGAGGGATTCATTGGGAAATAAAGGAAATCCAGAGCCATTAACTCCTGGCAAGGTTTGGGATTCCTGGGAAAGTGTAAGGGGTGGGGAGGGTGGACCTCTTTGTGACACACGGTATGCGGGATCCAGCGCACTGTGTGGGTTAGAGCACTGAAGCAGAGAGATTTGCCCAGTCTTGAGGCTTACTGGATGACCATGGGTCGGTCAGCATCTCTGAAGCCGACCTACCTCACAAAGTGGTTGTGAGTTTAACATTTGTGTGTGTGGGGCAGACTGTGGGTGCCACCCTTGATTTCTTGGAGGAAGGACGAAATAAAATATGACAGTTTGGACTCACTGAAGTGGAGCACATTTGACGGAAGTTCCCCTTCTATCAGAGAGAAAGGTTCCAGAGAACGGACTTCCTAGTTCATCCCTTCCTCCCTCATCTGTCTGTCTGTCTGTCTATCTATCTTATCTATTGACCCTTCTATCCTATCTAATCTACCATGTTTTATTTATGTAATTCATTTGTACCCTGCCTTTCTCCTCAGTGGGGACCCAAAGCTGCTGACGTCATTCTCTTCTCCATTTTTATCCTCACAACAATCTTGTGAGGCTGAGAGTGTGATGGGGCCAAAGTAACCCAGCGAGCTTCTGTGGCCCAAGTGGGGATTTGAACCTGGGTCTCCAGATACTAGTCCGACATTCTTAACCACGACACCAACACTGGCTCTCATATGTGCAATCTGTGAGAGTTTACCCATTAATCAGAGCCACTGTGGTGGTGAGGTCAGAGTGTTGGAACAGACTCTGGAAAATTCAAATTCAGATCCCTAATCTGCCATGAGGCACTCTGGGTGAGATTGGGTCAGCTGCGCTCTCTGCCTAACCCTACTTTACAGGCTGTTGTGAGACTAAAATGGAGCTCAGAGGAAAGGGAAGGCAAAAATGTATAGACTGACTTTTCTCACTGATATTTGTAATAGCTGTTAGCCTTGATGGTTAAACAAGAGCTCTTTGTTCAGTGGCAAGGTGGATTATCTGCATGAGAGGTATTGTGTTCTTGCTCTCCTTATGGTCTTGGTGGGGGCCAACTGGCTGACCCTCATGGGAAAAAGTATGCTTCCTTGGATGGACATTTCTTCTCCTGATCCGGCAGGGCTGCTCTTAGGGGATGCAGATTTCATAGCTGTGTCTTAAGCATTTAAGTTCTTATTTTAGATTGCTTTTTTTAAAAAAAGATGAATAATTGCTTAAAATAAAACAATATGGTGGGTTGGATCTTGCAGAAAATCTCCCCTCCCCCGCTGTGGCTGCAGCTCAAAATGTGTTCCTGGGGGACAGGGGATCCCCCAGTAACAGAACTGTGGGCGGGGGGGGGGGGAGTAGGAGGTCTACAGAGGGATGGGGAAACTCACCCCTTCCATCAGAGGAAATTTTCCACAAGGGTTCAGTACAAAGAATTGTGGTTGTCCCTCCCCCCCAAATTAAGTTTTATTAGTTTTAACAAAACATAAATACATAAATACAAATTACCATTTACCAAACTTGCATACAGTATTTGTACATCTCAATTGACAGATGAAAAAGGGTTTTAAAAAAAATCTAATTATAAAGTTAACAATCTTTACCATATATTCAAGTCACCTAATACTTCTGGTGTTTCATTTTGAGAGGTCAAATAGTTTAAAATTGGAAGTCAAATTGCTGGGAATTCAGTATATCCTGTTTTTGTCTCTGAAGGTTGTAATGTATCTGTTATTTTTGCCATGATGTATAAATTCCATAATTTAGTATGCCCTAGTTTAAGTGAAGGTGCCTGTTCTAATTTCCATTTAGTTCTTATTGCCGTTTTAACGGCAAACAACAATAAGGCTACCATTTTCTTCATAGATGAAGGTATCTTTTTGAGAGGTCTACTGTTCAGTAGAAGTCATTCTGGGTTCAATGAGATTGTCTGCCCAGTAATTGCTTGTACTTTTTCCAAGATTTCTGTCCAGAAAGCTATAATATTAGGACAGTAGAGCCAGCAATGCAGATAGGTTCCGATATCTTTACACCTTTTCCCAACATTTGGGATGAGAGTTGTTTTAATATGTGGGGTAGCTGCAGTGGAGGCAATTGTGGTTGTTTTGAATGTAGCATAGCTGTTTTGAGAGCTATGTCTCTTGGAGGAAGGAATTGCAGGATGTTTCCACCCAAGATAACAACTTTGGAATCTTTAATTTAGAGACTGTAAAGGCTTTGGGATTGGGTCACACAGAATGGGAGGTCTGGAATGAGTGAGAACAGCGCTGGTAGACCAGGAAGCTCTATTGCTGCATTTAAATAGAATTATATAGCAAACCCTATTAATTTGGGGTTCGAATAGCTATACCTGGCGAAGGACCTGTGACCTCTAAAGCTTGCATGGAGTGTGTGAAGCTTCCTTGTGTTATGTCAGACCATTGGTCTATCGAGGTCAGGATTGACTACTTTGACTGGCAGCAGATCTCCAGGGTCTCAGGTGAATCCTCTGTGACATGATCTTTTCCACTGGAGGTGCTGGGGATTGAAATTGGGACCTTCTGCATGCCAAGCAGATGCTCTGCCACTAAGCCATGGCCCATTTACCATTGTTATTCAAAGGTCTATGTCCAACCTTACACCCTAAGTAAATCCCTTCACATAGGGAAGCCCTCAAAATGTCATCCTCCACCTGCCTGTAGTCTTTCTGCCACCTCCTCCTCTTGTCTAAGTGAACCAAGTCTTTGTTTGTCCCAAACTTCAAATATGTGTTAAAAGAATCATTTGAGACTTGAGGGGGGGCGGTATCTACACAGAAGATTGGCTGTCTTGTGTCTTCTGGGTCTGTTCAAAGTTGGCGGCAGAATAAGGGTGGCATAATGCCAAGGAGGTCATTAGAATGGTACCACTTCAGGGTGTAGGTGCAGAATTATATTTTTGAATGCTCCGTTATATTAAAACACGAGAACTGCACAAATGAAAACCTGGTATGAAAGGGAGCTGTCTGGACTAGAGGCTTTCTCCTTGCCATGCTAGTTTCCTGCTTGCAGGGAGTCAGAGAGCGTCTTTTAAAATGTAACCCCTACTTGCAGTCCAAAGTGGTACAGTCCATTCTACCAGCGCACTGCGCTGCACTCATAGATCAGGCCTTCAGCGGGCACAGGAAGTGGTAAACCCAGCCGTTGTCAAGGTTTAGGATTAATGTGAGAGGTGGAAAGAGCCACTTCCTTGAGATATTGTCTTGCTGCTGGAGGGGTGGGATTTATAGTCTGTTATTACTCTGAAATGCGGGCAGCTCATAACGCAGAGTGATTAAGCTGCAGCCATTTGGCCTCCCGTGTGAGGTATGTCCTTGCTGTAGGTTAAGTTGCTGAATCACCGCCCTGCATCTCTGAGCTGGGGCTGGATCTTGGAGCTGGTTCTCAGTGTCAGCCACAGGGTGCCGAGGCCTCTGAGCACGTTCCAAGTGCATCTCCTCTTCAACCAGTCCAGGGGGTGCAATGTCCAGGTGAGCTGGTGCTTGTAGTAATAACCAGTAATGTTCCCCATTCCTCCTTCGGTTGAGAGGTGGGGAAGCTCCTTAAGTGTTTTGCTGAAACAAACGTGAACACATGAAGCTCCCTTATACTGATTCAGAGCATTAGTCCATCAAGGTCAGTATTGCCTACTCAGACTGGCAGCCGCTCTCCAGGATCTCAGGCAGAAGTCTTTCCCTTCACCTTTTAACTAATCCTTTTAACTGGAGATGCTCAGGGGTTGAACTTGGGACATTCTATGTGCCAAGCAGATGCTGAGCCATGGCCCCTCCCTTTTGCCTATGATTTGGGCAGACTGTTCCTCGGTCACAGGTAGGGCTCTGTGCTTTAAAGCCATTCCAATTCCCTAGCAAGGCAACCGGTGTTCTGCAACAAGTAATACACGGTGGTGCAGTTGGACCAGGCATGGGAGGCCTGGCTCATATCCCTCGTAGCTGTGGTGCTTGCTGAGTGGCCTCGGGCCAATCCCTTTCTCTTGGCTGAACCTACTTTGCAGGGTGGTTGTGAAGGTACTAGGCAGGAGGGCAGAATCAGCTCAGTTGCTTGGAGCAGACTAAAGACGTTACAGAAGAGGACTTGAGTTTTGTGATCTGTAGACATTTACACAAAGTAAAGCACGTTTGCATGGAGTTCTATATCTTTTGAACAGTTGATTTCCGCCGCTCATGGGGATGATGGTGGGAGCACAGGCAGTCCCTGGAAGTCTTGATGAATCTTCCATACTTTCAGACCAGTGGTTTCTCCAGTTCATTGCTGCCTGGTTTGGCAGGCAGGTCTTTCCTGGCCGTCTGAAGATGCTATGCTGGGCAGTGCCAGGCAGACACCTGGGCCCTTCGGCATGCAAAGCAGAGCCATAACCGGCCTCTTAATCGACCATGTGCAAAATTTTCATATTGCTCAATCTCAATTAAAAGCACAATCGCTTTTGATGCAGGCCGTTCGTTCCCAGAGCAGTTTTTCTGGCTTCTGGGAGTCACCCGCTATACCCAGGCGCTTCCAAGCATGCTTTCCCAAACATAAGGACTATAGAAATTTGATTTTCTTAAAACAAAAGGGAGCATTGCACGTTTAAACAGCATCTCATTTGGTGACCTTTTTAATACTTCCTCAGAATTGCATGAGGCGCGATGTCCTAGCTACAGAGGAGTTTTAATCTGTATTTGGCTTATTATGTCTGCTGTGCTGCTTTACAGTCAAGAAGGGAAGGACTTTGATTCTGAAATGAAATACCCAGCACTGCTAGTTCCCCCTTCCAAAGAACATATGGTTATTTTAAAATGTTCTTATGTTTGGATAGGTAGATTTGAGTCCAGTAGCACCTTAGAGACCCAACAAGATTTTCAGGGTATAACCTTTCGAGAGTCAAAGCTCCCTTCATTGGATATGAGTAGTAATGGAGGTCTGAGTCTTTATATCCCAGTCAGAAGGAAGGAGGGGTGTTGTAAAGAAGGAGCTCAGGGTGCAAAGGGACAAGGCATATCGTAATCAGCATGATTAGAGCACAGGGGCAGAAAAATCAGCATCTGTTGTGAGATAAGAATCCTGTGACTGGTATTCAGCTGTGTGTGTGTGTGTGTGTGTGTGTGTGTGGCGGCGGGGGGGGGGGGGGGTGTTCCACAGTGAATGAACTCACGTTCAGCACTCTTTATGTTTGGATGTCTCTTAAAGGCTTACTCGGACAGGCCTTTGTATCCATTGAACTCTCATTGGCAAAATATGCAAGACCTGATTCCTCTCAGCCAAATTTGCGAATGATCCCTGGGAATGAATGTCCTGTGTTTGGGATTGGGACTGAATGATGTGAAAGTGATCGGCGGCAACTCATTCGTGCTCTGGAGGCATCGCTTGATCCCACTTGCCAGCAAAAGGCAGATTTAAATTCAAAGTATTTTAGATACTTTCTTTCTAAGGCAGATCCAAATAAGCTTACAAATTCGTTCTCTTTTCCTCTGTTTTATCCTCAGGACAACAACCCTGTGAAGTGGGACAGGCTGAGAGAGCGTGCCTGCCCCAAGGTCACCCAGTGGGCTCTTATGGCAAAATGGGGATTTGGACCTGTGTCTCCCAGATCCTGATCTGATCCTTTATCTGCTACCTTGTGTGGCTCTATGTGTGAATCAGCCCTTACATGCAGAAAGCCAAAACAGCTTTCCAGTGTTCTAAGACTGGTTTGGTCTTTTATGCATTCTCAGTACTGCCTTTCAAGACTCTCTGTAGTTCCAAAGAGATGCTTGCGCTCTCCTCTCCCTCCTCTTCACCCCAGAGATTCTGCTCATACTACTTCTCCTCAGCTGTTCCTCTCCCCCCCCCCCCCCCCGTATTTGCTATCTTGCCCTGTGTTTGGAACACACTGGCAGAAGTCTCATAACTCTTTGTCTCCTCTCCTCCTGGCTCACTAAATGGCAAAATCAATTCTGGAGCCTCCTGCCGAGTCCTTAAGTCTCCACAAATCCAATTCGATGTTCACTAACCCTCTACCTCCTACTGGACTAGTGAAATGTCAGTTGCCGTGTGTGGAGAGTGCTCATATATTACAGGGGTGCCTGGAGGATGTGCATGTCATGCCTCTCTGCTGGGTCTAGGGCTGTTGAGACTAGGGCTCATCAGGAGGAGGAGGAGGAGGAGATTGGATTTACACCCCGCCCTTCACTCGGAGTCTCAGAGTGGTTTACAAACTCCTTTCCCTTCTCCTCCCCACAACAGACACCCTGTGAAGTAGGTGGGACTGAGAGAGCTCTTTCCAGAACTGTCCTTGAGAGAACAGCTCTGACAGAACTATGGCTTGCCCAAGGTCATCCAGCAGGTGCAAGTGGAGGAGTGGGGAATCAAACCCGGTTCTCCCAGATTAGAGTCCGCGCACTTAACCACTACACCAAACTGACATCAGAGTAGTTAGACTGATTGTACCACATAGCAAAGGTGTCCCCGAGTTCTGTTCTCCATTGGAGTGAATGGCAAGCCTTTACCGACAGGGGAGCATAAACTTGGGGCATTGCTGAGGTGGGCATTATACCTCCCTATTGTTCCCCTTCCTGTGAGCCAAGAATCTGGGGCGGGTCCCCAGCCAGTTTTCTTCCAGTGTGCAGTCCATTTACTTTACCTCATAAAGCTCAGCGGGAACCACTTAAAGCAGAATCTCTGCATAGCCCCCCCTCCCTCTGTTCCTTGGCCACACCGTGGTGTGACAACACATTTCGAATATGTAGGCCATGTCCACATTGAACGAGGATTTAGAGATAGGGATCTTGCCAAAGGCTTGGATGAAAATAAATTAGTCCTCTCTCAGAATATAGCTGTTTTCCCTCACGCTAATCCCTTACTAACCTGCCCTCTTAATTTCCTTCCCTCCTGCTAGGGCTGTCTCCCCCCTCCCCCAATGCCTTTTATTAACGGCTGGCCAACACACAGCGGTGAAGCAGGTCAATCTTCTCCTCGTGTGGAAGTAAAATGATTGAGGAGAGGTGTTCTCTCTCAGCCTAGTTTCTGCATTTCAGCCCACCGTTCGCCGTGCTGGGTGATCTGCGCTGCGGTTCGCATCCTTTGTTTGGCGAAATGTTGAGGTTTCCAGGCCATTCGTTGGTCCAACCCGATGTGAAAATTCCTTCTCGAAACTGGGCACAGGAAAAACCTGCTCCATCTCAGAAAGTATCTTTTTGGTTAAGTCAGTTAATTGGATTCTGGAATTGATGCCTTTGAGAGGAATGCTGGAATTCCAATATCTGAAAGCAATCTGCAAGCTGCCTTGTTTAGTCTGTAAAGGAAGAATTTTGTCCACTATCAAATATGACCTTTATATTACTGGGATAGTGTCCAGCAATGGAATAGTTTTTTGTGTTTTTTTTTAAAACCACCCCCTACCTTATGGTACTAAAGGAACCTTCAAGATGATGAATAAACTATCCACATAACAGAATTGGCACAAAACAGTGTGTGTAATTAAAGCTGATAAAATAGATGTGACAGATACCCTAAAGGCTTCTGTGGGGTAGGTTAGGCCTACAGTGTGTGACTGGTCCAAGGTCAGCCAGCAAGCTTCTGTGGCAGAGGAGGGATTCGAACGTGGGTCTCCCAGATCCTCACCCAAAATTCTAGCCACTGCACCACACTGGCTTTCCCCGTTTGTTGCTTTCCACATTACGACTTCCTGCTTGTGAACTGGGATGCACCTGGTTGAAATCTTACCTTTGCATGAATTTTGTGGACAGCTTCAGACAAGCTGCCATCTCCCATACAAAGCTGCCTTCTCTTCCGTCAGACCGTTGGTGTGGCTAGCCTGGCATTGCAACTCTGACTGGCAGGAGTTCTCCAGGGAAGCGATTCCCTAAGGTCCTTGACCTGGGGATGCCCAGGGTTGGACCTGTGACCTTCTGCAAGTGAAGTGGCTGCTATGCCACTGAGATACATCCCTCCTTCAGGCCAGCTTGGCCTATAACAGCCAGGATATTGTGGATCTGGAAACTGCTGTCCTGTGAGTTTGAGCATTAAGGAAAAACACAGTGTAATTACGACTAATATTAATCCCAGACGCTGTCCATAGCTGACTGCATGTAGGAAATTGACTTAGTTGTGTAAATAGTCTGTGGCCGATATCTGGCAAACCTTCCCATACTTTTAAAACCCTGCAGAACTGCATTTCTCCTCTCTGATTTTGGTGACTTTTTTTTAAAAAATTGTGCTTTGATCCAAGTTTTGGTTACATTTCTTTTCCCTGTATTCTGGGAATCTTATGTTGTTACTAACTGCTACTCACACTGAATAGTGATTTCATTTAATTGGTTCAGATGGATAGCTGTGTTGGTCTGAAGCAACAGAACAAAGTTTGGGTCCAGGGGGACCTTTAAGACCAACAAAGTTTAATTCTAGGTATAAGCTTTCGTGTGTATGTATACTTCTTCAGATACATTGAGACAGAATTCTTCAAACCTTACATGTAGGTAGCGGGTGCGAGGGTTGCCACTGGACTTCAACTTTATTTCATTTAACTGGGTTATTGGTTCCGTATTGTGGGCTGTTAGTATAGTGTTGGGCAGTATCTGGGAAAGTGGGCCAAGTGATACGATGATCACAAAGTAGCTGAAGTAAACAGAGCTGTGGCAGTTTAAAGATTGATAGCATTTTATTCCAGAATCCACTTCTTTGGAGGTGGTGGGTGGATCTTTGCTATGTTGTCCTTGTATGTAGATGGCATTTAAAAATCAATCTCACAAAGAATAGTCTCTGTTATTTTCCTTGATCCTATTTGAAGTTTACATAATTACATTTCACCCTGTACTTCCTACATTTCATGGCCCCTGGATCCTGCTGTTGACTATTTTCATACCTCCTACGTAAAATGTGTGCATAGTGCGTTCTGCTCCAGGGAAGCTTATGGAGGAATACAGTTCGGTTAGTCTTTGGGTTCCCACAAGACTTTCAGTTATTTGATGTGTGCAAAGTACAGGGCAGATAGATCATTTGCTAATTCAAGTGTGGAGACCATTTGTAACAGTATTGCATCTGAAGAAGTTGAGCTCTAGTCCACGGAAGCTTACGCTGGGATGACATTTTGCCAGTCTGAAAGGTGCCACTGGACTCTGGCTTATTTTCACTGCCGCCCCAAAGAGTACACGTGGATGGGCAGTTGCTGATCTTATCCATTTGTGGGCAACAACCTTCAGACGTTGTCGCGGCAGAGCATAGCAAGAGAGACGTGACCTCAGGAGGGGAAAATGGCTGCCCTCGTTTTGTTTGAAATGAGTCCAGGGTCATTGTATTGACATGAGCCAATGAAATGCAGGGACGGTTATATTTGTTAGACTGATTGTGAATTCTGGGCTCATTTGTAGTAAAACCAGAATGGCCATTTTCTCGTGGCAACTACATAAACTGACAGTCATGACCAATACTCCCTCTAAGCTGTGGAGTCTTGTGAGCAAAAGTTCTACTTTGTGAGCAACTAGCATTAAAGTTGTGAGCAAGTGATTTGGCTACTGCATAAATTAGTTTGCTCTGGAGCCATCCTTCCTGAGCTAAAACAAAACTGTTTGAGCTGGAGGCTAAAAAACTGTGAGCTAGCTCACAATAACTCAGCTTAGAGGGAACATTGGTCATGACTGTAAGGAGACTTCTTGGCTTGGGTCCTGTTGGGCTGCTGAGTGCCATGTTGTTAAAGTTTACACAAATAATAGCCACTCAACTATTCATTTATGCATTTATTTCATTTGTAGTCCACCTTTCCCACTGAGAGTCAAGGTGCATTATGCAATTAGAAACAATTCAAATAAGGGCAGTGCAGTGCATATAACCATCAATGGAATAAAACTGGATTACAGAATGAGAGAACAGTGTGATAGGAACAATGTGATACATACAACAAGCGGTGAAACAAAGGTGGCTTGCAGAATTAGAGAGCTACCCAATAAAATTGTGTAATATATATAATATGCAAAACAATGAAAATTACCTAAAATTTCCTGAAAGATGTATGCAACTGCTTAAAATACATGAAGGGCCTGGGGAAAGGGAGCGTACTCAGATGTCTGTTTCGGTGTTTCGAAGGCTTTTGGAGTGTGCCATAAAAACAACCCCCCCCCCCCCCACCACCACAATGTTTACTTCCCCAAAGAGAACTTTTCACATTTTGACTTCGGTTCATTCCATGTAGTGCTCACCTTTTGACTCCAGGAACCCTCAAAGTAACTGGCAATATGAAATAATGGAAGTGTACTCGTGTTAAACCAATAAAGTGCTTCTTAAAAATCTTGCTCCCCAGATATTAAAACCTGCAAGGGTTGAGATGTAACCACGGTGGTCTCATTGAAAAACTGATGAAGAGAGATGTCCGGCCCTTCTGGAGCCCAACTGGCCCAAAGGCCTCTGATTTCCTCCTTATGGTCTGAGAGATAATAGAAATCCCGAAAAACTCTACTTCTGTGTAGAGATGCTGTATAGGCCAAAGCTTCTCCCTGGGGCTCTGTCTTCTGTTGACAGCTAAATGTTCTCCTTTTATCCCTGCAGCTGACCTTTCGCTTCAACTTGACTTCAGAAGTGCGCCGACATTAATGTTTTACCTGTGGGTCTCTAGCTTACAGCAAGAGTGAACAACAAATTGCATGGGACTTCACTGTATCATAGCCTTCCCTGCCACAGTGCCTGGCTTTCTAGGATCTTGCTCCAGCCCTCTGAGATTAGCTTTGGTATGATGCAATCAAACAGAGATGAGTCAAGCTTTCAGGGAATTTTTGAGCTGTTTGCCCAGGGAATGTGTCCACCAGTTTAGATGTGGTGGGGCCGATTGTCATGGCTTGAAGGTGGGGGAATAGTACTCTGTATAAGCTCAAGCTAAGAACAGACCACAAACTGGTGACAGAGCGTTCATGATTTGCACATAGAAAACCCCGAGTTCAGTCCAGGGTCCATCTGATTAAAAGCTCTCGGGTTTCAGGACGGGTTAGGGGTTGCATCACTGTTGTCAGGTTGTTGTCCTGATAAGACATCTGCCTCCGTAGTGCAGGAGAAAGATTGTCTCATTGAGAAACCACTAAGTTTCAGTGGAACCCCAGGATTTCCTGGAAGACAGTTAAAAAACCACAGCTCTGCTATAATCTGTGTCGGCTTTATCCTCGTGTGGCATGGTGGACAGATAACGAGAACATAAGTTTTTCAAAAGGGAGATTTTCAAGGGGGAGGGAAACTCCAAATAGTGGGGAACTGATGACTTCTTAAGAGAGGATATGCATCATACTGGCTTAATCTGTAAGTACTTGTACCGCTGAATGTTGTTAAAGTGGTTGGATGAAATGCCCATGCTGCGGCTGTGGTCCCAGCTCTCATATGGATCTCTTGCTGGCTTTGATTCATCCGTAGCTGGACTGCCCCTGATTTGTACCGCTGAAATGGAGGCAATTGCAGGACTAGGGAGGGCCTTTGCCTGAGACCTGCAAAGTGGCTAATCAGAAGAGCTTTGTGCTTCACCGATGGGCGAGTGACTTGTTTGGGTAGCAAGCAGTTCTTCACATCCGTTGTCCTGATTACTGTGCCCTGCTGTTGAAATTGTGCTGCCTGGCTAAGGCTGTTCCTTGAATATCACCCCCTCCCCATTGCTTCCCCTTTCCACATACTGCAAAACGTGTAACACACTGTCCAGTTTAAAGTATCATTGGGCACTTTCACACATGCTAAATAATGCAGTTTCAGTTCAGTTGCAAAGTGCATTGAAAGTTTCCTGGCTTGGACTGAGGTGTGACTTAGAAGACCTTCAGGTGGGTAGGTAGATTGGTCTGAAGCAATAGAACAAAGTTTTAGAGTCCAGTGGCACCTTTAAGACCAACAAAGTTTAATTCTGGGTAGTGGGTTTTGTGTACATGCACACTTTGTTCTAGAAGACCTTAAACGCTGCTATATATTAAGGGAGAAAGTTCATCTCATTGGAACCCCCCCCCTCCCGATATGTAGGGTTGTCATCTGCCTGGAGGGGGAAAAACCCCTCCCTGTCCTGTCCCTTTAACAGAGGTTTAATAGGATGTTATTTACCTCCCTGCCCGGGACATCTTCAACTGCCCATTTCCACACATTAAGCTTTTATTAATGAATTTATTTACTTCATTTATACCCTGCCTTTCTACCCAGTGGGGACCCAAAGTGGCTTACATAGTTTTCATCTCCTTTGTATTCTCACAACAATCCTGTGAGATAGGTTAGGCTGAGAGAGAGAGAGAGAGAGAGAGAGAGAGAGAGAGAGAGAGTGTGTCTGGCCCAAGGTGACCCCACAAGCTTCCATGGCAGTGTGGGGATTCGAACCTGGGTCTCCCAAATCCTAGTTCAGCCCTCAAAGTACTGCACCACATTGGCTGTTAAAAGGACTTCTTTAACAATAAGTTTCCGTGAAGCCTCAGGAACAGCTGCTGTGATATTATCTGCATTGCCCAATATTCTCTGCAACTGGGCAGGTGGAAGCTTTCCTTTTTAAATTTTAAATTTCATTCTGGTGCTATGATTTGCTTGCAGGAACAGGCAAGGCAGGTTGTTTGCCCTCTAGTCAGTGAAGCAAACCTAATGGCATAGAGGCGCTTCAAGGGCCCTGTTCTAGCTGTAGATTTCTCCAAACAGGAACAACAGTGCCCTGCAGCCAGGTAGACACAACTGCCTTAGAGAACTGCCTTTTCTTTCATAATAGTTGCTGTTAATTTGCTTTACTGTTTGCTTTTTGATGAAAAGAAATGGAAACGCTTCCCCAGTCCTGGTGTTCGAGGATAAAAGAAGCAGTACATTTCTAGCAGCTTGCTTAACATTGCTAAAATAATGAATCACTATAAAAGATGGTTTCACAATAAGACATTTTTTTTGTAATTAGCGTTAGCATTGTACCTGTTGATGAAAGTGTTTTCCTCCTTATTTTAACACCTGCGGGATGACCTTGGGCAAGCCATAGCTCTGTACCAGCAGTTCTCTCAAGGACAGTTGTCTCAGAGCTCTCTCAGCCCCACCTACCTCACAGGGTGTCTGTTGTGGGGAAGGGAAAAGAGTTTGTAAGCCGCTCTAAGACTCTTAAGTGAGTGAAGGGTGGGGTATAAATCCAATTTTCTCATTCTCCTTCTTCTCATTAAAAATACATTACAAAGATTGGACCAGTCAGTTGACAAAAACCCTTTTTGACTAATTAAATGGACAGCCCTGTTTCCTCTCTCTAGATAACTGTAGTTCTGTTTGAGCGAAAGGTACCATTTTTAGTGCTGTCGTTACAACCAGTTTACCAGGCTCTCTTCAGAGGAAGCCATGATCGTTAAACTGCAGTAAAGCCAATAAAAGTTTGTAGTGGAATTGTGTGTCTGCTGATTTCTTGCTATTGATCAGAAAGTCCTCCAGAAAGGCAAAAGCTTCAGCTTTTACATTGCTGTTTTTTGGCCTCTGTTGGGTTTAAAGAATGATAGATGCTTCCTGTTCCTGTCTCTTCGGGCCACGGACTGAGCAGCTGTTGCTTCACATAATTGTGGAGAGACTTGTGTGTTTCCATAGAATTACAGAAAAGCCAGGGAATTTGAAACTGGCTGCAGAAGTTGGTGCTCTGAGACTCTCAGCTTTTTTACTAGAGCAAGTTTCTAACAGTTAACGAGCACTGCCTGTTGAAATCTATACGGGAACTCAGTCACACCTAACAGCTCAATCCAATTAAAACTATCTGTTCAGTACGTTTTAATCTTTCTCTACTTCCACAGAGCCCCCATTTTATCTTCCAAACAATCCAGTGAGGTAGGTTAGGCTGAAAGAGTGTGTTAGCCCAAGATTGCACAGTGAGCTTTGTGGTAGTGTAGGGATTTGAACCTGGGTCTCCTGGATCCTGGGAAAGTCTTGGTGGCTCAGAGGTTAAGATGCTAAGATTCAGACCGGAAGGTCTGTAGTTCAGCAGTTCGAGATCCGAGTGCCACTTGACGGACTGAGCTTCCGTCTCTGGCCCCAGCTCCTGCCAACCTAGCAGTTCGAAAGCAAGAGATTGCACGTAGATGAATAGGTACTGCTTTGGTGGGAAGGTAACAGCATTCCGTGTGCCTTGGCGTTTAGTCATGCTGGCCACATGACCATGGAAACGTCTTCGGACAGCGCTGACTCTTCGGTTTGGAAACGGAGATGAGCACCGTCCTTTAGAGTTGGATTCGACTGGCTTTTGAGCAAGGGAAACCTTTACCTCCTGGATCCTAGGCTGACACCCAAATCACCGTACACACTGTTCATATCCTGTGTTTCTTCCCTCTTGGAACTCAAGGGGGCCATATGTAAGGGTTCCCTGGAAGTTTCCCCTACCTACAGTAACCGGACCCTCACTCATTTAGCTTTGAGTTTGTGGCATTGTGTATCTCCCAGCCCATACCATAGATACGGGGTTTCAGTGCCTTCCATTGCTACCTCCTTTGACTAGCAGAAAAGAATAATGCAGACTACATGCAAATTTTCATGATTTATAGAGGTAGAAGAATCTTTGTGCTTTGTCTCAGAACCCCAGTTTGCCTTTTTAAAGAAAACACAAGTTCCTAGTCCATATGACTGCACAGAGAAACTCCTATGGACAGTGAGTGGTGAAATCCCACCAGGAGGCACTGGTAAACTGTCTTAGGTTTGCCCCAGCCTCTTTTGCTGTCTTCTATTTACCTACCTTTTGGGGCCCCCTCCTCATATCGGTGTCGCTCCTTTTGGCCCTTTGCAGGAAGAAAGTATTTTAAATAAATAAACTGGCCCAGACTTGGCTTTGATCTGAGGCATAGCTGACTACAGTCCCTACATAAATCACCTCTTTGCTTTCAGCCAAGGCAAACGATGGAGGGTCGTGTTGGAAGAGCACAAGTATTGTTGTACCAGGACCTCACAAGACAGCCTTGGACAGGAAGTGGTTAATTAAAGATTTCAAGTTTGTCAGATTCTTCCTGTTGAGCCCCTCTGTGACTTCCCGCTGAATGAGCTGCATATTTACATTTCAAAAAGGTAGTGCCTTATTTTACAGTTGAAAAGCCAAATCTAATAAAGGCATGCAACACACACAAAATAAAAAATCAGCAGGTGGGGAAAAAATACAAGGTTATCCCCTCAGGAACTGTTTCCCTGTACCCTTTACATGAATAAATTGTTCCGTTATTCCACTGAACTTGCCAGATAAAGCCAGAGTTTGAAGGGACTTCCTGGCTCTTCCTCACCCCCCCAGAGAGAGAGAGAGAGACAGACAGACAGACAGACACACACACACACACATATGTCTTTGGTTGTCTCTCATCAGGCAAGTTACCATATCATAAATCCAAAGGGGAAAAAAAGACCAAAATGAGGAAACCATGTAATTGAGGAGTTCCCTATGTAGCATCTGCCAACCAATGCTCCCTCTAAGCTGGGGAGTCTCGTGAGCAGAAATTCTACTTTCTGAGCTACTGGCATTAAAATTGTGAGCAAGCGATTTGGCTCCTGCATAAATTAGTTAGCCCTGGAGCCATCCTTCCTGAGCTAAGACAAAAATGGGTGGACCAGAGGCTAAAAACCTGCGAGCTAGCTCACACTAACTCAGCTTAGAGGGAACACTGTCTGCCAACACCTTTTCTGGTGCCTACCAGGTGTTTTTAGGAAGGGGGTGGGGCAAGATAGGGTTTGCAGATTTGCAGATTTTAAAAAAATATTGCTTTGGCAGCAGCTGCACAAGGATCTGTGCTGTGCTACTGAAGTTTAGTTGGGGAACTTCATTTGGTGGTTGGCTGTGCCTCCTGCGGCAGCCATTTTGTTGCTGTACCCGCCATGCCGTGTCAAAATTCCAAATGCGCCTGCAGGCTCAGACGGGTCAGGACCCCTGCTCTAATCTCAAGCATAGCCGATTAAACACTCCTAACTTCCAATAAGATTAAAATGGTTTATTTTTGTCTGCTTGAAATAAATTCACACTCCCCCCTTCCCCCCCACAAATTTCCTCTATTGTGCTACAGTTCCAAAAAAATTTCAAGACATTTCTCTCTCCCTTATTCAGGACAATAAAAAGCAACTTAACTGCTGAACTTTTTGAGAGATCTTCAAGCATTTTTTTAAAATGCGGAACCACTAAGGGATGGGTTGGTTCATTACGGAGAGCACTCTTTAGCAGCCGTGGGACTGAGCTCATTGGGTGGCTGTTGGGCGTAACAAAGGTTCTTTCTGTGCTTGGGTGCTGCACTCACTGTCCTGAGAACCCCAGCTTTCTTTTCCTTCTTTAAGAAGTCAGTTTCTAGTTGTTGTTTTTTTACTGCAAAGAGATACGTGTGAGCAGTGTCTGGTGAAATCTGACAAGCTTGAACGTGTTGGTTTAATTTTATAATCAGTTGGTTTTACATGTGCAAAGAAAAAGAGTAATTCATCCATTCTGAGACCATTCTGGGAATCCTTTAAAAAAAATTATTTTATGAAACAAGATAATAGTAAAAGGGATCCAAAGGGATTATATAACAAGAAATGGGTTATATAACAAAACAAGCCATATATATCAATTATACACTGCAGACTATATCAAACAAAAGAAATGGAACATCATTTCTCCTCAACATATCTGTCATCACAATTTTTGGGACATTTTCTATAGAGTACACTGATCCTTCAGGTTTTAAATTTCAATGTTTATATTTGTTCTGTTTTGCAACTATATTGTTAATGTCATCATTATTACATATTTTATATTTCATATTTCATCATTTCTACTTACTAACTATAACCGTTCTGGGAATCTTGTGGTGGCTCACATGTGACTGTCCCTCACTACGTTGGCAGTGTTTAGTGGGTTCCTTTGCATGTGTGAATGAGATCTGACAAATGTAACACCTTTTGTATTGTCTCATACGCCATGCTTTTCAGTTGAGTCAGTCTGCATGTTCGGCTGCACATCGGCAACTAGAGATAAATCAAAGGTGAACTGATCTTTGGTCTCCTGGTGGCTGAGGATACACATTTCTCATTTGAACATTGTCATGATACTAGGGGCCTGTTATTGATCAACGCTGCACTCAGGCACCACAATTAACCATGGTCATTTAAACCACAGTTTGCACAACAAGATGTAGACAACAAAAGCGAAGACAACAGAACAGGAGGCAGTGCAGTCCTAGAGTCAAGACTCCATGATAAATACGGGTTTAGAAACCATAGATTACTCAAACTTCCACAAGCTGTGATGTCTGGATGAAGAGACTTCAAGAAATACAGATTTAAAACTAGGGCTTACAGCTAGCTTGTTAACCACAGTTAGCACTAAATGTGGTTTGTTGCGACATTTGAATTGAGAAGCCGCCATCTGCTGAGTAGCACCAACCCATGCAGCAGCTTTGCCGTAGAGCCAAAAGAGGAGGGAGGATGCCCTCCCTACAGAGAGAAGGCAAGAAGCAGACAAAAAAAAAAAAAAAAGACTTCTGGGCCAAAGGGGAGTAGCTCTTTGTTACCGGATCTGTTGTAGTGGGTGAAAGTTGAGCCTGGGATGATTATTATTTGATCCCGGCAAGGTTGAATCTTGGGGCAAGGTTCAGGGCTGCGTCCAGTAGCCTGGAACACACCAAGGGAGTAGACAGATGTGCCTTTGAACACATGCAGTGTGCATTTTTCTTGTCAATATATAATCACGGTGTGCCTCCAGCAACTGGAAACCAGGGCTTAGGAACCAGGGCATAGTCTCTTTTAATTTTTAAATTTTTTTTAAACATTTTACTTTAAACATTTAAACATTCGCAAAAGTTCAGAAGAGTGAACGACAATCTAAAATCTGACAAAAGCAAACTACTAAAATAGTAGAAACAAGCGTGTAGCAATCTTGAGCTATCATAATCAGTCCACAGATTCCAAAACCAGCATCAGAAGATTAAATTTTGATTGCTCCATCTTTGATTCTTAGCCCCAAATCCTCTGGAATAATCAGGTGCCCTTCAGAAATTCCTCAAAGCTTCTCAGAGGAGTTGAGCACCACTGGCCCTCTTTTTAGGTATTAGCTGATAAATCATCAATAGACTAGATTTGTCATCAACTACCTGTCCCCCCATCGTGAATATGAAACTAAAAATTATAGGGAAGGTAGTGGCTTTAACAGAATACATTTCCTGCTAACAGGAAATGTATTCTTTTGCTCTGTAAAATTGTTCCCAGTGTTCTTTCACGTCTTTAATCTTGGGGATCATTCTGACTCTGGAATTAGAAGAAGAAGAAGAAGAAGAAGAAAAGATTGGATTTATACCCCACCCTCCACTCCCCAAGGGAGTCTCAGAGCGGCTTACAAACTCCTTTTCCCTTCCCCTCCCCACAACAGACACCCTGTGAGGTAGGTGGGGCTGAGAGAGCTCTTTCCCAAACTGTCCTTGAGGGAACAGCTGGTACAGAGCTATGGCTTGCCCAAGGTCATCCAGCCAGGTGCAAGTGGAGGAGTGGGGAATCAAACCCAGTTCTCCCAGATTAGAGTCCGCGCACTTAACCACTACACGAAACTGGTGTATTCCTTTTGCTTTCCAATTAAAAAGAAATATGAAATACAGAGAAGTTGCTTAATAGTGCTTTCAGCTTTTGGTCCAGTTCCTGCATATTTTTGAAGATGTTTAGTACATTGGTACTTCTGGGAACTGATTAATTCTGCTTGCTTGTCTAACAGGAGGCTGCTTAATTTTTAGTATTCAAAAAAAAGGTATGAAGCATTCTCTTCCTCTAAAGAGAGGGACAAATATTACTGTTTTTATGTGAAGAAATAGTTCATATTTGAGTTTAGGTAACAGTGTACAGAACAGACCCTGACCTGGATAGCCTAGGCTAATCCAATCTCATCAGGTCTTGGAAGCTAAGCTGGGTCAACCCTGGCTAGCATTTGGATAAGAGACCTCCAAGGAATACCAGGGGCATGACACAGAGACAGGTGGTGGCAAAACACATCTCTTAGTTTGAAAACCTTATGGGGTTCCCATGAATCTGCTGTGACTTGATGGGACTTTCCATCACCACCAACAGTGTAGAAATGCCAAATGCAGCTGAACGGCTTAGTCCTGGTTCCTGTACCTACTTCTCCCCGGCATTTGTGACCTCCTGGAATGACATTTTCTTCTGCAGTTGGCTATAATGGCCCATGTAAGCCGCCCTGAGCCCGCTTGCGGGGAGGGCGGGATATAAATCGCAAAATAAATAAATAAAAATAAATAAATAAAATAAAATAAATATAATGGGGTCTCATGTTTTTGTCACTGTATGTACAAGTTACTCTGTGGGGAGAGTACACTGTAGGCAGTGCTTCACAGATGAAGCTTTCTGCATGTGAAATTTGTATAGGAAACACTGTGGCGAAATAAGAAACAGGATGAGGTAACAGTTAAAAGATGTTTTATTTCTGTTACGTTGTACACCACTTGGGTACTAGGCAACCACAGTTGGTGAAACACACGTGGACTCTGAAGGATTTTTAAGTGAGGTCGGTTCTTGAAAATCTCTTCTGTCATAGAGGATGTGGAGAAAACTGCAGGCCTACTTGGCTTGAAAATACTCGAAGGTGGTCAGTTTGAGTGGTTTGAAAACCATAGTGAATTTTAAAAAAGCCTCAAATATCTTCTGTTTTCAAACCTCACAGTTTCCAGACTACTCTGTGAGTCTAAAGAGCTTGCCTCGCGAGCTTAAAGAAAACACAATCTCTTAGTTGTGGCCCAGAGCTTGAAACGCTTGACGAGTCAGGGGGAAGCATACATGCTTTTTCCAATACGTCAAGAATTGCTTTGTGAAACTAAAATGCCACAGTAGGCCCATCGAATGAAAGTACTTGGTTTGCCATGTGAAACACGAAGAAAAGCTTTATTAAGAGAGGGCTCTGGTAATGGGTGATGGAGAGTTGTTTGGTCCTCTGGGAGCATTCATAGCTTGTTATAGGACTTTCAGTATCTTCCAGAAATGTGTTCCAGAAGGTAGCTTTGCTGGTCTGCAGTAGGACAGTTAGATATGAGTCCCGTAGCACCTTAGAGACCAAGAAGAGTTTCAAGGTATAAGCTTTTGAGAGTTTAAGCTCAGAGGATTGACTCTTGAAGGCTTATACTTTGAAACTTTGTTGGTTTCTAAGATGCTGCAGGAGTCTAGTGATGCAAGTTTCCAGGTGGGACCTAGAGATCTGCTGGAATTACCGCTCCTCTCCAGAATACAGAGATCAGTTGCCCTGGAGAAATGAATGCTCCTGGAACCTCTCCCCTTGATGCTGCAAATGGTTCTTTTTGGCAGCTCCTTATTTGTTTGGATGTTTGGATGAGAGCCAGCGTGGTGTAGTGGTTAAGAGTGACAGACTCTAATCCGGAGAGCTGGGTCCGATTCTTCACTCCTCCACATGAAGCCAGCTGGGTGACCTTGGGTCAGTCACAGCTCTTTCAGAGCTCTCTCAGCTCTCCCAATAACAAGTCTAGCTCGCCACCTAGTGGTATATAATGCTAAAAGAGCCAGAACTTTAGGCTACCAGAGAATCTTAGGATCTCCTAGCTATACTACACACAATGCCTTATGATAATAATTATTGCCAGCTGTTTGGATAAGAGGAGAGAAAGTTCTCAGGTAATGATACTGTGAGAGGCTATGAGATGTTGCAGATGAGAGCGGACATAGTGTGGTGGTTAGGGTCTGAGGGACCCAGGCTCAAGTCCCCAGTGTGCAGTTGTAGTGTCTCAGCCTGACCTTCTCCACAGGGTGCTTGTTAGGACAGCTTGGAGAAGGGGAGGATGTTTTAAGTAGTTTTGGGCCCCCATTGAAGAGAAAATAAATAAATAAACCTATTGGATTTGAATGGAGCCTTGGGTTCATATCCTTGCCCTAAGGCAGGGGTGGGCAAACTTGCTCAGCGTAAGAGCCACCTAGAACAGGGGTGGCCAAACTTGCTTAACGTAAGAGCCGCACAGAATAAACATCAGATGTTTGAGAGCCGTGAGACATGAACAGATATTACCTGCTTTTATTGGAAAATAAGCAAATTTGCTTTTGATTAACATTAAATGAGACTGCCAAAAATCATAACAAAAGGGGTAAAAGCAGATACTGATAAAGATATTAATTTGTCCAATGATATTTGTTTGCTAATGATATTTAGCTTCCCCAGCCGCCCTGCCGGGAGCCACATAATATATATGAAAGAGCCGCATGCGGCTCCCGAGCCACAGTTTGCCCACCCCTGCCCTAAGGCATGAAACTCTCTGAGTGACACTGGAACAGTTGTTCTCTTTGGCCTAAAAGTATAACTGTAGGGGAGAGAGAAAAATGAGATCAATTCATACACTGAATTCCCTGAGCTCCTTGGGAAAAGGGCGGGACTTGAATGTGAGTCACAAATGATAACACAAGTGTGTTGTTAGCCACCCTGAGCCTGCCAGCTGTGGGGAGGGCGGGAAACAAACAAACAAACAAACAAACAAACAAATAAGGGGCTTCCTAGCTGTGTTCTGGACTTCCTCTGTAAGAAGACTGGTAAGGGCAGTTTCCCCATAATGATAGCTGGTCTTGAGAGTTCTCATAGGCTCATTCTCAGTTCACTTGCTGTGAACCGAAAAGGCTGGTCAGCATCCTGTGTGAACTGCAGGCCTTAAAAATGCCCAGTCGAATAGAATTCTCTGAAAGGGTGGTGGTGGGGAGTTGGGAAATCAGACCTTCATTCCAAGTTTTCTTTACCTTGTAAAACAGAACAGCTGGGACCATTAATGCCTTTCAAAATACCATCTCTAGACATTGTTTATCCCTGAACATGACAATAGAATTGGATTCTTCTGCATTCTGTCATCCTGTGCTATGCATCTGCCACCTGGGGCATGTAAGGTTTTAATAGATTATTGCTCACAATGCATTCTGAGAAGCTTAGTTAGTGCTATTGAAGACCAAATTATTGAGTGGCCCACTACGTTCACGGGAGGCAGAACTTAGGGATGGAAATGCTGCTTCCTTCTCAAGCATCGATAGCAGTCTCTTTGCCTCTTAACTTGCAGCATCCGTCCTGCAGATGGTTTTGAAATGGGAAATGCATTGATTTTCATCACTATTATCTCTTTCAGTCTCAGTGTCTGAAGATTTTCCTTGTTCTGGCGCCTGCCTCAGTAGAACTCATGGGAGTTGACTTTTTAACCCAGGAACGGTGCCGTTTCAAGCCTTACAAAATTCCTGAAAAAGTAGACCCCTCTCCTGTAAATTGCTAAAGTACGCTAAAGCCCTCCTGTGGGTGTCTGGGTGCCTTGGCAATTTTACTCTCTTGCCCAACCCACCGTGCCTCATTGCTGAGAAAAGAGCATGAAGGCAGAGAGGAAAGGCTATGCTCTCATGCTGTGGTGTGAGTACCACTGGACTAAAATATTAAAGGTGGTGGGTGGTAAAAAATTTAAGGCTGGAATAAATTTTGTCAAAGAGCCAGTCATAGGGGCCTCTGAAGACCAATCTGTGATTTAGGAAACCCCTGTTTAGGTTGTGGTCACAGGTGCGAGATAAAGTGGGGTGGGGGAGGAGAGGCTATTTCATCCGGCGGAAGTTGACCTGCAGTTGCATGATCACACAGTCTTTTGAAGCTGCAGGTGCAGCCTGCCACTGCATGATCAGATGCAATTGCGGGTGAGTTGGGTTTTTTTTTTGCCCGTTTGTTTCCGATGTGCATAAACAAGGGATTGATAATTCTCACCTCAGCCCTGAGGGCTCCCTATGGAGTGTGTGAAGATGTGCATACTGAAAAGGGGGGGGGGGGAAACCAACAGCACAGAGTCAGAATGGCCTGATCAGACCATCCTGATGTCTGGAGTGATCAGACAGGGGAAAGTCTGCCCATGGCCTGTTGCAACCCGTTTGCTACCGAACTTTCCCCGGTGCCTGTTTACTCCACTTCTGCAGCGGAGCAACATGGGTTGCTGCTGGCTGCGAGACACTTCCCAGTTGTTCAGGTCTGATCGTGCATGTTAAATCTGCCTGGCATTCGCGCCTATGTCGGGCCTAATTGTGCATATGATCACAGCCCCAGAAAGCACTATGAATCAATCATGGTTGGTTTTAAGGAAGTCACTCAGACACCCCCCTCCCCCAATTGGCAAAGTGGTGATTCTCATAATGCCCTTTAAATGTATGCACACAACTGCTTTAAGAGTCAAATTCTTGGTTCATGTAGTCTGGCACTGTGGATCTCCAAGGCCTCTCTCTTTTTCTTAATCAGGCTGTCTCCTTTGGATCCTTTAGGAGAAGCTGCCTTACACTGAATCAGATCCTTGGGTCCGCCAGGGTCAGTATTGTCTACTCAGACTGGCAGCAGCTCTCCAGGGTCTCAGGCAGATGGCTTTCACATCACCTACTGCCTGGTTCTTTCACCTGGAGATGCTGGGGATTGAACTTGAGACCTTCTGCATGCAAAGATGACGCTCTTCCACTGAGCCACAACCCCTCCCCTAGCAGTGCTGGGGACTGAACTCCAGGCATAGTAAAGGCACTCAGCTGCTGAGCTACAGCATCCTGCAAGAGGCTTAGCCTGTGGTCAGCTAGTTTGCAGAAGCACCATCTGTGAGGTCAGGGCACTTTTCTGCCTTTTTAATTCTGGAAATTTTTTAATGTTGTTAAGCCCTGATTTGCTGTTTTTTCAGTACCTTGTAGCTAATTGTTCTGCTATTTGAAATGGCTGATAATTGCTATTTTGTGCTTCCATTTCATTTATTAATGGTAGCTATCTTTAGGGTTTAAATTATGCTGCTTTTTTAATGCTATGTATTATTTATTGTAGTTGCGTTGCGATTGGTGCTAGTGGCTGCTTTTTAGCCTCTTCTTTTATAGTGACTTCAGCGGATGTTTAGATGGATGTTTTAAACTTCTGTTTAGATTTGTTTACAGGTGTTGCAGTTTTTAGTGTCATCACCTTGTTTTCAAGACACGCTGTATGCTGGCACGGGTGTCAACTAATTTTCCCAGATTCTAAACCCTTGTTTTGCCATTGTGCAGTGCCAGTTTCTCTGTGCAAAACTGTTTGTATTGGTAACTGGGCTCCCATTAAAGCACTACAGTACAAGGAGGTCTTAGGGCAAGTGAACAGCTTTCTCTATTACAAACACTTCCCTTTCTGACTAGCTAAATAAAGAGTTCCAGGATAAGGCTTGCTTCCTCTTGTAGTGTTAATGCAGTGCTAAAAAGGAATTCTTTCTACAGTCAGGATAGTTTTCTTCCATTATCAAATGAGACCTGCTGGATGCTTTCATTTGCATCCAGCTGACAAGGCAGGCCTCTTGCATTTGAAAGGAAACTCGAGGAGAGAAAATTAATTAACATAGTTAGGCGGTGGCTACTCTTGGACAAATTTTAGATAACTAAACCTGGATGGCGACCTATCTGCTCTTCCCAGGAAGGTGTATGGAGGGGAAGCAGATATCTGGTAAACTACAAACTAAGTTTAGAATAGCGTAAGTCTGTTTTTGCTTTCTTTTGCTAGATAACTGTCTTCTGATTATATATAGCCTAATTGTATTGTTCAGTCTTTCTCTGTGTTGGTAAGGTAAAGGTAAAGGTTTCCCTTGCTCGAAAGCCAGTTGAAGTTGAGTCTAGGGGATAATGCACATTTCTGTTTCCAAGCCAAAGAGCCAGTGCTGTCCAAAGGTGTTTCCGTGGTCATGTGGCCAGCATGACTAGATGCCAAGGCACACAGAACGCTGTTACCTTCCCACTTAAGCAGTACCTATTTACCTACTTGCAATTTCTTGCTTTTAGACTGCTAGATTGGTAGGAGCTGGGGCCAGAGATGGGAGCTCACTCCGTCATGCGGCACTTGGGTCTCGAACTGCTGAACTACCGGTCTGCCGGTCTGCAGTACAGCGTCTTAACCTCTGAGCCACCATGGCCCCTCTGTGTTGTGTTGGTACCGTGATTTGGGATGGCCAGAGTGTCCCCTTTGCCTGCCCCCAATCTTCCTACTGAGTCCAGGTAACCGCCAGTTACCCCTAGCATGTAATATTGGCTACTGGTATATTCAATGTTCCTGGCCCTGTGAAAGTCTCTCTCCCTCTCCTGCCACTTACAATGGGAACCTTTCTGCCACCAGTGCTATATTCATTGTCAGTTTATTTACTCCTTGAGTGGAGGTGTCTTCTTTTTCTTAAGCAAACTCTTCTTAAGTTCTCCTAAGTCTTTGGAACTGTGTAATTGGATTCAGGCCAATAAATATCATTGCTCAATTAATAGTAGTCCAGTATCTGACAGTTTACAAACTACAACCAGGAGTATAAAACTACAGATTCAGGGTAGCATAATTTTTTTTAGATCCTGTCAAAATAAAAGCCTTTTTTTTTAAAAAAAAGAAGAACCGACTTATACAAAAGAGGTAGGAAAGAAACAGCTTTTTCTTCATTTAAAATGTTTCTGTTATGTATGCATATTTGTAAGAAGAAAGCCAAAAATACGCAGTTGGATCCTATGAACCATAAATGGAAGGCATTCACAGAATGGGTTTAGCTCCCTGAACCACAGCCTGCCCCCTCCCTGCTTTTAAGGGATGGGGGACTCTCAAGAAAAAAATGGCTGCCCCATGGGAAAATCAGTAGAAATGACCACTCTCTGACATGCTAACAACTTGAATCCGAGCAATAAAGGAGGCAAATGGACTTCCTTTAGGAGGGAGTTCCATAGTCTTGGTGCTTCCAGTGGTGTGATGTTGTGGTTAGAGTACATACTAGGAATTTGGGAGAGCAGGTTCAAATCCCTGCTGTGTCATGGAATCTTGTTGGGTGACCTTGGGCCAGTCACACACTCTCTGTCTAACCTGTCTCACAAGGTTGTTCTGAGGATAAAAACAGGTAAGGAAAACTGTGCTAGCCACTTTGAATCCCCATTGTGGAGAAAGGCAGGGGATAAATGAAGTAAATAAATAAACACCACAGTGAAGGCCATATCAGTGTTAGGTTATTTACAGATTTTCTCTATAAGTTTTCCGCCAGGACGTCCTCAAAGCTGCTTATCATAACAGTAAGATCTCTTAACAGAACAATAAAAAGGATCCTGAAAATAGCAGCATATTTCCTTATATTAGCGAAGCAAGCGTCACCTCCCTCTTGTGACCATGTTGCCTGTATTTCCCCCCCTGCTGTGCCACAGGAGGGCTTGTTAAAACAGAGCTCTCAAAAAACACAGCAGGGAAAAACAATTGGGGGGAAATACCAGGTCTTGGGAGGCAATGTTCCCTCTAAGCTGTGGAGTCTCTTGAGCAAAAATTCTATTTTGTGAGCTGCTGGCATTAAAGTTGTGAGCGAGTGATTTGGCTGCTGCATAAATTAGTTTGTTCTGGAGCCATGCGTCCTGAGCTAAGGCAAAAATGGGTGAGCTGGAGGCTAAAAAACCTGTGAGCTAGCTCACACTAACTCAGCTTAGAGGGAACACTGCTTGGAGGAAAGGGTGCAGAAAAACCTCCTTTGTGGATACTATGTTGTCTGGATAAGTGCCTCTGCATTCACAAATCGGCTAAATCCCTGCCTGACGTTCACTTCCTGACTGAGGAAAGTGAGGTTTTTTTGGTTGGGGGGGGGAACCATCTCCTAGGGCGACTGCTTTCATGCATAATTTTTCCTTGTCAGAAATACTGGCTCTAATGAGGTGTGAACTGCTGCCCTGCGGGTCTCGGCTCTAAGAACCATAATCTCAGCATTTGTTTATGCCACAAAAAGTCAGTGTCCCAGAGACTACCAGCAAGAGTGTTCCTGTGGTGGTCTGAAATATATTCTTCCTCCCTCCCTCCCTTTCTCCCTCCCTTCTTGAACGTCTGGCCCTGTTGAGAATTCTGAAGAACTCAAAAAGCCGGCATATTGTTTTGTGCTATTTTGGTTGAGCCTTAGAAAAAGTACTGTGTGGCTATTGGTTTTGAAATATAGTGATGTTGTAGCTAGTGAGTCTGCTTCTCGCTTTTTAATGCTCGGTTAATGTTTGGGGGGGGGGGGAGACGCCAGGATTGAGGGTAGGTGGGCCCTTTAAGTGGGCCCTTTAAGCTACAGCAAACACTGACAGCATTTTGCTGGTAGAGTCCCTGCTTAAAAAAAATATTTCCAGCTAATGGGGTGAACAAACCATTTGAGTTTTGATACTGATGCAGTGTAGTGGAATAAGTGCATCCAGTACAAGCCCTCTCTCCGGAGATTGGATGAGGCATTCGTGTCTAGACTTTAAAGTGGGAGACGGTTGTAGTTTTCCTCTCTCTCTCTTCTTGGAAGAGGGAAAGCAACAGCGTGTATTTTGGCAATTCTGCTTTTTACGTGAGCAAAAAGGAGGGGAGCCCCCCCCCCCTCCACCAGGGCTTTTTTACTCTGAGCCTTTTGGACACTTTCCACCACAAGGTGAGCCTCAGTCCTTTGAACTGCCAAACTGATAGCAATTCCGCACAGTGCAAAAGAGTCAGAATAGATGGCTGCAACAGAATGGAAGCCAGGATTTCCCCGCCCGTGGGCCTTCATCTTTCCCAAGGGGCTGAGTGCACAGTCTTGCTCAATTCCTGGGTGGAGTACAGAACATACAAAGCTGGGTGTGAATGTTTATACAAGTCTCCCGTGGTGCGTGCAGTACCATATGGCGTGAAGTGCTAGGGACTGCTTTTTGGCTCTCCTTTCTGCTCAACCCAGGGTCCCTGACCTTGGAATATGAATCTGCCTTCTACTGAGTCACATCAGTCCATCAAGGACAGTATTGTCTACTCTGACTTGGCAGCAGCTCCCCAGGGTCTCAGGCTGAGGTCTTTCACATCACCTCCTGCCTGGTCCTTTTAACTGGAGGTGCGGGGTATTGAACCTGGGACCTTCTGCATGCCAAGCAGATGCCCCATCACTGAGCTGCAGCCTCTTGGCAGATGCACTGGGGCAATGACATCACCGCTGGCCAACCCTCCTTTATTTCCAGCCAGGGTGGAGGCAAGCCTAGCATGATGCTCTGGGTCCTAAACATTTGATCTGATCTTCTACACGATGAAATACACTTGCACCTTAGACATAATATGTTTTATGACACTGTGTCGGTTCCATAGTTAGTAAGCCATTTAGGGGTGCTAGATCGGTCGCTTGGAATTGGAGCCATGGGCCTGTTTATGGACAGCCCTGGTTTAGCCTAAGTCCAGTTGACTTTCATCCTGTTTTGCCAAACTCATTCTTTGTTAATTCTGATGGAGTAGCTGCCAGCCTTTGATTCAGTTGTCTGCCTACTTGGGGATGCAAAACAGAATCTCCATTTTACAGGCCCTTTTCTTCCCTAGCCCCACTTGACCCAAGTACTGGGAAGGAGTAATAAATACCCTCATTCTCACTCTTGAACCATCCTGGTTCAGAGAATCGTAGAGTTGGAAGGGTCCTCCAGGGTCATCTAGTCCAACTCCCTGCACAATGCAGGAAATTCACAAATACCTCCCCCAACACCCCCAGTGACCCCTCTTCCACGCCCAGAAAATGACAAACAATCTCCAGGATCTCTGGCCAAACTGGCCTGGAGAAAAATTGCTTCCTGACGCCAAAGCGGTGATCAGCATTTCCCTGAGTGTGTAAGAAAGGGCCACAAGAACTATGCACTGATGCAACCCTCCCTCTCATGATCTGCCTAATTTCACAAAATCTGCATTGCTGTCAGATGGCCATCTAGCCTCTGTGGTTGTCAGCACAATGGGCTTGGGATGTTGCTGATGACTCTGTAATTGGCTCAGAATGACCTTGCGAGGATGCTCCCAGATTTTACTATAATGCACCGACAACTCAGACCTGTCCCAAAGGGCCCTTCCTGGACACATAATTGGTTGTGTGTATCGGGTATTGCACAAAACCAAATATGTGCCGAGGCCAGGAATTTTTGTGTGGTCTGAGTCGCCAGTGTATTACTGTGCCCTGACATGGATAGCCCAGCCTAGCCCACTCTTATCCAATCCTGGATGCTAAACAGGGTGAGCCCTTGGATAGGAGGCCACCAAGGAAGTCTAGAGTTGCTGTGCAGCGGCAGGCAATGGCAAATGATCTCTACTCATCTCTTGCCTTGGAAACTCTGCAGGGTTGCGTCTTGCTGGAAAAAGAAACACGGCTTTTCTGTGTTGTCTCTCTGAAAACTTTGGCTCCTGGCAGTAGAGGTTGGGGGGCGGGGGTGAAGGAAAGGACTCAGTCAGCTTGATTGGCTTGGGGGGATGATCATTAAGTGTTTGCGTGCTATTATTCTAGAATGTGGCAAATACCATGTGGAATAGAGCCAGCTTTCAGCATTACATTTCATTAATGAAGCCTCTGTGAAAGACAAGGAGTTCCTCTTTCTGGCCAAGCCATGAATATGTGGATCAGAACTGATCTTTGTCCGAATAGAAAGATTCATGGGGTGGGTGGGTGGTGGGATTCTAGTCAAGATGGAAAGGTTACAAGTCATGGGATTTCCCGGGCATGTGAGATAATCTTTTCTTCCCTTTCCTTTGCATAATGGCTGATTTTATTCCACACTTCTGATTTTTTGGCATCCTGGGACCTGTGAAGCCCCTGAAGAGGATGGGGGTGAATAAAACTGGCAGTTGTGTACAAACCTTTTTAGCAGTCTGTGTGGGGGTGCTCACTGCAAGATGTGGATTGAGCAGAAGGCTCTTCTTAAAAGGGGGAGTTTGGGGTGAGTCTGAACTCCATCAGGAAAACGCCAGATTCCCAGGACTGTTTCTCTTCTCATTCGTGCCCTGCATCCCTGTAACACTTACCGAAAAAGAGTTTTCATAGTACTTCAAAAGAAACAGAAATGAGATTATACCCTTCAGGTAGTGATAGGTCTATCGTGCCACCCTCAGTTCTCTTTTAATGTTAGAATCTGTCTCTTATCTTTGAAGGCAAGGGAATGAGATCATTGTAGGTCTTGCTTTGCCGTTCATAATTAAGGCAATAAGGAGTCAGCTGATTACAGACACTGTGTTCTTCTGACAGCTGTTATTTTGTAGGAACCCAGTTGCCATTTTCGCAGACCAGAGTGACTTCGGAGTCAGCACAGAATGTGCCGGTGCGATTTTCTCTTGTGAAGGGGACCAACTTTGATTTTTCCACAGGAGAGCTGAGCTTAGCTCCCCTCTCACGTTGGAAGTTCTTTTGGGTAGTTCTAGGGCAAGGTGCTATCTCAGCATGACCTACCTCCCAGGTCTGTTGTGAGGACAAAGTAGTGAAGCACTCTGTACTGTGAGAAGCGCTAATGAAAATGATGAAAGGCTTTGTGGAAGTGCAGGGCCTTTTCGTACATAAACAGTTTGTGTTTATGTTGTTCGGCATTGTCAGCATAAGACTTGCATTAGTCAGAATGTACTTAATAGTTTTCCTACATTTTGTTGTGTGCTAATACCACTCATAGTAGTGAAAATATCACATGGAGCAGGGATTTGAACCTGAGTCTCCTAGATCCTAGTCTGACACTATAACCCCTTCACCTACAGCCTGTCCCATTGTGGTCTCTGAACCCGGGGCCAAGGATGAGGCGATACCAAGTTGAGGTCTATGGCGGAGCAGTAGAGTGCTGCAGAATTAGTCGCTCCCACTGAAAAACTGGTTTGAAGTTATTTGTTGTTTTGTCAGCAAATTTTGGGTTCCATCTGTGAAGACCTAAACGCTGTCAGGCTTCACGTCTCTCCATTGTGATGGTGGCTAAAAATGGGTCTAGGTCAGAGATTTATTTATTTTTTTGGAAAAAGAGGTGCCAGAACTCTCAAGTGGGAAATGAAGTCTTCAATCTGAAGAAGAGATTGGATGTATACCCCGCCCTTCAAAGGAGTCTCAGAGCAGTTTACAATCTCCTATCAGAGTGGTTTACAATCTCCTTTCCCTTCCCCTCCCCACAACAGACACCCTGTGAGGTAGGCGGGGCTGAGAGAGCTCTGACAGAAACTGCTTTTTTTCAAGAACAGCTGTGCCAGAGCTAAGGCTTGCCCAAGGTCATCCAGCAGGTGCAAGTGGAGGAGTGGGGAATCAAACCCAGATTAGAATCTGCACACTTAACCACTACACCAAACTGGCTGAAAAATCGCGAACTTTTAAAAGAATTTTGTCAAATAGGTTCTGGAAGTCTGTTCCAGTGTGCTGCCTCAGAAAAAAAAAAGCCCTGATCATGGGCAGAGGACAGCAACTTTCAGAGATTGACCTCCAGACCAGTTCTTTGCCTCTAGGCTACTGTTGACCTCACCTTGCTGTTGGAGGAATAAGAAAGTGATCTCCGGATGGTTGTGAGGGAAGCTGCAGAACTGAGACCTGGGACCTGGTTGGCCTCATCAAACCTACCATCTGGATCAGCGAGTGTTTCCTGGGAGATGCCACTTTTACTTTTTGTGCGGGCTTGCGAACCAGCACTGCCTCTCTTTTCTTCTTAATTTTTTTTATTGCAACCCCGAAATGGAGAAGAAACAGAAAATATAACAACAATGGTGGCAACTCTGGACATAGGCATCTATAAAAGCCTTCCGAATATCTAAAAAATATGTCTGGATACAATTGTCAGCTATATGCCGTATATTTAAATGTTAAAGTTGTACAGTCCTCAGTCCATTGAGTTGCAGGAGGTGGGCGTCTTATCTCTCCAGTTTTGTAACAGAAGTCTTTTAGCAACAGTAAGGGCACAGAAAGACCATTTTCATTGTTCATCAGTTAGACTCCAGGAGACAGGCAAATAGTTTAAAAGTATATAAGCATCCTCAACGATCGATACATACTCTAATACAAAAAGGACATGAGTAGTTACTTCCTCCCATAAAGACCAAATAACTGGCCAGGCCCAAAACACATGTTTAAGAGATGTGTCTTGTAAGTTACCATGCCAACAGTGAGATATGGTTTCAGTAGCATATTAGAAACGAACAAGAGTTTCAGGGCGTAAGCTTTTGAGAGTCAAAGCTCCCTTTGTCAGATATGAAGGGAGCTTTGGCTATCAAAAGCTTATACTGTGCAAATCTTGTTGGTCCCTAAGATGCTACTGGACTTGAATCTAGCTGTCTCACTGCAAACCAACATGGTTACCTTCTGAAACTAATGCCAACCATCAGGCACTTTACTTAGTCCTTTACTAAAAAGATGCTATGGGGTCCATGTCCAGTATATCGTAAACATATACTTTTTTGCTGAATTCAACTAGGACTGCCTTTCGTCCTCTAAGGCCCTAGTTCCCAGAGTGGGCATTACCACCCCTTGGGGGGCGCTGGAATCATCCAGGTGGGCGGTAGGTGCCTTGGGTGCAATTGGGGGGCATTGCATAAAAATAAGGGGGCGGTGGAAGCATAAAGAAAGAAGGGTCCAGAACCTATCTAAAGCAGCTTTTTCCTGCCTTCTCCTGCTATTCCCTGGGATCAGGGAGGGAGGGGGAGGTGAAGAGGGGTCCCCACAGCCAATCACAGCCATGCATTTGCAAATTGCAAATACATGTGCACCCTTGTAAGGCTGGTGTTGCTGCTGGGCTCTTGTGTGGTGGCTGCTGCTGGCCTCTGACTTCAGGCTTTCAGCTGCTGCTGCTCTGTGCTTGCCTTGGCCTGCCTGGCTGCGTGGATCGTGGTGGACTCTCCCTGCATCTTTTTGTCCACTTCTTGAAAGTAGATTTCCAGGGAGGCACTGAGTAATTTTTTTTCTGAAAAGGGGGTGGTAGGCCAAATAAGTTTGGGAACCTCTTCTCTAAGGTACTCATCAGGAATGCTCAATCAGATGCGGACCTGGGACTGGTTTGGATGTGCCTGAAACAAGTTTCACATTGCGTCATGCGAAGGCCAGTTCTGTCGGGAGTTCTTGAGTCTGGTCACCAAAAACATGAGAGCTGATGTTGAAATAATGGCTAAATTTGCCTGAGTTTCCTTTTAGAGAGAGTGGAGGGAGGGATTCTGAGGCTCCAGGCCAAGCCCGCCTGGAAGCTTTGTCCTTTAGCCAGTTGGTCAACCGCTTTGGTGAGCTCAGCACATGTATTTGAAGCCTGAGGCTTTGCAGGTCAAGTGTACAGTTGATACTTCACATGATCCAGGGCACTGAGAAAAGATGCCAGAACTGAGCTCTGACCCAAGGTAAGTCCTGGATAATCCTGGGCTTTGCATGGCAGGAGACTAACTCCAGGAACACAATGAAATTGTGAAGAAGAGAGTTAGGGGGGAAAAGAGTAGAGTCCAGTATCACTCCAGAAACTAAAGACTATGGAAGTTGGAGGGTCAATGCTCCCTATGTGTCAGATACTTTGCCTTTTGGAAGCTTATGCTCTGAAACACTTGTTGGTCTCTAAGGTGCGTCCGGACTCAGATCTTGCTCTTCAACTGCAGCCCAGCACAGGTACCCTCTGAAACTATTTTAGGAAGAAAAGTATCTGACACCATCACAAAACTGAGTTCTGAAATAAAAGAGACCATGTCCCTGCTTGTGTTATAAGAAGTTCCTTTCTTTTCTCTTGAAACTTGTTAAAACTGACATCATGGTAATCCTCACATCCTTACGCCAAATTAGTAATTTTAATCCCAGAAGATAGCTGTGTTTTTAATCTTGAGTGTGTGTTAAAGTGCATTGCTTCATTTTCCTCTCATTTTCCTCTCATTTTCCTCAGTTGTGTTAACCTGAGCTCACCATATTGGAATTCTACCCTCTGGATGGGTGAGGCCCTTTTATACCATAATGATTAACATCTGTGTCTTTTCTTTGGACGTTTCTTTTGCAAAAAATGTCTCTGTCCTTCTCCGTCCAACCCTGTCAGCCCCCTCCTTTTGAAGGCACTGTCCCAGACCGGTGGCTTTGTTATGAGAATTGATCAGGCCTCTTAGGACAGGGAAGGGCGTGAGACATGAACTGGTCTTGCTTGAGAAAGCCAGCGTGCGTGCAGGGTGGGGGGCTGTTACAGTTAACCACACTCCTTTGAGATGACCCCCCCAGTCAGTAACTAATTTAGAGGAAAGGTCACTCTGTTGAAAGGACAGTAAAGGTTTCCCTTGCTCGAAAGCCAGTCGAATCTGACTCTAGGGGGCGGTGCTCATCTCCGTTTCCAAGCTGAAGAGCCGGCGCTGTCCAAAGACTTTTCCATGGTCATGTGGCTGGCCTGACTAAATGCCGAGGTGCATGGAACGCTGTTACCTTCCTACCGAAGTGGTACCTGTTTATCTACTTGCAATTTCTTGCTTTCGAACTGCTAGGTTGGCAGAGGGGATAGTAAATCGGTCCTGCTCCTGTCCAGTCATGCAAAATGGGAAGGGGCTGTGTGAGAGTCCCACAGAGCCAGTCAACAATAAGTGTCCTTAAACAGGAATGCTTTATTGAGAAAGGTCTGCTATGGTCATCTGCACTTCTTGTGTTAGTAATGGCGGGCACTAGTGGAATCAGCATAGTTATACAGAATTCAAAGGGAGGCCTAGTAGTGCATTGCAACCAATCATTAAGTCAGGAAAAAGGTGCTTAAAATACTGGCTTTCAGTTCCCATAGAACAGGCGGGAAGACTTACTATCAGACAGAAGAAAAGATACATGAGCCGGTACCAACAGCCTCTAAAGGTCGGAGTAGCAGGCAGAGCGATGAGCACGCTATGAGAACTACAACATAACATTCCACAGTGCTGACGTCATGAGGGTAGCCATCCCACCTCCCGGGCAGGGGATGGCAGCATTAGCTGACACTGTGGCTCAGTGGTAGAGCATCTGCTTAGCATGCAGAAGGTCCCAGGTTCAATTCCCTGCATCTCCAGTAGAAAGGACTAGGTAGTAGGCAATGAGAAAGACCTCTGACTGAGACCCTGGAGAGCCACCGCAGTCTGAGTAGATAATACTGACCTCAATGGACCAAGGGCCTGATTCGGTATAAGGCAGCTTCATGTGTTGATGTGTGTGTGTGTGTGTGAGAGAGAGAGACGGCCAGTAAGTCTCACTGCAAGAGCAGACTGTTATCCCAAGTAACTTTCTTCATCCTGGGGCCTGTTTCAATCCCAGGGCCTCTGGTTGCTGATCTCTTGGTACAGGCTACCGTGGCACTTGAGGGATTAGTATGATCTTATGATGGGAACATTAAGGGATACATGCACTTTCAGGCTGAGGCTTTGCATGCAGTCAAAGTTCATTTTGCTCCCTAGGAAAAGGCACACTGGAGTTGCAGTCATGTGCCCGTAGTGGGAATTCAGCTAGGCATGTTACGGAGCTCGTTCCACTTCTACAGTTGTCCTCAAACAACCATGAGTGCACTGCGGTTTTTGCAGGAGCTCAGAAAAACCACAGAATGTGGAGACTAAATACAGATGTAAGTTTACTTTTCCTGAAAAACCAGTTTTTGTTTAAAAATACCTTTCTAGCCCTTCTGGCTTTCAAAAATATGCTTGGCTGTATACAGATAAATCTTGGAAGCCAGAGAGGTGGCTAAATTAAGTTTCTAGTGACAAAGGGTGGGGCCAGTAGTGTCGGCTTCTCAGAACTGTGTGGAGCTTGGATTGTGTGGGTGCAAAATTTTGCCATGAAAGGCTCCCATGTATAGAAGCAGTATACCTTTGAATACCATGTTCTGCCACAGGGGAAGGTTATTGCTTCCATGCCCTCCTTGTAAGCTCCCTGGATGCATCTGGGAAACAGGATGCTGAGTTTAGGTAAGCCCTTGGATTTATCCAGCAGGACGTGTGCAGATGTTCCAGATGTTCTATTAGTTAAGCATGCGGATGTTTTTTTGTTGGTTGTAATGGTTTTTAAGATGTGATTTTATGATGTCTGTTTTTAATTCGTTAGTTACCTCGGTGGCTTCTTTGAGGGCAGAAAGGCGGGGTACAAATTTTGCGAAATAAAACCAGCGACCTGGGTTTAAAATTGCAGCTGATAATGGCCTTCTGCTGCAGGCTGTTTGTGGCTTCAGTTCTTCCCCTGACATGAGGCCCATCTGGCACCCCGCACCTTCTCTTGGATCATGCCTCATTTCCCATTTTTAAAAAGATTATCATCACCTGCCAAAACAACACGCCGGGGTGGATGGGAAAGTGCTGGGTTTGGTTTCCAGATCGTTACGCAGACTGGATTCTTCAGCCGTAACCGTTCCTTAGCATCCCTTCCTTTCTGATCTCCGCTCTTTTGGGTGCGCTTGCTTCCAGACAGTGGGGTTTGGTGTCAGTCATCAGCCTGACAGATTGTCTTAACTGCCCTTACCTCTTAAAAGCCAGCATGGCTTAGTGGACAGAGTACTGGACTAGAATCCTGGGAGATCCGGGTTCAAATCCCCACTTCTACTGTGAAAGCTTGTTCGGTGACCCATGGCTTGTGACAAATTCTCATCCTGGCCTACCTCACAGGGTTGTTGTGATACAGTGGAAGAGGGGAGAACAAAGTTCTGTGCTGCTTTGAGTCCCCGCTGGGGAGATAAGTGTATCTAAATGCAAAGTCTCAGTTCTGGGAAGACATAGGGAGAGCTGCTCAGCTCCCCTTCCTTTCTCCACCTGTTTCATTTTCCAGCATAGAATTGTCTCAGTGGGCTTCATGTAGTGATCAGGGCAGTTAACCCATACCATCGTGTACCTCTTTGCATGGAGACAAGAAGCAAGGATTATATGTGTGAAGCAGCTTAGGAATATGGTTGCCGGTACAGTGAACTGGTGACCATGCAAAGCCACTCTATGGGGCGGGGGGGGGGGGGGGAGGAGGGCTAGCAGGAAGAGTGGGGAGACCCGCGTTTACCAGCTCAGTTTTGTGTTCTAGATTTTGCCCTTGAACCTGCAGTTGGCTGTCTCTTAACCCAGCCTTAAGAGGAAATCCACAGAAAGTCATAGAATCTCACAGAGTTGGAGGGGGCCCTACAGGTCATCTAGTCCAACCCCCTGCTCAATGCAGGATCAGCCTAGAGCATCCCTGACAAGTGTTTCTCCAGCCGCTGCTTAAAGACTGCCAGTGAGGAGGAGCTCACCACCTCCCTAGACAGCCGATTCCACTGCTGAAGAACCCTTACTGTAAAAACGGTTTTCCTAATATACAGCTGGTACCTTCCCACCCTTAATACAAACCCAGTATTGCGAGTCCCATCTTCTGCTGCCAACAGGAACAGCTCCCTGCCCTCCTCTAAGTGACAGCCCTCCAAATACTTCAAGAGAGCAATCACGTCCCCCCTATTTTTACTAGCTTAGTAACATAGTTTTACTAGCCTGGCTTCCACACACATCTCTGCTAGTTATTTGTGACCTAAGAGGAAGAAAAAGCCAATGCTTGTGAAAGTCCTGTACCTGATTGCCTTGGGCAATTCTTCTTTGCCACCAATGGCCAGTGGTTATCTACAGGTCTGTTTTGGCCACTGCGGTCATCCCAAGAATTTAGCACCAGCTACAAGTTAAACACGCTGAGAAGGTCCAGTGCCATGTCATCAGTGGTCTAGATTGAATGTCTCTTTTATTATTTTATGTCCAGTGGTGTGTAGTGGTTAGAGTGTTGGTTCTGAGGGAGCCAGATTTGAATCCCCACCCTTCCATGGGCCAGTCATTCTCCCTCACCCTCACCTACTTCGCAGGGTTGTTGTGAGGATAGAGGAGAGAAGAACTATGCAAGCCTTTTTGCATCCCCAATAGGGAGAAAGATGCGGTATAAATGGAGTAAATAAATAGTTCGGAGATTATGCACACTTTAATTGGCACAAGATACCTTTCAGTCTAGAATGTCACCTGTGGATGGTTGTTGCTACCGTTTAAAAAAGCGGTGGAAGAGAATTTTAAAATCAAACGCACATTCCCAGTGCCAGTGCTGATTCCTCATTCACATGTTAAGCACTGTGAAGGAGATCTATTTTCATTTCACTGGCAGGATGGAGATAAATGAGATGCACATGCAAATCTGTATCAGAATAAGCATCTGACTGTGGATGTTATTTATCTGCTCTGCGCTGCTTTCAGTGGGATGCACATTTAAATGCGTGTGCCCATCCAGAGGGTGGCACAGCTAGTCGTGCACAAAAGAATGGGGGTAGCTCAGCAGAGGAGCACCTGCTTTGCACGCTGAAGGTCCCAGGTTTACCTTCTGGCATCTCCAGTTACAGGATCCCAGGTAGTCAGTGTGGCGTGGTGACTAGATGCCGGGAAAATCCTTCTCATCTATGAAAGCAACAAGTGGAGGGCTTATGGGGGGCATATCATTTCCCCCTGGATCCCCTTCCCCACACTGTTTCTTCTTTCCCTCCCCCCAGCAACCTCTGTACCCTCTCCCCTTTCCCTGCTTCCTTCTCTACCTCCCCTGTAGTCTTGCAAGATTTCAGTGGGGATGAAGCTCTTAAAGCTACAGTTGTTCTTTTGCATTTGGGGAGGGGTTAATCCCATAGTGTTTAGATTACAGATTTTTCTGCAAATTGTGGGCTTTCATTGGATTTACCAAGGTGTACCTTTGCTTAGGAAGGCACTGTTAATCACTCCGTTTTAAACAATACATCATCCCTCCCTCCTTTGTTATGCTTTTTTCTTGTTGTTATGTGGTTTCCCATCGTTGTGACCTACTTTATGGATTCTCTCTAGGTGTGCGTTTAAATCTTTTCCATCTATTCCTTGTCATACTTTGAGCTCAGTACTGTTTATAGTCCATGAGAATCCATCCTTTATTTCAGAACTCCTTTCTGGGTTACTATTCTGGCTTTCTTTTCATCTGTCAGATAATGATGTGTACCTTTCTAAACGACTGTTAATGTGGGTTAAGGAAATGCAATAGAAGAAGAAAAGAGGTTGGATTTGTACCCCACCAAAGGAGTCAGAGCGGCTTACAATCTCCTTTCCCCTCCCCACAACAGATACCCTGTGAGGTAGGTGAGGCTGAGAGAGCTCTTTCAAGAACTGCCCTTGAGAGAACAGCTCTGAAAGACCTTGTGACTGACCCAAGGTCACACCAGCAGCTGCATGTGGAGGAGTGGGGAATCAAACCCGGTTCTCCCAGATTAGAGTCCGCGCTCCTAGCCACTACACCAAATGAGGTGCTTCTGAAGTTGCCAGCCTCTTGGAGAAAGAAAACTCTCCTGTCCCTTTAACAGAGGTTTTTAGTGGCATGCCATTCACCAGGTGATGGTGACTTAATTCACCCCCAAAAGCTTCCAGTTCCCATTTCCACAAATTAAGCCTGTTAAAGGGACAGGATATTTTTCTTCAAACTGGGTGGCAGCCCTAAAGCTCTTCCATGACATTGTCTGTTTCATAATCCCCACTTAAAACTAGTTCACATATGTCTGTTTAATGGTTGTAATCCCAAGTGGTGAATTTTATACTGCCTGTTGACAAGTGGTTTCAGTCATCAAGTGACTTCCACGTGAGTATGAGCTAAGGAGCTCTGGCCTGGGTTAGTTCTTGTACGGTTAACCTCTGAAGAAGTCCAGTAATGGCTACGTGGAGGCAGGCAATGGCCAGCCAACTTTGTATGTCTCTTGCCTTGAAAACCTTACAGGGTCATCATAAGTCAGCTGTGACTCGACAGCAAAAAATTTAAAAAAGAGCTGCGGAATCTGGATAGTTTAGAAGAAGAAGAAGAGGAGGAGGAGGAAAAAGAGGAAAAAGAGGAAGAAGAGATTGGATTTATACCCCGCCCTTCACTCAGAGTCTCAGAGCAGTTTACAAACTCCTTTCCCTTCCCCTCCCCACAACAGACACCCTGTGAGGTAGGTGGGGCTGAGAGAGCTCTATTCAGAACTGTCCTTGAGAGAACAGCTCTGATAGAACTATGGTTTGCCCAAGATTTTCCAGCAGCTGCAGGTGGAGGAGTGGGGAATCAAACCTGTTCTCCCAGATTAGAGTCCGCACACTTAACCATTACACCAAACTGGCTCTTTAGTTTTTAAATGCTTGTTTCCCCATCGTCTAGAAATGCCTATAATTGTGCATTTTTTTTGGTGTGTATATTCTTGCAGGTATGACTCAAGTCTAGTTCCTAAATATATAATGTTCTGAATCTCCATATGTGCTGGCCAAGTGGTTTGTCTGGTCCCAAAGCAAGAAGGAATGCTGTTTTGTCAGACAAAATATGTAGAGCTGGATGATGTGCTGAGATATGCTTGCAAACCAGTTTGGGACTTGGCCGTCGTTATTTTGTTTTCCCCCACTGAGCCACCCTGTGGGACAGGTTGCTGTTCTGTCCATTTTGCAGTTGGGTTTCTGAGGCAGAGAGAGCGTGACTTGACCCAGGCTGTGCAGCGAATTTGTGGCAGAGGTGGGAGCTTGGCTTCAGGCCTGCAGTTCGGCTCCGTGTGCACTGGCAACAGCAGCACACGGAAAGCATCTCATAGGTCTTGCTAGATGTTGTATCCTAGTTATCACTGCTGAATCTCAGTGTAATAAAGGTAAAGGGTTCCCTTGATTGAAAGCCAGTCAATTCTGACTCTAGGGGGCGGTGCTGATCTCCGTTTCCAAGCCGAAGAGCCAGCGCTGTCCGAAGACTTCTCCATGGTCACGTGGCCGGCATGACTAAATGCCGAGGCGCATGGAATGCTGTTACCTTCCCACCAAAGTGGCACCTATTTATCTACTTGCAATTTCTTGCTTTCGAACTGCTAGGTTGGCAGGAACTGGGGCCAGAGACGGGAGCTCACTCCGTCACACGGCACTCGGGTCTCGAACTGCCGAGCGACCGACCTTCCAGTCTGCAGTTCAGTGTCTTAACCTCTGAGTGTAATACTTACTAGCAAATAAAAACACACAACAAGGCTCACTATCCCACCTGCCTGTGTGGACCTCTATTACACATTTGTTGTCCAAAAGGGAAAGAACGTAAAACGTCTCTGCCCAGTTGCCTGGGAGCAAGTCTTTTTTGCTAAGGGAGACCAGGAAAGTGGCTAATTGAAAGTCTGAATGGCAGCTTCTGGTGACAGCAGAAGGTAAAAAGTTCTACAGCATCCTATGAGGTTGTTTTTTTTTGCTTCCCACTGCATCTGTCCGGCCTGTCATTACTCCTCGCTCCTACAGCACATGTTTGTGTGTTTATTTGTGTGGTCCCTTTGTGAGGCACCCAGTCTGTGGGACTCCAGTGACGCCAAAGGAAAGTGAGAGAGGCAGCTAGAACTTGTGAGCAGTGCCATATCCACCCCAGTGTCTGATGCACTCTGGAGAAAAGTACAGATGACTGGAGAAAAGAAATCTTCAGAGCACATGCTTGAAGTCACTTGATGCCTGGAAGTGTAAAGAAGAAGAAGAGATTGAATGTATATCCTGCCCTTCACTCGAAGTCTCAGAGCAGCTTACAAACCCCTTTCCTTTCCCCTCCCCACAGCAGACACCCTGTGAGGTAGGTGGGGCTGAGAGAGCTCTTTTGAGACTTGCTCTTTCAAGAACAGCTCTGGCAGAACTATGGCTTGTCTAAGGTCATCCAGCAGCTGCAAGTGGAGGAGTTGGGGATTCAAAGGTTCTCCCAGGTTAGTCCACACACTTAACCACCACACCAAACTGGCTGGATGAGGGCCAATCAGTTGAAGTGCAATCCAGATCTGGGTCTCAAAATTGTCTGGCCCTCCCAGGTCCTAGAGAAGCCAGGCTGGCTGTGATGAGGGCCAGGGCCTTTTCAGTGGTGGCTCCACACTGGTGGAATGAGCTCCCGGATGACATCAGGGCCCTGTGGGACCTTTTACAGTTCCGCAGGGCCTGCAAGATTGAGCTCTTCCACCAGGCCTTCTAGTAGGGAGCCGTCCTCATAAATCAAGACCCTGGCCTTAACCAATCAACACTGTCATCAAGATGTTAATGTCAGATTCCAACTATTATTCTATTAACACGTTAAGGTCAGATGCTGCTAATGTCTGCCGCCGCTCGTGAACCTCACTAGCACTTTATGCTGTGTTTTAAAAGTGTATTGTGGTTTTATCCAATTTTGTGTTTTATTGTTCAATATGCTTTATGTAAACCACCCTGAGCCTGCCTTGGCAGGGAAGGCTGGGTATAAAATAAATAAATAAATAACAACGAAGAGATGCTGTTGGTTGATGGGAAGCTGTGGGCCCAGCCTGCTCTGGGGTGGGGCTGTGCCCCTTAAGAAGCTGGCTCACAACTTGGGGACAGGGTTGCCAGCCCAGCACTGGCAACTGGGAGGAGCTTTGGGGGAGGCAAGGATATGCAAATAGGCAGTGTGCTGACACCACGATGTAATCTCCAGGTTTGCCTGGAAGTGGCAGTGCAGTGTTGATGCAGTGTCTGTTTCCCCCCCTTCCCCCACTGCACTGGGGCTGCTGGGCAGGAGGTCTTTCCCCATAGTAGGAGACCAGGCAGCCCTGGAATGCTGTTATTTTATTTGCCTCATTTATTGGTCTGCCTTTCTTGCGGAGACTGAAGTGGATTACACAGTTAGAAACAATGCAGTAAGAACAATATAATGAAAACAGCTTATGTACAGACAATGTAATAACTGAATAGCAAAGTTAGGGGATGCACTAGAAAAATTATACGATGTATAATAAAGCAGGGATGTGAAAGTGAAGAACACTGCAACAGAAATAGTATGGTTTATGCAACGAACAATGCAGTGAAGGATGCCAGCAATTTCACAGGCAATAACTGCAGCCAAGTTCCCTTTAGAAAATGTCCTCCAGAACAATTCCACCTTATGTATTCTGTGGAACAATGGAAGTGTGAAGGCCTGCAGTGAGAAGCATAGGTCTCCTCTGTGGCATGTTAGACCTTTTGAGAAGCAGCTTTTTAGGTTTTGGACACTTTTTGACTATTGTGATTTGACCACCATTACCTTATGTAGCAATTGCTTTCAGGCTGGACTATTGCAGTGAGCTGAAGATAGACCTGCCCTTGAGGACTGTATGCTTCAATGGATGAAGGGGTCAAGATTGCTTGCTATGGTATTATAAAAAACACTCTCTTTATATAGAATTTTTCATAATGTTCTTCAGTATACGTTATCAAAAGATAACTATATCCCCTAGTGATAATACAGGCTGTTACAATATAGCATAAAATAAAGAATTTCCGCAAATCTGTCAAATATAGCAAGAACAGACTAGTGTGCAATGTATAATCATACAAGTTACTGTGTTTTATGTAACATTATTGAAAATAAACAGACCACTTATTTTGTCTGTCTCAGTCTTTCAGGGAATGCGCTGTATCTCTGTACCAGTTACAGAAAGGTGAATCCATTTTTCTATATAATAACTTACATAAGATGAATTTTGTGCTGCTTTAATGGCAGCTATTAAAATTTGCCATATTACATCATACTAAGGGATTTGGGTGAGTATAAATTTGCTTTTTCAGAATTTAGTGATGTCTTTTTTGTGTTTAGAAGCAAGAAGGTTCTTTGTGAATTTTTGGAAGGATACAGGGGTTTTCTGTACTAATAATTGCACTGGGAGAATTTAGATAAGATCACTAATTATGTGGATAAGAACTGTATCTTCTACATTTTTTTCTGAACTGTTTCGGGATATTGTAGATGTATGTGACAGATTTTATTTGGCATTAAGTGCTATCTGGTATAGGTTTTGTATATTGCTTCTCTCATGTTTATGAAGGTAGTTGGGACAGGTGGTGTAGACCACACCTTAATCCATGTACCACATTCTCATTCTTTTTTGAACTCTTTGTGCCACAATTTTAGGAAATACGTGAGTTATAGGGGACCATCTCTTACTAAGCTTGAAAAATGCTCTCTGGTTGCCTCTTTGTTTTAATAACCAGCAAATTAACAGTCCTGATTATTATGTAGAAAGTCCTGTATCATCCAGCACTTCAGGGTACTTGAAAGGTGGCTTTGTGAACCTGCCCCCATAGCTATGATCATGCAGTTTGGTGTGGTGGTTAAGTGCACGGACTCTAATCTGGGAGAACTGGGTTTGATTCTCCACTCCTCCACTTGCACCTGCTGGATGACCTTGGGCAAGCCATAGCTCTGTCAGAGCTGTTCTTGAAAGAGCTCTCTCAGCCCCACCTACCTCACAGGGTGCCTGTTGTGGAGAGGGAAGGGAAAGGAGTTTGTAAGCCACTCTGAGACTCCAAGTGAAGGGCAGGGTATAAATCCAATCTCTTCTCTTCTTCTTCTCCTCCTCCTCCTCCTCTTTCTCTGTGCACCCTTACAAGATGGTAAGCTACCAGGGATTTGCCAGCTGCCAAATGGGTGGTCTTCTGGGTTCCCTCTTCCAAAATACTAGAACGTGAAGGCATTCAATGAAGCTGATGGGCAGTAGGTTTAGAATGGACGAAAGGAAATTCTACTTTACACAGAGAGCGATTAAAATGTGGAATTCGCTGCCAGAGGATGTAGTGCTGGCCACGGGAATTAACTGCTTTAAAGTAGATTAGGTAGATTCATGGAGGATGAGTTTATCAATGGCTACTGAGGGGAACCTCCACATTCAGAGGCACTAAACCTCTGAATCCCAAAGCCAGGCGGCAACATCAGGGGCAGGCCTCAGCCAGTTTGGTGTAGTGGTTAAGTGGGCAGACTAATCTGGGAGAACCGAGTTTGATTCTCCACTCCTCCACTTGCAGCTGCTGGATGATCTTGGGCAAGCCATAGTCTGCTGTTCTTGAAAAAGCAGTTTCTGTCAGAGCTCTCTCAGCCCCACCTACCTCACAGGTTGTCTGTTGTGGGAAGGGGAAGGGAAAAGAGTTTGTAAGCCGCTCTGAGACTTCCTTGGTTAGTGAAGGGCGGGGTATAAATCCAATCTCTTCTTCCTCCTCCACTTGCACCTGCTGGATGACCTTGGGCAAGCTGTAGTTCTGGCACAGCTGTTCTTGAAAAAGGGCAGTTTCAGAGCTCTCTCAGCCCCACCTACCTCACAGGGTGTCTATTGTGGGGAGGGGAAGGGAAAGGAGTTTATAAGCCACTCTGAGACTCCTTTGGGTAGTGAAGGGCAGGGTATAAATCCAATCTCCTCCTCCTCCTGTTGTTGACCATCCAGAGGAACTGGTGGGCCACTGTGTGAAGCAGGATGCTGGACTAGATGGACTTTTGATCTGATCCAGCCAGCAGGGCTCTTCTAACGTTCTTATGTTCTCCAGGTGAAAACATTTTCATTTTTTTCTGAGACTTTATATAAGCATCCTCTCCATATGAAATTGTTATTTCATTCTCCTTTGCAGGTTTACCCACAGTTTTTATCTTGGGCAACTGTTTCTATGGTTAGGCTCTTCTGTTTGATGTTGCTATTAATATTTTTTCATACTGTTTTTATTCTGCCGCTGCTGCTGTGGTTAAAATGTGGTATGTTTGAATTGGAAACGTGCAATCTGTTTTGAGAATATTTTTATCGAGAGTGGTGGATAATGAATATCTTAAACATGTAACAAATAACATGAACTGCCTGGGCTATAGAGCTGCACAAATCAGAACTTTTATTGCATGGAGCAAGAGTGTACACCCGGATCTTTCTCCTTTAAGTGATAGAAAAGAACATGTTCTTTTAAAAATACTTCACTTTTCCATGTTTTTAATGTTGGATGTTGTCTAAAAGCAGGCTGCATTTTGCATCTCTCAGTCGTGGCAATCTCCCCTCCCTCCTCTGCTTGAATCTGTAATGGAACCCTGCCATCATTCTTCTTCTTGCCCATCTCTCCCCTTCCATGCCCAGAATGTCCCCAACCTAACCTCAGTTGCAGCAGGATAGAAGAGAGGAGAATCAACACTGGTGTTGTGTGTGTGTGTAAAAAGCATCAGGGGAAACTGAAATAACAATGACATCAGGTCTACAGTTTTTTCCATGGCGTCTCAACCCTCTAAGCTTATGCTATCATTATGGTGTCGCTTATCGGCTGGCAAGCTAATCTGGCTGCTTTGATAGGCAGCAGCTAGCGGTTGAATACCGGCTGCGGTGGCATCGTGCTGAAGGCTTAGCATTCAGTGTGCATTTGTGTGTGTGTGTGTGTATGTTGTGCAATTTGTGTTTGTCATTTGTTGGAGGCGGTGGGAGAGAAATACTGCTCCGGATGTAAAGCTACCTACAGAGCCTCGTTTGCCATTTTGCCGAACGGGCTCGACCATAACATCTGTTGCGTGTCCAACTGGTAATCTTTGCGGCTGCGAGAGAACAGTTGGTAGGATTTTTGGATGGCAAACTGATGGATGGTGTGAAAAGGCTGGAGGATATTTTCCTTTTGTAGGCAAGGTGTCTGGGGCATCAAGGTGTACCCCCATAAAGATATTTCATCCTGCATGTATAGTGTGGTGATAAGTAACAGCTATTCTTCCAACTCTGAACCACTGATGACTGTGATCATAGGGCTATGTCAGTGGAATAATTTGAGGGGGAGATGGGTCATCACCCAGAATGCTTCTGGACACGAAGCTAGCTGTGTTCAGAATGGGGCTGAATGAAGAACTTGGGAACGTTTCACAGATTATTCACTCTCAGAATTGGCTTCTGAGCCACTGGCCTGATCCAACATTGGCTTCTCTTATGTTCTTATGTTAACCTATTTTTCTCCCCTTCTTTTTTACAGTTCTTTGCCATTGCTTCATGAGAGGATGTTGGATGTACTGACGGATCAACCCAGTTGTTTGCCAAAGAAAATCCAACGATGAGGTGAGGTGAGCCACTGCCTTGAAAGCCAGTTCGGGGGGGGGGGGGGGAGGGGGTAGAATTTTGTTGGCCATGGAATGTGAGACACACAGGCCTGACCCACGTTGAGGAATTCTTCTGTGCAGTCCTGTCGAAACAAATGGAGGTTGCCCAAGACCTTTTCAGTGGAAGCTTCCTTGTGGATTGTGTCTCATGTAAATGAGTAGAAGAGATTGCCTTGTGGATTTGTAGTCTCCGGCACTGAGAGGTTGATCCTGCTGCTCTCAGCAGTTGAGCCTTTTTAGTTATTCTTTTTGTATGCATTGGGTCTGCTGTGTTCTGTCTGTCCTTCAAGAAGGCCAGCGGAAGGTATCTGGGTGGTTATTCCAAACCCTTTTCTCTTCTAGTTGTTGCCAGATCCTTAGCTTCAGTGATGGAGCTACAGTCAGGTTCCTTCAGACCAGTGGTCTCCAACCCATGTGTTGAGGATCTGCAGATGGGTTGCTGCACCTCTCCTTGTGCGTTGCAGCGCCCTGTAGATCTGCCATTCTGTCTGCCTTTTGGAAGGTCTTACTGCATGGAGAGACCGAATGCCCAGCCTCCCATCTCTCTTAGTATGCATGCTGGGGGAGGAGCATCAGGACAGGGAGGTGAGATCACACATTCCTTGGAGAGGATTCCTCTGTGGGTCTGACCTTCAGGATGTTCCGCACTCTGGTATACCACCTGGTGCCTGGCCTGTGTAACTTCTCTCCATCTCTTTTGGTTTGCTGGCCTTGAAATCAGTGAGGTCATAACTCTAGCTCTACCCTTTCCTGTCATGTGACTTCTTGCGACGTGGTTGCAGCTCAGTGGGCCCCATGATCAGTGGGTCCCAAGTCTGCAGTGGTTGAACACCATTGCTTGGGAAAGGGGATTAAGTTCCTACTGGCCCCAAACCTCTGTAAACTGGAACACCATTGTTATCCTGGTTTACATTTTTCCTTAACTTCAGCCCTGACCTAGAAGCACTCTTACTTAATCCCAGCTTCTGATTGTTCCTGTTTGTTCTTTCTCTGGATTCGGATAGAAGATTAAACTTTAATTGTAGGGGTGGGGTGAGGTAGGTTGGATTAAGCGTTTTCATACTGTAATTGTAACTGATGTCATCAAGTAGAGGCAGCACGACAAATAGCCATGGTTGACATAATGCTAAGCGACTGAATCATAAAGTCCCCGTGTCAAATCTTGCCTCACCCATGAAGTTTTTAGAAAATGGCCGTATAAAAGCGACCACTTTCATGTGTCATGGTTTGTTGGCATGCTTTGTCATTGCACAAATAAGCCATTGCATGGGCTGAATCCTTGGGCTCGTCTGCTTCCGCCTCCCTTTGTAATCTGGTTAAAGACATCCAGGACAAAGTTCGGCCATGCATTTGAGCCATTAACTAGAGATAAGAATCTGGATCGGGAGGGTAGAGAGCGATCTACAGTTTGTGATTCAGATGTAATGACAAACAGTGGTTTACGGCATAGTGGAAGTTCTTAATAGAGTCACTGTTTGCAGTGGAGCATGCAAGCCAGATGCATTCACAGAACAAACTGTGGTTTGTTCTCACTCCTGATGTGTGCCGAAATCTCTCAGTTTTAGTCTTGTCTTCCAGTCTGCTTTATTGTTATTGCTGCATCATGATCCTAATCTACCCTACAGGGCTGTTAAGTTTTGGAGTGGTCTGAACACTCCACAGTGATATATATATATAGAGATCGATAGATAGGTAGGTAGATGTAGATGTAGATATTCATGCTAACTGTTGGGAGGAGGGAGGAAGGGGGACCCTATTTGGGTGGAAAAGCAACATAGAAATGTTTTAAATAAAGACGTGCCCAGGTGGGGAAGCCTGAATCAATACTAGTGGGTTTTTTTGGAGGGGGGTGGGTTAAATGGGAGTGAGGCTTGCCTGTCCTGGTATTGTCTGCTATCATTTCCTAAAAACTGTTGGTTGCAATCACATTTGGCCCAAGGTGCTGAATTGGAAGGATCAGTGGAACAGAGGAGAAACTGCTTGGACATTGTTTTTAAAAAATAGTTGGTTGGAAATCTTCTCGGCAGACTTTGGCTCCTTTCTCCGCATGCTCTGTCATCGGCTTGTCAGTTGTTTCAATACCCTCCTTTCCCCAGAACAAACTTGTAACTGGCGACAGGAGGATTGGGAGGGAAGGAGGAGGGGAAGAATGGAACAGGGGATGCAGTCGAGGGAGAGGTCCGGAGAAATAACAGGCGAAAAGTGAAGCGTGCAGTGAACAGGAAATTTCTCTGCTGGATGGCAGCCTGGGCAGGGTTTTGTTTTTTTTTTTAAATTTTTTCTTTATTGAAGGGATTCAAAGGGTACAAGCAGTAAAGAGTGTGTTACATATTGGAGATTGTTAATAATGTATTGAAATACAAAGTTAAAGACTTAGCTTGTATTACAGCAATTCTTAAACATTCCCGTTACATTAAACTAAGGTTAACTCTAGAGTTACTACTGTTTATATCAGATATCAGTGACCAATCTTGGAACTAAACTGAGAAAAGGTGGGTTTACTTTTTATAAAAAGAGGTATATGGAGGAGTTGTTTGCCCAAGATTTTGGGAGTGTCGCATCTTTACTTTCAGAGTATTTGTTGATGATAGGGTACCATTTGAGCATTTGGTTTTTGCGGGTGTCGTTTCCATAAAGATTTTCTGTTCTTTCAGTTATTTTATCTAATATAAAATAGTCCCATACCTTGGCTAGCCATGTGGAAATTGGTGGGCTGGAGGGTTTTTTCCAGTTGACTGCTAATGTGTGTTTAGCTGCTGTTAAAAGGACTTCTACTAATTCTCTTGTTTCTCTGGGAATCTTTGTCTTAGGCCATAAATTGAGTAGAATCAGAGCCGGGTCGTAAGGAATAGAGACTTCAAGCATCTGTTCAATTTCTGAGAGAATCTTTTTCCAGAATATAACTATGAGAGGACAGGACCACCAAGCATGGTAGAAGGTCCCAGTAGAGATTTGGCATTTCCAGCACGTTGGTGAGTGTGTTGAGTATATGTGTGATAGCTTTGCAGGTGTTATGTGCCATCTAAATAAAGTTTTTAAGGCTTGAAGTTGTATTGGGGTGGACTTGGTTTTATATATATTTGAGTTCCAAATCGCTTCCCATTGGTCATTCGATAAAGCATATTTGCCTGGGCAGTTAGTAAATGTCGAGAAGAGTCTCAGTGGGGTACAACGCCATAGAGCCTCCCCTCCAGAGAATCTATTTTCTCTAGGGGAACTGATGTCTGTAGCCTAGAGATAGACTGTAATTCCAGGGGATCTCCAGGTCCCACCTGGAGGCTGGCATCCCTACTTGATACTGGCTTCTAAAAATCTGGGGTGGGTAGGGGAAGGGAATAGTGCATGCTTTTCTCCTGCTGGCTCAGTCAAAATATACATGGGATTGTTTCTGTCTGTCAGGCTTCATCTAGCAACTACTCGGCCCAACTCGTGCTTTAAATTGATTCTACCCAGAGTTTGTTTCCTTCTTTCTAATGGTTGCCTGCAGCCTTTGAAGACCTTGACGTTAACAGAACCAGAGTTCCCTGTGCCAGCGAGAGCAGGCTGCTCTGGGGGGAAGATATTAGACCTTCCCCAAAAAAAGAAAGGAGGAAGAATAAATAAATAGAGGCGATTCAGAGCTATCTCATGGGACTCTGCTGAAGCCCTGCCAGGAGTGAAAGAGACAAAGCGAGCCTTTCTGTGGTATCAGCCGCGTTGCACGGGCAAGCTCCCCTATTCTTCCCTTTTACACTGTAGATAGAAAACCTCCTGCAATGTTGCTTGAAGTGGATAATTGATGCCCCAGTGCAAAAGAAAAAAAGAAGGTGGGTGGGAATTACCCTTCATGACAAACGATACTTATCTTGGATACCATTTACCTTAACATTTGTTTTATTGAAAACAATTGTCATCCCTCCTTTCAGCTCCAGAAAGGGTCAGGATAGCAAACTTATCAAGCCAAAAAAATAAAATAAAATAAACTCAACAGCCAAATAAGGCAGCGACGACATAAAAAGGAAGGAGGTGGAGGCATGAAACAAAGCCATCGTTTAACCCAGTGCCCAGATATCAGTAAAGTAGGCGCTGGGCAAGTTTCATTTAGGAGGTCTTTCCACAATTGCGGGGCCACCACAAAAAAGATTCTGTCTTATTCCCTCTGATGTTTCAAATGAAAATAAGGATATGTTTATAAGACATTTACCTTTATAACAAAGGATGAGTTCTGAGGCACTGCTCTCTTGACATTAATACACAATATAGAATACTCTCCCCTGACCTGGGTGGCCCACGCTAGCCAGATCTCATCAGATCTTGGAAGCTAAGCAGGGCTGGCTTTGGTTAGTATTTGGATGGGAGACCACTGAGTAACACCAGGATTGTTGCACAGTGGCAGGCAATGGCAAACCATCTCTGTTCATCTCTTGCCTTGAAAACCCTCTGGGGTTTCCATAAGTTGGTTGCGACTTGATAGCCTTTTCCACCTCGCTGAATACTCTGCTATGTCTCCTGTATGCTGTATAGAACTTTCTGCCTGTCCTCCTCTTATTTAACAGCCAGGACAGGTCGTTTTAGCTTTTACTTAAAGATATAGCACTGCAGTGTACGAAATGGTGCTCTGTGCAATCTGTAGTACCTTAGTGTTCATGCGTGTACATTTACAAGCATGTGTGCTTTTAAGATGTGTGCACAGACATCCGTGTTCACATACGTGTGCACATGTTTTTGGAAATGGTAAATAAGGACAGCTAGGGATTGTTTTGCCATCTCTAATCACCACTTGTCTAACTTCTTAAGGTGAGGTGGCACCTAATGGGACCCCATTGGAACATCATCATCATCATTGTCGTAGTTAATAATAATAATAGTAATAATAATAGTAATAATGCATTGTGTGTAGAATATCCAGGAGATCCTAAGATTGTCTCGCAGCTCTTTTAGCGTTATGCACTACTAGGTGGCGAGCTAGACTTGTTTTTAAGGCAAGAGACATTCCAGAAGTGGTTTGCCATTGCCTGCCTCTGCGATTTCTTGGAGGTCACCCTTCCAAGTACTAGCCAAGGCTGACCCTTCTTAGCTTCTGAGATCTGACAGGATCGGGCTAGCCTGGGCTGTCTTGACTGATGGGCGGATGTCTGGGCAGGTCTGTGATCATTCCTTGGGGTCATCTGTTTGTCTGTGTTCCTGGTTCTAAACGACGAATGGCTTATTGTTACAGGTTACCAAGTGAGTGTCTGGACAGTGGTGACTGCCCTGTGTTGTTGATGCTGCCAGAGGTACTGGGAGGCATTAAAAAAAGAGTGTAGCCAAGGCTTGTAAATTGTCACTTGCCACTGGCTTGAGACAGCCAAGCAGAGAAAATTCTGTAATTTTGAAGAAAGTCTGTATCTCTTCCTGGGGGCCATCGGTGAATTGCAAATGGTTATGCAGAACCCCTGTGGGGAACAGTAGAAAAGAGCAAGAGTCCAATAGTAACCTGAAGACTAACCAAAGTTTGTGGCAGGGGAGGAGCTTTCATGAGACACTGCTCCCTTTGTCAGATCGATACCTAAAGAAGTGAGCAGTGACTCACAAAAGCTAATCCCCTGCCACAAATTTTGTTAGTCTTGAAGGTGCTCCTGGACTTTGATTCTTTTCTACTGCTACAGACAGACTAACACGGCTATCCATCTTGATCTATGGGGAACAGATTAGAGTGCTGGACTACAGAGGTCTGGGTTCAAATCCCTACTCACTGATGTTTACTGTGCCAGTCTGGGGCTAGCCACACACTCTCAGCCTACCCTACCTCCCAGGGCTCTTATGAGGTTAAAAGAAGAGGAGGAGACTGGATTTATCCCCCGCCCTTCACTACCCAAGAGAGTCTCAGAGTGGCTTACCATCTCCTCTCCCTTCCCCTCCCCACAACAGACACCCTGGTGAGGTAGGTGGGGCTGAGAGAGTTATGACCGAAACTGCTCTTTTTCCAGAGCAGCTGTGCCAGAACTATGGCTTGCCCAAGGGCATCCAGCAGCTGCAAGTGGAGGAGTGGGGAATCAAACACGGTTCTCCCAGATTAGGGTCTGCACACTTAACTACTTCACCAAACTGGCTCAGAAGAAGAAGAGGAGGATTTTATACCTCGCTTGTCTCTACCTTAGAGAGTCTCGAAATGGCATACAGTTGCCTGTCCCTTCCTCTACCGGCAACACGCACCTTGTGAGGTAGATGAGGCTGAGAGAGTTATTTATTTATTTTGGGATTTTTATTCCACCCTCCCCAAAGTGGGCTCAGGGCAGATCACAACAAATCGAGTCAAAGACTCATTACAATAATCACATTAAAATCATTAAAACAATATGAGAGAAATAATTGCATACTAGTAATTTGCATTGACCAGTTTTTAAAGGCAGATATACCCTCAGGAATTCCTTTTAGTAGATACCGTGTTTGCCATTTGGTCTTGAATCTTTTCAAGAGAGGGACTCTGAAAACCTTGCTCGGTGATCCTAAAATCACTCACTCACATTTCTGAAATGAATCCCTGGATCTTCTGTAGTGCTCAGCAGTAGATTTCTCTCTCTGTGGGTGTCAGTATTTCAAGCTGTGCTTGCAATATCCTCCTTGCTGCCTTGCATGCTGGAAGACTCTTTGCTGATTGGTTTCCTTGGACATCAAGCATTTCAGTTAAACATGACCGGCACACCTGCTGCTTAAAACCCCCCAGCAGCTTGCTGGTGCTATTTTGAGATTTGCAAAAAACTAAAAATGAAAACAAAAAAAACCTTCTGGATGCATTTCTTTCTTTGCTTTGATGCAAGCCATCCTTCTGTTAAACAGTCAGCTCTTATTTTGTTTAGCAATTTGGTGGTGAAATGTTTAAGATTTCTGGAAGTGCCGTATGACAGATTATAAGATCAAATGCTCCAGCGGGCTTGTCAGGTTCTCTTTTCTTTTCAAAGAGGGGGGGAGTGGGGGGGGGAGGAGCGTGGAGGAAAGGAGATGGCCACCAAAGAGAAGGGGGAAATGATTCAAACTGGGTCAGCTGGAGTCTATTCATATGAATGGAGGGAAACTCTGTGCCAGCTCCTCCCCTCACCCTCCCAGCCTCTTCCAGCACTCTCTATTGAAATGAGGCTGATTACAGATGACTTTGGACAAAGCAGAAGAAGTGAGAAGGTTGTTAATGGTTGTGGTGGGGACGACTCAGTTTAAACCAAAGGGTGGAATGTGCTTGCCGTACAGGGGGAGCCGTGTTAGTCTGTGGAGGCAAAAAAGAAGAAGAAGAAGAAGAAGAGATTGGATTTATACCCTGCCCCTCACTACCCAAGGGAGCCTCAGAGCGGCTTACAAACTCCTTTCCCTTCCCCTCCCCACAACAGACACCCTGTGAGGTAGGTGGGGCTGAGTGAGCTCGGAGACAACTGCCCCTGAGAGAACAGCTGGTACAGAGCTATGGCTTGCCCAAGATCATCCAGCAGGTGCAAGTGGATGAGTGGGGAATCAAACCCAGTTCTCCCAGATTAGAGTCCATGCACTTAATGACTACACCAAACTGGACTTGCTGTGCAAACCAGGAACAAATGGGATGGGGTACCAGTAACTTGGCCTTATGCTGGCTTTGCTATTGGCCAGGAAGGCTGTCAGTTTTAACTGTCTGTAGAAGGGCAAGCTGTTGGTGAACCAGTGACCTTGAGACTGGGGATGGGTGTGCATGGGGGTCATTGCTCCTGCAGCCGAGTCCAGTGTTTGTCTTTTCTGTGTTTGTTCTCACACGGTGATCTTCAATCTTTTTTGGATTATAGCAGCAGAGGTACAGCATCAATTGCACAGCAACTTCAGTTTGGTGTTTGGGTTGTATTTTGGGTGTACTTTCAGTTCACTTGCGGTCTCAGGCCCGGAAGACTCACGGATAGCACTCTGTGTGAGTTGACAGCATACCCTAGAAAGTGCCCTAGACTCCTTAATGGGAGCATCGTAGGGGTTGGGGCACAATGTTTGTGTCTCCAGGAATACGATAGAATTAATCTTGATCGACTGCCTGATCCTGGGGTAGTGGTGGTGAAAAGTGCCAGGTCACAGCTGACTTAATGGCAACCCCGAAGGATTTTCAAAGCAAGATGCATTCAGAGGTGGTTTGCCATTGCCTGGCTCTGCATCATAGAATCATAGAGTTGGAAGGGACCTCCAGGGTCATCTAGTCCAACCCCCTGCACAGTGCAGGACATTCAGAAATACCTCCCCCCGACGCTGCTCCATGCCCAGAAGGTGACAGAAAATCTTCAGGATCTCCAGCCAAACTGGCCTGAAGAAAAATTGCTTCCTGACCCCAAAGTGGTGACCAGCATTTTCCTGGGCCTGCAAGAAAGGGCCACAAGAACTAGGCACTGATGCAAGTTACTTGGACTTCCTGACCTGGTCTTCCTTGGTGGTCTCCCATCCCAATGCTAAGCACAGTCAACCCTTCTTAGCTTACAAGATCTGACAAGATTGGGCTAGTCTGGGCTATCCAGGTCAGGGAAATCCTGATATGCTGGCTATTTTTTCAGCCTGGGCCAGATGAGAGAGACTTGGTGGTAAAGAGGAGGACGTTGCATCTATTATGCTTAGGTTTTCAAATTTTAGGAGGTGTCTTTTTTCTCCAAATCCTTCTGTGACTCTGTCCTCAGAATATCTACCACAGAGTGTATATTTTTCCAGAGATTTGCTCTGCCTGTGAAGAATTTAAAAATCTTCCAGAGAACAGTTCAGGCTTTCATCTAGGTGCAGGGTCTGGGCCCTGAGTATACAGTGTCTCTCCCTGCAGCTTTGGGTACCAGTCTGGAGTCTGACTTATTATCAAAGACAGCTCATGGCCTATTGAAAACAGCTGGTTTCTGAGCAATAGTTGGATGCAGCATGCCAGGGTGGTGGTGGTAAAAGGAGGAAATTGAAAGTTTTCTGTGATTACAAACGTTGGATCATGGTAGATCTTTTGTTCCAGTCTGTGAACCATGCCCTTTTAAAGACAAGGGTGCCCATGCTTCGGAAACCACCAGCGCCACTGAAGCACTGCAGTACATCTGTTGACATTCTTTGAACTAAAGCTGGGGAACATGTGTGCCATCCAGAGCTGGACCTGCTGATGTTTTAATTGGGGAACTGGTTTAAGATTGGCACTCTTTAAATGGACAGTGGCTCTGAAGTTTGATAACTGTGTGACAGGCAGGAGTCAACAGGTAAAGCCTTTCTCAGTTTCTGCATCTTTTTTTGTGTGTGATGAGTATTTTGTGTGTGTATGTGTGCCTGGAAGTCATGGTTGACTTCTGGCGACCCCTACTGAGGCTTGGGCATTTCAGAGAGGTGGCTTGCTATTGCTTGCCTCTGCATCCCAGCCCTAGTATTCTTTGAAGGTCTCCCATCCAAGTACTTGCCAGGGTCGGCCCTGCTTCGCTTCCGAGATCTGATGAGATTGGGCTTTCCTGGGCTACCCAGGTCAGGGCCTTGTTGCTGCATCTTGATGCTGGAAAGAGTTTTTGCCTGTCTGGTTTCTATTTGTCGTGCAGCTGTTGCTGGATCTCCGGGTCATAAGAAAATGGCTCCCCGAGGATTGTGTCATGCTGCTTCACAGCCAAAATGTCCTTTATTGTTCTGTGAAGTGAGGCTAAAACAACAACAACAAACTAGCAGTGTTTGGGAGAGCAGCCTCCCTTTCCCTGAGAGGCTGGGTGAGCGGGTACCCAAGGCTCAGATGGGTAGGTGTGCTGCTAGAACACCTGCACAGTAGGTGTAATTCTTTTTTGTTGTTGGTATTTTTGCATTTTTGTGTGTGTGTATGTGTGTTTGTGTGCCCGTGCCTGGAAGGCATGGCAACCTCTAGTGACTCCTACTAGAGCATGAAGGATGTTCAGAGAAGTGGCTTGATAGCCTGCCTCTGGCCTCCTGGCCCTGGTATTCTCTGGAGGTCTCCCATCCAAATACTTGCCAGGGTCGGCCCTGCTTAGCTTCCAAGATCTGATGAGACCGGGCTTGCCTGGGCTATCCAGGTCAGGGCAGCAGGTCTGATTCTTGGTTGGATGGATGGGAAGCAATCAGGATCAAGATAAAAAGCAAAGCCAGGGAACTGCAGGATTGCTGCAGAAATAGGTTTGAAGACATAATTGTATATGTGTTTGTCTGTGTGGGGAAAGAAAATCTCCTGTGTGTCAAAGGAGGCATAACTTTGCATTCGGATTGCCGCTTATCAAAACTGAGCTCCAGCCAACCTCTGAAAGCATATAGTTGGTGGGTTGGATGCAGCCGTGTTGTTGCCTGCTGCATTCCTCCACTGGTCCCTTTGCCTGGCCTCATCCATTGTGTGCAGTGGGTGCAGCAGATGAACAAGGAGTATGGTAGGTGGACAGTTGTGGTGCAATGGTGGTTGGAGTGTGAAAGTGGGATGGGGGGGACCTTGGGTCCAAGTCCCCACTTGGCCGTGAAGCTCTGTGGGTGTTTCTGAGCCGCACTTCTCCCTTTCTTGCTTAACCTGTTTCAGGAGAACATTGTGAGAATAAGGCAGAACAAATTTAGAGTCCAGTGGCACCTTTAAGACCACAGAGGTTTATTCAAGGTAGGAGCTTTCGTGTGCAAGGCACACATTTTCAAATACATTGGAATGGTATGTTGTTGGGCTTAAAGGTACCACTGGACTCTAAATTTGTTCTGCTGCTTCAGACCAACACAACTGACCATCTGGATCTATTGTGAGAATAAGCTGTGGAAAGAAGAACCATCTAGGTTGCCCTCGGTTCTGCAGGAAAATGGCATGTCAAAAAATGTACCAACTGAGTGCCATCAGCTTGCAACTGACTTAGGACAACCCCTCTTGGGGTTTTCAAGGCAAGAGATGAGCAGAGGTGGTTTGCCATTGCTCTCCACTGCACAGCAGAGGTCTTCCTGTGTGGTCTCCCATCCAAATACTAAGTATGCCTGACCCCGCTTAGTTTTCCAGCTCTGAAAAGTTTGGGCTTGTCTGGGCTAATCAAGTGGGTTGAAAAACCAAAGAGAACTGCAACAGGCAGCAAATAGTTTTGCATGATCTTGTAGGAATGGCTTCTGCAGACTGCAGGTTCCTTCTGTAATAATGAGACTCTCAGCCTTTTAACTTACGGTTCTCTTACCTTCGTTGTAATTAATTGAGCTATGTGAGTATTTAAATATTTATACCCTGTTTTTCCTCCCCAGTGGGGAACCCAAAGTGGCTTCCGACATCATCAGTACACTCTCATCTTGTCCTTCATCCAAGGAGTGCAGAGTGGCATACGTTATTCTCTCTGCCTCCATTTTATGCTCACAACCACAATCCTGTGAGAAAGGACAAGCGGAAAATATATGACAGGCCCAACAAGCATCCGTGACTGACTGGGATTTGAATTTGGGGCTGTGGTCACACGGTCATTTTGATCGGGTTTCACCACTGTTCCTTCTTGCATTTAAAATTGCTAATCAGACGGCCGTATCCGTCTTCCACACCAAAGTGGACTCACTTGCGCAATCCTCCCAATTCTCTAATGAGTTTTGCAGCACCTGGAAAATCAAATACTTTCTGGATGTTTGCGCTTTGAATCCATGATGTCGCCAATCTGGACAGCCATCTCTTGCAATGATTGTGATTAGGTTGCCTGAACGGCCTTCTCGCAATTCCCCCCCCCCAAAGTTTCCGCTGTTGTGTGCATGAGCAATCCTGCACTGAATAAATTCAATATATAAACATTCAAGCGCACATATAAACTCCAGTTGCTCAGTTGTACATAGCTGGTTAATTTGGTTTGCTGTTTCTTGGGGGGGAACCTGCAAAAACAAGGGAGTATGGCGAGTCCCAGTGGGAGTGGTAATTCAGCCATGTGCATATGCGCATCTGCAAAGGCATTTTTTTTTTTAAAAAACAAGCTAAGCTGCCACTTGGGCAACGTGGCTATCTGGACGGTGCCCAGAGCCTCATCATGCAATGCAAGCGGTTCAGGGGGGGATGTGTGATCATCCCAACCCAGAAAATAATATTCCTGATCAAATCTATAGTGAGAACAAATTGGGATAAGCTTGCTGTGTGACCACAACCTGGGTCTTTCCGATCCTAGTCTGACATTCTAACCTCTTGAGAGCCAGTTTGGTGTAGTGGTTAGGAGTGTAAGACTCTAATCTGGGAGAACTGGGTTTGATTCCCTACTCCTTTACATGCAGCTGCTGGTTTGACTCACCTACCTCACAGGGTGTCTGCTGTGGGGAGGGGAAGGGAAAGGAGATTGTAAGCCATTCTGAGACTCCTTCGAGTAGTGAAGGGCGGGGTATAAATCCAACCTCCTCCTCCTCCTCCTCCTCCTCTGTCCTGGATCTCATAACTGAAAATGTGAACTCAATAAACATGATATGAACTCAAGTCAACACAATATATTGGGTGACCCTATGTTGTTTTTTTCTCCTGGTTCCTCCAAGCTTTCTGTTACAAATTGATATGTATGTTACACAAAATATTTCACTAGTACCAAGTGGTGGCAGCCAGTTTTGACATCCCGTGGTTTCTAAATTTGGAAAATGGCCAGGAAGCCCTCTTGCAAGCTTGAGCGTTGGCAAGAGAGCGTTCTTCCCTCAGTTTATAGAGGAGAAGAAATCCTTTGCACAGAGACGTAACAGCTCTTTTCCAGACCAATCGCCTGTCCTGTGGCTTCCGTCTCTCACAATGGCTGCTTTGCGCCATGCTGATCCTGCTGCTGTTACACGTGTCCGGCTCCCAAGTGGCTCCTGCGTGTGTCACAAAGGGATTAATGTGGCAGTGCGCAGGAAGTGCAGCGTGAAATTGATTTCATTGCGAGGGCTCTGATGCGTGTAATCAGTGGGAGGCATTGACTCTCTCTCCATCCCTTATTTTGTATCCGTGAGATTAGTGATGTAGACACTCGAGGCAGAGGGTTTTTTTTTTAAAAGATGGGCGAAGCATAAGAAGAAGTGAATGTAATTTTCTTTTACTTCAAACGCTATGGATACTTTATTGTGCACTGACTAAAAGGATACAAATGCTTATGAAATCCAAAGGAGCTATTCCAAGGAGAGGTATGTATCATGAAAACAATACAGCAGGGGTCCCCATCCTTGTTGAGCCTCTGGATACTTCTGGATTTTGAGAAGGTATAGGAAGCACCACCAGGGTACAGAGTCAACTGCTAAATGATTGGCACTGGGGGGCGGAGCGGCTGAGGACAGTCACAGAATGTTGGGAGGTTCCAAGCGAACTGTCCGCCTATGACGGAGGCAGTCATTTCTGAATGTGATTTCCCTGGATGGGAGCCCAAAGCTGAAGCCTCCTAGGCTCTTCTGAAACACCTCTTGCTTCAAAGAAGTGCTGGGAAGTCAGAATTAGCTTTCAGCTGAGGATTTAACATAAGAACATAAGAGAAGCCAGTGTTGGATCAGGCCAATGGCCCATCCAGTCCAACACTCTATCACACAGTGGCCAAAAACACCAGGGGCCATCAGGAGGTCCACCAATGGGGCCAGAACACTAGAAGCCCTCCCACTGTTGCCCCTCCCAAGCACCAAGAATAACAGAGCATCACCTGCCCCAGACCGAGAGTTCCTATCTATACCTTGTGGCTAATAGCCATTGGTGGACCTCTGCTCCATATGTTTATCCAACTCAGCTCCAGTGTTTATCCTCAACCATGAGAGTGGGCAGTTTGCCTCCCCCCAGCCTGCCCCGGGTTTGCCCATTTGGGCACCAGGGCACCTGTAGACACCAGGGTGAGGTTCACTGTCCTACAGTAACAAAAATAGCGGGCCAGCTTTACAAAAATGTCCATCCATGCAGATTTGTTTGGCATACAAGGAGTAGTTCTGCTTGGCATTGAGGGCATCTTACTGAGAGAGCTCTGTTCCATGTCCCTGCGAGCCAGGATTTAACATGGGTAACAGGTATGGGAGGTATGGGAAAGCTGTGGGTGAGGGAGGTGTAGCTGCTTTATACTGAACTGGATCCTTATACTATCAAGGTCTCTGTTGTCTACTCAGACTGGCAGTGGCTCTCCAGTGTCTCAGGCAGAGCTTTTTCACATCACCTGGTCCTTTCAGGTGGAGATGCCCGGGTTCGGGCTTGGGACCTTCCGCATGCAAAGCAGAGGCTCTTCCACTGAGCTGCAGTCCCTTCCCAAAGAAAGTGTGCTTCTTTTTCTCCCGGCCTGCCGTTTTCCCCCTGCAGCTCCCCTCCCCTCCACCTGTTGCTCCAGCCTGGCTCTGAGGCCAGCTTTCCATTCAAGCGGCAGAGGGAAGAAGGTTTGCAGAAGCAATACGGTGAGAGCGGAAGCCTCTCCTGCCTGCGGTTTCCTGCAAATACTGCTGCCCCCCCCACACTGTGTTTGCACCCTGGAGATGGGCACATGTTGGACTGTGGTCTGATACTAATTGTAGGAAATGGCACAGCATAGTCATTGAAATTCTTTTTCTGACATGAAGCTCACTCGGTGACTTGAGGCCAGTGGCACACTCTCGACTAATCTGTCTCCTCACTGGGTGATTGTGAGGATAAAAATGGTGGGGGGGGGAGGGGAGAACACTTTTTGCATTTCCCTAACCTCATTGGAGGAACAGATGGGTAGACGTGTCTTAAGTTCTAATTACAGAGTAGGGATTTGCTAGCAAATCGTTGTATTCAGCAATTTCTAACAGGTAGACATCAACAAGAGAGTAATATTCTTTCATTGGGACCGATGTAATAAGCAACAATAAATGGCTTTCTAAATGATTGCTGGCACCTCGGATATTGCCTGGAATCATGCAAGAAGTCAGTTCAGATAGCAAAGTCTATGAAGTGTGTGTGTGTGTGTGTGTGTGTGTGAGGTGTAGATTTTACATCAAAGCAGAAAAATAGAAGAGCTGCTGTATAGCTTTCATGGCAGAAATCAACCCAGGCTCAGAGGTGTAGACGTTCCCATGGGAACTATGATGGTGGCCAGTCTTACAGCTGCATCAGAGCCAGGCTGCTCTGACAAGAGTTTTCTTGCTCCTTGGCTCAGACCTGGGGGGAACCATGGTACAGTTTGGAAGTCTTGAATTATGGGTAACTGAGTCTCAGCCATTCCCTAAAAATAGGGGCATAGCTGCCAAACCTTCTCCCTTTCTTTCTCGAGTGGTCCAAAATCTTGATCTTCTGTGGACACTGGGCGATTCTGCATCTAGCATTCGCTCCACATTTTCTCAACTGGGAAGAAAAGGTGCAGCTCAAAGCCACATTCAGATACCTCGGGGCAACGCCGTACTGATTGCAAAGTCACCCTGAAGGGCCATAAATCCATGCAGAAGGTACCATAAAACCCGATGATCAAAGAAAGTGAAAGCGGCATGCAGTGTGGAAGGTACCTTAAAATCCGATGATCAAAGAAAGTGAAAGCAACATGCAATGCAGAGGGGAATTTCTGTTTCAACCTGGGTTTCGTAAAACAACAGAGGGAAAAGCCAATGCAGAATGGCCCCTTGTGAGGCTGATGCAAAGTTGGCCAGCCAGCTGTTACGAAACTCATAGTGAGAAGCCAAAACCTCTGCATTTATTTTTTTTCCAGTTCAAAGATGACCTACATCTCTAGCCAATACTTCCAGACTTAACAAGGTTTTTTCCTAGCACAAACTTTTGGGGACGCTAGATCCTGCTTCATCAGATGCAGTGCCATTATTGCTGTTGGACATGGTTTCTGTACTTTCTTGGTTATTACATTTGAATTTGCTACAATTACATTTCTTCCAGTACTTGGTGCAATAAAAGAACTAATAAAAAAATTGAACAGGAGTCCAGTGGCACCTTAAATATTCATAAGATTTAATTTCAGCATAAGTTTTGGGTTCATAAACATTGCATCTGATGAAGTAGACTCTAATCCAAAAACGTTTTTAATGCTAGAATAAAATCTTGTTAATCTTTATGATGCCACTAAACTTCTGATTATCTCTTGCTAATTCACTTTACTTCTTGCATGATATTACTGAGGGCAGGCTGTAGCTTGACTAGTTATGTTACCAGAGGCAACTGCAGGCTTTTTTTGTGATGTGAACAGGTGTTACCTCCTGCCAGGATCCATCCAGAGATACAGGGAACCCAAACAGCATTTTCCTTTGCCAGCAGGTGAGGAGGCACAGAGTGAGTTTCAATTGACCTGCAGAATTTTTTCCTGAATTGTCATTTAAAACTGTCCCATACTGCAGATAGGAATTCTACCATCTCCTTTTCTTCTCCAGGCTTGAGGGGGCAGTAAGAGAGAAAGTAGGGTGCAGTCGTTTAAATGTATCTAGAAGGAAAAGATTTGGTCAGACCAGTTTCCAACCAGTTGGGCAAACCTAGCTGCCAAAGTCTTCCAAAAAGAGTTGCCTCCTTTTGGGGCATCTGTGTGCTGAAAGAGCAGCTGCTGTGTGTTCCGTGGAACGTAATATTTGCTCCAATTAGCTTCTTGAATAATAATTTTGGAGGCTGGAAAACCTGAATGTGTTGTTGCTCTTGGGAAGAGGAATGAGGCGAGAGAGATTCAGGTGTCATCCTTGCATAGACTGGCTTTTCCCTTTGACGTGTGTCTTTGATGTGAAATTCAGTGAAGCCAATTCCCCCCCAGGGAAGCGCAAAGTCTTTTTTTCAGCTTGAGAATAAAAGCTGGAAGTTCAAAAGAGGTGATCTGGTTGAGTCACTGAAGGTGGATGTCACTTCTGTCCTATTTTTCTTAGTGGTCACAGTGCATATCAGCTGTTCAATAGTTACTTTGTAGATGTTCGTGGTATACCGTGAGCAATTTTCCAAGCGTAGGCCTGTAAAGAGCTACTCGAGTACAAGCACACAATTATTTTAGTGAGACTGGATTAAGTCTGCATAGGAAGGCATTGTTAGGGCGTTGAGATATATACGCAAAAGCATTTTCTTCTTCCTCCTCAGAAAGTCTGGTGTTAAAATACTTGATGATATTTGTATATTGGTGGGGGTTGTTAGATCAGTTTTAAGACTCTGTGCTGTTTTGTCATCAAGCTTGTGTACGTGGGTGGTGATGCTGTTGCCAAATGTTGAAAATTATATATAAAAAGAAAAAAGTTTCTTTAGAGACAGTTCTGGCAAGAAAAATCCCTTTCATATATGGCAAATGTGAGTCTTAATATAGTTTCTGAGATCTATTAAGTAAATTCTCCCCCCCACTTCCTCCATGGAGTTAAGGGCTGTAGACATGGGTCTCCCTTCCCCACTCTATTGTCATTATCGGTAGAAGTTTGGAAACTACTGGTAGAGTCCTTGTGGGTGGAAATTCCTAGAAGAGTGTGTGAGGAAGGGGAGTGCAGAAGATGACCCCAGTACAGAGATGGAACAAGTGAAGATGGTGGATATCTAAGGTTGCATGAAACAGGGAGAGAAGATAAGGACAAGGTAATGGGTGGAAGTATACTTTTTTATTTTTAAAAAAGAAAACTAGCTGAAATGAGTGAAAGAAGGCCTGTTAGGCAGAATACTTGGGTATGCTCTCATTTCAAAGTTTCAAATGGTTGGGAATAGAATGCATGCTATTATGAATTTCTTAGGTATCTGGAAATCATCAGTGGCAGAAAACTGAGCTGGGTAGGCAAGTGTGCCTCTTAAGATGTTGGAGGTTGTTTATTTAGCAGTTGTTTTCGAGAGGGATGATGAATGGCTATGTGATTGCATGTTGCTGTTGGTCAATGAAAAATTAAAGTAATCAGTAGCAAGGAAGAGGGAACTTTTGTTTAAAAAAGTTATGGCCTTGGCAGGCTGAGAAAATAACGGTTAAGGAAGCTGGGTGGTGGCGAAGGAAGGCTTATATACCTGCTTTCTCCCCTTCTTTTTTAAAAAGTAGGTGGTTTTGAGCTTTTTTTTAAAAAAAAAAATGGGAAAATTGTTTGGAGGGATTTAATATATATATATTTTAACAAGGATGTATATCCATGAGCAGGTTTGAGTTTGTACGGTGAATGGTAGTTGTTGAAGAAATATTTTTGTGATAGTGGAGCAGTTCATCAGCTGGCGAGTGAAGCAACCATTCAACAAGGTTCTCTTTGGATTTCAGGTGCGTCCACTGCTTTCCACCTAATTGGGCCTGAATGGGTCAAATGTGCCTTGTGGGAGACGATACTCCTGCAAGGTATTCTTTCTTTTTTTCAGAGCAGCTTTTGTCTCATGGTCTGGCTCTCCCCTCCTGCTCTGCGACCTGGCGGACTGAAATATGATGCCAGGGCTGCCCTGGTGGCCTGGCTCTCCTTTCCCTCTGGCACCTGGCTCCATCAGAGTGAGCTTTCTTTTGGGGGCCTTGGCATGATCCCTAGAACTTGCTCTGTTTGCCGGCAGAAGGTGGGAAGGAGGGAGGTCACACAGAGGGCACATCCTGGGAGGTTCTTGGCATGCTGCGCAGGGTAATGTGTAATCTCCGGGCATAAAGATACTCTTGTTGGTAGCTCTTGTTGGGCTTTTGGTGCCCATTTCCTGCATAAAATAAAAAAAGATGCCATAAAGGACACGTCTGCACAAGGGCTTTGGGCCTAAGTTGGTATTCACACACACAAAAATGGTGCATGGTACTGCTCTCAGTTTGGTGAAACATCCCATGCCACCCCATGCCAATCCTGTTACTCTCCTAGGGGCTGCAGGCAATGTTCCCCCTAAGCTGGGGAGTCTTGTGAGCAAAAATTCTACTTTGTGAGCTACTGGCGTTAGAGTTGTGAGCGAGCGATTTGGCTACTGCATAAATTAGTTTGCTCTGGAGCTGTCCTTCCTGAGCTAAGACAAAAATGTGTGACCCGGAGGTTAAAAAACTGTGAGCTGGCTCACACAAACTCAGCTTGGAGGGAACACTGCCAACGTGATACCTGCCTTGTTTGTTCTCTGCTGCAGCTGAAAGAATCTCCAAGGGGGGAGTATTTCTGATAGAAGTGACGCTGGTGAGGAAGGGTGAAACCCCCTTTCCCCAGTGCCCCAGTCCTAATGAGATAACCCCCTTGATCAGGGTTTCCAGTCGCAGAACTCTGTTAACAGTTGGGCAGCAACAGTGCAGGTCAGAACTTTGTCTGAAGAGCTGTTTTTTTGACAACAGGGCTGAGATAAATGTCTCGATTGTTTGCTTGCTGTGGTATTTTCCTGTCACGTGTCTGTACAAGGTTGCCTCTCTGGCCACGAACACCGATTATTTAAGGATCTGGGCACCTAACCAATTAGCAGGGGTCCTTGCGGGCTTCTAGGTCTCGGGAGTTTTCAGTCTTGGTGTTCTCCCATCCAAGTACTAAATGCGGCCAACCGTGCTTAGCTTCCAAGCTCTAACAAAACCGGACTAGGTTGGGCTATCAGGCTGCTGTTCTCACCACACCCAAGGCTGCTTTAAAAAAAAAAAAAAAAGGCCTCCATGCGGGAGAAAGATGATCTGTTTGGCTGATCTGACAATACCATACTGGGCTTGCTATGGTGCTCATAATATTTCCTTTCACTGTGTTCTTTAAAAATAGTGGCAGCTTTCAAACAGGTATAGAAATGCCATGGCAAAACAGACACTTCAGCAGCTGTTGTATGTGTCAATGTATGTCGTTTCTCCTACTCCCCACATACGTCTCTGAAAAGAAAATGTCATCTGTAATAAATTAGGTACTTCACATCAGTGCCAAGAGTTGTGCCATAAACATATTCTGGAAATACCGAGGAACAGAGTGTCCCAGAGCACCTGAAGATGAGCAGCCGGAGTCAAAACGTGTTACTAGGAATCAGTACGGCCAGATGGCGTCTTGCCTCATCAGGATAGCTGTAAAGTTGTGAGCAGACATGTCAACGTTCCCCTGCTAGCTTTTCCTTCACTGGCTCAGACAGAATATCATTTTTCATTTGGTCTGCAAAGACCCTGGGTGTCTGTCTGATTCTAAATCTGTGTGAACTTCTCCCCTCTTGTCTCCTGGTTCTTTTCCCCCCACCCCATTTTGATTAAAAGTTGCCTTTGTGACCCTGACAGAGACTGTCTGTAGAGTTTGAAATTGTGGTCCCATCCTCTTGCCATTTGGTGAGGGACAAAGGAAATATGAATCCACTTGAGGTGGCAGGACTGTGGAACCAACTACACGGTGACATTTTGCAGAAGAACTGGACCATTTAAAAAAATGCAGCGAGGATGACCTGGAGGCTTTCCTAGGAGTTACTGGAGTTTTATGGCTTTCTTGCTGGCCTCCTTGCAGTTCCTTTCCTTGGTCCAAACCAGGTGGTGGTGTGTACTGGTTAAAACTTGGCCAAACACCCTTTTTGGTTTTTATAGCCCTCTAATGTCAAGTTGGAGAGCGTGTATCAAAGCTGAAGAAGTATGGGATATTTGTCCTTGTTTTAAGAGCTAGCATGATGTAGTGGTTAAGAGCGGTGGTCTCTAATCTGGAGAACCAAGTTTGATTCCCCCCTCCTCCTCCACATGAAGCCAGCTGGGCCAGTCTTAGTTCTCTCAGAACTCTCTCAGCCCCACCTTCCTCACAAGGTTCCTGTTGTGGGAAGAGGAAGGGAAGGTGATGGTAAGCCACTTTGAGACTCCTTACAGTAGAAACAAGCGGGGTATAAAAACCAACTCTTCTTCTTCTTCTTCGCTATTGGGAAGCAAGCTCTGGAGTTTTCCGCAGGGTTTTCTCTAACTTCCCCCAAACCTGCTTTGCTGTTGAAGTTCAGGAAAAGATCACAGCAAAACCTGGATAGTTGCCGTGTGGATCAGAAAGTTTGGATTTTCTTGGTACCTATCCACGTGACAGCCATTTTCCCTGCCTCCTACCACTGGGTGGCTTGTGATTTTTTTTTTACCTCAGCAAATGAGCTTCTCTGTATCACTACAATGTTACAAAAACATATGCATCAGGTTCACTAAATTCCCAATGTTCATTTAAAAAAAAAAGTCTTACTCCTTTAGTTGCAAATATTTTTATTGGTGAGTATTTGCGTGTGTGTATGCCTGGAAGTCATGGTTGACTTCTGGTGACCCCTAGTGGGGCTTGGACATTTCAGAGAGGTGGTTTGCTATTGCATGGCAATAAACCTGTGGGGCAAGTGATGCTCTGTATTCTTGGTGCTTGCGGGAGGTCAACAGTGGGAGGGCTTCTAGTGTCCTGGCCCCACTGGTGGACCACCTGATGGCACCTGGTGTTTTTGGCCACTATGTGACACAGAGTGTTAGACTGGATGGGCCATTGGCCTGATCCAACATTGGCTTCTCTTCTGCTCTTATGGCTCTGCGTCCTGACCCTGGTATTCCTTGGAGGTCTCCCATCCAAGTACTAACCACAGTCGACCCTGCTTAGCTTCCAAGATCGGATGAGATCGGTCTGGCCTGGCTATCTAGGTCAGGGCTGTATAGCAGATATTTAAAGGAAAAGGCATATCTCTACAATGAAAGGGGCTAGTTTTTTAAAAAAATGAAAGCTGGGAATTTTGAGGAACTGATGCACAAAATTGTTATGACAGTCAATTCTTCTTCTTAAAAAAAATCTTTTAAAAATGGTGGCATGGTATGCGGGGCTGGCACCTGCCAAGGGATTGGTACAGGGAAAGTGCAGCACAACCTGCTGTGTGAGAGCATCACTGGTGCACTGCATCACAGCCTCAGCGGCAATGGGAAAACTACACATGTCTGTCCCCTTGTGGGAAACACCCAGGTCGATGGACAGCAATGAGTGCGTCCAAGTGTTGTGATATGGCGTGCTCAACCAAGGCTCTGCAGGCTTTTGCGCCCTCCAACAGAAATGCTGCTGCTCTGATTAGTTTAGTTAAACTCAAACAGCAGCAGACCCTTTCACTTATTTCGACCCTTCTGTGTGCTGAAAGCGAGAAATACGGATGATTATTCCAGTTATACTGACATCTTGGCTGCTAGGCAGATTCTGGAAATGTATTTCATTTCCAGAAATGGTTGTGGTTCTGCAGCTAACATCATTATTTCAGGCTTATGTTATTTACATAAAAATCATATTGCAGAGAGATTCAGAACTCACACATGATCCCTTGCTGCTCTTTTGTGCTTAGCTTACCGAGTATTGACTTTGCAATTTCGAAAGCCTTTCATTCCTGGGGAAATTATTTCTAGCCCGTTTGTGAATGGCAGATCTCTGTAGCCATATATTCTGAGATGCTTGTCATTTATCCCATGATTGTATTAATATCTTGATCCAAACCCATGATGGACCTTTTAGCATGTCAGGGCAGGAGGTATTGATGAGGGAAGAAATCGATGGCAATTTCACAGTCATTTTCACAGTGGAGATCATAAGTTAAAGTGGTATCATCCTCCTCTTTGAGTCCATTTTTTTTTGTAATGTAAGTAGTGGAAAGGGGAGTGGAAGAGAAAGACTGTACAGGAGAGGAAACAGGGAAGTGACATTCTCGCTAACATCTGCTGCTTAAAACAGCTGCTTCATTTTGCCTCATAATAGGGACCAGGCCCGGGAAAAATTATTTTACTGGTGATGGATGGGTTATCAGCTGAAAGTTTCCTTTATTCCTGGCTAGATGCTGCAAGGAATAGAAGGTTAACCCCTGCCAGCAACCAACCAATGCTGCTGGTTTCTAGACTACCAAAAAAAAAAATCAAGTTCTTTGTCAGCTTCATACTCATGCCATAGTAATACTGAGTGTGTGTGTAAAATCCCATCAAGTTACACACATAGGGTTGTCAAGGCAAGTGAGAAGCAGAGATGCTTTGCCATTGCTTTACGCTGCAAAGTCTTCCTTGTTGGTCTCTCATCCAAGTACCGACCCTGCTTAGCTTCCAAGATCTGATGAATAGTCATACTAGCCTTGATATAATGAACATTGAGTTCCCACAATGGACAACTTACACCAGATGGAGAAACTTAACACTCTTGCTGTAATGACAGTTCCTGACACTGGTCATTTCTACATGGGTGCTTTGGTCTGGCTTGGATCTCATAGTGCAGTGTGCATGTTTTAAGATCTTCTAGCACTGTGGTGCATTTGTGATTCTTCCAGCTTTTCCACTGCTTTGCTGTGATCTTCCCTAAATTTATTTTGCTGGGACTTATTTTTTTTTGGGGGGGGGGACCACAGTCAAAGTGTGGAGGATGCTGTATGGACAGGAAAGTACATATTGTCACTGATCTTGGTCACATCTGCATCATTTCCCCTGCCCAAGACCCCCACCATCTCCACCCTGTGTAGAGGCAGGCAGTGGCAAAGCACTTCTGTTTCTGTCTTGCCTTGGAAAGTCTACAGGGTTGTCATAAATTGGCAGAGACTTGATGGCCCTCTGTACCACCCTGCTGTTCTAAGACAGGAGATTCGAAATCTTTTTAGTGGTCTATTCACAGATGGAAGGACAGGAGGATTCTTGTAGGCTAGTATCTTTAAACAATTTATTTGATAGGCTAACCTAACTTCCACGATGGAATCAATATGACACAAATGACTAAGTGGAGGCATATGTGGGCGAGCAGGCTTGTAACTTATGTATAGTTATTTTCCAGGCTGATGTGGCCTATCATCCTCCTTTCAGCACTGGCTATCCAGTTGTTTCCAGGAACCTCACGAGCAAGGGATAAGAGCAACAGCCCTTCCCATCTGTCCCCAGCATCTGGTTCCTTTTTAACTATCATGGCTAGCAGATGTGGTGAGGGATCCTCCTCCATGGATTTGTCAAATCCTTTTTGTTAAAGCCATCCAAGCTGGTGGCCATCCTCACATCTCGCAGTAGGGAACTCCACGTGGATTAAAACAGTTTATTATTTCAACCACAGGACACAACGCAGCAGTACATATGCAAAACAGAAGTGCTTGTATCATCACCAAATCTTCTTCAAACAAACAAAAAAAGCCTACCACATGTGCCTTCGTGCAGATTTTTTACAGGTTTTCTGTGTGTGTGGTGGGGGGGGGAGAGAAATGAGAGCAATGAATAACTGACACACAGGGCTCATTTCGTAGCAGGAGCTCCTTTGCATATTAGGCCACATACCCCTAATGTAGCCAATCCTCCAAGAGCTTACTGAGCTCTTCTTACAGGGGCTACTGTAAGCTCTTGGAGGATTGGCTACATCAGGGGTGTGTGGCCTAATATGAAGAGGAGCTCCTGCTACGAAATGAGCCCTGCTGACACACCATATTTGGAATTTATAGTACTCTGTCTTAAAATATGGTTGAGTAGGGACCTGTCCTAGCTTCCCCAAGAGTAGACAGTGCTGACATTGATGAACTGATGGTCTGATTCAATATAAGGCAACTTCATGTATGTATGTAGATTCTGAGAACTGCAGCTCTAAGCTATGGGCTGCTTAAAAGAACTATATCAGGGGTCTCCAGTGTGATATCCATGGGCACCGCGGTGCCTGCTGACAACTTTCTGGCACCCGCCAATTGTCTTTAGAAAGTAGGGGTAGCCAGGTGGGGCTTTTGCCCAGCAAGGCTTCTGATTGCCTATTGAAGATTTGATTGATTATGCAGGTTTTTAAAAGTGTTGATTTGGCATTCACTGTCACCACTGCACAAGGAACTTCACTGTGTGACTGATAAGAGTTGATAATGTGCAAGGCTAAGCGTATGGGCTAGATTCATTAGGAGCTTTTTAATGTTTATACAATGAACTTTTTGATCATTTCAATGGTTACTGTATTAAACTAAATTTACATCCCTAGGAGGGTGGCCAGGTTGTCCGCTTCTGTCCCCGACCACTGCTTGATGCAGCAGCAAAAATGGGGAGGGAAACGGCATTGTTGAAGACCCAGAAGTGATGTCACCGCATCGAATAATGCCGCTCCCACCATGTCCCACCTTCCAATACTCCCAGGATTGCCTGGAAACTCTAATTCCTAGTACAGGCAGGGCCAGTGGTGGTGGGGTTGGGGAAGGCCATTTGGACCTGAGTCTGAAGCACAAAGCAGTCCTTACATATAGACACTTGTTAATTTTTTTCTCGCACTGTAAGTTTCACAACTTGTTTTTATGCACAGCTTGTGTCATCTTTCTTTATTTTTATAATGGCTAAGGGCCCCCAACACTAGAAGTGGCCCAGGCCCCCCTTGACCTCTGAGAGGGCCTGCATTCAGGCGCTCTCTCTCAGTAGTATTTTAGGCCACAATTCCAAGAAGCTGGAAGGGCCCAGCTGCAGACCAGTGGCCAAAGATCATGAAAGCCAACCGCCAGGGTACCACAGAGCCAAGTAAACAGATCTCCTTCCAACGGCTGCCACAATTAACTACCAGTTCATTAGTATCTCAGCTGTCCTTGGCTGAGCTTCAAACACTTATTTCTGGCTTTTACAATAGGAAACAGAGTGTCAGACCAAAAGCCAGGCCAAATGAGGGCCTTGTGGTATTTCTTCTCAATAAAATCCTTTTGACAACACACAGTTGGATAAACCTCAAAGTACTCCTCCTTCAAATAAAGTGATTGAGGTAAACAGGTTTAGAGCATGAAGATGCTGGTTTGGTAGACTATCAAAGTGTGGCCTAGTCAGAAGCCTTTCCTCCCCACCATCTTCCTTTATTTATTAAAATGTTTACATCCTGCCTTTCAGCTGGTTCATCCCACCAGGTGTCTAGCAAAGCAAAACGTGAAACAACTCATGACAGTTGAAGCCAGCTAAAGTACAAACAATAAAACTTCTGCAGGGGGGAAAAATTCAAGCACAAGTAATCCGATTTTAAAAAGACGACAGGGATATGAGAGTTGAAACAGCAGATGGTCAGTAAAACCTGTCCAGGAGCTCCGAAAAGATTTGACCTGGACTCCACACTCCGTCAGGGAGGGAGCGAGGATAGTTTCATTGGCCTCCACACAACATTTATTTAGTACCGTGTTGAATTGGTATCCAGAAGGCTTGAAACAGATCCGCTCCAGAGGAGAAGTACAGATATCAGAACCATTCCTGTTGGCTTCTCAGGATACTACAAATGTTCCCCTAGAGACACCTAAAATGTATAGGATACAAACAGATGGGGGGGGGGGTGGAAATCAGGACCAGAAAGGCCAAACCAGCTTTGTACTATTTAATAAGTAAAAATGATTTTGAAGCCAAAGCTCCTGCTGATATACACAGAAACAATGTGCAGGTAAGAGACATATCATTTTTGTGCAAGGCAAAAGGATACTGTAGTCCAGATACTTTTTATTTATTTAAAGACATTTATATCTTGCCCCATGACTTGATGTTCTCTTAAAAAAAGAATCACATTGACGCTTACTGTTATATAACTTCCAATATTAATGCACCACATCAACCCCTCTCCCACTCACGCCAGCAGCCATCGTGCAACTATGTGTGATCTGCACCCCAGAGGGAGTTTCCTAGGACAGCGTCAGTGTTCTATATGTATGTGTGTGTGTGTGTGTGTGTGTGTGTGTGTGTGTGTGTATATATATATATATATATATATATATATATATATATAAAACACACACACATGGAGCTGCAGTGGCTCAGCGGTGAAGAGGCTGAACAGCAGACCAGGTCAATAGCTCAGCAGTTCGAGACCCCAGTGTGCCGCATGACGGAGTGAGCTCCCATCTCTGGCCCCAGCTCCTGCCAACCTAGCAGTCCAAAAGCATTATCTGACCACGTGGGAGCAATTTCTAGTCACTAAGGGTAACCAGTATCCCTGTTAATGGCAAGCCTGTTGGATGGCTCTTATGTTGCAGGGAATTTAGCATCAGATGCAAACTTTAGAACTCAGTGAATCAAATTTCCGGCTCTTGTTTTTGATACACACAATTAATTTCATGTGCGCACGCAGAGTAAATTGCTGTCTGCACTCATAGTTTCAATTGCCAAGGCAGGTTATGGATGACTCCTGATTAGACAGATGCTTATTGGTATGCTTCTACCTGGAAAGACCAGTTTTTCTGCGTGGCTTGCCAGCAAGTATCTTTGTTATCTAAGGCAGATTGAAAAGAGGGTTTCCTCCCCCTCCCCATCTCAGCTTCAGTCATGTGGGATGTCAGTTTCTGCCTTGCCTGAAGTATTCCTCAATCTCATCTTCTGAGCCCCAGTGGGTTTACAGGAAGGATTAGAAATGCAGTGAGGTGAGCTGGCCTGACATAAAATAGGAGTTCCATCAGAGTAGCGACCTTTCGGAATGCAACTAGACAAAACACCTCTTGTAGCAGGTACGTGAGATATTTGCATCAGCCATGCAAGCTTCCTCCTGCCCTCCCATCCCTTGCTTTTCCAGTGAGCCTTTCTCTTGTTCTGTAGGGGTCAGAGGTCAGAGTCTCATTCAGTCTTTTCTTCAGAATCTGCAGTGGGAAAGGAAGGCGATCCTATCTAGCTGCATTCCTCCTCTTGTACTTGGCCATTTTAAAAATCAAATGCAGAATTAGAAACCACCTGCATTTAAATGCTGCATAACATCTATTGAAGCAGAATGGCGGGCATATGACTCCTTGAGAATCTCAAGGTCTGGTGCCTGTTGCATTGTGGATGATGATGGTGGGGAATAACACCTGTGCATAATTTTTGGAATGCTCACTTCCCACACATGGCCATCACAGCTAATAATTTCACATCCACCCACCCCAGTACTGTTTTCTGGTGATCCAGACTGATGGTGGCAGCAACCTTGCATTTCCTGCAAGAAAATGCGACCAGCAGGGATCTATCTACTGCCTACTCTGGCTCTTTCATGAATGGTGTCTAGTACGATGTACGTCTTTAATGCATTGGAGGTGGTAGAAAGTCCCGCCAAGTCACAGCTGACTTAATGGTGATGCTGTAGAGTGCTTAAGGCAAGAGACATTCATTGTAATGGTTTGCCACTGCCTGCCCCTGCATAGCAACCCTGGACTTTCTTAGTGGTCTCCCATCCAAGTACAAACCTGGGTCAAGCTTTCTTAGCTTCCAGGATCTGATGACATCGGACTAGCCTGGGCATTGTTAGTTTATATTTTTAGATACACTCCTATAACACTTGGTATGCATTCTCTGTCTTTAGGTACTAGAGGTCACAGATCTCTTAAGAATGTGTTTCACCTTCTGAAGCCAGTTACTGACTTAGGAAGAAAGCCTTTTGTACTATCATTTTTAAGATGCACGGGTAATAGTGGTGTATCTTATAGGAGTTTTGGAAATTGTTTAGGTAATATGGGTGGAAATTTATAAAACCCAGGAATATACAGTATGTAATAAAGCGACGTACATTGTCATTACATAATTAAAAAAAGTGTCTGATGTGGAGTTGTCACAGTCTGGAGAAAAGGGTTTCCATTTCAAACAGTGTACTGTCTGCATCCTTAGTCTTGAGAGAGGCCAGTGTGGTAATAATTATATAGTTATTGTCAGGGGTCATTTCGTAGAAAAAGAGAGGCAGGAGCTCATTAGCATACCTAATAAGCTTTTAGCATAATAGCTCATTAGCATATGCCATGCCCCCTGACATCATTGGAATTGATATTAGAAGGGAGAGAAGAAGAGACTGGATTTCTATCCCACCCTTCTCTCACATAGAGTCTCAGAGCGGCTTACAAACTCCTTTCCCTTCCCCTCCCCACAACAGACACCCTGTGAGGTAGGTGGGGCTGAGAGAGCTCTGAGACAACTGTCCTTGAGAGAACAGCTGGTACAGAGCTATGGCTTGCCCAAGGTCATCCAGCAGGTGCAAGTGGAGGAGTGGGGAATCAAACCCGGTTCTCCCAGATTAGAGTCTGCACACTTAGTCACTACACCAAACTGGCTCTCAGGAAGCAAAAGTGGGGTGGCATCTTCAAAAGCCTCCCTTTCCTTCCCACCTGACTTCAGCGCGCCAGCCAGAGAAGTCCTGGGGAGACATTTATGAGCTAGGAAGGGTGTGGGGCTTTGGCGGACTTCTCTGGCTGGTGTGCCTCAGCCCCTGCACCTTCCTGTGCGGGGGGGGGAGGGCTTTGGCGAGCTTCTCTAGCTGGTGTGACTCAGAGCACCAGCCAGAGACATGTCTCCCCCCGCCTTCCTGCCCCCTCCCAGCTAGGAAGGGTGTGTGTGGGGGCTTTGGCAGGCTTCTCTCTAGAGTCTTCTATGGGGCCATAGAATAGAATGGAGAGATCGCGCCGCTGCTCCCCCCCAGCCCGCCTTGGCAGGCCAGCTGGGAAAGGGGAGGCTTTTGAAGATGCCCCCCTTTTGCTTCCCCAGCTGGCCTGCCAGGGTGGGTGGGGGGGAAGTGAAGAGAGAAGGGGGTTTAAACCTTCTCTTTCCATTGTATTCTATGGGCCATAGAATACAATGGACAGATAGCGACACGACTCAAGAGAAGAGGAGGTTGGGGGCGGGGAGCTGGGGGTGGGGCTGGCCGCCATCACCGTTTGTGCTCTCTCCTGAGCTCCTGGCGCTCCGGCGCACTCTGGCCCAAACGACCCCTGGTTATTGTATGGCAGTGTGTGTTGTATAGCCAGGAGATCTGAGGATTGTCTGGCAGCTGTTCTAACTCTTTAGCATTATGCACCACTAGGTGGTGAGCTTGACCTTTTGGTGAACTGAGAGAGTTCTGTGAGCTGTGACTGACCCAAGGTCACCTAGCTGGCTTCATGAGGAGGAGTGCAGAATCGAATCCAGTTCTCCGGATTAGAGTCCCACGGCCTCTAGCCAGTGTGGTGTAGTGGTTAGAGTGCCGAGTAAAGCCAGGGGTGGCCTGGGCTTTGCTCTACGGTGGGTAGAAAGACTTCTGCCTGTGGAGTGTGACTTTCTCTTTTATATTATTTTTAAAAAAGGGAGCTGGTATATAATGCAAAGAGCTGAGGGCACGAGTGACTTGCCTAAAGCTAACCTAATTAGTGTGTCAGATTTGAATAAAAGAATTCAGCATTTAATTACTGTGCTGCACCGCCTTTTGGAGAGGAGGGATCAGTAGATATCGATGGTATGTTATCTGCCCAAAGAATGCCTGGCTGGTTGAGGCTTAGAGTGAGTAAACCATGGGGAAAAGAACTCTCAGTTGGAGTGGCAGAACCTTGCTGTGCCTCTCCCCATCTTTCTCAAGCTGGTTTGTCTACTGTTGGGATCTGGGGCAGGGAGAGAGTGGAACGTTTGCTTACAGGTGGGCTCACCTGTAGCCAGAGGAAGATTAATCTCTTCTGCTGAGGTGGGTCTCTAAGAGAAAAGGGATGTAACTCCTGCATTTAGGAAGTTAAGTGAGTATTAACTGTTTTTGCTTTGAGGGACCCGAGGTGGTGCTGTTCTCTCCTAGGGACTCTTTTGTCTTTGTTTACATCTTTCTGAGCATGGGTAGGATGTTGCAACTTTGAAAGTGCCCTTGCGAGAACCTGGTATCTGACCAAAGGAACTTTGACTCTTGAAGGGAACTTTGACTCTATACCCCAAAAATCTTGTTGGGTCTCTGAAATGCTGCTGGACTCAGAACTGGGTATTCTGCGTAGACCGACACAGCTACTCTTTGAAGCTTATCTTCATGTGGAAACCTGTGTCCAGTGCAAATATTAGCTTGCAGCGGTAGTTCTTTGCACTCTTCAGCAACCGGCACGTCTGGCAACAACCACGCTTTGTCCAATTCTCTTCGAGAGGGTGAAGTCCTGTTCAGTCTCATCCTCAAATTGGTCTTTAGCTTGAGCCACAAGTGATCCTTGTTGATGATTCTCCTGATTATGGGTGGGGATTCCGATTGTGGGGGAGCCCTTCTGACCCTTATCCATGATTCTCCTGATCGTGGGCCCTTCCTCACAATAGCTTTCTCAACAACAACACCCATCCAGGACAAAATATCAAGACAACCATTAATTCGAACAGTTCTGTGAGCAGAGTGGAGTGGTGGGATACAGGCTGGTATTTGGAGAGTAGCCTGAATTTTGGGCTCGCCTGGAAGTAACAGGTGCTTTATGCCCGCAATAGTGCCATACGCTTGTTACACAGAAATGGGGATGCAGAAATATTTCATGAATGGAATAAAGAGTAGATTTGCAAGGAGTGCGTGGCCAACAGTTTTCCATAATTTTTCTCCCTGCATCTCCATAGCCATCTTGCAGATGGCTTGGCACCAAGGTGTCTGAATGCCACTCATACACATCATGAGCTGAGCCCCATTCTTTGGGTGCTCCCAACATTGGCAGCTGGTTGGATCCCTGTATTGACATGGGGACTTCTCTGTGGCTGTGCCCTGACCTCTAGGGGATGCTGTCCTTGTGTGTACTCAGTTGGCACTTTTTCTGACGGTGGCCAGTGCAAAGTGTTGTGTTCAGTAAAGGCATTTCTGGGATCTAAACTTTGGTTTCAACTCCATCTGGGTGTTGTTGGACCTGTTTTACTGCAGCTGCTGGGTTTTGTATGCTTTTAAAATAAATACTGCTAACTGGAACTTGTTTTGAACTGGTTAAGAGAGCCACCCTTAAGTGGAAATATAGGGTATGCATATTTTAAATCAGCTGGACAGAATACATTCAGCTGTTGGTGAGACATGCCCTGGTTCCCTTCTCCCTACTATATTTTTGTCTTGAAGCTAGAAGGACTGACTCCTACGCCTGCCTTTGAGGCAAGCAGAGAGGAAATACGCTAGCAACAGATAAGCTCTTGAACTTTAAACATTCATACATCCAGCATTGATAAGTGAACTGATTGGATCTTCTCTCTGTATAAACTGATTCATGTTATAATATACTAATTGGCCAGCTGTCTTCAAGCATACAGGGGAGCAGTTACCAGTATAATGGGGCCCTGAACAAATGAAGGTTCTGTCCTCTCTGTGAAACTTACCTAGATTTTTTTTTTAATAGCTGCAATAATGTGTTGTTTAGCTTGGGCTGAAAACAACATGGGTAACTGTGTTCTGGATTACCGAAATGATCCCTTGCTGTTCCGATTTGGGGTTTGGGGTGGGCGGGTGGGAAGCTTTGTCCCTCTAGTTTTTAAGACAGAAAGAAACTGCACTGATCTTCTTTAGAGGGAGCTGTGTCCCAGAGTCAGATGAAATGAGAGTTTCATCCCTCCAGCATTTTAACAACTTGTATGTGTGTCCTATCTGTTCTTCCCAAACATGGTCAATGCCATTGAAAACCTGGTTTTTCTCTTCTCCCCTTCCTCCACCTTGCACAGGAACAAAGGTTCCCTTTATATCAGGGGACTGGCCACCTATCCTCGGGAAGAAAAGTTGACAAATATTCTCTGTTCAGTATCCTGAGACTCAGGCATTTCACCGTCTCCCCAGTGACTCCAGAATGATTAGTCCAGCTTGGCCTATGCGAGGCTGGATAATTATAAGCACTGCCTAATGAGGCTGCAATTCATGATGTGCTCTCTTTGTGGTGGTTCCAGAGTGGTTGACCTGAATGAAGTGGACAAGAATGGAGGGTTCTGTTGTGTTGTCTCCCAACCCTTCTCACTGCTAGCCAAGCCACCGAAGTAAGGGGACAGGAATATGCTGGGGACAGGAATATGCTGGTGACAACTGCCCTTGCTGTATCTGCTATGAATGTGCCTTTCTACAACCATAACTAACTTTGCTTTTTGCAAGGAGAGTCCTTTTCTTTTCTTTTTTTAAAAAAACCCCTCAGTTGGTCAAGTGCTAAGTTTCAGTTGCTTTGTAGTAAAAGGCTGACTTTTTAAAAATTTTAAATGCTTTATTTAAACATTTTCAACAACATTGCAACAAAGTTACAACATAAATATAAGAATAGCACATTGAGTATTGATTCTGAAATAAACAGCCAAACTACTACTACTACGACAACAACAAATAACAATAGTCAAAACTAGAGTTCCAATTATCATAATATATTAATTGCATTCACACTGAAAACAAATTCTTCTTTATCCAAAAGATATTCCAAAAAGGGGAAGCATGTTGATATAAATTTAGACTGATAATCATCATTATTCTTTTGCATTAAAGATTCTGTTATTTTATCTAACATACAGAGTTCACAAGTCTTCATTATCCAGTCTCTAACTGATAATTGTTTAGGACTCTTTCACGATTTAGCAATAGTTGTAGTTGCTGCACATAAGTATTCTACTAGAGTTTTGTTAACAAATGAAGAGTCATGTCTTGTTCAGTACTAAACTTTTTGGATCTAAAGGTAGTCTATATTTAGTTACCTGATAAATAGCTAAAACAATATATTTCCAAAACTGCTGTACGAAGGCTGACTTAAGATGGCAAAGACCCTGTGACATTTAAGGGCCTGTCTATCATGGTAAATTAAATGCTAAGCTGTATGTGGTGCTGGAGATGGTGGAATCCCCAGATGCATACGAAAGGCAGCTGAGGAGCACCCGAGGAGTCAGGGAGATTGGCATCAAAGAGATGTTGACTGTTTCCCTACACCAATCTTCCACCTGTTGGGAATACCCCCCCTCCTCCGTCATGGGTGACTCTGGGGATCTGCCTTCTGCGGATCTAAGTGAGGTGGAGGATCAGCTCCCAGCTCCAGAGGAGCCTCCACCTGAGCCAGATGAGGCTCAAGCAAGCACCTCCCAGGCTTTTGCCCCAGCAGCAGCTGAGCCACATCTAAGTTCAAGCCCACCTGATTCACCTCCTCAGGTGGAACGTCTAAGATCCTGATGCAGGCAAGACTTAGCTATGAGAAGGAAAGAGGCACGCCTGGGTGGTTGCAAATCACTAAGCCCTGAGTTTTAGTAGGAGCTGGGACCTCACTGCCAGCTGCTTACTAGCACAGGAAGTGGCTGGATACTTAGGCACAGCACAGAGACTAACAACTTGTGCTAGCAACAAGTTTTCTTGGCTAAGCTCTGCACCCATTCGGCTTGTGGCTTGACCTGTTTCTGGAACCTCTGCCTTTTGACTCTGGACCTGCTTGATTTCAGCTCTGTTGACTCCTTGGACTGGTTTACTTGTGAGTTTTCCCGCTTTGTTCCTGGCTTGGACTGACTCTGCTTCTGGCTCAGTGTTTTGAACTTGGCAATTGGTTCCTGTTTGGGTTTGACCTCGGACTGTCCCAGACTTCTGCTTGACTCCTGGCCTGTTGGCACCCAGCCCGTGATCCCCCCCCCCCCAGTTGCTTTAATCTCTGGGAGGTAGGGTTGCCAGCAGTGCTCCCTCTAAGCCGTGGAGTCTTGTGTGCAAAAATTCTACTCTGTGAGCTACCGGCATTAAAGTTGTGAGCGAGCAATTTGGCTGCTGCATAAATTAGTTTGCTCTGGAGCCCTCCTTCTTGAGCTAAGACAAAAAGGTGTGAGCCAGAGGCTAGAAGACTGTGAGCTAGCTCACACTAACTCAGCTTAGAGGGAACACTGGTTGCCAGTCTCCAGGTGGTGGCTGGATATCTCCTGAAATTACAACCTGGTTTCCAGGTTGCAGGGATAAGTTTCCCTGGAGAAAATAGCTGCTTTGGAAGGTGGACTTTCTGGTACTCTACCCCACTGAGGTCCCTCCCCTTCCCAAATCCTGCCTTCCCTGTGCTCCACCCTCCCAAAATCTTTGAGAATTTCCCAATCCAGAGATGGCAGCCCTTGGGGGGGTGGGCGGTGAGTGGTGCTTACAGCTAGCTTTTCTCTAAGGCTAAAACAAAAATGAAATCTGTATAGTTTAATTCTTGGTTTTGGATTTTTTAATATTTTTTTTGGTATATTGTGTGTGTGTGTGCGCACCCATGCCTGGAAGTTATAGTGACCTCTGGTGACTCCTACTGAGGCATGGGAGGGTATTCAGAATGGTAGCCTGCCTCTAGCCTCCTGGCCCTGGTATTCTCTGGAGGTCTCCCATCCAGTTACTTGCCAGGGTCGGCCCTGCTTAGTTTCCAAGATCTGATGAGATCGGGCTTGCCTGGACTATCCAGGTCAGGGCCTTGGTTCTGGATTTTAATGGACTGATATGGATGTACAACCTTTTTTTTTTTTTAAACAAAACAAAGGCTCCAGCCAAAGCTGGTAGAAAGTCCTTCATGTGATGGCAAGCCACCTGAACATCTCCTGGTAATGCTAAACTGCTGTCCATCTGCAGCTTCCTTTGATACTGTTTAGGTTTACCTCTGATTTACTGAGCCATGCAGTGGTACAGGACAGTAGTTGTCTCAGTCTGGACCTCTGTCCACAGGCCCTATCCAGGCATGCTGCAACCTGAGGGGCTGTGGCTAAGAGCTCTCATGCCGGACCCACAAAAGGTCCCTGGTGTCCTCAATTAAAGAACCTCAGGCAGTGGGTGATGGGAAAGACCATGGTCTTCCTGGGTCTCTGGAGAGTGGCTGCCACCAAACTGTGGCTGGTAGCCACTCTCAGATTTGCTTACAGTACCCCACCCTCATGCCTTCAAAACAAAGAAATCGTCATGTGCTGCAGGCAGAGACCATAATGGATATGATTTGATTGTTGTACCCAAGGGAAACAATATTCTCTCTCTCTCTCTTTAAAGTTATTACACCAACGAAAGATTCTGGCTGTCACACTTTAGATCAAAGAAGTAAAATTGCTAAATGTTGGAAGCCTCTTCCTTTCCTGACCTCTGGGGGTCTCTTTTTGAGGCATTCATGCATTACTGCTCAAATTAGGCAGGTTCTGTCCGAAAACTTTAACTAGAAGCTTTCAGTTGAATAACTGGATGGTTACCTTAAATAGATGCAAAACTGAACTTCACTGTGACCCCTCTCTGCCATGGCTACTTGGTTCTCATTCTGGTTTTCTCTCCCCCTCCTCACCTCTCTCCCCCCTCCCTTGCCTTTTTAGAGTCATATTGTTGCAGTCACAGCAGAAGAAGCCACGAGTGGCAAATTTTCCTGCTCTACATTTAGACTCTAAAAGCCAAAACAGATGCAAGATGACCCCTGATTGAATCCTCCCAGTGGTTTTTGAAGGCTGATAGCTGCTCTGCAGGGCCTCAAATCTGGCTGGAGTTCCAATGCAAAGGGAGAGCGTTTAATCCTTCCCTATCTGGTTTCCTGATCAAAACGGCCACCCCACAATGGGGAAAGATGAACAGAGAGAAGGTGCCTGTATTCCCCTCCTTTTCTTCAGCTGAGAGGAGAGTGAGAGAGCACTGGGGGGAGAGATTCTGTTTCATTTGATGAAATCACACAGGTGTGGAAAGATTAACCCCATCTCACAGCACTGCTGTGAATCAAGAGTCCCAAGAGATAGTTTTGAGCCTCTAGCAACCATTCGGAAACTAACTGGGTGACTTGAGGACAGTATCGTATGAGTGCAGAAAGCTCCAGGTAAGGGTAAATTAAGTTCCTGAGCATGTTCCAGCTTCTGTTTTAAAAAGAACTGAACATAAGAAACAGTGTCTCAGAGCATGTGCAGAGTGCCTTCTCCCCTCTGGCAGGAAGCCTGAGCAGAGTTGCTAGTTTTGAAGAGTAATACGTCCATGCCTCTTATATATACCACCAAAAAGTGTATCCTGTTTTGGCAACTGGCTTGGAAGGTGAAGTTTGTCTAAGCCGGTCGAACTGTACTTAGGAGAGAGCACCTTCCATCCCTGCCCCTGCCGACATGCTCTGTTGTCAGTGAAAAGAAGGAAATTAGTGGCAAAGAGGAATCTGTTCCTGTTGTTCCAGACTGACGAAGAACTCCCAATACTATGAAACCTCCCCACCCTTTCACGGATGTCTGCCATTCCACTGGAATTCTTGATGCATGCTGCGTTCTTTCTTAAATATTGTGAACCACCTCTTGAGCCTTCCATACCTGACTGTGAAATTCAGGCTGTTAGCAGAAGGATAATCTGTTCTGCCAAAAATGGCAAACTCCAGCACGTTTTGAAGACTCCCAACCGAGCACTGCCCATGGTTGTTATGAAACTAGTCATTGTACACGTCGCTGTCTCTGTAACACTGTGTTTCTTTGGCCTGGATCATGCTCCAGGATACCTTAATTTATTTCTCTGCAGCTTTTGGATTTCAGGGTGGCTGTGTCAATGCTCCCTCTAAGCTGTGGAATCTTGTGAGCAAAAATTCTACTTTGTGAGCTCCTGGTGTTAAAGTTGTGAGCGAGCGATTTGGCTGTTGCATAGATTAGTTTGCTCTGGAGCCATCCTTCCTGCGCTAAGACAAAACTGTGTGAGCCAGAGGCTAAAACACTGTGAGGTAGCTCACACTAACTCAGCTTAGAGGGGACACTGGCTGTGTGTATGCATGCGCACATGTGCACTTAGTCCTGATCACACAAGTGGCTCCATAAGGGTCCTGGAAGGGAAGAGATCCTGGTGTCTTGAATGGTTATCAGTGCCATTCTAAGCAGAGTGCACCATTCTGTTTTCATGGGCTTTAATAGACCTTGAATGGTATAACTCTGGTTAGAGTGGCAGTGTTGTATTGCACAGATACGCTGCACTAGAAAAGAATCTAGTGTGAAATTTTTCTACATGTGCTGTCTTTCCCAAAACCCTGCTCCATGCCCTACCTCCCTTGATCCTGCTTTGCATACTGGACCCCAGTGCTCTGCAACATGAGGGCCTTTTCTGTTTACCATATATAAGATGTGTTACGGGGAGTTGAGCCAAACATCCAGTGGAACGACCAAGTGTTGTCCAGGTGTCTGATAGTACGTAACCAATCATGCAAGACTTGGAGATGATTCCTGACAAGTTGCCGGCCTTGCTCATTCTGGTTTATTTGCCATATTTTATTATGTACATGAAATTAAGCAAACTCTGGAACACAACAGAAGACAGGAGGGGGCCTGGCGTGATGTGGTCCATGGGGTCGCGAAGAGTCGGACTTGACTGTGCGACTGAACAACAACCATGATGTACATGGTTCTCTTTCCTCTTCCATTTTTTTTTCTCACAATCACATGAACACACATGAAGCTGTCTTATACTGAATGGGACCCTTGGTCCACCAAGGTCAGTTTTGCCTACTCAGAACTGGCAGTGGCTCTCCAAGGTCTCAGGTCTGAGCCTGGGTCTTTTCAGTTCCAGTCCAACACTCTAACCGCTGCCCCAGTCTGCTTGATCCTGTTTGATCTCATGATTGTGAAGAAAATGGTTTAAAATGTGCAGAATTGTCTGGGAGAGGCTCCAGAGAAAGCCTAGGCAGCCAGGAAGTGAAGTGTTAGACCTCTGAGCGCCTTCCTTTCCCCTAACCAGGCTGGATTTTTTTTTTTTGCCACCCTTCTGTCAATACTGGACATACAAATAATAAAGCTCACCCTCTCATTCGTCCCTTGCAAAATAATTTCTAAAACATTTCCGTAAACTTACATCTTTGAGTGAAGTAACACGCAGAAAGAATCAGAGTAATGAATGCAGTTGTACTTCATTTGCAGTCCTTGTTTCTAAGTGAGGAAGTTGTTGTTGTTTTTTTAAAAAAATATATTCAGGAGCATATATCTGACTCTTTGGTTTGGTAGCAGAGTTACCAACCTCCTGGTGAGGGCAGGAGATATCCCAGAATGGTAACTGATCTCCAAATGACAGAGATCAGTTCCCCTGGAGAAAAAGGTAGCTTTGGAGGGTGGACTCTGTGGCATTGTACCGTGCTGAGGTCCTTCCCCTCCTCAAACCCAGTCCTCCCTGGCTCCAATACATAGATGTCCAGGAATTTCCCAACTCAAAAGTTGGCAGCCCAGTTTGATAGGTACTGAAGGCGACTTACTCAAAATTAATTACCACTGGACACAGGGTGACTAGAAAATGAAGACTAACCATCAATCAAATCTAAAATCAGCTGGCAAGTGATACAGGGAAGATCCTTTAGGACTTTGAATAAGCCAGCTTCCTATTTACTTTGGTCCTCATCACTCTGTCAGTTCTTTCCCTCCTTATGGGCTTGCTGGACATTGCAGGTGAACATGTTGATTTTTTGAGTAGCGCTCTTCATGCCTCGTACTGTGGTCTGGATGATCTGTGCAAGCAGATGAATAGGCCGGCCTTGCAGGAGGCGTGTTGAACTAGATGCCGTTCTTGTGTTTGGGTTCATAGTCAGCGGTGCCTGTACTAGTCTTAAGGGCCTGGGATTTAGAAAGAGTCATTATGTTGTATTACAAGCCCTGCTTCTCATCCTTGTTTGTCCTCTTATCTCCCTCAGGCAGCTCTTTCCATGTGCTTGTTGTTACTTAAAGACTGTGTGTTATCTCCCTATTCCTCTAAGGGCAGCCCTTCAGTTATCCCATGAGAAGAATTTGGTCTTTCTCAGAGAGTTGTTTTATGGGTGAATGATCTGTCAACATTACTGGCTTTGTTTTACTCAGTCACGGCTTGGGGTGGAGGTGGTTACGTGGCTTTGCCACCCCAGCAGGAATAACGAGACAGACAACAGTCTTGGAATTAAACAAGGGCCACTTTATTGAATTACAAACATTGCAGCAATGGGAAAAAACATAAGCAAGCCTGGAACAGGCAAGGCAGGCGTCATTCCCTGACCTGCCTCCTTGCCCTTGTAGGGCGGGTCACCCCAGCTCCGGTCTTGAGCCACCGATCTGGCTCGTGACCGGCAGCCTGGCAAGCTGGTTGCCACCTAGGAGCGCCTACCCCTGAAGCCTTACAACTTGCAGGGAGGTGCCTGACCTAAGAGGTTCCCAGAGGCGATCGCCATTCCCTGCCCTAGGCCTTAAAACCCGAGGGCAGTTCCTGACGACCTCCTGTTCCCTAACGGGATATGCCGTGAGGTGCTCACCAGTTCCGTTTACTTGCTTGCACAATCCTGCCATAGCCAAGGCCAAGCCTCTGCTTTGGCCTTTGCTCCCCATTCAGTGACCAAGCACCAACCGTATCCCGTGCTGCAAATCCCGTAAAAATAATTCATTGCCCTTGTCTGACAAATGCACCCCGTCTGGCCTATACAGATCTGACAATTCAACCCGTATCCCGGGGTGCTGTAAAAAGACCCCCAACCCGGCTTCCATAGCCTTCCGCATTTGCCTGTTGACCTTTCGCCTAGCACGGTCAATACACCTGGGGTCGCCCAAGTTCCTCCACTCCTTGCGAGGTAGGATGGCTGACCAAACAATCTGCACGTGTGGCCACCTTGCTCTTATCCTCACAAGGTCAGTCTCCGCCTGCACCACAAGAGCCTTACCCTTCATCAGCCCCAAATCATTACCCCCTAGGTGTATCACCAAGACCTGAGGCGGAAGCCCTCTTCGTTCATCGAATAGCAGGGGAAGGAGCGCCGGCCACCCCATGCCTCTCCGTCCCAGCCACTCGACCACTGCCCGGTCACTAAGGCCCAGTTGAGACCCGATGGGTGTCCTCCGGGCCTGATGAGCCGCCCAAAAGATCATGCTATGGCCGCAAACCAGAACACGCCGTCTTGTCCCACCGTGAGCAGCCTCTGCAAAAGGAACTGGATTAAGTTGGCAACGTCATCTACCTATCCCTACCTATCCCTAAAGTCAATCAACCTACTTCCTGCAAGCCCGAACATAGCCTTTATAACAGCGGGACCTCCATCGCCCAATCCTCTGAACCTCACCGGTGGGGTACCCCATTGCTGCCGCTGTGGACGCCGCCCCAATTTGAAATGAGTGGGTTCCAAACCTCACTCCACCCAATCCTAACCGCTCCAGTGCCTTCTTCGTCACACTCCAAAATTGGAATTTGGTGAGAGGGGTACCATCCGCGTGCCAGAATAGGTACCCGTGGCCATCCCCCCGCAGTGCTAAATAGCGGCGTAAAGCCAGCACTGGGCATAAGTCTGCCTCAGAACAGCGGTCCAACTCGATCTTGAAACCCCTACCACGCTGATCGGTTTTGGATCGGCGCAGCCGAATTCTAACTTTCGAGTCCGGGAAAGAGATGTCCCGCCTCTCCAGGGCAGTGCCAGAGGCGTCCCTGCGAGAGCCGGCCACCAGCTCACTGACTCGCAGTGCCCCAAAAAAGGCAACCAAAGATGCTGCCTGAAACAGGGCGGCCTCGTAGCCATCACTGCAGTAGGTAATCCACTGTGCCCCGAGCCCCCGCAGCACATCTGGGGTCAGGGGCATCCTGGTGTCCGCAACCCTGCCATGTTCCCGTGACCAGCCCTCAAGCATCTGCCGAATACGGAAATCGCTTGTTGCATCATCAAACCCAGCCGCCTTACTGGCATAGGCCAGTGCAGACAGCTTGCCCCTGATGGTGTGTGCTGCCAGGCCCACCCTTCTCATTGCTACACAAAACTGCATCAAATGCGCCACTGGTATGGGCCAGATTTGCTGCAGGCCAACCCCCTCCCGGAAGGACAGGAACTGCTTACCCGCCCTCATGTAAGCTCTTCGTGTGGCCGGGGCGAGGGCCAAATGCATGGCCCTGTTGGCCTCAGCCCTCCAATCCTCCATACCTCCTCTGGCACCCGCACTGGGAACTGGTCGGCTTCCGGAGCTAGCTGACGGAATCTCGTCATCTGTTTGCGAGAGAGAGCGTCCGCGACCCCATTACTGACCCCCGGAACGTGCCTGGCCTTAAACATGATGTTGTGACGCAAGCACTGCAGTGTAAAAGCCCTCACCAGAGCCATGACCCTGGGTGACCTTGATGTCAGGGAGTTGATAACATGTACAGTGGACATGTTGTCACACCAGAAGTGGACCGTTTGATTGGAAAGTTCCCGTGCCCAAACCCATACAGCCGCCACAATTGGGAAAAATTCCAGGAAGGTCAGGTCCTTGACCCATCCTGCCTGGAACCAGGCCTGCGGCCAGTCACCCACACACCAATGTCCCCTAAAATATACACCAAACCCCGAGGAACCCGCAGCATCTGAAGTGACCTGCAGCTCAGCCTCCAGTAGGAGTTCCTCGCGCCAGAAGGAAACCCCGTTGTATGATCGCAAAAACTGCTGCCATACAAGGAGGTCCTCCCGCATCACCTTGGTTACCCTAGCTCTATGGGGTGGTAAGCGAAGGCCTGCCATTGACTCACATAGTCTCCGGACGAAGGCCCTCCCGGGTGCCACAACTCTACAGGCAAAGTTGAGATGGCCAACCAACCGCTGCAATTCCAGCAATGTTACCTTTGACTGTGCCATCACCGTGTCCACCAAACTCCGTAATGCCTCTAGTTTGTCCCTAGGCAACCTGCAGAACTGTCCCATCATATCAATTTCTATTCCTAAGTAGGTCAAGGTGGATGTGGGGCCCTCTGTTTTTTCATGAGCAAGAGGAACACCAAGTTCCCCCGCCAAAGTGATGAAACTTGACATCAGGTACCCACACTGCCCCGTCCCCCTCCCACCTACCAACAAGAAATCATCCAGGTAGTGGGCTGTACTGCCGAGGCCGGTCCTGCACCGCAATGCCCATTCCAAAAAGGAACTAAACCGTTCAAAGGCGGCACAAGACACCGAGCATCCCATGGGGAGTGCCCTATCCATGTAGAATTTACCCTCGAAGGCAAACCCCAAGAGCTCGAAATCATCCGGGTGAACAGGAAGGAGGCGGAAGGCCGACTTGATGTCACACTTCGCCAGCTCCGCCCCCTTGCCGCACCGATGCACTATGCGCATTGCCTGATCAAAGGACGTGTACCTAACAGAACATAAATGGTCTGGTATTGCGTCGTTCACCGATTCCCCCCTTGGGTAGGATAGGTGGTGAATGAGGCAATACTCTCCCGGTGCTTTCTTAGGCACCACTCCCAATGGGGAAACCCTTAAATTTGTAACAGGAGGAGCAGAAAAGGGGCCAAGGACTCTACCTTCCCTACATTCTTTAGTGATCTTCTCTCGAACTATATGCTCCATTCCGACCACAGATTTTAAATTTGGAGCCATATATGACACCCTAGGTCCTTGGTAAGGTATTCTGAAGCCACCCCGAAACCCCTCCCACAGGTAAACCCGGTCGCGGACATGAGGGTAATCCCGCAACCAGTTTTCCAAAACCAGTAACTTAATTGGGCTGGGCCCCTTTTCCAAGCGGGGGGTTGTGACCGTTCCCACCCCCTCCGCGTTTGCCACCCCTACCACTCCCCTTACCCTTTGGCTTGGGGCAGTTGGCAAAGGCATGGGGCCCTGCGCACAGTGGACATTCGTGTCTAAAAGAGCATGCCTTGCGGCCACAGGTCCCATGGGAGGTGAACTCCCAGCAAAGCGGGCGTCGCTGAACCGCCTGCCCCGCCTGGGCGCGGGTACCTGGCTGCACTGCAGCTCTCCTCACCGAATGGCCGCTATGCGTCCTCTCTCCCCCCGACAGCTTGGCTGAGGACATTACCTGCAACCACAATTGAGGTTGAATCTGATCCCACCTCATAGCAGGATTCATGGCCGCACGCATACGAAATTCTTCATCATACTGTGACCATGCTGGGCTTGGGAAATCAGTAAATGCTTTATAAACGATGTCCATGTACTGGAACATCGCAGAGGCCCTCCAAGGTTGGTGCCTCACTATTACGGCTGCATATATTAAAAATCCCGGGTACCAATTCGCCCAGGTTCTGTCTACCACCCTCCTTTTCAAACGTTCCTTTTCCCGGTCGTCAAGGTCCTCCTTGTCCTTTTTCTCTAACTCCCTGTACAATAATGAGAACACGTCTACAAACTCCCCCCTAAGAATCTTCTCCTTAGTGGAAGTGGACAAGTGATCCCCTAGGGGAAGAGCAGCATCCCCACTTGGTATAGCACCTGCGCGTACTGAGTCATAAGAGGCAGCACTGGGAGAACCCCACCCCGACCAATGTCCCTGATGTGGAGGCTGAGCCACCAGCGTACCTTGTGGGCCACTAACTGGCGACGGCTGCGTGATGGATCCCAGAGCCCCTTGAGGGCAAGGGCCCCAAGGCCAGTATGACCCCGGTGTACCCCAGTCGCCGGCCTTACCTTCCTGACTCAAAGGCCCCTTGAACGCCCCAACCTGTTGATCATCCGAGCCAAGAGTGCGTGAGCCAGACTGTATTCCCTCCATGTCGTCCACCGGTGCAGGCCCCCCGCCGTCCTCCAAGAACGCCAAGCGTGCCAACACCTGCGCTTGAAAGGAAGAATTAGAATCCGTCCTAGGCCTCTTAGCATCCACCCCATCCCGCGGTACACCCCTGTTCCTTTCTAAGGCCTCCAGCCGACTGAGAATAGCCGCATTGACTGGGTCATCCTCCTCTTCGTCTGATGGTGCTGGAGCCGGACGTGCGGGGGTGCGTCTTGGAGCTGGCTGCCTTCCTTTAGGTTTGGGAGCAGGCTGCTTACCCTTAGATTTGCCCTGCCCCTTTCTTGAAGCCATGGTACCTATGCAACGTAAATGGCAACAAACCGTTAACCCAAAATAAACAAGCAAACTAACAGTACCCGGCTTTCAGTGAATGAAAAAAAAAAAAAAAAAAGACCTGACCGAACTATGGCTTACCACAGCCCACGCTGCGGCCGCAAATGGAAAAATGTGGAACCAAACCCGGCCCTCCCAGATCAGAGCCCGTGCACCGAACCACTACACCAAACTGGCCCTCCACTGGACTGATGAATGAGTAAGAGGGAGTCAAGAAAGCACACACCCCCCTCCCAGAGCAGGCTTGAGTTGGCTAGTGGGCCTGTGGGTAAGAGGGAGTCCCGGAAGCACGCACCCCCCCCCCCCTCTAAGAACAGGCCTGCTGGCTAGTGGGCCGATGGGTTAGAGGGGCCCTGCAAGAAGGGAAGCCCAGTAATGTGCGCAATCACCCCCCAACGGAGGACGGGCCCAGGCTCACAAGTGAGCTGCTGCCCCGAGGAAGAACCCCCCCAGCAATGGATGCCCCCGCAGGGCCGAGGCGAACCCGTGAAGAACTGTGGGCTAGCTCACACTACTCAGCTTATAGGGAACACTGCCTACTGCCTCTTCTGAATTAAGCCGAGATGCCGGGGATTGAACCTGGGACCTTCCGGGTGCAAAGCAAGAGGCTCCTCCTCTACACCACAGCCCCTCTAATGTGCCGCCGCTAATGGGAAGGGGGGGGCGCTGCACCAAATAGGCCAACTCCAGCCTTCTCGGCTGATCAAAAGGGGAAGTGAAGGGGAGCCCCCCAAAACCACCCCCGCAAATGCAACCCCAGACAGACCGTTGCCTCGCAGCCGCCACCAAAAGCGGTGCTGCTGAGGCCTGTTGCCACCGCTCCTTCGCAGGCGTGTATAGTGCTGCCCTTTGCCGCCGCCGCCTGCCGCTGCCGCCCAGAGAATGCCGCCGCTGAAGCCTGCCGGCGCCGAAAGCGCCACCCTCAGCAAGCTGCCCCGAATCCTACCGCTATCCGCGCCGCCGAGGCCCGCCGCCGCTTTTTCACCCCCGCTGCCGCCTCTTCGCCCCCCGCCGAGGCTTGCCGCCGCCGAGGCCCGCCGCCGGTTCTTCACCCCCGCTGCCGCCTCTTCGGCCCCCGCTGAGGCTTGCCGCCGCCGAGGCCCGCCGCCGGTTCTTCACCCCCCGCTGCCGCCTCTTCGCTCCCCGCCGAGGCTTGCCGCCGCCGCGGCCCGCCGCCGCCGCTTCTTTGCCCCCGCGGCAACAACGCTGCCGCCACAAGCACGCCGCCACAAGCAGGGTGCCGCTGAGCCGCTCACGCTGCCGCCGTCGCTTCCTCGTCCCCGCCGAGGCCTGCCGCACACGCTGCCGCCGCCGCTTCTTCGTCCCCGCTGAGGCCTGCGTTCTTCCGCTTCTTCGTTCCCGCCGCTTCTTCGTTCCCGCCGCTTCACTCGCGCCGCCGCAGAGCCGAACACGCTGCTGCCGACACGAGGAAGGAGCACGAGGAACAAGAGAAAGAGCGGGGCTCGGCCCTTTAAACAGGCTGGCCCCGCCTCGCTGACTCCAGGACGCATTGCGTCCTTCCTGTTGTTGCCCCGCCCTCCTGCGGGGCGGCAAAGCAGCACCCGGGCACCATCGGCGTGGCCGGGCGCCCGGGAGCCCCAGTTGTGGTGGTTATGACTCAAGAACCTCTGCTCGGTAACTCAAATTTAGGGGTCTTTCACATGGAGGATTTCCCTTTGAGTGTTTTTCCCCCCTCTGAGTTTCCTCACAACATAATTGTCTGTCTGCCATCTTCCCACGTATTCCTCACAGTTTCTTCTTGCTTTCTCAACCCCCCCTTTGGTCCCACTTTGAGATGGCATGGAGGAACAATGAGGAAACTACAGAAGCATAACAAATGGCCAACAATGTCCCAAAGAAGTTCAAGGTGGGGATGGGGGAACCACTGCAGTTTGGTACCCAAACTACAAGAAAACCTCAATGTGAAAGACTCCCATAATGAAGCCAGTTTAAGGTTTGCTTCATGCCTGTGACGTTTCGTGGCCACCGCTCTCTGCCTGTAATGTTTTCTTACATTTCCTTTTGGTGTAATTTTTTTTTTTTTGGTGCTGTTCTGTTCCTGTTACTGTCAAAGGAAAACATTTAATAAAGGATAGATTCTCCCCCCCCCCTTTAAAGCTGGTGTTCAGTGTGTCCTCCAAGGCTTTTTCAAACATTTATGACTGACTTTGGGGTCTATTCAACCCCCACACTGGATTACTAAGGTATATTTTTTAATTTAGGTGAGGGGGATACAGGTGACATAATGTAGCTCCACCCTAATGTACTTACATCACTCGCATCTGCCCTAATGTACTTATATCACCTAATGTACTTTCATCACTTAATGTACTTTCATCACCTACATGTACTCACACATGGACAATTGCAAGCAAAAGGGTGGCTTTTTCCATTCCTCTGAGGCTGATGTGGAGGGTTTGCCCCAATCTGTGTTAATAACAGTGAGTTCTGGACCAGGAAGTAATATTTTCTGATGAAGTAATGTTTCAAAAGGCACTTGACTTTTTCCTCGCCATTCTTTTTTTTGTTTTCAAAATGCATGAAGTGGAAGCAGTGACTATAGCTATGTGGTCTTTTCAACAAGTACTTAATCTTAGTGTGCTGGTGTCTAAAGGAAAACAAATCTGATATTCTGGTTTTATTAAAATGCAGAATGAAGTGTATGTGCCATAGATCAACTGGAAGGTGAGAAGGAAGGTTGCTCATTGCACTGGGTTCTTTTGTAATGTTTTAGGTGGCAAAAAACAAAAATATGTGTATGAAACTCAAAATGTATTTTTAACTGTATTTTTGTTTGCAGTTTTTGGTAGGTTTTTAAAAAACTTGTCTATAGGTAGTAGCAAGATTGAATCAGAAAAGGGTCTCGTTTCCTACAAGGAAAGTACTGTTTTTTTTTAAATTTATTTATTTAGATTTATATTCCACATAGCCAGCACAAAGCTTGAAGATTTATGCTACTCCACTCCAATGACGGTGTTTATGAGAGGGACTTATTTTACGGGCAAGATTTAAAACCGTTGATGCTTCTTAGTACTGAAGACTGGCAGGATGAAATGTAGAGGGCAGAAAGGAAAGGACAGATGTTCATAGAAGGGCAGTTATCCACGTTTTCAAAATGCAAACTAAGGCTTAGCCAAAGAAACCCAACAGGTGCCAAGTTTCAGGTGGACCACAAGCCTCACTGGAGCCTTTGCAACTCACTGCTGCAAGATGGAATTATTTTTTTTTGCTATAGAAGGCACATTTGTTGATAGTTACTGCTAAAACACACCCTTCCTTCTTAGAGATGACGTAATTCTAACAGCCAGATGGTGGAGCTGGGCGTTGGCATCGGGAAGGGCCGATCTCCAAGCTGCCTGTTCCAGTTGACAGAACTCTGAGCTAAGTAGTCCACTGGTCTAAGTCAGGATACTTTTCTTGAAATTCCATACTGTGAGACACCTAATTTTCAAATAGAAAGGTGCACGTGGGAGAAGACTGGTGTGAGGCCGGGGGATTGGGGCAGCCTTATTTATTGATTTTGAATTTTTAAACTCCTCGTGTTTTTCTATTTGTATACCCACAAGGTTTACCATTTGACTGCTTATGGTGGTGGAGGCCCTCCTTCCCACCCTAACTCCCTCGCTGAGCGTCATGGAGTGCCACAGAGTTTCCAGGGATGTCTGGAGCATCACCTGGTGTTCTTATGTTACATCTGGCCTTTCAGGCAGATGTGCTGTCATGCATCACGTAACATCATTTCCGCCCGTCGCCCCACCCCTAAACTTCCAGGGATGCCAGTAGGTGGTGTACAAAAATAGTAAGATATTTAAACACCACCAGCAAACTGCACCAGTCTGCAAAAAGTGAGGTTGGAAAAGTCTGAATCTCAGTGCCAGGAGGCAACATCAGCAGGAGGGCTCAGCTTCCATGCCCTGTTTGTTGGTCTTCCAGGGCGACTGTGTGAGGCAGATGCTGGACTGGATGGGCCACTGGTCTGACACAGCTGGGCACCTCTTACATTCTTAATAACTGTGCTCCTTCAGAAGCTCTACAGATTCAGCAGAGGTTTGTACAGGGAGAAGATTGTCCTGCAGATATGACCCTTGCTGGTTAGTTTTTCTGCTTGCCTGTGGAGCTTGCTTTCAAAGGGGCAGTCCCACCTATCGTTTCACTGTAGCGGTAGTAGTGCCCCAGACTTTCATGAGCCAGACTCTTTCCTCCTGCACTGCCTGAGCTAGCTGGTACAGTCAGGTTGACATTCGGATTCATTGTCACTTCCATTTTGATTACGGAAGAAGAAGAAGAAAAAGAAGAGGTCGGATTTATACCCCGCCCTTCACTACCCAAAGGAGTCTCAGAGCGGCTTACAATCCCTTTCCCTCCCTCTTCCCACAACAGACACCCTGTGAGGTAGGTGGGGCTGAGAGAGCTCTTTTGAGAACTGCCCTTCAGAGAACATCTTTGAAAGAATTTGTGACTGACCCAAGGTCACACCAGCAGCTGCAAGTGGAGGAGTGGGGAATCAAACCTGGTTCTCGCAGATTAGAGTCCGTGCTCCCCTAACCACTACACCAGACTGGAACCTGGATCTGCTTTGTATCAGCAAGTGCAGATTATGAAGTGGGGCTGGTTAATGCTGTTGTTTGTTGGTGTTAGTACCACTCTGTGATAAAGGAATGGTCTGATGATTGTTTCCTCCCCCTTTGTTGCTGCATCAGTTCAAGCAGGGACATGTGTACTGGCTCCTTTTCTTTTTTGGGGAGGCTGCTCGTCCACTTCATTCTTTGACCGTGGGGGGGGGGGGGGGGACGGACGATAAAAATACACGAACGACTCAAAAGCGAACCAGGTGTGCAAGATGTGCTTCCAGATTCTCTTGATCTCCTTGCTTTGTGTTAAAACTGTTACATTCAGCTGAGATCTTCCCCACTGGAAGGGTGGCTGTGCCTACCCTCCCTTCTTTAATGGTTCCCAGTATCAGGTTTACTGAGCAGTGTGGTTTAACAGCCACAGTGATAGGAGCCCTGCCTATCAACAGAAGCCTCCTGCGCATAGCGAAATTCCACCACTGGCCCAATGATAACAGAAGGATTTCAAAGTTAATGTGGGGATATTTCTCCACCACCACCACTGTAAAACCCTGAGCCATGGGGTTATGAGGCTTGGGTCTAGCAACATTTTATTTGTTTATTAACTTCATTTTAATGTATCCTGCCTTTCTCCCTGGTGGTGACCTAAAAGAGTTTACATTGTTCTGTTCTCTATTTTATCCTCACAACAACCTGTAAGTTAGGGCTAGGCACAGAGAGAGTAGCTGGCCCAAGGTAACCCAGTGAGTTTTTGTAGCAGAGTGGGGATTTGAACTTGGGTCTCCCGGATTCTAGTCTGACACTCTGAACAGTGCACCACACTGACATCTGACAAACGTGTTATTCTCCTCCCCACCTGTTTGGCATCAGAAGCACTCCCAAAATAGTTTTAGAGAGCAGCTGTGTTGCTCTGCAGTAGAAAAGCTAGAGTCGAGTCCAGCAGCACCTTAGAGACCAATAAGATATTTGGGATATAGAGTCGAGTCCAGCAGCACCTTAGAGACCAATAAGATATTTGGGATATAAGCTTTTGAGAGTCAAAGGTATATGATGAAGGGAGTTTTGACCCTCAAAAGCTTACACTTATGAAATCTTGTTGGGCTCTGTGGTGGTGCTACTGGACCTGAATCTAGCCACTCCCTAAATCAGGAATAGGTCACAGCCATATTGGAATGATGTTTGTTGGTTCTTGACATGGGAGACTCCAACGAAGAATTTCCAGCTACCAAGGGATGTGTTGGAGACACCCAGGTTGGCCTGGAGGATTTTGCAGTTTTGGGCACCATGTGGATGCTTCCATGGCACTCCTTGTCTCTAACGGTGTGGGTTGTAGAGCTGTTGGCATGGTTGGTCTTGTCCATTGAACAGCAGGCATGATGAAGGGCTAAACTTGATTTGATGATGGATTTTTTTCAAGAGTTTAAACTTATAACTGTCTGTTGATGTAGAAAGAGGGCCTCTGCGTGTGTGTGTGCGTGTGTTAAATAGAGAAAAAAAGAGGTGCTTGGTTGAGTGGTACTGATTTTTCATTGATTCAGCTCCCTCCCCCCAGGGGCTTCTTGCCCATGTCAAAGTCACTAGTTTGGTCCTGATGCTGGGTGTAGAATTGCTTAAACCTGTGTTGCTCTGAGCACTATCTTTTAATTCAGGAGTGAAAAAGCACATGGCTAATAGAAGACAGTGAGCTCAAGTAGCCTGTCTGCAAGCAGAGAAAGTACCCTGCAGCTAGACTGTTTGCAGTGAAGCTTGGGTGCGCGCATATTGCTTCCGTAAAGTGAAAGGTCATTCTCAACTTGAAGCAAGTTTTTTGTAGTATCTCTGCATTTACCTCCTTGGCTAGTTTTGACCTTTTGTGGGATGATTGGCTACATTCATATATAGTTTTAAGAGATTGGGCTGTGTAACCCTTGTGCTTGTAGAGTTCAGGATTTCAGATGCTGGTTGCTTTGCTGGTCAGTCAAAGGTGCACTATATTCCATGGTGTCCATGGCTTGGGATCACAGGATATGCTAACTGGCAGTTAGGCTTCTGTAGTCTTTCATATGCCTCTTGGTGCCTTAAAGTGGGATTTTAAGGTTCTCGCAAAGAGTGATTAACACATGGAATTCACTGCCACAGGAGGTGGCGGCAGCCACAAGCATGGATGGCTTCAAGAGGGAATTGGATACACATATGGAGCAGAGGTCCATCAGTGGCTATTAGCTATGAGGGATAGATAGGAACTCTCAGTCTGGGGCAAGGGATGCTCTCTATTCTTGGTGCTGGGGGGGCAACAGTGGGAGGTCTTCTAGTGTCCTGGCCCTACTGGTGGACGTCCTGATGGCACCTGCTATTTTTGGCCACTGTATGACAGTGTTGGACTGGATGGGCCATTGGCCTGATCCAACATTGGCTTCTCTTAGGTTCTTATGTTCTCTCTCCCCCAGCTCTGACTGCCACATTTGCATGCTTGGATTTTTGGGTACAAAGCCTGGACTCAGTTCACTGGTGTCCTGCAAACTTCAGTCTGCGGCTTTCAGGGCTTCTTGATGTCTCTGGCTCTCAGTTTGGAGGGATCTGAGACTGGTTCAGGCCCACTGCTCCCCTTCTGAACTATGGGCAGAATACTCCAAGGTCTCTGTGTGTGACATCTCTGGCCACTTATTAGTATCTTTTCCCAGTTGCTCTGTTTAGCTACAAATGTATTTAGTGTCCCCCCCAGGTGGGTCTGTTGCTTTAGCACACAATCTTCTCCTTTGTTTTGTTCCTAGCAATATGTTCTGCAGCGTTCCAGAAGCATGATGCCTCCTTAGCCTGGTTAGTGTGATCTCTGAGTAAAAGAGACATAAGGGATATTCTGAATGAGCTGGGTTATTGTTGGTGGTGTGAGTGATGGGCTTGCCCACACATACCGTATGGAGTTTTAGGTTAAAGGAGAAGTTCTGCCCAATTGTAGTTTGCAAGAATGAGCTCTCAGTGGACTTTTGAAAGTGATCCAACATGAGGCAACTCCATGTGGGATGCGCAAGAGCAAGTTCCACATGGATTTTTGCCATGCAGAGTCAGTTCAAAGCCATGAATCTCTTGAGTGCATTCACAATGGTCCACATGTGTTTCACAGATCAGCTTGTTTTATATTAATTGTGTGCTAAAAATGACAAATCATCTTCTTTAAGTGACTGCGTAGGCCATAGTGCAGAATCTTCTGAGGCATTGGACTGGGTGCTCTTGCCCATCCTTTCTGCAAGAAGGAGTTGCTGTTATGCTCACGTCACAAGAAGAACACTTTCACATCTAGTTCTCCTAAGAACGTTCGCGGAGCAGCTGCCAAAGCAGTATTTTTAGCCTGATTCCTCCTCCTAAAATTATTCTACATCATACTCGTCCCTTTCTCTTGCAGCAACCATCTGTCCCACAACAGTATGCGGAGATGCTTGTGTACTGCTTGATGCTGTATGCAAATTTCTGTAGACCAGAGCTGACATTTAAAAAGAGGAAGAGGACAAGGTGCCCCCAGCCCCCCCCCCCCAAACAGGGAACCTCCAATAAAACAGTGCAGCAGCTCTTCCCAAATCAGGTTGGAATGATGTGCCAAAAGGGAGACCAATCACCCTCTTGCAAATCTATGGCTCACTGGCAGAGCGTCTGCTTTGTATGTAGAAGTAGAAGGTTCCAGGTTTAATCCCTGGCATCTCCCATTAAAAGGATCAGGCAGTAGATGGTGTGAAAGACTTCTACGTGAGATCTTGAAGAACTACAGCAGCCAATCAGAGTAGACAGTGCTGGCTTTGATAAACCAGGGGTCTGACTCACTGGAAGGCAGCTTTGTATGTCATGTGAATCAAAGCGGATTCCGTTCTCAAGGGTGTTCAGCCTACCCACATTATAGCTGATATGGTGTGGAGCTTCACTTGACTTGATTTAATCCCTAGATTAAATTTTATGGTCTGGTTCCCATTTTCCTTGTTTGTCTCCTGCCAGTTTGAGAGTCACTCAGCTAAGGGATCTTTTTTGTGACTCCGTTTAGACACAAAACTACTGTTTAGTTAAACTAATTGTGGTTGGTACCAGGGGTCATTTCGTAGAAAAAGAGGTGCAGGAGCTCATTAGCATAAGTCATTAGCATCTTACTTGCATATGCTACACCACCTGACATCACCAGCAATATGTCCGAAGGCAAGAAAGAAAGGAGAGGGAGAGGGAGAGAGAGAGAGAGAGAGAGAGAGAGAGAGAGAAAGCTGGCAGAGAGGGGACAGCTACTAATCCAAGCCTCAGAAATGCCACTATTCTGGGAGGATAGCTTCAGCAATGGCTGAAGCCTTCAGAAGGCTGGTCGGAGGAACAAGGACCTTACCAGGGGACGGGGTCATTTTGCTGCAGCCATGACACAAGCAGGCTTTCCTTCGCAGGGGGGGGGGGGGCTGGCACCAACTCCCGGAGCTGAGCTCCCCCGAGCTTCTGCTCGAAATGACCCCTGGTTGGTACAATTATTTGAATGCAGGTCAGGTGCTCCATTAGCTGTGTTTAAGGTCTGCCAAACTAAGATCTGAAACCATGATTTGAAAATAGCTTATTAAATGTTATCTTAACTGTATTTCCTTGTGATGTAAGAATGCAGACATCATGGTTTAATCCTGATGTTCCCCAACTCTGCCCTCGTGCCTGCCCCACGTACAGAGACATTTGGCAAAACTCAATAAAATTAGAGGTTGGGTACATAAACCATGGTTTCATCGAATGACCGTGAGCCAGATCTCCATAGCTAAAATAAACCTTGCTTTTGCATTATGTCTAAACTGTGTCAGAGGTTGCCTTTCTGGGTAAGAATCCTCTTTTTAGGCTGCGTCTGTCTCTCGGTTTGGGAGACTAGTGGGTTTTTTTGGGGGGGTTGCATTTGTGGCTCCCCCCACCCTTCTTGCCCTCTTGTGCCTGAAGATGTTAAATGATTTCTCTTCCTTGAGAGATTTAGTTGGAAGGTATTCAGAAGCAAGCGAGGGGCTCCCCCTGGGTGCACCTATGGTTTTGTGTTGTTCTTTCTTTTTTCTGCTTCATTTACGTGAGGTGAAGCAGTCCTCGAAGCTGTGCTTTCCCTCTGAGCTGTAACCCTCGCTTCTGCTCACTGAGTCTTGTTCATGCAACGGAGAGGCTGGAATCATGCGACTCGCATTCCCCTTCTATGTACAGGCAGCTCTGCCATGAAGCGCCTCTTGTTCTGCTGAGGGGTTTCAGCATCTTATTTTCTGTTCACCCCGGGAAGAATTCTAGTCTCATTAGGGAATCCTATAATTCATGGCCTTTTAAATAAAGAGTTCCTTTGTCACCAATAACTTTGATCTAACGGATCCTTGATTTTTTTAAAAAGGAGATTAACGTGGCCACATCCGGGTCCCTTTGTGCGTCATGGAATAACCTTATGTTCTTGCCTTTTGCAAGTTGGTCTTGCTGATGTGTGAAGCACCAAAATGGCTCTAGCCTCCTTTCACTTCTGTATAGTTCAGTCCCGAGACTTTGCCTTGAACTCCCAAGTAGAAAGGAGGATAGCTGTTCTCTTTACAGGTATAATTTTAGCCTTAATTACAGTACTGAACTTGCCAGCCCAGTGGCTGCGTTTATTTTTTGCATGTCAGTGGCATGCAGAATTTATTTAATTATGACCATTCCCATCCCTAAGGCAGGTTAGAGTGCAAAAAGCACAGAATAAGCTCCATAAAGCAGACATCCTGCCAAATTTATCTATGTCCCGACTCCTAAGCTACCTCCTATGTCCTATGATCTTTTTGTTTTGGCAGTCTTATCACATTCTGGCTATTTCTACTCTGCTTCCTTTAATGCAGTCAGCTGGTCTCTGATCACAGGGTTAACAGTGCAGCCTCTGTACAAAGGGTCATGTCCCCATTGCTCTTGGCTTACCTTCCCTCCGTGGAACCAAGGTGTTGACTCATAAAAGGGATTTCATGTTCTCCAAGATCCTTAAACACAACATCAATACTACCTACCTGAGAGGGGCCTTGCTATGACAATTGTAAGGTTGTATAAGCAGGGAAATTGACAGTGCAATCCTGTACAGACTTACTCCAGTCAGTCTAATTCAGTACAGAGTCGAGCGTAGATCTTGTGTGTGTGTTTTTCCCAGTAAAGGACATGCAACAGCCAGTGTCTGGGCTGCAGAAAATGTATGGATTATTAATCATCATAACAGTTATCAGTAATGTTAACTTGTGTATTTTCAGTAATGCAAATTATTTTATTACACTGGCTCTTTTTTGGTCTCTAGCTCTGAACTTTGTCATCGTTTGGCTCTTTAATTTTACAGGACTGCAAACCCCTGGTCTGGTTCAGTTGGCTTAGACTAGAAGCCTGGTACATATGACAGCCCCACACGTTCACTCAGGGGGCGGGGGTGGTGGTGGTAAAACAGGTGTGCTGACCTTGCTTCCACTTGATCACTTGGATGTCTACAGGGGTAACCAGTCAGAGAAAGTGGCTGCCTGAATGCACCCTCTTGTGATCAGCAACGTTTGGAAAGCAGCATTGCTGATCGTGGAGAGAGGGCATATGCACAGCCATCATGCACGGTCACACTCTGCAGATGACCAGGCACTTGTGTGGAGGCAGGGTTTAGGGTCAGCCTGCTCACATGCCCCTCTCCCTTCTCTTCCCTATGAGTGATTGACACATGGAATTCACTGCCACAGGAGGGGGTGGTGGCTACAAGCACGGATGGTTTCAAGAGGGAATTGGATAAACATATGGAGCAGAGGTCCATCAGTGGCTATTAGCCACAAGGTACAAATAGGATCTCTCAGTCTGGAGCAAGTGATGCTCTGTATTCTTGGTGCTTGGGGGAGGGGAAGCAACAGTGGGAGAGCTTCTAGTGTCCTGGCCCCACTGGTGGACCTCCTGATGGTACCTGGTATTCTTGGCCACTGTGTGACAGAGTGTTGGACTGGATGGACCATTGGCCTGATCCAACATTGGCTTCTCTTATGTTCTTATGTAGCTCTCTTATGTAGCTCAATGAACTTATAGGGCTGTTGTCTGTATTAGTAACTCTGCATGGTATTGAACTGCAAGACACAGAGTGCAAAAGCTGTACTCTTTGAACACTGGAGTGTTTGCAAGATTTCCTAGAAAAATGTTCAGAATGGATTGTTCTCTGACAATGAGGGCTAGAAACTTAAGAGTTCTACTCCAGATGCTAAGCACACGGATAAAATTAGAAATAATTATATGCATTCAGTTGCAGCATCATGCTGTAGAGAACCTTTGGCAGGAGGAAATTCCACACTCAGGTACTGTAATTCTTGATGGTATCTAAGGAAAGTTTAGAAGCTTGTGCTTACTAAGTGTGAACAGATGTATGTAAAAGTTATTTCCTGAGAGAGGGAGCTGTGACGAAGCTTCACTGTGAGACCTATTTTGCGTCACCCTGTGGTTTCAGAGGCACAGAATATAGCTGGAACACTTTCGAGCGTCTGTGGCTGTCCCAGGACCAGACCTGCTCCCTCTGTCATTGGTACTGGAAAGGGAGTCAGTCCTCTGTTGGGTGCTATACCTGAGAGACCCCCCTTTTTTTTAAACACGGTCCAGATGGATCTGTGGGGGATTGGAAGGCACTCAATGAACTTCATTTGATCTGGAAGAAATGCTGTCTCATGAGTGAGTCTGCAGGGAGATGCCTTAATAATTTGGGTAAGAAATTTGCAATGTTTTGTGTTGAATTGCAAGGGGTGAAACCTTTCTTTTGTTGTCAATAGTTCGTATGGACCAGGGAGCTGCTGTGTTAGAGGAAGAATTGTCACACTGGAGGAAAATGTATGTTTGTTATATGTACAAAAATTTGCTGAGATGGAGTCCTAGGGTTACATAAATAGGGACATATGGGTGACAATCATGGTGACGCTTCCTCACCTGTTCCTCCCTAGCAGCCCCCCCAGCCTATTTCTCTCCTATTGCTATTCCTCGCTCCCTTCTAGAAGCATCCCACAACTGTCAGTTCTCTTTCTCAGTTCCCATCTCAGCTGCACGAGTTCTTCCTTGGTAGATTCTTTTGGTTACTTTCTCATAGCTTTGCTAAAGCCCCTCTCCTCTATTTGCCCATTCTCTAGCTAGCTATTTTCTTGTTCCTTCCCTCTTTCCCACATGGTGACCCATGAAGTTGGCAGGTTCCTGCACATTTTGTGCCTTTGGGACAGACTAAATTTTTCAGCCTGGGTTGAGTCAAGGCTGGGGAATTCTGTAAACTGAGACACTGACAGCTTTTGCTTTATCCTTGTAGCTGTCTGGAGTGCTTTAGAAAAGCCTGGGACAACCCTTTCAAGGTCCCACATCTCTCCATCGTGGGGCTTTGTCTAATACCTAAGAGTATCCCTGTTCCTTTGTCTAGTCTTAGCACATGTAAGGTTACAATTTTAGGCGTGAACTTGCTGATAATCATGTATTTTTTCTTAACAAACGGGAAATGTGTGTGTGTTTGGGGGGGGGGGGAACCAAATCTTTGCAAAGGAATAGATTCAAGTGGCTAGCCATGCTGGTCTGAAGCAGCAGAACAAAGTTCGAGTCCAGTGGCACCTTTAAGACCAACAAAGTTTAATTCTGGGTATAGGCTTTCATGAGCATCTGAAGAACTGTGCTTGCACACGAAAGCTTATACCCAGATTAAACTTTGTTGGTTGTAGAGGTGCCACTAGACTCAAACTTTGAGAAGGAATTGTGTGTACACAGGCATGCACATTATTTGGTAAGAATCTTTAGACTTTGCTTTTCATTTTAGCAGTGATGTGGGTATTCTGGAAAAATTCAACTGGAATTTCTCCCCCCAGAACACATTCCCATGTCCTAAGCAGAGTGTGAATTGATTTCTCACATTTATTTTGATGTTTATTTAGTAAACCTGTTTTGTAACATGTTTACCTCATGTTAATCTTATGTCCCAGTGGTAAAAGGTACTTGAAAACAGATTAGGAAAAGAACACAAATCAAATGTGGTTTAATTTCAGACAAATTTTAAACTTTATGTGGGAGTTTCTATTGGAATAATATTTGTAAAAAAAAATACGATAGTATAAAATATGATTCCTTTACATTGTTTAAATTTAAGAAGAAAACCCCCAGAAGGCACTGAAAAGGGCTGGCATGCTAATTTTACCACACCCTGGCTGTGGTCATACACACTAGACAATCTACTTTCAATCCACTTTTCAACTGGATTTTGCCTGTTCACATCGTAAAAATCCAGTTGGAAAGTGCACTGAAAATGAATCGAAAGTGGAGTATTTAGCGTGTGTGACCAGCTAAAGAGCTGGGCATGATATGCTTATGGACCTGGCTGATGGCTTATATATTTCAACAGAATTTAACCCTTGGCCATGAACGTCAACATGCTACTTCATTGCTTGCATTAATGGTTTGTCCGCATCAGATCGTTGATTATAGTACCAAGTGAGAGAAGCAACATAAATGAGGATTTTAGCCTTGGCTTTGCACAAGCAGGTGAATTCATGACTTGTTTGGATTATTTCTGTTTGGATTATTACATGTATTTGTGATTTTATTCCTTCTGCCCAAATACGTAAAATGTACATGTCCTCTCTCACACAATTCCTAGGGATTAATCAACTGGAAAACATTACAATGTTGAAAATGGCATGCTTGCCTAATTAGGTACTGGCAGTGGCATCCATTCATTGACGAATTTATGAAACAGCCTTTTAAAAGTTCTGTACAAAGTTTTGTAGTACTGTATGTACTATTTCTGGGACTGATGACTCAGTGTTTAAGATACTGAACTGCAGATTGGAAGGTCAGTAGTTCAGCAGTTGGAGACCTGAGTGCCGCTTGACGGAGTGAGCTCCCGTCTCTGGTCCCAGCTCCTGCCAGTCTAGCAGTTCGAAAGCAAGAAATTGCAAGTAGATAAATAGGTACCACTTTGGTGGGAAGGTAACAGCATTTCGTGCACCTTGGCGTCTAGTCATGCTGGCCACATGACCATGGAAACGCCTTCGGACAGCGCTGGCTCTTCGGCTTGGAAACGGTGAGCACTACACCCCTAGAGTTGTATTTGGCTGGCTTTTGAGCAAGGGAAACCTTTACCTTATGTACTATTTTACTAACTATTAAGTGTGTATTATCCACTTTGCTACTAGAGTGCGTTGTGCAACTGTTTTACCACCTGGTTTTTATAGGGGTTTAATATCAGATACACACCTACTTCTGTGGTCCCTTGAGTAGACTTGCCAGCCTGGGGGTGTCATCAGTGTGATGATGTTATGTCACTTCTGGGGAAAACTTGAAAGTGAAGTCATGCTGCTCCAGGAACTGACAGAAACTCTATGGTAAAACCTACAGCAATTTTTAAAATTTATTTTTCTCTGCTGGCGGAGCCCCTAGGGCTTTGTCATGGATTCAAGAGAATACTTGTGGGGCTAAAAAATGGTTAGTGTAATCCCATCATATGCTTTATATGTGGTACTCTGAGAAGGGAAAGTGTGTGGGTAGTGAGTCCTGCCTAAATTTGTGTCTCTTCAGTGGGTCATTCCCTCTCCCCTTGGCCCTGCTGATTTTTCTTCACCAGAAAAGAACACATGATTTTCAAGATGTCCTGAACTTTTAAAAGAGGTAAAACAAATAACACGTGAGATCATGATCTTGCCCTGAGGAACAGCGGGTGGTGTGTCCCGTGACTTTCTACCAACAGGCATTGCCTCTCCTATTGCTGCCAGCTGAGGGTTTTAGAGATAGTGTGGAGGTGTAAAGCATTTTCTGTGAAACGTTACAATGAAGGTTGTGTTTCTAAGAAGTTCATGTTTTGTAGCATAGGAAATTTCCTCTTTTCTGCAAAAGAGAAAGCACCTCTTAATCAATATTCCCTCTCAGCTGAGTTAGTGTGAGTTAGCTCACAGTTTCTTAGCCTCCGGCTCACACTTTTTTTGTCTTAGCTCAGGAAGGCTGGCTCCAGAGCAAACTAATTGATGCAGTAGCCAAATCGCTCGCTCACAACTTTAATGCTGGTAGTTCACAAAGTAGAATCTTTGCTCACAAGACTCCCCAGCTTAGAGGCAGCGTTGCTGTTAATACAGATGATACTTGGCAAATTTTCTCTCCTCCAGACCTACTTTTTTGTTTTGCACTAATAATGCACCTACTGCACAATTCCTGCGCCCCCTCCAGGTTCATGGTCTTTTCAACCTTTTTATTATTTATTTACTTTATTTATGCCTCACTTTTCCATGCCATGGGGGACCCAAAGTGGTTTACATTGGTCTCCTCTTGGAAGGACTAGGATGTGTGGGAACACCCTTCCCTTCCCTTCTGGTAGCAGGAAGTCCAGCTTTCTTGTTCCGGAGGGAAGGAGTTCCCCCGTCTCCCCTCTCTTCCTGCCTATGGAGAAGGACAAAGTTTGAGTCCAGTGACATCTTTAAGCCCAACAAAGTTTATTCAAGGTATAAACTTTTGGGTGCTTGAGAGGAGATAATGGCAGAGTCTCAGTTAATTACTCTCAGTGTTCCACAGTTAAGGATACATCTGCCCATCAGTCTTCAATTTTGACATATTTATTTCCTTCAGTATGTTTTCCCTGGAGTTGAACCCAAACTGGGCTCCAGTTTCTAAACCAGTCGCTAAAGCTCCTTTGGTTCTGGATGGGAACTCCTTAATCCATCATAGAAATTCTGAACAGGGGTGTTCCTTGTTTCTATAGTATACCTCACCATGGTAGACCTCACCAAGATGTATCTTTACATTCCAGGTTGTTTTTCAGATTCACAGTTTGGGTCTGGCATTTTGGGCAATGCCGTTTTTGGTCTGGTGTTGGCTCCCAGATCTGTCACCAAATTGATGGTAACATTAGTGGCTGCTCTTTGGAGGAGTGGCTTCCATTTTTATCTTTACCTGGATGACCTTTGGCTGAGTGGGCCCTCCATAGAGAACGGAGCTGAGGACCTGCAGAGAATGATAATCCTTTGGTGGCATGGGTTCATAATTGACTTTGAGAAGAGCCATTTGTGACACACTCAAGTATTAAGTTACTTGGTGGCAGAGATAGAAGCATCGGAGGGAAAACGTTTCCTTCCACCAGACTAGGCACAGGCAATAACTGTCTTGGCTCAGTGAGTTCCATCTCAGCCTACCTTGAGCTTTATGTTCCTTGGGTCCCCTTGGGCAACATGATCTCTGCCATCAAGATGGTCCTGTGGACAAGAACACCCTTGCGAGATCTACAGTGGCTAATTCTTCCCTGGCAGACGTCAGTATTAGTGAAACGTCACTGAAAAATTCTGGTTTCAAACTCGGTTTCAAACTTGGTGATCATCTTAACTTGGTGGTCCAACCCTTCCAGTCTGTACTTCCTGTACCAGAGCTGGTGGTGACAGTGGATGCTAACTTGGGGGGATGGGGAGCTCACATGGAGTCAACTCATGTACATGGGAATTGGTCCCTTTGGGATCGGTCCAAACCAAGAAATAGGCTATAGTGGAAAACCTTTTCCTTGTCCCTTTATCATTTTTTCTTCAACCATCGAATCCTCATCTGTGGGCATCTGGACCAACAATGTGTCAGCCAAGGCCCATGTGTACACTCAGGGGGGCACCAGCTTGAGAAGCTTTTAGTGTGTTAGCTTCAAGGGTCATGAGGTGGTCAGAACTTCACCTACAAAGCATCACATTCAGGGCTTGGCCAACAGGGAAGCAGGTTGGCTTCCCAGATCGGTCCTGGACCCAAGCAGTTTTCAAATCAATAAATCAATCACACTAGACTGTCTTCTCAGAACAAGAAAATGCTGTTGCAAATAATTGCTACGGCTCACGGATAGCCCGGTGCCTAGTGATGTGGGGAAGCAGTGTGGGTGGACCGATGCGACTCAATATAAAACAGCCTCTTCTGTCCATATGTTCAGACGTAGGGCTCCCTCCCACTCTACTCAAATGTTACAATTTCCTCTCCCTGTTGTGAAAGAAGGGAAATGGGGGTATCTTACTCTTCAAATACATCCTCCTCTGCAGCAGCTGTACAAATGGACCTGTGGTATATGCAGAGGCGTCAGTAATATTCCCCACAATGTATTTGAGCAGCTGAACAAACATGGTTTCTTGTTCTTCCCAAATTCTGTAATGTTGCCCACCAGACTTAGGGGTGTTACCAGATGCGTTGCCCAACTGACATTATACTGGGATATGTCTGTTGCCAGGATCATGCAGAAAAATTCTTCTTTCTCCCTCTCCTCCCTTGCATGGAGACTCTATACACACATAGTAGTGTTTATTTAAGACTAACAACATCAGGCATATAACTAACAGGATGTGTTTTACAGGGTTTATTTGGGGTAGGGGGGAAATTCCAGCATGTTCCTTTTAAAGAAATAACTTGACTTTTTTGCATTTTTTTTTTTTAAAAAGATACTAGATTTTCTTTCTGAAACCAATAATGAAATGACCTTTACGTTTCTGCTCCTCTCTTGGCAAAACAAGCCTGTGTTTCAGTTGTCTCCTTGCTAAGCCTTTGGTGCAGTTTGATCTCACTTCTCCTACGCACCGCCCGTGTGGGAGGCCACAGTTTTTGGAAAGACGGGGATTGTATGCTGAATTAGTTCTTGGAATCTAGACCTTAGGAAGGTCAGAACTGTTGAAGTGGTACTTCCTACGCTGCACCTTCCCAACCAAAATGGGCACATCTGCTTCCCCTTTGAAGGCTGCGCTGTTCCCTTCTGTTTTGTCTAACTGATAAGAGTCTCACAAGGCTTATTTCCAGGATGCATTTGAACAAGATGTTATGCATGTTGTATACATTGGTGACCTCTGCTGGAGAAGGACAGAGCCTTAATAAATGACTTACAGTTTAGATTAATGATAACTTGCCTTTGTAAAGTATGATTGAGAGTTCTTAATTTTGTGGACTAGATTATAGTTTCAGTCATGGCAGCTAGAGAAGGAGGTGGGTCTATACAGAGCTTTGCATTAGCATACGGAGGTAATGATCACTCTGACACGGGAACCATCTTGTACACCTAAGGAATAGGAGGAGTTGTTTGAAAGGGCTAGAAGTGTATTGCGGACATCTCTGGCTGCTTTGCTTCATACAGAATGGAGCCTTCTGTAACTGAACTTACGAAGCTGCCCTGTAGTGATTCAGACCATTGGTCCACCTAGCTCAGTACTCTCTATTGTGGCTTTCCCCCCAACACCTTCTGTTTGAGATCCTTTAACTGGAGAGTCCAAGGACTCAGCCTGGGACTGATCGCATGCAAAGCATGTGCTCTTTCACTGAGGATGATGTAAAATGAACCTCTGATTGCACCTTAACAACTCTAGCAGGGAATAGCACTGGACTAGGCCATCCCTTCAGTGGCCTAAGTCTAAGCCATGCACAAAACAGCTTCAGTGTAATACCTGCAGTCATCAGGGGACTAGTGATGGTTGTGATTATCTTATCTAGAGAAACACTGTAAAAATATTAATTTCTCTGCTTTGTTGGTTTTCCGATTGCTTGACAGAGAATAATTGGGAACAAACGTTACCATACTTCGTAACACTGATAAGCACAAAGGCTTTTGAAATGTGGATCATAAATGGCTTTACAACATACGTTGATCCCTGAGGAATTCAGGGCACCAAGGGGAAGAAGCCCCATAGTGTGTCTGTTGTCTTGCAGATTGAGGGTGATGAAAAATGTCAGGGGTGGATGAGTGTTTAAAAAATTCACTTATAGTTAGTGTATTTATAGGGTTGCCTGCTCCAGATTGGAAAATACCTGGAGATTTTGAGGGTGGAGCCTGAGGAGGCTGGGATTTGAGGAAGGAGAGGGACTTCAGTGGGGTATACTGCCAGAGCCCACCTTCCACAGTAACCATTTTCTCCAGGGAGACTGATCTCTGTCACCTGCAGATCAGCTCTAACCCCAGGATATCTCCAGCCACCACCAGGAGGTTGGCAACTCTATGTAGTGACCTGAAAGGAAGGTGACTTATAAACTGACCCGCCCCTTAGAATACGGGTTATATACAAAAAGTGTTTTTAATTATTGTACATACCTATAACTTGTGCATGAATTTAAGACAACTGCCTCCCCCCCTTTTTGATGGCGCAACAGGAAAAAACAAAGCAAAAGAACAAAACCCAGACCCGCAAGTTTTCTTTTCAGGAAATAGTATATTCTCTAAAAAGAAGCTAACAGCAGTGTTGGTAACCCAAACTGGGGCTTTTTCACCCATAAGATGTTAGTGGCTGCCCACCAGGGCTGCCAGTCATCCCGGTCTGGCAGGGTTTACCCACTTTTTGGGGGGGTTCAACCCGCCACCGGCCAGCTGGCCAACAGGGGAAGCCCCGCCCCGAAGCCCGAACACCCACAGCCACCCCCTCTCCCTTCTCTCTTGAAAGAGGGGAGGGAGAGGGGCGGCTGCCGGCCATGTGCCTAAATTCCAAGCAGCATTGCCACTTGGAGATTGGGCATTCAGGGCCTGCCACCTGGCGGGGATAGGACCCCGCACGCCTGATCTCCAAGCAGCAATGTCACTTGGAGAATGGTTACATGGGGCCCACTGGCTGTGAGGACTTAAAAGGACCCCTTTAAGTGCTTGCAGCTGGCGGGGACCAGACCCCGCACATCCAATCTTCCAGAGCGGGAGCTGTCAACACCTGCCTTGCATTTAAAGGGAAAAGGTGGGGATGTGATGACATCACACAGAGTGACGTCATCACACTGGGGTGGCCATGCCCCCTCCTGGAATGCCTCCTAATCCCCCCATCGGGGAGAAGATTGGACCTGGCAACCCTGCTGCCCACAGCTGTACCTTCTATGGTCTGCTGCAGACAGGTGTCTCTTTGCGAATTTGTGTGGTTCAGAGAGCGCTGAGGCCTGCTGTCTGGGATTGGGAGATTATTTACCTCTCAGGGATGTTGGAAGGATGATAACATGAGAGAACCTGCATGGTACATTTCCCTCCACTTTATGGCAGGATACAAACATGATGATTGTTTCATACCAACCATGATGGCTCCCTCGTGATATATAGAGATGGTGAGGCAAACACACAACCTACCTCACAAAACAGATGCTCAGTCTGCACTGTGTTAACCATCCCTCCATGGACCGGCTTCCATTAACAAATAAAAAGTTGAAACTGTAGGAATTTGGCATAATTGTTGATATTCCTGTTTGTTTTGTAAGATTCTTTAATGGGTAGTGGATGGAATAGCAAAATTCAAATAACTCTATAACTATTATGATGCCATTACAAGCCACAGAAACCCTACCTATATCTGCCTTAATGTATTTATTCTATACTCTTTAACACTGCTGTTTTGCTAAAATTGACTTCTGGAACAACTGGTAAGATTTAAAAAATATTCAAATGTTCCATTAGGGCAGGATTCTCACTTGAGTTGGATCTAGGCATGGTGGAAAGACGGCTTGCTTATCTTTCCAGTGGCGGTCTCATTAATAAAAGTTGGGAGCAATGTGAAGGGCCAGTTTGGTGTAGTGGTTAAGTGCACGGACTCTAATCTGGGAGAACCGGGTTTGATTCCCCACTCCCCCACTTGCACCTGCTGGATGACCTTGGGCAAGCCATAGTTCTGGCACAGCTGTTCTTGAAAAAGAGCAGTTTCTGTCAAGAGCTCTCTCAGCCCCACCTACCTCACAGGGTGTCTGTTGTGAGGAAGGGAAGGGAAAGGAGTTAGTAAGCTGCTCTGAGACTCCCTTGGGTAGTGAAGCATGGGGTATAAATTCAATCTCTTCATCTCTTCTTCTTTTCTCTGTCTATCAATAAATACCAGGAGATTCTGCTAGAAGTTGGCATTTTATAGCACTTCACATTGTTCAAAGTGCTTCTTGTTTATTATCACAATAACCCTTATAATCACCTCGCAAGGTAACCCAGTTTAATTCTCCATATTGCAAATGGTGGAGGGGGGGTGGTAACTGAAGCTGATTAGTGGATCCGTGTTTATCATTATCAAGGACTTTAAAGACAGATTAAAAATGGTTGCAGACAAACTTTATACATTCCCTTATCGCTTTTGCAAGGGTAGACATTGCAGTGGAATGGAAAACAATCACTGGCTTTTGTGTTGAACCCTGTCTCAAGACTGTGTGGGATGAAGCTCTGATGGAGAATTAAATTGTCCTATGAAAGGTTACAGTCTGAAAAATCCATTAGAAAATGGTCAACATTCTCCTTCTACATTAATGAAACTCCCAATATCATGAGTCTTATTTCAAAAGTGAATGCTTTGGGGGCAGATAGTGTCACTAGTTAATTGGAAATGTCGAGTGCTTTGAATTTCCCCCCTCTGATTTTAAAATTTACATTAGGGCTATACGCTTAGTGCATTTTGGACGACTTACTGAGCTGTATGCTGATATTCTTAGTTGATTGTGTGAAACTTTGGTAGAAAACCATTTTGCATTTTTTTTTCTTTTGTGTTTGTGCTGAATTTTTATCTTTGTGCTATCTAGAAAACAATAAAAATATTTTTTAAAAAGAATTCAGAGCAACGTTTTCTTCATGAGTGTGTGGCCGAGATTCAGACTAGTGACCTCCGGGATCACAAATTCATTCACTCAGCCATGATGCTAAATTCATTCGCCGAGGCCCTGGCGCTCATCCATCTTACTTCTGAAATGTGAGGGCCTGTGGAACAGGGCCTTTGAGGACGATCATGATAACTGGTGAGCAGGTTTACATGACAGGAGCCGGCTTTTCAAGTACTTTGGTCTCAAATCGTGGACGTATTCACGGTGATAATTTGAATTGTGCCTGGAGGCAAACTGGCAGCCGGTAAAGATCTTCAAAACTGGAGAGATGTAGTCACTCACACCTGCCTGCAATCGTGCCATTGCATTCTGAACCATTTGAAGCTTTCAGCCAGTGTTCGAAAGCAGCCCTGTGTATAGCACATTGTAGCAATCCAACTTGTATATAATCAGGCCAAATATGTAAAACCTGAGGGGCTGCACAGGTTTGTTGGAGGTTAGAGGTTACTGGCGGCTGCTCTGGGAGTGGTCTGTGACCTCCCTTCCTGATGCGATGTCTTACGAGGGCATCCGGATATATGGATCCTACTGAACATGTTTTTAAAATGAGTTAAATGTAACAAATTGGGCCTTTAAAAAAATAGTCAGACAAGGTGATGATCTTTGCTTCTTGTGCTCTACGTAATCCAGCAGAAGAGCGTTTCTATATTGCATTGGGTGTAGTCTCTTCCGATTCAGGATCTTCTGATTCAGGGGTTTAGCTACAACCACCAAAAGCATTTCTAAATGAAGGAAGCGGTGTCATTCCCACCCCCCTCAGGCTCCAGAGAGAGGTCTTGTTTTCTGTGGGAATAGCTGTATGGTTCATTAGGGGTGAGGGAAAGATATGCTGTGTAGGGAGTTCGCTCTTAAGAGGACAAGACTGAGGAGGTGTTAGGCGGTAATCTAGACCATTGAGGGCTAAAAAGTCAGCCTGATCTTTGGGGTGACTGTTCCCCCTTCCAGAAGAAGAGGAAGAGTAGGTTTTTATACCCTGCTTTTTTCTACCGTAGGGGATCTCAAAATGGCTTACAGTCACTTTCCCTTCTCCCCACAACAGGCAGCTTATGAGGGAGGTGGGCTGAGAGAGTTCTGAGAGAATTGTTACCGGCCCAAGGTAACCCAGCAGGCTTCCCACGGAGGAGCAAGGAATCAATCCTGGTTCTCCAGATTAGAGACCACCACTCCTAACCATTACACTACGCTGGCCAGGTTGGCAGATGGGGGTGCACCAACTGTGGTACACCAACTGTGTGCTTTCTCTAAGAAGCAGGAGTTGGTCACTGTGATCTATGCCTTTGCATCCAGAGCAGAGTAATGTAACGTTGTGTGCGTTGGTCTGTGTTTGAAATGTGTCTGGAAGCTCCAGATGAGGGAGAAAGCAGCAGCAAGGAGGTTGTGGACTGATCTGAGCTATAGTAAGCATGGTCTGTCAGTCCTCGCAGAGCCTTCTTGCTCTCCGAGTTCATTTCTGGGCACAGATCAGATTGCTGGTTCTTATTCCAAATAGCCTGGGACCAGGGTACCAGATGGGTTGTTTTCTCCTGTACAAACCTATCCACTAAATATGGATGGCATCAGAGGCCCTTCTCTGCATGCGACCACCTACTGGTCAGTGGTGACTCAAGACAGGGCCTTTTCAGTGGTGGTGCCTCAGTTATGGAATGCTGCCTCCACAGTTATTTATCTGGCACCTTGTATGAGTTGTTATCTGTTAAGTCTTATTTATTTATTTACTTTCTTTCTTTCTTACTTACTTATTTACAACCCATGTTTCTCCCAAATGGGGATCTGAGGCCACTGTGAGGTAGGTTAGGCTGAGTGTGACTGGCCCAAGGTCACCCAGTAAGCTTCCATATTTTGTGGCCTAGGAACCACATATCTACTGGACCACCTCTCCTGATGTGCTCCTCTAAGGCTGATCTGCACAGCTGACCATTGCAAAATATCTCATCTTGCCATCAAATCAGATCTGTGTTGGCTAGAAATTGAACTGTTTTCCCCCTGTGGTGGTTCATGCCTGGTGGAGCAGTCAACCTGAGCTGCCAGGAAGACTCCGACCTTATTGATTTTTTTCCCTGGAAGCAATAGAAGGCTGAAATATTCAACATGTATTGTGCTGATGAGCTGTATAGAACGTTCAGCCCAGGGGACTTATAGTTTTTTATCTGATGTGGATATCTTATGCTATTAATCTGTTTCCATTGTAAACTTGCTCGACTCTTTTGTTAGAGAAAGCAGGTTTAAATAACAATAAATAAGTGTAGCCTTTTAAGTCTAAGACATCAGGTGAAGGTCTTTAAAAAAATTTTTTTTTGCCCAGGCATTGTCTTAATTGCTGTAGTGCTGCTAATATTTTTCCTCCCTCCTCTTTGGATAGTTTCTGACAGCTGCTGAGGTTGTTTTATTGGAGGTTTGTTTTGAATGCTGCTAAATAGTTCTCATTTATTTATTCAGCCTTCTGTTGCTTTAAGTGGTTTCTATAATGGTTTCTACAATGCTGCTGTTTGACTTTAACTTACTGACTTTAATTTATTGTGGTGTACTCATTCTTTTAGCGGTTTAAATTTTTTTTTATCCCTGTTTGCTGTAAGCCACTTTGAGGGAAAACGGGGCGGGGGGAGTATCTAATAAATAGCTTAAACAAATGCCCCCAAATAATGATGGGAAGTGGTTCAGTATTTTGCACCATTCTAGCTATTCCAGTTCCTGGGATCAAAGATCACTGCAGATGGTGACTGCAGCCATGAAATTAAAAGACGCCTGCTCCTTGGGAGGAAAGCGATGTCAAACCTAGACAGTATAATAAGAAGTAGAGACATCACCTTGCCAACAAAACTCTGGTATTCCCAGTAGTACAAAGCAATGGTATTCCCAGTAGTAATGTATGGCTGTGAGAGTTGGACTATAAGGAAGGCCGAGTGCCGAAGAATAGATTCTTTTGAATTGTGGTGCTGGAGAAGACTCTTGAGAGTCCCTTGGACTGCAAGGAGACTAGATCAGTCAATCCTAAAAGAAATCAACCTGACTGTTCCCTGGAAGGCCAGATCCTGAAGCTGAAGCTCAAATACTTTGGCCACCAGTTGAGAAGGGAGCACTCACTGGAGAACACCCTGATGCTGGGAATGATTGAAAGTAAAAGAAGAAGGGGACGGCAAAGGATGGGATGGTTAGATAGTGTTATCGATACAACAAACATTAAATTAAGGTTGTGGTGACATGGCCAAGATAAAGCGCACGGGGGCGGGGAAGCGAGGCTGTTTTCTCCGGAGGAAATTGACCCACATTTGTGCGATCACACAGAGTTTTGTAGATGCGGGCACAGTCTGCCACTGCATGATCAGATGGATCCGTGGGTGAGTCGGGGAGGGGGGAGGATTTGCTGTTGTTTTCCGATTTGCTTAAATGGGGGATCGATGAATCGCATCTCTGCCCTGAGGGCTTCCTATGACAGTGTGTGATGATGCGCATAATGAGAAGGGGGGGGAAAAAACAACAGCATGGCATCGGGATAGCTTGATCAGACTATCCCGACGCCATGGGAGCGCGGTGGTGTGATCAGATGCAGGAAAGTCCATCTGTGGCTCGTAGCAACCCATTTGCTACTGGCCTTTCTGAGGTGTTTTTTTTTTATTCCGCGCGTGCAGCAGAGCCAAACGGGTTGCTGAAGGCTGTGGGGCGCTTGCCAGAAGTCGGCGTCTGATTGCGCTCCTTTAATCCGCTTGGCATTCGTGCCTATGTTGGGGTGGATTGTGCATGTGATTGCAGCCTAAGCAAACTCTGTAGCACAACAGAAGACAGGAGGGCCTGGCATGATATGGTCCATGGGGTCGCGAAGAGTCTGACTCGACTGTGCGACTGAACAACACCACCACCACCACCACCACCACCACCACCACCACCACCAACACCACCACCACCACCACCAACACCACCACCACCACCAACACCACCACCAACACCACCACCACCTTCCAGATCCCCTCACTGAATGATGAGCTCTCATTTTAAAAGAGTAAATCTCTAGCCCTGGAGATATAAAGAAAATGTGCACGCTGGAGTAGCAAGTGTTTCCTGGCTTTTAGTGTTCTGGTCCATGAGTTCAGAAATTATCAACAAGCACTTAGTAAAAATGTATTATTTAGTTGTATTCAAATTACATAATACATAATTTAGGGGAAACAGAACAAAGTTTGAGTCCAGTGGCACCTTTAAGACCAACAAAGTTTAATTCTGATTATAAGCTTCCGTACACACTTTTCCAGATGCGCATGAAAGGTTATACCTCCAGTATCATCTGTGAAGTCTGCCTTTTGGCTTATTTTATACCAGCGGTGTCCTGTAGAAATATACATGTGCTCATACAAAGGCACACATCAAGGTAGTAGTTGTGTCAAAGGGTTCAGCAGATGTATCAATACTGACCTCCCCTGCCTTCCTGGGCACTCTGTAGACTACACACCAAACTGGTGTCGCCTTCTGCCACAATCATGACGTGATCCCTGTGACCGTCCTGTGGCTGCCTGAGTAGGTTTTGTGGAACGAATCACATAAGTAGGTGATAAGAAAGCCTTCTTGAAGGCTATGTCGTGGGAGTAAAAAGAAGGTATTTTGGTGGTAGAGTTGCCATCTTGTTGCCTAGCTTTGCTTCTGGGACCTTGAGGGAAATTGACAAGGAGAAATTAAGTAGGGGGTCTCCAGTCTTTTTAAGGGAGGAAAAAGCCCTTCATTGACGCGATTTCTGAGCATCAGGCTGTTGCTGAAACAGCAGAGGCAGTGCAAGTAAAAAAGTTAACCACAGCTGGTGGGTCCCTTTAGCTGGCTTCCCCTACCACCTTGTAACAAATGTTGATCTTGATCCCTTGTATAAGGCTTAGTGATTGTAATAACTGTTTGATGGATGTGAGAATATAGCCTCTTCTTAAACAGCACAAAGGAACCTTTATGGACCTCCTGAGGGCACCTGGTGTTTTTGGCCATTGTGTGACACAGAGTGTTGGATTGGATGGGCCACTGGCCTGATCCAACATTGGCTTCTCTTATGTTCTTATGTTTAAGCTAGTGAAGTCTTGCATCCTCCTATTTTTTTTAAAAAAAGAATGTTTAATGTTGTTACTGGATCTGTGTTACAGATGGAGAACCAGAAGCACAGAGTATCTAACCTTGAGCAAAGCAACTCACTAGCCCAGCTGGAAGCAGAAACCAGAAGCCCTGCGGCTCTTAGACATCACTGTGTTGTGTAGCCTGCGAGGAGGGGTAAGTTGAGTGTGTGTATGCAGCGCTTGACATGGAAACATGCTTCCTGGCCAAGAGAACTGGATGGTGCCATCTGGACTGTTTTGCTCCATGTATTCTGGTTGCGTCTGGATGGTGTCTTTTAGGGAGTCAGCAGGAAAACAGACTGAAACAGAAGAGATAAAATTTTTTATGATTCCTCTAGGCATAGGATTTGGTAGGAGTGGATGGGGTTTGGGACTGGGATGCTGTCGGCTTCTGTGGTACCTGAAGAAGCAGCTCTTTATTGATCACCCAGCACTCATTCAGTAGCTCATTCTGATTCATGTTTACCTGCTGTAGTCGACATCCATATTCCTCACTTGGTATACTTATTAAGGGGTCAGCTCTCTCCAGGCATAATCACACTCAAGGTCATGCAATAAAGTTTGTTTCCCTTTACATTCCTCCCGAACCAGCATAAAAAGGAAGGATTAAATGTCTGTCTGTCTGTCTGTCTGTCTGTCTCCAGGATTAAGAAGACAGGTAGGCAGGTAGATATAGATATATAGGCAAGAAGGTGGCAGCGATTTCTTTAGTCAGCCTGGTGGCCAGGAGAAGATCAGATGTCATTCCTGATCGTGAGATGCCACCATACTGGAAGCTCTGGCCTGCCTCTCTGGCAGCCAGTTTGGTGTAGTGGTTAGGAGCGCGGACTCTAATCTGGGAGAACCGGGTTTGATTCCCCACTCCTCCACATGCAGCTGCTGGTGGGACCTTGGGTCAGTCATAAGTTCTTTCAGAGCTGTTCTCTCAAGGGCAGTTCTCGGGAGAGCTCTTTCAGCCCCACCTACCTCACAGGGTGTCTGCTGTGGGAAAGAGAAAGGAGATTGTAAGCCGCTCTGAGACTCCTTTGGGTAGATAAGGGTGGGGTATAAATCCAATCTCCTCCTCCTCCTCCTTATCTTCCTCCTCCTCCTCCTTATCAGTCTTGCCTGCTGCTTAAGAAAGAAGCAACCGGGAGCAAAGTTCTTAACCAACAAGGAGGAGATGCACAGGTTATAATCCAGGATTAAACTATAAACTCGGGCTCTAGTTAAGATCTAAATCTAGAGGCCTTCAACCACCTGTCTCCCCCTCGCGTGGGTGTTTGTTCTTATGGCTAATTCATTGTCAGTGCGAGTTAGTGGGTTCCCCCAGAGGGATGCTTCTGTCAGATGCTGCTTGGCTAAGTCCATATTGTCCTGGTCTGTTGGGAGCCTGGGGTGTTCTTCTACCATGTCTGTAATTTTGAGAGGTTTTTTTTTTAAAAAATACAGAGAACGCTTCCCTGGCATATGGTATTTGACAGTGGTTTTACTTTGCTTTGTTGTCTGCTAACGTTGATTTTCTTGCAGTTTTGTGGATTTATTTTTTGGGCAGCAGGATGAGAATGGGCCGTGCAGGCCACATGTTGAAGAAGAGGGCCCAGAGTGCTACGATTATTGTGTTAAAATGATTGTGATGGTATCTGCTCTCAGGATTAGTTGTAACTGATGGGCATCAGCAGGGTTCATTTCGTAGAAAAAGAGGTGCAGGAGCTCATTAGCATAACTCATTAGCATAACTTATTTGCATATGCTACACCGCCTGACATCACCGGAAGTATGCCAGAAGGCAAGAAAGAAAGAAGAGGGAAGGAAGGAAGGAAGGAAGAGGGGACAGTTACTAATCCAAGCCTCAGAAATACCACTGTTCTGGGAGGATAGCTTCAGTGGTGGCTGAAGCCTTCAGAAGGCTGGTCGGAGGAACAAGGACCTTTCCAGGGGAAGGGGTCATTTTCCTGCAGCCATGACACAAGCAGGCATTCCCCCACTGGGAGTGGGGGGGCTGGCACCAACTCCCGGAGCTGAGCTCCCCCGAGCTCCTGCTCGAAATGACCCCTGGGCATCAGTGTTTGGTCACACCATAGTGTCTGATACATTCCAAGCTGTACAGGAAGCCAGTGTGTCCCATTAAGAAGAAGAAGAAGAGATTGGATTTATACCCCGCCCTCCACTCCCCAAGGGAGTCTCAGAGCGGCTTACAAACTCCTTTTCCCTTCCTCTCCTCACAACAGACACCCTGTGAGGTAGGTGGGGCTGAGAGAGCTCTTTCCCAAGCTGTCCTTGAGGGTACAGAGCTATGGCTTGCCCAAGGTCATCCAGCCAGGTGCAAGTGGAGGAGTGGAGAATCAAACCCGGTTCTCCCAGATTAGAGTCCGCGCACTTAACCACTACACCAAACTGGCTCTCATTAACCCTATGGGTATAATGGCTGTGTGTGAACTTAAACTTTCTTCTTTCAGGGCATTCTTTTTTCTGAAGGCTGATCCACTTCTTGTAAGTCTTGGCTGCTTACTTCCTGTGCCCTTTCTAGCAGTTTTGCCTGTATCACCATGCCTTCTGAACAGGGTTTTTGGGTTGAGTTAGAAATGATAACAATGCACGACACTTACCTAATCCACATTGGGTTGGGTGTTTGTAGAATGAGTCAAACAGGTTTAGGAGTTTCCTATCCTAATATCTTTTGGAAGGCTGACTGTGTGCATATGTGAAAGGAAGGGAGAGAGATTTGCTACAAAAACATAACAGCCTTTTGAACTGTAGGCTCTAAAAAAAAGTTGTAGAGGCTCCAAAATTCTTGTGAGCTACTGGCCATTGTGCCTGGAGTGGGGGGTGGGAGAAGGAGACCACAAACACACCATCCTGAGAAGAATCAGGCCACAACTTTATTGATTACAGATTCCTCAGGTCTTGGCACAGCATAGGCTGGGAACAATGGGTGCGATTAACAGCCTAACTGCTTTCAGCACCTTCCGCAATTTGTTGGGTTAACCAAGGGCAGAGGGCTAGTATTAGGGCTGGAAGTGGCGGAAACTGCTATTCCTAGCCATCACTGATGGAGCAGAGGTCCATCAGTGGCTATTAGCCACAAGATATAGATAGGATCTCTCGGTCTGGGGCAGGTGATGCTCTGTTATTCTTGGTTCTTGGGGGGGGGGAACAGTCAGAGGGCTTCTAGTGTCCTGGCCACACTGGTGGACCTCCTGATGGCACCTGGTGTTTTTGGCCACTGTGTGACAGAGCGTTGGACTGAATGGGCCATTGTCCTGATCCAACATTGCCTTCTCTTATGTTCTTATGTTCACCATTCTCCTGGAGGAATGGCCACCCTTGAGGTCTTGTGGGTTAGCTGTCTTGTGCCCCACCCTGCAGAGCTACTTAAAGGGACTTACCTTTGGTTGTGCAGGGACCCTGACCTGCACAACCGGCACCTGAAATACCAACTGCCAGTCGTGACCATTAAGCTCTTTACAGTCAAGAACACACAGGATATATTCACGTTCTTTGCTAAGGGAAAAGCAAAATCAAGCCCCCGGGTAAAATTCCTTTCCAGCCCTGTTAACCAGCGACCCCCTGCAGGCAGAGCAGAAGATGAATAGCACACTGAACATAAATTCTGAAAGCGTAATGTGGCAGGGTGGTTCTTTGCTGAGAGAGAGTGTTCCAGAACAGGGCTGGAAGCGGTGGAAACCGCTGTTCCTAGCCATCAACCCCACTTCTCTGTGAGGAAGGATTTGCTCCCAGCACATGGCTTTATTTGGTGCATATTGAGAGAGCAGCCACGCTGTGAGTCTTGAAATGATTCCTCCTTACTTCGGCTCATCGATGTCCCCAGGGGAAGAAGGGGGGGCTAGAGGAAGGAGCAGTAGACTCAGCTTAGTGCATTTCAGAGGAGGATAGTAATTTCAGCGCTAGTGAATTTCAGTTTTTCTCTCTTTCTTTTTCTTAGAACTTGCTTTGCTGAACACCCAGGGCACATAGCTGTAGATTTTTGCTGAGAGTTCCAGAATGGTACACTGCCCTCAGGCAGGTCCTTTGCAATCCAAGCTGCGCACCAGGGTCAGCTTCGGGTCCCTCTTTCCTCCTCGTTGGAGGCAGCCTGAAGGAAGCCTCTTGGTTGCTACCTGGCTACCAGCAAAGCAGGGCCCATCCCTCCAGAGTCATCCATGCTCCCCCCTCCCCCCAGGCACAAATGGTCCCCCTCACCAAATGCCTGGGAGCCTCTCACAGAAGACAAATAACATGTTTTCATACTAGAAAATATAGCATTGCAACCAGAGATAAATTTCTCTTGAGGGAAATTAAGTCAACTGACTTTGATTTCCAAGTGCCAAAAATAAACTGGAAAAGGGGAAGGAGTTGGGGGTAGCAGGAAAGTAGGGTGATGGCCAGTGCTCCCTCTAAACTGTGAAGTCTTGTGAGCAAAGATTCCACTTTGTGAGCTACTGGCATTAAAGTTGTGAGCGAGCAATTTGGCTGCTGCATAAGTTAGTTTGCTCTGGAGCCATCCTTCCTGAGCTAAGACAAAAATGTGTGAGTCGGAGGCTAAAAAAGCTATGAGTTAGCTCACACTAACTCAGCTTAGAGGGAACACTGGAGATGGCCGTAGGAGTTGGGTGGGGGCCCTGTGGAAATTCAGGGAGGTGTTTCCAAAACCTCAGCTGTGGTCAGACTCATTTTGCAGCAGCAGTTTTCAGCTGCCACCAAACACTTCCTCGCTCCGGAACCGTGAGAGCCAAAAGAATGGCAGAAGTTTAGATGCCCTGATAAAGTCACCAGTTTCCTTCCTCCAGAGCCAGGTAAAGCTGCGACTGGTACGATCGCAGCCATATAGAGTTATAGATCCTTATCTAGACAGCAACATTCCTGCTTCCTGTACAAAGAAGTCATTTATCCAGTGGCTGTAGCTAGCTGCACAATGAAACCATAGTAAACAATCGTTATCGAAGAACAGACTTGGGAAAGAAAATGTTTTGTGGGCATACACAATGACTGCTGGGCATTCTTGCGCATTTCTGAAGCACAGTGAGGCCAGCACATGTGCCTTTTCAGTGTATGAGGATACAGGGTTTCTCAGAGTCATGCTCTTGATGTGCACATGATACATGAACTTTCTACATGTCCAATTTTCCAGTTAACCCCTGAACAGCTGAGTCTGGTCACATAACCTGAGAGCAGTATATTGGAGGAGGAGGAAGGAAGGAAGGAGGAAGAGTAGAGTTGCTTTTCTCTTTCACAATGTGGCTCAGACTATCCAAAGGCTGAAACTGATATCGTCCCTTTGAGGGAAGATGCATATGCTGTCTTGACATTTAGAGCCCTTCCTTCAAGTATGCTGTCTGTCAGTGTGGGGAGAGGAAGCGCAGTGTCACTTGCATTTCCTCTCCCCCAGAACAGGAAGCTGAGTTCATATGAAGGACTCTGTGCTCAGAGGCAGTCCCTGATGATGCCAGCCAATATTTTCACAAAGGATGTATATGGATTTTGCCCTGATCCTGAACAGGATTGTATTAAAGCAACACTCAGCTCTTCATTTTTTAAAAACGACTCTGCTAACCTGTGTGCTTTGCCCCCTTTTACTCTGCAGAATAATGGGATTGTAGAGCCTCGTCCTGTGGAGTTGCTGCTGACTCAGCTCGGGGCAACAGGGGAGGACTGTGAGTAACTCGTCTTCTTACATGGCATTATGAAATTCCCCAAGTACTTGAAGGGCTGTCATATAGAGGATGGTGTGGAGTTGTTTTCTGTTGCCCCAGAAGGTCGGACCAGAACCAATGGGTTGAAATTTATTCAGAAGAGTTTTTGGCTTAAAGGTTAGGAAGAACTTCCTGACAGAGCGGTTTCTCAGTGGAACAGGCTTCCTCGGGAGGTGGTGGGCTCTCCTCCTTTGGAGGTTTTCAAACAGAGGCTAGATGGTCATTTGACAGCAGTGCGGATTCTGTGAACTTAGGCAGATCATGAGAGGGAGGGCAGGAAGGGCGGCCTCAGTGCTTAGTTCTTGTGGCCACTTTGGGTCAGGAAGCAATTTTTCTCCAGGGCAGTTTGGCCAGGGATCCTGGATGTTTTTTGTCATCTTCTGGGCATGCAACAGGGGTCACTGTGGGTGTGGAGGGGGAAGTATTTGTGAATTTCCTGCATTGTGCGGGGGGTTGGACTAGATGACCCTGGACCTCCCTTCCAACTCTGTGATTCTATGATTCAATGCTAGGGAGCATGTGGAGGTGTGCAAGGGCCAATGAAATGGATCTTGGGTGCAATGTGACCCCCCCCTTCTTTACATCTGATTTCTCTCATTTTCACTTGGCCCATGTGATCTGAGAGCAGCTTGGAGCCCACCTCTATGCCATTGAGTTTGGTGTACTAGGATATTGTGAAAAGCATCTTACCATTGTGGATATACAATGAGCTCTAGATCTGGATGGGAATAGGTTGGGATCATTACACTAATGTTTAGCTATCTCCTTCTGAGGTGGGTGTCATCATGGAAGCTCTTTCCTGGGCTCTGAAGGATTCTGTGGCAACTTTTTTGGTGTTGAGTTTTGAGAAACTTATTAAATAGTTTTCTCTGTCCCTAGAAGGAAAGAATCTTCTCTGCTGAAAGCAAGCCTGTTCCTCACTCCCTTTCCAAACTCCAGGCTTGCTGGAACCAATTGGGACCCTATTTGGAATTAGCATTTGTTGGGATGCCTTCATCAACCAACCCACCTCCATATGATCTGTATAAAGCCTATTTTATAATCTGGCTTGTTTCATGTATGGCTAATGTGGTGGATAGCCCAGTACAGCCCACAGTAGCCAATAGCTTTGGCTGGTCTTGAACGTTACCACCAGGGCTCATTTCGTAGCAGGAGCTCCTTTGCATATTAGGCCACACACCCCTAATGTAGCCAATCCTCCAAGAGCTTACAGAGCTCTTCTTACAGGAGAATTTATACTGGGAACTTGATGCTTCCGCATGTCCGTGCACAAGACTTCAAGGAGTGTGAAGGGGGAATAGTCCTCCGTAAGAGGCTTGCTTCAAAGGATCCCTCAAGCTCACAGTTATGGTGAACTGAGCCTTTAGATAAAGAGTTGTCTCTCCCCTACCCAGCACTACATCCTCTGTGTGTGCCACCATAGCCCTGACTTTTCTTCAAGAGGTCTGGAGGGATTCACCAGCATTTGAGACCTTACAACAGTGAAACTCACTCAGTGGATCAGGAGACACATGTGGCTCTTCTGAGCACTGGTCCCTTGGGGTGGAGCCGGAGACAGTGGATCAGGAGACACATGTGGCTCTTCTGAGCACTGGTCCCTTGGGGTGGAGCCGGAGTGATGTTGCAGTGCATTATGGCATGATGTCACTTCTGGTTCGGTACCTGGAAATGACACCACAATGATGCACTAGAAGTTTTTAAAAAATCTCTACGGTAAAAACTCCGCTTTCCCCCTTTATTTTTGCTCTCATTGCTCTACTGAGCAGCAGTGGGAGCCTTGAACATAAGAAAAGCCCTGCTGGATCAGACCAGTGGTCCATCTTGTCCAGCATCCTGTCTCACACAGTGGCCAACTAGTTCCTTTGGACGGCCAACAACAGGGCATAGAGGCCAAGGCTTTCCCGTGATGTTGCTTCCTGGCTCTGGGATTCAGAGGATTAGTGCCTCTGAACATGGAGATCCCCCTCAGTCACCATGGCTAGTAGCCATTGATAGATTTATCCTCTGTGAATCTATCTAAACCCCCTTTAAAGCTGTGTATCCCTATGGGGTAACCTGTGGCTACCCTATCCCCAATATGGGACCTGCCCCATGTTTCAGGAAAGTGAGCAAGGCCCTTGTCCAGTGGGGCTTGTTTCTGTTCTACATCTTGAAACAGCCACTGCCAGAAGAACTGATAAGCTGCAAGCCTCCAGATGTTCTCATGCCAGGGGTTGGATGTAAATATGGCTCTTTAGATTCAGGGCAATTGCGAATGTGGCTGTCTGTGAGCTGTGGACTGAATACCAATGCTTTAGAATCTGCTTCTCCATCTTCAGCAGAAAGACCTGTCTATCTGTGGTATAGCCAATTCCCAGCTATCTCACAGTGTGTTTGAAAATACGCTTGCAAAAAGATTAGCTGCTAAATCTATGGAAACTGACTGATTTAGTATATTGCCATTTTATTTAATCTCTTAGTCATTGCATAACTATTTTAACTGTTGAAAAAAATTGCATTTATGTAGTCCTTTCAAATGTTTGAATGTCCTTGCATTCACTGTCTTGTTGTTCTCCTTAAAACAACCCTGTAAAGTAGGTCAGTAGTACTGACTCTGTATTGCAAATCAAAGTGAGGCTGTGAGAGAGCAAGGCTTGCTCATGGCAGAGGTGAAATTTGAACCAGGGACTTCTTGATCCACAGCTCATGCACTAATTTCCCAGCATTAAATCCTGTTCTGCTCATACTTAAACTTTTAGAAACGATGCCATTAGATTTACTTTGGAAGTAATTTTAAAAACATGCATTAAAGTGCATTTGTTCAATTTCAGTATTTATTTAAGAGACACCAATAAATAACAAACTGCAAATGGCATTTCAGGTTGTAAATAACTTCTAACGCTTAAAGCGTGTAACCCAAAGGAAATTAAGCACGCTCAAGGTCCAGTGAACACAGCGTGTCTTCAGGGCAAGTTTAGGCTGTAGGTTAGTCCAATGTTCATCTTGCCCAAACTTAATCTTGAAATTTTTAGATGCAGCCTTGACTTTGGCTTCTTGCTTCTTCCTGTATGTGTATACCTGATTGTACTTGTACACAAAACATGTATAGTGTGTGTGCTCATTTTTGACAGATGCATATTCTCTTACTCCCAGATTTAAGATTAAATAATTTTGATCATCATGTATTCCAGTACTTTGAGAATGCAGATTGAAAATATTATGTAAGAGTAATATAACCATTGATCTGAATGGTGGTGGTTCTCTAAGGTTTCAGAAAGGCCTGAGATACCACCAGGGGATGAACCTGGGACACCAGAACGTGTTCTGCCACTGAACTTCCCCAAAGGGCACTGATGGCAGAGAAGACCATAATTCTCTCACATGAACAACCTGAACCTTGAAACCTGAACTATGCCATTAAGAGCCTGACAGTCTTCTACTTGAGCTCCCATGTCTTGAACTTTTTCCTTGCAATAGGAATTCTTCCTCTATCAAGAGGGGTGGAAATGCTTGGCACAATAGGATTTATCTGCTGTCCTTGCCTTTAGTTTGCTGTGGTTGTCTCTTTTCCTGGGCCTTTCCCCCACTTGTTCCCAGTCATCGTTATCATCGACTGATGCAGATAAAACACTTCATGTCCTGTTTGTTATCCTGATTTTTTTTACGTGCATCCAGCAGCCTGCTGTGGAAGGTATAGCACAGTGGGTCTCATGCAGCATGGCAGGTCTTGCACAATACAAGAAGCGGCCTTTTTCTTGCTGAAGTTCTGGGGAGGTTGGCATGTCCAGGGCTACTACCAAATCCTTTTGGACACCTGTTGAGGCACATGGCCTTAGGCACACTGCTGACCAGGGATGCTCGGTCCATTTGTTCCCACCAAGAAATAGGAGATCACTCCAAAAGCTCTTGTGATATTACAGGGGCTTCTGGGTTGATTTCCTGTTTCCTGACGGGAGGGCAGAAGCAGAATTTGACTCTTCTGCATTCCTTTCAGCCTCCTTATTACCAGTAGGGCTAAAAGGCGTACAAAAAGGATTGGGTCTCTACTCTCTACTCCTTCAAAGAAAACGGGAGGCTGCCATAGAAGCCACTGTGACAATCTCCCCACTTTCTGGTCATTCTGGATTCAAGGTCAAGGGAGGTTGCCACGGTGAGGAGGGTGTGCGTGTGTTTGTGAGGGAGAGCTGTTGGCCCAGAAGAGAACAGGGTGGGTGGTGACATGGAATGCAGAGTTTAGATGGACTCCCGCTCTTTTCTACTGCCACAGACGGACTAACGCGGCTACCCATCTTGATGTTTAACTGTACTTGTCAGCAATAGTTTTCAAATAGAATTTGGCTTTCCCCTCTTATATTTTGAAACAGAAAATTGGTCTTGGCATGGTTATGGAGTGGATATCATTGCTCTGAATTGGCGTCTTTCTTGGCTTTTTTTGGCCAGCTGCTGTATTCTTGGCTTATTGAGGATGCTCTGAGATACCATCTACTGTAAAGTCTACCCATGGGAAAAGGCTGGTGCTCTCCTCAATAGCTGTTAACTGGTATCTGCTCATCTCTTTAAAATCCATTTAACTTAGACTTTGGCAACTAAAATGAAAAACCACTTCACAGCGAACAGCAAAAAGGTCCATACTGTTGAAGGAAAAACCCCATCATTATCTTGTCTGGCTGGAGATAGGCAAGGAAAGGGAATGAAATGACTGCTCTAGGATTTGGAATCGTAACAGTACACGAAGGTTTTAAGTGGGCTTCTTTTTATTATTCTGTTTTATTTGGGACAGAATGCTGCTCTTTGATGTAGAATTCTCATTTCATGTCCTTTTCTCTGGTGCTTGCAGGCATTTTGATATCCTCAGGCTGGTTGCATATGCAAATTAAACTAATAAAATCCTCCTTCTGACTCAAAACTTTTGTAAAACTTTGGATATATATTCTCCCGTTATGAATGCTTTTACTGCATTCTCAGCTATTGATACTGTTTGGCTTAGGGCAGTGGTAGCGTTGGAGGGCCCAAGATGTCATGTCCTGCAAGTCAGTATTTGTTGGCATTTTTTTAACATGGGGGTTAAATTTCCAGATTTTAAGAAGGAGGAGACTGGATTTATACTCCACCCTTCACTACCCAAAGGAGTCTCAGAGCAGCTTACAAATTTCCTTTCCTTTCCCCTCCCCACAACAGACACCCTGTGAGGTAGGTGGGGCTAAGAGAGCTCTGAGAGAACTGCTCGTGAGAGAACAGCTCTGAGAGAACTTGTCACTGACCCAAGGTCACACCAGCAGCTGCATGTGGAGGAGTAGGGAATCAAACCCGGTTTCTCCCAGATTAGAGTCTGCGCTCCTAACCACTACACCAAACTGGCTCTTGAAAGCTGAATTGGAAAATAGGAAATGGATTTTAAAAAGGAAACCCCAGATTTGTATTTTGAAAGTTCATTGGATTTCATACTTGTGAGAAATTTCATTTCCCCCGTGGAACGGACCTTACAGCCAAGCTAGTTTAAGTTAAAAGGAAAGGCATCCCTGCCCCCCATTGGGCTTCCTAGTGTATATGTGGTCATTCCCTGGTAGCACTTTGTCTGATGATAGCTCACTGATTCCACATTCTGAGAACCACACTGGGTAAGGTATAGGAAGATCAGCAAATGGTTCTCAGGAGTGTTTTTAGATTGGAAAGTAATAGGTGTGCGGGGCTGCTGATTGAGGCTTCAGTGGGTTCCAGTGGGGTTTACCAGCAGCTCTGTGGGGCTTTTTAAGGCTGGGGAAGATGGTGTGTGTGTGTGGGGGGGGAGAGGGTCACGTTTGCTGTATGGTTGAATGAGCAGGGCACAGCATGCTGTTGACCAATAAAAAGGATCCATTCTTGGATCTCCCAGCACCTTGGCTGGTTTGACCCCAAGAGACTGACCCCAAGAGACTGCACCATGCCACGTTTGCTGTATGGTTGAATGAGCAGGGCACAGCATGCTGTTGACCAATAAAAAGGATCCATTCTTGGATCTCCCAGCACCTTGGCTGGTTTGACCCCAAGAGACTGCTGCAAATTATTAAGTAGGGTGGGGCCACATCCTACTAAAACCTTTCTGCCCCCCCCGCCCTTTCCTCTGAAATGGTGCCCGGGTGAGTCAGACCATATTGTGGTTTCAGTCTGGGACACTGGTAGATGACAGCACAAAATTTCTCATCTGTTTGCATATTTGGTATTCAGACAGGGCAGCCCGGTAATCTTGGCCAGGGAGACTCCTGAACCACCCCCAGCAGATGAAAAATGTCAGTTTAGGGGGGGGGGGAATTGAAATATGTGCAATACTGACTTTCTGATCAAGTTTAAACTTATTTTACAGCTTTGACAGCATAAAGCACTTCATTTGTACCATTAGTTAGCATACAAAATTGTAATATTTGCCTTAGTTTTCTACAAGGAAAGGGGGCATGGCTTAGTAGTAGAGCATCTTCTTGGCATGAAAAAGGCCCCAGGTTCAGAGGGAGATCCAGCTGTCCTTTTTCAGCCCTGGCCCCCACCTGGCCCCATCTGGTGGAACTCTCTGCCAGAAAACATCCATGCCCTGCGGGAATTATTACTTTCTCCAGGGCATGTAAGGCGGAGATGTTCCGCCAGCCTTTAGTTGAGGACAGCAACGGGACAGTATGACATCTGGCGCTCTCATATATCCTTCCCTTCCCTCATAAAACCCCCCCCCCCAAAAGGCTGGGGAGCTGAATTTTCTCTTTCCGCCATCTTGTAATGTATGTTGTTTATTTATTGACTTGTTTTTAGGGAGGTTTAATGCTGGTTTTAACTTAAACAATTTATTGTATGCTGTCTTGTTGTAAGCCACTCTGAGCCCTACTTGTAGGGAAGAGCAGCGATTGGCCTGATCCAACGCTGGCTTCTCTTATGTTCTTATGTAAATAAATAATAATAAATTATGTGAAAGACCTCTGCCTGATACCCTGGAGAGCGGCTGCTAGTCTGAATAGACAACATTGTCCTTGATTCAGTGTCAGGCAACTTCATGTGTTCAAGGAAAATTATGAGCATACCGAGTACTAAGAACATAAGAAGAGTCTGGCTGGATCAAAGTAGCGATACAACATCCTGTCTCACAAAGTGGCCAACCACTTATTCTGGAGGACCAACAACAGGGTATAGAGGCCATGACCTTTCCCAGCGTTGCCTCCTAGCCCTGAGTTTCAGAGGCTTGGTGCCTCTGAATTTGGAGGTTCCCCTTAATCACTGTGGCTAATAGCCACTGATGGATCTGTCTTCCATGAATTTCTCTAATATCCTTTTGAGAGAGAGCGAGAGAGAGCTGTACACTGCAGGCTGCTGTACCTATTGCTATTTTAGTGCATACATCAGGTTTTATGATATGAGAGGTAGCAAGAGAAAATAACACAAATTTTTAAATAAAGATCGCTTGTACAGTTATAGTACTGTTTAATGGGGGGTAGCAGTATGTTTGGCTATTGAGGTAAACTTTATAGCATTGAGCTCTTCAATAGTGTATTACCATCATGCCACTACACCATTCAGCAAAATTTGCAGCCTTCTTTATGAGTCAAGTGGTTCTTCCTCTGACAGAAGTGTTCTCAGGCTAGTGGGGGATACATGCAACAATAGCATATTATTGGTGGGCAAAATTAGTCAGATTCAGCCAATGAACATATCTTTGCAAATATTTTGTCTGTGGTATGCACAGGAATTCTCATTCTCTAATACTCCAGGATTGTCAAAAATCTTCATGCTGCACATTTTGAGTGACTAAAACCTTACATTGATCTCGATGGCCCAAGCTATTCTGATCTCAGCAGACCTAACAGGGTCGTCCCCGGTTAGTTTTTGGATGGGAGACCACCAAGTCAGTCCAGGGCTGCTACCCAGAGGCAGGCAATGGCAAACCACCTCTGAATATCTCTCTCCTTGAAAACCCTATGAGGTCACCATAAGTTGTCTGCAACTTGATGGCGCCTTCCACCACCAAAACTTTGTCCTGAACAGCAGTTTGCTCATTCGGTGTTTAAGGCTCAGAATGGTCTTTTCTGCTGTATGAGATCTTTTAACAGGAGATGTCAGAAATCATCCTTCCTGGATGCAAAGTGCACACTCTACTATCGAGCTGTGGTCCTTTCCCATTAGGACAGAAGTTTTATAGCTCATTCTTTCTAGGCCCATTGTGCTTGTAAGCTGTATGTTGGCCTTCTGTAATATATTTCTATATTGTACCTTAATATAGTCCAACTGTGGGACTTTGGGGGATTTTTCCTTACTGTGCCACAGGGTGGTTTGGATTCTGGGGTGTGTCTCAATCAACTAATTTCTTTTCAAAATTGATTAATTGACTGATCGGTTAGTGCTCTGATGACTTTTCATTTGTACATCTCTGAATCTTAGTGAAGATGTGTTTTGGAAGATCATGAGACCTGATTGTCTGGAGGGACAACCCAAATAAAACTACCCATCCCTTTAAGAAGGGAAGACACATTTTTTTAAATCAAAATGACAAACATGGTATATGAACCTTATCATACATTGGAAGCAAAATGTCTTCAGAAGTATACGAGTTCAGAGCCGGACAGTATCGGGGAAGATCCTGTCTGATTTGACTTCTGCTGAAATTCATGTTCTGTTGTTTTTATTGCTGTGGCTGGGGAAAAAACAAACAAGCTATAATTTTGGGCGCAGAGTAATACGGAGTATTTAAAACGAAATCCCCATTGGCCAGTGCTCTGTTGGTCTGCATGCCAGCAAGACAGAAAACCCACTTTTAAACCCACTGAGTCCACTGTGAGGGGAAGCGAGGTGTAAACAGGTCTTTGTGGTCTTCTTAAAGCTGCAGCTCTTCAAGAATTTCCTGTAGCGTTTTTTTCCCCTCTGCTTGTGGCGAACTCTACCTGCAGCTTTCGTAATCCAGCTACACCAGTTAATCAGTTAAAGTTTGCAGCCCATTGGTTTACTGCATCCCCAGATCACCGGTTAAGATACTACAGGTATTAGCATACCTCTGGCCATTGCGAACATTTGGCAGCCTCCCTATCTGCAAACAGCAGTGTTTTTTTTTTTTTTTGCATTGCTGCTGTGAATCTCTGCTCTCGGAATCCCTCAGCTGTGAAATTTTTCCCCAGCCGATGACTCCCAGTACAAAGACTGCTGCTGTAAACAAGGCAACACTGGCAAAACACAGGAGAGAGCGGTATCCATCCAGCAAGGCTGCGGATATAACTGTGGTGCCCGAGAGCACACCTGTACACAGTTTAAAAAGGGCATTGTCTCAGAATTAGCACAGCAGGGGAAGCTCCAGGTAAGGTAAGAACCTAACCCTGTGTGGGGAAGTGGCCCACTGAGGTGTTTGGGAGGTGAATGGTTAAGAAGATGATGGGAACTTTGTGCAAGAAAAGGATTGGGTGGGAGGTTTGCAAACCAGGGGGAAATGACAGATTTATGGGAATGAGAGAAACTAGCTTGTGGTCACTGTACTGGAATCAGGTGACCTCCTAACTTGACTACTCCTGGGGACCAGCCTCTTCTGCCTTCTGAAGTCCAGAAGAGTATATTGCTACACAGGTTTCTCCCACGCCCCCATAGCTGGTAACAATAATAACCAGCTGTTAGGGGTTCCCAGTTATTCTGCACCTGAGCTCAGGCACAGCTGGCGTATTGTGGATGAAATCCAAAAGGGAACTCTTAACAGTCAAGTGTGGAATGCTTTGCCCCCCACCTTACAATCTGAAAACCATTTTCTGTATGAATGGGTAAATTTTGATTTGCTGTTGGGTAGGGCTGCTAGCCTACAGGGCCCCAATACTGCCCCAAAGTAATTCGTCCTAGCAGCCCTACCCAACGGTAAATCACAATTTACCTACTCATACAGAAAATGGTTTTCAGATTGTAAGTGGGGGGGGGGGGGGGGGAAAGCATTCCACACTTGAATGTTACAGTTTACAGGTGTGGTTGGAAAAATCTGATATTTTGAACCTATCAAAGCAGATGAAGACCTCACCCCCCCCAAAAGGCCTACTTCATGCAATGCACAGTTAACCTATTGCTTCAGGGTGTTTTTTATGGATGTTCACTAGTATAAAGGGTATATACATTCATGAAAGATGGGTCTGTGAATTCCTGTAAGCTGTCATAGCCAGGAATGGATATCCCATGATCCCATGCATTATGTTGCTAATCATTGCTGTGTCTCAGCTAGGGACGAACACAGTAGGAGATGATGTGATAATACAATAGTGGTAGTGATCATGACCTATAAAGAGCCTTCTGTTTCCACTTTTTTTTTTTTTTTTTTAATTCCCTTGTTGTGGGATGGCTGATCAGTGACCAAAGCTGCATTTCCGGATTTCTGAAAGTTCATGCAGATTTAAAGCAGAAATTGCATATGCTTAGCCATTTGAGAGATAAATTATCATCTTGTGTGGTATACAAGCAGTCATTCCCCTGCGGGGGGCGGGGGAGCTGGCACCAACTCCCGGAGCTATGCTCCCCCGAGCTCCTGCTCGAAAGGACCCCTGGATCTATCTATGCTACAAAACAAAAAGCAGGGCCTGTTTTTTAATGTCCTCTCACAGGATATTCTCATGAACCATAATCTTGAAGGTTTGCAGAGAATTTATTTATTTTTTTTAGAAAGGAGACTTACGAGACCTATATTGGTTTAGGCTTGGAGGATGCCTCCTGTACCCAGGATCCTGTGAAATTCTTGTTGCTCACAGAACTGTTTTTGACAATCATTTGCATGCTTCTGAAGGCAATTCCAAGATCTAGAGGACAGAGCTACCCTCTGGCCAATCAGATTAAATAGTGGGTAAAGTTCTGATGCATTTGAGCAGAATGAGTTGAGGGTGGGGAAATGCACTTTGAGCAAAGCTAAGAGAAGAATTTGGAGACCCGTCACTGGAGCTCCCATTCCTTAACATTTCTAAAAATAGCAGCATCCGGGGGAGGAGTTTGGATTAGGACCACATTGCCAGGGAAGGGAAACTTTTCCCATTTTCCTTCTTCCTGATCCACAGTCCTGTTCCAGTTCCCTTCTTCTCTCTGCCTCTGTGGCTGCTATAGAAATGTTAAGATCCCTGGCATCTCCTCTGCTGTGGACCTTTAAATGGCATTTCCTTATTCGTAAATTCTGGGTTTGTCATTGTTGATAGGGGCGCAACATAATCTGAATAAGACATGCTTAACAAACTTTTATTCTTTTTTTGGTTAATTTAAATGGTGGTGGGAAGCACATTTGATTGTGTCAGAAAACAATGATTTAAAAAGCCTAATCAATCAAACAGGAGCGGCCACCTTCACATTCTGCTGGTGTAGCTTAGAATCCGGGGAAACGTTTGAGATCATGGAAGAAGCAGACGAAAACCACAGTGTTCTCGAGGTAAGAAGCCGCCTCTTTTTCAGGTGGTCGCTTCCATGCTCAAGAAATGTGCTTTGGTGCAGGGTGGATATTGCGGCTCGGGGCATCCTCTGCAGAATTCCCACCCCCTTAGAAATCTAGTGGGAGCTAAAAGCCCTGAGGCTTAGCTCTAGATAATGAAAGCAGTAACCTTAGCTGTAAAGGAACATTGGATATGGGGGAAGGGGTAGAATTCCAAAGAATCTGTGCTAAGGGTAGGTTCCTTGAATACAGGGTGGCTGGCTGCAGTTTTAAGGCTGGCTGTCAACTTGTTTCTCCAAAGCAGGCATCCATAACCCCATCTAGCTAAGGTATACCATATCAATTTGTCTCTGCTGGGGATTCTAACTAGCCCAGGGCATTCTTAGGTCTATACTGGAGGCGGCTGTCCGTATGTCCTCCAAATGGGTGCTGCTGATCAAAATTGTGGCACTTAAAATGGAGTTAGGTGGAGCCTCTCATAGTTCTCATAGTGGTTGTAGTCAAAGCAATGGGCTTTCTTGAAAAAAAACAAGATTTCATCAGAGAAATCTGTTTGTTTGGGGTGAACAAGTAGATGTTACGACAGCGAGACACCACTCCTTGCTTCTTTCTTGCCTCTTTTTTTTTAAAAAAATGTCTAGATGATGTTTGTGCACAGCGAGACACCACTCCTTGCTTCTTTCTTGCCTCTTTTTTTAAAAAAAAAATGTCTAGATGATGTTTGTGCACTGCGTGTCACCAGAAGTTTGCGACATACAGTAAGCGATATGAGGTCAGAGTGGGGCATTGCAGTGCACAGAACTCTGATATTGAATCCTGTATTCTTTGTTTTTTCATCCATGCTGTGAGGAAGAGAGGAAAAAGACCTGGAGCTCTGACATCTCCAGGTCTCTCATGAGGTCTAGCTAAGGCTTCAGTATCTTGTCTAAGTGCTGTGACCCCACTGGTGTTGGATTTTTGACCATGAAATGCCCTTCATGGTCCTGAAGACCAGCCAGTCTTTGCAATTTTGGGTGTGTTCAGTGCCTGAAGGGGAGACAGCCTGGGGATCCTAATGTCTGCTGCTTTGAGCTCTGTGGAAAGAAATGTCACAAATACATTTCTAGTAGTCTTCTGTCCAGGCTAGTTGCCTCTACAATCCTTTATCCTTAAGTTGCATTTGTTATCATCTTAATGATGACTGTTTCTGAGCTGCAAGGTCTTATTATCAGCTGAGTGATGTTACATGTAAGAATAGCTTATAAATTTACAGTTTGTCAATCTCCCGAGTCCACAGATGATATAGAAAATGTTAGAAAAACTGGGAGTGGCAGAAAAGATGGGAAGGAGGAATTGGGGCAGTAGCTGTGGAAGGAGGAGAGCAAAGTATGGAGGGCGCTAAAGCTCCCTCTCTGAGCCTTGGAAGGTTTGCTCAAGATGGCTCCTCCCTCTCCACCAGTTTTTGTCCATATTATACAGCATAGATCATGGGTACTCCTTGTTGATTTAAAACATCAGTGAAAATTGAAGTCATGCGTACAAGACCACAAAATGGATGCGCTAGTTTTGCAAAATCTTTTGAAGTTTTGTACTTTGTGCATCGTTGAAAAGATTCCCAGAATTCTAACACAGGACTCCCAACTACATGATCTTATGCTTACGTACAGGTAACGAGGACAGTTGTGCAACTGGGTGTCAAAAGCAGGTGTTGAGTTACCTGCTGCTTATAGAGAATGGATTTCAGTGCTGCCCTGACTCTATTCTCTGCCAGTTTCCTGCTACATAAGAGGCCCTGGAGACTCTTATGTGTCCTTTTAAACAGAATTAATCCATAGCACGTAGGTTCTGATTCATCTCTTGTTTATCTTCAGAAGTACTTCTTCACAAAATGTCATACAGCTGCTTTTTTTTTTTTTTTAAAGTGAAGTGCTTTAATTAAGGCATTGAAATAAATCAGACAAATTGTAAAAAATTAGCTGTAGCCATGAATTGATTGATTCTGTACTGGGCTACTTTTTTAAAAAATGAGAACATGTTCTGTCAAGTCTTCCAGGTACATTTTCTGCCGTGCCTTCTTTGGCTCAAGCTTTATGGTGAATACACTGTGTAAAGCCCGGCTGTTTGTATAGATCAGATCACTCCTCCTGTTTACAGTGGTAAGCACAAGCACAGTGACCAGTTCTGTTCATGGCAAGCAAGTCTCTTGCTTCCTTCAGTGTGAGCAGGGAGCTACATGCAGAGGAAAAGAATGGCTACTTCAAGGTGAGACTTGGGCGTTCTTGACCAGTGACAAAGCCACTGAGTGTGAGAGTCCAAAGAGATTTCAACTCCAAACAAAGGTTCTTAAACAAGAGCTCATTTATTGGAGAGCTCAGTTGGGGTACACTTGTTGAGTCAGTAATGAAAGCTTAGAGTAGTAGCAAAGCTATTATAGTATATTCGAACAATGTTGTCATAAAAGAACCCCCCAATCACCAGGTGGATGAAAAGGCGCCTAAGACACTAGACCCGTTAGTTCCCAGACTAAAGGTGGGAGAGTGGTTCTCAGGTTAAGGGCGGGAGAGGAGAACTTTCACACCTGGAGGAAAATCCCATTAAAAACAAAGTTTATGAGACGCTACTAGCTATCAAGGTCGCAGATAAGCAGGAGGCAAAGCAGGGGCCTCACGGGAGAAGAGCGCATTCTGAAGGAAGAAGAAGAAGAAGAGAAGAGATTGGATTTATATCCCGCCCTTCACTCACTTGGAGTCTCAGAGCGGCTTATAGACTCCTTTCCCTTCCCCTCCCCACAACAGACACCCTGTGATGTAGGTGGGGCTGAGAGAGCTCTGAGACAACTGTCCTTGAGAGAACAACTGGTACAGAGCTATGGCTTGCCCAAGGTCATCCAGCAGGTGCAAGTGGAGGAGTGGGGAATCAAACCCGGTTCTCCCAGATTAGAGTCCGCGCACTTAACCACTACACCAAAGGAGGGGGGGGGAGAGGACGCTCTCCCTTAGGTACTGCATGCCATCTCCTAGCCAGGAAATGACAGTCTCACTGACACTCAAAGGCTGAGGAGTCGGGCTGTTTTGGAGGGGTTGCACTTCCTGCAAAGGAGTGTAGGTTGGGATTGCTGCTGGATCCTGACCACAGAGAGCCTGTCACCAGCTTTGGCTGTTGCTTGAAAGGTGTGACTGGCCGTGGTGATCCATGCTCTGGTTGCATCCACTTTACTCGGGGTTGCCTTTGAAATACATCCATACGTTTAAATTGGTCAAAAAAGGTACTGGCCAGGTTATTGTCTGGAGCTTGATCCAGGGAATATATCACCCATGTGCTGGAAGATCCGCACCATCTGTTTCCAGTTGGGGTACTTGAAGGACCACCTCTTCCCTTTCCTGTTCAGCTCCTCAGTTAAGATCTTCTTCTCAAGCTGTGCTCCATGTGTCCCTACCTGCAGAGATGAGGCAGGAGGAGACTAGAAACGTGGCTTTCTTGGTGGGACATCTTGCCTTTGGAATGCTCTCTCTCTCTCTCTCTCTTGAGGCTCACGTGGTACTTCCCTCGCTGTCATTTAGCTGCCTGGCCAGAACACTTCTTTCTCTTCCCTCTCAGTCTTTTAACTGAGGGATTTTGCCTTTCAAAGCCATTTTTATGGCCTGTTTCCAGCCTGAGGACTCTTACGAATATTGTTTTAAGTTCCCAAGTGGTGTTTATGCCCCTAACTTCTTTTATAGCTTGTTTTATTATTGATAGATTCAGGTTGATAGCTGTGTTGGTCTGAAGCAACAGAACAACATTTTGAGTCCAGTAGAACTTTTAAGACCAACAGAGTTTAATTCTGGGTGTAAGCTTTTAGGTGTGTGAAGTGTGCGTGCGCACGGAAGCTCATGCCCAGAATTAAACTTTGTTGGTCTTAAAGGTGCCACTGGACTCAACCTTTGTTTTATTATTGGTAGTTTGTACGCTTTTTAAAAAAATGATTTCACTGTATTGTTTTTCACTTTGTGAGCTGCCTCAAGCAGGTCTCTGGAGAGGCAGCAGATAAATAAATAATACTGGGCTGCTGTGTGTGTCAGTGCTGTGATTCCCACATCTTATATATTTATTTATGTTATTTATAGTCCACCTTTCTCAAAGAAATTTGGGCAGATTACACAGTGTAAATCAGTACAAGCAACAGGATGGGATATCCAATGTACAATGCGTTAAGATCTGGATTGCAGAAATCTGGAATGGAGCATAAGCATTAAGATGACGTGTTCAATGTTGCAGAAATTACACAGTAGGATAATATGTACAGCAACAGATAGTATGCTCTGTACATAGTATTACAATCCACAGTCCCTCTCCCTTCCTTAAAGCATATTTCTGAACCATTCTACTATAGTATGGCCCTATTACCATTCTAAGAATGCCCTTCTGAATAATTCAGTTTTGCATAGTTTGAGGAAAGTATTTGTCCTATTTGTCCAGGGTGGGCGTTAGAGAAGTTTCTGATTGAGATCCCCTGATAGAATTCATTGTTAAATGCATTGGGATCTTAAGGGTCATATAAACTACTCTCCATTGCTCCTTGCCTCCCCCTTTCCCTCACTTATCAGTGTGGCCTTACCTCCCCCCCCCCCGGGTAGTTTGAGGAAAGTCAGGAGACTGGGAGCCTTCCTGATTTCATCAGGTTGGTCAATCCATAAGGTGGGGGCCACAGCAGTGAATGCCCGTGTATGGGCATTTATTGATTTTGTCCATTTGCTGAGTGGCACCTGAAATTCAATGCACGTTTTGATCTCTTTGATCAGTGATATTAAGTATCCACAGTTTTGAAGGACTTAAATCAATTTTTGCAAATTGCATTTATCAGACACTTCAGCTGGATTTACTGACTTGGACCCCATTGCAATTTTCACTGAAGTAATTTAAAAAAATTCGGCACTACAGAAGTAAGGACTCCTTCATGGGGAGGGGGGGTTGCCTTTGGGGGTCTTCCCATGGTACAGTCACAGAAAGCATGTGGCTGCTGGAATCCATCTGGTCAATGACACTAGTCGGTTTGATTTAATATATTAATCACCTTGGGTGTCTCAGAACCAAACTGTACTGAGAACTGCCACAGCAATAATAATAATAATTTGCTACTCATGTTCAATGAACTACTCTGCACCAATTGACAGACTGTACCAGAATACTCGGTATATAGCTGCTGCAGACACAGCGTTGGAAGGGGAAGCCCATTAAAAAAGGGCAAGAAATTTTGAAGAGTAAAGACTACTATCCTGTTTACTTGGAGTCTCTTTAGCACTTGTTACCCTTTTCTTTTTAAGCTGATCTTTGTGACAGGGGTAGCCATCAAACCTTGCTTTTGTTTTGTTTTGTTTTTTTTAAATGAAAGGATTCTTGGCCATACGTCTTGGATACGATGCTGAAAGCCAAGCATCTCTAAACCGTGGATCAATCACAGTGATGCAGTTAAGGCGAGAGCCCAGTTTACTGTGATGATCATGATATTAATCCATTGATCAGAGGGTGGACATATTCAAGCTGGACTTGTCCAAGAGAGGGAGGCACCTGATTTGTTACCCTTTAGGCACAAGGGGAAGTGTGTTCGCCTGTCTCTGCTGCTTTAGATGGTTTTACTCACCAGTTTCACTCGGCATTTTAATCTGCTAAATTCATGGGTTTCATCCCATGGAGTGGGACCAAGCAGCTGGGTTGCAAGTCCCTGTGCAGTTGGCGGTTTTCCCTTTGCCTTTTGGGAGGATCTGCAGCTATTGCACATGCATAAAGCGCAACTGTATGTGATGTCTTCTCTGTATCTCTTTGCATACATTTTGAGGAGTAGCAGCAGGACAGCAGGGTGAAGCTGTTCAGTGGTGGAGAGAACTCTTCCATGGTTCTGACCCTTGGCTTCTTCCTCACTATAGTGCACCTCCAGGTGCTTGTGGGGGCGTCAAGTTTTGAATTCCCCAGGGGGGCGGGGGCTCGTGCGCGCACCCGAAGCGTGTGCACATGCTGGGACCATGTCCCCGCCGCCGCCCCCCCCCCGGCCTGGCCACTCCTACTTCCGTCCCTCCATCCATCCATCCAGGGGCCAGCTGGGCATTTGCTTAGCTGGCCCCTGGACGGACTGAGGGAGGGTGGGACGGAGGCAGCCAGGCCGGCGGGGGGATGGGGGAGAGAGAGAGAGAGGCGGTGGCCCTAGGAAGGGCCCAGGGACTTGTGGCAGCGGGCGCTCTGTTTTCCTGTGGGGGGGGGCTCAGTCCCCCCCGGGAAATTTCGGGGAGTTGCTCGAGCCCTCGAGCCCCCCCGTAGTTGACGCCTATGGGTGCTTGGGTTGTGTTTCCATTCTTGGACCATTTTGCCTCCTACCCACAGTCCTAGCCTTGCTACAGCAAGGTCACAACTTTGGCTTCTCCTCTTCCTGTCATGTGACTCAAATGTCACATGACTTTCTGTCTCATGCTTACAACTCAGTAGGTTCCAGGTCTGGAAAGGTTGTCGCTGTTTTTGTCTCCTGCTTCTTAAAACTTCTGTTGTCTCTTGACATTTGAAGTTTACCTTTTAAAAATGAGACTTGGATTTAGATGTTGTTGTCTGCCTCTGCCTTTTGTACGGAAACCACAGCCCTATCAACAAAATCTAGACACCGCTATTGAGCAATTAATCCTGAATATGCCATTCAAAAGTGGCTGTTTTGGGTTAGGCAGACCACACTAGTGTGACCTGCTCTTAAAAAATGAAAGCTACCAATTACTGGGGAATTAAGCCCCAAGGTAGTGTTGATGCCAAGGTAGTGTTAAGAAATGGGTTAATCTGCAAAAGGAAATGCTAAACTTTGAAACCATCTGACTCCCATAATGATAAATTGCCCAAACATACTCTGGACTAGTCCTAGATATGAAATTACGAATGACCTCCTGATGCACATTTTCTTGTGACATTACAAAGAGTTCTGGTGCTTTTGGAAGCCACCCAAGTGCTGGTTGAGCCATTAGTCAGTCAGCTTTGTTGGCTTAAAGCCAGCAATCAGTTAATGAGAACAATGAAGCCAATCCTCTTGTTACTGTAACAGGCTGCATGATTCTCTATTTATGTTCTGTTTACAGTAATAAGGACAGATGAAGTACCACCACCACCATCGTCATTATTGCCATTCTCACATACAGTATTCTTGGTTCAGTACAGGAACAGAATCAAGGAGTTCTGTCCTGCAGGCTCATATCATTGGTCATTGCTGGGCAGCTGCCAAGACCCAGGAGGCTCAGGGGGCAGACCATTGACTCCAGATGCTAAGGTACAACAGCAGCACCTGTCCCCACCTTCAGGCCCTGCTCCAGCCATTCACTGCCCCAACTGAATCACCTCCTATGTTGCCCAACAAGGGGCAGAGCAGGCAACAGCAGTGGGGGCAGGAGGGACGGTTCTTGATTGTGGTGGGGTAGCAGTGTTCCTTTTCCAGGTTTTGCCATGTGTGGAGATGTGCCTGCATGGCAGTGTTTTCTGTTTGCATGAGCTGTGTCACCCTCAGCAGCCTTAGCCCTTTCAAAGTTCCTTTCCCAGGAGAGAAATGCCCATGCTTTCTGCAGCTTCAGTTCTGGGTGGGAAATTCTTTTCTTTACTTACTTAAATTATATTGCTCTTAAAGCCGGTTCGGCTTTGAACAGTGTCACACTAAGACTAAAAAGAAAAAGGAGGAAGGAAATTGGAATTTTTTTTCAGGGTGTGACACCCAGTTTTGCTAGAAGAGGCTGGCACTGCTTATGCAAACTTGCATTGGTTGGGTGTCAGTGATCCTTTCCTGATTAGGGTTGCCAGGTCTCAGCTGGTAAATTCATGGAGTTTTTGAGGGTGGAGCCTGAGGAGGGCGTGGTTTGGGGAACAGGGGGACTTCATTGGGGTGTAATGCCATGGAGCCCACCTTTCAAAGTGGCCATTTTTTTCCAGGTGAACTGATCCCTGTCGCCTAGAGATTAGTTGTAATAGCAGAAGACTTCCAGCCACCAACTGGAGGTTAGCAACCCTGTATGGAATAGGGAATTTATGGCTGCGATCAGATGAGCTGTTTGATCTGATGTTGTTGCTTCTCCATTCTGGATTTAAAATGCTCATCCAGACAGCCTTGTCCCCTTCGTGTTCAGCAGTTGTTGGCTCCATTCTCACCCCTGACTTTCCTGACACTGGAGAAAGTCCGAGCTTTATGCATTCACCATGCATTTCCTGATGTCTCAACTCTCTCGTGCAAACTCAAGCCATTTGGGAAGTCTGATCGCACACTTCTGTCTTTGCGCCATTTAAAAAATTCAGTTCGCGATATGCACATAAGCGGATCTCCACCACACGGTTGTGAGGCACTGGTTGTGTGTTTATTCACCACAACGTTTTGTTGGGATCAGGAGCTGGGGGGTGGTGGTGTTGTTTTGAGTGACAAATTCAAGAAAAGGCCCCTTTCTTTCTTTTCTTGGGGCAGGACGGTGGTGGAAATAGTTCCTATTTAGGCTCCCATATTGGCGGCCAGGATGCCACCCCCAGAACTTTACCCCAAGCCTCTTCATAATATTGCTCTGGTGGAAAAGCTCTATGGGGAAAGAAAATGGGAAAACTTCCCTATGAAATGAGTGAGAAATGGAGTAAGATCAGGTGGAAAAGAGAGCGATTTCTGGAGGAGAAATACAGTCATATAGGAACCAGTGATCACAGTACTTGGTGAAAGGATCGTGTAGCTGTCAAAAAGGAGCAGTGCTTCAAATAAGTGCTTCTGCGCATGCCCAGAAAACAAATTTTAAAAAGGATGCTGCCTGAGCACCTGCTCCGTGATTACTGTGCAGCAGTAAATGGAATGGTTGACCCCTGAGTAAGGCAGGATAAGGAGGCATGTTTGGACAAAATAAGTAACACTGGATAAATTAGAGGCATGGCAAGAGTGTGCTAAGCCTGATGTCTAATCACTGCCACAGTCTCCCTTGTGGGGAGGCATTTATGCAAGACAAGAACCAGGAACCGTTGACCCTTGGAGGCTTTGGCCAACAGAACCTATTGCAGCCTTCACTCTGTTTCAGGGAGGGGCTGTGATTCAGTGCTTGGCATACAGAAGGCCCCAGACTCAATCCCCCACACTTCCAGTTCAAAGGACCAGGCAGTAGGTGATGTGAAAGACCTCCACCTGAGCCGCTGCCAGTCTAAGTAGACAATACTGACTTTAGTGGACTACGGGTCAGATTCAGTACAAGGTAGCTTTATAAGGGAGGGGCTCAGTGCTAGGGCACCTGTTTGGCATGCAGAAAGTCCCAGGTTCAGTCCCCAGCATCTCCAGTTAAAAGGACCAGGCAGTAGGTGATGTGAAAGACCTACTAATTCTAAGCTGCCAGACAGCTGCTGCCAGTCTGAGTAGGCAATACTGACCTTGATAGACCAGAGGTCTGATTCAGTATGAGGCAGTTTCATGTGTTCCTCATAAGTTTCTTTGTTTCCAGTTCAGCCTTCTGATCTGCAGGAAACTCTGTATCGACTTTTTTTTTTTTTTTTTTTGTCACGTCAGTTCCTGAGAACTTATTCTAATTTTCAGGTCAGGATTTCTTCATTTCATCTAGTATTTATAATTTTCATATCAGTGTGTTAGTAGGTGTATGATTCATACTCCTTTCTGTGCGTGCCCGCGCATACACACACACACACGAAGTTGATAGATTGAAATGGAAGAAATTATACGTATATTACTGTAAACATTTGCTTTATACTGTTTTCTTAACTTTATTTAATTGTCTCCTAGGCAAATAAATGCTATTCCCAATTACTTTCCTCTTTTTTAAAAAAGAGGATCAGATATCTCTATCGGCTAGGCAAAGAAGGAAGCAGTCTGCAGTATTTAACTTTCAAAATGTGCAGCCAGGTACAGTGAAGGAAAAGGGGGGGGGGGCACCAAGACAGAACGAAGATGAAGAAACAAATTGGTGCAGAGCGTAATTGAATCTTTAATAGTTATACAATCTACGCATTTTGCGTACAGCTTCATTGAGGGAATCTTTCAGACTCTTTTCAGTTCTGTTCCCATACATACACTGGACAGCTCACTTTGTTCTAGTGCAGGGGTGGCCAAACTTGCTTAATGTAAGAGCCACACAGGATAAACGTCAGATGTTTGAGAGCTGCAAGACATGAGCACATGTTTTTATTGAAAAATATGCAGATTTGCTTTTTATTAACATTAAATGAGACTGCCAAAAATAAAAACACAAGGGGTAAAAACAGATATGGATAATAATATCTGTTTATCTAATTATATTGGGGGGGGGGCTTTGAGAACACATTTAAAGTTAAAGTTGCTTTCTTTCTCTGTTCCCCCCCACCTCAAGCCTACCCAGGGAGGTGAACGCTGGCTGGGAGCCACACAGCATGTGGCTCCCAAGCCGCAGTTTGGCCACCCCTGTTTTAGTGTATGTATGAGAACGGACCTAAAAAGAATCTGAAAGATTCCCCTGATGAGGCTGCACGCGAAACGCGTAGGGGTTGTATAACGATTAAAGATTCGATTTCCCTCTGCACCAGTTTGTTTCTTCCTCTTTGTTCAGGCAAGTACAGGCCAATATCACTTGCTCAGGGCAAATGACAGCCCTGTGGCTGCAGTAAATGCACGGGGAGGAAAAGCAGGTGTGAATGCATTGGCCCCACCCTCTGTGTGGCTTTCTGGTTGTCTGCAGGATATGACCAGGGTTCCCTCTAAGCTGCGTTATTGTGAGCTAGCTCACAGTTTTTTAGCCTCCAACTTACACATTTTTGTCTTTGCTCAGGAAGGATGGCTCCAGAGCAAACTAATTTAGGCAGTAGCCAAATTGCTCACTCACAACTTGAATGCCAGTCGCTCATGAAGTAGAATTTTTGCTCACAAGACTCCACAGCTTCGAGGGAGCATTGGATATGACCATGCAAAGTGGCCATGCATATGCCCTCTCCCCGTGGTCAGTGATGCAGCTTGCTGAATGTTGCTGATCATGGGGAGGGAGAGTTTGCATGGCCACTTCCTGCGTGTGGTTGCTGGTATAGACGACCAGGTGATCCCATGGCGGCAGGGGACACAGCCAGTGTATTTGCTAAGTGAGTGTAGTGGTTAAGAGCGCAGACTCTCACCTGGAGAACCCGGTTTGATTTCCTGCTCCTCCAGATGCAGCTGCTGGTGTGATCTTGAGTCAGTCACAAGTTCTCTCAGAGCTGTTCTCTCAAGAGCAGTCCTCGAAAGGACTCTCTCAGCCCTGCCTACCTCACAGGGTGTCTGTTGTGGTGCAGGGAAGGGGAAGGAGATTGTAAGCCACTCTGAGACTCCGAGTGAAGGGCGGGGTATAAATCCAATCTCTTCTTCTTCTTTGCTCCTGCTCTCTCTCCCTGCACACATAGTGAACAGTTGGGACTGTTGTATGTACTGGGCTACAGCTTACGCAGTTCAGAGCATTAGTGTCCTGTAGCAAAATATAATTTATTGCAAATAGTTCATTGGCTCTATCTGCCATCGTTGCTATAAAATGGTATCTCCTTAAGTCTAAACAAAAGAAAAGTAAAGGGCTATTTTAATTTGTACAGAGCCTTTGGAAAGCTTAAAGCAGGTCAGTTGTGCTTTTAGTCTGACAGGAGAAAGAAGGTTAAGCAGACATCTGCCAAAAACCTTTCCAGGCTTGTGTAAAACAGAGATCAACAGCAAGTCATAGGAAATGTCGAGGGTGTTTTAAAACCCATCCAGATAAGCATACAGAAGTTACTAGCCCAGAAAAGTGATTACTGCCCCCCTGTGTTAGCCATCTATGGCCTAAGAGGATTTATTGGTTCCTTGGGTCCCTGTTTTCTGGGAGAAAGGTGGGCTGTTATAAAGTTTCAAATAAAGGTTCCCAGTTTAGCCAAGGTAATGTATTGAGACTAACATTCATAGCTTGAGCTGTGAGCCTGCCTCCTCTTTTTGGACAGACATACAAACTCATCAGCTGAATCAAGTTCAGGAGCAGCCAATTCTTCCTGTTTCCTAGGAGAAATTGTCTGTGCCAGAGCTGGTTGGTAGGCCCTGTAGACCAGAGGTGTCAAACTCATTTGTTATGAGGGCCAGATCTGACACAAATGTCACTTTGTTGGGCTGGGCTATGCTCGCCATAAAACGTAATGCCAGGTACTGGAGATATAAACTGTATAAAGGACAGCAGCTGGCAAGCTCCGAATTGTAGTATCCTCACTGCAAGACTCCGTGGGTTGGTGGGGTGCAAAGGAAAACCCATATGGGTGGACTGGAGAGCCAGTGGTGCAGCACTGGGCAGGTGCTGGATGACTGCTGCAGATGAGGTTGTTCCACCATGCTGAAGCCACAATCAGAGTGGCGCCACCCACTTCCCGAGCAGTCTCCTGTTCCTTCTCTTGCACTAGTTGCTTGCAGGCCACATAAGAGCCCTGGGCCAGCCGGTCCCGGTCCCTGGGCCTCATGTTTGACACCCCTGCTAGAAAACTATAAGGCTACTTCCTCCCCTTTACCCAGAGCAGTGTTTCAAGATGAGTCAGTGATGGAGCATGTGCCTTCCATGCAGGAAGTTCCCTATTTATTCCCTTGTCAGGCCTTGCTAAAGGATGAGGGAGGTCTGCTGCCAGTCAGTAGACAATACTGAGCTGTCAGGACCAGTTATCTGATCTTGGCATGACAGCTTCACACGTTTGCCGCCAAGGGTTGGTTTGTGTTTTAACTTCTCAAGATCTAGGCTCCTGTATGTACCCATGCATCTGCTGTGCTGCTCATGGAAATCTCTTCCTTCCGAATGGTACATTCCCAAGCCTCCTTCTGTTCTAACTTTGTGGGACAGGCATCCAGAAGAGCAGAAGTCACCGTTGTCATTTTAGGAAAGCCTGTAAGGTAGTGCCTTTCTGCAGAATATTTTTTGCTGGCTGTTCAGATCTGGGCTTTGTGCTGTGGATTGGGTTTTCTGCTCACACTGGTTGGCATTGTTGGTTGTTTTGGAAATTTAAAGTCCTCTTTCCTCTGCAAGCATTATTTTATTGTTTTGTTGTTGTTGAGATTCTTTTAAAGAGCCTTTCGCAGAGGACCTCAAGAAGAAAAATTTCAAAAGACATGGTCAAGATTTTATACATGGCTGGAGGAATACAGTAAATGAATATCTTTTAACATATCTGGAGACATTATAGACGTTATTTACATTGACATGCAGGCTACATAGATAAAGTATTATGGTTTTTTACATGTATTCAACATACAGTGGATATTGAAAGAAGTATTTAACAGATACTACAAAGATGTAAGATACCCCCCCCCCACATTTTTATGTATTATATCTTTATTTGTTTTCTTTTGTATGTTTAATATGTTTGTCTGAGTTATAATAGAACTAAAATTTATTTTAAAAATAAATTATGACATAAATAAAGAGCTTGTCATAAAGTGGGCAGTAAGCTGCCTTAAGCTTTGGGAATGGTGGGCTATTCCGTGTTTTGAATAGATAACGAATACCAGTAGCTTTTAAAAACAAAGCGCCAGATAAATGTTTAATTAGATAATTATGCCAGATTTATAAAAGGAAGTTTTTTTAAAAAAAATCCCAAACTGCCCCACTTATCACGTATGGAAATCTATGTTGAATTCAGAGCTTGGATGCCTGTGTCAGTAGAAGAATTATGTAGGGGAGAATGGCACAGCTGGAGAACCAAGGCCCAGACTTTGGTGTGTTCACCCTGTTACCCAGCATAGGCACCAGGCCGGTTTACAAGCCCGTGGATTAAACATTTGGTAGAAAGAAGAGATTTTCTGTGACTCCTCTTGTTTACTCCCATTGGGTCTTTTAGGGCTAGGGCTTTGAAACTGAACTTCTAAATTATTGAAACATGCAACTAAAAGCAGACACGTTGCCACACCCTGCAAGTCCACCAGACAAAGAAGACACCCAACACTAGACATACTGTTATTTCCTTTTAGGTTTTAATAGCAAATATTATCTTTAATACAGAGAGCATGGCAGCTGGCAAAGAGACCATGGCACAGAGACCGTGGCAGCTGGATTGATTGCCATCTGGACTGGTTGTTTTATTAGTGCGTTGTAGTAATTTTATCATGTTGATTGTATTTTATCTGTCTTAATGCTGTAAATTGCCCAGAGCCCACTTGTGGGGTTGGGCGATTCAGAAATCTTAATAATAATAATAATAATAATAATAATAAATTGTATGACAGTGTGTGTAGTATAGCCAGAAGATCCTAAGTTTGTCTGGCAGCCAGAAGTTCGAGCTCTTTTAGCGTTATGCACCACTAGGTGGTGAGCTAGGCTTGTTTTTAAGGCAAGAGATGTTTCAGAGGTGGTTTGTCATTGCCTACCTCTGTGTCACACCCCTGGTAATCCTTGGAGGTCACCCATCCAAATACTAGCCAGTGCTGACCCTGTTTAGCTTATGAAATTGGGCTCGTCTGAATCATCCAGGTCAGGGCAATAGCAAAGTTACTTGTATTCTATGTCAGCAGAGGGTAGGGGGACTGAAGCTGCTAGGACAGGTTAAATAGTTTGACATCTGATCAAAGGACTTGCTATACTTCTTAACAGTAAACAGGATGCCAGTAAGGCACAGGAAGTGACACATGTAATGCTGTCTTGGTTGAACTGGATCACTGTATGAAGAATCCCACTTTACATGCAGTATTAGCATGCCAACGCAACTGTTTGGGCTGCAGATCTCTGGCCTGCCAACAGTGTGTGTCTGTTTATTCATTTAATACATTTTTATTCTGTCCTTCTGCCAAGGGGGCCATGTGTGGTTCTCCCTTATGCATGTCATCTTTACATTGCTGTGAAGTAGGTTGGAGAGTGACTGGCCCAAGGTTACTGATAACCCTCATGGCAGAGTGGAGATTCAAACCTGGTCTTCCAAACCCCAGGCCAGTGCTCTAACCACTACACCATACTGGTTTAAATGATACACCGGGCATATATGACACAGGTCAGTTCTTGTTTGTCCCTCACACTTAGATCTGGCCTGAACATGACTCTTCTGCACACAAAATCTGCTTGGGTGTATGGAAATGTGATCGAGTGACTCCACCTGTAGTATTTATTCATGGATACACAGTCTTAGAAGAACAGAGGGGAACCAAGGGCAGAGGGGTAAAAGGCAATTATATAAAAAAGGATTTTGAACAGATTTTTAAAAAACCAGGCCTGTTGCTCTGAGATGCCGGGGCTTCTTGGAAGCTGGGTGTGAAAATATCTCCCTGCTGAAAAAGTCCAGGAATTGGGATACAGAACGTCCTCAAATCGGCTTCTGCACTATCTTGTTAATTCTCTGTAATTGTCTTCTTCCAAATGCCCTTTCCTGCAAAGTCTATAATTGGCTGTCTGATTATATTGGTCTGTAATATGTGAATTGTACCATTTGGATTTCTGCAGTCAGCCTGTATGGATGCAATTGTTCATCTCTTCATTCCTGTAGGGATTTTATTCGTGTCTTGCTGTCAAGACACCCGCTGTTCTATGTATCAGCCTAAACATTTTCCACTGGCTCTCTTTCCCTGAGTTTGCCCCCCACAGGCTGCACGGTGTGCTTGTTCTTGTCCTCTCACTTTCTCCTTAAAAGATTAAGTAATTTGAAAGATCCTCATGCTCAAATTGGCTGCCAGCATCTGTCAGGGCTGAGGGATATGATCAAATGTCACCTGTAGAGATGGGCTGGTATGCAAGAGTCATGCTGTTCGAAAGGACAGGTTGTTGTTAAACTGTTGCAGGGCTTGGATGGGAAGGCAGCCGAAACACAAAAGCGTACTACACCTACATAGCTATTGCTCATACCTGTGGTTTCCTCCTCCTGCTGTGTGTTTTCAGCCTTGCCTACAGAAAATCTGTTGGGCTTTGACAGCTGAAGGGGCTAACCGATGGTCCTGTACTCCCTTCTGTCTTCCTTCTAGCAGCATTTCTGCTGTTTTGGCCAGGCTTTCCGTTAAAACAAAATGAAGAAAAGGCCCAGCAAGACAAAGCATTCTAGGAACTGTACAGTTCACATAAACATAGTTTCTTTCCCTCTCCATTCCTGTTTTCAGGTGCAGGGACACAAAGCAGTCATTGTCCAAATTGGCCACCTGAAGAGCACCTTCTGGGCTCAAGGTAGTTTTTGTGTGGGGGAAAGTGGCCTCAAGTCACACATCCAACTTATTGGATCCTATCCCATAGTGTTTTCAGGGGAAGAGATGAATGGACGGGGCTTGCCATTGCCTGACGTTGACTCTGTGGAGCAACCTTGGACTTCCTGGACGGTTTCCCATCCATGTACTAACCAGGACTTACCCTACTTAGCTTCCAAGATCTAATAAAATCAGGCAACTGTGGGCCATCCTGGTCAAAGCAGCTTTTGTGTACCTATGCAGATTGTACTGGCCGACTGGAGTGAGCACATTCAGAACATAGCTATGTGTCTCGAGTTCAATCACACCTTTTTTAGAGGTAGGGAAGAGGCAAAATCCATTGCAGTGCCTTATCTGAAGCAAATCCTCTTCAACATTGTGATTTCCTAGTTTATTTTATTAATAATATATATTAAGCACTTTACCTAAAGGAGCTCGGAGTTGATTTCAAGACATAAACATGCCCCAAAGCCTCATAAAAAACAAAGAACCGGCTAACTACACAGCATTGCCTACTTTGAGGCAACTAGTTTGTTTGCTGATTATCCATCTTCTTGTGACTTCCTGCTCCAGAACAAGTACATTGATTTGTTTAATTTGGGATGCGGTGGCTCAGTGGTTAAGATGCTGAACTGCAGACCGGAAGATCAGTAGTTTGGCAGTTCGAGACTCAAGTGCCGCATGACGGAGTGAGCTCCCATCTCTGGTCCCAGCTCCTGCCAACCTAGCAGTTAGAAAGCAAGAAATTGCAAGGAGATAAATAGGTACCGCTTTGATGGGAAGGTAACAGCGTTCCATGCACCTCAGCATCTAGTCATGCCGGCCACATGACCACGGAAATGTCTTTGGACAGCGCTGGCTCCTTGGCTTGGAAACGGAGATGAGCACTGCCCCCTAGAGTCAAATTCGACTGGCTTTCGCGCAAGGGAAACCTTTACCTTTACCCTAGGGAAGAGAAGGAAGGACCCTAGACATTTATTTATTTTCATTTATAGTCCACCTTTCTCACTGGGACACAAGTTAGATTACAAGCACGACAGAACTGCTCAGTCAAAGAGCAAGTCACTTAGAAACTATGGTAACAGTTGAATGTTAATGTATGACTCTAACAGCAAAGATTCTTAGTAAAACAGGGCTATACAGTCAGCCAGCAAGTGGATGACAAAATATAAGAACATCTGATTTCTAAGAGCAAAGATTCCATGGGAAACAACATAATGCAGTGGGGTTGGGACTAAAGAAATGTGGTTTGTGTTCCTCCTTTGGCGGCTGATTACTGGGAGAGGCATGCATGCAGCTGAGCATTCTGCAGCCAGATGAGCTGACTAGCTTTGGGTGCAAGTTCTTGTGTGTTCATTAATGCATCTCTCATTCTTGCGTTTATTCTTCTTCCTGGTACTTGCATTCTGATAGCATAGTTCTGCTTCCCAGGGGTATGGTTACGTTATAAAGGTTTTGTTCTGTGGGACTCATGGCCCTCTTGCCATTCCGGATCTTCCCATCGGCATCTAGTAACCCTCACCACCGCCCCCCCCCCCCAAACCATGGTGACATCCTTCTCCTTACCTACTAATCTGTTGACTAAAAGGTCTTGAACAGATCGAGATCCAACCCTCTTACAGGCAATCAGTGCACCTAAATATTTAGCAACTGCTAAGGAAAAGAACTAGATAATTTTTTGAGAAGGTGAATTCATATAACCTATTAAGAAGGAGGACAAATACCTTTCTCTGAAACCAGACCAGATTTCACACAGCTATAAAATGTGTTCTAACTGTCCAAATCCATCGCTTATCATTTGTAAGGGATGGGAAAATACTGAACCTGCTAATGTTGCGCCATGCATTTATTTTATTCTGTCTGAGTTTCCTAGCGTTATTGAACCTGTAGGCACTTTTGAGGAATGGTAATGGCTTGCCATCACAAGATGGCTGACATAGGGGGCAAGGCCAGTCACAAAATGGTGGAAATAATCTCTTTGCTTTGGGGCAGAGAGACTACTTGCTTTCAGTTCCAAAAGAAGGGCTGGCTCTTTCTTCCCACACAGCCACTGGAGGAGGTTGCCAGAGGGTCTGTGGCTGCAGGAAGGGTATTCAGCTGAGACTTGCCTGACTGGGATGGGCTCTGCACTTCTTTTCTGTTCTGTTCTGTTCCATTCCATGACACCTTCATTTCTATCTCCAAGGTTTAAGAGCCAAGAGGGCACCAGAAAAAAACATAGGTGGGACCAATGTTGGGAGATAGATGTAGTAGTCATTATCCAGAAGATGGGAGTTGGTGTCAGCCATACATTCTCCTATATATTTAGGCTCCCACTTTGTAAGTGCTTGTAGGGTTTTCCCAGATTTCCATACTCTGCCAGTGCCATTGATTCAGCTTGTATTCCTGCCCAGCGTGTCAAGCAGCAAGAGAGTGCCAATCAGGCAATGCATCATTTTGGTGAAAAAAAAGTCTTTGGTCATAATTCATCAGCAGAGAACTCGGACAGCCAAGCAGTCCACCATTTTGGTTTTGCTCTGATTTTATGTTGAGTGTTTTGCATGCTACCTTGGAGGTCTAATTGGAAGGCAGGTTGTAAATCTTTGAAATAAAGAATGTCAAACAGAGTTAATGCTCTTCCATTAGCTGTGGGGAGTTGGAAATGTCCCTGAAGGAAATGGCTTCTGAAAATATATGGGGCCACCTCTACAGATGTAAAGAGCTATAACTACAGACTTCAGCCTTGACAGTCAATACACCATGAGACTTGAACGATGATGGCACTATCTTGCAAATACCCCAGAAGTTGCTGAGGATAGTATAAACTCCACTTGCTCCATCATGCACTGGCCTGTGCAAAGCTAGGTCTTCATTCATACATTGCTTCATTCATACATTGCTTCATTCATACATTGCCAAGATTAAGAAGCATATGTGTAACCCCGCTTGTTGGGCTCACTCATCACTCCTTCCCCTTCCGCACTGAGATATGCAGTTAAATGCTAAGTCTTGTTACTTGGTACAGGCATGTCGCTTCACCAGAGTTAGTTTTGCCCTTGCTAACTTGCATGGGGAAGAAAACTAGGTCTTTTTTTTCTTAAAAATAAAGAGAGGTGCTGGAACTCTCAAGAGGGAGATGAAGTTTTCAATCTGTATACTGGAAACTCGTGAACTTTTAAACATTTTAAAAAGAATTTTGTCAAAAGGGGTTTTAGAACTCCATTCCAGCATGTTCCCCCAGAAAAAAAGCCCTGTATTTAACTCTTTTGGCTGCACACGTACCACAGATACCCAGTGTTAGTGTTTAACCATGATTCTCAGTACAAAAACAAGGCATATGCATGAGCTCAACATCAAGCAAAACGGGAGGGCTGTGGATCAGTGGTAAAAGATCCTCGGCTCAGTTCCTGGCATCTCCAGTGAAAAAGGTGGTAGGTGATGTGGAGGACTTCTGCCTGAGAACCTGGAGAGCTGCTGATAAGAGTGGAGAGTGCTGACCTTGATGGACCTAGGGTCTGGCAGCTGGTCATGCACATTGTTTCTTAACTGTTGATATATGTGATCTCTGAATGCAGCCTAGGAGGTATAAACTTCACAGTGCCAGTGGGCTTCATATCATGGAAGAAAATTCCCCTCGATCCATGATCCAGAAGTTGCTCCATAAAAAAGGCTTGTGTGCTTTTCCAGCCAGGGAGAGCAAGTGTGAAACTCTCCATGCAGCGCCTGTTTTAAATGTGTGGGGCCAAAGTCTTGGGAATTTGGATTAAGTTTATGAGTAAATGGCACAGATGCCCAGCAGGTCAGGAACCTAAAAGGCTGAGAAGCCAAAACATGAAATAAAATACAACTATTACACGGTGTACAAAAATTTAAGATTATGCAAATAAAAACTAAAAACATAGTATATAGCAACAAGTTTAAGTTGCATGTACAGTAACTTCTGGATCTCACTAATGGTTACACCTCCCAGCCAACATTGATACAGTAAATGAACTGGAGGCCCCTTGTCTGTCTTTGGATTCAGTCTCTGACAGTTTCAACCAGCTTTCCGGAATGATGTTGACAGGGTCCTGGGAGCTATTAAACCAGCCATGTGCCTCTTGGACCCATGTTCCTTATGAGAGGTGAAAACAGGCAATGAAAGGATACAGGGCCCCCTGGTAGACATTATCAATCTGTCCCTGGATTTAGGAGTCTACCCAAAGGGATTGAAAGAGGCAGTGGTCGTACCACTTTTAAAGCAAGCAACTTTGGATCTTTTGGATCCTTCCAATTACTGCCCAGTTTTGAATTTTTTGTTTCTGCGCAAGGTAATTGAGAGAGCGGTTGCTAAGCAGCTCCAGAGTTTCCACCTTTAGCCCTGTCCCCCAACAGAGTGGGGGAAAGGAGGAAAAACTGGTTTGATTATGGCCTTGCATGGGGCCCAGGCAGGTGGCTGACTTGTGGCAGTGGATAAAAGAACCATCCCAAATGTGATGGAAGTGGTTTCTCATTTGGGGCTGGGGAGGCGACCTCTCCAGACCACCAGCACACTGACGTTGGTCCTGGTGGCAATCCACCCCGGGCCAAAGACTACTGTGGTAGTTAGCACATTGGACTAGGCTCTAGGAGGCCCTGTTTCGAATCCCCACTCTACTGTGGATGCTTGCTGGATGTCCTTGGGCCACTCTCTCAGGTTAACCTACCTCACAGAGTGGAGAACAGTGTTGTTAAGCTGCTTGGGGATTCCTATTGGGATTTTTAAATAGATCTAAAAGTTGCTTACCTGTAGCATGTAACTTACCTGTAGCATGTAAGACTGTCTTGGTTTTGATTACGTCCTAATTGCATGCTGTTTAACTTTGTAATAAATTTTAGTGCAGGCCTTTTCATGCTGGCATCTTCCTTTGAAGGGCTTTCATTGAATCATGGTGACTTTTAAATTGCTAGTGAACACATGAAACTGCCTTATATTGAATCAGACCATTGTTCCATCAAGGTCAGTATTTACTCAGACTGGCAGTGACTGTCCAAAGTCTTAGGTGGAGGTCTTTCCTATCAGCTACTGCCTGGTACTTTTAACTGGAGATGCCAGGGGTTGCACCTGAGACCTTCTGCATGCAAAGCAGATGCTCTACCACTGAGCCATGGCCCCTCCCTATGTGAAGTGTCTTGAAATGTTGAAACATCTTGCTAGTTCGTGAATGTAGTCATTTCATGGCAAGTTTGTGTCTATATACTTTTACGTAGAGGTAGCAGTCTGTTCTTTGCGGACAGCCATGACTCAAGTATTTGTGGGTTACCTTTGGTATTGGTTGAATCTTGCAAAGAAAGCAAAGGGAGGGGAGAGAGAGGCCACCTCTTTTGAAGAAGGAGCTCAGGAGACTCTGAACCAGGAAGAGGTATTTGCTTTCCAGCCCTTGTTTAGGTTGGTAAGTATCCTTGCCTACTCCCAAGCTCTGGTACCCATTATTGTGGACCTATTGAAGTCCAAGGGTTTGGTATTGTTTAATATTTTCATATTTTAGACATGCCATTATACCTGTTAAAGGCCACCTGTCAGCCTTTCCCATCCCCAACCTAAAGAAGGTGGTATTGCTCTAATAACCAGAGTTGAAAACATTGTTGATTTATGCTTGAAATAATAAAATGCGGATCTTCTGAGCATTTCCCTTCCTCTGTTCTCTCTACCTCTGACTCCTTACACACCTCTCTGTGATGTATAAATGAGACACGAGTGGGAAGCAGTGCGTGACTCCAGAAGTGTTTCAGAGACAACTCCGAAAGGTGTGGAGGCTTTTCAGATGTGTCGCTTAGTAAAAACTACCTGCCAGGTATGGAAGGGCTGTTTGTTTAAGGGGAGATCCAGACTAAATGGGTCCTGAGATTGGAGAGGCAGTCTTTTATTTAGAGGGTATTCCATAGCCACCTTTCTCTGGTAACCTGTTGAAGCCTGAGCATCTTTGGAGGGGTCATAACGCCCCATAGAATAGAGAAGATTGGATTTGTTAAAGACTGTAGATCTGTATCAAAGGGGAAAGTGTGGTGTAAATAGGTAAGCAATAGCCCACTTTAAACAAAGTGCTAAATCCTTGGAATAGGTCCCTTTGCTTTGTCAGTGTCTGCATCTAAATCAGGTCATCAGGGAGGAACGGTCTATGCAAAACTTTTCTCTTAGAAAATATGCTATATGCAAAGATTTTTTTTTAAAAAATGAGCAAGCATCGAAAGATGCAACTCTGCAGTTACTGAAGAGGTGAGGTCCAAAATCTACGTTCCCCTTCTTGTGTGATGTGTAGATCGTCTTGTGTTTCTCAACTTTAAATTTTCCTGTTTCCCCCATCTCCCTTCTGGCACAGTAGTTCTTTTGCTGTCTCTTCATTGGAGCACACAAGTTTGCAGTTCAGTTGTTTGAAGGAACTGTGAGCAAACCCAGAGTGACCTGAGCTGTCACTGCAAATATCAGGGTATGGCTTTGCTTTCCACCTTGTTTCAGGTTTGCCCTACAAGTGAGAAGCTGAACATTATGAATCTTGGGATGAGGAGAGAAAACTGAATTCATTTAGTCAGAAACGATCACTGATAGAGTCTCTAGTTTGTGTCTAACAGTGTCTTTAATCTGATTTGCTCTGTTCTGGTTTAATCCAAACTAGAGGGCATGATATTTACTTGAACTTCTTTTCTTTTCCCCCTAACAACCCCCCCCCCCATGTTTATTTGATCTGTATATTCTAGCTCCTTTGCATAGTCACCCTTCAGTAGTTATAGTTTGCTGAATGAGGAACATACTACAAGCCTGTGGTTTGGAGTGGATTTCAGTTCTTGGTTTGGAAGTCAGCTGTGGTTTGTACAATTGGTGCTTTGCTCAATCTACGTACCATGGCAACCTATGGTTTTGCTCAAATTAATGATGGTACAGAAGGATTTGGGGCTCACAACCTGAGCATCTATGATGTGTTCCCAATCATCTGAATTCATTTGAGTTGGTTCCAGTTCAATCATGCTCCTGATACCCCAAACTATGATCTGGAAATGTTCCAAAATTAGAACACTGCTGCATGGCTCGTATAAGGACTGTGCACTTCCACATAACCACCAAACTGGCCATGAGCAGCCCTTACTGGGAAGCCAGCTAACTAGCGCTAATTCAGGAATGGCTGAAAGCACAATAACGAATGCCTCTGGCAACCAGGTGCTGTAATACCTCTGCATTTCTGGAAAAGCCAGCTGCCTCGTATCTGACTCGTTTCTCCCTGCAAGGTCCACCCGGGAGCAATAAATCTTTATAATTAGGAGTGACAGCCCCACTTGATGATTCCTGAATCTGAGAGCCTGGCAGACAGTGTGATTGAATTCAGGTATGAAGGGTGGAGTGCTGTTTAGATTGTCGGTAGAGCTGGAAGGGGTCCGTCCTCCCCCCCTTGTTTCAGAAGTTTTAAAAAATCCATACATGAGCTGCATAGGAGTCACAGAGAGTTATATCTGTTTCTAATTTAATGGGGTACAGTGAGAGTGGCTGGGAGGGAAGAAAAAGGAAGTGGTGTCAAATCAGTGGTTTGGCTTTCTTGGGGGCTAAGTCTGTTGGCAGGAATGAAGCTGATATGAGGATCTGTGACCTCGGCACTCAGCTATATATTTAAATTGGCACAGATGTATGCCGCTGCAAGCAAGATTGGTGCCTTCACAGCAGCAGTTAGAGAGACTTCATATTCAGATGAATTTCTCAAGGCCACTTTGTGTGGCAGACGTGACTGCTGCAGGTTCACCTGTGTTTCCTGCACGAAGCACATAACTTGTCTTCGAGGCCCCAGCTCCTGCACATGGAGTTAATTGTCAGGCAGCTTTACTCCAGTCAGATTTCCTAAGAGTTTGCACAGTTGTTTAAAGATGCAGATATAACCTCTATACTTCTTCGCACCTCTGCCATGTGGCCCTCAGGAGTATACCTAACAGTCATGTCTGCTGTAAAAAAATACAGGCTTGTCCTTAGAAGCATCAGAACAACTGCAGATTGTGAGGCTTAGCTGAGCTCTGAGGCATGGATTTTTTTTTTTTGCACTTTAGTGGTGAAGATGTTGTCATCCTTGTTGGTTCATTCATGATTTGTGATTGCAATAAGTTGCCGGATGCTGCTCCGATACTCCAGATGTCTATTGTGATAATACTGGCTTTCCTTTTGATGTCAAGCGGTATGCTGTAGAGCACCGAGTGTGTACAAACCACCACCATCTCCTCTGCATGTCTCACAATTTCAGGTTTGATTTAAATATAGTGCTGGCAGGCTGTTTCTTGTGAAACTTGACATTGGCATCATGCCTTAAGTAAACTGGGCTGTTACCCATGCAAAGACAGCTGCTATGCACACAGGTAGCAACCCAGTGCAAAGTTTCCCAGGGAAGGGCTTTTTTTGCTTTGTTAAGACCATTACCAGTGTCACATCTAAATCAGCCCTCCCCTTTCCCTTTGCACAAAGGTATTGCAAATGTGGCTTAGGGGAAGTTGAAACTACCACACATATGATCCTCAGGTGTCCCTGGTATAAGGAGGTCCGCTCCAAATGTCTTGAGCCTATTGCAAAACGAAGTCCTGATACGAAAAAATCTGACTATTTAAACTTCGTGCTGTCAGATGAAAATCAGTTCATCTCCAACTGTTGCCGAACTTTGCGTTGTGTGTTGTTGTATTCAAAAAGCCCACGTCTTAGTTTTAAGCTTATCTCCTGACTTATATTTTATGCAATTTCTATTGGTTGTTGCTTTATTTTACGTATTCGTATACATTTTATGTATTTTTAGTCACTTTTTAATAATGTTGGTGTGTTCCTACTGATTTACCGGCTTGATGCTGTAATAAACTGTTTGTCTGTCTGTCTGTCTGTCTATCTAGTATAGCACCTTGTTCTTGAGGCGTTAACAGTTTTCAAAATGAGAGGAAATAATCCATGGCATTTTATTTAATACGGCTTCAATACTGCTTCAGTTCCCCAAATATAATAAACAGCCTTTCTGTGCTACAAAGAATTGCTGAAATGATGTAACTCCAAAATTGCAATAAAAAGCCTGAAAATGTTATTATTATTTTTTTTTTAAAAAATCTTGTACCTTCAGTTGTCAACACATTTATTGAGGCATAAGGTGTTGTAGGTCAGATCCTATTTCATTAAATGTGGGAGCCTTTAGCTGGCAGAAATGCGTGCACACACATGGGTACAGGCAGAAAGAAGAGGGGGGTGGAGATGCAAGTGTTAAATACAAAACACTTCCAGGAACCAAGAACTCAGCCAACTTTTTCTTGCCCAATTCTTCTCCTTTCATGACTTTTGTACATGCTGGTCCCATGATCTGCAGAACAGCCCTTTCCCCCCTTCCCCTTCCCTTTCTTCTTCTTTTTTTTTTTGCGGGTCAAAAGGAATCCCTCTTTTCCTCTTCACCAGCAGAAAGTCTGGGCTGTACTTATCCCTCTGTTAATGTGCATCTTCTCTGCTGAAACATTAAAAGCAATAATAGCATTTTAAGCCACGGTGATATCATTACTTTTCTGTTACGCTTGGACCCCCCCCCCCCCCCGGTGGAGCTCATAGCAGTGTTTTCAAAATTGTTTTAATAATAACTGTGAAAGGAAGATCAGATCAGAAGATGACAGGTTAAATCCAAAGGTGTCCTCCTACATGCAGAAGCTACCCCACACTTCTAAAAGTGCTGTTTTATACTTTGTGCCACAGCATTTCTTGAAAATGAGTGAAGTCCAAAGGTGGTCTTCCACTTGGAGAGAACTGATATAACTTTCTTGCAGAAGCATGAAAACTCCTGTAGAACCTTCCCATTCTAGAACCAACATGAATTCTTGTGCCAAGTGTTTGTGGTACAATGCCAGAAGCTGTCTGCTCGTTGTTCTTTTGGGTCCAGTCCGGTGACTTGCCAAAGCAAACCCTGAAGGCCAGTGAAGGTTACTAACGGCCAGTGAGAGTAACTAATGGTTTGAAAACAGTATGAGTGAATGGAACTGATGGCATGATTGGCAGTACCTTTGGGAGAGTGGTTAACTGGGTCTTCTTATCTGACTTGACTGATCTGGCAAAGAGGTCATTTGATGGCTTCATCACAGGCTCAGAGGGTGGCTCAGTATAGCACTACTGGCAGCTGTAAAATGGGTTGACTGCTAGCTTGGTTGTTGAGTTTGCACTTGTGATCCTTGGGTGCCTCATGCATCCCAGGTACAACCAAATATTCTTGAAGGCTTTCATGAATCAGCCTTCAATTTAGCAATCAGCGGAGCACTGCAAAAGCCAGGTTCCCAACCCTGTAAAGCCAGGCCTACATATGTAGGACAATTGTTCTGATCATCAGTGGAATGCATAGAGTTCAAAAGACGGAGAAATGTGTTCAACCATACTGCCCGCCCCCACACAATTTCATTGAAAAACGGAAAGGGACCACCAACGCTTTGTCCGGTCACCAATGGTAGGTGCTTCTGGGGACGTTCTTGCACCTCTAAGGAAAACCATTCTGCTTGAATGGTGTAGTTTCATTCTACCAGGTATAGTTTCATTCTTTTTTGGGGGGGGGGTCCCCATTTTCTTTAATAAGTTTAGTGTGTTTTCATTCTTGTTGACTTCTTTGTGTTTTTAAAATGTAACATCCGAGACTGATGCAGTGGAAAATGCAAAGTTGTGGTTGCTCACACACCTACCATTATCTACAGCTGCTGCTCATTAAGCTGATCAACATCCCACTGTTCATTAGCATTCCCAGCAGAGAGCAGAGCATGCTTCTTACAAAACTTGAGTTTTCTTTGTCAGTGGTACGTGCCTGTACAATCCATGCATGAATGCTGTCTTTTTCTTTGGAACTCTGCACCTTGATCTGCTGGAGGTGTCTGTACTTCCCAAACCATTTTGGGTACTGACTTTTAAAACCTGGGTTATTTAAACATTTGGGGAGTTGATACTTCTCCCAGCAATGTAGCCATTGCTTACGCCCCATTTCTTTCATGGTTATGGAAACCTGACATTTCATCCTGTAATGTACTTGGCTCAGTGAGCTAAGATTAGCTCACGTCTCCTTCCTTCTGTCTTTACAGTTGCAGTCACAGAAGATAACTTTCTTTGCACTTATTGTGTCTGCATGATCAAAGACACACCAGTCTACAATAAAGACTGAACAAGTATAAAGCTTTTATGAGCTTTTTTTAAGCAGTACCATCACCACTGTTCTATGATTTGGGAGAATCTGCGCTCTGAGGGCATTGCTGGGCTGTTCCTCTCCAGCAACCCTGAAAGACAGTGACAGAAGATGTTTGTTTAGACTATCACCTGGTCACTGAAACAGGACACTGCTCACATATCGTGCAGCTCACCTTAACCACCTTTTTGCAGCCAGATCAGCTTAACCCTTGGAGGCCTCATGGGTCCAGGGACTAGGTTAGCTTTCGTAAAATGGGTCAGCTTTGGGTGTAGCCAAAGGGCAAGGTTGGGTAAAAGTGATCAAAAAGAGGATCATGTAAAAGTGTCTTGGTCCAGGGCAGAGTTTCATCCTGGGATGCTGGTCTTTGGTCAGGCTAGGCGGTAGATGCTGGTCTGGGAGCCAGGCTTCTCTTCTGAGTGGCTCTTTGTTGCACAGCTGACAAGTGAAGAGGTGAGATTTTATGCAGGGAGATTTCCTGGAATGTGTCAAACACTTCTAGGGACTGTAATTTGAATCACAATTCCCAGTTGCACTGCAAATGAGCTGTATTTGCCAACTTTAAAAAAAATGGTTTTAGAGAATTCTGCAGAAAACTACCATTCTGCCAGATCAGAACAAAGGACCCTCTAGTCTAATATCCTCTTTTTCACAGTGGCCAGCAACATGCCTCTAGGAAGACCACAAGCAAGGCACAAAAGCCTCCCTATGTCAGTGGGTGGGGCAGGGACAACATTGACACTGCTTGCCCAACCCATTGGTTGACTTTGAGGCATGTCTGTAAGTTGCAGGGAAGGCCAGGCTGCTACCTCTTATCATGCTTGCCTTTCTTTTTTGGGGGAAGTGCCATAGCTCAAGGATGGAGCATCTGCTTTGCATGTAGAAGGTCTCAGGTTCAGTGTCTGGCATCTCCAATTAGAGCAGGGGTGTCAAATTCATTTGTTACGAGGGCCGGATCTGACATAAATGATACCTTGTTGGGCTGGGCCATGTGTGTCATAAAATGTAATGCCAGGTAGTAGAAATATAAACTTTATAAAGGACACAAATACAAAGATTTTTTAAAACTTGAAATAAAAACATGCTTAAAACGTTAGCACTCTTGCAATATTTTGCTTAACTGTCTGATAACTGACACCTCTTGCTCTGAATTATTGCATCAAAATAGGGCTGCCAAGTCCAACTTGGGAAATATCTGGGGACTTTGGGGGTGGAGCCAGGAGACTTTGGGGGTGGAGCCAGGAGAAAGGAAGTGACATCATTTTGTGATGTCACATCCTGTGATGATGCTTCCACATGCTGACACATGAACTCATGAAGTATCCTAATACTGAATCAGGCCATTGGTCCATCAAGGTCAGTATTGACTACTCAGACTGGTAGTGGCTCTCCAGGGTCTCAGGCTGAGATCTTTAATGTCACCTATTACCTGATCCTTTTTTAGCTGAAGAGGCTGATACCTCCTGCATGTCAAGCAGATGCTCTATCACTGAGCAACAACCCTACTGAATCCTTCCTCATCTACACAAGTGCTAAATATGATTTTCATATCATAAGAACAGGAGAGAAGCCGCAGTGGATCGGGCCAACAGCCCATCCAGTACAACACTCTGTGTCACACAGTGGCCAAAAATACCAGGTGCCCTCAGGAGGTCCAGCAGCGGGGCCAGAACTCCAGAAGCCCTCCCACTGTTGCCCCCCAAGCACCAAGAATGCAGGGCATCACTGCCCCAGACAAAGTGTTCCATTTAGACCTTGTGGCTAATAATAGCCACTGACAGACCTCTGCTGGATGGGGACAGAGAGAGAGAGACAGACAGACAGACAGAAAAAAAGAAAGAGGGAGAGAGAGAGAGAGAGGGCAGAGGCACTTACTTCCATTTAGACCTTGTGGCTAATAATAGCCACTGATAGACCTCTGCTGGATGGGGACAGAGAGAGAGAGAGACAGACAGACAGACAGACAGAAAAAAGAAAGAGGGAGAGAGAATGAAAAGAGCTGGAAGAGAAACTTACTACTTACGTTGCCAGCCACATGCAAAAGCAACTCCTTCAGTCCCTCCTTAATCTCTGGGCGGACCTCTCTTGGTGTGGAAGCTCTCTTGCTGATTTCTTAAAGGGGAAATGTCTGGTGAGGCATTTTACTGCAGGGCAGGCTCTCTGCAGACATTTCCCTTTTAAGGCAGGGCAGGAAAGAGTTCCCCTGCCTTCCTGCTGGTAGCCATTTTCTCCCCCGGTGGCCAATTTTGAAAAGGCGGGGGTGAGTATTTAAAACCGGTGTTTCCCCCGCCCTACCGGGGGACTTGGCAGCCCTACATCAAAATGTCTGTGCTGTTGCAATCTTGAGTATGCTGTTCAAGTGTGTATCTGTAAGCTGCAAACCTACTTTTGATTTATTTACATTCACTACAGAAATCTCATGCTCAGAGTTCTGAGCCTAGGACCCAGGGGAAGACATGAAATGGCTGGGGACTGTGAGCTTTTGTGCATAAATTACTTTGTGTGCTGGTCAAGAACATGAGAAGGCAGTATGACACAGACTGAGGGCTATTTGTTTGTCTACAAAACTATAGTCTTCTTCAGTGGTCAGAATCAGCCTACTATCTGGGAAGTCTAAGTTCAAAATCCCCAAAGGAAATGTGCTGGCTGAACTTGGTCTGGACACACACTCTCAGCCTAATCCACCTCACTGGCTTGTTGTTATTCCTCGTCTAAATAGTTCACATTGCTTTCCTACTGAACAAGATTGGACCATGAGAGCATGAATACAGTGAAAAGGGGGAGGGAACCCAGTTGCACCCCGAAGAGCTGCAGCATAAGAAACCCAACAAAACACACACACTGTAGCAAGGCACACGAAATCTCATGCCTTGGATAAAATGTTGTTGGTCTTAAAGTTGCTTTGTATTTCTCCTGTGCAATTGAGGCAGCCAAGCAAAGCAAGCTCTCCCTCCTTCCCTCCCTCTTGTTGGGGAGGAGCCACAGCCAATGGAGGGGATGAAAGGCTTGTCTTTGTCTCCTGTGAGATTGAGGTGGCCTGGCCAGGAAGCAAACTCTGGCTCATTCCCTCCCTTCCCCTGGGAGGTGGAGGAGCCTCAGCCAGTGCAGGGAACAGAAGTTTGCCTATCTATCTCTCCTTTTATTCATTTTTAACAGAAAAATATAACATATCATCTAACATATCATTATTTTGAGCCTCCCTATTTATCTAACCAAATATAGAACTTGGACCAAATATTTATCAAGTCTTGACATTTCTCAGTATTCATCAAATAACTTAGTTTGTCCATTTCAGCCAGATCTAACAATTTATCCATAATCTCTTCATTACAGGGCATTTTAGATGATTTCCAGTGTTTAGCTCTTATTATTCGAGCTGCAGTTAAAATTGAGATCAACAATCTCACATTTGAATGTGCCATATCTTCCGGATACATATTTAACATATCTCTCCTGAGTGACTGGGAGAGTCTGGCAAAGCAAGCTATGACGCAGTAGCAGCAGAACTGGAAGAAGAAGCAGGAGACAGCCAGTTCCAGTGTGGGCCTGATAAAAGCCCTCTGGGGGCCTGATCTGGCCAGTGGGCTGCATGTTTGGCACCCCTGAATTAGAGTATCTCAAATAGCAAGTTCTAGGAAAGACCTTTCTTTGACTAAGAGGTGGGAAAGCCACTGTAAACTAGAGTATAGACATTATTCAGCTAAGGAGGCCCAAGATCTTGCTTCAAGTAAGGCAGCCTCGTAGGTTTATGTATGTTCTACTTGACCTCCTTGCATTCTCCTAAGTGCTCCATCTTGCCCTGGTATTGGGATAATATATTTCCATGGAAGAAAAATGCAGGTCTTTTCCATTGTGTGGGTAGATCTCATTCTTTGCCTCAATCCAAAGATAATAACAGGAGAACGTTGAGTTGCCTTTTGCATTTGTAGCTTAAATCTTAACTCACGAATGGGTTTAGATGATATTTTCATTGAAATGATATAGTTCAATGAAATTTGTTCAACAAGGCATGCGCTTCCTCTAAGACCCCTCCCCCCACTGATGCACCTACTTTGGCAAGACTGAAATTGATATTTTTTGACTGGCACGGCAAGGTGTAAGGAAGCCCAGATCAAACTCTTAAGGAGGGAAGGGCCAGACTATAATACAACAGTGGGGGTCTGAGACTGTTAATAAATAACTCTCATGTTTCGTATGCTTGTGATCAAATTTTGACATAGGTCCCTGCTGTGTAGACTAGGTTATCATGGAAAAGGGAAGAGGAGCATGCCATTTCCTCTACAGTGTGAAGATGAGCATGGGTTCATGTGAATGGATGAAACGGTAGTATTTTACTACTGGTATGAGGTCCCTGGAGCGTCCTGTGGCTGGAAAGGCATTTTTATCTGGTAAAACTTTCAGTGGTTTTGAAAAGTGGGTGCAAACACAGTTTTGGCCGCAGAGAGAAGAGTGTGCTACTGTTGTGGAACAGCCAACAAGAATGACTGTTTGTTAGGCAGTTTGTCCACTGTTATGAATCTACACATGTGTTGAAGTACATGGCTCAACATCAGATGGCTGTCCCTCTAATAACCTTCCAGATCCCAGCACAGTACTAGAGCTTTGGGTAGTTTCATATTTACAATGAGAGATAAGGGCTCAGTTGAGCTTTGCCTCTTGTTGGAACAACACTAGTTGTACATCAGAGCTGTCCATGGTCCTGTCTGTTACCTAGTTGAGAGATCCTACCACCTGATTGTGCAAATGCTGCTGACCATTTCCAGATCATGCATAATGAGGTTTTGTTTAGCAGCCTACTGTCCCACCTGAATCCTATTCTTGCAGTTCTGTTCTTAAATCCAGGCTGGGGGCTTACCTGTGGTAGATGACTCTACTCCTTACTGTGGCAAAGAGCTGCCCTCGGTTGATGAGAAAAGAGGCCAGCAGGAATTGGTCTTAGATGTTTGCATGTGATGGAGAACGTGCCATTCTACCCCCACAAGCCTTTCACCCCTGCTATTTCCTGTTTCCTATGTTTGGTTCTTCAGCCTTTCCACAGAGCAGCAGATGTGAAGTGCAGAAGTGGCTTGATTGCTGATTTCCTCGGCATCTGTTGTGACTCTGATTCCACATCATTTCTCATCTGCTTTGAGTTAAGATTTAATCTTCTGGAGCTGAAGTAAAGGAAGAGAGATCAGCTGTTGAGGCTAGTATGTGACTAGAGATAAATGTGAGTTAGAAGACCCTCAAAACCTTCCCTGCAGAAGGAAGCCCCCAGAGGTCACTTCAATAACGTGGCTCAGAATACAAGTTCTAGTTTAAGATGAGGTGACATGACTGTGCCAGCAGAAGAAGATATCAAGGTGTTGAGTAAATCCTTTGTTATTATTTCCCGATGTGTTTCACCTCTGTCTTTGTCAGAGGATCTATCGCAGATTAAGCCTCCAGTCTCATCCTGACGAAGCCATAAGCGAAATGTGTCAGGATCAGGAAATAATAAAGGATTTCCTCTTCTGCTGTCACTGCTGGTGTGGCCCTGACTTCTTCACTACTTGGTGATACGACTGTGAAACATCCCCAGATTGTTAGAAAAAGGATATAATCTATTGAAGGCACCAGTTTTCACCGTCTGTTTAATTTATAGAACCCAATACAGCTGTTGATTGCCACATCCATAGAAACAAGAACTGATTTTGTTGTTGTTGGTTCGTTTAGTTGACACAAAATGTTAGGTTAAATTCTCACACACACCCTTTCTACTTTAAGGTTTGTATTAGCGCATGAGGTCCATGTAGCATGGGCTTTTTGATCCCCTTTGTGAATAAGGACCATGTGGCGTGGACCTCTTGTGGCCTTTTCATCTCCTTTGTGCAGTTGGTTATAGCCCTATGTCACATCCAGAACAGGTAATCCTTCCTGTCTATCACTTGTCTGCTGAGACTTGTCGTTTTGTGTAGCTGCAAATACCTGGGTATTTTTTTTTACACACTATAGGAGAATGTCTTGTTCTCTTTCCAACCCAGTCGGAACAGCCCACTGACGTTTGTATGGGTCACCTGTGTTTGTAAGAGGTGTGTATATCTGTCATCAGTTTCCTCTTGTAAATATTCTCAGGAAAATCAAAGTGCCTTTCTCTTCCTTGGACACCTGTGTACTCAAGACATTGTTACAGCAAGGCTGAACCGTATCTGCACAAGCCAAGTACTTCAGAGTGTTTCTGCTGTAATCCACTGCTGGGCTGATTCAGCTAGGGTTACCAGGTCTTAGCTGGCTTGCAGCGGGGTGGTGGTGGTCCTGGTTTCTCTCTGGGACTTGTTTGGCACATGCGCCACGACATCACCTGGAAGTGACGTCATCGCTTTGGGCAGAGGCGTCGACTTTTAAAATCCCCGGGGGGGGCGGGGGCTCTTGTGCGCACGCGCAAAGTGCGCGCGCACTGGGACCATGTCCCCCCCCCCCGGACTGGCCTAGCCTGGCCACTCCTGCCTCCATGGGGCCAGGTCAGGCCCGTGCCAGGTCAGGCCCGGGGTGGGGGGAGGCGGCAGCAGCAGCCGGCAGTCGGGCAAACGAGGTGGCAGCCCGCGCCTGCCCCACCGCCTCCCCCCCCAGGCAGCGGCGGCAGGGCTCAGTCCCGAGGGGCGGCAGCGACAGTGCCGGTCCCTCCTCTGCCTCTCGGCCACCGCTCCGGGGGCCGCTGGCTGGAGGGTCCCGCCGGCTGCTTAGTCTGTGGCGCGGCGGGCGGTTGGTCCGCTCTTGGGGCTGGCTGGCTGGCAGCGGCGGCGGCAAGAACCAGGAGCCCCGGGCGCGCCACTTCCAGGGCGCGCGCGTGCGGGGGGGGGGGAGGGAGCCTGGCGGCTGGAACCCCACGGGAGGGGCGGGAAAGCAAAGGCGGCCGGGGCACCTGCAGAGGTGGTCGGGGACGAGCCCGACCCCCCCCCTTCCTGGGGCGCGAGGCGCTCTCGAACCCCGCCGCGCCGACCCTGCTCGCCCGCCCCCAGCGGGGGCCGGCAAAGTTGAAGTCAGGCTCCTGGTTATTGCCGCCTGCCCCGCCGCATCCCCCCCCCCGCCTGCTCCTGCCTCCATTCCTTTGCCCAGCTAGTTCCTGGAGGAGGGAGGAACGGAGCAGGGGGAGAGGCGGTGGCAGCGGCAGCCAGCCGGCCGGCCTGGGCGCTCCATTTTCCCGGGGGTGGCTGAGCCCCCCCCGGGAAATTTCGGGGGAGGCTCGAGCCCTCGAGCCCCCCCGTAGTTGACGCCTATGGCTTTGGGCACGTTGGGGGCAGGGCACTGTCATTTGAGGGGAAAACCATAGAGTTTCCTCTCAAATGCTAAAGCATCTCCTGCAATGTGGTCCGTTGTGAATACCCGCACTTTGGGGGTGGGGCTCCCCCGGCGGCCGGTTCAGGGCCGGCAGGTAAACGGCCCATTGGGTGTGCAAACCCTCACCTCCCCAGGGGACCTGGCAACCCTAAATTCAGCCCAGTATGGTTTATGAAGAGGCCAGGAGCGTTGCCGTATTTCAAACAGAGATCTGCCTTAGCCCTTGCTACCAGAGTTCTTTTATTCATTTAATTCATTTACGCCCCCACCTTTCTCCAAAGTGGGGACCCAAAGTGGCTTACATCATTCTCCTCTCCTCCATTTTATCCTCACAACAATCTTGTGAGGTACATTAGGCTGAGAGAACGTGACTGGCCCAAGGTCACCCAGCGTGCTTCCCTGGCACGAATAGGGATTTGAATCCAGGCCTCCCAGACACTAATCCTGTACTCTTAACTACTGTACCATGCTGGCTGTTTTCAGCTGGTGAAGCGAGGATCACAATTTGGGAACTTTCTGCATGCAGAAACTCGGCTCAGCCCGGCAAGGCTATGAACTGGCTAGACTTAACATTTGTAATATGAAAACCAGCCATTTATTTTCAACCGGCTGTAGAAGATGGGATGTGCTATCTCAGCATCTTTAGCATCTCCTTGAATCCAAAGACAGGCATGAACAACTGTTGATGTTTGCCTTGACAAAGCTCCCTTTGACCAAGACAGGGCATCTCTCTAGAGCCCTCAGGTAGAGGAAGGTCCTTCCCAACAGTTGTTATTTGAGATCCTTCAAATGGAGATGGGCCTGAACCCTGGAGCCTTCCGTATGGTGCTGCACCACTGAACCGCGGCCAGATGGATAGCCACCTGAGTGGCACTTCATACTCCATGTGTATTAAGCAACTTAGATCACCTGCTGCATAGCATCAGGAAGAATTCCAGGGACTGATGAACTGCGCTGAGTGAAAAGGGGAAGTATGCCAACAGTTTAACAGTAGAGGTCTTCAACCGCCAGAACTAGATCAGGTCATGTGGAAAAGACACAGATGTGGTTTTGAGTCAAGGCCTGGTGTTGATACGGAAGCGACGTGGTTTCCCAACTCGCACTTGTGACTTGTCATATAAATCCTAGCACCAATCCTTATCTTCCTGGTTTCTCAGGAGTTTCATTCTATTTTTGTTGGCATTTATATGAATGGGCTCTTTGACGTTCTTTTCCATTGTTGGGAAGGGGTAAAAATGAAGAGAAGCAGCAGCAAATAGAGAAAGTTAGTGTTGTATACGCTTCAGTAAGAGGTCCTTGTGCCCAAGAACTAATATCATTGCCACTCAAACTCCACCCCTGTAAAAGCATCATAAGGTGATTCATCTTTGGGATCCACTTAGATGCTGCTGAAAATGCAAGTGCAGTCACAAGACCTACACACAATTTTTTTTTTCTTGGTGAAGAGATATGTCATTCTTTGTTCCAAGCTATGGGGCCATGTTACTCTTAACAAAAAAACCTCAGAATTGATAACCCAGTAGCTTCCAAGCCTCCGCCCCATGCAGTGTGAATTTTGGAGTTCAGACTGCTCAGAGTCGGACAATACTTAGGGCTTTAACAGACAGGATGAAGGTCTCCATCTTGTTCCTTAGATCAATTACAAATTGCAGGCTCACGCGGCCTCACTTTGCCTCAGGGTTGTGAAGTGAAGGGAGGGGTGTTTTAACCCTTCAGCCTCTAGTCATTTTCTTTATTTGACACCTGGCTCCCTGTTTTGTAACCATTTTAAAGGCAAGAATTAGCCCAAATGTAGGTGCCTCTTGGCAGCTTGCCTAAGATTTGCCCTTATTGTTGGCATTGCTTCATTGGCACCCTGCCGGCTTGGACCTTGCTTGGGACTTCAGCCAGTCAGGGATGTGGAGTTCGGCACTATAAACTGAGTCACCAAATTAGGGGTGAGGGCTGCTGGGGTTGGTAGGCTGCAGGATGTCCCCAGATTTTATTTGTGTACCCCAGAGATGCATAACTAGATAAGCGTTTTGGGCAGAACTCCATGTGGGAACAAAATCTTCCTAGACGTTCTTGGAGCACGACTCAAAAAGCTGTCTGCAGCCCATACCTGAACCGATTTTTTTTAGAATGCTTGTAGATCTTTGTTTGTTTGTTCACTCTCCAGTTACCTAATAAACATGGAGAACTAGTTTGGGATAGTGGTTAGGAGTGTGGACTCTAATCTGGGAGAACTGGGTCTGATTCCCCACTACTTCATGTGCAGCTGCTGTTGTGACCTTGGGTCAGTCACAAGTCATTTCAGAGCTGTTCTCTCAAGGGCAGTTTTCTCAGAGCTCTTTCAGCCCCACCTACCTCACAGGGTGTCCGTTGTGGGGAGAGGAAGGGAAAGGAGATTGTAAACTGCTCAGGTAGTGAAGGGCAGGGTATAAATTCAGTTTCTTCTCCTCCTCTTCTCTGTGAAGGCTAACTTGACCCTGGAAGCCAGGGTCATTTACCATTTATTTAGTTTATTTAGTTTGTAAAAATTGTCCTGCTTTCAACCTAGAGTTCCACAAGATGGTTAAAAAAAAGGGTTTAAATTCCATTCATCAGAGAGCTTTGACTCTTGGAAACTCATACCTCGTCTTGAAAGTGCTGCTGGACTTGCATCCAGCTGTCCTACTTCAGACCAACATGGCTGGCCTCTGAAACTATCAGCTGGGGTGTGTGTAAGACAAGATTTAACATGGCATCTTATGGCAAAAGTATGCATAGTGTGTGATAGCTTAGGTCTTGGTTCTCCAGCCCAACTTCCAGACCATCAGTCACACTTCTGGGAACTCATTTCCCAAATATGCAGGCCTGATTTGAATTGGGACTATGGTGCAGGATCGCCTGATTTGAATTGGGACTGTGGTGCAGGAACAGAAATTTCAGCTTTCCTCCCCTCACCATTTTCCCAAACCAAAAAAGCCCAGGACATACTATTTTACTACATTTTTTTTAATTTTAATTTTTCATATTTATAACCTGCCCTTCCCACAAGCAGGCTCAGGGTGGGTAACAACATATCAAATACAATAAATACAGTTAAATATTAAAACACAGTGATAAACATTAAAATGGTGGTCACAGCACAAAACAGAAGTTGGCTGGCTGCGAGAGGTTCCCTGACTTGTTGGCGATGGATAATAATAGGCCAGCTGTTATTGGATGGGAGACAAAATCCACAGGGAGGCCATGCATGGATGCCCGCTGCCTCTGCCGAAGGCCTGGCGGAAGAGCTCTGTCTTGCAGGCCCTGGGAAATTGAAGAAGATCCTTGCTATTGAAAGCACTACAAGATGCAAAAGAAAGAGCTGGTTTTGTATTATCAGTTTGGTTGCTATACTATAAAGCAGCATCACTAACATGGTTAAGAGAATGGATTACCCTATAAAATCCCAGAATTTTAGCTTTGGAGGGACACGACTTCTTACTGGGATGGCATGCGTTTGTTTGATATGGGAAAGCTGAGATTCATAAATATTTTAAACAACATCTTATTAGGAAGACACCCCCCATTTTTAAGGTGTTATGTGTTTGTTTGTTTTCTTTTGTATGTGTTATAATAAAACTAAAATTTACTCGCAAAAAGAAGAAGATCCTGCCAGGCCCTGGTCTCAGTAGGGAACATGTTCCACCAGGCAGGGGCCAGGGCAGAAAATTATTATAGACCCAACCCATAAAAAAAAAAATAATATGCAGCTCCAAATAGTGTCTCTGGCTGTGTCAGGTTGGGGGGGAAGGCTGAAACCCCTTCTCTGTGCCATGGTCCAGATCTGAATTTGACCCCCACACACTTGGAAAATGAGAACCCAGCAGTGTGATATGTTACTGACAGTCTGAAAGCTGGGTTTGGGAATCTAGACCCAACCGATACAAATAATGATATCTGCTTTGGCCTTGGGATGATGTCCACAAAATTCCAAATTCTCAGCTTTTCTTCCCAGCAACATAGCTGCGTCTTTCCACTGCCAAGCATTTGGCATACTTGGCTTACAGAATATGTGTGAGGAGCACAAAGGCTTAGTTTTTCTCCTTCTTTGTTTGCCTGTGCTGGGTGGGGAGGTGTCCCTGCTGCTGACATATGAGGAAGTCTCCAGCTCCAGACAGCTAATCCCTGCAAGTGGCACAAGGGTTTTGTCTGCTTCTCTCCTGTTACTTCATTCACCTGTGCTGGAAAGCGTGAAAGCTTAAGAGAGGGGTCTCCTCAAGGCAGCTGCCAAAGGGTGATTTACTGTAAATCTGTTCATCTGATAAAGGTGTGTTAGCTTTGTCTTGAGATGTAGAGGTTCTTTGTCAGTTAAAGTGATCTCCCTGGATGGATGTGATGTCACTCACTAGCAGCCCTGCCTCCCTGGCAGGTGCCAGGGTGACCATCCTTTCAGTTCTGCAGTTGAAGCAGAATTCTTTGTGTTGGGCAAAAGGAAGTTCTTCCCAGCTGTTCCTTCTACAGTGATTGTCTCATAGCAAGGTGGCTATCTTCACTGCCACAGTGTCCATCCAGGAAAGAGGAGGTGGTGTCGCCTTCCTGCAGATAACATTTTGTGTTGGGCAAAAGGTAAGTTCTTCCCAGCTGTTCCTTCTACAGTGATTGTCTCATAGCAAGGTGGCTATCTTCACTGCCACAGTGTCCATCCAGGAAAGAGGAGGCGGTGTCGCCTTCCTGCAGATAACATTTTAAATACTTTTATTGAATGAGAGGGACTTGTGCTTGGAGATGCTCTCAGAGCAGCTAAGTGTGGGAAGTTTGTGTGTCACTGTGTGTGGGGGGTTGGATATTGGACTTCTGAGGGTCTCCCAGATTGTATGAAGCATAGAGTTTGATTTAACTGCAGCCTTCACAGAATGAGGTAGCTGGCCTAATATGTAATGAGTCAACCCAAACCAAAGGGAAAAAGCTAGTATCTCTGTGTTGGGTAGTTCTTTACCTTCCATTCAGGTCCAAGTGGTTTAGCATACCTGCAAAAAGATATATAGAGTCACCTTATATTGGGCCAGTCTTAGTCCAAGTGGCCCATTTTTACTGGGAGGTTTAGGGGGAAATTAGGGTTACCGGCCGTGTGGATTCCTCATAAAGCAAATGCATGTAGGTGGATTCTTGCAAGAGATGATTGTCAGGACCACCCTCTGTCCTTACATTGTTGTCTTATGAGATACCCACACAGCTGTTTGAGATAAATACTCTTACAGCTGGATCTAGAAGCTCATCTTGCTGTGGAGAAAAAAAATCAGGCTGTGAACATGTGTGTCCCCCCCCCCCCCCCCCCCCCCCCCCCCGGCCTTCAAATTTCTCCTGCAAAAGCACTTCCCCAGACATTCTCACTATCTCTGCTTTGGGAATATGTGTTTGCTGAAATAAGGTTTAGTTCTATTCTTATTGCTTGTGCTTTTATTCAATGAAACCTCTCTTTGTGAACATAGAGGTCACCTGTTAGAGGCAGGAGTAATGTAGTCAAGCCAAGGTTATATTGCCCAGATCTGGGAAGGGTATTGTGCATAATTTTTGTTTGTTTTTGCTTTGATGGATAATTCCCAGAGTTTTAAATTGGGGGGGGGGGGAGTGGGTCATGCTTCTTGAGTCAAGACAAACCCAGCCTGTGTTGAAATCCAGCGAACCTTAAATTTAATCTGAAGACAGTGAACAAAGGAAAGGAGGAATTCTTTCAAGGTATGCAATCACTGCTAGCCGACAAGAAGCTTCTTGTGTTGAAAATCTGTGGGACCTGGTATGTTACAGGGCTACCCTGTTCTATAAGTTTCAATGAGATAGTTTTTAGGTTTTTTCTAGACCTTCAGTTCCACAAATCCAAGGAGTCTGACTTCCACAAGAGGCCAAATGTCATCTTGAAGAAGTTATTTTAGAGTTCTTTCCATTTTTCTTGGGGTAACCTTCCTTTCCTGGCTTTGGCCTTTCAGCATGCACATTTAATAGGATCTTCAGTGTAGTAGTTTTAGTTGGTCCATATCTAAAACCTGGTGGTTAGATTTGGGCAGGCAGTGTGATTTCTCTGTCCTTTCACTTCCCTTTCTATAAAGTGGAGTATGTGTGCTAATGAATGCCTTTTATCTCTGAGAAATTTACTTCCATAGCACTTTATCAAGCAGAGTGGCAGGATTTATACCACTTTGGACAGCGCTGGCTCTTTGGCTTGGAAATGGAGATGAGCACCGCATCCCTAGAGTCATATTCAACTAGCTTTCGAGCAAGAGAAACTTTTACCTTTACTTTTACTAGAAGGGTGTAACTCTGCTTTGGACAGTATTGCCAGTTTTCAAGCAGAGTTACAGCCTTCTAAGCTCATGCAGTCACTGGGCGTAGAAGGACACAGGAAGGCATTTGTACTTTCCAATTTCATAAATATGTCAAATCATGCCATTTTATATGCTGAAGCTCAAATGATGGATTTTATGTTGTTAAAAGCAATGAAACAAGCTAGGGCTTGATGAGAAAGTACATGTATTCCATTTCCCCTTGAAATTCCTGGTTTTCCTGAAACACTCCCCCCCCCCCCCCCGGCTTCAAAACTATCCGAAATTTAACATCTCTAGGCAGCAGATAAAAATCCCAAGACCCTCTGAGTGATTGATTTTTCGCTTCTGAGCCAGATGACCGAGTCAGAACCCTTGGATCCTTTCCCAGTGTGCACAGTCTAATCTGACGAACTGCTTTCAGTACCTGCCTGTTGGGCAGCTTTGTGATGGTTGGGTACCTTTGGTGTCCTATGTGTTCCAAGCCCATCTGCAGCATCTGGTGTAAGGTCAGGGGCTGGGCTGTCTGTCTGGATCTTCGGGTGTGTGACAAATAACACCTTTGAACAAGGTTTTGTTGAATGAATAATTGAATATTTTCGTCTTATTACTCTTGTGTCCTTCACAGTTCGGAAAATGGAGACCCTCTGTATTTGGAAAATAAGGTGGTGAAAAGTAAAAAGTGCCCCCCCCCCCAACCTTTAAACATTGCATTTTATTTTTTAAAAAAAATTATGTAGAATGACTATAAGTCAAAGTGCCTGGAGGAATTGTTGTATGGCTTGCAAAACATTAAGGACTGGGATGCTGTTTATGTACCCTAACGATAAGCAATTGTGAAATATGTTGTGAACATTTGGCATATGGCGGTGAAAACAATGTGCTCTCTGCTATCTTGTAAGGTCTGAATAGCCAGCAGAATTTGACGGTATTTCTTTGGCAGCGCTGCTTACAGCAGTCTGATTATTTTAATGTGTGATGTTGAGGTCTGGGAAATGAAACTTCACTGCTATGGATCTTTTCCTCTTTTTAATTTTTTTTATTTTTCTATATCAATAAACAAAATGGGAGTTACATATATATATCTGTGTTATCTAATTGTTACTTCTTGCAATGTCTAATACTATTGTTATCACCAAATATTTTTATAAGTATTTTGCATAGTACTAAGATGTATTCTATAATTTCTCCCAAAAAGTTTATATTACTATAATTTATTTCATTTTTATTCATTTATACCCCACCCTCCCCACAAAGCAGGCTCAGGGCAGCTTACATACATTCATACTGTGTACATAATACACAAATAACAGTTAAAACCATAAAATTATCTAAAACAGTCCGGTTACAATAGTAATGTTCATTTGTAATAGTCTTCCGGCCATTTATAAAATATTGATTAGGTATGATAAAATCTTCATTATTCTTGTCCTCTCAAAATTAAAGTTAATTTATCCATCTCAGCCATTCCAAGAGTTTTATATATCAGCTCTTCTTTTGAAGGTAGTTCACTTTTCCTCCAATATTTAGCATATAATATTCTTGCAGTAGTCACTCCTTTTCCAAAAGATAAAAATCTTGTCTTTTATAGTTTTCTGGCACTACAGTCAATAAAAATAATTCAGGAATAAATGGTATAGTACATTCTAGCATTTTTGTAACATTTCATGAACCCAGGACCAATACTTTTTAACTCTTATCACATGTCCACCACATATGAAAGAAAATGTACCAACAGATTTTTGACACTTCAAACAATAATCTGGTGAATCAGGATAAAACTTTGCTAAATTATTTGGGGAGCTTTTCCACTAGTATATTTGCTAGGTAATAACGTTTAATGTTTTAATTTGGTGTAGTGGTTGAAGAATTGTACTAGGATGTGGGAGACCCGGGTTCCAATTCAACTATTGCTGGGTGACCTTGGACATTTTCAGCCTCACCTGCCTCACAGGGTTCTTTGTGAGGATAAAGAGAAGAGAGAAGAACAATGTCAGCTTCTTTGGGTTCCCCACTGGGGAGAAAAGCAGGGTATAAATGAAGTAAATAAATACAAGTTTGAATGGTGTGCAGAATAAAATGCATACTACTTGAATCACTTTTAGTATTTGGAAACCTTTTTTTATATACAAAAGTATGTTTGTGTGTGTGTCTGTTCAAAGAGAACAAAAAGAAAACTAGGCAGGAAATTTAATTCATTCATTTAAAACTCTTAACGTCTCACTGTTCAGACGAAAGTTCGGGCTGGCTGACAACCTGAATAAAACACAATTACTCTTCAGTATATAACAAAGAAAGGGAAGACTTTGCTCATGATAAAAACTAATTACAGGATCACCGTCATGAAAACCTTGATAACTATACAAATATTACCACTCAAACGTCGTCTCCATTTCCATTTGCCAGCAACAGTGGTCAGAAAACAGCCTTCTGAAATAGTCTGGCCTTGCAGGTTTTTTTTTTTTTGAAGGCCAAGAGAATGGAATTTGACATATTTCCTATGAGTAGCATTACTGTAGTGGACTACAGCTGCCAACCTCCAGTTGGGGCCTGGAGTTCTCCCCAAATCACACTTAAGTCAACACAGATCGGTTCCCCTTAAGAAGATGGCTGTTTTGGATGGTGGGCTGTAGGGCATTACACCCCTCTGAGGTCCCTCCCCTCCTCTGGCTCTGCCCTCCCCAAACTTCACCCCAAATATCCAGGAATTTCCCAACCCTATAATGGGGGTGGGGTGCAGCTACATAGGAGCTCTCATACCACAGCCCAGTATATTTCTCAAGAAGAGGTGGTCAGCAGAAATGGCTGTGTGGACGCGGACCTATATAGAATGGTATGTACAATTATGAATTGTGTTGAAAACAGCCCCGTAGCTAGGGATTTTTTGGGGAGAGGGCCTTGGGGGTTGCAGCTATTTAAATCAAAGTTAATTAAATGAATTCAATTTGGGGCCAGCCAAGGAGGGAGGGGGCCTGGACAAAATGCTAGGGGGCCGGGCCCCATGGGCCCATGTTAGCTATGGGCCTGGTTGAAAGTGGACAGGGCTTTTTGTTTTGTCCATGTGGAGGGGTGTTGCCTTCAGTGCTAGAACCTGGGGCTGTCAAATAAAATGTATTGGCAGCAGGTTCAGGACAGGGGGGAATACTTTATACAATACATGATTTTAATTTTTTTTAAATTTTAATGCTAAAACAGTACAATGTAAGGATAAAGATAGAAAACAATAAGTTCAGCACAGCCATTCCAAGAAAAGATCAGTGCAACTGGTAGTTAAGAGTATACAACACAGAAGTCAACCAAATCTATACAATTACTGTATAACATTGGATGTCCACCCCTATCATTATATTCGTATTATTAATACCAACATTGAATTGTAACTGTTATTCAACTGCCGTTAGAAAAACTTGTACAGTGATTTAGGGTCTGCCCAAACCATACGTGAAGAATCAAATGTAAACCCATTTCTTGCATCAAATAAAATATTCCACTTTTCCATTGAGCTGTTATGAACCTCTGTTGCATCTTGTTGGGCGAGCCAACCAGAGATTTTATCAGCAATAAATACAATACATGATTTGCTTATGGAATTCACTGCCCCTAGAGGTGTTGTGTGTGTTTGTGTATATGTGTGGGTGGGTGGGGAGACCAGGGAAGGCTGCTGTCTTTCAGGCCTTACTTAAAGGGTTGTAGTTGCCTACTGTTGGAATCAGGATATTGGACTTATCCATAGTGCTCTTTGTTGTGCATGTGTGTACTTGATAAAATTGTCAAAATAGAAAGATTGCATAAGGGGAAGATTCAGTTACAAGTACAAGCCAGAACTGAAATGTCTGAAGCTTTCAGATATGACTCAAACACAATATTGATAAAACATGTTTAAAGCTGAGTTCACACCTTTTAATAAATTAAGTTCTGAGCAATCTCCATGAATTTAGATGAGCAGCAGTTATCTGTTTTTAGATTTTTAAATGGACATGTTAACCATTATGGGGTTCTCCATTTTTTTAAAAAACTAAGGCTCATTTGAGAATCAATCTGAAGACTCACTGAAATAATAAGAGTAAGTGCCTTATCGGCATTTTTTTTAAAAGCATGTAATATTTTAAAATCATGTTAACAAGCAGACGTGTTTGTCCTCTTCAGTAATAATGAACTAGAAAATAACACATTCATTCACCCTTTCAAAGTTCATGAAACAATTTTTGTTCATGGCATTTATGCTGGAAGTGACCTATGCCCCCTTCAACATACAAACGATCCTGAAAGTTTTTTTGTTTTTAAATATCTGTTGTATTTGGAATCTGGAACTGCCTGTCTGACTGACCTTTTGTCCATGTGACTTTTGTGGAAGGAAAATACAGATATGAGACATGGGGTGATTGTTCCTGTTTGCCAGGCATAGTGCATAGTTTTGCCTCTGGCAAACCACCATCCGTGCCTTTTGGGGAATACTTTGTTAAAGTTTTGTGAAGTCAGATTGCCAGCTAGTGTTACCATTCCACAAGGTTCAACCCACTTTCTAGAATCTTTAGCACTGGGTGAATGTTTCTGGCTTCTATTGCACATTTAGATTAATTCATGCTTATGAACACTAGGATGCTAAATGTGGCCACCGAAAATACTAATGATACACCAGAGTCTTGTCTTTTGAATTAGCAGAGGATTAGGCTATTGGAGAATACTTCACAGCAGCAGGTAGCAAGGAGCATCATAGAGTGCATTGTCATGCGTGTGGGTGAGGCTTGCAAAGTCATCCTTGGTATGAGAACAGGTGTGTAACATGTCCTTAGTTCTACCTGTGAAAGATGGGAGAGGTTTATGCATTCCAGCTGTTACAGTGTATTCCTAAGCATCGTGGACTATCGACTTCAGTGGGTTTTAAAGGGCGTATTAAGAATTGAATTTGTCCAGTGGCACCTTACAGTTTAACAGTTTAGTCTAGCACAAGTTTATGCTACAATAAATTTTATTAAGTCCTTAGGGTGCCACTGGGCCTCCTGTTTTAATTTTTCTGCAACAGACTAACATGGCAGCCACCACTCTGGAATGACCACGTATTAGAAAAATTCTTCCTGTGATGTGAGAGACCAGTTTCCCCTTCTTTTCTTCTAGGTGACCAATAGCAGTCGCAATGAGAGCAACAGCCGCAGGACGATTTTTCATTTGGTGATAAAGATGATCAACAAGTCTCGTAAGTGAAGGCACTTTGCCATTTCCTCCTGCTATGCTGCACAACTCCTAATTATATGGAAAAGGTATATTTGTGCAGAACAGTGAAGAATGATGGGTTTGGGGGGGGAATGTGGAAAGGAGGGGACTTCACTCTGGGCTGCGCAGATGGATTTAAAGCAGAATAATTTACCGGGCAATCCTACACTGAGCTACTCTAGTCCAAGATAATTGATTTCAGCGTGCTTAGATTGTAGTAACTCTGGGTAGGATTGCGCTATTAATTTCTGAAGAGAAAAGGCCAATTTGAAATATTGATTTAAATCACATTTCCCATTAGTACTCCATTTATTTCCTGAGCAACGATATGTGCTAATTGGTTACTCTAACCACTAAAACATGTTAATGTACAGCAAAGTAGAGCATCTATGCTATCTAGCAGCAGTAGACTTTGTATACTTTTGTATGAAATGTTACTTTTACTGAGTGTAGAAAATGCTGCTTGGTCGGTGCAATGCTTATGGAATGGATCGTTTTTCTCAGTACTTGTATCACGTTGGAAGCACACTGGGGTTGTTTGGAAGAAGGAAGCCACATACACAAAACAGGACATACATATTTTGTTAACTGGCATCAGGGGACATCAGACCTTCCCCAGGCGCACTTCTCTTGGAAAACTCAAAAGTTAGTCACTTTGTCCTCTTATGATACTGTCACTGGCAATTGTTGTATGATATCCATAAAGAAAAGCTAATTACCATTTATTGTTTCCTTTAATACAGAAGAACTAGATTTTTCCCACCGGGGTAACTTTGTAACCAGGCTCATGGTTAAGCACTGAAACAGAAAGCCACCTTAGTTCTTTTGTTAGAAATTTAGTAGGAGTACAAAGTTATTTGAAATTGTTTTGCTTTGAACAGAAACATTATTTTGTAATTTTATGAGATTTTAATTGGCTATTGAACACATATGGGTTTACTACTATGTAAATATCTCACAAGCCATAGTTGCATGCAAACATGTTCTGTGTTCGCAGAACAATGTGATGATGTATGGTGTATATTGAAGTTCATCCATGTTAAGGACATAAAATCAATCCTAGGTAACCAGTTATAACACAAAGCAAGAAATGTTGCCCACCCTCTCTGTTTGGAGCAAGGTTAACCTAAACAATTTTAAACGTTATATAAACCATTCTCTAGTTTGTCCTTAAAGCTGGAGTATCTCATCTCCACGTTTGTACATGTAGAAAGGGAGATGCTGGATCTTGGCTTCATTTACCATGGCACTTTTTATGACAGAATATATTAGATGGCCTTTCCTTCTATTGAGAAAGTAGTTTTTTGTTTGTTAAGCAGTGAACTGTGCAAACTTCAATATCTTAAAGAGGAATCTATGTAATACTTGTTACATAGGTTCAAGTTCAATGGTAATAAAGAATTGTGTGTGTTAGATAAATGGAAAATTACATATCCCCCACACTAGATTCTCCCCTCTGTAATACTATAAGCTCGTAGGGATATTAGTTGGCAGGACACTTTTCCTAACTCCCCTGTTTTTCTTTTTCTCCTATAAACTTACTCTCAGCTGCTCTTAGCACTCTCAGACACAGTGAGCATATCCAGTCCTCATTGGACTGCAGTATTTATTTATTTATTTGATTTGATTTCTATCCTGTCTTCCCCTGTAAGCGGACTCAGAGTCCCTTTAAACCCCTGCTTCCTGCTCCATCCATGAACCACTACAAATTGCTTTAAAAGTTCATGGAAGTTCGAGGTGGTAGACCCGGCACAAACTTCTGTTTGCGAACCACAAACAGGGCAAAATTCATGACAGATTTTGCTTCGTGGTTCGGTTTGTGCCCATCCGGAGTGGTAACTCTGTATAGGTTCGCGCACCATTCGTTCACTAAGAATAAAAAGGTTGATTTAAATAATTGATTTGGGGGGGGGAAATGAAATCCCAGTAGGAAACTTGCTAAAAATCAGGTTTACCATTGGTTCTTACCCCACCCCCCATCTATGATACTTACGGCTTGTCTACTCTAACCACTAAAATATGTGTGTATGGGGGGGAATGTTATACATTCCTTTCTCTCTCTCTTTCTCGTTTTACAAAGTAATAAATTTTCCGCCTGTGTAGAAGGAGCTACTTTGTAGGCAGCCTGGTTTTGCAGCTTTTGGGACTGGCATGAACCACTCACTTTACTGTTTGATGCCGTAATGGCATTTAATTGATAAAAAGACTGACAAAAACCTGGCAGTCCTTTAATCAGTCCTCCTGCTTAGTCAATGCCAGAGTTGTAGGGGATCACCCATGTCTCCAGCATTGCAGAAACATCTGTAGCAAATCCAGGTTGCTCAAGAGCTCACAAATCACCAGGAAAATGTATTTATTTATTAAATTAGATTTACTAGGCCACCCTTCCCTAGATTAGGGCTCAGGGCAGAAGCAGGGTAGGATCCATAAGCAGTTGGATATTGCCCTATTGTAAATGTTCATCTCCTGGATTCACTGGCTTCGATCCTTTATTCATTTCTGCTGCTGCTCCAAATACATCCTGAAATGCTATTTCTGGGGAAGGCGGGATGTCACCTGACTCCCAGGAACAGCAAGACGGAATTTAGAGCAGGGCCCTACTAACTGACCTTAAAGAGTGAGGGACTCCTTGTGAGTCCTGGCTCAAACTAAAATTGCTCCCTTCCTTTTGCTGCCTCGACTCTGTCTTTATAAACACGTTGTCTCTTACACGGCTCTCTGTTACAACCTGTTCTCTCCTGTTTTGTTCAGGATGGAAGATCCTTGGAGTATTGGCAATATTTTTGGTGATGGTGGGGTATATAATATCCCGAGAGGAAAGGTACATACAGCTGTGAGTGTATTTCTTTAAAGAAAGAAGAAATTAAGTGGCACTAAGGTGGTTCTTGATCTCTCTCCCCACCCCTGCCTTTTCTAGGAGTCAATTTGGATTCTGAATCAGACACTGCCTAATCTATGAAAGAAGAAAAGGGGGGGGATGAGATAAATTTATTTCTTTATGTATTTGCTTTCTTTGTAGACCACTTTTCTTGCTCACGTTCAAAGCCAGTTACGACATTTAGAAAGCAATGCATACTTTAAAAAAAGGCAGGGCGATAAAATTAGGTAACATTAGAAAACAGTGCAATAAAGGCTGTCTGGATACATCACCCTCTTAATCAGGAAGGGGGATCCCCAATAGGAACATGTCAGAAAAATGGAATCCGATTGAAACTTGATCATGCTGTGTGGCTGTTGAAAATTTCAGAAACCTGGTACAGATGCATGTAAAACTGCCTTTCTGGGTTTTTTTCCCCATGCATGCATGTGGCCAGCACAAACAAAGCTGAAAAGTTCCTGAAATGACACATACAAATGTATATACTGCATATCTTTTTATCCTTCCCTTCCTGCAAGGAGAACAGGGCAATGTGTGTGATTCTCTGGCCTCCATTTTGTCCTGACACCAGTCCTAGGGAGTAGGTGAGGCTGAAAGAGAGTGACTGGTCCAAAGTCACCCACTTTGCTTCATGGCAAGCAGGGTTTTACACCTCAGTCTCCTCCAGACCTAGTCTGATTCTATAACCGCTGCACTGTGTTGTAGGAAGAATATCCGGGCCAAGCCAAGAAAACTACGATTAAAAATTGAATTTGTAATTCCCTTTTTACTCAGAAATGAGTTGTAAAATTGCTTTCTTCTCCACTGTTTGATGCAGCTCCCCTCCTTTCATTCGGTGACACTTGAATTTGGCCTTATAGCAGGCTTTGAAAGAGAGACTACTTCAGAGAGAAGAGCAGTCCGTTGATTAGCCATTGGCTACAGTTGCTGAATGGGTAACTCTGTTGGTCTGCGACAGAAAAGCAAGATCCGAGCCTTAAAGACCAAAAAGATTTTCGGGATATAAGCTTTGACTCTTGAAAGCTTATACTCTGGAGATCTTGTTTCTCTTTTAAGGTGCTGCTGGACTCAAACTTTGCTCAGTACACCACTGAGTATCTTCCGGATGCTTGGTGCAAGAGAATGGGTAGCTCCAGCTTGCTTTTAGGGCAATCTGCCTGTCCTCTGCTGGTTGAACCCGCCAGGCAGATCACTGGGATAAGTTGGCTGCTGCGATTAGTACTGCAGATCCATGCTGAGGTGGTTCCACTTGGGGCTTCGTACACGAGATTTAATCTGACTCGGGGTGCCTGAATTGTGGGGGGAAAGACGGCAATGCTTTTCTTTGTTGTTTGCTTTCCAGTTTCTATTTCCCTTCGCAAGATGACAAGATGACTTGCCCACTGGGGGAGGTGGAAAGGAAAGCAGCGCAGCTCATAGCAAAGTAAGTGACAGCTAGAGGGATGCTGGAGGAGCTGTATTGTGGCAGGGTCTCCTCTGCTGTCTGTGGGCTGAGGGATAGCAGAGCTGGGCTGGGGTCCAAGGAGGGTTGAAGGTTGTATCCACTGGAGCATTTCTGCAGGTTGAAGGATCTCCACAGGTGGAACAATTTCTGCCTGTGGAGTGTGATTTTCTCACTTCTCCCCCTCTCCTGCAACAGCCTAAAATGCCCCCCCCCCAGTACTGCGTCCCCCAATGTCTGGGGGGATCTGAGGAGGCATTTTGGGCTGCAGAAGGAAGGGGAGGCAAGAAAGTTTCCACAGGTGGAACAATTTCTGCCTGTGGAGTGTGATTTTCTCACTTCTCCCCCTCTCCTGCAACAGCCTAAAATGCCCCCCCCCCCAGTGCTGCGTCCCCCAATGTCTGGGGGGATCTGAGGAGGATCTGAGGAGGCATTTTGGGCTGCAGAAGGAAGGGGAGGCAAGAAAGTTCCACTCCAGGGACAGAAATTGTTCCATCCACAGAAATGCCACAGTGTATTCAAGCTAGGGGGAGGAAGAAACTTGCTGCAGTGTTTTAATTCGTAGCATACCACATCTCTGTGATCTTTTCCTTTGGCGTCATTACAGTTACACACGGGATCATCCACTGTTTTTACAACTAAAGGATTACTTCTGGGTAAAGACCCCTTCACTCTATGAACTGCCGTACGGTACTAAAGGAACTGGTAAGTAAAGTAGCTCTCTGCTCTGTACTTCTCTTGCTTCGGTCTTTTGTCTTCCTTAATAGGTTTCATCTTTTCCACCTGTTTTTGTCTTGGCCGGAGGATTTCTGCTTTGATCTGCTAACAGTCCTTTTCTGGAACATAACGCTTGTGCTGGTTCTTGGTACAAAACATGAGCCTGTCCTTTCTCCAAGTGCCCCCTAGCATCTTTCAGGTGGTCAGTCTCCCATCCTGGCAGTTCACTGGGAGTTCATGAGTTTCGGCAGCAGAAGCTTGTCCTGTTCCTTTGTTTCTGTCTAAATGCTGTTCTTATTGCATGCTTGGTAATTTTAGGATACTTTCACATCATGTGGGCAGCGTATCCCAGCCACATTCTTTAAGCCCTTGTTTATCCAATAGTGAAAGGTTCTTAAGGATCGGTAGTAATAAACTGTGGTCTGTGTGGCTCTTGATTGACAAGTAGTAATGAAAGTGGTACTGGCAGGAAACTACAGACAACAACAGAATGCATAACTAACATAGCTGGTGCCGCATGTTCTGTCCTTTGTGTGCCATGGCACATCCTGCCTTCTTGCTTGTTCGCTGATTTAATTTTATTTATTATTTTTTTTGCTGAGAACGCAGAGGTTCAGTCACAACAGGATTTTAAAACAGCTTGAAACAGTAACACAGTATTTTTTTCTTTTAACTTGTTAGGTGGAAACTTTGGCCCAGCACTTTTGCCTGCTTACAGAGCTGTTGATTTTGACCGATGGGCATATAAAGCGTTCCTCATTCCCTGCCTCTTCTTCCCTCCACCAGTCGCCCTAACACAGTGCTTTTTTGGGGTGGATTTGGCAGTTGGCCTTTTCAACATCAACTGTTTGGGAAGGGGGGGGGACACTAAAATGCAATCACAGTGAAGTCATCAAATAAAAGCATCATTAGGATGGAATGCAGCTAATATGGAAAACAATCTGGCAGGCTTGTCTCATTTACATAGCATTTCCTTGGAGACGGTCCTTAAATGTGAGACAGGAGTCCTGAGCGCACGTTACAGTGAGAGCCTGTACAGTCTGTGTACATTTGATTTTTGTTTGCACATTGATTGATTGATTGATTAAATTTCTACCTTGCCCTCCTGGCTGAGGCTGTCTCAGGACGGCTTACATACATTGCCCTTTTCAGATTTTACTTTTGGCGATATCTGTCTGCTTGTACCTGGGAGTGTGTGTTACTCACAGTCCTGATACACGAGGTTGCTGTTTAGTTGTGAGCTGCCTCAAGAAGGTCTGGAGTGGTGGCGCACAAGTTTTCTAAACAAATAAAAAATAAATAACTATTCTGATGGGTTTCTGTATGTTCTGAACCAGGAGGTGTACTTGGTACCCTGTTTAGATGACATGCTTTAAAGTGTAGCTATGCTGGCTCTTTCAAACCGATAAATACATACAGTATGTATTGGGTTTGCGGAAATAAGGAGCTGGGGACTGACCAGGTATGAAAGTGCAGAGAGTTTACATAAAGGTGAATATATACATATATTTGCCAAGTCATTCAACAGCATGCTTGGCCTTAGTCTCTGAGAGCTGAACCCCCCCCCCCTGCTTACTAAGCAGACAGCTATTATGCTAAACATTAGCCAATCCCTAGTAAGCTGATGTAATCCTTAACAAGACTAACAAGACCAGAATGAGCAACACCTGGTAGAAGCACCTGTCTGTAACTACATCATTACTATTCTGATAGCTAGGTTTCACAGTTAGATCAAACACATCTATAGTAACTGCTTGCTACCTCATACATTCTGATCTATATCTCAATAGTATGTATGCACATTGTATGTGATGTGTACAATACTAGAGTTAGCATCTAGAGGAACAGTGAAATTCTTAAATATGGCAACTATATGTCACAAAAGCTAGTGATTCCAGCGCTGATCTGGATAGCCCAGGCAAGCCCGATCTCGTCAGATTTTGGAAGCTAAGCAGGGTCGACTCTGACAAGTACTTGGATGGGAGACCTCCTTGGAGTACCAGCAGTCGGGAGGCAGGGGCAGGCTTTATTCAGCCACCTCACTGAATATCCTCCCGGCCCCCAGTAGGGGTCAGTCACCAGAGGTTGCCATGACTTCCAGGTGCACATATGAAAAATACAAAGAAAACCCCTTAAAACCAAAACAAAAGTTAGTGATTCCAACAAACCAAATATTCAGGATAATTTGTCAGGCATTAATTCTAGGTACAAGAGCATCCAGCTATTTATGTTTTACAAAGTGGGGGACCCCCCCTCCAAATCCAGAGTTTCAACTGTGGGGGAGCCACAAGGATGAAGTTTTGATTTGAGCAATGTCTGCGGACTCTGGCCTTCCAAAACCTCTTGTGTGCATTATGTGGAATCTGTAAAAGCTCTTTTCAGTTTAGTGGCCTAAAAAGATACTTTTAAAGACAGAAAGCTCATTTCCACGATAATGGGAGAAATTAGGTGTAGAAATTGCTACCAGTTGAATCCAACAGTTTGCTTCCATCAGTGATTTTTTGCTTCCATCAGTGATCTTTTTAAAAAGTCTGTATTTGGCATTGCATGCAGATCCCCCCCGAGAAGGGTTGTTGGATTCTGGTTATTAAATAATAAAGTCTTATCGGAATTCCTCTGTGGGTTGTTCTTGCATTGCTTTTAATTTTCTAAGCCACTAGTGCATGACAGAGTGAAAAGCAACAAGACAATATGTATTTCACTGCCTATTGTTAGGTTTGGGTTGTTTAATATTTGCATAAATCAGTGGTAGAGTATGGTAGGTGAAATTCTGTTTCAGGCTGTTCTTTCTTCATCCTAGGCTGAGTTTGACACAAACGGTAGAGGGAATGGGAATAGTTGTTCCACTAGTGAATCACTTTAAGGTGTGGTGGGAGATAGTGTGATGCATTTATTAAGTTTATTTATTTCTTAAAATATTTATACGTTGCCTTTCCACTTGGTTCATCCATATCAATTTTAAAGCCTTTAACCCTGTGATATCACTCCCTCCCCAACAGTCTAACATGTAATCAGGAATGATTTTGCCACCTCATCAGGTGTTTGTGTGTGTACTGATCAACATGTTAACTTCGGGACTTCAAGGCACATCCAGATGGACATAATTTTAGTTGTCTGCCTAGTGCAGAAATGTACTTGCCATGCCCCCCCCTCCCAATTGAATTCAGCAGTAGCCAGGTTGGTATAGTGGTTAAGTGTGCGGACTCTAATCTGAGAGAACCAGCCTTTGATTCCCCACTCCTCCACTTGCAGCTGCTGGATGACCTTGGGCAAGCCATAGTTCTGGAACAGCTGTTCTTGAAAAAGAGCAGTATCTACCAGAGCTCTCTCAGCCCCACCTACCTCACAGGGTGTCTGTTGTGGGGATGGGAAGGGAAAGGAGTTTGTAAGCTGCTCTGAAACTACAAGTGAATGGTGGGGTATCAATCCAGTCTCTTCTTCCTGTTCGCAGTAGAAGCACCTGTGCTGACTGGCTGGGAATTAGAGAAGTCTGTGTCTGTCCGTCTGTCTGTCTGCTCATACAGTTATCACCTTAAGCAGAAATTAGAACCATTTTTTTAAAGACCTTACTCAGTACTATTTCTCTTATATTTGATTATTGCGCCTGTGACTGTTGCCACTGAGAGGGTGACATCATCATTTGTATGCAATAGTAGCCATGACACCTGAGCTCACACATTTAGCAATTCCGTATCTTAAAGTAAAGGGGTGACTAAATGAGAACTGGTGAAGTCACTAACCTGCTTCTCCCACTTCTGCAAAGTGGTTTTTATTTTTTTTAATTCCCCTATTTGGGGAAAAAGAGAGAGACGGATCTTTATTTAATTGAATAAATGTACAGAACATGCTTTAAACACTTAAGAGAGGACTGGATGGATGGCCTGGGAGGGCAGATGAGCGAAGACAGACTAATGAATCAGCATTGAGATTCCTGGCCTCGGGATCCATCACACGGCTTGCAATAACAGCAGAAGACCAGGCTTTAATAGTGGGAGGGGGGGAAAACAGGCCCTGTTCCAAGCATCTATTTATACGCTTCCATATGCACTATATACACCACTCCTTGAACAAATATTAGATGGAGGGTTCATTCCACAAGTTGATAAGAGGAGGTGATCAGGAAACTTTGATTTACCGGAAAGCTGCACCCTTTTAATCCCAAATACCACATGGTCCGGACACGATTTGGCAGCCCAGGGAACCACAGGGTTTGTTTTATTTTGTTTGCTTTTTAAAATCCCCACTCTTTCCCCAAGGAATTCAGCATCAGTGTATATATTGCTGACTCCTTCTCCCAATTTTGTCCTCGCCTGCAACCCTGTACAAGAAGTTAGGCTGAGAGATTGTGACTGGCCTAAAGTCACCCAGTGAGCACTGGAGTGGGAACTTGAACCTGGGTCTCTCCAACACACCTTCCTTGTGTCTTCTCCATGCTCCAGAGCCAAGACTGGACATTCAGAACAGGTTGTGAAGCCAGAGGATGTGGTGATGACTGCAGGAATAAACAGCATTAAAAGGGGATTAGATAGACTCATGGAGGATAAGTCTCATCATCATCAACAACTTTATTGCATCAGCTCATGGCCTTAGCAAACGGCATCAAGGACAGTGGGAGGATAAGTCTACCAATGGTTACTAGGCCGTGGTGGCTGAACCTCCACATTCAGCGGGATTAAGCCTCTGTATCCCAGAGCCAGGAGGCAACATCAGGGGAAGGCCTCTGCCTCTCTGCCCAGTTGTTAGCCATCCAGAGGAACTGATTGGCCACTGTATGAGGCAGGATGCTGGACTAAATGGAGCACTGATCTGATCCAGCAGGGCTGCTCAGCAGTAGTGGTTAAGTGCGCAGACTTTAATCTGGGAGAACTGGGGTTGATTCCCCACTCCTCCACTTGCACCTGCTGGATGACCTTGGGCAAGCCATAGCTCTGTACCAGCTGTTCTCTCAAGGACAGCTGTCTCAGAGCTCTCTCAGCCCCACCTACCTCACAGGGTGTCTGTTGTGGGGAGGGGAAGGGAAAGGAGACTGTAAGCCGCTCTGAGACTCCCAAGTATATTGAATGTTTGTTTCCCGCTGACTATTTTGGATTAAAGCCAGATATAGGAGCTGCTTTTCTGGGGTTTTTTTTGCAGAAAGCCAGACAGGATCACAGTGTAAATAACATAGTAAGTACCCCCCAAAAAATCACTGAGATATTAGGCTCCTATACTTTATATTTGATAATTTTACAAATTTCATCTCTCTCTCTCTGTTTTCCTAGAACAATCTTCTACTGTTACAGAGGGTTTTGTGTGATTCCCCCCCCCCCCCCGGCACATTGATGCCTTAACTGTGGTCTGTTGATTTTATTACCACAGTGGTATCTTCAAAACATCTGACAAAGATGGTACCGATTCTAAAAAGCAAATCATTTAATTCACACTAATAAAAGAAAATAATAAAACACACACACAGCAAATTAACAATAACTCTAGGTGGCTCAAAGACACCCATCAGGAATAGATGTGTCTAGTAAGTGTGTGTGTGTGTGTGTAGACACTGTCCAGGTCAAATCTATGGCAAAGGAGCATTATCATCTGAAACCAAGCAGAGAACAGATCTGGAGAAGCTCCTGAAGTAGGAAGTTCCACAGCTTTGGGGGCCACTACCGATAAGGCCCTGACTTGTGTGTACACGTGCTGCCCCTCGGATCAAAGTGGAATATGGAATTGGGTCTTGCCTAAGGATCTGAATATGTAGGCAGCCTCTTTTGGGTAGCGACGGTCTGTTGAGTTCAGTATGTATTTTCCCTCATTGTAATCTTGGTTTCCCACCTCCTTTTTTTTTTGTCTACCACAATTTCTCCAAAACTTGTGAGAGATATCTGCTATATTTTTATTGTTGTTTGAAAAAGTTATGGGTATGTTTTCCTTATGAGCAGCTTCTTTGCAGATAAAATAGGTAGCACAGAAAGTTGTTTGGTAGACCCACTTCTCTGTTGTAATTGGAGAACCTTGATTAACTGTTTTGTTTTCACCTCAGGAATGTTTGTGGTGTCAGCGTGTGGAAACATCTGAACTTAAATGCTGGGGACTAACGTTAAGTGCCCATCTTCTTCTCTTGCAGAGGAAATTCTTCTGCGGGTTCTGGCAATCACAAGTTACTCACTCCCTGAAAGCGTTCAAAGGTAAATCTTCCCTACTTCCCCTCATCTCTAGATGTAAGACTTCTTCCTTTCTGTCCATTATGTTTTATCCCACCCTTTCCCCAAGGAGCTCTGGACAGCATGCGTAGTTCTCTCTCTCCCACCCTGTTTTATCCTTGTAAGTTGGGTTGGGTTGAGAGATATTGGGTTGGATCCAGGCTAAATTTTCCAATGGCAAGGTGGCAAATGAGTTAAAAGAACCCTCTAGGTCAGAGGCCCCCAAAACGGTGCCTATGGGTACCATGGTGCCCATCAACACTTTTTCTGGTGCCTACCAAGTGGGTGGGGTTTGGTGGGGCTTTTGCCCAACAAGGCTTCTGATTGGACACTGGAGATTTGATTGCCTGTGCAGATTTTTAAAAAGGTTGCTTTGGCAGCAGCTGCCACCACAGGACAAGGATCTTCGCTGTGTGACCGAAGGTGAGCTGCAGCAGCCATTTTGTGGTTGTACCCATCACGTTTCAGAAGATTAGGGACTACTGCTCTAGGTTAATAAAGAAAGGGACTGAACACTAGTGCAGATACCTGATAGAGGCAGCTGTGGGAGAGACAGTTGACACAGAGTCCAGGACCTTTGTGACTTTCATCATAGTGTGGACAACAAATTGCTTGCAAATGATTGAGCAAATGGTCATTGCTCTGAGATGCCGTGTGAATCTGGCAGCCGTCACTTAAATACAACAGGAAGTATCCAGTGGAGGAGGCAGAAATCCCCAGAAGTAGCTTTCCGATTTTGTGACTTCCTTTTTGAGATGCCCAGTTGTGTTTTGGTGATTTACTGGAACTATTTCACCAGTTCATTGAAGCAATTACCTCCAAAACAACTTTTATTAAGAATGCTAGAATTACTGTTTTGTATTTTCAATGGGAAAACATTTTACTCATCCTTGTCTGTGTAGCCTTTGTTGCCAACTGAGATCTTTTCCCGCCAATTTCATTTATTGAAGTTTGCGTAACAGTTCCTTCATTCCATCTTAAACTATTACACTCTTGAACTTTCCATCAGGCCTGGCAATACCTATTTCTCTCCTTTTCCCCATTGCTGTTTGCACTTAATGTCACCTGATCCCTTCTGGCCTGAGAGCTGTAGAACCACTCCTCTACCCTTTGCAGCTGTGGCAGAACAACACTACGATTGAGCCCCAGCTGTTGTTGAAACACAGGAAAAGCAGCCTTACATTGGATCTTTGAGATGCTGTTATACCTGGGTTAGGGTATCTAGCAACCAAGAAAAAGGGTATGAGGAGCTCAGTTGAACTAAGAAAGGATTCACAGATGGAGTTCAGTAAGGGGAAGGGCCGTAGTTCACTAGTAGGACATCTGCTTGGCATGCAGAAGGTCCCAGTTTCATTTCCTGATCTCTCCCATTAAAAGGATTAGGTAAAAGGTGATACAAAAGACCTCCACCTGAGATCTTGGAAAGCCATGTCAGTTGAGTAGACTATACTGAACTTGATGGACAAGTGGTCTGATTGAGTGTAAGGCAGCTTCGTATGTTCAGTCTAAGCTGTTACGTAGTCCTTGCTTTGTGTCCAGGGCCTGCCATGAGAACTTTCTACCAGACATGTGCTGCGAGCTCCCTGGTGGGAACTCTGTTCGTAGGCCAGGAGGAGGAGCAATGGGAATCAGACTCAGTGCTTGGGGAGAAGGAACTCAACTCTTCCCTTCCCACAGCCCATTCCCCCAACCTTAATCAGGTCCAGGGGGCTGCTGCTCCTATGTTTACCCCCTCAGAAGAAGTGGAGCCCCAGTGGGACAGATAGCAGCTTTCTCAGGGCCTTCAAGTTAGAAAGATGGTGCACAGTGGGGGAAAGTGTTAAGCTCCTCCTCTCACAGGCCAGTGTCCCAATCTGAACCAGACCTCCATGGACCTGGGAACTGAATTCCCAACATGGATCACACAGGGTGCGTTTAATGGAAAGTCTCTGTGGCAGACCCAGATGTGATGCGAAGACTGTGTAGCACATCCTTTGGCCTCGTTAAGCAGTTCAAGAATTTATACAGGGAGAAGGAACTGTTAGCACATGAGCCATTCTGCAGTGGCAGAGCAAGTCCAGACCCCAACATTGTGAATTGTAAGTAGGGAAGAGAAGAGAGAAGAGATTGGATTTATACCCCGCCCTTCACTTGGAGCCTCAGAGTGGCTTACAAACTCCTTTCCCTTCCCCTCCCCACAACAGACACCCTGTGAGGTAGGTGGGGCTGAGAGAGCTCTGAGACAACTGTCCTTGAGAGAACAGCTGGTACAGAGCTATGGTCATCCAGCAGATGCAAGGGGAGGAGTGGGGAATCAACCCCGCTTCTACCAGATTAGAGTCTGCGCACTTAACCACTACACCAAACTGGCTCTCTCGGCTCAGAATCCAAAGAGTCTTTGGCCATCAGAGCAGACAATATTGGGCTACACAGACAGGCAGTGTCATGGCTACTCACTTTTAATTTGTGGGTAGATATGATGTGTTTTTAAATTTCTTGTCATTTCTTTCTCTCACTCAATGTATATAATGCTGCCACCAGGAATTTAATTCCAAATCTTGTTATTCAACTTTTCCCTTAGTATTGTGCCCAAGTTCTAAAGCTCTTTTATTGGACTATGTGGTCCTGAAGATGAGACTGTTGCGTTGTAATACCATATAACTCTAGGTATTCATAAAACAAAACAAAACTTTATCTGGACAAGAAGCATATAGGTTTCAAGATGTTTTGTAACTTATCTCTTTGGTGACTAAAACACTGTAAATTGATGATTTCTGACTGAGGTATCGCACTCTTTCGCTTCACAAACACTCCCCACTCTCAAATCCTCCTTTCTCTTCAGGATGTACTTTGTCCGATCTTTATTTTATTTAGCTCAGTTTACTTTTCCACTTCTTAACTCAGGTTTCTGTCAGCTTCACTCTCACACACTTATAATACTTTGATGGTATTTGGGTTTGACTTTCTCTAGTTGCTAATATGCCCTCTAAAGTATTCTACTTCCTTTTTAGAACCTTAAATGCTTTTCACAGCACTGATACGGGATTCTGATCAGAAGACTGCTGTAGACTGCTGACTGAACCACAACTGACTTTTAAGTGTTAGCTGCAGAACGCCTGATAACTTCTGCCACGTCTCTCTCTACACACACTTCTGAGTTCTGCCCATATACCCTCAGTCACCAACCAGTCACCTCACTCACTCATCCCCCTCTTTCACCCCCCCCCCCCCGTTCTTCTGCAATTTACCAAGCATTTAAAGAAACACACCCTTAAAACTTAAAATCGTTACAGGCAGCTTCCTGCATTAAGATGCATTGATGTCCTTCAGTACTTAGGGGGATATTACATAAGCAGCCTTCTTTCCACCTTGGACACAGGAGGCTGATGGCCAGTCTTTCAACATTTAGTCTCCTGATATCTTTGATAGTTGAGTCGTTGAGGCAATTTCACGCCTTGGTGCAGCTGGGGTTTGGAGGGGTGGGGGAACGCACCTGTCATTATTCTAGCATTTGCCCAGTTATTAGGCTGGAGAGAGAATATTGCTTTTGAGAGAGCTGAAAGTCGTCTGTGAGGTACTTTGCTTTTCCTTGGTGTATACACAAATGTTTATTTTGTCTCCCCCTGTTGCCTCCAGTCAAAGAGGCTTTTTGAAATGCTGCAAAAAAACCCAAAGCACATTAACCAGAGGTAAAAATGCAGATGAATATATATATACACCATGAGCAGTGATATTTCATTGAGTTCAGCTTGAGTTTTTTGGGGTAAAAGAGGGGGAAAGAGTTCTACTTCCGTCTCCAGGCTGAAAAGAATGGGCCCTTGTGCTTGCGTCCGTGGCACCTGCCAGTCATCCTTGGTTTCCATCTGCCAAACTGTGTTTGCGTCTCCCTCCCACAAATTTCTGTTCTTTTGACTTCTGAGTATCAGGGACCATTCCTGATAGACATCTTTCCTACAATAAGCCTGCCAGAGCCTCATTTGGAAGAGGTCGCGTAGTGGTTTCTGCCACAAGCAGTCCAGTTCGTCGGACTCCCCGACTGTTGTCCTTAATCCAATTCGTCAGACTCCCCAACTGCTGTTCTTAAGCCAGCGTCTGACCCACAGTCTCAGACTTGCTCCAGGATATGAAGCCAAGGTCCTGAGTCACAGCCAGGAGCCAGCCTGTCTGTGTTAAAAACAGAAGCAAATCATCTGCATGGTGGTTATGCAATGTAAAGCAAAAACAGAAGGAAAAGTAACGGGTGCTGATTTGGGCGGAAGTGTGAGAAGCTGAATTATCAGTCGTTTGCGGTTTAGGTGAACTAGTCTGAGGGTGGAAGAAGGTGCATGTTTACAGTTTCACCTGCCAGTTAGAGGGCTAACAGGCCAAAGTGAGATGATACGTCTTGGATTACCAGGTTCTTGACCACCGTACAATATATGTAGTTTCTTCCTGACCCCATGAGGTATTAAACCAATATACAGACTGATGCACTGCAGGACTGTTTCGTTCATGGTTGTGGGACCAATTGTCTGGTATTGCAGGACATCAAGCCTGCCTTTTCTTAACTGCTTTCTGCTGCTGAGTCATATTGATCATGGTGAAGAGCTCTGCGTTTTATGGACGGGAAGTGCTAGTAGGTTCTGCAAGCACCTCAAGGAACTGTTGCTTTGAGCAAATTTAGATCAAGTCTTGTGTTGGCCACTTTTTTTTGCAAAGTACATTTTATGTGCACAGAAATTGGAAAAAAAAATTGGCCCTTAAGTTGGTATGGAAGAAACATTGGTGATAAATATTTACACATAAAAAAAGAACACCTGGGGCAACTTAGAGATCCGGTTTGGTGTAGTGGTTAAGAGCGGCTGACTCTAATCTGGAGAACTGGGTTTGATTCCCCTCTCCTCCACATGCAGCCAGCTGGGGTCAGTCACAGTTCTCTCAAGAGCAGTTTCTGTCAGAGCTCTCTCAGCCCCACCTACCTCACAGGGTGTCTGTTCTGGGGAGGGGAAGGGAAAGGAGTTTGTAAGCCGCTGTGAGACTCCTTTGGGGACTGAAGAACGGGGTATAAAAACCAACTCTCCTCCTCCTTAGGAAAAAAGAGCTGTGAGTTAGAAACCTGCTGTTCAGAGCTCTTTCAGCTAGCCGAGTCTACCAGTCTGTTTCATGTATCTGGAGATAAGGAAGGTGGCCTGCTTTGCAGGAGTGGTGTCAGTTACAATGATGGCTGAGAAAATTTATGCGGAGCTCTTAGGAAGAAGCATGGAGTTAGCAGAAATGGACAGACTGAGTATGATAATAGAAGGAAAAGATAAAGCTTTATTTTGGGGGAAATGGTCAAGATTTTACAAATGGGTTGATAAAGGAACAATAATAGAAATGCTGTTGTTCAAGACTCACAATATGTATGTAAAAGAGATCCTGATGTATTGTTATGATCCTAAAGGGGAAAAAATCTATAAATAAAAGTTTTTTAAAAAAGGAAGAAGCATTTCAGCTAGTAATTGTGAAGTTGCTTTCTCATCCTGGGCTCGAGAGAATCTCCACTGTGAAGAACGGCAATATGCTTTCTGTTTACCTTTTCCTAAATCTGCATAATTGATAACATTCACTGAGAAAGATGCTTACACATCACTGAGTCTAGTTAAAGGTAGAATTGGTCATGTTTAGTTCAGTACCCCTGTGAAAATTTTCTGTACGGTACTTCTAAACACTTTGAGTGTAATTTAAAGACCTGGGGCATGCAGCAATGCTAGCTTTGCCATTCTTCTCACCAGCATATGCACATTGGCACATGCACACACACACATACACTCTCCTGTCATCCTGATTTCCAAGTACTTATAGGAATGTGGGTAAGTTCATTTCATCATGTGGCTTCTCCCTATCCCTGGCTTTAGAGTTCAAATGTCAATTTTTCTCTTTTGCAGTTTGAAGTGCCGGAGATGTGCAGTGGTGGGGAACGGACACCGGCTCAGAAACAGTTCCATGGGGGACACGATTAACAAATACGACGTTGTTATCAGGTACAGGTGATGCCTAGGCTCCTGAAATGTCACTCTAGAGGTGTCAGCCTTTCTGTGAATTATGTCTTGGCTTTGGTTTTTGGTCCCTAGCCTTGGGACTCCAGAGTTACAGGATGGGTGGGGCTGCCGCTGAAAATGGCAGTCCTGCGTTGCGTTCTCTCTTCTTTGTGAGGTGCTGTGAAGCTTTGCTTTGTATTGTGACGTTGTCCCATTGCACATTTCTGCTTCCTTGTCTCCACCAGAGGCCATGTTCAGCAGGGTGAGGAAATTCACAGTGTGATGGCCTCAAGGACTGCTGGGTAACTTTTAAGGAACGGAATGCAGGGATGCCATTTTTGACAGCAGCCCAGTGTGTTTTTTTTGTTTGTCTTACAATGCAGACCAGTTTGCAAGCACAGAGTCCAAAACGTTATTCATTTCTTTTAAAACTTTTCCCACGGTCCATGGTCCTCAAGTCAGCATACCATCATCATACATCAAAAATACAGTAATAAACAAAGCTGGTGTCATGCTTCGGGGTCCTCTGTTCATCAGTCTTTCTGCCACTGCTGCTCTGGCTGTTGTTCCTCCTTCAGAGCTGGGTGGCAACACATAAAAACACTGCCTCCCTCCAAAAATAGGTTGCCAAGCCAGATACGCCCCATCTCTCCCAAGGGGCTGGGACTTCTGTTTCTGTGCAGGCAGAACGGAGGGGTGCCTGACAGCTTAGTCCTTTCTCTCTCATGACCTCAGGCACAGTTGTTCGAACTAGAGGGAGAAGGTGCTTAGCCGGGCTGCTTCTTCCGTTCCTCCGATGGTCTCAGCGGGGCTAGTGGAGGAATGGGGTTCTTGGCTTGGGTTCAGTTTGCACCTGATAGGGGGATGCCTTCTTCCTCCATGCAGGCACATAAACCTCCCCGGGGCTTATGCGTGTACATTATAATTTACTTCTTGCTTGCTTGTACTCTGTAGGCAGAAAAGTAACGGTTGTGTTTGGCTGTGAGTAGATCCAGGCCTGCATCAAAGCAGCAACTAGAAACAGCACAGTAGGAAAAGGAAGGAGAAACTGCTGCTGGATTCTAATGCAGCGTGTGGCGAGAATCCCAGGATAGGATCTGCAGTACTTCCTGTACAAGGATGAGGCTACAACATGCCATCTTGTCTCACTGTTTAACTCTTCCTCTCCCCAGGTTGAACAATGCCCCAGTTCATGGGTATGAGCATGATGTGGGCTCCAAGACCACTATGCGCCTCTTCTATCCGGAGTCGGCACACTTCAACCCCAAAACTGAAAATAACCCCAACACCTTGTTAGTGCTGGTGGCATTCAAACCTATGGATTTTCAGTGGATGGAAACAATCCTCCATGACAAGAAGAGAGTAAGTTGGAGGGGAGAGGGTCTGGGGTGCTGCATCTAGTATGTCCTCTTAATAGTGCTTTATTTGGGGAATGATGCTCCAGGGCACGAGGCTGTATGACAAGTGGAGTTCCTTTTGCCTGGGAACTTTAACACTAGACATGTGGCAGATAGTTCCTGAGTGCTTATACTGTCTTGCAGAGGTTGTGTTGGCTTTGGATCTAGAAGGCCAAAGTTCAAGTGCTGTTTTAGCCATGATCACACTGCCTGGCCTTGTGCAAGGAATAATCTCTCTGGCTAACCTCTCCACCTGTGAAATGAGCATAATGTACCACACAGGGAGACTGCATATGCATATATAATAATGCCAGATGAGGAAGTTAGTGGGGCATGAGATAACACTCTGCATATACTCAGAGGTATTTTAATCTGCAGGCAGTCGAGAGTTGCAGAGAGCGATTCCCAGCTAAAGCATGGGAAGTTCACATTCCAATATTCCCAGCGCAATGTCAGATCACTCTTGCTTAGATTATGCAGTCTCTCTACATTGCTTTTCTGCCTTTCTTCCCAGTGAATCTTCATGGCAGCTCTGGCTCTTCTCTGGAGAGTCAAAAGGCCTGTGACTGATCCCCAGTTATTTTTGCCTCCCCCTTAGATTCGGAAGGGCTTCTGGAAGCAGCCCCCACTAATCTGGGATGCAAATCCTGAGCAAATACGGATTCTCAACCCGTACTTCATGGAAATAACTGCTGCTAAGTTACTTAAACTTCCCATGAAACATTTGCGGAAATTTAAACAGGTAAGACAGCATAAGAGAGGACTGGAACATGTTCTTTTGGTTTAAGTTCCGAGGTGAGCAAAAGGCATTCCTCCTTTCAAAATCTTCAGGTGGGCCATGGAGCTCTCCTGCTTCCCTTCATCTGGGACTTGTTTCCCAAATGCCTTTCCTTGAACGTTTTTCACACAGTGTGATGACTGGAAGGCAGTTTGAGACCCGAGTGCCGCATGACGGAGTGAGCTCCCATCTCTGGCCCCAGCATCTGCCAACCCAGCAGTTCGAAAGCAAGAGATTGCAAGTAGATAAATAGGTACCACTTCGGTGGGAAGGTAACAGCATTCTGTGCACCTTGGTGTCTAGTCATGCCGGCCACATGACCATGGAAATGTCTTCCGAGAGCAGTGGCTCTTCAGCTTGGAAATGGAGACGAGCCCCACATCCCTAAAGTCGGATTCGACTGGCTTTCGAGCAAGGGAAACCTTTACCTTTACTTACTGAAATGTGTATTTTTTTTGGGGGGGGGGGGGAACAGAACTTGTGGATGTTGTTGGCCAGATAGTTCCAGAGGGTAGCTGCGTTGCTCTACAGTAGAAGAGCAAGATTTGAGTCTGGTTGCATTTTGAAGACCAACAGGATTTTTGGAGCATGAGCTTTCAGGAGTCAAAGCTCCCTTTTTTCAGGTACAGGTTGGCAGTATAGAAAGTCAGTTTTAAATAAAATGTACACTAAATTAAATGCTACTTTACATTTCCTTTTTTTTACAGTTTGGTTTGTTTTTTTATTTACTGGATTATTTATGTCGGGTTTTTTCCTTTTCTCTTGTAAGATACTTTAGGCCCTTTTAGGGAGAAAACCAGATAACAAAATAAACTTCAGAACTAGTAAATACAGAAGAAGAAATTGGGGTGGGTGGGTGGGAATCATAGAGCAGTTTAGGTAGGTTTTCAAGGATAAAGCGAGAATTGTCTTAACCAGATTTAATTATTACTGATTGATTAGTATGTGTACTTACTGAATGTTGTGCACCACACTGAGCCCTTTGGGAGGAGGTGGTCTACAAATCAAATAAATAAATAAAACACCCAAGATTTAGTTCATGCTGAGATGGTAAATCTGTGTTTGGGCTGTACCACTTCAGACTGCCAGTGAAGGCTCAGAGGAGGTAGAACAAAAATCCCTTCCCATAGAAAACTAATATGACAGGGTTTCCTTCATTAATTATTTGGTCATTTTCTATGTGCAGGGAATTTTTTTTTTGTATGGAGGAACATATCATCATGTGCGGTCTGATCAGTAGTCTGAGCAGCCCAAACTCCCAGTCTCCTCCGTGCATAAATAGATCGGCAGTGTTGATTACTTCCTAGTGGGTGGCTTCCTGACCAGACAGTTTTAATCTTTGCCTAAATTTTGCCAAGTTGAGTGTCTCACTCTCAGTCCTTCCTTGAGAACTTCAGAATCATTTTCTTTGGCTGGACACACCTGGGAAGTTGTTTTATGGCTGAAGCTTAAAAGTTGAGGAGTCACACTCCCCTGCCAAAAAAACATACTCACATTTTTGGGCTGAAAGCTGCTGCTTGAGTTGTTTGTTTTCAAAGCAGATCAATGCTTGCTCCACCCTGACCTGGACAATACAGGCTATCCCAGTCTTTCCAGATCTTGGAAGCTAAGCAGTGTCAGCTAGGGCTGCCAGCCTCCAGGTGGGGCCTGGGGATCTCCCGCTTTTACAACTGATCTTCAGCTGACAGAGAGCAGCTCCCCTGGAGAAAATGGCTGCTTTGAAGGGTGGACTCTATGGCATTGTACTATGCTGAGGCCCCTCCCCTCCCCAAACCCCACCTTCTCCTGGCTCCACCCCCAAAGTCTCCAGGTATTTCCCAACCCAGACTTGGCAACTTTAGTGTCAGCCCTGGTTAGTATTTGGATGGGAACCGCTGAGGAAGCCCAGGGTTGCTACCAGGGCCCATTTCATAGCAGGAGCTCCTTTGCATATTTGGCCACACACCCCTGATGTAGCCAATCCTCAAAGAGCTTACAGTAGCCCCTGTAAGAAGAGCTCTGTAAGCTCTTGGAGGATTGGCTACATCAGGGGTGTGTGGCCTAATATGCAAAGGAGCTCCTGCTACGAAATGAGCCCTGGTTGCTACACAGAGGCAGGCAACGGCAAACCCCCTCTGCCATTCTCATGTCTTGAAAACTCTATGGGGCTCACCATAAGTTGGCTGCGACTTGATGGTACAACACCATCGAGCTTGCTCAACAACTTTGTACCTCCATTGGTGTTTACTCAGAATTGGGGATCCTGATATTTGAAGGTTTTGTTGTGTTTTGTTTTTCAAAACTAGTGCCAAGTCCTTTAAGCGTGATCACAAGCATATGAGCAAATAGCTGGTAGAAAACTCAGAAGTCAAAGCAAAAGCTTCCTAGGGGTCAGGGACCCAGAAAGCAGAAAGGACCCAAGTATGATCTCCAGCATCCTCCGTTCAAAGAATCTCAGTGGTCAGTCAGAGATGCTGCAGCCAGGGAAAGGGAAATGAGAAACTGGAAAGGAGTTTCATATGAGCACAAAGCCTTGGGTTTCTTTGGTCTGTGTGGATCCAAGTCGATCTCCATCTTAACAAACCGAAGGGTTTTGTGGGACAGGACAAAACAGGACTCCGGTCCAGCACAAAACATCACCTGTCACTTTGTTCTGTTTGCTCTAGAAACCAACCACGGGATTAGTGGCCATCACCTTAGCACTGCACTTCTGTGACTTGGTACATATTGCTGGCTTTGGATACCCAGATTCCTCCAACAAGAAGCAGACCATACATTACTATGAGCAAATCACGTTGAAGTCCATGGCTGTGAGTGACCACTTCTCTCTCTCTCTCTTCCTTTCTAGACATATAAGTCTATCAGTGGCTACTTGCCATGGCTACTTGCCAACCTCTGAATACCAGTGCTACGAAGCAAATGAGAGGGAAGCCCTTGGCCTGTATGCCTTGTTTGTTGGCCCTCCAGAGTAATTGGCTGGCTACTGTGAGAAACAGGAAACTGGACTAGACGGACTACTGTGTTCCTGTGTTCCCATGTTCTTAAGGGCTCATTAAACATACCTGCCCCATAGTGGCTGTTCCCACGTTGATCTTCATACCTATAGGGTCCTTCCCATGTTTCAGGCCATGATTACATATGCTTTTTTCCCATTTCCTGTCTTGCAGAGTTCGGATCACAACGTCTCCCACGAAGCACTAGCAATAAAAAAGATGCTTGAAATGGGACTCCTCAAGAACCTCACTTACTTCTGATGGGACGTGGACTGCAACGTCTGAGTTGGCTACTAGGCCAACAGGAGGCCTGCCATGGCTGACATCCTCCCACCCACAGCTTTCCTTCCCCCTGCCTCTGACAGTGACTGCTGTGAAGATCTCACAACTTTGCTCTGATGACACACAGAACAGGGTGGAAAGCTGGGTCGGCAGCTAAGAATGGAAAGGATCCAGGAAAGTTGGACAACGGTAGTGGTAGAGTTAGGTGATCTTGACAGATTCCACCATCTGTGGAGTCTTCCTCTGTTGGACACTTGAGGTGTTTCCTCTACACTGTATGGAGGCTCTTGGGAGCCAAAGCTCCTGAAGTCTTCACTCCTGTGGCACGTATGCATCCTTTTGTGGGCCCAGCTTGGACCTGACTCTGGGCCTCTGGGGAAGTATAACAGAGACTTCTGTGGGATTTTCCCATCCCAGGACATGCTGCTACCTTAATCACTTTTGTCTTCCCACTCTGAGATGCAGTGGTGGCTGTTTACTAGGCTATTTAAGTTATAACTGTGTCGGGGTCTCTTGAGGGAGCAGCAGGAGGCAACTGCAAGAGGATTGTCGGCCGTCGGCCATCTTGTCCCCCCCCTTGAATCAAGATGTAATGAAACAATGGCTCCCCCTGTGGTGGAAGAATCAGTGCTGTCCAGGAGAAAGGGATGGGAATGGATGGTTATAGTGTTGCCCACTCATTTTCCCCCAGCTATTATTTTTGAAGGATATAGCATACAGGGAGAACACCCTACAGTATTTTGATAGTGGTTTTTATACTAAAAACAATGAAGCTGAACGGAACGTACTGGGTTCCTGGACTCTTGGCTTGAAAGAGAATCCTCCTTCTGTGAAGGGTGTGTGTGTGTGTGTCTATGCATGTGTGTGTGAGTGTGTGTGTTTGTGTTCAGCCCAGTATCCCAAGTCTGTTCTTGGGAAGAACCTTCTAATTATAAATTGTAGGATATTTTGTTTCTCCAGTATGTGGTAGCCACATCCCAGCAGGAATAGGACTGCAGTAAGAAATGTAAGAAAAATAAAACTGTCCTGGCCAGAGTTGAGACTTGAAGGAAGGGGGAAGAACTAGGGGACAGAGGAAACGGGAGTGTCTGTTGTGTGGAGAGAAGGAACAGGTCACCTGCGATCCCTCGCAAACAGAACCAGAACTTGTACAGCACCTTGTCTGCCTTTTCTGCTAGGGAGAGGGATGTTTGGGTTATTCAAGACGAAGCCTCTTCTTGGGGGTCCTAAGAAATGGGGTGAATTTCAAAGTAAGCTGCTGCATTGCATGGGTGGGGGTGGTAGTCCATACATTTCAGGAATGTGCCCTTGTTTGAACACATCCGTCTGGCGTGGGGCAGGACATCCACGCTTTGGAAACAAGAGTCTCTCCAGTTAGTTTTTGTGTGGGAATGTTTTTAAAACTTACTTCTTTTAAAATCTCAACTTTGCAATCAAAATTTATTTATTTCCCCTGATGTCAAGGGTACTAGTTTAAAGGGCTTGACATCTGCCACCTTTGATTTTGTCCATGAGCAGGCAAAAAAAAATGAGGGAAATGGTGATATAAACTTCCCTCTGCAGAGGGGAGGGGAAACAATCCCTCTCCCTCACCTTGCAATTACCAATGTGCCTTAGCCATGGGTGGAAGGGTTCAATTTCCAGGGGTCAGCTGGGGAATTTAATCTTTAGCGGCCATTACGTCCATTGCCAAGATGGAGAGCAATTGGACCGGAGGAACCACCCATGGTTTGGCCTCTGCAAACACCCAGGAGCGTTGGCAGTTGATCTGGGAGCTGATTTGTCACCGAAACCCAGACTGCTCATTGGATGGAGGGGGAGAGACCTTTTTTTTAATGAAACTATGTGTTCCGGGGGAAGGGGGAGGGGTTTGCATCCTGCAGGCAATGTGGAAATGTCTTTCCTGACCAAGTGATAACTGCAGCTCAGTGTTAAGTATCAATAAATTTAATTTAAAGCCAATGCCTCGTGAAGCATAAATGTTTTGTTACAGAACAAGGCCAACGCTTTGTTTCTTTTTGCCTTGTAGTTTGAGTCACCCTGACCTGGATAGCCCAAGCTGACCCGATTTCATCAGCTCTTGCAAGCTAAGCAGAATCAGCCCTGGTTAGCACTTGGATGGGAGACCACCAAGGGTTGCTATGCAGAGGCAGGGAACAGCAAACCACCTTGGTCCATCTCTTGCCTTGAAAACCCTACGGGTCACCCTAAGTCGGCTGCACCTTTACTGCACTTTCCACCCACCGATGGGGGTAATTCAGGGCCACTTCTGTTTTGGTTGCGATGGAACCCTTTCCTTTCCGGGCAATTGAGAGAGGAGGGGCAATGCCAGCCTCAGTTAATTCCCAGCACCGGATAGGGACGGTGATGATCTGTTGAAGGCTTGGATCTCGTGTTAATTTTCTTTGTTGACATCCATAGAGAAGCAGAAAGGGGCAGAGGACAACCCCAATGCAATGTTGGAATGATCAGTGCTATGAAGACCTGATGGAGTCACAAGTGCTCTTTGCAGGAAACAAAAGAGCGATGGATATGAACCCATGGAAGGAGAACCAGTAGAGGATAGAAGAGAACCCAAAGATTAAGCAGAAAGAGGTGTGGGTCAACTATGTAGGCATTGAACTATATGTGCTTGGGGCCGGGGCCGGGTTTTCATGGGCCTTGGGCAACCAGAGTATAACCAGACCCCCTTCCATTCAGCCCCTCCCCTTGGGCTCTACCGTTAGCTACACCCTTTCTCATTTCAATTTGCTTACTCTAGTCAAGAGAAATCACACGAAACTTTGCTTTCACGACTGCATAAAAGCAACACGGTAAACCATCATCCCATGGATGCAGCTATAGTGTAAGTGCTTGGCTTTCAGTGGAAAAGAGGTTCAGTATATTGCAGCACTGTATAGCTGAATGTGGAAAAAGAGCTGAGGTTGTTTCTTAAGTCAGGCGGGTCCCACAGTTTGTCCAGCGCAATATGTTTAAAATTCCACAGAAACAACCCAAGACACTGGGAGGAGGGGGGAGAGCAGTTTGTCCCCTCATCGTTCCCATTCTGATTCTGAACTTAAATTCATATGACATTTACGGCTTTGAAATAATTTCCACCACTCTTTATGATTAAGTTGGCTATTACTTTTCATAGTAAATACATCTGCCATTCTGACTCATAAACTATTCCTGTTCCCAGTTGTACCTCTTACGCCCTGAGCTACAGACCAGTAGCTGAGCCATACATCCCTATGGAGACAGCATAGTTCTCTGCCCTGCTTGCGAGGAGAGGCCTAAGGGACTGCAGCTCAGTGGAAGAGCTTCTGCTTTGCATGCTGAAGGACTCAGGCTCAATCCCTGGCATCTCCAATTAAAAGGAACAGGCAGTAGGTGATGTGAAAGACCTCAGCCTGAGACCCTGGACAGCTACTGCCAGTCTGAGTAGACAGTCCTCACCTTGATGGATTGATGGTCTGATTCAGTATAAGGCAGCTTCATGTGTGTTCATGAGTCCTATTCTGTTCCCTACAGCTGGCACATTTTAGTAGGAACTACTGCAGCTCCAACCAAGCAAAAGAGTGGGGTCTGCAGCAGGAAGTGGGAATCGGTGGAAATTTAGTCCGCATCCAACCCATTAAAGCACACAAATTATCTTAAAATTAACACTCTTCAAATCAAAGAGAAAATCTTCAAACCTAAATCCACTGCACTAATTACTTCAAACAAAAATATTTGGGTTTCTAGAACAGGCAGCATGTAAAGAAGAGCACACTGTATGTGGACTCTGAGCCCTAAATAAATTGAGGGCTGATTTTGTTTTGTAAAGCACAGTCTTGTAAGTCTACAATCCTATGAGTCTTGCTGCTTAAAGGGGAGTCACTAGAGACTTTAAGGGGGATTGTGGCAATTATTGTTTTATTACCTCTTACTTTTGTGGCCCCTGATCTACAGGCCAGGTGAATCTCTGCCCTTTCCAGCAGCTGGGGATTCTTGGTGAAGTCTGCAGTTGCAAGTGGCAGTTGTTAGTCTTTAAGGTACCACTTATACAAGAAACACAACTATCTCACAGCAGGGGCATTAGCTTTATTCCTATGAGTGGCCTCCTGAGAAGCCAACAGCTCTGAGAAGCCAACAGCCCTCAGTTTACAGCAGCTTTGTATATCACCATGTCCTTTCTGTTCTACCTTCTGTCTTCAAGGAGCTTCAAGGTGCGTGGTTCTTCTTCCATGTTATCTTGCCAACAAGGTCGGGTAGGCTAGGCTGCAACCAACCCATAAGGACTGCACAAGACAGCCCAAAATAGCTCAGTGGCAAGGAGCTCTTTGCCTCTCAGCTGTTTTTTGGGCTTTCTGCAAACCCCATTTAAAGGGTTTGTGGAGCCACGAACCAGTTCGGTTTGCGAACAAACCTGCTTCAGTTTGTGCCGGATCACAAACTGAACTGCATTTTCCCGGTTCGTGCCCATCCCTAATGAAGCATTGTAGAAGGTGGGAATGGCTTTATGATTGCCACAACAGCCAGCCAATCAGCATTCTACACATCCTGGATGGGAAGGTGGCAGTGCAGTTGCCACAAGGGTCATCCTGTCAGCATTCTGCACAGCCAACTTCTACAAATCGTTAAGAGCGGGTTGCTCCTGAGGTCAGCCCAATTTGACAGTTTGGTGTCGGTTGGTCTTTTTTCCAAAAGCATGAGTACAGATTCTCAGCAGGTTGTCTAAAAATTATGTGTGTTGGTGAGGCCCACAAAAAGAGGAAATTGCTAAGAGAACGACCCTAGGTGGCATGTTTGGGTGATAAACACTGAAAGCTAAACCTTAAACGTGAAGAATCTTAGTATATAAATGACCATGACCAATTTCAAGTGGATGTAGCCATTGTAAAACATCAAACAAACAACCCCCACTGTCACGTCAGCTTTTCTCCACTGGGTTGTGGCTGTTCATAAACTGAGGGGGCATTCTGCTAAGCATTCAACTAAGTTTGAAAAGAGGCCCTTCATTGGTGATAGACCGGATGCAAGGACAGTTTTAATTATTTTTACAATACCCTGGCCCTGTTAAAAACAAAAGAACCTTCCGAGTTAACCCTTTTATAGGCCAATAATGAGGCGGCATCCTTTTAATTAAAGACCCCGCTGCTAGCTGCTAAATAAAGCAGACAATTTAAAACAAAGGTGATAGGTCTGTGTGTACCCTTGTCTTCTGAGGGCTCTTTCCCCACACTGCTACTTTCACAATTGCTAACAACACTGGCCTCACAGCTGTAAGGATGAACCGCAAACCAGGGAAGGCAAGAAGCGGAACAAAATGTCACCACAGCAATGACTTCATCGGGTGGCTTTTATACAATGCTCCTCTCAGCACCCCCTCCAGCCCCTCCTGCAAAAAAACTAAATTGATGTCCCCAACGTGCTTGCCAACCCATTTCCTGGCACCTGCCAAGTGATTTTGGAAAGTAGGTGGGGCTCCTGCTCAGCAGAGCTTCTGATTGGTCACTGGAGATCTGACTGAATGCAGATTAAAATGACATTGTTTTGGCACCAACTGCCACCACAGTGTTGGTTTAATTTTCCCTCATGCCTCTTTCCCAGGGTATTTTAAAAAATCACTCCTCTTGACCCCTGCATTTAAGCTTCCTGTGTGTTAGAGGGGGGGGGGGGGACTCTACCTTCTGTGGCAGCCATTTTGTGGTTGTGCCTGTCACCCTGTCTCAGAAGCCCAAAGGTGCCCACATGGTCAGAATGCTTGGGGGCCCCTGAACTAGATAGTCACACCTACAGTTGTAAGGAAATGCTTCCAGCGCTGTGACATGCTGTATAAATGTGCTTTTATATTAAACATGCCAACCTGGACTGCCATTTCCTAGATGTGATTTACCTCAGAAAGGATCAAGTGGCTATCAAACAACAGAACACACAAGCCTGGCCTCTGGTTTTTGTGGGTCTTTGGGTGGTGGATAGGGTTGCCAGCTCCAGGCTGGGAAATACCCGGAGATTTGGGGGTGGAGCCTGAGGAGGGCAGGGTTTGGAGAGAGGAGGGACTTCAGTGGGGTACAAGGCCATAGAGACCAGCTTCCAAAGCGGCCATTTTCTCCTAGTGAACTGATCTCTGTCACCTGGAGATCCGTTGTAATCCCAGGGAATCACCCACCAGCACCTGGAGGTGCTTATGACAGCTATACACTCAGTGATTTTTATCTCTACCACCTGAAGGTTGGCAACATGAGAAGTCCCTGAAGTGTCCTGGGAGTGCAGATGAGGCAATGGCTTTTAGGAAGGTAGAGAATGGTGTGCTCAGGAGCAATGCTCCCTCTAAGCTGTGGAGTCCTGTGAGCAAAAATCCTACTTTGTGAGCTACTGGCATTAAAGTTATGAGCAGGTGATTTGGCTACTGAATCAATGAGTTTGCTCTGGAGCCATCCTTCCTGAGCTAAGACAAAAATGTGTGAGCCAGAGGCTAAAAAAACTGTGAGCTAGCTCACACTAACTCAGCTTAGAGAGAACACTGCTCAGGAGTATTCTTTCACTTGGCACGGGTGAATGAAGCCTATTTGGAAGCAAAACCTGCGGTCTCTATTCAATATCAGCTGCTGGGATGTATCTAAATTGATTACTCACTGTTTCTGGAGGGGGATACAAACATGTTTAGGGTTATAATTTCTGCTTCTGATGAAACACTTGCTTTCTTAGCACAGTTAGTATTGATGGGACGGGGTCTGTAGGAACTAGAGGCATGATGTCTGCTAAAAGAATTTTTTATGTGTTCAAGAAAAAGATTAATTTACCCTTATTTTGCCTCAAGGACAAACTTGTTCAGCTGTTTTTCAGGAGTCAAGCCACAGTGGAAAATTTACTAGACTAGCTCTGTGATTTATTTGCTCTTTTCTTTTTCGCCATAAGGTTGAAGGCATTCATTCACCCGACAGGTACTCGAGACGGAAACGTCTCTCCCCTTCAAGCAAAGACTCAGCTTCTGTCAAGAGCCACCTTGTGGCTGACTAGATGGCAAATCTCAACAATCGTCTCCAAAACTGGGATGAGCAGGCATGCAGGCAGGGATATCTATCAGTGGGTGAGCTGAATGTCGTTATGAATTTGTGTTTAGCTCATGCTAGAGTAGAGTCCCCACAACTCCATAGGTAACTAGTTAATCTTAGGAGTCCGAAGGCTTTGCTTTGAAATATGAATCAAGATCTCCGCAAGCAGAACAGTTTGTGGAGAGATCTCAAGGAAAGCGTGTTTAGGGACCAGGCTTAGTGGCACAGCAACTGCTTTGCACGCAAGATGATTTGATGTTCAGTCCCTGGCATCTCCGTTTAAAGAATCTCAGGTAACAAGTGTTGGGAAAGATGTTTTCTCTACTGAGACCTTGGAGAGCTACAGCTGATATAGGGCTGGTTGAAAGTGCCATCAAGTTGCAGCCGATGAATAGCGACCCCTTCGTGTCTTCAATGTAAGAGAGGAACAGAGGAGGTTTCCCACTGCCTGCCTTTGTGGGGAGACCCTGATATTCCTTGGGGGTCACCCTTCCAAATACTGACCGGGGCTGACCCTGCTTAGCATCTGAGGTCTGAGGAGATCAGGCTAGCCTGGGCCATCCAGGTCAGGGGTAGGGGGCGGCCCAGTTATCTGACTCAGTGTAACACAGCTTGTCTATGTTCATCTTTCCTACCCCCCTAAAAATGGCGTGTGCCATGTAACAGAGGCCCAGTTTTGAACGTGAAATGGAGAATTACACCACATTTTCATGGTAGTTATCTCAGTGTTCGAGAGACTGCATTACAAACCAGGAGACAACGCCAAACGAGTAAATGAAGTCTAAGCTTCACTTCAATCACATAAATTCCGGCGCTCTATGAGGAAGGATGGCTAATTCTTAAACATTGGTTTATTCAGTCAGAGGAATGTCTGTCAAGCTCTGGTACCCACACTAGAGAACGAGGATTGGCAGCCCTTCCGTGTTCACGATATGTATACAGTGATGCTTACCATAGCTGCCTCAAGCTTTCCTGTTTGTCTGTAGCCTCACAGACCATTTATTTATTTAGTGCATTTTTATCCCAAGGAACCAGTTTGGTGTAGTGATTAAGTGCGCGAACTCTAATCTGGTAGAACCAGGTTCGATTCCCCACTCCTCCACTTGCACCTGTTGGATGACCTTGGGCAAGCCATAGTTCTGTCAGAGCTGTTCTTGAAAAAAGAGCAGTTTCTGTCAGAGCTCTCTCAGCCCCACCTACCTCACAGTCTGTTGTGGGGAGGGGAAGGGAAAGGAGTTTGTAAGCCGCTCTGAGACTTGGAGTGAAGGGCGGGGTATAAATCCAATCTCTTCTTACCAGCAAAGGAGGTGTGGAGGATGAGTTCCCCTTGTGAATGTTTTATAGGATAGCCCGGGAGTAGTAATTTACTAGGAGACATTGTTCCCTTGAAGCTACTGATTTTTTTGTGAGCTGCTACTTTGCAGTCCTTCTAGTTCCTGGAAAAAGGTGACATACAAAACGAAGGCTGTATCTAGATTCTTTGTTGGAACTGAATTTTGGAACTTCATGTTATTGTGATTTGAGAGCTTCATGCCGGGACTTTTGTGGTATATTACACTTGTTGTAAAGTTATTACCAAGTTGTATTTCATTGCTTTGTTGAAATTACATTTACATTCTTGTATGGACGCCTTGTTTGCACAGTTTCATCCATTCATATTGAATGTAGTATAGCCAGGAGATCCTAAGATTGTCTGGCAGCCACAGGTCCTAGCTCTTTTAGTGCTATGCACCACTAGATGGCGAGCTAGACTTGTTTTTAGGCAAAAGACATTTCAGAGGTGGTTTGCCATTGCCTGCCTCTGCATCATGACCCTGAGATTCCTTGGTGATTGCCCTCCCAAGTACTAGCCAAGACTGACCCTGCTTAGCTTCTGAGATCTGATGAGCTTGGGCTAGCCTGGGCTATGTGTAGTACGAAATCCTTTTGATCCATTTGGCTGGCCCATGGCCTGCAGCATACAATGCTTTCATGAATGTGGGGGACAAGAGAAAGCATCAAAAGTTGTAAAGCGTGGGGAGGAGGGGGGGGATACCATGTACACTAGCAGCTTGCCACGGGGTCAGTCACAGAATGTTGGACAGCTCCTCAGCCCTTGTTTCCTGTGGTGGAGGCTGCTGCTTCTGACTTGGGTGCCTGCTGCATACTTGCAGGTGATTTTTCTTCCCATGAAGAGGAGGGAAGCCAGGGCTGAGTCTTTGCTTTGTGGAAGAAGGAAACACTGACCAGGAAACACAAGAATGAGTGTCATGGAACCCACATGCACCATGCTGGGTATCACAGCATCAAGAGGTGCTCTGGACATCCCGTTGTACATCACAAGGAAGAATATGAAGGGCCAGCTAAACTCCTCGGTCACTTTTCCACTGACACTCTGGGTTCATGAAGCCGGTTTGGATGTTCTTTTCTTGTTGCGACGGTGTGTGTCCTTCTCCCGACTCCTGAGAGAGATGCCGTAGCCGGATCCAGAACTTGACGCACGCCGTAGCATTTTCCTTTGGATTCCTGATGCATTCAAGGTTTAATGAAACAAACAAGTGCTCAAAAAGGCTGCTCCCTAAGCAAATTGGTTAATTTGCAGCCAGTTTAATTGCTTATCACTGCTGCTTGTTACATATTAATGAACAGATGGTTGGAGAAGCTCCTGCCATAGATGGCCGACTCAAAGAAATACCCTGGCAGGCAGCTGGGTCTCTGAACAAATCATTAACTGCTCGCGGGGGAGATCAGCTGCCAAGTATTTGCATATTAATCAAACTTCATGAATTATGTGTGAGGTAGAATAGTGCGGGTCCCTTGCCCTGCTCCCACCTACGGGGGCTGGGGGGCTGGAGAGAAAGGGTGTTGAGCGGCTAGAACTTGCTGTTCCAATAGATGGTCACTAGGTGGCAGCAACAGAACTCCTTTCCCAAAGAGAGCAAAATATTTTGTTTTAGAACCCAAGATTCTGTCCTCCCTTTTGCAAGAAACAAACCAATAATAATAATCAAACCTCCCGTTCTGCAGGTTTGAGTCCTAGCCTAATAATGCTTGGCTGGTGCAAGGGTCCCATGTAGGCATCTGTCAATCTTTGCCGAGGAGGACTCTCCTCATTTCCATTAACAGACTGCAAAATTGGAAGCTAAGCTGGCACGGCGAATAATTAAAACAGAGCCTCTCATCCAGGGATTTCTAGCTGCGTCGACCTAAACAGCTCACCCAGTTCCCGGATCAAAATAGGAAAGCGGTGGCTGAAGCCGTGGCTTTCTGGCATGGTGAAGGTGCTTCATTAGAGGCAGCAGTCTAATGAACTGCATGGAGCATGTTCTCTGTTGGAGGCAGAGCTTGGCCTCCTTCCCTCCCTCCGCTACTTGCCTGGGCAGGCGCAGCTCTAGTTCCTCAGAATTCTTAGGATTTCAGCAAGGAGCGTCCTCATCTTACTAATGTGGTGGACTTGTTTTTGGGTGGTGGCAGTGCTGGTGTAGTGATAAACTGAGGCAATGGTACTTTGGTCAGATTATGAGAAGACCAGAGTCACTGGAAAAGACAACAATGCTCGGAAAAGTTGAAGGTGGTGGGAAAAGCGGAAGCTCTAACGTGAGATGGATTGACTCAGGCAAGATGGGTAGCTGTGTTTGTCTGTCTGTAGCAGCAGAAAAGAGCAAGTGTCCAGTAGCACCTTAAAGACTAACAAAATTTGTGGCAGGGTAGGAGCTTTCGTGAGTCACTGCTCACTTGCTTTTTCCTACCAACTCAGTCAAGAAAGCCCCAGCCCTCAGTCTGCAAGACCTGAGCAAGGCTGTTAATAACAGGGTGTTTTGGAGGCCATGAATTCATAGGGTTGCTGTGTTAGAGGTGACATGACAACACGACACACACAGTGAAAAGTGTTCATCTAAGACTAGGCAAACTTGGTAGGCAGGGCTCATTTCGTAGCAGGAGCTCCTTTGCATATTAGGCCATACCCCCCCTAATGTAGCCAATCCTCCAAGAGCTTTCAGAGCTCTTCTTACAGGGGCTATTGTAAGCTCTTGGAGGATTGGCTACACCAGGGGTGTGTGGCCTAATAGGCAAAGGAGCCCCTGCTACGAAATGAGCCCTGTCGGTAGGGATTTGGGTTCCCAAAGATGGGGGGGGGGCTGGAAATCTCCTGGAATTACAACTGATCTCCAGCTATCAGTTTCCATGGAGAGAATGGCTGCTTTGCAGGGTGGACTCCATGGCATTATATCCCACTGAAGTCCCTCCCTTCCCCAAACCCCGCCTTTCCCAGACTCCACCCCCAAATGTCCAGGAATTTCCCAACCTGGAATTGGCAACCCTGACCGTGAGGCTTGTGGTATTCATCTTCCCCCGCTCTCAGCTTAAACCGTACCTTACAGAGCTGTGAGGATAAATGGGGAAAAGAGCACTGCTTATATCTTTCCAAACTCCTCGGGGGAACGGAGGGATAAAAATGAACTACCAATATGAATATCTGTTACCTTTAAAAATGCTGATATTCTTTTTTTTAATGCTGACTTCTTAAACAGTAGTTCTTTTAAGAGACAGATGGCGAGCTAGGGGAAGCATGTGTCCGTGGGAGTCTGGCACACCTGGGAATGAGCAGGAAGGCGGGGGGAACAGGCGGCTTGGGGGGGGGCACTTGCTTGTGCCACAGGATCAGGCTGATGGGCTTGTCTGCCTCACTGCAGGGCTGTGCTGGCTCAGGAGGTGAGACAGCAATCTGGGGGATCAATGTCTGTGGTGGTGCAAAGGGCCATCAAGTCACAGCTGATTTCTGGTGACCCCTCAAGGGGTTTTCAAGGCAAGAGATGAACAGAGTTGGTTTGCCATTGCCTGCCTCTTTGTAGCAACCGTGGACTTCCTTGGTGGTTTGGTACTAAGCAGGGCTGACTCCACTCAGATTTGGAGATCTGATGAGACTGGGCTAGCCTGGGTCATCCAGGCCGGGGCTATATTGGTCTGTACTTGGAAGCTAAACGAGGTCAGCCCTGGGTAGTAAATGGATGGGAGACCTCCAAGGAATTCCAGGGGTTTGATGCAGAGGCAGGTAATGGCAAACCACCTCTGAACGTCTCTTGCCTTGAAAGCCCCATGGGGTTGCAGCCACAAGTCAGCTGTGACTCGGCGGCACTTTCCACCACCACTGTGTATCAAAAGGCATTCTCTCATTCTTTGGGTGTTGCAAAACAAGCTTGTCAAAGCTGGTCTCCAGTGAAGCAGGGGTAGGTTCTTTCCAAGGGTGGCCAAAAGGGAGGCCTAGGGTTGCCAAATCTCACTTGGGAAATTCCTGGAGATCTGGGGGTGAAGTCCGGCAAGGGTGGGATTTGGAGAAGTGGGATATTATGCTGTTGACTCCACCCTCCAAAACAGCCATTTTTGTCATCTGGAGATCAATTGTAATTCCAGGTCTTCAGGTGCCACCTGGAGGTTGGCAACCCTAGCCATCATGTTGGCAGGAACTGGCTATCGCTCTGTGTTAAATGCCATATTTTATAGGAGATTACTGATCTAGGGATATCTGTTCCATGACAAGATCTAAAAAGGGCACAAGATTGTGAGGTTTCTGAAGATGTTTTGTTTTAATGTTACCCCTCTTGGTCTCTTATCTTGTGATTCAAGAATGGAGGCCCAATTTGGGCCCCAGGAAAGGGTCTCTCCCCTTCCAGCTGCTAAGTCTCCCTCATCTAATGGAGTCCTCCCACTGCACTCAAACTGGGCCCTACAGTGCCCCATCTCACCTGACCCACCATGAGGCAGGAAGACGCTCTGGTACAGCACCCTGCTGGGATTTTTCCTGGTCAAGTAAATAGCCGCTCTGCCCCTGACTCCATTGAAAAGCAGTGCGTTGGAAGTAGGGATTCCAGCCTCCAGGTGGGACCTGGGGATCCCCTGGCATTACAGCTCATCTCCAGACTACAGAGATGAATTCTCCTGGAGAAAATGGCTGCTCTGGATGATGAACTCTATGGCATTGTACCCCACTGAGGTCCCTATCCTCCCCTGGGCGCCATCCCCAAATCTCTGGGAGTTTCCCTACCTGGATCTGGCACCCCTACATCCCCATCCCCAAATTGGTGGCCAGAGGAGACCTGGCAACTCTAGTTGGAAGTCACCTGCAACTTCTGCCTGTAGTGGCTCTTTGGCACATGATAGCCACTGATTGATGCTGCAGCTGTTGATACACATCCTCACATGCCAATTACAACTCCTGTGAGTCAAACTAGCATTGTTATTGCAGTACAGCGGAAGTGGAGGCTTGCCTAAACCCACCTAGTGAATTCACAATGAAGGTGACGTTCCAACAGCTCATTTCCTTAGCCACTATGCCACACAAATGTTGATTTGACTAACAGATGTGTGTGAATTGGCCCTTCTGGTGGTTTAAGTTGAGCCTTGGCAATGTCAGGTCAGGATTCAGTCTGGGCATGCCCACTCAGTGCCGGCCAGAAAGGGGAACTGTATAGAAGCATCACTGCTCCCAGATCTTCACAAATGCTTCCTGAGCAGAAGTACTCATTGGTCTTGGCACGCAGCTCTTGTTGTATAAGGTTCTTTTACTTTGTAGCCAAACTTTACCTGTACAGGTACAACTGAGCTTGCAGACAATGGCTGCCATTTTTAACAGGCATCTTGATGACAGGCAAAGCCCACAATACCCGGAACACAGCAAAGTATCAGGAAGATATTGACTTGGACAGAACTCAAGATGGTTATGATCACAGAAGATTAAATCCCAAACCAATGCAGAATCTCAAGAGATATGGAAGGAAAACCAGTTGTTAATAGCCAAGAGACCACAGAAATAGGATTGGTTGTGTTAAAGGAAAACACATTGTGCTGATGAGTTGTAGGCATCATGGCTTGAAGACTGTTGATTTGTGTACCTGTGCACAACATGAAATTCCTGTGAACCTCTGACAATCTGATTTCTAGTATATCATATTCTTGCCCTTCCCCTAGGGTTGCCAGTCTCCCACTTCTACAGCTGGTCTCCAGGTTATAGAGAGCAGTTCACCTGGAGAAAATGGCTGCTTTGGAAGGTGAACTCTATGTCATTATACCCCACTGAGGTCCCTCCACCCCCACGTATTTCTCAGTCCAGAGCTGGCAACCTTATATTTCACCCCCCCCCCCTTCCCATTTCCCCTTCCTGGCTCTCCACCCAGATGCCTTTTGCAGGGCCTTTAGATAAGGCAGTTTCCATAAGCACTGGATTAATCTCAGCTCACACTGACTACAATAGAAAGGCAGAGCCTTGCAGACCTGCACAGAAGCCTTTTTGAGACCTACAAGATCTTTTGAGGTATCTGTGCAAGAAGAAGCACAGCACGATAGGTAATAGAAAATCAGCACAGTTGTATCATGCTGTACGCATCCAATGTCAGAAAAATGTGAGGAACTGGATCAGATGGTTCTCGTTGCAACCCCCTGCATGGTATGTCCTGCTCTGGGGACTTTGTCAAGATCTCCTCCCTGCTAGAGCAACCCTGTTTTCAGTCACCCTGTTTTTGGTGTGTATGGGCTTCCCTGCAGCAGCCCTGATAGCCTAATCTCATCAGACTTTGGAAGGTAAGCAGGGTTGGTATGTGGATGGGAGGCCACCCAGAGAGAGCCTCCTACGGAGAAGAAGGCAATGACAAACTACCTCTGCTTATCACTCACCTTGAAAACCCCTTGAGTTGGAACTTCATGGGGTTGCCATTACTTGGTGCACTTGACTTGATGGCGCACTTTATCTATGGGCTTCCCCACCTTGTGAGTGGCTCAGAGCATACGTCAACCTACATTCTGAAGTGTTGATTTTTAAAATAACTTTTCTGTGTGGGACTTGGTTGTCACGTGAACATCATTTGACTAAGTCTGAAATTAGGGGCAGATATGCATATCCAGTGCGAGTGATGTGAAAAAATCAATCAGTGCTGAAACAGTCTACTAAAGCCAAAGGAGTGTGGAACAGCGGTTAGAGCTTCCGATTAGGAGTGGAGAGATCCAGATTCAAATCCCTTCTCGCTCAGCCATGCAACTCACTCGGTGACCCTGGGCTAGTTCAGTTAGCCTGCTTTGCAGGGTGGCTGTGAAGGTAACATGAAGGAAGGGAAAAACCATGTTACTGCCCCCTGAGGCTTGGACTTTAGTTTGGAGACAGTGGACAGAAGGCCTTTTCTCCCTTGTCCATAACACTGGAACTCTGGGGCACCCCATGAAGTTTGCTGCCAGACAAAAGGAAATATTTCTTTACACCACAAGTAATGGAATTATGGAATTCACTGCCAGTGGAGGTTGTGATGGCCATGTGGATAGACAGCTTTCAAAGAGGGTTAGATGGGTTCATGATGGATCAGTCCATCAACAGCTACTAGCCACAGTGAGCAAAGGGGACCTTCTGAATACCAGTGTTGGGGAGGAGCAGCTGGGGAACCTTGGCCTCTATGTCCTGTTTATTTGGTCCTCCACAGCAACTGGATGTCCACCATGTGAAACAGTGTGCTGGACCAGATGGTTCACTGGTTTGATCCAGCAAGGCTGTTACAGTTCTGCTGACAGAAAGGTATTTCTATTGGTGGAAGTGGGAAGGGTGATTTTCTGCCAATCCTGTGGGCCCTCACCTCCCCCCACTGTTCCTTGGGGTTCACAGACTCACAAGAGCACAATGTCAAGAAGAATGGGAGAGGGAGGCAGTGAAGTTGCCTTCTGTGGCTTTGTTCTTGCGACTTAGCATTCAAGCCTGAACTCCGAGGATGAAGGGCAGATTTTAAAAATGTAATTAATAAAATAGCTCTGCTAATGGCATCTAGGAAAGCGACTGAACATGAATTCCATCTGGATCTGGCCCCTTCCACAAATAAAGATTTTTAGACCATTCCAGAGCCCCACCCTCTGCCTGGATGATATGAGCCACTAGAGGACCGATGGCTGGGTTCTGGAGCCAGGGTATGATTGACTGGGTTCTGGAGCCAGGGTAGTGTGGTTGTTAAGAGTGCTGTGCTAGGATCTGGAAGTCCTGAGTCCAAATCTCCACTCTACCATGGAAGCTTGCTGGCTGACCGTGGGCCAATCTTGCTCTCTCAGCCTTATCTACCTCCGAGGGTCATTGTGGGAATGAAATAGAGGAGAGAACAATGTATGCCCTTTGGGTCTCCATCTGGAAAAAAGGCAGGATAGAAATGAAGAAAATGTCTGGAATGGACAAAATTGCCAAAAGCGGTTGCTGCCTCTGGGGACACTTCTTGCATTTCCACGCTAATGGCTGCATGGGAAGTGTGGGAAGACCACCTCATGGCTGTGCCCTTTGTCCCTTCAGTTTTGAGAACATAAGAACATAGGAAAACATAAGAGAAGCCAATGTTGGATCAGGCCAGTGGCCCATCCAGTCCAACACTCTGTCACACAGTGTCCAAAAACACCAGGTGCCCTCAGGAGGTCCAGCAGTGGGGCCAGGACACTAGAAGCTCTCTCACTGTTGCCCCCCCCCCCAAAAAGCCCCACCAAGACTACAGAGCATCACTTGCCCCAGACCAAGATCTCCAGCTGTTCCTTGTGGCTAATAGCCACTGATGGACCTCTGCTCCAGATGTTTATCCAATTCCCTCTTGAAGCCGTCCATGCTTGTAGCTGCCACCACCTCCTGTGGCAGTGAATTCCTTTATGTAGTCCTTTAAGTTTTATGTAATGTCTCTTTTGGAACGGATACATTTTTATTTGACAAACTGCTGAATGAAGCCCACAGCAAAGGCGCTTGTAACAACTCTTGTATTAATCTTCCAGTTGTGCCATTGGGGTGGGGGAAGAGGAAGGGGGGGGGCAGGAAATACACAAGCAGCGATAAGAAAATGCTCTACGTTCACTCGGCATCACCCTCTGTGGGAGGGCCTTCCTGTGATTGTCATATGTAGCTCAGGTGATGAATTCACTCCTCCAGCCACCCAACAGTTCCTCTGCGACCATGTTGGACCAGAGTGTCCCTGGGGTGTGTGTGTGCGTTTGTTCTGCTGATAACGCTTCTTAAAAGTTCTCAACTCTGTTTTGAGGCCAAAGACACACTGTAATAGTATGAACACTAAACACCAAACCAAAGAGAAATGAAAAAGACCAGAATTTAGCAGTCCGTGTACATCAATGACTGTCTCCCCTCCCCACTGAACTTCCTTAAATTAAGCCCCCTCCCCCACTTGCGAGATTGCTCAAGGAGATGCCATCTTGCGATGGCTGGTTTGCCAATGGGAGCTTAGAGCCAGGAAAGGCAGTTGATTGGCCAGCTCAAGAGCTCAAAGGCGCACCCATCTCCAAAATGTCCACAGTCAGGAAGTGATGTCACATAGGAAGTGGAGAGGTGTGGGGAGCGCTGGCCATCCTGCCTTCATGAAGCAACTGATGAAGGAGAAATCGGACAGTGATCTCAAGGAGAAGGTAGCATGTGTGTGTGTCTCCCCAAGACGCGGAAGTAGGAGAGCGACTCGCCAGAAGGACTAGGAATACAAAATTGCTGGTCAACAGGAAGACCGTGTGCTGTCTCACAACAATCCTGTGGCCAGGCAGGTCATCTTGCTTGGGATGAAAGCAGAAAGGCTGGTTTTTCTAGAGTCCCACTAGGAAGTCTGTACTCCTACGGACTTGAGTTTAGAACCTGCGGAAGGCTTAGCCTTTCGCTGAAAGAAAAGACCATTATCACACCTATGACAAAGTAACCAGTGAAGTGTGTGGATGTTCTCTGTTTCAACCTGTAGTCCCCAGCAAAGCTGTCTGTCTTGGCCTCACTGGAGCCCTTTCCCCTGCTACAGGAAGGAAACAGACTTTGTGCTTAAAATTTGTTTGGGTTCAGCTGCCATAGGTTCATGCCGCCTCTGCTGTTTCTTCTTCCTTCTCCCCACCTGTTTTAAATGGCAGGGGTGGGGATTTACAGACTGAGGAAGAAAGGAAAAGACACGTCTCTTGTGCAGATGGTTTTGTCAGCAAAACACAAGCTTGCTCGGATTCCCTTCACCTCACATTGGCTGCAGTTTGTGTTTGTTTTCAAAGGGGGACCAAAAAGTGCTTTGAGGAATTAAAAACCACTAGACCGCAAAAAAACCAAAACCACAGCACAACCTCCGCCCCACCCAGACCGTGCCGGCTTCAGCTGGTGGCCGAGTCGGGCTTTAGGCCAAGGGGTGACTCCACCCTCTGTCTGTCTGTTGGTTTGCTCTGTCCTCCCTCCTTTCCCTCCCCGTTCCTCCGGTTCCAGTCCCGCCCCGCCCTTTTCACACATGGGTCTGCATTCTCCTCTGCAGGGGCCTGGTGGGGTCTGAGTTTTGAGAGGAGGACTGGGAATGGTGGGAGGAGGAGGCCGAGGCTTTGCTGGCCTTGTCGAACTGTACATAGCCGTCCTGCTTGCCGCTGCTGCTGATGCTGCTGTCGCACTGCGTGTCCAGGAAGGAGCTGCTGTCGCTCATGGAACCCCGCTGGAACTCCCGCTCACATAGCTCAATGGAGCTGCTCCCCATGCCCAGGACGAAGCGCTGGCTATAGTCGTAGAGGCGGTTCTGCCCGCTCAGGGTGGTGTAGATGTTGGTGAAGGACATGCCCGTCGGCACACGCTGTTTGTTGGCGGGTCTCAGTTCTGGTTGGCAGCCCGAGAGGGAGATGGTGGGAGTGGAGTGGTGGTCCTTGAACGTGTTCACACTGTAGTAACCATTAGTAGGGTCCTGGAAGGAATAATAAAAGAGTGGTTGTTTAAGCAAGTGCCATGGAAGCCTGGCTTTTGTTCTTGGCTCGATTAAAAAAGCAGATCGAGTTGGAGCAGCCATGATAGCCCAGACTAGCTTGATCTCATCAGAGCTTGGGAACTGAGCAGGGTGAGTATGTGGATGGGAAACCACCAAGGAAGACTGGAGCTGCTGTGCAGAGGAAGGCACTAGCCAACTACCTCTGCTCAACTCTTGCCTTGAAAACCCTGTGTGGTGGAATGCCATGGGGTCTCCATGAGTGGCACACTTGACCTTTACAAGTTGACCCAAACTCCTTTATCAGTCCAGGCTACGGCTTTCTCACCTCCCGCCCCGTTCAAACCAGACTGTTATCCCTGTGTGATGGTGTCATTTCCAGTGCAACCCAGAAGTGCTGGCATCATGCTGCGGCAACACTCGAGCACTCGTGGGGTTTGGGTGAGTTCTAGAGCATTGCCCTGGTGTGATGGTGTGACTTCTGGGTCACACCGGAACTGACGTCATCACGCTGTGGCGACAACTGCCCCCCACAACAATTGTTAAGTGTGAGGGACAACTCATATGCCCAGCTGGGGATAAAAATTAGAAGTCTTGACGCTTTGAGGAGAGCATGCCAAACTGATAATCTGCCAGCATTGCCAAATTGATAATCTGCTTTACACTTCTGTTCACAAATTACAGCAACCTCACGTAACAATCCATGTCCAGTGTATGCTTTATTGTTTTCATTTGTGCACTGAATAATTCTTAAGTTGCATTTAATGCATGCACAGCTGAACATGAGATCAAAACTCCACATTTATCCAGATACAGGCATCCAGTTTAATTTGTAAGGGAATACATGTCGGCTCTTACAAACAGATGTGTATGCATGTACCTGTAGGATGTAATGCATTCATTGTAACATGTGGACATGGTCATTGTTGGTGTTGTGTGGAACCCCCCCCCCCCCCCCCAGTTTCCTTGACAGGGTGATTAGCATTGTTTAAGTTAGTGGGGGCAGTAGGCCGGATCAGTGCCCCAGCTCTATAAACCACCGGCTGAAACACTGGTGATTTTTTCCTGGAATACTAGAAATGCATTATGCATGTACACTGCAAAGGGGTATGATTATCCTTCATGAGGAACAGAAATGGATCTCTGGCACAGCAATGCTTATGTTGAGAGAACTGGGAGAAAGAACTGTGTAATGGCAGAGATTCTGAGTCCTGGAGTCCTACATCTGAATCTTCTCATCTGCTGCCTTATTTCTCAACATTGTTTCTGTTTTGTAATGCAAAAAAGGCCTTCCTTTCTAAGCCTGGTTGATGGTTTGGGGTGGGGAGAGATTGTACTCAAAGGGCAGTTGCTGTTGTGGGTAACTGACAGATGATTCATATCCATTTGCAGGAGACACATCAAGCACAGTTTTGTCTGTCAGGAAGGTGTGTAAAGAAAAAGATCTGGAAAGCACCACTTTGGATTATGAGGGGGTGGGATAAATGTTGCCATGAAACTGATGCCTCCAGTCTCCTTGCAAGTGCATCACACACACTAATGCCCATTCAGGTTTTATGTTTGTAAATAAACGTGTTCTGAACTTCCAAAACCTATCTCGTGCCTTCCGTCCTTTCTTCTTTCTGAATTTGTGAAATCAGTACAGAATTTTCAACCACTTGGGAAATGGGAAATTCAAATCATGGCCTCATCATGCCTTTTAAGTTCTTCTCCATACCCCAACGGGTCTGCAAATCGTCTCTCTTTCACTGGGCATCAGTTTCTGTCCAGGATTTAGAGACCCTGAAGAATCACAGTTTTCTCCGGTGAGGCTTTGTTCTTCCTCACTGGCATAATAAGCCCATCTGCCCCAGGTCCTGATTAGCCTAGAAACCCCTGTTGGAAGTGGCCCCGCTTTCTCCAATTACGCTCCTCCGTTCTCCTTTATGGAGCCCTGTTTTCCCTTCAGTGGGCAGACCTTTAACCCAGTTGCAGTGACTTGGCAGGGGCAACCTTGCCCTGCCAGACAGGATGACGGTGCCTCTGTTGCTATGGAGACGGCTCAGATAAAATGGCACCCCATCCTGATAATTAATTAATTAAATCCCCTTGCCTTCCATCTCCCCCTGGAAAGAGACGGAAAATCAGATCTTTCTCTCTCTCTTTTTTAATGTCACTTCGTTTCGGCATACAAATTCCATTTGAAAAGACGAGGCAGGTGATCAACTTGGGATTCCTTTCATCCAGGCGGATGCCAACATGGCGAGGTCTAAGTTTGAAGATAAAGGACCTTACGCTTCAAAGGAGAGACCCGGCTTTTGGAAACGTTGCTCTCCACAGCTGGCTTCCATGTGCGTGTATGTAAGAGTGAGGAACTAAGAGACCAAATTTCCATTAGGGGAGGAGAAATCGCAAGGTTTATTCCACTGGCTCATCCATTTGGAGGGGATAAAGAAATAAAAAGGGGCCAGGGAGAGAAACAAACATTCCTATGTGTCCTGATGGAGCAGCTATAAGAACATAAGAGAAGCCAATGTTGGCAGAGGCCAATGGCCCATCCAGTCCAACATTCTGTGTCACACAGTAGCCGAAAATACCAGGTGCCACCAGGAGGTCCACCAGTGGGGCCAGGACTCCAGAAGCCCTCCCACTGTTGCTATCATTTTATTGTCTCTGCCAAGCCAAAATGGCCACCTTTGAGCTTTGTCCATTAGGAAATCCACTCTTGGAAGGTGACCCTTGAATACATGATTCAAAGCAGGTCTGAATGTAAGGTGAGCCCATATGGAATGGGAGCAAAATAATTCAGCATAACTGAGCTAGCATTGCTGTATCCTCAGCCTGCAATTCATAAATGGTGTATAATTTGGAATGCGGAAAGGGTAACTGAACACCCAGAGAACATAACATGGTTTTAGGCTTTGCCTCATTTGGAAAGCCTTCGGTAGCAAAAAGCATGGTGCAATATAAGTTAGCAGCACCTGACTGTAGCGACACCATGTGCGGAGAGCCTGTCTCCCTGGAGGCAGATGCTTACCGGAGAGATTATCACATGGATTATGCAGCTCAGGTGTGCATTAATGCACATCTATGGCTAAAAATGAGCAAGTGGTGATGTGACCTTCAAATCAGCAAACCTGGAGCATTTTGATTTAAAGCTGATCTGTGAACCATCCACAGAACCAAACTGGAGCATCGCTGAGAATGTGATTCCAGAGCCATCTGGGGTTTGCTTCACTAGGTCCTTAAAACTGCTTAACATATCTCAGGACTGCAGCAGACGTGGACTGAGCTGTGAGCTCGGCAGGTGGGGAGGACGCAACCACATGGCCATGCCACCATGCCACCCAAGTTCTAGCCACGCTTGTTGGTCGTATGAATTGGCCTACAGTGTCTTAAAACTAACAAGACGAACACTGCAGGAGCAAATGTGTGGATTTTCATAAAGATCAGGGGAAGCAGGCTCTATCTTTTGTTAAAGGATTTTGTTGGCTTTCTACTGGCTTAAATCCAAGCACTCTGGCTTAACTGGCTTACCAATTTGTGAAATCCTCCTTAACACTTGGCAGCTGCAGACAACCCAAGTCTACCCAAGCAGGAGAATTAACCCCAGGGTGGTTTCACCATCTGTACGAGTACAGCTGCACCTTGCACGGCCCTTACCTTCAAATTCTGGAACTCCTTCTCTTCCTCCTTGAGCACCTCCAGCTGCTTGAGGACCGAATCCTGCTGGAACTCGCTCCTGTCCATCTGCCAGGGAGGAAAGCAGATGGTGAAACCGAAGTCACATAGCAAAGATTAGCGGGCTGTGCCGAGACATCCGCTCGCGGAGTGAATCTGTGCACTTGGCTGTTCTCTTGCTACCTGTGGCTGCAAATACACGGCCTGACCTCTGGCAATCCTTGGCCATTGGCGGGAGCTCAGACTAGTAAAATGCCCCAAGTGCCACCGTCCATGGCCATGCACGAGGATTACCAACCTCCTGGATATCTCCCCGAATTACAACTGGTCTTCAGAATACAGAGATCCATTCCTTGGAGCAAATGACTGCTTTGAATCATAGAATCATAGAATCGAATAATAGAATCTTAGACCTGGAAGAGACCTCCAGGGTCATCTAGCCCCGAACCCCTGCACAGTGCAGGGAATTCACAAATACCTCCCCCTCTACACTCCCAGTGACCCGTTTCATGCCCAGAAGATGATAAAAAACCCTCCAGGATCCCCGGCCAAACTGGCCTGGAGAAAAATTGCTTCCTGACCCCAAAGTGGTGATCAGCATTTCCCTGGACGTGTAAGAAAGGGCCACGAGATCTAAGCCCTGATGCAACCCTTCCTGCCCTCCCTTCTCCTCCACTTGCACATGCTGGATGACCTTGGGCAAGCCATAGCTCTGGCACAGCTGTTCTTGAAAAAGAGCAGTTTCTGTCAGAGCTCTCTCAGCTCCACCTACCTCACAGGATGTCTGTTGTGGGGAGGGGAAGGGAAAGGAGTTTGTAAGCTGCTCTGAGACTCCCTTGGGTAGGGAAGGGTGGGGTATAAATCCAATCTCTTCTTCTTCTTCTCTTCTTCTCGTGATCTGCCTATGTTCACAGAATCAGCATTGGAGGGTGGACTGTGTGGCATGAGACCTGGCTAAGGTCCCTCCTGCTGCAAGACTCACCCTCCCCAGGCTCCACCCCCAAGTCACCAGGAATTTCCAGTCCTGGAGCTGGCAACCCTACCATGCACATCCCTGCCCCACTGGATCCAAGGCAGCTGTGGAGGAAGCTTCAGGGAGGGGGGGGGATTTTCAGGGACAACGTATCGGGACACCTTAACTTTTCTGCCACCCACTGCTTTTCTCCTGCACCGTTGTACGGACAGAGGATGTTCTGGGATCCCAGGGTGCTTTTTACCAAGAGGAGTTCTATCTCTTACCGAAAGTGGAGAGAAGGCAGCTGTCGTGGCAAAACAGTGGGTGGGGAGGAAGTATTTCAGCACCCATCCTAGATTCCTGCTGAAAATCACCCCTCTGAAAGATGCTTCCCCTTAGAGGATGCCGCTGTTGGCTTAAAAACATGTGGGTCTGCATAAAAGGTGAGATCTTTTTTGGGGGGGACATTGAAACTCATATGCAACAGGGGAGGAGAGTTTGGGGAGGGGTTGTTTTCCCTTCCAGCGATCAGGATAGCTTTAGTTTAGAAGTTTTTTTTTTTAATTAAAGATTGCTTTCATTTAATTTGCTTCCTGGGCCAACGGGACACACCAGGAAGAGCCCATCCTCACAGCCTCATTAGTTTTGCTGCAAAGAATGTTTCTGATTGGGGGCAAACTACGTATTAATTAGAATATGGCTTTAATTACCCTTCTTCCAGGAAGGTGGGATGGCATGAGAGCTGAATAATTATCAGTCAGTTTCTCAGTTGCCTTTTTTTTTTTTGGTCGTCTCAGATATTGATCTGCTCCCTCCCGTGTTCCTGGTTTTTCTTTGTGGCTGCAGTTTGGGGCTTTGAGTGAAATTACTGCCACCGAATGCTGGACCTAATCACAATCCTAAATCTACAATACGGGACTTGATTGCTGTTTGACTAGCTTTTCTTGTTTCTTTCTTTCTTCTTTCCCCCCCCCAGAAGCTTGGCAAATGGTGGCAGAAATCCTTCCCTCCAGCAACGTCTGTTGATCTTCCTGAAAGCCTTTGATGCAGGTATTTAATGCAATAAATTAAGGCACCTGAGTTTTGCTCCGGAAAACACACACAAACCAGGGACATCAATTGATTTACCAAGCTAAATACATGTGTCACCTCGTATTACATTCAGGGCAGGGAAGAAAACCCCACCACCACACTAGATTGGAGAGTACTGACTCTCACCGGGTAGCTGGTCTGCATATAGCGCACTCTTAAATATTCACACTAAAAGCACTGAGTAAAGAAATTTAGAATCCACATAAAGTGGGTGAGCATGTTCCCAGGCAAATAATGTCTACGCTTTCCCCCAAAACCAATTCCTGTGAGGAATGGCTCATGCTTTTTTTCAGACCAATGGAAAGAGGTGCTGCCCAGTGCTGTCATTTCTCTGCAACATTGGAAGCTGAAATGCTGGAGGACATTTCAGTGATGGGCAGTGGTAAGAGCAGAGCTCTCCAATCTTGCTTTTGGAAGTGTGAGAGATGTATGGGGCACCCCCATTAAATGCTATGGGAGATGGGATGGAGGGGGAGAATCACAAACTGTGAGGCAGCTCTGAGAGTGCTCTTAGGCTGGGTTTTTGGTTTTTTTTGCAATTTCTGAATGGGCGATCCTTACGGAAGTGTCCTGGGGTCTTTTGCTTCCTGAGGTAGAGGAAAGCCAAGATTGTGGCTGTGGTCACACGGCACAGTAATCACGGTTTGCTACCGCTGTAGTTTAAATTCAGAATTATTTGTTTCGGGTTGGGATGATCACACATTCCTCCCCGAACCACAGCACTGCTGGATGAGGCTTGTAGGGGGGTTTGTTTAAGTGCTCACTCCTGCTGCGGCTGGCTGATGTCCCCCCCTTCACCTATCCTCTGGATCTCCTCTGGAGGAGGTGGGAGTGATGGCAGCTGGGGGAGGCAAGGCGAGGGCCACCCGCACACCTGTGCAAGGCTGCCTTCCTCTGAACGCTGCACGGAGGAACTGGCTGGCTGGCTGGCTCGCCCCGCGCTCTGCTCCGGGCCCTGAGCCCCACCGGCCACCACCTGATGAAAAGTAGGGAGAAGCATGCGGGGGGGGGGGTGTGCCAGGCAGTGGCCAGCGGAGCTCGGGGCCTGGAGCAAGGAACCAGGACTGGCAGGCGCTTGAGTGCTCATGTGCTCAAATGCTGAGGAGGGGAAAAAAAACCCTCCCAGGAGAACAATCAGACAGCCCTAATCACAATCATTGTGAGAGAGGGCTGTCCAGATCAGCAAAATTGCAGATTTTAAAGCGCAACTACTGAGAAAGTACTTGATTTTCCTGGGGTTGGAAAATGTGCTAGGGACCCGGGAGTGAGACTGCTTCGGTGTGGGAGGCTGATTGGCCAGTCTGATCAGCCTATTTAAATCCGTGAGGGAACAGCAGTGAATCCTGATTTAAAGGACCGTGTGACCGCAGCTGGATTCTCTGAGGAACAAGCAAGTGGGCACCAGGGAAACACATCAGCGGACTCTGCGGCTTCCAGGGGCACCACTGCATTAGAAGGTCAGCACAGGGTAACCGGGAGATCCAGGGAGTGCAGGACAGCATGCACTGTCTCTCCTCTCTCCTTTTTTATCTTCACAACAATTCTGTGAGGTGGTTTAGGCTGAGAAAGAATGACTGGACCCAGAGTCACCCAAGGAGCTTCACAGCTCAGTAGTGATTCCGAACCTGGGTCTTGAACCCGGATTATTATAGTCACCTAGAATTTAAATCTCCCAAGAAGAATTGAGCTTTGATAGTGAAGAGTACTGGACTCGGGAGACCAGGAACGGTGAAATCATGAAGTCTTTATTGAGTGATTCAGTATGCCCAGTAGATGGTCAGATCAAGCATGCTTCCAGGGCTCCAGGGCCCCTGATTATATGCTGGTCGGAGCCACACCTCCAGCCGCACCCAAAAGACCTGATAGGGGCTTAACATATGCGCATGTTTGTCATAGGTTCCCTGGAGGAGACTTTGATTGCATTGGCTCTCCAGGGGGAACCTAGGTCCCACATTGGTGGAGGCTTAGAATCCGGACGTCTATTGTTCCTCCAGATTCAAGCTCCCCTCTCTGCCTGACCATGTGCTCTGGCCATGTGGCGGGTGCCATTACCTGGGAGCACATGGCAGGCTGGTTAGTACACATAGCATATTACATTATAGATAGACCTTTGTCTACCTACTGCATGCAAACACAAAGGCCCCATGCAGAGTACAGTCTTCCACGTCACATGCTGCAGCTTCTGAAATGTGTTCAGAGCCATTGATAACACAGTGGAGGACAATTATGTTTTGTTCTATCATTTGGATCCAGAAGACCCACCTGCCTCGTCTTTTAAATCAGCAGTAAAGGGCAGGCTGAGATGGCGATCCCCCTGGAGAGATCAGGGGCATTTCAAGTCTGCTCATAATTTCACCTGTGAAATGTTGGTGGGCAGCAAACTCTTCTTTCCTCCTCTCCCCACTAAATATTTCAAGAGGACTCTCCACAGAGGAAAAGAGTTCACATGTACCGCAGTCCAAAGTGTAATGACTTATGTTAACCAGTAGGTGGCAATGCAGTCACGCTAACGCAGGCTCATTTCCGTGAGTGCAGAAAGCCGCTTAGATCCAGAAAAGCACAGTTGTTCTCAAAGCAAAAACCACATGAGTTAATTTATAATTCTAGAATTAAGCCATTCATTAGGGTGACCTTTATTAAAGTTTACACTGCGGCTCAGTTCAATACGATCGCACTTCATCAATTAACAGTAGGAGATTCATTTAGTTTTCTTTCTTGGCAATGCCAGTTGCGTGAACTCCCCATCCTCTTCAAACCTGCCCCTCAGATTCCTGAAATAAACAGGTGGCCTGGATATTTTTTGAGGGGGGGAAAAACCCCTATTCTGGGTGGAAAAGAGTATCTTACTCTCAACTTACATGCCTCAGCTACCTGCTACCCCCTGGTTCTTCAACTAGGAGGTGGATTGTTAGATAGACCATTTATGTCTGAGGCATTTGGATTGTTTGTGTTGTTTGGAATAAAGGCAGGAATGGAGAGTGCCTCTCTATTGCAAATTTGTTGGCTGTCCAGGATAATGAGCTGCCTGCTGTGTGAAGCAGGATGCTGGACTAGATCGACCACTGGTCTGATCCAGCAGGGCCTCACTCACATTCTCCAAAATGAGCACCAAAAGAGCAAAAACAAGTGTGTAACAGTGATGGGGTGTGGATTTGTGATATCAAGAGAAAACGGGGGGGGGGGAATTTAGAGAGACAGAAGGATTCAGAAAACAGCTCACGCTATGGGGTGCAGAGGGGGAAAAGGAATACGTTGAAGAAAACACAGAGTGAAAACCACAGCTGGTGTTTGTGCATTAAAGGTAACAATGCAGCACTTGGTTTAGTAAAAACGGTATCATAATCCTAGGAGACCCTTGTGCTACGTACCCCTGTTGTAGCCAGACAACAACTGAGGATCCTTACCAAATATATATATTTTAAGGCTTTACGAATGGTTGGGGCCAAGCTGCTTCCATGCAAAACAGGAGTGAAACAGAGAGCCAGAGATGCACAGGAAATATGGATTCCATGTAGCCACTGTAAGGAATTTCAAACAGGAAGCAGAGCTACCCTCAGTGTATCTTCTAAACAGGATTTTAATGAGGAGGCTTTTAATTTAAACAGGTGGGTCCATGTGTCAATACAGAGATTGGAGGCAAAAAGGTAATACGATTCTTGTAATTAATGGAGTTTTTGACTGCATATATATAAAAAGAGAACATGAATGGGAGAAAGAGAGACGCACAGTGACAACGCCCTATTTCACACTGTTGTGTACAAGGGAAGGTGAGAGACCCCCAAAGAGCTGGACTGAGGTACGTGAGGAAGTTGAGTCAGCCATAGTATATTGTTAAAGAAAGCCAATGGGCTGGAGTCACACTATGGAATTAGACTGGAAGGAGCTGTCAGAGGGAGCCCTCCTGCTCACCTTTGGATCCGGTCCATTATATTCTTCTCCCAATTTTTTTTTTTTTGGTGTGAGGAAACTATTTCCATTTTTATTAGAATCAAACAGTGTTGCAGGCTTGAACTGTTTCCCTCAGAGCCCAACACTGAAGCTATCCTGAGGGGAAAAACATAGGCAGTGGCAAAATCTTGCTATATAGTTGTGTTGTGGGAGACCTGAGAGAGTCTAGGTTGGCCTTTTGGGAACTATCTCCCCTCCCTTCCTGGGGGGGCCATTCAGCATGCGGTTGACTACTTTCCCGCACTCTGGGCCCAAAATGGATCCGGTCCATTATATTCTTCTCCCAATTTTTTTTTTTTTGGTGTGAGGAAACTATTTCCATTTTTATTAGAATCAAACAGTGTTGCAGGCTTGAACTGTTTCCCTCAGAGCCCAACACTGAAGCTATCCTGAGGGGAAAAACATAGGCAGTGGCAAAATCTTGCTATATAGTTGTGTTGTGGGAGACCTGAGAGAGTCTAGGTTGGCCTTTTGGGAACTATCTCCCCTCCCTTCCTGGGGGGGCCATTCAGCATGCGGTTGACTACTTTCCCGCGCTCTGGGCCCAAATCTGCTGGTCTGCGACTGTGGGGCCTCAGACCTCGATGCTGCATGCTATCACACAGTGCTCTTTTAGGAAGGGTTGTGTGAGGAGAACATATTCCCAGATCAGTCATGATGCTCTCACTGAATCTGTCCCGTCCCCCTCCGAAACCCTCTAGACTGGATTACCAAAACAAAAGTGGCAGCCACACAGTGCTGGTTCAGACAGCTGCACAGCAGGCAATAGGGAAAGCAGGGGGAAGTGGAGCTGCCCAGTTACAGCGAATCTGTTGTTTGAAGAGTTAAAACCGGCAGGTGCTTTCCTAGGGATGGAGGCTGGCTGCACACAAGCCGTGGTCTATGCCCATTTCTCTGCCTGATGTTGACAGCACTCCCCTTTACCAGCTGCCTCTCAGCACCACTATGTCTCAGGCACAGTGGCCCATCAGTGATGGTTCTAGAAGATCATTGGAGACAGTGGCTTTGAGCTAGAGAGGTGGAATTGCCACAAGTAGAAAAAGGATGGTGCTGTTTGTCCAGTAAATTTCGATCCTGTCCTTCCTTCAAGGAGTTCAGGGTGGCTACATTGTTCTCGCCTCCTCCATTTTATCCTCACAACATCACTGTGAGGCAGGACAGGCTAAGGGTGTGTGAGTGGCCCTCAAGATTACCTGGAATGATTCATGGCAGAGTGGGTCTTTGAACCTGGGTCCCCCAGATCAGGGCCACATTATGACTTTTGTGGGCCCTAAGCACTTTTGCCTTTGTGGGCCCTCCCACTGTAATAATATTTACATTAATCATTATTTTGATGTAACTATAAATCCTTCAACATTACATATTTCTTTCTGTTTTAGGTAAAGTTTTTTAATTTATTTTTTTATATTTTTCAACAATTAACAGATCAGCAAAACATAAATATATCTTAATAAAGTAGTACAATGTTTTAGGAGAAATTTAATACATTTTCATGGGCCCTAAACATTTCATTTTTTTCCTGATGTGAGAAAAAATTTAAAACATTTTCTTCGACCCTAAAAGTTCATCCCCCTGCTTCTGATTTTAAGAGAAATTAAAACATTTTTGTGGGCCCCTAAAAATATCATGGGCCTTAGGCCCCAGAGTCAGCTTCTAACCCAGATCCTCAGCTGACATTCTAACCGCTACATGTCAGGGGCTATTACCAGTTAAAAGTCCAGGGCCAGAGTCCCAGAATCTCACAATCTGGAATCTTCTGACTGTCCGTCAGTCACAGGGACTGAGAGTTAAGCTTTTATATGCAGCAGGTAAAGTGCTGAGAGTATTTTCAGGAAATGGGAACGGGAAAGATTTTTATACTGATTTTTTTTGACAAAAAAATTGGTATTCTCTAAGTGGAATCAATTTACAATAAAACCTCATACCATACTGAAATATTATCCTCGTAATAACATCTCCTAAAATGAACATCAGTGCTTTTACTATAGCGTGTTTCTGAAAAACCCATAACTGATGGCTTTCAAGTAAAAAAATCCAAGAAGATTAAAAAAAAGTTTTGCATAGAGATGTTCTATCCAAGAGATGAGGGGTTTTGCCACCCTCTAATGACAGCAGAGTAGGGGGATTTCCTGTGCAGACTTCTTCCCAGAAGATTGCATTCAGAATTCAGACAGATAGCATAACAGAGGGGTGACTAGGGTTGTCAACCTCCAGGTGGTGGCTAGAGATCTCCTGGGATTACAACTGATCTGGGAGGATAGCTTGGATTCTGAGGCTTGGATTAGTAGTTATCCCCTCTCTGCCAGCTCTTTCTTTCTTTCTTTCTTTCTTTCTTTCTTTCTTTCTTTCTTTCTTTCTTTCTTTCTTTCTTTCTTTCTTTCTTTCTTTCTTTCTTTCTTTCTTTCTTTCTTTCTTTCTTTTTCTCTCTCTCTCTTTCTTTCTTGCCTTCTGACATACTTCTGGTGATGTCAGGTGGTTTAGCATATGCAAATAAGTTATGCTAATGAGTTATGCTAATGAGCTCCTGCACCTCTTTTTCTATGAAATGACCCCTGACTAGATCTAATGGGTGGAAACTACAAGGAAGTCGATACCGGCTAAATATCAGGAGGAACTAACTGTAAGAGTGGTTGAGCAGTGGAACAGACTGCCTTGGGAGGTGGTGAGTGCTCCTTCACTGGACATTTTCAAGCAGAGGCTGGACGACCATCTTTCGGGTATGTTGTAGGGCTATCTTTCAGCTATGCTCCTGCTGAGTTGGACTAGATGACCTGCAAGGTCCCTTCCAACTCTAACATTCTATGATTCTATGATTCTAGTGTTTTTTCCAGTCTGACCTTGCAAATACAAAGGCCCTTACTTATTTCTTTGTTTTATCCTTAACATAGGTCTGCAGGGACAGCTAATTTCTTTTCTCACCGCTCCTGTGCCAATGTAGTGTAGCGGTTAGAGTTTTGGACTAGCATCTGGGAGACCCCAATTCAAATCCCCACTCTGCCATGGAAGCTCGCTGGGTGACCTTGGGCCAGTCACACACCCTCAGCCAAACCTACCCTATAGGGTTGTTGTGAGGATAAATTAGAAGAGAGGAGAAAGATGTCAGCTGTTTTGAGCCCCCACTGGGGAGAAATGAATTAAATATTCCTTTACTTCAGATGGGGCACAGAGTCTGTTTTCAGGCCAAGGACACCCAGCAAGGCCGGGGCTGGGCAAGAACGCGAACCTCTGTTGACCAGACCTCCTGCGCTGTTTCCATTTAACCAGGGCTTTTTTGGTAGAAAAAGCCCAGCAGGACCTCATTAGCAGAATAGGCCACACCCAACAGCAGAAACTCATTAGCATATTAGGCCACACCCCAACAGCGCAGCTCCTACCAGGATCGGCTTCCCCAGGTACCCCACAGCTTGCAGGGCACCTGGGGAACTCGAGGGAAGGAAGGCAGTTTCTGGATCGGCTTGAGGAGGGGAGGCAGTTTAACTTGAGGAGGGGAGGCAGTTTAAACTGCCTTTCCTCCCTGGATCGGCTTGGCTTCCCCAGGTTCCCCGTGGCTTGTGAGGCACCAGGGGAATCTGAGGGAGGGGGGGAGGCTGTAGGCGTAGCCAACTCGGAAGCCAGCCAGAACTCCATTCCTGTGCGTTCCTGCCCAAAAATAGCCCTGCATTTAACATTAAGACAAACGTATTGGCCTTAAAACAACCCATCATGTGCAATAGCTCTGCAGGGGATGTGCTGCTTTAGAGTGCCAGTGTGGTGTAGAGGTCAGAGTGTCGGATTAGGATTAGGATCGGGGAGACCCAATTCGAATCTCCACTCTCCCATTGAAGCTCACAGGGTGGCCTTGGGTTAGTCACTCTCTTTCTCAGCCTAACCCACCTCACAGGGTTGCTGCCGACTACATCAAAACCCTACTTGGAATCGCGGATTCCCCCTCCAGATGACGGGTGGCAGGCTCTGGGTGTTCAGTGAGGAAGACCAAACACATTCTGTTTCCTACTAGCACCCCAAGCAGGTTTAAGACTGAGGCGTCAACGAGTCAAGCCACAAAGCAATACCTGCCCATTGTTTTATTTCTTTAGGAAATGTGTGTGGCGCCTCCTCAGGGGCCTACTTGAGGCAGCTCACAACACAGAACACGATAAACTCATTACATATCATAAAATTATTAAAATTAACAAATGATTGAGAACCAAGCTGTTAAAACCCCAGCCTTTGCAACTGTTAAAAGGGCATGCTCTAAATGCCTGGGGAGGGGAGCAGGAGAGAATGAGATTGTGGTAGAAGCCTCCACCCCACACACGATCTCTTTCATTTCATATGCATAAATGGAAATCCTGCAAAAAGCAGGCTCCTTGACTGCACTGACAAAGGTACATGTCCAGTTTGCACATGTATAGCGTCTGTCTACACAACTGATTGCATATGGGGGGCCAGTTCCCCACCCATCACGTATGCAGGTTGGTGGCAGAGAGTGCCATCGTGGCAGCTGACTTATGGCAAGAGAGGCATTCAGAGGTGGTTTGCCGTTGCCTGTGTAGCAGCCCTTGACCTCCTTGGTAGTCTCCCATCCAAGTGCTAACCAAAGTTGACTTTGCTCAGCTTTCTGAGATCTGACAAAATCAGGCTAGCCTGGGCCATCCCGGTTAATCCTTTGGAATGCCTGCTAAGCACTGATGTTACTTGGCTGTCCACACCAGAAAGGGTCCTCAGAACTTTTCACCCTTCACAGTTTGGGGACAGTTTTCAATTTTCCATGGGGGGAAAACGTTGTACACAACCCTGCGTGCCTCAAAATAAGGTCAGGATTAAAAGATACTAGATGGCTAGCCTCACGGGAAGATGTGTCTGCAGTCCAACATGGAACGGAGCATGGGCCCCTTGGGCAATCAATCCATGTGGCGGCCTTCCTTTATAGCCTCCGTTTTCAGAGCTGCTAATAATATCTGTTGTTTGGCTTGGCAGGGTGGTAGGATTTCTAACGGAGAAGGATTGCCCAGTGTCGAAACACTCCCGCCAGGAAACGTGGCACTGCGCAGTTTCTGCACAGCCCTGGGACAATACTTTTTCTGTTGGCTGGACAGGTGAGGGACGTGTCTTGCTCATTAGGTACCTACTTTGCGTATAATGAAATGTCTTTCCCAGGCTCTGGCGCCGGCTTTCGGGCAACCATATGGCCTAAGATTCCAGTCTGCTTTTGTGCTTGGGCCATTCTGCTGTCAACACAGATGGTGGGTGATAAAGCTACCCGTGGACCTGTTAAAGTTGAGAGGCTGCCATGAACTTATTGCCAGGGCTTTTGATGTCAAGGACATGTCCAGATTCCATTGGGGGGGAGACAGCGACTAATTCTTCCTGGCCCTGGCCAACGTCGCTGGCCTTTGCAGTAAGTGACGGCTGGGTGGGGGTCATGCCAGGGAACCACCCTGAGCAGCTTAAGCCCACTAGGGACAGCGGTGCTTTAAAGCACCTGCTGCCACTCTCCTGTCCTCAAAGGTCTCTGCTGTTCATTTAATCTGGTTCCTCAGAGTAATGAGTCACAGTGAGCAGCATCAAGGCCCAAGGAGGTGGTGTGATGCATGATGGCTGTGCCATTATTTTTCGATTGCAGACTATTGGTAGCTTCACTGATAAAACTTTAGGTGCTGGCATTTGGGGAGAGGATATGAATAAAAATTGCATGCGTTTTGCATAAGAGCCAGTTTGGTGTAGTGGTTAGGAGGGTGGGCTCTAATCTAGGAGAACTGGGTTTGATTCCCACTCCTCCACATGTAGCTGCTGGTGTAACCTTGGGTCAGTCACAAGTTCTTTCAGAACTGTTCTTTCAGGAGCAGTTCTCAAAAGAGCTCTCTCAGCGCCACCTACCTCAGGATGGGCCCCCGGAATCATTGCCCCCCCCCCCACCAGGGCCACTCCAGGCTCAAACAAGGCCCCTTGCTCCTGTGTAATGCACCACCAAGGCAGCTTCTGCTGAAGCCCTGGATGGGGTGGGTGCCAAGCCAGCTATCCAAGAGGCAGAGGGAGTGGGTGAGAGTGGCAGTGGGAGCTTTGCCTCTCTGTTAGAGGGCAGGGCCTGTGAGTGGTTGGCCCCCACAGCCTGGGGTCCAGAGCACCTGCCCTGGATGCCCTGTTGCTGAGACTATCCCTGCCTGCACGCAAACTAGATGCTCCACCACTGAGTGGTGGAGCCCCTCCACTGGGAACTTCCCACCTATAATTATATTCGTTCAAATGACCCCCCCCCCCAATTCTAGTTTAATAAGATTTCCCCCCAGATTTTTTTTGGGGGGGAGGGCCTGACAAGTTGCAGTTGACCTTTGCGACCCCATAGGTTTTTTATAGCAAGAGATGTTCAGAGGTGGCTTGCCTTTGCATAGCAACCCTGGACTTCCTTGGTGGTCTCCCATCCCAATACTAACCAGAGCTAGCCCTGCTTCGCTTCTGAGATCTGTTGAGATCAGGCTAGCTTGGGCTATCCGGGTCAGCCCCTCCCCCTGATCAATCCATAATCATTGTTGCTAAGAAAGTAATGTTCGTGCCCTCACTGGGATCCGACAAGCCTGGCTTGAATTCTTAGAGACATAGCAGCAAGAATCCCTCTTCCTCTACTCTTCTCAATGCAAGACCTGCAGAAACTGAAGTTTCCAAAGTATGTGGGGGGACAGCCACTTGTACATGCAAACCCCGCTGAGAAGACTTCTTGTTGTCTTAGCTAGAACACTGCCTGTAATCTGTTGTGCTTTCTTTTTCTTTGGCTCAAGCAACCAGAGCAGCATCTTTGTTTAAAAAAATATTTTTGCATTTGTGTGTGCCCATGGCTGGAGGTCATGGTAACCTCTGGCGACTTCTACTGGGGCATGGAGGATGTTCAGAGGAGTGGTTTGATAGCCTGCCTCTGCCTCCAAGCCCTGGTATTCTTTGGAGGTCTCCCATCCAAATACTTGCCAGGGTTGGCCCTGCTTAGCTTCCGAGATCTGATGAGATTGGGCTTGCCTGGGCTCTCCAGGTCAGGGCCTGAGCAGAATCTCGAAAACTCAAGCTTGGCTTTCTTCTGCAGCTGGTGACGTGATGAACCCTGATCTCTGAAGAATGTCTCGCTTATTTGAAAGCATCGAGGTCTCCTCCACGAGGGAAGCTTAGATGCATGAACGGCTTTTACATGTGTGCCAGTTTAGAACCATCTTGAAAAAATCTAGGGGCACAGGACACGGCGTTTTTCACTTCAGCATGCAACAAAACTGTGTCTCTGTGCACAGGAATCCTGCTAGCCAGCCAGCATGAATGTCCCAACATCACGACTATGGCAGATGTAGCACAGCTGTCAATCTTGTGGGCACAAGGTCCTGTCTTAGCGCATCTACATGCACTACTCAAATGCCATGCATAGCACATTTCATTGCATCAAGGAGAGGGATCAAGTTCCTCACAGAGTGCAGGTATACAGTCCTTAGTATGCCAGTCATGCACCTGTGATTGCACTGTTTATGGTTGGATAAAAAAAGCACGCCCCTTAGCTGTTTGTTTTTTAATGTACTGCCTAACAGTGCTAATGAACTGCGGTTCTATGTCATAGTGCTTGGGCTGGGTACAAGTTCCAGGACGGCAACAGGATTCTAATTATGCCCAACAGCTTTCAAACTTACCCAGTACCGACAAAGCAGCACATAGAAGGGTGGGGAGGGCAAAATATAAATTGAATAGATAAATTTTAAAAAAATAAAATAAATAGAAACAGAACGGAGAGAGTCAGAAGGTAAAAGAATTTGACCCAAACCAATGGCATACAGCAAGCATGATTTTTGAAAAGGTTAGGGGGATCTTATCTTTCCTCCGGTCCAACTCATCCTTAGTATGGTTCCCATCCAAATACCTGACCAACTTTATGTTTCACAGGGGGGTTTGTGCTTGTCATAATCCCCAGCTCAGTTGCCGACCAGCAGGCCATTCTGCACCCTGTCCCATTCTGTGAAATCAACTCAAGAGAACATCATTGCAGTTTAAGATCACAGCAGATATCCAGACTACAAAAATCAGTTCCCCTGAAGGAAATGACTGTTTTGGAGTGTGGATTGTCTACTCTGCTGAGGTCCTTCCCCTCCCCAAACTCTGCCCTTTCCAGGTTCTACCCCCCCCCCCAAATCTCCAGGTATTACCCATCCTGGAGTCAGCAACCCTTCAAGCTTAACTTCATAATGTCTTGGTATAATTGCAGAAGAAGATGAAGAAGAAGAAGAAGAAGAGATTGGATTTATACGCACCCTTCACTCAGAGTCTCCGAGCAGCTTAGAAACTCCTTTCCCTTCCCCTCCCCACAAAAGGTAGTTGGGGCTGAGGTAGTTGGGGCTGAGAGAGCTCTTTCCAGAACTGTCCTTGAGAGAACAGCTGTGCCAGAACTATGGCTTGCCCAAGGTCATCCAGCAGCTGCAAGTGGAGGAGTGGGGAATCAAACCCAGTTCTCCCATTTTAGAGTCTGCCGACTTAACCACTACACCAATTTGGCTCCCCTTTTATGGGGTCTGCAATAACTGTTCAGAAGCCTGCTATAAAACTTGGGATACTTTCCCCAACTATGAGTATGCAGTTTTCATTCCAGAGGCCAAAAAAACACCCCATGGATTTCCATTGCACCCACCCAAGGCAGCAGCATTTATAGGCATGAGAAGGTAAGGCCCAGGTGATTTATCTGCTCAGCGTAGGATTGGGAGGCTTGCTATTAAAGTCACAGTGCTGGAGCCTGTCACTTACTCTCTGCTTAATCGGTCTCGCAGGGTTGTTGTGAGGACAGGAAGGAGCAGTCATGTATGTCCTTCTGACCTCCTTGGTAGTCGAGCAGGACGCAAATGTAATCAAATCAAAGAGGAGTCTCGGCTGGAAAGTTCCCGCTTCCCCCCCAGCTGGACCTGCAATGTGTGCCACAGCCAGCCCCTTCCAAGGTGATTTCAAGATCCGGCAGCTAATGGGGAGATGGATGATGCCAAAAGGGAAAACAAATGGAGTTAATCCACTTTAACCACGCACAACAATAGCTGAGAGACGAAGAGAATGAGCAAGCTCATTGGCGACGGCAGCAAAGGATGAAATTAATTACCGCTTTAAAATCAATGGGGTCCTGAACTGCGTGCGTGTTTTCTTTTAAGCCTTTGACAAGGCAAACAAAAGAAAAAGGGGAACGGAATGGCAAATAATACAGTGTGTGTGTGTGTGTGAGAGAGAGAGAGTGCGGGATGTGCGGTGTGCATGTATGGTTTGCGTGCATGCTGTGTGCTGTAGCTGCACGACAGGACTTTTTCAAAGGTCAGTGCACTAACTTTGATTCCCACGGACTGTTAATATCACTGAGGTGTAACATTCCTCTCATTTTTTTTTGCCTCTTGTGGGCTCAAGAACAGTATAGGTCCTTTCTGCACTTGGTCTTATCAGAGTTCAACTCGTGACACAATACCTTGCATTTATCCCTGGTTATAACAGCATCCTTTATCCCGGGACAAGTGTGGGGTGAACCCGGGATGACCTCAGTGTAATGCAGAAACAAAAAATATCCCGAGATAATTACAGGGGTGAACTTGCATGTAGTGTAGAAGGTAAGTTCGGGGACAGGGTTGAACCAGGATTTAAGGTCTAATGCGGAAAGGACCATAGATTCAGATCCTGATGCTGTGCTCCTGCAGATGATGACACCGGTGGTGAAAATTTCTCTCGAATTGCAGCTGTGTTATGGTGACCCCGTAGAGGTGGTTTGCCATTGCCTGAGAGAAATGTGCAGTGGCCACCAAGAACCTCACATTTACAAAAGAAGTGTTACAGTGCACATGAAGTGGCTTGTAGCCTGGTGTGTCATCAAACATCGCCCACATGCTTTCAAGCACATCTTCATAGCCATAAGGTCTAGCCACTTGTTCCTTTACAAATGAAAGCCTTTGGATCCTTTGGAAGGTCAAATCTGCCCTGTTTCCTAGGCTTGTGCCGAGCTGTGCAATAGGCTCGCTTACTACGAACTAGTTGGCGTGTGTCCTTGTGCTGACGTTGCTGGGTCTCTGCTGTCTCTCCGGCTCGGGTCATACTCGGCCTCTTACCCGGTCTCTGACCCGAGGTAGCACTGTGGTAATCTGGAATCTTAAACAATGAATATAAAAATACTGTGCGTATTCTACCAATCTGCCATTATACATAAATGATCAATGAGCAATTACGAGCAAATATACAAAATGCATATGAATAATAAACAACTGCATATCAGTACACAAAAAACATATCACATACGCATCAATATGCAAGAACTGTATTAATTTTGTATACTGATAGGCAATTGATTATGATTAATATACCTTCTGTATAATGATTCATGTAATTGCACATTGATTGTTTAGACGGTTAGGATCTATACAGTATTTCTACATTAACTGTTTAGTGTCCTGCTTTTGTTGCTAACCTTTTCTAGAGGGCCTTCTTTTTTGTAATCTTGCGTTGGACAGCGGGGGCTTCTGCTGACGTAGCGAGGCCCTGCCAGGCTGCTGTACCATTGCTATTTCAGGGCCAGTGCATGGCTGCAAGTCAAAGGATGAGCTGGCATGACAGTCAGAGTAGCCCATTCTAAACATCCGGGGGTGCTCCCATGAGGGTTATCTTCAGGGTGCAGGGATGCTCTCCTTTGTGGCATCAGAGACTTGCAAGCCACCTGCTTTACCAAGCATGAATGACTTTCATCATCTCCCGTGCCTCTAGATGGAGATGGTGGGGAATCTCTCAGACTTCCACACAGAGGGTTGGATCTAGCCTCCATTCCCCACTAATGGAAGGGTTGGGGTAAAGTCCACTGCTTCCCTCTCTTCCTGCTGCAGACCCCTGATTTGCCTTTCATGCTGTTTCCGAGGGTCTCCTGCCCACGAAGTTCAGTGTCTGGGGGAGATCACTGGGCTGTAGCAGGAGGGGAGGAGGCAGGAGTGTTCTTTCCCACTGACGGAAGTGCTTTGTGTGAGCGAAAAACTTAGTCCGGAAGATACAGTGGCGATGCAAGGCCGACTGCAGAGCAACATAGTGATGTGGCTCAGGGGCTCTTCCCTTGCTACGGTACCTTCAGCCGCTCCACCTTCTTGATTGGCTGCATGCCACCGCCAAACATCTGGAGTCTAACCTTGATTACTGAGCTGATGACGTCTCTCAGCCTCTTGACCAGGCTAGACACTGACCTTTCTTGGCACCTGGCTGTGGAACACTGCCACATCCTTGCTCAGCTCTCCATGGACACTGAAAACGGATCCTCTGCTCCCGTCGACTCCCAAATTCTGCTCTGAATGATCCTGCAATGCTTGCAGCTTTTCCTTGCTTAAGTCTACAACCCTAAGAACAGTTAATAAGCCCTGTTGAATATACTTCCACGTGGACCTGCTTACGATCACTGTCTAAGCTGAGCGACTGTCCAGGTTGGTTCTTGGCTGGTGCGGCAGTCTGTCAGATTGGCTTTTACACTTCTTTCAGTTTGGGGGCTTTTCAGATGGGGGTGTTCACACTTCTTTCAGTTTGGTGTAGTGGTTAAGTGCATGGGCTCTAATCTGGGAGAGCCGGGTTTGATTGCCCACTCCTCCACTTGCACCTGCTGGATGACCTTGGGCAAGCCATAGCTCTGTACCAGCTGTTCTCTCAAGGACAGTTCTCAAAAGAGCTCTCTCAGCCCCACCTACCTCGCAGGGTGTCTGTTGTGGGGAGGGGAAGGGAAAGGAGTTTGTAAGCCACTCTGAGACTACAAGTGAAGGGCGGGGTATAAATCCAATCTCCTCTTCTTCTTCTGTGCTGCCCATCTCTCTGTATTGGTTTTTGTGTCGGCTGGCATTAACTGGAACTTGTTCTTTAGGGGCCTGGAACTTCATTTGTGCAATTCTCGTGTATTTCAGTGCTTTATCTATAAATAAAGTAAGGGGGCAAAGAGCTGTGTTTGAAAAAAAAAGTGTGACCTACATCTCAGTCAGGCAACCTGAGGCATTAGCGCACTTCTAGGTGTGCTAACTATTAATTAGGAAAAGCCGCGAAGCACTGGGCCAGCGAACCACAAACATGTGATACCATCTTCCAGGAGGAGATTCTGGCTGTGTTTATCCAACAGGACCTCTGTGGTGGGAAACATTAAGTGAAGTTTCCTAGGGGACACGGAAAACATTAGCAACAGGCAGCGCACAGTGTTCGAAGGAGCAAATTGCACTGAACAAACCTGATTGCTTTTCTGATGGAATTACAAAATTAGCGGTTGAAAGGGGGGAGGGGGAGTTGAGCGCAGTTGCTCTAATACTTTAGATTCCAGCAAAACCACTTTGATGGCATCTCATGAAACCTTGCCGAGGTAATTCGGGCTGGCTTGGAAGCCAGCCCGTTGCACGTACTGAGAAGCGTGTGAAGGACACGCAGAAAGGGTAATGACGTTCCGTAATGCATCGAGTGCCAGGGAGGTGTCATCTAATGGGGCACTGCTGTGGTGGCTGATGTTATGTCTGCTCCTATTTAACATCTGCATTATATGATCTGGACGTGAGCGGACTCGGCATGCTAATCATATTCGCAGCTGATATTAAATGGCGTGGTGTTGTGAACATCAGAGAGGGCAGGGAGATAATTCAAAGGGACACAGAGAGGTTAGAAATGTGATCCGGAAATATGAGGCATAACGAGATTCAGCTTGAAAGCGGAGAGCTAGGAAGAGAGGGGGCAAAATATTTTGGACCAAGGTTCTTTTGCGGGGGGGAAGGATGGGTAGGAACTGGAAGGGGAGGGGGAACCATTTGGGTATAGCAGCCTGCCGTGCGGGCTTCATGATCATTTTTACCAGTCTACTGCAAACATTTTCTTTTTGTAGGATGGTGATGAAATTAGGGTTGCCAACTTCCAGGAGAATGTCCAGCCCTTTTCATAGAGGCTTACCAGGATGTTATTTCCCAGGTGATGTTATTTACCTCCATGCTGTGAAAAGCTTCAGCTTCTCATTTCTGTACATTAAGCCTCTGTTATAAAACAGGACACTTTCATTAGGCCTGTTAGCAACCACAGGTGTAATCCATATGGGAAACAGCAGACATCATAAAAAAGCAGCCAAGTGGCTGAACCTCTAAGTAACTTGGGTTTTAAGTGGTTATTAGTGGTTTATTTTCTCCTCTCTCTTTTTAGTGTGTATTTTGTGTGTGCGTGTGTGTATGCCTGGAAGTCATGGTTGACTTCTGGTGACCCCCTAGAGGGGCCTGGACATTTCAGAGATGGCTTGCTACTGCCTGCCTCTGCATCCCAGCCCTGGTATTCCTGGGTGGTCTCCCTTCCAAGTACTTGCCAGGGTCGGTCCTGCTTAGCTTCCGAGATCTGACGAGATCAAGCTTGTCTGGGCTACCCAGGTCAGGTCTTTAGGGGCTTATTTCCTCACCTTTGTACCCTTTCCTTCCTCCAAGGAGCTCAGTGTCCCCATTCTTTTATCCTCACAACAACCCTGTGAGGTAGGCTAAGATGAGAGAAGGTGACCACAAGCTACTAAATTCTGAGTGTGTGCCAGTAGTGGCTAGCTGGCCAGTCACCAAGCTGAATGCCACCACCCCGCAGAAAGAAAACTATTAATATCCTGCTGGCTTTGAATCATGAAAAAAAAATCAGTATGGTTATGAGATGAGAAAAGAGGCACCATGAACAAGGTTAACTCACTTTTTAAATGCAAAATTTTGCAAAAATCTGAACCATCCCTGACTGCCAGCAATCTGCCTGGTCTCTTCTTCACAGTGCTGGTACTCAATGGATCTTATGACAGGAAGTTGCATAGGCTCTATTTGCACCCACAGGCCTGGCCACCTTTCTGTGCAAGATTCAGCCAAATAGGGCTGTGATTGAGCAGCTGGCTTGGTGGCCCTGGTCTGTAATGGCCAAAGATGGTGATTTGATAGCAAAAGATGCATGTTGAGGGTGGACCTCCACTAAAGAAGAACTGGCATGTCATTATAAACTAGGAGCCACAGAAGTGGCTCATATCCCATTATCTTTCCCCCCATGCTGCCACCTCCCTAAAATGCTTGGTAGACACACAGCTGGTTGCTTTGCTACCTTCATTCCATCAGTATTGCCCACCTCCCTGCCAGGGATTCATCATGGACTGCTCATTAGTGAGGCCGGATTCTTTAATTTGATCTGACAGTTCATTGAAAAATTTGGAGTCTCTCATTAGGCTCTTATCGAGCATGCAGAGGCTGGGCATTTTATTGCCAGAGGAAGGAGCTTGCACCTAGTGTGTGTGAACAATGTGAAGAAAAGACATGGGGGCCTCTAACGAGGAAGGAAATATTCGTTAGCACTGACAGCTTGCTTTCTGGAGGAGAGAATCCCAGAGAGGTGGGAGTTTGGGGGATCAAACGTTGCACATGGCAAGGATGGATTAACCTCTTGCTAAAACGCCCAGGAGAACAGACCCTCCAGCCCAACCGGTGGAGTGGGTTAGCAGGTTATTGCATTAGGGAAAGCACGGAAGGAGGAATGCCTAGCCTGCCGCCTGCCCTTTGAGATGCCACATTGATCAAAACATCCACTGTTTCCTTATTCATACAGCCAAGGAACAATAACCGCATTTTGAGAAGCAGAGATGTCTGAAATAATGGGAGCTTCAGCTTCCAGGATGGATGTGTTTCCCTGCTGGTAGCCGATGTAAGAGCGGAACTACACATTGCATTCTCAACCATGTATTCTCCTTGTAATGCAAACAGAGGAGGAGATGGACCTCTGGAAAAAACTTGATGAGCTGGAGGGGGAGTATTAACCCATGCTGTGCCTGCTGAGAAATACCTTCTCAGCCTGTAACTCTCCACTCAGGTTGCAAAACTGGAAGCAGTTCTGGTTGAAACAAAATGAAGAGAGAGTGTCTGTGTATGTGGGGAATCGTAGGAAGAAACAGGAAAAGGGATTAAGCACCCCTCTGCCTTCTATGCATTGCTTCTCCCCTACAAATGTTCCCCTGACCCTGCTTTCACACACATCCACAGGAAACTGAGTCAGACCATTGGTCTATCAAGGTCAGTATTGTCTGCTCTGATTGGCAGGGGCTTTCCAGGGTCTCATGCAGAGGTCTTTCCCATCATCTCCTGTTCCTAAATTAAAACAAGCAAAAACCGTCAAGCACAATTTAGAATGCCGTATTAAAAACTGAATTGGTAAGAACTAGAACATGAGAACAACCTGGGACAGAGGCCAACAGAAGCCACTGTTCACAGTCACATGATCCCAAGGCCTCCTGGAACAGAGACGTGTTTATCAACCTACAGGAAATTCAATAGAGCTGCACTGAAACAAATGGCCCAAGAGTGGCAATTCCAAGGTTCTAGGGTGGCTATCGAAAAGTGCTCCTCCTTACAGAGGTTAACGGAGCATTCTGGATAATCAAGTGCCAGATAACAAAAGGTTTTTTTTTTTTTTTTTACTGTATCATAAATATACCAATACAGATCAAGTTGTCTTGACTGGAGTGCTGTCCCTGTGTCCTAATTTATTACTTGTGGCCTGGGTTGGGGGAATATTTAATTACAACACTGTGCACTGAGTAGGTAATAGTGTATTAAAGGACCACTGAAATAAATCATATTGGTAATCAAAAGACAAACAACACCGGCAGAACAAGCCATAGAAGGCCTCCGCCTCTCACTCTGTTTTCAGTCTGATTTCGAGGCTTCTTCACTGGCACATCTGTGCAATTTAAAACTGATTCTGCCCATCCCACAAAGATTCCTCTCAAATTGGGGTTTCCCTTGACTGTTCATAGAGTTTCCTGGATAGCCAAAACAAAATGAACTGACACAGGTAGCTGAAAAGCTGGGGAAGATGACTTTGTGTGTGTGTGTATGTGTGTGTGTGTTTAGTGAGAGACATTTAAATTCTACCTGCCTGCATTTTTTTTTTTGCTTCTGTTCTCTCCTTTTCTGCCTGGATGAGTTTATTTTTTATGGCTCTGTGTCCTTCCCGTTTGTTTTGCTTGTACTAGTCGTTTATAACATGGCGATGGGAGGGAAAAACAAAATGGGTGCTTGGATATGGAACGCAGCAGTGTTGGAGAATGGGGAGAGCTACTCTCTGCAGTTTTGAGTGATTTATTAATTAAAATCTTTACAGCCCATTTTTCCTTTGGCTTATTGTAGGAACAGGGCTTCGTAAGAAGAGGTCTTGTGGAGAGGCACAAAAAAACACCAGATAACATTTTGGAATAAAAACCAGGCCACAACTTTTATTGATCACAGACCAAGGAGCACTGGCAAAGCAGGGGGACAGATCCTGGAAAATCTAGCAACCCTCCTGCCACTTGATAACAATGTCACACAGCCCACCTGCTGGAGAAAACCCAGGAGTGTCAAATATTATCGGTATCACAAGGGCAGCAGCTGCTGAGTGGTACCAATTTGACACCTGGGGGTGAGCCCAGGCACAGCCCCGAGCTGGGCATACCCCGTGGTGGCTCAAAACCCCCAGACCTCTTAAGGGAGTCCCAAAAAGGGGGGAGGTGGACATGTAAGACTGCCTCCCCCAAAGGATCTGCCCCAATGCACGAAACCACCAGCTGGGACTACAAAAGTATACTTACATATATAACCCTGAAAACAAGGGAAGGTGGGTGGGGATCCCAAGAAAATCATGCTGCAGAGCCCCACCAGGCAGCACAGTTAAATAACCCTGGGTGGGCTCTGCATCACTGCCATGGAGAACCCACCAAAACTTCCAGTACCCAACCAGGCCAGCCACCTGGATGGCATGGGCCAGCCAGCATGGTACCGAGGCTCCCGCCCTTGCCTACCTTGGGCAAAGGGTGGGGGAGACCTCCTCCCGACCCCTCCTGAGCCTCTGGTGCAATTCGGCCCATTGAGGTGAGTCTCGGCCACACCTAGCAACAGTATAAAGCAGGAGAGTCCTCAGAGGCTCTGTTCTAGCCCACCTTCTGATCATTTCCCTCCCCCATCCCCAGAGGAAACTTGTGTGGCCAGATTTTGTCTCCAGGAATGGTCAATGGCTTGGAACATCTTTCCTGCGAGGCTGCTCTTACATTCTCAGATGTCCCATGCAAGAAGTCTCCCTGACTCAGTTCTTGGGTAATATCTAAGATCTGCCTTTAAGCCTCATTTGATTATCAGATGGGCTTGTGGTCAGCAGCTCCTAGCAAGTCCTTCTTTTACTATATCACCCCACAGATCAAACTGCCATCGGGAAATCACCATGGAAATCATCATCCTGAGGGTACCTTGCTATGACCGTATTAGGAGAAATGAATGGATTTAGAAGATGCTGGTATGTATGTGGGGGAAAGACCCTATGCATTGTGCTAGCTTTTTGAGCTGAGGGCTGGCCGGAAACTCAGGCTCAAGGGCAGAGTTTATGACTGGTACATGAAGAAGAAGAACAGTTGGTTTTTATATCCGGCTTTCCTCTGTCTTTAGGAGTCTCAAAGTGGCTTGTGATCACCTCCCCCTCCTCTTCCCACAACAGGCACCTTGTGGCTGAGACAGTTCTGAGAGAACTGAGACTGGTTCAAGGTCACCCAGCGGGCTTCATGTGGGTGAGTGGGGAAACAGATCAGAGTCCACCGCTCTTAAGCGCTACACCACGCTGGGCTAATTCCTATGTTCACCAGAGTCTCAAGAACACATATGACGCTACTTCATACCATTTGCCTGTCAAACACAGTAATGTCTGCTCTGACGGGCAGTGCTTTCTCAGGGCCTCAGCCTAGGGTCTTTCTTATCACCTACTGCCTTCTTCTTTAACTGGAGAGCCAAACGTTAAACCCAGGGCCTCTGTATGCTCAACATGATCACTGCCACTGAGCCTCGTCTCCTCCCCATATCACAAGCTAGAGCCTTCCTGGAACTGTACTACTTCTGATTGCATAAAGGGAAATACTTTTAAAAAAACGCTTTCTCACATTAAAAAAAAATCCTTTGGATGTGGAAAACTAGCATGATGCAGATAGTTTGTTTTTCTTTGATTGTTTTTCTTTGATATCCTAGCTTTCTACAAGGCAGTGTGTAACTTTGTAAGAACATGGTCCTTCTTCTCTACCTGCAGTCTGAATCTGTATACTTTAAGAGGGATGTGTACAGAGGTAAAGGTAAAGGTTTCCTTCGCTCGAAAGCCAGTCAAATATGACTCAAGGGATGCGGCGCTCATCTCCGTTTCCAAGCCGAAGAGCCAGCTCTGTCCAAAGATGTTTCCAAGGCCATGTGGCTGGTATAACTAGATGCCGAGGCACACGGAATGCTGTTACTTTCTGACCGAAGTAATACCTATTTATCTACTTGCAATGTCTTGCTTTTGAACTACTAGGTTGGCAGGAGCTGGGACCAGAGAGGGGAGCTCACCCCGTCATGCAGTACTCGGGTCTTGAACTGCTGAACTACCAACCTTCCGGTCTGCAGTTCAGCGTCTTAACCACTTGAGCCACTGCAGCCCCTGTACAGAGTGTACAGAGACTTCCCATCTATTTAGGGCTATCAGAAAAGAAGCTCCTGTGTCAAAGAACACAGGGTGGGGTATAAATCCAATCTCCTCCTCCTCCTCCTCTTTTATTTGGCCATACAGGCAGAGTCAGCACACAGTTTTCCCATGGTCCTCTCTATTCCTGCATCCCCTTTGGACACCCTACACAAGATCATTCCTAGGATCGCATAACTGATGCAGAAGAATAGTCTCATGTGTGTCATGGTGGAGTGAGAAGGAGCAAGGGGCTGTAGTGGCAGCCTCCCCTCAGCAGAGCTGCCCTTGCAGAAAAAGAGGCAGGCCACTTTCACTCCCTTGTCCCCCCCATCCCCATCCAGCCTCCTCCTGATCCGCCCAGGTATTCCTGCATTAAGCCCCACAATCTGGGGTGGAAACAGAGAGCACTGCTGGAAAACTGCCCGACATGGGTACAGGCTCTTATTTCAGTGCAGGTTTGATTCTTAGCTAGTTTCGGTGCAGCGATCAACCACACTGACTGGGTCGTCTTTCATAAGAAACACCCTAATAGACTTTTGCAGGGATGTGTGAACATGTAGACATTTTGCTCACATCGCCACTTCCACTGCAAATACTCTTCACTTGCTGCTGTCTTATACAGTGTTGACTGTGACCTGCATCTTCTCATTCCTTCTCAACTAGATGGAAGCATGATCGAGCATTGGTGCACATCACTCATGCAGCAAATGCCCTGGGACCCTCTCTAATGTTCTGGCATCTCTTGTTGACATATAAGCTGCCTATCCCCACATGATGGAAAATGTGCATCTCTTGTGGTGCTTAGGACCACAAATAAAGCGGTTCTGAAGATCAAAGGAAAAGAAGTTAAAGTGATGAAAGATATTCCATTTGAAATAAGGAAAAGAAGGAAAGCCTATGGAAAACTGACATCTTGGCTACAGTCTGAATCTATTATCTACAGGTGGAATGTTCTGGAAGGACTGAGCTTCAGCATCAAAGACAAAAAATACAAGATTGACTCTGTTCAACAGGCAAAAAGTTTTTTGGAAAAAAGCAAAGAAAAGAAAAAAGAGAGAGACTCAGATGGTTCGCTGGCATCGCAAGAAAGTATGTATGGATTTGATAGCTCAAAGAGCGAAGAAGAAATTTCTGACTCGGAAAAAGGAGCAGCAGCTCCAAAGGTACAAGAAGAGACTGTTAAGACAAGAAGAGGACGAAAGAAGAAATAAGGGCTGAATTGTTTTTTGAAATTGCACTTATATATTATATATAATTTGTATAATTAAGCATTCCTTTAAAAGAACATGTCTGTCAAACAGCTTTTTTATTTTTCATATATCATCAGTAACAATCTTAATTGAATATTAACCAAGGTTTAAAATGCTTCATATGTATTAATGGTAAGGTAATATTAAGCAAATGTTAAAGCACACTCTGTATAAGGTAAATATAGCTTAGAAAAGTAGCGATGTAGTAGTAGAAATAGACAAAATCAATAAAAATCTTAAAAAAAGAAAAAGAAAATGTGCATCTCTGTGTGTGTCAGACCCCTTCCTTGCAAGTGTGTCCAGAATATGAGTTAAGAAAACTAATGTCCAGAAAGGCACCACATTAACAGAGAAGAATCTCCTACAGAACACTGAACAAACAAGAACAAGGCCTGCAGAGGGCAGAAGCCCAGTGGGAAAACGGATTTTAGAAGGTTATTGAAGGCCAGCCAACAGTCCATTCACACAGTCGGGTTTTTTTTAAAATGCATAATTAACTTATAGAACTCACTGCCACAGGATGTAGTGATGGGGGCCAGCACAAATGGCATTAAAAGAGGAATTCATGGAGGGCTTTTAGCCATGATGGATGATTCAGAGGCTGTGTATTTATGAGTATTAGCTGTTGTGGGGAAGAGTGACAGGGGACTCTTTGCCCTCGGTAGTCTGCTTGTAGGCCTTCCAGAGGCATTGGGTTGGTTATTCTTATTTTTTTTGGGGGGGGGGTATTTTTGCATCTCTCTCTCTGTGTGTGGCAGTGCCTGGAAGTCATGGCGACCGCTGGCAACTCCTACTGGGGCATGGGAGGACGTTCAGAGAAGTGGCTTGATAGCCTGCCTCCGCCTCCAGATTCTGGTATTCTTCAGAGGTCTCCTGTCCAAATACTGGCCAGGGTCAGCCCTGCTTAGCTTTCGAGATCTGATGAGACTGGGCTTGCCTGGGCTATCCAGGTCAAGGGCACCGTAGGAAAGAAGATGGTGGACCTAATGGACCACTGATTGGATCCAGAGTTTTTGTTCTCATATATAGATATTTTAAAAAGCTCTTTTAAAAAAGATATATTTTTACACAGTGGGGTGTTCGTGTATGTACCCCGTTTGGATTTTCTGCCTCAGACACCAAAATGTCATGACAGTAAATAGTGAAAAATCGATAGAGACCGAGAGTGAGCAAGAAAGCCCACGAGCTGGCTGCAACTTAAGGCCACGGCAAGACTGCTTCACAGGATGGTTTGACGGCAATGAAGCTAGCAACCTTTCCCTGTGGAACGCTCCGTGAGAGCATGCATACCCTCCCTCTCACATCTGTACATCATGGAGGCCTTTTCAGGCTGCCTGACTTATTAGCACCTAATTAGATTATTATTATAATGCTACATTGTTCGGCCTCCTTTGTGTCCATTTGCAGCCACGTCAATTTCCTTATGAGGGCAGGAATCCGTTCCTTTCATCAGAGCCGACGGGCTACTGCGGCGCTGCAATAATAATCCCTCTCCCGGCTCTTTGTCTTCATTAGCAAAGTTGCACTCTGGGAGTTTTTTAACAGCAGCGCAACTTAACAGCTCCGAGCAACGTGTGAGATTTTAGAAGAGCATGCTTTGCCTTCAGCGGGCTTTAGTGCACCGAACCGCGTGCGCCCATGCTCATTACTGTCAAAGGTTACTCGGAGCAACAGATTAAGGGAAGAGAGAATAAATCCTCACCATCAGTTGCTTGATCGTTGGGTGTTCCTCGGTTTCTCTGCCTGAGGCAGACTCCTTGTGAACAATCTCAACGCGGATATCGTTCTTGGCCGAAACCACACCTTTCAGATCTAAGCAAAGGGGTGAGACAGAAAAAAGCAGGAGCGTTACATGGAAGCTAATGCAAGGGCAGTCAGCACACCAGAGTTCTCACTGAGGGACCCTGTCTTGGCAAAATGGCCGGTTTTATAGAACACACACAAAATGTATATAGCATTTAGAAAAAGATACTGGTTTCTGTGACATTTCTGCCTTCAGGGAGAGACTTCCACACTGGCTCATCCAAAGCAGGAAGACCCAGTATGCTGGAGAGGATTGTGGGTAATATTCTACTGCATGCGTACAGTTCACTTGCGCAGTGCTGGTCAGATCTGATCGTTTGCTTTGTTTCCTGCTTCAGCTAAGAATTTGATCTAGAGTACATAGGTGGCAAGGCCTATCTGGACAAAGGAGCTAAGAGAACTAGAGTAGTGTAATGGTTGAACTAAAACAAGGCAGATCTGGGTTCAGATCCTCACTCTACTATGAAGACTATTGTGTGACCAGCTCTTAATCTAAGCTTAGGGTTTTAAAGATAAGATGGGGGCCATGATAGTTACCATGACTTTCTTAGAGGAAGGGTGGGATCTTATTAGGCAGAATCCTAGTTCATGTTGAATGTTCTTGATTCAAATCCTGCATCCTGTACAGCCTAGTTTGCAGGGGCAGTTCAACAAGAGATAGAATCAGAGGGCACCACCTCAGCTAGCCATTTCTTGCTGCCGTCGTTTCTCACCAGCTTCCCCTCCCACCCAGGTCGGAGCTACAGCATCTATCACTCCTTCCCTCCTTATTTCCCAAGCAACTTATAAAGACTGCATAGCAAGCATCATAGGCCAAATAGGACTTACAGATCTTTCACTTCATATCTTGCAAGAGTTTGGGGACTGGGGAAGGAAGAAGAACTTGAGCTGCTCCAGCTCCTCAGTTTGGGGCCGCAAAGACTGCAAAGGCCACCATCCTCCAAAGCCTGGGGTCACCATTTTACCATGCCTCATGGTAGAGCCAGCCATGCCGGTTTGTGCTAAACTGCCAAACTGGAAACACAGCACAAGCATGCTGTGCCCGTATTCCCAGCTTGCTCCTATCACTTCACAAAGCTCTAAATAATTAGCTGAACACACACACACACACACACACATACACACACACACACGTAGCATTTTGGGCATACTGTGGGCCAAACTAGATACGACGATATTTTCATGGCTGCTACGAGGACGCCACCACCTTTTTAAAAGGATGAAGAGGAGTTGCACTCCCCATGGCTGTTTTGAGACTTGATAAGGAGGGGAGGGGAGGGGAGGGGGGACAAGAACCCCTCAGCCTGCCATGAGCACCTGGACAGAACTGGGTCTTTGCAGCATTTTAAAATCACTTTAGAATGGCTGTAGTGTCTGTGAGGTGGCCATGAGGACGCAGTCACTTCTAGTTTGGCCCTCAGAATATTGTTCTGTCAGACACAGCTGAACTTGAAGAGGTACGATTGGCTTCCAGGCAGCAGCTAAGGAAGACAGAGGCATTTAGCTCCTAGCTTTTCAACTCTTCCCTCAGAAAAGCCCAACACTCTTTGAACAGGCCCTTCTTTGAAAAAAAATAAAAAAAATAAACCAAAGACACTAAGCAGACCTAACAGAAGACAAGGTCCCGCTTCTCTCTCTCTCTGTGTCTAAGATTAAAGAGAAGTACAGTAAAATCTAAATAACCTCAAGCTTTGAAGAACCAGAACTTTGTAAGACTGTTATTCATAACTGGCCTCTGTATTTTCTAGGCTCTCCTAAATAAAATGCTAGAGACTGAACACCCAAGAACATTTTAAGGTGCGTTTAAGTCACAGACTTTAAATTGGTTACATCATTCCCTCTTTTCAAGGGGACTGTCATGCTATAAGGGATGAGGTTAGAGATTCCTTCTGGAAATCTTCGGGGGTATGAGTGAGAGCTATGGCAGTTATAGAGCCAATATTAGCTTTTAGTGTAGATCATCACAGTAGATGTGACCATTTTTTTTCTTAATCTGGAACCACATTTGGTTTCCCTGGGCACTACAGTTATTCCTGACAGTTCACCAGGATCCAGATGCCATGACTTTCACTGGTAGTGAGATCTGTGAGGTGAAAATGCCATCTGGGGCTACAATCTGACTGCAGGGAAACTTCTGGAGGTGGACAAAGCCACACAGAAACTGAAACTGAGGAAATACAAACATGACTCCAGAAATGACCAATGTCGAAGATGTCAGCTGTACAATCAGAGGTAGCCATCCCGTAAGACAAACACCTCAGGACAATGGACTTTGGTACCAGTAAGATTGGAAGTGGGGGATATAAATAATGGAACATAGACCCAGGCAAATCTTATTGAAACGAGTGGGAACTATGTGGCTTGAGCAGGGAAAATTTCCCCATGGATTGTGCCACGTGGTAGTCAGTGGGAGGCAGTGCCATTTGGGTTTTTGTTTTGCCTTAGGCAGTAAAAGGCTTGTGCCAATTCTGTATACAGTCAATCTGTTCGCCTAAAATGGCATGCGCAACTCCCTGGCTTCTGTAGACTGACACCCCATTAAACATCTGAGGAACTGGGCTTAATTCAGTCATCTTTGGCTGTACCTGATTCCATGTTGGATTACAAAACCTGGGGGAATAAGACAAAAAACAAAACAACCCCCCCCCCCCCGAAGTAAAATCTTTGGCATCTCTCCTTTCAGTTTTCTGTGGGATGTGACAGGGGGACTAACTAGCCCAAGCGACTGGGTGAAAGGGGGCACTTCGTTACCTAAGCGGGAGACACGCTAGAAGGGGAGCTGCTTTGAAACACCTATAAATAATGCATGCTTTTCTAGTGACAGGCGATGAATCACCCCTCCGGCTGGTTTCTGAAAGATCCAATACTTTATGGGAGACGCTAACTTAAATGCTTGTGTGTCTGCTGTTCAGTCGATCATTCAAATAAGAGGATGCTTATAGCGTCTGAGAGGGGGAGAGATATCAGAGTGGCTGAGAAAAAGGCTAACTTTTGCTTGTGAAGTGGGACACGGGGAGCAATTTCTGATTCCTGCTGTTCTTTCTCCTGTGGCTGCTTGGAAGATGCTCACGTTCAAGGTTCCCACACCGCTTGCTTTAGCATGTTTGTACCAAGAGGGCCATGTACAAAGTAGTACTCTCAAGAAAAAGAAGCACCAGAACAGCAGAAGTCCTTCAGGCATCCTTCGCATGTGTGAACCAGGATGCTGAACTTAGATGGAACACTGGTCCGATCTGGCAGGGTTCTGCTTCTGTCATGCCGGCTGCGCTGCCTCTACTCTTCTGTTCTGCCCTCCCATACCATTTGGACCTTAGCTGTTGCATTTTTAGCTCTCTTTCTCCCAAGAAAAGACTCAAGGCAGGTTACGATGTTGATTGGAAACCATCAACCTTATTACAGAGCCACAGAAAATACCACTTCAACCCAGCACTCAAACCAATCCACTAAAGTGCCTGTTGCTTTGAAGAAAGCTTGTCTAAAAAGTTCAGCCTTGCAAATATTGTGGTAAACTAGCAACCTGGCAGATTCACGAAGGCCTCATGTTTCAATGTATTTTTATCTATGAATTTGTTTGTTCTATGGGATGTTGCGTGCTGCCCTGAGCCTGCTTGTGGGGTAGGGTAGGATAAAAAAATTGCATAAATAAATAAAGAAATAGTGGCTGGTGCTCCAGAAAATGCTCTGCAAGAGGTAGTGGAGGTCCACCTGTCTACGTACTGGCTCTTTGCCAAGATTGGGATGGGGTTTAGACAGAATAGGTCTAGCTTCCAGGTCTCAGTAGCTCTGAATGAGTACCCCTGATGCTCCGAAGGGAGTTGTGCACCCTTTATGGAACCACCGTGAACAGAAACTACACAGGAGAAAGCCTTTTCCCCTGACTTCAAGAGGCTAATCCTTAAAAATTAGAACCAGTAGTAGAAGAGAGATTCTCACTGAGTTCCAGAGAGCTGTCCTGTTTTTTTAAGTTTGGTCCCTCTTTAGGAACATTTCTCCTCCTTTGCTTCCCAGGTATGTCATAATCAGGGTTAGCCCCCCCCCCCCCATTGTGGGTTTGAAGTGGGGCACATGATTAATGTCACTGATTCTCCTTTTTTTGGCTTCTCCTCTTCACAAATATGCTAATGGAACTGGCTCATAAGCAGGTGACTTGACACTCAAAGACAAGTCTCTAAGTGACCAGTAGAGAATGTCAGCACCAGCAGGGCTCTCTTCCCTTGACCCAGGGACAAACCACCCAAAGAGGTGAGCAATATGGACACTCTGCTTCTCTGTCAGAAGGCAAGAGGGTTTCTGAAGAATGAAGACTGGCAGCCATTGAGAACAGTAAGGATTTTCCTATTTGCTCCATCCAGTTTCTACAAGGCTCTAGAGACATTTCATGGTTGGGGACTGAAAAACGTTATAGACCACTTGTGGAAAAATAGCATATGGTACAAATTCCAACACACGTCCCAGCAGCCAAGGTTTCCAGTACCTCCCAGAGATGGAACTTTTATGACAAATGGTAGGAAGCCACAGACAGCTGCGCAGTGACTTGGCCTAAAGCAGGTGAGTCACAGTTCGGCTATTATGGCCATCCTTTAGAGGGGCAGAACGGGGGGGGGGGGGGGGGAGAAAGATGATCAAAGAGAAGGAGAGACTAGAAGAGAGGTGGAAGGGAAGATCCAGAATCTGAATGATTCCAGTCTTGCAACATGTCGATCTGGATCATCTCACAAGAAGGTTAAACGAAGCCCGGAAATGTTGATGGCCAATCTCAACTCGGTTGTTATCTCCACCATTCCTTTTGTATGTGTGTGTGTAATTTTCTTGTGAAAGCAACTCCATAAATTTAGCTTCAAGTATACTGTCAGAATCTGCTGATTCAGACATAGTAATCTCTATTCTTACAGTTGTACCTTCCCTTTTGAATGCTGTTCTATTGTAAGCTATTGCCAATTATGTATTCTCATTTTATGGTTGTAACTGCTATGCTGTAGTACTTAACCAGGCCTGGAGTTTGTAACAGCTAAAGCGGGAGGGTGACACCTGCAATGTATGGGAACAAGGGGGCCTCTCACACCGCTGCCTCCGCATTCCATCTGCCCCGGCTGGGACTTCAAGGGAGGATGCGTCTCATCTCTTATCACATGCAAAAGCCTTGAGGCCATTGATTGTTATGTGAACTGGTAACATCTGAGGGGTCTGGTTTGGGAAGGGAATTTACAGCTTGACACCTCACTTTCTTTCCTGTGAGAACCAAACGGTCAGGATCCCGTTTTGCCCGCCAATTTTCCCCTATAGTGATTGGCTACCTATGGGTAATTCAAACTCCTTGGAATGGTATAATAGACCTGCCTGTATTATCTGTCTCATCTCTGACAATAATCCGAGAAGCTGTACTAATGTAGAGATTGGAAATAAAGAACTCTGGTTTACCAACCAAGATCTGATCCTTGACTACTTTGCGCAGAACTCTCACATATACTAGTAATCTACAATATAAGTCTGCGCATGGTAGCATGGTCTCAACTACACTTTGCCATGGGGAAATGGCAGGGATAAGTCACTTCAAAGTGATATTGCAAAAATAAATGTCTGTGTATCAATTCTCCCCATTAAACCCAGTGATGCATTTTTACTTTTGTCCAGAGAGGGTGCAAGGAGTGTAGATGGTTTGTCCAGCGACAGAATGGAGAAAGTGAGCATCTTTTTAAATGCCCCTTCAGTTGTCACAAGGTAAGAAGAATTAAGGTTCCTAATACCTGGAGTGTGTTTGAATTAGCATCCCTGCCTCCAGGGTGAAGGCTTCTTAATTGATGACCTGGGGCCCTCAGCCAAATCAATACTTAATTTAGAGGCTTTCCTCTGTCTGTCTCTTGTTAATGTATTCTCCTAGGGACCCCCATGTGCTTATCCTCCAGACTTTCGCTAGTAATAGGTTTACGAACACATCAGGATGGAATTTTCCAAGACTCATGCTGCACGAACAGCATTTCCCCTTTCTGCCCTGTTCCCCCCACTCCGTTATGCTTTATTGCTTCTTCCTCTCTTCTGTCCAAGACTAGGAATAATGTCCTCAGTGCCAAAGCCTTGGCATTTAATCACAATGAAAAGCCAATTACAGCCTCATAGAGTCCTCTCTTAGGGACGTTACTCCTTAAATAACTTGTGGCTTGTAATGTCATCTAGGAAACAACAACAGATGTGTATGAAACCAGTTAAAATATGTCCCCTGGGGAATCTCTCTGCTTACTGTATACATAATTTGCTTGTGGTGCTTCATGCCGCTCCTCATTAAAGCAGTAGCAGGGATCGCCTTCTGTGATCCCAGTTCTGCCGCCCGTGACCTATCGTTAGCTTAGTCAGGCTTTCCCTGATGCCTAGCCAGGAAATTAGACCTTGTGAGCAAACAGCTTTCAAGGGTATCTTTGCTTCGACATGGAGGAAGTTATTGTTGGGTCACCTGGCAGAGTCCCTGGGGAACCAGGCCCAGGTTGTTCCCGACAGTGTATTTTTGAATGCCATAAAAGGTCTACAATTTGAAGTAGTTTCAGATAATGATGCTCCATTGCTCATTTTGGAAAACTAATTACACATTCAGCACAGCAATGATGAGGAATAAAACATTTTCAAAAAGGAAAATGTGTAATGTTTTCTAAAAGAATACATAACATATGCAACAGAAAGACACAGGGAGGGAAATCTGCAAAATATTCACTGCCACAATACATTATCTAAAAGTAGTTAAACCACAAATGAATGGTTTACGTTATAATTGGCTAGGTAATTCATGCAGAAAACAGAAGATCCAGATTTTCATTAGCTACAAAATAGCTATTTCAGAAAGTGACAAACTTTGCCGTCTTAATTGAAATGAGTCTGATCCCTGTTGGCCTTCCCAAATCTTGACAAGGTTTGTTAATTTCATTAATGACAGTTATCTCTAAAGACCTCACAGGCCATTCATCTATTGATGGGCCTTTTGAGGCTCTTTGTGACTTTGCTAACACTATTATAACTATTGCCAGCACAGAACTGCTCTGCATGTTAAGCTTAACTATGGTTGCCTGCCCCATAACTCATGACTTAATCCCCAGGGCTGGACCAAATGATGGAAGCAAGCAGTTTAGGCATGAAAAGAGACTCTGGGTAAGTTCTGCTGCTGGGATGACACCATTCCACCTCCCCATCTTCTCTTCCTGAAAACAGGGATGCCATCATTTTAGCCACTGAGGCTTGCCTACTGGATGGTTAAGAGCACTGACTCTAATCTGGGAGAACCGGGTTTGATCCCCTACTCCTTCATATGCAGCTGCTGGTGTGACCTCTGAGTCAGTTACAAGTTCTCTCAGCTGTTCTCTCAAGGACAGTTCTCAAGAGAGATCTCTCAGCCCCACCTACCTCACAGGGTGTCTTTTGTGGGGAGGGGAAGGGAAAAGGATTGTAAGCCACTCTTGAGACTCCTCTGGGTAGTGAAGGGCAGGGTATAAATCCAATCTCTTCTTCTTCTTCAGTGAGGGCAAAAGAAACAGCTACAGCCCACACTGACTTCACCTGTCCTCAGAGATGTCATCATGTAGCCAAATCTCCTTGGTGATGTGATACCGCCACATTTTCCAGTTCTCCACCATGGCTGACAGTGCACTCCTAAGCAAAGTTATACCCTGAACTGAATGGACTTAGAATGATGCACATGATATAATGGGATGTCTAGGTGCAAATCCCACTGAAATCCCACTCTCAGTGGGGTTTGTGTCGGAGAATCCTCCGTGGATTGTATGCCATGTGAAGTAGTGTGGGGATATGAATGCTGTGCTATTTAGGTTTCTAGCTTTATCCTCAAGTGCCATGGGAAGTGTCATAGGATGTATCTGCAAGCGTCATGGGGAGACTCTGGTGCTTTATGATATAACTTTGTGCCGTGGGAATACATCGGGAAAAAAATGTAATCAGAACCCAATTGCCCTTGACTTCTGCATTTCAACAAAACGCCCCCCCCCTTCCCTATGTACTATTTTTCATGTTTATTCCTCCATGGAGAAAGATACCACAGCACTGGAATTGGCCATATGGTAACGGCTGTGTTCAGTTCTGGAAGAGCTGCAAAGACCAAGGACAGCTGTTCCCAAACAGTGTGCCATTGCACGGTAGCAGAAATATGGGGATTGCTAGCATGGCGGCAGGAAACAGATTAATCCAGGGTGCTCCTAGGGCTCAGGTAAGCCACTTTCCAATCAGCTACCTCCAAAGGCAGGTAGTTCTGCAGTTCATCTGCACCAGGAGGTATCTTCTCACACCCATGCATGACTGCCTATGAATGGCCTGCTTTCAGAGGAGGCCACCTGTCTTGTCCCTGCATGAGTGCCCATTCTGGGTGTCCCTGTAATTCAGAAAAGCCACTGTGTCTCAGCAAATCTGAGCAACACTGACATTTAGAAGAAGAGAAGAGACTGGATTTATACCCCACCCTTCACTACCCAAGGGAGTCTCAGAGCAACTTACAATCTCCTTTCCCTTCCCCTCCCTTCAAAAGACACCCTGTGAAGTAAGTGGGGCTGAGAGAGCTCTGACTGAAACTGCTCTTTTTCAAGAACAGCTGTGCCAGAACTATGGGTTGCTCAAGGTCATCCAGCAGGTGCAAGTGAAGGAGTGGGGAATCAAACCCAGTTCTCCCAGATTAGAGTCCGTGCACTTAACCACGACACCAGACTGGCTAGATATATTCACCTTAATCCCAGGTATACTTTTATGGAGAAAAAAATGTGACGCTGTACCTGGCCATTAAACAGCACAGAGACACTTTAACGCAGAAGGAAACCAGCTCAGTCTGCCCTCCCCAATCAGCTCAAGTAGCTTCTCTACATGCCTGAAAACCCAAACTCTTTCAGGCAGAACAAAGACCGCACAGGGCTGTTCCCAGCACTTTTCTGTCTGTAGCACATCTTGTGTGTGTGCTGTTTGTTGAGCAGCAAATGCTTGTGCGGCACTTCACTGGAGATGGAGCGGCATCTGCTGTCCAGGCAGGTGTCCCCTAGAAAGCCACTTATATAAGCAAGATGGACTCTTTCTGCCCCTCTTTTGGAGAAGGGAACAGATAACGTTCTGAGCAGGTTCCCAGGAGGAAGACATTCTGAGTGACAGATGGCTGTACGGCAGCAAATGCTTTGAGCATAATTTTGGCAGCCGTGCCGTTTTTCTCATCTGAGCATTATATATTTTTTAAAAAATGTATGGCTTGCCTTCTGTTACGAGCTTGATTTAGAGCAAAAGGGAGTCCTAATTCTGAAACTGGAAAGTCCACCTTTTGGAAATCAGAACTGGCTCTGTGGAAAATGAAACGATGAAGCCACGGACTGTTTCTGGCAAAATGCTTCTGAGAATTCCCACTGTGGGATAGAATAGCTTATTGTGAAGCTTGCTCCACTTCCCTGAGTGGAAAGAGTTCCAGGGACTACAGTTTATCCAGGTTGGTCTCCTGGGGGGGGGGGGGGGCAGAGAGACCACTGAAGGCTAGTGGGCATCTTTACATTGTGGGGTGGGTGTCAGCATACACTGAGGTAGAGCAGCTGCTGTGGCCCAGAGGTTCTGGTGGGGCTCACTGTCACTGACCACCCACATCCCCTGCTGCCCACCTGTCATTCCCCCACCTCCTTGTTTGCAGTCCCTCTGCTGTCCATGCCATAAGCACTGCCCAACATCATCAGGGAATGGGCACGTGGGTGGCGCAAGCATCTACAAGTGCAGTTGGCAAGAAGGCTCGTGAAGGGGTGGGAGGTCCCAGGCGTATAGGCATAGAGCCAGTTTGGTGTAGTGGTTAAGAGGGGTGGACTATACCCTGAAGAACTGGGTTTGATTCCCCACTCCTCCACACGCAGCTGCTAGTGTGACTTCGGGCCAGTGACAACTTCTCTCAGAGCTGTTCTCTCAAGAGCAGTTTTCTCAGAGCTCTCTCAGCCCCACGTACCTCACAGGTTGTCTGTTGCGGGGAGAGGAAGGGAAGTGATTGTAAGCCGCTTCGAGACTCCCTCAGGTAGCAAAAAGCAGTGTATAAAACCAACTTTTCTCCTCTTCCTTATTCTGGGTTAGAGGGTGGGAAGAGAGACATGGGGGGGGGCTGGTGGTACACAGAGGATATGAGAGGGCCCTGGGTAGTCTTTTCCCAGGCCCCCCTGAATCTGGAAGTGGCTCTGCTTTGTAGTATTTGCTTTGTTTATAAAAGTAGAGCAGGTGGAGGGAAATGAGCACTCCTACAGGGCAACAGACCCACGATCCCACACCAGTTCCCGAGAGAGAGAGAGAGAGAGAGAGAGAGAGAGAGAGAGAGAGAGATATCCTGCACCCTAAGATACTTCAGCCACTCCAGCTGCAACTGTCTGCTCTTCTACCCATTTCCCTCCAAGTCTCGTCTCCCCCCAAGTCTCTCTCAAATGTCTCCCCTCAAATGTGTCTTGAAGCACAGAGTTCCTCGTTAAAAATCTCTCAGACCCCCTCCCATTCTTCTGCATACCAAGTCCTCAATCCAAACATCAAATGGACACAATTGATTGTGTGCAGAATGCAGATTGGTGGGTATCAATGAGACATTCCTCCGTTGGCTGTCTCACCCCACTGTGTGTAGCCCGACAGACCAAAGGCTAGAAGAAACACTTGCTAGTTAATCTTTGTTCTGCACAGGAAGGTAGTTTGAGCTTAACCTCTGAGTGTTCACAGACTACAAATTCAACACTGATCCCAAGTCATTACAGTATTTTACACAGAAGGGAATGAAGTCACAGACACGTGATGGTTGCCACGAGACCACCAAGTCGCTTGCAGTCAGAACTAGTGACTGCTGGTCTTCATCTTGGCACCTGATCATGCTGGGAACTTTACGACCTCCCACCAAAGGAGAGAACTGGAGGAGCATGTCCTGCTAGCCAAGCAAGCCTTTACATCTATTTCTTAGTTTATATAAGCCAATGAGAATTGCCAGGTTGCAAGCTTGAAGGAGGAGGTGACAGCTGCTGCCATGGTTTCTCCTTCTTTCCTTCCAGCTCCTGTGCTCCTCTCCTCCCACTCCTCTAGCAGCACCACTGAGTGAAGCACAGGGAATTGGCTCCTTGGATTGGGAGATGGAGAGACCGGGCAGGACTCCTAAATACACAACGCAGTTCTTCCGTTTACTAGATCTGGATCCATCTGTTACAGCAGAAACAAGCAGAGGTCTTGTAGTGTCTTAAAAGAGACATGTATTTTTATTGTAGATGCAGCTTTTGTGGACTAGACTCTGCCTCATCAGTTGCATTTAGAACACAGTATAGGAGCTTCCAGGTCAGGTTTGCTTGCTGATCTGGGCAATGACAAGTCTGGCTGCACAGGATTCTCGTCTGACAGCTGTCCGTTGGCTGATACTAGAGGGCTGGCTTGAGAAAACCTGGACTCAGATCCTTGCTTAGCCAGGGAAGTCCATGCCTTGGCTAAGTATGTATCAGCAACACAGAACAAAACTGCCAGCGTTCTGTGTTATGATAATATTTGCTGCAGATTCCCCCCCCCCCCCTTTGATTGTTTCTATAGTGATGGGTTTTGTATGATATTATGATTTGTTTCAGATTTCTGTAATCCTAGTCCTATTATTCTGTTTATCAGATGTCTCACTCTTCTGACTGCACCAATTTACATTGTGTAATTCGCCTTGAGTCTTGATGAGGAGGGCAAACTACAAATCATGTAAATAAATAAATCATAGATTAAATATAACCTTGGTGTTTCTAGGGTTTTTCTTCCCAGTTGTAACTTGCCTTGGAAATACACATTGAAATACGATCCAGAAATTTTGTGAATACACGCAATAATCTAGAGCAGAGGTGTTGAACTCATTTGTTACGAGAGCCAGACCTGACTTAAATGTTACTTTGTCAGGCCAGGCCACGTGTGCCATAAAGTGTAATGCCAGGTACCTCAACTGCTGGGTAATGCCAGGTACCCAATTAAGGATACTATTTTTACTCAAAATATAAACAAAGATAATGGACTCCTAGCAGTGAACCCACAAAACCCCACAAAAGTCACCCAAAAGCAAGACTAGTTTCCCCCCAAGAGATACTATAAAAGGAGGGGAGGTATTTTACATTTCCATACAGATTATCTATCTATCTATCTATCTATCTATCTATCTATCTATCTATCTATCTATCTATCTATCTATCTATCTATCTATCTATCTATTTATTTTTTCGTATTTATATCCCGCCCTCCCCGCAAGCGGGCTCAGGGCGGTTTACATGGGCCAAGGCCGAAACAGTACATTGACCTATAAAATCAATTAAAAACATTACAATAAATAACATTAAACATATAAATACTCATAAAAGCTTCCATAAAACAGCATCCGATGGCGACCAAGTGGCAGGTCTACCCCCCCCCCCCCCCCCATCGGCCATCGCCGAGACCATATTGGACCAGGGCACATCGGGTCTCCCAATATCATCGGTGGCGGCTCCTATTCAAAAGCCTGGCGGAAGAGCTCCGTCTTACAGGCCCTGCGGAACTGCACCAGGTCCCGCAGGGCCCTGATCTCCTCCGGGAGCTCGTTCCACCAGACAGGAGCCGCCACCGAGAAGGCCCTGGTCCTTGTTCTGGCCAGCTTGGCGTCTCTGGGGCCAGGAACACGTAGCCTGTGTTCAGACCCCGACTGTAGTGCTCTCTGGGGTTGATATGGAGAAAGGCGGTCCCTAAGGTATGTTGGACCCTGGCCATATAGGGCTTTATAGGTAAGAACCAGCACTTTGAAGCGAATCCGGTATGCTATAGGCAGCCAGTGCAGCGCCGCCAGCACAGGCCCGATGTGGTCTCGCCTTGCAAGTCCCATCAATAGCCTGGCTGCGGCATTCTGCACCAGCTGCAGCTTCCAGATTTGCACCAAAGGCAGCCCCATGTAGAGAGCGTTACAGTAGTCCAACCTCGAGGTGACCGTCGCATGGATCACTGTGAGGCCATCACGGTCAAGGTAGGGAACCAACTGCCTCGCCAGCCGTAGATGATAAAAGGCTGACTTGGCAGTGGCTGCTACCTGGGCCTCCATTGACAAGGAAGGCTCCAGGAGCACTCCCAAACTCCTCGCCCTCGGCGCAGGCACCAACGGCGCCCCATCGAAGCTCGGGAGCGGGACCCCCCCTTCAGGACCACAAAAGATTAGTTGCTTTTGTGTGTGTGCGTGTGTGTGTGTGTGTATAGCACTTTTAGGATATGAGTCATCTTCCTTGCAAGTAAATAAGGTAGTTTTTTAGCACCCCCCCCCCCATACATCCAGCCTCATCAGCCAAGTATGGCTATGATCCATCTCTCACTCTTTGTTCCCTCTCTTCTCCTGTCCAACCTCTGAGAACTGCAAGGAGGTGCACTGGACTTCCCCCTCTACTGCCCCATCCCCCCCCATACCAGGTGGTCCAGGCTGAGTAACTGGCCTCAGGTGACCCAGTTGGCAAGATCCAGGCTCAGAAGGGGGTGGGTCTGAACCTGGCCCTCCTAAATCCCCCACCCCCAGTTCTCATCCCTCCTGCATTTCACACAGAAGTGGTGGGGCTGAGGGAAAGGCCTGACAGAGAGGCTGTTTCTGAAACCTCCGAGGGGCTGCTTTTTGTTCTCCCACAACCCCTTTTCCTCCATGGGCAGAGAACAGGTGGGGGGGAGAAGGGAGGTCGCCATCCCCCACCTGCCCCAACACTCATTCTGCCTCCCAGCTGACAATAGCGGTTCCCCTTTCCCCCTTCACTCCTCCACTCGCTTCTGAGGCTGAGATATCTTTCCCCTCAGAGTGGCACACACAAGACAGCCCAGTTGCCTCCCAATCTATGTGCCTTCCTCCTTGTTCCCCCCCTTTTGGTCCCGTCCCTTTGTCAGTAAACTGCTGCTCCCTCTGCCTGCTCTTGCCAACCCTCCTCACAGTCACTGTTTGGTGTGGCGGTGGCAGCACCAGCCACTCAGCTCCACCCCCCAAGGTAGTGGCTTCTCTAATCCTCACAGCATTGTGGTCGGAGGAGGGGGAAAAATCACACCTCCTTTTTCTCCACCTTTGCTGCCATTCTCCCCCCACTATTTTACCTCAGCCTCATAGTCCTGCCCCCTAGCAATTTCCTTTCTATTTCTTGTCAGCTTTGACCATTGCATCTGCTTCCTTGTCCCACCAAGCACTTTCTGCCTTCTCTCTCTCATACCAGTTGCTCGCAGGCCAGATAATAGTGCTAGGTGGGTCGGTCCTGTCCCTTAGGCCATATGTTTGACACCCCTGATCTAGAGCATCGTTTCTTCTCCTGAGCAAACTCAGTTTGGTGCAGTGGTTAAGTGTGCAGACTCTAATCTCGGAGAACCAGGTTTGATTCCCCACTCCCCCACTTGCACCTGCTGGATGACCTTGGGCAAGCCATAGTTTTGTCAGAGCTGTTCTCTCAAGGACAGTTCTGGAAAGAGCTCTCTCAGCCTCACCTACCTCACAGGGTGTCTGTTGTGGGGAGGAGCTTGTTAGCCACTCTGAGACTCCGAGTGGAGGCTGGGGTTTAAATCCAATCGCTTCTTCAAACTGTAGGGATCTCCTAACAGAAAATCCTCAGCATGTTCAACCAACCTACAGGATCTTTCGAAGTGTCCCATGGTACAGTCAAACTGGTGTAAAATGATGAAAGTTCAAGAATATCTCTACACCCTACTCACAATCTCAAGCCTAACTGACTAAACACGATCATGGCTGGGTCACATTTATAGAAGTATGTTAAATGGTGCTGTAGAAAATAAGGTTGCATTGTTGTTGTTTTTTAAATAGCAGAGGTATCAAATTATAAAAGATATCCTTTTAAACCAATGCAGAATCAAAGCACTTTGCTGGGTTCCAGGGGGAGTCAGCCATACCAGCAGTGGTGTCCAGTCATCAACCCAAGTTGCCAATCTTGTGACCTCAGATCAAGTCCAATGACCTTCAGGAATTGTTGTCCCCTTGTTATGGCTTTGGCTACACCCTAGAGCAGACCAGAGCTACTTGTTCTTGGGCTGCCTTTCAGGAGAAGGTGTGACTATGGCACACAGCCCTGAACTGAACTTGACTTGCAGATCTGTTGGTGGCAATGTCCTGATTTGTGGAAATGGATGTATCCAGGGGAGTTTGATTTCTTCTAACCCTTATAGTCCTTGGCTTCTAAGAAGTCTGTGGTGGTGTCGAAATTGAATCTGCTCCCCTGAGGCAACTTTGTAGCATCTTTCTCTCGTCTTGTACACATGCCTCGGCTATCAAATGAGTAATTGGGCTCTCCAGAGAGATCCTCCAATTGCAAGCGTCTCTGTTGTCTGCTAGACTCACAGCACGAATTCCCCCAGCTGTGCGAGCTTGCTGTCAGTTCACACAAAAAAGGTGGTGCCATTTTCTCCAGTCCTGTGCCTCCCTTCAATTTTCTCTGCTTTGAAGCAGAAATAAATTCCCCAGAAATGTTTGGGTTTGGAATACCTTCCATGCAAGCTGTTTCCGTAGTTGTCTGTGGAATTCTCTCCCAAAGGGGATTAACTCGACCCATTCAGTCGGCCCTTTTAGGAAGGCAGTGAAAACATTTCATTTTTGTCTGGAGTCTGAGTTGTAGGACTTGAAGACTGTATAATGAGGCTTAGATGCTCACTTACTTCCTGCTTTTAAGATTCTGTGTTTGTGTTATACTGAAAGTTCTAGTTGAACTTTCTTTGTATTTTAAAAGATGCTATTAGCAGTGTTATGCATCTGATGTCAGTAAAATGGGGCATCATTTTTTAGGGTTTTTTAAAAAAATAAATAAATCCCCTTGTATTGGTAGTCACTCCCCTCATTTGCATGAAATTCCCTTCATATGCTGCAAGCAAGAGTAACCGAGAAAGGATCTCTTGGCCAAATTCATTTGTCTGGATTTAAAAAGTGCACTGGGAGGTGAGACAGGAGATCTCCCACTATCACAATTAATCTCCAGATATCGCCAGTTCCCCTGGAGAAAATGGCTGCTTTGGAGGGTGGACTCTACAGCATTATCCCCTGCTGAGGTCCTTCCTCCTCAAACCACACTCTCCCCTGGCTCCACCCCTGCTAAATTTCCAGGTATTTCCCAGCCCAGAGCTGGCAACTCTTAAGTTGAGACGGGGAGGGGGAGAGACTGCTGGAGGAAAGCAGCTTATAACCCCCCCTCTCTCCAATGCGTATTTTGGCTTGTGTCTCGGTATCTGAGTCATTTACAAATAATTTTTGAACAGAGCAGGGTAGACTCAAAGGCTTCCGTTTGTTTTTTTCCAGCGTGGTGCCGGCTTCCAAATGCCCAATTCTTTGAAACTCTGGCTTGCTGATCTATGCTTTGGCATTTCCACTGCATGTTTGATCTACCATCATCGCTCTAACGTTAGCCTGCGTGCTTTGTAGAAGAACTCAGCGCCATCTGGTTCTATCAAATAAGGAGAAGGTAATGAGCCCCACGTTCTCTCGTCTCCTGAATCAGAGGAGCAATACATTGATCTTTGCATCTATCTTAAAAAAGGAGAGGGAGGGGGGGGGATGCGCACACTGATTATGTCTGACCACTGACACCACAACGATGACTTGGCCCATTTTCTATCGAGCAGGCTTGAATGGCGCATCATTGCTGAATGATTCCGGGGAAATTGAATTGGCCTCTTCTCAGGTCTTAGCTGCGCACCCGTCCATCAAAAAATACTTACCAAAATGCAAGATTAATGACTGCCGGAGATTTAATTTGCTAATACCTGAAAGAGCTGCTAATGGGGTTTGGGAGAGTTATGGGGGAGGGGGGAACAGAAGCAGAGATGATTATTGCTCTTAGGATTACACTAGTGTGCTGGTCCAGCTGTTCATTAACCAAATCCAGGAGGAACCGGGGTGCTTTGATTTCTTTGCAAACAATCCAGAAAGAACCAACTGTTTTTTATTGGCAACACCACACAAGGATGTTACACAGTGTTTGGCTTATTTGAACTGCGCTATTCCTACAGTTATGGGCACCGTTGGGGATGGATTGTTCTCTCCTCGTGCTGTCTCAGAAGCTCAGAACAATCATTCTTTCCTCCCCAATGGTCCGATCCCTGTTTTTTCAGCCAACAACCATTCTTTACTTTCTCTCTGTTTTCATCCTAATGGGCCATCACTTGTACCTTTTACTGGCATGTCTGATGTTAATTTTAATCCTGGCTCCGATGCTGCTGCAGAGCCTTATGGTTTCACAAGCCCAACACTGGATTCAAATATCCATTTCATTGAAATGTGTAGTCGTTTTTCACCCCTGCAGCCTCAGAATGGGGAGCAGTGTTCAATAAAACAAAGCATCTTCTAATGCAAGATAAAAGCAAGACATTTGTAAGGTCCAAACACGGGTTTCCTACATACCTTTCAGGTTGCATGGAAAAGGTGCGATAGCCCCCCCTGCAGACAAGGCTGGCCCTAACACCTGGTAATCTGAGGTAGCACACAGCTAATCTTTTTGCAAATGATAGCTGGTGGAAGAGCAGCTCTAAGAGGAGCAGTTCATTTCCCCTGTATTCCCATCAAAACAGCAAGGTCATACGATGACAATCCTCCATGTGAAATGCAAAGATACTAGGAATGTGAGGAAATAGAAAATCACACAACTCCACTACACAGATTTCAAGACATGATGTTCACATTAGGGAGATGCAGTGCCACATTACTCCCCTCCCTCCCCCCCTTTGGGCCTTGCAATGCTTTGCAGCCTGGAATTTCATCTCAAAAATTCACTCTTCCCACGTCTGGACAGATGAAGAAATTCACATGACCAAATTGAAACGCCAGGCTGTAGAATGCTAACTAAAGTCCAGTACCTATCGAAGTCTGCATGGGATTGCCCTGGTCTGTGCCTGATTGGTAACCTCTGAACTTGGCTGACTGGTGATCAGGCACACCAAGGTATGTTTGGGAACATAGAGAACTTCAGGCTGGGTTAATTTTTCCAGGGTTGGAGTTAGGGAAGTTTGTGATTGAGAACCCCTGACGAAGCTCATCGCGAAACGCATTGGCATCTAAAAGGTCACATAAACGACACTCCTTTGCACCTTGTCCCTCCTTGTTTTTTTTTTTCCTCCTGGATTAATTCAATCCATATCTTAGTACATCTGCTTGATTATTTGAAACTCCCTCCCACCACTTTCTCTTGGTTAGTTGGGGGAGGGACCATGGATCAGTGGCAGAGCATCTGTTTTGCATGCAGAAGGCCCCAGGTTCAGTCTGTGGCATCTCCAGTTAAAAGGTTCAGAAATAAGTAATTCTGAAGGTCTCTTTCTGAGACCCTGGAGAGCAGCTGCCAGTCTCAGTGGACAGTACTGACCTTGATAAACCAACGGCTTGAACACATGTGTTTATGTGTCTTTTCCTCGGTCTCTGGTAACGAGAAATGGAGCACATCACACCACCTACTCAAGTCATAATACTCTCCATCCAATTTTCTCCATCCCACCCGGTGTCCAAGACCTCAGCACGATCACAAGTACAGAATGGCTATCATAAGAAGAGCCTGTTGGACCCGACCAGTGGTCCATTCAGTCCAACATACTGTTTCACACAGAGGTCGACCAGTTGCTTGAGGGCCAACAACAGGGCATGGAGGCTGAGGCCCTCCTCTCCTGCTCCCTCCTAGCACTGGCAGAGGTTTTCAGAGGTTTACTGCCTCTGTAGATGGAGACTCCCTTCAGTCAGCATGGTGAGTAGACAGTGATGAACCTCTCCTCCATGAATCAGCCTCAGCCCCTTCTAAAGCTATCTATACTAAGAATGGATTTTTGGAGGCAGCATGAAAAGGAGCCAACTATAGGTAAAGTCAGGAGTTTTTGTAAGCTTACTGCTGATTTGCATATTAGAGAGAACACAGGTTGGTTCCAGGATCCCCATCCTGTGTGACAATCACATGTGCATTGTGGGTTCTCCTTAATCCCTCAGTGCATGATGCCATATGTGGATTGTGACTGTGGTATGTATGGAGCTGGGCTTTCAGCCTTCACCCCTGCATCCCTTTTCTGACCTTTTATGGTTCTGGGCATATGCTATTTGGTCTGTTGGGGAAACCCATGTACATGTGGGTTGGGGCTGCAGAGGGGCTGTAGCTCAGTACTAGAGCATCTGCTTGGCACGAAGAAGGTCCCAGGTTCAATCCCTGCTTTCTCCAGTTAATGTTTAGCTACTAGGTGACGTGATAGACCTCCATCTGAGATACCCTGGAGAGCCGCTGCCAGTCTGAGTAGATAATACTGACTTTGATGAACCAGGGGTCTGCTTCATTGTAGGTCAGTTTTATGTGTTCCTGTGTTCACTCATGGGTTTTCCCAACAGACAAAAAAGCACCCCTTTGGGACCATTTTAGGGGGGAAAGCTGAAGCTCTTTTGCCACAGTTAGTCCCAATAAGGTACTGCATGCACAGGAATCAAGGAAACCCAACCTCTGTTCCCTGTAATATGTGAAGTGGAAGGTCTTCCGTGTATCCTGCCAGATATGACCAGTAAGAGGCAACAAAATCAAAAAGAAAGGAAACTTACTTCTCTGTGAACGAGCACAGCAGAAGGCCACGATGGTGGCCATCAGGACCAAGAAGGCCACGCCAGCTCCGACGGCCACGCCTATGATGACTGCCATTGGCACTGACTCTGAAAAAAAACCAAGAAGGCAAATGAAGTGGAGATGGGCTCTGAATACACTACCATTCTCTATCCTTTGTTCCTTTGGTCCCTCCAGCCTGCATAGTTTGTCTGTCAATCATCAGGCACTTCCTACTTCCAACCATTAAGAGAAGAACTCAGCCAATAAAACACATAGACAACTTGGTGGGTGAGACATGGCAGACTCAAATGAATGAGAACTTGTGTCCCCCCCCGCCCCAGAGGAGGCATATGGAGAGGTGTGACTTATGTCACTGACCCCTGGATCTCTAGTGTTCAACAAAATAAATGTAAATGTTGCTGGCAGTGGTTGTGGACGGTAGATTCTGATGGTGTATTTGTTCTGTTAACTTCAGGTCATTTACTTCAAATACTTTGTACTGGACACAGCCAGGGATGGAAAGCAAGATCTGGGTGCAATTCAGCTGCAAAAGCATGCCATGGTCATGCCAGGTAATGGATGTGTCACTCTGGGAACCTCAACTGTTGTTTAAATAGACAAAAAACTAGTTTCCAGTCCTTGTGAAAACCTATGAAGCAATGCCTTGAAGTCCCAGAAACAAAATAGTCAGGATTTAATTACTGGGCAGGGGTTAGAGTCTCAGTAGCCAGCTCTTTCCTCATTTCGCGACTACTAATCTCTATTCTCCTGAGCTTTCAAGCCTTCTAACCAAGCCTTCTCCACCTCTTTCCATTCCCCTCTGATACCTATTGTTTGCCAGGCCCTGCACATTGTTTGAAAACCTGGACACTGGAAGCAGAGTGAATTAAACAAAGGAAGCGAATGCATACTAAAAGGCTGGAAGCGTCTGCCTGGTATATATAATCCACAGGCGCATTACTTAAACATGCAAGTGATGTCATTTTGACATAACTGCTCCTTTCTGTGATTCCTGTTTTTTTCTCAGAGGAACTAATATTCACCAGGAGGAAGATGTGGGAGTAAATGGGGCAGAAGTGGAGTGTAATGCCCCTGGATAGGAGGTGGTTCAGGTGTGAAGCAAGGCTGGGAGAAAATTTTAGGTGAGCAGCCTCCAGCTCAATGGCAGCATGAGTCCGGGAGGCAACGATGGGTGTGGCTTATGTCCTCACATCACTGATGGTGGGACAAACCCAACTGGTGCTGCTAGCAGCTCAGGGGCTTGCCCCAGACTCACCTGCATAAATTAGTTTGCTCTGGAGCTATCCTTCCTGAGCTAAGACAAAAATGTGTGAGCTGAAGGCTAAAAAACTGTGAGCTAGCTCACACTAACTCATTTTAGAGGGAACACTGGCTTCTGGGGTTGTTTGGGCTATTACAACGTTGTTTTGAGTGCTGTAAGTCCCAGCAAGACCCCCTGCATGAATGGTGACTAGAAAAACCTAATAAATAATTAAATAAATTGAAAAGCAGTCCAGGGATGACATCTTCTAAATACAGCACTATTGGAAGAAACCTTACTTGTGTAGGCCAAGTACATGACAGGCATCATATTTAAAAGATCTCTGGTCCTTGCAATTCTCTGTCCTCAGTGTCTAGGCGCCAGTGTGGCCATTGGCTGATGTACAAAGCGCTGCATGCATAGAGACTGATCCTTTTCTTTCTTTCTTTCTTTCTTTCTTTCTTTCTTTCTTTCTTTCTTTCTTTCTTTCTTTCTTTCTTTCTTTCTTTCTTTCTTTCTTTTTCTTTCTTTCTTTCTTTCTTTCTTTCTTTCTTTAAAAAAGACTGCCTTTACAGGTGCTGACCATGGGTGGTGGTATGGCTTCTTCAGGGTGATTGAGAATGGTGTGTTGAAATGCAAATGTACCGTTTAATAAAAAGAGCAAAATGACCCATCAGTGCATGTGGGTCCACTATCTGGAGGGCTCCAAGTGAAAAATGTATTGGTACAGCTGGCATTGAACTCTCGTTCCAGCTCCATCACCAATTGGCTGTCCCCTTCTTCCTTTAAGGGCTCAACTGGCCATAGGACTCCCTTTACTTTTGAAACTGTAAATAGCGATGGCCTCTGATTTGGATTGGTGTTGTGTGATGTGGATTTGGATTGTGTGTAGGGTGTGTGTGTGTGTGAAATATCACAATCACCTTACTTAACACCTGCATACAGACAGCAGGGGAACAAGTGAAATTTCAAGAGCGGCATGATGGAAGGGTTAGCGCACGCAGTCCCGATGCCTCAATCTGTTCACAGGTCTCCTTTCGTGTCTAGCTGAGACATCCCTTACCTATAACAAATGTACAGCCTTCAGAGCCAACATGGAGGTAGTCGTTAAGAGTGGGAGACTCTAACCTGGAGAACTGGGTTTGATTCCCTGCTCCTCCACATGAGGCCTGCTTGGGTGACCTTTGGCCAGCCAAAGTTCTCTCAGAGCTCCCTCAGCCCTTCCTCCCTCACAAGGTGCCTTTAGTGCAGAGAGGAAGGGAAAGGTGGTTGTAAGCTGCTTTGAGACTCCTTAAGGTAGAGAAAAGCAGGGTATAAAAACCTTCTTTTCTTCTTTTTGATACGTGGACCAAGAAGGGAACAAACACAGGCATTTTGCTTTGCTTCTTTACCTTTACATTAAAAGTGTGTCATCTTCTTTCTGCTATATATGACTCCCTCTTCCAAATTTACCTCAGGTTCATATGCACTAAATGGGCAACCCTTCGGCCCAGTTCTCACAAATAGCATATTAGGTGATAAACCTGCCCTCTGAACTGTACCAGTGCTCAGTACTCTTCCACTACAGAAAAATCTATGCATGTAGAAAATAAAAAATCGGGGAAAAGCCAAAGTTAGAAACCAGTACTCAGTTTCCTATAAACAAGAAGGTTATGGGCTATAGATTCCTAATTAATAACCTGGAAAAAAAAACTGCATAGTTGGATTGTGAAGCAGAGCTGATGATTGTTGATGGATACAGATTTTCTGCCAGATGCTCTCCTTTGGAGAAGACTCAAGCGGTAACGCTGTGTGACTCTCGGAGTAGAGAGAAATGACGCTAGTAAGTTCGCTTATTTAGTTTAAGCGCAACAGAATAGTTAGATGCCGAGTTAAAATATTCATTTAATTTGTGTTTAGGGGTTTTTAAATAATAATAGTAATAAATGACTTCGGAGACGGCGGCACTGATTGATGCTGCCGCTCTTTGCATCTCTAATGACTACACCTGGGTGCATAACCTTTTGTTCAGGGGAGAGTCGGCATGAAGAACTGTAGCCAGGAATCACTTCTGCATGATATAGGTGCTTGGAGCTGCAATAAAAATATGGCACACCCCAAACCAGAGTCCCTGTCTGTTAGGAGAGACACCCTACCTGAATGCGAAATGGAAAGGACACCGGGAAAGAGGGAACGTGGGATGGTGGGGGAAAGAGAAAGTGATATTGCATCTCCTGGCTTTGTACTGGCCTGTGAACAGAGCACAAATAGTGAGCAAGAGTCTCCTGATCATCCATGGGACCCGGAATCATGGTGAATGATGGTACAAAGAGCTGGCACCCCTATCCTGTCTGCACAAGTTATGGCAGATGTGCTTAGGTGGACCCAAGAGGAGCTGTTCCTTTCCTAACACTTGTCCTAATGTAACTGAGGAAAATACCAAGGTTTGAGAGAAAGAGAAAAGTCCCCCCCCCCCCCCCCCCAGGTAGTAGCCCTGTTTCTGGCTTTTTGTCAATTATTTTCTACTTTCAGTACTGTAATGCTTCAATAGAAAATTCCTGCTGGCTTAGGCAGGGCTTGGATCAGCCTCACTTAAAAAGGCAGATTCGTACATTATAAACTCATTGTGGTCACCACCTGGAGATTTTTTGATCAGACGTGCACCTGGAGTTTGCTGCTGGTAACTTAATTCTCAGGTCTCTGTGAGCCCAATTGAGATTGGGACCATGGCACGTGGGACGGGGAGAGGCTTCAGCCTGCCTTCCATGCCTTTTTCCTGACTTGAAATGCTGCAGGGAGGTGATGTTTGCCCCAAAGGGAGACCAACAGGTAGCCATCAGTAAAGGTGAGTTCCCCTAACAGTGCAAACAGTGGCTTCTGGAGGACGTTTCAGGTTGGAAAAATGGCGGGGAGGCTGAATTCCTTCATCCTCTTGCACCATGATCTGAATCAGGCCTTTGCATACCTATGGATTAAGTTCCCACTACGGAACTTGCGGTTCTGTTCTGATAGAGGCATATTTGGCTGTCATGAGGACTTTATAACATGTGAACCAGTGCTATTAGAGAAGGAAAATGGGGATACAGTAAACAGGGAGAGCAAGTTGGATTCTTTGGGAGATACTCGTGTCTTTCAGTTTCAGTTTTCAGCAGCTTTTTTCCCATGGCCAGAACAGGGCATATGTTTGGTGAGACCTCCCACCTGAGATCAATGGAGCTATTCTGAAACTCTGCTCTGACTGCAGAAGGTGGGGGGGTGGGGGGAAGTAGTGAGATCTCCAAAAGACTATCAGGATCCCTCTTGGATTTCAGCCCACAGTGTTCTAACAGGATCAGTTCTAAACATCCCCAGAATAGCCTTAAGCATAAGGCCCTAATTTTGAATGCCTGCATGGTTAATCAAGAAACAGAGGTGGGATGTAACTCCAGCACTGCAGCCATTCAAATACAGATGATGGCTTTCTTTTGGGGATTTGCAGTATTCAGTTCTTCAGTCCACTGGCAGGTGCCTCAAATTATCTACCCAGAAGGAGATGATGAGCTCATACAAGGACTTTCCTTGACATGAACGTGGAGGGGTCAGTGGTGACTCCAGGCAAAGAATGGCTCTGTCCAATCCTTTGGTAATTTTTCTCCTACTGTATTGGTCAACAGAAAGTGAAGCAAGGGAGGGTCTGTGTTTCCTCTTGCACAGTTCCCCGCCCCAATTATTGCTTTTATAGATTAGTTCCAGCTGTGGATTATTTCTATTACTCATGGGGATAGGCAGAAGAGTCCCAGTGGGAATTTCTGGAGCCCAGCTGGCATCTGAAGGGCTGGCAGACAGGAATAAGGGGGAAAAAATCCTAGCCCTTTGACTTGTAAATGGAGCCAATTTAATGTGGAACCCTTAAGAGAGGATGAATTATCTCCCAAACACTATAATATGTTGTCGTACTTACTCCTTTCTCTGTGGTCTCTCTGCTCTACTGCAAAGACAACTTTTCAAGATGTTGGGGCACAATACAGCTTCCCCCCCCCCCCCATTTGGCAAGGAAGGAACTGGGTTGGAAGATTTCATTATCTGGGTCTCAGCAAGACGCTCTATGGAGCTCGAGGTTCCACAATGCTGTCAGGCTAATTCCTGGGTTTGACAACTCGAAATCGAGTTTGAAAACTGCTTTCTCTTGCAATTAAAGCTCACTCCTTCTCCAAGCTCCCCTACCCAGCCCCAAGCATGATTAGTTGCTAAAGCAGCACGACAGCAGCTTTTCCTATTAAAATGCCCCCATGCTGCATACTTCTCAATGGGGGGGAGGAGTAGAGGCACAGAGTTTATGGCTCCCATCCCTTGCTTGTCCTTTCCTGCCCACACTGCAGGTGGAGGTGATGGTGAGATGGGAGGCTGTATAATCTACATAGCACCATTCGTGCTTCTGGTGTCAGGCAGAAAAGAATCCCAATTATGTCCGTTTCCTGTACTTTAGTGTTTGGTGCTCATGCTAATCTGACAGTATGGTGCAGATGCCGGTTTTATTATGGCACTAGTCAGCTTTGAAGTGAGAGCTCTGTCCATGGTTTCTTCCAAAGTGTCCCAGCTGTTCTTATGTGAGCATCTGCATTTGGTGGGGTTTAAACTGACCTGGATGGACCAGGTTAGCCTGATCTCACCAGGGTTAAAAAGCAAAGCAGGGTCAGCAATGGTTAGTACATAGACGGGAGACCATCAAGGGTCCAAAGGTTGCTATGCAGAGGCAGACAATGGCAAACCTCGTCTTTTCTTCTCCTGCCTTGCCAACTCTATGGGGTCTCCATAAGTCAGTTGCGACTTGACAGCGAAAAATAAAAAGTGAAAGATGACATTCTTTAGACTCATGGGACTATGGCTCAGCCCATTTGAATGACTGCCAACAGATATGAGGTCTGGAGTTTCTTTAGACTGTCAATCCATCCAGTCCAATATTCTGACTGCAGTGGCTCTCCAAAGGGGTAGAGTTCCTAGCTATGCTACATGAGAGAGTCTTTTAACTTGAACAGATGGTATCTGGGGCCTTCTGTAAGCACAGCAGGAATCCCATCACTGAGCAATGTCCCCCCCCCCTTGTCAAGACCTCTCCCCCGGATACTTTAACCCCCCCCTTCTGAATCTAGATGGTTGTTAGTTTGCTAGATAGTTTGAGATAATATTATTTGCTACATAAATAAATAAAAAATCTGAGCAGTAAGACTTTGCTTGTCAGATATTATTTCTTGCTTGAAAGTGGTTTCCAGATCGATTTGCTGATGGGGGCTTGAAGGGATCCCAACTCATCTTCCTGCTAAACTGTCGATTATATCAGGGAATTCTATGGCTGATCTCTGCATGCTCAAGGCCCCAACATGTTTTCAACCCTGCTCCTCCACCCCCCAGGTCAAATATTGCCCTCATTGACTCCCACCCAGCTCTAGTCATGCACAACCAGAGCACTGAGCACCGCATCACCACCTGCATTAAAAGACACAACTGGATGGTTCACTGGGGGCCAGATGCACATCACGATGAAGATGCAGATCCAGATGTGCAAATCCTAAGCAGAGACATCAGCTTCAGTGAGCAGACCAGGCTTATTTCCATGGAGAGACATTTATTTTATTAAGGGTGACCTGCTATCTCAGGTTTGGCCTTGTGTGAAGCAAGATCACCCTCACAACCCCACAGGCTGTTTTCAGCTTACTTGTGGAGTCTGAGAGTGGAACTACAGGAGCTCTTGACAAATGCATGTCTCCACACCTGCTTTTGCTGAGGTAACATGAATGTGAGGGAAGAAGGCATTTACCAAGGAGGGTCAGTGAGAAAGACCTTAACCTCCCTTCCTAACTCTTCTCAGCAAATAAACTTTTAAGGCTGTACCCCACTCCCAGTCAAATTAATTCCAATTCCAGAGAATTGTGTGTGTATGTGTGTGTGGGGGAGGTATGAATAGATCTCTCCCCTATTTTAGCTTGAATTCTTGTCTCCTCATTCTACTTCACTTGAGAGAACATTATTTGTAAATTAGCATGCTTCTTTTGGGCGGGTTCCCCTCTCCCCTCCTCGTTGACTCGTCTATGACAGAAGCTATCATCAGTGCTGTTAATGATTTTAAAAATTTGGAGAAAATAATAAATAAAAATATCATAGAATCATAGAGTTGGAAGGGGTCCTGCAGGCCACCTAGTCCAACCCCCTGCTCAGTGCAGGATCAGCCTACAGCATCCCTGACAAGTGTCTGTCCAGCCGCTGTTTAAAGACTGTCAGTGAGGGGGAGCTCACCACCTCCCGAGGTAGCTGATCCCACTGTTGCACAGCTCTGACTGTAAAAAATGTTTTTCCAAATATCCTTCCCACCCTTAATGTAAACCCATGATTGGGAGTCCTGTCCTCTACTGACAACAGGAACAGCTCCCTGCCCTCCTCTAAGTGACAGCCCTTCAAATACTTCAAGAGAGCCATCATGTCCCCCCTCAACCTCCCCTTCTCCAGAGTAAGCATTCCCAAGTCCCTCAGCCTTTCCTCATAGGGCTCCTTGGTCTCCAGGCCCCAATCATCCTCGTTGGTCTCCTCTGCACCCGCTGCATTCTGTCCACGTCCTTTTTGAAGTGAGGCCTCCAGCACTGCACCAGGGAATGTATTCCAGGGGTGTATTTCAGGGAAGATTTGAAAGGCAAATGAAGGGTTCAGCGCCATCCTTCCCTGGACTGTTTTTTTTCTTTTATGAACCCTTCCCTGTTTCTCTTATGAATGACCCTGCCCCCACATAAGCATTGTGGGGAAATCCCCACATTTCTTCTCATAATGTAAGAGCCAGTTTGTAGTATTGGTTAGAGTACCGGGCAAAGACTGTGGGAAACCTGGCTTCAAACCCATCTGCAGCCATAAAGATCACTGGGTGACCTTTGGCCAGTCCCACTCTTTCAGCCTAATTTACCTCACAGGGTTGTCGAGAAGAGCAAAGGGAATGCCAGCGACCCTGAAACTCCTTGAAGGAAGGGCAGGAAAAAAAACATGTTGGGTTTGCTAACTAAGATCTCAGCCTCCTGCTCTCTATACCTCTGCCTGCAAAAGTGAATTGGGTGGCTACCAGAGATTTTTTCTCTCTCCAGGAGTGGCATCTCACTTCTGCAATGGCCTTTCTCTTGAGTCTTGCTTGGCCTCTGACCATCCTGTCCTTCAGGTACCCGGCCAAACCACCTCCTTTTTAACCCCAGCTTTGAATTGGAGGGTTCCATCTTCAGAAGCTCTTTTTATGGTCTACTTCTAGCTCGAGGACTATTTTATGAATATCATTCTAGTCTGCTGAGTGTGGTTTTATGCTTGCTCAAGCCTTTAGCTTGGTTTATTAAATGACTTGTTTTAATATTGATTGCTCTGATCTGGATAGCCCAGCGTAGCCTGATCGTGTCAGACCTCAGAAGCTAAGCAGGGTTAGCCCTGGTCAGTATTTGGAAGGGAGACCACCAAGGAATACCAGCATTGCTACACAGAGGCAGGCAATGGCAAACCACCTCTGAATATCTTTTGCCTTGAAAACCTCACGGGGTCGCCATAATCCAGCTGTGACTTAACAGCAAAATAACGCCCCCATGAGCATTCTTATGTTGTTTTCACGATTTTACTGAATGATTTTCACTTTGCAAGCCAGCTTGAGCAGGAAAGGCAGCATACGCATTCTCTCAATCAAATAATTATTCCTTGAGAACCAGTTTATCCTGCCAATATTTTTATGCTACCATGTGTGTCTATATGCCGTGTGGAGAAAGAACAATCTGAGCCAGCCTGTATATGCAGGGACCTTGGAAAACGCAGCTTTGATTACAGAACCGGCTGATGACATCCACTTCAACAGCCCCTGCGCTCACTGGCTTATCTGTACCTTGTCACCTTGTTGTAGAACTGCACAAAGGAATCTGGTGAAGTAAGCAGGAGTCAATTTAAGTCTGCTGATCATTACCCATGGGAGAAACTTGGGCTGCAGTGCAATTGTCAGGTGCAGCTTACGCCTCCTCTGTTAATGAGCTGGGAAGCCTTATATTTGGAGTTAAAATAGGAGGAAAGCAGCTAGCTTTTGTAAGCCTGTGAGTAAAAATCAGCAACATACAACAACGATATACAGTGAGATCGGCTGGCTGGTCTGTATAGTGAACACGTGATGAGGCAGAGTGTGAGGGATGCTGGAGGTGAGTGGTGGAACTGAAAGACAGCTGCCTTTGCTTGCATTGGAGTAGGTAACCCTAGGCCAAGCTTGTGCAGTGGGTAAAAGATCACCACGGAGAGAAAGCTTCCAAGATCCTTTGCAATTACTGTATGTGTTTTTTTCCAAGGGAGGCATGCTGAGCAGGGAGGAAACGACACACTGCTAGCTTGAAGCGCTGGAAGAACGGGAGTGAGATCCAGAGGCAAGTGAGAAGATGTGGATGGGAGGGCTGAGTCCTAGGTGAGAGATGGGGGTGAAAACAGGGGTAACGGGGGGAGGACGGTACGTGGGTGAGTGAGAGTGAGCCACATGAACAGTGAAGCTCCCGTATGGGAAAGCAAGGGCAACGAGATGGAAACACAGCTGCAACAGGCTGACATTCAGGAAAATGGAAAACTTGAGCTAGCCATGAGCCTTGGAAGGTCGCTGACTAAAGGACTTCGCCCCCTCCGCTTCCCTGTGAAGTCCAATCAAACCCTCGCAGGGAAGTTCTCCACATGGGGTGGACAGGGAACGCAATCCACAACAGTCACCTCTAAAGGTGAGGCATTCCCACAGAATCTTGCCGAGACTTCGGGTCTCTTCTTGGAAGAGGACCATCGCAAAGGTATCGCATATAGCATGAGGCTATCCGGGAAGTTTAGTGACTGCTTGATGTCAGACTGAAATCCAGTTCTTCTATCCGAGCATAAATTTGTGTAGACACCAGCATCAAACATTCAGGGATCAGGGTTTAACAAGCACATTGGCTTCCTGAGCAGCTGGAAGATCAAAAAGAGATTTGTGGTCTCCGATTCTATACTTTCTTCTTCCTAAGGCTTAGCTAAGCAGGAAGAGTATGCATTTTAATACCGTTAACCCCTTTATATAGAGGGGTGGGGGAGGAAGGAACCAAAACACTAGTGATTGGAACCCATGGATTCCGAATACCCAGGTTGGTTTTTTCAATAATGCTTCCTCCTTTTGTAAGGTGTCTCTTTACCTCCTCCTGTTACTGCCCCTTTTCATGGTCTAAGCTAGAAGGAAGATGCTTGATAGGGTTTTTTTTTTTTCCAGGAGGACACCATATAACATAGTTTGGGAGGCAGTTCATACAGTCACCTTCACTTATGGTTCCATACCTGCTTCCATACCAGCTCCTGATTTCATTTCCGTACCTGTTTGAAAATAAAGCAAGTGTCTACAGCCTTGCCAAAGCCCAACTGTGCATTTCACTCAGTTATTTTTTCTTTCTCTCTCTCTTTTATACCACATTCCTCTTATTCCCCTCCCCAATCAAATCAAAAGATGCCTGGGAGTTCCCAACCGCCATTTCCTAAAAGGTAAATTGCAGGAGTTACAGGTCTTTGTTTTTTGGGAGCCAAGGAATTTTTAGTTGGAATGCAGCCGTTGGAGGGCAGGAGACAGGCTTCTGGATGTTTCCAGTCAACAGGATTTTGGAAATGCACATGGGCTAGACAGTCGGGGAGAGACGGTGCCAAAAGGCTAGCTTGGAGCTGCACAACTGGGGAAGAATCTTTGTGTCCCAGCATCTTAGTCGAATATGGTGTGAGCCACCTTGGGTCCTCATGGAGAATTGTGGGATAAGATGAATTCCAATAAACAATGTGAAATGAAAGCATGTGTCACAGATCCCCAAGGACTGTACCTTTCCAGATTGTGGGTGGTGGTGGTGGTAGTGGCTATATGCCCATCCCTCTTCCTGAACACAGAAAGCTAGCATGTTAGGGGATAAATTCTAGCTCAGGATTTCCCATGATGTGCTAGCCTTACACATGCAGGGATTTTTCGTTAAAGAAGGGGAACTGGAAAACATGTGATAGCCCAATCTGGAGAGATACAACCTTGCGAAGCGTATACCAGGTACTTTATCACGTACATCTGCTTTTGGCTGCTAGAGCATGAAGATCTCTCTGGTCCCCTATCAGCTGTTGGGAATCCCGCTCTGTCCTCTCTTTCATCCTACTAGCAAAATTCTTTCTCTCCCTTTCTCTTTTTGGTCAAAGCTACCTGCCCGTTAAGGCCCATCTCTTATTGTCAAGCAGTTCATGGCCTCCTTATGAACTGCCCTGAAGAAGAGCCCAACTTAAATGGTCTTTAGCAACACTTCACTGTAGTGGAAAGGCCTGGACACAGCTAATGGCTGGAATGGACTTCCTCAGCACCCCACAACTATCTGCTAAGTCCCACTTCCCTGCTTGTAAGCAGGGGGGTGGGAAAACAAACCACTGGAGCTATTTGCCCTGGATGGAACCCAAGGGCTAATTCTAAGGGGTTCATTTAGTTTCAGTTTAAACTGGAAGGCAGCCTGGTCTATAAATCAGAGCTTAATAAGAACAATCCACCTGGCTGCCCTAGCATTTAAAAGGGAAGGATGGAATTGGAGGTCCTCCAGGAGCAATTCACTCACAACCGCCAAGCCCTCTTCAGAAGGAAAACTTAGTATTATATTGAGGGTTGAGCTATAGGAGAGGGACAGAGTTGGTGAAAATCTTTGCTGAAGTTGGCAAGTGCTTGCTGAGTGTTTCCCCTGGGGATGCGTTATTGCACAAGGGCTGTGAAAAGTGCTTTCTGTGATCCCTGACTGCATAGCTTTATGCATACAATCTGTATAGGACGCACGGTCTTCATGCTGAATGGGTTTCCCCTGCCCTTAACGGGGTATCAGTAAATATCCAAATCTGACAAGCTACATAGCTCCATGATGTCATCTTGTTCAGTGCTCCCTGATTAGCCGGGTCATTTGAGGAGGAACGAAACAAGCTAAAAACAAACTTGGAGAACATTTGGTTCAGCGCTAATGATAATTTCCTCCCAAATTCTGAAATCCCAGGTGTCCCTTCTATGTCTATCCACTCCTCAATCCTGCCCAAGGCAGGTTCAGCCTGTCAGCTTCTTGTTTTCTGTTGGGGGAACTTGGCTTGTAGCTTTGAGTAGCCAGGCTGGCTTCTCACATTCAGAGCCACATCCCATTGTATTGCATGCTTGCAGTGACACAAAGCAATGGGGCGCAAATGATGGTGGCTTGGAATGATCCTGGTCATCTCAGTCTCCATCTGTTAGCACCATGTGGAAAAGGGCTCTCTGTATCCCAAGACTGGCTTCTGTTGAAATCGTTCCTTCAACTTAGAACCATGGTCTGGAGCTATATGCCTGAAGCACAGAACCATCCCAAACATTGGTTATAAGCTGCACTTTGGATATAAATAATGTATTCTGTCAAAGGACAAATGGATTAATGAATCTGTGTGGTTGGAGGTGCAAGGTTGGGTGGGACGTAATTTAATGGGGATTTACACCCAGCTGAAATCACCTTCTAGAGCAAAAGAGAATGCAGGTTTTTTCCTCTTCCATGGTACTCCATGGTGGGGGAAGTGGGGGGGGGGGGGGGGAAGAAGGGTAAGGAAAGACCTTCCTGATAACAAGATAGCAATGAGCAGTGAAAAGCTGGCAATGCTTTCTGGGCACTTTTCATTTCCTCTCTTCAGCCGCAAAGGATGACTGGAAATGGAACAGCTCTGATTAATTTGAATTGGTTGTCTGGCTGCCAATAAGGTTAGACTATCTTGAGGCCCCAAGCCAAAATGTGTCCATCTTGGACCACAAGCTGGCTGCTTCCCACACAGCCCAAGCAATTTCTTTGGGGTCAAAGGAAGGGCAGTTGTTTGCAAAGAGGAATGTCCGTTTTTAGTGTTGTACTTTGAACAGTAGAATTTTAGGCCAAGCCCTTTATTCTATGTGGTGGAGAATGCATATTTCATCTGATGCTGGTTCATATTCAAAGATCTGGAACTATATCTGTGGTGGAATGGAGAGCCAGCAGGAAAAAAGCTTGAATCGCAGTAACTGATCAACGCTACTTATGTTTTTCACATCATCAAATGGCGTGGAGGCATCACAGAAGGCTTCTCGTTTAATTGTTCTTTACTGAGAGATCTCATTGCATGACTGGTACATCTCAGTCTTGAACCCCTCCCTATATTCTTTCTAAGGGCCCTTTATGACAACAGCTTAGTCATGTAGGAACTTGTGCTGCATGTGCCCTCCACACACAGCTCAGGAAACATCTGGAGCTCAAGGTTCAACAGGAGGATCGCTTGTGGCTCCTTGTAAACCTTGTGAGTTTAAGCCTTTCAAATATACTGATATTGCATCTTATTTAATCCTCTATATGTCTCCTTGTTCTATCACTGCCAACTTAACAAGCAGCGGTGTGCTGCCATTTCTCCCACAAACCCCCAAAGCCATGACAGCAATTCCCACCTTGTTCTTTCAAACGTATGATCTCCGTATCTGAACCAAAACTGTTCCAGGCAGTGCAGTTGTAAATGGTCTGGAAGTCGGCCCGCACAATGTTGCTGATGGTCAATGTGGAGATCACACCTTCATCCGTGCTGACGGTCTCCACCGTGTATCGCCCTGAAGTACCTGACTCCAGGACGTTCTCCTTCCAGGACCAGGCCTACATATTGAGCAAGGTGGGGTTACTATTGTACTACATTTGTCTAGTAATTTGCAAACAAGTTTTCGTCTTCTACAGAAAATAATATAATGGCATTTGTATGGCGATTATGTGTGTTAAAAGATTGTCACATATATTCCCTTCTTGTAGTCTTACAATAAAGGAAGGCAAGGGACCCCCAACCTTGTTGAGTCACAGCACTTTTGAAATTTTGAAAAAAGGGTAGTGGTCACCACAACAAAATGGCCACCATGGAAAGTGGGATCAATGACAAAATGGCTGCCGTGAGATGCAATTACAAAATGCTGGTAAGTTCCAAGTTGAGTGTCATCCTATGATGGAGAGAGCTGTTTCTGAGTGGGTGATTGTGAGTCCAAGGTGATGCCTTCTATGGGGTCTTCAGAAGCACCTCCTGCTTTAACATGGTGGAGGAATGCCAAGACTGCTCTGGGAAAGAGGTGTTTCAGAGAAGGAGCAAGTGGGTGCCATTTAATATACTGGAGGGCATCATGATGCTAATGGGTGCCCTGTTGGAGAGCACAAAGGCATGTCAGTATTATCATCACCCCATTGCTGATGGAGGTGAGAGAGTGAATGACTGAAAGAAAGAGTACTGTATGGCCCATCGGTGGCCATCTAATTAATTCATAGCAGAGGCAAGATTTTACCTTAATTTGTAGCTCACTTGGCCACTATTTCTCTCTTTATAGAAGACAATCATCGTATTAACATCAGATATCTACCTTGTATTATTCCTAACACTTCGGAGGTCCAATATACACAATTTTTACATTTACCAAGCACAGACTAGAATCTAGTGTTGGTGATCTAAACGTGGGATAAGCCTCGGGAAGGCTGGGTTCAACTCCCTGCTTCACCCTGAATCTCACAAGGCTGCAGCTCTAGACCTGCCCTGTGGATAAAAATGGAGGAAAGGAGAACCACATGTGCTGCCCTGAACTCCTTGGAGGAAGGGTGGTATAGAAGTGTGATGGAGAACTACATCACCTGAACATAAGAACATAAGAGAAGCCAGTGTTGGATCAGGCCAGTGGCCAATCCAGTCCAACGCTCTGTCACACAGTGGACAAAAACACCAGGTGCCCTCAGGAGGTCCATCAGTGGGGGCAGGACACTAGATGCCTTCCCACTGTTGCCCCCCCCCCCCCAAGCACCAAGAATACAGACCATCACTTGCCCCAGACTGAGAGTTCCTATCTATACTTCGTGGCTAATAGCCACTGATGGACCTCTGCTCCGTATGTTTATCTAATTCCCTCTTGAAGCCGCCCATGCTTGTAGCTGCCACCACCTCCTGTGGCAGTGAAGGCCATGTTAGCCAGGACATATTTCTACTGGTCTGGAAATACTATGATTGTACTGCAAAGCTACCATGCCAGAGGTGGTTCTTTGACAGTTTCACAGCATCCTTCAGTGCCTCATCTTTCCTTTTGGCTCCCCTCTAACAGTGTCTTGCATTGGTTTAATTAGTAAGTGCAAAAAAGCCGAAGGGTGGCCGAATGGCCAGGAGTGAGGTTACTGCGACGATGAGCTTCTTCTGCATTTCAGGGGTAACCTATAGCAACCTTCTTAGCTCCATGGGAGGTACTCTGTTATGAGTGTTCTGAGCTTTCTGAGATAGCCCACAAGAGTAACATTCGTTTTCCAAACAAGAAAACTACTCAGCAAAGGAAAGCGCATTGCCAACCAACAGAGGCTGACTACGGGTGACACTGCAGCTTCAGTGCACCTCCAATGGAGAAATCTGTTTATGTGCCATTCTTCGCAATGAATGGCTCCATGAAGCACTCATATATTTATGTTAGCATTTGCAAGAATGTCTCACAAAGAAGTCTGTGAATGGTTTCCTAAGAGATAAGACTGTCCCATACAACCTTTGCCTTGCTATTCCAGTAAACCCAGGTTCTGAAGCTACACCCTGTGGAGGTGGCAACAGCTACCATGGCTGTCTTTGCATTCCAGCTGTATTACAGAGGACATCAAGAGAGTCTACTCACAATTCGGTCGGGTGGAGGAGTGCTGCGGATAAAACATTTGATCTGGCCCTTTTCCCCATGAAGAGCATGCTGAGTCTGTGTGCTGGAGATTATCGGTGGCCCTGTGAAGACAGAACAGAGAAAATGATGGAGTGAAAGCATGCTGGATTCCCCCCCCCAATGCCTGCTGAATACAGGTTGGAGCCCACAATCCCACACATACAGCGTGCAATGCAGATAGCACAGTGGAATTCCTTCCACGGACATGTCAGATGAGACAGATCTTGACTTATACAACTGTGGATGTAAGGGGACTGCTTAAGTTGCTGGTGCACCGGAAGCCTTTTTTTTTTTTTTGCTGTGTTGTGGCTCAATAACAAAATGAGGGAATGTGTGCAGTTCCTTAGGAGGAGGGGCCAGGGACCGTGCTTATTGATTTGGCTACCAGCAACGAGAGAAAGCATTGAGGTTTAGGGCAGGGCTTGGATGCAGAGAATGCAAAAGAACACGGAGACAGAAATTCTAGAATAAACCCGTGCCCTCTGGTTTTGTTTGATTTGCAGATCACTCTGCTGCTGTCTCATTTGCCTGCTGAGCACAATATGGTGGGAGGACCCAGCCAGGATTGCACACTGTGAAGCTGAACGCATGAAGCGGCCTTATACTAATACTGATGTTTGTCTATCAAGTTCAGTGTGTTGTATACTCTAATAGGAAAGGGTTCCCCAGGGTCTCAAGCAGAGGCCTTTCATATCACTTGATCATTTGAACTCGAGGTGTTGGGGACGGAACCTGGGACCTTCTGCATGCAGAGCAGATGCTCTGCCCCTGAGCCACATCCTCTTCCTGAAATCTGTCCACCGTCTCAGGGCCCTCCCTGGAGGCTTTGGTTATCTTGCGCCTGTGCTCTTCCACTGTACCACATCTGTCATAAGTGCACTAATGTACACCATTGATATTGTACCTTTGAATGTAATGAGCATCGATCCCTTATCTTGTACAAACTAGTGGATTTCCCTGAAGAGCCCCATTATGCAGGCGCTAGCAGTGGTGTGTGCACAAGATATCAGCGAAGTGATACCAAGTTGCCCCGAGTCTCAGGAGAGCAGAGTCACTTTTGACATTACCGCAGACTTCTCATAAGCAGGGAACCATTGCGTCAGAACAAACCAAATCCCATCTCCATTGCCACAAAAGCAGGACTTTGCCACCATCTCAATAATTAAGGGTCAATTTCTTCTACTATTGTGGAATAATGGATGGGATCCTAGGGGCAGAGACTGAACCAAACTACATGTCTCCGTACTTTGGCTGCCATTAAAAGACAGCACATCCAGGAAGCCTCTTCTTTGCCCCTGGGGACTGCCATTTGGGAATTCTGCCTCAGGCACTGAAAACACCTTGGCATGGGCCCCGTAAGAATCTCCCATTCTTTCCTTGAAAGTTGTTTAAAGGATGGAATTGACTCTTGTCACAAGAGGACCTGAGAGTGACCAGCAGAGGGCACTCTTGCACAATGCAAGAGGCTTCTTCCGCCTATGTGTGACCCCCCCTCCCCAAAATACAATTCTGCCTGGGAAGACTTGCAGATTGTCAGGTTCTTCTGAGAGAACCGTGAGCCTTTTCCTCAGCTTCGTGCCATAAGATTTCTGTACAGCAACTGATAAAGGCCAGGCAGGAAGGCTGATGCGTCTATGGTTAATTAACCTTACCGAAGCCTCAGGGCTGCTTCTGTCCTCAGTGCTGGAGATGTGACCAGAGATGGCCACAGCCCAGCATTTTTGTACAGGCCAGACAGTTTTCTGAGAAACTAGCAAAATTCGTCTGCACTTGCCTTGGCAGAATATCTCTGGCCTAGTGCATACTTTTTGGCCAAGCGCTGTGGAAATGCACACTGTTCACAAAGGCTTTCATAGAACTTCAACAAAGCTAGAATGCCGTTGTGAACTGGCACAAACCGGGAAAATGCAGTTCGGTTTGTGATTCGTGGTGTGCCTGATTCACAACCACGAACCATCACGAACTTTTAGCCACCAAATGAACTGGTTTGGTTCATGAGGTTCATGACACAGTAGACCAGCCCCCAGTGTGCTACAGCCACTAAAATTGCAGGGTACTTCTGGGTGACTTATTGAGGATTGGATTTACGGGGTCCAAGTTACAGCCCACCAAAGGAGGTGCCCCCCAGGGAACTGCTTTCTGAAGAAATGACAGGTGGTCATTTTGACAGGCACAGGTTCAGGCGGTTCAGAAGTGTATAGAACAGATTCTGTGCAAATTGGAGACACCCCTGGATGCTCCTCTACAGGCCCTCCAACTTCCCCCTTGCTTTGAAGTTTGGCAAACATTTAGATTGAGCACAGATAGTCTGTCTGGAAATGTAGCCATTCATGAACTGCTACAAACTGCTATGAACAGTTTGAACATTTATGGAAAGTTTTTGACAGTTGACCTGCCACAAACTTCATTTCATAAACCATGAACCAGACAAAATTTATCATGAACTACCAGTTCGTGTCCATCCCTAACTGTGAAAACTGTGGTTTATGAAACCATCCAATCCCCAAGGAAAGCAGAATTCAGTCTTGCCCTTACCAGGGATGGACTGACTCTTTAGTTTACCAAGATGGTTCCTTATGGGCTGCTGCCCTTAAGGAAAGCAACAAGCAGCAAACTGAGTCATGGTGAACCTACTCCTGTAGGGGAGGGGCCGTGGCTCAGTGGTAGAGCATCTGGTTGGCATGCAGAAGGTCCCAGGTTCAATCCCCAGTGTCTCCAGGTAAAAGACCTGGCACTGGTGATGTGAAAGACCTCTGCCCAAGATCCAAGACAGCAGATACCAGTCTAAGCAGACAATGCTGACTTTGACAAGGGTCTGATACAGTAAAATGCAGCTTTATGTGTTCATGTGTTGCTGTGGTTGCCACAGCCTGGGTTTGAGTCAAGTGGCCATGACTCAGTGGAACAGCCTCTGCTTGGCATGCAAAAGGTTCCAGGTTCAATCCCCAGCATCACCATTTAAATGGACCAGGCAGTAGGTGATGTGAAAGACCTCTGCTTGAAAACCTGGAGAGCTGCTGCCAGACTGGGTAAATACTGACCTTGATGGACTAATGGTCTGATTCAGTGTAAGACAGCTTTATGTGTTTTAATGTCCCCGTTTGCTCCAGGCCTCGTGTATGTTCCTAACATATCTGAATCTTCTGAGTATGAAGGCAGAACAATGGTTAGATGCCTACCATCTATGAATTGCCATTTGAAGCTAGGATCTTCTATGAGCAATGCAGGTGCTTTGTCCTCCTATATCCCGCATCCTTGCTCTCCTTTATCTCTGGTGTACAAAGCCAGCAACCAAGTCCATCTGTTAGGTAGTTCGGGGGTCTGAGGAAGCTCCATCATGGAGATGTAGAGGAACTGATGCCAGGGGGCTCAATGAGGGTCAGAATACAGCCACTGGCTAGACTTCAGTGCTATAAAAGCTGTCCAATTTTATGTTTCTAGCAAAATCTAGCTACAGAGTTTTCAGACATAGCTGGCACACTGGTGGGAGAAACTGGTGGGGCAAGAGGATAAGAAGAAGAGAAGAGACTGGATTTATACCCCACCCTTCACTCACTTGGAGTCTCAGAGCGGCTTACATACTCCTTTCCCTTCCCCTCCCCACAACAGACACCCTGTGAGGTAGGTGGGGCTGAGAGAGCTCTGACAGAAACCGCACTTTTTCAAGAACAGCTGTGCCAGAATTATGGCTTGCCCAAGGTCATCCAGCAAGTGCAAGTGGAGGAGTGCGGAATCAAACCCAGTTCTCCCAGATTAGAGTAGTCGAAAGCACTTAGTAGTCAAAAGCACTTAACCACTACAGCAGACTGGCTTTCTTCAGTTTTTCAGTGTCACACAGCCATGCAACATCACTCCTGGTGTAGAAACAGAACAGACAACACCACTGTGTTGTACTAATGTGTTGATGTCATGTCTGGCAGGGTGCCCTGTATCACTAAACCATCCCCCTTTTCCCCCTCTGGCCTGTTGAGAAGTGGCAGTGGAGAATGGGGGCTATAGCAGGAGACTCCCTTCCCTGGAAATACCAGATATATCGATTGCAAGCAGCACACTGCTGTCTGTATGTTTTAAAACTGTTCCATTAGAAAGCTCCATGCGCACAGAAGAACAACAACATACCAGGCAGAAGGTTAAGATGAACTGTTCTCCCTTTCTATGTGCAAGAATGGTTATGGGGATGGAAGTAGTCAAAAGCATGCTGGCCTCCACCAGCAGTCTGAAAGGGTACAGGGCAGGAAACCTGTTAGCTGCTGTTAGGGTTGCCAGCTCCAGGATGGGAAATTCCTGGAGATTTGGGGGCAGAGCCTGGAGAGGGGAGGAAGCTCGGTAGTCTAGGGATAAGTTATAATTCTGGAGAACTACAGGCCATACTTGGAGGCAGGCAATCCTAGTTGCTTCTCAGCACATACACAAAGGCACAGAAAGAGGGTCAGCATAATTAACTTTTGCTCAGCAACCTTGACTTCAGTGTTTGAGCATGCCTCTTTGAGCATTAAACCTTCTAAGCACACTGCGCATGGGTCCCACAGCTTCTCCCAGCCCATGAGCAAATTTGCAGAGAACTGTCTCTGAAGGACAGGGAAGGAAATTGTTTCAGGGGAACAGCAAAATAGCTGGGAATGTAATTGCTGTTTATTAGCCCCTTCATTAAAATAGATTTGCATTTCTATGTGCTACTGTGAGCAAGGAAGGAAAACAATGCACAGCCAGCCCACATGGCAGGCGTGTTGCATTCACAATAGCAAAGGCAATTTGTGTGCTGGCACAGGGAATGAAGCAAAGCGGGCGGACTGTGTAGTGTCCCGTCCCCCCCCCCCCCCCCCCGGCAACTTAAATTTCTCCACAATTGTCTCGTGCTAAGCTGAGTGGGTAACAGAGCTGGCTCATGGCCTAGTTCAGTGTGCCTGACATATGTGAAGGAGGGCAGTTTCCCAAGGGGGGATTTCTGAAGCAAACATTTGAGTCACACTTAGTTTGTGATAAAGGCACTGGCCTTCATGTGAGGATGCAGGAAGAGGCGGGAGAGGGGGCAAAGAGGGACACATCCTCGGGCGGGGAAGGAACAATTTCTAAAAAGAAAAGTGCTGGCTTTCAATTCCTGCCTTCTAGGGCTGGAACTAGTCAGGGCTTTTGTGCTGCACACACTGGACTTGACTGCTTCCCTTTCAACTGTGGTTTCACAGATACGAGGTTGAAGCACCAGCAATAGAAGCTGCTGTGACCAGATTTCAACATAAGCTCCAATCCCTGTCCAAAACCAGGGAGAGATTAAACAAGTTGCTGCTGGTTTCGGCGACTCTTGCTCTTCATCTGCATCTTCCCCTCTGGATTTTGACCACAGAAAACGTAATGTCTAATCTTAAAGATTCGGGCCATCCTGTAGCCAGATTCAGGGGGAAAGGAGCACCCCCGCATGCTTTTAAAAATACACAAAAGGCTAGTCAGTAGAATAGAATGTGTTCCCCTTTCAGTGCACAACTTTGGACCTGTATGAGATCCACAAGGCTCAGCAATATTGTTGTACTTGTTGATAGTTGCCTACCAGTCACCAAAACGGCAAATGAGAGTTCAGTGGGCATTAATTTCTTAAAGCTACAGGTGTTGGTTTCATACTTTGGGGGAGTTTTAATCCCCCAATGTACTTTTAAAAAAAGATTTCATATTTTCTGTGAATTTAGGACTTTTTTCAGGTTTGTAAAGAAATTTCCCCCATCTTTCCCTTGTTTCATTTTGTGGGTCTATTTATCCACACTTTTGGGCTTGGTTCAGAATTAAATATATGACAAGCAGGTGGAATCCACAAGGACTCTTGGGGGACATCTCATTTCTCTCTCCCCTACTACTTCCTCTTTTTCTTTCTTGAAAACCCCCACAACCTGTCCTCTTTTCCTGCTTCTTTCTCTCCTTCCATCCACCAGCCAACCTACCTTTACGTGTACGCCTACCTCACCTTCGGTTTTCCACCTCCTCTACCACTGGTAGCCTCTCCCTGGGAAAAATCTGACCGAATTGTGCAATGCTAGCTGCTGGGCTGGTTGATTCTCCTTACTGATTGTTCTAATGGTTGTGTAAAATGGAGGAAGTTACACTTATGGGTGAGGTGGGTAACATATGAAGCTTATTTATACAGAACCAGACCATTGGTCCATGTAGGCCAGCACTGCCTACTCTGACGGGCAACAGGTCTCCAGAGTTTCAGGCAGGGCCTTCCCAATCTTGCTACCTGTAATCTTTTCACTGAAGAGGCTAAGGATAGAATTTGCGACCTTATCCATGCAAAGAAGGTGCTGTATTTCAGAACCTTTGGGCTATGTGGAGATGCTGCAAGCTAAAGGTTTGACTTAATGCACCACAATCCCCAAACTCCAGTAGTCAATCCTCTGCATAGATATAAAGCAGTAATAACCAAAATCTTGCATTCTCCTTCAGTTAACCTTGGATGAGCCCCGGAACTCATTTTAACCTCTGCTTTTTTTACACATCCTGAGGAAGAATCAGAGGAAAAGAAATTCAGAGGGACTTGGTGACTTCTGGATGGATCTGCCTTTCTGTCTAGTGCATCTTTAGCCTTCCAAGGAGTTGCAGGATGGGTTGCCAATGGCTGTGGGGCGCTTCTCAGATGTTGTTGTCTGATTGTGCCCTTTAAATCCGCCCAGCATTCGTGCCTATGTTGGGTCTAATTGTGCGTATGATCGCAGCCTCAGAGTGGCTTACAATCCCTTTCCCTCCCCACAACAGACACCCTGGGAGGTAGGTGGGGCTGAGAGTGATCTTTTGAGAACTGCTCTTTCCAGAACAGCTCTGAGAGAACTGTGACTGACCCAAGGTCACACTAGCAGCTGCATGTGGAGGAGTGGGGAATCAAACCCGGTTCTCCCAGAATAGAGTCCATGCTCCTAACCACTACACCAAACTGGCTGAGGCTGAGAGAGAGAGTTCCATAGATCACCCAGCAAGCTTCCTGGCAGCAGTGGGCGGGCGGGGGGTTTCAAACACCACCTCCCAACCCCTACATCACACTGGCTTATCTCTCTTTCATTACAGGATCATGCAAACATTGTTATCTATAATGGATGGAGCTCATACACCAAAACCGTGGTAGGTGTTAGATGAGTTGGTGAAAACTGGCTCAGCCATGAAGAAGGCAGGCATTTGCCCCCTTTCCCCAACTCCTTCCTAAGAAAGATTTTGAACAGCATAAAAACAAGTGGCTCGAAGATGATTACATAGTTCTAGGAGTTTGGTGTCTGAAGCTTATCACCATGATAACAGGATATGCCTAAATAGCGATTCTTGAGAAAATGAACAGGCCCGGAAATAACAGTGTGAAGTAACAGACTTTTCTGCAGTTTGGGGAACGGCAGTCTGATTCCCCTACAGGCAGCGGCTTGCCTGCGAAGGCTGCCAATCTCCCCGCTTGGCATTTGGTGCCGAGCGTTAGACAATCTACAGGCAGCTAAAGTCTTTAGACGGTGTTGCTATGGATATAAATGGTGGCACTATCGGTCTCGCAGTTATTTTTAGAGCCTCGGTGCCAATTTATTTGTGCAGCCCCAGAGGCTCTGACAAAAGGAAAGGCAGTTTTCTGACTTCAGGGCCTTTCTGGAATCAAAGGGAGGCTGGAAACTTCCCAGGGGCCGGCACCTGAGCGAATCACGTCCTTTCTTCTGAAGCCACCGCTAGTACCTTGGGGAGGATATTTTGGTCACACGGTTGCTTTCAGACTGTCAACATCGGTCTGCGATCATTTCAGCAGAGGGTTGGTTCTTTAGTGTGTTTCAGGTCACATATATTAACTTGTTCGCCTACCTGAAGGGTGGCTGATTGCAAATGCCTTCTTTTTGGCGATGATCCACCATCATCTACCATTTTGAGTATTAGTTGGCAAGCAAATTCTGTCTAACGAGGTCCTTTGGTCACAGTCATCCTTTAGCACTGGCACTTTACATGCACCGCCTTGCCCAGCTAGTGCAGAGTTTTGGGCTAGGTTGTCATCAATATGCTGATGACACCCGGCTATTCCTGTTGATGGGCGGTTGGCCAGACGCCACTCCCATGAATTTAGCCAAGGGTTTGGAGGCCGTGAACGGATGGTTAAAACAGAGCCAGCTGAAACTGAATCTGGGGAAGATGGAGGTTCTCTGGCTGGGTGGGGGTGAGCCATGGTTGGGTTCTCAGCTTCTGACTCTTGATGGTATGTCTTTGTCACTGGCTCCAACTGTCAAGCATCTGGGCGTGATCCTGGACTCCACTCTGTCTATGGAGACTCAGGTCATGAGAGTGGCCAAGCTGGCATTTCTCCAACTGCGCCAGGCCAGGCAGCTGGCTCCCTACCTGTCTTGCCTTGACGTAGCCACAGTAATCCACACAACAGTCACCTCCAGGATCAATGACTGTAATTTGCTGTATGCAGGCCTATCTTTGCACCTGACGTGGAAGCTCCAACTGATTTAGAATGTGGCTACGTGAGTCACAGGGACCCCTCAGATGGCACAATATTCAACCTGTGCTGCACAAGCTGTGCTGGCTCCCAGTGAAATACCAGATCTAGTTCAAGGTTTTGGTGTTGACCTTCAGGGCCCTTAGCAGTCAGGGACCCACATACCTTCAGGACTGCCTCCCTCACTATGTCCCTGGAAGAGCATTACAGTCTAGCAATAAGAATCTGCTCGTGGTCCCTGGCCCAAGAGAGGTCTGACTGTTCTTAACTAGGGCCAGGGCCTTTTCAGCCTTGGTCTCTGCCTGGTAGAACTGTCTGCCACAAAATATCTGGGCCCTATGGGATTCATTACCTTTCCATAGGGCCTGCAAGGCAGAGATGCTCCGCCAGGCCTTCGGTTGAGGAGAGCGATGGTTGGCACTCTCATACCGTCCTGCTCAGCCCTTCACCCAGGAGGCTGGTGGGAACAGAAATTTTTTGCTATCTCAGATAATGAAATTGTACTGTTTGAAATATATTGTTTTTAGTAAGTTTTAATGTTATTTAATGGAGTATTATTATGTTGTTTTTTATGTAAGCCACCCTGAGCCCCGCTTGCAGGGAAGGGTGGCCTAACAAGTTGAATTTAATAAATAAATAATTTCCAAAGCTTTATCATGGTGCCATCAGATTGCAGCTGACTTATGGAGACCCTGTAGGGTTCCTGAGGCAAGAGATGAACAGAAGTGGTTTGCCATTGCCTGCCTCTGCATAATGACTCTGGACTTCCTTGGTGGCCTCCCATCCAAGTGCTAATCAGGGCTGACCCTGCTTAGCTTCCATGATCTGATGAGACCAGGATACCCTGGGATATCCAGGTCAGGGCAAAACCTAATCACCTTTTCAATACGTAGTAATTATCCCAGTCCTGTGTCACAAGTTGTCCACACTGATAGCAACAGAGGTAATCTGTCTAGTTTGTGACTTCATCTGTCTAGCTCAGATATTCTATTAGAAGCTCTCTTTCCAGTCCTCCAACAAAACAAAAGAAAATGAACAGATCTGCCATGATTATTACCCGTAAAAAACCAAGCCCAATATTTTTATACCATTTGTAAAATTCACCAATGGACATAAAACCTCCTAGTGGAGAACTATTACAATGTCATCGCCAAATTAATAGACTGTCTTCTCAGTAGATAAATAGATGACACAGTTTAAATGTGATAACAAAACCTTGCTGTGATGTGGGTGTCCCCTCACCCAGATATTTTGCTAGTTTTTTCTATTTCAGGTTGAGCATCCCATACACTCATAATGATTTGTAATTTTAAAAGAGCTTTGAGTGTATTTGTGTCATAAGAAGAGCCCTGCCGGATGAGACCAATAGTCCATCTAGTCCAGCATCCTGTCTCACACAGTGGCCAAACAGTTCCTCTGGAGGGCTAACAACAGGGCAGAGAGGTCGAGGCCTTCCCCTGATGTTGCCTCCATCATCCCACATGTTGGCAGTTGTTACTGAGCATCTTCAGAACCTGCTGGAGCTGGTGGTGGCAGTAGAACTTTTTGGAGTTTCAATTTTGGAGGCTGTGAAAATTAGATCTCCCATCCAAAGTGAGAGTCAGAAATTCCAGGGAAGATTAGGAAGAGTTATTTACAGGACCAATGGGCTTTGAAGAGCCATTCCTGTAGTAGGTTACTCCAGTTGGAAGGGTGTGTGTTTGTGCATGCATGTGTGCATTTTGAAAGTCCACAGAACACTCACAAATGGTTGTCAAGAATTTTTGAGTACTCAACAAATGTGAGCACTTTCAGGTTGGGAACGCAGATATTCACTCATTGCTAACTGAAACTCTCTTGGCAACCCTTAACATTCTTCAGATATTTCACCTCAGGAAGCACCCTAAATTACTACAAAGAAAATCTAGTGATCATCTGTGTACTCACAGTATTCCTTGATACATTTTGCTAGTTTTAGCAAAACTCTTCCCTCAGAATGCCCTCCCCCCAAGTCAAATTTGGTGGCCTTTCTAAACATTCTAACCTGCAGTATCCATGAAGTTATTTCAAAATTAATACAGACTAGCGACGTGGGGCAAAGATAGCCAAGGGGCTGAATCTGTTTCTGATTTTACTGTCATCAAGTCCTGTAGATACCAACTGCATTCAGACATCATCAGTCAACCTCTGGGAGGAGAACAAGGCATGGATCCTTCTTGATCCTCCCACAGTCTCCCACACTCTCTCACTGTTAACTGTCAACTCCCAACTGACACTGTCAACTGAAGAATTCCATTTGAATCCCTTGTCACTCAAGGTTCTCAGACTGGGTTACAGCATTAACCATTTACTGTCCGACACAACTGGTTAAAGAGATTCTCAACCATGACCACGTTCAGGGCTCATTTCGTAGCAGGAGCTTTTTTGCATATTAGGCCACACACCCCTAGTGTAGCCAATCCTCCAAGAGCTTACAGAGCTCTTCTTACCAGTGCTACTGTAAGCTCTTGGAGGATTGGCTACATCAGGAGTGTGTGGCCTAATATGCAAAGGAGCTCCTGCTACGAAATGAGCCCTGACCACATTAAAAAAGAAACTTTGCTTTTAGTCCGTTCCTGAATGTTCGGTTTATTGTGGGGGTGTTCTTTTTGCTAAGGGAAGAGGGTCCCTAGTTCTAAGCTGTGAGGCTCATCCATTAGGACCAAACATTTTCCTTATATGACAAAACCTGGCTGGGGGACATGAGAAATCAACCTGCCTGGGTGGAAACAAAACATATCTCAGCATCTTATAAGTAAAACCCTTTTCTATTCTGGCTTCAGCTAGTCCCGATAAGAGGTACTTGCCCTCAGACAGGATGTGCAGAGGCGATCTTATCACACAACAGGCCCTCTCCAATGTAATAATAAGGATAAATGACTGATTGCCTGGAACGAGAAATACAGCACAAACCAATTTGTGGCAGGTAATCTCGTCAGGCTGGCCCTCTATCTGGAATCCTTCTCTTCCAGTTTTTATCCCAGATGCCAGACAATGGGGTTAACAAAAGGAACCATGATTGCACTGCAAAGCAAACTTTGTTAGTTTCTGGAGGCTGAGCCCACCAGAATCCAGCCATCGCCATTGTGCTTGAGAAAATAAAAGCTACCTGTGAAAGTCCGAGCCAAACCGCGACCCTAATGAAAACCAAAGCCTATCTTAGTCTCCAGCAGGCTGGAAGGTGAAGGTGGTACAGCATTCCTGAGGATCCTCTTTCTGCAACACTCTCATTAACCGGGCCATGGCTGTAGGTAGCACAAGCAACTCCAATTAGGGCTGCCAAATCCCCTGGAGGGGTGTGGGGGTTTGCTCACTCTAGGGGCCCCCAATTCGCCAGCCTGGATCTGGCCAGTGAGGGGAATCCTGCCCCCAAAGTGCCTGGATAGGGCCAGTGTGCCCTGCACGATGATGTCACCTCACAGTGCTGGGTATGTTGCTGGGGGATGCTCTAGCATTCTGCCTGAAAACTCTATGGTATGCTAGAGCATCCCCCTGGTGACGTGCCTAGTGCAATGATGTCACTTCCGGAATGGGAGCTTCTCCCCCCCACCAGAAAAGAGGCAGGGACCTGGCAACCCTAACTCCTATAGTCTTTCTTTTGTTGAGAATTTTGTTCATATTAAGTGGCATAAGAGAAAAAATGTACTAGAACCCTTGCTTCACAACATCTTGCCAATGCTATCCATGAAATATCTTTTCTATCTGGAGGTCCACAGTCCAGCACCCTTTTTTAGAGCAAGACACTTCTTAGACAGCAACACTCTACTTTTCAAATTCCCAAGCGAGATCCAGTGTGGTGTAGTGGTAAGATTGTCAGACTAGTATCCAGGAGACCCAGGTTCAAGTCCCAGCTCTGCCATGGAAGCTTGCTGGATGATCTTGAGCTAGTCACATGTTTCAGTCTAACCTACCTGACAGAGTTATCGGGTAAAATAAAATGGAGAGCAGTAGAAAGATGTAGCCCTGACAGATCTCAGAAGGTCGGCCCTGGTTGGTACTTGGACGGGAGACCACCATGATCAAGGTCACTGTACAGAGGAAGGCAATGGCAAACCACTTCTGTTCATCTCTTGCCTTGAAAACCCTAAGTTGGCTGTGACAGCACTTTACACACACAGAACAATTTAAGTTGATTTGGGTTTAGACTGGGGAGAGAAACAGGGTATAAATAAATGAGGTAAAATACAAGGGGCCAACCAGGGCCCCCTTTCCAGCAAGGAGGTAGGACAAAAACACTTTAAATAAATAAGACTGCAATCTTATTTAACTATATTTACTAGGGAGTAAGCTCCAATAAGCTCAGTGAGGCTTCCTTCTGAGTAAATCTGCTTAGGCTTGCCCAATATATATTCTTACATCTTCTAACACCTGTCTTGTCTTATCTGTATCCATGATCAATTTCTGATTTCTTCCATTATCTTCTCCTCTACTGAAGGCTGAAGGTATGCATTTCATGGGTGGGGATTATTTCAGTTTTGTACAGCACCTTGCACACAAATGGCGATGGAGATTTACAGAACTATTTAACAGCAGGCACTTGCTATACAGTATACAATGATCACGCTGGAGAAAAGTGGTGGATCTGGGTTTCCCTGTGTTCTTATTTGCCTGTCCACTTAGTGACACTCCATCCCGGGAGCCCCCAAAACCCAAGACCCCCAACAGCATCATTCTCCTAAAAGGATTGGTTTCCTTTGTTCTTTTGCCAGTTTCCACCATAGCGGAAGACCTTCTTTGGTGTTACTTTGGGGGCATCCAGCCATATTTACGGAGAGTGCATGCTACCCTTGACCCTAGTGACCATTTTGCCTGAAATGGGCACCACTTGTATTATGCTTTAGTATCTATGAAGCAGAAACCACTCATGATGCTCATTTTAGATTAAATGGTGACTGTATGCATCAGGAGGATAGCAGTTATTGTGTGCTCCTGGTGTGCACAGTTGGACACCCCCAAAAGTAGCTACTGAAAAAGTCTAAAGTTGACTGGTCTTTTTGGGGATGCAAGGGAATGTCCCCGCCTTCTTTCTTACTCTAAACACAGTGCTTCAATCGTCTATTCCTCTACCTCAACATTTGGAGGGTTTTTTTAAAAATTGCGCTGGAGGTGGGGGAAGCCAGGTTCTTTGTTCTCATCTAATGTCTTCCTTTGTTTTCTGCAAGCTATTTGAATTGTAATTAAACTGCGGCAGCCAACAGGGAGGGGGGAATGCAGGAGACAATGTGTTGCATGGGAAGGCTTGGGACTGGTAGATCTTCAGTGGCCCTGCTGGGTTGCCCTCGGCTTCTGTCTTCAGCATAATCTGCATTTACAATTAAATTGTGCTGATGCCTGCGTTGCATTCTCCCCATTTTGCTGTTCATCAACACAAATGAATTTTGAGCGGGGCTTGAGGACTGCGTACAGGGGGTAAGCCGCATGAAAATTCATGTGCAGTTCTGACAGTCCCAGAAAGAGCTTTGTTCTGCCTTCACAATGTATGGCAGAGTCTAGATGGAGGAATGGGAATCCTGGGCCCTGCCCTTGACTTTGCATCACAACATGTGGTACAAACGACATATCCAGACCTTACACTGAAACCGCTCACACCTGTTTGAGGTGTCATGACACCTGGCTCTGGTAGCCCAGGAACTCTAGTTCTAAGAAAGAATGCATGCACTTGGGAGATTTGCTAACAAAGAAATCTCTGCATTAAAAAAAGGGATAATAAAGTGGCATCTTAACAGAGAAATCTGAGGTTAAATACCATTGACAGTCAGGGACACTTCCCGCTCTCCGGCACCCACACGGGGCACGACTGCTCGGCACACATATTTCCCAGCATCCTCTTGCCGGACGTTTTTTAGGGTTAATGTGTTCTCATTGCTCAGGACCTGGAAAAGAGGAAAAACACTGTGCTCCAAGAGTCAGATTTCACAGATCCCCAGATTTACAAGGCTTACCTATCAGTGCCCAGATGTAGAAATAACAAGAGAACTCAGTGAACACCAAGTCACATGGAGTCAGTGGATTCTGTTTCACAGAAATTAGCTGAGCAAATAGACCTGTTCGAGTGAGAAAAACCAGAAATCCTAGTTTTATGTTTAACTGTCTAGCTGGGGCTTGTCTTTGGCAAGGCTCCTTTCTTGTTCTTGTTCAACCAGGCCCTCCCTGGAATGAGTTTGTGTTCCCCTTCTTCTCTCATCTCCCTCCATGGCCACAATAGTTATGTGCTGTGTTCCCTCCAAGCTGTAGTGGTGTCCTGTGAGCAAAAATTCTACTTTGTGAGCTCCAGCCATTAAAGCCGTGAGCGAGCGATTTGGCCGCTGCATGAATTAGCTTGCTCTGGAGCCCTCCTTCCTGAGCAAAGACAAAAATGTGTGAGCCGGAGGCTAAAAAACTGTGAGCCGGCTCACACTAACTCAGCTTAGAGGGAACACTGGTGATCTGTGTGTCTGCGTAAGTGCTTTTCCCATACAGCCTGGCAAGGTTCTCGGTTCACGGGAGCTTCCGATTCACAAAAGCTTTCAACTGTTTTTTAGAACAGTAGCCCCAACCCCCCCCACCCACATCACCACTGTGACAGCATGCACTAAATAACTATTTAATTAATTAAAAAGCTAATGCACTAATCTTAATTCAGGGAGAAAGTTCAGCCCATCGATTTTATGAACCTGCACGCCATCTTAGTTCCTCAGAACAGTCCCTTTTTAGAGGTGTCCTCCATTTGCTAAAAGCATGCACTTCTTTGGCACGGTCTCATGTATTTCCCATAGTGTCACCAACACACCCACCATTATCCTTATATGCCAGGCAAAATGGTTCCTGTTTGTTTGCCTGTTGTCTGACCAGCATTTGAATTTTATTGGTGATGATTGATATTTGTCTGTGCTTTTATTGTTTGTTTTTTTTAAACAGAAGTTGCTGTAATACGAAAGTGGGGTTTAAAAGACCACAATGAATAAACGGTCACTGATCTTCCAGTCACATCTTTATCTCTCCCTCCGAGGTAGGGGAATGGAGGATGGCACAAGACTACTCACAAAACTTCATGGGTGAGTAACTAGTAAGACCCCAGTTCGAAGCCCCCAAGTCCAACCGCTATACCACAGTGCTCCCCCCCTTTGTGGCCAACATGGATCTGGAAACCCAGGAGGTGGTGTTACAAAGGAGGAAAGCAGTGGGTAAGGAAAGGGCTTCCCTGACCTGGATGGTCCAGGCTAGCCTGATCTTGTCAGATCACAGATGCTCAGCAGGGTCGGCCCTGATCAGTATTTGGATGGGAGATCACTGAGGACATCCAGGGCTGCTACGCAAAGGCAGGCAATGGCAAACCACCCCAGAATGTCTCTTGCCTTGAAAGTATGGAGGGGTCACCATAAGTTGGCTGCAATTTGATGGCAAAAAAAGGCAAGCGTTAAGCCCCTCTGTCTACCACTTCTCCCCTGACACCTTGCCCCCTTCCCACTCTGAGCATGGAAACTGGTGGCCAGGGTAGCCGGAGCCATCATGTCTAGCTTTACCCTGGTACTGTAGATCTAACAACAAACATGACCCAAAGATCCTTTTGTATTCTGTTGTCTCTGAAACTTCAGACATGGGTGTGATGATCAGACAAGATCAACGGCACCATAGACAATGTAATGGGAAAAGAAGCCCTCAGCTGCATAGACTCAAGGAAGGGGAGACGATGTGCATTCAGTATCCTCCTTGTTCCGTAGAGTCATTTCGGCCTCGGCTGAAGTTGGTTTGGCTCCCTTCCTCTTTGACCCCGCCGAAATGCACAGTACCCGGCGCGATGCCCTCTCGCCCACACCAATGCAATCAACAGCTTTAGTAAAACTTCCTAACTGCTGAAGCAAGGGAACTTCAGTGCAGGCCAGTCAGCAAAATTCAGGCTCCTGTGGTATTTGGAAATATGATGAGTCTAAAACAAATACAGCCTTTTAAAGTCAAGTCCTTCTAATTGTCTGCAGGAGCAGTTGAAGCTCAATGGCTAATTTTCCATCTATACCACTGGAGCTGTCAAGGTTTATCTGCAGCAAAAGTAGACAGGCATTAACTTCCAGTGTTGGAATTTGCATACCACATGAGCTTGTCCCTTCACCTTTCTCTGCACAGGGCAATGCGGAGGCATCTGTCATCCATCTCTTGCAGACATTTGGATGGCGTCCCTATGGGCCTGCTTCCTTTTGCCTTTCCGGCATGTATTTGCTATGTAAACACAATCCGGCATGTTAGTTATTGGCACTGCTACACATCTGATCTTGCAGCCAATTCCTCTGCTCATTCTGGGAATTTGCATGGATGCTTAGCAAAACACTTAATGCCCCTTACAGTCCTTAGACCTACTGCAAAAGGCAGCTCGTGTTGAAACCACAATGTTTGGGGGAACCACTGAGCCCCCAAAAGGGCCTTGCTTAAAAATCACCATGGGGCTGGGATCACATGGGATAGGTGGCCCCACAATGAGTAATCCCAACAATCATCTGCCATGCATTCACATGAACATTGCCATGCATGACATAGGCAAACACGGACAAGGATGGCAGCATGGTTAATGATTGTTGTAGGACTATTCCATAATTTATCTGATTGGGGAGAGAGGATGACAGTGTCCCTGCCCTTGCAAACTAAGCAAGATGTTGAAAAGATTCCGGTTGGGTCCTACCAGCTTTCCCACTAGCACAAGAGGAAAGGAAGGCCCCTTTGAGCCTTGTCCCACCAATGCCAAACTGTGGAATCTATACAGACAAAACCCCAATTTTATTCTGTTGCTTCAGGTCCATTTTATGGATGCTGCATTTTTGTGGTTACTATTTTCTGTAAGCTATTTTGAGTACTGCACAGGGCAGAAAAGCAGCACAGACATTTTAAAAATCGAGAGGGGAAAAAATGAACCGGGCCAAGATGGTATGTGTAGAACTTTCTCATTTGTTCACAGTCACAGAAATTGCTGCTAGTCATATCCCGGGGATATGGTTGAAGGACTTATGATACAGCAACCTGTATGGAAAACCTCCCGGGAACCACAAGTATACCTCAAAACCTTGAATTCCATAGAAGAAAGGCAGGATGGTGGTAGAAAGTGCCACCAAGTTGCAGCCAACTTATGCCAAACTCCACAGTTTTCAAAGCAAGACAGGAACAGTAGTGGTTGGGCATTGCTTGCTTCTGCAGAGCAACTGTGGACTTCTTTGATGGACTCCCATCCAAGTACTAGCCAAGCTTCTGAGATCTGATGAGATCAGGGTAGCCTTGGCCATCCAAATCAGGGAAAAGCTAGAATATGAGTGAAATAAACATATTATGACACTTGCTGCCTCATATCTCATGCCCATGTCAATGAGCACTTGGGGATGGCCAGTGCAGTTCATATGGGCTCAACATGCAGGAATCGGTCATCTATACATTAGCTAATCAGTACTGGAAGGTCTAAGGTCTGCTAACATGTATTAGAAGAATCCAACTGAGGTTATTACATCCTATTTACACCCCCCCTCCCAAATGAACTGGATGGATCCCAAGTGTTAGAGCTACACATTATGGCTGAGATGGGGCTTCCCAAGTGTTGGGTTCTGCTTTTTCCTCTGTGACACCGAGTCGCACTTGCCCATGTTGTGACATCACCACATGTTGTATTTTTCTACTCCTGCTCACACTTGGCTGCTGCTGATGTGGCACAATGATGTCACAGAATGCATAAGAGAAGTAGCACATTAAGAAGGAAAAAAGCGTTTTTGGTTACATTTTTAGGAACTGCCCTTGGCAAATGAGCAAACTACAAGATTGTGGAGCCTTTGAGCTTGCGGCTCTTTGCAACTGGTTGGATGGATGGCACAGCCAGGAAAATGCCCTGATAGGTGAGGAACCATATTGGCTCAGGAAAAGGAACAGAAAGGCAGGCTCTCCTTGCAGAAAAGAGCGAGGTTTGAAGCATGGATATGGTATTTCATCATCGGCGCTAAGAGCTAGCTGGTGCTCTTGAAGAAGCATGGCTTTTTGGAGAGCTTTTCCATGGCAGAAATGAATCAATGCTAATATCTCTATCATTTCCTTGTAGCCTGTAATCTTGTCTAGAGTGATGTGGGCCCTGGAGTTGCAGAGCCCAGCTATTTGTCAGCTAGAGGGAGCTGAAGGCATGAAGGAATGTACAGTTGCCTTTCTGAGACAAGTCATTTGTAACTCCTCCTGACTCGTATAAAGTCTTCCTTCTTCCTTGATCTGCCCAAGGTCTAGAAGGAAAGACGGAAAAGGATGATTCAGCTCATGAAAGAAACAAAGCAGATGAGAGCCGCAGATAGGGGTGGCTCTTTGCTGCACTCACAGAATGCAAAAAGAGAGGGGAAGGTAACTTTCCGTTTGACAAGCTCCCTGTTACCAGTCAAAGAAGGTAAGAGAATGTAAGGTGATCCTGAAGGAGTAACAGCTTAAAAAGTAACAGGTTTAATCAGAACCCAAGACGCTGAGGAGCAGGAAGCCTTAGCCGACCAGTTGACTTGGTAGAGAAGGTTGACGCCTGTCCATGGTGCTGAACTGGGTGGAGTGCTGGGAGCTGAGGTCCTTTGTGGAACTAATGTCACAGGCATCATTTGGATGGCCCACACATGCTTGGGAAGCACATCCTTGCCAGTTAATCTCAAAGGCACCCTCCTCCTTCCTGAAAGGGACAGCTATGGCTCACTGCTTGGCATGCAGAAGGTCCCAGGTTCAGTCCTTAATATCTTCAGTTAAAAGAAACAGGCGGTAGTTGACACAAAAGACAATATGAACCTCCATCCCTACTGGTTTGACTCAAGATAAAGCAGTTTCATGTGTTCATGTGAATTAGCAAAATATAGATGGGCTGAAGCATGGCCTCTGGTAATCCTAGAGGCAGAGGAGGGGAGAGGACAGAGAGGAGACTGGAGAAACAGAACCCAGAAAAAGAAATCATGTCTGGGATGGAGGCCCCTGTTTAGCACTCCCCAAATACCTTTGCTCTGCATTGGAAGTATGATAATAGATTGCAGTGTAAAATGATTACTTTTTTTCCTGACAAGATTTCCCAAATCAACTTGCCCATAATCTAATGCTCTAGTTAATTTTGCATTCCACCATGTGTGTGTTAACGTGGGGGGGTGTTCTTACATACTCAGACAGAGAAAGGGAAATGGATATGCCTGACTAAAGTATATACTTGAGTGTGGCTCAAGTATTGCAAAGAAGGGATTTAGTGCTCATAAGAAAGGCAGATCTTAGTTCAACCTTATGAGTCTCCAGTGACAACTTAGTAATAATTTCTGTTGGTTTTGTGTGCACTCATATTATTTACCGCTGACTCAATATTTTTGGTTCAGTCTGGCTCCCAGCTACTGTTGAATATGCATCTTTTGCTTGAGATTGCATGGATAATGGGTTTTAGAGTCTTCAATCCCCTGAAACATTCAGTCCTTGATGTTACACTGCAACATGGAGCTGTGCCCCATGTGAAGATGTGGCTGATGTTTACAGGCAGCTGCATGTGTAAACTAATTCCACTGAAAAGTTTTCATTTCATGGACGCAAAAGCTCAGTCTACTGTAATAAACACTGATGCACCCTCAAAGTACTCAATGGAGATGGGCCAAGTGTAAGAGACCGAACCCAGAGAGAAATTATGCCAGTCGCACAGCCACAGTATAAACCTCCTTTGAACACTTTTTAGAAATGCCATAGCACCAGCGGTTCTCTCGTATTTTATGGGGCTTCTGCATTTTTTAAAGGAATAATTGAGAACATCTCAACTTCACAGGGCTGTATTGGACAGAAACAGCACAACCTCTTGTGCCCACAGTTAATCAAAATAAAACTTAGCATTTATAGCATTCAAAGCACTTACACACATTATCTTGGCGGGGAGGGAAGGATATAAATCTAACTGTAATGATTTCATGTTTTGGTGTGTGTGTTTCTTTAAATGTTTAGTTTGACTGCAGTAATATAATGCGAGTGATAGAGGGAGACGGGTGTGATGTGATTGGCTGATGATTGAGAGTGTGGGAGGAAAGATGTCTATGAGGTGATTCTGTAATTCAGTGTTTAGGAAGAGAAGAGTATGGAGAGTTTGAGATAGTCTGTGTGACTATGAGAGTTTAAGTCTATTCTGAGCAAATATGAGCAAAGCAGTTCAGCCTGTGTGGCTATATAAGGAAAGAGAGTTCAGTCTATGTGACTATATATATATGAGAGAGAGATTAAAGTGAAGGTCTAAGCCGGTCAGAGTGGAGTTTTGGAGTCTGAGAGACTGTGTGTGACACCAAGCCTTGTCAGTTACATTTACAAGTTCCTTTCTTCAACAACAGTTCAAAACACCCAGAAACCTATTTTTGTTCTTTTATAAATAAATCATTATTTGTTTAAGCTTATCCCATAATTCAGAACAGTACTTCTTCAGGGCCTCATAGTCCTCTGAAGCAGTCCAAACCGTGGGTCATTCTACCAAATTAAAGAGAGTTGGAATTTATAATTCCTGGTGGCAGCAGAAATATACCAAGTACAAGTACACAGAGTGTGATTGAAAGGAGAAAGAGTCTCCCCAATAGCAAACACGCCACACAAATAAATATTTTTTAAAATAAATAAATCTTTTTGGTAATCCTTACAATAGCCTTATAAGGTGGACAAGTACTACTGCTTTCACACTGTAGACATTGGACTGCAGCTGAGAAGGAAAGCAGCTTGCCTAAGACTACCGAGTATATGGCGAAGGCGAGATGTGAACCAGGGCCTCCCAGATCATGAGGCAAGTCTCTCTGACACTATGTTGCAACTGCTCCAGTGATTAGGTATGTTTTTGAGAACAGAGGCAGAGACCTTCAGATTCTCTGCCCTTCAGCATTAGCTGCAGCTCTCCGAAAGCTGGGTGGAGCGCTCGCAAACAGAATCTGCTCAATGCCGGTTTATAAAGTTTCTCCTGCCACAAGGAGGTTAAGTGAAGCTCTGGCCTTTCATTAGCCCTCGATGCTGCTCATAATGGAAATCAATTTGTCTTCTATTAGGGCTCCCTTGCAAAGCTCACCTTTGAGCGCAAGAATGTGGAAAGTGCTGAGAATGTCACGGAAAACCCATCCTTTTTTTTATCGCCCAGTTATAGAAATCAGACTCCTTGACCTCAAATTTCCCTCCTCCTCTTTTAAACCACTGAGTACTTTCCCCAACCATATCTGGCTGCTCTTGAAGAGACGAAGCCACCTTTTACCATCGGTCCAGCTCGCTCTGACTGACTCCAGGGTCTCAGGTCCAGAAGGGTGGTTACCAACAAGAACTCCTTGAGATCCTTTAACAAGAGATATCGGGGACTGAACATGGCCGGATCCCAGCATTAATGTCCACTAGTGAAAGATGCTAAGATTTTTGCCAGTTCTCCCCTTCTGCTATAGATCTCTGATATGCCCCTCCTGCTGCTCTTAGGGTCCCATGTCCCCCAGGAGCAGCGTTTCAGAGAAAGCAGAGGGCTTCAGCAAGAACAGAGAGGCAGGGAAGTTCAAACCCACTTAGGGAAGCATCTTCTGTTACTGTATATTATTGCAGGGATCCAACCCAAAGCCTACAACAGATATAAGGCCAAGGCAATCTAAGCAATGCATACAAAACTGCTATCATGCACATTCCACCCATCTCGAGTTGCCCTGGCTGTGCTAGCATGTAGCTCCTCCTTAACATTTGCTCCCAGTCCACAGTACAGCTCTCCTGCTTCCTTACCACACCCGAGCCCCGCTTCATCCAGACGATAGTCAGGGATGGATTTCCGATCCAGGCACAGTTAAATATGGCATCTGATCCGAGGTCGACAAGGAGGGACTGTGGCTCTGACATCATTCGTGGCCCAACTGTAAGAAGAGATCATCACAGAAAAGGGTCTCAGCAATTCTACTGTTCTTCAGGTTCAGGGATGGAAGTAGGATAAGGGAGCATTGGAGCACCAAGGGTGGTGTCAACATGTTTGGGTGAGAAATCTTTACCTTTAAAGCAATAAACATGAGCTCCGGTGCTGGCACCCTCCCGCACAACACTGTGCTGAACAGCAAGGATCTTAGCACAGCTTGTACTCTGCAGGAGTTTCTCCCTGGGGGTTTCTGTCTCTGCTGGATGCGGTTCTTTCCCTTATCGAGCCCTAGACCTTTGGCTGGAGGGAGAAATGGCAGCAGGGAGCCTGATCCATGGAGAGTTTAACTCTCTCATAGGCATCAATAGGCATGGAATTTAGGAAAGAGCTGATCTTTCAACCATGAGGCTTGCAGCATTGGCCCTGTAATTCTCGAACACCAGATCTCTGTGCTGTTGTGAAAGAACATTAGACTCTTGCACTTAATGGCTATAGGAACAACTCTATGCAGGTCTGCTTGGAAGTAAGTTCCATGTTATTCAATGTGGCATACTCCCAAGAGAGAGTTGTTAAGATGGCAGCCTTAAGAACTCCTAGGTAGACAGCTTGCAGGGATGTGACATAAATGGCATGTGCAGAGGAAGTCTGTGGTATGTTTGGCTAAGAGCAAGAGGACCTGTGAGACTGATTAAGAACATAAGAGAAGCCATGTTGGATCAGGACAATGGCCCACCCAAATGGCCCATCCAGGCCAACACTCTGTCACACAGTGACCAAAACCCAGGTGCTATCTGGAGGTCCACCAGCAGGGCCAGAAGCCCTCCTAGTGTTGCCCTCCAAGCACCAAGAATACAGAGCATCACTGTCCCAGACACAGTGTTCCAAAGCCACTGATGGACCTCTGCTCCATATGTTTAACCAGTCCCCTCTAGAAGCTGTCTATGCCTGTAGCCGCCACCACTTCCCGCAGCAGTGAATGCCACACGTTAATGATTCTTTGGTTGAAAAGATACTTCCATTTAGCTGTTCTAAGCCTACTGCTCATTAATTTCATTGAGTGCCCGAGTTCTTGTGTTGTGAGAGATGGAGAAAAGTACTTCTTTCTCTACCTTCTCTGTCCCATGCATAATTTTGTAATTATGCTACAGAGTCAAGCCTACATCCCTGCACGCTTTTCCGTTTTTATTTACTTTATTCATACCTCACTCCTCTCCCCAACGGAGATCCAAAGCAGCTTACAACATTCTCCTCTCCTTCACTGTATCCTCCCAACAACCCTGTGAGGCAGGTTAGGCTGAGAGAGTGTGACTGGCCCCATTTCATCCAGCAAGCTTCCATGATGGACTGGGGACTCGAACTGGGGTCTCCTAGATCCTAGCCTGCACTATGCTGGCTAACTGCTATGCTGCTGCTTGCTCCCTGATTCATGTATTGTGGCTGCTAGGCAGACTCAGGCTAAAATAGGGAGAACACTTTCTCAAGAGCAAGCCCCACTGAATAAAATGGGGCTTGTTTCCAAGCTGACTTGCTTCGGACTGCTTCCTCAATGGACTTAACCATATCAAGGGACTGTTGACCGTGCAGATGTTATTTTATGATGGCACTAGTACAATGGTGGACATGTGCCTAGAGGCTGAGAGCCACTGTGGTGTAGTGGGTATGAGCAACAAACTCTAATCTGGAGTTCAGTTTCGCACTCCTTCACATGAAGCCAGCTGGGTGACCTTGGGTCAGTTGCAGCTCTTTCAGAGTACTCTCAGCCCTCCAAAATAAGTCTAGCTCACCAACTAGTGATGCATGACGCTAATGAGCTGGAATTTAAGGCTGCCAGACAATCTCCAGATCTCCTGGCTATACTACCTACAATGCCATACGATGATGATGATGCTAATGATGATGATGATGATAATAGCAGCAGCCTAGAGGCTAGCCATCACAGTTATAACTCCACAACAGAAAGCTGATTTACATCATTCATTCATTCATTCATTCATTCATTCATTCATTCATTCATTCATTCATTCATTCATTCATTCCAGCAGCCAACTAAGGTATGGGAAGTCTTTCCCCTTCTGTGGCATTTCCAGCATGGATGAAACTGTGTGCAGGAAGAGGAAAGAAAGGGGCAGTTGGAAAATATATTTTATTTATAGTTACATATAGTTATAGAGCCCTGACCTGGACAGCCTGATCTTCTCAGATCTCAGAAGCTAAGCAGGGTTGGCCCTGGTCAGTATTTGGGAGACCACCGAGGAATGCCAGGGTCTTGACACCAAGGCAGGCAATGGCAAACTACCTCTGAACGTCTCTTGTTTTGAAAACTCTGCAGAGTTGCCAGAAGTCAGCTGTGACCTGATGGCATTAAAAATAGGTATAGATCTTTATGTGTTTCACGCATGTGGAAACATACAGAGAGACTGCTACTCTACAGGTCCCCTGACAAAGTAGTATGCAAAATGCACCTACTGCACCTTTTCTCTCTCTTCCTGGACTCTGTATCGGCACAGCTTGCTGAAACTGGACACACTCATGTAGGAATACAGACTTCCCTTCGCTTTAAGAAGTCTTCAACATTTCCTCTCTGTTTTCCATTAGACAGCCAGCAATCAAATCAGCAAGGCAGCCAATCCGAGCCGTTTACCCTATCAGTTGGTGCCTCTGATGTCTTAAGATGACCAGCCATACTCACAGTAGACGTCTACCGTCCTGCTGATGTTGGTACTTCCCAAAGCATTCGTCACCTCACAGGAGATGGGTTCAAAAAAGTAGGTGTAGTCAACAATGGCTTCGTAAGAGTCACCTGATGCTTCTTTGATAATGTGCCCCTTTTTGGCCCACCTGCAGGACATAAGAAAACGGAATAGTGGGGCTGTATTAAAATGGCATTTGTACAAAAACCAGAATGTGCTTTTAGGAGATAGAGACATAGAAAGGGAGATGGTTAAAAAGCAGGAATCCTAGGGGAAAAACCTGATTTAGGTCCCTGTTGCAATGGATATAAATTGCAGTGTGGCACACACATAAATACCTCTTTCAGCTATTTTCTCCATGTCACCAAATACTCTTGGATTATTTATTTAGTTTTCATATTTATAGCCTGCCCTTCCTGCTCAGGGCGGGTAACAACATAATAGCAATACAATAAATAAAAACATTAAAACACAATAGTAACATTAAAATTGGTGGTCACAGTGGATGGGTATGCAGAGAAAATAAGCCAGAACAGCATGCTAAGAACTGTATGCAAATGCTTTACCAGGGGAAGCAGCCCTTCTGGGTTGGCTCCAGTCTCAGTTTTCCATTGATAGAAGGCACTTCCATCAATGGAACAGAAATTTCCTCTCTCCCTCTCTCCTATTGCAACCCAATGATCTTCTCAAAATGCTGCTCTTGGGGAACACTCCCTCAGGAATGGTGTGAATGGCAAATCAGGGGTTTTCAGCATGAAAAGGGAATTGGCGGAAATTATACCTTCCCTCCTGTTAGTGGGAAATTTAGTCTGGATCCAACCCTATGTGAGCAACTCCAACCCAACATTTCTTGAACAACTCCCAGTACAGCTTGTAATTTTGCACTGGTCCCCAGGGAAAGCATCTGAGGGTGCTTCATCTGCCATTGGCATTTAACAGCAAATGAGCCAAGGTGGTATGGGGGTGGGGGGTAGCCTGTTTGCTGTGGATTAGGGAGGCTGGGCTTCCACGCTTCTCTCTCAGCCATCAAATTCTCTGGCAGTGCAGTGCTGGCAGAGTTCTGGGCTGTGGTCGCACACACTAAATAATCCACTTTCCATCCTCTTTCAATGCACTTCCCAAATAGATTTTGCAAGTTCACGCAGTAAAAATCCAGTTGCAAAGTGCACTGAAAGTGGATTCAGAGTGGATTATTTAGGGCGGGTGAGCACAACCTTGGTCTTCTAAGGCCACAGACTTTAAGATGCAACTTTGCCTAGAACTGCACTGCAAGTAACTGATCCAGCCACCTGGACTATTCTGAGGATGAAATGGAGAAATCCCTTGGGGGCCAGGGTAAGACACAGCCAGAGATGGCTGGCAAGACAGAGGGATTTTGCTCTTTCTAGTCAATATCAGGAGGTGGAGTTACAGGCAGGGTCTACCTCAATTCACACCAGCACATGGAATTCACTGCCACAGGAGGTGGCAGTGGCTATAAGCATGGGCAGCTTCAAGAGGGAATTAGATAAACATATGGAGCAGAGGTCCATCAGGGGCTATTAGCCACAAAGTATAGATTGGAACTCTCAGTCTGGGGCAAGTGATGCTCTGTAATCTTGGTGTTTGGGGGGGGGGCAACAGTGGGAGGGTTTCTAGTGTTCTGCCCCCACTGCTGGACCTTCTGAGGGCACCTGGTGTTTTTGGCCACTGTGTGACAGAGTGTTGGACTGGAAGGGCCACTGGCCTGATCCAACATTGGCTGCTCTTATGTTCTTAGAAGCTGACTAGTTAGTCACCTGTACCAGAGGGAATTAGTAGCTACTGCGCATTTGTTCCCTGCAGACTAAGTTGCCTCCAAATCCTTTGCCATCTCCAAGCGCTTACGGTAAGGGCAAGACTTCCCCCACAATCACTCCAGAGGTTACTAGGTAGTAGCTTTTTTTAAAACAAGTTTATTTATAGTTTTTTAAACTTAAATTGACAACAGCTAGTCAGAAAATTTAGACAAGAAGCATCCCCTGAAACATACCGGAGAAATCTTCAACATTATCAGTGCATAATATCATTAACAAGTAATAAGAGAGAAAAAAAAAACTAAATAAAAAAAGACATTTTCAATCACAATTCTGAAGAACCATTTTACCTACTTATTCATCCAGTTGTCCAATTTGTTCCAAGTTAATTCAAACTCTTCTTTTCCCTTTAATGTGGAAGGCGATTTGTCCATTTTGGCTACCTCTAGTAGCTTTTTAACAAACTCGTCTCTATTTGGAATCTTATCTAGTTTCCAATATTAGGATATACAAGACTCGCCACAGTAATACCATGTAGAATTAGCACACGGTCGGCTTTTGAGAATAGCTCTGGAATTATGGCTGAGGACAGACTGCCAGTCTGCCGCGCCTCTGCGGCGCGGCAGACTGGGGCGGGGGGAATTTTCCCTGCGGCGTGGCGTTCGCACGCTGCCGGAAGGAAGCCACCCGCAGTGTTCAGACTGCGGGCGGCTTCCTGCAGCGGCGGGCGGACGCCGTGCGGCTCCCCCTCCCGGCGCGTGTTCACACCCGCTCCAGCGGGTGGAACGCGCGCATGCAGAGCGCCGCAGCCGAGCACCACTTTGAAGTGGTGCTCGGCTGGTGCGGGAGGAGTGTGGCGCCGGACGCAATGCGTCCGGGCCGCCTCCTGGGGGCAGATGCGGCAGTCTGAATGGCCGCTCTGCCTCCACTTTTGAAGCGGAGGCAGAGCGACTGAGACTGCCAGTCTGTCCTCAGCTTATGTTTAAAAGAAATAATTGTGGTTTAAAAGGTATCTTACTATCAATTATTTCTTGTAGAACCTTTTGAACCATCAACCAGAACTGATTAGCCTTTTGGCATACCCACCATAAATGGAAGAAAGTGCCAATTTTTTTTTACATTTCCAGCAGTTTTTGGATATTGAAGAGGAAAATTTAGAGAGCCTTTCCAGCAATAAATGCCATTGGTAAAACATCTTATAAAAGTTTTCTTTGTATGAAGATGCTCTTCTAATTTTTATGTTACTTTTCCAGACCCTTAGCCTGCTATCAAGTTCTATGTTATAACCTAAACAACTTGCACAAGACACCATTGTAGGTAGTAGTTTTGACTGCAAAATGCCCCTGCTAGCATCTACTAGGGATAAATATGGCTGGAAATATAGCCCTAGTCTGCTAGATATACTTTGGTCTTCAGCAAGCCAAACAGAGGGAACATCACAGTCTGAGGCAACACAGTACAGTCTCCAAGTGTGACCTCTTGCACTGCAGCTAAGCCCTGAGTGAGGGCAGATCCACACATACGTGTCTACCAATGGATAACGGCACCAGAGATCCACTCTGCGAATGAGACATCAGGGATGAACCACCCAAAACAGCTTTCCAGATATGATGCTCACTGGAGTCAGTTGAAATATTCAGCTACCACTCATCAAATATTAAGAGATCAGTTGATGGGACATCAAGGTGTGTGTGTGTGTGTGTGTGCATGGACAAACTCAACCACAGGAAGCCAAATGCCAGCATACCGATTGCTTTTCAGACTTTTCATGGTAGGCACAAAGCCATCCAAGACTCTGTAGGTTTGCGTTGGGTAAGTAAAATATGCTCAGTGCAAATTGCTTCCTCGAGAAAGAGCAGTGTTATGGGAGTCTGGAAATACTTTACAAGCGACACGATAGCCCTTTCCAAAAAATATGTTGTGTATCCATACAGAGCTGAGGATACCCGCAGGGTATACACAGTGGTATAAACCACTTTTGGTACTATCAGCCCCAGATCAACACCTCCGAGCATCATCCTCCCGGGAATTTTCACCATGACAAACACCTTGTGGTTGGCTGCAGATGGCTGGATCTGCAGACAGCATGGAAGTGGAATGTGTAAATGGTAGAAGATGTCGCTAAACTATCTCCTGGGGTTGAGACCATCTGTAACGTGGATTCTAACTAAGCTATCTTAGAAAGTTCATCCATCTGTTCTAACTGAATGAGGCCTTGTTTAATTGACTCTTCCTTAACCTAGTTATATAACCTGTTGTTACTGGCAGTGCAGCGGGCGGCTGCCAACTGTTGTTTGTTATCTAAGAAATGTGCGCATGAGCATGTAGGATTTTCACATTTCAGAGACACAATCCCTAAATTAAATGGAGTGGGGTTACTTCAGACTGCTTTGCATTTAGATGGTCTCAGAGCCAATCCCCAGCAGCTCCTGTTAAAAGGGTCTCCAGTGGTACCAGTATGACTGGGAAGGCCCATTACCTGGACAGCAATGATCTAGGGGTCAAGGATTCTCTCTTCATTCAAATTACTTCCACATGCACGGAAGTGTGTATATTGCATTCCTAGCCACAAGTGGCCTCGGTGACTCAGAGGTTAAAAATGCTGAGTTTCAGATCGGAAGATCGGTAGGTCAGCAGTTCAAAACTCAAGTGCCGCATTATGGAGTGAGCTCCCATCCCTGGCCCCAGCTCCTGCCAACCTAGCAGTTCGAAAGCAAGAAATTGCGAGTAGATAAATCGGTACCGCTTCAGTGGGAAAGTAACAATGTTCCATGTGCCTCGGCATCTAGTCATGCCGACCACATGACCACGGAAAAGTCTTTGGATAGTGCTGGCTCTTCAGCTTGGAAATAGAGAAGAGCACCACCCCCTACAGTCAGATTTAACTGGCTTTCAAGCAAGGGAAACCTTCACTTTTACCTAGCTACTATGAAGCTCATGGTGGCTTATGGAGAATCCTGACAAGATCTCCTCTCTAGGTTCTGGTCCTCCAGGAGGCAGTCTTATGTGGGTCACAGCAAAGGACACCAGTTCATAGATCAGGAGAATCCTGGTGGGAAGTTCCCGACATGCACACATCCTTGAAAATCACTGCCAAGTGAGGAACAGACAGAAGCAGGTTCTCTAGGAAGGTTGGCATTCCAAGTTAGGAAATGCAAAGAGGTCCCCAGGCGAGGCCGACAGCGCTTGGAAGACCACAAGCGCATCCATGCCGCTTCATGCAGGCAGTCTGCCAACATTTTTAAAAAAACAAACCCCAAAAAGCAGATGGATTCCTCTGGGCTCCCCCCTCCCCTTCCTTTTTTAATCAAAGGGAGCATTATCCCTTTAAGGCAGTTGAAATAACATTCTACCGGAAAGCCAAGCTGGCATTTGCAACATTGCAGTGCGAAAATTGTCTTTGAGGATGAGCTGTCAACTCAGCACTTGAATGAAACTGCTGTTTACCAAACAATAAGCAAACGTGACCTAATGGGGCACCATCTGGCATCCTGCCATGCTGGGGAGCTCTGAGCGGGTGGGAGGGAGGACCTGATAGAGCGCGTGAGATGCGTTCAAGAGGCACCGAAACACCGCCATGGCAACCACGGACCCCCCAGCAAAATCTGTGGCCATGAGAGTTCCTTGGAGAGGTCCTGCTCATTCATCTCCGGGTAACAATCTATTGAATCCATTAAAAAAAAAAATAGAAAGGAAAGGAAAGGGGAGAGACTCCAGTTTGGTTGAGATAAGAAGCCTGGCGCTCAGAATAACTTGCATAGAGTGGCTCCTTCTTCCTGCTGTATTAGAAGATGGCACCCAGCTGGGAAAATAATAATACCTTTACAGAAAGAAGGGAGATACATCAGAAGAAGCACGTTTCCCAATCATTATTATAATAAAAGAGCCAGTGAAGCCAAGAGCAGCATCACTGCCGTCTGCTGGCCATAATCAGCGATACATGAACAGCACAAAGAGATTACCCCTTCCTGCCAACCAAACAAATGCTTCGAACAGAGGAAGCTGCCTTGTACTGAGTCAGACCCCTGGTTTATCAAGATCAGTCTTGCCTGCTCCAGCCGGCAGCAGGTCTCCAGGGTCTCAGGCACTGGTCTTTTGCATCGCTTACTGCCCAGTCTTTTTACCTGGAGATGCCAGGGACACATGACCTTCTGCTTGCAAAGCCGATTCCCAACTAGTTAGCCATTGCTGCTCCCTGAAGAAGATCCCACCCAGGGAAGAAATCTCCTTCCCCGATTCTTTCAGCCCTGAAACTGCAACTGTTTTGAGCCGTGCTAAGCTAGACTACTGGATAAGGCTGGTGCAAAAGCAATACAGGGAACTGTGCTACGGGGGTCCCCTGCAAACCGCGATTGCCCCAGGTCACCAGCATGATGCTGGGGTTTCCCACCGCAAACACGTAAAGCATGAATGACAGATGTGACCTCAAGCATCTGCGTCTGTGTCCACAAGTGTTTAAGGCACCGCTATGTTGGTGCAACAGGAACACAGTAAAAGCTTTGTTATCCAGTATTTATAGGGAATGGGAACTGCCAACTGATCAAAGGCAAAAGATTGTTGAGCTTATCGCTCTACCCTGACCCTCTACCCAGGGGACATTCTCCTCTCCTCCAAGCCATGGAGTCACCCTACACATCAGGCTGATGGGTGGGCCAGCTTCCCAGGAACTGGCTCCCAACAGCTTGAGGGAAGCAGGCACCCAAGGATGAGGTCAGCTGGCAGAGCCGCCTTTCAGAAGCTCAGCAACAGATGGAGATGTCAAGCTGGCCAGCTGGAGAGGTTTGTTTGGGGGATGCACATGACCCAAGATGCAGGGGTATAGTGACTGAGGGGGAGGAGCTTGGTCTCTGGGTCATGCTGCCTCACGGAGTGTTCAGGATAATCAACAGCCTGGTTACAAGGCTTCTACTGTATGCATAATTGCCACTTAAAATGTGGAGACCCAATTAGTACATCTGTGGCTCTGCTCACGTGACTCCCGAGCAAGGGAACAGAGAAGCATTACGCGATCGCCCTGTTTTCATGTCAAAATAGTGTCTCAACACACAGACCTGCATATCTGCAGCAGACAGCAGGGTGCAATTAACTCTTTAAGCTTAGGAGGCTATAAACTTTACAGTACACTAAACTTTACAGTACAGATTGGCTTTTGATATGTGACTGCAACTCAACCCCTTCTTTATTTAGTGACAGAATATCTGCACTGAACACACACACACATACGCATGCTATACCCATTCCTTCCTTTCACCCCATTTTTGAGGTGACAGAGCTGCATGAAGTTGCCTTCTACTGAGGTGACAGAGCTGCACCCTCTGGGTGCATGAAGTTGCCTTCTACTGAGACCATTGGTCTATCAAGATCAGTACTGTCTACTGTAGGATCTCTCAAACTTATTGTGGCAGATCAGTCGTACAGTTCCCAGGCCCCATTAGGTAGCTGCTCACTCCTGCAGAACTCCTCGCCTAATCCAACCCCAAGTTTCAGAACTGAAAATAAGGTCATATAAGGTCAGTTTGTTCTCAGTAACACTCCTCTGTATGGGAGGTAGAGGGGACTGGGCCCACCTAGCTGACTAGGCTGAATTTCTTGAGAATTTCCGAAAGCTTAAATCACAGTAACTGTTCCCCTGTAATCTGACAAAGGAGTAATGGCTGGAGGAAATTTAACATGCTGGCAGCCGGCTCAGGACATGAAGCAAAATTACTGTGCGCTCTATATTGTCGGAGTTTTACAGTGTGGAATTAGCAGGACAGCATGGAAAAGTGTTGCCCTTGCTGTGTGCTGGCTGCATGATTGATGGATTCGGGGCAGCTCCATGTGTTTCTGCAGGCCAGGAGAGATGGCATGACTTCTGTGCCAAAATAGCCGAGAAAGAGCTGAAGGGGTCCATGAGGGGATGGTTTTTCAGAACCCCATGCAAAGAACAGAAACCAAGAGCACCAGCCACTTTTCACAGAAGAACTGTTAAGATTTACCCAGCACAAGGAAGGTCCTGCTAGAGCCCTCTCCAGTCTCCTGCCTGCACTGTTAACAACGTTTGTTGCAGAGAATATTACAATGTAGGTCAGCAAGGCCTCAAACCACACAAAGTACGGTTCGACCTAGGATGCCTGTCCTCTTCAAGCCAATACTGCTCATCAGTGCATGTTGGCAATGTGTCCCAGTGGTGCTGGATGGCCAATTTGGAATCCACACTGCAGAGCTTGAACATTCTTGTGTTTTGATTAGAACTCATATCGGAGAAGACGATGGAGAGAGAGAAAACCCAATCACTGCCTCTTCCTGTGTCCGCTGTTGCTTCCCCTCACAGCAGTGCAATAAGATGCTCAAGAAAGTGCTGGAGAGGAGCACAGCTATTTCCCATTCTGACCAATTACTCCAAGCATACCTGCTGTCTTTTGCTAGTTTAAAGGGATGCAGTGTGTTCCCCTTCTCGTTGTTCTTGAGCGTGCCTTTTCTGTTCTGTTGCTGTAAGGCAGCAGCCAAGAATACACCCAGCCACCATGTACACCATTACAAGGTCCTTGTGTTTGTTGGGGAACAACAGAAAGACTCCGCAACCCCTGCATGATGGGAGTTTCGTGCTTCCCAGATGCACACCGGATCTTTTCTGTTGGTGAACATAGCACGCAGGGAGAAGTGACTGTGACCTCCCCCCCTCCCCTGCTGTAATGTGATTTCTACAGTGGGGCCAATAGTGGCTCCATGGGTGTGTGTGTGTGTGAGGGCATGAAAACTGTGTGTGGAAACAGTGTTTGTGGGAGTTTACCACCACTTCTTCCTGCATGCTCTAGTTGCAAACAGGAAAGGGACAGTGTCCCAGTGTCTGGGAGGCACAAAACTCCCACTGCACATGTGAGACAAGATCCTCGTGTTGTTCCCCAACAGTCATGAGGACTCTGTAATGTGCTGATGGATCCTTTATCCACCCAAAGATAGAAGGGAGTTTCCTGTCTATACTCTGTAAGATTGCTGCTACTGCAGGGGACTGGAAATCTCCTCTTCAGACCCAAATGTCCTTGGTGTCTACCACCAGTAGATGGAGATCTCCCCACTTGAGCCATTTTACAAACTCCCTAACTCACTCTTCCTTTAGACTCGCTGGTCTCACCCAGACAGGCTACAGTGTAGCCATCTTCCAAACAGCTGGTGCCCAAGTTGCATTGAAGAGCCCCAAATTCTTGCATATTTGCCTTTGCAGGCACCAAGCTCTCAAAACTCCTGTGGAGACCCTTGATTGTCAAGAGTTCTCACCCAACTGGCAAGTTGGAGGTCTCCTGGGAATGCTAGATGTTATTTAACATCTATATGCACCCCCTCTCCCAGCTGGTGCAGAGTTTTGGGCTGGGTTGTCATCAGTATGCAGACAACTCCCAGCTGTATCTGTTGATGGGGGGCCAGCCAGATGCTGCACCTGATAATTTGGCTGAGGGTTCGGAGGCAGTGGTTGGAGGGTTGAAACAGAGCCATCTTAAATTAATTCCATCTGAGATGGAGATTCTGTGGCTGCAACAGAGGGATTCAGGGTTAGGAGGCCAACTCCCAGCTCTTGATGATGTGCCTTTAACACCAGTGCCGACAGTCAAGTGTCTGGGCATGATTCTCCATCCCTTTCGATAGCGACCCGGATCACAAATATGGCTAGGCAGGTGTTTTTCCATCTGTACTAGGTTAAACAACTGGGTCCCTTCCTGTCTCACCCTGACTTAGCCGCCGTGATCCATGCAACCATCACCCACCTCCAGATCAGATTACTGTAACTTGCTCTACGCAGGCTGCCCTTAAGGCTGATCTGGAAACTCCAACTGGTCCAAAATGCAGCAGTGCGTGTTCTTACAGGAATTCAATTTAGAACCCATATTCAGCCAGTGCTCTGCCAGCTGTGCTGGCTCCAAGTCAAGTACTGGATCAGGTTCAAGGTTTTGGTAAAGGTAAAGGTTTCCCTTGCTTGAAAGCCGGTCGAATCTGACTCTAAGGATGTGGTGCTCATCTCCGTTTCCAAGCCGAAGAGCCAGTGCTGTCCAAAGATGTTTCTGTGGTCATGTGGCCGGCATGACTAGATGCCAAGGTGCACAGAACACTGTTACCTTCCCACCGAAGTGGTACCTATTTATCTAAAGCCAGTTTGGTGTAGTGGTTAAGTGCGCGGACTCTAATCTGGGAGAATCGGGTTTGATTCCCACCTCCTCCACTTGCACCTGCTGGATGACCTTGGGCAAGCCATAGCTCTGTACCAGCTGTTCTCTCAAGGACAGTTGTCTCAGAGCTCTCTCAGCCCCACCTACCTCACAGGGTGTCTGTTGTGGGGAGGGGAAGGGAAAGGAGTTTGTAAGCAGCTCTGAGACTCCAAGTGAGTGAAGGGTGGGATATAAATCCAATCTCTTCTTCTTCTTCTTTCTTCTTCTACTTGCAATTTCTTGCTTTCAAACTGCTAGGTTGGCAGGAGCTGGGACCAGAGATGGGAGCTCACTCTGTCATGCAGCACTCAAGTCTTGAACTGCTGAACTACCGACCTTCCAGTCTGCAGTATACCTGTGAGACCCCCTCTCCTGGTATATCTCCCAAAGAGCATTACACTCAATGGATAACAACTTACTGATGATTCCTGGGCTGTAGAGTATCCAGCTGTCCTTAATCAGAGCCAGGGCTTTTTTGGCCTCGGCCCTGGGCTGGTGGATCTCTCTGTTAGGTGAGACTTGGGCCCTGCAAGATCTGGTGCAATTCCGCAGGGCCTGTACAACAGAGATATTCTGCCAGGCCTATGGCTGAAGACAGCGATGGTTTTATCAGGATTGGCCTTCCTCCCCTTTCTTCTTCCCCTGTTCCTTTCCCCCTCCTGGTTTGTTATTCTTTTATTTACTAACTGTATGATAGTCATATTCCCTCTAGATTAGGGGCATTGTGTTATGTTCCCTGTCATGTGGCATCCTATTGTAACAGTTGTTATAATAGTTTTAAACTATGAATATTGTTATCTGCTCTGAACCTTGTTGTAAAGGAAGGAAGGAAGGAAGATAGACAGACCGACTGACCGACCGACCTGGAATGGTTGATACAGAGGGGGGACCAAAATCTTCCAGAAGTTCCTTGGAAGAACTGTTGAGTATGTGGTTAAAGACAGGAAGAGTGAACAGTGGGGATTTCACACCCTGCCTTGATGACACAAGCTTTTTGAAAGAGATGTATTAACAGTACAGATGTGAGCTCAATTTGTATGCATTTATCTCCTTTCTTCACTCATTTATCTTCACGCCTCCAACAGATGCTGACTAGCCATTTCAGCTCTCCTCCCCCTGCTGGGTGATTGGGGTGTATATGGAAGTAAATCAACCCCCCCCCCCCCTTCACCCTGCTTCTTCCTTTAATAATTAATCCAGTGACTCTGCTTTTATTTTTGGTCTTGCCTTCTGGTTGCTGATGAGGGAGGCACACTTCCAACTTGCTGTGTTATCATCTCTCTCCCTGCTAGAGACAGGAGGCCATACTCAGGTTGTACCAATAATAACACCAAGACTTTATGTCTCATTCAGCCTTACAACACAGGTCAGCAATATTACACAAGGTAGATAAGGTCAATTCACAGGCATAGCGTATTCTGACAAGAGTTTGTCAATGTGGATCTGGTCAGCTCGAGTCCTTAGAACATATTTTATTGGAGTGACAAATCTGCTCCCTCTTAATAGTTTTTCCTTGTAGATGAGGATTGGAAGACTACCTTAGCGGTTGCTACTATTTCAGCTGCAGTGATTCCTTGTAAGAAGGCTGGATTTCAATCTGTTCAACCCCTTTGAGCCAAAGGAACAGTAAGATAAAAAGAACACAAGGTAGACTGAAGATGAAAACAGTCAAAAAAAGTTGAAAGTGGGATGATAGAGGCATTGATGCCTTTGATGTCCACACACTTTTTCTGGTTCTCTTGTTGTTTCTGCTTAAACATAGCTCCTGCCTCGATATCATCATGGGATGCACCCTCCTCCAGGAACTCTTTCACTATCACTGTTTTATAGTCCTCCTGTTTTCCCACTTTCACTTTGGTGCTTAATCACTTGATCCATTTATTTATTTATTTTATTTGGATACTGACTTTCTCTCCAATGGGGAGCCAATGGGCATTCTCCTCTCCTCCCCTTTGTCCCCACAACAACCCCTGTAAGATAAGTCAGGCTCAGAGTGTGTGACTGGCCCAGCAAGCTTCCCTGGCAGAGTGGGGATTCGAATCTGGGTCTCCTACATCCTGGTACCACACTTTAACCACACTGGCAATATATGCAGCTGATACAAGCAAGGAGCACAAGCCTGGCCATTGGATGTGCAGATGACAAGCTTAAAATCGGAGTAAAGAAGAGGGCAGCACCACCAGCATCTCAGCAGTCCTGTCCAAATCTGTTCCAGAATAACTGAAGGGTAACGGGACCAGTTCCCAGATAAGCTTCTAGGATGTGGCATCGCGCATGCAGCAACATCGCGCATGCCAGGCTTCTAGTGTCAGGATTGATGCTGTAGTGCTGAAATGGAGTTCTCTCCACTAGCCCAGACCCCATTTCATCATGCACAAGGGATAGCACGAAATGGCCAAAGGGCTCCTGGAGACTTTGTGTTTAAGGGCGTGCAATTTTTTCCCCTGTTTCAGGTATATTAAACCTGAGAAATATTGGTATTTTCCAATATTCCCAAATCCCAGTATTGGTATGGTATTGGGATTCAGAAAATAATTGGGAAATCCAAATTTATTCGGCTCCATTATAGCCCATGCTGGAGAATCAGTCCGGGGGTATCTGGGGCTCTGGGGGGGCTGTTTTTTGAAGTGGAGGCACCAAATATGCAGCACAGCTGCTGGTGCCTCTCCTCAACCCCCCAAATTTTAAAAAGATTGGACCAAGGGGTCCAATTCTATAGGCCCCCAAAGAAGGAGCCCCCATCCTTCATTGTTTCCAATGGAGGGGAAAATATCTGAGTTCACTTGCCAAGTTTTGCTGCCGTGGCACAACTTGGCATCTCCAAGCTGTGCCTGAATAAAAGCCAAATAATTCTGACTTTTATTTGCAACTCCCTATTTGGTAGCCAAATCAGATTAGAGAATCTGATTTGGCTTAATAAATACCTGGATAATACAGATAAGGTATAATTCAGGTATTTATTTGGCTCAGTATATACCAAATGCACACCCCTACTTATGTACATGCCTTCGTGGGCAGCACTTCCATGGGCGCTAAGCACAGGAGTCCGCATTGTGATCGTGGTGCAATTCTCGAGCACGAAATTAGACCTGTTCCTTGATTCCCTGGGTTTCTATCTGAAAGGGATCCAGAAGGACACCTACAATCTGCTTCTCACCTTGCCCCCAATTTCACCACCATCTACTTCTCACTTGAAGTGTTCCTTAAAAAAAAAAAATCCTTGTCCTCTCCCTTGCTCTTCTTTTTGGATTTTCACATAATGCTTTTTTTAATCTTGCGGCTCTTCACCTTCCCTTATACTCAGGAATGGAAACAGTAAATGAGAAGCTCAAGTCCATGAAATGAAGAGCCAGAGTTAATTAGTTCCTATCAACATGATTACAGAAAGCTTCAGGGACTGAGCACCTAATTGTGCAGAAAGTCCCATTTCGGGTGATTAAGTTAAAGGCAGATCTTTTTCAGGGGCACAGTAACTAGCCTCCCTGTGTCCCTTCCCTTCCTGGGTATTGGAGGGGAAATCAGCTACTGGGTCTAGTGCCACACTGTGGGAAAGATATGATCCTTCGAATCAGCTTATAATCAGCTTGCAAAATGAAGACACGCTCATCTTAAAGAGGCGAGATATGATGTGCCCTGTCAATGCCAGTGCCGGGTGACAAAGAATTACCTGTTCCATGTAAGCACACATCTACAATGAGTGTTTTTCCCAGTATGAAGTTTACATCTGTCAACTGAAACCACTAATCAAAACCTGTCCTCATGTAGCACTTGATACGCATGCAAACAAAGAGAAGCAAACCTCTGGCTCAAATCGCATGCTATGTTTCTGCAGACATAGGAGGCATATAAGTGTTAACATGGAAACTGAGAACCCGCAGGGCTGGCTTGTTGAGGACCACAAATAGCTGAACTGCTGGATGAAAAAGTGGCTCTTTGCTCACTAGCAGAGAGCAGAATGTGAGCCAAACTGGCAGGTGCTTGAGTATGCCTACTAGGTGCTAAAATTCTTAAATATCTGCTGGGACCATTGAACACTAACTTGTTAAATGGTAGGTTCCACAGTGTGGTTGGGAGCAACAGGATGGAACAACCTTGCTGATGCTAATCAGGTCTTGGTCTATTCTGCACCAGGGTGGAAGACTACCATGGTTTCCTATTTCATCATCATCTTGAATTCCAAAGCGGCACATAAATGTGAAAAATGACACTTTAAAAAATCCACTAAGAGTTGAGCAACCCTTCCTCTGCTGTTCTCTGCTCTAAAGTCACCCCTCCTGAAGTCACACGTTAGCACAAAACATGCAGAGGTAAAGAGCTAGTGACTTATTGCAGATAAAGCTACAGAATGGTCCCTTTTTACAATATTGGGAAAAGAAAATTGAAGGGAAATGGAAGGGGAAAAGGAAAGGGACAGAGCCAGGCGATGGTTAATGTCTTTCTCCCCTTGTAACAGATCAATCTGGAAAAGCGTCTAACCTAGATATAGTCAGATTCAATGAAGACGTATCAGAAAATCTACAGCAGCCTCTCACCCCCAACCCAAAGGAACACTCTGGCGAGGAAGCAAAGCCCCGAAGACAGCTGCTGTGGGAGTTGCCAGCAGCTGTTCTCCTTTATGGACAATGATGAACCCGTAATTAGAGCGAGGAAGAGTTTGCATTTGACAACCAAGGAGTTTGTTACACTGACAGCTCTGCAAGGAAGAATGCAAGGCAGACACGACCCCTGCAAGGAACAGAGCCATGTCTGTTATTGCTCCCATGGATCACCTAAAAAAACAGGAGCTCCTTATCTGTGTTTCTACTGATCCTTCCTATTAGTTGAAGCATGGCTCAAGAGCAGCACATCTCATGAACACTTTGCTTGTGGGTTCTAGGCAGTTCAGGGAAGTGAATGGAAATGAATGAAGATTGCCCCTTGCGGACATCAGAGATAGATCATCTGTGTGTGTGTGTGTGTGTGTGTGTGTGTGTGTGGGCAGTTCAGGGAAGTGAATGGAAATGAATGAAGATTGCCCCTTGCGGACATCAGAGATAGATCATCTCTGTGTGTGTGTGTGTGTGTGTGTGTGTGTGGGCAGTTCAGGGAAGTGAATGGAAATGAATGAAGATTGCCCCTTGCGGACATCAGAGATAGATCATCTGTGTGTGTGTGTGTGTGTGTGTGTGTGTGTGTGTGTGCAGGGGGTTCTTGTTTATTTTTTATCACTGCCCCTCCCCCCCAATTTTTCACATTTAGAGAATTATTTCCACACAGAGTTGTCTGCCAGAAAATCTCTGCAAAAGATTCCAAAGGCATGTCTGAAAGCATATGTGCAGATTCATAAGGGTGCTGGCCAGGTCTTATGAGACTCAACGCTGCTCTTTGTGAATGGTGCGTTCACTCTACAACATACACATCATCTTTCTTGGGATTGGGGAGGGGAGAACAGTGATGATGAGCAGGAAGAAGCTTCTCTACCATGGTTGATCACATTGAGGAACTCCTGCTAAGGTCCCAAGGACTCCCAGAATCAGTGTCACCAGAGCTACAAGAATTCCCATGTATGTACATGAATCAAAGGCTTCTGTGCAATTTACCAGACTTTACAGACCAGCGATGAGAATTTGGGCTCTCTCAGCACATCACCAATACTAGTGCCTTGCACTTGTAACAGGGTAGGATGGTGGTATCATCTAGGGAGGAAGAAGGACCACAAGGAGGGGTGTGCAAGAACCAGATTCTAGAACCCACTCAGCCATTGGGCTCACTGGTTGGCCTCGGGGCACTCTCTCTGGCTAACCTGCCTCATAGGGTTGTTCTGAGCACAAAATGGAAAATATACATTCCTGCAGGCTCATTGGGAGAACGGGCAAGGGAAAAAAATGTGATACATATACAGCTATTCTAGAAGACATCAAATATTTCCATGGAGAGAGGGCACGGAGAGGCACAGTTAAATTAATGTAAATTTCTCTTCCTTTCGTACCACGATCCTCAGCCAAGGAGTCGTGGAATTTATTGTTAAATAAAAATGGACCGTGTAGATGTTCCCTCTAAGCTGAGTCAGTGTGAGCTTGCTCTCAGTTTTTTAGCCTCCAGCTCACACATTTTTGTCTACCCTCAGGAAGAATGGCTCCAGAGCAAACTAACTGATGCAGCAGCCAAATCGCTCACTCACAACTTTAATGCCAGTAACTCACAAAGTAGAATTTTTGCTCACAGGACTCCACAGCTTAAAGGGAGCATTGCTTGGGGGGAGGGGGAAGGTCTGCCTCCCTACCACCGTAACTCACGTGACATGTCTCAGTTTAGTATCAGAGCTATTCTGGGAGGGGAAAAAAAGGCTTTCAGCGCTAGCATAAGATGCAGGAGGGGGCTTCAGCACTTCTCCATTCCATACTCCAATTAAAAAAAGGAGATCAAGCATATCAAGTTGGGTCTCTCCACAATTGCTTTTCAATTACCAAAGGGGAAGCTATTGAGAGATCTGAGGGTTCATTAAATGATCCATTGATCACAGGGAGTTTTCCATTTTGATGTGACACACTTGTTTGTTATCATGTTACCATGTGCGTTTGGCATGCTGAGTTGGTAGCTTGTCATGTTAGGCATCCTTCTCAGGAAGTCTGTGATGATTTTTGTGTGATATTTTTTAGCCCGTGGCAATCTGATAGTTTAGATTACACCCTCAAGGAATAAGGCTTCTGGTATCCTCCACCGTAGACTTGATTTCAAACCATCTGAGACTATCTAGCCATCCATGTCTATGGCTCGCCTCTAAAATACAGCCTTCTACGATTTCCTTTGAAAACCAGCCAATGATGCTGATGAATGTTTTCAACAGTCAATACACCTTACAAGTATTCAAGCCAGACATCATCTTACTACTGGGAATGTGGTAAGCGTTTAGACTTTGCCTCAGATCCTCAATACATCAGATTTCTTAAGCACAGACATCTTACAGCCTTTCATCTTTACTGATTCTTATATCTCCTGTGCATGAGCACAGCATGCATATGGACCGGGCATTCAAGATCTCAGTGGTAGTGAGATCACATGGGGCTTTACGATCTGGCTGTAGGTGAGATCCAGAGTCCTGGTGTGGTATTTGGGCAGCTCTGGACACTAATTTTCTATGTAAGGATGGCAAGAAGGAGAAACTTCCAGACACAGGCCCAGATGTGGAGTCTGCCTCAAGAAGCCTGCAGACCTGACCTAGGAGAAGCGAGAAGAGATTGGATTTATACCCCGCCCTTCACTTCCTAAAGGAGTCTCAGAGCAGCTTACAATCTCCTTCCCCTTCCCCTCCCCACAACAGACACCCTGTGAGGTAGGTGGGGCTGAGAGAGCTCTTTCGAGAACTGCCCTTGAGAGAACAGCGCTGAAAGAACTTATGGCTGACCCAAGGTCACCCAGCTGGGTGCATGTGGAGGAGTGGGGAATCAAACCCGGTTCTCCCAGATCAGAGTCCGCACTCTTAACCACTATGTGTTCCCCATGGCAAATACACATCTGGACATTTGAACATTACAGAGATGCATATGTCTGGCATGTTCTCTCTCTTTTGTGTGTGTAAAGTGCCATCAAGTTGTGGGTGATTTATCTCAAGCCCAGCAAGGGGCTTTCAAGGCAAGTGAGAAGCAGAGGTTGTTTCCCATGGCCGTCTTCTGCAGAGTCTTCCTTGGTGGTCTCCCTTCCAAGTACTGATCCTCCTTAGCTTCCGAGATCAGTTTATAAACATGCCACCTTCCCTCCCTCCCTCCCTGTCTCTCTTATGAAGAAGCAATTTCTCAAGTGGCCCTTGACCAAGTTCTTCAGCAAAAGACAAAGAGAAGGAGTTTTCAGAAGAATATATTCAGCAGCTATATGGATAACAAGGTACGTGTTGCGGTGTGTATGTATGTAAATGAAGGCGCTCGAAATAAGGAGAGACAAACAAGCTGAAGAAAAATGATCTGGTTTGCCACTAAGAAGGAACAAATGTTTTCTGTTCTGTACCTTTTCACGTCTATATTTCCCTCAACCACTTTGGTACTCCAGTTTCCACTGTCGGTTTTGCCGACACTTTTGAATTGTGTGTGCATTTTTATATGCAATTTATACATATTTATGCATACAATCTACATCATTGATATGCGCAATGAATACTGCAGATATACTAATGTACAAATAATGCTGGAAAATGTATTCATGGGGGGAGGAGGGAAGTGTGAGGAAACAGAAAATGAAGGGGGGAAATTAAGGATCACAATTTACATTGGCCCCAGAGAGAAAGAAAATCACACGAGGGGTCCATGGGTCTTAACAGTAGTGACGAGAAATTCAAAATCAACCTCCTCATCTTGTGGTTTTTTGAAGGTCTCTGAGACAGTAGCTGACACCCCGGACCTCCCCCCCCCCCGGCTATACATCTTCATTGTGACAGTTTTTCCTCCTACCTCCAATGTCTTTTCTCCTCCCTGGATTGCTCTGCCTGCCACCCAGCCAACATCATTATCTCTGCTTGGCTTGAGGCTTTTACTTCTCCTCTTATGATCTTTGGAGATTGCGGACAATTCCTTGCTTTCATTTGTATTGTTGCCTTGCAGGTATTTATGGATTACGATGGTGTTGCCCAGGGCCATTTTGTGGACTATATAAATTTACCTCTCTTAGTAGTTCCTCAGAAGACTTGCCCTATAATCCTTGGGTCATTTTTTCCCTTCTCCTGGCTGCTGCTGTAGCTGTTGTGTGTAGTTTCCCCCCTCTCTTCTCCTTCAACAGAACAATATTTTAGGGGTGGAAGCTGCCAGGCTATACCGTACAGATTGCACAGTGCCCTTAAATGAATCAGAGCTCTTATATGGGGCCATTTGTAGGTCCCAGTTTGAAGATCTAGACAAAAATGGAGTGGAACTGGGAGGGAGGGATGGGGGGGAGGACAAAGAATGATAACAACGGCCCTTTTCACACTAGACCTTTAATCTTGCTTCAACACTGTATCCTACTAGCTATTTTGCACAACACTCAAGTTCACCCCTCTTTTTATCTTGGTTTTTTTTTTTGTCAATTCTGCATTACACTGCGGTCACCCCAGGGTCAGACTGTCACTGCTTCAGGGTATATGGATCCTGTTTTGCTGTGGGCTCTCCCTCAATCTCGAGTGGCCCCGGTGCATATTTAAGCATAGATTTTTTTACTCAGTTTCAACCCCCCCACACTCCTTTCCCTCCATACCTAGGACAAACATCCCTGTTCCCAATGCAGAATTTATAACCTGGGGCAGACAAGCAAATTGGAGTGGGACAAAATTAGTGCAGAAAACAACAGATAAACAGAGATAACTGCAAGGTAAACTGCCTTGAGTCAAACACAGAGAAAACCTTGGGTGAGGTCCAAGTGTGGAAAAGGTCTATGCGCACAGGGCTGTGGAATGCCTTCCTATGGGAAATGGCTTTCGAGTGCAGTGTAGTGGTTTTGAGTGTTGCACTACTATCAAATCCCCACTTGTGCCATGGAAGCTCACTAGGTAAACATGGGCCAGTCACACATCCTCAGCCTAACCCACATCACAGGGTTGTTCTGAGGATAAAATGGAGGAGAGGAGAATGATATCAGCCATTTTGGGTCCCCACGGGGGACAAAGGCGGGGGACAAATCAAGTAAATAAATAAGCCACAGAAACTGAGGGGCCCAAATATTGTATTGAGAAGTACAGTGTGAAAAGAAATGCAAGGGTCAACCTGGAATTCAACATGGAAATGTAGGACTGCGTTCAAAACACGAGCGCCAAATTTCACCCTAGTCTCTCTATGACAAGGACAATTCTTTTATGACAAACAAGTTGCACTCAGAACCCAGTGTGTGGCTGTGTAGACAGAAGCAGGCTTTGATTCTGTGCCAGTGTAATGATTAGAGTGTCAGACTAGAATCTGGCCACAAGCGTCTGTCCCCCCCCCCCCCCCCCGCCATGAAGTTTCCTTGGTGACTGTGAGCCCCTCACACTCTCTCAGCTGAAGCTACCTCACCAGGTCGCTGTGAGGATAACATGCATGCCCCTTGGGCTCCTCAGAGAAAAGGGAGGGGTCAAAAATGTACTAGGTACCAAACAAACAAACAAACAAACAAATAAATAAGATAGGTTGGGGTCATTGGAGGACAAGAAAGAGGATTAGGTTCTAATCCAAAGGTATCCCCAAGGGCACCCCTTTAATTTCCCTCATAGCAGTGTTTCTTGGTGTAGATGGGGAACATTTACTTATAGATTGGCTCTTCAATCTCTGGTGGAAGATTGGAAACAGTTACTTCTCTTGGTCTGTACACACACACACACACAAAACTAGAAAGATCAGGACAACAAGCTATTTTTCAGCTTTTATGGTTTCCTACAACCTCCTCCTATGAATTTACAGGCAGGCCTTGCAGGCTGGGGAGCTTTGGGTACAGGACTCCACAGTGAAAGTTGGTCTATTAAGAGTGGACGGGCAAGCAGTATTTTCTAATCAGTTCTCTCCTTGGCTGTCACAGCCTTAGATGCTTTCTCCCACCTGACATCTGAAGTTTAGCAGAGCAGAGAAAACCCCAAACCATTTCACACCCTTCAGCATCGGCCTTCTGTGATGGAAATTGGTGTTTTCACAGCCTCTGAACCGCCCATGTTCTCCGGATTGCTTCTTAGCTTTCATCCATCTGACCACAGATCTGGCATATAAATATATTCCCAGTGATAATAACGTTAGAACCCAATCTGGTCACTGTTACCCCATACACCATCACCAAAAGAACTTTCTTGATATAAACTGGGGAAGAAAGAGTCAGAAACTGGGCTTGTAGGATGGGGGCATCAAAGAAAAGTTACGAAGTGCTGGGTCACACCTCCTAACTCTGCCCCTTTCCCATAAAGCCACAGGGCTGACTTTCAGGAAGTGGCAAATACCACTGGTAAACACAGTTGTTTTGATATTTGCTGAGGTCTTCTACTGCTTCAGTAGAGAGCCAGTTTGGTGTAGTGGTTAAGTGCGCGGACTCTAATCTGGGAGAACCGGGTTTGATTCCCCACTCCTCCACTTGCACCTGGCTGGATGACCTTGGGCAAGCCATAGCTCTGTACCAGCTGTTCCCTCAAGGACAGCTTGGGAAAGCGCTCTCTCAGCCCCACCTATCTCACAGGGTGTCTGTTGTGGGGAGGGGAAGGGAAAAAGGAGTTTGTAAGCCGCTCTGAGACTCCCTTGGGGAGTGGAGGGCGGGGTATAAATCCAATCTCTTCTTCTCTTCTTCTTCTTCTTCATCGTCTTCATTGGAAAGCAATATGTATGGTGGTAACACCACAATCAGGATTCCTTCCACTGCCAAAACTCAAGCAACACTCAGTGATGGAGATCTGTAATTGAGCTATTAAAAATAAATCAGCTGCAAGAAGTAACTGGTGGGGGAACTGGAGCCATGGTACTGGGGAAGAAGGTGGTCTCTGATTGGAAATGCCTCCCAGTTTGTATGCCACTTTTCAATTTATGGTGGAAAGCAATATTGCTTTCTGTCTATTCACACACACAGTCACAGACAAACACTCACTATTTTGAGCCCTGGTAGAGGAGAAGACATATGAAGCTGCCTTATAATGAATTAAATCCATGGTCTATCAAGGTCATTATTGTCTACTCAGACTCCGGCAGCTCAGGCTGAGGTCTTTCACATCACCTACTGCCTGGTCCTTTTAACTGGAGATGCTGGGGACTGAACCTGGGACTTTCTGCACGCCAAACAAATGCCCTAGCACTAAGTGACAGCCCCTCCCTTATAAAGCTGCCTTATACTGAATCTGACCCATGGTTCATCAAAGTCATTATTGTCCACTCAGGCTGGCAGCAGCTCTCCAGGGTCTCAGGCTGAGGTCTTTCACGTCACTTACTGTTTGGTCCTTTTAACTGGAGATGCCGAGGATTGAACCTGGGATCTTTTGCACTCCAAGCTGATGCTCTACCACTGAGCCACTGCCCCTCCCCAAGAGAGGCACAATATGGATCCCCCCCAAAAAAAGTCAAAGCAGCGTAGGTGGGCTATTTCTGCTCAGAGAATAGTGCAGGCACGAAGAAGGAAGCACAGTGTTATGGCCTGTATCCACATCAAGCCCGAAGCTACTTTTTTGCAGCTAAAACACACACTTGGGAATTCAAGCACAGGAGTCCAGCATCACAGACTGCTTGGCCACTGGTGCCCCATGAAAATGATATAGTCTGCCATGAAAACTGGTGCCATCTTTCAAACACATATCTATATAACCCATCAAACACACATCTGCACACCCTTCCCAGTGTCTCAAGTTGAATTCAAAAAGAGGGCTGAATTCTCAAATCCTCCTTGAAACATCCGTTCTGTCAAACAAATTCCTACCCATGCTTCCCATCCAATAATGTAGCACTACGTATACCCCCATTTTATTATAAATTTTTATTTTATTTTCAACAACCGTAACAAAACAATAATTCAATCAACAATAACAGAGCACACAACAAAAATATAACAAAAATAAACTCACAACTTATATTAACAATAAAGTATAAAAGGCACAAAGCTTAGGAAAATCCATACATGTAGATACCATATACCATATGTCCTTAGGAGAGGAAGATGTAATTGTGATACTGTTTATTTAAAAATATATATATTACTACCTATTTCTTGTGCTGCTGAATCAAGCATGGGGTAGCATTTTTCCAGTAAATCGGACTGATACATAGAAGAAGAAGAAGAGAGAAGAAGAGATTGGATTTATACCCCGCCCTCCACTCCCCAAGGGAGTCTTAGAGTGGCTTACAAACTCCTTTTCCCTTCCCCTCCCCACAACAGACACCCTGTGAGGTAGGTGGGGCTGAGAGAGCGCTTTCCCAAGCTGTCCTTGAGGGAACAGCTGGTACAGAGCTATGGCTTGCCCACGGTCATCCAGCCAGGTGCAAGTGGAGGAGTGGGGAATCAAACCCGGTTCTCCCAGATTGGAGTCCGCGCACTTAACCACTAGGGTTCCCATCTCTGGCAATTTTATCCACCACTTTAGTAGTATAAAAAATTCCCACACCTTATTATACCACTGCTCTATTGTCGGTATATTTCTGTTTTTTCATTTTTGTGCTAAAAGAGACTTCGCTGCTAATTGCATTATTGTAATTAGCTCTTGATGGATCTTCGGAATCTCTGGGTTATTGTGTAAATTTAGCAAAACTAAAGCTGGCTTTTCTGGACTAACATAACCTGTGATTATTCTGATTTGGGAGAGAGCATTTCACCAAAATTGTTTTATACACTTGCATTGCCACCAACAGTGAAAAATGATCCATGCTCTCCACATGTTTTCCAATATAATGGTAAGACTAGAGATTTCATATGATGTAGCCTAGTTGGAGTTAAGTACCACCTTGTCAGCAACTTATAGGATTGTAGTTGAATGTTCATTGACTTAGAAGAAAGCATTGAGGAGTTCCATATTTTGGTACACTGCAAGTCTGTAAAAGAAGAATTGATGATATTGCAGGCATGCTGTCTGTGTGATTAGTTCATCTAACGAGGTATGCTTGGTGGTTGCTTTAGATATATGTGGATGACTTACTGAGTTCAAAGCTTAGAATCACAGAATCAGAACTGGAAGGGACCTCCAGGGTCATCTAGTCCACCCCCCTGCACCATGCAGGAAATTCACAAATACATCTCCCCGTTACCCCCAGTGACCCCTGTTCCATGCCCAGAAGATGACAATAATTCCCAGGATCCCCAGCCAAACTGGCCTGGAGAAAAACTGCTTCCTGACCTAAAGTGGAAATCAGCATTTCCCTGGGCGTATAAGAAAGGGCCACAAGAACTAAGCCCTGAGGCAACTCTTCCTGCCCTTTCTCTCATGATCTGCCTACGTCCACAGAATCAGCATTGCTGTCAGATGGCCATCCAGCCTCTGTTTGAAAACCCCCAAAGAAGGAGAGCCCACCACCTCCCAAGGAAGCCTGTTCCACTGAGGAACCGCTCTAACTGTCAGGATGTCCTTCCAAATGTTTAGCCAAAAACTCTCTTGATTTAATTTCAACCCGTTGGTTCTGGTCTAACCTTCTGGGGCAACAGAAAACAACTCCATAGCATTCTCTATATGACAGCCCTTCAAATACTTTAAGAAGGTTAACATATCACCTCACCTCACCTCACCTTGAATAGGTTCCAGAAACAGGGGTGCTCTTAGTGATTCTGGCCAAAAGTCCAGGATGGAGCCCCAGAATCACTGCCCAGGCCAGAGCAGGGGGTGGCTCTCAACCCAGATGCCACAGGGCCATGTGTTTGCTGCCGTTGCCACCAAGCCGGCTGCCAAGGGGGAGGGTGCACACTGCTGCATTTGAGCCATCTGCCTGAGCCCTAAAGGGGGCATGTGTGGATGGTGGCAGGAGCCTGCTCTCCCTGTTCTTTCCCTTTCCATTGGTGTGGGGTGAAGCTGTGGGTGGTGATGCCCTGCTCAGCCTGGGGCTCAGGGCAGCTGCCCCGAATGCCCTGTGGCTCAGACTGGCCCTGTCCAGAAAGTATACCTACGTTCTTCTTATTTGGGTTGGCTTGTGATGGCTAACTCTCTCATGGATCGCTGCCTTGATGTGGTGAGGGGGCTTGCATGGTTCGATGAGTCTGCGGGCTATGCCATGGAGGGCCATCCAGGATGGACAGGCCACAGTGGAGAACTCAGACAAAACGTGACCCACTAGAGAAGGAAATGGCAACCCACTCCAGTACCTTTGCCAAGAAAACCCCATGAACAGTAACAAAAGGCTAAAAGATATGACGCCGGAAGATGAGCCCCTCAAGTCGGAAGGTGTCCAATACACTACTGGGGAAGAGCAGAGGGCATGTACAAGTAACCCCAGAAAGAATGAAGTGTCTGGGCCAAAGCTGAAAGGATGCTCAGCTGTGGATGTGTCTGATGGTTAAAGGAAAGTCTGATGCTGCAAAGAAGCAAACTTCGGAGGATGGTGGAAGACAGGAGGGCCTGGCGTGATATGGTCCATGGGGTCGCAAGGAGTCGGAATTGACTGCGCGACTGAACAACAACAATGACAAATGATGGCTAAGCCAGATAGGGGACACATTTCTGTTCTGATGGTTATTTGTTTTTGTTCACTTGTTTCAAGTGCCATGTTACTTGCCTTGGATCTTTGCAATGGAGCAAGCGAGATAGCTCATTCTGTTTCCTATCAGCGATCATCCCAATCTTTTAAGGATGTTTTCCGTTTCAAGTCTGCCCCTCTCGATTGAAAATCCTGCACGTAGCTTTCTTTCCTTCGTCCACCCCTCTGATGTCTCTTTCTCCTTCAGGCTGAATCTCATTTTCCTTGCTTTGCTCGCCCACATTGCTAACCTCTCAGTCCCTTTGTATTTATTTTCTCTGGCCTCCCCGGAGCACCAGACCTCCTCCCAATCCCAGTATCTTCTGCTAATTTAATTGGCATGCACGATACCATGCACATTTCTACCAGGAAACAGATTCCAGGTTTCAAGCTTCAAAGGATATTTTATAACTAACACTGAGAACAGTGATTAAAAATATGAAAAAATGCCTTGGCCGCGTCTTCTTAACTGTTAAACACGTAAACATGAAGGCAAAAGAGGACTGTCATAAGAAGCAATTTCTCATGAGGAGTGGCATTTTTCTTCTCTGATTCCATTAGCTGATTCCTGGCTGAAAGTGCAAGTTAGAAAACAAACACTATGGCTTGAAGAGACATGTGTGTGCTTGTGGAATCCATGGCCACAAGGTGGGACTTCAGATAAACAAATGTATATTCATGGAGATTAGTGGAACCTTCCAGTTACTTTGAGCAGTAAGAAGTTCCAGGATACCATTTTACTGGGTCCATGTCCTTGTTATAAGAATACGTTGGTGCCTTTTAAAAGAAACATGTAATTTTCAAAAATTCAGGTTGAGCACATGGGAAGGAAGCAGTCGGGCAGGAATCATCACAAAGCAACACCCCAGCATCTAAATATCCAGCCAAACTGTTCTCAGCCAGAACCCATGAAACAGCTTGACCAGCAAACTCCAAACTTGAACCATTTCCCTTTCTTCTGCCAGTATCACAATGGCAGGAAGTGTGTGACACATACCGCAGTGACTTGAAGTAGACAACAGCCACCCAACACCACGAATCTGTTAGCAGAGCGTAGATATGCAGAAAAGCAGAGCACAAGCTGTTTAAACAATGAAGTTGGTTTATTAAGAAGAGAACAAACTTTGTAAGAAAGAGGAGAGAGAACGAAAAGTAACTGTCTAAATAACTAGGAGGAGTTAGTAACAAAGAGATATCAGCAGGAGCAGGAAAAACTCCAACTGAGCAAACAAGAGACAGGAAGGAGACTATCTGAAAATAGTAGGAAGTCCCTACTCTTACTATGCTAACTAGTTGTTCCCTCTGCTGCCCCCTGCAGGATGTTCTTGTCATTTTCTGCATCTATGCATGATAGACCTTACATATTCCAACAGAATCACGACCTTACTGTCCACCATTAAGTGGAACAATGTACATATACCTAGGGAGAAGAGGATGTATTGTATGACCATAAGTACATAAGAAAGTCCCTGCTGGATTGGACCAGTGGTCCATCTAGTCCTGCATCCTGTTTCATATATCAGCCTCGGAGGACCAACAAACAGGGCACAGAGGCCAAGGCTTCCTCCTGTTGTTGCCTCCTGGCACTGGTATTCTGAGGCTTACTGCCTCTGAATATAGAATTTCACCATTGTAATGATGACACTATTCAGTTGCAATATATGTATGGCTAATCAGATGCTCCAATCACACTATAAGGACAACCCAGTTTGGCTGGAGATCCTGTGTATTTGTGAATTTCCTGCATTCTGCAGGGGGTTGAACTAGATGCCCCTGGAGGTCCCTTCCAACTCTATGATTCTACGATTCTTGCCATCATACTCTCATTGTGTTCATCCTAGGCACTTCTGGTTGGCTGCTCTTCCAGATGCTGTCCTACATCCAACCACACAGTTCCTCTGATGGAAAGCATTTTCATTTGAGGAAGAGAGAACTGCGATCTCCACAATTCCCCTCTCCCACTGCAGACCCCCTTTGTCCTTAATGCTGCTTCTGAGGGTCTGCTGACCCCCAGAAACAAAACTGGGGGCTTTCAGTGGGCTACAGCAGGAGGAAGGAACTGGGAGGTCCCACTCTGTGAAGTCTCCAGGTATTTGGATGCACTGAAAAGATACACTTCAGATTAAATCAGCTTTTTGCTTGACCTAGTAAGGCATGTCATGTGTGTTGTTCTTAAAGTATTCCTCTTTTTTTTGGTCTAAATGTAATTTTTAACATTTGAACACACAAACTGCCTTATACTGAATCAGGCCATCAAGGTCAGTATTGTCTATTCACACTGGCAGCAACTCTCCAAGGTCTCAGGCTAGGGTCTTTCACATCAACTATTATCTGGTCCTCTCAAATGGATATGTTGGGGATGGAAGCTGGGAACTTTTGTGCTCCAAGCAGATGCCCCTACCACTGAACCATGACCCCTTCCCTTTCTTTTCTGTATGCAAATAAAAATAACCAATGATTTCAAAACACCAAGGAACTCAGACCAAGTGCTTTATAATGTCTAAAAAATGAAGACTTCACAGTAAAGTAATTGTTTAAAAAAAAATTAAAAACAAGCAAACCAACCAACCCTTGCCTGAAATGATAATTTTATAAATAGCAAATTAACAACCCTGGTTTCTAGTGTTTCCAATGCATTTAGCTTAACTTTTCTAATATTAATATAAACAAATAGCTTCCCACTGATTTGGCTTACTTGCAATTTGTATGTTAATTTCCACAACATTTATAAATGTTGCCCATGTTAGCATTAATCTTCTGGTTCCCCCTTTGTTACTTGCACGGGTTCTGAGACTTTTTCCATTATCACCAGCTCCCATACTTTATTCGTCTACAGATTATCTGTTGACATAGGTTTTTTCTTCTTTTCGAAAACCTAGCAATTACAAGTTCTGCTGCTAACAGCAAAAATGCCAAAATAGTTTTAACACCTCTTCACTCCCAATGGTTTCCCAACAACTGGAGAAACTCCAACTGGATTTTTGTATTTTTAAAAAACTTTGATTCCTTAGTTGTTTTCTATGGTAGAAAATGCTTCGTTGCAGCACAGGCTATGATATATTATCACCACCACCACCAAAGCAAGTCTTGAATGTACCTGCTCCATTTTCTCATTGTACCCTGACACAATCAAACTTCTTCAGAGCTAGAACCATCATCACAAAGTGCCGAGCTGCATTCTGAATGCTGCAGGGTAGGGATGCCAGCCTTCAGGTGAAACCTGGGGATCCCACAGAATTTCAGCTCATCTCCAGATGACATAGATCAGTTCCCCAGGAGAAAATGGATGCTTTGGAGGGGGGAACTCAATGGCATTGTACCCCACTGAGGTCCCTGTCCTCCCCAGGCTTCATCCCCAAATCTCCTGGAGTTTCCCAACCTGGATCTGGAAACCCTACCACTAGGCCCATCTTTCCAATAAAGGCGGCTCCATCCATATGTCGCTCCCTCCTACCCTTGATTAAGGGTATTAGATAAACATATGGAGCAGAGGTCCATCACTGGCTATTAGCCCTAAGGAAAACATAGGAACTCTCAGTCTGGGGCAAGTGATGTACTGTATTCTTGGTGCTTCAGAGGGATGACAGTGGGAGGGCTTCTAGTGTCCTGGCCCCACTGCTGGACCTCCTGATGGCACTTGGTGTTTTTGGCCACTGTGTGACAGAGTGTTGGACTGGATGGGCCATTCGCCTGATCCAACATTGGCTTCTCTTATGTTCTTATGTTATATGTTCTTAAGATGATCTGGAACACAGAGTGCCACCGCTGAAAGGCAGATATATCTGAACAAGCAGCTCTAGATGATTCAAATTAACAAGCAAAAAAGCCATGTGTTATAACATCAAGAAACTACCTCCTCAGGGTCACTAGCCAATCAAGCCCCTTCCAGACTCCAAATAAGGTAACCCATTTGTGCTAGTGACTAATACCAGTCTTCCAAGTCTTCTCCTAGCCAGAGTCCACCAACCATTTGTGTGTCTATTCATGATAATCCACAATGACCCAAAGAAAGTGAAAAAAGAAAAGCCCCATATTTTAGAGAAGAGGAAGAGAAATCCTTTCTTGGTCCAACGGGCTACAGTCAGCACATGAATAAAAACAAGAGCCTTTCCCCCATTGTTCTAGGCCCGGGGTTGGGGACTTGCCCAGGGGGGATATGTGTACAGTGGCAGGAGGGAGAAGTCTGGCAACAGTTCCAGTAGAAGCTGCATTTTTCTTTGTCATCTTGCAACTTATGGCCTGAAAAAGAGTTCTGGGGGAACTCTAAAGCTTGAATATTATGATGCATTAATGGGATGAGATTAGCTGGATTGTGTTCTTGACTTTATGGGAGCAAACCTGCAACTCCATTCACATTCTGGTGTGATGATGCAGTCGTGAAATTCAGCAGAGGAGACGGATCCTCTTTCCCCCTACATGTCCATATCTTTAATATTTCACCTTGGGAATCTTCTGTGATGTGTTTCCAGGGGGGCAGATTTGGAATGTAGAACTGGTTTCGATGCTTTTGGATCCCAGTCGGCAAACCCTATTTCCTCACATTCTGTAGTGTTCCCGAGGAGACTTTGCCCTTGTTGTTCAGAAGGCCTTTCTTTAGGTTGGCCTGTCTGTCTCTCTGCCTCTGAACCTCTTTGTTTCTTTGAGCGATCTTTAAATTTTTCATTGTCACATCTATTATTCAGCACCATAGATTTTCTTTGTTATGTTTTAGATAGGTACTTCTCTTTAGCTGGGGGAGTTGCCGTCAATGAGCCCAGCAGCCTCCCGTGCCAGACTGGGGTGTTGGGAATATTTCCCATGGCTGAGAGTGAACTCTTGCCAACATGTAGAAAGAAGTTTAAGTGAAAGGCCTGGTGGCTTAGACCCAGAAGTCCTTTTGCATTTCAACCGATCTTTTGCTTAATGTTAAAAGTAATGAATTCATGCTTCTTTCCTGCCTCTGGCAACCAGAAGCATGTGGCTTCAGTCCAGGAAAAACACTGTGGTCCTATGGAGGCCATGGACTTTCCAACTGTAGGAACAGAATCCCGTTTTGGTTTTTTTGAGAAAGGGAAAGGACAGTGGCTCAGTGGTAGAACATCTGGTTGGAGTGCAGAAGGTCCTGAGTTCAATTGTTGGCATCTCCAGTGAAAAGGATCAGGTAGTAGGTGATGTGAAAGGCCTCCCCCTGAACCCCTGAAGAGCTGCTGCCAGTCTGACTTGACAGCACTGACCTTGGTAGACCAAGGGTCTCATTCAGTATGAGGTGCCTTCATGTGTTTATAATTTCAAGCTGGCATGGGGGCATGGAACTCCCTTCTCCATGACACTGTCAGTCACGTCTGATATAAGATGAGGACTCCAGACCCAGATTGTGTACTCTGCAATGTGTGAATCAATGCTATTTCTGATGTGCCTAAGTCTGTGCCAGGGAAGGCGGCCCTCAGGGTGTCTGCCTGATCACGATATTCAATTTGGTGGTGGTGGGGAGGGGAGGAGACGGAAGGGAGCCAAATAGCTGAATGGCTGTTATTCATTTGTTGTGGTTCCCCTCTGTTTCTGTCACCCTGGTGAGTAAAATCAATGAGGCTGCTTGGTTCTTGGTTGTTGCTTTTTCCATGTGTTTGGGAATGAATGCATATCCCTAGAACTGAGCTTGGACTTCCCGAAAAGGTTCTGAAGCTTGCAAAAATTGTGGCTTAGTAGTAGTGGTATATAAGAAAAAAACACAAACACATATTTTCACCGTGGAACTATACATGGTTGTCACTCGTTAGTGTCTTTCCTTAGAGCATTTGGCTTTCAAATGATCATCCATTCCTTGCATTTGGATTTCTCTGAAATTGCCAGATCTTGGTCCCTGTAGGCTTCCAGTGCCTGTTAGAAGGAATTTAGTGCCATTAGGAGAAATTCTTTTAATTCCTTTTTACTCAATTTCTCCCTGAAATCTAACAATCTTTTTAATTTAGTAATGGGTACCAAATGGTATTTCTGGATTTGGATTTTGAGAAGGGCCTAAATATCAATATTTCAGGTTATTCAGGCCCCCTGATACTGTTTTGGTGTTTGGAATTATGCAGAATCCATTATTCCCTATGGGGGATATTTTTCGGTTGGAGGTGGAGTCGCTGTTTTTCAATCAAATGACATCAAAATTGCAGGAGACCTAATGCTGCCTTTCTACTCAAGATTCCCTAGCTCTTAAGCAAGTCAGACTAAAAGGTCCAATTCTAAGGAACAAGGAGTCCCTACCATCCTACTTGTCTCCATTGTTTCCTATGGAGGAAAGTTCAAAGAAGCCAATAACCAAACACACAAGAACAACCACTGACCAAAACCCTCCAAATGCAAACAAACCCAACAAACCCAACAGAACCAATGTTATATCCCAGCAGAGCCACAGGCCACTATGGTATGCCCAGCACAACCAATGTTCAACCAGAGAATCCTAGCAGAATCCACTTGAGCAAGGGACATAGTTTCGAGCCAAACACAAACAATGTCAGATCAGACAATCAACATAGATCCAACAAGCAAGGGACACTAATGCAAGCTCAACACAACTTATGTCAATGTCAGTGGCAGCAGAAGCCAGTGTCAGTGTGGCCAGCCCAATAGAACCAATAACCTTCACCATTGGTGCTCTGGTTCCTTCCCACCCCTGTAAGGAAGAAACATAACAACCATACATATGCAAGAGCTTTATTTTAGGTGTTTCATGGGATCTGCTTGTCTTAAATTGAGATTCTTGTCTGCTTTCCCAGTGTCTCTTCTTCCAATTATATTTGTGGTGCATTTTTTCTTTATGAGAGTTACAAGAGCATTCCTGGCATGGTATTTATTTTCTGCACAGAACATTAACATCTGATCCCATTGCCTGGGAGAGCTGCCTCCCTCCCTCTTCCCTCTTGTTGCCTGGAAAACTTGTAAAATTGAAGAAAAGCAGAACTGGGAGCCTTAAAATGCCAGCCCCAAACATTTTTGGATATTACGGAATATTTCCATAATTTTACAGGAATTGATATCCAGTATTCTTGAGAATCCCGAATACCACACCAAATACCACCTGAATATACCCCAAAATATTGATAAGCTATTTTTCAAATATATATTCAGGCTGGAAATATCTGAATGTCCTTTCCAAGTTTCTCTTCCTCTTTTTAGAAATCTGGTCTTCACAATCAATTGTTTTGATCAAAAAGAAGGGGCGAGAAAGGAGGTTCTGCAAAATTTCAGAATTTCACTCTGTAGATGCTCAGAGGCAGACAGTGTCTTCTCAAACCTTCCTCTCCTCCTCCTGCAGTACCACCCTGTGGTGTATAATATAAAAACCAAAGGGAAATCTAGTTTAATCCCCTGCACGATGCAGGAAATTTGCAGCTACCTCCTCCCACTATTCCCCAGTGACCCACAGGAAGGCAAAAATCATCCAGGATCCCTGGTCCAGTCTGGCCTGTAGGAAAATTCCTTCCTGACCCCAAAGCAGTGACCAGCATTACCTAGGCATATAAGAAAGGGCCACAAGAGCTGAGCACTGGCTCATACCTACCTGCTAGGGATGGGCACAAACTGAACCACAAAGTAAAATTCATCACGATTTTTGCCCTGTTCATGGTTTGCAAAAAGAAGTTCCTGATGGATCTACCATCACAAACTTCCATGAACTTTTAAAGCAGTTTGTGGTGATTCATGGATGCATCAGAAAGCAGGGGTTTAAAGGAACTCCAAGTCCCTTTAAACCCCTGCTTTCTGTTCCCCAGGAAAGCAGTAAAAACAGCTGAGCAACAGGGGGGCACTCCCTGCCACTCAGCTGTTTTGGGCAGTCTTCTGCAGTCCCTTTAACCTTTAAAGGGACTGCACAAGACACCCTGAAACAACTGAGCAGTGAGGAGCAACTTGCTCAGCTGTTTTTCAGGCTTTCTCCAAACCCTGCTGTCCCTTTAAATGGGTTCTGTGGGGCCATGAACTACGAACTGGTTCAGTTTGCGAACTGGCCTTCTGGTTTGGTCTGGTCTGTGGTTTGGTCTGTGGTTTGGCTACGAACCACTAACTGAACTGAACCGCATTTTCCTGGTTTGTTCCCATCCCTACCACCTGCCCTCCCTCTCAGGATTTGCATAAATTCATAGTGAGTCATAACATAAACACTTCAAAACCTTAAGTTACAAAAGAGTGCATTGATTTCTCTTCAAACAGAAATCAAAGAGAAATCCCTCTTTCAAAAAAAGAAAACAGAGAATGGGAAAACTCAATAGCTATATCTATAAAAGTGAATTTCAGAAAAGGAATTTCCCTTTCCCGTAACAATGCTAATGGAATTTGATTTCAGTAAGAAATGCTAAGTACCTGCTTAAATTGCTCCAACTGAAATTGACGAGGCCTAAAAATGCTTCACTTCAACAAAATGTCATCCATAATCTTGAAATCTATAATCCAGGGCATTCAGTCAGGCATGCAGTTCTTAGTTTTAAATCTTTCCACTTCTGTTTAATCTTATCGAATGATATCTACTTGGAGGATTTTTTGTTGGGCTGTACAGAGTGTTTTGTGTAGGGGTAAGTTACTGCCACCATTTGGATTTTGCCTGCCAATGTCTTATTATTTATTTATTTCATTTATTTTTAAAGCCTTCTCGCCCTGCAGTCATAAATCCAAATTCACAAAGAAGCCGAGAAGCATGAAAACACAGAATATGATATCAACTGGTAAGTAAAACTAGCAGAATAAGATCAGTAGAAAAAGTTCCAACATAATTAACAATAAAAAAGGTTACAAGTAAAAAATTCTCTCTTATTAGATATACCTAAATGCCGAGAGACAGTTGAATACTAAAACCAGAAAACAGTTGCAGAATTCATGTAGTGCCCAATGTCTTTTGCAAGGGTGATGCGAGTCAAGTGTGAGAGAGCAGCTGTATTCGGGCATGACACCTCTCTTTGTACGACACAACCTTGTTCTCATGTTTCGTGCTCCTTCCTGCCTCCTCTTGTGAGCAGAACAGGTTTCCTGGTTTTGGAAGCCTTTAATTAAAATACAATCCGCTGTATTTTATTAGATATGTATATCCCACTTTTCTCCTGAAAGGGGAACCACCGCAGTTTACAATGGCATTCTGCTCTCCTCCATTTTATCCTCACAACAACTACCTGGTGAGGTAAATTAGGCATAGCATAATTTGTCCAAGGTCACCCAGTGAGCTTCCAATGGCACAGGGGGGATTTAACGCTCTGAGGTTCCAAGCCTGACGCTCCCCATAATCTGAGATTCTAAACCATGGATAAATCTCAACTGATTATCTTGATTTGTGAGGAGGAAACCAACTCCAATTCACTCAGGTAGTCTGCAGCTGGAAGTCAAGGCAAACTGGAGTTTGACCGAGGGCTTGCCAAAGCAGGATGGGCCAAGCATCATGGAGGAGGAGGTAGAAGGGAGCTTGCAAGCATGAGAACAAGCTGTGTTCATGTTCTTCATGTTCATCATGGACGGACAGAGATTTTTCATGACTTTGGAACACAGACAATGTCACTCCCAGAGTGGATGTTTGAGAACACAATCACAGCCTGCTCCATGCTTCTGGGTTATTTTTGCAATTATTTTACTGAATCAAAACACAGGCAGGAGGACGGGAAAGACAAGAAGACTTACATCTACATTCTAAGCAGGCCCACTGGCTTGCCTACCCAAAAGTGCTGCAGACTCCCATGGCCTGTGCTACATAATTTAGTTTATTTGCTTATTTACTTCATTTGTCATCCATCTTTCTTGCTCAGGCACAAAGCAGATCACACGGTTAAAACAATGCAATAAGAACAACAGAGAAAAAGCAACCAACAGCCAATAAAAACTGGGTTGGAGAACTGGAGAACACACTAGAAACAGTACAAGAAGTACCGCAAACAACGTGACAGAGCTGGATTGTAAAAACAGGAGAACGAAAACAACAACAAAAGGAACAAAGGAATGGAAATTGGCTTTAAAATATGGATGTGAATTACAACCTTATTTACTTTACAAAAATGCCCTCCTGAACAATATCATTTTACACATTCTGTACTATAGGGTAGCCAAATCTTCCATCCCCAGCTCAGGAGCATCAATGGGAGAAAAAAAATGGCCATCAGGCCAACATATGATGTCACTTCTGTGGAAAACCCAGAAGTGATGTCATGCCTTTCAAGGAATCGCCAGGAACTCTGTGGTTTTACCAGTTTCCAGTAATTCCTAGAGAGGCATGACATCACTTCTAGGATTCCCCCAGAAGTGAAGTCATGCCATCTCTAACTGTGCCCCCCATGACCCCATCCCAGTCTCCTGCTGGGTACCCTACTGCAGCATGATCAAAGTGTGGGAGCTAGGGTTCCCAACACTGTCTCAGCATATACTGGAATAGTTGGGGGGAAGTACCTGGGAAGAGTTTGGGAAGGATGTGAAGTCACTTCTGGGTGAGGCTATAAACTACTCATCTAGAGTCTATGGTCCTTCCTGTAGAGATTAGGGGAAATTCCTACAGCGTCAATATGTGGAGACCATTTTTTTCTCCTGTACCTCAAGGGTAGGAAATTGGAGATGGAAGAGGGTAAGTCCAAGCTTTGGGAGGGTAAATGGGAGACCTAATGGGATCATGTTGGCCATCCATGTATACTCAATATATTTATGCTGTTGAGTGTTATTTCATCTTGCCTCATCTGGTAGTACCTGCCTTGACTGATGCACTTGGAAAAACAGTACACACTTTTAAAGAAAGGAACAGCTCCCTCATAGAGTCATCTACACTAGCCTCTGTGCAGAAACTGTAATTTGTACACTGGGCCAATGTCATTAGCTATGAACTGAGGTTGCAACCCACCAATCTTGACTCCCTGGAAAACCCACTGTGCATTCCTAAGCAGAGCCACACTTTATGACTTCCATGGCCTTGAAATGGTGTAACTTGGCTTAGGATAGCCCTGCCAGTTTTACAGATTATATGGGACTATTTCTTGTGGACTGAAGCCAGTGTAGGTTCTATTGTACATATATGGTTAATGTGGTTAATGAGACAAGGTGTTCAAATACTTTTATCCATGGAAAATAGCTGGTCCTATAAAAAGGAGGATCCATTAATTTTGAACACGGTGTCTGTAGCTTGGCTAAGCTGCTCATTCCCCCCCCCCCCCCGATTTAAACCTACAAGCTTCTGAGTCATCTCATAATTTCTCAGCTTTCTTGAGCTCATCTTGGATAATGCTAAGCCAATGCTTTAGCACTCAGGCTTTATATTTCCCCTGCCAAAGCCTTCAGAAAATGTTGTCTTTCCTGGGGCTTTTTTGCCCTAGTTGAGCCTGACATTTTCCTCTTGTAACCTGACACATCACAGATCATCTTGCCTCTAACTCTCCAGTCACCCTTCCCTCTCTAGGCAGTAAGCCTTGAGCAAATAGGTCTAATTGGTATGTTCTTTGTAATTACTCTTTCCAGAGGTGCCCACTCCATCAACAGCCGGTTGGCAATTGCATCAGTATCATTGATTCCAGTTTCCAGCCATCAATACCAAAACACAGATAAATGTAAATATGGTCCAGAGCCATCTTCCTGATTGCTTTGCGTCACTTTGGCTGTGCTTTCAGATACTTTCCTGTTGCCCGTCTCCTCCGTCGGAGCAAAATGTTTCTTTTTGGCATTTGATGCTAGTTAGACTAGACAATAATCAATCAATGCACGGTTTATGCCTTCAGACTCATGCAAAGACATGAAACGGGCAGGCCTGATCCAAAATCCCAGCTAAGGCAAAGCTCTTTGTGTGGTAATAATTCCAAAGCAGGAGCTGTGTAAGTCTGTTGCAGCAAAATAAGATAAAAATTTAAAACAGGAGTCTTGTGGCATCTTAAAAGTTAACAAGTTTTAATTGTAGTATAAATTTTCATGGACTAGAACCCTTTTTTCCAAGACAAGCATCCTTGTAGGACTTTCTGAATGTCGATGCAGGATGAAACTTTTAATGGTAGAAACTTTTAATGGTAGAAAACATTGCAGGTAGAAACCTAGTTCATCAGTGACACCCTAAAGACGTTGCCAGGCTAGCTTTGCATATGCAGTTACATTTTAGTGTGGGTTCATGTTAGAGTAACGAATCTAGGCCAGAAAAAATTGTGCTAGAATATAAACTTGTGGCACAAGGATCTTTTTTATATCTCTTTGAGAAGATATCTGCTAATCTTGTTGCCCAGTACGGTGGCCAGTGAACTTAGAAAACTGGCCCTCCGCCCTTAACAATAACTCTATCAGCAGACAGTTGGTGGTCACAGTGCTTAATCCAATGGCATGAAAACATCTGCCTGATGATTGCTGCAGATCACACTATTTCTAAAGACACAAAAGTAGGCCAGAATGCTTTAAAGGGCTGGCAAAACTGGCTGCAACTGAAGACTCAAAATGTAATGCAATAGATAAAAACCTTTATTTTTTTTCTTAAATACCAGAATAAAACAATGTGGAAGTGCCATTATGAAATAGTCAGCCAATGAAAAACAAAAACAGGTTCAGGCAATAGAGCTTTGTACATTCAACACTGCAATGGCCCCGCTATTGTGGAATCACCTACCTAGAAACGTCTGTCAGATCACCCTCTTGTTTAGTTTTAGGAGTTGGGGTGGATGGGCCATGAAGGCCATCAGGAAAAGTCCTGGTGGGCTGATGGCCTGAGGAACTGTCCCCTGCTGGGGCCATCTCAGCCTCCAGCAAAGGGCAGAAAGTACCCCATGTGAGGCAGGCACGAGAAACCATGGAGGTGAGTGGGCGGCACAAGAGTGAGTAGCCACTTCTGGGAATGGGAGGGCAGGTGTGAGAAGCCACCTCGACAGGGTGGTGGCCCCAACTGCAAGGGAGCCTGTTCTTCCTCCTTTGCCCCTCTCTCCGGTGGCAGAGTAGGGCTGTTTCCAGGGGCATTTTTGCCTCCCAATCTTGCGCACTTCAATCCTATGCAGTCAGACGTAAGAAGCTGCCTTGAACCAAGTCAGAGAATGCTATAACCTAAGAGAATCTAAGAACCTAAGAGAAGCCAATGTTGGATCAGGCCAGTGGCCCATCCAGTCCAACACTCTGTCACACAGTGGCCAAAAACACCAGGTGCCATCAGGAGGTCCAGCAGTGGGGCCAGGACACCAGAAGCCCTCCCACTGTTGCCCCCCCTCCCCAAGCGCCAAGAAGTCCCTATCTGTTGCCCCAGACTGAGAGTTCCTATCTATACTTTGTGGCTAATAGTTACTGATGGACCTCTACTCCATATGTTTACCTAATTCCCTCTTGAAGCCATCCATGCTTGTAGCTGCCGCCACCTTCTGTGGCAGTGAATTCCATGTGTTAATCACTCTTTGGGTAAAGAAGAACTTCCTTTTATCTGTTCTAACCTGACTGCTCGGCAATTTCATGGAGTTTATTTATTTATTTATTATTTAAACTTCTACCCTGCCCTCCCCACCAAGTAGGCTCAGGGCAGCTTACATAAAAACAGTAAAACAATAAAAACAGTATATATCTCAATATAAAATACATTTCAGAATAAGCTACAAGAGTTCTTGTATTATGAGAAAAGGAGAAAAGTACTTCTTTCTCTACCTGATTTATCCCATGCATAATCTTGTAAACCTTTCTAAAAAGTGTTTCTAAAAACCATGTTTTGTATTAATGACCACTGTGGAAGGCGTTTGTGGCCAAAACACGTATGGTCTTCTGTTGGTTGTTTGACATTTTCATGTGCTTTGCTCGGGAAATTATCACAGTTTATGTAAAGCTTGTTCTAGATGATTCTTAATGTAGCCTGATATCCAGGCTCTATGTTTTCAGTTATACTTTTGTGTACACCTTATAATAAATATTTCTTTTTGGAATAATTTTATTTGCTGTAGCTTAACTCTTGTAGCACTTCCAGTATATTTTGGGCTGAGTTTGTTTCCCCCTTCTCCTTTGTTTGTGCTGAGTCAGACCACTGGTCCTTCTAGCTCAGCACTGTTTACTCTGACTGTCACAGTGTCACTCCAAGGACTTATCCAACAGCTACTGGTGTGCTGGAAAATGCTGTCAAGCCACGGCCAGCTTATGGTGACCCCATAGGATTGACAAGGAAAGGCGATTTGCCATGGCCTGCCTCTGTGTAGCAACCCTGGACTTCCTTGGTGGTCTCCCATCCAAACACCAACCATGGTTGACTCTGCTTAGCTTCTAAGACCTGACAAGATCAGGCTAGCCTGGGCTAGCCAGGGCAGGGCTCAACAGTAGCTACCTGAGATCTTTCAACTGGAGGAGCCAGGGACTGAACTTGGGGTCTTTTGTGTGCAACACGAGCACTTCGACCTGAGCTGTGGCCCCTCCCTAAAACAAAAAGGGGTCTGAGCAGCAGTAAAACAAGATGAATGTTCAGCATGGGGAGTCATTTTTCATCCTTCTCTTTGGCTGTGTCGAATGTGTTGCTTTCAAAGCAAATGTGGGAAAAGAGAGAGCATTCAGAGCAGCTCTTGCTTTTATTCACTTAGGGATCTGAACTGGAGTTTTCTGGGTGGGAAGCTCTGCAAAGCTAGCTATGGCATCTCTTTGTGTCCTAATTTATATCTTTCTACTTCTGTATTGTTGTTTTAATGTCATTGCTGTGGAAGTCTGCCGACAGAAAGGCAATAAATAAGGTTGGGGTTTTTTGATACCTAAATAAAGACATTACAGCCACACATTCAGCCCAAATCCCAAATCCCAGCTCGGTTTTTGATTAATGACCCTACCCCTTTAAACACCTTTAGGTCCAATTTCTGGAAAGCAACCCAAAGCATTGCTGAAAAGAAACACAACTGTATTCAACCTGAAAAGGAAGAGCAGCAGGGTTATTAGGAACAGTGTAGGGGGAGAGTGAAGTGCAACCAGGGTAGAAGGGAGAGACGTGCAGGGCAATGCCTCGCTTTCTGAGACACAGGACAGACACAGGCATGTACTACTTAAAACACATAGGTAAGAAACTGCTTGTCAGAAAATGTGCCTGTATCAAAATCTCACTGACACCATTTGGATTTGGGAGCCAAAGTGGAGTAGTAGTTAGGAGATGCCAGGGGCTGCCCCTGGGATCTTCTGCATGCTCTACTGTTGAGCTATGGCACCTTCCCAAGAAGAACAACAGCTTTAAGAGAGCTGAAAATGGTGCAAGAGAACTCTAATTGCCCGTAGTGTATCTCCCCCCCCCCCCAAATATCTCAAGTTGAAACTAGATTTGCAGTCTCCCTTGTTGGGCCACTGCCACCTTGGTTAGACTTGTGAGACATTCATGATGAATAAGCATAATTCACTACAATTCAAGTAATTCATGTCCTGGCTCCTGACCAGATTATAAATGCTCCTCGATGAGAGGTGACCTACTAGATCAGCCCGGTGGTTCATATAGTCTAGCATCCTGTCTCACATAGTGGTCAGCCGCTTGCCCCAAAAGGCCAATGAAAATGGCATAGAGAAAATGCATCCTTCTGAGGTTGCCTCCTAATATTCCAGTATTTAGAGGTTTACTTTCTCTGGTTGTGGAGATCTGCTTTAATCATTGTGGCTAGTAGCCACTGATGGACCTATTTTTCATAAACTGGTTTCATCACCAACGAAATCTGGCAAGATATCATGGGGCTACTACAAATGGGTTCTTCTCAGTCAACCAGAATTAAGATTAGGTTATCCTTTTGCACAGCCTTTTTGATCAGGTATTTTGGCCTTTTCCTTTGAATTATCTTTTGACTACTGCACTTCATAAACGCCTGCGCAGAGGATATCGCTCTTGGAGTCAGAAATAGAAATTTCTATCCAGGCCCAGGTAAATCAAATCAGCAAATATTAGATGTGTATGAACTTGGCTGCATATGCCTCGTTCCAATAGGTCTCGAAAATTGGTATTAATGTCCGCTTCCGTTCACGGGATTGCGTGGGTATATTGGCCATGAAAAACAGCACCATGGACAGCTCTCTTGCAAAGAAGTGGCAACAGGTGCAGAAGATCCTTAGAGAAAGCAGCAGCTCCACTGAAAGTGCCTTAAAAGCCATGGCAGTGGCATCAGCTGGGCAAATAGCATGGTGACTGGAAAATGAACCTTGCTATTCAATCTATTTTGAGTTTTGCTGGAATGGAATTTTCCAATAAGCCATGGGAAAAAACCTCATAAAGGTGGATGACATTACTGGGCCACTTCACAAATGACATACTTACTACACAGAAATGACAGGCCAAGTATGCAGTAGTCACTTGACCCAGGAACTTGCAGTATGATAGACATACTTCACACTGCACAGCGTGCATTCCTCCCATACCACACCTCTGTTCTCCATTCCTACAGCCTCTCAGAATAACTCTAAAACTAGGAGAGTACACTCAACATTGCTTCATGCAGATTAGTTACCCAACACTATCCTTTTCATTGCACCGTGCACTCATCCTCTCATGGCATATTTACGAGCAAAGCATTTGACTGTGAAACCAGGCATGGTATTTAGTCACTGTAGATCAACATTATATTCAGTCGCCAGGAGAGAGAAATTTCCACAGCATCTAGTGATTGAACGCTCTTGTTTACATGCCCTTGGTGTCCAGCTCTGATGCAGGCGGCATATTTATGAGGCAGCCACACAACACATTTATTTGAGACCACAACGACTCCCTAAACTCTAGAAACAGACATCATTTACCTTTTAGTGTCTTTTTTTTGTTTGTGCAAAACTTTTGAATCCCCGAATTTGCCACATCCTACTGGTTTTAAAATATATTAGATTTCAGAACCGAGGTATTCAGCGTAGTCCTAGCTATTTGTCTCTGCAGGGACACTCTCAGGAAACAAAGGAATGGAAAAGTCATGATTTGTTAGGTCTAGACACTCAGCTCATTAGCTGGTAGAACTGTTCTTGGATTATACTTGAAGACGGGACTACATATTTGAAAGCTACTTCCCCATCAAATAGGATTGCCAGCCTCCAGGTGAGGCCTAGAGTTCTTATGGAATTGCAACTGATCTCCATACAGAGATCTGTTCTCCTAGGAGAAAGGTCCAAAAGTAGACTCTAGAGCAGAGGTGTTGGACTCATTTGTTACAAGGGACAGATCTGACATAAATGTCACTTTGGGCTGAGCCATTTGTGCCATAAAATGTAACACAAGGTACCAGAGATATAAACTTTATAAAGGTGATTTCAGATGCCAAATGGGAATCGCAGGCTTAATTGGATTAGGTGTGAAATGCAGAGTGGTAGTAGGCATGGAGAGATCAACACTGGTAATAAGACAGGGTACCTAGGTCTCAGTTTGGTTCAGGAGGCTGCAGTTTAGGCAGATGCAAAGAATAAATGGCCATAAGTCTAAAGAGGTGAGCAGTGACTCACGAAAGCTTATATCCTACCACAAATGTTAGACTTTAAGGTGTTACTGGTCTTTTACTCTTTTCTACTGCTATTAGAAACTGCGTCTTTCAAAATCCACTGAGTGATAGTGATGATAATGAAACAGTTAAAAAAGCAAAAGGGGAGGGGGTTAATGTGAAGAAAGGCAGCCAGTGAGGTGGGAGGGGATAGAGGGAGATGTGTTGAACTGGAATAGATGGAGCAATAAATGTGTTTTTAAATACTTAGTCATCTACTTCCAGTCATTAAACAATGGAGTCCAATCCAATTCCTAATTAGGGTCTTTTGGAAAGAAAATAAAATCTTAGATAGGCACAGAAAAATCTAATCTAATCTAATCAGAATAAGCCAAAAAAAATTCCTTTTACTTGCCCTTATCTCAGATGCATCTCTTTCCTGCCCCTCTTCCTTTTTTAACATGCATGTATGTACTCAGATCTCAAGTAAACAGAAGAGCAGGGTGATCGTAATGTACATTATGTTTGTCAGAAGAATCCCCCTCCCTCCCTCCCTCTGAAGAAGTGTGCATGCACACGGAAGTTTATACCTGTAATAAAATTTTGTTGGTCTTAAAGGTGCCATGGGACTCCATTTCTCTCTCTCTCTCACTCTTGCCCTCCCCCTCCCTTCCTCCTCAAAGGAGGAGGAGGGGAGAAGACCTCAGCCCATGGTGTAAAGAGAGGCTTGGCTTTGTTTCTCTTCTGGCACAATTGAGAGTGAAAGGAAGCTGCAAGAACAGCAGCAGCAGCCCCAGGAATGGAAGCAGTTGCTTGCAGGGGCTGGTTCCAGCCAGTGGGCTGTATGTTTGACACCCCTACTCTACAGCATCACATCCCTGCTGAGGTCCTTTCCCTTCCCAAGCTTCACTATCCCCAGGCTCCACCCCGAATCTCTTGGGATTTCCCAACTTTTGTTACAAAACCGGAACTTCCCAAATTGAAGATGACAATGGTACCCTCAAATGACTGCCCACAGGAAAATACAGCATGTTAGGGAGAATGTTAGGCTAGAAGATGTCTTTCTGAAATCGAGTTTTCTATGTGAAGGGCGTAACTGCATGTGAAGGAAGAATTCAGTCATTTGATTCATCCCCCAGGTATCTGAAATGATACAATCCATGAAACGTCCTTGTCTAGCAAAGACTAGTTACCTATATATTAATGCTGCAATTATAAGATCACACCCTTGCACTCCGTCAGCCTAATTCTAACTATGTTTGTTCAGAACTAAGCATTGCTGAATACAGCGGAACTTACTGTCTTGTAAGCTTGACTAGAACGGCAGTCTATATAAATGCATCCAGAAAGCACCCCCCCCTCCCCAGTTCCATACTTCACAGTAATATCAGTGCTAATTAGAATTCTGACTTCACCCATGATCTGTTACGGAAAGGTCAAAGAAAAAAACTCCATCTACTGCTCCTTAGAAATCATCAAACAGTATCTGCAAATGCTAAGGGGGAAAACAAAGAGATGTATTACGAACTGGGGGAATTTGTATCATAGTAGAGATGGGCAAACAGCATGAAGCCACAAGGCTTTTCACAACCATTCCTGTCAAACACTTGAAACATTTGATGGTGTTTGTGAGTGATATTCAAAAGAAAGCTCACAAAATGCATGCATCCCCCCTCATGCACACAACACAGGTGCCCTGTGTCTGATCCCATCTCTGCCATTTCCTGTCCTTCCGAAGCCACAAGCTTTACCTGCCTGGAACATGTGGAGAGAGAATTAACATGCTGAGGGGCCTGGTTCTTAAAACAGAGAATAGGTCACAAGCAGGGTCTATCTTTCCTGCAAATTACCTTTCCCAACCTTTCTCAGCATGACTTTCAGCCGTGATCAATGGCAATTGTAGTTCTGCAAACCCTTGAATGGTCCTGGAAGGCCACAAAAACTACAATTTCCATCATCTCCAGCAATCCGGTAAGTTCTCTGTGCACGGCAACAGCAGTCAAAAGTGGCCACCGACCGGCTGGAGAGGGGATGATGAATGCCATCGACCGTACAGACAGCAAACCACTCAAGACATGCCTCATTTTAAATTAGGAACAAATCATCCACACAAGCAGATGGGCCGCTCACCTGAAGAGCAAAGAGGTATCACCAACAGGGTGGGTTTGATTTTCGAATGCCTCTATTTGCGAGGATCGCAGCATCACTAATCGCTTTCCAACTTCACAGCACCGCAGCTCTGCAGCCACCTGATTGCAAGGACGGTGACGTGCTTAAGGAAATTAAGAGGGAACTGAGCTGCCCTGGCTGATATTCGGTATGCACCCTGAGCGTGTTTCGCAAGCCGAGCTTTTGCATAATACGCAGTGCCTTTTAAGTCACAGTCACCGCTGTTTGGGGGATTTTGTGTCAAAACTGCTCCCTCGGAAAGGTCCCTGCAGAGCAGCCATTTTGATTAAGCGCCTGCCGGTTAAGTGGAAAGGGCTTCACTTTTTAATTATCGAAACACAATAGAACAATTCCCTGCTATTTACATGGTATTCAGTCAGAATGATCGAGAAATAATAAATATTTTCTGGGACAAGGTTTTTTTGTTTTTGTTTTAAATTGCTTGATGAAAGCAGCAAGAACACCCACAAATACCCTAAATAGATGATTGAGTCACCCAGCAAATTCATTAGCATTTCCTTTCTGGGAACGGCTATCAATTGCTATGCAAAGTGCATGAACAATGAAGCTATTTGTACTCATAGCAATAATCACAATTGGTAATGCTGTGATTTGTAACACACACCCTTTTTACCCTTGGGCAAGGACAATGGGGACAATCCATGAGTACTGGGGCTGTACCACAGATGCACAACTACCTCCCTTTGGTTTTTGAGGTTAGAGATGTCCAGAGGTGGTTTGCCATTGCCTTCCAGTTTTCTCTGTGGTCACCCATCCAAATACTAACCATGGTTGACCCTGCTTTGCTCCTCAGCTTTAACAAGACTGGGCTATGAGGCTGCTGTGTGGATGCAGATGTGCCTCAAATTAATGATATGTGCAGGCCATTCCACCCACCAGCGCTGCACTTGACTTGGGAACTTTGCGCTTCTGATGGTTGCCATGTTTCATATGGATATTGAGCATGCATACAAAGCAAGACATGCATAACATAAGCATTAAAAAGATGGCAGTTTGGATTGTGTTGTTAGCCACCACCATCAGCAGCAAAGGAAGACAAGATAGCAGGTAGACCAGTTCCTCAGTGGAAGAGGCTTCCTTGGGAGGTGGTGAGCTCTCCTTCTTTGGAACTTTTCAAACAGAGGCTCGATGGCCATCTTACAGCAATGCAGATTCTGTGAACTCAGGCAGATCACAAGAGGCAGGGAGGGCAGGAAGGGTTGCATCAGTGCTTAGTTCTTGCGGCCCTTTCTTACACGCCCAGGGAAATGCCCATGACCACTTTGTGGTCAGGAAGCAATTTTTCTCTAGGCCAGTTTGGCTGGAGATCCTGGAGGTTTTTGTCATCTTCTGGACATGGAACAGCAGTCACTGGGGGTGTGGGAGGGAGGTATTTGTGAATTTCCTGCATTGTGCAGGGGGTTGGACTAGATGACCCTGGAGATCCCTTCCAACTCTATGATTCTACGATAAATACATAGGCGTCAACTATGGGGGGGGGTCGAGGGCTTGAGCCACCCCCGAAATTTCCTGGGGGGGACTGAGCCCCCCCGGGAAAATGGAGCGCCCGCCGCCGCGCCTCCCTGGGCCCTTCCTAGGGCCACCGCCGTCTCTCTCTCTCTCCCCCCCTGGGCTGCCTCCATCCCTCCCTCCCTCCGCCTGTCCAGGGGCCAGCTAAGCAAATGCCCAGCTGGCCCCTGGATGGATAGAGGGAGGGACAGAAGCAGGAGTGGCCAGGGGGGGAGAGGCAGCAATGGCAGGGACATGGTCCTGGCGTGTGTGTGCGCTTTGTGTGCGTGCACGCAAGAGCCCCCCCCCCCCCCGGATTTTAAAACTCAACGCCCCTGGATAAATAGATGGAGACAGAAGGGGGAGAAGCAGAAGCTTACAGTGCATTTGTATGCAGAGTTACTGCAGTCAAAGCCTGTTGACTTCAGTGAGCTTAAACTGCAGTAACTCTGCATAGGATTGCACTGCTAGTCAGGAAAGCTCAGCTGGCCCCATGTGATCCATACACTTGCTTTGGAGACACAAGGCTCTACAGGACAACACTTGTACATTTTATGCATGTTGGGCTCTACACTTTGTTCCTCCATTCATGCAAACTCAAGGAGTATGTGAAGGCTAGGTTCAAGCGATCAATACTTTGTCCCAAATCCAACAGACTCCCCAGTTAAGCTGGAGAACAGTGACTAACAATAAATCATGTTGTTCCCTTGGTCACTGTCTTCAGAAGAGCACATCAAAAGGGCAGCAGTCAGACCACAATGTAACAAGTACCCCTTCTGGGTGCTTGGAGGAACTCTATGGATAGTTGAAAGCACAGGGCAAACGTTGGTGTTTTAACAATATAGGTCCTTTCGGTGTGTTGCCAAGACAGCCAGAGTGGTGCAGTGGTTAGAGGGTTGGAGACCAAGGTCTGAATCCCCACTTATGCCATCGAAGCTTGCTGGGTTACGCTGAGCCAGTCACACACCCTTAGCCTAAACTATCTCACAGGGTTGTCGTTCGGATAAAATGGAGGAGAGAACAACCATGTTACCTGCTTTGGGTCCCTATTGGAAGGAAAGGCTTGGTGTAAGTGGAAGAAAATAAAACAAAAAATGGATAAAATAAAGAGATGCACCAACTAAGAGTTGGTGGGACTGTTCCACTGAACAACATGGTACTTGGGTTGGGAAATACCTGGAGGTTTTTGGGGTGAAGCTGAAGGAGGGTTGGGTTGGGGAGGGGAAGGACTTTAATGGCATATAATTCCATAGAGTCCACCTTCCAAAGTGGCCATTTTCTCCAGATAAACTGATCTCTGTCACCTGGAGATCAGTGGTAACCCCACCCACCACCTGGAGGTTGATAGCCATAGTTCTACCAATAGCACTGAGTCACTGACCCTAGAGGAAGGAGATATGGAATCAAAGAGGTTAAGTGTACCTTATCTGGCCTGCTGGCTTGCTGAAACGTTTCTTTGCTCTGACCTAGAAGGAATGGGCTGTGTGCGCGGAGGGCAGGGAGTCTGGCATGGCTGACAAGCAGCCATAGGATGCTTGTAATGTAAATTGGCTACCTAACACTGACTAAGGCAGTTAACTGTGCTCCTGCCAAAGGCCCTCTTGTGAGTGACGCACTAACAGGAGGTGATTGACTGGGCATCAGGACTGTGTATGTGCCGGGCTTCTTCTTGCATGAACCCAACATGATATATTGAGCACATTATTTCTTTATTAAGAGTAAATTTCCATAATGGTGATGTATTGTGTTATTTTTCCCCACCCACCACCCCCTCGCCTGCCTGCCTCCTTCCCTAATGAAGACATGTGGCCTGCGGGGAAGCCCAGTGCTGTTCCTGAGCCATGCGCTGTACACTTTTGGCTTTGCGGAGGCACAGCTGAGTTCATTCATCAGCCTGCACAGGCCTTAAGTAATCTCCCTGCCATCCAAATGACACAACTGGGCCTCGAAGATTGGCTCATCAGAGCTTTAATCACGTTTGGAAGGGCAAAGACCTAAACAAAGCTCATCGGTTGCCAACATTTGGCGTGATTGCCCCCCGAAAATGAGACTCCGGAGCTCTGGCTGTAGAAACTATGAACTAGTTGGGACATTGCATAGGGCTGGGTAGGTGTATGTTATGGGTGACTTCGGGGTGAGTTCTGATAATAGGATTTTAACACATGGAAGGGCAAGGAAGTGCCCCTGGGAAACCAGGGACTCCCACTATGTAATAGGCAACTTGTAATGTAGAAAAGCCTGCTATGGTCCCTGCTGTAGTTGTGTAAGTAGAAGAGCCTGCCACACATCCTGTCAAGATATGATGTGCTTCACAAACACATGCAGCCCCTATAATAAGTAACAGGTAGACCAGGGGTGTCAAACATAAGGCCTTCCAGGGTTCCTATGTGGCCCATGAGCAACTAGTGTGAGGGAGGAAACAGAAGACTGCTCGTGGGGGATGGGGAGAGTGGGCAGAGCCGATTGTGGCTTCAGCATGGTGCAACAACCTCATCTGCAGCAGTCAAGCAGTGTGGGAGTATCTGCCCAGTGCTGTACCACTGGCTCTCCAGTCTGCCCATATGGGTTTTCCTTGGTACTGCCCTCCCAGCCAATGCTCCTTCTAAGCTGTGGAGTCCTGTGAGCAAAAATTCTACTTTGTGAGCTACTGGCATTAAAGTTGTGAGCAAGCAATTTGGCTGCTGCATAAATTGGTTTGCTCTGGAGCCATCCTTCCTGAATTAAGACAAAAATATGTGAGCCAGAGGCTAAAAAACTGTGACCTAGCTCACACTCACTCAGCTTAGAGGGAACACTGCCAGCCCATGACATCTTGCAGTGAGGACACACCAACTCAGAGCTTACCAGCTGCTGTCCTTTATACTGCTTATATCTCTGGTACCTGGTATTATGTTTTGTGGCACACATGGCTCAGCCTGACAAAGTGACATTTATGTCAGATCCAGTGTTCCCTCTAAGCTGAGTTAGTGTGAGCTAGCACAAAGTTTTTTAGCCTCAGGCGCACACATTTTTATCTTAGCTCAGGAAGGATGGCTCCAGCGCAAACTAACTTATCCAGTAGCCAAATCGATCGCTCACAACTTTAATGCCAGTAGCTCACAAAGCAGAATTTTTGCTCACAAGACTCCACAGCTTAGAGGGAGCATTGATCTGGCCCTTGTAACAAATGAGTTCAACACCTCTGACGTAGACCATCAGGTTCCCATGTTAAGGACACGAAGCTGAGGTGCAAACATCTCTAAGTGCTACAGGCTAGCCCAATTTCATCAGATCTTGGAAGTTAAGCGAGGTTGGCCCTGGTTGATATTTGGATGGGAGACCCCTAAAGAATTCCAGGGTTGCAATGCAGAGGAAGGCAATGGCAAACCACCTCTAATAGTCTCTTGCCTTGAAAACCCCACAGGGTCATCATAATTTGGCAGCAGCTTGACAGCATTTTAGACACACACAAGCAGAATTACACCCTTCTAAACCTATAGACTTCAGCAGAAGGGTGTAACTGATTTGGATGGTGCTGTAAATGTCTGACCAATGGACTGACTTTACATACCAAGGCTCAGATCAAACATCACATCAAACCATAGTTTGCACTAACCATGGTTTGAACTTCCAGGCACGAAGGCAAACCATGGTTTTGAGCAGCTTTGCTTTTCAATTTATTCAGTACATGCATTTGTGGTCTGGCTGCCTCCAGAGGTCAAGCCAGAGCTGAAACAATGGTTCGTCAATTTGCTAGGCATCATGTCAGTCACCAGCACCAATTATGGTTTGTAAAAGGTCCTTTAAGCCAAGATTCCTAATTCTTCTTTGCTGGCCAGTCAGTTCACACATTCCTTAACCCTGGCTTGGTGTGGCATCTGAATTTAAATAGCCATGGACATTTAAGTTCATCAGTGCACTAGCAATGCACACACAATTCCCTTTCCTTAAAATGGTATACACATGTGTGACTGAATGAGTGAGAACCTTTCTGACTTGTTCATTTATTTAGAAAACCAATCCGCTGCCTCTCCAGAGACCAGTTCAAGGCACCTCACAAAGTAAAAACAATTTTTTAAAAAACATAGAAACAAAGCCCACAAAATTGTTGAAATCAAAACAAGCCATTAAAAACAAGATAAAACAAACCTTAGAAGAGCTTGAAAACAGCTACAAAAAAAAAGATGGAGCCCTTCTGCTCAAAGCCTGGATAAAAAAAGCAATGTTCTGACCTGGTATCTAAAGGATAGTAAGGTAGGCACCAGATGATGAGCCTCAAGGGAGAGAGAATGACAAAGGTGGGGTGCCACCACTGAAAAAGCTCTGCCTCAGGTCACCCCCACCTCACCTGAGAGCCAGTTTGGTGTAGTGGTTAAGTGCACGGACTCTAATCTGGGAGAACGGGGTTTGATTGCCCACTCCTCCACTTGCACCTGCTGGATGACCTTGGGCAAGCCATAGCTCTGTACCAGCTGTTCTCTCAAGAACAGTTCTCTCAGAGCTCTCTCAGTCCCACCTACCTCACAGGGTGTCTGTTGTGGGGAGGGGAAGGGAAAGGAGTTTGTAAGCCGCTCTGAGACTCCAAGTGAGTGAAGGGCGGGCCATAAATCCAATCTCCTCTTCTTCTTCTCTTCTCCTTCTTCTCACCTCTGCAGGCAGGGGCATGGAGAGAAGGCTGGGGTGTGGACCTTAAGTAGCAGGCTGACTTACATTGATCCACTGAGTGGACGGTGGTATTTGGTTTCATCATAGGATATTGCGATGGTTGTTTTGGTGACCTGTGTAAGCTTTCAGATAGGGATGCCAGACCCCTCAGTGGGGGTGGGAGTCTCCTGCTTCCAGGCCCCAACTCTGCCACCAGCCAGCTGGCCACTGTGGGGGGGAATTACCCCCCCCCCCAAAGGGAGGAATGCCTGTCAGTGACATAGGCACATTGAGGATGTCAGGGGCAACACTGTTTTTTGGTCAAAAACTCTATGGTAGAGGCTAAAAACCAGAGCGTCACCCCCCAATGTGCCCATGTAACGGAAATGTCGGGTGTTCCTCCCTGTTCCTGGTAAGTACACCCCCCCTTCCCCTGCTGGCTGCTCAGAGGGACTTGGCAACCCTACTTCCAGAGCAGATTTGAGAAAGGATGGGACAGATAATTTTAAAGAAAGTAATTAAAATGACATTATTTTGAAATATGAAAACTAACCTTCTGCGCTCCGGGTTTTTTTTTGCAGGCAGTGTTGTATATATCCACAGTGGGTCTTTGAACCTTTCTGTGACTCCCCCCACTCCCCCAAATCCACCAAGGTTTTCAGTATCCCAGTGTAAAAGATTGCTGGGGAGGGGGTAAAAGCTTTCTCTAAAAGAGCCATGGGTGGGTTTGTCCAGGGCTTTTTTTGTAGAAAAAGCCCAGCAAGAACTCATTAGCATAATAGGCCACACCCAGCAGCAGAAACTCATTAGCATATTAGGCCACATCCCCAACAGCTCAGCTCCCTCCCAGGATTGGCTTTCCCAGGTGCCCCGCAGCTTGTGGGGCGCATGGGGAACCCGAGGGAAGGAAGGCAGTTTCTGGATCGGCTTCCCCAGGCACCCTGCAGCTGAAGGGCACCTGGGGAACCTGAGGGGGGGGAGGCAGTTTAAACTGCCTTCCCTCCCTGGATCGGCTTGGCTTCCCCAGGTGCCCCATGGCTTGCAAGGCACTTGGGGAACACAAGGTGGGGGAGGCTGTAGGCGTGGCCAACTCGGAAGCCAGCCAGAACTCCATTCCTGCCCAAAAAGAGCCCTGGGCTTGCCAACTCAGGCTTGGGAAATACCAGGAGGCTTTGGAGGTAGAACTGGGGAGGGAGGGATTTGAGGAGAGGCAGGGCCTTCAACAGGGTATAATGCCAGAGAGACCAGCCTCCAAAGCTGCCATTTCTCCAGGGGAACTGATCTCTGTCACCTGGGGGATCATTTCTAATTCTGGGAGATCTCCAGGCACTACCTGGAGGTTGGCAACATAAGACACAAGCCTTCAGTTTTTCCAGCCGCAATATATCGATTGGCTCTTCCTATAACGTTGCAGGGGTTTTTCTCTCGCCTGACTGGCTGGCAGTATTTTGTTTCTCCTCTGTGCTTAAAGGCCTCTGACCGTGGCTCTGAGCCTCCCCAATGCACACTGGCTCCAGAAAGCATAATGGGTGCAGCCCTGTTTCCAAGCAGCTCTCCAAGCGGAACCGCCAACTCCCAGCATGCCCTCTGCCCACTCTGGTGTGCCAAGGGAGCTCCTGTGGCTTTGCAGGCCAACTCCATTTCTTCTGCCTGCTCTCCCCTACTGCATGTTGAGCCAGCAGCATCCCAGGCCTGATTACCAATTAGCACCTCCGAATCACCGCTTCACAGATCTGCTTCTGAAGTTTAATTAAGAAGCGGTAGCTGAGAAGCTCTCTCCCTCCTTCCTTTCTTTTTCTGCTTTGCAAGAGGAAAAAGCCCAGTCGCTTTGTTAGCGGTGGCAGTGGTGGGAATTTATTGTATTCATTTTCTTTTGCTTCAAACATCACCGCTCAACTTCTGAAGTAATTGGATTATTAGTGTCGCTGGCTGGAGCTGAGGTTCTGTGGCCCCGCTGGATGGTTGGGGGGGAACACCTTGGGGGAATGGATGGAAACAGGAGGTCAAACCCTTGGGCTGCCGCTCATGGGGAGAAGGGGTTCAAATGTGGGTAAGTCGGATGGCAAGATGGAAACGGGAAGTACATCTCATAATGCTTCTTTAGTATCTTCCAGTTGCCTGGAGACGGCAGTAGAGGTATTGCTTGTAGAGCACTGTTTGTAAGCTACCCTTTTGCCATGTTTCTAAGGAAGGGTTCTCATCGCATCTCCACAGGATCTAGCAGATACGCAAGGAAGGCAGACAGCCCCAGCTTCTACTGGACAGAGACCCCAGCTTTATGGCTTCGACTTGCATTCAGGCCCAGACCTCGATAGCCCAGGCTAGCCTGATCTTATTTATTTATTTATTTATTTTTCGTATTTATATCCCGCCCTCCCCGTAAGTGGGCTCAGGGCGGCTTACATGGCAGATCTCAGAAGCTAAGCAGGGTTGTCCCTGGTTAGTGCTTGGATGGGAGACCACCAAGGAAGTTGAGAGCTGCAAAGCAGAGGCAGGCAATGGCAAACCACCTCTAGGACATCTCTTGCCCAGAAAACTCTACAGGGTAGCCATAAGTTGGCTGTGACTTGACAGCACTTTTCCCCACAACCACCTTACATTCAGTTAATAGCCTGCTCTGCACTGAATGAGATGGTAGAACCCTGAGGTGGTACAGTGTGTGTTATCCCTTCAGACTATAGGTCAATGATAGTAGTTAATATATACAGATATGAACATATGCAGCCAGGGCTGTCCTTAGAAGGATGCAGGGACTTGGACAAGCTTGTAGGTGCCAAATTGCCACCACAGCCTACACAGTGTCAAGCTGCTTGGGGGGAGACCTAGGAGCTGAAAACACAAGTGACATACTTCCAGTCCTAAGTTACCAAGCAATCATCTGGGTATTAGGGTGTTCAGCAGCAGCCTGGGACTGAAACTGTGCACAGTGCACTTTTAGCTCTAAAATACTACCACCATTCATCTGAGTGGCAGGTCCTGCAGTGATTCCTTTGCCTGGGGAATCAAAGTTTCTAGAGCCCCTCCCACCACGTGCCCAGGGGGAGTTGCTTCCACTTCCCACCAACCTCATGAGATATCTCGGTCTTGCAAGCCTTCCATTGCTTATCAGCTGCTTCTCTGGGGTACCAAGAGACTCCCCAAAGTGTGAGGCCCAGGGTGGTTGCCCCAATTTGTCTTACTCTAGGGACAGCTCTGCAAGCAGCTGCATTACACCAAGTCAGACTAAGGCTCTATCTAGTGTAGTATTAACTACCCAGTGCATTTCACCCAAAAATGCAACTGACATCAAACCAGACACCTTGTTTGCAAATGCCTGTTCTATGTTGAAATTAACACCTCATATAATTGCCCCAACAACTTCATTGCAATTCTAAAGCAATAGCAATTCAAAGTTGTTCTGCAACTCTGCAGTCAGGTAGTTGAACATGGTGACAGGTCTGCTTCCTGGCTTTCTTGGAACAAGCATGCTCCTGAATCCTCATGTCCAATGTAAAATCATGTATTTTAGAGGTTACGTGTCACTCTTGCAGCTGTGAGGTCACAGGCATTCCTCAGTTACAGGTGTTCACTGTGCTGGCACATGCTCAGAGATGACTGTATTGAACTACAGTTCCCAGATGCCAATGTGAGAACTGTTGGGGGTAGAACCCAAGTTACATACATGGACATGAACACGCCTGGTTTTGGAATTTGGAATGGGCAAAGGTAGACCACAAGAGAGTCAAGCCATTTTGCTCTTATCCCTTGCCCCCAACAGGATTGAAACGATCAAGTAAACGATCCCATTTTTTTAGTTCATGCTTGCAATTTGCAACCTCAAGAAAATGGGTGATTAAGTATTATGTACTTTGACTCTCAGTGGCTCTCCTGGGTCCCATGAAAGGTCTTTTCCAATACCTGCTACCTGCATTAATTTAACTGGAAATGTCAAGGATCAAATCTGGAATAGTCTATATGCAAAACCGGTGAATGACCACTAGCCAGGCTGTGCTGGTTAGGCTGGTTTCTGAATGCAGGTTTAATCAGTATAATGTATTGTACTAACTTAAGACATAAATATATCTTGCTTAAACTCCAGATTTAGGATCTGTTGAGTGCCCAAGTCCTGGCATTCTTTAATTTAATGCATAACTCTTTTTCATGTCTTTGCAGAGTATTTTCTGAGCCCCAAACATCCACTTGTGCAAAGAAAAGCTAAATCTTGCTCTACAATAAATTATGCAAATTGAAAAAGTATGCAGCATATCTTTGCATAAAATACTGAGCTTCAGGCACCAGGTGAAAACTTGGTTTTTTCCCCAGTTGGCCCAGGTTTTTAGTGGCACCTAGAAGCATTTTTGCTGCCTTCTGCTACTTTTAGTTAAACTCTGTTTTGAAGACTTGGCTGTTTTGGCTGGTTTAAATTGTGCATCCGTCTCTTGTGCATTTGGATAGTCAAATTTGTTTAGAATGTGTATTGCTTTATATCACATTACACAGGCCCATAGCCAGAGCCAGTTTGGTGTAGTGGTTAAGAGCGCGGACTCTAATCTGGGAGAACCGGGTTTGATCCCCCAATCTTCCACATGCAGTTGCTGATGTGACCTTGGGCCAGTCACAAGTTCTCTCAGAGCTGTTCTCTCAAGGGCACTCCTCAAAAGAGCTCTCTCAGCCCCATCTACTTCACAGGGTGTCTGTTGTGGGGAGAGGAAGGGAAAGCCGCTCTGAGACTCCTTCAGGTATTGAAGGGTGGGGTATAAATCCAATCTCTTCTTCTTCTTCTCCATCTTCATCGGGGGAGGGATGATTACAGTGGTGGTGAGCACACCATTATTTACTTACTTTATTATGAATGAGCTATGATGTAGTACAAAATCTTCACAAGGGATCAGGTTAAATGATAATCCAAATATCCCCTTCCTTTATTTACACATGAGACTTGTAAATGCATGAAGAACCCCACACTCCAAATTGTCCAACTTTCCTGGGTTGCCGTGGGCCAAATGGGACCCCTCCAATGTATTTCCATAAAATTGTCTGTTTCTTCCTGAGTATGAAATGAGGCTTTGCTAACAACAGAAGAAGGTGCATTTTTGGCCCCTTTGATTCATAGCATTATCTTCCACTGAATTCACTCCCCCCTCCAAGCCCCAAACTCTGCTCTGGTTTGGCTCCACATAACTTACTATGAAGACTTAAGGACAGCTATAGGCACTCAGGCTGGAATGAAATAGGGCTCCCAACCTCCAGATGGTGCCTGGAGATCTCCCAGAATTACAAGAGATCACCAGACTAGAGACATCACTTTCCTGGGAGAAAATGGAAAGACTCTATGGTATTATACCTGTTTAATGTCCCTTCCCTAGGCTCCATCTCCCAAATCTCCAGAAATTTCCCAACATGGAGTTGGCAACCCTAGTGAGTATGAGCACACACACTTTTTCCTTCACAGCTACAGCCTGCCTGGAATGTAGGGGGAAAGGCGGCTTTTTTTGCTTCATGCAGAAGAGAAGAAGAAGCAGAAGAAGAAGAGACTGGATTTATACCCTGCCCTTCATTTGAAGTCTTAGAGTGGCTTCCAAACTCCTTTCCTTTCCCCTTCCCACAACAGACACCCTGTGAGGTTGGTGGGGCTGAGAGAGCTCTGAGATAATTGTCCTTGAGAGGATAGCTGGTACAGAGCGATGGCTTGCCCAAGGTCATCGAGCAGGTGCAAGTGGAGGAATGGGGAATCAAACCTGGTTCTCCCAGATTAGAGTCTGCACACTTAACCACTACACCAAACTGGCTCTCAAGAGAAGCTGGGGAGGCTCCCCTCTACAGATACAGAGACTGACTCCCCTCCCCTCACTGAGCCCAGTTAAAAGAGAAGACAAAATTGTTGCCAGTACCAATTCATTACCACCATTCTACAGAGATTTTAAAATGCTCTGATGCCCTGATCCACTGTGGTGCAGAACTCTTCCCCCTCCTGTGTTTTCAAGGGCCAAAACAGCTGCATGGGCATTAGCACACACTGTAAAATGGGCATGAGTCCACTTGTGTTACCCAAAGTGGTTGTGAGGGTTTCCTGACTTTGTTTGGGGAATTAGCCAGGAAAACCCAAATAATGTGAGAGGGGGTAATCAAGCAGGCGCTTCACCTATGTTTACGGGGATTTTCTCCTCAGTAGAACTCTCAAATGAACCAGGTTGTGATTAATGGAATGGTTTTTATTAAACAGAATTAAAGAATAAAATCAGAACTTATTAATTGAAAAGCACTATATGAGCACACATACAAGTTCAGAAATAAAGGTGGTAGGTTATAGAGACAAAGAAGGAAACTTATTCTATGGGACTATATTTACCTATCCAAGGAACAAAGATCCAAGGAGGATGAGCAAAATGAACCAGCGTCTCACTCCAAGCAGGGTATCCAACCTTTGCATTGGGGGGGTAACTTAGAGGACGTCCAGATACACACACACTAATGCACAAAGTGTATCTGGTTATACCCTTTGGAGCATTACATGATTGCTCCTAGAACAATGCTGTGATGGTGTGAATGAAACAATATTGTCTAAACAGGAAATTTCATAACATTCCCAGGAGTTGCAAGTGCAATGTAACATTTATGTAAAATGTCTGTTGTGTTTGGTGACCCGTAATTGCCAGGACAAGACAACTATCACACAAAGGATTATGGGATTAAAATGATTTTACCCGGCTTTTACTTAGGATACTAGGGAAAGGTCAGACAAGGTAGGGAGTTGGTTAGATTTACTGTCCTTTTTGAGAAATCAATTTTTGACACTGATGGATTTAAAGAAGGAAGAGATCTGCCAAAAACCAGCCCTTTGCACCTTTAGGATCAGTCTTTCAGACAGGCCTCTGGTCGATATGCAATGGCATACATTCCATGTGACTGTAGGATCTGTTTTGATGTCTTATTGGCAGACCAGGGATGCGTCTTGAATGAGTGACCCTGTGAGATGCTAAGAGAAGGAAGGTTGCTTGTGTCACCTGTTTATAGGTACCAAGCTTGTCCTTCCAAGGGAGGAGGGGTCCAGGCCTAACTCTTCTGAGAGGCAGAATACAGAGGCTGCTGCCACTATCCACCCCCCTCTAATTTCAACCACCTTTGAACACTCACCACCTGGGCTAAAATAGAGCAAAAAACCCCCCAAACCCCGGCTTCTACCTTAATGTGCTACAGTGCTGCAGATCAGAGGAAACCATGACTAGTACGAGCTAGCAAGCTAAGGTGGGAAAAGGACTGTGGCACGTCCTTCAGAGCACAGCCAATTCAACTACTTTGTGCAGGAGGCAAAGTGCAAAGGGAAAGCCTAGGAAGGAAGAGGGAGGGGGAAAAGAGACTCTGTCCCTCATTGGCAAGCCTGGGAGGGAAGCAGGAGGGAGGGAGGAAGGAGAATCTCTCTCTCTCTCATTGGCAAAACCTGGAAAGAAGGCAGGAAGAGGTAGGGTTGCCAGCCTCCAGATGGGACCTGGGGATCTTTTGCTTTTACAACTGATCTCCAGCTGGCAGAGATCAGCTCCCCTGGCTGCTCTGGAGGGTGGACTCTATGGCATTCTACCATGCAGAGGCCGCTCCCCTCCCCAAACCTCATTCTCTCCTGGCTCCACCCCCAAAGTCTCCAGGTATTTTCCCACCCAGACTTGGCAACCCTAGGAAGAGGGAAGGAGAATCTCTCCCTCATTGGCAAATCCTGGGAGGGAGGAGGGAAGGAGAAACTCTTCCTCACTGGCAAAGCCTAGGAGGGAGGCAGGAGGATGGAAGGAAACACCCTCTCTCATTGGCAGAAGACCTGAGACAAATTTCACAACCCCTAGTGCTGATTGGAGGGGTGTGACAAAGGATTGGTGGGGGCCACACCCATTTGTACATCACGGTGGCTACAGGCCTGACATTACATCAAAATTCTGGCTTGGTGGTAGAGCAGGGGCAGCAGTATGCATGGATTTCTCTTCATACTTCTAAGCAGGGCTCTTCTTGTAGAAAAAGCCCAGCAGGAACTCATTAGCATATTAGGCCACACCCCTGACAGCACAGCTCATTAACAAATTAGGCCACACCCAGTGTTCCCAGAAGTGTGGTCATCCAGCCACATCCACCTTTTGCTTCTTATTCTGTTTACCTTGTTGACAAAACAGTTTGACAAAACCAATAAAAACATTAGTTTCTGTCCCATCTATACAAAACCTTGCCTGAACCAATATCTTATGTCCAACAATTATTCCCACACTGGATTGGAATCAATTCCTAAGGGTTAGGTTCCCATGGAAATCAGGTTGCCTTCCTGCAGAACTAGTACGCTGAATATGATTTTTTAGGGTTGCCAACCTACAGGTGGGGTCTGGAGATCTCCTGGAATTACAACTGAGCTCCAAACTACAGAGATCAGGTCAATGGCTGCTTTGGAAAGTAGAGTCCATAGCATTATGCCTTGCTTAGGTCCCTCCTTCCCCTAAACTGCACCCTCCACTCCCAAATCTCCAGGGATTTCCTCAACCTGGAGTTGGCAACCCTAGTTCACTGGCAGAACAACGCTAGGAGCCAGTTTGGTGTAGTGGTTAAGTGTGTGGACTCTATTCTGGGAGGACTGGGTTTGATTCCCTACTCCCTCCTTGCACCTGCTGGATGACCTTGGGCAAGCCATAGCTCTGTACCAGCTGTTGTCTCAGAGTTCTCTCAGCCCCACCTACCTCACAGGGTGTCTGTTGTGGGGAGGGGAAGGGAAAGGAGTTTGAAAGACGCTCTGAGACTCCCTTGGGTAGTGAAGGGCGGGGTATAAACCCAATCTCTTCTTCTTCTAGGTTTGTGGATGCACTGGATGGGAGTTGTTTGTGGACTATTTTATTCAAGGTACAAAATTTTATTCAAGGTATAAGATTTCATGTGCCACCCACACTTCTTCAGATGGAAGACGCGTGCATGCACACAAAAGCTTATACCTTGGATGAAACTTTGGACTCCAACTTTGTTCTGCTGCTTCAGACCAACACGGCTACCCACCTGAATTATTACACTATAATACTTTTTACAAGCAATTATGTACCAGTGGAGTGGTTACCATGCAGAGTCTGTCCCACAGGTAAAATTATCCTGTGAACAGGTGGTCTTTACCACATAAAAGTATCACTACCATCACAAGATCACCAATCGTTGGAACTCCTCAGAAGCGGAAATCTCTCTTATTAAGAGGTTTAAGAACATCAACTTTGCTGGCCCATTAAAGGCAGATGTCAATCAATTGGCAGGAGAAGAGGGACAATCATCATCTTCAGAAACTCTGCTCACTTTTTTAAATGTCACAAAACAGGCAATCTCCAAAGGGCAGCTGACCATGCTCATTTTTAGTTACAACTCTGTTTCTCTGCAGATGTCCCCCAAAGTGCCCCCCAACAGTCAAGTGTTCTGACAACACACACAACAATGAAGCTGTTTTCTCTTACATGGCAGTAATCACCAAACCACTTTAATACAGACTTTAAACACACATATATTTGCAAGCCATTCCCAACAAGACACAACAATGAACTCAGGCTTCAAAGTTACTTTTCTTAAGCAGAAGATGCCATGAGAAAACTAAAGAGATTCTCAAAAATTAAAGATATTGTCAAAACCATGATTTCTGGGCTCTCTGCTTTTTTACATCCCCCCCCTTTTCAATTTTTTTAAATAAAAACAGAAATAACGGAAGGAAGGAAGGAAGGAAGGAAGGAAGGAAGGAAGGGGTAGGTGGGGGGAGAGAGAGAGAAAGGAAGAAAGGAAGAAAAAGGAAGGAAGGAGGAAGGAAGGAAGGAAGGAAGGAAGGAAGGAAGGAAGGAAGGAAGGAAGGTAGACAGACAGAGGAAGGAAGGAAGGAAGGAAGAGGTTGGTGAGGGGAGAGAGAGAAAGGAAGGAAGGAAAAGGAAGGAAGAAGGAAGGAAGGTAGACAGACAGAGAAAGGAAGGAAGGTAGGTAGGTGGAGGAGAGAGAAAGGAAGGGGGAAGGAGAGAGGGAAAGAGAAAGGAATAAAGAAAGGTGGGGCCAGAGAGAGAAAGACAGAAAGAAAGACAGAAAGAAAGAAAGGTGGGGGGGGGCAGAGAGAGAGAGAGAGAGAGAGAGAGAGAGAGGGAAAAGAGAACAGAGAACTTACTGGAGCAGGGAAAGCCACGCGACATCGGCAAGCCAAATGAAGAAAGCCTAGCCCCTGTGCTTAATCTCTGGGCGGGGCTTTCTCCTGCTGGCTTTTTTTGCTCTTAAAGGGACAGCACCCAGTGGAGCTTATTCCTGCTGGCTCTCTGCAGGAACTTCCCCTTTAAGTGTAAAAAGCTCAGGCCGGGCAGGGAGGGGGCGGGGCAGGCTCGGAGGCCAGCCGGAACGGCGTTCCTGTGCGTTCCTGCTGAAATCGAGCCCTGCTTCTAAGATCATTTTGTACTCTATGTGCTGGCAGTTGTAGGTTCAGTCCCTGGAAATTAGCAGATGCCTGGAAGGACCTTTCTTAGCCAGAGAGCCACGGGTAGTAAGATCGATTTAGGTGGGTAGCTGTGATGGTCTGAAGCAGCAGAACAAAGTTTGAGTCCAGTGGCACTTTTAAGGCCAACAAAGTTTTATTTTAGGAATAAGTTTTGTGTGTATCTGAAGAACTGTGCTTTCACATGAAAGCTTATACCTAAAATAAAACTTCGTTGATCTTAAAGATGCCACTGGACTTAAACTTTGTTCTCCTGATAATAAGAACATGCAATACTGAGCCACCAATGGTCTCACTTCATAGGTTCCAAGAATTTGTCTCTGCTTCAGTAAGGCTTTATTTATTATTTAGCAGATTGCTTTTCCTCACATAGTAAGTCCAAGTTGAAGAATGCTGCCCCTCTGAAGTGTTGCATGGGAGGTTTTGAAATATTTCATATTCAGATTGTCTTTGTCCTCGTGGCCCGGATAAAACTGATACTGCACGTCATAAAATACTGGAATGCTCCTTTTTTAGAAACTATTTTTAGGAACTGCTAGATTTTACCTGTTTACCTGTTCCATCACATTTATAATTTTACCTGTTCCATCATATAATTTCAAAGGTATGTTATTCCCTGTCTGATGCTAGACAGTGATCCAAGTATCACCTTATCGGTTTCTACATTTCTGTCTATCACGTTTTCCTTTAGAAACTAATTTAGTACTCTTCCAGTCATTGCTCAAGATTTATTGATCAGAGAAGCTCTGAAAGGGAAAAGAAAGAAAGAAAGAAACCCTGCTGGCTAGTGGGAAGTGATTTGCGGAGTGCCTCTGTGAGGGGTTGACTCTGGGGGGCAGGGGGAGGAAAAAGACTGTGAGAACGGAAGCACAATTGTTCCAAAGAAGAGGTTAACCTGTGGAGCCGATAGGAAGCTGTCCAGCTGAAGAGGTTGCCCATTCTGGTGTGGGCTAGGGGTGTGCAGGATTCCTGAAAAAACCCAGATCCCATTACTAGTAAAGTATTTGGATCTGGGATTATTTGGAAACCCCGAATTTTTTTCAGGTCCAATAAACTCTCCCTGCAGGCTCCCTGCAGGTTTAGACCAGACTACCCAACAGAGCCCAACCAGGAGATAATGCTGTGGGGAGATCTGATCCTGTGGGATTTTTTTCAGGGATTTCTTTCAATTCTCCCGAAAAATCCCTGATACATTTGGGAAGGTGAAATATACCCGGGAAATACCATTAAGGTGTTTTTCAGGTACATTTTCGGTTTGTGTAGACCCAAATGCACACCCCTAGTATGAGCCCCTTTTGTATCTTATGTGTTATGGAACTTGCACTGCTGCAAGGAAAGCTTAGTCCCTCAAGAAAGGTGACATATACAGGCAGCCTACCTAGTTAGTAACTGTGCTGGCAAGGTTCCCACCGTGAATGATACAGAGAAAGCATCCAGACCTTTTTGGAGTCTATTAGGAGGGCCTAGAAACTAACAGTACGATCCTAAGTATGCTTTCCAGGGAGCAAGGCCCACTGAATAGACCTGAGTAGGATTCTGAGTAGACCTGCTTAGGATGCCATTATTATTTCTCTTCTCATGGTGACTTTGGCTTATTCAGTATATCACTGATAGGGATGCCAAGTGCCTGCTGATTGGCAGAGGGCAATTTGGCAGTGGGAGGAAAAAATAGGATGGTAAAGCCAGTGCTGCACATGCCACAATATCAGTTCTGGACAAGAAAAAAAGGACACGATGTGGTGATGCTCTAGGAATCCCACAGATCTCTATGGTTTTGCCATAGTGGATTCAGCCAGAAATGACATCATTGCCATGATGCCACCTCTCCACATCCCAATAAGCTCTTGGCTGGCAACCTTAATCACTGAGTTAGTGTTAATTTTTCAGTCAAAACTCCCAGGAGCTTTCCACTTTCAAATCAAAGTTTTAGTCAAGTATCAGTTCAGATTGGAATGAAGGCAACAACAACTCTGTGACCACGAACAGCATCATAATCTTGCCCTTTTTGTAAAGAGAGTTTAGCAAAATTAAACAATTATGTATTCTAGTTTACTGAGGTTTTTTAAAGTGCCTAAGAATCCTGTGGATTAGTATGTACGTATATATGTGCCATCTAGTCTCAACCGATTTACAGCAACCCCGGCAAGGGCCTTTCAAGGCAAGTGAGAAGCAGAGGTGGTTTGCCATTGCCTTCCTCTGCAGAGTCTTTCATGGTAGTCCTCCATCCAACCCTGCCTGGCTTCTGAGATCTGACAAGATTTGGCTGCACCATACCATTTCACATTCCTGTGGGTCAGTAGGCAGCATATTTTAATCAATATCCATAGGAAAGGGGAGAAGAACCTATCTGTGATTCTGGCGCTCTCCCCACTAGAAATCCTGCTCTCTTCTAGAGATGCCCTCCCCCCACTAAGGTATGAATTTGAATATCCATCCTTGCTAGGGTTGCCAAGTCTGGGTTGGAAAATACCTGGAGACTTTGGGGGTGGATCCAGGAGAGGGTGGGATTTGGGGAGGGGAGGGACCTCAGCATGGTACAATGCCCTACAGCTCCCCCCTTCACAGCAGCCATTTTCTCTAGGGGAGCTGATCTCTGTCAGCTGGAGATCAGTTGTAAAAGCGGGAGATCCCCAGGCCCCACCTGGAGGCTGGCAACCCTAATCCTTGCTGCTGGCTGGACTTGAACATTCCCCCCCCTTCAGCTTTGTGCCTTCCATGTGTTAAGTAAACCTATGATCATTTATTTTTGCACCATTTACTCACATAACATATTCCAAGCAAGCTGCATGCATTTTTGACATTATTTGTGCACCAATAAATTCACATTATACCTTACACGCATGTTATACATATAAATCACACACACACACACACACACACACAAAGGCAGCATTAAGTTGCATATAAAAACCAATCAACACAAACAATGAAAAACGGAGAACTGAAATCTCTGGCAAAATATAAAGAAATATAAAAAGGAGCAAAAGAAGGACCAGCTCCTCCCTACATTCAACCCAACCCTCCCAACTGCCTCTCACAGGGCCAAGCTGTTTTCTTCTGCCATCCTCATTTGCTATTCTGTAGAAGCCCACGTACTGGACTCAGAACAAAGCACACCAATCAAAGACGTTCATGCAGAATAAACAAATTTGCATACATTATTTCAGAACCAAAATTGGATTATTGTTTTTGGCCTGGAATAAGAACGGTCTGGAATTCTGGTTGCTAATTTTGTTTGAGGAAGGAGAAATAGCCTATTAAAGGCATTTGTGAACTTCACTGGAGAGGGTGGCAAACAAAAAATCCGGCCTCCTTACTCCAAACCACTGCTGAATTTCCAAAGTTCAGAGCACGCAGCTAAAATTATAGCTATATTTGATATGAAAGGGCGGCCGTGCGGCAAGCCAGTCCCATCCAGAGTCTGATTGTTTTAAAACATGCTCCGGCTTTGATGATAATAACTGCTCCTTACAGTACGGAAAAGACCAGCGTCCTGATTTTCGTTCTAATTTGAACTTGATCATTCCCCTATTCCTTATGAGCAGACAAAAGCTTGTATGTGTCTGATTGCTCATCAGCGTGAAGGTCTTAAGGGACAAATGTTTTAATAAACAGCCCCAGAGCCCTTGCTGCTTGATGGCAGAAGGGATGTGCTGGGGATGGAGTATGGCAATTGTTCACTGTGTGTCCTTGAGACCAAAGTCTGTCAAGGGACTTTCACCTTGTGAGGCAGCAAATGCCTTCTTCTTCCTGCTGAAGTAGATGTCATGTTTTTCACTTCTTACCCCTTTGCCCTCAAGAGAACTAAAGGAGACCTTGTACTCTGGACTGTCATCCTGTGGGCCACCTTGTGGGTCTGTTGGTCTACCTTGTGGGTCTGTTGGTCTACAAACAAATTATGCATTTATTAGATATTTGGGGGTGCAAAGCACCATCAAGTCACAGCTGACTTACGGCAATCCCATAGGGTTTTCAAGGCAAGAGACGTTCAGAGGTGGTTCGCCATTGCCTGCCTCTGCATCACAGCCCTGGTATTCCTTGGAGGTCTCCAGGCTTCAGAGATCATTTCTCCTGGAGAAAATGGCTGCTTGGGAAGGTAGACTGTCACATTCTATCCTGCTGAGGTCCCTCCCCTTCACAAACCAAGCTGTTCCCAGGCTCCACCCCCCCAAATCTCCAAGAATTTCCCAAGCTGGAGCTGGTAACTGTAAACAACTCTATGAAGTAGGTTAGGCTGAGAAAAAAAGTGAGTAGCCCAAGGTTATCCACTTAGTTTCTATAGCAGAGTGGGAATTCAAACCTGGACCTCCCAGATACTAGTCTAATACATCACAGTACCTGAACTGGACTCGAGCTTTGTTCTGCTGCTTCAGACCGACACGACTACCCACCTGAATACATTGCAGCACGTGTAACCCTCCAGTGGCTGATTGCTTGCGAAATTGTGATTCTGAGAAACCTAACAACTCATGATTCAGAAAAAAAAACCCTTACAAAAGAAGTGAAATCTTGTCAGGAATGACTACCTGATTTATCACCTCAGGTTTTGGAAAATGCCTCCTTGGCCGGGGGTCCCTAACTTGCTTAGAATAGCAATTTAAACAGTTAAGAGCCATAACAGAAAGTGAAACAACATTCTCTGGAATGTCCTGGAAGAAATAGCAGGACTCACCACAGTGCCCACGGCCTGGCCATTTGTGATCAAGGCACAGCCGCTGAGAAAGGGCAAACCATACATTTAGCAGGAGCTTGTAAGCTGTATTGACATACTGAACAGCAAAGTTGGGTAGGGTTGCCAGGTCTGGGTTGGAAAATACCTGGAGACTTTGGGGGTGGATCCAGAAGAGAGGGAGGGGAGGGGCTTCAGTATGGTACAATGCCATAGAGCCCACCCTTCAAAGCAGCCATTTTCTCCAGGGGAGCTGAACTCTGTCAGATGGAGATCAGTTGTAAAAATGGGAGATCTCCAGGCCCCACCTGGGGGGTGGCAACCCTAAATTTGAGGCCCATGGCAGCCTGCATTGGCACAAACAAATGGTACCCATGCTCCCTTCATCTCCTAGGACCCCTGATAGAATTATGCCCTCCAACCAAAGATTGCTATGCCTCTTCCAAAATCTAGAGCACACTTATTGGGAGAACATAAGAGAAGCCAATTTTGGATCAGGCCAGTGGCCTATCCAGTCCAACACTCTGTCACACAGTGGCCAAAAACACCAGGTGCCCTCAGGAGGTCCACCAGTGGGGCCAAAACACTAGAAGCCCTCCCACTGTTGCCCCCCCCCCCCCCCAAGCACCAAGAATACAGAGCATCACTTGCCCCAGACTGAGAGTTCCTATCTATACTTTGTGGCTAACAGCCACTGATGGACCTCTGCTCCATATGTTTATCTAATTCCCCCTTGAAGCTGTCCATGCTTGTAGCTGCCACCATCTCCTGTGGCAGTGAATTCCATGTGTTAACCACTTTTTGGGTGAAGAAGTACTTCCTTTTATCTGTTCTAACCCGACTGCTCAGCAATTTCATTGAGTGCCCATGGGTTCTTGTATTGTGAGAAAGGGAGAAAAGTACTTCTTTTTCTACCTGCTCTATCCTATGCATAATCTTATAAACCTCGATGGGAGGCTCATAGGCAATGCACACTTCCATTACATGTTGTTGGAGGATCAGAAACGAGCATCAGAAAACAATTAATGTTCATATCTAAAACTAAGGTAAGGATTCAATATTATAACTAAATGAGAGCCTTAAGTAATGGTTAGAGTGCTAGACTAGGATCTGGGAGACCCTGGTTTGAATCCCTAATCTGCTATAGAAGCTTGCTGGGTGTCCATGGGCCAGTCACACACTCGCAGACTAACCTACGTTTCTGGGTCATTGCAAAGATACAGTGAAAGAGGGGAGAAGATAGTAAGCCGCTATCTAATTGGATCCCTTCTGGGGAGAAAAGTTAGATGTAAATGCAGCCAGTAGACCAAAAATAAAGTAATGTGCCAAGCAATGCTTCCTCTAAGCTCTGGAGTCTTGTGAGCAAAAAATTCTCCTTTGTGAGCTACTGGCATGGAAGTTGTGTGTGAACGAGCGATTTGGCTACTGCCCTTGCTCTGGAGCCATCCTTCCTGAGCTAAGACAAAAATCTGTGAGCTAGAGGCTAAAAATCCATGAGCTAGCTCACACTAACTCAGCTTAGAGGGAACACTGGTGCCAAGAAACACCTGCCTGGCAGCCTTGACAAAACTGCTTTCACACACATTAAGTAATCCACTTTCAATGCACTTTGCAACTGGGTTTTGCTTTGCGAAATGGCAAAATCCAGTAGCAAACAGTTGGTGAAGTGGATTGAAACTGCATTATTTAGCATGCGTGAAACCCTTGTGTGAAACCTGGCATAGGGTTTCACAGGGCACCCTGTATCAAATCAACCCAGCAATGCCTGTTGTACCTCAGTAGCAACTATGCTGCTTCACTATGTTCTTGACCGGTGTTAGGTGATATAATGAAATTTTTTTTGCCTCCACCTTGACGGTTATCCTAACTGCCATCCTCAACTGTCGTTTTTAAACTGTGAGTTCCTAACTGCCTTTCTCAACACTCCGCTCCCATTGGCTGTTGTGGAGTTGAACAGTTTATGCTGCTTCATCCATCACAGAGTCTCCCTGCTTTGGACTGACTTGACTAAGATGAAATACAATAGACTTGTTAAATAGGTTTACTTTTTTTTTAACAGATGGGATAATCCAATTTCATTTGCATCATGGCTCTTATTTTAAGAAATCGTTTAATGGGATTATTCTCCAGTGAAAATCCCCCCCCCCCTCTGCCACACACACACTTAAATAGAACTTGTTTAGTCAGATTTATGGTGATTGGCATGTAAGATTATTAATTCTCCCCAAGGGGATTTTTAGTACTTAGTGTCACTGAGGTGAATTTCTCAGAGAATCCCATTGTATCGGTGTGGGTTCATTTATACCCAGTGTCGACACAAATGAGAAAGGATTCCAGGGAAATTTCATAACAATAAAGTGATTAAAGGTTATGAAGGAACCTGAAGTTTTAATTAAGAAAAAAAGGTCTGACTGGTTTTGAAAGAATTTAATGAGGGGCTGGGTTCTCCATCCGTGGTAGAGCTACCCTCCCAGGTTCATTCTTGGCATCTCCAGTTAAAGTTATCGAGTAACAGTATTCTATAACACCTTTCTCTACGCCAGACCCCAGACAGCTGAACAACACTGAGGCAGAAGCACCAATGGTCTGACTCAGTATAAGGAGCCTTTTTGTGTCCATAAGATCAGCCAGAGAAGCCCCGTGTGACATGTATTCCTTTTTGGGAGTTGAGACTAGTTTGTAGCAGGTGCTTTTCTGGAATGGCTCTGAAGCTGCGAAATGCCTTTTTCAAGAGCTTTATTTATGATCCTCTTTTTGGAGATACATACATGCTTATGTTAGGCCAACATAGGATTGCCAGCCTCTAGGTGGTAGCTGGAGATCTCCTGGGATTACAGATTATCTCCGGGCAACAGAGATGAGTTCACCTGGAGAAAATGGATGCTTTGGAAGGTAGACTCTGTGCAATTATACTCCAATAAGTCCCTCCCCCTCCCCAAACCCCACCTTCCTCAGGCTCCACCCACAAAATATCCAAGTATTTCCCAACCCAGAACTGGCAACCCTACTTCAGGAGTTCACTGCAGTTAATCTGGAAAATGTTTTTGACTGTTGCTCTGCTTCGTGCCACTTTAAATCATCTTATTTCACTTTATCCTGTCATTTTTTTTACAAAAGAACACTATTTGAGAACACAGGAACATTTTTTAGTGAAAGTTTCCTTTAGTCCTGAGAGGAAGGGGGCAAGCATCTACACTGTCAAAGCAACTGCTATTCCAGTTTCACCAGCAGAACAATATCTGAGGCAGAACAGTACTGCCTGCTTGGATTAAAGACATGGAGGCCCCTTTCACATTACCATTCTGTTACCAATGGGATGTTATACATTGTTGGTCTGGTTCCAGGTAAAGTAATACAGGGACAGGGGTTTTGTGCAGCAAACTTCATCCCGTTAATGAGCCATCTCTGAAGCGTTAAGGACATTTCAGACTGTGCTTTCCCCCTCTGTCCTTTTTTGCCACGCAATCTTCCTTGCCCTTTTTTTTTTTTTTTTTAAACCATTCTAAGTTGAGTGCTATAGCACTAAAGCAATATAGGTCGCAATCACACACACAAGTAGCCCCACCATAGGCATGAATGCCAGGCAGACTTAAAGGGCACAATCAGACGCAAACATCTGGCAAGCACCCTGCAGCTGCCGGCAAACCGTTTTGCTCCACTGGAGAAGCGGAGTAAAAAAACACTAGTGAAAGTCCGGTAGCAAATGGGTTGTTATAGGCCACAGACAGACTTTCCCCTGTGTGATCACTCCAGTGTGCACCCATGGCATCGGGATAGTCTGATCAGGCTATCCCGATGCTATGCTGTTGTTTTATTCCCCTTCTCAGTATGCACATCATTGCATACCGCCATAGGAAGCCCTCAGGGTGGAGATGCGATTCATTGATCCCCCGTTTAAGTGAATTAAAAAAAATGGCAACCCCCCCACTCCGACCCACCTGCGGTTGTGTCTAATCATGTAGTGGCGGGCTGTGCCTGCATCTACAAAACTCTGTGTGATCGCGCAACTGTGGGTCAATTTCCTCTGGAGGAAATAGCCTCGTCCCCCCCCCCCCATTTATCTCGCATGTATGACCACCACCATAGTCTCTCACTGGAGTCAAGGCATCTCACTAGTGCCGCTGTAACACTGAAGTGCTATAGCGCTCAACTTAGAACATTCTGGGGGGAAAGGGCAAGGAAGATTGTACGGTGAAAAAAGGCAGAGGAAAAAGTGGTGTTCTAGGAAGCACTATGGACATTTTAAACAGCACACCACAGTGATTCAGAAGCACCTCACATGATGAGGGGAAAATGTAAGACGGCACTTTCCCTCCAAAATGCCTCAGCCCCGCTTTGCCAACAGGACGCAAGCGGCTTTGTATGAGCAGTTGAATAAAATTAATTAGCATCCAGTTGCTAAAACGCTCTGTCTGAACTGACACAAAAAATCCATTAGCAACCTTCTACTAAAACGGATTACAAAGGCTGTCTGAAAGACAGCCTGAGAGAGCAATCTTAAACAGGTCTACTGAGATTCCTGCTGTGGTCTGTTCAGAGAAGCTTACTCCCAGGGAAGTGACCTTAGGATGGTATTGGAACAGTGTCATCCCAAGCAGAGTTACCCCCTTCTAAGCCTGCTGCTTACAATGGTGTGATCTGTTTAGGATGGCACTGTAAAGGTCTCTAGTCCTGGAAGGCAGAGAAGGGAGGGAATATGCAGTTCATATTCTCCTTCTAAATAAATAATATTATGGCCCTTATGGTTAAAAATCAGAATATCACACAATCAGTCCAGGAAAAGTTGGGATATATGTACAGGAAATAAATAAAAAAATAGGAGGACAGGCAGAAGACAATTGCTCACAGCAGATGATATAATCGGCAGCAAGTTCCAGGTGCCCGTGTAGTCAAAATGGACATCTGTTGAATGTAGACAAGGGTCGAATTCATTCATTCATTCATTCATTCATTCATTCATTCATTCAATTTATACCCTGCCCTCCCCACTAAGGCAGGCTCAGGGCAGTTTACGTAAAACTTTAAAACAGCTAAAACAATACATTTCCAAAAAATGATCATAAAGGAGGAGAGGAGGAGATTGGATTTATATCCTGCCCTTCACTACCCGAAGGAGTCTCAGAGTGGCTTACAAACTCCTTTTCCCTTCCCCTCCCCACAACAGACACCCTATGAGGTAGGTGGGGCTGAGAGAGCTCTTTCCAGAACTGTCCTTGAGAGAACAGCTCTGACAGAACTATGGCTTGCCCAAGGTCATCCAGCAGCTGCAAGGGGAGGAGTGGGGAATCAGACCTGGTTCTCTCACATTAGAGTCTGCACACTTAACCACTACACCAAACTGGCTCTCAGTGCTAGCGTGCTAAAGTGCTAGTGTGCCAAGTTTTAAACTGATGGCGAGACATAATAACAAATCATCTTAATAGCAGATCCTAATGGGGTACAATCAGCATTCATGTAGAACTATCTCGGTCCCTTCACACCAGTGATGCACAGGCTGTGATGGTAATACCAGGGCACAGGGCTCTTTAATTGATTGCCTGGTGGAAGAGTTTTGTCTTGTAGACCCTGCAGAACTGTAAAAGCTCCCGCAGGGCCCTGATGTCCTCCAAGAGCTCATTCCACCAGCATGGAGCCGTCACCGAAAAGTCACTGGCCCTGGTTGAATTCAGCCTGGCATCTTTGGAACCTGGGAGGGCCAGATGGTTTTGAGACCCTGAGCACAGTGCTAAGTGGGGAAATGTGGTCCCTCAGGTATGTAGGTTTGGGGGGTAGGGTCTGAGGAGGGGAGGGTTTGGGGAGGGGAGGGACTTCAACAGGGAATAGTCCCTTAGAACCCACCTTCCAAAGTGGCCATTTTCTCCAGGTGGACTGATCTCTGTCACCTGGAGATCTCTTGTAATAGCAGGAGATCGCTAGCCATCACCTGGAGGTTGGCAACCCTAGATGAAATCCTGGGATGGATGCAGTGGTGGCTTGGGTCGCTCTTCTCAATTTTCCGTCTATGAAATGAGAACTTGTGTCCAACATCAGAAGACTGTTGTGAAGCTGAACAAGATAATGAATGTTGTTTCCTACTGGTAGAATAGGATAGTGATAGACCAGAAGAAGATGATGAAGAGGAGACTGGATTTATATCCCACCCTTTACTACCCAAAGGAGTTTCAGAGCGGCTCACAATCTCCTTTCCCTTCTCCTCCCCACAACAGACACCCTGTCAGGTAGGTGGGGCTGAGAGAGCTCTCTTGAGAACTGTCCTTGAGAGAACAGCTCTGAAAGAATTTATGACTGACTTGAGGTCACACCAGCAGCTGCAAGGGGAGGAGTGGGGAATCAAACCTGGTTCTCCTAACCACTACATGACTACACCAAACAGGCCCTGAAGGCTGTGGAAATTTCCTTTTGCAGAAGTATTTAAGGAAAGTTGAGAAGGTATTTGTAAGGGTGGGGTGACTCTGGTACCTGGCATCTTATATTAGACCACACGATCTGTTTTATTCCCTGCTCCAGGAAGCAAAAAACCCAGACCTTCAATAACAGAAGTACACTATATGATTGCTGTCGATAAATCTTATATCCTATGCTTAAATATTCAGCATATCATTCTATATTCTGTATTCATCTATCCTTAAATATGCCCAAGATTTCAGTAAGAATTTTTTAAAGACTAATAATGGTGCTAAAAGTGTACCAGGGGATATGATGAATTACTTTTATGCCAGACCTGAAGCAAGCAAGTTTCGTGCTCCATAGATAAAATTTAAATGATGGCATTTGTGTTTCAAAGGAAGGAAATGTTGCAATTTGCTTTGCAGAGCGGAACGGGGCTATTTGTTTTCAGCAGCAATCCAGAGTTATTTAGTAGGAAGTAAGCCCTATGGAGCTCAGTGGGACTGAGTGCCCGTGTTAAGGATTGCACGGTTCCTCATTTATTCCAGAAGTTCATGGAATCAAAGCATGAACCATCCGTTTCAGAATTTAAGAAGGACTGTAGGGAATCGGTATAGCATAGTGGCAAAGAACAAAAGTAGTGCCACTGGGAGTCCCAGGTTCAGTAAGCTAGAGCTGGTTCACACATGCATGTTCGATTAAAATGGCACTTAGGGAAGACTTGCCTATATGAATGGGGCCATCACAGATCTACAGAGGCATACAGAACCATCAGATCACCTCCTCTCAAATGTGTTTCCCCCCCCCCCAATGGAGACGATCACACCTATCGAGTGATCAAATGGTATGCATGCATCCCTAACTAGGCAGACCTTAACACAACCCCACAGCTACTGAAGCAAAAGGCAAACCATTTAATCCACATTCTTGACGTGCCAAACAGATAATGGGATGTGGTCCCGCATTCACGGCAGCATGCATAACTCCCCCTTTTTACTCCTCACAACAACCCTGTGAGGTATGTTAGGCTCAGAGAGAACGACAGGCCCCAAGTCACCCAGTGAGCTTTCTTGGCAATGTGAACCTACGCCGCTCACATCTTAGTCTGACACTCTTAACCATTCGGCCACGCTGGCTCTTGGCACCTGCTTTTTTCTCTGTTGCCTCTATCCCTGACAGGTATGTCTAAAACTCCTTTGGCCCCTTCCTTCTATCCATACGCAGTCTCAGGATTTCTCATTTCCCCTTTCCCTGAAGCTCCTTGTAACGCATCATTACTATTCCTGCTGCACGCACACACATACAAAAAAACCTCGTCGAGTCAAAGCTGTCCCGAATCAATGTCTCATTTCAGCTCTTGAATCTCTAAGAGGATTAATTATTTATATTGCAGAAACAAAAAAGCTTAACACATTTAAAGCTGTCTAAAGTGACTTCAGCCCAACTTTGGCTCATTTTCCCCCTTCTTAACAAAACACGGGGCGACATCTTGGAATTAAGGGGAAATTCGATTTGATTTTGAACGGAAGTGGCGACAAAAGAAAAGCAGGCAGGCACAGAGGACTGAATCCTCCTTTGACTTGGGCTTTCTTCCCACTGGGTAGCGATATTTATGTCTGTGTCCCCCCTGCCCAACCACTGACATCTCTGTGAACCAGATCTTCTTGTCCGCAAGCAACATCACTATGCTTTCCCAGCCTTGTTCATCATTCTAGCAGAAATCATGCCTCGGTTCTGAACTGGAAGAAACAACAGACATCGCCGCAATGTGACCTGGGGTGGCAATGATTGGAAATTGGGAACGAATTATTGTTGGGGGTGAATGCCTGGTTTGGTTGACCTGAGATCTTTGGCCTGATGCTTTCATATGCTCCTGTTGTCTGAATGTCTTGAACATTCGGGCCTCTCTTGAACTTTGGGGAGCATCCAAGCAACACTGTGTCAGGGAGACAGAGATGCAATGGATACGGAAAGGATGTCTCATCTTTTAGTATCTGTGCTTCTGAAAATTTAGCCTGCGTTGAGCCAACTTATGGCATGGATGCCACACTGCACAGGCATCAGGATTTGGGATGATCCAGTTTTTGCAGAACAGGTGTTTGCAAATAAGGCAAATGTGATTTTTTCAGCACTCATTTTCAGCTGAGTCAAGCATATGTCGTGTGCTCTAGAGTGGCACAAGCCCAGACTTTGGACTAGACTTTTGGCACACTCGCCAGAATGGTAGCTTGAAATGAGGGCATTTTTGGCTGGTTCTAGTTTTAAACAGCCTTCCGGCACTGCAATACAACTGGCTGCTTGCGCTGATATCCCCTCTTTTACCCAACTCTTATGCCTTAGAGGCAGTCAACGTAGGGCCAGAACACTGTGTTTTTAAGACAGAAGCTTCTGCTTTGTACCCCAACTTGCCCCTGAAGTTCATCGGGTAATCTTGGCCAGGTGCCTAAACTGCTTTCCGGTATTGAAGATCCATAAGGGCTTTAGAAGGGTTTGTACTCTGCTGCGTCTTCTCATGATAATTTTCATTATCTGGTGTTCTCCTGGAGATGGAGTCTCTCTGTTTACAAGGTTTGTCATGTCTAGAGACTATCCAGACTTCCTGCATCTGATACTCCCTCTAAGCTGTGGAGTCTTGTGAGCAAAAGTTCTACTTTGTGAGCTACTGGCATTAAAGTTGTGAGCAAGTGATTTGGCTACTGCATACATTAGTTTGCTTGGGAGCCATCCTTCCTGAGCTAAGACAAAAATATGTGAGCTGGAGGCTAAAAAACTGTGAGCTAGCTCACACTACCTTAGCTTAGAGAGAACACTTCCTGTGTCTCTTCCACGGCAGCTCTCCAGGTTCTAGCACTCTGCTGCATCAGTCTCTCGCCCACATTCCTATCCTCCAAGAAAACTAAAAATCTGTGGGCTGATTTAAACATAGGCTTGCTGGTCCCCAGGTATGGGGGGGGGGGGGGGGGCTCCCGTGCTTTTCAGTGCCTCTCCGTGCTGCCAGCCAGCTGACCGGGGGGAACCCCACCCCCAAACACCCACATCCCCATATGACTTCCTGGACATGTTGATGTCATAATGTCAAAACTCTATGGTTTTAAGCCAGTTTTACCATAGAGTTTTGCCTTTAAACCAGAGTATCCCAGCATGATGACATCACTTCCCAGTGATGCTAGGGATATCCTGGAATGCCGCTTAAATCCCCCCACCTGAGCGACAAGGGGACCTGGCAACCCTATTTAAACACAATGGCTGGTGAAAGAAATAAATCTATACATATGACTTTGCTGGCACCCAGCATTTTGTTTACACTGGGCTGCAACACTTGCAAAGCAGATATACGTGCAACACTAGTATTGCTGGCACAAAATCGACCTGGGCTATAGCTCTTTAGCTTGCTAATGTAGCATGCCTAATGACTGAGGGCTCTGTTTCAGTGAGATGCTGGGTGTGTGTAATTTCACACAGGGAAGTTCTTTTGTCCTCCCAGCTTCGTATTTAATCAGGCTGAGAATCCTGCTTATGACAAGAAGCAGGAATAGAGTGCAGGCAATGGTGGAGCTATGGAGAAGCAGGACCTGTGTGTTTTGCACCTGGTGTGTGTGCATTAAGTGCTGTCAGATCGCTTCCAACTTATGGTGACTCTACAAATTACTGACCTCCAAAAATGTCCTGTTTTTAGTAGCCTTGCTCAGGCCCTGCAACCTGAGGGTTATGGCTTCCTTGATTGAGTCAATCCATCTCATGTTGGGTTTTCCTCTTTTCCTGCTGCCTTCATCTTTTCCTAGCATTATTGTCTTTTCCAGTGACTTCTGACTTCTCATAATATGCCCGAAGTACCATAGCCTCAGTTTAGTCCTTTTAGCTTCTAGGGAGAGTTCAGGCTTGATTTGATCTAAAACCCATTTATTTGTCTTTTATGCCTTGGTACAGTTAAAAAATTGGTCTTCAAACCTTCTACATCCAAGGCCCACCCTTAACTCCCACTTGGCAGCAAGGATCCACTCCTCTGCAAGCAGGGGGCACGAGTGTCACATGACAGGAAGAAGAGCTTGTCTCCTTGTCCTAAAAAGAGCATTCTTGCCACTGCTCAACATCCTCATCTTGCTGTCCTGCTGCTCCTCTTAGCATGCGCACCAAGAGAGGAAGGAGTCATGGTGCCCTTGCTCTCTCTACACATGTGTCAATGCACCAGGTCATTCCAAAGAGTAGGAAAAACATGGTAGCTGTTTAGGAGCTCTCAGCTCAACAGGTGGGGCTCCCTGACCCATTTGAAGGTCCCAGCCCATGGGCTGAAGACCACAGGTTTAACAGAACCAGTACCACGTCAGAGCGTAGCCTTAGCAATATGGCAGCAGCTGAACCAATTAGTGCTGGGACACCACATGCAGCAATATCTGTTTCATTTTTATCCCAACTTTCCTTCAAGACGCTCAAGGTGGTGTCGACAGTTCACCCCTGTTCCATTGCTCTATGATGTAGGTTAGGCAGGGAGGAAATGACTGGTTCCAAATCAGCCAGTGAGGATCACCCAGTGAGTGGTGGGCGGAGCTGTGAACCCGGGTTCCCTTCTCTTAGTCTAAGGTCGTGATCAGACGGGCAGTTCAATCCACTGTTGCCCCACCTCAAATTAAGCCACAAATTATTTTGTGGCAGAGAATCCTGACCAGACTCACCCCTTTTAGCATGCCTCAATGCCCTTTTACCCTGCCTTGCATGATCAGATGGCAGCAAGTAGGGAGTCAGCCTGTTGGCCATTTTTTCAAAACTGTGTCCTTTGAGCATGCCCACAAGCACTCATGAGCATGCTGAAATATGGAATTCATGGGGCTGGCGGCCATTTTCTTTTTAAAGTTAGTCCAAAGAGCAAGCGCACAAGTGGTGAAGAGACTGCTGGGAAATGGAGTTCACTGGCATCCTCCCTCTAATCTTTTCAATTTACCCCTTCCCCAAATGATATTAAAAAGCTGCAGAACAGGGATGTCTTTCTTTGAGAGTTTTTCAAAAGAAAACAAGGTTTTGAGCAGGCCCTCTGGGGGGGGGAGAGGTGCATATATACAGTCATGCGATCCTCGCTAACTGGGGGGGAATGGCAGCTGGACAACAAGAGATCAGTGTGACCTGCCTGACGGCTTGGGTGCGCAACAGAGTGACCAGACGACAGGAAATCCATTTTGGAAGTGGCTCAGACCAACAGGACTGGACTTTCTCAGGTATCAATGAAGCACAGGGCAAAGGGAGGGGGGAATGGAACGCAGACAACTGGGGCGCAACAGACAGATGCTGCTGCCTGATCGTGCACTTTAAATCCATAAGCAGTGGCAATGGATCAAATTGGCTGTGTGAACGCGACCTAAGACTCAAACCAATACACCACACTGGCTCAAGAGCCGAGGTACAGAATGGACTTCCGACGCGGCCCATGGAAAAGTTATCTCCAACTCAGGGATGCTGAGTTTGCTTGAGGATGCCAGGGTGTGTTAGCCCAGCTGGAGAGACCAGGAAGACAATCCTCAACACTACAAGTATAAAGGCTTGTGTTGTTCAGGTGTTGAGCAGCAGAGGAGATGGGATAGTAGGCTGTTCTTTTACATTTTCAGTTTAGTCACAGTAGCCTCTAATTTCCTTAGATCTAAGGCTACCCTGTGAGACTGCACAGAAGCTATATGGAAGAAAGATGAGGGAAAGGGGGGGGGAGGGAGAAGAGCAGAGGCAAAAAAGCAAGCCATCTTGTAAAAGTCAGTTTTGAAAAAAAATCAATTTTCTTGTGTGACACAATTTGCTTAAGGCTCTTCCTTCTATGAAATCGGCCCATCATCCTTTGGGAACGCATGAAGGAGGTGGCGAGCGTGTCTCAGAATAACTTAGATTAAAGACTGCTAAATTAGGCTTTCAGGCCCCCCTCATGTGAAAAGGAAGGGAAATGAGCCACGGGGGCCCTAATCCTCCTCTTCAGCCCAGCCACCAGCACCGGTATGAAGGCTGAACTGGCCTTTTGAAAATCTGCAACATGTCACTCTCCTAGCAGAGAAGGAAGTCGAAGAAGCAGGAAGGAAATTGCCCCTCCCGCTTGGTTGCCTCTTCCCTGAAGAGAAATTGGCTGTGCTGCATCACCTCAGATCTTTTCTGTTTCTAAAGATGCTGGTTACCAGTTTCCATTTCAAGGCTTTAGAGGCATCATTTAAACCCATCCTGTTAATACACCATTGACAAGACTCGTCCTCCGAAAGCTTCAAACGGCAGGGCTATTAAGCTGAGGAAAGCTGTGCTTCCTGTTCTATGTACACATGGGCAGGGACATCAGTACAAGCGTGGAGTTTTGTGCTGATCTGTTTTGTTTTTAAAACTATACCATCAGAAGACGATGACATTGGATTTATACTTTCACTACCCAAAGAAGTCTCAGAGTGGCTTACAGTCTCCTTTCCATTCCCCTCTCCACAACAGACACCCCATGAAGTAGGTGGGGCTGAGAGAGCTCTTTCGAGAACTGCTTATGAGAGAACAGCTCTGAAAGAACTTGTGACTGACCCAAGGTCACACCAGCAGCTGCATGTGGAGGCGTGCGGAATCAAACCTGGTCCTTCCAGAGCACAATCTGCGCTCTTAACCACTACACCAAACTGGCATGGTATAGGGGTTAAAGTGTCTGACTAGGACTGGGAAGGCTCAGACTCCGATTCCAGCTCAGTCACAAAGCTTGCTGGGTGATCTCATGGCCACCCTGTTTATCCTACCTCTCAGGGTTGCTGTAAGGATAAATTGGAGGTGAGGAGAATTCGGGGCACAGCCTTGAGCTCCTTGGAGAAAGTGCCAGTTGTTGTTTGTTTGTTTAAAAACACAGGAACAGGTAGGTAACCACTTTGGCTTTGATTTTAAGAAGGGCAGGGCTATTTAACCCTTTCTCCCCTTTTTTCTGCTGAAGATTACTGCTGAACTGCACTGAGCCAAGAAGGGACAGACTTAAGGATATGAGTTCATTTTCATCAGCAAGGATAAAAGCAGCTGGGGGTGGCTATTTTCAGAAGGAAATGGCCTAAAGAGAATTTCCCCACATCATGGCCTTCCTCTTTAAGCCACATTAGCATTATATAATTTTATCCATTTACTTATTTGATTTATAGACCGCCTCCCCTATCCATTTCAACAATACATTCAACAAAACTGCATTTCAAGAAACACATTTGCAGTCAATTAAAACAATAGCAAATCTAAGACTATTTCAGACTATTAGATGGTACTTTGTGGACCCGTTTATGTCCTTACCCCATAGGAGTGGGGAGAGGAAAGATAGGGGAGGCCAGGCTCAGTGAAAAAACCGTTGCTGTCCTCATCCGTAGGCCTGGCGGAACATCTCTGTCTTACAGGCCCTGCGGAACTAGACTAGGTCCTGCAAGACACGGATGTCATTAGGCAGGAAGTTCCACCAGGGTGGCACCAGGGACCTGGCTCTGGTTGAGGACAGCTGGATTTCTTTCAGGCCAGGGATCACCATGAGGTTCTTCTCACCAGAGTGTAATGCTCTTCAGGGGGTATACCAGGAGAGGCTGTCCCGTAGATATGTGGCTCCCAGACTTTTAAAAGTCTTTTTAAAAAAAAGAACGTCAGAAACACATACAGTGTGTAATTCCCCCTTATTAGGCATGAGGTTTGTTCATTGATGCCTCTCCCTGCCAAGAGCTGGGTCCACATGGCTTGCTCCAGGATCATCTGAACAGCCTAATCTGCTATTCTTGATTATCACAGCCTTCCTTTAGTGACAGTGATGGAGCTACTTATGATTTGCAACAGTGAAAGTCAGGGACAGGCCGATGGTCAGCACACGACATGTGGAAGTAAACTGGAAAGAATGGAGGGTGGTAGGCCAATGGAAGAGCCCCTGCTTTAGGTCCCAGGTCCAATCCCTGGAATCTCCAGTTAAACGGCTCAGTTATTGAGGGCCAGTTTGGTGTAGTGGTTAAGTGTGCAGACTCTAATCTGGGAGAACCGGGTTTGATTCCCCACTCCTCCACTTGCACCTGGCTGGATGACCTTAGGCATAGCTCTGTACCAGCTGTTCCCTCAAGGACAACTTGGGAAAGAGTTCTCTCAGCCCCACCTACCTCACAGGGTGTCTGTTGTGGGGAGGGGAAGGGAAAGGAGTTTGTAAGTCGCTCTGAGACTCCAAGTGAGTGAAGGGTGGGATATAAATCCAATATTTTCTTCTCTTCTTCTCTTCTCTATCACAGTGATGGGAAAGACTTCAGCCTGAGACCCTGGAGAGCCACTGCCAGTCTGAGGAGATAATACTGACCTTGATGGGCCAATGGTCTGATTCATGTGTACGTGAGGGCCACATGACAGTGGCAGAAGTATTCCTGTTGCCGTAGGCGGCCTGGTTCTCCTGCATCTCACAGGTAATGAGCGTAATCGAGCAAAAGTTGTCTGTGACTAAGTGCCATCAAAAGAGATGGAATGGGACTGTGTGTGGGACTAATTTAAGCGCCATTGATGTAATTCTTAGCTTTTACTGAATTGCGCTCATTATCTCTGAACACAGAAAGCAGCATTAAATCGGGAAATCCCATTCTCCTGCCAAATTTGCTAATTTCAACTGAACTAAGGGCTGATTCAATGTTGTTTCATGCATTACAGTTTTCTGATACATAGATAATCTCTGTGCAGACGTATCATATGCTTACTGCATCGGATGCTTAATCAGACTCAAGGGGCCCCTCTCATTATTTTCAGCCCATATTTTCTTAAATGGAGATCAACTTTGTGTAAGATTGGAAATGTGTCAAGAACATCCTTCCCAGACCAGGCATGGAAAAGCTCCTGTGAGTCTTCCTGGATCATTCTGAAAATGTAATCTGTAAATGTTTGTCTTGCATCTGACTTGCTTCCGTAATGGGCCTCATGCCACAGCCCTCTAGATCTGTTTTTTTCCCAGGTCATGGGTTAGAAGAGAAGGAATTTCATATGCACATAACAGTTATACATTACATTTCTCACTTAGAAGAAGAAGATATTGGATTTATACCCCACCCTTCACTATCCAGAGTCTCAGAGCAGCTTACAATCCCCTTCCCTTCCCCTCCCCATAACAGACACCCTGTGACATAAGTGCGACTGAGAGAGCTCTCTCGAGGACTGCCCTTGAGAGAACAGCTCTGACAGAACTTATGACTGACCCAAGGCCACACCAGCAGCTGCCTGTGGGGGAGTGGGGAATCAAATCTGGTTCTCCCAGATTAGAGTCTGTGCTCTTAACCACTACACCAAACTGGCTGAAATCTGAAAAAAAAACACTGACAAGGTCTTCTAAGCCCCTTGGACCTGATCTCCCAGTTATGCTGTTGCAGTAGTTAGGAGTGTCGGGCTAGCTGGGAGATCAGGGTTCAATTCCTGACACTTCCATGAAAGTGGGTGACCTTGGATCAGTTACTCTCTTTCAGCCCAGCCTACCATACAGGGCTGTTGTGAGGATCGAAATGGAGAAGAGAGAACAGTGTATGTTGTTCTGAGCTCCTTTGGGGAACAGCAGGATAAAAATGCACCTAGACCGTTAGTGGCATATTCTTTTTAGTTAGAAAAAAAATCTGTGAATGGTCCTTTCGCCACCCATGAAGGGTCTCTTCTCCAGCCTGGGATGCTGGGCTAATAAGACTCCTGTAGCACAAAAGAGATCTGAAGGATTTGTTTCTAACATTGGCTGTTCTTGGTTGTTTTCTCCCTGCTTTTCATTTCCATTTCAGAACAGAAGGTCTAGCTCTCCAGCGTGAAGTAACAAAAGGCAATCCAGGAGGGGGAAAAAAATCACAGAAAGGTTGTAGTTCCAGAAACTGGAGACTGCAGTGTGTGAAAAAAAGAATAATTAGATTCCTTCTCCAGCTCCTGGGAAAGCCCAAGGGCTTGTTCTCAAATACTTAATCGAAGAGAGGTGAATATTCATACAGTCTAAGCATTTGTTACAGGGAATTCTCTACTGCCATTGATATGAGGAGGGGGTAAAACTGAACAGCTTGGGGCAGCTCTAATCCATACTGCTTTTGGACAGATTCAGCTGAAAACAGTGTGAATCAGCCCCAGCACAGGACTTTATTACAGCATCTGATCACTTGACAGGCATGAGAAGACCACACAGCAGCCTCTCAGACTGGGAGCTGACAAATGTCCCTTGAAAAAGCCCATCCCCTGCCTCTCCTTATCCACACTCAGAGGTGCCGAACCTAGTGGGTTCGGCATGACTCCCTCTTCCCGTAGAGAGCCAGTTTGGTGTAGTGCTTAAGAGCGGTGGATGCTAATCTGGAAAGCCCAGTTGGATCCCCACTCCTCTAGGTGCAGCCAGCTGGGTGACCTTAGGTCAGTCACAGTTCTCTTGGAGCTGTTCTCTCAAGAGCAGTTTTCTGAGAGCTCTCTCCACCCCACCTGCCTCACAGGCTGTCTGTTGTGGGGAGAGGAAGGGAAGGAGACTGCATGCTGCTCTGAGACTTCGAGTGAAGGGTGGGCTATAAATCCAACTCTTCTTCTTCTCACCAAAAAGAGGAAAGCCTCATGCAGAGACTCACACAGGGAGGCAGCAAGCAGCCTCCTCCATGAATGGATATGTTGGAACAATTTAGCCCTCCAGTTTCTCAGGGGACACCATTTAGCAATGACTGTTCCACAGGTTATGAGACACTCTTAACACCCGCCTCTATTTCAAACCTTCCTGGTATTTCATTCAAGCTCTCTGCCTCCACACACTACCCGCCCCCCACTCAGCAACCCGCTCCTTGGCCACAATCTGCTGAGCGAGCACAGGCTGCCAGCTGCTGAGCGACTTTTTTTTGTTGTTTCTTTCTTTCTCTCTCCATGGCTGCCTTTCGGTATTTTCTTTTCCCCGTTCCGTACGGGCGCTCTGAGATGCAAAGCCAGCTGTTGCAGTGATTACATTTTAATGTCTCAAGCTGGGAGTCTGCATTTTGGCTACACACTCAAAAACTGTTAGCAGTTAATGGTTACAACTACCTTTGAAGTCAAACTGTGTCTGTGCTGTGTGCACAAGTATGAGTATGCGGGCGGGTGTGGGAAGGAGGAGGCTGGGGTAGACGTATGCACAGCTCAATGCTTCTCTCAGTGCTGTTAGTGCCATCTGCTTTTGCCGAGGACACCGGTACATTCCCAATCCTTGACAGTCCTCCTTTTAAAATATTAATACAGCAGCGATTGTTGTTTAAGAACAAGCTTTAATATAGCAGATTCCTCTAAACTGGCACAGACAGCAGGGAGACACAAACGTGCCCATTGAAATAAAGGTGCCGGCTAGGAGAAGTTCTGGGAACACCAAGCAAGACAAGGTGGATGTTTGTCTTGTGAAATAAAGGAGGAAACACATAGAAACAATACAAATCCTTTGTTAAAGTAAGCCTGAGTTCGGGTCAGCAAAAGTGTAGACAGCCAAGGCAGCCAGCAGGTATGTAGTGGTGAAGAACATTAGGACAAAAGGTTGTAGAAGAAGAAGAAGAAGAAGAAGAAGAAGAGAGTGGATTTATACCCCACCTTTCACTCGAAGTCTCAGAGCGGCTTACAAACTCCTTTCTTTTCCCCTCCCCACAGCAGACATCCTGTGAGGTAGGTGGGGCTGAGAGAGCTCTCTCGAGAACTGCCCTTTCAAGGAAAGCTCTTGTCAGAGCTATGGCTTGCCCAAAGTCATCCAGCAGCTGCAAGTGGGGGAGTGGGGAATCAAACCTGGTTCTCCCAGATTAGAGTCCGCACACTTAACCACTACACCAAACTGGCTCTATGAGTGTAGCATCAGCAGAAACCAGAAATGCCCAGGTATGACCAAGTCAACAATGTGCACCAACAATCAACACTAGTACAATACCACTTTTCTTTTCCTTGCCAAACCCTGCCAAGCAGACAGATCAGGCAGGGATGGATGGATTTTGGATTTCAACACCTGATTTATTTATTTATTTTGAAGCCACAACACACCAGATAGCTTCCTGAAGCCCACCAACCAAAGCAGTCACCCAAGTCCTCTGAAAGCTGATTCGAAGAAACACACTCTGTAACTGGATGCAAGGTGAGACAGACTGGGCCCTCCTATCTGCCGGATGCCATTTGGCTCCTCCTCATCCTGAATTATCTCCCGAAGGGGCCATTTCATAAGAACGTAAGAGAAGCCAATGCTGGATCAGGCCAATGGCCCATCCAGTCCAACACTCTGTCACACAGTGGCCAAAAATACCAGGTGCCCTCAGGAGGTCCAGCAGTGGGGCCAGGACACTAGAAGCCCTCACACTGCTGCCCCCCCCAAGCACCAAGAATACAGTGCATCACTTGCCCCAGACCGAGAGATCCTATCTGTACCTTGTGGCTAATAGCCACTGATGGACCTCTGCTCCATATGTTTCTCCAATTCCCTCTTGAAGCCGTCCATGCTTGTAGCTGCCACCACCTCCTGTGGCAGTGAATTCCATGTGTTAATCACTCTTTGGGTGAAGAAGTACTTCCTTTTATCCATTCCAACCCGACTGCTCAGCAATTTTATTGAGTGCCCACAAGAAAGGGAGAAAAGTACTTCTTTCACTGTCCCACTAGCTAACATTATGTAGCTATTCAGAGTGTTTATTTTTCTCTTCCCTCCCAATCCTTTTTCCCTCTGTTCCTTTTTTGCATTCTGCCTTCAGATTGTAAAGCATTGTGTGAAACTGTAAAGCACTTTGGGTATATTGAAGAGCCAGGCAAAATCAATGATAAATACTATAAATACCGTAACAGCATAAAATCGTGGGGTGAGTTTAGTTATGGTTACATAGCATTCTGTGCGTGATCAGACACATGTGCTTCTTTACGTTCCGGAGCTATGCGGTGCAAATCGGTTCTAGGACTCAGCCCTAGCTCAGATGAAATCCTAGAGGTCACTCTGAAATAGTGCTTCCCAAAGTTCAGGCATCCACTTCCTCATTCACTTGCCATGCTTTCCAAAGAGTGCTGGTTATACTGGCAACAGGAAATACAGAAGTTTCAAGAAGCCTCTTTCCATCCTCCCTGTTGCCTGGATCATTTGAATCCCAGATGCCAAGGCTCAGATATGTAGCTTTCCCAGAGCACCTGGATGCATTTTCCACAGCGCCTTTTCCTATAGACTCAGGTGACCAAGGAACAGTACATCTCAGAGAGTCGTAGGCACTTGGGATGTTATCATTCCAGGCATCAGGAAGAAGAGAGGGCAGACTCTTAGGCTTCCAGATTTTTCTTTCTGATGCCAGCGCCATCATTACTAAAGCTGCTGCTTCTACCCAGGTTAGAATGGGGTGGTGGGAGATATGCTGGGGAGATCTTCTTTGTCTTGGATTATAATTCAAGCAGGAGAAGAATTCAGCGAGTTAAAAATAATAATCATGTGCCATTAAGTCACAAGTGACTCGTGGCGACCTCAGGATCATGGGCTTTTCAAGGCTATTTATTTATTTATTTGGTTAGATTTTTTATCTCGCCCTCCTGGCAAGAGATGAACAGAGGGAGTTTGCCATTGCCTTCCTCAGCACAGCAACCATAATCTTCTTTGATGCCCCCCCCCCTCCCCATCCAAGAACGAATTGTGGCCAACTATGCTTTGCTTCCAAGCTCTGAGAAGATTGGGCTAGGCTGGGCTTTCAGGCTACTGAGTTAATGCCTAGTTAATACCACCACCAAGAACCACTGGAGATAGATCAAGATGGGTAGCTGTGTTAGTCTGTCTGTAGCAGTAGAAAAGAACAGGAGTCCAGTAGCACTTTAAAGACTAGCAAAATGTGGCAGGGGATGAGCTTTCATGAATCACTGCTCACTTCTTCAGATATACCTGAAGAAGTGAGCAGTGGCTCACAAAAGCTCATCCCCTGCCACATATTTTGTTAGTCTTTAAGGTGCTACTGGACTCTTGCTCTTTTCTACTGCAAGAGTCACTGGAAAAGACAATAATGCCAGGAAAAGCTGAAGGTAGCAGGAAAACAGGAAGATCCAACATAAGATGCCTTGATTCAATAAAGGAAGCTACAGCCCTTTGATTGCCAGTCCTGAGCAAGACTGTTAATAAAAGGGTGTTCTCGAGGACATTAATTCACAGGGTCGCCGTAAGTCAGAAGTGATTTGATGGCACTTCACACACACATACTACTGCCTCCTAATCACCTGCCCCTCCCCTTTGTCCAGTCATTCAAGGATCAGGCTAAGTTTTCTGGGAAAGGGTGGTATTTCCGGGATTCCCCAACACCTGTCATTGTAGCCCAGGCTGCATCCAAGAGTACTCTTGTTATCTTCCTCAGGACAAAATCACGCTCCCAGATTGGCAATGGCAGCAGTGATGTGTTATCAGTGCTGGGTGCTGTAACCATGTTTACTCAGAAGTAAATACCATTTATTTCTGTGGTATTGACTTGGTGTGATTAGGACCATATTTTCACCTTGAACATGTCGAGGAGAACCTTCCTTTTATGTGGAAGGGCATCATTTTGAGGGCGGAGGTCCATTTCTTCAAGGGGGTGTGCCTTGCTTAGCCTCTCCTAGGGTTGCTAGACCGTCCAGTGCAGGTGGGGGTCTCCCGCTTTTAAGTTCTCCTCTCCCCCCCCCCCCACAAATCACCTCCTATCAGCAGGAAACTGGGAATCATCATGAAGTGCCTATGAAAAACGGAAGTGATGTTGGCACACTGGGCACATCAGGGGGTGATGCTCTCGTTTTTGGGGCAAAACTCTACAATTTGAAGCAAATTCTACCACAGAGTTTTGCCCCAAACCCAAAGCATCACCCCTGATGTCCCTGACATGCCTATGTCATTTCCTGTTTACATATGCGTGTTGCGACGCTCTTCCTCACTCTTGGAAAGTCCTTCCCCCTCCCCCACTGGTATGATGGTTGGACCTGGCAACCCTAGCCTCCCCTGACAGAGATACCAGTGCCTTTAATGCCACTTCGTCAGGGAAAAGTGAAGCAGGGCCAGGTTTTCCTTTTGGTGCTACCATGATGGGAATAGCAGAATGCTCCTGTAAGGAAAGAGAGGCAGGCTGCCATGTTCCTGCCGGGGAGTGCTGTCCTCAAGGGTCCTCAGGGTCACCATTTCTCCAGCATTTCTAAATCCCATTTCTATCTTGCCCATTCTCCGGAGAGGCCCGGGCAGGTTCTCTGTTTCATCTTCCCTGCTAACAGGGCTGTATCCAATGGGATGAACAGACCGGAGGGCACTGTAATTTAAACTTTTCTGCATTGTCATTTTATTCGTTGTTAAGTTCCTGTTTCTTCTGGGGGGAGGTGTTCCTGTTCTGCATGTGTTTTGCTCCCTCTAGTGGTCGATTCGACATAAAACAGTTTTGTTTCTAGTTTATTTCCCTGCAGATTTAATCAGCGGGGATATAAACATGTTTTATGTCGAATCGACCACTAGAAGGAGCAAAACACACGTGAAACAGGAACAAGAACTTAACAGGAACTTAACAAAGTAAAATGACAATGCGAACAAGCCCTTTGTTTCTCTTCCTTCCATAATAGCTTGCCTGTTGCGTCTCTTTTGGCCCCCCCCCCCAACAGATCAGAATGACAGGGAGGCAGCAATTTCCTCAGCTGTCGCAGAGGCACATTCGAGACCCACCGACTTTAAAGAGAACCTCTTAAGCAGCAGTTGAGGTGTTGTTAATATTTGATGAGCCAGTCTTTCTGTCGGTTCAGAGACAAAACAATGCTTTGGGAACAGACCTTTGCGCAACACAGCCCCCTAAGCAAACTGTGGGACCTCACCCTTCCACCCCAGTCTCATTTGTTCCTTGTTTCCTTTGGGCTACCAGCAGCACATGGCAGAACCTCGATAAATAATGCATATGACAGACACTGTGAAAATTAAGGGCTGCAATGTTGAATCTAGTGATCCCATTTTTATTCCCCCTCTCCCTCCAATGATTTACTCTTCTCTACTCCTCCATTTTATCTTCACAGCTACCCTGTGAGGTAGGCAATGCTGAGAGACTCTGATCGATTTCCAAAAAGCAGCTGTGCCGCGGTCGCTCTTCCATTTGCCCCGGATGCATTGGTCAATTTCACACTATTCACCCCGCGGCCGCATTTTGACTCATGGCTCCCCCCAATTTCCCCCACATCTTCTTGATCCTGTTTTTTTAAGATTGAAAAGACGCGGGGGAAATCAGGGAGAGCTGCGGGTCAAAATGCGGCTGTGTAGCAAATAGTGTGAAACTGGCCAATGCAACCAGGGCAAATGGAAGAGCGACCATGGCACAGCTGCTTGTGGGAAATTGATCCCTGATTAGCCCAACATCACTGAGAGAGCTTTACAGTAGATTTGGTATTTGATCTTTGATCTCTCCAGTCCTAATCTGGTGCTTCAACTGCCCTTGCTTGCAGCTAATTTAAGTGCTTCGTCAAATAGATTAAGCCAGTGTGGTGCAGTGCTTAAGAGTGTCGGCCTAGTATCTGGGAGACTCTGGTTCAAATCCCCACTCCTGCCACGGATGCTCATTGAGTGGCCTTGGGCCGATCACACTCTCTCAACCTAATCTACCTCAAAGGGTTGTTTGTGAGAAAAAAGTGAAGGAGAGGGGAATGATGTAAATTGCCTTGGGTCCCCACTGGGGAGAAAGAAGGGACAGAAATAAATAAATAATAAATTAAAATTTTGGCACTGCAATCCTAAACAGAGTTAAACCCTTCTAAACTCACTGCTTTCAGTGGACTTAGAAGGTTATAACTCTGTTTAGGATTGTACTGTAAATAACTTGTGGCCAGTTAGAACATGCCCCGATGAATGAAGCTTCTAATTTTAAACAAAAGTACATATAACAGCACCATCTGAAAAGAGGTATTTCCCCCTCCTTTCACACATAGGAAAGAACGCCTCTTCTAAAATGATGGCTGCTCTACCCTATTAATTAATTAATTTATTTATTACACTTACATTATTTATAGTCTGCCTTTTGTGCAGAGCCTTGAGGTGGATTATGTGTGTTGTATCTAGAAATGAAGGATACTTTTTGTTTTTTGGTTTAGGCCTATTTTTTTACAGACAGACAGCACAGTGCAGTAGTTAAGAGTGGCACACTCTGATCTGGAGAACCGGGTTTGATTCCCCACTCCTCCTCTACATGAAGCCTGCTGGGTGACCTTGGGCCAGTCACAGCTCTCTCAGGAGTCTCTCAGCCCCACCTGCCTCACAAGGTGCCTGTTGTGGGGAGCGGGAGAGAAGGCAATCATAAGCCACTTTGAGACTCCTTCGGGTAGAGGAGAGCGGGATATACAAACCAGTTCTTCTACTTCTCTCTCTCCAGTTTGGTGTAGTGGTTAAGTGCGCGGACTCTAATCTGGGAGAACTGGGTTTGATTCCCCACTCCTCCACTTGCACCTGGCTGGATGACCTTGGGCAAGCCATAGCTCTGTACCAGCTGTTCCCTCAAGGACAGCTTGGGAAAGAGCTCTCTCAGCCCCACCTACCTCACAGGGTGTCTGTTGTGGGGAGGAGAAGGGAAAGGAGTTTGTAAGCCGCTCTGAGACTCCAAGTGAGTGAAGGGCGGGGTATAAATCTAATCTCTTCTTCTTCTTCTTCTTCTTCTAATTGAAGGTTTATTTAACGATACAAAGAAACGTGCAGTAAATTTGAACTTTATATACAATTCTTTCAATTACTACAAAAATATTAACAAAGTAACATTTTACACATTCTCTACCTTTTTCCATAGGAGGAAAATATTTCCTATCTATTTCTTCTTATCTGTTAGCTATGCAGAACCTTGTGATCAGTGTGTGCTCAGACTAGGGGGATGTAATTGAGAAATGTATCCATTCATTGAAATTAGTGTTGGATGGAAGTATGCCTTTCTCTGCCATGTATTGCAGAAGAGGAAACCATGTTCTAACAAATTTAGATTGGCATCCCTTAGCACCTATAAACCTATAAAAGCCCTTCTTCTTCTACTTACACACAAAATTTATACATATCAAATGGTTCCGTTCACTGAATAAAATTCTTGCAATTAATCAACTAAAATTCTTTTAATCAGGTGCTTGTTCTAATAAGGATGAAAATCTATGTCATTCTTTCATCGAACTGTTGGTTCTGCTTAGTCCGCTGGTGATACTGATTTATGGTTTAAGGTAGGCACAGCAACTTTTAAAAACGACATGTATCCCATTAAAGCACACTTACAAATAATCAGAGATTTCTTCTGGGTGAGTGACACCGAGACATCTTTCTAAATTGGATGGGAAAGGTTTCCCCCCGGCAATTGACAGGCTTCAAATGAATTATGGGCAGGTTAGTAACAATGTTTGTGAGCGACTAACTTCTGGGTACGTGTTTGCAGCACTGTGTTAAAACTGAATCAAATCCAATTAAACAGCAATGAGCTTATCAAAACCTCCTGTCCTCCGCCAGGTCAATCTCAACCTTCCATCCTGCAAAACCAAATGTACAGAGCAACATTTTGCAAGTTTTGATAAATTTGCAGGTGTAGATTCTGGTGCTTCCGTGGAAGTTTCGTATTTTTGAACTGCTTCTCAGAATGTCTCCTAGGGTTGCTTGTCTGCCAGGGCTTTCGAGGGGAGTTGAACGGGCTGGTATTTTAAATGGGGTGGGAGAGATCTGAGGCTTGCTATTTTATTTTATGGTTTAACCAGAAATATTTTTTGAACTATTATTGTAAGCCGCCTTGAGCTACACGGAAAGTTAGGGAGTAAACATTTATACAAATAAATAAAACCAGGCACATTTGCTGTCTCAAGCCATGACAAATACACCGTTTTGTTTCAGAGATGAAAAAAAACACATGAAATATATTTTTAGGAAGACTAACCAAAATAATGCATCATGGAAGCTCGCGAGTCCTCCAGAACGCTACACCAAGCTGGATTTTTTTAAAAAGCAGAAGGGGGGAGAAAAATTATATATTTCAAGGCATGATGAAACTGCCTTATGCTGAATCAGACCTTTGGTCTATTGAGGTCAGGACAGTTCACTCAGACTGGCCTTGGCTCTGCAGGGTCTTTTAACTGGAGATGCCGGGAATTGAACCTGGGATCTTCTGCATACGAATCAGAGGGTCTACCACTGATCCACAGCCCCTCCCCCAGCCAAAGCCCCTCCCTATGTTATCGAGGCCTCTTTGTCTACATCCTGCAGGATGGCTGTAGGATGCTTAGCTGACCAACGTACACAGGGTACGGATAGTTGGCAATAAGCTAGAGTTGTGTCATGGTTACAGTGCTGGACCAGAATCTGAGAGACCCAGGTGTGAACCCCCACCCTGTCACAGAAGCTTGCAATGACCAGTGGTTTCAGAAATATCTGGTTATCAGAGGATGGGAGCTTTGACTCTTAAAAGCTCATACCCCTCCAAATCTTGTTGATCGCTAAAGTGATCCTGGAATCTTACAATACAGTACTGGGTAAGTTTGGGACAGTTGCACATTCTCAGTCTAAACTACCTTACAGGCTTATTGGCAGGATAAAATGGAGAGTGGGAGAATGTTGTAAGCCTCTACGGGTCTCAGTTGGGGAGAAAAGCGAGATTCAATTGAAACAAACAAACAGCTGGTATCAAACTGTGCTGCTGGCGTGCTGAAAAGAAGAAACAGAAGTGGAAGCCACCCTGTTGAAAATGTAACAACCAATAGTTGGTTGAATGAGTCTCTGATGCCATAGGGAATGCACAGGTCATCTGAAAGGCTGAGAACAAAGGGGGAATGCAGTGGTTCTCATATTAAACAATAATGGAGAATTATTTTGGTTGGTGCACCAAGTAAGGGGTCAACAGAAGCCAAATCATGGCTGGGTGACCTTGGGTCAGTCACAGTTCTCCTCCTCCTCCTCCAATGAAACTACCTTATCAGACCCTTGGTCAATCAAAGTCAGTACTGTCTACTCAGATAGGCAATCGGCTCTCTGGGGTCTCAGGCAGTGGTCTTTCACATCGCCTACTGCCAGATCCCCTTTTAACTGAAGATGCCGGGGACTGAACCAGGGACCTTCCGCATGCCATGAAGATGCTCTATGACTGAGCCACCTAACATCTGTTCATATGTTGGCCTATTTCAAGGACTACTGCTCTCACATGAACCTGCCTGCCAATTAAGATCTTCCATAGAGGCTCTGCTGTATGTACCACCACAACTGTTTACCAGAGACCTGGCCTTTCCTGTACTGGCACCTGGACTGTGGAACTCCCTTACTGCCAGTACTTACCTGGCATCTAGCAAGTTTAAGATGCCAGGAGAGTACTCATTTGCCCCCCCCCCCCTAAAGTTTTAGCTGGGTTGCTGGTTTTGCTGTGAATGAGTCGGTTCTGCTTTGGTTATTTGGTTGCAAGGGTTCTCTCTCTCTCTCTCTCTCTCACTCTCCTTTGGTTCTGAAATGACTTGGCTTTTATTTTATTCTGCTAGGCTGTTGCTTTGATCGACTGATATTTTAATCAATGCTCTATTTATTGACTTGTTTAGTGTATTTTAATCCTTTCCTCCAAGGAGCTCAGAGCCACATATATGGTTCTCCCCTCCTCCCTTTCAGGTCCTGTATGTTACTGGTAATACATTCCCAATTAGTTTTCCCCCCCTTTGCTGTTACCCACTTCGGAGACTGTGGCTGAGAGGTGGGCTAGAAATCTTTTTTTTTTTTCCTAAAAAGCAAGATAGAAACAAAGACCTGATTCTCAAGTTTTATTAAAACTTTTCAGTATGAGACTGTGGGGATTGGGGGGTGGAGAAGCCCTTATACTAACCCTGGAAGCATCACCTAACTTCCCCTGGCACCTGAAAACCTTCCACTCATTACCAGCACCATGAGGACTAGAAACATGATTTTATTTTAAGCATATGATCACGGAATCCCTGATCATGCTAACCCCTTTAAACATGGTTGCCTTGCTATAGCCATAGGTGAAGCACTGGGCACACTCTTTTTCACCTCTTGGCTGTTACTTCTAGAGGGGTCAAGTGCCCATCTGTCCAGCTACAATTGAACACAGCTTAGATTACTTGTGGCAACAGCACAGACAACCCCTGTCACTTGTAAAGGCCTTTTAAAAAAAGTCTTTGTAGTGGAAAGCACTATATTAATGTAAGACTGCAAGGCATTTTTTACTGTCCACTTTGTAACCAACTCTCATCCACTTGACAAAAATAGAACTAAGCAAGAGTGGCAACCAGGAAGAGGGAGAGAGAGGCTGAAAGAGCCCTGTCTCTTGCAATATTAAATCTTCACATTTTTTACCCTTCCACTTTAAAGATTCTCTTTCTTACTGCAAGCGATAAATAATAACAGGGGGAAAGGGGGAAAAAACACCCCCCAGACACATGGCAGACATCAAAAAGCCATGAGAAGATTGGCAAATAGAGAAATCTAAAGTGAGAAAAGGGGGAGAAGCTTGCTTGGGAGTCAGTTCACGTAGCTCTGACTTCTGTTGCTTCACATTAATTTTACCCACCATCACAGGTGGTGGAAGGATGGCAGCGACTAATTACTCTCTCTCTCTGTCTCTTTCTCTGCACGTCTCTTGCGCAGACTCACACTTGTTCATGCTGTGCAGTGGGTCAAGAGCAACACAAGCCAGCTCCATTTCAACTCCCTAACATTTCGGATCCATCCCAGTCCTAGAGCTACCCACTAAAAACAAAAGCAACACTCGGTGAAAGAAAGTGATCAGTTAGCATTCTTTTACATGCAGTTCTCCACCTACGCCGTTCCATCAGGTTTCAGGGCCAAACCCTGCATTAGACCAGGAGACCGCCCCCCATAACTGATCTCTTGACTGCTTTTATGCAATTCCAGGGAGGCTGCTTTGTTGACTGGGGGACCAACTGAGAGTAGGGGAAAGGGAATACAACCCTGCCCCTTCACAGTATTTTCCCAGTATAAATTGTCCCCCATAAAATTCTATTTGGTCCCAGCGAAGGAAAATATAGACTTGATTCTTAGCTAAGAACATAAGAAGAGCCCTGCTGGATCAGACCAATAGTCCATCTCATCTAGCATTCTGTCTCACACAGTAGCCAACCCGTTCCTCTGGAAGTCCAACAACAGGGCATAGAGACCAAGGCCTTCCCTTGATCTTGCCTCCTGACTGCCTCTGAATGTGGGGGTTTCCTTTGGTCACCTTGGTATAAAAGCATAAGCTGATGGCAATTACAAATTCTTGTCCAGAACATTGCTTTAATCTTACAGAGACGTTATCAAAGCATGAATCAGTGTAGCTAAATGTCTCCTTTGCAGAGTAGATGGAATACCAGCCAAACCTGGTAGAGAGATTCCTACGGCCACTGAATCATTTGCAGTACTGCTAAGGCCAAAGCCAACCCCTATCCTTGGATGGCCCAAGCATCACAAACACGGGAGAGGCAGGGCAATGCAGGGAAGGATTCAGGTTCCTGGGTCTCCTGCAGGCAGAGGAAAGATTCAGCCTCCACCCTAATGGTAGCTCTAATTACACTCTTTCACTTGATAAATGATCATCACTCACTCCTGGGGAGAAACATAAAACATGTTTAGACAGTCTTGGAAGGATAAACGCTACTAAAATGCATCATCATCATCATCATCATCATCATTTTAAAGAAATAATAAACTCTTCTACTAACACTGGAACACACTGGAAGAATTTAAAATCACTGGAAGATTTAAAATCAGCATTTTTCGCATTTGGATATACCAACCCCCCAAAATATCAGTAAATGCTGACATTCCTGAATCTCAGTGTCGGTATGATACTGGGACTCTGGAAATGATCGGTATTGCCAAATGTATATGGTTCCATTATATCCTTTTGGGGTATAATGTCCCCATGGGGTATAATGATCTCCCCCACTCTCTGGAGTCAGACCGCCTGTCAGCTGTCAGGTTTAAATGGCCAGCGGTTCCAGTATGGTGAATGCACCTCAATAAAAGCCAAATAAGACCGGCTTTTATTCAGGATGACCTTATCGGTTTGCCAAATCACTTTAGAGAATCTGATTCAGCTGAATAAATACCTGAAAAATACCAATAAGGTATTTTTCAGGTATTTATTTGGTTTGGCTTAGCCAAATGCACATCCCTCGTGCATACCAAAGTCTCTAAGATTCCACAGTTGAAACAATGGAGCTGCCTTACACTGAGTCAGACCCTTGGTCTCTCATGTGATTTGGACTGGCAGCCACTCTCCAGAGTCTCAGGCAGTGGTTTTTCACAACACCTGCTATCCGATCCGTTTAACTGGAGGTACTGGGGGTTAAATCTGGAACCTTTTACATGCAATACAGATGCTATGCCACTGAGCCACAACTCAGCCCTGGACGCAACAATCTTGCAGTATTTCTAACACCAAGAAGTACTATACAGGTGGGTAGCCATGTTGGTCTGAATCAGCAGACCAAAGTTTGAGTCCAGTGGTCCCTTTAAGACCAATTAAGACCAAGAAGAAATTTTATTCAAGGTATAAATTCAAGGTATAACAAAGTTTTATTCAGGTAGAAGCTTTCGTGTGCATGCACACTTCTTCAGAGCAGGGACACCTTTAAGACCAACAAAGTTTTATTCAAGATATATGCTTTTGTCTGCATGCACATGAAAGCATATACCTTGAATAAAACTTTGTTGGTCTTAAAGGTGCCACTGGACTCAAAAAGTACTATATTCACAATTCCACAGTGCTGAAGGATCTTTTTTTTCTGTATGCGATGTTCTTTTTATTCTCCAATAGCTTATCCTGTACTGGCTTCTGAAACAGTTTGAGGTAAATAGATCAAACAGTATTTTTAATAGGAAAAGTTTAATAAAATATTTAGTCTCACAGTGAATCTGGTTGTACTTACGATAGACAATCTGAAATTCAAACACGTTCAGCAACATGTATCTGGGAGGGAAGCCATGGGTGGAACAGTAACATCTCTAGATGCGACAACAACTGTCAACCCTATTTACATGCCAAGGAATATTATTTATTTAACCTCAGAATTGGAAGGGATCACCAGGGCCATCTAGTCCAACCCATTGTTAATACACAAACTACAGCTATAACATCTCTGACAAGTAGGTACCCAGTCGGTACTTAAAAAAAGCTCCAATGATGAAGAATCCACCATCTCACAAGGGAGACTGTTCCAGCGTTGTACACACTTCACTGTCAGAAAGTTCTTCCTCAGATTTAGAAGAGACCTCCTTGGCTGCATTTTACATCCATTAGTCTGAGTTAGATTAGCCAACTTCTGCAACTCTCCTCAGTATTCAACATAGCTGAAAACAACACATGATATTGTCCTGACCTGGATGGCCCACGCTAGCCCGATCTCATCAGATCTTGGAAGCTAAGCAAGGTCCCTCCTGGACAGTACTTGGATGCAGGGCTATTTTGGGGCAGGAACACACAGGAACGGAGTTCCGGCTGGCTTCCAAGTTGGCCACGCCTACAGCCTCCCCCCCCCCCCGGGTTCCCCAGGTGGGACGCCTGGGGAAGCCAAGCCGATCCAGGGAGGGAAAGTTTAAACTGCCTCCCCTCCTTGGGTTCCCCAGGCACCCCGCAGTTGGGGAAGCCAATCCAGAAACTGCCTTCTTTCCCTCGGGTTCCCCATATGCCCCACAAGCCACGGGGCACCTGGGGAACCCGATCCTGGGAGGGAGCTGTGCTGTCAGGGGTGTGGTCTAATATGCTAATGTGTTTCTGCTGTTGGGTGTGGCCTGTTATGCTAATGAGTTCCTGCTGGACTTTTTCCACAAAAAAAGCCCGGCTTGGATGGGAGCCCATCCAAGAAGTCCAGGGTTGCTACCCAGAGGCAGGCAAAGGCAAACTTGACAGCACTTTCCACCACCCCACCCCACATATGGTATTGGGGGTTCTGTGAGCAGAATTCTAGATGTGTTGACTCTAATGTTTCAGCTATGAGAGAAGAAGAGAAGAAGAGAAGAGATTGGATTTATACCCTGCCCTTCACTACCCAAGGGAGTCTCAGAGGGGCTTACAAACTCTTTTCCCCTCCCATCCTCACAACAGACACCCTGTGAGGTAGGTGAAGCTGAGAGAGCTCTGACAGAAACTGCTCTTTTTCAAGAACAGCTATGCCAGAACTACAGCTTGCCCAAGGTCATCCAGCAGGTGCAAGTAGAGGAGTGGGGAATCATATCTGGCTCTCCCAGATTAGAGTTCGCACACTTAACCTCTACACCAAACTGGTGAGGAATAGGAATGGGCATCTGAGCACCGGAGAAAAGAAGTAATTCTTTTCCTCTGGACTGTTTCCTGGTTCAATATGACCTGCCTTAAACCCTGAGCAGGGGGAAAGGCTTGATATGGGCATCCAGTTATGATGCTCCAACACCATAGGACATCTGGCCTTTCTTTCCCTAGCTGCCCAAACTTGGGGGTCAGGGGGAAATGTTCCAGGCATGTTCTGCCTCCCTCCCACTGGTAGGGCCCCTCTCATTCTAGAAATAATTCTTCAACTGCATCCTAACTTAATTTACTGTTGCGATAAGGTTGGGCTGAGAAAGAGAGACTGGCCAAAGGCCTCTTGGGAGGCGACATGGCTTAACAAGGATTGAAAGCCCACTTCTCGCAGAGGTCCAGCAGTATTTCTTCTTTAGTCGTTTTCAGGGAAGATATTTACACTCTGTTGCTGTGCTGTTTGTGAAGAGCAATGTTCAGGGAACAATAACAGTGTGTTTGTGTGGGGGGGCATAACCATAGCAGCTGACCCCAAGGGCAGAGCTTTATGACCCTTAGCTGCAATAAGGGCTGCAATTCAATGTGTATCTGAGCACAGTTTTGTCATGGTTGCTTCCTCCGTCTTCCCCCCCTCCCTGGAAGGCTTGTGGCTGAAGTCTCTAGCTAGGGTTGCCAACCTCCAGGTGCTCTCGAATAAATAAATGGAAGTACAGCAGAGGGTTGTGCATATAACAGACATATAAATGTCCACAAAACTAAGAGGAGTAATAGTTGATAAATGTCCACAAAACACAGCTGCTGAGAGGTGTGGTGACTGACCGCCAGGTTCCCATCCGTTTCATTTATTAACTCTTAGGAACTCGTTGAACTGTATTTGACTATTTACGTCGGTGTCTTTGGAATGGATCTGAATGGTATTTAGAGTACTACACGGTTAATATAAGAACGTTTTGAACCAAGTGTCAAGGATTTTTGGGTACAATGTTACAGTTTCTCACTGTGTTGTAGGGTTGCCAAGTCTTACCTAAGTTTTAGTGGGGGAGTCCCAGGCCCCGTCCTGGAGATCTTCGGCACACGCGCTTTGCACATGTCGACGTTGCCCAGAAGTGATGTCATCATGTCGAGCACGTTGGGGGTGGGACCACTACCATTCAAGGTAGTACACATAGAGTTTTCCCTCGAATGATAGAGCATCCCCCCACACAACATGCCCAGTGTGATGATGTCACCTCCGTTTGCACAACCCCAGCATTTGGGGGGTGGGGTTCCCCCTGGCAGGCAGATCAAGGCCAGTGGGGAATGGACCCATTGAGCAGGAGTTTCCCTGCCCCCGGGGGGACCTGGCAACCCTACTGTGTTGTTATATGCACAATCTCCAGGTGGTAGCTGGAGATCTCCTGAGATCACAACTGATCTCTAGTTGACGGAGCTCAGTTCACCTGGAGAAAATGGCCACTTTGGAAGCTGGCCTCTATGCTGTTATACCCCATTAAAGTCCCTCCCCTCCCCAAACCCCACCGTCCTCAGGCTCCACCCTCAAAATCTCCAGGTATTTCCCAACCCGGAGCTGGCGACCATACTCATTGGCTGTTCATGCCCAACACTTTATTCTGTTTTCTTCCCAATGAGACCTTATCACATGCTTTCTTTGCCTCTGAAATGTGCTCTATCTGCACTGTTTTCCATTGCATGCTACTTTGCAATCTTTTGCAGAAGAGAAGTTTGGACTAGAACTTTGGCCAGTAAATAAAAGAAAGATCAAAGCAGTACATAGGTGTGAGATTCTGGGAAATATAGAAAGAAAACATAGCAAACAGCATCTCATACCCTCCTGCCCGTTTAGGGCCTTCAGGGCTGTCTTGACTGGCTCTTTCCCCAGGTTTTAACTAAAACTAGTGATGCCCATGGAGCTGAAGTTGGTTTACGTGTAGGGATACCTCCCAATTTTGAGGAGAATGTGTTCCATACAGGGTTGTCAACTCTGGACTAGGAGATTTGAGGGGTGGAGCCTGGGAAGGGGAGGGTTTGAGGAGGAGAGGGGTATGATACCATAGAGCAGGGGTCCTTAACCTTTTGAGCCTATGGGTACCTTTGGAATACTGACAAAGTGTGGTGGGTGCATCCACAAAATGGCTGCCACAAAATAGCTGCTGCAGGAGGTGGAGCCAGCTACAAAATGGCTGCTGCTGCTTACCTTCATTCACACAGTAAAGATCCTTCAGCTGTGGTGGCAGCTGCTGCCAAACCAACGTTTTAAAAAAATCTGCATTGCCTATCAAATGTCCAGTGGCGCATCAGAAGCCATGATGGGCTAAAGCCCCACCTGGCCTCAACCACACTTGGCAGGTGCCAGAAAAGGTATCAGTGGGCACCATGGCTTCCATGGGCACCATGGCCATGATCACACACACAGCATAATCCACTTTCAATGCACTTTCCAACTGGATTTTGCCACTTCACACAGGGCAATTCTGCGTCTAGTATTTGCTCCACATTTTCTCAACTGGGAGGAAAAAGTACTGCTCAAAACCATATTCCAATACCTTGGGGCAATGCTGTACTGACTGCAGAGTCACCCCTGAATGGCCATAAAACAGCCATTAATCTCTGCAGAAGATACAATTAAATCTGAGGATCAAAAAACTTGGAAGTGGCATGGAGTCTGAACAATACCATAAATCTCAATAATCAAAGGGAGTGAAAGCAGCATGCAATGTAGAGGGGAATTTCTTTTCCAGTGTGGGTTTTGTAAAACAGTGGAGGGAAATGCTAATGCAGAATCAGCCACAGTAAAATCCAACTGGAAAGTGCATTGAAAGTGGATTGAAAGTGGATTCTTTTGTGAGTGTGATTGCAAGACCCTTGCCATAGAGTCTACCCTCCAAAGCACCCATGGTCTCCAGGGGAACTGATCTGTGTACTCTGAAGATCAGTTGTAATTATGAAAGATCTCCAGGCCCCGCCGAGATGTTGGTTCTATAGCTGACCTTATTGTGTTTGAATATAGCAATAAGATATGATAATCAGATAATCACTGAATGATTCAAAGCCTGCCAAACACTCACTTTTTACAAAATTGCACATGTGTGAAAATGCTCCAATCCATATCAACTGGTAGCCATTAATGCTGCTAAGGACTGTTTAGAATAGATTAACACCAACCTGTATAACTATTTTTAAACACAGAATTTATGTACGACTAAATTATATGACTCATGACCCATTTCACTGTCTGTTCAAAAAACTGCCAGCTGAGTGAAGCAGTGGCACAGCTAAGAAGTAAAACTCGGTTGGTCTGTGTGAGAACACACGTGTATGACAAGCCATACTGTACTGTTAGGAAGAAACAGGTGAAGCAAACTGCTGAAGAACCACAAACAGGCTGACAAACGGTCTGCTTGAAAACTGGCTGCCTGATCATGACTGACGAACAGGACATGTGTTGAACTGCCATGCAATGACATCCCTAATTACATGCAGGGTTAAAACAATGTGTTTAGCTTTACTGTAGACAAAAAAGCAATGATAAAAAGCTGAACATCATGGCTAAGAGGTGATTTCATCCTTGGTGTCCAAATTCATTCATTGTATCACAGTGTATGGGAAACTATGCATCACCCTTCAATTCCTTTGTCTCATCACATCTAAAGAGAAAGTCATTTGCTTACAAAAACAATCCTTGTTTAGATAGTACTGTTACTGCATTCTCTCTCTCTCTCTCTCTCTGAACTGCTGTGTGCAAAGTTCTTTAAATAACATGAAAAACAGGCAGTAGGGAGGCCAAGATGGGGAACAGGAATGGCAGCCACTCACTCCAGAAAAATCAGAAGCCCCATTAACTTGCACTAAAAAGGACATCATGCGTTGTCGCTGCTGCCAGCAGCAAGTCACAGCTGGGTGAACCACGCCACATGCACTCAAGATAAATGGCCCTCTTGGCTTCTTCAAAAGAAATTGTGCTTGCCCTGAATTGCCCAATTCTGCACATTCTTTTTCTTTCCTTATTCTCCACCCCTCCCAGTCTGATGTAGTGGTTAAGCACACAGACTCTACTCTGGGAGAACCGGGTTTTATCCCCCACTCCTCCACATGCAGCTGCTGGATGACCTTGGGCAAGCCATAGTTCTTTCAGAGCTGTTCTTGAAAGAGCAGTTCTTGAAAGAGCTCTCTCAGCCCCACCAACCTCACAGGGTGTCTGTTGTGGAGAGGGGAAGGGAAAGATGTTTGTAAGCTGCTCTGAGACTCTGAGTGAAGGGCGGGGTATAAATCCAATCTCTTCTTCTTCTTCTCTCCCACAACATATAAAGCTACCTTATACTGAAAAAGGCCATTCGTTCACCCAATCCAGTAACCAGCTGACATCAGATCTCTTAAGTTACACAGTAGCTCTGCTACTCAGATCCTTTAACTGGAGAAACACTGCACAATTCTGCACAGTCTATTAGGAATGTTGTGGCGAGCCTGTACTCCTGCTATGTGTGGTTGCCAGGCTCCCGGTATGTATGGACGTAATACATGACAACGGTTATGGATGTCGAGTGATCTCAGATCCTAAATTAGCCGTTTCCTCTCACTTAGATTATAGCCGTCTCTCGCATGAGGTGATCTGATGCTTCTCCATCACTGATTTTTCAGATCTCATCTGATATGGAGTATGGATTTATTGCTGGGAGGGGGAAACCTTGACATTTCCTTATCCTCCCCATCTGTGCAGCTTGGCCCCCTTGCCAGCTAGTACAAGAGGAGTGTCCCCCTCGCTCAGTGATGGGGGGAGGCGAATCTCTTTGCAGAACCTCTGCCCCTCAGTCTCACACTTACAACTAGGCCTCTCTCTCAGCTTGGGTTGTGGGGTTTTTTTTAATTTGGGGGGACTTTTAAAAAGTGGAGGGGGCACTGAAAGTCACGTCTGGCTGAAGCAGTTCAAACTGTTGATTACCAATCAGGCCCCCGCCCCAGTGCTTTGCTCTCCTCACCTCGGGGGTGGGGGGGCTGACCGTTTGCCAAAGATTCAAGCTTTGCTCTCTGCTACTGGCCCAAGGACTGGTGGCCTCTGGCCCCCCTTCCCTGGCAGAGGACGACTCCTGCATCGCCTTAGCAAGACCCTGTGTCACTTGCAAGGGTTCTGGCCAGTTGTGTGGTTAAGTGCGTGAACTCTAATCTGCGAGAACCAGGTTTGATTCCCCACTCCTCCATGTGCACCTGCTGGATGGGCAAGCCATAGCTCTGTACCAGCTGTTCTCTCAAGGACAATTGTCTCAGAGCTCTCTCAGCCCCACCTACCTCAGAGGGTGTCTGTTGTGGGGAGGAGAAGGGAAAGGAGTTTGTAAGCCACTCTGAGACTCCCTTGGGTAGTGAAGGGCGCGGTATAAATCCAATCTCTTCTCTTCTTCTTCTCCATGCTGCCTTCCTGTTTATCAACCCCCCAGATGGGCTACCCGGCAGGACTCCAAGGGATAGGAGCCCACCTGCAAGAAAGAGAGGGACACAGGTCGACTTAGGACTCTGGGGGTGCCTGGGAGAAGGCTCTCCCCAGCCCTGCCTCTCCAGGCCTGTGAGAGTCTTTGCTGTGTGTGAGGAGGGGGGGTCTCAGCCGAGGGGGAAACATTGCAGAGCCCGGGTCCCTCTGGCCAGCCCAGCTCTTCCCCACCCCGTCCTCTCTCCAAGCTGTGGATTTGCGACCCCCCCAATGCAGGCCCCTGCTTCTCCCTCAAAACATTTAAAGTTTAAATGCTTTGGGTGAGAAGCGGGGCTGCATATCTCTACTCCAAGCCATGAATTCACAGCTTGGAGTGCAGGCATGCGCTAGGCCTCCCCCACTTCTCCCATTTAAAGCAAGTTGCTGGGGGAGAAAGGGCGGGGTGAGGCTTACCATGGCCACTGGATGTGGAAGGAGTAAGTCAGGAGGCCTGGCGAGGGTGGTAAGTGGGGGGGGCAGCAAAAAGTCGGGGGGCTGGGCCCCGAAATGCCTCACTGTAGCTACAGGCCTGCATCTGCCTAATGGAGGGAAGGATCTGCCATTTTATCTCTCTTCTCCCTAGTCTGACAACCAGCTCAACTTGCCTAGCAAGTTTCTGTCTCCAGTTTCTCCCCGTTTGGCTTTCAGTGGACCCAAGCAATGTCTTTTCCATGCTGGCCTTGGTTGTATGCAGTCCTAGCTAATGGAATAACTCAAGGAACCAGAACCTGAGCAAATGGAATCAGGAAGCCCTCAAAGCACCACTGAGGCAGTGGCGGGAAGTAGAAACACTGAATCCAGAAGCCCCGGTCAGGACAGTTCTGTTCCTGACCTCTCTGTTGTGGGCCTATCTGCTGATGCTGAGTCATTCTTTTGCCCCACCCCCACTGCTTGGGGAATAGAAACCAAGGTGTCAGAACCACTGTCAGATCAGAAAGCTCTTGGCCACTTCCAAATGTCAAAGATAATTTTGTTTCAATTTAGAGCAATTCAGATGTTTACAAACTGGCATGATTTGAGTTGTACCTTGGTTAGCAAATTTCTGGCTGTTCATTTTTAGCATAGACCAGGTCCAAGACACCTTCCTTTTATCTTCAGAATCAGAACGGCATAGTGGTTAAAGCACTGGAGCGGGGACTCAGAGATCCAGGCTCAAACCCCCAGTCTCCCAGTCTCCCACTGGGTGACCTTGTTCAGGCACTTTCCCTGAGCCTAATATTCCTCACAGAGTTTTTGTAGGGGGGCAGGAGACCTCCTGGCTGAGCCCCCAGTTCTATGCTGCCGCTTAACACGCTGGTGAGGGGAAATGAAGGGGTCTCCTCAACATTGTGTTGAAATGTGACATCATGAAGATTGTCCCTGCCTCCCAAATTCTCCCAGGGAGTTGCCAATTTTGGCTGGCAACCCTAAGTTACTGTGATGGGAAAATGGAAGATGGGAGACCCATCACGGCCCAGTGAGACCTTATGCAATTCTGCAGGGCCTATAAGGCAGAGATGTTCTGCCAGGCCTTTGGTTGAGGGCAGTGATGGTTTCCATCATAGCTGGCACCCTTCCTGCCCCAGCTGCCTTCCATATCTGTTTTACCCTCTTCCCCACTGCCCGCAAAATGGCCAGCAGTCTGTAATGGGATAAATTGATATACACCACCTTCTTGTTTGAAATCTTGTGAATGTTTTGATTGTTCTATATCGATGTTTTTATGAATGATGTACATCACCCAGAACCCTGCACTGCAGTGACTGGGCACTTAACATAGTTCGTAAATAAACTGCCCTGAATTCCTTTGGAGGAATAAAAATTGTACATCTGGGATAAAAATTTGGGATTAAAAATGAAATAAACGTGCCTGGTTTTCTATGTAACTTTCTGCTAGCAACCAGGGGGCTGAGAAGCATCCTCCACCACAGATTCTGCCCACAGGCAACTGATTAATCAGCCCCCAGCTGGCAACTTTACCAACACGCCTTCAACGTGGAACATTCAATATTTATTTATTTTTATTAAAGCATGTATTACTTGCCTTTCTGCTTCATAGGAACTCAAGGTGGCTTAAAATGTAAATACTGACAAAACACAGTAAGATACATAAAAACGACCGGTATAAATTAATAATTTCAAACTGCAGAAGAACTAATCAGCTAATCCAATGCCATCATGAATAAAGCTGTCTCCACCTGCCTCCTAAAGATTGAGAATGAGAGGGCCAGGACCCTGAGGAGTCCCCCCACCCCAATCTTGGGGCTGCCACTGAAAAGTCCCCATTTCGCTTATTTATTTAGTACCCCCACAACCTTCCTCTGAGGAGCTCAGAGCAGCATATACAGTGCTCTTTACTACACCATTTCATCCTCACAACAGCCCTGTGAGTAGGGTTGCCAACCTCCAGGTGGGGCCTGGGGATCCCCTGCTTTTACAACTGATCTCCAGCTGACAAGAGATCAGCTTCCCTGGAGAAAACGGCTGCTTTGAAGGGTGGCCACTATGGCATTGTACCATGCTGAGGCCCCTCCCCTTCCCTCCCCAAACCCCACCCTCTCCTGGCTCCACCCCCAAAGTCCCCAGGTATTTTCCAACCCGGACTTGGCAACCCTACCCGTGAGGTGGGATAGGCTGAAAGAATGGTAGGCCCAAAGTTACCTACTGAGTTACATGGCAAGTCTCAGGTCCTAATCGAACACTCTTAATGGCACTTTTGAAACTTTATGCAGGCATAAATAGTGTCCTAATGTAACACCATGCTTTTAGGTAGTGCAAAAATGTACTTGAACTGAGACACAAATTTCCAAACATTAATAAGACAGTGTGTCAGCCCCCTCTATCCTTTTAGAATAAATACATTCACAATGTCTGCTGCTGTCTGACACCGTAGTTAAGCGATTACACTGATTTTCATCCAAGAAGTGTTGGAAGATATGATCTGCACATTGAGTAAATCTATACTATACCTTATGCCTTTCTGAAGGCTGGTGATTGGGGATACCTGCCTCCAGCCTCCACAGTTATCATTTTAGGGGACACCTCTGTCCACATAGAATCCTCCTCCCCCTTCCCAACAGCACAATGCCGGAAAGGATGCTCTGCAAAGCCACTGCCATCTCCTTATCTAGCGGGAGCAGCTGTCTCAGCTCCTTGGGCCTGCCTTGTGCAATAAGCGCTTTGTAATCCGAGGAGTTGAAGAGTGTGCTAAGCTAGAAGCAGAAAATGAATTTGTCCCTGGCTGATGTGAATCGACGGCGTGCAGATGCCGCCTCCATTCAGATGAAAAAGCATGGAGATTAACTAGCCACCGATAGCCAGGAGGCTCTACAGGCAGCCGTATCCCAACTAGTAGCAAAATAAGCTCCTGTTTTCTTCCGGCTCTGACCACGCATGGATTACCTAGAGTGTGCCGGAGAACCTCTCTAGATGCTTTTTTTCTCTGCTGAGTGGTTCCTTCCTGATTCCGTACAATCTCCTTATCCCCAATTGGTTGCTTTATAAAACTGCCTTTTCCTCATTTGAGTGAATTTTTTTTTAAACTTAAGCTCCACAACCCTCATCTCTTTTTATAGGTTTCTCTGCCCCCTTTCTTCCCCTGTTTTTGCATACTGCAAAAAAAGGGGCAAGAAACTGCCCAGCTTGGATGGGAAAGAGAGGCTATTTTACAAGTGAAATGAAAGACATTGGCTGCGGTCACACACACCAGTTAAAGCACAGGGGAAGAGAGGCTATTTACTCCAGAGGAATTTGACACGCAGTCATGAGATCACACAGCCCTTTGAAGCTGTGGGTGCAGCCTGTCACTGTGTGATCAGACACAACTGTGGGTGAGTCATGGTTTTTTTGCCATTTGTTTTCCTTGTGCATAAATGAGGAATCAAGGAATTGCACCTCTACACTGAGGGCCTCCTATGGAGTATGCGAGGGGGGGAACACGGCATACTGTGAGGGGAGGAACACGGCATGGAGTCAGGATGGCATGATCAGACCATCCCGCCAGCATGAGAGCATGCTTGAGCGATCAGACAGGGGAAAGTCTGTCTGTGGCCTGTCAGCAAGCATTAGGACTGGAATTTTCCTGGTGTCTTTTAACTCTGCTTCCTAGGGGGAGCAGCACGGGTTGCTGATGACTGCAGGATGCTTCCTAGATGTTGCTATCTGATTGCTCCCTTTAGATCCATCAGGCAGTCACACCTATGTTAGATCTAAAGGAGCCTGTGATCACAGCCATTGTGGGGTGCTGATTAGTAACTGGAACTGGGGAGACCAGGGTTCAGATCTCTACTCTACTGTGAAACTCACCGACTGATCTTGAGCCAGTAATTTTGTCTCTAAGTAACCTACCTCCCAAGGTTGTTGTGAGGATTAAGGGGGGAGAGAGTGACACACGAACACAGTTCCAAGCTCTTGAGAGGGAGGGAGGGATAATAATCAAAGCAAATAAATAAAATGAGTCTAAACAAGAGCCTCACCGATGTAATTTTTAAAAAATGGCCAGGTAGCAACACAGGTTCAGAACTAGTGCAGAATAGTGGCTATGAATCAGAAAGCCACCAGTTCACATCTTGCTTTGAGCATTAGCTCAGTTCAGTGACGTTAAACAAGTTTTCTCTCTTGGCCTCTGATCCCCTGCTCCCTTACAGGGTTGTTAAAAGGCTTAGGGAAATTTAATGCTGAGGGTGCTAAGTCATAGAATCATAGAGCTGGAAGGGACCTCCAGGGTTATCTAGTCCAGGGGTGTCAAACATGGGGCCTGCGGGCCGAATCAGGCCCTCGGAGGGCTCCAATCCACCCCATGAGGCCCTGGCTGTTGTCTGCTTCCTTTTCCAGTTCTGCTGCTGTTGCCATGTTACAGCTAGCTTTACCAGTCTCTCTCAATCCCCCAGGTCCTAGGCTCAGAATACTGAGCATGAGATTCCTTTAATGAATATCAATAAATCAAAAGTAGGTTTGCAGCTTACAGATTCAGACCTGAACAGCATATTCAGAGTTGCTACAGCACAGACATTTTGATGCAGTAATTCAGAGCAAGAGGTGTCAGTTATCAGAGACTGTTAAATAGACAAAATATTGCAAGAGTGCTAGTGTTTTAGGCATGTTTTATTTAGAGTTTTAAAAATATTTAATTGTTTTTGTGTGTGCTCTTTATAAAGTTTATATCTCCGCTGCCTGGAATTACATTTTATGGCACACATGGCCAGGCCCAACAAGGTCTCATTTATGTCAGATCTGGCCCTCATAGCAAATGAGTTCGACACCCCTTATCTAGTCCAACCCGCTGCACATTGCAGGAAATTCACAAATCCCCCCCCCCCACACACACACCCAATGACACCTGTTCCATGCTCAGAAGATGACAAAAACCCTCTGGTATCCCTGGCCAAACTGGCCTGGAGAAAAATTACTTTCTGCCCCCCAAAGTGGCAATCAGCATTTCCCTGAGTGTGTAAGAAAGGGCCATGAGAACTAAGCACTGATGCAACCCTTCCTGCTCGCCTTCTCATGATCTGCCTAAGCTCAGTTAGATGGCCAAACCGCCAAAGAAGGAGAGCCCACCACCTCATGAAGGAGCCTGTTCCGCTGAGGAACCACTCTGTCAGGAAGTTCTTCCTAATATTTAGGCGAAAACTCTTTTGATTTAATTTCAACCTGTTGGTCCTGATCTAACCTTTTGGGCAACAGAAAACAACTCCGCACCATCCTCTATATGACAGCCCTTCAAGTACTTGAAGATGGTTATCCTATCACCTCTCAGTCATCTCCTCTCCAGGCTAAGCATACCCTATGCTCCCTATTCAGCTGATTTTGTTTTCACACTACTAAGGATTCATCTTCCCTTTGACTGTGGCAGAAGGCCCCACGCTCTCATGCCACTTCCCTCAGCTACTTCCCTCAAGCTTGTGATTCGCTTCCACTTCATTTCCGCCTCCGCTGTTTGTAATAAATATGAAAACAGAGCTATTTGTAACCTTGACAGTAATTGACTTCTCAAATTAATAACTCTTCTTTGTAACTCGAAATGCAATTATTGCTTTATGGCACCAAGGGTTAGACTTGCAGCCGGCAGGAACGGCTGCTTCCAGGAGTGCCCTAATTATGCCATGAAATCCTAACAGGAGGTAGGTCATGATAACCTGTCCCCAGAAGGGCCAAGGTGTTGTTGTAAATACTCTCCAATATAAAAACTTAAGTGTGTGGGTCTACATGTGCACAAGAGGAAACTGAAGAGGAAGAGCTGCTTTTAGACAGAGCCATTGACTCCTATATGGTGGGGAGAAGGGCATGTGCATTAGTAAATGGAACATGGAGGGCTTGAAGCGCATGGGATGAGTCACTTTTAAGAAACAGATGTACTTATTTGGTATCTCAGGATGAAATACCAGCAACTGTTAATGACCTAAGTCTTTGGTGAAACATCAGTTAGATATATTTGTATACATCTTTTCTGTTAAATATCATTAGAAGTGATAAAATTGAATTAATATATGCTAAATGTACACAAGTTATCATATTATACCTGTTTTGATTTCCTATTCAGCGCTAACTTACCTGTTCTGTAATTGTTTATGTTGTATGTTAATAAAATGTTATTATACAGGGGGAAAAAAGAAGCAAATATACTTCTCCACTGCTCTGAAAGCAGATACTGTGGGCTACCTGCCCCTTGGTCGTAACAACCTGATTTTCTCTTGTAGTATGGACTGCCAAGGACATACAAGGGAGAGTCATAACACCTGCATCTCTTTGTGCATGGAAGAATGACAGTGAGTTTAAACGAGGCCTTTTCCTGACAAGATGCTCAACTAGACTTTAGTTGCATCCATGCGGGGACAATTCCATATTGTCCTCTTATTACCGCTGCAAATGCATTTGTGGTTACAATGGAGGCTCCAGGGGGGATGTGTGTCTCTGTACTATGCTCTAACATCCACCACCCCCTCCTGCCAGAGTGCTTCTCAACAGTTTTTTGAAAATCAGCAGTAGGTATATCGCTCTAGTGCAAAGACAGCAATAGGTATATGTTTACTAGCAATTTTCTTTTAAAAACCCACAAAAATCCTGACGGTGGGAGGGGGATGGTGTGAGCAAGGGGAAACAGTGCCAGATGTGGTACTAGAAGCAGGAGGAGAACTGTGGAAGTTTGCACCTTTCCATTCACATAGATCCCAAGGCTGTGGTCACATGTGCCAGTTGGAGTGGACGGGAAGAGAGGCTATTTCCTCTGGAGGAATTTGACACACAGTTGCGAGATCACACATCCCTTTGTGTTGCAGGCTCAGCCCATCACTGTGTGATCAGATGCAACTGCGGGTGAGTTGTGGGGTTTTTGCCATTTGTTTCCCATGTGTATAAACGAGGAATCACAACTCAGCACTAAGGGCTCCCTATGGGATATGCGATTATGTGCATAATGTGAAGGGGGGGTATGGCACCGAGTCAGGATGGAATGATCAGACCATCCTGAAGGCATGAAAGCATGCTTGAGCGATCAGACAGGAGAAAGTCCATCTGTGGCCCATCGGAACCAGTTAGAGCTGGAATTTCCCTGGTGTCTTTTAAGTCTGCTTCTGTGGCAGAGCAACACGGGTTGCTGACAATTGCAGGACATTTCCCAGCTATTGCCGTCTGATCGTGCCCTATAGATCCATCAAGCATTCACAGCTATGTCAGATCAAAAGGCATGTATGATCACAGCCCAAATGTACCTTAAGCATGGTCTTTCCAGAAAGACCGTACCAAACAGGTTTGGGAAAACATGCAAGGTGAGTTGGGAGCCCGCACATAAAGACCAAGGACAGTATCTCACCAGCATCCTGCACAGTCTGCAGAAAGTTCAGCAACTTCTGCAGCTTGAGGACTTTTTATGACACTTTTTTTCTGCTGCACCAAGATTCAAATTGCATGGCTCACGGATGCAGCTCTTTAACAAGCTCTGACCTTTGGAGTTAATGCTCCGATGCACATGGATAAACTCAAATTAAGAACCTCAATTCTTGATGCAAACACAAACACACACTCTCGCTGGGATGCTGCTGCATGGCAAATAGCACTGTGCTGAGGGGAAGACTGGAATGCATGGCCACCAAGTTGTCAAGAGGAAAATCACTGAGGATTCCTCAAGAGCAAGAAGTCAGCAATGGATGATGCTAGCATGACATGGCAGCCATTGCTTCCTTGCTGGGCCACATCTACCGAGGATCAGGGCTTCTTGAGGGTAGCTGTTGGGTAGGCTTATCTTGGCTCAGCAACATCTTTCCCCAGCACACGAAGGAACAAGGTGAACCCCTTGTCCTGGGCTGATGCAACCTTATTTCATGTTCCATTATTTCCTCTAGATATACGGTATATGATAGAATCCAAGAAGGGAACCTTCAAAAACTCATGGGAGAGAGGACATCTCCTGTAAGCTAAATTTCACTTTCCTCCTTTGCCTCTGTTAATCACTTCCCCTCTACCTGCCCCCATGTTCCCTCCTTCCTGCCCAGTGTTATCTCTCTCCCCCCCTCCGGCCATTTCTTTCTTCACTGCTCCTGTCTGGACATTTACTTCTCCAGTCTTTCCTGGTATGGTGAAAGGGAGGAAGGGACAATGGCTTCGTGGCAGAGCATCTGCTTAGTATGCAGTAGGTCCCAGGTCTAATCTCTACATTCAATCTCCAGTTAAGGAATCTGGCAGCAGGTAATGTGAAAGGCCTCTGACCTGAGACCCCGGAGAGCCACTGCCAATCAGAGTAGACCGTACGGACCTTGATGGGTCAAAGGTCTGATTCCGTATAAGGCAGCTTCATATGTCCATGTGAAAGAGGAGAAGAAGCAAACATCTACTCAGGCCAGTTCACTGGAGAGGTGGCATAAAAATTATCTAAATAATGATTCTCTAAATAATCTACGGGAGGCAATCCTGAGGCAGCTGTCGCTTCACCTCGTTGCCTGCTTGTGGTGGGCATTGCTACCCTATGTTCACAAAGAAGAAGAGTTGGATTTATACCCTGCCCTTCACTCAGAGCAGTTTACAATCTCATTCCCTTCCTCTTCCCACAGCAGACACTCTGTGAGGTAGGTGGGGCTGAGAGAGCTCTGAGAGAACTGCTCTTGAGAGAACACCTCTGAGAGAACTTGTTACTGACCCAAGGTCACCCAGATGGCTGCATGTGGAGAAGTGGGGAATCAAACCCAGTTCTCCAGATTAGACTGCGCCACCCTTTAACCACTACACCAAACTGGCTCCAATACTTTGTATCACAACAATTGTCTGAGACGCTGTTCAAACTCCATTATACATACATCTGCAAACAGCAATCTTATCCCTGGTAGTTTACCCCCCAAATATTTTTTTGGTAATAAACTGGATTTTTCTGAAAACTTGGTTCCTTGCCCCCTGTCCCACTTTGTAAAAATCAATATCCTAGACCTCAACTGTCCCGCGGTGCAGATTTTGTGATCCGCATGGGAGCAACACTTACAATTATATATATGGGTAAAAAGAGGGTGGTCGAACAAGCAACCTCAATCTTGCCATCTTACATTAAACAATCAGGTACCATCCTTCTGCACCCACAGTGGGTGGACTGAAGATGACGGTTACATCTTGAATGCCAAAGAGGTCCAAACAACTTCATTACCATGTAATGAAAAACAGAAGTAGGGCACCTCTAATTGAACACAAACATGAAAGCAAAAGAACTGCCTTGCTGGATCAAATTAAGATCCATTTAGTCCTGTTTTCTTTTTCAACAGTGACCAGCCGGATTACCAGTACAGCATGAAAGCAACAGTTCTCACCCTATTGTCTGTCCCCAGCCTTTTGTACTCAGGGATACGCAATCTCTGAATCTGCAGGTTCCATTTAGTTATCACAGTTCAGAGCATAGACCAATCTTCTTAAAAGCATGTCCTATCGAGAGAACTACCTTAAAGTATACTGTCCTTTAATCATTCTAAATCTCACCAATCTAAATGATCTAAGTCAATAAATCTAAACCACTCAAATGAGCCAGTTTAAATTATGTGAGGCAGCTGGTAATTACACTGGCAAGGGTCAAGCCACATCTCTAGTTATCTATGTCACTTTAATTTAATTATTTAATCAACGTATTTGACTAAAGGGGAATGAGGGTGTCCATCTTCTGTTGCTATTGTTTCTGTATGTCACGATGGTAGGGCGTTTAAGTTCTTTCGTGCATTTCTTACTGAGGTTTTTTAAAAACACAATTTATATTATTCTTATACGTACAATGTACATCTTTTAGACATACAATTGCTTACTCTAACAGTAAATCCTCCGGGAGGATGAAAAAGTCACACAATGGGGCCATCTACAAGGTTGCATCCGCACATGCACATGCAAGGGGGGGGGGTGATTTCTGCTGACTGCCTCTCCCACAGCAGACCTCTGATTTCCCCAAACAGCAATATTCTGAGCTGCTGTAGGAGGGGGGAGATGGGGAAGTCAGACTTCCACGGACCAAAGTCCTTCCACTCATGGAAATTGTAGGCAAGATCGATGCCACAGAACAGGCAGCAGTCTGTATCTACTCCAGGGAGAGAAAGTATGCATGGGGAAAAAAATCACCCAGAGAACTTTCAGGATTCTGGACAGAGAGATTTTTGAAGGATAAAGTATATTGACAACATTCCCAGTGGCACACAATGTCCTGTAGTCCAAGAGAAGACATTGGGGCAGCCCCTGGGGCAACTGGAAGTGATTCAGGCAACTCAGACGTAAAGTGGCCTGAACATTACAGTGTACTCATTTCTGACAAGGGGGCTATGTAAAGGAGACACTTGAGAACCCTAGATAGCCCAGGCTAGCCCAGCCTCATCAGATCTCAGAAGCTAAGATGGGAGACCACCTAGGAAGTTCAGGATTGCTATGCAGAAGTAGGCAATGGCAAACCACCTCTGAATGTCTCTTGCCTTGAAAACCCAGCAAGGCCTTGCTGTAAGTCCTCTGCAACTTGACAGCTCTTTCCATCACCACCAGAGAACCTTGGAGGCAGTCAGGAGAGTGAGAAGAAAGCTCCTTGTTGCTGGAAAAGGGAAGGCACAGGCAAGCTCTCGTCTCCGCTCCCATAGCACACTGCTCAAAGACAGCCAAAAGACAGGGATTTACAGTAACAATGAGAAACCTAAGTGGTTTTTCTAGTGCCTGGATTGGGGGGCTTTCAAGACCCCAGATGTGAAAAAATAGCTGCTATCCTCATATCCCTTAAAGGCACAGTGCAAAAAGATCACAAGCTCTGTGTTGAAAGTATGGCATGTGTGCTCAGCAGGCTTTAAACGCATGATGGGGACTGGCAGTAACACCCAGCCTGCATAGATATAACATTGATTTACTGTTGCATATGTTTCACAGGCCAGATTTAGCATAAGGAAATAGGAAATGCTGAGAAGAAAGACTCATGGTTTCAATTTGCACCAAGAAGAATCAAAATCGAGGCTGGGATTTCCAAATCAAACCAGCTGGAAAGAAACGTAAAACCATCCCAGACTTATGCTGCACCTTTTGATCAACTGATCTTCCATAGGGATGGGCACGAACTGACTCACAAACTGAAGTTCTTGATGAATTTTGGGCCGTTCGTGTTTCCTGAACTGAAGTTCGTGGCAGGTCAACCAGTACAAACTTTCCACAAACTTTCAAGCAGTTTATAGCAGTTTGTGAATGAATACATTTCCAGACAGTCTCTGCTCAGTCAAGATGTCTCCCATACTTCAAAGCAAACTTCAAAGCAACAGGGGAGGGATTGTAAAGGGGCGGCAAGATGAGGTTTCCTGTGAGTTTGGTGCGTGTAGCTTGCACTTTTGAACCTGCTCCTTATATTTTCTCCAAAAGGACTTTCCCGGGGGCATCTTTTTTGGGGGGGCACAACCCTTGTCCAATCTCCATATAACTTGGAGGGTATGTAGAGGAGCATCAGGGAGGTCCTTTGTGAGTTTGATGTCTCTAGCTTGCACAGGGTCCATTTTATACACTCATGAACCTCATGAACCTGCACCTGTCATTTTCCTAGAAAGCACTTTCCTGGGGGCACTTTCTTTGGGCGGGGGGCTGTAAATCAGACCCCGTAAATCCAACGCTCACCAAACTTGGAGGGCTGGTAGAGGAGAGTCAGCCTGAATTCTCCAGTGAGCCTGGTATCTCTAGCACACTGGGGGGGGGGGCTGTTCTACCACATCATGAACCTCACAAACCGAACCATTTCATTTGGCACCTAAAAGTTTATGACAGTTCATGGCTCACAGACTGTGCACACCATGAACCACAAACTGAACTGCATTTTCTCAGTTCATGCCCATCCCTAATCCTCCAGGCAATTTACAAAGAACAGGTTAAATGGAACACCAACCATTTCTGTTCAGCAGCTCTTGGATTTTTGGTAATCTGCATAGGCCACAACATTCGTCCTCTTCCGTTTGCATTCCCCAGGCTATAAGAGTTAACCATCTGGTTATGCTACACAGAGACCCAGGGAGTACTACTGAATTCTTCCCACAACATTCACTTAACTTATACGAAGACCCATGGTGGAGATTCTGAATTAAGCTGGTCTCCTGGCATTTCAGAATCCTGTTCAAGAACGTGGAAGAAATATCCTCCCAAGGTTTCAAGAACCAGTGTCTTGTGGAAGCCAAGATTCTGAGGCCACCATCCCCCAGACTCTTCCACTTGAGCACAGCAACCTGAGGACTCTGTGTTTTCTATTGTATTTCTCTGCAGACACTCTCTGCTTCATTCTCTTCACTTGATCTATCCCTGGGAGCTGTTTGCCTAGTAATTCTCATATTGCTCATAATGAGGACCAGAAGTCAAAAGACATGCTTTGCAGTCAGCAGTGCTCCCAACTGGAAAACCCAAGAGACGACAAGACAAGGCTGACTCTGTACAAAAGTTACTTGCAGGGTAGAGGGCTGTTAACAATACTGCTCTGAAAGAGCCACCTATGCAAGTTTAGAGAGCCAGCAAGAGCTTTCCATGGGGTTCAGTGATGGCGAAGAAAACGGGGAAGAGCTGATTTTGCCTCCTCAAAGCTTGGCTCCTTTCAAAAAAATTGAGATGCTGTAGTGCAGTTAACACTACTTCTCCTCTTAGCATGGGGCCAGGCAAGCAACCAGCTGGGTGACCCTGGGCCAGTCACAGTTCTCTCAGAGCTGTTCTCTCAAGAGCAGTCCTCTCAGAGCTCTCTCAGCTCCACCTACCTCACAGGGTGTCTGTTGTGGGGAGAGGATGGGAAGGACATTGTAAGCTGCTCTGAGACTCTGTGTGAAGGGTGGAATATAAATCTGACTCCTCCTCCTCCTCCTCTTCTCCTAATCTTCCTCTCCTCCTCCCCTCCCCTTTGTGCTACTCCCTGACAGAGGACACCTTGCTCCTTAACAATATCACAAAGCATGGGGTGGTGGAGGTGGTGGAGATGCACACACTCATTAGCCAGTGCAGACAATAAATTTCCCATGAATGGGTGTGGAGTGAGGTCACATGGACACACAACTCATGAAGCTGCCTTATGCTGAATCAGACCATAGCTCCATCAAAGTTTGTACTGCCTACTCAGACTGGCAGTCGCTCTCCAGGGTCTCAAGCTGAAATCTTTCACATCACCGACTACGTGGCCCTTTCAACTCAAGATACTGGAAATTGAATCTGGGACTTTCTGCATACCAAGCAGATGATCTACCACTAAGCCATGGCCCTTCCCTTCTATAGCTTACTATGACCAACCCTCCATCCAACATGTTTGCCTATATCTGAACATCCATTCATAACAGCAGCTGTGCATAATTGTGCCCTTGCATTACCAAGTTTACGCCATGTACCACCCCTCACAGTAAACCACACCCTCAATATAATGCAATCCTTTCTGCTCTGGGACCAGAGGTAATCCCACTCCGTGGACAAATCAGGCAGAGATATAGATTTCCCAAACCAATCCAAAAACTCAGGGATATGCAATACTCTAGTATTTCTACATTCAGCCTATTGTGCATCCAGATGCTTACCCTAACCTTAAAGTTATCTCTGATTGATGGAATCTAAGTCAGTAGGGGTGGGCACTGAAACCTCCTCTTAAGGCACTGAAGACACCATTTCTATGTGGCCCAGATTAAACAGATTTAGAACCCAGTGGCACCAGTATTGGAGGCTGTACAATATTTGGTGCAATCTTTATAAAAATTCCTTGTTTTGATGTTTTAATGAACTATTTATTATTGTATTTTTGTGATGCTGAATGGCCTAATTACCTGCTGTGATCCACCCTGAGCCTGTTTGCTGGGAGGGTGGAAAATAAATTTGAAAAATAAATAAAATAGATATACCCCCTTTTTTGTTTTGTTTCGAGCCACAACACAGGTGCCTGGTCAGTTTAAGAAGATGCCACAGGGTCTTAACTTTCAAATGGCACACTGTCCAATGTGCAGAGGGCGAGTCCAAAAGCACACGATCAATTCCCAGATCTTTGTCATATGGACTAATTTCAAGGACTAGATGTGTGCATGTGGAATGGTATGCATGATCTGAATGAGAAGCCCCCTGCATCGATGTCTGGAGGGGGATCAAGTGTACTGGGCATGCAGAAATGCAGGTGCATCCTTGCTCCATCCTTGGATAGCTGGGAGCAGGGGAACGACTATGGAACGCGTCACCTGTTGTGACAAAATATCTGGATCCTATCAAGGTCCTGATGGATGAGTGAACTTGGGAGTCCCCTACCAATAGCACTTAACAGCCTCTTTCAGCTCTCCGGCAATTGTGAGAAGCAAACTCGAAGTTGTAATCAAATGAAGCTAATGAAGTGGCAGCATTCGGAATGTAAAAGATTATGCGGGGGAACTCGCAATAAAGCAAACCTCTCCATAATAGGATGTTCATTCGGCATGTGTGTGTGTGTGTGTTCTGTTCGCAACGTCCCAAAGCAGATGGTTCTGCTAGCTTACTGCCAGAGCTCTCTAAACCACCGCCGCATGCTGGATCGAGAACTCGCTGCTGAGCACGAGAACAGTCACAGTTTCGACAAACTGCACAGACGGCCACAATGTTGAGACAATTGGAGCCCATTACCATATAACAACACCATCAACACAAAGAATTTCTATTGCAACATTTGGCAGGTCTGTAACTGGCTGCATCTGCTCAGCCTGGGGAAATCGGTGTAGGTCTGTTGCATTCAGGTAGAAGGCAATCCTGCTTCTGCACCCCATCTATTCAATTGCATGCATTAAAAAAACCCTAACAATGATCCATTCTTTGGCTCACACCATCTCAGAGTAAGTGTTCCATAAAGCTGCAGCCAACACACAAAATCACTGGTACTGACAGGTGCCAATCCCCGGTGGCAGACCAATTTAAATTTGTTTTTAAAAAATCAGCAAGAGAAGACACAAGCATGGCTGGTGCTGTCCCCTCCTTGTTTCTGCATCCTAGCCAAAGGGTACCTTCCACATCCTCTAGTTCCTCATTGGGAGACTGTGCATTTCTCCCTTTGAATGAGACCAAGAATGATGAGAACCTATGAAGCTGCCTTATAACAGAGTAAGTAGTACTCTTTACCCTGGCTGGTGTGGCTCACCAATATCTCAGGCAGAAAATGGCCTTTCCCAGGACCTGTGCCTAGAATCATAGAGTTGGAAGGGACCTCCAAGGTCATCTAGTCCAACCCCCTGCACTACGCAGGAAATTCACAAATACCCTCCCCCCCGGTGACCCACCTTCCATGCCCAGATGATGACAAAAAAACCCTCCAGGATCCCCGACCAAATTGACCTGGAGAAAATTGCTTCCTGACCCCAATGTGGAGATCAGCATTTCCTTGGGCGTGTAAGAAAGGGCCGCAAGAACTAAGCACTAATGCAACCCTTCCTGCCCTCCCTCTCATGATCTGCCTAAGTTCACCATGAGATCTTTTAAGTGGAGATCCTGCATACAAAGCTAATGCTGTACCACTGAGCCGCAGCCCGTCTATACATCAGTTCTCAAAATGACAGATCTCAAGGTAGTGGCAATTCAGTTCAGTTCATTTATTTAACGATCCAAGATCAGAATTAAAACAAATATACAATCTACCCACTGGTTACATCCAGACACGTGAAGTTAAGTTAAGACAAGCAAATATTAAATAAATAGACTTTTAAGATTGGTAAAATATTTTAGGATTGAGTTGGGGTAATGTAAAAATTTTTTCTCTGCCTTATTAAAATAGCCCGAGCACAAAATCTTGCCTCCTTGGTAGTAATTTTGTCACAGCAATCTGCTAGGAGAAGAGCAGAATAAAATTGGTTTGTTCTACTACTCAGATATGGTACCATAATTGGGGCAAGATATTTCCCCCCAAATCTCTTGACTGAAATGGCAATATAGAAAGACATGCTCAATTGTCTCTGTCAAACCTGATTGGCGTGAACTGAGGTGGTATATATACGGAGTTTGAGCATATCTCCCCTCATGTAAGGCAGAGGGAAGAATAAGCCAGGCTAAGGCAAAAGCTCTTTGATGCCTCAGGAATTCCAATGAGAAGAAATAGTTAGCAATTGAAAAATTTTGTAATCTGCTTCCCACTACTGGGAGGTATGAGTGTGATGGAATTGTTGGTTTGTGGGCAGCAGCAAGTAAACAAAGGAGCTGCTAAGTCACATGACTGGGGGGGCAGAGGGCTCGGAATTCTCAGTGAGTGACAGATAACTGCGAACAGCTGACTGTTGGGGAAACAGTTGGAGGGAGCTCTGAGGAAGACAGAAGACTCTGGGCTCAGTGGACTCAGCCATAGAGCAGTTTAAGAGGAAAACTGTGGCTGAATAACCCACTGAACTGGTACCTTCTAATATAAAGAGGAGAGTGACCAGAGAGGGGAAAGTATAAGACCTCAGTAGTCACAAACACCAAATACGCTGCTCCAAAGGAACTTATAAGGTGGCCAAGGAAGGGCTAAGGGTCTAGAGGAGTCAGGAAAGCTGTTGTCACACCAGTTGTTGCACCTGTAGATTCAAGAGACCAGACAAATAAAGCCCAAAGGTTAACCACCAAAAAGTTATTGGATAGCAAAGTCAGAGGAGGGTTTTGTGAACTAAAGAACATCTAGGTTATACGGAGAGTACTAAGCCTACAGCATATGTGAAGTCAAAGTAATGTGTTTATTCAACAAAGAAACAAAATATCCTGTGTAAATACATTCCATCCCCCTGTTGAGTTTTCTGTGTAATCAAGAGCTGTGACTTTTATATGCACAGGTGCCTGACTTTCTGGTGAAGGCTTATATAGGGCATTTGTCCTCAATATATAAATAAGTTACCCCAGACCCCGAAGAGACTACTTTTATAGAGAACTGGTTAGCCTTCAGGAAGCAGAACTGAACAGTCACTTCTAAGTAAAATAAACTGAATCCAGTACAAATATAGAAAATAGGTAGGAGCGCCATAGCTCGATCACCACAATGGTCAGGGAGAAGTTGTGTTATAATGAAATTCTCAAAAAGTCTATTTGTAAGGAGGTATCCCATAACCCCCTTAAAAAAATAATTTTAATTCCATACAAGAAAACAGTTCACTAGCCCATCCAAATACAGGTAAACCAATCAAAACATCAAAGCAGTCAGCCTTCAACAATGAAAAGAATAGGTAGCCAAGCAAAAACTAGAAGAAAATCATATCTTTGTAAATTGGGTTGTTCGGAATGATCTCCTATTCAGACAAAAATTGCATTAGTGGGAACCAGGTTGCAACACAATTATTGTACGCTTTCTCAGAGTATGGTTGCATAGTGCCAACGGTAACCTTTGCCATTACAAAGTAAGACCCAATACAATGAAACCAAGTATCGATGTGGGGTTGATGTAGAAAGTAAAATAGAAATTAGCTCATTATGCTGTTTATTTCCTACTGGGTTTTTTTGGTATTCCAATTAAAAAAAAAACCTCAGGAAGGAAATTTGACTTTACACTTGTAATCAAAAGAATATTTTGGGCTGCAGTCACACACACTAAATAATCCACTATCATTTTTTGCCACTCAGTTGTCCCTATGGCTTCAGGGTCCCCCCCCCCCCCCAAAGTGTTTTGCTTTCTCCAGTAGTCTCAGAGGAAGCAAAACACATATGGAAAAGGGGGGGGGGGACCCAAAGCAACTGGGAAAAATGAGTGACAAAAGTGACAGTGCAGAAGTGGCCACAAAATACATTTGGAAAGTGCAGTGAAAGTGGATTGAAACTGGATTATTTAGTGTGCGTGACCGCAACCTCTGTGAACCTCTGTTTGGTTAATGACACTTAATCTCAGCATAAAACTGAGAGGGGAGAGAAGGCCTTCACCCTCCCTCTCTCACTGCTGCTTGGGAACAGCTGAATCAACTCTAAGACAAGCCCTTCTTGTCTTGTCTGCCATGTTGCCCTGACCATTGGTCCATACACCCTTGCTACTCCCAGGATCAAACTTGGTCACAGGATCACATCTCCTGCCACCACAGCGACACCCCACCTTTCCACACCCTTATATTTCCTTGCTATTTGTGCCTTGAGGTAGTAGAGCCTTCTTCGTAGACAGCTGTACTTTCATCCGGACAAATGATCCATCAATGCAACAAATGAGTCAGCTCAGGGGAGTTCAGGGAAGCAGCCCCAGGCAGTCAAATATCAAATAAGACTATCAGTACAAGCAGTTTTCTGGTGGCAGGCACCATAAAGTTCTCATACCCACATAGCTAATCTTACCTGTATTGGGTGACGGCTGGGTTGGCTTTGGCTGAGCAGTGAAACTTCACGGTGTTGTCCTCCAGGACAGGCTGAGGTTCGACGGACAGATTGACATGAGGCGGATCTGTAAAGAGACAACAGCGAATCCATTAGCTATTGGACCTCTGAGTACAGAATTGTAGCTTTCTGAGGCACTGCTTCCAGATGTTGTCTTGTTCCTGTGATGGATGGCTGCGTCCTAACCAACCAGCACCCCTGTTTGACCTTATCCTGCCAGAAGTCTAGTGCCTCCAAAGTGAAATCCCCTTTTTGAGAGGGAAGGACGGATTTAAGGTTAGGGCAGGTTTGGGAGCAATTATTTCTCAGCCTGCAATTTCTTTCTCCGACTGACCTTGGAAAGGTCATTCGTTAGCAAGGTCCCTCTGTCTTTCTATCCATGTATGTCCACAAAGGCTTTATCGAGACAAAGATTTAACAAGAGCAGGAGAAAGACTGGAACTTGCATCATCCTGGTCATGATTCTTTTTGCAGCAAAAGAGCTGAACTGTGCTTGCCACAGGAGCTCAGTGGCACAGCTTTTCCTGATCAGAATGCATGGGGAAGGGAGGAGGAATCTCGTGTGTGAATGCTCCCCTATGAAAAACAACTCTAGCCACACATTTAATATCTAAGGGGAAAAGGCAAGACTAGTCTCCCAGGCATGCTAGCTTTCTCTGTGTGACCCCCCCACCCTGTAGGAGAATAATTAAACATACAACTCCCCCCCAGTCCAGAAAAAAACAAAACAACATCACCATAGTCTGTTGCAAATGTAGATCAGTCGTTACTGAAGGTAAAGGAAGCATGTCCAAAGTGTTTTGCAATGAGGTATGTGTATCCCTCTCTGAGCATACCAGCCTATGACCTTGTACATACAAAGAATGCAGGGAAGAGTCATTAGTTACCATAACAATGTTACTAGAGCTGGGGAAATAACCCATCTTCACATATGCAGAGTTCAAACATTTCCTAACTGTCTGCCTTCCAGTAGCAGAGAGAGAGAGAGAGAGAGATTCAAGACGAAAAGGCCAGCAATACAACAAAACAAAACAAAAACAAGAGAGATATTCCACAAGCCTAAGTAATAGAACAGATAAGTTATAGCACCCCCTGGAGTTAGAATGGACTAAACACAGTATAAATACTGTGTGTGTGCATTGGTATATACCTGAATCTAATAAAGGGAGCTTTGACTCTCAAAAGCTTATACCCAAAAAATCTGGTAGGTCTGTAAGGTGCTACTGAATCTAGCTGTTGTACATAAATCAACTGGTTCACTTGCTATCACACATTGTGCAATGTCATTGTAATCTGGGATCAAGGATATTTTGGTTTTCATGCCCACATTTTTATCTCCCTGAATATTAGGGTTGCCAGCCTCCAGGCTGGGCCTGGAGATCACCTGGAATTAGAATGGATTTCCAGACTGCAGAAATTATGTATGTATGTATTTACTTGTTTGTTTGTTTGAAATGTTTATTTAAAATATTTTTATGCCACCTTTCCACTTGATCAGGATCCACAAGGCGGTGCACATTTAAAAACATCAAAAGTGAACAGTTCCCCAGGACAAAATGGCTGCTTTGGAGGGTGGACTCTATGGCGTTACACCCTGCTGAGGTCCCTGCTTTCCCCAAGCTCTGCCCTTCCCAAGATCTACCCCCAAATCTCCAGGAATTTCCCAATCTGGAGTTGGCAACCCAATCCAGTGTCCTGCACTCCTTCAGTGGAGATGCCTGAAGAGACTACACATTTGATTAAGACTGCCCAATCTGTGGTTATTTACAGTATTGGTTTAAAAGCTGCAGAAAGAGAGTGGCCAGATTTTACACGGACCATGTGATCGTGGTCAGGGGCAGAGCAGGAAGCTAAAATGGCTGCAGGACCCAGCCATTTCAAAATCAGGTGGAGTTGCGAACTCCAGGTTAGGAAATTTCTGGAGACTTGGGAATAAAGCCTGGGAAGGGGAGTCAGTGGGGAAGGGAGGGAACTCAACAGGTTATAATGCCACACATTTTTGTTGATAAACTTTTCTTTTGTGGACCGTAGCACAGCAGTGGGTTCAAATCTACACTTGGTCATGAAGCTCATCTGGTGACTCTGGGATAGCCATTCCCTCTCGGACTGGTCCATTTCACTGGGTTCTTGCAAAGGAAAATGGGAGGAACGGTGATAGGTATTGGAGTCGGGAGTCCATGGAATAGTGAAACAGCTAGATCTTTATTGCTGGTCCGGATGAAGCATACAACCCAGGGCTCGAAGCCCTCCTTTTATGCTGGTCAGGGACAATCCCCTGACCTCACCCAACTGGCCTGATAGGCTATTAGAAGTCTATTTACATTTCATAGGTTCCCTGGGAGAAACCTAGGTACAGGATTGGTGGCCGGTTTGAATCCACCTGGCCTTTGTTCTACCTGGCTGAAGCTCAGGTAGTTTCTTGGCCATGTGCTCTGGCCATGCTCTGGCCATGTGCTCTGGCCATGCGGTCGCAATTAAGAGAGCACATGGCGACCTCATGGTCAATACATAACACCCCTCCCCCCATAGTCCAGAACCCCTCTGCACACATAGTCTTTGAGATAGTCCGGGCGTCTGCGCTCACGTCCAGAGCGCCGGGGGGTTGTAAGGTGGGGCGTGTTGCTTGTGTCGGCAGGTTGCGGTGTGGGTAGTTGTTCTGCTGGCGGGGCCTGTCTGCTTGGGGGTTGTTCAGGTGTGGATGGTGTGACTGCTTCGTCCGCGGGCAGGAGCGGCATCTCCACAGTCTCCGGATCAGGGTCTGGCGCTGCTTCTGGAGTCGTGTCGATGTCACAGTCTGTTGTTGCAGGGAGTTCGGGGGCCTGGGTATCATCGTAGTTCTGGGTACGGTGTCGAATCTGGTCAATGTGCCGTTTCCAGACTACGCCATCTTCCGTAAGGACCTCGTAGGAATAAGGCCCTGTGACTCGGATGATCCTCGCGGGGAGGCATGTCGGACCCCGCATGAAGTTCTTTGCGTATACGGGGTCTTCGGGAGCGAATCCTCGGGCAGCTGGCTGGTCCTCCGTTGTCGGGTTCCCCTCGATTGCTCGGTCGGGATGTAGGCGGTCCAAGACGGTTCCCAGTCGTCTTCCCATCAGAAGTTCGGCTGGCCGGCGCCCGGTCCCTGAGTGGGGTGTGTTCCGTTGGGAGAACAGGAACTTGTACAGCTGCTCTTCCCAGTCGCCATGCTCCATCTTCTTTAACGCGTCCTTCGTTGTCCTCACCATGCGCTCGGCCTGGCCGTTGGTTGCGGGGTGGAATGGAGCGGAGCGGATGTGGCGCAGACTGCAGGCTTCCACAAACCATTGAAACTCGCTGGAGGTGAAGGCGGTCCCGTTTCGGTTACGAGAGTTTCTGGTATTCCGTGTGTCGCGAAGATCGGCCAGAGACTTCTTAAGGCAGCGTTGGTGGAGGTCGAAGCTACCGGCACTACCTCAAGCCACTTGCTGTAGCTGTCAACAACGATAAGAAACAACCGGCCCTGGACCGGTCCCGCGAAGTCTAGGTGCAGGCGGGACCAGGGCTTGTTAGTAGATTCCCAGGATCGGACAGGAGCGTGTGGTGGATCTGGCCGTGACTCCTGGCATTTGGTACACTTCTGGACCCGCCCCTCAATGTCTTTGTCCAGGCCTGGCCACCATACGTAACTCCGGGCCAAAGCTTTCATGCGCACAATTCCCGGGTGAGCCTCGTGGAGGGCCTCTAGCACTCGGGGCCACAGGGGCCCGGGGATCACCACTCGAGATCCCCATAGCAGGCATCCCTTGTGGGCTGATAGTTCGTGCCTGCGTGCCGTGAAAGTGGCGAACTCTGGTCCCGGTTTTTCTGGCCAGCCCCTTCCCACCCAGTCCGAGACACGGGAAAGGATGCGGTCCCGCCACGTGCGACGGGCCACATCCGATACCTGTACGGGGCGCTCCAGTAGATCCTCTAGGAGCGCGACGTGAAAAGCGGGAGCCGGATCAGGGTCGCAGGATGGGAGGGGAAGACGGCTGAGGGCGTCTGCATGATCCATCGCCTTCCCCGGGCGATGTACCAATTCGTAGGAGTAGCCTGACAAAAAATTGACCACCGCAGGACCCGTGGGGACAGCATGTGAGGGGTCTGCCTGTGGGGGGCAAGGAGACCCAGCAGCGGCTTGTGATCTGTGGCCACAGTGAACGACCGTCCATAGAGATAGTCGTGGAATTTCCTGACGCCGGCTATGATTGCTAGGGCCTCCTTGTCGATCTGGGCGTAGTTCCGTTCTGCCGACGACAGGGTCCTGGAGTAGTAGGCAACTGGTACCTCCTTTCCGTTGGGTAGCCGGTGTCCCAAGACCGCCCCAATGCCGTAGGGGGATGCATCGCAGGCCAGGATGACAGGGAGCCTCTCATCGAAATGCGCTAAGACCGCATTTGAAATTAATAAGTCTTTGACGGCCCGGAAGGCTGCATCATGCTTGGGACCCCAGGCCCAAGCCGCTCCCTTGTCCAGGAGACGATGCAGGGGTTCAGTGACTGCCGCCTTGTGTGGAAGGAAGGCGTGGTAGAAGTTCACAAGTCCCAAGAACGCCTGGAGTTCCGCCTTTGAGGATGGGCGGGGTGCACCTGTAATTGCAGCTACCTTCTCCTTTGTAGGGTGAACGCCATCTGCGGTGACTTGGAACCCCAAGAAGGTCACCGAGGAGACTCCCAGGGTGCACTTGTCTTTTCGAACCTTGAGACCCGCGTCCTGGAACCTTTGCAGCACCATCCGGAGGCGAGCTGCGAACGTGTCGGTGTCCGGGGCGGTGATGAGGACGTCGTCGAAGAACGGCTTCACTCCTGGAACATCTTTTAGGAGAGAATCCATTAGATTTTGAAAGATTCCGGGTGCTACGCTGACCACAAATTGGAGGCGTTTTACCTTGAACGCTCCCTTGTGAGTCACAATTGTTTGTGCCTCGGCCGTTGCTTCGTCTACGGGAAGCTGCTGATAGGCTTGGGCCAAGTCTAATTTTCCAAATATTTTGGCACCCGCGAGGGAGGCCAGAACATGGCTGACCACCGGTATCGGGTACGCGTGGTTCTGTAATGCCTTATTAATTGTACATTTGTAATCCGCGCAGATGCGGACTTCCCCGTTAGCTTTGAGGGGGTCACAATGGGAGTCTCCCACTTGGCATGGGAGACCGGCTCGAGCACCCCTTGTGCCACGAGTTTTTCCAACTCCGCCTCCACTTTGGGCTGGAAGGCGAGTGGTGGCCGGCGGACGGCCACGCAGATGGGCCGGACTGCCGGGTCCAGGTCGAAGGAAACCGGGGGTCCTTTGTAGCAGCCCAATGAGCCATCGAAAACGGCAGGAAATTCCTTGCAGATGGATGAGAAGTCCGTAGAGCCCATGCGGTGTATTCCAGTCCACTGCACTCCGAGCGGCTTGAACCAGGCGCGACCTAGGAGACTGGTTAGATTGCGCTCCACCACGAGAAGGTCCAGCAGGCCATTAAAGGCGTGGTACTGGACCCGGACCCTGGCTAGCCCCTTAATAGCCACTGGGTTTTTCTGGAAGTCCCGGAGGACCAACCCAGCCGGCAGCCGCAGCCAGCATGCCCCCTTCGGGCAGAGGCGGTGGAACGTAGCTGCGGACACAATTGAATATGCTGATCCTGAGTCCAGTTCCATGGAGCAAGGAACTCCCTCTATTCGGAGAGACACGGAAATTGCGCCCGGGATGGGCTGAGGCAAGTTCATTACCGTGGCCGTGGGAACGACACTACCCACTTCTTCGAAGTTCGCTGCTGGGGCACGGTGGCTGTTCCTCAGGTGGCAGGCCCGGGCAAGATGTCCTGCTTTCCCACAGGCGCGGCAGATGGCATCACGGAAGCGGCATGTCCGTCTGTCGTGGGGGTACCCGCAGCTGGCGCACGTTGGGGCCTGCCTGTTGAGGGAAGCAGAAGAGGGAACAGAGACAGATGCTGGGCGCCGGCCCTTGGGCCTGGGGATGCCGGGCTCACCCTTCTTCGAGCGTGGTTGCATCCGGTGGACGTCCTCTTCTTCGCTTGAGTCGGGTTCGGGAGGAGCCGCCTGGTGGACTTTGGTGGCTGCCTTGTCCTTTTGCGTTGTCTCGAAGGCTGCCGCAGTTTCGAGCATCTTCTCCAAGGTTGGCTCCGGCATTGCAATGAGGCACCGGCGGAGCTTGGCTTCCCAGACCCCTCCCATGAAGGCGGTCTCCACGTGGTCATCCATGTGGCGGAATTCGCAGCCCACGGCTAGTCGACGGAGTTCAGCCAGGAAAGTGGCGGCCGACTCCCCCGGCTGCTGCTGGTGCTGTATGAACTCCCAGCGCCTGGCCAGTTTTGATGGCTTCGGGGCGAAGTAATCGCCGAGGGTCTTGGTGAGCACGTCGTAAGACACCTCGGTGGGGTCTTGCGGGGCTAGTAGGTTCTGGGCCACCCGCATGACCTCCACCCCTCCGGAACTCAAGAGCCAGGCACTCTTCAGGTCCGCATCTGTGATTCCGCGGACCTTAAAGGCGCAACCCAGCGTCTTGAGCCAGGACTCCCACGTCTCGGGGCGAGACGTATCGAAAGGGGTAATTGGTCCCGGAGCGTTTGCCATATTTACCAGAGCAGGAGCGGCGGCGGCTGTTTGAGCGATGTCCTCGTGTCTTGCGGCGGTGCCGGGGAGTGCTGAGGCTTGGCGCTGGCTAGTGCCGGAGGATTGGGCTCAGAGCGGCTTGTGGCGAGGCGTTGGAGCGCTGGAGCTCAGAGATGCCTGCGGCCGGCGGGACGGAGCTCGCTGTGCTGCTGTGGTCTGCTGGAGAGTCGCTCACCGGGATCCCACCTTCGTCGCCACTGATAGGTATTGGAGTCGGGAGTCCATGGAATAGTGAAACAGCTAGATCTTTATTGCTGGTCCGGATGAAGCATACAACCCAGGGCTCGAAGCCCTCCTTTTATGCTGGTCAGGGACAATCCCCTGACCTCACCCAACTGGCCTGATAGGCTATTAGAAGTCTATTTACATTTCATAGGTTCCCTGGGAGAAACCTAGGTACAGGATTGGTGGCCGGTTTGAATCAACCTGGCCTTTGTTCTACCTGGCTGAAGCTCAGGTAGTTTCTTGGCCATGTGCTCTGGCCATGCTCTGGCCATGTGCTCTGGCCATGCGGTCACAATTAAGAGAGCACATGGCGACCGCATGGTCAATACATAACAAACGGGTTCATTGTAGAGTGTCCATGGTATGAACACATGAAGCTGCCTTATATTGAACCAGATACTTGGTCCATCAAAGTTAGTCTTGCCTACTCTATGGCAGTGGCTCTCCAGGGTCTCAGTTAGAGGTCTTTCACATTACCTGCTACCTGATCCTTTCAACTGGAGATCTCAGGGATTGAACCTGGGACCTTCTGCATGCCGAGCAGATGCTCTGCCACCGAGCCACAGCTCCTCCCCATGTCAAATCTGAAAGCCACGCATGAATTGTCAGTGTATGAGCACCGCCTAATGGCAAGCTGTCTCTGGCCGTTCCAAGGAGTTCTGTTCTCTTGTGAACCATTTACAACAGTTTCAAAGGGCAGCCCTTTGGCCGGGCTGGCCAGATGCTGCAGAGAAACCCCTGCCGCTGGTGAAAAGAGGTCTAATTTCTATGCGGCAAATTTAGATATCACACAGAAAAATTGAAACAGGAGGCTCTTGTCATTTCACAGATCTGTTCCCTCTGTACTGTCTGAGCCAGCCTGGCTCCCTTTCCCGGTTGTGTTCTGGCTGACACGATTGCTGGAGGCGGTTGCTCCATTATGTTCCACTTGGCACCTTCTACCAACTGAGATATAACAATTCATGTGGCCTGCTGGTGGGCAGGTTAGGAAGAATAAACATGAATACACACCCCTTCCCCCAAGAAGTCTGTTTTCCATTCTGTCAAAGATGATCTTTCTGAAGACCACACCATCGTCAAGGCAAAACTGGAGAGGCCTCTTCTGAGATTAGCAGTGTATCTCTCCCAAGATGAGGTCACCATGTAGCAAGGAAAGAAGTGGGCAAAATGAAGAAGCCCAGAAGAAACTACAGAACGGAGTGGGAGCTGGAAAGGAAAGGCAGGAACATGGAGGAATAAGAAGATGAGAAGGAGACTGAACGAAGGGCAGTAGTAGTCTCCAGGAACTGTTAGGGTAATCTGGCTAATTAGACTGGAATCTGGCCAAGTGTTGTATCCAGGAGACAAGGGACCCGGAGACAGCACACATACGAAGATGGATCGTGTGGTTCCCCGCACAAAACTACAGCAACAAGTGAACTAACTTCCTTCTAGAATTTCCATATAGTTGGCTTTAAGTTCTGGAGTCAACTGGGCTGTAGTTGACCAGAGCAGACTGAAAAATTTGCCTGGATCACGGAACAGTGTTATCACAAACACCTATGGAAGAAAGATTAATCTCTGGGGACTGTAGCTGACCAGCCCAAAGACCTCTTACTGCCTGCCGGCTAGTTTTTATGATTCCTCATATGATCAAAGAAGGTTCTGGGTTAATAGCATATAGTTCCAGATGGCTCTCCAAGCTAGAACTCAACCTCATTTCCTGAGATCCAAGGATCTAGCCTGATTACGATCCTTTGCATTTACTTATCAACATGTTGATTGTCGTCAGTATTTACCCACTTAAAAGAAATCCAGATCATGCAAAGCGACATGCGATGCATGTTGCCACTGGAGCTCACAAGATGGAAAAGTAGACCAAAGTGGCACCACCACAGTGATACATCACTCCTTGTGTTGCCATGTGCCATGACAATGATATTGGGGAGGGGAGCTCAATGAGAATGTGATGCCAGAGGGTCTGCTCTTTGAAGCTGCTGATTCTTCCAGAGGGAACTGACATCTATTGTGTGGAGTTCAGTTGTAATTCCAGGAGAACTCCAGGCTCCACCTGGCGGTTGGCAACCCCAATGGAGGATAGGTCCATCAGTGGCTCCTAGCCACAGTGAGTAATGGGAGCATCCATTTCCAGAGGCAACGAACCTCTGAGAAGCAGTGGTAGGAGGCAACAGCAGAGGAGGGCCTTGGTTTCTATGCCCTGCGTTTTAGCCCTCCATGGCATCTGGTTGGCCACTGTGTGACACAGGAAACTGAACTAGATGGACCACTGGTCTGATCCAGCAGGGGTCTCCTTATGATCTTAAGTCAAGGGGCTTAGAGTGGAGTGACTCTGAACAGGACTGCATGTTTAGACTGCAATAGGATTCCATGGTTAGACTTCACCATAAATGTATGCAAATGTGAAGATAGCGTCAACTCAAGACCATCCATTAGGTTCTTTCACTGCCTCTAGTACAATTCCATCCATCCCACCAGTGGGAAACTCTCCCACCACCCTGTATTTAATGTGCGTGCAACATCCCGCATCAAAACAGAGCCTGGCTGTATGTCTCATTTAAGGAAATGAAATGCGCTGCTGTGAACTGCTCCCATTTAACATTGCACCGTATAATGGTTTGGGGGGCATCTGCTAATTTGAAAGTGGCATTTATTCTCTTTCATCAGCCTCAGCATCTCTGCCAAATCCTTATTGGTGTCATGGGTCTTTCAGCTTTTAAGACTCCTACTCATTTCTCTCTCTCTCTCTCTCTTTGATAACATGACAAAAATCTAAGCTACAGTTGGTGGAAAAGGAAAGAAAAGCAAGTTAAAATGGAAAAGAGAAAGAGAAGGAAAAGACAACAACCCCCCCCCCCCCAATCTAGAAGTTAACAGAGAGTACATGTATTTATTCAAAGGTTTATAACTGGGTTCCTCCCACCCCTTCAAAAACAGTTAAAACCAACTTATAAAACATCCCATGCCACTGAAATTGGCACAGGAAAAAAAATCATTAAAACCAGGACACACATTTATTTGGTGCATTTTTAGCTTGCAGTGTTGCATTACATGTTTGTGGTGGGCACTGCCACCGTATGTTCATAAAGAAGAAGAAGAGTTGGGATTTATACCCCACCCGTCACTTGGAGTCTCAGAGCGGCTTACAATCTCTTCCTTTCCTCTCCCCACAACAGACACCCTGTGAGGTAGGTAGACGGCTGAGAGAGATCTGAGAGAACTACGCTTGAGAGAACAGCTCTGAGAGAACTGTGGCTTCCCAAGGTCACACCAGCAGCTGCATGTGGAGGAGTGGGGAATCAAATCCAGTTCTCCCAGATTAGAGTCCACGCTCCTAACCACTACACCAAACTGGCTAGGAGATGCTAGGAGAATGAAGGTTCACATCAGAGGATGGGCGACCTGCATGCCAATTTGAGCCATGGAACTTCTGCGATCAGAAATTTGTGAATGTCTCTGCAACTTTGCTTAAGTCACGATCAAACATCTTGCCCAGCCTTTTTTACTGGGCAGATGGAGAAGGAGCCATTCTGAATGGTCAACTTGCCATCTGCCTCTCATGAATATTAATCATGGAATTGGGCACAGCTGTCATTCCTTGGTGTGGGGTGACTCAGGATTCCAACCTTAAATGGCAGTGTGGATCTCTAGAAGGCGTGAGCGCAGAAAATGGCGGTGAGTGGTGGGAGGCAGCCGACCACTCGGAGTCCTTGAGCTTGTCACTCAGAGGCTGTAAATTATTAATGATCCACCTGTCTTTCTGCACTACAAAGTCAACTCTTGACCTAAGCAGAGGGCCTGGGGAGCCTGTCCGGGGAGCTCTTGCAGTGACTGGCCGTGTTGGGATGAAAGCTAAGTGTTATTCTGAAATTGGTGTGTTGTGTAAAGCGAGGAAGCCCCCTCGAAAACTTTGGTTTGCGTAGAAATGGGAGATGCTGGGCTGGATTAAACATCGTTGCATGTAAACTGTAACAGTGGGACACTGAGCAAAGCCCTCTGTTTCGGACAAAAGAGCTGCTGCAAAGACAAAAAGTTCTCTTGCCTGGAAGTGGGAGAGGCCAGGCTGGATTAAATGTTATTGCACATAAGATATAATACTTGAGCATTTAGCAAAGGCCTCAACTGTAGTTCATTTTATATTATGCTTACCATACTTCTCACACCTAAGAGAATTGACTGGGGTGGTGGGGGAGAGAATACTACAATATGAAAGGGACACAGAGACAGGGTTCAAAATCAGGGGTATACTGTTTGTATTTAAACAAACAAACTTATAAACAGCTAGTGAGTGCCACATTCTGGTATTATTAACCATCAGCCTCCAAGATGTGACTGTATGTATGCATGTATGGATGGATGTATGGATGTATGTATGTATGTATGTTTAAGATATGATGAGCCAGTTTGGTGTAGTGGTTAGGAGCAGCAGGCTCTAATCTGGAGAACCAAATTTGATCCCCTGCTCCCCCACATGCAGCCAGCTGGGTGACCTTGGGTCAGTCACAGCTCTCTCTCAGAGCTGTTCTCTCAAGAGCAATTCTCTCAGAGCTCTTTCAGTCCCACCTACTTCACAGGTGTTGTGGGGAGAGGAAGGGAAGGAGATCCTAAACTGCTCTGAGACGCTGAGTGAAGGGTGGGGTATAAATCCAACTCATCATCATCATCATCATCTTCCTCCTCCTCCTCTTCCTCATATTTGTCTAGAGTTTCCAATTCTGGGCTTCCAAAAATTTGGGGGTGGAGCCCTGGAATGGCAGAGTTTGGGGAGGGACCTCAGCTGGATGCAAGGGCACAGATTCCACTCTCCAAAGCAGCTATCCCCTCCAGGGGAACTGATCTCTATAGTCTGGAGATCAGTTGTAATTCCGGGAGCTATCCAGGCTCCACCTGGAGGTTGGCAACCCTATAATCTCATCTTTCTCCATATTTATGTCCTGCCTTTCGGCCCAAAATTTATATTCCACTCGAGTTGCCAATTCCGGGTTGTGAACTTCCTGGGGATTTGGAAGTGGAGCTGGGGGTGGAGCCTGCAAAGGGCAGGGTTTGTGGAGGAGAAAGACCTGAGCGGAGTGTAATGTCAGAGAATTCACTCTCCAGAGCAGCCATTTACTCCAGGGGAACTGATTACTGTCATTCCATGGGATCTCCAGACCCCACTTACAGGCCGGCAACCCTATATTCTGCTTTTCTTTATTGACAGCATCCCTTTTTTTAATGCTCCATCAGGGCCACCAAGGCGGCACTAGAAAAAATATGACTGACAAAGGAGGTGGAGCCACCCACAAAATGTCAGGGAGTGAAGTCATGCACAACTAATAGTAACTCTTGGACATTTCAGGCAGAACCTGTGTTTAACATGAGGACTTTGAAAATGAATATATTGTTTAAAATACTTTTTCTTGCACATAAACAGCAGTGGAGATCCTTGAGTTGTGGTGGCCGCTGCTGGTGAAGCAGCTTTCTAAAATTCTGTACTGCCAATGAGATCTCCAATAGCCAATCAGAAGCCCTGCTGGGCAAAAGCTCCACTTAGCCCCTCCCTCCCTCCCTCTTTTCTTTCTTTCTTTCTTTCTTTCTTTCTTTCTTTCTTTCTTTCTTTCTTTCTTTCTTTCTTTCTTTCTTTCTTTCCTTCCTTCCTTCCTTCCTTCCTTCCTTCCTTCCTTCCTTCCTTCCTTCCTTCCTTCTTTCTTTCTTTCCTTCTTTCTTTCCTTCTTTCCTTCTTTCTTTCTTTCTTTCCCCTGCTCTAGAGAGTGCCTCTATGAGAGTTCCAGGGCAGTTAAGTCATCACAAGGTATCTTCTGTTTCTCATTTCATTTCTTTGGCATGATGAACATGTAAAGGTCCTTTAGTCTGCATCACAACTTTGATCCAGCTCACTCAGTATTGCTGACTTCAACAAGTGGACAACTCTCCGGGACTTCAGGCAGAGGCAGGAAGCTGGGGTCAGCAATGACACTGGTGTAAATAATTCCCAAACAAGCTAGGTGGGTGGACTGGAGTGAACAAATAATGGAGAGGCAGTGGGCTGTGATGTAATCAGCCATCCACTCATTACAAGGGCTGGAGCGCCTTTCCCACAGCCAGATCCCTTCTTTGTTGGGAGTGCAGCCACCTGCCTTTTGGCTGGGAAATTACGATGAGAAATTATAGGTATTTTCAATTTACCCTAATCTCATTTTAAAATGTGCAATCCCAATGACAATAAAGACAGGCAGGGCTTGGAATACAAATAAGACACGGGGGCCGTAACAGCCCCTGAGATATATAGCTTACTCCTAATTCATTTGTAGGCTTCCTGATGCTTCCTCATTGTTAGACAACAACAGCTAATCACCTTCCTTTGTTAAGTATGAATCACACTTCTCCTTAGTAGCTTCCCCATTGTTTGATGGTTTAGTAGAGGTGCTTAGGATTTTCAGAAGGATTCTCTTTGGATATTAAAAGCGAACAGGCTCTGCTTTGCTCTTAAAAGCGTCCCCCCCACCCCACTTCCCAAAATAGATTAGCAATAAGAATGAATGAAAGTCTTTGATCTTCCCTTTGCAAGTGGAATTGTGCTTTCTAATGATCTGGTAGCGGGCATGCCCAAGCTTTCCCCACCAGAAATAGAGCGCAATTTGCATAAATGATCATTCAACGTAATGTAATTCTGCTCAGTTACAATTGATAATTCCTGCCTGGCTGTTTGTAATGCATTTGAATGATTGCGTCTGCTTGCTCGGCTTCTTAGCCTCTTCCCCACGTGGAGAGTGCCTGTTGTGGTTGGCCGACTGTTATCGGACCCGAGGCAACGTGTCCCAGACTTCCAAGAGCCAAGGCAGGCTGTTTCACTCTGAATTAAAATTAGAAGTCTTCGTCATTCCTCTACCTGCAAAGGCTTTGACTTCTGGAAGGTGAAAGTGCAAAAGCCCCCTGCTTTCAGAAGAGCCTCAATGCCATGCTTGTGAGTTAATCATTCTTGTGCGTGCCTCCTGATTGGAAGGAGGTGAGCTCAGAGCAGTAAGCCATACAGAGGCACAATGGAGTGCAGGTAATTATCTACCTGGACAAAGTCTGGGAATGACAGAGCACAAACCCATGCAGAGACATAGTGGGAAGCCTCCTTGATGTGTGGACTCAGAGGAATTAGGTTTTTTTTAAAAAAACAAGTCACTTATTTGGGGGCATAAACCTTCCCCGTTCCCTAGACATCTTCTTTCATTCTTTTCACAGCCCCTTCAAGCCCCCACCATTTACCATCATGTTTAATTTAATTTAATTTAATTAATTAGGCCGCAGTGGCTCAGTGGTTAAGATGCTGAACTGCAGACCGGAAGATTGGTATTCGGCAGTTCGAGACCCAAGTGCCACGTGATGGAGTGAGCTCCCGTCTCTGGCCCCAGCTCCTGCCAACCTAGCAGTTCAAAAAGAAGAAATTGCAAGTAGATAAATAGGTACCACTTTGATGGGAAGGTAACAGTGTTCCATGCACCTTGGCGTCTAGTCACGCTGTCCACATGACCATGGAAATGTCTTCGAACATGCGCTGGCACTTCAGCTTGGAAACAGAGATGAGCACCGCCCCCTAGAGTCATATTTGACTGGCTTTGAGCAAGGGAAACCTTTACCTTTAATTAAATATATGTCACATTGCTGCTGTAAGCAATCAGTGCATTTTTTTACACCTAGCAGGCCAGCCAAGTATCCTTCCTTCTCCCTCCCAGCAGCTCTGCATTTCCCCCTATCTTCTTTTGCATCTGCTCTGTTGTCCTGGGTTGTATGCATATCACTCTCCATTCTGCACAAGCAAGGCAATCTCCTTCGGTCCCTTATCTGCCTTGCCGCTTCTCTCAGTTCCGACCAGAGGCCCTGCTATTCCCCACGCCTAACAAAATGTCCATCGAGATTAGAGCTGAAGCTGAAAGGAGCATGGCGGGCCTCTCAGCGACTGTGACTGATCAGCAAATCCTTCTGAAGACACCAAGGGCACAATTTTTCCTTGCATGCAAAAGCACCGACAGTCCAATCTCCACAATTAAAACTCCCCAATAACAAACAACTGGTATTTTCTTGCAATGTTGGGGTCCCCCCTTACTGAAGCCCTCTTCCTACCCTCAGCTCCCCTTCACGCCTCCGACTCAACAACAATTCTTTACCACCCCCCACTGCCTCTCTTGCTTCTTGAAAATAAGCAAAAGACTTGCTAAGAAGTGTTAGCATAGCAGGGGGAAAGCTGTGAATGCTGGCAGAGGAGTCTGGAGAAGAAGTAACCTCGCTCTGTTCCTTTCTGGCAGGCAGGATGTGAATTTCCATACAGCCAGTGGGCTCTGGCAGTATAAATAGTTTATGGCATATCAAACTATTAAACATGATTTTAATCCCACTTGTGATGTTCGGCACATAACTCACAGGAGGCCTGCTTTGATGTGGCTGGTGGAACGGAAATCACTTTGAACAGATGTTCCAGCTGGAGATGCTTTAGTGTCTCTGTTACAAACCTTGGGTCTGTGGGCTGCTTTTGTGCATGCATGTGTGCATGCCGTGCAGTGGGGAGAGGAATGGGATAGAGAGCTGTATGACCAGGATCTCTACCATTTAACTGAAGGTCTGGGGTGATGCTCAGTGCCCCGTTCTCGAGGCCCCAATTATGCATTTAATCTTGGAGCATTGTTCTTTCCATAGAAATTCACCTATCACATTTATGTATTTACTTCTGTAGCCGCCGGGTCTCATTCCGGATTCAGCTGTCTGGCTTGCACAGCCAACAGAGGTGGACTTAGCCAGCTTGGGCGGGGGTGGCCCTCCATCGCTTGCAGACAGGTACCATGAATGTGGAGCAGAGCTGCAGCAACAAAGCTTTATTTGGAGACTTAGCAGGCAACAGGGCTCAAAGAATCATAGAATCACAGCGTTGGAGGGGTCCATATAGGTTATCTAGTCGAACCTCCTGCTCAATGCAGAATTAGCCTAGAGCATCCCTGAGAAGTGTTTGTCCAGCCACTACTTAAAGACTGCCAGTGAGAGGGAGCTCACCACCACTTTAGGTGGCTGATTCCACTGTTGCACAACTCTTACTGTAAAAATGTTTTTCCTAATATCCAGCTGGTACCTTCCTGCCTTTAATGTAAACCCAGTATTGCCAGGCCTATCCTCTGCTGCCAACAGGAACAGCTTCCTGCCCTCCTCCCTGCCCTCCCTGCCAAATTGCCCTACTTTATTAATAAGAGTGGGGAATTATGAATATTAAATGGCAATAGGCATAAAATATGGGATCATAACCTGTGTATATGGGAATCAGAATTCCCAGAGCCCATGAATAGATGCAGAGACTGTGTTGCTAAAGTAATAATATCTTTGCTAAATGTTCTTCAAGCATACAAACAATAATCAGACATTCAACACATACAGCACAGAGCTAGGAATACAGAGTTGAAAAGGCAGTTACAGCACTTCCTTGACCCAACCGCCTTAGGTCCCTCACTTGTCCTGTGTCAATGTTAATCCCTCACTCTCATCTGTGTGTTCCTTGCATGTCTTCTCTGCCATCCAGCCCCTCCATGCGGCCATCCTTAAATCTTCCCCTAGATCACTGTACGTGGGTATCTTGGGAAGGGCCCTAGATTGCACCACTCTCTTTGACCTCTCTAGCTTAGGACACACCCTCCCCAGACATATTGGCTCCAGCCCCTATCAACCACCCTCCCCCACAATCAGTGCTCTTCCAGCCATACCCAAGCCACAGGCTTACTTCCTCCAGCTGGGTTTCCTTATGCATCCCTTAAAGTGACACCCGTGCCCTGTAGGACTTGACATAATTCCAAAGGGCCTGTGAGTCAGAGATGTTCTGCCAGGCCTATGGCTGAGGACAGCAAAGTTTTTCACCTTGCCTAGGCTCTTCCTGCTCCTCTCCGGTTGCCCTTAGTTATGGGGCAAGGACAGGAATTGGTTTTAAGTGCCATCTTGTAATAGCTATTGGAAATTTGTGTGAATTTAACTGTTTATTGAATGACTGTGATCTACTGAAATGTCATTCACCACCCTGAGCCCCCATGCGGGGGAGTGCAGTTTATAAATTAAATTAATAAATAATGATAAACAAAGGCGCTTCACCCCTTTCCAGCTCTCTAACACCACAAGTTCCTTACTTAGATATTTATATCCCACTTTCTCCCCAATTAGAACCCAAAGCTGCTAACAATATCACCCCCCCACCTTCATATTATCGGTACAACAGCAACTCCATGAGGTAGCTAAGGCTGAGAGTGCATGTCTTACCCAAGGTCATCCAGCAAGCTTCCATAGCAGAGCACAGATTCAAACCTGGGCCTCTGCCCTGACCTGGATAGCCCAGGCAAGCCCGATCTCATCAGATCTTGGAAGCTAAGAAGGGTTGACTCTGGCAAGGACTTGGATGGGAGACCTCCTTGGAATACCAGTAGTCAGGAGGCGGAGGCAGGCTTTATTCAGCCATCTCCCTAAATATCCTCCAGGCCCCTGGTACGGGGTCAGTCACCAGAGGTCGCCATGACTTCCAGGTTCCCACACATTCACATGCGCACATATGAAAAATACAAAAAAAAATAACAACACCTGGGCCTCTGAGATCCTAGTCTGGCACTCCACCCACGACACTCTGCTGGCTCTTTTAACCCCCCCCCCCCAGGTAAGTGAGATGCAGAAAAGGGGGCATCCTTCCTTGTTGAATGTAGCTATTTCTGATGAGCTGTTCAGATAAGTGTCTTTCCCCGAACAAATCATTTATTGGGCTGCTGGGTCACAGAAGAACTAATTTCTTGTGCTAATTACTCTTAAATCCTAGGACTTGCCATTGGAGCCAATGGGCCAGAATATGCACGTCACAGTTTCCCGTAACCCCTAAATGATGTTTGACCAATTCCCTTTAGAGTCAGTCAAGTGGACCATCCTCAGCCAAGATACGTAAGAATCAGAAGCTCCCATTGTTCTGACATCATGGCAGAAGCTTCTCCTTTCATGCTTGAGACAGGTGCCTGACTGATCAGGAGTGTGGCACCTGGTGCTGTTCTGCTTAAGTAAAAACCAACATACTAGGTGCCTCCTTCCCATCCAGTGATGCTGCTCCCATTTCAAAAAGGAAAAAGATGAGATAGAAACCTCTCTGGGACATCCTTCCATTTCCCAATAGGAATAGTTGTGCTAGAGCAGAAGTGGAATATGACTTATTTTGGGCCTAAGCAGCACTTCTTCCTAACCAGACCCACTCAAGCCAAAAATAGCATGTGAAGCCTGGCTGGGTTCTTATTCAGCTCCAGGGGCATCCTCTTTAACCCAAAGGCCAGGTCAGAGAAGTACGATTCATGGCTATTAGAAGTGGGAGTTGGATAGTGTTATGGTCAAGGTTAGAGCTGGTCTTGCCGGCTGTCTTAACTCTCCCAAACATGTCCGTTCCCAAGGTGCAGGAGACCCCAAAGTGGGTAACAAAGCCTCTGTAAGTGGATCATGGGTTAGCCCTCCCTAATGGCTGCCCCTACCCTTTCCATTGCTCTTTTTGTATTTTGGAAACCAGGATCTGACCCTGGAGACAGTTATCTTCCACGGCATACATTAGCTGCTATTTTTTCTTCTTCACTGCATATACATGTTGATCAACTAAAACGTGTCCTGATGGTTACTAGAATGAGTTTCTCAGAATCTTAAAGGGGATTAGAGGGAGTAATGGAGAAGGAGAGGGTGGTCAAAGGCTGGGATGTGATCTCTTTATGCAGAGGTTGTGTATGCTGGAATGCCACTTGCTTGGGGTTCACAGTGGGGGCAACTGTGCCCGTCGTGTGAAGCTTGTTAATTTCTCACCTGACCTGGATAGCCCAGGCTAGCCCAGTCTTGTCAGATCTTGGAAGCTAAGCAGTGTCAGACTTGGCTACCGTTTGGATGGGAGATCTCCAAGGAATACCAAGTGCATGATGCAGAGGCAGGCAATGGCAAACAACCTCTGAAACATCTCTTGCCTTAAAAAACAAGTCTAGCTCCCCACCAGTTTGCCCCACCAGTTTAGCATAATGCTAAAAGAGCTAGAACTTCTGGCTGCCATACAATCTTAGGATCTCCTGGCTATACTACACACACTGCCATACGATAATTGTTATTATTAATTATGTTACTTTCTGAAAACCATCTGGCTAACCAGAAAATGGAATGCTGAACTAGATGGCTTCCAAGGTCATCGTTTGCCTAGGGCACCAAAAAAAGTAGACCAGCTTTGGATGGGTCACCATACCAAGTCAATTCGGGCTTGTGGGTCATCATACCAAAAAGGTTGGGAACTGCTGCCATAGAGAGAACAAGGAAAAGGCCATTCTGTCCCTGCCCCTGGTGCTGAAGGAAACCCCCAAAGGTCCTATCGAGGAGTGCTCTTCTTTCTTGCTTGGATGTTCCATTTCCACTGCCGGCTAATGAATCTGTCCTGTTATTTTATCCTTTCTCTGTTAGCCACCCACTCCTGCTAAACTGATAACCCTATTAGAGGCCATTAAAAACAAAATTCTTTTAATAGCTGGATGGGATATGACTATTATTATTTCTTTCGCAGCATGGTCTACTTAATGGTTTGGAGTAGAAATTGGCCTTTATTGAATCTGTCCCTTTTGAACTGGATCTGTCTGCCTTTGGGCATTCTGCTCACGTCGCTGGCCTTCTACGGTACAGCACGCCATAACGATGCCTCAAGTTCTGCTGTTGTTGTTTTCTCCCCGAGTCTGAAGCCACTGTAACTGTTTTGCTGGCTGGGAAATAACCCGCGCCATTATCTCATTTCATCTCGCCAGTTGTGTCAGGACATGCAAAGGAACAACCTGAGAGCCTGTTAATCTTCCGGTAGAATAGTTGGAGAGGGTTTTTTTTTTAAAGTGGCGAATTTTCTGCCGCACTCGGATTTGCTCAGTTGGTTTTTAGCTGGAATCAGGAAAGCAGCTGGCATGCTAACGCTGAATGCCCCGCAATTGCAAATTGTTGGTAAATACAGATGCAGGAATTTGAGGATGCAGCTGAAGAACGGCTACTGGGGGTGGGGGAAGTTGGGGGGTGTTTGAGACCGTTGACAGCAGCAAATACCATGAAGATGGAAAGAATGTAGACGCAGCTTGCTGAATTCTTTGGGCTGCCCATTTTAAAAAGAAAAAGAAAAAAAAGGAAGGCTTTACTGAATGAACCAGTAAACTTTGCACAGATGTAACTTTTACTGGGGCCAGTTTAGACTAATTGGAATTTTAAATGCCTTCAGCGCTCTGTGAAACCAAAGGAAGCTAGCAAAGGCATAGACGAAAAGCTATGGGTGCTTTTGGACATCCTGTTTGCCAGGAGGAATATCTGTGCATTCAGAATGGTGAAAAGCCCCGTAGCACCTCTAAGACTAACAAACTTGATTGTAGCATAAGTGTCTGATGAAGAGAGCTGTGTTTCTCGAAAGCTTGTGCTATGATCGATTTTGTTAGTCTTAGAGATGCTACTGGGCTTTTTACTGTTATGCAGCAACAGACTAACACGGTTAACTTCTCTGGATCTATGTGTATTCAGAGCCATTGTAAAGAAGACTTGCTGTTAACATGGCAATCACCGGCGAGGATGTCTCTTTTTAAATCTAGGGTCAGACTGAACAATCACAACCTATCAATTTGAATGGCGGGGTTTTAATCCCCTCTGGGTTGAAGGCTGAAGGAAGACTGATGAAGACCACAGGCTAGTGATACTTTGGCTCAGCTCTCTATGCCTGGGCACAGGTACGTTCCACTCACTTCTCATTCCCAGGTCAGAATTTCAGTGTTCCTGACTTTTCAAGGACCTTCTGGCAGCATTCCAGGAAGAAGACAGAAATGGAGCCAAAGCAAAGGACAAGATGAGTGAGCTCAGGATCAGGGATGGGAGCAAGAGAGGTCTGGAGATTATGTTACAGTAATGGGAAAGGGTTGCCAAGCAGTGTGCTGTGCACTGAAGACTTGCGTCTGATTCACACGTGCCGGAGGATGTAGTGGGAAAAGTACAAGTGCATGTAAATGTATTGTATTAAGCCATTGGCCATTGGCCAAAAGACACCATAGCAATAATAAAAATTACCACCATTAGAATGAGATTAAAATGGACTATAAATTGTGATAATAAAAAGGCTAAAACAGATTTAATCAGGTAACCAGCCCCTTAGATCTAATTTTGGATGCGGCTAAAGCAAACAAGGAACCTCTATAAGATACATATGCATCAGTATCTGAAAGCAGGGATGTAGTTTTCTCAGTTTCTGTATACGTTTGCATAGCCAATAGGATTCCTGCTAAAAAGTTCTCTCTTGGGATATGATATAACGGACAGTAAAGCCTGTAGTGAGAAAGGTCCTCCCCCACTGACAGGCCACATGTGCAGAGACAGTCCTCTTCTGGAGTATGGGAATCGCAGCCAGCCAAAAGGGCTGTTTGCAGAGACTGAAATCGTAGGGCTGTAAAAGGAACTCTGAGGTAAGACTCAGAGATGTTGGCTACGTAGCTCGACTTGCAATGGTCCAATTTACAGAATTTATACGAGGGAGCCACTTCGGATTTCAGAATTAGAGCACGATCAATCAATACATCAGCGTCATCTATCCAGTTCCTAAGTTGCGTGTTCTCAGCTGATGCCCTAAGGAGGTCATCTGGGATGGTCTATCTTTGGATGATGGTATTGATAAAGTTAGAGTGGGTAGGGTCTTTGTCAAAGTGTGTGTTGTCTGACTGATGGCTTATGGAGCTGGAGCTCTTTGGTATGTTCTTTTCCCAATATTTTATAACCATCAAACGTGCCCGGGCCTTAAGAGAGGGAAGTCCCAATTCAGCCCTCATCAAAGAAGTGGGAGTGCCTCTGGGCAAGGCTAAAATTCACCTTATAAATTGATTTTGGATGACGTTCAAGTTAACCAAAATATCCTCCTTCCAGCCCCGAACTTCAACTCCATATAAATGACGAGGGACGACCCTGGTGTTAAATAATTTCACTGCCGGATCAATCAGGCGTCCACCCTTTGTATGGGAAAAAATGTAAAATTGACCCTAGCATTCTTAAAGCTGAGGGCTAGTGGGAAAAGTGGCAGAGTGACTGCACCGCTTCAGACTGGAGGGGGACGATTATGGGGGTTCACATTTGGTAATGTTAAAAACACCATGTAAGTTGAAAACCAGCTCTGCAAGTCAAGAGAGGCGTTCCCCCTGCCATGTTCGTTTTCTGTTTGCATTGAGGGTTTTTCTTCTTTGTACAAAGCTTGAACCTATCATGAGCAACCCAAAATGGCCCTGTCCATTGTTGTGGCGGAAAGTGCTGTCAACATGCAGCTTGACTTATGATGACCTGTAGGGTTTTCAAGGCAAGGCAAGGTTCGCAGGTGGTTTGCCATTGCCTGCCTCTGTGTAGCAACCTTGGACTTCCTTGGTGGTCTCTCACCCAAGTACTAACCAGGGCCGACCCTCCTTAGCTTCTGAGATCTGGCGAGATAGCCTGGGCCATCCAGATCAGGGCAGTTCATTGTCCTTCCAAATTCTACCATCTCATTCTCCAACCATCTCATTCTCCAGAGTTTGAGTGGTCACAGCACCACCCACTGGTCATTCTGCCCACCACATTCCTTATAGGTAGAGACTTAAATGAATGTTCTTCGAGAGAAGAGTCTACAATGATGGGGGAGTGGACTGCCATTCATCACCAATGCCAACTTCTCAACTACTCCCCACTGCTCCCTTTATCCGAGTTCCAATGACACCTCAGCTAAGACAATACCACCGCTGGGTGCTGCTGGGGATGCATGGTGGTTGTGCTGTACATGTATTAGCAAATACAAATGGTGGTGTCTTTGGGGCATAACAAGGGAAACATGGCTACGTCTCCCCCTTTCTTTGCACCTTCTCACCCACAAATCCACATCCATGAAATTTCCCGTATTGATTATGCCCATGCCGATGATCTTGTCCTGGGCCAGTTGCTTACCAGTCATGCTAAAATATATTGCATCTCTTTGAACAGTTGGCATGTGACATCTTGTCAGCAATTTAAGCTCCAAACAGCTAAATTACATTCTTAACCCCTCTCCGTGCATTTTGCTCACTTCAATCACGACGGACAACCGAGCCATCAAGATTCGTAAACTCAGCATCACAGAGCCACCTTTGCCCTTTGCTTCTCTCTCTAGACCATCACTTTCAGGCTCTTTCGGAATCTTGTCAACTCATCTGGCAATAACCTGTAGTCATTCAGAGAGCTAAGTCGTTTGCCCAGGACTGCCTTGCATTTCGATGACTGCCGCAGACACTCTCCTGTTGCCTGGACGGCTGACCAGTGGATGATTGCCTCAGTGAGAATAAAGCCAGTCAAAATGCTGCTGCTAGAATAATTTCCGTAGGTTCTCTTCGTGGCTTCAGCATCTTCTCCACTAAAACAAACATAAACCTTTCTCAAGGCCATATTTGCAGACTTTCGGGTGACTGCAGAAGTCAGGCGTTGACATTCCCTTCCGTGCAAGGGTGGATGGCTACAAAATATTAGGACATGCATTTATGCAAAGGTTACAGAGATACAGAAATTGCAAAATATTTGCAGTACTGCCAGTGCAATCGTAAGCAGAGTTAAATGCTTCTAAGCCTGTTGTCTTCGGAGGCCTTTGAATTGTACAACTACACTTAGGATTTCACTGTTAATCATTTACCGCAGCAAACATCTTATGTTGACAGATATTGGTATTCATGCTCCAAGAAGCACCCTCTGCTTATACCAGACAAGACGGATTTTTATGAATGCATTTGGGGAATTCTTCATGTCGTTCCATGAATGATTGGTGGTTAGTTGCTCCCTGCTTCATCATACTACGTAGCGTAGTAGTATGAATGGTTACCATTCACATCTAGAGGCAGTTTACGTAAACATACATTTTTCTAAACAATTACCCGTTTGCAGCTTCTCATGATCATTCTTGGCCCTTGGGGAGTGAATCAGAAAGCACATCATCAGAACTGCACAGATATTGGTTGAAAAAATTGGGCCACTAACAGTGTGATCCTAAACAAAGTTACACCCTCCGAAGTCCAATGAAGTCAAAGGTGTAGAAGGGTATAACTCTTCATAGGGTCGATTGCAAACAACATACTGTGACATATCGGACTCAAACACCATGCTGCTCTTCCAGGTCGGTCTTCAAGGAGCATCCAAAGATTGGACCTGAAAGCCTAGGTCTTAGGGGGGCTTTACAGGAGCTAGTCTCAGAGCCGTGACAGGATCCAAGAGGAGGTAGACAAGCACAAGGTCCAGGCAGATGTAAGATGGGACCGTATCCCTGAGCAACAGATCTAAAGAGCAGGAAGATGGCAAACAGACTTGATCACAAACGGGATGTACAAGAAGGACACAGTGAGCCCAGTCAAACAGAGGTAGCTGTGCAAGAACAGATGGAAGGAAAGGAAGATAGATTCAAGCTTTCAGAGGTCCCAGAGGGTCTATCAAACATCTTTGATACAGAGCTGTTGTACAGCATTCCAGCAGCCTCTTGCTGCTCCCCCCTCCTTCAAGGGCTGCTGGTATGCTTTAACACATGAAACCTGAACAACTCCGTTACAGTATAGCTATAGTGCAATCTTGGCTGTGAGCTGCAGGGCAAGTGCGAAAGGGGTTCTTGGCCTTTGGATCTTAGCCTGAGGGTCATAGCCTAAAGCTGGAGAAAAATCTGCTTGCAGACAGAGAGAGGGAGGGAGAGACAGACAGAGAGCCTCCTCTTCTTTTGTCCGCTTGTGTTATATTTTTCTATTTTCTTTTTGTAGTGTAAGCTGCTGTGGGTCCCCGTGGGGAAGAAAAACAGGAGATCAATGAATAAGTAAATAAATAAATACAAATTTTGCTAAAGGTTCTGAGACGTCTCTATAAGAGGTCTAGCCCATCTCAGAATCTACAATTCCCAGGGTACCCTGAGGTGAGAGTAGATCTGCTGAACCAAGATAAATTTGTATGGTAATCTCAGCCGCACCTCATTCCGAAAACAACACGTGGCTCCGAGGAACGAGTCTGGACATAAATGGACATCTAGGATGAAACCGGAAAGAGAGTGAAGCAACTCACGTTGAATGTCAATGGTGACGGAGGTCTCCTTCCCGCTGGGGATGGCCTTGTTGGTGGCCCTGCAGACGATCGTCTGGCCGTTCTCAATGTCAGACGGGGAGACAAACAGTGTGCTCATGATGCTCTCTCTCTTGCCATCACGGAGTATCGTCTGTAGGGTTAAAGTAACAAAGCAACTAATTACAACTTTCAGTGAGAGATGGTGGCTGCCATTGTTGAGCATGTGTTGGACTTGGATTTCTAAAACCAGGGTTCAAATCTTCACTCAACCGTCGAGCTCCTTAGTTGACTTTGGGTCGGGTATTATTCCTCAGACTAACCTACCTTAGGAGGTCACTGTGAAAGTTCAAGGGGTTATCTACAATCTATGTCACTCCAAGTTCCTTGCAGGAAAGGTGTGATATAAATGGATAAACTGTTAAGTAAAAGAAATGTTATGCAATAATTTATCAGACCCAGTGCCTTTGCATTTGGGGGGTGGGGTTCCCTCCTAGAATAACAAAATAACAAAATTGAACAGCATCCAGAAATCGAAGCACCCTTTTTAAAAAGGTACTTAAGAAACATGTCTTTCCCCTGACCTGGATAGCTCAGGCAAGCCCGATCTTGTCAGATCTTGGAAGCTAAGCAGGATCGACAGAGGATAGTACTTGGATGGGAGACCTCCTTGAAATACCAGCAGTCAGGAGGACAGGAGCTGGCTTTATTCAGCCACCTCTCTGACTATCATACAGGCCCCCAGTAGGGGTCAGCCACCAGAGTTCGCCATGACTCCCAGGTACATGCATGCATGCACACGCGCACATGAAAAATACCCAAAACCTCAAAAAAGAAAGAATGGTGTCTCAACAAAATTAATTTCAGTTTTATTCTCAGAGGTCCTATATTCATCAGTAAATCTGTTTCTCCTGGAGTACACACTGAGCTGGCTATTCCAGACCCTAAACCTGACTTATATCCATTGCAGCTTTACAGAAGGCTAACACCCCCTGGATGTCCCTTACACGAGTGCACACAGAGGTAATTTCTGATACCTCCTGCAAAACAGTGGAGCATCCTTCCTCTTTAATACTCACCAAAGCCTGAGCCAAGACAGGTTCTAAATATTTTGCATGCTTTCCATATCTGAAATGGCATTTAAGAGATGGGTTTGGGTCTGGGCTGGTAGCAGTGCTTAGCGGGGACTTCTTGCTATGAGGACTTCCTAGCCCTCTATTCAGATGTTTAAGATACTATGTGCTGGTTCACACACACATGTTTCTCATTTAATAACTGCAACATCCACTGGTGACTTGCATATATATGAGCCACCCAAATCAGACACCATGTTGAAGCCCATAGGATAGCAGATACCATAGAATAGCAGAAATTGCTGAGCAGTCGGGTTAGAACAGATGAAAGGAAGTACTTCTTCCCCCAAAGAGTGATTAACATGTGGAGTTCACTGCCACAGGAGGTGGCGGCGGCTACAAGCATGGATGGCTTCAAGAGGGAATTAGATAAACACAAGAGGCGGGACCCATGGTACTCGTGGTGGGGGGGAGAGAAGGAGCTCCAGGTGGAGAAGGAAGCAGCCCAGGTTGCCAATCCTTCCCTCCGCCTCACACATTTTTATCTTAGTTCAGGAAGGATGGCTCCAGAGCAAACTAATTTATGCAGGAGCCAAATCACCTGCTCACAACTTAATGCCAGTAGCTGTTAAAGTAGAATTCTTGCTCATGAGACTCCACAGCTTAGAGGGAGCATTGCTACGAACCCCTTGTTTTATTGCAGTCCCAATCCAATCCTCCTAAACAGAGCTGTGCCCTTCTAAAACCGTTTATGTCAGTGGGCTTGGAAGGGTGTAACTCAGGACTGCACTGCCAGTCTCACAGATTTGCCTTCACTTGAAATAAAGAATTAATCTCCCCCCCCCCCCAAAGCACTTTGGTCCCAGGAGCGCCCCTCTTCTCCTCGGCTGCATGGGAGCCCCCCCCCCCCCCCGACTGGTCTTTGATCTGAGGGGTCCCTCGCAGCAGTCTCCAAAGTGCCACAGAGCCCCCAGGGCCCTCGCCTCTCCTCCCCTCCTGCCAGGGGCAGCAGCAGCCCCGTGGGAAGGGTAGCACTGGGCAGGGGCAGAGTGAGCCCACCTGTTCTGCTGCTGCTGCAGGCAGCTGCCAATTGGTCTGGTGCACCAGTCAGGGCCCACGTGACATCCAACGAGCCTGCCGGGTGCCAAACTAAAAACTTGGGAAGGTGAGAGCCGGGAGGGGAAGGCGTGGTGCCTCTCCCTCCTTCTCGCCCGCCTGCCCACCCAGGGTGCGACTCCCTCTCCTCCCCCCAGAGCCCCACCAGAAGTCGGAGCCCACAGCACCGGGGCTGGAGGAGCAGGAGCAGGGAGCTGTGCTCTGGGGCGCGAAGAGAGCTGCTGCTGCCTGCCGGGAAGGCGAGGAGGATGCCTCTTGTAAGTGGAGCTGTTGGGCCCGCCGATCTTCTCCCCCCCCCCCCCCGGCACCGATTCCCTTCTGAGGCCCGAGTGACTGAGAGCTGCTCGGGCTGCCGATTCCCCCACCCAACCCCCTGGCTCCGAGGCCCGAGCGGCTAAGGGCCGCTCGGGCCAGCAATTCCTCCCCCCCGGCGATCCCCCCCACTCCAAGGCCCAAGCAGCTGAGAGCCACTCAAGCTGGCAATTTCTCCCCCCCCCTCATCCCGAGTGGCTCTCAGCTGCTGGGCTGCCTTAGAGTTCGGAGAGTGTTTGGAGAGATATGGGAGAGTGCACGCACAGGGAACGCTCTTTAACTTTTGGGGGGATTTAAATATCCCCCATATAGTTTTTTTAACTTTTCAGATTTTTCTGCACATCTGGGAAGCCTTCCAAGTGTGCAGAACAATCTCCCTGCCCCCCAGGTGCCCCCCTGCACAGATTTAGATATTCACACCCAGGGGGCGCCTTTGCTATTAGTATATAGATGTGAAGCAGAGGTCCATCAGTGGCTATTAGCCACAAGGTACAGATAGGAACTCGCAGTCTGGGGGCAAGTGATGCTCTGTATTCTTGGTGCTTGGGGGGTGGGGGGAACAGTGGGAGGGTCCTGGCCCCACTACTGGACCTCCTGAGGGCACCTGGTGTTTTTGGCCACTGTGTGACACAGAGTGTTGGACTGGATGGGCTACTGGCCTGAACCAACATTGGCTTCTCTGATGTTGAAATACAGAGAGATCTTTCACATATCATACACTCTCCCTTCAACCAAAGAACTCTCTGGATTGCTTTGGTCAGTCTTTATTTTACAGTCTAGCCTTGTCTACCGCACAGGATTGTTGTGAGGGTAAAATGGGGTAATTGCTTAAGTACATTGAGGGCCCATTCCTCAGAGCACATTTTGCATGCAGCAAATCCTAAATTCAGTTTCCTAGTATTGCTAGCTACAGAAAGAACTTGGGAGCAACTGCTGATCAGAGTAGAAAACAAGGCAGGATGAACCAATGAGTTGACTCAACAGCATGTATACAACTGTTCAGTTCTCATGAGCACAGAAACCTGTCATATACTGGACCATTGGTGCATCACAGTCACTACTGTCTAGTCAGATCAGCAGTGGATCTCCAAGGCTCTCAGGGAGAGGTTTTTCATAGCATATATGACCTGGTCCTGTTAACTTGAGATGCCGGAGATTGAACCTGACACCGTCTGCATGCTGAGCAGATGCTCTACCACTGAGCCAAGGCCTCCTCTGACTTTTCCATTTGTAGAAGAGGGGGCAGCAAGTCCTGCCAATTCCCCCTCCCACTTCAGATCCCCAGGTTGTTCCGTATGTAACCCCGCCCCCCCCCCCCCCTTCTTAGCATCTCTTGTGGCTTTGGGTTTCCAAATATTGCAGTGCATCCTGAAAGTCCTGGGTAGAAGAAAAATAAAAAAGTCTTACTCTGCAGCCAGAACTTCAGATTCATGCCACCCCTCTCTGCCGGTTGCCAGGTGAAGCACCCTGGCTTAGATCCCCTCCGACTGTCTGACCTTCTGGGTGCAAAAGGGAAGGTGGGTCCTTCACAAGCACTTAACTTGGCTTCTCAGTGGAGCTGGCTGTGCTTGCATGCATATATTAAATGTATCATTATTACAGGGCGTGCGTTCGGTCGGAACATTTAATTCTGTCTCGTCCGACAGGCATTGCATATTAATAAAATGGAATATTTAAAAGCTCATTACAGCACGGTATTGAATGACACTTCCGTAAGAGTCGTGCAAGGGCCGAGGGCACCGGCAGCTCTGGCACTTCAGTGTCAGCCTTTCACGTTGCCAAATACCAAAGGTTGCCCAGGTGTGGTCACTGGGGAATTGGGATTTGAAAGTGTCGTCTTTGCTGTAATGCTTTGTGAGAGGAGGACAGACGTGGCTCAATGCAGAATTAATCGCCTATCAGATCTGATCTGAATCTTTTCCTTGGTCTTAATGGGAGCTACATCAGGCACTGGGAACTGAGAGATTCTGAGCCCACACAGGCTGCTGTGCCTGTATCCCTACTCCATTCAAAAGCCATTCTGGTTCAGTGCCGAAGAAAAGTGTCCACAGAAACCATGAACCCTGCAGGATCTGTTTTCAGTGTTAACACTCCAGACCACCTTTAGCAAGGTAATGATGTTTTCCCATGCATTTATGACCTTATGACCAGTGAACACATGAAGTTGCCTTATACTGAATCAGACCTTTGCTCCATCGATGTCAGTACTGTCTACTGAGACAGGCAGTGGCTCTCCAGGGTCTCAGGCTGAGGTCATTCACATCATGTACTGCCTGGTCTTTTTAACTGGAGATGCTGCAGATCGAACTTGGGGCCTTCTGCATGCCAAGTAGATGTTCCACAACTGAGCCACAGCCCCTCCCTAGTGACTGAGGCATGAATTCTGAAAGGGATGTGCCAGAGAGCTCAGGAAAGGAATCCTGCAGTGTCTGCCAAGTGGGTGGCATAAGCCTTGATATAGATCCCAAGGCAAGACCCAGTGGCTTGGACTCTGAGTGTGGGCAATTGGAAAGCAGAACCTCCAGACTCCAACCCCGCCCAGGAATTACCATCTACTCCACCTAAAGCCTCACATTTCCGGCCTTCTGTCCTCAAAGAAGATGATGAATCCATCAAGAAACACTAGAGCAGCAACTGAATGCAAAAATCCCGGTAAAGATTCTATCCATTTAAGATCTCCATTCATTACAGGAAAGCAGAGTCTGGAGGGACAAACTACATGATACACTTGGCCACGAGTTGGGTCAGGGTTCCCCTCAACTTGACTCACCATGCAGCTGCTGGGAACTAAGGCACCCAACCAAAGGCAACCATTGTAGGATCAGTACCACAGTGCCAGGGGAGGAAGGCCTCCAGCCACCACCCCATGCCATACTCCCAGGTTGAAGTGGCCACAAGGGGTGCATTTTGCTCCTTTGCATGGCTGCATGTACATGGACAAGCAGTAGGATGGACAGCTAGCCTGATCTTATCAGATCTCAGAAGCTAAGTAGGGTTGGACTCGGTTAGGATTTGGATGGAAGACCACCAAGGAATTCCAAGGTCGCTATGCAGAGGAAGGCAATGGCAAACCACCTCTGAATGTCCCTTGCTTTGAAAACTCCACAGGGTTGCCATGAGTTGATTTGATGGCACTTCACACACACACTTGTTCTGGCGTTTAGTTGGGGCATGACCTTTGCTCCTGGGGAGCTGTCCTTGGTGCTGCACTCCCTGCACCTCATGTGGCCTTTGTTTCCTGACTCTTCATTGAAGTTTTGCTTCATATGGGACATCTTGTGTGGATTCCACTTGCCTGTCGTCTCTTGCTTGGCTAGTTGAGGTCAGCCTGTCCATTCACCTATGACTTCTGATCAGCTAGAACTGGACACGTTCAGCTCCAGGAACCCAGGCCTCCTTCATTATCCCTCTGGTCCTTGCTCCCTCTGGTTCTTACACTGGTGGGCAGCTCCAGCTCTGCTTTGTCACAGCTCCTTACCTGTTGCCCCACTAACTCCTTTTATTCACTTCATTCATATCCTGCCTTTCTTTCCAACAGGGACCTAAAGCAGTTTACACCCTCCTGCTCTCCTCCATGTAATCCTCATGTCAGGTAGGTTAGGCTGGGATTGTGTGACAGGCCCAAAGTCACCCAGCAGCTTCCCTGGTTTCGATCCTGGTTCCCTCACATCCTAGTCTGACATCCTAGTCTAACTGCTATGCCATGCTTGCTATGGGGGAAATGATACAGACTGTCCTGAATCAATGGGAGCTTAAACTACAATCCCTGAAGGTCAACACGGTAATGAAAAAGGACAGCACCACAATGGAAATGGGGGTTTAGAAGGACTGAAAACAGCTGCAAGTGACTGCATGTAAACAGGCTCATAGAGAAAGGGATAAAAGGCAATTTGGTAGGGCTCTGCAGCATATTAGGAAGGGGGACACATACAGCCACCACCTTGAATGTGTGTGGATTTTCAAAAAAAATAGCAGCAGGTGGTAGAATGGCACACAGAATTGGCTCATGCTCCAACATCTTTGGGCACACATGCATTCGCACATAGGAATGGGCATGAACCACATTTCCGTGGTTCATTTCCATTCATGATTCATGGCCAAACCATGAACTGGACCATGAACTGATATGAACTGGGAGGTTGGTTCGTGAACCAAACCAGTTCGTGACTCCTGCTTTCTGCTGCCTGCCTCTTTTTGCAGGGAGCAGAAAGCATGGGGTTAAATGGCTTGCTGCTCCCCAAGAAAAGTGGTGGGGAGCAAAAAGCAGGGGGTTAAATGGCTTGGAGCCATTTAAACCTCTGCTTTCCACTCTTCATGAACTGCCTTAAAATTGGTAGAAGTTCATGGCGGCTCTTTAATTTGCAAAGTTCAGTTTGCAAACCATGAACCAGCTACAATTTGTCCTGAACTTTCATTTATGTGCTGGTTTGTGTCCATCCCTATTCTCTCTCTCTCTCTCTCTCTCCAGTTTGGTGTAGTGGTTAAGTGCGTGGACTCTAATCTGGGAGAACCAGGTTTGATTCTCCATTCCTCCACTTGCACCTGCTGGATGACCTTGGGCAAGCCACAGCTCTGTACCAGCTGTTCTCTCAAGGACAGTTATCTCAGAGCTCTCTCAGCCCCACCTACCTACAGGGTGTCTGTCATGGGGAGGGGAAGGGAAAGAAGTTTGTAAGCTGCTCTGAGACTCCTTTGGGTAGTGAAGGGCGGGGTATAAATCCAGTCTCCTCCTCTTCTTCTTCTTCTTCTTCGTCTCTCTCTCTCTCTCTCTCTATCTCACACACACACAGAGTAGCTCTTTCTCCCAATCCTAACATGTTGGAGAGCCTTTGGACTGAGAGGCAGGATATCAATAATTCAAAGAAATAAAGAACCTTCTTTCTACAGAAACTCAGAGTAGTCTATATGGGGAAGGGCCTACAAAGGGGTAGGTGGCCCTGGACATCACTGCCTTCGAATGTAATTAATTCCACCCATTAGAGTAAGCAGAGTTCAGTCCCCTCTGACATTCATTAGCACCAGCTGCCAAATAACATTCTGAGAGACAAGATCAAGCTACCAACTTAATTGTTCTGCAATGTCCAACACAGTGTTTGGGTAATGCAGAAGGGGCACTGGTGCTGATCTGGATTATAAGGGGAAGAGGAGCAGGGTGGGGTTACAAGAAAGAGAAACACATATGGAAACAGGTGGTGAGGAAAGGGACTTGAAATCTCCAAGGCACGCATGCTGCCGTTGTCCTGGGCTTGAAAAATCTACCCACTCCTCCTTTCTCTGGCATTCGGTAGCCAGTTGGCTGTTTCCTGAGAGATTGCTGATGGTAGGAAAAAGGAAATGTCTTAGGATTTGGGTGCAATAAAGCAAGAATCCTCCTGTAATACTGCAGGCAAATCAGATGGTGGGGAAGGAAAGGTCACTCTGTTTATGCAAATCAGATGCTGGATTCTCAGATAGCAACCAGAAGGCCTGGAGGATGAAGCTGGCTAATAAAGCTGAAGCTGCAGGCAGGCCGGCCGGCAGCAGAGGCAGCTTGGGCCAGAGAATCCCACGCCTAGCCAAAGACTAAAATCCAAACAATGCTGTGCATCATCTTTTGCAAAGGAAGCACACAGAAATATTTTTCTTGGCCTTCTCATCCTGCCCTTGATCCCCAGCCACTGTTTTGTATAAGCTGACTGACATACAAAGAGCTTTTGCAAACAGCCTCTGTGTTTTCATACCGGAAAACACTGAAAATTCACCCAACACCCGTGAATAATATGAGAAAGAGACTCTCCTTTAAACACTTACGATTGCCTAACATGGGTTCTGCAGGGTAAAACACCACCTAGCAGCAAGGAAACCTGAAGAGAAGTTTAGTTTTCCTTCTAGAAGGGGAGATACCCTGCCTAAAGGGTCAGGTTTTCATCTTGGGGGTGATCATGTACCATGAGCGGGTCAAAGGGTCTTCCACCAATGCTGGCTCGTATGCTGGCTACATCCTTTCTTGGAGGAAAATGTACTACAATGATCTCTGCCCTGGTTTACATGGAAGTTAGGTATCTACAAAGTCACCCAGATGGGGCTGTCCTGGAAGACCTCTCAGAAGCTGCAACTGGTCCGACAACACTGCAGCTGGTGTTGTTAACAGCAGCACACAACATTGATTGTGTCACTCCTGTTTTGCGAGATCTATGCTGCTGAGCTGATGCTCAGTCCAAGCACAGTTCAAAGTGATTTGACCCAGAAAAGGGCTTCCTTCCTTCCTTCCTCACTCTCTTCATTTATATCCCACCTTTCTCTCCATGGGGGACCCAAAGCAGCTTACGTTGTTCTCCTCTCCCCCACACTATCCTCGAAAGAAGAAGAAAGTTTGGATTTATGCCCCACCTGTCACTCGGAGTCTCAGAGCGGCTGACAATCTCCTTCCCTTCCTCTCCCCACAGCAGACACCCTGTGAGGTAGGTGGGGCCGAGAGAGCTCTGAGAGAACTGCTCTTGAGAGAACTGTGGCTGACCTAAGGTCACTCCCACAGCTGCATGTGGAGGAGTGGGAAATCAAACCCCAGTTCTCCAGATTAGAGTCCACCACTCTCAACCACTACACCAAACTGGCTCAAACAAACTTGTTGTAGGTTAGGCTGAGAGTATGTGACTGGCCTGAGATCACCCAGTGAGCTTCCACAGCAAGGTGGGGGTCCAAACCTGGTTGTTTGGGATCCTAGTCCTACTACACACACCAGTTATTGGTCTGGGTCTAGGGCATCTGAAAGACAACCTTCTTCTGTATAGTCCTTCCTGTTCACTAAGATCCTCTTCAGAGGCCCTGCATGCAGGCACTCCCATGCGTAGAGTTCAGGATACTTCGTGGAGGTACCACCTTTGTGGCTGACAGGTTCAACCGGTGCCATCTTTGCTGGCAAGCAGAGACATTTTTGCTTCCCTTTGTTCTCGACTTAAGTTGCCTAGTCCTGGCTCTCCATGTTCCTGTTCCTGATTTTGGCTCATTGTGCAGCAGCCCCCGCTGTGAGGCATGAACATCTGGGTTTAGCTAGGTTTTTATTAATGGCTGATCTACATCAACAAAAATTGCCCCAGCAAGCAACCAAACGCACCTGTCAATGTTTTCGGCAAACCCATTCCTGGCTCCAAACTTGGCCAACGTTCCCACTGGCTTTATCCATCACACAGTGCCAAGAGTTGTTAAGACTCACCTCTCTCCCCCCCCCCCCCACATTCCGATAAGAAGCTAAGGCTTGGTTGATGCTCAGCACTGAGTTTGTCCCCTCCTCAACACACCTGTCTGCTCAAATCAATGATCTGCTAGTTTGAGAATAGCTCTTTATGCTTAGATGCCTCAGTGTGCTGGCCAACTGCCCGACTTATCCTGTTACAGTTTGTGCCATTTCTGTCCTTGCTATTTAGCCATTGTGGTTTAGGGTCCAGAGTGGGCAGAGTGGTGGATTTGGATGCTGGGCAGCCCAGGTTTGAATCCCGGCCTCTGCCAAGGAAGCTCACCATGTGAACTTGGGCCCATCACAAACTCTCCGCCTGCCTGCCTGCCTCACAGTTGCTGCTGTGAGAAAATGGAGGAAAGGATGAGGTTCTAAGCTGCTTTGAATCCCAACTGGGGAGAAAAGTCGGATATAAATAAATGAACGAGAATCAATGTATCGCCTTGCAGCCCCGAGACCAAGGCAAATTATAATGATCCACCAACCCAGGTATAAAGTGAAGCGGGGGAGGGGGGAGAGGCTGGAATATGAAGGAAGGCCAAAAGAAATCCCTGCTTTGCTCCTTCTAAGGTGGCCAGTCCCGCATTATGCTGACTAGAGTAAGTCATACGGACCATATCACTCCGGTTTAGGTCCATCTGTGTATGATGGCTGGAAAGTGCCGTCAAGTCGCAGCTGATCTATGGTAACCAATGCTCCCTCTAAGCTGTGGAGCCTTGTGAGCAAAAATTCTATTTTGTGAGCGATTGGCATTAAAGTTGTGAGTGAGCGGTTTGGCTTCTGCATTAATTAGTTTGCTCTAGAGCCATCCTTCCTGAGCTAAGACAAAAGTGTGTGAGCCGGAGGCTAAAAAACTGTGCGTTAGCTCACACTACCTCAGCTTAGAGGAAACACTGATGGTGACTCCTAATGGGGTTTTCAAGGCAAGAGACATTCAGAGGTGGTTTGCCATTGCCTGGCTCTGTACTGTGACCCTGGACTTCCCTGGTGGTCTCCCATCCAAATACTACCAGGGCCAACCCTGATTAGTTTCTGAGATCTGATGAAATCGGGCTAGCCTGAGCTATCCAGGTCAGGGCAGGTCTATCTTTACTGGCTCCCAATTTGTTTCTGGGTCCCATTCAAGGTGCTGGTGCTGACCTTCAAAACCCTAAACCAGGGGTGTCAAAGATACAGCCTGGGGGCTGGATCAGCCCCCTGGAGGACTTCTATCAGGCCCACTCTGGAACTGGCCATCTCCTGCTTCCAGTTCTGTTGCTGCTGCTGCATCATAGCTTGCTTTGCTAGACTCTCTCAATTGCTCAGCCATTTCACATTTTTCCCTGGGTCCTAGACTCAGGACTCTGAGCATGAGATTTCTGTGGTGAATGTCAATAAATCAAAAGTAGGGTTGCAGCGTACAGATACACACCTGAACAGCATACTCAAGATTGCAACAACACAGATGTTTGGATGCAATAATTCAGAGCAAGAGGTGTCAGTCATCAGAGACTGTTAAATAAACAAACTATTGCAAGAGTGCTAACGTTTTGAGCATGCTTTTATTTTAAGTAAAAAAAAATCTTTGTGTTTGTGTCCTTTATAAAGTTTATATCTCCGCTATCTGGCATTACATTTTGTGACACACATGCTCCGGCCCAACAAGGTCTCATTTATGTCAGATCCAGACCTCATAATAAATGAGTTCAACACCCCTGCCCTAAACAATTTTGGACCAACATACCTTAAGGAACGCCTACTCCCAAACAAACCTACCTGACCTCTAAGGTCATCTTTGGAGGCCCTGCTTCATGTGCCCCCAACTTGAAATGGCAACCCACAAGACGGCCTTCTTGGCTATGGCACCAAAATTGTGGTACTCCCTCTCCAGAGATATTCCTCTGTTTCCTACCACTGTCTTTCACCAGCGGATGAAGACTTTGTTGTGTCATCCGGTGTTCCCTCAGTGACTCTTCCTCCCTGCCCTATGTTTTAATTACTGGCTTTGAGTCTTTATGTATGTAGTTTATGTTTGATTTCAGAGCTATTTTAAGGAGTGTTTTCTCATGTTCTAACGGTTAGCTGCCTGGTGGGGCAGAAGGGTAGAATAAAAACTCTGTAAATGAATTATACTACTGGGGTGGTGGGAGGGGCCAACCTACCAAAACACCAGCCGAGGGGAGGCAATGACAACTCAGACAGTTGCTCCACACATCTTTAGCCATCGGCTGCCCTGCAAGAGGCATAAAGCAGTCCAGACAATTTACCAATAGGAGTCTCATGCTCCATTTAAATTGGAAGCTGTTAGAAAATGGCCAAACGTCTTGGTCACGTCTTGGGAAGACAAGAGTCACTGGAAAAGACAATAAAGCAAGGAAAAATGGAAGGCAGTAGGAAAAGAGGAAAGTCCAATGTGAGATGGATTGACTCGATAAAGGAAGCCAGGGTTTTCAGTTTGCAAGACCTGAGAAAGGCTGTTAACTGTAGAATGTTTTATAGGTCATTAATTCATTGGGTCGCCATAAGTCACATGACACACAACAGAAAACAGCATCTCAACCATATAGAGTCTTTCAACTAACGGAAGGGCTGTGGCTCAGCTCTAAATCATCTGCTTGGCATACAGAGGGTCACAGGTTCAGTCCCCAGCACCTCCAGTTAAAGAATCCGGCAGGAGGTAATGTGAAAGACCTCCACCTGAGACCCCAGAGAGCTGCTGCTAGTCTGAGTAGACAGTACTGACTGTGATGGACCAATGGGCTGATTCGGTATGAGGCAGCTTCATGTGTGTTCTCTGATTCTGGCTTTGCAAGCTGCTATTGGATCCGCTGATTTAATTCTCTCCTGCTGTTTATAATTTTTCTTGTTGCTGTTAATTAAATTGTTTTTCTATGTTGTTTTCATAACTGTTACAAGGAACCTTGAACTGCAATGGATATAAACAGGGGAGGAGACTGTAAACAAATAAGGGAATCCAGATATATTCTACTCCTTGGGTCAATTCCAGCTTGATGCAAACAAGACGAGAGCACACACATTCGGAGATTTATGTTGGAATGGGTTATCCATACATCTTTGCCAGGAGTTAATTGACAAACAGGATCAGCCAAAAAAAAAGAAAGAAAGAAACCTAGCACATGACTCTAGGTATTTATTGGAATGTTAAATCCACTCCATGCAAAACCTCTGGGGAGGTAATCACACATTTTTTAATATAAATGTTACATGTTAATTATAAATATTAAAAATGTTTATGTAGCCCATTAAAAGTCTATTAAAATTCAATTAAGGTCCAATTTAATTCCTATAAACACAACATTAACCCAGCCCATTTTCTGCAGCCATAAACCCAGCACCCTAAAAGCTGACCAAAACAGAAAGGCCTTCCAGTCCCCCCTGCACAATACTCAAATCTCCAAGGGGTGAGAATGTAAGACATGGTGGAGCAGTTGCTCCACCAAGAGCACCCTTTCAGATACAGGCTTGCAGTCTAAACATGGCACATGGCTGTCCTTGATGGCCCCCCAGAAAGAAGGGTTTAGGTTTATCGCTTGCTCCTGTTGCTATGACTTCAGCAGATGTACAGGATCAGCAGCAATTTAACATACCACAGCGCCCGCTTAAAGTGTAATTAGTTAAAGGTTCTTCGACAGTACAATGGGCTGTATTTCCATTCTCTGTCTTGTTATTTTCTTGTTTCTAGCATCTAGTGGCATGTTTTTCTGGCCTCTCGAAATCTTCTCCTTCACCTCTGTTCTCTCTGCTTGCTGAGCCTCTCTCAATGCCATTAACCATTGTGCTTTGATGCCACAGCATGGCGCAGAAATTCCCACTGTCTCAAGGTAGCCCAAGGCCAAAGAGCTGAACCTGGACATCTTCGAATATAAGGGTTCACAAGCAATTTTTATTAAAGCAAGATGTGGCCTCGAAGTTATGGGATTCCAAACAACCCCCTTTGGCACAAATAGTTTTGAAGGGGAGCCATGTTGGTCTTCAGTAGAACAGCTAGATTCAAGTCCAGCAACATGGTAGAGATCAACAAGATTTCCAGGGTATGCCCTGACCTGGATAGCCCAGGCGAGCCCAGTCTCCTCAGATCCCAGAAGCTGACCAGGATCAACTCTGGCAAGTACTTGGATGGGAGACCTCCTTGGAATACCAGAAGTCAGGAGGAGGGGGCAGGTTTTATTCAGCCACCTCTCTGAATACCTCCAGGCCCCCAGTAGGGGTCAGTCACCAGAGGTCACCATGACTTCCAGGTGTACATACACTCACACACATGCACATATAAAAATACCAAAAAAAGGGGGGGGGGGTTCCAGGGTATAAGTTTTTGAGAGTCAAAGCTTCCTTCATCAGATCTGATAAAGGGTTCTTTGTTGAAAGATTCTACCCCCCAAATCTTGTTGGTCTCTAGGTGCTACTGGAGTCAAAACTAGCTGGCACAAATAAGTTATGGAGCTTCTAGATGGAGTCAGAAATAAAGCTTTTGCTGCTTAGAGTATGTAATTCTCAATGAAGTTAGCAGATCTGGGGAAATAAACCAGTCCCCCCCATGTGGGGAGGGCAGGACTGAAACAGCAGGACTGCCAGAAGCCTTAACTAATTATAGGTCTTCCACATGGTTACCAGAATTACAACTGATCTCCAGGCTACAGAGATCAGTTCCCATAGAGGAAATGGCAGCTTAGGAAGTTAGAGTCCAGGATGTCACATCTCCACTGAACTCCCTCCCCTCACTAAATGCCACCATCCCCAGGCTCCACCCAGAAATCTCCAGGAATTTCTCAACGTCTGTCACGAAACCAGAAGTGATGTCATCATGTTAGCACAATGCTCTAGGATTCAACCCAAACACTATGGTTAAACCTACAGCATTGTGTTGGCACGACGATGTCACTTCCAGGTTCATGCCAGACATGACACTGTGCATTGTCATAATGCCAAACTCCCTCCCTCCCCCTGCTGCCCTGCCGAGCAGAAAATGGGAATGGACAGACGAGGCTGAGAGGTTTCCCGGCCTGCAGAAGCAGCAGAGAACTTTCCTCATGACCATGGATCTGCTTGTGATGAATGGGAATGGAGACAGGAACCAGGCACATGGATGAAGGCAGGGAAATGAAGAGGACAAGTCGAAGGAAGGACTGGCCCTATAGTAGGAGCAAGGTGTGAAGAAAGACTGCAGCAGACTAGGCCAGAAGCCAAAGCCATCCTCAGCCATGACAAAAAGTACTCCTGGCCTTGAGATGGCTTTATTCACAAAAGTTAAGTACGTGGGGTGACACAGCAAGGAAGCCTCTCATGGCTTAGTCCTGAACGAAGGTGTTTCCAATCAAGGTAGCCACCGAAACTCTGGAAATAACTCCCACCCGGCCGAAGCTGAGCTGGAGGCTAAGCTTGACTGTATCAAGGAAAGGGGAAAGTAATCACTCCTCCACTAGTGCAGGGGTCCCTAATCTTTTTGAGCCTGTGGGCACCTTCGGCATTCTGACACAGCGTGGCGGGCATGGGCACAAAATGGCTGCCACAGCTTACCTTCAATCACACTATGAAGTTCCTTGTGCAGTGGTGGCAGCTGCTGCTAAAGCAACATTTTAAAAAGTCTGCACAGCCAATCAAATCCCCAATGGCCAATCAGAAGCCTTGCTGGGCAAAAACCTGGCCCTTCCCCATTTTTAAAATATTTAGTGGACACCAGGATAAGTGTCATTGGGCACCATGGGGGCACACAGGCGCCAAGTTGGGGACTACCTGCTTCAATGCTTGACCCATGAACTCCGTTAAAAGAAACCCCTGTTCCATTAAACACGACTAACTACCTTGAACAGGTTTGCCATTTGTCTGCCCACAGCAGACCTGCCCTCAGCCTTAATTCCTCACCCTCTAGAAACCGAGAAGTAAGAGGAAAAAATGGTCAGATAATGACCGTATAATGATACCTCAGGCATTTCTCCATTAGTTGAAACTCCTAGAGCATCACCCAGAAGTGACATCACATCTCCCCACCCTCCTGAGGCACTGCCCTCAAAAACTCCTAGAATTGTCTTAGGGAGTGCTGGCAACCTTCAAATTGTCTGGGAAGGAGGATGGGACGCCCCCAGGAGAGGAATTCCTTAGATGCACTTCAATGTAACCATAATCCTGCCACACACTGCACTGGCAGCATTGCACCAATTTGTATAAAAGCAACCTTTTTAAGAAAACGCATTCCTCACATTACCAGCATGTTGGATTGCATGTATCTAAACCCATTCCCCCGCGCCCTCTTCTTTTTAACTTAATAATGGTGGACGAGTCACATGCTTATGGTCAAAAACATGACTGTATCGCAAAAGGACACAAGACCCGATCTAGGCACCCGGAATAATGCACACTCCACTGGGGTCAAATACAAAGTCATGCTGAAAGGCATGAAGGGGCTGCTGACATCTCGCTCAATGGCTGTTTCCCACACAAAGCGGTTAAATTTATTTCTTTGCGCAGCCTTCGATCCCCAAACACCTCGGCTTCTCGCTTGCCTGCGAAGTGCCCCGGTGGCCTTTGCTGTTGAAAATTTTTCTCCCTTTCCGGTGGAAATAAGTCCTTAAAAAACTCATATAAATGCTGCATGTGGGTTACGAATGCTCCTTGAGAAGTTTAGAGCCTCCTGTCACACTCACGACATGGTGACAGCTGCAGGGAAAGACAAGGCCACGCCGCTGGGCTAAGGCCGCCACACCGGCGCTGGGACCGTTTGTCCTGAATAATGTTTATTTCCGCCAAGTGCCGGCTCTTAAAATTCTGCTCCTGCTTCTTTGATATTTCTCTCTTTCCACTTCGCCAGGCTCCCTGCCTTCGCCTCTTCACTGCCCAACTGTCTGCGTCAACCTGGAGGCAGTTCGATGGCAGTCAAACAAAGTGGCAATATTATTCTCACAATTAGAATACGAGAGAAACATGCCTCCCTATTTGGAGCATCTCTTGTCTCTCTATATTAGAGACCAACGGGATTCTCCGGGTATAAGCTTTCAAGAATCAAAGCTCCCTTTGTCCAGTATCTTACAAGGAAGCTTTGACTCTTGAAAGCCCTGAAAATCACCCTGACCTGGATAGCCCAGGAAAGCCCGGTCTCATCAGATCTCAGAAGCGAAGCAGGGCCGACCCTGACAAGTACTTGGAAGGGAGACCTCCAAGAAATGCCAGGGCTGGGATGCAGAGGCAGGCAATAGTAAGCCACCTCTCTGAAACATCCAAGCCCCACTAGGGGTCGCCAGAAGTCAATCATGACTCCCAGGCATACACACACAAACAAAAATACACACAATAAAAGCCCTGAAAATCTTGTTGGTCTCTAAGGAGCTATTGGACTTGAATCTTGGGAGCCAGTTTGGTGTAGGGGTTAAGTGGACTCTAATATGGAAGAATTGGGTTTTATTCCCCATGCCTCCACTTGCAGCTGCTGGATGACCTTGGGCAAGCCATAGTTCTGACAGAGCTGTTCTTGAAAAAAAGTGGTTTCTGTCAGAGCTCTCTCAGCCCCGCCTACCTCACAGGGTGTCTGTTGTGGGGAGGGGAAGGGAAAGGGGTTTGAAAGCTGCTCTGAGACTCCTTTGGGTAGTGAAGGGTGAGGTATAAATCCATTCTCTTCTATTCTTCTTCTTCTAGCTGTTCTATTGCACACCAACACAACTACCCTCTGAAACTGTCTGTGTATCTCTCCCTCTTTCTCCGCTCCCTCTCCCTCCCTCCCATCTATCCATCCATCCATCCGTCCGTCCGTCCGTCCATCCGTCCATCCATCCATCCATCCGTCCGTCCGTCCGTCTGTCCGTCTGTCTGTCCATCCGTCCGTCTGTCTACAGGGCCATAGCCAGGATTTTGTAATTCAGGGGACCTTTAAGTAAGTTGGGGGGCACCGACATCACAAAATAAAAATAAAATAAATATAACATTTAAATTTTTTTTTAAAAAAGTTTATAATTATCTTGTTAGCCGCCTAGAGCCGGCTTGCTGGCTAGGCGGGATATAAATCAAAATAAATAAATAAATAAATAAATAAAATAAAAACTCACTTTTGCAGCATTCACACTCTGCTTGCCTACGCAGGGAAGCAAGCCATGTTAGGGAAAGGGGTGGTGATGGGGAGTCCTCCAAGTGGCCCAGAGAGTTGGGAGTCCTCTGGATGGGACAGAGAACTGGGGGGGGGGGGGGGGGTGAGAGCCAGTGTTCCCTCTAAGCTGAGTTAGTGTGAGCTAACTCACAGTTTTTTAGTCTTTGGCTCAGACATTTTTGTCTTAGCTCAGGAAGGATGGCTCCAGAGCAGACTAATTTAAGCAGCAGCTAAATCGCTCACCCACAATTTTAATGCCAGCAGCTCACAAAGTAGAATTTTTGCTCACAAGACTCCACAGCTTAGAGGGAGCATTGGTGAGAGCTGCATGGAAGTCAGGGGGCCATGCCCCAAAATGCCCCACTGTAGCTATGGGCATATCTATCTATCTATCTATCTATCTATCTATCTATCTATCTATCTATCTATCTATCTATCTATCTATCTATCTATCTATCTATCTATCTATCTATCTATCTATCTAATTTGTATCTTACTCTTTCTCCAGGGAGCTCAAGGTCATATGCACAATTCTCCATTCTCCATTTCATCCTCCCAACAACCCTGTGGATAGGTTAGGCTCAGCCCTAAACCATCTTCTTTATACTGTTTGAGGCTGAAACAGCAACTGGGTAACGAACTTCAGATCTTTCTTCACTGAAACAAAAAAAGCCACCTGGTCCAACATCCCCGGCAAGGCAGATGCCTCCAGCAATCCCAGAAGCAAAGCCTGAAGGCAAGATCCTTCTTCTGTTGTGAGTCGCCAGCATTTTGTATTCAGCGGTGCTACCCAGGAACTTCCTTATTCCATTTTGCTATAGTGATGGATAGGCCTACGCCTTCTGGACTTGTCTGACCTTTGACAAAAATCACCTCAGCCCATGGCAATCACAACTTCTTGTAGAAGTGAACATTCTAAGTTAAATATATGCGGCAAAGGAGTTTTGTCTGCACTGAATCAACTGCCAATCATTTTCTTTGCATGACCTGGAAGTTTGATAGTACGGGGGAGAACACTTATGTTCCCACGGCACTACTGATTTCCACCTTCTGCCTAGTGGAGTGGTCATCGTTCTCCAGGTGAACTGGGCCTGATTTCTCTTCCTTTGCAGTCTCGGGTGTCCTTACCTTTGAGTAGGTTGCTCCGTTGATTACTTCTCCTCTCCGCATCCAAATGATGGACGCTGCTGGTTTGGCGTTATCAGCATGGCAGGTCAGATTCAGGGGATCTCCAGCTCTTAGGCTAACGATGGGTCCCCCAATAATTACTGGATCATCTGGAGGCACTGCAGAGAAGACAAGACAAGATGTAGGATGCCATTTATGAGCCTTAAAAACAAAGAAACCACAGCACTGCATGGACAGGTTACAGGTGATGTGGCTCCAAGAAAATCAAAACAAAACCGTACACTCTACAAAAGACCCACCATCCAATCTTCTAGCATTTCTTCTTCCAACAAAATTCAGCTGCATAGTCTGCAGACTGAAGTGGCACAGCAGTGCTGGGATGGAAATGTTAACCCTTTCCCCTCTGTCATGAATGGCCCAGGCTAGAGCCAGTTTGGTGTAGTGGTTTAGGAGAGTGGACTCTAATCTGAGAGAACCGAGTTTGATTCCCCACTCTTCCACATGCAGCTGCTGGTGTGACCTCGGTTCAGTCCTAAGTTCTTTCAAGGGCAGTTCTCGAGAGATCTCTCTCGGCCCCACCTACCTCACAGGGTGTCTGTTGTACAGAGGGGAAGGGAAAGGGATTGTAAACTACTCTGAGCCTCCTTTGGATAGTGAAGGGCAGGGTATCATTCCAATTTCTTCTCCTTAGCCTCATCTTGTCAGATCTTAGAAGCTAAGTGGAGTTAGCCCCAGTAAGTACTTGGATGGGAGACCACCAAGGAAGCCCAGGGTTGCTCTGCAGAGGTAGCTTATGGCAAACCACCTCTTGATATCTCTTGCCTTGAAAACCCCATGAGGGGTCGCCATCAGCCAGGTGTGACTTGACAGCACTTCAAACACACTCAACCCTTTCCACTTGCACTATCTGCCCGATCCATATCGCTCCTCACAAGTTGGTTGTTGCCCATTGGGGAAAAATATCGGTACCTTCCCACCCTCTGGGGGAGGAATCTCAATGGGGGAAACAGCACTGAGGGAGAGGGTTCAATGCTTTCACCCCCAGCCTCACTGCTGTGATCAATGGCAGCCTGCTGAATTTAGAAAATACAAGAGGTAGGGACCTGCGATACTCGTGGGGGCGGGGGAGCTCCATGGGGAGGAGGAGAAAGCTGCCGCAGGTAAGCCTTCTCCCCTCATGGGCACTGGTGAGGCCTCAGCAGCTCTCGCGAGGCCCACCACTTCTCCCTCCCACTCCCTGGCACCGGCGGCAAGGTTTGGATGCCTCCCAAGCGCTGGGCCGCTGCAGTTCCCAGAGCATTCCCTGTGCATGCGCAGGGAACGCTCTTTTACTTTTGGGGGGATTTAAATATCCCTTGATAGTTTTAAAAACTTTTTAGATTTTAGATGTGGGGAGTCTTCCATGTGTGCAGAAAAATTTCCCTGCCCTCCAAGTGCCCCCTTCGCATGGATTTAGATATCTGCATGGAGGGGGCAACTTGGCTATTAGTATATAGATTGGGAGAACCACCTATTAGGTGTTGTGCATTTAAAGGCCTTTAGTGTAAAGGAATGCTCCGAAATTGATGCAGAGATTCCCAGAACTAATTAGCTAAACTGAGGCTGCAGTCAACGTGTGGTTTCTAGCAGCGGCGGCAACCATTTCGTCGATAGTACTATACAATAGCGGGAGCCTACACAATTGTGGTGCATTGATCATGCAATGAGACACGATTATATATGGCAAATTTGTAACCAACTGAGGAAAAGTATAGAAGATAACTGAAAATCGGTTAGAGAACACCCTTTGATAAAGCCATGGATCACTTCTTTGTTCAGTCTCTAGGGGCATCCAGTTGAGGACAGGCGAAAGGGCAAATTTTCTCCCAGTTTTAATGGTTGTACATGTCGGGAATTTTGTAAACGCCTTTGACAGATTAGGTTAGGTGGTCAGAACTAGAAAGAGGGCTTTGTTGCAAAGCGAACAGTGAAGTCATGCATACACACACATGCACACACACACAAACACACACACACACAGCGTTCTCTAGAGAATGCTTCTGCTGGAGTGTTGATTTCAGTTTTCATCTCTAGGGGAAAACAGGATCATGGTCTCCATAGTAAACGAGGAATCCAGATTTTTTTTTTTAAAAAAAACTCTCTGCATAGGATACCTCTTCAGTTCTTTTTGGAGCCAGCAGGTGGGGCCACAGCAAGCTGCCGATCGCCTTCTAGTCAGAGACATTCTAACATCGCCTCTACAAGTGCCGTTTTTGCATGTTAATAGTGAAGACATGTGCCTACAGAGCCAGTTTGGTGTAGTGGCTAGGAGTGCGGACTCTAATCTGGGAGAACTGGGTTTGATCCCCCACGCCTCCACTTGCAGCTGCTGGTGTGACCTTGGGTCAGTCACAAGTTCTTTCAGAGCTGTTCTCTCAAGGTCAGTTCTCGGGAGAGCTCTCTCAGCTCCACCTACCTCACAGGGTGTCTGGTGTGGGGAGGGGAAGGAAAAGGAGACTGTAAACCGCTCTGAGACTCCAAGTGAAGGGCGGGGTATAAAACCAACTATTCTTCTCTCTTCTAGAATGTGTTTGTGCTAATGGTGCAGCATTCAAAAAGGAACTGAAGTAGGATGAAGAAAGATGTACTCCCAGCAGGGACGGTTCCAGGGTTCCCAGAACCTGCCCCTTCTCTGCCCCCTACCAGGCACTGATGCCCCCCTTTTCACCCTCCCACCTGCACGCCTCTCACCTCTTTGTGTGTCTCTCCCCTGCCAGCTTGTCTGTCCTCCCACTGCCCATCCTCTCAGCTGCCTGCCGCACTTTCCCCAGGAGCACCAGGCAGTGCCTGCAGCAGGGAGGGTGGAGGGCTAGTAAGTGAGAGGGCAGGGTCGTGCCAGGAGCAGTGGGCCTCGCCAGAAACCTTGGGCCCTGGCAGCGGCCCCAACTCCGGGCGTACATTGACACCAGCTCCGAGCATAACAGAAGCCATATTGGATCAGGCGAATGGCCCATCCTGTCCAACACTCCGTGTCACACAGTGGCCAAAGCCCAGGTGCCATCAGGAGGTCAACCAGCAGTGCCAGGACACTAGAAGCCCTCCCACTGTTGCCTCCTCCCAAGCACCAAGAATACAGAGCATCACTTGCCCCAGACTGAGGGTTCCTATCTATATCTTGTGGCTAATAGCCACTGATGTACCTCTGCTCCGTAGGTTTATCCAGTCCCCACTTAAAGACGCCTGGGCCTGCTAGGCCACACAGATGCTGGGAGTGTTATCTTAGACATCAGACCCTCTCTGGCTTCATCCCAGCCTCCAAGCAGTTTGACACAATGAAGGAAGAGGCTGTTGAACAGTTGCTCTGGTGTGGCTGCTTACTGCATCAGACCCCAGATTGGCATTTTGACCCACACACACACCTAGACACTTTGGACCACCTTGTCCTTTCTGAAATATGACTTCTGGCAGCCTAAGCCCTGTTCTTGCCCTCCTTTGAGTTCAAGGCAGGCATGATCTTGCAACAATCCAAACCAGCCACTGACAAAGTCAGATGTTGAAGTTCCCGATGTGAAGAACGCCTTGAAGGGCAGCCCTTGTAGCAACCCACAGCCGTGTGTGTTCCTTCCCCACAATGCAGTGGGAGATGTGGCTGCTCCTGGCTGTTTTGCCCAGCTGTGGGCTCCTTGACTGGTCTAGCAATCGGCATAACTGGATTCCTACTTCAAAAAACAATGCTGAGGGAGTGAAGTGGGTGGGTGTGCCCAAGCCTTCCAGCATCACCATCGTAATCACCCAGAAATAAAGGGCAGGCTATACTGATGGCTGGCCCATGATGGTCTGCTCTGCCAAGCCGGTGGCAGCAGCCTTGTGATGCCTAATCTTACACCTGCCTAGGGTTGCCACCCCCTAATGGGGGTGGGGTTTTCCCCAATTTTGGGGGGCCCAATCCACTGCTGGCCAGAGGGCTGCCAGGGGAGCCCCACCCCTGAAGAGCCCTGCCATGCCTGATATGCCTGGTGCAATGACATCACCTGGAGGTGATGTCATTGCATTGGGTGCATTGCACAGGGGACACTCTAGAATTTGGTTAAAAACTCTATGGTGACCATAGAAGATTCTGGGGAGCAGCATGGAGCCCCTCGCCGGCAGACGGTAAGCACCTGGTAATTCTACACCAGCATCAGTGATGTCACTGCACATTTATTGGTGGAATCTTGCTTATTCTATCAGGTAGGAGAGGGGGCAAGTGATAGAATGGACAGGAGAACCTACAAATGTATCTTCTCCTCCTGGACTAGGCAATGAAACAACAAAGCGATATACACTTTCTCTGAGTTTATTTACTTACTTCATTTATACCCCAGCTTTCTACCCAATGGGTTTCCCAAAGTGACTTACACTGTTCTCACCTTTCTCCATTTTATCCTCACAACAACCCTGTAAGGTAGGATAGGCAAAGAGTATGTGAAGGTCACCCAAGAAGCTCCTATGGAAGAGGAGGGATTCAAACTTGGATCTCCAAGATCCCAGTCTGACACGGTAGCCTCTACACCACACTGGCTCACAAGTTATAACCTGGTGACCTAACAGCTTACCAACTTACCCTGCAAGTTCCTTTCATCTTTGCTATGTCTTCCCCTGCTTCGATGTAATGCAAAAAGCTGCCTCAGGGGAAAACCCCTCCCCTTAAAAGTGGCATCTTTTATACTCACACACTAATGGAAGACAGTTGGATAAACTCCCTTTTCTTTTTTGCCCTTCTCTAAGAAGCAAAACATGAACAGTTCCCCAAACCCAACAGAGCTGGCCCTTGCAAAGAAAGAGCCTCATTCCATCCCCAGTCGGTAGGGAGTCCAGATTTTAATGGGATGTTGATTAGGCAAAAGACCCATCCCTGGGGCTGGGCACTTGGACAGTGTCTCACTTAAACTGGGCTGCCACCTGTACAGAACTGCTACATGGCGGGCATAGCTACTGTGCCTTTATTTTTATTTATTTAATTAATTTTTTTGCATTTCTCTCCCACCCCTCCTGTAAACGGACTCAGGGAGGGTCACAACATTTTGATAAATACAATAAAATTCTAAACACGTTAAAACATACCAAATCAATCGTCATGCTTGGCGTAGGGAGAATACGGCCCATTGATATAACTAGGTATGGCCGGTTATCAGTGGGTGGGAGACTGCAACCTCAGGGGTTGGAGCCCAGCTGGCATAAGACAATGTGCCAGTGAAAAGCCCCCAGGGGTGTGTGGATTTGTTTCATTGGCATGACATTTAAATCATACCTAAGAAATGGAGGATGAAGTACAACCGAGGAATGCTCATGCTGTCAAGGCCAATGCTTAATATCAGTTACATTTAAAAGGTGGGGATGGTCTGGGATTCCCCCCCCCCCCCCCAAGATCTTTTGTAAGGTAACTATCTTCCACTGTTGTCACATTTCTATTTGTATGGTTGACACTGACAGCAGCGATGGGAGGGGGTGCAATGGGCAATTTTGGTTCAGGTAGGCTTTCTGTGTTCAACCTTTATTGTCTGAGATGGCTTTAGACATTAGATATGAAAGCAATAACACATTTCCTCCACTTTATTTATTTACCGCATTGCTGGTGGGGCTTTCCTGCTGAGATACACACATCTTGCTTTATGAAGGCCCAGGGGCGAGAGCCGTCGTTCAATTGACAATGCAAAAGCCAGCGACTCAGTCTAAAAACACGGGCATCCTAACTTATTTCATGCAGGAATCGCAGCACTGGGCAAGAGCTCCCACAGCCGTGAGAAATATTCGCATCACCCAAAGTCTGTGGCTGTTTTCAGCTCTCACATGAACCCACAAAGCTGTCTTATTCTGAGTCAGAGCCAGGGCTCATTTCATAGCAGGAGCTCCTTTGCGTATTAGGCCACACACCCCTAATGTAGCCAATCCTGTAATGTAGCCAATCCTGTAAGAAGAGCTCTGCAAGCTCTTGGAGGATTGGCTACATTAGGGGCATGTGGCCTAATATGCAGAGGAGCTCCTGCCACGAAATGAGCCCTGGTCAGAACACGGGTCTATCAAGGTCCGTATGGGCTGCTCTCCTGCAGTGGCTCTCCATGGTCTCAGGTCTAGGTCTGTCACTGTCTAGGTCTGTCATTTGTTCTCTGATGCCTCTACCTGGAAATGCAGGGAATCAAAGTTTCTGCATGCCGAGCAGATTCTCTGCCACTGAGCCACAGACCCCACATCACAGAAAAGAGCATCAGACTGGAATTAGATGTTCCAAGAGCCACCAAAACTGCTATATTTTGTGTGTCTTTCCCTGATATTCTTCGGCTGTAGTCACATGGCAAGCTTATAGTGATTTGTTCCTGCTGTAGATTTGATTGGGGGATATTTTTTGGTGAGTTGGGATGATCACACATCCCTTGCCCAACTACTCGCATTGCGCGATGAGGCACTGTCCAGATGAGGCTCCAGGCACTGTCCAGACGGCCGTGTTGCCCAAGTGGCGGCACGGCACAATTAAAAAAACCGTTTTTGCTGCCCCGAAAAGAATGAACTACCAACATGTAACTGAGTGCTGTTTTATGTGCACTTGAGCATTCATGCATTTAATATATTCAGTGCAGGAATGGTCATGCAAGAAGGATGTACAGATAACCTAATCGCGATCATTGCGAGAGATGGCTGTCCAGATCATGAAATCACAGATTCAAAGCGCAAGTACCAAGAATGTACTTGATTTTTCAGGTGTAGGAAAACTCGCTAGGGAACCGGGAGGACTGCACGAGTGAGCCCGCTTCCGTGCGAGAGGCGGATGCGGGCGTCTGATCAGCGGTTTTAAATGCCAGAGGGAACAGCAGTGAAACCCGATCAAAATGACTGTGTGACCACAGTCTCCAAATAATGTCTAGTATAACCTGGTATTATTTGACATCAGGGGCAGTGTTCCCTCTAAGCAGAGTTAGCGTGAGCTAGCTCACAGTTTTTTAGCCTCTGACTCACACATTTTTGTCTTAGCTCAGGAAGGATGGCTCTAGAGCAAACTAACTCATGCAGTAGCCAAATCACTTGCTCACAGCTTTAATGCCAGTGGCTCACGAAGTAGAATTTTTGCTAAGAAGACTCCACAGCTTAGAGGGGCAGTCTTAATAATTCTGGGGCCCTGGGCAAAAGTCCAGGAGATTACTGGCCCAGAATTACTGGCCCAGAATTATTGCCACCCCACTGCCACCACCCACCCATGCCAGGACCAAGTTAGGGATGGCCCTCATCCCTTGCACATGTCCCAAACAGTTCTACATGTGTCAGGGCCATAATGTGTAAAGGCATCGCCTTGCTGGCATGAAGCAAACACACATACTTGGTATACTTTAATAGGACTGGGATCTAACTTGGGCGCACCAAGGTCCAGATTCAGACCAGCACTCAAAAGAATAAGCTTCAAACAGTAAGGGTAGAATCACAGAATCATGGAGTTGGAAGGGACCTCCAGGGTCATCTAGTCCAACCCCCTGCACAATGCAAGAAATTCACAAGCACCTCCCCCCCACACACCTAGTGACCGCTGTTCCATTCAATAAAGAGGCCAAATTAAGTAAAGCAATTTGCAGAACAAAATGGGAATCACAGGAAGGAACATGCACAGCAGTGCAGTGTCCCCCCGCCTCTGAACTGCATAGTGCAATGATTTCATGGCACTGTGTTAAGACAAGACCTGAGTAGGCAACCTTCAGTATATATGCTGAAGAGCAGAATGCTAGAACATTTACTCAGCACAAAGGGTCTGTTCTCTACCAAGGGACTGAGGAAGTCCCTCAGGAGTTGGCAGCTTCATTGGGGCTGAGCTTCTTCTTAGTGTGCCCTGCTTTTGTTTGCCAGCACACCACCATCTTCGTAGGATGACACTGCATGTGTTTTGGCACTTGATGCAAACAGGTAGCCCATCTCTCTTCTGAACATTGCTGGGAAGAAGGGAGAAAGAGATGCAGAGTGATGCCAGCTCCTTATCTTTTACTACCCCCCAGAGCTATGCTTCAGCAGAAGAGGAGATTCCAAAAACGGTATCTGTTCTTATCTACTAGGAATAAGGCCCGTTGTGGAAATAAATACAACAGGCTCTAGAAAGAGGCTCTGGGAGAGTGCCCTGGCTTTGGGCACTCAGTGTCAATTTGCTGTGGTGACCTCAGCAAGGTATAATGACACAGAGTCCACCATTTTCTACAGAGGAACTGATCTCTGCTACCTGAAGAGCAGTTGTAATTTTGAGTGATCTCCAATCCTCACCTGGAGTTTGGTAACAATTGTTACTCAGGAGGAAATGGCTGGTTTGGAGAGTGGAGTCTATGGCACTGTATCTGTTTGAGGTCCAACCCTTCCTCAAACCCCACCCTCTCCAGGCTCCATCCCTCAAATCCCCAGGAATTTCCCAATCTGGAGTTGGCAATTCCATCTCCTTCCCACTTAACCATCAGCCTTTTCCTCTACACTCTTCCTTGGGGAAGGAGCTTGTTGCAGAGTTCACAATTTATTCAAGTCATACAGAGTTGAAATAGCCTCCACTGGAGGCCCTCAGGGAAAAGATAGTCTCCATATGGTCCAGATGAAGAGGCCAAACAAAATTCCTCGGGCAGTGAGTTCCAAAGCTAATCCCTCACTGTATCCCTTCTTCTCGATGGCTCAGCCTATTGGAACTATTTACATAGCTGTTTGCCTGGCTCCTGCCATTGCTGTGTCCTGATTTCTACAATCCAAACCCTATTGCGTTGTTTATTGGATGTTCCATCCTGTTGATTGTATTGACTTACTCTGCGTCATCCACCTTGAGTTCCAGTGAAAATGGCAGACGATAGATAGATAAATGACTGCTGAAACCCTACCATTCTATCATACTCTCATTGATCCCCACACTTCTGCCTCTCCCTCTAGTTCCTTCCCTTGTGTCTATTATTACTCGATTGTTATTTAGAGTGAAGGCAGTTATAATATATAAAAAGAGAGACTCTCAAAGGGGTCCTTCCGCCAGAGCAGAAGCCTAGCTCCACAACTCAAATTACAGATGTGCAGAACAAATCAAACAATGGTTTATCTGCCACTGAAGCCCCGTCTTCTCATTCTCCAGGCGTACAGACTGACTTAAAAGCTTTCAAGTATCTTATGTACTTTTTAAAATTAATTTCAATGTTGATGTATTTCATTTCATTTCATTTATTAGACTTATGGTCTGCTCTCCCCTGTGACCAGGTTCAGAGCGGGTAACAACAAGCCAATAAAAACATTTGACGATCTAAAACAAGCATATAAATACAACAAATGTAATAAAATTTACAATAAATATGGAGCAACAATACAACTAAAAGATGGCCTACAATTTCAGGTGGGAGTGATGTATACACTGTCTACTCAGAAGGAAAGGGGAGAGGAGGGGGAGAATGGAGAGAAAAGAGGAGGCCAATCCATGATGGAACCCATTACTGCCCTCAACTATAATGCAGGCAGAACAACTCTGTTTCATAGGCCCTGAAGAACTTTATTAGATCTCGCAGGGCCCAGATCTCAGCTGGAAGAGTGTTCCACCAGGAAGGAGCCAGGGCCAAGAAGGCCCTGGCTCTGGTCAAAAACAGTCAGATGCTCTTCGGGCCAGGGATCACCAGCAGATTTTGATCACTAGAGCGTAACTCTCTCTGGGGAATATATGAGGAAAGACGGTCCTGACGGTATGCTGGACCCAGACTGTTTAGGGCTTTAAAGATCAATACCAAAACCTTGAACCTGATCCGGTCTTCAGCCAGGAGCCAGTGCAGCTGGTAGAGCACTGGTTGAATATGTGTTCTAAAGGACGTTTCTGTTAGAACCCATGCAGCTGCATTCTGGACCAGTTGCAATTTCCGGGTCAGTCTCAAGGGTAGGCCTACATAGAGCAGGTTACAGTAGTCCAGCCTGGAGGTGACCATTGCATGGATCACTGTGGCTAAGTTGGGGGCAGGGACAGGAAGGGGACCAACTGTTTAACTTGGCATGGATGGTAAAATGCCAGCTTAACTACATTTGTGACCTGGGCCTCCACTGAAAGGGAGGCATCCAGGATCACACTCCGGCTCTTGACAGCCAATCCAGACACATTTAAAAAACAGTTTAAAAAACAGTTGCAGAACTACTCCATGACTTGGGAGGGAAGGTAGCATCATGACATCATAGGTGTTGGCCAATCAGCACTTTACCTAACTTCTGAAACCACCATGCAGAACTTGTATTTCCAAAGCCTGACCTTGAAGAAGAATGGTCAGTCTGGATTCAGTGCAGTGAGTGTACTCCCGAGTCAGCCCCACTGTGGTACAACTACTGCATCTCTTTCCAACTTGAGATTCTCTGAGAGTAAGACCTGTGCCCCATTATGGTGCCCAGTTTTTGAAGGTCATTTTTAAAAATTTTTTTATTATTGATGAACATTCCCTTGGGTATCATCAATTCTTCTTTGTTTTAAAAACGTTGCCAGTACTCATATATAAACTTGCACTGGTTCCCACCAATTCCCCCTCTCAAGACTTGGGAGAGTCCTCAAAAAAGATGAAGTACTTGGTACCAGTAAGTACTAGAATTTTTTTTTAAAAGCCCTGGATATCATCACCCAGTTACCAGGGATCTGGGTGGACACATAATGAAGCGTCTTCTCTCCAACAGGCCAGAGAGTATGTCCTGACCTTAGTAAAGACAAGTTGAGCTTGGCTACCAGTCTGAGTGATAGAATGACCTAACTGCTGAGCAATATGTGAGAAACGGCTACCACCTGGATAGGAAACACCATCTAAGGTGGGACGATAAACCCCAAACCCGACTCCGTGATAAGCAAGGAAGACAATGGTTAATATTGACTCCTTATAGGTAAATTGCAGGAACAATTGTCATCTGTGAGGACTCATCCAACTGAAAACATACCACCTCACCACATGGGAGAATCTCCAGGTGTCTCCCCTCTTGTTCTTACAAAAAGAGAGGCTTTGCCGCGCGTTGCGACTGAGATGACATCAGCGATCTTTCATCCTGTCTTTCAAAAATATATATACCTTCCATCACTTAGATTGTCATCGTGACAGCTTGCTAGGAGGGAGGGAGGGTCTATCAATAGAGAGAGCATTTTCAGAGCAGGTGAGGCCAGGAGGCTTTATAACATTCATAGCTATAGCTGCTTCTTCTTTTTTTTACTGTGATAGATGTATTTGTTTTTAGCTTTATGGTCTAATCTATCCTCAGAGGTTCAGAGCAGACAACAATCATATAAAAACGGATGCACACTTTTAAAAATACCATAAACAATTTAAAATGTAAAAACATAGAAAAGATTTCACTAAAATAACCCTTCCTTTCCCTTTTAGCCACCCAGTGTATGCCCAGAAATGTGCTAAGAAGACATATATCTAGATGCTATTTAAATTGCATTAATTACTTTGCAAAAAAGTTTATTTAACAACTTTTGCCAGCTTTTAATACAAGGAATAAAACTAAGTACACAAAATAAGATATGGGTTAAAATAGTGGGATATAAAATAAAATAAAATAAAATCATCCAGAGTTAGGATATATGAATTATGGAGTAAAATACGTCTTCTCTCTACATATTGCAAGACAGGCTGCCCAAAATCTAGCAGCAGCCTGGGAGACTTCTGAGTCCATGTCCGAGAGGATGAAATGTTGAATCCAATCTGGACAAAATATGTAGATTTTACCCTGGATTTCAAAGAAAAGTTTCATGCAAGGCTCCTCATACCGGCAGCAGTGTAATAGACATTAATTACAGGCAACTAGCTTAATGTGACATATAAGTGAACAAAAGTAACTAGCTCACCAGCCCTGTGTAACATATGTGGCCTAAAATAAAAAAAAAGAGATTTCCCAAAAGTATCTCTGCCTAGTCAGCCTATATGATCCTTGACACATCCAACTTGTGGCAACCGTGGAGGCAAGAGATGAACACAGGTTTGCTTGCCTCTGAGTAGAAACACTGGACTTCCTCATTGGTATGGGAGCCAGTTTGGTGTAATGATTAGGAGCACCGACTCTGCTCTGAGAGAACTGGGTTTGATTCCCCACTCCTCCACATGCAGCTGCTGGTGTGACCTTGGGTCAGTTACAAGTTCATTCAGAGCTGTTCGTGCAAGACCAGTCCTTGAGAGAGCTCTCTCAGCCCCACCTCTCTCACAGGGTGTCTGTTGTGGGGAGGCGAAGGAAAAGGAGATTGTAAACTGCTCTGAGACTCTTTTGAGTAGTGAAGGGTGGGGTATAAAACCAATCTCCTCCTCTTCTTCCTCTCCCACTTCTTCCTCCCCCTCCCCGGGCTGACCTTGCTTAGCTTCCAAGATCTGACAGGATCAGTCTAGCCCGGGCCATCCAGGTCAGAGCTGAACGCTCCTTCCTCATCATTAAGTACATTTTTTATCCCACCCTTCCTCCGAGGAGCTCAGAACAGAGTAGATCAGCCTCCCCTCCTCTGTTTTGTTCCCATGACAACCCCAGGATGTAGATCATGAGAGGGAGAGCAAGAAGGGTTGCCTCGGTGTTTAGTTCTTGTGGCCCTTTCTTACATGGCCAGGGAAATGCTGATCACCACTTTGGGGTCAGGAAGCAATTTTTCTCCAGGCCAGTTTGGCTGGAGATCCTGGAGGGTTTTGCCATCTTCTGGGCATGAAACAGGGGTCATTGGGGGTGTGTGTGGGGGAGGTATTTGTGAATTTCCTGCATTGTGCCGGGAACTAGATGACCCTGGAGGTCCCTTCCAACTCTATGATTCTGTGATTCTGTTAGTCTGAAAGAGAGCGAGAGCAACTGGCCCAAGGTCATCCAGCAATCTTCCATGGCTGCTTGGGAATCTGAACCTGGATCTCACAGATCATACTCTAACACTAGCCACTACATCAAGCTGCCCCTTGATCTGTGGCTTAGTGGTATAACATCTGCTTTCCATGCAGAAGGTCCCAGGTTCAATCCCTGGCACCTCCACTGAAAGGCATCTGGCAGTCGGTGATGTGAAAGCCCTCTGCCTGAGATCATGGAGAGCCACTGCCATTCTGAGTAGACAGTACTGACTGTGATGGGCCAATGGTCTAATTCAGTATAAGGCAGCTTTGTATGTATGTACAATCCAGAGGAGAGGCTGTGGCTCACTGGCAGAGCATCTGCTTGGCATGCAGAAGGTCCCAGGTTCAATCCCCAGCATCACCAGTTAAAGAGATCAGGTAGGCGGTGATGGGAAAGACCTCAGCCTGAGACCCTGGAAAGCCGCTGCAGGTCTGAGTAGACAGTACTGACTTTGATGGACTCAGGATCTGATTCATGGTAAGGCAGCTCCATGTGTTCATACATGGTCATGCGCTTATAATTACCTGCTCACCATAAACAAGAGGAAGATATAAGTCCTGACCTACATCTTAGGTACATCTCTTCACTCCAAATCACAAATAATTTCAGCTGTCCAACAACCTTTTCGTATTTGTGCTAAAAATAACTGGAACCCAATATTTCAGCACAGCTTCCACGGGTGATTTCCTGCTGTAAGCACGGTTTGTTGAGAGGAAGGGAGGATCGCATGGGATGGGAGGGGGGGGGACCTTCTAGTGGGCACTTTTTAAAGACATAAATTAATCCAACTGACAGATTTTTTTTCCTAGGGTTTAAATACCACCATTTAGATGCTGCTAGCAATTTTAATGACAGTAATAATCTTCTTCCCTGAAAGGAACAATAATTGCCGTATGAATAATAATCAATATTTAGCTTCCTCTTAAGAGGATTTCCAAAGGCTTTGTACACTTTATTGCATTAAGCATAGCAAAAGCATTAAACCCATTTTACAAGTTGCAGGAAAGAGGAGGGGTAGGAGAGGAGGAACAAGCTAAGTCGGGGAAGCAAACGGAATGAGATCACAAAGCAGTCCCGTCCTGAAGTGAGGCGCAGCAATGCAGAAACTCTCTTCCACCCCCCTTCCTGATGATTAGATTGACCACCAGGGTGGCAGCGGAAGCATGACAGCTCCTCCCCAGAGACTGACAGCAAAGGGGAAGTCAAAAAATGACACTCAGCTTCTTAGCAATGTCATGTAATGATGGCCACTAGCTCTGGAAGCCTTACAAAGGGATTAGACATTCACAGAAGATAGATCTATTAACCTGTTTGGGTGTGTCTGAACACCAAGTGCAGGCCAAAACAACTAGGAAATGCTGCTGACCATCACGCCCAGCTTGTGAGACTTCCAAAGATACTGAGGTAGTCACTACCTTGGAACATGAGATGGACGGCTAACAGGAACATGGCCTTCTTTGATGCAGCATCCTATATTATCTTCTTCTGTTTAATCAAAACCTTTTCTTTTCCGTTTTGGGAATCAGGTGAAGGGTACGATAATTTCTGGAGCGTTTTGCAAGGTGGTTCCATCCCTCACCCTTGCTCATCACAGTTCTATAATTTGGTCATTCTTTGGCTGTTAATTGAAAATGTCTTTTGTAGCTCTGTGTACACCTCCTTAGGAATGTTTGTGTTGAGATTCAGCATTTAAAATAAATAACAGAGTGCTAGACTAGAAAGATTGTTGGCCTGATCCAGCAAAGTTTGCTTTTATGTTCTTATGACGGAAGAGTCTATACTGCCCCTTCAGACATATTGTCCCTTCAGGGTTAGGGGGGATGGCAAGATCCAGCTTTGGTTATCAGCATGAATCAATTTCAACTCATGTACTCCTGCAGCCTGACCCTAAAGTTATTACATAAATATTCTCAAACATACATGTATTTATTATCCATTAGTTAAAAGCAATTATGGGCCCAATTGTAGCCTCAATACAGAATAAAAGTGTATAATACACACAAGTGGGACCAATCGTGACCAGTGTTCCCTCTAAGCTGAGTTAATGTGAGCTAGCTCACACATTTTTTGTCTTAGCTCAGGAAGGATGGCTCCAGAGTGAACTAATGCCAGTGGCTCCCAAAGCAGCATTTTTGCTTACAAGACTCCACAGCTTAGGGGGAGCATTGATTGTGACCAGATGCGTTTTGGCCAAAGTGGCCTTCTTCAGTGGTCAAGCAATATTCGTACATATAGGCTCAGTGATATAAGACAATAGGTTAATCAATGTAGGACCAAAAAAGGAATTTTATAGTCACAGTCAATTGATACAAGGCACAACATTTTGGTACATTGGCTCTGAATTGAGAAGAAGAAGAAGAAGAAGAAGAGGAGGAGGAGGAGGAGGTGGAGAAGGAGGAGACTGGATTTATACCCTGCCCTTCACTTGGAGTCTCAGAGCAGTTTACGATCTCCTTTCCTTCCCCTCCCCACAACAGACACCCTGTGAGGTAGGTGGGGCCGAGAGAGCTTTTTCCAGAGCTGCCCTTGAGAGAACAGCTCTGACAGAATATGGCTTGCTCAAGGTCATCCAGCAACTGCAAGTGGAGGAATGGGGAATCAAATCCAGTTCTCCCAGGTTAGAGTCCGCACAACTTAACCACTACACCAAACTGGCTCACGTGTATCTTCTGGACCAAAATAGGAAAGCTTACAATACTAATATTATTCAGGACATATATACCTGACCAAGACACAAGGTGATACTCTATGAGGCCTCATCAGTGGTCTCAGGCCTTGCGATGTTTTTGGCCCTTTACTTTGTATGGAACTACCCTTTCAGGTACTTGATTCATTTGTTTGGGTGAAGTCCCCCACCCCCTTTTCTCTTCCTCATGAAGTGATTACATCCAGAGTGACTGAACACTTGGTAGGTATGCTTAGGGTTGCAACCTGTTTCTCAACCTGTAGAAGGGTTAATGTCAGGACGGAAAATAAGCTGGACCACGTCCTTGCAGGGTTCCAACATGGAAGAGACCGACCTCATCTTCTGCTTCGAGCCCCATGCAAGAGACAGTACCAGTCATAAACGGAAGTTACTTTCATCCCTGGCTAATATTTGGCATGCAGATGCAGGTTAATTTTGAAACATCCTGGCTTAGCATAAGGGGGTGACTGGCCGGCCCAAGAGTTTTTCCAGTTTTGCAAAATGATGGCCATAAAGCTACCAGTATCCATATTTGTATGTGATGTATCATTTGGCCTTGAAATGACAAGACATGATGAAGATTCCATCCATGTATTTTGTTCCTTGACATCTAATTTACATACGCAAGTCATCGCTTGATGCTGAAACTCACCCGTGACTATCGTGCAGGGGTGAACCTGAAAAATCTCCCAGCAGCCGGTTGTCCGATTGCACTGTGCTAACGAAAGAACAATAGTTTGGCAGGTGTCAAGCCTGCATCTGAACTCACAACCTTGTAGATCAATGCTAAAAACACTTATAGCCTGATCATGTGCCTTCTTGTGAAAAATGTCATCTCTGCCACGGGAAGGTCTCATGCCCAAATTAAGTAGCTTTCCCGCTGGGAAATACAACTCTCTCCATTCACATCTACAAATGGATCATCCTGACTACGTGAATGGAAATGTTCTAACAGCAGCCCTCCATTCTAATGATATTCCTGCCATTTTGATACTGTACAAGGCCCCCGTGGATCCCGAGAAAGAGCGAAACACACCCAAATGTGGGACTCTGATCTTTCGCACATCCTAACTACCTTGTTTTCTAACCTTTTGTTTGGTGCCTGCTTTGGTCTATTGGATTAGCCATGAGTTAGATGGAGCTGATAAGGAGATAAGAGGCACAGGCAGAGAATGGGGTCTGATTGCATCTTTCCAAATAAGCAGTTATCATCCCCGGTTATTCATGTAGCTATGAATTATTGATTGGCTCCCAGCTCATTAAAGAGGAGATCGGGGTAGGTGGGAGGGGAGACTCTGATGAATAGAAATCAGCAGTGGCTCTTCTTAACATCTGTAACTTGGCAAAATGATGGCAACTCATTACGGCCCCATTCAAAGTCCATCAGAGAAAGAAAGCTCAGAGATGTTGGCCATTATCCCTCCAGTGTAGGCTCAGGTTTGATTTTTTTTGTTCTTATTCTGAAGATATTACAATAGAGTTTGGCCTTCACATTTTTTAAGCACATGAGAAGTAGATGTACTTGCTTTTCTGTGATTCATTTGGAGATTTTTTCCCCTTTGTTCTAAAAAAATAGGGAGCCGTGGTTTAAGAAATAGCAATGAAATGGACTCTCTGTACAAAAGTTTTGGGTTAGTCTGGCTTGCCAATCAGCAAAGTGCTACAAAAACAGCCTCTTGGTTTTCCTCTTCATTTTTGGAAGCAGGGCCAAGTTGCTGCAAGTGTTTCGGCCAGACTGGGATTTTATTTTATTTTTAAACAAAAGTTTATTTAGACAGAAGAATTGAAAAAAAAGGCCTTGGAAAAAATGGCCAACCCCCCCCCCCCACCCCATTTTTTCCATTTTCTCACAGGCCTTCACACCTCTACAGCCAGTTTGGTGTAGTGGTTAGGAGCGTGGACTCTAATCTGGAGAACCAGGTTTGATTCCCCACTCCTCCACATGCAGCAAGCTGGGTGACCTTGGGCAAGCCACAGTTCTCTCAGAGTTGTTCTCTCAAGAACTGTTCTCAAAGAGCTCTCTCAGTCCCATGTACCTCACAGGGTGTCTGCTGTGGGGAGAGGAAGGGAAGGTGATAGTAAGCAGCTCTGAGACTCCAAGTGAAGGGTGGGGTACAAATCCAACCTCCTCCTCCTCCTTCTGTGGCTGGTCCAAGAGCAGAGTGGGGATCTGAATCTGGGTCTCCTAGCTCCTAGAACAACACTCCAGCTGATGGGTTGGATCCAAACTAAATTGCCAACTTCCTCTGATTCTACCTTCGTGCTGCAGACCCCATTCTGTTGTTTTCCAGGGTCCCCTGTCCTCCAGGAGCAATATTTCATGGGGATCAGTGGGCCACAGTGTGCGTGCGTGTGGGTGGGTGGGTAGAGCCTGGAAAGTTCCATTCTGCCCTTGAAGGACTGAGTCTGGATCCAACCCTATGTGCCACACTGATGTTCAGTATGCACTCCTCAATATGTAAAGATGTCACCACATCAGTTCAGTCACATGGTGTGATGAGATACAGATTGTTACAAAAGGCTGGTGTCATCATCGGTTGGGGCGCCTCCTGGTAGGCTGAAGTTGCGTGAGACAGAGAAGGTGAAGCAAGCCCGGGGGTTACTGAGCAGTCGTATGTCACACGAAAAGAACCGACTAAGTCGGCTCAGGTTTTGGGGTGTAGCATGAGAAGCAAGAACTTTATTTCCCATAAATAAAGAATGCAACCTCCACACAAGAAAGAACAGTACAAGATGGTTTAGGCAAAAGCCCTTCATCTGGGATATGTCCTGTGCTGGTCCAAAGGAAGTCACAGACTGTGATCCATGTCTACCTCGAAAGAAACATTAATTCCCAGCAACGTTGCTGATAAGGATATCGCTGGGTGTGGGAGAAATACACAATCTGATGAGATTAGTTTAAAATTCAGATGTTTCTCCCCCTGTGGGCTTCCAAATCATCCATTTTGAATAGAAGCTTGAAATCAGTAAAAGTAAACAACCGTGTTAATTCGCACCTGGAGAAGCGCTTTCATCTGCATGCAGCATCTTCTCAAGGCACACACAAGAACAAGATGAATCTGCCTCCCCACAACAATGTCTCCTGGTGCTACCCTTCTCCATCTCTGAGCCTTTCGAGGTGAAGTAGGGCTAGTTGGAGCTCTCAGGCTAGGCCAGTCCCTCTTTGTTGGCTTTCTGGCAGATGTTTCTTTTCTGGAGGATCTTTGAGGGGGGCATTGAACCCAGCGTGGTGAAATTGGGTGTGGTTTTCTGTTGTTCTGCTGTATTACAAAAATAATGCTTTTGGAATTTCACTGGTTTTTATTACGATTTATTGCTGGACTCTTGGTGTTCAATTAGCTACCTTAACCACTTTTTAGTGTGCGTGACTGAAATTACAGGGGTTTGCTGCTGTGATTGTTTGTTTTCAAGCTGTATTTTGGAAGTCATTCTGGGTACCCCAGGAGACAGGAGTGGCATAATTGTAATAGGTAAACAACACCCCAAGATCCATTAAAGGCCACTCAGTGAGTTCAAAGCTAAAGAATACAAACTTTTCCTTGCCAAATTCAAAGTCTATGACCACTGGATCCCCCATTCCACCCCTATCTGTGTTGCTAGTTTCACCTGTTTCCCTCTTCCTGCTTTGTTATCTCCCCCATTGTCAAAATTAAGCAAAACATCAAATGTTGCTCATTTTCCTGCCATACACATAGATGACATAATCCTCATTGTGTTGGAATGTAGCCTAGAGCATTCTACTCTTCAAATACCTTCTATAGATGAACAACGTCCCATCAGGGGGTAACAAAGCTGCAAGAGCCACTAACACATCCATGTTTGCCAGGATTAGTTCAAGAGGGTGAGTTTTTTTTGCATCCTATGCAAATTCACATTAATTAATTAAAACAGTCAGCCACCCTCACCTTGTGCATCCCCCCTCTCTCTGAACTGTTTCTGGACGTGCATAGAGCATCTGTCCCCAGGGAGTCATCTACATTTTAAAAGGTTACAGGCTACAGTTTCTCCCCCTACAGTTTCTCCTAGTCTCCCCTTCTACACAGAGGCTGAAGCTGAACACACAGAATTCTAAGCAGTCTAATACCCCTTCGCAAAACCTAACCACAAAGAACTGCCAATCCAAGCGCAGAGATTGACAGGGCAAAAAAGTAACCCCCTTTTCAGTCGACAGGTCTAAGAAGGGAGGTGGAGAAGGTCATCAAAAATCAACCCCTTAGACAGACCATCTATTAACTTAATCAGTCATCATATCCTTGATCTCTGTGAAGCCCAACAAAGATAACAACGGCTATACTGGAGGGCTTGTGTGTCTCCAGTATCTCTCTGCACAACCAAGGAATCACAAGCCACCCTCCATACAAAGCCAACTCTCTGGCATTATTTTAATTTAGAAGAAGAAGAAGAAGAAGAGATTATATTTATATCCCGCCCTTCACTCACTGGGAGTCTCAGAGCGGCTTACAAACTCGTTTCCCTTCCCCTCCCCACAACAAGTGGATGAGCTTTCATGAGTCACTGCTCACTTCTTCAGTGACTCACAAAAGCTCCTACTCTGCCACATAGTTTGTTAGTCTTTAAGGTGCTACTGGACTCTTGCTCTTTTCTGCTGCTACAGACAGACTAACATGATCCCTATTTCACCTTAGTTTGCTTTAAAAGGGGATTTGACAGATTCACAGAAGACAGGTCCTTCAATGGCTACTAATCATGATGACTAAAGAGAACACGTCCAGAGGTGGTAAACCTTTGAAGGCCAGTGTTAGGAGGCAACATCAGGAGGAGACCTTGGCCATCTTTGAATACACCTGTTTGATTATCTCACCATTTGTTAAGAATCAATCATTTATCTAGGCAATGATCATATGTCTGTTTGAAGGATCTAGCATAAAATATTTCCCCCCTATAACAAATGCGTTGATGTGATTAGCAAATCAGATTTCTCTGGATGGAACTCTCAGAAGATATTAGGTGAGCAGACCCATAGCTAAATGATTTTTGGTGTGGGGGGGCACTGGATGGAGGGGAGGGCGGGGGGAGAGAAAAGAATGGAGGTGCCGAGCAATGAGGTTGAAGATTGTGCACAGGCCTTTTTAGTTTGTGTCTGTCTTCAGTCTATGTTCAACTGTAGAAAAGTTGAGATCATCGCATATGAAGAAAGAATTAGTGGTGGTCTCCCCAACGGTACATCTGGCAGTCTTGAAAAAACAACTTCCTGTTCGTCGGGAAATTTTCAAAACTCAGGGAAACTAAGCATATCCACTGGATACTGCTCAGACAGCCGTGGCAACGGCTAGCCCAGCAAAACGGCTTCAAAATGGACTTTTCTTGCTCTGTCTGCTCTGAGTATTTTATGGAGATGGTGTGCATACATTGTACCCTTTGCAAGGATTTGGGGAACCTTGAAGTGCTCAGCTTGCCACACAGGTTTTAAGGGGGGGGGGACAGGAGATGAGGCGTGTTAATGTGTAGAGAGCCAGTTTGGTGTAGTGGTTAAGTGTGCAGACTCTAATCTGGGAGAACTGGGGTTGATTCCCCACTCCTCCACTTGCAGCTGCTGGATGACCTTGGGCAAGCCATAGTTCTGACAAGAGTTGTCCTTGAAAGGGCAGTTCTTGAAAGAGCTCTCTCAGCCCCACCTACCTCATAGGGTGACTGTTGTGGGGAGGGAAAGGGGAAGGAGTTTGTAGGCCGCTCTGAGACTCTGAGTGAAGGGCCAGGTATAAATCCAATCTCCTCCTTCTCCTCCTCCTTCCTGATTGCAGGCAGTGCTGAGGTAAGGGCAGATGAAATTGTCACAGATCTACCCAAGGCGCAGGTAGAAAAGGGGTGGGTCAGCAACCTGTCCTCGGGAGGGATGGCCCAGCTGTAGTCAGCCCCTGCCTGGAGCCACAATGCCTGCTGGCCTTGGCTGGAGCTGGGGGTGGAGTTGGGAAGCAGGGTGCATGCTCCTTCCAGATTCGAGAGCACTGCAAATTCAGGAGGGGGTGTCGCCCTGTGGGCCCCACGCTAGCTACGGCCCCATAGGTGAGATTCATTTGTATGTGTGATTTGAGTTTATATAAAAATTCCTAAAATCAGGTTAGGATAATAATCTGAAATGTGTTTTACTTTAACATTTTGCCTATTCAAATATAGTTGAGAAGTGCTAGGAGATTTGACTTCATTAGTACTTGTTTTTGCAGCAGCTATAGGGATCATTTTCACATGTCTGTATTTTCTAACTTCTTGCCTCATTAAGAGATGTATTTCTTTTTTTTCAATAAATGATAGTGTCTGTCCAGTTTGCTGGTATGAGCTCAAAGAACAGCTCACAATTAATTCATTTGTACTATCAAAATTAAGGCTTGCAGACAACATTATCTGATAGATCCTAGAGATACCTTGGGGCCAAATAGTTTAAAGAACAATTCTTAGAGGACTAATTGGTCCAGATTCTCTAATTCGATGCAAGAATACACTGTCTCATTACACCATGTTTTCCAGCACGGACTTATCGGTGGTCATCAAAGGGGTCCCCCGTCTCCCTTCATCACCAGCAGAAAAGCCAGGGATCCAACCCAGTGTCAGTGATGCCTGCGAGATGTACACCAGATTATAGAGCCAAGGACTTTCTTGCCCGAAGTCGGCTGTCTCCCTCTCTCTGCACAACAAAGCTGATGAGCTCCTACCTATACAAAGGCTGAGGACTGACTGGCAGTATAAAGCACTAGAGAGGCGAAGCAAAAAGACCCGGGCCAAGTTGTGACGGGGTTTCCCAGTCGCGCTGCACCAACTGATGCGGCAGCATGCCAGGGAGGAGGTGGAGTGGAGCGGTCGACCCCTGGTGATGCCGTGGTTGTGCATGGCTTTGGTCCACTCTGCTGACCTGCGCATGGGTGCATGGGTGCATAGGTGCAGCAGCTCTGGGCAGTTGAGCACGCATGGGTGGTTATGTGCATTCCTGCCAGATCAATGGGTTCACATTACTCCATCTGGAGAACCATCTCCAGAACATCTCCAGTGGAAGCCTCCTGGCTGGGCATAAGTAAGTGGCTGGTATTTGGCGCTGGTTTGTTTTCTGCCAGCTGTGATCTGATTGTTTAGCTGTATTTTAATACGAGTTAATTTTATAGGCTGTGTTTTAACTTTGTACGTGAATGATTTTATGCTGTTAGCCGCCTAGAGCCGGTTCGCTGGCTAGGCGGGATATCAATCGAAATAAATAAATAAAATAGATACAAATAGCATTGAATGATTGTGGCTTTTTTACGTCCACACTTTTGGGAAGCGGGATCAAGGCACCCTCTATGGCTTGCCCCAGCTTTCACCTGGTACTTTTTAAAAGTGGGAGTGAATGGTTAAAGGACATGGTGAGCAAGGCAGGGGAATGCCAGGCAGCCGTGGCTGTCTGAACCAGCCCACTAATCCACTTGAGAAAGATGCCTATATCAGGCCAAACTGCCAGTCTGAACATAGCCAAAGATATGCAACTGCTTCAGCGAGTGCACTTCTCAAAATAAAATTCCCTACTTGGTTCATTGCTTGGCAGATACAGCCATCCCAGCCTTGGGATGGTGTAGGAAATTCAGGTCATCCTCAGTGATATTAGGTAGCTGAGAAGGAAAAGATCTGGCAAGTACCATAGGGAGTTTATGGCTAGGAACACCACAAGCTTCATGGTGATCCTATTTGGCAGGTGAACATACCATACTGGACAGCCACAATCACTTGAGAGTTGAGCCTCAGATGCCCGTGACTCACCAACAGCTACCAGACAGCTTTCCACCTGTGCAGTAGCTGTGGTGGTGGAGTTTGGTTTCCTTGTGGAGGTGGAGTTCCATTCCTTACAGATGTGCGTGCATCTGTGCAGCAGATGAAATAGATTCTTCTCCTGGATTATAGATGGCTGGATTAGGTCATTAAATGACCTAGGGGAGGGAAACCAGGCCTCCCACGAGGGTGGGCAAAACGGCTTGTGCATGAAATAAACTCAGTCACAATGACTGAAATAGGCCCACCAAATGGTAAACCTATTCTTTATTTTTAAACAGTGTTCCTAATCCCTGGCTGACTAATGATTTGGCTGGCTGTTTAGTGATGCAGTCGGCATTCAACAATTGCAGGTCTGCAGGGAAGAAGGGACAGCAGAACCCTGCTCAAGCTGTGTGAGAATACACATGCCTGAAACACTGTTTGAATATGCAAAAAAGTCATTTGACAAACCGGCTGGAGCTACTCCCTAACAGCTGATCAATGAAAAATCGGCTCCCTGCTTGCAACCAACAGAACATGAGCCGAAGTGGTGAATGTTCAAGCACTCCTTATTTATGGAAGCCTGGGCGGTTGCATTCCCTGGTAGCATTGGACCTGCATTTCAGAAAGATACTGCTGTTGAAGAGGCTTCGTTGTTGGTTACAAGCCTTATCCAGGCTAATGCTGAGAGACTGCCATTCCACGCAGCGGTCGATCAGCATCTCTGTCTGTTTTCCCCACTATTACTAATTAGTCATTATTATTTTATAGCTTTCTGTAGTGAAATGGCCAGCTGGACATCACTGCTGCCTGAGACATCCTTAATTATTATCTACATTTCTTTGAATTGCAGAAGTTCCCTGGGGACAACCTAGTTCTTGAGAAATGAGCAGGGGGGGGGGGAGACTGACAACACAATGAAACTACTTCTAATTAATTCTGATTGCTGTCTTCTGCATCGCATTATCGATCAATTTGTGCAACATGGGTTTTTTTCCCCTTTTCCAGAAAAAAAAAAAGTATTAACGGAGCCGTCCCAGATGCTCCTTAATGGAAAATAGCCACAAGGCCACTGGAGTGGAAATAGTATATATCTCATCCAGCCGCTCCTCTTGATCTTCAAAGAGTGAAGAGAACTGGGGGAAAGGAGTATAAAGTGTAAAGTGAAGGAGTCTAAAGTGTAAAGAAGGAAGGAGTGTAAAGTGAGTGTTCCAGAGTTGTTGTTAGCCAATCAGTCGTGTCCGACTCTTGGCGGTTCTACGGGCCAGCTCTCTCTACATTTTCCGATCTTCTGCTGTTTCTTTGAGTCTTTCCATGCTCAGGCTGGTGTTGATTTTTATGGAGGCTAAGTTCTTTGGCAGGCCAGTTTCCTTTTGCTGCTAACCCATCCAAGCACAATGGCTTTTTCTAGTGAGTTCCTATGCATGACATGGCCAAAATAAGTCATTTGCAGTTTTATGGTTTCTCCGACATGATGCCAAGCTGCCTTACCTTGACCTGTATGACCGGGCTAGCCTGATCTCATGAGATCTCAGAAGCGAAGCAGGGTCGGCCCTGGTTAGTACTTGGATGGGAGACCACCAAGGGAGGCCATGGTCACTACCCAGAAGCAGGCAATGGCAAACCACTTCTGAATATTTCTCATCGTGAGAACCCCATGAGGTTGCTGTAAATCAGCTGTGACTTGCCGGGGGGGAGGGGGGAGATGATAATGTCATGTTGTACTTTATCATCACCCATGGAGCATAAAGCCTGATTCTGCATGCTGTGCACACATGGGGGAACCTCATGGGATTTCCAAGGCAAGGGACGTTCAGAGGTGTTTTGCTATCACCTGCCTCTGCATAGTAACCCTAGACTTTCTTGGTGGTCTCCCATCCAAGCGCTAACCAGGGCTGACCCTGCTTCGCTTCTGAGATCTCATGAGATCAGGCTAGCCCGGTCATACAGGTCAAGGTAAGGCAGCTTGGCATCATGTCGATTAAAAGCGTAAATGAACAATAAAAGAAACTGCACAAAGGAATGGGCTGTTCGCAGGCTCACTACCAGGTGGTGAAGGGATACCGCTCAGCAGCAGCAGCAGCTGCCTTTGTGGTTTCCCCAATATTTTGCTACTCCACGGTATATTCCCCAGGGGGAAGGCTGGGAAGTTGGCTTATCAGGTGGCAGGCGGGTCGTCTGATGCTTGGATCCATCCCCATGCTGTGCCAATGCTCTTTTGTCCATAATCGATAAAAACTGTGGCCTTTTTTCATGCCAAGAAAGTTGTGTCTGTTTGTTCTTTCTCTGCATGATGTTTCCCTAATAAGCCCTGGGCCAGCAATCTGATATTGTTGTGAAGAGAGACTATATTCGGATGCTCTGATCTGGTCATAGTTCTGTGTTTGTGTATTCATGCATCGCCTTCCTGCCTTGTCAGCCAGGAATGTTTCCTCCACTGCAAACAAGTCGGGATGATGAGGGCATCGCCACAGCCTTGTTCACAGATCCCACCCTTCATATCCATAAAGCTGCTTGCTGTTTTTAAATGTTTTAAACATGCAGCTTCCTCTGTAAGGTCGGGAGGCTTCCTGCCTCCGTAATGTACTCGGATCTGGTACATGCATCCCAGCGCATCTTGGGGTCCAGACCCAATGTCTATTTGATGCAATCCTAATTTGCATCAAGTACTCCGAACATAAAAAAAATATGGGTTGCCACGTTGCACAACAGAGGCAGCTGTGCATACTTACAGGGTACCAACTAATTCTCAGATGGATGAGGCTGAAAAGATCTGAAGGAACCAGGCGTTTGATCTACATTAAGGACTCTGTGTAAATAGGACAGTTGGGGGTGAGTGCAGTAATAAGCTCCATGTTCACAAGGGGGCCGGCAAAGTAAATAATTAACTTTTGTACTTCTTGCATGGGTCCGATGCAGAGCTTCAGTTTGGAACATCTGATTTGCTGCTTAGGATCAGCACAAGGCTGCTTTCCCCTTGGAAGCTAGATATTCATCATCAGCCAGGTAATGAAAGGCTCCAACTACCCGCAAGCAAATGAAAAGAAGCAAACAGGACAGGAAGCCTGTCCTCACGGTATAACTAGCAGCAGTTCCTAGGAGGCAGCCTGTTACATAAACAAGAACAAAACCCATGTAATACCTTCCATAACTTAGGACCAACCCAACAGACACAAAACACTGGGCAAGCTTTTGAGCCCATCAAAACTCTCCATCAGAGAGGTGTTCAGGCGTTACAAAGTTTTTAAAATGACAGGGGGGAGGGGAAAACAGTTTCTCAGTCATGGCGCCACAACTTGATATTGCTGGCATTTTTGGTGAAATGCAGGCAGGCAATTAGCTTGATTTTACTGCTGGTGTTAGGTTACAGTACCTTCTCTGGGAAGAAGCAGCCAGTGATGAAGTCTACTCATTGTCCACTCATGGAGAATACAAAAGCCAGGCTGTATTTACACTATCCATTTTACTGCCAGCTGTTTTCAAATGCTGATGATCTCAACCCCTATGCCCTGTTGTTGGCCATTCAGAGGAACTGGCTGGCCACTGTGTGAGACAGGATGCTGGACTAGATAGACCATTGGTCTGATCTAGCAGAGCTCTTCTTATGTTCTTATGGTTTCTGCTGCTGCAGTTTTCATTTGTTTAATTCACTGAGTTATTTCAATGGCTATATTTTTATATTTTATATTGTCTGTTTATTGTTTTATGTTATGTGATGCCTTGTGTGGGATATAAATCTTTTAAACAAACATAAATAGGCTTGTAGCCATTCCGTCGTCACGTGGCAGAGAATTACAGATACTGACTATCTAGTGTGGGAAGAACTACTTGCTTTGATCTATTGCCACCAGTTTCATGGAGTGACCTTACATGGAGCTGCCTTGGACTGATTCAGACCCTTGGTCTATCGAAGTCAGCACTGTCTACATTGATTTGCAGTGGCTCTCTAAGGGCTCATCTGGATGCCTTTCACATCACTGACTATCTGAGACTTTTAACTGGAGATACTGGAAGTTGAACCTGGGGTCTTTTTGATGCAAAGCAGGTGCTCTGCCATTGAGCCAGTCCCTCCACGAACATATGAAACTGCTCAGTATTATCTAATCTGAGTAGCAGTCTACTCAGTCTACTCTGAGTCTCAGAGGTCTTTCATGTAACCTACTACCTGACCTTTTTTTTAACTGGAGATGTTGGGGATTGAACCTGGGACATTCTATATGCAAAGCTGAGCCACAGCCCCTCTCCTCAAGTTTGCATATTATAGGAAAAGGGAAGAAAGTTATCTCCACTTCCTGCACATTGTGAAACATACATATTTACTAGAGATGAATTAAAAGGCGCAGGGACATCTAAGCATACCCTTTCATCATGTGCAGTTGCAGCATCACATGGAAACATTCAGAAAGAACTAGCATCACAAAATCATAGAGTTCGAAGGTACCTCCAGGGTCATCTAGTCCAACCCTCTGCACAATGAAGGAAATTCACAGCTACCTCCCCCTCATAAGAGAGCCAGTTTGGTGTAGTGGTTAAGTGCGTGGACTCTAATCTGGGAGAACCAGATTTGATTCCCCACTCCTCCACTTGCACCTGGCTCGATGACCTTGGGCAAGCCATAGCTCTGTACCAGCTGTTCCCTCAAGGACAGCTTGGGAAAGGGCTCTCTCAGCCCCACCTACCTCACGGGGTGTCTGTTGTGGGGAGGGGAAGGGAAAAGGAGTTTGTAAGCCGCTCTGAGACTCCCTTGGAGAGTGGAGGGCGGGGTATAAATCCAATCTCTTCCTCTTCCTCTTCCTTGCTCCATGTCCAGGAGGAGGTAAAAAACAACAACCCTCCAGGATCCCTGGCCAAACTGGCCTGGAGAAAAGTGCTTCCTGACCCCAAAGTGTTTTTTGCTTCTCCTGTTCCATCCTGGAGAAAGATCACTTCATGCCCTAAACTAAACTAGGTGGTTTCATCTAATTAATTCGGGCAATCTACAGTGACAGACCCAGCAAAGACAGGAGTTCTAGCATAAAAGGAGAGGTGGTGAAGGTGACCAAGGAGGAGGAGAAGGTAGGTGTTCAGTTGACAGGCAGCTGACGACACCTGCAGCAATGGAGCAACCCACCAGATTTGGATGCTCCTGTTGGGCTTATTGCTTGATTGGCTCTAGCTTGCTGCTAGAAGAAGACTTCCTTGACTGGTTTACCTACATTTCCCTCCTTTAGCATGAGCCAAGAGGTTGTCCACAACTAAATCCCTACTTGAGATCTTCCAGCTCACTAGTTCTAGATCCTCTGAGGGTTCAAGCTCTGACATACAAAGCTGTTTTACACAATCCATGCGTACAGATACAAAGCAAAGAGTCTTAGGTGAACCCATAAAATGCATCATACTCGTGGCTAGATGTGCTTTTGTCAAGAATATCACAGGCCTGGGAGCAATAATGGCCACCACCTGAGACTGGAAGCAACCCTCAAGAAATCAAGGTGGGCAGGCTAGTGGCATGTTGCATTTCCCCACTGCTTGCTTTTGTGTTGAAGAAGAAACATCTCCTCATGGATGCAATCCCCCTTAATGAGACTGCCACGGAGCCCCAGCTCTTTTACGGGCTTCGCATCACAATGAATCCAGCCTTGTGCGACATAGCTCTTCTCCTAGCTGCTTCCATAACATTTCTTGGCCTTCTAAAGAAAGGCCTCAGTCTCAGTCTTGTATGTGCCGGAGCTTGGCCTTTGCGATGATTCACTGAATGTCACTTTTTTTTTTTTTTACTCTCTCTTGATGAATATAAAACATAGCACAGGAAGAACACAATAATCCATTATGCCTCTCCCAGCTCCCAATGCAATAAGCAAGCCCTGTTTTCATGTGCGGTCCCACTGTGCTGTGACTTTATGCAAATGAAAAGCATGAGCCCAGTTGTATAACATTCACTTCCCCCCCTTCTTTATCAATAAAGCTGGTGGTCCATGGGGGGGGGGGGATGGATCTTTAGCAGCATATCCCAAACTTCTGGTTGCAGTGGCACATTTCCTCCCCCACCCCCCCTAATTAAAAATGGAGTTGTATTCCATGCTTGCTCCCAAGACAGAAATTGAGCATCACCCACCTTCAGGGAAAGCTATTCCCTCTGTTTTCGGATGTGTCACTGCATGCCTTTGCATGGTGGCAGAGGTGCAATGGATGGCCTTCTTGGAGGGCAGGTAGTTCCTTAAGCACGTTTGAGTCCTATTCATTTCAATGGGAGAGTAATGGTGTGATCCTATGCAGAGTTACTCCAGTCTAAGCCCATTTAAATGAATGAGGTTAGTCTGAAGCAACTCAGCATAAGACTGTGCTCTTGTCTGGAGATGCCCAGGATCTTGAACTCGGGGGCAGAGGTTGCCTCACATCCAAGGAGCCTATCTGTAGACAGAGCATAGCAGCAGCTTCCTCCAACTCAGGAAAGCCAGGTGGGGATGAGCTATCCTTGTGAGGCAGAGGCCAGCTGGGGGTCAGGATAATAAAGGGAAGGGCTAGGAAGGGGAGGAGCTGGGACTGGAGAGGGGGATAAAAGGAGAGCTGCTGGCCCTGACCTGGATAGCCCAGGCAAGCCCGATCTTGTCAGATCTCAGGAGCTAAACAGGGTCAACTCTGGCAAGCACTTGGATGGGAAACTTCCTTGGAACACCAGCAGTCGGGAGGACAGAGGCAGGCTTTATTCAGCTACCTCTCTGAATATCCTCCAGGCCCCCAGTAGGGGTCAGTCACCAGATGTCATCATGACTTCTAGGTGCAGGCACACACACACACAAATATTAAAAAGAATACCAGAAACGGAGAGCTGGTGAAGCTGACCAAGAAGGAGAAGAAGGCAGGTGTTCAGTTGACAGGAGGCTGAAGACACTTGGAAGAGTGAGGTAACCCAGAAAGCGGATCCTGGGGAAATTCTGCCCTTTCTGAGGCTGGTGGAGGCTGAAGGGAGTGTAAGTGGGAAGGAGCCCATGGAGCACCAGGTAGGCAGTCACAGCCAGTTTGGTGTAGTGGTTAAGTGAGCAGACTCTAATCTGGGAGAACCGGGTTTGATTCCCCACTCCTCCACTTGCAGCTGCTGGATGACCTTGGGCAAGCCGTAGTTCTGTCAGAGCTGTTCTTGAAAAAGAGCAGTTTCTGTCAGCGTTCTCTCAGCCCCACTTACCTCACAGGGTGTCTGATGTGGGGAGGGGAGGGGAGGGGAGGGGAAAGGAGTTTGTAAGCTGCTCTGAGACTCCCTGGGATAGTGAACAGCGGGGTATAAATCCAATCTCTTCTTCTCCTTCTTCTGAAACATGACTGAGTCACAACAGAGGCACAACAGAAATACTTGCCCCCACCAAAGGCTCACGGAAAGGAGGAAAAGTCTGAGCAGGGACTCAGGCACAAACACAAAAACAACACCCTTTGTGAGTGGGTACTAGGCTTCCAGGCAATGTTAATTCATTAATGCACACCCTAACACCCCAGTTTGGAAATTACTGGTGTGGAAGATATATGTTATTGTGATTTTATCCTTTTCTCACCATGGTAAAGGGCTCTAAATGATGACAGTAGTCCAGTGGTCAGCTGTTTTCTGGGGGATGAATGGAACAGGGAGCTAAAAGAGAAGGAGATGAACCAAAGAGCCGGGTGGGTGTGCTGAAAAATAAATCAAAAGGAATGAGAGGACAGCAAAGGAGAAAAAATTGCAATGAAAGTTTCAAAGGTGTGTCTCTTTCTGCGCCCTATTTGTCTCACAGTGTTTCTCTTTGGATGCATCTGAGAGGCAGGATGTGTGGGTGGGAGAGATGATGTCTCACTTCCAGCACTAGAGGGAGCGATGAAATGCATTGCATTTCAAATGTCTTCTGGCTCAGCTGTGAAACACCGACATGAGAATTTTGTTATTGCCTGCCTGTCCATGGAGGGAGAAGGCCACTGTAATATACAGGAATGTAGAAGGAAAAAGAACAGCTCGGCAAAGGGGGGGGGAGGGAGTCTGCCATTATCCAGTCCTGTTTCTCATACATAAACACCCAGATATTATCCTCTGTCCATAAGTTGTAATCTTATGCAAAACCTACCTGAAAAAGTAAGCCTATTGAAATCAGTACAACTTACCTTTGAGACAGCATGCCAGTTGGGCTGAGACAGGAACAGATAAAACAGCTTTATACCGAATCAAATTATTAGCCCATCTAGCTCACCCGAGTCACTTTTAAGTGGTAGTAACTGGAGATCTCCAGGATCTCAAGCAGAGGAAGGTCTCTCCAGCATCTGGCACTAAGATCCTTTTGAAGTCATGATGCCACAGGCTGAACATGGCACCTTCTGTACACAAAGTGTGTGCTTGAACCCTTTCCTCTTGATTTGTCTAATTTCTCCAAATACATTTGCCTAAAGTACTACTTATTATGATCTCCTACATATTTTCCATAACATTTCAGGCTTCCTCCACTGGGTTTGCAAAATCCTGCCCAAAATCTTATGATACAAGGATGAAACAACAGCAACAAAAGGCTTTGCATGTGTATTTTGTCCTAGCAGGTATAAACTCACAGGATATGCGTATGTGACACCAGACTCAGATTACAAGTGACCAAGAGACCACAGGAAAGACTAATCCACTAAAGAAACAGGTAGTTTCCACGATGGACAGTAGTGGAAACACTAGAGAAACAGGTAGAAGAACAGTAGTGGAAGCAGATGAAAACAATGTGAGGAGCAACAAGCTCTTCAGCACCAAGAACAGCTCCCAGGCACCAGAAGTTGCTACAACCGGTTTCGAAGAAAACAAAGGCTTGTGGTCACACAGCAAGCTTATCGCAATTTATTCCCACTGTACATTTGATAGGGGATTTTTTTTTTTTTTTGCGGGTTGGGATGATCACACATCCCTCCCCGAACCTCTTGCATCGTGCGATGAGGCTCCAGGCACCGTCCAGATAGCTGTGCAAAGAACTTTTAATTTTTTTTGCACATACGCATATGCACATAGACAAATCACTGCTCCCACTTGGACACTCTGAACTCCCTTGTTTTTGCAGTGTTCCCCCCCAAAACAGTGAACAAAATGAACCACCGACATGCAACACATATAGATGTACCAATGTCTATATATGTACACTTGAAAGCTCATGCCTATTCAGTGCAGGATTACTCATGCGCACAACAGCAAAAGCTGGAAGGAAAAAAAAATCAGTGTGAGAAGGAAGTTCAGATGACCTACTCGCAGTCATAGCAAGACATGGCTGTCCAGACTGGCGAAATTGTGGATTCACAGTGCAAATATCAGGAAAGTATTTGATTTTCCAGGTGTCGGAAAACTCGGTAGGAAACCAGGAGGATTGCGAGAGTGAGCCCACTTCGATACGGTAGACAGATGCAGCCGTCTGATCAGCAATTTTAAATGTGATAGGGAACAGTGATGAAACCTGATCAAAATGACCGTGTGACCACAGCCAAAGACTGTATATCCCCATTCACCCTTACATTCACAGGAACTGTCAGAGATTCTTAAAGAAGCATCCTCTTTAGAATTGGTATTCCAGCCACTGATCAATGACAAGCCATGATATCCCCAAACTTTAATAAAGAGTAGATGTGATAGCTTTCCTATGGTTACAGTTTCTACAACTGAAAAGGGGCTGTGCCTTGTGGCCAGCATCTCCCTTCAGACCATGGCAGTGCTTTAAGCAAGACTTCTGAATGTTATCCTAAGGCATGTGGAAGAAGGTGGTCCCCAACACAAAGGCACACGTCTAAAACTGTGGCTGTCATGTACCCCAGTGCAAAATCGTGGTTGCTTCAACTACTATATTTGTGGACATAACATGAGTAAAACTACGGGTGCAGACATAGCCCATACTACTGGGGGGAAATGAGTTTGTGCTTACCCTATTAATGAAAGGGACCAAGAAGGGAAAAGAAAATGATTCTTTTTTAATCTAAAGAAGTTTTCAAAGGGGGGGCATATTGGTCTGCAGTGGAACAGCTAGATTCAAGCCCAGTAACCCCTAGAGACTCATGAGATTTTAGGAGTATGATCTTTCTTTTTCGGTATTTTGTGTCTGTCTTTTTGTGTATGTGCTTGCGAGCCTGGAAGTCGTGGTGACTTCTGGCAAACCCGAGTGGGGTTGAATGTTTCAGAGAGGTGGCTTGATATAACCTGCCTCTGTGGCTTGACTCTGGTATTCCTTGGGGGTTGCCCTTCCAAGTATTTGCCAGGGTCAGCCCTGCTTAGCTTCCAAGAACTGATGAGACTGGGCTTGCCTGGGCCATCCAGGGCAGGGCAGGGGTATGAACTTTCAAGAGTCAAAGCTCCCTCTGTCTGGTGCAAGGGCTCAGGGATCGCCATTCCTACTTGTATTTGATGAAGGGAGTGAGACTCTTGGATGCTCCTGCCCCTAAATTCTTGTTGGTATTTAAGGTACTCCTGGACTTGATCTGAGCTTTTTTTTGAAGAAGAAAACTACTGTTCTTACTCTGGTAAAAAACAAGTTCTGAGTAATGTTGTTCTCAGCCCCGATCATCTGGGTTGCTCTTTGTTCCATGGTTGGAGGACAATGCTCCTCCCCACCCCAGCCAATACTAAGCCCTGAGAAATCTTGGCAAACTCTCGCACCCTCTGAAAGCGCTGGCAAAGCTTTAAGGTTACTGCTGGGTTGTGTCACTTGTCAATGTAAAGAACTCTCCATGCCCTTGGAGTGGTATCTGTTTAACTGCAGAGGTATTGGGAACTATTAATGAGAGAGCTAAATGCCTGACCTTTGGTGACTGTAACTAATGGCTGCAATTCTGGCTGTTAAGAAATGAAGAGAGGTCAGGAGGAGACTAACCATGTGTGAAAGGAATGATGAGAGGGCTCCGCAAAGCCGTGGACTCTCCAGCTGGGTTTGTGTAGGCTTCCATTGCCATAGAAACGAAGCACCTGTCAAGCCAATAATGGATTCGTCTTCTCTCAGGAAGAGAAGTGTTATTAGTTCCATTTCACAGATGAGGCTCTGAGCCATCAAGACTGCAAGGCATTTTACCTTTTGGGGTTTTTTTCTTCATCCTTCCATAAAAAAACCCCAAACAACTTAGGTAGTTGTTTTCTGTACCCACTGGATCATGCCCCTGGGCCACCAAGTTCTAATAGAAAGGACAGCCATCACAGCCCTATAAATATGAATTTCCTTTCCTCCTAGGGGTTCATTCAAGTCCCAGGCTGAGTATTTATTTCAGTAGCAATTTTCCTTCTATCACCAGCCGGCTTCTCATGGTCAGGGCTGAACAAATTTGAGGTCGTCTGAGCGGGCTTCGTTAATAATTCAGCGGATAAGATCTTCGCATCATGTAAACCGGTCCGACGTCTTCTCCAAACCAAATTAAAATTTGATTTGCAAGTTAAATTGAAATCCGTTCAAATTAAATTCCAAATCCAGGGTAAATATTTTATATGTATGTTTTCCCTTACTGGTACCCACCTTGGGAGTAGGGCAGGCTAGAAATATGAATGAATGAATGATTGAATGAATGCAGACAACCGGCATCCTTCCATGGAGAAGGAAAGAGAAACATTACACATGGCATGAATGAGGAAATGTAATACAGAAACTACCTTCATTAGGAGGTAATTTCTACTCTTGATTTCAAACAGTAAACATGCTGGAACCTCTGTTGTTAATTTTCCTGACATGTAAGGTGCCCTATTCCTTTTTTTTTTTTTTAGGGCTCTAGTTTACTAATCCTGGCAGATGAAGAGAAATGATCAATTGGGGGATTCTTCTAGTTTTAGTGGTGGATTTGGGGCACTGTCATCTGTGAGGTTGAAGAATAACAGACACACCATGTCAGGCCTTGATTTCAATTTGAAGATAAGTTTCTCCTATTTGGGGGATGGAAGGATTGATTTTTTAGAAAGGTGAGCGGATGTTTTTCTTTCCCTCCTCTCTTCTTTTTAAAGGGCAAGCCTTTCTCTGAAAAACAAGGATGGGAACCTAAATCACCTCTCTCTGAAGGGGCTGTTGCTTGTTGCTTATGCTTCCTTCCTTTTCCCAGCAGAGGAGAATAATGGGTAGGTCTGGATTTGGTGGTTGCTGTGTTTTGACACTGAAGAAACCCGCTAGAACAAAAGCTTCACGGATTGAAATAAAAGACTGGATGTAATAGCTTCTGTGGGGAGAAATGAATAAAGCCATTTAGGCCATTTCACCTGATTTGGTACGGATCATTTTGACCTATAACTTTTTAATTTTTTTTTAAAACCCACCTTTTTATTGTTTTCCATGTTTAATTTGTTACAAAGGGGGGGAAAAGACATGGGATGACTCAATTCTTCTCAAAGCAATAAAGCCCAGTCTGGAAGTTTTGCATGCCTAGAGCTTATTTTCCGGAGTATTATCCGTGGTAGTTAAATGGTACCCCTCTATTCAGAGGAAGTTTGCCTTGGGAAATTAAATGCTAAGGATGAAGAACGGGGAAAGATTGTTGGCTTAATGCCTTGTTGGGCTACCTGGAGTTAGAAACTGCAGCTTCATTGCATCACATTGGAAGACTACATCAATTCCATTGCTGCTAGAATGGCCCTTGCAGATATGGGACTTATTTATCCTGGATAAGATTACATATAATTTGGATAGAGATACCTCAGGCCAATACAGTCTCCTAGAGAAATGGCAACTTCTGATGCTCAGGTGTTGGTCTGATCTCTCAAATGGTTGCTATGTTGTAAGTAAAAGCCAACTCTCTCTTCGCTGCTTACCCTGGATAGCTTTGTATCTATTCCTTAGTCTAACACTGTTCCACTGCTGGTATAAATCTGTGTTGTTCAACAAACTTCTCAGCCTTGCATTTGTATTTCTAGGTTATAGCATTTAGTTGTTCATATTCAATTTTAGTGATAGTTTGTAACTTTATTATACCGTTCAATATTTCAGTTCTGTATACTTTGATGATTGTACTCAGTTCTATTGAAAAACGGTAATATTATATGATTAAATAAAATATTTCAAAAAACAAACAAACAACCACACAAAACCCTGCAGCTTCTAATTGACTATTATTAGAAACAGGGTGCTGGAATTGATGGACTCTTGGTTAATGTATAGTCATAATGTCGTGAAAGCATGTATTACTCTTTGAGTCAAGTCCAGTACCATATTAGAGACCAGCAAGATTTTGGCGGTATGAGCTTTCAAGAGTCAAAGTGTCAAAAAAAGATACAAAGGGAGCTTTGACTCTTGAATGCTTACACCCTGAAAATCTTGCTGGTCTCTAAGATGCTACTGGACTCAAATCCAGCTGTTCTGCAGCAGACCAACATGGCTACCCTCTAAAACTGTATTATTCATTGTTATAGATAGAAATGAAGAATTGGATAAACATCTGGAGCAAGGTCCATTAGTGGCTATTAGCCACAAGGTATAGATCTCAGTCTGGGGCAAGTGATGCTTGGGGGGGGGGGCAACAGTGGGAGGGCTTCTAGTGTCCTGGTCCCACTGGTGAACCTCCTTATGGCACCTGGTATTTTTGGCCACTGTGTGACACAGAATGTTGGACTGGATGGGCCATTGGCTTCTCTTATGTTCTTACTGATTCTTATGTTCAGGGTCAGGGTATTAGTAGCTTCTTCACATCTTCATTAATCTGCCTCCCTGTCTGTTTATTAGTCTGGGCATGGTCAACTTCCCTGTTTCCAATTTGTCAATTAACCAGGCTTTGTCTGTTAGAAACTCATAAACTTCAGTGATCGTTTTGCTAGCATTTTCTGATGTCTGCTTTAGGTTTTTGATGGATTCTTTGGGGGAAAGTCTTTACGTATGATGGGGCTGCTCCATAAAAACAAATGTCTTTGTGCTATGCCAGATGATGTTCTCAGATGTTATTGTGGGTGAAGATATAAAGGTCCCATTTCTGATGTACTCCATTGTCACAGTTCATGAATCCATGACAGCAAATACCATATGGATTAGATTAAAATGGAAGTGTTTCAGGCAGGGATCATCTAATGGCTGCATTGTAAAATTGGGGGGGGGGGAACCCAAAGAATAGGGGCCTTTTACAAGGAGCTGTTAGTGAGGTACTTCTGAATCATAACTTTGGCAGGGAAATCCGAAGATCTCTAACAGAGACTTGTCTATGTAATATCAATATAATAGATATAAGAGACTTATAATAGGATTTGTCTTGCTATTTGGTTTGCAGTGCCCCCTTTTTATTATCTCAGAGTGTCATTTCCTCATGATTTTTACTTGGGTTGTAATCCCGGCACTCAAGGGAAGCAGGGTAGAAGAAGAGGAGTAGGAATTGGTTTTATATCCTGCTCTTCACTACCTGAAGCAGTCTCAGAGCAGTTTACAATCACCTTCCCTTCCTCTCCCCACAACAGAGACCCTGTGAGGTGAAAGAGCTCTGAGAGAGCTGTGACTGACCCAAGGTCACTCAGCTGGCTTCATGTGGAGGAGTGAGGAATCAAACCCAGATTTTCCAAATTAGGGTCTACCACTCTGACAAGTATCCACCATACAACATTTACAGCAGCTGTGTTAAGCTCACACCAATACAGCTAGGCAATTCATCTCATCTGGGAGTGTTCAGCATTTCCATCCATCCATCCATCCATCCATCCATCCATCCATCCATCCATCCAATGTTTACCTCAACAATCCGTTGAAGATCTCAGGAGTTCAAGATTCTCCCTTCAACCAGTTTAGCATCATAATAATGCAGTGATATAGGTAAGACTTGAGAACTGGCCCAAGGTCACCACTGAGCATCATGATGGGGATTTGAAGCCAGCCATCCTAGTCTAAGCACTACAGCACACTGATGTCTTCCTCCCAGATCCCCACTATGCAAGCTACTCTCAGCAGAAGAATGTGCATGGGATCCCGGGGAAGAAGTAGCTGTCAAATGCTTTTAAGTAAGTGTACAAGACCCTCTCATTGTGGCTGGTTATTTGGTGGCATTATGTCCAGAATAGTACAGCATGGTTGCAACTTGGTAGGAGAGGAGAGCACATAGACCTCTGTGGGGACTTGCTTTGCTCTCTGCGCATGTGAGGTACAGAAGTGCAGCCTCAGTAAATATATCTTCTGAATGTATCGCTACATGGTGAGGTCTGCTATTGAGCCCCTCCTGGAGAATTTTAGCTTCTGGAGAGACTTTGGAACATAATAGCATGTTTATTGTAGAACTGCATGATGGGAATCGTGCATGGCTTAATGGCTTGCTTTTTGCTGCGTTTAAGATGCGTCTCTTGATAGGTGCTGTAAACAGTAAGAAAATCTGAGAAAGGGAGAGAGAGAAGGAGAGAGAGAGGGAGAGAGAAAGGGGGCATGTGTATGCATAAAGAAGTCTGTGAGAGTGTATGAATGAGTGATGGCAGAAAGGCAAGATAGATGGGTATATATCTCATCGCACACTCTCTGTGCATACAATCTCTTCCCAGAGAATCTCTACCTGCTGGACTTTGATGCTCAGAGGGGGAAAATAGGATTTTATGGCTTTCTATCAGCTTCTCACAAATTTATTCTGAAATGTGTTTTCTCGACAAGCAGTTTATAGCCCAACAGCTGCTAATGGTGAAATATTAAGGAGCTAAAGGTGTAGCAGAGAGGATGAATAATTCATTCACCATTTGAGTGTTCTTGCCAGCATGAGGGTGACATTTCCATTGTTTACAATGGCACATGGGCATGATGAGCATGAACAAAGTATGGCGGCCACTTGAAATACCTCCATTCCCAGGCACCCTTTTGCCATGCGATTTTCTCAAGCAACCATAAAGAGAAGGCCATGGAGGATATCAAAAGCCCTACTTGGAAAGCCACTGCCCATAAATGGTTGACTGGGTACAAGAAGTTTTGTGTCATTTTAAGTCATCACTGCATCATGTTTTATTCACCTACATCAAGATAAAGAACTGATGAGAGACCCATTCTATGTCGCCCATGTAGCTGACTTGAAAAATGTGTGGTATGCATTTATTTGTGCAAGTCCATCACTCCGTATGTTCTTTTGGATGGAAATGCACTATTCAACCATCCTCACTGGTCTTGCTCTCTACCATGCTGTTCAGACCCTACCTATTATGCATCCAGTGATCACAGAGGTCATGTTTGGGAAGGTGGAGACAGGCATTGTGCTTCCCACCTTCAGTGGGGTTCAGCTGACCCTTGCTGATTCAGTTAAGAGCTTAGAGGTTATACTGGATACTCTACCATCTAAATGCATTTAACACGCAGTGGTAGAGTTAAAATAGCAACCATCCATAGCACACTGGAAGATGACCATGTTGGACAAAATGGCATGGAGACATACAAGTATTATTCAGCAATGTGATAGTTCCAGAGGGTAGTTGTGTTGGGCTGCAATAGAACAGTTAGATTTGAGACCAAGAAGAATTTCAGAGTATAGCCTTTTGAGAGTTGAAGCTCCCTTTGTCAGACATGAGTGGGAATGGAGATCTGAGTCTTTTTATCCCAGTCAGAAGGGGTGTGTGTGTGTGTGTGTGTGAATGTGGGTGGGTGGGTGTTGTAAAGAATGCTTGTAAAGGATGCAGAGGTACAGCACATATTGTAATCAGCTTGATTAGGGTACAGGGGAAATGCATAGGGGCAGTAAATTAGCATCTGCTGTGAGGTAAGAATCCTTCATCCCTATTCAGCCCTGGGGGTGTCCATTGTTCGAAACTTCTAAAATAAACCTTGTGAATAAACTTGTGGGGGTGCCACAAAGAGACACTGTGCCCTCTGTGAGAACTCCCTCAAGAAGGCCATTCCATCCAGTGTTATGGGTGGAGGTTAGATTTCTCCCCCACTGTTCCTCTAAGGTGAGCACACTACATTTCCTCATAAGAAAGAAAGTAATAGTGTGTACTCAGCGGTTAGATCCAGTGTTCTCTCTAAGCTGAGTTAGGGTGAGCTAGCTCACAGTTTTTTTTAGCCTCCAGCTCACAGTTTTTTATCCTCCGGCTCACACATTTTTGTCTTAGCCCAGGAAGGACGGCTCCAGCGCAAACTAATTTATGCAGTAGCCAAATCACCTGCTCACAACTTTAATGCCAGTAGCTCACAAAATAGAATTTGTGCTCACAGGACTCCATAGCTTAGAGGGAGCATTGGTTAGATCTAGGTCGTGAGATCAGGCATATCCTAGGACACTAACAGTGCAACTCAAAGCAGAGTTACTCCAGTCTTATGCCACTGAAATAGTGTACGGCTGGCCAAAGGAGTCCACGGTCCCAACAGCCTCACAATTCTTGCCACTGCCTGCCTCTGCATAGAGGCACTCTAGTATTCCTTGGAGGTCTCCCATCCAAATACTAATCAGGGCTGACCTAGCTTAGTTTTCAAGATCTGATGAGCTCAAGCTAGCCTGAGCTATCCAGTTCTGGGCACATTACTATAAAATGATGCAAATAATAATTTAAAAAATTTAGTAGCTCTCCAAGCCATTCAGAGCATTGATATTTTTAAAAAGGAACCCACTTGAACGCAAACATTACACTCCGCACTGTCCTCGATGCCTGCAGCAGGGAGGGGACACAAACAGAATACTAAGATACTTTGCAACAAGCAGGGCAGGTTATTTTCAAGCACTCTCTCTTCATCCCCAGGTCTATTTGGCATGCAGCCCAGTATGGCTGAACATGGCTATTAAGCGCTATGGGTGTTGTGCAGGCTTCCCTCCTGGGCCTTGGAGTGCAGAATAAGTCAATGCTCATTCCCAGCGAAGGATACCAGCTGAAACCCCAAAAGGTTAGAAAAAGAAACCTTGAAAAAAAATCATTCACTGGGAGCTATTTTTATCAGAGTAATTATTTGACTGGGCAAGACAGCCTCCTAAACTCCTGTCTTCATGTGACGGCAAAGGCAGCTGTGAAGGGGAATGTACTGTTCACCCCCCCCCCCCCATTCAGGCAGAACAACCTGACTAGAAGGTGCATTTTGTCAAAATGTAGATCCCATCAACAGTTCCCATTTCCTTATCAAATGGAAACAGGACAGCCAAGCAGGGCAGTTTGTACATGTAGGTGGAGCACAAGGCCTACATGTTCCAAGGTTGAGGTTGCCAAAGCAACCCCCTTCCTGCACCCCTTTATTTCACAAATGGGGGGGGGGTTCTAATTTTGCTAAAAAACCATGAATTAACTAGATATCCTCTCATTAACAGTCACTGAAAGAGTAATAATGGCAGTAGTGAATACGGTTATTAGGCAGAGCCAGGCGTGGGGAAATGGGAGGCAGGTGCAAAGTCAGTACATCACTTCCAGGGAAAATCTTGGAAAAGTTAATACATCACTTCCAGTTTCTATGTCACTTCTGGGGGGAACCTGGAAGTGACATAGGATGGTTCTAGGAAACTCCATGGTAAAACTACAGAGTTTCTGGAGATTCCTAGAGCTATCCTACATCACTTCCAGGTTTCCCCTGGAAGTGATGTAGCAACGTCAGCTGCCAGCAGGAGACCTGATTAGTATTTGAGTGGGAGACCACCAAGGAAATCCAGTGTTGCTCCACAGAGGCAGGCAATGGCAAACCATCTCTGAATGCCTCCTGCCTTGCAAACCCCATGGGATCACCATAAGTTGGCTGTGGCTTGATGAAAAAGAAGAAGACCCCCCGGTGTTCAAGGGGCTCAAAGCCACCAAAGCAGTTGATCCACCCTGGTGGCATCAGGGTCCCTGTGCAGAGCTGACCTAAGTTCTTGCACCTTCACTGACTAACATAGATGACAAACTCTCCAGGAAGGGGATCTGATACTTCTGTATAATGCCTAGCATGCTGCTGGCACTATACAAATATTTACACAAACAGTTCAGTTTCATTTCTATCCATTCAGTATGTGCTCATAGTTACCTAAGGGTTTCTCTGTCTACTGAGTCCTCATCAGGCAAAGATGACAGCCATTCCTTGTCTTGCAGGAGGAGTTAGGAGGACAAATGCAGTTTGGAATTCACAAGGGAGAAGACATAAAAACTGTAGGTAGGGAGAAAAAGAGGCCAGGGCTTGTGTTTACTTATACCCTCTTTCCGGACGTGCCTTAAATCTTTACACAGCACTTGCTTACTTTGCCATCCCTTGATTTGCACAGCTTTTATTGTATGCTGGAGTGCTTTTAAGAGTACCCTTGGCTTTTCAAGAGGCCAAGCAGATGCTGTTATCTCATTCATTTTACAGTTTTACTAGATATCTCAGCAGAAAACCAGCTGCAGAGATAGAGTTTTGGGGTCTCCTACGTGAGTACAGGGGTTCAGGCTTGGTATTTCGCTGCTGGTTTCCAAGGGTCCTACACTGATTTCAGAGTCAAGGAATCTGAAAATGGGCCTTTCAATTTTAGAACAAAGTTTTAGTAACTGTGACAAATTTCCCTTATCTGCTGGAATTGGTTTCAAGGATCACATTATCAGAGTGGAGCCAGGAAAGAGCCAGAGTGCTGAGATAGTCAAGGACAGAGAAATCTGGGTTTTAATACCATTCTTGGCCTAACTACACATCATGTTTCATGCTTAACTCCACAGGAACTTTTAGTCAGGTATCAATTGTCCTGGGAACCCAGTTCTCAAGTGTACAGGACACTGTTTTAGATTGGGCCCATGGGGTGAATCTTTCCTCCCATAACATTTCCCCAGTCTGAAAGGGCCCCAGGGGGGCTATTTGCCACATTGAAGGTTGAATGTGCAGGCCCCAAAGGGGCATTTAGTATCCCTGGGGCCATTTTGTTCTGAAAATGGTATGGGGGGTAGCATGGGCGTCAACTACGGGGGGGGCTCGAGGGCTCGAGCCTCCCCCGAAATTTCCCGGGGGGGGCTCAGCCACCCCTGGCAAAAGGGAGCGTGGCCGGCGCGCAGCTCACAGCACCCACCCCGCCAAGGCCGCCGTCCAGGAGCCTCAGCAAAGTGAACCAGAGCAGGAAACGCAGCTCGTCGCCAAGCGGGGACCCGGCCTTTTCCTCCCGGGCTGCCTCCTCCTCCTCCCCCCCGAAGCGCCACTGACCCAAGGCCCCAAAGACCTTGGCGAAGGCGCGCTGGAAGGGGCGGCAGGGGACCAGCACCAGGAGTTCCGCGTCATGGCACTCCAGGCCGCCGGGGGCCTCCTCCGGGCCACCGGAGAGCGGGTTGAACCTCACGGCTGGGAAGCTGCCCTGCCGCTGCGAGGCTTCGTCGGGCCAGCGGAGTCCAGCAACGTCGCCGCCGCCGGGCCGGAGAACGCGAATGCGGAGGTCTGGCAAGAAGCTGCCGGCAAGCAGGGCTGCCGGCAAGCAGGGCTGCGCGCTGTGACCAGTCGGGGCGCTCCGACGCCAGCAGGAATGGGGAGAAGATCGCCCCATGGCAGAGGACGACGGCCGGGCTCGGCGACATGCTCCCATGCTTCGCGACTGCGCCCCGAGCAAAGGCGAGCGCGAGGCGAGTGCGGGTCTGCCTCCCTGGGGCCGGGGGGAAGCTGTGGGGACATGGGCAACGCGCGCATGAGAGAGCCCCTGCCCCCCCCGGGATTTATAAAGTCTACGCCCCTGGGGGGTAGGAAGAAGCCACTTATCCCCACCCCCACCAGGGGCACTCTGTTTCTTTCTTTCTTATGGGGAAATGTAGTGTGCTGAACTTAGAGGCACAGTGGGGGAGAAATCTAAGCTCCACTCATAACACTGGGTGGGATGGCCTTCTGGAGAGACTTCTCACAGAAGGCACAATGTCTCTTTGTGGACAGAGATTCATGGCACTCCCACAAGGCTTTCATACAATGCACAGACTCTCTTTCTCGCACTTCCCTTTACCGTTTGTAATGCAGTCATAAGGTTCTCTGATCTTGTTGGAGGCTTGGTGCAAAGCAAGAATCACAGGGCGGTTGAGACCACGGACTACTTCAGCCAGCCTGACACTGTTTCAGTGGCATAAGACTGGAGTAAGAGACCAGCAGCACTTTAAAGACTAATAAAATTTTTGGCATGGGCATGAGCTTTTGTGAGCCACTGCTCACTTCTTCAGATATAAGACTGGAGTAACTCCACACTGAGTTGCACTGTTAAGTGTCCTTTCCGATGGCTGATCTGACAACCTTCTGGAATCTGGCTTGAAAAGAATGATGAGGAACAGGGTAAAACAAGCTAGAAAGGGATAACTGGCCACAGTGGTCCAATATGTCATCAGAGAATCTGGTTCTCTTCTGGAGGATAGTAATCTGGTGTAATCACTGTCCTGAATTTTGAACAACCTACAGCATCAAATTACAGCAAAGCAATCACTCTCTTTTATGATTCTTTCACACTGAATGACACCCTGGGGCACAGTTCTCTGAAACAACTGACAGAAACCACCCAATTAAGATACTGGGGGAAAAAAAAAGCTAAACTAAGAAATCTGAAATTTCATTACTTTTCTGAATACTGCTGTAAGTTAGCTTTCACCCTGGTCATTCACTCCTGCATCGCTCTCCCTCCTTGCTTATACAACAGTTGTCCAGGAAAGGGAGCCAAGGTGAAATTCTGACTTCCTGTCAACCCCCATGACAGTTGTTAACCTTTTAGAATGGTGATCGCTAGAGGTTGCTGAGGGGCTTCTAGTTACACTGCAGTAGCAACTCTATGGCAGGAAGATAGATTTCCCTACTACATTTTACAGATAGAAACGCTGCCTGCATTACCAAAGGCATCTATCAAAGTCCTGGTCCTGTCTGTGAAGGTTTTAATCATTTTGGCCAGTTATGGCTAGGCCAGGCCTTCTCTATTAGCTCTAAGCTGAAAAAGAAAGAAAGAAAGAAAGAAAGAAAGAAAGAAAGAAAATGAGATTCAAGACCTTTTGTAAATGAGACCCAGCTTGCAAAAATGCCTACAGAGGTATAAAAGGGTGCTTGGCAAATGGTGGGAGGTTTGGGGACATGGGAGGGTTGTGCTATGTCACTTCCAGGGAGAATTCAGAAGTGACATAGGGTATTTCTAGGAATTACCAGAAACTCTGTAGTTTTGATCTAAGGCTGCCATCACACACACTAAATAATCCACTTCCAATCCACTTTCAATGCACTTTCCAACTGGATTTTGCCAGTTTACACAGTAAAAATCCAGTCTGAAAATGGATTGAAAGTGGATTATTTAGCGTGTGTGACCGCAGCCTAAATTTTGATTGTAAGTGCTTCAGGGCAGGGACCTGGCTTTTATGCATGCTATTCTGTAAAGTGCTGTAGATGGGTGCTACACCATTAAGTAGTAGCACAACTACTTGAAATGCAATTCAAAACTGAAATGGAATAGACAGACAGATGGGTCCACCATATGGGGAGATGCATTGGCTTCGTGGGGAGCCACTGAAAGAACTTCTTCGTCTAGAGGAACAAAGGTGCCGGATCAGTTTCTCCCATGCTTTACCCTTAGGGTCTGTGTGGGCAGATGAGCAGAGTGCGAAATGAGACGGCTACAACTGGATTGCCAAGTTGCAACTCACTAATTGGCCATTTCCAAGGATACACCGAAGAGTGTATTGGACCATCAAAACACTCCATACTGCAAGCTTCCCCAGCAGACTGGGGAAAGGTCTTTCCTCCTCCTTCTCCTCCTCCTTTTTTTCCTCCCTCGCTTTCTCCCAAAGTCTTGCAAGAGACGATTCTCTTTCAGCTTCCATGCATCTGCCAATCACGGCTGAGCCATTCTGGCTAATTATTTTTATTCTTAGCAGGCCCAACGAAATAAAGAAAACGGGACATATTCTTTCTCTCTCACTCTCTCTTTCTCCAGTCTGGACTAATGAATTGTATAAATTACAAGTGGATGTCAGGGGGATCACCACATCGATAGCATGTCTGGGAGTCTGCAAGACAGCTTTTTCTGCACCGCTTTCATGCTGCCTCCATCCTCTTTGTAACCTTGCCAACACTTTTGCCTATTTCCCCCTCTGTTTTTTTTATAAAGAGCCTCCCTTTTTCACCTTCACATTTTCATGTGAAGCAGCACTAGCAGGACGTGAATGAAATACTGTACCCATGTGCGTGGGCGGGGAGTTCTTTGACAGCCCCCAGTGTAGCTATTCAGGACATGGAAGAAGCCAAGATCTGAGTTCAGAATCAGTGAACACTTCCAGACTTCTGCAATTCACCAAAGTTTCATTCTAATCAATGACATAGGAAACTGGTATGTGCCCAAACTTAGAGAAATCTGTTTGTACAGCACAGGAAAGAAGAAGAAGAGGAAGAAGAGGAAGCAGAAGAAGAAAAAGAAGAAGAAGAGGAGGAGGATGATTTATACTTCACCCTTGACTTGGATTATCAGAGAGGCTTACAGTCTCCTTCCCTTCCTCTCCCCACAGCAGACACCCTGTGAGGTAGGTGGGGCTGAGAGAGCTCTGAGAGAACTGCTCTTGAGAGAACAGCTCTGAGAAAACTGTGACTGACCCAAGGTCCCCCAGCTGGCTGCATGCGGAGGAATGGGGAATCAAACCTGCTTCTCCAGATTAGAGTCTGCCACTCTTAACCACTACACCAAACTGGAAGAAGCTGCATGTTGGAATTCCAAGCATTCCTGGTTGTGCAAAGTACTCATATTCCCCTTCTCTGACCAGACGCTTGGATGAGCCAGTGTGATGTAGTGGCTAGAGAGTTGGGCTAAGATCTGGGAGACTCCGGTTCAAATCCCCACTCTCCCATGGAAGTCTGGTGGATGTCTTAGGTCACTTGAACTCTTTCTACCTATCCTACCTCAAAGGATTGATGTGAGGATAAAATGGAGGAGAGGGGAACAATATAAGCTGCTTTGGGTCCCCATTGTGGAGAAAGGCAGGATATGAAATCAATCAATAAATGTAATGCTTCCAACTATAAATGATGAAACCAGGATGATGACAAGCAGATGACTCCTTTTGCCACGAGCCACATGACAGATTTGGACAAAGGTCAGAGACACCACAAGATACCATAAGCAGCCACTCATGCCGACAGCTTGCATCACCTGCACAATTCAACACAAACCCTGCAGCAACATTTCCGAGTGTATCTCCTGCTGGAGGTGTGACGATCACAGCCAGTCCTCTGTGGAAGACTCTGATGGTGGTCCATAACTACAAGGCTGAGGAACCACAAGTTATACTTATCATCACCCTGACCCTGTTCCTAATCCATCCTGTTCTTGATATGGGCTAGCCAGTACATCTCCACAGGTAGCCCACCAGGTACCACTGAGTAGTTCACGTATCCTCTTGAAGACCTAGGAAAAGATCATGGAAACAACTTCTCTAGTTGTTGTTATTTTTTAAGCCTTTAATTCATAGAATTTTCCTCTGTTCTGCATAGCTGATAGCTTTATTTCTGGTGCTCTTCCTAATCCATTTTTGTTTCCAGGACAGAAGAAAACTTGGTAACGTGTGTGTGTGTGTGTGGGGGGAATCAGGCCATTTTCCATTTCTCAGAATTCCATTACACGGTGCTCACTGAAGAAAAGGTTGGCAGCCCCTGGTCAGCAGACTACCTTTAAGGTGTCATGGGCCTTGAAGAATGGACTCTGAAACAACATTCTTTGAAACACTACAGCACTGTGCCAGAAGAGGAAGTGATCTTGCTTCAACACCACTGTGGTGGGTGGCCAGAGGGTGGTGTTGGTGTAGTGGTTAAGAGTGGCAGACTCTAATCTGGAGAAGTGGGTTTGATTCCCCACTCCTCCACAAGCAGCCAGCTGTGTGACCTTGGGTCAGTTACAAGTTCTCGCAGAGCTGTTCTCTCAGGAGCATATCTCAAAAGAGCTCTCTCAGCCCTTCCTACTGAAACAGGGTGTCTGTTGTGGGGAGAGGAAGGAAACGTGATTGTAAGCCACTCTGAGACTCCTTTGGGTAGTGAAGGACGGAGTATAAATCCAGTCTCCTCCTCCTCCTTCTCTTGGAACTACCAGATGTCAGCTGAAACAAAGGGCAAACAGGGATCTGCTTGATACAACAAACCTACTAGTTCTAGCCTGGTTGCTCAGGTGACTGAGCCACCTATAGACCATCTACCCACTTCCTAGCTTAACTGCCAGCTGGCCCAGACCACTAGCCAGAGACTGCACATTTCAGGCCCAGTTGAAGGCAGCAGGAAAAGGGGAAGACCCAACGCGAGAGTGACTGACTCAATCAAGGAAGCCAGGACCCTCAGTTTGCAAGATCTGAGAATGGCTGTTTACAACCAGGCATTTTGGAGGACATTAATTCACAGGGTCACCATAAGGCAGAAGCAACTTAATGGCACTTAACACATGCACAGTCCCATTTAACCCCACTGCAGCTGTCCTCTTTGACACTCAAGTTCCCGCCCAGAGCTGGATCGATTCCGACTGCACTTTCTAACAACAGCAGCAGCAGCAGAAGAAGAAGAGATTGGATTTATACCCCACCCTCCACTCCCCAAGGGAGTCTCAGAGTGGCTTACAAACTCCTTTTCCCTTCCCCTCCCCACAACAGACACCCTGTGAGGTAGGTGGGGCTAAGAGAGCTCTTTCCCAAGCTGTCCTTGAGGGAACAGCTGGTACAGAGCTATGGCTTGCCCAAGGTCATCCAGCCAGGTGCAAGTGGAGGAGTGGGGAATCAAACCCGGTTCTCCCAGATTAGAGTCCGCGCACTGAACCACTACACCAAACTGGCTCTCTCTGAGCAAATGTACAATAGACTCCATGTAAGTGCAACCAGGTTGAAAATGTCGTTTGCCATTCTCATGTGGAGTCCAACAGCACAGCTAGGGAAGGGTTAATCAAAGAGAGATGATGTCACAGCAGTGCACGGGATTGCAATTGGCAGGAGTATTTAAGACTAAACATCGCGCAGCTGGCTCTTTGATTATTTGTTGGCATAACACATTGTTTTGGCACATGGAACTAGTGATCAGGAAATCCTAGGATCAAGGAGGATGGTTCCCTGGCTCCAGAAATGGAGGCTCAATTCCTTACAGAGCTCCCCTGACAAACAGCAACAATCTGTCCGGGAGGCAGCTCTGATGAGAGGGACTGCCAAGGGCAGAAAATGGGTTTTGCGCTACGGTTGCATAGGGCTACAGCTTCTGCTGACAACCTTTGTGTGGTGCTGTACATCTCAGATTATCTAAAAGCACACTGAGCGGATTTTTGCATATCTACACAGAAACTAAGCATAGGACATTTTAATTGTACGATGGTAGGTAAGTTGCAATTTAACAAATGGATATAGAAAGCTGCCTTATACCGCATCAGACCATTGGTCCATCAAGGTCAGTATTCTCTACCGGTCTGGCAGTAGCTCTCCAGGGAGAAAAGATTTTTCCCACATCCCTTACCATGGTCCTCCTCATTGGAGATGCTGGGGGTTCAGACTGGGACCTTCTGCATGCAAAGCTCATGTTCTGCCACTGAGCCACACAGCCTCACCCAGACTGCTTTGTACCTGAGATGGTGTGCCACCCGATGTAGCAAAAAAAAAAGAACTGAGAGGAACAGACAAGGCACACTTTTGGCATCTACAGTCAGAGATAAAGTGGTATCTGTATTGCTCCTGAATCCATGTCGGTGCTGGTGTACCAATGGCTCTGGTCTCCCGGTGTGATCAGAACAGTTTCGAGAGCCGGCATGGTGTGGTGGATTTTGGATCTGGAAGAACCAGGTTCAGATCCCACTCTGCCATGAAACCTTGCTGGGTGACTTTGGGCCAGTCACACACTCTCAGCCTAACCTATCCAATGGAGTTGTTGTTGTGTGGATAAAATGGAGGAGAGTTATGTAACCTACTCGGGGTCTTCATTAGGAAGAAAGGTGGGGCATAAATGGAAATCATGCAATTTAGCAACTGACCATAGCTCTAGACCCCATTCCTGTCATTTCAAGGCCTAAACAAAGGGTTGCCAACCTCCAGGTGTCACCTGGAGATTTTCTGCTACTATAGTTTGTCTCCAGACAACCAAGATGAGTTCCTCTTGAGAAAATGGCTGTTTTGAAGGGTGGACTCTATAGCTGAGGTCCCTCCTCTCCCCAAAACCTGCCCTCCCCAGGCTCTGCCCCCCAAAATCTCTAGGTCTTTTCCAGACCTGGCAACCCTATCCGAATGAGCAACAGAATGGGTTGGGAATGGAATGGAGGAAAGGATTTGTCCCCAGATGGGGGTAGGCAATGCAGATTTGCTATAAACAGGTTGTTCCTTCCAGGGATCTCTCCCCCCCACACCCTCCTGCCCCCTTGAGGCTTGGAGCAGGCAACATCCTCAGCTGACTGCCATGACTCTGGTTCTAAAGCTTCAGTGGATAGGACACAGAGCACCCCCATGCAGCCCTCAGGCAACTTCCTCTTTAGTCAGGATCTGTCCTGATGCATGGCCAAATTTGAGGCATCAAGAACCCAGGCAGAATGCACAAGAAAGGGTTTATTCAACAAATACTATAGAAGTAAAGAAGAGAACAGAATTAATATAGACCAGTGGTTCTTAACCTGGGTTCGATCGAACCGTAGGGGTTCGGCGAGTCAGTCTCAGGGGTTCGGCGGGGCAACAGCAGAAGTCACACTGATTTGCAGGTATGTAATTTGTTGTGAGTTCATGCAATGTGTTGTTTTTGTTCTTTGAACAAGGTGATATTCATGTACGGTTCTTTTTGTGCACCAGTAAAAAACATACCTGTGTCTTGAATTTGAAAAAAATCATATTTTATTTTTCACTAAAGAAGGGTTCGGTGAATGCGCATATGAAACTGGTGGGGTTCGGTACCTCCAACAAGGTTAAGAACCACTGATATAGACACACTACAACTGCACAGGACAAAACTAACATAGAAAGAAGAAGGCTGGAAGAACAGAAAGCTCACTAACACGTTTGCCTTTATTTGGTTCCTATTTCTTCTTCAGTATTTCATCCCAACAGGCCAGAATCAAGCCCACTGTGAGGCAAGGGATCAACTCCCTTCAAAAGCAGCCTTATTGCAGCTCAGCCTCAGGCAGTGAACACCCTCCTTTCCTGTGCGGAGCTTGATATGCTCTACTTCCTCATCAGTGATTGGCTTCAGCTTTTCCCTCCATTTTCTCCCAGCCCAATCATAAAGCTTGGAGGGGACTTGGGATTCACAAAGTTGTGACCACCAGGTGGGGCCTAGCGATCTCCTGGAATTACAATTTATCAGCAGGTTACAGTTACCCTGGAGAAAATGTCTGTTGGGGGCATTATACCTCACTGTGTATGGCATTATACCTCACTGTGTGGTTCCTCCTCTCCTCAAACCCAGCCTTCCCAAGCCTCCCAAGCCTCTCCTCAAACCCAGCCTTCCCATGCCTCCATCTCCAGACATTTCCCAATCTGATGTTGGCAACCTTACAAACTGGGAACTGTAGGCCTGTTGAAATATTTATACAAAGGCTTCAGGCCTTTCTGGATAAAGAGGCTTCCCTGAGGTCTACAGGCCAATCATACCTCAGCCCCAGGATTATGACAGAATTGTACCAGTTTGCCCTGTAGATAGTGTAGCTATGGCTGCCAGCTCCAAGTTGGGAAATACTTGGAGATTTTGGAGGTGGAGCCTGAAAGGGGTGAGGTTTGGGGAGGGGAGGGACTATAGTGGATGCCGTATAATGCCATAGAGTCCCCCTACCAAGTGGCCAATTCCTCCAGGGGAACTGATCTCTGTTGCCTGGAGATCAGTTGTAATCCCAGGAGATCTCCAGCCATCACCTGGAGGCTGGCAGCTCTAAGTGTTTCACATAGATGAGCGCTCCTCATTGGGAAAAAAAATCTCCAAGAGTGGGACAAAAGTAACCTCTAGTAATATGTGCTATCTGCAGGGGACTCTCAGAGATTGCACCAAAGAAACTGAATGTAATTACTGTTGTGAAATTTTAAACTGATTTTATGTATTTTAATGGTCATTGGGGATCCGTTAAGTAAGCCCCCCTGAGCCCGCTTGCGGGGAGGGCAGGGTATAAGTCAAATTAATAAAATAAAAATAAAATAAAAATCCATAGTGATGGAGCAAAATCCAGAAATTGTATGTATGTGTGGGTGGGAGTGTACCAGTGTCAAATACCTGTTTTCAATAATTTTTTAATTGATTTTTTTCCCTACACTACCACTTACTAAACACTACATTAACTAAAAAATAAAAAACTAAACTACCTTTAAGATAACAGGAATCCAGGTAATAGTTAGTCTATGCCTTACTCAACTTTCTTAAAAGAATGGTTACATAATTCAGGCTATATCATATTCTTTTTCTAGATTCTAAGTAAGTTATACAAATATCTTTGAGCTTCAGTGTGTGACTAAATAAAACAATCAAACTTTCAAGAGATTACAGTTTATAACAATTATTTCTTCTTTGATTTTTCCTTCTTCTGCCTCTTTTTCTTCCCTTTTTCCGGGATCTTGGGACCTGCTGCACCCAGTTCCGATTCTGAATCACCTTTCAGATACCTGTTTTCAGATCTCCACCCACTCGATCCATCTTAGACTTAGACCCTTTTGAAATCTCAGCTGAATTCCTTTTAGTATGCAGAGGATCTTGGGAGGCTTCCCCATGCCTTATGGTGGGGGCCATCTGAGAAACTTCAGGGTGCTATGGGGGGGAGGGGGGTTTGCAATGGTAAACTTATCTACTTCTGAACTCCCAGCACCTCACCCCAGCGTACAAATCTTGTCTTGCCGGATTTTGACTTTTGAAATGCTGAGTTTTCACAACTTGCTTGGATACAGCTTATCTCCCACTTTACATGTGCCATTTCTCTACCAAAGTCTCATAGGCATGTAAAAAGTTTGGTACGCAGTGACAAATAATAACAAAGATGGATGTTTTGGTGGGTGGGTTCAATGGCATTGTAACCCACTGAGGTCCCTCTCCTCCCCAGGTGCCATGCCCAAATCTCCACCAATTTCTCAACCTGGATCTGGCCACCCAACCCTCTCATCCCCTGCCAGTGGCTGGCGGGACCTGGCAACCCTACGGTGGTCCTTGTTACTGTGTTAATGCTACATTCCCCTTTTCTCTTATCTGCAGGTCCATTAGCCATTTCAACAGAACTCAGACGTTCCACCACCATGAAAACACAAAAACACAGAGAGACCCCCAAACGAGAGACAATTGCAAGAAAAGAATGAAAGTGTGAAATGAGTCTCTTCATTGTAGATTAGACTTTCTATGATGCTTGGTTCTGAGAGAAGCAATTTTGCATCCATAGTAATTAAGTGACACCAGGTGGGGGTGGAATGTGGTGAAAAGTGACAACTCTGACTATGGGGGCCCTGAGAAATCCATTCAGAGAACTTGAGAAATCTTGAACCATTTGTGATGCTACTTACAATACAGCCACCAATTAAAGTAGTTAAAATATATGGTCTGTGAATAGATTTATGCTCTGTGGGTATGGTGCATTCATGTATCCAGTGCATATATGCCATGAAGGCTGATGGTAAAGCAGTTTGGCAGATCAGGAATACCTAACACCTGGATTTTCTACAGGAGTATTTCTCAACCTGTGGGTCAGGACCAAAAGGTTGCAAAGCCTCTGAAAGTGGGTTGTGGGCCAGCCCTCCCTGTGAGGTTCTTGCTATTTGGGGAAATGGTTTTACCTTGCTGCCACCAGGGATTAAAAATGCCAAATCTCTTTTGGTAGAATGACCTAGGGTCTGGGCACTTCAGAGGACTATGTGGCTCTGAAGAAGTACTGTACTGATTTCTGGGATAAGTTTAAACAAAAATTGATTTATTTAATAAAGAACAAAATAGGTTTCTGGTTATTTTGAACAGTTGCTGAAGAAAAGAATTTGTAAATATAACTGGCAAAGCTTGATGCTACAAACAGTCTCTCAAACTCCAAACTTCACTCTGACTGGCTCATAGACTCTGTAGACTGACTCTCTCTCTCTCTCTCACACACACACACACACAAACACACACACACATTTATAGCCACACAGGCTAGTCTCTTTGTTTTATTCACACAGAATAGAATTAACTCTCTTAGTCACACAGACTAAATTGTTGTTCTTATTCACTCAAAAAAAGACTCAGCATCCCAGTCACACAGACTATGTTCAGTCTTCAAACTTCACACACAGAATCCTTCACAGACACAAACACACACAGAGAGAGAGAGAGAGAGAGAGAGGGAGAAAGAGATTCCTCTCAGAACATCTCCTCCTACACTCTCAGTCATCAGCCAATCAAAATCACACTTGACTCCCTCTATCACCCTCCTTACAGTACTGCAGTCAAACTAAACATTTAAAGGAACACTCACACCAAAACATGAAATCATTACACTCCATAATAGGGATAGGAACAAACTGGCACATGAACTCAAATTTGTCAAGAATTTTGGTTGGTTCGTGGTTGGCAAAGTGATGTTTGCAAACTGAAGAGCTACTACGAACTTCCACAAATTTTGATGCTGTTCATGGCAGTTCATGAAGAGCAGAAAGCAGGAGTTTAAATGGCTCTGAGCCATTTAAACCACTGCTTTCTGCTCCCCACAAAAAGTGGGGGGTTAAATGGCTCAGAGGGAAAAGCTGTGAGGAACAGAAAGCATGGTTTTAAATGGCTTACAAACCAATATGAACCAGTTCAGTTTGCAAACCAGCATATTGGTTCATGTGTCACAAACCACAAACCGAACTGCAAAAAAATCAGTTTGTTCCCATCCTTACTCCCTAATGGCTTCCTCTACTCTTTCTTTTATTTTCTTTTGTATTTCGGAAACCAAGATATGACCCTGGAAACAGTACCTTCCATTTACTATATCAGTTGATATTTTTTTCTTCTCTGCCTATACATGTTGATCAAGCAAAACATGTCCTCTTAAGATTCTAAGAAACTGGAATGAGTTTCTCAGAATCTTAAGGGGGATTAGAGGGAGTGATGGAGAAGGAGAGGATGGTCAAAAGCTGGGATATAACCTCCATGTACAAAAGCTTTGTATGTTAGAATGTCACTTGCTTGGAGTTCACAGCAGGGGCAGCTGCACCCTTTTGCAATGTTTTGTGGTTTCTCTGGTTGGCCACTGTAGAAAATGGAATGCTGAACTAGATGGGTTCCACGGTGATTGTTTGCCTATGGTGTCAAAAAAACCTTGGGCCAGCCCTGGACTGGTCATCATACCAAGTAAATTTGGACTTGTGGGTCACCATATTGAAAAGGTTGGGAACTGCTACTCTAGAGCTACTGTATTTGCCAGGCAGAAGTCTAGGGCCACAACGGCCACAAGTGTATTTTGTGGCATCAGCTAACATGCTGGCTGTTCAGTTTCTGCAATAAAACTTCCAAGTGGCAGTGAGCTGGGGTTCTAACTATATTGCTCAGACAGCCAGGACATTAATTGTGAAATACCTATTTGTTGCTGCTTTGGAAAAAAGGTTATCATCTCTACGTGAGTGAAATCATTGGGGAAGGCTGCCAGGGGCTCAATAAAATTGCTTCCATGCATCATACCTGGCCCACTGCTGCTGTCACTATGACACGTGATAGGTTGGTGCGCATGTACATATATTCATGTGTGTGTGTATGTGCACGCACACACCCACTTAATAAAATTCAGGTACAGTAAGGAGGCTTCTAAATCTGTATTCCAGAATGACAATATTTGTTTTGTGCCCTTTTTTAAAAAAAAAAGAAAAGAAAAGGCATGTGAAGATTTAAAATATTACAAATGAAACTCCTTACATTCAGAATGAGAAAGCCATATGAGTAACTAGATATGAAACTTGTGCAAAAAGGAAAGGGTTAAAGAGACGAGGAATGGTGTGGCCCAGGTTCAAATCCTCTCCTTTCCATGGTGACCCCATAGCAACCATGTTCTCTTACCAAAACTGCCTAATAAGGTTGTTGTGAAAAAAAGGGAGACGACAACCATGCACCTACCACCATGAGTGCCTTGGAGAGCAGTTGGGATACAGATACTGTAGGCCCAGGATGCAAGTTTTTGAGTGCAACATTTGCAGTGCAATCCTAAACCAAGATACATCTGTCTAAGCCCACTGATTTCAGTGGACTTAACAAGGGCATAACCTGGCTTACGACGATGGTGCTAGTGACTTAGCTGAGCATCTAAATTCAGACACCATTCAAAAAGTTAACTCAAAAATTAACAGCAGGCTTAGCAGCTATTCTAACAACACCTGTTCATATTCCCATCCTTACCAATGCAGCACAGCCAAGGTGCACTCTGGCAACTCCCCCTACATATTTTTAAAGACTTCAGCAGAAATACTAACTGCCACACCCAGCCTGGGTAGGCAGGCAATTAGCAGGCAGAGCTAAGAAAGGCATACCATTTCCCAGGCCAGTCATTTTGTCTTGCCACGGCAGTTTATCAAGTACCTCATGGCAGCAGTTACTCGAAAATCTCAGCTCTGCAAGACCAAAGCAGCTACTTTCTTTAGTCCTCAGTGAATGGCAGCCACAGGAAACACACATGTTCTGAACGGTGCAGGCTGCCTTTGACTGGAACACAGTATTGTGACTTTCCTTTGAAGGGGTCACCGTCGCCATAATTGGCTCATAATTGTTTCCCTCACCATTCAGCTTGGGCTTAATCATCACCTCTGTTCAGCTCCACTTCTGAATGGGAAGGGGCCTGACCCCTCCCTACTTCTGTAGGTAGTCGGTGTTCTCGCCACTTTGGCTCGCTGAAGTGGCCCAGCAGGTCTGAAGGGGGAAACCAGCAGGCTGTGGCTGAATTCAATTTGGGCTCCTAACTCAATGGCTATTGTAAAGAGAGACGGATTAACATGCTGCTTCATTTCTGACCTCCTGTTCTCTCATTCTTCTGTCTCGCCAAACAGTGTGTGGTTGGAAATATACAGGAAACAATTAAGGCTGACAGCACTGCCGTGGCAGGAGAGGCCGGTGATCTTCCTGGGGAACAAGGTGGTAAGAAGCACCAGGGGTCAGACGGATGGCAAAATGAACATTAAGTGAACATGTGCCCCCCATCAGAGAGAAGATCTGGCTGCCTCCCACAAGGGCGTTAGCAGCGTCATGGTCTCCAGTAACTCCCCTTTGTTCTGTTAACATGCATAACACGCCACAGACGGCTCTGCCAGGGAAGCAAACAGATTCTCAAAGCCAATTCAGTTTCTCAGGGCTTGAAATGGTTTTTCTATGTCTTTGAAATTTTCACATTGTTTAATATCTGAGAACACTTTTTGGGGTAATTTTAAGAACAGTGCTAAACAAACATGATGGCTCAGTGCATAACCTCCAGCTGTTGCTCAATAGACTCTGGCCAGCATCCAGGAAGCAGGCTCCATGAAAAAAAGCTCTCGTTTCAAGACCAGCATTCTCCTGCACTGTCAAGGAAGTTGCTTCTGACAACCTCCCCTGAAGTTCAGAATCTGCTTCTGATGTAGTGTGGGCAGGCTGCTGATTTGTTTGTTTTTTTTTAAAGGCAAGTTTAAAGCCTTAAAATAAACATGTGCCCTGCCTGGGATATCAAACCAGAGTCCAGAATAGCAAACCAGACAACACAGAGATGTTCAGACCAATGGCCTGCTTTCACACATGTTGCATAAGGCACTCTTAATGCACTATAGCAATTGTTTGCAACTGGATTTTCCAGTTTCACATAGGAAAATCTAGTTGCAAACGACTGCTGTAGCACATTGAGTGTGCATTATTAGGGTTGCAGGCTCTGAGCTAGGAAATACCCGGAGATTATGGGCATGGAGCCTAGGGAAGACAGGATTTGGGGAAGGGAGAGACCACAGAGGAGTGGTCCAAAGCAGTCATTTTCTCCACTGGAACTGATCTTGGTCACCTGGAGATCAATTGTAATAGTGAGAGATCTCCAGGTGCTACCTGGAGGTTGGCAAACCTATACATTATCCAATGATGTATGAAAGCAGCCCCGATCCTGTTAACAAACTATTCCCTGTGTTGCAAAGTCAATCATGTAAGGGGGGGGGGGGGACATTTAGCAGAACTAGGGATAGGCACGAATTGGGGAAATGCAGTTCATATTGGTTCACAGCATGCCCGGTTCACGAACTACAGACCATCCCAAAATTTTAGGGGCCAAACAAACCAGTCAAGGTCATGAGGTTCATGATGCTGTAGAACAGCCCCTCAGCACTAGACACACCAAACTCACAGGAGGTCTCTGGCTGACTCTTCTCTAGTTGCCCTACAAGTTTGGTGAGGATTGAATTTATGGGGTTCAAGTTACAGCCCCTCAAAAAGGTATCCCCATCCTCCATTGTTTCCAATTGGAAAGGTCAAACCAGAGAATCTTTCAGTGGAATCTGAAGGCGGAGGCATTTTTGCAAGCCTAGTAGAACCAGTGCAATGTGCCCCACAGGACCAGTGCCACTGTGGCACTGTAAATCCTACAGAACTAAGGTCAAACCAGAGAATCTCTACAGTAGAGACTGAAGGTGGTGTGGGGGGCATTTTTGCAAGTCCAGCAGAACCAGAGAAATGTCCTACTGCCACTACTGCCCAGAGGGATATACTAAAAGAGATGACAGGATTGTTCACTGGAAACAATGGGAGAGGTCTGAAGGCCCATTAGAGATAATGGGAGCCAGGAATACCAATTGACTTGCATAGGCTCCATTGAAATACATTACAGCACAAAACAGGTGAAATGAAAATGTAGACTGGATTTTCAATTAATGTCTCTGAGCCAAGATAAACTGCCCTGGGACTAGAATAACAGGTCCCAGAGTGGGAAGACAGTCCTCAGAGACAAAATTAGTGCTCTTGGACTGGAATGACAACAAGTCAATTGGCATTCCTGGCTCCCATTATCTCAAATGGGCCTTCAAGCTTCTCCCATTGTTTCCAATGGGCAATCCTGTCATTCCTTTTAGTACATCCCCCTGCAGAACCCAGTGCCACTGTGGCAATGCCAGCTCAACAGGACTGATGTAAAGCACAGAATCATATTCCAAGTGTGTGTCGGGGGGTTACAAGCCCAGCAGAACCCGTGCAACATACTAGTGCCCAGCAGAACCCAGTAACACTGTGGCAATGCAAGCAAAAGAAGGACTAATGTCAAACCAGAGAATCCCTGCAGTTACAATGTGCAGAATGCCCATCAGAACCCAGTGTCACTGGCACTGCAAGCTTAAAAGGACTGCTCTCAAAGCAAAGATTCACAACAAGTACAAGCAAGGGGGTGGGATTTTGCAAGCTCTGTGCAAGAAGATGGAAGGGAATACAGGAACCCTGGCAAAGGAAGAAAAAAGCCTCTTGAAGCTGATATGACTCTTTGAAAACCGACCAGAGTGTTTCCAAGGCTGGTGAATTCTGTCGCCCCTTGCTTTGAAGTTTGGTAAACAGTTTGATTGAGCAGAGACTGTCTGGAAATGTAGCCATTCACAACCAGACCCTGCATGAACTTCCATGAACAGCTTGAAAATTCAGGGAAAGTTTGTGCTGTTGACCTGTCAAGAACTTCACTGTGCAAACCACCAACCGGCCAAAGTTTGGTTGTGAGCTGGTTTGGCCCATCCCTAGTCAGAACCTTTTATAGCACCTTATTCATGCAACATAGCATAAGCTGTTAGCACTTCATTCAATAAAGGAAGCCATGGCCATCAGTTTGCAAGACCAAGGGTGTTAACAATAAAGTATTTTGTAGGTTATTAATTCATAGGGTTGCCATAAATTGGAAGCAACTTGAGGGCACTTAACACACACATTTTGGCTGACATACAGGATATGTTGCTGGATGTGAACTATCATAAATATAACCAGAAACAGATGAGAATGACAGAAGTTAGGGTCACAGCCAAATGTAAGATATTTAATGAGAAATTTAAAATATTTCTGCAAATACAAATAAAGTATTTAGTTTCTGCTTTTTCACAAAAGCCCAGTACGAGGGATATAATTGAATTTTGTGACTACTCTGGCTCAATACAAAAGTTCAAGTTCCTTTTGCATGTTTCTCTGTGGATAAAAATATACATGTCAATTCCTCGACCACAGAATTGAAATTCAATAGAAATATTGATGTCAAAATTGACTCATTAGTAGGATTCTGGTATTAAAAGTTACACTGTGTCATGAATTCATGTACCAGTTCGAACACACACTTTGTTTTCATCTAATGCTGTTGATGCTACTTCACCATTATTTTGTGAGGCTGAAGACCTGGAATGCTAATGTATCAGTTGGCTAATGTATCAGTTGTGGGTGCTAATCATCTGCTGCTAGCTCTGTTAAAAATTCATTTGTCTGTCAGAGAAGGTGATCTCTCCCAGGTGAGGGGAGGGGACAGATGTGAAGAAATAACTGGTTTTAAGTTCAAAAAAGTAACTGTTATGAATTAGCTGAATTAGGGTGAACCAGCTGTAGGTGCAGGGTCTTTCTCTCTCTCTCCCCCCCCCCCCTCTCTGGTGTTTGATCTAGGAGTCTGCTGCCTCTCCTATCCTGTTGTACCTGTGCTCTGCTTGTGCAGAAGTAAAGCAAATATTACCAAAATGCCACAATAAGACTCTCTTCCAAAGAGAATCAAATTTATGTAGTATTGCATATTTGTCTTCCGAATAAAGCCATTCCTTTAAAGCCTTTAAAGCCTCAAAGGCAAAAATAAATATTTTTAAGGCAAGTGATTTGCCAATGGTATGGATTGAGGGAGGAAGGCAAGAAAGCAAAGGAACTGGCCTTTTTGGAGCATGAAAACTCCTAAGGTGATTCAGAGGTTTGAGCAATAAGAGTCACTGGTTAAGAACAGCCACAGACAAATGGACAAAATGTCACATCATTTGCCACTGAAAGGGGAAAGGGGAATACCTTACTGTAAGGGTATTTTACACACAAAAAGTGGTATTCTTCCTCATATATGCCACGAAATCAAACTCAAAAGATGTTTGTTGTTGTTGTTGTTTAGTCGCACAGTCGAATCTGACTCTTCACGACCCCATGGACCACATCACACCAGGCCCTCTTGTCCTCTGATGTCCTCTGGAGTTTGCTCAACTTCATGTTCATTGCATTGATCAAAAGATGTTAAACAGTCACAAATGGAACCACAAAACAAAAGACAACGGAAGAGTTGGCTGCTGAGAAATTCACAAAGAATATGTTCAGCAGGCAAACACACTTTTTGACAGTGGCAACCACTTGCAAGCTGAGCCTTGGATCAGCTAGTCTTGTCTTTGCAGTTCACTCTCTGACTCAAGAACCATGCCAAGCAGCTTCGTGTTTGTGCTGTAGCTGTGGTGGTGACATTTCATATCCTTCTTCCTATGTGTCTGCTTATGCACCTGCACAGTAGGTGAAATTGATCCCCCCCCCCCCCACCCCCCCGAATCATGGCTAGGTCAGGTAACGAAATGACACCAGAATACACACCAGAATACATGGGTAAAATTTCAACTCCCATGGGGCTGTGTGACAATATACATACTGTTGCAGATCCAGACAGATCAGCAGCCATTTATATTGATACGTCCAAGAGATGACAAAAAGCTTATACCCTGCCTAGAAGTCTTGTTGGCAATGCTCCCTCTAAGCTATGGAGTCCTGTGAGCTCTGGAGTCAACCTTCCTGAGCTAAGACAAAAATGTGTGAGCTAGAGGTTAAAAAACTGTGAGCTAGCTCACACTAACTCAGCTTAGAGGGAATGCTGCTTGTTGGTCTTTAAGGTTCAAATCATGAACAGCAAATGGTAACATGTATTTTTATGTTTCTTAATCGTTTAAATAATGGGTGGTGAAGCACGCTGAGGTGGTGACGGGGGGGGGGGAGTGTTAACATACATTATGTGTTCATATGCACAGAAAGTAGCCCAGCAAACAGGTTCAACCTGCTCATGAACAACCCAGACTGCCTACTGAACAATAAGCTCCCTGCTTGCAACAGGCAAGCAGGACATAAGCCAAACCAGTGGGTACTTGAGAATCTCTAGTGTCTGGCACACATGCATGTATGCACACATGCTTGAACAAGCACACACAAACCACCAAACACAAGCCAGTAAACAAGGTTGACTCTTTTCACCCATCTCTTAAAGCATCCATATAATAAGTTAAGAGCTGATTAAACAGTAGCAAGTCACCTTGAGCAGACAATAGCTTTGCTGGTGTTTGAAAGAAACTGAAAAGGGAAGATGTTGAATGGCTGGCTGTGATATGTAACCTTGCTCTCGCATTGATCTCTCTGAAATGATTAATGGGGCTAGCTAATGCATGCATCATCATCAGTTTAGTTAATGGTCTTCCACCTAGCACTCTCCAGTGTCTCTTGGTTTGGCAGTGGGTGTGCCTAAAGAAAGACGAAAATACCCTTTTCAGTGGATTCCCCAGAATTCATTATAAGAAGCCAGCTGTGTGATTTATAGTTTCCCTGGTGGTCTGCAATGGATGGGTGGATTGGCAAAGGCCAGAATGAACCCTGGAGATATCCATCCAGCTCTTCCTTTAACATGGTGCAAATAACATCCTGTTCTTAGCAATGGTCCACGATACTATGATGTGCACAGGGCTATTTGAAAAAAGGAAGTGCCAGTTCCCATGTATAAGTCGGTGCCAGTTTCCACCAATTCTTCCCCTTCCTCTACAGCTCCCCACTAGGCTGCTCCTGAGGGTCCACTCTGGCTGAGTGGAGTATGCCAGTGCACGAAGATCAGGATTGGGAGACCTCCCAAAAATATGCCCATATTCAACACCATTGCTAAGTACCAAAGAGAGGGAGGGGAAAGGGGCTACATTCAGCCTAATGGAGATCTCTTCTCATGTGGTCATCTACACCTGCATGAGGATGAATCATGCCCCGAATTCTTTTCATTGATAATCCTTACTCTAAAGGCACAGGAAAACAAAGAAAGGAACCAAATAATTTGTCCTTTTATTTTGGAAGTAAAGGGTTCCTCCAGGATCCGTATCGGAACCCCACGCTGTTCAACACTCTCACTGGAACTCTTAAAGAAAAAAAAATAGGAAAATGGCAGGGGCTTAAACCACTGATTCAAAACAGTTAAGCTTCAGGCAGACTGTGAAGACTTAACACTGGCTCAGAGGGCAGGGGGGAAAAATGGCCCACAAGACGTGAAGTATCACAAAGAGGTGCACTCTGGGTAAAGAAAAATAATAATCCTGCACAATGCATTGAACAATTTTGGGCTCTAAACTAGCTGTCATTACTCAGGGAGGGTATTTTGGAATAATTCTAGTTAGCTTGCTGAAAACAAGAGCTTAGTCAGCTGCAGCTGCCAGAAAGGCAAATAAAATGTTAGGAATTATTACGAGAGGAGGAGGAAAGCAGAAAATATCATAACAACTCTATAAATCAATTGAACACCTACCTACTACATAAATTCTTTGCATGTTCCGAGTCCCCCCTTCCCTGCCTCATGATGCATGTCAGGAGAAACCAGAGTTTGTCTACTGTCACTCTTTGAGGGCACACTCAGGTTTGTAATGTCTCAGGACCAAACTAGTTCAGTTGGGCTGGGGTTCCCTGACCCGGCTCACATTCTCCTTGGACACATGGCAGCAGCACTTAACCATGGAACAGATGAGAGACTTCAGCCTCCCTCCCCCTCCCGGTGCATTTTCCCCACCTGAAACTGCCCCAGAAGGAATATTTACCACGGTGGCACCTGCAGCCACATAGGCGAAATAACGAGTTTGGTGTAGTAGTTAAGTGCATCTCTAATCTGGGAGAACCGGGTTTGATTCCCCACTCCTCCACTTGCACCTGCTGGGTGACCTTGGACAAGCCATAGTTCTGTCAGAGCTGTTCTTGAAAAAGAGCAGCTTCTGTCAGAGCTCTCTCAGCCCCACCTACCTCACAGGGTGTCTGTTGTGGGGAGGGGAAGGGAAAGGAGATTGTAAGCCACTCTGAGACTCCCTTGGGTAGTGAAGGGTGGGGTATAAATCCAATTTCCTCCTCCCCCTCCTCTTCTTCTCTCCCCCCCCCTGTTTTGGCTTGGAAAAAGAGCACAGGGGAAAGGTGAAATCCCTCCTTCTCCTGCACTGCAGTCCAGATTGAAATCAGGCCCTCATATCGCTTGAGAACTTCGTTCCCTGAAGCTGCTGTGTGTCTGAGAAGAGATGTGGGATGGGAAAACCCCAACTTGACCCATAGTTAAAAGTATGCAGAGTTGCCTGCTTCCAGGTGAGGCCTAGAAATCTCCCCGAATAATAAGTTATGACTCCCAGGCTACCCCAATCTCATCAGATTTCGGAAGCTAAGCAGGGGCAGCCCTGGCTAGTATTTGGATGGGAGACCACTGAAGAATACCAGGGTTGCGACACAGAGGCAGGCAAAGGCAAACCACCTCTGAGCATCTCTTGCCTTGAAAACCCTACAGGGTCACCACAAGTCAGCTGTGACTTGATGTCACTTTCCTCCTCCTCCTCCTCCTCCTCCACCACCACCACCATAGAGATCAGTTTCCCTGGAGAAAATGGCTGCTTTGGAGGGTGAACTCTATGGCACTATATCCTGCTGAGGTCTCTCCCCTTCCCAAACCCCACCCTCCCCAGGCTCCATTTCCAACTCTTCAGGGATTTCTCAGCCTGGAACTAGTTTGGCCCTAAAGACCAGGTATTGATCACCCAAGCAAGAGCTACCTGGGGATACGATTACCAAAATAACCATTCTCTAGAACACCTGGCATAAGCACAAGCCATGGGAAGACTTGGTTTGTGGCTTGAGGCAACGGCACCAACCTCCGCGTAGGCTGCCCCTGGGCTTTACTAGCTATAAGGCTCTTTTAATGTGACCATAAAGCCAACTATCTTGTTGGCAGTCTCATTTGGGAAGGATAGCTGCAATCTCATAGCCACACTATGTCACATGTATTCTTTTTTAAAATACATGTTTTAATGAGGCAGCATGAGCGCTGCTGTGTACCAAGAAAAAAGGAAGACAAAGTCCCCAAGGGGTCCCAAAACTGCCTGGCCCTTCCAGGCCCCAAAGAAGCCAGGCTGGCTGTGACGAGGGCCAGGGCCTTCTCTGTGGTGGCTCCGTACTGGTGGAATGAGCTCCTGGATGACCTGGAGTTTTTTGCAGTTCCACAGGGCCTGTAAAATTGAGCTCTTCCATCAAGCCTTTGACTAGGGAGACCCCCTTTCTCAATACTGAGGCCCTGGCCCTAATATCAACCCTAATACCAGCACTAATATAAATATTGTGATTAACAGCCTGCCATATTCCTGACTATGCTGCAGCTGATTACTTTGGATGCTACATTGCCCGCCATTGTTTATAAATGATACTAGCACTTTATGATGTTTTACTGTTATACTCGGTGGTTTTACATAAACGTATGCTCGTGTGATCACAGCCACAGTGTGTATAATCCCCGCTCTCCCTCCCCCCACCCCTTTCTCTGCACTATTGGGAAAGCAGAGACTCTGATCACATGCACAGTTGTACACTGTAGGCTACATACAGACCTTCAAATGAGCAAGGGGCGGTAAGGTACATGATTCTGATTTCCCACCTCTACAATATTCAGGTCCCTAATAGCCAACAGATGGCCGCTATGTGTGCCTTCACCTCTCCCTCCCCCACAAAACAGGATCTCCCCTGGCTAGTTTACATCTTGGCATAACTGGAGGAACACCTAGGTTTGTACAAACATCCCATCTGGTAAGTAGAAAGGGGGGGGGGGGGGGGAGAGACATAAAAAGTAAGGGTGTTATCCGCACTTGTACAGACATTCCAACCTCCCAACCAGAGTTTGGGTGTTATATGACTTTTCTGTGGCAACCCAAAATGGTACCTGGAGAATAAGGTACGGGGAGAGAATAAAAAGTGAAGCCACCGGGTGGGGGCGTGGGACAGACCACTTGCACCTGCCTGGTGGAATGGGATTTCCCTCTGTCGCAAGTCCCTGCAAGTCCCCCTTTTGTGTTCACGGAATGTCTGCACAGGGTTACAAAGAGATGCACTTACTCTGGGAGAGTCAGATGTTCCACCAGAACTGTCCTGTCCAATACTCCCTCTAAGCGGTGGAGTCTTGTGAACAAAAATTCTACTTTCTGAGCTACTGGCATTAAAGTTGTGAGTGAATAATTCGGCCACTGCATAAATTTGTTTGCTCTGGAGGCATCCTTCCTGAGCCAAGACAAACACGTGTCAGCTGGAGACTAAAAACCTAGAGGGAACACTGCGTCTTGTCTAAATGTTCCTATGATTCTATGCAGGCAAAGCCAGACTTCCAATTGTAAGCTTCAAAAGATGCAATTAACCGTGGCGTCTTTAGGATGACAGGTACCCTGCAATCTGAATCTCAGGGAAGTTCAGGAAGATAACAGAGAGTGAAGTGTGCATTGCAAATCATCACCCAGGGCTCTTTTTGCACTCTTCCTCGGTAGCACCCAGTGATAATGAGTTAAGAGGATCCTTGGCCTAATTAGATCAGCTTATTTGTATGCCTTTTCACCTCTTGCAGAATGTCTGCAGTCACAACAAAGCCTGAAGAAAAGAAGGAAAAAAAGGGGGAAAGGGAGGGGAGAGAAAGACCCCCGATTCTTCATTTACTCTATAGTTGACTTTAGTTTAATTTAATCCCAAAGTTCTTCTGTAAATACCATTATTTCCTCAATGTCAGAAAGAACAGGGAGGCTGCAATTGCTGCTTTAATCACCTGATGCATCATAAAAAAGACTTTCCCTCTTAATTGGTAAGAGGGACCGGAGTTATTCCGTGTCTCAGGTATGGGACAGCAGAGAGAAATAATTACAATCAGATCTAATTAGTAATTATAACGAATCTCTCTGAGAAATTGTTTTTAGTTAAATATTCCCATAGTTGCTCTAATAGACTTTTAGTACTAGTGTAAGGAGTACTCCAGGCTGAACACCGAGGCCGTGACTTGGTTGCAAAAGTGCTTTCCACCATGTGACTACAGCACTTGCCTCCATACCGCCACATCACCGACCTGGAAAATCTCTTGTACTCTGAGCAGTGGGATGTGGCTTTGATGGTCAAGCTACTGCTCTACCCCTCTGAAATGTGAGATATGATTCTGCTCTTGTGTTAGGGTTGCCAACTTCCAGGTGAGACTGAATATATTATAATATATAATATATATATATATATATAAAACTCACCAAACAAAACCCACTATTCTATAAGTTTTAACACATTTTGTTATGCTTTTTTATTGCAAATATCTATTATAAGTAACATTTATTTATAAAATACATTTCACAAGCACGAGTAAATATATATACCGTATTTTTCGCTCCATAAGACGCACCTGACCATAAGACGCACCTAGCTCCGCTCGGTGCCGTGGCTTGGGAAAGGTGAGGGGGGTTTAAGACGCACACACTTTCCCCCACACTTTTTTGGGGAGAAAAAGTGAGTCTTATGAAGCAAAAAATACGGTAGGTCAGTGGTCAAAGACCATAGAGGACGGTACTAGTACAATACAAAATCTTGATATAAATATTGTGATCTCAGTCCTGGCCACGTTCTTGGATTCTCTTAGTGATGTTACCATCTTAAGGCATCTTAACAGAGCTGTGAAGGGGTGGGGGGACAGACTAAAAAGTCTTCTGTTGTATTGTACTAGCATCACTCTCATTTTTTAGATGTTGGCATCTGATCATGCTTCTTTAATCCGCCTGGCATTCACGCCTATGTTGGGGTGAACTGTGCGTGTGATCGCAGCCCAGGGATCCCAACCCCAGTCTTCCCAGTCCTAGTGTGACACTTCAACCGCTGTGCCAATCTGGATTCTTCTGATAATAACCTATCTAGTACATTTCATCTCACCCTTCTTGGAGATCAGAAAAGCATACGTGGTTTCCCTTTCCTCATTTTATCCTGACAACGACCTTGTTGGGTAGGTTAGATTGTGACAGTGTGACTGACCAAAGATTACCCAGCAAGCCATGCTGTGGAGTGGGGATTTGAACTTGACTCTTCCAGATCCTAGGCCAACAATCCAACCATCACATCACACTTCCACACGTATCAAGGAGGAGAGAGGTGCACAGTTCTTTCATATGCTCTGCTTTATGTAACCGAGACATGAGTGGGATGAAATTGAGGATAGGGCGGGGGAACGAGAGGTGACTCTCGGAGGAGGGCATAACAGTGGTGCCTGGAAGACTAACACATTCATAATAATATGAGCCTCTGTAGGCAAGAGCGCATTTCATCTGAGGCAAGAAGGACAGCGGAGGTGTTGAATATCTGAGCTGCAAAAGTTCAAGTTTCAATAAACTTGTTAATCTTTAAAACGGCAAAAGGATTCTTTAGTGCTTTGCCTAAAACAGGCTTAACAAACGGCAGTTCTGAAAAGTATCAGGGGACGTTTCATGTTGCAAGAAGGATTCGGCTATGGAATCCCGCCCTGGAGCTCTGGCACTTAGGGGTAAATGACTAAACAGACCTGACAAAGACAGGGGCTGTCTACATCCGCCTGTTAAAGGAAACGGCACGCCAGCAGCCCTGAATTGGATTGAGGCTCCACAGGGATGGGAGAGGGAGAGAAGGGATTTAACCCCTCAACAACCATTCAATTCTGGTCGTCACAATTGGTCTCCCTGTGATGTTTGAGGGAAATAAAGTTATGTCCTTTAAAAACTCATCTTTTTCATTTCAAATGGTAATAACACTATGGGAGAGTCTGGTTTCGATTCACAAAGGGGTGGAGGGCAAAATCCTCTCCCTCCCTTTCTCCCTCAGGGTCCCAATCCAGAGCACAGCTGTATGCACACAAACACTCTACCCTTTTATGTCTGTTTCAGCTAGGGGTGCCAGCCTCCAGGTGGGGCCTGGGGATCCCCTGGAATTACAGCTCATCTCCAGAATACAGAATCAGTTCCCCTGCAGAAAATGTATGCTTTGGACAGTGGACTGTAGGGCATTGTACCCCACTGAGGTTACTGTCCTCTCCAGGTTCCCTCCCCAAATCTTCAGTTTTCCAACCTGGAGCTGGCAACTCTACCCCCCAGCAGTGTTCCCTCTAAGCTGAGTGAGTGTGAACTAGCTCACAGTTTTTTAGCCTCCGGTTCATACATGTTTGTCTTTGCTCAGGAAGGACGGCTCCAGAGCAAACAAATTTATGCAGTGGCCAAATTGCTCACTCACAACTTTAATGCCAGTAGTTCACACAGTGAATTTCTGCTCACAGGACTCCACAGCTTGGAAGGGAGCATTGCCTCCTCCAGCCCCCGCCAGTGACTGGGAGGGACCTGGCAGCCCTAGTTTCTGTTGGAAAAGGCAATGTCTGGAGTACAAAGAAGAAGATCGTGAAGGGAGCAGCAAGAAGACAATTAGAACAGTGAGGACAGCAGCTTCTCTGTCCTGTTAAATGTCATCCCTTGCCTATCACCAGATCGCTACTCTTAGGGCAATTTCCCCTTTATTCTCAGAAGTGCCACGTCCAGTCTCTTTCTCTCTTTCTTGGCTACAGATATAGTTAAGAAACTACCTCCGTCTCTCCTCTTTCCTTTCAAGTATATTGGTTCCTAAATAAACATTTAACTACTCTTTAATCAGATTGTGTACTGTTGCTGTGTTAATTACTCTATCAACAGTTTCAGTCCAGAATGCTTCATTTAGATGGTCTGGTTTTCTTTTTAGATTCATTTATACGCCAGTGTTTTTGGAGATCTACACTGTGCCACTGGCTTTTTTTCATAGGTTATTTATATATACAAGCTACATCAGTTTGGTGTAGTGGTTGAGAGCGTGGACTCTAATCTGGGAGAACCAGGTTTGATTCCCCTCTCCTCCACATGCAGCTGCTGGTGTGACCTTGGGTCAGTCATAAGTTCTCTCACAGCTGTTCTTTCAAAGACAGTTCTTGGGACAGCTCTCACATCCCCACCCACCACACAGGGCATCTGTTGTGGGGAGGGGAAGGGAAAGGAGTTTGTAAGCCGCTCTGAGATTCTTTCAGTAGTGAAGGGCAGGGTACAAATCCAATCTCCTTCTCCTCCTCCTCCTCCTCTTCTCTCTCTCTCTCACACACACACACACACACACCGATTGACTCAACACTGAAAAATGCATACATTTTACAGGAAACTAAGTCAGTGCAAGGAAAATAATGTGAAAACAAAAAAAAAATCCCAGGTTCAAATCACTCATGGGAGAAATAAAAATTGAAATGGGGATCTTCAGGTTGAAAAATGTTGGACATGCCAGGGATTAACATTCTGCTTGAAAAGCCTGTACTCTGCCAGGGAGCTGGGACTCTCCCTATCTAAACTGGGGCAAATTATTAATGGCAACATACATAAAACTCTGGAAAGGGAATAGTTCATCATTAACCTTTGGGCACTAGAGCTGCCCCCAAAGGCACCTTCAGCTCCTGCCTTGTAAGACTGCCGCCATTTAATCAATTCAGTGTTGGAGGAGTTCCATCTGGATTCCTGTTCTTGGCCTGAAACATCCACTTGTCATTATGTCTGCAATTAGAATGTGTACATCTTGCTCGTTCCTTCGAAAAACAGAAAACAATCCTCCCTAAGGCTTTCGTTTCATAAAATGGAGGGAAAGGAAAGTGTTTACATTAACCTCTCACTAAGCAAATACTTATGCAATGAATCATAGTGGCCATTCTGTTCTTGAAACTTGCCCTTTGAAATGTGAAATGCAGCAGAGGATTGGTAATGTGCCAGAAGAACTAGTGTGCCACGGGAAGGGCCTGCGAAATAAATAGCTGCAACCAATGCTCCCTCTAAGCTGTGGAGCCTTGTGAGCAAAAATTCTACTTTGTGAGCTACTGACATTAAAGTTGTGAGTGAGCAATTCGGCTGCTGCATAGATTAGTTTGCTCTGGAGCCATCTTTCCTGAGCTAAGACAAAAATGTGTGAGCTGGAGGCTAAAAAATTGTGAGCTTGCTCACACTAACTCAGCTTAGAGGGAACACTGGCTGCAACCCACAAAACAAATCCACAAGTTATGGAAATTGCAAACTACTCTGGCTCTTGCCCTTCCCTGGTCCTCCCCCCTCCCCTGAAATAAAAGAAAAGCCAAGTTCACTAACTGATCTACAGGGTCCAATTGTGAAAATAATCTGCTCAGGAATACCAGGGATGTGCTGTGGAGGCAGGCAATGGAAAACCTCTGAATGTCTCTTGCCTAGAAAACCCTCAACAGGATCACCATAAATCAACTATGAATTGATGGCAAAAAAAGAGAGAGGGACTCCCACAGCATGTCTGGTTGACAAGGGAGGGGCAGTAGGATCCCATACCGCCTTGGCAAATGCTGGGAGACTTGGTGGGGGGAAGAGAAGGAAGAGTTTAGAAAGAACATGACATTACTTCCAGTTGATGCTGTGGGTTGCCTTTCTCAGTCTCTACAGTCTTTACCATAGACACTAGGGGAAATTCTTTGAGTGTCACTATTTGGAGGCCATTTTTTCTCCTACTCCTTAATTTCTTAGGAGTGGGGATTTGGGGCTGGACACTGAAAATTCTCTGCCCAGAATGGGAAAATAGGAGGCCTAGGGGGTAGACCTTGGAGGCTGGCAAATACTTTGACCGATTTCCCACAGCTGCTGCTCTGACCCCACTCCTCCCTTTGCCCCGATCCTAAGTGTCAATTTCCCACTATTTGCCTCGTGGCCACATTTTGCCCCAGAGCTTTGACTGATTTCTGCCGCATCTACTCGATCCTCAAAAAACAAGATTGAGTAGATGTGGCAGAAATCAGGTGAAGCTCTGAGGCAAAATGCAGCCCAATGGCAAATAGTGGGAAATTGACATGATCGAGGCAAAGGGAGGTGCGGGGATGGAGCAGCAGCTGTGGGACATCGGTCTTTGTAATGTGTGATTACGTCCTTTCAGGGTAACCTGGCAATCATCAGGAGGGTTGGAGGTGTGGGGACATGGTGGGGCATGTAACATAGCCAACATCACCAACATCAGAATACCCACTTCTGGGTACAGCCTGGAAGTGAAAATGGAATTGTTGGAAACAATGGTAAAACAATAGCTTCTAGGGCTCTGGTCACACACTTTAAATAACCCACTTTCGATCCACATTCAATCCATTTTCCAACTGGATTTTGCCATTTCACATAGTAAAAATCCAGTTGGAAAGTACATTGAAAGTGGATTGAAAGTGGAGTATTTAGGATGTGTGACCACAGCCTAGAGCTACCCATTGTCAGGTATAGTTGACCTACTGGGTTAGAGGACACTGGTGTTTTTTTTTAAAAAAAATATTTTTCTCCCCCTGCCATTCCAACAGTGGTGAGCAACAACTAGGGTTATGAACTCCAAGTTGGGGGAAACCTAGAGATTTTGGGGGTGTGGAGACTGAGAAAGGCAGTGTTTGGTGAAGGAGGGACTTCAACTGGGGTATAACACCATACAGTCCAACTTCAAACGTGGCCATTTTCTTCAGGTGAACTAATCTCTGTCACCTGGAGATCAGGGATGATCCCAGGACATCTCCAGCCACCACCTGGATCTTGGCAACCCTAGCAATGACAGCAGTCAGCAGGAGGCCTGCTGCCATAGCAGGAGACCTGGTAGCCCTACATACTTTAGAAGAACAGTGTAGGTTAGGGTCACCAACCTCCAGGGAGCACCTGGGGATCTCCCGCTCTTACAATTGATTTCCAGATGAGCAAGATCAGTTTCCCAGGAGAAAATGGCTGTTTGGGAAGGTGGACGCTATGGCATTATACCCTACTGAGGTCCCTCCCCTTCCAAAACCTTGCCCTTTTCAGGCTCCACCCCCAAAATTTCAAGGTATTTCCCAACCATAGAGCAGAGGTCCATCAGTGGCTATTAGCCACAAGGTATAGAATGGAACACCATATCTGGGGGAGTGATGCTCTGTATTTTTGGTGCTTGGGGGGCAACAGCAGGAGGGCTTCTGGAGTTCTGGCCCCACTGGTGGACCTCCTGATGGCACCTGGGTTTTGGCCACTGTGTGACACAGAGTGTTGGATTGCATAGGCCACTGGCTCCTGATCGAACATGGCTTCTCTTATGTTCTTAGGTCCTTAACCCAGAGCTGGCAACCCAAGTGTCGATCAACCTCTGCAGTAAACTGGCCACCCCAGTCACTACGGAGCCGAAGAGATAGACGGTCGGAATCAACATCTGAATCCCAACTCCAACCCTTCTTATTGGATTCTCCTGTTGAAACGGTTCTGCTCAGGCCTTTTTTTGGTAGAAAAAGCCCAGCAGGAACTCGTTAGCAAAATAGGCCACACCCAACAGCAGAAACTCATTAGCATATTAGGCCACACCCCGATTGTGCAGCTTCCTCCCACGATCAGCTTCCCTAGGTGTGGGGTGCCTGGGGAACCCAAGGGAAGGAAGGCAGTTTCTGGATTGGCAGCTGTGAGGTGCCTGGGGAACATGAGGAGGGGAGGCAGTTTAAACTGCCTTCCCTCCCTGGGTCGGCTTGGCTTCCCCGGGCACCCTGCAGCTTGCGAGGCTGCAGGCATGGCCAACTCAGAAGCCAGCCAGAACTCCGTTCCTGTGCGTTCCTGCCCCAAAATAGCCCTGGTTCTGCTAACTGCAATTTGCGCCTTGCTGCTTCCAAGCACTAGTTTTGTTCTTCCGAAGCCCATCTCAGGGGGGAGGCCACACATTCATGAAGGAGAAAACAACAACACGCCCAGGCCTGGAAATTCATCTCATTGCTGACCTACATTCAAGTGCATGTTCTCAATTAGCAGAAAGCATCACCTCGCAGCAGGGATCCCAAGTAAGGACTCCTCCTCCTCCTCCTCCTCTGAAAGAGCCGCACACAACCCATTCGAGGCCCCTCCAAAGGAAAGTAATTCAATTAAGCCTAGTTCACGGAAAGTGCAAAAAAAAACCCCAGCTCTCTCTGGAGAATAATTTTCTTCTATGGATTTTTTTTCCCTTTAAAAGACCAAGGGCTGGAGATTCACTTTCTAGCGCATATGCCGTCTCTTCAGTCAATAAATAAAGAGGAAATAAAGGATTTGAGCGAAAATGGAACGCCGTCAAAAGGTAAATTGTGGTCTTTAAGGCCCCGGAGAGACTGTCGCCAATGCTGAAACGTTTCCTAGTTTGAGACTGTTTCTTGCCAACTACAGCCATTCCAGGCCTCAATTTGCATCTCTGGGAGGTGATCTTTAAAACTGATTTCCCTCCGGTTGCATTTCATCGGTGGGGGGAAACAACAACAGCAGCTCTAAACAGGCAGCTGCGTTAACAGGAATCACATCACTGTCTCAAACGCTTTCGCCTTAATTGTTTTTCTAGCTTTGTCAACGGAACTGGTTAAATATGATTTATCTTTTTTGGGGGGGGGGGGGGGAGTTGAAGTGTCAGCACACAATCACTGACAAAAAAAAAAAAAAAGGCTTGTTCCCAAGTTAGTCTGGGTTGCTAGTTGCTCGCGATTGTAAACAAAACAAGTGGGAAAGGAAGATAAATGGCTTGCGATGCCACAGAAATAATATTGCCAGGGCTTCACCAGCGTCTCTCCCCTAATTATACCTCTTTGCAGACTTGCTACCTGAACCAGTTTAGATGAGTTTTTTTTTTGGGGGGGGGGGATAAGAAGGAAGGTTTTTATGCTACCTAGCAGATAAAACTGGCTTTTGGGTTTTTTTTTTTTTTGGTTCTTTCCCCCCTGACATTCTAGTGGAAGAAACAGTAGGACAGGAAAGCTATTCCTAGATCTTCCCTGGATTTCCTGCAATGTCTCAATCCTAGATCGGGAGCTTTAGAGCTGGTAGAAAGAATGCAAATTAATGAAAAAGAAATAAAATGGAGCTTTTGTTTGCAGAAAGAAACACCCTCTTTTTTTTGTTCCCGTCAGAGGAAATCTGATGCTGCAGATTTCCTCCTCATGGTTCACCTTTCACAGTCATAATAGGAGAAAATGGGAAACCAGGAGTTTGACTAGCTTGCTGTTACCACAGATAATGAGACAGGGCTGCTCTTTGCCAGCCATAATTGACATTTGGAGGTGATCCGATGCTCCACTTACACCAGCATCTCCAAAAGCATCCAGTAGCTGGAAAGTCCTTTTTTCCCCACATCGAGTACAAATTGGAGGCGTTTCACTGTGACATCTGGAAAAAATACTATTAGAGTACTATAAGAATGACATCCAGAGACATAACAGGCAGCCTCCTCTGTGGGTAGGTTGCTGGGTTGTACTTCTCCTTTGGGAATGACTGAACAATCTAACCATGATGCAGGTTTGCTGCACAGTCATCCAACCCAAGCGAAGCCTGGTTGGAAGGATGCAAGGCCAGAACAATGACTCATGCAGAAACACACCATACAACTTCTCTGGAATTTTCAGTTATTTCATTAATGTATTTCTCAAGTTGCATTAGCAGGGCTCACAGAGCCAAAACAATATCATTCTACAATCTGTGTATTTTAGATTCATGGGGATCTAATTGATTGGATCATAACACTAGATAAAGGGGGAGTAACTTCCCCCTCCCCACACCATTTCTCTGATTTGGAAATCCCTCCAGGCTGCTTTAAGCCTTTGGAGGGGAAAAAAGACAAGTTCAGGGGTCCGTTGGAGCAGGAGCGCACAGGAGCACCGCTCCGGGAGTGAGGAGCCCAGGGGGTGGGCACATGACCAAGCCCTGCCCCCTCCTCTGCTTCCCTGAGCAGTGCAGAGACGCAGCGCCCCGGGGAAAGCCCTGCTAGGGTCTTTATTGTTTTTAATGTTTTGTTTTAATATTGATAATTTTATCATTGTTCCATTTATGACTGTGGGTTGCTTTTCCAGAGACTTGCTCAAGGTGGCATATCAATTTTCTAAGTATACCATTTTTTTATCTGGGCACATGGCACATAAGTACTGGAGAAATTTCACCAACCCTTCAGCAGCTTCACCTTATCAGTTTGGTGTAGTGGTCAGGAGTTGGACTCTAATCTGGGAGAACCGGGTTTGATTCCCCACTCCTCCACATGCAGCTGCTGGTGTGACCTTGGGCCAGTCACAAGTTCTCTCAGAGCTGTTCTCTCATGAGCAGTTCTCAAAAGACCTCTCTCAGCCCCACCTGCCTTACAGGGTGTCTTGTTGTGGGGAAGGGAAGGGGAAGGGATGGGTTGGTGCACATGTCCTGGGTATCTCAAGGCTACTTGAAACCTGGTGGTTTCAAGGGAGCAGGAAGAGAATGAGGGTGTGTTCTTTACGCTTATTTTTATTGCACAAAGTATTGGATGGGGAAGGGAATGGAGGAAGAGCAGGTCAGTTTCACTCACCTGTGGAGTGGAGCCTGAGGGGTGGGTGTTGCCTTCTGACACACTTCCGGTATTTTAGGGTGTGTGGCAAATGAGTTATGCAAATGAGTTATGCTAATGAGCTCCTGCACCTCTTTTTCTACGAAATGACCCCTGCAAGTACTCATATTGCGCTAGGTTTCCCCCCTTTCAGGGCTTCAAGCAGACTGGGAGAGGGGGAGGCATTTCTGACCGGGGAAATAGCGCAATGGGCAAGAGTTGATCCTCTCCCATCCTTTTTCCAGTGTCATGATCCTAATCCATATCGGGTCCATCTGTGACTCCTTTTAGCAAGCAAATTGCGTGTCTGGAATTCTGATCATGGGTCTTGAGGCCTGTGTGGCAGACAGGTTTATTTATTTATTTATTTCATATTTTTATGGAAACATAGAGCTGGAAGGTACCCCCAAAGGTCATCAGGTCCAAACCTCCTGCTAATGCAGAGCTGCCTCCCTTCACCTGTCCCCCAGTGACCCCTGCTCTGTGCCCAGAAAAAGACAAAATAAAACATTCAGGATCCCTGGGCCAATCTGACCTCGAGGAAAATTCCTTTCTGACCCCAAAGCGGCAGTCAGCATTACTGTGGGCATATAAGAAATGGTCACAAGAGCTGAGCACTACTAGCCCATTCCTTCCTGCCTTCCCTCTCGCAATCTACCTAAATTCATAGTGAGCCACAGAATCAGCATTGCTGTCAGATGGCCATTTAGCTTCTGCTTAAACCCCTCCAAAGGAGAGCCCACTACCTCCCAAGGAAGCCTATTCCACTGAGGAACTGTTCTAACTAACCGCTCATAGTCCATGTTGCGAGTACACATTCCATAGTGTAATAAGCATTACTGTGTACATATTGTAGCATTCTGGAATCATCACAGATCTGGCACCTTTGTCTGTCTGTCTGTCTGTCTGTCTGTCTCTATCTAGAACTGCTCATATGGCTATCACCTTAAGCAGAAATTAGAGCCAAAATATTTTTAAAAGACCTTACTCAGTATTATTTCTCTTATATTTGACGTGGTACCTTGTCATCAGTTTTAGGGTTGCCAGACTTCCTGGTGGAGGCGGGAGTCCCCCGCTGCCAGGCCCTACCTCCAGCTGCCAATCAGCTGGCCAGCAAGGGGGACTTACTAGGAGAAAGAAGGCGGCTTCGGCCTCGTTGCTAGCATTGCACAGGAAGTGAAGTCATCACGCCAGCAATGTCTGGGTGACACTCTGGTATTTGGGAAAAAACTCTATGGTAGAAGCCGGTTTTACCACCGAGCTTTTGCCCGAATACCAGAATGTCGCCCAGACATCACTGGCATGATGACATCACTTCCTATGTTATACTGGCAACAAGGCCTAGGCCTTTCTCTTTTTCCTTGTAAGTCCCCCCATCCCCGGCAGGTTGCCAGCAGGAACCTGACAGCCCTAGGAAGGCTACAGGTAGGAAACGAACTGAGGGTGAAACACCATCTCTTGTCCCAAGAGCTTTTGCATGTTGGCATTATTTATGTATTTATTTGAATTTTAATGCCGCTGTTTCCTCTCCAATGGGCACCCCTCCACCATTTCAACCTCACAATAACCCTGTAAGGTAAGTTATGCTGTGAGAGAGTAACTGGCCCAAGGTTATCCAATAAGCATCCATGGAAGAGGGAGGATTTGAACCTGGCTCCTCGAGATTCTAGTCTGACTCTCTAACCACTACACCCTGCTGGTCTCGTGTGTCTTCAGCATCACACATATGCAGCAACAGCAAATAGGCATGCCACCAAATTTTGCAGCTCTCAGGTTCATTCCTGACCTCTCCAGGTAAAGGGTCTCAGGTGGCAGGTGCTGAGAAAGACCCTTCTTAGCCTAAGAGCCTGCAGAACTGCTGTCAGTCAGAGCAGACAATGCTCAGCAAGATGGACCCGTGATGTGACTCAGTATAGGGAGGCAGCTGTATATGTTCACATGAAGAGGTCATGCATGGGATCTCAGAGGCAGGACCAGGGATCAAAACAAATGGGCCAAATGTCACAAAAACCACAAGCCTAATTTGGCAGATCCCACTACCCAGCCAGAAAACAAATGTTTGGAAGAGCGGTTGTTTGTGGCCCATCTATGTTCATTGCTAAATGAGGCATGCAACTTTAAAAAGGCTGCTTACACCTTCTGACGTGGAAACCCTTGATCCCATGCATGATAATGAGGGATGCTGTGAATTTCGCTTCAAACGTGTTCGACAGTCAAGTTTCCCACTCGTAACTGAGACAATCAAACGTGAGCCAATCACTGGGTCAGTTTGGTTCAGCGCCAAACTATCTGAATGCTCAGTGAACAGGTTTGCATTAGATCTTGTCAAAACTGTGCATGCATGAATGCACTGCCAATCCAAACAGAATGGCAGCCATTAATTTCACCAAGGGCCACATAAAAGAACACCAAACAATGGATTTTTAAAGAAAAAAACCCATATTGCTTATGATTGATTTATACGATTTGTGACTGATTTAACTGTCTATTTAAACAATCTCCTGCTGAGCAAAGCGGCAGTGCAAGAAAGACGAGGGTAGTAGAACTCAATCAGGCAGTGTGGCGGTCTACATGTGCGAAAAGCCAGTTGTGCTATACTGCACTTTTAGAAACAAACAAGACAACCAAACCTGCCAACAATCTAGAAAGGGTTTGGTGAAAAATTGACTCCCAATTCATGACTGGCCAACAGCACGTGAGCCGAACCAGCGTGTTTCAAGCATCCCGATGGATAACTGGATGCTAAAGGAGAAGTAGAGTTGCCAACTCTGGGTTCAGAAATGCCTGGAAAATTTGGGGGTGGAGCATGAGGAGGGCGAGGTTTGGGGAGGGGAGAGATACGATGGGGTATAGAGCCATAGAATCCACCTTCCAAAGTGGCCATTTTCTCCAGGTGAACTGATCTCTGTTGCCTGGAGATCAGTTGCATCGGCAGATCTCCAGCCACTACCTGGAGGAAAATATCCTTTGTGAACAAAAGGAGACTTGATATGCGTAGTCTGTCGTGTTGATGGCGTCACTGTGAATGAGTTTTGAGAGATTGATTTGCTTCAAGTAAACTGGATACTGGATAGGGACTTAACAGTCTTTGGATATTTTCCTTTGGCATAATACATCACGGTTGTTCTGCTTATTTCCACCACCCATCCCGTGATCTCTCTTCTTGGTTTGCAACTATCTGGAGGGTGGCAACCCCAAGGAGGCACATACCGGCACAACTTTCATGATTGTTCTGCAGCTGTACTCTTTGCAACAAACATGGGTTCTGAGGCAATGTCCTGGGGATCTGAGGGTCTCCCCAAGGCCCTGCACAAGTCAAGGCAGGGTGCTTCCTCATGAGCCTGATTCTGTCTGCTCCCAGTGGCATCAGACCAGTGCACTGCAGCTCGGCACATCACCACTGCGGCAACTCCAGCAGAATCCTTGCCAAGCAGTGCTTCTTCAGTTGCCAACGCTCTTGCCGTCTCCACATACGGAGGCGCTTTTCTGTGTGCAAACATTTGCTGACACCTTGATTGATGTGTGAAAATGTAATGGGTGCTAAACTGGCATCCTGTGTTGGGGAGTGGGGCGGGAGGAAGAGCGGCTGTTTATTTTTGTTGCTCCTATTAAAAAATTAAGCATTAATGGACTCCGTTGGAATAACAAACAGGCCTTGGCTGGAGGGAAATGAAGCAAAGCAGGCAGAGCCTTGTAAAAGGAAGTGGAAAATAGACATTTTGGGATTCAGGCCCATTGTGAAGGGTGTAGGTAGACAGGTGGGAAGCAAGTGAAAGAGTCTCTACTGTGTTTGCGACAGCCTTGAAATTCTGCTCAATATCATATTGCTGTGATACAGTCATCATGCATGTTTCAACCACCACTTAGAAAGAACTTCAGGCACAAAGAGGGTTTTTACTTTTAAAGGCATGTGTTGTGCCCAGTTTATTTTTATGATTGCATTTTCATTCCTCAGTAGCTGAGCCTGCTCAAAAAATAGTATGCCACTGACTCTGAGGCAAGATTTCAGAAGAGAATGGGCCTCTTTGTGTGTGAGCCAAGCTTTTACGAAATCCAAGCAGGATCGGCCCTGTAGCCAGAAATTTTCGGCTGGTGGGGTGGGGGCCGGAATGCTGGGACAGGTGAGCTGGGAACTTAATTAGATTATCCACACTTGTCCCGGGATAAACGGATGCTGTTATAACCAGGGATAAATGCAAGGGAGCCAGTTTGGTGTAGTGGTTAAGTGCGCGGATTCTAATCTGGGAGAACCGGGTTTGATTCCCCACTCCTCCACTTGCACCTGGCTGGATGGCCTTGGGCAAGCCATAGCTCTGTACCAGCTGTTCTCTCAAGGACAGCTTGGGAAAAAGCTCTCTCAGCCCCACCTACCTCACAGGGTGTCTGTTGTGGGGAGGGGAAGGGAAAGGAGTTTGTAAGCCGCTCTGAGACTCCAAGTGAGTAAAGGGCGGGGTATAAATCTAATCTCTTCTTCTTCTTCTACTGCGAGTTGAACTCTGATAATACCAGGAATGCAATCCAAGTGTAGAAAGGACCAGCATGTGGGGTGGGGGGTAGCAAAGGAAAGAGAAATGGCATGCCTTCTCTCTCTTTCCCTCCCCAGCCTCCCTTCTGTTGTGGGGTGAGGCACACAAGAGTGGGTGGGTGGGGTCTGGGATCCTCTCAGGGTGGGGCAGGGCTCATCCATGGTGGGGCTCTGCCCCTATATGCCCCACCGTTGCCTCTAAAGTTCTTATAGTGGCATTTTATCTGTATAGCAAACCTATGCTGGGGTGAGACAGATCATCTTGGATCTGGATAGGATGCAGCAGTCCTCCATCCTCCCAGGCAAATCTTCCCAGTAAACATAATGAAGTTTAATTTGGACAAGTATAATTACACTTGGGTAATAAAAACCAGCTGTACAAATATTGGATGGATGAAACCTGGCTGGGTGGTCATACCACCAGTGAAAAGGATTTGGAAGTTCAAGTGGACCATAGGCTTGATATGAGCCGGCAGTGTGATATGGTAATAAAAAAGGCTGCATTAGTAGAATTGTAATGTCAAGGCCATGGGCGGCATTGGTGTCACTGTACATTGCCTTAGTTAGGCTTCACCTGGAGTATTGTGTTCAGTTTTGGACACCACAGTTAAAGAAGGATGCTGATAAGCTGGAATGGGTCTAGCAGAGGGCAACAAAGCTGGTGAAGGATTTGAAGGGTCTGAAGACCACGTCCCATGAGAGATGTTGAAGGAGATGGGAATTGCCATGTTGAGAATTCCTGGATTGAAGATGGGGAATCTCTGTGTTGGAAAAGAGATGCTCGTGAGGCAATATGTTTTTCACCTTCCAATACTCGAAGGGATGCCATGCAGAGAATGGGGCAGATATTTTCAGTCACGTTGGATGACAGGACTTGGACTTATGGATACAAACTACAGCAAAGAAGGTTTAATCTGACCTTGAGGAAGGATTTCCTAAGGGTGAGGTGTGTTCCGCACTGCAACAGTCTCCCTCGTGAGGTGGTGGATTCTTCGTTGTTGGAGATTTTTAAGTCTCAGCTAGATACCTACTTGTCAGGGATATCATAGTTGTAATTGCTGCACTGGACTAGATGACCTTGGTGGTTCCTTCCAACTCTGAGTTTAATTATTTTTTAAAATTAAGGGAATAAGAAATAAGAACTTGATGCCCATGGTTGCTATGGCGCCTGCTTATGTTTCTTACCCTGGTTGTTTCTTGAGTCTTTGGGATAAAATTCAAAGGGTTTTCTACAGAACAATGCAATAGAACTTTGGGTTGCTTCTTACAAGATGACTCATCAGGAGAGGACTGAGCTCTTCTCGGACATACAAATCACAACAGTGCTCCCTTGGTACAGTTGTCTCTAGGCTTGGAAACTGCAAATCTTCCCTGTTCTTTGAAACCTGAACCAAAACAATCTCCCTCCCCTAAAGCAAAGAGCTGATCCTACATCCTTAGCAACCATGTTGTGATTGACCTCCCCCACCACAGAAGCTATCATGTGACTGATTGCCATGGAAGCCATTCTGTGAATGGCCATGCCCAGTTATTTTCTGGTGGCAACCGCTACTCTTTCTCCAAATTCCAAAAGGGTCAGCAGGCTTAACAAAGATATGGACCTATGATTATGGAAGTAATGTGATTCATTAATTGACCACAAGAATTAAAACTAAGCTGTTTTGATCACGTATTCTCTTTACCCAGTTCTTTACTTTGCTTTCTTTCTGCCAGTTCAGGGCTATGTCAACACTGTAAACACAGAGAAAGCTATCCCATATTTTTAATCAACTTCATACTGTGAGAAAGATGAACCCCTGAGTAGTTTTAGCCATAGTTAATGATGCCCATTGACCATGATTAAAGCTGGGAGAAGAAGGCCTGGGAGAATCACCACATACTCCTGCAGCCTGTTTTGGATCCCTTGACATTGGTTAAGGGAAGAGGTCACACTGCATCTGCACCAGATGTGAATTCTGCAGCTCAGTGGGAATCCAACCTGGGTTTCACATGTTGAACCCCCAAAACTCTAGCTGCTGCACCATTGTCTTGTGGGAAGAAATAAGAATCTTTGAGTACAGCAGATAGGTGCATGTGCATGGCCCAAAGGGATGTTATTAGGCCCTCTTTGTTTAGTCATTGGCAGGTTGATTAAAAACACACTCAACCTGATGAGACCATTTGAGGGGCAGGGGCAATTTCATTGGTGTTGTGCCAATGTGCAACACCCCTTCTGGTGCAAAATTGGAAGTGATGTCATCATGCCAGTGTGATACTCTAGGATGCACCCCAAACTGTATGGTGGCTGAACCCTAGAACATTGTGCCAATGCAAGAACATAATTTCCAGGTTTGCTCCAAAAGTTACGTCAACACATTGGTGTGGTATTGAACAGTCTCCAAGTTCCCGCTGCCCTGTCAAGTGGAAGTCGGGAATGGTGGCCACAACCTAAGAGATCTCTCACTAAAGCAGATCTGGACCCCCTAAAAACCAGGAAGCAAGTGTCATTGATTTTGATGTACCAAACACCCACATTACATGCACTGGGAGCTGAATTATACACCAGGAAGGGGCTGTGGCTCAGTAGTAGAGCATCTGCTTGGCATGCAGTAGGGCCCAGGTTCAGTCCCCAGCATCTCCAGATAAAGGATCAGGTAGGAGATTAAATGAAAATCCTTTGCCTGAGACCCTGGAGAGTTGCTGCCGGAGTAAACAATATTGAACTTGAAGGACCAAGGGTCTGATTCAGTATAAAGCGTTTATGCATTCAGTTTGTGTGTGTGTGTGTTTGTGTACATGTGTGTGCCTGGAATTCATGGTTGACTTCTGGTGAGTCGACCCCTAGTGGGGCTTGGACATTTCAAAGAGGTGGCTTGCTATTGCCTGCCTCTGCATCCTGTCCCTGGTATTCTCTGGAGGTCTCCCATCCAAGTACTAGCCAGGGTCAGCCCTGGCTACCTTCCATAATCTGAGGAGATTGGGCTTGCCTGGGCTATCCAGGTCAGGGCTATTTATGCGTTCATGTGGTGCTCTTCCCACCGTGGTAGAACAGGATCACCACAGGCCGCTCCGAGAGCAGACTGAAGTACTGGCATGCCCAAAGGGGCAGTTTTGGTGCAGAGTTCTCACACACCACGGTGTGCTCCCTTTTCTCCCGTACTTTCAGTGTGGTGTTCAAAGAACAAACCAGGTGCAGCAGAAGCTCCCGTGAAAAACTGCCCGACGTGTTCAGAATTACCTCTGCTCCTTTTTCAGCCACTCGTCCCTCCGATCCATTACACTTCCTGACACTCCATCGGTTCTCCATTTTACACAGCCTCACCTCCCCGCCTCGGAACACGTGGGGCTATATTGGGGCTTCATCTGTAAGTACAGCCTCCTGCCGGCCTAATCATGTAAAGTGGCTATTTGAATAACAGTTTTCGGTGACTGTACTTTCCTGTAATTTCCAAAAGGAAACAAATCCAGGCAGACTGCAATTTTGTGCCTATGAATTTTGAATGAATATCGCTAAGTGCCTTTTGTGCGAGCTCAATTCCCTGTTTTCATCCTGTCTGGCCTCCCTTTTTTCCCTAGCCTGGCAGATATCCATGCAAACGGAATATAATTTATGGCTGCGCATCAGACTCCGGAGAAGGCTAGGATGACCGGATCTGATACAAGGCAAGGTCTTTGTGCAAAAAGCGGTAATTTCGGGAGGTGCAGCTTGTCGTGTCACAGGGCTCCCGTTTCTTTTAAAATTGCGCAGAAAAGAACATCAGAGTGGGTGAAGCTCTGCAGCGCCATTATGTTTGCCAGAGTATTCCTTCAAAGGTTCTGAAGTAGAGAGAGAAGATGCAACCACTGGGCCTGCTACCCCCCTCCCCCCCCCCCCCCCCCCGGCCCTGTGCATTGCTGGGACATTTTCCCATTCTCCTCTCCTCCTCTAAAAGGGGCATTATCCATGCTCTCTCTTAGTACTTTGGAACACTGAAAATTATAGACAGAAGGCTAAACCAGAAGAGATGGCAGAACAGTCGGTTTGGTGTGGTGGTTAGAGTGTCAGACTAGGAGCTGTGAGACCTGCGTTCAAATCTCTGTTCTGCCATGGGATGCTCACTGGGTGACCTTGGGCCAGTTGCTCTGCCTAACCTACCTCACAAGGTTGTTGCGAAGATAAGATGATGGAGGGGCAAATGATGCACAGCGCCCCGTGCTCCTTGGAGAAAGGGAAGGATAAAAATATCCTTAATAAATAAAATGTGCAGAAATATTTATTGCATTGTTAAATATCACGCTCGGGCCCTCAACTCAGATCAGTGCTATGGTTCACAGGGTGAGGAGCGGACCAATTCCTTTTTATCATCCCATTTCTCTTGATTCCATTTTTCAAACCCCAATCCTGCCCATCTTTACTTGGCTCCACTGTGCAGAGTTTTTCATTCACACTCTGGAGCCCTGTTGAGAACTAAACATAAAGACATACATAGCATGTATAACAGTGATCTATTGGCGCACAAATGCTGTTGCAGAATACACACATTTAATGGGGAAAATGCAGTGTGAAGAAAGAGAAAATGGGACAAAACTGACAGGAGCCCTCACTCATCAGAAAGGGTCACTAGGAGCCACCATTCTGTCATGGGCTATAATTCAATTCCCAGTGTGTGTTCATGTGTAAACCAGAGACCAAAACCACACTGGGAATTGAATTATGGCCCAGGACAGAATGGTGGTTCCTAGTGACCATTTTTGATGAGCGAGGATTCCACAGTATATACAGAATTGTTTTAAAACCATTGCTAGGAGCTTCACTTTTTTAGTTACTCATGCACACCCTACAGGGCCTGAAAAAGATATTTTATATTTTATATTGATGTTATGATTTACATGTGTGTTAGTTCAATTCTGATCACTGAAGAAACCCCTTTGGGCCAAAACGCATTGAGTCCTTTGGTTAATATACATGTGTAACCATTATTGTGATTCTTTGTTATTGGACACACAACTTCACCTTGTTGCTGTATATGATGATCTAAATTTTAATCTATGTATGTCATTTTTAACCCTAAGATTCTATGACTGTGTAATAAATATCTGCCTTTTACTTTATTTTTTAGTAGCTCAACCTTTTGGTTGCTGACAGGATCCATTCTATACACTCTTGAACCTCCTGAACCTGCACCTGTCAAAATGACCACCTGATTCTGTCATTCTGACTGGTGTGGGTTCAGAAATGTAGAGAACAGAGCCTGTCCAAGCTGGAGACACCAAACTCACAGGGGATCTCCAGCTGACTTTCCTCTACCTGCCACCAATGCTCCCTGTAAGCCGTGGAGTCTCGTGAGCAAAAATTCTACTTTGTGAGCTACTGGCATTAAAGTTGTGAGCGAGTGATTTGGCTGCTGTATCAATTAGTTTACTTTGGAGCCATCCCAACTGAGCAAAGGCAAAAATCTGTGAGCCGGAGGCTAAAAACCTGTGAGCTAGCTCACACTAACTCAGCTTAGAGGGAACCCTGCCTGCCACCCATGTTTGGTGTCTCTAGCTTGCACGGGATCCATTCTATACACTCATAAGACTACCTGTCATTTTGCCAGGTGCAGGTTCAGGAGGTTCAGGAATTTATAGAATGGATCCTGTGCAAGCCAGAGACTCAAAACTTGCAAAACTTGCAAAAATCCCTCTGTTGAACGCTAGAAGGAAGAATGATCAAATAATGGCCCTAAAAATTAAAGGAGAAACGTTTAAGGTGCAAGCTTTCGCAGATGACTTGGTATTTATCCTAGAAGAACCAAATCAATCTATCCCACATCTAATAGAGAAGATTCAAGAATATGGAGAATTGCCAGGGCTTAAAGTTAACTTTCAAAAAACAAAAATACTGACTAAAACTGTACCCCTATTCAAGATAAAAGAATTCAAAAAATTTTGCGCATGGAGGTAGTGAAGAAAATAAAATATTTGGGAATAATTATAACAAACAGAACTTCGATGTTATATGAAGATAACTATGTAACCCTAATTAAACAAATCGAAAAGGACTTAACTAATTGGAGTAACTTACAAATCTTTTTTTTTTATGGGAAGGATTGCTACCATAAAAATGAATATATTACCAAAACTTGCAGGGGATCTCCAGCTGTCTCTTCTCTACCTGCCTGACAAGTTTGGTGAGAATTGGATTTGCAGGGTCTGAGTTACACCCCACCCCCCATAAGGTGCCCCAAAGAAAGTGCTTTCTGGGGAAATGGAAGCCTATCATTTCCCCCAGAAAGTACTTTCCAGGGGGCACTTTCTTTGGGGGACTCTAACTAGGAACCCGTAAATCCAATCCTCACCAAACTTGGAGGGCAGGTAGAACAGATTCAGCCAGAGATCCCTTGCAAGCTTGGTCTTTCTAGTACACCAGGGGGCCATTCTAGTGGACCACAAACCTAATGGACCAGTTCATTTGGCCCTGGTTCATTGTTTGTGAACCGGGCACACAACCAACCATGAACCAAATTGCATTTTCCCAGTTCATGCCCATCCCTAATCTCAACTGCCCAGTAGATTTTGGATTCCACGCATCTCTGTCTCTCATCTTCAACAGCCTTTGCAACATACACATTCTCTAATTCCTCCTGTGTTGTGTCGACTCGGAGTTTTCCAAGTGTGCTGTTTTTAGTGCATTGTTATTTTAAAGTGGTTTTACAACTCTCTTTTATTACAGAATTACCGTAGAGCCTCCCGAAGTGCCCAGGAAGTGCGGAAGGTGGGGGCACTTCCTAGGCAATTACACTCTGTCGTCAAACAGCTTGCCGGCATCTTCTAGAGGTGGCTATAAGTTAGTAGTGGAAGAAATTCTTCCTGTACAGTGAGGATTTTTTTTTTAATCTATTGAAATATAAAGCAGTTTTGTCATCCTGCTGGATAAAAGGCACCATATAAATGTAAATCATTATCATTATCATTAAATGCCTTCTGTATCTTTTAAACCTACTGGCTGGGGTATAATAGAAGCAAGAACAGTGGGGTGTCCTGCCTGCACAGGCTGAAACTAAGAGGTGGGCATTTCCTTTTGGTGTTTTAGCAAATATATGGGAAGTCATAAAGCTTCTCTTTTCCCTGGGCAACTTGTCACCAAATCTCTGATTTGGAAGCAGAAATATATTGTCACACGGTGAACCGAAGGGGGTTTACTTTCCATTTCAATGCAAGATCACTGCAGACTTAACAGCATTTTTTTTTGCGAAATCTGCTTATTTGCAAACATAACAGCTGAGAGAGAAAAGGGCTGCTACCCAATAGGTGGTGTTAGTTTACATAGATCCCTATTAGATATGTAAAGCAACCTTTATGCTTTGTAGCCCCCCTTGCTGGTTCCAGTAGGGTTGCCAGGTCCCCACCTTTTGCCGATGGAAGGGCTCCAGTCCGCTCCACTGGATGTGACATCACCGCACTAGGCATGTCACAGGGGGACACTAGCATTTGGTCAAAACAATCTATGGTCATCATAGTTTTTAGCCAAATGCTAGAGCATTCCCCCTGTGACGTGCCCAGTGTGATGATGCCACCTCTGGGTGACATCATCACACTGGGCACATAAGGGGCAGCAGGGCTCTTTGGGGGTGGGGCTCCTGGCAAATTGGGGGAGGCAGTGACAGATTGGGGGCCCCAAAATCAGGGGAACCCCCACTCCCATTAGGAAGATGGCAACCTAAGGTTCCAGGTTTTGGGAGGCCCTAGGAAGAGAGTGGGCAGGGTCCCCCATGCCCACTACCAGACCCCTTCCTCGGCCCACTCACCCACGTGCCCCCAGTTTGCTTGCTTACTATTCTCCTGCCCACTGGTACTATTCTCCTGCCCACTACCTGCAGTAACAGCTGCTCACAGCAACCCACATTGTCCCCAAGCCCTTTCCTCAATGATGCTAGGTAGCGGATGCAGCCAGAAGTGCCACTTCCTTGGCCACCAGGAACACTGATGCATTGTGCCCTTCTCCAACAGTGCTAGGCTGCATAGATTACAAAGCACTCAAAAGCAGGCAGTGGAAGGAAGGTGAGTGCAGGCATCAGATGAGATGCATGAATACAAACTAGAGGGACCACTGATCTGATCCAGCAGGGTCCCTCCTAAGTTCTTAGGTAAATGTCCAACCCACATCTTTTCCATTACCTTCTCATCCTTGCAACGTGACACCGGAAACCTAAAAATGAAAAGGTGGCCATTCTCTATTGTTCGCACCTGATCCTGATGGCTTTTTTTAGACGCATTGCTGCCAACAGAGGACTCTCTCAGAGCCTGCCGAAGCGCTGCAATGCTTATTTAAATAAAACAAGCTTCATCCTCTCCCTGTACCATCCCCCGCTTAACAAGATGCTCGTAAGTTGCTGCCGCCAGCTACCCAGGGGAGACCTTCCATTTAGTTTCATTTTCCTTTTTCATTTTATGCTGTAATGGAGATTCATTGGAGTTTTTCAGTCCATAATTTGCTATGAATCCCTTGCTTCTCCCACGGGGGTCAAAAGGTGAGTGTGTTAAGGAAGTCTAATTCTCGAGATCTATGATTCTCAAGGCATGAGCGGAGGCTCCCTAAGTATGAATTTCCCACTAATGGGCATCCAGAATGTCTCTTCAAAGACTCCACCATTCCTTTGCGAAATCTGCAAGCACTTGAGGATGTGATGCGCATGTGCTATTCCTTTACTGGAGCACACCCCGCAAAATAAAGGACTGCTGTCATTAAGCATAACACCGTAGAGATGACCTACAGGCTAACCCCTGATTCGAAGCTGCCCTCTGGACAGCTGGTGGTCCTAGATGACATTCAGAGGAGGAAGTTGATGCACCCACAGCTGGAGATTTGTGGGATGCACCTGGGAAGGGCAGTGTTTGAGAAGGGGAGGAAGCTTAGCAGGGATCACGCAATACCCTCAAGTCTGTCCACCAAAGCTGTCATGTTCTCCAGAGGAACTGATTGGTTGGGAGATCGGTTGTAGTTTCAGGAGAACTCCACGTTCCACCTGGAGCCTGGCATCCCTACACCACACACACACACACACACATACTTTTCCAATAAATATGGTACAGGTAGTTTGCCCTCCTTTCCTCCAGAATAGCATTGACTCATTAATTTTAGCGCCCAGTAAGCAAAATGCTGGTTTCCCACCCTTGGTGTTGTTTGTAGGTTCCATTCCCAAATGGTTCCATTCTCAAAGATACCATGCAGAGGCGTCGACTTTTAAAATCCCTGGGGGGGTGGGGGATCTTGTGTGCATGTGCTGGGACCATGTCCCCCCCCGGGACTGGCCTAGCCTGGCCACTCCTGCCTCCGTGGGGCCAGCTGGGCAACTGCCCAGCATGCCAGATCAGTCCCGGGGGCGGGGGGAGGAAGCGGCGGCAGCAGCTGGCGGGTGGGCAAACGAGGCAGCAGCCCATGCCTGTTGGCGCAAGTTCGATATCCCCGCCGACTCCCCCCTGCCTGCTCCTGCCTCCATTCCTCCGTCCAGCACACTGGGCATTTGCCCAGCTGGTTCCTGGACGGAGGGAGGGAGGAACGGAGCAGGGGGAGAGATGGTGGCGGCGGCAGCCAGCCAGCCAGCCGTCCTGGGTGCTCCATTTTCCCGGGGGTAGCTGAGCCCCCCCCTGGGAAATTTTGGGGGTGGCTCGAGCCCCCCCATAGTTTACGCCTATGGTACCATGAATATGTGTGTCAAAGGAACTCCCCCCACATTGGAAATGCCCAAAGAAGCCACTAGCTGTGAAGTAAAAGTGCAAAGCTGTGAGGCTGTGCTCAAGACCACCTTTCCCAGGGAACATGTGGGTGGGTAGCCGTGTTGGTCTGAAGCAGCAGAACAAAGTTGGGAGTCCAGTGGCACCTTTGAGACCGAAAAAGTTTAATTCTCGGTATAAGCTTTTGTCTACAAGCATGGTTCTTCAGATACAGAACTGTATCTTCTCCCGAAGAAGAAGTGTGCTTGCACATGAAAGCTTTATACCTTGAGTAAAAACTTTGTTGGAAGAAGGAAGAAGTCCCATCAAAAGAAGAAATAATTTACAAATTATTAGAAACAGCTGAAATGAACAAACTAACTCTACAATTACAAGATAAAAAAATAAAAACCTTTGAATAAAACTGGTCAAGATGATATAAATGGTTGGAGGTATAGCTTAAGAACTAAGACTTGAAATTTGAACTCATGGCTTTGGTACTGTAAAGTGATATATGTGCATACAAGACAGATAGATTCTATTTAGACAAATTTAGTAATCTGAAGTACAGACTCCGTGTGTGTTGTACTATGTTGTTTTCTTTTTTCTGTGTATGTGTTGGTTAGTCTTTTTTTTCTTGAAAACTAATAAAAATTTTCATTAAAAAGGAAAATTAAATAACAAAAAAAGAAAAAAAAGAAAACTTTGTTGGTCTTAAAAGTGCCACTGGACTCAGACTTTGATTTGCCAGGGAACGCTGAGCTGATCCAACCAGTGGACCACTGTGCAGGTGACTGAAGGAGTTCAGGCCAGGTATGTTTGCCTTGAAAGCAGGCTCAGTTCACCATGAAGCTCTCATGCATACCTAATGGAGGAAGGCGGGGAGTGAGAAGAAGAAGAAGAGTTTGGATTTATACCCTGTCCTTCACTTGGAGTCTCCGAGTGGCTTACAAACTTCTTTCCCTTCCCCTCCCCACAACAGACACCCTGTGAGGTGGGTGGGGCTGAGAGAGCTCTGAGACAACTGTCCTTGAGAGAACAGCTGGTACAGAGCTATGGCTTGCCCAAGGTCATCCAGCAGGTGCAAGTGGAGGAGTGGGGAATCAAACCCGGTTCTCCCAGATTAGAGTCCGCACACTTAACCACTACACCAAACTGGCTCTCTAGTTGGTGGTAAGGTGCTGAGAACAGCAGGTACAAACCCCAGCCACATAACCACTGAATATTTGTACAAAAGAGAAGAAGAAGAGAGAAGAGATTGGATTTATACCCCGCCCTCCACTCCCCAAGGGAGTCTCAGAGCGGCTTACAAACTCCTTTTCCCTTCCCCTCCCCAAAACAGACACCCTGTGAGGTAGGTGGGGCTGAGAGAGCTCTTTCCCAAGCTGTCCTTGAGGGAACAGCTGTGCCAGAGCTATGGCTTGCCCAAGGTCATCCAGCCAGGTGCAAGTGGAGGAGTGGGGAATCAAACCTGGTTCTCCCAGATTAGAGTCCGCGCACTTAACCACTACACCAAACTGAACTCCTCTCACCATCAGAATGACTTTGACAGACAACCATCAACAAAGGTGTACCTTTGGGCCAGCGAACACTCCTTCCAAGTCTGGATGTACGCACAGCAACCCAGCTGGGCCCAAATGTCTGTTCCTCCCTCCCTCCTCTAAAAAAAACCCCAACACACAGTTGTTCTTGTACCCTTCCAAGCTTTAGTTTCATTTTTCATTAGGCAGGATCGATAGAAAAGCGGAGGTTGTTGCTCAGGTGATGTCACGCTTGGAGGGCTTCATTCTTCTCTGCCACCTGACATGGGGAGAAAGAGTCAATACTTTTGGCAGGTCACTAACAACCCAGCAAGCCCTGAACAGTGACTGATTCCTGGTTTCGGAGCCCAGAAGCTTCAGCGATCCAGAGTGGAGTGGCGTCGTAAGTCCGAGCAGAAAGGCTGAGGCATTTGTGCATGCAGCATGGCGAGAGGTTGCATGGGGTACACAAGGCGAGCATTGGGTACAGCATGACCGAGTGATTTGTAAGTTGTGGCTGCCAATGACCCTGGAGAGACCTGGGAATGATGGAGCTGGGAGGCCTTTGCCATACCTTTCAGAGGATTTCTCGGTGTGCACGTGAAACAGAGCCATGTCCAAAGCTGTGTGGGTAGCATAAAGGGGAACGTGAAGCTTGGATTTAGCCCAGAAATCGCTTTCAATGCTCAAAAGGCGCGCATGTTACCATGAGCTGCAATGTCATTCCTAAAAATAGCCTCCTCGCAGCCAGTCTTTCCTAATGTACAAGTGAATTCTGAATGTGAAAACAGAACTTTGCACTGTCTATCACACACTCCATATTTTTGGTGGCTACTGGAAAGCATGATTTGGCTTACAATGGGATGGTCCTGATCCATGAAGTGAGTACATATGACAGCCAGGGCACAGAGAAAAGAGATAAAGCCATACCTCAGTTGAAGAGCACTTGTTTTGCAAGTATAACAGCCTTCTCCTCATGGGTTTTTTCCCATTGGTTCTGTTCCCATACTGCTTTGGTTTATCTTGATTTCTGCATGCATATTTGTGTCTCCAGTTTTCATTTTGCTTTTGTTGTTGTTATTATTATTCCCCAGGTTTTCCCAGGTGCTTTTGATATCTTTCTCTGGAAGCTGATTTTGGGTTGGCTTTTTCCTCATGCCTAATGTTTCTGTCAGTTTTCTTTGTCTCCCCCACTGCCACCCGCCTCCAGCCAACTTCTCAGTGATTGGACTGTCATCCTCCTCAAACTACCCGCTTTCCCCCTCACCCCAAAGACAAGTGGTTTTAGGTTTTCTTTTTCAAAGAACACCCCCACCAAAAAAAATATTGATAAATAAATATAGTGTGGTAATGATAGTTTAAGCAGGTTTTTTTAATTCAAAGCTTTTATTTATTTATTTATTTAAAATAGAGCTCTATCACCTTCTGTGCAGCAGATATAAGGGAAAAGGCATATCTCTGCCAAGAAAAAGAATTGAGACATACTTTCTTTTCTTTTCTTTTCTTTTTAAAAAAAAGAAAGCTAGGAATTTAGAGAACCTTCTTAATCTATCATTACAACAACATATTGTTATAATGATAGTTTAGGCCTGCTTTTAGGATTGTACTGTGTGATAAACATGCAAACTGCCTTATATTGGGTCCATCAAATCAGTATTACCTAGAAGAGAAGAGAGACACAGAGAGAGAGATTGGATATATACCCGGCCCTTCACTACCCGAAGGAGTCTCAGAGTGGCTTACAATCACCTTCCCCTTCCCCTCCCCACAATGGACACCTTGTGAGGTAGCTGAGGCTGAGAGAGCTCTCTCAAGAACTGCTCTTGAGAGAATAGCTCTGAAAGAACTTATGACTGACCCAAGGTCACACCAGCAGCTGCATGTGGAGGAGTGGGGAATCAAACTCGGTTCTCTCAGATTGGAGTCCTCGCTCCTAACCACTACACCAAACCAGATCTACTCAGACCGGCAGCAGCACTTAAGCAGGGTCTCAGGCAGAGGTCTTTCATTTCACTTACTACCTGATCTTTTCAGCTGGAGATGCTGGAGGTTGAACCTGGGAACCTTCTGCCCAAGGGTGTAGACTTCCCAATTTCCCGGGGGGGCGGGGGCTGGGCCAGAGGGGGGAGGGAGGGGGGGAAGGGAAACAGGAGTTCCTCGCACCCGCTTTGCACGTGTGTGCCAGGATGATGCCACCACAAGAGCCTCTCCCCCCCCACCTGGCTCCCCCGCACCCCTCTCCCCACCCACCCACTCCTCCCTTCCTCCCTCTCTCTCTGGGGGTGATCTGGGCAACTGCCCAGCATGATGACATCATCTGGAAGTGACATCATCATGCTGGGCACATTGCTGGGGCGAGGCTCTGGCAATCGCCCTGAAACTCTATGGTGCCATAGAGTTTCCAGGGCGATTGCTACAGTGTCACCCCGGCAACGTGCCCAGCATGATGACACCACTTCCGGGTGACATCATCACGCTGGGCAGTTGTCTGGATTGCCCCTGGAGAGGGAGAAGTGGGTGCGGGGGAGCTGGTTGGGGGGGAGAGGCTCTTGTGGTGGCGGCGGCTTCTTGAAGCTCTAGCGGCAGGCGGAGGCCAGGGGCCTGGGGGGCAGGGAGGCATGGCAGCGGGCACTCCGTTTCACTCGGGGGGGGGGGGGCTCAGTCTCCCCTGGAAAATTTCAGGAGTGGCCCGCACCCCCACGTAGTTGACACCTATGCTTCTGCCTGCAAGGCAGGTGCTCTGTCATTGCACCACCATCCCTGTCTGTAGTAGGTATCCATCTAAAATGGATAAAAACAAATCTCCTTCTACCGTTCCCTCTCCACAACACTCCTTTCTATTCTGCATAGGCTGCTGGATCATTTCTCCATGCAAAAACCATCTGAAGTTGGAAAAGCTGCCACAGATCTTATTGATGTTTCCAAATCCTTGCCTCTCAGAGCTTGCACTAACTCTCTCCTTTAGCCATGTGGCCCAACTGGGCCCTGCTTCTCCCAAATTTCAGCAGTGGTCATGGGTCTTTAAGGGGAGAAGTGGCCCTCATTAAAAACCTGCCAGTTGGATCACCGGAGAAGCAGGTAAGAGGTGAAAAGGCCTCTCCTTTTCCTCCCCCCCAAGTGGACATTTTGCACCTGCAGGTAGCTAATGATGTGTGCTCAGGAACCATGCTGATCCCCCCTCCCTCTTTAAGCAGACTTGACCTCTCCAATTAGACATCGCTTGAGGAGCATCGCCAGCCACACGCTGACTCACAAAGGTGAGGAGAGTTAATTTTGGAGCGACCACCTCATTTCATGGTTGTTTCCAACAGGACTCTTGAGAGAGACAGCGCCAAAGCTAGTCCCTTGGCTCATAACATTTTTGGTTGGCTTGAGACCACATGACAGCCATCATCTCTTTGCAGCTAAGATGGCAAGAGTATCTTCCCCTGCGAGGGATTTCCTGCTTCCTGCTCCTGTTGCCTGCTGCTGTTCTGAGCAGTGGGGGAGAATTTTTGGTGGGAGGGGAAAACAGCTGTAGGAATAGATGGGTTTGCCATAGAGTTTACATCAATTCCTAGAGCTACCTATGTCTCTTCTACTTTTTAAAACTGGAAATGATGTGGGACCACAACTGGTGTTGCGGGGGGGGGGGTATCCCTACCCACAACCCTCTTGCCGGTTGCCATTCCCCCCCCCCCCCCCAAGGGAACTAATCTCTGTACTCTGGAGATGGGTTGTAATTCCAAGACAACTCCAGCTCCTACCTGGAGGCTGGCAACCATAAGCACCCAAGGCATGTCAAATGGCTCCTTAACACTATCATAGATGATCTTTAACTCCCAAATACCTGAATATTTTAACTGACATCTGTAATGAAACTACTGCTAAGGTAGCAAGATTTTGTGCTATGCTTATCCCAACCAGACAGAAGAGTATTACTTCTTAGGAAATTTTAAAAATCCACTTTGTCTTATTCACTAAAATTTTTACCTGTATTAACTGTCCGGCTGTATTTCTGTTGTTAACTATATGTAACATTTTCAGGGATTTGCTGATATTTGATCATAGTAAATCGAATTGAATCATATAATCTTTTAAACAATCCTGAGAGGCCACAATTACCTTCATCTGCCCTTGCACTACACACAATATAGCAGACTGAAGTGTGAATACCTTGTTATCAGTCAAGCCCAGAATATCACCCTCTCAGCAGACGCATACTTTCAAAGTACAGTGTAGGAGTTAGAGGCTAGGATCCGGGAGATCCAGGTTCATATCCCATTCCACCATGGAAGCTTACAGTACAGGGTGACTTTGGCCAGTCACTCTCTCACAGCCCAGCCTACCTCACAGGGATGTTGTGAGGATAAAATGGAAAACAGGAGAGCAACGTATGTAGTCCTGAACAACGAAGAAGAAGACGACGAAGGAGGAGGAGGAGATTGGATTTATACCCCAGCCTTCACTACCCGAAGGAGTCTCAGAGCGGCTTACAATCCCTTTCCCTTCCCCACCCCGCAACAGACACCCTGTGAAGTAGGTGGGGCTGAGAGAGCTCTCTTGAGGACTGCCCTTGAGAGAACAGCTCTGAAAGAACTTATGACTGACCCAAGGTCACACCAGCAGCTCCCCCCCAAGTGGACATTTTGCACCTGCAGGTAGCTAATGAAGTGTACTTAGGAACCATGCTGATCCCCCCTCCCTCTTTAAGCAGACTTGGCCTCTCCAATTAGATGTCGCTTGAGGAGCATCGCCAGCCACACGCTGACTCACAAAGGTGAGGAGAGCAGCTGCATGTGGAGGAGTGGGGAATCAAACCTGGTTCTCCCAGATTAGAGCCCATGCTCCTAAACCACTACACCAAACAATGCAGTGGCTAGGCTGTCCTTGCAAAAGCATCTTATTTTCCTGCCTAATGCCAGGGAAATCCCTGCAGGGCTCTTTGTGTAGGTGCTTTCTGCACATTGCTGCCAATTGGACATGCCATGCTATTCGCTGTCTCACTGGACTTCCAACTATGCATGAGATAAATAAGGGGAGGGTGAAGGAAGCAGCCCTGGGAAGGAAGGCTCAGAGGCTTAAGTGGATTTGAGCAACAGCAGCGGTGGAGCTAGAAAATGGCCTTTCCTTGTCGTTTCTGTCACTCTGCTTCACGTCTCTTTCCTCCCTCCCCTTCCTCTTGCTTTCCGGTTTATTTGCTGCACACGCGTTGTGTAAAGTGTTATTGTACAGTAATGAATTTGGCAGGCAACGAGGCTGCCGGATAAATGAAATACGGCACTTCAAACTTGTACCATGCGCCTGGCTAACAGAAGCTTAATAGGGATATAAGTAAATCAATTCTGCCTGTCTTCTAACCAGGAAGGAGCTCCTGGGTGTACGTGCATGCGCTCGCACACGCACCCCAGTGTCAGAAAGGTAGCCATGCTAGTGCACCGTAGCGCCGACAGCAAAGAGTATGGTACCACCTTAAAGACAAAACCCATTTGTTGTGGCACAACCTTTGGCAGACAGGAGCACAAAATGGATAGCGAATGGTTCGAAGCCATGTTCAGAAGTCTGAAACAAAATGCCCGCAGAGAAGAGCAGGATGGTGCCTGCAGGCAACGCCCCTAGACCTCTGTGCAGTCAAGTGTGTACAGCAAGTCCTGTGTACGTGTATATATCTGCACACAGGTTCTGTATGTATTGAGGGGCTGCAGTGGATGAAGTGGTTAAGACGATGAACTGCAGACCAGAAGGTCGGTAGTTCAGCAGTTTGAGACCCGAGTGCTGCATGACGGAGTGAGCTCCCGTCTCTGGTCTCAGCTCCTGCCAACCTAGCAGTTTGAAAGCAAGAAATTGCAAGTAGATAAATAGGTACCACTTTGGTGGGAAGGTAAAAGCGTTCCGTGCACCTTGGCATCTAGTCATGCCGGCCACATGACCACAGAAACGTCTTTGGACAGTGCTGGCTCTTCGGCATGGAAACAGATGAGCACCACATCCCTAGAGTCATATCTGACTGGCTTTCGAGCAAGGGAAACCTTTACCTTTACCTTACCTCTGTATGTATTCAGGAACCTCTGTATGTATTGCAAAACCTCTGTATGTATTGCAAATAATACAGATATATGTGCAATGCCTACACAACATATATTTGCAACCATGCAAGGTTCACTTGTTAGATCCAGGTTGGGAAACTCCTGGAGATTTGGTGATGGAGTCTGGAAAGGACAGGGATTTCAGTGTCAGTGAGGTACAGTGATAGCGAGTTCACCCTCCAAAGCATCCCTTTTCTGCAGGGGAACTGATCTCTGCAGTCTGGAGATGAGCTGTAATTCCAGGGGCTCCCCAGGTCCCACCTGGAGGCTGGCATCTCTACTTGCCAGGGATCCGTGAAACATAAAACCCTTCTGTCAACTGACCTGTGTGCATGATAGAGACAGACAGACCTCTTGTGGCTTTATTACTTCACCCCCACTTGACAATCCACAGCTCAGGTTAGTGGTGACCTCCTTGGAAGCTGATTGGCTTTGGCACGTCAAGGGCAGGACAGATTCCCGCCTCTCCCCTCTCCGTGATTAATACAATTACAACGAACACTAAATGATTTAGCAACGACAAGGGGCTTATTGTACAGTCACCTCATAAATCATTTACTCTCCTCCGCAGATAACACTGAAATGGTCCAGCACGCAACTCTAGCACCAGGGACTCCCTGTCGACCGTTCGACTCAGCCTGGATCTCACCAGATGGGCTTCGAATTGGAATATCTGTTTGACAGCATTCGGCAGATCCAGAGATCTTGCTCTCCCCCTGCTGTCGAGAGAATTTTCACAGCATCGAGGGCCAAGGAGCTGGTGGGAAGAGAGACAGACTGAAGGATGTGGGGACAGAGCTAGGTACTCAGAAGGAAGCAGCTTTATATGTTCACCAGACTTTCATTCCAGTTGGGTGCCATGTTCAATCCAATGCACTCCTGTCTCCTTCCACCTTCCTCCGTATCTTGTGAAACCCCGGATTTGAAACATGTTAAGTATTAAGCTTGACACCATTTATTACCAAAGAGCTTTCTGCATCTACATCTACTCTCTTATAGGTCTCACCACTGTTCATGACTTTCTAACCTCCCCCCCCCCCCCCCCGTGGGTATTTGTGTGTGTTTGGATGCTTGTGGTCTAGGGATCAAGGGGATTTTCTTTTTCTTTTTCTTTTTTTTGGTATCGATGAGTGCTGGTGCAATTGTGGATACAATCCAATTTAGCCCGGGACGTGGATTTTGACACATCAGAGAGTTCTTTTTTTAAGAGCAAACAGCCTAAGAGGCATTAGAAAATCCCCCTCCTGGAAAAAAAAAAGTGCATGCATATGCACACATTCCGCCCACGCAAATCAGAGCAGGAAACTTATAGACCCTGCATGTGTAAGCACATCTTGGTAATAGTCTAATTACTATATGCATGTAACCTAGTAATACTTAATGACAGGGTGCTTTGTACATCAAGGAGCGATACGGCTCTGATGAAGTGCGTGTGCTACATTCTTTCCCCCCCAAAGGCATCATATCTTTTTTCTCCCCCCTCCTCAAACCCTTTGACCACCCAGGAAACACTCCCTTCCCCCCCCCTCCCCTTCTGCTTTCGGTGAGATGTCAAATTAAAAGAGGGAAGCTCTGTGTCTGAATCGACTTAATCTGTATCATTAAATAATTCATGTTGATTTAGGAAAGCTTTCTTCCTAATGGGAATTTGAGGAAGGCAAAGTGAATGTTTTTACAGGCCTCGGATGGGGAGGAAGCAAAGAAACAGACAGCAGAAGGTGAGTGTAAAAATTAATTGTGTGTCAATTATTAATGGCGCAGCACTGGAACATGATCCCGTGCACCTCCCCTTTGGCCCTTCAGAAGTGCCACCCTCTGCTTCACTCAGCTATCGTCTACTCCCACCCATTCCTTCCTCTTCCCAAGCATCATAAACTGCCCTGGAAAGAAGACTTGCCCGTCTCTAGCTGTGGCATTTGTTTGTAACTCACACAGCCATTTTGTGCCTCTTTCAAAGCTGGCAAAATGTTCCACAGTCACACTTTGGAGGTGGCGTTGTGGCCCAGATTTCCCGATTAATTATCCTGTTAAATAAATTAACAGGATCTTAATCGGTCAATATGTTATATGATTTTTTTTTCAAAACATGCCCATTTGGCCACCCCTCCCCCGGTTATGCCCACAACACTCGAAACAGGACTCACAACATTACACAAAATGTTATTTCCTAGCAACAGCTAGTGTTCAAGAGCAAAGGAAATCTAATATTTGAGGTTTACAGAGTGTAGGTCATGTTACTCCTTTGTAATGTTTTCATCATTGCCTTCTCCTAGACTTTATTTTAAGCTTTCAAATGTCACCGAGGTCTTGCTCCTTTCCGTATGTTTTCTGTTTTTCCTCTGGGTACTCCTCTCCGCCCCCTGTCCTGTCTTCCAGTTAAACCAAAGATTCTTCCTCAGTTCTCCACATGCATCCCTTTTCCCTCACATTTCCCCACTAGTGAATGCCCCCTTTTCTGCAGTCAATTCTCTTAATTTTTACACTTAGGCAACTCCTTAACACTCATCTGTTTAACCCAACTAATCTTTCTTCTCTTTGATCTTCTTTCCTTTCCTCCTTATTTACTCTGTCCTCTGTCAACAGGATGCTCAAAAACTGAAAAAAGGCTCCTCGAGAACAAGAAACATCTAGACAGCTAGCCAATAGGGCAGTCCTGGTGTCTGGTTTGCTACCTCAGAAGGCTTGTGTAATCACAAGATGGCCAATTCAAGGCAGTTGAACTAGCAAGAGTCCTTGAGAAGACTGAGGGTGCGATCACACGGACGTTTATTGCGGGCCTCGCAGCTGTTCCCCATCGCAATTAAAGGGGCTGACTAGATGGGCCGCATCTGTCTCCCGTCTCGAAGCCACCCCCCCCCCCCCGCACTCGAGCCCGCTTTTCCAACCACCAGGAAAAACAAGTACCTATCGCGCTTGAAAGAGCAGCATGGGAGAACCCGGGTTTAAATGCCCGTGTGATCGCACCCTGAAGTTCAAGTAGTCCTAGAGGGAACAGCCATGCCCTTTCTGTTCCTAGGGCACAATCCTGTGAGGAACTATTAGGGCTGCCAGTTTTGGGTTAGGAAATACCTGGCGATTTGGGGGGTGGAGTCTGGGGAGGGGAGGGACTTCAGTGGGGTAGAATACCATAGAGCCCATCTTCCAAAGCAGCATTTTCTCCAGAGGAACTCTCTGTCTGGGGCAAGGTATAGATAGGCTCTCTCAGTCTGGGGCAAGTGATGCACTGTATTCTTGGTGCTTGGCGAGGGGGCAACAGTGGGAGAGCCTCTAGTGTCCTGGCCCCACTTATGGACCTCCTGATGGCACCTGATATTTTTGGCCACTGTATGACAGAGTGTTGGACTGGATGGGCCATTGGCCTGATTCAACATTGGCTTCTCTTGTGTTCTTAACTGATCTATGTTGCCTGGAGATCCGTTATAATCCCAGGAGAACTTCAGTCACTACCTGGAGGTTGGCAGCCATAGAGACTATACATACAGGAGCACAGACTGCAAGCTGGCCAGTTCTCCAGTGCTGCTTCCTAGGCATGGGTAGGGACTGTGGGTTTGGATGCAGATGGTCCCAGATTCAGTCTTTGGTATCTTCAGTTAAAAGACTGCTAGTGGCCTCTCTCTCTCTCTCTCTCTGTTATGTGCCATCAAGTCACTTCTGACTTATGATGACCCTATGAATCAATGCCCTTCAGAATATCCTATCATTAACAGCCTTGCTCAGGTCATACAAACATAAGAGAAGCCAGTGTTGGATCAGGCCAGTGGCCCATCCAGTCCAACACTCTGTCACACAGTGGCCAAAAACACCAGGTGCCCTCAGGAGGTCCAGCAGTGGGGCCAGGACACTAGAAACCCTCCCACTGTGGGCCCCCCCAGCACCAAGAATACAGAGCATCACCTGCCCCAGACTGAGAGTTCCTATTTATACCTTGTGGCTAATAGCCACTGATGGACCTCTGCTCCATATGTTTATCTAATTCCCACTTGAAGCCATCCATGCTTGTAGCTGCCACCACCTCCTGTGGCAGTGAATTCCACGTGTTAATCACTCTCTGGGGGAAGAAGTACTTCCTTTTAGCTGTTCTAACCTGACTGCTCAGCAATTTCACGGACTGCCCATGAGTTCTTGTATTGCAAGAAAGGGAGAAAAGTACCTCTTTCTCTACCTGCTCTATCCCATGCATAATCTTATGAACCTCAATCATGTCACCCCTCAGCCATCATTTCTCCAAGCTAAAGAGCCCCAAGTGCTTCAACCTTTCTTCATTGGGAAAGTGTTCCAACCCTACCATTCTAGTTGCCCTTTTCTGCACTTTTTCCAATGCTGTGATATCTTTTTTGAGGTGTGGTGACCAGAACTGTACACAGTACTCCAAATGAGGTCACACCATTGATTTATACAGGGGCATTATGATACTGGCTGATTTGTTTTCAATTCATTTGAATTGAAAACTGAAGATCGTGGCTACCTTTATTGACTCAATCCATCTCATGTTGGGTCTTCCTCTTTTCCTGCTGGCCTCTACCAGAGACCTTTCCAGCATCAGAACCTCCTTTGAACTATATAATGTCCTATGAGAATCTTGCCAAATCTAGGTGGTCCCTTTCAATGGATCCCCTGGTGACTCACAGCACCACCCTTACCCTCTTGTAGGTCTGTTGAGTTCAGTGGGCTTAGAAAGTGAGCAGATCGGCTTAGGAGGGCACTGTCAATGTCTGTTGACTGCTAACACAGTGGACTGGGATGCCCTTGAACAGCTCCAAAGGCCCATCCATATAATTTCCAGGTTCCAAGGAACACCTCCACCTTTTAAGAGAAAGTTCCTCTTAGCAGAAAATGGGAGTGAAGATTATTCTCCTTGCGTACGGCTGTCACCTTGATGCAAGGGTTTCCATTCAGCGCAATCCGGCTGTTGTACAGCCTGACGCTGTCAAGTATAATCCATTGTCACAAGTAACAACATAATGAATTTTCTAAGGCGTTGACAGGAGGCAGAAGGCCAGAGTTCCTGGGTGATGTTGATGATGATTAATAATGAACTTAATTTAAATAGTGTTGCTGTGAACAAACTGTTCAGGCTCCCTGCTCTGTGTTGTCTTGCATCCCTTGGGCTTCGGACTGCACAGGGGAAGTGGTTTCAGTGACCCTTCTCTATCTTTCAGGAAAGTATAAGGCGCAAACCAGGTATTTTCCATCTAATGTAAACATGTCATATACTCAGCTGGGCTGTTGGTTGATCTCTTTGCCAACATTTGCTACTGGAGATCCTTTAATCGGAAATGCCCAGAATTTTACTTTCTGGAATGCAAACCATGTACTACAATCCCTGAGCTATGGACAATGTCCTGAAATCCTTGAGAATCTTGAAGGACTTGGCAAACAGAACACTCCCCCCCCCCCCCCCAAGTGGCAAAACATCACAAGTCGTGACCTTGTTTCCTTCCATCTGTATTCCTCTTCCAGATGCCTCCTCAGTCCCATGAACACTTTCCTCGCATAGGTATGCTTACAGTCTTCCTCAGTGCAGACAGAGGGCTTCTGAGGGCACACAGTTTAAGCATTTAATAGCAGAGTGTGAACCAAAGATGAAAACATCCCCCATGTGGACTTTCGCTGGGATGGTGCCAAGGTCAACACCAATTCCCCTACCTTGGCATTCATCTACAACAAGGCCTCTTTTGACTCAACTTTTTCTGCCCAACAGTGATGGGCTCCAGCCTGTTACACATGGCATGGCACATCTGGAAGTCTATGTAAGCCACATCAGCAGAGCAAGAAGAACTTCTCTCTCCTCCGCCTCCTCCCTTCCCCACTTTCCCTTTCGGCGAAACAACTGCTCTGTTCAAAGTTTCTCCTCGCCTGGCTGCATCTGAGATCAGGAAACTCAACTCTAATTAACATGTCTGCAACCCCTAGCTTGCCCTGCAGGGTCTGGAATTCGCTCACGCTCCCTTGAGTGCAGATAGATCTACAAGGTAGCCCTCCAGCTCCTTAAATTGTGCGGCTGGCAGATGCATATTTTAACAACATGCATCTGTTGGCTATATAATCTCCCTCGTCTTTGCCCTCTCTGCTTTGCGCTTTGATGGAAGACCTGAGGGAAACCTCTAGTGGTTACAGCCAAAGTGTTTGCTTTGCAATTTTGTTCCGAAGCGGCTGCCTTTTCTTTTTCAATTCCCCCCTTCTCCAAGTTCTAATCAGGCTCTCCCTTTATTTAATTAATACTCCAACTTAGTTAAACAGATCATAAATTAGCATGCACTTGCATTTTTTTTAAGCACCAGGTAGCAGGGAGGCCTCTAGTGGGTTGAGAGAGATTTCCCTGCTCAGCTCTGCTTGCTAAACGTAGACATGTCTGCAAGCTGGAACCGGGGGTGGGGGGAGATGTTTTATGGAGAATGAATGAATTGGCTTTGCCCTTAGCAAATGTTTTATGCAGCTGGGTCCACGCCTGCACGTTACAGTCTGCATTAGATATAGGAAGCAGGCTGGCTGAGCTCCTGAGAAAAACCGTTAGATAGGGGGCCAAACACCAAACATCTGTGCTATCTCTGGCCCCCTGGAGGAGCAGACCCAATGAGATATTCATGGGCATTGCAAATGCAGTCCCACTGGGGGAGGGAGAAGATATTCTCATATTCTACTTGGTAGACTTAGATACGATCAGAGATCAGCTCAAACTTATTTTGCAATCAATAGAGGCAGTTGATTTACAGAGGTTAAAGTGATATTGACTTTGCAGATTATCATTTCTTGCTTACTAGAAAAATGCCCATAAATATGATGAGTGGGGTGTGTGCAGCAAAGTTTTGCATATCACAGTCACCCCCCCCCCCCAGGGGCTACTATGCATCTCAGTGCACAGGTTCACACCAAACTTCTTTATTTATTGCAAGCATTTTTGTACTGTGTTTCCAGACAACCTAGGGTCTCCAGGGCAGCAGAGTGGGATGGTCAGTGAGGGGATGCCAGAAGAAACACATAAAGTCCCCACCTCCTGATGGAAGATGGGAGGAGCTGTGGCTTAGTGGCAGAGCATCTACTTGCCATGCAGAAGATCCCAGGTTCAAACCCCGGCATCTCCAGTTGAAAAAAAGGATCTGGTCGGGGGTGATATGGAAGACCCCTGACTGAGACCCTTGACTAGAGCTGCCACCAGTCTGAGTGGACAATACTGACCTTGATGGATTAAGGGTCTGATTCAGTATATGGCATGTTCGTGTGTTAAAGACATGATAGAGGGGGACACATTTTCCCACTGAGAGAATTCCCAAATTGCTATGCTAATAAAGGTATTTGGAACTGGAATCGGAATTCCCAAATTTTGGTGCCACGACTGAGAAAGCCCTTTATTGGGTTGCCCACCCATCTAACCTCCAGTGGTGAGGGCACCCAAAGGAAACACATAAACAACTAACCAAAACACAAAAAACAGGGTCATTGAGAGAATGCCAAAATAAATGGATAAAAATCTTCACCCACTGGCAGAAGACAATGACAGAGGAGGACAGATGCATTTCCCTGGGAAGGTAATTCTGTAGTCTTGGTGCCATATTACCCATCTAGCCCCAGATGGCAAGGGCACCCAAAGAAGTGCCCCTGAAGATCACTGTAGTGGTTGGATCCCACCTGTGGTTTTCCTGCCAGTGAAAGAAAGTCAGGGATGAAAGTCACTGTTGCCTTCACTACAACAGTAACTCCAATTGTAGTGCTGTACACTGGTGACACACCAGGAACCTCTGTGCATGGATGGCATGAACATATGAAGCTGCCTTGGTCTATCAAAGTCAGTCCTGTCTGCTCAGATTGGTAGCAGCTCTTCAGGATTTCAGGTGGAGGTCTTTCATGACACCAACTACCTGATCCTTAACTGACAATGTTGGGGACTGAACTGGGGACCTTCTGCATGCCAAGCAGATACTCTGCCATTGACCCATGGCCCCTCAGCCTGAGCAGGGCACATCCCCAGTTAGGAATAGTTGTTGAAACCTTTGTGCAGCCCAAATCTGCTCTGATATGGAAAGCTAATAGCTTCTGGAAAATGCACAGCCAGACATACTTTGCCCTAGGATAGGAACTCTAGTTACTCCTTGGACTGAAAATACAAGTCTCTCTCCCAACCAGAACCCTCAACTCCAGTCCTGCTTTTGTTTTGGAGCATTCAATGAAGCTGATGGGCAATAGATTCAGGGCAGACAAAAGGAACGGCTTCTTCGTGGAATGCATAATTAACTTTAGGAATTCACTCCTGCAGGATGTAGTAATGGCTGCCAGCCAAGCTGGCATTGAGAAGGGACTGGCACAGATTCATGGAGGGTAGTCCATCAGTGGCTATTGGCCATGGTTGTCCAATGGAACCTCTTTGTTCAGAAGCAGTTCACTTCTGAATGCCAATGGGTGGGAGGGAGCACCAGGGAGCATCTTTGGCTTCTGTGCCATGCTTGTAGGGCTTCCAAAGTTATCTGGTTAGCTACTGTGGGAAACGGGAAGGTCTTGATCCGGCAGGGCACTGAAGAGATTAGGAATTCAGATCCTTTCTCTATATCAGCTACAATATCCCAGAGAAGCCACTCCACATTTCCCCTGGAGTGACTGACGTATATATAATCTCCTCATATTGTATATTATCATGACATATGGTATACTATCATCACTTTAACTCTGATTTTTTAGAACGTATGTGGCAATGGAACTCGATTAGCAGCCCTTTTCTTTATCTAAGCCTTAGTGATGGTTTTTGCAGGGCTTACAGAGCCTGTGAGCCCAAAGGAGACGAGCTACATCTGGAGCTACACCTCACTTCTGCTTCCTTGGGACAGTGTTAACCAGCTAGTGATCAGATTTTGGAGCAGAAAATGCTCCTAATCAGATGAACACCTATGTGCTTTGAATTACTTCTGAATTCTTTGCATGCTGTCTTATATTTCTTCTGTTACGTCTGTTCTATGCTTGAAGGATAGCAAATATTTAGTAAGACTTTTTGGCTTGGATCCTAAGCCCTTGCTACACACATTGGCATTCTTCTGTTGCGGAGCTCATTTCCTCTGCCACTAGATACTCCCATTTGTACAATTCTAATGTTTTTTAAATGAAACCCAAGGTGCCTACTGTGGGGAAGTGAGATCTGTAGAGAAGCATGTATGGAGCAAAGGTAAAGAATCCAAGTCTTTGTTCCGTAAGTCTTGGCATAAATTAAATGTGAGTGCAATACCAACTAGACCTACAGTAATGATACATTCTCCTGACAGGGGATCAACACACTCCTGCATTTTCTAAAGTGACATGGTCAACAGGAGATTGGGGGGTCATGGCGGGCACTGGCATTGCACGTGGTGCAATGTCACTTCCTGGGAAAACTGGAAGTGATGTCACATTGTTCTAGGAAACACCAGAAACTTTATGGCAAAACCATAGAGTTTCCAGCAATTCTTAGTTATATCACTTTTCTCCAGGAAGTGACATCACAAGGCATGATCCACCAATGATTAAATCCCCCCCCCCCACTGCTCAAAGGAGAAGTGTTGAGAAAAGAGAGTTGCCAGCAGGAGGGCACCCACCATTGCAGGACACCTGGCAACCATTTGGTCAACTGAGTAGTAGTGGTATGTTAAACATGATTTTTATTTAGAAAATGTATATGCTGCCTCTCCAGAGACCCCCCTTGAGGCCACATAACCAAAACAATGAAACAGAACATTGAGACACAGCCCTTTACAAGCAAAATAAGGCCATTAAAACAAGCCACTAAAAACAAACTGATGCCATTAAAACAAGCCACTAAAATCAAACTGATGCCATTAAAACAAACTAGGGCATAACAATATAAAATACACACTGAGGCAGCCTAAAATAATGTAGATTAAATGATCCTTAGGCCAGAAGTAGGTCAGAGAACATTTAAGAGATAAAACCCTTACATAAAAGCCTGAGATAAAACATAACTGTTTTAGCCTGGCACCTAAAGGGAAGTAAGGCAGGCACCAGGAAAGCCTCATGTAAGAGGGCATTCTAAAGGGGAAGTACCAACACTGAAAAGGCCCTGCCTCTGGTTGCCACCTGACTCATCTCTGTGGGTGGAGCCGTAGAGAGCAGGGCTTCAGAATGCTAGTGATGCTGGTGTTGCTGGCGATGTGGTGACATCACTTCCACCACACCACCATTGAGGCCCACTCCAAGAGCCTCCTACCAGTTACCAGTCTCAGACTGCTGCTGCTGCTGATGCAGTGACAGTTGTGATCCAAAAATTCACTGTTCAGATCTCACCACAGTAACTAACTCAGGAGGAAGCTATATTCGCTCAGCTGCATTTTCCCCATCTGTCATGGGGTCGGGCAATAATGCTGGCCTCCCTCATAGGGCTGTTGTGAAGGTTAGTGTGATACTGCATGTAAAGAGCCCTGGAGCAGTGTCCCCTCTAAGCTGAGTTAGTGTGAGCTAGCTCCCAGTTTTTTAGCCTCCAGCTCACAGATTTTTGTCTTGGCCCAGGAAGGATGGCTCCAGAGCAAACTAATTGATGTAGCAGCAGCCAAATCCCTTGCTTACAACTTTCATGCCAGTAGCTCAGAAAGTAGAATTTTTGTTCACAAGACTCCACAGCTTAGAGGAAGCATTGCTCTGGACACTGTGTTATTTAAACATTTAGTGTTGTTAGTAGCAAATTGGTGATTATTACTGCATAAAATTTAGAAAGCAGACTTGAGATCTGGCACTGTTTAAAAAATTGCTGTTCTCTGTAGAGGAGCAGAAGCACAGGAGGTATGCATCATCCCATAATTTTTTTTAAAAAAGGAAGATTTAGTGGTTTGCAATGAGTGCTGGCTCAGGCTTCTTAAGGAGACCCTTTCCTTTTCCATTTGGTGGTTCGAGTCAGTGGAGGTAAGCCATCCTTATGGGCCCAGCAGTCTAAACAAGTGGACTTCCAAAGCTTATGCAAAATCTATTCTGCCACATTTAAGACTGTGTAGATCTAAAAGCAATGTGACAAATGCTTAAATATTTAATTAAAAGACAATGTATCTCTGCAGCCTCCGAGCAGGGGTGGGGGGGTGGGGAGGAAAGAAGCATTGGGCTCGTCAAGCTGTTGTCAGAGATGAGTGGCAGTCATTTCCAAAAATACAATTTAGACAGCATTTGGGGATTTCTCCGTATCAGCCATGCATAACGTTAAAAGGCTGGGTGTGTGGGATTAGACAGCTCACCAAGCTGGCAAGAGGAATGGGCAAATTTAAGCTTTTGGGAAAGAGAACGTGGAGACGTTTTCAGAAGGCATCGGCGGCGAAGACAAAGAGGGTACAGGAGCTTGGAAGAAGCCCTTGTGGGAACAGGAAGACATGAACAATCCCAACGATTGCTAACGCTGGCAAAGCCTCTTCCAATCTAGTGGCAAAGAGAGCCCGTGAAAATTGGTGTCAAGGAAAACTGACTGAACACTATGGGGAGAGCCGTCACTCTGCATTCATGAGGTTCATTTCACTCCCACACATCGCCAGCTAGCAGGAGCTCAGACAGCAGGTGCTGGCTGTAGGGTTGCCAAGTCTGGGTTGGAAAATACCTGGAGACTTTGGGGGTGGATCCAGGAGAGGGCAGGGTTTGGAGAGGGGAGGGGCCTCAGCATGGTACATTGCCATAGAGTCCACCCTTCAATGCAGCCATTTTCTCCAGGGGAGCTGATCTCTGTCAGCTGGAGATCAGTTGTGAAAGCAGGAGATCCCCAGGCCCCACCTGGAGGCTGGCAACCCTAGCTGGCTGAGATCTTTGGCCTGAGACCTTGAAGAGCTGCTGCCTGGCAAAGGGAACAATACTAGGACTGATGGCATGATTCAGCTAAAATAGTTCTTTTCCCCAACTCTGAGCAGAGTCGGAACAAATTACGGAAAGCAAGGGAAAAAAACATATATACATACATCCTTTTCGTTTGCATTATTTGAACTCAGGGTTGCAAACTCCAGATTTGGAAATCCCAGGACATTTGCAGGGCAGAGTTGGGGAGAGTGGAAGGATCTCAGCGAGGATGTGATATGATTCTAGGACTTTTGTTTCTCCTAGACTTTATGGTATACCATAGAGTTTGTCCTCCAATGCTGCCATTTCCTCCTGGAGAACTGATCTATGTAGTTCTGGGAGAACACTAGGCCCCACTTTGGTAACCCAGTCCAAATAGGCTGCAAAATTTCTGTTTCTCTGTTCTTGCCCAGTACTATTTGCATGTGAACTTTACACCAGCACTAATGTTTGCTGCATCCATGTTTATCCCACATTTCCGCCTACTGGTCCAAGATTACTCAGTGAGTTTCATGAATGAGCAGAAATCTGAACCCAAGATCTCCTGAGTGCTAATCCAACAGTCTAACAACTACCCTACACTGCCTCACACAATGTTCCAATTATGTGTAGCTGTTACTGCCAGTGTGTTGAGTTTGGACCTGATATGGTAATATACCTGTTCCTCTGTACCTATTTGGGGTTACAAAATACTGCCTGCTTTGTTTAGGATCCAGATCTAACTACTTTAGTATTTATTGACTTTCTGAAATGTTAACATTTGGGGAATGAAATGTTTGTGTCACAATAACAATGTGATAATTTATGGCATGCTAACTCGTGCTAATTTGCAGCTATGTGTCATCCAGGCTGTAGAGAAACGCATACTTTGAGGTTATTTTTTAATATTAACTGTAATGAGACAGGCCCCAAACAGCTAGTGATTGCCTTCTTTGGTTCCATATAGTGAATCCCGGGTTTGCTTGAAATTGAGAGAGAGAACCCCACTGCCCTCTCTGTCCACTATGAGAAGGCAAATGATAGATCTTTTGCTAATTGAGACTCCTGGGTTTTATAGATCACATTCCACAAAAAGAGAGTCATTTGTGATCATTCTTCTCTCGCCCCCATCTTACCATTTGAATACATTCTTCCCTTCCTGTGTCCTGACAGACCCTATGAATTAATATGCATCACGTAACCATGGCCTGAGGTTATCGAAGTTAGCAAGGCTGAAAGAGAAAGATCATAACTGGTGCTGTTTTGACCTTAGGTACAAAGGAAAGGAAATACTTTGGGACAGACAGGTGATCCCTCTAGAAGCAGTGCTACAGGCCAATATGCACTTTACATTTTAAGTCTGGGTACCCAAAAGGGCATCCATTGAAATGGCAAAGTACACACAGAAGCAACGACCCGGAAAGGTTAAGACACCGATTCACTGTTTATTGCAGGGGAACTTAAACCAACTGAACCAGGGATAAGGACCCCAGCACAGAATGGATTCTGCTGTCCGTTTGAGGCTTGCACCAAAAGGCATGGTGCAGAAAAGGGATGTCCACAAGCTGTGCTCAACTACCCTGTGTATAACTTTCCAACATGGAGAACGGAGGACCAAGAGCATCACCAGCCTTGTATTGTGCTGGAGATCTCCCACGATTCATGAGGTGAAACTGAACACAACAGGTCATGCTGGATCTCGCCTTACACTTGGAGAGCTGCAGTGGATCCAGTGGCACCTGTAAGACCAAGTGTGGTGTGTTGGTTAAGAGTGTTGGGCTAGCATCCAGGAGACACAGGCTCCACTTGTGCCATGGAAGCTTGCTTGGAGTCTTTGGGCCAGTCCCACTCTCTCAGCCTAACCTACCTCACAGGGTTCTGTTGTGACCATACAATGGAGGAGAGGAGAACCATGTCAGTTGCTTCAGGTCCCCACTGAAGAGAAAGGTGGGGTACAAATGGAATTAAATAAATAATAAACAAATGCAGCATGCCTCAAATTCGTTCCAGATGCCATTCTCTCACCAATCAGAATCCTTCTATTTAGGGATGGCTTGTCCATTAGGTGATTGCCTAGGGCGCCAAACATGGAAGGACCTCAAACAGACTATCTGCCCCCCAGTCCCCCCAGCCTGGTTGTGGCAATTGGGGAGCTACCCCATGCTCCAGAGGACACCTGGATGTGGAGAACCTGCTCCCCCTCTCTTTGCTGGATGAGGCCAAGGGGGACAACCCACCAAGGAGGACAACCAGTTAAAGTGCCATACAGAAGGAAATGGGCTAGAAGCTTCGCTGCTGAGGGTTTGCAGTTCCATTTCGAGGTTTCAGGGAGGGTTGCCAAACCTGGGTTGGGAAATTCCTGGAGATTTGGGGGTGGAACCTGGGGAGGGGAGGGTTTGGGGAGGGAAGGGGCCTCAGCATGGTACAATGCCATAGAGTCCACCCTTCAAAGCAGCCATTTTCTCCAGGGGAGCTGATCTCTGTCAGCTGGAGACAGGGGCGTCAAGTTTTTAAATTCTGGGGGGGGGGGCTCTTGCATGCCGGGACCATGTCCCCGCTGTTGCCGCTGCCCCCTGCTGCTGCCTCCCCCCCCACCCCTGCCTTACCACTCCTGCTTCCGTCCCTCCCTTCCTCCGTCCAGGGGCCAGCTGGGCATTTGCTTAGCTGGCCCCTGGACGGATGGAGGGAGGGACGGAGTGGCAAGGCCAGGGGGTGGGGGGGAGAGAGAGAGAGACAGCGGCAGCCCTAGGAAGGGCCCGGGGAGGCGTGGCGGAGGGTGCTCCATTTTCCCGGGGGGGCTCAGTCCCTCCCAGGAAATTTTGGGGGTGGCTCGAGCCCTCGAGCCCCCCCCCCCCGTAGTTGACGCCTATGGCTTGAGATCCGTTGTAGAAGTGGAAGATCTCCAGGCCCCACCTGGAGGCTGGCAACCCTAGGGTAACAGCATTAATAAAACACTCCATAAATTTAAAATTTTAAAACAGTTCTATAATACAATGGTATAACAGCAACTAACAGATTGTGTATAAAATGGGCACACAGCTGATGCTCTTTATCCCAGGAGGGGAATAAATACCCTAAAATCTGACTGATAAGTAGGAAAGGGGAGGGGAAAGAGGAAGGGAGGCTAGTCTAAGATGGAAAACTGTTGCTTCCCTCAACCATAGGCCTGGAGGAACAACTCCATCTTGCAGGACCTGCAGAATTGAATCAAATCCCACAAGGCCTGAATCTTGCCCAGCAGAGTGTTCCACCAAGTCGGAGCCCTGGTTCTGGTTGAGGACAGCCGGACACTCATTGTGCCAGGGATCATCAGTAGGTTGTTATCCCTGGAGTGTAACACTCTTTGGGAGATGTACCAGGAGAGGCAATCCTGAAGGTATGCTGGTCCCAGACCACTTAGGGCTTTCAAGGTTAAACCAAAACCTTGAACCTGATCCAGTATTCATCCCGGAGCCAGTGAAGCTGGTGGAGCACTGGCTGGAGATGGGCTCTGAATAGGGTTGCCAGCTCTGTGTTGGGAAATACTTAGGGATTCTGGGGGCGGAGCCTGGGGAGGGGTGGGTTTAAGGAGGGGAGAGACTTCACCAGGATATACCATTATAGAATCCATCCTCCAGAGGAGCCATTTTCTCCAGGGGAACTGATCTTGGTCATCTGGAGATCAACTGTGATAGCGGGAGATCTCCAGGTGCCACCTGAAGGTTGGCAAACCTAGCTCTGGAAGAAGTTCTTATAAGAACATGTGCATCTGCATTCTGGACCAGTTGTAGTTTCTGGATCAGTCTCAAGGGCAGCCCTGGGCAGAGCAAGTTATAGTAATCTAATGTGGAGGTTACAGTAAATTACAGTAATCTAATGTGGATGAACCATTACATGGATCACTGTGGCTAAGTCAGGGGAAGACAAGAAGGGGACCAATTGCATAACTTGGTGCAGGTGGGAAAAACACCAGTCTAGCTACATTTGTGATCTGGGCCTCCATTGAGAGGGAAGTATCCAGGATCACACCCAGATTCCTGACAGTCGGCACTGGTGTTAAAGGCACACTGTCAAGAGCTGGGAGTTGGCACCCTAGCCTTGAATCTCCCCAGCCCAGGCACCAAACCTCCATCTTAGATGGATTTAATTTCAGCCATCACTGCTTTAGCCAACCGACCACAGCCTTCAGTCCCTTGGCCAAAATATCTGGGGTGGCATTTGGCTGGCTGTTCATCAACAGATACAGCTGAGTCTCATCTGCATACTGGCGACACCCTAGCCTAAAGCTCTGCACCAGCTGGGCAAGGGGGTGCATATAGATGTTAAATAACATTGGGGAGAGGATTGTCCCTTGGGGGACACCACATGCCAAGGGGTATCGTGATGAGACCCTCTCCCCTAGCTCCCCCTTAGCTCCAACTGAATGCTCAAAGCATCCACACACAACCAGGGGTGTTAATAAAGCCTATCACCGGTTACCTACAAACAGTACAGGAGCTATGTATCGTTTAATAAGACTTCATATCTGTTAGTAAAATCAGTAAGATTTATTCAAGCCCATTCCTTATGTAGTAATGTTTAACAGCAAAAGTGGGCACAGTTCTAATCAATCCATCTTTCCTGGTGCCCAATAAAATCTGCAATTTTTCAACCTCAGAGAACCGACATTCTTTTTGGCAATAACAAAGAGAGAGAGGGAGAGGGAGAGAGAGAGAGGGAGAGAAAGTGAGACCAAATCAATCTCTCATCTACATCATGGAACAGTTGGTAATATAACCAAAGAGATAATGTAAAACATCTCCTAGAATTCTTTACTTGCGCAGGTAAAATGCTGAAAGCCTGGTTTAATTACCAATCAAACCTGGCTCTGGTACATGCAGTTCTCAATGAGGGGAAAGAAAGAAAATGGGAAGGGGGTGAATGTTCAAAACCGCAGCTTAAAAAAATCCCCCTTTGCAAGGTGTCTCTAAAGAGAGGGCATGAAAGCCAAAACTTCTGGAAATTTATTGATGGTGTTGGAATTTGCTTCAGCATTGTAAACGAAGGCTTTACCCATATGCCTTTGCTTGATTCCAGTATTAAAGTTGGGTCTAGCAAGAGAAACCACCTCCCTTCAGTAAAACCAAGAATAACGATATTGTTCCAATGTTGTTTGAGAGCTAGACTGATGATAGAAATAGAGAAAGACAATGCCATTTGAATAGAGAGCCAGCATGGTGTAGTGGTTATGAGTGGTTGACTCTAATCTGGAGGTTTTGATTGCCCCTCCTCCCCATGAAGCCTGCTGGGTGACTTTGGGCCAGTCACAGCTCTCTCAGAACTCTCTCAGCCCCACCTACTTCACAAGGTGCCTATTGCGGGGAGGGGAAGGGAAAGTAATTGTAAGCTGCTTTGAGACTCCTTAGGGTAGACAGTGAAAGAGGGTATAAAAACCTACTCTTCTTCTAATACAAACAGTGGATAAGCCCAAAATGTTGTGGAACTATGTGACAGTCAACAGCAGGTTTGACTGTCACATAGTTCCACAACATTTTGGGCTTATCCACTGTTTGTATCTGAATGTCTCCTGTCTCCAAATATTCCAGGCCTGAATTAAGCATGGTAGGTGTACAAACCCCTCCCCACTTAACCAGTGAGAGTTTCCATGTGCTCAACATTTCATAACCCAAGTAGACAAGATTTTCTTTTAGAGGTAAACATCAGCAGCAAGAGGAGCATGGCTCAGCGGTGGAGCATCTGTTTTGCACAGAAGGTCCTAGGCTCAATCCCCAACTATCCCAGTCCCAGTTTACTCCAACACCAACGTGAAAATACTGAGCCAACTCAAAAAAACACCCCACCATCCTTGATCACTTGTACATTTTCAGCCCTAGAGTTTAACCCGCCCTTAAATGTACCCTGAAATCAACAAGATGAATAGTGCAATCTTCAGCAGTGCTGCACCCATATATTGAAGTCAAGAGGCTGAGAAGGGGTAATTCTGCTTAGGACTGGATTGCGAAAAGTGTCCAGCTTTGCTAGGTTTGGTTTTAGTGCTTCCAGATTATTGTTGTTCTTGTTTGCACATTCCAATTTTCAGCCTCATAAATAATTTGTGCCAGTATTTTTTTGCCATGAATATTTTAATTGATGGAGAGAATAAATTTCCTCCCTAAGATTCTGTGAACCTTAACATTCCATTAAGGGATTTTTTTTTGTTTTCTTCATTGAGATAATGATCGGCAGGAAGCTGGTCTGGAGAGGAAATCACAAATACCTAAAGATGACCTGGAAGGAGCCCCGAAGTGTGTTCCCAATGGCCTTCTATCATCTTTCATGGCACGAGAAAGCGAATACCGAATTTTTGACATTATTGGGCAAACTGGTGCTTTAATTCTGACAAGGTTCAGAACAAGAATCTTTTGTTCTTGTTCAGAACAAGAATTTTGTTCTGAACTTTGTTCTGAATTTTGTTCTGAACAAGAAATTCAGAACAAGGATTTTGTAATTTCTTGTTCTGAACAAGAAATTCAGAACAAGAATTTTGTAACAACACCACCGATGGCATTTCTAGGCAACAGAACTAGAACAGGGTAATACTCCACTTTAAAGGGAAAGAAACACGCTCTTGTGTTTCCAACTTTACATATCCTTGGGCAGGAAAACCTTTAGGGATTCAATGAAAGAATACATAGTTTGAGAATTACATCTCAGGATCCTTTGCAATATCACAGAGGTTCTGGGCACACAGTTGTTAGGTTTTGCAATGCAGCTGCTTGGGACAGCCATGGGCAGAGGACACTTTTGGCTGACTCCTCCACTTGTCGGGATAGGTTGAACACATGAGACCATCTTACCCTGGGTCAGACCATCAGTCTATCAAAGTCACCATTTTCATTCTGACAGCCTGCAACTCTCCAGGATCATTCCCATCCCTTACTACCTAATCCTTTAACTGCAAATGGTGAAGACTGAACCTGCGACCTTGTGCATGCAAAGAAGATGCCCAGCCCCTAAGACGGAGAGATGCTTGTCTTCCTTTAACTTTGCTTTTCATGGTAAGCCCTTAATAAAGCCAGGCCATTATTAATCAGTCCGGGACAGGTTCAATAATGTTTACCTGGCCAACTTAAGTAATGAGACTTGAAAAGTCTTAACTTGGCTGGATCAGGTCCAACTCTATGGTAAAGTTAACATGTTCATGCTTATTGTATGTTTTTTTCCTCCTCTTACTGCATTGTCTTGTAATTCCATTTTCTCCATTGTTCATGATTTATTATGGCTGATACCCTTTTCTTTTTATTGTTGGCTTTCTCACCTTTGTTGTCCTATTCCTATTTCATTATTTATTCTATATTAGCATAGATGCCAGGGGAATCTGAGCAGGGAGGGAGGGAGGGGACTCCACGACCATGGCACTACCATAGAAAATGCCCTTTTTCTCCAATAATCATCTCCTCAAGTTCAGAAGGTCAAGGCACCAAGCCAGTTTGGTATAGTGGTTAGGAGCATGAACTCCAATCCGGGAGAACTGGGTTTGATTCCCCACTCCTCCACACGCAGCTGCTGGTATGACCTTGGGTCAGTCATAACCTCTTTCAGAGCGGCTCTCTCAAGGGCAGTTCTCAGGAGAGTTTTCTCAGCCCCATCTACCTCACAGGGTGTCTATTGAGGAGAGGGGAAGGGAAAGGAGATGTAAGCTGCTCTGAGACTCCTTTTGGGCAGTGAAAGGCAGGGTATAAATCCAATCTTATTCTTCTTCACCTTGGCTGTATCCTGGGATCCTTTTGAGGGGAAATGAGCAGGAACAGCATTCAAGGAGTAAAAAGCCCAGGGCTAGAGCTTCACAGGATCACTTCAGGGCCCAGTTCCCTCTATGGTACGTGCTGGCGCACAGCCCCTGCTGCCGGCACAGCTCCAGCACCCCCAAGTCTCCAGCTCCAAGTCTGAGGAGTGAGTACTGGGCTCGGGCAGCAGCCCCGCCCCTCGTTAGTAGCCTCCCAGCTATAGGGCACCCTGCTCCCAGCAGCCCTCACTTGTGGCGACGCATAGGGGTCTGCTGCTTGTTCTTGCTGTTGTCTGCATTGTCCCTCCATGCCTATTTTCTTTGTGCTTTTGAAGCAGTTTTTCTCCAGGAAGGCTTGCCAGCTGAGTTGGGAAATACCTGGAGACTTTTGGGGGCAGAGCCTGAGCAGTGGGACTTGCCTTCTGACGCACTTCCGCTGATGTTAGGTGGTGTGGTATATGCAAATAAGTTATGCTAATGAGTTATGCTAATGAGCTCCTGCACCTCTTTTTCTACAAAATGACCCCTGTACAATATCTTCCAGGTTCTGGCTGTGTCAGGACTTCCCCCCTTCTCTTATTTCCACTGCTGCTGGTGTTGAAGCTACCTCTACAGCCAAAGATCCAATGTCCCAGTCCAAGAAGTAAACCCGGGTCCTTTTGTTTTACACACAGTGGTCGATAGTACATAGCTTGTGGGCCCAGAGGCTCCAGATGGCTTGTATGGCAGACTAGTTTTACAGCAGCCACAGATAACGCTTTTATTGGGCCATCTACTGCAAGAGACAACCACAGCGGTGTCACTAACTTCTATAAATGTGGCCGGAGCCCCTGTAAATAAAGAGAAATCTCTGATGTGGGGGGAGATTGCTGGCCTCATTACCAGTCGCCACACGCCACCCGGTCCCTGGCATCACCACTGGCAGCTGGAAGACAGACAATTCCTCCTTGCCGACCCCAGCATCAAGGCTCTCGCAAAGCTTTCATCCACCTCCGGCAACTGCATCATCACTCTTCTCCCCCCCCCCACTTGTTGGATAATGGAACTGCTTGTCGTTTTATTGGCTTCCCGTGACTGTGTTAATGGTCCCCTCTTTGGGCAAGCCCATGCAATACAGCCCCGTGGAGCATGCAGAAAACACATGGTAGTTAAGTTCAAAAGCAGAAGCTGAGGGAGGCCTTGGAAGGACTGCCATTTGATTCCTAGAGAGGCAACATTTCTTTTGCTGTTAATAGGCTGTAAATATTCTGGTTCCTAGGTGGTAGGGTCTTGCTTTTTTTTTTAAAAAAAATCCTATTAATGTTATGCATCTCTTGGCTTGCGAAGAAGAACATAAGAACATAAGAAAAGCCAATGTTGGATCAGGCCAGTGGCCCATCCAGTTCAACACTGTCACACAGTGGCCAAAAACACCAGGTGCCATCAGGAGGTCCACCAGTGGGGGAAGGACACTAGAAGCCCTCCCACTGTTCCCACCCCCCCCATCAAGCACCAAGAATACAGAGCATCACTTGCCCCAGACTGAGAGTTCCTATCTATACTTTGTGGCTAATAGCCACTGATGGACCTCTGCTCCATATATTTATCCAATTCCCTCTTGAAGCCGTCCATGCTTGTAGCCGCCACCACCTTCTGTGGCAGTGAATTCCACGAAAGAAGAAGAAGAAGAAGAAGAGGAGGAGGGGGAGATTGGATATATACCCTGCCCTTCACTACCCAAGGGAGTCTCAGAGCAGCTTACAAACTTCTTTCCCTTTCCCTCCCCACAACAGACACCCTGTGAGGTAGGTGGGGCTGAGAGAGTTCTGAGACAACTGTCCTTGAGAGAACAGCTGGTACAGAGCTATGGCTTGCCCAAGGTCATCCAGCAGGTGCAAGTAGAGGAGTGGGGAATCGAACCCGGTTCTCCCAGATTAGAGTCCACACACTTAACCACTACACCAAACCCAAAGGAAAAGATGGAACTGGAAGGCGGTGGAATAAGTCTGCTGGGTAAGCAGCAGGAGGGAATTCATATGTATGTTTCATAGACTTTAAAAATCAGCAGAGCTAAGAAGCAAGAAGATAAATAGCATTGAAGAAGAAGAAGAAGAAGAGATTGGATTTATACCCCGCCCTCCACTCCCCAAGGGAGTCTCAGAGCGGTTTACAAACTCCTTTTCCCTTCCCCTCCCCACAACAGACACCCTGTGAGGTCGATGGGGCTAAGAGAGCTCTTTCCCAAGCTGTCCTTGAGGGAACAGCTGGTACAGAGCTATGGCTTGCCCAAGGTCATCCAGCCAGGTGCAAGTGGAGGAGTGGGGAATCAAACCCGGTTCTCCCAGATTAGAGTCCGTGCACTTAACCACTACACCAAACTGGCTCTATTATTTCCCATCCACCAAGGATCCCATTATGTCACTTCACACACACAAGGATTCCATTGTCACTTGATGTCACTTCACACACACAAGGATCCCATTCCTGGAAATTTACTTCACTTCATTTATTTATTTCTTCAAATTTATATTCTGCCCTCCCCGCAAGCGGGCCACAGGGCGGATTACAACAGCAATTCAAAATAGCAATTAAAGCAATGTAGGAAATCAATAATTAAAACAGTTAAAACAAACAATAGGAGTTGAGAACAGACGGCACTGTAATTTATAAATACAGTGTTCTCAGAACTGGAGGAGCTGTGCCATAAACCAGACTATAAGAACTTCTCAGATGGGCTGTATTGGATGGAAAGCTTCGGCAAGGGAGGGCTATGGATGGAATAAATGGATGCCCACCGCCTCACCCCAAAGCCTGGTGGAACAGCTCTGTTTTACAGGCCCTGTGGAACTGATCTCAGGTGGGAGCATGTTCCACCAGGTCAGGCCAGAGAAGAAAAGGCCCTGGCCCTAGTCGAGGTTAAGCAGATGTCCTTTGGGCTGGGGACAACCAGCAGATGCTAGTCTGCCAAGTGCAAAGCTCTCTGGAGCACATATGGGGAAAGGCAGTCCCTCTGATATTGTAAATGGAGACAGAACAGGAACCGCTTAATACCAACTGGAGCATGTCATGGATTTTTAATTTCAAGTCCTGTCTTTCCTCTTTTCAGGAGTTCCCAATTTGGATTGCAATACTGGTAAGAGATATGATGGCGGATGGGGTCCAAAGAGCTCTAAATAATATTTAGCTCTAAATAAGCCCACTGGGATGGTTGGTTTTCCCCATTCTTAGAAAGGAAGAAATGACTCAACATAAGCTGCCTTTGAAAAGCCACCCAGTTTCCAAAGCAGCCCTTCTATGGTGTGTGGTGTTTGCTGGCTGGGAGACATGAACCCCAAATTAGACACACAGAACTCAATGCACAATCCATTGGCTCTCCGCTGATATTAAAAGCAAGACCACAACAATAGCAATGAAGACAGCAAAAGGTAATAGCAACAGCAGAAAATGCGATTGAAAGGGAAACATCCACAGAAACCAGTACGTCCCACCAACAGCCCATAACCATCTCACACTGCCTACACTAGCTCATCTAAAAACCCAAATGAAATTAACATCCCAAGCAGTGTTCCCTCTAAGCTGAGTGAGTATGAGCTAGCTCAGAGTTTTTTTAGCCTCCGGCTCACACATTTTTGTCTTAGCTCAGGAAGGATGGCTCCAGAGCAAACTAATTTATGGAGTAGCCAAATCGCTCGCTCATAACTTTAATGCCAGTAGATCACAAAGTAGAATTTTTGCTCACAGGTATCCACAGCTAAAAGGGAGCATTGGTCCCAAGGACTCTCCTTAGTACAAACTGCACATTGCATGCGTATGTGTGCAGGACAACTCCAAGGGCTGCTTTTTTGAGGGAAATAGCACATTCCTGCAGCGCTAATTTTACAAGGAGAGGTGTTTGAGAAGTTTCCACTCTTTCCTCCTTGCTGTCTTTTGCTGCAGTTTTGGGAACACTGTGGGAAAGAGGGGAGCAGCTAGAAGGACTGCAATCGAAAAATGGCAGGAGGAGTAGTTCTGAGATGCCCACCCCTGTGGAAAAACCACTCTACCCTGAGACTCTTGTTCCCTTTGCAAGGTACCTATTGGATTCTTCATATAAGTATACTCATGTCATTTGACTTTTAGGAAGGACTTCCACCTAAAACGATCTGCTAATAGAATGTGCCTGGTTCTTAAGGAGGAAGGTCCACATAAGAAGAAGCTCTGCTCAGCACACCAGCAGTATTTTAATGGGTGGAAACTGAAGAACTCTTGCAATTAAGGCTTGAGCCTGTCTACAAAAATGATGGGGACGAGCATGGTTTCATCAACAGTTGTCAGACACCGTCTTCCGAAGAACAAGACCCTTATTTCTGTCTTGAGCTCTTGTCTCTGAAAAGGAAACTCTTTCAAAGCCTTAAGAAGTGGAAGCTGACACATAACATCCCCAGCCATTTGAACAATGAAACAATCATGTGGAGATAAACAAGAAGAACAGAGACCTCAGTCTTTTGAGTTACCGTAAGTGTCCTGTATTGGATAAGCTATACCTACTCGGTTTGCAATCTATGGCACCTTTAGCATGCCAATTCCCAACAAAGTCAGTGGGATTTGCTTAGGTAGAAACACAGATATTATCAGGCTCTGAGAATATTATCTGTCTTGAAAGAACTTCAGTGTTTTCATCCTGCCATTAACTTGTTCTGCCAGTATTTGCTAAGGATCCCAGCCTCCAGGTGGGACCTGGGGATCCCCTGGAATTACGGCTCATCTCCAGACTACAGAGATCAGTTCTCCTGGAGAAAATGAAGGTTTTGGAAGGTGGACTTTATAACATTGTGCTCCAATGAGGTCCCTGTCCTCCCCAGGCTCCACCCCCAAATCTCCAGGCATTTCCCAGCCTGGATCTGGCCACCCTACCCCCCCCCCCCATCCCCCTGCCTGTGGCCAGGGGGGATCTGACAACCCTATGGGCCTCATCCTGCCACTGTCTCTTTCAGACTGGATTTGCAGAACCCATTCTGGTCACACAGTGAACAATGCAAGTTGTGTAGCCTCATACAAAACAACCAAGATGCATTGGGTTTCTTCATGTACATGCAACAGCCATCCATGGAAACTGTTCTCCCTGAATAACTAATCATCAGAGGGATGGCTCGTTCACAGGCCATATGGATCCATTTGTCTCTGGGCCCTACACTTTTGGTATAGCCAGACTACAAATTAGGGTTGCCAGGCCAAGTCCAACAATTTGCAGGATGGTTGGGGTGAGGACTTGGGGGGAGGGTTGACACTGGGGGTGTTGCTATATTACGTCCTGGGGGGGGGGGAAACAGTTTACAGCGAAGCCTAGAGCTACCTTATGCAGCAATACAGCTGATGTTGATGGAATTCTAAATTTTTCTCTTGCTGCTGTTTGGAGCAGCAGTAAGCAATGACGGCTGGCAGCAGGAGGAGTTGACAGCAGCCCTGGGTTTTGTTTTTGCCATCAAGTCCCATGGGGTTTTCAAGGCAAGAGATGTTCAGAGGTGGTTTGCCATTGCCTGCCTCTGCATAGTGACCCGGGTGTTCCTTGGTGGTCTCTCCTCCAAATACTAACCAGGGCTGACCCTGCTTAGCTGCCAAGTTCAGATAAGGTCAGGCAAGCTTGGGCTATCCACGTCAGGACAACAGTGCCGCTACTGATGTGTTATTAGTTCCATATCAGTTGAATAACCTCTTTCAGATAATTATAGCTTGCAGAGGGTACCAAAACCCCTCTTTTAATGACCTCTAGGCCCCACCCCCCAGTCCTCCAGAATTCATCGTGGGATAATGGGTTGGACTTGCATGTGGGAGATTTGGGTTTATATGTCCCTTCTGCCATGAAGCTCAAAGAGGTTTTGTGAGGACAAAATGGAAGAGTGGAAAACCATGTAGGCCACCCTGATCTCCTTGGAAGAATAAGAATGCAGTAGCTAGATAACTTTGTCTCAAGAGAGAAAGAAAACTGTCCAGCTAGTTTGTCTGCTGTGTGTGTGTAGATGGCAAAGGTGTGCTTGATTTGGCTGTACAAGTTGGCTTTGCCAGGCTGTGTATCTTATAGAAGTACAACTGGCTTTAAGAGGAATTCTCTAAATTTCTCATTGAAGTCCACTCATCCATTTCTTTCCTTCTATTTAGGAATCTGTAATCTTTTTTAAGGGCCGCAGTGGCTCAGTGGTTAAGACACTGAACTGCAGACCGGACGGTTGGTAGTTCGGCAGTTTGAGACCCGAGTGCCGTGTGGCGGAGTGAGCTCCTGTCTCTGGTCCCAGCTCCTGCCAACCGAGTAGTTCGAAAGCAAGAAACTGCAAGTAGATAAATAGGTACCACTTTTGGGGGAAGGCAACAGCTGTCTAGTCATACCAGCCACATGACCATGGAGACATCTTTGGACAACGCTGGCTCTTCGGCTTGGAAACGGAGATGAGCACCGCAACCCTAGAGTCAGATTCGACTGGCTTTCAAGCAAGAGAAACCTTTACCTTTACCTAGTCTGTTTTAAATCAATTCTGTTTCTATCAAAAGAGAAATTTCATTCTGCAAATGCTCAGAGGAAGGCAATGTCTTTCCAGATCTTCCCAGCCTTCGGTATGAGTTCCCTGTGGTGTGAAATATTTAAAAATTTCACAAGGGTTGGCATAGTCAGGTCTCTCCCTCCCATCACAGACCTCCTGTTTCCTACTATCACTCAACAGGGCAGCAAAGGAAAAATCGAAGGTCAATTTGGTGCTGCACTGACGTAGTGACATCCCTCTGTTATGAACTGAAAGTGATGTAATTATGTTTGGGGTGAATCCTAGAGTAACATGCAGAAACGATCACACCACTTCTGGTTCCTCAGCCTAAGTGATGTGGTGGTAACTGCATGATGTTGATCAGGTAGGTCTCTGTCCCCACAATCTCATTCTGGGTACCAGCGCTGGGATGGCAACCCTAGCAAGGGATGAAATTACAGAAGGGCACGTAGAGGAATAATAGAAAACTACAAAGACAAATTAAAGAGGATTCTTCTTTTGAAAAAGAAAAAGAGAGTAAGAGGAATCAATGGCTACATCTAAAAAGAGCAAATTTTCAAAAAACCCCCCCCAAAAAGACAGAGAGAGAGAGAGAGAGAGAAGAGAAATGAAATTCGACTTTCCACAACAACATTAAGTACAACCATAATAAAAACTAAAACCCACTGCAGTTATACAGCATTTTCAATATTCAAAGCACTCCATGTACATTATCTAGTAATTGCTGTAAACTCCCTATAAGACGGTCCAGTTTTATAATTCTCGTATTTCAGACAGCAAACTGAGGCAGACTGGTTTGCCTAAGGCCACCCTAGTGAGTTGCTGGCAGAGATGAGATTTGCTCTGCGGACCTCCCAGATCACAGCCATTGTGGGAATCCAGATCACATCCACACTATCCTGTCTTTCATCTAGGCCTGTGGCAATGCTGTCATCATTCCAGGAGAATGCAGAATGTTATCATTTCCCTCATGTTTCAATTGTATCCATTTGTCATGCTCTATAGATATACAGATTTCAGCCATAGGTTCTATACTGGGTGGTGGTGGTGGTGGGGAGGTTTTTATCTACAGCTAGACTTCCTGGAGTTAACAATCCCTGATATCATTTCAGAACTAGTGTTTGTTTACACGTTTCAGGGGCGACTCAAAGGCTGAAGGGAGTTGAAAGGGAATAAACAATCCCCAGCAAGATCAAAGGCTCTTTTACACACCACTGTTTCATTGGAGAATAAAGGATCGTACAAACTAGGAGGATCTTCTCTAGCAAAGAACGCCCCTGTAAGCTGCATTTGGGCAGTTGGCCAGATAACACCCAAAACTGTTCTGAGTCACCATGTACTCCTCAAAGGGCTCTGTCTGAAACAACCTGAAATTGCTTTTTTATATGAATGATTTGCTATCTCAAAGCAAAGCATTAGTCCACCTCTCTCGTTATTGTCTACAACTCTGACTGACAGCTTCTCTCCTGGGTCTCAGGCAGAGAAAGTTCTTTCTGAACACCTGCTTCCTCAGGTCACTTAACTTGAGGTTTCAGGAACGGTCTGAACCTGAGATCTTTGGTGTGCAAAGCACACTGTCACAGTGTCCATGCCAACAAGGGTTTGGTCTCTCAAGATAGCAACCCTGAGTTGATGACCTTGGGGTCTTAATTATGTATATTTTAAATGTTTTAGGGAACATTCACAAACATAGTTGGAATTATTTTTGCTTCTTTGGATATTCCTTGGGTTTTTCTCCTACCAGGATCCTCTGGGATCTGGTGTAATTTAGACAAAATTTGGTAGAAGATCTCATTCTGGGTTTTATCATCATTGCATAGTGCATGGATACTGTCTTTCTTCAGTTAACACAGACATCTAAAAGGTCACTCTGAGCTGCTGATAGGAAGAAGAAGAAGAGGAGGAGGAGGAGGAGATTGGATTTATGCCCCGCCCTTCACTACCCAAGGGAGTCTCAGAGCAGTTTACAAACTCCTTTCCCTTTCCCTCCCCACAAGAGACACCCTGTGAAGTAGGTGGGGCTGAGAGAGCTCTGACAGAAACTGCTCTTCCAAGAGCAGCTGTGCCAGAACTATGGCTTGCCCAAGGTCATCCAGCAGGTGCAAGTTGAGGAGTGGGGAATCAAACCTGGTTCTCCCACTACACCAAACTGTATACCAAACCACTACACCAAACCACCGCACACCAAACCACTACACCCAGAGCCTAGCTTGACTAAACTCCTGCATCGACATTTTCTGAGGACCACAGAGATATGGAGGGCCACCATGGGGACATTCTCTAGTCCTCCTGCAACTCTATTGGCTTCCTCCAACATTCCAAAGGTATTTTCAACTGAGCAGCAAGCCCCAAATTTCCTTCAAAATTGTCACTCCAGTTGACACTTGGCGACAACTCAAGAATGAATGTGAAAGCTGAGGGCTACAAATATGAGTTCGATATTTGCTGTCCGTCCAAGCAACAGGTAAATTGTAGCTAAATTTCTCCAAATGGTCACAACCAGTGAACTAGAATTCTGGGAAGCTACATCTCTCTCATTATCGAAGCTATTGGTACACTGTGCTTTACTCACATAAATCAGGCCAGCTGTGACTATGAGAACAAGGTTTGAATTAAACGAAAGTACTCGCCTGGTTGGAAGGCGTGTGTTTTCATATCTACCTGCAATTTCTATCCATTTCACTTTACAATGTATCCCTTTTGCTTTTTAAATGTGCATTCCGTTCTGTTTTTAGGCTCTGAATGTTATAAAGTGATTGGGGAGGAACTGTATCCCTGATCACAGAAAAAGTACTTTCGACACACAGTCATTACATACCTACAAAGTACTGCAACTAACAGTACCTCCAAACAGCCAGTTTGATGTAGTGGTTAAGTATGTGGACTCTAATCTGGGAGAACCAGGTTTGATTCCCCACTCCTCCACTTGCAGCTGCTGATGTGACCTTGGATCAGTCATAAGTCTTCTCAGAGCTGTTCTCTCAAGGACAGTTCTCGAGAGAGCTCTCCCAGCCCCACCTACCTCACAGGATGTCTGTTGTGGGGAAGGGAAAGGAGATTGTAAGCCTCTCTGAGACTCTTTTGGGTAGTGAAGGGCGGGGTATAAATCCAATCTCTTCTTCTTCTTCTTCTTCTTATAAGCAGGTTTACTCAGAAGCCTACTTGGATTCATCCAGTGCTCTTAAGATTTCCCCACTTCAAAGAAGAAGATGCTGTAAGGTTGCCTCCATGCTTGAGAGGAGACGGATAAAATGTAATGGTGGGATCTCAATTACTCTCTGTATTCCACAATTAAGGATACATTTGCCCATCAATCTCTAATTTTGACATATTTATTTCTTTCACTATGTTCTCCCCCAAAAACAAACCCAAACAAATGGTAACCATATAAACTAAGCTGGTTATTCCTGTTTGGTCCTAGAATCTGGTCAACATCTTCATTATGCTGTAGGCATAATTTTCTGCTCAGCCTCTACCTATATGTATGGAATGGCAATTTCCATTTCATTGTATCTGAGGAAGTATGCATGTACACACAAGCTTATACCTTGAATAAAACTTTGTGGGTCTTAAAGGTGCCACTGGACTTAAACTTTGTTCTTAAGATTGTACTGTAAGTGGATCAAAAAGGGCTCATAGTCAATAAATATATACTCAATGGCCACGTTGCATTTAAAACAAACAGACAGACAAAGAGTGGTGGATAGAAAGTCAGAGCTTCTTCACATTAAAATGTTAAGTGTACACCTAATTTTTTTAAAGTGTACACTTGAAATGTATGAATATGACAAACAAGTGTTTCAAACCATGTGCCTCATAAAGGTATCAGAGCATGGGATTGCCTGCAGCTTCCTCGTTGAGCGTACCCCAATGGCAAACCCAGGCTTAGTGGTGGTGAAATGTGTGAAATGGTCCATATATAGACTTAACAAACTCTGATCCACACACCCCTGGAAATGCCAAAAAGTGCAATTGGATGAAATATTAAGAAAACCAGGGGGTAGGTAAATTCTGTCATTAATTGAATGGCTCTTCTACCTTGAATTTGTGTAATCAGAAGTTAATTAATCCAGAGTAATTACATAACTGGTTCCGCATTTGCTGTCACCACATTTTAGTCCCTATACTATCTATGAGTATGTCCCTATGGACTGAGAAAAAACCCACTCTTGCTCCACCCCACTTTTGAGTGTGGCAAGGAGATTAAAGACAGTAGTGACTGGTGGACAAGGCTCATTTCGTAGCAGGAGCTCCTTTGCATATTAGGCCACACACCCCTAATGTAGCCAATCCTCCAAGAGCTTACAGAGCTCTTCTTACAGGGGCTACTGTAAGCTCTTCGAGGATTGGCTACATCAGGGGTGTGAGGCCTAATATGCAGAGGAGCTCCTGCTACGGAATGAGCCCTGCTGGTGGTGGAAAGTTCATCAAGTTGCAGCTGATTTATGGTGACCCCTCAGGGTTTTCAAGACAAGAGGCATTCAGAAGTGGTTTACCACTGCCTGCCTCTGCATAGGAACTCTGAACTTCCTTGGTGGTCTCCCCTCCAAGTACTAATCAAGACTAACCTAGGCCATCCAGGTCAGGGCAGAAATAACTAAATCCAGGTTAAATGATCTTTGAACTATTATACTATTTCTCAAATACATAATATTCAGAGGGGGAGTCCTACTTTCCCCCCAAACTGTCAGTCTTCTTAAAATTGTAGATGTTGATTTCCAAATCTGACTTTGAACTCAGCTTTCAGATTCCAAACTTTCATCTTGACATCACATTTTGACATCTGCCTGTTGCTGATTAAACACGGTCAATACCAAATGGACTAAATGCCATTATAAGCCCTCTGCCAGGTAATGTCAGATGTTGCAAAAGCTTCAGATGTCAAATGCTTATAAACAAACACCAAACCCGTAGCAAATTGCTGGGCAACAATCACACCCCAGAAGAAAGTTTAGAGAATATTAACCATCCAGATCCCCAGAGGAGAATCTTTAGGCATGATCGTCTTAGCCTCTTCCTGGATATCTGATCATATATCTCTTCCATACTCTTTAATTTAGCTCACAGCAGTGGGTGTGTGTGTGTTTGGAGTAGGTCTTACAAAGCTCACTGCATTCAGTATACCAGTTCTTTGCCAGTCCTGTGTATATTTACTCAGATATAAAACACATGATTACGCCCAGGTAATTGTGCATAGTGCCACAGTACCTTAGCACCAGTTTGGATTTTTTACAAAATGCAAAAAAAAATCTCCCTTTGATATTCAGTGCTCCTGAGATCTAGCTGCCCCTTCTTTTGCCCCGGTGTCACTTTGGCAGTCTGCATGTTGCTCAATGCCATTCAGTGGGTTGGGCTGGTGCGCTGCCCCCTTCCTGAACCCCCAGGTTAACTAATCAAGCCCTTGCTGAATTTCAAATCCAGTGCTGAATAGCAACACGGCATGAGCTTACTGAGGGAACGAATGCCGAGCAGCATGGATAATGAAGTGACCAAATAATGAACCTCAAGAATAATGAAGTGTTCAAATCATGACCTACCCGAGAGTGAACCAGCATGTAATGAACAAGCATATAACAAGCGCATGCTTCAGCTAATGCTGGAAAGGAGGCCTTCTGGATGCCAAACAACGATTTGCCTTTGAACCTGTCCTCACAAACACAGGGTTTCAGGAAACTCCAGGCAAGTGCCAGGCAGGCAACCTGGATTGAACGCAGAACTGGGAAGTGCCGTGATTTCTCCCCTCTGATTCCAAAAGGCCAGGCCCAAATCCCCACAGACACACAAAACTCCTGAAACAAGGCTCCGTTTGGCGGCATGCAATTCCTTCTACTCATGCTGACTGGACAGGAGAGGCACTAAGAGAAAGCCAAGAGGAAAGGGAATAAGCTAGGTTTTTGGAAACTGTGGCCTTTCAGCTCAGTAAAAGACCCGCCCTTCCAGCATTCCTTGTGGCAGGGTAAAACACAGCAAGGCCGGAAAGAGGCTTTCTTGGCTGGGAGGGTGGGATAGAAATCTCAACAAACAAACAAACAAATAAAACAATGTCATCATCCAACAGATTAACCTTCGCCCTTCAATGACTGTGTCCAAAACACCTGGTTCTGCCTGACAATAGCTAAGCAGGGCTGAAGAAAACAAAAAAACTCATTGTTCCCTACTGGGCCTCAGAGCCAAGAAGAGATTTTTCTTTCTCACCTGTTTATTCTTCTTCCTTCTCCTGCCTTCAGTCTTGGGTATCAGGTGGTCACAGGAATTGGTGCTTAGACGCTGCTACTCTACTCCAGCTAACCAGCCCAATAAGATTTTCTTCTGAGCCTCACCCCAAGACCAATAAATAGGGCAGCACAAGTCATCAAACATGCCCTGAGCCGTAGCAATTCCTGAGAGAATAGGGAATTGCTATGGCCTGTGATCTTTGCCGGGCTTCTTTCATGTCTTTGATATATTGGAGAGTGACTCATAATGAATTAACTTCAGCCTCCATTCTCTCTTTCCCACAGTCTCCATTGATAAACACTTTTCAATCATAATAACATCTTGGCTTCGGGTAGCTTCAGGGGGGTTGTTTCAGCAGTATATTTTGTGTTTCCACATAAATCTTGCTTTTGAAAAAGCTGTTACACATCCCAGGATCAGCAGGTGCTGAGTTATAAATCTAAATCAATCCTGACAAACAAACAAATATTTCTTAATGAAGGTTCCCCTGTACGCTTCTGTCTAGTGTGGGAGAGGGGCGAGGATTTGAGAGAGGGAAAAGGTGGGTTATGATCACCAGCAGACTTCAGAAATCTATTGCAATGATAGATGTTAAAACAAAGGCTACAGCTTTAAGATAGAGATGTTAATACTATGCAAATCTATGATTTGTTCCACCAGCATTAGCAGGGTAACAAGCTATTTAGCTTTTTGGGTTTTTAAAAAAGGCAACTGACCTGTGAGCTTGTAAGAACTTATATTTGCATATGTATCCACACCATTGCACATGGTGGCAAGGAAATGACACACAAAGTTTATCTATTGTAAAGAAAGACTAAAGACTTGACTCAGGGCGGCCATTTTCAGCAGCAGCACTTGATCCCAGGCTGCCATTTTTGGTGCCAGTTTGAACACCTGAACAACACTTCCTGTGATATCATCAGACTGTGCATTTCTGAACTCCATTCCATTGCATGTTTTGTCAAGGAAATGACACATTAAATTCTTCCAATTGTAGAGAAAAAGCAAAGACTTGACTCAGGGCTACCATTTTCAGCAGCAGCACTTAATCCCAGACTGCCATTTTCAGTGCCAGTCCTGACTTGAACATCACATCTCGATAGGGTTGCCATTCCCCAAGTCCGGGTGGGGAATCCCCTGGTTTTGGGGGCTTCTGCCCACCACTGGTCAGCTGGCTGGCAAAACCCCACCCACAAACAGCAACATCCCTGTGTGACATCCCCGATGTGATGATGTCACCTGGAAGTAATGTCACCGTGTCAGATACATTGCATGGTGATGCTCTGGATTTTGGGCAAAACTCTATGGTTTGACCCCAATTTTACCGGGTGACATCAGTGTTTTGGGGATGTCCCTGCCCACTCCCAGAATGCCTTCCCGATCCCCCCACCAGCAAGACATTGGGACCTGGCAACCCTACATCTAGATCCTTCAAAATAAGCCTACATGAGTTAATCCAATCACATTTCTTCTTTGGAATTAACTCACACATCAAGCAAGGCATTTTATCCATTTCAAACTTAAGGAAGAAAATAAGAAAGTCTATAATCTTCCAGTGAGGATCATGGCCTTACCAAGAACAGTCAATCTGGCTGGTCTGGACCGGATGGCCGCTTGAATGGCCTGGCACTCATACACAGCATCATCTTGAAGATCAGCTCTCAATATCTTCAGGTGATGCTCCCCAGACAAATGGTCCCCCACAACCAAGTAGCGTGGGTAACCTGTGGAGTACAAAACACAAGGAAGATTGTAGGTGTACAATAGGCATGTGCAAATGGGTGAATCAGTCCTTCACTAACAAAGGAAAGCCTGGGAAGGAAATATCTAGGTAGCCAGACTTGACAGCACCACATGTTCTCCAGCCACACAAAAAGCACAAATGTATTTCTCCCTCAGTTAGACCATAATGAGAGCATCTCAACATTAGGCTTGTTAAGCTACCCAAATAGCAAATCAAGTGACAAAATAGTTACTGGGCTGTACAACTTTACAGCAAAGATCTCACTCGCATGGTTGAATGCTGCCTACTGAAGGGGGAGAAGGGATTCCTACACACAAAAATCTTGATCAGGGAGAAGGCTTAATTTTAACCCTTCTCCTTGGTCCTTAGACTTGGTACTTAGATAATATTTTCAGACTTTAAGGTAGATTGAAGGAGGAACTACTGCTCAGAATGTGCATGTTCATCTCATTCTTTCCTCTAGCAATCACATTTTAATATTTGTTCCAGTCGCACTCTACAGCACCCCAGTTTAGGACCTTAATTCAAAGTTACCAGATGTTACCCTTCTGAGTTGAAGTCAGGCAGCAATCCATGCCTCTCTGTCCAGAGAACATTTTGCCAGGCAAGAGCCTGGTCCATTCTGAGGTTAGCTCATCATACCTCCTGATAGCTGAGGCTAGCTACGAACAAAGAACGGAAAAACTAACTTTTAAAGGCCTAAGATCTGAGTGGGCTGGGGCCCAATAGTCCAATCAAAAATTCATATTGATACGAGCCTGTTACTAACAGATAAGCCAGGAGGGGGTCACTTTATGGTGGGATGGAGAGTCATCTGCAATCTAACCCATCCCTTCATGTAGTCACAGTACCACTTGAAGGAGTGTGGTGAAGCAAAGATGCCCTGGCGCCACAGTCCTGTTCTGGTAAACAAATGGTTTGTCTCTGTACCTGAATTGTTATCCAAAGGTCACAAGGTCAATTTGCCAACCCTTCAGTACCAACAGCCAGTTATTTTCCATTTTGTCTCTTCAACCCATTTGTAGGCCAAGAGATTAATATGAGGCCTGGTGTTTAATGAAAGAACAAGAAATTGACCAATTTCTCAAAAAGTTGTAATTCTGGGAGACCTCAAGCCACCACCTGGAGCTTGGCAACCCTAGAACAGCCCCAAGAGAAACTGTGATTCAGCTATTGAAAGAAGCACTAAGGCTGATCCCTGAGAGTAACTAAGGGCAGGCAGTGGGGTATAACTGCCAATACTAGCTTCCTCAGAAGTAGAGTCTCCTCTGGAGTTAAGACCCACTCTATTTTTTGTTCTTTCTTTGGTTTTTATACCCTCCTCTTCTCTACCTGAAGTAGTCTCCAAGCTGCTTACAATCACCTTCCCTTCCTCTCCACACAACAGGCACCTTGCGAGGCAGGTGGGGCTGAGAGAGATCTGAGAGAACCCGTGACTGGCTTCATGGGGAGGAGGAATGGGGGATCAAATCTGGTTCTCCAGATTAGAGTGCCGCTCTTCACCTCTACATCACATTGGCTCGAGAAGGAAAAGGTGGATAAAAGGCCAAAGCAAGAAAAAGTGGGGATAGAGGAGACAGCTGGATAGTGAAGGTAGAAAGCCTAGAATCAGGGCAGCTGGCACAGCCTGAAGAAACCAAACCTTTCCCTGGACAAGGAGTAAGACTTTCTGGTCTCCTGTATTGGTGGGAGACTTACTACTGGCAGGCCTCCTCCCTTTCCATTACACAGAGGGCTGGCGGGGGGTGGGGGATCATCAGTGATGTGGTGACATCACTTCTGGAGTGATCCAAATGTTATGTTGCCACAAAGGGCTGATACTCTAGCATTTGCCAGAACCCTATGGCTGAACCATAGAGTCTAGCAAATGATAGTGTGTCTCCCAATGCAACAATGTCATTTCTGGATTGTGCCAGCAGTAGAGCAAAAGTTTTGGGAGCAGGGACAATGGGGGAGGGCAGAGTTGTGCGCACAGCAATGTCACTTCCAGGGAACTCTAGGAATTGCTGGGAACTGTAGGGTAAAACATTGGTCACTTCAGTATCGAACCAGCCCCGGGAAAGGGGTGTTGGAAAGTACTGGGGAGGCCAGTGGAGTGATTTCAAGCATAGCTCTTTAATTAGTGGTTCAGCTCAAGCATGCCTATGGGGCTTCAGGCCCCTGCTTTTATGCTGGCCGGAGCCACACCTCCAGCCACACCCAATTGACCTGATAGGGTCTTGCATTTACCTGAATTGTCATAGGTTTCCCGAGGAGAACCTAGGCTCCTTACTGGTGGCCACTTAGGATCCAGGTGTCTATTGTTCACCTGGACCGAAGCTCAGGTCGCTGCCTAGCCATGTGCTCTGGCCACATGGCGGTCGCCATTACAGGAGCACATGGCGGCGATATTGTACAATAAACCCCAGGACATTACAGGTGTTATTCTTTAGAGGTCTGCGGAAAACTCTATGGAAGGTAGGCTTCAAATGAGCAGAGCTATGCAATTCTGATCCACACTCACATCCTGACAGATGCTTGCTTTCATGCGGGTAATTATTATGCCTGTTATCAACACTAAAAATGATGCATGCATCGGAGAGGGGGACATGATTAAATGTCTTGTTTGCTGGGTCTTAGCAGGGTACCGATAGCGGATGTGACCATCCCCAGCTTCATCTCTCCAGATAGCCACACTGCCGTAGGGGGAGAGGCTGCAGCTGCAGACCCCTCCTGCAAACCTTTCTGGGCCTGATGATTAATGAGCAGTGAAGCAGAGGCAGCGTGGCATACTCTCTGTGCTTCCCCCGCCTTCCCCCCCCCCCTTTTGCTGCTTTTCAAGCTATCAACAGCAGGATTTGCTCTCATGAACCGCAAGAAATACAAATGAAGGGTTTGTTTGTATTTAGCTAATTAGATGACTAGCTGAGTGGGTATCGCACAAGCAGACTCGTGAAAGCGGTCCCAGCAAAGTTAATTGCCAGAGTTGAACAGAACGCTACGTCAGCCTCGTTCCTCGTTCGGAAGTTGTGCAGGCCAAGTCTGATTTTTCTCTGGGAATAAATTGTGCAGATCTTTCCAACTAGGGGTAAGAGGGAAAGGGGCTACATCCGGGAGGGTTGCCAGTTCTGGGCTGGGAAATATCTGGAGAATTTGGGGGTGGAGTCTGAAGAGAGTGGAGTTTGGGGAAGGGAGGGACTTCAATGGGGTATAATACCATAAAGTCCACCTTCCAAAGCAAGCCATTTTCCCCAGGTGAACTGATCTCTGGAGATCAGATATAATAGCAGGGGATCTCTAGCAACCACCTGGAGGTTGGCAACCCGAACAGCTGAGCTGCTCAGTAGGTAGGGTTCCCGGCTCTGGGTTGGGAAATACCTGGATATTTGGGGGATAGACCCTGGTAAGGGTGGGGTTTGGGGAAGGGAAGGACCTCAGAAGGGCATAATGCCATAGAGTTCATGCACCAAGGTAACCATTTTCTCCAGGGAAACTGTAGTCTGGGTCCATGTTTTCCTGTAAATCTCCCTCATTAATCAGGGCTTCAGCTATTAAATTCTGGGTACGAACAGACCAATTAGGTCTCTTATGGCATAACACATCACTATTAGCTTTGCAGGATGGCATAAATAATTCCTCCCGACAGCTAAAAGTGATTCTCAAAGGATTATGATCACTGTAGACTGTATCTAATACCTCAAAAGAATAGATTTTTTTCCACAAGTTCCATAGAAATGGCCAAATTAAGGTTGGAAAAGAAGGTGTGTTAACCAATGACATACCTCTACAGAAGGGGGTAAAAAAACCTGTATTTTAGCTCCCACCTATTTACCTGTATATTAACGATGTAGTTAATAGACCTGAGGGCATGGAATTTACGCCCCCAGCAGTAGGTCAAACTAAGGTACCAATAATGTTGCATGCAGATGACATGGTTCTGTTGCTATTGACCAAAATTGGCCTGAGAAGGCTTTTGGATAAACTGGGCCAGTACTGTAATGAAGAAGGCCTACGTATAAACTATGCCAAGTCTAAGGTAATGGTGTTAAGGAAACGACCTAGGAAGTCAGTATGGAGAATCTTGGGTGTTCAGATTGAACAGTGTAGTGTATATGAATATCTAGGAATCATGTTTTCAGAAACCCTCTCTTGGCAACCTCATTTAGCTTTGTTAAAGTTCTCCGCCATGAAGACCGTGGGGCTGATAGTGATTTTTTTTTTCTCCGAAGGGGGTGGTATGGTTGACCCTGCTATCAAGCTGTTGGCAATAAGGTGATTTCTAATTTTCCTTATGGCATTGAAATATGGGGATAGGGAGAGCAGACTCTGGATTCATTGGAAAAAATACAACATTATTTTATGAGATGGTTTCTTGGGTTGCCAAAGGGTTCTCTGGTGGCATTAATGAGGGCTGAGCTTGGAATCCCTTCTATGAAAGCAAGGGCTAATTTTAGAGTCCTGTCTTATTGGAAGAAAAATCCAGAATGTTCTCAGGATTCACTGAGGTGTCAAAGTTTTTGTTCCCTTTTGAAACATATTAAGAGCTATAAAGAATATCTGGATTTTATTCAGTCAAAATATGCAATTCTGAAGGAGCTGTTAAGTACTAAAACACCAGGACAGGAGCTGAAGGAGTTGAAGGAATGGGTCTTTAAAATGGATGGGGAAATAGTGAGGTAATCGCTCGATCCACAGTGGCCCCTCTTTTCAAATTTCTAAAAAGAGATCATGTTAGGTCTTCTTATGTGAGGACTTTAACAACAATGAAATTAAGGATGGGCTTTACCAGTTAAGATCTCAAGCTATGCCCTCAGCGGTTTGATGGGGTCTTAATTGTTCCTGCCCTGCTTCAATTTTGTGTGTGGTATAGGAGAAATAGATGACCTGATTCATTATATTTTGAGACGTCCGCGTCACCATGACCCTCAAAACGAATTCATTACTATGAATGAATGAAGCATTTATTATGACAACTAGTATTCTATCCAGGTGGGAGGGAGCTTCAGACCCGGAAAAAAGGAATACTTTTGCTTGCAGATGAGGATCTAATAGAGTCTCTTTGTTTTCATTAGCAGCAAGAAAAATTAGATCGAACTGTATGGAATAATTGCTATAATAGGAGTTAAAATTGTTTTGTACTTTTTAAGAAGCTTTTTAAACTGGGCTGGTTTTATATGGTTTAGTTCTGTATTATATCTGTAATTTTGTTAATTTTGCTAACTTTGTGGTTTTAGTATGCGGAAGATTATGTTATATATTGTTATGACCTATGATCAATACAATAAATGGAAACTGCTGCTACTGCTGAAGTTAGGAGATCAAGTGCAACACCAGGAGATCTCCAGGCCACATCTGGAGGTTGGCAACCTTCTTGGTGGTAACAAACTGAAGAATCTGAGCCCAGAATGACAGCAGGAGAACCAGTTTGCCATCCAAGCAGATTCATCTCCACTTTTGTCTACTGCATCAGATCCAACTAACATGGGATCATTTATATTTATTTATAATTTGGATTTATGAATCTCCCAATCCCTGAGTACTCAGGGCTCTGAGTGAAAAACAACAATAGAAATACATCGTAATAAAAAACACACATCATAATAAAACACTTGTTGAAACCATTTTTTTCATACGTCGGATTTCAGACTGTGTCATCACCTCTTGGGATAAGTGAGAAAGCATGAAAGGCGGAGGGGATGCTAGCCAAGATGGTGCCTTGTTGCTGCCCTCAACCAGAAGCCAGGTGGAACATCTCTGCCTTGCAGGCCCTGTGGAACTGCATCAGGTCCCACAGGGCATGGATCATGGGCGTCAACTACGGGGGGGGCTCGAGGGCTCGAGCCCCCCCGGCAAAATGGAGCCCCCGCCGGTGCTGGCCGTCGCCGCCTCTCCTTCCCCCCCACCCCCGGCCTGCCCTACTGCCTCCCTGGGGCGGGGGGGGGGAGAGAGGCGGCGACGGCCGGCTGACTGGCCACCGGCGGGCGCTCCATTTTGCCGGGGGTGGCTGAGCCCCCCTCGGGATTTTGGCACGCGAGGCGGAGCGGGAGCCGGGGGCCCGCAAGGGCGACGCACCAGCCCCCGGCTGCAGGCAGCAGCAGCAGCAATTGGTGAGCGGGGAGAGGGAGGGAGGGGGCGGGGAGCGCGGCGGGCGGCCGGGCGGGCACGGCCCGGGGGAGGGAAGCGGCGGCGGCAGCTCCCTGGGGTGGGGGGGAGAGCGGCGGGGACATGGTCCCGAGCGCGTGCGCGCACTTCGCGCACGTGCACGAGATAGCCCCCCCCGGGGATTTAAAAAGTCTACGCCCCTGGCATGGATGTTATTTGGCAGAGAGTTCCACCCGGTGGGAGAGGAGCTGAGAAAGCCCAGGCTGTGGTCAAGGATAGCCCAGTTGCTGATTTCGTGAAGAGAAATACCTGAAGATTTTGGAGTAGAGCCTGGGGAAGGCAGGGTTTGTTGAAGGCAGGAGCCTAAGCAAGGTATAATGCCAAAGAGTCCACCCTTCCAAAGCAGCTATTTCCCCTCAGGGGAACTAGTCTCTGTAGTCTAGGCTTGCCAACCTACAGGTGGGGCCTGGAGGTCCCACAGCATTACAACTGATCCCCAGAAAACAGAGATCAGGTCCCTAGAGAAGAGGGCTGCTTTGGAGGGTGGAGTTTATGGCATTATACTCCACTGAGGTCCCTCCTCTCCCCAAACCCCAGCTTCCTCAGGCTCCAGCTCCAAATCTCCAGGAATTTCTCAACCTGAAGATGGCAACTCTATGTGTAGTCTGAAGATCAGTTGTAATTCCAGGAGATATGCAGGTACCATCAGAAGGTTTGGTGACCCTAGATGAGCTGCCAGGAAGGCACTTCCTCTGCAGCCTGACTTGATTCCTGCTGGGGGTGGAACAGACTCATCCACATATTATTAGAGTGGGCAGTGTCTTGCTACTGCCTCCCACTGCTGACCGAATGAGCACCAGGAAGAAAATTTGGTGAAAAGAGATGTCACTTCTGGCTAAAACCTCGACACGGTGTCATGGATGTTCTAGGACTTTGCGGATCTCTGTGGTTTTACCATATGACTTTCCCATGCCCTGCCCCCCAAACCGCCCGAGGGGTTCTAGGCATGTGCCTGAAAACCCTACTATGGTTTAGACATGTTGGGTTCGAGGAGCACATGCTATGCCCTGGGTAACACATAGACTCAAGAGTTAGAGCAGTGGCAAAAGGAAGAGAGAGAGAAAGGACAAATTCCTTTTCCATCTACTATTTTGGCATAATTTATTTGAACAAAGTTTAGGTTGTTCAATGCTCTGAGGATACAGTCAGCATATGATATCTATCTCTGATGCCTCTATCACCCCCCTGGGTACAGTAAGACAATGGCTCACATCATTGCTCTGAGGCACAGAGCAGTATTCCCCTTTTAGAGTAGACTCATGAGGTTTTGAGACTGTGCAGACCAGAATTTTTATAACTGGCACACACCCAGAGATGAAACTCTGATGGTCACAGTGGGCCGAGTGGCCTGGTGTTCCTTTTTAAATTACAGATGTAGGAAAAGTGCTCCACGTTGCATGGTGTATGTGTATAGCAGCGTCTTTATTAGACAGCTTCACCGTGTTGCAAAGAATTTGGAACACAACTCACACAGGGTCCCATAGGCCCTAAAAAACCAATAAATATATTGTATTAATTTTATGATTGCTAGCCTCCAGGTGGCTCCTGGTGCTCTCTCGCTATTACAATTGATCTCCAGACAACCCTTGGAGAAAATGGCTGGTTTGGAGGGTGGACTCCATGGCATTATACCTGTTGAGGTCACCCATTCCCCAAACCCCACCCACCCCAGGCTCCACCCAAAAATCTCCACCCAAAAACCCAAAGCTGGCAACCATATGTATTATAAGTTTAAGTGGATCAGAACAAGTGATGAGAGGACTTGTTCCTGTTCATATACAGTCTACTGGGTATAAACACACACTAGAAATACTTCAGGAAAAGGAAGTTTTGTTACTGAGTGGTCTCCAAATGTTCCTCAACATAATCCAGGCCCCAATAGTGTCCAGAATGAGTAAACTGAGAAGCATCTATGGCCACTAGAAATCAGAGAAAATGTAGTTTCCATGCTTCCCGACTAGGGCTGCCAACCTCCAGGTGTGGCTGGAGATCTCCTGCTATTACAACTGATCTCCAGGAGACAGAGATCAGTTCACCTGGAGAAAATGGCTGCTTTGGAAGGTGGGCTCTATGGCATTATGCCCCAAACCCTGCCCTCCTGAGGCTCCACCCCTCTCCAGGTATTTTCCAATCTGGAGCTGGCTTCCCTATTCCTGACAGCAATAGATGCTGCCGTGCATGCTGGGAACTTCTATGTGCTCTGCTGTTAACTGTGTCCTTTTCCAAAGCGTCAAGTTCCAGATGATTTGGCTTCTCACCTCAAGTGAGATTAATCAAAGCCCCTTCAAGTCCTATCTAGTATCACTTGTTCTTTCACTCTCTGTTGCTGCTACTTATCCTCCAAACTCAGGGTTTGACATTTGTTTACTGCTGAAAGGGGGAGGGTGCCTATGCAAACACACCAACTATACACCATCTGCTGTCTAGATCCCATGCTTATTTCTAATTTCCAGAAGGCAATTGTCAGGAATCGAGCTAGAAGAGGGTCTTCAGCTGCTGACCTAAGGGGTATCAGGCAGGAAACTGGTGTGTGTAGGGAAGCCAGCCTCCTTGTAGGGCCAGGAAATCTCCCAGAATGACAACTGATTTCCAGACTACAGGGCTCACTTCCCATATTGAAAATGGCTGCTTTGGAGGGTGGACTGAATGGCATTATACCAAACTCAGGTTCCCCCCTCTCTAAACTCCACCCTCCTCAGGCTCCACCCCCAAATCTCCAACCCATGTGTGTGTGTACAGGTATGTGTGCCCCACCACCCAGCTCTAAACAAAAGAAAGAATTATGTGGCGATATCAGCACGGAAGCTTCTTTTACACCAGGAGGCCATAGCTGATTACAGGATAACCTCTGAGGGCTACATAAAAGCTTCTACATCAAGCATGCTTACTATTCTCATTCTCCTGGTGGTGGCTTGCCTTCCCCATACCCTCCCCTTTGCCTCTCTTCACCCTGCTCTGCCCTCACATTAAGCCAGACAGGTCTGAAAGCAACAGGCCTAGAATGCTTACTAGAGAGATCCCGGCCAACTCCGAGAGCAAGCCCATCTTTAATCCACAGCACGATGCCATTATATTCCGGAATTGCACACAACAGGGTCACGGGCTGACCGGCAATCACTACCTGGTCCTGAGGCTGCTGGGTGAAGGAGGATGCTGGACCTGGGGAAAGAGACAAGAAATACCATCAGCGCTCACATGCTACATCCAAAAGCTTGAACTAGTGGTTTTCACAAGCATCCTGCTTTCAGGAAACCCATTCTATGTCAGTTTGTCTGCTCAGGAACTCCTGGCAGTGTGAGGGTATTTGACAATGCCGTCTTAGTTTACAAAGGGCACCAGAGCCTGATCTCGTAAGATCTCAGAAGGTAAGCAGTGTTGGCCCTGGCCAGTATTTAGATGGGAGACCAACAAGGAATTCCAAGGTCGCTATGCAGAGGAGGGCAATGGCGAACCACCTCTGAATGTCTCTTGCCTTGAAAACCCTATGGGGTCACCCATAAGTCAGCAGCAGCTTGACAGCACTTTCCACCACCAGTGATGAAGGGTTGGTATCAGAAGACTCCATGGCCACCAGAAGGACCCACTCCCAATCCTTGACTGCTGGGACACAAAGACATAGCTCTGATCCCTGACCAATGGGCACCAATGGAGGCTGAGGGAGTGTGAAGGTGTTGTGAGTCATGTTCTTTGTCTGTGTGCTTGCAGATGCCTGTGTGCATGTGTGTGTGTGCACTGTGATACCATAGAAAGTCATTTTGCCCGTAGCGCCCACGAGCCTGGAGCCAGTCCAGTGTCAGCGAAACTTGTTATGCTTTGCCATTGCCCCACAGGTAACAAAGTCAACCCCTGCAATGCAAACCGCACCCTGCAGAGGAAAACAGCTATTAGTGGACATCAGTCCAATCGGCCTGTCTGAGAAGCTTATCTGGCATTTCTCAGCATCTAATCAAGAACCCCCAACAAGCTTCTGAGAAATCCAAGGCACACTGAAAATCCTCAGCTAGAAAGAATGGATTATAGCTTCTTTTTTTAAAAAATCCATTTTGCTCTATTTTGTTCCTTCAGTCAAAGACCAGAGCAATTAATATCAAAGCATGAGTTCTAAAAAGGACATATCAAAATGAAGTGGAATTCCCCAATACAGTAGAAGAATGTCAGAGTTATCCTTCTTGGTCTGACCAATAGCCAAATCTAAACACCACACTAAGAGAAGTTAGATTCCATGCTGTGCATGAATCATATTTTGGATCATTCATTCTGCTTCTTTTGGTCACTGGGAAGGACAGAAAGATATTCAGAGACCTCAGAGCTAGCAAATGGCACTTATGTGGTTGGAAATGGGATGAAGGCACTAGTGGTTAGGAGCGCGGACTCTTAATCTGGGAGAACTGGGTTTGAGTCCCCACTCCTCCACATGCAGCTGGTGTGACCTTGGGTCAGTCATAAGTTCTTTCAGAGCTGTTCTCTCAAGGGCAGTTCTCAGTCAGAGCTCTCTCGGCCCCACCTACCTTGCAAGGTGTCTGTTGTGGGGAGAGGAAGGGATAGGAGATTGTAAACTGTTCTGATACTCCTTTGGGTAGTGAAGGGTGGGGTATAAATCCAATCTCCTCCTCCTCGATAAGATAAGGTCTCCTAGTTGCTTACACTGGGTGGCAAGCCTGACACAGAAGCTTTTAAAGAACTTTCCTTGAACTGTTCTAGCTTAACGGTGAAAGGAATTCCCACCACCATTACTGGCATCCAGCATTTTCCTCCATTAGCCAGTGTTGAAGGGATGGGGGTGCTAAAGCCAAATCTTGCTTTGAGCCCCTTGAAGTGTAAAGAAAATGCCTTTAATAATAAATAAACCAAATCCCTGCCTCACACCCCCTGGGTTGAGAAACTGGGTTGACAGTTGAGAAACCCCCCAGGTAGCCAGTCTACTGAAAACCCTGCTTTGCTGTCCTTCCTCCTTTCATAAGAGAACATAAGAGAAGCCAGTGTTGGATCCGGCCAATGGCCCATCCAGTCCAACACTCTGTGTCACCCAGTGGCCAAAAATAGCAGGTGCCCTCAGGAGGTCCACCCATTGGGCCAGGACACTAGAAGCCCTCCCACTGTTGCCCCCCCCCCCAAGCACCAAGGATACAGAGCATCACTTGCCCCAGACCGAGAATTCCTCACTATACCTTGTGGCTAATAGCCACTGATGGACCTCTGCTCCATATGTATCCAATTCCCTCTTGAAGCCGTCCATGCTTGTAGCAGCTTTCCAGCTGCTGCTAACATTTCTCCAGGCCTGGCACAGACATTTTAAGCGGCAGCACTATGGACTAGAAACCTTTTTTAAAAAATAAAATAAACTAAAAACATAAAAATAAAAGTCCTTAATTCTCAGGAAGCTGAATTCTGCACTTAGAGCTAATTTCTGCAACTCTGAAGCGCAGCCGCAGAATCATAGAATACACTATGCTCAGAATTCTACCTCTTACAAGGGTTGCCAAATCCAAGTTGGAAAACTCCTGGAGTTTTGGGGGTGCAGCCTAAAGAGGGTAGAAAAGAAGAAGAGTCTAGTAACACCTTAAAGACGAACAAATTTTTGTGGCAGTTTCCGTGAGTATCTGAAAGAGTGAGCAGTGACTCACAGAAGCTCATCCTCTGCCACAAATGTTGCTAGTCTTTAAGGTGTCACTGGGCTCTGGCTCTTTTGTACTGTTGCGGACAGACTAACAGGGCTACCCATCTTGAGCTATCTCCTAGGGAGGGGAGGGTTTGGAAAGGGGAGGGAATTCAGTGTGATATAACCAGGGGTCTTTTCATAGAAACAGAGGTGCAGGAGCTCATTAGCATAACTCATTAGCATATGCCACGTCCCCTGACATCACCAGAAGTGTGTCAGAAAGGGAATGTCAGTTTCAGCCCCATTGTATCCTATGGGTCATTGAAATCAATGGCAAAAACTCATAGTGTATATGAGGGGCTGGAGGAAAGGGGGTTTGAGGGAGAGGCTCCAAACTTGCAGGGTAGCTGATGGGGCCTCTCCTCTAAATAACCACCAAGTTTCAAGAAGATTGGACCACGGGGTCCAATTCTATGGGCCCCCAAACAGATTGTCCCATCCCCTCCATTGTTCTCTATGGAGGGGAAAAATGTGATTGAGCCTCTCCCTCAAATCCCCTCCCCTCCAGTGGCTTTTAAAGTTGCTGCCGAATTTAAAGTTGCTGCCGAATTAGAGAATCTGATTCAGCCCGTGGCTGCCCTACTGGCCAGTCCTGAGCTGGCGGAGCTTTGGCCCCAACGGACCCCTGGATATAACCATGGAATCACAGAACCAGAATGCCACGAAGAACACCCTCCAAAGCAGCCATTTTCTCCTGGGGAACTGAACTCTGGATTCTGGAGATCTCCAGGTCCCACCTGGACAATAGTAACACCAAAAAAGAGAATCATGGAAAAGGTTAGCAAACATTATATAACACTGTGACAAGACAACTGGCAACTTAAGAAAACAGTGAGAACATAGGAACCTAGTATTCGGCCGAGGACAGACTGGCAAAATGAAGCGCAAGGGAAGCGGGGCAAAAAGACTCAGGTTGAGTTGTTGCGGGGCTTTCCGTTCACACTGCAGAGACTGATGCGGGACCATACAGGGGAGGAGGAGGAGGAACAGAGCATTCACACTGTGGGGCGGCCCCTGGTGGCCATGCCGGCGTGCAGGTTTGGTCCGTGTTGCCTACCCGCACATATGCACATGGGTGCATAGGCGCATGGGCGCAGCAGCCGGATCAGCAGGTTCACATTACTGGCACCGCTTGATGCACTGCTTATTTGTGTCCACACTGCCAGGAAGCGGGATGAACGCGCACTCAGACGGCTTGACACTGGTTTCCCCAGATACCCTTCTGAAGTGCAATGAAAGCGCTTCAGGACCGGGTGAGGGCGACACGGCAAAGCCAGGCAGCTGCGGCTGTCCGAATGGGCTCTCTTAATCCACTTGCAAAGCAGGCCTGTATCAGGCCAAACTGCCAGTCTGTCCTCGGCCTTCATCTCTGCAGTACGGATCTTTTTTGTGATCTAGGAAGAATGTTTCTGTATGCTCAGAGACTACAATTTGGATCTCTTGAACACCTTAAGACTGTTTATTCAGATGGAGATTTCTGCATATTCAGAGACTGTATTCTAACTGGACATTTATGAGTTGTTACATTTGATATACTGGCAAATTGTAATTTGTAGGTTTAGAAAACACAATTCATGAAATCACTGTTTCCTTAAGTTTCCAGTTGTCTTGTCACAGTGTTGTATATTGTTTGCCCACCTGGAGGATGGCAACCTTGCCTCTTAGTGATGGTCGGCTGCTCTTTCTATGGCAGGCATAGAAGCAGAAATTTGTTTATTGGCATTTTCAGAAATCAAAGCCTTGATAACACTGAAGCTCTAAAAATTAAAGGACTCCTGAGCATTGAGACATTCCAGATATTTCACCCAACCTGGGCAAGTCCTACGCACATCACTGAGCATCATCCAATTATTCAGCACCCAGCAATTCCACATAATGTGTACTGAATTACCCCAGTTACCACAGCAATCCGATCATTTCTCTTACTTCAGAAACTATTGTTGAAGTTAACGTTGATCGCTCTCTTCTTTTCAAATGTTCAGAGTTCAGACCCATCAGTAATTCTTTTTTAGAATGCAGAACCCATATCATTTATCCTTTTAAGCCCTTTCTCTGAAATGGGGGAGGGCCAGTCTATCCATTTATATCCTGCTTTTCCTCCAAAGAGCTCAAGGTAACATGCACAACGCTCTCTCCTGCTAGTTCATCCTTGCAATAACCCTATGAGATTGGTGTGGTTGTCAACCCCCAGGTGGGGGCTGGAGACCTCCCAGAATTACAACTACTTTCCAGACTACAGAGATCAATTCCTTTGAATAAAATGGTGACTTTGACTGGTAAACTCCATGCTACTATACCCTGCTGAATGCCCTCCTTCCCTTTAGCCTCACCTTCCCCAAACTCAATCCCCAGGTCTCCAGGAACTTCCCAACTGCAAATTGGCAACCCTAGGGTTCAGATGGGCTGAGAGAGAATGACTACCCTGAAGTCACCCAATGAGTATTATGAAAGAGTGGGGATTTGAACTCGGGTTACAAGGCTAGTCCAACCTCTACCCTGGCTTTCAAGATAAGCCACAAGAAGACAGGTAAAGATCAGTCTTCTCAAGTTTCTTTCTTTATTTATAAAAGAAGAGAAGAGATTGGATCTATACCCCACACTTCACTTGGAGTCTCAGAGCGGCTTACAAATCCCTTTCCTTTCCCCTCCCCTCAACAGACATCCTGTGAGGTAGGTGGGGCTGAGAGATCTCTCTCGAGAATTGACCTTGAGAGAACAGCTCTGAAAAAACTTATGACTGACCCAAGGTTACACCAGCAGTTGCATGTGGAGGTGTGGGGAATCAAACCCGGTTCTCCCAGATTAGAGTCCATGTACTTAACCACTACACTAAACTGGCTCAAGTGCATGCATACTTCATCAGATGTGTGCATGCACACAAAAGCTTATACCCAGAATTAAACTTTGCGGGCTTTAAAGGTGCCACTGGACTCAAACTTTGTTCTGTTGTTGCCCACCTGATCTATCTCCATGTGAAAGTCAGTTCAACTTGGCACTTATAGAGAAGCTGGGGAAAGGATTGCCATCCAGCCTCTCTTTCCAGCCCTCTAGATGCCTTGGCTGCTGCCATTTTCATCTTCGTGGAGCCCGTGGCTGCAACCATCATCCCAGGATACCTGCCTTACTACAAAGAAACAGATGTCACTCTTTCAGATATGATAATTCTGTGTTGCTGAGAGCTAAATATGTCGACATGTCACCTAAAAGCATCCTTAACTTTGACAGAAAAGCAGATTAGGGGTCCTATTTAAGTGTTTAAAAGTTTCTCTTCTAAATCCCCTCAGCTAGTTTCAAATTAAGAGAGCATGATGTGGGGAGCAGGGGGGTGGGGGGGGGAGAAGTGATAATTTTCAGCTTAAAAAATGAAAAAGTTCACAGGATATATGTCCTGCTCAGAAATTAAATCCCCCATGGAAGGAATAAAAGCTCAGCATGGGGCTAGTTCTCCTTGAGGAAGAGCCAGGCAGCTGAAGTGGGAAAGGGAGAAACAACAATTATAAATCCCAGAGTTAAAAGCAAACAGAATGTACCCTTTGAGCATGCTCGGTTGGCATCTGCTAGGCTTTCAGCAGACTAATGAGACCTCACCCCCATTCCGTCGACATCACCAGGGGGGCAAGTAAAACAGCACATTTTATTTTCCATGTGCCAGCTCATAGGCACTGCTGCTGCTGGGATAATATGCATGAGGGATGCGGTAAGTGGCTCATTAAGCAACTTGAGAGTATCCCTTTGTGCCTCCAGATGAATGCAAGAACTGCTCAATTATGACGAAGAGAGACACCCCTACTGTCTAACATTCGAGTCCCCACAATTGTCTCTCAGCTATGGGTGAGAGCCTTTCTTTCTCTCTCGTTCCCCAGTGCAGAAGGCACACAGCTGAGAGAACCCATTGTGGCATCAAACCTCAAAGGGAACCCATTTGCCACCACACTTGAGGAAATAATCTTCCCCTTCCGTCCACATTCATTATGTAGTTTACCAACATTTGAAAGAGGTACTGCAGAATTAGGAAGACAAAGCAGGGAACAATGGCCTGGAATCAATCTCCATTGGCCTAAGTCTTTCTGTGTGAATCCAGTCACGCCAGACTTGAGCTGAGGCCCAGGTACTTCAGCATTCGTGGGATCTGAAGTTTGGACTTAAAAGAATGTATTACATTTACAGTTTTGCCTTCTTAATTCCAGAAGGGTTGCCATCTTTCAAGTAGAGCCTGGAGTGCTTCTGGAATTACAACTGATCTCCAGACATCAATTCCCCTGGAGGAAATGCAGTTTTGGAGGGTGGATTCTGTGGCATACCACAGAGCTCACATCCCAAATGAGCTCCTTCCCCACCTCAAATTCCACCTTCGCTAGGGATGATTGCCAAATTTCTAGGAATTAGGGATACCAGCCTCCAGGTGGGACCTGGGGATCCCCCAGAATTACAGCACATCTCCAGACTACAGAGATCTGTTCCCCTGGAGAAAATGGCAACTTTGGAGGGTAGACTCTCTGGCATTGTACTCCATTAAGTCTCTGTCCGCCCCAGACTCCATTCCCAAATCTCCAGGAGTTTCCCAACCAGGAGCTAGCAACACTTCTAGGGATTTCCCAAGCCAGAGTTGACCACCCTAAGGTGCAGCAGAATTAAATCAAAGTCCAGTAGACTTCCAGGTCATTTTGTTGCTGGTCTAAAGGTTACTGTGGTAAAAAAAAAAACTTCAAAGGGAGGCTCCAGTGTGAAAGTGATGAATAAGAATTCATCAAGTTATTTAACACTCGCTCTCCCTCAGTCTTTAACAAGGCTTTCCTCATTCACATAGATGCTAATAGCTCAGCATGACCCACCCTTTATAGATCTACTTATCATGTTTCACCTTCCTTGGTTCCATCTGATTTTATACTAATCCTACTCTGTCCATTTGTCAACAGCTGGGAATGTTCCTTGTCCATTCTGAATGGACTGAATTCTCTTTATTTGGTTACTCAGCAATATCACCCACTTCTGTATTTCTGTTGCTTGCAACTTTATATATAAATATATCTGCTCTGGAGGTTCACTTCGCATGTATGAGGAAGTGAGCTCTGATGAAAGCTTATGCTGGAATAAGTTTTCTTTAGGTTCCACTGGACTTCTGCTTAAACATCCCTCCTAGGGATGGGAATGAACCCACAAACAAACCCTGGTTCAAGCATGAACCAGGCTGGTTCCTGATTCCTGAACCAGGGGTTCAGGAGAACTGCCTCCCATGAACCTCCATGTATGTTTGCCATGTGGGCTCTAATGGCATTTAAATACCTTTGGAGCTTACTTTCGGGTTGGTGGCCCAACTGGAAGTGAGCTCTGAAGGCATTTAAATGCTGTCGGAGCCCACCTTCAGGTTGGGCTGGCCTGTCTGAGCTCATTCTTGGATCTCAGTCAAGTTGGGCCACCCAATGCGACTGAGCTCCGAGAGTGAGCTGTGAAGGCCTTTGGAGCTCACTTCCGGGTGGGTCTGTGGACCCACAAACTTCCCTGAAGCATGAACCAGTTTGTGCAATGGAGAAGTTCATGGAAGTTCATGTTTCGAGGGTCTATGAAAACCTTGAACCACAGACCTCCATTTTTTTCTGGTTCATGCCCACCCCTAATCTTGCCTTAACAAAACTCAAAGCAGTGTACACAGGGTTCTTTGGAGGTCTCCCATCCAAGCACTGATTAGTACTAGACTTGCTTAAACTTCAGCAAGCTGGGCACATCATTTCCTGTGCAACCATAGAGTCAATGAAACAGCTAGATTCAAGTCCAGTAGCACCTTAGAGATCAACAAGATTTTCACAGTATAAACTTTGGAGGGTCAGAGCTCCCTTTGTCAGATAACAATGACTAAGATGCTCCTGGACTCGAATCTACTACAGAATCTCGAATCTACTGCAGACTCGAATCTACTGCAGCAAAGCATGGCTACCCACTGAAACACAGACTCAACTCATAGGTCTAAAATGGGTTGCATCCACAGCATCAGCAAATTCTTTCCCTGTTTTTGGGTTATTTCATTGTTGTTGTTTTTTAAAAAAAGATGCAGGGATGAGAGAATAATTAGGGGGAAAAGACAGAAGAGCACAATACAGTGTATATCCAATCACTATATATTGGGCAATTGTTGCAGAATAGCAATCATTCACAATTTCCCGTGCGGACATGCCGATCCACTTGCAAATGATTGCTAGAGTGTAACAAACAGATACCCTGGAGAGGTGGCACAGGAATTTTCTAAATAAATAAATAAATGCCCCCAAAGCCAATAAATCCAGAGGAAGAGATAGAATTATATGCATATAGACAAATTACAAATGCAAATCCCAAATCCCTTAGTTAGAGTTTGGGGTTTAAAGTGGGTCCTGGGTTAGAAATGGTTCAAGATATATATATATATAGACCCAGCCCCAAAAGGGACCCTTTTGTCCCTTTCCAGCGAAGGCCCGGACCCCAATTTACTAGGCACAAAATGTACTTTGTTCCTTACAAGTAGAGCATTTCCTTTGGTGAGTTCTGACTGCTAAGCTGGACACAGCCACCTGTGGTATAACAAACTGAGAAAGCTTTCAAGTTCCAACATCATGATTATTAGCATCCCCTCCCCCCAAAAAAATTCAAAACGCCTGGAACCATCTCATTTCAGTCACAGCATGTGGTGTTCTTAACACAATGTATCAAGGACCAGCGCCCCCTCTGCCAAGAACTATGTGAGTGAAGCCAAACAGTCCTTGAAATTGTGAATGAGCTCAAATAGGGGGGAAAAAAACTATTACGGAGATGAACAACCTTTCATCCATGTGTGAACATTACTCCCAATGTGACCACTCCATCTCTGACTTCTTTGTCCTTGCCCTGAAAGGGAACTTGTTTCATGCCTTTAAAAGACGTATCTGGGAATTGAAATCTACAGAAGTCTTGGCTCTCTGATCAGCCATAATAGCTCATGACCCATTGCTGATTAAACTACTGCCCCAAATTGTTCAGTGTGCTAAGAAAGAAAATTGAGTGACATGGTAACTTTTATGTGACTGTGGAGTGTTGCTATGAAGAGAGCTTCTCAAGTTCCACACAACATTTCATCAGGTGACATCAGGATATCGTCCACCTAGACCAGAGGTGGGCAAACTTGCTCAGCGTAAGAGCCACCTAGAACAGGGGTGGCCAAACTTGCTTAACATAAGAGCCTCATAGAATAAACATCAGATGCTTGAGAGCCACAAGACATGAACAAATATTACCTACTTTTATTAGAAAATAAGCAAATTTGCTTTTTATTAACATTAAATGAGACTGCCAAAAATAATAACAAAAGGGGTAAAAGCAGATATTGATAATGATATTAATTTGTCCAATGATATTTGTTTGCTAATGATATTTAGCTTCCCTAGCCGCCCTGCCGGGAACCACATAATATATGTGAAAGAGCCGCATGTGGCTCCTGAGCCAGTTTGCCCACCCCTGACCTAGACAAAGTGAAGCGCTGAAACGTATTTTCACCTTACCAGCTGGACATGAAGTTGCCTTATTACTGTGTCATACCAATCCATTAGTCTACCAAATACCTATTCTGAGTCTATCAAGATCAGTGTCGTCTACTCTGACCAGCAGCAGCTCACTGAAGTTCCAGAATGAGGTCTTTCACATCACCTACTACCTGATCCTTTGAAAAGGAAATTCCCTGCACAATTATCAACATGACAGCTGCCAAAGGGATTCTGTGCACACACTGAGACTGTTTTTCATCTCCCATGATTTCCATGAACCCAGAAACAACATTCTCAGAGGAGGTTGTTATCACCAGGGTTTTTCATCTCAGTGTGGAACTCATAGTCTCAGGGGCAAAGGAAGATCCCACTAAAGGCTGGGGCCAAATCAATATAATGTAAGGGGGTCTCTGAGACAGTAGCTGGAGAAGTCCCAACACATCCACTCTCTTTGCCATGTGATTTGGTTCCCTCCAATGCAAAAACGTTAAGAATCATTGCATGCAGGGCTATTTTGGGGCAAGAATGCACAGGAATGGAGTTCTGACTGGCTTCTGAGTTGACCACCCCTACTTCTAAGTTGACCACCCTTCTTGCCCCAGCTGGAGACCTCCCCCTCCTGTTTCAGAAGTCCTTGGAAATACCTCACCTCTAAGATGGGGATGGAGGAGCCATGGCTCAGTGGTAGATCATCTGCTTTGCATGCAGAAGGTCTTAGGCTCAATCCCCAGCATATTCAGTAGAAAGGACCATGTATTAGGTCAAGTGAAACATCTCTGCCTGAAACATCGGAGAGCTGCTGCAAGTCTGAATAGACAATACTCATCTTGATGGACTGCTGTTCTGATTCAGTATAAGGTAGCTTCATGTGTTTATGGAGAATCTGAGCCATAAGTCACCAGTACTGGTAGGAATGGGATGTATTCAGACCCTATTTCCACCACTGACAAGACAGGAACTCACTAAAGCAGGGGAGGCCAAACTTGCTTAACGAAAGAGGCACACAGGATAAACATCAGATGTTTAAGAGCCACAAGACATGAGCAAATATTACACACACGTTCTCACTGGAAAATATGCAGATTTGCTTTTTATTAACATGAAATGAGACTGCCAAAAATAAAAAAGGAGTAAAAACAGATATTGATAATGATATTTATTTGTCCAATGATATTTTTTGCGAATGATATTTATTTGTCTAAGAGAGAGAGAAAGGTGAAAAGAAAGAATGAAAGAGATGGAAAGAGAGAGAGAGAGAAACAAAGAAGGCAAATAGATGGGGTAGGAAGGAAGGAAGGAAGGAAATAGATGAGGGAGGAATGAAGGGGGGAGAGAGAAAGAGAAATAGAGAGAGAGAAACAAGGAAAGAAAATAGATGGGAGAGAGAAGGGGAGGGAGAAAGGGAGGGAGAGAGAAAAAGAGAAAAAAGAAAGGAACAAAGAAAGCAAATAGATGGGGAGGAAGGGGGAGGAAGGACAGAAGGAAGAAAGAGAGAAAGAAAAAGGTGGAAAGAATGAAAGAGATGGAAAGAAAGAAGTAGAGAGAGAGAGAGAGAGAGAGAAACAAAGAAAGCAAATGGAGGGAGGGGAGGAAGGAAGGAAGAGAGAAAGACAAAGGAACAAAGGGAGAAAGAAAGAGAAAGAGGTGGAAAGAAAGCAAATAGATGAGGGAGGGAGGGAGAAAGAGAAAAAGAGAGAGAAAGAGAGAGAGGGAGAAGTGGAAAGAAAGCAACTTTAAATGTGTTTTCCAAGCCCCCCCCCGCTGCCACACTGGCTTGGAGAAGGGATTTAAAGAGTCAAGTGCCTTTTCCAAGCCAGTGGGTGGGGCCACGGGGTGGGGGCATGGAGAATGCCTTTATCTTTAAATGTGTTCTCTAAGCCCTCTTCTCTCGCTGCTGCACAGGCTTGGCTTGGAAAAGGGATTTAAAGAGACAAATGCCTTCTCCAAGCTGGCTGGTGTGTGTGTGTGCGGGGTGGTGGTTGAGAACTCATTTAAAGTTAAAGTTGCTTTCTTTCTCTGCTCCCCCCCCCCCCACCTCAAGCCTACCCACGGAGGGGAACACTGATTGGGGAAGGGAAGACCGATCAGAGAGGCATGCCTCCCCTTTGCTTCCCCAGCTGCCCTGCCAAGAGCTGCACAATTTGTGTGAAAGAGCCACATGTGGCTCCTGAGCCACAGTTTGGCTACCCATGCACTAAAGGAACAACTTATGTTACACAAGACATTGCTTTAGGAAGCAAAATTAGGAATGTCCCCTAGGAAAGAAATAATCAGGAGTGTCCACAGGGCCTTTTAGATCTGGCAGATAAGATACACAAATGGTTCTTCTCTTCCTTCTTTCCAAATAATTATAGGATTATTTGTTAGGAGATGTGTTTAGCATGGCAACATCAGCCTGTTAACTAAGAAGCATATACATGACCATGAATAATCAATTGTGGCAATATGTGGATAAAAATCAATGATGCAGCCATGCAGAAATATTAGGAAGTGATTGAGACAAGAAATGTTCATCAAATTACTTGTAAGTCTATTTAGTGAAATGACTGACTGTACAATGTGGACACTCTGAAACTGACTTCTTCAGGACATACTATTTATGGGTGGCTTCATGCCAGCCACATGACTATGGAAACGTCAATGGACAGTGCTGGCTTTTCGGCTAGGGAACGGAGATGAGCACGGCATCCCTAGAGTTGTATTCTACTGGCTTTTGAGCAAGGGAAACCTTTACCTTTATCTTGAGAATGGTATGGTTGGAAAGCATATGATACAGCAAGCTTGAAGAAGCTACACAGGTAAAGAGATTGTCTGTGCTTGGATGGGAGACCTGCTGGGAATCCTACATACGACACTCTGAATTTCATTATGGAAGAATGGAAGGATATGAATGTGATAAATGAGCAAGCCTTGGTCCTTTACTATGTCTCACAACATAGTTTCTGTAGGGCCCATGCTTGTCTGAACACCAGAATTTTAGTAATATAGGATAAGGTGCCTAATGGACCACTAAAAGCCAGTGGCAGTCTCTGAAACAACAAATAAACATCCAAAGACTGCCTGATTTAGCTAAATAACTGACTTCTGTAGAAGCCTGGATGTACAGCATGCAAACAGCATAGCATAAAAGGAAATGAACAGATGTATATCATATGCAACAAAACACTTGAGATGGGCAGACTGATTCACCAACTTAATATTTTAAGGTTCTCTGTAAGTTAAAAGCTTGGAAATTGGTATACGTGGATACATGAAGTTGCCTTATACTGAATCAGACCATTGGTCCATCAAGGTCAGTATTGTCTACTTAGACTGGCAGTGGCTCTCCAGAGTCTCAGCCAGAGCTCTTTCACATTACCTACTACCTGATCCTTTCAACTGGAGATGCCAGGGCTTGCGCCTGGGACCATCTGCATGCCAACCAAGTGCTCTACCACTGAGCCACATACTACTCCAAGACATCCTAGAAGTCTCCAAAAAGTCTCTTCCTCAAAATGGAGGCCACCACATATATTCCAACAGGCAATTGCAAAGCAGCTAGGCAACTACACAAATAATAGTTCAGATCAGTATCTTATACTAGTTCATGACACTGAAGTATTTGGGATTCATTGCCTGACTCAGGCAGCCTCGGGTGGACAGGGAGGATTCAGACTGGCAACCAAGGAAGACGGAATTCTTTCAAGCAACACTGAAGCCAGCAGACAAGAGGAGGTCATTACCACATAAGAGACAAACATTCTCACACATAACATGCCAAGTCACACACAGGGTGGAATTTGGGACTGTCGGTGTTTCGTTCTTTCTTCACACAGTTCAGTCATCAAGTTGCAGCCAGAAACAGGTATCTGTGCTTGCAAAATGTACACTGAATTTATGACCACAGGCATGAATGTTCTGTCAGTATGGACTATTGATTTAGCAAATAAAGTCAGATCCATGCAGAACATTTTCTGGTCAATCAGTAAAGTTAATTCTGCATATACAGCTCCCCAAAGCCCCATCTCTCCATGGATTCAGTCTTCTTTTAGCTAGACTAGGTGCTAAGCAAGACCAACGTCACCCAGCACTTAATCCAGGTATGGTGTTCCAGTAGCGTCATTACGGTTAATGCCTTGACCTGGATAGGCCAGGCTAGCCTGATCTCATCAGATGTCGGAAGCTAAGCAGGGTCAGCCTTGGCTAGTATTTGGATAAGCAACCTCCAATGAATATCAGGGCCGTGATGCAGAGGCAGGCAATGGCAAATCACCTCTGAAATGTCTCTTGCCTTAAAAACCCCCCAAGTCTAGCTCGCCACCTAGTGGTGCATAATCCTAAAAGAGATAGACTGTTTGGCTGCCAGACAATCTTAGGATATCCTGGCTATACTACACACACTGTCACACAGTAATTATTATTAATTAATTAGTAGGGGTCTGATGACTATATCAAGCAAAGTTTATAGGAAGTACAGAGGTGGTGCTCTAGTGTGAACCTGTGCACCGTGGCACCATTGGACAGTCTGAGGAGTGAATGAGACCATTGAGATTACTCACCAGAATTACCACTTCCAGATTTACAGTCTAGTAATTCTTCCTTCTTTCTCAGAGAAGTTTTCAGCAGTTCCCTCTCCACCCTTGCTTTAGACTCCAACACATTCGGGGCCATGAGATCTCCTGGCCTAATGATCCTGAGTGAAGGCCATTCTTAGAGGAGTTGCTACCAGAGGGGGCCTGCTCACAATAATACCCTTGCTCATCTACAATGCAGAATATGAGCATGGATGGAACCATAGCTTGGGTCCATTTAGGAAGCATGGTCTAGAAACCCCTCCTTAGCCATATCATCTGGAGGGGGTGTGGCTCAGTGGACGAGCCTACACTTTGTATGCAGAACATCCCAGGTTTAATCCCTGGCATCTCTAGTTTCAAAAGGACCAGGCAGTAGGTGATGTGAAAGACCTGTACCTGGAGAGCCTCTGCCAGTTTAAGTAGACAATACTGACCTTGGTGGACCAATGGTCTGATTCAATATAAGGCAGTTCCATGTGTGTTCATGTGTGTCCTTTTAGGACTTCTCCCAACACTTTTGGTTTGGCGATTAGGTGGCAAACCAACTGTGCAAACATTTCGGTGCCAGCATGACCTACATGTTTCATATAAGGGACAATAGGCAGCTGCACTGGCACAATTTTATGTCTTTGAACTGTACAACAGTCCAAGATAAACAGACCTGAGCAACTCTATGGTATGGCAATAGCCATAGTCATCACTGGCTAAAATGGAGCAGCTGCACTGTAGAGCAGAGAGGCTGCCATTGTGGTGATCTAGTGATCTGAGTACTGCCAAGAGAGTTGGAAGGTTCTAATTCTCTGTGTAAGGGAAGGGGGCAGGATTATATGACAAAGCACAAGCTTTACAGTGCCATCCTAAATAGAGTTACATGTCTCTAAGACCACTGACTTCTATCTAGGATTGCACTGCTAGATGCAGGAGGTCTTTGGTTCTAGCACCAGTTAAAGGCTCCTCCAAAAGGATCTTCAAACAAGGGTTAGACAGACTCATGGAGGAGAGGTCCATCAGTGGCTTCTTGTCATGGTGATTAAAGAGAGCCTTCATGGAGGAGAGGTCCATCACTTACTGCTAGCCATGGACACTAAAGAGAATCTCCATGTACAGAGACAGTGCTAGGAGGCAACAACAGTGGAAGGCCTTTGTGCCATTCCTGTTGGCCCTCCAAGGCAACTGGTGGGCCATTGTCTGAAACAGAATGTTGGATTAATGGACTACTAGGCTCTTCTTATGATCTCAAGCACCAGGGGTAGAGAAAAGCCCCTCTATGCCCTGGACAGCCTTTGCAAGTCAGAGTAGGGAGTAGTGAGCAAGATCTGACACAGCACAAGGCAGCGCCCTATGTTCATTTGAGATTCTTTCTCATCCTCTGCCAACAATAGGATCCAGCTGCATGTGGGTTACAGCCAACCCGTTCCCTTCAATTGGCAACTGTCCTCTGTTTTTACCGGTTCCCTACAGCTTAATATTCTGATACTCCAGGACAGTTGTCAGAAGTAAGTTTCCTCACGGAGTTCATGAGGTTGTGAGAAGTTTCCTTAAGGGGGGGAAAAAAACAGGGACAATGCAAGAGCACGCTCTGCAGCCGACAGCCCTCAGATGAGCGAATGCTTTTATTTGAGAATATTGTAAAGATCAGAGCCGGGAACCCAGGGCCATCAAAACACACCTCTTTGACCGTTCTTAACTCCCCTGTGGTACTGGGAGGAAGATTAGTTGCAAACAGCTTTCACATTTTCATGACCTGATGAGATTCCAGTTCAATCTCCAAGGAGTCTCATTAAAAATCAAACTGGCCTTGAAGGTTGCTAGGAACACATTTTGCTCTGATTTTAAAACTTCACCAATTTAATTTCAAGACAAATCTAATCAGCAGCTACATCCCCCCCTTCCCACACACAAATATTGCCCTAGGTTTTTGAGCTACAGTGTAAAAAAGACAAAAAAACACCCCTATATAAGCTCCATAAATACACAGAGAAAGGGGGGAAGTGGGAGGGGGGACCTTGAAAATGATTGTTTTGCTATTCCTTCTCTATGTTCCCGCTAACTAAAATTTCACAGCCTGCGCCTCAATCGCAACAATTCCCAAGGCAGCTCGGTGGAAGACGGACAATGTCGCAGCGCAACAATAACTGGGAAGGAAAAGAGAGATTGTTTTATCTGCAAGAATTATCAGGTTGTCAGCTGGGAGCCACACAAGCTGTAATGAGAAAGCTGCAACGCAAAGTGGCGTCTGTGCCCTCCGAAAATGTCCATTAAGTGAGGACTTCATTTGGTAATTGCTGTTGGAAGGGAAGAACTTTTTTAAGGGTTTGGTTTTCTTTATTGGTTTTAGAGAGCGGTTGATGTGCCGTGGAAAATTAAGAGTGAGAAATGGGTGGATGTGTCTCCCCCGCTTCCTTTATATATCCTGGCCCCTGTGCTTGCTGAAATTAGGAACACGCACACCAAGCAGATATTTAATGGAAGTCCCATCTGTGCCGAGATACTCAGCATGGATAAAAAGTGTAGAGGCAGGATGGGCAGATGAAGACTCATGGCTGGCCCGTGACTTAATCTTGGTGTCCAATAAAAAAGAGAAGACGGCGACACTGGATTTATACCCCACCCTTCACTACCCGATAAAGTGGCTTACAATCAATGTTCCCTCTAAGCTGAGTTAGTGTAAGCTAGCTCACAGTTTTTTAGCCTCCGGCTCACACATTTTTGTCTTAGCTCAGGAAGGATGGCTCCAGAGCAAACTAATTTATGCAGCAGCCGAATTGCTTGCTCACAACTTTAATGCCAGTAGCTCAAAAAGTAGAATTTTTGCTCACAAGACTCAACAGCTTAGAGGGAACATTGCTTACAATCTCCTTCCCCTTCCCCTCCCCACAACAGACACCCTGTGAGGTAGGTGGGGCTGAGAGACCTCTCTCGAGAACTGCCCTTGAGAGAACAGCTCTGAAAGAACTTGCAACTGTCCCAAAGTCACACCAGCAGCTGCATGTGGAGGAGTGGGGAATCAAACCTGGTTCTCCCAGATTAGAGTCCGTGCTCTTAACCACTACACCAAAGTTAATACTGTAAATGCTTACTGTCTGACATAAGCAGAAGAATGAGGTGGGAATAAACTTGCCAATTCTTAGAATGGGCAAATCTGGCAGGAGTGGAGGCGGAGCCTGCCCCAGGGCCACCTGCCTACAGGTGGAACGAGGAGGGTCAAAGGAGGAGCTAATTGGTGGAGCCCATGTGCCAAGGGGCAAAGCCAACAGAAAATACTAATTTATCAAAGAAGTGTCCATTCTGAGCCTGCTTTGGCGGGGAGGGCAGGATATAAATCCAATAAAATGACTAACTAACTAACTAACTAATTATTAGACAGAACTGTAAGCAAAAGTAGAGCTTCAGGTTGTTTCTAAAAGCATACTCAGAGGAGAAGCTAACAAAGCATCTTGGCATGCTTCCAATATGAAACTCAAATCAGGTATGGCTGTATAAAGCTCCATCATGAAAACTGGGGGGTTGAGAGTTTGAAATGTTTCCTGAAAAGCACCTGCACCGTGTATGTGTGTGTGTGTCTCTCTCTTCTCAGCACTTGTTTTTCCACTCTGCTGTACCTTCAGCACAATCCTTTCCCTTGGCTGCCACCTTTCCCCAACTGATCACAGGCAATCAGGGATCATGGTATCCATGCGATAACATGGCAAGATCACACATCGGGGGAGGAGCTACCTGAGGTGTTTCACTCTTCAAGCATGTAAGCTGCAAAGGAGTCTGCTCCTTGTGTGCCTCCATGAGTGAAGAGGAAGACAGCCTGCCCCCAGAACAGGGGCTAATGGAGAAATGGGATTAATGACAGGGCAATCCCGTCAAACAAACAACCAAACTCTATGCACTTACTGATCTGCTGAAGTAAAGGCAACAAGAGAGCTAAGAAGCCAGACGGCCAGCTGGGAGGAAAGATGTGGCTTCTGCCTTCTTCCTACCCTGGTGCCTTCCCTGTTCCATCACTGGCTGAAGTGTCCCATGCTTACTGGGACCATGTTGTTCCTTCTCCCCTGCCCCACAAGTATTGTTGATCACAGTGGAGAAACAGTGCCAAAGAAGTTGGCAAAGAGCAGGAGAGGAGGGCTGAAGCATCCAAGCCAGAAAAGCTTTCTGAGTCAGGTAGTGTCCTGATAGGGCAAGCAACCCTTCCCTCTCCCCCACACCCCTGCAACAGGAGGGATTGAATGATCATACCTATTGCAGAGTTGTTTTAGAGTTACTGGCTCCCAGTGGACCCTCTTTGGGAAGAGGCAAGGCCGGAGCATTAATCAGACACAGACTCAGAGGGCAGGTACTTTGGAGTTGCAGACCCTTTCAATTATTTAGTTAATTTATTTCTCACGGTGTGCAGTTTGGGAATTATTGCACAAATACCTTAGGGTTTCTCCCCCCACAAGATTATCGTTTTATTGATAACCTTGCATCTCCTGTCTGTCTCTGCAGCAGCATCTTGACTCTGTTTCTTAAGCTGAGCTAGGATCTGCGGGCTCCGGCAATCTCGGATAGAGCTCCTAACATTCATCAGAGTCTCTTCGTCCATGACTGAATGGAAAAGAGGAGGGAGGGAGGCATTTCTTCTTGGCTGGTTAGCCCACCGCTGCCGTCACGGCACAGCAGCAATGCTAGGTAAGCTGGCACAGAGAGGGCACTTTCCTTGGCAGCATAGAGGGTACTTTAGGCTGATAGACCACGGTGTGGTTGGGCATGTCGCCAGCAACATCAATACTCCAGTGTACACTGGATCTCAAGCCTTGGTGTTTATTCCTTCCGAGGGGTCCAATGTAGCAGTTCCTTCTCTCTCTCACCCACTACTGTTTATTAAATTGGGGGGGGGGGATTGTTTGAACTCCTTGGATTAGAGATTGATTCTCACCTGATAGTAAAGATAAAGGTTTCCTTTGCTCGAAAGCCAGTCAAATACGACTCTAGGGATGCGGTGCTCATCTCCGTTTCCAAGCCGAAGAGCCAGCATTGTCCAAGGACTTCTCTGTGGTCATGTGACTGGCGTGACTAGACGCCGAGGTACACAAAACGCTGTCACCTTTCCACCGAACTGGTACCTATTTATTTATTTGCAATTTCTTGCTTTCGAACTGCTAGGTCGGCAGGAACTGGGACCAGAGACGGGAGCTCACTCCGTCATGCAGTACTCAGGTCTCGAACTGCTGAACCACCAGTCTGCAGTTCAGTGTCTTAACCACTTGAGCCACTGCAGCCCCTTCTCACCTGATACACAGTTATTATTCAGTTGTTGTGGGAAAGCCAGATTATCTTTATCACGTACAGCTATTTTTTGGGGGTGGAGGAGTTACGAATTCTGGGCATTTAGACGACAACATTTTGTTTCTGGGAAAATGCAACCCCAGTGTCTCACCTCCTAAGTAGACCCAATTATAGCTTCATTTAAATGGATTACTGGACAGCTTGGCCTAGGATGATACCGGTGAGGAGTCAAGGGTGCACTCTGTATAGTCTTATTACAAGAAAAATGTATTTTGCACCCTTGGTCTAGAATGCACTGACAGATTAACAACATCCTATGTGTGAGATGGCTGTTGTTCATTGGCTACCTCAGGGAAGCAGAATATTTGTGCAATTGGTTTTTTCCCCACAAGGCATAGAGGGGCTCATTACTATTCCCAGCGGGGACAGAGATTGTGCCACACAGAAGTAATAAGGTGTGATACTTCCAACACCAGAGACATAATTAAGGACAACACTGGCATTCACTTGGCAATGTGACCGTTGATAAAAAACTGAATCAGGAGGGTATCTAACCCTCTAGTTTGCTGTTTGTATGAAGTACTGCCTGCACAGTTCAGTGTAACTATGGCCACATTATGCAACCCACCTGATAATGAGAAGTTTCTGTGATGTATTTGTGGTTGGCGCAAAGCACAGGGGAAATTTCATATGAACACAGCTGGACACCAAATGAACTGGTCTCCCAACAGCCATTACAGTGCTGTGAGATCTGTGAACTATATCTTAGCTCTTACAGGGTTGCTAGGAAGGAGTCAGCAGCTGGCAACTGGTGGGAGTCTAGTGGGGGTGGGTACATGGGGGGGGTACTACCAGCACTGTGATGTTATGTCTCTTCCAGGGAAAACCGAGGTGATTCCTAGAGAGGTGTGATGTCACCTTCACGTTTTTCCTGGTGTGAAAATGCATTTTCTTCCTGGGAGGTTTGCAAGGAGTGAAACCTCCGCTTTATATTTCAACAGCATTTTTTCCTCTGGGCACAGACCAGGCTGGGAAGGAGGAAGTCAGTCAGTGGCATTCCAGGCTCAACTCAGCTACCACTTAAGATATGCTAACAGGTCTAGCTAAAGACAATGGGATGATTAAGCTCTTCCCCTTTTTGAAGCAGGGAACAGAGCCTCAGAGGACTTTAGGCTAGAATGGCTACAGGAATAATCTCCAGGAAGAAGCCCTTGGAAATGCTTCTCTGACCTAGTGTGACCTGGTCAGTGAGTGGAGAAACAGATACGATGAAAACTTTTTGCAACAGGAAGGAGATCTCTTTTCATTGAATGCTGAGTCCATGAGTGGATACAGACCTCTCCACTGAAGGAGGCAGCCATTGATCATGTGCTGCCTCAGAGAGCTACAGAAAGTTTCAAGGTAATGGAAACTCTGTAGAGATTTGTAACTTCCTAAGTTTTACAGTCTGTCCCATTTTAATATATGATAGGACATGTATACAGAGAGGGACAGAGAACTGCGTTTTTACCTATTTCTTTTGTATTCTTCGCTCAACCTGGTGCTATGCTAAAAGTATGCTTTTACACATTTCCTTTTGAATAAATTAGTTATAATTTTTGATCCTGGCAGTGGGTCTCTGTACCACATAGATCTCCACCATCTCAGACATGCTATTTTGAGAGAGCATGCCAGGGGGAAGGCAAGCAGTCAGCAACAGGCTATTCCTCCAGGGGCATGGAAAACAGAAAACTGTCCCCATGGTGACCAGGCACAGGGCAGCAGGACACACAGAGGTAAGGCCTCAGAACTTGGAAGGGAAGCTGGAAGTCCTGACCCTCCCAGCGGGTAATTCCACATAAAGGTCAGATGGTGGTGTTGGGTTACTGGAGAGAGAGTAAAGCCTCTCCAGGGGTTGAGAAAACTTTGGAGGGCAGGGTGGAACAGGGCCTGCAGGCCAGAGCAGGCATGCTCCTCCATACCTGGAAATAACATAATGCCATAACACTGACAATTTTTAAATTTATTTTCTCCTTCTGGATGGCAGAGCAGCAGTAGGCACTAGGGGGTGCTGGTGGGTCTACTTCTATAGTAGGAGGCCCAGTACCTCTAGCTCTGTACCACATCCAGCGGTGCAGGAGGCTGATGCCTCTGACTCTGATTGGTCCATGGCCACTCAGCTGCACATCAGGAACTCTGAGAAGCCAAGGGGCAGAGGCCAGCTGCCACCCCTTTGGGTGAGCACTCAGAAGCCTGGCAGCTTTGTAGAGGCCTAGAGCCTGTGGAGAGGATGTCTCACGAGATAAACCAGTCTCTAGAGACTGGGGGGAAAGGGATGGCTCCCTCAGCCAGAGGCCAAGGAGGAGATGGTCAGTCTATCTCCTCTCCAGGTAGCGGCAACTCAGACAGATGAGAGAGGAAAGAGAGACAGCCAAAGGGAGGAGAAGATGAATATTACCCCTCCCCTTCCAGTCTGAAGCCATGACTGTGCAACATTGCCCCTGGGCGTGTCACCTCCTCACAGCCAAAAAGTAACCTACGCTTATGCAGCAAAAGAAATGGCACAGAGCGGAACAAAAATACAAACATCAGGTGGCAAGAAATAAGAGACAGCAAGTGGAGAAAAATGGAAAGAGGATCATTCAGGGAGCATCAGATTGAGAGAAAATGAAAACACACCAAAGAATCTTAGAGCCATAGAGCTGGAAGGGACCTCCTGGGTCATCATGAAAGAGGAGGAGAACACAGTTTCATTTGCCCTCTGTGCCAGCATACCTTAACTCTCATTGGCTATGTATCACTGATACGTCATCTCCTTTACTATATGATCCCTGATTGGCTGGGATTGCCCACAAGAGTATTCCCAAGATGAAGATGACCCATTTTTTAAAAAACCAGCAGTGTATTAGGAAAACAAAACTAGAAATCATTTGACTAAGCTCTCTTAATAAGAAGCAAAGTGCACAAGATGCTGTCATGGCCAGCAACGGACTTCAGTTCATAGGACTTTGTGCCTGAAAGCCAGCCATACATACATGTTCCCCCTAAGCAAAGAACTTTGCCACTTTCCCTCCAGGCTTTGCCTTAACTTTCTGCACCAGTTTCCCCACTGCCTCCATTTTTTCCCTGCTTGACATTTGACTGCATTGTCTTTAGGGTAGGAACTGTCATTCACTGCTCATAACGCACCCGGCTTATGATGTGCCCAGAACAATGGAGCCTTTAGGTGTTACTGTCATGCCAAAAAAAGAGAAGGGATATTAAATTATGTTTGACACAAGCCAATAATGTTAGCAGTGGCTTAGAGGAAACTGGCGTTACATGGCTCATAGAAGAAGATTTAAAACACTCTCAAAGGACTCAAGCCAGAGATGGCGAATTTGATCAACACGGAAAATCATAACAGGAGTCTTAGCCATTATGCATAGGGATGCCTCAAGTTTCTTGGCAAACCTGTTTACCTCATCTAATATTCACAATCAGACTGTGAGCAATCAGGAATATTATGTTTGGATTGTGTATCAAGCAATTCAGAGAGCTGCCAAACAAGTAAGCAACTGCCTATTGGTCTGCCGGGAGTGGAAGATCAACTGTGAGTTGGGGGTCTGATCCACCACTACTACGCAAAATAGCTACACGGTGAAGATGCCAAAGGGAGAGGAGAAAGAGCACGTTTCTCTCCTTTTCTCATCTGCTGTCGCAAACAAGGAAATTTTAATTTTTTTAATGCAATATTTTCAAAGGTGAATGCATCACACTCTCAAGCATACTATGGCTGTGGTCGCACACACTGAATAATCCACTTTTAATCCAGTTTCAGTGCCCTTTCCAACTGGATTTTACTGTATGAACTGGCAAAATCCAGTTGGAAAATGCATTGCAAGTGGGTTGAAAGTGGATCATTTCATGTGTGTGGCCGCAGCCTATGTGCTTGCACTAATGCCTTGTTTGCAATTTAGAACCAACAGCCTTTGGGGTATATTGGCAGCAATCCTTATCACATTAGTCCATTGGCCTGTAGCCTGTGTTAGCACATGCTCAAAACTCACTGCCAGATTCACTGAGAGTGATGGCAGGTGTAGTTTTCTTAGCCTTCTGGTTCAATTTGAGAGGCAGCAAATGATGCAATTGCCACAAACCCTGGCAGAAAGTCATGATGGGAAAGGTTGGGAATAGTAACTCACAGGAAATATAGGTCCCACTCAGGGTCTATCCTCTTTAAAGAGCTATCCACCAAGGTTTGGCATTCTCCTGCCCTTCAGAAAGGTAAGTTTCATGGTTTAGGGAGGGTATAACTGGCTGGTAGGGCTTAAGCGCATGGGAGGCACATATGTACACGTGTGAACATGTGCAATTTTGGCATGAACAGGAGCTTGTGCACATATTATCTATATAAAACTATTGTTTCTTTAAAAACAACAACAAATATATCCCACTTTTCTCTCTAAGGGACCCATCTAGTTAAAGATGGGTGAACACCTCCATGCTTCACCTGAAATCACTGGCGCTTTTGTGAGCATGCCTTTTGAACACTCAAAAATGCACCTTCGCTCCTGAAACCCTGAGAAACAGGGTTCCATCTTGCTTGCATATATTTCTAACAGGCCCTCAGAGCAGTGTGGGATATGCGTCATCTTTAAAAAAACAATGAACAAGAAATCTGACTGGCTGGCTGGGAAAGGATAATGTCATGTGAGGGCCAAGGAATTCAGGAAAGGATATGGAATATAAACTCAGACTGAGATCAAAAGGTATGGAAATGGAAATGTTATTTGGAAATGGGGGGGGATCCACACTATTTTCTAGCAATAATGTTCATGTTCCTGGTTCTTCTCAGCTGTCTGTCAGTTAGCAGAGGCAGGGCAACAATCGCTTCTGTAATCTTTGGGCCAAGTGCTGAGCTCACCCTGTCTAATACATTGTTCCCACATATTGTACACAAATCGTGCCATGTTGTTTTCATAGGAACACCTCATCGATACTTTTTAAAATTCCCATCACGAGTCAATAGAAAAAGGTATAATTTACCTGCCATTAGGATTCAGCAAGTGCAAGTTAGTTAGTGATCTGACCAGCGGCGAAAGACAAAGGGTGAAGACACATGCAGCATGTTAAGACCACCTTTACTGCCCTTCAAACACTAATATGTTTTTCTGGCATTGGATGAGTTCTGGAGGGGAAAATTGCTGATGCTTTTGTCTCCGAATGCAGGCATCACACATTTGGGACACCAATCTGCAAAAGATCATGTTTCATGTCCAGATCAACAAGATTTTTCGGGGTCTATGCTTTAGAGAGTCAGAGCTCCCTTTGTCAGATTCATTGGCCTTCTACAGCCAAAGAACTTGGCTACCCACCAGAAATCAATCCGCGAAAGGGGATCTGAAGGTTTGCCACACAGATCTGAACCACTGTTGCATTTTGCAGGGGTGCTGTGATTGGCAGCTGTCAACAGCACGTTGCATTTCTCGTGCAAAAGCGCAGGTCTCTTTCTCTCTCAACAGTACAATGCCAATCATCATGTGTGCCTATGGATCAAATGATAATATTCACAGATCTCGGACCTGTTTGTGACACTTATCTACAACATCAAACCTGTGATTTCCCCCCACCCCTCACATAAGCTGAAAAATCACTGATATTTACAGCCTCACTTCTTGATGGTGGATAAAGGGGGGAAGAACATCATGTCTCAGTCTGCCTCTGTCATTTTTCACAATGCCGGTAACCTATCCAGGTATTGAGTTCAATGAACTTTTCTTATCTTAAAAGCTTCGATGAAATCAGCGGCATCGTGAGGAGCTATTCCTGTTAATGCCGCACACAGGAGAAGCTTCAGCAACCCACTGTGTCCATTAAGGAGCTGAAAATCTGAGAGAAGAGAAATTTTTGAATAAGATATCAGACCTTTCAGAAATCTGTTTGTCTATTAGTCACACAGGCAAGAGTTCTGAACTATTGAATCTTCTCCAGCTTTGATGCTTCCACGAAGCCCCAGCTCAGCTTTCAAAGTCACTGGGAGTAGTTTGATCAGCCATGCAGAAAGGGCTTAAAATGTCATCCCTCGGCTCGGTTATTAGTTACCAATTGAAGAAGGTGTAACAACACACTCGCTATGCAATACTTATTGCCAACGTCTTTCCCAGCCCGGCATGGAGAATTTCTTCTTATGATATTAAATGTCTGCTCCTCTTGTGTTTCTCTGACATGAGAAAACAGCCTGATGAACTGTGGCAGATGAAGGGAGAGATTCTACGCTTAAAAATAGCAGAGCCGCGGCCCAGTCCTGTTGGCAGTGGAAAGTGCTGTCAAGTCACTGCTGACTTATGGTGACCCTGAGGGGTTTCCAAGGCAAGAGATGTTCAGAAGTGGTTTGCTGTTGCCTGCCTCCATGTCATGACCCTGGTATTCATAGAATCGTAGAGTTGGAAGGGAACTCCAGGGTCATCTAGTCCAACCCCCTGCACAATGCAGGAAATTCACAAATACCTCCCCCTCCACACCTGCAGTGACTGCTGTTCTACACCTAGAAAATGACAAAAAAAGCCTCCAGGATCCCTGGTCAAACTGGCCTGGAGAAAAATTGCTTCCTGACCCCAAAATGGTGATCAGCATTTCCCTGGGTGTGTAAGAAAGGGCCATGGGAACTAAGCACTGAGGCAACCCTTCCTGCCTTCCCTCTCATGATCTGCCTAAGTTCACACAATCTGCATTGCTGTCAGATGGCCATCTAGCCTGTTTGAATACCTTCAAAGGCACCATGTGAGGTAGGTGGGGCTGAGAGAGCTCCGGGAGAACTGACTGGCCCAAGGTCACCCAGCAGGTTTCATGCAGAGGAGCGGAAAATCAAACCCGGTTCTCCAGATTATAGTCCACCACTCTTAACCACTACACCATGCTGGCTCTCAGAAGAGAACAGGACCAGGGGGGTGTACAGTATCAGCATAAACCACTTTTCCCTGCTGGACAGCTCCTCTGTTTTATTTCCTAGCTCACCCGTTCTTGAGCAGGCAGGAACAGGGTGAATATCTAGCAAAGAGAAGACAGGGCAAAAACATGCCACACATAGGAAGCTACTGAGTTTAGCCACTGACTGAGCTTTGGGTCGCAAAGGCTCTCTGTTGTGGCTTTGGAGGGGTGAGCGTGGGACATCAAGGCGCTGTTGAAGACCAAAGGAAATGCCAGCAAGGCTTATGAAGGTAGTATTACAGCAAAAGTTTCAAGTAAGGAGGCTGGAGATTGAGACTGGAACCTTCTGCTTACAAGACAGATGTTCTTCTACTGAGTTGTTGTCCCCACACACTGCCTTTTGTGGGGTGAATGGAAAGCAATGCTGTTGTAGGCATTACCAAGGCATGGTAAACCCTCTTGTGCCACGTTGGCTGGTAAACTTCTTCTGGGACAGAAAGTTCTTGAGTCACATTAGCAGGCAGAGACGGTTGTCCCCTCTCTCCAATCAATTCAACGAGCGGCCCTTGCTACCAGTGGAAATTGCCAATGACTGTAAGAAATATTTTCACATCAGTGCTCATAAGCAACTTCTCCCAGACCAATACATTACTATTTGGGATCCTGTCAGAGCATAACCATTTTGGCTGAGGGCCAGAATGTCAGTGCTGCGGGGCCTCGGTCAGGAGACAGTGTTCTAATGAAAACTGCAATTCCATTGCTAAGGTTCCCTGATGCAATGGGCTGGTTGCCTTAGATTGTTTCAGACCATTGGTCCACCTTTCTCCATATTCTCTGGCTGACTGAGACTCTCCAGGGCAGAGAAAGGTCAAGACCTGCTACTTGACATCTTTTAATTAGGGCAGATGTGGCCAAACTGTGGCTTGGGAGCCACATGCAGCTCTTTCACACATATTGTGTGGCTCCTGGCAGGGCATGCCTCCCTGATTGGTCTTCCCTTCCCCAGCCAGTGTTCCCCTTCCTGGGTAGCCCTGAGGCACTGGGGAGCAGAGCAGAGAAAGGATAAGAGTGGGGTGTATAATGTACGGTTCTGGAACTATCTTGAGGCAGTGGGTATTGATTGGTTGTCTTTCTCATCTGACCCCCTGACCCTAACTGTAATGTGTCAGTAGTACTAGTAGCTACCTGAATTCTATGTGATTGAAAGCCTGTTTTGCTGCTTTGTGACTGCCAAAGATATAGGCCACATGAACCAAAGTTTTGTGCCACCTGATCCAAAGGATAGTAAGTCACTTTTGTTGTTTTTCTCATATGACTTTTAGAACCATGTTGGCTTGAATTTGACTTTTTTCTGTATTTTCCAAATAAATTCTACATATATATTTGATAAATTCAGGTTTGTGGCTTCTTGTCTGCACCTGCCCTGGGGGACCCACTGGGTGAGCTACCCGGTATTCCTACATAGGGATGCCAGGGATTGAGTCTAGAACCTTTGCCACACACAACATATACTCTTCCACCGAGCTATGGCTTCTCCCTCTGTTTGTTCCACAAAGACTGTAAAGACCATGTTCTTGGTACACTAGATTTTCCTATAATGGGAAAAAATCTCATCTATTTTACTGCTGGCCCAATCTCCAGTAGAAAAGAGTGGATCCCTTAACCAAGAAGAGAAGAAGAGAAGAGACTGGATTTATACTCCGCCCTCCACTCTCCAAGGGAGTTTCAGAGTGGCTTACAAACTCCTTTTCCCTTCCCCTCCCCACAACAGACACCCTGTAAGGTAGGTGGGGCTGAGAGAGCGCTTTCCCAAGCTGTCCTTGAGGGAACAGCTGGTACAGAGCTATGGCTTGCCCAAGGTCATCCAGCCAGGTGCAAGTGGAGGAGTGGGGAATCAAACCCGGTTCTCCCAGATTAGAGTCCGCGCACTTAACCACTACACCAAACTGGCTCTCCAACTATGCTAATCTGCACAGCAGGGGGACTATAAGAGACAGAAAACCGTCAGGAATATACCTAGAAAATGAAAACAATAAGGAACATTTGAAAGTAAGTTGGAGAAACAATGAAAAATCAGGCCAATTGGCAGCCATTTTTCCCAGTGGGAAGCAATGCTCCCTCTACGCTGTGGAGTCTTGTGAGCAAAACTTCTACTTCGTGAGCTACTGGCATTAAGGTTGTGAGCAAGCTATTCAGCTGCTGCATAAATTAGTTTGCTCTGGAGCCATCCTTCCTGAGCCAAGACAAAAATGTGTGCGCTGGAGGCTAAAAATTCTGTGAGCTAGCTCACACTAACTCAGCTTAGAGGGAACACTGATGGGAGGTCTATAGACTGAAAAACTGTAGAGTGCACAGAAGAGTGATAGCAAAACCCTAAATCAGGTGAGTTGTCTCATACCGAATTTGGGAAGGGGCAATATCGGGGAAGCCATGACCTGGATGGCCCAGGCTAGTCTGATCTCATCAGATCTCGGAAGCTGAGCAGGGTTGGCCTTGGCACTCTTTGGATGGGAGACTACCAGGGAAGTCCAGGATTGTTTTGCAAAGGCAGGCTATGGCAAACCACCTCTGTATGTCTCTTGCCTTGGAAACCTCATGAAGTGGCCATAAGTCAGATGTTCCTTGATGTTATTTTCCACCAATACAGGGGAAAGTCCGAGGGAAACACGGTGAGGACAATCTACCCCCAGCAAGGAGCAGCAGTAACAAAAGCCTTGTGGTTCCTTAGACCAGTGAGCAACCCTGACCATTAAATCTTTAAAAGAATCAGGAAGCATCACCTGAGTGGTTTTGGCCTATTGGGGTGGTGGGTGGTGGTGGTGGGTGGTTGTAGTAGTAGTAATAGCAGTAGGTGATTTTCCGGGCTGTATGGCTGTGGTCTTGGCATTGTAGTACCTGACGTTTCGCCAGCAGCTGTGACGGGCACCCTCAGAGGTGTAACACAGAAAGATGGAGTACTCTCTGTGTCAATGTTAGAAGAAAAATGGTAGGCAGGTAATTTATATCTACTCAGGAAGCTGCTGGCGAAACCTCAGGAACTACAATGCCAAGACCAGCTCAGAATATCTACAACAACTAATGAACTCTGTCCGTGAAAGCCTTCAACAACATATCATCATCATCATCATGCCCCACCCCTGCTATTGCAGGGCCCTGGTCAATGTACAACCAGAGATAAAATTAATGAAAACATTAGAACAATATTAAAAACAATCAGACGGCAAATAACCAATCCTCATTCCAACTCCCACTGCTGGCTAGTTTATGGATGGAAGGGGGGGGGGGGGGGCGGGGGACAGATGCATTTCTTTCATTGGCCAGATTTGAGTCCTGGAACACAATGAACTTTACCAGATGTCCCTCAAGTTGCTTGCTGAAGACCTGATGATGACTTGCATCCTTCTAGTGGGTCACACAAGTGAAAGGGGGAAGAAAGCAAAGAGCATGCAGGAATTAGTTAACAGTGTGAATGCTGTAGCAATTTGTTAAAATTTGTCCATGTGAGTCCTGCCCTTCCCCAACTGCTGCTGAAATCTGTGCCTCAGCACAGAAGAACTGACTGGAGCCGTTCCAGCTGAAATAAGAAAGAACAGCTTTTTGTCCTTATATAATGATCATTTTTCAAAGCACACATCTTGGAGATGGAAGCTTTCTCTGAAGCTCCCATTTTCTGCACCTCGTCTCCTTGATCCCCTTTCCAACCTCCCTGAACCTTTGCAAAGGGCTGGAACTGAAAGACCAGTTGCCTGTGCTGTGAGGACCAAGGGGGAAAAGATGCTGTCCTGCAGGGTTTTTATCATCTCAAACAAAAAGCAGCAAGGGTACTTCTACAGCCAAACATGTGTTTTTCCTCCTGGTATTGACTGGAGGACCAGGGATGCCACTTTTTACTTCACAGTCAGCAATTGAGCAGTACCCCAACCGTTTCCCTAGTTGGAATTCAAGATAGCTACATTTATGACTGAAGAGGGAGAGAAAAAAAAATATGCGTCTTAACAGCACCATGGCACAATCGTACAAGAACATGACACGCTGTACACGGAGGCAGGCAACCTGCTGGCCATTACTACACACCAGACATCACAACTGAATGGACTCGGTGTTTTTCCAAAGAACGGGTACAGCATTCAAAATACAAGAAAAATTAATAAATGAGTAAAAATATTACAAATTATTATTGGTGGTCTCCAATCCAAATACTAGCTTAAGCGATCTGACGAGGTCAGGCTAGCCAGGTCAGGTTAGAACTGATCCTACACAATGTTTAATTAGGACAGGCTAGCTTTACTTGAAGTTAAAGTAGTTTAAAGTTCATCATTACCTCTGTTCTCATGGCTGTTTTCCATTGTTCCTTGCCACATGGACAAGATGGAGTCCCTCAGTATTAGCCCATCACAGTTTCTGCCCATCTAAGGAGGTAGAAACTAAGAAAGAGAGAGCTTTTCCCCTGTGTCCAGGGTTTAAATAATTTCTGTCTTTCTCCCTCCCCCTTGGAACGACTTTGAGAGCCAGTTTGGTGTAGTGGTTAAGTGCGCGGACTCTAATCTGGGAGAACCGGGTTTGATTCCCCACTCTTCCACTTGCACCTGGCTGGATGACCTTGGGCAAGCCATAGCTCTGTACCAGCTGTTCTCTCAAGGACAGCTTGGGAAAGAGTTCTCTCACCCCCACTTACCTCACAGGGTGTCTGTTGTGGGGAGCGGAAGGGAAAAGGAGTTTGTAAGCCGCTCTGAGACTCCTTTGGGGAGTGGAAGGTGGGGTATAAATCCAATCTCTTCTCTACTTCTTCTTCTTCTTCTTTGCTGCCTTCTCCTGTTCCCAGTTAAAAGGTTTCTTTCTATCAATTCAGTCTTTCCAACTTCATAGCTCTAGGTATGACTTCCTACCAGGGTTCAGCATGGTAAACCATTGTCCTGCTTCTGTTAGAGCTATTAGCATAACCAAGAACTTGAGTGTTCTGTGCTGCTTTCTTCAACCCTTCCTTTCTGCTAGCTCTTTGCAGCTGGGCAGAGTACAAGTCACAATAACGGAAACAATGGGGCTGCATTTCCCCACTGGAACATCAGGGAACCAAAACAACCTTGCTTTGTGCTTGGAGGAAGCCCCTTTGTGTGTCTTCATTCCCTCTGAAGCATCAAAAAATTCAATATCCTAGCAATATGGACATTTTCCCCCTGACTTATTTCTGTGTTTCAAATCACTTGGGACTCAGGGAAATCAAATCCACTTCTTTAGGAAAACATATAAGGGGCTCGCATTTTTCAATTTTGACTCATTACCAGCAACATTTTCTGGTGCTGCTTCCACTGCTGTCGTGGCCGCTTCAGGCTCCGACTCGAGCAAGAGGCCACCCCTAACCTTTTTAGGCCTCCACAAAAGAGAAAAGGGGACACAGTAATCACAATAATTTTAAAAAGCTGTTTGCGGCTCTCCGCCTTATGCAACCCTATAAATTACACGGCACCCAGCTGCCGTCTCCGACTATGCCCGATATTGCCTGCAGTGATTATTTGGATCAAATGCAGTTTATCTGTTTCATATTTGTGTTGCTGTGCTCTCCGGTAACTTATAAATGTCATTGCGGTGTTTATTTGTTATAATGAAACTTAATGGCGTTTGAAACCAATGGCTACACTTGCGGGGCTGCAGGTTTGAAATAATCTCTTCATCTCAGGAGCAGGAAGCCTTAAGATAACATTAAATTTACCCTATAGGAATTGAAGATGTATGCGCAGAGATATTCATGCCTGTGTATTATTCATCAGAGGGATGACTAGCAATCAGCTCCAATGCCGAAGGCTATGGGCTGAAAGTGCTGTCTCCCACTAAAGGCAACCCCCCCCCCCCCAGGAATAGTTGACAAGCTAGGCACCTACACTGTATTCAATCTGTTTTTATTACACCTCCCGAGGAACTCTGGGGAAGCTATGTGTCAGATGGACGCTGGAGGGAAGATGATAGGTGCTGAGACTCAGTGAGGCTCCTCTGAGTAAGAGCATGGATATTCTAGGTAAAGGTTTCCCTTGCTCAAAAGCCAGTCAAATATGACTCTAAGGATGCGGTGTTCATCTCCGTTTCCAAGCCAAAGAGCCAGCACTGTCTGAAGACTTCTCTGTGGTCATGTGGCTGGCATGACTAGACACCGAGGTGCACGGAACGCTGTTACCTTCACACCGAAGTGGTACCTATTTATCTCCTTGCAATTTCTTGCTTTCTAACTGCTAGGTTGGTGGAGCTGGGACCAGAGACAGGAACTCACTCCCTCATGCAGCACTCAGGTCTCAAATTCTAGATCTGCTCAAACAACCCACTTTTTTCCGCTCACATCCTGCTTCGTGTTAACAAGACATGGGGGGCTGCCCCCCCCCCCGGTAGAAAAGGGCATGGGCACAAGCAGTGGTGAGGATAAGGATCTGAGTCACCTCCTGAATATCTTCGGCACATTTAATGCAGTTTAAGATTCAGCAGTTTAAGTCTTTTTTTTTTTTAATGCAAATTCTCCCACATTGCCAAGCTTTTTCTTGCTCTTCAGACAATTGCCCCGCCAAAGGACTCAAAATGCAAATCAGACGACAAAGTTCAAAACAAAATGTTCCCTGGGGAGCAATTCGTAGCAGAGCTGGATCCGGGTAGAATGGAGAGGAGCCTGGTGCCTTCTGCCCTCCCCTTGACAGTGCCATTGATGGTAGCTGGAAAATGGGGCTCTCAATCAGATGGGTTCCTCCTTGCGGCTTCTGTCTCTGCCTCTCTTGGCCGCATCGATGGCAGCAGGAAGTTGTGATGTTAGGAATGGGCTTTTCTGGTTGAGAGTTTGCTGCAGATCAAGTCTGTAATTTAAGGTTGGTAAGTGGGAAGAGCTTCAAATCATCTTGCACAGGCCAAAGTCCAGAATTGCATGCAGACACCATTGGAAATCGTGCTCTCATTGTGGGCACCATAGCAATCACTCACATTAAGATTATCTAGTCACAGCACCACGAAAATGCAGCTTCCAAAGATACGTGGGTTCAGCCCAGGTAAGCCAAAATTTTCTAGTGATGCAAGCAGATCGTTGGTTTCCAAGCAGCCTTAATAATTGCATTTTCAGACCTGTTGCTCAGGGATTTTATATAACCAAAAGACAATAGGTGGAGAGGGTTTTATCATGATTTTAAAAAATATATCCACCAATCACCTTATTCACTGATCAAGAAAACTGTGAACAAATTATTTGACAAACCTCATCTGGACAAAAAAATTGGAAACAATTTGGGTGCAATTCACTTGAAGACAAATGGGAGCCCAATTCAGTTTGTAGATACGCTGTGATTCTTATTCATTCGACACCAACTCTTTTTTGCAGACTGGGATTTCTTCCTCTGAAGGATGTGAGGCTTAAGATTTCTGCTTGGGAAGAACAGAGAGAGCCCAATAAAGTTTCATTTAGTTTCCAGGATGTATAGAGGGGAGTATGAGTGCTCACAAGCTGGTATCAAGGGCGACCAATGTGACCAAGAAATCTGAGCACTTATCAGTCACATTCTTCTCCCACTCTTCCTCCAAGGTGCTTAGGGCAAGGCACTTGGTTCTATCCTCCTCCATTTTATCTCCACAGCAGTTCTATGAAGTTGACTAGGCTAATGTCCCTATGAGGAAAGGTTTAACAGTATGGAGCTTTTCGGTTTGCCAGACAGGCGGATGGAAGATGGAACCTGAAATTCACAACATTATGACTATCATAAAGAGAATAGGCAAGATATATTTTCTTCTCCTAAGAAACTGATAAGGAAGACATCTCAGGGCAAAGGAAGTACTTCCTTCACACAGTTCACACTTATGGAATCCATACCACAAAATGTGAAAATGCCACCCGTTCAAACAGCTTTAAAGGGGGATTTGGCACATTTATGGAGGAGAGGTTTCTCGCCACAGTTAGGAAGCAAGATAGCTAGCTGAAACCTCAATGAATACTCCATGCTGGGGAAGGGGGACATAGCTCAGTGGCAGAGCATCCACTTTGCATGCAGAAGGTCCCAGGTTCAATCCTTGGCATTTCCAGTTAAAAGGATCAAACAGTAGGTGAGATTAAAGGCTTTCGCCTAAGGCTCAGGAAAGCTTCTGCCAGTCTGAAAAGACAATATGGGGCTTGATGAACCAATGGTCTGATTCAGTATAAGGCAGCTTCATGTGTCCATGTGGTTGCCCTCATCCACTGCTTGCAAGACTATGGCTGAGCTTTGCTGTTAACAGAATACTGGAGAAGATGAAGCGTTGGTCTGATCTAGCAGGGCTCTTCTTATAATCAAATGAGGGTGTGTGAGAGAGTAAAATATTTTAAGAGAAAGGTGGCAGCCAAATAATGGGTTTGAGTAATAGGTCCATTCTGCTAACTACTGGGTTTTTCTCTTGTGCAAAAGAAAAGTCTTCTGCTGTTGAAAGAGGCCTTTTTGTTGGATCTAATCCAATATCATCAAAGATGTGACTCATTCTCAGATCAGAAAAGGTCAAAAGGCCTAAACAAAAACAACTGGACATAGGACCAAGGCTTCCCCACATCATCTGAGGTCCATGGGGAGCCCAATGAGTTGGATCTTTCGACCAATTGCTATGGTAACTAACCAACTTCTGTTTGGACCCAATTCAGGGAACTGCTTCCCCCACAATCCAATTAACAGATGGTTGGTGCTGTGAAAGTGAAACTTCCAAAGCATCTCTTTTATACAGCCTTCACACTCAGTCTAGGAGACACTTCCCAGCCTTCCAACAGTTAACAACTGTTCTACTTTAGGGGAGGGGGTAGATCACCTGCTTTGCCTGCAGAAGGTTCCGGATTCCATCCGTAGCATCTCCAGTCAAAAAGTAGCAGATCACATGAAAGACATCTGCCTGAGACCCTGGAGAGACTCTGCCAGTCAGAGTAGACAATAACAGCATTGATAGACCAAGTGTCTAGTTCAGTGTAAGGTAGCTTCATATAGTCATGTGTTCACTTCACTTGTGGGTCCACCTCTGATGGTTCCTTCATGGTAAGAGGGCAACTGTAGTACTGCCTATGCAACTCAATAGCATTGGAAGACCTAGACCACTTTAAAGAATTCTCCACAAGGGAAACTGGTATACGAGGGACTCCTCCAGCATTTTTCAGAGTGTCTGATATCCCAAGAGGCTTGGGAAGAATCAGTTCTTCAGTGGCTTCTATGCCAGAAAGACAACATCAAACTGAACTTTTACACGGGTGTTTCCTTATCCTTCCACACAAGTGTGTAGTTCTTCCTGTTCCTTTGCACTTGGGCATGAGTTTAAACAACTGTTCCACCACAGATTCCATCATGTGATAAACTCATCCTTAACAATGGACAAAATGACACGTAACCAAATGACCATAAAGCGAAAGATGGAGTAGCATCCCCAGACTACAACCACACACACTAAGTAATCCACTTTCAATGCACTTTCCAACTGGATTTTGCCAGTTCACACAGTAAAATCCAGTTGGAAAGTGCACTGAAAGTGGATAGAAAGTGGATTATTTAGTGTGTGTGATCGCAGCCCCAGTGTAGCTTGATCATCTGCATGACTCTTCTGCTTTGTCTAAAAGAATTGTTACGCTTCCATTTCTAGGAGATATTTGCAGACAGCTTGTGGGGTTTTTTTTTTTTTGCAGACAATGGAGACAAAAAGAAAGCATTTTGGATGAGTGTGAGATAGGAACTGTGATTTGAGAGGGGAGAAAGTCACAGGTGATCAGTGTTGTTATAAATGACAACAACTAACAGTTGTTCAGCAGGGGAGATCTTTGCACACAGCGGTGTAAGTATGGCCTGCTGCTGTGCCGAAGATTCTCTGCTTCAGAGTTGTTTGGTTCCTGGCTGGAACCCCCTGCATGCCTTTGTCTCACAGTCCTTTAAACATTCCTGCACACATCCTAGGCTGAACTGAAGGTGAGAGCTTGGAACATTTATTTCCAGGCCATCCTAAATATTGCATTTGCTGTTTTCTTCCTAAAGTTTTGTTGTGTGTCCCTGCACCCACATGATAACAAAGCTAAAGGTTTATGCCACCACACAGTTTTTCATAAATATGGATGAGAATTATTAGTCATGCAGCATTTCACAATCTTCCCACTGCAATCTTTATAAAACCATATTGTTTTCCCCGCCCCAAAATCCTACTCCAGTAAGGAAACAAAATACACTTCACTGTGATATGTATCCATCTATATGTAGAATAACCACATACACCAATGATGATAAATGTTAACAGAAAGGCACCATAACCGAGGGTCTGTCTTGATGGGGCAACTCTCCCATATCATCAGCAGAAGGCCATTGTCTAGGCCAGGAGTGTGCTACAGAACCAAACTTGATTGAAGCTAAATGGACATACTTAGGAAAGTATGCCATCAGGCCTCACTTGGATTGTGATTGACCTGGAAGTGCCATATTGGCACTGGGTTCTGCTGAGCAGTAGTACATTGCACTGATTTTGCTAGGTTTGCAAACCCCCCTCCCCCTGCTTGGAGTGTGATTCTGTGCTAGATATCAGTCCTGTTGAGCTGGCATTGCCACAATAGCACTGGGTTCTGCTGGGCTTGCAAAAATGCCCCCTCTTCAGTTTTTACTGCAGAGATTCTCTGGGACTTTGATTCTGTTCTGCTTGGCTTCTTTGGTGCTGTTTTCCCCCTCCATTAGAAACAATGGACGGGGACACCTTTTTGGGGGGAGCTGTACCTCGAACCTCATAAATCAAATGTTCACCAAACTGAAGTTGCAATAGATGACAGCCAGCCAGAGATCCCCTGTGAGTTTGGTGACTCTAACACACTGAGAGGCCTTCTACTGCAGCCTGGACCTCACAAACCAAAGTGGTTCTTTTAGCTCTTAAAAATTCATGACGTTTCATAGCTCACAAACCAGACATGGCACGAACCACAAATCAAAAGCAAGCTTCATTTTCCTGGTTCATGCCCATCCCTATTCAGGAACGTTATAATCCCAAGATTCTAACACTAAAGAATGCACATGACCCATCACATTTAAAAAATAATCTCTGAACAGAAAAAAAAATTACAGAAAAGGCCAAGTTAGAAATATTTGTCAAGTTAGAAACATTTAGCCTGTGTGATGTAGTGGTTAAGAGCAGTGTTCCCTCTAAGGTGAGTTAGTGTGAGCTAGCTCACAGTTTTTTAGCCTCCAGCTCACACATTTTTGTCTTAGCTCAGGAAGGATGGCTCCAGAACAAACTAATTTATGCACTAGCCAAATCGCCTGCTCACAACTTTAATGCCAGAAGCCCACAAAGTAGAACTTTTGCTCATAAGACTCCACAGCCTTGTGGGAGCATTTAAGCGTGGTGGATTCTAATCTGGAGAACTGAGTTTGATTCCCCAGTCCTCCACATGAAGCCTGCTGGGTGGCCTTGGGCCAGTCACAGTTCTCTCCGAGCTGTTCTCTCAAGAGCAGTTCCTTCAGAGATCTCTCGGGCTCACCAACCTCACAAGATGTATGTTGTGGGGAGAGGAAGTGAATGTAATTGTAAGCCACTTTGAGACTCCTCAGGGTAAAGAAAAGTGTTGTATAAAAACCCATTCTTCTTTGATTTGGACAGAATTGCTTTCCACAGACCAGGAGCTATTGACATAGGTTGGCATTTGGACATACTTTCACCTGCAGTCTGCAGGTAGTGTAAGCAGCTCTGTACCATGTGATTGGGTTGAACACATTGATAAGATCTGAACATATAGATGAAATATGGCAGCTTTCCAGGGTCACATTTCAGCACTTTAGTGAATGATCACCAATACAAGAAGAGAATGTACTTGTGCATTCGTTTAAATGTTTGTTAACCAGGGTCTTTCTAGCATTTTCATACCTGGAAAACTATCTTCAAGATAAATGGAAAAACTTAAGTTGGAGGCCTGAGGATAGTTTTAGCCTTCTTGCCAGGATTGAGAGGAATTGCTGGAGGATTTATAGCATCATTTTAAGCTGGCTTAATGGTATAAACAGACCTGCAAAAGCGAGTTCTGGTCCAGTAGAGATCAAGTCAATGGAGTGACCTGCATTGCCTGTGAAATATTACCTGCTGGGAAACAGTTTGTCATAGCACCCAGAGACATGGAAATGGATGTGGAAAAGCTCATGGCCCTTAACAAAGAGGACAATTAAGACTCAACAGGTACTATTAAGGTATCCCTGGTACTAGCATTCACAGTTTTAGAGAGAAAACTTGGAAGGGGGGGGGGGGAGAATAATTGGTTATGCACTGGGCTGACCTTTGGCTTGATTTAAGTTTAAAAAAAAACAAAACTCTACCAAGCCAAAGCAAGGGGAGAAAAGTTCTAAGAAGCTAGTAATTTATACAGCCTCTCACTATTGTTTTTGACTGGAAGTTGTCTGTCACCCCCCCCCCCCCAGGTGACATTCTGAGCTAAAGAACTAAATGAGTTCATCCTGAATGTGCTGGAAAGTACCGTTAAGCAAGTCAATGTTCTTGCCTTTGATGGGGTGGGGAGTTGGCATCTGAATCCAAATGAATCTGTGAGCTTGCTGCAAAGATCAGATGGGATTCTTAGAGAACAGGTAGCCACAGAAAGTTGCGCCGGGGAAAATGAAAGAAGATACGGCGTAGAGGAAGCTTGCCCTTGGAAAGAGGTAGAGCTGCAGAAATGGGCTCATTAAATATAATGTGACAATTGGCCAAAGCTGGTTTTGTTAAAGTTAAGCCTTTATAAAAAGACAGCAGGCTCAACAGCTGTTCTAATAGCTCTAGTCTGCAATTTGCTGCCTTCTTGCCAAGCCAGCAAAGTCACTGTGCATTCCAATAACACCTTTGCCTAATGACCGACCGGGTTATATTGTTTTTACCGATTTGAAACCACCCCAAAGACCATGTGTAGTGGAAAAAACAGAATGAGAATCTTTTAAAAAAACAAATTGTAAAGATATAGCAGGGAGTGAGGGTAGCATGGCATCGCCTGATCTCAACCTGTCTCAGAAGCTAAGCAGGGGGTGGGAGACCACCAAGGAAGGCTTTGCAGACAAAGGCCACGGCACATCACATCTGCTTCTCACTTGCCTCGAAAGCCCCTTGCTGAGGTCTCCATAAGTCTCTTCCAACTTGATGCCACTTACATATGTATGCAAAGATGTTGCTGCCACCACACACAGCCCCTCGTGGTGAGGACAGCCTTGAAACACGTTGGAGTAGTTGCAGTCCCTTCCACTGGATCAGGGGTCCAGGGCTTTTTTTTCCGGGAGAACACACCAGAACAGAGTTCCGGAGCCTCTTTGACAAACTTCTTTTTAAAATATTTAAAAGTTCATGAGTTTTCAGTATACAGAGTGAAAACTTCATTTCCCTCTTGAGAGTTCTGGCACCTCTTCCCCCCCCCCAAAAAAAAGAGAGCCCTGGGGGTCCCCAACGTAGTGCCTGTGGCCACCATGGTGCATGCTGCACCAGCACCTTTCCTGCTGCCCACCACGTGTTTTTTACAGAGTTGGGGGGGCCAGGTGGGGCTCCTACCCAGAGGGGGTTCTGACTGGCCAGTAGAGATATGAAGAAGAAGAAGAAGAGATTGGATTTATACCCTGCCCTTCACTCCCCAAGGGAGTCTCAGAGCGGCTTACAAACTCCTTTCCCTTCCCCTCCCCTCCCCTCCCCACAACAGACACCCTGTGAGGTAGGTGGGGCAGAGAGAGCTCTTTCCCAAGCTATCCTTGGGAAGCTTGCCCAAGGCCCTTGGGAAGCTTGTCCAAGGTCATCCAGCCAGGTGCAAGTGGAGGAGTGGGGAATCAAACCCGGTTCTCCCAGATTAGAGTCTGCGCACTTAACCACTACACCAAACAGGATCTCTACACCAAACAGGCTCTCTGGGCAGATTAAAATAGCCTTGCTTCAGCGGCAGCTGCCTCCACGGTGTTGGCTTTATTCTCTCTCACTCCTCTTTCCCAGGGTATTTTTTTTTTTAAAAACTTACTCCTCTTGTCCCCTGCACTTGGACATCTTCTGTGTTTGTGTGTGGCTGTGCCTCTTGTGCTGGCCATTTTACGGTTGGCTGCATCTCCTACAGTGGCCATTTTGTGGACGCGCCCACCAATGCTCCCTCTAAGCTGTGGAGTCTTGTGAACAAAAATTCTACTTTGTGAGTGACTGGCATGAAAGCTATAAGCAAGCAATTTGGCTGCTGCATGAATTAGTTTGCTCTGGACCCATCCTTCCTGAGCGAAGATAAAAATGTGCGAGCTAGAGGCTAAAAAACTGTGAGCCAGCTCACAATAACTCAACTTAGAGGGAACACTTGTGCCCACCAACCTGTGTCAGAATTCCAAAGTCACCCACATGCTAGAAGAGGTTGGGGGTCCCTGCACTAGATGGTAGTAACACAGAGATCTTCCCCTTACTCGAATCATGCGTTACTTGCCAGGAGGGCATCTGAATGCATAATCTCTAATTGGTTTTCACCCAAGGAATAGTCCAGTTAAAAGTAACATCGGTCCTTCCGGTTAGATATCTCCTTTTCCAGTGAGGTTTCCAGCCAGCCTGGTGGAGAAGATTCCTCCCTGCCCGACACCAGACAAAACAAAAGATTATTTGTTTTCCACTTGGGTTCCACTTGTATTGGCATCTCATTTGAGTAACATACATGTCAAGTAACACAGAGAGAGAGATTCACCAACAGAGCGCCCTGCTAATAAAGATGCTTTCCAAACAAATTCTTGGGTGCTCACTGCAGCCTCTCCCGGCTTCCATCAGAATTCCCTTTGGTGGGCAAAGAACAAAAGGCTCTCTTCAGTTTGTACAGGAGCTGCCTTCCCTAATCACTTGCAATCGCATCTCCTCTGCAAGATGAAAGTGACAATGCTGGGAGTAACGTAAGCTCTCCCGTCACACAACTGCCAAGCCGGCAGAGCAGACAGAAGCTTCATTTCCTGTGACAGCAGCGGGGTGAAGACAAAGCCTGAGTGGCATTCTGACGCCCTGCTAGAGAGATCGACTAACAGGAGACAGGATATAGCAACCTAGCAGTTTGGAAATCTAGCACAGATGTCCATTGTATGGAATGGGGATTCCATATGCAATAAAAATAATGGGGGGTGAGTGCCTCTGCAAATATATATACATATATATATACACACACACACACACAGAAGTTCTGCCACTTTTGGACTTCCAGTTGATTTTAAAGTTTCACGAAATGAGGTTGTGCAGAAGGACTACCACAGGAGGTGGCGGCGGCTACAAGCATGGGCAGCTTCAAGAGGGAACTGGAAAAAACATATGGAGCAGAGGTCCATCAGTGGCTATGAGCCACAAGGTATAGACAGGAACTCTCCGTCTGGGGCAAGTGATGATCTGTATTCTTGGTGCTTGGAGGGGGCAACAGTGGGAGGGCTTCTAGTGTCCTGGCCCCACTGGTGGACCTCCTGAAGGCACTTGGTGTTTTTGGCTACTGAGTGACAGTTGGACTGGATGGGCCATTGGCCTGATCCAACACTGGCTTCTATTATGTTCTCATGGACTAGGATTTGTATTGGAGTACCCCAGCACCCAAACTGAAATATGAGCAAATTGTTTTCACCATCTTGCTGATCCAAAAAAAGGATCTTTGGAAAGGTCCATTTGCACCATTTACTTTCAAAATACTGTTTCTACCTGTTCCTCCTCAGTTGCTGTTTTGGACCTGAAAATTGAAATTTGAGAATATTCAAGAATATTCGGCTCATCCCTACTTCTTGTGTATGCCCATCACTTGGTAGCCCTGACCAGGCTGGACCAGGCTGGCTCAGTCTTGTCAGATCACAGAAGCTAAACAGGGTCAGCCCTGGTTAGTACTTGGATGGGACTCCACCAAGGCAGTCCAAGGTTGCTACACAGAGGCAGGCAATGGCAAACCACCTCTATTCATCTCTTGCCTTGAAAACCTTACAGGGTCACCATAAATCAGCTGTGACTTGATGGCACTTTCCACCACCATAAATTGGCAGTCTCAAAGGTCAGGACTGTTGTCTTTGCAGAGGTGGTCTCTTGGGCTTTGCCATGGACGTTAGGAGACAGGCCTTCAAAAAAAAAAAGCAGCACCAGACTTCTCCTCAAGACACTATGAAGCCTCCATCCAAATGAGCAACCTTCCATTGACAAATCGTTCATCCTCCTAAATATTCTCTCAATAGCTCTTTTCCTTTGTAATGCTTTTGTGCAGCTCAGCAGCCTTCCTTCTGCATTCGTTTGGCGTATAGTAAACTCTGGACCCACAAAGCTTCTTTCCTCTCCTTCTTTCAAGTTTTTATTAGAAAGGGGGGGGGAGATACCAAATTAACAGGGAAAACAAATGGAATGCAGCGGCTCTTTCTCCATTGACAACAGTCACCCCATTAGATCCCTTTAAGCAGGACAAATAAGCCACTCAGCTGCACAAGTGGGCCTTTACATTTATTCTAAATTAGAAACAAAATAATTGCTGCCTCGCCTTCAATGGACGCACCAGTTAATTGCGCTAATATCTCACTGACTCCAGCAGAGGAGGGGGTTGCGTGCAAATGTATGCAAATTCGAGTGTGTGTTGCCTTCCTACCAGTCATTCCATTTCGACCAAGGCGCATTATGCAAGCCCAGCTTGAACTCCCCCCCTTTTCCGCTTGCATGCTCGGTGGCGCAGGGCTGTCGTTCTAGATCAATTATTAATATGCACGAGTTATAATTATTTTGAAAGTTGGTACAAGATAATTATAAACCATAAAACAGCTTTCATTTGCATGCGTAAGTGCCTGCCTCTATCCCCTCCCCCCATCCAAACTGGGTTCTTTTTATATGAACTAGGATCCGGGTTGGGTTCAACACTGCAGGATTACTAAGTAGCCTCCTACTGAATTACGTCATAGCCCAGGACTGTCAACTCTGACTGGCAGCCATCCCCCAAGGCCTCACAAGCTAATGGCCATAATAAAGTAATTGCCAGTGGTATGGACTGGTAGCACAGCTGCTCTCCTGGGCAACCTTACAGCTGTATAGGAAAGCCAGGTGCATCCTGGGAAGTGAAAATGGCCCTGGAACAAGCCTGGCTCTGGGTTGGGAAATACTTGAAGATTTTGGGAGTGGAGACTCAGGAAGGTTTGGGGAAGGTAGAGCTCTCAGCAGGGTATAATGCCATGGAGACCACCCTCCAAAGCAGCCATTTTCTCCAGGGAAACAGATCTCTGATGTCTGGAGACCAGTTGTGATACCAGGGGATCTTCAGGCCCCACCTGGGAGTTGGCAACCCTGGCACTGGCCACTCACCTCAGGGGTGCCGATAATGGTCATTAGCTCAGACATTGTTTTCTCCCACAACTTGATGGGAGGAGGCAATTAGTGAACTGACACCAGCTGCCATTTCTAATGAAGGGTCTCAAGCCTTATGGTCTTTGAGACACTGGCAGAGTAGTTGAGGCTTGGTGCTGGCTATCCCTGGCCTTCTAGGACAACATCCCACCAGGACATTCCCTTGCGTGTTAAATGGCCAGTCTGCCCCTGAAAACAGCTCTAGCCAGTGGAAGGGACTGCAACTACTCTAGCTTTTCCTTGGCTATGGACACCTGTGCCTATAGCAGGGGTGGCCAAACTTGCTTAACATCAGATGTCTGAGCCACAAGACATGAATATAACCCACATGTTTTTACTGAATATATGCAAACTTGCTTTTAATTAACATTAAATGAGACTGCCAAAAATAAAAACAAAAGGGGTAAAAACAGATATCGATAATGATATTTAACTTTAGATGGGGAGGGAGGGAAGAAAGAGTGAGAAAGAAAGAAACATGGAAAGAAAGAAAGTGGAAAGAAAGCAAATAGATGGGGGAAGGGAAGGAGGGAGAAATGGTAAGAAAGCAACTTTAACTTTAAATGCATCTTCCAAGACCCCCACGCCGGCTGGCTTGGCTTGGAGAAGGCATTTAAAGAGACAAATGCCTTCTCCAAGCTGGCCAGTGGGGGGGGGGGCTGTCTTTAAGAATGCATTTAAAGTTAAAGTTGCTTTCTTTCTCTGTTCCCCCCCCCCATCTCAAGCCTAGGCAGGGAGGGGAACACTGGCTCAGGAAGGGAAGAATGATCAGGAAGGCATGCCTCCCTTTTGCTTCCCCAGCCACCCTGCCGGGAGCCACACAATATTTTTGAAAAAGCCAATGTGGCTCCCGAGCCGCAGTTTGGCCACAACTGGCCTATAGCATTGCCTCCCTCTGCAACACGAAAAAACAAACATCCTGCTACAAGAAGGTAATGTGACATTCTGTTTCTTCTCTCTGGGACATTTTCAAGTCATTGGGACAATTGTACTGTAAATTTAACGTCCTTTTAGCACCAGCTCAAAACATTTCTTTTTAAAATAGAGTTTCCATCCTTACTACCTTTGATGGAAGAGACACACATACAGACACATTGGATATTTCTTTCCAAAACTATTTAGAGAGCATGTGCAGTTACCATGAGAGATTATCCACGGTCCACTGTGTAAACTTCTGGCAACTCCACATCACATGAGAAAGCAACACCTGGCTTTAAGGAAAAGCTTAATTTATATTTATTTCTAGATGTGTGTTGTCTTACAATAGTAATATTTAGGGGTCATTTCGAGCAGGAGCTCGGGGAGTTGGTGCCAGCCCCCCCCCCCCCCATGGGGGAATGCCTGCTTGTGTCATGGCTGCAGCAAAATGACCCCGTCCCCTGGAAAGGTCCTTGTTCCTCCGACCAGCCTTCTGAAGGCTTCAGCCACCACTGAAGTTATCCTCTCAGAATAGTGGTATTTCTGAGGCTTGGATTAGTAGCTGTCCCCTCTCTGCCAGCTCTCTCTCTTTCTCTCCCTCCCTCTTCCCTTCTGACATACTTCTGGTGATGTGAGGTGGTTTAGCATATGCAAATAAGTTATGCTAATGAGTTCCTGCACCTCTTTTTCTACGAAATGACCCCTGGAAATATTGACCACCGAGGAAGGCCCTAAGGGGCTGAAACGCATATCGTCTACTAGTCATAAGATATACCTATCAATTGTACATGTAAAACTATCCCACTCTGTCTGATATTTGGACCATTTCTTTTAACCTATTTTATCTTTTCTTAATGTGTACACCATAATAAATATTTGAATTTTTATAATAACTTATTTTGTTAGCTAGACCCTCTTTGATCATAGGGGCCTGGAGATTTCCTGGAATTAGAACTGCTTTCCAGCTGAGACGGCTCAGTTCCCCTGGGGAAAACAGCTCCTTTGCAGGGTGGAGTCTGTGGCATTATACCCTAGCTGAGGTTCCTCCTCTCCCCAGACTCCACCCTTACCAGACTCCACCACCCAAATGTCCAGGAATTTCTCCACCTGGAGCTGGCAACCCTATTTTTTAAACCAGGTTCTTAACAGAGGAGTTCCATCTTTTAAAGCTCTTGTCCTGGTCAGCTTCTTGCCTGATGGTGGTCTCATTTTAGGCTGCAGAATGTTCTTTGCTGCTGTTTTTATGCCCCTAGGTGTTTATTATTGGGTTTTTTCCCATCAATAATGGGAAATGGTTGCTTTTATGGTTTTATCGTATTGTTTTTACTTTGTGAGTTGCCTTGGCTAGGCTTCTGGAGAGATGGTGCAGAAATTTTCTGAGCAAATATTGTTTTAGAGACCTTTGTTCTGAAAAGGAAATCAGGTGTCAGTTTTAATATCAGTGCCCTTTGCAAACGTCATTACTTTGGGGTCTGATACAGGTAAGCACAATTTCATCTCAAGCGCCATGAAACAGTAAAAAAAACAACAACTCTAGCCTTTGAGCCGAATAGTCATGGAATTTGGTAACTTGCCTAATGTAAATTAATGCTTTATTCTTGTGACAGTGCTTAGTTCTTGTGGCCCTTTCCTACATGCCCAGGAAAATGCTGATTGCCACAATGGGGTCAGGAAGCAATTTTTCTCCAGGCCAGTGTGGCTGGAGATCCTGGAGGTTTTTTGTCATCTTCTGACAGTGGTCACTCTGTGTGTGTGTGGGTGGGGGGAAGTATTTGTGAATTTCCTGCATTGTGCAGGGGGTTGGACTAGATGACTCGGGAGGTCCCTTCCAAGTCTATGATTCTATGAAATGAACATGAAGGAGAGTAATCAGGGTTGTGCCCAATTTGGTGTAGTGGTTAAGTGTGCAGACTCTAATCTGGGAGAACCGGGTTTGATTCCCCACTCCTCCACTTGCACCTGCTGGATGACCTTGGGCAAGCCATAGCTCTGTACCAGCTGTTCTCTCAAGGACAGCTTGGGAAAGCGCTCTCTCAGCCCCACCTACCTCACAGGGGGTCAGTTGTGGGGAGGGGAAGGGAAAGGAGTTTGTAAGCCGCTCTGAGACTCCAAGTGAGGGAAGGGCAGGGTATAAATCCAATTTCTTCTTCTTCTTCAATGTTCCCTCTAATTCCCCCCCCCCCCCCACTGAGTGGAGCAGTTCACATCTTGAGCAGACTATAACTGCTGCAATTTTAAAATGGGCAGTGGGCAGTGCAAGACCCTGCCGGCTCCAGATTGCTGCTGAGCGGGGTTTCCTGTGTTAATGAGCCGCCGATCACATGCACAGTTTAGAGGAAATACTGGTCGATCTCATTAGTTCTCTTCCTTCCTCCATGTTCAAGGGCACCCACTGAGTGGCACCTGTATGTGCACACCAAAACATGCATATAAGCTCCTGTATGCATGCTTAGGAAATGGAGATCTTGGATCACAAATAAACAGTGCAAATGGGAATCAGGGCAAAGGTCTGGATCATATGTGGGAATCAGGGGAGGGGTCCGTGGCTCTGATCTAGATTATCCCCCACCCACCCATTCATTTCTACTCAAACAAAAGTCTGAGTGGGGGTTATATATGTTTCATCCTTCATTTGCCCTTGCAAAACTCAGAGATGCCGTAAATAGAAAGATGCACTTCTGCTGTGATGCGCCTTCAGACCATTCTCTGTTTTTCTTCCTTTATATGTTACAATGATGAAGTCTATCTGCACTGATTCTTTAATTTCATGAACACATTGAACTGCACATCCATTGAAGCAGACATTACAGGGCGTGCATGGTGAATCATTAATAACACCCTCGTGCCCCTGGTATTTTGGCACTTACATGCTAACACACTGAAGAAGTCCATGCACAAATTTTGTGAACATACCGAGGAAGGATTTGTTCATGAAGACATTATCATGTACTGGCATGAAATGTGAACTAAGCTGCCTGATCCCGAGTAGGTGGCAGTCACTGTGTATCTCAGAATGGTTCACATTGGGAATGTCAATGACAGAATGCAATCTAGTGATGCCTTTCCTACCCAGATTGTCTTGCTGGTGGCTGAAATGCATACAGTGGGAAAGTGGTGTTTCCATCAGCGCAGGCATTTTGCACAACTTTTTTGCGTACTAACCTGACGGCCAGTTCACAAAGAAAGAAGCCTCAGGCTCATGCATATAAACTGAAACAGGGCCTATAGTAGAACACACACACCCGTCCCAAATTCCATCCCCTCCTTTTTCATAATGAACAGCAATCTGGACCTCTTTGGTAGGCATTCACTTATGCCCCCACCCCTTTAAGAGCCAGTTTGGTATAGTGGTTAAGAGCAGTAGTTTGATTCCCGACTTCTCCATATGAAGCCAGTTGGGTGACCTTGGGTCAGTTACAAGTTCTTTCAGGGCTGTTCTCTCAAGAGCTGTTCTCCTCAGAGCTCTCTCAGCCTCACCTACCTCACAGGGTGTCTGTTGTGGGGAGAGGAAGGGAAGGAGATTGTAAGCTACTCTGAGACTATGAGGGAAGGGTATAAAAACTAACTCTTCCTCAAAAATTACATACGAGGAAGGGTTGTGTAGTTGCTAGAGTGCTAGGCTAAGATATGGGAGACACAGGTTCTATTCCTAGTTCTGCCATGGAAAAGTTGCTGCTGGGTGACCTTGGGCCAGTCACACACTCTCAGCCTCATCTACCTCACGGGGTTGTTGTGAGGATAAAACTGAGAGAAGAAGGTGAGCTGCTTTGTCCCAACTGGGGAGAAGGTGGGTATAAATGAATAAATAAATATGAACATCTGAGGCTTTGCTGCTGTGGCCTTAGCACATTTAGACCAGGTGAAGACTAGCTCTGAATATGCCGAAGAACGTGGAGACATTATGGCACTGCCAACCTCCAGGTGGGGCCTGGAGTTCTCCTGGAATTACAACTGAGCTCCAGATGACTGAGATCAGTTCCCCTGGAGGAAACGGCAGCTTTGGAGGGGGGACTCTACAGCATCACATTCTCACCAAGCACCTCCCCCTCATCAAACTCCACATTCCCCAGGTACCACCAGGAATTTCAAAGCTGGAGTTGGCAACCCTAGGTGACAAAAGAGGTACCCTGTACCTGGGACTATCAACGAAGGGGCTGAGAATGCAAAATCCCAGAGTCTGGCTGTTTTGAGGGCTGGGGAAGCTGGGCATGGCTCCACAGGGGCATGGGCATGGGCACAGGGGCATGGGCACAGTGGCATGGCTCCACAGGGCATGGCTCAATCAATGTACTGAAGGGATGGAGGGGGGAGCTGTGATCCTGGGCCAACATACATCGCAGGGCTGTTGTGTTACTAAGATGGGGAGACCATGTGCACTGCCCTGAGCTCCTTGCAGTGAATTTGGGGGGGGGGTGGCAATGTAATCGCAATGGCTGTGGGGTCTTGTGAGCAAAAATTCTACTTTGTGAGCTCCTGGCATTAAAGTTGTGAGCGAGCAATTTGGCTGCTGCATAAATTAGTTTGCTCTGGAGCCATCCCTTCCTGAGCCAAGGCAAAAATGTGTGAGCTGGAGGCTAAAAAAACTGTGAGCTAGCTCACACTAACTCAGCTTAGAGGTGGTAGAAAGTCTCATCAAGTTGCAGCCAACTCCATAGGGTTTTCAAGGCCAGAGCTGAAGAGAGGTAGTTTGGCATTGCCTGCCTCTGTGTAGTAGCCATGGACTTCCATGGTCTCCCCTCCAAGTACCAACCAGGGCTAGCCCTGCTTAGTGTCCAAGATCTGACAAGATCAGGGCTAGCTTGGACCATCCAAGTAACCAAGTATTGACTTATTTGTGCTAATATGGTTTGTTTTCAGATGATGCTTGGAAGGGTAAGAAGAAATCTTTGTCTGAGGATGTACAGTGGCTGTTGGCATCTGGACCTGCATTTTGTCTGCACTGAAAATGGACCTTTGATCTGAACCATTGGAGTAATTTTGTGATGGGGGGGGAGATGAAAGTTCCTATACATGGAAGGCATGAGCAATGTAAGGAAAAGAAAAAAAAAGTAACTGGGAAGGGAATCATGAACTGCTGATATTCCAGCTTGCTTTTTAAATTTGGAGAGTATATCTTGCATACCTCCTATCATCTGCTGGCTTGCTGAACAGGTGGTGAAGGAGCAGGCTGGTACCTCCTTGTGCTTAAATAGCTCTTGTTAGTCATTTTACAAATCACTGCCAAAAACCCACCATAACTGCTATGGTGCCGCCTGCTAGTCAATGCAGATCTGACGCAGGAAAGAGCGTGAGCAAAGTGAGGCTGGAACAGCATCTGGTGCTGGGACATGGACTGCTATAAATCCTACACCTGAAAATGATGAGACCTGGGCCCATAAGCTGAGCCTATAAGCAGATGGTGGTGGGATTCCTGAATTTGTAGGTCCATGTTCTTGTTGTTTTAAAAATTTGATTTTACTTCTTGCTGGCTTGAACTGAACCCTTATGTTTTCCCTCTCACCCCATTTTCTGCTCCCGTGTGCCAATTTCCCTCTTAGCTTTACACTATTTTGATAGTATTTTTTGCTTCAAGTGCCTGTAAATGCTGTCTGAATGGCATATAAAGAATAAATGTCATCGAAAGGGTGTTTAAAATAGTATTAAAGAAACAACCCAGGAACATCCGGCAGGCAGAAACTGTGGGAAATGAAAAGGCTCAGAACAAAAACTAAAAGAAATTAAAAAAGGGATATTTACAACTCTTTGCTAATGGGACATTTGGGCCGAATTGGAGGTGAGCACAAAGTAGTGGGAAGAGCCCATTCGTTGATGAGTTTTTTCAGTGGCTTCAACGTCAAGTGGCTGCATAAAAAGATTCACCCACATACAACTAACCATATATTAGGATAGGCTTGTGTTAAGCAGTGGCCAAAAAATCTCAAATAACCAGAGGCAGGAATCCTACAGGCTCTTCCCAGTCACTTTGGCCACCAGTCGGATATCTCAGTCAAATTTCAATGGCACCTTTACAGGCAGAACATTTGTAGGAATTCGGAGAAAAGGTAAAGAATTTCAAAAGGAGAGGACAAAGACCAAAACTTGGAACCTCTGAAAGGTGACTAGTTGGATACAGGGCTGTTCTCTTTGCTTCCCTCACCAGGTGGGGAGATCACATTCCAAGGGGGAGCTTTGAAAGGATGGATGTAAAAATCAGTGGTTTCCTCATAGCCAAGAGAAACTTCTAGAATCCTACAGACAAGCTTAAGGGTCATTGAGTAGCTGAAGTGTCTATGAATTCCCATCATCAGAAATAGAGGGGGAGGAGACTGGATTTATACGACCACTTCACTTGGAGTCTCAGAGCGGTTTACAATCCCCTTCCCCTCCCTACAACAGACACCCTGTGAGGTAGGTGGGGCTGAGAGAGCAGTGAGAGAACTGCTTTTGAGCAAACAGCTTTGAGAGAACTGTGACTGACCCAAGGTCACGCCAGCAGCTGCATGTGCAAGAGTGAGGAATCAGACCTGGTCGTCTCAGATTAGAGTCCGCACTCCTAACCACTACAGCCAAACTGAGGTAGAATAGTTGTTTTAAAGTTCAGAACTTCTTACCTACTTTGAAATAACACATTCTTTAAATAAATATGCTCTTGCTTATATGAACACCTTCCTTAAGTAAAATACGGTCTTCTTTAAATTCCCCTTTAATTACCCGGCTATGCTTGCTCACAATCATAGTACCAAAAAAGATGATATTTTTTGTTTCCAAAGGAATATTGTGTAAAAGGAGACAATCAGTTGGCAACCTACCTCAAGTGTGTGCCCTTATTTCACCTCAGATTAAAAGCACTTCTGCCCAGAAGGAAATTCTGCCTTTCCAAGGATCAGTCCCCAACTGGATAAATGACATGTGCCTGGTGATTATATATCTGTTTCTGAATGTTAACAAACAGCCTGCAATGTCTGATTGAGTGGGTTATTAGCAGAATGAAGACAGATGGTAGAGGATTAAGTCTAACACTTCTTTCTTTCAAGGCTATCATTACCCAACAGCTCTCCCACTCTTCTTTAGACTACAACTGTCACTAGTTTAATTTCCCCTTTGCACCTCAGTCGCCCTGAGCCACCGAGCGATCCAGACACAAAGAACAAACGTGATATTCAGTCAGGCCACTGGAATGGATCAGAAAGCCACCCTGTGCTGGGACAGTCCTTTCCTTTTCTCAGGCCGTATCTGTTCTGCAAGTCTGATTCCCTGTGATGACTGAAGGCAGGATTCTGTTGCCATTTCCATTGCACGGCCAACAATGGTGGAAAAACAGTAGGCAGATCGAAACCTCAGAGAAATTAAGGACCCTCAGTTACACTAAAAGGAAGGAACTGGGGAAGAATTGCTTAATTATTTGACCCTCCCCTTCTTCCAGGTACTTCTAGAGCTTATCAGAGGTGTATGGGAGGGGCTGTGGCTCAGTGGCAGAGCAGCTGCCTGGCACCCAGAAGGTCACAGGTTCAATCCCCAGCATCTCCAGTTAAAAGGACCGAGTAGGAGGTGAGGTGAAAGACCTCTGTCTGAGACCCCGGAGAGCCACTGCCAGTCTGAGTAGACAATACAGGCCTTGATGAACCAATGGTGAACCAGCTTCATGTGTGTGTTTGTGTGAGCCAAAAGGCAACAGCTCAAGGGATCCTGGCACTTGACTCTTAATCCATGCCACATTGCCTTGTGAGTTTGTAGCCTCCTGCTTCTGCTGTCCTGTCCTCCAAAGATGACTTTCCACTTGGAAAGTACTGGGGGCAGTAACAGCTGCAGCTGTTGTACTGAGCGAGCAGAGTGCAAAGCTGTACAGTGGAGAGCAGAGGCACTGTGATAGATGCTCTGAGCAGCTGAGGCTGACTGGGATAAGCATCTCTATTAACACCTGACCTGCCTCTACGGCAAATTGGCCCGTGCTTTACTAGCTAAATTACTCAGCAGGGAGCCAGTGTTCCCTTGCCCAGACCCCCTGTGGTCTTCCCACAACCAGTGATAAGTTCATTAGGAAGCCGTCTGTTAGAGAGTTATGGGACCAGCCATTGATCGGACGGTTTTTAGAGCCTTACATCCCTTGTAAGTCCAGAAGTGGGTAAGGGAGGCAAAAAGTTTAGAACTAGAGACACTTCCAGGCCTAGCTTACCTGTTGTAGCTCAGTTTGGTGGAGGACACACACACAGGTGGCTTCATCTGATTGGATCTGATACTCATTTGTGCTCTGCATAGTAATGCAACACTTTCAGCCGCTATCTTTTGAATTGCATGACCCTGTAGTCTCACTTTGGCACTAAAGATGATTTCCTCTCCTTCCTTTCTCTGCACTCATGGAACACATGCCTACCCTAGTTAGGAGACCACATCAGGCAACTGATGAAGTGGACTCTTATGCCATAATATATCTGTTAAATTTGAAGGTGCTATAAGACGCAGCTGAGTTGTAGAGAGGTTTAGAGAGGCCACCTCCAAGAACGAAGGGAGAAACTGTTGAAGGCCGGACTGCTCTTTATATAGATACAGTTGGCAGGGTGGTTGTACTTGTAGCCAGGATTCTCTGAAGCCCTGTTCACAAATCACAATAAACCTATGTACATTAATTCTCATATTGCATTCAACACACGTACAGCTGAATATATGGCAGAAACCGCACATTTATCCCGGTTTCATTTGTAAAGTGAATGTCCATTGGCTCTTTCTTACATAGAGAGGTATGCCTTTGCATGCAGGATGTGCCTGCATTCACTTTAACGTGTGAAGAGGGCTTCTGTGATCCCATCCAAAATGGTTTGGAGGTGGTTCTCACACAAAATCAAACCTAGATAACATAATCAATAAATCAGGCTACAAATGCACATTGATTCTATCTTCCTATCCCCAATTCTTCCTTCCTCCCAGCAGATCCCTGTGACCCCAAAAAGACATTGAAGAAGAAGAGGAGATTGGATTTATACCCCACCCTTCACTACCTGAAAAAGTGGCTTACAATCTCCTTTCCTTCCCCTCCCCACAACAGACACCCTGGGAGGTAGGTGGGACTGAGAGAGCTCTGAGAGAACTGCTCTTGAGAGAAAAACTCTGAGAGAACTGTCACTGACTCAAGGTCATGCCAGCAGCTGCATGTGGGGGAGTGGGGAATCAAACCCAGTTCTCCCAGATTAGAATTTGTGCTAGGGAAACAGGACCTTTACAAACAAAATGCTACGCGGGTTGGTGAACTGCAGTGATGGACAGATCTATGTCTACAGCCACATCTATAGCTGTATTTTTACATGGTAGGTAAAGATCTTCAGACTGGTGAATTTAAAAAATCTGCAGAACTATATACATCAGGGGGGAAAGCCAAATAACTAAATGTACCTAAAAGCTGGAGCAAATGAATATGTCCATCTGGTGTCAAAAGATCAGCAGGCAGCTTGGCATCAGGCATACCGCTGAGCAGAGAGGCACTTCACATCTGGGGTGCTACCATGGAGAAGACCCTGCTCCTAATTCCAGGCTCCCTTATCTCGGAAAACAAAGGAAGAAGGAGCAAATTCTCTGACTGGCAGATATATAACAGGACTAGACAGGTCCTTAAAGTGCCTTGGTGCTAAGCTATTAAAAAAAACAACCTCTTTGAATTGGGCCTGGAAGCAAATCAGCAGGCAATACATAATTAAAGTTGACAACACAGACCCTACATGGCAGGGAGACGCACTGTTGTTTACCATGAATGTTGTCACAGGCAAAGGCTGATGTCAACAGCAACATCTCCAAACAGCCCAATCCAAATTCCGCAGGTTAATCAGGGCTGTGACAGGAGTGCCAGTTTTGCTGACCAGAAAATTTCCAAAAGAAACCAGAAAAACCCCTAGAACCATCAGCCTACTGGGCAGCCCAACCTAATTGTCCCCCCCCCCAAATGTCTGTGAGTCAAAATCCTTAATGTTCTAATGTCCTCAATTACTCCTTCTCCTCTTTATGCACTCATGTTCACAGTCTTAACTGCTAAAGGGGAGGAATCTTTGAGGGTCACTTCAACATGATAAGGGTGACAAGATACTGGACAATCTCCCCTGATCCAGGGTTGGTCAGGTGAAGTATAGTTTAACACAATACAGTTGTGGGGCACCCACTATGACTAGTTTATTTGTAAACCATTTTTTTCTTGTTTCGAAAAGAAGCTTTGATTTTTTTTCCAAACTGGAAACTACCATGTCCAAATGAGAAAAATACATTTTTGGGACATTTGGGTGTACAAACCAGTGTTCTAGGCGAGGAACTGAACCCATGGACCTTACCACGCCTACAGCCTTGGGTGTGGGAGAAATTGTATTTTACCGGGGGCAGAGGGGAGTTCTGATTTGGATCTAGGGAAGGGAGAGAGAGAGAGAGAGAGAGAGAGAGAGAGAGAGAGAGAGAGAGAGAGAGAGAGATTCCCCATAATAAAATTGCTATCAGGAAGAAAGATGTGTGAGTTTTGGCCAATATGTGTGCAGCAACTGGATGTTTCCTGAATTAAAACAATCACCTGAGATGGCCAAGAAATCAGCTGGAATGAGACCTTCCTTGATTGAACCAACTAGTTCTTTAAAACCCTAGAAGCATGGCTTGAATTTACAGAAAGCAATTGCATGGACTTGCAGAAAAATAAAATAGAAGAAGCAAATGGGAGGAAACGATATGTTAGATTACAGACCATTAATGTCTTGCTAGATGCAAGCTACCAGCTCTCCAGAGGCCAAGTAGCGACTAAAATATATATACATGTTGCCCCTGGGAAAATAAAACAGTGTTTGCAATTTCACACATTCAGCTGCAATGGCCATATATGTGAGTTCCCCTTCAGTACCAATCTGACTGAGAGATGACCGGAGCACTATGCAAGCCTAAAACTTATCCCTAGAAGAATTGTGTATGAGATGGAATGACACAAGTCTCCATAGACTTATGGGCAGTTTCTTGGGAAGGAAAGGCCCTACCAAGCACAATTCAGATAATATGTATCTGGTTGTTTGAAATGATAATAGCCTAGGGACACTGTTCCATTTGGTGACTGAAATTCTTTGCCACAGCATGATAACCATGAGAAGCAGCCTCTGTGAATGTGGATGTCCGGTGACCACTCTGTGACTGCTGGCTCATACAAATCATGCAGAACCTTGCTGATGCTTTTGTTGGGCATTTTGCTGTCTCAGTAGCCCTTTTCTCAAGTCGTAGTGAATAGGAATACAATCAGTGCATGTGAAGAAGGCTGCATGGACATGAAAGCTTATACCCAGAATTAAACTTTGTTGGTCTTAAAGGCACCACTGGACTCAAATTTTGTTCTACTCTATCAGACCAACATGGCTACCCACCTGAATCAATACACATCTTCGCTTGATTTTTTTTCTTTACACATGCATTGAGTAATTTCCATGTTACCTTCAATGCATGTACAGCTCAACACACAATTAAAACCCCACATTTATCCAGGTACCAGTCCCAGGTTCCATTTTTAAAGTAATGTGTACTGGCTCTTTCTTACAGATTGTACATGCATTCACTGTAACATGTGATCAGGGTCACCTAGCCACAAGAAGCGGCCTTATACTGAATCAGATCAGCAGTCCATCAAAGTCAATATTGTCTATTCAGACTGGCAGCAGCACCTCTAGGGCAATTTCACATCACCATGAGGTCTTTCGCATCACCTACTACCTCATCCTTTAAACTGGAGATGCCGGGGACTGAACCTGAGAACTTCCGCATGCCAAGCAGATGCTCTGTCACTGAGTCATGGCTACTCCCTTAGCCATGAAGAACGGTCTTGTGAAAAAGAAGCATCTGGGTTTGCTCCCTCCCTTTCTCTGTGTAACAAATCTTTGCAGCCAGAATGTCTATTTTCATTCTGTCATGTTTCATTCATGAATGATTAAATTACAATAGGTCCATCTGGTTTTCAAAATGGAAGGAAAAAATACCAGGGAATAAGAAGAAAGTCTTCCCCTTGGTAAAATGTTTACTTGTCACCCACTGTGTGTGCAGATTGTGGACACTGGAGATTAAAACAATTGTTCCCTGGGCATGCACTTCTGCGACCTCACAGTGGAGGGTTCATGGGAAAAGTGCTGCCAGTGTACTTTGCTAAAGGCTTCAGAGTGACTTCCAGGCATGAACACCTGTCATCGGTCAGTCAGGAGAGAAGGACTGCTCAGGAGAAGAGGAGTCCAGTGTAGCCAGCTCTGAAGAGACAGAAACTAACAAGCCAGATTAACTGCAGAGTTCACAGCCAACAGCTGATACCGAGCCACCAGCACCTTCCAGCCTTCCAACAGATGAATCCCAGGTAGTTGTTACCAGCCCTCCAGTTTTACCCACACCCTTTGAGTGCTGGAGATGAAGACTTAAAATGGAGCTCCAGGAGAGAAGCTGCTTGCTGTTGATGAGTAGCTGCAGGGTTACTCCCACGCAGTTGGTTGCAATTAAGACCTTGCAACAGAGGCCTATAAAAACCAGCTAAAGGAGACTGCTTGGTGTGGAAGTGACAAGTCACCACTTGGTGATCATAGTGCCTGACTCTGCTCCACTGCAGTCATCTTTGGACGTGGATATCAGACCTGCTTGCTCTTGTATATGACCTTGGACTGCTAGACCTTGCTTTCTGGATCATGCTCTGAACTGGACTCTGCTCTCTGGTAACTGATCTTCTGGACTGAATCTTGATTCTGACTTTGGACTCTTGACTCAGCTTACACCTAGACTCTGACAACACCAGAGAACATTTTCTTTTCAGTTAATAGATCTCTTTAAAAGGGGCATCAAAAAGTTCCCTCAGATTCTATAATGCTAGTTATTGATCCTCTAATGTGATGCAATTTTCATAACCCATTTAAGAGTTACAGCTATGAGATTCTGTAACTACTCTTTGAGTGCCAGAGCACAGTTACACCCTTTTAAGTCCACTGAAGTTGATTGGGTTAGGATGGCGCTCTGTCTTCTGTCTCATTTTGTTCCTGTACTATTGTTTGTGCATTTGCACATACACAGATTTGTGCATGGATGGTGAGGGTAAAGAGACAAAATGAAGAAGAAGAAGAGGAGGAGGAGATTGGATTTATATCCCGTCCTTCTCTACCCAAAGGAGTCTCAGTGCAGCTTACAAACTCCTTTCCCTTCCCCTCCCCACAACAGACACCCTGTGAGATAGGTGGGGCTGAGAGAGCTCTGACAGAAACTGCTCTTTTTCAAGAACAGCAGTGCCAGAACTACGGCTTCCCCAAGGTCATCCAGCAGCTGCACGTGGAGGAGTGGGAATCAAACCCAGTTCTCCCAGATTAGAGTTCATGCACTTAGCCACTACACCAAATGGGTCACATGAGACCATAGGATGGGGCACTTACTCAAAGGTTAGCAGCACTCCTCTTTGAAACACCAAGCTTGAAGTGAACAATGTTCTGCATTGTATCTGCCTCTAGTCCTATGTGGATGTTAGTATTTCTCCAACGAAGCACTAACTTTTCCCAGTGCAAGATCCAGAAACAGGTCTAAAATTAAGGGTGCCATCTGGGACTATGTGCAGACTGATAACTATTCCAAGTTAGTTTCAAGTCATATGTGAAGAAAAATAGGTAATGCTGACAAGCCCTTACTTTACATATTCTGCGCCTTTAAAACCTCAGTCTTATAGATATGGTTGCCTCAGGAGACAAGCACCATTTTGTTTTTCAGGCTGTGGTGAGTCATTGCCAATTGTATCCTCTCAGAGGGAAATTTTCCATTAGGACTACGTACTTTCCCCAAATGTTATTCAGGCATCACATAAAATCTCCTGTCAGTGTTCAAAATACTTGCATGAAAGAGAATAGCGTAATAAGAATGCAGTGAATTTAAAATCCTATGCCTAGCCTAAAGAGTTTTGGTCTTTGTTCCTGGAGCCCCCAAATGTACAACGCTGCCTTCAAAATTTAACAGCATACTTTTATCTTTGGCTAATGACATTTTGTGAATCTCTTGGTTCGCTTCAGTTTCAGATTTTCCATTCTGTCTAGGTGGTGACAAAGTCCCCCCAAATGTAGCCTGCTTAATGGGAATTTCATGTAATCCCCATCAGTGGTCTGTCTGACAGGGAAACATAAAAATATCAGATAGTGATTGCTGAACAGAACATCATGGGCTTCTGATACAGGGGTGTGGGACCTCTGTCTGTTCTGCGGAAATGAGAATGTTGAGTTAAAAAAGGATTAAAAGACATGTTTTCCTTTTAAAAATGAGGGATGGATGTCCTGTACAGGATTAATGCGGGCAAATGGGGAGCTGAAACTACTCCTCGGCACAGAGGTATGTAACAGTACCAGGTAAATAACATCCGGTCAGCCTCTATTTATTTATTTATTATTTAAATTTTTATCCTGCCCTCCCTGCCTCTCGGCGGGCTGTGGACAGCTAACAAAATAATATATAATATAAAATGATTAAAGACTTTAAAATACTTTACAATACAGTACATGATGGCGAATTTCAGCACCCTTGCCCGAGCCGCGTCTCCAAACTTCTTCTGGCATTCCAATTGGTGCTGTTGGTCCATTGGCGGTTTCCAGTAGCCGGGCCAGGGCTATAAAGTTGAGGTGGCCCCTACTTGAAAGCCTGGTGGAAAAGTTCCATCTTGTAGGCCCTGTGGAACTGTGAGAGGTCCTGCAGGGCCCTGATGTTATCCGGGAGCTCATTCCACCAGGACGGGGCTGCCACCGAAAAAGCCCTGGCCCTTGTTACCGCCAATCGGGCCTCCTTAGGCCCTGGAAGAACCAGGCTGTTCTGGGAACCTGATGGTAGTGCTCGCTGGGGTACGTACGGGGAGAGGCGATCCCTTAGGTAACTAGGTCCCTGGCCATAAAGGGCTTTATAGGTAAGCACCAGTACCTTGAACCATATCAGGTATGCTATAGGCAGCCAGTGCAGTGCTTTTAGGACGGGCTGGATGTGTTCCCGCATGGGAAGACCCATCACCAGCCTTGCCGCTGCATTCTGCACCAGCTGCAGCTTCCGGATTTGGGACAAGGGCAGCCCCACGTAGAGAGCATTACAGTAATCCAGTCTTGAGGTGACCAATGTGTGGATCACCGTAGCCAGGTTGTTGCGTTCAAGGAAGGGAACCAACTCTATTAAAGGGACAGGGTATTTTTTTTTCTCCCTCCATAGATCCAGGTGGGCAGCCATGTTGGTCTGAAGTAGTAGAACAAATTTTGAGTCCAGTGGCACCATTAAGACCAACAGAGACTTATTCAAGGTATGAGCTGTAGTGTGCACACAATAACAAGCTAAGTTCATATGGTTGCCATTTGTTTGGATTTAACTGGGGGAGGGACAGAGAGGCAATAAATATGTCAAAATAGGAGATAGATGTGTAAAAATATCCCTCAATTAATATTACTCTTGACAATTAAGAAGGATACTTTTACACATCTATCTCCTATTTTGACACATTTATTGCCTCACTATTTCCTCCCTAATTAAATCCAAACAAATGGTGACCATATGAATTTAGCTTGTTTTTGCTGTTTAGTCTTTGTATATGTCAAAACATCTTCATTAAGTTGTATGCTAATTTTACTGTTCACCTATGTAGAGCCATCTGTCTATATATTTGAACTGTTAGTTTTCATTTCAATGTATCTGAAGAAGTGTGCATGCACACAAAAGCTCTTACCTTGAATAAACCTTTGTTGGTTTTAAAGGTGCTACTGAGAATTTGTTCTTTTCCATGTCATTAGTAACACTACAAGGAGCCCACACTGGAAGGGCAGAATTTTTGTCCATATTCCGAAGCTGCCTTAATGTCTGAGCTTTCCTGGTGCATCTTAAGTATGTGGAGGAACACATATAGCCATCTATGCATGAAATTGTTGCAGAAGAAAGCTGAAGATGAGATCCCACCACAAATTAACTCCTCCATGCATGTTCTTTTCGATTAGAAGCAAATCTAATCCAGAACTTTCACTGCTGTCCTGAGATTCAGCCCGGCTTGATTGCTGACATTAACATGTTACTATCACTCTGTTGGTAATTAACATCGTTCTCCTAACACAGCGTTTCCCTTATTGCTTCCTTCCTTCCAAAAAATATGTGAGCCTTTTCGGGGGGGGGGGGGGGGCAGAGCTTGTGACTTGTTTCAGCAAACTGACGCCTTCACAGTTAAACTGGGGTTTGGACTTGTTCCTCCAGGATTAGAATCCAAAGCACTACCAGCTTGTCCAGATTGACCACAACATCTTTCAATGTATCTGTCAGAGAAGGATATCCACATAACCCTGTTTTCTGCTTTTTTTATGTGACATCTAATGTCAATATGTTACCCCCTTCTTATAGGTCAAAGACATTGCAGTTATCATTGGGAAGGGAAGAGGGAAGTGTTTGGCATGATGGGGATTCTCCAAAGGGAGTGGAGAACAAGGAGAAATCCCCAGGAGCTGGAATGTTAATTGTCTTGCTTGTGAGTTTTGGCAGCAGAAGTAGAATTTTCATCTCAGAATGTCTCATGGTCATCCAGCAAAGGCGAGAAAGTACAGAAGGGACATTTCGATGGCCAAGGACAAATGATCAGAAAGCCTTCTCTGCTGGTTTTCTTGTGTTGACACTAATCACAGCAAATACGGCTGTGCTAGAATTTCCTTCCCTGCAATTTGATTCTTAAAAACACCAAGTGTCAAAGCCACAAGCTGCTGGGATGCTAACTGTTTTTGGTTCCAAATGCTCTTAATAGTTTAATGATTTCTGTTCACAATTACACAAAGCTATTGCAACAGTTCATCAATGATTGCTCATAGGACGCTTGGCAAGTGGAGGGAATTAACCGGAATAAATGTTTGCTTTGCTAAGGAAGGAGCTCATGTGGCCCCATGGAGCTATCAGCACATCAGAGAAGGAAGACGGTATGGACGGCTTGAAAGCCATGATGTTGTCTTTGGTCTCCTCCCTTCCCAACGCTGAGACCAAGCTGGCATTTTGCAAGCTATATCTTCCATCCAAGAAGGCTTTGACAGATACTTTTGATCAGGGCTTTTTTTTTCTGGGGGAACACACTGGAACAGAGTTCTGAGCCCTCTTCAACAAAATTAGTTTTAAAATGTTTTAAAGTTCATGAGTTTTCAGTATACAGATTGAAAACGTCATTTCTTTCTTGAGAGTTCCAACGCATTTTTTTTTAAAGCTCTGCTTTTGATAGGGAAAGAAAGTTTGCAAAATCTCAAATAGATTGAAATTAGCAACTTTGAATCTATGCAATCAATATGCAAGTGGGGGGGGCACAAGCGTGGCCTCCGATCTATACGTGCTCACTGGGTGCATATAGCTCAGGTATGCACAAATGTTTGTTTATACATGCCCCACTTTTTCTTCCCAGTGGGGACCCAAAGTGGCTTACAACATCATTGTCCCCTCCTTCATGTTACCCTTACAACAACTTGTCAAGGAATGTTAGGCTGAGAGAGTGACTGGCCCAAGGTCACCCAGCATGACTCTATGGCAGACTGGGCATTCGAACCTGGGTTTCCCAGATCCTAGTCTGATACTATAACCACTACACCATGCTTGCTATGTACACACAGCTCTGTCTACACAATCTGGAAATGGCTTCAACATATGCTCTATCCCTGTGATTCCCAGGGTGGCACATATGGGTGCAGTGGTGATTGCGGACATATTTCCTGGCACCCATTTGCTTCTTCCCCAAAGCAAACAGCCAATCCTGGTTTTCCTCCACCTCATTAGATCAGGAAGTGCTTGCCCAGGAAGCATCATCATTGTGAGCCAGTTTGGTGTAGTGGTTAAGTGCGCGGACTCTAATCTGGGAGAACCGGGTTTGATTCCCCACTCCTCCACTTGCACCTGGCTGGATGACCTTGGGCAAGCCATAGCTCTGTACCAGCTGTTCTCTCAAGGACAGCTTGGGAAAGAGTTCTCTCAGCCCCACCTACCTCACAGGGTGCCTGTTGTGGGGAGGGGAAGGGAAAGGAGTTTGTAAGCCGCTCTGAGACTCCAAGTGAGTGAAGGGCAGGATATAAATCCAATCTATTCAATCTATTGTGTCTGAACAGAGAACCAATCCAAGATGTCCCCATGATAGGAGGATGCTTGGCTTGCAATTGGTCCTGATCCCTACAGCAGCCATTTTGTGGTTGCCTTCTATGGTGCCCATGCCCCATTCTCAAAATCCCAGAAGTTCCCACTGGCTTAGCAAGATCGGGGAGCCCTGTTCTATGCATATACAAAGGTTTCCCTTGCTTGAAAGCCAGTTGACTCCGACTCTAGGGGATGGTGCTCATCTCCGCTTCTAAGCTGAAGAGCCAGCACTGTCCAAAGTCTTTTTTCTATGGTCATGTGGCCAGCATGACTAAATGCTGAGGCGCACGGAATGTTGTTACCTTCCTACCAAAGCAGTACCTATTTATCTGCTGGCAATTTCTTGCTTTCAAACTGCTAGGTTGGCAGGAGTTCTATGCATACATCTCAATAAATGTCTATAGGCTGGGGACAGAGCATCTTGCAAGTCTGCCTCCCTCGTGGGTTGCCAGCCAATGGATTGCACCTGGCAGGAGACTGGTGGGATGGGTGGGGACATACATGATGAGACACTGTTGGAATGAAAAAGTGATGGCACTCCCAGAAGTGATGTCATTTCATCAACATATCACTCTAGGATTTGCCCCAAACTCCATGGTTTTACTACAGAGTTTCTGTTGAATCCTGGAGTGCTGTGTTGATGCAGTGATGTCACTTACAGGTTCACCTTGGAAATGATGTCATGCCATTGCTCTGATGCTGCTTTTCAGAGCATTTTTCCCCCTTCTGTCATGCTACAGAATGGTGGTGGGGGTTGGGAATTGCTCCCATTACAGCAGGAGACCTGGAAGCCTTGCTGCCCTCCCTTCTGCAATCATGGTACACATTTGGGACACACGAAAGGGGCTCCAGGGGGTGTGAAGAGAGGAGCCTTCCAAAGATGCATTGCCCAATTTAGTTATAAGAATGACAAACAGTCTTTGAATTGTAGGAAGATTGAAGATTCTGGTTTTCTTCTGGGGGAAGAAGAGATAGAAATTACTGGAGACAAAAACAGTAAGATTGATGGAGATGGGAGTCCTTTCTGGATGGAAAACTTAGTGACAGTGATGGACGCAAAGACATCACTAACCTTCAGTCATTCGCCGATACTTCTCCTTGTACATGAACCCAAAGACCAGACAGCATCCTCTCCTTGGGAGACCAAGCTCTACAAAAAAGAGAGAGAAGAAAGGATATGATATTGACAAAACCACCCAACACAAATGATCAGTACTTGGCATGGAGGCCCTGGAGTAATGAAACATCTGGAGGGGTAATACATGGGATGGTAAGGGGAAGCCCACAACAAAAAGATGCTAAATTAATAAGGATATTTGCCAGACAAAAAATTCTTTTTAGGTCCTAACTAGAAGAGAAGCTGAAAGATCCAGCTTACTTTCGATCATCAGAACAGTGCAGGGGTGAAAGGGTTTGAGCCTCCAAATGTCTAAATGGAACCTCCATGCCCAGATGTGACATAAGACATAAGTCTGAATGCCATTTTCTGGGAAGCGTCAACAGGGGGTGAGTGTTGGCTTCTTTGCCTCGCTTGTAGGCCTTCCAGGGCATTTGGTTGGCCACTGCGAGAAACAGGATGCTGGACAGGATGGATCATTGTTCTGATCCAGCAGGGCTTATCATGTCAAACCCCTTCCATTCCCTGTGCCACAGCTCTGCTGACCCCGCCACCCCTTGTGTGCGACTGCTGTTCCCCCTCAACAAGGCTGGGAAGATCTCCCAGATTTCCAATCACAGATCTCTCAGAATCTTGCCTTTTTAAAAAAGATCCTCAGTCATAAGCACTAGAGGGTTTATACCAGTATCAAAGGCTGAAGACAGATTGGCCGTCTTGGCCACTCTGCCTCCGCTTCAGAAGCGGAGGCAGAGCGGCCGTTCAGACGGCCGCATCTGCCCCCAGGAGGCGGCCCGGACGCGTTGCATCCGGTGCCGCACTCCTTGCGCACCAGCCGAGCACCACTTTAAAGTGGTGCTCAGATGGTGCGGTGTGCCCCGCGCGCGCGTTCCACCCGCCGGAGCGGGTGTGAACGCGCGCGGGCAGGGCGGCCACGCGCGGTCTGCCCGCCGCTGCAGAAAGCCACCCGCAGTCTAAACGCTGTGGGCGGCTTCCTTCCGGCGGTGTGGGAAATTCCCCCGCCCCATTCTGCCGTGCCACGGAGGCGCGGCAGACAACGAGTTTGTCTTCGGCCAAAGTAAGACAGATACACCTTTCCAACCAGAAAACAAAAACAAAAACCAGAAGATGGAAACAAGCAGGTGCAGGGGTGGTGCCTTTAAATACAGCAAGCTACAAAATGAAACGAACCAACTTTGAGGCCATCAAGTAGAAGCCAGAGAGCATAATTTTGACAATAGCCCCTGACAGTGCATGTTTCATGTATGAGGCTTAAATTGATTCTCCCTGTCATTACTCAGATAAAGCCTACAGTGTCCAGAACCTACAATCTAATTTTAAAATGGTTTTTTTCTGCATTCCGTTCCACATTTGCAGTATGACACAAATATAGCGCAAGAGGATCTGAAAGGTGTGTCTTTAGCACAACATGTACTGCAGGAATACCTTTCACAATAAAGCAATAAAAAGAGTCCCCATCTGATCCTCACAATTGTCCTGTTCTGATGATCACTGTGTCCATTTTCTTATTTTTTTTGTTAATACTGCATCCTACTTTTTGGCCAATATGGCCCCCATAGCATCTAACAATAAAGGATACCTAAGCCACAGATTGATATACTGAAACATAAAACAGGTAAGAATCAGCAGAGTGAAAACCAACCAAGAGAAACCAGAAAAAGAATCACAAGAAAACAGAAAGCTGCCTTATCCTGAATCAGACCCTTCATCCACCAAAGTCGGTATTGTCTACTCAGACTGGCAACAGCTCTCCAGGGTTTCAGGCGGAAGTCTGTCCCATCACCCAGTGACTGATCCTTTTAACTGGAGTTGCTGGGGATTGAACCTGGGACCTTCAAGCAGATGCACTGCCACTGATTCCCTTCCCCTCTACTTCCAGAATCTATCATATTCCAAATCAGAAAGGATTAACACTATTATCCCATTAGCACTTTCTTAGATGTGAGCCCCAATGAACTGACTTCAGTAGGATTCTGAGAAAACCTGATCTGAACTGCTTTGTAAAATTGCCAAAAGCCCACTGGAAGAGGAGGGCCACATGACATTACATGCTGTTTAACTATCTGGGTCCAGGTCCCCTGCTCCCCAGACCCCAGCTTGGTTTCCCTGCAGCCTTACAGGTGGTGGCTGGAGATCTCCTGCTATCACAACAGATCTTCAGGTGACAGAGAGCCATTCCCCTGGAGAAATGGCCACTTTGGAAAGTAGACTGTATTACAATATAGCCAATTGAAGTCCCTCCCCTCCCCAAAACACACTCTCCTCAAGCTCCACCCACAAAATCTCCAGATACTTGCCAGTTTGGAGCTGACAAACCTACTCACAGCAGCTGTGGGGAACCTCATCTCTAAAGCCTGTGGGGCCCCGATTCAGCTTGTGGCCATGGCATGGAGGGGGTGTGTGTTCCTGCCTCCCCCCACACACCATTTTCCTAAGCCTTAAGGGTCCAGTGGAGAGTTAGTTGCAGAACTTTGGAGCTGCATGTGGCACATTCTGAGCCTATGGATAAAAATCGCATTCTGATCAATTTTGCTAAGCTCCCCGTCCAGCTTTGCAGAAGCCGGGGACTGAAAGCAGAGGGAAATAATGGATTCTCAAACAACAACAGATGTTTCATTTCACTGTCCTGCTAAGCCCAGCGCGTTGATTCTCCCCCCATCCCTGCTGTCTCCAAATGTGTGTCCGGGCTGCCAAGAAGCCTCCAAAACCAACAGGAATCCCAACGCCAACTCCTCCAGGCCTCTCACCTGACCAGTATAGACGGGCTGTTTAAAAATCCCAGGTATTATGAGTGCCTGACCAACTCGCACTCCCCTAAGGAAAGTCCTTCCCGAGTGCTTGCTTTGTGCGGCTCTGTCGATGCCAAGTGGGATGCGCCCGTAAAGCTCCGCTCTTCAACACATGCAAGTAATGAGGGCTCTGCAATCCCCTTCGCTTAGCATACCCTGTGATAAAATGGAACACAGAACCTTGAAGGAGAGATAAATCTGTCTCCAGGCTTGGTGTCCTTTCAAAGCAAAACTGCTGGCCCTTAAAGTGGCTGAGCGCCAAGGCCCGAGGAAGTACATGCCTTTGATCTCTTGCTTTCTTCCAGGAGGCGCCTGGCTATCAGTCGACAAGCAGAGAAATGGATCTGAGCGTGGATTTTCCAAGGAGGCGGCGGACTGTGTGTTTCTCTGCTTGCACTCTATGTCCGTGTGCGTGTGGGTGTATCTTGCAATGCACCTTGCAGAGCCTTCAAACAAATCTTCCCATGTTACAGTGGGGGAAAAAATTAAGGCACCATGTCTCTGGACGCTGCCTGCCTGTGGCCCAAGATATACTACTGGGGCTTTCTCATTCCACACAGCCCTATTGATCAAAGTCCTTTTGATGTTTACTCAGTGTGCCTGTGGTCCTATTTTATAGCCAGCACTTCCTTTGAAAAGAGTTACTGGAGGTTCAGGACTGCCGGAAAGCAATGCCCTCCAACCCAGATCTAGGTAAAGTAAAGGTTTCCCTTGCTCGAAAGCCAGTTGAATCCGACTCTAGGGGGGGGCGGTGCTCATCTCCATTTCCAAGCCGTAGAGCCAGCGCTGTCTGAAGACGTCTCCAGGGTCATGTGGCCAGCACGACTAAATGCCAAGGCACAAGGAACACTGTTACCTTCCCACCAAAGTGGCACCTATTTATCTACTTGCAATTTCTTGCTTTTAACTGCTAGATGGGCAGGAGCTGGGGCCAGAGACGGGAGCTCACTCCGTCACACGGCACCAGGGTCTCGAACTGCCGAACTACGGGCCTTTGGTCTGCAGCTCAGCGTCTTAACCTCTGAGCCACTGCAGCCCCCAGATCTACCTCTGCACTAATCATCCCGGATGCACAGAGGCTGGCTGTAGTCAGTGGCATGAGGAAGGCAGTCTGTACATGTTCAGAAGGCCCTTTCCTTGCTGACTTATGTGTGGATAGAAGAAAGAGCAGCAGCAATTGAATCTTGAGAAACTGGGAAGTCGGGATGTGGAATGCGATAGTATAGCCTGATCTCATCAGATCTTGGATCCTCTTGGATGGGACACCCCCGAGAAAAACACTGCAGAGGAATACAATGGCAAACCACCTCTGCTTCTCACTTTCCTCGAAAACCCTATGGGGTTGCCATGTCGGCTGTGACTTGTCGGTACTTTACACAGACAATGCTGGGAAGTCACTTCCCAGAATCCAACACAGACTTTTCAGATAGTTTCTAAGCAGTGAAATTGGTGAGCTGCCTTTGGTAACAGTGACCGCTTGTCCTCCTTTCCCATTATTTGCTGTCACACAATCCTCATGAACCTTGTAATGAAATTGCCAGTCAAGAGAATTAATTATAGGGAGCACTTGTAACACATAGAGTTGCCAGCCGTGGGTGGGAGTCTGGGGAGGGGACGGTTTGGGGTGGGGAGGCAGAAGGTTTGCCAGCCCTGGGTTGGGAAATACCTGGAGATTTTGGGGGTGGATCCAGGAGAGTGCAGGGTTTGGGGAGGGGAGGGACCTCAGCATGGTACAACGCCATAGAGTCCACCCTCCAAAGCAGCCATTTTCTCCAGGGGAGCTTGATCTCTGTCAGCTGGAGGTCAGTTGTAAAACTGGGAGATCCCCAGGCCCCACCTGGAGGCTGGCAACCCTAGGAGGCACCTCAGTGGAGTATAATTCCATTGAGTCTACCTTCCAAAGCAGCCATTTTCTCCCGGGAACTGATCTCGCTAACATGCAGATCAGCTGGAATTCTGTGAGGTCTCCAGGCCCCACCTGGAGGCTGGCATCCTAGTAACATGTCAGTGCTTTGGATCACAACGAAACCATGGTTTGTCATTACAGGAGCAAATCTTAGAAATTCTCAGGTCCATGCCAGTTTCAGATGCAAGTTTTGTTGGGAACCAGGATGTGTAAAAACATGAATTGCATTCAAAGGGAGAAAGGCAGGAAGGCGTGAACCTGGGAACTTCCAATTATTACAAACCTGGGTTCATTTTCATGTCTGAATACAGTCACAGAAATTGGTACTTTTTGACTTCTGTCGTTACAAAACTGTCTTCTGGCCCAGATACCCCCCATTCTACCCTGTCTGCAACAGCCCAAGGAACCCACCAATATGGCTGAGGTTTAAAACCATCTCAGACATTTATCTTTTTGCCATCAAGTCACAGCTGACTTACAGCAACCCCTTGGGGTTTTCAAGGCAAGAGATGTTCAGCGGTGGTTTGTCATTGCCTGCCTCTGCAAACTCTGGCCTTCCTTGGTGGTCTCCCATCCAAATACACAATCAGGACAGCCTGAGCTATGCAAGTCAGGTATTCACAACTCCTGGCCTTCTTAAACTTTATCTGCATAAAACTGTAGAAGCAAACAGGATGTTGTTTATGCCTTTGTTGCTATGAAAGCAAAGATATCATTGATTCTTATCAAGCCTCTAATGAACTGCCAAGGTATCAAAATGTAATTAAAACAACAAAATTCGCTTAACTTTAACAACCGCACTAAATAGTGACTTCAACGGTGGAGCCAAACAAATCAGCGCTCTCTCCTTCTCTCTTTTCTCTTCCCCCCCCCCCCTTACCCTACTGCTAATTCTGAAGTGTAATTGCATAATTACCCATCTCTTTTGCACGGATGGAGCCCTGTTTACTGCACTGGCTGATGCTGGTGGGTGAATTACAAAAGGATCCAAATTCAAAACCCAGCAAGTGATTGCAAAAACGCCTATACAAAATGAAAAGCTGTGTACGGCTAACCCCAAAACATCTGCAACACAAACGGCCTTTAAGCACTTGAAGCAGAAGGAGTCATTTCTATTCAACAAGCGGATGTCTTTCTAGGCATGTAGCTATGCAGCACCGAGGTCAACGTGGCAGCAGACAGTTGTCTTCTAAGTGGGCTATGGGAACTTCACAGTAGCCGGAGCCGAACCTGATCCTGCACTTTCCAAAGGTAGAACTGGATCCAGAACATCAGGGCAGAGAGTAACAGTGCAATCCTAAGTAGTGTTACACTTTCTGGGTTAATAGAATCAATAGGCCTAGAAGGCTCTGCTTAGATTGTCCTGCTAAGCAAGTGGTTAGACAAGACCAATAACAGGAATTCAAGGCAGAATGGCCTCAAGGAGGCTTATGGGAATTGCACTACAGGGGAAAGCAGTGAGGCCCGATAGGCTGGGAAATTCCAGGATGAGACTGAGAAATTTGTACTTGACAGCTGCTGAATACTTTGCTAGCCATTCCAAGCCTAGTGATGCCAGCCTCCAGGTGGGTCCTGGCAATCCCCCCAGAATTACAGCTCATCCAGACTAAAGAGATCAGTTCCCCTGGAGAAAATGGATGCTCTGGAGGGTGGACTCTGTGGCACTGTGTCTCACTGAGGTCCCTGTCTTCCCCCAGGCTTCATCTTCCAAACTCCAGGAGTTTCCCAACCTGGATCTAGCAACCCTACCTTCCCATCCCCCCACCCATGGCCAGGGGGGACTTGGCAACCACATCCAAGACTGGAAGATCATCTGGAAGACCAGATGATGGGCCTTCATGGATCGTCATCTGAAAGATCAGATGATGGGCCCATTGAAGTCAGCACATCTTCAGTAGTCCCAACTCTGCTTCACTCCAAGTACTTACAAGGACAGTTAGGGTGTCAGTTCAGAAAACACCCAGGTGGTCTAGACTTCTCAACAGAGCCATCAGAGCTGGACTTCAGATGGAAGTCCAGGGCATGGCTTGGGGCCTTACCAAGGGCCCCCAGAAGCAGGCTTTTCAATTGAACTATACATTACTTTCTAAAGGGAGGGAACAACAAGATGAAAGTGTAAAGTTACTTAACTCTACAATTGGGTCTCTCTACTCTTGTCTCCTGATGCTTCAGGATGAATGGAGCAAAGGACCACCTCTTCCCATATGTCCCTGTGTGTCAACTACGGTAATCGGGAAGCCATCTGCTGGCTATCCCACCACTTAGGGTGGCCTGTCTCACATCAACCAGAGCCTGGACCCTTTCCATCATGGTTCTGGCTTTGTGGAATTGGGTCCCTGATGAGGGGAGATGCCACAAGGCCTGCCTGTTTGCCAGGGCTTTTGAGGAGGGAGACGGGGAGAGATCTGGGGTTTGCTAGTTTAGTTTTGGTTTTAGAGTGAGAATGTTTTAACTATTATTGTAAAGGTGCCTTGAGCCTTGATGAAAGGTAGGATTTAAAAGTTTTAATAAATAAATAAAGAGAAAGTAAAAGAAAACACACACAAATAGCTTTTTTTTTGCATAGTCTGTGTGATGGACTAGAACCTGGGAGACCCAGATTCAAGTCTCCAGGCATCCATGAAGCTCACTGGGTGACCTTGGGTGAGACAGTTCCCCTCAGCCTATTGCGGGGCAAAATAAATGAATGGAGAGCCACATAGGCTGCCCTGACTTCTGCAGAAGAAGGATCTTTTAAGTACTGAAGTCGGGAGACGTTGAATCAAATGCAAGCTTTTATTTCAGACATCATTCAGCTCATGGGCGTCAACTACGGGGGGGCTCGAGGGTTCGAGCCTCCCCCGAAATTTCCCGGGGGGGGGCTTAGCCACCCCCGGCAAAATGCTCGCCCAGCCGGCCGTCGCCGCCTCTCCTTCCCTCCCACCCCCGGCTTGCCCTCCTGCCTCCCTGGGGTGGGGGGGGGAGAGAGGCAGCAGTCAGCCGGCCAGCTGGCTGCCGCCACCGCCACCGCGGGTCTGCCTCCCTGGGCCGGGGGGGGGGGGCGGAGCGGCAAAGACATAGTCGTGCGCGCGTGCTTCGCACGGGCGGCAGTCAGCCGGCCAGCTGGCTGCCGCCACCACGGGTCTGCCTCCCTGGGCCGGGTGGGGGGAGCAGCAGAGACATGGTCCCGTGCACGCGCACGAGAGAGCCCCTGCCCCCCCCCCGGGGATTTAGAAAGTTGACGCCCTTGATTCAGCTCAGAGACAGCTCTGGCAAGAGAGGCACTCAATTTATAGGGTTTCAACAGTTAACTATAAACATTGTAACTATTTACATGCAGTCTCATTGGACCCAAGCAGGGCTTTATGATTGGTTCCCTAGATTGGCTTTAGGACCAATAAGGAGTCTTTATTAGGCAGCCAATAAGATAGAAGGGATTGAACTACCAGAAATGCAGTGCATCATAAATAAGACATAACAGGATCAACATGGATGATAGGCACAGAGCAGCACTTTTCTTAGTGCTCACCCTGCACCAATCCCAGCCATGCGAATATAGATGGGCTGATGGCTTGCACTGATGTGGTCCTAAGGGAGAACATGCATGGCTTTGTTGAATTTGTGATTGCTACAGAGGGCCAGACACTTGACCATTGGACAGGCTGATGATATTCTAGGGCACATCCCTTTAACATTTTTCAGTTTGCTCATTAGGCCAAAAAAATTGCCCAAAGGTAAAGGGAAAAAAATGTTCCTCTGATCCCTGGCAGCTGTGAGACAGGATGGATGTTCTGTCGTAGTCCTCCCTTCACTAGGACAAGAAAGAATTATTCTGCAAACCAATTATTTTTCTTCACGAAGGGGATTAATTAGAATAATAATGGACCTATTAGTTTAATAAGTTACCTATAAATGAGTTAAGGAACGCACAAATGGATAATGAGGTATCCGTGAGACTAATAAAGCACCTATACTCTTCATGTGTTTCCAAAGTGTATAACAGGGATAACAAGGCAGAGAGGACTTTGCCCATTGTCCAGAGTTGGGGCGAGTGGCGGAGCAACCCGGGTGGGCAGCAACACTGTAGCTTGAGAGGACATGCCTGTGCCTGGACTTGCTCACGCTGACAACCCATGGGATGGGAAAAAGACCGGGAAGGCAGGCAGAGCTGCAGACGGACTTTCCATGAGCCCACCTCTGCCAAGTCTGGAGTAGAACCACCAGGGGTACCCACTTGGGGCGACAGTGGGGCCCAGGTGTCATCAGGCAGTGGCAATGCCCAGGTGACATGGTGAGTGGGCTGCAGAGAGCTGGACCTCAGCAGAGCCCAGTCCCGGGAACAAGACAGCACTAGCAGCAGAGGAGACGGCCCCCACAGAAGGGAACAGATGGGAGCTGAGAGTAGCTTGTCCGATGTTCCATATGCTCCCTCTAAGCTGTGGAGTCTTGTGAGCAAAAATTCTGCTTTGGGAGCTCCTGGCATTAAAGTTGTGAGCGAGCAATTTGACTGCTGCATAAGTTAGTTTGCTCGGTTGCGCAGCGCCCTCCTTCTCGAGCTAAGAAAAAAATGTGTGCGCCAGAGGCTAAAAAACTGGGAGCTAGCTCACACTAACTCAGCTTAGTGGGAACACTGGCAGGGTGGGCACGGAAGATGCTCAGTGGTAGGTGAGGGGAGGCACCTGGGACTGACCCAGCAAGCTCCTGGCCAACCCCCACAGCACCAGGAGGAAGGACAGGGAATGCGGCCATTCACTGGGGAAGGGTCAACTGGTGGAGGGAGGAAATAAAATCAGGCTCCTGTTGACAGGCCGAGGATGAAGAAAGCTGCCAAGTCCAGGTCATAGAGGGGACCAGACAGCTGAGAGAAGGAAGAGCAAGGTAAAATAAAACCCCATCCCCTCTCTCTCTGAGGCCTTGAGGGAGCCTTTTTGGAGTTGAGGCACCATGGCGGAGGGCGGCACACCCCCAGGGGAGCAGGCGGGGTGTGACATCCATACATATTCTCTAGAATAGTGGTTCTCAAGCTCTAGTATTCCAAAGACTCCCATTTTGCTTTGAACCTTTCTAATAGACTATCTTTAAACCTGTTTCATAGACTACCTTTCTTCCTGCCTTCCTATTGCATGCCAGACAGCTCCCCCTTTTTTGTCTGTCTCTCTTCTGAAATCTTTTGCATTGTGAAAAGCAGAGAGATTTATGAAAGTCCTAAGTGTCACCATGACATCACTTCAGCCTGCTCAACCAGAAGTGACATCAGGACATTTGTGATGCTTCCCCTCTCCAGGCTCCACCCCAAAACTGCTCCTGGGGATTGCAAGTGGAGGACCGCCAACTGTACTTGTCAGATGTCCTGAAATGGCTGAATGTGTTCCAAGAAGACACTTTGTTGTTATGCCAGGTTATCCCTGTAGTACCCTGGCACATAAACTCCCTGGTATTCTCAAGGGCTATTGCAGCGTCAAGGCCTAGAATGTGTCCAACCCCACAAGCCTAGATGGATCCCACTCAAAGGCCATGTTTTCATAACTGCTTTTGGCAGCGTAAATTAGGAGGCTTCAGACATCAAGACCAAAAAAAATCCACACTGTGATGTCTAAGTCCAATTCTGGATAAGAATACTGATGAGGATTTGAGGCCTTACCTCAGGTTTGCTCTCTCAAGAAGGCTGACATAATGTCTCCTTGAAAACTATTTTGACAGCCTTGCATTGAGAGGGAGCCACACAAGTGCAAGGAATTCATAATAATTCAGGCTGCAAATTTGTAAGAGCTTGCTCAGGCTTTTACCGCTAAAGGCACCTTTCAGTGCTTAACTGTTTCATCAAGTCCTCTCAGTGCTGTACGCAAAGAGCTGAATTCCACCTCCCAAGCCATTTCATGCCAAAGGGAAACTTACAGTGGAGAAAGCAAAGGATACAGGACTTTGAAGCTTTGGGGAATTGTAAAAAATCAGATGGATCCCCACCACATTAGCATCACATGCCCATGGCTTGCAGTTTTCAAACAAATTAGCTTCCCATTTGGATTGATCCCTACCCACCCCACCCCCGTCCTCTTGGTATGCAGACAATGAGACAAGGCCTGTTTGGGAACACTAGCTCTGGGCTACGGAAATCAATGCTGGTTATGTTTATGAGAAAGGAGAACGAGGTACAAAAATGCAGTTTCTGTGCCCTTTAGCCAATTGACAGCAAAGGAAGATGAACTATTTCAAGGACATGGTGCGCAGTGAGAGGAAATCACCATACTTCCAACATGGAAGCCATCCCTCGAGAGCCAGTTTCCTGTAGTGGTTAAGTGCGTGGACTCTAATCTGGGAGAACTGGATTTGATTCCCCACTCCTTCCCTTGCACTTGCCGGATGACCTTGGGCAAGCCATAGTTCTGGCACAGCTGTTCTTGAAAAAGAGCAGTTTCTGTCAGAGCTCTCTTAGCCCCACCCACCTCACAGGGTGTCTGTTGTGTGGAGGGGAAGGGAAAGGAGATTGTAAGCTGCTCTAAGACTCCCTTGGGTAGTGAAGGGCGGGGTATAAATCCAATCTCCTCCTCCTCCTCCTCTTCTTCTTTTTGTGAGGCAACTCCCTGTCACAGTTTTATTTATTCACTGGAAGGAGCTGGTATGAGCAGGTACTGAGAGCCCCACCTGGAAGTTAGCAACTTGAAGCTGAAAATATTTTGTGGTGCAAAAACTAACAACTATCAATACAACAAAATAAGATTAGACAACCACTAGCTTTCGTTTTTCCAAAGGGAAACGATCAGCCATTGCCTCTTTATCCCAGCATGGCTTGGTGCAAGTGAAAACTGTATATACCAAGCACAGTCTAACCTAGGGTTGCCAGTTCTGGGTTGGGAAATACCTGGGGATTCGGGGGACGGAGCCTGGGCAGAGTGAGGTTTGGGGAGGGGAGTGACCTCAGCAGGGTTTCATGCACAGAGTCCATCTTCCAAAGCGGCCATTTTCTCCAGGGGAACTGATGGCCATCCGGAGACCATCTATAATAGTGGGAGATTGCCAGGTGCCCCCAGGAGGTTGGCAACCCTAATCTACCCAAATTAGGCTACTAACAACTTCTTCCATTATTCCTTTAGAGTTGCGACAATGGGTTGTCATTCAGTAGAAGAAGTAGCCAGTTAATCATATCAGTTTGAGAGAAAACTATAGTACTGAAGAAAATTAAACATATTTTCTTTTATCTGTAACAACAGATGTGAGAAGAAGAGTTTTGTCTCATGGGTGACAGACGTGGGGAAAGGTCTCTTCCTAAGGGAGTGCTGCAATTTTTAAAGTATTTGCATTTGAAATAATTACCTTTTCCAAAAAATCTACTCTCAGATTAATTAGGAGCACATATTTAATGAGTCTGAATTTATTTTTAATGATTCATCAATTAATCGAGTAAAAGGTTGCATTTCTACAGTAGCCAACTACATTCTGGGTTTCAACTAGGGTTGCCAGCTCCGGGTTGGGAAATACCTGGAGATTTGGGGGAATGGAGCCTGAGGAAGGCAGGATTTGGGGAGGGGAGGGACTTCAGTGGAACTTAATACCATAGAGTCCACCCTCCAAAGCAGCCTTTCCTCCAGGGGAACTGATATCTGTTGCCTGGAGATCCATTGTAATAGCAGGAGATCTCCAGCCACCACCTGGAGGTTCCCAAACAGCAAAGAAGCATGGAAGGGAGTAAGTTATACAAAAGATACAAAAGATCAAACCGTGCATATATAATGAAAAATATTCAATAGTCAAGGAGTATGATAATCTGAACCTATGTAAATAGTGTAGTTTATCAAAAATACAATAAGATAGTCAGACACTCAAAAATACATGGTCCAAATACACAAAACAGCCTTCAGAAATAGTCCAAGTCAAATTCCTCAAACTGACTGATTTCCCACAAGGCGCTGCTCCGGCGTCGTTCTTCCCTTTGCCCCGATTGTGTGCTTGAATTTCCCACTATTTGCCCCGCGCCACATTTTGACTCACGGCTTCGCCCGAATTCCCCCGCAGCTTCAGTGATTCTGTTTTTTGAGGATCACTGAAGTCGTGGGGAAATTCGGGCAAAGCCGCAGGTCAAAATGTGGTGCAAGGCAAATAGTGGGAAATTCAAGCACGCAATTGGGGCAAAGGGAAGAATGATGCTGGAGCAGCTCCTTGAGGGGAATTGACCACAGTGAAAAGTCCAAACATCAACGTTTATCATTCCTCTTCGAAAGACTCACCTTGCCACTTGTGTATCCACTTAGTGGCCCTGCCAGCTTCCAGCTGCCGTACCGCCATAGTTGGTCTGTTGTACATTAAGAATGTAAAAGATGCTGCTGTGTATTATTCAACAATGTTGTAGCTGCAAGGCGATATGGCAACTGAAAGCTGGTGGGGCTGTTAAGTGGATACACAAGCGGTGAGACGAGTTTTTCCGAAGAGGACTTATAAACATTGATGTTTTCATCTTTTCACTGTTTGAGGACTTTTCACTGTTTGAGGAATTTGACTTGGATTATTTCAGAAGGTTGTTTTGTGTATTTGGACCATGTATTTTTGAGTTTCTTACTATCTTATGGAACTTTTTTATAAACGACACTATTTGTATAGGTTCAGATTATCATACTCATTGGCTGTTGAATGTTTTTCGTTATTTATGCATGGTTTGATCTTTTGTATAACTTTCCACTTGGAAGTTGGCAACCCTTGAAGAAGAATTCTGTGGAACTCAGGAGCTTAGGCACTACACTGCTTTGTCAATATCGTCCTTATAAAGGCATACACTACTTTCTTGGTTTTTCTCTAATACTGGCACAGCTTATTTTATCTTTTATTGTTTGTTTCTGAGTAGGTATGTAGTCCTCTCGGTTACAGAAGACGGCATACTTGAGATGGAAAAGCAGCTAGCATTTCCCCCTGAGCTGCACTGTAAAAGCATCTTGCCTTCCCTCATCAATTTCCCCTCCCTCATCCATTTGCAATTTTATTGACCGCTTTTAAGGCAATTATGTTATGCAAAAGTCACAGAGAGATCAAGGATTCAAAGGAACCAGCATACAAAAATACTACAGCACAGGGATAGTAAAGGTTTATTAATGTGATCATAATTTGTACTATTGTGCAGATGTATCCCACCAGGAATGCTAATAAATGTTTAATAGCCCAATAATACCTGTTTAATAATTTTCTAAGCTCATTCCTGCCTAATTGCAGGTTTATTAAAGAACGATAAACTTTATAATGCCGTAAAGTCATTATTGCATTTCCAACACTTATTTAATATTGAGTTAATTATATTACAACTAAGTTATTTTTCCCATACATATTAAATATCAATTAGTTGTTTTAAACTATTGATTTGTATTTAATTAACTACGCTATTATATACCAATTAAATTCTTATAAGAAAAGCTGAAACAGCTGGTCTTTCAAATTAATTTTTTTAAAGGAAAGCATAGTATGGAAATAAATTACACATTTATTATTATACCACAGTTTCTTTCCACAGTGATGAATATTCAGAAGTTACAGCAAGAAGGAATAGTTGCACTTTACTACTGTGTGGAAGTTACTATAACAGAAGAGCTTACTGGTTGGAAACTGAACAAAGTTTGAGTCCAGGGCACCTTTAAGATTGACAAAGTTTAATTCTGGGTGCAAGCTTTCATGTGCACGCACAGTCAGGCACATGAAAGCTTGTACCTAGAATTAAAATTAAACGGTCTTAAAAGTGCTGCTGGACTCAAACTTGGTTCTGTTGCTTCAGACCAGCGTGAGTACCCACCTGAATCTGGTTGGAAATTGTTGGGAGATGTCGTGTTAAAATTCTGTCTATGTTGCTAGCACTGTCACTCTCCAGGGCTCTGATCCCCTCCCCACAGTTTTGGAAATTAAGATCTCTGGGTGGGGAATGGACAAATCTTGTCTCTAGTGCACACCTATGCATGCACATGGACGCCAAGGTACCACACCATTTGTCACCACTTTGGGCTGTTTGAGAACAAACCATAGGGCAATTATGTTTTCTCCCGTGACTTTAGCCAAAAAGAAATGTCATCCTTTGGGGTTATGAAACAATGGCGATCAAGCTATTGCAGCGTGAAGTAGTACAGCAGGTCAAATCAATTGTTTGACCATGTGTAATAGGTGGAGATGGCACGTCAGCATGGTCAGGCTTGAAGCTCCAGTGCCGTCCTCTGCTTGCTATGAGAACAGTCTGTGCAGAAGGAACTGCTGACCTGACCTCTCGCTGCAACAAACCCTCAAAATGGCCAGCAGGGGAATTGCACTTTGGCTGGAAGGTGAGTGAGAGCAGATGACTGGAGGGAACCAATGGAATCTGTCCTGAAGGTATAAAACTGCAACCTCCAGGCTATCCTCTTCAGCCCTAACATGGTACTGTAAGGACTTGGCTCTCTCTGCTGGATCTTGGTATTTGACTCAGATGGATTCCCCCCTCCCTATATTTGACTCAGATGGATTCCGCAAAAGCAGTTGTCCTGCCCTCGGTCTCCCATTTTCCCTGGTTGTACTGCTCAATTCCCCACTATTTGCTGCGCAGCCACATTTTGACTCACATCTCCCCCTGATTTCCCCCACGTCTTCTTGGTCCTTATTTTTTAAAAAAAATCAAGAAGACACGGGGCAAATCGGGGGAAGATTTATACCCCGCCCTTTACTCGAAGGAGTCTCAGAGCGGCTTACAATCTCTTTCCCTTCTCCTCCCCACAACAGACACCCTGTGAGGTAGGTGGGGCTGAGAGAACTTTCTCAAGAACTGCTCGGGAGAGAACAGCTCTGAAAGAACTTGTAACTGACCCAAAATCATACCAGCCGCTGCATGTGCAGGAGTGGGGAATGAAGCTCAGTTCTCCCAGCTTAGAGTCTGTGCTCCTAACCACTACACCAAACTGCTGGGAACTAAGCTGCCACAGTCCACTGGCTACTTGGTTTCTTCCTCCATTGCAGATGCATGTGCCCATGTGAGCACACACACATGTATAAACTGCCCCAACTTCAGCTGAACTTCCTCTCAGCACTCCAGTTCCAAACTGTCCATTGGCTTCTTCCCTCCCAACAGAAAGTGCTGCCCCATTGCTTAATTCAAAACACATCTGCATGCATGCCAATGGTCTCACAGCACATTAAAATGCAGTGTGGGTTTATTATTTCTTTTAACTGCTAGTGCTTTAGCTGCACAGACACAATGCTTAAAAAGGAACAGCAGATGCTCCTGGGAGTGGTGATGATCAAGGAACTATAAAAATCCTAGACAGAGTGAATATAGTCTATGGTTAATCTGGCCATGGGTAGTCAAATTGCCACATTCCCTACCCCCCTCCCCCGGTCGGGAGACTGTGAACAGCATGACCTGCCAAAATCTACCCAGAAACTTTCACCATCATTGCACTTTTTTGCCAGAAAGCAAACCAACCAACCTTGTACCTGCTCAATTTCAGCTACGTCATGCAGTCCTCAAAACATAGACATGCAGCTGAGCCAACAATAAGCAGCAAGCCAACTGTCCACTAGGGAAACAAGGAACTTGGATAGAAGAGAGGATGGAAGAAGTAGAGGGAAATTGGGGGCCCCAGCAGATGGGAGGGGAGGAGGAGAACCGTACAGCTGGGAAAGCAGAGCACACCAGTGTGATTGTGAAATGTGGCGGCCCTACTGGTATGCTGCTCCTGTAGATGGAAGTTCCATTTTGCTGGCCTAGCAAGAATCGCAGTCCCCATTTTATGGAAGCCAGTGGTCTCCACCCTGCACAAGGCATAGGGTCGCCAGCTCTGGGTTGGAAAATACCTGGAGACTTTGGGGGTGGATCTGGGAAAGGGTGGGGTTTGGGGAGGGGCTTCAGCGTGGTACAATGCCATAGAGTTCACCCTTCAAAGAGCCAGTCTGGTGTAGTGGTTAAGAGCGCTGACTCTAATCTGGGAGAAATGGGTTTGATTCCCCACTCCTTCACATGCAGCTGCTGGTGTGACCTTGGGTCACTCACAAGTTCTTTCAGAGCTGTTCTCTCAAGGGCAGTTCTGCCAGAGCTCTCTCAGCCCCGCCTACCTCACAGGGCATCTGTTGTGGGGAGGGGAAGGGGAAGGAGTTTGTAAGCCACTCTGAGACTCCTTAGGGTAGTGAAGGGCAGGGTATAAATCCAATCTCCTCCTCCTCCTCCTCCTCTTCTTTTTCTCAGCCATTTTCTCCAGGGGAGCTGATCTCTGTCAGCTGGAGATCAGTTGTAAAAACAGGAGATCCCCAGGCCCCACCTGGAGGCTGGCAACCCTAACAAGGCAGGTGAGTGTAAGACAGGTGCAAGTCATGGCAAGCCTGCTCCTTCCCTCACTCCACGGCAGGGGCTGGAGCCAGTAGCAGGCCCCCTTCCTCTTTCCCTCCCACTCCATCAGGTGTCGAGCTGTGGTGTACTAGGGGCGGGGCCCTTTCCAGGGCTATTTTTGCCTCCAAGTCCACCCCTGACTCATTCAGTTTGCCCCGGATCCCCCAGAAAAGCCTCCAGGTCTGCTGTCCAGGCTGAGTTCCAAAATGCTCAACATCATTCTGTCTCTTCCAGTCCTTTCTTTGCTTCCCAGCCTGTTGCAGGATGGCATTTAAACAGCTGCTAATGTTTACCATCCTGGGGGCCCACCCAGCCCTCCACCCATTATCAGTTTGCGTATTACTTTGGGTAAGCCTGCAAAGCCATTTAAGGCCCCGAGAGATAAAAAAAAGTGTCATATAAATGTGAGTTATTATTATTAAAATCTGTGCCAGGTTAATTTATAAAAAATATGTTTCGGAAACGGAGGGGGAGAAAAGACCGGGTAGATAAGCAAATGAGCGCATTACTGCTTGAAATATGAATGAGTTGGAGAGAAAACGGGCTTTAAACACTTTAGCTGCACTGCATTTCGCTCCGTTGTGCGCTGCCGAAAGGTTGCATTTATAAACCTATTCATTTTGTTATGTACTTGCAAACCTTGTCATCCATTTATTGCACAAATAAAATCTTAAAAGCAGAGGATTAGTTGAGTGTGTCCCTGTGGGATCACAGTTGGGCTTTAAAGGATCCATCACCAGAGCTAAACAGATGGAGCAGAGATAGCTGCCAGCTTTTTCCTCTCCTGTATCCTAAAACATTGGGAGAAAGAGTCCTCTTTCCTTCCGTCAACTCGCAGGAGCCCGCCCTGCCAAATGCCAAAGGACAAAGAGAGTTAGACTTCTTCTTGCGGTGGTGAACTCGCATTCTGGTCCACTTAATTTGGGGGCAATCACCTGAACATCTGTCGGATTTTCAAGTATGCACGCAACAAAGTCATTGTGGACATTTATTTATTTATATTGCACCCCAATGGGGACCCAAAGTTTGATGGGGGGTTTTGTGATGGAGTTCAGTTGACTCTCGCTGACTCAGTTAAGAGCCTTGGGGTTTTACTGGACCCAATGTTATTACTGGAAAAACAAGTGGATGCAGTTGCAAAAAAGGCTTCCCTTCCAGCTGAGAGTAGCCCGAAAGACAGCCTTGATATGGCTGATCCGGCCACCTGGATCCATGCCACAGTAACATCAAGACAAGTCTACTGCAATGCCCTGTACACTGATCCCTCCTCCAAATCAGTTTGGAAATCCCAACTGGTACAGAATGCCAGGGCTCAGCTATTATCAGGAGCTATATAGAGCACGCATATAACTCACATCCTGCAGGCCCATCCGTCACTGGGCTTAGTTTAAAGTATTAGCTATCACATACAAAGCCCTTCATGGACTTGGACCATCTTATCTGTGAGACAGCCTCTCCCCCTACATTCCGCCATGACTGCTTTGCTCATTGGAACAGGGTCTTCTGCAGGTGTCAGCTTACAAATGGGCACAATGTGGTCCGTAATACTGTGCATAGCTTGCTGGAACTAGAATCCTACAATGGAATTTTGCATCATTGAATGTGTCATGTTAATACTTATGCGTTGTTTCAGTTCTGTTTTTAGACTTCTGGAGGGGGTCTGAAAACCCTAATCCTACTGCACTGTTTACTGAATGTCCCGTCCGTTGGTTGTATTCTCAACTCTTTGTAATCCGCCTTGAGTCCAAGCCAGAAAGGCAGACAATAAACAGTGTAAGGGAATAAATAAATGTGGCTTCCAGCATCATTTTCTCTTTTTCTGTGTTATTCTCATCACAGATGAAAGCAATGAGGATGATCAGGGCCCTGGAGACCAAGCCCTGCGAGGAAAGGCTGAGAGACTTGGGAATGTTTGGTCTGGAGAAGAGAAGGTTGAGGGGGGACATGGTTGCTCTCTTGAAGTATCTGGAGGGATGTCACTTAGAGGAGGGCAGGGAGCGGTTCCTGTTGGCAGCACAGGAGAGGACTCACAATAATGGGTTGAAATTAAGGGCAGGAAGGTACTGGCTGGACCTTAGGAAAAAACTTCTTGACAGTCAGAGTCGTGCAACAGTGGAATCAGCTGCCTAGGGAGGTGGTGAGCTCCTCCTCACTGGCAGTCTTTCAGCAGCGGCTGGACAAATACTTGTCAGGGATGCTCTAGGGCGGCTGATCCTGCATTGCAGAGGAGATTGGACTACATGGCCTGAATGGCCCCTTCCAACTCGGTGAGATTCTGTGATTCTATGATTCTATCACCCTGTAAGGTACATTAGGCTGCAAGAAGCTAACTGGCTCAAGGTCACCCAGCAATCTTCCATGGCTGAGTGGGTATTCAAACCTGGGTTTTCCAGAACCTAGTCTGACACTCTAGCCACCACACCACATTGGCTCTGAAAGTGACCTGTATCAGGCCCATCCCCATTTCCACCATGGTAAGGCACCCGGAGGACATTTTTGGTTAAAAGCTGGTCTAAAAGCATGGGTGAATAATTGCACACCTGCGAGTTGGGGGCCAGCCTACTTGTGTGCCTGACTCTGATGCTTGCTCTTCAGATCTGGACCTGGCTGTACTGAAGCTCTCCCAGGAGGCAGGAAGCAGCTCTCCAGATGGGGTAGCTGCTAAGACGGGCAAAACATCCCCTTGACGCATGCCATTGGTCCCAGGTCACAGAGTTTGCTTTCGCTGAAAGACAACACTTCTGTCAATGCCGTCTCTTTCACCATGGGGAGGGAAGGTGACCAGAGGGGTCTCCCCTCCTGCAGGAGTTAGTCACATCTGCCTTGTTCACACTTCAGTGATGGCATTTCACCAGCCAATATGGACCCTGTCTACCCTGTGAACCTCTTCAACTCTACCAAGGCAGAAAGAATGAGGTCGCAGCAGTCTCTGCCGCCTGGACACATGCTATCTCTCCGCCGTGTCCATCTGCTACGCTTCCAAACTCCCCCCCTCTCCCCCTCCAGCTTGCTTTGTCTGGAGTCTTCCGTTCCTCTGAGCTGTCTGTCTCTTGCCTTCTGATCTACTTGGCAGCTCCGTCCTGAACTCCAGTTGCTTTGGGAGCAGCCTGACAAAGCCTCTAAGAATGCGGATGGCTCCCCAGTTTCCTGCTTTCCTCTGATTCTGCCTAGGATGCCATGTGAAAGACTGGAGGGCTCAGCTAAACATGTCAACTGTGGCCAAGAAGACAGCGCCGGTCCAACTGCAAAGCACCAAAAAACTTCAGAGTTGCTTCAAAGATGAGGAAGCCTTTCCCATACTTCCAGTATACAAAAGATCCCAAAATACGAAATCAATCCACATTATCAGGAGAGTGTTTCAAAATTTCCTTTGCCAATGTGCATTAAAAGGACTTCACTAGAATAGGTGAAATGACTGGCAGCTGGTAGGGGATGTTACAGGGGGATTTAGCTCCCCACCTCAAGCTTTCGAAGCAAAATGGTTATAGAGCAGAATGGAAATGATTTTTTTTTTTGCACCAATCAATAGGTTTCCAGAACCCTATTTTTTAAATCGATTTTTTTTCAAAATGTCACTTGCATGTTTGACTTTCCACAAATGCTAAAGCAACCCTAAATATTATGCCTTGCTGAGGAATTGCAAAGCAATAAGATTAAGCATCGGCTCACCAAATACAATACTTTTGCACCTTATTTTTTATGTGAAGCCCCTAAAGCCATCATCCCCCTTAACTGAGAGGGCTGAATAAACTTTCGCTTAGGAGAATATGATTTAGGAGAAAATACATTAGCCCAATCACAGCTGTCTCCGAGATACCTTTTTCCCTTCTTTAGTACAGCACTTCAGCGGGGAAAGCGAGAGGAAAGTGGGGATGATTCATTCATGCCTAATCGTGCCCTTGAGAGTTACTGTTGAGCACGCAGATGCTGCTCTGAGGTCCCATTTTTGTCTTAATTCCTAACAAGGTAAGTCTGAGTGCCCAAACTATCTTCAAGCCTTGCTCTCTAGGGCCAGTGTGGTTTCCTTAGCCCCATGCAGATGACAAGGATCGGGGTGGGATGGGGGATAAAATCACCCCCCCCCCCACTAGCTCCACTTCCATCCTCTATGTGCTGATATGCCTTTCCAAACAGAACCCAGGTGAGACACTCATCAGAAGCTCAAGCCAATAATATACACTGGGAGAGGTGCCCAAGGTTAAGTCCTGGTCCCACCCCCACCCCCAGTGTTGACTCTGTTATTGGCCATACTTGTTCACCACTACATTGCTCATGGACAGTGAAGAGAGCTCTCCACTCGGTGCTCACACTTACCAAGGGAAAGGACCTACCTTGTGATAGAGTTTCACCAGCTATCTGCATAGAGGTGGTAATGCTAGGATAAGGCAAATCTAACGCACGTAGGTTCAGGTCACATGATTAATTTCCAGATAAGGAAACAACTGTGTGAACTGACCATGCCATTGCTGGATTGGCTCTGTTTGATCTCACTTGGATGGCTGGTGAATGCATGGGAGACCCACCAAATGGGCACATTTTTTCACCATCATTCCCATTCTTCACCACACATAAGACTGTATATCATTTGATGAGGTCCACCATGGTGCCGTAAACTCCAAATAACCTGCCATACACACACAATAAGCAATTCACTGGTAAAATATCATGAGTCATAGGCGTCAGCTACGGGGGGGCTTGAGGGCTCGAGCCACCCCTGAAATTTCCCGGGGGGGACTGAGCCCCCCCCCCGGGAAAATGGAGCGCCCTCCACCACACCTCCCTGGGCCCTTCCTAGGGCTGCTGTCGCCGCCACCGCCTCTCTCTCTCCCCCCCCAGCCTGGCCGCTCCGTCCCTCCCTCTGTCTGTCCAGGGGCCAGCTAAGCAAATGCCCAGCTGGCCCCTGGATGGACGAAGGGTCGGAAGCAGGAGTGGTCAGGCCAGGGGGGGAGGCGGCAGTGGGGACATGGTCCCGGCGTGCACGTATACATGGAACAGCCCCCCCCCCCCGGGATTTTTAAAACTCGACACCACTGTCATGAGATGGTTGGCATAAGAAAACTTCCCAGTGGCTGGTAACTCCAGAGGTCAGCTCTGTTGGCCTCCCACCTGTAAAAGCTCTTCAGATGCTCCATCTGATGTAGCTGTCTCAATTAACCTCACTTGCACGAAATACTGGTTTGCCTATAACAATATCCCTCTCACAAGACACAAGGGGGAAAAAAAGCCCATTTGGGAGTGGATCAGAGGCACATGGCCGCCAGTTACGAGCTACTGAACTGGCTGAACTAAGTTCCCCAACTTGTGGCTTTTCGAACATGTCAGTTCTCCTTTAAGCAGCAAAAAGCAATCACCTACATTTTGTTATATCACATCTGAAGATGATATGGCATTCTGAGGCAGGGAACCCCACAGACCTTCTATTACTGAGAAATCATGCTCCAGCCTCGCAAATGCCATTACCACTCTGTATCTTATAATTAAATTGTATTTGCCAGTAACCTCACAGCAGGTCTGCAATTTTTACTCATCTGAGGTTTTTATGGTTTTTTTTAAAAAAATCCTCAGCTTCCATTATTTTTGCCTGAACATCCCCCCCCCAAAAAAACTCTTGGCAATTTCACAAAGCTCTTTGTTGCCTTTTTTGTCAGAGAGATGAAAAGAAAGAAACATGCTTATACTGTGTAAGATGGAAGACGGGAGAGTCTCTTGCCATTTATTTTTTTCCCTCACTCTCCTCTGAGTGGTTAGGACAAGAGAACTAGAGGAGAGGAAGAATTTTAATTGCAACCTTTTTTTTAAAGAGAGGGAGACCCAGTAGATGGGAGGTAAAAGAAATTTCTTGCAGACATTACCAAATGTAGCCATGCGAGCCTGTCTTAGGAGTGTGATTTTAAGTGGCCCCAGTCAACTTCATTATTGTAAAGCACGGACGGGACAAGCTTACCTTCTTATCATCATTTCAGGGTTTCATTTAACCTTTTATTTCTGTTAGGTTTAGGGTTACCAGGCCTCAGCTGGCAGTCACTAGGAGAATGGAAGGAGAAACTCCTAGGACATCACTTCATGTTTTGGAAGAGGAATTGATGCCACCACACTAGGAATTTTCAATGGTTTGTTTACCACAGAGATTTTGAAAATTCCTAGGGCATTATTTTCCAAAACAGGAAGTAACATCCTGGCATCAGTTGATTCTGATCTCCCCCATTTCCCCCCCTCATTCCAATGAGCAAGAGCAGGGAACAGACTAGGGTTGCCAGGTGCCTACACTCATGTTGGTGGGGGGGATCTGGAGGGCATTCTGGGGATGGGTGGGGACATCAGCAATGCGATGACATCACTTTAGGGTTGCCAAGTACTCACAGTCTAGCAGCGGGGGGAGTCCTATCGCTCCTGGGAGTTTCCTGGTGCACGCGCAAAGCACGCACATGCACCACGATGACATCACCGGAAGTGACGTCATCGCGTCGGGAACATTGAGGGCGGGACCACTCAAATTCGAGGGAAAACCATAGAGTTTCCCCTCAAATTCTAGAGCGTCCCCCCCCCCCGAAACATGCCTGATGTGAGGACGTCTCCTTTGGGTAATGTCATCACGTGAAGTAGGGTTACCAGTCTCCAGGGGGGCCTTGAGATCTCCTCTGTTACAATTGATCTCCAGGCAACAGAGATGAGTTTCCCTGCATAAAAAAGGACTGCTTTGGAGGGTCAGCTCTATGGCATTGTACCCTGTTGGAGTCTCTCTCCTCCCCAAACCCCACCCTCCCCAGTCTCCCAAAAGCTTCATGTATTTCCCTACACAGAGCTGGCAACCCTGCCCTGAAGCCTGCCTACTCTCTTTTCAGCACCAGACAAAAACCATTTTGTTTTACCCAGGCTTTTCATTCAGGGGTTTGATCTATTAAAGTTGTTCTTTCAGTTTGCTTCTAGCCTGATGAGGTTTTTACAAGCATCATTTGGGGCTGCTAAACGTTTTATGCTTGTTTTTATGCTCTACTAGCATAAGAAGGATTACAGTGGCATAAATGACCAGGAACAGCAGAAAACACTGTAATGAGACGCTAAATAGAAGGGATCTTTGTGTGATTCTTCTTTCAATGACTTGATGATTCTTCTTTCAATGCTCCATTCTGTGATACTGTTGATACATCTTGTAACTACCCTTTGATGATTTAAGAACATTATAAAACTTGTACTTACCTTTGTAATTGAGTATATAGACTTTAGTAGAATTGTAGAGTTAATATGTCTTTATATTGTATAATTCCTACACAATAGAACTAACAATAACCATACACAAGCTTATTTTAATTTAAGTTTTATTTAGCATCTCATTACAGTGTTTTCTGCTGTTACTGTTTTGATGCTCTGGCTGGGTTTTTAATGGCTTGGGTTCTAGCACAGGAGTTTCTTAACTTTGCATGATGTCAAAATCTGGCAGGATTTCTGAGCAAATAAACAAATGCGTTGAAAACCAGTGCCTGAATCAAGTCCAGGAGCAAACAGGATGCAGTTTTCCATGGTAGCCATCTGTGAGTAGTGCTATTTCTTTCCAGCCTAATATTCTGTCTGGTTGGGGCTTGGGGGGGGGGGGGGGATTAAGGTCACAGTAGACACAGAGCCAAACCCTGTTTCTGAACAAGGTACCTAAAATTGCGGTGGGGGACTGCAAGAATGAAGGAGGGTTTTTTTTTTAACCACAATCCCTTCCTGTAGAAGTATTGGTTTGATTGAGGTATGGAAGCTTTAGAACCGGCAGACGGGAAGGCCATTCCACTTGTTGGATGGCAATAGAACAGGGTGCTGAAAGTACGGTGAAAGCTTAAAGGTCACGCTGTTGGATGCTGATTGTTAGTGCGAACTGCATGAGCTCCCCAATGCTGCCCCAGCAGGAGAACCCAATCACCCACAAGAAGTGACTTGCCATTCAAGTTCTTTGGCACAGAAAAGCTTCAGACTACAAGACAGACAGAGAGACAGATAGACACAGCTCAAAACAGAGGAAAGAAACTATCAGAAATTAGCAATAGGCTTTGCTAAGCCAGGCGGGTGAATATGTCCAACAATTTACTTCTCCTTCGATTAAAATACAAGGGGATACCTTTATTTTCTCAGTCCAGCGGCACCTTTAAGACCAACAAAGTTTTATTAAAAGTGCAAGCTTTCGTGTGCTTGGATACTTCTTCAGATACAGACCCATATCTGGAAAAGTGTGCATGCACACGAAAACTTATACCTTGAATAAAATGTTGTTGGTCTTAAAGGTGCCACTGGACTCAAACTTTATTCTACTGCTTCAGATCAATGCGGTTACCAACCTGAAGGTGATACGTTAAAGACGAAGGGATTTATTGCAGCACAAACTTTCACAAGTCAGTTCGTAGAGAGATAGAAACATAGAGCTGGAAGGGACCCCTAGGGTCATCTAGTCCAATGCCCTGCACAAGGCAGGAAATTCACAGCTACTTCCCTCTCCTCTAGTGACCCCTGCTCTATGCACAGATGTATGCTCAAAGCTACAAACAGCAGAAGGGCGATATTGGCAAAGGGAGAAGTTATTGCAGAGAGAGACCCAGATGGTCCAGTTTGCTTAGATGCCAGCTCTGGATAGGGAAATTCTTGGAGATTTAGGGGTGGGAGCCTGGGGAGGAACTGATCTCTGTAGTCTGGAGATAGGGTTGCCAAGTCTTACCTGGCTTGTGGGGGGGGGGTCCCGGCCCCTCTCTGGGACTTTTTCGGTGTGCACGCTTTGTGCGTGCACCACAACAACATCACCCAGAAGTGATGTCATCACATCGAGCATGTTAGGGGCAGGGCACTTCCATTTGAGGGGAAACCCATAGTGTTTTCCCTCAAATGCTAGAGCGTCCCCTGCAATGTGCCCCCACATGATGACGTGATGACGTCATCTGCAGGTGACGTCACATCAGGGCATGTTGCTGCGATGCTGGCTCTTTGGGGTGGGGTTCTCCCCAGCGGCTGGTTCTGGGCCGGCTGGCAGAAAAAATCCCCACCTGCCCAGGGGACCTGGCAATCCTATCTGGAGATCAAAAGTAATTCTGGGAGAACTTCAAGCCCCACTTGGAGGCTGGCAACTCTACCCCTAATACAAATAAATGACTTATTCACATTTGTCTTATCACGGGCTGTGCATGTGAGTGAACAAAGGAGATGTGTGATAAAGGAAAGGCTCTCCAGAACTTCTGCTGCTGCTCACAATGAATCAGCAATAAGCAAATGTTACCTAGTTAAGTTTTTTAAAAAAATATGTATGCGTTTAGACTTTTGTCAACAGTTATCAGCTGTCTTTTTTGCCACTGGTTTTATAGATTATTTTGTATTGTGTACATGTAATCTATGAATTTAATGCACAATTTATGTCTACAGTGTATGTAATTTCTAAGCATAATATATGTTTAATGTTGATTTACTGAGACATAAATTAAATAACACTGAAAAATGCACAGGGAAAATTGATGTAAGGAAGCAGTAAATGGAAATAAAGCATAATAGGTTCCATTCACACAAGGGATGGGAATTCCCAAACAGAAATTTTGGGTCAAAACAGTAGGGAAAATTGGAAATCATTCCTATAATACACACGACTGAACAGCCCTTTGTTTGTCTTTGCAAGTGAACAGGCAAAAGCATCCCCATTTATGTTTGGAGAGAAAGCTTACAAGACATCTTTGTTAAGAGTCTTGGCTTGGGGTAAAGCATCCAAGATCCATGTGGCTAGGGGCTCCTTGAGATCGGGGCCACGTGGGATGCTAGGGTTGCCAGGTCCCCCTCAGCAACAGCAGGGGATGGAGGGGTGCTAGACAGGGCTTCCTAGTGCTCGACTTGCATTTAAACTTGTGACGTGGTCTTTAGCTGAATGGTTTGTGAGTGGAAGCAGTATTTCTGGGAAAGCAGCTGTTGTGTTCAGTTGTGCTTCTCTGGTCTCTAAAACGAGTTTAGGATTGCCAATGAGGATTGTAGCTCTCCGGGGATTGCCAATGGGCTATCGTTTTTTGGCTAGGCCCCAAATCTCACAAAAAAGTATCTACTCTGAATATGTGTTAGCATGCCTGCTCTCAGAGGCCCAAACCCCAGAAGGATTTGAGCCCAGGAGAATTTGAGACCCCTCTTCTAAAAGTTGCTTGGGCAGTCTGAGACATGTGACCTGTATCACTACCCCCAATGCCACCACAAATATAACCAACCTTCTCAGAAAGCCCTGGATTTCCCTCAGAACTCCTCTGATACGTACTACACCAAACATAACCTTCAAAATTCACTTCCAGAGAAATTTGGGGGCTGACAACTCCTCCCATCCTGAACTAGAATTTGATGGATTGGTTGAGGGGATGGTAGGTTGAAGTCTGGGTCAGATCTCTGAAGCTACGTGAGACAAACCTTCCACAGGAACAGTGTATTTACCCTAGTACCGGTAGATTATACATTAGTGAAAATGGGAAAATGGGAGGGAAGGTGGCATGGTATAGCCAGATCTCATCAGATCTGAGAAGCTAAGCAAGGTCAGTGCTTGGATGGAAGACCACCAAGGCAGGCTCTGCAGATGATGGCAATAGGGTTGCCAGCTCTGAGCTGGAAAACACCTGGAGACTTTGGGGGTGGATCCAGGAGAGGGCAGGCTTTGGGGAAGGAAGGGACCTCAGCATGATACAGTGCCATAGAGTCCACCCTTCAAAGCAGCCATTTTCTCCAGAGGAGCTGATCCCTGTCAGCTGGAGATCAGTTGTAAATGTGGGAGATCTCCAGGCCCCACTTGGAGGCTGGCAACCTTGGAAGGCAATGGCAAACCACCTCTGCTTCTTGATTGCCTTGAAAGCCCCTTGCTGGGGGTCACGAAAGTCGGCGGCAACTTGATGTCACTTTACACGCACAAACAAGAAAATAGTTCATATTATCCCAAATTAAAGCTAATTTACTCAGGGGATCAATAGCACCGAAAATGTAATGTCACTACAGAGTCTTATGTCGATATGTGTCAACATTCCCTAGGGAATCTACAGCAAGGATTTAATCAGCAAACTCACTGGCTTCACTGAATTTGCCGAGTTTCTTTAGATAGTATTGAAACTTGTCATCCTTTAAAAAACATATGGGAGACTCATCCAAACTTCATCTGTTCAAAGCATTTGAGTCTTTGAACACGTTCATCAAATAATAAACATTGCACCAATGGAAAGGACTATGCAATCACTTCAGGCTAGTAGAGTGGGAGGGGGGGGGAAATTTATAACCCGCCCTTCACTACCCAAAGGAGTCTCAGAGCAGCTTACAATTTCCTTTCCCTTTCCCTCCCCACAACAGACACCCTGTGAGGTAGGTGGGGCTGAGAGAGCTCTTTGAGAACCGCTCTTGAGAGAACAGCTCTGAAACAACTTGTAACTGACCCAAGGTCACACCAGCAGCTCCATGTGGAGGTGTGGGGGATCAAACCCGGTTCTCCCAGATTAGAGTCTGCACTCATAACCGCTACACCAAACTGGCTCTCTAGATGAGTCCTCTCCAGATGAAAGACATCAGTTCCCCTAGAGAAAATGGCTGCTGTAGAGGGTGGACTATGTGGCATTATACCCCACTGAGGTCCCTCCCCTTCCCAAACCCTGCCCTCCACAGGACCTGCCTCCAAATCTCCAGGTATTCCCCAAGCAGCAGTTGCCAGCCCTATCTGTAGTGCACAACCTCTGCATTTGTTTGCTTTTGCTGAACAACTCACCTGCCCTTCAAATGAGACTTACCCACAGGTTTCAAAAAGAGAATTGAGGTAATTGTTTTGATTTTTCTCAAACTTCCCACACTGATTTCTCCTGAACAAAGTTTGAGTCTAGTACCGAGTGAAACATCAACATCCAGAGGACCAGTGTGGTGTACTGGGTTAGAGTGTTGGGAGTTTCAGGTTCAAGATCCTGCTCAGTCATGGCACTCACTGCATGAACTGGGACCAGCCTAACCTAGGGTTGCCAGCTTCCAGGTAGGGGCTGGAGATCTCCAGGAATTACATACATCTGATCTCCAGACTACATACATCACTTATTTATTTAAAACATTTATTCCACTTCTCCTGGAGAAAATGGTTGCTTTGAAAGGTGGACTGCATGGCATCATACCCTACCAAGGTCCCTCCCTAAACACCACTCTCCCAAGCTCCACCCTCCAATCTCCAGGTATTTCCAAATCCAGAGCTGGCAACCCTAGGTCTTAATCCAGAGGTGTCAAACTCATTTGTTAGGAGGGATGGGTTTGACATAAATGCCACTTTGTCAGGCCAGGCCATTTATATAGCGTAAAATGTAATGCCAGGTATGGGGGATACCAACTTTATAAAGGACACAGGCAAACCCAATTAACGCTATTATTTTTTTTACTCAAAATACGAACATGCTTGAAACATTAACGCACTTACAGTATTTCCTTAAAGTATCACCCTGATGCCTGCCCTCCCACTTCCACTGCCCATTACTCAGTAGCACTGGGACAGTATACAGGGACAAAACGGACAGTCTCTGTCATAGGGCAGAAAAGGTAATGGCCAGTTGCTCTCGGGCTGGGCAAGAGCCCTCGATGGGCCAGTTCTGGCCCATGGGCCACATGTTTGACTCCCCTGGTGCCTAATCTATGTCACACGGTTGTTGTAAGAACAAAATATGGGGTGGGGAGAACAAAACCATCCACGTTACCCAGAAGTCTTTGGAGGAAGGATGCTAGGGTTGCCAACCTCCAGGTGGGGCCAGGGGATCTGCCACTTTTACAACTGATCTCCAGCTGAGAGAGGTCAGCTCCCCTGGAGAAAATGGCTGCTTTGGAGGTGGACTCTATGGCATTGTACCCTGCTGAGGCCCCTCCCCTCCCCAAACTCCACCCTCTCCTGGCTCCACCCCCAAAGTCCCCAGGTATTTTCCAAGCAAGACCTGGCAACCCTAAAGGGTGCAATAAAAAAAGTATAGATAAAAAACACATCAATTTTTGGTTTTGTGCAGAATTTGGTGTTTACTTCAAAACAGACCTGCATAGGCTTCTTCCCAAAGCAGCCAGCTGTTGAGCAGCTAATATCCCAGTTGCAGAGCTGGCCTTTGGGTGGCTCTTGCAAGACCTGTGCTTCGGTGTCACACACACTATACACCTTGCCTGACTTAAACCCTGACTTGCGGCAAGTGCCATTATGGGGCCTACCCGCCCCTGTTGTGCTGCCAAAACACATAACTTACTATGGAAGGCATTTTTTTTTTACTGCCGCTGCTGGGGGCCCATTTTTCCTGGAGCAAGCCATAATGTGAGTGATATGTGAAAACAGCTCCCTTGCCGCTCTTGGTGTCCATACGCTGCTCCCAAGCACACTTATTCTCAATCCCATTAAAAGTAATGGACTGAGATGGTCCACCCCATTACTTTCGATGGCTTTGTTTCAGCCAGAGAGCCTCAAGCTCCCATATCCTCCCAACAGCAAGGGTGGTGGCTCCGGCCCTCCCTGCCTCATTAGCCCTGGCAAGTTCTTCACATAAGATTGGGAGTTTTTTTAATCATAAAGATTATGGCGGACTGTGCTGGAATTTGCTAATTGCTCCAGGAGACACAAATATTCTTCACACCTCAGGCGAATATTCACCTGGGTGTATAATTTTAGTTCTTACTGCTTTGAAGGGGGGGGGATGTATTCAGGGCAATGTTATTTCCTCATTTCAAAGACAGAAACCACACTTCCTTGCCCGAAAGACAAAGAGAAATTTACCCAGAATATACTATATGAAGCCCTTTCAAGCTCTTGAGTTCTTGCTAGGAGGTTCACACACTGAGGTTTAGGTTTTCACCTATGTTAGGAATACACTCAAAATGTAATATGTGTGAATATGAAAAATGTATGTGTTGTCACATGTGTGTTATCAGAAAGCCGGTGCTGGCTGATTCCGTGACAGACCCAGATTTGTCTTGGCTAATGTGTGAAACTGCCCTCAGCTAAATTTTTAATCGCATGAATGCAGTATCCTTCTGTCAGGATCGGGGATTGGGTAGATTTCACAAGCAAAGCAGACTAAAGTCAGAATTCTGTGTCTCCTTATTTACACAGACGAGGGACTTCATCCAACAGCCCTGACACCACTTTATAGGCTACCATTCCGACAGGGCATTTTGCCCGCAATCTTCCTGTCTACCTGTCATGCCTGACCATTTCTATACTGCAGCTAGTCGCTGCCCCGGGAGATTTTGGCCTATCCTTTCATTTTACATATCTATAAGCCTTCTATTCTTTCTTCTGGATAGGCTTTTAAAGAGGTAAAGGTTTCCCTTGCTCGAAAGCCAGTTGGCTCCAACTCTAGGGGGAGGTGCTCATCTCTGTTTCCAAGCCAAAGAGCCAGCGCTGTCTGAAGACGTTTCCGTGGTCATGTGACCGGCATGACTAAAGGCCGAGGTGTACAGAAGGCTGTTACCTTCCCACCCAAGCAGTACCTTTTTATCTACTTGCAATTTCTTGCTTTCAAACTGCTAGGTTGGCAGGAACTGGGGACTAGTGGGTAAATGTCACCTATTTACAATGGTCTTGGGGGGGTGGAATCTTCTGTATGTATCAATTTTATATTTTTCACAGCCCGAAGTGACTGGCTCTTTTCTTCATAACCTTCCTTTCTAGACTTAGCAGACAGAAGCTCAAGCCGAATCGGGCGTATATTCATATCACATCCACTGTTTGTTTCTGCTCTATAAACAATGCCTTCCCGGAGTGCATACATGTCCGTGATACTGAGAGGAGCAGCGGTTTGTTCATTGCACAGCCAGTTAACAGGTGTGCCTGGAGGGTGGCAGGAAGAAGGCATGGGGGAATTAAACCTTCTCCACAACTCAGGCAGAAAAAGAACACCACCAACACACGCAGCACAAGCACAGCTGAATAAACAAGCCCACTTTTATGCTGCCAGCGGAGGCATGTGTTAAAGCTTTTCTGAGTAAAGCATGTGGGAATGCTGTTCCAGTTCAGGCGACAGGTGAGTGGGTTGCTCAACGGAATTCCCTCTGCTCAAAACAAAACAAAACACCTCCCTGAATAACAGAATGCTTAATGCTGGCATTAGGACAAAGTTTGAGACCAGTGGCACCTTTAAGACCGACAATGTTTAATTCGGGGTATGAGCTTTTGTGTGCAAACACACGTCAGATACACTGAACGAGTTTTCTTCAAGCCTTACATATAGGTGTGTGTGTGTGGGGGGGGGGGGGGGGCGTTAGTTGCCAGGAAGGGCTACTTAGAGTTAAGATGCATAAGTAACTGGATGTTAAGTATAGCTGAGAATGGATGAAAGCAATTGGTAAGACCTGTGACCAGCAGCAAATTAGCATACAAATACAAGAGTTAGCAAACAGATTTGAGAACTAAGTTTGAGTCCGGTGGCACCTCCAAGACCAACAAGGCTCAATTCTAAGTATATGCAAGAACTGAAAGACTTAGAATTGAGTAGGTACACACTTCCACAGATACATTGAAAGAGATTTCCTCAAGCATCAGAGATAGCCTGAAATGTTACAATCCAGGAAAAGCATTAAAGAAGAAGAGGAGGAGGAGGAGGAGATTGGATGTATACCCCACCCTTCAGTACCTGAAGGCGTCTCAGAGCGGCTTACAAACTCCTTTCCCTTCCCCTCCCCAAAACAGACACCCTGGGAGGTAGGTGGGGCTGAGAGAGCTCTTTCCAGATCTGTCCTCGAGAGAACAGCTCTGACAGAACTATGGCTCGCCCAAGGTCATCCAGCAGCTGCAAGTGGAAGAGTGGGGAATCAAACCTGGTTCTCCCAGATTAGAGTCCGTGCACTTAACCACTACACCAAACTGGCTCCCTGCTGAACTGTGCACTTAGGTAAAAAGTCAGTTTGCCAAAGCCACTGCTTAGGAACATGGCTGGGATTCTGATACAGTATGGCTTTTCTTCCTCTAGATCAGTGACCTGCAGTGTGGTGCCTGTGTGGACACCATGCTGGACCCCAACCTGTTCCCTGGCTCCCACTTGATTCTCGAGGCTTGGGGATAAAAAGGATTTGGAACGGAACAGGCAAAAAATTGGGAGCCTCAGGTCACTCCCTGCCAGCTGACTGACTAGCAAAGTGCTGCGCTCATCTGTGGCAGGCACATCACAGTCATGTGCCCTTAGGCTGCCAATTCTAGGTTGGCAAATTCCAAGAGACTTGGGGGTGGAGCCTGGAAAAAGCAGGGTTTGAGAGAGGGGAGGGAGCTCGGCAGGGAGGTGGAGTCCAAAGCACCGATTTTCTCCAGGGGAACTGATCTCTGCTGGCTGGAGATCAGTGGTCATTCTGGGAGATCTCCAATCCCTACCACAAACCCTAGTTTGCCCACAGACTTTATGCTTCTGGGCCTGGAAACCACTCCCTCTGTTTGTGGAGGTAACGAGCCACCCTTTTGAAACTGAAACCAAACCGTGGCTCTTCCGGCAGCCATTTTATGATTGGCCCAGTGCCTCGTGGCAGCCATTTTAGGTAGCACCCATAACCTGTTCTCAGAGTTCCAAAGGTGCCCAAGAAGGTCATCAAGACTGGGAACAATCGCTTTGGAAACCTTAAGGGAACGATTCATAGATTCATGTCGTTTTCCTGTCATGTTCCACTTGCTATGAGGAAAGCTATACTTGCCAAACATTACCCCCCTTCAGAGCTCTCAGAGAAGCTAAAAAGATCAATCTTTACCCATTTTCCCGGTTGTTATACTCAAAGAAAACTTTGAATGCCCCATGGGTAGTGGATGTCTCTGGTCGTTAATACTTGGGCCCTCCGGTTTAGGCAAACGAGGCAAGGAGGGAAGATTCGAGAAACAAATTGCAGGCACCAGATGAAATAAAAGAGGCTTAGAGACAGAGGAAGTAAGCTGATAAATCTTCTCATTTTAGCTGACATTTTAAAACGCTAGACAGGTTTTTCTGCGCCCAAAGGGCAACGACAGCACTAGAAGTCCTTATTAGTAAATTTTTCTAGCGGCGGCAACTTCATAACAAAGAGAAAGCAGAATACGCTCAAATGAGGGGGGTGGGGGTGGAGAAAAGGCCTCCGAGATTTATCTCAAAAGGGTGGAATTTTTCCCCCACCACTGACACATTGACCAATTGCCAAACATCAAGGATTTACAACGTCGTCATGCGGCCTTTAGAAGGATGAACATCTTATTTATAATCAGTGAAACACAAGAAGCTGGACTCCGTCTCTTTCCTTCAGAAGAACACCAAAGGGAGAAAAAGCAGTCTCCCGTGGAATAGCTATGCATAATTGTAACCTTGGAGCTGATGGAGCATATTGAGAAGATGCACTTTTGGGGGAAATGGGGCCTTCCCCCTCTCTCTCGGGTTGCCAACATCCAGGTAGGGGCTGGAGATCTCCAGGAATTACAGCTGATTTCCAGACTATATGAATTGCTCATTAATTTTTTTATTTAAACAATTTATTCCACTTCTCCTGAAGGAAATGGCTGCTTTGGCAGGTGGACTGAATGACATTAAACCCTACTAAAGTCTCTCCACTCTCTGAACCCCGCTCTCTCAGGCTCCACCCTTAGATCTGCAGGTATTTCCACTCCTGGAGTTGGCAACATTACCTATCTCCCTGCTTCTCAAGTGGGGCCCATTTAAGCTAGGGTTGCTAACTCTCTGGCTTAGGGAAATTCCTGGATATTTGGGAGTGGAGCTAGGGGAGGGAAGAGTCTGGGGAGGGAGGGAGCTTGGTGGAGAATTGATGTCACTCAATGACTTCTGTTTCTCCTGCATTCTATGGTATACCATAACGTTTGTCCAACGAAGCTGCCATTTCTTCCAGACAGGGCTGCCAATCTCCAAGTAGCACCTAGATATCTCCTGCTATTACAGTTAATCTCCAGATGACCAAGATCAGTTTTCCTGGATAAAATGGCTGCTTGGGGGGGTGGGGACTCTGGTATTATACCCTGCTAAGGTCCCTTCCCTCCCCAAACTATGCCCTCCCTTGGCTCCACCCCCAAAATCTTGAGGTGTTTCCAATCCCAGAGCTGGCACCCTACCTCCAGAGGAACTGACCTCTTGTCATCAGGAGATAAATTCTAATTCCAGAAGAACTCCAGCCCCCACCTGGAGGTTGCACCCCAACTCTGAAAGAGGTGTTGTTGGCCACCTAACTGTGGTAGGAGAAGCAGAAATTCAACCAGTGAAGATATTCCCCATCAACATGTCTCCATACATGAAAAATGTTGTACCTGATCACAGGAACCTACCAAAAGAGAGAAGTGGACAGTACAATTCCAGAAAGCCAGCTAGGGCAGGTCATATAGTAGCTGGAGTGTAGGTCTCAGTTGGGAAAATATGAAGGGTTGTTATTTTCCATTCATCTATGATTCTTACTGATCTTTGCTGAGGGTTGACATGATAATGTGGTGAGTGTGTGTGTGTATATCCTTGAATACAAATCCATAGCCAGCCAGAAAGGGAAGTAAGAGGAAGAACAGGTCTCCATGCTCACTTCCCATCTCCAATAATATTCTAAGTGGAAGCAGTGACCCAGTACACACCCATTTATTTTCATCTATTTTCTGCAAAGAGCTCTGGTGATACTTATAGTCCTCCATTCTTCATTGTATCCTCACAACACCTCTGTGAGTTAGGTTTGGTGAAAGGGAGACGGACTGCCACAAGATCACCTTGCAAAATTCAAGGCAGAGTGGGAATCTGAGCTCAGATCCCTTAGATACTACTCTGTTGCATCATTTTGATACATCACACACTCTGTTGACCTTACAAGGTGCAGATGGGTGGGTGAGGAGTGGTGTTCATCTCCAGTGAGAGGGAGAGGTCGGTGAGGTAAGGATGACAAAGGGAAATGTGGCAGATAGGAAGACAGCAAAAGAGTGGTAAATAAAGCGACCGCATCCTTCCACATTATGAAGTTCTCAGGTTTGTTGGTGAACAACACAAGGACTTTGTACCAGGTTTGTGATGGGGCTTTGATGCCTCTCAGATGCATACTGGCCCTTTTCTGTTTGCACTCTCAGTGCACAGGGACAAAGTTAGAGTCCAGTGGCACCTTTACGACCAACAAAGTTTTAGTCAAGGTGTGAGCTTTCATGTGCACACACACTTCGTCAGATGTTGAAATGGAATTACAGATCATAGTTGTATATGTAGGGGTGGCTTGTTAAATTAGCATGCAAAATAGTGAAAGGGTGTTTTTTTTAACAGATCAAAATAATGACCAGCTTGGTTTCTGGTCATCATCTGTTTGGGTTCAAGGGGGGGGGGGGAGGACACGGACAACATAGGTGATAAATATGTCAGAACTGGAGATTGATGTGCCCTACATTGTTAGAATTGTGAATGCACAGGGAGAAAGTGAATTTAGTCTCCTGCCCCCAACTGTTTTCATGTCCTGAAACCACCCTGTAAAACTGCTATTGGCTCTGTTGCAAAAATTAGGTATAGCCACACAATTGCATGGAAGAAGCATGTCTTACTTGGCTGGGCAAACTGGAAGCACAAGGTAGCTCAGAGGGAAGACTGGAGTACTTAGCACTGTGTTCAATTCTCCTACACGGGTGTAACTCTGGTGGTTGTTCTTCCAGAGCTACATCTGGCTCTATGAGGTCCCACTTGCGGGACAGTATGATATTGAATCATGTAATATTCTGGGCTCTAAGGTTACAAACAGACGTGAGACTCTTTGAACTATGAGAATGACTCTCTTTGCTCCCATTAAACAGCCAAACTTTTCATATGCGTGTTGCAGTTGTTGGGAGCTTTTGCATCAGCAAAAAACAAAACAAAAAACTGCTGGGGAAGGGAATTTGCCGGCTATTTTAACAAATCTAGCTCCATATGGAACCCAGATGGACCAAAGCAGGTGGAAATGCTGCAAAAAAAGGGAAAAAGAGTCAGATCTGAAATGGTTGGTGCTGCTTCATCTGTACAAGCAGGCAAACACAACTCTATGGGGAACAGGACCACATTTTTAATCACTATAATGAGTTTCTGCATTCCTTATTCTAACTGGAGGAGGAAGGGAATGTGGCTTGGTGGTTTAGCACCAGTTCTACATGAGATGGCCTGAGGTTGAAGCTCTGGCATCTCCAGTTAAAAGTGTCAGGTAGTAGGTGATGTGACAGACCTTGACCTGAGACTGTGGATTGCTGCGGCTAGTCAGAGTAGACAGCACTCACCTTGATGAAGATGGACTGATGGTCCCACTAACACAGTGTTCACAGGTGGAAAGCATTAGCCAAAGGAAGAGGTTTGCTCAGAGAAAGGGACAAGCCGGGGTTCGCTCCCAGTCTATTCTCCTCCTTTCCTTCTTGCTTTTCCAGCAGTACTAGTAATATCTCCTGCTCACGTTAGCAAAGCAATTCAGGAAGAGGAGGAGGGAGACAGACTTGCAGATAAGTGAGATACACTGTAGATTAATAAACTGCCTATCACTGATCATGAATTAGGGATGCCAGCCTCCAGGTGGGACCTGGGGATCCCCCAGAATCACAGCTTATCTCCAGACTACAGAGACCAGTTGCCTTGGAGAAAATGGATGCCTTGGAAGGAGGACTCCATGGAGTTGTACCCAGCTGAGGTCCCCGTCCTCCCCAGGCTCCATCCCCAAATCTCCAGGAGTTTCCAACCTGGGGCTGGCAACCCTACCCCCATTCCCTGCTGGTGGCAAAGGGGGACCTGGCAACCCTATAAGATGAGTAAAATGTGTGTAAAGGGATACACTGTATCCCCCATGGGATCCCTGTTCCCTTCTCTTTATTCTCTCCTACTCAGTGTCAACTCCAGCTTTCTTCCCCTGCTCCAGCTCCTTCCCCCGCCCATCTTCTCTTTGCCATTCCCAGTTTTTGCATGTCACTTCAGTTTTTTACAGCAATCCAAAGTTGCACCAAAACATAAACATTTGATATTTGCAGTCAGATTTTTCAGCAAACCTGATACTTCCCCAGGTTTTGATGGACATGAAGTGGGGTTGGTCCCACTGAGTGGATGGGGCTATCCAATCAAGGCAAAGTCATATAGGCCCACTCTGCATTTAGCATTTGCTCCATTGTTTTACCAAACCCACACTGGGACAGAAAAAGATGTGGCTCAAAACCGCATTCACGTACCCTGGGCCAACGCCTACTGACTGCAGAGTCACCCCTGAATGGCCATAAAAGGGCCGTAAATCAATGCAGACAGCTACCATAAAACCAAACAAAGTGAAAGCGGCATGCAGTCTGGACACTGCCATAAAATTCGACAGTCAATCAAAGTGAAAGTGGCGTGCAACACAGAGGGGAATTTCTGTTCCGGTGTGGGTTTGGTACGACAGCGGAGCAAATGCTAGATGTGGACTGGGCCTTAGATACAGCAAGGTCTTAGATATGGTGAGAGCAGTCAAACAATCCCGTCCGCATACCACTCTGACCTGGGTTCTGCTTCTTGTTGGTCACATAAATGGGTAACTATCGAGAGTGGTGCGACAGTTAGAAGCTGGCTTTTGTATGTAGCCGTGATTTAGCTATCACGATGATCAGCTTATCAGAGAGGACAATGTCAGAAGCTTTCCAGTGGTGAATAGCACCCATTCCATGTAATAGCTAGGGTTTGCCACGCTCTCCCCCCAATCAGCCTGCAAAAGCACTAGAGAAAATGAAAGGTTTGCATTGCATTTCTCAGAAACAAAAGGTAGATATATGGAGAATGCTGATGGACAGACCTGGGTGATACCTGCCCTTCAGCAGCCCCTCCTTGCCATTGTTTTAATCAATAATGTATTATTCCCCCCCACACACACTTTTTTATATCCTTTACGCTTACTATGTGTACCTTGGAACCCCCCCCCCCCCCGGTGATCTGCATGTGTTCATTTAACATAGCTGAGACAAAGTGAATGAAATGTGCCAGCTGCCCCTCCGGACCTCTGGGATAATGAGATGATGCTTTCCCCATCAAGCCACCCTCCTGCGTACAGCAAAAAAAGAGAAGAAGACAGAAACAGAATGGTGCAGGAGATCAAAGGAGGAAAGCTTGCAAAAGAAGGATGACAAAAAAGACAAAGGGAGACTGTCTTAACATTGGAATTCAGCCTCGCACTCATGCTATTGTGAAGGGAATGTTAAATATTATGGTAACCTTAAATGGAGATGTTACTCAAAGAGAAAGGAAGAAATACTTCACAATCTCTACCAATGGACCCATCAGTCCTTCTCTTGCACCTCAGAGACCCCTCTACCGAGGAGGAACCACTTCACCCCCTGACTACTTTTTTACTTATGGCAGTAAAAACGACAATTGCAGCATCCTGGAAGCTCAGCACTCCTCCTTCTGTGGATCAATGGAGAACACGAACCTGGGAACAGTTTATTATGGACAAAATTACAGACAATCTCAAATCTCACAACTCTTCCTCTGACGTGACCTCTTCCCGCTTTGTATGCACTTGGTATCCATTCTTATAGTACATGACAGAACATGGCCTACTACCTCAAGATCCCAGTTACACCTCCTGGCTCCATTTCTGAAAACAGACCATAACCTCTCCCGCACCACTTTCTCTTCTTCTCCTCACTCCACAATCTCTAACCGCACTACCAAAGCAGGTTTTATATAGCTATTGTTGTACACTAGATCTAAGGCACCACTCTTAGCTTATTTTCTAACTGATATGTTGAAATTTAAAGTTTGCACTTATTTCTATAGTTTTTCACATAAAAACTGTTGCTAACTGTGTGTTTATTTTATGTTTTCACATCAATAAAAAAAAATTCAAAAAAAAGAGAGAAAGGAAGAAAGAGTTGTTGCCGCTTCCCTGAAAAGGGATTTGCAGGCCTCTCTCTGGGAAGTTCTGTCGGCTTTCTCTCTGACATGGAACGGCACAGCAAGTTCAATGTGGCAATTTCCCAACCGGGTGGGAATTCCCCGGGGTGCTGTTTAGAGAGGGGAGGAGGGTCTGTTGCTTCCCCACATGTTTTAGACTGCTGCCATTTTTCGACCCGCTTGTTGCTTCTGCATCCTGAGAGCTAAACAGAGTTCCAAACTGTAGCTGGCAACCCTTTGGTGCTGCGATACACCACATCACTTCTGGCACAAAACCATAGAGTTCTGGTCAAATTCCGGAGAGTCCATGGGGTGTGATGATATCATGTCCATTTCTGTGCTGGAAGTGATGAGGTGTATCATGCTGATGGCTGGTTAGCCCCCTGCCCCCAAATATTTTCCTGCCAGCCTGAGATGAGGTATAATTGCAGGAGATCTCCAGGTGCTGCCTGGAGGTTGGCAGCCCTAGGTGGAGAACAGGGAGCAATCTACGGTCCCCCTAAGTATATGTAATGCTGGAGTTCCTCAGTTAGCATTATTTAGTCTTAAAAGGTTACTGTATGCGGAAGAGGGCTTTGTTCAGGGCTATGGCACTGAAGAAGAAGAGGTAAACCAGGGGGTGTCAAACATAAGGCCCGGGGGTGGGAACCGGCCCATCTAGGGCTCTGATGTGGCCTGTGAACAACTGATGCAAGGGAGGGAGTGCTGGGGGGAGTGGGAAGAGCCACTAGTTTCAGCATGGCAAAATAGCCTTGTCTGCTGAACTGAAACTGTGGGAGCATCTGCCCAGCCCCGGGGGCCTTGCAGTGAAGACACACCAACTTGGGATGTGCCACCTTGGAGCTTAACAGCTGCTGTCCTTTATACAGTTTATATCACTGGCACCTGGCATTACGTTTTATGGCACGGATGGCCTGGCCCGACAAAGTGACATTTATGTCAGATCCAGCCCTTGTGACAAATGATTTCTACACCTCTGAAGGGAACGCTCCCCGGATCTGTTTCACTGCTCTGACTGAAAATGCTCCTTTCCCAAAATGCTTTAAGACCTGTTAGGTGAAAAAGACAGGTTCCACTTACAGTGCCTGTCTTTTTTCCCTTCTAGAGTTTAAACAACCCAGAAGCTCCCCCCTTCCATTGCACTGCAGCCCTGATCCATACTGATCCCCCCCCCCCAGGTGTTTTTTTTAAGGACTGAATCACATATCATGGTTTTATTTGTTTCTTTGTTGATTTGTTTGTTCGCTATTTAGCCCTCCCTCCCCATAAGCAGGCTCAGGGGGAGTTACAACATAGTTAAAATAATACATACTAGAAATATAATACAAGGTTCAAATATAAATACAGTCATCTATAATCTTATAAAATATTGATTTAAAAATTCCTAACCATTACGGAAACATTACTAAAACATTTGATGGTGTCTGCTACACAAATCCAATTGTGGTAGCTGTAGGTGCAGCAATGCAGGGCAAATAGGTGGGTGAGAGTCTGCCAAGGTGGAATAAAACAGGGCAGAGCAGGGGAGGCCATGAGAGATGAATTGGAACATCTCCATATTACAGGCCCTGTGGAACTGCATTAAACCCCACAGGGCCCAGATCTCAACTGGGAGAGTGTTCCACCAGGCTGGCACCAGAGCTGAGAAAACTCTGGCTCTGCTTGAGGCCAGGTGTACATTTTTTGGGCCAGGAAAAAACAGTAGATGTTGATCAGAGGAGTGCAAAATCCTTCAGGGGACACACATTGGGAGAGATGATCCTGTAGGTATGTTGGTCCCAGTCTGCACAGGGCTTCAAATGTTAAAACCAGAACCTTGAACTTGATGTGGAATTCAACTGGGAGCCAGTGCAGCTGACGCAGCACCGGTTATATATGTGCTGTTATTGGTGTCCCTATAAGGACATCTGCCGCTGCATTTCTGGATCAGCTGCAGTTTCCAGGTCAATCTCAAGGGTAGCTCTGCATAAAGTGAGTGGCAGTAATCCAACCTGGAGGTGACCATTGCATGGATCACTGTAGCTAAGTCGCAGGGACAGAGATAGGGAATGAGCTGCTTGACCTGCCAAAGGAACAGCGCTGATCTAACAACCACTGTAACCTGGGCTTCCACTGAAAATGGGGCATCCAGGATCACGCCCAACTCCTCACCACTGGCACAAGTGTTAATAGCACTCTGTCAAAGGTTGGGAGTTAAATCCCCAGTCCCATTGCCCCATGGCCCAGGTACAGGGCCTCCATCTTTGTTGGATTTAATTTCAGTTGACTCTGCTTTAACCGTACAGCTACAGCATCCAAACCTTTGGCCAATACACCTGGGGTGGTATCTGGCTGACTGTGCATCATCAGAGTTAGCTGGATGTCATCAGCGTACTGGTGACAACCCAGCCCAAAACTTCAGACTATCTGGGTGAAGGGGTGCATATAGATGTTGAGCAGCATAGGGGAGAGGAGTGCCCATTGAGGGACACCACATACCAAGGGGTATCACAGTGCCACCCGCTCCCTAAGTGCCACCCTCTGTCCCTGACCATGAAGAAATGATTTTAGAGTGAAATGGAGGAGAAGACCAAATTTGTTTCCAAGAATCTGCTGAGAGAGTTTGATTTCAATCTTTATGCCACATATTTTGGTATGATAGGGTAGCATTGCTGTTCAATGATGCCAATATTTTATGTACCTTGGAGATAAGACATTTATGAGAAACACTAGCGAGATGAAGAACTGCTTCAAATTCGGTATGAGGTTGTTTTAAGATAGACTGCAGATGGATTTGTATGTACAGATGCAAGATTTGGAAGTACTGTATCCAACCATTGCCTCTTTTAAAGCACCTGGGAAGTCCCAGAGCCAGAGGTCATTTTGAGCAGGAGTTCGTGGGAGCTCAGCTCCGGGAGTTGGTGCCAGCACCCTTCCCCGCGGGGGAATGCCTGCTTGTGTCATGGCTGCAGCAAAATGACCCGTCCCCTGGAAAGGTCCTGGTTCCTCCCACCAGCCTTCTGAAGGCTTCAGCCACCACTGAAGCTATCCTCCCAGAATAGTGGTATTTCTGAGGCTTGGATTAGCAGTGGTCCTCTTTCTTTCTTTCTTTCTTTCTTTCTTTCTTTCTTTCTCTCTCTCTCTCTCTCTCGCCTTCTGACATACTTCCGGTGATGTCAGGTGGTTTAGCATATGCAAATAAGTTATGCTAATGAGCTCCTGCACCTCTTTTTCTACGAAATGACCCCTGCCCAGAACTTAGGGAAAAGTTGGTAATATCTACCAGGGGGATCTGTATTCCATCATTGCTGGTTTTCACCAGCCATGATGGACATGGGTCTAAGAGGCAAGTTGTGGGCTTCACAGCACACAGGATCCTGTCAACCTCATCCTGGGAGCATCAGTTGAACTGGTCCAATACCAGACCTGAAGACGGCCAAGGAGCTCCATGGAAGTCCAACATCCCATGCCATTGGTCCCTTAATATCCATTACTATAAATTGCAGCCTTAAAAAACTTTCTATATTCCAGAAATGCTTTCCACACTGACTCAGTCTATTGAGGAACTCTTGAATACCTCTTCCACAGAACCTCACTGTCCTGCAAAGGGTTCTGACCTTTTGTAGGGTCACCAACCTCCAGATGGGGCCTGCAGATCTCCTGGAATGTCAACTGATCTCCAGGCAATATAAATCCATTCCCCTGGAGAAAATGGCAGCTTTGGAGGATGGATTCTATGGCATTGTTCCCTGCTGAGGTCCCTTCTCTCCCCAAACCCCACCTCCCCAGGCTCCACCTCCCAAATCTCCCGGTATTTCCCAATCCAGAGCTTGCAACCCCAACCTGATGGGTGAATTTTGTGAACTGAAAGTGTGACATGAGAAACACAGCCAGCACTCTCCTGTGACTGCCTGTGGTTTCCAACCTCCACATGGGGCCTGGAATTCTCCTCGGATAGGGTTGCCAAGTCTGGGTAGGAAAATGCCTGGAGGCTTTGGGGGTGGAGCCAGGAGAGGGCGGGGTTTGGTGAGGGGAGGGGAGGGCAGGGGAGGGGGCTTCAGCATGGTACAATGCCATAGAGTCCACCATTCAAAGCAGCCATTTTCTCCAGGTAGGGCTGTCAAGTCCCCCCGGGGGGCGGGGAATCCCCCGCTAAAGGGGCCCCCAATCCGCCGGTCTGGATTTGGCCGGTGGGGGGAACCCCACCTCTGAAGCAGCCCGATCCGGCATGGGGGGGTGCAGGGAAGCATTGAAATGCCTCCCTCTGGCTTCCTCTGCCCACTCGCCAAAGCAGGCGAGCAGAAGAAGCCCGGCAGAGGCTCTCCCCTGCCTTTGCTAGCTTGTTTGTCAGGCGAGCGAGCTAGGAAAGGCATGGGGGGGTGCAGGGAGGCATTGAAATGATGTCATCATGCTGCGTGCACGCGCGCAGGTCCCGGAACAGGAGCGGAACTCCCCCGCTCCTGGAGGTAAGTGACTTGGCAACCCTATCTCCAGGGGAGCTGATCTCTGTCAGCTGGAGATCAGTTGTAAAAGCAGGAGATCCCCAGGCTCCACTTGGAGGCTGGCAACCCTATCCTCAGATCACGTGGGGTATAAATTGAATTAACAACAACAGCAACAATGAAGTTATCACCAGGCTACAGAGATGAGTTCTCGTGGGGGAAAAAACAGCAGATTGGAGGGTGGGATCTGTGGCATCCCCCCCCCACCAGTGAGCTCCCTCCCTCCCCAAACTCCACCATCCTTAAGTGCTGCCCCCAAATCTCCATAGAATTGTCAATCCAGAGTCGGCAAGTGTAACTGTAACCGCAGAGCCAGGAAAGCTACATAGTTGTCGTAGGCAAGTTTGCTCTTCTCACTGATGGATCCTTAAGAAGTCTCTAATGAACTTCCGGGAACACAATTTGAAACCCCATTGTCATAAACTATTAAATGGTTCAATGTACCAAAGGGATCGTATCTGTTTTCTGTGACCTGCACTAATAACATAACTGTAGTTATTATGAAGTATAAAAAGCCACAGCAAATATGTTTAAATTACACAGCTGCTTTTTTTTCTTTTCTTTTTTTTGCCACTCGGTGATGAATAATTCTACTCTCAGGCTTTAAAACCTTGCTGAGAATCATTCCCTCATCTCCAACCTGAAATGGCACACCTGGGAAGCCCAGCTGGGAATATTGAAATATGAACCAAGTTTGCAGATTGTTAAATTGCTGGCTGGCAATATCCAGAGAACCATCTATCCAGACAGAACCACAGTAGCTTCTGAAGCAAGGGTAAAGGAACAGAGTTGGAACTAACAGCCACCCTGGAACCATAGAACAGGCTGGTGGCCTTGGTTAATTTGCATGGGTTGTGTGCATACACTCCACGATGTATTTTTTTTTTTAAATGAATCTGAAGTGGTAAAGAAAAATTATGTGGACAATGGAGGGAACCAGGATGTGGCTGGTCGACAGCTTGTATTATTCTGTAAATTCTTAAGAGCCATTAATCGCCAACTTCCTGCTGTATTTGTGTTTTATGTTGGCTCTGCACAAAGATAACATGAGGTTTCAACTAGCTTTAATGGAGACCAAAAATAAGAGTTTACTAGAGAACGGCAGCTACTTACGGATAACTAGGTCTAGACTGTTAATTTGGCCCCCTGAAGCAAGAAGCCTCTATTTCTATGGGTTAAGAAACCGTAGGAACAGAGGCCTTCTGCTGCTTTGGGTGGGAAGCGAACCTGGGTCAACTGCTTGGAAGGCAGCTATGCTAACCAGGGCTATTTTGGGGCAGGAACGCACCAGAACGGCATTCTGGCTGGCTTCCAAGTTGGCCACACCTACAGCCAAAACCTCTGCACATGTGTGGCTATCACTGAAGGGAAGGCAATGAAGGGAATGTGCTGGCTTTGCAGTGCGACTGGTATTTTAAAGTTTCAATCCCCCCCAGTTGCGCCACAGAGGCGGCACACTCCCTTCATTGAAGGGATCAGAAGTGGGCAAATCCCCCTACCCAGGAATCTGACAAGTCTACTTATAAGCCTTCCTAGAAATTTTACTAACCCCCCCCCCCCAATGTTGTATAACTAAGCTGCTCAGTAGGCAATTCTTTAAATACATGATTCGATCACTCACATCATATCATACAAATCAAATATCATACAAATCAATTATCAATAAATGCTGTGTTTTAATACAACCCTGTGGTTGTTAAGCAGTCCTTAATGATGCTAACGCTTGCTGATCACTTTGAGCTGGCAGCATCTTTGCACATGCACAGTTCTGGGGGGATTTGACGCAAACCAGTCCAGCAAGCCTTTGCAGCTGCTCAGCATGAACCAAACAGATTGGTTCACATCTGATTGCCACATATGATTTTCCAGGACTCCACTCAACACTGCTGATACAGCAGTTGACTGAGATGGAGCTGCTGATTTACTCCCAATGGACTTGGACATCGCCAAAGCAGTAGGCCAGAGTGAGGTACTGAAGCTGCTGCCCCAGTGCTTGACAAAAGGTCAACAGAGTTTCACATGACCCAGTAAAAAAGACTCCGATTTCTTGGTGAACAAGTGGGGGCGATTGTACTCTGGTCACACTATGAGAAGACAAAAGTCACCAGAAAAGGCAATAATGCTTGCAAAAATTGAAGGAAGTTTGGTCCAGCCGCTGCTGAAAGACTGCCAGTGAGGGGGAGCTCACCACCTCCCTAGGCAGCTGATTCCACTGTTGCACAACTCTGACTGTCAAAAAGTTCTCCCTAATATCCAGCCGGTACCCTTCCCGCCCTTAATTCAAACCCATTCTTGCGCGTCCTACCCTCTGCTGCCAACAGGAACAGCTCCCTGCCCTCCTCTAAGTGACAGCCCTTCAAGTACTTCAAGAGAGCAAACATGTCCCCCCTCAACCTGCTCTTCTCCAGACTAAGCATTCCCAAGTCTCTCAGCCTTTCCTCACAGGGCTTGGTCTCCAGGCCCCTGATCATCTTCATCACTCTCCTCTGCACCCGCTCCATTCTGTCCACATCCTTTTTTGAAGTGAGGCCTCCATAACTGCACACAGTACTCCAGGTGTGACCTGACCAATGCGGTGTATAGCGAGACTATCACATCTTGTGATTCTGATGTTATGCCTCTGTTGATATACCCCAAGATTGCATTCGCCTTTTTTGTCACCACATCACTCTGGCTGTTCATTTTTAACTTATGGTCCACCCATACCTCAAGACCTTGTTCACTCACACTGCTACTCAGAAGTGCATCCCCCAACCAGTATCCGTGTTCCTCATTTTTGTTACCCAGATGTAGAACTCGGCACTTATCCCTGTTAAATGGCATCTCGTTCACATCTGCCCACTATCCCAGTATGTTCAGATCTCATTGAATTTCATCTCTTATCTTCTGGTGTATTTGCTGCTCCTCTCAACTTGACATGATCTGCACATTTAATGAGTAGCCCTTCCACACCCTCATCCAGATCATTTATTTTAAAAATGCTGAAAAGTACTGGGCCCAGAACTGAGCCCTGTGGCACCCCACTGGACACTTCCCTCCATTCAGATGAAATGCCATTGACAACAACTCTCTTGAGTGTTTCTCTAAACAGTTCCCTATCCACCAAATTATCCTAGAGACCAGTCCACAGTCCTCTAGTTCACCCATCCAAACATCACAGGGAACCCTGTCAAAAGCTTTACTGAAATCCAGGTAAACAACATCAACAGCATTCCCTCGATCCAGTAAGCTCATCATTCGATCAAAGAAGGAAATGAGGTTGGTCTGGCAGGACCTGTTGGGGACAAATCCGTGTTGACTTCCCCAGATCACCAAGTTGTCCTTTAGATGCTGGATGACCTTGGGCAAGCCACATTTCGGTCAGAGCTGTTCTTTCACAAGCAGTTCTCGACTGAGCTCTCTCAGCCCCACCTACCTCACAGGGTGTCTGTTGTGGGGAGGGGAAGGGAAAAGAGTTTGTAAGCCGCTCTGAGACTCCGAGTGAAGGGCAGGGTATAAATCCAATCTCTTCTGTTCTCTTCTTCTCCTCTAGATGCTCACAGATTGAGCTTCTGTCCTCTCATGCTTGATTTCTGGTTCATCAGCATATGTCTGCTTGCCTCACATTGCCTCATCACATGAAACTATCAGCGGTTTCCCCTCAGTTCTAGACCCAAACTTCTGCATTTACCATCCAGCTCTTCTATGGAGCCATATGAATTCACCCTGCCATTTCCCTTTAAGAAAGAATGTAGTGGGGTGGGGAGGGGAGAAGAAATCAAAATACCGGTGTTTCAAAATGTCAGTGACCGTATTTTCACACATCAGACTGTTCTTGTCCTCCCCATTAGGGCTGCCTTTGAAAAAAAAAAATCAACTGAACCTTTTTTTTTGCAAAGTGGCTGAAGAAACAAATCAGGGCAGCAGACAGAATATAATAAGTTCAGAAATGTGTGAGGAGCTTTGTCGAGGCTTTATTTACTAAAACCACTATATTAATGTAAATGGTTATGATAATCACTAAATGCCTCCTGGATCTTTCAAACCTGCCACATGGAAAATTAGAAAACTAGACATCTGGGTTTCAGCATCTATTTTTGGAAATAAATCAGGGAGGCATTTATTTGGTAAATAAATGTGAAATCACGAAGCCAGGCCAAACTCCACCTTCCTAATGATATCCAGTCTCCTGTTAACTCCTCTTATTATTCCTAATGGGTTCAGGTACCTTTGTAGAAAGTGGGGGTGGGTCTTCTGATATATTGGTTTTCCCCCCTGAGCTGCCATTCTGCCTGAGTTCTTCTTCTAACATTAAAAAAACAAAATAGAGAATAGCAGGGGTCCTTTCATAAAAAAAGAGGTGCAGGAGCTCATTAGCATAACTTATTTGCATATGCCACACCCCCTGGCGTCACCAGAAGTGATGACGTCATCGGGAGTGTGTCAGAAGGCAAGAAGGGAGGGAGGGGGAAGGAAGGAAAGGAACAGGAAGGAAAGGAACAGGAAGGAAGGTAGGTAGGTGGGGGAGAGAGAGAGAAGAAAGAAAGGAAGGAGGGAGGAAGGGGGGAAGGAAGAAAGAAAGAAAGGAACAGTAAGGTAGGTAGGTAGGTGGGGGGAGAGGGAGAAGGAAGGAAGGAAGGAGGGAGAGAGGGAGGAAGGAAGGAAGGGAGAGAGGAAGGACGGGGAAAGGAAGGAACAGGAAGGTAGGTAGGTAGGAACAGGTAGGTAGGTAGGTGGGGAGAGAGAGAGAAAAAAGGAAGGGAGAGGGGAAGGTAGGTAGGTAGGTGGGGGAGAGAGAGAGAAGAAAGGAAGGAAGGGAGAGGGGAAGGAACAGGTAGGTAGGTAGGTGGGGAGAGAAAGTGAGAAGAAAGGAAGGAAGGAAGGGGGAAAGGAAGGAAGAGGAAGGTAAGTAGGTAGGTGGGGGGAGAGAAAGAGAGAAGGAAGGAAGGGAGGAAGTATTGAGGGGGGAGGAAAAGGGCTTCCCGGGGCCAGCGGCGCTCTGCCGCGGCCCCAGGGGGAGGGGGGAGGAAAGGGCCTTCTTCTGCCCGGGCCGGCGGAGCACCGCCGGCCCGGGAACACTGACGGGGAGGGGGGCGAGGGAAGGGGCTGGCGGCGGCAGAGCAGCCTGCCGCAGCCTGGGAAGAGCTTGCAGCTGCTGGATGACCTTGGGCAAGCCATAGTTTAGTCAGAGCTGTTCTTGAAAGAGCAGTTCTCAAAAGACCTCTCTAAGCCCCACCTATCTCACAGGGTGTCTGTTGTGGGAAGGGGAAGTGAAAGGAGTTTGTAAGCAGCTCTGAGACTCCAAGTGAAGGGTGGGATAGAAATCCAATCTCCACCACCACCTTCCCCCCCCCCCCACCCAAGTGCATCGATTCGCAAATCTGGAGCAGGAGAAAAATCTTACTCATCATTATTTTGACACAAGGGATGAAAGGACTGAAACAAATTTTGCTACTGCCAAAATAATCTTAGGATCATTACCTCTAAGCAAATAAAACAAAGTTTCCAAGATACAAGGAGATAATTGGCCAGTATAAATGGCTTGATAAAGTAATCCCAAAAGTGTTCTAAAAACGGCATTCAAGCAGGACATGAAGTGGTGTATCGATCTTGTTGAATTCACAGTATGGTTGCCAGGTCCCCCCCCCCCCCCGGTTTACAGCAGGGGATGGGAGGGTTGGGTTGCTAGATCTAGGTTGGGAAACTTTTGGAGATTTGAGGGTGGAGCCTGAGGAAGACAGGGACCTCAGTGGGGTACAGTATCAGAGAGTTCACCCTCCAAAGCATCCATTTTCTCCAGGGGAACTGATCTCTGTAGTCTGGAGAAGAGCTGTAATTCTGGGGGGTCCCCAGGCCCCACCTGGAGGCTGGCATCCCTAGTCCACAGGGACAAGTCAGAATAAGGCTTATTTGAACATCCCACCTGTCCTTCAAGAAGCTTGGGGCAGTGCACGTAGTTCTCCGCTCCTCCATTTTATCCTTGCAACAACCACGAAAGGCAGGTTTGGCAGGGACAAAGTGATGGGGCTCAAGTCACCCAATCTTGTGAGCTTTATGACTAAGGAGAAATTTGAACTTAGTCTCCATATGAATAAACCTATGGAGCAGAGGTCCCTCAGTGGCTATGAGCCACAAGGTATAGATAGGAACTCTCGGTCCAGGGCAAGTGATGCTCTGTATTCTTGGTGCTTGGGGGGGGGGGGGCAACAGTGGGAGGGCTTCTAGTGTCCTGGCCCCACTGGTGGATCTCCTAATGGCACTTGGTATTTTTGGCCACTGTGTTGGACTGGATGGGCCATTGGCCTGATCCAACATTGGCTTCTCTCTTATGTTCTTATGTTCCTTAGGCTTAGACAAGCACTCTTAACTCCTGCACCACACTTACTTCATTTCCCTCACTCTTCTTGATGCTGTGAACAGTCTTTAATGACTTCTCTCATTCTCTTTTTTTAAAAACAAAAGTCTCCCACGGAGAGCATAAGCAGGGAGAAGTGTCTCTCTGACAGTGAGTGACACATGGCACACTGTTGGCTGAGCCTTTGACATGTGGATGCTGCAAAACCAGTTTTGGGGTACATCAAACTGGTCTGTAAGGCTTGCTGCTTTGGTTTACCATTGTTCAGGCAAGCTTATTCCTGAACTGAGAATGAAACCCAGGACAAGTCCCAAAGCCTATGTTTACTTGGGTCTGTTGCCATAGTCTGGCTCTGCACTATTAACAGCCTGCCCATAGCATCCTTTCATGCCATCAACCTGTCCAGGAGAATTGTGCTGCCCCTTTGATGGGAAGCTTCTGCCAACCAGGTATCCTGGTTTTGGTTCCTTTGATTCATCACAGAAGCTTGTGTCTTAAGAATCACCATCCAACAATTTGAAAGCCTGCTCTGAATTTGCATCCAACTAGGACATAATCTGCCATCAATGACCATCCACAGACACTTTGATATGAGTTGGAGGGCAATTGCTTCCACTAATGCCTTCCTTACAATGCTCTTTGTAGACTCTGAATCCCTGGTTTTTCGAGTGCAAAGGGCTGGGAAGTGCAGCAAATAATAAAAAGGACCTGCCAAGACAAACCATTGAATTAAAATATTGGTGTTGCTTTATCTATCTAAAAGGCACATAATGGGGGAGATGTTCATTTCACATCTTTCTGCCTTGCAAACGGCTTTTGCTTTTCACTGAATTGAAAGGAAAGTGCAATGTATGTGACTGATTAGGCTATGCAATACATTCCCCCTGCAAATTTGGATTAGAAATGATTATGACTTAAATAAAAATAGTTGAGTGGGATCCTTGGAGCTATCTATCGTTCACCGGCTTCCCAATGCAAAATGGGAAACTTATAGGGGGAAAAAAGACAGGGACAGAAAGCTGCAAGGGGAAGACAAAGGGGGGGGGGGGGGACTTCATGGATACCAGATACGTGGGAATGGCAGGACTGCAGCATCTGGGCTACTCTCCCTATTTCACCAGAGATACAGCCCACCAGACAGTTGATGAAAAGCCCTGGGCAATTTTTTAGAAACAGTTCTGGTCAGCCTTGTTGCAGGACAAGCTTATCACATAGAAACATTTTTCATCTACTGATAAGCATTGTGGGCATGAGCTAATAAACCTGCCATTTCTTACATAAGACAGATGTTTCAGAAGTCCAGGCCATCACATGATAGTTGAAGTTATCACACCAAAAAAACCTACCTGTAAGACATGTATCTACCGTACTTATCTAGGAGGGATGGGTAAGGTATGATTCATATGCACTATCAGGTGAGAGGCCCTTTGTTTCCTTAAACTCTTAAGGTCTTCCTAGCACTTTTTAATCTTCCCCCCTTCCTCTAAGGAGTTCAGGGCAGCATACATCAGCCTTCTTTTCTCCACTGACAACAATACTCTTGAAGTTAAGTGAGACCAACTGCTCAAGATCTCCCAGCAAGTTACATGGTTGAATGGGGATTTGAACCTTGATCACCTTGGTCCATCACTCTAATTACTATATCCCCGACTCTCAGACCTTCCTCTACATGACCGTCTTCCACAGTGGGAAACATTTGCCTTTCTGATCTTGACAGCATGTGTTTCACTATCGAAGATGCCTCTATTATTGACCTTTTCCCTTATCTACTTCCAAGTATGCTTAGATATCAGAACAACCAAGAGTTTCAAACAGGGTTTTTTCTCACCAGGGCTCAAGTGCCTTGTGTTCCCCCACTAACATAGCAGTTTGGCAAAGGTTTGCTCTAGTGCAGTTTTTCACCACCATGGGGGGTGACATGGTGACCACAGATGAATCTGTGACACAGATGAATCTCAAAGAACCCAAGAACCCTGGCCCCTCATTCTCAGCAACTCGTACTTCCGATTTAGATACCTTGAGTTAGTCTGGTTTCCAACTTGATAGTCTGCCTGCTTGGTATCAGCTGGAATCTAGCCTGCTAAACCTTGGTGCTCATAGGTTGATGCTCATAGCCATTCATCTCCCTCTCGTAAATTCTCTGAGTGGAGCTGAATCTAGACTTGTGGTACTATATCAGAGACAGGACAGGAGTCTATGTAGGACAGGAGTGACACATTTGGGAGTGATGAGTGATGGGAGAAATGAGCGATGAGAGAGCCGTGTTGGGTCATAGGATGGAAACATACAGACTTAATGGAGCACAAATGACTGACCTTGGAGAGCCCCCAAAAGATAGCACTTACTAAATCATTAACTCCTACTAAGCGGGAGAGTGGTTTAAAGCCAGTGGGCTGAAGGCAATTATAGCTTGAACAATCAAAGAGTATATTCTGGATAAAGACAGGCTGGCAGTGCATGGTAGGTAAGAAGGCTACTAAGCAAACAATTCTTAAGAAATAACAAAGAAGATGAAAAGACTGGATTTATAGCCTGCCCTTTACTATCCGAAGGAGTCTCAGAAAGGCTTACAATCTCCTTTCCCTTCCACTCCCCACAACAGACACCCTATGAGATAGGCGGGGCTGAGAGAGCTCTTTCAAGAACTGCTCAGGAGAGAACAGCTCTGAAACAACTTGTAACTGACCCAAGGTCACACCAGCAGTTACATGTGGAAGAGTGGGGAATCAACCCTGTTTCTCTAGGATTAGAGTCCACGCTTCTAACCACTACATTAAACTGGCTCTCAAAAAGTTCCAGAAGGCAGGTTCTGACTTAGACTTTCCCATAATATGCTAGTTTGGGGAGGTGCAGGAAGTTTTCTTACAGAGGGTCATTCAGTTATTCCATCTTATGGTTGCCAGCCAGAAACCTTTTGCTAGTGGGAACATTTGGGGGTGGGGTGGAAACAGCAGGGCACATTGTCACCCCCCCAGTTTTGCTCCCATCACTCCTTGAAAGAGGACACAGAACAGCAGGAGGTTGCCCATCATGATGGTAAATCTATGCTATCCTTCACCTGCACTCTGAAACGGTAAAGTCTCGGAGAATCATGAGAGATTGCTGGAAATGGGTTTCCCCCCAGAGGACAAAGGGTTTCCTATACTTGTTCACTAGTGGGCATTTTTGGAATTCTGCAAAAGGGTAGTGGGCACTGCCACAAACTGATTACCATGAGGAGGGAAGGCTAATCAAAATGGTTGCCATATGAGGGACAGGGTAGGATTTTTATTTTATTTTTTTGCTTTGGGGGATGAGAAGCTCTTTGGGTTCAGTTAAAAGAGGAGGAAGAAGAGGAGGAGGAGGAGGAGGAGGAGGAGGAGGAGGGGATTGGATTTATACCCCGCCTTTCACTCAGAGTGGCTTACAAACTCCATTCCCTTCCCCTCCTCTCCCCACAATAGACACCCTCTGAGGTAGGTGGGGCTGAGAGAGCTCTTTCCAGAACTGTCCTTGAGAGAACAGCTCTGACAGAACTATGGCTTGCCCAAGGTCATCCAGCAGCTGCAAGTGGAGGAATGGGGAATCAAACCCAGTTCTCCCAGATTAGAGTCCGCACACTTAACCACTACACCAAACTGGCTCTCAGGAGATGTTTGCTTACTGCATGGCCACAAGGAGAAGATGCCAAGCCCAGAGACATAAATAGGGTTGCCAGGTCTGGGTTGGAAAATACCTGGAGACTTTGAGGGGGGGATCCAGGAGAGGGCGGGGTTTGGGGAGGGGAGGGGGCCCAGCATGGTACGATGCCATCGAGTCCACCTTTCAAAGCAGCCATTTTCTCCAGGGGAGCTGATCTCTGTCAACTGGAGATCAGTTTATAAAATTGGGATATCCCCAGGCCCCATCTGGAGGCTGGCAACCCTAGACGTAAAGGAGACTGTGATGTTCCTACCAGCATGAATCACCTGGTTTGGAGGGACTGAGAGAGTTCTGAGAGAACTGTGACTGACCCAAGGTCACCCAGCAGGCTTCATGTGGAAGAAGAATGGGGAATCAAACCTGGTTCTCCAGATTAGAGACCACTGCTCTTAACCACGACACCACACTGGCCTAACTCCTAGAAGAGTCATTCAAGGGGGAATGGAGCTGAGACACCAAACTAAGATGCACCCACCCCTTTCAGGGATCATCAGCCACATCAGCAGAAAAGAACAGGAAAGTTCCAATAGTGATGGGGGCAGAGGAGCTCTTTAAGGGCCGGTACCAGACAGCAGCAGTGACACTGGCAGAGGATCTATCGGAGGGTTGTTCTGCGTCTGGCATTCACTCCACATTTTCTCAACAACTAGGAAAAGGCGCAACTCAAAAACCACATTCAAATACCCTGGGGCAACACCATACTGACTGCAAAGTCACCCCCAAATGGCCATAAATCTGTGCAGAAGGTACCATAAAATCCGATGATCAAAGAAGGTGAAAGCGGCATGCAATGCAGAGGGGAATTTCTGTTGCAATGTGGGTTTGATAAAACAATGGAGGGGAAAGCCAACGGAGAATGGCCCACAAACAACAGCAGTGCCACTTCAGCTAACCCTAAACAGTAGTGCAGATAATCTCTTACCCCCAAAACTTACCCCCATAAATTGGAAGCAATCTCTCTCTCTCTCTCACACACACATGGCTAAATCCACTTGCAGATAATTCCAAGTTTTTGCAATGTATATGATTCCCCCCCCCCCCCCCAACGCAGTGAAACTGTGACTGTAGATTTAAGTCCGCATTCCTACTTGGGCTCAGAGCAAATCCCCCCCCTCCCCACTCTTTCCTGTGATATCTTCAGTGCCTGTAACAGCCTCCTCATTAGCTTCAGGTAATGAACTTTTACTGGCTGGAACTTTTACTGGCTGAAGTACAATCTTGGGGGGAAATTTGGGCCTGGATTATAGTTAAACTGACTGTGACTGTAACCTTCAGAAATCAAGGTCAGCGCCAGCATGACGGGATGCGATTTGCTGCCATTTATGCCTTCATAGGAAAGTGGTGGAGGGTGTAATTGCTGCCATAGTATTACTCCCCACCAGTTGCCAGTATCCGCTCTCCAAGAAATGGAAGATTCGGGCAAAGGCACGGAGAGGTAAAGCCTTTTTCTCACCTCATTCTTTCTACAGGCATTGCAGATTCATGAAAAAGGCTTCTGGGTTTACAGTGCAGGTCATGACAGGAACACAGTGGGAACGTGACCCAGATATATGTACTCTGAACCCAACAGGAGGTTGGTAAGAATGCAGGACAGTGACAACGGAACAAGTCTTTACAAGCAATCATTAGTTTGTACAGTGAGGGCTGTACTGACATCAGTTACCTCGTCCCATGCTCACTTCGCCCTATCTCCAAAGTATCTCTTTTTTAAAGCAGTGTTTAGCCCTTGATGCAAATGCATTCAAACTCTTTCAATGCTATTCTTCTTAGCACTATTATCTTTTTCTTCTTTGCTCTCACTGCCCTTGCCCTCACTTGCCACACTGCCATTTAGTCCTGTTGGTTCTGGTGTCCCCATGGAACATTGTCAATGAAGTCACCACACGTTATCAGACACACATTCTTATGCAGAGTTACTCTCATCTAAGCCCATTGGGTTCAGTGTATTTAGACTGGAGTAGCTCATTATTGGGTTGTGCTTTGTGTTTCATATACAATGACACAGGCACAGTGACTTTAAAAGGAAGAGTGAGCAAGGGAGCTTGAGGATCATGAGGGCAAAGGAGGCAGAAGAAAATGACCTCAAGAAAAAGCAGTATCCAGGGGAACCAAGAGCCCCAGTGTTGTTGAAACAATGTGAATGTTTGGAGAGTTGAGTGCTTTTCCAGCAATTTGTTCAGCAACACCAAACCTGCTATTTTTGAAGCAAATGTCAAGATAAGAGGTGCTTAAACTGGAGCAGTGGGAATAGCGACCTTCCCTGGTCCTATGGTCTTATAGTCAAGATGAAGAGAGTCTTTAATAACTTGCAACACTTGAAAGCTTGTGCATGGACTTAACGGTGCAATCCTAAACAGAGTTACACCCTCTTTAGCCTAACAGAAAGTGTAAGGCTGCGGTCACATGGCCCCTTTAAATCCGGGAGGGGCCGCATTTTTCAGCCGCTGAAGAGGTGGCCGCGGCGGAGGCGGCCCCAGCAGCGGGAGAGGCGGCGGTGGCGGCCAAGGACCGCCAGCCGCCTGGGTGAGTTGGGGTTTTTTTTCTTCCCCTTGTACACTTGGGCACATGAGTGTCCATGCACCCAAGTGTAAAAAGGGGGGGGAAATGGCGGGGGGGGGGCATCTGGACAGCCCTGCTCTCGCAATGCTTGCGAGAGAGGGCTGTCCAGATAACCTCCAATGCAAATTCCTCCCGCGACTCCCGGGAAAACACTAGTTTTTCCCGGGGTCGGTAAAAGCGGGAGCAACCCGCATTGGAGCCCGCTTCGCCGCGGGACTCGCTGCGGGCCTATGTAGACGGCCCCTTTAAATGAGGGAGGAAGCAGCCCTTCCTCCCGCATTAAGGGGCTGTGTGACCGCGGCCTAAGTCTGCTTAGAATCACACTGTGAGTAATAACAGCCCAGAATACTGATGGATAAAGATGGGCAAGACAACACAGTCTAATCACTGAGCACCATCTCCCAACTTTGAACCTGCTGTTGCTGGGAGAGCGTGACAAAAAAAAAAAAAAACCAGCTACTTTTCAAGAAAGAAAAGTTACTTACAGAGAATTCACTGGAGAAGTGGACCTCTGTTAGGCAAAGCACTTTTTTTTCACTGAGTACTCTTTTCTTCTGTCACTGCCATCAAATGCTATTGCAGATCAGGTTGTACAGAACCCACCCAAGCAATCTAATCTTGACTTCACTTTCCTACCTGTCACTTGTCTCCCAAGAGGTGATGTGTTTTGTTTGCAAACCACAAGCAAAGATATGGGGGAGTGAGGCATAGAGAGACAAGGGACTCTTGGACTCTGCAACAGTAATGGGACTTGATTAAGCTGAGGGATGCAGTTACGAGAATGGGTTTAGCCCTTCCTCCCTGCATGGTTTTGCCATTTAAAACTAGCCTTCCAGGCTGTTATTAGCCCTAGAAGGGGGAGGGGATAAAAGGCGGAGACTGTTTACTTATCTTTTTCCCTTCCAGAGCTAATCACAGCCTAGGGATAGGGGTGGAGAGGTTATCAGCAAAATTGTACATGGAGAAGGGTACCCCCCCCCCAAAAAATCTGCTCCCTTCATAGCTGCCACACAACCTTTAATAAATTGGGGGTACCGTCCACAAGATCCAGTGTCTTGTATAATTTGGCCATAAGGAAGCACCATCTCTCTGGACAGAGCAAGGACAGATGCTGGTTGAACTGAAACTACTATTAGGTACAGCTGGTAGCTGAAAAGAATATTTAGTGTCTCTAGGCTTTCAAAGATGTTACATCTAGGGATATGCAGTCATGTGTACTGTTACTGTGTGCTGTCTGCGATCCTTCTCAAATGTGTGGCCACCAGTGTGTTGGATCACAGCTAAATTGGCAGTTTCCACTGATTGCCCCTTCCTGTTGTAGACACCCCTCCTGTAGTTCCTGAGTAGGTCTCCCATTTACCCAATGAGAGTGGGGAATTACCAGCCCCCAGCCCCCATTTCCCATCCCTGAGGAACCGAGAAGCAGGAGAAAAATGGCCTCCACATAGTGCACATGCTCTAGGAATTTCCCCTAGTCTGTATGGTAAAGACCATAGAGACTATGGGAGGCCTTCTATAGCCTCACCCAGGAGTGACATCATATCCTTCCCAAACTCCAAACTCCATCCATCTCAGAGTGGCTTACAAACTCCTTCCCCTCCCCACAACAGACATCCTGTAAGGTAGGCGAGGCTGAGAGAGCTCTTTCAAGAACTGCTCTTTCAAAACTATGGCTTGCCCAAGGTCATTCAGCAGTTGCAAGCGGAGGAGAGGGGAATCAAACCCGGTTCTCCCAGATTAGAGTCCGTGCACTTAACCACTACACCAAACTGGCTGAAATGGAGACTGCACATGTCAGGAAGATCATGGATAGCACGTACTCCTAGTATGTGCAGTTGGAAACCACCAAACATAATATCTGAAAAAAGGTTTGTAGGAAACCACCAACTATTCCCCTTTGACGAGACTCTTAAGGGACACCAGGAGATGTCATTCAGTGTACTTGCACAACAATTCAGTTCCCCCGCTGAACAATGCTGTAAAATCAAGATGGTTGTTTGTTTGTTTTTTGAGAGTAGGGGAGCACCACTGATTAGCATGCTCAAAATGCCTAATTTTCAGCTTGCCAGAGCTTGCCCTGCCTCATCCCTCCAACAGGGGGAAAAAATCAGAAACTTCTTATCAACACCACAAAAGCTGCCTCTCAAACTATGGGTCTCCCCTCTCTGTCCCTCTGAAGCCCTGGGCAAGCATGGAGCTAGTAGGTCTTGTCGATCAACTGACAGTAAATTTGTTTTGCCAGTGAGCCACAAATCTTCCTAGCAACCAGCCTACATGCCTGGGAAGAGAGAGAGAGATGACTGGCAGACAGAGGGAGAAAACTAAAGATGGAATTGGGGGATTTGCTAGATTCTCACCATAGAGGGGGGGGGGACCCAACTGTGAAATGATGAGGATAATTTAAAGAGTGTTGTATTTTGGACAGGGCTGAGGGGGACGTGTGGGAGGCAGTGCTCAGAAAACCCGTATTTACAGGCTGCATAGTAGACTGCTATTGTCTCCCGAACATCTCCCCACCAGCTTGGTAGGTAATTTACTGATTCATTAGTCACCACCTGACTTCTTCCTCCATTGTTAACCAGCGAGTTGGAAATTACCTTTATTCTGCTCTGTTATCAGTAGCTTGCAGGGGCCTTTTCTGGTTTCCACTCCAGTTGTTCTCAGTCAAACCACAGGACACAGGCGAGTCACAACAGCCGGGAATGCTGACAAACTCTCAGAAACGCCTCTCGAGAGAAGGAGCCAGGGACATCACAAGAGCATGCCAGACTGCACATCTACGGCTAGCCGAGCATGCAAATGCTCACTCCAGGAACATGCTCTTTTACTGCAAGGCCATCGTTGTCGTCTACAACACCCAAGCTCGTCCTGCTCTTCCCGAGTAGCTTACCGTCAAAGCAATTCCCATTGTAGAGGTTTGCACCTTTTAGCATACCACTGAATACCTAGACTCTAAAGGACTAGATAATGACCCTCTGAATCAGAGCCCATCTGACGAGGACAAAGTCAATGGAATGGAATGACCCGTGCATGTGGAGGTTTGTGAAGCATTCAAGCCAATGGGGGGGAGAATGGGAAAGCTCTGAAAAGCAGAAGGAAATGAATAATGGAATTCAACCAGTGAGACAGCGAGACCATGAACTCTTTGCAAAGTGAAAGAACTCTCACCAGTAGCATCACTCTTATTGCCAAGGCTTTTTAAATGGGGGGGGACATGCTGGAACAGAGTTCGGAACTTCTTCGACACAATTCTTTTAAAAATGCTTTAAAGTTCATGTGTTTTCAGTATACAGACTGGAAACTTCATTTCCTTCTTGAGAGTTCTTCTTCTTTTAAAGAGCCCTGATTATTGCCACTGAATGTTGCCCCCCCCAGGAAAAAAAATAGCTTACACATTTGAGAAAGCACTATGTGTGATGCAATTTTAGTAAGTTCAGTTTTTAGCTGTCTCCCATGATGGAATTTAGTTTTAACCATAGTCAGAATGCCCCTAACCTGGACAGCCCAGGCTAGCCGACTCTCGTCAGATATTGGAAGCTAAGTGGGATTGGCCCTGGTTAGTACTTGGATGGGAGACCACCAAGGAAGTTTACAGGGTCTCACGTAAGCAGAGGCAGGCAATGGCAAAATCACCTCTGAACATCTCTTGCCTTGAAAACCCTATAAGTCCGCTGCCGCTTGACAACACTTTCTACCACTAACTACCATAGTTAGACTGCAGATATGTTTTATCTACATTATGCTCTTGAATTGCAGCAGCTGAAATATTAATTCCTGGGGTAGATAGCCATGGACAGTTAGCCCACAAAAGCACATGCTTTAAGGTGCCACAAGATTCTGGTTTGTTTGTTTGTTTTGCTTTTGCAATTGTATCCTATATGGCTTTATGGTGGTTACAAGGTTTTCCGGCTCTTGACCCATTCCAGTGTGGCTTCCACCCTGGCCATGGGACAGAGATGGTGTTGGTTACTCTCACAGGTGACCTTTTCAGGCAGCTGGACCAAGGCAGGAATGGACTGCTGTTATTGTTCGACATGACGGCAGTGTTCAACACAGTCAGCCATGCCCTGTTGACGCACTGCCTTGCTGATGTAGGAGTTCACAAGACAGCCTTGCAGTGGCTTACCTCATTTCTCCAAGGTCGGGGACAGAGGGTAGCACTAGAAAAGACCCCTTGACATGTGGGGTCCCTCAGGAGGCAATACTCTCTCCAATGTTACTTAACATCTGCATGTGCCCCCTTACCCAGCTGGTTCAGAGTTTCAGGCTGGGTTATCATCAACATGCAGATGACATCCAGCTGTATCTGTGGATGGATGGGTGGGTGGGTGGATGGATGGATGGATACTACCCCAGCTATTTTGGCCAAGGGACTAGAAACCATGGTTGGTTGGTTGAACCAGAGCTGGCTGAGTCTGGATCCCTCTAAGATGGAGGTTCTTTGGCCGGGCAGGGGAGATCCAGGACCGGGGTGCCAACTCCCAGCTCTTGGAAGTGTGCCTCTAACACCAGCCGATTGTCAACAGCCTGGGTATGTTTTTGGGTGCCTCCTTATTGATAGAGGCCCAGATCACAAATTTTGCTAGACTGGCATTCCTTCAGCTACACCAGATGAGGCAACTGGCCCCCTTCCTGTCTTGCACTTACCTAGCCACAGTAATCCCTGCAACAGTCACCTCCAGGCTAGACTACAGTAACTTGCACTGTGCAGGGCTACCCTTAAGACTGACCTGGAAGCTACAATTGGTCCAGAATGCAGTTGTACGGGATCTTACAGGAACCCCACTGACAGCCCACATACAACTGGTGCTTCACCAGCTACACTGGTTCCAGATTGAATACCAGATCAGGTTCAAGGTTCTGGTATTCTTCTAAACAGTCTGGGACCAACTTATCTATGAGTCCACTTCTCCTGGTATACCCCCCCCCCCCCAAAGAGCCTTACAGTCAGGAGAAAAAAACTTACTGATAATCCCTGGCCCCAAAAATATTTGGCTGTCCTCATCCAGAACCGGGGCCTTTTCAGCCCTGGTGCCGACTTGGTGGAACTCTCTGCTGAATGACATCCATACCCTGCAGGACCTAGTGCAGTTCCTCAGGGCTTGTAAAACAGATATGTTCTGCCAGGCCTACTGTTGAGGACAGCAGTGGGTTCCACCTAGCCTGGCTCCTAACTTCTCTCTCCCCTCCCATGGGGCAATAACACCAATTGGTGGAATTAAGCATCATCTGTAAATTGTTGTTGGAATGTTCTCCTAAGGTAGGGATGGCTGAAAGAGACAATGGCAAAACTCACACAGTGATATTCATGACTAAATTGGGATTTGAACCTGCGTTTTTATGGTCAAACCCCCCATGCCTAGCTGTTATGCAATATCAGCTTGCCATCTGACCACCTGAGGTGGGTAAACCCCTGCCTTCAACAAATTAAGGAACAATGAGAAACAAAAGTCCAGGAAATGGACTCAATAGTGATGCTCTAGGAATTTCCCCCTGTCTCTATGGTAGTTATCACAGCGATTTGGAGAAATTCCTAGAATGTCACCTGGAAATGAAATCAAATCTACCCCAGTCTCCATACTCCTCTGGAACCACCCTCAAAATCTCCCAGCATTTGTTGAGGCAGTGCTGGCAACCTTAATGTGATACCACCATTAAACTAGAGTGGCCAATTAACCAAGATATGCACCAATAAGCTTAATGTATTTATAATATTCTGTACAATATGAGTGTCTAAATTATTCAGGGCCTGGCATAGGGTTGCCAAGTCCAGGTTGGAAAATACCTGGGGACTTTGGGGGTGGAGCTAGGAGAAGGCGGGGTTTGGGGAGGGGAAGGGCCTCAGCATGGTACAATACCATAGAGTCCACCCTCCAAAGCAGCCGTTTTCTCCAGGGGAGTTGATCTCTGTCAGCTGGAGATCAGTTGTAAAAGCAGGAGATCCCCAGGCCCCACCTGGAGGCTGGCAACCCTAGCCTGGCACGTACTGGCTTTAGCATTTCTTTTAAAAAAGAAAGGGGTGAATCACCTTGCAGTGACTTTTTCTTTACAAAATCATGATCAAAAACACCGGTGTGAACTACTGCAAACAGCAAAATATCGAAAAGCATTCTTTTCTGAGTTCTGAAGTGGCTGCCATTTTACCCCCATTCCCGTCAGCTGGAAATAACACAGAAGGAAAGATGGTTGTGGTACACACAGTCAAGTGCCCAAGAGAAGCAAGATGCCTCCCAACTTGTCAAGTGAAGACAAGCTGAAACATTGGATGACTCTACAGAGCCATACAGCTCAAGTGCAACAACTCTACAAGATGACCTTGCAAGGGCAAACCCTCCCCCACCCACCAATGTAAAAGACATCACTGGAGACCAATATAATTGGAATGGAATCAGATGTAGCTGAAAACTGAAGCACAGCTGTGCACATCAAACAGCTTGTAGGGGGAGGAACAACCCTGTAAAGAACAATGAAGGCCTTTTCAGTTCTAAACAATACCATACAGGATAGACCATTTTGGTGGTGGAAAGTGCTTTCAAGTCACAGCCGACTTATGGTGATTCCGTGAAGTTTTCAAGGCAAGAGAAATTCAGAGGTGGTTTGTCATTGCTTGCCTCCATGTTAGACACTGGCATTCCTTGGGGATCTCCTATCCAAATACTAGGCAGAGCCAACCCTGCTTAGCTTCTGAGATCTTCTTAGAAGATCAGGCTAGCCTGAGCTATTCGGGTCAGGTAGATCATCTCTGTCTCTGTAGCAATGCCCCTTGTGGATGAACCCACAGAGCCGAGGGAGGAATAACAGCATTGTTCTCCCAGGGCCCAGCATGGTGGCATCTCCTATGAAACACATTGGTTCTTCTTGTCCTGGCCTAGCTATAAATACTTTCAGGTCAAGCCCGGATGACAGCCAAATCCTGGCCTTGATGGTGCAGCTTTAAATATCTCAGAGGAAAGGAAACTGCAGTCACACGAGAAAAGCATTTGTAAATTTAGGAACAGACACAGATCCTACAGCCAGTGGTACGATTAGCTAACTTTAAACTCCCGACTTTATGGTTTTACCGCCCTCTCCTGCCGCCACCCCCAGTAATGTCAGGTATTCTGGAAACTACAATTCTCAAACTATACTGGGGGAGGAAGTCAGGTTTCCAACTCCGACTAGGGAAATGGCTGAACATTTGGGGGATGAATCCTGTGGAGGGAACAGGTTGGAGAGAAGAGGGACCTCAGCAAGGTAGAACGCTGTAGAGTCCACTTCCCAAAGCAGCCATTTTCTCCAGGGGAACTGACCTTGGTCATCTGGAGATCCGTTGTCAATCTTGGGAGATCTCCAGCCCCCACTTGGAGACTGGCGGCTGCAGTAGGAAGTGGAGAAATAAAGATGGAAAAGGGCTGGGAGAGCTTGCCCACCTCTAGCTTGCATTTCCCCCATCCCCTGAGCTAGAACCTTGGGTTTCCTTTGCTCCTCAAAGGCCAGCTGCCACGGTCCTGCTGCCTGCGACTGGACTGAAGTTGTGGCAGTTGTACACAGGCTGGGGTGGAATCCTTCTCCAGTGCTTTTTCGTCCTGTTCCAGTCCAGGATACTACAGGAGGAGGCTCATACGAAACACCAGCTGGAGAGAAGGTCTTATCTAGCAGCAAGGCGTAGGTGCTGCGCTCAGGTCCAAGCCCATGGCTCTGATTCACAATTACTGAAATGCAGGGAAGTGGGATTGGGGGTAATTTTTCTAAATCTCCTTGAACAATGCAACGGCACTGACAGGCTGTGTTCAGCAGAGAAGCGAGGCTTGTTTGCTTCCAGAGAGGGTTCTCTTTCCTTTTTACTAGTATATAAAAAAGAAAGGGATGAATAAATTGTGATTTATGGGATGTCAAAAGCGCTGGCTGGTTTTTTCTCTCCCCCCACCCCCAGAACTCAATATATTCTTTTCCCCCCTTCCTTCCAAGCAACTGTTTGCAGTCTGCAGATGGATTGTTAAGAGCAGCTGGGAATCTCCTTTGAGAGCAGAGCCATAAACGGCAGGCTGGAGAGGGAGACAGGAGAGGGGAGGGATGGGGGAGAGCGTCGCCCTCAGTTTTCCATATAATGAATGCACAGGGGTGGGGGAGGGGTTGCATTCATTGCCCCCCCAAAGCTCTGCATGATTGACAGTGCCTCTGTAGACAGAGTCTATGTGCAGACATGTTGCATGTGCACCAGCTCCTTTTGTACCTCTTACAGGGTCCCAATTATGCATAGGGTCTGTGCATGCAGTCTATAAATGGAGGTACATAAGAACATACGAGAAGCCAATGTTGGATCAGGCCAGTGGCCCATCCAGTCCAACAGTGGCCAAAATACCAGGTGACATCAGGAGGTCCACCAGTGGGGCCAGGACACCAGAAGCCCTCCCATTGTTGCCCCCTCCAAGCACCAAGAATACAGAGCATCACTTGGCCCAGACCAAGAGTTCCTATTTATACCTTGTAGCTAACAGCCACTGCTAGACCTCAGCCATGGTACAGTTCCTTTATGTAGAGGGCCGTGGGGCAATTCCTTTATCTTGTTCCCCTTTCACATGCTCTTTGCATACAGTTGGAAGATCACAAGACAAGGATCTGCACTGTGCTCAGTTGGTGGATGGCCATTGAGGAGAAGATGCTGGCAACCTCACATTTCTATTCTGAGCATAGCAGTGGAGAAGGAAAAGCAACACCCCCCATTGAAAATGCTTATCCTTCCAGAGAACCCACCTTCTCACTAGGACTATGTTCTTCCCAAGGTGAAGCTGGCTTTTGTGAAGGAGGAGCAAAGCCAGAGAGAGGAGAAGGAAGCCAGGGCTTGTCTGAGCTGGTAAGAAGTGAAGTCAGGGAGTATCTCTTGAGCTTTGGTGCACATGGGCATCCTTGGCTGCTTTGACTGGGTTGTTGCAGGTCCCTCCTTGAGCCAGAGACTACTGAGTTATGCTACATCAGGCAGTAGGTGATGTGAAAGAAGACCTCAGCCTGAGGCCCTGGGGAGTTGATTGCCAGTGTGAGTAGACAATACCAGCCTTGATGGACCAATGGTCTGATTAAGTATAAGGTGGCTCCATTTCTCGTATTTCCAGTTGAGCATTTAGTCACCAATACAAAACAGTCATGTGTTGGCATGCCCCAAGAGCATCACTGGATAGCATACATTGTAGAAGATCGATGGATTCCTACATTTTCCTTCTTTCTACAGTTTTAGAAAACAAGAACATTGTTTCTGAACCTAAGCTGCAACCCTACTCACTATTTATAGACCACATCTGCTAGCCACAGGCCCTTCCTGAGTCAACGAGCACACACAACCCCTTTCTGAAAGCACCTGGAAGCAAAATACAGTTTCCACACAGCGTATGTCCCCCAGCTGTTCTGGCAGGGCAAGATGTCCTCCTACTCCGAAGCACTTCAAATTCAGGTCATAGTTAGAAAGAAGCCAGCATCAGATGCGAATGGAATGCCAAGAGCAGCTCTCTTATGGCAGCCGACAGAGAATGGGTCCCACAGATTCTCTGTCAAAGAAAGCCAGCTTCCCTTCTAGAGATGCAGCAAAGAGAAGCTCTTACACGATGCCTTGGCTTTTCCTCACAATGAGTGAGAATCTCCTGCTCAGCTCTCACTGCCTCTCCAGACCCTTTCCCCCCATTTCTTTACAGGCTCATCAAATAAAAAACACTCTCTGTTTCACAATTATTTCCTAGATTTTCCCCTCTCCCATTTCTCTCGAGTTCTCCCCCCTCTGACATCTCTCCCTCACTCCTCACCCACCTTTCCTGTCCGAAGACTTTCTCCCAACCTGACATTCCTTTCAGACAAGCCTTGAAAACAAGGAAATCCAGCATACAAGGGGAAGTGTGACAGATTACACTGGACCCAGATTGGTCTCACTTATTCGCAGTGCTTGAATTACAGGGTGCAAGGGGACGCTTTGCCCCCTGCTACTTGAGATGTCCAGCTTGCTGAATAATTATTTTTGAGACCTCTCTGCTTCTGTTCAAGGGCTCTCCATGGGCCCCCATCTGGATCTCTCCGCCATGTTTCTCTGTGCTGTGGCCACATGCCTGGCTGAGGAAGGCAGTCTTATCTCTTGTTCTGCATTGATTTGTTTAGTCTGAACACATCCACCCATGTTAGGAGTCACTCCAGCCAGGATAGCTCTCTAGCCAGCTGTCTGTCTGTCTCCAACTGTCTTCTTGATTTGGTAAGGTATTCCCTCATGTCAATCAGAGTCTCTTGCCACACCCCAAGTTGCCTCAGAATCTACCACATACAATGACTGAACCAATTGGAAAGTGCCTCAGTAATTGTTTTAAAATGTCCCCTCTATCTGTAGGATACCAAATAACTCTTGCCCACAGGAACCCAGCAAAAATAGTAACAGGAATCACGCTAGAGAAAACTGGAGCCCCTTCCCCTAGAAGTAGCGGGGGAAAGATTCCCTGGTATGGCGGGCAACCTCCTGCCTCTGAGTTCCTGGTGCTGCTTGATGGAGCAGCAAGAGCAAATAGAGGGGGGAAACCAGCATCACACAATGCCATGATGACCACTTTTAGGTACACAAGAACATAAGTGACATAAGAACATAAGAGAAGCCATGTTGGATCAGGCCAATGGCCCATCCAGTCCAACATTCTGTGCCTCACAGTAGCCAAAACCCAGGGATCATCAGGAGGTCCACCAGTCGGGTCAGAACTCCAGAAGCCCTCTGTATGCTGCCCCCCCAGCACCAAGTATACAGAGCATCAATGCCCCAGACATAGCGTTCCATCTATACTTCCATCCATACAGTGTTGTGTGTGATGCTCTAGGAATTTTTAGGAATTATCATTTTTACTTGAGATATTTCAGAAATTCCTAGAGTGTTATGCAATGTCATGAAGTAGTGCCCAGAAGTGATGTCATAGCATTCTGTGGTGCTGATTTCTGAAATCCTCACCTGCCCGGTGTTCTCAGCGGTTGCCAGCCCTACCTAGAAGACCAGATCTTCTGCCACAGAAGATACATTTAGGCCTAGCTGATCCCTTCCACAGGATGAGAAATGAAAACAACAAACACATTGCATTCTGGAGTTAAGAGGACGAATATAGATTCCTGTACTAAACAAGATGACCCCCATGAATATAATTTTGTCATCATGTGGAAAGGAGACAGAGGGAGGAGATTTCATTGGTCAACTTGAGTTTGATCAGTGAAAGGAGGAATCCTGTACCACCTACCCTGCTTCTCAACTGACAAAGTTTCCATGGGAGTGTCTCTGGTTAGTCCAGAACTGGGGGCTATACAGATAAGGGGATATTCCTTGAGTATCACTATGGAAGCATTTTTTTTTCTCCAGATCCTCAGTTTCTCATGGGTGGGGGATTTGGGATGGAGGTAGAGAATTCCTTGGCAGTTGGGAAGCCTACCGCCTCATAATTCAAGCATTGTCCCTATATCATCTATTAATCATGCAGTCTTAGAATCAGTTCACAGAACCATTGTAGTTATTTAAAATGGATTAAAGCAGAAAAAAATAGATTAGGTGCATGGCAGAAGAGTATCCAAGTGTTCTGAATTAAAGAATGAAAAAAACAACCCCTCTTTCATCCAAGTCACGGTATGGATAGAATCCCTGCAGTCTTCATCAAAAGCTGCTGGTTAGATGAGATATGTGATAATCCAAGGAAACAGACAGTCTATGGTGTAGGTTTGGATATAAGCAGGTTCGGAACTACTGATAAAGGCCAAGGAAGGCCGGAACAGCCGTGCACAGAGAATCAGCTTGTCACACCAATCTCATTGCTTCAAAAGCTGCAGCTGAGAAACGGAGATCGCTTTCCCACCAAAGGCAAGAGTAACAGCGGGCGCACTGTGTCACCTTCGCAAGGTGATGGTCGCACTTCAGGACAATAGATGTGTTTTGCCCCAGTCCTCCAGCTTGGTGGGAAACAGGATGGAAATATCAGAGAGTCTCGAGAAAAAAACAAAACAGAGTTATAGGACTCTAAAAAGGAGTGTTTGTCAACCACCACCAACCGTCACCACCAAATCAAGTGGATTCTGTCGATAAGACATAACCCCCCCTCCCCGGGTTTTATTTAGAATGACTTTCACTCAGCCCCATAGCCAGAAAATTTTCAGGGCGGGGCACATGCCCCAATGTGCCTATGGCTTCATCACTTCCAACATGCCGACGTAGCCTGAAAGTGACATAGGCATGTGTGTGTGTGTGTGTGTGTGTGGGGGGGGGGTATTACACTCTGGGGAAACAAGTCCCAGTGGCATCCAGAGGACTTACTTCCAAGTAAGGAGGCACCTCTGAGGCAGATGTGAGCTTTGCTTTTTTTTTAAAGTCCAAAGAAACACGTCTTGCAGTGTCCAGCATTCCTCCATGGGTTCTAAGCACAGCTCGAGCACCAGAGCTTTTTGAAGCAACAGAGCAGCCCCCATGGCTACCCCCCAATTTACCCACTTCTGAATTCCTACCACTGTCACCAGTGTTGCAACATTCTCTGGTCATCCCCTCCTCTCTGTGGCTGTGGGGTGAAGACCCAAACCTGCCCCCACTGAGGGAGCTGAGGGGAGCCATGGCTTGGCTCTGGTGAGGGGCAGAGTGGCCATCGAAATGCAACTCCTATCTCGAGAGCAACCGAGGAGAGCCAAGCATGGGACAGGGCAGGAGCAGGCACTCATGAGTCAATGGATGGGCTGGAATGAGGCAAATGGTGGAATCCGAGACTTCTCCAGGGGTTTCGGCAGGCACCACTCCATTCCCAACCAGCAGCCCCGTTTCTAAAGTCATGAGACGTGCAAGATGGCTGCCGTATGCTGCCAGCAAGCATGCCCCAGACTCCCTCCACCTCCCAGGGAAAGGGAGGGGGGACCAGGAGAAGAGGGGGCAGGGTACATCTAGGAGGGGGCATTGCCCCCAAGCCCCCCCCCCCCGCTATGGGCCTGCTTTCACTTGAACTGTTGTAGTCTGAGCCACTTTGGGAGGTCACTTAATGCATCCCTTGCACCTAGATCTGATTTTAATACTGACTGAAATCTCTAGAGCAGGGGTCTCCAACCTTTCTAAGCCTGCAGGCACCTTTGGAATTCTGACACAGCGCGGTGGGTGCGGGTACAAAATGGCTGCCAGAGCTCACCTCCTGTCATGTAGTGAAAATCCTTGTGTTGTGGTGGCAGCTGCTGCTGAAGCAACATTTAAAAAAAAAAAAAAAAGAGCCAATCAGTTCTCCAATGACCAGTCAGAAGACCTGCGGGGCAAAACCACTACCTGACCATGCCCACTTTCTGAAAACACTTGGTGGGCAAAAGAAAAGATGTCTGAGGGCACCATGGCATCCACAGGAACCATACTGGGGACCCCGATCTAGAAAATCCATGCAGCAAGCCAATCCAGGCCCTCCCCAGCTCATGGTTGGTGGCAATGACCTCTCTAGCTAGCTCACAGTATGGCAATATTGATGAAAGTCTGCTATGAGCCATGCCTGTTATCATCCCATGAACAGACCTCAGTGCTCTTTAACAAGACAAGGGCTAGGGATGACAGACCTCTCAGAGGGGGCGGAGGTCCCCTGCTGCCAGGCCCCACAGCCCCACTACTGATCAGCTGGCGGGCAGGAGGGATTTACCCCCCAAAAAAGAGGAAGCCCAGTTGCATTGAAGGAAAATTTCCATGTAACTTCTGCCACGACCCGGAAGTGATGCCATCACATCAGTGATGTCAAGGCAACATTCTAATATTTGGGCAAAAACTCTAGTGGTAGGAGACAAATTTACCGTACAGTTTTTGCCCAAATACCACATTGCTGCATGGTGATATCACTTCTGGGTCACGTTGGAAGTGACAAAGACACGCTGCTGCTCCTTCCCCTGGTAAGTTCCCCCATCATTTGCCAGGAGGGACTTGAAAACCCTAGCAAAGGCTTCCTTATTGGCAACTTTGCTCAACATGTGTCCATTCTCTTGTTACCCAGTTTGCCTCCCTCCAAGCTTCTAGATGAGATTCGCTAAGCAAGACAAGCAGAACCAACAGAAGAGGCTGTATATGAGTAGACTGTAGATGCATGAGCTGTATGCATGCACACTGAATAAAGGTGCATCAGCACATACCATCTTGACCCTGGATTTTCAGGGTAGTGATTCCTGGGTCCAGAATCAGGATGACTGCATGTTTAGACATTCACCGTGAACCTGTTTGCATGTACAGAATGAATGTGTACAATGCAATGTGTGAAAAGTCATGATGCCTCTTTTGGAAGAGTTACATTAATAGCTGCTTTTCCAGAGTCACACCAATTTGCCAAACGCGTCCCAAACTTTTAGCAAATGGTATGTAATCCCTCTGAACCCTGTGTGTACATGCTCTTGAAGGTGATATTTAAAAAGTGATATATCCCTGGGCAGGATCCTGTATCCCCCCCCCCCCCTGCCATCATCACACTGTGTGTTACCACACTTAATGAATACTAGCAACTTACAATTAACTGTCTGTGTTTTCAAAATGAAGAATAAAAAAGAAACCAGCATATCTAGCAAGTGCAACATGTTCATTTCCACTGTTTGTTTCTGGACCACATCTACAAGCCCAGACTACTGCCAGGATTGTCAGAGTTGTGGGTTTACTTTAATGAAGTTTCTTCGATTGATTGCTCCCGGCCCTTCCAGCAATATAGAAGTCCCTGCACGCTGCTCTTCTTTGCCTGTAGGATTTTAACAACAGGCTTGTGCTACAGCAGCTACAGCTATGCAAAAAAAAAAAGGCCTGTTCTTCAGTGCAAGATGCTTATGTAACAGTATTATCAGCAGCAACTTCAGAGAGCAGAAGGGCCTACATTTCCTTTGATGCAGGGCAGCCAGCGGTCTCATCTGAATTTACTGTCTACCAGACCACATTTTTAATTAAGCTCCTATTGTGCTTCTGAAAGGTCAAGAATGACACAGTCCTGTCTGAGGGAAGAGTCTGGGGAGACCTTCCCAAATCAGCATTTCACGGCCATTTGAAATATCATGAGACTAAAGTTCAAAAATACCGAATGAAAAGGAATATCAAGACAATACTTTATGCTTTGATTTCTGGGCTCACACTACTTTTGGCATGCAAGAGAATGGAGTCCCACTCAACGATGTCAAGTGCCTTCCTTTGCCATGGGTGGGCTAGTTTTGTATGTCACTTCTGCCTTGCTGGTTGACCACCATTCTCCTGCTTCTCAAAGTTCTGCACAATCTTTCACAGTTCCACATTGGGAAGCACCTGGAGATTTTGGGGGTGCAGCCAAAGAAGGGTGGGGTTTGAGGAGGGGAGGGACTTCAACGGGGTATAATGGCCATAGGATCCACTTTCCAAAGAAGCCATTTTCTCCAGGTGAACTGATCTCAGTTGCCTGGAGATCAATTGTAATAGCAGGAGATCTCCAGCCACCACCAGGAGGTTGGCAACCCTAGTTGGGAAATACTTGGTAATCTGGGGTGTGGAGCCTGGGCCGGGGAGGATTTTGCATAGGGGAGAGACATCAGCAGGGAATAATGCCATAAGACTCCACCCTCTTAAGCAACCATTTTCTCCAAGGGAACTGATCTTGGTCAACTGAAGATCCATTACAATAGCAGGAGATCTCCAGGTGCCACCTGAAAGTTGGCAACTATAGTTTCCAGAGAGGTGGTAAACCTAAGTCTAAGCTATGCCGGTTTACATTGTTGGGGCGGGTTCATGCAACTGAACGTTCCATACTAGACACCAGGGAGAAGGTTAGGTTAGAACCTCTTTTACTGACATCTAAGCCCATTAGAGACGGACTGCGTGGATGGGAAAATAGGGATTTTCTGCAAACATTTGTGCTCTTCTCCCAGAAGACTGAGGCCATAGGCAGAGAGCCAAACTGAAACTAATTCACCTCTAAAACAACAAAGAATAGTAACTAAGATTGCCAATAATAGCAAATTTAATAGCGGATTTCAGCCACTGTCCCCCTTTCCCAACCTCTACAAATCTGAAGGCCTAAACAGAACGGTATACAGGTAGAGAAAGAAATACTTTTCTCCCTTTCTCACAATACAAAAACTCGTGGGCACTCCATGAAATTGCTGAGCAGTCGGGTTGGAACCGAAAAAAGGGAGTCCGTCTTCACCCAAAGAGTGATTAACACATGGAAATCACTGCCACAGGAGGTGGTGGCGGCTGTAAGCATGGACGGTTTCAAGAGGAAACTGGATAAACATATGGAGCAGAGGTCCATCAGTGGCTATTAGCCACAAGGTACAGATAGGAACTCTCAGTCTGGGGCAAGTGATGCTCTGTATTCTTGGTGCTTGGGGGGGGGCAACAGTGGGAGGGCTACTAGTGTCCTGGCCCCACTGGTGGACCTCCTGATGGTACCTGGTATTCTTGGCCATTGTGTGACAGAGTGTTGGACTGGATGGGCCACAGGCCTGATCCAACATGGGCTTCTCTTACATTCTTATATTCTCAATGGCACATGATCCGAGACCCTGCCATTTTAAGAGCTTCCAACTGCTTGGAGAGACTGTACAAACACAGGCTCCATTAAGATGGGCTAAATGGGCATCAGAAAACACACAGGCATACTCTCTTCATGTGGATGGGTCACAGACAGAGGAAATTATGCAGGAGCATTCTGACACACGAGCTCCCGTCTGCAATCTGAAGCGATACAGCGCAGTCAGGTTTAACACCTAAGGGACAACTGACTGCAGACATGATATATTATTAAACCACACTAGTAAAGTGCCTATCATTATAACCAACAGGATATACATGTAGATGGAGTGTTTGTATACTGCAAGGATAACTGGGAAGATGAATCATTGAGAGACACTTTGTGTGCCCCTGGGCACACCCTGACTGTGAAGGATGGGCAGCGTCAGCAATCTAGGGCTGGTTTTGCCATCACTTCCACAATGCCCCTAAGTTCTGGGCTTCAGTTACTTCTTTAGGAGGGACCATCAGCAGCTCCCTTATACATAAGAGAATAATGGGATGAATCCAAGGACACACCTGGGATGAGAGAATCACATCTGGTGCTACCTGCATTTGCATGCTTTTTTTTAACCTGCGTAGCTTCATCCTAGATACTGTTTCCTAGTCCTGACGAGTGTTCCCTCTAAGCTGAGTTAGTGTGAGCTAGCTCACGGTTTTTTAGCCTCCGGCTCACACATTTTTGTCTTTGCACAGGAAGGATGGCTCCAGAGCAAACTAATTTATGCAGTAGCCAAATCGCTCACTCACAACTTTAATGCCGGTACCTCACAATTAAAATTTTTGCTCACGGGACTCCACAGCTTAGAGGGAGCATTGGTCCTGACAAAGTGTGACAGGATGCGGAATACAGAGATTTATATGTGTGGATGTGGACTTTAAGGATAAGATAAGAAATGTACACAGGGCCTAATTAAAGTGGCTCTAGATCTTCCGTGGACTGTTTCCAAGCCTACCTATCCATCCTTCCACGTTCCTGAATTCTGCACTCCACTGTTCCATGGGTTGGCTTCCCAGCTTCCTTATCCTTGCTCTGGCCACCCGCCACAGCAGCCAAATCCCCCCCTCCCTTGACTGCTCCCTGCTGTTCTGGCATCTAATCTCAACCGACAAGTTTTCATTAACAGTCTGTTCCACTCTCTTTTGCATGCATATCTCTAAAAGAAGAAAGGCAGGGAGTGCGTGTAATGTTGGGAAGCAACAGAGTAAAGCGATTCCACCCTAAATCTAATTACCTGCAAAGAATCCCAGGGATTAGAAGTATTAACAGAAGGGGTTTTTAAATTGGGAAAGGGGGCTGTGAGAGGGAGGATAGACAAAGAAATAGAATATATTCTATTTCTTATTTCTGGGTGTACTTGAGTAGCAGAAGTGGGTGAAAACAGGAGAGCAGAAGAGGGGGGGGGGGGGGAGATTGCCTGGCTTGAATCTGAAGTAATAGCCTAGTGAGAGATCCTGGAACTACCTTTGTGGTAGAGGGATCTTAAACTGCTACAGAATTAGGGCATTTTCCACATGACATTAAATCGTTGTTTGCTTTTCCCGCCTCTGCAATGTGATTGTCAAATCTTCATAAACCCGAACAAAAATTCTGTGCCACTCTTCCACTTTTGGTCCTGCATTAGCAACATTCACGTGTGCACCCAAATCGCCCATCAAAGCTTCAAAAGTGTTTTTCAAGGGACCTATGAAAAAGCCTGGGGTCTTGCCAGAATCATTTGGTGGTTTCCTTCCCCCCCCCCGACCATCTTGCTTGCTCCCAAAATGCATTATGATGTAAGCCTAAAGTTACCTGAGCAAGGAAGCTCTTTCCCCTTACAGCGGGAATGGGATCTTCTGAACGACTGATTGCATCACTGATGCAACCTCTGTCTTTGATTTTACCTAGCCTTTCACCTACAGAGTCACTGGCTGTGGTCACACTGGTTTAAAGTGTTGAGGGGCATATCAGCCACACAGCACACCCTGGTGGGTTACCCATGCAGACATAACGTGGTCAAGCATCTACATTATTGCAGCACTTCAGCCATGGAGCGTGCTGCCCCAAATTTTTCAAAATGCATATGTGCATATAAGAGTACATATGCACATACATGTGCTCATGCACTTATGCACATGTGCGCACATGCATATACAGGCAATTTTTAAAAAACCCTCTCTAGTGGCAGAACGGATCTGCAGGTCCAGACTGCCAAATCCATTCTGCGCACGCTCCCCTGCTTTCAGACATCTGGCCATGCGCAATGACTGCATGGGAAACCGAAAACACCACTTGTGATGTGGTGCCTCTTTAACCCGGCTTCCAGTTGTCTTTTGATAGGACAAGTATGGCGGGGGAACGCCTGACAGATGTGGCTGTTTGACTGTGCCCATTTGATGTGGCTGTGTGGGGCCAAACTGCTCGCGTGATCACAGCCATTCAGTAAGGGAATTCTTTCAGCAACAGAGTGAAAATTCATATCTACTGTCTCACCTTTAAGGTGAGTTCATCTTCTACTGCAAGAATTCAGTTCAAGTATTGCCTGTTTGCTTCTTTGGCCTAGAAAAGATGTTGGCACACAACTTTCTCTGTTCCTGAGTCCTCTCGATTTTTCCTACTTCTTCCTTTTTTTATATTATATTTTATTATGTTTTTTTAACACAAAACTTAACAACTCTAACAATATTATTAATATATATACAATGAGCCAATCGCTTAATCTAACCAACCATATAATTTGGACCAAATTTCCGTCGTATCTTTCTTGGCTTGCGCATTCAGAAGATAACCTAGTCTGTCCATTTCGGCCCAGTTCAACAACAAGCTGATTAGATCTTCCTGTCTCGGAAGCGTCGCCAATTTCCATACTTTTGCCCGTGAAATACGGGCTGCAGTCACCATATAAGTCAACAATCTCTGTTTTTCTCTTGACAGTCCATCTGGTATCATATTCAATAAGAATACTGCAGGATCTAAAGGCAGATCTATTTCCATAATTTCCCGAATCGTGTTTTTAATCATCTCCCAGTACTCTAACCCTTTTACACGACCACCACATGTGAAAATATGAACTTATGCAACTTCCACAACACCAACATTTATCCGATATATTCTTATAACACTTGTGCAACTTGTCCGGCGACCAATGCCAACGATAAAACATCTTATATATGTTTTCTTTATAATTGACTACTTTTAAGAATTTAATTGACCTCCATAGCTTGGACCATCTAGCTATATCTATGTTACTACCTAAATCTCTCATCCATTGAATCATCGTTGGTTTTATTACTTCTTCCTGCATTTCTAAATTTAATAGGAAATTATATAGTTTATTAATTAACTTATCATTATTTTTCAGCCATATCATATCTAGTTCGGTAGGCTTCAGGCTGAAGCCAGTCTTACCGTCTTGTTGATATCTAGAATGTAGTTGCATATTTTCCTACTTCTTCTGACTGACTTTCCTTTGCAGATGCCTTATGGAAGCCAAGATTAATCTCTCCAGATCATGTTGGCATGTTAAATGCCTGAACTTTCTCCCATTACATTTTGTTACAAATCACTTCCCAGGATGAAATGTAATGAAGAATCCGAGGCTCAACCTTAGGGCTACCCAGACAGCATCATGAAGGGTCTGTGAATGGATCTTCCCATCATTAAAAAAAAAAATACAACAGTGACCACACAGGGCCCCACTTTGGCTTTGGGATGCACCACAGGGGAAAAGGGAGGTTAATGTGTGCTTCGAGTGCTCTCTTGTTGCTTCCAAACTCTTTCTTAATATTATTTCATTGAATGAAACCAATCCCTCCGCCAGGGGAATGGTATCTTTTGAAAACCTTTCCAGGGTCAATAACAGCATGGGGTATGTGTGTTAGTTTGAGCAGTGAAGCTACAAGAGGAGAAGGGTTAGAACCAGTGCTCTCGCTAAGCTGTGGAGTCTTGTGAGCAAAAATTTGACTTTGTGAGCTACTGGTATCAAAGCTTTGGCTTTGGCTTCTGCAGAAAGTTTCCTCTGGAGCCATCCTTCCTGAACTAAGACAAAAATAAGTGAGCCAGAGGCTAAAAAACTGTGAGCTAGCTCACGCTGACTCAGCTTAGAGGGAACACTGGTTCGAACCCTTCTTCCTCTAAACTGTGACTCCATCCAGTCACAGCTGCAATTTGCCTGTAAAAATGCTGGGGAGAGCCAGTCAGAGATCTTCAAGCATCTTGTCTTGTTTGTGAGCCTACTTGTTGCCAGGTGATAAAGGGCACCCCTGTTTCTACCCCTGGCTCCTCCCCCATTGCCTGGTAAGCACCCTGTCTTATCTCAGCTGCCACTGAGGTTCCTGTTTTCAGCAGACCTCCTTCCAGGAAAGCCCATCTGGGTCCCAGGCCAGCTAGGGCATCATCAGATAGGCTTTGAGGACTGGGCCTTCACAGCAATCCCAGCCTTAATACAGTGGCAGCCAATGCTCCCTCTAAGCCGTGGAGTCTGGTGAGCAAAAATTCTACTTTCTGAGCTACTGGCATTAAAGTTGTGAGCAAGCGAGTTGGCTACTGAATCAATGAGTTTGCTCTGGAGCCGTCCTTCCTGAGCTAAGACAAAAAAAAGTGTGAGCCGGAGGCTAAAAAACTGTGAGCTGGCTGACACTAACTCAGCTTAGAGGGAACACTGGTGGCAGCATCCCATGTCTGCCATGGAACACAGCAATGTCTAGTTGGGCCCTGTGTCTCTGGGCCGCATACTGGATTTCATGTTGTTGCTACCCTGGCTTGTAGCACCACCCTGTGCTTAGTAAAGGGTCCCTTTCGCAAGCACGACAATGGCAGCCCATTGGTATATGTACAGTGTAACATTTTTTGTAAAGAAAAAACAATCCGGTCCAGCATGGGCATACCAGCTAAATATTTTAGTACACTTGATGGGAATCAGTGGGTGGCGCCACAGTTGATATAGCAAATATGACTGCTGGCGGATGCATTAGCTTTTCTTGAAACAAACACATCAGGCATAACCAATAGATGCATATCTTTAAGCACCGGTTTGAGGTCTGGGTAGTCCCAGCCGATTCACAGCACTGGGACTCCCAGTCTCATATACATGAGCACACAGCTATCGTTCCAACGTTACATATTTGATGTGGGAAATACTGATGGACCCTCAGCAATCATATTTGCCATGTAAAGTACGGATCCATTTGCTCACCCAAACGCAGACGCTAAGCCCTGCTCTTGGAGCCTCTCTGCTTCCACAGTACTGCTCTCCTGGAGAGAGACTTATTGTTCCCTCTCTACTTCATTTCCTAGAACGATCTTAGAGCCCTTGCTCTAGGGACAGATTTAGCTTCCATTCACTTGTTTACTAAACTTCATTTATAAATAATTTGAATTCACGGAGGAGCTGGTTAATAACGTCTAAAAATAAATAAAATGCACTTCAGTGGGCCATCTATTGAAGCAGAAGGACAAAGGAAATGTATGTGCGTGTATTATATATATATATATATATATATATATATATATATATATATATATATATATATATATATATATATATATATATATATATATATATATATATAATGGCTTATATATAACTTTTTTGAATCTTAAAAAAAAAGTATCAAATGGCTCTTAACCTTGCCTGAATGAATTCATTTTGGCTACTGGATGAGGATCTAATCCTTCAAACTAGAACAAAACAATCCCTTAGTAAAGGAACATTGGTCCCAGAGGACTCACATCAGAAAGAAAACTCAGAGGGGAAGAAAAAGAAAAAAAAGATTTCCAGTCTGCAAATCCTGTGGAAGCTGACACAAGACAAATCTGGAATCATGTGGATTTTTTGTGTCACATGTAGCAGCCCTGGAGTTGCATTACAAATCTGTCTCACGGAGCTCCAAGAGGGGAGATGAGAAAACATCTAGTAAGTGTGGGGTTCTGACGGTAACAGTAAATTTTGGAGATTTTTTTCAAAGAAGCCCATCAATGCAAACATGCATACTTTTTGCAATATATGGTGCTGCTACCTGAATTTGGGTTTTCAGGTCTCACAAATCTGAGAATGTATTAATAATGACAATAGGAATACCATCAGAAGAGGAGGAGGAGGCGATTGGATTTATAACCCACCCTTCACTCAGAGTCTCAGAGCGGCTTACAAACTCCTTTCTCTTCCCCTCCCCACAACAGACACCCTGTGAGGTAGGTGGGGCTGAGAGAGCTCTGACTGAGAACTGCTTTTTCAAGAACAGCTCTGACTGAACTATGGCTTGCCCAAGGTCATCCAGCAGCTGCAAGTGGAGGAGTGGGGAATCAAACCTGGTTCTCCCAGATTAGAGTCTGCGCACTTAACCGCTACAGTGCATCTAATGGGTAGAAAGGGATAGTAGTCCCTGTAAGATCCGATTCACACATGCAATAGGGTTGCTAGGCCATGCCTGGCAAGTGGTGGGAGGCTTGGAGCTGGGGACATGAGGGATTACAACAAAGTAACACATGCTGCTACATCACTTACTGGAGAAACTTGGAAGTGATGTAGGGTAGTAGCTCTAGGAATCTCCAGAAATGTTATGGTGAAACCACAGAGTTTTTGGTGATTCATAGAGCTACTTCACATCACTTCTGGGTTTTTCCAGGATGTGATGTAGCGGTCAGGATTTTTTTCCTCCTGCCACTGCTTGGAGCCGCAGTGGGCAAAAAGGGCTGCCAGCAAGAGGTTTCCCACCATACTAGGTGGCTTGGCAGCCCTAATACATAAACATATTGGTGGATACTTGAAGAGGAATCAAACTATGTCTTCTCTTTATAGTAAGCCATCCATATGAAGCAGTTTGCAACATGATTCTTTCAGTTTTGGAGAGCCAATATGATGATGGAGAAGGAGAAGAAGATTTATACCCCACTCTTCACTCGGAGTCTCAGAGTCTTCACTCGGAGTCTCAGAGCGGCTTACAAATCCCTTTCCCTTCCCCTCCCTACAACAGACACCCTGTGAGGTAGGTGGGGCTGAGAGAGCTCTGTCAGAAACTGCTCTTTTCAAGAACAGCTCTGAGAGAGCTGTGGCTTGCCCAAGGTCATCCAGCAGCTGCAAGTGGAAGAGTGGGGAGCAAACCCTGTTCTCCCAGATTAGAGTCTGCACACTTAACCACTACACCAAACTAGATTATAAACATGGAGGCCTGGATTCAGATCCTTGCCCAACCATGAAACCCAAGCTGGTGACTTTGGTCTGGATGCTCTGCCTCAGCTTAACTGCAAAAAGTGCGTTTAAGTGATCTCCACACCTGGGAGGAGAGAATGGAGGTTCTCGGTTTGCTTCCCACAATTAGAAAAGACACCTTTAGACATTTATCTGCTATTTTGACATATTTATTGCTTTACTGTTGACCTTGTAACCTTAGCTTGTTATTTTTCACTTTGCATATCGTAAACATCATGTTACATGTTAATTTCCCTGTCTATAAGTTTGAACCTTACCTTCTATTACAATGTATTTGAAAAAGTGTGCATGCACACAAAAGCTCATACCTTGAATAAACCTTTGTTGGTCTTAAAGGTGCCACTGGACTCTAAATTTGTTTTACCCAGGGGTCCTTTCGTAAAAAAAGAGGTGCAGGAGCTCATTAGCATAACTTATTTGCATATGCCACACCCCCTGACGTCACCAGAAGTGATGACATCATCGGCAGTGTGTCAGAAGGCAAGAAGGGAGGGAGGGGGAAGGAAGGAAAGGAACAGGAAGGAAAGGAAAGGAAAGGAAAGGAGGGAGGGAGGGAGGGAGGGAGGGCTTCTCCTTCCCGGGGAGGAATGTCTCACTTAAGGACCCACTTTGCTATTTTTGCTGCAACAGACCTACACAAAGACCACTCTGGAATTTGGCGAGTGGCAGCTATGAATTACCTGGTGTAATTATTTCTGCAGGACATGCTTATGACACCTTTATTATAGATCATTTCAAAACTGAACAGGGACAAGGAGTGAGGGTCTGCTATTCATCCTATCGACTTCAAGAGACAGAAATATCCCAGTGAGTCATGTCTTGAGAGACATTCCAATTGCTTGTGTCTCACACAAACAATGAAATAATAATGCATGTATCTGGCCATAACGTACAACTAAGTGGGACTAATGTTCTAATTCTAACCACATCTGTTTGCAACCAAATTCCACTGAAGTCAAGGGAAATTACAGTTAATAGTAATAGCACACTCACAGTGCAATACTCAGCAGAGTTATGTTAACTCTATTTACAGTAAATGTGTTTGGAAGGGTCAGCTCTGTTTATTTATTTCATTCAATTCCTTATCCACCCTTCCCTACTGCACACATAGGAGCGCACAGAGCATCAGCACGAGGGTAGAGGAGGGGATTCGTTGTGGGTTTGTGTCCCTTCCACACTCACCAGCGCAAAGTGTGATCTGCCAACGGATTAAAGTGCGCACACTGCCGGTAGAACCGCTTCAGAGAAACCACAGAACCTGCACAGGGCAAACTACGTGGAGCCTCCTGTAGGCTCCAGTTGCGAGAAACAAACATCAGCCCGGAGCACCGACAGGAGTTGACGCCAGGCAACTGGGGCGTACTCCTTCCTTAAAGGGCCAACAGCAGCGTCTGGCATTTTCAAAGCTGCTGGGAGCAAAACCAGAGTGGCAGTTCATCTCTGTGCCATGATGGTTGTTGTTTTACCCTGATTTCATTACTTCTGGCCTGATTGTTTAATTTTTAATAACTACAAGAGGACAGTCAAAAATGTAGGGGGCTTTTCCCACCTTATGCTGAAAAAAGCTTCAACCGCCATCCGGTCCGGAAATAAACCCCACAAGGCTTCCATAGGAAAAGGCTTCTGGAAGCTGATCCTGCCTCCTCACAAGCTTTGAGTGGTCAGCCAGTCCTTGCTGTACAGAGAGTCTCCCAAACAGAAGCAGGGCTCCGTTGGGGCCAGGGCGCGCCGGCCCCGGGAGCATTGACGGGGGGGGGGAGGAGGGAAGGGGCTTCCCGGGGCCGCGGCAGAGCGGTAAGCAGAGCGGCAGAGTGGTGAGCAGAAACTCTGCTTTGCGAAAGTTATGGCTACTGCATCAATGAGTCTGCTCAGGAGCCGTCCTCCCTGAGCCGAGACCAAAATGGGTGAGCCGGAGGCTAAAGAGACTGGGAGCTAGCTCACACCTCACTCAGCTGAGAGGAAACACCATCTCTAAGCGGTGGGGTCTTGTGAGCAGGGCTCCGTTGGGGCGGCAGAGCAGTGGGAGGGGGGAGGGAAGGACTTTTTCAGCCCGGGAGCATTGACGGGGGGGAGGAGGGAAGGGGCTTCCCGGGGCGGCGGCGCTCTGCCGCGGCCCCGCGAGCAGTGGGAGGGGGGAGGGAAGGACTTCTCCCTCCCGGGGCCAGCGGAGCGCCGCCAGCCCCGGGAGCATTGACGGGGGGGAGGCTGGGGGGGCGGGGCTTTCTTAAGTGCCCGCCCCCCGCCTCCTCTCTCCCGGAGCGGCGCTCCGGAGCGCCCCGGCCCCAACGGAACCCTGGTTTTACCACACAGTGTTCTTGTGAGAATAAAATGGGACACTGGCCTGAGTTTCTTAGAGGAAGAGCAGCATACAAAGAGAAGGACACCGTATCACTGCACAGGGTGTGGTTAACCCAAACCAGCTCTTTCACACAAACACCTTGGCAGATGAAGCCGCTTCTGTGGGGTTCCATTTGAAGCAGCTTCTAAATCATCTCGAATGCATGAAATGGGCCACTCGTAACCAGGGGTCCTTTGGGGCCGGAGCGAGGCAGAGCAAAGCTCTGCCAGCTCAGGAGTGGTCACTAGGGCAGCCACGGGCCGAATCAAATTCTCTGATCTGATTCGGCTCGCTGCCGAATTGCCGCTAAAATTCGGTGGCAACTTTAAAAGCGACTGGAGGAGATGGGGTTGGAGGGAGAGGCTCCATACTTGCAGGGTAGCTGCTGGGGCCTCTCCTCGAAATACCTACCAAGTTTCAAGAAGACTGGACCAGGGGGTCCAATTCTACAGGCCCCCAAACAGGTTGCCCCCATTCCCTCCATTGTTCTCTATGGTAGGAAAAAGGTAACACTTTTTCCCACCATAGAGAACAATGGAGGGGATGGGACCTTACCTTCCTTTAATCTCTTGGCTTTAGGGTACTGTCTGCATAGATTTATGGTGATTTTATGGCCATTCAAGGGTGACTCTGTAGTCAGTACAGTGTTGGCCCAGGGTATCTGAATGTGGTTTTGAGCTGCATCTTTTTCTGGTACAGTGTGGGTTTGGTAAAACAACAGAGCAAAGGCTAGATGCAGAATGGGCCTTAGACTGAGAGAAAGTGATTTGCTCAAGACTGCCTGGGGTTAGGGGGTGCACAATCAAACTGTGAAGGGATTTGAATATGCATCTCCATATGCTGGTTCTGTATCTCCTGAAGAACATCCAGCCTTAGTCTTTTGCAATTCTGGTTTTGAGGTCTGCAGCTTTAATATCAGTACTCTTTCTCCCTTGGACTGGCCTCTCATATTCAGATAGAAGAATGGGGGCAAGACAGCCCAATGAACTAGATTTCTGTTTGAATCCAACAATGGCTAACAAAGTGTTGGTCTCTGATAAGTTTGTTGCTGTTGACATACAGCCTTAAAAATAAAGATGGAACGTATTAAGAAATGCTACTCAGAAGTCTTGGGAGAAACATCATGGGAAACGTTCATTTAGCTGGATTAACATTATTTAAAATGAGACGGAAGCATGCGATTCTTGTGGAGTTCATCTATTTATTTTGGGATTACTACATAATTCTTTGAGTCTTAATTGTCCTTTTCTGTTGATATATTACGGAACTCTGTGCTTTTTCTTTCAGGCAAATTAATTGCTTTGAAACTGATGCGCTGGTGGGAATATTTTTGTTTAAAAATGAGGGGGGAAAAATAATACAGCTTCGGGTAGAGAAAGGGAGAACAAGCAAGCCGTACGATGGATCACTAAGTATAGTGTGGGCATGCACCCATGTCTACTCAACACAGATGAAACGCAACAACTTCATTTTGCAAATGAGACTAAAGTAAGACTGAAGGCGCCGCTTGTCTCCCCACAGCAGCACTACTGCAGTGTGGCACTGTGGCTAATGAGGCATCTGTTCTGTTTGACAGCCCTCGTCTGCTGCCACTTGCCTGCTGCTGCCAAACTCCCAGAAGCCCCTGCTCCACCAGGCCCAGATACTGCACAGAGCCACTCTGCTGTCTGGTCAGGTGTGTCCAACCACTACAGCCAACCCCTTCTTAGTTGCCATAGAGACTCCTCTCCAGGGTACCTGCTGACACTTCCACAGAAGAAGCCAATATAAACAAGTGAAGTTCCAGGTGGTGGCTGGAAACCTTGAAAATGAAGCTTGAAAAGAGGGAGGGAGGGAGGGACAGACAGACAGACGGGATAGTGTGGGGCCCTGGTTCGGAAACAGGCCTCCAACTGCAGCTGACAATATGAAGTCCTAAAAATGTAGAATGCTAGACTTTGTTTTCCTTCCAAAGCAACCATTTCTGGTGCTGACAGTCAACCAGAACAGGGCGCCCCCAACCAGCCTTGAAATATACCGCTTGCTTACTGCCAAAGAGTTGCAAAGTGCCATGAAGAACATGGAGAGACTGTGGCTCAGTGGCTGAGAACCAGATTTGCATGCAGAGAGTCTTGGCAGCATCTCCAGTTAAAGGGTCTCTCAGGTAGCAGCTGTTGAGAAAAAGATTCATCCGCCGGAGGCCCTGGAGAGCGGCTGTCAGTCAGAATAAATACAGAGCTAGATGGACCTGTGGTCTGGCTCGTATAAAGCAGCTTCATATATTCATATGTAGGGTTTTTTAAAAAAAAATGCACACCTCTCTGTCTCTCTCTGGTAGAGCTGAAGGTCAGGTTTATTAGTGAATGTCTCCAAACTGGTGGCATGTTTCTGAAATAAAATCAGATGGCTCATCAGGATGAGGTACCTTTGAGGGTTAATACCCAGGATCAGCTGAGGTCATCAAGTGACCTTTATTGGCAGGTTCTGAATTAAGTGTCCAAGAAGGCTACTTGGAGATGGGTTTGGAGAAAGTAGTAAAGTCACTGGTTGAGGAGGGAATTATTGCCTAGCCTAGAGCAACCCATAAATATACATAAAATCTCCGGTGGCAGATTTTGGCGGCAGACTCTACTACAGGGTATCTGGGCTCACAAGCCTGAGTGACCCGCATGATTTAATATACATGCATGCACAGAACCGGGTAACTGTGACATATTATGGCAAACTGAGAAATAGGGATGATACCCTAAAAACCAAAAACTGTACGTTAGTGTGGGTGTGAATGAATTCTTTGATGTGACGGAGCAAAGTCCTAAGGTTACAACTCACCCCACGTTTCCAAAGAATTCCAGAAGGTGGTGAACTGCAATCATATTACCTGTCGGGACATGTCCAAAACACCTGCCACACTATCAAAAACCATTATCGTGAGATTACTTTTTCCCTTCAATAGAACTGACCTTGGGTCATGGCCATTGCCCATACAATGCCACCCCAATGGCCACTACAGGACAAATGATCTCCATTTAAGTTATAACACGTAGAATTATCTGCCACCATGAATTGTTGCCACAATATTGTAAGATTCTTTACACCAAACCCACACTGATTGGACACTGCCTGGTTCAGCTGAGTCAAAGGCAGGACAACATGAAGAAAATACAGGGAGGTGATCTGTAGCCCATGAGGAGGAGTAGAGCATCTGCTTTGTGTTCAGGTCCCAGGTTCATTCACCAGCCACCACCAGTAGATAATACTAACCCTGATGGATCAATGGTCTGATTCACTATAAAGCAGTTCCATGTGTTCAATGAACAGCACAAGTACAGTCTTTTAGACTACAAGACAGCCAAACCTGATCCAGAAACCTTTATGCCACCTATTATTATTCTTTGCCTATGGGAATAGAGAGGCTTCTTTGTTGGTCTTGCCAGTTACTCAGCATTTCTACCATCTTTTGCTCTCCACCAGGGACCTGAAGCAGCTTACAAAGGAATACCAAAATACATTTTATAGTACCTCCAACTGAAAAATACCCAACACAACTCCAACATCCTGGATGGATCCTGAATCACTGACTAGCCAAGCACTGGCAACCAGCAGGAGCCTTCTGGGGATGGGCAGTGACACTGCACAACGATGTAAGATGTTGTGATGTCACTTCTGGTTTGGAAGTGACATGCTGGTGCTGTAGAAATGTGCTCATCTCTTTGAGTTTTAACATACAGAAGTGTGAATTCCTAGAACCTCATGATCTCACTTACAGGTACAAACCAAAGGTGATGTCATGACATCCTGCGATCCCCACCCCCTGCTGGAGTGAAGAGGCCTAGGACAGCCTGGATCCTGGGGTCAAGAGCTTGCCTACCACCCCTGAGAGAATGGTAATCCTGCCACTGGCTTTGCTTACTCAGGGCCACATGATGTGAACCAGGGACTAATGGCCCATAGGCCTTTGGCTTGTGTCTGGATACATCCAGGCTTAAATAACTGTAATGGGTCAGTCCAAATCTCCCTCAGGTGATGTCCCCAAGACTGCTGAAAGGTTTCCCTTGCTTGAAAGCCAGTCGAAGTCGACTCTAGGGGGTGGTGCTCAGCTCTGTTTCCATGCTGAAGAGCCAGCACTGTCCAAAGATGTTTCCATGGTCATGTGGTTGGCATGAATGCCGAGGCGCATGGAATGCTGTTACCTTCCCACCGAAGCGGTACCTATTTATTTACATGCAATTTCTTGCCTTTGAACTGCCAGGTTGGCAGGAGCTGGGGCCAGAGACGGGAGCTCACTCCGTCACACAGCACCAGGGTCTCGAACTGCCAAACTACAGACCCTTTGGTCTGCAGCTCAGCGTCTTAACCTCTGAGCCACTGTGACCGCTTCCTGTTAGCTAGTCCCTGACTGTAATCAGGGCTGAGCTTCAATTAAACATTACTCGAAAGATTTTTTTTTTAAATGGATCTGGCTGGTTAGAGATATAGGCAGCAGCCTCAGCATTCGTAAAGATCTAATTGTTTGAGGACTCTGTTTGGGTTGCTCTGCACATTCAGCACTGAGCGTTACGGCCACAACAACAAAAGACAGGTAAAAAATGGTGCTCCCGAATCAATAGAAGATCAAATAGTACTTTGTACACCTCACTCCCAACTACAACACACTCAGCTCATTATTGTTGCTTTTTTTATTAACAGGCACCAAAAAAAAAAGGAAACCACAAACACAACTACCACTGGGAGCTCTAGCCTTGTTATTATTAGTAATAAAGTCCCCCAGCCCTAAAGTTAATGTTTTCAAAAAGCAGCAGGTACAAAGTCAAGATTAAAAACTATACCAAGAGAAAGGATGTTTCACAGTTGAAATAGAGGGAAGGAGGGAGCAAGGACTCCCCAGGTCTGTTCGTTGTTATGCCACTGACTGACAAATATAAGGCTAAAGAACTCACATTGACTCGGACCTTTGAATATAAGAACAGAAGAAGAGCCCTGCTGGATCAGATCAATGGTCCATCTAGTCTGGCATCCTTTGGCCTAACTCAGCACTGGCCTAGCACTGGCCTAACTCAGCACTGTCTTCCCTGAGAGTTTCCAATTAATGTGCCAGGACATCAGGTGTATTACAAGAGAACTGCTCTAGCGAGAAACACACTCTTTATATAATTCAAAGTGCCTGGGAGCCTGGAGTCTCCGCCCACAAAAGAAACCTGGAATGTCTCTGCGTGATTCCTGTCCTCCTTCCCACCAGGCTACATCGCCGTGTGCGTGTATGCACATGTGAATAATTCTACTGCATCTTTGCACCAGGTATGAGTGGATCAGTTCAATCACTCGTGATGCAGAGGCAGAAGAATTACCCATCTTCAGAGGGGGACTCCCTGTTGTGTCTCTGCATAATCACTGCCCTGTGCTTTCTTCTAATCAAGAGGCACGAACAACAAAGCGAATCGTGCAGAAACAACAGAGGCGGTTGCCAGTGTCTGTGAGCACGGGATAATCCTTACTCTTATTCATGCTTTTATATACGAGAAGAAACCGTGCCTCCAGTTCTGATGGAGGAACAGGAGGGGCGCCTCAGCTATCAGAAATCTGGGGGACACCAGTCTACTCTGACCTGCAGCAATCTCCTGGTATTCTGCAGGCAGAAATCCTTCACAGCTTTGAGATTATCGGAATGCTGATGCCGAGACTGAATCTTCCATATTCAATGAACACATCCTCCTCTCTGTCTCCTCATTTCCCCATGACGGAGACAACCCCCACCCCTAACAAGAAGATCGAGGCGTTAATCCTTGCAATGGAATTTCAGGCAAAATGCATCCCATCCATAAACCTCTGCGTATCTTTAAAAGGCAGATCAGTACCATTATCCTCATTTTCAACCTAAAGAAAATGAAACAGAAAATGCAAGTAATTTACCAGAGGTCAGATAGATCTGTTAAGTGACAGTGTTAGCAACAGAAAATGAAGCCCTGCGAATTCCAGAGCAGATTGTGTTATTATCCTAGCACTCCACTTTTAGCTGTGGCTACTATCACCGCATATATTACCTAGGCTTGCCGGCAGCCAAGAAGTACCTGGATGGAGCCTAAATGTTGGCTTTGGCAGTATAAAACCACTCCATATTGTGCTCGCTCTCTCTCACCACCCATCCACAAAGCTTTCTCCCATTAGACCCCATCTGTTCCTTTCATGCCTTCCTGGCCCTCTCCAGACATCCCCCCATGCCTGTTAGCTGAACACAGTGGCATCTAAATAAAAGTGAGGCTCCACCAAGCAGAATCTTAAATCCGAGGCCCTCCCTTAACGTTCTCAAATCTCCGTGCTTTAATGCACCATGTTTACACACATTCATTTTGGAAGCCAGCAGGGAAGGCAATTTTCAGGTGGACGAAAGAGGAGCAATAACGTTCCCTCAACCCCAAGCCTGCAATCCACCTGAGTCCCTGGAACTATATTAAACATGGCAGAGGGAGGGGACGAGAGAGCCATGCGATGAAACTGAAGGTGAAGGATGGGGGGGGGGGGATAAATCAAGGGTTGAGGCGTGTCCATTTGGCACAACTTGTCAAAAACACATCCAGCTAAAGTCAAATCTACATCTGACTTTCCCACTGGAATCATTCTAGTTTCAAAAAACCCCATCTATACCTGTTTCTAGTTTCAAACCATACTTTTTCTAGTTTAAAAATTACTGTTTACATTCGTTAATTGCCCTCCTGTGGTCAAGCTAGCATTATACTGCTTTAAACAGATCCTGTTGCTTAGTACTCTTCAGATCCAGGGAGTGAAATTTGAAACCAGCATGAAATGAGCGTAGGAAAAGACAGCAGTCAAACTACTTCAGAGGGGAGGTGTAAATTGGGCCTAAGTGAGAGGGAGAGTCATAAATGTTGGCATTTATTAGTGGTGCATTTTGGAAGATGCACTACTGAATTCTTCTTGTGCTAACAGACACAGGCATTCTGCAGTTATTAAAAAATGTACTTCCATTCCTCCTTTTCCGTTATACGAGCCCTTCTTTCTAAGAACACGGTGGCAGTTTGGCAAACCTGACCCTGCAATGACAATGTCTTTGCTGGGGTCAAATGTCCTCATGAAAGATAGATGCCAAGGAAATTAACAAACTGTAGTATGGGCAGTAGTCTTGTGAAAAAAAGGAACACTCAAGCCAGAACACCGGCTTTGATAATGAACCCAAATTATCATCAGATTCACCGCATGCAGTCGTGGCTGTTTGTAGGAGGAATGGCTGAAAAGTGTTCAACCTGAGCCCAAACTTTAATCTTTTGACACAGAGAGATGTTTTCAGCCACTCCTTCCTTTATTCATGTCAATGGCTCTTCTAAATTCCTGCCAAGCTTGATCAAGGACACTGGACTAATGCAGACACTTAGGCCCAGAATTAGGGTTGCCAACTCTGGGTTGGCAAATTCCTGGAGATTTGAGGGTGGAGCCTGTGGAGGGTAGTGTTTGGGGAGGAAAGGGAGTTTATCATGGTATGATGCCATGGAGTCTGCCCTCTAAGGCAGCCATTTCCTCCAGAGGAACGGACCTCTATTGTTTGGAGATCAGCTGTAATTCCAGATCTTCAGACCCCACATGAAACCATGCGCCATGTGGTTGCCGTTTAAAAGACACTTGTACTGCATACTGGGGTATTTCTGTGCAAGGCCAGCATACCTACCTGGTCAATAGATTGTTGGCATAATAAACTGCTCACAAATAACCTGGGTTCATAATAAGGACCTTTTTAATAAGGCAGCAGCCGCCTGGAACATGGGTCAATGCTTTCTATGAGAGCCTCATTAAACTGCAGGGACCATGGGTTTGAATCAGGAATTTCAAGGCCTGTGGCTGGAAACCAGACACAAACAGCTTTCAAGGTCAGAAAGAAGAAGAAGAAGAGAAGAAGAGATTGGATTTATACCCCGCCCTTCACTTGGAGTCTCAGAGCGGTTTACAATCTCCTTTCCCTTCCCCTCCCCACAACAGACATCCTGTGAGGTAGGTGGGGCTGAGAGAGCTCTGAGACAATTGTCCTTGAGAGAACAGCTGGTACAGAGCTATGGCTTGCCCAAGGTCATCCAGCAAGTGCAAGCGGAGGAGTGGGGAATCAAACTCGGTTCTCCCAGATTAGAATCCGCACACTTAACCACTACACCAAACTGGAAAGGAGCAAAAGTGTGAAGTATCAGTGGCTACAATTTTCAAGCAGCATTAGGCGTGCCAGCCCCCAGCTCGGGGGGGGGGGGGGGAGGTTCCCTGACTTTGCAAGCTCCTCCTCACCGCCAGCCAGTTGGCCAGCAAAGGGAAGCCCAACCCCAACAGTCTTGATGTGCCTTTAAATCTCAGGACATTTTAGAAGAAGCTTGCAAACCGTTTGTGTTTGGGAATGTGTGTGTGCCTTTAAATCTCAGCAAGACGAAAGCTGTGGAGGGGGGGAGCAGGCACGGGCCACATGGCTCTTTCCAGTGAGTGTTTGTTTAGCATTTGTTTCAGAAGTCATGGGTATGGTAAAATAGATAGTAAAGAGTTAACTAGAACCTGATTATGGGATGGGGACAAATCCACCCCCTTGACTGCTCTTTTATTTCCCTTTTTTTTGTTAGTCTGAAGAAGTTGGTTGAAATAAAGCAGATTGTTACATTCAGCAACTTCCATGAGTAAAGCAATTTATACCATTGGCCTAGTGGGATCACAACAGTCTGGGACTGCAAACTGTTTGTGTTTGGGAAAGGATTCATTGTGTATTTTGGCTGCTTTGTGTGTGTGTGTCCCTTAATAAAGCCATGCTTGGAAATGCTACCAAAGTCTGACACGGGACTTGTGAGGGTATGGAAAATTACACTTTCATTTAGCAGAAGTGCAGCTGCTGGGCAACCCTTTGAAGGCAAAAAGGAGGTTGAGGAAATGAAGACTGTATTCAGGGGAACTGCACTGCTCTATTTTTAAATTTTTTTTAGGGAATGGGAAGGCCTCCAGGCTCCACCCCCAAAGATCTCAGGTATTTCCTGAGTTGGACCTGGTAACCCTAAACAGCATAAAGCCTTGGGATTGGTCAAGCCTAGAATAATTACTAAATGCTTAACCAATCAGGAATCCCAGCATCAACTTTGGTGGGTCAGAACTCACTTCACAAGACACACCTCCTGTTTTATTTTGCCGCTACAGAATGATGATGATGATACGCTGTCAAGTTGCAATAGGCTCATGGTGACCCCAGTACCACGGGGCTTTCAGGGAAAGAGATGAGCAGAGGTAGTTTGCCATTGCCTTTCTCTGCACAGCAACCCCTGTTTTCCTTGTCTAACATGGTACTAAGAGCTTAATCTCTTTGGTTTGCTCAGCAAAGATTCAGAAACATGCTTTGGTAAAGAAACAGTGACTGCGGTACTATCTGTTACTGTAAGCATGTTCCTACTGTGCCATTCCTGCATTGCTTAATGGGTCATGTTTAAATGTTTATGCTTTGTTTCAGCTCCGTTTCACATTTCTGCTTGTTTTCAGAATTTTGTAGTCCAAACCCTATTGTGCTGTTTATTGGATCTCCCATCCTATTGATTCAATTGACTTCCTTGTAACCCGCCTTGAATCAGAAAGGTGGACTATAAGTGACAAAATAATAATAAAGATGTGAGTAAAGTGTCGTTACAACTGACTTATGGCAACCCTGTAGGGCTTTCAAGGCAAGACACATTGCCTTCCTCTGCATAGTGACTCTGGAATTCTTTGGTAGCCCCCCCATCCAAATACTAACCACGGGTGGCCCTGTTTAGCTGCCAAGATCTGACAGGATCGTTCTAGCCTGGGCCACCTAGGTCATGGCAAATACATACATTCCTGCATAAGTCTCTTTTGGTTTGCTGTACTTCAGGCTCCACCTATTCCCAGCACTGACCACTGACCTCAGGGATCCTGATCTGTAGAACGTACCACCCAGGTCTAGAAGTGGGTGCCTAGAGACAGAGAGATGCAGGCACACACCTGAGAACATTACCTGATCTTGACTGGTCAAGCTTTCTATGGGGCTCTGCAGCTTTTCAGTCTGCGGGCTGCTAGGATACAATGCACTGAGTCCTCGGTATCATTGTAGCAAAGGCAGCAGCAGCAGCAGCTGGGGATTAAGTCCCTGCCCAAAGTTCAGCACTTGTTTCTTAACTCTTGCTGATTCCCATCCCCCACCCCCCTTTTGGTATTTTTCATATGTGCATGTGTGTGGGCGCATGTGCACCTGAAAGTCATGGTGACCTCTGGTGACTGACCCCTACTGGGGTCCTGAAGGATATTCAGAGAGGTGGCTGAATAAAACCTGCACCCACCTCCTGCCTCTGGTATTCCAAGGAGGTCTCCCATCCAAGTACTTGCCAGACTCGACCCTGCTTAGCTTCTGGGATCTGAAGGGCTGGGCTTGCTTGGGCTATCCCGGTCAGGGTACTGATCCCCATATTAAGCATCCTTGTCTTTCTGAGAAGTTCTCACCTCAAGCACCCTCTCCAAACTGGGCATCCCACAGCAAAGGAGCATGTCATGAATATGTTTTCAGCTCGAATGACAACTAATTAAAAAAAAATACAAGCAGAGCCAGCACTTGTGTCAGTTACCAACGAGCCATGTGCAACTCGGTCTGATAACAAGAAGCTTCCCCTGCGCCGGGTGCGCACAGGCAAGCAGGTGCAAGCGGCGCGACTCTCGCCTCTGCAGCTTTGTTCATTACTGTGTCGTTTCACGAAGCCTTTTACAAGATGCCCGGCATTTTGAAAATTATGGAAATGCTGTGATGATGGCGTGGCAACCACTGATAAAGGCTTGTTGCTATTTCCCACCGATGCTTCGCCTTTCGTGGCTTTCATTATAATTCAGCTACTTCAAGACATAAGCAAACAAGTTCTGGCTGCCCAGATGGGAACCTCCCCCCTCCCCCCTTTCTTCATCTTCTGTTGTTGCTGTTGTTTTAATTTGAACTGATTACAAATAGGCAATTTTACTGCTCAGGGTGCGATACAGAGGAAGGCATAAGAAACAGAGGACCCGACATGCTGTACCAGAGCGATACTTCATTTAGCCCAAGATGCTGTTTCCAAAAGCAGCCACCACCAGATGCTCCCGAAGAAAATGATACAAGGAGGCACCGTGTGTGAAACCCGCAGGAGGAAATCCCATTTCCAGTTCTGTTTCCCAGGCCCCAAGCTGTGGGTTTCAGTGAGAAACAATCTATCTGGCAACTCAAACTTCAGCCAATTTGAGACACTTTTCACATTTTGTCAATAATGCATTGGTTTGTTTCAAGCTTCTAAATTTGCTTATGAGTTGAAGGTACAAGGCATCATGGGTTATGTAGCCTTAAGAAGGGACAATACATCTTCACAAGAGTATATAGGTAGATAACAGAGCATCATGGGTTTTATAATCTTAACACTGCTTAGAGGGGTCATTTCGTAAAAAAAACAGATGCAGGAGCTCATTAGCATAACTCATGCACCAAATTTATTTGCATATGCCACACCCCCTGGCATCACTGGAAGTGTGTCAGAAGGCAGCACCCACCACTCAGGCACCACCCCAAAAATCTTCAGGTATTTCCCAACTCAGAGCTGGTGAACCAGCTTTACACTTTGACTAAAGACAGTTTAGGTTTCCTTTGCTCTTGCAGGGGAGCGGCCCTACAACAAGCATAAAAATACAGATCAAGTTAGTATGCTTTTGCTTTTTTCCACAGCACATCGCCATATGTGCCCGCTCCTGGGCTTGCTACTCCCAGAACGGCGTTCCTGCGCGTTCCTGCTCAAAATGACCCCTGCTGCTTAACCAGTTTAGTATCCCACACACCCATGTTTTGTTATGTCATGGAACATCATGAGATGCCAGGAAGTGGTTGGAGGTGGAAGGTTTTATATATAGATGGGGGAGGAGGGCTGGAGCCAGACAAAAATGACAATTTTCACCGTTTCCCCCCTTCCTGATTCCTCAGGGTCCTCTCCGCCCCAGGAGGAGCATTTCATTGAGATTAGTGGGAGGGGGAAGATGGGAAAGTTCTGTTTTGCCATTGGAAAATTTAGCCTGGCTCCCACTCTAGACTAGAACAAAAACTCCTGGGTGGTGGGGAAAAGTGCTGTTAAGTCTCAGCTGATTTATGGTGATCCCATTGGGTTGTCAAGGCAAGAGATGAACAGAGGTGGTGTGCCATTGCCTGCCTCTATGTAGCATCCCTGGACTTCCTTGAAGGTGTCCCATCAACCACGGTTTACCTGATGAGATCAGGCTAGACTGGATGTCAAGTCCTGGGACCCCTGGGTCTGGGTTTGGGGGGGGGGCTCCTCCAGGGCTTGCTTCCTGGCCAGTAGGCTTGCTGGCTTTGCCTCAGCTGTGCAGGAGGAAGGAGGTTAAATCACCCTCTCCCCTTCCTCCTGCTCATGGGCTCTCTGAGTGGGTCTCTCTGAGCTGTCCCACCCTCCTTTGAGGGCGCTCTTCTTCCCTAGCTTGCCTGAAGCCTTGTCTTTAAATCTTCCCCTGGAGGTATGTGCACCCCTGAACCCACCAATCCCTTCCCTCTCTCAAAAGGGCAGGAGAGACATTCTAATAGGTGTCCAATGGGGCTGCCTCTGTCTCCTGGAGACTCCACCCCCAACTCTACCCTCTGCATGGGGTGGGGCATCCAGCTGTTAGGTCTTGTCTTCCCCAGCTGCTGTATCTGCAGCCATCCCTTCCATAGGCTGTCCCGGGCAGCCCCGCCTCCTCCCCCTGCTCCTCCGGGCCTTCCTTCTCATCCAGCCATGTCTGCCACAGCCCACTTTTCCTCTGTTTGTTGGTGCTGGCTTCACTGGCTGCTTTCCAGCTGCCCAGTCTCCCCCTGGCCCTGTTCTGTCCTGCTTGGGCCAGGGAGGCCACTCCCCTGCCCCTGCCATCAATCCCCTCACCACCAACAGAGGTTAGCTGGACTGGGGCTCTGGGGGCATGTCTTGGAGTCTGGGCACTGGACTATCCAGATCAGGGGAAACAAGCAAACACCTGCATGTGTGTTAAGTGCTGTCAGTCTCTTCCAACTTATGGTGACCCTACAAATAACTGGCTTCCAAAACATCCTCTCACTAATAGCCTTACTCAAGTCTTGCAAACTGAGAGTCGCGACTTCCTTTACTGAGTCGAATTCCATAGTTCAGGGTAAACATGGAGTCGGTTAATCAAAAGCATGGGTTTCTGCATAGTCACCAGAATTTTCTGAAGTCCCTAAATCTATTTATTCATTTTTTGTTCTGTCCTTCCCCCAAGGAGCTCAGGGCAGCATAGTGAACTTCTCTCCCCATCTATTTTATCGTGTCACAACCCCGTATCACAAGTTAGGCAGAGAGATAGCCGTCACTCACGACAGAGTAAGGATTCGACTGCAGTGGAGACTACCAAAGAAGAGGGATGCAGGCACCCACCAAGTGGTGAGCAAATGGCCCTGCCCATGGAGGGGAACAGTGGGTGCACCAAGTACCTGGAACTTGCTCAGCTGCTGAACAATTGGTTGCCCATGTGGGGGTACCATGAGTGGACACAGAGGGGATGTTGGACCAGAAGACTTTGCCCTGATGTATGTTTTACTAGCAGAGAAATGTTGATGTAGGGAGCATTCTAAACAAGTGAATCCCGCCACGCCCCCGGTTGCTCATTGTGGGTGGTACAGCCCCATTCCCTCTATACCATGTGACTGATTAAGTCTGAATTGCCTCTTTGCATTCCTAAGGTATGCGTCTCTTAGATTCCAGTCATCTATTCATCTATTGGCCATTCTCTGAGTACTGAATTTGGCTTTGCAGAAGGAAATCTCAGCTTTTTTGAATAATCCCTGATTCACTGAACGGTACTGATATCTACGAGCCTCAGCTCCACCACTTGGCAGATGGATTCCCTATTCCTTTCCCCCCATCCTCAGCAGACACATCCCTTATGGAACTACCATGCAATACCACTAATGAATTCCAGCCCACACGCTGAGTCTCCATTCGGACTCCCGATGGTCCCCGACACAAACCAAATTTGTCAGTGAAACAGATAAGGCTCGAGAGAACAGTGATGTCCCAGTGAGATTCTGGGGGAATTAAAATGAAAGAATCAGCCAATTGATTTGAGTGGCTATTGAATCCAGGCCCCAGGGCCCCCTCCCTGTGTTCCTATTCTCCTAAACCCCGTCGAGATCCACGGAAGTTGGGCAACAAGCAGCGAGCACAGAATTTGGCGGATTTCTCTGAGCAACCAAGCATGCACAAAGCACTCACTAGGCAATCAGTTGTCTTAATTTTTTTCCCCCAAACCACTTTGCAATCATCCAATTGATGTGCAATTATCTCCCAAATACTTTGCTGTCCATTCCTTCCTTCTTGCTGTCACGATTTTCCTCCACCCGGCCTTCGTTTATTTGTCCAGTCTCTGCCAGATAGCCTCCTATCCCCCCCCTTGTTGCAGCATTCTAATTATTTATTTGCAATCATCTCCCATTAAAATGAAGAATGCTACAGAACAAACAAGCCATCAAAGCAAATGCTGCCTCCTTTCAATATCTTCTCGCTGAGTTCCAGTATTTTAGCGGATCAAATAACCCCTGTCCCTTCAAAACACTAATATAATTCCTTTCCAAATATGCATGTGTTAAAATGTACAAACACTCCAGTCATACTGGGATCTATATCTATTTATCTGTGCACACACACACACACACACACACACACACTTTCTTAAAAAAACAACAACACTGCCTACTAAATTTCATCTCATTTACTTCAAATTGCATTTTTTTCCAGAACTCCCATACAGATCTTTTCTGATAATTTATTTATTTCCCTACCTGGTTGGGAAGTAAACCTGGGGCCTGAATTTTTAAATGTTAAGGATTTTAATTTTGTTTTGAGGCATTTGTTCAGGCTCCTGATGTGCGCAGCAAAGTTTCTTTAGTTAAATTATGTTGGGGGAGTTAAATGGCTGCTTTGCTTTCTGCTGGGGTGGAACAGTTGGTAGCAGTGTGGAGGAAAGATGCTGGAGCTCTGGCTGCATGCTTGGAAGTACATTCCAGGAGGAGGAGGAGGAGATTTATACCCCGCCCTTCACTACCTGAAGGAGTCTCAGAGCATCTTACAATCCCTTTCCTTTCCCCTCCCCACAACAGACACCCTGTGAGGTAGGCAGGGCTGAGAGAGCTCTCTCAAGAACTGCTCTTGAGAGAACAGTTCTGAAACAACTTGTAACTGACCCAAGGTCACACCAGCAGTTGCATGTGCAGTAGTGGGGAATCAAACCCAGTTCTCCCAGATTAGGGTCCACGCTCTTAATCACTACACCACACTGGCTCTCCAGTTGTAGTATTTATTGTAGCATTTATTGTGTCCCACAATCTGGGGTGGTTTCAACTTTCAGCCCAGATCTCCCCACTTGATAAAGCAAGCACTGAAATACTGTTTGATGCACATCTTCCAGTTGTGTTTGGGCCATGGTTGCTAGAAAGTTTTTTAGCCTATATACTGTGTCCATGTACTAGCCGTCATGGTCCAGACGGAAGGTGCACTGGTGTGGAAGGGGTGTGTTCATAGGCACATGGGCTGTTTTAGCACAATGCTGGTCCATGTGACACTCTTTGCAAATGAAGGCTTTCCCTGAGATCTTGTTTTAATTGGATTTCAGTGCCCATTTGCACAATATAAAAGGTTTGTTGAAATGAGAATTGTCATTAAGCCTGCGGTCACACACACTAAATAATCCACTTTCAATCCACTTTCAGTGTACTTTCCATAACAAATTATACTGTATGAACTGGCAAAATCCAGTTGGAAAGTGCACTGAATAGTCTGTGCACTCCAATGCAATGTCCATTCCTCCAATGCAATGTCCCTAATCCAGCCTCCCACCAGCCCTAATCCAGACACCCAGAGACTCTACTCCAACCTCCCCCTGTAGTAGGGTTTCCAGGTCCCTCCTGCCAACTGGCGGGGGGGTGGGGGGACTTACCAGGAGCATACAGTGACGTGTCCATGTCACTGCCCAAATAACTGGAAGTGACATCATCACTTTCAGGATGTCAGGGTGTTACTTTAGTATCTGAACAAAAACTCTATGGTAAATTTGGCTTCTACCATAGAGTTTTTGTCCAAATACAAGAGTGTTGCTCCCCCCCCCATGTCCCAGAAGTGATTACATTACTTCCAGGTTACATAGGTAATGATGCTGGATCTCTCTCTTTTTCTGGGTGAGTTCCCCCTCTGCTTGCCAGCTGATCGGCAGTGGGGAGGTGGGGCCTGGGAGCAGGGGAACCCTGCCTTCACCAGGGGTTCTGGCAACCCTACCCTAGTTTAGACACTTTAAAAATATGTATGAGTTTTGTTAATGGATCTTCCAACGTCACTTCTGGATAAGCCCGGAAGTGGTAAATTCAAGGCCCAGGACTGCTATCTTGTCTAAAGAAGAAGAAGAAGAGGAGATTGGATTTATATCCCACCCTTCACCCACTTAGAGTCTCAGAGTGGTTTACAAACTCCTTTCCTCTCCACAACAGACACCCTGTGAGGTAGGTGGGGCTGAGAGAGACAACTGTCTAAGACAACTGTCTTTCAGAGAACAGCTGGTACACCGCTATGGCTTGCCCAAGGTCATCCAGCAGGTGCAAGTGGGGGAGTGGGGAATCAAACCCGGTTCTCCCAGATTAGAGTCCACACATTTAACCACTACACCAAACTGGCTCTCCAGTTCTGTTGTTCGTACCAGGTATTTATGAAAACTGAGTATAACTGTTCCATAGGGGGGAATCTCCAAGGAGAAAGGTCTTCCTGAAAGCAAGGAGGAAGGCCAGCGTGGTGTAGTGGTTAGAGTGTTGGACTAGGATTTGGGAAATTTATGTTCAGATCCCGCCTCTGCCATGAAGCCCTCTGGGTGACCTTGGGGGCTAGTCATTCTCTCTCAGTCTTATCTATTTATCAAGGTAGTTGTGAGGAGCACACAGAGGAGGAGAGAACTGGCGCACACTGCTCTGAGCTCCTCAGAGAAGGATGGGATAAAAACGTGACAGACAGAAATCTGAAATTGACTGAAACGCCAATGGGTATGGGTTAGCCAGCCTGTCTTCTGTGAGAGTTGATTTCTGTTAGTTCTTCCCCTTCCCCCCTCCAGAACTTTACAAGGTCAAACCTCCTGAGGTGATGATATGGGGGCAGGCAAATAGCTGCTGTGATTAATAATAAATACTTGTTCTTCCTGTGCCTCAGGATTTGAGGGGGCGAGGGTGACATTCCTGAGCTGATTTACTGAAGTCAGATCTCCCGTCTGGGAACTTCCCTCCTGTAATGACCATTAATACTAATGGGCCTGTGGGCATAAATCGGAAAGGGATGTTCGTTGCCTGGCAGGGGTTAAAGAAAACACAAATCAAAAGAGCCAAAAGTGCTGCTTGCTACGGGATGCTAAATGAGTCAGGGGAGAGTAAAATGCATGGCTGGTTTTGTGGGGGTGTGCCGCCCTGGTTTATGGCATCCTCTCCATATCACATGTCATGTTTTTTTATGGACCTAACAGCCCTTGTTAGGAAACACTGCATTGCTGGTGTTTGGTTGCGGCTTCCAAGGCAGCAGCACATTCATAAAAACGCTGTCAAACCAGACCCGATAGCTTGGAGGAAGGGACAGAATCCTAGAATTAAAAAGTTGGGGGGGGCTACAGACCATCCTGTCTGACCCCCATGTGCGATGCAGGATAACCTAAAGCATCCCTGATAAATAGTCGTCCAGCCTCTGCTTAAAAACCTACAGGAAAAGAGAATCCTCCACATGCCTGAGTAACCAATTCCACCACAAAACTGTCATTATTGTTAAAAAGGCTTTTCCTAATATCCCACTGATATCTTCCCACCCATCACTTAAAACCTGTTACTGAGTCCTACCTTCCATCACCGAGTGGAAGAGCTCCCTATCCTCCTCAGAATGACAGCCTGTCAGATACTTAAATGAGAAATCATATCCAGTGCTCCTGCTAAGCTGAGTTAGTGTGAGCTAGCTCACAGTTTTTTAGCCTCCGGCTCACACATTTTAGTCATAGGAAGGATGGCTCCAGACCAAAATAATTCATGCAGTAGCCAAATCGCTCGCTCACAACTTTATTGCCAGTAGCTCACAAAGCAGAATTTTTGGTCACAAGACTCCACAACTTAGAGGGAGCATTGTCTCCCTTCAACTTTTCCTCTCCAGGCTGAACACCCCCAGTTCCCTCAGCCCCTTATCATAGGGCTTAGTGTCCAGACCCCTAATCACCCTTGCGCCTCTCAAGTTACATTCCTTGAGCCTGCCACTTCTTGAGTCTCTCTTCATTCATATCTTGGCTGCCAGATTGTACCTGGTCTGAAAACTGGAGTGGATCTCCAGAAAGAAGGACTTTGCTGGATCAAACCAATGGTTCATCCAGTCTACCATCCTGCTTTACACAGTGGATGCCCAGATGCCTTAGAAAGCAGCACACAGATGTTAAATCCTCTGATTTTTCCTCAGCACATGGAATTCAGGACCACTCTACCTCTGAATATGGAGGTTCTCCATAGCCACCTGGGCCACTGATGGTTTTTTCTTCCCTGACTTTACCCAATCTCCTTTCAAAGCCATCTGTCCTAGAAGCCACCAGTGAATTAATATATGTGCGTGCATTGAGTGAAGAATGCTCCCAACATCCTAATTATAAGGACAAGTTAATGGCTGAACCAGGAGATCCCAGCTGGGAACTCCCTGGCCCAGTGTGCTACAACCTGATTTTCTCAAGGGCTACACCTTGCTTGGTTAGGAAATTCAATAATCAAATAAATCAAGGCTATCCTGGTTCATAGGATAACCTTGATCCTGTGACTATCTGGCTGAAAGCCCAAAATCCCACTGAGAGCCAAAAATCAGCCTCCAGTCCAAGCTTCTCCCTGCCTTCCTCCTGCCACCTAAATCCAAAACAAAACTCTTGTAAAAACAAATCTCATTGTATGCTCTAGGATGTACAGGCTATATTGCATGAAGCCATTGTGGTGTAGCGTTGGACTAGGATTTGAGAGATTCAGGTTGAGATTTCCACTCCCAGCCTAGCCTACCTCACACAGCTGTTGTTGTGAGGATGTGAGAGAGAGGGGGAGGACAATATTGTAAGGGGCTTTCCCACTGGGAAGAAAAGTGGGATATAAATGTCTAAATAAATTTCCGTGTAGCGTTCTTCTAATTTTTATCCTGCTTTTCTTCTAAGGAGCTCAGAGCAGTTTACATGGCCCACCCTCATTCTGTCTTCACAACAACCCTGGGAGGTAGCCAGGTGAGGCAGAGAGAGAGTATCTGGCCCAAGACCACACTTCTCCATTCCCCTTCCCTACGGAAAAGGATATATTGAATTTGAGTCACCACATGCTTGGTTCAGCGCTACGGTTGCCAGGTCCATCGGAAATGCCGACCGGAGGGGGGGGGGGGCTTCTGGGATACAGAAGCACTGTCATGTGACATGCCTACATCACCGGATGACACATGGGTGACATCAGCGACCATGCTCTTTTTTTAGGACAAAACTATGGTAAAATCAGCCTTAAACCACAGAGTTTTGCCCCCAAACCAGAGTGTCACCCCCCCTCCCCGGTTACCAACATGCCTATGTCACTTCTGGGTGACGTAGGCATGCCATGTTTATTTCTGGTGATGTCATTGTTTGGGAGGAATTTCCTCCCACCAGCCAGCTGGCTGGCAGTGAGCAGGAGCCCACAAAACAGGGGGGATCTCCCACCCCAACTGGGGAATGGCAACCATATTCAATGCCCCCTTGGAATTTTGCCCCTCCTCCAGTCCCCTGTGCTTAGCACCCTGCAGGAAGAAGTCCAGAAACCCAATTTAGGGATGCCAGCTCCAGGTTGGGAAATACCTGGAGATTTGAAGGGGGGGGGTTGAGCCTGAAGAGGACTGGTTTTGGGGAGGGAAGGGACAGAATGCCATAAAGCTCACCTTCCAAAGTGGCCATTTCCTCTAGGGGAACTGATCTCTGCAGCCCGGAGATCAGTTATAATCCCAGGGGATCTCCCGCCACCACCTGGAAGTTGGTAACCCTATCTCAACTACATGTGAATCACTGCCATTTTTTGTATTCTGTCTCACAGACCAGCTCAGGAGAAAGAGCCCACCAAATTAAGGCACTCCGTCTTCGCACGCACTCTTGGATTGCACCCCAGGTTTCCAGAGACTACCCTGATTCGAGCTCTTAAATAGGTAATGAGACAGGCTTATGTATATGCTGCTGAATCTTGCAATTAGGAAGGACCCAGGCACATGAAAAATCGTTATTAACATTGAGTCCCTCCAGGAGTTTAGCAAGTGTTTGCGTTTTTGGGCTGCGCTGGGGAAGATTGCCCAGAATAATATCATTTTGTGTGTTCAAAGACTCCGGAGTGTGCTGAGTATGGGAGGGGAGGAGGGAGGAAGTAGCCCACCATCCTGGCAGTAAGTGATCTCTTAAAAGCATGTGAGAGGTTTAAAAAGTGGAGCCGTGTAGAAAATAATACACTATTATTTAAAAAGACTAAATTGCCAAAAATGATACTTTTCTGTTAGTGTGCCTCCGCCCAAACCATCCCAGCTGAATTCCTAATGGACTGCTTCCCCCTGCTCCCCCGTCTTTTTGGGTGGTATTATTTTGAATCGCTTCCTTTATAGAGATGTGAACATTCCACAAAACTATTGTGGTTATTTACTAAGTGATTAAACGGCGGTAATTTATTATCATCTTAGAAGAATATTGTTTTCGTGGGTCTCCAAAGGGTTTTACTGCCTAACGGTCCCCTCTCCCCTCCTCTTTCTTAATATTCCATGTTGCTTTTATTCTATTGCTTTGTACTGCTTCCCCCCCCCCTCCATTTTTTGGTTAATGTTTTACATAAAACTCACAGCTCTAATGGGCTTTATAAAATGAGATGTATTGTCATGGATCCAAAAAACCATATGAAGATAATTATCTTGTCCATTCGTGTTTTCACTGCAATGAGAAATACTTCTGTTCCCTCCCACCCGCTCGGCCTCCTGCTCTAAGGTGGATCATACTGTCCATGTGCTGTGCACCTCGGTGTGAAGAGAGGCATTCCGTTTGGAGGGGAAGAATGATGGCCGCGTCAATTTCATCTTTTGTTTTAATAGACAATGGTCCATTAATCACCTGGCAGGGGAAGGAGCACTGGGGGGTAGCACAGTTTCCGCAAAACAGAGCTGGCGCGAAGACCCAATCAGAGCCAGATCCCTCCGCTGGTGTAAATCAGGAAGGGAAGCCATTCCAGTCAAGGCAGGTGGAAGGCAATGGAGAAGGAGAATCTGTCTGCTTCTTGCTGGCAGCAAAACCCACTGGAAACATTCTAAAACAACACTTTCATGGGGCTCACTTTAAAAGCAAAACAGAGTGCCTCGCACGGTGTGAATTCGGCACTGCTGAAAGGCACCACACTGGCATCTCTGAAGAGGCAGTTCCTATGTTTAATTGTCAAAAAAGAGACAACCTACATGACAGCAAGGCAGCAGCCTCAAGTCTACAACCAGCACTTGAAACCATGTAGATTTTTTGTTGACCTATCTTTGGGACCTATTTGGGTTCTGATGCAGATGAATGCTGGGTTAAGAATTACCTTAAGTGTGCTGTTGAGATTAGTTCTCTGTCCAAAATGAGATACAGGGTAATGGAAACTGCCTAGCAATGTAGCTAACTTTCAAGCATCCCTTGGGTTGTTAACCTGTGACCTGGATGGCCCAGACTAGCCTGATCCCATTAGATCTCGGAAGCTAAGCTGGGTCCGCCATGGTTAGTGTTTGGATGGGAGACCTGGAGTTCCTTCAACCACCAAGGAAGTCCAGGGTTGCTACGAAGAGACAGGCAATGGCAAACCACCTCTGAAAGTCTCTTGCCTTGAAAACCCTAGGGGGTCACCATAAATTGAGTGTAACTTGACGGTACTTTACAATTTGGTGTAGTGGTTAAGTGTGCAGACTCTAATCTGGGAGAACTGGGTTTGATTCCCCACTCCTCCACTTGTACCTGCTGGATGACCTTGGGCAAGTGGTAGTTCTGGCACAGCTGCTCTTGAAAAAGAGCAGTTTCTGTCAGAGCTCTCTCAGCCTCACCTACTTTGCAGGGTGTCTGTTGTGGGGAGGGGGAGGGGAAGGAGTTTGTAAGCCGCTCCGAGACTCCTTTGGGTAGTGAAGGGTGGGGTATAAATCCAATCTCTTCTTCTTCTTTACACCATCATATCAGTTGGTGGTTCAAGTGGTTCGAGTGATGGCCTAGGACCTGGGCAACACTAGAAGTGCACTCACAGCCATAAAGCTCAGCCAGTAACCTTAGGCCAGTCATGCCCTCAGTTAATTTAATCTAACCTAACCTGAGAACAAAATGGGGGGAGTGAGGACTAGGTTCACTGCCTGGAGGTTGTTGGCAGGCAGGCAGGCAGGCAGGTGAAGAAGAAACAGAAGACAAAGAAGAGGAGGAGGAGGAGATTGGATTTCTACCCCACCCTTCAGTACCTGAAGGAGTCTCAGAGTAGCTTATAATCTCCTTTCCCTTCCCCTCCCCACAACAGACACCCTGTGAGGTAGGTGGGGCTGAGAGAGCTCTGAGAGAACTGTGACTGACCCAAGGTCACCTAGCTGGCTACATGTGGAACAGTGGGGGAAGCAAACCGGGTTATCCAGGTTAGAGTCCGCCACTCCTAACCAATACACCAAACAGGCAGGCAGTTAGCTAATACATAGATGATAGGTAGATAAAGAGAAGAGGCAAATATATGCAGTTATATGTGGAAGGCAAAGGTGGTGGCTGGAAGTCTAACGCTAGTCCCAGGCAATAGAGGAAGTCTCTCTGGAGCCAGTTCTGGCAACCAACATGGAAAGTTCCAGTTCTGGTCCCTTTGATGGTAAAAAAACAACGACAAGCATTATTCATCACAAAACGGGACCATCCCTTTGAAGCGCAGGCTGCTCTGTGCCATTTGGTAACGCCGCGTCCATTCTCCACGTCTGTCCCAAGACAATTGTCCCGTTTCCCTCACTTAAATGCCATACGTGCAGGCAGAAGGAGTGAACACTCCCCGCCTGCGTCCCCGCTAAAGAATACCCGGAAAATCATGAAAAATAAATGATCAGTTTCACAACCCAGCAGACTGCGCACAGAACAGCCTTGTCGGTTTTAACTCCCTGTGTGTAACACTGGAGATACATACATTCATGTAGCAGGCTGTCTTTTCTTGGTAGCCTTCCTGGGCTCTTTTCCAAAAGGAGGAGAGGAGAAAGCCAGAAGAGAAACAGCAGGGAAGGCAGATAGGATTGTGCCGCAGCTCGCGGGCAGCCTTACCGAGTGAAGGAGGACGGCTCCAGAAATAAACAAGAGTGTGGAACCAAAGAGCCGGTGCTTCTTTTCCCTTTTGTACTATTACGTGCAACAAGGGTGGACAAGACGGTCTGGCAGAGTCTTTGATGACTTGGAAGCCTGACAGATCTTAATTAAAGTCCAGCATCCAGATTTAAGGGCCAATGCATGCAGGGCCGGTGCCAGGTTTTTTTGCACACTAGGCGAGGCTACCTTCTGGTGCCCCCCCCCCCCGCCATGTGCCCACCAATTTTCAAACATCAATGCATTTTAAAAAGACTGAAAACCACAAAATTTGAAATTGCTGGTGCTAGGCCTGGCAGCGGGTCCCCTGCACAGTAATACAGACTGTCAGTTCTGCGCCCCTCTGAGGTCTCCGCCCAAGGCAGCCACCTAGGTTGGCCTAATGGTAGCACCAGCCCTGAATGCATGTCCATAAAGAGCTACCAGTAATGCTCTGGTGCCTTTCCTCCCTATAGATCACCGCCATGCTGCTTAGCGCTGCTATGTCACCCACAGCCACATCTTCAGAATCCAAAATCCATTGCATAACCTCCAACCCAACTATTTCATTTTATTTATTTCACTTTCTTCATTTGTACCTCACTTTTCTTTGGAATGGGGAACCAAAGCAGCGTATGCCATTCTTCCCTCCTCCCTCTTACCCTCACAACAACCCTGTGAAGTAGGTTAGGTTGAGAGAGTGTGACTGGTCCAAGTTCACCCAGTGAGCTTCTGTGGCAAGAGCGGGGATTCGAACCTGGGTCATCTTAGTGTGACTTTGTAATCACAACACCACATTAGCTCTTCAAACCTAAAAGGAAATGCAAGATGCTCCACTTGGATATGCTAGTGGAAATATTTAAAGACACTCTTAACCACTATACCACACTGGCTACAGTTAGGAGGCTGCTTAGCATTTTCATTGGCCAGAAGACTCCCTGAAATTTGACTCCATCTCCTTTGTAAGTTTGAACTACCCTTTCTTGTCCTCTTGAGAGACAGTTTGGCGTAGTGGTTAGGACCGCAGTCTCTAATCCTGGAGAACCAGGTTTGATTCCCTGCTCCTCCACTTGTACCTGCTGGATGACCTTGGGCAAGCCATAGTTCTGGCACAGCTGTTCTTGAAAAACAGCAGTTTCTGTCAGAGCTCTCTCAGCCCCACCTACCTCACAGGGTGTCTGTTGTGGGGAGGGGAAGGGAAAGGAGTTTGTAAGCCACTCTGAGACTCCTTTGGGTAATGAAGGGCAGGGTATAAATCCAATCTCCTCTTCTTCTTCCTCCACATTCACTTGCTGGTGTGACCCTGGGTCAGTCACAAACCTGTTTCTCACAAACAGTTCTCTCAGAGCTCTCTCAGCCCCACCTACCTCACAGGATATCTGTTGTGGGGAGTGGAAGGAAAAGGAGATTGTAAGCTGCTCTGAGACTCTTTCGGGTAGTGAAGGGCAGGGTGTAAATCCAGTCTCCCCCTTCCTCCTCCTCCTCCTCTCACTATTTTGCCCCAAGTCATTCTGAGCCATATCTGGTGTGATGTCCCACTCCTTGCTGGCAACTGCCACCACGTCATGCCATTGCTCTCCACCAGTCACTGTCAGGACCATCACACAACCCTCTATTTGCTCCCTCACGCCACCTTTCACTGAATCCGCCTAATGCCTTCATTCTCTCTGCTCTTACTAGCAACAGAGCGCTAGGGTTTCAGGACTAACCCACACAGTGCAGAAAACAAGCCTGTCACTTTCCATTGCCAAAATGCAACATGAAAGGGTGCATTTGTTTTGCTGTCTTATTATTAACGTTTCACATGGGAGGCAGCTCTCAGTCAGATGGCTTTCCAAGGCTTATTATCTACGATCCATGAACTAGAGATGCTTTCTACTCATAAATCATGGCATCTGGCACTTGGGCCATGACAGTTCAAACAAGCTTTTAAAGGCTGGGCCCGTCAGACATGGATTGACACAAACTATGATGCTGTTTATCTTATGGTGAATGCAAGTTCCAATATAGTGTATTGGTCAGAGAGTCAGACCAGAATTTGGAAGACCCCAGTTAGAATGCTGACTCTGCCACGGAAGGATGCTGGATGACCCTGGACCAGTCACACACTCTCAGTCTTAACTACTTCACAAGGTTGTTATGAGGATAAAATGGAGGAGCGGAGAACAATGTAAGCCACTTCGGATCTCCAGTGGGGAAAAAGCTGGGAGTATAAATGAAGTAAATAAATACAAGTAAATAAATAAGCTGTCCAACACTTAAGCCTCACATTAATTTTAACATAATAAAAACCAATACTTGACTTTTCTCTTTTTTATGGTGAACCTCTTTTTCAAATGATATTGACTAGGAATGTGCAGAGCTCCTACCCTTTCTTAAGAAATTTTGCTAGTTATCACTTGGACTTCATTCATATTTCCCAGAAACTTCTCCTGAGGAAGAACCCTGCAGTTTGGAATTCCTTTGCTTGGAATGCGAACTATGCCCATTAATAATGTCAACCTGCAATACAAGGGGGTACATTATGGCCTTGGGTCCTAGCAATTACCTGGGGAGGGGGGAAAATAAATATGAAACAAATACTTACACATCAGGGTAAATTTTCAGCAGATCTCCTTGATGTGGTAAATAGAGATGGGCACAAACCGGAAAAATTGAGGTTCTTTTGGTTTGTGGTTCATGGGGTCACATGAACCATGAACCTTGAAGGACCTTCCTGTTTACCAAACCAGTTCATTTTGTGAGGTGTGTAATGCAGTAGAATGCCCCCCTGAGGGCTAGAGAGGCCAAACTCGGTGCAAGTCTCCGGCTGTCTCTCCTCTAACTGTCTTCCAAGTTTGGTGAGGATTGGATTTAGGGGGGCTTAGTTACAGCCTCCCAAAGGAGGTGCCCCCAGGAAAGCGCTACCTGGGGGAATCATAGCCACAGGTTCAGGACTGTGTTGAACGGACCTCTGGGGCAAGGTGTTCACAAATGCCAACAGCCAAGGAACCCAGTAGCTAAGCTCTTCTGCTCAGAATGAGCAGCCATGAGTCCACCGGACACCACCACAGCCAGGAAGAGGTGTTCACAAATCTAAGTGAGGGTGGGTTTGGGTCCTCAGCTGAGGAGCCCAGGAGCTTAGCCCCTCTGCTCGGCATGAGCAAGGAGAGGGGTGGCTCAGAGCCCTGCCCATCAAACACCACCCCAGCTGGGGAAAGGTATTCACAAATCCCAATGAGAGAAGGTGTGGGTCCTCAGTTGAAAGGCCCAGTAGCTAAGCCCTCTGCTGGGCTTGAACAGAAGGACATGTCACTCAGAGCCCTGAGTCCCCCTGACACAACCCCAACCAGGGAGAGGTGTCCAAAAATAAATATGGGGGGTTGTTCTGGCAAGTCAAGCAGCTGCTTAGCCCCTCTGCCCGGTGTGAGCAGGGAGACAGGTGGCTCAGAGCCCTGAGTCCATGCCACCTCACACAATCCCAGCCAACCAGAGCTAGTGGTCACAAAGCACAATTGGGGGGTGGGGATCCCCGTGCCCATCCCTAGTGGTAAACATCAGATTCCTCTAAGTGAAGGCACATTCAGAAGAAAGGATTGGCATGCAGGAGAATACTTGTATACGGATGCCTTATTGATTGCTCCTTAATACTATTCTCAGCAATTACTAAGTTGAAGTCTATGGCCAATTTGTTATAAATTACAGTCTTGTTGAACCAATGACCATTAATAATATTGGACTCATCTAATGTTAAAGGCCACATTCACACTTTTATGTTGACTCCTGGAAAGCCATGAAGCTGAAGTCAATGGTCTTTCTCGGGGTGACGTATAACCACTTTCCTGCAGTTATAATTTAGAGAGTACAAAGGCAGTATGGATCCTCTCCCACACATGATACCAGTTGATTGCCTTCAAGCAGTTAAGCTTTTTTTCTTTGTTTCTCCTTCATGCCTTCAATGGATATTAGCTGCATAATAATCTCTTTGTGTGATGGGTTCTAAAATCCCAGCTTTCTCAGGTTAGCTCTGCATTCTAAAGGCATTGATTGCCTGGCCTTCCGACGTTTCAAAATCAACTTGGGGTCATCCAACCATTTTGTGTTTTAATGGCTTGCCACTCGAGTCCAATTGCATCACTGCATCTCATCAAAGGACAATGACAATTTCGACACAGGACAAACGACAAACTGTTTGCATCTCAAAAGTTGCTTCCATTACATCTAGTTTAACAATGACAAAGGGAGTTTGTTCAGATTACAGAGACCACCTCCTAATACAAAGACAGCACAAACAAAAGTCAAGGATCACTCTTTAGAAAACTGTTCTCTCTCAAAAAAATTAACTAATGGCAAAAATCACATAGACAGTTAAATAACCCATCACAATGTAATTTAATCCACAGGGGTTTTTCCCCAAGTTCCTGATATCACAAGGAACAGTGTATAAAAGTCATGCTGAAATGGAGCACATGTACACAGACAAAGCCCAGGTACTATTTGTGTTTATCTCCTATATGCTTATAGCTCTTTCTCTATGCTCAAGTTTATATAAAATTGACCAGCAAAGACAGCACTCATATATAACATGCTTTAAATAGATTGGAATGGAATGACACTGTAAAGAGGCTGCTGAGAACAGCAGGATCCTTGGTCTGATCCAACATGGTAATCCTTATGCTTATATCTTATGGCAGGATTCTGAGCAAAGAAACTGCTCATAGGGTCATAGAGTAGGAAGACTTTATAGACCATCTAGTTCAGCCTCCTGCTCAATGTAGAAGTTTGAAAACTAAAGGCCTAGCATCCTTTGTTACCAGTCTTGGAGTTCTGTTAGTTCCTGACCTCTATTTGCATGGGACTATGATAGAGAGGCCACTCACAAGAGAATGTTTTCATTCACACTCTCCTGAGTTCTTATCTAGAAAGCCAACTTCTTTTCCTCCACAAGTACCAAGAGCAAGATCTCTCAGAGTTTAGGATGTAGTTGTGATGATGCTATTCTTGACTTGTAGCCAGCAATTATGGTATAAGATGTTTAGTTTTAGCTATGAATCTGATCTCAAGTTCTGGCTGGCTTCACTGCATATGTTCAAGGCCCAACAGATTGAAGCCTGCTATTTCTGTAAATTTGAGGATTTATAAATGTGATGATTTCCTTGTAAGCAAATACAGATCTTGCATATCTTTTTTTGATTTCTGAAAAGCTTTGGAGCTTCTGGCCAGGTCTCCAAACACATCCCCACCCTCTGTACAAAGACTTTCTGGGGAGAGTTCATTCTTCCGTGCAGGAAAACAGTTCCATTATTGAACCACTCTTATGATTAGGACATTTCTCCAAACATTAATTGAACTCTACCCTACTGTAACTTAAGCCCATGGTTAGATGAAGTCATTCATTGGGATGGAACTCAAAAGAATCCACCAAATACATCATATTTCAAGGGTTATTAACCACATGTATGCCCAGTGGCACCTCCATATTAAAAAATAATAGACTTGTTGGTGCCAGGGACGATTTACTGAAGGGAGTATGTTGTTTCTGTGGCCTGCTTGTGACCATCCCAGAGGCATCTTGTTACCACTATAGTTAAAATAATACTGGGCCTTGATCCGATCCAGCAAACCAATTCTTATGCGCTCATCTCATGTCAAAGTTTCTTCTCTGGCAGGAAAAAAAAGAACCTTGTCATGGATGATGGAAGTTGGGGGTGGAGAGAACGCTTTAACATGAGTGCTCAAGGGAGCTAGATTGGGACGTTGGCCTCAACACCTGGCTGTCAGAACATGCTTCTCTTTAATTAGAAATGTCACTTCCCCCCCCCTCCTTTCTCTGTGACTGATGTTGCCAATTTTGCTGTACTTTAGATCTGTCATACCCACAGGGGATCATATCCTTATTAACATATCCTGTCAGATCCTGCAGTTGGCTAGCACGTTTCCAGCAGCTGTCAGGCCAAAACCCAGTTTAGCAAGCAGGGCAACTGGAACCCAGTGTGTGCTATTGTTCTGTATAGGAATAGTGTTGGAACTCTTCTGTAATCTGGGAAACCAAAGGCAGATCCAGATAGTGAGCTCAGTCTCATGTCAGCTTCCACAATGAGGGTTAAAAGTCAGGAAAAAAGCAGCTTCCACTGCAACAGGATAAAGATGTCCAAGGTCTCTGTCACACATTCATGCACACCATTCGGGTTGTGTCCATAGTGCAGAACAATGACATTGTGTTGCTGTGGACACCAGTACCTCTTCCTGAGGGACTATATGTTCCATGCTTCTTTGTTTTAAGGCACAATGCAGCAGAAAGTTTCCTGGCACACCAACAACTAAAGTAGTCCCCCTACATCTATGATAAAGACACAAATGCTGTTCATGGCAGCTATCAGGGAATGGGGAAGCCAATCACAACTTGGTGGTCTGCTTAGTTGTTTGATCCACATGCATTCTCTATCAGCAAGGGATGGGAAGTAGCTTCTATACTAGATAAAAGATAGAAGATGGATCATAGATAGATAGTAGATAGACAGATAGAAGATAGATAGAAGATATAGACAGACAAACAGATAGGATATGAAGGAGATTTAGGGAATAATACTAAACAGATCTTCTCAGAAGCTAGTTCCATTTTATTCTTTGGACCTTACAATGCAGTCCTAGGAACAGTTTCCTGGGAGTAAGCCCTTTTTGAATAGACCCAGATAGGATCCTAAGTAAACCTGCTTAGTATGGCATGCACGAGATACAGTTATGGTGGTGACTCTAAACTATCTTCTCACCGTGACTCTGTGGTTATGCAAAGGGGCTCAAGTCCAGGTGAATTTGGGAGCTCAGATGAAATATGTGCAGGCAGCCCCAGAAGTTTCAATATGCCTAAGAACAATTCATGGGGATAAGAAGGTATTGCACCTTCCTAAGGAGCCCCATGCAAGATCAGGGAAATGATGAGGACATAGACATAGTGAAACGGATGGTGTGCCAAGGAAAGAACACATAATACATTCTGACTCAAGGGTATTGATTATCAGCTATATAAATTGTGGTTTTGAAATTTAATCCAGCATGGCGATATGTATTATTTAAAGAGTGATTTAATCTATTGATTTGCTTTAGTGTAAATTAAAAGTTAAATCTCCACCCGGGATTCAATGGGGCTTGATGCAAATTGCTTTTCATTGACCTGGTGCCACATACTGCAAAAGTACTGAACCAAGTAAATAATTTAGCTGCATCACACCCCTAAAAAATGGAGAATTAAAGATGGTGAAGGAGCCCTGTCAGAGCCAGAAAGGACCGTCCACTTGCTTGAACAAGTAAATTAAACTAGGGGCCAGAGTTTGCAATCAAGGCCAGGTTTTCTGGCTTTCCAACCACCTGATCTAATCATTAGACAAGAGAACCTGGCAGACATAGAAACAGGAAGACAGGCTTCCTGGCTTTTGCTTTCCTCTTGCTATGCAATAAACAATATGTCCTGCTCATGAATGTGGAATGCAACTCAGATGGGCCTTCCAGACACCTGGGTCTATTGGTCCAACTATTAGACATCATTCACACCAATAACTATCATAAAGGTTTTGCCTCTTGATTTCAACTTCCAAAAAAAGGATGGCTTTCACAGGCAGAGGGGAAAAAAAGGTTTACAACCGGAGGTAGGTTGCTCAGGAAATGAGGGGGTTTGCGGCCATCCTTTCATTTTGAATTTTGACCACAGAACAAAAAGAGAGAGCGAAGGAGAGAATGCCATTTTTTTTTTAAAAGAGAAGTTTCTCATCTAATGGGATCATTAGCACTTTAATGGAAACCTTGGTCATTAAAAGTGGCAGAGCGGTTATTCCTAAAAGTACGCTAGACCCAGTGACCCCTATTACGTCCCGTTGTATGATCTCTGTGGGCTTAGCAGAGCACAAAGGTCTAAAGGCTGAATCAAACGTCACTTTTGATGCGGCAAAATCATGAAATGATTTTTAACCTGGTCACTTCCACATGGGGATTATTTCTTAGGAATGTGCCCTCTTCCCCTTCCTGGTGTCAGCTACCATTTACTACATCATAGAACTTATTCCCGCCCTGCCCCCCCCCCCCCCCAAAAAAAAAGTTGGCTCACATACTTTCTCAGCTGAACAATCCTCTCCCTGTAGCAGAGCTGCATGTGCTGGTTCAGCTTCCACCATGTAATTAAAGCATGAGCTTGTCTTGCCCCAATTTTTTAAAGGGAAGATTTGGGCCATTGCACACACAGGCCTCTGGGTTGGACGTTCACATTACATTATGTCTGTGGTTATGGTAGAATGCCTCCTTGCTCCTCCTGCTGTTTGGAGAAGAGAGAACCGGTCCCAAATATTCCCATCGGCGCAGCACCACAGCTTAGAGATGGTGGTGGTGGTAAGTACCATCATGTCACCATTGACTGATGATGACCCTGTGGGGTTTTCTAGGTAAGAGACATTCAGAGGTGGTTTGCCATTGCCTGCCTCTGTGCAATGACTGTGGACTTCCTTGGTGGTCTCCCATCCAGATACTAACCAGGGTCGACCCTGCTTAGCTTCCAAGATCTGTCAAGAGCAGGCTAGCCTGGGCCATCCAGGTCGGGGGGGGGGGGGGGAAGCAATGGGAGCTTAGAGACAGAGAATGCAAATTCAATCCCTGGCTTTTCCAGATAAATGGATCAGGCAGTGGGTGATATGAAAGACCTCTATCTGGGACCCCTCCTGAGAGCCGCTGCCAATCTGAGTAGCCAGTATGGCTCTTGATAGACCAATAGCCCCATTCAGCAGAAAGCACTTTCATATATTCAACAACGTGGCAAATGGCTGCTGTCAGGTGGGGGCACATTCGGCAGTATTATTTATCACTCGACTACAATAAACCATTTTGAGTTTTCGGCACCAGGTAAAGACTAATTTGTTTCCCCTCATGTTGTGCGGATTTCTTTTCCCTAGCCCTGATTGATAGTGGCCAAAGATTCTTTCTTTTTGTTACTCGCTTCCTGCTTAAAGCCTTTCCTTAAAAAGCCTTTAATCAATTTTAATGTTGCTGACCATGCTGTCATTGTTAACGTCCCCCCCCCCACCCTCCGGCTGTTTTAATGTGGTATGTGATATATTGATATTTTCCATTGCTGCACAATTGTATGGCAACTCAAAAGTTCCAGGCTGAGTGAGGGAGTTACATGTGGCTTGCATGAGATGACGTTGTCCAGCGATGCCTTTTAACAAATAGTAGCTGGCTCTGCCATGCATTTGTGTCTGCACTGAGAATCAGGGTTGATTCACACATTATAAGAGTCCATGTGGACTTTCAATAGATGTGTTCTGGGAGTTCACAGGTGGGAACAAGTCCCAGGGGCAATTTCAGAAAATTCAGATCAGGACCACAGTTAGGCTTACTAGATGCCCACTAACGGCAGCCAAACTCTTGGCAATTGTCACCCAGTGTCTGACAACGCTCTTCTGGTTGATGGGCAGAAGCACGCTGGCAAAATAGGGGGTGGCAATCTTCATTGCCGTGCAATGACATCACTTCCGACATGACTCAGAAGTGCTGGTGGTGACACATGAAGCACTCACCCAGCTTCTGAGCTGTGCAGGAAGTGATGTCATCATGCCTCCCCCCCATCTCCCTCCAATAGCCAGACCATGCGTGGCCTGCTATTATCCTGACCTGGCCTGCTATTTTCCTGACCTAAAACACACCCAAAGAGCCTGTTGAGGAAAGTTACATGTATTTATGATTATACCTAGGCTTCCCCTTGGTGCAAAGAGCTGTTCCCTGGGTTGTTTCAGGTCATAAAAAATTAGGGTTGCCAGGTAAGACTGACAAGCAGGCAGGGCGGGCAGGGGACTTATCAGGAGCCTCTGGGAGAGGGGAGGGAGGGTCCAGGAGAGGAAGCTCCAAAGCGAGTTCCAGATGAGCTGCTGTTGCATTTAAAGGGACTGTGTTCCTTTTAAATGTTTTCCCTCCATTGGAAATAATGGAGGACAGGGGCACCTTTGTTTGGGGCTCATAGAATTGGAGCCCCTGGTCCAAGCTTTTTGAAATGTGGGGTTTTTTTGGAGAAGAGGCAACAGCAGCTATGCTGAAAATTTGGTGCCTCTACCTCAAAAAACAGCCCCCACCCAGCCCCAGATATCCATGGACTGATTCTCCATTGTATTCTATGGGAACCAGTCTCCATAGGGTATAATGGAGCACCTAGCAGCTATTTCTCCCCCCCCCTTTCTGATAGCCCTGAAGTGGGGGAGGGGCTTCGAACCAGGGGATCCCCTGCCCCCAAAGGGGATTGGCAACCCTAGAAAAAAATGGTGTGGAAGGGAAGGCTGGAGGTCCTTGTGAACTGTGGTCACAATCTGAGTCAGTCACATGCACATCTGGGAACTAAGTTCCACAGCACAAATTCCATGGTAGCCAGAAAGCTGCTACAGGGACTTGGTAATTCATGAATTGGCCCTTAGAGACTATTTTCTAACTTCATGGTGGAATTAGGCAAACATTTTTTGGACATGGGTGGTTGCTCCCTTAAGCCCCTAAATGCAGCCAACCAATCTTGCAGCAGGGTTTTGAGCTGTAGAATAATTCATCACAAACCTCAAAGGCTGGGATCCCCAGTGAGAGTCTAAGGATCTAGATGGATAGCTCCCAGTAAGACTACCTAGCCTCTGGTGAGCAAGGACAAACTCCTTGCCATGGCTACATCTCTCATTTATGTGTCACACAAGAACATTCATTTGCCAGGTAAATGAAGACAACACACACTCATGGTGCATTTGTTATGCAATGAAATATATCCTTAATCTTATAGACAGGGGCAAAGCACACTTTCCCCAGATATACAGTTCACTAATGATCATCCTTGTAGGCCATGACTCTTTTCAAACTGCCTTTGTATTCTGTTTTAGTAACTGGTTGCTAATGGATTTTTCCATTATAGGGGAGTGGCACTGTTTGGAATGGCCATAGCACTTTAGAGATGGCTCATTTACAGAAGGAAATTTACTGTATGAACCCCCCCCCCCTTCCTTTTATCACTTTACTTGAAATTGAGCCAACCACGAATAACATCCAGTTTAGAACGGTAATGTGAAAAGGGCCCGTGTCTGAATCAGTATCGTGGGTACTGGTTCTGCTGAGGCTGACTACTCCTCAACTGAGGAGCAACCCAGCCTCCTCTGGAGTCAGCCCAGAAGAACCTCCAATAGTACTTGAGGAGGAAGAGTTCCCAGCAGCTGCACAGGAGGTGCAGCCAGAAGGAGAGACCGATCCTGAGCCTGGCCCAGCAACTCCAGTTGCAGACGCCTTGAGGCCAGACTCCACGCCTAGTTCTCCTGAGTGCCCCAGACGGAGGGCACGACAGAGGCTGACTTTGCAGGAGCAAAGAAGGAGTGCCAGACTGCAGCTCCTGCAAAGGCAACAGGAGGAGCTGTAAGCCTTTGCAGATTCAACTCCCAGGGAAGGGAGGACCTGCTCAAAAAACACTCCATGCACCTGCTTCAGCGTGGCAGCAACTTTGCACATTCAGACCTGCTTCTGTGTGTGTGGCAGCTGCTCCTTGTTCTTGAAAACTTGAATTGACTTCCTGGCTATCTAACCTTTGGCTTTGTTATTTACCTTGACTCCGGACCGTGTTTCCAGCTTGTACTGTGTAGTCTCTGTGGCAACCAGCCAAGACAGTACAAATCAGGCTGCTTGGCCAGGAGTTCTACCTGGGTATTTTTTGTGTCATTGATCTATGGAACTGCTTGTGACTGAGTGAGACCATTGGTCTATCAAGCTCAGTATCCTCTACCCTGACCGGCAGCAGCTCTCCAAGTTCTCAGGCAGAGGTCCTTCACATCACCTGAGCCTTTTAACAGGAGATGACAGGGACTGAACCTGGGAGCATCTGCAGGCAAAACACGCACTCCAAAACAGAGCCACGGCCCTTCCACCTTCCTCTTAATGTTGTTACCGTAATCCCACTGAGATGAAATAATTTATTTCCCAAGAACTGGCAATAAGGAAAGGTCAATACCTGAGGGGGAAATAAACTGCTTATCTGAATTTACCCTGACTTAATTTTGTGGCCTTGAAAAAAATGTGCTTTTACCACAGAACAGCCCCCTCCCTGCCGCACACGGTTATTAACACATCTCTGTATGTGGCCTCCTTGGCCTTTTCCTCAAACAGTGCTTTCCATGCAACGGGATAGTTCTATTTAAAAAAAAAAAAAAAGATTAAACAGCAGCCCAAACTGGGGGGAGAGGGATTTTCAGCAGAATAAATGTGCCAAGTCATTGGAATCTGTAAATCTTTGATAACGAACATTTAAAAGGCAAAGCCTAATGAGAAGGCACCCACAAACAGGCTGCAAATGAAGTCAGGATATACTTTTTAATTATAAGTCAGATGCTTTTTTCATCTCTCTTTCCTCCTTCTAATGACTGGGATTTCGCACTCTGCAGCTTGCGGAGTACAAAAAGCCCCACTTTAATATTCTTTTTGATTAAATGGGATTTTGCTGCTTCTACTGCGGGGCCGGCAACAGGGCCATCGTTGTGATTTGGATCTAAAGCCGAGGCCCCCTGCAGACTGAAAGGCAAAATTCTTCATAAATATGAGGAGCAGAGAGGCAGAGGAAGGTGTGAGGAAAAGTTTTTTGTTTTTTTTAAACACACCTAGTAAATGATGCCATAAAGCAACTAGACTAGAGCTGTCTTTGAAAGCTGCCTCATTCAGTTTGAACATACCCATTTTGATTTTTGCCAGTTTGGTGCAGTGGTTAAGAGTGCAGACTAATCTGGGAGAACTGGGTTTGATTCCCCACTCCTCCACTTGCAGCTGCTGTTGTGACCTTGGGTCAGTCACGGCTCTCTCAGAGCTCTCTCAGCCCCATCTACTCACAGGGTGTCTGTTGTGGGGAGATGAAGGGAAGAAGAAGAAGAAGAAGGAGATTGGATTTATACCCCACCCTTCACTTATAGTCTCAGAGCGGCTTACAAACTCCGTTCCCTTCACCTCCCCACAACAGACACCCTCTGAAGTAGGTGGGACTGAGAGAGCTCTGAGACAACTGTCCTTGAGAGAACAGCTGTGCCAGAACTGTGGCTTGCCCGAGGTCATCCAGCAGGTGCAAGTGCAGGAGTGGGGAATCAAACCTAATTCTCCCAGATTGGAGTCCATGCACTTAACCACTACACCAAACAGGAGATTGTAAACTGCTTGGGGAAGTGAAGGGCGGGGTATAAATCCAATCTCCTCCTCCTCCTCTTCTTGGTGAGCAAAATAAATAAATAAACCTAGGAGTCTTTATTAGAGCACTGGATAATCTTTCCTTGCTCCATTTTTCCCCGATCATATTTTTCAACATCATTTTTGCAACCGTGGCAGAAAAGTGGCATAGAAGCAGTGGCATGAAATCACCATGGCATGAAATCACCACACAGTCACTGAAGACTCCAACTCAGACATGACTTTTGACATGAATACACACACACACACACTCATTTATTCTTTCTCCTTCTCCTCTCACTTTACAGGCATAGGTCAAGATTCTGATAAACACCGTTTGACTCCCCCCCCCCTGCCCCACCTTCCCAGAATCCCATGAATTTTAAGTCCTGGATTAAACAAAGGGAAGAACATATACATGGAAGAAATGTTGTACTTTGCTAATATACCAAATTCTATGTTGTTTTCTACTTTAATCAAAATCTAATAAATCTAATAAAATCCCCCATTTTCATGATACAGAATTGACATACCACTGTATTTCTTACAACCAGACACAAACGGTTTGCCAAAAGATCTGGTCTATTGAACGTTCCTTATCAATTGTTCCTCCATCGTGGCTGATCCAGTCCTCAACTGGTAGAAATTGGGACTTTTACCATTCCTACAGTATTACAGAATGGACTTTTTGAGAAGGTATGCCAAGCCCTTCGTTCTTTTTTGGTCATTAGGAGGGAAGGTGAGATGGTTTTGTTTTAAAGGGCTTTTTTTCAGTGATTCTGGATATTTGTTTTAATCTGTGGCCTATCGGTGGGATATTGAACTGAGTTTTCAACTGTTTTATTGGTGGTTTAATAAGAAACACTGTTACTGTTTTTAAATAGCAGATAGCTATCTTGGGCCTTTCCAAAATGGAAGGGGTATTTATTTTAAAAAGTTAATAAAATATGTATATCAGTTTTCACCACAACTGAGACACTGAAACAGGGCCAGGCTTGCCAACCTCCAAATGGGGCCTGGAGTTCTCCCAGAATTACGGCTGATCTCCAGACCACAGATATTAGTTCCCTGGAGAAAGTGACAGTTTCAGAGGCATCATATTCCTGCTGAGCTCCGTCCTCCCTAGGGATGCCAGGCCAGGGTTGGGAAAGACCTGGAGATTTTGGGGGTGGCGCCTGGAGAGAGCGGGGTTCGGGGAGGGACTTCAGCAGGCTACAATGCCATACACTCTACCCTCCAAAGCAGCCATTTTCTCCAGGGGAACTGATCTTGGTTGCCTGGACATCAACTGCAATAGTGGGAGATCTCCAGGTGCTACCTGGTCGTTGGCAACCTTATGTTCTCCTCAAACTCTGCCCTCCTCAGGCTCCACCCGCAAATCTCCAGGAGTTTCCCATACCCAGAGCTGGCAACCTTAAACCCACATGGGGAAGGAAAATGGCCATCAAGGGAGAACTGAGAATCTTCTGATGCTAAAGACCAATGGAGTGCTGCCCTAGTTAGAGGAGTGATGGTAGACTGACACAGAGAAGGCCCTGAAGTAAAAAGCCCAGCAGACCTTTAAGACTAGCAAACTGTATTGCAGCATAAGCTTTCGAGAAACACAGCTCTCTTTGTCCGACACATTGGATGAAGAGAGCTGTGTTTCTCAAAAGCTTACGCTACAATAAAGTTTGTTAGTCTTAAAGGGCTACTGGGCTTTTTATTATTTTGCAGAGACAGACGAACACAGCCAACTCCTCAGGATCTGTGACCAGAGAAAAGGTGCTGGATAGTGTTGTCTCAGCGGATTGCTGACAGATACTCTGCTTTGTTACATTCATCGACTCAGTGCTGAGGATGAGAAGATGAAAAGCAGAGGGTCACGTTGTTCCAAAGGGGGCAATGAGCTGCTGTAATGGGATTGATTTTTTTTTTGAAGCAAACAAATGGTACTTCCCATTTGTGTTCTCTCTCCTCTCAATTAACCGAGGCTTGTAGCCTTCATCTTTGATTCTAGTTAATTATGCTTTACGAGCTCTTCTTCAAAAAAATAAAAAAGAATTGAAAAGGGCTCGCAGGGCAGAAGCAGGGATGAGCTAGAGCTCGAAGCAACCATGCTTGCTGTAATGATTTTGTAGGACTTTCACCAGTTGTGCTTCCGAGTGAGAAAAGGACTGGGTGTGTTAAGTGTTGTGATTGCTGCAAAATCATTTCTGGAATTAACAGCTCGGGAGCTCTCTTGTCTACACATGCCTGTAATAATTGATGTCACATCATTCTAAGCTCCTAGTAGTGTTGTGGTGTCTCTTGATAACAAAGAGTACTCTGTACATGCTCAGTGATACTATCTTTTAAAAAAATCATTATGGTTTGATGTGATTTTAACCAGGGCTTTGTTTGTTTGTTTGTTTTGAGAAAGAGGGGCTGGAACTCTAAAGAGAGAAATGAAGTTTTCAATATGCACTCCATCTCGTGGCACTCGGGTCTTGAACTGCCCAGCTACCAACCTTTCAGTTGACAGTTCAGCATCTTAACCTCTGAACCACTGTGGCCTTCCAAATACTAAATACTAAATAGTAGGCTACTGCTAATCTGTTATTTCTACCTGAGCTGACCGGCCTTCTTGCCCACCACATCTTTAAGGCATTTTGTCAGTGAAGAACAGTGAAGAACAGGGTGGCCCTGGATGGGATGGTACCCTGGTAACAAAAGTGCCTTTTGATTTCCTTATGCAAACACTCAGGCCAGTTTGAGGGCTGAGAAAGGAAGGTCCCTGACTCCATGGATGGCATCCAAGAATTCTTTAAGCAGAATAATTTTATGGTCCTTGACTCAGGAAGTCAGCCTGAACTTTGGTTGTGGAAATAAAAGGACTGACAAAGCGTCCCCGTGGGAAGCCAAGTCTCGTTTGCATTCATAAACGTGAAGCCGGCGCTGCGGCCCACTTCCTCATGCTAGGAATTACCTTTGCTCAAAGGTTTTTTCTATATTCACTTATCATCTAATGAGCAGTGTAAGAAACTTCATTTCAAGAGGGAGAGAGAAAGAGAGAGCTAGCAAGTGGAATTTTTTTTTAAAAAGCCCTCCTGACGGCAGCCTCAAAATGCAATTCAATTTCTTTAGCTATTGCCAATCGTTGGAGCCACGGAAGGCAGGAAGGCAGAAAAGCCAAATGTTTTGCTGGAAAAAAAAAATTAAAGGGGCACGCAACTGTCCCTCTAAGCAGGTATGTGCCTTTGATGAGAGGGCATCCAGGGCTGAGTGACATATTCACAGCGGCACAGGTAGGAGGTGGGATTGTGTGAGCCGCCAAGTCGGTTGGGCAGGGGAGCAGTGGAAAGGAAAGATGACGGGGGAAATGCCACCTGTATCGCTAATGGTAATTATCCCCCAGAAAGGTCAGCTTCCAATCTCACTGAAGTGCACTGTACATTTCAAATGGAAAGAATGTGTCAGAGATAGCTGGGTAATTATCATAATAATGCCTTACATTCAGTACTTGTCAGTCTTGAGCTCTTTGCACGTTATAAGTAGGGAGGACTTCCGCCTCTCTCCTGCAATGTAGCCAACTCTGGATGGGGTTGAAAGCAACTGCTTGAACCCCCAACCAGGTGTGCTTCGGAAATTATCCGCGTTTTGCCCCAGAGGGTGGTGTTCCCACAGTTCAATCTGAAGCGGTGTTACTCCATGAGTAACGCCGCATAGGATTGCGTAGTGATGTCCCTGGCATGGTTTCCAAAGTGGAATGGCATTAAGCATTCTCTAGTGTTCTGCATTTTCTTTCAGTATTTTCTGCACATTGCTGTGCGTGTGCCGTTTGGCAACGCTTTCAGAGCCTTCAGCCCCCACGCGTTACCAATGTTTACCTAGATAAAACGCTGTAAAAGGACGTTATGTCAAGATTTGTTTGGAGTGATGTTTTCCCAATTCACAGGAGTGCATGCGGGCATCAGCAAAACACTGCACAAAAAGAATCTCAATGTAATCGTACGTACAATTGTGTTGTCATGGCTCACAGCCAGCCACAGATCCAAATCTGTCTGACCCACGTTTTAAAACCACCTAGGCCGCTGGCCATCACTACGTTTTGTGTAAGTTCTATGAGCCAACTGCCTACGGTGTGAAATGCTATTTCTTGTTGCCGACTGCCAATCAGTTTCAAAGGGTGAACCCCCTGCCCAGTTCCAGTATTAGGGAAGAAGGATTACAGTTTCTGTCTATGCACAAGAACATTGGTCCTGTTGGGAGGGGAGAAAAGAATTTACTGACTGAAAGGAAAGGTGTTGCATGCTCTATGGGCTCATATTCTAAGATGAACTTTAGAGATTCCACAAATGGAACTAGAGTTGAGGAGGAACAGAATACAGCACCCAGGACCATTCCAGAATAACAGGGGAACAGAATGGGGGCAAAATGTTGATCCCTGAAACTCACCCTGAATCTTAGGACTCAGCAATAGATACAGTCAGTAGAGTTGGCCAAGGACTTTAACCCTTGTAAAGCACAATTACTTTCGACACGTGTGGAGTTCTGGCAAAGGCAAGGATCTGAGTATGTTCTCTGCCAGCTGCATTCTGAAACAGTATGCGTACAGGAGAGTTGTGAGGTGAAAATAAAATTACTGGACCTTGAAAACTCCAGTGGATTTTGGTGCACAAACCGTGCATCCAAATTATGGATCTGGATGGGCTTTCAAGCACACGCTGCCTTCAGATAGATTTCTGCCACTTAGTAAGAGTCCCCAGTTCTCTGAATGGTTCACATCGGACCCCTTTGGAAACATTAGCCCAAATTGCAAGGAATTATGGTGAACTAAGGTGACCTTAATAAACTGCAACGCTCCCCGGAATGCTCCAGCTATCTAATCATCCGGCAGACATAAAGGCGAAAAGCTTCGGCTGGAGCATTTGTCAAGGCAGTGAATCCCAGCACTTGCTATAGCTGTGCAGTAAAGCAACTCCGATCTTATTTCATCTGAAGTACTCTCAAGGTCACTGCAAAAAACACAACTTCTTTCCCTCGCCAATCTGTCCCACTTTTCTGCAGCATCGCAGCCCCACCTGAATCAGAGTCCAACGGGCTCAAGTGTTTAAGTCATTTGACTTAAACTCAGCTTCTTCTTGATCAACTCTTTACTAGCCAGGGAGTCTGAAGCCAAGATCCGGGCTTCAGTTACAACGGAACAGAAGGGGGTTTGCATGTGGGACTGCGGTAGGTGCGGCGGCATTGGCATGGTGCTAATTTATTTTAACATTTTGTCACAGTAGTCAGAACGGGTTTCCAAAGCACCTGTTACAAGCTGCGACTATAATACTGCATTTCGCAGCAAAATGTACCAAACAATGCCAGCTCTCTTTGAGTATGTCCGACCTTGGGAGGGATGAGTATATGAGGAATCAGGTGCACTCCCGATCCCAAATGGAGCTGGCAAGAGGAGAGTACAATTGTGGTCACAGGCTGCCACAGAAAATGGCACTCCTCCCTGCCTTCCATAGTATCGCGCAGAATTTATGCCATGTTCTCTGTGCTTCTCTGCTCTCACTCAAATAATTGGCTGCTGGATCAGTGGCTTTGTGTTAGGGCATAGGGCGAGTTGCATGAGACATGTCAGAGGGGAGAAGAAAACTCAACACGGGACTGCCATTTTCAGCAGCAGTCTTGAGTTTCTTGCAATGCTACATTTTGCCCTTATAATAAATATCTAGCGTGTGGTGGTGGAAAGTGCCGTCAAGTCACAGCCAACTTGTGGCGACCTTGTAGGGTTTTCAAGGCAAGAGATGTTCAGAGGTGGTTTGCCATTGCCTTTGTAGCATCCCCAAGCTTCTTTTGTGGTCTCCCATCCAAATACTAACCAGGGCCAACACTGCTTAGTTTTTTGAGTTCTGACGAGAGCATCGGGTCAGCCAGGGACATCCAGGTCAGAGATATCTAGCAAATACCTGAGCTAATATCCTACAGTACATTTGATAACCAGGGATATTCTGTTACCTGTCAGTTGACTCATATCCTGCTCACAGGTAGCAACAGCAGGAACTAAATGTTCAACAGGTTGTGTGCATATGAACAGGTTGAAATGGCTGATTGTGCATGTGTAGATTTCCCCACAATTAAGCTACTTTCTCACCGCCCCTCTTTGTGCAATAGCATCTGGCTTTGCCACCACCTCTAGCTTAAAAAGGCACATTGTTAAAAGGGGTAAAATAACATTAGATATTTTGTTTTATGACTTACTCCTTTAGTGTCTCTAAGTGCCTTAAGATAGTGTAACTTAGTGCCTCTTCAATGGCCACCAAGCAGTCCAGATTTAGGTCAATGTATAAATGGGCACTCTTGAATGGCTTAATGGGAGTTGTAGTTTATTTCTCCCTTCCCATCTATGTCCATTAAAAACGTTTCTAAAACTACAAACAGGGCTGCGTCTCTGGGCTTGCTGCAACACGTGGAGCGATCCTAAGCAGCTCTACTCTGAAGTTCATCCCAATTTATCCAGTGGGGCTTCCTCCCAGGAAATGTTCTTTAAGACTGCAGCCACAGTTAGGCTGCGATCACACACACTAAATAACCCCCTCTCAATACACTTTCAGTGCATTTCCCAACTGGATTTTGCCAGTTCACACTGTAAAATCCAGTTGGAAAGTACACTGGAAGTGTATCGAAAGTGGATTATTGTGTGTGTGTGTGATCGCAGTCAAATAAACAAACAAGCAAATAAATAAATGTGGCTCCCACCCACACTAACAACTAAAAGGGGGGGAACCCAGCTGTCTCAGTGGGGAATAAACTCATACAAAAGGGGGCAGATGGTGAGTGATCTGTGCTTGAAAAGTAGGTTGCTGTTGACCTGACCTTGCCCTTGTATATTTCTACAGTGTTTTTCTGACAAGTGCTCAAAGTGGTTTCCAACTGTTTAGAGAGAGCTATAAAGCATGAACACCATTTTGAGCAGGAACTCGCAGGAATGTCGTTCCGGGAGGAACATGCCCAGGAGCGGGCACATATAGTGATGCACTGTGGAAAAAAGCAAAAGCATACTAACTTGATCTGTAGTAACACGCTTGTTGTCGGGTAGCTTCCCTGCAAGAGCAAAGGAAACTGAAAGGGTCTTTAGTCAAAGTGTAAAGCTGGCTCGCCAGCTCTGAGTTGGGAAATACCTGGAGATTTTTTGGGGTGGAGCCTGAGCAGCGGGTGTTGCCTTCTGACACCCTTCCAGTGATGTCCGGGGGTGTGGCATATGCAAATAAGTTATGCTAAAAAGTTCCTGCACCTCTTTTTCTACAAAATGACCTGTGAACCACCAACAGTTCACCCACTGCACAGGTGCAATAGTGACCACAAGTTGCATCATAGAAATAAACAGAACTTATCTATCCAGGCACAACTGAGCCCACTGTTTGAATCAAGACACCAAAAACACAAATAATGGAACCCCCTCTACAGAGATCTACATTTGTCTTCTTCTATCACTGTCTTCTACCAGCAGGTAAAGGTGCTTTTGTTTCGTCTGGCTTTCTCTCAATTATCCATCCATCCTCCTCTGTTTTATTTACTGCCTTCTGTTTTATATTTGCATTTTAGCTATTTCCCCCCCACACTGGTTTCATGACATCTTTCATTATGCTTTTTTAATGGCTCGTGACCTTGGTGGCCCTGATTAGACAGAAAGATGGGAAATAAATGCTCTAAATTAATGAATCACAAATAAGTAACTGAGGTTATCCAGTGTCAAGGCTCGATGCGCTTGTAGCCAAGACAGTTGATCACCATAAGATCAGCTGGCCATAATGTTTGGGATGCCAGCCTTCAAGTGGGGCCTGGAGCTTCTGGAATTACAGGTCATCTCCAGACTGTAGAGATCAGTAACCCTGGTGAAAACGGATATTTGGGAGGGTGGACTCTGTCGTACCCGAAGGAGGTCCCTGTCCTCCTCAGGCTCCACCCCCAAATCTCCAGAAGCGTCCCAACCTGGAGTGGCCAACCCTACCTCCCATGCCCCACCGGTGGCCAGGGGGGACCTAGCAACCCTACATCATGTTCACATCTAGGTCCTCAGCATTTCTGTCTACAGGGCATTTTCTAACAGACAAAGGAAAAGTTTCATCTGGCACATTGTTGAAAAAGTATTCTGGTACCCAAATTTTCTAAACTTTCTTTTCTCCCATTTAACAGATCAAAGCCAGAGGCTTATACATTTTATGGAACATATTAGTGACTTGGGAACTGGGGACAGACTATTCTAAAGGTTTATTTTAGCAAAAAAAGATCAGCAGTTGGAAATGGCCTCTGTAATTACTGTTTTCAGTGACATCAATTCTGTTCAGGGATATTGCTCACATTAATCACGGCATTCCAGCGATCTATGCGAATCACTCCATTAGAAACTCATGGGGAACCCGCCCCCCCGGTGAAATTCCAGGAGAAGCAGACGCCAACGAGAACACACTAAAATCATTTCAAGTTTGAACTCCCGCACAGTCTCTTTGGCCCGATGGTATACTTCTTTTCCATGGCCATCAAATTCAAATCCACCTGCCAACACTGAAAGGCCACTTGTTTAATTGCAAAGGGCTTAATGTAGATGTCTATTAACGCCTGTTAAATTACGGTAAACTAGCTATGAATTAGAGTGTGAGATGACATGTGCAGGAATGCGCAATGCGTTATGATGGCGTCGGAAATGAGTTCCTAACGATGAACCAATAAATCTGCTACCTCGGTACTCTCCATAAAAGTGCCTTACACTGCACCAGAGATTGAGTCTATCCAGGTCAATATCGCCTACTCCGACTGGCAGTGGCTCCTCGGGGTCCCAGGCGGAGGTCACATTGCTTATCCTTTCTCAGGAAGAGGAGAGCCGGTTTGGTGTAGTGGTTAGGAGTGCAGACTCTAATCTGGGAGAACCGGGTTTGATTCCTTATTCCTCCATATGCAGCTGCTGGTGTGACCTTGGGTCAGTCCCAAGTTTTCTCAGCGCTGTCCTCTCAAGGGCAGTTCTCAGAAGAGCTCTCTCAGCCCTACCTACCTCACAGGGTGTCAGTTGTGGGGAGGGGAAGGGAAAGGAGATTGTAAGCTGCTGAGACTCCAAGTGAAGGGCAGGGTTTAAATCCAATGTCTTCTTCCTCCTCCTTTTAATTGAAGATGCTGGTGGACTGAACTTGGGACTCTCTTCATGCTAAGCAGATGCTTTACCATTGAGCCACAGCCGGATACAGCAAAAAGTCCTATGGCTGCAGCAACCATAGATTTTTTGGTACATTTCGGATAAGTGGAGTATAAATCCTCTAAGAAGCTTCTTAGCTGGGTGGGGAAGTGCAAACACAGGGAGCTGTTGCATGGATGGTCCCAGTCCAATCTGCCGATGTTATGCATACATCCCTGAATAACACATGTCAGCTGCTGAGGACAAGGAGCAGAGGGCTGGATTTAGTTCCTTCCTCCCCAGTTCACCCTCCCTGACAACTAAGTCATCAGTCCCATTCAGAGTATTGAACCAAGGCTAAATGGGTGCAGCTGCTGCACACAGCTAGGTTACACTCCGGGCTCATATCATTAAAACTTCATTCACTGAAGATGCTAAGTTCTGAACAATTTTGGCTTGATGAATTATTATTGCTGTTGATCTATTTTCATATATATGTGCCTTGCTTTTTTCTTTTTTTTAAAAAAAAGCATACGAGCAGATTACGATCATGAGAAGAAGGGAGGGTGAAGCAAGGAGGAAGGAAGATACACATGCAAGAATGTATGCGTGTGAGCAAATGCCCATGGCCTCTCCACATCCTCACTGAGATGAATGGCTAAGACAGATGGATTCGGTAACCCAAAAGGTTGAGAAAAGAAAAACAGATCTACATAAAAACAGATGTCTTTAATGAATCAAAAGAGCACTCCCACCCCGATCCCCAAAAGCCTTTCAATGCATAGCATATTGGTATCAAGTACAAAATATTAAGAGCAGAAGAATATAAACCTAGCCCTACTGGATCAGGCCGATGGCCCACCTAGTCCAGCTTCCTGTCTCACACAGTGGCCAACCAGTTCCTTCGGAGGGCCAACACCTGGGCATATAGGCTGAGGCATTCCCCTGGAGTTGCCTCCTGCCGCTGGTATTCAGAGGTTGAGTGCCTCTGGACATGGAGGTTCCCCTTAGTTACCATGGCTCATAGCCACTGATAGATATGTCTATCTAATCCCTGTTTAAAGCTGCTTACTGCTGTGGCCTTCACTACATCCACAGGTGGCAAATCCCACATTTTAATCACTCTCTGTGTAAAGTAGTCTTTACTCCTGCAGAAGTCTGATTCAGAATATCATCTATAAATGCAACACCAACAAATTGTAAAAAATGCAAAATTGTGTAACATAAAAGAGCCAAAAATTGTAAAATACATATATATCAAGAAACAGCCAAACATGTTTTGACAATCAGCCTTTTTTAGTGGCACATATCACCAAAAAGGGGTAACCATTGTCATAAACACATCACAACACTTAAGGAAAACCTTTTGTGCTAAGACTCATCTTCAGATACAATAAATACCATGCAAGTAATGCAAAATATATGATGGATGGCTAAGCATCAGCTGGTAGCACCCACCCCTATCTGACCTGTATCCAATCCCCTTCCACCATCTCCACCTGGGAGGCTATCAAAGGCGGGGTGGCGGGGGGTGGGACTTTCCTGTCTCTTCCCCCGGCTGCCTACCTCCCTGCCCTGCTCCCTCCCCTTCCTCCTCACAGCTGCCTCTTAGCCTCTCCCATTCCTGGCCTCCCACAAGTCCAGGCTCCGCCTTGCCTTCTGACCCCACCCATACTTGCTGCTGCCTGGCTCCTGGCCTTGTTCTTGAATGTGCTGGAGTGATCTCCCTGGGTCTCTCCTAGTCCTCTTTGCATGGGTGAGTCAGCCCCCCTGCCATCCTTAGCTCAGGTAGCAGGGGCAGATTTGAGCTGGGGCCAGGTATTGGCTCTTGATACTCTTAGATTTCCTGAGCTACAGCAAATGGGAGGGTATCCAGGCTTTCCAGCCCCCCCCCCCAGCCACCAGTAGGGGATAGGGGGTACAGCTGCCAGATCCAGGGGATGTGGCCTGAGGAGTACAGAGGCCTCAGTGCTGTACAGTGCCATAGAGTCCACTCTCCAAGGCACTCATTTTCTCCAGGGAAACTGATCTCTGTAATCTGGAGATGACCTATAATTCCAGGGGATCCCCAGGTCTGGAGGCTGGTATCCCAAAAAGCCCAGCTGATTTCCCTTCTGTGTGGGCCTGGGCTACAGAGGAAAGGAGAGAAACCAGCTCTTTCACCTCACATTTTAAATACACAGCTCAAGAGCATTGCTTTTGTCCCTGCCCAGCTTGGAGAACCAACTTCACTTTTGCTGAGTGGGGAGGGTCAGGACCTGACTCCCAGCTGATCCCCTAATTAGCTGTGACTCAGCTGCGCACTTGTTCAGCAGCTGTTTTGAGTTGCTCTATCCAATCTGAATGTTTATTTGGCAGACGCAGAGTTTAATATGAACATCACACAAAGTAAGTTTTGAGTACTGAACAGGTGTGCTGAGAAATTTGTGGCCCCCTTGTTAAGACTTTAATCCAAGTCCATGATGAACACTTAAAACACTTAATTCAGAGTGTTCAATAAAAAAGTCAACTTCTTTTAACATTCAAACCCTAAACTCGTGACCATCAAGCTGATGATGACTTCAAATGGGGGCATCCGCTTAACACGCAGGAGTTGGAGCAGCAAATTCCTTTCAGCTCCAAATATTTGTCAAATACAAGAGATAATTAGGGTAAAGAACCCATGGCAATTTTTAATATTACATCTGTTTTCATTTTAAGAGAGCAAATTAAAGGGGGAAAAACACTTATCTGAGATTAAGGAGGCAGGGCTTTCAGTTTAACGGGCTGGATGCCCCCCATCAGGCTTGAGCCCCCGAGCCTATTATTTAAAAAAAAGTTAAGCAAAGATTGGCATTCTTATCATATTTCAAAATTTCACTATTGGGCAGGAACTGGAGAATTTAAGAGCAGCAGTTTAATGAAGTCCTTTTTGGTTGAAGTACCAAGTGAATTATCATATGAAAAGAATATATATCTTACTGGAATTATGAGCTATAATGTTAGAAATTGATAGAATTTATGGCTGGACTCTCTCATTATGAAAGCCCAGATCTGTGCATAATAGAGGATATAGAATTTTGACAGCAATGACCAGCTGTTTAAAAAGAGTCCAAGATATACCAGCAAACATCAGATGTTTGGAAATAGCCCTTTGTGGCTTGTACTTTTTTCCCAAGGGGTGCAAGATTTTGCAATTGGCTGGAATCGGCTCATCTGGAGTAACCACTTAACAACAAGAAGTGAAATGTTTTAAAGACACAACACAGCCAGAAAACAGTGGATTTACCAACAACCTGTTACCAATTCCACCTCTGAAAAAGGCCAGGAATAAACATGACGTCTCGGGGGGGGGGGGGGGGGGGCAATCCACCAGTCCAGGGGCTACCACCCAAAAGGCCATGCTCCTGGTAGATTATAAATAAAACTCCCTACAGGGCTGAGCCTGCAGTCCTGGCAGACATCAGAACCAAGAGGAGAGAGGAAGTACAAGGGGGGATATTTACTGAAATATTCAGGGACCAGACCAGAACTGGACCCATAAATTATCCAGCAGCCAATATTTCTGAAAAGGTGGAATTTGCCATGCAAGTCTACATCCGCCAACAGAGGGATGGCAGAATGTTGTACCAGCTCCACTTCTTGATCTATCTTCACGCACAATTCCTGTACTACCAACTCTAATTGCTAACATTAAGACAGTGCCACACAATTGGCTCATCAGGAACTCAACCAGAAACCTGCACAAGAAACAGAAAACAGGTCCCACTACCGGCCCAGCAAGTAGGTCTTTAAGAGCCTTGACTTCTTAGTAGCTTTTTTTTTTCTAGGTTAACCTCTTTTCCTACTGGAAACATGCATTTCTCATTACTACCACCCTAAGCAGAGTTATCCCTTTCTATGCCGGTTAATAGCAATGAACTTAGGAGGGTGAAGCTCTGCTTAGAAGGCACCCACATGTGCATTTGATAACACACAGAAGGACACTGTGAAGCCAGGACTTGGGCGGGTTGAAATACATATCAGATCAGGTCAATAAATAATGATGAGATTAGCTGGAATTCCCAAATGGACAGTGCTTCAGAGCTGGAGCCTTTTGGCCTCTCGGATTTTCCAGGGCTGCCTGCCACATTGCATCAACTCTCGGTAACCTTTTCTCATTTCACAGATGTCCCAGGAGCACCCATTAGTCAGGCAGGTGCATTTTAATGGGCCATTTTAGCAACATCCACTGGCACAGCAAGCCTCAACTATGTGAAAGCGCTGGCAGATTTAGGAGCGGAACTGTCCTGCCTTGAAATCCGAGGGTGGTACATATCAGCACGCTGGCAATTGGTGTCATTAACAATAATCCTGTGTGTGATTTTCCCCATAGGAGGCAACACAAAAGGGCAAGGAGTTGAAGCTTAAGAAGAGAAGCAATTTTTTTTGGGGGGGGGGGAGTGTGTGTTCTTTTTATAATCAGATTTAAGAATCTGTAGAGTCGACGGCTAATGGCGTAAGCCTCTCGTGAGTTAATACCCATGCAGAGTGACTCAGAAAAACCTCCGCTCCTGTCGCAGTCTGGAAAAGAACAGGCCAACTCCAAATCTGCTTCAAAGAAAGACCAAAAGAAACAGGGTGACTGCCTGTGCTATTCCTGGGGGAAACAAGTTGGTGGAGATTCCGCCCCCACCCCCCAGGAAGTGAAGAAGCCTGGGGAGGTTAGGTGCCATGGTATAGCAAACCACCTCTGCTTCTCCCTTGCCTTAATAGCCCCATTGCTGGGTTTGCCATACATGGGGTGCAACTTGATGGCACTTATAGAATCATAGAATCTCACAGAGTTGGAAGGGACCATCCAGGCCATCCGGTCCAACCCCTGCTCAATGCAGGATCGGCCTAGAACATCCCTGACAAGTGTTTGTCTGGCGGCTGCTGCTTAGAGACTGCCAGGGAGGGGGAGCTCACCACCGCCCTAGGCAGCTGGTTCCACTGTTGCACAGCTCTGACTGTTTTTCCCCCTAAGATCCAGCCGGTACCTTCCCACCCTTAATATAAACGCATTATTGCGAGTCCTCTCCTCTGCTGCCAACAGGAACTACTCCCTGCCTTGAGAGCCAGTTTGGTGTAGTGGTTAAATGCATGGACTCTGATCTGGGAGAACTGGGTTTGATTCCCCACTCCTCCACTTGCACTTGCTGGATGACCTTGGGCAAGCCATAGCTCTGTACCAGCTGTTCTCCCAAGGACAGTTGTCTCAGAGCTCTCTCAGCCCCACCTACCTCACAGGGTGTCTGTTGTGGGGAGGGGAAGGGAAAGGAGTTTGTAAACCACTCTGAGACTCCAAGTGAGTGAAAGGTGGGATATAAATCCAGTCTCTTCTTCTTTTCCTCTAAGTGACAGCCCTTCAAATACTTCAAGAAAGCAATCATGACCCCCCCCCAAGCCTCCTCTTCTCCAGACTAAACATTCCCAAGCCCCTCAGCCTTTCCGCATTGGGCTTGGTCTACAAGCCCCCAATCATCTGATCATATGCATGTATGTATGGGGAGCTTTCTAGCACTGGCAAAATTCATGTACTACTTTGGTCCTTCCTGGCAGGAGAAAGACCAACCTATTATTTTCACCAGACTTCTCTGGCAGCAACATTTTGAGGCAAATGTGGAAGCTCTATCTGGGTTGAATCATCAGAGGAATTCCAATTTTAATAAACCTAGCAATCACATAAGACAACTGTAATCAACCTAGCACAATTTTTCCTACCTGAGACCCAGAGAGAACAATGCAAATTGTTGGGCATCTGTAGGAGCACACCATACTTGAGGGGTAGATTACACTCTCCGTCAGTTACAAAATTCTCAGGTGCCAGAACTGGGGAAAACCTCTGAGGTCTTGGGAGACCCACTGCCAATCACAGCAGCCAAGTCTGGGCTAGATGTTCATGACTTCCAGATGTTCAGATGGTATGACACTACCTGATGCTAAATTAGCTGCTCACAGATTATGCTAGATGACTTCTGGAGTGTCCAGAAATCAGAAAAACAATTCCCACTCACCTTCTAGACAAATCTGAACACTTTTTGCTCAAGAAAAACATGTGAGGAATTGCAAGGGTGGAAGAGGGTTTTTTTTGCTAGCACGAGAAAGATTTCTCAGAAGGAACCTCTACGCACCCTCAAAGTCTTCATTTTGTTCAAACAACCAATAGTCCCAGAAGATAGTCCCAGAATCCTCCGTTGCTCCATTTGGAGCTGTCCATGGCTCAGAGGTTAAGATGCTGAGCTGCAGACTGGAAGGTCAGCAGTTCGAGACCTGCATGGGCTTGTGACAGAGTGAGCACCCGTCTCTGGCCCCAGCTCCTGCCAACCGAGCAGTTCGAAAGCAAGAAATTGGAAGTAGATAAATAGGTACCACTTCAGTGGGAAGGTAACAGCATTCCGTGCACTTCAGCATCTAGTCATGCCAGCCACATGACCACAGAAACATCTTTGGACAGCACTGGTTCTGTGGCTTGGAAACAGAGATGATCACCGCCCCCCCCCCCCCAGGTCGGATTCAACTGGCTTTCCAGCAAGGGAAACCTTTGCCTTTTTTATGGTCCAACTTTTCCACCGTGGAGGCATCCCAGCATCTAATGGCCCCCTGGCTTCCAAACCATAACGTTCTCTGGAGCTTGTTTACAGGTTGGGACACAGAGTTTTATCATCTCAAGGTTGTTAAACCGGACAGAAACTGCAATCTACACAGACAAGGAATCCCGGTGATTCAGCCACACCCCCTCACCGTGCACCCTCACATATACTTTCCAAAAGTCACCCAATAAAGAGGATTTATAGGGAACTGACAAAAGTAGGAGTTGGTTAATTATCTTCCTGGCCAAATCATAATGCTGTCTTTGAGGGGCTCTGTTAAAATAATTCATGGCCGTTAGAAATAAACAAAGCTCTATCTTAGGTCATCTGCTCTTTCCTCAAAGTCACTTGCAGCACAGATGCCAGCAATAGCAGTACGGGCATTAAACTTCTGAGAGTGGAGGGCCAGCCCCAGTCATTTTCCAGTAGTCTATCAATGAATTTTTCCATAATCTTTGGGATTCTAAACCCCCCACTCCCTAGCCACATAAACCAGAAAGAAAGTGCTAATCACCCCTGACCTGGATAGCCCAGGCAAGCCCAGCCTCGTCAGATCTCGGAAGCTAAGCAGGGTCAGCTCTGGCAAGTACATGGATGGGAGACTTCCTTGGAATACCAAAGGTGGGAGGCTGGGGCAGGCTTTATTCGGACAACTCTCTGACTATCCTCCAGGCTCCCAGTAGGGGTCAGTCACCAGAGGTCACCATGCCTTCCAGGTGCACACACACACTCACACAGATGAAAAATATTTTTAAAAACTAAAAAAAAAAACAATCAAACAGAAGAAGGTACTAATCAGAACACTCTGTGGAGTGTTCAGGGTGGCGTTCATGGCTCTCCCACATCCATTTATCCTCATAACAACCCTTTGAGGTAGGCTAGGCTGACAAGATTTTTTTTTTAATGTGAGTTAACAGAAGAAGAGGATGGCAAAGGATCAGATGGTCAGACACTGTTATCGATGCAACAAACACGAAATTGTGCAAACTCTGGAGGACAGTGGAAGACAGGATGGCCTGGCATGATGTGGTCCATGGGGTCGCGAAGAGTTGGACTTGACCATGTGACTAAACAACAACAGTTTAGTGATTAGTGATTAGGACTTGGGAGACCCAGGTGCCAATCCCTACTCTGCCATGGAAGCTCACTGGGTGACTTTGGGCCAGTCACACACTCCTCAGCCTAATCTACCTTGCAGGGTTGTTGTGAGGATAAATGCATCCCATACTGTATATGTCCTTGTGTGTTAACATCAATTCATATTAGTGATATAGACCTATTTGGAATATAGTAACGGTAGAAGTTTCCCTTGCTTGAAAACGAGTTGAATATGACTCTAGGTATGCAGTGCTCATCTCCGTTTCCAAGCCAAAGAGCCAGCGCTGTCTGAAGACTTTTTCCCATAGTCATGTGGCTGGCATGACTAAATGCCGAGGCGCATGGAACACTGTTACCTTCCCACCAAAGCGATACCTATTTATCTACTTGCAATTTCTTGCTTTTGAACTGCTTGGTTGGCAGGAGCTGGGACCAGAGGTGGGAGCTCTCTCCGTCATGCAGCATTCAAGTCCCGAACTGCTGAAATAGCGACCTTCTAGCCTGTAGTTCAGCGTCTTAACCACTTGAGCCACTGCAGCCCTATTTGGAATATACAAAGTGGCAAAATTCTACTCAATATCTTTCGTCTTTGGGCAATTAAGTCTGGGCCTCAGTAGGGCTTATTTTGAAGCATGCATATGTAGGCTTAGGCAACCTGTACGAATTTCACTACCCAAGCTCCATCTTGCCTTGCGTTTATATTAATACTGAGTGCTGTTGAATGCTCCCCACTTCCCCAAGCAACAAAAAGTTTTAGAGACAGCTTGAAAGAGGCTGTTTCCTTGCCAAGAAAGAGAGAGAGAGAACCAGTGATTTACAATGTCTCTATAATGTATAGCTGTCTCTATAACGTATAGCTATTTACAAATCTGCCAGTTGGGTTGGGGGAGCTGACGGTGGCCCAGAGAAGCAATCTCAGCCTTTAAAAGAGCAACAGTCCTCCACCCAATAGCTCTTGTCTCTCCGTGGACAGCTGCAGAGGCTCAAAGTCGGTTCACCAGCTAAATACAAAAATTGCCGCTTTGGCCATGACAGATGTATGTGACCAGATTCCCTAACAGAGTCTGACTATCAATCAACATCCCGGGGCAAACTATTAAGCCTATGGCTAATCATCCATGTCTATGGACTGCTTTTCCTAAGTGCTTCCCACCAGCATCTTTTTACAACAGCCCTGTAAAGAAGACCTATATTATCCCCATATTTGAGATTTGATTGCTACGTTTTAAGGTTGCCTTTGTCACTGACTCTGTAAGCGTATTACAACCCAAAACATCAGGACTATACATACAACATAGAATTACTCTATAGCAGAGGTGTCAAACTTGTTTGTTATGAGGGCCTGACATAAAGGTTACTTTGTTGGGCTGGACCATGTCTACCATAACATGTAATGCCAGGTGCCAGAGATATGAACTTTATAAATAACACAGCAAAAGCCAATTAATGATATTATTTTGTCGTTATCAAAATACAAACACAAGCAATGGATTCCTAAGAGTGAAAGCAGTTGATTTAGTGGGGAACTCACAAAAGCCCTAATAGATGTATTTAATCATATGCGAGACTAGGGCCACAGTCACACGGCCCTTTAATGCGGGAGGAAAGGCTGTTTCCTCCCACATTTAAAGGGACCATTCACAACTGCCGCGGCTAGTACCGCGCCGAAGTGGGCTCAAATGCGGGTTCCTCCTGCATTTTCTGACCCAGGGAAAATCAAGTGTTTTCCCGGGAGTCACGCGAGGAACCTGCATTTGAGCCATCTGGGCAGCCCTCTCTCACAATCATTGTGAGAACAGGGCTGTCCAGATGGTCCTGTCCTCTATTCCCCCCCCCCCTTTTACACTTGGGCGCTGAAGTGTAAAAGGGGGAAAAAAACAACCCCAAACTTACCAGGCGGCCGGCAGGGCTCGGGGAAGGGTGCCTCCCCCCCTGCCGCCGCTTGCCTCCTCCTCTGCCACTGTTGCCGCCACCGCTTGCCTCCTCCTCCACCTCTTCCACCGCCGCACACCTCCTCCGACGCTGCCATTATGCCGCCCCCTTTGCCAAACTAAAAAAATGTGGCCCCTTTAAGTCTGGGAGGACTCCCAGACTTAAAGGGCCATGTGACCATGGCCTAGGTTTTTTCCCAAGGGGTACCATACCCGCCTCCTAGCCATTTCCTTTCATTCTTGACAGCTTCGACCAGACACACCTCACTGTGTGCACTCATGTGCCCCCCCCCCCAGCAACTTCCTGCCTTCCCTTTCTCACACCAGTTGCTTGTGGACCAGATAAGAACACTGGATGGGCCGGTTCTGGCCCCTGGGCTGAATGTTTGACACCCCTGCTCTACAGTAATTGTAAAGCTGAGAAGACCCACTGGAAAGGATAATAATGCCAGGAAAAGTTGAAAGCAGTAAGAAAAGGGGAAGACCCAAGATGGCATGGCCCTCAGTTTACAAGACCTGAGGAAGGCTGGAAATGGTAGTATACTTTGCAGGTCATAAATTCATAGGGTCGCTGTAAGTTGGAAGGGACTTGATGGCACTCAACGCACACACAATTGTAAACAAAATTAGAAATCACTAGAGCATAAGGTTGCCAGCTCTGGGTTGGGAAATACTTTGAGATTTTGAGGGTGGAGCCTCTGGAGGCGAAGGTTTGGACAGCAGAGTAGAATGCCACCGAGTTCACCCTCCAAAGCAGCCATTTTCTCCAGGAGAACAAATCTTGGCCATTTGGAGACCAGTTTTAATAGTGGGAGATCTCCAGGTGCTTTTTGGAGATTGGCAACCCTCCAGATCATTAGAGATTTGGAGGAGTGTATAAGTGAAGACAGTGGTTTGTCTAAGTGACAGGACTTTTGAGATTTGAAGCAAAGACTTCCAGCTTGTAGATCAGACCAGCCTATACAATTCTGCCCTGCTGTAGTCCAAGGAGCTCGTGACTGCTCTATCATTTTATTCGTACAACAACCCAGGGAAATGGGTTGGGCTCAGGGAGATCAGCTGGTCCAAAGTCACCCAGGTGGTTTCGTGACTGAGTGCCAATTTGAACCTGGGTCTCCCAGGTCCTCATCCAACTTCTCCCACTACACCACACGGACTGTCTTCGCCATCGTGCTATGCTTTATCAACTGTTTAAGAACACCAAAAGTGCTCTGTTGGGTTACACCAATCTACCCCCTGCATCATGTTTCCGCCATCGCCAACCAGACAATTTCAGCGAAGGCCACCAGCAAGGTATAAAAGCAAAAGGCTTCTCCAGTTATTATACTTCCCCCTCCCCACAACTGGTATTAAGAGACATATTGCCTCTAGACCTAGAGCTTCCATTTAACTACCTTGGCTAGTAGCCATCCACAGACCTATCCTCCATTTGCTTAATTGCCTTTTACAGAATTTACATGTATTGGCACACCAATTTAGGGTCTGTTGATGAATGTGTGAAAACACCTTAATCGGTTTAATTACAGCAATACATTACCTCATGTACAGCCAACATTCCCCCCCCCTCTTTTTTTGCTCACCTAAATTTCAGAGGGCTTGCCCGAATCCTATATTACTAGTGTCAGAACAAATTCTCATTCTGCATTTTGCCTGCAACAAGGATCCTGCACATTTTGTCGTGGACACTGAGGCACCAGCACATATTCAGGCCCTAGATGGGTCTGCATTCCTGAGAAACTTCAGATAGCCGGGAGCTGCCAGGTCCCCCCCGGCCACCAGCAGGGGATGAGTGGGTAGGGTGGCCAGATCCTAGTTGGGAAATGCCTGGAGATTTGGAGATGGAGCTTGGGAAGGACAGGGACCTCAGTGGCATACAATGCCAGAGAGTCCATTCTCCAAAACATCCATTTTCTCCAGGGGAACCAATTTCTGTAAAAAAATTGAGAGAAAAAAAGGGGGGAGCCAACCCAAAATATAACTGATCTAAGAGAGTCAAGCTAACAAAATAAGTTACTTTAAAAATACAAATAGTTATTATGGTGTACACATTAATAAAAGATAAAATAAGTTAAAAGGAATGGTCCAAATATCAGACTCTTAAAATTTTTGACACACAGAGCTGATAGTTTTACACATACGATTGATGGGTATATCTTATGACCAGTAGACCATATGCGTTTCGGCGCCTTAGGGCCTTCCTCAGTGGTCAATATTACTACTGTAAGACAACACACATCCAGAAATAAACATATTAAAAAAAGCTTTTCCTTAGAGCCAGGTGTTGCTTTCTCATGTGATGTGGAGTTGCCAGAAGTTGACACAGTGGGCCATGGATAATCTCTTATGTTAACTCCACAGGCTCTCCAAATTGTCCTGGTAACAAATATCCAGTGTGTCTGGATGTGTGTCTCTTCCATCAAAGGTAATAGTAATACTGACCACTGAGGAATATTTGTATAATCAATATTTGTAGTTTTATAATAACTTATTTTGTTAACTTGGCCCTCTTAGATCACAGAGCTGATTTCTGTAGTCAGGAGATGTGCTGTAATTCCAGGGCATCCCTGGAAGGTGGCATCCCTAACCAGCCCCTCCTGTGGTGGAAGCCTTTGGCATCATACCACAAGGACATCTACAGATAAAAGGTGCCTCTTCAACAGCGACATATCCAAAGTTGGCAAGTGGGCCCATTTCAGAGACTTGTTCTCTTCGAATCAAACGTCGGTAGAATCAGCTGTGGCCTGTTGGCTACCCATTCACAAAAGAAGACACCCTGTAGACACAGATCCCCGGTGTGCAAAAGACGCCAAAATAGCCTGGAGCAAGCGAATGAAAGAATCCCCCCCTCTACAGCAAAAACCTTGAGGTTACACAAAACCTGTGAAGTCAGAATACGGGAAGCAGCCCCAGAGGTTTCCAGCAAAGGCAAGAACACAGACAGCATGCTGGGATTCCTTCTCCTAGCTGTCTGGAAATGAGAGAGGAGTGGAGTGTTTCACCAGGGCAGGTTTGCATTTGCATGAAAGATGTTCCTCTCTCCTGGCCCTGCTCCCTGGTGCTTGCTAGGGAGGGCTGAGTCATCCAGTATTTCAGGGGTAGCAGGCATTTCCCAACCCTTTCCAGGAATTATATTTCCAGTGTGCTCATCTTGTGTGCCAGACTGAGCATCCTATGTGTGATCATAATTTAGTATAAAAAGGGCAATGCATGCATTTGGTACATGCAAACACATGGCCTCAGAAATCTGGGCTTGTGGTAGTGTGGACAGTGGCTGGAAAATACATTTGTTGCCTTGTTCACCCAAATAGCATTTGCACATACTGTTAGAGGAGACAGAAACACCATAAACATCGGAAAAGAGTTTATGTTTCCACTGCAGTACTGTGCTTTATTTTTCTCCATTGGACTATGTGGGAAAATAGACTCATACAAGACAACTGTGCTGGGAAAATGAGGGCTAAATTTACGCCCTGCTCCCCAGTCCCAGCCGTTAATAGAGTCTTTTTTGGCTGCACAGAGAGAGTCAGAATGGTGTGGTGGTTAGAGTGTCAGACCAGGATATGAGAGACCCATATTTGAATACCTCCTGCTGGGTGACTTTAGGCCAGTCCCTCTTTCTCTGCCTCACAGGGTTGTTGTGAAGATAAAAGGGAGAAGAACGATGTAAGCTGCTTTGGGTCCCCCCTGGTGAGAACACTGGGGTGGCAATGCAGTAAATAAAATCAATCCATCAATCTATCAATCCTAAACTCTGCTCATATTGAGATATGCTGGAATGTTCCTAACTGGCATTTATGCTCAGTACAAAAAATCTGCACAAAATGGAACTAGGTGGTGAGTCCTGCTTGGAAAGAACTCCAAAGAACCCACTCTTTAGAATCTATGACTGAGCCTTCCTGATTCTACAGCCCTACATAAAGAGGCGGGAGCTAGGGATGGGCACGAACCGGAAAAATTGTGGTTCAGCGAATCGAACCACAAACCGAACCAAACCAGGAGGCTTGTTCGTGAACCGACCCGGTTTGTGGCCTTGCAAAGCCGGTTGAAAGGGGCCCCCTTCAATGAGGTTTAAATGGGGTTTGCAGACACCTGAGAAAGTGTGCTTGAACATGAAAGCTTATGCCTTGAATAAAAGTTTGTTGGTCTTAAAGGTGCCACTGGACTCGAACTTGGTTCTGCTGCTTCAGACCAACACGGCTGCCCCGCCTGAATCTATCCTTAGGAGTAATGTTCTCTGCTGAAGCCCTATAGCAAATTTAACAATATCCTTTAGCTCCACGCTTTCCCCCAAGAAAATCCAGCCGCAGAGTGTGTGCGGGGAAAAAACAGCCAAAGAAACTGCCATGTTAGGAAAATGAGATGTTGATTTCTTTTGAGTTGTGATAAATTCTTTTGAGTTAAAAGTGATAAATAAATGCCTTAATAGCAATAAAGCAGAAGCGGGGGGGGGGGGGGACCAAAAACACTAAGCTCTCATTTGGTGTGAATGTGTAATAGGATTTGACTTAGAGAATGGAATGGAATTAGTAAAATACAATGGCCTAGAAAGAAATTAGGGGCTCCCCCCCCCTTTTCCCTCCCTGCAGACTTCTGTCAGCATCAGCCTGCATCCAAAGGAGGGAGAAGATAGCTTATCTTAGTTATGAGCAGATCTGTCCTCTCCGGAAAAACAATACAATGATTCTGTTTGGCAAAACACACTCCTAGCAGTGGCAGGGCCACTGCTAGTTGGAACAAATTTGGAAGGCAAAACACACTCCTAGCAGTGGCAGGGCCACTGCTAGTTGGAACAAATTTGGCAGGGAGTTAAAACATTCCAGCCCCTGATAGCTTCCATGCAGAGAGGCTCAGGGACAGTCGTGATGGGGCAGAATAGTCAAGAAGTATTGACCCCCACATGAACATTTCCCCATGCTTGGCTCCAATACCAGAAATGAGCTGGGACACCCTTCCTTGTTCATTTTGATCAGACACCTGGAGATTGGGTGTACCCTGCAGCCATCCCAAATTTCCACTTGACGATATGCCCCTTTCCCTCAAGGGTTCCAATCACTAACCAGGTAACCCCCAACTGCTACCAGTGCCTCTTAGATGTATCTCCTGCCACATATGATACTTCATACCTGCACTGATGTTTAGAGGCTTCCACCTACTTGCTGCGTCTCCTGTTCCATTTCTACAAGCAAGTGTGGGAGGCCATCTATCACCAACAAACAGGGCCTAGAGTCCAGGATGTTTACCTGATGCTACCCCATAGCACTGGAATTTGTAGATTTACTGCCTCTGTATTTGGAGGTTTCCTCTACTCATCATGGCTAGTAGCCATTGATGGACCTATCCACCTAGCTGCCTTTTAAAGCCATCAGTTCCCACAGCCATCACTACCTCCACTGGTAGTTAATTCCACAGTTTAACATCTCATTGCGTAAAGAGGTATTTCCTTTTTCTGTCCTGAACCTACCGCCCATCAGTTTCATTGAATGCCCCCGAGGCTCCACCCGGTGCATAATTTTATAAACTTCTATCATGTCCTCCCTGAGCCATCTGTTTTTAAAAAGTTGCTCTTGGCAGCTCCTCTACAGAGTTGCAGGCAGAGATCCTCCCCATTGTCCGCTACTTGATTCTTTTAACTTGGTCCTTTTAACTGAAGATGCTGAGGACTGAACCAAGGAACTTCTGCATGCAATGCAAATGACCTACCACTATCAACTCAGCCATGGGAACTCACGAAGTGACTTTGAAGAAAGCAGAGTACACTCCCACCATCTAGTCGAGATATGGAGAAAGGAGATTCTCTAGAAGTCATGCACTTTAACGGGATTTGGGGAATAAATGTATGGTCTGGATGGGTCCATCCCCCTGCTGTGCTCCCTGCTCTTCCACCTACCAGCCCCCCCTCAATAGCCACATCCATTCAGATGGTGGTAGATTATAATGGTATAAGCAGGCAATACAAAAGCACATCACACAATGCCAGCAGAGCATATAGCTCTAGATCACTCCAACAAGTAAACCAACGCACACGTTGTAAAGAATAAATGTTATGAGGTTTACATGATATCCCCATATTGTGGGAATATACTGGAAAGATCAAGGATTTCAATACAAAGAAAGCTTGGTCTGTACAAAGCATTTAACAGCAGATGGAAATAAAAAGATATAAGAGTCACTGGCCTTTTGCATCAGACAAAGAGGCCCATTCCAAACATAATGATCATTGAAATGCTTCCAGGAAACATTTAATCAAAACCGGTGGCTGTCAACAACTGTGGAAATGTTCCATAACATGTTATGCATTCTTGAAGGACAGCGCCATCAAACTCTGTCAGCGTGTGCAGTCCTTGAATGGGTGTGAGCAGCCAGATGCAAAACCCGTGCATGATCCATGGTTCTTGGTCATTTCTCATGCCATTTATTTATTTATTCATTTCCTGATTCACATCCCATCCTACTTAGCCCAAGGTCTCCCCATCAAGATAATCCTTTTGAAGCACTGATAGATGGACAATTGGTTTCACTCTGCAGGATGCTCATGTTCAGACCATTTACTTTCAGAGGTATCCATTCCGCATTGTCTCATCTGCCTAGGAATCCTTGCAACTCCACAAGTCAGGAAGTTTGGTTCGCTTCCTTCAAAACACCTTCATGATTTCCACCCGTTCAGAAATCAGCTGCTGTTTTGCTGTGCTCGTGAAGAACTAAATTGCTCAATGTCCCAATCCAATATGGTGTGTTTTACTGGGTGTTTTATACGGATTAAAGGTAAAGTAATTTTCCCCCATTACGTTTACTATGGAGATTGCCTTTGTAAAATCAACCTTTCCTTCCTTCCCAGAAGCAGTATGTTAAATGTGAAAGCAGATAATTACTTATATGCCATTGCTAAACCTAAGTGGCAAGAATATGGGAAGTGTGAAAACACGAGACTTTCTTTTCCTGGAGGCCTTGAACTCAGACTGCTTGGACTGACTTCAGCAACAACATTTACAGAGAAACACCTCATAATATCTGCCTTCGCTACTTGCTGGAATTATCTCCCTGCAGTCTTGTAAAAGATTTGTGTTGCTGTATTTTGTTGCAGGATATCGATTAGCCAGTGATTTCAAATTTCAGTGTGGCAGGTTTGAGATAATTAAATTATCGGCCTCTGTTTAAACTATCATTTTATTTACCGAGTGGATTACGTTCTGCAAGCAGAGCGCAACGCTCTCCGTCACTCGGCTAATTTTCAATGCTCTATCAAGGCCAGCTCACAGAACGGATACCGCTCATGCACTGTCAGGCTATCAGGGCTGCCTGCACGCAAATGCACATCTTTAAAGCCCCCAAAGCCTTCTCTGCTTTGTCTTTTGAAGGAAGAAACACTTCAGGATGGATGACTGAAAGGGGACAAACTGGGGATGGGTTAATTCTGACTCCGTTTCTTTTCTTCAGATCACTCCCCTCCCCCTGGAGCTTTCCCCCCTTGCATGGTTTCCACATGCATGCTGTTGCATGGTAAAATAGTTAGAAAAGTTCCCTGTGTTTTTGAAACTATGTGTTTTGCCCTATAGCATACATACATACATATCCTAAACTTTAGAAAGTATTTTGTAAAGATTTTGGCCAGACATAGCATTGCAGCGGCTTTTAGCCACACATCTAAGGACTGACATTTGTAAGGACTGACATTTGTAAATTGCCGCCATTTTAGTGGGTTTATTGGTTTTACTGTTAAATTATTAATTGAATTTTGTATACTGATTTTAAATGTTGTGAGCCGCCTAGAGCCGCTTTGTGCTGGCTAGGCGGGATATAAATTCAAATAAATAAATAAATAATCAGATATATGTCCAATAATATCCTTTCTCCAACAGCAGTATGTTTAATCTCATGAACCTCACAAAGGAAGCAAACTCTCTTAGGGTATTCCTTCAGAAGCAGCAGAAGAACATTTTCAGTTGACCCCATATCTCAAAATGGAGACCCCAAAACAAAATGCAAGGGTTAAACCCAGGGCTGACAGCTAATGGCTGCCACCCAGCAGCAGATGGGGGGGGGGGAGAGAGAGAGAGAGGATGAAGGGCATTGTCACTTTGACAGCATAATATTTCTGGGCTGAACCCAGAAATGACTTCACAGCACTCTAGGATTCAGCAGAAACTCTATGGTCTTACCACAGAGTTTCTGCTGAATCTTAGAGCAATACAATATCCCTTCTGGGTTCAACCCCCAAATCATGTCATATCATTGTCATGGCATCATTTTTCTTCATTCCCTTACCTCTTGCTGGCCTACTGAATGGCAGCAGAGGTCAGGGGATTGCCAACAAGAGGTCTCTTTCATAAGGCAGGTCAGGCAGGTGAGCAGCATATAAGCAGAGCTATACAACAAAGCCCAAAGCCCAGTCCAAATAGTCACAAGCAAGAGATTAATTACCAGAGGGGTGGTCCAGATAGTGTGGTCAGGAAGCCCAAGGGTCATTCACAGTCCAGAGGTTCACAAGGTGAAAGTCAAAATCCAAGAGCCAGTCAAACGTCACACAAGCGAGGCAGGTTCAGGTACGGTGGCCATTGAGGCTAGCAAAATGAACTGTGGCTTCCACAACAAACAGATTCCCTGAGCTGGTTTTATAGGCATCCACTAACGGGCCTTATTAGCAGCCCCGGCTGGAGAGTAACTCTGTAACTACTCTGAGATGTTATCAGCAAGCAGCTGGCAACAGGCCAGAAGGCGAGCACACTCGTCTTTCTTGCACTTCCCTTCTAACCTCCTGCCTCCGGCGCTCAAGGGGTGGAGGTGAGTCTGATGGGCTGCTAATGCTCACCTGAGGCTCACCTGCTGCATCAGGGCTGGGTGCCAGTGGCTCTGAGTCAGCTGCTGATTGGGAGTCTTGATGAGCCTGCAACTCCTCTTCCAGCTTCTCTACTGCAGCTGGTTACACAAAGCTCCTCTTCCCCTGAGGAGTCTGCTTTTTCTGAGGAGTCCCTGCTGCTGCTGAGCTCTGGTTGACCCATAACAGTCTCCCACTATAGAGGGAGAGCTGGTAACCCACCTAAGATTTATAAATTACAATATACACTGAGCACTAAACTCACACCTTCCATCATGTGGGCTCCCTAAGAGGCTGGCCATTGGGTCTACTGGCATCTGGGCGACTCATCCTGGCTCCAAGCTGAAGATGGCCACAGGCTACGCCAAACTTATGCAAAGACAAGTTGCCCATCATCCCCATCCCCCCCATACTGTGCAATGTAAAGGTTCAGGCAATGGTATGCAACATTGAGGGATAAATCCCCTACCAGCCCCCGTGGGACTGTCAGCTATCAGTGGCTGGTCTGGTTGCCTTCCTCCTCCTTGGATGGCTTAGGGTGCTTGCCCATCTAATTAAGCAGCATACACCTCACTCACACAGATCTTGCCAACTCCAGTTAAGGCCTCACCAACCTTTCTGGGCTAGCCCTGTTTATACAACCCAGCTTCACAACAACAAATGTGAAGCAGGAGAGAAAAAGTCCTGTATCTCAGACGATCAGATTAAGACCCCACAAAAATCCACTTGATCCTGAAGAGATCAGCTAATCTCACATTGTTGCCACAGGAGAAGAAGAGTTGGTTTTTATACCCTGCTTTTCTGTATCCTAAGGAGTTTCGAAGCAACTTACAATCACCTTCAATCACAATCAAACCCAGTTCTCCAGATTAGAGTCCACTGTTCTTAACCACTACACCATGCTGGCAGGGAAGAGTGGAGAGTTCTGCAGCTACAAGTGGTCCAGACAAGGAGGGAAAAGTGTCGAGTAGCCTTCTGTGTTCGGCTCTCTCATTGACCGCATTACACAAGGCAGACTTCTGTCAATTCTGACCCCCAGTGTCTGGCACCTCCAATTCCTCAAGGGGTAAGGGGAAAAAGCTGCCCTTGTCTCTGTTTGGGCAGAAACGTACCCCCCCCCAGGTTCTCCAGGCGCCTTGCAAGCCGTGGAGTGCTTGGGGAAGCCAAGCTGATCCAGGGAGGGAACCCCCCCTCCTTGGGTTCCCCAGGCACCCCACAGCTGGAAGCAATCTTCAATGGGACTGGTTGTCCATAATGCAAATTATGTATACATTATAATCTACTAAAGTGTGTGGGGCTGATGAGGTGAAAGCAGCATATTGTAGTGGAGGTTGTGCAATGTTCCCAATCATAGAGATGGATGTGTGCTTCCAAGATGCATCATCCCCATGCTCACGAGCCAGCAAGTCGCGTAGGTGGGAGGTGGGGCAAGCACACTGATGCCTATTCCTCGTGCATGCATGTTGAGGGCCAGAGATCTGACAGCTTCTGAGATCTGAGGAGATCAGGCTATTCCATGACACCCCTTCCCCTCCTGCAACAGGTCTTTTTTTCCAGCACCAGTCACCTCCGACTTTCATCCCTTGACTGTTCCATGCCTTTCATAGGCAAAGTCTTCCCCTCTGCATCATCATACTCTTGGGTCCTAGCTAAGAGCCAGTTTGAGGTTGTGGTTAGGAGCACAGACTGTAATCTGGGAGAACTTGGTTTGATTCCCCACACCTCTGCATGCAGCTGCTGGTGTGACCTTGGGTCAGTCACAAGTTGTCTCAGAGCGGTTATCTCAAGAGCAGTCCTCGAAAGAGCTTTCTGAGCCCCACCTACCTCACAGGGTATCTGTTGAGGGGAGAAGAAAGGAGATGGTAAGCTGCTCTGAGATTCCGGGTGAAGGGTGGGGTACAAATCCAATCTCCTTCTCCTCCTCCTTCATCCTCCTACTATATCCCAGTGTTCCTAGGCTTCTTCTGTACTTAAAGGCTATCCTTGCAGACTGCAACTGCATCGCAGCCCCTCTCTCTTGCTGGCTTGGGCATGTCAGCTTTCTCTTTCTAATGGTCTAACTCCACTGAGACTTACTGCTCCAGCTCCAATCTTGCCAAGGTTGTTCACACCCCGGCTGGCCCCGACAACAGCACATTTGCAGATCGCAAATGCCTTTGGCTCACCCACTGATTTGTGCCACGCTGTTGTGATACTTGAGATAGAATCAGGTATAATTGTTGTCACCCTCTGGGTTTAATTCTCAAAAACCCGAACCGCATATGGTTCATTTAGAAACACCACCACCACCGCCACAGAAGTTTGCCCCAGCCGGAGAGCATTTCTACTGTAAGAAACTGGTTTTACGAATCGCACTAATGGATCTCGGCGAGTTTGAAGGCTGCAACTGAGTTTTCATGCTAAGTTGCACTATTTTGGTAGCACTTTGAAAGAAGTATCAGAAGTTCACGCCTAATTACTCCTGAATTAGCTAGGTGATTCATCAGATCTGATTACGGGCGCATAATGAATTTACCAAATCCGTATATATTAGCAAGATTAATTCTATACAAATCCCCACAATTCACCAATGTGCTATTTGTTTTCATCTTGCGTCTCCCTGCTCCCTTTTTTTTTTTCATAAGCCAATTAGTTCAAATTATTTGTATTTGAATAAGGGCTTGAAACACACATAAGGAATGATGAGCTTCTAAGTAAGTAAAATGAAAATGTATGCAGCCTACATTAATTGTGACGGAAGCTTCATGAAGCATTAATATCTTTCAGCCATCTCCGTTTTCTGTCATAATAATAGGGCTAATCGAGATGAGTGGGTTAAACAATGCAAAGCCCATAACTAATGCAGCTACGCAAGGGCTGCTAAACGAACATCTTTAGGCAGAGCACTTGCTTTTGATGTTATGCACCACAGAAAAAAGTTTCCCCTTCTGTCTGCTGCGAATACCGTTGTTTCTTCTAGGAGTTGTACAAACTTCAGTTCTCGTCGGCAGGAAACCAGGAAGATCAGGAAACAATGAGGCAAACGTTAGCTACAGTTTCTTAAGTCCGGGGCCTTTCAAACTGTCCTGTAGAAACCTTCGCTTTCCTGAGACATTTATCAGGGTTCCTCAGAGTTTAAGATCAATAATGGTGAAAAGCCTCCCTGAAAGAATGCTTGCACACGCTATGGGTAATACCATGCACATTTTAAATCAATGTGCGCAGAGGGAGAGTGGCCACAAGTGCATGGTCCCTGGCGTCTGCCTACATGCAATAATGGACTTGGAGTCTGCATAAGGGAGGGAACCTATGCATGTATACTTCCTGGGCACATGGACTCTGTGCTCACAAGCTGGCAATTGTGCATACACAGCTGGAAGAGATAGCACACTTGTACTCTCTCCTGCAATGCGTATAAGGTAGGCTTGTAGCCAGGATTTTTTTAGTTGGGGGGTATTTAAATTTATTAGGAGGCACTGGTAATTTAATTAAAGCTAAATAGACTTTCTGGGGGAAACAGAGAAGCGCAAGCTATTTTGGGGCAGGAATGCACAAGAACGGAGTTCCAGCTGGCTTCTGAGTTGGCCACACCTACAGCCTTCCCCCCCCCCCCCCGGGTTCTCCAGGCGCCTTGCAAGCCGTGGGGTGCTTAGGGAAGCCAAGCTGATCCAGGGAGGCAACCCCCCCTCCTTGGGTTCCCCAGGCACCCCACAGCTGCAGGGCACCTGGGGAAGCTGATCCAGAAACTGCCTTCCTTCCCTCAGGTTCCCCAAGTGCCCCACAAGCTGCGGCACACCTGGGGAAGTCAATTCTGGGAGAAAGCTGCACGGTCGTGGGTGTGGCCTAATATGCTAATGAGTTTCTGCTGCTGGGTGTGGCCTATTATGCTAATGAGTTCCTGCTGGGCTTTTTCTACAAAAAAAGCCCTGGAGAAGTGCTGTCTGGTTCAACGGGGCCACCGTAGCTGGCCCTTCATGCCAAATAGCTGCACAGGAATACCTGGCCCCTTCCCCACACCTGCCCTGGGCTGGATGGGAAGTTGGGGGGCCTTGCCAGTAAGTCAGGGGGCCTAGCCCCGAGATGCCCCACTGCAGCTACAGGCCTGGTATAAGGTTGCCCATACAAGGCTTTAGTCACCACCATCAAACTTCTTATGCAATATGGAACAGTAGAAAATTTTTCACTGTGGTCTAGGTAACACTGCCTGCACAAATGAGGCAATGGCAAGGTCCAACAGACCTGGCTAGCATTTCATAGAAACTATGGGGTGGGGGGGCAGATGAAACAAAGATTGCACACCTTTATCCATCTAGACAGAGTAGACTTTGCACTGGGGTCATGCAGGGAAGGTAGAGGGGGTTTGACCTTTATCCACCTCTCAGTTTCACTAATCAAAACCAGTTCTCTACTCAGCATTTTAAAGGATTGGGGGCGGGGGGAGACATCCCTTTGGAAACACATCTCTTCCTTTAAAATACTACTAATAAAAATGAAAGTGAGAGGTTAAACCTCCCCTTGCCCTTCCCTGCTGATGCAAAGTTTGTAGGGGCCTGCAACTGGCGTTTTACAGACAGACAGAGAAGCCTGACCTTTGTCGGGTCTGTTTCTGCCCTAATTGCATATCCTAGGGCATGTCCCGAAATCTCTTGCTATCTGTAATGAATCTTCAGCTGTCAAATTGATATGGAAAATGTTCCACCAATGTAGAAGGGTTGAAAACCTTCACTTTAGATCAAGAAGCTTAATGGGCTGGTTCAGATGATACACCGATCCTATGTGCAGTGGGAAGAAAGAAAAACGGGAAGTTGGCCTTATCTCCCTACTTAGTGCTGCGATCCACCGTCAGTTCCACTGGGAATCCATGCCATCTGCAGCCTTTATCTTGATGCATAGATATGTCTGAAGATTAACAGTGACATTACAAGCAGAGTTATATCTTTCTACGCCCATTTCCTTTAACAGACTTTAACGGACATTTCTCTGTTTAGGATGGCACTGTTAATCATAGGTGTCAACTTCAGGGGGGCTGGGGAGCTGGAGCCCCCCCCGAACTTTTCCAGGACATGCTTAGCCTCCCCCAGAGACAATGGCCTATAATGTCTCTGGCCCAGCCCCAGCCTCCCCCCCCCCCGGAAAATTGGATAGTCTACGCTCTTGCTGTTAATGTAGGATTCAACTATATGTACAGAGCCCATGCATAAGGTGGTTGGGCCCCTACTGGCAACCAGCAGGGGATTGGGGGGGGGGGCTTACCAGGAGCGGGAGGGAGGCGAGTGTTTCAGCACTGTGTCTATGCCACTTACATCATGACTGGGGACTGGCATTAACACACAGTGCCATTGGGCGACACTCTGATATTTGAGCAAAATCTCTACGGTAAATTTGGATTCTACCGTAAAATTTTTGTCCAGATACCAGAGTTTCACCCCAGTTTGATGATGTCACTTCTGGGTCATGTCAGAAGTGACATAGATGTATCACTGCAACATTGGCTGGACCTTGCTCTTTTTTGGGGGGGGGGGCAACTGAGCCCAGGCATTCCAATGGGGTTGCTATAGCGCTATAGCACTCTAAACCGGCTCTTAAAAAAAATCACGGAGATCACCCACGCGGGCGAAAAGAAAGTGGCCGTCTGAAATGACGAACCGCTTCGAAGACGGCTCCAAAAAGGTAGGGGAAGGGCTGTGTGAAATGGCCGTCACTGTACCAGTTTATTCCAAGCCAGTTCAGTGCCATTTTTAAAGGTGTAGTATGAAATTCCCCTATAGCTCTCCCTAGGGGTGAAATAGCGAAAACAGGTCCTGCTCACGCTCTGCTCAAATAAACCACTCACCTGCGGTTGCCTTTCTAACAGTAATAACTGTGTCTCTGTGTTAAGTGTTGTAGGGGACAGCTAAAAGCCAGGACATCCTTTTCCATATGGGTACAACTTGCCTACCTCAAATGTCTGTTGTACACTGTGCAACAAAATAATGTGTGTGAAGCACTTTGAGCATTGAAAGCACTATACCAGCCAGCAGGCAGACTTCACTGCCGCTTTTTTCTTGATTTTACTTGTTGTTGTTTTACATGGAATACAGTTTGGGTGAGTCTCTCTCTACAGCTTTGCCAACCTGCTGAGGTGCTTCCCTCCAAGCCCACTCTGGAACTAGCTTCTCTGTTTCCAGATCCTACTCTGACCATGTGGACCAGGCAAAACAATCCAATTTATCAACAGCTAAGCTGAAAAGACACCCCCCCCCTCCTTTTGCTGGGATCTGTAGCAATGCAAACTGTACATTGAAACTGATTAAGAGACTAGGAACTTCAAAGGCAGTTGTCAGTCAGAAGAGAAAGCTCAAATGAGGTTTACTGAACTGATACTGATGTTGGGGCCACCGCTAATAATTTTGATAGGAGAAAGAGCAAATTCTACTTGAGAGCATTATGATATAAGAGGCTTGCAGAAGACTGCAGAGGCAGCAACATTTTAGAGGCTGAAAAGGAGCATCCGTGGCTTTCTCCCCATTCTGCCCTTTGACTGCTTGGTGGAGTCCCTCTGCCCTACAGAGGGTCACCAACCTCCAGGTGGTGGTTGGAGATCTCCCGTTATTACCAACTAATCTCCAGGCCACTTTGGAAAATGGACTTTATGGCATTATATCCCATTGAAGTCCCTTCCCTTCCCAAACCTGCCTTCCTCAGGTTCCACTCCCAAAATCTCCAGGTATTTTGCAACCTGGAGCTAGCAACTCTAACTGCATTCCGTTCCTCCTCCTGAATTGTGGTTTAACTAAGAGAATTTATAACATTGATTCCAGTACAGGAAAAGGCCAGTTTGCTCCCCTTCCCCATATTACCAGACATGGATATTTATAAGACACTGCATATTTAGAAGAGCTGGTTGCAACATATGGTTGCCAACTCTGGGTTGGGAAATTCCTGGATATTTGTGGGTGGAGCCTGGGGAAGACAGGAGTTGGGGAGGGGCTACAGATTTCACCCTCCGAAGCAGTCATTTTCTCCAGGTGAACTGATTTCTGAAGTGTGGAGATCAGTTGTAATTCCGGGAGGCCTCCAGGCACCACCTGGAAGTTCAGCAACCCAAGACTACACGTGTGACTGAAAGAAGATTCTGGGTTTGTGTGTGTGTGTGTGTGTGTGTGTGTGTGTGGAGTGCCTTACTGATACATGCATATGCTTCTGAACAGACAAAACATAAAAACAAATCTTGATAGAATTTGGGGAGGGATAATGTTTGTAGGCCCTGACCCAGATAGCCCAGGTTGGCCAGATCTCATCCGATCTTGGAAGCTAAGCGGGGTTGGCCCTGGCTAGTATTTGGATGGGAGACCTTCAAGGAATACTAAGGTCCTGACATGGAGGAAGGCAATGGCAAACCACTTCTGAATGTTTCTTGCCTTGAAAAACTCACGGGGTCACCATAAGTCAGCTGTGGCTTGATGCCCCCCCCCCCCAATGTTCTCAGTGGGATATAGGGCTGCCAAGTCAGCCCGAGGGGGCGGGGGATCCCCGCTATAGGGGTTCCGATCCGCTGGCCGGCATTCGGCCGGCAGGGGGAACCCCACCCCCGAAGGTCGTCCAGCCTGGACGACTTCCCCAGCGTAGTGATGTCACCACGTTGGAGACGTTGCCAGGGCGACGCTCTGGCAACGCCCCCAACGTGGTGACATCACTTCCGGGTGACATTACCGGGCGCGCGCACAAAGCACGCATGCCAGGGAGGCTCCCAGGTGGCAAAGGACTCCCCCCCGCCAAATCGTAAGTTCGACTTGGCAGCCCTAGAGGGATACCACTCTGTCTTATCACACGTTCTGCGCACAGAAATCTCAGGTTCAGTCCCTAGTATCTCTGATTAAAGGATTTGGGTCAAGGTCACTGTATGTATAATCATATCAAGACTGCTGTTTTAAAAATAAAAAGGTGTTTTCCAGATACAGCGAGGACAAAAACAAACAACCGCAACCCTCCCCCAAGCTGGAATAAGACAAAGTTTCTCACACAGAAACAATCCAGTCTAGATTCCAGGGTGTCTAGAATTTTCCTGTTTGGTATCTGACGAAGTCAGCTTTGATTTATGAACGCTTATAACCTGGCGGGGGGGGGAACCATTCATCTCTTTGCTGCTATTGGATTCAAATTTTGCTCCACTACCACAGATAGGAAGAAAATGGATTCATTTGAAGTGTGGTGTTGGAGGAAACCTTTATAAATACCATGGACTGCCAAAAAGACAAACGAGTGGGTTCCAGATCAAATCTAGCCTGAATTCTCCCTAGAAAGCTAAAATGACCCAACTAAGGTTATCGTACTTTGGTCACATTACAAGAAGACAAGACTCAGTGGAAAATACAATACTGCTGGGGGAAATTGAAGGCAGCAGGGAAAGAGGAAGACCCAACATGAGATGGATCAACTCAGTGAAGGAAGCCATGGACTGTTAAGCCATGGCTGTTAAGGATAGGATATTTTGGAGGTCATCATTTCATGGGGCCACGTTAAGTCGTAAGTGACTTGATGGCACACAGAGTTGCCAGATCTGGGTGGAGAAATACCTGGAGGTTTTGGGAGTAAAGCCTGGGGAGGGAAGGGACCTCAGCAGGGCATAATGCCATAGAGTCCACTCTCCAAAGCAGCCACCTTCATCAGGGGAACTGATCTTGGTCATCTGGAGATCAATTAGGGATGCCAGCATCCAGATGGGACCTGGGGATCCCCTGGAATTGTAGCTCATCTCCAGACTACAGAAATCAGTTCCCCTTGAGAAAATGGCTGCTTTGGAGGGTAGGCTCTATGGCATTGTACCCCACTGAGGTCCCTGTCCTCCCCAGGCTCTGCCCCCAAGTCTCCAGGAGTTTCCCAACCTGGAGCTGGTAACCCGACACAACACCCCCACCTTGCCAGTGGCCAGGAAGGACCTGGCGACCCTAAGATCAATTATAATAGTGGGAGATCTTCAGGTGCCACCTGGAGGTTGGCAACCCTTGTGGCACATCATACACTTAGACACACTCACACATCCGTGCGCTCAGTACCGACTCTCCTGAAACTTTCTCTCTCAAAAAAAAGTTATGCATTTAAACCAAAAAAATTATTGCAAAGTAAAATTGAACAAGATATAATATTGAACCTATAGCCCTCAATTTAGAACAAGGAGGGGCGGGGGAACTTTAAAGCACTCGACATTTTCAAATTAACTACCGACAGTGTCTGACCAAAAAGTATTCACCTTTGAAGTGGATCTAACAATATCAGGGGTTTTTCATTAACATAGAACAAGAACAGTGACAATTTTTTTTCCCAATGAATCCATCAGCCTGCAAGTAACCTTTCTTGCTTTGTACATGGAAACTTAACTTCTCCATCAATGCTTCATCCTACACCATCATGCATCAGCCTTTAAACAAGAGGCCTGCCATTTTAGGATGTTCTAACAATGCATGTAAGAGCTCATGCACATTGCTAAAACGACACCCAAAGAATTTTTGAGGCAATAAAATATATACAGTCTCATCAAGATGAGATTTTTTTGGCAGTGTTTTGCTATTGAGGGGAAGATGCATGTGAGTGGAAGCAGCTTATATATGTGGGAAACTGCATACACAAAACAACAACCAATGTTAAAAAGACCGGGGGGGGGGGGGGAGGAAATATCTGCTGTATCAGTTTAACTTTGAAAACAAGGCCTGATAAGTCACCACAAATGCTCCCTCTAAGCTGCGGAGTCCTGTGAGCAAAAATTCTACTTTGTGAGCCACTGGCAGTAATACTGTGATTGAGCAATTTGGCTACTGCATAAATTAGTTTGTTCTGGAACCATCCTTCCTGAGCTAAGACAAAAATCTGTGAGCTGGAGGCTAAAAAACTGTGAGCTAGCTTATACTAACTCAGCTTTGAGAGAATACTGGTCACCACTCCCCTAAAAGAGATGAAATTGGGATGAGAAGAATTAAAAGCAAACTGGAAATTATCCCATGAGACAGTTTTGGGAATACAACAGATGTAGCATTAAGGGATGGGACACTACGACACCATCATTTTGGGCCAGCAAATCCCAAATGCTGGATTCCCTGCTAAGTAAGTGAGCCACGTCAATCATTTAACCTATTGATCAAGGTTGCCCCCTCAAATGTACCTTAATTACTCATCACTTACATCCTAGTCGTCTTGCAGATGTCTGCGGACATTCACCGAAAGAAAGAACTGGACATGCATCACTCATTTTTTGTTAGTCTGTTAGTATGAAGAGAGTCATGTTTGTACATGGCATGTAACATACAAGAGTTTGTTATACTGTGTATGGCATATAGGTAGGACTGCCAAAGCTAGCTGGGGAAATTCCTGGAGATTTGGGGGCTGTGCCTGGAGAAGGTGGAATTAGGGAAGGGAGGGAGCTCATTGAGAATGTGAAGCCATACAGCTGGTCCTCCAAAGCTGCCGTTTCCTCCAGGGAACTGCTCTCTGTCCTCTGGAGATCAACTGTGATTAGGGTTGCCAGGTCTTACCTGGACTCCAGTGGGGAGGGGGGGAGGGGGGTGCAGTCCCTGTCCTGGAGCTCTTTGGAAGTGACGTCATCACACAGGACATTTTGTAGGGGATGCTCTATTGTTAAAGGGAAAACTATGGTTTTGTCTTAAATGATCGACCATTCCCCCCCTCCCCCCAACAACATGCCCTGTGCAATGACATCACCTCCGGGTGACATAATTCCACCGGGCGCAGTGCTGCAAAAAGGGCACTTTGTGGGTGGAGTTCCCCCCACTGGCCAGATTGGGGCCGATGGATCTGGGCCCGAAAGCAAGCTACCCCCACCCCCATCGGGGGAATGGCAGCCCTAACTGTGATTCCAGCAGAATTCCTGGCCCAATTTGAAGATTCATAACTAGGGTTGCTAACCTACAGATGTGGATGGGAAATCTCTCAGAAGTACAACTGATATCCAGACTATAGTTCCCCTGGGGAAAAATGGCTGCTTTGGAGGGTGCGCTCTATGGAGGTCTCACTCCTCCCCAAACCCCACCCTCAAATCTCCAGAAATTTCCAACCCAGAGTTGGCAATGGTATTTGGTAATCCTATATACAGGACGAAATGTTTTGATTCAGTTGCCTTTTTTGGTACTCTGTTCCAAATGCAATATTACCATTTGAACCCACAGAGCTTCTCCTCCTAGCATAGTAATTGACTCATAACTTGTGGTGTGAGTTCATTATTATTTAGAGGAATAATCTTTTTGTGCAATGGGTATTTCATGACTATTCTGAATTCCAGTGCCAGATAATTACTGTACTACCAAAATGAAAGGCAGGAAAGAACAGCAGTGAAAAAAAGAACTGGCCAATTCTTAGACTGGCCACTAGAGGGCTACTCTGGGAATCCTCACCAGCTCTCAAGAGAAACAGGAAGTTCAGGCCTGGCTTCCTTCCTCTGTTCTTACTTACTGACTGTTCATTTAATAAACAAATCAAAAGAAGTGCAAAACCTGTCCATTTATTTCTGTTGATATTTCTGACTTCCTATTTTGAAATATGTGAGATTTGTGGCACAAGCAGCATAATTAGTATGTATCTCATGCATATTATCTACAGTTGGCTAAATGCACATCCTGTTGCCCATTCAAAAGCAGAGGCATCTCTTCAAGCAGTATAATGCAGGTCTGAATTATTGTGCCACAGTACATACGCAATAGGCTTAAATGCACAATCACTTTAATATCCGGGGGCCACGTTTTCACAGCAATGGCCATCCCCAGCTGTGCCACCTGTTCAGGACACCTATCCACAACAGTAAACAAGTAGTTTTTGATTTGAGATTAAAGAATTCCTGATATACAAGGCATCATTAATTGGAAGCAATCCATCTGCACCTAGATGCATTCAAGCCCATACAATTATTCTATTTTTAAAATATTTTTAAAAATATTTTTAAAATTGTCATGCCTGCGATATATTTTCATGCAAGGAAAACACTGAAAGGGAAATAAATATTTCCATGACCAAACACTAATAGAATGGTGGCCAACTCTAGTGCAACCTCCAGAGATTTCTGGGGTGGGGTCTGGGGAAGGTCATGTCTGAACAGGAAATGATGTCACTTCTGGACAATGCTCCAATAATCCCTCCAAATCTTTATGATAAAAACCACAGAGATTGAGGTTCCTACAACATAATGTGAAAGTTACATAACTTCAGGGTCAGATGTCTCCCGTTTTTCGCTCACCAAGAACATCAGGAGTGTAAATGTTCAAGTGTGAGATTACCTGCTGGAAGCAGGCACTCGGTAGGTCTAGCTGTAGACGAGAATGCTATCATACTTTAATCCCTGATGCCAATGCACTATCAATGAGTATTTTCTTCATAACATTAAAGTTACCATTTTATAAACAAGCATCAAAGCATCTAGTTCCTTTTCACCAATCCACTGTGTTTACTTGCGATGCTCAGTCTCTATAATATCACCACGTAAAAGCTGTTTAATGCCTTGATGTGTTTCTCTATTAATTTCCATTGATACAGCTTCCAAAAGAGCACAACCAAGTTCCTTTTGACCTAAATCCCAAAACCAAAGAAGGATGGGCTCAGCCCGGTTGCTGTCTCACATGCTATCTACATAGCACCAGCAACATTTTCTTTCAACTTGTGTTGAACGGAGCATTCCCCAAAAGTGAAAATGCATATTTTATTCATTTATTCTATAAACCCTAAGCCTAAAGCCTAGGAGGAGAGAATGAAAGAGGAATACAAACATAGAGAGGAAGAGGAGAGAGCGAGAGAAAGCGGAGTGATTGATTGACTGACTTTCTAGGTTACTTTACTCTATAGCTCCCGGAGGTGAAAAGACTCATTCAGACTCCCAGACTTCAAGCGATCGATCTTCTCTTCAAACTCTTTATTTATATGCATAGCCTAGGTAAGCAATACACAGCATGATGAAATATGTACCTCATAGAGTGATCAAAAGGCACACATCTGCCTATGACAGAGAAGACATTAACTTGAAGGCATGGGGGTAAGTGATGTCTTTTACATTGGCGAATGCCATACTTGAGATGTGTTCATTTTCATGACGGCCAAAAAAAAGGCCTCCTGTTGCTGGTGATTTTCTGCACTCGTTTTGCGTTGTCTGTATATGAAGTTCTTCTCAATGCCCTCTTCCTTTCCCCTCGCCACCTTATTTGCTCACACTGGTCTTACTGATTGTCCCAATGCAACATCATATCATGGATGCTCACAAGCAAAATCAAAGGGGTTGCCACAGCCAATTGGCTTAAACTGAAGCAGAGTGGAAGTGGCAACTGAGGTCAAGGACAGTGAGGGCAAAGAAGAAGAAAATGGAACTGAGAAGCTTGCCATCAAGGGCAACAGAGGAGACGGTGTAATGCAAGGGTTTGGTAAGGTGAAGCTGTTTTCAGTAATTCACTGAACTCCACTGAATGTGCTACTTTCAAAGGAGATATTGGAAATAAAGAATATTTGTACAACCAATGGCTTCCACACACTCTCTCTCGCTGGATGTGGCAACTATGTCCATTATCTTTGGCATCCAACTCATTGGAAAATAACTTTTAAGACATTTATGATAGTATATATATATACCTGCAACATTGTAAGATGTAGGTTCTTAGGTAAAGGTAAAGGTTTCCCTTGCTTGAAAGCCAGTCAAATATGACTCTTGGGATGCGGTGCTCATCTGTTTCCAAGCCGAAGAACCAGTGCTGTCCGAAGATGTTTCCGTGGTCATGTGGCCAGCATGACTACACACCAAGGTGCACAGAACTCTGTTACCTTCCCACCAAAGTGGTACCTATTCATCTACTTGCAGTTTCTTGCTTTTGAACTGCTAGGTTGGCAGGAACTGGGACCAGAGACGGGAGCTCAGTCCGTCATGCAGCACTCAGGTCTCAAACTGCTGAACTACTGACCTTCCGGACTGCAGTTCAGCATCTTAACCACTTGAACCACTGCAGTAGGTTCTTAGCAGAGGGTAATTAATGTGCTGGTCAAAGGTATACAGTTAACAGGTAAGATCAATGTTACGTGAAAATCAGCACACACCAGTAACGGCTAGACACTGAGAGACAAACCAGATAAGACACAGGAAATACCAAGCAATTTTTAAAAAAACAAAACAAAACAGTAACTTAATTTTCAGATGTGTTGGTATTCAATTTGGCCTGTGACTTCAGAATAAAAGAATAGGAAGGGGAAATTAAATGTCTTCCCCACACCATCTTCCTGGTTTAAAATAGCATTTAGGAGTTGTAATTTTCTCTCTTGGGAAAACAGATGAGCACATAAGTATGGGGACTTTTCTTATCAAAAGGTCCCAGTTAGGGTGGCCAGGTCCTGGTAAATGGGTCTCCTTGTAACTCCTATTATTTATGCCCTTCATTGACTTCAACAGCAGGTTTGCAATCTCAAGTCTTATGCAAAGACATTTCTGGGAATTTCAGTTTTACTTGGTGAAAAGCCAATATGGTGCCCCCAAATCTACTCCCAGTCTGAAGACTGACAGTTGAAGGATTCCCCCAAATCTGCCATCTCAGGTCATCTCTCACACACTTTCTAATGCTTTGGGCTGGATCCGATTTGAAGTACAAATGAAAGTCTACAGAAAGGTGAAGAAGAAAAAAAAATCAAACGCACACAGAACATCAAGATACCAAGCAAGACTTTTGCAGACTTATTTCTTGCTGTAAAGGTAAATCTTATTAGCACCATCAAAGCCCACAAATATATGGGAGAGGGAATTATATGCCGAAGCATTTATTAGGAATTGGTTGAAGATCAGGTCTGTTACTGCAAATGGAAAGGGCCAAGTTGGTGTGATTCTTTTCCCAGCCATACTTTTCCTTGGGGAAAGGGTGGGACAAAAACTACCTAGATGGACAGAAGCAGGGCAGTACCATAAAAATGCTATGTATCTGCCGGAAAAGACAGAGAAGTGGAGGGAGAGTTATGGCTTGTGGCTTAATAAAGGAAAATACATACCTTGTCAAGTAAATAGTGGCATGTTGCTAACCACCACAGGGTTAAGAGGACACCTGACCTACCCGCAAATAAATGGGTGGGTGTCCGCTAGAATACCAGGCAGTGATTTACAGCCACTTCGGCCAAGAGGTAAAAACACCATGGCTATAAAAGCCGCTTAAGCAGAAGGCCCTCCGGACGGCACGGGGGATGAGCAGGAGGTGCCCGCCAAAGCTCTTGCACCAGCACGATTTTGTTTTGTACATATGTAGCACGCGAGACAAGGTGACTGGGGAAATTAATAAGGTTGTGGCTATGGAGGGAATTCCAAGGGCAGCGCACAGAGAAAATCAAATCACAGCTTAGTTTTTCATTACATTTTCCATTAATATCCAAGTTGTTTGGGGGCAATTCAGATCAGCACATCACATGCGAGGAAGTAGCTCTGCCTCAGAACTCTGCTCATTCAGAACAGACTGTAAATTGCAAAGCTGATTTGCAATGTGACCAGCAGTGGCCCTCTTCTGATGCATGCAGGAAACATGCACGTTAGACTAATTAATTCTTTCTGATGTGCAGGGGCCTACATGGCCAAAGCAAAATCTAGACCTAGAAGGCGTTGTTTGTCACCCTGTGGTCCCCTAAGATCTAGGGTTACCATGTCCTGCCTGGCAACCAGCAACAGATCAGAGGTGGGAATATGGTGCAGCATGACATCAGTTTCAGGAAAATGCAGAAGTGATATCATGCACCTCTAGGAATCACCAGAAACTCGATGGTAAAACCATCAAGTTTCCAGAAATTCCTAGAGCGCTATGACATCACATCCTGTTTTCCTGGAAGTGACATCATACCATCATATAAAGTGATTTACTCCCCCCCTTTCTCTTGCCAGCTGCTGGAGTATTGGCATGGCGGGCAAGGTCGACTGGGAACTGAAGATCTCCCACTCCCAGCAGGCATGTGACATCCCTGTGGTGATCAACTGCTACAGCTTGAAAAGCAAAATACACTGCTCTGTTGCTAGGGAATTCACGGGCCAGTGCGGTAGTGTGGTTGGAATGCCAGACTAGGATTTGGTAGATTCCAAATTCAGATCCTCACTCTGCCCTGAAGCTTGCTGGGCAACCTTCTGCCATGCACCCAGTCTCAGCCTAACCTAACCTAACCTACAGGGTCAATGTGAAGAAGAAAAATAGGGAACAGGGAACCATGCATGCTGCTCTGAGCTTTGTGGAGGAAAGCAGGATAAAAACCCAGGGCTATATTTGGGCAGGAATGCACAGGAACAGAGTTCCGGCTGGCTTCTGAGTTGGCCACGCCTACAGCCTCCCCCCATCCCTGGGTTCCCCAGGCACCTCACAAGCCATGGGCTGCCTGGGGAAGCCAATTCAATCCAGGGAGGGAAGGCAATTTAAACTGCCTCCCCTCCTCGGGTTCCCCATGTGCCCCATTATGCTCCTCTCACAACCTGTTGCCCTTCCATATGTAGGAAAATTCTGAATTCACAGGCACTTTCAAAACAAGGTGTTCCTCACATATGTTCTGAGTTGGGAGAGCTGCATGGAAGGCTACCCAATGTGCTCCTAGGTGTTTGAAATCACTCTCAGAAATAATGATCAGAATGGACAGATCAGAGTTCGGCAAGTGCTGACCTACAGGCCACACCCAGACACTCATTTAGGTTCTGGTGGCTTTACTCAGTTTTAGGGTTTTTGAGTGCATTTTCGCTAATAAGGTGATAATTTGTAATAGCTGATCAATGCCTGACTTGGTCTTCAGATATGGTATGTAATACTCTTGTTGCACCCAGGTACATGTTCTCTATAACTATGAGAAACTTACTGCTAGATGCTGCCAAATTTATTATGTGTGTGATGGTCAGTTGGTATAGCAACATAAACATTTGGGTTTCTAGACCATTGGCCATTAAAAAAACAAAAAAGGTGGCCACACCTGGGACAAATATGTCTCCACCTTGAAGAAATCATCACAAGAAAATCAGTGATAGGTGGTGGTTATCTGTTACTCTTGTCCCTCAGAGCCAGGAAGCTGGAGTTAGGGTGTCTATATCTAAACTGGGTCCTGGGGCTGAAAAAATTTGTCATCGCATCCACGGGAAAGGTAGGCTGCTTCCATATAGAGTTACCAGCCTGTTGTGAGGGGAATGGATAGAGCATATCCCCATGCAGACCATTCACTGCCCCTGCAAATGCCTTTGGCTCAATGAGAACACAATGGGAAATTATCCCTGTGTTGAAACAACTGTGGGCCATCTCCTTTGTGTGTGAGAGAGACAGAAGGTGTGTGAAAGGGCTGGATACTCTCATTCAAACATGTCATGGAAACTGAGTAGGATCCACTGTGTTAGTATGCATCATCTAGTCAATTCCAACATCTGATGACCCTATAAGTGAATTATCTCCAAAACGTCCTATCATTAATAGCCTTGCTCAGGTTTTGCAAATGGAAGGCCATGGCATTCGATCCATCTCATGTTGGGTCTTCCTCTTTTCCTACCGCCTTCAAACTTCTACTGCTACTTCCTTCCAGACTGCCAGTGTCCTTTCCCCCTCCAAACCAGGAAGTGATGTCACTGAAGACTAGCACTATTTCTGCAGCTGGTTTCCTTCTGTGTTTTCCAGCACTGTCTTGCATAATAATGAAGTGCATCAGTATTGCGTGCCAGGAATGAGTGGGGAAATCTAATGAGCATCTGCAGAAGTAGGTGTGAAACCATTTCAGGCTATTATTTTGTATAGCTGGTAAAAAGCAGTCTTGAAATTCTGACTCACTCAGAGGCATGACTGACAAGCTGGTGGGCACTCCTTTTCAACATAGTTGTGACTCATAGTCCCTGGGAAGTATTTCAGACAGAGAGCAGTGGAGCTCTGGTGTGAACTTTTGGAAGGAGTCAAGATAAATAATTTGATGCACATCAGTCCCCTCCCAAATTCTAATTATTACAAACAAACAAAAGCCCTCCTCTGGGAGGAAAATTCACCACGAGAGACAGACTGAGGGTAAAATCAACAGATTTCAAAAGGAACAAGTAGTCCTTAGTGATATCAGAATATGGGGGAAGTAGAATGGTCTTGCCTTTCAAAAGCAACAGTGTGGTTTGAATTGTTCTGAATATACAAAACACAGGCTCAGAGTTGAATGGTATCAAAGCAATCAGCCAGTCTACCACTAATGAATTCAACAGCAGTGAAGCCCATTTTCTTCTGCTCGTTTTCCCACAAACAATTTACAGTGCAAATGTATTTTTGAGGGATACAAATTGTCCTGCGTTAAGATTCTTTGCAAACTGCTTCTAGATAATGACAGCGATGAAAGGCTGTAAACAGTTCCTGGAACTATTTGGGGGAAAATACAGGCTTTTTTAAATAACACGAACTCTGAGTGCTGTGCGTTGAGAGCTGGTTGAAATCGTTGGCATGTTTAGGAGGAAATGGTAGAGGACCAAGAGCAAATCCGAAGGAATCAAGCAATCTAAGGGAAGCCAACTGCTACAAAATAGCATATCGGCTTGAATGGAAATACAGCACCATTCCCGCCCCCAAAATGGTGGGCTGGAAGCTACCAATGGTCTGCAGTTTATCTAAGTTAGTCACCAGTAGTAGGTGCTTAATAAAGCGAGATGCAGAAGATTTAACATTCTCAACCTAAAGATGTTTACTTGGCAAGAAATGGCATTTGTTTAATTCATCTGCAGAGAATGGGCTGCAGTCCATGAAGCTGTATTAGGATTGCCAGCTCAGGACTGGGAAATACCTGGAGATTTTGGGTGTGGAGATTGGGGAGAGCATGGTTTGCAGAAGGGAAAGACTTCAGCAAGGCATAATGCCATAGGATCCACATTGGAGATGTGCACAAAAAAAAAGTTCAGTATTTTTCAGGTTTGGGTATACCAAATGCAAAAAAATATTGGTATATACCAGTAGTCTTGAATCCCAATATTGGCATGATATTGGGATCCGGGAAATAATACCAGCTTTTATTTGGGTTCAGCTAGATTGGTAGCTGAATCAGATTAAAAAATCTGATTTGGCTGAATAAATACCAACAAGGGTTTTGGGGTTTGTTTGTTTTTGTATTTATTCTGCTCAGTATATATCAAGCGCACATCTCTAATCCACACTCCAAAGAAGCCATTTTTTCCCCAAGGGAACTGATCTTGGCTGATTTGAGATCAGCTGCATTTGCGGTAGATCCCCAGGTGCTACCGGGAGGATAGCAACCCTAAGGTGGATCAAGATCGGATCCAGATAATACTTTGATGACTCAATAGAACAAGAAGTCTAAGTTTGTAGTAATTATATCCATCCTGGTCAATCTAGGAATAAGTTGGAAACAGTCATATTGGCTAGGGGTACAAATGCTGGCTTGGGAAACTTCTGAAGATTTGGGGGTAGAGCTTGTGAAGGCAGAGTTTTGGGAGGGGACCGAGCTCATCAGGGATTTGATTCCAAAGAATTCACACACACCCCAAAGCTGCCATTTCTTCTAGGTGAACTAATCATTATATTCTGGACATCAGCTGTATTTCCCGGAGAACTCCAGGTACCACCTGGAGGTTGGCAGTCCTAGTACTGGGCCAAGTAAGCTCCAGAACAAAACCAAATCCTATGTAATAAGTGTTATTATGACCAACCAAAATGACCAAAACACTATACAAACTTTGGAGCTTACCAGCAATCTTCAGCAGGCCACATATCACAAAATTCTAAGGGAAGAGAAAAGCAAACAATGGAGAGTCTTCTCACATGAAAAAAACCAGATCCCATTGTTGGCTCCTTCTACCTATAATGCAAGTGTTGTACTCTAAAACCAGAAGCAAATACATTACAAGCTTGTCAGCATCTAACAACAAATGCTGAAAGACCAGGTCTTAAGATCTGGACCCTAGCTTCAGGGGCCCTCCGGCTGAATTGGATCCCCGAATTTTCTCCCCCAAGTCCACACCCCTCAGTGGCTCCAAACTGCCCTCTTGTTGGAGCAGCTGCCATATGGAAGCAATTTCAAGATGCTTTAATATGCTAGCTGTATTAAGAGATGCAGTCCTTATGTGCATGGAAGCATCCCTGCCAAGCCACAGCTTTCTAGTTTATAATAAGTAAAGGTAAAGGTTTCCCTTGCTCGAAAGCCAGTCAGATATGACTCTAGGAGGCGGTGCTCATCTGTTTCCAAACTGAAGAGCCAGTGCTGTCCAAAGACTTCTCCGTGGTCATGTGGCCGGCGTGACTAAACACCGAGGCGCACGGGACACTGTTGCCTGCCCACTGAAGCGGTACCTATTTATCTACTTGCCATTTCTTGCTTTCGAACTGCTAGGTTGGCAGGAGCTGGGGCCAGGGACAAGTGTTCACTCCATCAGGCAGCACTAGGGTCTTGAACGGCCGAGCTACCGACCATCTGGTCTGCAGCTCAGCATCTTAACCTCTGAGCCAGTCTGGCCCCTCTAGCTTATAGTACTATAGCGTGAAGGTAATGGTTCCTCTGCAAGTCAATGGGCTATTGAACAAAGAACTGCCATGAAAATGAAATAAATTCTTTTTGGTCCCTTATTGGCTCTGTATTTAACTTAGGAAGTTTCTGCCTTTGATCTTCCACTTTGAGGGTCTTCAGCATGGCAAGGTCAAGGTGAACCTGCAGAAGCATAACCTGTCACTCAGAATGATTTGGACTTGTATAAAGGCAATTTCTGTTCTGGATCACCCTTAAGGGAACAATGGGAGCCAACAATATGCTGAGTCTGATGTACGGAACTGGAGCACGAAGGTTTTCCTTTTTTCTCACTAAACTTTTATTCTTGTGACTTTTGGCCTTGGGCTTCTGTAGCTAAGAGAATCCTTTCATAAGTACAGAATCTTAACACTGGATAAATAACTGGGATTGCTTCAAATGGGACTTTTTTGTCTTTATAGCTTCCCATCAATAATAACACAACTATTTCCAAAGCATTGTTTTCTATTTAGGTGGGGGACCACTTTATTCATACCAATCTGTTTGCTCTGCATACAGAGTACAATTTCATTCTCTACTGAACGCTTTCCCTCTTTGACAATGGGCAGGCTCCCTGGGGAAGGCAGACATCGCCACAGGGAAATTCTGGAAGCAGACGAATGACTGATATTCTTAGTAAGATGAAGAAAAAAAATCTGAGCTCCAGGAGGTATATCTCTTGTCACCCAGGACTACAGACTTTGACTGGGCTTTGGGGCAGTGGTTGCTTTCACTGCAGAAGACCCAGATTCAGTTCCTGTAACATCTAGTTAAAGGATATCAGATGTTGGGGAAAGATCTTTCAATCCCTTAAAGACAGTTAAATTAGACAATAATGAGCTGGTTGGCCCATAGAATCATAGAGTTGGAAGGGACCTCCAGGGACATCTAGTCCAACCCCATGCACAATGCAGGGAATTCACAAATACCCCCCCACACCCATGGTGACCCCCGTTCCATGCCCAGGTGGTGACTAAAAACCTCCAGGATTCCTGGCCAACCTGGCTTGGAGAAAAATTGCTTCCTGACTCCAATGTGGAGATCAGCATTTCCCTGGGCGCGTAAGAAAGGACCACAAGAACTAAGCACTGAGGCAACCCTTCCGGCCCTCCCTCTCATGATCTGCCTAAGTTCACAAAATTAGCATGGCTGTCAGATGGCCATCTAGCCTCTATTTGAAAACGTCCAAAGAAGGGGGGCCTCCACCTCCCGAGGAAGCCTGTTCCACTGAGGAACCACTCTGTCAGGAAATTCTTCCAAATGTTTAGCCGAAAACTCTTCTGATCTAACCGATGGTCTAATTCTGCTTAAGGCAAGTTTACATGACAGCCAACTTCATAACATCTCCTTCACATTTTTTTGTTGTTGTCTCTCCCCCCCACCCTTCTCATGGAGTATGGTTCAAAATTAATGCCTCAGATAAATGCAGGTGCACAGAAAACAATCCCCTAAACATAAACCAAATGGGGGGAAAGGATCAGGCAAGGCAGCTTTTATACCAATAGATTGAGAAATGCCCTTGGGAAATTTCTGTAATCTTATCTGATTTTTCTTTTAACTTCCCTCGCAATTCATGCATATCTATTTTCCTGAGCAAATTCATTATACATTTCAAGTTACTTGAAATTCTGAAGTGACTCGACAGATGAGCATACCCTCCCCCCCCCCCCCCCGAAATGTAGCTAACCTTTATGGAAACTCTTAAGTTCACTCAAAATGTCAACTATTTCATTTGAGCAGGACCTGGAATTTCCTTGGAATGAGCAAAAGAATCTAGAAACAAAACAACAAGGGAGAGGACAAGAACGAACTAGCTTAGCTCATAAATGCTCAGAATTATGTCATAGATTTCTACCATGATGTCAAAATACAAAGGTCACATTGGGGGGGGATACCTTCATATTATTTACCTTCCCCATATCAGACACACCATCCATTTCCCTCTATTAATAATAAAGCCCAAGTCCTTGTTTGCTAGAAACTAGGATCACTAGGACTTCTCTAGGAGTGCTTTCTCCATGTTGGGAAATTTCTGGAGATTTAGAGAGGAACCCTCAGAAGGTGGAGTTTGGGGAGGGGACAGACTTCAGCAGAATGTAATGCCACAGAGTCCATCATCCAAGGCAGCCATTTTCTCCAGGTGAACTGATCTTTGTCGCCTGGAGTTCAGTTGTAATACTGGGAGATCTCCAGCCACCACCTTGAGACTGGTAACCCTACTTCATCTCACACTTCAACAACTTCACAAAGGATCCCACCCTTCCATTCACTTCCTCTTTCTTTGCACGACTTTGACCTACTTCAGAACATTACATTCAAGCCAGGGGTTAGGGGAAGCACAAAAGGCAAGCAAGACGAAGGATAAAAGAAAGAAATGTTATCACCTGGATTATCCTTCCCCAAATCTCCCCCACACTAGAGCTTCCTGTAATCAGAACTGGATCAAGTTACCCTCCAGCAGTTGCATGGATTAGCTTCACACCTATGTGAGTGTTTTCAAAGCTGTTCAGAGAGATTGGGTAGGGGGAACAGAACAAGTCCAATGTCTTAAAAATAGCTACTGCTATTTGTCTCCATGCTATTATCGAAGTGAGAGCCTCTCCTCTCACTTCCTTCCGCTGGGAAGTGAAAAGAAGAAGGGAAGATCCATTAGAAGGGAAGATCCTTCCCACACAGTACAATGTGTAGCCTTGGAAGTGACAAAGAGAAGAAAAAAGAATGCTGCAGTAATAAACAACTGGAAGGGAGTTTATGGATTTTGGAAAATCAGAAATGCAATCCAACATGAAGGACTCTTAGAGGTTTAAAGTAGAGTCTAAAGGGAGATAAGACACCCAATCCATTTAGCTTAAGAGATTCTGAGGCCTTAGCTATGTCGAGTTTAAGTTATTCTGTAGCATTGCCAAAAATTTATATTATTCTAACATGAAGGGTAATAATCTTTTTTATTATTATTTTGAGGCCCCAACCTATAGTTTATTTTAACTTGCATGTAAACCTAGTTCTGACTTTTAAAAATGGCCCCTGTGAGATACAGGCTATCAGAACTGATTTCCATCTTGAATTTTGAGGTCTCTAAATGTCAGTGATAAGGGGAAAAAACTATTAATACATTTAGCATAATGGCTACAGGGCTGCCAGGTCTTCCCTGGGTACTGCAGGTAATATGGGATAGGGTTGCAGGCTGGGAAACTCCTGGAGATTTGGGGATGGGACTTGGGGAGGACAGGGACCTCAGAGGGGTACAGTGCTATAGAGTCCACTGTGATGAACTGACCTCCAAAACCAGGATGCTTAGTACATCAGATTCAGAGAGCTGGGAGATAAAGGGTTAATGCTTCACTGTAAAACACAGTTTGATTGACAGGCTGCTGCATGTGCACCCCCTTCTGTCTGATTGGTCAGCACCAGCTGAGAAGATTTTTATAAAGTCTTGTTAGTCTGGTCAGAGGGAGTCAATCATCATTTGGATTCTGGCTTGGCAGTTGTCAGTCAGGAGGAGTGTGCGTGTTGGTCTGAGGGACACAGACAAATTCACTTGGGGAGTGAAGAGACAAAACCTCTTGCTCTTACTGTGCATCCTCGTCATTTGAGGAAAAGTTCAGAAATCAGAACTTAAAAGTCCAAGAGTCAGCCCTAGTTGAATTCTGTTTTTTCACAGTCTCCAGAACTGGGGCTTATTGTTGACAGAAGAGACTGGACAAGAGGTTGAAAACTGCCAGTCTAGCAAAACAGAAAAAGGATTATCAGTCCTAGAAAGAGGAAGATATTTCTTACCCAGAGGGTTCAACTCAGAAGGGACCCCTGGACTGTGTGAAAAGAGAAACTGTCTTAAGACTCTTCAAGAGTGAAAAAAGGGAAAGTTATAATCCCACAATGGAAGGGAAGTATTTAAATACAGGAAGAAAGTACTAACTTCCAGGAAACTAAGATAGTCTTATAAACTTTATTAAGACACATTGTTGCTGAAAGAAATCTCCAAAACAAACAAACCTCTCACAGTTAAGAACTGAGTCTCTAAGAATATAAGCAACTATACTCTGTTGCCTGTTCAAAATATTCTAATTTGTATAAACAACCAAATTTACCTCAACTTCTTGCCGCCTGCTCTATTCCTAACTCAACTGTGCCGGTTCAATAAAGTCAACCTTTCTGTTTCAACTTTACTTTGTGTCAAGTGCCATTTCCAAAGGGATTTATAAGAGGGCTCCTGATGAGTTACAATCAATCTCTGTCCTGGGCAAAAGCCAAATAACTTCTCTATCACTGGGTGGGACACACAGAAAGGTATAATTCTATAATTCAGATATGCTACTAAGGGGCTTCTCAGTCAGGGTGGGGAACAGTATTTTGGTGGAAAAATTTGCCTCACAGAGAAGAAGCAGCAGGGGTCCATCATATCCATCCTCCAAAGAATCAATTTTCTCCAGAGGGACCAATCTCTGTAGTCCCACCTGGAGGCTGGCATCCCTAAGTGAGTCACAAAGCCCCAGATTTTTTTTTTTAATCTAGCATCTGTTATGACCTCAGTAGGTGGCCTTGGGCAAGCTGTTCTCTCTCGGCTTCATCTCCTCATTTGCAATATGAGGTAATAACCGTGACCTGCCTCATGGGATTGTTGTGAAAATTACTTAGAATGCCTGTGAAGCTTTTGGAATTTTCAAGGAGTACCATATAAATGTATCCCTCTTGGTATCGCATTATTCCATTTATCTATTATTACCAACGGATGATCACTGTGCGGTTTTGAAAATAATGCAGTAGAAAGTGCTAGAGCTGATGCACGACAGATGGGTTCTCAAAGAGAAATTCACTAATTAAAAAGTATGGAAAATATTGGGCTACTGGTATATGAATTCATTAAGGAAGTACAATAAAACAATGCTTGCCTGGTTAAGCCCTTATATGCATAAAGATTCTATGGATGTCAGAGTCTGTAGTCAGCATGAAGAACCAAGACACACTCAGTAATTGAGGGCAGAGACAAGAAATGACATCTGGAAACCCAGCAGGCTTTGATCTGCATATAGCTCTTCATGATGGGAAGAGGTTGTGACTCAGTGGCAAAACACTAGCTTTGCATGCAGAAGGTCCCAGGTTCAACCTCTGGTGTCTCCTTTTTTTAAAAAAAACAAAATAATATCAGCTGCAAGGATTGGAAAAGACCTTTCTCTGCCTCAGACCTTGGAGAACAACTACAAGTCAGTGCAGATACTACTCAGCGAGATGAGGAACAGACCAGCTTCCTGTTCCATAGCTTCATTTGTTTTGGAATAATACTAATAAAAAAGAATGGTAACAGAGGGTTGGATTCCATCAGTCTATTCTACTAGCAGAGGCAGAAGAAACTTGCCCCTGATGCTCAAAAGAGCTTCTAGAGGGAGGCGAAGGCCCCAAACCACCAGACAAAATGGCCATTACTAGCAGAATAGATCCATCAGATATGGCAGATATCAGGAAACACAGACACTTAGGATCATACTGAACTGAGCAATTCTTGGTCAAGTGAATAACACTTTCAGTGTGCAGAGCACATTACAAATGGTGCCACTTCTGCTTGCTGAAACAAAGGCTAAGAGTCCAGACTAAATTCCCATCAGCACAACAGAACTTTCCTGCCTCCCCCTTCCCACTGGAGCCCATGATCTCCATGAAATGCTGCTCCTGGGGCAACGGGCACCTGGAGGAACTACATGGGGGGGGGGAGTCTACAGCAGGAAGGGGGAATCAGTGAAAATAGCCAATTTAGTCTGGATCCACCCAGTATCCTATATGATGGTTATCTGGCTAGATGTAACATAGATTTCCTAGATTGAAAACCTGAAGTACGTGACTATTCTCCTAAAACTTCATTCACACATTCACTTTCTGATGTTGGTGTGATCACCTCCCTGGCTGACTCATTAACATATAAACATTGTGATCCAATAGATGGACTGGACTAGTGGGAAAATAACACCCCTGCATCCATCTTACATCAAGGCTGGTATCACCAGAGTGCAAGAACCTGCATGTTGGAAAGAATTATAAGTTACGTACAACATGACATCTGGCCACAGAGAAGGAGCAATGGGTCAGCAACATGCTACAAATATAAAGAACGCTAGAGTATCCGTTGCCTCCTTCTCCAAGCTACTACTCAACTTGCAAGAAGAGTCTGCTGCCTAATGGATTCTATGCTATCTACTCATGTCTGAAGAAGGGAGCTTGGACTCTCAAGAACTGATACCCTGAAACTTTTGTTGGTCTCTGAGGGCTACTGGACTCTGCTCTAACTGTTCTACTGCAGTCCAGCATGGCTGTTTTCTGAAACTGTGTCATTTCTCTTTCTGTTGAGTAGTGAATGTCCCTGCCTTCCCCACCCCACCTGCATTTCCTGGTGTGATACAGAAGAAGGTGGACTTAGGGCTGTACCCTTGCTTTGGTTACATAGTTTGATCTCCTTCTTCTGAAAGCTACTTAGCTCTACCAGATCCAGGAAATATTTGTTAGTTCTATGTCATGCCAATAGGGTACTGTTGCAATGTTGACCATTTCACAGGCACAACAGACCGGCTGGGCAACCCTGAACAGAGTTACACCATTCTCAGTCCATAGGACCTCAGAAGGAGTGCACTGGGAATGTCTGTGCAGTCCCCACACAACTTGAGTTTGGCACCTGGCTTCTATGGGCATCTGCTGTTTCTCAAAAACACACAGCAGAAGCAAACTTCCAAGGCAGTGTCTTAAACCAAATTAAACTCAAACCAAGGAACTAGTTTCCTTCCCCTGCCCTTTCCCTCCTTAGAGAGTTTATTTAAAAAAAAATGTTTAAAAAACAGCCTCTAAGCCAGAATTTTGTAGTTAAAAATATTCTAGGAGTGTCATCAATTTTTTTTTTTGCAATAATGCATGTGCAAAGGAAGAAATTGCTTAATGCAAGAAACACAAACTCCGAGTCAGCAAGATTTGGGCTGCCACCATCTATTATGCGGTTTCCGACAAGCCGTCTGCCATTAAAAGGAATTGACAAGGTACAGACTCGGGGAAGCAGCGATGGGGGTGGGGAGAGAAGCAAACTGGCCTTTCGGCTTTTTGCAACTTTCGAAATCCAGCTGCTCTGAAAATTAGATACAGACTGATGGTATTTTCATAAACTCCCTGAGTGGCCGTAAGATGGGATGTTAATTCCTGGGGCATTCTGAAAAATGAGGACAGGAGACCAAAGGCAAAGAAGTTCATAATTACTTTTTAATATATTTCCGGAATCCATTCTGCTACATGCTCTCTATACTAGAAGCTGTACTGGCGGAGGAGGGGAGGGGGGCATTGTGGGATGGAATAAATAGGACCTCATAACTTTTGTCAACCTGTATTAAATTGTACTGAGCGCCACTGTAAACAAACAAGACCAAGGAAGCACGTACAATGAGGGAAATAATTCAGGATCCCTAGTTGCAAATCTTCTTCTTTCTGAGCACCTCATTAATCATAGCCATACTCATTTATATACTTAAAGAAGCTATAAACAAAGAGAGAGATGGCTCATCTCATTACATTTTTCTAAGTTAACTTTCCAGACAGTTTATAATACCAGCCTTATGCCTGATGATGGAGTCTCCTTACTTGCGGGGATCAGACAGCCCTTGCGGAGAGGGAAGAAGATCCTCCAGGTAACAAATCAAACTAGATAGGGGGGAAATTACTGTTAGAAACTCTGATTAAAGCTCTGCAATACCCGTGTGTTTAAACCTATAATTTACCACTTTTCCGTTGTGAGCCCATACGGAACTAACACTGATTTAAGGATGGTTCACATCAATGGCACGATCATGTTTATTTTCTTCTGCTTGCTCACATTTTAAAAAAGGAAATGGTAGAGATAGGGTTGTCAGCTCTGACTCAGTAGATCCCTGGAGATTTGGAGAGGGTACCTAGGGAGAGCAGAGTTTGGGGAAGGAGCACAATAGGGTGTGATCTGTATGGTATACCATAGAATCTGTCCTCCAAAGCTGCCATTTTCTCCAGAACTGATCTCTGTCAGTTGTTATACCAGGAGAACACCAGGGCCCACCTAGAGGTTCGTAACCCCAGGTAGAGAAGGGAAGTAAGGAAGAGGAATGGAAAGGGCAAAACATAGCCAGGAAAATGACAGGCACCGGTGGTCAAAAGGAAGTCTCTGTGTTGCCTGTTGTGGTTATTCCTGGATCTGAAGCACTGGAAGTGTAGTGCCCAAATCTACTTTTAGTAGTAAACAACTAGGTGCCCGCAATAGCCAGAGGCAAAAATGGTGACACACATCCCCTCCCCTCCAAAAAAATCCAGGTCAAGCGAGTTGAAGAGAGCACTTTAGTGCAGATGCAAATGAAGGACTGAACCCTTTCCACACTGGCTATGCGATCACAAGTTTAGATCCAGATGCCAATTCTACTTGCATGGGGGAAGCCTATTGGTGGTGGTGTATTTATTTAAAACACATTACATTTCCAGTCATGGGTACGGTTGCCAGATCCAAGTTGAGAAATACCTGGAAATTTGGAGCCTAAAAAGGGAAGGGTTTGGGGAGGGTGCTTCCTCATCCACCTTCCAAAGTGGCCATTTTCCTCCAGCAGAACTGATCTGTGTCAACTGGAGATCAGTTGTTGTAATCCTAGGAGATCTCTAGCCACCACCTGGAGGCTAAGCAAAAAAAGGAAAAATGTCAAGAACAAACCATCAAAACTGCAAACACACTGATATGCATTACATATATTACGGCTATATTAATCTCAGTGCCTTCAATATAATTCCAAGCCAACTATGCTGTATATAGTGTTTGATGTTGTACAGAATGTTTCACTTAATTTTGTAGTTCTGTATACTATCTCATTAAATCCTGGTTTCTTAGTGCCTGCAAGCATGCTAATACAGAAGCTGCTACCACCAGCTTTTGGACAAGTTTAAGTCAAGCTATAAAACTTCAAACATAGTTTACACAGTATAGTTGGCTTGGAATAATATTGAAGACACTGAGATTTTTAATGCATACCAGTGTCTTTACAGTTTTGACAGCTTGTTCTTGGCGTTTCCCCCTTTTTTTGCTTAGTTTCATATGCTGAGAGTCTCATTCTGGTTTTCTAACCACCCAGAGGTTGGAAACCACAGAAAGGGGACTGAGGCCTCTATTCCATAAGAACACATGTGTGCATATACTAACAGGTCAACATTTATGTTTCTTGTCAGCATGACATCATCATGTGGATACGGGAAGTGCAAACAGCTTTCATCTGCATCCTGTGTCATGCAGGCACAGCAGAAGGAATGGGTCTGAAAGGGAACTATCCATTGAAAGAAGGAAGCGCAAGAGGACCCTGTCAGGGGAGAAGTGGAAATCACCTCAAAGGCACGCTTTTTTCCTGTCCAGTCATCCCTGAGGAAAAAATAAATTTCTTCAGAGATGTTGAAGCAAAATGCTTGACTGCTCTGGGAGATTTCTCTTGTTCCTACTGTCATGGGAAAGTTATTGCTCATCTTTTCTGGCAGAGATGTTCGCCGTTTAAAAATGTTTGAGGCTCTTCTCAGTTTTTTAAGGAAGACATATGATCTTGTGTGTCATTAATGGCTTCTGCTGTCATTTGCTCCTTACAGAACAAGACAATCTGAAACGGCAGTTGTGGCAAAATCCCACAGCAAGGAGGTGAGAGTACACACCACCACGTAGTCAGACATTTTATGGCTCCTTCCTACTGAACAGCTGTGGATGGCCGTTAACCCAGTCTAAGCTGCAAAGTGTGAAGGAGCTCGAGTTTGAAATGCAGAAGGCAGCAGGTATTTGTTCCATTGATGGGGAAAGTGCAGAAGCCCAATATCCTACTATTTATATTACGCCTGGCCAATCAAGAGATGTTATAATGCTTGTCAATCACAGGAGCTCGTTTTGCATACCTTGTTCCTCTCATGACCTGAAGGCAGGCTTTGTGTAGATATGGCCAGGCCAGTTTGGTCTTGGGAGTCCAACCCTGGGGCATTTCAAGGTAGACTGCTGTTGTGGATGAGAGGCAGAAGGACAAAGTATGCTGTGACAATTATGGAGATGGAAGTTTGTGTTGGTGTCTCTGAGACAGATGCTCTTCCCTGGAGAGAGAGGGTCATTTACAACCTAAAGGGCTCTTTGATACATTGGGTCTTTGATACGTTGGCACGTCTTGATTGGAGGGACCATGTTCTGGGGGGCTTGAGCCCCAGGAACTGACACCCAGATTGGTTAAGGCCCTAGGAGCCCATGTGGGGAGTGGGTCTGAAAAGGGGAGATGTTCCTTTTCTTGAGAGTGTGTGCGCATGTGTGATGGTCCATGCTTGAGATGAGGGATGATAGAGAAGAGTGATGCCAGAGGAAGCCTGCATCTGAGACGGGGGAGGGGGGGAATGGGACCATGCGCCCAGAAGGACCAGATGTTTAAGAACTGTAAATTAATTAGCTAGTAACCAACCAACCAACCAACCAACCAACCAAATCTACCTACCTACCTTTCTCCTCCTCCTCTTCCCTGCATCTAGAACTGTCTTGTAACTACCATGAGTTGTGTCTTGTAGTAATAAAGTTGTTTAACTAAAAATAGCCTTCACACTTCCTTACAGAAGGGTCCCCTTTAAAGACAATCCTTTGGTGACACTAAGTGAGAGGGGCAGATGTGCAAACCCCAAGGTGGCAGTGCCCTACCACATAGCACAAAGAAGAGGGTCAAGAAATGGGTTTCTGCCCCAGCTTCCTGACAGGATTGCAAGCCGGCAGGGGTTAGTCTGCAGGGGAAGGTGCCCTGTCTTTCATAGGGTGGTGAAGCCATTCCACTACAATTGCCATCCTAAGGAGGTGCCATACACTTCACATCTCGAGTCTAAGCTAAGACCGAGTGGAGCTAGCACTGTTGCGGGGACTGAGTTTGGATCTGAGTGGCCACTGCAGATCTGGGAGGTGATGATGGGCATAGATATATCTGTTGCCTCCTTCCACACCGCTGACAACTTGGAGAAAGACAAGCTCCAGAGGGCCAAGCCTGTGCTCCTTGTTCTTCTCCCATTCACCAGCAGTGCAACTCTGGGAGGCAGCCATGGCTGTCATCTTCTCCTGCAGGGCCAACATCCTGAGTCATCAACCTCACCCAGTTGTGCACATCAAGTGTCTGCTTGGATGGGTGAACAGAACCTATTTCAGCAACCAAAAGCTTTCTGGCTCGGTCTCCAGGATCTCTAACTGTTACCCCTGTGTCTTCACAAGTGTCATCACTATACTAATCCAACAGATCCAAGGATTCTATCATGGATTTTTGGTTTCCCCAAAAGACAAAGCAAGAAGAGGGTATGTACATACATTTATAAGTACGTACATACATATGTTCTGTCAAGTCACAACCAACTTATGGCAACCCCGGCAAGGCAAGTTGACAGGCAGAGGTGGTTGGCCATAGCCTTCCTTCACAGAGGCTTCTTTGGTGGTCTCTCATCTCACTACTGATCCTGCTTAGCTTCTGAGATCTGATGCGATTCAGCTATACCACATCCCCAAGAACTGGTTGCCTGTTCCTTTAATAATTCCGAAAACCAAGGGAAACACTTGCCAAGAGAAGAAGACAAGAGATTGGATTTATACCACGCCCATCACTGCCCAAAGGAGTCTCAGAGCAGCTTACCACCTCCTTTCCCGTCCCATCCCCACAACAGACACCCTGTGAGGTAGGCAGGGCTGAGAGAGCTCAATCGAGAACCACTCTGAAAGAACGTGTGACTTACCCAAGGTCACACCAGCAGCTGCATGTGGAGGAGTGGGGAATCAAACCCGGTTCTCCCAGATTACAGTCCACACCCCTAACCACTACACCAAACTGGCTCTCCTTGTTCCATTTTGGCTGTCACACAACACTCCGCCCCGGGCTGATACACTATTCTGGTGTGCCTCATAACAACATTGTCAGGTAAGAAGATTAAGCAATGTTAACTTAGTTCTAATAGGAGACTTGGTAATAAATTTCATTAGAAGCTGCTGGAAAGTGGGGGAACGCACCGCCGCTGCAGAGTGTCAGGTGGCTGGCAGCTCTAACGTATATCTTAGGGAACTGATCATCTAATTATAAAGAATAAAGCATATTTTTTTCCAGTGTGGTTACATGTGGTAATGAAGCATGCAGGACGCCTTGCAAGATAGATGGAGGCTTTCACCGCTGAAGCTGAAAACTTGCTTAACTTAATAGTCTATTTATTACATTTATTCCCTGAGCATACAGGACTCGATTAATATCTTCTCACTTGTCCTGTGCTGTACAATTAAAACTAGTGAAATGCATTTGCCCAGGCAAGGCTCGCTGTGGCTGGGAATGGAAAAAGGCAGACGCTAAGCGACTCTTCGAGGAGGTGGATGAGAGGTTGCGAATGGTCTGAATAATGAATGGCCCGGCAAGGGTCGTGGAATCCCATGCCGGATAAAGATAAGTTGAGAGCAAAAGAGAGGGATGACAGCCAGGCAGACAGAACTCGGTATGATTTATAAAAATTATATGTTATAAGGAGCTTAAGAACTGCTTTGCACTGTTATCAGGCTGTTAGTCTCTACTTAGCCTGGTATTGTCTACCCTGAGTAGCAGAGACTCTCTTTTCCCCAGCCCTGCTGCCGGCAGCACTTTAACTGGAGACCCCCAGAAGTGATCCGAGGGTATTCTACCCACACTGACTCTGGAGCTGTAGCCTCTTCCAATAGAACTATGATATAACCAGCTTATGGCTTCTTAGGATTCCAGTTCTGATTGGTAGCTACTTTGGCTGGAGGCATGCTTTTAATTCCAAGGGGCTGTGGTGGCTCAGAGGTTAAGATGCCGAGCTGCAGACCGGAAGATCGGTAGTTCGAGACCCGAGTGCCGCATGACAAAGTGAGCTCCCGTCTCTGGCCCCAGCTCCTGCCAACCTAGCAGTTCGAAAGCAAGAAATTGCAAGTAGATAAATAGGTACCGCTTCAGTGGGGAGGTTACAGCATTACATGTGCCTCAACACTGAGTCATGCCGGCCACATGACCACAGAAAAGTCTTTGGACAGCACTGGCTCTTTGGCTTGGAAACGGAGACGAGCACCACCACCCCTAGAGTCGGATTCATCTGGCTTTCGAGCAAGGGAAACCTTTATGCTTTTAATTGGGGGTAGGGAACCCCGATTCCAAGTGGACTTCTATATATCCTGCTCCAGTGTCCTCTGCTTAATACTCGGTGCATTAACACATTACCGCTAGAGGTGCCTGGATTTCTCAGCATACACGGTTGGCACTTGAGGGGAAACCAGTAGGGATGTGATGCCATAGAGGCCACACTTTGAAGCTGCCTTTTCTTTCAGGGGAACAGATCTCTGCAATCTGGAGATCAGCTGTAATTCTGGGAGAGCTCCAGGCCCCACCTGCAGGATGGCAACCCTGGTGGGGACAGAAGCAGTGCTTTGAATATCTGTATTGCACAAGGGAAGGGAGAACAGCTCATCTCCCCCCCCCCAATGGGTGGGGCATATTAAATGCTTTTAATTTCTGCATTGCCAAAGGGAGACCAGAAAGAGTTCTTTTCTGTCCTCCTCTCTCCAAGAGGGGTTGGGGACCGAAGCAATGTTTCCAGGCTCTATTACAAAATGGAAGAGTCAGTGTTTTCTTCTTTTCTCTGCAACCCTAGCTGACAGCTTGTGGTGAGGAGAAGAGAAATCAGGTGGGCTTTTGACACTCCCCCCCCCCCCAATTTGCTGCATTTCAGCAAGACTGAAAAGCACAGAGGTTTCTAGGATGAGAGATCAGAAAGACCCTGATTTCCAGATGATTGGCAGTTAGTGGGCTCCTGCTTCCCACCCCTCCCCCAAATAAAAGTTTGCTGGGTACAGAGCAAAATTTCCCCAACAGGATATCAGGAGCCAACTCCCAGCTGATCCCCCATCAGCTGAGAGTCAAGTAAGCTTCTGATGGCAGCAAGTTACCTGTTCCTGCAAACACAAACAAACAGGTCAGGAACAGCCAAACAGCCTGTCAATGAGTTGGCTGCCTAATCTCCACTGGCAAACAAAAAGTGAGTAAACCTGGCAGGCATATGAGCATCCCTATTTTAGCACAATTGAATATGGAACAATTAAGAACAATAACCTGGTGTTACCATAAAAAAAGAAACTGATAAATTGCTCTCAGAATAGGGAAGATGTGTTCATGTTAAAAATAGTAAAAACAGAATGGTTGAGTCATGTTTCACCTCTAGCTGCAGAACAGAAAGAAACAATAGGATGCAAACCAGCATTAAACAGTTCAGTGACTCTCATGCAAACTGCATAGCTGCAACTGCAGGAAGTAACCTGAACATGTGGTGTCACATTTTGGGGCACATTCTGGAGAGTGCTAGATAGAAATCTGTTGAGCAAACAAATGAACAAACAAGAGATAAATATAGGATGTGGAAAAAGCGTTCGATAATTTAAATTGGGATTTTATGTTTGAAGTTTTAGAACATCTTGAGATTGGTGAATATATGCTTAACCTCATCAAATCAATATATAAAGAGCAGAAATCCTCTTTAATAATTAATACTGAAAAGACGGACGATTTTAAAGTTGAAAAAGGAACACGACAAGGATGCCCACTTTCGCCGCTGCTATTTATTTGGATTTTAGAAGTTCTACTGTTAAATGTGAAGGAAGACAAAGATATTAAAGGCTTAACAATTAAAGGTTTTTCTTTTAAATATAGGGCCTTTGCAGATGATGTGATGTTCATAGTGGAAGACCCTTTGTCTACACTACCATATTTGCTACAGAGAGTAAAAGAGTTTGGTGACTTAGCAGGATTTTATGTAAATAAGAACAAATCGAAAGTGATGTGCAAAAATATGTCAAATAACAAACAAAATGAGTTACAAAACCTTATAGAATGTGAGGTGGTGAAAAAGACAAAATATCTAGGTGTAAATCTAACAATGAAAAACATTGATCTTTATAAAAATAACTATGAAAAATTATGGTTGCAAATTATGCAGGATATTAAAAAGTGGAATGTATTAAATTTGTCATTGTTGGGTAGAATTGCGGTGGTTAAGATGAACGTGTTACCACGATTAATGTTTTTGTTTCAAACTATTCCAATTGTGAAAGATGTAAAAACATTCAAATGCTGGCAGAAGGAATTGTCTAAGTTTGTGTGGGGAGGGAAAAAACCAAGAATCAAGATGAAAATAATGTGTTATGCTAAAGATAGAGGAGGGTTTCAATTACCAAACTTAAGGCTATACCATGATGCAATATGTTTGACCTGGGTAGGGACATGGACTATGTTACAAGATAGAAAGTTATTGTCCCTGGAAGGTCACGACTGTAGATTTGGGTGGCATGCGTATTTGTATTATGGTAAAACAAAAATGGACAATATGTTTAAACATCATTATTTGAGAAGAACGCTAATGGATACGTGGACAAGATATAAAAACTTTTTTCCAGAAGAGATACCTATGTGGATTGTACCCGCAGAAGTTTTAAATCCAGCATCACGTTACAAAGGACAAGATTGGCTGAAGTATAGAGACTTATTAACAAGACATGGTAAAGACTTTAAATTGAAGGAGCAGCATCAGATGGACTTTGATTATGGTTGGCTAAGATATAGACAAATATATGACATGTATAGAAGTGATAAAAAACACGGCTTTAGGGAAAAAAATAATGAAATAGAACAAGTTTGGGAGGAAGGTGGGAAAAAAAATGATTTCTAAAATGTATAAAGTTTTGCTAAAATGGTTTAATGCTGATGAAATGGTAAAAGAACAAATGGTAAAATGGGCGATAAACTTTAACAAAGACATTGAAATGGAATTTTTATGGAAAAATGCTATGAGTATATCTACGTGTTATAACTTAAAAGAAAATTGTTTTAAAATGATGTACAGATGGTATATGACACCAAAAAAAATTGCAAATATTAATCAGAATATGTCTAACAAATGTTGGAAATGTAAAAAGAAAGAAGGTTCTTTTTATCATATGTGGTGGACTTGTGACAAAGCAAAGATTTATTGGTCAAAAATACATGCAGAAATGGAAAAAATCTTGAAATGTACATTTAAGAAGTTGCCTGAAATGTTATTGCTTGGACTTAAATTAGAAGAGATAAATGTAAAGAAAAGGACAATAATATGGTATATGATAACAACAGCAAGAATGGTGTATGCACAAAATTGGAAAAATGAAAAAATACCAGAGGTGTGGGAATGGTTGAAAAAACTGTTATATATGGCTGAAATGGATAAATGGACTAGAAAGTTGAATGATCTGTACTCAGAGACTTTTTTAGAAGATTGGAAGGATTTGAAAGAGTATGTTGAAAAATACTGGGACATGAAAAATTGCATTTATACATGGTTATAATAACATAAAGCAATAGAATTAGAGTATATGAATGTATTAAGGATAATTAGACAATGAAGTTGTTTTTTTATTTTAGAATTATATAAGAATATAGAAAGTAAGAATTAGTGTATAAGTATTTTTAAGAAATATGACCGTTACCAGAAATGTAAACATAGATATAAGTATTACTATTTTGGATAGAGTGGAAAATGTGTTATGCTTCAGATGTGGTGGGAAACCACTAATATAAGATAAAAACAAGATTATACAAACAGAACAAAATGTTATATAATATGGAAAAAAGGATTTGCATAAGAAAAATGTATTATTTTTAATGTTTTGAAAAATATTTTTTTTTTTTACAAAAAACAAAACAAAACAAGAGAAATATTAGTTCAAATAATTGGGAAGGGTTTCATACCTCCGTGAATAGGAATCTGTTTAGCATAGAATTAAGGATCAACAAATGTCCCCCTTTCCATTCTTGTCTGGTTCCAGAATTTCTCTCTGTGCTGTGTTCCATTCAATCCAGTTTAATAAAGCATTTTTTAAAATAAAAAATAAAAAATCAGTTTTGGAATTGAAGAATGTGCAGTTTGCTGCAGCTTCCAACTCTCAGTCCACTTGTGTTTCATTTGTCCCACCACACACCACTGATGTGCATTGGTAAAACAGTGCAGACAAAAATACCCCTTGATATGATTGCATGCACAATGACATCAAGATTCTCTTTGATATTTTATGTATGCATATATGGGTTTCTGTGCATTCATTAAAATTCTACACAAATATAATCTTGTTACACACATGTAAAAAATCCTATTGTCTCACACAGTGCCCAACCAGTTCCTCTGGAGGTCCAACAACAGGGCATAGAGATCAAGGCCTTCCTCTGATGTTGTCTCCTGGCACTGGGATTCAGAGCTTTACTACCTCTGAATGTGGAGGTTCCCTTTAGTCCCCATGGGTAGTAGCCACTGATTGACCTGTCCTCCATGAACCTGTCTAATCCCCTTTTAAAGATCCATAGAATGAGGCTGAAAGCTGTGGCATGCACCTCATGCTCATAAGAACATAAGAAGAGCCCTGCTGGATCAGATCAGTGGGCCGTCTAGTCCAGCATCCTGTCTCGCACAATTCCTCTGGAGGTCCAATAACAAGACATAGAGGCCAAGGCTGTTCCTTGATATTGCCTCCTGGCACTGGTTTTCAGTGGTTCACTGCCTCTGAATGCAGAAGTTCCCTTTAGTCACCGTAGCTAATAGCCATTGATAGACCTGTCCTCCATGAATGTGTCTAATCTTCTTTTAATGTTTCGAACAACAGAAGATCCTAATGTATCAGTTTTACTTAGGAAACAGGAGCAGGTAATTCAGAACCTCAAAAGCCAGAAAGGAGTCCAGATAGCAAGAATTTTCCAACCATTTCTGCACAAAATTTAGGACTCATCCACTCCTAGTAACTCTACGTGTTGCACCCCTGTCCTAACCATCCCCACATAACCTGATATGAACCTGTGTTCTATCTCAGATCTTGCAAAAGTTTCCTGCAGATGGTGCTCTTCCAGTCAGCCACGGCCTGGGCTGGGAGCTTCTAAGAGTGGCCCAGAGCAGTGTTTCCCAACTTGGGGGTCAAGACCCAAAAGTGGGTTGTGAACAATGCTCCCTCTAAGCTGTGGAGTCTTGTGAGCAAAAATTCCATTTTGCGAGCTACTGGCATTAAAGTTGTGAGCGAGCGATTTGGCTCCTACATAAATTAGTGTGCTCTGGAGCCATCCTTCCTGAGCTAAGGCATAAATGTGTGAGCTGGAGGCTAAGAAATGGTGAGCTAGCTCACACTAATTCAGCTTAGAAAGAATAATGGTTGTAAAGCCTTTGAAAGTGGGTCACAGGTCAGCTGTCCCTAATGGCTGCCCCTGCCCTTTCCTTTGCTCTCTTCTGTATTTTGGAAACCAAGATCTAACCCTGAAAACAGTATCTCACGTGTCATACATTAACTGATATTTTCCCTTCACTGCATTGCTTGTTGGTTTCTCAAAAACATCTGGTTGGCCACTGTAGAAAATGGAATGCTGAACTAGATGGGTACCAAGGTCATATTTTGTCTAACGTGCCAAAAAACCTTGGTCCAGCCCTGGATGGGTCACCATACCAAGTAAATTGGGACTGGTGGGTCACTGTACTGAAAATGTTGGGAACCACTGGCCCAAAGGAAGTGAGGAGGGCTTCCAGAGTCACCTGGTTCTTTAAACATTGTTACAGATGGGTTGTTTAGATAGGCCAGGGGAGAGAATTAAGACCTCATGACATGTTTGTGGAGAAGGTTCTTTGCTTAATACATTTCCCTCAAAGGTGGCATACATCTCTCTCTCCTAGCGAGTTTCAAGGTGAGTGGAAGATTTGAACCAGGGTTTCCTAGGTCTTAGTCCACCACTCTAACCACTAGCCATTACACCATACTGGCTCTTTCTAGGCATTTAGTTGTTGTCTTGCTCTGATTTTTAATACCTCTCCCTTCCCAGTGTTCTGGCTTGTACACTGCCTTGAATAACCATGGATGGTGAGAATGACTGGGCAGAAGTGTTTTAATAACATTAAATAAAAAATAAATGCCCTGACCTGGCCCAGGCTAGCCCAATCTCGTCGGATCTGGAAAGCTAAACAGCATCAGCCCTGTGGTCAGTATTTGGATGGGAAACCACCAAGGAATTCCAGGGCCGCTATGCAGAGGCAGGCAAGGGCAAACCAACTCCGACAGTCTCTTGTCTTGAAAACCCTATGGGGTTGCCATGAGTTGGCTGCAACTTGATGGCACTTTACATAAACACAGATAAACATAAATCCCCACCACCACCTTCCTTGTTCTCCTTGGATAAAGGGAGAAGAAAAATAAACATATTCAGAAACAGAGATTTAAATCTTCCATTAAGATTAACATCAGTGGGTAACTGACTTAACCAGAGGATTTTGCTTCTGATACTTTCCAAGGATTGTCGGAGAAAGGGGAAATAAAAAATGTAACACCATGTGCTCACGGATGTGAATTTGATTCTAAAGTAACATTTATATATCAAGAGAAGCCCAGAGCTAAGACTTTAAGGCACTGATTTAAGGGGATTTAATAAGAATGTAATTTGTATAATTAGCCATTCATCAATGTCAATTTCATTAAATGAATGCCAGAAATATTACCTTCTCTAATGCAACCTAACAGGATTGGAATATATTATACGAAAAACAAACACTTGGGAAGTTCCCCCCTCCCTCCCTTGCCTTTCTTCTAGGCCCCTGACTGCCATAAGTGACTTTGTAAGGCTGGGAAGTAATGTTGGTTTTAAGTAGTCAACAAAACTGCCAGAGGAAAATGGCTCACTTGGGTAGCTAACCCCAACGTCTAGGCGTGAAAGTTGACACTAAAACCCAGAATAGTCTACCCAGTGAATTACAAAAGTGAGCCTCGTAGACTTAACGGTGAAAAACACAGTATCCATTAACTAGGCCGAAAGCCTGCCAGAAAAGGGGGGGGGGGGGAGAGAAAAGTTAAAGCTATGCTCCTAAAAGTCAGAAATGATGGAGGCAGACATGCTTTATGGGGGAAGAGAACTCTGTCCTCTCTGTGGGGCCACCATTTGTCGTTGGTGTCGCTCCTTGCCAGGCCTCTAAGGACACTGCCAAGATGAGCCTTCCCAGATTACCTCAGTGACTGAACAGACACATGCCATATAAGACATCCCCTTTCCAACTTATTTATTGCACACAGGCAGGGTTGAGCTCTAGGTTCTGAAGTACCTCATCCAACTTTCAAGACCCTTCACAAAGGGCAAGTGTTTGCTTACCAGGCACCTGTTGAACTGGGGAAAGAAAGCCATTGCCTCTGCATCAAGTCTATGCTTTCATGTTTCTTACAGGGTATCTTTGTTTGCCATAGTGGCATATAAGATAAACAACAATTTGTTCTGCCACTTGCATTCCGTACCATACCATTTAATATAATTATTACTATGGAACACACCCTTAAAACTAATCCAACTATAGCATCACTGATGTTGCTATGTTGGAATACATGGTAATTTTTGTGATAAATTTTGTGGCTTTTTTGAACAAATAACTATGAGGGATTTAATGGGTATATTAGTTCTGAAAAAGACAGTGGGAAAAATAGGGGATTATTAGTTCAGGATGGTATTAGGGTTACCAAGTCATACCTGGCTGCCAGTGGGGGGCTCCAGGCTGCCAGTTGGGATCTTCTTATGTGCACAGTGTGCACATGCCACATGATGTCACCCAGAAGTGACATCATTGCATTGCTGACATCAGGGGAGTGACACTCTATGGGGTTTTTGCCCTCAAACCACAGAGTTTGCTCAAAAACTAGAATGTCATCCCAACAGCAACAATGTGATTACATCACTTCCAGGTGATATCATCATGACAGGGATGACCAGGGGATCCCCATGCCAGACTGGGCGTCTGGCTACCCTAGATGGTCTAGCTCGATCTTGTCAGATTCTTGGAAGCTAAGCAGGGTCAGTGCTTAGAAGAGAGACCTCTAAGGAAGGCTCTGCAGAGGAAGGTAACAGCACTTTACACACATATTAGATTGGATACAACTGTTTGCCAGAACAAGCTTTCTTGTAAGCATATTTTAGCATGCAAAATACTGACTATTTCAGTGATATCATTCAGATTCTGTTTCAAACTGACTGGAGACCTGCAGCCAGTATTTCAGCCAATACTTATGTGCCCCTCAATCGCCACCTTCGGACAATGGGAGAATCATCCTCTCTCTATGCTGTCTCTCTCCTTTGTCTCTCTTCTCCTCCCCCTGGTTCAAAATTTAGTGAAAGTGGTAGTGCAGTGGAAAACTGGGGTGGGCCTATGTTTCCTCCTCCACTGTGATGCCTTCAAAGAACAGGTGATATGGTGGCTCCATCTTGACGTCCAACCCTACAGAGGTCTCGGTTGCATGATTACTCCCCCACCTCAGTTAAGAAAGTTCCTCTGAAGGTATTAATGCAAACTAGCATGACTGAGACTGTGGAGGAGACTGTGGTCCACATATCCTCGGAAGAGGACGAGGGGACGAGGGCCAGCTCAGCTGCCTCCACTGCTGAGACATGAACTGAGGCTTATTTCTTTTGCTCATTCCAGTTCCCCTCCTCCCTTGCACAGGTACTGCTTGCGACAGGACAATACAAGATCGGGAGCATCTTACACAAGCCTGGCCTGAAATATTCCCATTTTTTTTTTCCTCTAAAAATAAAGGCGAGAGAATAAGGATGGCAAAATGCCTAGTTTGATGTAGTGGTTAAGTGCGCGAACTCTAATCTGGGAGAACCGGGTTTGATTCCCCACTCGTCCACTTGCACCTGCTGGATGACTTTGGGCAAGCCATAGTTCTGTCACAGCTGTTCTCTCAAGGACAGCTTGGGAAAGAGCTCTCTCAGCCCCACCTACCTCACAGGGTGTCTGTCATGGGGAGGGGAAGGGAAAGGAGACTGTAAGCCACTCTGAGACTCCTTCGGTTAGTAAAGGGTGGAGTATAAATCCAGCCTCTTCTTCTTAGTCCAGAGTGAAGTGGACAGTGCTGTCAAGTCATAGCCAACTTGTGGTGACCCTGCAGGGTTTTCAAGGCAAGAGGCATTCAGAGGTGGTTTGCCATTGTCCGCCTCTGCGCAGCAACCCTGGACTTCCTTGGAAGTCTCCTATCTGAGCATTAACCAGCAATGACCTGGCTTAGCTTTCGGGATCTGACAACATCAGAACAACCTGAGCCATTCAGGTCAGGTCACCATTAAAAGCTCAAGGAGTTTGCTTTGGCAAGCATATTAGCTCAACAGCAAGTTCCCTCCTCCCCCCCCCCCCCAAGACGCTGAAAAGAGAGAAGAACTTTAAAATGTCAAAAGTTCTGAAAAATCACCAAGGAGAAGGGATGACTGGCTATGACACACTTGTGGGTGGGGAGCGGAGGGCTTCAGATTTACGCTTCTTAATGCCAACTGCTTTCCCCTGTCAACCCTGAGCTCTTTCGACTGAAAACATCCAGCAGGGGGGGGGGGGGAATGCTGATGGCAGACCAGGAACCTCCAGCCTTGTCAAAGCCACCGCAAGGGCCTTTGGAGGAGGCATCGTGCACGCCGTCCACTGCCAACCGGAGGAGCAATTAATACACAAATAGGGAAATGTCATTCGTCACCTGCAGCATGGGGGATGTTAACAATGCTGTCAAGCCCACCATTTTAGCTCAGCGGGGCTTGCAGATGTCAGAATGTGGAGGCTGGCACTCCCGGGGAATGCTAAGGCGGGGACGACAAAGCTTGCCAGTTTCCCTCCGAGATCATCAGGCAAAGTGGAAGGGAAAGGAATTGTTTACAGCGAAGTGTCTTAAAAAATGTAACACCACAATTTCTGAGCAGAAAAGAGATGGCTCAGGCCAGGACATGCATCGTGGCCTGTATGACATTCTTACGCTTGTTTTTATCGCATGGTTTTTATATGGCACATGTAATGTGCAATATGATCAACAGAGAGACATATTTGTTCACCCTGTCCCAAACCTGTCCTGTGAAACAGCTCCAGGTAGTCAGCTGTACTGGTCTGAAGCAGTAGAACAAATTTAGAGTCCAGTGGCACCTTTAGGACCAACAAAAGTTTATTCAAGGTATGAGCTTTCGTGTGCATTTGAAAAACTGTGCGTGCACACGAAAGCTCATATCTTGAATAAAACTTTGTTGGTCTTAAAGGTGCTACTGGATTCTACATTTGTTCTGTCCTGTGAGATGAGTGATTAGGGGAAACTGAGACAGAGAGGCTGAAACATGTTTAGATTTTTCCATGGCAGACTTGGATTTTAATCTTGCCCCCTCAAGTCCCAAATATGGTGAGCAGTCACCAGGCAGGGCTGTCACATGAAGACTCTAACTGGAGAGTTGCAGACATGTGTGTGATGTCGAAGTGGAGCTGTGGCACAGCACAGTCTCCGATGGGGACAGACAGTCTTTTAGATACAGGCACTATAACGTGCTAAGCCCTAACCTGCCCTGGATGACCCAGGCTAGCCTGATCTCATCAGATCTCAGAAGCTAAGTGTGGTTGACTCTGGTTAGTATTTGGATGGGAGATCCCCAAGGAATACCAGGGTGGAAGGCGGAGGAAGGCAACGGCAAACCACCTGTGTTAGCCTCTTGCCTCGAGAACCCTATTAGCTCCCCATAAGTCAGCGGTGACTTTACAGTACCTTAAACATGAAGAAAAAGAAGATATTGGTTTATAAGATATTGGTTTATAAGATTATGCATGGGATAGAGTAGGTAGAGAAAGAAGTCCTTTTCTCCCTTTCTCATGATATAAGAACTCTGGGCACTCCATGAAATTGCTGAGCAGTTGGGTAAGAACAGATAAAAGAAAGTACTTCTTCACCCAAAGAATGATTAACACGTGGAATTCACTGCCACAGGAGGTGGCGGCGGCTACAAGCATGGACAGCTTCGAGAGGGAATTGGATAAACATACGGAGCAGAGGTCCATCAGTGGCTGTTAGCCACAAAGAGTAGATAGGAACTCTCAGTCTGGGGCAAGTGATGCTCTGTATTCTTGGTGCTTGGGCGGGGGGGGCAACAGTGGGAGGGCTTCTCGTGTCCTGGCCCCACTGGTGGACCTCCTGAGGGCACCTGGTGTTTTTGGCCACTGTATGACAGAGTGTTGGACGGGATGGGCCACTGGCCTGATCCAACATTGGCTTCTCTTTTGTTCTTATATACCCCACTCTTCACTAGCTTAAGGAGTCTCAGAGTGGCTTACAATCCCTTTCCCTTCCCCTCCCCACAACAGACACCCTGTGAGGTGGGTGGGGCTGAGAGAGCTCTTTCAAGAACTGCTTGTGAGAGAACAGCTCTGAAAGAACTTGTAACTGACCCAAGGTCACACCAACAGCTGCATGTGGAGGAATGGAGAATCAAACCCGGTTCTCCCAGATTAGAGTCCGCATTGCTAACCACAACACCAAACTCATCCTGTCAGCTCTTGGAAGCTAAGCAGGATCAGCCCTGGTTGATACTTGTGTGGGAGACCACCAAGTAAGACCAGGGTTGCTATGCAGAGGCAGACAGTGACAACCCCCTTGTGTTCATCTCTTGCCTCGAGGTGTTGTGTCTCTTGCCACAGGGTTGCTGGACATTGGCTGCAAATTGACAATGCTTTCCACACAGGCAATACACTAAGAGATTTTACTGTGATGGTGATGTGGCCTCTGGCTATGATGGCTGGCTGAACAGCCTTGTTGTTGTTGTGAAGAGACGGGGCATGCAGCAAGGTCTCTCTAACTGCTACTGGCTGAACTGCTGGAAGCCTAAGACTTTCCAGCTGCCGTGAATACAGATCAGATCCTAACAAGAAGCCAGGCAGCAAAGCCATGAAGACGGTGGTATAGAAGAGGTAGGAAAGGAGAGGCTCTGGGGCTCTAAGCCCATGGGTCAAGGGATCAAGGAGGGAGAATTAGACACAGAGGACTGCAAGATAGAGCCACTCAGAGAGAGGAGGCCAAGAAGAGAATGTCAGGGTGGAAGGAAACAGAGGGAGTGAAATTGGGTCAAGAGAGTTGCACTTGATCAGGGGTTCCAGCCTTCTGCTCACATATAAACAATGAAAATATACTATTACCAGAACAGATATTTTTACCTGCTTCTGCCAGGGATGCATGATTATCTGCCAGTTCAGCATCTGCCCACATCACAGGTAACAAACACCAGATCAACTGTTCACCTACATCCAGACAGCCTGAATGTGTCTGAATGTCCATGCATGAATACATTCTTTTTTGGTAGCTGCCACTGGCCACTACCACCTCCAGCTTAAAAGGCACATCACTGAAAGGGTGACTGCGTACATCATTGTGACAGCATCACTCACTCTCCGTTAAAGCCTAACAAAAACTTTAAAACTACTAAAAAGGACGTCTCTCGGGGTTCGTTTCATTGCGGTGATCCTGGCACACAGCTTGCAAACAGACAAAAGGAGACACAGTCAAACTGTCACTATGTACGTAGTTAAGGTTGCGGTCACACGTGCCAGATAAAGCTGGGAGGGGGAGTGAGGCTATATCCGCCAGAGGAATTTGACCCATAGTTGCGAGATCACACCTTACTTTGAAGCTGTGGGCACAGCCCGTCAGTATATGATCAGACGCAACTGCGGGTGAGTTGGGGGGGGGTTGGCCTTCCCCCTGTGCTAAAACAAGGAATCGATGAATCCCACCTCCACACTGAGGGCTCCCTATGGAGTTTGAGATGATGCTCATACTGAGAAGAGGGGAAGAAACAACAGCATGGAGTCAGGATAGCCTGATCAGACCATCCTGACTGCATGAGAGTGTGCTGGAGTGATCAGACAGGGGAAAGTCCATCCCTGGCCCATTGCAACCCATTGCAACCCATTTACTACTGGATTTCCCCCCGTGACTTTTAACTCCACTTCTGCAGAGGAGCAGAATGGGTTGCCAACAGCTGCAGGACACTTCCCAAATGTTGCTATGCAAGAAAAACCCCTCAAGGAAAGGGAGATATCTACCAAGGCACAGCTGAGCCATAACCCTGCAGTGCAAGCAGCTACTGCGCAGCTGCAAAAGCTGCTCAACATAGCATTTAGGCCAAGCAGCTACATTAAGATGATCAGGAGATGGGCTCTGACTTACATGTAAGTGATGAATTTGAACAAGGTAAGGTTGGCTTGTGATCTCAGTACTGCTGGTTCCTCTGGGTCCATGAGAGAGAAGAATAAGAATAAGACGAGGAGGAGAAGGAGGCTGGATTTATACTCTGCCCTTCACTACCTGAAGGAGTTTCCAAGTGGCTTACAAACTCCTTTCCCTTCCCCTCCCCAACACAGACAGCCTGTGAGGCAGGTTGGGCTGAGAGAAATCTTTCGAGAACTGTTTGTGAGAGAAAAACCTCTGAAAGAACTTGACCTAAGGCCACACCAGCAGCTGCATGTGGGGGATCAAGCCCGGCTCTCCCAGATTAGAGCCCGCACTCCTAAACCACTACACCAAACTGACTGAAGGAGTCCAGGCTACCTTGGCAATTGTAAATAACACAGTAGGGATACAAAAATAAAACTAATAAATATGCAAGGGGAGGGAAGGATTTACTGTATGCTGAAAAGGTGGAGCGCATTTAAAATTTAGGAGATAAATTATTTTATTTACAGCCATGCCGAAGTAAAAAAAAAAAAGATACACAAATTTCCTCCTCCTTCCTCTGAAGAATAATTCCTGTCACTGCAGACTGGTCAGTGCCAAAAGCCTTGCAAAGCAGGGGGGTGGGGCAGAGTTATTTCTTTATTTTTGTGCATCCGGAGATTGATGTGCCCTGACGGCATTGCATTGTCAGGCTCGTAAATTAGGCGTGCAGGAAAAGAGATCATTTCACACCCATCTTCCTTCACTACCTGCCAGCACTCTTGTCAAACTTCTCCTGAACTACAGCTTCAATCATACTTCTTTGCCCCCCCCCCTCCCCTGCCGGTTGCTTTCCATGGAAAAGCTCTCAAATAAATCCTCCTGTTTCTCCCTTTCTAACACGAGCATGTTGCACACTATATGTAAAGGGTATTGATTGCTAATGTGCGGCTGACTGGCATACACGCCTCTGCGGAACCGTTTGGGGATGGTGGGGAAAAGATTTTTTTTATAAAAAAAGCAAAGAAATACAACCCAGTTGGGTTGAGCCAACCCGAACGAGTAACTGTACGGTCTCTCCCTGCCTTTCTCCTGCACCATCCTGTGTTCCCTCCCGGGGTGCTAAATGTCAATATCACATTTATAGCCAAGGAAAAGAAAAAATAAACAGCAAAATGAGGCCCATGAAGATGTGAGCTCCGGATCTGCTATCAAAAATGATTGGTGCCGGAGTCTGCCCTTCGCCGGCTTGGTTCCGTTATCCGGCGGCTCCTCTCGAGTAGTCAAGCATAATTAAATTGCTGAGATATACTGCTGGCTGCTTCAAAAAAAAAATAAGTAAGCTGGACAAATAAAAAAAAGCTAGAAAGGGAGAGAAGGGGGGAGGATGAAGACCCCTCTCTGCCGAAACAAGGGTATAAACAACCAGCCATTTTTATTGGAGCGGCTGTCAGCTCCTCCATCTGGAGTAAAAAGTCTCTTTAAAAAAATGTCAAGCAGAAGTCACCATAAGAAATAATCTGGTAAAGAAATTCAACACAAAGCTATGTAGAAAGCATTCTGCCCTTCAATCCCATGACAAACCCCCCCCCCCCCTTCCCAAAGGAGGACAGAAGTACTTTTTGTCACGGGCTGGAGTGCCAGTCAAAGGAAGTCCAGAAAAGCCAAGGTCAGGAGCTAAGAAGACATCGAAAGCCAAGCTGAGGTCAGGAGCCAGAAACACAGAGTCAAGTCCAAAACCACTAACCAGAAGAGTAGACCAAAGCAGAGCCAGGGTCAGGAGCTAGGAACACAGAGCCAAGTCCAAAAGCAGGAGTCTGAAGGTCTAGGTGCAAGAGCCAAGATGGATGCAAGCAGTATGAAGCTGACTTGTTGCTCTCACAAATAATACTGCCCAGAGTGTGGCGTTAAATGCTGTTGCCAATTAGCCAGCTGCACAATCACGCAGGCTCCTGTTAAAAATCTGGGCTAGCTGAGCACCTCCCTTGTAGCCTGGCTTCTCTTCGCTTGGTTGCTAAGTTTTGCTGGAGTCACTCCCTTAAATGAGTCACATGTGGGGGTGAGTCAGGAGGACTTTCAGCTCGCAGTTCATCCTTCTTATCTGAGCCAGGTGTGAATACTGCTGTTACAGGTACTTGCCAGCTATCCTCCTCTGCTGCTTCAGAGGGGCCAGCTGTGGTTTCTGCAGGCTCAGTCAGCTCATCCTCACCCATGCTCATGACACTTTTCTCCCTTTCTCACAATACAAGAACTCTGGGCACTCAATGAAATTGTTGAGTGGTCGGGTTAGAACGGATAAAAAGAAGTAATTCTTCACCCAAGGAGTGATTAACAGATGGAATTCACTACAATGACACACATCCAAAAATGCATGCACTCAAGAGTTTTGTATATACATATATAAATGAGACCAGGTGTTGCTTTCTTAAATGCTATGTATTTGCTACAACTAGTGAAATGAACCTGTGGTAGCTGTGCAAATTCTCCAGATTAATCTGGTATCAAATGTCCCATTCGTTAGGATGTGTATCACTTCCATCAAGTGTAATAGTCAAGTCAAACTCTTTGTGACACGTACATGCAACGTAAATCTCGAACACTCTTGTTATTTAAGGGAATTTGCGGGTTAAATCTTTTCTTGCACATCATGAGAAGAGGAGTATTTGCTTCCTTCGGATCCAGAAAAAATGGGAACACTTGTGTTTACCTTGCATTTTCCAGAATATCAGTTTGGCATTTGGATGAAGTAGGGAGTGTTTGCCATGGATGCAAAGCAAGGTGAGCCCATCAAACCAATCCATCAGCACGTCACCCAGAAACTCAAAGGGATGCCTTGTTAAGGGCTGCTGTGGCTGGAAGGGTTCATTTCTTCTACTTAAGCTATCAAGCATTGCAACTGTCTACCTAGCTGCCGATCATGGTTTTTCTTCCCTTTTCCCTCTCACCTAAGCTTTTTAAGGAGAATATCTCGGGACTGACAGTTAAGCACCGAAGGCATAATCTGGTAATCAGATTCCACACTGGTGCACTGAGAAAATGCAGCCCCCTTGGCAGGTAAAACGAGCAACAAGAGGCAGACGTTCGCTATTAAGTGCAAATGGCAAGGAACACCTTAGGAAGTTAGTCTGAGAGACAAGAGTCTGGCAGAGAAGAGAAAAAGATGGCCTTCGTTTTGTTCACATACCCCTCACTCCTCATGCGAGCCTGAAAGGGCAATTCCCTGTTCCAAGCAACTGACACTCTCAAGGAACTTGTGGCTAACTTCTGAATACCCAGGGGCCTCAGTAAAAGATGACACTGCTCTAGGAGCCAGAAGTGCACTTTGCTTTGCATCACCACACCTTTCAGGTGCAGGCAAGCTCTTTCTTAGAGTCGGCATTACTGTACTGGAAGTGGTTTTGCTCCTATCTAAGGAAGGCAAATTTCAGAAGATGGTTTTGGGGAGACTTCTGGGAACGACCTGACAGCTTCCCTCAATGATCACTTCCGCCTCACATGGATGGCATGATGCGCACCAACACCTTTTCTGGTGCCTGCCAAGTGTTTCTAGAAAGTGGGCTGGTCCAGATGGGCCTTTTGCCCAGTAAGTCTTCTGATTGGCTGGAGATTTGATTGTCTGTGAATTTTTTTTAATGTTGCTTTGGCAGCAGCTGCCACCACAGCACAAGGATTTTCACTGTGGGAATGAAGGTAAGATTTGGCAGCCATTTTGTGGCTGGTATTGCTTCCTGTGGTAGCCATTTTGCAGAAGCTATTTTGTGGCTGTGCCCACCACACTATGTCAAGCTCAAAAAGGTCATCAACCCCAATCTATATTAAACCAATGTTAAACTATCAGGAAAGCAGTGCCCCCAATCTGTAACTCTAAGAAGCAACCCAGAAAGATACTCAGGTTAATGTTACCAAAAGCCACTGAGAGGTCTGAGGAAATCAATAGGACTGCATTCCCTGTTCTTTTCCAAGTCAGGGTGACCAAAGCCATTTCTGTCCCAAAATCAAGCTTAGAGACAGACTTAAGGGATTCACATCAGTTGGCTATCCCTTGAGCATTCTGCAGAATGAACTGGTAGGTTGCTGGGTTTTACCAGTGCAGTGAATGCTTCCTAAATAAAGCAAAACCTTTTTCAGAGATTCCAAATGATTGCAGATAAACAGATTAGCAGGTATAGCACCTTAGGGAACAGAAAGATTTGGGGGGGAAGAAGAAGAAGATGAAACAGGAGGAGGATTTATAATCTGCCCTTCACTCGGAGTCTCAGAGCTGTTTACAATCACCTTCCCTTCCTCTCCCCACAACAAACACCCTGTGAAGTAAGTGGGGCTGAGGGAGCTCTGAGAGACTGCTCTTGAGAGAACAGCTCTGATAGAACTGTGACTGACCCAAGGTCACCCAGCTGGCTGCATGTAGGGGAGTGGGGAATCAAACCCGGCTCTCCAGATTAGAGTCCATTGCTCTTAGCCACTACACTAAACTACACTAAACTGGCTCTCAAGAGTCAAAGCTCCCTTTGTGAGATTAGTATGTATGATTTTTTAAAAAATGCTTTGAAAAGACCTGTAACGGGAATTAAATATTCACTTTACCCTCTGTTAAATAAATTTCACTTTTTTAGGTGACTTTATCTAAAATTCATACTTCTTGGATTATTTATTGCTCTAACATGCTGATATATTGATACCATCACGGTTGGGGAAGAGGGAATATTGACTTTAAAAGCACTTCACCTGCATACTTAATTTACTGAACTCAGTTTGGTTGTTGGTTCTTCTTCCCCTCCTGACTTTATGGGCAGAAATAAGCCTTTAGAGTTAAGACTGACTCTCAGGCCTGGGTGAGATTTCACAGCAAAGGATTTGACAGATTTTTGTTTTCCTTCTAAAAAAGACAAGAAAAAAGAAAGAAAAGAAAACCAGACTTGTACATTAAAGGGAGGTTTCCATTCCAAAGGAGACCAGCATCGAACTTTGCTGTGGATTTGATTGAAAGCTTGGTCCGGAGACTGGAGTGCAAAGAAGAGGAAGCTGGAGGGAACCAGGAGCTGACTGAAGAGCTTTTCTCCTACGAGATAAAAAGACTTTTTGCAGTGACCCGCTCATACGTTTACATGGCTGACGTTAGAGACTCCCCACCAAATAAATGAAGAAATGAAAGCCTGGCAGGTCTTGTGATTTGGAAAGGGGTGGAGGGCTTCCCTATGTAACACCAACATCATAGCCAGTTCCAAAGGGATAGTCCTATTAGGGATGCCTGAAGGTTCAGCCTGCCAGTCGCAAGCAGGGAGCTAATTTTCTCAAGCAGTCTGGTTGCTCATGAGCAGCTCAAGCCTGTTTGGTGGGCTACTTTCTGTGCACTCAAAGAATCCAGTCAGTGTCATTTGCAGATTTTCATAAATACATGTTCTCAGAGCCCACTGCCTCAAATGTATGGAGCACATCTTCAACTGGCAGCTCAGATACAGATCCATGACACATGTGTGTGTGTGTGTGTGTGTGGGGGGGAATAATAGGGTCAAAAGGCCAGTAATGCAACTCAGTCAAGCTGTGATATTTTTTTGTTGAACTCAAATGTATTCAAGACAAGTTCAGTGACCATTCACAACAGTATTAACTGGTTAATTGCGCTCCCACACTTTCATTGTTGCTGCCATGAATGACCACTTTGGTTTTTTTTTATACTTTTGAATTTTTACAAAGAAATGCTACAGACTATAACCCTGCCTACTTCACATTATACACACTGATTCCAACACATGTGTAGGGGGAGCAGGAATGAGCATGCTGTCCCCATCAACCAGCTACACACAATTGCTAGGCTGTGAGCACAGGGTGTACATGGGGAGGCTCCATGCCCAAGAATGGGAATGTTTGAAAAGCAACATTCCTGACCATGGAGATAGAGCATGTGTGAGTACACTCTGGATGTGCATAGAAGCCATGCTTGCAGCCTAAACTCAGGCATATCCTTCAAAAATAGCTATTCAAGGCTTTCTTCTGGTTTGCTTGGTTCTTAGCTTGCAACCGAGCAATCATGTGTGGGGCAAAGCTAGCCTGATCATTCTTGGTCTCCCTCTGTGTGCACTGAAACCAATGTGCATAGTGTCAAGTGAACAGGCTTTCTATCTCTTGCATTTTATGATCTTCTGATAGGGTTGTCAGCTCTGGAATGGGAAATTCCTGGAGATTTGGGAGGTGGAGCCTGGGGAGGGCAGGGACCTCAGTAGGGTATAATGCCATAGAGTCCACCCTCAAAAGCAGGCATTTTATCCAGGGCAACTGATCTCTGTCACCTGGAGATCAGTTGTAATCCCAAGAGATCTCCAGCCACCACCTGGAAGTTGGTAACCCTGCCTTCCAACCACACAGATTACATCCCCCCCTCTGTAATTGTGTGTGAGGCTCCATTTCACACAAAACAAAACAAAACAAAAACAAACAAACCCTGAAGCCACAATATAGGCATACTGCTACAGGATGGAAAGCAGGACAAGCAAAAGGAGGGCCATGGAGTGCTGGATGAGAATAAAGTCAGATCGAGGAAGAGGCAAGGAGGAGACCTGGGGGAAGAGAAGGAAGAGGAAGGACAGAAGGAAGCAAAAGAACAAGGTGTCCAAAAGAAGATGAAAACCCGGCGCAGAGCAATAAACCTGAGAAAAGACTGCCAATGGTGCTACAAATCAAGAGTGGTTTGGGGTCAGATGCATTGATTATTCATTGTGGTGGTTAATCATCGATTGCATTCTCTCTTAAAGTCATTGTTATAAAGAAATATTACTAAACAGACTGAGAGGTATAGCCGTGTTAGTCCCTCTGTACCAGCAGAAGACAGCAAGAGTCTAGTAGCACCTTAAAAGACTAACAACATATGTGGCCAGGTAGAAGCTTTCGGGAGTCACTGCTCTGAAGAAGTGAGCAGTGACTCATAAAAACTCCTACCCCGCCATGTATTTCGTTAGTCTTTAAGGTGCTACTGGACTCTCACTCTTTTCTACTAAACAGACTGGTCCTGCCAGCAGGCCTCTCCTCAACTATAATTTAGGACGGGATTCAAAACGGTCTCCGGACCAAGCCCGAAGCCCCCAGAAGAAGGGTGGGTCGGGCTGGGGAGCCCAGGAAATGGATGGATTTGGGCAGGCAGAAGACAAGCATGCAACTAAGCCAGGGACTAAAAAATGAAACAATGAATCAGCACCCTGGACAGAGCACAGTGGACAAAAGCATGCAAGCAATAAAGCTTACTAGCAAGTTTAACCTTCAGGGGCCTTCCCCAGCCCCCCGCCCCACCCCAGCCTACCAGGGTCCTTGGAGGTGATCAGCTGTCAGTTAATGCTGATCTGCACACTCTGGTGACAACCACCCCAAACTTTAACAAAACTTTATTGTAGCATAAGCTTTTAAGAAACACAGCTCACTTTGTCAGATGCATCTGACAAAGAGAGCTGTGCTTCTCGAAACCTTATGCTACAATAAAATTGTTAGTCTGAAAGGTGCTACTGGGCTTTTTTTTTTTTTTACTGTTTTGCAGCAACGGACTAACATGGCTAACTCCTCTGGATCTATCACCCCCATGTACTTGGTGCAGTCCCAGGGACCGCTGCAGCATATGTATGTATTACATTTATATCCTACGCTTCCTCTAGGAACCTCAGCTTATAGTGTATCAGTTAGAATGTCAAACTAGGATCTGGGAGACCCAAGTTCGAATCTCCACTATGGGACAGAAGCTCAGTGGCTGACCTTGGGCTGGTCATACGCTCTCCCACCTCACCGGCTTGTTGTAAGGACAAAATAGAGGAGAGAAAAATGATGTAAAATGCCTTGGGTCCCCCTACTGTGGACAGAAGTGGAGTATAAAGGAGGCAAATATATTTTTTTATTACTTCTCCCCTCCTCCATTTTATCCTCACTTCATCTATATATCTAATAGCCAAGTTGCCCCCTTTGTGCGGATATCTAAATCTGGTGGGGGGGACACTTGGGGGGAGGGAGATTTTTCTGCACACGTGGAAAACTCCCCACATGTGCAGAAAAATCCTAAAAGTTAAAAAAAATTTTTTTGGGGGGATATTTAAATGGGGGGGCCTCACTGCCACCACTGTCAGGAAGGAGGGGGGAGAAGGCTCTGCGGGCAGCAGGCCTCGCCACTGTCGAGGAGGGGGAGGGGGAGAGAGGCTCACCTCCGGGTGCTTCCTCCTCGACATGGAGCTCCTTCTCCCCCCCTCCGCGAGTATCGAGTATCACGGGTCCTCCGGCTTGTTGTCTCCTATTCAAGTACATTTCCTGCACTGTTTGACCTGTCGTGTTTTACTTCCTGCTTTGTTTCAAGTCTCTCTAATCCTAGTCTGACCACATTGCCTAATAGATGTCACATCCTATGGGTTGTATGGATTTATGTAGCATAATCCACCTTGAGACTCAGTGAGAACAGTGGAGTATAAATAAAGGAAATAAATAAAATAAAGTGACCCTGTGAGGCAGGCTAGACTGAGAGAAAGAAACCGGTCCAAGGCCACTCAGTGAGCTTCCTGACCGAGCAAGGTCTGCAAGCCACCAGTTCTTGACTGACACAACAATTTGTGAAAGATGAGAGTTTCTGGAAAGGAGCTACTCATGTTCAAGGATAGGGGTCCCCAGCATGGTGCCTGTGGTTGCCATGGCGCTCACCAAATATTTTTTAGAAGGTGGGTGGGGCCAGGTGGGGCTTCTGCCCAGCAAGTCTTCTGACTGGCCATTGGAGATTTGATTGGCTGTGCAGATTTTTTTTTTAAATTGCTGCCAGCACAGCACCTGCCACCACAGCAGATGGATCTTCACTATTTAAATGAAGCTAAGCTGTGGCAGCCATGTTGTGATTGGCCCCGCCTCCTTCAGCAGACATTATATGGCAGCCCTTTAGAGGTTGTGCCCATCACAGTCATAATTCACAGGTTCAAAAAGATTGGGGACCTTCAAGGATGTTGGAAGAAACATTTCTGGAAGTTACTGGAGTTCTTTCTCTCATTATCTGCGGAGAGAAGATTCTCAAAGTGTCTGTTCTTGAAATGGCCCTGGGGGAAGTACTTCTTCACCCTCTTTTTGACCTTCATGTTGTGTACCCCGAAGCACTGTGCCATGACACACACTTCTTAGTGTAGCTTAAGAAATAAAATCTGGAAAACATTAAACTTTCCTGTATCCTCCAAGCACCAAGCCGTGCATTCAAGAGGCTCTCCGGCACACCCCTGAATGATTCAGTGCCCCAGATTCAGATTCCACAGAGGGAGGGAATTAAGTCTGCTTTGGTGTGATTGTATCTATCACTCAGAATGCAGATTCACAGTCCTCAGTGGAAGTACGTTAGAACTAAACCTTTAGGAATGGGAAAAGCTAGTATGATTCCAACTGTAATTCAGAGAAAAACCACATGTGCTTCATCTATCAGATGTCTGGGAAACACTGGTCTATACGCACATGAAGTATGAAAAATTTATTCCTCTTTAACAGAGAAGGTGGAAAGAGTCCTGCCAAGCTTAGCCAAACTGGCTTTTTTTTTAATGCAGTTTCTGACTTTACTATCAATCCCATGGGCAGAAAACAGAGCTACCAATTAAATTTATCACCTCCTATTTCCCTCATATTAGATTACGTCCTTCACTGTCTATTCAGGGAAAGAAGGGGAGGAGGGAATAACAAAATGTCTATAAAATCTGATTGATATCTTAGTGGTTCCATTACATAGAAGATTTAAAAAGGGGGGGGGGGGACCAGAAGGGGGTGAATGGCACAGAAGCAGGTAAAGTTGGAACGAGCGCATAGCCGAGCATAATAACAATTTTGGGCAAAATGGCAAATAGCACAGCTGAGAAGGAAATAGCATTGTGAGCTTACAAATCTTTAAATGGAGTGCAGATGGGAGGGAACAGGGTAATCTTCTGGAAAAGCCTCTAATTGTCTGCCCACACTAATAATTTCAGAGAACGCTCCCCTCTTCCCCCTCCTGCGTATAATTACACCATTCCATCTGTCTATCAGCAGGTTTTTTACAGCGCCTTACGGCGGCTGCATGCTCATCCTCACAGCGAGACGAGGATTTTTCCCCAAAGATTTAAGAATCTTTCTGACACATATCCTGAAGAAAAGGCACTCAGGAGAGGTAAATCCGACTCCCAGGCCTGCTAAGACTCTATTAAAAAAAAGTCGTATAATCTCTATGAGCTCCATTACTGTGTCAAAACAAAAGACAGGCATAAAGGGGAGGGGCTATTTTCTTTCTCCAATTCGTCCCAATCAATGCTTCTCCTGTTCTGGGCTTGGGCCCTTCGCTGAGTCTCTTATGGTGATGAACTGGCTGAGGAAAGGACGGCTAGGCAAAGGCTTGCCTGCAGAAATGACGGCGATGCAACCAGCACCCACATTGCCAAGACTGATCCAGTAACTGGTGCACCACTGTTGTGCCCCCCCTCCCCCCGGAGGCACACTTCATTGCTCAGTAGAAAAGAGCAAGAGCCCAGTAGCACCTTCAAGGCTAACCAAATTTGTGCCAGGGTATGAGCTTTCGTGAGTCACTGCTCACTTCTTCAGACATCTTCATTTATCTTCAGATACCCAGAAGTGATGTCATCACGTCAGCAATGACACCCTGGTTTGGGGGCAAAATCTATGGTTTTGAAGCAAAAAAAAACCCCATAGAGTTTTTGCCTCAAAACCAGAGCATCATGTGTGAAGTCACCAATGTGATGGTGTCACTTCTGGGTGATGTCATCCTATTGGGGATGTTGCCCGTGACGTCCCACCCACCCCCGGAACACCCCCCCTCCAAATCCCTCCATTGCAATGGCAAGGGGACCTGGCAAACCTAACCCATCTTGATTTATGGCTCAGGTCACTGCCTGTCCTCCTGCTCTTGCAACATCCAATGCTGCAGCCACAGCTAACACAGAAAACTGTCTTCTACTCCATGCAGACCATCAGCCTATTGTGGTCAGTCTCTACTCTGTGTGGCAGTGGCTCTCCATTTTCTTCAGCTGAGGTCTTTCACATCATGCACTACCTGTTGCCTGGAGATCAGCTACAATACCAAGAGAGCTCCAACAACCACCTGAAGGTTGGCAACCCTGCCCTTGGCCTCCACCTTGGAAAGAGAGATGTTTTTGCCAATGGAAGGCCTGGGTTGCTGCAGGTAAGAGCACAAGGCCTAGACTTGGGGTATCACATGAAGACGCCTTATACTGAATCAGACCAGTGGTCCATCAGTGTCAGTACTGTCCACTCAGACTAGCAGTGGCTCTCCAAGATCTCAGGCAGAGGCCTTTCACATCACCTACGGGCATATTTTTAAACTGGAGATGCCAGGGATTGAACCTGGGACCTTCTGTGTGCCAAGCAGATGCTCTACCACTGAGCCATGGCCCCTCCCATGAGCAGAGGGTAGGGCGGAGCTCCTGCTGTTGCAGAAAGGATGGTTTGTATACGTGCACATGAACACTTGAAGGGGCCTTGCAGTGAATCAGACCGTTGGCCTATCGAGGTCAGTATTGTCTACTCAGACTGGCTGCTGCTCTCTAGGGTCTCTGGTCTTTCCCATCACCTGCTGCCAGATCCTTTCACTGAAGGTGTAAACCTGGGACTTTCTGCATACAAGGCAGATGTTCCACCAAGGAGACAGGATCCCTTCTGGGACCTTCTGCATAGGAGGCAGAGGCTCTACCATTGGGAAAGGGTCCCTTCCTTCCATGTGATTGACAACATGGAGACTGCAGAAGACCCAGCTACTATGTCCACGTGATACTCCCCTGAGCAATATTTCCAGTTTGGGAGCAGCCGTTTAGTTGTGGCAGCCTGTTCCCCCTCCTCCATTTTGAGAACTGAAATTGCAGGCATCAGTTCTGTCTCGCCTTGACAACTGTTGCTTTCTTCACACAAACTTTGTCACAAAGAAGTCTCTCCCAGTATGAACCCATGTGGTAGTTCCTGTCTTACGCTGTGGGCCTTTTGCCTGGCTTCTTTCACAAACCTGTTAAACCCACCACTGCCAGTTTCAAGTCCCCCCCCCCCCCATGCAACAGCTTTCCTGAGTGTGTCCAAGAGGCCCTCTGCAGTGTAAGTCAGAAATGTTTAAAAGGGCATCTGGTTAGCTGTGCTGAATGTTCCCTGTTAGTGGCTGGTGTTCTGTCTATGCCAGGGCCAAACTGGAGTCCCTGTTTACAGAAATGACCAATGCACACATTCATATCTACAGCAAGCGAGATGCCCACTTGAAATCTGCAGCATGGCCCAGTTTACCATTAATGGTTTAGAACTTTAAAATCAGAGTGGCTAAAAGGAAGTACCCCTAATAGCCGAGACTAGCCTAATCTTGCCAGAGCTCAGAAGCTAAGCAAGGGTGGTACTTGGATGAGAGCCCACCAAAGAGAGCAGGGGCTTCTGTGTAGAGGAAGGCAATGGCAAACCACCTCAGCTCATCTCTTGCCTTGAAAACTCCATGAGGTGGAACTCCATGGGGTTGCCGTGAGTTGGTTGCAACTCAATGGCACACTTCTCCTAAAGAAGTAAGGACCTCATTCCTCTGGCAGCTACTGCCCCAAGATCTTTCTGCTCTTTGAATACTGTCTCCAGGGAAAGGGGGTATTTGAGATGCTCTTTCCCAGGAGAAGGAACAGAGGCTCCTGAAACACACAGCTTACACCCTCAGCTGCTTACAGCATGAAGGCTCTCACTTATCCTAATGGAAAACAGCATCCAGAGAAGACAGAAGCTATAGCTGTTGGTTTGCAAGACTGGCTAGGACGGACTGAGTTAGCGCACCCTTTAACATCTGCTATTCAGTGACGGCACTTAACTCAGTATTAACACATAATCGATAACCAAAAACCACATTGAATATTTAAGTGGCTGGAGGAAATTCAGTTCTAAGCTGCTCACTCTATGGGAGTAAGACTAATTAGCATACACTTTGTCCTTGCAACAGGCAAGGCATAGTGTCTGTCTTCACTTTTTGCTAGGGGCATCTCCACTGCGTACCTCAAAGCTTAATTCCTTTGGTCCTTGTGCCCTGATCTGGATAGCCCAGGCAAGCCCAATCTCGTCAGATATCCGAAGCTAAGCAAGGTCAACTGTGGTTAGTACTTGGATGGGTGACCTCCTTGGAATACCAGCAGTCGGGAGGCGGGGACAGGCTTCATTCAGCCACCTCTCTGAATATCCTCCAGGCCCTCAATAGGGGTCAGTCACCAGAGGTTGCCATGACTTCCAGGTGTACACACACGCACACACATGCATACAAAATATACAACCCCCCCCCCCCGTCTTAATACTAAATCATATCGATCTTCAAGTTCATTCTCCCAACCAGAGGAAGAGTACGTGTACAACCCAGGCTTTGCCCAAGGATGCAAGGCAAGCCAAAGACAAAAATATCATTCTGACTTTCCTGGGACAAGGATACGCATTGTTGGGTGAAAAATGCCAATAAAGATCAGCTGGTTTATTGGCTACAGAAGGCCCTGCCTGGAGCAGCCCTTGCCTCACGTACCAGTGAAACAGACCTGTGTGGTTTCATGCTATTGGATCCTACTCATTGATTGCTCTTCCTCGACAAGTAAAGCAAAGCAAGGTCAGGTTAATACGGCATATGGAGGCTTCGGAGGAATATAAAGAGGCCTCCAAGTCCATTTCGCCAACAGCTAATCCATAAGTCATAATTCCCCCTGAAATAGCCTCTGAGAGAGTCAATGCCTTCTCTGCAAAGAAGGAAAAGAGAAAGGGGAAGAATATCAGAAAATGAAATGAAACAAAAAAAAAAAAATGAGGAAGGTAGAGATGGTTATTTCAGCCCATTTCAATCATTCCTCCACATCAAGCCTCATTTTTCAATATCATGGTTCTTTTGACAATAAATGACTGGTGTGATTAAGATCCCCTCCCCAACTCTTTCAGGAGCAATTTCTCGACGAGGGGCATCAAAAGCAATCAGTCCATCGATCTGCATGAAATCCAAACATCAAAATGTCATCGGAAAAGACAGAGACCTCCATGGATTTTCTGGCCTATTAGAAGAGACGATGGCTTGAAAGAAAGTATATGTTTCTTCTCTTTTCTTTTCAAAAGAGAGGAAATAATTTACAAGGTCAATGGGCATTTTCTTAGAACACGTCTACACAAAACAAATGGACACATTTCACTCAATTTTGCAAATGTCTATGTGAAAGAAAAGTAAAGCACAACCGAAATTAAGGGGTGGATTTCACCCATCCCTAAATCTAGGATTAACTGGGGGGATTCACAAAAAAAATGCCAAATTTCCACTACTTAGCATGGCTGGAATAATGAAATTGAGCATCAGACAGAAACAATTAATAGTTCTTCGCACAATAAAACTCTGATCACTGCACTCTCTACATGAGTGGAAATCTATCTCATGATAGCAAATATATATTTTCAGTTCAGCTGTTTTCTTGCCTAGTGCCTGGTCCAGGAATGTGGGCATCTTGAGTCAAACACTGCCACAGAATACTCACAGCTGTTGGCTTCCTTCAAGGGCAGGCTTGTCAGCTCTAGGTTGGGAAACACCTGGAGACTTGGGGAGGTGGAGCCTGGGGAAGGCAAGATTTGGGGAGGGGAGGTACCTCAGTACAGTACAATGCCATAAAGCCCACCCTTCAAAGCAGCCATTTTCTCCAGGGGAACTGATCTCTATTGTCTGGAGATCAGCTGTAATAGTGGGAGATCTCCAGGCCCCATCTGGAAGTTGGCAACCCTACTTAGGGGGCACTGTGTGATGCATGAGATGAACCACTGGTCTGATCCAGCAGGGCTCTTCTTATATTCTTAACTACTTCACTGTGTGAACTGGCCCCACGTCTGGTGCTGACATGATTCATTTAGAAAAGGACAACACGTTAGTGGTTGCTCATCCTTCTCAGTGTGTCCCCAGTATGCTGAGATATGCAGCCCCATCCCCAAGTTACACTGAATACACATGTGCCCATTAATTCTCATGTTACATTCAATGTACGTACAGCTGGAACACGTAATCTAGGGTTGCCAGGTCTGGGTTGGAAAATACCTGGAGACTTTGGGGGTGGATACAGGAGAGGGCAGGCACTGGAGAGGGGAGGGGAGAAACTTCAGCAGGGCACAATGCCATGGAGTCCACCCCTTAAAGCAGCCATTTTTCTCCAGGGGAGCTGATCTCTATCAGCTGGAGATCAGTTGTAAGAGCGGGAGATCTCCAGACCTCATCAGGAGGCTGGCAACCCTAGTGTGATCTAAACCCCACATTTACCCAGGAGCTGCTTCCCAGTTCCATTGGTAAAATGAAAGTGTGTTCCCTCTTCCTTACAAACAGATGTATGCCCACATATGCCGGATTCAGTACGTACACTGTAACATGTGATTTCCATGCTAAAACTCAGCTTCTCTTCACCATGTGGAGTCATCCCATGTTCTGAAGTTGAAAAGGGGTTCATCAAAAAGTGACACAATTTCCTGGCTTGAACAATCAGCCTTTAGTAGACATAAGAACATAAGAGAAGCCAATGTTGGATCAGGCCAGTGGTCCATCCAGTCCAACACTCTGTCACAAAGTGGCCAAAAACACCAGGTGCCCTCAGGAGGTCCACCAGTGGGGCCAGGACACTAGAAGCCCTCCCACTGTTACCCCCCCTCAAGCAGCAAGAATACAGAGCAGCACTTGCCCCAGACTGAGAGTTCCTATCTATACCTTGTGGCTAATAGCCACTGATGGACCTCTGCTCCATATGTTTATCTAATTCCCGCTTGAAGCCGTCCATGCTTGTAGCCACCACCACCTCCTGTGGCAGTGAATTCCACATGTTAATCACTCTTTAGGTGAAGAAGTACTTCCTTTTATCTGTTCTGAGACAACAGCATTCCTCTAAAGTTACTGGAACAATGCCTTCTGTCAGCAGCATGTCTACTAAACAACTAGGGAGATCAGACAACCAACACAGCTCTTCCTAAATGGACCCAGACAGTCCCCTCCCAGGGGCCTGGATGACAGTGCTACAGAGCTCAGTCCTGTCTTTTGTTTTCTGTCACTCTCTTACTCTCTCAAAGCTGGATGTAGCAGCTGGGGCATCATCCGGTAGTTGCAAAGCTTCAGGGAATGTACCCTGCTGAGCGCGGACATTGCAAAAGTTCCCTGTCATCGTTCTACAGAAGTTAATAAAGAGACAAGGCTCCCCTGACATTCCACCAAGGACTGTGCTCACTACCACTGAGACAGGTTGCCCGGGCTCTTGCTAAGAATGAGACATTTTTAGGCCAGGACCCAGGTCTATCTACTTGTGCTGGTGTGAAGACTTTCAAAGGCTGTGTGTGTCTCAGTGAGAGAGAGAGCGAGCAAGCGAGCGAGTGAGTGAGTGGCATCAACCAAATCTCAGGATCCTATGGGTTGATTTGGGGGTGAATGGGGGATCCAGACACTTCCAGAAAATGTTTCTAAGAGATGGTCCACCAGAGCAAAATGCCCGTCACTGGTAGCATTGCCAACTCTGGGTTGGGAAACTCCTGGAGATTTGGGGGGTGGGCCTTGGGGAAGGCAGGATTTGGGGAGGGTCCTCAGTGGGGTATATTGCCATAAAGTCCACCCTCCATAGCAGCCAATGTCCTCCAGGGGAACTGATCTGTGCAGCTTGGAGATTGTAATTCTGGGAGATTTCTAGGCTCCACCTGGTGGTTGACAACCTGAATCACTACTTGGAATCATGGGCAGCTGGGGAAGCGAAGGGGAGACATATACTTTCCTTCCTTCCTTCCTTCCTTCCTTCCTTCCTTCCTTCCTTCCTTCCTTCCTTCCTTCCTTCCTCCCTCCCTCCCTCCCTCCCTCCCATCCATCTATTTGCTTATCTCTATCTCTCTCTTTCCACCTCTTTTATTCTTTCTTTCCATTTCTCTCTCAGACAAATCAATATCATCAGCAAACAAACAAACAAATAAAAAAAATCAGTATCTGTTTTTACCCCTTTTGTTTTTATTTTTGGCAGTTTCATTTAATGTTAATAAAAAGCAACTTTGCATTATCTCTCTCTCTCTCTCTCTCTCACTCAAATAAATGTGTGTAATATTTGTTCCTGTCTTGCAGCTGTCAAACATCTGACGTTTATTCTATGTGGCTCTTACACTGAGCAAGTTTGGCCACCCCTGCTGCACACGAAGTCCCCCCCCCCATTTCAGCAAGCTGCTGCATTCAACTGGGCCTCAAGGGCAACAAAATAAGACATTCGAACACACTAAGGACACATTGCCTGTGTTTGTGGGCAATGTGGTTCGTGGTGACCATCTGCTCCAGCAAAGGATCTTCAGAAGATGGGCCTGGCACCCAGTGCAAATTTCACTTCAGCCACAAACTTTGCTAGGCAGCTTCAAGCAAGCCTTTCTTCTCTCCACCACCCTGAAACACAGGGCTGTGAACACCAGACAACTTTACAAGGTCTACTGAGATAGTTATGGTACCATCATCGTGGCTGTCTCAGGGAAATAAACCACAGCTATGAAAATATGCTAAAGGGATACACAGAGCTTTCCGCGTTCTTCAAATACGCTATATAAATGCTAAGTATTATTACTCCATTGTGCCTGGATCTGGCTCCAGCTGAGACCCCTCCCTTCTGCTTACGACTTTTATTCCTGAGACCATCAGAAGAAGAGAAGGGAGCAGCCAGACATCCCATCATCATGCCTAGAGTTGCCAATTCCAGACTGCCAAATCCCTAGATATTTGGAGGTGGTGCCTGGGGAGAGTGGAGTTTGGGGATGGGAGGGAGCTCAGTGGAAACATAATGCCATACAGTCTATTTCCGGAAGCTTCCATTTCCTCCAGGGGAGCTGATTTCTGTAGTCTGGTGGTTGTCATTTGAGGATAACACCAGGCCCCTCCTGGAGGTTGGCAACTCTAAACTGTCTCAGAGATCCAGTCATGCCTGAGGACCCCTTTCCTCCATCTGCAAGTAACATCAAGAGGGGGGGCAGAGGGATGATAGGGAGCAACCAGTTGAAAACACCACCACCACTATGAAGGGAACTTTTCAGCTCTCCTTTGCATTGCCTGCTGAATCCCATGAAGAAGAAGAAGAAGAAGAAAAAGAAGAAGAAGAAGAAGAAGAGATTGGATTTATACCCCGCCCTTCACTCCCCAAGGGAGTCTCAGAGCGGCTTACAAACTCCTTTTCCCTTCCTCTCCCCACAACAGACACCCTGTGAGGTAGGTGGGGCTGAGAGAGCTCTTTCCCATGCTGTCCTTGAGGGAACAGCTGGTCCAGAGCCATGGCTTGCCCAAGGTCATCCAGCCAGGGGCAAGTGGAGGAGTGGGGAATCAAACCCGGTTCTCCCAGATTAGAGTCCGCGCACTTAACCACTACACCAGACTGTACACCACTACACCGCGCATTAACCACTACACCAAACTGGTTCTGAAGAGCCCTGCTGGATCAGAACAGTGGTCCATCTAGTCCAGTGTCCTGTCTCACACTGCAGCCAGCCAGTTCCTCTGGAGAGCCAGAAACAGGGCATAGAGGCTGAGGCCTTCCCCTGATGCTGCCTCATGGCACCATTCTTCAGAGGATGACTGCCTCCGAATGTGGATGTTCCCTTTAGTCACTTCCATGAATCTATCTAATTTCTTTTCAAAACTGTCTCTGCCTGTGGCCATCACCATATCCTCTGGAAGCAAACTCTACATTCTGTGGAAAGACGTATTTCCTTTTGTCTGTCCTAAATCAACTACCCATCAATTTCATTGGATGATCTCGAGTTCTTGTATTTTAGGAGAGGGCGAAAAAGTTTTCTGTGTCAACGCTCTTCACCTCATGCATACTTTTAGAAACCTCTATCACGTCCCCCTTTAGTTGTCTCTTTTCTAAACTGGAAAGTCCCAGTCTCTTCAGCCTTTCCTCATAGGGAAGGTGCTCCCAACCCCCCTAACTATCTTGGTTGCCCCCTTCTGTACTCCCCCCCCCCCCCCGGTCCTTTCTGAGATTTGGTAACCAGAACTGTACATCGTATCCCAATGAGGCTGCATCACAGATCTATACAGGGGCGTTTTAATGTCAGCTGTCTTATGTTCAATCCCCTTCCTAATAATACCTAACATAGAGCTCGCCTTTTGCACTGCTGCAGCACACTGGTCTGACACCATTATGATTCCAAGATCTTTTCCCCTCTCAGTCTCAGCCATTTCAGACCGAATTAGCCTATACTTGGAAGCTGGGATTTTTTTTTTTTGTCCCAAAGTACATCACCTTACAGTACGCAAACGTACACCATGGAACCAGAGGCAGCGTGGTTCTTGCAAATGGCTCTGCAACCCTTGCAAAACAGGAGGCACTGGGGTGCAGCTTTGTGTCAAAATACCAGTAAAAAAGACATTCAGGACTCCCTGCCCCCTTGCTTACGACCAGCTTCCTGGTATGCGACCATCTGTGTCCCTCTCCTTCACTTTACTTTAACAAACATCAGCGTTTCTTAGCCTGTGCGGGTCTCTTTAGTACCCCCTATCAGTGAGAATCCCAGGGGGGGAAGCGCAAAAGAGAACAATGGGAGCAGTGTTCTGAAGTCTTTGTTTAGAACTTTACTCAGAGATAACAGGCTTGCGCTAATGATGCTAACTGCAAATCCTCAAGAGGAGCTTCTTTTCTTGCTGAGCTGAGCAGGGGAAGGAGAAGAACCGACTTTATGTGCTTACGGCAAGGAAATCCTTTCCCAGCCACCTATTTATCCTTCCCAGAATCCATCCCAGTATTTTGTCAGCACCCTCCCTTTAAGGAAGAGAGCCAGTGTCATGTAGCGGTTACAGCATCTCAGAACAAGCTGGGAGACCAGGGTTGAAATCTCCACTCTGCCATGAAAGTTTGCTGGGCATCTTTGGGCCAGTCACACACTCTCAGCCTAAGTTTCTTCACAGGGTTGTTGTGTGAGGTTGGTGGGGCTGCGAGAGCTCTCTTGAGAACTGCCCTTGAGAAAACAGCTCTGAAAGAATTTATGACTGACCCAAGGTCACACCAGCAGCTGTATTTGGAGGAGTGGGGGATCAAACCTGACTCCCAGGTTAGAGTCGGTGCTCCTAACCACTGCACCAAACTGGCTCCACACCAACTTTACCACTGATGAACGTAAGAGGCAGGCTCCTTCCTCAGCACTCAAAAATCTATGGTATCAGAAGAAGTGAGCAGTGACTCACGAAAGCTCCTCCCCTGCCACATAGTTTTTAAGGTGCTGCTGGACTCTTGCTCTTTGCTATAGTAAGGACTGTGGAAAAACTGTGAGGGGGGGGGGCTGCAACGAGGAAGGAAATTAGGCAAGTACAGACAGAATACCTGGTAGCATGGGACCTACCCTGCTGTTTGCACTCTAGAACAGCATTTCCCAAAATGTGCACCGAGATTAAAATTGTTAATGGGCAGTGAGAGAAACCAGTTAATACAATTATAAGCTGCTATGGAGCCTCCAGCAAACAGAAGAGGTTGCCCCGTTCCGTCAGTGCAGAAGTAACTTCATTACTTGTTCATTCTTTCGGTCCTCATGCAGACGCGCAGTGGAATTGCCTACCCACTCTCTCTGCACGGGTCATCACGGTACACGGGAATCCTTCCAACCAAGAGGCATATCCAGAACAGTGACTTATACAGCAACCTGGCAGGTAGGCAATGCTTACCAGTGTACACTTCAAAAGCAAACTTTCCTAAGCACAAAGTGTGCCTCTGCTATCATAAGACTGGGAAACACTGTTATGAAAGGATGCAGTGGGGACTGAGTACATTAATATACTCTTGAGTTATTAAATAGCTTGATTAAGGGTTTTTTTGTCTCCTTTTAAAATGGTTAACAACATGTTTGGCCTTTTCTTCTCCTTTAAGAATTGTTAATAATATGTTTGGCCTTTTATTTATTCTTTTAAGTGCCACTTTGGCTCCCGGAGCTGGTGTTTTGCAATGGCCCTCAGCTTCGAGATGGACTTTGAGCCAAAATGCACAAACTTGTAAGTGTGCGTGTGTGTGTGTGTGTGTGAGAGAGAGAGAGAGAGAGAGAGAGAGAGAATTTTTCCTCACTAGTTGTTAGCACATTTTCTCTCTGACAGATTGCAATATGACATTACTTCTGAAAGGAAGCAAATGAACACGTGAAGTCAAGCACGGGGGAGAGTCAAAAAGGCAGAAAGAAATAACATCAAGATAATGATCCATTATCAGCCAAGATTATTTTTGCACATGTACAGTAGTTCTAAAATGAGACGGCCCGGCTGGAAATCTCATTTGCTTTAGGAAAAATAAATTATCAATTTATGAGTAATTAGTCTCTGATTAAATGTACTGCTATCCTTTCTCTTCTGCCTTCCAGGACTGAAAATAACATCAACATCTTTAAAAAAGGACATTTTGAAACTGCCACCAGAATTTCAAATGAAGAAATAATTGAAGTTAATAGTGTGTGTGTGTGCGGGGGAAGCTTATGTAGTGAGATGAAACACCCGAGGAACACTTTATTATAAAATATCCTCACACACACTTAGATTGTCAGTGGATTTCATTTAGAACAGTGGTACTCACTGGCAGTGTTCCCTCTAAGCTGAGTTAGTGCGAGCTAGCTCACAGTTTTTTAGCCTCCGGCTCACACATTTTTGTCTTGGCTCAGGAAGGATGGCTCCAGAGCAAACGGATTTATGCAGCAGCCAAATTGCTCGCTCACAACTTTAATGCCAGCAGATCACAAAGTGGAATTTTTGCTCACAAGATTCCGCAGCTTAGAGGGAGCATTGCTCACTGGTCCGCTTGCAGAAAGCTGAATTCACAATGGCCATGAACCAAACAAGCCCCATTTATTTCCATCCCTGGAATGAGGTTTGGCCTTCAGGGAGGCTTGGAAGTTACCTGTTCCTCTACTGGTTTTGGTCTCAAGATGGGAACCACCTGTCAGCCACAAGCCCCACCAGGCAAGGTCCTTGTCCACTTCCCTGAAATATGGGGCAGGTTCCACAGTGGGGACCAGTGCTCAGAAGAGCTACAGATGGCATGTCAAAGAGTCATGTGTGGTTCCCGAGCCCCTGAGTACCACTGATCTCAAGGGTAATCCAAAACTAGCTTGGAGTCAGGCAAGACATTTGAGGAATGCTGAAGGAACCCAAAGGAGCTTTAAAAAGGTGAGTACCATTTATTGGAAGTGTTTTTCGTATCCCTGGGGGTAGTGGAAAGTGTTGTCAAGTCACAGGTGACTTACGGCGACCCTGTGGGTTTTTCAAGGCAAGAGACATTCAGAGGAGGTTTGCCATTGCCCGCCTCTGCGTCACAACTGTGGTATTCCTTGGAGATCCTTATCCTTAGACAAAGTAGAGTGGGATCTAGGGTAAAATGATAGGATTTGGGGCAATTCATAGAAAGGACAGACATCACTTTGAAAGTGACATCAGTCCCCCCTAGGAGATGCCACCCCCCCCTACAGTTTTACCATAGAGTGTCCTGTAAATTGTAGAGAGATGTGACGTGACTTTTGAATTTTCCCTGAAATGATGTCACACAGTTGCTGATGCCCTCCATGTCCCTCCCAAGAACATGCACAGCTCAACTATCAAGTGCTGCTGATCACACAGAAATGCATGTGGGAGAGAAGGGATTGATCAATGCAGAAAGATCACAATGCAAGATCCCATTGACTGCAGAAATTCTGAGCATTCTGCATTGAGAACATAAGAGAACACAAGAGAAGCCATGTTGGATCAGGCCAATGGCCCATCCAGTCCAACACTCTGTGTCACACAGTGGCCAAAACCCAGGTGCCACCAGGAGGTCCAGCAGTGGGGCCAGAACTCCAGAAGCCCTCCCACTGTTGCCCACTCCCAAGAATACAGAGCATCACTGCCTCAGACGTAGTATTCCATCTATAATTTGTGGATCATAGCCACTGATGGATCTCTGCTCCATATGTTTACCCAGTCCCCTCTTGACACTATTTATGCTTACAGCTGCCACCACTTCCTGTGGCAGTGAATTCCATGTGTTAATTACTCTTTGTGTTAATTACTCTTTGGGTGAAGTAGTACTTCCTTTTATCTGTTCTAAACCTACTGCTCATTAATTCCAATGAGTGCCCACGAGCTCTTGTATTGTGAGGGAGGGAGAAAAGTACTTCTTTCTCTACCTTCTCTCTCCCATGCATAAGAACAGCAGATCCACCTCTGTATGCCCACTGTCTGGTAGATGCAGACACAGGTTTGGCTGTAGCTTTTGTTCTCAGCAGCATCTGGATACTCATTCTCATTCCATGCCGGACTGAAGAATCATGGGATAGCCACCAGTATACATTATGTCATGGGTCATTTTCAGGTTCTTTCATACGATGAAGGTATAGATTGTCTGCAGACTGTGTGTTTTGATCCAGAACTGTTATAAGGATCACCCAAACCCTCTGGAGGGTTCAAAGGAGACAATTCTTTATGGCCAAATGGGCTCAGTCTCAATAGAGGAACCCTCCACCGAGTGGCATATTTTCTAATGAGCAGAGAGTGACCACTTCTGTTAGCTTAAGTCCATACAGGAGTTTGGGGAAATGGCTCTTTCCATTATAATTTCCTGGAACCACCACCAGGATATGGCAGATTTCATTCCCATTGTGGGCACAAGATTCCTAACTCATGATTTTAGGATGAACAGGTTTGATTTACACCTAACAGGAAAGTTATTCCAAGTCAAACAAAACAAAGGAACTAATTACCAAAGTTTCACACCTGTCGGAACTGCACTTCTTAAAAAAATGTGAAGTAGTTAAACCTCAATAAGTGCCTTCTTAATAATTAATTAGCATTTAATTAATAGACAATAACTGTTGCCACTTGATGCATCTCGGCAGGCTGGATCCAGCTCTTAGTCCCCTGTTCATTAACTGCTTGAGTGACTCCAAATGCAAGTGCTCCTTGGAGTGGAATGCTTCTAACCCCCTGTCACATCTTGGGAAGGACAGCGCGATGTGGCTTGTGAACCCTGAAGAAGGAGGTGGCAGTTTCCACTCCTGGTCATGTACCATTGATTCGGTCAGTAGCACCATTCCGGATCATGTCCACAAAGCAATTACAGTAATTATATAAGAGTCCCTTGAAGTCAATATCTACAAAGGAAAGCCTGCGGGTACCCCAGAGAAATTAACAAATCTTTTTCTAACTTCTCTTTGGCCATCTAAGAAGCTTCAAATTAATCTTGACACTTTGGTCTAGGCAAAACTGCGCAGGAAACTGATACTACTGCTGTATTTTTTTTTAAAAAAATGGTGGTGGAAAGTGCTGCCAAGTCCCAGCTGACTTGCAGTGACCAATCTCTTAAGGCAAGATTGGTTTGCCATTGCTTGCCTCTGCATAGCAACCCTAGACCTTCTTGGTGGTCTCCCATCCAAGCACTCACCAAAGCTGACCCTGCTTAGCTTCTGAGATCTGATGAGATCAGGCTAGCCTGGGGCCATTCATGGCAGGATCTGTACATTTCTTTTTTAAACTTTCTCCGGTGGTGTCATTTCTCAGGTGTCTAGTACACAAACTGCAACCTTCAAGCCTGTGCCAAAACTGTAGGTCAGGTAACATTTCGTGTCAAATTTACAGAGAAGAAAGCAATTGTGTTTATTGCTTCAAATATTTATATCCCACCTTTTCTTGCAGCTTTCGGGAGTTTGATGGGGATATTGTTGACCCCCTGTAGGGGTCTTTCAGGTCATGGGTATTAAATTAAAAATTGAAAAACTGAAACCAAAAATTAATTTTAAAAGAACATTAAACAGCATAAGGCTATTTAAAACCAAGAAGAGGCTGAACCAATCTGTCCTTTGTTGACTAATGTTAACTAAAGTCAATAGAAAGAAGCCACATTAAATAAAATGTAATTACCCTGCACCCTATTAAAATGAATCACCTTCCAATGAGCTTGGAATAATAAAAGAGAATCCCCAAATCAAACTTCAAAGAATTCTTTAACATGCCATAAGTGGCCCACTTCATCACTGCTGTCTTGCCATTGGAAATAGCAACTCTGCTTGCAAGCAACGTTGCCTCTTGGGAATATGATTGAAGCCCCACATCCTATTGTTCTTTCCCTTAATCCACCAAACGTAGCTTATTTTAAAACACCAGATTCATTTGGAGCATATTTGCAAATCAGTTATTTTAGTTTACTAAAGTAGATTCTTTCTTCTTCTTTTTTTGCTTATTTGGTGTGTTGTGTCATGTGGTGCCGTCAAGTTATAGCGAACTTATGGTGACCCCCATAAGGTTTTCAAGGCAAGAGGTGGTTTGCCATTGCCTGCCTCTGTGTAATGACTCTGGGTTTCTCTCGTGGTCTCCCAGTAAAGTACTAACCAGAGCTAGGGTTGCTTTGTTCCTCTGGCAACTGATGGGGGATGAAGCGGGATAAAGGCCCAGGCGATGTTGCCGATGATGTGTCTACATCACTTCTGGCATGCAATGGAAGCAATATCATCATGCTGTGACATTGTGGTAATGCTCTGGTATTTGGGGGAAAACTCTATGGTAGAATGGCTTCTACCATAGAGTTTTTGCCCAAATACCAAAGTGTTGCCCAAATGTTACACCAAGATGACATCACTTCCTGTGCATGTTGAAAGTGATGTCACCAGTGATGTAGTCCAGGCCTCCCTCCCTCTCTCCTTGTAAGTCCCCCCCCTGCTGGCCAGCTGATCGGCAGCGGGGGATAGGGCCTGGCAGAGGGGGACTCCCGCCTCCACAGTGGAGGGGGTCGGCAACCTAACCACGGCTGAACCTGTTCAGCTTTTGAGATTTGGCAAGATGAGGTGAGCCTGAGCCATCCAGGTCAGATTTGATTCATGTTGTCATACATAAACACCCGTCAAACTTCGGGGGGAAAGACCAACTTTGATGCTTTTTCTTTTCTTTTTTTAAAAAGCCCCTAATCTGGAGTTTTAGATTTACCCTGGCAGCAAACAAACATCAGCTGAACCGGATTTAAGGCTTAAAACCAACTCAAGTTTTGCCTACCTCGGGAGGGTTAAGGCCAGCTTCACAGCACCCATTCAGTTAAATCGCCTTCCTCTGGGCAAACCTTACTGCTGAAAATGAATAAGAGGCTACATCCCTGCCTGTGCTGCCCCCTCTCCCCCCCCTTGCAGGGATTTGTCCAGCAGAGTGCAAAAAAAGAGACAACCTGCTTTCATTTTCCTCCGGGGCAAGATACGAATCTGCAACACACGCATTCCCAGAGCATTTCAGAGCACCTGGGGAGGCTCGAGGAGAGGGTCAGCCTGCTGGCAGAACAGCTGTGCAAAAGCCTCCCCCTGGCATGCTTACATTTGAAAATGCAAGGCCGCAGCAAGGGGCTGCTGATGGCCCACGACCACACAGAGCCATCAGCTGAATCGGGAAGGGAGAGATGATGGCGAAAAATGCCTCTGAACAGAGATGAAAGGGCTTTTAATGGTGACTGGCAAGGGAAATGGCAGTTGTGCAGGAATTCACCGGTTGGGCCCACCAGCTGCCCTGCCACTCAGGAGGGAAAAGGAGAGACAGAAAGGGAATGCACCGAAAGCAGAAGGGGAGATCCCCCAGGTAAATTCATTGTCTAGCAGAGTGAACCCGAGTGGAGAACAATGGGCTTCCGCATGGATCGTCGCTCAGCAGGGGAACGCATGCTCTGTCTGCAGAAAGTGCCAAATGAATCCCTAGTCAACACATCTTGGGGGTCAGGACTAGAGGGTTGCCAACTGCAGGTGAGACAATTCCTGTAGATTTCAGGGCAGTGCCCAGGGAGGGTGGATCTTGCGAAGGGAGGAAGCTCAGGAGGGATGCATTGCCAGAGTCCACCCTCTGAAGAGGCCATTTCCTCCAAGGGAACTCATCTTGTTAGTCCGGAGATCAGTTGTAATCCTGGGAGATCTCCAGCCTCTACCTGGAGGTTGGTAACCCTAGGAGAGGCCTTCTCTGACAGCCCAGAGACCGCTTAAGGGTTTTCAAGGCAAGATATGTTCAGAGGTGGTTGGCCATTGCCTGCCTTTCTGTAGTGACCCTGAACTTCCTTGGAGGTCTCTGATCCAAATACTAATTAGGGTGAACCCTGCTTAGCTTCTAAGATCTGATGAGATCGTACTAGCCTGAGCCATCCAGTTCAGGGACACACCACCATACTGCACCTCAAATATGACAGAGCATGAAAGAGGACAAGCATTGATACTGAATGTAAACTTCCCTGCTTTAAGCAGGCTATTAGGCAGGCAAATTCTCTTTAGGGGATCTTCTTCTATTAAAAGAGAGATCCACTGACTTCTCCAGTGCCTAGTCTACTGGTCCTGCAGTCAAAGGAGGATGGGGGGAAAGACCCTTGATCCAGGAGAGTCACAGATGGTATCAGCAGCTACATGTCATGTGTGTGGGATTCAGGTACAGGAGTGCACCCAAGAAAAGAATACGGAATACAAATGGTATGCTTAGGTAGACGGATGCACATTCCCCCACGTGTCCCCACAGTTCCTGCCCTACACAGAAGAATTCTATCCTCCTTCCACTAACAACCTTCTTCCCCAGCAATGAGCAAAAACAGAAAAAGAAAAAGAAAAGAACAATGCAAATTTAAATGCATTGCCACATTTCATTTACATGTTTAACATTTTCTGCTTATACGCTTAACGTTTTCAACTTATATGCTTAACATTTTCAGAATTCAGGCTCACAGAACTTCCTTGCTTTCGAATTTCAGAGTCAGAGGCAAATGTTTGTAAATGCATTTCCCTGCATTTTCCCCAGCCTCAGACATCCACCTGGGCAGAGCCAGGAACTGACGGATTCGGCTATCAGTGCCTTTCTGATTTATGTAAATGCCTACTCAGCTTCTTAATAAGAAATCAGTTCCTGTCATCATCTGTATTTCTTATGCTGAGCCACAACACTAAAACACTTGGCGGTGATTACAAACAGCCAAGTTATTTTTTTATTTTTTTGTGTGCGTGCGCCAAATCTACAGCACTGAAACTTAATAGCGATGGTGTAATGGAACCCCACACTGATGTGTGGCACATTTAATATCCATCTTTCTTAGAAATAACAGCGCTCTGAAATTAGAAAGGACTTTAGCAACGAAATAATTAATGTGGATAACCATCATAAATGCCGCAAACGGAAGAAATACAGATGGTAGCGGACTGTGATCGCTAATACTCTAACCTGTTGTGACAGAACTTTAAAAATTGAAACCCTGTTCCCCTGAGGCCGGTGAATGGAGGCTTAGGCAGAGAGGAATGCAGCGCGCCCTTTCTAATTACATTGCTCCCTCTCATTACCCATCTCCCAGCCGCACACTCCAGTATGTGAATGTCCAAGTTGAGGAGTGGTTATTAACACACTTGTGGCGTGCCCATCGTTGTGGCTGGTGCTGTTTCTGCCTCTGATCACAGCCCACACATGTTGCCACGTTGTGTGGACAGACCACAGCTGTTCCTTGGCAGCTACAGAGTGAGCCCACTCCAGGTTTCAGAGTGGAGGAGAGGCAGGACTTGTGCGGTGGCAGTGGAAAGTGTGGTCAAGTCACACCTGATTTATGGTGACCTTCCCCACCCCGGGTTTTTAAAGCAAGAGACATTTGTGGCTTGCCACTGCCTGCCTCTGCCTATTCCAACCCCTTGGTGGCCTCCCATTTGAATGCTAGGCAGGGCCAACCTGAGAGCTGACGAGATCAGGCTAGCCTGGGTCATCAGCAAAGGTCAAATGTCTGTACTTGGGATGCAAAAAGACAGTATCAGATCAAGCCAGACTTTCTTCACCCACTGGTCATGCTTTCACCAAGAAGAGGACCTGCTAACTCAGAAGTAGTGCCTTGTATGACTCTATGGCTGTTATGGGACAACACAGCAGGTATAGGGAACCTTTTCCTGCCAGGAGAAACGTTGAAGATTTGGTATGCACTAAGGTTTCTGGGCAGGGTTGCCAGTTTGGGATTGGGAAATTCTTGGGAGATTTGAAGAGTAGATCCCGGAGGGGGGGGGGCATGGTTTGGGTAAGGGAAAGGCCTCAGTGGGGTATAATGACATAGAGTCCACCCTCCAAGCAGCCATTTCCTCCAGGGGAGCTGATCTCTGTCATCTGGAGATCAATTGTAATTCCTGCAGGTCTCCAGACCCCACTTGAAGGCTGGCAACCGGGTATCTGAGTTATGTGGCCTCAGTGGTTATTAATTCATGAGACAGAGCTGCTGACCTCCAGGTGGATCCTGGAACTGTCCCAGAATGACAGGTGATCTCCTGACTACAGACAGGACTTCCCATGAAGTAAATGGCAGCTTCAAAGGGCAGACTCCATGACATCAAATCCCTGCAAAAGATCCCTCACCTCCTCCCAAGGCACTTCCTCCAAATCTCCAGAAATTTATCAAGCCAGAGTTGGCAGCCCTACCAGGTCAATGTAATCAGTTCAACATAGTAGGAGGAATCTACATTTCCAAAATATTTTCAAATCAGCCTTCACAAAGACGCCCATTCTAGATACTCAAAAAAGACGTTTCCATCAACTTCTTCAGTTTGCCGGCTGCATAGTTGGAACCTGATTTCAACAATTTCTACTGACAACAAGGTTCATAGCGTGAAGAGCAAATCACAGGTTCTCTTTTGCTCTTCACACTGGAGAACCTACGATTTGCTCTTCACACTATAAACCTCGTTGCCAGTAGAAATTGTTGAAATTGGGTTCCAACTGTGGAGCCGGAAAACTGAAGAAGCTGATGGAAATGTCTTCTTTGAGTATCTAGAACAGGCGTCTTTGTGAAGGATGATTTGAAAATATTTTGGAAACGTGGATTCCTCTTACTACGTTGAACTGATTACATGGACTATATTTACCTGTGAAGGAGGAAAACATTGTATCTTATGCCTTGTTTATATTTATAGTATGCACTATTTTTGACACTGTGACACCACCAACTTTATATTTGTGAATACAGTATATATTTTGGCAATTTTGATGGTGTTTTCTCTAGCAGATATTGTTTATTTTGGATCTCTGTGATGCTAATTTTCCCAGGTTTTTTTATTATTATTATTTCTACCAGGTCAATGGCAGCTCAACCAGGAGTGTCACCTTGAGGTCTTTTTTTTTTTTTTTTTACAATAAATTTTATCGAGTTTTCAAGAACGTTTTAACATTAAAATACAATCAATAGTAACATATATTTGATGATGAGGCAGAACAATGTATACAACCTTAAAATACATATATTGTGTGATCAACATATTTTGCGAAAGAGATTTGCAGCAGATTTGAGTAATAAGTAATCAAATCTTATAAGCAGTGTAAGCCTATTTTCAGTTGAACAGAAAATAAATAATTACCATAACCATAAGTCATTTATTACTTTGGGTGTATCAGATTGTTTAGATAGATACTCTAGTATGGGAAACCAGGTGGCAACAAAATTAGTGTGAGCAGAACCTTTGTCAAGTTACGTAAGATTATCCGAGAGTTTCGCCATGATGTATAAATCCCACACCTTTTTATGCCATTGTGAAAGGGTGGGTGTCATTGTCGTTTTCCATTGAGTGGCAATGACCGTTTTGGCCGCAAATAATAATAAGGAGGCCATTTCTTTAGTGGCGAGACTATCAGAATCCATAGCCCAACTGTTCAAAAAGAGGTGTTCTGGAAAGGGCTCTATGTCTAAACCAGTAATTATTGAAATTTGGGTCAGTACTTCTCTCCAAAATGGGACTAGTTTGGGACAGGTAGCCCAACAATGTATGTAATCTCCCACATTTCCACAGTTTTTCCAACATTTCGGACTACAGGTAGGATTAATGTGAGCTAGCTTGTTAGGGGTTAGGTACCAGTGTGATATTATTTTAAATGATTGTAACTTCATAGGTATAATTTTGATTTGGAAAGAAGGAGAGGCCCATAGTTCATTCCAGGAATCTTCAGATAGAATAACCTTGAAGTCTTGAGAAACCATTAAAGAGAGAGGATCTATCCTTGGTCTACCCATGCATTGGATTATGGTGGCCGACACCTTGGTCAGAGTGTAACATAGTAAGGGCACTTTGCACCAGTCACCCCAGGAGGCAAATGCATTCACACTCCAGCTGCTTGGATGAGTCTTTCAGCTTCATTTCCCTCTTGCTACTTTTGCTTGGGTGGGTTGTATGGGTGAGAGTCGATGGGGGGGGGGGATTTCTTCCACACTGATATTCCCTCTGCATTGGTAGGATGATTTTCATGCAGAAACATTCGCACGCTCAAAGAGTTTGGCAGATTATGCACAGGCTGCTTCATCCGACATGGTAACATAAACACTTCTGGGATGTCAACCGCCCTATATATTTTTTCCCCTAGAATTTCCATCCCAAAAGCAAGAAGAATTCACCGGGGGGAAAAAAGTGAGAAGCGCAGACAGCTCCGTGACAAATTATCTCACCCGATGGTAGGGGTGCCAGTTTGTAAATTTGGGAAATTATGGCTATGCCAACCATGCCAAAAAAAATACTGGGCTTTTTGTCAGGTCAATCTGATCATCAACAGTACAAAACTGGAATGCAGGTCAGGAATGCCTGATGGTTACTCTGGTCCCTCATTATCCCAAAGCCATTTCAGTTCAATAAAACTACCTATCATTCTACAGGAGAAGAAGGAGGAGGAGGAGGAGGAGATTGGATTTATACCCTGCCATTCACTAGGAGTCTCAGAGTGGCTTACAAACTCCTTTCCTTTCCCCTCCCCACAACAGACACCCTGTGAGTTAGATGGGGCTGAGAGAGCTCTGACAGAAACTGCTCTTTTTCAAGAACAGCTGTGCCAGAGCTACAGCTTGCCCAAGGTCATCCAGCAGATGCAAGTGGAGGAGTGGGGAATCAAACCCAGTTCTCCCAGATTTGAGTCCGCACACTTAACCACTACACCAAACTGATGTACTTACTCTTACTGCAACGTACCACCAGAACGGCCATTACGATAGGTCATGTCTTTCTGCCTTGGAAGGATGTGCATGTTGAAAGTTGCGAAACCTCCATATTATACATCAGCACATTGTGTACCCCTGTACAGACCCACATTTGCCTCCTTCCCTCACAATGCTGTCTCCAAACGATGCACTTTTCCCCAAAGGAATGAACGACAACCTTTTTCTTAAACTGGAAAAAGCATTATGCTGGGACACCATTTCGCCATAACTTGCTTCCTGCCCCTTGCAACCTCAGTTACACCAGCCATTTTTTAAAAATTCATCTCTTCTTCCAAGGTGTTCAAGGGAAGTATACATGGTTATCTCCACCACTTTGTCTTCATGCCAACTCTGTGAGGTAGATTAAGGTAAAAGAGGGTGACTGGACCAAGATCAGCCAGTGCACTTCATGGGTGAGCAGGGATTTGAATCCAAGTCTCACAGGTCCCTGTCAGGTATTCTTGGCATAGCACCTCTCTGACTTTCAAGCCTTCTCTTATCTCTACAGTCGCATCCTGTCCCCTGCAGACCCCATTCTGTTTCTCGACCATGCTGGAGCATGTTGGACCCTGGAGGATTGACATTATTATTCAGATATGTCCTGCAGTTGTTCTTGCTGCCTCCAGAAACCCATTATTCTCCCTATCAGGTTTATTTTTTAATGTAGGTAGAATGGAAACATTCCATTCATAATAACTTTTCCATTTCCCGTGGACAGGCTCTTGAGATATGAATGAGCCATACAGATTATGAATGAGAGGCAATCTATTTGGGGAAGGTGGTCATGACTCTGTGACATAGCACACGTTCTGAATGCAGAAAGTCCTTGGCTCAGTTCCTGATGCCTCCAGTCAAGTGATCTCAGGTAGCTGGTTTGGGGGAAGACATTTCTCTGCCCGAGTCCTTGGAGAGCCGCTGTCAGTCACAGCAGAGAGTACTGAATTAGATCGTCCAATAGTCTGATTTAGTGTCGGAGTGGTTTACATCTGCCTTATTTAGACAATGGCATGCTGTCTTGGCAATCTTGGGGCATGTTCTGATTTATAGATAACTAGTCCAAATGAGTATTCATTCCAAGATGGGTTTCTCCATCACCTCCCCCCCCCCAAAAAAAAATCAACAACGACTTTAAAGAGGCGGTGAGTTTCCAGTCTGACTTAAGCAGCATTTTCACAACCATGTGTGAAAATGGATAACCGACCCATCTCATATCAACTGTAAAAGTGAGAGACACAGGGTTTCTCTCTCTCATCTCCTCTAGTTCTGCAAATGAGTTTTCAATATTTATTTCTGTTAGAACACTTTAATATATTAGAAATAATTCCTGTAGCAGTAAGTTGCACAACCTTACAATGTACTAGTGCATATTTCTATGAGCTACTTAACGTTAATTTCACCAAGCACCCTCTTGCTCTTTCGTGACCATTTTCTCTCATAATGAGAAGAGATGGGATTTTAGGCTATATTAACAGAAGCATTGTATCCAAATCATGAAAAGTAATAAGTTCTCTCTACTCTAGTCTGACATCATTTGGGGTACTGCATCTAGTTCAGTTGAGCTGCATATTTCAAATCTACATCTGACTTTCCCGCTGGAAGCATTCTAGTTTCAAAAAAGCCCCCGTCTATACCTGTTTTTAGTTTCAAACCATACTTGTTCTAGTTTAAAAATTACTGTTTACATTCGTTAATTGCCGTCCTGTGGTCAAGCTAGCATTATACTGCTGTAAACAGATCCTGTTGCTTCGTACTCTTCAGACCCAGGGAGTGAAATTTGAAACCAGCATGAAATGAGTGTAGGAAAAGACAGCAGTCAAACTACTTTGGAGGGGCGGTGTAAATTGGGCCTAAGAAAGGCAGACTGGGATGGGTTTAGTGGAGGACAATGAAGATGGTCGGGAGTCTGGAGAATACCAGTCCTGTGGGAAAAGACTGAAAGAACTGGGCGTGTTTGGCCTGGAAAACAGAAGATTGAGAGAACATGTTATTACTCCCTTCACACCTCTGAAAAGCATCTCGTGGAAGAAGGAAAAGACTTCTCTGCTGCTCCAGAGAGCTAAATCTAAAGGTCTGAAATTATGAGAAAGTAATTTCAGGTAAACATTAGGAGAAACTTCCTAATGTTAAGAGTGGTTTGACCACAGAATCAGTTACCTAGAGATTTGGCTGAAGGTTTTTGCTGAAGATTCTCAACCAGTGGCTGAGTAGCCACCTCTCAAGAATGCTTTAGCTTTGGACCTCCTACACTGTGTGGGAGGTTGGACTTAATGGCTAGGGATGCCATTTGCCCGGAGGGGGTAGGGGATCCCCCAATCTTGCAGGCGTCTGCCCACCACTGGCCAGCTGGCTCAGGAGGGAGGGAATTACACCCCCCCCCTCAAAAATAGTGACATAACACACAACATGCCTGCATCACCTGAAAGTGACATCAGCACATCAGCGATGTCAGGGTGTGTGTGACGCTCTGGATTTTGGGCAAGACTCTATGGTTTCATGCCGATTTTACTACAGAGTCTTGTCCCAAATTCACAGCATTGTCCCCGGTGTTGCTGATGTGCCACTATCACTTCCGAGTGATACAGGCACACTACGAGAGATGCCACTGTTTTGGGGGGAATGGGGAGGCGACATCACTTCCTACTCTGGGAACATCCCCCCCCCCCATCCTCCTGTCAGTGGACAAAAGGGACCTGGCAACCCTATTAATGGTCTATAAGTCTCCTTCAAAATTTAGGTCTCTGTCATAAAGATAATAAGCATCCGCCAATCTCTTTCCGAACTTTTGGAACAGAGTTATATCTCCATTCTCATGGTTATCCATCTCCTTTCTGCATCCAACAGTCCTACTCTTTCTACAGTTTCCTTTTGTAGGAGCTATCCTGTTTTTCCAATTGTTATGGCTGACCCTTTTTTTGATAGTCCTCATAACTGCGGAACTCCCTTGCCCTACAAGCTGGGGCAGACATAGCCACTTCCTGGGAACATTCTTAGTGGGTTGAGGCTTTGGGACAGGAACAAGCCGAGCCAAACACAAGCAGGCTCGCCAGCACTGCAGGAGGTGTTGGGTTAAGGCCATTCAGCAGTGACAATGATTGCTATCAGGGAAAGAGAGCAGATCTCCCACTATAGTGGGAAATCTCCTGCCCCTGGTCTGACCTGGTGAAGCAACAGGAGAAACTGGGCCAAAAAAAGTGATGCCACAGGACTCAGTTACATCACTTCTGGTCAAGTAACCAGAAGTGATGTAATGCATCACCAGGCTACTCAAGCAAATCCTCCAAGTTCTATAGTAAAATCAAAGCATCTGTGGGAATTGTTACAGCCTCTCCAGTGAAGTGTGACATCACGGGTGTGATCATACGCACCCATTTGCGACACAAGAAGGACGATTCCCCGCCGGCTCAAAGTGGCATGATCACACAAGCACATCTGGGAAGCATCCTGCAACTGGTGTCAAAGTGTCGCAAACCACTTTGAGCCGGTGGGGAATTGACTTATTTAGCTACCAGTGAAAGGGCAGTCTCAAATGGTTTGCAACGGCCCAGAACTGACCTTTCCTGGTGTGATCACACCAGAGCAAACAAGTGGCATTGGGGAGCGGGCTTTTTGGGGTTTTTTTCCCCCTCCCATCCCGGTATGCGCATCATCGGATGATCCCAAGGGTGGACAGGCAAGTCATCAATCCCTTGTAGAAGCAGATAAGCGCACTGAAAACGGCCGGAAAAAAAACCCCAACTCGCCCACGGCTGTGTGTGATCACGCAGAGGCGGTTCGCCCTCACAGGTCCATGGACCTGTGTGATCCTGCAAAAGCGGCGCAAATTGAGCCGGCTCAAATTTGAGTCACTTCCCGTCTGGCTTATCTTGCTCGTGTGGACGGGGCCCACAGTTTGGTGTAGTGGCTAGTGGTTCGGAGTGTGGACTCTAATCTGGGAGAACTAGGTTTGATTTCCCACTCCTCCACATGACGCTGCTGGTGTGGCCTTGGGTCAATCCCAAGTTCTCTCAGAGCTGTTCTCTCAAGAGCAGTCCTTGAAAGAGCTCTCCCAAACCCACCTACCTCACAGGGTGTCTGTTGTGGGAAGGGGAAGGGAAAGGAGATTGTAAACCACTCTGAGACTCCTTTGGGTAGTGAAGGGTGGGGCTATGAATCCAATATCCTCCTCCTCCTCCTCCTCATTACTGGAAGTAACTTAGCAATGCTGCACTATGCTCACCCCCACTGCTGGAAGCTCCTAAGTGTTACTAGCTGATCTCCTAAGGACTAGCTGATAAGCCTGAGGGTCAGATCAGCTTCCCCCAGCATCAGCATTGGAAGCAATGGGTGAGCTGACACCCATTATCGATATTGCTGACTGTGTCTGAGTGGCCTCTGAAGTACTGGATCAGCATAGTAGCCAAATTTGCAGATGATATTGAATTATTTAGGACAGTAAGAACCAAGGTGATTTTAAAGAGCTACATGAGAATCTCTCTAAATTCAGTGAGTTGGCAACCAAATGGCAAACGAAGCTCAACATCGGCAAGTGTAAGGTGATGCATACGGGAACAAAAAATCCCAATCTTAAACACATGCTGATGGCGTCTGAACTGGCTGAGACTGAGATTGAAAAAGACGTTGGGTTCATAATGGAAAGACTGATGAAAACATCGACCCAGTGCGCAGCATCGGCGCAAAAGGCAAACTCCATGCTAGGAATGATTAGGAAACGGAATGAAAATAAAAGAGCCAATATTGTAATGCTCTTGTATAAAGCTATGGTGCGGCCTCATTTAGAATGCCGTCCGCATTTCTGGTTGTTGTATCTCAGAAGGGACATTGCAGAGCTGGAAAAAGGGGGACAACCAAGGTGATTTGGGGGCTTCCTATGAGTTACATTCCTTCAGGACCACCTACTACTGTACCAAGCTGTGTGACCACTCTGGTCATCTTCAGATTCTCTGCTTTTGGTATCCCTAACATCTGAGACTAGACAGGTGGCAACCCAAGAAAGGGCCATCTCATTTGTGGTGTCAAAACTTTGGAACTCTTTCCCCAGGGAGATTCACCAGTGCCCCTTAATCATTGTGTTCTGCCAGCAGGCAAAGACCATTTTTTGTTTTGCTGGGTCTTGAGGGAGACTGGGGGGGGGGGGGCACATGCGGCACCAACACATTGATGACATTTCCAGGGCGAACCTGGAAATTACATCAGACTACTTGAAGATTCAGTGGAAATTCTATGGTTGACAGAAGGGAGCCTCCATATAGAGAGGCAGCGAACATCTGGGCACCAATGCTGGGAGGCAGCAGGAGGGGAGAGACTTAGCCTCTGTGCTCTCTTGTTTGGTCCTCCAGGGCAACTGATTGTGCCCTTTGTGAAACGGTTTGCTGGACTAGATGGACCAGTGGTCAGATCCAGCCATCTGTATCATAACACCTTGGAGAGCTCTCAGACTTTATTCACTTATCTACTTCATTTATGGTCCCCCTTTCTCACTGAGACTCAAGGCAGATTACAGAATTAGAAAAGAATTAGAATTAGAAAACAATGCAACCCCTCCCCGGTATAACACATACAAACAAAGCAATAAAAATGGCACAATGAAACAAAAGCAGTAGACTGTACCACTGGCTTGCACTTCCGCCACTTAAACTTCATAGTCCACCCTGCTAGAAGTCAGACCTCAAATACCTTTGAAATGCATTGGAAGTATGTCTGGTTTGGATTTCAGTAGCTATGGAGCAGCCAGAGTAAGACACTCATGGGTTGGCATTTTAACTGTTTTTTTTTTTAAAGATATAATGCACATATTATTAGTTTATTCCCTACCTTTTTAAAAAAAAAATTCGTTCTACCTGGCCCAAACCCTTGGGAACAGGAAGGACTGAAAGACAAACAAACTTACTTTAACCGCATTAAGAAATTTCCGAAGCTTTCATGTGGTTTATGCAATCTGACAGGAGCAAAGAGAAAACTTGGCATGCCCGCAAATAAGGGGGCGTTTATAGGCAGAAGTCATTGCCGCCTCCATTTTCTAGAAGACTAGGTTAACTGTATCTCAAGCTTTTCCCTCCAAGACACAGAGAGTAGCAAGGCGGGGGGACGGGGTGGCGGTGGAAGAGAAGATGCGCAGCTGTGCACCACAGAGTCAAAAATCTTTTTAAAAAAGTGATGCTGAGTGGGCTGTTTCTCATGCCTACAGCCCTAGCAGGGGGTGCAGTGCTTCGACGAGCATGGGATCAAGATCCGTTTAACCCTCTCGTGTGGTAATCTTGCTACAGAGTTCTGCTGTCATCAAAGCCAAGATTGCAAACAGAATTGCCCTGTGCCGTTCCCAAGAAAACAAATACAGACAAGCCAAGATATAAGCCACAGCAGAGAACGAGCGAGAGCAAGAACGATTTTCATCATAATTCATTTGTATAATGGATGTGATCTGAAATGTGTTGGAGGGCAGATGGGCACCCGGGAGGTTCTTTGGTTTGTCGCTCCCTATAAGGAGTCTCTGAGAAACTACAGCGTTGCTTGGCTGTTCTTCCCTCGCGATGGAAGACTTAAAAAAAATAAAGCTTTGCTTGTGTTCGTTGGCCATATTTATCAAAACTCGTTTGGGCACCTTCAAAGATGGCCCCCTCCCACACACACATTGGGGTCACTGTGCCATTCCTCTCTCTGGTAGCTGGCACGGAGTCTCCGTGGTCCTCGTAAAGCTATTTTGTATGGAGCAATGGGGAGGAGAGCAGAGAATGGAGCCAAGCCAATGGGTTATTTATCATGCCAGCATGATGCCACTAAGGCAGGAGGCTAGCGTCAGGCATGACATCTCGTGATGTATGGGTTAGGACACCATGGAGCTGAGAACGCCATGAAGTATTAATCTCAAGGAGATGCTACTGAACTCAAGAGAGACTTAACAGCCCTACGGAGAGATCAAAGATATGATATCTCTGGCACCGCACACTATCAGAAGTGATCATAAAGAAAACAAAAAGGGTCATTTCAGTGCCAAACGCATTAAGCAGAATGGCTTGAAGCCCCAGGGTGGAGGCAATTGGCAATTTTTCATGGGCAGAACCAAAACACACATATGGGGTTTCTGCCTGGATGTTTCTTTACGGCTTCTTGCAAACCGCCAATAAAGGGAATAATAGCTATGTCAGATCAGTTGCCTCATCTAACCTACGAGTGAGCCCTGCGTATATTTGAAATGTAAAACACTTTTTTGTGGATTGTCAGCCAGTCTGAGAGGCAGACATGCATAAGATCTCTTAAGTGCAAAGTGTCAAGGGCCTATAATCTTTGTCTTCAGAACAAGTGATAAAACTAAATTATTTTACTTAGGGTATTTATAACCTGCCTTTCCAGAGACCTTCTCAGGGTGGCTACCAATCCTATCAGACCATAAACACAACAACTTAAATTATTGATCTTAAAAACGAGCTCTCAAAGAGGAACCACAGGCATAAAACCAGCATTTAAAAACAACAACAACACACTAAGCAGTCAAAAATACAACACAGTCCTTCTCAGAAGGAGACTCAAAAGGGTCAAGAGAGAGAGATAAAACCCCTTAGCCAAAGGCCTGGGTAATCATAACTGTTTGGGTTTGATGCCTAAAATACTGCACAGTAGGTGACAGTGAGTGTCAAAGGGGAGGTTATTCCAATGGCAAGGGGCCACCACTGAAAATGCCATTGACGTAGTTGCCACCCACTTCACCTCTGGAGATGGGGGCAGAGAGAGCAAGGCTTGAGGAGAGGAGCTGAAGAACTAGGGTTGCCAGCTCCTACCTGGCTTCCAGCGGGGGTTCCCAGGTCCACTGTGGGATCTTTGTGTGCATGCCATGATGGTGTCATCATACTGCTGGCGTCAGAGGCGCCACTTTAGTTTTTGGGCAAAACTCTATGGTTTGAACCCAATTTTACCCGAGTTTTGCCCCAAAACTAGCGTATTGCCCTCCCAACATCAGCGATGTGATGATGTCACTTCCAGGTGATGCCATTGCATCAGACTGGAGGCCATTTGTGGGCAGGTTCCCCCCCTTGCTGGCCAGCTGGCCGGTGGCGGAAAAGGGCCTGCAAAAGCCGGTGCACCCTGCCTGAACCGGTGGCCTGGCAACCCGAGTTGGAGAGCTGCAGTCAGTCAGAACAGACAGTTCTGGCCATGACAGACCAAGGGTCTGAGTCAATATAAGGTAGCTGCATGAGTTGAAGTGATCCTGCATGGAAGCAGCAGTAGGAAGGGCCTACAGAAAAATAGAACACCCAATGACAAAGGAAAAGGCGAAGGAAAGAAGCAGGGCCTGTGAAAGTTGAGAAATCACAGGGGGGAAGGAGCAAGTAAAAGACCAGACCAAGAGGGTCTAGGGTGATAAGAAAGGACATATTCATTTGAAAACCTCAGGCTAATCTATGTGCCTCAACTAGGAAGGCCGGGTCTTCCACCTTGGCTACTCAGATAGGTGGTGCTGAGAAAATGCTGTGGGAAAGGGCAGTGGGGGGGGGGGGGGGAGGTTGAGTGTTCCAGGTTGCAACATCATGACATCATCAGCTGGCTCCCATCAGTATGGTGAGTTTCCTGCTGGTTGCTAGCCTTGGACTGGCAACCCTAGCTTTACTCTTGATAGATTCTCCTCAGAGAAGATTACACGTTCTGGCAGAATTAAATCTGGCATCACCCTTGGCATGGTGGCAGAGGTGTGGGTGGCCTACCCCCTCACCCCTCCATGCAGTCCTACTCTGTCAAGGCAAAGGCATTGGTATGCAGCCATTCTGCTTCTCTCGTCATTAATATTCTTAAAAGGCGCTCCCTAACACATTTCCAGAAAGCTACATGAACGGTTTCTACATTTACTTTCAATTTAAATAATGGCTTTCACCAGGGCTTTGATGTGCTGTTTACTTTAATTACCGTTCTACCCCTATCTGTGTCTTGACACCATGTCACTGAATACTGTATGAGTGTTCCTGACTCCTCGAGCTTTTCCCGACGTCTGTGCCGGCCCGCCCCCCCCCTCGGCTCGTCCCCCTCTGCTCTCATCCCTAACTTCTCAGGTGGTCACTGTCAATGAGATGTGGCATCTTGTTGAGATTATCCTCCCCTGACGACCGCAAAGGGATAAATAAACTAGTAAGCAGCTGCTTAGCAAGCTGGCATTGGCAGATTCCAGGGACTCTCTAAGAGGAAGCCTCATGCCTGGTGCTCAGAAGCTCACCCATTATAACCGACCGCATCCAAAGACCAAGAAGAACTTCTGGTTTTCCTACTGCATGTAGTGATGTGGCTTGAAAAGAGGAGGACATGCGGAGTCTCACTATTACTCGCCAAATGCCCATCTCTGTGAAGGACAGTTGTGTGTGTGTGTGCGCGCACGAGCATTGGGGGAAGACGTCTTTCTCGCAGAGCATCCTTGGAAATGCAGGCTATCTTTATATCCTACCCAATGTATATTTAGCTGCATCGTATTATTTGGTGGTGGTGGAAACTGCCGTCCAGTCACAGCCAACTTATGGCGACCCGGTAGGGTTTTCCAGGCAAGAGGCCTTCAGATGTGGTTTGCCATTGCCTGCCTCTGTGTTGCGACTTTGGTGGTCTCCCATCCAAATATTAACCAGGGCTGACCCTGCTTAGCTTCTGAGATCTGACGAGATCAGGCGAGACTGGACCATCCAGCTCAGGGCATTATATTATCTGACCACATGCAAACTTATAAATGGCTAAAAAGGTGGGATAAAAATGGGGCAAACATGGTCAGACACATGGTCAAACGTGCTAGTTCAATCTGTTATGTCAATACGAATGCTACTGCAAGGTAAATTATTTGGGTTGGATCCTCCCAGCATTTGCAAAATGGAAGAAGGGGGAGAAAAACAAAAAAAAAAGTTTGGGACCTGTGTGTGTAAAAAGCCACACCCTGATGGGAGAGGAATCAGGCAAGTCTGGCAAGATCAACTTTCTTCTCTCTTACGCCAGAAGAAAAGCTGGTAGTATCCAGTGCTTTGTTCCCTAGAGAGTCAGTTAGGTGTAGTCGTTAAGAGTGCGGACTCTAATCTGGGAGAACCAGGTTTGATTTCCTACTCTTCCACTTGCAGCTGCTGGTGTGACCTTGGGTCAGTCACAAGTTCTTCCAGAGCTGTTCTCTCAAGGGCAGTTCTCGAAAGAGCTCTCTCAGGGTGTCTGTGGTGAGGAGGGGAAAGGAAAAGGATTGTAAGCCGCTCTGAGACTCTGAGTGAAGGGCAGGGTATGAATCCAACCTCTTCTTCCTCTTCTCTTCTAATGAGGAAAGGTGGTAAACATTATACCAACAGAAGATGCCCCCATGTAAAAATCTTGAAAGGTCCTTGTTGTTCTCAGAGTTACAAATGCTGCAAGTTCCAGAGACCTGGGTCTCTTCTGGAAAAGGCAAAGCTGGTTTGAGGCACATTGTGACAAAACCAACCAAGCATATGAAAATTCCAGGGGAAGAAAAGCCAGCCTAAAATGCTAAGGAGGTAGCAAGCTCAGGACAAAACAGGAAAGCGATTGGAGGAAGGGAAAAGTGATGAGCTTGCCACTGTCCAAATATCTCAAACCAACTGCAACTGAGGCTTTGTTCACATTTAACATCAGCATCAGGCACACAGCTGGTACAAGATCGATGAGAAAACACAAATCTAAAGGCTGAAAAAGGCTCTTGGGATGGACAAAATCCTGCCCAACTCCAGGTAATGTGTCTTAAAGGGAATTGGAGAGAAATTAACGGTGGAGGTTATAAGCAGAGAGAGACCAGTGCCTGCAGCTGTCAAGCAACTGAGAGAGACCGAAGCTTTAGACATCAGATCTTGGGGCAGGCCCAACTTCCACTTCTGTGAAGATAGTTCTAAGGCGGAAGGAAACCAAAGACCGAGAAGGTGTGTGCCAAACCGTGCGGGTGAAAAAAAAAATCCACTTCCATGCAAATGGAAAAAGGACAATTTGTCACAACAGCTTTTATATTGATCGGGCAACGGCAACACCATCTGATCCCCACATAAAAGGCTCTTGAGAAAGCTGGCTGTTTCTAACAGGCCGCCTGTGTGTTCTCCCAGGGGAATGTAGTTAGAACTTCTGCGGGCTCCAGAAAGACAATTCGCCCTCCCTGAATCTTCGTTTTTCCTCCTCCTCCTCCTGGCAAATCACCTGGGGCGTTTTCTCACTAGCTTTCCCCGCGGTTTACACCGAAGCTAGCACTGGAGCTTCTGGTCAGTTTCCCACCATTTGCTCCGTGCTCACAATTTCCTCCAGAGTATCACTGCACTGTTCCAGCAGGATTTTCTTGCTCCAGGGAAGCTCCTGAGCAGTGCAGTGATACTCTGGAGGAAATTGTGAGCACGGAGCAAATGGTGGGAAACTGACCAGAAGCTCCGGTGCTAGCTTCGGTGTAAACCGCGGGGGAAAGCTAGTGAGAAAATGCCCCAGGTCTTTTCCCTTTCTCCCTTTCATTACTTAGACTTGCTTCCTACTAAACTTTGACTTGGGAAAGTCACTACAAGGTGAATTTTCCCCATCACCTTCACAGCCTTTTTAGCATACCAACCCAGGGCAAAATCCAGACTCATCTAATAGCTGAGCTGAAAATGGGGAGGGGATATACTTTGTGAACATTGGTGGCAGTAACACGCCACGGCTCGCCATTTTTAGAGGAAGGGCTACCAGCCCTCGGGTGGAACCTGGATATCTCCCAGAATCACAACTGATCTCCAGATGACAGAGGTCAGTTCCCCTGGAGCAAATGGCTGCTCTGGGGGGTTGACTCAATGGGATGATATCCCACTCAGGTCTATCCCCTCCCCAAAACTCACTCTCCCAGGCTGTACATCCAAATCTTTAGGAATTTCCCAAATTGAAGCTAGCAACCTTTTTTTAGAGGTAGGCATGAAAGAGAATGGCCAGCTACCAACTTTCCCTCAGCATCTGCTGCTGGCTTTCTCTCCCTGGTTTGCACTTCCAGACCTGCTCAGCTGATGGTTCAGCCTGATTCTTTAAAATGGCCTTCATTCCAGAATACTAAGCCTGTTACTGGCTCAATGATGAAATCATCAAAGGCAAGCAAAGCCATTCAGGATGGAGAGCATTACCCATCAACTCCCTTTTGTCCTCAGTCATGTCCTGAAAGGAGGGAAGATGGCATGGTACATCCCAGTCTTGTCTGACCTTGGATGCTGAGCAGGGTTGGTACTTGGAAGGGAGACCACCAAGGAAAACTCTGCAGAGGGGGTAACAGCAAACTGCCTCTGCTTCTCACTTGTCTGGAAAGCCCCTTGCTGGAGTCGCCATAAGTTGGCTGTGACTCAGTGGCACTTTACACCCACACACAATGTCTTGAAACAAAATCAGATGGATGAGCGATGGGTCTGTGCACGTTCTGATTTCATCATTTAGTTCTTTCTGGCAGAGCAAAATGAGCAGCATCCATATTGTGCCATCACTGCACTACAGCAGTCAATCGCCACCGGAGGCTCCTTTGTGGACAAGAGAATCCAGGAAGCAAACGATTGTGATGCACAACAGTGGCGCCACAGCCAATGATGTGTGGATGCAGCCAGGGACTCGTTCCTCACCTACAGCCATTGCCATGTTTATTTGAAGCTGCCCAGCTGATTGTGTTATCTTTTACACAACCCTGGCCATTCACCTGGCAAGACTTCTTTGTGGCACATCATGACTTCATGAGCTAGTCTGCCAGCGGCAGAACGGACCAGACCCTGGCTCTGTTACTGACACAGTTCCTCCCCCTAACACTCACTTCTGCCTACTATTCCACTCAGTAATTCTTAGAGAATCAGGCAAATTAATTTATCACTCAATGAAATTGTGTCGAGCATTAATGAAGCCATTTAGCATTCATGCCGAAGTCCTCTTGATTTCCAGAAGTGGGCCGTTGTAGCACAGCATTTGTTGGGCAGTAATTAATGGCACTTAATCCCTAAAGTCCTAAATTGTTTATAATTTGGTGAGCAGTAAAGTTGGAGGAACTTGTTTCTTTGCCACGCCTGATCCCCTCCCTGCCCAGCACCTTGGCAATTCAGTCCTTCTTGGAGATTCCTTCTTTTGTCCTTATGCTTGGTACGGTTAAGACCACATGCATTGGAAACAGAACTCCAAGTGGGATTCTAGGCCAGTTTGACAGAGAATGATAGAGAGTGACCTTCAGCAAGACACTCCGGTGGCACAGTGGCTCAATTTCCCTACGATCTGAGCAAGGGAAATATTTACAGAAAACATCTGCGAAGTGGAGCTCTGAGATGCAATGGATTTGGAGCCCTGAAAACAGGCTGGGCCAGTTCTGATGTAATATTGTTCCTCCAGGGCGGGAGGAAAAAAGCCTGTTATACTGGAATGCAAAATTTGCAAGAGATCTACAAACAGAAGAGGGACCCAGTTGTCTGTTTTTAGACCTGTCCTCCAAAACCCACATGAGCTTTGTATTTTGAGGCAACATTTTTGGGGAAATTTTTCCACGAGTAAGCCCTTGCCACAAGGAAGAAGCATTATTCTGAAATATTTATTTATTCATTTATACTCCACCTTTCTCCCCAATGGGGACACAAAGTGGCCTACATGGTTCCCCTCCCTGCCATTTTGTTCTCACCAGGTTGCCAGCCCCCAGCTCCCAGTGGGGGTTCCCCCATCTTGGGGGCTGCAATCCACCACCTGCCAGCTGGCCAGTGGTGGGAAACCCCACTCCCAAATAGGGACATTGTCGGGCAATGTCCCTGATGTGATGACATCACCTGGAGATGACATCATCATGTCAGCAACATCACACACAACACTCTGGTTTGGGGGCAAACTCTATGGTTTTGAAGCAAAGAAACAATAGAGTTTTTACCCTCAAACCAGAATATCACATGCAATGTCACCATTTAGATGATGTGACTTCCAGGTGACATCATTGCATTGGGATGTTGCCTAATGATGTCCCGCCCACCCTTGGAAAGTCCCCCAAATCCCCCCACCATGATGGTGAGGGGACTTGGCAACCCTAGTTCTCACAACAACCCCGTGGGTTAAGTTAGGCTGAGAGTGTTTGACTGGGCCCAACACCCAACAAGCTTCCAGGGCAGAGTGGGGATTTGAACCTCGGCCACTCAGTTCCCAGTCTAATACTCTAACCACTACACCACACTGGCTGCACCTGTCAAAAGGGGGTTCTTGTCCAAACATGTTTATGCCACATCTTGTGTTGTCTTGTAGGTGGCCCTTGGCCTATTGTTTCTAATGCTGTTTGCATGCTTGTTGCAGCAGACCAACCTGGCTACCGATTCTGGATTCATTTATTGTGCGTTCACAACAGGTACCCACCCTGGGAAATAGAGCACAGTGTTATTCCCCTTTTTTCAGATAGGAACGGAGACTGGGCAGTGTGCACCCACTCATCCAATGGGTTCTTGTAGGTAAGGGAGTTACAGTTTTCACCTCCAGCTGGCATCAGGAGATCTCCCTCTATTACAACTGATCTCCAGGTGGCCAATATTAGTCCACCTGGAGAAAATAGCTATTTTGGGAGGATGGACTCTATGGCTTTATGCTTGGCTTAGCCTCCACCTGGATCCCATTCACTTCCCCAGGTCTTCGTTTGCACCAACAAATACACAGCCGGGGACTTTCGCCAGGACCCTTTGGCTGGTTTGATGATTCACATTTAGCTGCAGTGAGTATTAGAAATCCACCGTTCTTTTCTGGGGAGAGAGAGATAAAAAAGTGCTCTGATTTGCAATCATCCTGGGGAATGGATGAGAAGAAGCACTTACAATATCTTTTGACACCACACTTTGATCAATTTGACGGGTTTAATATTATAGAAATATTTCATTTTTTGAGTGTGGATGGGGGGGGGGGAAATCTAATCATCCATCCATCTCAACTCTAGATTTGTCATGATTCACTGCAAACTAGGGGGAGAGGGAGGGGGAAACCCGACTTTTCCCCCCTTCCTTTTTTTTTTTTTAAAGCTTCACTTAATTCGGTCATTAGTTCAAACGGTGCCAATTCCATTTTCCCATTCCATAAGTCGCCGTGTTGTTTTCCAAGGTATTATTTAAGCAAAGTGGCATCTAATTATGTTTTCTCTCCACATTCATTTCTTTTTTTTCCTAGTAGGTAATGAAGGCTATGGAGGGAAGTTGTACAATTGATTAACGCCTGGCAATGCAGATGGGGTGGAACTGAAGCGAGAGCACGGGGATATGTTTTTATAAATATGAATGAAACGGAACAAAAAGGGACCTAACAAGTCCAGACACCAGCCTTTGCATTTTAAATCAGCCATCTAGCGGGTCAGATGGAACTGCCAGTTCTTACGTGAGGCACCTGCTCAAGAAGCACCGGAATATTTAGTCATTAATCCTTAAAAGGACAAAGGAATGGTTCCCCTGCCCTTCCTTTCAGGGAGCTGAGTACGGCAGCTGCAGATCTTCTCCTTCCTCCATTTTTCCCTCATGAAAACCTGTGAAGTAGGTTAGGCTGAAGGAAAGACCCGAGTACAGGATGTTACTTCAGCTGTGAGGCTGCCACTGAAAATGGCAGCCCTGGGTTATGTTCTCTTCCTAGAAATGTCTGTCATTACAAGAGACACAACCATGTCATAATGTTATAGAAGAAGAGGAGGAGATTGGATTTATATCCCACCCTTCACTTGGAGTCTCAGAGCAGCTTATGAACTCCTTTCCCTCCCCCTCCCCACAACAGACACCCTGTGAGGTAGGTGAGGCTGAGATAGCTCTTTCCAGAGCTGTCCTTGAGAGAACGGCTGTGAAAAAACTATGGTTTGCCCAAGGTCATCCAGCAGCTGCAAGTGGAGGAGTGGGTAATCAAACCCAGTTATATGTTTTCCTATGTCCTACTAGGGTTACCAGTACTGCCTTGGACAATGTCAGGAGATGCTGAAGAAGAGAAGAAGAGAAGAGATCGGATTTATACCCCACCCCTCACTCAGAGTCTTAGAGTGGCTTACAGTCTCCTTCCCTTCCTCTCCCCACACTCTGTCAGGTAAGTGGGGCTGAGAGAGCTCTGAGAGAACTGCTCTGAGAGAACCGTGGCTTGCCCAAGGTCACCCAGCAGCTGCATGTGGAGGAATGGGGAATCAAACCCAGTTCTCCCAGACCACACTCTTAACCACTACACCAAACTGGCAGTGACTGGAAATGGTGGGATCTGGGTAGGATGTGATATCAATTCCAGCTGATGTTCTAGAAATTTCCCCTAATAAAGACCACAGAGGGAATTCCTAGAGTGTCATTATGGAGGCTATTTCCCAGCTCTTTCCCTCCCACTCAGTTTCTTGGACTGGACCATGGGCAGGCTTTTACCCATCACAGGTGGGCAAAGGGTAAGCTTCTTCCACAAGCAACAATCAAGGAAGCAGTTCACTGGCAGGAAGGTTGCTGCGTGATTACAGTATGTCCTGCTTCCATGTCTCTCATTTGGAGAGCAGCAAAAGCAGATGTAGGACGGCATTAACAGGCAGTGCAGTGTAGTTGTTCAAATGCTGGACTAGGACCTAGGGGTCCTGAGGGGGACATGATGGCTCTCTTGAAGTATTTGAAGGGCTGTCACTGAGAGGAGGGCAGGGAGCTGTTCCTGTTGGCAGCAGAGGATGGGACTTGCAATCATGGGTTTGAATTGAGGGCGGGACGGCTCTGGCAGGATATTAGGGAAGACTTTTTGACAGTAAGAGCTGTGCAACAGTGGGATCAGTTACCTCGGGAGGTGGTGAGCTCCCCCTCACTGGCAGTCTTTAAACAGCGGCAGGACAAACGCTTGTCAGGGATGCTCTAGGGCTGATCCTGCACTGAACAGGGGGATGGACTAGGTTGGCCAGTATGGCCCCTTCCAACTCTGTGATTCTATGAGTCTCTGGATCAGATTCAGCCTTGAAGCCCACTGCATGACCTTGGCCACTCTCAGCCTACAGTACTTCTCAGGGCTGTTGTGAGGGTAACATCGAGAAGGGTACACCCTTGAGCTCCAGGGAGGAAGGATGCCTTACGAATGCATAGGGAGCTACTGGCTTGATCCCGGGGACTGCCAGTTCAAAAGACCTCAGGTGGCCAGCTGAGGGAGGAAAAGAACCCTGGAGAGCCACTACTAGTGAGAAACCGGAACAGGCACTCCTGGGTGCGAAGGAGCATTGCGAACAAGACAGCTTCTTATACATCACTCTCTAATTATAGCCGCAAATGAGTGGGGGGTAACGCAAGGCCATCAAAGAGCCACAGTGTAAAATGGAAAGTGGGGCTAGCCACGCATCACAAAATTCCTGACCACTCCAGTTAATGGAGGTGAGTAAATAATGTCACGGACAGGCAATTCCATGGCCCATTTATTCTCTTCTCCCTGCACCTGCTGCCTCCTCTCTTCCTCCCCACCAGCACCACCAAGCCAACAATCGCATGCGTTTAACGCTGCAGTTCCCTTTCCTCCTCCCCCGCCCCCACTGCCGCTGCCACCACCGCACCAGCTTTGGTCCCGCTCCAAGCTGCCAATTCATCATTTCTCCTCTTTTATCCTTGCCGCTTCCTCCGTTTTTCTCGATCCTTTTTGCTGTTGCCATACATTCTCCTGGAACACTGTAATTTATTCGCCGCCACAATGTCATTAATTATGCTACAGTTTTCTGTAATTAAACTGCCTACCATCTTGCATTATTAAGGTGGTGACACACAAGGAAGGGTGGGGGGGAGAGAATCAAAGATGGGAGGAAGTTGTTAAACCTGCCCAGAAGGTGCCGTGGCAAATGTACAATTAGCTGGCACTAAATGGGGAAAGAAAGTTTATTTGTACTTCATGGGGCAGATCATTGGAAGCCTTCCTCATTCCAGCACTATGGGAAAAGACATCGGTACTTCCACCTCTTCCTTGAAAGTGCTGCCTTGTAGAAGTGCTGATGTTATGTGCTACTAAAAAACCTGGAAATTTAGAGCAAGTCAGGGGTGTTAAGCAGCTGCCACAGTGGGATCCTTTAGTAGTGCTGTGTCAACAGTATCTGAACTCAGACAGGAATGTTTCTACTACTAGGAAGTAAGGAACAAACACAACCTAAGCCCCCAACTTAAATCAACAGTAGTAAGGTTGCCAGCCTCCAGATGGTGCCTGGAGATCCCCTGGATTAACAACTGATCTCCAGATCATAGAAATCAGTTCCCTTAGAGAAGACAGCAGTTCTCGGGGGTAGACTCTGTGATATCAAGGGTAGACTCTATGGTATTGACAGCTCCAGGTGGTGGTCGGAGATCTCCCACTATTACACGTGATCTCAAGATCAGTTCACCTGGCCACTGAAAATGGTCACTTTGGAAGGTGGACTCTAAGGCACTATACCACATTGAAGTCCCTCCCTTCCCTAAACCTGGCCCTCCTCAGTCTCCACCCCCCAAATCTCCAGGTATTCCCCAACCTGGAGCTGGTAAGCCTAATTATACCCCACTGAGGTCCCTCCCCTCCCCAAAACCTGCTCTTGCCAGGCTCTCCCCCCCAAAAAAAACCCCTCCAGGAATTTCCCAACCAGGAGATGGCCGTCTGCTCAGAAGGGATGGCTGTATGAAAATTCCATAGCTTGAAGAATTATAAATGCAATGCAAACAATAGTCAGCTGTTAAAACCATCCCATGTTGAGATTTTGCCCTTCCCCCCATGAGCTCTCACAGGCCTCTAAGTTGGAGCATTTGAGTGATGAGCCTGGAAGAGGTGGACCATTGCAAGCGGATATGGAAGAGACCCATGCTGGTCTGCGGAACGTTGGAGGGTTTGTTGGTGTGTGCAGGGGAGGGGAGGGAAGAAAGATGGTGACACAGCCATTGCTCTGCAAGCATCTGGGCCACAAACACACCCCTCAGAGCAGGCACGTGGAGTGGTCAAGGGATTCAAAGCAAACAACCATAACTCCAGCCAATAAAATTGATTTCCTCTTATTCTTAGGAGTGGCGCTTTCAGGCAGTTTCTCAGGGCCACGTACTAAAATTGCCACTACATCTGCTCTGCAAATACACAAAGATTTCTTCTTCCAAGGCTGTCGGTCAGGAACCTTTCATGAGCCCCCCCACCCCACCCCGACGACAACAACACAATTCACTCCTAATGCTCACCCTTGCGAAGATCCAAGCCACAGAAATGGAAAACAGAGAGGGAGCACAAAGTATCGCCCTGCGTGAGTATCAAAGACCACCTCTGCCGCTCATAAGCAAAGTCGCTTTGAAAAGGGTCAAAAGGTGCTCATTCTGGCGGAGGAGCAGATCTGTGCCAAAGGAAGGCCCAAGATGCATGAAAGGCAAAGTGGTTTCAAATGCATGCTGGGGCAGCTGCAACAAAAATTGTGTGTGGGGGGAATCCATTTAGATGTCGAAAAGATAGGTGCAGGTTTAGGGCATTTCGGCTGCTTTCCAGCAAATGTGATAATGAGAGAGTTTCCAGAAGAAGAAGAAGAAGAAGAGATTGGATTTATATCCTGCCCTTCACTCACTTGGAGCCTCAGAGCAGCTTACAAACTCTTTTCCCTTCCCCTCCCCACAACAGACACCCTGTGAAGTAGATGGGGCTGAGAGAGCTTTGAGACAACTGTCCTTGAGAGAACAGCTGGTACAGAGCTATGGCTTGCCCAAGGTCAGCCAGCAGGTGCAAGTGGAGAAGTGGGGAATCAAACCCGGTTCTCAGATTAGAGTCCGCACACTTAACCACTACACGAAACTGGATTCCCCTTCACTGTAGTTTCACCTAATGCTGTTTGGGTGGGTGGGGTGGAAGCAAGGAAAACAGTTTGAGTTTCACCAGCACTCCAAAACTGAAAACATTGTCTGAAGTATGAATACACTGCAAATGTTCACTAGTTACATTGAACACATGTACAAACCATGTACTGTGTACATTTTAATCTTCTTTACGCATGCATTAAGGAATTCTCATGTTACATTCAATATCTGTACAGCTGAATGTACAAATGCAATGGCGCCTTTATCTAGGTGCTCATCTAAGGCCTGAAACACACAGGAACAGAATGGAAATGGAGTGGCAATGGGAGCGGCAGGGGGCAGGGACGGAGGTCAGTGGAAATGACATGGGGCCAAGAGTGAAACATCACTTCTGGGAAACACCTGGAAGTGACATTTGCTTTGCTGATGTGATACTCTGGGATTTGCCAAAACTCTATAGTAAACCAAACTGCTCTAAAAATGATGCAGTGACGCAAGGTCGCCTCCAGGTATTTGCCAGAAGTGTCGTTGTGCCCTTAGGGCAAGAGGTCTTTCCAGTCAATTTCTCCACCCCACCCCACCAAGTGGTGGTGAGCAGTGACGAGAGAGCCCAGGAGGTCACCCGGGTCTCCTTAAGCGGCAGAGTGCTGGGGTGGCAGAATGGACTGCCCAACCCCTGGCTGCCAATGGGGGGGGGGTATATTTCCCAATTTCATGGCTTGCAGCCTAGCCTGGCACCCACAGGAATATAGGGCTGGAAGGGACCCCAAGGGTCATCTAGTCCAACCCCGCACAATCCCCTCAAACACTGCAGTGTCCCTCCAGCCTAAAGAGCCTTCCTCCACCCAAATCAGCACAGAGTCTACATGCACAGACACCCTTCACGTGATGAAGAAAAGGCAGTGTTCCCAGCCATAGTATGGGGCGTATGTATGCATGGACGCACACACTTCCTAGAAATTCAGACTCTGTACTCATGAGACAGCAATCAGACAAGGGTGGGGTTGCCAACCTCCAGGTAGTGCCTGAAGAGCTCCTGTTATTACAACTGATCTCCAGGCAACAAATCAGTTCACCTGGCCCACATGGTCACTTTGGAAGGTGGACTCTATGGCACCCCATTGAATTCCCTCCCCTCCCCAAACTCTGCCCTCCTCAGGTTCTACCCCCCAAATCTCCAGGTATTTCCCAACTCAGAGCTGGCAGCTCTAGGCAGGGGGCAGGACATTTGCACTAGGGTTGCCAACTCTGGGTTGGAAAATACCTGGAGACTCTGGGGGTGGATCCGGGTGAAGGTAGGGTTTGGGAAGGGGAGGGACCTCAGTGGGGTATAATGCCCTGAAGTCCACCCTCCAAAGCAGCCATTTTCTCCAGGGGAGCTGATCTCTGTCAGCTGGAAATCAGTTGTAAAAGCTGGAGATCTCCAGGCCCCACCTGGAGACTGGCAACCCTATTTTGCACCCATTCCTTTTCTAAACACATTGTAACATTATGCACAGAGGACTCTAGCATCACCCACGGTAGCACACTAATGCCTCTGAAACCGAAAACCTGCCTTGACAAAAGGTTTGAAACTACCAGACGAAGATCTATGCTGGCTGGATTCAGGCAGGATAGCCTTCAACAGTGGCTTGCGCACATTTTTATCTGTCATGAGGGTTTTCAACCAAGGACATCAACAGTGGTATGTGTGTGTGTGTGTGTGTGTGTGTGTGTGTGTGTGTTTAATCCAATAAATATTAACCAGGAAGCCCAGAGCACTTTAGCACGTCCTGGCAGGAGACGCTCACAAGGCCGTTCTTGTCCGCCACCGGCTGGTGTGCGTGCATTAACATTTTGCTGCTGTTTGCTTATTTCCTTACTTCCTTCTGTAAGTTGCCGAGCTGTTCTTTACAGGAGACAGCTGTGGCCTGGGGAAGTTATGAAAGCAATAAGAACTTAAACGGTATTTGGGTCACCGGAAGATCTGGTCCCCCATGGGTTATTTAAACAATAATCGCTCCTCGCTGGAGCCAAACGCAGGACTCCTTCCCAAAAGGTTATCCCATCAATAATTCCTAAACTGTCTTAAAGGGCAGCAAAGGGCTTTTGAGACAATTTCTGAACTGCCTTTCATGAATTCGGAGAGCTTCTCTCCCACTTGGTTTGTCTAAGCAGTAAATGGCCAGTGATCTTGGGGCAGGAGAATCCCACCCCAGACTTGGAGGGGGAGGGAGAGATTCACAAGAAAACACTTTCTGTCTTTTCTAGAGTCATCTCCTTCAATTTGCTGTTAAACCCAGTGACAATAAGCTCTTTTGGAAAGCAAGGTAAGTGGCTCTAATACTGAAACACAGAATGAGTCATGACAGTAAAGGAGAAACTCACACGGAGGGTGAATGAGGACAGCAGCTGTGGGCATTACAGAAATGCTCCATATGGGTGACGGTACAGTGCGCTTCCTTCTTAACACTGAGAATTTCTAAAAGAAATATTCTGGAGAGTATTGTGAAGGTCCCCTACCCCATTCGCTCAGCAAGCGTGCCGTTCAAAATTTACTGGGAAGGAAGCATTGAAAAGAATCGACTGCATGTTGAATTCACTGTTATTCATTTATTTAAATATTTATACCCTCCATAAGAACATAAAAGAAGCCAATCTTGGATCAGGCCAATGGCCCATCCAGTCCAACATTCTGTCATACAGTGGTCAAAAATAGCAGCTGCCATCAGGAGGTCCACCAGTGGGGCCTTTCCATGTGACTCAAGATCACTTCTTAGGATACAGAACACAACACAATATAACCCCAAATAACCCCTCTGCATCTCCTCCCTAAAAAAAAAAAATGCCTTCAACCCAGTTTGGTGCAGTGGTTAGGAGCATGGACTGTAATCTGGGAGAACCGGGTCTGCCACATGCAGCTGCTGGTGTGACCTTGCGTCAGTCATAACTTCTTTCAGAGCTGTTTTCCCAAGGGCAGTTCTCAAGAGAGCTCTCTCAGCCCCACCTACCTCACAGGGTGCCTGTTGTGGGGAAGGGAAAGGAAAGGAGATTGTAAGCTGCTCTGAGACTCCTTTGGGTAGTGGAGGAAGGGATATAAATCCAATCTCCTCCTCCTCCTCTTCTTCTTCTGTAAGTGTCACCTAGCCATAACTAACATATGGTGACCCCAGAAAGGGGCTTTCAAGGCAAGTGAGAAGCAAAGGTGGTTTCCCATTGCCTTCCTCTGCAGAGTCTTCCTCAGCGGCCCCCCATCTAAGCACTGACCTAGCTTAGCGTCTGAGATCTGATAAGATCAGGCTCTACGTCATGTTGCTTTCTCTCCCAACCTACACCCTGTTAAGATAAAGCTTCTCAACACAGGGTACTTCTCACAGTTGAAGTATACGTTGTATATAAATTCCATCTCTAATTAAATTTCAAGTTCCTGTTTAGGGGGAGGAGTATATATTTGCTGCAGCCCTACCTAAATCATCCCCAAATTTCAATACCTTCATATCCACTCCCTCTTTGCTGCTGCTGCTGAGAACCAAAAATAACTGGGCAGCACAAGGACCAGATCATGCTTTGAGCCGAATGTTCATCTGGTCAGCTGTTCTCATCCTTGACAAATAATCACCACTCCCAGGCTGCGCACCACTGCCGGGGGATTTATTTTGTTCGCTTTGGAAGTATCGGTGGAGCATTTAATTACAAGACAGTTGCCATATGTTACCAGGTAATTCCAACATAAGCATGATTTCCACCGACAGCAAACATAACACATGCTTCCCTCTGCCCTCTGGACCACACACAGAGTTCCATGGCATTTACTTTGGGATTTACTGAGAATATTTACTGAGCCCCAAAGAAACTTGCAGATCAATAGGGGCTGATACTTAATGAAGCACTGTCAAGTTGAGACTGTGCAACTAAAATGGTTCTCTTCTAGTACAGTTCCAAGAGTCGGGGCTGGAGCACCCCTGTATTTATTGCCTCCACCATCCAATTCTTATCCCCTGCCCTAATCATAGGGGCTTTTCTATGGTTCGGTTGCAGGACTTATGGCCAACGCTCCCTCTAAGCTGTGGAGTCTTGTGAGCAAAAATTCTACTTTGTGAGCTACTGGCTTTAAAGTTGTGGGTGAGCAATTTGGCTGCTGCATACATCTGTTTGCTCCGGAGCAGTGTTCCCTCTAAGCTGAGTTAGCGTGAGCTAGCTCACAGTTTTTTAGCCTAAGGCTCACACATTTTTGTCTTAGCTCCAGAAGGATGGCTCCAGAGCAAACTAAGTTATGCAAATCACTCGCTCACAATGAGAAATCCCGAGGTTTCTAAGACATGGCAGAAGTGTTACGGCAGACAAACGTGCTTGCAAAAAAACCACTCCTTCACTAGTGTCTCCAAGAAAACAACAGAAACCTCAGAAAAGGGAAAGAAGCCTATATGGGCAGAATATTTTCTCCCTGCGTTGACTCTACCCCATGGTTTCGCTCGTGAGCAACAGGCACAGCTAGACACTACTCCTGGTTAGGCTTGGGAAGTTCCTGGAGTTGGAGGTGTTGCCTGGGGAGGCGTTTGGGGAGAGGGATGTGACACCATAGAGTCCACTCTCCAAATCTGTCATTTTCTCCAGGGGACTGATCTCTGACATCTGGAGATCAATTGTAATTCTGGGAGAGCTCCAGGCCCCATCTGGAGATTGGCAACCCCACTCCTGTTCCATCAGGTGTCGTGCCCTACTTTCATGAAGCTCTGGAATAGAATCATAATTCTATAGCAATATGTCAATTATTGATTAAAGAGCACACATACACACAAAGGCCCTCCAGTGGTGCATGGGTGAACAGCAGCTTGGGGGGGGGGCAGAGCTGGGGAAGAGTGCCAATGTGGAACAAAGCCAGAAAAAGGCAGAAGGTGTGCAAATGCATCAGAAGGCTGTATGGAAGCAAGAAAAAAAGTCCACTGAATATTAACAAGTGTTCTACTCTTACGGAAAAATGGTCTCCCTTTTCGGATTTTGTTTTTGAAAAGGATTTACAAGAAAGGGCTATTCCAGACTGCTACAATTTTATAGTATTGTTCTAGGACTGCTTTATACACTATAACTTATGTCTCAGTTTTCAGCTGGTATTACTTTTAGTTACTGTTACATACCTCTTTTATATATAAAGCTGTTTTCAAAGCGGCAAGATTCTATGGGGCGCCAAAATCAGTTCGCTGCAAGAACTGTCACTCAAAACAACGTCCTTGCCCACTGGCTGCATTCCCTCCTTGCGTTGCCTCTCTCCCGCCCACAGACTGTGGAACTTTGGGAGCTGTAGTTCTCTGCTGGCTTTACTGCAACCATAGCAAAGGGAATTAGAACTACAGCTCCCAATTCGGGAGTCTCAAGAGGCGGTGGGCCAGGATAACTAACTAGCTGGTGCGAACCAGGAAGCAGCTTTGCAATTGAAAGGGTTTGCAGGGAAATGAACGGAAAACATCCAGCACAGAAGCTTGCGGTCAGTTCACTGTGCATGCCCATGAAAGGCTACCTACAGTTAAACTTCATGGGCCTTAAAGGTGCGGCTGGACTCAAACTTCGTTCTGGAAATCAGTTAAGTGCTGGCTTGCAGCAAGTCTCTGGCTCCACCGCTCTGCACCAGTCTCTGGGGATTTCGGTAGCTTTGGGAGATGAGAGAAGAGCTGCAGACGGTGGGGCTCAGCACAGAAGGAAGCATTTATTTGCTTTCAAATTTGACGATGGGGGAAAGCCCCTCTGCAAGCCCTTTTGCGGTGCCTACAAAATGGAAATAGGTGAGCTGGCCCCAGCTTCAGCCCTACTAATGTGTGTGCGCACAGCCTGTTTACTCGGGAGTAAGGAAGGAAGAGAGATGCACTCCGACAGCCACTCACTTAATAAATGCAACGGCCTCTACAAAGAGGCTCTGTTGGGAGGCAGAGAGCAAGGGTGTGTGTGGGGGGGGGAGCTGAGGGGAAGAGGGAAAGAAGTTGAGATGAAGAGAATTGCTTCCTTCCTTCGTTTTCCTCCTCTGACTAGTGCCCGTTGCATTGTTGCCTGCAACGGGCCTTGCCCCTAGTTATTTATGTTTTGTTTGTTTTCCTTCTAATTCAAGTGTTGTTGGGTTGTTGGCAAAGCTGCATAAAAAATGTAAAATAAAAAGTTTTTAAAAATCAAGAAACCAGCCAGACCAAAACATGGGGTGGAGATGGCCAAAATCCTAGGTACGTCAATATCATAAACAGAGAAAATGAAACACCAGTTAGATGAGCAGTCAAGATGCAGCAATGTCCCCATACTACGCTGACGGTGCCGTGATTTGGAGAACAGTTGTCCACAAATGGCAAGGATAGAAAATAACGGCACCCAGCTGAAACAGAAATGGCCAGTGTGACATCACTTTACAAGCATTGAACCCTACTACTTTCGGCTTTCTGTTCTCCTGCACATTACTAAGATTGTCCCGGCGTATTCAGCTGTGCTTACCTCTTTTGAGGCAGCATGCTTTTGTGTGTGTGTGTGTGGGGGGGCACAGCAGTGTTCAGAAACAGATGAAAAGGTCAGCAGAAGGGGCAGAGAGAAAGAATATGATGAGTCATATAAGGAGACAATGGTGGAACTGTATTTATTTGATCTAGACCAGTTGTAGGGGCCGAGGAAATCTATTAAACGCTCGGGACGGAATAATGTTAATGCCAAGCAAGAACCATGAGTGATGTCAAAAAGGAACGGGATAGGGGAAATTTATTTTATTTATTTATTCTTTAGTTTTATACCCCGCCCTCCCCGCAAGCAGGCTCACTCGACAAAAGCATCCCACCGTCTCTGGTTTCCCTTCAGATTTACTTAGCCCTGATTTGCTCATTTGCAGAAATTGCACTTCAGCCAGGTCACCAGGAATGGGAAGTCACATTTTAGAAATGGGCAGGTCAGGTCAGTTAGGAGGCCTGCTGAAATCATGCACCTCAATGGTACAGTAGTGCCTCAGTGGTACAGCCCAGGCACTGCACGCAGAAGGTCCCAAGTTCAATCCCGGCTATCTCCAGAGTCATCCGACTGAAGAGCTTTGGGTGTGCTCTTATGTCAGATAACCCTTGCTGGTTGAGAAAGTTTGCCCACGCTCCAATCCTGAAGCCAGCCCTTCTATGCCCATGCCCAATACAGAATCAGAGAAGGGATGTGTCTTTCTTTTGAATGTAGCCATCATGGCTGTGTATCATTCAGGGGCATGACAGATGCAAGCCAGCACCGAGCCACCCCCCCCACCCAAGCACTGAGAGCTATAAAAAGGTCTCCATTAAATTTACACTAATTCAGGATGACTTGTTTCTTCTATTACTTCTGAAGAGCCACTTCAGTGTTAACAGGGTTTCTGCAACGTAACTAATGGAAGCACACAATTAAAACCAAGGCACCGATGCTTCAAGGTTAAAAATCACCACTTTTCCTCCCCTTATTGCTCCAAAACAAATTCCTTACACACGCAGAAGCCACTTCCCAGATGCACAGTGGCACCCTGAAAACCTAAGGACCCTCTGAGTTGACCCTTGCTTCAAACAGGCTTAGATGGAATTGGAAAACAGGTTTGCTCACATCTGGCCAACAAGCACAAATACGGCTCGGCATGAAAGTCACCAGGGTGGCATCACCTCTGTAAGATGGAAAACAAACAGAAGCTTATTTTTGTCCCCTTTTTAGCCAAGAAGGAACATATGGTGGTGGGTATATGTTGACGAAGGACCAAAGTTTACCACTCAGGCACATTTTGTTTGTCCCCAATGTTTGTTTTACAAAATGCATTTGGTTGAGGCTGGAGTCTAAAGCAGAAGACCCTTTCCACGAAAAATCTCCTGCTTTTTGGCAGCAAGGGGAAAGAGCACAGGTTATTAGATCACCAAGCCATTAATGGGAAGATCTGTTAGAGTGATGGGGAGATGGAGAGGTCAGGGAGCAGGAGTCTTTGGGAGGCTGTTGAATTTCTTGGCAGTAGCAATTCAGCATCTGACAGGGTAGGCTGGTGAAAGAGCCCATTTACTTGAAGCCAGGAGGACCACCATAAGAACATAAGAAGAACCCTGCTGGTTCAGACCAGTGGTCCGTCTTGTGCAAGAGGAAGAGGAAGGGAAATTTGCCAGCCACAAGGCAGAAAGGATTCTGTTAACCACTTCCAGGGGTCCATTAGGGCTAGAGGCTAGAGCGAGCAAAGCTCCACCAGCTCAGGACTGGCCAGTAGGGCAGGCACTGGCTGAATCAGATTCTCTAATCTGATTCAGCTCGCCGCCGAATTGCTGCCGAAATTCGGCGGCAACTTTAAAAGCCACTGGAGGGGAGGGGGTTTGAGGGAGAGGCTCCAACCTTGCAGGGTAGCTGCTGGGACCTCTCCTCGAAATGCCCACCAAGTTTCAAGAAGATTGGACCAGGGGGTCCAATTCTACAGGCCCCCAAACAGGTTGCCCCCATTCCCTCCATTGTTCTCTATGGTAGGAAAAATGTTAACATTTTTCCCTCCATAGAGAACAATGGAGGGGATGGGACAATCTGTTTGGGGGCCCATAGAATTGGACCCTGTGGTCCAATCCTCTTGAAACTTAGTGGGTATTTCGAGGACAGGCCCCAACAACTACCCTGCAAGTTTGGAGCCTCTCCCTCAAACCCCCTTTCTTCCAGCCCCTCATATACCCTATGAGTTTTTGCCATTGATTTCAATGGCCCATAGGATAGAATGGGGCTGAAACTGACATTTCCTTTCTGACACACTTCTAGTGATGTCAGGGTGTGTGGCATATGCTAATGAGTTATGCTAATGAGTTATGCTAATGAGCTCCTGCACCTCTTTTTCTACGGAAGGACCCCTGACCACTTCCATGATTAAACATCTCTTACAGAACTGACTTGAGACTCCAGTGTGTGCTTTAGAATCTAGACCTTGATCCAGCTTATTATGAGGCCCAGTGCTACAAGTTGCCCGAGAGATGCCCAGTCCTGCCACAGCATCTCGTTGGCAGTTTTCTTTTGTTAAGATTATGTGTTGGACAGGCTAAAGAACATTTTTGTGTGTGTGGTCACAGAGCCAAATACAACAATGTATATTTTGAATATGTTTTATCAGCAAATTTAACTGCATTTTCAGCAAAGTTTTCATATATACACATGCACATATTACGCCATCATATTAGTGGGATTTTGTGTATATGTAGATATGCAGGTGTATAAAAAGGGGGGCCGCAACGGCTCAGAGGTTAAGATGTTGAGCTGCCGACCACAAGGTCGGTAGCTCGGCAGTTTGAGACCCGAGTGCCACGTGACAGAGTGAGCTCCCGTCTCTGGCCCCAGCTCCTGCCAACCTAGCAGCTCAAAAGCAAGAAATTGCAAGTAGAAAAATAGGTACCAATTCAGTGGGAAGGTAACAGTGTTCCGTGCACCTTGGCGTTTAGTCATGCCGGCCACATGACCATGGGAATGTCTTTGGACAGCGCTGGCTCTTTGACTTGGAAACGGAGATGAGCACCACCCCGTACGGTCAGATTCGACTGGCTTTCAAGCAAGGGACACCTTTGGGTGTGTAAAAGCCAAGCAGAAGGAAGAACTAAGCACATGTTATGGGAGTCTCAATGCATTTAGGTCAGGGTTCCCCAGCGTGGTGCCTGTGGGTTCCGCAGCAGCTACCAGAACTTCCCATGGAGCCAGATGAGCTTTTCAGAAAATAGGTGTGGCCATTGTAAGTTAGGGCTTGTCATTGGCTGCCTTCTTTCAAACGAAAGGGTTTTCCACTGATGGACCAGGAGAACTGGCAAACACCTGGATTTTCCTTAGTCAGAGTGGGGTTTGATTCCCCTGTTCAGACTTTTCTGAGTCCCAGGAGGCGTGAAGGGGAGGTATTTCATTTTGCTCTGCCTCCTGCAGCCATTTCTGCTTTGGCTCCACCTCCTGTGGAAACTGCTTTTGGGGTGGCGCTCACCACCAACCCTCAAAATTCCAGATTTGTCAGCAGGCTCGGAACGTTCGGGGAACACCTGGTTTGGCTGATAGTCTGCCAGTGGTAGTCTACATAATATTCATATCTACCCGTGTTTCATCATCTTGTCTCATGTAGGCGGTAGGACAGTAACTGAACTAATAGGATCTCCTCTTGAAACATACTTAGAATGACAATCACATAGGGTTCCCAGCCCCCAGGTCCCAGCAGGGGTTCCCCCACTTTTCAGGGCTTTGATCTGCCATTGGCCAGCTGGCCAGCGGGGAAAGCCCCACCCCCAAACAGGGATGTCACCAGGTGATGCCCCTGACATGATGACATCACCTGGAAGTGACATCACTGCATCACTGACATCAGGGGTGATGCTCTAGTTTCTGAGCAAACTCTATGGTTTTGAAGGGAGAAAAACACATCATTTTGCCTAAAAACTAGAGTGTCACCCCTGATGTTGGTGACACAATGACATCACTTCTGGGTGACATTATCACGCTGCACATGGCAGAAGATCCTGGGAAGGACCTGGAGCCCCCCACTGGATACCAGGTAAGACCTGGCAACCCTAGAACCACACAGTCAGTGACAATGGTACTTCCATTGCAGAAGAAGTAGAAGAAGAAGAAGAAGAAGAAGAAGAAGAAGAAGAGAAGAGATTGGATTTATACCCCGCCCTTCATTACCCAAGGGAGTCTCAGAGCAGCTTTCCCTTTCCCTTCCCACAACAGACATCCTGTGAGGTAGGTGGGGCTGAGAGAGCTCTTTTGAGAACTGCCCTTTCAAGGGCAGCTCTTGTCAGAACTATGGCTTGCCCAAGGTCCTCCAGCAGTTGCAAGTGGAGGAGTGGGGAATCAAACCCGGTTCTCTCAGATGAGAGTCCGCACACTTAACCACTACACCAGACTTGCACATGCACATGCTCCCACACAGAGCATACAATTACAGCAGTCACAGAAACAATCATGGTTACAAAAGTATACAGACCTGCAATGGGGAACGTTTGTTGATAAATGGATATTTCCAATATATATAAATCACAGATAAACCTTTCAGACTGTTAGGTATTTGAGATATTATTATGCCTAAATATTAAGTAAATGACACATAAAATGTGAAAACCAAATGAATACCTGATAGGAAAATGAATGCCTGTGTGTGTGCAATGCATGTTAATTCCACTGAAAATGCATATCTCAAACTTCGGACGACTTTGTGAGCCTAACAAGGATATCGGAGGAGTGGCAGATGGAAATACACAGACACAACACCACCACCCCTGAAGTAACCATTGCCCACGCCTAAGAGATCTCTTGTTTGCAACAGAAAATATAGATTTCCTTACAGACCCCCAACAAGATATATATTTTAAGTACAGGAACAGATATGAATATAGAAGATATTATTAGAAATGAGCAAATGTTCCCTAGTTCATTTCTTTTTATATGCACTGATATTTTTGCTGTCAACCGTTTCAGTCCTCCACTTCCTGAGATTGGTTCTGTACACTTGTTTTGCAGCGTGTGCGCATACTGTAGGGATTGTACATCCATTTTGTACAGTATTTATACGGACAAGCTGTGTCATTTATATGATAATAGACACAGTTAATAATGTGATTTACTGATGTATAAATAATGTCAAAAAATGCAAGTATTTTTATGAGAAAAGTTGCTGCATGGAAACAGAAAGTGAAGTCAAAACTAAAGAACTGTGAGTCTGAGTTGCACAAGGGAGAAGCAAAAGTGAAATGGGTTGGAACAACAGGGCTAAGAAATCCAAAATCTCCCAAGATGTTACAGGAGAAACAAATGATCTGTGCCAAAGAGTTTCTCTACAGTGACTTTTGAAGTAGTATTTTAGTAACTCATCAAACACAAATGAAAAGGATTGTGATGAAGACCAGATCTAGCAAGGAATCAAACAAACTCTTATTTGTTGAAGATCACCCAACCCTATTTTGGAATGTGAAATGGTATGGTACAGCCTCATCTTGTCAGATTTCAGAAGCTAAGCAGGGTCAGTATTTGGATGGGGGACTACCAAGGAAGACTCTCTAGAGGAAAGGACTTGCTTTGAAACCCCCTAGCTGGGGACATCATAAATTGGTGTGACTTTATAGCACGTACATACATATAACCCTGTTTGAGCACACCAAATGGAAATCAATTACTATAGTAGGACTGCAAATGTAAACTAGACATTCTGTTTGAAGATCTGTATCGACCCCTCTTTCTCCATTTATTGCATTACAGCTGTTACAATTACTTGGAACAAGAAAAAGAAGAAGACCAAAAAAGTTAACGAAGTGAAATGATCACTACCAATGGAATGAGATTCTGGGTGGCTAAAATGATAGGACACTGATGGAATGGACAGGATAACTAGAGCTCTAAATGCCATGATGTTTAGACTTCATTAAAGATAACCCAATCATTTGCAGCACAGACAGTGGACACTGATATGGTGGAATTAATTTTGCCACATTGGTACAAGCAGAACCAAACACAACTACTACGTTAAAACCAAATGCAGAAATGCTTTAACCAATGGATCATACAGAGAACAGAAAAATACATGAGCAAACATATGTGGGCACTAGAGAAAACAAATGAAAAAGCATTAGAAGACAGACACTAGCTTTTAGGTGACACCAAAAATTAAGAGAGGACAATAAACACAGCTTTCTCTTTCCCCCAGCTGCCATTACCTGATCTTTGACCCAGCAGGCTCCATCCTCACAATTCTCCAGGCTTTCCTGATGTCAGCAGCTTGACTGAGAACATGGGTTTATAGCCCTCAGATTTGGGTGAGGAATAGGGTTCTCAGCCTGAGGTTGGGAAATTCCTGGAGATTTTGGGGGTCGAGCCTGGGGAGGGTGGAGTTTGAGGAGGGAAGGGACCTCAGCAGGATATGATGCCATCGAGTCCACCATCCAAAGCAGCCATTTTTTTCCAGGGGAACTAGTGCCTTGAAAAGTATTGAGGTTGGAGATGCGTCAAGTGAAAACAGCTCATACTTTATCAAGAGGTCGGAACAAGACTGGTTAGCTGGACTTGCAGGTCCGCTTTTTATCCCCATTCTTGACCGCACCCATGCACCCAACACCCGTGATTCACTATTTAGAGTGTCCCTGTGCCCTATTTGTCTATCCCAGGATACAGACTTGCTCACTGGTCCCTTTTAGGATCCAGGGGATCTATTGCCTCCAGAAGCGAAGCTCGACGGCTTTACCTGGCCATGTGTTTGGCCAACGACATGTGCAGTTCCTCGGCCAGAACGTAACATGCCTATTTGCTGGGGATCAGTTGTCATTCTTGGAGTTCTCCAGCCACCACCTGGAAACTGGCAACCCAAGGCAACAGCCACCACTCAGGAACAGCTGCCCTTGTAATTCTTGCATAAAATTTGGCAAGCCATAAGTCTGAGAGCTCAAAAAGTCAATGAGCAAAAGTCATTACACAAATTCAAACAAGAACTTACAGTCAGCTATACATCACCAGTGTTGGCTGTATGTGAGAATCTATCCAAGCTCTTTCCCCCTCCCCTCCTTATTCTTTAGCAGAGTCTAAACCCTCTTTAGATGATATTTATATTCTCATAATCCAACCTCTATGATGAACGAGGAAGAGAATTTGTCTCATTATGCCCTTTACAATAGGAGGAAAACACAAGTAAAATATCAAACTCCCCCCTTTTTTCTATGTCTATATGAATAAACATCCCTTCCCTCTTAAAAAACAAAACAAAACACTACCCCCCCCCCCCAGTTAAACTTCATGTATAGGAAATATTAGATTGTGGCTGACTGGGAAATGAAACTAGTTTTATGTACTCTTCCAAACTCTCTTGTGATATTTCTAATATCCTCCCCCTCTCTTGTCAAGAGTAATGTGTTTTCTTCAGGCCTGCAGATAGGAAAGTGCTAATGTATATTTCCAGAAGCAAAACACTCTTCTTTTTTTCTTCAAATAACTCCTATCTTAATCTGCTGAGGAGTTGGGTACAAGTTATTTCATAACTCCTGAATATAAAAGACAGAAAAATTGCATCAGGTTAAACAAAGCAGTCACTTCAAACACACAAAAAAGAAATTCATTGGGGGGGGGGGGAACAGTCCAACATCGGTGAAGGATAGGATTATCATCTCTGGGTTGGGAAATACCTGGAGATTTTGGGGGTGGAGCCTGAGGAGGGCAGGGTTTGGGGAGGGGAGGGATTTCAATGGGGTATAATGTCATAGAGTCCAGCTTCCAAAGCAGCCATTTTCTCCAGGGGAACTGATCCCTGTTGCCTGGAGATCAGTCGTGATTGCAGGAGATCTCCAGCCACCACCTGGAGGCTGGCAACCTTAAATGGTGATATTATTTTTAACACTAGCCACCTCTGCTCTCTGCACCTGGGAAGCCATCTCCTGAATGGTTCAAAACCTTTATGGTGCAATCCTATTCAGAGTGACTCCAGTATAGGGTTGCCAGCTCCAGGATGGGAAATAGCTGGAGATTTGGGGGGAGGAGCCTGAGGAGGGTGGGGTTTGGGGAGAGGCGGGACTTCAATGGGATATAATGCCATAGAGTCCACCTTCCAAAGTGGCCATTTTCTCCAGGTGAACTGATCTCTATCACCTGGAGATCCGTTATAAGAGTAGAAAATTTCCAGGTGCCACCTGGAGGTTGGCAACACTACTCAAGCCCATTGATTTCAATGTATGGCATTGCACTTTTCATAACCTGGTTCAAATTTGATTGAATGAACTTAAACCAAAGCAAATATCTTTTCTTTTCTTCTTTTGCTGTCAACTCACAGCTGACTTATGGCGACCATGAAGTGTTTTCAAGGCAAGAAACATTCAGAGGTGGTTCGCCACTGCCGGCTTCTGAGTTGCAACCCTGGTATTCCTTGGAAGTCTCCCATCCAAATACTAACCAGGGCCAACCCGCTTAGCTTGCAAGATCTGATGAGATTATGCTAGCCTGGGCTATCCAAGTCACTACCATCTTATTAATAACTGAAACACAGAGATAAGGGCAACCAAAACAGCAGATGGTTAGAGTACCTTCCCTACAAGGAAAAGCTCAGTGGTTTGGGGGTTTCAGTTTAGAAAAGAGAGGGTACGGCATATATTTATAAAAGCATGTATGGTGTGGGAAAGGGGGCAGTGAGAACTTTCTACTCCCTGTCCCCAAATAGTAGGGGGATCCACTGAAATTGTGGGCAGTAGTCAGGACAGACAAAAGAAAGTACAGTTTCTCGCTGCCAAATTCATGGCTACAAGAGGAAGTGACGGTCTCTAGCTAAGATTTTTTAACAGGGGATCAAACAGATTCATGGAGGATAGGTCCACCAATGGCCATTAGCCAGCATGGTTAAAAGGCACCCCTTCCGTGTTCAGAGGTACTGTGGCTCTGAATATCAATGAAGGGGGAGATGACCGAGAGGGACTTTGGTGACCTTGCCTTGCTGTAGGTCTCCCAGTGATATCTCGTTGACTGCTGTTGGAAACAAAATCCTGGACTAGATGGAACATTGGCCTGATCCAGCACGGTTGGGGAACAGTGCTCAGCAGAGCCACACGTGGCATGCCCAACAGCCACATGTGCATTGCCAAGTCACTGAGTATCACTGCTATAGCACAGTGAGTAGCACACTAGACAGTGATATATGAAACCACTCACATAAACTTAAAAATTAACATTTCAGTGGTATTTAAAGACTCTATTAACATGTTCCCAGCATTGTGAACTCCTGTTGGGAGAGCTTCCATAGCATGAGAGAGAGAAAAAGCCACACATGGCAGCTGGTATTTGGGTATTTTTTTTTAATTGGGGGCTGTTGGAATGCAGTCTGGCTTTGCTCATTTAACAGGCACAGAGGGAATGCAAACCATTCGAGCTGCAAAGCGCATCAATTTTAAAAGGTTCAACCGTTTTCTTCTCAGTCTATTAAGGTACACATCATAACACCGACTTAATGAAGTAGGCATCTGAAAGCTCATCCCACACTAAAACAGTCAGCTTATAAGGCACTGCTGCGTTCTTCACCATATAATTAGTATCTCCCACACACACATTGTGCCTCTTATGATCTTCTTATTCCTTCGTTGCGCATAGGGTGGCCAGTTCTGGGTTGGGAAATGCCTGGAGATTTGGGGGGTGGAGCCTGAGGAGAGTGGGATTCAGGGAGGAGATGGACTTCAGTGGGGTATAGTGCCAGTTCTCTGGGTGAACTGATCTCTGTCACTTGGAGATCAGTTGTAATAGTGAGAGATCACCAGTCACCACCTGGAGGTTGGCAACCCTACTCACACATGGTAACTCGCATCTTAAGTGTGTGCCCTTCTCCCCAGCTCTGTAGGCGGCTACTCCCCAAACAGCATTCCTTCTCCCCAGCAAACACAAGAGTGCTACTTGTGATAGAGATCCATAAATACATAGGCGTAGAGTACGGGGGGGGGGGCTCGAGGGCTTGAGCCCCCCCCCCCCGGGAAAACGGAGCACCTGCCTCCGTGCCTCCCCGGGTCCTTCCGAGGCCAGTGGCCACTGCTGGAGAGGGAGAGGGAAGGGGTAGCGGGGGGGAGAGAGAGGCACCGGCAGCAGCGGCTGGCGGGCCTTGGAAGGGCCCGGGGAGGCGGGGCGGTTTCCGGGGGGGGGGGAGAACATCGCTCCAGCGAGCGCACCGGGATTTCCAAAACTCTACGCCCCTGCATAAATATGACTCTTATCTAGTGCATTTGCATTTTATGTTTCCTCCAAGGAGCCCAGAACATTCTTTGTGGCTCTCCCATCACAATTTTATCATAACGACCACCATGCAGGGTAGCTTAAGCCAAGAGTGGTTGCTATACCACACCGGCCCTCTGGAATGCTGGGGGAAAGGCAGATTTTGCCTGTCGGTCTCAGTTTCCAGTTGCCACATATTCATGGCGCATTCTTGGCAAAACCTACCTGCAAAATGCATGTTGCCCAATCATATGGAGAACATACATGCATTTCCCCCTTGAACATGTATTTGAACAGTGGCAAGAAGATCTACAGGCTGGGGACAGGGCAGGTGTTCCTACGCTGAGATACATAATGCAGAGACTTAGGCCAAGCGTAACACACCTACTAATGGGAAAATTGAACTCAACAGAATATCATATAATTGACTCAGTATTTTACAGGTCACACTGTGCTGGCTAGGCGGGATATAAATCCAAAATAAATGAATGAATGAATGAATGAATGAATGAATGAATGAATGAAATGAAATGAAATGAAATGATGGGCAGCTTTGCTCAGCAAGAAGGTATCATCTCAACTTTGAATCTGAAAGCAAACAACAACAACACAAACACAATAAGCTTTTGCTATAGCCCACTAGAGGCTCACCAGAGCTTGGAAGCTATGTGAGGTCACAGCCACAGTTTGTACTTGGATGGGAGACCACCAAGGAAGACTTGGGGTTGCTACGCAGAGGACAAACCACCTCTGCTGAACTCTTGTCTTGAAAGCCTCATGGACCTGGAGTCATTTGATGATACACAATTTCATCATCATCATCATCATCATCATCACAGCTAATCACCTGCCTTTAGCCCAGGGTGTCAAACAACCAGGATCTCATAGAGAGCCAGTTTGGTGTAGTGGTTAAGTGTGCGGACTCTAATCTGGGAGAACCGGGTTTGATTCCCCACTCCTCCACTTGCACCTGGCTGGATGACCTTGGGCAAGCCATAGCTCTGTACCAGCTGTTCCCTCAAGGACAGCTTGGGAAAGCGTTCTCTCAGCCCCACCTACCTCACAGGGTGTCTGTTGTGGGGAGGGGAAGGGAAAAGGAGTTTGTAAGCCGCTCTGAGACTCCCTTGGGGAGTGGAGGGCGGGGTATAAATCCAATCTCTTCTTCTCTTCTTCTCATTTGTGAGTAGATTGGCTGGTCATATTACAGTCCAGAAGCAGCTGTTTTCATGTCTTACTTGTTCATGTCTTACTTAACACGGCACGTTCACCCCATACCAAGCACCCATGCAATTAATAACAATTGTAAGACATGACCGAACATATTGGGGTGGATTTCTGGGACTACTGTGCTCAAATACCAGCGGGGGTAAGAAGCTTGAGTGTTGATGCAATCAATCAGGCTTAATTGCCACTGGTTTCCCAGATGTTATTCATTCCTGCAAACTTTAATGTGTTTATTACCACTTACGGAGGCTGAAGATTACTCTACTCTGTACAGCCAACAAGCTCACAAAAAAAGGGGGGGGGCAAACAGAACTAAAACTGGTGGTATTTGCTTGGACTGTATATATGGATCCTTAGGGAAGAGCTATTCTGTAATAACTAGGCTGTTAGTAGAGGAGAAATGGTGCTAAAAGTGATTAAACAGTTTTGATTGTGTCAGCGGCACTTTCAAGAAGTGTTTTGGCTTGGCTTTTACTCCTGTACTGAAGGCAGTGTATCTATCTTGGCATTATATGTCACAAACATTCGTTTGTTTCATTGAAGGGGTTCTCATAGGGTTGCCACCTTTATTCCAGCAGGGCTCATGTGCAAATGTCAAATGTCCAGCAAGTGAAGATTTCCCTCCAGTGAAACAAGAGCGAACACTGCACCAGTCACATTTCTTCTTATCCTGCAAGACTGGGGTATCGCTGCCAAAATCTAACAAACCTGGCAACCTTAAATCTCCTGCTAAATCCAGAACAAAGTTTGAGTCCAGTGGCACCTTTAAGACCAACAAAGTTTTATTTGAAGCATAAGCTTTCATGACTCAAACTTTGTCCTGCTGCTTCAGACCAACATGGCTACCCACCCGAAGTTTCTAAATCCAGAAACTTCTTTTCTGACCATGCCAGAGACGCACCATGGTATAGTGACTAGTATTTGACAAGAACCTGGGAGTCTGAGGTTCCTCAATCTGCCATGAAATTTACTGGATGACCTTGGCCAGTCACTCGCTCATAGCCTCACCTACCTCTAGGGTTGCCAACTCTCCAGGCATTTCCCAACCCAGGCTTGGCAACTTTAGTACATCATAAGTCCTTGGGGAAGGGAGGGATGTGATGATGTCTCTTCCAGGTGATGTCATCATGTCGCCTTAAGGCCAGTTGGGGTCAGGATTCCCCCCAATCATCCAGTTTGCTAGTGGCAGGGAAGCACCCACACCCCTGGCAGGGTCTACAACCATAACAAAATACCACACCTAGTCCAGCACAGAGAATAATACTCTGTTTGAAATATTGAGGCCATCTTTTCTCCCGCCTCCCCAGTAAGCTTAACAGTAATGATGCAGTTAAAGGAGGGCATGAACTAAACACTGCCCTTACATACTTCTCCTGTACTCACAGCAAAGCATTCATAGAAACACAGTGAGCAATCTTCCCTTCTCTGTAGTAGAATTTGCTACACAGCCATGAGATACTGTTCTTCATCATTGCATGCCCCACTTCCTATCCATTGTTCTGCAAGGTAAGGAGGCCACCCTTCCCCATGGATGCAGTGCAACTGAGTGTTCAAACAGCTTTGTATGCATCATCTCAAGAATCTTTACAACAGCCCAGGCTGTGACACAAGTATCACCTATGTAGCACAGTGAGCAGAGCACATGCTTTGTACGTGGAGGGTCCCAGCCAGCATCTCCAGTTAAAAGGATCAAGGCAAGTTCAGGAAAATTCTTCGTGCATCAGCTTAGCTCATTTCCATCCCACTCTTTCTCCAAGGAGCTCAAAACAGCCTACATGATCCTTCCTTCTTCATCTTATCCTCATGGCAATCTTGCGAATTAAATTAGTCTGGCAAACCCACTGGCACTCAGTGAGCTTCATGATAGAGTAGGGATTTGAATCTGGGTCTCCCAGACCCTAGTCTGTCACACTAACTACTATACCACCTTGACCTGAGCCCTGGAAGAAGGGCAGTCAGGGCAGCATTTTTTGCCTGTCACTACTCTAAGCAGTGGGGGTGGGAGAGAGGAAAAAATAATCCCAGCGTTGTCTGCACTGCTGCATCACTACAGTGGAAAACCCAGAAGTGCTATTGGCCAGTTCTAGGAATCACCACAAACTCTGTGGTTTTACCATAACGTTCCGATGATTCCTAGAGTTACCCAATGTCACTTCTGGGTTTCCCCTAGAAACAGTGGTCCCCAGGATATCTCAGCCTCTCCATGTCCACAGACTCAAGCTGCTATCCAGGCATGGCCTGGAAACCCTGCCCTAGAGTGCTACCAGTTAAAGTAGAAAATACTGGGCTAGTCCAATATGAATGGTCCAATTCATTATAAAGATAGTTGTGTATATTCACATGGGGCATGGAAGAGAAGTCCATAAATAACTTCTGGCCATGGTGAATAAAGAGAACCTCCATACAGCAAGGAGATAAGCCTCTGAATACGAGTGCTAGGAAGCAACATCAACAGAAGGCCTTGGCCTCTATTCCCGGATTGTTAATGCTCCTGAGCAACTGGTCGGCCACTGAGTAAAACAGGATGCTGGACTAGATGTACCATTGGTCTGGTCCAGCAGGGCTCTTCTTAGAAGAAGAAGAAGAAGAAGAGATTGGATTTATACCCCGCCCTTCACTTGTAGTCTCAGAGCGGCTTACAAACTCCTTTCCCTTCCCCTCCCCACAACAGACACCCTGTGAGGTAGGTGGGGCTGAGAGAGCTCTTTCCCAAGCTGTCCTTGAGGGAATAGCTGGTACAGAGCTATGGCTTGCCCAAGGTCAGCCAGCCAGGTGCAAGTGGAGGAATGGGGAATCAAACCCAGTTCTCCCAGATTAGAGTCCGCACACTTAACCACTACACCAAACCACTACACCAAACTGGCTCTCAACTGGCTCTTAAGAACATAAGAATGCTGTGTCATCCTCTGCAGAGTTACCCCAGTGTATACCATTTAAAACTAATGGGCTTAGGCTAGAGTAACTCCATGCAGGACTGCACTGTCAGAAAGCCAGCTGTGAATTGAAACCTTTCTCAAAGGTGTTTTCTGAGAGAGGACGGAAACTATGACACAATGGAGGGGTGGGGAGAAATCTTTCTCCTGTCACTATTTATCATTCCCAGTTAACAATATAAGATATACGATGGGAGCAAAACTATTTGGTGGCAGAACAGCATAAATGAAGTCTGTTTTCCCTAGAAACTGCATAACCATTTGAATTAATTTAATTTGAAATATCAAATTAAATTAAACTGTAGAATAATCCCCAAGGGAAAAAGCATATTTCATTTGCAATGTCTTCTGATAGAGTATGCTCTGCCAAAAGTTTTTTTTCTTTTCTTTTTTGCTATGCATCTGGCTTCAAATCTAAATTTATTGCATTAGCTCTGGGAAGACTTTTAATAGAAAGTGAGATTAAAAGGGGTGAAAAAAGAGAGAGACTCAAATTGCACACGGGGCGAGAAGAGAAAAAGAAAGCAGCAGTGTGAAATGGAGCTGACTGTGTCAACAGCGAAGGGATCGGATCAGATGTGCTCCTTAGAGATGGGATTTCATTGAGATGTGTGCATGCTTGGGGTGGATGCACATGCTCTCACGGACAAGGGTGGTGGTGGCTTCCACTGAAGATATGGAACACCTTCCGTGTCGACCCTGCCAAACAGTCCATGGATGGAACTTTATAGCAGGATGTCAAATACATCTTTTTCTAAGCACTGGAGCCATCACAGGGTTGCAAACCCCATTTGGGAGCAGGGGATCTCATGGTCTGGAGGGCTATTGGGGCTATCAGAAAGCGAGGGGAGGATAGATGCTGGGCACTCCATTATAACCCGTGGAGACCAGTCCCCATAGGGTATAATAGAAGATCTGTAAGTTTCTGGGGCTCTGGGGGGATGTTTTTTGAGTTAGAGGCACCAAATTTTCAACATAGCTGCTGGCCCCTCTCCTAAAAAAGCTCCCCAAGTTTCAAAAAGATTGAACAAGGGGGTCCAATTCTATGAGCCCCCAAAGAAGGTGCCTCATCCTCCATTATTTCCAATGGAGATAAAGCATTTAAAAGGAACACAGTCTTTTTAAAAGTGATGGCAGCTCACTCAGAACTCACTTTTGGAGTTCCCTCTCCTGGGGCCTCCCTCCACTCTCCCGGAGCCTCCTGGTAAGTCTCCCACCCACTTGTCAACCTTAAATGGCAACCCTAATGGACACTATTCCTTAGCTGTGTTGTGTGCATGTTAAGTGTCATCGAGTTACTTCCAACTTATGGCAACCCTATGAATTCATGACCTCCAAAACGTTCTATCATTAACAGTCTTGCTCAGGTCTTGCAAACTGAGGGCCCTTGTGGCTTCTTTGACTGAGTCCATCCATCTCATGTTGGGTCTTCCTCTTCTCCTGCTGCCTTCAACTTTACCCAGCTGTATTGTCTTCTCATAATGTGACCAAAGTACAAGAGCCTCAGCTTAGACATTTTAGCTTCTAGGGAATGTTCAGGCTTGATTAGATCTAGAACCCACTTATTTGTGTGTGTGTTTTGGCAGTCCCTGATGTCCATAAAACTCTCCTCCAACACCACTTTTCAAAGGAATCAACTTCCTTCCTGTCTGCTTTCTTCATTGTCCAACTTTCACACCCTCACATATTAATGGGGAATACTGTGTCATGAATTAACTTGATCTTGGTTGCCAGCAACACATCCTTACACTTACACTTAAGAATCCATTGCTGTACTGCCCTGTAGACTACTCTCACCATCGAGAGCCAGTGTGGTGTAGTGGTTAAGAGCGGGTTCGATTCCCTGTTTTTCCACATGAAGCCTGCTGGGAGTCCTTGGGCTAGTCATGGTTTTCTCAGAACTCTCTCAGCCCTATCTACCTCACAAGGTGACTGTTGTGGGGAGAGGAAGGGAAGGTGATTGCAAGCCACTTTGAAGCTCCTTAGAGCAGAGAAAAGCAGGGTATACAACCCAACTCTTCTTCTTTAACAACTGTCTTGTCTTCCGTTCTCCCTCCATGGCTGTTTTCCCACCTTTCAAACTCTGGAACTGCATTCCTGTCTCCAACCACTGTTCCCCCGTTCAATGTTGTAGATTCTGCATTTTTGCAAGGGAGATACTGTGGGGTTCTGGGGAAGTTGAAAATGCTGGGTGTGCACTTTTGCCCTTTTCATTGTGATCTCAGAAAAGATCTCATTACTCCCATTCTTCAAAAATTGCTACACTGACCTCAGGATTTGTATATGCTTCCCCCCCCCCCCCACCTTGGACTATGATCCTAGGGTTAAGGACAAAGCGGATAGATTCTTTGCAGTGTCTAGCGCCCACTGCTGTTCTACATTAAGTAAATGGATTTTACCTGCTCATTTTAATGCAATTTATGTAACCTTTTATGTATTAAAGCTGCCATTGTGTGTACTTGAGAATTGTGGTCTTCAAGCATAATAAATAATTCATGCATTGTTCCCATGGCTTTTAGTCCTGTGCTCTACAACCACCATAGGCTCTATCCGTTTACCCTTAGAACTGTGCCTATTTGCCAAGAATTTTTTTTTTAAATGGATCCTGACACATACCTGAACTACCTTATGCTCCTTATAAGGAAAAGAACACAGACTCCAAAAACTGTGATGCAGTGTGCCTGCGATCCAAACATAATCTATCACAGTCCAGATAGCAAGCATGGGTAGTGCAAAGATGAGCAGCTGGAATCCAGGTTGATCCTGTAACCCTCCCAAGTTTCAGCTGCCGTTGCCGTTTTAAATTAAATTGTAAATTTCATCACTTCTACCTGAAGCGTTTTAGACTTGTTTGTGCCACGTTGGGCCTTGCATAAAGCAGATAAACTCAGAAAATAACACATAGATGCCCCATTAATATGCAGAATATGATGGTGATCCTACCTGTACTTATTCTTGCTGGAGTGAACTCTACTACATGTGCCTATTTACTTTGGGTTTTTTTTGCATTTTAGCACACATGTCAACTGTTTGAATTCGACAACACAGGGGCATCCATGCAAGCCTGGTATAGACCTTGTGGGAAGCTATATGCAGAACCCTAATCGTGAGCACAGGAACCCACTTTTGAGAAATGACAAAGGTAAATCAACACCGAGGCACATCTGGTATCTAGGACCCCAGTGGGACAATTTGACGACTGGGGGCAAAGGTTTTGGTAGTGTGCCAATGTGCAACATCACTTCTGTCACATACCTGGAAGCAGTGTCATTGCATCAGTTGCAATGCTCTAAGATTCGGTTTTAGGTGAATCCCAGAGCATCACCCCAACACAATGACAGCACTTCTGATTTTGTGCCAGAGGTGACATCACACACTGGAGTGATTGTGAATTGCCCCTATCCCCCCAGCCATTCATCACAAGAGGAGAGCATGAGAATCAGACTGGGAGATCTCCTGATGATGGTGGTGATGGTGGTGGTGATAATGATGAAGAAGAATTGGATTTGTACTCTGCCGTTCACTTGGAATCTCAGAGCAGCTTCCAATCTCCTTCCCTTCCTCTCCCCAAAGGTAGGTGGGGCTGAGAGAGCTCTGAGAGAACTGCTCTTGAGAAAACAGCTCTGAGAGAACTGTGGCTTGCCCAAGCTGGCTGCATGTGGAGGAGTGGGAAATCAAACCCGGTTCTCCAGATTATAGTCCTCTGCTCTTAACCACTACACCAAACTGGCTCTGGGCGCCCTGTCTCACAACCTACCATTCTCCGGCATTTTCTCAGGACACAATGAATTAAAATAAGGATCTGCACTGACCCCTATCATATACCAGTTTTAACACATCACAAATGTCAACAGTGGGATCACTTCATGACCCCCCCCCCCTCGTGGCAGTGAGACTCCACCCGTGAAACAACACACAAGAAAACAGGAGGGCGGGTGCCTCGGGAAGCTGAAGTTTCATTTTCTACAGCCACCGGGGCTGCCCTCATCTTCTTGTTTCTAATAGACTCTCCTTTCCCTTTGCCTTTTTAAATAATCACCCAAATAAATACACTCCTGTGCAGGATTTGAAAGCTGGTAAAGTTCAACAGGTTAGGAGCAAGTGGGAGGTTGCGACCCCATCAGTTTGGAAAATAAAAGGTCAGTCGGCAAAAAGCAGCACTTACAAAATGAATGGTATTGCTTTTCACGGCCAGAAATTGAAGAAAATTACAGCCAGCAGCGGTCTATAGGTTGAAGCAGTGGGAATAATCTATTTCCACCCCCCTCCAACGCTCCCCTCTGCCCATGAGCAAATACACACAAGCTGACACCCGCAACGGAGAAAGGATTCGCTCTCAAACATGCAGTCTTGTCTCTTTAAGAGGAAGCATATTGTAGATAAATCAAGATGGGTAGCCGTGTTAGTCTGTCTGTAGCAGCAGAAAAGAGCAAGAGTCCAGCAGCACCTTAAAGACTAACAAAATATGTGGCAGGGTAGGAGCTTTTGTGAGTCACTGCTCACTTCTTCAGCAGTGATTCACGAAAGCTCATCCCCTGCCATATATTTTGTTAGTCTTTAAGGTGCCACTGGACTCTTGCTCTTTTCTACTATTGTAGATAACAAATGCTAGATTAAAAAATAGCAAACAGTTCTGAACACACCCACACCTAAGCCCCAAGCCCCAAGGTAAGAAAACAGGTTAATCAAATCAAAAGCATTAGGAATTCAATCTCCAGTACTTTAGTAGCCTTCCTGTTTTGTTTTAAATCTTGATTGGGAGAGTTCTCCTGAGAATAAAATTAGTAGCTAGTCAATAAAACTCTGGCCCAGGGACAGAGCAGCGAGTTAACCAGTGAAAGAATCCATTCCATCGTACGAGCGTGCACACACACACACACACACACACACACACAAACACTTGTGATGATGAACTGGATTGACTGGCAAAGTTCATTATGATTTTAACCACGAAACCATGAAGAGCAGGTAATCATATTTAAGGAGATAAGAAACACTAGTAGCGGTGGGGGGGGGGGTGGAGAGGGCCTTGGCTTTGTCGGGGAAATTTCTCATTGACGGCAGTCATGGCTGAAAAATCGATGCCCCACTTCGGAGTGCAGAAAGAGTCTTGTGCTTGATGAAGAGGGTTCCCCCCCCCCCACTAAGCCAAATACATGCACAGACATCTGGATTTGCCTTCTGGAATTATTCTAGGGTACCCTCTGGTCTGATGCAATGATTCCTATGGATTTCCCCCAGGAACAACTAGATTCTAACCATCTTTGTCAAAGCAAATGTCTCCCTGAATTTTAAATAAATCATCTCTGTTTCCTTCTCTCATGCACAGATATGCCCAGATGACATCATGCAAGCAAAGGAATCCCCAGTGAGGGCTCATCTTTGCTCGGGGAATGATATAGGGATGCCAACCTCCAAGTGGGACCTGGGGCTCCTTTGGAATTACAGCTTATCTCCAGACTACAGAGATCACTTCCCCTGGAGAAAATGGGTGCTTTGGAGGGTGGACTCTATGGCATTGTACCCTACTGTGGTCCCTGTCTTCCCTAAGCTCCACCCCCAAATTTCCAGGAATTTCACAGTTTGGATCTGGCAGCTCTATCCTCCATCCCTTGCTGGTGGCCAGGAAGGGGGGGGGGACCTGGCAACCCTATGGGAAGAGCTGTTGAGAAGGTTGCCAAACTCCAGGGATCAGTTCCTCTGGAGAACGTGATTGTTTTGGGGGGATGGACTGCATGGCATTATGCCCCACTGAGATCCTTCCCTCCCACAAACCCCATGCTTCTGAGATTTCATCCCAGATCTTCAGGAATTTCCCCAAGTGGAGTAGGAAACCCTACCTGTTGCTGAATTGTTCCTCAGGAAGGAAATGTGGAACGGTTCTTAGAGTTCATTTATAGGGGAGGAATTGTGAGGCAATTCACTGATATGCCCTTAGGGTTTGCTGGAATGTCTGCAACTTCAAGAACCCTGCTCCTCCAGGCTTAGAAAGCCCTACATTGAGGAAGAAGGGCCCCCTGGAAAATCCACCTTCAGCCAGGTTTCTCACCAGAATCAGTGATAGCCATCTGTCAGTTTTTCCTTATGGGTATTCAACACACTATTCATCTACGTCTGAGCACATTTGATTTCCCTGGGGGGGGGGGAAGAGAGAGACTGTGCATGTGCAATCACATGCTGTTCTGCCGCAGCTGCCTCCTTCCCAGCAGTTGTGCTCACCCCCAACAGATGAAAGGTACATTGTTAAAAACAAAACAAACAGAAAACAACATCAACAACAACTGAGATGGGATTTACTAAATAGGCATCTCTGCGTCTCAACAGGGACATGATGTCAGTATCTCCTCTATGAGGCTGCCATTTTCTCCAAAGAAACTGATCTTTGTAGTCTGGAGATCAATTGCAATTTCAGGAAAACTCTAGGCCCCACTTTGGTGTTGGTAACCCTAGATAAATAGGACCCTGTAGGCTTGCCAGTTGCCCACATACTGGGCAACCTCCCAACCATGGTCTCCCCATCCCTTGTCCATGCCCAGTGGCGCAACAAGCACAAAATGGGGGGTAGGATAAAGACATTCCATGGCATCACTGGTAGGTGAAAAGATTATCCAGGATCCTAGAGCATTGCTTGACATGATGTTGACATTTCTGGATTTTCATTTGCATTTTTATCTGGAAGTGAGGCACAGTGTCTTTCTTCCCTATGCCATAGCCTAGGGTTGCCACTCTCCAAGTGACACCTGGAGATCTCCCGCTAGTTCCCTTGGAAAGAATGTTTGCTTTGGAGGGTGGACTCTATGGAATTATACCCTCCTGAGGTGGACCCTATGGCATTATCCCCTGCTGAGGTAGACTCTATGGCATTATATTCTGCTAAAGTGTACTCTATGGCATTATACTCTGCTGAGGTGGACTCTATGGCATTATACCCTGCTGAAGTGGACTCTATGGCATTATATTGCTGAGGCCTCTTCCCTCCCCAAGGCCGGCCCTCCCCAGGCTCCACCCCCAAAATCTCCATGTATTTCCCAACCCAGAGCTGGCAACCCTACCCTATCCCCAAAAGTTTTCTGGAGTTCCAGGCAGGCACCTACCATCCCTGTTCATGAGGAATCACCACCAACCCAAATCTCCTTCCAGTGGGCTTGAACACAGCAATTCTTCTCCTTCCCTCCCTTTAACTAACCCTCTGAGGACCATGAGCATGCTCAGCCCTAATCAGACCATTTTAAAAAAATACAGATTAATATTGACTGGCAAGAATATTATAAAACCTTTATCTTATCTGTGGGCAGCCCCATTTCGCCGCCTTCCCGATAGGCGCTCAGCTGCAAATTTCAATATGAGTGGGAATAATTAAGTGTGGTACCAGGAAGCAACCGATCTCAAAGGTCAAGCAGCAGGCCAAAGTTGAATCCGAGCATCATGCCCAGAATAAAGCAGCCCTGGCACGACTGACAAACTCATTTACCCGCCTGACCTTTCCACAGATGGGGTAATGAATTCAGTATGTTCCGAAGCTGACCTAGGGCTGAACTAAAGATTCCTCTGGGGAAAAAAAAATGAACAAGCAAAAAATGACACTGGCGGCTCACACTTTTGGATGCTCAGCAGAGTGTGGGTGCCATCTCCTAACTACTCTGGCTGCAACCCTCATATTCATTTCTTCATATGCCATGTTGCGCACATCATTTCTGAGTCTTTTAGAGTCCTCCGCATTCTGGAGGCACCGGCAATCAAGCAGAAACTTCTCGGGCAAGCTGTGAAATCTCTGAAATGAAAATCAATTCCATCTCCATTTCACGGAGACTAATGTGGCATTTACAACATAAACAATCATTTCTGCAGGGCAGGAAAATTAAAAGCTGCACTACATAAAAAGGAACAATGTTTAAAGTTCTAGTGGAAATGAGTGGCTTGCATTGGAAATGATTACCAAAAGAGCAACGATGGGGAGTGGGTAGGACTCGTACATCTGAAGGACGGAGATGTAGGAAATCCGCTACACATCTGCTGTTATGCGCACAGAGACAGGGCCACCCCTGACACTACCCGATTCCTGGGAACTGATTTTCCAAGAACACAAAAATATTTTATCATAAGGTGTCACTTGGTATGTTCCAAGATGGTCTTGTTTATTTCTTGGATAGCTATGTATGTGCTCCAGCGATGGGAGTCTAGTTGGTGACAACTGTGAAAATATTGACGTATCTATTTACATTACCCTCAGTTGTCCTCACTTGCCCTCAGGGGTACCACAATCTTGCCCACACTGATGCTCTCCTTTCCATGGGGCAACTACAGACTGGGTGGGCTAACCATGGGACTAACTCATCAGAAGGCTGACGTAGCAGCCACAGTGGCGGGAGGAACAGTACCAGCAGCCACAGGAAATGAGAATGCAAACGTTTTGCACAAACATGCACGGGAGGTAGGGGGAATTTTACAGCAAAAAATTGAAACTGGAAAATATTCAGCAAGGACATTATACACTGTGAAGGGAAATTATGCTCCATAGATGAGGGGAGAGAAATACAATTCCTCAATTTTCCGGTGACTGTGCAACCACATCTCTCGGGGCATTGTTGGTTCACAAACGATACTGAATCACTATTCAAGATGCTGATTTACCTTGATCAGAGCAGTAATTTATGAGGATCCCCCCCACCCTGAACCGTGCCACAGAGTATCCTGATCATTGCCAGCCACCCGCTTCCTTCTTTGCATGTAAAATAAAGAGAGACGTGCACCACAAATTGGCATGGCACAGTCCAAAAAAACACTAATCAGCAGCAAACATCTAAATTGTGGCTCAGAGAAAGCTGGCGTGATAAGGTGAGGAGACAGTGTTGCTGCATGCAGAACTATTATTTACCCATGTCAAAAATAACTATCCTATTTACATAACAGTTAGGGCTGCATGATGGCTCCTTCTGGGAAACCTGCTTCCACTGTAGAGCAAGAAGCGGGGTGGGGGTGGGGGGCGGAGAAAGAGGATCTGTAATTTGAATGGACCGGGGAGTTTTAAGTGGCACCGCACAGAACCTCTTGACCTTCTGAGGTCCCCACTCCATTATTAATACATTAGATACTGTGCCAAAATAAAAGGAAGCTTGAAAGGGGGGGGGGGCATTCAAAAGATAAATTTTAGTGCTCTTGCGATGTATTCTCTTTCTGAGCTATATTATTAGTGCTAATCGCTCATGGTGCCTTTAGATAATTGTGCTGAATTTGATTACTACGGCTTTTATGATAGACTTGAGCTATGTAAACAACAGGAACCTCAGGAGTCAACTTTGATCCTGCACTGCTCCTTTTTGAGTTTAGGGGAAACACTTTTGGTTTCATTTTTTGTCAAAGACTTTAGGACAAATGTCAGAGGATAGGCTGGGAATGCCCTTCACACCACTGTGTCCGATACCAATCATGAATAGGCCAGTTACGGCCTTCGAAGCTATCTCTCTTCCCACATATTTCCCCCAAGACATGAGAAACGGACTGCAAACTTTAATGTTACAGCTCTCTGTTGAATCTGCTATAGACTATGGAACCCATGATGCTACTGGACTATGACTGAAGCATCTGAGGTCAGTGCATTAAATACAGAAATACACAGTGGTGTACCTAAATTGAGGAGAGTGTAACTCCCTCCCCAGTTTCAGCATATGGGAACCCAGTGGATGAGGTTTACTGTGTGGAAGAAAAAAGACATGCTACTATACTTATACTACATCTGCAACCATGGATGGTGGAACTAGAAACTTTTATCTATCTAGTACATTATTTTTCATCTCACATTTCCTCCTAGGAGCTCAAGGAAAAATACATGGGTCTTCCTTCTACACGTCACCTTCAGAACAATTCTGTGAAGTAAGTTAGAGAGAGCATTAAAAGGTCACCCAATGACTTCCATAATGAGCATGTACTTACATCAGGATCTCTTACCATCCATATTCCAATGATTTCTTCCAGCAGTTTGCATTTTGGGACTATTTCTGAAGGAGCTTGAAACAAGTAACCCATGCAAATAAGCAGTAGCCTGCTTATGTTAAAGTAACATAACCTTCAGCTCCAGACAACTTGCTCACTCTTCATGTAACCCAGGGATTCCAAACTAGTAGTCCAAGTTCCGGATCTGACCCCTGAAGGAGATTTCAACTGCTTGATGGCCATGCTAAGCTAGGGTTGCCAGCTAGGCCACACACACACCCCACCATGATCAACTGGCCAGCAGGGGGCGTAATCAGGAGTAAGAGGAAGATCCAGCCAATGTCGCCATTGATGTGGCAACATCACTTCTGGAGCGCACAGGAAGTGATGTCATCACACCAGTGATGTCCAGGCGACACTCTGGTGTTTGGGTTAAATTCTATGATAGAAGGCAATTTTTTAATCATAAAGTATTTCCCCAAATACCAGAGTGTCACCAAGGCATCACAGCTTAATGATTTCACTGCAGGTGTGCACCAGAAGTGATGAACCCACATTGCTTAGGCCTACCTCTCTCTCCTGGCAGGTCTCCCCCCCCCATCCTCTACCAGTTGCCAGGAGGGTCTTGACAACCCTGTGCTAAGTTTGGGTAGAAAGCTAGCTAACACTTTTATGTAAAAAGAAAAGAAGAAATACAAATATTCTACACCTGAATCCTGCATTTCACTTTCAATTGCACCTGTCATGTCGAAATATGAGCCCTGCATTTCTGTGAATCCCCTTATCCGTAGGTGAAGCTAACTGTACCACAATCACCAGCAAAGGGGTTTGGTTTATGCAGCAAAAAACTGCCCTCGGCCACATTCTGGAGACTTGCGAGCCCCTTGAGCATCCAGAAGCTGTCCTTCCCTGGTTTAACACAGGCTTGCACAAGACCCAGGCAATGCACCCCTATGGATTTGTGGCCTGGCGTCCTAGAAAGACTTTAATAATGCCTTGCAGAACATGTTCCCAACACAGGTAAATTATTGATCGGCAGAACACTTGCGAGTGGCAAATGGCCCATGGACTTCCCACAGTGGCTAGCATTCAAGCTAAACTACACAGAGTCTCTCCTGTTGGTTCTGAGTTTAAGAGCATTTTGTCTCGGGGAGCCCCTGATGGGTGAGCAATTTTGCAATGTGCCATGGTAACGGAACGCAGCTCCAGACCTTCAAGGGCAAGAGACAATGGGAAGTCTGTGCATGGCCAGTGTGTCCTGGCCGTACCTGCTTTTAGCAGCCTGAGACCAGCAGGAGAACACAGTTTGCTCATTCACTTTCCTTGCTTTGACTGTCCAGGGACTGAGTTGCAAAGTGAGATTTCCTGTTCCTACTGTTGTGTTGTAAGGAACAAGGGAGTCTTGCAGAAGCCCAAAAGGACAAAAAGTAAAATAAAATGTTTAGGACTTTGTACTGGAAGCTTCATCCAGGGACTTTCAAAAACCAGAACATGCATGTCAAAATCATGTGCAAACCAGCATGTAATTAGAGCTACTATAGAATTCTACTGGGCTCCAAATCTAGAAGCAAATTTGGAGGTTCCTGATTTTTTTTAAAAAAAGAAATCTGGAAAAATTTAAGAGAAGCAAAAAGTGAGTTATTAATGTAGTGAAATGTCTCTTGGAGGTCCCTTATATTCATTCATACAGAGTGTTAATGCACATAGATGAGGAAAGAGAAATACTGGGCACACAACATTAGCATACTGGTAGAACGTCTGCTAGGAAAAGGTGGCATGGCATAGCTTGATCTCATCAGATCTCAGAAGCTAAACCAGGTCAGTACTTGGATGGGAGACTACCAAGGAAGACTCTGCAGAGCAAGGCAATGGCAAACCATCTCTGCTTCTCACTTGCTTTGAAAGCCCCTTTCTGGGGTTGCCATACACTGGTTGTGCTTTAACAGAACATACATAGACAGAACGTCTGAAGGGCCTATATGTGCTAGATTTGCAACCACTAAACAGACAGAATGCATGAAAGACTGGACAGATAAGAATCTTTCCTGCCAGCACCATGTTTAAATGTGGCCTGAGAAAGTGAGTGACAGGAAAAAAAAAAAAAACTTTGCTCTGCTTGAGACCCTGGAGAGTGATGCTGAGCTAAATGGACCAATGGATGAGTCACTTTAAGGTGTACCCAGATGTCATTAAAAAAATAAGTTATGCTTTTCTAATTACTGGTTGTTTTGTCGGGAGTTTGATGCTGAAGTCATCACTCTGCTTGCAGTGACTCAGGTCTACAGAGGCCACCATATTTCACCTCAACTGACACTTTATGGCCACAGGAGGTAGAAATAGATGACGAATTTTGAACAAAGGCAAAAGAAGTCTGAACAAATGGAAGAGAAGGCGTCTGCACACCTCTCATTTTAACTCATGCTGTCAGAAAAGATAAGCATAACTTCCTTTTTTCACATTCAGAATATCAGCACAAAACCAGATACAACTCCCAGAGAAGGAGGATGATAGGGGAAAGCCAATAATCTGGAATAATTCTGCTAATTTATATTGTTGTTGTTCAGTCGCATAGTCCAATCTGACTCTTTGCGACCCCATGGACCACATCACGCCAGGCCCTCCTGTTTTTCATCGTCCTCCGGAGTTTGCTAAACTTCATGTTTGTTGCATCAATAACACTGTCTAACCATCTCATCCTTTGTCATCCCCTTCTTCTTTTACCTTCAATCACTCCCAGTATCAGGGTCTTTATATAATTTATATAATGTTGACTAAAACTAGTTTGCTCTGACCTGAACAGCCCAGGCCAGCCTGATCTCATCAGATCTCAGAAGCTAAGCAGGTGTGGCCCTGGTCAGTATTTGGATGGGAAACCACCCAAAAATACCAGGTTGCCCTGCAGAGACAGACAATGGGAAACCACCTCTGAACGTCTCTTGCCTTGAAAACCCTAATGGTCACCATAAGCCAGCTGGGGCTTGATGGTACCTCTCACTACCACCAAAAATTAGCTTGTTACCAAAGACAAAGTTGCCTACTTATTCACAGGGGTAAATGTTGAATCTAATAAGTTTGGTAAGGTTCCAGAGGGTAGCTCCGTTGGTCTGCAGTAGAACAACTAGATTCGAGTTCAGCAGCACCTTAGAGACTGACAAGTCTTTTTGAGAAATAAGCTTTCGAGAGTCAAGTCTCCCTTCATCAGATACAGTATCCAGATGTCGTTAACAAACCTGGGGTAGTCCCTGATGCAACTGAGACAGGAAGTCCTCCAGTTTACACCCTTGTTTTCCTCCATCATCTCCTTGTGCATTATGCCAAGAACGAAGACTTCCTGGTTTAGAACTCAGCGGTCAGGTGCTGTTACAAACTGAGCCTTAGGGTTCCTAAGTCCCCCTGGGGGTTGGGGAAACCCCCGCTCAAGCGGCCCACTCCCCACTGGCTCAGATTGGGTCGCCAGGGAAAACCCTGCCTCCAAATTGCCAGGCTGCAAAGATGTGCCCGGCGTGATGATGTCACCCGGAGGTGACGTCATCGCATCAGGCATGTTTCGGGGGGGCACTCTATAATTCAAGGGAAAACTATGGTTTTCCCTTGAATTAGAGAGGTCCCGCCCCAATGTTCCTGATGCGATGACATCACTTCCAGGTGACATCATTGTGGCACACGCACTTCACGCACATGCCAGAAGAATCCCCGACCGGCAAGGACTCCCCCCCACCGAATAGCAGGTAAGACCTGGAAACCCTACTGAGCCTCCATTCTTAGCTACAAACCAGGATGACTGGTGACTGACCATGTGTGCACCTGGAAGTCATGGCGACCTCTGGTGATTGACTGTGTGTGCACCTGGAAGTCATGGCGACCTCTGGTGAGTGATCCCTACTGGGGGTCTGGAGGATATTCAGGGAGGTGGCTGAATAAAGCCTGCCCCTGTCCTCCTGACTGCTGGTATTTCAAGGAGGCCTCCCATCCAACTACTTGCCAGAGTTGGCCCTTCCGAGATCTGATGAAATTGGGCTTGCCTGGGCTACCCAGATCAGGGAAACCATGATTTAATTCTTGTTTACAACCCCTAGCTGGCAGGCAAGAAAGATACCACAATCTGTTGAAGCACCCAAATCAGACATGGCAACAAACTGTGGCTAGGTCGGGGGGGAGGGAGGGGGTTCTTCAGTTTTGATATAGTGCACTAGAGGACAGGGGGGGAGGGGGAGGGAACATACAAGGACTTCTGAGGTTTGGTTGTTGGAAAGTCAGGGAATATGTCTGAGAGCAGCACTACCCAGAACCCCCTGCAATGCTCAGAGTTCTGAGCATTCTCCTCAGACATGTTAATATGGGAAAGTTTCTCTGAAGGTAGGATGTTCAAAAAACCCTAGCTGTATCGGGGTGGGAGATTTTATGGCATACAGCAGAAGTTTTCTATCCTCACTAGACCAGTTAATAGAAAAGGCCATATGTGCTTGGCTCATGCTTGGTGAAGAAGAAAGGGCTCTAATAACAGCGAAAAAGCCAAGTGGAGACTCTTCAGCATGTTTTGATAGCATGCCCTGTCAAAACTTTTTGAAATACTATATAAGTGTGTATTTCCCTAAAGCCCCAAGAGCTCATTTTTGCATTTAGATGTCATAAATTTGTATATTTTATGCCTGTACACCAATGTCTCACTCCCCAAATGCTAATATTTCCAGCATTTCAGAATTCATTACACATACTAACCAAGTGATGAGATCAAGTTCCCATGACACACAGCTAGCAGTGTGCCTACCCAACAGAGCTCCACTGTTACCACTCAAATTTAAAGCAGGCTAGCCACTTGTCACAAATGAATGAAAACAAACCAAGTCACAGTAAGGCAGCTACCCTCCAAATCTGTACTTTCACTGATGAGGGTTCCTCATTCCACATGTAAGCAAGCGTATATGGCAACACAAGAAATCAATGGATGACCCTCATTGCTCTCAACTATCTGAGGCTATGGCCAGCTTTCCTGGGGCCAAACTTTCCCCAACCAACCAATTTGCATTCTAGATGGGAAAGGGAAGAGTGACATCACAATCAGGAAGATCCAGTCTCTAAACTGAAGAAGTCGGCTTATCCCTCTGTAGAGTTACTCCCAAGTCCCGATGTCTTCAAATCCCTCACTATGCTTACAGTTGCAATAGCTAGGCTTGGCAGGCCACCTGCTAAGGCAAGAAGACTACCACTGGCAAGCCCTGTTGCCTGCTGCCACTCCAAGCTGCAGCAGGAGAACCGGGGGGGGGGGGGAGCATAGAGTTTTCTAGATTCCTAGAACTACCCACTGTCACTTCCAGTTTTTACCCGGAAGTGACATAGTGATGTTGGTGATGTCACTGATGCTGCACACATTCCCCCATTATGGTAGCCAGCTCCAGGTTGGGAAATTCCTGGAGATTTGGGGGTGGAGCCTGGGGAGGACAGGGACCTCACTGGGGTACAATGTTACAGAGTCCACCCTCCAAAACATTAGTATGTCCAGAGGAACTGATCTCTGTATTCTAGAGATGAGCTGTAATTCCAGGAGATCCCCAGGACCCACCTAGAGGCTGGCATCCCTACCCCCCCCCCAGTTTCTGTCCCCAGCCCTCCTGCTGGTTGCCCTAATAGTAGATACAGGGGACTTTTTAGCCAAAATGTTTGCATTCTAAAAAACAAAAAAGATCTCTTTCTTTAACTGCAAAATAAAACTATTACGTTTCTGGGGGGAAAAATCAGAGGAGACAAAAGCATGCTTTTGTTGTGCTTTACCCTCGAGCTTCCATCCTGGTTACATCCCTGTGACAACAAGTAGCAAAATCGTATTAAGCAATTCATAGCGAGCAATCTTGACTATGAGCCAAAGTAATGACTGGGAATGCATTTATGAAAGAAGCTCTTTAGCCCAGCAAGCAGAGGCACAATGGGACTCAATGTGAATTCTCTATAGATTTGACCTCATCCTTGATGTTTATGGCTACCACCTTAAAAGGTTTCCCTAATCCTTAAGCCAACAAGAACTTGCTCAGATAGCAGCAGCAGGGACGGCTGTCTATGGCTTTATGACACCCAGAAGGCAGATAGCACAAGTTAATGTATTGATTGATGGTGTCCGAAGATTGCACTGCCGAGAAAGGGGGGAGAATCAATTTGTATCAGCCTGAGGGAAGACTAGTCAAGTAGATGTATGGATTTATGAAGCAAAGAGTATATTAACTCAGGAACTCCGTGGGGTTAGACGTGGGAGCTGGGATGGGGAGACAACGTACACAAAGCCACACAGAGTGCAGAAACAAGAAACTGACTCTTCTGGGGTCAGGTGAGAATTTCCCAAGAATCAAGATAGCGATCAGGGTCCAGATGCCAAATGGTTTCTGCCACACTGTTCAAGGCTTATCCCTCTTTCAGCCCTGGATCGGATCCAGCTGATGCACATCATGAATGAAATCCGCATTGCATCTTGGGTGAACTACGATGTGACCCCCAAACTGTTGGGAGTCATTCTTGTGTATTTAACCCTGGGATATAGCAGGGATGCCTTGCTTTTTAAACTCATCTCTAACTTTTCCTGAAACTGAAATGTGATAGCTGGGTTAGTTTTGTGAAAGCTCCAAAGCATCCATTTTCTCCATGGAAACTTATCTCTGTAGTCTGGAGATGAGCAGTAACCCCAGGGGATCCCCAGGTCCCACCTGGAGGCTGGCATCCCTAGGCAGCACCCTCTGTGTGACTTGATACCACCTGATTTGCATGACTTAATTAGGCCCAGCTGCTTTGCTACTGAAAGCCATTGTGATGTGACAGTTAGAGCTTTAGATTGGGATCTGCGAGACCCAGGTTTAGATCTTGCGGTGGAAGCTGACTGGGAGATTTTGGACCAGTCACATACTTTTAGCCTAACCAACCTCACAGGGTTGTTGTGCAGACAACAAGGAGGAAATAATAATCTAAGATGCTTTAGTCCCCACTGTGGAGAAAGACGGTAATTTTCCTAGTTAGAGGCTGCGGGGGAGGCGGTGGAGATGGAAAGCTGAAGACAGATAAAGGTAGCTTGGCTGTTGGGTGGGAAGGAAATAGGGTTGCCAGCTCCAGGTTGGGAAATTCCTGGACATTTCAGAGGTGGAGCCTGGGGGGGCGGGATTTGGGGTGGGAGGCAGAAAGAGAGAGAAAGAGTGAAGAGGTGGGGAGGCAGAAAAACAAAGAGAATGACGACGGGTCAGAAAGAGAGAGGAAGTAACATACATGGAGGAGAGAGAGAGAGTAAGAAGGGGGGCAGAATGGAGAAAGAGTTTGAGAGAGGTAGGGGAAGAAGGGCGGAAGCAAAGGTGTAGGGAATGGGATAGCCATCCCACAAGTTTCATGCGGGTCTCCACTTGTGTTTATCTAATTCCCTCTTAAAGCCATTCATGCTTGTAGCCGCCACCACCTTTTGTGGCAATGAATTCCATGTGTTAATCACTCTTTGGGTGAAGAAGTACTTCCTTTTATCTGTTCTAACCCGACTGCTCAGCAATATCATTTACATTATTTTGATTTTGCTCCATCTTTGGAAATCAGCCTGTTTACTCGAAGCTACTTGGATCTTGTCACATGATTTTACTTATTCAAATAAATTCTGACATCTTGAGTTGCCTATGGCATTCCTAAGGGCACTTTCCTGGAAGTAAACCAGGGGCTTAGGGTTGCCAATCCCCCAATAGGGGTGGGGTTCCCCCTGCTTTCCGGCCCTCAAATCTGCCTCTGGCCAATGGGAGGAGCCCTGCCCTCGAAGAGCACCATTACACCCAACACGATGATGTCACCACCAAGCACATTGTGCAGGGAGAGCTCTAGCATTTGGTTAAAAGCTCTATGGTGATGATAAGAGTTTTTTACCCAAATGTTGGAGTGTCACCTGCACAACATGCCTAGCATGAGGACATCACCTCGGCTACCCTAGAGGGACCTGAGTAAGATTCTGTGTAGAGCTGCTCAGGATTGCTCTCAGACTACCAGGTGCCATGGAACTAGTCTTATTATTTACCTGCACATGTTGGATAAACCCCTGCTCTCAAGAAATTGAGGAGAGTTAGGGGGAAAACATCTGGAAATGGCCTTCATAGTGATGGTTTAAGAATTTCCCCATATTTCCCCATAATGGGAGGTTCCAAGAGTAACACTTGGACGTGATAGCACATCATCCTCCCCAAAACTCCACCCTTCCCCTGCACTGCTCTCAAAACTTCCCAGCATTTGCCAAGGCAGTGCTGGCAACTCTACATGGGGCACTCTTGCCTTTTGGGATCTGTTCTATTTGTGTTTCAAAACATGTGTGGCATCACTGCATTGGAATAACGTCTGTATTTCCTCCAATTTTGTAGGACAGTTTATAGCATCTGTTAATTACTACACTCTAGCAGACAGCCCTGATGTTATTTTGTTAGTAATAATAAAAACAGATTTACATGGGGAAGAAGTCAAGGTTGCCACCTAATTGTTCTCAGTGGAAACTCTACAGGCCTCATCATTGACTTTCCTGAGGCAAAATGGAAATGTGACAGAATATCCATCAGCTATATTAGCCGGGAGTGTCAGGAGAGCCCATGTCAGGGCTTGAACCAAGAACATTCGGCATCAGTTCCCTGCTCCTTGCACCACCTGTTGGAGAAGGAAACTACATGCTAGCCAGGATGCTAACATCACAGACCAAAATCCTCCTTGTCTCAAAAAACTCAAGAGATCTCTGACAGATCTCTGCTTCTCCTTGCTATAAAACTGTGCTGTGCTCCCTGATTGTTTGACCAAATTGGTACTGAGGGCTCCCTGTTGGCGCCTCCACTCTGATGTCAGTCTGCTAGCAAGCTGACCCACAGCTTGCCCTAATTCCAACATTTGCCACTTTGTCAGCAGGGAGGGGTGACTTTGCCAGCATTTGGACTAGGGCAGACAGCAGCTAAGCATGCTTCAAAGTCACTGGCAAGAATTCAGAGGGTTCCAATGGTTTACTCAATGCTTTGTCTTACCTCAATAGAGCTGAAGTGACACACCCTCTTTGATTATGGCAATTGCTGCAACTGTATGAGACTGCCCCAGCATCTGTGCATCGAGATCCCTTCCAAACCGGTTGTATGCAGACAAAGAGCTGGGTAGTGACGGATTGTGGTGAGACATGCCAAGGGAGGATTCCTTCGGTATAATGACACAGAACAGAAGAGGACAGGGTTGCCAGCTCTGGGTTGGGAAATACCTGGATATTTTGGAGGTGGAGCCTGAAGAGGGTGGAGTCTGGGGAGGGGAAGGACTTCAATGGGGTATAATGCCATAGAGTCCACCTTCCAAAGTGGCCATTTTTCTCCAGGAATACTGATCTCTGTTGCCTGGAGATCAGCTGTAATAGTGGGAGGTCTCCAGCCACTACCTGGAGGCCAACAAAAACAATAAAGGACAACGGAGTGAGAAAGCTGTTGTAACAACAAATATTAAACTCTGAAAATGGGCTGCATCTCAGAGGCTCCCAAAGGTACAGTTGCCAAATGATTACATCCCATTTGGTCATCTGGCAACTGTACCTTTGTAAATTTTGTGAGTTCAATGGTACTGACTTTGTATTTGACTACAGTGGTGCACTGTTTTCAATAGAGCCCTATTTGTGAATTCTTATTGGTGGGACTTTTATATGATTTGGGAGCCTCTGAGATGCAGCCCACTTTAGGAGTTTAATGTTTTTTGGTTACAGCACCCACCTGGAGGCTGGCAACCCGAGCTGAGGGGCTGCATCTCACCAACTCTGAATTCAAGGTAATTCTACATGGGGGATGCTTACCACTCTGGGCAGAATCCCATTATGAGACCTGAGCAAGGCTGTTACCAATAGGGCGTTGGGGAGGAGATTAATTCATAGGGTCACCATCAGTTGGGGGTGACTTGACAGCACTTAATGCATACAACACATGAGACAAACCAGAGCTCCTGGTGCTTCATACCTGTAATGCTGATGTGAAGATGAGCATTTAAAGGTAAAAAAATAGGCAGGTGAAGGGGAGATGTCAAGCATTTTTCTTATTGCTAACTCCCTAGATATCATGATAGATCAAGACGGGTAGCCCTGTTAGTCTGTCTGTAGCAGTAGTAGCACCTTAAAGACTAACAAAATTGGTGGTAGGGTATGAGCTTCCATGAGTCACTGCAATGACTCACAAAAGTGCATACCCTACCACACATTTTGTTAGTCTTTAAGGTGCTACTGGACTCTTGGGTGGGTGGGGCTGAGGTAGGTGGGGCTGAGAGAGCTCTGACAGAAACTGCTCTTTTTCAAGAACAGATGTGCCAGAAGTACGGCTTGCCCAAGGTCATCTAGAAGAAGAAGAAGAAGAGATTGGATTTATACCCTGCCCTCCACTCCCCAAGGGAGTCTCAGAGCGGCTTACAAACTCCTTTTCCCTTCCCCTCCCCACAACAGACACCCTGTGAGGTAGGTGGGGCTGAGAGAGCTCTTTCCCAAGCTGTCCTTGAGGGAACAGCTGGTACAGAGCTATGGCTTGCCCAAGGTCATCCAGCCAGGTGCAAGTGGAGGAGTGGGGAATCAAACCGGGTTCTCCCAGATTAGAGTCTGCGCACTTAACCACTACACCAAACTGGCTCTAGCAGGTGCAAGTGGAGGAGTGGGGAATCAAACCCGGTTCTCCCAGATTAGAGTCCGCGCACTTAACCACTACACCGAACTGGCTCTCAGAGGTGAGGTATTAGAAGTGCAGAGGTGAGGTATAAGAAGTACTCCTTTTGCACTTCCCTTAACAGCTCACTGAGTTCCTCTCAATGCTCAAGAATTACTGAGGGGCAAAACAGGAGGAAAGAGAGAGACACCAAGGTAACCAGGCTTATGGGACAGCAGCATGAAAAACAAAGTACATATAAAAAGGTGAGCTAAAGGGTCAGGGACACCATCCATCTGTGTCCCTGCAGTACAGGGCATCACTGGGCCAGCACAGATTTCAGCTGGCAGAAAAGCAGAACATTTCAGCAGGAGCCAGCAGCTTGGACAAATAGACACAGCTCAAGGTTTTAACCTCGAAAGGAGCCTATAATGTTTTCCCCGCACCACCATCTGACCTGAGCCCATTAATACAATCACAGGCTATTCTCTCACTTTCCAAATAGCTAGGTATCACTGAATCTAGACAGTGCCCTTTGCTAATACACAGACCAGACACAAACAGTGCTATGCCTTCATGAATAGACATTTCCATGTAAAAAAGAAAAAAGAAAAGAAACCCTGGATGTGGTGCAACTTTTGCTCGGTTCTCACTGGAAGCGGGTCCATGCCTTCATTTAGCTGATGAACCTCTCCCCACAGTGGGAGTTATGTGAGTATGCACCTCCCTCCGCCGCACAATGTGATACGGACACCTCACAGAAAGGCCTTAACAGATTAGAGCGAGCGCGTGTGGGGACGCACCTTTTGTTTCACCACTATGAAAAGTGACTGTCAAATGGATGTGGATCTCAGCCAGCCCTTGGAAAGGGATGAAAGAAGATAACAGCATGTATCTTGTACGGACTGGACTTAGGTTACCCAAGCCACAACCATGTACGTGGATGGTGACATGCAGAAATATGAATTAATAGGTCTCACCTGAGATTCTCAGCAGAGTGCATGACCGAACCAGGCTTGAGTCCCTGTACCTCTCATTGCAGAAAGTCCTCATCGGGAGCATGAACTGGAGAGCGCAGAGAAACCACAAGAGCTCTCTAGAAATAAGCGTGATCACCAAAAACAGCTCTAGGTTTTAGTGGGCTCTTGGTGACATGCCCTCAGTGAGCTCCCTTCAGTTTTGATGGCCTCCATTGAGGGTACGGTTGCCAGGTTCTCCCTGGCCACTGGTGGGGGGTAGGGTTGCAAGATCCAGGTGGGGAAACTCCTGGAGATCTGCGGATGGAGCCTGGGGAGGACAGGGACCTCAGCTGAGTACAACACCATGGAGTCCTCCTTCCAAGGCACCCATTTTCTCCAGGGGAACTGGTCTCTGTAGTCTGGAGATAAGCTGTAATTCTGGGGGATCCCCAGGTCCCACCTGGAGGCTGGCATCTCTGATTGTGAGTAGGTGGGTATTAGGGTAGCCAAGACCCTCCTGGCAACCAGTGGGGGATGGGAAGGGGGCTTACTGGGAGCAGCAGGGAGCCCATCCAACTACAGCAACATGTCTATGTCACTGCCCATGTGACTCAGAAGTGATGCTACCACTTCTGGGACACCTGGGTGACACCCTGGTATGTGGGCAAAACCCTACGGTAAATTTGGCTTCTACCACAGAGTTTTTTTGCCCAAATACCAGAATGTCGGCCCCCAATGTCCTGGAAGTGATAGTGTACTTCCAGGGCATTTGGGCAGTTATGTAGACACATCACTGCATGTGGTAGGATTTTCCCTCTTTTCCAGGGCAAGTCCCCCCACCCCACAACCTGGCTGATCAACAGCAGGAAGGTGGGGTCTGGCACCAGGGGACTCCTGCCTCCATTGGGGGGGGGGGTCTGGTAACTCTAGTGCATATATCTCAGCATCTATGAGCAGTAGTAGTAAGTTATGGGAGTAGTAAGTTACGGGGTCCTTCCAGGTTCTGGGGCTTTGGTAGTAAGGTTGTGAGCAGGCACCTGGCACCTGGTGGGAGACTAATGTCCATAGCATTACTGATTCACCTGCAGACTTCTGGCATGGCAACAGGTACTCCAGAGTATCGCTGGCCTTATGAAACCCCTTTGGGCCTTTGTGGAACTGATTAAGGAGGTCAACCAACCTCAGCCGGGAGGTAGTCCTTGGCTGGCTGCAGTGCCCAGCCTCGTAGGAGTCTGTAGCCTTACCGGAGTGACACAAGACAGCCCCTTGTCTAGCTGTCTGACTAAAACAAAATCTCTGAAATGGCTCCCCAGACAGTGTGCGGCCCCAGCCCTACACCTTAGGCCTGGCAATCAGGAATTGCCATTAAGCTGCAGCAAGGCTTTGTTTCCAGTTGACATTCTGAATATTGCGGGGGGGGGGGGCAGGGAGGCTGGGCCCGGCTTGTCGTCATTCTCGGTAACGTCAGCTCATTTGAAGTGGCTCTTTGCCTTTACCCTTTCGCGAGGGCAAGGGAAGGCGGGGCCGCATTTGCTCACTGATATTTCAGAATCTCTAATTAATGGGAAAGATTATTCATGCATTTAAGCATTTGAGAAAGGTATTCGAGTCAGAGTAAATACAGTTTCCATTTAGTGATTTTCTAATAACCACCCACTTTCCCTTTGGCAAGAAAGAAAAGTGGGAGGGGGAAATGCAAGAGGACTATTATTTCCTATTTCTTTTTTGTGCCAAAATCTCATATAACAAAAATTTTATTATCTGACTAACATCCTACAGGAGGCAGTGGGGACTGCTTTGGGGTTGTTGCCTTTGTTTTAGATCCCCTCTTGCTCTGACGGTTTTAAATCTGGCTTTGATTATATGTTTACTCATATTTTACTTTTATATTTTATATGTTGTGGCCATCTGACATCAATGCGGATTCTGTGAACTTGGGCAGATCACGAGAAGGGAGGGCAGGAAGGGTTGCATCAGTGCTTAGTTCTCATGGCCCTTTCTTACATGCCAGGAAAATGCTGGTCACCACTTTGGGGACAGGAAGCAATTTTTCTCCAGGTCAGTTTGGTCAGGGATCCTGGAGGGTTTTTTTTTTTTTTTTGGCCATCTTCTGGTCATGGAACAGGGGTCACTAGGTGTGTGTGTGTTGGGGGGGGGGAGGTATTTGTGAATTTCCTGCATTGTGCAGGGGGTTGGACTAGATGACCCTGGAGGTCCTTCCAACTCTATGATTCTACGGGTTTATCCTCACAATAAGCCAGTGAGGTGGGTTAGGCTGAGAGTGTGTGACTGGCCCACAGTTACCCATAGGATTACCATTTGCATGATGGAGGTGGGAGATCTCCTGCCCCCAGCAGGACTTTCCTTCAACTGCCCAGTTGGGTGGCAGGAGAAAAACAGGGAGCATCAGCATCCTGATGCGCTGATGTCACTTTCAGTTCAACTGGAAGTGACATCAGTGCATTGCCAGAGACACTCTAGAATTTGGCTAAGCTTTAGAGTTTTGGTCAAATGCTACAATATGTCTGGCGATGTGCTGATGTCACGGGAGCGCCCCCTACATGGTCAGTTTCCTGCTGGTTGCCAGTAACCCTGGTTACCCAACAAGCTAGGGAACCATGCAATCTCTTGTCAGTTCTGAGAAAGAATGACTGGCCCAAACTCATCCAACAAGTTTCACAGCAGAGTAGTGATTGGACCCGGGTGTCTTCCAGATCCTAGACCAACACTCTAACCACTATAGAACATTGTCTTTGGGGCCTATCCTTAATTGCCCAAGAATAGGGTCTGATGGCTTGAAAGCTGCTGGATTCCAAGGAGGCTTGCCGGGTCTCCTGCTGTAGTGGGAGACCTCTGGCCTCAGATCCTGCTGCTCCATCGGCTGCTCAGTCAAGCAGCAGGAACAAAATTGGAAAACAGGTGAAAATCAGCATTACGCCAACTCTGAAACAGCACTTCCAGTGCAAACCTGGAAATGATATCACTGTTTGTGGAGACGCTCTAGGATTCATCTGAGACTCTGTAGCAAAACCATAGGATTTTGAGTGAATCCTGCAGTTTCACTAGGAAGTGATGGTGTCACTGGTGCAATGCTCCTTGTCCAGACTTTACCCCCTGTGTCTCCTGAGGGATGCCAATGCTGGGACAGCAATCTTAAAGCAATGTTCCTTTCCAGGGTGGGGTCATCATGGAGAAACCAGGGTGGGAGCTATGGGTTAGAGATGGCGTAGAGCCTTGTGTATTATAGGGACCGCAGATGGACACTCAAGGTAATTTGATCAGCTAGATCCATTTTATTTGCAGTTCAGACCTCCCCTGCCACTTTTGATAAATCACTAAAGCTCTCTATGAAACAGGGGTGACAGGTCTGCTGCACACATTATGCAGATGCCAACCAAGGATGGTCACGAGACGCGCTCCCAACAGGGAGCCGCCAATCAGCGTGTTCTGATGAGTGTTACCTGCACAATGCATGCATTTGCAAACAAACGGTTGCCACGTCCACACTCATTTTCCATGTGCCCACTGGAAAGAAAAGTAGAGCAGGAAGCGTCCCTCTAGACACTATTATAGTACACAAATTATTTGGGGTGCACAAATAAAATGCAAGGTGGCACTAAGAACAGCTAAAAGAGACGGATTGTGCCTGTTGTTTTGCAACACATACCTAGAGGCTTTGTTGGATCTGGGGGGAAAAATAATGAGTTATGCTAGAAAATGTGTTATTAACTAATACGCTTTCATTAGCATGCCATTAACCATCATTTCACTTCCAGCCTAGACAAAGACAGAGTAATGCGGGTGGGTGGATGGGGGAATCGATCCCCTGAAGAGGCCATATCTCCATTTTACATACAGGGGGAAAAAAACAAATCACTTTTTGATGTCTTGTGGCATATTCAGATTTAAAGCGTGGCGCACCGCTATCCAGTTTAACTCCGAGGGTGCCATTTCACAGGCTTCGTACGGATTTACGCAGCTGCCATTGCAAAGAAGTGGGTTGGATCAGCCCATTGAATTGACCACACCGAGTCCAGGTGAATTAAGCTTCTGTGCAAAGGAAAGGATAGCACAGCCTCCTTGTTTTGTTTTGTTTTAAAGCCTCCATTGTGATGAGAAGGGTTGCCAGCCTCCAGGTGGGAAGAACCAGGGGTCATTTGGGGCTGGAGCTAAGCGGAGCAGAGCTCCCTCAACCCAGGAGTGGGCACTAGGGCAGCCACAGGCTGAATCAGATTCTCTGATCTGATTTGGCCTGCCGCCGAATTGCTGCCGAAATTTGGCGGCGGATTAAAGAACAGCTGGAGGGGAGGGGGTTTGAGGGAGAGGCTACAAACTTGCAGGGTAGCTGCTGGAGCCTCTCCCAGAAATACCCACCAAGTTTCAAGAAGATTGGGCCAGGGGGTCCAATTCTACGGGCCCCCAAACAGGTTGCCCCCATTTCCTTCATTGCTCTTTATGGTGGGAAAAAAGTAATGTTTTTTCCCACCATAGAGAACAATGGAGGGGATGGGACAATCTGTTTGGGGGCCCGTAGAATTGAACCCTGTGATCCAATCTTCTTGAAACTTGGTGGGTATTTCAGGGAGAGGCCCCAGCAGCTACCCTGCAAGTTTGGAGTCTCTCCCTCAAACCCCCTCTCCTCCAGCCCCTCATATACCCTATGAGTTTTTGCCATTGACTTCAATGGCCTATAGGGTATAATGGGGCTGAAACGGACATTTGGCCGGTGATGTCAGGGGGCGTGGCATATGCTAATGTGTTACGCTAATGAACTCTTGCACCTCTTTTTCTACCAAATGACCCTTTGGAAGAACACAAACAGCAGTCGTATGAAAGTGAGTCAGTAATACAAAAGATCAGCCCATGAATAAATAATAAAAAAAAAAATTCAACCATCATTTGGACTATTTCTGAAAGTGTATTAATAGGACTGTTTTTGTATTTGGAGCATGTACTTTTGAATTTTTCATTGTTTTTGAAAAACTACTCGATTTATATAGGTTTAGATTATTATACTCGGTGATTGTTGAATATATTTGTCGTTATTTGTGCACAGTTTGATATGTATCTTTTGTATGACTTATTAACCTCCAGGTGGTGGCTGAGGATCTCCTGATCTCTGGCTGACACCAATCAGGTCACCAGAAGAAAATGGCCACTTTGGAAGGTGGACTGTACGGCATTACACCACACTGAAGCCCCTCCCCTCCCCAAACCCTGCCCTCTTCAGGCTCCACCCCCAAAATATCCAGGTATTTCCCAACCTGGAGCTGGCAGCCCTAGTGAGGAGAGTCATGGCCAATGCTCCCTCTAAGCTGTGGGGTCTTGTGAGCAAAAATTCTACTTTGAGAGCTACTGGCATTAAAGTTGTGAGCGAGTGATTTGGCTACTGGAGCCATCCTTCCTGCAGCAAATTAGGGAAAGGTGCAGAGTTCCTTGGAGACAGGGTGAAATAAAAATGTACTCCGCAGTTAGAAAGATATCCATCTGCATCATATAGATTTGCCTCCACTCTGGGCGCACAGGAAAAAGCTGCAGACCTTTGGTACACTGCAGGGTGAGAAGTGAGTGTCAGTTTGCGTGTCCGCTGAAACAAAGCCCACCACAGGTAGGGTTGTTAAACAGGGCTGCTGGGCTGCAACCTGAAACCCTGGGGAGCAATTGTGGGTGGGACATGGTGTGCTGGCATCACACTATGGTACCTACGTCACCTCTGATTTACACGGGAAGTGACATGGGGCACTCTAGCATTTCACCAAAAACATTATGGTTTTACCACAGAGTTTCAGTGGACTGCTCAAAAAACCCTGTGTCACTTCCAGTTTATATCAGAAGTGACATAGGCGTGCCGGTGCCATACCAGTGCTGTGTGCCTGGCCACTCCTTCACCTCAATTCTTCCTGGCAGTGCCTGAAGCACCTATAGAAGGAGGCCTGGCATCCTTAATTCCAGGTTGAAAAATTCCTGGAGATTTCGGGGGGGGGGGGGGGGAGCCAGGGGAGGGACCTCGGAGGAGGATAGATCTATAAAGTCCATCCTCCAAAGCAGCCATTTTCTCCAGGGGAACTCATCTCTGCAATCAGGAGATTCTGAGGCCCCCCTTGGAAGCTGGTAACCCTAAACTCCACAGGCTTTCCAGGCAGGCCACACATCCCTTCTGGCTGTGCTGTTGATGTCACCCTTCCTCAAAGATGTCTGTCCCTGGGCTTTATGCATCCCTCCCCTCTCTCCCTGCATTTTGCTATCTTCCGTCTGCAGCGAGTAGCTGCAAACAGTTGGGCCTCCACAACAGACAGCCCATCAGCTGCTCCTGACAGCTCCAGTGCTATAATATGGTCCTGTCAAAGCTGCTCCTGTAATGACAGCTTGGCAAAATTAGTGCGCTCACGCCTACGTAAATGGAAGCAGGAGGCTTGGGAAGAAGGGCGAGATCTGGGGCTCAAGAGGTATATTTCTCCCCTCCCCACCACCACCACCACAAAGGGGCCGCTGTGTGTGTTAACATTTGTTTCCCTTTTAAGGGGGGGGGGGGAGAGTGGGAAACAACTGAATTCAGGCTTGACGGCCAGCATGTGCAACAGCACTCCAGCACTTGGGGTTCTGCAATTTAGCCATTAAAATCAGATTATGAGATGGCGTGATGCGGTAAATAGCTCATGCTCTAAAACTGTGTTGCGGGAGGGGAGGCAGTTTCCCAGGCACCCACATTTGCACCAGGATCATTGTTCTGAATCAGTGTTCTCCCCCCCCCACCCCCAATCTTTAGGAAAGACATTGAGCTGTAAAGGGAAATCTGAACGTCTGCTACAGAATCCCTGTGCAAATGGGTAAGAAAAGTTGTAGTAGTTATTGTAATGGAGCCTGATTAGCATACATAGGTGGTAGATATGGAGATCTCCTGCCATTACAACTGATCTCAAGGCAACAGAGATAATTTGACTTGGAGAAAATGGCCACTTCGGAAGGTGGACTCTATGGCATTATACCCCATTGAAGTCTCTCCCCTCCCCAAACCCTGCTTTCCTCAGGCTCCACCCCCAAATCTACAGGTATTTCTCAACTCAGAGCTGGCAACCCTAGTGGTAGGGTTGCCAGGTTTGGCTTGAGAAATCCCTAGAAATCTGGGGGTGGAGCCTCAGGAGGTGCAGCTTGGGAAGGGGAGGGACTTCAGCAGGGTATGATGCCATAGAGCAGGGGTGTCAAACTCATCTGTTATGCGGGCCAGATCTGACATAAACGATACCTTGTTGGGCTGGGCCATGTGTGTCATAAAATGTAATGCCAGGAAACAGAGATATCTATATATCTAATTCCCAAGTACCCTCCCCTGTGCGGATACCTAAATCCGCATGGGGAGGGGGCACTTGGGGGGTGGGGTGGGGTTTCTACACACGGGGGGCACTCCCCCCATGTGCAGAAAAATCCTAAATGTTTAAAAAACTTTTTGGGGGATCTTTAAATCCCCCGAAAAGTTAAAGCGTTCTCCGCACGTGCACAGAGAATGCTGTGGCCGCTGTAGGGGAGGGGGTGGGAAGCGGCGTGACGAGGACTCACCGCTGCCGTTTGCAGGGGGGAGGGAGGGAAGAGCCTAGGCGGGTGGCAGGTCTCTATGCCCCCACCGCCATTTTGAAAGCAGGGAGGGAGGGGGGGAAGCCTCAGTGGACGGTGGGTGTCCCTGCCGCTGCCGCCGTTTTGAAGGCGGGGGGGAGCCTCGGCAGGCAGCGGTCTCCCTGCCGCCACTGCCTTACAGGGGGGGAGCCTCGGCGGGTGGCTGTCTCCCTGCCGCCACCATCGTTTTGAAGGGGCTGGAGGGGGGACGGGGGAAGGAGCTGTCAGCTTCTCCCCCCCCCCGCGAATATCGCGCCCCCCCCCTTGTAAACGTTATAAAGGAGACAAAGTTTTTTTTTTAAAAAAACAACTTAAAATAAAACATGTTTAAAACATTAGCACTCTTGCAATATTTTATTTACTTAACAGTCTCTGATAACGAACACCTCTTGCTCTAAATTATCACATTAAAATCTGGAGACAACGTCTGTGCTGTAGCCATCTTGAGTGTGCTGTTTAGGTGTTGTTCAGGTGCGTATCTGCAAGTTGCAAACCTACTTTTGATTTATTGACATTCATTACTTTAATCTCTCAGTCAATGCTTTAAGCCTAAGACCCAGGGGAAAACATGCAATGGCTGGGCATTGCGAGCTTTTGTACATAAATTGCTTCGTGTGCTGGTCAAGTACATGTGAAGGCACCATGACACAGACAGAGGGATATGTGTTTGTCTACGAAACTATATCTTCCCCAGAGAAAGAACTACAACTTATGAGGCAATGTAAGAATAGATAGTGGTCAGTATCACCCTACTGTCTGGGAAGTTCAAAAACCCCAGTCTACAAAACATGTGCTGGGTGAACTTGGTCTGGACACACATTCTCAGTCTAATCCACCTCACTGGCTTGTTGTTATTCCTCATTTAAATAGTTCACATTGTTTTCCTACTGAGAAAGACTGGATCATGAGGGCATGAATACAGTGAAAAGGGGGAACCAAGTTGCATCCAGGAGATGTCATAACAAGCCGAATATCTCTCTCTCTTCCCCCCCCTCCCTCAGCAAAAAGCTCATACCTTGAATAAAACTTCGTTGGTCTTAAAGGTGCTCTGAATTTCTCCCCTGTGATTGAGGGAACTGGGCAAAGTAAGCTCTCACTCTCTTCCTCCCCAGGGGATGAAGGGCCAGGGGAGCCTCAGTCAATTGAGGGAAGAGAGGCTTGGCTCAGTAGCTCTGCTGTGTGATTGAGAGAGCCTGGCAAAGCAAGCTCTCGTTTTCCCTCCCTCTCCCCCTCCCCAAGGGAGGAGGAGGGGTGAGAAGCCTCAGCCAATGGAGGGAAGAGAGGCTTTGTTCTGTAGCTCTGCTGTGCAACTGAGAGAGCCTGGCAAAGCAAGCTATGATGCAGAAGGAAGCAGGAGAGAAGGGGAAGGAAGCAGGAGACAGCCAGTTGCCTACAGGCTGGATATGAGCCCTGTGGAGGCCGGATCTGGCCCACAGGCCACATGTTTGACACTGCTGCCACAGAGTCCCCCCTTCAAAGCATCCATTTTCTCCAGGGGAACAGATCTCTCCTGTCTGATGATCAGCTGTAATTCCAGATCTCCAGGCCCCACCTAGAGACTGGCAACCCCAGGGGCTCTGCCATTTGGCCAGTCAGGGATAGTTATGTATTTGGTGAAGATACAAAAGGGCTTAATGGCCTTGTGACTAGGCCCTGATGGGTCAGACTCAGAGGGTATACTAGTCTCACCCTCACCAGGTGTCGCATGGAGAGCCCAGGACTATAGTTTCCACCGATGCCAGTACAGAAAAATGCTAGAAGCACCTTTTTTACTTCAACAGCTCAAAGCCTGTAGACTAATTCGCCGACTGTGGTTAAGCCACGAAGAAGCCCTTATTTTAACTACCACAGACTAATGTGGCTGTTCTTTGGTTATGTCTCTTTAAATCTTCTCCAAGACAGAGGTGACAGGTCTTCACGTAAAACACACGGCTGGCTCAAAGCACAAAGGAGCTGTTTGCTCTGAGGTGGAGGAGGGAGATTGCTGCTGTCGGCTAAATTAGTATTATTTATTTATTTGGAAAACGTATGTGCCATCTCTTTGGAGACCTGTTTGGGGTGGCTTGCAACGTCAAAACAATGCAATAAATTCATAAAAAACGACGAAAGGATCATCAATAATAAAACAAGCTATAAAAAAAAGCAAGCCAGGGGCGTTAAACACTCCACGAAAGAACGAACGTTCGGCAGCCTAAAATGATATTTGTAAAACAGTCCCCAGGCTAGAAGCAGGCCATAAATGCAGCTCAACCCCTCTGTAAAAGCATGAGTTTTTTTTAAAAATGCCTTGGCTTGGATTTGGATTCCCCTCCCCCCCCCCAAGTTTGTTACTCCTGCAAGCTGGCTGTGGCATGCCAGTCAATTAACCAGTCAATCAACCACCAATTATTTGATCACCGTCAAATACCCCCTGGAGCCAAGAATGTCATCAGTAAGGAAGCAAGTCCATCTAGGTCTTCCTATTGTTCCCTCTAAGATAACTTAGTGTGAACTAGCTCTCAGTTTTTTTAGCCTCCGGCTCACACATTTCTGTCTTAGCTCAGGAAGGAGGGCTCCAGAGCAAGCTAATTGATGCAGCAGCCAAATCACTCGCTCATAACCTTAATGCCAGTAGCTCACAAAGGAGAAGTTTTGCTCACAAGACTCCACAGCTTGGAGGGAGCATTGTTTCTTGGGACATTTGTCACCAAGGCCAGGAGTGAAGATGCTCTGCACCCACCCACCCATTCCAGCCCTGCAGCAGTCAGGGGCAACCAAAAGCAAACATTTTCATACTTCCCCTGGATGCAGCCGTAGGCATTTCAGATAGAAAGAACTGGCTCACTTCTATTGATACTATTACATTTTTCATTTCTGTTTAATTTAATTTTTTTAATCGACTCTAGAAGCTGACCCTAGAGTTCGAGGATAAACATTACAACCCCCCCCCCACTTCTCAGCAAACTATTTACATTTATTGAAACCGTCCTCCAACATTGTTTACAAAACTTACAATAATTCAGGACAATGGCTTTAACTGTTAATTTCACTGTTGCAAAATACAATTAATTTGTTATTCTAATGATCCTGATGATTATTAAATTATCCTTTCGTAGTTCTAAAAAAGTCAATGCTTAAACATATATTTGATTGATACTCAACCATATTTGACTGGCCAAATCCTTTTTTGACTAGTCAAATATCCAACCCTCTTCCAATTCACCCATAAAGACTCTGGATTAGGGTTTCCAGACCCCTGCCAGAGGCATGGAAGCCTCCACCCTGGGGCCCCTGCCACCAATCAGCTGCCTGGCTGGGGGTCTTACTGGCAGCAAAAGCATTCCTAGGCCAGTGTCACCAGCAACATGGTGACATCACTTCAAGTAGGCACCAGTAGTGACATTATCATGGCACTGGCAATGCATGGATGCCTTGCTAGTTGAGCAAAACTCTAGGGTAAAAATGACTTCTATCATAGAGTTTTTCTTCAAGTACCAGAGCATCCCTACATCACCAACAACATGATGATGTCACTTCCGGAGTGTACTGGAAGTGATGTCACCGTGTTCTGGTTTAGAGCTCATTCTGGCACTAGTAATCCCCCCCCCCACTCCCTACCAGTTGCCAGGGGATACCTGACAACCCTACTGTGGATGAATGTGCCCAAATCAGTTTTCTATGTGACTCAGGGCTAGTCTAAATGATACTTATCATGTGAAACTTTCTGTTTTCATGTGATATATTTGTTTAGTTTCTAAATGTTACCATATACATTTGGAGTATTGTTATCTTGCTGCTTCAAGAACCCACCTCAAGAATTTTATGATGAGTGGACATGATCTATGCTTAGAGGGTACAAGACTTCCAGATCTGCAAGCCACTGAGTTTTGTTGCCAAACGGTCTGAAACAATGGGTACTAATCTAGCTGTCTGTGTGATTATGGTTCTTCTTCAAAAGTTCTTGCTTTGTATACAGCTTATGCAACTTCCCTTAGAAAGCTGGAAATGACACATAGGTCTGGAACTTCCAGAACTGGGAGGGGGGACATCATGATGGAAAGTTTATTTTAAAATATATTTTACACTGCACAATCCATATTATTTATTTGCAATGATCTACAATCAAAGCAAGTACTCACACCAAATGCTGCACCACTAACAAGGAATGTTATGAGCTCTCAGTGATCTCCTGTCCCTCATACCTGTTTCCCAGCACCTCTCAGAGCAGCACAAGTACAAGATTTTTTTTTCTTTTAAAAATGACACTGGCTGGAAGTGACATAGGTAGCTCTAGGAATAATTGGAAACTCAATGGTTTTATCATCGAGTTTCCTGTGATTCCTAGAGCTACCTATGTCACTTCCTTTTTTTACCAGAAGGGAAGTGACCCTGCAGCCAATGTCACAGCACCCACCCATATCCCTGTGCACAGTTCTCCTGCCACTTGCCAAGAATTGCCTGACAATCCTGTGCTAGATACCTTGGGACATAATTTGGATGAAAATTTCACAGGTGGATGAAGCGTCTGCCAGCCTTACAGCACCCAAGGTCTACCACTTGTTGTGGAAGTTTCATCAGAAGTCCAAACTGCTATCACAATATTGTGTGATGGCACTGAAATGTCAGTGCAGGCCTCAGTGTATTACAATCTAATCATTAATGGCCCAGGTCCATCCTGATCTCAAGAAATGGTTTAATGGTTCTGGTACATGAGAATATTTTTGCTGTGTGTATGTATTTCTTATATGTGCATGTGTGTGCACCTGTGAGTGTGTGTGCACCTGGAAGTCATGGTGACCTCTGTTGACTGACCCCTACTGGGGGCCTGGAGGATATTCAGAGAGGTGGCTGAATAAAGCCTGCCCCCTCCTCCCAGCTACTGGTATTCCAAGGAGGTCTCCCATCCAAGTACTTGCCAGAGTTGACCCTGCTTAGCTTCCAAGATATGATGAGATTGGGCTTGCCTGGGCTATCTAGGTCAGGGCCAGAATATATATTTTTATTTATTTTATTTTAAAATGTATTCATTTATATTCCACCTTTCTCTCTGATGGGGACCCCAAGCTTTATTCTCCTCTCTTCCATTTTATCCTCACAACAACCCTGTGAGGCAGGTTAGGCTGAAGGTGGGGATTCACACCTGGATTCCCCAGTTCCTACTCCAACACTACAGCACGCTGCATCTTACCTTATCTTATGTAAATAGACCATTCATAAGCAGAACACAGCATTGGACACACATACTTATTTCCATTATTTATAGTCCACCTTGTTCACTGGGACTCAAGGCAGACTTGCAAAGGATTCAGGAACACCTTGAGAGCAGAGCTCCATGTAGGGTTGGAAAATACCTGGAGACTTTGGGGGTGGAGCCAGGAGAGGGTGGGATTTGGGGAGGGGAGGGGCCTCAGTATAGTACAATGCCATAGAGTCCACCCTTCAAAGCAGCCATTTTCTCCAGAGGAGCTGATTTCTGCCAGCTGCAGATCAGTTGTAACAGCAGGAGATCCCCAGGCCCCACCTGGAGGCTGGCAACCCTAGCTCCACATCTCCATTATGGCCTCCTCATAGAAACTGTTATCTCCTGCCAGCTTCTCCAGTGTTGCACTGCTCAAAGGAGTAGACCGCTTGAGTAGGCAGATGTTTTTCATATCACACTGCATTTGTATGGTATGCATTGACTTTCAGTACAGTAAAGCCTAGTGCATGACTCACTGCTATGGAGGAATCCGAACAGGTGTAATTTTCTAAAAAGTGTCAATTAACGAAGGTTTTTTCCCTAAAAAAATGGTTAGCAATAATTATACAAGACAGAGTACGGTGTGTAATGTTCCTTGTAGGGAACGACTTAGCTAGTTCAATCCAACCAGCTCTGCCCAACCTGACATCTTAAATTCCGTCTAACAGTCAAATTAAGTTGTTACCTGCAATTTGCCACCTGTGACCAACTTGTCACTGACAAAAAAAGGTGTCATTTTGTAAAAATACACACAGGCTTTAAAATGCAGGTCGATAGGTGGTGGCAGGCGATTCCCACACAGCTGCCGCACTTTCTGATTTTGCAAAACCTTGCCTGCTAAGGGAAAATAGTCCTAATCAGGATTCTCAATGGGAACCAGGCATCTGAAAGAAGAAGCTTTCTGCAAAATTACAATATTTAGCTCTGAGGAATAGGGAGGATTAAATTTGTTAGGTAATTGTTAAAGTGTCAAGCTACGGGATCAGCAAGCAGCGCCAGGCCCCTTCCACCCACATGGCAGATTGACAGAAGCGGGGAAGGCCATTGATCAGTGGTAGAGCACCTGCTTTTCATGGATAAGGGTCCCAGGTTCAATCCCCCGCACCTCCATTAAAAGGACCAAACAGCAGGGGCTATGAAATACCTCTACTTTAGGGCTGCTAAGTCCCACCTAGCCACTGGCAGTGGGGCAGGGTGGTGGGGGAAGACTTGATTGATCCAGCTTGGAAAATTCCTAGAGGTTTGGGAGTGGAACCTGGAGAGGGCAGGGACCTCAGTGGAGTAAAATGCTCTTCAAAGCATCCATTTTCCGCAGGGGAACTGAGCTCTGTGATCCAGTGACAAGCTGTAACTCTGGGAGATCTGGCCCACCTGAAAGCTGGCATCCCAACTTACGAAGCAGCTGCCAGCCTGAGCAGAAAACACTGGCTCCAAAAGCAAAACAAAAACAGACCCACAAATATTGTCAATAAAAGAAGCAAAGCACCTGCTAAAGACGTAGAAGCAGCCTAACAATACTCAGTATCCTAAAAGACTATGCCCAGAACACTCCACAAAGTAGGGTTCCCAGGCCTCCCACTACAGTGGCAAGGCTCCTGTCAATCATTTTCACACACACACGCACACACACTAGGGTTGCCAGTTCTGGGTTGGAAAATACCTGGAGACTTTGGGGGTGGATCCAGGAGAGGGGGGGGCTTTGGGAGGGGAAGAACCTCAGCATGGTACAATGCCATCGAGTCTACCTTTCAAAACAGCCATTTTCTCCAGGGAAGCTGATCTCTGTCGATCCTACCCCCCCACCACCGCTCAGAGTAGCAGAGGCCATTGGCTTCTGTGCCAATATGACTTCTCAGTATAACATGGAAGTGGCAATGGGTAGCTCTAGGAATCACCAGAAACTCTTGTGGTTTTATCATAGAATTAACAGCAATTCCCAGAGCTCCCGTTGTCACTTCAGGGTAGTGATGCTGGGGAGGTCAGTGGTATCATATGCCCCCCACCATCCTGCCCCCCAACCTTGTCACTGGTTGCTAGGCTTGGCCTGGCAACCATACACACGAGTAATCAGCAAGCCATAAAAACAACCACTTGAAAGATAGAAACTTTCCATTAAAAACCTAGGTAGGGAAAAATCGGGGGGCTGATACTTAAAAGAGTATCACATAGGTAGCAGATCATGATGAGTAACCATGTTAGTCTGTCTGTAGCAGGAGAAAAGAGTAAGAGTCCAGTAGCACCTTAAAGACAAACAAAATTTGTGACAGGGGAGGAGCTTTTGCAAGTCACTGCTCGCTTTTGTGATCAGTGACTCAGGAAAGCTCATACCCTACTGGACTCTTACTATTTTCTACTGTAGGTAGCAGGTGAGCCTCAAAAGGAAAGGTGCTACTGGACTCTTACCCTTTTCTACTGTAGGTAGCAGGTGAGCCTCAAAAGGAAAGGCATTCTAAAGACAAGGGGCTGCCGCTGAAAAAGCCCTGTACAGATTAGTGGGAGGATCTGAATGGGTAACCTGGACGATACAGGAGAAGGATAGCATCACAGGCCCAAAGACACTTAGGGCCTACTGTTCACTTGTGCAGTGTATGATGCATTTAATACACCAGAGTTATATTGGTGCAGTTTCATTAACTGGGGAAACTCCACTGGAACATGATCCTGTTTCATTGCCCTGGGGCAAGGGACCCAGCCCTTGATCCTTCCAACCTTCTGCCATTTGCAGCAGTGCCTGTGATCAGATCACTAGAAAGAGCTCCAAAGCACATTGACTTAGTATTACTTCCCACTGAAATCAGTGCCACTTACTTAAGTATAAATGTGTTTAGAATAGGGGTGCAGGCAATAGAATTTCCATCCATTTTACTTGTGGCTGGGTGGCTAACCTACAAATCAGTTCCTGGATCTGGATCCTCCGCGACATACCGCCTGCACCCAAAAAGAATTTCTTATTCATTATAACTGCAGAGATTTGGGGGGGGGGGGGGTTTACAAGCAATCCATCATTATTTGCTGAAATGAAATAAGATCCAGTGGCAAATATGGGTATCTTACAACAAACCTTGCCTCCTAGTTGATTTCTTATCTTGATACCGTATGGCAAGTTTTCATTACACTTGGCAATATAGTTCTGCTTAATGCTAGGCTGTGCTGTCAGCTGGGAGACATGCAGGAGACAGAAAACATTATTTGGGTGGAAAAAAATTGTTCCCAAAATAATTTCGACAATTAAACTAGGCAACTGAATGGAAGCGTCTCAATTCTGAGAACCGCTCCTATCTATTTTGAGAAACCATTAATGGCATCATCACCTTGTATCTAAATGCCAAGTCAACTGGCTTGCATTTATATAGCTGCTTTCCATTTATGGCATTCCACCAGTTCATTGGCAGGAATTACTTTTCCCATCACTAAAAAGTGCCTCTGCCTGAGAGGTAGGGAAATCAAATGTTTAGTAGGGCACATCAGCCACAACCGCAAACAAGGATGCCGCAACTGCAAACAGGGATGAGGAAGGACAGCACAATGGCAGGATATCAAATAGGTCTAGACTGAATATCTGCCAGTTTGATTTTCGGAAGCCAGCAATTGTAAGCAAGTGAAAATTTCCCTTCTTCCAAACGACATCGTTGGTGTGAATCTTTTCCCCAACATGTTCAGTGCCATTGTTTCCCTGGGTTGCTGCTGCCTCTTCCTCCCTAAATTAGTCACATGAGTGATCCCAGCCAATCAGGGATCATGCAGTAAAAGGATATGCTATAAAGCCTATCAGACTGGGCTAGGATAAAGATGGTATACTAACCAAGATGTGGTGAATAGGACATTTATTCACCATGGCGTGAATGTTAACAGCTGTGGCATGGAGACAAGAGAAAGCAGTGGATACTAAGAAATGGCTATATACTATGTTATACTATGGTATGGTTATGGTATACTATGTTAATGGGGGAAATATCTGCATATAGGAAATTCTGGGATGGAGACAGCTATGCACAAGATAAGTTTGTGCAAGCATGGTCTCCATTATTATTTTTTAATAAAAATAAAACTAAAGTCTGAGGCAAAAAAGAGATAAAGAAAAAGAAGAGGAAGAAGAAGAGGAGGAGGAGGAGACTGGATTTATACCCCAACTTTCACTTGGAGTCTCAGAGCAGCTTACAACCTCCTCTCCCTTCCCCTCCCCTCCCCACAATAGACACCCTGTGAGGTAGGTGGGACTGAGAGAGCTCTTTTCAGAATTGTCCTTGAGAGAACAGCTGTGACAGAACTATGGCTTGCCCAAGATCACACCAGCAGCTGCAAGTGGAGGAATGGGGAATCAAACCCAATTCTCCCAGATTAGAGTCCGCCAATTTACCCACTACACTAAACTGGCTCTCTTGAACCATGTTTAGATTGTCAAATCTTGCCTCATGGATACTGAATTATGTATTATTCAGTCTCATGTATTTAATATTATAATATTATAAAATAAATGAATTATTTAAAAAAGATGGTATACACAAACTGTATAGTATACATTTTTTCAAGTGCAAAAAAAATGTACCAAGATGGCTGCATCTTTAACCAAAAAAATTACGTTGACAAAAATTCTGAGTGGTTTTGGCTCAGTTTTAGCTTGAAGAAGAGGAGAGGAGGAGGAAATTTATATCCCGCCCTTCACTGCCCGAACGAGTCTCAGAGCGGCTTACAAACTCCTTTCCCTTACCCTCCCCACAATAGACACCCTGTGAGGTAGGTGGGGCTGAGAGAGCTCTGAGACAACTGTCTTTGAGAGAACAGAGCTATGGCTTGCCTAAGATCATCCAGCAGGTACAAGTGGAGGAGTGGGGAATCAAACCCGGTTCTCCCAGATTAGAGTCCGCGCACTTAACCACTACACCAAACTGGCTCTCTACACCACGCACTTAACACTACACCAAGTAGGATGTGTTAACTGAACTATAAATTACCCACGCCTGTCGGAGAAAATCGTTGTGCCGTCCTGAAAAACAAGATAGCAAGGTGTGTCAGGTGTAAGAAAAATCCAGTCTGTCGTGTTGGATCGCTCAGAACCCTTGAAAGACAGAGAACAGACAAGGCGGCAACAAGGAAGAATGTCTGGTGGCTGTAAATCTGGAGGAGGGACAACTCCTTTGGGAGAATATGGCTCTCAAACAGGCAATCTTGTCCTTCCAAGCATCAAAGCCAAAAGGGAAAAAAAGGAATTTAAGGAAGATGTCTGTTGGGAACAGCAGCACCAACAGCATCCCTTCCAGCCCTCCACACAGCTCAGTTTTGTGCAGCAGGCACCCTTCCTAAGCAGGGGGGGGAGGAGCAAAAGAATAGAGCCTTGATACAGCCTTCATCTTCCTTCCCAAGACTGACAAGAAGGGGCCCAATTAGTGCCAATCACGGTGGGAAAGGCTCACCCAAGTGGCTGTGAAAACCCACTCACTTGTCAGCCTCCAGAGAGCTTAACCACTTTTGGTGACTCACTGGGCGACACAGCCCAGATTCGAAAGCACCCCAAAGGTGAGAAGCACATGACCAGTAGCCAGTTAGCAGACTGCATCAGTAGCCAATCAATGCCTAATTAAACTGAGGAAAGAGCAGGTGGAGAACAGTGGTTGAACTTTAAAGGAGATGGTTTAATCAAATGAGTGCACCGCTGTTTCAAGATACTTATCTGGATTTTATACTTTGGAAAGTCACTTGGGAGAGTCGGTGGGCTTGGGGGGGGGGCTCATCAAGCACTTATTTATCAAGACACATCTGTGAGAACACTTCAGCAAGGCTGGGGAACACTTCAGATATGGTCAGCGTGTACCACACTGGCATCTCCACTTATAGTCTCAATCAGAATTTAGGTACCACACGACTAAAATACCATATCCTTCTGACGTCTGGGCTAGAAACGGTGGATCTCGATAGAATTCCCATTTCATGTCCCATGCTCTGCCGCCATTACTAGCTGACTGAATTCAGTTGGAGCAAATATATTAGTAGAACAGGGATGAACGTCTGCCAGAAATCCTCAAGCATTTCCACTGTGAAAGGGAGGAGGATGGAAATTTAAGTCAAAGAAACAGAATACTGGATAGAGACATCTGGAGTCAAACCCTACTCTGTCATGGAGCTCACTTGGGCCAATTATGGTCTCTTTCAACCTAACCTGCCTGGCAATGTGAACTTTTCCTTGGTCCCTGGAGGAAGGACAAGGCATAGATGTGATCTGTAATACAGAGCTATCATTTTTACTTAAGGTTCATACTCTCATCTTTTTCTAGTTGGTGACAGTAGCATCCCTCTGTAACGATGCTCCACACGCTCCTTGATTCCACTGTATCCAGCTTGATGGTGCGGAGACACATCTAACACCGATTTTGGTATTTTAAGCTCCTTCCTACCACGACAGCCATGACATCATGGGTCTGGCTCAATGAATTACTAGAATACAGTGCTCTAAAATACAGAAATCTCCTGACCTGAATGTGCTAGGCTAGCTTGATCTTGTCAGATCTCAGAACCTAAGCCGGGTCAGCCCTGGATAGTATTTGGATGGGAGACCACTTGGGCCACTCTGCAGAAGAAGACAATGCCAAAACACTTCTTTTAGTCTCTTGCCTCGAAACCCTTACAGGGTCTCCACAAGCTGGCTGGGACTTGAACAGCACAGAAATGTTGGAACAAACACTCTTGTTATAATCTGTGTCAAAGGGTTTTGTTTTGTTTTGTTTGCTTCCAGATACATTAAAAAGGAGGATGTGACAAATGGTCAACAGCTAGAGCCTAAGCATACTTGTTTTGGAAATAAATCCCATCGGAGCATGCATGCAAGGAAGTGAGATTCAAGCCCAGAAGCACCTCAGAGAATAACAACCTTTCCAGAGTCAACGCTCCCTTCGACAGGTATGATGACTAAGGTGCTACTGGACTCGAATCCAGCTGTTCTACTGCAGAGCGACATGGCTACCCTTTGAAACTATGCAAGGAAGTGTACACAAGGTTGGCTATGAGATATATTCCAGTTAAACATTGTCTGTCTGTCTGTCCCTTTAAACCCCTGCTTTCTGTTCCCTCCAAAAACTGCAAAAACAGCCGTGAGGTGTGGAGGCACTCTCACCACACAGCTCTTTTGGGCTGTCTTCTGCAGTCCCTTTAAACTTTAAAAGGACTGCAAAAGACTACTCATCTGTTTTTAGGCTTTCTGCAAACCCTGTTTAAAGGGATTATGGTCTGCAGGGTCATGAACCACATGAACTGGCTTGGTTCATAAATGAGAGGTTCAGTTCATGGATCAACCACAAACCAAACCACATTTTCCCAGTTTGTGTCATCCCTAGCCATTTCCTCTCTTTCTGTTCACTTATCACTCTTTGTTTTTCTGCCTCCCCTCCTCATCTTTCTCTCTTTCTGCCCCACCACATCACTCTTTCTCTCTCTTCCCCCATCACTCTCTCTTCCTGCTTCCATCATTCTCTCAGCCTCCTGCCTGCTTCCTCCCCCCCCCCCCCCGGCACAGCAGCAGCAGCAGCAGCAGAGGCAGTGGAGCTCTCAGCTGCCCATCTGCTCCCCCCACCACAGCAGCAGTGGCAGTGGCAACTCTCCAGGAATCACAACAGATCTCTCAGCTATAGAGATCAATTCCCCTTATTTTTTGCCAGTTTGAGGTTGGGAAATTCCTGGAGATTTAGGGGTGGAGCCTTGGAAGAGTGAGGCTTGGGGAGGAAAGCAACCTCAGCAGGTTATAATGCCATAGACTCTACCATCCAATGCAGCCATTTTCTCCTGGGCAACTGATCTCTGTCACCTGGAACACAGTTGTAATTCCAGGTGATCTCCAGCCCTCACCTGGAGATTGACAACAGTAATTCTTGGGGAGGAAATGGCTGCTTTGGAGGGTAGAGTCTATGGCATTATATTGGTCTGATATCCCTCCCCCTCCTCAAACTCCACCCCTTAAATGTCCAGGAATTTCCCAACCTGGAGTTGGCAACCCTATCTCCTTCCCACCCAACTGCCAAGCTACCTTTATCTGCCCTTCTAGACTTCAGCTTCCTATCTCCACCCCCCTCCCTCACAACCTATACTTAGGAAAACTACAGTCGTTCTCTACAGTAGGGACCAAAGCATCTTACACTCTCCTCCTTTTTATCTGGACAACAACCCTATGTGGTAGGTTTGACTGAAAGTATGTGACTGCTCCAAAAATCACCCAGTTGATTTCCACAGCAAGATGAAGATTTGTACCTGGGTCTTGTAGACCCTACTTTGGAGCTCCAACCGCTGCACTACACTGGCTTTCATAGGGTGGCTGCTGTTGAAGTAGCCAGATCTAGTAGCCAGATCTAGTAGAGTCTAGCAAGTAGCCAGATCTAGTAGAGTCATGCAAGTCAGGTGGTATTAGGTCACCCAGAGGTTGATGCCAGGCCTAGGGTAGCCAACCTCTAGGTGGGACCTGGAGACCCCCAGAATTATAACCAATGCTCCCTCTAAGCTGTGGAGTCTGGTGAGCAAAAATTCTACTTTGTGAGCTACTGGCATTAAAGTTGTGAGTGAGCAATTTGGCTACTGCATAAATTAGTTTGCTCTGGAGCCATCCTTCCTGAGCCGAGACAAAAATGTGTGAGCCGGAGGCTAAAAAACTGTGAGCTAGCTCACACTAACTCAGCTTAGAGGGAACATTGATTATAACTGACCTCTAGACAACAGAGATCTGTCACCCTGGAGAAAATGGCTGCTTTGGAGGGTGGACTCTATGGCATTATATCAAGGTGAGGCCTCTCCCTTCCCCCAAACCTGACCTCCTCAGACTCCATAACAAAATCAGTTTCCCAACCTAGAGCTGGCAACCCTTGTCAGGCCTGACTCCAAGGATCCCTCTGTCAAAGGCAAAAATAGGCCTGGAAAAGGCCCTTCCCCTGCCTTTTACCCAGGTTGGAATACTGTGGTTGCCTAGTAACAGGCAAGGAGGGAATGGGTTTTTTTTAAAGCTACAGGCTCTCCTTTTATCTTTTTCCACTTTTTAAAACTGATCAGTGTTTTGGGTTGTTTTTTTTTTTTTTAGATTTAACATTTTCCTGCAAATCTAGAGCCCTTTTCAGCTCCAGTCACTGGATCTAAGCATTCAAAGATATCCCGACTTCACTATTAGAATATAAGATATGTTTTGGAGGGTTTTGGGTTTTTTCGGTAAGTTTCACACAGTAACAAAGATAGACAGAAGAATGGATCTATCCTAACAAGAGCAGCAGTCTATGTTTATGGAAATGTACAGCTGAGGGAGCCCATGGCCAATTAATGAAACCAATCAATAAATAATAGAGAGGGTTTATTATCCCTTGTTTGAAATGGCTCATTTTCCCAGCATCTGCAGTAGATGGACATGACAGTGTTGTGGATCTATACTTTGCATTTGGGATTTTTTTGTTGTTCTATGGGAAACACTGTTTTTGAATCTCCTTGCATAACTGATACTTGCAAAAAAAAAAACCTATTAAAAGACAGACAGCAGTTGCGCTCGCTAACATGTTCTAAAGCAAAGATATTCCTGTACGGAAAGCACATGGATTTGACAGAAAAGATTTTGCAGCCAGACCTACAGTTGCCAGCTCTGGGTTCGGAAATACCTGGAGATTTGAGGGTGAAGCCTGAGAGAGTGGGGTTTAGGGAGGCGAGAGACCTTGGTAAGGTCCATCTAGCAAAGTAGCCATCTTCTCCAAGAGAAGCAGAATAAATGTTTTAAATAAATATATAATGCATATTTATGCCATCTGGAGATCAGCCGTAATTCCAGGAGACCTCCATCCAGCACATGGAAGCTGGCAACCCTAGCCAGACCTCACTGTGTGCCATTAGCTAGTCAAATAGTATTTTCGTGATGCACAAACACCTCTTTTGCTCATAAAATTAAAATAATCGAATTAAAACGTTGGAAGGGGTCTAAAGACCATCTAGCCCAGCCCTTGCACCTCGCAGGGTGACCTAAAGTTTCTGTGGCAAATAGTCATCCAATTTCGGATTAAACACCTTGAAGGAGGGAGAGCCCACAACATCCCTGAGCAACTGTTTTTAACCACTAAACTGACCTTACTGTTAAAAAGTTTTTTTTCCTTAATATCCCACCAATATCTCCCATCATTTAAACCCATTATTACAAGTCCTATCCGCCACAACCAGCTGAAGCAGTGCCCTGAAAACCTGTGCATACTTCTGAGCATCCCTGCTGAGCATTCAAAAATGTTTCATAAGCATTTGTGAGTAGGGATAAGGCCAATGCTCCCTCTAAGCTGTGGAGTCTTGTGAGCAAAATTTTTTACTTTAAAAAACGGTGAGCTAGCTCACACTAACTCAGCTTAGAGGGAACACTGGATAAGATGTGAACACAGAGGTACAAGTCCCTGTCCCACCAGTTTCCCTCTCCTTGCACCACAACCTTTGTTTTTGTTTTTTTTCCAATGGGGAGGGAGGAAATAACCTGCCAGGAGGGATGGCTCTTGCCATAAGAACAAGCCCAGCCTTTCCTGACAATTACCTTTCTCCAGTCCTCCTGCCTATGACTTGTCTTGGGGTTGAGGGAACTGTCATTTCCACAGCCTTCCTCCCCTAGCCCCAGCAATCTAGTAATGCCTGAACATGTGCCCAGAAAGACTGCCCATGGGATGAGGAATACCATGCAGGATCCTTGAAACAGTGCTCATTTTAAAGCACACAGAAATCACCAAAACAAGCGCATTATGTGCTTGACTCGAGAAGGAACAGGCACTGCAGTTAGTGGGCGCTGGTATCACATCGCTGCTAGTAATTACTAACCGGATTTATTTATTTATTTTATGAGATTTCTGTGCCACCTGATCTGAGTCCTGCTTGAGGCAGCTTACAATTAAAATAATGAGTTATCAATATAAAAACAACAACCCATTAGAAAAAGCCCAGGGATGTAAACAGCACAAAAATATCCATAAAACAGACCTCAGAACAGAAGTAGACCATTAAACAAGCTGCAAAGATCCCCCCTCCCCCCAAAATTAAGAGCCTGAGGGCGGAAAGATACATTTTGGTCTGGCAATACAAAGACAGTAGAATAGGTGCCAGGCAAGCTTCAAGGGGGATGGTGTTCCAAAGGTGAGATGACACTAGGATGAAATAGGCAACTTCCCATCCTTGGCCCCAGTTCCCTGCAAACTTCTCGATACGGCAGCAGGAGGCAGGAATGGGGAGGTTGAACAGCATCCCACGACATAAATTCTAGCTGCATAACAGGAAGTGATGTCACCATGTCGTGGGACTCTCTAGGATTTCCCCGAAACCCTGTGGTGAAAACTATGAAGTTTTTCTGAAATCCTAGTACATCCTACAATCGGTGATGTTTCTTCCAGATATCCAGCCAAAAGTGATGCTGTGTTGTCGCAGGATGCCATTGGGCAAGTCTCCACCCCCCACCCCCACCCCATCTGTAGTTGCTACCTGTCTCACTTCTGAAGGTGGCAGCACAGAGAGCAGGACTTGAAAGGAAGATCTTAACTGGCAAGCAGGATAGTACAGGAGGAAATGATCCTTCAGATGCCCTGTCCCCAAATCCTTGTGGCCTTAATGAGAAGAATCAGAATTTAGAATTGTGCCCAGAAACAGAGAGACAGCCCGAGCAGATCTTTCAGCACAGGAGTGATCCAATCCCTGTAACCAAAATTGTAGTGCTTTCTGCTGTAGTTACCTTTCTTTTTTATAAAGGCAGCCATTTTGTGTTCATCTAACACAGATCGCCAGTAGATGACACATACACAGGCCTCTCTCAGCTGAAAATTCATGTCTGTCCTCTCTTCCCTTCCCCTTACTATAAGAAGAAAAATGAGTCTCAGATGAACCAAAGTCATTTTGTGCGTGAAGGGAATCCATTCTTTCTCACAGAGGTGCCAGGAGTGTTAATGGGCCTTTCTTCTTAGATTCACCAAATAATTTCAGCGCTGATGTCAACAGAAATTAGTAATAGAAAACGCTACAAACCATTTCCTTGGGGGGGAGGGAGAGATCAGACTTCAGTGGGTATCTGGATAATGAATTTCAATAAGAATAAATCATACCACGGATAAGAGACTCTGACGGCCACCCACAAGCTGTTGACTCTGCAGTAGCCCTATTAAAATCAATTAGGCTGCTCAGAAGTAAGCGGGTTGCAGGATTGCAGCCCTTCAGTCTAATCCTCGTCATCAATTACCTTCCGTATGTTTCCCACAAGAGTTTATCAGGTGTAGAGTAAGGGAAGAATTCAGTTGAAAACTAATTTAATCTTTTGTTTAAAGAGTAGAACTCGAGTAAGGATACAAAAGTCTGTTTGCTCCTTAAAAAGCAAAGACACAGAATCCAAAATATTTGCTCTGAGATAAATTGGTGTTTGGCAGATTAAAGCTTAGCAGCAACCTAAATAAAAGAACACTGGCTTCATAATGGGTCTGTAGCCAGTTTTTGTTTTGTTTTGTTTTAAAAACCTGTCTCTATTTCTGGCTGTGGGCCCAGGTACATCATTGTTCTATTTTACCTTTGGGGGGGGGGGGGATGTTGGGGATGCCTTTGAACCATGTTAATATGTGCATACACACTTTTGAGTTCTTCACATTTCTGGTTCCTTCTCCACATCTCTAGATACACTATTGCCAATCTCCAGGTGGCACCTGGCAATCTCTTGCCATGACAACCAATCTCCAGGTGACAAGGATCAGTTCCCATGGAGAAAATGGCCCCTCTGGAGGATGACCTCTATGGCAGTGTCCCTGGCTGAGGCCCCTCCCCAGGCTTCACCCCCAAAATCTCCATGCATGTCCCAACCCAGAGCTGGCAACCCTACTCTAGAATGGATGCCACTGTGAGAATAATATCACCCAGATTTACAACTGATCTTTAGACTACAGAGAGCAGTTCCCCTTGAGAAAACAACTGCTTTGGAAGGTGGACTGTATAGGTTTATGCTCTGTCAAGCTCACTGCCCTCCTCAAAGTCCACTCCCAAATCTCCAGGAATTTCCCAACAGGGCGTTGACAACCCCAGAGATTAAATGCCCTGTGAAATGCTGGGGTGGGTGGGGGCAGGGCTCTTCCTAGGGCTGTTCCAGCCTCCGAATCTACCCCTGGAGTCAACAGACCCCCTGCCTCCTAGTATTTGCAGAATTCACCATTCATAAAGATCCCCAGAATGAGACCCCCTCCCCGAAAAATCTCAAGCGTCTTCTGCCCACACACATACAGTGCGTGCTTTTGCTTTTGACCTGTAGAGCTTTGGGAGGTACAGAATGAGGTGGGGTTTTTAGAGCAGTGGAGCCAGAGTGCCACAAGTCAACTTTTCTTTTACATCATTGTTAGCTGCTTCGGATTCTCAGATGCCCAGGAGAATGGTGGGCATACCAAGCCTTACAAATAAATGTGACACAACTATTTCCCAGCTCCACTACCGATCCAGCCACCAGCTTAAATAATGGCAGCCAACTGATAGCTTGTCCTCCTAGATCCAGACTGGGATCCTGCACAAACACAAGCTGGGCTAGGCATTCCTCATGCAAGTGAGTGTTCTCGAGGCGCCCCCAACCCCTCCCATTGGGTGGCTTTGCTACTGGCCTGCTATGCTGATAAGGTTGCCAGGTCTACGCTGGAAGATTCCTGGTGTTATTTTGGGGGGTGAAACCTGGGGTTTGGGGCAGGAGAGTGCCATAGAGTCTACCTTCTAAAGCAGCCCTTTTCTCCAGGGAAACTGATCTCTATAACCTGGAGACCAGTTGTGATTTTGGGAGATCTCCAACCACCGCCTGGACACTCAAACAGCGGAGAAGCACAGAAGAGGGTAAGTTCTACAAAAGATACCAACCGTGCATAAACAACGAAAAACATTCAACAGTCAATGAGTATGATCAGGGGTCCTTTCGTAAAAAAAGAGGTGCAGGAGCTCATTAGCATAACTTATTTGCATATGCCACACCCCCTGACATCACCGGAAGTGATGGCGTAATCGGGAGTGTGTCAGAAGGCAAGAAGGGAGGGAGGGGGAAGGAAGGAAAGGAACAGGAAGGAAAGGAACAGTAAGGTAGGTAGGTAGGTGGGGGAGAGAGAGAGAAGAAAGAAAGGAAAGAGGGAGGAAGGGGGGAAGAAAGAAAGAAAGAAAGAAAGGAAAGGAAGGTAGGTAGGTAGGTGGGGGAGAGAGAGAGAAGAAAGGAAGGGAGAGGGGAAGGAATAGGTAGGTAGGTAGGTAGGTAGGGGAGAGAGAGAGAAGAAAGGAAGGAAGGGAGAGGGGAAGGAACAGGAAGGTAGGTAGGTGGGGAGAGAAAGTGAGAAGAAAGGAAGGAAGGAAGGAAGGAAGGGGGAAAGGAAGGAAGAGGAAGGTAAGTAGGTAGGTGGGGGGAGAGAAAGAGAGAAGGAAGGAAGGGAAGAAGAATTGAGGGGGGGAGGAAAAGGGCTTCTCGGGGCCAGCGGTGCTCTGCCGCGGCCCCAGGGGGAGGGGGGAGGAAAGGGGCTTCTCCTTCCCGGGCTGGCGGAGCGCTGCCAGCCCGGGAACACTGGGGGGGGTGAGGGAAAGGGCTTCTCGGGGCCAGCGGCGCTCTGCCGCGGCCCCAGGGGGAGGGGGGAGGAAAGGGGCTTCTCCTTCCCAGGCTGGCGGAGCGCCGCCAGCCTGGGAACACTGGGGGGGGGCGCGGGAAAGGGCTTCTCGGGGCCAGCGGCGCTCTGCCGTGGCCCCAGGGGGAGGGGGGAGGAAAGGGGCTTCTCCTTCCCGGGCCGGCGGAGCGCCGCCGGGCCCGGGAACACTGACGGGGGGGCGAGGGAAGGGGCCGGCGGCGGCAGAGCGGCATGCCGCAGCCTGGGAAGAGCGAGCGGGGGGGCGGGGCTTTCTTAAGTGCCCGCCCCCCCGCCTCCTCTCTCCCGGAGCGGCGCTCCGGCGCGCCCCGGCCCCAACGGAGCCCTGAGTATGATGATCTGAACCTATATAAACAGTGTAGTTTATCAAAAACATGACAGTCAGAAACTCAAAAATACAAGCATACACGGTCCAAATACCTGGACACTGTCCACTGGCAACCCTTTCACCAAGATTTTATTTGACCAAGATTGGGCCAAGATTTTAAACATCTAATACAAAAATACATGCTCCAAATACCTGGACAAGGTCCACCTGGACACCAGCAACCCTTTGATCACTGAGGAGTGGCCAGCTGTGTGGTCCTAGGGAAAGAAATGGGGAGGCCTGACTGCCCCGAGGCTGTGGTATCCTCTGGGGTGTGGTGAGTGTAGGAGTAAGCCTGCCTGTACAGATAGCACACAGGAGGCTCTGACAGCTTCAGCAATGAGAGCCAGTTTGGTGTAGTGGTTAAGTGCACATATTCTAATCTGGGAGAACTGGGTTTGATTCCCCACGCCTCCACTTGCAGCTGCTGGATGTCCTTGGGCAAGCCGTAGTTCTGTCAGAGCTCTTCTCTCAAGTACAGTTCTGGAAAGAGCTCTCTCAGCCCCATGTACCCCACAGGTGTCTGTTGTGGGGAACGGAAGGGAAAGGAGACTGTTGTAAGCCACTCTGAGACTCCAAGTGAAGGGTGGGGTATAAATCCAATCTCCTCCTCGTCCTCTTCCTCTTCTTCTTCTTGATTCGTTATTGCTTCCAGCAGGGAAGACACATAGAACTAGAACTCAGTGAGGCCCCTAACACACCAGGTTTAGAAGGGGAAACAGAAACAAATTTGTGTGTGTGTGGGGGGGGCTCACTTAAAGGCATACACACATATGCCCATCACAGTGGCCAGGGCCACAGGGCTTCTTGCTGTTGTCCAGGCAAGAAATAAATCTTGACACCCAAGCTAAGCTAAGCAGTCATGTTTTCTACTACTGCTGTCCCTGATTTACATGTTCTTGGCTATCAACAGCAACCTATAATATTGGAACGAGTCCTGTACCAACAGAACAGATTTGAGTTTGTTCCTAATGAGCACGCATCCGGTCTGTTCTTGAGTCCGTGTGCATTCCTTCCCTTCTTGTTCCCCTTGCATGTGAGCTTGTTACTGAGGCCCTTCCACCATAGGACACCTTCTATTTAACTCAAATTTGTGGGTACTTTAACCAATCAGAATTGGTTTCTTTGTTCTCTGACTAAGATTCTGACCACGCATTAGACAATGGTTTAGAACCCCACTTACTGGGGAAAAACTAACCCCAATTTGTTCATGCACATGTTAATATTGAAGATACACTGCAGAATTCCTAAACAGCTCTATGCACGAGGATGGGAAGAAAGTGTGTCACCTTTAGGGTGGCCACCAGTGGAGGATAGGGGGTAGGGTTACCAGATCCAGGTTAGGAAACTCCTAGAGATTCAGGAATGGAGCCTGGAGAGGACACGGACCTCAGTGGGATACAATGCCCACCCTCCAAAGTATACATTTCTCCCAGGGGAACTGATCTCTGTAGTCTGAAGATGAGCTGTAATTCTGGGGGAATCTCCAGATCCCACCTGGAGGCTGGCATCCCGAGTTCATCCCCAAGAGTAAATAAAATTCCTGTCTCTCACAAACTGCACATTCCTGTCTGTCACAAAGCCTGCACCACAAACTGTTCTGCAGCTGCTAAAAACCTGCCACAGAGCCAGTGCAGAAACTTCAAGATGCAGCAACCGTCTTCAGTGCCAGCTTTCTCTTGTGGCGATGCTGAATGACATATCAGAAGGTTCTGGAAGACGGGTGAGTTTCAAAACTCGAACTGAGCCACAAGCCCCTCCTCTCCAAAACAGAATCCTTTCGACCGCAAGCGGCAATCTCCCAGTGGCAGCTCCTGTTCAAGCATACCACAGAACTTTTCAACGTCGATTAATCTCCACATCTGTGGAGGGAGCATCCTTTGCCCAAGAGAGCTCGCGTGCCTAGGTTGCCACTCTTTTTAAGAACTCCTGACAGAGGTCCATTAAAATTTTTACCGGAACACAGGAGACACCTGCCATGATAACAGCAGATCTGATCCGTCATCACTGGTACAAAACAAAGACGCGAGATAAAGGGCACTTTCCCTGTCTCAACTTTTGTTGCTGTTATCATTGGCAAGAACAGGATGAAAACACAATTTCCCGACCTTTCTTTCATTAAAAGGGGGGAAAAAAGAGTACAAAGTATTAAGAGTGCAGAGCAAGAGCAAATTGGGTTGTGGATGTCAATCAGCAAGGACTTTGTTGAAACTTAACTAGAGTCGGACTTCACCTACAGATACTTTTGATCCTCTCCATTATACTAATTTGACTCCATTATACTAATTTGATGCATCTCCATTATACTATTTTGACTCCATCATACTAATTTGACTCCAGCGACCATTACCCTGTTAATTCCAGATTGACTCCCTGCATGGACATGCTCTAACCTGGATGGCCTGGGCTAACTTGACCTCCTCAGATCTCAATATAAGCAGGGTCAGTCCTGGTTTGTGCTTGAATGCGAGACCACCAAAGAAGTCCAGGGTTGCTTTGCAGAGGCAGGCAATGACAAACCATCTCTGTTAGCCTCTTGCCTTGAAAACCCATTTTATGTGTGTGTGTGTGTGTGTGTGTGTGTGTAAATGGACTCAGCCAAAATTGCTCACTATTTTGCACAAACATTTTCTGCAATGGCCCAAACTGTCTCCTTTTTGTGATTCCATTTCAGCATTTGGTGTGCGCTGATGTCAAGCAATCCTGCATTTACCATCCATCCAAGTCCAGTTCACATGTTATAGTGAATGTCTATCCTGCATGTACGTGCCTACACCTGCGTAGTGTGCCTATAAATTTAAGAACATAAGAACATAAGATAAGCCAATGCTGGATCAGGCCAATGGCCCATCCAGTCCAACACTCTGTGTCACACAGTGGCCAAAAACACCAGGTGCCATCAGGAGGTCCACCAGTGGGGACAGGAAGCCCTCCCACTGTTGCCCCCCCCCCAACACCAAGATTACAAAGCATCACTTGCCCCAGACTGAGAGTTCCTATCTATACTTTGTGGCTAATAGCCACTGATGGACTTCTGCTCCATATATTTATCTAATTCCCTCTTGAAGTCATCCATGCTTGTAGCTGCCACCACCACTGGTGGCAGTGAATTCCACGTGTTAATCACTCTTTGGGTGAAGAAGTATTTCCTTTTATCTGCTCTAACCCAACTGCTCAGCAATTTCATGGAGTGCCCACAAGTTCTTGTATTGTGAGAAAGGGAGAAAAAGACTTCTTTCTCTACCTGCTCTATCCCATGCATAATCTTATAAACCTCGATCATGTCACCCATCAGCTGTTGTTTCTCCAAACTAAAGAGCCCCAAGCGCTTCAACCTTTCTTCATAGGAAAAGTGTTCCAACACTTTTATCATTTTAGTTGCCCTTTTCTGCACTTTTTCCAATGCTATAATAACTTTTCTGAGGTGTGGCAACCAGAACTGTACACAGTACTCGAAATGAGGTTGCACCATCGATTTATACAGCGGCATTATGATACTGGCTGATTTGTTTTCTATTCCCTTCCTAATAACCCCCAGCATAGCATTGACCTTTTTCATTGCAGTCGCACACTGTCTCAACATTTTCACTGGATTATCTACTGCGACTCCAAGATCTCTCTCTTAGTCAGTCTCCGCCAGTTCGGACCCCATCAACGTGTATTTATAGTTAGGATTTTTGGCTCCCATGTGCATCACTTTGCACTTGGCCACATGAAACCCCATTTGACACATTGATGCCCACTCGTCCATCCTCGACAGATCCCTTTGAAATTCCTCACAATCATCCCTGGTTCTCACCACCCTGAACAACTTCATGTCATCTTCAAATTTAGCTACTTCACTGCTTACTCCCAACTCAAAATCATTAATAAACAAGTTAAAAAGCATCGGACCGAGTACTGATCCCTGCGGTACCCCACTACTTACCTCCCTCCACTGAGAAAATTGCCCATTAATACTCACTCTCTGTTTCCTTTTAATTAGCCAGTTTTTGATCCACAATAGGACTTGTCCTTTTATCCCATGACTATTGAGCTTACTTAAGAGCCTTTGAGGAGGAACTTTATCAAAAGCTTTCTGAAAGTCAAGGGAAAACAACATCTATTGGGTCCCCCTTGTCCACATGTTTGTTTACTCCCTCAAAGACAGGTTAGTGAGACAAGATCTTCCTTTACAGAACCCACGCTGAGTCTTCCTCAATAGATTTTGTTCAGCAATGTGCCTACTAATTTTTTCTTTAATAACAGTTTCCACCAACTTACCCGGTATCGACATCAGACTGACTGGCCTGTAATTTCCCGGATCTGCTCTGGAACCCTTTTTAAAGATAGGAGTGACATTTGCTACCTTCCAGTCCTCAGGAATGGAGGCAGATTTTAAGGAAAGATTACAAATTTTTGTCAGGAGATCCACAAGTTCACATTTGAGTTCTTTCAGAACTCTCGGATGTATGCCATCCGGGCCCGGTGATTTATTTGTTTTTAAGTTGTCTATCAGTTGTAGGACCTCATCTCTTGTCACCTCAATCTGACTCAGGTCTTTCAACACCCCTCCTGAAATCAGTGGTTCTGGAGCGTGCAGGCACTTCTCATCTTCCACAGTGAAGACAGAGGCAAAAAATGCATTTAGCTTCTCAGCCATTTCCCTATCATCCTTCGCTACACCTTTTACCCCATGGTCATCCAAGGGCCCCACTGCTTCCCTGGCTGGTTTCCTACTTCTAATGTATTTCTACATTCGCATTTTAGATTTTTAAGATGTGCGTGTGTCAAATTGCAAAGCTTTGTGGGCTAAGCCCCATCTCAAAATGAACATCAAATCAGAGTCTTTAAACTTGTGCACGAGGCCACCTAATGAAGTTCTTGGGCAATACATTCAGGATGGACAAAAGTAGTACTACACTCAATGAGAAATTAAATCCTGTAATTCACACCCGGTAGACATGGTGATGGCCATCTAAAGGAGATTTGATAGATTCATGCAGGACATGTCCATCAGTGGCTACTAGCCATGGTTAGTAAAGACATTTCCCATAGTTGGAGTCAGTAGTAAACTCTGAATATCAGTCCTAGCAGACAACATCGGGGGAAGGCCTTGGGCCCTATGCCCTGTTAATTGGCCCTCCGGGACAACTGGTTGGCCACTGTGTGAAACAGGATGCAAGACTAGACAGACCACTGGTCTGATCCAGCAGGGCACCTCTTATGGAAGTTTACATCTAAAAATGCAACAGGTAAAAAGACCCTATAGGCATGAATGGTTTTGATTTCCAAAGGGTGGGTGGAGCTGAGGGTAGGTTTCTGCTTCCATTTGGGATCCCCAGTTTACGACCTCAGACCTTATGAAAACATTGAAAGAAAAGACAGACAAGCTACGGACACAGCTTTAGTGACCAAACTGTCACTGGACCACAGCCTGAAAACCGTCACTTAATAAACTGAGACCCCTGGAACATATGAGAGCCACTAATAAAAATTACATTGTGAGTTCTAATTTCCCACAGGGAGTGAATCCATTTCGTATCACAAAGCAGAACTAAGGATCAGGTGTCATCAGCCATTTTGCCCAAAAAGCCAACCTCATTCCTGCCCTGTAAACAAGCAACAGAAGAATACATAATACACACTTTAAAAAAAAAAAAACACCTCATTTTTTTCTTGCAGAACCATTATATTGGTTTATTATTTTTCTATGCACATCGACAATAATAAATCACATCAGCCAAGGTGTTTTCATTTATTGTGCTGTTTAGAGCAATGCAGAGATGACGGGTGTTTGTACGAGGCTTCTGTTAGCTAAGCTGGGATCTAGGAACACATACTTTTCCTACAGCAGAAAGCAGAAGTCTTGGCCACACACATGGATACTAAGGGCCATGCTAAAAGAGTTTACTAACACCACGGCCTAATCTTTTTTGGCACACAAAGAACCATGTACCCTGTATATAACCAGGTAAAGGCAACATGTGGAGAGGGAGGCAGGATTATGTCCATTAGCCTGCTCTTCCACCTACAGCTAGTGTTGCCAAGTCCCCCTGGCAAGCAGGGGATCCCTCAGTTTCCGGTGCTCTCCCCTAGTGCTGGCCAGCGGGGGGAAGTTACCACCCCAACGTGGCTTGTCTATGTCACCCGAAGTGATCTAAGCATGTCGGTTTTGCCCAAAAACCATAGAGTGTTGCCCAAAAACCAGAGTGTCACCCTCGATGTCCCTGATGTGCCTGCATCACTTCTGGGTGATGTAGGGACATCGCCCTCGATGTCCCCAGCATGCCTACATCACTTCTGGGTGACGTAAGCACATAGCCCTCGATGTCTCCAATGTGCTTACATCACCCAGAGTTTACGTAGACATGGTGTGCTTTCCCCCTCCTATCTCCCAGAGCATCTTGGTATGTTCTCCACCGGCTTGTCATTCAGACCTGGCAACCTTACCTACAGCTGAACACAAAGAAGACAGAAGTAACAACTACCGAGGAACAACACAACTTTAAAGCTGATGATGAAGAGACTGGAATTATTAAAGATTTTCTATTCCTTGGCTCCACCATCTAACCAAAGGGAGACTGCAACCAAGAAATGAGAAAGAGATCGAGACTGGGAAGGGCAGCCACGAAGGAGCTAGAAAAGATCCTTGAGTGTTAGGATGTATTGCTGGCGACCAAGATCAAGTTAATTCCTATCATTCATAGGTGTGAAATTTGGACAGTGAAGAAAGCTGCCAGGAAGAAAGTTGATTCATTTTAGGAAAGTATTATGGACACCATGGACTGCCAAAAAGACAAATAAGTGGGTTCTAGATCAAATCAAGTCTAACCTCTCCCTAGAAGCTAAAATTACTAAACTGAGGCAATTGTGCTTTGATCACATTAGCAGAAGACAAAGGTCACTGGAAAAGACAATAACGCTAGGAAAGGGTGAAGGCAGCAGCTAAAGAGGGAGACCCAACAAGAGATGGCTTGACCCAATCAAGACAGCCACAGCCCACAGTTTGCAAGACCTGAGCAAGGCTGGCAATGGTATGACATTTTGGAGGTCATTAATTCATAGTGTTGCCATTAAGTCAGAAGTGACCTGATGGCACTTAACACACACATACAAACTGATGTGCTCACTCAGGTGGTGCTGCAGGCCAGTGGTGGGCTCCAACAGCATTGAAATGCCTTCAGAGCTCACTTCCAGGTGGGCTGCCGGACTCATAAGGAAGCTCCAAAAGCATTTAAATGCCTTTGGAGCCCAAGAATATTTCTCCCATGAACATCATGAACCTCCATGAAAAGCATGCAGGTTCATTGGTGGATCGTGGGATACATGTTCTCCCAAACCCCTGGTTTGCGAATCACGAACTGTTCTTGTCCGTGCTCAAACAAGAGTTTGTGCCCATCTGTAATGGTTACACCTTGCTCAGAACCGTTGGTATATTTCCAGCAGAGCAGGAGATTAAGCCCTAAGTTACTACACTGTCAGGCACAAATAATGATGTGAACAGAATTTTTATTTATTTATTATTTAAGTAGTTGATAATGTTTGTCCGAGATCTGATGATGGCTTGGGTTAACCAGGTCATTTTACAGAATTATTTTTTAAAAGGAAATGTGAAGGTCCTCATCATTTCAAGATGGCAGTCATAATACAGTCAACTCAATCTGAAAAATGTGTTCGGAAACTCAGAACTCAAGGCGTTTCCCTGTTCGGTTGCACTATGAACATTTTGGTTCCAGCCATGTTTTGTTATCTATTATTCTGTACAGGTAGGTTTGTGGGAGGGCTGGTATCATTTTCATTCAGAAAGGACCTCTGCCCTCGCTGTCTTAAGTACTCAACCCAGTCAGCTTTGCTTGAGGAATGACTGAAAGGGGCCAAAGGGTGGAGATAAGCTCATTAGGATATTTGTACCAAAACAACAGCATACAGGGGCCCAAAAGGTCCAACTGTCTTGATTAGGATTCTGCGGAGCTTCAGAAACTTTATTCCATCTGTATTTCCAGAAGAGGTTGCACTCCATGCCTGATGTGCTTAGAATCACAAATGTCAAGTGCTTCACCTCCCTCCTTGCTTTCGTAACCTTAGTTTAAAGCCCCCAAACACTATTTTATGGCACTTTGACCCACAGATTTTACCTCCAGAATAATGAACATGAGATAGCTTTTTTTTTCGTTGTCTGCACTGTGAATTTTGAGAGGGGCTCTCCTTTACTGTCTGCTACATGGAGAACAGTATACCTCAGCTTCACTCATTAGGCTTGCAGTGCCCAAATCGATTCCGATGTTAGGACTTTAGCAATGTATCTACAGAGGTGCAGCACTATCCATGTTTTCAACTCCCAAAGTGAAAATGGCACAATTGCTATGCCTAAACAGTAGTAGGATTGCCAGGTTCCTTACTTCTGCTGGTGGGGGCCTTTGAGGGGTTGTTCTGAGAGGTGGGGGAACACTGTGTGACATTCCTGATGCAATGACATCACCTGGAAGTGACATCATTGCTTTGGAAATGTTGTGCAGGGATGCTCTGGTATTTGGGCAAAACTCTATGGTTTTTCAACCTCAAAACCACAGAATTTGCCCAAATACCAGAGCATCCCCCCCACATGACATTTCCAGTGTGATGACATCACTCCCGGGAGATGTCATCATGTTGGGGGTGGTACTTCCAGTTTTACCAGAAGTAGCCCAAAAACATAATTAGGGACAGGATTCCCCCCTGCTGGCCAGCTGGGAAAGCCCACTCTAAATCAGGGGATCCCCCTCCCAGACTGGAGGAGGCTGGGATCCCTACCCAGTTGTATTGCAGGAACTGCACTTAAAATGGACTGTGCTGAGTGTTCATTGGAGTGCAGGGCTTAGACAGGACTTTTTAAGCTGAGCCTGAAAACTCTTTTTTTTCCCCCAGTGTCCAGTTGCCCTGGTGGATAAAGTTGCCAGCTCTGGGTTGAGAAATACCTGGAGATCTTTGAGGATGGAACAGGGGAGGGCAGCATTTGGGGAGGGGAGGGATCTCAGCAGGATACAATGCCATAGGGTCCACCTTTCAAAGCAGCCATTTTCTCCAAGGGAACTGATCTTGGTTGTCTGGAGATTAACTGTAATAATTAACTGTGCTACCTGGAGATTTGAAACCTTGGGGAGGGGGCGTCTCTTGTATCCATTGAGGGAAAACACTTTTAGAAGTGTTTGGAAGAAGTCAGTGGACAATAAATTTGAATCCCTTGGACTTTCCCTTACTATGATTAGGAATATGAAGCATTGAGGATGGTTGGGATCAGGGTAATTGATCTCGATTTTGTTAGTATTGGGGATTCCTCCCTCTTTAACCTATCCTTCATATTTAAATTTTCTTACCACTCCTAGGGGGGCCCCCATGCGTTTATACTAGGCAGACAATGGCTTGCCAACTGCAGAACTCAGGGGGTCTTCTGACAAAACTCCATTTTCAGATTAACTACATTTTAGTCCAGTAGCATCTTAGAGACCAACAAAATACTTTGCATATAAGCTTTTGAGACAGGGGGCACCATCAGCACAACGGTATTGTATTACTTCTGGGGGAAGGCCAGATGTAACATCATGCCCCTCTAGGATTCACTGAAATTGTGGTTTTCTGGGTTTCCCACAAAAGTGATGTAACTCTGTCACACTCACAGCAATTTTTGATTTTTTTTTCATATAATGGCTAACAGAGCAGAAGCAGGGGTTGCCATCAAAAGGTCTCCCACCACAGGTGTGGCAGCCCAAGGGTTAGGATTCTCATCCCCCCAATGGGGGAAGGGTTTTACCCACTTTCGGGGGCTCAATCCACCACTGCTCCTGAGCAGCCCCATCTGTGCTGATGTGTCCGGTGTGATGATGTCACCCAGAGGTGATGTCATTGCACAGGGCACGTTGTGGGGGGATGCTAGACCATCCACCAGCAATATGTCCTACTCGATGATGTTACCTCTGGGTGACGTTATTGCACCCCACGTGCACCAAAATCTACTGGACAGAAGGCTGGAGCCCCCTGCTGGCAAGAGGTAGGGACCTGGCAACCCTACCAAGGGCCAAGGTCACCCAGGGAGCTTTGTCGCAGAGTGGGAATAACAACAATAATAACAGCATTAAAACAGATAAAATACAATCAACATGATAAAATTACAATGGCGATCAACCCCCTTTTTCCCGGCTGCTGTGCTCTTTGCACAGAAGGGCAGGGAATGGGACACAGGGCCAAAATAAAAAAAGGAGGGTGCCTTTTGGCAATCACCTGGGGTAAAATTCAAGCCTGCTTTCCCATTTTCTGGTAGAATGTACAGAGAAGTGCCTCAACAATGTGGTCCTTTTAGGACATATGCCCCTCTGCAGGTGACCATGTCATGTCCCCAAAGTAGAGAGACTTGCTCCTTGCAGTTTTCTTTCTGTACATGAAAAAGCAGCTGGGAATTGAAGCGTCCCCATCACCGTACTGATTTTTGCTATAGGGATACACTATAACATACTGGATTGGAAGCCCTCCTTCAGCATGCCCACTTCTCATGCCCCTCCTGGGTGCACCCAGAGCATTGGCTTGCACCAGTGGCATACATGCTATTTACCATCACTACTGCCGACAAACTTGTCATTACTCGGTACAAAAATTATACTGCTGTTGAGAGATAAATGGGTGAAAATACAGCCGCACTTGGTATATAGTAAACAAAATGTGGAATTCTATTGCCTGCAGCCTAGTTCTTTAGAGGCCTGTAAAAAACAGATATTACAACATATAAACACATCATTTCTCACTAAGAAAGTTATGAAAGCCCTGTTATTTGTGTTGGGATACATATATAATAGACACACACACACTTATTACTGCTCTAAGAAAAATTATGCAGCAGTTGTTGACTACATGAGCACATCTCCCCCCGCCCCCCCCAAGTCCGCTATCTTCTTTTTCTTGTTTGAGTTAGGAGCTTGGTACCAGCTGGCCCTTTAGAAGCAAGCTATAGGGGCAGAAATCTTTACTATCATAGTTCTAACTTGTATTTTGTGTGTGTCACTAACATCCTTGTTTTCATGTTCTCTCTGGCTGCGTTGCCAGCTGAATGCACTCTAGGGGAAGGATTCCTTGGGGACCCACAATAGCTTCTTCCAGATTTGTCACCAAGGCAATGGTTAGCATCAAACAACAACATGTCCTCCCTTTACAAGAGAGGACAAGTAGTGGCCTAGGCTTATTTGTAGCACGGAACGGGATCTATAGAAACAAGTGGGCTTTCGGGGTGTGCATGCCTGTTCTGAAAATAGGAATCCCAAAGAGCATTCAAATCCCTGCCCAACTGCAGGTGGCAACGTTAGGGGAATAAACCAGGCAGGGGAGAGGCATGACGCGCTGCGGTCTTGATGCAAGGAGGAAATTACAACTCTGGACTGTATGATTTTCCCACTTGCTGTCAAGATCATCTTAAGTTCTATGAAGTGCCGAAGTTTTTGCAATGACCTTCTGCAGAAAGAAGTGAGAGTTGAGAAACCTATTACCCTGAACAAGCCAATTTGCTAGGTAAGTGTAAGTGGCAATTTCCCTCCTTAAATACATTACGGTGGACAGTAAATGGCTATAAACAGAAAAGTTGTGCTTTCTCCTGTTGGTCTAAAAATGATCTCTCTAAGCACCGTCCATAAGGCATTGTCAATACCACTTCCTGGGAGAAAGGCTTTGATGCAGCATATGCTGTATTCCTATACTGATTTAGTGGCATGTGTGTAAGTTTATTATTTTTTTAAAGAAAGTATTGGAGGAGTGATATTTGCAAGAAGGAAAGTGCAACACTAACACTGATGAAACAGAAATTTTAAAAGGAGAGAAGTTGCTTAGATCTTCATCAGAATAACATCAGCATAGCAATGGTGTTGACAGTGATATCTGAAGATTGCCATCTTTTATTGTATATTATGTTCACAGTATGATTTTATATATGGGGAGCCAGTTTGGTGTAGTGGTTAAGTGCGCAGACTCTAATCTGGGAGAACCGGGTTTGATTCCCCACTCCTCCACTTGCACCTGGCTGGATGGCCTTGGGCAAGCCATAGCTCTGTACCAGCTGTTCTCTCAAGGACAGCTTGGGAAAGAGTTCTCTCAGCCCCACCTACCTCACAGGGTGTCTGTTGTGGGGAGGGGGAGGGAAAGGAGTTTGTAAGCCGCTCTGAGACTCCAAGTGAGTGAAGGGCGGGGTATAAATCCAATCTCTTCTTCTTCTTCTATATTGATTTTTTAGTTTTATCTGGAATTTTAATGTGTATTTATTACATTGTTAGCCGCCCTGAGCCCACCGACTGGCAAGGAGGGCTGGATATAAATGTAAATATAAATAAATTAATTAATTAAACGGCAGCCCACCTAGTGAAGCATTCAGACCGCACACCTGGCCAGAGCCCGCTATATGCTTTACTGCTTCTCCTTCAATCTCTTTGCTTTGCACACTTTTGGCTAAAAGAGTCAGTATTTTGTCAGATTGCTGGCTGATACGTACATACACACTACATGGAAATGAGCTGCCAAAATTAGATATAATTCACAATCACGCATTTTTATGTGTGAGCATGAAAACCACGGAACAATATCCATGATCCTAATAATGTCACTATTTGGCCACATCGAATAAAAATGTGAATCAATAAACACCCATTTTGGCTTATTATATCAACAGTTGTTCTTGATGTGTATGAGTATCTATGCTTTAATGACTCCTGAAGAGGGCCCATGGGGCCAAAATGCATTTGGTCTTGCTTAATGTGATTGCAGTCTTATTTGTATGTCGTCAAATTGTGGATATCCATTTAGAATCATAGAGTTGGAAGGAACCTCCAGGGTCATCTAATCCAATTCCATGCACAATGCAGGAAATTCACAAATATCTCCCCCCACACACCCCCAGTGACCCCCGCTCCAAGTCCAGAAGATGACAAAAAACCTCCAGGATCTCCAGCCAAATTGGAGAAAAATTGCTTCCCGACCCCTAGGTGGTGATCTGCATTTCCCTGTAAGATGGGCCACAAGAACTAATTATATATTAATTGTATTAATTGCATTATATTTTAAAAATAATTTATTTTAAGTTTTCAAACTATTACACACATTTAAACAAAACACAAGTTTGAAATATAATGTTCATCGAGGACTTAGTCTGGCGATTTCAGTCTGGAGGCTGTATTCAAGGCCAATTTTTTGAAGTGTACTATATAATAAATTGGTTTATTTTGTTTCATTCACTCTTACATTGTTTCTGCTCAACCTTTATGGTACCCAAAAGAACCTACAATAGATTCTTCTTTTCTTTATTCGATATTCAAGTTATAACCTTGAACCAAAGCTTCAAGCCTCCAGGACAAAAAAAATATTTCCCCCCCTATTCTTCTTCTTCATGTTTCTTAAAAGATGCACCATACCACTTGGAAATTTTAAAAAGCAGCATCAGAAAGTAAAATTTAGAGAACAGGTATTCTTGACTTTCCTCATGCCAAACCAGCAATCCCAGGATTCCAGAAGGAACATTTCCTCCTACAGGCTCCCCTAAGGTCCTCAGGGGCTAAGAAGACTCTTCTAATCCCACCCTCAAGTTGGTAACCACTAGGAATAGGGCCTTTTGAGTAGGGGCCCCTTCTTCTTTTTAAAAAATCACATATAAGGTGGTTGATGAGTCCTGGTCTCCTGTTGTTTTTTCCCTGGCTGGCTTGCTGGTGGCTTCTTTCCTGCATCATTTTAAATTTGTTTTCATTGTTTTGGTAATTGTATTATTGCTTGCCTTTTGTACGGTTGGTGGGCAGTAGTTGAAAAGCTTGTCTAAATTACATTTCCACACTGGAAATACACGTTCAGAGGGACTCTGCTTAGTGATACTTCCATTCTAGAATCCTTGCCTAAAGAATTCCTGGGTGGGGGAGGTTTAGCACCTTGGATGACATTCAAGAGAAGAAGAAGAAGAAGAGATTAGATTTATACCCCGCCCTTCACTCACTTGGAGTCTCAGAGCGGCTTACAAACTCCTTTCCCCTCCCCTCCCCACAACAGACACCCTGTGAGGTAGGTGGGGCTGAGAGAACTCTTTCCCAAGCTGTCCTTGAGGGAACAGCTGGTACAGAGCTATGGCTTGCCCAAGGTCATCCAGCCAGGTGCAAGTGGAGGAGTGGGGAATCAAACCCGGTTCTCCCAGATTAGAGTCCGCACACTTAACCACTACACCAAACTGGCTTCAAGTATTGCCATTAGAGGGCTTCTGTTCACATTATTTATTTATTCATTAACTTCATTTATACCCTGCCTTCCTCCTCAATTGGGACCCAAAGTAGCTTACATCGTTCTCCTCTCTTCCATTTTATCCTCACAACAGCCATGTGAGGTATGTTAGGATAGAGTAGGGCTGCCAAGTCAGCCTGGGGGGCGGGGGATCCCCCGCTACAGGGGTTCCCGATCCGCCGGCCAGCATTCGGCCGGCGGGGGAAACCCCACCCCCGAACTCGTCCAGCCAGGATGACTTCCCCCACGTAATGACGTCACCCGGAAGTGATGTCATCACATTGGGGGCGTTGCCAGGGCGATGCTCTGGCAATCACCCCAAAACTCTATGGCGACGTCACCGGGCACACACTTCGCGCGCGCGCCAGGGGAGCTCCCGGGCAACGGAGGACTCCCCCCGCTGGTGAGTACATTCAACTTGGCAACCCTAGGATAGAGATTGTTACTGGCCCAAGGTCACCCAGTGGGCTTCCATAGTATGAGTAGGGATTCAAACCTGGGGTCTCCCAGATACTAGTCCAACGCTCTTAACCACTGTACCAAACTGGCTCACTTTATATTACAAAAGCCATACAGTTTCTAACAAAAGGAGTGGCCCCATGTTTCCACCAAAATCCTTTTCTCCTTCCCCAGTAACATCTAGTGGTACAAAAACATGAATTATGATTTCATTTATAGCACTGATAGGCCAAAAAACAGGACTCATGGAAGTTCTACTGTTTAGCTTTAAACACCAACTTTAGGTTGGGAAATCCCTAGATATTTCGGGTCCATCCTGGGGAGACGGGGCTTGGGGAGGGGAGGTACCTCAGCAAGGTATGCCATAGAGTCCACCCTCCAAAACACCCATTTTCTCAAGGGGAACTGATCTCTGTTCTCTGAAGATCAATTGTAATTCTGGGAGATCTTCGGCACAACCTGGAAGGTAGTAACCCTGTCGTAGACTGATGCTTGGTTGTCGGAGTCTGGAAACTCACAGTGCTGTGACTGGAAGCAGGGCCATTAGCCATTTTGGATTTCCTAAAGGTATGATCTGAGTTAGGTTACCATTCTCCCACAGTGATGTCGCCAGAAATACATGTGACATGCCTATGTCACCTGGAAGTGATGTAAGCATGCTGGTGATGTCAGGAGGGAACTCTGGTTTTTGGGCAAGACTCTATGGTTTGAGACTGATTTCACTATAGAATTTTGCCCAAAAAACAGAGCATTGCACTCGATGTCACCAATATGCCTATGTCATTTCTAGGAGACATAGGCACATGGTGCAATGTCACTTCCAGCGATGTAGACACCTTGGGTGACAACGCTTCTGGCACCCGGAACATCCCTCCACCAGCATTTCCGACAAATCTGGCCACTCTAATCTGAGTTTATGAAATGGGAAACTAGAGATTGTGGGAGCTCTGCAGTAGCTTGTGTGATAAAAAATAAAAACACTGTTGTTTTTTAGTGCTGAGCTTATTTTGTATTTCTGGGACGGGTTTCAGTTAACACACGGAAACCCGAGCCACGAAACCAATATACGTAGGCCAAACTTATTCACAGTTCTCATGCGATAGCCTGGTTCTCTGAAGCCCTCCTCCAGAGGAGCTTCAGCTAGGGCTGCCAAGTCTGGTTTAGGAAACACCTTGAGATTTGGGGGAAGGGTAGAATGCAAGGAGGATAGGGTTTGGGGAGGGACTTCAATGGGGTATAATGCCATAGAGTCCACCTTCCAAAGAGGCCATTTTCTCCAGGTCACAAAGATCAGTTGTAACCAAAGGAAGAAGAAGAAGAAGAAGAAGAAGAAGAAGAAGAGGTTGGATTTATATCCCGCCCTTCACTCACTTGGAGTCTCAGAGTGGCTTACAAACTCCTTTCCCTTCCCCTCCCCACAACAGGCACCCTGTGAGGTAGGTGGGGCTGAGAGAGCTCTTTCCCAAGCTGTCCTTGAGACAACAGCTGGTACAGAGCTATGGCTTGCCCACGGCCATCCAGCCAGGTGCAAGTGGAGGAGTGGGGAATCAAACCCAGTTCTCCCAGATTAGAGTCTGTTCACTTAATCACTACACCAAACTGGCTCTCAGGAGATCTCCAGCCACCCCTGAAGGCTGACAGTCATAGCTCCAACACATGCTATGACCCCACACACACACACACACATATATACAGGAGCTCCTAAGGCCTGCAATCTTGACTGAGACTTCCAGGAGCATTTCTGTGAGACCAACGGTTGTAATGCAAGAGATGAGGCTCTGTCACTTTATAGAAAGCACCTGGGTTTTAGTGACTATCTCTTGCCTGCAAACCCCACAGAGAAATAATTGCAGCCAGGAGAAGCCCTGAGTTCCAAATAAGAAAAGGTACAGCCCCACCGCTCGCCTCAGCTTACTCTTTAATGAAGAGAAACAGCAATCCAAGAGCAACATGGGGGAGGGCGACTGATTAAATCCTCTGGGCTGCCACTGTGCCTCTTTTGTGGTACTATTTGGGCCGCAATTGCTGCAGGCCAGATGAGATGATCTGCTCGAGGATGAATCTGATTCAAGACATAAAACTCCCCGCAGCTGCATTTTTACAAGGTGCTTATAATTAAGAGTTTTAATCAGAAGAATGGAGTCTCCATGGCGGCGGCCGCCAGGTCCCTATTCACGGAGCCTACCCATGTGGAGCCAGAGCGGTGATGGAAGTCTCGCATCCTTTGCCGCCAATCCTGCTAATTGCAGCAGAACAGCATGTATGATGAGACGGCGACCTAAGAAATTGCCTTCCGAGGCTGATGGATTTCTTTGGCTCATGGAAACTGCTTGGCAACAAGGAACCTTGGCTGGAATGGGGCCTCCTTTCCAAAAGGCAAAAAGGGGACAGCAGAGCCCCTCTGATTCACGAGGGGCAGGTAGTGTTGCCAGGCCTCCCTCTGTCCATCTCCATTGCCCACTGCTGCTCCAAGAGGTGGGGGGAAGCAAAATAAAGGGCGGGGGGGGGGACAACAGTTTCAGCCTCTGCACTGGTACGTCATTTCTGGGTACGGCCCAGAAGGGACAATGGGTAGCTCTAGGAATTGTCGGAAACACTATGGTAAAACCTAGAGCTACCCATTGTCACTTCCAGGTTGTACCCAGATTTGATAAAGTGGCATTGGTGACAATGCCCCCCCCCCCAACACAAATCCTCCCAATGGTTGCCAGGCTGGGATGGGAACCTGAAAATCAAGATCATTAGAACACAGGGTTTCACACTTTGCCACCACCGGCATGTACACAAAGAGGAAAATATAGCTTCCTGAGGCTGAGAGGCAGAGACACGCACAAAGCCAGTCTTGGTGCCCAAGAACCTGAACCTATGCCCTTGTTAGGAAAAAGCCAACGTTTTGTCCGGTCAAGTGGAAATAATGTCAAACAGGCTCCCTAAAGCTTCATTCTAGCCCCCAATTTAAACCTCAATTGCTTTGCTGTTCGAGCCTCATTCCCTGCACAGCATAGGCCTCTACCAGATCAAACACTTCTCCGCCTGGCATGGGGCAAGGATCACCACCTTGCTGCCATGTGCAAGCCACCCTTCACGTGGGAGTACAGTGGTCCAAGCAGGGGCAGGGTTGCCAGCTTTGGGTTGAGGAACACCTGGAGATTGTGGGGTGTGTGTGAGGAGGGCGGGGTTTGGGGAGGGGAGCAATTTCAATAGGGTATAATGCCACAGAGTCCACCTTCCAGAGCAGCCATTTTCTCCAGGTGAACTGATCTCTGTTGCTTGGAGATCAGCTGTAATCCCAGGAGATCTCCAGTTGCCACTTGGAAGTTGGCAACCCAAAGCAGGAGTGAGAGTGGCCCTGGTGATGGCCTATCAGCCAAATGGAACTTTCTCTGGTGACCTTAATGGCCAATCCACCAGAGTGTGGAGCTTGGACAGCAATCGGCAACCTGGGAATAGATGCAATATAGAATATTCTAGGTTTTGGGTAGAATCCAGGAGAGTCTTGTTGGTTGGTTCTGGGGAAAACCTGGTGGAATCTGGAGTTTGTTGGATGTCCAGACCTTAATAGTAGTTATTTGAAAGATCATAAGAACATAAGAGAAGCTAATGTTGGATTAGGCCAATGGCCCATCCAGTCCAACACTCTGTGTCACATAGTGGCCAAAACTACCAGGTGCCCTCAGGAGGTCCAGCAGTGGGGCCAGGACACTAGAAGCCCTCCCGCTGTTGCCTCCCCCAAGAATACAGTGCATCACTTGCCCCAGACCAAGACTTCCTATCTATACCTTGTGGCTAATAGCCACTGATGGACCTCTGCTCCATATGTTTATCCAATTCCCTCTCGAAGCTGTCCATGCTTGAAGCCGCCACCACCTCCTGTGGCAGTGAATTCCATGTGTTAATCACTCTTCTGGTGAAGAAGTACTCCCTTCTATCCATTCTAACCCAACTGCTCAGCAATCTCATTGAGTGCCCATGATTTTAATGTTGGAGCAGCTAATGTCTGGCTACCCTTCGGTCTTCAGCAGAAGTCACTATTTGGCATCCCTGGGGAAAACCCACCACACCGAGAAGCAGCAGCCATTGTCTGCCAGTGCCAGAAACAGAAGCTTCAATGCAGCAGAGTACAGAGAGAGGGGCAGATGAGAAGGCAGGAGAGGTCTTTGAGAGAGGAAGAGACCGAAAGAGCACATCTTCCTTCCCTCTCTCTTTTCTGTTCCTGCATCCCCTCTTAGGAAATACGTATATAATTCACTGCCAGATATACGAAAATCAGAAAAGACCAGATCCTGAAAACCCTTAGTCAGCAGCACCATCGGCTCCTCCCATCAATTGGAGTGGTGTAAATAAGGACCCAACGGAGTTTAACAAGATTGATCCTGCCTTTCAGCTGCCTTTAACGCTGTGACCTCAGGCACCACATCTCCCAATCCCCACAGACAGTTTGCTGAGCAAACAGGTATTCAAAGCCTTTTTTCCGAGGTACAAATCAATTTTAATTACAACAAAGCCTCCCCACAATAGAGCCGGCAGCTGAAGGGATCCCAAACTGCGTAGCCTCCTCTACTCATCCCCTAACCATCTCAAATTAAACGGGGAATTGTACTGCAGCAGGGGCATTGTCATGCAAACGAAGAAAAACAACTTCCCTTCCAATTTTCTCATGCAAATAGAGGCGGCATTGTTGAGGCAGAGCATTTTTTATTTTTTTTTTGCCATCTCAGTGGTTCTGCAGGAGAGATAAGATGTGTTGCAAAAGTTCTGCAATTCTAAGCTGGAAGGTTGTTAAATATTATATATATAAAAAATCCTAGCCTGCAAAATCCAAATACTTAAGCAACATTAGAGGAAAACCACCTTGGTCAGCAAACACAGGATTTAATCAGGGTGGTTAGCTCCCCCTCTGATGCCATTTAAATAAATAGACACAAGATTTAGCATTTTCATAACCGAATGACAATCTTTACCACCGCTTTGCAAAATAAAGACTTGGGTTGCAATCCTGCCCATGCTTAGTTGGGAATGAGCCCCCTACTGAACTCCGTGGAACTTAGTTCTGAATAAACATGCATGGAATTCAGCTGCATATCGATGAATAAGTCCCATTTCAAGCCATTAGGTTTATTCAGGCATTACAACACGCATGTTCGATTCGCTTCCTGAGCTATACCTATAACTAGCGCTGAATATAATTGGCATTTGAACACATTCCTGCGCAGGGGAAAGCAAACTCTGCATGAAGACAAACCGACTCCCCATGCTGTAAAAGTCATGCCAATTTGCATACCGAGTCATCTGCTTAATTAATTCGGTTCCTCCTCTAAATCAGAGGCAGGGGGAAGTAAGATACTGAGAAGGGATGGCCAACCTGTGGATGGCTGATAAGCACACTCCACCAGATCTACTTGAGATTTCACCACCCATTTTCAAGCCCATCCTCATAGCCATAAAATTACTTTAAATTCATGGTGTGCCTCCCTCCATCAGATGATTTGCAGAAAATCTCCCAGATTAGAGTCTGCGCACTTAACCACTACACCAAACTGGCTCCAACACCAAAACACATGCTGGTGCTACCATATACACATTTACATGAAGCTTTTTTGTTCTTTTTTGCAGTGGTTTCTTTAATGTGCACATGCCTGCTAGGGGGAAAGATGCACATGCGCTTTCGCAGTTGAAAGCTTCAGCAAACTACATACACCACAGTGTTCTGTACAAAGTTCAGAAATACAGAAGGGGAACAGTGGAGAATTCATAATTTACATTGATTCTGCTGCAGAGGCCAGGCCGAGCGATTCAGAACTCCAAAAAATGGAGAAGTTAGGGACCACAGCTACCAACATTTTATGCAAACCAAATGACAACAAGCAAATCATAAAGGAATCCTGTTTCATCTACAAGTCCCAGCTCCAAACTATAAAGTCACAAGATGTAGGTAATTCAAGCTAGAATTTCCAGGTGCACATTATGAGCCGCACAATAGGTTTCCAAGACCATATAGGATGTGCAATAAGAAAGGTCCACAGGACCAATGTACAGATCTTTTATTTCAGTTCTGGGTTTTTCATGTGTCTATGTCCTTAGATCAAAACTCCAGTACCTCAAAATGTATCAAACCTTGGATACGCCTCCCATTCTTCCAAGGTCCTTCATCTGCACAGCTTTCAGTTTCCTGCCTTCTCCTTTTATTTCACTTCCAAGAAAAGAATTACTCAGTTCAGTTTACCACTGTGGGCAGGTGGACGACGCAGGAGAGCAGCACTATATTGCTTCCAAAGGAGCACTAATTACCCTTCCAGACTCACGGCACTGCTGAAGATGGGAGGTTCTCTTCAAAAGGGGACAGTAGTCAAATAGGAGAAACACATATCTTCTGCCTTGAGGTGTAAGTACTGGCTGTAAAGAACACAGCTGGGGAGAGAAGAGCGGCGCAAGTGAATTCTGCTTCAGCCAGAAATTTGGGCCAGAGGTTTCCAGAATGAACTCGGGAGCTGGGCCTGTTTAGGAAACAAGGTGAAACCCAGAGAAGAAGAAATTGGATTTACACCCCACCCCTTCACTACCCAAGGGAGTTTTAGAGTGGCTTACAAACTCCTTTTCCTTCCCCTGCCCACAACAGATACCCTGTGAGGTAGGTGGGGCTGAGAGAGCTCTGAGACCACTGTCCTTGAGGGAACAGCTGGTACAGAGCTATGGCTTGCCCAAGGTCATCCAGCAGGTGCAAGTGGAGGAGTGGGGAATCAAACCTGGTTCTCCCAGATTAGAGTCCAAGCATTTAACTACTACAGAGATCTGGGGACGTTCTAGGCCTTTATATGCCTGGGCATGTGTTGATCTGTGCCAGATCAAAGGTATCACTGACTAATGATCAAATAGGTAGACTACCCGCATATGCCTGGATTCTACAACCAGCACACGGTCCATTCTTGGTTTCATCCAGACCTTTCAAAATGGAACCACTGCATTCTTAAGAACGTAAGAGCCCTGCTGGATTAAACCAGTGGTCTATCAAACCATGGGGAAAGTTTCTCTTGATTTTTTTTTAAAAGGAGGCCAGTATTCTTCATGCACCAGCTCATTCAGAACAAATAGGGATGCCAGCCTCCAGGTGGGACCTGGAGATCCCCTGGAATTAGAGCTCATCTGCAGACTACAGAGCTCAGTTCCCCTGGAGAAAAATGGATGCTTTGGAGGGTGGGCTGTATGGCTCTGTACCCCACTGAGGGTACAGAACCTCCCCAGGCTCCCTCCACACATCTCCAGGAGTTTCTCAGCCAGGATCTGCCAACCCTACCCCCATCCCCCACCAGTGGCCAGGGAGGACCTGGCAACCCTAAGCAAGATGACATTCATGGCAACTGAGCAAGGAGTGAATCTACAAACAGCATCTTATCCACTCTATAAGGCTTCTTATATATCTATATCTATATCTATATAATTGAACAACTGGGACTGCGCAGATCGCAGTAGGAACCTGTAGGTGGGGACCTTTGACGATGATGAACTAAAGTCCATAAAACTTATTACCACACTCTGGAGAAAAATATGGGGAGCAGTCTGAGCACTGTTCCCTACAGCTGTATTATGGCAGTAGATCAGCAGCACTCCACAGGCGACCAAGCAAGAGTCTGCAAAGCGGCTGATTGAGTAGTGCAAGCCATGAGACTTGGCCTCTCTTTACCATCACATCATTTAAGCGTTACTAAGCTTGACTGTTCTTCCACGCTGTGTCCTGGCCTCGTGCCTGATGGCGAGCTGCCAAAAAAAGGAGGAGCGCATGTGGCATGGGATTGCCACTGGAGTTCTCTCACATCTCAAAGAACCTCTCTGGGGAAATGCCTTCTAGTCCAGCCCTTTGCCCAACGACTCTCATGCGCTGACACCTCAAAGATCAAACCATTCACTAGCACATTTGCAAAGAAGAGTAGTAGCATTTTGCCCAAACTGCCCATAAATAGCTTTAGAAGAGTTAGGGAACCAAATGAATTTAGGAATGTCAGCCTCCAGGTAGGAACTGAGGATCCCTCGGAATTACGGCTCATCACCAGACTACAGAGATCATTTCTCTTGAGAAAATGAATGCTTTGGAGGCTGGACTCTGTGGCATTGTACTCCACAGAGGTCCCTGTCCTCCCCAGGCTCCATCCCCAGATCTCGTTTTATCTGGCAACCCTATCCCCCACCAGTGACCAGGAGGAACCTGGCAACCCTAAGAAAATCAGAAATAGATACCCAAAGCAAAACACAGGAATTCTACATGATCTGTTATTATCAAACCTATTCCAAAAGAGGGAGGAGTTACAAGTTAGGGGATGAGAATTAAGTTATGGCCAGGATCGTTTTTTTCTCTCCCTCCCCACTCAGGATTTATGGGATGTTAAAGACGATGAGGCTCCTTTCTATTTTTTAACATCGGAATTAGCATCACCATGCAAGTAACTGGCTTCTCAATTTGTGAACCAATTAGATGGGTATTCGATAACTTATCATTAAGTCTGATGAAAGTCTCAAAACAAGTTTTGGAGCTGGGGAACTGATAATTTACTTTGTTATTGATTCTCATGGCTTGTATAGGTTGATCCACGTTACTACACATTAAATAGTTCTGTGTAACAATAGATTTCTTTTTCAGAATGGTTATCATGTCTGTTATTTACTGCAGTGATCTGGGATTCTTTTGTTGCCGGCTTCATAACATAGCCTTCCTAGAGGACCTATTCCTTTTTCTTTTTTGAAGGTAAGAGAGCCAGCATAGGCTAACTATGTATATCACGCATCTTCATTCCCTAAAATGTGTCAATATCAAAACAAAATTAGCTCCAGTAATTATTTCCCCAAACTCTTCTAACTTTAACTAGGCAAATTTTAATGCTGAAAATTCTTCAAACTGTCACTGGATGCTTCAATCTTTCCTGAATGTTTGCCAAACACTAATTGACTATTGAAATTTGAAATTTGTCATGCAGTAATAGTACTGCCTGCATTTGATAGCTAGGGTTGGTTAGCCCCCTGCTAGAGGTGGGGGATCCCCTGTCCATGGGCCCCGCCTCCTGCTGCTGAACAGCTGGCAGGTGAGGGGACTTATCAGGAGCAGGAGGGAGGCTTGGGCTACATTGCTGGCAAGACAGCGATGTCACTTACAGTGTGTGCCAGAAGTGATGTCATCATGTCAGTGACATCTGGGTGATACTCTGTTATTTAGAGAAAAACTCTATGGTAAAAGCCATTTTTACCATAGAGTTTTTACGCAAATGTCAGAGTGTTGCTGGAATGTCCAAACGTGATGATGTTATTTCCAGTACACACTGGAAGTGACTTTGCCACATCACTGGCAATGTGGCCTGGGTCTCCCTCCTGCTCCTGGTAAGCCCCCCTCCCATCCACCGACAGTTCCCAGGAAGTACCTGACAACCCTACTGACAGTTGACATGAAATTGTATCTGAAAGCATTTGATATGAAATGTATCCAACAACATGTAATACAGGATATGCAATGGCATTTGGTATTTGTCAGTTTCTGCTTATTACGGAGTCCCTCTCACAAAGTTGTGCTAGAGCTGTTTCAATCACGGGATGTATTTTTGGTATCGTCTTCTGGATCACATTTTTGGGATCATCTTGTCAACTCCAAGATGGGAAATTCCTGGAGATTTGAAGGTGGAGGCTAGGTAAGGCAGGGTTAATGTAGGGTAGGGACCTCTGCTAGGATGTAATGCCGTTGAGTCCACTCTCAGAATCAGCCATTTCCTCCAGGGAAACTTATCTCTGTGGTCTGGAGCTCAGCTATAATTCCAAAAGACATCCGGACCATACCTGAAGGTTAGCAATCCTAGGTTTGAAAGGCACCTTCCCTGCTGATTGGTTGGGAGGCTTATGAGGCCCTCCTCTTTCAGAGACCATTTTGATGCTGAGGTTGCTCCTGGGGATCCATGCAGAAACTACTGAAGTCCGTTTTCATGTTGGCCAGCTAGATTTCAGTGACATGGATGGGCTACGTTTCCATGTTTTATTGTATCATTGTTTTGCATATTGGCAGTTAGTTTATTGCCTTGAATTTCTGGAGGAAGGCAGGATGTAAATATTTTAAACAACATCATATATAAAATGCTTGCTAAATCAATCCAGGAACAGTGACAAGTCCAAAATATTCATATCTGAAATGGAGGCATGCATTCACACTGAAAATACGAAGGTACACTGTGCATTTTACCTCCAACAGTTAGCATTTGGGCTACTATTAGTGAACGGTCCACTTCAGTGGTAAGTGGACGGATGCAGGGACAAGCAAATGTTCTCTAGCCCATTTTCTTTCTCTCTCTCTTTTTTGGTATTGACTGAAAATCTTGTCGACTGATTCAATTTCCTGCTTTTTCACCACTGACTTTGTAGTAATTCATCTCACATACCCATACCACGTAGTGTTTATATGGCATTTATACAAACTATGGGGTGTCATTTCTGTATGCCTTTAAAGTATAATGTTGATTTACTTACAAACAAAAAACTTCAGAAAATGCATACATTTTTATGAGTAAAATAACCTGCAGGGAAGAAACAGAAAATGGGCAAAAAAATAATCTCATGGGAAACAACATTCAAACAGGGATTTGGCATTCAAAACCACAGGGGGGAGAAGTTTGCAATGTTTCCTTAATGTGCTCTATGGCCCCATTAGTCTGCTATCAGGTGGACTCCTTTCTTGACCTTAAGAGCCTCATTTTCCCAACCTGCAATGTGTTCCATCCATGGTTCCATGGTCTTGAGCAAAAGAGGCCTCCCAATCCTCATGGCTAGATAAGTGTAAGTGAGAGTATGCATGAGACTGTTTCCTCTCCTTTCCTTTCCTTGACGGAGTGTGCCTTTCCATCTCCTGTGTACCTCTGCTAGAAACAGATCTCTGCCACTCTTCATAATAGCACGGGGAAGAGTCTGGATGTGATGGGGAGTCACGGGCCATATTGGACTAGCAGACAGAGCGAGAGACGAAAAGAAATGGAAGATTTGTGTGCCGAGCAGCTGTCAGCTCTACTCGCTGGCATCTCAAAGCATGTAATTCACAACCTCTGTAAGCTGGGGAAGTTATCATTTGGAAGTTGTTGCTCTGCAGTGGCTTGACAGTCTAACAATACAATATAAATCTCCTATTCATGCCGCTCTGGCAAGACTGAATCCCAGGAACAGGCAGCTACAGCCAAGTCTGGCGATAAGTTCTTGTTACTGCAACGCACACTCGCAGTTGTCGCAGGCCTGTCCTCATTACCATATATTTTCCTACTGCAAATGTCAAAAGTCATGCCAATGGACTTCATCGTTACTGGGCCTTACCATCCCTCTCCTGTGTTAAAGCAGGAGGGGGAAATCCTTTAATTAATATATATATATTTCTCCTTCGTAAACTCATAGTCCATCCAGCCCCCACAGATCTTGGGGTTTTTTATTTTATTTTAAGTGTCTACAGCCTGCAATATTTCCCACTGTTTCTTTGGCTGGTGGATTGAAACTAAGCATCTGTCAAAGCCTTGTAAAATGGGATTCGGGATTGTGAGCAAACAGCACCTTCCAGCCTCTCTGCGCTCAAGGTCTTAGTGTAGGATTGCTTGCGGAATATGAAAGTGGCTCAGCCATGCACAAGGATATTAGGATCATGCCCAAAGGTGGTTCTCATGGAAGAGAAGTGTTCAAGGAATAATAACAATTTTAAAAATGGGTATTGAAAGAACTAGCAAAAACAAAAGCGATGATGCAGTCTGCTATGGTAGAGAGAACAAATTAATCAAAGCAGGCACCCCCTCCCCCCCCCAAAAAAAACCCCTTTCTTGCATTACAGAGATCCTGGCTATGCAGTTTTGTAACCGTTAGGGAGAAGAAAGAAGCCAGACATCTCACCCACCCCCTTTTAGATTGTTCAGATTTAGCATTTTCAGCAGAAAGGGAAAGACTGGACAAACTTACAAGGCCATGAATAGGCAGAGGTTGTAAAAAAAATAAATAAAAAAAATAAAACCATGTTAGAATTTAGAGCTGATGCATTTGCGGGTTTCAATTTCAACACAGAATTTTGTTTGTGTTTGTTAAATATGCTTTGATTAATTTCCCTCCCTCCTCCCATGTATTAGTTAGGGTTGCCAGGCATGGCCTAGCAGCCAGGAAGAGACTGTGGGGGAGGGGACATGGGGGGCATTATCGGTATGATGTCACTTACTGGAAAAAAAACTGGAAGTGACATCATATCTCCCTAGGAATCACTGGAAACTTTATGGTAAAACCACCATACTTTCAATGACTCCTAGAAAGGACTGACATCATTTCCTGGCTTTTCCCAGAAGTGAAATCACACTGATGCCCAATGGCTAATTATTATTATTATTATTATTATTATTATTATTATTCTCCAGCTGACTGCAGCTGCAGTGCTGGAAAATGGGAATTGGGGATCCACCCCCACCGCAGGGGCTTAAGAGCCCTACTATTAGTTCTGCTGTTCCTCCTCGCTGCTGTGTTTCAACACAACTACCCCACATGTACTTTTGCTCTTGCTTCCTCCTGTCTGGATTTTCCAGCATGGGCCATCCCAACCAGAATCACACCACAAATGGGGTGACATCACAAAGTTCTATGTCCATTTCGATTTCACTATCTAATGATGCCACTGAAGGCAAGTGAGGGAAATATATATCAATATACCTTTTTTTCGACACGTACCAACAAAAACACGAGCCATTTTTCAGCAGTGTTGAAAACATTCCTTAAAAATACTGAGTTGTCCAAGGTTGACTATTGGAGATGTGCCAAAATCTTTCCTCCTGGAACCCTGTGAGCAAAATCACCTCCTCCATTTCTTCCAAAATTTATGGCAAAGCATAGCTACAGTAATTATAATTGCCCTAGGCTGCGATCATATTCACCATTAGACCCAACATAGGTGCAAATGCTGGGTGGATTTAAAGGGAGTGATCAGACAGCAACATCTGGGAAGCGCCCCACAACCGTCAGCAACCTGTGCTGTTCTGCAGCAGAAGTGAAGTTAAAAGACACCAGAGGAAATCCAGTAGTAAATGGGTTGCGACAGGCCATGGATGGACTTTCTGCTGTCCGGTCATTCAAGCGCATTCTCAAGCCATTGAGATGGTCTGATCAGGCCATCCTCACTCTGTGTTATTGTCCCCCCCCCCTCCTTCGCATATGCACATCATTGCAAATTCCATAGGGAGCCCTCAGTGTGGAGGTGTGATTCCTCAATTCCTAGTTTAAGCGCATGGGAAACAAATGACAAAAAACTTACCCACAGTTCTGTCTGATCACACACTGATGGGCTGTACCCACAGCTTCAAAGGGAGGTGTGATCTCGCAACTGTGGGTCAAATTCCTCCGAAGGAAATAGCCTCACTTCCCCTCCACCTCAACTGGCGCATGTGACTGCAACCCTAGCCTTGTTGTTTTTGGTTTGTATGAATAGGGTTGCCAACTCCAGGTTTGGAAATTCCTGGAGATTTGGGGGTGGTGCCTTGGGAGAGCAGAGTTTGGGAAAGGGAGGGAGCTCAGCAGTAATGTGAGTCCACCCAGAGAGTTCACCCTTCAAAGCAGCCATTTTCTCCAGGGGAACTGATTTCTGTAGTGTGGAGATCAATTATAATTCTGAGGGCTTGCCAGGCCTCACATGGAGGTTGGAACCCCTATATATGAATTTTCTTTAACCGGGTCCTTCTTTACATGCTTTAGGCCTCAGCTGTGGTTGTTATGGAAGGTCTTCTCTATGCAATTCAGCACAGAATGCAAGTAGCGTGAAGGGTAGGAGAGCGATCTGCATCTCAACTAGAAGATTTGATTTTAACAGACAGAAAGCATTTGGTTCAACAGGCTGGCAAGGAAACCCTGTGAATTCCTCTGCACGAAACAGTTGATCATCAAACCATTCCTCCTATGTTAATTTCCTATTGCTGAAAGGTCCAGCAAAGACATCCTTGGAGACTGTCACCTCCTCTTTCTCAGTCGAGTAGCTGATGCGTGGGAAAGGACATCTCCTTTTTCTCAGACAGGCTCCCAAAGCATAGCAACACTCACTGCATCTCCAGAATGGGAGAGGAGAGATGAAGTTGCATGCAAGAGTGAGCTTAGATTAGCCTACACTAACAGGAAATAAAATTGTCTCTACACTGTGGGTAGGAAGCTTTTAGCATGCTAGTGGTACACCAGACCATTTTGAATGTCATGCAGGTCCTATGCCCAAAGGATCGAGGCAAGCCCCTGAGATCCTGGCAGTGCCCTTGAGATTTAGTTTGGGTCCAGCATGTCTGGCCAAGAACAAACTGTATCTTCTTCTTCCCTTCTGTTTGCTATCATATCAAACATCTTCACAAATAGACACTATAGTATCTTTAGCACTCTGGCCAAAAAGGATGTCTACCCCTGGTTCTAGATTGCATCACTACACATTGTCATGTGAGAGATGAGGATGAGCTCATACAGAAAATATACACGAGCACAGATACACAATGTGTTGCCATTTGGAGGATCCTCACAGCATGACATCTAAACTGAGTCACAGGCACACAGTTCAGTGGGGAGAAGTGGTGGCTCAATGATAAGCATTTGATTTGTATGAAGAATGTCCCAGGTTCGTCCTCCGGCATCTCTAGTTAAAAGGGCCAGTCAGTAGGTGACGTGGGGCTGATCCGCATTCTCATTTTTGTAACTTGTGTATTCCTATTGCATGTATTTTGCTCCCTTTAGTGGTCGATTTGATATTACATCATTGCATGTGCAGCATATGTTCTTGCAGGTTTAACTGCACGGAAATATGCTGATGTACAGCAGAGGAGAAGGAGATATTGGATTTCACTCGGAGTCTCAGAGCAGCTTACAATCTCCTTTCCCTTCCTCTCCCCACAACAGACATCCAGTGAGGTAGGTCGGGCTGAGAGAGCTCTGACTGAGAACTGCTCTTGAGAGAACATCTCTGAGAGAACTTATGACTGATTGACTTGTGTATCCCTATTGCATGTATTTTGCTCCCTTTAGTGGTCGATTCGATATTATATCATTATATGTGCATCATATTTTCTTGCAGGTTTAACTGCAGGGAAATATGCTGACATACAGCAGAGGAGGAGGAGGAGGAGGAGGAGGAGGAGGAGGAGATATTGGCTTTCACTTGGCGTCTCTGAGTGGCTTACAATCTCCTTTCCTTTCCTCTCCCCACAACAGACACTCTGTGAGGTAGGTGGGGCTGAGAGAGTTCTGACTGAAAACTGCTCTTGAACAGCTCTGAGAGAACTTGTGATTGACCCAAACCAGCAGCTGCATGTGGAGGAGTGGGGAATCAAACCTTGTTCTCCCAGATTAGAGTCTGTGCTCTTAACCACTGCACCAAACTGGCTTTCAAGCACTCTACCACAGAACTAACGGCTGAAAAATGCAACGGCTGCCTCAGCAGAGAACCCCCACCCCGGATGTTTCTGCATCTCCAGATACTACCACTTCTAAGTTTTCCAATGCTTCCGCCATACCCTGTTTCCTTGTCTGCCAAGGAGACTTTGCCCATTGCTAAGGAATTTGGGAGAGTCCTCAGGAAAATACTCGGTGCACGTTGGGTACTAATCAACCATATATGATCTCACTTCCCTTCTGCGAGCTGACCATGTGCATTGTAGAGGATGATAAACAATTGTCTTTTGGGAAACAAGTTGGCTGTTAGTGATGTCTTCTTTGAGTTACCTGGGACACACCTGGAAAACCACTTGCACAATAGGCTGTACTGGAATGAACACAGAGCAAAGTTTTCTCCTCAGACTCGAAGTGAAAAGGGAGGCCTACAGGTTGAGCACAAGCCAGTTCTTCAAGCCCTCGGATTCTTGATCTTTTTAAAAGTTTTGTCCAATTCCAATGCACAAATTTCAGTGACGGACGCTCTGAAGCAGTTGTGGCATTTGTTTTACCCAACTCAAAATTCAACTGACCTTTCTGATTTCCCGAAACACTTGGAAACTTTTGCAAAACAACCCCAAAATGGAGAGTTTTCAGATGCCAGTCAGATGTATGTGTGCATCTGACCAGCCTGTATAATTTTGTCTTAAACCGTCTGCTGAGCTTTACCTCCGGAAACCGCCTCGGAGATCTTATTCTTGGAAGGCAGGATCAATTTCAGTAAATAAAAGACTACATCCATTCACTTCCTCTATAAAACACCTGATTGCCAATCATCGTGTGTCACTCGATTAGCTGTAAGCCACAGGTATGTCTGGCACAAAAGGGAAACAGGTAACAGGATCTGGATGCAAAGCAGACAGAAGTGAAGCAGAGAACAGGCTCTCGATGCCTTAAATAGCCCGAGGAAAGAAAACTGACAGCAATTGGTGGAATCAAATTAGCCTTGGACAGGTTTAAATAGCACAATTAAAGTACATGATGCCTTTGCAGGGCACCCTAAGCAAAAAAGACACCTGGGTCCTAAAGAGCTTGCAATTTAAATTTTGGTTGAGGGTCAAAGAGCAAGGAGGGGGAGAACAAAGGAAAGGGCAGTAATGGGGGGGCAGATGTGAGAAAGTGCAAGCACATATACTTCAGCTGGGTTTCAGTTGGGAAATTTTATTTTCTGAAATTTGCTATTTAAAGATATAACTACTGATTGCTCTGATTCTATCTTTTACTTTTAAAACTGGGATTTCTCTTTGAAGCGATGCCAGTGCCCTCTTTAGTAACTTCAGTCCTTCCAGGGATTTTATGTTACAGGCCACAAGGTGGTGCTCTAGCAGGAGGCTAGAAAGGTTTGGGAAAACATTGCCTGCCTCTGAACATTCATAGAGTGAAATCTGGAAATTGTGTCGAACCTTCCGTCCTGCCCCTCTAATTTTTTTTTCTTTGATCAAAATGGAATTGATAAGAAATAGACTTCAAATTCTTAAAAAGAGGAAAAGTAACAGATTGTTGGATTTCAGGGAGAAATTGGGTAATAAGGAATAAAGAGAATTTATCTTAATAATGCTAGCTGGGGATGAGTTCTAGGGATTTAAACCAAAGGTTTCCTGGAAAGTCTGACTTGATATTTTTATGGAGGATGGATGGGGGGAAATGCATTGAAGAGCTCAGAGTGGTGTATACTATTGCCTCCCTTCCACATTTTACCCTCACAACCCTGTGCCATAGTATGAGCTGAGAGGGAATGACTGGCAAGGTCACCCAGTGAGCTTCCTGACAGAGTGAGGATTTGAGCCTGAGTCTCCCAGACCTTTATGGAATCATAGCATCATAGAGTTGGAAGGGTCCTTCAAGGTCATCTAGTCCAACCCCCTGCCCAATGCAAGAAATTGACAAATTCCTCCCCCTCCACACTCACGGTGACCCATGTTCCATGCTCAGAAGATGACACAAAACCTCCAGGATCCCTGGCCAAACTGGCCTGGAGAAAAAAATGCTTCCAGACCCCAAAGTGGCAATCAGCTTTTCCTTGGGCATGTAAGAAAGGGCCATGAGAACTAAGCACTGAAGCACCCTCCCTCTCATGATCTGCCTAAGTTCACAGAATCAGCATTGTTGTCAGAAGGCCATCTAGCCTTTGTCTGAAAACCTCCAGAGAAGGAGGGCCCACCACCTCCCAAGGAAGCCTGTTCCACTGAGGAACTGCTCTAACTGTCAGGAAGTTCTTCCTAATGTTTAGCCGAAAACTCTTTTGATTGAATTTCAACCCGTTGGTTCTGGTCTGACCTTCTGGGGCAACAACAGCTCATGGGTTCCAAGGTGCCTATCAATACCTTTCCTGGTACGTACCAAGTATTTTCAGAAAGTGGACAGGGCCAGGTGGGTCTTCTCTCTGGAAAACTTTCTGACTCGCTGTGTAACTTTTTTTAAAAAAAATTGGCTTTGACAGCAGCTGCCCCCATAGCACAAGTATTCACTGTGTGACTGAAGCTGTGGCAGCCATTTTTGTGGCTGGTTCCACCTCTTGCAGCAGCCATTTTGCAACAGCCATTTTGTGGTTGTGCCTACAGTCTCAAAAGGGCTGGGGACCCCTGCTCTAACCACTACACCACAGCTGGGAGAAAAATGGTGCCATAAAATTGTGCTAAAGAGAGACAGGAAACAGAAGTGGATGTTTCCAGGGACTCGATATTTGATTGCATCTTGAAAAAGCTAAAGCAAGCTTTCTGCAAGAGAGAAAGAAAACTGTTACATCTTTCAAAGTCTTATTTAATTCAGATCTTCCACTTATTTTGCAAAAAAATGCAAACCATGCAAACTTTTGCCACTCAATGGCTACGATCAGATGAGCTGTTTGATCCGGTGACATCACTTCTCCCCTCAGGATTAAAAATGCTCAGTCAGACAGTGATATCAGTATCTTGTTCCCCAGTCATCAGTGCCCCTGGTCTTTATGGACTGAACTGGTCTCACTGTGCATTTCCTGGTGTCTGAACTCTCTCTTGCAAAATCAAGCCATTTGGGAAGTCAGATCGTACACATCCATCTGCGCACAATTTTAAAAATTCAGTTAGCTATTTGTGCATAAGCCGATCTTCGCCCCAGGGTTTTGAATCACCACTTGTGCATTTCTGCACCCAAACATTCTATCAGGATCAGGAGCCCCTGGGGGAGTTGTTTTTTGAGTGACAAATCCCCCCCCATACCCTCTCTCCTGCTTCCTGGAGTTGGAAAGCTGTCAAAATAGTCCCTAGTTAGGTTTCCGTATCAGCAGGGAGCCTGGAGAGGCTGGCATCCCTAATTCAAAGACACTTATTTAAAAATCCAGGCAGCCTTGCTTCTGAGTAAACTTGGGCTGAATATCTGTCCCCAAAAGTGTGTGCAGGGCTTTTCTGGGCATGGACCTTAGCTAAAGTGGAGGGGGGTGGATGTTAGCCAGATGACAGAGATCAGTTCCCCAGGAAAAAAAATGAATGCTTTGGAAGGTGGACTCTATGACATTGTACCCCACTGAGGTCCCTGTCCTCCCCAGGCTCCATCCCCAAATCTCCAGGAGTTTCCCTGCCTGGAGCTGGCAACCCTACCCCCGCCCCACTTTCCCCTATGAAATCTGTGTTAACAGAAAAAGGGTTTTCTGTTTCAGAGTTGCTGTTTGAGAACATCCCATGATTGACACACTTAAGCCAATGGGGCTACTCTCATATAAATCTGCATGATGCTTACACTCCTTCCCCATGTATTCCAGTGAAGAGAGGCAAAGCAAAGGAGGCTGAGAGGAGCCATTGGACTTGGCAGAGGGATCATGGAGCTGTCAGAATGGGGTGGTGCTTTGAATGAGTGCTTCTGCGCATGCATGAAAGACAATTTTAAAAAGGATGCCGTCCAAACGCCCACTCAGTGGTTACCACACAGCAATAATATGAACAGTAAACCACAGAGTGAGCACACAGTGAAGTGGGTTACGGGTGGCATGTTTGAACAAACCTCTCCGGAACAAATACCACCGGATAAAATAGAGGCGTGGCCAGACCACGCCGAGCCTGTCATCTGACCGTAGCCAATACGTTTTCCAGTTTCTCAGTTGCTGAGTCCTGTTTAAAACCCATCAGGAAAATGCAGCAGCAAAGGTTGGGATATTTTTTTTAAAAAAAAGTACGGCAAGGAACAAAGTTTCCAGCAAAAGAGTGCAAGTTGTAGAAGAAAAGTTTCAGGTTGGCGGGGATTTTAATTGAAGCGACTCTGCCACTTCTTAGTCAAGGGATCAGCACACGGATCAGGCAATTGTGAATATTTCCCTCCAGTTGGATGCTTTTAAGCAGGCGTCATCCCTAAGCATTTCTTGACAGGCGCTTGGAAACATAATGCACTACGGGTTCCATTTCCTTTCTCCTAATAGAATGCAAAGCTCTGTTTTCAAAAGAATATGCTAACGTTTTAAGCCCTTTTTGTTAGTATAAATGATAATGCAGTCAACACAAGGGCCTCATCGGCCCCTTGAAGTATTCCTACATCTAATTCCTATTCACCTTAACACAAACGTACTGTGCTGTGTGGAAAGAGAAATCTTAATGCCTGCCTTGCTTGAAAGCAACTTGTTTGGAGATATGCAAAGTGTTTGTTTAAGGATAAAAGACGGGCCCCTGAATGGGCTAAACTGAAAAGAAAGGGGAGGCTGTGCTTGGTGCAACAGGGATTCCCTTGGGGTAGCTGGCATTAGTAGGAAACTTTGCTTAATGGCTTTGATGAATGATTTCTTCCCTTGACCTTGGAGCAAACCTGAACCATCTATTAGTTTGCCTAATACACTGAGGATGTTTGCCATATTTGAGCATGGTGGCATACATGGTCCTCCTCTCCTCCATTTTAACTTCACATTTTAACCAGGCCAGTTTGGCCAAGGATCCTGGAGGTTTTTTGTCACCTTCTGGGCATGGAACAGGGGTCACTGAGTATGTGTGGGAAGGAAGTATTTGTGAATTTCCTGCATTGTGCAGGGAGTTGGACTAGATGACCCTGGAGGTCCTTTCCAACTCTTAAGATTTTACGATTCTACAATTCTAACTCTGTGAGGCAGGTTAGGTTGAGGGAGAATAGCTAGCCCAAGGTCACCTCGCAGGATTTCAGCTTGGATCTGCCAAGTCAAGTATGGCCACCAGACTTTTTTTTTTTTTTTGCAATCAAGTCACAGCTGACTCATGGCAACCCCGTGGGGTTTTCAAGGCAAGAGATGATGAGAGACGGTTTGCCATTGCCTGCCTTGGTGTTGGAACCCTGGCTGAGGACAGACTGGCAATGTAAAGCGGGACAGCCCCGCGTTGGAAGTGGAAGAAGGGAGCACGTTCAGACATGCGCATCTGTCCGTCGGCGCCGTTTCTCACTTACCTGTCTCCCACTTGCTTTCCATCCGCTTTAACAGGACACCGGGAGAAACCGGTGTCCAGGGGCCGTCTTGCGCTTGCCTCCCACTTCCAGGCAGTGTGAACCGGAAGAAGGCGGAAGGCAAGCGGAGGCGGCAGTGTGAACGCTGTGTTTTGCCAGTTTGCGCACATGCACGCATGTGCACATGCGCAAATTGCCGAAACAGCCCTATCACGAGCTGCAGAGGCTGGCCCACATGGGGCCACTCCGCAGCAGTCTGAACGCTCTGTATTGGCACCGTTGCGCAATACAGCGGCCGGTGTGAACGGCCAGCCCCGGGGAGTTTTTCCCCTGCAGCAGTTTCCACCGCATTCATCTCGCTCCAGATTGCCAGTCTGTCCACAGCCCCTATATTTCCTTTGTGGTATCCCATCCAAACATTAACCAGAGCCAACCCTGCTTAGATTCATAAGATTTGAGAAGATTGGGCTAGCCTGGGCTACCCAGGTCAAGGATCAGGTAAAGACTGGTTGACATTGAGAGACAGGTTCTTGAGAGCTGTGCAAAAAGTAGATGCTCACCCCTCAGTTTCGGGCTTTTACCTTTTGGGCACAGGGCTGAGTATCTAACTTGTTTAACAATCCTGGGGCAACACAGAGCATATATGTTAGCAAGATTTAATGTGTTGCCATCAGCAGTATTATATGGGAGATTCCAAAAAAAACCATTCGACAGCAGATTGTGTTCCTGCACCAAGTGGGAGATAGAAACTCTTGAACATGTTTCTTTCATGTACTTTCTACTCAGACTTGCACCTTACATTCATTGAGCCGTGGTTGAGAAAATATTCAGGGAAACCTGATAAATGTAAGATTTACTTCTTGCTGCCAACCCAGAATCATGTAATAATTGAAACTGTTGCTAGATTTCTGCATGAAGCTTCAAGAAGGCATTCAGTATTCTTTGCAAATTGAGCCGTATGTTCTGTATGTTATGCCCATAAAGGTCGATTGACTGATTGATCTGCCAAGTCAAATACTGTCACCAGACATACATGGTAACTTAAATCCCTCTCTCTTTTTTAGCAGTTCCAGGTGGTTTAGAAGTTTATCTAAACCCTGTTGGGATAGTGATTGGCTGTGGGGTAACAAATTGTACAGGTCTGTCTTCAGGAACGTATGCATTATGTTAGATGTCAGAAACCTGGTAAATGTTGACATTTTACTCGTCATTCTTAAGATTTCAAGAGTCAAGTGCAAATGCCAAAACTCCAACATTCCATAAGCAGAATCTCAGAAGACTGGTGATGTGTGCTCAAGGGGATAGAATTTATACTGCATAAGGTGTCCACATGTCTTGGTTTCATTCTGAATTATATGGTCAATTAATTGTGGTTATTGTGAGCTGGTTTCATTCTGAATTATGATATGGTGAGTTAATTGTGGTTATTGTGAGGTGGTGCAGAGCAATCCAGGAAATCATTACATCAAGTCTCACAACAGCCATAAATGCAACAGGTGCCACTAGTTGACCTACTTTCTCTCTCAGTCTCAGTCCCGCATCTATAACATGGCATTAACTACAAGATTGCTACGATGATTAATGTGTTGTAAACCTTTACCGTCCACCAAGGGGAATCCTCAGTTGAAATTCTTGGACCAGTAAATATAGGGATAGCAGGCAGAGAGGGCAATTTTCTTTCTGTTTTGTCTTCTTTTCTTGCTGCTTCACAATTCCAGATAATGGTTAGTCCTGGCAAACTCTGCTTGACTGACTTCCTCAGTTAGGGTTGCCAACCTCCAGGTGGAAGCTAGAGATCTCCCAGGATTATAACTGATCTCCAAACAGCAGAGATCAGTTCCTCTGGAGAAAATGGCTGCTTTGGAGGGTGGACCCTAGGGCATTATTCCCTGCTAAGGTCCCTCCCTGCCTTCCCTAGGCTCCACCCCACAAATCTCCAGATGTTTCCCACATGGGATTTGGCAACCCTCAGTCAGATGTAAAGATAGCTCCAGACCAAATTGCCTCTTTAGTCCATTTTGGTGTTTGTGTAGAGCAGCTTTGAGCCTGAGCAAAAGTTTCTTGTTCTACATGTCCGACTCACTGCAGATTTGTTATATTTGTCAGCCTGCTTTCAGTCCTGTCTGAACAAGCAAGCTGGTCCTGGGGCTTCCTTTCATGACTCCTGATAAGTTGGGGAACCAAGGAGTGCCCCTGCCATTTCTCCAAAGCTTAGAAAACCAACAATGATCCACCACTAACCCACCACAGCTGTCCGAGCTCTTTTCAAGGACACTAAACTCTTTTGAAAAGACAGAAGCAAAAGAGAGAGAGAAAAAGTAAGGTATTTTAATTGGGAACAGCAACATTCTGCATAAAACAAAAGAAAGGAATTCAAGCAAAGGCGAAATGGGAAGAGCTTGTTTTGATATCAGAATTTTAATGACTTTGTGGCATCTTTAATTTGTTATGTATCTGCTTTGGAAATGTCACGGCCAGTTCTTGTGATAATTACTGAATCTCAAGATTTATAGGGGGAAGAAAAGTACCCAATATGGAGATAATTGCACAGTTGGATATTTATGAAAAATGTAGAGAGGGTTCGAGGGTTCCCTCCCTCCACTTTCTCTCTCTCCTATAAATACAGAAGATTCAGTAATTATCACTACAGCTACTTGTTAAAGTATCAGAAAGCAGGAAAACAAACAAACAAAAACGCCAATGCAGTTTTTCCATTAAAATTCACAAAACACATTGTGCATTGATCTGAAGATTACAAACGGCTGCGTGCTGCAAAGAGGGGCCTCACAAAGTTTACAGTGCCATTGCTCATAACAGCCCAAAGGTTGGGCTTCTGGGGGATTAAGGCATAATAATTGATACTTGGCAGCATTTATGGGTAAATCAGTACAAAACGGAGGCTGCGAGCATTTGAGAGGTTTTGCACAGATCAGATGAAATCCCGAAACCAAGGATATGCATGCAAAGTACTTAAATTGGTACACTGTATAAGACCCTGAAGGAGGGGGCGGGGAACAACAACAGTAAAACTTCAGTAGAGTTTGTATGGCTGTTTGTTTTTTTTTGACAGAGGGGAACTGAGATAACCAATTTCTGTTGTAACGAACTCATAATGAACTAGAATCAATTTGTAACAGAAGAAGAGGCCTACACATCAAGAACAAGGAAGGCTGGAACCTCTGCTGGTTCAGCTCATTTCATAATCATCCATTGTGAATAAACCCCAGACTGACTGCTGATCACACTGTGTGATCACTGTACTGTACCTGTAGTTAGAGCTTGCTGGGCAGCTGCATGTCTGCATTTAGTACAACATCACACACATGCATCACAGACTCGTTGCTCATTAGGAAAACAACCATGATGTGATAACGAAGTTGTGGTTTAAAGAATTAGAATATATATATATATTTAATGTGTCCAGTGTATCACAAGTCATTAAAGTTGTTTCCTTTGAAGCAAAATGGTCTCAGATGGTGCAGCAGTCACTGGACCGTTTCACTTAAAGTTTCAACAGACGAGACCTTTCACTGGAAAATATACAAAATATACATTCATTTTCTAACATAATTCCATACAATTTTCTGACAATTTTGGTCTGAATGCACCCTAAAACAGACTAGATATATTCTGATATTACAACTGATCTCCAAGTGACAGAGATCAGTTCACTATAAGGAAATGGTCGCTTTGGAAGGAGGGCACTATGGCATTATACTACATTGAGACTCAACCCTGAACGCTTCCCTCCCTGGACACCACACTCAAAAATCTCCACGTATTTTCCAACCTGGAGCTGTCAATCCAATGAGAGCAAAGGAGTGTGGGAATTGTATTTCCCCCATGGTTGCTTTAATGTCAAAGACTTTCTTCCCAAGTGGGGGCTCCTATTTTAGCTTACGCCACTCCCCCTCAATACTGAGCATCACTTTACAGGACAAATGTCTTCAATTTGGGAAGGGCTGCAAAGTCCCCAGTGGGGGCAGGAGAACCCCCACCCCCGGGTTCTTTTGCCCACCATCACATTGATGCAGCAGAAGAAAAATGTTAAAAAAATAAGGCCTTGCCTACTTACTGAAGGTTCTTCCCATAGAATTCCTGATGTAGCCTAGAGCTAAATGTAAGCAACAAGGGGTAAATCTAGGAATCACCAGAAACTTCATGGCAACACCTTCCAGTTTTACCATAGAGTTTTTGGTGATTCCCAGAACCACCCTTTGTCACTTTCTAGGTAGAGTTCTCCATGAAGTCTATGGTAAGTACTTCCTGTAAATAGACGAGGCCTTGTTTTTCTTTTTAATTTTTCTCCTAGGATACTGCTCCCAACAACCCTCCTGCTGGTCACCAGGCGCTGTCTGGTAACCCTACATTGGGAGGGGGCTTTGTTTCAACAGCTAAAACCTCACCTCTTCCCCCAAGGTATTTCTTCCCATTTTGGGGCTCTGTTTCAGCATGCCACCTTTCTAAGCCCACGTTCTAGCAACACTTGCTTTAAATTTAAGAGCAGCTAATTGAAGCTTTTGCAAAAGTGTTAGGCTGTACTTTCTTTTTTGGATGGACAACTGGAAGTTCCGTGGTGGTGAGCTGGACAGGGGAGGAGGAGGAGGAGGAGTTGGATTTATACCCTGCCTTCCACTTGGGAGTCTCAGAGCAGCTTACAGTCTCCTTCCCTTTCTCTCCCCACAACAGATACCCTGTGAGGTAGGTGGGGCTGAAAGAGCTCTGAAAGTGATTGACGCAAGGTCACCCAGCTGGCTGCATGTGGAGGAGTGGGGAATCAAATCTGGTCTACACCAAACTGGCTCTCCCGTTCCCTTTCCATGTAAGCAAAGATGCTGACTTTTATTTCTGATGCTACCTAACTGACCAAATGATTTCAAATGGATCTGCATGATTTTAGATGGGGTAACCCGCACCTGGCCAGTCTTTCAGCCCACTGCAAGTCACAGACCCTCTTGGCCGGAAGTAACCATGATACTACTCTGGCTGTTGCTAAGGGTTTTTTTTTTCTATGTTGTTAAATCTAACAGATAGCTAGATCCAGACAATCTGTTATAGGTGTGCTGTTATAGGTGTGCTCATTGTTACAATAATTATCATCACTGTCCTGTTGTTGTTATGCTGAAGTGTTAACCCTCATGGCTGTTGTGATAAGAGCAGAGAACTGAAGTAAAGATGGGGTCACCCTGAATTTACCATCTAATCACATATCATGTACAGGTCCACAGAGTGCACCTCTAAATCCTGGTCGGGGCGGGGGAGCAGTTAGAGCAGTTAGAGGTCGGGGCGGGGGAGTGTAAAGCAAGGTCACTTCCCCAAGAAGCTTACACAGTAATTGAAAAGAAGCATCTCAATGGGCAGGCAGTGCCGGCCTGAAGCCCTCAAAATATAGCATCTGATATAAGAAAGTACTCCCCACCTAAATCTAGGATGGAGAAGAGTATTTTCACACCCCTCCCTTTCTAGACTCTTTCCTTTGTTCAGGGAAGGGACAAACCCCCGGAAATCTGTGTGTCACTGCAGTGACATGGCCACATTTACCCTCTTAATAAAAGGAATTCATTTGAAGAGGCCGCTATTATTATTATTTTTAAAAAAAATTACAAACAACTAAAGAAGAGTTAGGGGAAAATATTATTAAGATTTCAGTCACTCCCACCATCCTGTGACATTTTGTATCGGGGAATTCGACTCCCCCTCCCAACTTTTCCTTGTATCATCAGATTCATACAAAGAAAACATATTTATTTAATAGGAAGAGGAGTTGCTAGAATAAGAGCAGAGAGAAAGCAAACACTCTGCTGTATAATTAAAGCCACAGCAACAGAAGTAGGCTGTGTCGGAAGCACCACGCACCGCATTTAAACTCCCTTGAAAAGAAAAGCCCATTATGTATACACACACAGCTGGTATGTGGGGATGAGGCTGTTATCCTACATAAGAGCGACAGAGGGAAATTGGAGCCTTCGGAGGAGAAAGAGCAGACACCAAGGCTAACAATATTTACTTGTGAATCCATCTCCACAAATGAAGAGGATTGGCCTAAGTCGTGGGGAATCAGTTTTCCAGGAGGAGGAAAGGAAGTATTAGAGAGCACAAAGAGTAGGATTTTTAAAGGAGAGAGAGAGAGAGGTCAGTAAAAGTTTACAAGAATTTAAAAATGACATAGCTCTTATAAAGTGCAGGCAGCACTAGTATGAAATGGCCAAAACTGTGAGGAGGGAAGAAATGTATGTCCCTCCATCTACCCCTTTTCTCCTGCTCCTCCTTTTTTAAAAAAGTACATCCCCCCCCCAAAAAAAATGTTGTACTACCTAGGGTTGCCAGCTCTAGGTTGGGAAATACTTAGAGGTTATGGGGGTGCACCCTGAGGAGGGAGGGGTTCAGAGAGGGGCAGGACCTCAAGTAGATATAATGGCAATAAGCCCACCCTCCAAAACAGCCATTTTCTTCAAGAGAACTAGGGTTATCTAGGGCTGCCAGCCAATGTTCCCTCTAAGCTATGGAGTCTTGTGAGCAAAGATTCTACTTTGTGAGCTACTGTGATTAAAGTTGTGAGCGAGCGATTTGGCTACTGCATAAATTAGTTTGCTCTGGAGCCATCCTTCCTGAGCTAAGAAAAAAATGTGTGAGCCAGAGGCTAAAAAACTGTGAGCTAGCTCACACTAACTCAGCTTAGAGGGAACACTGCTGCCAGCCTCCAGGTGGTGGCTGGAGATCTCCTGGAATTACAACTGTTCTCTAGGCGACAAAGATCAGTCCCCCTGGAGAAAATGGCCACTTTGGAATGTGGACTCTATGGCATTATACCCCACTGAAGTCCCTCCCCTCCCCAAACCCTGCCTTCCTCAGGCTCCACCCCCAAAATCTCCAGGTATTTCCCAACTCAGAGCTGGCAACCCTCCTGTTGCCTGGAGATCAGTTCTAATTATGGGAGAGATCCAAGCTCCATCTCCTGGAGGTTGGCAACCCTATCACTTGTGAAGTGTCCTGTGAGGTGACCACTCCAGTATCACCCAGTGCGTGTCGTGGTTGAACGGGGAGAATTTAACTTCAGTCTTAGTCCAGCGCACTCTCCACTACACCAGTCTGGCTCCCCACTGGGCAATGCATTTCCATTTCCCTGTCATATTTGCAGATATACTTGCTTGCGTTCTTGAGGGTCAGGTTCCATGTAATGACCTTTCCACAGAAGATACTAAAAAAGCAGTACTTCTTGGCAATTGTGTCTTACTGCACTTTTCAGCAGTTACTTTACAGCAGCTTTGCAAATGAGACAGCCACACCAACAAAACCAGACACTTGTCAGTAGAGGTGCGCACCCCCCCCCCCCCAAAAAAAATCAGTATTTTTCGGGTCCGGATATACCAAACCTGAAAAATATTGGTATTTACCCATATTCCTGAATCCCAGTATTGGTATGATACTGGGGCTCAGGAGATTTTGGTCCTGCCAAATCTGAGCAGCTAAAGGCTCCTGAACATGCTGACTTACAATAGCACCAACTGAAATCTTTTTGTCGCCCACAGTTGGTACCAGATATAACTGTGCTATAGAAAACGAGGTCAAAATCAGTCTAAATTAGGGGAAAGAGGCTGAGAAACTGTGTAACGTGGTATTTTACACTCAAACAAGGCAAAAACGTGTAGATGGGGAGAGCATATTATGGCTTATTTTGAAAAATCTGTAATGCTGCTCAAACAGATAAACATCTGGTTTTCTGGCTTCCCCACTAGAGACAGATCTTCCAGATGCCATAATCCTCTGCAGAGTTCAGGGTTGTTTCAGACTCCAAAAGAATTTGGAGAGAAGTTAACAAGTGAGTTTGCTTTTCTGGCATGTTTTCTTTTATACCTGGATCCTGCAAACAGGAATCCCAGTTTAGTGGTGCTATGGTAGGCAACTTCCTGCTCTCAGCCCCCAACTTTCTGTGGCTTCATGCAACCCTCTAGGAATTTCCCAGGTCTCAATGGCACAAACCTACAAAGATGACACTATCCACCACTAGCCCACAACCGAGGCCCATTACACACACGTCTTACTGCAGATTTTCAGAGCAGTAAGCCTTTAATCTTTACTTCAAATTCTGTGCCCACCTTATGCACCATTATTTTTCCTCCAATGCATTTATTATGCAGCTACAATTTTAAAAGCACACTTTTCTAAATCAGGGTGGAACGTCACTTGTGGGGGTGGCATTCAAAGGTTTTTTTTAAAAAAAATTAAGTATGCAATTGCCCAATTGCAGCTGCACAGTAGTACCCAGCAAGCACTTTCCATTTAAAACTCTGTGGTTCAGGTTTTGTGATTGCATTTTAGTGTTAGTTCAGAGAATGAAAGGGAACAGAAAGGAAAGAAGACAAAGGGGGGAAACCCACTGCTGAAACTGACCGGAATTTTTTCTGAAACTGACAAGCATCTGTGAAACCAGTTTTCCATACTGTCCAGCACTAGGGGATTCTCTGTTGTGTTATGGGCCACTGTGAAAAATAGGAGTCACACCATCTCATAATATGGGGGAACATGTTGAGTGTACAGAATGTGTGGCAGAACCCACTGACACTGGCACTGTGAGCTGTGTGTGTGTATGTGTGCATGCAAGCAATGTGTGTGTGTGTGCACACCTTTGCAAAGTTGGCTGCAACTCCACCATGCTTTGTACAGGGGTGCAATTTGTATGGGTAGGAGTCCCTTGGCAGAAACTCTGGAGAGCTTTTTTAGTCTTGTGCCACTAAACTGGAAAAAAAAAAACCACGGGGATATTTTTGCTGATGCCCTAGAGCAGCTGCATAGTGACCCTAATTTCCTGCATTTCCTTGCAAATATGCATAGTTTTCTTCTTTGTGATTCTCTAGTTTGATCCTGCACACTGGTCATGATCTTGGCCTGTCCTGTGCAGATTGCACTATTCCTCCAAATAGATTAATCCCAAGCGATTCTTAAATTCGGCAGTTTGCAGAATTTCCATGTGGCTCAGCCACTATTTTAATGTTAGGCTTCTAGAGACTGCCACCCCCCCCCCCCCCAATTTTGTTCATTAAGGTGTGAAAGGGAAAAATGTTTTCAGAGCCTTAGGCTTCCCATCCCTGTCTCTCTGTCTTTACATCTCATGTCAATTTCATTCCATGCCAATGATCCCCCCCCTTTATTTTGTTTGCATGCAGCACTGAAACCTTTTTTTTTTGCACTTGCCAAACTGTTGTTTGCCTCCTCTCTGATCCCCCTTTCAAATCAATACCAACAGGGAACTAAACCTCACACAGCTCCTTTTAAACTCCCCTTGTAGATTTTTTTTTTAAATTCAGTGATTTGAGACTAGTGATAGTCTCATATCGCTAGACTCATTCCGCTTGTAAAATAAATAAATAAAAATAAATTTAAAAATGAGGGGGAAATGGAGCTTGTACACCGATGAAAGGGTGAGGCTGGTGGAAGGTGCAGAGTGGGCAGAATGTCCTCATTGTGGGCAGGGAGTGACCTTTGAGGGGTGGCATAAGGGTGGGGAGGAAATCTGGGGGAATCTGTATGCTTTTGAATTACTTTGGGCTTGAAAGCAAAACAAGGGGAAAACTGGCACAAAAGCACTCTCATAAAAGCCAAAGAAACAGTGACCAGAAAGTGAACTGAGCACTGAAGAGAGGAAAATCTATGCAGAACAACAGAGAAAACCTGACGGACATGCACAGTGGAATCAAGGGAAAACACCCATGCATAATAGGCCCAAGACAAAAAGAGTCAGCTCCTTGTCAGCTCTGTGCAGAGTATTTACTTGTGAGTCAATTTTGAAAAAAAGGAATAAGAAAAGCTTGAGAAAAAGTGCTTTGGTTGATTAAGTCCACAACAGTCAACTTGCTCTCGGGGGAGGAGGAGATCAATCCTTATTAACTTGTTAGAATCCCTTGAAGAGATTTAGAGGATTTGGTAGACAGCCGAGGTACAACTTGTACCTCAGATAGGAAGGATGGATGTAACATGGTTTAGCATTATTCAAAATATTTATATATTGCCTTTCCACCACAAGGGCCCGGGGTCTTTCACCACCACATCGTCCCATTAAAGACAACCTACACAATGATACAATCTACAGCAAAAATACAAATGCTAACCATGCCAAGTGAAACATGAAAAGCAATTTAAAAGCACCTGCAGCACCCTAAGAGTGATAACTAAAAGCAAGCAGCAACCAATTAAAATCATAGCGTGACCAAAGAAGGGAAAAGGAGGGTGGAGAGAGGACAAGCACACACACTGACCATTGAAAGACAAAAGGATTAAGAAGGGCTTGGATCTAAGGGAATATCTCCATAGATGGAAGGATTTCTTCACATGAATGATGAGTTTCTCCCCACCCCATCCCCCAGCATTTTGGAGGGTAATGTGGGCCACAACAAGAGGGAGAAGGGGAGAGAATTGTCCTTGGCAGGCAGAAATCTTTCAGTTCATGGGGTAGGGTCACCAACCTCCAGGTAAAGCCTCCAATGCTCTTGGAACTGCAACTGCTTCCTGACCATAGAGAGGAGTTCCCTTTGAGGAAATGGTATCTCTGGAGGGAGGACTCTAAGGCATTACATCCCCATTAAGCTTCCTCACCTCCCCAAACTCCGCCCTCCACAGACTGGCAACCAGTGGGAGATCAGGGGGCGGAGACAAGGTGGGGCAGCCATCAGCGATGGTGGGACATCATTCCCGGAAAAAGCCAGAAGTGAGGTAACACCTCTCTAGGAACTGCCAGAAAACTCTCTCTCTCTCTCTCTCTCTCTAGGAATTGCCAGAAACATGGCAACCCTAATCCCCAGGCACTGCCCTTAGATCTTGAGGTAATCTGACCAGAGAAAGGGGAATCAAATCTCCCTTCAGGGTTTATTTGCTTTACCTGAGGTTCACTTAAAAAAAGTTTGTAACTTCAGGGTGTGTGTGTGTGGGGGGGATGAAGTTGAGAGCCAGTTGTACTTTATATATTGAAGCCATCCATACAAAGCATTTACCCTATTAAATTCTTTTATGTTAAATAAACCTTTGCTGTTCATCTCCATCTTTATCTTGTCTGACTAGTCAAATATCTATGAAAAAGTGATTTCTGTTTACCTCACACATAATTACAGCCTCGGTCTAGCAGGTTTCCAAATAAGAGACCTTTGGAGGGAAGAAGAAGAAGAAGAAGAAGAAGAAGAAGAGGAGGAGGAGGAGTGGATTGGATTGGATTTATACCCTGCCCTTCACAACCCCCAAAAAAGTTTCCTTTTCCCTCCCCACAACAGACACCCTGTGAGGTAGGCGGGGCTGAGAGAGCTCTCTCAAGAGCTGCACTTGAGAGAACAGCTCTGAAAGAACTTATGCCTAAACCAAGGTCACACCAGCAGCTGCAAGTGGAGGAGTGGGGAATCAAACCTGGTTGCCTCAGATTACAGTCTGCACTCTTAACCACTATACCAAACTGGCTTTCATAGTTTACACCCCACCAATCATTTAATCATGGCTTGTGTCCTTTTTATTTGGTTGTCGGGTTTTTCAGGTTTCAATAATCCAGAGTGGGGGACTGGATGTTCTTCAGTCCAGAAGGCAGTTACCTCAGAGCCTCCCTCCACTCTCTCACCCCACAGCTGCCATAGTGACCTTGGGGGGAATCATTCCTTCTCTTTCCTAACCCACCTCGCTGAGCTATTTGTCAGCAAAGAAGAACAAATGGAGAAGAAGGATGCGGTAAAAATTTACTAGATCGGATAGTTATTCATTCAGAGTGTACAAATGGAATTTCTATTAGGTGCAAAAGGCCAGCGAAAGAATTAAAGGACTAAATTGGGGGGAAGGTACTCATTCACCATTCAATGATGCCTCTCCCATAGGTTACAGAGCCCAAAGAATATCATCATCTTTGGCTTCGGTTCTCTGGATGGATGGCTTAAGTCCACATTGACTCAGCATTAGAGACTTTAGGTGTTCTCTGGGGAACCTTCCCATTGTTATTCCAGGAGAGAGAGACTCAAGGATAATTATAATGAAAAAGAATATTGCAGAGTCCTGATATCATTTAGCTCTCATTAAAGAAGAAATAATATCCATATTCAGCAGTGTAACAGTATAATGAGTTGTGCAGAGATTGGGGGGGGGGGGGGCTGGTTGGCTGCCAATCAGCAGGGGAGATGCCATTTCCTGCAATTTTTCATTGGCTGAATTGATAGATGGCACTTCTAGGCACTCTTCCAATTAAAGGAGGGAGCATCAATCCCTGTTAAAAAGAAGCAGCCAAACCAGCCTCCTCAGAAAACTAAAGAAAGTCATTGCTTTGATTCTTAATTCAAAGCTTACAAAATACACCCAGATAAATCTCAGGGTACTTTACACATAAGCTTTGTGGGCTGCATATGAATAGTGGAACTACATGAATTGCGCCAGTCAGATGGATCTTTTCCAGATGATGATCACCCACTTGGGGAGCAATGAAAACTAGGGGTGGCAACTGTGGGTTGGGGAATTCCTGGAGATTTGGGGAGTGGGGCCTTGGGATAGTGGAATATGGGGAGGGGAGGGACCTCAGTTTGGTGTAATTTGGAGTAGCAGCTAGGAGTGCAGACTCTTATCTGGGAGAACCAGGTTTGATTCCCCACTCCTCCACATGCAGCTGCTGGGGTGACCTTGGGTCAGTCACAAGTTCTTTCAGAGCTGTTCTCTCACAAGCAGTTCTCAAAAGAGCTTGTTTAAAGTAGTCAGTCAGGAAATATGCCCTCTTTTTTTGCTTTTCAGAGTATGGTAACCCTAAATAACTTGCAAAACAGCTATTAAAACACAACAGAGAGCTTCCATGAAAGAGTGATAATTTGAACCTGGGACTCTGGCCTGACACTATAACCACTACACTGCTTGTAATACATGATCACATCCCAGGGAAATACCCATCAAATCTCCCGCCGTATTTTTCTTCTTTTTGGCAAGCCCCAATTGTACATTTAAGCCACCCTTTTCCATTCTCCAACCTCTGGTGGAACAGTGGCTAGTAGCTCTCCCAGCACAGGAATAAATGTCCAGCCCCTGTCTGCAGTTAAATGGATTGACCAGCATAGTCTGGGACACCATCCAAGAATTCATGAGTGATCATCAGCATCGCAGGTGGGAGGCCACCATTATATTTACTAGCATAATAAAAAGATTTTGTTTTTTAAAAACCCCACTTGCTTCTGAAATAAACAGAACATGTTGCTGGAAAAGCGAGTCTTGATGTACCATTGCTATGTCAAATAAACATAATGTCTGAAAGAGAGGCATTCCCCTCTCCCCCACAACTCCTTATTTACAAAACCACAAGACAATATTATTTCTTCAAAAGGCTCCTTCCACACTCCCTGGCAAGAAATGAAACAATTTTTCCTACTTTGGTTGTTGGCTGGAGAGTTTATTAAAATATATGTGCCCAGTATTAATGGAAAACAAAACTGAGGTTTGGAGAGTGGGAAGCAAACAGGCCAATATTTAATGGAGAAAATGATTATTTGGCATCACACACAGAGAGAGAGAGAGTCTTTAGAGCATGGCAGACCGTAACATGTTTGCCCTGAACAATCTGCAGGAAAAGTACCTAATGGCAAACCTCTGCTGAGCATCTTGAGGGTATCTTTCTGCCCTGCTAAATGGACTAAACACAGCAACACCAATGTGGAGCAGTAGGTAATGTCAGATTAGAATCTGGGAGACCCTGGTTCAACTTCTGCCTGAACCTTGAAGCGCACTGGATGACCTCGGACCAGCTGCACTCTCTCTCAGCCTAATCTGCCTCACAACCTCACTGTGAGGACAAATATGGAAGAGAGCCATACATACTACCCTGAACCCACCCACCCTTCCTTCCTTCCTTCCTTCCTTCTTTCTTTCTTTCTCTCTCTCTCTCTTGATTTTTATTCCACCTTCCACAAAGCATGCTCAAGGCAAATCACAACAAACTGAAGAAGAAGAAGAGTTGGATTTATACCCCGCCCTTCACTAAGCATCTCAGAGCAGCTTACAAACTCCTTTCCCTTCCCCTCCCCACAACAGATACTCTGCGAAGTAGGTGGGGTTGAGAGAACTCTTTCCAGAGCTGTCCTTAAGTCAGAACTGACAGAACTATGGCTTGCCCATGGTCATCCAGCAGCTGCAAGTGGAGGAGTGGAGAATCAAACCCGGTTCTCCCAGATTAGAGTCCACGCACTGAACCACTACACCAAACTAGCAAATTGAGTCATAGACTTGTTACAATAATCACACTAAAATCATTAAAACAATAAACGATAATATCGGTAGCAACAATATAAATCTGTTGCGCCACAAGGTGGAATCAGAATGGGCCCTTTTAGTGGATTGGGAACTAATCAATACATCTGAGATGGTAGCTCCCATTTCTAGTTAGGAGCTGCTTTCAGCGCGATACAGGATGAGATAACAGAATCTGTGGACTTTACCTGATGGTGGGAGTGTTCTTAGGATTGCCATCTCCTGGTTGGAAAATTCCTGGAGAACTAGGGATAAAGTTTGGGGAGGACAGAGTTTCCGGAGGGGAGAAAGTTCAGCAAGGATGTGACTTTCCTTGGATATGGAGCATTTAAACTTTAAACACTGCTTCTAAGAACCTGTCTAAATCCATTCTAAGTGTTTTTGCAAGTTTCGCTGTCCAAATCATCCCAACTCTGAAGAAAGGTGTTTTCTGAAACTGGCACAAGCCAGCCACCTGTCAGTTGGGCAAGAATGTTCAAATAACAATTGGAATGTGTTGATTTAATAACTGGACAACTGCTTTGATAAATGTGTGGGGCTCCCTGAACTAGACGGAGTTGGAATCTATTGCTCTAATTAGAGCGTCACGATTGGAACTCAGAAGACTTTGGAAAGTATTGGACTTGCCTTCTATTATTTGGAGTTTCCAGTGCTCAACTTGGACTTTTATGCAAGCACTTTATTAGAGTATAAGATAATACACATTTATTGTTCATAGTTTTCTCCAGATGAGCTGATCTATGTAGTCTAGAGATTAGTTGTAATTCCTGGAGAACTCCAAGTCCCACCTGGAGGTTGGCAGCCCAGCCCCCACTTCAAGTACAACACTTCTAGATGATTTGTATTTTTGAAAAAAACAGTCCATTAAAGACAGAGACCATGTGTGCAGAAAGGAAGCACACTTGGCCAAGAGATTTAGCATAGCCACCTTTCCAGTCTTCCCAAGTGTGTAGAATTGTTCTACATATTTTCATTCACTAGAAAGATGGTTTCAGCCAGACTCAAGTATCCACATTTCATTTTCCAGTGACAAACCTCTCTTCTTTTATAAACCACAAAGCCATCTACATTTAAAGCAGTTTCTCAAAGTTATTTAACATGCCAGTTGGTACAGGACAGCCACTTGACTCTGAGCCATCCAATCAGGGAGTGACCTGTCCAAAAAAGCTTTGACCAAAAAACGATGTGAGGCCAGGTGGCTAACTGAGAGCAACCTCATTCGGAGGTACTTGTAGGTATATTTTTTTAACTGTATCTAGACTTCTCTCACAATAAAAATCAACTTTGATGCTAATTGAATCTGAAAAATCCCACTGGACCAGCTCACTGTTCTTCTAACTCCAGGCCCCCCGCGATCGAAATGTTCCCTTTTACGTGCTGATCCCTGTGAACTCCTCTGCTCTCCTCTCTGTACCCAGAGGGGACAGGGCTGGAAATGGAAGCACAGGTTTCCCCCGGGTGCCAAGCTGTCAGCCTTCACTCTGCTGGCTTCAGATCTGCCATCCCCCCTCCTCCTCGCTGCACTGAGACAACAGCTTTCAAAACAGAGAACTCAAGGAGACAGCTCCTCCCACCAGGAAGCAAAAACGCCCGCGCTGCATTTCGAAAAGGAAGTCGGGGCAGGGGTTGAAGATGATCACAAAAATGTGGCGGTTGAGTTAGATTCAGAGGAGAGGTTGTAGCAAACGTCTCCTGCTTTTCAAGGGCAACCTGGTGCTTCAAAAAGGGGCATGTTCTGTCCTGCTCTGGTCATGTGGCCAAAAGAACAGCTCCTAAAACGGCTGCCAAGTGCCCAGTGGGTCAAGTAATGAAAAACATACACAGCAAGAAATTTTGGTAAATGAACGTGTTCTATTTGTAACTTATCATTCTACAAAGTGCATGATGTGTTGTTTATAACATCCTTGTCAGGTACATATATTTAGTACATTCAGTATAACAATAACATTCAATTCATTCAATCAGTATTTTAAAAGTCAAGCCCCAACGGAAGTTTGTTGCAAGCTACAAGCACCCAGTGGGGGCAGGGGATCCCCCAACCTTTAGGCCCCATTGCTTGCCACCACTGAAAGCAGCAGCAGAGAAAAAATTAAAAATAAGGCCTCATCTATTTACAGAAAGTTCTTACCATAGAATTTCTAGAGATTCCTGGAGCTACCCAGAAGTGAAAAGTGTAGTGCTAGAAATCACCAGAAACTCTATGGTAAGAACTTCTGGGTTTACCATGGAGTTTCCAGCAATTTCTAGAGCTGTCCTTTTCACTTCCAGGTAGCTCTAGGAATCACCAGGAACTCGATGGTAAGAACTTCTTGTAAGTAGATGAGGGTTTACTTTACTTTTTAATTTTTCATGCAGGAGGCGCCCAACCTCCCATTGGTTTCTAGGCTCTGCCTGGCACTGCCTGGCAACCCTAGATCTTATCCATATATAGGGATCCCAAGTCCCTCCTGGCAACCACCAGGGAACGGAAGGGACTTACCAGAAGAAAGATAAAAGCCCAGGCCTCGTTGCTGGCAGTGCACAGGGAGCGACATCATTGTGCCAGCGACGTTCTGGTATTTGGGCAAAAACTCTATGGTAAAACCAACTTCTACCATAGTTTCCCCCCCCCCCCCCCCGAATATCAGAGCATCACCTGGAAGTCACTTCCTATGCAATGCTGGTAACATGTCCTAGGCCTGTCTCTTTCTGCTGGCAAGTCCCTCATCAGCCAGTTGACTGGCAGCTGGGGGGCAGGGCCTGGTGGCAGGGGACCCCTGCATCAGTATAGGAGCAGGAATGATTCAGTGGCTCGGGTCATCAGGAGAAAGGGGGCAGGTTTGGCTTAAACCCCACCAATATTTCAGAGCTCACACTTTGTTTACCATCCGTTCCACAAAACCACTCTTCGTTACACAGCTAACTTGGTGTTCAAAATTGAAGCCAACAGTCTTGTCATTCTTTACATGATCCAACAGGGATGTGGTTATGTAGATCAATCAAATCTGGATTTTCAGCAGTGGTGCGTTTAACAGTGCCCAGCCTCCAGCTGGGGAGCCAACAAATCATTCAGTCCTATGAGTACTCCCTGGTCCATTACTTAAAATTGGCTCTTCTACCCATTCCAAGTTGCCCTGATCAATCAACCTGGTTATTCGTAACAACCTTAAATATTCCTGGGGTCAGGGCTCGCCAAAGAACACATAAGTGTTTGTTAGCACAAAAATCGAAAAAAACACGTCTTAGAACAAACTTGCCTGATTGGTGGGGTTGCCAAGTCCTCCCTGGTGGCCGCTGGTGGGGGATAGAGGGGTTGGTTTGCCAGCTCCAGGTTGGGAGAACTCCTGGAGATGCTGGGGTGGAGCCTGGGGAATGCAAGGACCTCCATGGGATACAACACCATGGAGTCTGCCCTCCACAGCTGCCATTTTCTCCAGGGGACCTGATCTCTCCAGGGTAATCTAGAGGCTGGCATCCCTGAGGAGCAGGAACTCAGAACTGACCAAAATTATATTTTTCCTTGTCCTTCAAGAAGAAGGACAAAAATTATCTATCAAGGTCACCCAATAACTCTTTACGGAAGCCTCGGTTACTGTGCCAGAATCTCTTTGTGAGCCAGTTTGGTGTAGTGGTTAAGTGCGCGGACTCTAATCTGGGAGAACCGGGTTTGATTCCCCACTCCTCCACTTGCACCTGGCTGGATGACCTTGGGCAAGCCATAGCTCTGTACCAGCTGTTCCATCAAGGACAGCTTGGGAAAGAGCTCTCTCAGCCCCACCTACCTCACAGGGTGTCTGTTGTGGGGAGAGGAAGGGAAAAGGAGTTTGTAAGCCGCTCTGAGACTCCCTTGGGGAGTGGAGGGCGGGGTATAAATCCAATCTCTTCATCTTCTTCTTCGCTTCTGACAGCAACAGGGTGGAGTGAGACTTCCTGTTTATTAACAGGGTACAAAATAAAGCACAATCTCATCAGATCCCCTAATCCCCTTACACTCCTCCTAAGAATCCAGGAGGGATACATCAACCTTCCCTCTGCCCTTCATCCCTTGGACTGCTGTAGAGGTTTTTCTTTTTTTCTTTCTTCCCCCTTTTTTTTTTTTTGCCTTTTGGCCACGTCCCTTGCCTTGCCTTTGCCTCCGCCAGCCGGGGCTCATAAAAGAAAAGAGGAGAGACTCTGCAACAGTTGCTGCTTTACGAGCTCTGGCATCCTGCTTCCTTAGGGGCTGGGGAAGGGGAATAATGCACTCTGTCGCCGGTTGGAAATCAAATTACTCTCTGGCTCACGTGCAAAGCTCATTCATGAATTAACAACTCTCGCTTAATCACTGCAAGTTGATATTTATCACAGGTACGTTTTACAAGATGAATTCTGTCACTGGGGCTGGCAGACATTCACCAAGTCTCCCCGGCAGCTGCGAGCATTCATTAATAAAGGGTTTGGTTTTGGCTCCAGACTGCCACTTCCCATCCTGTGGTTTCCTAGGCACGGAGCGACATTCTGACGGAATGGGCCTTCGCAAAGGGGGTGGCTTCAAGAATGTAAAAGAAAAGAGATGTGCTGAGAAATGCCATCATCTGTTGAACACAACAATACCTCATGTTAACGTTAGGGTGGCCATCTCGGGGTTGGGGAATTCCTGGAGATTTGGGGGTGGAGCCTGGGGAGGGCAGGGTTTGGAGAATGGAGGGACCCTAGCAGGGTATAATGCCATAGAATCCACCCTCCAAAATAGTCATTTCCTACAGGATTTGAACATAAGAACATAAGAGAAGCCAATGTTGGATCAGGCCAATGGCCCATCCAGTCCAACACTCTGTCACACAGTGGCCAAAAATACCAGGTGCCATCAGGAGGTCCAGCAGTGGGGCCAGGACACTAGAAGCCCTCTCACTGTTGCCCCCTCCAAGCACCAAGAATACAGAGCACCACTTGCCCCAGACTGAGAGTTCCTATCTATACCTTGTGGCTCATAGCTACTGATGGACCTGTGCTCCTTATATTTATCCAATTCCCTCTTGAAGCTGTCCATGATTGTAGCCCCTGCCACCTCCTGTGGCAAACTGTATACTCTAGAGATCAGTTATAATTCCAGGAGATCTCCAGGCCCTATCTGGAGTTTGGCAACCCTAGTTAACATGTCTACATAATGGGACGTAGAAAACAGAGAGCATGGCTGACAACCCCAGGCAACTGAGATATGGGACATATCCTTCTTAGGCTTTTGGCAGACAACTTGTTTTGCTGTAAATATAGTCAAAAGACTGATTTTGCACAAGCCGCTGCTCCACCCCCACTCTTCCCTTTCCCCTGACTGCATGCATCCATTTCCCACTGTGTGCTGCTTGGCCACATTTTGACCTACAGCTTCACCCGATTTCCCCTGCATCTTGTTGATCCTGTTTTTGAGGATCTAGAAGATGCGGGGGAAATCGGGGGAAACTGTGGGTCAAAACGTGGCCATGCAGCACACAGTGGGAAATTGATGCATGTAACCAGGGGAAAGGGAAGAGTGGGAGCGGAGCAGTGGCTTGTGTGAAATCAGTCGAACAGTGTGCATGTCTAGTGACGCAAACACTTGCGAGCTGCTTCCCCGCCACTCTTTCTGAAAGATGACGACCCGAGCAGTTCTCATTGGCATCCCTGTATAGACTCCTCTCCAGGGTGAGGCTTCAGCACGATGCAGTGGTTAGAGCATCACACTAGGATTGTGGAGACCCGGCTAAAAAGCCCAAACTCTGCAACAAAGCTTCCTAGATGACCTTGGGGCTGCCCCTTGCTCTGAGCTTAATCTACCTTCAAGGGTCTGGTTAAAAATGATTTTTTCCCTTAAATACAGACCAACAAGTACCAAGGGCAACACTGGCAGAGGCCCAGGCAAGGTATGAGGGGAGCAGGAGTGAGACTGGCACCATACTCTGGCATCATTACCATCAGTCTGATGATCTAATGCATTTATCTCCCATTTTCTCCACTGCAAGATGCACACTTGCATACCCATTAGAACCGTACACCTGAGCAACTATGATGCTATTTAAAAACAGTTACTAATAGGGATATTAACAGCTTTACTTAACAAAACACTGTAAGCTGCAAAGCTAATAAGGTAATTTACAAGGTAAATGTAGTTGGTACATTTACATAACTCCCAAAGCAACAGGTGAATTGCTCTCTTTCAAAAATGCTAACTGACAAATGCACGCACAGGCCTGATGCACATCATCATTTATTGTGTGTCATATGAGAACCACGTGGCTTTGCCCTATATGCACTGGAGTTCATGCACAGACAGATGAAAGACCAGTGTTACATCCGTCTGTGCACATCTGGTGAACTAAGTCATGCCAGGTGGGCCCAGCAATCCTAGGGGTGCCGCAGAATTTCATGCACAGTTATGATTTGAAAGTCAGAGTTTCTGCTTGGATCAAACAACATTCCTCTCCCCATACTAATGAAATGCAGTAAGAATATCAACAGCATAACCAACACGTATTTCTGTGCTAATTGAGGGAAACTGCCATGAAAAATGAACAAACTGGGAACACCAACAAAAAAAAAAGGGGGGGGGGATGGAAAGAAAAAACAAGGGGGAAAAAGTGAAACAAAAAGACTCGGTGACATAGGAAACAAAAAGAGGCATGTGAGTATACCCTATTGGGTATGCATAGTCTTAAGTCCAACTCGTGAAGTTGCTGTCCCTTCAGATGTTAACCTGGAACAGAGATGCTGCTGAACTCTGCAGCTTGGGATGGAGCCATACCATGATCTTTAGACCCAGAAGAATCACAAGGACAGCTCACAATGTAGTTTGGTGTAGTGGTTAAGAGAACTGGGTTTGATTCCCCACTCCTCCATATGCAGCCAGCTGGGTGACCTTGGGTCAGTCCCAAGTTCTCTCAGAGGTGTTCCCTCAAAAGTAGTCCTCAAAAGATCTCTCTCAGCCCCACCTACCTCATAAGGCATCTATTGCAGGGAAGGGAAGGGAAAGGAGACTGTAAGCTGCTCTGAGACTCCAAGGGAAAGGCAGGGTGTAAATCCAAATCTCTTCTTACTCACAAGTTCTTCTGTTTGTAACTTAAAGTGATCTCCCCCCCCCCCCCCAATTTGTGGGTGTGCATGTACACAGACAGAACACACTGGCGAGGACGCTTTGCTGTCTGGTGGGAAATATATCACCCTTTCCATTGCCTTTCCTAGCAAGAGGGATTCTTTGATGTGAGAGAAACTGTAAAATATGTTTGAGTGTGAGAGAGACTGCAGTCCGATGTCTGCTTACCTAGGAGGAAACTCTCGGAGCATAATGAGACCAACTTCCAAGGAAACATGCATGGATTAAGCTCTGGGGTGGGGGGATGTTATTATCATCTGCAAAGAGCTCAGATTACTTAAACTTCAGTCTGGGGAAAGCTGGAGAGGAGTTTGCCCATCTCTTGTGTGAACCAAGCCCGGGTCCTTTTAGCATCACTGCTACTTTAGCAACAAAAAAAAAACCCACGGGGGGGGGGGGGGGGCTTAACACAATCCTTTTGAAGACTTCATTTTTCTCTGTGTTCTGTTCCCCTTGATTGTCTGGAAGTTCATTCATTCCATAGGGTAAAGGGCATGCACACTTATTGCTGGTAGATGTACTATTTCCTCTTCCAAAACTGACTGTGTTTGTAAGATTCTGCATCTGATGTCAAACTGCCTCCAGGGATTAAAGGCCTTCTTTGAAAAGCAAGGCTGAATAAAGTCCTAAACTCTGGGGTTTTAAAGCCTCCTTCCAAATCAAATGAATCCTCTGTGAGCACTAGAAGATGCTTTCCGTCCATTGCATTTATACTGTTCTAATAGGATCACACCAAAGTACTTATCCGAGCCTCCGGGATACTCTGTTCAAAAGACTTCATGGGTTTTACCGTTTGTCACACCATTCCTTTCCAAGACCAGTTACCATCCAGGCAATCCTAAGACAGGACACCACCGGGTGAAGGCCGTCTAATGGCAAAAGCCCCTGTTATTTATCCCAAACATCTTGAATCCAAAGGCATATGGTCCCTAAACATACAGATTTCAGAGCTAATGCCCATTTAACAAGGTTATGAAAGAAAGATTACAGTATGGTAAGTACCTGTGATTGTCTCATTGGTTATTGGATCACTATAGTCAGGTCATCTCCAAACTGGCCACATGGGGAACCAAACTGCAGAGGATGGAGATATAGGAAATGGGAACAGATGTGGTTTGGGCAAGTCATCATTTCCCTTTGATGGCTGTGCTGCTGCCTGGGTCCAAGGCCAGTTGGCTGTATCGGTGCTTCCTTTCCAAACTCTTTTGGGTCTTAGGAGGAAGGCGCTTGGGGTAGCTGAATAGCTTTAGCCAGCCCTGTGGACCATCCCGTGCTTGCAATCTCCACCCTCCTCCCCATGAAGAACATGTGAGAAAAGAAACCGCTCTCCCACATGATCAGTTAACAGTGTTCCGATTCATTTTAGCCTCTGATGTCTTTGAATGCTCAGTAAATGAACTAAAGGCTGGAATGAATTGAAGAAGAGAGAAAGAATCTCTGGTAGGATGTTTTTTTGGGTTTTTTTTTTAGATTAGTTTCTCTTTCATCCTGGGATAAAATAATAGCAGCGGGGGTCCGTCAGTAGTGCCCCGATACTAATGGAGTTCAGGATTCAAGACAAGCAAGAATCACAAAAGGAGAAGCTCAAAGAAAGATGAAATCAACCTCAGAAAAACGAGCTCTTGATCCTAAAGGGGGGAAAATACCTGCTTTGGGCAGATATCTATTGCGATGACATACACAACACCCATCTGTGTGTGTGTCGATAAAGAGTTTGTTGTACACAGTGTTCCTTCTAAGCTGAGTTAGAGTGAGCTAGCTCAGTTTTTTAGCCTCCAGCTCACAGATATTTTTGTCTTAGCTCAGGAAGGAGGGCTCCAGAACAAACTAATTGATGCCGTAGCCAAATTGCTCGCTCACAACTTTAATGCCAGTAGCTCACAGAGTAGAATGTTTTGCTCACAAGACTCCACAGCTTAGAGGGAGCACTGGCTGTGTGATTCAGTAAATGGCTCTACTGCTATGATCAGGGTCTGCTTTTTTGGTGCATGATGGAAATCCAGGCCTTTAACAAAAAGGATATCAATATCCTTTGCCTACTATGAATGGTTTCTCAATGGGCACTAACTGTAAGGAAGTGGTCTACTATGTCCAACCTCAGTTGTAAAAGGCCTCCCGAAGTACTAGTTTCTAAAGGCAGGCAGGTCTCCTCCTCAGCTCTTCTGGAAGACCATTCCAGAGGGATGAGGCTATCACAGAAAAGTTCTCAGCTCAGCTGGTACAGCTGTTACTGTCTGAACAGGAGTCTCAGCAAGCCAGAAATACTGACAGGAATCCCCCATCAGTCTGCTGGGAAACAAACACAACTTGCAATGGTATTTATGCTGCACTGTTTTGAAATATTCTGACCTACAAGGGCTTCAGAGATACAGAGCATGGGCCATATGAGGTCACCTGTACGTTTGGGAGAAATTGAGGATCGAGAGGCAGGCCAGGTTTGGTCCTGGGAAATAAATACAACAACATTTTATGAAAGATATGGGTACATTAGGTTGGTTCCAGCCACCTTTTCCACTTAATCTCACCCAATTCTCCTCCATACTACAACCACCATCCCACATGGCTTTTGTCCCTGCCCCAGGATTATCAGCATAGCCTTTCTGCATAGTTACAGAGGACACCCTCCATTGTTTTCTACCAGCAGAAAAGTTGGTTGGATTCAGCCCTTGGCTTCCATTTCATGAAAGTGACATCGTCAGCAACATGTTCACCCACAACATCATTAAAACGTGACAAATCCAAAAAAAAAAAAAAAGATGCTTTGAAGATGGGATTTGCCAAATGGGTTGCCAGTTGTTCGACTTTACAAACGTATTGCTGGGTTAAGGTCAAGACGCTGGCTCTTAATTTCAAGGCCTGGGATAACGGAGGAAGCAATGGTCCCTTATAGGTATAGGTGTCAACTACGGGGGGGGCTCGAGGGCTTGAGCCACCCCCGAAATTCCCCAGGGGGGACAGAGCCCCCCCTGGGGAAACGGTGCGCCCTCCGCCGTGCCTCCCTCGGCCCTTCCTAGGGCCACCGCTGTCTCTCTCTCCCCCCCCCAGCCTGGCCACTCCGACCCTCTGTACAGGGGCCAGCTAAGCAAATGCCCAGCTGGCCCCTGGATGGATGGAGGGAGGGATGGAAGCAGGAGTGGTCAGGCAGGGGGAGGAGGCGGTGGCAGGGACATGGTCCCAACGGGCGCACGCACAGAAGAGCCCCCCCCCGGGAGTTTTTAAACTCTACCCCCTTGCTTATAGGAGAGGATCAAACCATGCTGAATGGCCACTGTAATGCTGCAAGGCAGCGCTGCGGGGTTACTTAGTTCAGATCCAACCCACTGACACCAACTGTGAGCGTTAGCTCACCTGTTGCCTCTTCCCACAAACTGTGGCAGTGTGGGACAAAATCAGTGGGTGAGCTGACACTGATTGTCATTGCCACTGAAGGGTTCCAGCCAAGTAGCTTCTGAGATGCTGAAAGAGCTACTCGCTTCTGCCTACCAGCAGCCCTCTGCAAAGGTTCCCTTTAAGTTAAATGGTCGGTCCTTTACACTTGTGGTCCTTTATTTTCCTCTCTGCTCAAGGAGACCAGCTTTGAACAAGCCGCTGGCTGCATTCTGCTTACATCATAATGGGGAGCATTGCTGAGCCCAGGTGTTCTATGGACCCAGCTACAGTTTCTGGTTGCTGTTTGTGGGATTCAGGATCATGGTGGTTCTAAAACGGTTTTACAGGCTGTGTATCTGCTGGTCCAAGCTTTTGAAGTATAGATTTGTTAACTGATTAGGGTATTGGCTATGGATTTGGTTCTCTCAGTTCTTGCCGTTTAAGGTTTTCAGTATTTAGAGGGTTTTTCGTATCTCACTTTGGGAACACATTTTGTTAGAAATGGAAGTCACAAATCCTTCAATGAAAATATAAATAAAGAAATACAGAAATGCAAGAATGCTAACATGGTGTTCCTCTCCGATGTGCTGAGGAAACCTGTTTGGCAGAATTTTCTCTCAAGACTCAGTGTCTGCACCCATTTACATCCCCTTGCCATAAACACAGAGTAAAGCAAGAGACCTCAAATTACGGCTGCAGAAACCAGAAAGAACTCAAATTATTTTGCACGTCACAAGCACCAGTTGATATGAAGTGACATTTCTCTCTCTCCCCCAAATCTCAAGTGCGCCTCGCACTTTCTGTTCAAGTTGTGAGGCTGCTACTTTTTTGTAGCCTGTTTGTGTAATAAGATTTCTGTGTAGGTATTACATCTGGAAGACAGAAAGGGCAGTGACTCTAGCAACTGAGATGAAGGGAAAGACAATGAATGAAACAGAAGTTTCTACCTACAGGTTTTAAGTCAGTCTGCAAAGGCAATTGAAGCAGCCCATCTTGCCATCACATTTAAAGCACATTGATTTCTTTACATTTCCCCTCCCAGTTTCATCTTTAAGAAACAGCCCCAAAACTCCCCTAATATTCTTGGCTTCATATCATGAGCTTATAAAAAAGAACCATCAAGACGCAATGCTGAAGAAACTCTAGTGGCAGAATGTCCCATTTAGAAAATTCCTATTAAATCATCATTCACAATAGAAACCACCATCCTATGCTTGATGCATTGAAAATAAATTGCACCAATCCAGGGAGCTGAATGAGCAAGTTCAATATTGTTCTCCGTCATCCATCCGCAGATGAGAAGGCATTTTCATTCCGAAACTCCTAATCAATAGCTCGTGTTCCCCGCACTTCTCCACCAGGCGCAGCACAAATGAGACTTGATTGCACCACAAATATATACTTATGCCACATGACATCTTTACATACTTATGAACAAATCGGCTTCATTGGATCCTAGCCAAATCCCCTATGGGGCGCTCCATCATTTAAGATCATCATTAGAAGCCTTCTAATACTCCGAATCATCAAATGCACATTTAGGAAATTTCTCAATTAATAAACATATAGATACATCATTTCCCTCTCCACGCACAATTTATCATACAAAATGGAACCTCTCCACAGAGAAGTTAATTTCCTATTACAATCATGCCCGTTTGGAATGAGATTTGCAACAACAAGTGTCAGTAGATGTCAATTTGTCCATACACAAGTAAACAGATGGAAGCCACAACAGTGATAATTAATAATGGAAAGATAGAGGAAACACAGTGCTTGCTTTGAATCTCTGATTCCTCCCCCCCTTCTCTTGGAACAAAAGTTTGTAAACTTCCCATTATGAATCTGATGCTAATTATGCAGAGCTGCTCAGTCTGGGCTGGTTCACCCTGGAATTTGCTACTTGTGATGGAGGAGGAGACTGGATTTATACTCCGGCCTTCACTACCTGAAGGAGTCTCAGAGCAGTTTACAATCTCCTTTCCCTTCCCCTCCCCACAACAGACACCCTGTGAGGTAGGTGGGGCTGAGAGAGCTCTGAGAGAACTGCCTTTGAGAGAACAGCTCTGAAAGAACTTACGACTGACCCAAGGTCATGCCAGCAGCTGCATGTGGAGAAGCAGGGAATCTAACCTGGTTCCCCCAGATTAGAGTCCATGCTTGTAACCACTATACCAAACTGGCACTCAGTTGCATAGATATCATGCAAATGCATCTCGATGCCTAGATACCATGCATGAACAGCCCTCCTTGGAAAGATTTGCACCCCGGGGGAATATTGAAAGGGCTGACTGTGTTGCTGGATCACACACAGAGACTACCCATGCCTTCCTATCGCATCAGTGCCATAATAGGCAACAAATTTTATAAGCCAGTATCAAATCTGAGGCCTTACAGGGTTTCTTGCTGCAATTTTTGCCACCAAATCTGATTCTCTTCCCACCGCCCAAATACAAGTATAGCATAGCTAGGATACCAGGGAATCCATCTCATCTGTCAGTTATGTACCCTAAACTGCCCAGAGCTATCAGGGACAAAAAAAAGAGAGGATTTTCTATCAGTCACATAAAGCAACGCTAGTGTCATCTATTCATTTTCTATGAAAAGCTTTGAAAAAGGTCAACTTGACACATGGGCCTACTGACACAATAAGGGGAGGGATTCTGTTTTACCAAACGTTGCTCAAGTAGCTTCAAATCCACACTGCCCAGTCCTTGTGGGTCTTTATCAGGACAGATCATAAGGAATGGGATGAAGGGAAGTTTAGGATTCCAGATGCCCCCAAGGCTGCTAGCCCTTTGTCTATCAAGATCAATATTGTCTACTCAGACTGGCAAAAGCGGTCCAAGGTCTTAGGCGGAGGTCTTTCACATCACCTCCTGCCTTGTCCTTTTAACTGGAAATGCCAGGGACTGAATTTGGGGTCTGCTGCATACCAAGCAGATGCTCTACCACTGAGCCATAGGCCCCTCCCATTCATTGTTCCCACTGAAGTACAGCACAAAACTGGGACCCTGGAGCTGGCTTTTGGTTTCATACTATTGCAGACAAATGGATAGATGGTTGGACAGAGAACTCACTGAATCATGCAGTCAGTGTGGTTTACTGCTTACAAGACTTAGGAGGAAGAGGAAGAAGAAGAAGAAGAGTTAGATTTATACTCCACCCTTCACTTGGAGTCCCAGAGTGGCTTACAATCTCCTTTCCCTTCCTCTCCCCACAACAGACGCCTTGTGAGGTAGGTGGGGCTGAGAAAGCTCTTCGAGAACTGCTCTTGAGAGAACAGCTTTGAGAGAATTAGTGAATGGCCAAAGGTCACACCAGCAGCTGCATGTGGAGGAGTGGGGAATCAAACCCGGTTCTCCCAGATTAGTGTCCGTGCTCTTAACCTGGCTGAAATCCCCCATCTTCCAAGGAGCTCGCTGGATTACCCTGGGCCAGTTTCTCTCAGCTTAACCTACCCCACAGGAGCGTTGTGCGGATGAAGTGGAGGGGGGTAGAATAAGTACACCACCCTGGAGCCCTTGGTGAAATTAAAAAAAAAATGACAGGTAGGTAGAACCTGGCTTCGAAATCCAGCTGCAAACTATCTGTTTGGTTATCTCTCCTCTGTAGAATGGGAATATAACATGTCCCACATCACAAGGATAAAATAGTAACTCTAAACTGCTCTGCACATTTACAAACTAATAAAGGGGGGGGGACACCTTGTGCTGTGTTCGTCTGTTAACTGGGGAATTAGCATCTGGCACTTATTTTGAGTCCCGGCACTGTGCTGCCGGGAACCTCTTATTCATTTTAGCCGTCGTGTCCTTAGAAAACCAAGTGCTGATGCACCAGCATCACTGATGCAAGCGCGAGCCCAAAAGAAAAGGCTGCGAGTCCCAGCTGCACACCCCGCTAACAAAAGGACCAGAAAATAAATATGGCTCAAGCGACGCGAATCTAGGTTCCACGGCGACCCTATTAAAAAGCCGTGCCTTTCCCATTAAAAGCGGCATAATTCTGAATTGGCGCATCCCAGGCAACAGTCCCCAGCAATTGTGTCTGTTGCTCTACTCAAGCTAAGAAATTAGTTATCTGCCTAAAACAAGCTGGCAGTTTCAAATGGCATTTTTTTTGTGTTGTGTGTGTGTGTGTAATTTGCATGCCTCAATAATGTTTTATGTATTATGCTGCTTATAAGCTAAAATGTACATGCACGCTCCTGCAAATTTAGGTAAATTATGAATAAATTAAATCTTATCTAAATAAACAAGTGTCTTTTTGAACAGAAATGCAAGCTGTCATGAATATTTAAGTGGACAAGGATAAATCCTCACCATACACCATTACTTCAAAGAGGGTTTTTTCCCCTAGCTTCCTGCTTTTAAGGAAGGCTGGCACTTTTCCCCCAGTTAGATTCCCCCCCCCCCCCCCCCCCCCGTTGAAGGGAGACAAGGAAGGAAGGCAGGAAGAACATACACCCTAAGGTATAATCACTCATTGAGGAAAACTCCATATTGAAACAACTAATCTTGTTAAACCTGGCCAATGAGAAAAAACAACAACACACAACAATACTAAATACTTCAGTGTGCTTTTGGAGGATTCAAAATATTTCGTAAACAGCATCCAAGGGCCAATCTAGATCCCATAAGATCATGCGGAGCTGATGCTGCTGTTTTCAGTATTTTCCCCTTGTTTCTCGTAATATACGACACAAAGAGTGTGCAATGGAGGGGCACTCTATAACTCACTGGAGAAATCCATGTGTAGCCCCAATGGGCCATATAGTGCCTCTCAAGACTATTTCAGCCAAAAAATGGCATCGGGGGAAGGGTGGATGCCCTTTTCCACATACAACTCGGTTCAAACAGGCATTGAGTGCATGGAAATGGAGGAAAACCTGCAATTCATATCTGATAGTTACACTGGGTGGGATCCCCAGACCGAACCCATGTACTCTGCAATGTGTGAATCACCTGTGGCCAGGGACATCCTTTCAAGCTGTGATGAGAAGCACAGGCATAGAAGTGGAGTTTGAAAGGCAACAGCACAGGTTTACATCCATTTTCAGCCAGTGGACGCTTTTGGAATTCTGACAAAGTGTGGTGGGCACAGGCACAAAATTGCTACCACAGCAGGTGGAACCAGCCGCAAAAATGGCTGCCACAGTGAAGATCCTTGTGCTGCCAAAGCAATGTGTTGTTGTTGTTTTTTTTAAAAAACTGCACAGCCAATCAAAACTCCAGTGGCCAATCAGAATCTTTGTTGGGCCAAAGGCCCCCATAGCCCTGCATACTTTTTTCTAAAAAAAAACAGTTGATGGATACCAGAAAAGGTTTTGGCAGGTACCACAATGGCCATGAACACCCTGTTGGGGACTCCTACTCTGAAGTTCTAGTAAAGTCAGAAACAGGAGGGAAGAGGGTTCAGCAGGAGCTGTAATGTACTGTGCTGATCTTCATGCCCCAAAATCTCTAGTTGTAGGGGACTCTGGGATGCATACTCAATTCATGTAAAGACTTTACAGGTCAGAAGTGGGACACACTCCCTCAGTCTTGGCCAGAGGCCACACAAATGTAAAGTACTCCTCAAGAATCTCACTACACTACAAACAAGGTGGCACTAATATTGGTCTCTGGACCACATCTGGTTGGGCCTTGGCAAGAAGAAAAAGAGATTGGATTTATATCCCGCCCTTTACTTGGGAGTCTCAGAATGGCTTACAATCTCCTTCCTTTCCTCTCCCCACAACAGACACCCTGTGAGGTAGGTGGGGCTGAGAGAGCTCTATGAGAACTACTCTTGAGAGAACAGCTCTGAAAGGACTTGTAACTGACCCAAGGTCACACCAGCAGCTGCATGTGGAGGAGTACCAGATTAGAGTCCACGCTTCTAAACTCTATACCAAACTGGCTCTCAAACCTTGCTGTTCCCTTGCACTGGATAAGACTTGTCCTGATTGTGACCAACAACCATCTTTCCCCTTGGTCAGGATTTTTTTTGAAGCCCTTAATGAAAAGACTGCAAAGAAGCAGGATGGAACAATAGTTCAGATATACCAAAAGTGACAAAAATGGACCCTCACAATACAATGCTGCATTTCCACTGCCCAAGTCATTCTATCCGTCATTGTCCCCTTCTGAATAGCCATAATTATGCAAACTCTAATATGAAGGCTGCCTATCTGATCTGGTGCATTTCTCCATTATTCATGATCTTCCATTGTTCCTATACCTGCTTTTAGTGCAGTAATTACAAAGTACGATAACAAAGCTCTGTAAGATTTAATTGAATGGGTTTGTAAAAGGGGCTTGGGCCTTCTTGGAGAAAAGGGGGATGCAGAAAGTCAAAGTGTCCTTTGGTGCGTTCACACATGTTAAATAATGCAGTTTCAAACCACTTCAGCAACCGTTTGCAAGTGGATTTTGCTTTTTCACCCAGTATAATCCAGTTGCAAAGTGCATTGAAAATGGATTGAAAGTGCATGGTTTATGGGAAAGCGCCCCTTATCGGCTGGGATTAAAACCCTGGATATTCTTCTCTCAGCAAGAACTGGATGTCTATTAGTACCCTTTCCACACTGCCATAGTCCCGGATTAAGCATCATCTGGAACACCGAGGTTGACCTGGGAAAACAAAGGGGTGGAAGCGAGAGACACAAATCTGGTATAACAAGTCTTCCCATAGCTCCAATAGCTGGATGTGTATATCCACAAATTTGGCCATATTGAGACTTAGATATATTGATAATTTATCAGCAACTTTCTACTCTTTAGGCTCGCTAGTCTTTCTGAAGCCATGTTATTTTATCTATAATGTGTTGTTCTCCCCAACGGAGAACCAAAGGGGCTTACAACGTCATTCTCCCTTCCTCCATTTTATCCTCACAACTAGCCTAGGAGGTAGGTTGGGCTGAGAGACAGTAACAGGTCCCAGATTACCCAGTGAGTTTCCATGTCAGAGTGAGGATTCAAACCTGGGTTTTCCAGATCTTAGGTCAGCCCTCTAACCACTACACCATACTGCCTTTCTTTGTTGTTTTATGTGGCATTTCCTGGTTTATGAAGACCGCAAGATGCTCAATGTGACAATGCTCAACATGTGGCCAGAAGTTAGATATTCGGGGGGGGGGATTGTTGTGTTGTTTTCATATGTGCATGTGTGTGCGCGTGAGAGTGTGTGCACACCTGGAAGTCATGGTGACCTCTGGTGACTGACCCCCCTGGAAGATATTCAGAGAGGTGGCTGAATAAAGCCTGCCCCCCACCTCCTGACTGCTGGTATGCCAAGGAGGTCTCCCATCCATGTACTTGCCAGAGCTGACCCTGCTTAGCTTCCAAGATCTGACGAGACCAGGCTTGCCTGGGCTATCCAGGTCAGGGCATGCAGTTAGATATCTTTGAAAGCTTCTTTGGCAATGAGGTAATGGGTAGAAGGCCAAGGACCTGGGCTCCCACCTGTTAAAAGACAAATCCTTTTGAGAATACAGATGCTGTTCTCCACATACATTTCCCTGGGTCAGCAACTAGTTACTGCATTTCACAAGCATACCATTTCTGACAGGTTCTCCCTGCGTGGGATGAAACTGCTGTTGATTTTTGTCCCAGCCACATGAATGAAATTCAATAGAAGTATTAGCGTGAAAACTGACTCTGGTTTGGGGGGCACATAAAATGGAAGAAGAAGAAGAGATCGGATTCATATCCCGCCCTTCACTCACTTAAGAGTCTCAAAGCGGCTTACAAACTCCTTTCCCTTCCCCTCCCCACAACAGACACCCTGTGAGGTAAGTGCGGCTGAGAGAGCTTTTTCCCAAGCTGTCCTTGAGAGAACAGCTGGCACAGAGCTATGGCTTGCCCAAGGTCATCCAGCCAGGTGCAAGTGGAGGAGTAGGGAATCCAACCTGGTTCTCCCAGATTAGAGTCCGCACACTTAACCACTACACCAAACTGGCTCTCTGAATATAGATAGCATTAAAGAAACTAACAAACTGGGAACTTACCAGTGGGTGGAGCAGGGAAGGCATAATGAAAAGGCTCGCAGAGATAATATATGAAAACAAAAAGAAAATACAAGGAGCACATCTGTACATCTCTAAAGACTGCTCATTCAGGAGGGTGACTTTCTCCCAAAGCCATACCTCTGACATAGCCATCATGTAGCCTTTACTTTAGAATGCCCAGAGAACTTCCCGTCCGGTCTCTCTCCGCGATCCTGAGAGCAGCCCAATAAGGGAGACATTTATTATCATTTCCACATTACTAATCAAGGCCTGAGGCTAAGAAATAGCGCCCTGTCTATACAAGAAGAGAAACTGTGAAACACCAAACAAAATTTGAGTCCAGTGGCACCTTTAAGACCAACGAAGTTTAATTCTGGGTATGAGATTTTGTGTGCATTAGATATCTTTGTTCTATTGCATCAGATACTTTGTTCTGTTGCTTCAGACCAACACGGCTACCCACGTGAATCTATTTTGAACCTCAGTCACAAGTACAGTCTGCTAGGCTGCTTTCAGGCAACATATGCACAGGGCTTTTCTTTTCTTTTTTTGTAATGGTACTGACTGGTACTGGTACTTTTGGAGGGGGTCTCCTAAGTCCTGAGGAGGTATTTATTCATTTTATTTATTCAAACTTCCTCCAACCAACCCAAACTTCAGCCGCAGTTCAACCTTAGACCAGTCCACATTCCACTTTCTGTACTTGGGCATTTGAAACCTACGAGTAGAATTGCTCGGTCAGGCTTTGATCCAGTGTTCCCTCTAAGCTGAGTTAGTGTGAGCTAGCTCACAGTTTTTTAGCCTCCAGCTCACACATTAGCTGAGGAAAGATGGGTCCAGAGCAAACAAATTTAGGCAGCAGTCAAAGCGCTCACTCACAGCTCTAATGCCAGTAGCTCACAACGTAGAATTTTTGCTCACAAGACTCCACAGATTAGAGGAGGTATTGTTTAGATCCATCTAGCCAAGTATTCTGTTTCTAACTGTGCACAGCCAGGTACCCTGGAGATTGACAAGCAAGGCATAGCAGTGAATGGGCTTGTCTACAATATATAGAAATGTATGTTCTTTCTTTTTGGGGGGGGGGCATGGGTGACAGTAACTTACATTTCTGACCAGTACTGCTTCTCTCATTCGGCTCAAAGCAGAAGATGGGAGGTACCACTGAGGCCAATTTCTTACCGGTACTCCATACTGGCCTACTTTCACCCCCTGCACTAGGGTTACCAACGTCCAGGTGGGCCCTGAAGATTTCCCAGAATTACAGCTGAGCTTCAGACTACAGAGATCAGATCCCACAGAGGAAATCTGAGCTCTGGAGAGTGGGCTCTAATGGCATCGCACATCCCCGCTTAGGTCCCTCCTCTTCTCAAACTCTACCTTCACCATGTCCTGCCCACAAATCTCCAGGAATTTCCCCAAGCTGAAGATGGCAACCCCATCCTGCCCTCCTCCTAAGACCTCCACTGTGGGAAGGGAAATGTTCAATACTGAAGAAAATTGAAGGGCCTGTACAGGACACAGTCTACCTTCTGATTCATTCCCCCTCGGTTTATACAGTCCAACATGCTGTGTACATAAGCCCAGGGAAACGAAGCCTGACGATAAAAATACTGACACAATGGGAGCAAGAGAGCAATACGGTGAGCCCAAACAGCCAAACAGGTCTCTCGGGAAAGCTGTTTAGATCACTTCTCCCTCATCTATTTTTGTCCCCTGTGACATTTAATCAATCAAGCTAAGTTGGGAGCGAGCTCAAGAAAGAAAACCCTTACAGAGACGCCTTCCATCTACTTTCCCTGCCACAGCCAACAAAAACAAATCTGACGGAGGGTGGGGAGAGCCATCACCCAGGAAGGCGGAAGATGACAAATGAAATAGTCCAAGAGGGGGAAATGAGCAGCTCCTCTGTACCCCCCCCCCAAAAAAGTGATGCCTTTATTTTTTAAAAAAACAAACACAAAGTTGAGAAGTCTAATCACAGCCCACTCAGCTGTGAGGTCTATCCATTATCAAGAGACTGCTAAAGCAGAGGCTGGTAGCCAGGCCGGGAGCCTGACTTAATAAATCAAAGCTGACAGGCGCTCCCAAACTGATATAAAATAGGTTCTTTAATGTCTGTGACCTGCATAAGTTTTATTCATTTTACTTTCTAAAATAATAGATGAATAGCAATCAAAAACAATCTATCCCCTTCTGGCAGGAACGTCGTGTCTTCATTTCTCAAGCGGGCAGCAAGAGCAGGGAAAAAGAAGGGCCGCTCCCGAGTTGTGGGATAACACGGTGACAAAGGACGTGTACGGGCTAGGCCTTAGCCAAATGGATATCATATACACACCCACCCACCCCAAATGTACTTGCTCAAAGAGTAAAACTTCCCAAGAAAACCTGTTATTCATTAAAAAAAAAAGATCTTTTGGCTGAGGCTGAATTTACTTGGGAGTATTGTGTGCCGTTCTGGAGGCCTCAATTCAAAAAGGGTGTGGACAGAATGGCGTGGGTGCAGAGGAGAGTGACGAGGATGATCGGGGGCCTGGAGACCAAGGAGCCCTATGAGGGAAGGCTGAGGGACTTGGGAATGCTTACTCTGGAGAAGGGGAGGTTGAGGGGGGACATGATGGCTCTCTTGAAGTATCTGAAGGGCTGTCACTTAGAGGAGGGCAGGGAGCTGTTCCTCTTGGCAGCTAGGGTTGCCAAGTCCAGGTTGGAAAATACCTGGGGACTTTGGGGGTGGAGCCAGGAGAAGGCGGGGTTTGAGGAGGGGAGGGGCCTCAGCATGGTACAATGCCATAGAGTCCGCCCTTCAAAGCAGCCATTTTCTCCAGGGGAGCTGATCTCTGTCAGCTGGAGACCAGTTGTAAAAGCGGGAGATCCCCAGGCCCCACCTGGAGGCTGGCAGCCCTATTGGCAGCAGAGGATAGGACTCACCAAAATGGGTTTGAATTAAGGGTGAGAAGGTACCGGCTGGATATTAGGGAAAACTTTTTGACAGTCTGAGTTGTGCAACAGTGGAATCAGCTGCCTAGGGAGGTGGTGAGCTCCCCCTCACTGGCAGTCTTTAAGCAGCGGCTGGACAAACACTTGTCAGAGGTCCTCTAGGCCAGGCCCATCACCAGGATTTTTTAAATTTTGGGGGGTTTAAATTTCTTAGGGGGCACCGACTAATCAAATTAATCCTGGGGGGGAGTCTGTGACACCCTGGGCTGGATGGGGAGTCACGGGGCCTTGCCAGCAAGTCGGGGGGGCCTAGCCTTGAGATACCCTGCTGAAGCTATGGGCCTGCTCTAGGCTGGTCCTCCACTGAGCAGGGGGTTGGACTAGATGGCCTGTATGACCCCTTCCGACTCTGTGAATCTATGTAAATATATTTACATTATTTATATTTATTTATGCTATTTATAGTCTGCCTTTCTGAATTGGACTCAAGACAGATGTTAGTTACATTTACATTCCCCTCAATGCCCCCACAGCGTGGAGCTCAACACAACAGGCACAGTGGTTGCATTTTATTGATTTTATTGTGACTCCACCCTTTGTGATACTTGACTGCAGCTCTTGGGAAGCGTTGCAGTAATTTTATTGCATTTATTGTGATTACTTCATTGTTAGCATATTTATTGCAATGTTGATAATGTTTTCGACCATGTGATTCACAAATGTTGTTACCCGCTCGGAGCCAGTTTCAGGGAGAGCGGGTTATAAATCTAATTGAATAAATAATTAAAAGCTCAAACGATGGGGTTCCCAGAGGCACTGACCACAGTAGACCCAGACCTGGTTACTGTACTGATCAGAGCTACTGAGCACCCAACGTTGGAATGCAGAAAAAGAGGGCCACAGAATCAAAGAAGAGAAGGGGGAAAAAAATGATGGTGCAGTGGGAAAAGAAATTTTATTTCGCTCCAGGATCCCTATGTGTTTCAAATGTCAGGGGATCTACAACAACATACGCAAAAACAGATTATTGTAACTGCCAGTTCTCAAGGGAAACGTCAGAGGGCAGACCATATGGGCATCACATCCCTGCTGAGCCCTTTCCCTTCCCCAGAAACTGCCACCAAAGCTCCAGGCAAGCTAGAGTTGGCAACCCTACACTAAAGCTGCCAGTGTTGTCCACTTACAACTGGCAGCTCTCCAAAACTTTAAGCAGAACAAAAAGTCTTTCCCACGCTTGCTTCCTGAGACCGTTTAACTGGAGATGCCAGGGAATGCATTTGGGACTTTCACCCTGCAAAGCATAGATTCTACTACCGAGTCATGCTCCTTCCAGAACAGGCGTGTAAAATATTTGGCAACTGGCAAGATGCATTGCAGCTTTGAACCCTCAGGAGGAGGAAGGAGAAATATTACTGGCAAGTCAAATATTACTGGTTAACAGCTGTAAGTAAAACTCCTTGCTGCAGGGGGGCATATCTGTGTGTCCCTCCACCACTGTGTGCTTCCTTCAGTGCAAAGTCCTATGGTACCCACGAACACATTTGCAGTTGCCTTATACTTAATCAGCGTATTGGTCTATCAAGGTCAATGCTGTCTATTGTGGCTGGCAGCTGCTCTCCAGTATCTCCAGCAGAGATCTTGCACATCACTGACTACTTTATCCTTTTAGGATACTTTGTAAACCCTCACTTTTGTCCACCTTCTTGCCTATGGGCAAAGTGAAGGGAGCTCCCATATGGATGATGAAGCTATTTGTAGATTATCCCTGGGTCTTCCCTATGGATAAGGGCTTAGTTCAGAACAGAAGGCCATTTTTTTTCATTTGTGATTTCCCATGGGATGCTCCAAAGGTACCCAGAATACTGCTTCCTTTGACGAGCTTAATGTGAATTTTTACAGGCCAAAACTATTACACCACACTATCCCCAAAGATTCATCACAAATGAAAATGCTCTCCCTAGGCTGGGGCTAATATTCCTCAGGGAGAATTGTGAGGACTGTGAAGTTGGCAAGAAGAGCTTGCAGTTTTAGTGTACCCGCAGTGATATTCTTCCTTCCTTCTTTTTTTAAAGAGAGTCTTATCTTCTATCAGTTTCAATCAAATTATGTGCAGTACGGGGGGGGGGGGGGGGGGGAGAGAAGGCTTAAATTGTTTCCTGTGTTTCTTTCCACACCCCACCGTTCAGCTTTCAGAAGGAATCAGGTTTGATCTTTTCAAATGTAAATGAAGCAATTTGCCAAAAAAAATGTATTTTGGCATTTCGGCAATGTGGCTTTCAAACAAACCTGGATTTTTATTGATTTTGTGAGCCGACATCTAACTGAGTTATCTCTGGTTTGTAATTTACAGCACTAATGAGATTCCCCCCCCCCCCACATACACACCATTTATAATGACTAGTAAAAACTACTGAACTCATAGGATTTGGCTCTGTGGACCCTCCCACCTTCCCACTTCTAGCTGGCAAAAAAGACAGCACAGGGAAGCGTTTTGAAAGGCCTGAGAACAGAGGTTTACAAACTTTCTCTGTTTATTGAACACTTGCCATATTACCTCATCTGTTAGGAGCCCTCTCCAAATGGTGGAGGATTCTGAGACACATTCTTAAGACGCATGCTAGCCCCGCTGAATCTCACCTGCTGTCCTTCTTGTATTCAAAGTCGAACCTAAAACACATCCACATACTCTCCAGCAGCTCCAGATGTAGGGTTGCTAACCTCCAGGTGGGGGCTGGAGATCTCTCACTATTACAACTGATCTCCAGGCGACAGAGATCAGTTCACCTGGAGAAAATGGCTGCTTTGGAAGGTGGACTCTGTGGCAATATACCTCACTGAAGTTCCTCCCCTCCCTCAAACCCCACCCTCCTCAGGCTCCACTCCCCAAATCTCCAGGGGTTTCCCAATTTGGAGCTGTCAAACCAATCCAGACTGCTGTAAGTACCTGGGCAGGGCAGCCTTTCGTGCAAGTCCCTGATCTTCTTATTGAAGAAGCCCCTCACATTTGGAAAAAAAAAATTGAATGCTGCTACTAGGCCTAGCAGAGTGCCCTTGGTCTCATTGGTCAAGCAGGATCCCATAATTTTGTAATCCAAGTTCCCCCCAGGGCTGCCAGTCATCTGCCAGCAACCCTGCAAGCTCTTGAGGCAGGGCATGATGCTGCAAGTGACATCACTTCTAGGTATTTAACCAGACGTAGGGTTGGCAACCCCCAGGTGGAGGCGGGGTCCTCCGCTGACAGGCCCCACTTCCCCACCACTGATCAGCTGGCTGGGTGGGGGGACATACCCCCCAAAAGATGGAAATCCATCTGGCATGCAGCAATGTGTCTACATCACTGCCCATATGATCTGAAAGTGACATCATCACATCCAGGACATCGGGGCGATGCTGTGGTATGTGGGGCAAAAACTCTATTGTAGAAGCCAAATTTACCATAGAGTTTTTGCCCAAATACCAGTATCACCCTGATGTCCCAGATGTGATGATGTCACTTCTGGGTCATGTGGACAGTGACATAGACATGTTGCTGGGCATCAGATAGGCCTCCTTGCTGGTCCTGGTAACACCCCCACTCTCTCGCCAGTTGCAAGGAGGGACCTGGCAACCCTAACCGGAAGTGATGTCGTAGCATTGCAGAAACACTGTTTTTCACCTCAGTTTGCTTCCACTGCTTCACCAGGCAGCAGCTGGAACATGGAGACCATGGCCAGGAAGTCTCCTGTTATAGCGGGTGGTCTCTTGCTATATCAGGAGATCTGGCTGCACTAGCCTCCTCTCTCTCCCCACCACCAGCCCCCTTCATTATGCACAGCACTGTTTGAGACCTACTGGCCTAAGGCATCAGACATGCAGAGCTTAAACACCGATTTCTAGGAAGCTTCTGAATTAGGCAAGTACAGAAGGCTAGAGTGACCAGCTCAGATCTGTAGATCTACTGTACATAACACGAGGGACACATTTCCACCTCAACATAAAACTGAAGGAAGTTTTAAGACACTGCACTTGCCTTGTGTAACAGTAGGCCCAGACAGCAAGAGCTGCCCTGATAACTGGTGAAATCCATTATGAAGAGGTTTGCGCTCGGGCAAACTGAAAACACTGACCTAGCTTTGTGTTATTTTCTGTTACGTGTCAGCAGCTCTCATTTGGGGCTGTTTCTGGGCACATCTTTGTATTGTTCTGACAGTGGTGCATACCCCCAGCCTTCTTCCTGGCATCGCTTCTCTTTTTTTCCCCTTCTGTTCCATCACTGCCCCAACTGCCACTTCAGCTGACTGGCTGCAGCAATCTAACATGACCCCGTTGGTGTCACAATGCTGCAGCTGAAGACAAGACGATATGGACATCAATACACAAATCACATGGGATTCCAGAGCCTGTCACATTAAATGGCAGTGAGTCAAAGGAGGGCTGGGGACCATGGCCCAATCTGCATTCGCTATGTAAAGCTGTTCCGTGCTGCTGTGGCACGGCTTTCCATTTGGCTCAGTATAAATCTCTCCTCTGTCTGCATCAGGATGCAAGTTGTTTAGGGAGAGCGCACGAAAGAGGGACTGTCCCAGGAAATAACCAATGGTTCAGAGGTGGGCATGCTTCCAACCCCTCCCCCCAATATGATCGCAGAAAAATGTTCCCTGGCTGCTTTTAAATGCAGATGACTGGATTTTCAGCTAACTTGTTTCCTTTGTGACAATTTGCATATCTCCTTAGAAAAAGATGGGTGGGTGGGGGAGAATTCGGCTCCAGTTGTCTGCTTTCTGCTCACAGCGGCTCGAGTGTGGGGAGGAGCAATTGTAGCACCTTAAAACCAGATCCAGATAAGGTGATGAAACACTGCAGTGACCTCAGAGTCACCACTAAATGGCACTAAAATGATGCAGACGGCCGATGCTGGGATGCAACAATAGGAGAGTGGATGCGGCATGAAATGCAGACAGAAACTCGTGAGACGATGGGAGATCGTTGGCACAACGGCGTGAAATACCAATGCAGATTGGACCCATAAGCACAGAAGAGGAAGGGGATAAAACAGTTTAAAGCGGGTGCCACCAAAAGAGTGTCAAACAGCACCATCAAAAGAATGCAACTTGTTTGGGAAGGTCAGTATTGATTTTTGGTGATTACTTTGCCATGGCTGAATGCGCTCATTTTGAAGTGATGGCTTTAATTAGCAAATCCTTGGCATTGCCTTGGTATTAATATTTTCACTGGGTGACAGTAAATAAGTTACTAGAATCAACCCACTTCATCTGGTGATAATATCAGCTTACCTGATATAGCTACTGTACAGATTACTGAACAGGAGCAGAAAAAATGCTATATTATTATAAAGGTATGAAGTGCAGCTCAGGCTACAATTACAGCAAACAAATGATGGCTCACCCTATGAAACGCTTTAAAGTACCAGTCCATTAGCATGTTGATAGACCTATCCAGCTGCCAGATATTGGCAAAAGCAAAATGGATATCAACAGGATATTTAATGAACAATTTCCCCCATCTTGCTGGAAATAAAACCCAACTTCTTTTATGCTGTTGACAATTCCAATTTACCAGTCCTCATGTATTAACATTAATAGGAACATATAGTTTTCCTGTTTCAGCAGGAGCGCCTGGGCGAGGGTTAATTCCCAGTTTGCTGCCGTCGGCACATCATAGTCTCTTCCTTCACCCCTCTAAATTACCAATTTGCATGAAATCATTGATACAAAAGAGCAGTGGCAGCAATTGCAAAATCACTGGACTGCACTGGATGCTCACACGCACTCTTGTGCGTGGAAGAAAATACTGCATCAAAAGAGCTGTGATATTAGCATACACGTGTTCATGTCAAGATTGTTTTTTCGGGGAGGGGGTGTTTTAGCAATGCAAGGGCCACGGTGGCTTAGTGGTTAAGACACTGAGCTGCAGACCAGAAGATTGGTAGTTCAGCAGTTCGAGACCCGACTGCTGTGTGATGGAGTGAGCTCCCGTCTCTGGCCCCAGCTCCTGCCAGCCTAGCAGTTCAAAAACAAGAAATTGCAAGTAGATAAATAGGTACCACTTCGGTGGGAAGGTAACAGCATTCTGTGCACCTCAGCATCTAGTCATGCCGGCCACATGGCCACGGAAACGTTTTTGGACAGCACTGGCTCTTCGGCTTGGAAACAGAGATGAGCACCGCCCCCTAGAGTCGGATTCGACTGGCTTTCGAGCAAGGGAAAGCTTGACCTTTACCTTAGCAATGCATGTGTTGGCATCAGTACTATAAACAAAGGGAACAGTCACAAACAATTTGTAGAGTATGAAAAGGTTTGGCCAGTGGTGCATGCACAAAATGCCGGAAATGAGAAGATAGAGGATCCCTAAACTATCGGTTCTGCTTTGGAAACAGGACCAGATAATTTGGAAGCCCAAAATCCAGGATGAAACTGGAGTGCAGAAAATTTAAGAAGCATTCCTATTTTTTCTTCTTTTTTTTACTCTTGCACATGGTAGAAAAGATCTGCTGTAAATCCAGGGCTATTTTTGGGGCAGGAATGCACAGGAACGGAGTTTTGGCTGGCTCCTGAGTTGGCCACACCCACTGTCATGACACCTACAACCATGTAGCTGCACAGCTACAGAGCATGCTGCCCTCCCCACATTACACAGGAGGGAAAGGTGGCATGTTAAAATGCTTCTTTCCCTCTGGGGAGGATTTCCTTGTCAATTTCACTCCCAGCCAGTCAGCTGAGAGTGAAATTGACAAGGAAAAACTTCTCTAGCTGACATGTGGCAGCTGGAAAAGGGCAGACAGGGAACCCAGGCATGCTGAAAATGCCTTTCTTTCCCTCCCCGATCTGGGAAATGAGCTTCACGAATATGAGCTAATATGCTAATGAACTGTATTGTCAGGGGTGTGGCCTAATAGGGTAATAAGTTTCTGCTGGTGAATGTGGCCTATTATGCTAATGACTTCCTGCTGGGCTTTTTCTACAAAAAAAGCCCTGTGTAAATCAATATCTGATGTTGTGCTCCATCACATTCCTCCATCACCAAGGGATAATAAATGGATGGCTCACAAGACAAACATTTGCAAAGTGTTAGTTTCCATGCTGACTGGGGATGGAATTAATACCCTCAATTTCCTGTGCCTCCACTGAACAGCAGACAGTTCAAACAGGGAATAAGGGATTTGTGTAAATTTGAATAGTTTGGTGGCTTTATTTTATCATGTAAAGGATCTCAGGAAGGGAAAGTAGCCACTCCTGCCAGCCCTCCTCTCCCAATTTCAGGCTCCCATGGCCTGCTTTTTAATATTTCTTTTAAAAGAAAATTGGGCTGGATTCAAACTACCAACATCAGAGTGAAGCTGACAGAGTGGGATTTCCCTGCCTTCCCATTCCTGTTTGAGACCTCTGAAATTTGGTCCCTGACAAATATTGTGGATGGCAAAATTTTCAGTGGGAAATGGAAGGCTTTCCCACATTCTTATTTCCTTCACTTGTGTGTTCCTGTTGCTTTGGGGGGGTTTTGTTCTGTTTTTTTTTTCTGTTCGGGACATGTTTTGCTCCCTCTAGTGGTCGATTCAATATTACACTGCTTTATGCCTGGTATAGAAACCCGCAGTTTAAATCTGCAGGGAGATATGTTGGGACATAAAGTGATGTGATATCAAATTGACCACCAGAGGGCACAAAACACATGCAGAATGGACCCCCCCCCCCCCCCCCCCGGCAACAGGAACACTTGTCAGGAAAATGAGAATGTGGAAAAGCCCTAACAGAGATTGATCTCTTTTCCTCTACGAATAGTGGAACCCTTTTGCGGTGAAGGAGTACCTTTGGATCCAGTCCATAGTAGGAAATGCAGAACTATTCATTGCATGAAACTTGGCCCTGAATTCTGCATCTTTTTGAAAAAAGAAAAAGACTACCCAAGTTCTCAATTTCTTTTGAACATTTTTTTTTCTTGTGCCTTCATGGATACAGAGTGGGGATGGGAGAGAAGGCTATATCCACATTTTCCCCCAGTAGAAATAATGTTCATATACCGTGGCTTAGTTTAAACCTATGAAGTTGTTTTTTTCCCCCTCCCTTGAGGAAATCTTTACCTTATATGTATGTGTCTGAATTTTGTCTGAAGTGAACTTTGAGATGCCCCCTGCTTGAGCAAACCATCTGAAGAGTTCCAGTGAAGGTAGCAACCATTCTTTGGGGAAATTTCCTGCCCACTTCTGTTCTATTTCCCATTTGCGGGTTGTTCTTCAGAAACAACTGGCCTTGCTCACATCCCAGCTTTCTTGCCTCAAGAGCATAGCTGGAATTTCCTCAAGTCTCAGAGGTGCAGCTGCTGTTAAGGTTGTGCTTCAAGGATTTACGAGAAAACCTGGCTCTAACAAATTATTGTGTGCCGATATAACAGATTTCTCTATTGTCTTCCTACAAAAGGTGTATTCAAGGAGGTTTGCCAAGAGAACATAAAAGAATAGAAGCAAATGCAAACGGAAGGAAAAATACATCAACAAAACATTAAACAACAAATTAAAAAAAATAATATTCAGAGAAGTTAACAAACAGGGAAAGGGCATATCTGAAAACAAATACATACTGAAAACATGGGAACTGTACCACTAGTCGATTGGCTGGTGCTAAGAGGTAATAAAGAAAGTGCCTGGGGATTTATACAGTCAGGGTGACACTACAGGCAAGGTCCCATCTCTGGTCACTGTTGAGGGTGCCCATGGACCTCAGATGACCCCTTCATCTGACAGGCAGTTTCCTGCCCACTTCTGTTCTATTTCCCATTTGCGGGTTGTTCTTCAGAAACAACTGGCCTTGCTCACATCCCAGCTTTCTTGCCTCAAGAGCATAGTTGGAATTTCCTCAAGTCTCAGAGGTGCAGCTGCTGTTAAGGTTGTGCTTCAAGGATTTACGAGAAAACCTGGCTCTAACAAATTATTGTTTGCCGATATAACAGATTTCTCTATTGTCTTCCTACAAAAGGTGTATTCAAGGCGGTTTGCCAAGAGAACATAAAAGAATAGAAGCAAATGCAAACGGAAGGAAAAATACATCAACAAAACATTAAACAGCAAATAAAAAAAAATAATATTCAGAGAAGTTAACAAACAGGGAAAGGGCATATCTGAAAACAAATACATACTGAAAACATGGGAACTGTACCACTAGTCCATTGGCTGGTGCTAAGAGGTAATAAAGAAAGTGCCTGGGGATTTATACAGTCAGGGTGACACTACAGGCAAGGTCCCATCTCTGGTCACTGTTGAGGGTGCCCATGGACCTCAGATGACCCCTTCATCTGACAGGCAGTTTCCTATGAAAGGTCTCACAAACAGAGGTAGTTTGTCATTGCCTGCCTCTTAATAGCAGCCTTGGACTTCCTTGGTGGTCTCCTATCCAAATACTAGCCAGTTTGAGAGCTAGTTTGGTGTAGTGGTTAGGTGCGCGGACTCTAATCTGGGAGAACCGGGTTTGATTCCCCACTCCTCCACTTGCACCTGGCTGGATGACCTTGGGCAAGCCATAGCTCTGTACCAGCTGGTCCCTCAAGGACAGCTTGGGAAAGAGCTCTCTCAGCCCCACCTACCTCACAGGGTGTCTGTTGTGGGGAGGGGAAGGGAAAGGAGTTTGTAGGCCGCTCTGAGACTCTTAAGTGAGTGAAGGGCGGGATATAAATCCAATCTCTTCTTCTCTTCTTCTACTAACCAAGGCTGACCCTGCTTAGCTTCTGAGATCTGACGAGACCGGGCTAGCCTAGGATGTGGGTTGCCTGCTCTGACTTGTGAAATTCCAGGAGATTTGGGGGTTGCCAACTCTAGGGAGGGTGGGATTTGGAGAGGGAAGGGACCTCAGCAAGGTATAATGTCATAGAGCCCATCCTCCTAAGCAGCCATCCCCCCCCCCCCCCCCGAGGAACTGACCTCTGTAGTTTAGAGATTTGTAGTTTGATCATGTCATCTAGAGGCCACTTGTAATTCCTGGAGATCTCCAGGTGCCACCTGCGGGTTGTCAACCCTACTTGGGGCATCCAGGTCAAGGTATTTTCTCCCTAAAAAAAATCCGATTTATGAGAGTCTCAGAGGTTTGGCCACTGTGTTACACGACACATCCCCGTCAGTGATGTGTTCTTAGATTATTGTCAGCATTTGGTCAGCTCCGTTTTGAAATCTGCAGCATTCCGAAGAACCTCTTTTCATGAAATCTGTTCAGTCAGAGATTGATAGTTAAATGGTGCCTTTAGCAATTCCGTGCCACCGCCCACTGCTTCATATCTACTGACACCTCTGCCTTTTTCCAAGCTTCCCTTCAGGGGTTCCCTGTGCACAGATAAAGTTGCAGCGACCTGTTCATTGGGGGAGCCAGGAGCACAGCCCGGCATGAGGTGTTACAAGCATGGAAACAACAGTACGAGTTTGGGGCCCTTAAGGCCGATGGAGGGAAAGCGAGGACTTAAACTGTCAAGATCTTTTCTAGGCCCTCTTTAATTGGAAGGATTTTCCTTTGGGAGACGGAACCACTGGTAATGCATGGAATGCCTCTCTGACCCAAATATGTCAGCCCGGGCCAGGGAGACAAGAGGAGTGAATTAAGGGGCACCCCTGGGAAATATTGGGGGGCAGAGAAGGAAATTGGGGGGGGGGAAACCCCAGTCCCTGAGCGTTTGTTTTGCCTATTATCAGTACCACTAAACAGGCTAGACAGGCAGAGTTTAGTGTGCTGTTTTGCACAGATTCCTCATGTACTGAGAAGGGATTTTCCCTCTCCCAGTCTCATAAATGATTTACAGCCTTCTGCTGTAATAGCTCGTCTCCTTAACATATAGGGCATTGTGGCAGGTGTACGGTGTTTGTTTGTTTTTTTGAAAACAGCAGGGAAACTGAGCCCAAATCTGCCAGAGACAAGCAGCTGTCCACCAAGGGGTGGGGGGTGGGGAATCCCCAGCCTAACTTTTTGTTTACTTTTTGCTTTTGCAGTCCAGTTGCCCAGAAAAGCAAGAGGCGTAGCTAGGGTTGACAGGTTGACCAAACACCAGTTTGGTGTAGTGGTTAGGAGTGCGGACTCTCATCTGGGAGAACCGGGTTTGATTCCCCCACTCCTCCACATGCAGCTGCTGGTGTGACCTTGGGTCAGTTCTTTCAGAGCGGTTCTCTCAAGGGCAATTCTCGAGAGAGCTCTCTCAGCCCCACCTGCCTCACAGGGGGAGGGGAAGGGAAAGGAGATTGTAGGCCACTCTGGGACTCCTTTGGGTAGTGAAGGGCAGGGTATAAATCCAATCTCTTCTCTTCTTCTTCTCACCACCAGCAGGGGATGGGGGGTAGGGTTTCCAGATCCAGGCTGGGAAACTCCTGGAGATCTGGACATGGAGTCCGAGGGGAACAGGGACCTCAGTGGGGTGCAATGCCATAGAGTCCACCCTCCAAAGCATCTGTTTCCTCGAGGGGAACTGATCTCTGTAGTCTGGAGATGAACTGTAATTCCAGGGGATCACCAGGTCCCACCTGGAGGCTGGCATCCCTAGGTTTAGCCATTCTCCTCCCTCCCGTCTCAGTTCTTTCCCAAACGTAGGTAAATGAGTAAAGGATCTGTCCCTTGCTCCTGCTCAAGGTGGCTCACGTAGCAAATCAAATAAATACAGTCCAATGAGAGAACAATCTCCATAAAGCCAAACACAAACATGGCTACCTACCATCGTATCAAAAGCTCCAATAAAAATAATAACATAGCCGATTGCAGCAATGTGCACGATGAAGCATCTTACCACTCCAGCTATAACTTAAACACTTTTTTAACAAAGGAAGGTTTTACAGCCTCTCCCAAAACAGGAAGGTTACTTTACTTGTTATGGTAGGGAATTCAGTACTTTTTGCAGCATGCCTGCTCTCTGCCCTGGGATCCATCCCAGACTACTAGGACCTGCCTCAGACCGACCTGCACACAACCAGGCTCGGCCCCTAAATCCAGAGAGGCATTTTCAGGCATAGCATTCATCTCCAGAATTGGAAACTTGCTGGATGGCTCCATTAGGGCTGCTAGACAATGGCTGGCATCTGGTGGGAGACTGGGGTACTGGGGACATGTGGGGGGGAGGGGGGGTACCATCACAAAAGCATGATGTCATTTCCATGTCAAACTCAGAAGGGACATCAATGCCACTCTAGGATTCGGGAGAATGACATCATGCCATCGAGCAGTGGTGATCTTTTGGGCATCTCCTCCTCACTGGCCTACCAAGTAATGATGGAGGCTGGGGGGTGGGGGGTTGCCAGCAAGAGGCAACCCTAAGCCCCATGGATACAGAAAGAATCATAGAATCACAGAGCTGGAAGGGGTCATGCAGGCAATCTTCTAGTCCAACCCTCTGTTCAATGCAGGGTCAGCCTAGAGCATCCCTGACAAGTGTTTGTCCCACTGTTGCTTAAAGACTGCCAGGGAGGGGGAGCTCACGACCTCCCTAGGCAGCTGATTCCACTGCTGCACAAATCTGACTGTAAAAAAAGTTTTTCCTAATACCCTGCTGGTAACTTCCTGCCCTTAATATAAGCCCATTCTTGTAAGTCCTATCCTCTGCGGCCCACAGGAACAGCTCCCTGCCCTCCTCTAACTAACAGCCCTTCAGATAACTTCAAGAGAGCAGTCATGTCCCCCCTCAACCTCCTCTTCTCCAGACTAAAAATTCCCAAGTCCCTCTGCCTTTCCTCACAGGGCTTGGTCTCCAGGCTCCCAATCGTCCTGGTCACTTTCCTCTGCACCCGCTCCATTCCGTCCACATCCTTTTTGAAGTGAGGCCTCCAGAACTGCACACAGTACTCCAGGTGTGGCCTGACCAGTGCAGTGTAGAGCAGAACTATCACATCTTGCAGTTTGGACGTTATGCCTCTGTCGATACACCCCAAGACTGCATTAATCTTTTCTTGTCACCACATCACACTGGCTGCTCATATTTAACTTATGGTCCACGCTTACCCCCAAGATCTTGTTCACACACACTGCTACTCAGAAGTGCATCCACCATCCAGTATCTGGGTTCCTTATTTTTGTCACCCAGATGTAGAATTCAGCACTTATCCTTGTTAAAGTGCATCTTGTTCACTTCCGCCCACCTTTCCAGCGTGTTCAGACCTCACTGAATTCTGTCTCTGTTTTCTCAATCATTTGCACACTTGAGCTAGCTTCAAGTGTGATATGTGGAAAGTTTACTTCAAAGAAGCACTTTCCCGCAGGTATAATTACGAGCCCCAAGGTGGAGGCTCAAGGCCTTCCAGAATTACAACTGATATCCAGACTACAGAAATCCCTGGAGGAAATGGTGGTTTCAGAGGGCAGACTCTATGGCATCTCCCGTGAGTTCCCTCTCCTCCCCAAACGCCATCCCAAATCACCATCAGTTTTTCAAGTCACAACCTTACCTATGGGGTAAATGTTAAACAGTATTAGGATATGATTTTAACAGTAATTGAGAAGATGTATTCTGTGGCCAAATACAAACAAACCTTTAACATTTCTCTAGGGGAATTTAAAAGAAAAATCAAATGTAGGCATGCAGGATTATTATCATCATCATCTGGCCTTGTGTGTAGTACAGCCAGAAGATCCTAAGATTGTTTGGCAGCCAGAAGTTCTAGCTCTTTTAGCATTATGCATTACTAGGTGGTGGGCTAGACTTGTTTTCAAGGCAAGAGACGTTTCAGGGGTGGCTTGCCATTGCCTGCCCCTGCGTCAAGACCCTGGTATTCCTTGCAGGTCACAGAGATCAGTTGTCTTGCAGGAAATGGCAGCTTCAGAGGTGGTCTCTGTGGCTTCACATCCTTACTGAGCACACTTCCCTCCCCAAGTTCCAGGCTCTCCAGGGATTTCCCAAGCTGGAGATACCAGTTTGGTGTAGTGGTTAGGAGCGTGGACTCTAATCTGGGAAGAACCGGGTTTGATTCCCCACTCCTCCACATGCAGCTGGCGGGTGACCTTGGGTCAGTCACAGGTTATTTCAGAGCTGTTCTCTCAGGAGCAATTCTCAGTCAGAGCTCTCTCAGCCCCACCTACCTCACAGGGTGTCTGTTGTGGGGAGGGGAAGGGAAAGGAGACTGTAAGCCACTCTGAGACAACCTTGGGTAGTGAAGGGCGGGGTACACCCTAGCATCTCTACACCCCTCTGGTGCTCTAAGATGAAAATGTGGCACTGTGTGGTCTTGTGAAATGGAATAAATAGCTCCCCCCAGGGCCATCTCTGTGCCCAGTGTCAGCATTGTGGGATGGGAGGGGTGAAACTCCTTCTGCCTGCCACGGCAGTGCTAATCCAGAACAAGCACAGTGCATGTAAGAAATGTGGGCATCACACCCATCAAGCATGACTGTGTAGAACTGTTAGGGTTTCCACCTCTGAGTTAGGAAATACCTGGAGATTTGGGGGGGGGGGTGGAGCCTGGGGAGAGGGGGGGTTGGGGAGGGGAGGGACCTCAGCTGGGTACAATGCCACAGAGCCCACCCTTCAAAACCACCATTTTTCTCCAGGGGAACTGATCTCTGTTGTCTGGAGTTCAGCTGTAATAGCAGGCGATCTCCAGGCCCCACCTGGAGTCACTGTTCAAGATGGGGCCACGGACCCCCACCCTGTGAATTCTGTCTTGCAAAAAACAACCCACATTCACATATTAAATTTTTGGTGCACGCTTTTAAAAAACCCACATTATTTGTGCCCCAGATCTAAAGGTGTTCTATGAATGAGCAATAATCATCAAGCATAAGCTGAGCCGCGCAGCCCGCGTTTCAATCACTGCCAGTCGAGAGATGAAGATGCCGCTTCAAGAGCCTCGCTGCTGGGGCCTCTCTGTTCATAAGAAGGCAGGAGTGGAGCCCACTTTGATCCAGGAGGGAAAAAAACAACAACAACTACTACTTTTCCTGAGTGAGAGCAGGCGAGGAGGGCTCGCACAAAAGAGAGTTCTGTCTCACTGCCCCTCCACAGTTCTCCATGCTCCGGACTCTTCTGGACAAACAAAGGGATGCATGAGCCAGAGCTGGCACGCTTACAGCTGAACTGACAGATGTTTTCCTCACCTTGCTACCAATTTAGTTAACAGCCTCCCATCTACTGGAACTGATCGGCCAGGAAGGGGACAGGGATGTAATGAACATATGAACTGCTGCATAGCCTGACAGCAGTGTTCCCTCTAAGCTGAGTTAGTGTGAGCTAGCTCACAGTTTTTTAGCCTCCGACTCACACATTTTTGTCTTATCTCAGGGAGGATGGCTTCAGAGCAAACTAATTCATGCAGTAGCCCAATCCCTCGCTCACAGCTTTAATGCCAGTAGCTCACAGGGTAGAGTTTTTGCTCACAACACTCCACAGCTTAGAGGGAACATTGCCTGACAGTCTCTCGTGGTTGAAGGGGAAGAAGAGAGGACAGGGAGGAGGAGGAGGAGAGGAGATTGGATTTATACTCCACCCTCCACTACCCAAAAGAGTCTCAGAGTGGCTTACTTTCCCTTCCCCTCCCCACAACAGACACCCTGTGAGGTAGGTGGGGCTGAGCTCTCTCAAGAAACTGCCCTTGAGAGAACACCTCTGAAAGAACTTATGGCTGACCCAAAGTTACTCCAGCAGCTGCATGTGGAGGAGTGGGGAATCAAACCTGATTCTCCCAGATTAGAGTCTGCACTCCTAACCATTACACCAAACTTGGGGCGGGGGTTCAGCAGAGGCAGGCTGGCACGATGACCCCTCTTTGGCGGATGAAACTTGGCACTTCCGTTCCCAAAGAATCTTGGAGAACTTTATGGAGAACCGGGGAGAAACCAACCGCTAACCTTCTCACTTCAAAAATGACTGGTCCACCATGGTCCAGCACTGTTTGTTGGGAACTGGAGCCATTTGCTTGCTGAAGGCTGCATGTAGCCAAAGGGATATGATGCAGCTTGGTAGCAAAGCTGTTTGGTTTTAACATGTGAAGCTAAAGAATAAAAACACAACAAATATTTGTGGTTCTACTCTCCAGACCTAAGAACCTCATATAGGCTGGTGCACAGCAGTCACCAAAACACAAGCAGCCAGTTCATAAATATTGTTTATGATGTGTTTAAAGATAATAAGTAAAATAATGAATATACAAAATAAACTAGTATCTCATTACATGAGACTTAGCAAGGTTCATACCAAGTTCATGACAATATATTAATGAATGGAGAACAATGCCGTGTCTTTATCTCCAGATCTGTGTCTTTGAATATGCTCTGTCTGTAATAAATTCATTCCTTGACCTAGGGCATTATTTTGGCCATTTCTGGATTGGCCATGTGCTAATCCACTCCAGAACTGACAGTGGAATAGAAAGACCTGTTCTGGAAACAAGTCGGGATAGATGTCGCCATGAAAACTCTGCTTCTGTTTAAAACTATGCTGCCTCCTGGTTTTCATAGCCCGAACTTCTGAATACAATAGAGAGGATCACCACACACAGCTAAGGTACTTCACCCCCGTCAACAAGCAGTTTTGCATTGCTTACCTTTTAAAAAAATCTTCTGGTTGAGTGTACGTTAAGCCATTCATTTGGTTTAGGAGAACAGTGCCCCACTCAGGCAGTGTCAAAATTCAAGAACGTGGAAATAAAGCACAAAGGCTCTACATATCTGTAGGAAGGATTCTGCCCTGACCTGGATGGCCCAGGCTTGCTTGATGTCATCAGATCTCAAATGCTAAGCAAGGTCAGCCCTGGTTACTATTTGGATGGGCATTCACCAAGGGAGTCCAGGGTCATGATACAGAGGAGTTCAATGGCAAACCACCTCTGAATGTCTCTTGCCTTGAAAAGCCTCTTGGGGTCACCACCATAAGCTGGCTGGGACTTGACAGTCAAGGTGGTTCGCCGTGTTTGTCTGACTGCAGCAGAAAAAAAGAGAGAGCAAGAGTCCAGTGGCACCTTAAAGTCTAACAAAATGTGTGGCAGAGTGGGAGCTTTTGTGAGTCCCTGCCCACTTCTTCAGATACAGCTAGAATGTGACAAATTTTGTTAGTTTTTAAGGTGCCACTGGACTCTTGTTTTTTTCCCCCCAATGAAAGATACTGGCTGTCCTTGATTGAGCGGCAGTCACAGGCAACTTGCATGCTGTGTGAAGCAACAGGTGGCCGTGGACACACGTTATCTTCATTTGCACTCAAAAAACATCCAGCAAACCCAATGGGGTTCTAACGAGCATCATAATGGAAGTACAAATCCCCTTCCTCGTTTGCATTGGCAATACATATTGATCAGTCTGGCTAGATTGACATCGTGATTGACTGCTTCGCTAGGCCCAACACGTCAACCGGCACCTTGATGTTGATCTTTTAGCCTTGTTTACTTTCCCTGGTTTTTTTTCCCCTTGTAATGCACAAATTAGCACTCAAATTCTTGGGGCTGTACACAGACACTGCAGGCCACAATGTCTCCTGTTGCTCTTCCCTGCTCCCCGCGTACCCCCATAAGTAATTCCTTTCTGCAGACATCATCCGTCGTAAGATCACCTGCCTCCCAAAGGTTTCTTTAATGAGCTCTAGCATATTATAATGCTGCATACCTATCGATTCTCTAGCAAGGTGAGAGGTTGCAGAGTGGAGTCAGCCTCTTTATTACACCGAATTTGGAGGCAGTCACCCATCACTTGCCATTCGCAGTGTCGGCACGAGTCGGCAGGAACGAAAGCCCCCACTGCTTTCAAAGCAGGTAACCATTTCACCTAACAATCACCCGGCTAGAAAATTAAAGCTCAAAAGCTCTGTCAATGAGTAAGTGTGTTCTAAAAACAGTAAATTAATAAATCCCCCTGAATCCATAATAGATACATCTTTGTTCAGCCGCAGGACTTTGATATAAATTGTAGCTTTTTAGGACTGGCTGTCAGCAAGCACAATCTATATCATCCAAAAGTGGATACAGAGTTCAAAAGTACATATAATAATATAATTAAGATAGCTTGACAAGAATGTATTTTTAAAAAAAAAGAGAGAGAGAGAGAAGTATAAAATGCCTGCAGGTATAATAGCTTCATAAAGTCTGTCAGATTTACTTCTGCTGTGAAGAAATTTAAAATGTTTTACTTTAATGCAATGCAAATTAAGCCACTGATACTCACATAACACATAACCCCTTTAGATGGCAGGGAGAGGGAAGAACTGGCAAAGTGAGGGGGGAAGAATAAAGAGTCAAGTACAGGCCAAACAAGAGATTAAACTTTCCAAGTGAGCTGCTGGGTAGATCAAACAAGCCGATTGTCAAGGGAGGCCATTTTGTTTATTGAATACCCCTGATTCCAAGCGCACTTCTCTCCAGAGGGCTGAGGAAAAGAAACAACCATATACGTTTAAAAAAAAACAACACCCTGCAAATTTATGGTCCAGTCTTTTTCTTCTTTCTCTCCTGTATCCCCTCAAACTCCTGACATAATAATGACAGCTTTTTTAGGTAATTATCAGTGCATCTGTTTTTAGTGGTGATAAGTGTCATCAAGTTACGGGCAACCCATGGTGACCCTGTAGGGTTTTCAAGGAAAGAGATGATCAGAGTCGGTCTGCCTTTGCCTGCCTCTGTGTAGCAACCCTGGACTTCCTTGGTCGTCTCCCATCCAAGTACTATCCAAGGCCAACCCTGTTTAGTAGGGTTGCCAGGTCTGGGTTGGAAAATTCCTGGAGACTTTGGGGATGGATCCGGGAGATGGAAGGAGAGGCCTCAGTATGGCACAATGCCATAGAGTCCACCCTCCAAAGCAGCCATATTCTCCACGGGAACTGATCTCTGTCAGCTGGAGATCAGTTATAAAAGCAGGAGATCTCCAGGTCTCACCTGAAAACTGGCAAGCCTACTGTTTAGCTTCTAAGATCTGGCAAGACTGGGCTAGCATGGATCATCCAGGTGAAGGTGCATCTTTTTTTTTTTTTTACAAAGTAGAGAAGAAGAAGAAGAAGAAGAAGAGATTGGATTTATACCCCGCCCTCCACTCCCCAAGGGAGTCTCAGAGCGGCTTACAAACTCCTTTTCCCTTCCCCTCCCCACAACAGACACCCTGTGAGGTGGGTGGGGCTGAGAGAGCTCTTTCCCAAGCTGTCCTTGAGGGAACAGCTGGTCCAGAGCTATGGCTTGCCCAAGGTCATCCAGCCAGGTGCAAGTGGAGGAGTGGGGAATCAAACCCGGTTCTCCCAGATTAGAGTCCGCGCACTTAACCACTACACCAAACTGGCTCTCATGGACCAATGTACTGAAAAAAAATTAAAGGGGGAGGTGGGACTGGGAGGGAGAGAAGAAACAAGGAGTATAACCTGCAGAGAAGATAGTCAAGATTCATCATAGTATTACAAGTTCTCTTTTGCACCCTGAAATCCCTGATCCTCATCCCAATAATCAGAAGCCTCCTTTGTTTACAGAACCAGGACAGCCAGTTGGGACCCTCAGTCATAAATTTCACTCGAGGATTGTCTTGCCATCATCCACCAGAAATGACGTCAACTTCAGGCAGGGCATGCCATCATCCACCAGAAATGGCGTCAACTCAAGAGAACCTATATTTCTGTCCAACATTGTAGTTCTTCACCACTTACTGTTTGTTATAAACAAGCCTAATTGGTCCATCAGTATCATTCCCACTACAGATGGTGAGATTAGGGCCCAGAGAAAACAAGTTGCCTAAAACCACTTAAAGGCTCAGTTCAAACATAATTGGGAGCCACGACTTGTTCTAACCACAGCTAGCTGGTGAATCCAGGATCCACAGACAGTCACCCAGCTTCTGATTCACATCACAAAGGTCGGTTTCATTGCCTCTGATCTGTAGCCAGGAGAGGGCAGAACCAAGATTAAGCCAATAGGTTTGCATTCATGCATCGGGCCAAACCACAATTCAGACTGTGGTTAATAAACAAACCAGTGGCCTTCATTTTGCAAGAACTGAGCAAGGCTGTCAATGTTGAGAGGACTTTTTGGAGGTAATTAATTCAGAGTGTGACCGTAAGTAGGAAGTGACTCAATGGCACAGAATCCACATTACACAGTTTCCAATTTGGGTAGACCCTTATAATCAAGCGGGTACCAAATTAGTGGAGTCACCCTGGTTCAGACAGTCCTGCTAACCATGGTTTAATTATACTACACTTTCACTTGACGGCTGAAGTCATTTTAACATCATTCTAACTGTATTATACTAATTGATGTAAACTGCCCTGAGCCCGTTTATGGGGACGGTGGTTTAATAATCAAATAAATACATAAAATGAGCCAACAGATTCACATCCAAAGTGCAGTTTCAACCCAGCACTTTGAAGTTCACACCCTTTTTTCACCATAGTACACCAAGAAAACTTGCAGGAGTCCAGAGTGTGTTTGGGACACATCCAGTGTTTTTGGCTATGTGTTGCTAGTATCTGAACAGGGTTATTAATGTACCTAAATGGAGTCAAAAGATATGAAGGAGAAAAAAAACCTCACCACTTAAGGTTGCTAGGTCCCCCCAGGCTTCTAGCGGCGGCATTGTTGGGGTTTTTTTGCCAGATCCAGGTTGGGGAACTCCTGGAGATTTGAGGGTAGAACTTGGGGAGGACAGGGACCTCAGTGGGTTAGGCATCAACTTCAGGGGGGATGGGGAGCTGAAGTCCCCCCCCCCCCGCCGCCACCGCCGCCGCACTTTTTCAGGATGTGCTGAGCCTCCGCTGGAAACAATGGCCTGTAATGTCTCTGGCCCAGCTCCAGCCCCACCCCAGTTCCCCCAGGAAATTGGAAAGTCTACGCCCTTGCTCAGTGGGGTACAATGCCATAGAGTTTACCCACCACAGCTTTTATTTTCTTCTACTGATCTCTGTAGACTGGAGAGGAGCCATAATTCCAGGGGATCCCCAGGCACCACCTCGAAGCTGGCATCCCTACTTTCTTCTCATGCAACACAATATGAGGGTTTTATCCCCCATCTTTTTTTCTGCCAAATTTTAACAGATGGGCAAAGGAGCTGTTAAGAGTAGTCAGCAAATGAATGCATTAGGCTCAGAGACTGACCAGCTGAAGGTCACAAATTAGCTTCATGGATGAGTTTGGATTTGAACTTGGTTTCCCTGATCCTATGCTACATGAATCTCCTTCCTTCCTTCCTTCCTTCCCTCCCTCCCGCCCTCCCTCCTTCCTTCTTAAAAGCCAGTATTAGATTTTACAAAGCCAGCTATAGATACTTCTAGAATTGAGACTGATCACACCACTCCATTTGTTTCCAGTCTCCAGAGCAAACAGCACACCACCAGATGAGGGGCTTTTCCTGCTCCTCACTGAAGGTCATGCTCATTCCAAGTTGTGTAGACCTTCAGAGAGTGATCAAATTAGAGACTAAACAAGTTTACTCTCGGGATTCTGTGGGCTTGATGTGCACTGGCCATACAAGACAGCCACAACACAGTACAAGAAGACATCAAACAAAGCGGCATGCATGTTTACGTCAGGCTGAATAAAGCAAGGCTTGCCTAATCCAGAATGAATCAACAGCATTGACCAAGACTGGTTTTTTTATGCCAGAAGGCTTACCCCTTTTGAGAGTAGGTAGGATGGTCACCCTCTGGTTTCACCTATAGTAAGTCTATGGTCATTGCATACTGTGCAATTATAAAACCCCTCTTTGATTTATTTTTTTTTGGGACAAAAATATACAGGAGATTACAATTGTGTATTTTCCAAGAAAGTGTAGATTACTGTCAGTGTGTATTAAGGTAAAGGTAAAGGTTTCCCTTGCTCGAAAGCCCGTCGAATCCAACTCTAGGGGGGCGGGGCTCATCTCTGTTTACAAGCCGAAGAGCCAGCGCTATCCAAAGACATTTCTGTGGTCATGTGGTTGGCATGACTAGATGCTGAGGTGCACGGAACGCTGTTACCTTCCCACCAAAGCGGTACCTATTTATCTACTTGCAATTTCTTGCTTTCAAACTGCTAGGTTGGCAGGAGCTGGGGCCAAAGATGGGAGCTCCCTCCATCACACGGCACTCGGGTCTTGAAATGCCCAACTACTGATCTTCCGGTCTGCTGTTCAGTGTCTTAGCCACTGAGCCATCGCGTATTACCTAATGACGAATACGCTCCCGAAATCACCAACGCTCACCTTTACCTATTTAAGGTGATGCCTCCCTTCTTACCTAATAATTCAGCAGTTACCTGAGCTAACACTGTTGTTGTTTTTAATCACTGCTGGCCTGGGAAACACACTATTCACACAAAGGGGCTTTTCTTCCAAAGAATCAACTCAACAGCCCTTCCTTAGGAGGTTTACTGCTTCAAAAAAAAAATAAAACCTTTCCTTGTGTTTGGCTTTTATTGGCAATCCATTCTCATTAAGCTCGACCCATTTGTCTTCATAATGTGTACATCACAATTACAATATCAAAAGGGTTTGTATCTACATAATAAAAATGATCTATAGAGCAACACAAAGAGAAGGAATAATCATGGGCCGGCATAGTTAACGAGGTGCGGGGGCGGTTACTTCCAGGTGCCCTATATACTTGAGGCTGTGCCATTTTCTGGCAAGTAGGAAAATTAGCTGTCACCCTGTTCTTTCCAACCACAGCAGCAATCCGCAGGTGAGTGGCTGTTTTGCGGGGGGCATGTTGACATTCAAATACATGCAAAGCTGGTGTTCCCTGATGGAACTCCAGATGTGTAATCTGGCCCTAAAAAGCCATGGAGGGGTAATATGGATGGGGTTACGGTGGAGTTAACTGTTCTCCCCCTGCTCTTGATCCAAAATGTATCAAAAAAAACTGCTTTAAGCCCCAATACAGGCTTTCCCTCACTACACGCAACATTACGGGGCATTTTCAAATGAGGAAACTGCATTTTGGGAGGAGAAAACCCCTTTCTCCCAAGTACTACATTGCTTCACCACAGCTGCTTTTTAGAGTCCAACTACCCATCTAGAATTCCATCAAAGAACTCTGACATCATGCTGAGTTTTATCCTCAAAAAGCTGTCTCCTTTTTTTTTTTTTGTCCCCATCAAGTCACAACCAACTTATGTCAACCCCAGAGGGTTTTCGAGGCAAGAGACAAACAGGGTGGTTTGCCATTGCTGGCCTCTGAGCAGCAACCCTGGATTTCCTTGGTGGTCTCCCATCCAAGTACTAACCAGGGCCTTAGCTTCTGAGATCTAATGAGATCAATGCCAATGCCAAAAATTTGCAAGCAAATGTCACAAAAGGCTTGTATGCCTGTGCTTAATGTTTTTAAAAATATGCCAAGAGTTCCCTTAACGATATTTGCCCCTCTCGCATGGGAGAATATTTCTGGACAGTATCGTGTTGTGTTGTGTTTTGCTTTTAATATGGATGGTTATAAAATACCCCATTTGTTAGTCTTCAGGGTTACTTGAAATTGGTAGTTGGAACAAGTGGGCAATTTTTGAAGAGTGGCGATAGCCAATGCCTCCATAAACAGAGGCAGTAAACCTCTGAAACACAGGGCTAGGAGTCAATATCAGAGGTACGTCTTAGGTTCTGTGCCTTCTTTGATGGCCATCCAGGGCAACTGATTGAAGAAGAAGAAGAAGAAGAAGAAGAAGAAGAAGAAGAAGAGATTGGATTTATACCCTGCCCTTCACTCCCCAAGGGAGTCTCAGAGCGGCTTACAAACTCCTTTCCCTTCCCCTCCCGACAACAGACACCCTGTGAGGTAGGTGGGGCTGAGAGAGCTCTTTCCCAAGCTATCCTTGAGGGAACAGCTGGTACAGAGCTATGGCTTGCCCAAGGTCATCCAGCCAGGTGCAAGTGGAGGAGTGGGGAATCAAACCCGGTTCTCCCAGATTAGAGTCCGCGCACTTAACCACTACACCAAACTGGCTCAGCATGGTGTAGTGGTTAAGAGTGGCGGGCTCTAATCTGGAGAATTGGGTTTGATCCCCCACTCCTCCTCCACATGAAGCTGAATGGCCTTGCTGGGTGACCTTGGGCCCATCACAGTTCTCTCGGAGCTCTCTCAGCCCCACCTACCTCACAAAATGACTGCTGAGGGGAGAGGAAGGGAAGGCGACCGAAAGCTGCTTTGAGACTCCTTAAGGTAGAGAAAAGTGGGGTATACAACCCAGCTCTTCTTCTTCTGTGTGAAACAGGATGCAGGACTAGATGGACCAGTGGCCCGATCCAGCAAAGCTCTTCTTATGTCCCAGCTCTACTTCTATTCTACATTTTCAGATTTGATACTGATGCAAAAATCCTGCCAACCATGTGAAACACAGCTGGAGCTCATGATCAGCACACATCACTGTAAGCTGCCTTGACAGTGACCTTAAAAATTAGAAGCCATTTAAAAGCCTCGTTCAGGTGCACAGAGGAGCTTTCAGACCTTTCTTTTTTAGAAATCAAAGTGAACGCAGGGAACAGGGCCCTTTCAAGTTTCCATCTCTACCCAACTTGCCTTGCAGGCCTGTTATTGTTACAAAGGGTAATTTTTTTTCTTGGGTGGGTGGGTGGGGGACAGAAGTTCAGCCTTTTTTTTAAAAAAAAATGTGCTGTTAGAAATGAAAAAGCTATTATCACTTTGACTCAGCTTTAATGAAGATCTTAGCAGTTAGTAAAACTCTCTGAAAATATAATGAGGGTGCTTAGCATTTCTATAGGTATGTAGGAGCTTGCAGAACTCGTCTTATGCATTACGGCTGTCATCCTTACAACAAATCTCTAAGACAGTCCATTATGAGCACTGCTAGGTAAGGTGGGGGGTAAGGGGGGGTGAGCCAAAGCCAAGTGCCAAAGCCAACTAGAGACTTCTCGGCTGGGCTAACTTTGGGACTGGGAACTTCCTTGTTTGCTGCAGAGTCTCCCTTGAGCCAGATTACACATTCAGCATGTGGAGAGGTGGCCAGTTTTTTTAAAAAAAATCTTGAAAAGCTGATTAGGGAGGGGGTATTTTTGGAGCAGTGGAGTGGTGGGAGAGAGGTGGGACTTAAGAGAAGCCTCCTCTGCTATGCAACTCTGAGCCCGATTTCCCACAGCCGCCGCTCCTCCCTTTGCCCCAATCGTAAGTATCAATTTTCCACTATTTGCCATGCAGCCGCATTTTGCCCTGGAGCTTCGCCCAATGTCTGCCGCGTCTACTTGATCCTCAAAAAAACAGGATCAAGTAGATGCGGTGGAAATTGGGCGAAGCTCCGGGGCAAAATGCGGCTGTGCGGCAAATGGTGGGAAATTGACATGATCGGGGCAAAGAGAGACACGGGGGCGGAGCAGCGGCTGTGGGAAATAGGTCTGAGTGGCCCTCCAGGTGGCTTCTCAAAGCAGGCATTTCCCATACCTGATGAAAGGGATGAGAACTGGGTCACCAGCCATTGGGAGGAGGTGGAAGGATTTAAGAGCAGACCACCATGTTGGTGTGATTCCATTACTATTATTTTATTATTTATTTAACTTATATCCTGCTCTACCCCACGAATGGGCTCAGGGGGGCTCACAACACAATAAAACCATTTAAAAACCAAAATATTAAAAATAGTAAAACAAGCAATTAAAACAAGACAGCATTAAACACAAGTAGTCCAACGTCTCCTATGACATTTTAATGGGCAACGGTAGATGGCCTGATTTATAACAGTTTTGGATCAGATGGTGGGAGGTACCTGAAATATAGTGCCCCACAGATTATAAACAGTCTCCAGGAGACACTGGACAGGTACCAAAAATCAGGGGAGGCTGAGATGGTTTAACGTCCACCGCCTTACCCAAAGGCCTGGTGGAATCCAAACTGTATGGGTTTTACCACAGGATTTTGGATGAATGCTAGAGTGTCACACTGGTTATTCACTAGAAGAGACATTGGTCCACAGGCACAACTTCGGTTTTCTGACCCATTTTTCCCCTGTCAAGCAGTGACAGAGCAGGTGAAGGGTGGAGGTCTGTAACAAGAGACCTGGTATACCTAAGTAAGAACCTTCTTCCCATACTGCTTCTCAGCAGTTCTTCCCCAAACAGAATGCATGAATGCCATCGGATTCTAGTTACAAGGATCATCAAATAACATGTATTTTAGTCCTTCGGTGGCTTTGGTCTCTGAACATCCCTTCCAAAAGCAATGCACTTTTAATGTAAAAAACCCCACTTTTGATGGCAAAGCAGCAATCCAAGGATCAGTGGCCCAAGAGGGAACAATTTGCAATGTGTTTGTAGTGGTTTTTCTTTTGGGCCCTTCCCAGTGGAAACAAAGTTTGAATCTTTAGCTACAAAAGAGACAGGACCTTTGTTTTTAAAACCAGGAGCATTGGTAAAGAGGTAGCCTCCCTGAGGACCTCTCGGGGAGCTTCACAAATTCTGGAGGAACTGCCGGCCCTTTGAATTCTGGAGGTTTGTAGTCCAAACGCAGGACTACAAAGGGTTCGGGTAATGAGGACCAAATTCTGTATGAGGAAGATGGCTACCTTTTCTGAGAGGTTTTCAGAACAATAAGCAAAGGTCCCAGTCTCAGACATTTCCCAGATCATCGCATCAACATCCTGGCCGCACGTCTTATGGAGCAAAACAAAGCTGAACTGGACATGCTTTGAAGTGTTTCTATGATAGACCTCAGCACAATAAACTCTCCTGCCAAGTCAATTCTGGGGATTTCACCCCCCCCCCCGGTAAATATTTGCCTTCAACCTGACATCAATTGGAAGAAGGTACCCAAAGGCCAACTGATGCACCCGAGATGATCAGAGGCAGGTTATTCAGGCATCAATTTTACAGGAAGATACAATACAACAGGGACCCAGTGCAATGAGTAAATAAAACCAAAGAGCACTGTGGGAACTAGAATCGTTAATGACGCTTACAATAAACAACTGAGACACACCACGGAAAGTTTGGGCAAACAAATGTAATTACTATCCTTTTGCACTCATCACATGCGACGTGCAAAACGGCAGCAATTACATTTGTTTGCCCGAACTTTCAGTGGTGTATCTCAGTTGTTTATTGTAAGTGTCATTAACAATTCTCATTCACAGGGTGCTCTTTGGTTTTAGTCACTAGTTTAACAGGAGCCTGATGAGGTGGAACAAGGACACCCCAAGGTCACAGAAAATCAGTGGCAGACCTTGGAAATGGAACTTGGTTCCCTGTCACTGTAGTCGATCCAATGAACTTCTTTGCCCTCCCCCCCCCCCCCGGCCCCATTTCCCATAAAGTAAGGAGCAAATCCTCCAGCATCTCACAGGTGAAAAGGATCGACTCAGCACGTTGCAGTCCTCATGCCGGAATCACCCTCCGAGTCTGCCCTTTACTGCATGTACATCACTGAAGCTGCTGCTTCGCCTGTTGTCTTTCCCGTGAAACAGCCTGTTTTGCACCTGTTCAAGCGATCTGGCAGATTGTTCTTTTGCTTCAAAGATATATAAGCAAGGGGTGATTGTCTTACAACCTCATATCAGCAGTTCTAAATATACTCCAGCTGTTGCAGGGTGTCAGGCTGCGCACTGGATGGAGGCTTCAAGCTTGCAGACAAGAGACACAAAGGCTGCAATCCTACGCACGCTTTCCTGGGAGTAAGCCCCATGTACTAAAATGGGATTTACTTCTAAATAGACCTTAGGATGCATTTAAAAACCCTCATCTTTTGATATTTAGCTTCTAAGACAAAGTGAGCCCTGAAAATGGCAGCTCTGACAACTCAGATTAACATTTTCTTTAAAAAATAATAATAAAACACACCTCAAATGGGAAACACAGGGATACAACTGGGATTAGGTTTGCCAGTTTTGGATTGGGAATTCACAGAGATTTGGGAACAGAGGCTGGGTAGGGTGGACTTTTGGGAAAGGGGGAAGCTGAGCAGGGATGTGATGTTGTAGATCCAATCTCCAAAGGTGTCCTTTCCTCCAGGGAAACTGATTTCTGTACTCTGGAAACCAGTTGTAATTCCAGGAGAAATCCAGTTTCCACCTTGGAGGTTGGCAACCCCAGCTGGGATAGTTTCAGAGGGCAGCCGCTGTGTCGGTCTGCAGTATCTGAACAAAGGAGCTTTGACTCTCAAAAGCTCATACCCCCCAAATCTTGTTGGTCTCTAAGCTAAAATGCTGCTGAACTCAAATCTAGCTATACTAACTAGGGTTGTGGTCACATGCATGAGATAAAGTGGGGGGGGGGAGAGGCTATTTCCTATGGCAGAAATTGACCCACAGTTGCATGATCACGCAGTCTTTTGAAGCTGTGGGCACAGCCCACCACTGTGTGATCACACACAACTATGGGTGAGTTGGGGGGTTCTTAGTCCCATTCCCCCCCCCCCCCCCCCATGTGCTTAAATGAGGGATCACTGAATCGCACCTCCACACCGAGGGCTCCCTATGGAGTTTGCAATGATGTGCATACTGAGAAGGTGGGGGGAAAACAACAGCACGGAGTCAAGATGGCCTGATCAGACATGGGAAAGTCCACCTGTGGCCTGTCGCAACCCATTTACTACCAGATTTCCCCTGGTGTCTTTTAACTCCGCTTCTGAGGTGGAGCAAAATGTGTTGCCGATGGCTGTGGGGTGCTTCCCAAATGTTCCTGTCTGATCGCACCCTTTAAATCTGCCCAGCATTTGTTCCTATGCTGGGTCTTATTGTGCGCATGAGTGCAGCCTGGGATAGTTATTCACCAGGAACCAGTAGTGGGGGGAAAAATTAAGACTGCTTCTTGTAAACAGAGACATTGAGAACAAAGGAAACTATATCCCCACACATATACAATTTTTGGTCATGTAAATGGGTGGGAGTAGAAAGGAGAAACTTGCAAAGTGAGAGTACTGCTGACTCCATTTCCCCTGGAATGAAGAGCATTGTTTAAGAAGTCTCTTCCAAGCAGGATGCAAGTATGTGGGGGGAAATGCATTTTGAATCATTTTAAGGCTTAACACTGCAACTGAGTAAAGCATTCAGAGTAACATACATTTAAATATATACTTCTGCAAAAACAAACCAACAAACCAACCAACAAAGAAACAAAAACAAAAGTAAGGAGTTTAACATCAGTGCCACTATACCTGCAGTCTGGTTATGGTTTGATGGGTGTGTGGCATGGAGAGGAGGTTGAGGAAGTGGGAAAATTCAACAGTAACCATCCAGGGTGTGTACGTGTGTTTGCCACTGATCGATCAATCCATGCTCGCAATTTGGTTTGGATTATATAGGCCCTAAACAGTGCATGCTCAGGTAACACATCACATCAAATCAACTCGATTAGCACAGATGTGCTTCGTTTGTGCCTGCACAGCTGGCGCGATTCAGTCAGTGGGGCTCATAGGGCTGCCAGGCCCCTGCCAGAGGCAAGGAATACACCACCCTTGTCTCCCATTTCCCACTGCTTCTGCTGCGGCTGCTGGGAGAAAATTGTTCTAAAGAAATCACTGTTGGGCAATGGCATGATGTCACTTCCAGGGAAAACCAGAAACATCACCAGTCCTCTCTAGGAATCACTGGAAGCTCTATGGTTTTACCACAGAATTTCCAGAGATTCCTATAGAGCTATGACACCACTTCCAGGTTTTCTCCAGAAATGATGGCACGCCATCACAAGAGTGCCCCCACGTCCCTGATCTCCCATCTTCTGCTGGTTGCCCGGCTGTGCTGGCAACCCCAGGCTTTCATGTTGAGAAATTAACTGCCGTTTCACAGGTGGCAGTGCAAGAACATGCACATATTTTGTAACTGTACTTGCTCAGTGTTGACAGTGAAGCAGGGAAAGTGAGCATGGCTGGAATAAGAGCGGGACAAGCAACACAACTTCCCCAAACATTCTTTTTTTTAAAAAAAATGCAACAAAAATGATGGAAGAGGAATGGAAGAATAAAGGATATCGAGAATACTCATGCACAAAACATTTGTGACCCAAGTCTGACTAATTTCAAACATCAGCAAAAATTAAAAAGATAAATGGTTTTTTCAAGCTGATTGTAATTGGTGCTCAAACTACTGCCCAAAGAAAGGGGTAATCTCTGAGAAGGACCATCCTTGACAAGAAGCAGGAGACAGTGCTCTGTTCATACCCAGTCCGACAGCTACCATGAAGCTCTGGGTTCAAACATGGGACCCTGACAAGGATATCACATGCGAAAACTAGGTACAAAGCTGTTCATACCATTTCCTCTGGGACTTTATGGGCTCTTATCACTCTCCCAACATTTGCCAAATCTATCAGAAGGGGCTGAAAAGGCTCCAGGAGCTTTAGACATGGGCTATGACACCCATCATCCCTGACCTGGATAGCCCAGGCTAGTCCAATCTCATCAGATCTCAGACGCTAAGTGGGGTTGGCCCTGATCAGTACTTGATTGGGAGATCATCAAAGAAGTCCAGGGTTACAACACAGAGGCAGGCAATGGCAAACCACCTCTGAACATCTCTGGGCTTGAAAGCCCAAAAGGATTGCCACCAATGCTCCCTCTAAGCTGTGGAGTCTTGTGAGCAAAAATTCTACTTTGTGAGCTACTGCCCTTAAAGTTGTAAGCAAGCAATTTGGTGACTGTATAAATTAGTTTGCTCTGGAGCCATCCTTCCTGAGCTAAGACAGAAATGTGTGAGCAAGAGGCTACAAAACTGTGAGCTAGCTCACACTCACTCAGCTTCGAGGGAGCACTGGTGGCCATTGAGTCAGCTGTGATTTGATGACAAAAAATGAAAGAACACAAATGGCAGTCTGTGGTTCGCAGTGTTCCTATGCTTTGGCCCCCCTTCTCCTACTCCCATTGAAGCACTCTGATGTTCTTCCAGTAGATTAAAATTTATACATTTAAAAAATCATCTTCATATTTGCTGGAGCATTATCGCAAGTAGATCAAACAAGGGACAATTACTTCTTCTTTTTGCAGTAAGAGAGACGCTCATAATCCTTGTTCAAACGGTGAGGAATGCTGTCAAATTTGTTAATGAACTGGTTAATGAAGGCTGCTGAAAAGTGACAAGAGATTCTTCAAGGGGCCAGAAAACATGGCAACAGATCACTAGGAAACATTTAGAGACACCACATTTCCCTATAATGTTAACTGGCACTAGCTAACCTGCAGTCTGAAAGCATCTATGGTCCTTGGACTCCTATGTCTTACTTAAAGCACCAGGCCTGGATTAACTGTTGCTAGCAAAAGTTAAGGCCAAAGGGTGTTGTGTGCTGAACTCCCCCATTAGCCTGTGAATTGGCAGAACACATGTTAAGCATCACACAGAATGACAGCAGGCCTGCCTCATTTCCCTCCCCACCCCCACCTTACCCCTTTTATCATTGTCCACAGGATTTAGGATTTAGTCTTGCAGATGTGCAAAAAAGGTATAATACCAGATCTAATTTCAACAGAGCTGTATCTAGGGCGCAAGCCTATCATCCTAACAGATATGCAGATGTTGGACACAGATGTTCTGTGCCCGAGCCTGGACACATCCTGTTAATGTATTTGTCAAACCTACCGGTTAAAGCTAGGCTAATGCCGATCTTCTTAGAAGATTAATATACTAACACTGCATTACCAAACCATTAAACACACTTGAAAATATGCCGTCTTTAATACATCTTCTTACTGAAGGTGCTGTCCAGACTCCAGACAAGGTCAGAGATACTGACTGGACCGCCTCTTCCCTTTCCCCACACTAAACTTTGCATTCATGTGCTGGGGTTAAATCTAGCCAGTTCTAATCTCAACCACTGCAGGCTTCTGTACAGAAGGTACCAATGTATTCCCTTCTCTTCAATGAAGGGAGCCTTTTAAGGAGAGGCTGCATGCAAATAAGACAGCCTGAACCACACAAAATAAACAAGCGGAACAATTTAAAACAATTTGGTGTTACATCAGATGCTATTTGGTTTTGCCAGCCATTCCAATTTTAGAAAGCGGTTGCAATTGTATACGAGCTGCTCTGTTGCAAGTGATTATCTCCGTGCTTGCTCATGTTACAGAATGGAAAACAGGATCTCTCACCTGCCTAAATAAAGCTAGGCACTGGAGCTCAATAGTATAATCCATGTTGATAACCTAGAATGCTGGGTGGTCATTCATGATGCAAAATAGAGTTGTGCCACAACCTGAGGTGAATTTTGCTTCTTCTTCTTCTTGTTTACTGTTTTAGGGAGAGATAAAGGGGATGGATAACAGAAATCAAAGAGAGGAGGGGCAACCAGAAAGGATGAGAAACAAGAGGTGTATCTGATCAAAGCTTGGATGCTGTGGCCCCATGTCACAGGTGAAGGTTAAAAGGGGACTTCCTGGGCCTGAAAATCCTGTTCATGTTGGCCTCTGGTTCAACCAGCATTAAAAATTCTCAGACAGCCAGGCTGTGGTAAATCTTTGGGTATGGAGAACCACTTCATGACCAGGTAGCTAACACTGGGCAAGATTGAATCCACACACTGAGGATATCTCACTGTTACGGTAATTCACCTCTTTGGTTTCCCTTTGCACAGAGAAAAATCCAGGAGGGGAATGATTACAACACTGCAATATCCAACTATGTGTGGACAGCATTTCAGTGTGAACCAGTGAAAGGCAGTTTCTTAAATAAGGGTGCCCTTTCTCTCTACTATCACTAAGTAGAAATTGATCAAAGGCCATCTAGTTGACTATCCCCCCTCACCACCAACTAGGGTTCCCAGCCTCCAGGTGGGGCCCGGAGATCATCCACTTTTACAACTGACAGAGATCAGCTCCCCTGGAGAAAATGGCTGCTTTGTAGGGTGGACTCTATGGTATTGCACCATGCTGAGGCCCCTCCCCTTCTCCCCAAACCCCGCCCTCTCCTGGATCCACCTCCAAAGTCTCCAGGTATTTTCCAACCCAGACCTGGCAACCCTACCACCAACCACCATAGATAAAATAACCACCAGGTTGCACTGGACCCCCCACATACATACCGGGGGCATCTACTTTCGGGGGGGGGGGGATCTGTCAGGGCACCCACGCCTGTCTCATGCTGGTGGAGAAACCCAGTGATTTTTCAGAATTGGCCCTAGTTCCATTCAGACAGGCTTCTGCTCCAACAACCACCCTCAGTTTGGCAGTGGAATCTGACTTCATTACTCCTAAAATCTCCCAGGCCCAATGGCCCACTTCCACAAGTTCCTTTCCTTAGGTCTCTGCATTACCCACCGCAGTGCCAGTTTTGCACTACTTCACTGTTATGCGAAAGGAACATGAATAAGATGGGTTTTTAGGGGGGTCCTTCATGTTTGGCTCTTGCAGAAAGAAACTATAAACATTTGGAATGTTCTGTTGTCCCAAGACAATACCTCTCCCACCTACGCCCAAATAGAGCTGGGGAAGGGGAGGAACAGAGCCAATATTTCAGGATCAGTCAGTGACAAGCTTGAGCAAGGTTCACTTTATTGGTTAAAAAAAAAAGTCACTGTGAAAAGCACCAAAATAAAAAAAAGCTGAGAAGGACTCTTCCCCTAATGTAGAAAAACAAGGTAACAATACCATTTCTCCCCATCGCCAAAAGAAAAGTTGTACTCAACAGCTTAGCCGATATAATACACAGCATATTTACACTAAGCATTAAATAAGTATTATGCAAAGTAGTGCTTTTGCCATAATGTCTAAGTACATTTATGGAGAGCTAAATTATATTGCTAAGTTTATTTTAGACCTATGAAGTCCCATGAGGTGGGGGGGGGGGGGGAGAGAAGGATATTTTGCATCTTTTTAAGTAAACTTGAAAAAAAGGGGAGAAATAGAGAGAGAAGGAGGAAAGGAGGGAGAGAGGGAGAGAGGGAAGGAGGGGGGAGAGGGGAGAGGGAGGGACGGAGGGGGAGGAAGGGAGTGGGGGAGAGAGAGAGAGAGAGAGAGACCGCCTCTGCAGAATGGCGCACACATTATACCTGGCTAAATCATGGCACAATTACACAGTAAACTTTTCTTTGATGAGGCAGCGGTGTGATGACATGTAATTACATCCCCCCCCCCCTTTTCCTGGCGCTGCACCATATGTTTATCAAAATGTTAATGCAAGCATAATAACAGGCTGGGTGTTTGTGCCCAAAAATGTCAGAGCCTTCGAGCTGCCAATCACGCATAAAAAAACCAGCAAATAAGCAGGGAGGGTTTGATGGGCCAGTTGACAGCAAGGGCTGTGAGAGCTGACGGATATACAACCTGCCCTCCACGTTGGCACTGACCTGCTGTGAAGCGGCTAAAATGAGAACTCATCTTCTCAGTCTGAAAACAGGTTTGCCTGTGTTTAGAAGAGGAGCTGTGCGAATTCGCACACAGACTGCAATTGTGAGTGTTACAAATGGCCTTGCTGATGCTGTCATCTTGAGACGCATTCCTGGCACGAGGGTTGCCAACTCCAGGTTTGGAAATTTGAGGGTGGAGCCTGGGAGAGTGGGGAGGGGAAGGCCCTTGGGAGGGTGTAAAACCATGCAGTCCGCCTTCCAAAGCAGCCATTTTCTCCAGGAGAAGTGGAACAAATAAATAAATAAACAATAAGTGACTTATTTTAAATAAATAAACAAACACTAAGTGACTTGTTTAGTCTGGAAATCAGTTGTAATTCCAGGAGATCTCCAGCTAGGTTTGCCAAGTCTTAACCAGCTTGCGGCGGCGGGGGGTTCTGGCCCCTCTTCGGGACTTCTTTGTCACCTGGAAATGACATCATCGCATTGGGCACGTTGGGGGCAGGGCACTGCCATTTGAGGGGGAAACCATAGAGTTTTTCCTCAAATGCTAGAGCACCCCCTGCAACGTGTCCTGGTGTGATGGCATCACCTCTGGATGACATCGTCATGCCAGGGCATGTGGCCGCAATGCCAGCAATTTGGGGGGTGGGGTTCCCCCCAGCGGCCAGTTCTGGGCTGGCGGGTAAAAGGCCCATAGGGTGGGCAAAGCCCCGCCCACCCAGGAGACCTGGCAAACCTATCTCCAGACTGTCAGACTCCCGTACAAGTTATCCTCAACAACACTCTCCTTGTCAGTTATATGCTTTATTGAGTAATAGCAAGTTCCAGGTGGTAACAATACTGTGTCAGAACTAAGGATTTTGGCAGGTACAATCAATGATATAGGGGATACAAATGTAACCCCTTCTAAGGCCCACCCATATGTCACATGTCCCTGCCTAGCTCCAGTGTTTCTACTCCCACCTGGTAAAATATATGATCTCATTATCTACTGAGCAAGCTGGCACCAAGAGTTTATTTCCAGGTACGTCACTTCCTGCCCCCAGCATGTCGTGTTGACTTCCTGCTTTTTCCCTCTCTGCTTCCAGTAAATCATGTTTATGTCTGGCTTGGGGTGGTGTCTGGCATTCCTTTCCCCCCACTTCCCAATAGCCCTGAAATGGGGGAGGGGCTCTAAAGCAGGTAATCCCCCACCCTCCAAATGGGGACTGGCAGCCCTAGACATACAACATGGTAAGCAGTGCTCTCTAGAAATTGCTGAAAACTCTACTAGTTTACCAGATGGTTTTCAGCTATTCCTAGAGAGGTATGATGTCACTTCCAGAGTTTTCCCAGACAAGACATCACACCATAGGCTAAATGGCTATTCTGGGGGGGAAATTTATCCTGCCACTGCTACAGTGGGAAACAGCAGCTGGGTTTTTTTCAGGACCTCATGCTACAAGCCGTGGGCTATGAGCCCTCAATTCACACCAAAGGCTCCTGCTTCTGGCCACGCCCCGGCAGCAGAGGAGATACAGAACCTTAGCCCAGATCTTATTCAGCTGCTGCTCTCATAGTGCTTCTTGCTACCTAGAAATACGTAAGTCCAAACCCAGGCTAAATACCTGCAAGCAAAGAAAAAAAAAACTATGGACACATGAAGCTGCCTTATATTGAATCAGAGACCAGGGCTTTTTTTGTAGAAAAAGCCCAGCAAGAACTCATTAGCATAATAGGCCACACCCAACAGCAGAAATTAATTAGCATATTAGGCCACACCACTGACAGCACAGCTCATTAGCATATTAGGCCACACCCCCATGTTACCAGAAGAGTGGTCATCCAGCCACACCCACCTTTTGCTTCTTATTCTGTTTACCTTGTTTGTTGTCAAAACCAGGGCTTTTATTGTAGCAGGCATTAATTTGCATGTTAGGCCACATACCCCCAATGCAGCCAATCCTAATGAGTTTCTGCTGTTGGGTGTGGCCTATTATGCTAATGAGTTCCTGCTGGGTGTGGCCAACTCAGGAGCCAGCCGGAACTCTGTTCCTGTGCATTCCTGCCCAAAAAGAGCCCTGTCAGAGACCACTGGTCCATCAAGGTCAGGATTGTCTACTCAGAATGGCAGCAGCTCTCCAGGGTCTCTGGCAGAGATCTTTCATGTCACTACTTGATTGTGTGAACTGGAGAAGCTGGGGATTGAACCTGGGACCTCCTTGCTTGCCAAGGAGATGCTCCACCACTAAGCCATAGTCTCTCTCCATCAGAGGGCACTCTGCCTTTGGGAAAGGGGCCTAAGATTGGGCCTGACTTTGCACCACAAACTTTCCCATCCTGCTAAACTGCTTGGTTTTACGGCATCCGTACAGTATCAAAAGTGAGTTATGCAGGCAACAGAGGTTGTGTGATGGGAGGGAAACTTCAAGGCTCTGTTCTAAAAGAAGAGGCAAAGAGCAGCTGTGATCGTCCCTTTTATGTTTGGAAATGGGAATGTTTCATGAAAGAGACTAATCAAAAAAGTTTAAGTCCATAGAGAAGAAGGGATGGAGGAAAAGGAGGGGGGAGCGAGAAGAGGCGAGAGACGAGGATCAAACATGCACACAAAACACTGGAGACAAAAACAGGCACAGCATGGGCCGCAAATAAAAGATGCGTGGATTTTGGGAAGCCTTGAAGAAAGGGGAGAGCAAACACAGAAGTGTGTTTAATCAGATGCCCCCAGAAGCTTTGCAGACATCTGAGGCACTCGCATGTAACACTCTGAGCTCATGCAGCACCCTTCATCCAACGATCTCAAAGCGCTTGTCAAACGAGATGTGCGGCACCCTGTGATAAAGCAGGGAAAACAAATGGCACTCGAGGCAGTCTGAAGTTGCCCACCCTGGTGCCAGGCCAGTCCTGCTTACATTTAAAGACAAGTCCCTCGTTGTGCTAAGGGCAAAGCTACAGGCAAATGGCAACGTCGTAGTGACAGCGAGCGAGGGAGAGAGAGATCAGTGCAAGCAGCAAACGGGTGGCAAATAAGAGAAATGAGTCATCACTGACCCCCGCCCAAGCCTATCTGCTGGATGTCAAGAAGGTAGAGGGGAGATGGAGATGGAGGGAACACATGCCAGTCAACAGCCTGAGTCGGGCTGCCAATCTCCATGTGGTGGCTGGAGGTCTCCTGGGATTACAACCAGTCTCCAGGTGACAGAGATCAGTTCACCTGGAGAAAATCGTTGCTTTGGAAGTTGGACTCTGTGGCATTATACCCCATTGAAGTCCCTCCCCTCCACTCCCAGAATCTCCAGGTATTTCCCATCCTGGAGCTGCAAACTCTAAGCCTGAGCCAACTGAGGATGGTCCCTCCCTGTGGAATATTCCCCTTCCCAATGTCAACACAGGGGAGCGGTTATTTACTTTAGCCATGCCATGAAGTGCTGAAAGAACAGCACCAGGAGACAGCTTGGGGACAATATGGAGGATGAAGGCACCGATCAACCATCTGCTCTCTGATTCATCTTTAACCTGCCCTTCTTCCAAGGAGCTCAGGGCACCATGCATGGTTTCTATCCACCATTCTGTCCTCACAATAACTCCCCTGAGACTGAGGTTGCGATCAGATGGCTCTTTAGATCTGACCCAGGCATGAGTGCCTGGCAGATTAAAAGGGAACATTTGGACAGCAACATCTGGAAAAGTGCCATTTCTGTGATCAACCCGTTGAGCCCTGGCAGGGAGCCATACTTTAAAGATACTGGTAAAAGTCCGGTCTAATGCTTGCCGACAGGCCAGTGGCAGACTTTTCCCTGTCTGATCATTCCAGCGCAGAATCAGCCTGTCAGGATGGTCTGACTGCAGACCATCCTGAACGGCTGCCATTTAAAAAAAATCTTAGTGATATGCGCATAAACGTATAAACATGCAATGGCCTCAGAGCTACGCTCCAATGTTCTGGACAATTTCACATTTTTGAATGGCCCATGAAATTTATGAACTTTGTTAAATTAAATGGTACCTAGACGAAGGTACCACTGGTAGTGCTTTTACCATTCAAGTCCGCACATGCACAGAAAAACAAGTAGATGGTGAGGCACATGTGTGCATACGCAAACAGATTAAAAAAACCCAACAACACAACTGCGTGGCTCCTTAAGGTGGATGCCATCTAGATAATTCGCACATGGTAAGGCAATTCACAGGGGAGCTGTCTGGTCGTGCAACACTGGATAAGAAAGATCGGGATCAAATTAGAGCTGGGCCAATGGTGGGATTAGCTGCCCATCTGAACACACCCTGAGAGAGCACAATGAGCCTGTAAGAGGCAGGCATTTTTATAATCTTCCTAACGTGAAAATTGTAAGATCTTCCGAAGGTACTATTGAAAAGAGTGATTAAAGAATGGAAAGCTTTCTTGCTAAACTCTGGCATATCTCAAGACTGAGAGATCCATCCCCAAAGCTTTAAGCTTGCCTCGCCATGACAAACCATTCAACGGAACTATTGTTCTTCAAGCACTCCTGACGGTCAAAGCAGCGTGCAAATACTTTGACACTTATACAGTGCCATTTCCCTTATTTTATGCCCCTTATTTAATCAAGGGCCCCTCTGTAGAAAATGGATTAGTGCCACGGAAAGAACAAAAGCACTAAAGGCTGCCCGGGGCACCACTGGGGCTGGCACCAGTTCAAGTGGCCTGTTGTGCTTCATAATGCCAAGTTGGACAAAGCTGGGATAAAGAAGATTTTCGTTTTCCCACTGTCACAACAAAAGACTCTTGAGGGGGGGTGGGGGGTGGAGAATCCAGTACAAATGCCAAGGGCCACGAAGACAATTGAATTTGCTTCCAACGCTGCTGCTGACAGGTAATTGTAACTCAAATAGCACTCAAGAAAAAGGTATTTAAGGACAGGATGAAAAGATTAAGCTTTTTTTTTTTCTTTTTTTTTTTGCACGGTATGAAGTATATTGTCGTGGAAATTACCTGGTAGAGACTCTGGCACCCACATCAAGCAAGGTTCCTGGTATATCTCTGCAGCAGGTGGAAAGAAACAAAGTACAGCAGTAGTTCCCGCTCATCACTTTGAAGCCCTCATCTCAGAGCCTCAAAATTCACAGGACTAGAGAACCTCAACTTCAGCCTCCGCTTGCAACCCGATTAGGGGGTTGGAGCACCTATGGGGAAAGGCTGAAGAGTCTGGGACTTTTCAGTTTAGAAAAGAGACGACTAAAAGGGGACATAAAATGATGCATGGGGTGGGGACAGCTGACAAAGAGAACTTTTTCTCCCTCTCCCAAAATACTAGAACTTGAAGTCATCCAGTGAAATTGATGGGCAGTAGATTCTGGATGGTCAAAAGGAGATATTTCTTTACACAACAAGTGATTAAAAATGTGGAATGGGCCCTGACCTGGATAGCCCAGGCAAACCCAATCTCATCAGATTTTGGAAGCTAAGCAGGGTCAACTCTGACAAGTACTTGGATGGGAGACCTCCTTGGAATACCAGGAGTCGGGGGCAGGCTTTATTCAGCCTCCTCTCTGAATGTTCTCCACCCCTCCCAGTAGGGGTCAGTCACCAGAGGCCACCATGACTTCCAGGTGCACACACACTCACATGTGCATGCGCGCACACACACATACAATATAAAAATACCAAAAATTGTGGAATTCATTGTCAGAGGATGTAGTGAAGGCCACAGGCATAGATGGAGGATTAGACAGATTCGTGGAGGATAGGTCTATCAGTGGCTACTAGCTTTGGGGACTAAAAGGAACCTCCACATTCAGAAGCAATGAACTTCTGAATCCCAGAGCCAAGCACCTAAGGAAGACCTCAGCCTCTATGCATTGTTGGCCCTTCAGAGTAGCTGGTTGGCCCCTGTGTGAGACAGGATGCTGGACTAGATGGACCCTCACTGGTCTGATCCAGCAGGTCTCCTCTTAGGCTTAGGCTGTTATCTTCTAATTGTCCTCTCATGAAGCACTAGAAGGTCTTTTACCTCAAGGAAGTGTCTAGGAGAAACACTGCCTGTAGTCCTCAACAATTTATCTTGCTTAAGGAGGAATATCCATGGCTTCTCCCACCGAACCCAGTCTGTGAGTCAAAGTCCCCCTCCCCCACTTTTCTGGTCTCTTGCAAAAAGAAATGAAATAAAAATTCTGTCCATCCCAGCCTTTTCCACTAATCTACAGTAACACAGACAGAGGAAAGGGACCATAGCTTTGCACATCCTTTTGACCTGGGGGTCCCATGTACAGCTCCTGGTATCCCCTAGATAAAGGATTTCAGGTGGCAGATGTTAGGAAAGAGATGGCCCGAGATTCTGCAGAGATGCCGACTGTCAAGCAATACAATACGAGGCTGGATGCACTAATGTTTGGACTCAGCACAGGCCAGCATCATATAGGGCACCAGGGAGGTAACCCTGAGCTAAGCATAGTCTTGGGACCCTCTTCCTGCACCCACCACAAAAAAAAACAAAAACAGATCATCATTAGATAACAGTATATTTAAGGATTTCAGTAAGTTGTAAGCAAAGTTTTCCCTTGCATTCGAATTTGGGGGAAGTGCTCATCTCCGTTTCCAAGCCAAAGAGCCAGCACTGTCCAAGGACTTCTCCATGGTCATGTGGCTGGCATGACTAGATGCCGAGATGCACGGAATGCTGTTCCTGTCCCAACGAAGCAGTACCTGTTTATCTACTTGTAATTTCTTGCTTTCTAACTGCTAGGTTGGTAGGGGCCAGAGACAGGAGCTCACTCAGTCATGCAGCACTCAGGTCTTGAACTGCCGAGCTACTGACCTTCTGGTCTGCAGCTCAGCATCTTAACCTCTGAGCCACCAAGGCCCTTCTCAGTATGTTGTAGTTGATAATAAATGCATGCATCAATCCCAATGCAGGTTCACTAGATGGGCCAAGTAAGCTTCCCATTTGGTTCTGTAAACCACTGCCCTGAAGCTAAAACAGACAAAATCTAGTTTCTCCACTCATTTTAGGCAGTATGAACCAGTACATGGGGATGCTCAGCCTTGCGGCCCTGAAGCACTTTGCACATTTTCTGCATTCCCAACTCCCTGTGTCCGCAAAGAAGCAGCCCACAATTCATGCAGACAACACGCAAAGTCTGTTTTAGACAGATTTCCCACACTGCTCCGCCCCCACTCCTCCCTTTGCCCGAAACTTAAGTGTCAATTTCCCACTATTTGACACACAGCCGCATTTTGCCCTGGAGCATCGTCCAATTTCCTCTGCGTCTACTCAATCCTGTTTTTTGAGGATCGAGTAGATGCGGCGGAAATTGGGCAAAGCTCCAGGGCAAAATGCAGCCATGTGGCAAATAGTGGGAAATTGACACGATTGGGGCAAAGGGAGGAGTGGGGGCAGAGCAGCGGCTGTGGGAAATTGGTATTAGTGTGGGAGAGGATGCACACAGGAAAACACCCTGGTTAGGGCAACACCACCCACTTCCCTCTAGTTATCCAGCCCTCTCTCCAGCTCTTGTTCTTCTTTGAGACTCGCTGGCCACACCATGCTGTCCACCCAAAGGCAACAGGTACCAAAGCACAGAGTAACCCATATATTTGTGTATGCAAAAAGGTTTGGGCCCAGCCCTCAGTTACAATTTCTCACCCTCATGTAATTGAGGAGCAAAAGAAAATATGGCCCAATTTCTCACCCTCATGTAATTGAGGAGCAAAAGAAAATATGGCCCCCATATAGTGATGCTTTGGCAATTCCCCCAGTCTCAAAGACCAGAGACTAGAGGAAGCAGCCTAAAGCATCACCCAGAAAAGGACATGGAACAGGGGGTCAAAAAAAGAAGAATTGTTCTGTTATTTCCTCCCCTCCCTTGTCCTGAGAGTGAGTCAGTGTTTGCAGTGGGGCTTAATTTGCTTTTCAGAACTGAGCATCAACAAGCCAACTTGATTGTTAAAACAAAGAAAAGAAAAGGTGACAGTGGGAGGGAGAAGGAGGCGGCTTAATGGTGTGAACTACAGAACAGATTTGGAAAGTCTAAAGGCACAAAAAGGAAGTTCAGTCCCCCAATCACCTCGAGGGGATCTGCTTATTGCAGGACACCAGCTTACCATTCTTTCAAAGGCAGGGCCCTGCCATATTAGATGTATTTTCTTTCATATCTTCTCCTCAAAGCAGGTGCTAGATAATTCAGTAATTAGCATGCAGATCTAACTCCATCGCAGCCTCTGTTGATCTCTCAATTATAGTTAGCTGGGTCCTCTGCCTTTTGTGGTAGTTAATTAGAGCATTATTGAACAGACAGGCTTTTCAGCCGAGCTTGGTAATCAACTGACAGCTCAGTCCTGTGTACAGTTTAGTCCTTGACCTGTGCGTATCGGGTCCGGATTGCAGATGCGAGTGGGAATGATTCACATCTTGTTTGCACCACTCCAAAGAACTAGAGGGACATATATGCACAAAGGCAGAGAGAGAGTACATCTGCACACATACCCACATGCAAAAAGGAAGTCGTAGCATTAAGGGCAATGCTTTATTTTATTCACAGCTGTCAAGGGCATGCTCAGTGCTAAAAATATGAAGCATGTAGCATATCAAAATAAAGAGCTGAAGAAGCACCTTTGGTAGGTTATTTTGGGACTGATGAGCTCATTTGCTTTGTGCAATGCAGGGGAAGATACCCCTATGCTTAAGATCAGTGTTGATCAGAAGAAGTTATATTTTAGTCACACTATGATAGCTTGGGGTTGCTAGTTCTGGGTTGGAAAATAACTGGAGGCTTTGGGGGTGGAGCCAGGAGAGGGTGGGGTTTGGGGAGGGGAGGGGCCTCAGCATGGTACAATGCCATAGAGTCCACCCTTCAGAGCAGCCATTTTCTCCAGGGAAGCTGATCTCTGCCAGCTGGAGATCAGTTGTAAAAGCAGGAGATCCCCAGACCCCACCTGGAGGCTGGCAACCCTAGCTCAGCTACACATTATGATTTCTTCCATCTTTAAATATCCCCTCTCCATTTTGCAAATTTAGCTGCCAGGATTGCTTTATCAATAATGAGAAGAGTATGGGGAGAGGGGAAAAGTTTGTTCGTCTTTTTCCTCCTCCTGTCATTTTCTTACTGGAAAAAAAATGTCCCCCTGAGTTGCTTTTACTTCCACTGAGGGGGGAAAAAAACATATGGGTGCCTGCACATTTTACCACGCAGGAAGCAGCACGGACATGTTTCCCCCTCCCCAAATGAGAAAACAGAAGGGGAGGAAGGGGTTGAAAGTTTCGTCCCCCCTCCCTTCCTCCTCCCTCCCCCCCCCCCCCCCCCCCGCTGATTTCCTCCTCAATAAAGCAATCCTGGTAGCTAATTTTATTTAAATGGAAACAGGGTGGTTTAAAAAAAATGTTAATAAATGTCCAGTGCAGAGAGAGGCAATGGGGAAAGTGGCCGGGGGGGGGGGAGTTAACCCTCCCCTTGCAGGGTTAAGGCCCCCATTCAAATTGCCAATCCTCAAAACTACTTTTTAGGTTTGTTTGTGTGTTTGTTTTACTGGGAGATTCTAATCATCGTTCTGCTGGGTCATTCTTCCATTTTGAATTTTCTCTCCAACACACCCATTCAGGACTCGATGTATGGATTTTCAAGAGAACAAGATGTAAGGACCCAACATATGCCAAGTTGAACTAAACAATATTGCCTGAACCGGCCCACTCTAATACAAGGGACAACCAGCCTTCTGGACAAGTGCACCAGAAGTCAAATCTGAAGCAGGTAAAAGAGCCACTCAAAGGCTCAATATAGTATTTAGATTCCTTGTCCCAACCTGGATAGCCCAGGCAAACCCAATCTCGTCAGATCTCAAAAGCTAAGCAGGGCCGACCCTGACAAGTACTTGGATGGGAGACCTCCTTGGAATACCAGGGCTGGGATGCAGAGGCAGGCAATATCAAGCCACCTCTCTGAAATGTCCAAGCCCCATTAGGGGTCGCCAGAAGTCAACCATGTTTTCCACACACACACGTGCACACACGTGCGCACACACACAATACTCACAAAAATATAGTATTCATGGCTTGTCCAAGGTCATCCAACAGGTGCAAGTGGAGGAGTGGAGAATCAAACCCAGTTCTCCCAGATTAGAGTCCATGAACTTAACCACTACACCAAAGCATCATCTAGGGCTGCCAGCTCCCAGTTGGGAAATACTTGGCAATTTTGAGGGTGGAGCCTGAGGAGGGTGGGGTTTGGGGAGGGGAGGGGCTTCAATAGGGTATAATGCCATAGAGTGCACCTTCCAAAGTGGCCTTTTTCTCCAAATGAGCTGATCTCTGTCGCCTGGAGATCAGTGGTAAGACCAGGAGATTGCCAGCCACCACTTGGAGGTTGGAAACCTTAAAGTCATCTTTCCTGACAACACCTTCATTTTTAAGGGCCCGTGAAGGCTGGAGAGAATTTCTTTGGGAGTAAAACAAGTTAGCACGAAAAAGAAAGTTGGTGAAGAGAAAGATTAATACGATGTTGGGGAAGCATCTCGCCTTGACTTTTAGCCGTGTTTTTTTTTTCAATATTGCACGGCGCTGCCTGGAGAACAGACACCAAATCAAGTTACTTCTCCACCAGCCAAGCGCCTCTAAAGACTGCTAAAGAGACAGAAAAGATGCACACATTGAATTAGGGTTTCGAAGCCTTGCCTCAAAAAGGCGTCGATTTCAGGTAGTTTTATCGCTGACCCGCACATGGGAGTCGCAGCTATTACATCCTGGAAGCAAGGCTCGGGGAAAGAAATAAACAAAGAGCGGAGATTTAAGAAATTAAGAAAGCAATTTAGAAGAGGATAATTAGATCTCCCTTTTGCACCACATTGGGAAAATTAAATTACATTTTTATGAAGGTGTATGTATCCGCTCAGAGAAGTATTGTAGAGATTATTTTTTTAATATTCTCTCTCTGCTACCTCATCTGCCTCCCTTTCCCTCCCTCCCTCCCTCCCTCCCTTCTCTCTCTCTCTCTCTTGCTCTCGCTCCCAAGGAAGTGGCACTTCTAGCCTTCAGCTGTCGCAGGCGTTCATCTTCAATAATTGCATTTGCTGCATAAATTGCCAACAAACGCAGAGAATAAAATTAGTTTAAAAAAATGAGCCCAAATGGCAAAACCTCTAACAAATATCTGACGGAAGAAACCATTTGCTCTCATTTAAAAAAAAAAAAAAAACAGGGAGGGGGAAAAAGCAGAGAAAGATTAGTTTGACATTTTGAAGGAGGGGGTTTGGGAAGGAACAGCTCATTCTGAGCAGCGGGTAAAGAATCGGGGCCAGATCAACATCTTATACTTGCTCAGAACTTTAAAAGGAAAAAGTGAAGGGTGCGGTTTTATGTTGCAGTGTTCAGAAGTGCACTCCAATAGGCTGTGCAAACATTACATGCATGTAGAATTAATGTGCTTATAAGAGAGAGTGGAATCTTGCCCATTATCTCACCTCTCCCCCAGTCTTTTCAGGCACCTACAGGCCTCACCATTTACCCACCCAGAGTGGGAAATTGCCAGTGCCCAGCCCCAATTTCCCATCTTTGACACGTAAGAGAAAGAAATGGCCTCCACATAGTGACACTAGGAATTTCCCTGGTCTCTATGGTAAAGACCATAGAGATTAGGGGTAGCAGCCTAGAGCATCACCCAGAAGGGACATCACATCACCCTCATAGTCAGCCCCCCCAAAAACACCAATTTTCTGGCATTTGCTGATGCCGTGTTCCCATAGGTCTGACCCTACATTCCTGTTTCTTAATAAAAAGCAGTCTCTGGTAGTTATAGGACTGCCAACCTCCAGGTGGTGTCTGGAGAGCTGGGATTTCAACTGACTTCCAGGTGACAAAAATCAGTTCCCCTGGAGAAAATGGCTGTTATGGAAGGCAGGCTGTATGGCATTATATACCACTGAAGCCCTTCAGCTCCTTCAGCCCCACCCTTCTCAGAATCCACTTCCAAAGTCTCCAAGTATTTCACAGTCTGGAACTAGCAACCCTAGGTTCTTATCAGCCCCTTTGCTTCTGAAGTCTCTTACATCAGGATGTGGAAGATAAGTCTATCATTAAGCAATGATGAACAGAAGCTCCATTTTCAGAAGATGCATTACACCACCCTAAATGCCAGGAAATGGTCATCACCATCTTGCCATGCCTGCAAGCCCGCTGAAGGCTTCTCACTTGCTAATTTTGGCAATAGAAGGCTGGACTGGGGCCTGATCCAGTGAGACAGTGCTTACACTAAGCAAAACAAATTGTCTCAAGCAAGTGCTGCTGACCTCATAATTTCTATGAAAATTAGGGTTGCCAGGTCCTTCCTGGCAACCAATGGGGGATGGGGGGAGGAACTTCCCAGGACAGAGAGGAAGTCCCAGGCAACACGGAGGTGTCATTTCCGGCATGCACAGGAAGTGATGTCATCACCCTGTGATGCTGCAATGATGAGCTGGAATTTGAGCAACAACTTTATGGTAAGAATGGCTTCTACCATATAGTTGCCAAAATGTCAGAGAATCACCAAGACATTGCTGGTGTGGTGATGTCACTGCCTATGTGCATAGGAAGTGATGTCACCACATCACTGGTGATGTCCCCTGCACCTTCCTTGCTCTCCTGATAAGTCCCCCCCACCAGCCAGCAGATTGGCAGGGGGTGGGGGGTTGGCAGTGGGGAACACCCACTTCCACCGGTGGTAGGCCTGCCAAGTCCCCCGCTAGGGCGGGGGAAACACCGATTTTTAGAGCTTACCTCCCGCTTTTCCAAAGATGGCCACCGGGGGGACAAAATGGCTGCCTTAAAAGGGAAATGTCTGCAGAGAGCCTGCCCTGCAGTAAAAAGCCTCGCCAGACATTTCCCCTTTAAGAAGTCAGCAAGAGAGCTTCTTCCACAGCAAGAGAGCCCCGCCCAGAGATTAAGGAGGGACTGAAGGAGCTGCTTTTGCATGTGGCTGGCAAGGTGAGTGTCTCTTCCAGCTCTTTTCATTCTCTCTCCCTTTCTTTTTTCTGTCTGTCTGTCTGTCTCTCTCTCTGTCCCCATCCAGCAGAGGTCTATCAGTGGCTATTATAGCCACAAGGTCTAAATGGAAGTAAGTGCCTCTGCCAGTTTTTTCCCCTTCTCTCTCTCTCCCTCTTTCTTTCTTTTTTCTGTCTGTCGGTCTGTCTGTCTGTGTGACTGTCTCTCTCTCTCTCTCTGTCCCCATCCAGCAGAGGTCTATCAGTGGCTATTATAGCCACAAGGTCTAAATGGAACCCTTTGTCTGGGGCAGTGATGCTCTGCATTCTTGGTGCTTGGGGGGCAACAGTGGGAGGGCTTCTGGAGTTCTGGCCCCGCTGCTGGACCTCCTGAGGGCACCTGGTATTTTTGGCCACTGTTGTGACACAGAGTGTTGTACTGGATGGGCTGTACTGGATGGGCCGATCCACTGTGGCTTCTCTCCTGTTCTTATGATATGAAAATCATATTTAGCACTTGTGTAGCACTTAGTGCTTCATATTCTGCCGAGATGAGGAAGGATTCAGTAGGGCCGTTGCTCAGTGATAGAGCATCTGCTTGATATGCAGGAGGTATCAGCCTCTTCAGCTAAAAAAGGATCAGGTAATAGGTGACATTAAAGATCTCAGCCTGAGACCCTGGAGAGCCACTACCAGTCTGAGTAGTCAACACTGACCTTGATGGACCAATGGCCTGATTCAGTATTAGGAAACTTCATGAGTTCATGTGTCAGCATGTGGAAGCAACATCACAGGATGTGACATCACAAAATGATGTCACTTCCTTTCTCCTGGCTCCACCCCCAAAGTCTCCTGGCTCCACCCCCAAAGACCCCAGATATTTCCCAAGTTGGACTTGGCAGCCCTAACCGGTGGAGCTGGCAACCAATGCTCCCCCTAAGCTGTGGAGTCTTGTGAGCAAAAGTTCTACCTTGTGAACTACTGGCATTAAAGCTGTGAGCGAGCAATTTGGCTACTGCACAAATTAGTTTCCTCTGGAACCATCCTTCCTGAGCTAAGACAAAAATGTGTGAGCCGGAGGCTAAAAAAACTGTGAGCTACCTCACCCTAACTCAGCTTAGAGGGAACGCTGCTGGCAACTCTAATGAAAACTGAGATCAAGCCAATAGTGACTACGACACAAGCACCTTTCTGTCAACTCTTCTTCTCCTAGAAGGAACCAGGAAACGACTGAGCTCACTTTCCCACCTTTTGCCTCCCAAGCCTTCTCTATTGGATTTCTGAGCTGGTTTTTGCTGACTTTTATTTAATGAGGTTTATTGTTTGCTCTGCATAATTTTCAAAGGCTTGTCACCCACTTCGAGATCACTTTCAGATCTCCTGCTTTGGGAAGGGAGGAGGAAACTTTGAAGCTACCTTCATTAATTCAGTATTTAGTTTCCACATTTAACGCCGCACATGTTTCGAAGCCACTGTGGAAACATCTAAGAAGATTCCCCTCGATGCCACACATTATAAAGAGTTGTTCTAAAATAAGCTCGGTTTGCCATCTTTCCCAGTGCTGTCACTTTACTTGAGGTATCAAAAAAACCCTCAACCCACCCCAACATAGAATATCAAAAATATTTCTGTTTGACTCTGATAATGACTTCCTACAGCTTGAGGTGCCATAGAACAAAGATTTTAATTTTAATTATCAGCAATTCAGTTTTTTCCTCCAATCCATGGTTACTGAAAGAGACAAGAGATGTTGGAAAGAAGAAGGACACACACAAAAAGCAAATGCATTTAGAAATTGCCTCTTGCAATATTTATAGTTTGTATACTTGTTGATTCCGATGGAACACTTAGGTCTCTGTGCCAATTCTTGTTGTATTTTTTAATCATTTGTTTGCAATTCTGCTCCATTCTATTTCCACCCCTTTGCTTCTACTTATACTCCATAAACGTCTTCTGATGCCCAATGCAAATCAGTGACAATGCTAAAAAGTGGCTTGCTGTTCTTTCCCCTCACCGTCTCCTTGCAGCACTGTAAAAATGCAAATGTGTTGTTTTATTTATTTAGAAGGGTAGAATCACCTCTCGGCTTGGAAAGATTCAGAAAAACCTTTGCATTTACCTACCTGGTCACTGGATCAGTTTCTCCTCCCTGTCCCAAGCCATAGGATGTAAAGATTGCAGCATCCTATTGTGGGGATTTCTCAGTGGCAGACATGATGCTATCCATAGGGTCGTGGATGCTTGTATCAGGTAATTAAATGGAGGAGGGAGGTACTATGAGCTCCATAAGGTTGTGGATAAATGGGAATGCAGGATATAATGGGGAATAACATGAGCTTTAACTTTTTTTAAAAAATAAACAAACCTATAATAATTTTTTATCCAGTTAAACGGCTCATGCTTTATGATTGAAGGACCGAAGGACTTGAAGGACCACCTCTCTCCATATGTGCCCCAGCGAGCACTTCGGTCTGGATCCCAAAACCGGCTGGCCCTCCCAGGGCCAAAGGAGGCGCGGTTGGCGGTTACTAGGGCCAGGGCCTTTTCTGTGGCGGCCCCGCGCTGGTGGAATGAGCTCCCGGATAACATCAGGGCCCTGCGGGACTTATTACAATTCCACAGGGCCTGTAAGATGGAGCTCTTCCAGCAGGCATTCAAGTAGTGGCCGCCTAATGTTGTCAATCCTGGCCCTGGCCCAGCTATTCGATCTTATCCGTCAACCTTCTGTGACCATCTATAAGGATTTCATCTGGGCTCTGTTAGGATATATTGAGCCGTAGGTATGCCATCATTACAGATAAGCTGTTTTATATATTTTAATTGCTGTATGAATTTTGTATGGTGTTTTGTTGTGAGCCGCCCTGAGCCGCCGTTTGACGGGGAGGGCGGGATATAAATCCCAAAAATAAATAAATAAATAAATTGATTGTTTATTTATTTATTTATTGGATTAGATTTCTAAGCTGCTCTTCCTTGTGGGACAGGACTCAGGGTGGTGTACAATAATAAAATATGCATATATTAGTTAAATGTAAAACAAAACATCCCAAATCAGACACATTAAATAACCTAAAATATGGTGTTAAGACTATTGATGATAATGATGCCCCACAGGCGGGGGGGGGGGGGGAGAGATAGAAACCGGAGCATCAGACAGATGGAAAACCATTGATGCCCAGCAAAACATCTCTACCTTACAGGTCCTGCAGGTAGGGGTGGACAGCCGGATAGCTCTCGGGCTGGGAACCACCAGTAGGTTCTTGTCTGCCGAGCACAGCGCTCTCGGGGGGGGGGGGTGTATACCAGGAGAGGCGGTCTCAAAGATACATGGGTCCCAAACCATTTAGGGCCTTGAAGGTTAACGCCAACACCTCAAACTTGATGTGGTACTCCACCGGAAGCCAATGCAGCTCATGCAACACAGGCTGAATGTGTGCCGTTCGTGGAGTCCCAGGAAGGCTGAGGAGTGACAACGGAAGAGGTGGCTGAGGAGTGACTACTGGTCTGTGGAACTAGGAGTGTTATTGAACAATGTAAGAACATGCATGGGAGGGAAGGCAGCATAGTATAGCCCGATCTCATCAGATCTCAGAAGCAAAGAATGTGCGTGTGTGAAATACTACCTATTGCAGTGTACTGTAGTGCTTGAATACTTGAAAACTAACACATCAAATAGGCTCCAGTTGCTTGAGAACTGCCCACTGAAGAATTCCCCCCTCCTCATAACTGGCAAGCAGAATGTGAACTGAACATGTGGTTGTTCGAGCATCCCTAGAAGAATGGGTTATTTTAGAGACATGGGCCATCTCCTCTCTCTGGGGAGGCTTTTTGAAAGAGCCATGGAGTACTTTTACTGTTGTTTTGGCTCCGTGTTATGGGATTTGAAACTGTGATTTTTACTAAGTAGAAGTTGTTGTTGATAATGCTGATTTTTGATATATGTAGACTGCCTTAATTCTATACTGGCTGCAGAGGAAAAAAAGCCTGAAAAACAAGTCTAGCTCTCCACCTAGTGGTGCATAATGCTAAAAGAATCAGGAACTTCTGGCTGCCAGACAGTCTTAGGATCTCCTGGCTATAGTGATGATGATGATGATGATGATGTAGAGAAAGGTAGTCAGAAATGTTAACAAATGTTCAGACCATTCACTCATCAGTCACTTCCCAACACATCTATTAGTCTTCTGTAGGAACGTCACAATACATATAACAGGACAGCAGAGCAATCTCAGCATTTGTTCATTAATGTAAACAACCTGTACTACCATCATAGAGTACCAAAAGAGGTATTCCTTTTTTTTTTAATATTTGTTTATTAATTTTCAACATCATTTTTAATACATTCTAAATCAAAAATATTAACTCTTAAGAGTGACAACATATAAATCTCAAACCATATGTCCCAATATGTCTCTTACAACTCATATTTTAAATCATACCAATCGTAAATTTGTTTCCATGTTTTATTAAATACCTGTTCCTTTTTACCATTAATTTTCATTGTCAAATTGTCCATTTCTGCTACTTCAAAAAGCTTTTTAACATACTCTTCCTTCGTGGGTATTTTTTCTGTTTTCCAATGTTTTGCCAATAAAATACGTGCAGCAGTGAAACCGTGTGTGATCATTCTTTTTTGTTCTTTGGTTACCTTATTTTGAATTATATTTAACAAAAATGTTTCTGGTTTCAGGGGGATTTCCTCTAATATAATTTCTTGGAGTACTGTCTGTATCATTAGCCAATATTTTCTTGACATTGGGCAGGTCCACCACATGTGGTAATATGAGCCCACATTACTTTTACATTTCCAGCAGACATTTGGAATCTTTTCTGAATATCTTGATAGTCTTTCTGGAGAAAGATGCCATAAATAAAACATTTTAAATAAATTTTCCTTATAGTTGCTCGCTCTCGTAATCTTTATATTTTCTTGCCAAATTTTTGACCATTGTTTCTAAGGGGATATTATGGCCTATGTCTTTTGCCCACTTAATCATAGTTGGTTTCACCCATTCATCCTGCATTTTTCCCTCCAATAAACAATCATATACTTTTTTTTATTATTTTCTCTTCTGGTTTTAACCATGCTTTATCCAGTATGGTTTCTTCTTTATAAAAACCTTGTTTTTTTGTCAATATTAAATCTTGTATACAACTGGTTTAACTCCCACCATGTTAAATTCAATCCCAAATCACATAAATTTTCCTTATTTTTTCATTCTAATTTATTATCTAAAAGATCCCTATATGTTATTCTCTTATCTTCCATTATTAATGTGGGCTTAATGAACGCTTCTAATGGTGAGACCCATAGTGGTATTTTTTGATAATATTTGTGTTTTACCCCTTCCCATATTTTTAACAATGCATCTCTTATTAAATGTTCTATAAATATTTTATTCCTATCCCCATACCATATAATTTTATGCCATCCTGTCTGCAGGTTGTGTCCTTCTAAACTTAAAATTCTATAATTTTTAATTTCTACCCAATCTTTTATCCATGTCATTCTGGAGGCTGTATAGTAGTTTTGCCAATCAGGTAGACCAAATCCTCCTCGTTTCATTTTATCCTGTAAGTATTTGTATTTTATTCTTGGTTTTTTATTTTGCCAAATAAATGTTGATATACTTTCATTTAGTTCTTTAAAAAATGTTTGATTTTTTAATATAGGTATGGTTTGAAACAAAAATATGAGTCGTGGTAGGACGTTCATCTTAATTAAGGCTATACGGCCCATCAAAGATAATTGTAGTTTTTTCCAGATCTCCAGGTCTCTCTTAATTTCTTTTAAAACTTTTATATAGTTATCTTTATACAGCGAGCTGCATCTCTTTGTAATATTATCCCTAAAAAAAAAAAGCAGGAGTTGTTACATATGTAAAACAAAGTTTACATCCTGAATTAATATATGAGGATGAAGAGGGACGAATATTAATCGTTAAAATTGTGAGACAATCTAAACCTATGTTGGTGGTTAATATATACGCACCAAACCTCGACCCAGCACCTCTCTGACAACACCAAAGGTACTTGTACAGTGCTTTAAAGTTTTAAAGATCTTCTGTCTTTGAACACTTTTTATTAGATATGGGTTTTGGGTTTTATTTTAAGTTCCTGCTGCCTCCCCTCGGTTCTGTATTACGCGGCTCAGCTTGAGCGCTTACCGCAAAGCGTCTTGTCTCTTCCTGCAGCGTCTAGCCGACCAGATGGGTGAAGGGGACCGCCATCTCTTCCTTCACCTCCTCCGTAATGGCTCTGCCGTCGGGCTCTCTTCAGGAGCCTTTTTTGAGGGTCCTAGCCCCCCTATTCAGAAAGAGAATTCTCTGGGAGAACGTAGCTTGCCTCCCGCAGCCGCCGCGACCGGAACCGGATCAGCCCAAAAGAGGTATTCCTAATGCACTTGCTCAACTACGATGCACAATCACAACCAGAGCATCATCATTTTTCTTGAACACCTCCACTGAAAACAATTTTGCAAAATTTCTAAACAGTTTGTTCCTTTGCTTACAAAAGGGATGGGGGCAAACCACAAGACCACCAAATGCACAAGAAATGTCTTCTTTAATGAACTAGGAAGCTATCACAATCATTAGTTTCCTCGTAAACTTTAAGAGATGGGTTGTTTGTGTCACTGGTCTTGTTCTAGCGGTTCAGATCTTCCTTCCTTTTCTGTTATCACAGTCACTCACTTTGGTGTATTTTAAAGGTTTCTTGTAACTCTGGTCTGGTCCTTGAGACCGTGACAGTTTTCTCTAATAATTAACCTACTATATCCCACATCTTGCTTCCATTCCATATTCACTTGGGGGGGGGGGTATTTTTGTGTGTGTATGTGTGTGTGTGCCTGCGCATGGAAGTCATGGTGACCTCTGGCAACTCCTACGGGGTAGCTTCCAAGACCTGATGAGATTGGGCTCACCTGGGCTAACAAGGTCAGGGCCCATTCCACTTTTTGTTAGGGTTGCCAGCTCTGGGTTGGAAATTCCTGTAGATTTTGGGGGTCAGCGTTTGGGAGGTGAGAGACCTTGGCAGGGTAAATAGAGTCCAACCTTTGAAGTCACTATTTTCTCCAAAGGAACTGCTATCTGTAGCCTCAAGTTCCGATGTAATTCCAGAAGATCTCCCCCCACTACCTGGAGCTCAGCAACCCTACTTTTTCTTGCACACATTGTCCATGTTTCATACTTTGGTTCAGTCGCTCGCGAGGTGAGAAGAAGATAGGTTTGCTGGCACAGCTGTTCAGTTTTCAGGACAAGAGACCTCGTCCAAATGCAATCCAATGCAAAACACATTTCAAAGCCCTACCACGTGTGTTCCTTGCTAATTCCGGCAGCACATTCTTTGAGCCAACTGGTTCTTGGGGCACATTTAGAATTTTTTTTTTTAAAAAACCAGATGCTTAGAGAAAATGAGTATCACAAGGGACTCGGTTGATGACATCGAAATAAGCCCCTGGTACTGAGGTTTCCCAACTCGACTGCCAACTGATGTCACAGAAAAGTAAACAGCCCCAAACTTCACTGGAAGCTACTTGCTGTTGAGTTAAGCTAAATGCTGTCGGCTGGGTATTATGCTGTGTTCCATCCCTGGTAATTCTCCACTTGCCAATGGATTTTAGCACTCTGCTAATTTTCTGCAGTTGCCTGGTGTTCACGAAGGGCTCTGGGGAAACTAATTGACAAAAGGTTGCAGGAGAAAATGCTATTCGGGGTTCAGATAAACAGAGATCTTTTTCCTGAGAACCCACAATGGCAAGCAGATTACCACTGCTGTTCCTGTCAGATTAGTGAATCCCCCCTCCCCTCCCTGCCACCACTGCCCAGTATTACTCATGCTTGCATTTTATACACAGCACCTCAGCATTATGTAGCAATTAGCAGATGCGGCGCTAATTAGGTTTTACATTGCAACACAAGTCCCTTTAAACTTTTAAGTCATAACATTTCAAGCGGCTGATGATGACTGCAAGGTCATTTTTGTATTCTGCACAATAGCCTTGATACTAATGAATGCATTTGACATGCAGCAAAATATCACATGTTTTCCCCTGGTGGTCATTAGCATTTGTCAGTGGACACTTTGTTTAAATTGTTACCGAAGTCTGTGTGGCCAAGAAGGAGCGCACATAGACTCCGATTAGCTGGAACACAGGAAGCCATACCCAGCGGATGTGCCATCTTCAGTGCAAATGTGCTTTGTTTAAAGGGGTTGTGCCAGTGGTCTGAGTGTCTGTTCTCTGGCAATTAGGGTTGCCAACCTGCAGGTGGCACCTGGAGATCCCCCATGGCTATAACTGATCTCCAGATGAGCAAGATCAGTTCTGCTGGAGGAAATGCCTGCTTTGGCATTATACCCTGCTGAGGTTCCTCCTCTCCCCGAACCCCGACCTCCCCAGGCTCCACCCCCCAAATTTCCAGGAATGTCCCAACCTAGAACTAGTGACCCTACCAGAAACCCAGGCTCAAATCCCAGCTTAGTTAGGAGGCTCATTGGGTAGTACTGGCCATGAATCGCTTTCTCTTAGCCTAAGACAGATGTTGGGGCAAAATGAAAGGAGAGGCAAACCATATATAACCTTGAAGAAAGTGGGATTAAATTGTGGTTAAAGTGTGATTAAAGGATTAACCTTCAAACTGGGCTTCAATGACCTCTCCTACTTCATTTTTATTTTTATTTTTTTAATAACAGAATGTTTTATATTAACTTCCTCTATAATCCCCCAAGTGCTCCCCAATGGTGGACCAGCCCAAAGGAGCTTACACTGTTTTATCCTCACCATAACCCTGTGAGGTAGATTAGACTGAGAGAGAGAGTGACTGCTCAGGATCACCCAGAAAGCTTCCATGACAGAGTGGGGATTTGATCCTGGGTCTCCGAGAACCTAGCCCAGCACTCTAACCACACCAGTAGATGTGCTCAAATATTACATCACCTGTTGCAGAAACTCTTACAAAGCAAGCATAGCAACAGCTGGTTTGCAACATTACCTTACCTATTCACACCACTGAGAGAACTGTCAATTGAAACGCTGTGCTTTTCAGTAGCGCTAGTTCACACATTCAGCTGCCAGGGACTACACCATTTCAGTCTCTGACCTGGGTCTGCAGTCCTAGCAACTCATGCCATGGGAAGGACCTGGTTCCATACCAGCTTCTAGGTAAAGGTTTCCCTTGCTCGAAAGCCAGTCAAATCTGATTCTAGGGGGTGGTGCTCATCTCTTTTTCCAAGCCGAAGAGACAGCACTGTCTGAAGGCTTCTGCATGGTCACGTGGCCAGCATGACTAAATGCTGAGGTGCATGGAATGCCGATACCTTCCCACCGAAGCTGTACCTATTTACCTATTTGCAATTTCTTGCTTTTGAACTGCTAGGTTGGCAGGAGCTGGGGCCAAAGACAGGAGCTCACTCCATCACATGGCACTAGGGTCTTGAACTGCCGAGCTACCGATCTTCTGGTCTGCAACTCAGCGTCTTAACCTCTGAGCCACCGCAGCCCCTGTACCAGCTGCTACTTGGACTTCATTGTCTGCCTGTCCCCAGGCTAGGGATGCTGTGAATTTTGCAGTGAAGGTGTTCCACTGTGACACAAGCCAGTCACCAAGTCCGTTTGGTACCAAACAGATGTGAATACCTGACCAACAGGTTTATACATCAGACTTTCCCAAAACTCTGCATGTGCAAAAATGCCACCAAGCCAAACACATGAAGGACTGTGGTTGCCAACCTCCAGGTGAGCCTGGAATTCTCCTGGAATTCCAGACTACAGAGATCCGTTCCCCTGGAGAAAATGGCTGCTTTGGAGGGTGGACTCTATGGCACCCCATCCTTGCCGACCTGCCTCCTCTCCCAAAACTCCACTGTCCCCAGGTTTCACCCCTGGGAAAGAAAACACAGTGCTTCACTTCCACAACATTTTTGTCCTTCCCCTACATCACAACTTGCATTATTAATCACTTCAGCGTTTGCTTTTGAAAAAGAAGAAATCAGTGGAAGAATCCTCTTGGCGGAGCAACCCTCGGGGAGTTCAGAGGGCTGTAACACTGCCGTTCGAGTTTAAACACATTGAAAAGAAAAACGCCACAACAGAGCCGGCGCCTGAACACACAGCACGCGCTCTCTCTCAGATAATGCAGAAATAAAGTGCATTTGTAACCACCAACAAAAAGGATTATCCCCCATTCATTTCAAAGCATCTTTCATTCCACCCAGGGATTACATTTCTTCCCTTACTTATCTTGCAAATGTTTTTTTTTTTTTCATGCAAGCACGTGGCTCATGGCACCTACCAAAAAAATGTGACAGGGACAATGAAAGCAAGTGCAGTTGGGAAGCAGTTTTCCCATTCTCTATTGTATGCCGTGAGGCAGTAATCTACCCTGACACAGAGGAGAACGGAGACTTCTGAGAAGCGGCAACCTCGAATGACTCAGCTTTGAAAAGCACAACCTATAAACCTGGAGTCATTCTTTAGAGTTGTGGCAAAAGTATCTCCCGTTATATTTAATTTTATTACATCGGTCTGGTTTTGAACGAAGGACAGTCAACAAGACGGTGGGAAATTGGACATAACTTCCAACAGTCTGACACAGCCCTCTGAGACTGGACATTTTCAAGGCACAAAAAAATAGACCACAGACACTGAATCCAAGGTGTCCCTTGTCTTTGTGCAGTCTGATTGAAAACCAGGGGTCATTTCGAGCAGGAGCTCAGGGGAGCTCAGCTCCGGGAGTTGGTGCCAGCCCCCCCTCCTGCAGGGGAATGTGTCATGGCTGCAGCAAAATGACCCCGTCCCCTGGAAAGGTCCTTGTTCCCCCGACCAGCATTCTGAAGGCTTCAGCCACCGCTGAAGCTATCCTCCCAGAATAGTGGTATTTCTGAGGCTTGGATTAGTAGCTGTCCCCTCTCTGCCAGGTCTTTCTTCTTTACTCTCTCTCTCCCTTCCTCCCTCCCTCCTTTCTCTCTCTCTCTCTTCTTTCTTGCCTTCTGACATACTTCTGGTGATGTCAGGTGGTGTAGCATAGGCAAATAAGTTATGCTAATGAGTTATGCTAATGAGCTCCTGCACATCTTTTTCTACAAAATTACCCCTGTTGAAAACAATAACTTCAGTATTCAACATGGCCTCCTGGCTGGTAGAAGTTTGTAGGGCTTACACCATGGAAACGGGTTGGGAGCAGAGGGATCCGCACTGCATACATCATAGTTCTGATATCCAGACACAACTTTGGCTTTGGAATCAGAAGTTCAAATTTGCCTTAACTGCGTCATTTTTTTATTTCTCTGCTTCTGTTACGACATGCTACTTTTCTGATAAACAGAAGTCCAGTAGCACCTTGAAGACTAACAAAATTTATCCAGTGTAAATTTTCATGAATCAGAACATCCAGCAAACTCTGTTTCACAAAAGCTTACGCTAGAACCAGTTTTGTTAGCCTTTAAGAACTCATTTGTTATGAGGGCCGGATCTGACATAAATGAGACCTTGTTGGGCCGGAGCATGTGTGTCATAAAATGTCATGAAAGGTAGCAAAGATATAAACTTTATAAAGGGCAAAAACACAAAAGTTTTTTTTTTTACTTAAAATTAAAAAAAAAACATGCTAAAACATTAGCACTCATGCATTATTTTGTTTATTTAACAGTCTCTGATAACTGACACCTCTTGCTCTGAATTATTGCATCCAAACGTCTGTGCTGTTCCAATCTTGAGTATGCTGTTCAGGAGTGTATCTGTAAGCTGCAAACCTACTTTTGATTTATGGACATTCACCACAGAAATCTCATGCTCAGAGTTCTGAGTCTTGGACCCAGGGGAAAACGTGAAATGGCTGAGCGATTGAGAGAATCTGGCGAAGCAAGCTATGATGATGCAGCAGCAGCAGCAGTAGAACTGAAAGCAGGAGATGTCCAGTTCCAGTGTGGGCCTGATAGAAGCCCTCCGGGGGGATGATATGGCCCCCGGGTTGCATGTTTGACACCCCTGCTCTAAGGTGTAAATGGACTTCCATTAATTTTGCTGCAACAAACTAACACAGCTACCTTGTTATAACAATAATTTCCTATGTGCAGGGCTTAAAATAAATTCCCTAGAGTCTGAAGTGGTGTAATTTGATCCAATTGAAGTGGCTTTTTGGACCACATATTTTGGTGTTTGTGTAGTAGACCATCTCTACAGTGGTCATACCCATAGATCTTAGGGTTACCAACCTCAAGCCTGGGCCTGGAATTCTTCCAGAATTATAATTATAACTGATCAGCTGCCCTGGAGGAAAAGGCAGCATTGGGGAAGGTGGACTCTATGGCACCACACCTCCACTGAGCTCCATCCCCAAACTCTACCACCTCCAGGCAGGGACTACCCCCAAATCTCCAGGAATTTCTCAAGCTGGAGTTGGCAACCCTAATCAACCTTTGGGCATGGAGCTACTCAGCAAAGGGGAAGAACAGATAACTGGGAACACAGAGTGTCCACGAAGAATAGAGCCAAATGACAGAACTTCACTTTTAAACCTTCAAGTAACCCTTTCTCCCGGGCACTAAAAACGGAGCTCTGACGATTTCTTCATAAAGTTATGGACTTCAGAGAGCTGTTCGTCCCCCTGCAAGCCCACCCTGTTGGAGGGGAAAGATTTAAGATAATGGCCCTGTTCTCATAAGAATAAATTAAGCTTGAGACGATAGCAAATTCTATTACTGATGCCTTTCAGCAAAGCCCAGGCATTCTTCTAAAGTCAAAACTTTAAAGTATAACATGCAGTGATCTCCTTGAATTCTTTCTTGTAACAATATCTAAGTGATGGGAACGTATATCAATGGGTTCAGGCACTGTATTGATTATATACCTTCCAGGATGTCAGTCCCCCAGCAGAGAGCTCTGGTAGAGGGAATGCGTGCTGTGGGCGGGTTTTTAATGCACACACACACACACACAGATATATATATATATATATATATATATATATATATATATATATATCCTTCAGAAAATTGGGTGGGTGTCAAAGAATACATTTGCAAAGAACTAATTATTCTGGAAAGACGTGACAGTTTGAAAGAAGAGGCAGAAGCCAGGGAAAAGAAAGGATGTGCCGTAAGGAGCAGAATATGGGACACGCAGCCATCACGGGTGATGGGAAGAGATGCCCCTGTGTACTCAACTCTTCCTTCCTGAATTCCATCTAATATTCCTTTCAAACTCACTTTTCTCTTTCGGCAGAAGAAAAGCTGACAAAGGGAAAATCATGTTGAAAGGAACCTAGTCTTTAAAAAAAAGACGAAAGGGGCTTTTTGCTACTTCTAATGGCACAGCAAGGCACCTTTGAGCGTGTTGAACACTCGTTTTTCCCCCCATTTAAGAAAGAGAGAAAATCTTCCCATCACAAAAGCTGTGTGTCTCAACTATTCTGGAGATCATAGTAGGAGTGGAAATAGATGGCGCCATCTTCCTGCCCCAATTTTGCTATGTCTGGGAGATGGCAAAATTAGATCCGATTCATAGCTGTCCTTGCAGGAAGCAGTCTAGCACAATGGTCTACAATCTTTCCAGAACTGGGACCCACCGGGCTGCAAGCGTGTGACAGCGAGTCATGTTGACAGCCGTTTAACAAGAGGGGGAAGTCGCAGTTATGTGTTCACTGGTGTCAAGGCTAGGATCATGGGCAACACACACCAAGAGGGATTGAGACAGGATACAGAAGCCAGTCAACAAGGTGTGTACACACCACAGTGAGGAACAAGCCACAGGATGAGAGCAATGCTCCCTCTAAGCTCCCTCACAGTTTTTTTAGCCTCCGGCTCATGGATTTCTGTCTTAGCTCAGGAAGGACGGCTCCAGAGCAAACTAATTTATGCAGTAGCCAAATCACTCGCTCACAACTTTAATGTCAGTGGCTCACAAAGTAGAATTCTTGCTCACAAGACTCCACAGCTTAGAGGGAACATTGGTAGCGGCCTGCATTTAGAATGGGGTTTCTGTCTCAGATGATTCTGGCATTTTGATCTCATTAAAAAAAACAACAGCCAAACTGGCCAAGGTAAGTTTTACCACCTGTGCCATTTTGCAAGTTAGTTCGGTTTCCAGGTCTGCAGGAGTCCACTAGCCAAGTCCACCATACCCCCTGTGGACCTTCCTTACCCATGGCATGAAAATGACCAGGGAAACAGATATGATTCCATCCATCTATAAAACACAGGTTGCAGGCTCAAGCAGTCTCCGTTTGTCTTGGGGCTGTGCAGGGAAAGAATGGGCCTGGTTCAATGTAAACTGGGTCCATGAGCCCATGCATGAACTCAACATGCCTGTAAACAAGAGGGGGGGGGGGGTGTTAGTTGCTACAAGGACTGGTTGGTGAACAGGCCCATAGCCAGGATTTTGTGGCTTGTGGGGCAAATATTTTTTTATGGTGGGGCTGAAGCTGTCAGTGCAGAAAGAAAAGCCATTTAGCCAATAGAAAGCTGTTACCAGGGGAGATCTCTAAATTGCAAGCTGTCAACCCACTTTAGATGATAGTTCTCAGCTGCTACAAGTTAATCACTTCTGACAGCCTGAGCAACAATTCTGATAACAAGCCAGCAGGTGGGGGTGAGGACTTCTATAGTCAAGAAAGCTAACATTTAGGAAGAAAAAACTCTCATAAAGGAGACCAGTTTCTTGACACAGAGTTAGAAGGTATCATAGAGGTCACCTACTCCCAACCCCTTTGCTCAGTGCAGGAATTAGTCAACTACAGCACCCCACGCTGCTTAAAGGAGCACACACCTTTTAAAAAATGTTTTAAAAAGATTGAAAAAAAGCATTTCCAGGAGAAATTCTTGTGGAGCTGTGCCTTTAAGAAAGGGGTCAGAGCTTCCAAAAGCCCCACCGTAGCTATGGGCCTGTTGGTGAAGGTGATCTTCATGCCATCATCTGTTATTGTTTCATTTTTAGGAGCTCATATTGAGCTTTAGTGAACAAAGTTTTTTGTGTGGGGGGTGTCCCACCAGCGGGCCTTCCCCAGTCCCTGGGGAGCCCGACACCCCCCCACCGCCGCCACCACCAAAAGATCCCCTGACCCAGCCTCAGAAACTACCGGGGCTGCCCAGGGAGAGGAAGAACCGCTGTGGCTGCTTCTCCTGTGGCTCGCTGCCAGCTGGGCCACTGCTGCCATTGTGCCGCTGCCACTTCTCCCACGGGATGCTGCCAGCCAGGCCGTCACGGCCATTATGCCACTGCTGCTTCTCCCATGGCCCGCCACCGCTACTGTACCGTTGCCTCCGCTGCCCCTGGCTGCCAGCAGTGGCACAGCCCCATGAGGTGGCAGGAGTCAAGAGGCCACCAATGGAGCCTGCCACACCGGGCCACAGGCCCGACACAAGGGCTTGCACATGCTCCCAGACCCCATGGCTAAAGCACCACTGGGGGGCGGGTCCTGGGAGGGAGGGAGGACCAGACGCCGAGGCCTCTCCTGAGGCTTGGCATCTAAGCTTAAGAAGGGGCTGGGGCAAGGGGGGAGGAGAGCACAGGGAAGGGATTCTGGGAGGAGGGAGGCATAAAAGATGGGCAGCAAGCAGGAGGATGCCCTGGCGAGAAACAGAGAGATGACAGAGAGAGAGGAGCCAGGTAGAGGGTGTGGTGATGTAACCCCCTCCCCTGCTCACGCAACTGAGGCCCCAGCTGCCCAAGGGACTCGAAGTCAAGGTGGCAGAGTGTGCCACGACCCCCCGACTCTAGCGGTAGTGAGATGGGATCGAGTGACTCATGCGACGGGGGGTGTGGGGTACCATTTTGGCAGTCTCTGGAAGCTTAACATTAAAATGGCAGCTGAGCCACATGGACGCTCTGCAAACCACCACACTTAAGAATCACTTGAGATCAATCCATTTGGAGTTCAGAGTGCAATCCGCACAGGACAGGCTCTAAAAAAAAATGTTAAGATCACAACCAGTGTGCAGGATCAAATCAGAGAATCACAAAGAGAAAACTACACAAATGTGCAAGGAAGGGCAGGAAATTAGCATTACTATGCAGTATCTCTAGGGATTCTGTAAAAATACCCCCCCTTTTTTCAGTTTAGTGGCACAAGACTAAAAATGTTCTCCAGAGCTTCTGCCAGAGGACTTCTCCCCCATACAAATTGTAGCCCTGTGCAAAGCGTGGTGGAGCTGCATCTGACTTTGCACAGGTGTGTATGCACACACACACACACACACACATTGCCAATGATCACAGCTTGCAATGCCAGTGTCAGTGGGCTCTACTGAGCATTCTGTACACTCAACATGTTTTCCCATATTATGAGATCGTGTGACTCTTTCCCAGTTTTCACAGTGGCCGATAACACAGCAGATAATCCTCTACTGCTCAGCAATATGGGAACCAGGGCTTTGCAGCTGCTTGCCAGTTCAAAACATTTTCTGGTCAGTTTCAACATTGGTTTTCTCCCTTTGCCTGCATCTCTTTCTTTTCCCTTTCATTCTAGGAATTAACGCTAAAATGCATGCATTAAACCTGAACCATGGGGATTTAAATGGAAGGCACTTGCTGGATCCTACTGTGCTGCTTTGATAGGGCAATTGTGTAATTTAAAAACAAAACAACCTTTGGATGCCACCCCCAACATGTCACAAGTGACATTCTACCTCAATTTAGAAAAGTGTGTGTTCTTTCAAATTGTAGCTGCAGTTGCACCGGAGGAAAAAGAATGGTCCATAAGGTGGGCGCAGAATCTGAAGTCAAGCTTAAAGGCTTACTGCTTTGAAAATCTGCAGTAAGATGTGCGTGCATAATGGGCCACTGAATGAAGAACAAAAAGAGGGCAGCGAGCAGGTTTTATCTAACCAATTGGATGATATTAAGTCTGCTTCACAGAAAAGGAAAAGAGAAACAAAACCTAGAGCCCCAAGCACAATTCTTCTTTCAGTATGATAAGCAGTATAATACACTATTCCCCAGATGAACTAATTATCTTACACAAAATAGGTGCAGTGTGATGTGTCCCTGCCCTCCATCTTCCTCTATAAACATGCTTTTTTATTTAAGGCATTATTATAACAAAAAGTGGTGGGGGGGGGAACTGGCTGCTAGCCTTACAGTCATCTACTCTTCATTTACAGAGGGGAGGGGAGGAGAGAAACACAACAAAGTCCCTTTTGCAATTAACACTCACTAAGAACTTTTGAAGCTCACATACTTCCAGTTAATAACGCCGGGAACATAGTTACACACTTATTAAGAGGAGAACGCTTTCATTCAACACGGCCCAGATACAGCATCTGTAGCATGTTTAATTAAGGATTAAGCCCTAAACACTGAATAACCAAGGTTGCTAATGAATCAGGAGGCCAGGCAAAGTCAAAAGAGAATCCGGGGGAAGGTGGGAGGAGGAATCTTCATAACAATGGTGATCCTTCCCTCCCCCTTTCCTCAGTAGTAATGCATCTGATTCCTATGCACAGCAAACAGTCTGGTTGATGGGGGAGAACTGGCTGCTATTACACTGGAGAGGGAATTAGCTCTGCAACTCAGTAGACTGCACTGAACGCCTGAAGCCCCAGGTTCCATCTCTGACATCTGCTGTGACATAGTGCCAAGCACCTTTCCCGCACACACACAGGTTGACCGCCACAATTTCCTTGGATCTTGCCTTCGCTGTCTGGCACAAGCAATACAGACCAAGTGAAGAAGTGAGCACTGACTCACAAAACCTCCTACTCTGCCACAAGTTTTTAAGGTGCAACTGGACCTTACCTTTTATTCTGACCCAAGCAATGTAATGGGTAGTTTTGGGGCAACACAGTCGCTGTGATGGTGGAGTTTCATTCCCGACGGCCTTGTTATTTTTTTCTGTACCTGGCCAGCAGGTGGAATCAATTTTCTCCTAAGGTTGTGGTTGGGTCAAGTAATTAAATGACGCCGTGTTGGTTCAAAACTACATATCCCATGGGACTGTGCGAGATTGCATTTGCACCAACTGCTACACATCCGGCTTGCAATTGATGCTGATGGGTGTCAGACTCCCATCACCACCGAGGACTTGGATGAACACCAAAATTACACATTTTAATAGGGTAAATATTAATTCTTAATTTAAACACTTGGCAGTAGGGTGTGGTGTGGCAGTGGGGATTTTAATGTGTGCTGTTTATGACTGTCTGCATGCAAGGGAATAGTTCCGGGTCATCGGCCGTGTTGGTCTGAAGCAGTAGAACAAATTTAGAGTCCACTGGCCCCTTTAAGACCAACAAAGGTTTATTCAAGGTATGAGCTTTCGTGTGCATACTTTGTCAAATGCATTGGAAAGGAAGCTAGATTTCAAACTTTTAGATACAGGCTGAACAGCAAATTAACATGTAACATGATGAAGATGCTTTAAGATATTCAAAGTGAAACTAAATAACAAGCTAAGGTTATGCGGTCAACAGTTGTTTCGATTAAGAGGGGGAAAGGACAGCAAAGTAATAAATATGTCAAGATAGGGGATAAATGTGAGACGGCATCTTTTCTAACTGTGGGAAGTACACTGAGAATGCAAGGAAAGCAACCTTGCAAAAATGCTCAAGTGACACATGAACAACCTGATCTGTGTGCCAAAGAGTTGACTAGCTTCTCATGATGGGTGAGCAGAATGTGGGCTGCACCAGCAGTTCTTGAGAATCTCTAGTTAAGAACAGTACCAGACCAAGGATCTATCTTACAGCAGCAGCCTTTTCCCAGCATTATCTATCCAGGCATCCAGAGAAGGCCTGTAAGCATGGCATGAAGTAAGGCACGAACTTTAAAATGTTTGTGTTAATTGCATTTTGGGATTTCAGGAAGGGCATGCTTTGCATTATCCCGGTTTTTCAGGAAAATTACTTCCTGACCCCGAAGTGGCCGTCAGCATTATCCTGGGAATAAAGAAGGGACCACAAGAACACTTCCTTCCTACCTACCTACCCACAAAGAACATATTCTTAACAGAGAAAATTCTAGAATATACAAAAAAGAGGTAAAAATAGTAAATTTTCTTCTTCCAGTCTGCATAACTAATTCTTATTGAATGGTTCCACCTGGCAGGTAAAAAAAAAAAAATCTGGATGTTGCTCTCAAGTGGACATTACACACCAGATGAGTCATTTCGTGCTTCAACAGCTGCGTAAGCGCATTGGTTTAAGACAACATTGGAAGTGAAAAAATAAAAGCCCTGCCTTTTTATGGCCATTCTGTCTTCTTCCCCCCACATGATCAGCCTGCAACTTATTATTTGATTTTGTGCTGTTTGGTGAAGATGAGCTCCGGGATGCTTACCGCTGTCACCCTAAGGTCTACTCAGACAAATGGCCAGGAAGGATATTACAGCTGGCAAAATGGGTCTTCTGCAAGAGCAATCGCAGGGGAACAGATTTTCTGGTGCAAAGCCGCCCATAAATAAGAGGTCGCATCTTTGCTTAAAAGTTGCTCGCAAAGCCTTCAGCTCGCAGATGCCACCAGCTTTATGTACATTTAAATAAAACACTGCTTGCCTGTGGAAAGGGAGCCGGGGTTGTGAGAAAAGCAATAATTCCCTCAACACCCTCCCCCTTTAAACTGTCATCTGTTCAGCCACTGAACTCGTCTTTCGTATAGAGATTGGTGCATATCAGAAGGATAATGAAGGATGGACATCTAGGTGGAAGAAATTTATTCGGGAAGGAAATGGACGGGGAGGGGGGGAACTCATTGCCTGCGGGTTCAGACGACTGACAATGCCTGTCCTTAACGCACATCTCACAGGGCAAAATATAGACTTCTTCTGTGACAAGCAATGAGCTATACATCAGTCAGATGTGGGGCGGGGCTGTTAACATGTACTGGAAACTGATGTTCCAACAGCAGGTGAGAAAATGTCACTAACTAAGAAAAGCAAACAAACTCAGCATGCACATCTGTAACCAAGACAGCAGTTATAGCTGTGCAGATTTTTTTTTTAAAATATATATAATGCATGTAACTATCGGAGTGTTCAATGGAATTTTATGTGACTTTTTGATAGAACAGAGTATTTATGGCAGACAATGTTTATTGTGAATCTAGTTATCTGGATGTAGTTATACAAATGCCTGTCTAGTAAGGAACAACCCTATGCAAAAGACCAACTGGAGCCTAGTCCACAAACGCCTTTGCAGGAATAAAGTTAATTTTAACTAGCGTTATAGGCGTGGGTCCTGCCCAGAATTCCAAGAGTGCAAGGAAGGTGACAGGAATTTTTTTTTTTTGCAGAGTCCCCCCTGCCTTGGGAGATCCCCCAGGAGCAGTATTGGGGGGCAGTTTGGACTGCCATGGGAGGAGGGATAGATGAAAATCACCCATTCTCCTTACTCCCATGGAAGTTTAGCTGGAACCCAAATTATAGTTATACAGTGTCACACTAACCTAGACAGGTACAGGAATTTTTTCCTGTCAAATCACAGCTGATTTATGGTGACCCCATGGGGTTTCAAAGGCAAACAATAGTCAGATATGGGTTGCCATTGACTCTCTCTGTGTCAAGGCCTTGGTATTCTTTGGTGGTCTCTCTTCCAAATACTAGCCAGGGCTGACCTAGGGATGCCAGACCCCCTGGTGGGGGCAGGGATCTCCTGCTTTCAACCCCCACCTCTCCACCAGCCAGCAGGGGGGAATTACTCCCAAAAAAGGGATGAAAGTCAGAAATCAATCCAGTGTGCCTACATGACCCGGAAGTGACACAGGCCTCTTGGGGACATGAGGGGGCAATGCTCTAGTTTTCGGCCAAAACACTATGATAGAAGCTAATTTTACCACAGAATTTTGCCCAAAAACCAGAGTGTCACCTGCCCAACATGCCTACATCACTTCTGTGTTACATAGGCATCTCATGTTAATTTCTGGCATTCCTCCATCACCGCTCCCAGTCAGTGTACCCCCCATGCCCTGCTGGCTGCTATGAGGGACCTGGCAACTCTAGGCTGACCCTGCCTAGCAAGACAAGATCAGGTTAGTCTCAGCCAGGGGTCATTTCGTAGAAAAAAAAGTGCAGGAGGTCATTAGCATAACTCATTAGCATAACTTATTTGCATATGCCACACCCACTGACATCACCAGAAGTATGTCAGAAGAGAGAGAGAGAGAGAGAGAGAGAGAAAGAAAGAAAGAAAGAAAGAAAGAAAGAAAGAAAGAAAGAAAGAAAGAAAGAGAAAGCAAGCAAGCAAGCAAGCAAGCACTGGCAGAGATGGGACAGCTACTAATCCAAGCCTAAGAAATACCACTATTCTGGGAGGATAGCTTCAGTGGTGGCTGAAGCCTTCAGAAGGCTGGTCAGAGGAACAAGGACCTCTGCAGGAGGCAGGGTCATTTTGCTGCAGCCATGACACAAGCAGGAATTCCCCCACGGGGGGCAGGCTGGCACCAACTCCCAGAGCTGCGCTCCCCTGAGCTCCTGCTCGAAAGGACCCCTGGTCTCAGCTATTCAGGTCACAGCACAGAAATCTAACATAGCCATATCAAATATGATCATTTTTACTGGGTTGAGATTTTGTCGGGGGCCCATTTCAGCAGGAAGGTGGTCACCATCTTCTGGACATTTCCTATGATGCACTACTATTCTTTCAGAGTATGTGTCCCTCTGACAATCCAATGATTTTACCCTTTAGTGCTTAAGGCTGTAAGCTCTAGCTGTGTCAAACTGCTGCCACACATTTTTAAGCAGAGACCCAGTGGCACCTTAAAGACTAACAATGTTTATTCCAACATAACCTTTTCTGATGAGCTTTGACTCGCAAAAATGTATGCAGTAATCAGTTTTGTTAGTCTTTAAGGTGCCTCTGGACTTCTTTAAATTATGGTTACAGTCACTCAGATGGCCCATAATTTAGGTATATGTGACATCAATCTTTTTTTGCTTATGAAAAGGTTACTGATAAGCTTGGAGAATATCACTGAGGCATGAGAAAGTAACCACAATTAATGCTGTAATAATGTGTCCCTAATTGAATAAATAGCGTTTGGAACTTATACCGTGGAGCTAGTGGATTACTTTGTACCTCTGCTGTTGGCATACAGAGCCTTCCTGATTTCTGGTAAAGGCATGTGTTTGCCAGACATTCAAATCACTTGCTAGCTGCACACAGAATCCTGTGAAATCCACCCCTTCTCTACAGCTGTAAAGTTAGATTTATCATTTTAACGACCTAAAGTGGATACACCACCAAGTGCACACACATAAACTTATCCTGACCATGATAGTTCAGCCTCCTTTCTTTTAAGTCTTCAGTGTGAGCACCGCACATCAATATCATAGCAAAAAAGCCCCCAAACTTATTTAGTAGCTTAAAAGCTTGAAAAGTAAAATCTGTTGTGAATGCACGGGGAGGGGAAGAAACTACAATTCCCATGAGGCTGTGCAGGAATATGCATTGACAAATTTATTTAGACAGCTCTCTCCTAAAATATTTGACAAAACTGGAGTCCACTAGCATCTTAAAGCACGAGTCAAAGCCCACTTTGTCAGATGCCATAAAATACTTGACAGTATCTGTCTGTCTCTCTCTACAGTTTGGTGTAGTGGTTAAGTGCGCGGACTCTAATCTGGGAGAACCGGGTTTGATTCCCCACTCCTCCACTTGCACCTGGCTGGATGACCTTGGGCAAGCCATAGCTCTGTACCAGCTGTTCTCTCAAGAACAGCTTGGGAAAGAGTTCTCTCAGCCCCATCTACCTCACAGGGGGTCTGTTGTGGGGAGGGGAAGGGAAAGGAGTTTGTAAACCACTCTGAGACTCCAAGTGAGTGAAGGGCGGGGGTATAAATCCAATCTCTTCTTCTTCTTCTTCTTCTTCTCTCTCTCTGTGTTAAGTACTGCCAAGTTGCTTTCAACTTATGAGGACCCTATGAATTAATGACCTCCAAAACATCCTGTTGTTAACAGCCTTGCTCAGATCCTGCAAGCCGATGGCTTCCTTGACTGAGTCCATCCATCTCATGTTGGGTCTTTGTCTTTTCCTGCTCCCTTCAACTTTCCCAGCTTTATTGCCTTTTCCAGAGAATGTTGTCTTCTCATAATGTAGCCAAAGTATGGTAGTCTCACTTTAGCTTCTAGGGAGAGTTCAAGCTTGATTTGATCTAGAACCCACTTATTTGTCTTTTTGACAGTCCAAGGTCTCCATAAAACTCCATAAAACTCTCCCCTAACACCGCATTTCAAATGAATCAACTTTCTTCCTGTCTGAAGATGATGGTAATGAAACGATGATGATTTCAGTTATATCCCACCTTTCACTCCAATGGGGACCCATAGTGGCTAACACCATTCTCCTCTCCTCCATTTGATCCCCACAACAACCCTTCTAAAAGTAATATTTGCTCAAGGTGTTCGTTGTGTAGAGAACCAAGGTCGCTCAACTCTGATCACATGACAAATATGCGTACAAGCCAGAGTTTAAAACCGTTTGCAGGTAAGCCAAACAGGGGAAAGAAACGGAGGCAATATCGCATTGTTATACATTCAGTAGATTGCAGCCAGCGCAATCTCATTCCCAACAGCTGCCCAGCCATACTGTGCATGGCGGATACAGACGCAGCCAGCCAAGAGTGATGGCACAGGGTTGGGGCGCTGATGCAGAATTTCTGCGATGCAGGAGCGTAAACGTCAGTAAGCAGGCGAGACACGAACCGGGACTGACAGACAGAGCCATCCTGTTTTTTGTCTGTCTTCAAAGTTGTCAGTTTAGGTCTCCGGGTCAAAAATCATTTTATCTGTTAAACCATATGCTTTGTAGAACAAAACGCCTGGCAGCCTTCAAGGCGGACAGATCTGAAGGTGCACAATAATGCAGGGAACATCCCCCGACACTTGCTTCTCTAGTTATTACCATGTAGTAGTGAGGGGGGTGGGGGTGGGATCCTTTTACTCCTTTATGTTTGCCCTGCAGATTTCTATTAGCATTTTTTCCCAGAGCTTTCCCAACACTATGTTCCCTTTATTAATACTCTCCCCCCCCCCCCCGGGTTAATGCAGAACATTCCTTTGTGCTTCCTCCACTTGAATTGAAAAAGAATAAAAAATCCAGTCTTGATCAAGGTTGTTCAAGTGAGATGTTTATCTGGTCTCTCTTTCATATGCATGCACCAGTGAAGCCTCCTTAGTCTTCCTTTAGTGGATTCTACAGTCATCCCTGATTCTACAGGAGAGCCAGTTTGGTGTAGTGGTTAAGTGCGCGGACTCTAATCTGGGAGAACCGGGTTTGATTCCCCACTCCTCCACTTGCACCTGCTGGATGACCTTGGGCAAGCCATAGCTCTGTACCAGCTGTTCTCTCAAGGGCAGTTGTCTCAGAGCTCTCTCAGCCCCACCAACCTCACAGGGTGTCTGTTGTGGGGAGGGGAAGGGAAAGGAGTTTGGAAGCCGCTCTAAGACTCCAAGTGAGTGAAGGGCGGGATATAAAGCCAATCTCTTCTCCTTCTTCTTCAGTCATCGCAGGGTCAACTCTGGTTATTATTTGGATGGGAGACCACCAAGGAAGTCAGAGGTTGGTACACAGAGGCAAGCAATGACAAACCACCTCTAAATGTCTCTTGCCTTGAAATCCCTAGGAGTCCACCATAAATTGGCTGCCACTTGACAGCATTACACACACACAAGGAAAAGTAAAAAAGGGGATGCTGCGGTCCACTAAAGGAAGACTAAGGAGGCTTCACTGGTGCATGCATATGAAAGAGAGACCAGATAAACATCTCACTTGGACAATTTTTGCATCATTCCTCCAGCTAAGGAGGCAGCACAATAGTTAGATCACTCCACTTGCAAAGTTCTCTTTGAGTCTCTGTGTACCACTCGCTCAAACAATTGTTAAAAGGATTTACATTAGCATAACAGAGCACAAAACTGCTGGGGCAAACTCTTCACATTGTATAAACCCCCTTCTCCTCACAAAACTGCATGTCAGTACATTTAGTCATAAGCGTTAACAGCCCACATCACTCAAGCCAGTTTGGTGTAGTGGTTAAGTGCACGGACTCTAATCTGGGAGAACTGGGTTTGATTCCCCACTCCTCCACTTGCACCTGCTGGATGATCTTGGGCAAGCCATAGCTCTGTACCAGCTGTTCTCTCAAGGACAGCTTGGGAAAGAGCTCTCTCAGCCCCACCTACCTCACAGGGTGCCTGTTGTGGGGAGGGGAAGGGAAAGGAGTTTGTAAACCACTCTGAGACTCCAAGTGAATGAAGGGCAGGGTATAAATCCAATCTCTTCTTCTTCTTCTTCTTCTTCTTCAAAAGCCAGGTCATCCAGTGAAAACAGGTCCACACTGGGGCTCTTATCAAAGTAGGAAAGTGCTATGAAATCACAAGTGGACCTAACAAAATCCACATTGCGTAGATATATGACCACTTCCAGAAATTGCTGTTGAAGTGAGCAATGTGAGTACTAGTACAATACTCAGTGCAGGCATCCTGCCTTCTTTCTATTAGTCCTTCCATTATCTGGTGCGCAAAACCAAGGATCAGCTCAGATGAAACATGCAGTGATTTATTTTAACAAAGGTTAGTTTGTAAAACCAGGATTTTGTTCACAGATGGCCATTCAAAGCTAGCTGGCCTCAGCAATGCCGGCTTCATCAGCTGCTCTGCCTTGCTCACAGAGCCCCAGCTGGTATCTTGGCCTGCACTGAGGTCTGCACTGCAACTACTGGGATGGCTGGGGACATGGAGATGGGGGCATGATATCAGCAACATCAGCAACAACGTACCCTGCAGCAATTTTACCATCGAGTTTCCAAAAATTCCTAGAGCCACCCTTTCTTGTTTCCAGGTTGTACCCGGAAGTGATACGGTGATGCCAGCAATGTTGCTGGTGTTTTTTTTTTTCTCTTGCCATTGCTCTGAACAGCAGCGGACAACGGAGCCAGCCAGTGGGAGACATAGCAAGCCTAGTGACATTAATGGTCACAAATCTGTTTGGACTGATAGTGTTTTTGCACATGCAAATCTGTTCGACAGGCAGTCCAGACCTGCCGATCAGCTCACGTCTGATCGCCACAGTCAAACAAAGTCATTCCAGCTGTCGAACACACACAAAAAATTATGGTCTCCTTAGCCGGGACTACATGTCTTGCCCAAGACCATACAACTAATTTTAGGCAGACATAGGGTTAGGCCTTTCACATCGAGTCTTCTATCCATGGGACTGCACTGAGTCAATCTCCCTTCCCTTTGGGGGGAAAAAACTCCTATAGAGAATAAATGAGAACTTCACAGTCAAACTAAATGGATAGCATATCACTACAAAGACTCTCAGCAACAAAGTTCATTTGCAGTGGGATACCTACTGTCTATAAAGGTGGACACTACTTCTACTGATGCCAGCAAAGGCAAATGGCACCAGGTCTTTGCAGGGAGTGTTATATCTTTTTTTTAAAAAATCCACCCTGATAATACTAAGGAAAAACTGGTGCTTGGACATGAGCAAAAAAAAAAAAAAGGATTCTAATTTCACAGCAGAAAACAGGAAGCTCAGGGATGCTTTAAGCTGCTCACAGAAACCCCACCGCTGGTTTTGTTTTCTGCCAGGCCTGAAAGGTCTAGCATTTCTAAAGGCTCACATTGTTTCATGCCCCTGTGGGCACCTGATAATTACTGTCAGTGTATCATAGCTTTGTCTCTCCAAAGTGAAAACATCACAGACGATCCGTCACCGTACACAGCCAGACACGAAGCCGGCAGCTTCCCAACCTGACATTAACGGTCATTTATTGTCATGATCAGATGTCAGGACAGATCAATGAACATCACTTGCTGCTGAGCTCTGGGGTCACGGGTTCAAAAGGCAGACCAAGACTGTAGCCAGCATAAAAACAGAAGGAGATGAGCTGTTTAGAGCTCTGAAAGCCTACTTGCTCTGGACATAGTTTTAAATATAACATTTTTTTAAAAAAGACACAGAAAGACAACAACCGAGAAATGCAGGGACTGACGTTTTGGGTTAGGCAAGCAGGGGATCTAATCCAGCAGAACAGGTGCAGCTGTGAGGCTCTGAAACTAAGTTGCCAACTTCCATGAGCTCTCTCACTATTACAGTTGATCTCCAGGTGACCAAGATGACCAGTTCCTCCAGAGAAAATGGCTGTTTTGGAGGGTGGACTCTATGGCACACACTGTTGAGGTCCCTCCCCTCCCCAAACCCCAGCCTTCCCAGGCTCCACCCCTAAAAAACTCCAGGTATTTCCCAACCCAGAGCTGAGAACCCTACCTGAAGCAGGGCTTACAGGCTCTATACCCCCCCCCCCCCCAATTCTTGATCCTTAGAAATGAACCATGATCCTTAGAAATGAACCAATCTACACAACTGGCAAGCAGAAAAGCTGACCCCAGCACACCATACATACATGGCAGTTAGTTAATTAAGCCATCTGGTTTTTTATAGGGTTACCAACCTCAAGGTGGGGCCTGGAACACTCCTGGAATTAGAATTTCTCGCCAGAGGTCAGTGCCCCTCAAGGAAAGGAATGCTTCGGAGGATGGGCTCTATTGAATCACCTTCTTGATGAGCTCCCTCCCTCCCCAAGCACTTCCCCAATGTCCCAGGCTGGAGCTGACCCATTCTTAAATGCTCAGCACCTCACCCTTACCTGCTCTCCCATGAAATCACAACTGAGACAGCCACACCAAGGATGGAGCTGTTGGGCCAGCAGTCTATCTAGGCCTGTGCCACTGGCTCCAAGCAGCTTACACTAGGGCTGTCAAGTCAGCCCGGGGGGCGGGGGATCCCCCGCTACAGGGGTTCCTGATCCGCCGGCCAGCATTGAGCTGGCAGGGGAACCCCACCCCCGAAGTCATCCAGTCAGGATGACTTCCCCAGCATAATGACGTCACCCGGAAGTGACGTCATCACATTGGGGACGTTGCCGGGACAACACTCTAGCAATCGCCCTGAAACTCTATAGAGTTTTGGGGCGATTGCCAGAGTGTCACCCTGGCAATACCCCCAACATGATGATGTCACTTCTGGGTAACATCATTGCGGCGCGCGTGTAAGTGCACGTGCCAGGGAAGCTCCCGGACCGAGGAGGACTCCCCCCCGCCGGTAAGTCTCAACAACCTGGCAACCCTAGCTTACACCAAGCCTCAGACCAAGACAAGGCAAGCCACTGGTCTATCGAGAAAGGTCTTTCCTACATCTTTGGCCTCAGATCTTTTAACTGGAGATACTGGGGACTGAATTTGGGACCTCCTGCATGACAAGCATGAACTGTGACACTTCCCCAAAGCTCTCCGGTGCCTAAAGCAGAGGCCTTTCCTTACCATACATGTGGTTCTACTACTGAACTATAGTTTCTTGCCATGTCTCAGAATGTGCCTCCTAGGATTCAAAAGTGGTATAAATGGGCTAAGTCTCCTGCTGTCGCCAGCATTTAAACTTGGCAAGAACAGGGAAGATGCTGAGACACGCTAATAAGATCATGGCCACCTTCTGAATCATGCTACAGGAGCAGCAACATCATTGACTCCCTATATGATGCATCCCAATATGTTCCAAAGGTTAAAGAATGTATGAATTTCCCCCTTTCTCCTCCCCACTTTGGCTGAGTCCAGCAATGTGCTTGCTGGCCCAGTGCCTTGGGCTGCCAGCATCCTATACTGACAACTGAGTACCAGCCACCTCTGGGATCAAAACCTAAGACACACAGTTGAGTGTGTCATTTGCTTGATGCCAGTAAATGCCCTGCAGATTTCCAAGTGCTCCCATGCATTGCAGCGCCATTCTGATAAAGGGGTGTGTGTGTGTAAGAGCTGAGACAGAGGCTTATTTCTGCAGAGAGCCTCAGATAAGGCAAAAGAGCTAGCGTGCAGTTAGGGTAGCACGTAGCTAGCATGATGTCACTCCCCATTCCCAACCCTCACATGCATGTGTTTTGGAATGATGTCCATGTCCCTCTCCTCAATAGGAGGCCAGTGAAAGACACTACGGTCACATGCCGATTTTGCAGCGTGCCTTGCAGCCCATCTCTCCCAACCAGCTTCAAATTAGCAACCACCTACAACTGTTTCTGGCACACTGCACTCCAAGTGAACCTGTCCTTCTCAAAGCTGCTATGTACCTTTCTGCGGAAAAGGCGATACAAACATTCCCTTGACAACCAGAAGCCCCTTGAACCAACTGCGTAAAGCTATTTGGGAGGAAAACTTTTAGGTCCTTAAGCTTGAAGGCCGGGGATACGCATTAGAGTTCACTCTTATGAACATCCTTCACTAATACAAGACAAGACAAACCCTCTATAAAGAGAGTACAAGAGCAACCTCATTTAAGGATCAGGCCATCAGCTTGTAGTATTTGCGTTATCTAAACATCTAAAATGAAATCACATCAATTCATATCGCAGAGAGCACATGTATACATCTATTCATTTGCCCCTTCCCTGCTTCCAGTTATGTTGACATACAATCACCCACACACTTTTTATATACACATAAGAGGTGTACCAAGTCTTTCCTATTTGTTCAGCAGATAGTCTAACTTGCAGGAAACAAGCAAGACATTTTAGGAGTGGATTACTCATATATGGATAGTTGCCTTAAATTAATTTATAGACTACCTTTCAGCTATAAAGACCCAGGTGATTTAAAACATAAAATGCATCAGGAATTCAACTAAAATGCAGTTTTAAAAACAAACAAACAATAGAGGTCTGTTTCTTGTTGCTAGGGATGCCAGCCTTCAGGTTAGGGTTGCCAACTTCCAGGTGGAGCCTGGGGATCTCCCGCTTTTACAACTGATCTCCAGCTGGCAGAGATCAGCTCCCCTGGTGAAAATTGCTGCTTTGAAGGCTGGCCTCTATAGCATTGTACCATGCTGAGGCCCCTCCCCTCCTCAAACCCCACCCTCTCCCAGATCCACCCCCAAGGTCTCCAGGTATTTTCCAACCCAGACTTGGTAACCCCACTTCAGGTGGAACCTGGGGATGCCCTGAAATTATAACTCATCTCCAGACCACGGAGATCAGCTCCCCTGGAGAAAATAAATGCTTTGTAGGGTGGATTCTATGGCACTGTACCCCACTGACGTCCCTGTCCTCCCCCTCTCAGGATTCATCCCCAAATCTCTAGGAGTTTCCCAACCTGGATCTGGCAACCTGACCCCATTGATCTCTGGCTGGTGGCCAGTGGGGACTTGGGAACCTTACTTATTGCTCTAACTCAAGGCCTCAGCAAAAGGCAGATCTTCAAAACCCACCTAAAAGTAGGGTTGCCATGTCTGGGTTGGGAAATACCTGGAGACTGGGAAATACTCGGATACTCCATCTGAACGCAGGTATGAGTGCAAAGCAGGATACATGGCCATCGGCTCAGCCAGTCACCCTCATGAGCCACCACCATCACTGGGCCACCACCATCACCCGGCCAGGGGAAGACAAGGGAAAGACTGAAGGACAGGCATGGTCTCACCACCTAGACTTGGCCAACCTCTCTCCCCCATACTCTCCCCTGGCACTGCTTCCTCAGCTCTAACGTCCACTGAAGTCTACCAGATTGGAGAGAAATTTGCTACTTCTACCAGATTGGAGAGAAATTTGCTACTTCTACCAGATTGGAGAGAAATTTGCTACTTCTAGGCTGTAATTTCTACATTTACTTCCCACTGTGCCATTCAAGGAGCAGAAAGGGGCAGACATGGTTTTCTCCTCCACCATTTTAACCTCAGAACAACTCTGGGAGGCAGGTTGTTCTGAGAAAGAATGACTGGTCCAAGATCTACCTGTGACCTTCATGGCTCAGGGGGGACTTGAACCTGGGAGTTCCTTGGAAGGAGGAGGAAGAGGAGGAGGAGGAGGTGATGACTGGATTTATATCCCACCCTTCACTCGGAGTCCCAGAGTGGTTTACGATCTCCTTTCTTTTCCTCTCCTCACAAGAGACACCCTGTAAGGTAGGCGGGGATGAGAGAGCTCTTTCAAGGACTGCTCTTGAGAGAACAGCTCTGAGAGAACATGTGACTGGCCCAAGGTCACACCAGCAGCTGTATATGCAGGAGTGGGGACTCAAACCCAGTTCTCCAGATTAGAACCTGCCACTCTTAATTGCTACACTAAACACTATATACATTGGCTCTAATCTGGAATTAATTTCCATTAAAACTAGTTGAATTTGCTGATAAATAGTTGCTTTCAGACAAGCAACTTGGGTTTGTGCTTCATGCCATTTAAAAAAAAACCACCCCCCCCAAAAAAATAAAATGCATTTCTGTTAATTTGATTACATGAATGCCAATTTTACATTGCCTACTGAATTGCAGCTAAATCCAAGAAGTAAAAAAGAAGTATTAATTTGCATATGGAATTTCATTTCCGTACGTTAATTCTTTCAAGCTACTTTTCTAATCACACTCATCATTGGGTAAATCCCATTGAATAAAGTCGGGATTAATCTGGAGCACATGTTCATAAGACAAGGCGACATGACTGCACTCTTTTAAACATTTACTCAAGAGTAAGCCTATGGAGCTCGGCAGATTTTCCTTCCAAGTAAGTATGCCTAGATGCCGGCTGCAGAGACCGCATTACAATGACCAGTTCTGGAGTTTTTTTTTAAAAAAACGACAATTGCCATGGAGGTGCCTAGGATGACCCCAAATCTCCTGTATGTTTAGACCACTGGGTAGAAGAAGGGGTGTCCGAGAGGAAGCTTTTCACACCCCTGCAAGAAAAGCTGCATTGGTCAGAGTCTCTGCTATGCAATTATTCGAGGAATAGGAACCCTGGTTGCTATGAGAGCCGGTTTGGTGTAGTAGTTAAAAGCAGCAGACTCTAATCTGGGAGGACCAGGTTTGATTCTCCACTCCTCCACATGCAGCTGCTGGTGTGACTTTGGGTCAGACATAAGTTCTTTCAGAGCTGTTCTCTCAAGGGCATTTTCTTGAGAGAGCTCTCTCAGCCCCACCTACCTCACAGGATATGGGGAGGGGAAGAGAAAGGAGATCGTAAGCTGCTCTGAGACTCCTTCCAGTAGTGAAGGGCAGGGTATAAATCCAATCTCCTCCTCCTCCTTCTTTCTCTTCCTCCTCCTCCTCCTCCTTTGGCGGTTCTGAGCTGTACCCAGATGCTTGTAACATGGGAAATGGGAAGTGGGGGAGAAGCCAACTGCTAGATTCGTTCTACAATACGCTTTCAGCATGTCTGACACAGCCTTTTAAACAAAGGACCTTATTTACATTGTTCACGTTAGCCAAAAAAGTGTTGAGCTGCATTATTACAGGTCACATCCAGGTGTGCTGGGAATAGCGCTTGACCTTCATAAGTCGATGGCATTATTTATGAAACACAGACACACAAATGTGAAGTGCTGCAACATGAAAGTTACGGTGCTTTGCCTTTAATGAAAAAGCAGACAATCGAGCTGACACAGTAATCAGTACAGTCACAGCAGGAGATAACCTATTTAAAAATGTACAGAAGGGTGTGTTTTGTCTGTGGGCGCAGCAGAGAGTGACGGCAACGATCGGGGGGGGGCCTGGAGACCAAGCCCTGTGAGGAAAGGCTGAGGGACTTGGGAGTATTCAGTCTGGAGAAGAGGACATTGATGTTGGCAGCAGAGGAGAGAACTCGCAATAAGGGGGTTAAATTAAGGGTGGGAAGGTACCGGCTGGATATCAGGGAAAACTTTTTGACAGTCAGAGTTGTGCAACAGTGGAATCAGCTGCCTAGGGAGGTGGAGAGCTCCCCCTCCCTGGCAGTCCTTAAGCAGCGGCTGGACAGACACTTGTCAGGGATGCTCTAGGCTGATCCTGCACTAAACAGGGGATTGGACTTTATGACCTGCATGCCCCCTTCCAGCTCTATGATTCTATGAAGTTTCTCCTAGACTGATTTCACACAAGCCGCTGCTCCACCCCCACTCCTCCCTTTTCCGATTGCACGCGTCAATTTCCCACTGTGTGCTGCGCGGCAGCATTTTGACCCGCAGCATCTCCTGATTCCCCCTGCATCATCACAATCCTGTTTTTTGAGGATCTAGAAGATGCAGAGGAGATCGGGCAAAGCTGTGGTTCAAAATAGGGCCACGCAGCACATAGTGGGAAATTGACACGTGCAATTGGGGGAAAGGGAAGAGTGGGGGAGGAGCAGATGCTTGTGGGAAATTGGTCCTAATGTTCAACCAAAAATGACTCTCCCACAACTTAAAAACCTCTCAGCTCCGTTCCTGGTCCTCTTGAGTATCCAAGAACTAGGCGTTGCCCTCTCCCACACGACAACCAACATGTCCCTCTTCTTCATGCTGAACACATCCAGTTTTTTCCTCCTTTCCTCATCGGACTTGTTTTCAAGATCCCCAGCTATCTTTATTACCCTCCTCTGTGTCTGTTCCAAATTGTCCTCATCCTCAGAGGGTGGGACACAGAACTGGATCCAGCCATTCATTCCAAATTCCGCATACTTCCTGGGGAGTTGTTAACTAGGACTCTGGGGGATGCCAGAGACTTATTTTTTCCCCCTTCTCCCCTCTGAACAAGACAGCAAGAGTCCTCCATGTAAGCATAAATTCTCTGAAACTCAAAAGGTGGAAAAGAAAAAAAAAAGCACATACACTTTAAACTATGACAGCGATTCATTAAAGATCTAAAAACTCCATTCACAGCAGCCCCGGGCAGGTTTCACATAAAAAAACGGGACAGTGATCAACACCAGGAAAACAAATCTCAGCGAATGAAGGAAACAATTATACAGTCTAATTAAAAGGAAACCCAATGCAGACTTTTCCCAAGAAAAATATGCAGACTGAAATGGCCTCAGCATCTGTCGGTGCAGGTTCAGAACAATTCCAGAGAAGGAGATGTATCCGTCTGTTGCAAGGAAGATAAAATCTTGCGCTACCTTGGAGACAGGTTGTTATGCCAGCATATGCTTCTGTGGGCTAGTGCCCCCTGCATCGGATGTATGTAGGGGGTCCTCGCTAGGTGGACAGTGCTAGGGATGCCAGCCTTCATGTGGGGCCTGGGGATCCCCCAGCATCCCAACTCATCTCTAGACTACAGAGATCAGTCCCCCTGGAGAAAATGGATGCTTTGGAGGGTGGACTCTTTGGCACTGTTCCCCACTGAGGTCCCTGCCTTGCCCAGGCTCCATCCCCAAATCTCCAGAAGTTTCCCAACCCAAAACTGGCAACCCTATCCTCCATACCTGCCAGTGTCTGGGGAAACCTGGTAACCCTAGCTACTGAAGGTTTCCCTTGCTCAAAAGCCATCGAATCTGACTCTAGGGGATGGTGCTCATCTCCATTTACAAGCCGAAGACCCAGCGCTATCTAATGACTTTTCAATGGCTGACATGACTAGATGCCAAGGCAAACAGAATGCTGTTACCTTCCCACCAAGGTGGCACCTATTTATCTACTTGCGATTTCTTGCTTTCGAACTGCTAGGTTGGCAGGAGCCGGGGCCAGAGACGGGAGCTCACTCTGTCACATGGCACTCTGGTCTCAAACTGCCGAGCTATCAACCTTCCAGTCTGCAGCTCAGCGTCTTAACCTCTGAGCCAACACAGCCCCTAACCCTAGCTGCTAGGCACAGATATATTATAAGGTTATGAAGCGAGGGGAGTTGTAAAGCAGCAGGCTCAAAGGGTCCATGAAACGTAGGAAATACAAGGTGAGGTGTAGCTATGCAAAGTTCAAATACAACCAAGAAAAATGGCAGAGGCCATTCACAGCAACAGTAACTGGCAATTATGCCGGCATGATGGATGTTGTCCTGCACATGGCGCACACAACAGAGAAGTGCATTTGCTCCCAAAAAACAAATGCCAAAGGAAGTTGAAAATAGGGTTGCCAACTTCAGCTTGGGAAATTCTGAATATTTGGGTGGGGGGGGTGGAGGGTTCCTGGAGAGGGCAGGCAGCTCAATGGGGACACAAATCTGCCTTCCAGTGTTGCTGTTTCCTTCAGGGAAACCGAGCTCAGTCGTGTGGAAATCAGTCAAGATTCCAGGTGAACTCCAGGCCCAACTTTGAGGTCGGTAATGCTAACTGACAATGGCTGGAAGAAGGGATCAGGTATACGTTCATCTGACTTTTACACAGGACATTGTTTAAAATGCAAAACCTGTTTAACCAGAGAGGACGCAAGGCCAAGTGTGTGCATGTGCAGATGTGTGCCTCTGTGCACACAGTGGGAGACGAAGCTGCTCTCAAACCACTCTCGATTCACCTCAGACTGTTTACCGTCTGTTTCCAGCCAGTATTTCCCCACAGGGATGTATTTAGAAAGTGTTTGCACAAAAAAAAACCTTCATCAAAATACAGAGGGAGATAACCAGCCGTGAATAGCAGCCGCAGGTGAACAGAGGAACCAGCAGTCAGAAGGATACCAGTATGGCTGTAGCGGTTAGTCTGTCAAACCATGATCTTGGAAAGCCATCTTTCAATCTTCCTCCTGCCATGGAAGCTTGCCGGGTAACCGTGGGCGAGTGTCTCTCTGGGGGCGAACCTAGACTTGACAGCATCCTTGTGGTCTCCACAAGGACATCATTGCTGTTTGAAAGTCATCTTAAAATGCTGTGAGGGCCGTATCCTGGGCTCCCAGTACAGTGCTCTTGTCCTCTTCCATGCCTTTTCAAGAGCCAAAGCAACTGGGAAGAAGAGTGTAGCCATTAAGCATGGGGGGGGGGGCAGTGCCTCAGCCTGCTGCACTGCAGGTCCATTCAGGATTGGGCCATCATGGCCTTTTTAAATGATTTGAAAATGGCAGCAGCATCCTTGTAGAGGCCACAAGGACACTGTCACATCTAGTTTGGCCTCCCCTCTCTCTCAGCCTAATCTGGCTTCTCAGGGCGATTGTTGAGAGGATAAAACAAAGGAGGGAGAATGATGTGGTAAGCTGCTCCAGGTAAGAACACAAGAGAAGCCATGGTGAATCAGGCCAGTGGCCCATCCAGTCCAACACTCTGTGCCACACTGTGGCTAGAACCCAAGTGCCATCAGGAGGTCCACCAGCAGGGCCAGAACTCCAGGAGACCTTCCACTGTTGCCCCCCCCCCAAACACCAAGAAAGCAGAGCATCACTGCCCCAGACATAAGAACATAAGGGAAACCATGTTGGATCAGGCCAGTGGCCCATCCAGTCCAACACTCTGTGTCACACAGTGGCCAAAACCCAGGTGCCACCAGGAAGTCCACCAGCAGGGCCAGAGCTCCAGAAGCCCTCCCAACTGTTGCCCCCAAGCACCAAGAATACAGAGCATCACTGCCCCAGACATAGTGTTCCATCTATACCTTATGGCTAACAGCCACTGATGGACCTCTGCTCTTTACTGGGAAGGAAGGAAAACAAACAAAAAAGTGCTTGAGAGAACTGGAGGGCATCGCAGGTGCCTCCAAAAGATATACCAACAGTTTGCAATTAACCAGTCGAAAAACATGCCTGGAAATTTCTATCACAGCTCCAACAAAGTTATTCAGGTATTCAAAACTGGGAATCTAGCCCTATTCATTAGCCTTTCTGGCAGATGAGCTTCAATACACCTTCTAACTTGCCTACAACCATGCTAGGGTAGCTGTTCCTCTTGGTAGATGGTGAAAGCTGAATCCTTGCTGTTCACTTTTTGATTAAAAAAATGTAAAGTGGGAAACCACATTTTAAGCTGTGCAGCATGAAGGCTGTCCTTAGGGGCATGGTGGGGGGGACATAATAATAATAGGAAAGTGACACCTAATCCCAGGACTATCTGAAACTGGTAACTGTGGTCATCCAGAAAAGCTAATTAGAGGTTTCGCCTTGCGAAGGAGGAGGGCACTACTCATGCATGCAGCAAGCCCATGCCTTTGACAAACTCTTACTGCCATCATTGTGACACTAACTGCCTATTACCAACTTAGTAGCATCATTTTTGTCATCAGTCTGGATTTGTCGGGCCCAAGTTGCATCTTCCACGTCAGGGAAGAAACACAAGCAGTGGGAAGTGTCTCTCTGTGTATAACAAGTGCCCCATAGAATGAATTGGGGCGGGGGGGAGTATTCCCTAGGCTTGGATTCCATAGAAAATGGATTTCTACCAGCAGATCTGGATGCCTTGCCCCCTCCTTCCCATTGACCCTGAAATGCTGCTCCTAGGTAGGGATGCCAGCCTCCTGATGGGACCTGGGGATCACCTGGAATTGCAGCTCATCTCCAGAGTAGCAAAGATCAGTTCCCCTGAAGAAAATGGACACTTTGGAGGGTGGACTCTATGGCATAGTCTCTCACTGGGTGTCATGCTTGCTCCTGACCCAGCCCCTGCTGACCAGGACCAGGCTCCTTTAACTAGCTTGGACGTAAGTCCTGAGGAGTCAAGCCAGCAGCAGGATCCACCTATGGATGATCAAGCTCTGCCTGGCCCACGCTCATCCCCTCCTGGATCTCCCCCACCTGTTAGTCGGCTCCGTGAAAGACGCCGACAGGAATTAAAAGAGAGACGGAGTACGGCACGTCAATGGAGAATGAGGGATATCTGCCCAGAGTTTTAGCAGCAGCAGGGCTACGTCCGGTATGCTGCTAATTGCTGACATCCAGCACAGGTTAAAAACAGAGGGCTTGTTCAGAGCCAATTGTGCTGGCAAAGATTTATTGTCTTTGACAGACCCCCTCGCTGGACACCTTTCTGATTCAGTGCGTTTCTCTGGACTTTGAACCCGGCTCTGGACCTTGGACCGTTGACCTTGGACTTTGGACTCTGGATTGTGGATTTTGAATTTGGCGTTCCGATTCTATCCGTGTTTGTTCCTCGGCTATTCGACCCTCAGCATTCCTTGAGACGACGTCTCTCTGCTCCGTCCTTCGGCTATAAAGGTGATTTATGGTTTGACCACTGGACTGTTTGGGATAACGTGCAGCTCTACAAACTGTTAACTCCCTGCCTGCTGTGAACTTCTGACTGTCAAGTTGGGCTGGTGTTTAGTCTGCCTCGACCCAGAGGCTCTGTCGTGACACTGGGGTCCCTGTCCTCCCCAGGCTCCAACCCCAAATATCCAGGAGTTTTCCAACTTTGAGCCAGCAACCCTCCCTCCCCCACACCACTGGTGACCAGGAGGGACCTGGCAGCCCTACTCTTTAGGGACAGCCCCCCCCCCCCAACAGCATGAGGAAGAAATCAAAAGTGTACAGCAATGCTCCCTCTAGGCTGTGGAGTCTTGTGAGCAAAAAATTCGGCTTTGTGAGCTACTGGCATTAAAGGTGTGAGCCAGCGATTTGGCTACTCCATAAATCAGTTTGCTCTGAGGCCATCCTTCCTGAGCTAAGACAGAAATCCATGAGACGGTGGCTAAAAAACCATGAGCTAGCTCACACTAACACAGCTTAGAGGGAACAGCAGTCTATAGTAGGAAAAGGGAACTGGTGAAAATTGGCTCTTCCCGTTAGCAGAGATTATCTTGCTGGATCCACCCTCTAGTCTTCCCCCAACTGTGTGTGTTCTCCCCCGCCCCTACCAACAACACACTAGTCTCTTATAGCAAGCCTGGGGGGAAAAAATGGACCCTCAAAGCATTCTTTCTTCCCATCCCAAAAAGAAAAGGAGAGAGAAAAATACCCTTCAACGGCAGCCTAATTATCACCGTCTCTCTTTTCATGCCTGATGTCGCCATGCTCTGAAGTACAGTCCACTGGGACGCGGAGCGATAAACAGATCATGGTGATAAAAAGGCTTGCTGCCACAGGCCCGTTCGTTATCATAATTGCAAATCCTATTTTATCACGGTAACAGGACAGCATCAAGCATGGGACTGCGAGATCTGGGGCAGCAGTCAGCAACTTTCCCGATCAGGAGTTCACAGAAGAGCATTTTTGCAGGCTGCACTGAAGAGACTCTACTGTTGGTTTTCAGCTGAAGCTAGCAACTGATCAGAGCCAATAAGCAAGGAGTATAAATATTTAAGTAAATAAATATGTAGACAAATATGGTGGAACAGGAGAGAGCTTTCACTTCTTGAAAGGGGGAAGAAGGATCCTGAGGAAACAAGGTTGCCCATAGGGAAGCCTCCACTGTCTCAGGAAATGGCAGGAGATTTTGAGAGCAGTGCCAGGAGAGAGGGGAGTTTGGGAAGGATGTGGCATCTCTTCCGGGTGATGCCCTAGGAATTTCCCCTAAGCTCAGTGGCAAAGACCATAGAGACATGGGGAAATTCCAAGAGCATCACTACAGAGGCCACTTCCCAGCCATTTGCCCCCCCCCCTCCTGTTCCTCAATTTGTTGAGGGCTGGTGATTGGGACCAAGGGTTGGGGTTTACCTACTGCGGGTGGGCAAATGGCAAGCCTCATTGACAGTCACATGGCTGATCTCACCCAATCATGCAGCAAACACAATGACTTTAGGACACTACACAGACAATGGCTACATGGCAATGCTGCAGAGGCCAATTTTAAATCTAAAGGCATATTTCCAGAAAGACTGCCAAGAATCACCTAGAAAAAAAGGAAGGCACATTTCAGCTGAAAATTTGCAAGGGACAGTATGGATCTTCATATCCATATCCACAGCTCTCCATATCCAAAGGTCCACCATTACACCTTTTTGGGTCCTGGTTCTCTAGGGGAGCCTGCAACACTCCGAGAAGTAGAAAAGACAAAACTATGATCATTTACAGGCATTGAACAAGAGAGAATATGACAGACTGCCTGTGAAATACATCTTGCCTTGTCATTCTCCACCAGTGACGAAGGGAGTGGAAAATGTCAGAGCCAAGAAAGGCCATCTTATGCACAGTGATCTCAAGGCAGCAAAACTCTGAACCAGGTCACCAGCCAAAGAAGTTCCATCGCTTACAAACATTCACAGTTGCACCAAAGTGCCAGGGGACACAAAATGGCAATTTATTGTGCTTTTGAACATTAGGGGAAAAAAATTTAAAACACCCATGGGAATGAGACCTTGTGTCTCCTTTCTCAGAGCCAAAGTGACGTTGCTCCTTGGCTATGTGCAGCCACTGGCTTAGTGGGATCATAACCGTGATTTAATGTAAATATGAGCATTGAAAAAAAGCCCCGGGATGTGCCCTTGCGTTGTCTTCCTCTGGGTCAAAGTGCCAAACCTTGGACCTCGCTCCTTCGGCATGAGCAGCCACTGGCTTAATGGGGTCATTAATTCTCAGAGCACCAGATATTTATATCTTTCCCCAAGTACATAAAGGGCTCCGCATACATTGTCAGCTTTCCTCATGACATCGACATACGACAGGTCAGTACAACCCATCCCCCCTTTGTTCACTGTTCCTGAGAGATAGCCGTATGCCTCTAGTTAATTGCCAAGATGACCCCCCTTGTATTGTTCTACTTTGTGGTTCTTTCTCAATAGCACCCCGTCGCCCCCGACCTCGAGCGCCTCAGTACTTGAGCTGGGTTTGCATTCCGTGGCAAGGTATTTCCAAATTCCCATCCTCCCCTTTCCGTCCGTTTCTCGTCTCCTTATGCCCGAGGCTGTTACAAGCCGGAGCATTCCACTTTCATGTTCCAATGAAAATATCATGATGTACAAAATTATCACTTTATAATTACTTATGCAGAATTACTGAAGTGAACATGACTTTGGTATTAAAAAGCCACTTGCAATCTTACCACTTTTGTGAGCTAATAAGTAATGAGACTTTCCCCCCGCTCCTGCCTCCCCCCAAACTTGCTGGGTGCATGGATAACGTAAGCTCAAGGATAATCACAGCTATCACACTTTCAAAGAACTGGGATTCTCACCTGGAACCGAAAACGACCTGAATAAAGGGAGGTGGTGATATGATATAGGGTTGCCAACCTCCAGGTGATGGCTGGAGATCTCCCACTGTTACAACTGATTTCCAGGCAACAGAGATCAGTTCACCTGGAGAAAATGGCCACTTTGCATGGTTGGCTCTATCACATTATACCCCATTGTAGTCCCTCCCCTCACTAAACCCCACCCACCTCAGTCTCCACCTCCAAAACCTTCAGGTATTTCCCAACCTGCAGCTGACAACCCTGGATATGAAAAACCTTTATCAGAGATTTTGATAAAGATGCAGAGGAGATCACTCTGATCTTGGAAGACCAAGGGTCTGATGTGGTATAAGAAGATGAAGAGTTGTTTTTATACCCCACTCTTCACTAATGTGAAGGAGTCTCTGAGTGGCTTACATCTCCTTCCCTTCCTCTCCCCACAACAGACACTCTCTGAGGTGGTGGTGGTGAGACAGCTCTGAGAGAACCATGACTGACCCAAGATCATGTGGAGCTGGCTTCATGTGGAGGAGGAGTGGGGAATCAAACGCAGTTCTCCAGATCAGAGTCTGCTATGTGTGAGGCAGCTGTGTGTGTTCTTCAGTGATTTAAGGAGACTGGAGGTATAGCCAAGACCTCCCTGTTACATTCAGTGGCCCCAGAAGCAAGAGAACATTTTCTTCATTTTTGTATTATGGCAAAATTGTAACAAGCCAAGACCTTCCACTGGGACATTTGAGGACTGACACGGGGAAGCCCAAATACTTCTTGGGAAAATGGTGACACCTCAGGTTTGCATAGTGATCAAGGGCCACACAACATGGTTACACAGGGGCCTCCAACTGGATCCTTATACTTTTTTTGTTTGTTTTCAACGTACACTACCATAAGGAAAGCTGGCTTCCATGTGCTTCACCATGATGGCCCGTTTTCATCTTCAGATGCACTTTACTTTGCAATAGAAACTCCTGACTATCTTACGAAGCTCTGCAGAAATGGCTGTTTTTACTCAACAATGAACAAATACTAGAAGACGCATATGTTTCATATGGTCCCATTCGGATGAAACTTTGAGAAACGGCTTGGAAATCTGGAGAACTTCGTCAACAACTCCTCCTTCTCCTCCTCTTCTTCTTCCTCTCCCCATGCTGGTTCCTCCCTCCTTTTTTCCTGATCAAAATAGCTGCACCCAGCTGGCTGTTTGCCCCATCGATGAAAAACCATGTGTTGATAAACATTCAGCCCCTCCTTATATATAGTCAGACATGCAGGGTTCTTGATCTAGAGTGTGCCACACATGGGGTTGCCAGCTCAAGGTTGGGAAACACCTGGAGATTTTGGGAGGAGGAGCCTTGGGAAGGCAGAGTTTGGAGAAGGAAGGGACTGCATTGGTATATATAGAGTCCACCCTCCAAAGTGGCCATTTTCTCCAGGGAAACTGTTCTCTGTCATACTGGGAGACCTCCAAGCAGCACCTGGAGGTTGGCAACCCTAGATGCACAGTGCTCAGCTCCCTCTGCCACTAGTCAACCTGTGGTGTGCTCCAAATACCCAGAAATCTTTCACATAATACACTGCGTGTTCCAAAACTCTTGATGTGCATGCTCTCTCAGTGATCCCTACAAGAACCTTTAATGGCAGGACAGTAACCATCATCCTGCCATATCCAGAGGGGTATTGCAGTCAAAAAAGATTATTTATTTATTTATTTATTTGGACTTATATCCCACCTAGCCAGCATAGGCTGGCTATAAGCGTATCTTGCCTAGGTCCACCAAGCATGTTTCGAATTAGGCGCTTCCCTACTCCGTTGGTAATGCCACAAGTATTTATGGCCCCATCGAGGTTGCTCCTACACCTGTAACTGTTTACTTCCCCTCCCCTTCATTTTTACTGTAGCTGTTTTGCTTCTGAGAACAATAGTTCAGAATCTGGTCCACAATTAATCATCTAGCATTCAGACCGGTATCCACAGCTAAGGGGAATGGGATCACGCCCCCTGTCCTCACTGGTCCGTGAGTCTTCAGAGGAAATTCTGAACCTAGGTGCGCAGGCACCCTTCCCCCTGTCAGAAACACAGCACAAAGCAGTTGTCCCTCATTCCACATTTAGAAATGTTGTGGAGTTCACTGTGGAATCATGGCTAGCGAGCATGACCCTGTTTCCTCCTGTGCGTGTTCAGTGATGGTCCCGGTCATGAAAAACAAAGCCTTGTTCGGACTACAAAAGGGCAATACTTTGACAATTTGATTTTTGCCCTAATCCTGCCATTAAACTCCTGGGCAGCCAGCCTTTAGGTAGTAGCTGGAGAGCTCCTGGGATTACAACTGATCTCTAGGTGATAGAAGTGTCTCTCTTCACTGTGTTTAGCGTTGCCAGCCTCCAGGTGGGGCCTGGGGATCTCCCACTTTTACAACTGATCACCGGCTGACAGAGAGCAGCTCCCCTGGATAAAATGGCCACTTTGGAAGGGGGACTCTATGACATTATATGCCATTGAAGTCCCCCCCCCCCCAATCCTGCCCTCTTCACCCCCAAATCTCCACCCCCCAAATCTCCAGGTATTTCCCAATCTGGAGCTGGCAACCCTTGAGGTGGAATCATTATCAACAAGGATGGAGAGTTTAGTAGCAGGCCTATCAGCATCATTCATCTTGGGCCAAACGGTTTTAGAAAGCTACAACCGAAAACTGTTTTCGTTTGCCTGCTGGGAACCTACTTGTGCTGTGGCAGAAGTCTGCTCCAAAGGTCAAATCACAAATGTCGCAATTTACTCCCCAGCACCCCTCTCACAACCCCAGCCGCATGACCCCTCCCATTGGCCCTCCATCTTTACGATTAGCACGGGCACGCATGATCCAGACTGAAAGTCATCAGTGCTGCCTTGCATGAGGCCGCTTGTTGCTGGAGCCATGCCATGAAGAGCAGCTGTCTGGGACGAAGGCCCCCTCCGTCCTGCCTGCTGCTGGAGATGGGGAGGGGGATGGGCTTCAGAGGGTAGACAGATTTAGGGGATATGTCATTTTAGGTTGGCTGCCTATGGCAGATTGGTGGGATTTAAGGATTAGAGGGGAGGGATTGTCAGGTTGGAGGGGAGATCAGTGTGAAGATTGAATTGGAGAGCAGATGTCAGTGATTGCCCGGCTCCCTCCCCGCACCCACCGCAAGCATGATCCACTCACCCCACCAATGATCTTCCCTATCATCCCTTTTTTCATTTGCAACATGAGCGCTGTCGGCACCAGCCACAGCCCAAATCCACAGCCAGAAACACACAGTTAATGTGAAATGTTAAAGGTGTCTTAGTCTGACTGCTTCCCCCCTCCCCATTTCTTTGTGTCATGGGCATTCGTTAACGCTCCTGCATATCCCAGCCTTCCCCTTCACTTTTAACCTTGCACATGTTTCCCTGGGATGAGATGCTTGTAAAGCGGGGATTAGGGACGCAAAAGCACCCTTCCCGCCACTGTGTCCTTGGGTTAGCACATGTCCTACAGCATTACAACAGCTCTCCTCGCTCCCCTTGTACTTTTTCCCCTTTACGCCCCCTCCCAGGAGCTTCTTTTTGAAATCCCAGGCTGCATCCATAGATCGTGCTACAACAATCATGCATAACTGGGTTCCCTGGTCTGGGCAAGACAATTCAGTATCTGGTGTGTGCTGGGAACGATGTTGCAACACTTCTAGAGCCTAGGCTTCCCCCTACCGGTGGCCGGGAGGGACCTAGCAACCCTAATGTCCGCTGCCGCCTAACTGTCCCCTTTGCAATCCCCACAGTTCAGTGGAATTGCCAACCTCCAGGTAGGACCTGGAGCTCTCCTGGAATTACAACTGATCGCTAGGCAAAGAAGAATTTCCCCTGGAGGAAATGGCAACTTCAGAAGACAAACTCTATGGCATCACGTTGTCCCGCCCCCGCTTAGCCCCCTTTCCTCCCCAAACACCACTCCTAAGTATTCAGGAATTTCTAAAGCCAGAGTTGGCAACCCTTCGATTCCGTCAAGGACTTCTGCTTCCTATCCCTGTCTAGCCCATCTAGCTGATGGCACACACGCAGAGAAGAAAGACACTTGCCTCTCTTTAAGAGCCTCGGAAGAGCCTTGTGGGATAGAACCATCCCATTTTGAATGGAGGCCAGCCAAATACCTCTGGAAACAGAGCTAGTTTGGTGTCATGGTTAAGACCAGCGGACACTAATCTGGAGAACCGGGTTCAATTCCCCACTCCTCCTCCCCATGGCCTTGGGCCAGTCACAGTTCTTTCAGAGCTCTCTCAGACCCTAAAAAACAAGCCTAGCTTGCCACTTGGTGGTGTATTAACACTAAGAGGAGGGACTTGTGGCTGCCAGACAATCTCATGATCTCCTGGCTATTTTACACACAATGCCAGACAACGATGATGGTGATAATGACGATGATGATTACCACCTCCAGAAAAGTCACCAGCAGGGCAGAACACCAAGAGCCTTCCCCATTCCACCCCCAGCACCCCCATATTTAGACAAATGTCAGTTCTAAATACAGAAGGCTCCATCTCACTGTCATAGCTTATAGCTCCTGATCGAGCTGTCCTCTGTGATGGAGGTCCCAAATCTATCTTAATGTACCAATCTGGCATCACACAGATGTAAGGTGAGGGCAACCAGTGTGGGAGTATTTTGTGGGTGGGGAGCAACAAAGCATGACATTGCACCTCACTACTAGTCCAGACCTGAGGTCACCAGCACATTCACCTCTCTTTATGGTCAGTTGCTAGGGCATAGTGGCATCACTTCATGACATCACAGATACAACTGCTTGCACATGTTCTTTGTTTTTTTTCTGGAGTGAAGACAGGTGGTAGGGCCTGAAGCCTGTGAACAGGAGCATGCCCACAGCCCCAGAAAAATGGCAAGCCTGCACAGATGTGCCTATTCAGGTTCTAATTACTGCTTTGTGCATGGCAGCAGCACGCAGCCATTTTCACAGCCACGAGGGCTAGAAGCTTTAATTTATAATGCAAACAAGGCAAGGTTGGAAGCTGAGTTCTGCTTTGCTGCAGAACTCTGCCCTGACCCAGATAGCTCAGACTCGCCTGATCTCATCAGATCTCAGAAGCTAAGCAGGGTCAGCCCTGGTCAGTATTTGGATGGGAGACCACCATGAAATACGAGCATCACTAGGCAGAGGCAGGGAACTGCAAAGCACTTGTGTTTGTCTCATGCTTTGAAATCCCTACGGGGTTGCCATAAGTCAGCTGTGACTTGTTACACTTTCCAACACTGCAGAGCCACAGCACAGGGAGTATCCTGCCTATAATTTTAGTGACCAAAGTCGCCCCCCCCCCCCAAAAAAGCAGTTTGCATTTCTTCCGATAGCATTTGATTTAAACATAGAATCCAAGGAGGAAATCGAGGGGGGAAAGACTGTGTATATCTGCTGCTTATACAAGGGGAAATATATAACAGACAATGAGTGTACAGTTCCTTATCGGCCGGTTCTTGATAGTGGAGGTGGAGGCCTGGTACATTAGCTCCATTTGACCTGCAGGGCCTTCGGAGAAATTTTTTTCTTACCATACTGACAGAACGTTGTTTGGATGCGAGGCACATTCCGCCTACTTGGGAACCTGCTGACACTTCGGAGGGTTTTTTTGAATAGCGAGAAAGGGAGAGCTGAAACAAGACATCTGGGCTGAAAGATATTTTAATAGTTATAGATTGAATTCTGCATACAGGGAGGGGGCAGGGCTGATCTGAGAGAGTAAAATCAATAGGGAGCAGAGAGCTGTCTTCTCATCCGCCAGCCGATTGTTTGATTCCCGGTTTTCGTCTCGCCCTCCCTCGCGTTACATCTTTGTGATAAGGACAGAGGCAGGAGGCAGCCAAAGGCAGAGAATTTAGCCCAGATTAAGGGGAGCTAAAACCTTGTAAGATTGAATCAATTAAAAAAGGACGTTTTAAAAATGCACGAGGCAAGTTAGCTGTTGAATTCGCTGCCCCTTCGCTCCCTACCCGCGAACACCCCCCAAGCGCCATATACTCCAAATGTCGCAAGAAAAGAGCAGATGCTACTAGAACTGTTAAAGCAAAATCTGATCCAATCTGGGAGGTGAGGCTCCTGTTAGGGAACTCCTGTTATTACAAATGATCTCTAGGCAACAGAGATTGGTTCACCTGGACAAAATGGCCACTTTGGAAGGTGGATTCTATGGCATTATATTCCATTGAAGTCCCTCCCCTCCCCAAATCCCTCCCTCCTTAGCCCCCCCCCCCCCAAATCTCCAGGAATTTCCTAACCCGGAGCTGGCAACCCTACTTGTTGGCCTCTAAGGTACTACTGGACTCGAATCTAACTGTTCTACTGCGGACCAGCATGTCTACCCTCTGGAACTAAAAAAAAAGAAAAAAAGAAATAACATTTGTACATTCCCTAAGTGGGCCCTTGTTTAGATTTTCTTTGACCTTTGTATAGTGTTTGGCAGTGAAACCGCCACTCCTGCATCCCTGTTTTGCTGCCAAACACAGCATGTTCTTCTGATTATCACCTGCAAAGCCCTACATAGTTTAAGCCTTGGCAATATATGAAGGTGTCTTCTCCCAAGACATGCCACTGAATTCTTTCCCAGCACTCTGGACAAAACCTCATAACCCGCTGGAGCTGAGGGTCTTCTGAGCTGCCTTTTAGGATTTGGGGGGGGGGGCGGGGGGGGGAGATACCAGGTCTCAGGCATGGTGTGGGATTGGTGTATTGTCCAGCTCCTCGCTCCATCAAACACCTTCTGGTACGTGCACAGGGATGCACTGGGTGACTAAACATTAATTTTAAAAAGGTATGCTGGCTGCCCCCAAACTTTCCTCAAGGAAGCTGTGCTATGGATGGCTAGTGGTGGGGTTTCTAATTCTTTTTTGCGCTGACCTGGATAGCCCAGGCTAGCTCAATCGCCTCAGATCTCAGAAGCAGGGTCAGCCCTGGTTAGTATTTGGATGGGAGACCAGCAAGAAATATTCCAGGGTCACTACACACAGGAAGGGCACTGGCAAACCACTTCTGTTAGTCTCTTGCCTTGAAAACCCTACAAGGTCACCATAAATTGGCTGGAACCGATCAGCAAAAACAATATATATTGATATATATATATATTTCTTATAGCATTTTTTGGGTGTAGTGGTTAGGAGCTGCGGACTTTAATCTGGAGAACCGGGTTTGTACCCTGCTGAGAATCCTCTCTTCCCCAGCCTCCATCTCCAAATCTCCAAGAGTTTCCCAAACTGGAGCCGGCACCCCATCCCTTGCTGGTGGCTGGGGGGGGGGGGAACCCTATGACCCTCCAGTTTGGTGTAGTTGTTAAGACTGCAAACTCTAATCTGGGTGATCCGGGTTTGATTCCCCACTCCTCCACATGCAGTTGCTAGTGTGACCTTGGGTCAGTCACAAGTTCTCTCAGAGTTGTTATCTCAAGGGCAGTTCTTGGGAGAGCTCTCTCAGCCCCACCAACCTCACAGGGTGTCTGTTGTGGGTAGGGGAAGAGAAAGGGATTGTAAACCATTCTGAGACTCCTTTGGGTAGTGAAGGGTGTGGTATAAATCCAATCTCTTTTTCTCCTTCTTCATCTCCAGCTACCACCTGGAGGCTGGCAACCCTACCATCAAAAGTTTCAGGTATAATCTTTCAAGAGTCAAAGCTCCTTTTATCAGACAGTCTTTTTTTGGTTTGGTTCTCTTGTTTTTATCTTCCTCTTTTGTCATTAATGATAGGATGTTCCAGAGGCCATTAATTCATAAGGTCACTATCAGTCATGTGAAACGTAAGAGCACACAACACACACACGTTTCCTTTTTGTTTCTTTACACCATTGGTTCAAAGAACAGGCATCAGCTGGAATCATAATATTCTTACTACATTTTGCCAGTGCAGCTAGGGAAGAGGATGACCACTATTTCCTTTCAAGAGTGGGGAAGCCATCAAAGAAACCATCGCTTCCCCCATTGATGCACAGCAGTCAGGAAATTCAATCATGTCCCTCAAACTCATTGAGAATCCCTGCCATCTTGCATTTAGAGCAACGCTAGATTGAAACGTACATAAGACGAGTTGGTACAGCACCTGGATATAAATTCCACAAGAACAGAAAATTCCCACAATTCATATCTCGATCAATGCTGTGCAATGCTTCCTCTCTGGTGGGAAACTGCTAAAATGGGATTGCAACAGACACCTTGCACAGCAAAACATGGCCATCTCATTTATGTAGCATGCATGAGGGGAAGGGCCATGACTCTGTGGTAGAGCTTCTGCTTGGCATGAAGAAGGTCCCAGGATCAATCCCTAGCATCTCCAGTTAAAAGACCTGGCAGTGGGTGATGTGAAAGACCTCTGCCTGAGACCCTGGAGAGCCACTGCCAGTCTGAGTAAAGAACATTGACCTTGATGGATCAATGATTCATATAAGGCAGTTTTATGTTGAAGGGCCATGGCTCAGTTTTAAAGCACCTTCTTGGCATGCAGAAGGTCCCAGTTTCAATTCCCAGCATCTCCAGTTAAATTACGGACCTGGCAGTAGATGATGGGAAAGCCATCTGCCTGAGACCCTGGAGAGCTGCTGCCAGTCTCAGTAGACAATACTGACTTTGAAGGACCAAGGGTCTGATTCAGTATGAGGCAGCTTCATGAGTTCACAGACACTCTCATGGGGAGAAGGGGAGATGGCAGGGAGATCATCTTGTGGAGATCAGAGTTGGGCCTGGAGTCTCCCAGCACAGTCATCACTGTCAAAGTACCAGCAGGCCCACGCAATTTGCCTGCAGTTACACAAATGCATTTAGGGACCACAGCACCAGCCTCCTCCCCACCGTTTAAAACAACCCTTAAAATCTTCTAAACTATTTTTAATAAGATGAATTTTTTTTGACCAAGCCATTTAAAAAGTTTCGAAGCGGAAAGAAGTTAGCAGACAGACGCTAATTGTTATCTCTTCAAAGCTTCGTCTGTTACGAATCTGGCCTTTTGTATTAATTAAGAAACCAAGTAATAAATCACCGTGCCTCCGATTAATTTCTTATTAATTGACTGTTGAGCAAAACTGACAGCTGAGGTGTGAGCCGGTGGCCTACTAATGTAGTAGGTGCTCTTCACAAAGGAAATGAGATTCTTCCCACCATCCCTTCCTGGCACTTCATTCTGTTTCTGGATGGAAGGAGATGATGTTCAGATGCTGCTTGACAGAGGAACAGAAGACTTGTCCTGAATGGGATGAAGGAAGTGCTTCAGCAGGGACAGAGAAACAGGAAGAACATGGCCCCAGAAGATTTCCATAGCACTGTCATTTCAGAAAACAGTGAAGAGAACTTTGGTTGGGCAAGAGGGCAGGCAGGCAGCCACAGTCCAGGTTTTATAGTATGAAAAATGCCTCAGAAACATGAATGGTCACAGTACGTATAGAGATGTCACTATATGTATCCTTTGGTTCTCTCACAACCACCACCCCAGGGACTAGGGCACCACTTATAAGAGGGGAGTACAATTATTTTGGCAGTACTAGTACCCCTAATTTCAACTGCTGTTGCATGAACTGTCGAGATGCCCATGCAAATTCAAAGAGTGGCTGTTTTCAGTAGCCGTTAATCATAGATGCAGGTTGAGTAGCACATGGTGCAGGGTTGCCAACCTCCAGGTGGGCCTGGGGTTCCCCTGCTTTTACGACTGATCCCCAGCTGACAGAGATCAGCTCCCCTGGAGAAAATGGCTGCTTTAAAGGGTGGCCTCTATGGCATTGTACCATGCTGAGGCCCCTCCCCTCCCCAAACCCCATCACCCCCTACTCTCCTGGCTCCACCCCCAAAGTCCCCAGATATTTTCCAACCCGGACTTGGCAACCCTAACATGGCGCTTTGCCACTATCAAATTACAACATGCATCATTCATCATGGCCAGATCCACCAACTATATATGGTGCCAGGATTTTTTTGTTTAGTGGTCCCAGTGGTTTCTGCTGCAGTAATTTCCCAAAATGAAATGGAAACCAAGGGCCTTGTGCTACTCAGGTGTTTTCTCCCTGTTCTAGGGAAGGCTGCCTCCAGGTGGGACCAGAAGATCCCCCAGAGAAACAGCTCATCTCCAGACTATGGAGATCAGTTCCCCTAGAGACAATGAATGTTTTGGAGGGTGGACACTATGGCATTGTACCCCACTGAGGTCCCTGCCCTCCCCAGGCTCCATCCCCAACTCTGTAGGAATTTCCCAACTTGGATCTGGCAACCCAACCCTCCACTGGTGGCCAGGGGGAACCTGACAACCATACTCTGTTCATTCCTGTGCTCTATGTTCAAACTCTACCCTGAACCTCAAAAAGCTATCTCTCATGGATAGTAGTGAGGTCAGCAGGTGTGGTGACCAGGACTACTTCCTATACCTACAGCTTAAGCAGTCACCCTGCCCTCATGCTATCAGCATCTGTGCATCCGTGAAAGTGTAAGCCCTGCAATCCTTTGGCACCTCTGTTACTGCAGACTGAGCACTCCCAGGATCACACCAAATCCATGACGCATCAATGTTATTTAGAATCAAGATATGCAACCAACAGCACAATCCAGTGTGTGGCTACACAATACTATTGCAGTGTGAAATGGCACACAGTCCCCCCCCTACAAGAAACGGCTTGCCCATGCACAATAATGTGCCTTATTCCTAATGACAGTGGTGTGTGAGAAAGTGCGCAGAAAGATTTTTTGTTGATCAGTGTAAAGAACCCATGTACAATTCCCCACCAGCATTTTGACATGCTAGCATTGGAATGTTACAACCATACGATGCTTTCCAGCAGTAAGGAAAGTCAGGTTAGATCGCATGATCACCTTACATGAAGCTGCCTTATACTGAATCAAACACTGGTCCATCAAGGTCAGTCAGTATTGTCAACTCATTGATTGATTGATTGATTTGATTTGTACCCCACGCTCCCCACCAAAGCAGCTCTCCGGAGTCTCAGGCAGAGGGTTTTTTTTTTACATCACCCCCTACTTGATCCTTACCTGGTGATGCCAGGGATTGAACCTGGGACCTTCTGCATGCCAAGCAGATGCTCTGCCACTGAGCAGACAGTAGGAGATAAGCCTGGGACTGCAGGATTCAGAACAAGGCATTGAACCACACACCAATTTTGGAAAGCCAGAGAATAAAATTGCTGCATTCCAAACCAAAAGGGTAGCATCGTTCATCTCCATTAGGCATTAACAGCCTACTCCACCATTAAGGAACTAATTAGTTTCCCCAATGAATGGATGAGGAACACACTTGGGGGATAAAGCTAGATGAGCTCTGCATGCAACAAAACCTATTAGACATTTGATGGGGGGGAAACACCACTGAGAATGTTCCAGAACGTAAGAAGTTCACATCGCTATTAAGTGTTGGTCACTTGGGATTTGCGCTACCTCCATTCAGATACTTTGAATGTGTGTCAAAGCAATGCATGGAAGGAAGGGGTCAGAATGGCAAACCCAATCCCTACTCTTCATTCATATATGTGCAGACCCAGTCACGGTGTGACAGTCAAGGTGACACCAGCTTCCACAATCCTGATCCCTCTCCACATATTGGCATGATGCACTTTGACAATGTCACTATGAAGAAGTCCACTGACTATGGAGGAAGCAAACTGGTGCTTGGACTGCCAGACGTAACCTAGAAGAGGCTAGTTCCTAGTCCTAATATGAAATTATTTGGATTCTCCCTTCAAGCATGGGTGCTGTTAGTCACTGCAATGCTGAGATACCTCACAACCTGACAAATGTGAACACTGTGAGTGCAGCTGTCTCAAATACAGTAGTAGATTTTCTAAATGCACTAAGTTATGAGACATGCAAGAAAAGGCCTTTTTTTGGAGTCCTAAATTTACCTACCTAATGCAGAGGGTGTCGTCAGGCTGAGGTTGCAATAAAATCGCTGCCTGTTGGGATTCTTGGGTTTGCAACAGAACCTCTCGGTCTAAGTATTATAGTTCCACTCCATACCATATTGGTCAAGAGTTCACTTGGAGTGCTGTGCTCAGTTCTGGGTGCTAAAGATATAAACAAACTGAAATTGGCTCAGATGAAACCACTGAAGATGGTCAGGGGTCTGAAAAACAAGTCCAACAAGGAAATATTGAAGGTATGGAGAAGAGAAGATTAATGGGAGACATAACTGCACTCTGGAAATGCCTGAAGAGCTCTCAATGTGGAAGAGAGCATGGAGTTGTTCTCTTCTGCTCCAGAGGGCATGTCTAATGGCCATAAGTTACAGGGTGGTAGGTTTTGGATGAACATCACAAGAAGCTCCCTAACAGTGAGAACGCTTTCACAATGCAAGTTAACAGAGGGTGGCATCTAGCTATTGCCTTTCAAGAGTCTGCTTGAAGATCAAGGGGCAGAACATACACAATGGAACATCAATTCAGTGGATGATACCATTGATTTATTTTCCTGTTTTGCTCTCACTGAGACTGTACAAACACACACATACTTTCCTTTTAATACAGCTACACAATTATAACTGTGATGTCTGCTGCTGCAAGGCAACTGAAACGGGACGTTGCCCAAAGCTCAGCATCTTCAGATCTCCTGCCTAGTAGTCACACATATTATCCACATTCATAGAGACATACGGAACAGGTGTCTAACATTTGGCATTTCCAACCCCAGTCCAGGGCTGGCTATGCAGAAGCAGGCAATGGCAACTCCCCTCGGTTCGTCTCTTGCCTCAAAAATCCTACAGCAATGTGACGGCACTTTCCGCCACCGCTGTTCCAAACCAGCTCTGCTAATGCGACAAATCTCCATTTCTTTTCCTCAGCCTGTCTTGATTTGGATGCCACCACAGAACTTCCATTCCCCATCAAGAAAGGTGGAATTAAGACCTTTCAATAGAATTATTACCTGGAGATCTCCTGCTATTACAACTGATCTCCAGGCAACCAAGACTTTGTTTCCCTGGAGAGAATCACTGTTTTGGAGGGTGGCCCTTATGGCATTATACCCTGCTGAGGTCCCTCCACAGGCTCCACCCCCCAAAAATCTCCAGGTATTTCCCATCCCAGAGATGGCAACCCTCCCTCTGAAGCTTGGAGTTTAGAGGCAGAACTTAAAAGCAAGTTCCCAAGTGAACCTGCAAAACAGCTGCCAGAAATGCATTTACCTCATGAGTTCCTCCAACTTAACTTCTTATGACAGTTGACTGTTACCATGGCACACCAGCCAAGGGACTCGAACCCTCTTACCTCAGCAGAGAAATGCTACCCATTAATCCTTCCTCAGGATGCCCTATGTGCCCCTTTCCTACCACAGCACAGGAGGGCTAACATATAAAATGAAAGAAAATTTCTTATCTGGTTCAAATTAAAATAAATTCAAAAGACGGGGGGGGGGGAGAGAAGGCCTTTTGTAAGGTCTGCTGAGTTAATGGATTCATAATTACTTTTAAAGCTTCACTTGAGTAAGAAATACTGTTCATTTCATAATTGCATATAAATATATTCTCTCATAATCTAAGACAGCATGGCAAAAGGAAATCTACTAGCTTAATTATAAATCTTTTTATTATCTGAAACCCTGCTGGAAGAAAGGGGGGGGGGGGAGGTCCTGTATTGTTTTTAACCAAGACAGCCGCAAGTGAGCTGAAGTGGGGAAATAGCATCTTGGTACTAAATAAGTCATGAGGAATTAAAAAATGATCACAGTTTCCCCCACCTTCATTTACTTAGGTGTGTATCCTGCCCCACCATGAGGATTCTGAGGAAGTTATGATATATTTGACAAAACTGAGCTTTTAGAAACTTAATGGCAATTTATTCTCACCAGGGAGCTGAAGCCAATTCAAGATTAAGCGTACTCATACGAGAAACACATTTTCAAATACCTGCTTGTTGCATTAACACTTTCTGATTCTGGGACAGAACTACCAAGAGAAAAGAGATGGCGGTTTGGCTCCAATTAATTAGGGTTGCCAATCTCCAGGTGGTGGCTGAAGACCTTCACTATTACAGCTGCTCTCCAGGTGACAGAGGTCTGTTCACCTGGAGGAAAATGGCCCCTTTGGAAGGTGGACTCTATGGGATTGTATCCCACTGAAGTCCCTCCACTCTCAAAATCCCACGGTCCTCAAGTTCCACCACCAAAATCTCCAGGTATTCCCAACCTGGAGCAGGCAACCCTACAATGGCAAATATATATCAAGTTGCTGTGGTTCCCCTCTTCCCATAACATTTCTTGATTTTTTTCTGAATCACAACATGGAACAGTCTGTGCATACCCTCCCCAGCATCAAATGCTACTGGTGTGGGCTAGGAACATCACTGTAGTGTGATTGCCCTTTTGTCAGTCCTCCAGAATAGCTGGTTGGCCAAGTTGTAAGACAGGACCCTAGACTAAATAGATCCCTGGTCTGATACAGCAGGCCTCTTCTCTTCTTATGTTGCCACAAATGGAAATCTTTATATGGGATGGCCATATTGGCCAGCAGCCCCACGTCATCACCATATCATTCTGTCCTTGGTGCTGGAAAGGGCTATCAAGACACAGTCTGCTTACGGAGACCCCATAGGGTTTTCCGGGCAAGAGACAAACATAGGTGTTTTGCCATCACCTGCCTCTGCATAGCAACCCTGGACTTTCCTGGTGGTCTCCCATCCAAGTATTAACCCAGGTCCACCTTGCTTAGCTTCTGAGACTGGGCTAGCTTGGGTCATCCAGGTCTGTCCTTAGATGCACATTTAAAAATATGAAGTGCAGAAAGGCCTTTTAAGAGAGCATCTGTGAATGGAAGAACATTCTGTTACAAATAGCACAGAAGCTTGAGACCTGAATGAACTGGAAGTCTTTTCAACAGGATGTGCTTCTTCATGACCCTTTCCTGCCCTCTCTACTGCTGTCTTCATTGCCATTAATTCACAGCCACTCTCTCTCTCTCTCTCTCACACACACACACATTCTGCCCACTGCCCTTACCACTTAAGAAAGGTCAGATCGATGTGCGATACCGGCTAGGGCACAGCGTTAAGATCTGCGATATTCAGCTTGCCTCTTTTCCCAATTTATCAAAACTGAAAACAATGCATTCTCTCTGGCTTCTCCTTATTGTGTGACCGAGAAGCCAAACCAAGCTGGACCATTCTAAAAATAAGAGGGTGCCCGACCTCCCCCGCTGGCCGGTCCACTCCAAAAAGGGCCATCCTGTAGCGGCAGCTTAGCTCAGAGCAAATTAAATCACCCTGACATATTCTGCCTGCCTCTGGTTCTCTATTACTGTTTCACTTTGAGTTGAGCCAGGATGTGACAAACCGAGTCAGACACCTTCACAGCTTCTCTGTCTCATTTTCTATAAGATTTTTCCCCCTGTCTGTCACTTTGTTGAGCTGTTTGAGGTGTGTGTGTGTGTGCACATGTGTGTGTGTGCGTATATATACACACACACACACACACACACACACACACATATACATATCCACACACACTGACAAACCCATTTTCATTCATTGTATGTTTTCTTAGGCTTAGAAATGTGCTGCCTTTTCAAAATGACAAGCTAGTTTATTTGAACAAAATGAAGGTGGACCATATAAATGAAGGGAGAACGGGGGAAAAAAACCCCAGTGCACGTGGATTTAATTTGAGGGAAAACAATTGCAAACTCCTTAGCATGCACACATGTGCGCATGCACGTGCGCGCACACACACACACACATACCTGAACTTTTACCAGACTGATTTGAACATGAGGTGTTTGCTGTATTTTGCAGGGTCAGCTCTTTGCTATAGGTTATTTCCTATTACTGGTTTCTTCAGTTCAATACTTCCCTTATAGATGAAAGGCCTAGTGCTTCATTAAAGTCTTGTGGAAGGATCCCATTTCAACCTGCTTTTAAAAGGCCCTGTCTTGCCATCTTATGGGTTGGGAAATTCCTGGAGATTTGGGGTGGAGCCTGGGGAGGGTGGAGTTTGGGGAGGGGAGTGACCTCAGCAGGATATAATGCCACTGACTGTCCACTGGACTCTATAATCTGTAAGGAAATTGGATGTTACAAGTACATCTATTAGAGCGTGCAGAGTATGTTCAACATTCCATTTGGGAATTGCCCTCCCGATGCAACTGTCGAAATATTTTTATCAACTGACAGTCCCAAAACTAAGAAGAGCTTTTACTTTGGCAAGACTGAATGTTCTTCCTTCAGCGGTTGGAAGGAAGATATAATAAAGTATCATACTCTAATAGAACATGCAGATGCTCATATGATACAATCAAAACCATTGAACGTATGATTATGGAGTGCCCTACATTCAATGAGTTAGGGCTTATTTAGTCACTCCTTTACTTAAAGATACAGAACTGCTAAATGTGCAAGCCCAGGTGTCATGGCTACTATCGGATACAAATGACCGTGTCACCCTTTCAGTGGCAAAATTTATAGGCACAATAATCAAACAGAAGATAAATAATACTGGGTAAGGTCTTTATTCTTTTTTCTAATTTCTGCTTAAGGTGATAGCTGTATGAGCAGAGATAGATAGATAGATAGACAGACAGACAGACAGAGTCGGTCCACTATCCAAAACAGCCATTTTCTCCAATGAAACTGATCTCTCTATCATCTAGAGATCACTTTAATTCCAGGAAATTCCCAGCCCCAGCCTGGATGCTGGCAATGCAAATTGTATGGCAAGTTGGTTTTCAAAGTTCTGTCTGTGTGTAAAGTTACAAACGGCCTATGGATAGAAACTTGGAAGCCTCACACATCGACCTGCTGTTCCTTTGTGCTAGTAACAAATGCCCTGAGCTACTGTGGACTGTGGGAAAGGCAGCACATAAATATTTTAATGCATAAGTAAGTTTAAGAGAAGAAACATTCCATGGACCAAAACAGACAAGAACTTGATCGTATATCTCTGTTCATCTTTACAAGTAAACAATGGATTGGAGACATGTGAAGGCGGAGGAGAAAAACCAAACAAACACAGTTTTGCTAACTGTGTCTGCTGTTCACTTCACCCACTTTGAAGGGGGGGGGGTGAACTCTAGCCTTTGAAGTGCTAGCAAGAAGGAGCCTTGACAGAACTAAACTTATTAGGCAGGTGAACAAGTGGGACTCTTTATGAGCTATGAAACAAAAGTGATGTTTTAAGCATAGGATATTAATGATGTTGCCCTTCCCTGGTACAGCTCCAAAGGCTCTTTGCTCTCCCCCTGAGCTGCAGTCCCCAAAGGACACTGTGGGAACATTCACAAGGCGACACATTAACAAGCCACACTAGGGCCTGCTTAAGAAAAACAAGCAGCTCTTATAGGAATCTGGTAGTTAAAGGACCAATACAAAACAAGTTAGAAACAGGTTTCACCTGTCACTGTAAAGAACTAAGGCCCAGACTAGACACAACCAGTAGGGCTGCCAACCTCCAGGTAGGGCCTGAAGACCTCCTGCTATTGCAAATGATCTCCAGTTGACAGAGATCAGTTTCTCGGGAGAAAATGGCTGCTTTGGAAGGTGGACTCTATGGCATTGGACCCTGCTGAGGTCCCTCCCCTCCCCAAACCCTGCCCTCCCCAGGCTCCACCCCACAAATCTCTAGGTATTTTCTAGGGTTGCCAGACCCCCCAGTTTGGTGAGGGTTACCCGCTTTTTGAGGGGTTCAGCCCACTGCCAACCAGCTGGCCAGGGGATGGCAGGGTTGGGGTAGAATCCAACTTCCAAAGTAGCCATTTTATCCAGGTGAACTGATCTCTGTTGTCTAATTATGGAATGTCTGTATGGAGCCTTCACTGAAAAGATTGCTATTGGTATAGACTATAACAAATGTCCTCTGATGATGTATTGGTAGTTGTGCCTATTGTATGCAGTTCACAACCCTTCAAATTCCTGTTGGGATGAAGTCCAATATGGATGAAACGAGTGAATAATTCTAGAAAACCTCACTGGAAACCTTGGAGACCTTATGGAGAGAATTGTGTGAAAACCTTGAAATTATGAACTGGACTTTTTTATCACATATTTATTGAAATGTATTAATACACAGTAGCGTTTTCACAACCTTTGGTTTTCTTGTTTGTTCTAACCTCCAGATGGTGGCTGGAGATCTCCTGGGATTACAACTGATGTCCAGGCAGCAGAGATCAGTTCACCTGGACAAAACGGCCACTTTGGAAGGTGGACTATATGGTATTGTACCCCACTGAAGTCACACCCCTCCCCAAACCCCTCCTTCCTCCGGCTCCAACTGCCAAATCTCCAGGTATTTCCCAGCCCAGAACTGGCAACCCTACTTAAGACAGAAGCAATCTGAAGAATGTAACGGGTACAAGGGAGCATATGGGGGGCAGTTGGGGGCCACGCACTTTCTAAGAGGCTCCAAAACAGCTTGCAGTAACTGCTGTTTATAAAGAATTTTGTTCTTGATCGGAAAGGCTGTGTTTACCAACCAATTCCCACTCATTTCCCTCCCTCTCTGTTGTCTGGTGTCAGATCTTCCATTCCCTGACATGGCAGCAGTAGGGATTTGCCTAGCGTTGTTTCAACAAAAGAGCTGTGTGTTGTCGGTATTTCGAAGCAAACTGGGGATTGGGGTTTTTAAAAACACTGTCATTTTGTTGGATTTTTTTTTATTTGATTCACATACTGTTGCCCTTAACACCACAACACATTCTTTCCCCCCCTGGTTTTCCCCACTGAACACAACCGGGGAATATGAAAAATAATAAAACATGTTCTCTGCTTCCATGCAAACAGACTGCAGACGTGTTACGCACAGACTTTCACAGCCATTCTACCAGGAAAAGAGTGTTTAAACACAGATGCTAAGCCCACATACAAAGATAGTTTTTACAAAGTTTGTCATGTTCCCTCCAAGCATGCCCCATAGAAGCAGCTGGCAAAACCACCCATGAAGCGGACTCATCCTGAATCAGACCGTTAGTCCATCAAGGTCAGTATTGTCTACTCAGACCGGCAGTGGCCCTCCAGGGTCACAGGCTGAGGTCTTTCACATCAATGCTCCCTCTAAGCTGTGGAGTCTTGTGAGCCAAAATTCTACTTTGGAAGCCACTGGCATTAAAGTTGTGACTGAGCGATTTGGCTGCTGCATAAATTAGTTTGGCCTAGAGCCATCCTTCCTGAGCAAAAAGACAAAAAAATATGGGAGCCAGAGGCTAAAAAAACAATGAGCTAGCTCACACCAGCTCAGCTTAGAGGGAACACTGCGGCTACTGCCTGGTCCTTTTTAACCAGAGATGCCAGGGATTGAACCTGGGACCTTTTGCACCCCAATCAAAAGCTCCTCCACTGGGCCACAACACCTCCCCCAAATAATGCTGTTTATTCTCTTCGAAGAATGGTGCAGTTTTATTTTCTTTTTAAATCCTTTTCTCTCAAGTGGGTCCTATTGGCTGGGTGACCATTCTGTCTTCTCTAACCATTCCTACAGGGCCACAATGACTGAGTGCCATACACAAGAAAGAGGATACAACAAGGAAACAAATTCCCGCTCAAGACTAAATAGAGGTACTATGATAGAGGGAAACAGCCGATGTACACCTGACAGGCATGCCGTACAATCAGAATACTTAGCCCATGTTTGTAGACACACACCCAGCATGAGGAGAGGATCAACAGGAGACTCACCAGTGTGGTGGAGCGGGCTCTCCAGAGATGTTGTGACATCATTGGAAATACAGTGGTGTCGGTTCCTGCACAACCCAGAAGTGATGTCATTGTGTAGGGGCGGAACTCTTGCATTCACCCAAAGCTCAATGGTTTAACCAGAGAGTTAGGTGCAAATGCCAGAGCGCCCCCCCCCCCCGACATGCTTCTGGGTCACTCTGGAAGTGATGTCATTGCATCGCCTGTGACAGCAATTCCCTCCCCTCCATTTCTGCCTGCCAGCCCACTGAGCAGTGGGGAGGGGGGAGGGATGCCAGCAGGGAGGGACTAATCTGGCACCCACCTGGCAGCTATGGGACAGAATCTCTTTCCACATCTGAAGGGAACTCTGTTTACACATCCCTTTCACTTGCACAATGGGGTGGGTGGTGATGGGTATACATTTTTACACAGACAGAGCATACAGGTGAAAGGAGGTAAAGCCATTCATCTCCCACATCGTACCTCACTGTGATCTGCTTCTGAAGCATTTAATTTGCTCCAGACAAGAACATTGCCCCCACCACCACCCCCGGATTGGGAGCAGGCAGTAACGTGTTGGAAGAAACATGCTAAAACGAATGAGCCCAGTGGCAGGCACAAGTATGTACAGGATCTGGGGCTCCTTGCCATTTGCTTAGAAACAGGCCCCCACTCCAAGCTAAGGGTGTGCGGAAAGGGGGAAAATACCCTATGCTTTCGTAACTAGGATTAAGGAGATAGGGTTGCCAGCACCATTGTCCCAGTGGGGGTTCCTCCCCTTTGCGGGGGCTCCAATCTACCACCAGCCAGCTTTCCAGCAGGAGAAACCCGGCCTCCAAACAGGTACATCACCGTGTGACATCCCTGTCATGATGATGTCACCCAGAAGTGACATCACCATGTCACCAACATGTGACACTCTAGTTTTTGGGCAAACTCTATGGTTTGGAAGGCAAAAAACCATAGAGTTTTGCCCAAGTACAAGAGCATCACCCCTGATGGCGATGGCACGATGATGTTGCTTCCGGGTGACATCATCACGACGACCCACGTGTGAAGCATGTGCAGCAGAATATCCGGGAAGGGACACTTCTAGTTCAGGAATCAAATTTGTCTGGTTTTTTTTTGTTTTTGCCAGGTTATAGTGCTTTGGGACCATTACTTTCAATGAGTCATCGATTGGAGGATCTGGGTTAGCTATTTGTAAAGATAATGGCACCGGATTTGCACAGTTCATAGTCCTCCCTCTAAGCTAAAGACCCCCCCCCCCAAGATTCAAATGAATTAGACCAAGAGATTTGACTTTACAGACCCCAAAAGCAGGTCCCTATTGGAGCAAATACAAGTCTCTCCACTGAACCTTATCAGGGTTCTATGATGTCACTCATCCTACCGAAAACAAGACCAGGTGAGGGGAACCCACAACTATCACAAGTACCCAAGCAACCAAAAGGGGGAGTAGGATGCTGGGAAGGTCTCTTAGCAGTGCCCCCCTACAGCTGTAAGGAAGATGCCTGTTTATTGTTCTGGGAGCTAACAGGGAAAACATTCCCCAGACGTGTACCTCTCATTTTAAATTCAGAAAACATGCACACACACATTAAAAACAGTGACGCAGGTTGTCAAAACTTTGGGAAACACAGCTTGTGGCAAGTGAAACACACATGAGTCACAAATCCAGCAAGAGAGTCGCATTCCGTATAAGGAGGGCTCTTGAACCCCTGTCACTATGGCCCACTTGGCTGCTTTGGCTCTCTTCTGCTTTACTGGCCATTGAGAGGGTCTTCCAGGCCCTTGCTCCCCTCTCCCCTTCCCCATCCCTGCATGCCCAATGCTTCGCCCCCCTTCCCCGATACTCGCCTCGTCTCCTCTGTCAGTTCACAGCTATCTTCCCATTCATCCCCCTCTCCTATCACTGTATCTTTCTCTTTGGGTTAGCGTTTGGGATGTCAGAATCATTCCAGCTGACAGCGTCTCAGCTCGCCAGCATCTCCCTTGTCTCCCCAGATTTCCATCAGTCCCTTTTCCACTCATCTAAGCATTTTCATGACGTACGGTTTCCGGGTGGGGCCGCAGAAGAATGGAAGAGCAAGCCAGCCCACGCGTGTTTACTGTAGGGGAGAAGTGTCATTTAATTTGGGACCGTGAGAAACAAGATAAATAAGCGTCAATGGAGCCCTTTCAAAGACATCAATATTAGACACCTTCCCTGAGCACCACTGCTAGACTAACAGCTATACCTGATGACAGAAATGAAAAGACGGTGTTGTGTTGCTGTTTGTTTTTTTTAAAGCCACCCCAGCAGAGGTTGAATTTTTGCATTCCCTCCTTTCAGTGCGCCAAATTGCGTTGCAGTGTGCCAGCTCAATCGGCTATTTGTCTGCCCATCAGAGCAAATTATGTCCGCGATAACACAGCCAACTGCTTCACACGTCCTTAAATAGAAAACTTTATTTTCTTCCAGCTCCTCTCTCCTTTCCCTTCTTTTCTCCCTGTCGCCTCCTTCTGGCTGTTGCTCTGATGGGAGGGGGGCAGAAGAGAGGAGAATCAGTCTGTCAGCCATCAAACACAGCATGACAGAAAACATGGTAACTGACCGCTGCATTTCCTTTGCATGATGTTATTTTACTGGCATGGGTCAAAGCCTGCAGTAACACATATGCTGCACGCATGTGCTTCCCCCTCCCATTCACAAATAATGTTCATTTCTTTTATGGACTAAACCTCGACTCGATTGATTCCTGAAGTGTGTATTCAATTTATTTTGTTACACCCGGGACAACTATTCACAATTATTTGAAATTCACACACACACACAAAAAATCCAGTTTGTTTTTTCCAGACTAATATCTGTTAAAAAGCTAAAATGCTAATTCATATCTTGTGCTTTAAATTTTGCATCAAGAGCACAGCCAATGACTTTTGAAAAACAACAGTGTTTTTATAACAGTGTATGTGTAATGTAGTAGAGGGGTGTCTTGCATGCACTCGTCTTCCAGCAGGACCAAGATTTTATTGCAGACTTCAAATGCATAACTCATGCTTCTGACCATCATACCACTATGGCCGTGGCCTAAAAGCATCAGCAAACTACTTCGGGCACCCTGGGAGATCCACCTGCCTCAGAAATTTAATTGATGGAACACCAACCTAGCATCATTCTGGATGCTGGAGGTGCAGGAAAAACACCTGACTCTCACTCCTTCTACAAGCCACAAAAAAGGAAGATGAAGGGAAGAAGAGAAGAGATTGGATTTATACCCTGCCCTTCACTACCTGAAGGAGTCTCAGAGTGGCCTCCTTTCCCTTCCCCTCCCCACAACAGACACCCTGTGAGGTAGGTGGGGCTGAGAGAGCTCTAAGAACATAAGAACATAACAAAAGCCAATGTTGGATCAGGCCAATGGCCCTTCCAGTCCAACACTCTGTCACACAGTGGCCAAAAACACCAGGTGCTCTCAGAAGGTCCAGCAGTGGGGGCAGGAAGCCTTCCCACTGTTGCCCCCCCAAACACCAAGATCTCTTGAGAACTGTTCTTTCCAGAACAGCTCCGAGAGAACTGTGACTGACCCAAGGTCACACCAGCAGCTGCATGTGGAGGAGTAGGGAATCAAACCTGGTTCTTCCAGATTATTGTCCACTCTCACTAAGTAAGTTTACTGAAAACCTGCCAGAGTGGGGCTTCCCATCATTATTTCCAACTCTCAGAAAGGCCAGGTTTGAAGCCAATAGCACCTTTAAAGACCAACAAGATTCTCAGGGATAGAAGCTTTCAAGAGTCAAAGCTCCATCAGATATGGCAGATGACTAAGGGAGCTTTGATTCTCGCAAGCTTATACGCTGGAAGTCTTGTTGGTCTCTGCTACTGGATTTGAATCTTGCTTTTCTACTGCAGACAAACATGGCTACCCACCTGAAGCTCTTGGGGAAAACCCTGAGCCTTCTGCTCATATAATTGCCCGCCATTAACCACCACAAAGATGGATGCATGGCGCAATATGGAACTGCAGCAGCAGTTGATTGGTGGTTAAAAGCATTTTGGCTCACTCTTGGTGTCACCTCTGTTTATTACTTCAAGTTGAACTTCTGGTGCTTGCGCCTCCTTAAGCAAGAGCTTGGAGAAATTGCAAGTTGTGACAATTAATCAAAACCCACCTGGTTTCCAGGCAAGCCGCCCGCTGCCAGGATGCTGGATACAGGCATGTTGCGTTGAAAGCAGAACACAGGTGAAAAAAACAACTATCGATAGAGTTTTGTTTTTCAAATGTTGATTTATTGGGCTTGGCGGGAGGGATGGCAGATGGATATTTATCTATCCAACCAGAACACACTCGCTGAAGGGCAGAAATAAGGAGAAGACAGAGAAATAAGACACGTATGAAGACGTGAGGATTTTGCTTTTTTCAAGGGGAGGTGGGGACTAAATTGCCAAAAAAAATAACAGTCTAGCAGAGGGCAAAAGGGACAAAATTTAATGAAGAATGAACCCTTAAGATAGATTTTTTGGTTCAGTACATGAATCTCACTCCTGAGCCAAAGTATCCAGTACAAACTTTGATCAGCATGTAATGCATTATGGTGAGTAATAAGCTTTAGTGGGGGCTGTACACAAGGAACCACAGCTTTGTTTCCATTTTCTTAAGCAGCATTTTGGTTGAGGCATGTGTTAGCACCCACAGCTTCAAGGAAACATTTATATAACAACTTCACAATCATTAAACCCCTCGGTGACTGCAACCTATGAACCTGTTTTAATCTTGGATTTGTTTAGATGATCAAGGGGTTAATTGATGAGTAAAGCAAGTTGAAAAAGAAGCGAAAAGGCAACCTGGATAATTAGGTCTTCTTGACTGAAATACTGTTTGTGTGTTCTCATAATTATCATTTCCAGCTAGGTACGCAGATATCACTGCCAGCGCACAGAGACCCGATGTTGACCCAAAACAGACACATGCCTTTGCTTCCTAAAACATTTGATTATTTGTTTCCTAACTAACAAATGGGCCATTCACACGAGAGCCGCCCCAAGAAACTCAGACAAAGATTCCCTTGACACCCTCCGTACCATGAAGAACCAACCAAATCACCTGAAAACAAAATCACATGACTTTCCCAGCTCCCTTGGCCTGTCCCCTTCTTGGCAGCCCTAGAAAAAAAATGTTGGCCAATGTTGGCCAAGCAAGCAAGCCCTAGAACGAGGCAATCTACTTGCTTCATTTGCAGATTATTCAGTAGTGGTCCATCTCTCTTGTATCTTCTGCTTGTGATGCAATGGGGAAATGCGAAGACCTTGACTTGCACTGGGACTTGACAGGACTAGTTTCCTTTTGCGTAGATTCCATTTAGCTTGAAACAGTAATACCACTCTACGGTCCTTACATTAATGCTTTCAAAACCACTTTCTTCTTCCTTTTCATCTGCTTCTCAATCCCAGTCAAGTGCAATGAATGGCTCTAGGATACTTCATAAATTTTCCAGCCAATATACCCAAGAGAGGTGTGAGGTAGAAACTTTTTCTTTGCCTACTTAGTGGTTCCACAGTTACCCAGGAACATGGAGAAAAAGGAACTGTGTACTACCAAGAAGTTTCGAGAATGACTGTTCAGAGGCCTGTCACCGGGAGTCTTCTAATAAATTGATTGCTTCAAGTTGCCAGGAGTAGGGGAAACTTTCTTGCTCAATCCCAACAACTTTCCCATATTAAAGTTGGGCCTGGTAGCCACACTTTCTTTGTTCCTCCTCCTACTTCATGCTCTCTCTTCTACTTTTGGGGTTGCCAGCCTCCAGGTGGTACTAGCTGGAGAACTCCAGGAATTAAAACTGGTCTCCAGATGACAGAGATCAGGTCTCCTGGAGAAAACAGTTGCTTTGGAAGTTGATCTCTATGGCATTACACCCCCTGAGATACCTTCTCTCCCCATTCCCCATCTTTCCAAGGCTCCACCCCCAAAATCTCCAGGAATTTCCCAACCTCAGCCCTGTAGTTGGAAGAGATGGTTGGAATCTAGAGCCTGTAAATCATGGAGAGGGAGCAAACTTGGGCATTTTGGAACTGCCTGAAAAGATCTTTTAGAAAATGGTTTCCTATAGCATGATGTACCCTGTCCTTTTCCTTGTCCTACACCTGTATAAAATGTACTTTGTAAGCCAGACTTTGAAAGAAAATCTTTTATGTTTTGAATTCCAAGAGGTCCAATTTCCTAATAATAAACCTTTTTTACCTATTAAGCTCCCTCTGAATCAAAATCCTCAGCTCCCACTTATTATTAACTGCTTTGTTTTGCCACATATTGCCGATAAGTGGACATTTTAGCTTTTTTACTGGGACCCTTCCAAATACCAAGAGGGCAGCAAGAAAAGCATTAATCATTAAATATACATTAAGACTCATTTGACATGGAAGCTGTTGATTATCACAGGTTTTATGATTCATTTAATTTCAACCAGGGAACCATCTGAAGGTACAAATCCTGAAGGTTGGTATAAATCCCTGTTTGATGTCCCACAGAAGGTGTGATCAGCTTAGTTAAGCTTTAGTGACACTCACAGTCAGATTCGACATTTTGCTACACCAGCTCTTCATGTTCTTTGGCTGTGATCAGACGGGCAGCTTGGTGTGGTCTGGCCACACCTCTAATTTGGTCTGGGGTTTGTCATTTTGTACCAGGAGAGTCGTGCTCAGACATCAGGCGTTGCACTGATCACCATGGTCACTAGCAGCTCCTCTGCGGCATCAAACTCTCTGCCACCACCTTCCTGCTGGCCTCCTGCTCCAGGCCTACATGTCCACCTCACCTCTCTTCGCTGTCCTGCCCATCCATGTCTGTCCACTCCTGGGCTCACATAAGCAGTTTTAAATTAACCTTGAGTGAATAAACACTTATGCATTCATCGCTAAAAGGTCAAAAAAGATGACAGCAAAACCAGAAGTGAGCGATCTTATTTCCTAGAAGGCTTCACCCCACAAGAGAGCCATCAGACACCTGCAGAAGTGTTGAGAAACTGGTAGGATCCATAAGTACCAGACTTTCTGTGGTGTCAGGAAAGTTGGAGGTGAGCACAGGGGCCTGGCAGCTGGGGAATAGGGGCCAAATGTGGCTGTCTGGACCCACGTGTTAGATCCACTGGAGAGAAGCAATGACCCTTTGTTAGAGTTCCTGTTCGCAGAAGAAGGCGAGGTGCTAAACTTGTTCTTTGTTTAGATTGCCAGTACAGAAATGGCAAGTTTGAATGCCTCTGTCCGGAACTAAACTAGCATGTTAAAGAGAAGGCTTACTGGTAGCTGCTGAGAGATAATTTGGAGATTCACTGATTGGTTGTCCTTAAGGGTTTGTTGCTGCACAGTTACTCTGCCATACTGCAGTTAATACCTGCCTCTGTCCTCATGTCTAATCCTGCCTTACTTAGCTTCTTCCTACCCTTCCATCCTCTGAAGGTGGCATATGGATATTGCTTGGTGCAGTCATCTGGTATTACCTATTGAGATAATTTCGCCATGCTGAACATGAATTTTTAGTCTCCTGATGCCTAGCTATATCCAATTACAATATGGACTACACGTTCCAAGGCAAGCAAGTTCTACCAAGTACCTTATTAATGCCCTAGACACATGAAATAAAAGTTTCAGAAATATCATAGACAGACAGAAACTGTGGTTTGTGCCAGTGCAGGAACACTATTGTGTGGACAGAGGCTCTGTGCCCCAGAACAGTTAAATGACAAGAGAAATAAACAGAGAAGCTTTCACTATATGGAGATGTAATCAGGGGAAATGGCTTAATCTATAGAACTTCCCATGTTATACAGCTCTTGAAAACAATGTTTTTAAACCTTTGCTTGTGAAATTGTGTGGGCCTTGTGTCATGGAGGTCACAGGAGGGCATCCTACCAATCTATCCAGTTTGGTGCAGTTATTAAGTGTGCAGACTCTAATCTGGGAGAACTGGGTTTGATTCCCCACTCCTCCATTTGCACCTGCTGGATGACCTTGGGCAAGGCATAGTTCTGGCACAGCTGTTCTTGAAAAAGAGCAGTTTCTGTCAGAGCTCTCTCAGCCCCACCTACCTCACAGGGTGTCTGTTGTGGGCAGTCCCGTAGCTAGGGTTTTTTTGGGAGGGGGCCTTGGGGGGCACAGCTAATAAATTAAAGTTAATGACATTCGTTCAATTTGGGGGCCAGCCCAGGAGTGAGGGGGGCTGGAAGAAACGCTAGGGACCCATGGCCCTTGTTAGTTATGGGCCTGGTTGTGGGGAGGGGAAGGGGAAGGAGTTTTTAAGGTGCCCTGAGACTCCCTTGGGTAGTGAAGGGTGGGGTATAAATCCAATCTCTTCTTCTTCTTCAATCTAGCAGAGATTAAATCACATGGTTAGGATAAACTGACTCGTATGTTTACACATGAGAGTCCCTTATACAAAATGAGACAATTGGTCTCTTAAGTTCGGTGCTCGGACTGGCACTAGCCCCCAGGGGCTCCTGTAGAGATCTTCCACATCACCCACTACCTGATCCTTAAAATGGAGATGCTGAAGATCAAACCTGGGCCTTCTGAATGCTAAGCAGATGCTCTTTAATGATCCAAAACCGCAGCTGTTTCTGATGTGCTTTCCAGTAGCAATGTACCAGAACACATCTTGCTCTCCCCACTGAAGGTTTAGTCTTAGTCTTTAAAGTACTACAAGTCTTCTTTTGTGGCAGCATAATGTCAGGTGCTTCTTCTTTGCTTCCTCCCCTAAAACAATGCTGTTTATTTCTTATTTTCAATCATTTTGAAGGCATTTGTGCCATTCATGCCCACATCCATCCTTGTGATTAGATGTGGGTTGTTCAACCGGGACACACTAAGAGAAGTAATAGGTTAACTGGTCATTCTGGGGGCTTAATCTCCTCCACAGCACAGCCCCGGGCCAAATAATTCCCTTTTTATGCATTATTTGAGACATTAATGAGTCAATGCACCAGAAAAAGGGACACAGTGCCTGAAATGCAGAAGACAGGGAAGTTTGTGCCAAAGCCTAGAAGTTAAGACACCCTTGCCTTAGCTCACCCGCGAGGGAACTGGTAGGCTGAACCCAACTTTACTTACATTCCTCTGCTAACGATTTCTACTTTAAAAGGCCTACAATTAATCACAGAAATGAGAATCAAGGTGGTATAGTGTCAAATCAAATCCCTTTATTAGGCATTTATCACACATTACACAACCAGATCACACAATATCAAGGAATAACACAAATAAATGATCATGAACTTTCAAAAAGGAGGAAAGGGGAAATCATCCAAGGCTATTAACAATCAATTCCCAGAGCCCCATGGCAGCTAGGAACTACCTAGCTGTGTGATTCATGATATGAAGGTTCTAGTCAAATAGGAGATATAAAACTAAACAATTATCAGAGTGGCCTTTAAACTTGTATAAAAGAGGACTAATTGAAGAGTTCCTCAACTCAGTATAAAATTAGAGTGAGACGAAGCATGAGATAAAAAAAAATGGTGGTATAGTGTTAGAGTGCTGGGCTACAGTTTGGGAGACGCCAGTTCCCCATTCAGCCATTAATTTACCGGGTACCTTTGGATGAACTGTTCTCAGCCTTACATAGTTCACAAGATAGTTGAGAGGATATGATGAAAGGGGGGGGAAACCATGAGTGAAACTAGAGCTTCTTAGAGGGAGACAATTGAGAGTAATAATGAAATAAATAGCTAAAAGCTGCAAAAACAGAAAGAGGCAACACTAATGTAGTAAAAAGTGTTAAAAGCCTGGGAGAATAAGCACCTGCATGCATTGTTCATGCATCTGATGAAGTGAGCACTGGCTCATGAAAGTTTGTTCCACACTAAATCTATTAAGTCTTCAAGGAGCCATAGAACCCTGTTATTCTCATTACGGACTAAAATGGTTACCGCTTTAGAAAACTAAGGGCATATTCATTCAGTGCCTAAATGATAAACCAGGTGCAATCTGAATGTCTCTTAAAAAGGAACCCTGAAAAATGGAGTACCACCACAGGAAAAGAGACCTGGCCCTGGCTGAATTCACCAAACTTCCCAGTATGGATCTCCAAATATCTCTCACCCACCCTCTGAAACTATCTGTATGAGAACATTCATCTTAGAGTGGGTAACCCAGGTTTCTGATCTGTCATCCCTTACTCAGATCAAATACAGGTCCATTAAAAATAAATATTACAATGGCACTTGTTGGTAGGGGGAAAACATATTACACTTTGCCCCTAATAAATGATGGATTGGTTCAGTACAGTGTGTGATCAACTGAAAATCAAGAAATTCCCCCAGAGCATACTTATTCAGCAGTACTGATCGACTCTCTGTTTGGAGTTCTGGCCAGGAGCTCTAAGGTTCGCAGAAATCCCAAGGAAAGTATATGCAAGATCCAAGTTTCCTTACAAAGAGATTTTAACAAGCAATGGTCAAGCTTACAGAAATAGCTGGCTAAGCTCCCATCCGCTGGGTCTCAAACACACACACACACAGAGCAAAACTTAGTTAGATTCCGACACAAGATGCATAGCTAAAACTAAGCTTCTTATACCCTAATTGCTGGCTACAAGTAAAAAAAAAAACCATTAGTTTAGCTATCCCAAACACTAGGATGAGACAGGCCATCTTGCACTTGGCATCCAGTGGTGAGAGAGAAAAAATCAGGCTTCCTAGATAAGAACTACTAACAAGCATGACAGAGTAGAATATTGTCTTGGGAGTCACCCGATGGCTGTCTCCTCACAGAACTCAAGGCAACTAAAGGTCAAACATCAGCCTGTAACAAAGATGGAGTTACAAAGGTTATACACTCTCCTACAAGCTGTCAGATCTCAGCCACCTTAACTACTACTGACCTTGGGCTTTTCAAAAGTAGAATTCACTTGGCATTTTTTTAAAAAATGAAAGTGTTTTCCAGAACCCAAATACATCAGTGATTAACCTCCTGCACTCACCAACAGCAGCGGCAGTGTCTTTAATATTCATACCATCCTGAAGCTGGTGTCAACAACTGCTTTTGGGGGAAGGTGGAAAGGGAAACTACAAATATATGCTTCAAAGAACAGATGGAACCTCTCTGGGCCTACATGGAGAGTTCTCAAGAGCCACAGGTCATCACACCATTTCAAAAGTCCTCTTAGTTCTCCCTAGTGCAGCAAACACTGGCTTCAGCATTCCTCCTCAAAAACACACACATGCAACCCCTGCCCTGGTGCAAATGGTATTCTCCCAAATGCCAAAGGGATGCTTTGATCCCATGCTGTTGCCATTTTAGTAAGATGACAATCTACACAGGGGGAAGAAAGCTAGACAAATTCAAAGGTTGAGCAGAGTGGTCGGTTGTTTTGCCAAGAGACAAAATAATTACCTTTTTGAACGGAAATATTTTTTTTCCCAGGTACATGTGTGTGCACAGAACTGTCCCCCATCCATGCCATGATCTGAAAAATAATCCCTTTGTTCGTGCTGTTCAGTGTTTCTGTTTCTCTTATCTGATTTTGCAGGACCACCAATAGCCTTCCTTTCTTCGAACTGCATTAGTCACAAGGGCGATCCCAGCCAGAGCTCATGTAATGAATGGAGTGTCACAACACCGTGTAGCAGAGTAGATTAGAGTTAAATCAAATTGATTTAAATTATGATTTAAATGATCACTGCTTGGGAAGGTGTGATTTAAGCATAGTTTTCTACATAACTTCTTATGATGTTTCATTCAGGCAAACAGGCCTTGCGTTTCTTTGCTGTTCTGTTTGCATTTAGCATGAATGCCCATCTCACCCACAGGTAGAAGAACTTCATTAAAATATTACCAAACTAGGCCTCTATTCCAGCCAGCTGCCATTATAGGTTTTCCCTTCTAGCAAGAGACTGAGAGAATTATATGGTAGATCTAGGGATGTCAGGTCCCTCCTGGCAATTGGTGGAGGATTGGGGAGTAAACGAGGAAAAAGAGAAAGGCCTAGGCCACATTGCTGGTGTTGCACAGGAAATGACAACACCACGTGACCATGTCACTGTGAGATTCTGGTATTTGGGCAAAAACTTTATGGTACAAATGGCTTCTATCATAGAGTTTTCAGCCAAAAGCAGTGTATCGACTGGAGAGCACTGGCGTGATGACATCACTTTATGTGTGATGCTGGCAACATGGTGTGGGCCTTTCTATTTCTCCTGGTTAAGCCCTTCCACTGGCCAGCTGATTGGTGGCAGGTGATGGGGCCTGGTGGTGGGGCACTCCCGCCTCCATCGGGGGATGGCAACCTTAGGTAGATCAAATCAATGAAGGCTGCACTCAGAAAGATCTCAAGACTTCTAGAATATGCTTCTCAAACATTTTCTGTTTTGTTTCTACAACCGGCCTTAGGGTTGCCAACTTTGGAAGGCAGGGAGAAGCACTGCAAGATGACACACAGTTTCATGATGTCACTTCCAGTTTGTACTCAGGATGCTCTAGGAATTAATTCATCCCTGTGACTTGTTACTAGAGAGATGTGCAAGTTCTTAAGAGCATTGTTATGTAATTCCCAGGTACAAACCAGAAAGTAAGACATGATGTTGCATGTCATTGCTTTCTGCCCATCCCTTGCTTCTGCTGGAACAAAGAGTGGGGGCTGGAGCGTGGGGTTTGTTCACTGCCTATAGTAGGGTTGCCAAGTCCTACCTTTAAAATACCGGGGGAGTTCTTCTCTGTGTTGGGGGTCCCTGCACGTGCGGAAAGCGCTCGTGTGCTGAAATGACATCACCCGGAAGTGACATCATCACGCTGGGCACGTTGCCAGGGCAGCACTCTGGTAATCGCCCTAAAACTCTATGGTACCATAGAGTTTTCAGGGTGATTGCCAGAGCGTCACCTCAGCAACGTGCCTGGCATGATGACGTCACTTCTGGGTGACGTCATCATGCTGGGGCAGTCGGCCTGATCGGGCCACTTTGGGGGTGGGGATCCCTCTGCCGGCCGAATCTGGACTGGCAGATTGGGGACCCCTTTGGTGGGGGATTCCCCGCCCCCTGGGGGGACTTGGCAGCCCTAGCCTATAGTTGCCAGATCTTACTGTGCTGCCAGCAGGGGGGGATCTTTGCTCCTTATTCAGAAGGGACATCATCACACTGCTGACATCAGTGATGCTCTAGGGTTTGGGCAAAACCCTATGGTTTTTAAGCCCAAATTTACCATAGAGTTTAGCCCCAAACCTAGAGCATCACTGCGCAACATTGACAGTGTGATGACATCACTTCCAGGTGATGTCTTTGTGCTGTGTCTGGAGGCATTTGTGGACAGGTTTTTTCCCCTGCTGACCAGCAGGCTGGCGGTGGGGAGGATCCTGCAAAAGCAGAGAAACCCCTGACCTGACCAGGGGGTGCTGGCAACCCTACCACTGCTCCTGGGAAGAGGTCAGTCCTAGCCTGTCCCTCTTCACATTTATCTTCAGAGTTCTCCCTGCCCAGATCTATTCTGTGCCCAACAAGCGCCTATTCATTAAACATCCTGGAACGTTGCACTGTTAGAAAGAGGCAAGAGATTGGCAGATTTGTAGAAGGAAACAAATCTATAGCTTGAGAACGGGAAAAGCAAGCATCTCCAATAGTATCTTCTAGGCTGAGCACTGAGTTCCTCTGCACAGAGAGAAAGACTAACCTAACTAATCTACACAGAACCCTCTGGAACCCTCTGGCAGCCCTTAAGATTGGGTCTGTAATCCAAGAATGATTGGAACTCATTTATAAAACTTTTCTTAAACATTATGCATACATTGTTTCATACTGTAGAATTAGAATTTATAATCCCTATTCCATGAAGTACATTTGAGCTATAATGTATCTTAATTAAAACTCTCCTTTATGTAATTTTTTCTTCAAAGGCTTTTAATCAAAATGAAATCTAGCAGATTTTGTTTTAGATCTTTTTTTTTTTATTTAAAAAGGCATTGATTTTTATCCACCCTGCCATGTAGCCATGTAGCTATCTGATGACATCACTGATGGCCCATAAAATCCATTTGTTGGCAATGAGCATGATGAAGACTTTCAGGGGCATTGCTGAACACTCGCGATTGGAAAGCTAGAAGAAATCACCCCAGCCATGAATACTTCTTAAAGAACTGCCCACAGAAGTAGTTCTGGCTCAACCCAGGGACCAAGTTCGTGGCTTGCAGGCATGTACTGCTTTAGACTCCTGCCAACCTAGCAGTTCGAAAGCAAGAAAATTGCAAGTAGATAAAACAGGTATCACTTCGGTGGGAAGGTAACAGCATTCTGTGTGCCTCGGCATTTAGTCATGCCGGCCACATGACCATGGAAACATCTTTGGACAGCGCTGGCTCTTTGGTTTGGAAACAGAGATGAGCACTACATCCCTAGAGTTGTATTCGACTGGCTTTCAAGCAAGGGAAACCTTTACCTTTACTGCTTTAGATAAAAACTGTTCCAGGTAAACACACATTACCCTGTGAAAACTGCTATAAATACTTATGAGCGATCTCTACATAGTTTAGGCTTGCCAGCCCCCAGATGGGGGAGGGGCATTCCTCACTTTTGCAGGCTCGGGCCCACCACTGGCCAGCTGGCCATCACGCACCCCCAAAAAGATGCCCTTCAGCAATGTCAGTAACATGACGATGTCACTTCCGAAAGTGATATCATTCTGTCAACAATGTTGGGGGTGATGCTCTACTTTTGGAGGCAAAACTCTATGGTTTGTAGCCACCTTTACCCTATAGTTTTGCCCAAAACGTAGAGTGTCAACCTGACATCGTGAACACAATGGCATCACTTCCGGAAGTGATGTCATCACATGGATTACATTCCTACCCACCCCTGGAATGCCCCCCCCCCCAATTCTGGCCTGGCAACCCTTATATAGTTGCTGTTGCAAACCCATAAGGAAATAAGAGCAGCCCTGCTGGATCAGACCAGTGGTCCATCTAGTCCAGTACTAGGGTTGCCAAGTGACTTACCTTCCACAGCGGGTGAAAGTTGGTCCCATTCTGAGACATGTGCATGTGCAAAGTGCACACATGGCACAATATGACATCACTCAGAAGTGATGTCATCACATTGGGCACATTGCCAGCCAACGCTCTAGCAATCAGCCTGGAAACTTTATGGTACCATAGTGTCGGCCGGCACTGTGCCTGGCATAATGACATCACTTTCAGGTGATGTCATCATGCCGGGCATGTCAGCCCAAACCAGGCACTTTGGAGGCGGAGTTCCCCCCACCGGCCTGATCCTGACCAGCAGATTGGGGGGCATTTTGGTGGGAACCCCCCCCCCCCAGGGGGAACCCGGCAGCAGTGTCCAGTACCCTGTCTCACACAGTGGCCAACCACTTACCATGGAGGGCCAGCAAGAGGGCATAGAGTAGATAGGGTTGCCTGCCCTCCCCAGCCTTCACCCCCAAATCTCAAGGAATTTCCCAAGCCAGTGTTGGCAAGCCTAGGTACAACTCTTTTACTGCTAAAGCAAAACAGGTTTAGCCCTGTGAGCTGCCTGGACAGAGTAGGTAAACCATTCTAAGCTCTTTCAAGGAGGTTCAGGGTAAATGTAATACAAATATATTGATCCGACTTTGGAACTTGATTTTTTTTTTAATGAAAAGGGAACTTGTCTATGGTCGCACACTGGCTTACATTCATAAAATCTGCGGACACATTCTTTTTTTTTTTTTTTTTTTTGAAGATCATTTATTGTGAAATACAGGGATGGACTTATTCTCTAGAAACAGTTCCAAAGCCATGTGTTTAAACTCTAGCAAGCTAAGATTTACAGCTGAAACTTTGATGGACCCTTAAGATGTCTGTCACACTCAGAGACTCCAGGGCTCTAAGGAGTTATTGATTTTCACCAAGGCTAACATGATTTATTGGACAGAGCAACGATATTGAGTGACGTGAAGGCCCGCTCAATATTAGCCTAAGAGATAATAAATCTTAATGAGGGCCAGAAAAAGTCAAGCTGGATTTGAAAAGGTGCATCAGGTTCAACACTTCTGCCATACTGTAGCTGATACACAATAGCCAATCGTTTCATTCTGGTTGTCATTTTTACCCAAACCCTAGCACTCAGCCAAGTTCTCGCCATGGCTCACAACAGAAGAGCAATAGATACATACAACAGAGCATGTGTTGTATAGTATAAACACAGGCCTGACCTGGACTGTCCAAACTAGCCTGATCTCACCAGATCTCAGAAAACTAAGAAGGGTCGGGGTTGCTACATAAAGGCAGAAAACAACAAACCACCTCTATTTGTCTCTTGCCTTGAAAAACTCTATGGAGCTGGAAAAGCTCTATGGAGTCTCCATGAAGTGGCTGTGAGTTGACGGCACTTTACATCCCCCATACAGATGCAAGAGAGGTGGGGACTGGGAGGGCTTGGACTGCTGCCACTGAAGAAGGAAAGCTATTCTGTGCAGGGGCACAACTGCTAGATAGGCAGTAGCACCTGACATGAATGCAGGAAAGCACATCATTAGCTGGCACTGAGATATGAACCCATGAAAACACTGTATACCCAATCAGTTGTCTGCTCAGACTGGCAGCAGTTTTCTAGGGCTTCAGGTCAAGTCTTCTCCATCACTTACCACCTGCACCTTCTCAACTGGAGATGCCAAGGACTGACCCAAAACCTTCTGCTTGCTAAGGAGAGACCCTCCCGGCTTCTGGGTGAACATGGCTGCTCGCTAGAAGCGCTCTGTGCTTCATCTCTACCCCACTAAGTACGTTTTGCCATAAACATCGGAGGGAGGCATCTTCAACCCCCCTCCCCTCCTAAGGAAGGGCTCTGACAGGTGGGCTCATCTGGATTTCTTCCAGAACAGCTCTGATAACATTGAGACCATGGGGGAAAGTTAGGCATAATCTGCTGGTAAGAAAAGACCTTTCACTACTCTCCTTATTAGGTCTTTTCCTGCCACTTTTTTTTCCCTCTTTGTGTACAACAAAGGAGAGGCTCTCTGAATAAATATATAAGAAAATGATCACCAAGTTTTATTTCTGAGTGCCACACAGAACAAGGGGGACTATTGCCAGCCAGGCCTTTCATGGAAGCAATGCTTGTCTGCCTGGACACAAGTTCTGAAGTGTGTTTGAATTATGGTGCTGGAGAAGACTCTCGAGAGTCCCTTGGACTGCAAGGAGATCAGATCAGTCAATCCTAAAGGAAATCAACCCTGATTGTTCCCTGGAAGGCCAAATACTGAAGCTGAAGCTCAAATACTTTGGCCACCAAATGAGAAGGGAGCAATTACTGGAGAAGACCTTGATTTGGGAAAGATTGAAGGTAAAAGAAAAAAGGGACGGTGAAGGATGAGATGGTTAGATAGTGTTATTGAGCATGGAGTTGAGCAGGCTCTGCTCTGGAGGGTGGTGGAGGACAGGAGGGCCTGGAATGCTGCGGTTAATGGAGTCATGAAGAGTCGGACTTGACTGTGCAACTAAAAAACAACATGGAAATCTTTCAAAAATATTTCTAAACAACATGTGACAAGGCCCAGCTCATGCAGTTTTAAGGCCTTTAAGATACTGGTTTGTTCATGCTGGAGAATGGGCCACCGTCTGGTTTAGATTGTGTTTTTTTATTCTGTTTTGTTTTGTTTTAAAAAAGGTGATCCAAGCTCACTCCTCTCTCAAAGACATCTTTTTCCACTAGTTAGCTAGCTAGCCAGTTTATTAATATGGTCAACAACCAGCATAAATTACAATACACAGTATGCCAAAATTATAAATAAATCAAAAATAATCTTTTCCACTAGATGATTACTTGTCTGGCTTCCTTGTTGTCTGGCTTCAGCAACTCCAAGTTGGGGTGGGTTGAACAAATATGGCCACTGAAGCTTTGGACAATTTGACACTATCTGGAAAGGGCTCGTAGAAGCAGGTTGGTGACCAAACCAGTATGTACCTTTTCCTTCTACACGTCCTGGGACAAGAGAATGCTTGTTTGTTCAGCCACTTGGGGAAACATGAAGCCAACCTTCAGGTGGGGCTTGAAGATATCCCAGAATTCCAAATACAGACTTCAAAGATCAGTTCCCCAGGAGAAAAAGGCTACTTTGGTAGATGGACTTTATGGCATTATATCTCACTGCGGTCCCTTCCCTCTCCAAACCCTTTTCTCCCTAGGCTCCACCCCCAAATCTCCAGGTATTTCTTAACCTTGAGTTGGCAACCCTATTTATGCCTCCTTGGCTTAAGTGTTTGGTCTTTCCTACACAAATTCAGGAAGCGGTTTCTTCAGATGAGAAACAACATAGCTCCAGATGATTAAAATGTTACATGACAATTGTTATTATCCCTGTCTTGAAAAAAAACAACAACTAACAAACATCAACCAGAGAAGGGCTATGGGTGCAAAGTCTAGGAATCGTTAACATCCATTCCTGTCAAGCCTTAAACATCTCACAGTCTCTGCCAGTCAGCTCAAAAAGAAATCCCCTCTCCCCCTTGAATGTCATTATTTTTAGAGACACTCATGTAGAGGCTTTGAGACCATCCTTTCTCCTTAACCAGAGCTTTATTCCTTGATTCACTCTTCAACAAAAAGTGAGACTGTAACCGATAAACCAGAAGGAATTTGAGACTAGGAAGGGCAACCATGAAGGAGCTACAAAAGATTCTTAAATGTAAGGATGTGTCGCTGGCAACCAATGCTCCCTCTAAGCTGTGGAGTGAGCCAACATTCTCCTTTGTGAGCTACTGGCATTAAAGTTGTGAGTGAGCCATTTGGCTACTGCATAAATTGCTCTGGCGCCATCCTTCCTGAGCTAAGACAAAAATGCTGAGCCGGAGGCTAAAAAAACTGTGAGCTAACTCACACTAACTCACTTAGAGGGAACACTGCTGGCAACCAAGGTCAAGACAATTCATTTCATTGTATTCCCCATTACTATTTATGGGTGTGAAAGTTAAGAAACCTGACAGGAAGAAAGATGACTCATCTGAAATCTGGTGTTGGAGAAGAGTTTACAGATACGATGGACTGCCCAAAACACAAATAAGGGGGTTCTAAATCAAGCTTGAACTCTCTCCAGAAGCTCAAATGACTAAACTGAAGCTATCGTACTTTGGTCACATTATGAGAAGGCCAGAGTTCCTGGAAAACACAATCATGCTAGGAAAATCAAAGGCAGCAGGAAAAGAGGAAGAGCCACCATGAGATGGACTGATTCAATCAAGGAAGCCACGGCCCTCAGTCTGCAAGACCTGAGCAAGGCTGTTAACAACAGGATGTTCTGGAGGTCATCAATTCATAGGGTTTGCCATATGTTGGAAGCAACTTGATGGCACTTAACACACACACACCACCAGAGCTCTGACAATTCTGGAGCAGGACAAAATGAGGTAGCAATATAAAGCTGCTGGAGACACTTAGCTACCTCTCGCATGATTCCTGTTTCCCACAATCCCCTGCAGTGCAGCCCCGCTACCGAGTCAGAGCCTGGAGTATGGAAACAGCTAATGCAAGAGGTCCTCTCAAGCAGTGGTTGTCTTATCTGCTGGGTGGGGCAAAGTGGCCCCTGCTCATTCCCTGGCTTCTGATACGGAGGGGAGAGGAAATCCTAGAAATGGGATGCCTCCTAATGATACCAGCCTGTGAGCTGACCCTCAGAATCACCTTTCCACCCAGCAGTAGTATACGAGCACTAGGTATTCCATACAAGTTGCTAACAGACTCCTACAAAGTCTCAAGTGCTGAGAACTGAAGGTCAAGGTGACCCACAGTTTCATCTGCAGATATGTGGGCGTGTTGAATGTCTCCATCTCCTATCTGGACATGATGAACCTGCACCATGGAGCCGCGTCTGATGAGGAGAGGTGATTTGTTCGTGATTGAAAGAGCAAGCAATTGATTCGGGCACTTTAGCCACTTGTTGTGAGAATAGAACAAGATTCTCCTGCTGAATCCATACAGATTTCATTTACTTCACATATGCACTTTGGGAAACTTTCCACGGGTTCACCTGAGTTATGTGGGTTGGTGGGGGGAAGAGAGTTACTAATCTTAAAGTTACTCTCCTACTTCAGAGGAGCTTAAAAGAGAGGATGCAAAGGGGGAGTGCTTAATTAGCACTCATCAAAAAGTTTCTCCCTCAGCTCCTCTTTACAGGGACATCTCCTTTCTTATTTCCTAAGGGTGTCCTAACCTGGATAGCCTAAGTTGGCCCAGTTTTGTCAGATCTCAAAAGCTAAGCAGGGTCAGCCCTGGTCAATATTTGGATGGGAGACCACCAAGGAATACCAGGGTCACTATGGAGAGGCAGCCAATGGCAAACCACCTCTAAATGTCTCTTTCCTTGAAAACCCTACATGGTCACCAGAAGCCAGCTGTGACCTGATCAGAAAAGAAAAGTGAACTTCTTGTGAACTCCTTGCATTTCCCACTCCATACATATATTTCTTTAGTTTGAACCTGCTTATTTCATTTCATCATTTACTAGATTTTAGATTTTGACCCATCTAACAGTAGTTGGAAGCCTCTCACCCCCATGCTGAGTGAACTGACTATCCTTTGGACTGGGTCTAGTTTTGAATTGGCTTCTACATAGCAATCCCAGCCTTCCCTGGTGGTCATACATCTGAGTACTAAATATGGCCAACCCTACTTAGCATTCAGGTTCTGATGACCTCTATATTAAGATAGGCTATTTTGGCAACTTCTAGGGAGCAACTCTTTAAGAAGCAGTTCCTGTTTTAGGAACCAACTCTAACATTCAAGGGGGGATGGATTTATGACACCCATTTAGTTAGTACACTAAGCAGAGCCTACACAGTAGGCGTATAAATAGAATATGGACCCGCCTTATACCAAGGGGGTCCACTGGCCCATTCTGCCCACATGGTCTGCTCCAATTGGCAGCCAAATCTGCAAGGCCTCAAGCAGGTGCCATCTCTAGCCCTACCACCAGACCCCTTCTAACTGGAGATGTCACAGGACTCTGGGCAGTAAAAGAAACCCTCAGACTCCCCCCCCCAGTTCTGCTGACAGCCCTCCCCAAGCAGGAAACCCAAGGAGAGACTCAGAGAAAAGGCGCTTGAACCATGTGCTCTTCCACTATGGACCTCTCCCCCTTGATTACGTTTCCCACAATAATATATAACTTCATACACTACTAGTTTGTCTAAAATGCAAAGTCAGGCACTTTACTCTGAGAGCTCATGTCCCAATACCATGCCACCCGAGCTGTCGTCTTTTGAGTCCAACCCTACAGGCTACTGGCAGAAGAGTTTCATCATAAACTGGAGCGGGGGCAGAACCTAAAGCCACATCTACTGGAAGGCCTAATGGAAGCCTGTTAACATGCCAATATAATTTGACTGACAATATCATACAGGAAAAAAAAAAAGAAACCTTTGGAAGTTTAAACATTTAATTGTGCAAAATAAAATGTGCCCAGCCGTCTGTACAACTAGGATGTAAATGAACTGTTCAGCACCACACAGTGTCATACAGAGCATCTTACATCCTTCCAGTAGCTTCACACACCAGGGTTACAACTGAAAGTAAAAAGGCAAACTGGAAATACTGGTCCGGGTGCAACATAGGCAGGTCCTTTGACGCATTGCCTCCCCCAATGTCTAGCCTCTTGGTAAAGTGTGAGCTTTCATAAGGCCATCGACAGTAGAACCCATATGCATGATAGCTGTAGAACCCATATGCATGATAGCTGTAATTCACATCATAGGGAGTATACACTGGAAATTCTTTTCTAGGCTGAACTTTGAAAAACTCAGAGGCAAACGTGTAATACATGGGAGACTGTTGGCCTTTGTGGTTCTGAGAGAGAGCCAGTTTGGTGTAGTGGTTAAGTGGTTAAGTCCCGATAAGTCCCCCATTGGCTTGTCATTTGGAGCGGACAACCCTAGTCAACAAAGATCAGTTCCGCTGGAAGAAATGGCAGCTTCATCAAGCAGATTCTATGGCTTCAGATCCCTGTTGAGCTTCATTTCCAGATACTGCCCCCATAGCTTCAGGAATTTCCCAGACCGGAGTTGGCAAGTTATTTATAGGTAGTGCACAGCTAGTTGTGTTTGATCACTAGGATTAATACAATATGGCTGTGGATATGTTTCCTAGAAACTTATCAAGAGTTCCTCAATGAAATGCTAATGGTGGACAAGTTTTCTGAGAAAGACATCCAGGCCTCCTCTATTACCATGCAAAGCACAATCTTTGAGTAGTATCAGAACCTGGAAACACTGCATACAACTCAGAGCCAGTGCAGTATGATGATTAGAGTATTAGACAAGAACTAGAGAGACCTGGGTTCAAATCAAGTATAAGGCTTCCTATATCACCTCGGGCTAGGGTTGCCAACCTTCAAGTGGTGGCTGGAGAGACCTTCTAGAATTACAACTCATCACCATCTGACAGATTATCAGTTCATCTGGAGAAAATGGCTGCTTCGGAAGATGGACTCAGTGACATTATAACCCACTGAAATCCCTCCCTTCCTCAAACTGTGTCCTCAGGCTCTACCCCCCAAATCTCCAGATATTTCCCAACCCAGAGCTCACAAGTCTACCTTGGGCCTAAAATCCACCTCATAGGTCTTTTTTTTAAAGATACTAAGGAAAGCAGGGAAACCACATATGCTTCCTGAGATCTTTGGAAGAAGGGCAGGATCCAAATAAGGGCGATAGATAATTTAATTTGAAGGGGGATTCCACAGGACTGTCCAGTGTTCCCTATGAACCAACGGTGCACTTCACCCTCAAAGAACCCAAAATCTTCCGTAACATCTGGCAAGTACCCAAAACCACAGGGGATCCCATTGACTAAATAAGCACAGAAAAGCCTTCCCGAAGGTATAAAATCTGAAAACCCACAGATAAGAGGCTCCTTCCATTCCAAACCAACTGCCATCAGTCCGAAAACACGAACCTGCATACATTTGCCAGAAATCAAGTTTGCAAATTCAGATATAGAGTTTCTTCCCTTTGCCTCCGCCGCACGCCACAGTCAGCAGCCAGCTCATTTTAATCTTTGTTTTTTTGACACAGTACATTGCCCGGACTTGATTGCCATGCATTTGCCGTAAGTACCTGCCGTTGGAGCTAGCCCAGGAGAGTAGAAAGACTGCCAAAAGACAAACTCGAGCCCTTTATGTCCACTTCTAAAAGAATATCCAATTGCAAGCGAAGCCCGAAAAACAAGCCACCGAAAGCACTAGTCTGCAGCAAGGGAATAGGCAAGATTATTGTGCAACCAAAGAAGCAATTTGTATTACATCCTTGCATATGGCCAACCTGAAGATGGGAATTTAAAAAAGGGGGGGAGAAAAACGAGGAGTGAGAGAATGCCTCCATAAATATCCCATCAGGAACAACACAGCTGCCTTTCCCGGACTGTTAAAAGACGAAAGGATTTTTAAATACCCGGTGAAGACAAAGGGAAAGCTGTTAAGGGGAATGGTTGTAACAGATAGGCCTGCTCTGTGTTTTGATGAGATCTGCTTTGAATAATGCCGGGAAGCAAATTGATAGGAATAAAAAAAAAATAACGCTTGCATTCCAAATACCGAGGTTACACTGTAAGGTGGCCTATGTGAAGCTGAACAACACCAGAGAGGATTGCTCAGGGAGGCTTTGAAATAATGCCCCACCAAGGAGAACAGAAAGATTCAATTTCAGTTCCTTGGCTTCGGTTGGGGGGGGGGGAATGGGGGGGAAGAGACAAGAAGCAGAACTTTAGCTCTCAAGAGTTTGCCCTACACCGAGCCTTTCCCCAAGTTTTAAAGCCTGCCTTCAATCATTCTGCATTTTAAAAGGTATAAAAGAGCCAGTGACGTAGGGTTGCCAGCCTCCAGGTGGGGCCCGGAAATCTCCCGCTTTTACAACTGATTTCTAACTGACAGAGATCAGCTCCCCTGGGAAAAAAATGGCTGCTTTGGAGGGTGGACTCGATGGCATTGTACCATGCTGAGGCCCCTCCCCAAACCCCGCCCTCTCCTGAATCCACCCCCAAAATCTCCAGGTATCTTCCAACCTAGACGTGGCAACCCTAAGTGACACATAGTGGTTAGAGAGCTAGATTGAGACAGGAGTCACAGTTTCAGATCTTTACTCTGCCATGCAGCTCCCTGGATGATGTTGGGGCAGTCTCTCTCTCTCAACTTAACCTACTTTACAAGGTCCTTCAAGGAAATCAGAAAAAAAAATGGGGAAGGGGCCCTGACCTGGATAGCCCTCTGAGGATGCCAGTCACAGCTGCTGGTGAAACATCAGGTACTACAATGCCAAGACCACGGCCATACAGCCCGGAAAATCTACAACAACTAATGAACTCTGGCCGGGAAAGCCTTCGACAGCATATAAAACCTCAGAAGAGTGGAGATTGAGAAAACAAACAAAAAATAATGATTCTTTGTCAATCATTCTTTAAATTAGGCAGTAAAGTTAATAAGTTTTTTACCTACGATTTGAGTTAAAGACAGGGAATGTGCACCATTAAGACTGTAAAGGATAAGAAAGGTAAGCTGGTAACACATACAGCTCAATTTTTACAAGAGTTTAGCGATTTTGATTATGCCTGTATTCTTCTCAGAATCCTAATTTGAGCCAAATTAATGAATTTATTACAAAAATGAACATCCTTATACTAGCCCAATAAGGGGGGGAAATAGATCACAGGGAATTAATGAAGGAATTATTATTTTTTTTCAAATTCTCTGGGGTTTCATGGTACCTCACCAGAGTTTTACCAACAATTTCTGGAAATATTTGCTTGATCTTTGCTTGCTGCAATAAATGAAATTTATGGGTTTTTTTTTTAAAAAAAGAACTATGTTAATAGTCTACCTGGGACTGGCCAGGACAGCATCTTCTTGATGTCCTTTCTCCCCGGACTTAGATCATTATTGCATTGCCTCTCTCCTTGCCCCAATCACTGGCTCCCATTGGCTGGAGTGGAGAAATATACCTCGCCATGTGATCCTACTCAGGGACTAACAGTCCTAAACGCTACACAGCAAATGGAGGTGTCCCTTTTGTCTCGCTACCCTGAGACAAGTGTAACATGTCATTCTGCCCTTTGTGAAATATAAAAACCTGTGCAAATACAACAGTGTTGAATCAATGGGTAGATCATGCCTGCCCACTTTTGGCAATCTCAAAAGCAACCAGAGGGTTGAATCCAGAATGACTTTTCCATCAGCATTATGGATTCAAATTCTTTTTAGCAACTACCTCAGCGCTTGGCAAACACTGCCTACCTCCGTCCTCCCCAGCTGTCATATCAAACTGACCCAATGTGGCTTATTTTCCTTTTCATCGAGCCATTCTAGCCTCTTAACAACATGCCCAATTTTTCCAGACGTGTGTCACTTCTAGAGCATCCTATTACGAAGACAACACCAGAGATTTTCCACAGCTTCTTCATCTTGATGCAATCAAATAAGGAAAAGCCTCTTTCTTCAAATGAAAAATGGATGTGCACCTACATGCCCTAACTCTACTGTACAAGGGGTTACATGGCGGCAGCTTGAGCATTAAGCATGGATTCTGGCTATTACACTGAACACAGAAATTGGCTCAGAAAGGGAATGCCAATTGCCTGACACAGACATCTTAAGAACACTACCTGTCCTGGAATAGCAATGCTGGAAAAAAAAGTCTTGGTAGTAGGCTGTGTGGATAAATGGCTCCAAACTCACAAATCTAAAAGAACACAGGGATTTTGGATTTTGCATGCAGAAGGCCCCAGGTCCATCCCCTACCATAAACCGGTCTCTTGTAGCTTGAAAAAGTCCCTGCCTCTCAGAGTTAACACCACTACCACCACCACCACCACCACCACCACTATGATGATGACAATGAGGCAGTCATGACCTTTCTCTGGGACAGATAGTTTCATTTCTTCATACATAAAAACAAACCTTTACTTGCATCTGGATGCAATGGTGAAACTTGAGAACTTAGATTTCAGAGTATGGCTGCTCATTTTCACACGTATAGATTTGCTACTGGAAACCCGGCATCCAGGAGGGTTCTGTAATGTTCTGATTGATCGCATGCATATTAATTCATAGTAAATGCCCTGGGTTTTCTAGGGCTCACTCCCATGTAACTATGTAAGACTGCAGCCTAGAATATATATAGCTGACTCCTACATAGACGTTCTGGCCGTCTTGCCCAGAATCAGGTCTTCTGACTGGCAGTGGACTCTATGACATCATATCCTGCAGAGGTTCCCCTCCCCAAACCTCCCCTTCCCCAGTCTCCACCCCCAAAACCGCCAATTTCCCAACCCAAAGCTGGCAACCCTAGTTTAAGGTGCCGAGGACATTCTTGATTTAAAAAAACAAAAACAAAACATTTGTAATAAAATCTTCAGGACAGGAATTTCAAGAAAGAACTAGATGGACAGGTTTGTCAGATCTGTGCCTTCCAAAAGCTGATAGCCCTCACCCATGTATCTACTGGCCTGCTGCCTTCTCAGGGCCCTGACAGTCCTTGAGCCTTGCATTTTGGTTGTCTGCAAGCCACTGGAGACCGTTCTGCACGGTACGCCCATCCACAGTGTTAGGACAGCTCTGCTTAGATCACTGTCATGTCATCTCTAAGTGCTTTTTAATACAGATTTGCAAATGTCCCCTTTGAAACTTCATGGCTGAGCATCCCTTTGAACTCCTTTTAAGTCACGGCAACTCCAAGATCCGCCAAAAGACACAGAGACCGAGATGCTCCCCTGCGCAGTTCTGAAGGCTGCCATTTTTAATGTCCAATTTGTGTCCTTGGAAAGTAATGGAACACGGCAATCTTGACAACTCCCTGTTGGGAGGCGGTAGTGACAATCAGCGCAGCGGCCCATCGATGCTAATCAGCAGCGTTCTGTTGTGCGTGTGCAGGCAGCATTACCCAACTGCGGCTCTGAGAACTGACAATAGATGTCGCGTCCCCTTCCCCTTTTATTGTGAACGGTGTCACTGCCCTAAGAGTTCTCATGCTTTGCTTCGACACAAGCCGACAATCTCTCCCATCCCACATGACAACTGGTTGCTTTTTTCCTAAACAAAATTCTGTCTCATTAAGCTCCAAAATGAAAAAAAAACCAAAAAAAAACACAAATGAGCTTATTGGGCTGGCTGCTTAACATTTCCTCGCAGTGTGTCAAGACTTGTGACTTTTCAAAATGGCCCTTTACCCTCATCAGCATCTGAGAAAAGGGTGGCTGTTTGTTTGGACGGTGATTGAGGTGGGTGGCATTTTCAGGCTCAGATTAATTCTCGGGAGGGGACGAGGCCTTTAGAGTTTGTTGTCAACAAAGGGAAAGGCCGTAGATGGGGCCTCGTTGCTTTCTATCACCCAATGCATAAGGCTAAAATACGGTTGCCATTCCCCCGATGGGGCCAGGGGATCCCCCGATTTTGGGGGCCCAAATCCGCAATGGCCCAGCTAGCCGGTAAGGAAGCCCCACCCCCTTTTTAAATTAAATTTTATTTTGTTTAACCATAATACATGAAAAGACAATGTTACTACACAACACAATCTATTACAGAATTCCAATACTCGAAGCATGGAACCTTCAGTACTTAGCTTTTGCTACAAATATTATATCAAATCTAAGAATTGCAGTTGTTGATCTAACTCATTATTACTAAATGCTGAGGTACACAGAATGCTGTTACCTCCCCGCCAAAGCGGTACCTATTTATCTACTTGCAATCTCTTGCTTTTGAACTGCTGGGTTGGCAGGAGCTGGGACCAGAGATAGGAACTCTGTCATGCAGCACTCAGGTCTTGAACTGCTGAACTACCCAACTTCCGGGCGGCAGCTCAGTGCCTTAACCTCTGAGCTGCTGTGGCCCCTTGCAAACCTAGGCTAAAGCAAATACCAACATTGAACAATCCAGTAGTCAGAAACTGTCTGGCTCGTCTGCTCCTTTCCCTTATGCAAATGTAGCTAGACATGACCTTGGTGAAGAATTTAAGCAAAGGTGAACTGACTCTGTGAATGCAAACTGCAGTTCCCACTTCTACAGTGCAGGTACATGTCTAAATTTGTTCGCACGAGACTTCTAGCCATAAAAAAGTAAAGCTTCAGTGATGCCCAGGGCTGTCACAGGTCCTCCCTGGCCACCAGCAGGGGAAGGGGGGTAGGGTTGCCAACTCCAAGCTGGGAAATTTCTGAAGATTGGGAGATGGGGCTTGTGGAGGACAGGGCTCTCAGTAGGGTACAACAGAATAAAGTCCACCCTCCAAAGCATCCATTTTCTCCAGGGGAAGTGATCTCTGTAGTCTGGAGATGAGCTATAATTCCAAGGGATTCCCAGGTCTTACCTGGAGGCTGGCATCTCTAATAATGTGTATGGCTCTCTCTCTCTCTGTGTTTGGGTGTGAAGCACTGTCAAGTTGCTTCTGACTTATGGTGACCCTATGAATTAATGATCTCCAAAACATCCTATTGTTAACAGCCTTGCTCAGGCCTCGCAAACTGTGGGCTGTGGCTCCCTTTATAGAGTCAATCCCTCTCATGTTGGGACTTCCTCGTTTCCTGCTGCTTTCAATTTTTCTTAACGTTATCGTCTTTTCTGGTGACTCTTGCCTCCTCATAATGTACAATAGCCTCAGTTTAGTCACTTTAGCTTCTAGGGAGAGTTTAGGCTTTGATTTGATCTAGAATTCATTGGTTTGTCTTCTGGGCAGTCTGGGGCATCCATAAAACTCTCTTCTAACACCTCATTCCAAACGGGTCAGCTTTCTTCTTTGTCCAACTTTCACACATTATAGATGAATTTATTGTCTTAGCCATAGGCCATAACATAACACAACACATCATGGTTGAGTAAGAAATAAATCAGACAATAAAATAATAATGTTAGTTATTCAAATTCTATACTCGTTCTACTTTACATTAAAAACTAAACTCATTCTAATTGTCCTTGTTGCTACGGCGAATAACGCCATTCTACTAGAGACATAGCGGTCAAGGTCTGAGAGTAAAAAATTGACCAGATCCAGATCAGAGTCCATTACGTGGCGGAACAATGGAAATGGTGTACTTTAGCCAGTTTGATGCAGTGGTTAAATGCACAGACTCTAATCTGGGAGAACCGGGTTTGATTCCCCACTCCTCCACTTGCACCTGGCTGGATGACCTTGGGCAAGCCATAGCTCTGTACCAGCTGTTCTCTCAAGGACAGTTGTCTCAGAGCTCTCTCAGCCCCACCTACCTCACAGGGTGTCTGTTGTGGGGAGGGGAAGGGAAAGGAGTTTGTAAGCCGCTCTGAGACTCCAAGTGAGTGAAGGGCGGGATATAAATCCAATCTTTTCTTCTTCTTAACCTAGGAGCTTCATGCCATGGGCATCTCAGGATATAAGGCACTATATCATCTACTTCCCCCATATCACAAAAACAAAGTCTAAGGGGGGCAGGGATAGCAAAAAAGCATCTGGTCCTAATTATTGAGCGCATGGATCGGAATCTTAAAACCGTAAGAGCCGATCTTAATTCCAGGATGGTTAACATCTCTAGATAAAGGGACCTACAACAATCCCCTTTAAAAAAAAAAACTTAAATAAAGGTGCCGTTAAGACAACCCCCTCCCCCAGAATCCTGGGGTCATTCTGAACATTTTCTCCAATAGGACAGAATTCTAACAATGACTCTGGCATTTAACAAGGTAATCCAACTTTCACACTGATACATAGTAATGGGGAAAAGGATGGCATGAATTATCTTGACCTTGGTTGCCAGGGTCCCATCCTTACACTTAAGAATCTTTTCCAATTATTCCATGGCTGCCCTTCCTAGTCTCAGTTGCCTTCAGATTTCATGGCTGCAGTCTCCCTTCTCCAAGCAGAACGCTTTGTTCACAAAAAGAGTGGAGAAAAGTCAGAAAGCTTCGAAAAGCAAAAAAGGAGAAGGGGACAAAATAGAATACAAAAACGAACAGCAAGTTTATTTCGCCCTTCCTAAAAACCTGCCTGTGCACACGATGCTCTACCCAACACCCCCCCCCCCAAACCAATCTTCTTGAATAAATATGCATTGTTAGCAATAAGAAAAGCCTTCCTTCATACTACTCACTTCATTACTACATCCAGTAGCAGTAATGAGGTGGCTGTCTTGTGCCGGTCACAGAAGCAGGCAGTTCACAGGCAGGCCAGGGTTCTCCATATTCTGAAGGTTTCTTGTTACGTAAGGGTAAAAAGGACTTTGTAAATTAACAACAACAAAAGATTCAAAAAACATCTTACCAAGAACCTAGCATACTCTAAAAGCCACAGAAAGCTGAGATGTTACAGACAATGCGTCCACCTGGACTGAATCGAGACCTAGGCTTCCTGTCCCATTATCAATGCTGATTTCTCCACTCCTACTACCCCTGCATATTTCACCTCAGTCCAATCATGCCTGCTGTTGTCATTCACCTGCTATTGTCATTTGCCTGCTAATGTCATTTGGCATCTGAAATCACTCCACTTTCCAATAAATAGGACAGATGGACTCCCATTCTAGCTGCATCTGAAGAAGTAAGCAGTGACTCACGAAAGCCACATATTTCGTTAGTCTTGAAGGTGCTACTGGACTCTTGCTCTTTTCTACTGCTACAGACAGACTAACACAGCTAACCAACTTAAACAATTTTTGGTAAGACTAGCAAAAAAAAAAAAAAAATCCTGGGCATCTCACATCTCTGTACAAGCTGTATGTTACGTCATTACATCTGGACCAAACTTAAACATCATTCAGCTGCAGAGCTGAAATTCATCCCTCGCTCAATTCAAAACATGACTCCTATTTTGTTTCCTTCTCATTTTAAGCGGCCAACTGGGTGCTGCAGCTCGACTATAATTTTTTGTTGTTGTTTCTTTTGTATACCCTGTGGAGGGTTCTTTTGCAAGCAGTCTCCAGAGCAGGAACTCGCCAGTGACTGCAAGACAGCAGTGGGATCCTGTTGCCGGCAGAAGGGATGCTGGCTTCCCATACAATGCTGCCTGCCTTAGCAGACTCCAAAGGAAAAAAGAGAGAGAGAGAGAAAGAAATGCTTTGTTAATATTCAAATCTATTCAAGCCCATTACAATTTGAATTCTATGCATATGATCAGACAGAATCAAATGCAAATGTATACAAATGCACCCATAAGAAGAAACAAACAAGGTAGTTCTGCATAATGGGATTAGAATCAGCTGGGGGGGGGGGAGAGGCAAGAAGCTGCAAAGGATGGGACCTTTTGTTCAGGAGCATTGACAGTTTAACCTTTATGGAGAGCTGAGCACAAATCGGACAGCTTCAGATGCAAAGCCCCTTGAAAAGACTGCTGCTTATCTACACTGGGACTGTGATTGACAGTTCGGGAGGACAGACAGGCGATGCTGCAGATGATACTGGTCAGTAAGTCTGCTTTTCTGGAAGGGAGTGATCTGCTTACTTTGTTGTCGTCCTCACACAGTCGAGTCCAACTCTTAGCGACCCCACAGACCACATCATGCCAGGCCCTCCTGTCTTCCGCCGTCCTCCGGAGTTTGCTCAATTTCATGTTCGCTGTATCGATAACACTGTCTAACCATCTCATCCTTTGCTGTCCCCTTCTTCTTCTACCTTCTCCAGGGTCTTCTCCAGTGAGTGCTCCCTTCTCATTTGGTGGCTGAGAAGTATTGGAGTCGGGAGTCCATGGAACAGTGAAACAGCATGATCTTTATTGCTGGTCCGGATGAAGCATACAACCCAGGGCTCGAAGCCCTCCTTTTATGCTGGTCAGGGATAATCCCCTGACCTCGCCCAACTGGCCTGATAGGCTCTTATCAGTCTATTTACATCTCATAGGTTCCCTGGGAGAAACCTAGGTACATGATTGGTGGCCAGTTTGAATCCACCTGGCCTTTGTTCTACCTGGCTGAAGCTCAGCTAGTTTCTTGGCCATGTGCTCTGGCCACATGGCGGTCGCCATTACTGGAGCACATGGCGACTGCATGGTCAATACATAACAGTGGCCAAAGCATTTGAGCTTCAACTTCAGTATCTGGCCTTCCAGGGACCAGTCAGGGTTGCTTTCCTTTAGGATTGACTGATTTGATCTCCTTGCAGGAGAGGGAGGAGATCTGTTTATTTAGGATCCAGCAAAGTTATTGTTCAAAGAATATGTAAAGATCTTAGGGATGCCTTGGACCCACCCTTGTTGTTAAACAACCAGACCCAAGCAGAAAACTGTGTATACAGTATAAATCCCACAATTACTCATAAAACGGTGACATTTATGTCAAAAGAATATAAATAGAATGAAACTACTAACATTCAGTACAAAAATGCCTCTATCTACCTAAACAGTCGTCAGTATTTTATAACCATGCCACCATTGTTAATACAAAAATACAAATGTTAACAGAGAATGCACTTGTTAGTAATGTAAGACGCTTGTATGGTTAAAGTTCCACACACATTCTCAACACAGGACAGAGTTCCAAAATTAATCCTTCTTAAAGTTCTTCACAAAAAGCAGGTCACATCAGTGTTTTACACAAAAGGCAGGTTCCATCAATACTTCACACATCTGCTAGCTAAAGGGTTCCCACGTATCGCTGATGCTTCTTCAAAAGAAGAACCTATAATTCCGTAATAAAGAATCTCTCAGAATCTCATGTTGACTCCATAGCCGTTTGAAGTCGAATGTCTCCAGTCTTGTTAGAAGGTTGTCTGTCTTGTTGTTAGAAGGGCAGGTTGCTAAGGTGGCATCCCCCCAATTACACCTTTAATGCACACCAACACCCCTCCCCTGCCACACGGAGTCATACTACTGCAACCTCACATATTTGGACTGCTGAAACAGATGCTGAGCTGGGCTGCCCTTAAAGACAGCTTGGAAACCAGAGCAAAAAAAAATATGGGTGCCCATGTGCTGACTGGAGCAAGTGGATACGAACACTTCACACCTGTCTGGGAACAACTTCACTGGTTGCCTGTTTGTTCCCCAGCTCAGCTGATGATGCTGGTTCTTACCTGTAAAGGTTTGCATGACCCGGGGGGTCCACATATCCAAAAGGCTGTCCACGTGGGCCCATGCAGCAACTGCACTTCTCCCACTTGCTCCTGCTCACCTCTAAGAAGCATTTGCTATTGTTTGGTCTGGGCTTGGATCTTCTGAGCTGCTACTTCAGCTCGGACGAATGACCATCCCAAGATGCCAGCATTACTACTGGCCTCTCAAAAGAAGCACAAGGGAGTTTTATTTCAGAAAGCAGCACAGATGCCAACCTCCAGGTGCAAACTGGGGATCCTCCAGAATTATCGCTCACCTCCAGACTCCAAAGGTCGGTTCCCCTGGAGAAAATGGATGCTTTGGAGGGTGGACTCTATGGCATTATACTCCACTGAGGTCCCTGTCCTCCCCAGGCCCCATCCCCAAATCTCCAGAAGGTTCCCAACCTGGATCTGGCAACACTACCCCCCACCCCTTTCCCTGCTTGTGGCCAGGGAGGACCTGGCAACCCTATAAAGCAGGGTGATGATTTCTGGAGCTTCTCTTTCTGATGATGTTGAGGAGGCCTCACCTCTGGTGAGGGCAAGCCTTTTGACTCTGCTTTGGTAGCTTATGCCTATTAAGATATTTGTTGCAAGCCACCTTGGGCCTTTTTAGAGAAAGGTGAACTAAAGAGACTTTAAAATAATAAATATGCAGCTTGGCCAAGTGTAGGACCTGAGCAAAAAGGCTAGTTAATGTGTCTGAAGAGGTAAAAGGCAGGGATTAAGACCCAATGTATTTATAGTTACCAAATCTGGGTATGGAAATACCTGGCGATTTGGGGAGAGGGAAGCAGGGAGGGATCAAACCAGTGTTCCCTCTAAGCTGAGTTAGTGTGAGCAAGCTCAGTTTTTTAGCCTTCAGTTCACACATTTTGTCTTAGGAAGGATGGCTCCAGAGCAAAGTAATTCATGCAGCTGCCAAATTGTTTGCTCACAACTTTAATGCCAGCAGCTCACAAAGTAGATTTTTTGCTCACAAGACTCCACAGCTTAGAGGGAGCATTGGATCAAACTTGAGTTCAATGCCATATAAACTCTACCCTCCAAAGCAGTCATTTTCTCCAGGGGGGCCAATTTCTGTCATCTGGAGCTCAGCTGTAATTCTGGGGGGATCTCTAGGGTTGCCAGGTCTGGGTTGGAAAATACCTGGAGACTTTGAGGCTGGATCCAGGAGATGGCAAAGTTTGGGGAGGGGAGGGACCTCAGCACGATACAATGCCATAGAGTCCACTCTTCAAAGCAGCCATTTTTTTTCCAGGGCAACTGATGTCTGTCAGCTGGAGATCAGTTGCAAAAGCAGGAGATCTCCAGGCCCCACCTGGAGGCTGGCAACCCTAAAGATCTCCAAGTCATGCATGGAGACTGGCAATCCTAGGCAGCTGGGAATTGCTCTGAGGGTAGTCAGGGTTTGAGCAGATGTCTAAGGGCAGGCTTGTGTTCGACAAAAACAGTGAGGAGGTGGTTTTAAAAGTGTACATGCAAACAGCGTTGTGAAACTAGGAGGGAAAGACTTTTTCAACAGATATTATTCTGGTGAGGGTGGTGTTTTAAAGATGTTTTAAATATGTAGCTAGACTGACCTGTACATTTTAATTGAATAGCTTGGGCAATTTACTTTTATTATTTCGTGTTAAGCCACCCTGGATCCAAACATGGGGCGCAAATTAAGTTTGCATCCCCTCAGTTCGGGAATGTGTGCGTTTCACCACCTGTTTTCCTTTCCTTTCCAAGGTTTGGCTTGATAGATTCATTTCTGTCAGGCAATGCAGAAGGGTGACGGAGGCTGGGTCTCCTTCTTTGTCTCCCTTTGGAAAGAGCCCTTAATCTGCTCATAATTACATTAGAAATTCCCGGTGATTAAAAAGGTGCCAATGACATTCATCTGGCCCCCGGTACACGATGGAGGCAAACGGAGGTCCTGAGAGGCAATAGATCTGATTGATGGGCAGGATCGTACAGGAGAGTAATTCTTTTATTATTACTTTCTTTCTTTTTTTGTTGTGTGTGTTTAATAAAGTGGTGATTGATGACAAAAGAGAGGCCAGCCCCTCTCTCTCCCCCATGGGAGGCCAAGAGAGGCAGTTAAACACTGAAGGTTCTTAACTTAATGAGGCCGCGCAATAAAAATGAGGGATAATGAGCGAAGTATAATAGTGCTGTTATGTTTATAACTTCGCTTCATTGGCAGAGGCGCGAGCCATGCATGTGAATGGTGGTGGGGGGAGACTTCTGTTCTGCGAGGCTTGAGTTTTACAACCCGATTTGAGAGCCTAACCAGACATAACATTTTCCATGCATTCCCTCACGGGTAACTCGGCAGTGCTGTGTCCATCTTGTTACGGTCGCCTGCACAGAGATAGAAAGGTAACATTTCCCACAGAGAGATACCTTACGGGTAACTGGGCAGTGCTGTGTCCATCTTGTCATGGTCACTAACACAGAGACAGAAAAGGTTGCCAACTTCCAGATGGCACCTGGAGCTCTCCCACTATTACAATTGATCTCCAGATGACCAAGATTGGTGCCCCTGGAGAAAATGGTTGCTTTGGAGGATAGACTCCAAATTATACCCTGCTGAGGTCTCTCTGTTCCCCAAACACACCCTCTTCAGGCTCCACCTGCCAAAAAAAAAAATCTCCAGGTATTTCCCAATCCAGAGCTGGCAACCCTAGCACGGAAGGGGGAAAACCCATAATCTGGTGGCCAGGGAAAAAAGACTTTCTTCTGATTTTGCCTCTTGGAGAGAAAGGACTAGGGAAATGTTGAAAAGCCCATTACAAAGGGGGGTGGGGAGCTAGGTTTGCCAATACCTGGAGATTTTAGGGGTGGAGCCTGAAGAGGGTGGGGTTTGGGGAGGGTTCAGTGGGGCATAATGGCATACTGTCCACCTTCCAAAGTGGCCATTTTCTCCAGGTGAACTGATTTTTGTTGCCTGGAGATCAGATGTAACAGCAGGAGAACTCCAGCCTCCAGCAACCCTGGAGTAGCAGAGGAGAAGTTCACAACACTGCTGCCACAAATGCCAGGGGATTTTTGGGGCCGGGAGGAGAGCAGTTCCTGGGGAGGCTTAAGCCACGACCGGAATTCGAAACCACGGTTAATGTGAACCTTCTCTTTTTATTCCCTTAGAACAGGGGTGGCCAAACTGTGGCTCGGGCCAAACTGTGGCTCCTCTTCCACACATATTGGTGTAGTGGTTAAGTGTGCGGACTCTAATCTGGGAGAACCGGGCTTGATTCCCCACTCCTCCACTTGCACCTGCTGGATGACCTTGGGCAAGCCATAGCTCTGGCACAGCTGTTCTTGAAAAAGAGCAGTTTTTGCCAGAGCTCTCTCAGCCCTGCCTACCTCACAGGATGGGGAGGGGAAGGAAAATGAGTTTGTAAGCCACTCTGAGACTCCCTTGGGTAGCGAAGGGCAGGGTATAAATCCAATCTCTTCTTCTTCTTCTTCATATTGTGCGGCTCCTGGCAGGACCGCTGGGGAAGCTAAATATTATTAGCAAACAAATATCATTGGACAAATAAATATCATTATCAATATCTGCTTTTACTGCTTTTGTTATTATTTTTGGCAGTCTCATTTAATGTTAATAAAAAGCAAATCTGCATATTTCCCAGTAAAAACGTGTAATATTTGTTCATGCCTTGTGGCTCTCAAACATCTGACATTTATTCTATGTGGCTCTTAGGTTAAGCAAGTTTGGCCACCCCTGCCTTAGAAGCTCATTGATTCATAAATCTTGAGCAGCGGAAAATACTTAGGTTAATGTGAACCATAGTCTGACCTGATGTCTGTCCTGAACGCCAAGGCTTCCAGCTGTGGGTTTGCCTCGGCTCTGTATAATGTATGGAATGACTTTTAGTGTCTATAAGAAGGTCTCCATCGTGACCTCTCCTGAAGTATGGTAGTTTATTACCGGAGGTGGAATTCATGGTGTGTCCAGCCTGTCGTACTTGTTACCTTGGGCCCTTACTAGGGTTGCCAACCTCCAGGAGCGGTCTGGGGATCTCCTTGAACTACAGCTGATCTGCAGAATGCAGAGATGAGTTGAAACGACTGCTTTGGAGGATGGCCTCTATGGCATTATAGCCCTGCTGATCTCCCTTCCCAGACTCCACTTCCAAATCTCCAGGAATTTCCCAACCAGAAACCAGCAACCCTAGGTTTTATTTAACGTGTGACTTGTGTTGGATTAAAAAAAAAAGATAGACATATTTAGATAATTAATTCTCAAGTTTTATTTTACAACTTAACTTTGATCAAATGTGTTATGTGCAACCCTGCCAATACACAACGGGAGGATCCAGTAGATGGGAATCTACAGCAGGATCCAGTACCTTTTCCCTTAAGTCAGAATTCAGGCCCTGGTTATTACACTACACGAGGTCCCTGGGAGAGATGCCTAGAACAAGAAAAGAGGCTTGAAAAGTGTTAACAGTGTTGATTCTAATAAACCAATGGTCAGAAACTCTCATGGTACATTACCCAGAAAATAAGGTCTTGTCATATTTCATCCCCTTTGTGTTAGGTAAGAGAGCTTCAGACTCCTGAAAGACCTGGGGGGGGGGGGGCGGTAACAACAAGTGTGTGGATTAGCAGCCATTCTAAAGCAGAGTCTTTTAAAATGCTGTTAGTTAAACTTCAACGACTCCCAGTCTAATAATGAGGGAAAGAGAAAGTGGCACTCTAAATGATGCATGTTGCTCTTGGAATGTGCGCTAATTGAAAATAGATATTTACCTCAAATGAAAATGTGATACAATAAAAGGATGAGAATTTTGCACGTGAAGCGGCAAGCGTCTTCATCGCTCACCTGATTTGTAAGCATTCCCTCTCCATGTGGGGTCTGGCATTTGTGTCTTCGTCTGCAACAGGGCTGATTTAGGGGGGAAGTGACAGCTCACTGGTAGACAATATGGTTTGCAGTCATAGGATCCAGGCCCGTAGCTATGGTGGGGCTTTTGGAGACTGCGCCCCCCCCTTTCTTAAAGGCATAGCCCCACAAGAATTTTTCCTGTAAATGTTTTTTCCCCAATCATTTTAAAACACTTTTTAAAGGTGCACACTCCTTTAAGCAGAGTAGGGTGCTGTAGTTGACTAATTCCTGCACTGAGCAAGGGGGTTGGTGTAGGTGACCTCGAGGATACCTTCTAACTCTGTGTCAAGAAACTGGTCTCCTTTCAGAGAGTTTTTCTGCCTAAGTGTTAGCTTTCTTGACTATAGAAGTCATCACCCCCCCCCCCACCTGCTGGCTTGTTATAACTGTTGCTTAGGCTGGCAGAAGTGATTAACTTGCAGCAGCTGAGAACTGTCATCTAAAGTGGCGGACAGCTTGCAATTTAGAGATCTATCCTGGTAACAGCTTTCTATTGGCTAAATGGCTTTTCTTTCTGCACTGAGAATTTCAGCTCCATCAGGAAAAAAACTGCCCCACAAGCCACAAAATCCTGGCTATGGGCATGATAGGCTCCTTGGCTGAAATTGCTGGCATTTTCCATTAAACGGATCTTAGGTATCAAGGCTGGGGAAGTCTGAAGCTAAGACCTTGGAGAGCTACTGCTGATCAGAGCAGACAATACTGAACTGGACAGGCCAATAGTCTGATGCAGTGTGAGACAATTTTGCCTGCCTTCTAACTCTTCTCATTTTGTATGCAACCTTTTGATGAACTGATCTGTCACTCCTTGATTGAGGTATGTGGGTCTAACAAGCCATTGGCATGTGGTAGGGAACTTAAGGAGATGGTAATCATCCCTAACTTTGACCTAAACCCCATGGACCAGAAGAGCATTTTTTGAGATCTCAAGAACTAGTAAAGATGCTAGAGCTGTAGTTTCCATCTAGCACATCCTTGTTGTGGAAAGTGCTGTCAAGTTGCAGCTGACATGGTGATCCTGTAGGGTGTTTAAGGCAACAGTGCTGGTTTTTCATAGCAACCCTGGACTTTTTGGAGGATCTCCCATCCAAGTACCAACCAAGGCTGATCCTGGTTAGCTTCCAAGATCTGAAGAGTTGAGGTTAGCCTGGGCCATCCAGGTTAGGTCAACATATCTTTACTTGTCCCTTAGTCTTGACTTTGAAGTTGGTAGCTATGCACAATGCATTGGCAATTTTGGGTTCAGTATCAGCTTTGGTAATGGCCACTTAACGTCATGGGGGTGTACCCGATGAATGATAGACTTGGTTCCCTTATTAACTGCAGAGGGTCAGTTCTGTGTAATCCCATTACAGAGTACATTTAGGGTTGCCAACTCTAGCTTAGGAAATTCCTGGAGATCTGGGTGCTGTTCCTGGGAGTAATGGAGTTTGGGGAGGAGAGGCAACTCTGCAAGGATGTAATTCCATAAAGACTGACCCCTGACACTGCTGTTTCCTCCAAAGGAACTCATCTCTGTAGTTCGGAGGTGATTCCAGGAAATCTCCATGCCCCAACTGGAGGCTGGCAAACCTACCAAACTCTTATCCATGATAAAAATTGCTGAGTGTCATCATAGAGCCTACAGACACATACTAGACCTCAGATTCTTTTCTGCAGTGCTGACTCTCACTAGTGTGCTTGTCAAGGGTACAGTTCTAGGGACATGGGCACTATGCAGTCCACTAAGCCAGGGTCCCCAACAAGGTACAGTCATGTAATTCATGTCTGGAATTACCAAGGAGCCTACTGTTGGTTTTTGAACATGTTCCTTTTGTAAATAATGCCAAATTGTTATCAACCATCTGTTGGATATGTGTTTATACACTCTATTGGGTTATGACCACTAACCCATCCTTGTACTTCAATGAATGTAATATATGATTTTGATCATATATAGTTGTGAACTGTTGATGGTCTTCCCTTGGTGGGTGTCATTTGTGGCTATACGTGTATGCTAAGGTCCAAAGACCATGACACCCATTGGCACCTTTTCTGGCATCCACCAAGAGCTTTTAGAAAGTAGGCAGGGCTAGGTGGGGCCTCTGCTCCTGCATGGCTGTGCCCATTAAAAGGCACCCTGTCAAGCAGAACTTCTGTGGGTAATTTTGAAGAGACCCTCTTAGAGTTATATATAATCTTGCTTCCTGACATTTTGGGGGTTGCTCTGCCTCCTGAGGGAGCTATTTTGTGATTGGCCCCGCCTCTTGTGGCAGCCATTTTGTGATTGGCCCCACCTTTTGTGGCAGCCATTTTGTGATTGTATCCACCTCCCTGTGCCATAATTCCAAAGAAGCTCACAGGCTTGAGAAGACTGGGGACCCTGCCCTAGGCTGACCATAAGCACTTTTCATAGACCCTGCATGCAGGAAAGCAAAGAGAGAACCATTAGAGCCACTAACAAAAAAAGGATTCTAATGCTCTATATACCTGTCTAGGCCAACCAGTCTTCCTAACACGGAGTGGCACTCCTGTCTCCCTTATCACAAGGGTGTGCTATGTGCAATCACCATTTTGTGTGAAAAGGGTAACACATATATTTTGAAGATCTGATATCTGCAAATCATACTCTTGATAATCTAGGTTTTGGATACCATGTTACCATGGATAAGAAATATGTGCATTGCCTGTTTCACACAAAATGGTGATTGCACCTATCAAGAACCCTCTCTCAATATGCAAGATTAAAAAGCACCATAAATGTAATAACTGAGTGCTCTGGTCTTGTTTTAATTATGGCTTCTATTATGTGGTACAGTCTTCCAGAGTCTATTAGAAATGTACTTAACCCTCCTAGATGGATTTTTTCTTTGGGGGGGGGGGAGAAACATTATTCAAAAGGGCTAGGGAGATGATAACCTTCTTTGTTAAGCTGACGTTTTAGATGATGATGAAGTGTGTGTGTGTGTAGCCATGTTGGTCTGAAGCAGCAGAACAAAGACTGAGTCCAGCAGCACCTCTAAGACCAACGAAGTTTTATTTAAGATATAAGCTTTCATGTGCATGGCACTTCTTCAGATACAATGAAACTGAAATTACCAGGCCATACAGATACATAAAAGGGGTGAGCAGTAAATTAGCATACAGCTTAATGAAGATGTTTAACAGATTCAAGGAACAAACAGGAATAATAATCTTAGTTTTTATGGTTATCATTTGTTTGGGTTTAATTCCCAGGAAAACACAGTGAAGGAAATAAATATGTCAAAACTGGACGTGCAGATGTATCCTTAATTGTGGAATGCTGAGAGTAATTAACTGAGACCCTGCCATTACACACACACAGACACACACACTTGTGAAATTGTTTGAGTTTAGTTATTATTGTAACTCACTTTGGCTTCTACCTTTAGGGAGAAAACTGGGCTACAAATATTTGAATGAAAACAGGAAACCCCACTGAATCCGGTCCTTGAACAGCTTTGCTTAGTAGAGCCTCTTCATGCTCTTGGGCACGTAAAGCCGGTGGTTTGCCACTATACCACAGCCCTTCCCCTCGTAGCTGCAGTGGCCAGAGCCTGCAGCAGATGCACAGCAGTTAATAGAAAGTACCTTCATGTAGCTGTGATACCAACCTCACTGTCGCAGATGGTACCATGATAATACCACAAGGAAAAGAGCCACAGAGCATACAGTTTTTCATAGAGGCGTGAACCGTCTCTGGAATAGCCATCACACAGACAGTGACAGTTTTGATGGTGGAGGGGGATGGATGAGTGTGGCAGATCAGTGAGTTCCCATTGCCCCTCCCTAGTTTCTGAAGGGATGTTTGCCTCTGACAAATGCTTATGAGAGTTGTATTTCTTTAAGATATGAAGATGTGTGACAGGTTTTTAAGGTTACGAACCCTCCTCAGGGTCCATCCCAAACTCTCCAGGTATTTCCCAACCTGAAGCAGGCAACGCTACAGGCCTTTGGATGTTTCCAAGTGAACAGGTGGCTTCTGGTAGCCTAACAACCCATAGTGTTCCCCCAGGTGCAGACAGAATCTCTCCCTCTTCACTAAAAAGTATCAGCACCGTGCCTTACATTCCATCTCATTCACCCTGGCATTCTCCAGGTTGCGCCAAGTGAACATATTTACAATTGACACAAGCTCATTCAATTAAGTTCAAGCCAAAAATACAGCCATTACAGCCCACAGTAAGAAACAGACTGTAGGCTGAAGTTCTACCCCAACTCATATTGCTGTGCACGTGAATTAATTAACATCTCAAGCTCGGTCTGTGTGCAATGGCTTCTTTGTTTGTTTAGAGTGTTTTCATGCCATCTCTCCAGAGAACCTGATCAAGGACGCTGACCAAGGAAAACAAACTAAAAACATAGACCACCATTAAAACTGTGAAGAATTAACAAGTCAGGCAGAGCACAAAAGGAGTGAAAAACAATGAACAGCATAAAATATCCTCCTAAAACAGTTCTGAGACAATAAAGACAATGCTAGGAGATCAACCCCTTAATTTAAAGCTTGGGTTAAATGAAATTTTGGCCTGGCATCTAAGAGTAAGGTTGCCTGCCCCAGGTGGAACCTGGAAATCTGGAATTTCAACTAATCTCCTGACAACAGAGATCAGTTCCCCTGGAAAAAAAAGGCTGCTTTGGAGGGTGGACTCCATGTCATTATATGAGGTTCTTCCGCTCCCCAATCCCCACTCCACCCAGCCTCCACCACTAAATCTCCAAGAATCCCCAACTCAGAGATGGCAATAGGGTTGCCAGGTTGGATTGACCCAACAGGGGGGGGGGGAGGGTCTCTCCAGGAATGGGGGGAAGCACATGATATGCCCATAACATAATGACATTGTGTGGAAGTGACATCATCACATCAACAACACCCCGGTATTTGGGGCAAAACTCTATGGTTACCATAGAGTTTTACTCAAAAAGCCAGAGTGTGATTGCATCAACATGATGATGTCACTTCTGTGTGACATCATTATATTGTGTTTGGGGTGGGATTTCCTCCCACCAGCTGACAGAAGAAAAAAGGCTCAAAAATCAGGGATCCCCGCCCCCAACTGGGGAATGGCATCCCTAGCTGGCAACCCTATGCACCGTGTTGTACTTAAGAAAAGCAATATATAGTAGAAGGTTGGAAGTGGCACATTTAGGCATGCAAGGCAAAACTTAGAATGGCATCTTGTGGTCTACTGTTTCCAGTTCCATTCTACATACATTTGATACCCCAGCCATAAATTCAAGAACATATTGAATCCCCAGCTGGCAACTGAGGGAAGTCTGGAGGAAAAGGGACATTGCGGGAAGCCTACAGTGTCACCCTGACACGATAACATCCCTTCCTTGGGTCACAGAGCCTACCTCACAGGGGTTTGTGAGGATAAAATAGATGAGGCAAGAATGATGCCACCCACTGTGGGTTCCATTGAGGAGTAAGGCAGGTCCTAAAGGAAAAAATACATGTACAGCTGCCCCCCCTGCCTTTATACATTCCCTCTTCACGGCTCCATTTTGTTTGGATGGCCCCTTCCCCTCTGGTATGAATTCAGTGCACTAAAAGAAGAAGCAGCAGCATTTCAAGAACAAAAAGGGTTCAATGGAAATGCAGCGGAGATACATAAACACATACAGCAGGTGATGCAGCACTGATCCAGTACAAGACTTTGTTGGGGTGGGGAGGAGATATGGATGAAGGGGACATTTGGAAAGACAATAATTTGGGAGGCTTTTTTGTACCTCAAACCCAGAAATCTGTGTGACCAGCAATTTTCTTTTCTGCGACAAACAATTTGATCTAAAAGGGGGCTTGGAGGATTTGAAAGAACACCATGTTACCTAGTCTATTGTAAATGTACGTCTCAAACCAACAGCATCTGGAGCATGACCAGACGAAAAAGAGCAAACATTCATCAGAAATTGTTCCTAGCAGCGAAGACAGTTGCAGTTCACATGTAAATGACAAAAATATTGTAGACTTTCAGAGAGAGAGAGAGAGAGATACACAACAAGCATATTCGCATCCGGCTCAAGAATGCTCCGGTTATTCATGCAGAATCCGATGACATTTTAGCTATCACAGGGCCCAAGAGCAAGAAGTATTTCTGATCTCCCGGTAAGCTTTATTCCAACTCCTCTTCTAAATGTAAACGAGCTGCTCTTCTGACACGGAGCTGCCAACGATGCATCAACCTTTTCACAAACAGTGGGGAGCTTAAACTTCGAGGACCCACCTGTGCCAGCATGAGGTTTTTTATAAATATCCAACAGGATACAAACCACAAAGCATTGTTCGGAATGCCAGATATGCTAAAAGTCAGCAAGCTTGGGGACCTGGACAATACAGATATATCTAAGAATAGTATAATAATTATCATCATATGGCACAATGTGTGTTTCTATAGCCAGGAGATCTTAAGATTGTCTGGCAGCCTTTAGCTCTTTTAGCATTACACACCACTAGGTGGTGAGCCAGACTTATTTTTTGGGAGACAGAGCTGTGACTGAACCAAGATCACCTGGCTGGCTTCATGTGGCGAAAACCTGGTTCTCCAGATTGGAGTCCACTGGTCTTAACCACTACACTGCACTGGCTCTCTAGGGATATCATAAGCCAGTTCAAAACCAGCCAGTTGCTAGTCACTTCAGCCTTGTTACCAGGTGCTCTATAGAACCCAGAAAAGATACAAGCCCTGCCTAAAGGGTAAGCCACATGGTACATACCTTCTATGCTTATTTGTGAGGGCAGAGAGGTGAGGGACAATCACTGCCTAATAGGGATAACACAGAATAGTGTTAACCACAAGCTGGGACTTGGCGTTCTCCCAGAATTACAACTGATTGCCTGACTACAGAAATCAGTTGCCCTGCAAGAAATGGCAGCTTTGGAGGGTGGACTCTGTGATATACCATAGAGTTTATGAGGAAAGTACCGTAAGTCCTTGACTGACATCATAGCCCTGCAAAGCTCTCTCTCCTGGCACCACTACCGAACAACCAGGAATTTCTGAAACTGGAGCTGGCAACCTTAACTGAGAAGTAGGTAAAGTAGAAATATAGTGAAACAAGCCAGTTTGATCAGGAAATTGGGCTTTGCACAGAAGGAGGAGGAGACAACTGGATTTATACTCCACCTTTCACTGTCTGAAGGAGTCTGAGAGCCGCTTACAATCCATTTCCCTTCCCCTCCCTCCCTGAGGTAGGTGGGGCTGAGAGAGCTGTCTGGAGAACTGCCCTTGAGAGAACAGCTCTGAAAGAACTTATGACTGATCCAAGGTCAGACCAGCAGCTTCATGCAGAGGAGTGCTGAATCAAACCCGGTTCTCCCAGATTAGAGTCTGGCAGTGAATAATTGTCACTTGTTACTGTGTGAAACCTCTTCTTGGGGAGCAGCAAAACGTGCCTTTCACACCCAATACTGGGTAGCTTTGCCACCTCTGACTAGGGCATTGGAGTGGCACTGCATTGATCTGCGAGGTACCCTTTGAATCTCCATCCCTTAGAGAAGTATAAACATCTGTCAAAACCTGCACCTTCGTAAGTGAATCTAGCCAACTCTTCTTTCGCTGATGATCAGGTTTTCCTCCAAGAATAAGTTCTAGATACCCCAAAGTTCTAAGAGAGGGTGGAAAGAGAAGGAAGCCAGTTGGGGGAGAGCTTGACTACTTTCCAGCCAAGCCAGAACTGTGCCATTTGCTGTTGTAAATTTTCCAAGCTGTATGGCTATGGTCTTGGCATTGTAGTACCAGGGGTCATTTAATAGAAAAAGAGGTACAGGAGCTCATTAGCATAACTCATTAGCACAACTTATTTGCATATGCCACACCCTCTGGCATCACCAGAAGTGTGTCCGAAGGCAACACCCACCGCTCAGGCTCCACCCCAAAAATCTTCAGGTATTTCCCAACTCAGAGCTGGTGAGCTAGCGTTACACTTTGACTAAGGGCAGGGGACATTTGGGGCCGGAGCGAGGCAGAGCAAAGCTCCGCCAGCCCAGGAGTGGGCACTAGGGCAGCCACAGGTCAAATCAGATTCTCCGATCTGATTCGCCTGCTGCCGAATTGCTGCCGAAATTCGGTGGTGGCTTAAAAAGCGGCTGGAGGGGAGGGGTTTGAGGGAGAGGCTCCAACCTTACAGGGTAGCTGCTGGAGCCACTCCTCTAAATACACACCAAGTTTCAAGAAGATTGGACTGGGGGTCCAATTCTACAGGGCCCCAAACAGGTTGCCCCCATTCCCTCCATTATTCTTAATGGTGGGGGAAAAGTAACATTTTTTCCCACCATAGAGAACAATGGAGGGGATGGGGCAATCTGTTTGGGGGCCTGTAGAATTGGACCCCATGGTCTACTCTTCTTGAAACTTGGTGGGTATTTCAGGGAGAGGCTCCAGCAGCTACCCTGCAAGTTTGGATCCTCTTCCTCAAACCCCCTCTCCTCCAGCCCCTCATATACCCTATGAGTTTTTGCCATTGACTTCAATGGCTCATAGGGTATAATGGGACTGAAACTGACATTCGGCCGGCCAGCTGGGGAAGGGAAGGGGAGGCTTTTGAAGATGCTCCCCCTTTTGCTTCCCTTTCTGACACACTTCCGGTGATGTCAGGGGCATGGCATATGCTAATGAGTTATGCCAATAGGTATGCTAATGAGCTCCTGCACCTCTTTTTCTACGAAAGGACCCCTGACTAAAGACACTTTAGGTTTCCTTTGCTCTTGCAGGGAAGCTACCCTACAACAAGCATGAAAATACAGATCAAGTTAGCATGCTTTTGCTTTTTTCCACCGCGCATCACCATATGTGCCCACTCCTGGGCTTGTTACTCCCAGAATGGCATTCCTGCACATTCCTGCACAAAATGACCCCTGGTAGTACCCGACGTTCCACCAGCAGCTGTGACTGGCATCCTCCGAGGCATAACACAGAAAGACGGAGTGCTCCCTGTGTCAATGAGATAATGACTCAGCCCTACCCCACCTTCCTGAGTACATACAAATTGCCCGCCTACCATTTTTCTTCTCACATTGAGAAGGCAACAGCCTGGAGATCATTTGTAATTCCAGGAGATCTCCAGGCCCCACCTGGAGGCTGGAGACCCTAAGGAAAACCTAATTTGGGTGAGAAAACTGGCAAAGCTGACCAATTTTATTATCTACTGCCTCGACAAAGATAAGGTAGCATCCCAGTCTCAGCCCAGTGACTAATAGGTTTGCCTCCTCCAACATCCGATGGGTCCCTGGAAACATATTCTAAGCCCTCATACAGTCAGAACTTTTGCATGAAAGGCAACCCTCCTTCCTGCCTCAACAAACCTAAATCTTCGCTTCCCTTGACAGGGTTTGATTATCCCCATCTAAAAGGCCAGCCCAGTCTTTGATTCTATAGAAGCGCTGCTGCTGCCACCAACAGGCCAACAGCAGAACAGCAGCTCTTTTTTTCCCCTGCCAGCTCTTGCTGGGTGACCCAAATTAATATTCAGAAGGCATAAGGTTTTATTTGGGGGAGGGGAGCAAGCCTTCTCCTTCCCAAAGGTTTGAATTATTAAGGCACCCCACATTTACGCACAGACCGCTTGCTTGGAGCAGCGAATGCACAGCTGGGCTCGGCCGACAAAAGCGTGCGTTAACGTCGGACGCGGCGACTGCTTGAGTCGCCTGCAAATCCCTTAATGGTGGGCAGTGACCAATCAGACCCCAATCAGGGAACATTCTTCGAGTCACTGAGGGCTGCGGCGGACAGAGCACAGCAGTGGAGGACAGGCAGGCAGGCAACCGGCTTTAATGCAGCCAGGATCTGGGAACGATTCATTAGGAAGCCCCCAAACAACTTTTATTCCATTTTTGAATCACCCTGGCTCTGCCGGGCGGCTGTTTTGCCCCAGCTGAAAAGTAGCCAAGGCTGCAATCTGCTGGAACAGGAGTAGGCCAATGTCTGGAAGAACAAAATGCAGCACGGTGATTTTACATTTCATCCTCTCTCTCTCTCCCCTCCCTCCCCCCATTATTTTTGGCAGCTCATGAATGACACGCTCTCCAGCTGAGACACCGCAACTGGCAGTACTGCTGGACAGCGTATAGGCAGATGCTGCACAGGGGACAGGTCTTTATGCAAGAAGCCGGAAGGCAAGGGGCTTTGCCTGTTAAAACAGCGCCTTGTTTTTTGTGGCCTGATTCTAGTGCCAGTGTTGTCTTCCCAAACAGTTTACTGGCTGCATTACATTCCTGACTTGATCTATCTGTCTTGAGGCACTGCATGGGTTTTCCCAACTTTTTATACTCAACAACTGTATGCAGCAGGTAGGGCTGACAGATGGCAACTGACCCCCAAGGTCACCCAGTGGGCACCACGGCTAAGCAGGGATTTGCACGTGTTTCCCCTCATCGCAAGGATTAATCTACCCCAGGAGACTGGCACCTGGGTTGCAAATTGGTCTCAACGCACAGTTAATGCTACCAACAGCTGCGGTCCATGTGCCAACCTGACATTGAGGCAACCGCATGGGTTGCCACATCTATGCAATGGGATCCACTGTGTTGGCATGGAAACTTGTGGAAGGTACTCGCAAATTTTCTGTTAAAAAAAAAGAGAAAGAAGTCGTTACATCGTCAAACTGAGAAGCCATTGTGCAGATGTATCCCAAGGCATACAGGGACAGCTGTCGTTAAAGCAATGGCTCCTGAATGGCAACATTTCTCTGCGGAAGTTCTAGCCTGTCCTTCAATGTGGCACATGCAAGGGCCACGTTTAAGGTAAGTCTCAAAGGAAACAAGACAGATGAATCAAAAGTAGGGACCTCTACCAACGTGGCAGCTGCTATAGGGGCAGCCGGTTCCTGAAATCACTTTTGGCCCTAATACAGAAAATGGTCTATGCGTCAAGAAACAGATGCTCACAAATGAAAACTGGGTCACTCAGTTGTGACCTGCATCTTCCATGTGTTTAGGCTGGCAAAATGCATGCTCCCCTAAACCAAACACAATCAACCAGCCACATGGAATAGCTAAGTAAGGTGTCGAATCTTATTTATTTAGATGCTTATACCCAATTCCCCCCATTGTCTTACATTATCCTTCTCCTTGCTTTCCATTTATGGTAACAACCACCCTGTGAGGTAGGTTAGGCTGAGCAAGAATGTCTGGGCCAAGGTCATGCAGTGAGCTTGCATGACAGAACATGGATTTGAACCTGAGTCTCCCAGATCCTACTCTAACCACTAAACCTTAGGTTTTTGGCCTCCTGCAGAGAGCAGCCAAGTTCCTGGCTGGCCACAGCGTATTGCCGGGTGGGTCACAAGTTGCGCAGTCTTGACTCGAGCATGCAAACTCGAAAAACCCCAGGACAAAATTTCATCTGTTTTGGCAACACTGCAAAACATTTTATGAAGTTCACTAACAGAGCTCTAGCCACTAAAGCTCCGGCAATCATACGAGAGCTCTCTGGCTTTATGCTTTAAAGCACAAGGACGTCTGCCAAAGCCTCGGAGAAAGGAACTGGGCTCTATTTAGTGCCATTAAAGATATCCTGTTTCTAATTGTGGCCGTTTCATAGCTAGGAGCTGCGCTCAGTAAAACAAATTCTTCAGGGTGATGGATCACTCAAGTTGGGAAGGGATTTTCTTCCGAGTCAAAATGGACCCACAAACTTCTATTCCCCCTTGAGGGCTCCCCCTCCCCTTCTCGCAATGTACAGGCTCACCAGCATTGCATGACTCATCTGGAAATACTGCTCTGCAAACACCTCTTGCCGTCCACCTGCTCTCGGCACACCATGCTCTGAACTGAAGAGGTCTATTGGGGTGCTCACACAGGAGGCCAGGGAGTCCTGACTGTCAAACAGAATGGAAACAAATATCCAGGTTTCGATTCTCAGAATGGGGGGAAAAGTCATTTCTTTTTGTAGCTATAGAAAGGTCCCAAAGGTTTCTGAACCGTTACTGTAGATGCACTGAAGAAAAAGAATGTATAGTGAGTGACTTGTTGGCCCAGTGAAGCCAAACGCACAAATATGTGCAATAGTCTGTAGTCTGGCATAACGATGCAACATCGTGGGGGTTGTGCAGGGGGTTGGACTAGATGACCCCGGAGGTCCCTTCCAACCCTATGATTCTATACTCCTCGGAGAAAGGAGAGGTTAAAATGCAATCAAGATGATAAATTTTAACCCACTTGTGGTAGGCTAGGAATGAGCCATTTGGAAAATTCCCCCCAATGATGGCTTCAAACCATCATGGCTCTGGTTGTTTCAAGTGCTGGAGTTGGGTTAACTCCAGTTCAGATCCTCCTCCTTCAAGTGACCTTTGGCTAGCCAGGCTCGCTCAGCTTAACCTAGCCTACAGGGTTGTTGTGAGGATCAAACAGGAGGAGAAAACCACATGCGTGGCCCGGAAGGCTTTGTATGAAAAGCAGGATCAAAATGTGGCAGACATATTGCGCATCCCCGCTCCACCATTCTGATTCCATGAGTATTATCTCCACATCTCAGCCATCTGCTCTATGCAGGACAGTTGCCGCGAAAAGTCAAGGAGGAGGAAAACACACTGACCAAACATACATTAACAGGGCCAGAAAAATTGTGCATTAACGACAACAGCATTAGGACGTTTCGTTTCATGCACCAGTGGGCTAGTGGTAGCCGCCCAGTTGGGCACTCTTCCCTGCCCCCTCCCCCACCAACCAGACTGATCTGTAAATATAGACCTGGGCCAGATGCTAAGATTGCAGCCGAAGACAGCCTCAAATACACCCCAGCTCAGCTTGATGAGGCTGAGATGCAAATCGGCATCATTTGATACACACCACCTGTGCACTCATGTAAAAGCATTAAGGCCCCTTGGCTTCCGTCCAAAACTAATCATGAATGACTGAGCATCTTCTTCCATCAACCCTTTCACCTGATTTCCTGGTCTCTTTTTATGTCCCTTTAGAATGTTCCATATTCAGCGCTGCTACACCCATCAATACGATCCCCTCCATTAAAAAAAAAAAATACAGCTACACCTAAATTATTGCACCACAATCACAAGCAATCTTTCTCCCTTATCCAGTACCCTTACTTTAATTCCAAAAAAGCACCTTGCAACACTGCAGCTCGGGTCCATAAATATCCTCTCGAGCTTAGATACCTACTGATGTAGCACCCCTACCCAGTTTTTCAGGAGTCCAAAGGTCAGCACAGATGCAACAAGGCAGAGTTTAATTCTCACTCCAAAGCAACGGCAGAGGGTTGTTCATTGATCAGGAGAGTGGCTCTGGAGTGCAGGTCACACATACACACCCCATCAGCCTCTGAAGCTGCATTTCATCTTGCTTGGGGAAGAGAATGGAGGGACCACATACCACCCCCCCCTTCCCCCAAGGGCTTAAAAGCAGCTGGGGAAACTGATCCTCCTATTACCACCCACCATTGCAGTGAACCCCTAGAAAGTTTAGTCTCCCCATCTGGCTGGAACTGTTCTTGAGGCGCCGTCCAAGGTCCAGAAAACACAGTGGCCACGTCTGATAGGGATCTTGGCTCCCGTGATTCTGGGTAATGAACAGGCGGCTTTGCTCTTCCCTTCCAACATCTGTTCCAGCCACATAGGTCATTATGTGCAAGTTTGGCTGTCTTAACTTGTTACTGAGCTCGCAAGTAGCGCTGACATTTATTTAATCTTCATAGTCATGTTGACTGTGTACTTAAACACTGCATGGTTATGGGAGACATTTGTTTCCAAGAAGCTGATGCTAAATTGCTGTGATATAAAGGAAACACTTAGCCATTATTGACATTTACTGACTCCTGGCAGTATAAAGTCTGGTACTCATTTGTGGTATGGAATATATTTGGAAAGAGGCTGGGGGGAGACGCAAGGGGAGAAATCAAAACCCTTCGCTTCTAATTTCTTTTAACAGGTGGCAGCAATTACCCAAAAAAAAAAAGAGGAAAAGCAAGCCTGCTCTCAACACCATGGGTGGATGGTAGTGCTCAGTGGATCTGATGTAACATGCTTTGTGCTCGTTGGTTTGGGGCTGGTAGGGCATCAGAGAAGGATGATAGAGTCTTAGCGGCGTTTGATGGTCCAAATGCAGACGGAGGGTTCTCTTCCCCAACCCAGCTGGGGGCCAAACCAGTATGGAAGCAGACTTCCCGTGCACATCTCTGAACTTGACAAAGAATTGTGAGCACAAAAAGGTAGTGTTGCTTACCAGCCCCCACCCTGATCCATCTCCTGCACCTGAATCCATACAGTCACTGGTCCAATCTGCATTGGTATTTTGCACTGTTGTGCCAACGATCTCCCATCGTCTCACAAATTTCTGTCTGCATCTCATGCCGCATCCACTCTCCCATCGTTTCAACTCAGCATTAACCGTTTTGCATCATTTTATTGCCATTTAAGTTGCGACTCCGAGGTCACTACGGTGTCTCATCGCCTCATCTGGATTTGGTTTTAAGGTGCTACAGTTGCTCCTCCCCACCCTCGAGCCGCTGTGAGCAAAAAGCAGGAAACTGGAGCCAAACCGCCCCCCCCCCTTTTAAAGAGATATGTAAATTGTCACAAAGGAAACAGGTTAGCTGAAAATCCAGTCATCTGTGTTTAAAAGCAGCCAGGGAACATTTTTTCTGCGATCATGGGGTGGGGTGGGGGTTTGGAAGCATGCCCACCCCTGAACCATTTGTTCTTTCCTGGGGCAGTCCCCAGCACAAATGGGAAGCCAGCATCACAGCCACACGGAACAGCTTTACATAGCAAATGCAGATTGGGCCACTGTCAGATTTATAACAGAACTGACAGTCTGTTTAGAAGAGGGAAGGGCTTTAGCTTTGCCTACTCCTATTGGGGTCGCATGTGTGTCAGCCCAGCAGTTGAACATATATGGATCAGGACCTTGTCTGGAAGCAAGTCCATGCCCAGACTCAACCCCCACCCACCCAAGGTCCCCAGGGCTGGAATACTTGTCTTGTCTGTGCCCACTGGGGATGGAGAAGGCACTAGGAAACAGGCTCTCTGCCCAAGGCAAATATGGGAATCTACAGGAGCCAGCCGGCAGATGACTGAGGAGGATCACCTGGACCAGGGAAACAGGCGAGGCTGGACGTGACCCAGCAGTCGGGGCAATTGGATGAATGGGGAGGGGTGGAGGGTTGGCTCCTCAAGGACAGAGGTAGTGGAAAGAGCAGGGAGGGAAATAAAAGGCAGGCTTCACAGACAGACCAGGGAGGAAGGAACACCCAGAGAGGGAGGCGGAGTGGAGGAAGGGAGGACCAGGGGAAGAAAGGAGGGCCCTGTGGTACTCAGCCAGCATCCTGTCTCCCCCAGTTCTGAGGCCTAAAGAAGGCCAACACAGAGGGCACGATGGCAGAGAAGTAGGAAGGCAATCTTCGTGGCAGGGGCCGCTCACAGACCTCCGTGCCTTATCAAAAGTCTAGCACTTCCACTCTTTGCCAAGGAATCCTTCTCGTAAAGCAGAAAGGCATTCTGGATCGCCTCCCTTTACTAAACCTCTATACTGCTTTTTATTAAATTAACCTGAAAGCAGTCTGAAAGCATATTTATGGACCAGGCACATTTATCTAACCAGTAAAAGAGAAGCTAGTAATTACTTTCCCTCCAGCAATACGGGGGGGTGGGGGGGGTGGGGGGGTGTTAAGGTGACTCCCAGACACGTACCACATACTGCCTGCCGAACACACTAATTGGGTATTTAAAATGGGACTTGGAGACTGTCAGGTGAATGTATGAACCTGGGTTATCATTTGTTAATGATTTACCTTTAGCCCTACATGCACTTCTCAAAGTGCATTCACACGTAACCAAGACTTCCGCCAGTGGTCACTGCCACAAAGAAGCTTCGTGCAAGCGATACAATAGCCGGGAGCCTGATATTATTGCAAGAGGAAGCAACTACACCCTTTTCTTCTTGAAATTCATCCTCTTTTATCTGGAAGAAGAAATGACTCCCAGACTAAGACACAGAATTTCAGGAAAGTCAGCCAATAACACAAAACACACAGTAATGCACACACACATATATGAAAACCTTGAATAGCACGGTAACCAACACAAGGGGATGATCTACCCTGCAAACTTGTATTGATTTATATCATTTTAACTGTCATGGTTTTTCCTAAAGGACCCGGAAAACAGTACCGGAGTTCACAGAAGCGCTGAGAATTTTGTTAAACATTCTTTGCCCTTCCTTGGAGTACTGCAGAGTCCCCTAGCAAGGAAAAGAGACAATCGTGTCCCTTAATATCTAAAGTGTGGTGGGTATGCTTAAAATATGTTTAGGTTATGTCATGGTTTTTTTAACTACCAGCTCCAATGTTGGTAAAATCAACACGTGGAAAGGCATGACAGGGCATGGAGAAAGGCAATAGAAAAATCCTTTTTTGATACACCACTCACAAATCACCCCTTTCACTCCCTATTTAAAACTAATAGATACATGGTAGCCATGGGGTGGGGGGGACTCTGGGCAAGGTTATGAAAGTTGGCTCCCAGGATGCAGACTTCTGTCAGGCACAGGATTCATCCTTTGGCACCGTCCAACGCAACCTTTGCTAAATGAACATTTGTGGTGGGATTCTAAAAGCTGCATCCTGTGCATGGCAGATGAACCCAACTGGCTATCCAAGGGGTTTATAGCCATCAGGCATCACCTACGCCCAGAGCAGTCACACATGGATGCCTATGTGCATAGGCCACTGCACCAGAATGGTGGACTTCTGGCATATTTTGATGCCACACAGTTCATAGCACAGAAATACGTGCACACAAAGCATGGTTTCACACAGGAATCCAGACACATCCCTCAGACTCAGGGTTAATTCTGTTAACAGGATTTTTTTAAAAAAAAAAAAAGTATGGGGAGGAAGTCCTCTGATATTAAAGCAGGAAAAAAAGGATCTCCCTAAAAATCATGCACAGAGCATTTGTAGGCTATGGAACTGCTCTGAGCAATGAAGAAAGAGGGAAATACAGTACTAACACAGTACTACACACATCTACGGTCCGGAGTCATTAGCATAGCTCCCATTCATTAACACTAATGCATGCTATTCAGGAACTCAAGAAGGAGAGCATCTTAGAGTATGAGTAATTGGGAAACAGCATTCAATGGGAAAAGGACTTTGCAGATGCCGGCCAAGTGAGTGTGTGCTCTGAAAGCAGACCTTTAACCCCTGCCCATTAGAAACACTTACTCCAAGACTTGGCCACTGCCCTGCTGCTGGAACGCCAGAAGCCACTGTCAATATTAACGTGCGTACCTGAAGCTATAAAATCTAATGTCATTAAGCTTGCAAAACTCTTCCCCCTCCCCATGCAAATAACCTCGTCAGGGAGTCTGAATTGGCCGCAGTTCCTGGTTACGGTCCTTGGCAAATCTGAGGTTGCCAGCAGGTAATGGGTGCAAGCTCGGCCAGGAGACCAGATCTCACCAAACACTTTGCTGATTGTCATTGGTTGGGGAACAGGCACATCTGCATGAGCCTCGCCCCGAGTATTTTGCAAGTCTCTTAAGGACACAAAGGACATTTATAACACTTCCAGCGTAGTGAAAAATCTGGGGGCTCCCTGCTCTTCAAAAGCCTGGCTTGGAATTCAGTTCTGCTCCCAAAGCAGATTGCGTATTATGACTACCAGCAAAAAAACCCACTGAGAATAAGCATGCTCCATATGGCCCAAAAGCAGGGCATTTTTGTAGCAGGAGCTCCTTTGCATATTAGGCCACACACCCCTAATGTAGCCAATCCTTCAAGAGCTTACAGAGCTCTTCTTACAGGGGCTACTGTAAGCTCTTGGAGGATTGGCTACATCAGGGGTGTGTGGCCTAATATGCAGAGGAGCTCCTGCTATGGAATGAGCCCTGCCCAAAAGGGCATGTTTTATTTATTCTAAGCATCTCTGAGGACAGACACATCTCAAGAACCTTTGGGCACTGCATTATTTTAAACTCACACTTGGTTCCCCTGCATACCCCCCTTTGGAACACCACCCTTGCTTTACCCAGCCCACACCCCATCAGCAACCACATCTGCCTGCTGTGCAAACAATGGCACAGCCTGAATTTAAGGCATTGCATGGCTTGCAAGGAATGTGATGTGCTAAAGCAGCACATCTGATCCGCGGGAAGGAAGCACCGTGCAGGTGCACCCTTTAATTACATGCTGGAGTACACTGGCAATGAGTTCCACCAAAATCAATGGGACTTACTTCCAAGTGCATGCATTTAGGATTGAAGCTGCAGCTCAATACAGTGCAGAGAGAGGGCGGACGGCACTTCAAAAAAGTTCTTTGGTCCTGAAGTGCACCTCACTTGCAACCGAGAGACAGAGAAACAACTTCCACACATGCCTCATTAATGAGCGGCTTACACCAAACTAGGGGAAAAGCAGAGAGCGTGTAGCAAGCTGCTTTTTCCCAACAGATTTTTCCAAGGGCAGTTTCCTGACTTTTTAACAGTCCTGCGATCCTGTTTGCTGATTTATGTACACACATAGCAGAGGGTCTGAGTCCCAGGGCAACTGGGGTCGCTGCCCCAATGGGGGAGGGGGAAGATTGCCAAGTTGCTCTGTTTAACAGTCTCCCACCCTGGTGCCAGCCTCCTGCATAGGGGTGCCAGCCTCCAGGTAGGACCTGGAGATCTCCCAGTATTGCATCCTGCAGGGCATTTAAGGCAGAGATTTTCCACCAGGCATTCAGCTGAGGACAGCAACCGCACAGCATTAAACAACAGCAATTTTTACCATCAGCACCACCGACTGTGGTAAGACAGCTAAGCGGGAGCCAGGAGGCACCACTCAGTTGACAATAAGATTGCCATCTCTGGTATAAGTTACGTTGTATAGCATGGTTTTATACTGACTTTGATTGTTTTAATTGGAGTTTTAATGAATATTTGCACTCGTTGTTAGCCACCCTGAGCCTGCCAATGGTGGGGAGGGCGGGATATAAATGCAAATATATATAAAGAAATAAACTAAATAAGGGCCTATCAGAGCATCATCAAAACAGTACAGCATGTAGTCCGGCACTCTCATACTCTCCATTCTCGGCAGCGCCCCCACCCCCTGGGAGGCCTGTGAAATTTGAACTTCTTTTCCCCCTACCATCTTGGATCAACCAAATCATTCTGATGAATTATTGGTGCTACATGTTTTACATATTTATCCCTGGTTTTTAACTTTTAACTACCGACTGTCTGTCTTCTGTTGTAAGCCGCCCTGAGCCTTGCTTGCAAGGAAGCATGGCCTAAAAAAATCTAAATAAATAAATTAATTAAATATTACACAGTTGATCTTCAGAGAAAAGAGATCCGTTCCCCTGGAGAACATGGCTGCTTCGGAGGGTGGACTCTACGGCATTGGACCTTGCTGAGGTCTCTCTTCTTCCCAAACCCTGCCACCCCCGGGGCTCCAGCCTTTAAATGCCCAGGTATTTCCCCCCTCCCAGAGCTGTCAACCCTATTTCCACAGCAGGTGAGTGGCTCACAGCTGGAGCAGTCAGCAGCGGGCTCTCCTACCCCTTTACTAATGACTCCGCAATGGAGTGGTGGGGGAGGGGGACCCTCCCCCGCCTCTCAGCTCATGCTGGCTCACTGCCTATCAGGCAGCAATGAGTGGAGTGTTGGGACTGTTCCCCACCCACCAACCAGTGATTCAGAGGCCCCATCCTCAAGTTTTGTTCAGAGCCCCCAGATTCACTAAGACCACCCCTGCATACATGTTAGTTATTTGTCTTATTCTGTTGGGCTCCTAGCCCCCCTCCCCCGCACAGCAGGCTCAGGGCGGGTTACAACACTCTTAGGAACATACCAAAAAACCCCGGAACATACCCATAAAAACAATTATAAAACAATATTAATATATATATATAAAAACCCTTAAGAGGTGCCAACAAGACAATGTGGTGAACTGGATGAGCATCCCATTGCAGTATAGCTGCAGATCTAAACTGTGCAAGGAAAGTGGGTGGGTGAGTAGAGCCATGATGGGCCGGGGTCCAAGGGGCAACCTCTCAATCGAGGCTCTCTTGGATTCTCGCTGGTCATCTTCTGGGCATAGAGCAGGACTCACTGGGGACGTGGGGGGAGGTATTTGTGAACTGCCTGTATTTTGCAGGGGTTGGACTAGGTGACCCTGAAGGTCCCTTCCAACACTATGATTCTACGATCAAGCAGGAGATTAGGGACACTGGGGAGGGGGGGACGTTGCTAGGGAGTTCAATTCATTTCTTCCCTCTAGCTCCTAAGGCCCCTGGCCTGCAGCAACCTGAAACTTGATTCTTTCTTGCCTGTCAGAAGATCCACCATTCCCTGGCATGATGAGGTCTTAAAATCATGACCTTAAAATTTGCTCCCCCCTTTATTTTGTAACATCTGGCCTGGTGAAGAGTTCTGGTGAACTTGAAAGCTTGCATACAGTTTCTGTTGATCCTAATAAAAGGTATCACCTAATAAAAGGTATTGCCTTCTTCCCCTACACCTGCCATTTATAGTTTGGTCTTTTCTGGGGGGAACACCAAGATAAACAGGCTTCTCTGCAACAGAGGTGAATGCAACAAGGTATTACTTAAAAAAATTACCCCAAAGCACCCACTTCTCTTTTTTGTATATTGTTCACACGTACAACCTATTTCCTTCCTGACCTCCCAAATCCCTCTCCTCCTTCTCTGGTTGACACTTCCTACATGTTTTCCCTCCAGCTTAGCTATCTGAGAAGTCACAAGAAATGTTCAGACAGAGCTAAAGCAAATCCCCATTTGGCACTGAGGATCCAAGTCCTCTCACAGCGAACCTTTCATTGAGAAATCAGGAAACGGCGTCCACCCTTGCAAAACCTGCCATCTGTCCAATGTGTGGAATCAGTGAGAGTGAAAGAAAGTGCACTATGGAACGGCTGTCCTGTGAGCATGACAAGAAATCCTGAGAAGGTTCAAGGACATCTCAATATATGTTTCAGTTTCATACCAGCACAATCAGAATGTTGCCGAAACATCATTCGTCAGCCCAGTTTGGCCCCCGTGCCGGACACTGCCTGGATGGAGTATTTGTATAAAAGAGAATGCTCCAGAGAGATGTCACAAAAAATCTAGCCACTCTTGGCATAACGGAGAGCCCTGACAGATTACAGGATTAAAAAAAAAAACAGGACCTATCATTGATGGTCCCCAAACAAGAAGTCCTTATACTGCACAAGTCAACCCTGCCTCCCAGTTCTTGGTTTTTAGGAGAAGGCATTACAACAGCTCTGGAGCTAGCTGAACCAAGTGGCCCTTGCAGGGCCGCAGTTCAACAGGAGCTGCGTGGTTCAGAACTGGGCCCTGGTAATGGGCGTAGGCCTACCATGACTGTCAGGGCCCAGGCCACAGCTGAGAGATGCTGCCACACCACTTGGCTCAACTTGTGCCATCCTGTCAATGGCCCACTAGGAAGTTTCCCCTGTCCACCTGCCCTGGTATCGGCCCTGATGTAACTCAAACTTCCCTGGCTTTAAAATGAAATTGGATCTATAAAACAGGCCCATGTGGTCATGAGTCACATAACCCCACCTTCTCCCCCCAAAAAAAACTCCAAGCTATGAGGCTGGCGCCAGGGGCTCTGCACATGACAGCGGAGTTCTGCTCAAGGGCGCTGTGAAGATTCAGTTTGGCTATGATGGGATGCCACCAAGCTGCCCATCTAACTGGCGGCAGGGGGCCTCTCTGTGTGTATGTGTTTTTGTTATTTTTTCCCCTTCTCAACTCTTTTAAGGCCCAGGAAGGGGAATGAAATAATAAAGGGAGAAGGAAGGGGAGGGGGAACCGAGGCAAAATAAACCTTCATGTTTTGTCTCTGACAGGGTCACTTCTCTTTCCACCAAGGAACACCACAGATGCCTTTTGCCAGCGGGAGGCAAATTGCCTTGTGACATTATACTTTTTTTTATATATAGCCTTGACAGCTTAGAGAAAGTAACAGCACCAAGAAAGAAAGAAAAACACACACCACGAAAGGAGGGGTGGAAGCCAATGAAGACCCATCAGATACAACGGCAAGTCACTGTTGGATTTCAGAGCCAGCTTTCTCACCCACTTGCTGAAGGCAAGAGCCCCAAAAGAGGTCCAGAGAAACCGTCTGCAAGCCACCTTAAGAGGAAGCAGGCTGTTACAACACATTTTTAATCTCCATCTTCAGAAGATCACCTCTTTTAATTATTACACAACCCCCTCTCTGTGCCAAAGGCCCAGGGGGGAAACAGCGGGAGTGGAAAGGTGGGTACAGTGGATTTGCCACCAGACATTCATACGCCAGAGAGACTATTGAAATCTGGCTTTGAAGAGCATATCAGACACACACAAAAAAATTATTCCACTAAGAAGCTTTAAAAAGGGCTCCGCGGGGATGCGGAAATGTATTAGCCGGCTCTTCACTAAAAGGCCGCTGTACTTTTCACTGAAAAACACCAGCTGAGACAGGTCAAGCTGATACCTGTTCAACCACTGCACACTGGGAACGCACATCAGCATAATATCCTTAGGAGACAATGCTTGCAAGAGCAAGACCAGAGACTCCCACAATGTGGTTGCGCGTGCTGGATCGAGAGAATGCAACAGCATCACATGAATGCTGTGAAGATACGCAGGGGTCACGCAAGAGCACACCAATTAGTAAAAGACCACAAATGGCACTGATGGATCCAGAGATTTCACATGTCTGCTGTGCATTCAGAGCACACTCCCTCCATCCATGTCTCTCTCGTGCATTCGACTCCGGCGTGCGTGCGTACACATACATTCAGAAACTTTTGTTAGACAGTTCAGGGGAAAATGCTGCTTGCTCCCTAACTAAACTCACAGTTATCTGACTGACTGCTCCTGAAGTTATTTGCCCCCTTGCCATCCAGCTTTCAAATATCTAAATGCAACAATGGGGGACTAGAAACGAGGCACATTTTTAAAATTATTATTAAGTGAAACCTCAGGGGTTTAATACGATCCCACAGGTTGTGCATAGAATCTTGTAGGTGGTATATAGTCTACCCCTGGAATAAGACAGCCCAAAAACAACTGGATTCCAGTGATGTGATGTTCATTTCATAACGTAAGGCAAATAATAACACCAGCAGGTCTGACAAGCATTCCACGGACTGGAACGGGATACCCCTACATTTGCAAATGGATGGGCCAAAGTTAATGGATATTTGCATTCGAGTCAGCTTGGGTGACTAGCTCCACGTATCAGGAATGCAGGGGGAAATGCGCAAACTTTTCAGCACTGCTTGCCCTGCGGGGTCCTTCAAAGTGGACCGCGCAGGTGGGGGTTTGGTATTAGCTGCCCAAACTGGCCGCAGCAGTGATGTAATAAGATGGTTCTTGCATCACCGCTTAAGTTGGATTTGGTAGCGAAGGCAATCCACTCCTGCTCCAGTGAGCCAGTAACCCAGTTCCCCTGGGGCTGCATCTCTTGTGCCTTGGCAGCACCCAAGTGCAGATGACTGAAAGGAGGTCCTCCTGCAGGGAACAGCAGCAGTTTCTGGAGAAGGACCCTAACCCACCGTCTCACCAGACTCCAGCAAGTCCCCAGCCACCCACTTTTTAAAGTCTGTTTTTATTTTGTTTTTAAAATTAACAAAACACAATTCACCTTAAATGTACATAAGGAAAACAGATAGAAGACATCAGTTTATACTTAGAAACAGTTTTGAGGATTGCCTTGAAAGAAGATTGCTACCCACTTGATGCTTCAAAGGGGAGAAACAGATTCAACCAGCCTAGAGAAAGCAACCCCCCCTTGGATTTGGTGCTTTTACTTTTAGATACTCTGCCAGGCTTGGCAAGAAGCGCCAGGTGGTAGGGCTCTAATTGTGGGGGGGGACCCAAAGTTCTCCAAGTCCCCCAAAATATATTCATTGAGTTGAGGGGAGCGGGCACAGGAGATAGATAGGTATTGGCATTTTCAAAAAGCAGTGGCTCCTTCTTGCGCTCTCTGTCTACATAGATGACGGCCTTTCTGAGCCACGATCGACATGTATCATTTTTGGCAGAAAGCCAAAGGAAAGTGATTCTTAGCTTCAAGGAGGGAAGAGAGGCATGGGGAAGGGAGCTGGTGGAGCATGCTCCAGACACTGGAATTAGAGCATCAACAGTCAACAAGACAGACAGCCCCAGGCTTCCCAAAGGGGGAGAGATGCGCAGAGCGGACAGAGCACTTAAGCCACATTTCCCGATCAAGACAACGCTTTTTTTTAAAAAAAAAGTTTTCATGGAGGGAACAGATGGACCTGTTGTTCGTGCCTTCTAAAAGTAACACCGATCCCCACGAAGAGCCACGCTGGGCTTCGTGGGGTCTCCGTCAAAACACAGATGGCAGGGGAGGGGAGGGGAGGGGGTGGCTGCCAGGGCGCTCGGAAAGCGGAGTTCTGCCCGCTCCCCCGATTCCACAGGTGACGGCCCACGCCACTGCAAGCAAACGGGATCGCTCCGGAATCTCTTCGGTTCGCTTCCCCGGGATCCTAAATAGGCATGGCTAGCCATTCATTTCAGCTACACACACACTTCAGGGTCTCTTTTTCAGACTGAGGCTCTATCGCGCCGAACCCCCGAGGGATATCAGGTCCAAACCGAACCAGCCTCCTTTCTCAGCTACTGCAGCGGGCGCATCACATTCCAGGCAACCCTCCGGCCCGATCGTGCGTCTGTCCGCGCTCTCTGTGCAGCCGAGGGTGCGGGCACAGTAACCCCCGCGAGACGCCCACCCGGACCAAAAAAAAAAAGCCCCTCCGATATCGAAGGCACAGGGCACCTCCCGAGCCGCACGTCCGGACGCACTCCAACGAACGCACCTCCTGGCTGCACGTCTGGACACACTCTGCCTGCGAGGACTGGCTGGCATCGATCTCGAGGGACGCGGGCACCGGCTCGGGCGGCCTGACCGCCTCTCTCGCCCCCCCTCCCCGCCCCCAACACGGGCTTCTTTTGCAAACCTTCAACGCTCGCCTTGGCGACAGATACGACAGCTGGCGTTTCTCGTACCGCTGGATGACACTCCAAGGTGGCGAGCTCCGACCAGCGCGGCGCGTAACTCTTGCGCCCGGGAGAGACCGCGGCGGAACGGCACGGCAAGCCCGAGCGGCGGCCCCGGAGCCCTCCAGTTCGGCTCCACTTGCCGGGGAGAAGAAGGGCAACAGCTCGCCCGCCCGCCCGCGCCCACACACACACACACCACGGAGCGCGAGAGACGCGAGCCCGGCTCTCCCACCAGAAGTCCTGGGAGTTGCGCGCTCCCCGGAACCCCCGGCCTCTCCCCTCCGACCCACCCGGGGGAAGGGGGCGAAAAAGTACCCAGCTCTATTTGCAAAGTCCTGGCAGGACCCTACCTTGGCTGAGCAGGAAGAAGCCGAGGAGAAGCAGATCTGCCTGGAACGCTTTCATTCCTTAGAGTTCGGCGGAGGGAAGAGGGAACTTGGCCGCCGGAGAAGCAGCGCCGCCGACCGCTTGCTCGCCCGCCTGCCCGGAGCCTCCGCCTCGGTCTCCTCCTGGCGCTGCTCCTGCCTCTGCCGCGCTCGCGAGCCAAACGGGGCTTGGCTGGCGCTGCTATTGCTGCTTGGCGAGGGCGACAGAGTTGGGCTCCCCCCAGCCGCCTCTCTCCTCCGCTCGCCGGCTTCCCTCGCTCATCTGCGCGCTCCTCGCCGCTCCATTCCCCAGCTCTGAGCATCCCCAGCCGCCTCCCGAGGAGCTCCTCCCACCGCCGCTGCCTTGACTGACACACACCAGCCACCGGGAGCGGCTTTAAAGAGGAACCACTTGCGGGGAACGTGAGACAACAACCGGGGGGGGGGGGGGGGGGGCTTTCTTTCTTTCCTTCCCTCCTCCTCGCTGCAAAATGTTATATTACCGAGTTTAGGCTGGGCTAGTTAGTCCATGAGCCCAGTGTTCCCTCTCAGCTCAGTTAGTGTGAGCTAGCCCACAGGTTTTTAGCCTCCGGCGCACACATTTTTGTCTTGGCTCAGGAAGGAGGGCTCCAGAGCAAACTAATTGATGCGGGAGCCAAATCGCTGGCGCACAACTTTAATGCCAGTAGAATTTTTGCTCCCAAGACTCCACAGCTTAGAGGGAGCAGTGTACATGACCCCCTCTCCCCCTATGAAAAGCAAGATTTCCATAGGGTTTTTTGTGCAAACTCCAGAGTCACTGCCCTTGAAGGCTGTTTTCGGAGGAGACAGGCAGAGGCTTTCACAAGCTTACACCCCCAAGCATATATTTATATTTATTCACACACACACACCCCAAAGTAAACCCCATTATGTTCAGTGGGGCTTTTGAGAAAGCGTGCACACCTTTGCAACTTAAAAAGAAAGCTTTCTTCCCCCTGGACTGCAGTGAATGGATTGGCTCCCTTTTCTCACATTTTAAAAGATCGTTTGCAGCCTGTTCCCAATCATATTGACTGGGGAGTTAATCCCAGAGATTGTCATCAACCAACTGCCACTAAGAGACTCCTTGGCCTCATTCAGTGGGACCAGCTCCCAAGTGAGTGCATACACCTGCAGCTCTGAGCATAAGAAAACACAGAGGCTGCAACCTTTAGGTGGACTAATTAGATGAGGGGCCCCCTGTGGCTCAGCAGCAGAGCATCTGCTTTGCATGTGGAAAGGCCCAGGTTCGGTTCTTGGCCCTTCCAGTGAAAAAGGCTCCCTTAATAGGTGGCCTGAGACCCTGCAGAGCTGCTCCCAGCCAGACCAGGGGATTACCAAAGGGCTGGACTAGGCACAGATCATTGGGAAGCTGAATACTGGGTCAGGTTCAAGGTGTCAGTTTTAACCTTTAAAGCCCCTGGCGGCCTGGGACCAACATACCTTCAGGACCGTCTCTCCCGAAATGTCCCCCCAAAGAGCTTTATGCTCTACAGATCAACATCTACTGGTGATTCCAGGCCTGAAGGAAGTCCACCTAGCCTTGACCAAGACCAGAGCTTTCTCAGCTCTGCCCCCAGCCTGGTGGAGATCTGGGCTCTGCGGGATTTAATGCAGTTCTGCAGGAACTGTAAAATGGAGATATTCCACCAAGCCTATGGTTGAGGCTGTGGGAACCCAAACTGCGTTGGCCTCCCCCTGCTCTGCTCCATCTGCATTGTTTTCATCTGGCACTGATCATCTCATCTTCCCGCCCCCTCTCAGCTTTAGTTACATCTTCCTATACTCACATAGAGAGCCTGGGAGTAGATGAGCTATTGGTTCCATTGACAATGGACTATTCGTGTAGGATAACTTGAGATATTGAATTTTAAATGGTTTATTATGGTTTTGATGCTTGTCTGGTAAGGTGGGATACAAATACAAAAAATAAATAATAAATAAAATAAATTGATTGGTATTATGTTGTGTATGTATTGTTGTAACACGCCCTGAGCCGGCTTGTGGGGGAGGGAAGGCTAGAAGCCAAATAAAAAATATGTTCAGGTTAACTTCTGTAGAACACAATACATAGGGGTGCCAGTTCTGGGCTAGAAAATATCAGGAGCTTTTTTGGGGAAGGCTTGCCAATTTGCCTAGAGAAAAATGTCCTGTCCCTTTAACAGGGGCTTAAGATGTGGAAATGGGCAGACCATGCTTTTTTCATGGCATGGAGGTAAATAGCAGCACATGGAAACAACATCCAATTAAATCTCTCCTAAAGCTCCCCCCCCCCCCCCAAACCAGGCCAGTTGGCAACCCACCCAAAAAGAAAAGGCTATTGTCTCTTTAATATCTGGTTTAGACAGGGGTCATTTCATAGAAAAAGAGGTGCAGGAGCTCATTAGCATACCGTATTTGCATATGCTAAACCACCTGACATCACTGGAAGTATGTCAAAAGGCCAGAGGGAGAAAGAGAGAGAGAGGTGGCAAATTGGGGACAGCTACTAATCCAAGCCTCAGAAATACCACTATTCTGGGAGGATAGCTTCAGTGGTGGCTGAAGCCTTCAGAAGGCTGGTTGGAAGAACAAGGACCTTTCCAGGGGACGGGGTCATTTTGCTGCAGCCATGACACAAGCAGGCATTCCCCCGCCGGGGGAGGGGGGGCTGGCACCAACTCCCGGAACTGAGCTCCCCGGAGCTCCTGCTCGAAATGACCCCAGATCACACGCAAATTTATGCACACGTAATCGGCTGATTGGCTAAAGCTTGCACATTTAAGCAACTATAACTTTTATTTTAACCATACATTTTGACACAGCTCTCCTAGCAAAAGGCACAAAGAAGTCAGGAGGGGGAAGAATATCAAGGAACTATAAAACAGTGTAATCCAAGATGGTACCTCCAAGGTACAGCCCAGTGGCTTCTGGGACATGACCTCCCTATATATGAAAGAAATAACATTTCATGGGTCTACTCGGCAAGACAATTTTCCTCAGCTGGGCACCGCAAGGCATTATGTATTATGTGGAAGCACACAAGTGGGTGTGCTTCCACATAATACAAAACCAGCCTGACTTGCAGAAATCAGCAACAAAGCTTTTACAAAACTGGGGTGCCACCTGCCTGGAGAAAACGGTCCCTGTCCCTTTAACAGATGCTTAATGGGATGCTATTTACCGGGAGATGTTATTTACCTCTGTGCCATAAAAAGGCTGTCTGCAGCTGTAGGTTTCCACAGATTAAACCCCTAGTAAAGGGACAGAACATTTCCCCAGGACTGTTGGCAACCCTGTCCATTATCATGGACACAACTCTCAAAGTTTGAGTCCAGTGGCACCTTTAAGACCAACAAAGCTGAATTCTGGGTATAAGCTTTTGTGCGCATGCCCAGTTCTTCAGATACAAAGTGTGCATGCACACAAAAGCTTATACCCAGAATTCAACTTTGTTGATCTTAAAAGTGCCACTGGACTCAAACTCTGTTCTCTTGCTTCACACCAACACAGCTACCCACCTGTCTATAACAACTGTCAGAGTTTCTAATGGGAGAGGGCAAAAAAAATATGTTGGGAGCACTCCCAAACCCATTTTAAAGTAGCTTCATCTCCTTTTGCACCCTTGGGAACCCTAAAAACCAGGGTTTCCAACCAGGTAAATAAACCCATACAAGCATAGGCTCAGTGCATGTATTGTAACACATGTGCATAGGTCAAGATTTCTGCCACGATGCCCCTCCCCATGCACAGCTATCCCCCCCCCCCCCCATGCACAGCTATCCCCCCCCCCCCCCCCCCCCCCCCCCCCCCCCCCGGTAGAATATCTGAAAAGGATATCACCTCCTCATAGCAACCTCTCAAACTGCCAAAGGCACAAGGACAGGGGCTGATGAAGGAAGTTAGCAAATTATCAATAGAACTGGGTTTGCATAACAGAAAGGGGAGAACTTCATTGCAGCTGAAGAGAGTAAATCATTCTCCACCCAGAGGAAATTGGAGGGGGAACTCCCTATTACTAATAAGTGAGGCTTTCTTTTGTCAGCTGTATATCCCACCATGCTGATAAATAAAAAGAGGAGTGCAAAATGGAACCGCAATTGAGAAAGATCACAGTTGCAGCCTCTTAATACCTTGAGTTCCTGGAAAGGGTTGCAGGTGAGCAACCGGCTTGATTACTCCAGAGACCAACACCTGAGCTCATGAAGATTACCTTCGTGGAAAGCAATCCTAAATACTGCCAAGAGAAACCTGCAGAGCTGCCAAGTTTTGTTTTGTTTTTTCAAAAGAGTGTGTGTGTGCCTTTAACAACAGTATAACAATCCAATCAGGTGAAACTTTCCCATCTTACCTCCAGGCCAAGAAATAGCCCTTCTGTTGAACTTCTGTGCTACTAAGTACATAGGAGTGATGGTAACTCCGGAACAGAGGTCCCCAACCTTTTTGAGCCTGTGGGCACCACAAAATGGCTGCTGCAACAAGTGGAGCCAGTCACAAAATGGCTGCTGCAGGAGACAGAACCAGCCACCAACTGTCAGGGATCGAGGTTATGTACAACTCCAATAGTAATTCTTCAGCAATTTCAGGTAGACACTCTGTTTAATGCTCTAGTTTAATCTACACAGGCAATAGGAAGACCAATTCTGCACTGATGTGTGTGGTACTCATTTGTCCCTATTGCTTCAGGGTCCGCCCCCCTGAGAAGAGGAGAGTGCTGCTTTGGGTCCCTGTTAGGCAGAAAGGCAGGGCACAAACAAATAAAATAAAATAAATAAACACATTCAGGTTTAGTAATGGGATGGCTGAGGACTCGTAAACTGAAGCGCAGTCCAGATGAGACTGAGGTGTTATTGGTCAATGGCAAAGCTTCTGGAAGGCTAAGCAGTACACCAATCCCAGAGGGGCTTATGCTCCCCCTGCAGGAAGAGGTCTGAGGGTGCTGCTGGAGAAGGGGAAGTGTCCTGTCCCTTTAGCAGAGGCATTGGGGCTTGTTGCTTACCAGGTGATACTATTTACTTCCATGCAATGAAAAGCTTCAGCTGCCTGTCTCCACACATTAAGCCGCTGTTAAAGGCACAGGAGGTTCTTCTTATTTATTTATTTATTTATTTATTTATTTCATTTTTATCCCGCCTTGCCGGTGAACTGGCTCAAGGCGGCTAACAACCTTAAAAATACCACCAGAGTGGTTTACAAATTGAATAGATTAAAACTAACATAAAACCGAACATTAAACAGATACAAACAATATAAGACAAAAGCATAACTGGCAGCATCGGAGTTCTCCTGGTGAACAGATAGTAATACAAGATTTGACTGAGGGGCCTGGGCGATGTTATCCTATATATTCTCCCCGGTGGCGGCTCCTAATTGAAAGCCTGGCAGAAGAGCTCCGTCTTGCAGGCCCTGTGGAACTGTAATAAGTCCCGCAGGGCCCTGATGTCATCCGGGAGCTCGTTCCACCAGTATGGGGCCGCCACCGAGAAAGCCCTGGCCCTGGTGCAGGCCAGCCGAGCATCTTTCAGTCCGGGGAGAGTCAGGCGGTGTTGTGTGCCTGACCTCAGTGCCCTCTGGGGCATATATGGGGAAAGGCGGTCCCTCAAGTAGGCAGGCCCCTGACCATATAGGGCTTTAAAGGTCAACACCAGCACCTTGAACCGGATCCAGTATGCTATAGGCAGCCAGTGCAGTGACCGCAGCACAGGCTGGATGTGGTCCCGTACAGAGAGACCCATCAGCAGCCTGGCTGCAGCTTCCGGATCCTGTTCTTCTTCTTCAAGCCTGTTGACAACCCTCCAGGCTGTGGCCAGAGACTAAAGTCTCCTCTGTGGCCCATGGCCCCTTACATTGGCTTCACTGATCTGCTGATCTGTAGCCCTTCCTGAAAAAGCGTGATCTGGTCACAGACTCAGGATAGATTATTGCAATTTTCCTGATTTGGAATTGCCTTTGGAAAATGCTAGTTGTTATCTGCGAAGAAGAAGAAGAGGAGGAGATTGGATTTATACCCTGCCCTTCACTTGGGAGTCTCAGAGTGGCTTACAATCTCCTTCCCGTACCCACAACAGACACCCTGTGAGGTAGATGGGGCTGAGAAAGCTCTTCTGAGGACTGCTTGTGAGAGAACAGCTCTGAGAGAACTTGTGACTGACCCAAGGTCACCCAGCTGGCTGCATGTGGAGGAGTGGGGAATCAAACCCGGCTCTCCAGATTAGATTCCACTGCTCTTAACCATGACACCAGGGTACTTGAAGCATTGCCTTCTCTCATACTAGGGTTGCCAACCTCCAAGTGGTGGCTGGAGATTTCCCAAAATTACAATTGATTTCCAGGCCTCCAAAATCAGTTCCCATGGAGAAAATAGCTACTTTGGAAGGAGGACTCTGACATTATACCCTGCTGAGCTACTTCTCTCCCCAAACCCAGCTCTCCCTAGCCTTCACACCCAAAATCTCCGGGTATTTCCCAATCCAGAGTGGGCAACCCTATCCCCTACTGTTTAGGCCATCAGTTACAGTTCTCTTACTGAGTCTTGATCTCTGTATCCATAACCACTAGGGGCAAACAGGGGCAGGATTTTTTTAGAGGGGGTTTATCGCCCTCGGAATGCTTTCTATAGAGTTTCCAGCTGTGTGCTGGCAAATGTTGTGAGATTTCCGGGTGGGGGGAGCCTGGGGAGAGCACAATTTCAGGAGGACGTAACATGTCATTACTTCCGGGAGATACTCTAGGCCTTTCCCCTAATCTTTATGATTCAGAGCACAGAGACTGGGGACATTCCTAGAGCGTCACCATCCATGCCATCTTCCTCCTGTTTTTTTCCTGCTTCACAAATTATCAAGAACTGGGGAATCTCTGCTGCCAGGGAGCAAATGGCAAGCCTCACACCCTCCATTGAAACTCACCTGTTAGGTACCATGCCACCCTGACCTGGATAGCCCCGCTTAGCCTGATCTTGTCAGAGCTTGGAAGCTAAGCAGGGTTGGCCATCATTAGTATTTGGAGGGAAGACCACCAAGGAAGTCCAGGGTCGTTACACAGAGGCAGGCAGTGGCAAACCACCTCTGTTCCCTCTCCTGCCCTGAAAGCCCTGCAGGGTCTCTATAAGTCGGCTGTGACTTGATGACGAAAAGAAAAAAGGGTACCAGGCTGTTTATTCAGGAATTTTACTGCCTGTTCCATCTTTTAAAGGTTTTCTTTAATGGCTTCATGTTCGCCTCGGGCCATTTTTGGACACTAGTTTATGCTGCTTAATATTGTTTTTAATCCTGCCTTTACGACCTTACTGGGCTCTGTGCTTTTTTTCTTGCCGGTTTTAACGACGAGCACTTCCCCTGACCTGGAAAGCCCAGGCAAAGTTGATCTTGTCAGATCTCGGAAGCTAAACAGGGCCGACCCTGGTGAGTACTTGGAAGGGAGACCTCTAGAGAATACCAGGGCTGGGACACAGAGGCAGGCAATAGCAAGCCACCTCTCTGAAAACATCCAAGCCCCAGTAGGGGTCACCAGAAGTCAACCATGACTTCCAGGCATGCATGTGCAGACACACACACACACAAATACTCTCACACACAACACACACACACACATTGAGCATTTTAACATTTGTATTTATGAATTTATTGGGCTTCTCCCCCCCCCACCCACCTTGTGAGCAGCCTCAAGCACGTCTCTGAAGAGGCAGCATATACATTATCTGTATGCATAAATAACCTGGCAAGTCTGCAAAATGTGCCATGCGCCAAGCGGAATCCACTACATATGGCAGCATGATACATCTTGTCCATTGTGCTGCCTGCTTGGAATAGTGGGGGTCGGGGGGACCCAAGATTTTTAAGCATAGAGCCGTTTGCCATGTTACAAATTGCCTAGGCCTGTCTTGGAAGCACAGGAGCCTTCTGTAGATCTGTGCGGCCCACCTCTGATTGATGCCAATGACCTGAGTGGAGCATCTCCTGATGAGGAGGAAGCGGCTGAAAAACAAAACTGGTTGCAAGCAGCTTGGGGTTAAATGCAATTTAACGGTTGCAAGACCTGAACATCCTGAAGGTGGTACCTGGGCATGTTCTTGTCTGTATGCTAACACTGACGCCTAAAATGATTTAGAAAAAGAACTTTAATAATCAGAGAAAATGATCGTTTTAATATGGAAAACAAAAACTACTTGAAAGCTATGAGGATTCCCCCCCCCCCCCCAGCAAGCAATATCCCCCTTTTATTTATTTACTTCATTTATACCCCACCTTCAGTGGGAACCCAAAGCAGCTTACTTTAGGGTTGCCAGGTCTGGGCTGGGAAATTCCTAGAGATTTGGGGAAGACAGGCTTTGGAGAGGGGGAGTTGCTCAGCAGGGTATGATGTCATAGAGTCCACCTTCCAAAGCAGCCATCTTTTCTGGGGCAACTCTTCTCTGTGGCTTAGAAATCAGTGGTAATTCTGGGGAATCTCCAGCCACCACCTGGAGGTTGGCAACCTTATTTTCTCCTCCCTTTTATCCTCACAACAGCCTTGTGAGGTAGGTTAGGTTGAGAGTGTGTGACTGGCCAAAGGTCACCCACCTAGCAAGCTTCTGTCACAGAGTGGAGATTCAAACCTAGGTCTCTTCGGTAATTAATAATTATTATATGGCCTTGTGTGTAGTATAGCCAGGAGATCTGAAGATTGTCTGGCAGACTTAAGTCCTAGCTCTTTAGCATCATGCACCACTAGGTGGCGAGCTGGACTAATCTTTTTGGGCCGAGAGAGCTCTGAAAGAGCTGTGACTGACCCGAGGTCACCCAGCTAGCTTCATGTGGAGGCATGCGGAATCGAACCCAGTTCTCCAGATTAGAGTCCACCGCTCTTAACCCCAACACTATGCGGGCTCTCATCTCCCAGTTCCTGCTCTGACGCTCTAACCACTATGCCCACTGGCTCATTCAGCTTCAGCCGTACCTCTGCTGTATATCAAAGAACGGCAGCACAGGTGGCTCTCGAGGGTGAACTCGAGAGGTGTTCCCACAGAAACCTTATTCTCTGCCTGGTTCTCTGTGGGAAGGCTCAAAGATCCACCCAGAGAGCCCCCCCCCCAATTCCTTTTCTCTTTTACTCAGACTTGGCTTGTTGTTAGGGAGACTTCCTTTCTCTGTCAGGACTCCTGTGCCTGGCAGGAATATAATAGGAACAATTCTTCTCCTTGCTGCATCTCCCTACGAGTGTGGGGAGGGGAGGGGGGACGATGACTGCTAATGTTCTCTGTGTAATGCAATTTCCAGTGGCACAGGCGCTCTGTTGCCGGGCAGGGGGTGGGAGTGGGAAACACAGCCATCTTTATAAAACTGCTCTTGCGTGTCACCAGCCGGCAGGTAGAAGCGCAGGCCCTGCAGGACTTAAGCGCACGGAGGGAAGAGGTTTTAAGACACATCAGCTTGTCTTACAGCACAGTCCGAAACAGAGTCAAATTCCTCTGAGCTCACAGATTTAGAAGGGCATGACTCTGTTTCGAATTGCACTGCAACCGGCTTCTTCTTCCTCCTGTCTTCCCTTCTGAGAGGGTGGGAAACGGAATGTTTCGGTGGAGTTTCAGGCCTTACTGTAATGGGCAGCAGCTGCCAGAAGAGGGAACTGGATGTGAAGCCATTTATTCAAACCAGCTCCCCGTGTAATTTTAAATATACCGAGTTCTTCATTTTCAGTCTGCTGTGCTTCCCTCCTCCAGCCTAGGATTTTTTTTCCCAAGCTAGATCTGCTTTGTACCCTTTAATAGCGACCTAACACAGAGAAATTTAACAAGGAAACTTTTTCCTGACCTGGAGGTTAGGGTTGGGAGAAAGGAATCAGGTTTGATTGTGCGCTTGGCTGCTATTGAAGACACGGGAAGAAGTCTATTTTTTTTTTTTTTAAATAACCTGTCTGCCCTCCCCTGGCCATGTTGCCTGCTAGCCCTCAACTTTCATTTCACCTCCTTCACTGAAATGTCACGACTGGGAATCCAGTTCAGGGTTTGGCTAAGCTCCCCGTGCTGACTAGGGTCAAGAAAATTGGGAAATACAGGATTTCCCACCACCTTGCTCTTTCCTTTTTGACCCCCCAAGGAATTTTAGGCCTAGACTCTGAGGGAATTGCTTTACCTAAATAGTATTCAGAAGAGCATATTGTAACAGCTGTAATGTTTTACCTCACAGTGATGGGAAACAGAACAAAGTTTGAGTCCAGTGGCACCTTAAAGACCAACTGAGTTTAATTCTGGGTATAAGCTTTTGTGTTCTGGACACTTCTTCAGATACATTTGGTGCATGCACACAAAAGCTTATAGCCAGAATTAAACTTTGTTGGTCTTAAAGGTGCCACTGGACTCAAATTTTGTTCTATTGCTTCAGACCAACATTCAGATTATTGCTACCCACCTGAAATGGGAAATGCTGGCAGACTTGCCCTTTGCTTTAAACTATAGAAGACTTACAGAGAGTAAGCCTAAAACCATTGCCCACAGTTAGGGATGCCAAGTTCCTAGGGTGAGGAATCTCCCACCCCCATCTTCTGCTGCCTGCCACTGCTCCTGGGAAAAATCCAAAGTGACTCCACTCATCTTTAGGGATTGCTGGAAACTCTATGGTAAAACCTAGAGATGTGCAATGGCACTCACAGGTTTCCCCCCGGAAGTGACATAAAACTGTCATGCTGACATTGCCTTCCCACACCTGTCAGTTTTCAGCTGCTGTGTGGCAGCCCAACCCACAATGCTCCATTTTCTCTTGCCTGCCCCTTCTTTCCTGTCTATTAAGGCCAGTATTATCTATTCTGCCTGGCCGTGGTTCTTATTTACGAAGTGATGTTATTTACCTCCATATCATAAGAAGTTTTAGCGGTTCATTTCCATAAATTAAGCTGCTATGAAAGAGAAAGGACATTTTTTTTTCAGGCAAACCTATGACCCCTGACCAGTGATATACCAGACTGGTCCCCTTCTGTGTCCTTAACAGCTGCCTGATGGACAGAAATCAGGAGTTGTTCTCTGCTGTTGAAGGCCTGGGAGGGCTGATGGGAAAAGGTGGTATCTCTTTGGTCATATGTCCATCTCCCACAGATTCATTAGTCCTCTGCTTTGAACTGGGTAGAAGCTTTGTCTATTTTCATATCGCTCTGATGAGGGCCCAGCTAGACCTTCCATTGTTCCTCAGGTCTACGTGTACTTTTTTGTTTTTTGTTTTTTGAGAGCCAGTCTGGTGTAGTGGTTAAGTGCGCGGACTCTAATCTGGGAGAACCGGGTTTGATTCCCCACTCCTCCACTTGCCCCTGGCTGGATGACCTTGGGCAAGCCATAGCTCTGTACCAGCTGTTCCCTCAAGGACAGCTTGGGAAAAAGCTCTCTCAGCCCCACCTACCTCACAGGGTGCCTGTTGTGGGGAGGGGAGGGGAAAGGAGTTTGTAAGCCGCTCTGAGACTCTTAAGTGAGTGAAGGGCGGGATATAAATCCAATCTCTTCTTCTTCTTGTTCCCTACAGGGAACTTAGTTTACAGCCGGGTTGCCAATCCCCAGTAGGGGGCAGGGGATCCCCTGGTTTGGAGGCCCTCCCCCCGCTTCAGGGTTATCAGAAAGTGTGTGTGTGGGTGTTTGCTGGGCATTATGGGGACTGGTCCCCATAGGATATAACAGAGAATCGATCCATGGGTTTCTGGGGCTCTGAGGAACTGTTTTTTGAGGTAGAGGCACCAAATTTTTACCGTAGCATCTGATGCCTCTCCTCAAAAAACCTCCCCAAGTTTCAAAAATATTGGACTAGGGAGTCCAATTCTATGAGCCCCAAAAGAAGGTGCCCCCATCCTTCATTATTTCCAATGAAGGAAAAACATCTAAAAGAAACATGGTCCCTTTAAATGGGACAGCCAGAACTCCCTTTGCAGTTCAATCATGCTTGTTCCCTCCCCTCTCCCGGAGTCTCCTGGAAATTCCTCCCCCACCCAGCTTGTCAGCCTCATCTGGCAACCCTAATTCACAAGCCCATAAGGCCCAACTTAGGCTGGGACCATGAACAGAAGTGGTTTCAGCCTTCTCCTCATTGTGGGCTCCATGTGTTCTGAGTGGGTCTCACCAATATTTACCCAATGGGACAATTTGGGGTTTTTTGCCATCAGGTCACAGCTGACATGGTAACCCTGGGTTTTTTTCAAGGCTAGAGATCTCCAGAGGAGGTTTGCCATTGCCTGCCTCTGGTTCACAACCCTGATATTCCTTGATAGCCTCCCATCTGGCTTCCAAGATCTGATGAGATTGGGCTATCCTGGGCTATCCAGGTCAATGGGACAAATAGGCCCCCATGTTATCTTCACAACAACCATGGGAGGTAGGCAAAGCTGAGAGAAAGTACCTTGTTCAAGCTCACTCAGTGAACTTCATGACTAAGTGGAGATTTAAACCTGATCCTCTCCAGTCTTATGTCACCATTCTAACCACTGCAGCACACTGCCTCTCCCTTCCCTCGGGTTCCTGTTTCTCAGGGCATTGTTTGTACATACAGCTCCTCTCTTCCTCCACTGTGCCTCTGGCATATTGCTCTTGGCTTTCCTATATCCTGAAATCTCCTCTTGCTCAGATTTTCCCATGCAACCTCCCTGTTTTCCCCAAATCATCCCAACCATCCATTAGCCAGTACAGGGATTTTTTTCCTCAGCTACCAAAGCTTTCTTTTCAGCCCTCAGCTCTTGCAACATCGCAGCCGTTCTCAAAATGACAATTACACTCGGAAGACTGAACGTTCACCAATAAGAGCCAACTGCTCTTGGCCAATAAGAGCCAACTGCTCCGCTGCCTCCTCGGCCTTGTTGACTGCCACAGCCAACAGCAACTGTTTCCTTAGCACATTGCAGTGTAAACTGGGTAGGGGAATTTCTGAGCCTCCTCACTATGAGAAAGGGTTCATGGCAAGGGAAGGTTTGCCTACCATCTGCCTTTGACAGCTCCGTGACAGGAAGAGCAGCTTCCTTCCCCCTAGGGTTGCCACCTTCCAGGTGGAGCTTGTAGATCTCCCACTGTTATGATTGGTATACAGATGACAGTGATCAGTTCCCCTGGAGAAAATGGCAGCTTTGGAGGGTGGGTTCTATGGCATTGTACCCTGCTGAGGTGCCTTTCTCCCCCAAACCCTGCCCTCCTCAAAATCTCAAAGGTACTATTTCCCAACCTGGAGTTGGCACCCCTGTGCCCCATCATGCTACAAATGCTTACTGAGAAATCTGTAACCTTGAAACCTTTCTGCCTTGCCTGTTGTTCTGAGGCATGGAGACACTGACTGAGAGCCTGGTGGTTGATTTCTAAAGGGTGAGGTGCTTGGGTTGATCTCTGGAAGCTACAGCTTCTGACCTGGAAACCCTCACATTAGATCCTGTCTGAGCACAGCTAGTCTATCTAGGTGCTAGGAGGCAATGCTGTGGGTGCATAGAGGCCCCATGTGCTGACATCAGTCAATGACAAAGGTCCATCACAATGTACTAGAGGCCTCTGGACATGGGTGGCAAGTAGTGATGGGCACAAACCTAAAAAAAAAAAGTTCACTTCGGGGAGGTCCCCGAATTGAACCCCGAACCAAACTGAGGCAAAAGGCTCCCACCTGAACTGAGCCAGTCTGGTGAGTTTAGTTTCCCCTTTCTCCTGGCCAGGGCTCACCGCAGCTGGGAGAAAGGGGGAGGATCACCTGGGAAGGATTAAATGGCTGGAAGCCATTTAACCCATCTGTTTCACTTCCCCCAACCTGAGAGTGGGGGGAAGCAAAACCAATGGGTTTAATGGCTTGCAGCCATTTAAACCTAACAGCTGATGGCAGCCTTTTTGACATAACAGCAGACTGGATCCACCTGTCACCTGTTAGTTTGAAATGGCTGGCAGCTTTGTACCTGCTCCATTTTGCTTCCCCCTCCTTCAAAGCAGGGGGACACACAGTAAAACCGAGCAGTGACATGCCTCGTAGCCAAAGAAGAAGAGGGAGGAGGAGGAGATTGGATTTATATCCCACCCTTCACTCACTTGGAGTCTCAGAGCAGCTAACAAACTCCTTTCTCTTCCCCTCCCCACAACAGACACCCTGTGAGATAGGTGGGGCTAAGAGAGCTCTGAGACAACTGTCCTTGAGAGAACAGTTTTTACAGAGCTATGGCTTGCCCAAGGTCATTCAGCAGCTGCAAGTGGAGGAGTGGGGAATTAAACCCCATTTAAACCTAACAGCTCAGCTGCGGACCCCACACTGCCCAGCTGTTAGGTTTAAATGTCCCCAAACAGCCCAACTGAACTGGACAAAGTCCAGTAAATGTTCGGGGGCCCTGAACTGTCCTAAGTTCGTGCCGAATTTTGGCTTGTGAGCCGGTTTGTGCCCATCCTCGGGGCAAGGCCAAGTGTGGCCCAAAGAGGGCTCAGAACCCACTGGATCTGCCTACGGAGTCCTGCTAATTCTGATTCCAACCAAATATATATTCCTAAATCCAATATAAAGATTTACTTTAAGCAGGAATTTGGCTGCATCTCTATCGACAGATGCACAAATTGCAGTCCCTGGATTACAAACATGACTGCTGCCACTCTCTTGAAGCTTTGATATGAACTTGCCTGACCACTGAAGGCATCTTTGGAGGCCTTGCTTTGGGTGCCCCTGCCTCCTGGCAGGTAGCGACCCTGGAGAGGGCCAGCTTGGTTGTGCCACCAGAGAGATTTGCCTGGCTGCTTCTCTTGCCATCTTCCACCAGAAAGTAAAGATTTTTTCCCCACATGGCCTTCTCTCAATAATCCCTCCTTCCTCCCCACTGTTTAACTGGTTATTTTTTGTATTTATTTTACGCTCCAGTTTTAAATTGTTTTGATGATGTATTTTCGTGTTGGCTTTAATGACTTTTAAAATGAGATTTCAACTTGTAGGTTTTAAGTTGTTAACCACCTTGGCCCTATAAGGGTAGAAAGGAAAGGCAGAAATCTTGCTAAATAAAAATTTTAAGACAATTAACACAGATGGGGCTGTTTCACGCTAGTTCACATCTGCAGCATATGAGAGGTTAAAGCTGCTCCTGGACTGGTTCATTGCACGATGAATCGGGTGGCTGTGTGCTTTCCCATGAGAATACATGTGAATCTGCCTAATATTGAGTCCAACTATTGGTCTATCAAGGTCAGGGTGGTGCCTCTTCCGACTAACAGTGGCTCTCCTGGATCTCAGGTAGATCACATCACCTGCTAATTGATTCTTTTAACTGAAAGTGCCAGGGATTGAAGCTTAGAAGAAGAAGGGCTGGTTTTATACTCTGCTCTTCATTACCCAGAGGTGTCTCAGAGTGGCTTACAATCACTTTCTTTTCCCCTCCCAACAACAGACACCTTGTGAGGCAGGTGGAGCTGAGAGACTTTGGAGAGAACTGTGACTGACCCAAGGTCACCCAGCGGTCTGCATGTGGAGGAGTGGGGAATCCAGCCCAGTTCTCCAGATTAGAGTCTGCCGCTCTTAACCACTACACCAAGCTGGCTCTCTTTTGTATGCAAAAGACCTTTTATATACAAAGCAGATGCTCTACCACTGAACTATGGCAAAAAAACCTGTCCTATGTGTATAAAACTACCAGTCAGGAATGGTAAAGCCCAGTGAAAGTTTTGCCACCGCATGTCCCACCACATCTCCCTAGGCCAAGATGATTGCTGTTCCTGTGGAGTACTGTAAAAAGCAACTGCTTGCGAGGCTAACTCGGTCTGCTGTTTGCAGTCCCCGTCCACCGTGCAGCCTTGAATCTCTGAATGGATGTGGAGTCCAGTTCATCTCCATTTTCTCCTTCATTATGCAAACAACAAGAGATCAGCCGTGCAGAATGTCAAGAAGGCACCCAACACTATTCAAGACCGAACTGCCAAGGGAGGGGACCTTCATTTTATGACTCTGCATGCTATTCTTAGGCTGCTTTTCTACTGAAAGCTCAAAGCAGTGTACAAAAATATCTTAATGCATCATAACGACTGAAATCAATAGAGCACCAATAAAAACAGACATCTAGCAAGCCATAAAAACCCCGTTCTAGAGAAGCAGCGTCCATGAGAACAGCTACAAGAATCTAAAGCTAAATCTTCTGTTCTTAGAGAAAGATAGGGAAGAAATCACTCTGGGGCTGTGTTGCGGAAAAGATTGTTTCCAGGAGAGGGCATAGATCAAAGGGCATGAGTCTCATGCAGAAAGGTCCTATGTTCAGATCCAGGCATTTCCCGTTAAAAGAGCTCAGGTCTTATGAAAGACTTCCCCCTGCTTTGATACCTAGAGAGCTGCACCAAGTCAGAATAGATAATGGCGAGCTAGATGAACCAATGTTTATCTAGATGTGTCGCCTTGAGCTTCCCCTCTTCGGTTCACACTGCGGCAACAGGAGGCATTTTTGCAGTAGTGCCGCCTGATCTTCTCCAAGGTAATTTGTATCATTCACATATCAGGCACAATAAGGGTGTGTGACCTTGTCTCCAAATTGTACAGCTGCAAGCTTCATTTAGCTTTCAGCACTTGGACAGCTGCTTTCTCCAGCTGCTGAAAGATGAGATGGCAAAAGACAGAGATTTGAATGGGAGAAGTTTAAAACAAAAACAAAAAAACCGAGCAATCTTTGTTCTAGGCTGGGTTCAGAACTCATGGTGGTTTCCTGAGTATTGAGCGGGCAGACAGCTCTTAACAATGCATGCCCAATAGAGGGTGTGGAAAACTGGATGCTGGTGGCGGAAGATGATGGTGAGAGCAGGTGGCCAGATGCCCATTTGACAAGCCAGGAATTTGGTCTCTCAGATAGAAATGAAGGGGCTTGACTCAGATTGTCTGGCAACATCTCTTCTGTAGAGTTTTGTTACTGGCATACAACGTATCACAAGCTAAACAGAAATCGATACATTAGATGTAACAAGTGGGGAGCCTGCAAGGCCTTGTGTGTGTGGGGGGCCCCACTTCATTTCCCCTTGCATTCCCTTTCCCACACTATTTCCTCTTTCTCTCCTCCTGGCAGTCCCCACATCATCTCCCCTTTCTCTGTTTCCTTCTTTCCTTCCTGCTCACCAATTAACCTTTCTTTTACCTGTCCCTTCCACAGGCTTCAGCTTTATTTATTGTCCAGTTCTTTTATACCCCACCGTTCCCCACCGTTCCCCACCGTTCCCCAAGTGGTTTACCTTGTTCTTCCCTCCTCCATTTTATCCTAGCAACAACCCTGTGAGGTAGGTTAGGCTGAAAGTGTGTGAGTGTCTCAAGGTCATCCGGCAAGCTTCCAGGGCAGAATGGGGATTTGAACCTGGGACTCCAAGATCCTATACCACAAGGGTAAGAAAGTAGTCTAATAAAGGGCCAATATTAAAAAACCTAGTTAAAATTTATAATATACAAAAATACACGCATGAATTAGAAAGGCAGTTAAAAACAAATAAGGGACCAATGAAAGCCTCGGTGAAAAGTTCAAATCTGCTATTTGCATGAGGACACTCTAGCTCTGACTAAGATAGCTGCATAGGTGTTTTTTTTTGGGACTAGAATTGGAAGATGTTCTAATCCAGCAGCTGTGCATTTGGCACCAGGGACATGACTTTCATCTTTAGAGGCCTCACACACACCTTTGCCTTGTGTCTATTGCTCTTGCTGCTTAACTTTCCTTTCCTTGGTCCTGTATTAATTTATTGGTTATCTTATTGTAATATGTAATAGTGTAATGTGTACCTCAAACTGTTTGACCTCTGAAGCAGGCCCCCAAGAGGGCGGAAATGTGCCGGGTCGTGTGTACTGGCCCTTGTGTTCAGGCCACTTGAACTTTTCAATGAGGCTTTGACTGGACCCTTATTTGTTTTTAACTGCCTTTCTAATAAATACATGCGTATTTTTGTATATTATGAGTTTTAACTGGGTTTTTAATACCAGCCCTTTATCAGGCTTCTTTCTTACCCTTGTGGTTCTTGATTCCGGTTTTTGGGTCAAGTTTGTTTCTCCCTCCCTGTGTCTTCCTCCAAGATCCTAGTATGACATTCTGTTCACTACACTACCCGGAGAAGAGTGGGAAAGCAACTGGCTCCAACAGAGAGTGAGTCTAAACCATTATTATTTTTTTACTAAGATGTAAGGGGGGGGGGGTGGAAATACAATACAATATTCAGTGCAATTGTTCAGTTAGAAATAAACCTGTTCTCACCTTTCAAAAAAACTAGCCAATGAATGCAAAGGCGCCGGTTTGATTGACAGAAGCAGAGCCCTGGCATTTGGTTTTCTTTAAATGTCTTCATCATTTCAACAGTGTATATAGGTTTTGTGCTGTTTCAGATTGACTTTTAGTGACCTCATCTGGGGTAGCGGTTAGATCTGGGGGCAGCCGTTGGGCCTACTGCCACGTCAACAAATCTGGCCTGATTAGGGTTGCCAAGTCTGGGTTGGAAAATACCTGGAGACTTTGGGGGTGGAGGGGAGGGTTTGGGGAGGGGAGGGGTTTCAGCATAGTATAATGCCATAGAGTCCACCTTTCAAAGCAGCCATTTTCTCCAAGGGAGCTGATCTCTCTCAGCTGGCAACCCTAGGCCTGATCCATTTTACAAATCCTGTCTTTTATTTTTTGAGACGCATGAGCAAAATTTACAAGTGGTATATTCCACACCCATCCATATCCTTGACATAAGTTCTGGAAACAGCCCAAGTGCCCTGTGGGATGCATGGATGAAATGGTGGTCATGGGTTTCACTTGGTCATTGGTGGAATGCCACTGTTGGCGCAATTGCTCCCTCTGAGCTGTGGAGTCTTGTGAGCAAAAATCCTCCTTTGTGAGCTACTGGCATTAAAGTTGTGAGCAAGCAATTTGGCTACTGCATAAATTAGTTTGCTCTGCAGCCATCCTTCTGGAGCGAAAACAAAAACCTGTGAGCCTGAGGCTAAAAAACTGTGAGCTAGCTCACACTAACTCAGCTTAGAAGGAACACTGGTGGGCACATTGAGGCTGGCAATGCAGGTATAGGTTTTTAAGAGTAGTGGATGCCAAAATAGCTACTGTGTAACACTGTATAAAATCAAAACCATTAAAATAGCAAGTGCTTATTTTATTATCACTAACATTTTAACATATATTATCACCAACGGTGTGCTTGGTGATTTTTTTAAAATAACACTCTAAAAAGCACTTTTTTGGGGGGGGAAACTGTTTTGTTTAAGACAAGTATGGGGAGAGGATCCAAATTTTATTGAAACAGTAGCCCTGATGAAATTAACCACTTCACTCTGAGTGCATGTGGACACACAGACGTGTGTGTGTTTGTGGGGCTAAGAGAGATTTGGAGGGAACACTGGTTTATTAGGGACAGATACAAGTACAGAGAGGTAGAACCAGGGGTCATTTGGGGCTGGAGCAAGGCAGAGCAAGCCGGCCCAGGAACAGGCACAAATGGTGGAGGCAGCAAGCCCCTCCCCCAGCTCCCAGCGGGCCTGCAGAGGAAGCAAAGAGAGAAAGGGTTTAAAGTTTAAACCTTTTCTCTCTAGAGTCATGCCACAGAAGTGGCACAATTTCCTATTGTATCCTATGGCCCCACAGAATACAATGGAAAGATCACCGCTGCTGTGGCACGACTCTAGCAGGACGGCTGGGGAAGCAAAGGGGGGGGGGCATCTTCAAAAGCCTCCCCTTCTCTTCCCCAACTGGCCTGCCAAGGTGGGTAGGGGGCGATGCGAGAAGGGGTTTAAAGTTTAAACCCCTTCTGTCTAGAGTTGCACGGCAGCAGGGGCACGATTTTTCCATTGTATTTTATGGGTCATAGAATACAATGGAAAGAGAAGGGGTTTAAACTTTAAAACCCTTCTCTCTTCACTTCCCCCCCCACCCACCTTGCCAGGCTGGCTAGGGGAGGGGAGGGGAGGCTTTTGAAGATGCCCCCCCTTTTGCTTCCCCTTCTGACACACTTCCGGTGATGTCAGGGGGTGTGACATATGCTAATGAGCTATGCTAATATGTATGCTAATGAGTTTCTGCACCTCTTTTTCTACGAAATGATCCCTGGGTAGAACATGTCCCTACTTCTCCTTGTATGATCCACACTGCCTTCCTGTGTCATAGATGCTTATTTGGCAGTTCCATCACCAAAAGCAAATGCACTTTCCTCCCTATCAAATGGATGAGCTGGAGCTGAATGGCTTGCTGTAGACTTTCCTTTGTTAATGGCTGTTGAAAATGATTGTTGCCTCTCAAGTTTTTCTAAATGCTCAAGTATGTTTCAGTGCTTTGCAACTGGGGTAAAAGCTGTAACAACAAGTGAATCCCATTTAAACTTCTGTGACCCAAATACTGTATAAATGCTAAAGAGAATTTTAAGACCACTCATTCTCCTGTGTGAAAATAAGAATGCAGGAAGCTGAAATGCTGGGTTTAAAAAGAAAACCTTCACAACTAGATCCATGAATCAAATTACACAAGATTGCTACTTGCAATATTTTTTTTATGAAGAATGAGAAGATTTTTCGCGTTCTGCTCTGCTGTTCTTCTGCAGGTTTGTTTCCCCCTGTGTTCCATTCTTCTTTTTAATTTACTTTTGAACTATGAGAATTTCTAAAATTAATTTCAGAACTGGCACATGCACAACTTTGCTGTAGTTTTCAGTTTCTTCTACCCATTTGCATCCTTTGCTTTATATATTCAGTGTACGGAACGCTGCAAGAAACAGAGAGAGAACAATCTTGATATATTTTTATAATCAATCGTATGGAGCTTCTTTTTCTGCAGTGTTTTACCGATGTACAAATCATTCCATAATGCTGACAGAACACCATGCAGGGGGGAGGGATCCATATGATCACATCAAGAGTTCTTGGCATCGTTTCAGCACATTCACAAGAACACTTAAGGCACAAAAAGACCACACAAACGGAATCTGAATGCCGCCGTTTATCTATTCATTTTCATTAAACTCTTCCTTCAAAAGCACCATTTTTGGAAGATGTGGTCCCTTTCTCCATTTTTTCCCAAGAAGAATAACCATCCGAAATAGTTAAGCCTGGGATGGAGTGATGGTTGAAGCCCAGTGAATTTTATGGCAGAGGAGACACCACAAAAGGGGGCGAGAGAATACCCAACAAAATAAAAAAGAAAGGCTAGGATAAGTTGAAAAGACTGAGAGCACGGAAGGAAAACTCAGAAAAAAAAGTAGTATGATGCAATATGTAAATGAACAAATTCAATTATGCACACAAAACATAACACCAGTAATTAAATATGTAAACAAACCAAAAACAGGACATACACTAAGATAACACACAATGCCAAATAAAACAAAACAAAATGCCAAACGTATGTTAGCACAGAGCCTTCTTCAGTGGCTTATGACCATAATTAGCACAATCATATCTGACTCACACCCTAAATGATATAACAAATCACATGAACCAGCAAGATACCCAAATTAATTACCTGCAAAAAATAATAAAGAAGATTAAAACCATGAATTAAAAACCATCACACACACACACATACACACACACTTGGCATGTATTATATATTCCTTATATAAACCCACGCTTTGTATATTTCCACATCTGGGTATCTCTAGAACTGCATAAATAAAATCATAATTACAGGGGGAAGGGGGGCATTACCTACTTCCTGATCCTGAACTGGAAAAGTTGAAGATTGAACTGGATCTTTCAGTATTCAAAGCAGATGACCTACCATTGAGCCATGGCCCCTCTTCAAATGTATAATGTTATTATAGGGTTGTTTTGTTTTGTTTTGTTTAAAAAAACCAACATTGTGCACACGTAATAATTAATACTGAGGATGGGAAATTGCTAATGAGCTGAAGACACTGAAATATGCAAAGTATGGAAATCAAAACTGAAACAGTGGTGGCTTCACATTACAATTGTTCTTCTTAGGAAACGAGACCTGGTGATTGAGAATTCCAAAAATCTGAGGAGAAATTTGGACCAGGAGAATTTCAAAAGTCTCCCTAATCTTATTGCACAATTTGCAATTTGATCTAAGCATTAGAAGCTCAACTCATATTAAAACTGCACAAATCTCACCGCTGATGAAATGAAAAATTATATATATATATATATATATATATATATATATATATATATATATACATATTTGCCATGAGAATCTTGAAAAATGCATAGCTAGTGTCTCAAATGTCAAGACAAACAAATATTACACAAAAAAGAGGATTATAATGTTGATACTTTCTGCCTGGGAAAACAAACTCATGAATTTGGGTTTTAACTCTGTTGTTGAAACATTTCTTCTGTATGCATGACAAGTATTTCAGGAAATAAGAATTGCAAATTCTAACCTATAATTGTATTCAGGATTCTTAAAATAACCCAGAAGAAGCATATGTTGTCTGCACGAAGAACTTCCAGAATTCACATTAAAACAACTGTTTTCTAGCCTGCAGTGTAATTGACTTTGTTGCTAAGCCTTTTACATGTGTGTTCAGAACTGAGGACTTATGCAAAATTGAACTACTGAGCAAATAACTGTTAGTAAAATGACACAAACGACTGTATAAAATGAGTGGGTAAATAATCTGCAATATAGAAATCAGCAGGCTATTGGCTACATGGAACTCTGGGGTTGTTCGCTGTTCTTGAGTTGGGCTCTACCCACTTTTCTGCTGGTGACAGAGGAAGGAGGGGTCTTATATGACCACTGAAAAGGCTATGCTGAGAATCATGGGACCTGTATGCACAAAATCCATTTGAAATGGGGTTGTAGCGTGGAAGGGAATAGAGGTTAAGTGAAACAGTTAGCTAGATTCAACCTCTTATCTGCTCATTCGGGATACTTTCCCTGGGGTCAAATTCCGTCTTCCTAAGTACCATTGTCAGGTGTGTGTGTGGAGGGGGGGTGGAGTTATGAAGATAAGTGCACAGACTTGGGAAGTTGTTAAATACTGAATGGGAATTGTGCAACCACATAGTAATTCCTTTTATTTACTAACTACATTTTTTTTAACCCTGTGCTTCATTAAAGGAGCTTGGGACAAGGTACGTCATCCTCCCTTCCTCACAACAACCCTGCCAGGTTTGCAAAAATTCAGGGCAGAAGCCCATAGAGCTTCCAGCTTTGGGTTGGGAAATTCCTGAAGATTTAGGGGTGTCCCCTGGGGAGGGCTGGGGTTGGGAAGGAGAGGGACCTCCACAGTGCATACTGCCATAGAGTCCAACCTCCAGAGCAGCCATTTCCTCCAGGAGAACAGATTTCTGTTGTCTGGAGATCAGTTGCAATTCTAAAGATATACAGGTCCCACCTGGAAGTTGGCAACCTGAGTACCTTTGATGGGAATGAACTCCTGGGCTGTAAGAACTGAGGTTGTAGGCTAACCAGCCTGGATAAGATTCTGATTCTGAATGCAGTTTCTAGGAAATCTTAGAGTTGGGGAGGCAGGAGTTGCTTTGTTCTTTCAGCCTGGATGGTTAGAAATGAATTGGGACTGGGGGGATGCCATAATAGGAGACTTGGAGGCAGCTGAATTGGAAAGGCCATAGGCCTAACTCTGCCCACTAAGAGTAGTAAATGGGATTCAAAGAAGTTCTCAGATGTTTCTCACTCCGTTTGATGAGTCCTAATTTTATCAATGGGATTTCACTAATGTCAATTCCTTAAAAGGACACAGATCCCCCCCCCCCCCCATACATTTTGATTCTGCAGTTTCAAAACAAAGAATCCTCTTTGTGTCTGTATGTTGACATTCTAGTGCGGATAGTGGAACATGAAGACTTTCTCCTAGAAGCTCAGTCTGTTCCAATTCCAAAGGGGGAAGCTTCCTTGGCCATAATCTGTGTTGATAGTTCCTATTTACAAGTGGCTGAGTCATGCCAGCTGAGCTTAAAAACCATGAGAATTAGCAGAAAACACGAATGCGGTATGGCTGCGAGGGAGAAGGCTCAATCAGCAGGAGTTCTACCCAGCCATTAAGAAAAGCAAGAGCCCAATAGGAATCACTGCAGTTTAGGACACAAGTACAGCCCTGAATCCCGCAACTCCCCTTTTCTCTGCCCCTTACAAGGAAATTAACACTTTTGCTCAAGTGTAGTGACACATTTTACTTGGTGTGGAGGGGGGGCAGGTCTAAGGGTTGCCAACCTCCAGATAGCACCTGGAGATCCCCCACTATAACTTTATTATGATTTTAGAATTGTTTTAATTGTTGTATATGTATTATAATTATTGTAAATTGTTTGTGGATTTTATGTAAGCCACCCTGAGCCAACCTTGGCTGGGAGGGCAGGGTAGAAATGTAATAAACAAACAAACAAACAAACAAATACTATTGATCTCTAGACAATTGAGATCAGTTCCCCTGAAGGAAATGGCTGTTTTGGAGGGTGGATTCAATGACGTTATACCCTGCTGAGGATCCTCCCCTCCTCAAACCCCACATTCTCCAGTCTCTGCCCCCAAAGACTCCAGGTATTTCCCAACCCACAGCTGGCAGCCCTCTCTAGTTTCCACATGCATAAGCAGCCCATTCCAAAGACCCCTTTTTCTTAGCAACCACCCTAGCCAACACCACCTGCCAGTTAGGACTTGCAGTGAAAACAGTCTTAGGAGGCCATGCCTTTGTTTAGGATCACACTGTAAGGGTGCGGTCACATGGTCATTTAAATGCAGGTATCTAGCGCTGCATTTTTCTGCGGGATTATTTAAACACAGTTTGGGATGATCACACATCCCCCCACAAATTGCTTCAGTTGTGCAACTAGGCTCCGCGGACCGTCCAGTCAGGCACGCTGCCTGAGTGGTAGCATGGCATTTTTTTTAAAAGTTCTTTCAGCATGCGCTCAAGCGCATGTACAAATCTCCACTTCCATAGATTTTTTTTGACATAAAAGCAGTCATGCGCACAATGGTGATCTTAAAAAAAAAACTCGGCAAGAGGGAAGTCGGGATCGTTGCGAGCAGTTGAAGTCAAGACGGGCACAACTGCGGGTTCTTGCTGGGAGAAACCATAAAGTACTTGATTTTGCTGGTGTTTGAAAATCCAAGATCGAACATGATAGATCGTAGGAGGGCACGGGATTCAAAACGGGAGACAGATGCGATCGTCTGGTCAGCCCTTTTAAATGTGATGGGGAAGAGCGGCAAAACCCGCTGTAAATGACCATGTGACCACACCCTAAGCCTGCCAATCAGCCAGAAGTGGAGGTGGAAATCCTGCAAGGTGACCAATCAGAAACTGGACCCAGTGTAGTGCTTAGGTTCCAGGGACCAGGTTTGAATGCTGTCCCCTCCAGGCATGAAGCTCACTGGGTGACCTTGGACCAGCCAGTCTCACTCAGCATAACCCATCTCCCAGGGCTGTTGTTTGGATAAAATGGAAGAGGGGTGAACTGTATATGTCCTCTGAGTTTCTTGGAGGAAGGGTGGGGCAAAATGGAATAGCAGATAAAACCCAAGAAGGATAGCTGAGACTTGGCAGAGTTTTCACTGGGCCACTCGTCTCCCAAGGCAGTTGGCTTTCTGAGGGTCCCTAATGGAGAAAAAGAAAGGTACTTCCACCTCTACCACATTTTTTTAAAAAAATCCCACCCTTCCTCCAAAGACTGGAGGGTGGTGTACTCAGTTTCTCCTCCTCTATGTCCCTATCAGCCCTGTAAGGCAGGCTAGATTGAGAAAGACTGACTGGCCCAAGGTCAGCCAGTGAGCTTCACAGCAAAAGGGGGATCAGAGCTTGAGTCTCCTCTCCAGTCCTCCTGTGATATCTACTCATTTCTCCACATTGGCTCTCATAAACTCTGTCCCTTTAAAATCCCTTCAGCTATGCTTCAGAGATAACCAGACCCTGCTAGGGGAAGGGGAGGGCTTCCATGCTAGTGTTGCCAGCTCTGGTTTGGAAAATACCGGGACACTTTGTGGGTGGATCTGGGAGAGGGCAGGGGTTGAGGAGGGGAGGGGCCTCAGCATGGTACAATGCCACAGAGCCCACCCTTCAAAGCAGCAATTTTCTCCAGGGGAACTGATCTCTGTCAGCTGGAGGTCAGCTGTAAAAGCGGGAGATCTCCAGGCCCCATCTGGAGGCTGGTGACCCTATTCCAAGCCCCCAGTGGGGTGGTGGATCTCTTGTCCCCAGGTTCTGTTGCAGTTGGAGCAGGAGATTCTTTTTAAGCAGCCTTGTTTGTTTACCAGAAGTTCTTACTGGAAGAGACAAAAGGTACCTCTAGCAATCGCTGGAAACTCTATGGCTTTACTTAGAGCTGCCCTTTGGCACATTATGAAAGAATTTCCAGTAAGTACATTAAAGAAAAATAAATTTCCCACAATGCTGTGTCCCCCCCAATGCTCCTGCTGGTTGCCAGGCTGGCTACCCTAGCAGAGAGGGAAAATACAAGGGGTCAGTATTTGCCGTCTTGGTTAGCTTTCTCAGGTCCCACAGGGCCTGTTTCAACCCATGCTTCTATTAGCCAGAACAGAACTAGAAGCAGACCAGTTCTGTGACCTTGGGACCTGTGGCATGGGACCAGAAAAGAAGTACAGAGTGAATCTAGCTAAAAAGTCTAGGTGTGGTTTAGTGCCCCATGGATGTACATTACATCTTTCCAAGCATTCTCAAGATGGCCTTGTTGAGAAATCCAAGTTAATTAAAAACGTTCCTGAACAGTGGGAGTCAGCCTGGTGTAGTGCTGGACTAGGGTCTCTCTCTATGGAAACTTGCTAGGTGACCATAGGCCGCTTCTACACGCTCAGCCTAACCTAACCCACAGGGTTGTTGTGAGGATAAACTGCAGAGCGGGAGAATGTTGTAAGCCACTTTGGGTCCCCACGGGGGAGGAAAGTTGTATATAAACAAAGTAAATAAATAAAAGTTTCTACACCCAGGTGCTATTTAATCCAAGGCTATTTAATCCAAATGTAAGGTCCCGGGGGCCAGAACTGGCCCATCCAGGGCTCTGATGTGGCCTGCAAGCAGTTGGTGCAAGGGAGGGAAGAGGAGACTGTTTGGGGAGGGGAGTGGGTGGAGCCACTCCGATTGTGGCTTTAGCACAGTGGAACAACCACGTCTGCAGCAGTCAAGCAGTGTGGGAGCATCTGCCCAGTGCTGCACCACTGGCTCTGCAGTCCGCCCATGTGAGTTTTCCTCGGCACCCCCTCCCAGCCCATGGGGCCTTGCCATAAGGTTACACCAACTTGGAGCTTGTGAGCTGCTGTCCTTTCTATACAGTTTATATCTCTGGTACCTGGCATTATGTTTTATGGTGCACATGGCCCGGCCTGACAAAGTGACATTTATATCAGATTTGGCCCTTGTAACAAATGAGTTCGACACCTCTGGTTTAATCCATTCTTTTATCTCTCTGCCACCATCTTATTTTCCTCTTGGGCATGATGGGAAGGAAGGCAGCATGATACAGCCTGACCTTGTCAGCTCTAGAAAGCTAAGCAGGGTCAAGCCCCTCGCTGGGGTTGCCGTAAGTTGATTGCGACTCGACAGCTTTTCCATGACCGAGTCTGAGCAATGAAAGGGGGCTGCACTTGACCATCATGATCAAGAAGCATGGGGCAGAAATCAGCAATCGTTTTCCCCCCTCCCCTGCGGCAACCCCCATGAAATGTGTCTGCCATCATAAGCGCCACTCTACCCCATTGCAAATGTTCCGAGAAAAGTGCAAAGCAGAGCAGCCTTTAGGGGTTTCCAAGAACAAAGCCCCAAACTTCACAGATGTTGTCCCTCTTGATAACACTCCTGACTTAAAGAACTGCTGAAAGCGAGCCAGATCCTTGCAGCACCTCCGGAGAGCGCAGCTAGCGGGGTGCACACAAGATCTCCCTGGTGTGGGGAGAGCTGCCAAAAAATCTTGTCTTGCAATATGTGATAAGAGCTTTTCAACAGGCTGCTTGGGGACAATGCTGACTCTGGGAAACAGGCAGGAAGGCCCTCGGAGCAGCACTATCACGAGAAGGCGACAGAGTATTTTCCAGGTGAAATGAGAAGGGTTGGATGCCTGTTTGCTTTATGCAAATGGGGCAAGAAAGATTAGCAACTCCCCTCCCCAAACTCATACTCAAGGTTTTGCTCTTGCTAAATTTTGCAGGATAAACAACATGGATCTGGGCCGGTATATGTACGAGAGACCTCTAAGTCTCTGTTGATGCCGGGGAAGGCATCAGAAGCTGCAGTATGAGGTCTGTTTGATAGGGAGTAAGGCCCACTGAAGTCCATTTAGACTTCAGAAACTAGACTTCAGAATTTAGACTTCAGAAACTAGACAGGAGATTTGCGACTGGATCTCTCGCACTCGTTTTTAAAGCTTAAAAATAGCTGCCAGGGAATTGAACTGGGGCCATGACACTGGGGTTAACTCACTCCTATGCCGCTTTTCCCATTTACATCCCTCCCTCAAAAAAAGAGAGAGACATTATTTGTCATGCTCAGGGGGGAAACATACTGCGTTCCATCCAGGTGCCTTTAGCAAGAGATCTAATCATGGATCTCCTGTTGTTTAACTAGGTGACCCTCAGGAAACACACTTAGGATCTTTCTGCACAGCTAAGATAAGGAAAGAAGACTGATACTCCAGTCAGACTGGATATTGAGGAGAGATGGAGCTAGGCAGGATGGTGACCTTGTAGCCTTGTCCTGGTGTAGCTGGAGGTCCTGCCTTCTGCACTGGAATATACAAGGGATTTGTGCAGTCTAGCTATACCTACGCAACCATATAGATTAAAAGACCATGGCGGTCAGTTGCAAACGGCAGCTTGGGAAACTGCTGCAGATCTGGGGATAGGGTTGCCAGCTGGCAACCCCTTGGCTGGCAACCCCTGGAAGTTTTGGTGGACAAAGCTAGGCATCATGGCATCACATAACCAGAAGTGATGTCACCCTTCAGCTATCCCCCAAATCTATATGGTTTATAGGGCTGCTAGGCTGATCTTGGCAATCAGTGGGAGGGTTGGGGATGGGGACATGGGGAGGTGTGACATCATAGACATCACTATGTCACTTCTGGGTACAACTCAGAAGTGACAATGGGTAGCTCTAGGAATAACTGGAAACTCCATGGTAAAATTTTATAGACACACCCGCTACGGTGGCGGGCAACAGCAGCAATTGGCGGCAGCCCAATGGTTTACCATATGGCTTTAAAACAGAGATCTGCAGGATGGCTAGAGCAGCGCAGCAGCATGCGATGTCACTTCTGGTCATGTGACTCGAAGTGATGTCATGCCATTGCTGCGACAGCACTTTTCCCCTATTTTTATCCCATGCTACTCCTCCGCCAGGCAGCAGTGGGAAGCCAGAAGCTGAGTACCTACACGCAGCAGCAAAATTAGCTAATTCAGGAAGCCAAAAGGGCACCATAGAGAACCCAGGCCTAGCATCAGCGCAAATACCCCGAAGGCATCAGGTCTAAACCGTACAGATGCCATGCCCAAGTTTAGATCCAGAGAGCAGGGGTGGAATGTTGGAAGCAGAAGGTTCTTTTCTGCTAACTAGGCAAAGGCAGGAAGTCAGGCTCCTTGTTTCTATTATCTTAGGTCTCTGGGCAATCCGGAGGCTTCTCAGCTAATTGCCAGGCTTGATCTTTCACCCCCTTATTCTCTTCCTCACACAAAGCAAGCTCTGGGGCCTCAGATCACACAGTGCACATAGCTCACCAGGCTTACATAGGGGTTGCTAACCTCCAGCTGAAGATCTCCCACATTCAAACTGATTTTCAGATTATAGAGATCAGTTCCCTGGGAGAAAAATAGCTGGTATGGAAGCAGGATTCCCCAGTTGGGGGGTGGGGGATTGCCTTCTTTTGTGGGCTCCTGCCCACCGCCGTCCAGCTAGCTAATGGGAGGAAATCCCCTCCCAAAAAAAACAGCAATGTTGTGTGACATGCCTACGTCACCCGGAAGTGATGTAGGCATGGCAGTGATGTCAGGGGGCAACACTCTGGTTTGGGGGCAAAACTCTATGGTCTGAGGGTGATTTTACCATAGAGTTTTGCCCCCAAACCAGAGTGTCACCCTCAACATGTCTACATCACTTCTGGGTGATGTAGGCACACCACACAACATCACTTCTGGTGATGTTGGCATGTTGAGGGTGACACTTCCAGCTCCTAGAACATCCCCCACCATCCTCCCGCCAGTGTCTCCAGTGGACCTGGCAGCCCTATATGGAAGGTGGGCTGTTAGGACTGTGGTAGACCCTCCCCTCCTCAAACCCTGCCCTCCAAATCTTTCTCAACCTGGAGGATAGCATCGGACCGTGAGACTCCTGTCAAGCCCTAGAGTCCCTGGCAACTAGCTAACACAAACAGAGGCAGGAGAACAGCAGCCACCGTCCTAAACCTGAGTACAGTATCAAGCTCTGAGATGAACCTCCTCTGTTAGGCTGAAAAGTGGAACGGTGATTGGAAGTGCTGTTTTGTACTTCCCTATTACCGCCCTTGACCTGTTGTGTTCATTTTCTAACCCTTGGGGGAACAGATATGAGGTCTTGTTACCCTGATAAATCTCCCTCCGCGAAATCCAAATGTGAACTCCCCGCTTCGTCCTGTCATCGGGAGCGCCCGCTTGGTGTCTAATAAGTGCCGCGATTCAACCGAAATGGCTGCATTCCACCGAGGATCAAGCTAATTAGTTTTCCAAGTGTCCTTTTGCCCTTTGAGAGGCAAAATGAAGATACAGGTTCCCTTGTGAGCTCTGCCTTGTAAAAAGCAAAGGGAACAGTGACCTAATTGGCATTTCCAAGACTGGGAGGGTAACACATGAGTGGAATCTCAAAACTGAGAGTGTTTAGCTTAAATTGGAAGGGCAGGCCACGGAATGGTGGCGAGTGGCAGCTGGTATAATAAAGAAGGCATAACATGTTCTGGTCCTGGAAGTTTGGTGTAGCAGTTAAGTGCACAGGGAGTGGGTATATAATACTCCCTTTCTCTCTGTCTTATTGGAGGTTATGCCAAACAATACAGGGATATCTCCTGACAGAGGGGATTCCAAAGTTTTGGCACCATGACTGAGAAGGCCCTTCTCCAGGTTGCCAGGGCCACCTCAGATGGCAAGGGCATCTGCAGCAGGGCATCTGAAGATAACTAGAGTGGAGTCTTTAAGGTATGCTGGCCACAACTTGTGTAGACCTACTTCATTGGTACCCTACCTTTCTCCCCATTGGAGACCTAAAGTGTCTGATGGAGAGAAGAGGAGATTGGATTTATACCCCACCCCTCACTACCTGCAGGAGTCTCAGAGCGACTTACAATCTCCTTTCCCTCCCCACAACAGACACCCTATGAGCAATGCTCCCTCTAAGCTGGGGAGTCTTTGGAATCCCCTCTGTCAGGAGCTATCCCTGTATTGTTGTCTTCCAGTAGTGGGTGAAGACCGTTTTTGTTCTGTTTGGCATAACCTCCAATAAGACAGAGAGAAAGGGAGTATTATATACCCACTCCCAAATTTTGCCCTCACCAGCCCCCAAAACTATCCTTGCACCTGCTGAGATAGTACTGGAAACCCTACTATAGTGAGACCAGCATGGAGTAACTCATCCCTTGTTCTTTCCAGCCTTGACCATTTGGGGTCAGATGCCGATATTCCGTTCTTGCCTGAATGACATATGTGTGTGGCAGCAACACAGCTCTGTGACATTTTGTAAAATATTGATTTTCTTCAGTCTAGTTGCTGATGCGTTTTGGGATGGGTTGTCTACCTGGCTATGTGCTGGTGGACGACTTTCAATGGAAGGTATGCATGGAGAGTACATTCTTGTCAATGACCTCAGTGGTCTTAGAAGGGTGGGATTCTGTTTAGGGTTGTACTGTAAACACCAAAGCACCATCCTGGAGAGGGATCTTTTCATGTTATCCCTGAATTCATATAACACAAATGTCAACGGCAAAGCCCACTGAAGCTTGTGAATGAGCATGCATTCATCTGAAACAAGTAGTGATTTGCTGTGTAGCTATGATTCTATCGTGAACGCATCTGGGGTTCAGATGGGATGGGGAAAAGCAGAAGCGCCATCATGGAGCGTGTCTACCATAGATCACTCAGAACAGGGATTTGCAGATGATGGAATGCTGCGACCGGTTTCCAGCTTCAGATGCTACAAGCATACACCACCAGCTGTCAGCAAACTCCCTTCTTCAGTAGGTGGCTGGCAGTGCTCATTCAAAATGTTCAAAGGGGGATTTACATAGGAATGTTTTGCAGGTGACTGATGCAAATGCAGCCCGCACAATGTTCCTACATAATCTCCCCTTCAGACATCCTGTATGAGCATCACTAGGCAGCAGTGCAAGATAATACACAGATGGCTGGTTTTTGGAACATTTGAACCCTCTCTGGGATCTAATCTATGTAAGCAACACAATGAGAGGGGAATGAGGTGGTAGAGTCCTGACATGGTAGAATGGGCTATGCCATGTTAGATCATAAATAAATTTTAAATAAATTATTTTTTAAAAAAAATCTTTAAAAAAGTGGGATAAAAGAAGAGAAGAAGGGGAGGGGGAAAATATAGACTCGCCAAGTTTGTTAAATATTATGAATTGTTACATACAACAAGTAAAATCAAATATATTACCAAATGTCTTACATGATTCAAATATAGAAACAGTGAATAAAGCATCAATATTACAAAATCTTTGGTTAGATTCTCTCTTTAAGGAATAAACAAAAAAACTCTCCTAAAATTAGCAATAATATATTAACAAAAGAAGAGAATACATCTTAAACAGTTGAACGGATTTCTAAACTAAAAACCTAAATATTGTCTTAATTGTTTATCTAGGTCTGAATTTTATTCCTCCTGATTATTTAAATACTAATGGAATACAAAGTAAAATATTGAAATTAAAATCAATATCTCCATCATCTTTAATTCAAAAATGTGATGCCATGCCTATCACAAGGCATCACATTTTTTTTAAATGCTCCTGAAAGTCCACTAAGCAAAAGAAAAAAAAATCCATTCAGTTGGGACATTCAGAAGCTTTAAGTTACACAGTTTCTCTGATGGGAAAGCATCACATAACCCCATACTCTGAAATGGCTTTACTATCTCAGGACTCTATCGCCTTATTTTTGTCATGCATAAACTAGGCCTGAATCAGACCAGAGACTTGGGGAAGAATAGTGGCAAGTCCTTAGAATCAGCATCTACACAGGGTCATTTAATGACACAACCTTTTTGTGAGGATCTGGTGAAAATGTCCATGCTGTTTTCAAAACAGACCTCAAATTATGGCCATTCCACACAACATATGACATTGCCGGCTTGGTACCAAGCATATGTTTGATCGGGAACTGCATCTAATGAGGGCTTTCCGATGAGCTGTGGCAAAGGTTGCTCAGGAAGCATTCTCTGTGGCAGGCACATGGGACATGGAGACGGAAGACAAGAGAGAGGCCAAGGTTAGAGGAACCTGGGTCATTGAGAGATAAAGAAAGAACTGTGATATAGCTAAGGCAGAGCATCAAGGAAATACTAGCTAGAAAAGGACAGTGACAAATCATATCCTCATTACTCGAGAGCTGGGAAGTGCCACAATATCGTATGAAAAAAATAGGCATGTTATTGGCACTTGCGGTAATGGTAAAAAGTGCCACCAAGTTACAGCTGATTTGTGGCGACCCCATAGGGTTTCCAAGGCAAGAGATGTCCAGAGATGATTTGCCATTGCCCGCCTCCGTATCATGACCAGAGTTAGTGTGAGCCAGCTCACAGGATTTTTTTAGCCTTCAGTCCACACAATTTTTGTCTTAGCTCATCAAAGGATGGCTCCAGAGCAAACTAATTTATGCAGCAGCCAAATCACTCCCTCACAACTTTAATGCTACAAGCTCACAGAGTAGAATTTTTGCTCACAAGACTCCCACAGCTTAGAGGGAGCGTTGGATGACCCTGGTATTCTATGCAGGTCTCCCATCCAAACGCTAGCCAGTGACAATCCTGCTTAACTTCCAAGATCTGACCGGATCAGGCTAGCCCACCCAGGCTGTCTAGGTCAGGGCAATTGGAACTGGTGGCTCCCCTAATTTCCTGATTCAGGAAACCCCTGATCCCATTCCCTAAATGCAGTTCATGGCTGGATGGAAGTACTTCCAGGTCCCTTCTTGGCCTAGCTTTCATAACAGTGCAGGGAGTCTTGCATTTTTATCCAGCAATCCGGGCTTCAGACCCATCCTGCCTGGTACTAGGTTGTGAGGCTGCCAATTTAAAGGCTATGATTTTTAAAAAGCGGGAAAAATATCTCAGTGTTACAACATCTCAACGATACAATTAACCTGACTTCTGACTTCTGAAACTGGTTTGCTGAAGATTTTGTTCTGAGAGGGAATGTTGCTGTATGGCTATATAGTAAACAATCCCTTGATTTGCATATTTGGCTTGGGTGTTTTAGGACTAGAGCTACAATATATATTCACATAATTTTCAAAATGTAATGAGATTTCAAATTTTGCCACTCACGTTCTGCAGGTAGACATCTGGACACCCTCCACACTATTCCCCTGGCCATACATACCGTTGGAAGCCATCTGTGAAATACTCTGCAGTTCTAAATTCCATCACATGACAAGGATCAAATACGGAGTGATAATTCCATAGCTTGGATCTCATGGTAAATGTCCTCAGACTTCCTTTCCTTCCCCTTCCCTGAAATGCTCTTGTGGGGACAGGGAATCCCGAGGACAGCATGAGGAGGGAATGGTCAAATGTTCTCCTCCTTTCTATTAATGGAAAATTTCCATATAATTCAACCCCCCGTCAACCATCAGATTCAGTCAAATATCAGTTGTAAAAGGTAATGGTTTCCCTTGCTCGAAAGCCAGTTGAATATGACTCTAGGGGGCAGTGCTCATCTCCGCTTCCAAGCCGAAGAGCCAGTGCTGTCTGGAGACTTTTCCATGGTTATGTGGCTGGCATGACTAAACACTGAGGCGCACCTTCCCATCGAAGCAGTACCTATTTATCTACTTGCAATCTCTTGCTTTCACTAGGTTGCAACTGCTAGGTTGGCAGGAGCTGGGGCCAGAGACAGGAGCTCACTCCATCACGTGGCATTTGAGTCTTGAACTGCTGAACTACAGACCTTCCAGTCTGCAGCTCAGCATCTTAATCTCTGAGCCACCACGGCCCTTAATTGAAAAATATTTAACTCAAACTCCTCAGGATATTTAATATTTGAAATTATTGAAATACCCCAGTAGAGCCGGCACGGTGGAGTAGGCAGTGTCAGACTAGGATTGTGGGGTACCTGGGTTCAAATTCCCCATTCTACCATGGAAGGGTGACCTTGGGCCAGCCACAGCTTCTCAGCCCAATGCACCTTATAAGGCTGTTTTGATAAAATGGAGGAGGTGAAAACAATGCCCTAAACTGCTTTGGATCCTCAAGGGGGATAGAAGCAGGTTATAAATGAATGAATGAATGAATGAATGAATGAATTAATTAATTAATGCAAATGCAAATGTATACATATTGAATATCTGGGCAATATTCAAACATTCGGAGACTACCTGAAGACTATATCCTACATCAACATCTTCAGCAGAGCCTTTTGAGAACCAAATTCATTCCAGCTCTGTTTAGGGTCATGGTGTAAGTGTTCAAAAATAATAGTACTCTGCAAAAATGAGATGTATTAAATATTTTTTTAAATATTCATTCAAGTCTTCTGCTATTCATATCCATTAAATCAGACACGACCATTCATCCCACCACTGGGATCAAACCATCCCTCCTTTCTTTGGAAGATTCTGATCTGCAGCAGTTGTCCATCAGTTAGCAAACTTTATGTTGTTGTTTTTTATAATTGCATCTCTCAAAATTCTGAACTGGCTTTTTGTAGTCAAGGAGAGGATTGCTGACTGAGCCTCCCCCCCCCCCCCCCGCCCCCATGTGGCATGCGAATCAAATGGTAAGGGGCACCAATGTTTGCATTAAAAGAAACAACAAGAAATCTCATCTCGCCTTGATTGGCATTTTAATTAGCTCCTTCCTTTGGCTGCCACCATAATCAGATCTAGGAGAATGGGAAGCTTACAGACCGTTACACTTATCTTTAGATTACAACATCTTACAAAAAAATCTAACCAACGTGAATACTTGAAGGGGAGCGATACAGTCAAAGCACCACCTTCTGAATGGGACACAAGTTTAATCTTATCATGTTAACAAGGAATTACTGAGCCAAGAATTTCTTTAACCTAAAAAAAAAAAAAAAGTACAGCAAAAGAAATTTTGCTTGCAGAACTCTCTTATGCTCGTCAGTAACGTGGCCAAGTCCATGCAGCAATAAAGACAGCCTTGAATTCGAGAACTCTTGAAAAGGAGTAAAAAACCTCACTGCTTTTATAAGGCAATTAATTCATTGCCGTATTTCCCTTTCCCAGGCTGTACGGAATTGTGACTAAATTCTGAATGAGGGGTAAAGTAGGATTGCTCGGGCAGGCCTGGAGAGTAGGGTTGCCAGGTTCAGGTTGGGAAATACCTGGGGATTTGGGGGGGGGGGGGGGCTGAGGAAGACAGGGTTTTGGGAGGGGACAGACTTCAATGGGGTCTGATGCCGTAGAGCAGGGGTGGCCAGACTTGCATAATGTAAGAGCCACATAAAATAAACATCAGATGTTTGAGAGTCGCAAGGCATGAACAAATATTATACACACATATTTATTAGAAAATATGCACATTTGTTTTTGTATTAACATTAAATGAGACTGCCAAATATAAAAACAAAAGGGGTAAAAACAGATATTGATAATAATATTTATTTATTCAACGATATTTGTAGGCGGGGGGAACTTTGAGAACACATTTAAAGTTAGTTGCTTTCTTTCTCTGCTTCCTCCCCCCCCCCCCCCCCCAAGCCTACCCAGGAAAGGGAACACTGGCTGGGAGCCACACAATACGCGTGAAAGAGCCACATGTGGCTCCTGAGCCACAGTTTGGCCATTCCTGCCTTTATTTATTTATTTATTGAGATTTATATTCTGCCCTCCCCGCCAAATGGCAGGCTCAGGGTGGCTAACAACAGGTAACAATACACATTAATATTTAAAACATTAAAACATATAAAATTAGAAAACCTAATACAGATGGTGGTTCTTCAGTTTAGGGCATCATAGTAGCACCTAGATGTTAGCCACAAAAGACGGTCACACATACTGGTGGAGAAAATCACACATACTGGCGGAGAAAATACTGGCTTTAGAGTCTACCTTTCACAGTGGCCATTTTCTCCAGGTGAACTGATGTCTGTAATCTGGAGATCAGTTGTAATCCCAGGAGATCTCCATCCACCACCATCGGCAACCCTGCTTGAAATGGGTTATCTCTCCTTTCCCAGAGGCAGGGTTGCCAATCTCCAGGTGGGGCCTGGGGACCCCAGGGATTATAACTGAACTTTAGATGACAGAGATAATTTCCCCTGGAGAAAATGGCTGCTTTGGAGGATAGACTGTATGGCATCAAATCCTGGCCGAGCTCCCTTCTATCTCCAAACCATGGGGTCCCAAGGCTCCACCCTCAAATCTCCAGGAACCTCTCCACTTGGAGTTGGCAACCTTAGCTAGAGCTGTGTAGAATACCTGGAGTTTTGAGTGGAGTGCATGACTCCTTCCTTTTTGCTATAATCTGTAAAATCAGAATAAAATACAACTCTGCTCAAAGTGCGTAGCATATGGATGAAAGACAATTCTTGATTCAAAACTTGATTTGGCAGGGAAAGTACCATTACATTTTTTTAAAAAAAGAACCCTGTGGAACACACAGCATTGCCAACATATAATAAGTGTCTTATAGTACAATCCTAAACAGATTTAAACTTTTCTATTGAGTCAATGGGCTAAGAAGCCTGTAACTCTGTTTTAGGACTGGACTGTTGGACTGTTACAGACATAAAATTAATTAAAATATATCAGGTTGTCTATAAACTACTTCTAAATCTGGCTCCCCAAGGGAGCACATAGCAATTACAAATAAAAATACAGCATATTGACTTCAGATAACAGCAGAAAATGATTCTGTATGAGTAACATAGCCCTGCTCACACGTTAAAATCCATGTACAGTGTACACTTGCATTTTATTTATATGTGCATTAAGGAATTCTCATGTTACATTCTATGTTTGTACAGCTGCATGTGCGATTGAAACCCCACATTTATCCAGGCCCTGGATAAAGTGAATGCTCATTGGCCTTTTTGCCTACAAACAGGTATACGTGTGTGCCTGCAGGTTGTATGTGTATCCACTGTAACATGTGGACAAGACTAATCTTGTCTTCTGAAAAAAACTATCCAAGGCAGGACTCGTGGGGAAGGGAATTCTGCAAGCATCCACTTCACAGAAAGTGGAGGGCCATGGCAGGACCTCACCATGTGATCTCAATGCATAGCTACTTTCATGCAGGAGAAGGAAGTTCTTGAGGTTTCCAGATTTCAAACTATTTGGGGTTTTTCAGGGTCAGAGCCAGTACTTTCAATTGGACCTGGAAAAAACATTGGAAGCCAATGAATAGCATGGGTGTAATGTACACAAATAGACTTGACTCTATTGAAAGGCAAGCAGCCATACTTGGAACTTGTATATGAAGTTTCCAAAAAGTTTTCAAAGGTAGTCCTGTGTCAAGTGTTATGAATCTGAAAGAGTCACTTAAAGACATACAACTGTGGCTAGATCAGATTTCTCTAAGAAATGTTTGAGCTCATATAGCTGTCTGAGTTGACAAAGGAGACACTCTGTTCCCTCTAAGCTGAGTTAGTGTGAGCTAGCTCACAGTTTTTTAGCCTCTGGCTCACACATTTTTGTCTTAGCTCAGGAAGGATGGCTCCAGAGCAAACTAATTTATGCAGCAGCCAAATCACTGGCTCACAACTTTAATGGCAGTAGCTCACAAAGTAGATTTTTTGCTCCCAAGATTCCACCGCTTAGAAGGAGCATTTCATATCCACCATCTAGACATCCTGGAACAACAAATGTTGCTTTTAATTGCTTTAATGTTTTTAGTATGCCACTTTGGGGATCCTGATCTGGTGGAAAGGCATCATAAAAATGTTTTAAACAAACAAATTCAAGTGGGCATCAAACGTGTGCTCATGTATCTTCAGGGAACGTACAACCCCAGGTAGAACCAACTCTATACCATCGCCAGGATCATTTGTGTCATCAGCCAATAGACTCTCTGTTTTTTGGCTTAAGCAACAGTGGCTGACACATTTCTGGGTATTCTTGTCCCTGAATAGACAATATATATAAACTTCCATCCACATGGTTAAATCAGGTTACATAGTTATAGCTTGGCATGCCCCATACTGGTGATGCTTGGGCTGTTGTCAGCATGGCAAATAACCATGCAATCAATTTTAACCATGTGGGTAGAAAATATATATGGAGGGGTGGAACTCACCCTTCTCTAAATAGCCTTCTGCCAACTTCAAGCAGGTCTTCGTCCCACAGGAGAGCCACTGACGCTGGGAGATGGCTCCTTGGACTGGAGGAAGACTTCAAGCTTGAGCCTAAAATTCAAGTGGGATATTAACATTTTCATAAATGGATGAATATAGAAACCTTGCTTGGTGGAGTGGTAGACTAGAGATAGGATCCACCCAATTATCTGGCATAATGTGAGACCAACCAAACAAGCAGCAAGAAACATAATTCAAGATAGCACATAAACTGGTCCTGAGAGTTTGATTTTCAAGAGGAAAAAATGTTTCATGGAAACTGTGGGGCTATGTGTTTAGGGAAAAATACCACTCGGCTTTCTTCTCCTGCCACAACACAGACTGTTCTCCAGTGCAAGAGTTACATTGCGGGGGGGGGGGGTGTCTCTCTCCCTTCATCCGGCAGTGAGCCAGAGCTGGTTCCTTCTGTCTCAAGTAGAATAGCTTCCAGCTACCATCTTGAGCATGAAAGCAAAGGAGGGACCATTCCCAAGAGCCTGGATTAAATGTACCCTTCTTGATTTTCATTTTACAGTTGTCTCTGTGCGCACAAGGCTGACTACAGAAATGTTGGAGTGTTGTAAGAAAAGATATTCTGGCAAGATTTCCATTTCTCTGTTTTCCCCCTCCCCCTTCAGTCTCAAGGGATCTAAAAAAAAAACTTTCAAGGGTTTTTTTTGGTCTTCTTTAGATGTACTGCCACATAATCCTAGTAGCCCCCCCCCCCCGGGGTTTACCAGACAGTAGTTTAGAGTTTTATTGGAGGCTGTATGAACTTCCATGGGCTGGTTAATTCACCAAGAGAATAAGCTTTCAAGAGAGTTATATGGCACTTCCTAGTCTAGCCTTGTTTACTTTGAAACAGTGAGGCTGAGAACTAGTGAGTTAGCAAACTGGTGGTTTACAACACAAATTTACATCACAAGTGATCCTTATTTTTTTTTTAAAAAAAAAAATTCAAAACAGGTGGCCTTATCCTGAAATTCTTACTCTAATGAACAATGAGGTGTATTTTAAGCTGAAGTTCTGGTTTCACATGGTGTCTGGTTTGACAAATGCCAATGGATAGTTGCTATTGTCCTACACAATGGCCGCCACAAAATGGCTGCTGGAGGAGGCGAAACTAGCCACAAAGAGGCTGCCACAACTTACCATAGACAAGATCCTTGTGCTGTTAGGCAACTGTTACCGATAGGGTTGCCCTTCCTTCTGGTAGGGTTGGTTTTTCCCCACTTTTGGGGCCCCCCATCTGTTACCAGCCAGTTAGCCGGTGTGAAGCCCCACCCTCGAAGAACCCCATCGCGCCTGGAGTGACGACATCATCCAGAGGTGATGTCATTATGCCGGGCACGTCGTGCAGGGGACTCTCGAGAACAGGGGTGTCGAACTCATTTTTATGGAGGGCCAGATTCGACATAAATTGGACTTTGTCGGGCCGAGCCACGTGTGTCATAAAATGTAATGCCAGTTAGCGGAGATATAAGCTTTATAAAGGACACAAACACAAAGATTTGTTTAACTTAAAAAAAAAAACATGCCTGAAACATTAGCATTCTTGCAATATTTTGTTTATTTAACAGTCTCTGATAACTGACACTTCCTGTTCTGAATTAAAATAATAAAAAAAAAAACAGGGTCACTGAAGCCGCGGGGGAATTCAGTGAAGCAATTGGGGCAAAGGGAAGACTGCGTGTCAAAATGCAGTGTGGGGCAAATGGTGGGAAATTCAAGCATGCAATTGGGGCAAAGGGAAGAGCAACACCAGAGCAGCGCCTCATGGGAAATCAGTCCAGTACTGGATTGCAGACAGAAAAGGCATCTAGGCTTTTGTAGGCTTCTTTTGCTGTGAAGTTACAACTGATTTATGGTGACTCCTGGCGGAGATGTCCAGATATGGTTTGCTGGTGCATAGCAACCTTGGAATTCCTTGGTGGTCTCCCACGCAAAGACTGGCCAAGGCCAACCCTGCTTAGCTTTTGAGATCTGATGAGACTGGGCTAGCCTGGGCTATTGAGGTCATGGTGGGATAACAGACCTGTAAAATAAAAGACTCATCTTAAGGGGCATATTTATCAGACTGACAGAGCCTAAAATGAATGAGTGCCAGAACTTACTCCTACAAGAGCGAGGCAATATAAGTATGTTTCCAGGCGAAGGGAAAACCCAGCATATATTACATGCCCAAAGCATTATGTAGAGGACTTTTCTGGTCACAGTTCTGCCACTGGATGAGCAAGACAATGTTGTTGAGGTAGACCGAGAAAACGGTGTGCATACAGAATCATTTCCACGGATTTGCAGAGGGCCCTAGATCCAAAATAGGGACAGCTTAGTTACACAGAGAAGAAGCCCCATAGTCCAATATCTGTATCATGAGGATCTTGGAACCTGGAGTCCTGAGATCAGCCCTCCAGATCTCCTTGTTTTTATATATATATATATAAAAGCCATGCCTAACCCGGCTTCTAATCTGCGGCTGTCCTTACTGGAATTCATTATGCATAGTGTTAGAGGCTTATTGGCACCAAGGGGAATGAACACACAGTTGATACATTACAGTGGGTCCCTGGGGGATACAGCTGCTACCTTCAGCTCATCAGGGATGGTTTAAAAGCTGGCAAAGGACTCTGTAGTTTAACAGAACTCCTGCAGCAGGAGCCTGGAGGGCTGATTACTGCATCCTCCCTCCTCACAAGGTTGTTTCTCAGCGCTGACTCAGCACTTCTGAACGGGATGATGATGCCCCAAGGGAAATCAGCACGGTGACTGATGGGGATCTTGGGTGCGAAGGGGGGGGGGCAACACCTGTCCCGTCCATTCTTTTTTGCTGCCTAATGTTATTGTGACTAGAGCAGTCTGGAGTCACATTTCGCTGGCCTGATATTCGGCACGTTTTCAAGGCTCAGTGAGGATTTGTCTGAGTCTGGCATGAAACACGGCATGGCACTGGCTCAGTCTCAAGCGACAGTTTGAGCCATCAAGTAGGAACCTCTCTGGACAAAGCAGAAACCCTCTGCGGCCAGAATCAGGTGACCAAGAGGAACCAATCGCCTCCTACGTCCCTTTTATATAAACTGCCCCTGCTGCTTTTCTATATTCTCAGTAGGAGAGGCTTGTCTTAGTTTAGCTTTGACCTGGATAGCCCAGCCTAGTCTCGTCTCATAAGATCTCAGAAACTAAGTGTGGTCAGCCCTGGTCAGTATTTGGATGCGAGACCACCAAGGAAGTCCAGGGTTGCTATGCAGAGGAAGGCAATGGTAAACCACCTCGTGGTAATAGGTTGGCCCTTATTGAGATTGAGCCACCACTTCACAGGTGGCCAGTATACCGCTGAATCGAGACGTTAGTATTACATCTATAATACGCCATCTAAAACTGATTGAACAAAGGGCTATCATTGCGAGCACTTTCATTGTGGATTGTATGACTGTTTTATCCTGTTTCTATATGTTTCATGCGATTTGGCACATGTTGATTATGTGATAGGTACATGATGCCGTTAACTGTGAGCCGCCCTGAGCCCATTTGCAGGGAGGGTGGGATATAAATTTAATCTAATCCAATTTAATCTATAATCCAATTTAAATATATATAAATTAAATTATTAAATATAATTAAATATTATTAAATATAAATTTAATCTAATCCAATTTAATCTATAATCCAATTTAATCTATAAACAAACAAATAAATAAATAAATGTCACTTGCCTTGAAAACCCCATGAGTTTGCCATAAATTGTTTGCAACCTGACAACAAAAACAAGCAAACAACAGAAACCTACTTTAATAATGTAGGAACGTTTGTTTGTTTGTTTTTAAATACACGCACATAGGTAGTCTAAAGTGGAATAATCCAGAACGTTATCATGGTCTTTCAGTTCATTCTGCATGCTACTAAGCACATCCATTTGTAGTAGGATGAAGGGCCGGGAAATAGAATGTGGCCCCACCCTTATAAGTGGGTTCTGTTACACTGCTGTTCTTTCCCTAGCTATTTATACCCTGGTCTCTCCCCCCCCCCCCCAATGAGGACACGAAGCCATTTACAGCATTCTCCCCTTCTCCATTTTATCTTAACAACACTGTGAAGTAGGTTAGGCTGGCTGGGAATGTGAATAATCTGAAGAACATTGCGCTTCCCATTTTTGATAGGGTTCAGTTGACCCTTGCTGATTTGGTTGAGAACCTAGGGGGTTATACTGGATCCAACACTACTGCTGGAAAAGCAAATTGATGAAGCTGCAGAAAACACCTTCTTCCATCCCAATCTAGACCAGAAGTTGGCCCCCAACTTTTCCTTGACTAATCTGGCCACCTGGATCCACGCTATAGTAACATCAAGACTAGACTACTGGAATGCATTCTACATTGGTCTCCCCTCAAAACCAGCTCAGAGACTACAGTTGGTGCAGAATGCCATAGCTCAGTCTTTAGCAGGAGCTAGGTGGAGCATGCCTATTACTCCCATTCCGCAGTCACTCCATTGGCTCTCCATTAGGCTCATTTCAAGGCACTGGGTATCATATACAAAACCTTTCAAGGCCTTGGCCCCTCATATCTGCGAGACTGTGGCTGATTTTGCACTGGCCAGTTGCCTCTCGTTCTCTCCAGAATTTCCCCTCCCAGTTTCCTCTGGAGTATTTTCTTCATTTTCCTACTTGGAACCTCAGCCCTTTCAATATAGCGTGATGAAGGGTTTTCTCCCCAAAAAATTAGAAACTCCCACAATGGGGTGGCCCTGATGAAAGGCGGGCGAGTGGACATGTTTTCATTTTGGGTTCTCCCCCGGAGCAAACAGGAAAATCCTCTAAAAACAGGATTTGTTTGCTCCAGGGAAACTCCGGTGCAGCAGGGCGATACTCCAGAGCAAAACATGAGCCCGGAGCAACTGGTGTGAAATCGACCAGAAGCTCCGGTGCAAGCATGAGGGCAAACCTGAGGCAAACGCTAGTGCGAATTCGGCCTGTCTTTCCCCCTATGCTTTACCATAACAACTTTGCTCATCTGAGCAGGGCCCTGCCAGTGGACAAAATCAACATTCACCCATACACATGCATTTTTCTGTTGTAGCCCCCACTTTATGCAATGGCCTACCTAATGAGGTTAGGAAGGCTCTGCAAACTATGCAACACTGAATGATTTAGGAGGGCACCTTGACATAGGTTCAATGGGGCTGTACTGCAATGAAATGGTTTAGAAAGACTGGTAAAGGGACAGGGACTGCGGACTATACTACCACATTCTTGCTGCTGTATGTATGATCGTGCTGTGTAATTTCTGTGTTGCTTAACATGTCGTGTTAATGCTTGTCCTTTGTTCCAGCTCTATTTTCAGATTTCTGCCTCGTTTCAGATTTTTGAAATGGGGAGGGGCTGTGGCCAATGTTCCCTCCAAGCTGGGGAGTCTTGTGAGCAAAAATTCTACTTTGTGAGCAACTGGAGCTAAAGCTGTGAGTGAGCGATTTGGCGACGGCATGAATTAGTTTGCTCCGCAGCCATCCTTCCTGAGCTAAGACAAAAATGTGTGAGCTGGAGGCTAAAAGATTGTGAGCTAGCTCACACTAACTCAGCTTAGAGGGAACACTGGCTGTGGTTCAGCGGTAGAGCATCTGCTTGGCATGCGGAAGGTCCCAGGTTCAATCCCTGGCATCACCAGTTAAAAGGATCAGGTAAGAGGTGATATTGAAAGACCTCTACCTGAGACCCTGGAGAACCACTGCCAGTCTGAGAAAACAGTACTGCTGTTGATGGGCCAAGGGTCTGATTCAGTATAAGGCAAGTTCCTGTGTGTTTTACAATCCAAATCTCATTGCATTGTCGACCAGGTGTCACATCCTGTTGGCTGCATTGACTTACACTGCATGATCCGCCTTAAAGTCTCATTGAGAAAGGGGGACCATAAATAACAAAAATACATAGCAATAAATAAAATCGATGAGATGCATTCTTTTTTTAAAAGTTAAATGGTACTGTTTTCGCATGGCTCAGTTACGGGCGATCAGTGCCTTTTCGGGATGCCTCCACTTACCCAGTGTCATCAGAGGAGCCCGATTAGTTAATGTTTTATACAGTGTCTTGAGACTCTCCGATGGAAGGCAGTCTTAATAATTACACCGTATTAATCCTCTCAGCAACCCACTGTGCTCCGCATTTGGTCTCTTTGCTGAGATAATGAAATGGGTGTGTTTTCCCCATGCCTGACTCAAGTGCCTGGAAATTGCCACAGCCTGTTAGGAATGCATTCATTTCTCCACTCCCCCCCCCCCCACCTTCTATCCCTCTCTCCTGCCCTTCAGAAGTGTGTGTGTGTGTGGGGAGACCCTGAAGCATAATGCTTGTCCCCCATGTTTATGTGTACAGTTTCTGAACAGCCAGCGCTGGGTCTCAAGGAGCATTCCCCGTGGCTAGAAGGCAAGATTAATCAGTCCTTGTCGGAGACTGCCCCTCATCTGTGAATTTACTGCAAAACACCCTTTCTCTCACGAGGCCTGGTGTTTTGTTACATGCAATTAAACCAGACACCAATGCTACGGGAGGGTTGTTAAGCTCACACAAGGGGATGGTGGCCTGTTCTCTAGGAAGCCGGGTGGGGAGCATTCGAAAAGGCAGCTGGGGATGAAGATCTCGGTTCTGTGGTCCTCCACAGGCCTGCTGAAAGCCACGGGGAACCCGATCCCAGGGGTGAGGCTACAGCTGCGCAGATAGGATTCAAGGAGGTAAACAGACAAGAGGGCTGTGTTAGGCAGTAATTTAGAACGTGTGTGTGTGTGTCAGAGATGGTGGCTCTGAAATCAGTGACGCGGATCGATTGATCAGATACTAAGGAGCGATGCCAATCTTCCCGGCGTTCACTAAATGCTAATTAACGACGATAATAAGAACCATGACATTTACATATTGCTTTCTGAGTGTTCCACGCATCCCACCTCTGTCGATTCAGTTATCCTTATAACAACCGTACAAGGCAGGGTGATATTGTTGGCTCTGTGTTGTAGATGGCCATGATGATTGTGCTGAAATTGAGAGGTCAAATCCTCCCAGGAAGTCAACGACAGAGTAGAGGTTTGATCCACGGACTTCTCAGCTCCTAGTTTTAGCCACCGCGTTATGAAAAGTCACAGCTGAAACTCGACGCATAAGATTTGCCCGCTCATGGCACAGATGTGGGGAGCCACGGAGAAGCACACCATTTATCAAGTCGGACTCCAGCTTATGTGCCGGTCGCACCAGGGACTGGCGTGCTGCCACTTTCCCCGGATCAGCATGTAATTGGGCAAAAAAATGTCAAGGCCAAATAGTATACACACTTTCTCTGGGTCAACTCTCTTTTTAGGTCAGAGGCTTGTCTGGTAGGTTTTATTGGTCCTTAGAAATAATGGCTGTACAACACCCCAAAACCATGCTTCCAATCATCCCTCCGTCGCCCAGCATCCAAGCATTTCATCAATATAACATGTTGTCCTCCTGACATGTAGTTTTAGCTGTGTTCCTCTCCATCACATCTGCAAGAATCTGTCTGTTTGACCATCCATCCATCTTTTTGTCTGATCCAGGCTCCCCCCCCCCCGTATCATACCTTCTGTTTCCATACAAGCTAATGTGATTGTGACTGTAACTTGTCAAACAAATAAATAAAAATAATAAAAAAGATTTGCCTGCTCATTAAGATCGACGATATACGCTTTGTTTGGAAGCTCAAGGAGAGCAAGAACAGCGAGCCGATCCCAGCATGGTAAATCACACGAATACCCGAAAGCATGACAATCTGGGGTCTATTTTAGAAGATCAGTGATGCAATTTGAAGCAAGAAATACTTCCGATTTAATTTTTTTCTCCTCCATCTTTGCTCTTCAAATTACACACCTGTCTTCTCAGGGAAAACTATTTTTCCCCCCAACTTGGTCCCTTCCCCCCATGCTTTTAGTGGGTTGTCTGCTCAGTTTGCATTTTTTAAAGCATGCTTTGCACAATTATGAAAGCAACACTGGTACACTGATACATTATTGCACCTTTTTAAAAAAAGCAACCACTGTTGTTTCTTTTTAACCTGAAAAACTATCCTGGGGAGAAGGAAGGAGGGTCCTTCGTGATGTCACAGGCATGTCCCACCTAACCAGCACTCAGCTCAGCTCCTTCTCCTTCAGTGTGGTAGAACTTGTTCCCCTGTGTTCAGTTCTTATCCACGTGTCAATGAAACAGTGCCTGCCACTTTCCAGAGCGGAAGGGTTTCTTTTTTTTATAATGACATTCCACACTTCCATTATCCCAATTAAGCATGCCCTCCCATTCTGAATATATGGCAATACGCCTGCATACCTGAGGGACTGCCTCTTCCCATATGTCTCCCAGAGAGCACTGCGACCGGGGACCCAGAATCGGCTGGTCCTCCCGACTATTAAGGAGGCCAGGCTGGTAACAACAAGGGCTAGGGCTTTCTCAGTGGCAGCTCCAGTCTGGTGGAATGAGCTCCCGGAGGAGATCAGGGCCCTGTGGGATTTGCTTCAGTTGCTCAGGGCCTGTAAAACAGAGCTCTTTCGCCAGGCTTTTGGAGCTGCTGCCTCTACCACCACCGCTACCACTACTATTGCCACCATGGCCACTGCCCTTTTTACCAAGAGAGCTAGTTTGGTGTAGTGGTTAAGTGCGTGGACTCTAATCTGGGAGAACCGGGTTTGATTCCCCACTCCTCCACTTGCACCTGGCTGGATGACCTTGGGCAAGCCATAGCTCTGTACCAGCTGTTCCCTCAAGGACAGCCTGGGAAAAAGCTCTCTCAGCCCCACCTACCTCACAGGGTGTCTGTTGTGGGGAGGGGAGGGGAAGGGAAGGGAAAGGAGTTTGTAAGCCACTCTGAGACTCCAAGTGAGTGAAGGGCAGGGTATAAATCTAATCTCTTCTTCTTCTTCTACCATCTGACAGTGTATGGTGGGCGAGCCTGACTCTCTCCCTTCCCCCCTTTACAACTATAGCCTGTCCCGAGTATGGTGGGTGAGCCTGATTTCTGGGTCCCCCCGCCCCACCGCTTTTTCAAGTATAGCCTGTTCTGAGCATGGAGTACTGTGTATTGAGTACAAAGCCTATAAACATCTGACGGGTGGCATGTGATTGACTGTACAATGAGGAATTACTAGCACTTTAATAGGCATTATAATCTTGGTTTTAAAATTTGTATGAATAGATTCATATTGTTTTATTGAATTTACATTGTTATATTGTTTCAAACTGTTGTAAGCTGCCCTGAACCGGCTCTGCTGGAAGGGCGGGGTAAATGGTTAAATAAATAAATAAATGTGCATTAATGTATTAGGCTTGCTAGGTGTTTTAGAGACTGGCTACATCTAAAGTTGCCAGGAGTGTGCCTGCAACCCCCAGAAGATGGGGAGGAAGGCAGGGCATGGGGAGAAGAGATGTGTATGAGTGAATGCCACTTCCAGCTAAAACCCAGAAATGATGTCACTGACCTTCTAAGGTTTTGCTGATCTGTAGAGTTTGGTGAAATCCTAGAACATTTGTGCCATCACTTCTGGAGTTCAGCCAGAAGGGATGTCAACATATACCCTCCTTCTCCCCCCCCCCCCACCTTTTCACCCCGCCATTCATTTGAGCAGCAGCAGGGTCAGGAGGTGGTGACAGAGCTGGCGAGCCTAATTAAGTCCTTTTTTTTAAGTTGATAGGAGGCTCTTTAAAGGGTCTGAAAAGTGGATGGCATTTTTCTGCCACCCTTGAGTTTTACTGCAAACTTTGTTTTATTATACATTTTATTATATAGCCACATGTTTGGATTGTTGTTGTTAGTGGTATAGGGCTAGATACATATTTTAACAGTTTAACCTTTTCATGTTAATATTTTATATTTGTTATCAGTTTTTATGTTGTTTTTACCTCATTCATTCATTCATTCGATTTATACCCTGTTCTCCCCGCCGGAGAGTTTTAATGTTGATTTTAATGTTGTAAGTTGCTGCGAGTCCCTTTGGGTGAGTGGCGACTAAAAAAAATCTGATACATGTGTGGGTATGTGTAAGATAGATTTTGTTTTAGTCACCACTCACCCAAAGGGATTCGTGGCAACTCACAACATTAAAACCACATAAATAAGGTAACAAGAACATTTATGGCTTAATGCTTTCAATTCTTCTCTTGCTTTTATAAAAGTACCTTGAGAGCCTTTGATAAGGTGCAAGGTACACAGAAATTAAATACATAAAGAGACGGTCTGTCGATACAGAGAGCAGAATCATGAAGGAATGGTCTTTGTGGACTGTACTGCTTCTACTTCCAGTTGAGATGGAAGAGACAGAAGTTTGACTGCTCCTCTTTAAAACAACAACAACAACAACAACAACAAAAGCCGGTCCGCTGGCTAGGCGGGATATAAATCGAAATAACAAACAAACAAACAAACAAACAAACAAACAACAATGAAGGACTTGCACACGAGACAAGTGAGTTGGAAGGAGAACAACCCAAGTCTCCCCAACTTGAGCAGTGGTGGTTTATTTCAAGCCTGCTGACAGTCTTGCAACACAGTTACAGACAGCTACATCAGCATTCAATACACAGTACAGTGAGAGAATCATTATAAGGATTTTAACATGAGGAGATAGTCTGTTATTTGCCAAAGGGATTTGCCAGTAGCCAAAGGGATTTGCCATTGTTCATTGTGTAGCAGGGAGGGGGGGAGAAGCATGGACTTTGACCGGCTAGCATTCCAGCCTCAGATCTTCCCTACACAACAACCCTCTGCACATTGGAAAAATAGCATCTAAAGATCACACTACTCTTATCCTTGACATACTATTTTTCCATATGCAGGGAGTTTCTCATGGGAAACATTACAGATGTGACTTAGAGGCTTACAGTGCAATGCCAAGAGTTACACCCTTCTTAGCTCCTTGAATTTGAAGAGTGTACCCTGACCTAAGTGGCCCAGGGTTAGCCAATCTTGTCAGATCTCAAAAGCTAAGCAGGGTTGGTCCTGGTCAGTATTTAGGTGGGAGACCACCAGGGAGCCCAGGGTTGCTATGAAGAGGCAGGTAATGACAAATGACCTCTGAATGCCTTGTCTTGAAAACCACATGGGGTCACCATAACTCAGTTGTGACTATATATATATATCTGCTTAGAGCCAGCGTTCTCTCTAAGCTAAGTTAGTGTGAGCTAGCTCAGTTTCTTAGCCTCCAGTTTACACATTTTTGTCTTAGCTCAGGAAGGATGGCTCCAGAGCTAATTAATGCAGTAGCCAAACTGCTTGCTCACAACTTTAATGCCAGCAGCTCACAAAGTAGAATTTTTGCTCACAAGATTCCACAGCTTAGAGGGAGCATTGTTTAGAACTGAACTGTTGTAGCCTGAACAGGTGAACTCCACAAAACGTGTTAATACTTTATTCTGCCGCTAGATAAAATGACTCCAGCCTCTCCAGCCAGGTGCTTCCCAAGAACATTATACTCACTGCCTCCTTCCTGATATTGCCCTAGAGAGAGTATATTTTCCCGGTGCATGACAGATTTTTGTCCTCATATGGGTCACCAGAAGCCCACCACTGGAAGGTTTCATCTAATTTCAATTACTGGTCATTGACACATTTGCGCTTATGAGCCAAGCCTTTCCCCAAAAGCCATCTATGACAACCCATTATGGAGGGTTTATTTATAGCAGGGCATGTTAATTTCACAGGATCACAGGCCAACGATTCTCTGCTTGACTTCAGTGAAAGCAATATTTCATCCTCGCTTTCATGTTTGCCAAAAGAACAAGCACCTGTATGCAGCAACCCCTGGCAGTAAGGACTCTCCAGTGAGCCTCAAGTACCGAGAAAGGTATCAAAACAGAGACTCTTAACACAGGCAGCAATCGGTTTGGAGGGGCTGATAATCACCGTATCTGCTGGAAGATAAGAGGCCATCTCTGCCACTGGGGTTCTGATATAGTGCAGGATGTTTATGGTTTTTTTTAAAAAACCACTCCTCGCACTGATGGAAGAAAATCCCATCCTATCTCAAAGAGCTGTATCATTTAGGCAAGGAAATCCTGGCTCTCCGGTTGGGTTATAAAACAATATAAGTGATCACACAGTAAAGTTAACTAACTAAGGAAAAGACTGTGTAAACAAGGACAGTATAATAGCAAAACGCTAAATGGTAAATAATGCCAAAATTCAAACATTTACTGAAATATTCAATTCCATAACCAACAAGTAAGTATCATATAGTCCCAATGTTCCACCTACTCCAGTGGGTGAAATCAATGGTAAGTATAAATAGGTAAATGTAGATATACAAGACACACTCAACAGGTGCAATCAGTACTCTAACAGGTAAGCATAACAGTATCCAACAGGTACATATATTACTCCAGCAGGTAAATATTCAACAGGTACAGTCAAAATTCTAACAAGTAAAGTATAATGATATTCATCAGGCACATTCAGTACCCCAGCAGGTAAGTCAGATAAGTAACGAAGACTCCGGATATTCAAAACTTCAATTAGAAGATCTTCCTCAGACTAAATGTAGGCAAAAATTACTAAACATTTCAAACATACTACAAGAATGTACTAAAAAGACTTATTATAATTGAAGATTACCTGATACACTGATGGAAGAAAATTCCATCCTATCACAAAGAGCTGTATCATTTAGGCAAGGAAATCCTGGCTCCGCCATAGGGTTGCCAGCACTCCCACTATGGCAAGAGGCCTCCCACCGTTTTTACCCGCTGCTGCTCCAACTGGTGGTGGGAGAAAAAATTAAAATGTTGCAGGCCTCTGCATCAGAACGTTCCTTCCAGGTGCAGCCCGGAAGTGACAATGGATAGCTCTAGGAATTGCCAGAAACTCTATGGCGATTCCTAGAGCTACCCATTGTCACTCTGGATTGTACACTGCTGACGTCATATGCCCCTCTATGTCCCTGCCCCCAGGCCTCCTGCTAGACAGCCACCAAGCCAGTTATCAATTGCACCCGTATTCTGGGTTGAATTCAGTGATCCATCCAGAGAAGTGGATTGATTCCCCAGGGATGGGACCTGCCTGGACAAACAATTATGCAAGTCAGGAGACTAGAGTTTGGAGAGAGAAGGGGACCAAAAGGCCTTCCCTGCCTCTTCTCTCAGTGGGAGGAGAGAGCAACGTTACCTTCTTTGCTCCTTCTTCGTGCAGCTCCCTTCAATATGCTTGGTTAGTAGTCCAAGTGAGTCCCACGACCACAGGAATCACCTTTCCTGGGATCAGAAAGGACAGCTGGGGAAGGGGCGAGAGAAACATTCACAATCTTTTTTTTGTGAATGGATCATTGGTTCCAACCTGTATTTATCTCATTCACCTGTGTAAACGCAGAACAACTTGCACTTCAGGGTATTGTGTGGCCTTGTGGCTGGGCAATATGAAAGTGACATTCATCTCTCCACCCGGATCCAGCTCCCCCCCGCTTCCCCCCAAGGACTACTGTTGCAAGCTTTTCTTTTCTTCTGCCTCCATCCAAGTATGGTACAGGAGAGCCAGTTTGGTGTAGTGGTTAGGAGCGCGGACTCTTATCTGGGAGAACCGGGTTTGATTCCCCACTCCTTGTGCAACTGTTGCTGTGACTTTGGGTCAGTCACAAGTTCTTTCAGAGCTGTTCTCTCAAGGGAAGTTTGAGAGAGAGCTCTTTCAGCCCCATCTACCTCGCAGGGTGTCTGTTGCGGGGAGGGGAAGGGAAAGGAGTTTATAAGTCATCCTGAGACTCCTTTGGGTGATGAAGGGTGAGGTATAAATCCAATCTCCTCCTCCTCCTCCTCTTCTTCTAATAAAGGGAGGAGTGGAGGAGATTTGAAGTCACTGTTTGCAACCATGTGGTGAATCTGCAGAAGCTTGATCAGTTTGTGGCAGCTTGATCAGTTTCTAGGTCCAGGTGGATTGTAACAGGCATAACCTGCTATTTTCCTGCTTTACGCTATTACCATACTTTGTTTGCAGGATAATATCAGTCATATTTCCTTCCTACAATGGAATGGACAATTCAGAAGTTGAAAATATGGATTATGCTTCCAGAGAACAAACAGGGGCAGAAGGGAATATTTTTGGAGATGGGACCCATCAGCGGTTAATACGCAGTTTGAAACCAGGGATACTTTCAAATTTCTTATTCCAGCTGTTTTGATCTGAAAACCCCCATTTCAATTTATTATCTCCCTTGGGCTAGCCATTCTTTATTTCCACACCATTTTCTGTTTCCTTGCCCTGAATATTTCCTGTAAAATGAACGTATTTTTTCCCCAGCGTTATTTGTGTGAACGTATCGGTGTTATACATTATTCTCCAACTGTATGCATATAAATGATGTATGTTGTAGGTATAAATACCACATCTAAGCTGTGTATAAATGTCCCCACCCCATGCACCTGCATTTAGAAACAAATCTGCCAATCATCCGAGTGAAGTGGGGAACCGAAACTGCCGACAAAAACATACATAAGTATAAAAAGAAATAAAATAAAGAACACTTTGCTTATGTCTACTTGGAACAACACTGATGCATGTGTTAAATAATGCCTGCTTTATTTATTTATTTATTTAACTCGTCTATTTCCATCCTGCCTTGAAAGAAATCAGGGTGGATTATAGAGGGTTATTCCATTATACCTGTCGGTGAGGTATGCTCATCTGAGAAAGAACGGCAGGTTCAAAGCCACACAATACGACTGAAAAGAGATTTAAATCTAGATTTTTCCTGGTTCAAATCCAACATGATTCACCACACTACATTTCTGGGAATTTTGCCAGAAGAGTTTTGGGGAAAATATTCCAGCTGATTTGAAAGAATGTGCACATTTTTAAATTACTGAACAGATATCATTTTCTATTACCTATGTGAAGGTAAAGTGCCATCAAATCACAGCTGGCAACCCCAGGAAGGGGCATTCGAGGCAAGTGAGAAGCAGCGGCGGTTTTGCCATGGCCTACTCCTGCAGAGTCTTCCTCGGAGGTGTCCCCTGCAAGGACTGACCCTGCTTAGGTTCCGAGATCTGCCAAGGTCAGGCTATAAGCATGCAGCCTTCCCTCCAATTTGGTGTCATGGTTAAGAGCATCAGGTTAAGAGCCAGTTTAGTGTAGTGGTTAAGAGTGTCAGACTCTCATCTGGAGAACCGGCTTTGATTTCCCACTCCTCCTCCACATGAAGCTCACTGGATGACCTTGGGACAGTCACACCTCTCTCAGCCCCAGCTACCTCACAGGGTCTCTGCTGGTGGGAGAGGAAGGGAAGGTGATTCTATGCTGCTCCAAGACTCCTTCGGGTAGTGATGGGTGGGGTATAAAACCAATTCTTCTTCCTCCTCCTCCTCCTCCTCCATATTGCATTAATTCCACCTCCAAGGTGCTCAGGGAAGCTTACATGGTTCTTCACTCCTCCATGTCACAACAACCCTGTGAGGTAGGTGAGGGTGAGTTTTCATCCTAGTAGATGAAACTGGTGACCATTTGGTGTCACTCAGCTTCAGCTTTCTATGCTGTCCACTGATGTTTGTGCAGATCCGTCCCTTCTGTCTCTCTAGCAACCTGGCCTCAATCCTGAATGTGGGATTTTCCCCCCCATTGTCTTGCTCCAGTGACATAAAAGCCTTCAAAGAGGATCTTGTGAGTGAACCATCCTGACAAAAAGAGTGCTAAATACTGTTCTCAAACTATAAGGCTGATCTCTCCTCACCCCCCCCCCCCCCCCCGGCACAGATGGTGGTTGCTAGGAAAAGCATGAAAAGAGGCGCAAAGTACAAGCAAGGGAAAATATAGTTCTTAAGAAGGAAGCATGGGGAAAAGGTGGGAAGTAGTACCCTAAGAAAATCAAACAATAGTTCTGAAAGCAGAGGAATGTCACTTTTCAAAGACCATTTCCATATAGAATTCTGTCTACTGCTGCATCAGACTGAATGACAAACGGTTCTCCCCTCGCTGACAAAATCAGCTTTCGTTCACCAAAATAAGTTTGCTAGAACAGCTTTGGATTCTCAGCAATATGCAGGGGGAGATGAAGTTGTTTCTTCCTTGGGATCAGTTCAGATGAGGTGCTGGAAGTTCCAGCATATTTCCCCTCCTTTTAACAGGGCAGCCAGAAATGATTACAGTGCTGAACTAGAATCTAGAGATCTGGGTTCAAATCCTCACTCTGCTGGAAAGCTCACTGGATGGATCTTGGGCCAGACACTGTCTCTCAGCCTTATACAATGGAAAAGAAGAGCTTGGCTGAACATCTTGGGTATGAGCTTTTGTGAAGAAGTGCATTCCCCCCCCCCCTTTGGAGGTTTGAAATGAGCAAAACATTCACTCTGAGTTTTTTTTTTTTTAATTCTTCCTGAGCAGAGAACAGGCAGGCAGGGAGGAAGTCAGTTCAGTTCCAGTCCAGACTTACCTCAGCTCACCTTCATACAAATGCTAATAGGTATAGCTAGAGATAATTGGATGGGCCAGTCTACCCACCCCCTTCAAGCAGGGAACAGAGATTTGGAGGTGTTAAGTGCTAGAGAGGTTTCAGGACAGAAATTTCTGGAGACTTCAGGAAGAACTTTTCTGACCTGGCCTGACCAGTTAAGATGGTAGAGAAACAGGTATGATAAAAACTCCTTGCAGCAAGAAGGAAGTCTTGCTTTGGGTGCCAAATCCAGGAGAGCAGACAGACATCTCCACTGAGCAGGTGGCCATTGACTCTGTGCCCACCTGAAGAGCTGGAGAGATCTTCAAGGTAATGGTAACGCTGTAGAGATCTGTAACTTCTTACGCTAAGGAGACTGTCCTGTATTTTAACATCTGATAGGGCATGTATAGAGATAGGGACAGAGGAATTGTGTTTTACCCATTTCTTTGGAATCCCTTGCTCAGTCTGGGACTGTGCTAAAAGTATGCTTGAGAACATTTTCTTTTTAATAAATACTTTATAACTTTTGATGCTGGTAGTGGTTCACTACACCACATAGACCTCCACCATCTCAAACACACCATTTTGAAAGGGGCACCAGGGGCAGGCAGGCAGGCAGGCAGTTGGTAAGTGGCTAGTCCTCCAAGGGCACACAAGGCAGTAAATGGTCCCCATGGTGACCAAATACTGGGCAGTAGGAGACACAGAGGCAAGGCCTCAGAATGTAGAAGGAAGATGGGGAGTCCTGACCCTCCCAGCGGGTAATTACAGCTAAAGGTCAGGTGGTGGTGGGGGGCTACCCAAGAGAGAAAGAAAAGCCTCTCCAGGTGTTGAGAAAAACTTTGGAGGGCAGGGTGGAATAGGGCTTGCAAGTCAGAGCAGGTCTGTTCCACCCCAGCTTTCATAAGTGACTGCTCACTTCTTCAGATCTGAGTCCATCTGTCCTATATATTGGAAAGCGAAGCAATTTCAGATGCCAAATGACAATAGCAGGTGAATGACAATAGCAGGCTTGATTGGATTCGGTGTGATATTCAGAGGGGTTGTAGGTGTGGAGAAATCAACATTGGTAATGAGACAGGAAACCTAGATCTCAGTTAAGTCCAGCTGGGTATATTGTCTTGAGCTTCAAGAGCTCTTACAAAGGAATTTCAAAGGGAAATTAGGGAGACTGCTGAACTGCAACTGATAATGAAGCTCAGGACAATGCATCCACTGGGACTTAATCGAGACCTAGGTGAAGGGCAATGGGCCAAAGCAGCTGGGCAGAATATGAATGAGACATCCAGAATGAATGAATGTGCATGAGACATCCAGATCAAGTATATTTAAGTCCACTAGCATCTTAGAGACCAATGAGATTTTGTCCAGGAGGTTTGACTCTTGAGAGCCAGTTTGGTGCAGTGGCTAGGAGTGCAGACTCAAATCTGGGAGTACCGGGTTTGATTCCCCACTCCTTCACATGCAGCTGCTGGTGTGACCTTGGGTCAGTCATAGTTCTCTTAGAGCTGTCTGGAAAGAGCAGTTCTCAGTCAGAGCTCTCTCAGTCCCCCCCCCCCCCCCACACCTCACAGGATGTCTGCTGTGGAGAGAGGAAGGGAAGGGAAGGAGATTGTAAGCTGCTTTGAGACTCTTAGTGAAGGGCAGGGTATCAATTTGCCTCCTCCTCGTCTTCTTCTCATCTCCTCCTTCTCCTCCCCCCCCCCCCCCAAATCTGATTGGTCTCTAAGGTGCTACTAGACTTGAATCTAGCAGTTCTACTGCAGGCCAACAGGGCTATGCTCTGAAACTATCCAGATCAATCTCCCTCTCCAGCAGGAGTAATGAAGGATGGAGCCAGTGGTGGTGATGGGGGCAACAACTTGGGCCGAGTTCAGACTGGCAATTTGGTCCAATATAGGCACATTTTGCAAGTGGATTAAGAGGGCCGGTTTACACAGCCACAGCTGCCTGGCGTTGCCATGCTGTACTCACCCCATCCTGAAGCGTTTTCATCCCGCTTTAAAAAGGTACCTGGTGAAACCGGTGCCAAGCTGTCTGGGCGCACGTTGATCCCGCTTCCTGGAAGTGTGGACACAAATAAGCCACAATCAAGCGGTGCCGGTAATGTAAATGTGCTGATCTGGCAGGGATGCGCATAATCGCCCATGCGGACTGTGCGCTTGAGCGCACAACTGCCCCAGGGGACGCTTCCGGCTTGTGGAGTTAAAGCTCCCAGCCATGGCATCCTACCCCAATTGCTGCTGCACCTATGCACCCATGCGCCTACGTGCAGGTCAGTGAAATGGACCAAAGCTGTGTGCAACTGTGGCCCCACCGCCAGGGGCTGCTCTGCAGTGTGAACACTCCATTCTTCCTCCTCCCTGGTATGGTCCTGCATCAGTCTACGCAGTGTGACTGGAAAGCCCCACGACAACTTGGCCCAGGTCTTTTTGCCCCACTTCCCTTGCACTTCATTCTGCCAGTCTGTCCTCCACCTTGGTTTTTACCCCTTGCAACAACTTTGTCTCTTTCCACTCCATGTTTAGAAACTACCCATTAGCAGCAGGGTTGCCCCACTTCTGAATTTCCAACTGATCTTCACCCTGTTTTTAAAAAATTGATTGGGAAAAGTTAAACATGCCATTTCTAGGTGCCTCAGTCACACTAAGGGGGAGGGGTGCAATCTCTCTTCCTCCTTTCCTCTCCTTCTTCCTGCCTCTCCTTCTGCTCCTGTGCATCTCCCCCCACCAAGTTCCCCAAGAGATAAGTGCAGCCCAGCCCCTTGACGCAAGCTCTACAGGCTGATGCCCTCCCACGAGTAAGAAGAGGGGCGTTTGTGCTGAAAAAGGACAAGGCTAATGCAAAAGGGCATTCTATTAATAACTCAGGGGGACAAGAACTCATTTAACATAAAGGTGAGGTACTGTAAATTGCCGATTTGCACTGGGAAATGTCTCATAACATAATGAAACACACTTAAATGGCACCCCCCCCCTCTAATGGGCTCTTTGCTGGGAGCATCTCAGGCAGAAAAGGAGACAGAAAGTTTCCAAAAGGAGAAGTGAAAGAAAACATCCCAGAAATTTACTAAGATGGCAGAGAAATGCAGGTTTCGAGGCTGGGCTACTAGCAGCCTCTTCCAAGAACCAGGTTGAGTGGTAAGATACACTCAAACCATTGCAGTGTACTTCCTAAAGGTAAGATGCAGGAGGCTGGAGAACACAGCAGGGAACTAGAAATGAAGCCCAAACCAAGAGCAAGGCGTGGGCTCTGGGAAGAGAGCTGGATCGTAACTCAGTGGCAGAGTATCTGCTTGGCACGCAGAAGGCCTCCAGTCCATTTGCTGGCATCTCCAGATAAAAGAATCAGGTAGTATGTGATGTGAGACTAGAGTTGCCAGCTCAGGGTTGGGAAATATCTGGAGATTTTGGTGGTGGAGCCCGGGAAGGGCAGGGTTTGGGGAGGGGAGGGAGCACCACAGCAGGATATAATGCCATATAATCCATCCTCCAAAGCAGCTAGTTTCTCCACGGGATCTCGCTTGTCTGGAGATCAGTTGTAATAGATGGAGATCGCTAGGTGCTAACTGGAGGTTAGCAACCCTGTATGAGACTTTGGAGAGCTACCATCAGTCTGAGTAGACAATGTTGGCCTTTAGTATAAGGCAGCCTCAGGTGTTGGTGTGAATCTCAAGCAAGTTGTTGAACTTCAGGGTTCTGCCCAAACCCAAGTCTGTGTCCCGTCAGGCCGCCAAGATGTAGTACGGTGGAAGAAGAGCCACTCAGTGAACCTGAACATTTCAGTTGAGGGCATGCAGTCTCCAGAAGTGCCCTCACCACCAGAGCAGCCACCTAAAGCAGGATTCCCGACACATTTGGAGGGTCTTACTTAAGGAAAAGTAGAGATGCCAGCCAAGTTTATACCTCATATGTTTGGGGTATGATGGCCAGAATGCCTGCCCATCATGCAGAGCAAGCACAATGTCCCCACAGATTTTTTTTTCTTGGCTTGGATGGTCCATCAGGGTCCAAGAAGCCTTCCCTTTCTCTTCTCCCACTCCTCCTCTAACCTTCCCCAGTTCTGCTGCTGCTCTGCTATGATGACAGCAGTGGGCCAGGCTCTCTTTCCTTCTTCTTGGGCTGGTAGCCTGTCTGGTCCATCACTGATTGAGATTCCTGAAGTGTATTGAGCAATGCAAGATGCCAGACTCCAGGGAACAAGATTTCCAAGAATACAACAGGCAACTCAGTTGGAACAGGAGTGGGGCTGGAGCAAGAGAAAGAAGGGGGCAAGATTCTTTCTTCCTCCCTGCTTGCCACCTGCCTGCTGTCCCTGTACTGGGCTGGAGGCCTCAGGAATTCACATTCAATGACATCTTTAGGAGTTCCGAGACTCACCCCTTCATAATGCGGTTCGACATACCCCTATCAATGAGGATAGTTTCAGGTGGGTGGCTGTCTTGGTTTACAGTAGATGAGCAAGACATGATTGAGGCCACGAGCACCTTAAAGAGTTGAGTCCAGGAGCTCCTTTAAAGGCCAACAAGGTTTCCAGGGTTCCCCGGTCTGTGAGCTGATTGACCTACCCAAAGCTTAGTTTATCCATGTCTGGTTACAAGAGTACAAGGGAGGCTTGGCTATCACAAGGGGAAAAGTAATATAACTTGGGGGAGTGGGGGAAACAAGGGTGTCAGACAGTCCAGGAAAGAAGAAGAAGAAGAAGAGATTGGATTTATACCCCACCCTTCACTCCCCAAGGGAAACTCAAAGCGGCTTACAAACTACTTTCCCTTCCCCTCCTCTCAACAGACACCCTGTGAGGTAGGTGGGGCTGAGAGAGCTCTGAGACAACTGTCCTTGAGAGAACAGCTGGTACAGAGCTATGGCTTACCCAAGGTCATCCAGCCAGGTGCAAGTGGAGGAGTGGGGAATCAAATCCGGTTCTCCCAGATTAGAGTCCACGCACTTAACCACTACATCAAACTGGTTCTGGAAAGATTCTTGGAAGGGAATACTGGCTCAAACCATTGCAATGCACTTCCTAAGGTTGAGATGCAAGAGACTGGGGCACACAGCAGAGAACTAGAAGTGAAGCCCGAACCAAGAGCAAGGTGTACATTCTGAGAAGGGAGCTGGAGGGTCAGAACTCAGTGGTAGAGTATCTCAGGTAGAAGGCCTCAGGTTCAATCCCTGGCATCTCCAGTTAAAAGGACCAGATGGTGAGTGATATGAGACTAGGGTTACCAGCTCTGGGTTGGAAAATACCTGAAGATTTTTGGGGTGGAGTCTGGGGAGGGACAGGTTAGGGGAGGAAAGGGACCTCAGCAGGACATAATACCAGATAATCCATCCTCCAAAGCAGCCATTTCCTCCAGGGGAACGGACCTCTATTGTCTGGAGACCATTTGTAATTCTGGGGGATCTCCAGCCACTACCTGGAGGTTGGAACCCTAAAAGTAGTGCATATGGACCTCGTGTACAATCATGCACACATCCAGGAATCTATAACGCCCCCCCCCCCAAAAAAAAAAGTTCTCAGAAGCTGTTAACCAAGTTTTTACCTTTGCCTCCAATTCTAGGCAATGGGGAGAGATAACCCTAGGCAGTCCCACGGCACAAAAGGCCAATCAGGGGCAAGTCGCTTTCCTCAGTGCTCCCCTCCTTTCCTGTCCTCATTAATGCTAATTTCAGGGTAATTACTCACCCCTCCTTTCTTTAAAGCTGTTTTCTTCCTTCCACTTCCACATTCAAGGTTAATTCAGTGCTATTTTCTCCACTGCAGGTCTCTTCCAAATGCTATTGGAAGCAGTGCTTAGCCGGCTCACGTTGCGGATGGAGTAAGGGCTATTTTGGGGCCGGGGGGGGGGGGAACTCATTACGAAGGGAGAATGCCTGTTCTTGGGGGTTAAATAGAGCTAAGGTAAGAGTAGGTGCCCCCTGCAGTGGCCAGCTATTCACTTTCCATTTACAATAATCAGGCCCCAGAGAAATGATGGGGCAGCCGCTGCTGGGCAGCTGAATGCAAAAAAATTCATATTGGGAGGAAGTTGGGGCTTTTCATCAGAACTTTTGCACGATATGAGAAAATGGTAAAATTTAGGGCAGCAGCACCGAGGATTTCAGCTTGTCTATACCCCAGTTTCTCTGCCCTTGGGTCCATCTTAGGTATGGTTGCCAACTCTGGCTTGGGAAATACCTGGAGATTTTGGGGATGGAGCCTGGGGACGGTGGGGACACACCCTGGTCTGTGGTAACAATTAGCATGTCGGACTAGGATTTGGAAGACTCAGGTTCAAATCCCACTCAACCAAAGGGTCGCCAGGTCTCCCCACCAGCTAATGGTGGGAGGAGGGAGATGAGGTTGCTAGTTCCAGGTTGGGAAATTCCTTGAGATTTGGGGGGTGGAGCCTAGGGAGGACAGAGACCTCAGAGGTGCACATTGCCACAGAGTCCACCCTCCAAAGCAGCCATTTTCTCCAGGGGAGCTGTTCTCTGAAGTGTGGAGAGCAATTGTAAAAGCAGGAGATCTCCAGGCCCCACCTGGAGGTTGAAAATACCAAAAACTGAGGGTCACCATGTTGGGAAGATACACAAAAATATATAACACTGTGTATAATTGATGTATGCTCTAGAACAATTTTGTGCTTTTTCTTTTTCTTTTTCCACACTGTTCTATAAATTGGTGTCAACTGTTATCAAAAATAGGTTTTACCCAAACAAAACATCAAAGTACAGGTTTGCATTCTGTTCAGGTATTCAGGCAGCACCTTGTCAATATCACCCACGGGTGATAGTCCCACGGGTCTCTCCCTTCACTCTCATATCATGAACAGGACCATGTGCCTGGAACCTCCACTTCTCCAGGTCCACCATCCTTAGCTATCCAAGGGTTTTCTGTTCCCTCAAATGACTTCGCTTTCCCCCCTTACCTCCTTCTATGATTTGAACTGTCCCTGAAAAATCCGACACAATCACGCTTCTTGAGCTTCAGTGCAACTGTTTAGTTCCCCTTTCCTTCTGAAACTGAGCCTAAGCACCTGTGCCTGTTCCTCCTCTGTTTATCCCCAGCCAGCTGACTTCCTCTGTTGACTTCGTCTCATAGGGTTGCCAGGTCCATTCTGGCCGCTGATGTGGTATGGGGGTTAAGGTTGCCAGTCCAGGCTGGGAAATTCCTGGAGATTTGGGGATTGAGTTTAAGTAGTGCTGCCAAGTCCAACTTGGGAAATATCTGAGGACTTTGGGGGTGGAGCCAGGAGACTTTGGGGGTGGAGCCAGGAGAAAGGAAGTGACATCATTTTGTGACGTCACATCCTGTGATGTTGCTTCCACATGCTGACACATGAACTCATGAAGTTTCCTAATACTGAATCAGGCCATTGGTCCATCAAGGTCAGTATTGACTACTCAGACTGGTAGTGGCTCTCCAGGGTCTCAGGCTGAGATCTTTAATGTCACCTATTACCTGATCCTTTTTTAGCTGAAGAGGCTGATACCTCCTGCATGTCAAGCAGATGCTCTATCACTGAGCAACGGCCCTACTGAATCCTTCCTCATCTCGGCAGAATATGAAGCACTAAGTGCTACACAAGTGCTAAATATGATTTTCATATCATAAGAACAGGAGAGAAGCCACAGTGGATCGGGCCAACAGCCCATCCAGTACAACACTCTGTGTCACAACAGTGGCCAAAAATACCAGGTGCCCTCAGGAGGTCCAGCAGTGGGACCAGAACTCCAGAAGCCCTCCCACTGTTGCCCCCCAAGCAACAAGAATGCAGAGCATCACTGCCCCAGACAAAGTGTTCCATTTAGACCTTGTGGCTAATAATAGCCACTGATAGACCTCTGCTGGATGGGGACAGAGAGAGACAGACAGACAGACAGACAGACAGAAAAAAGAAAGAAAGAAAGGGGGAGGGGGAGAGAGAGAGAGAGAGAGAAGGAAAAGAGCTGGCAGAGGCACTTACCCCAGCAACCTTGCAAGCCACATGCAAAAGCACGCCCTTCAGTACAAAGAGCCTAGTCCCTCCTTAATCTCTGGGTGGGACTTTCTCTTGCTGCCTCTGCTCTTAAAGGGGAAATGTCTGGTGAGGCTTTTTACTGCAGGGAAGGCTCTCTGCAGACATTTCCCTTTTAAGACAGTTCAGGCCTGGCAGGGAGAGGGCAGGGCAGGCTCCGACGTTCCCCTGCGTTCCTGCTGGCAGCCATTGGCTCCCCCAGTGGCCAATTTTGAAAAAGCGGGGGTAAGCATTAAAAATCGGTGTTTCCCCCGCCCTCCCGGGGGACTTGGTAAGCCTAAATTTAAGAAGGACAGGAACCTTGGTGGGGTACAATGCCATAGAGTCCACCCTCTAAAGTATCAATTTGCTCCAGGGGAACTGATCTCGGTAGTCCAAAGATGAGCTGTAATTCCAGGGGATCCCAGGTCCCACCTGGAGGCTGGCATCCCTACCCAAGTTCCTTAGGGCACGGCACATCAAAGGCACCATTTTTGGACTTTCAGTGAATTTCCCTGGAGTCGTCAACATTGACACAGGCATGCTAACACTTAAACTGTCATCGTAGCAAAGATAAATTAATAACTTAGGGGGGTCCAGACAGAGGGGAAAATGTAATAGGTGAGAAAGATCTTCTGGAAACATGATGACAAATGCAAAATCTCAAGCCCAGTGCTTTACTCTCCGCTCCACTGCAACCCTGAGCAAGACAGCTCCTCCGAGCTTGGAGTCGATCACAGCACCATCCCGCAAGTGGCCACTCCAGGAACTGCAGCCTGGGCCAGCCTACCAGAAGCATGTGACAAGGAGAGCCAATCAGAGCAGAGCAGGGGCTATATAAACTCTGTCCCTGATTTGGCTTCTCAGTCCTAGTAGTGAAAGTGTCTACCTTGGTTGTGTGTGGTCATAGTGTACCTGTGGTTTTGAACACTCGCTTGCCTATAATCAGGGGTCATTTCGTAGAAAAAGAGGTGCAGGAGCGCATTAGCATAACTCATTTGCATAACTCATTTGCATATGCCACACACCCCTAACATACCGGAAGTGTGTCAGAAGGCAACACCCACCCCTCAGGCTCCACTCCACAGGTGAGTGAAACTGACCTGCTCTTCCTCCATTCCCTTCCCCATCCAATACTTTGTGCAATAAAAATAAGCGTAAAGAACACACCCTCATTCTCTTCCTGCTCCCTTGAAACCACCAAGTTTCAAGTAGACTTGAGATACCCAGGACATATGCACCACCCATCCCTTCCCCTCCCCCTCCCCACAACAAGACACCCTGTGAGGTAGGTGGGGCTGAGAGAGGTCTTTTGAGAACTGCTCATGAGAGAACAGCTCTGAGAGAACTTGTGACTGGCCCAAGGTCACACCAGCAGCTGCATGTGGAGGAGTGGGGAATCAAACCCGGTTCTCCCAGATTAGAGTCTAACTCCTGACCACTACACCAAACTGATAAGGTGGAAGCTGCTGAAGGGTTGGTGAAATTTCTCCAGTACTTATGTGCCATGTGCCCAGATAAAAAATGGTATACTTAGAAAATTTATATGCCACCTTGAGCAAGTCTCTGGAAAAGCAGCACACAGTCGTAAAAGGAACAATGATAAAATTATCAATATTAAAACAAAACATTAAAAACAGTAAAGATCCTAGCAGGGCTTTCCCTGGGGCGCTGCGCCTCTGCACTGTTCGGGGAAGCCGATGAGGGAGTAGAGCTTGGTCATGTGCCCACCCCTGGGCTCCTCACTCCCGTAGCTGCGCTCCTGTGCACTCCCGCTCCAACGGACCCCTGCCTATAATTATGCCTCTGGCTTTCAAGAACCATTTTCTGCTTTGCTGGACTTGACATCTGGCCAGATTGTGGCCATGCTGGTCGGCCTCTGGCCCTGCCAGTTTCAATTTCCTGTCCAGTGAGGCTGGTTTGGTGGAATCCAATCCCAGCCACCGTGATGTGCAAAACCCCCCACTTTCTTCATCCCGCCTCCCCCAATAACAGATTTTAAATGAATCTGTGGGAGGGAAGGAGGCATGGTATGGTCTGATCTCATCAGATCTCAGAAGCTAAGCAGGGTCGGTACTTGGAAGGGAGACCACCAAGGAAGGCTCTGCAGAGGAAGGTGGTGGCAGACCACCTCTGCTTCTCACTCGCCTGGAAACCCTCTTTGCTGGGGTTGTCAAAAGTTGGCTGCGACTTGGCAGCCCTTTATGCACACTTAAATCCGGACGACTTCTGAACATCAGGCAGTGTTTGATGTGGTGCCCATGATGCTGTGAATCAACCACTTCGCTCATGCAAAGATTTGGCTCCCGGCCACTTAAAACTGAAGATACTTTCAAGTGTCATAAAACTTAGCTAGCTGAGAATTGGCACTGTACCGATGATCTTGGAGCCAATTTCATGATGTGTAAATTCAAAACAGTTTGGGGGAACTGACAGTGGAGTTGTCTGCAGAGTTCCTCCTGTCTAAACCCATCGGAATCAATGGCCCTAGACTGAAGTAAGTCTGCATAGGATTACACCATAAATCTCTCCATGATTCCCGAACATGCACATCACAAGAACAGGTTATCGGATATAGAAGAAGAGGAGGAGGAGGAGGAGGAGGAGGAGGAGGAGGAGGAGATTGGATTTATACCCCGCCCTTCCCTCAGAGTCTCAGAGCGGCTTACAATCTCCTTCCCTTCCTCTCCCTACTACAGACACCCTGTGAGGTAGGTGGGGCTGAGAGAGCTCTTTGAGAACTGCTCTTGAGAGAACAGCTCTGAGAGAACTGCGGCTTGCCCAAGGTCACCCTGCATGTGGAGGAGTGGGGAATCAAACCCGGTTCTCCCAGATTCGAGTCCGCGCTCTTAACCACTACACCAAACTGGAATTGTACTGTGAGATCACATCAAGATCCATCTTTTCTTTTCAGCAGCCTCAACAAAACTCTGGGTGCTTTAAGCAGGGCACAAAGGTTGTGGTCCTCACCTGTGTATGCTGCCTGCATAAATGGACATTCCACTTGGCTGTCATGGGAGGTGAGGCATTTTTGCCCACCGCCTGGCCAGCTCCATGGTGTTTATAAGTTAATGTGATCTGTACGATACATGTTCACCCTCCACCCCAACTCACTCTACCATTTCCTCCCAGTGCTAGGGCATGCCGTTTTGGCACGGTAAAGCAGCCGAAGAATGCCGTGGGTGCAGCCTGCTTCACTCTTTCACACTGTACCTGTTACTAAACTCATCTCCTGCCATTTCTTTTGAAAACTCCTTTTCCATAGCTGTGGAGATGAAATGCTTGTATCAGCAAACAGATGGTGGCTGAGGCATGTAGCATAAAATACATTTATCAAGGAAAACAGCTGTAGCCCATTCCATTTTGAAGATTTCTATTAAGACTTCTGTGGAGCTCTGGGCAAGCTGGAGTCAAAGGGGCAAATGGTTCTCAGAGAGCCTTTCGTTCCCAGTGCCTCCGTTTCCCCACTTGTAGGCTTGAGATTTAGCGAACAGCCTGGCTGTGTTTACTTACTTCATATTTATTTGGTATTTATTTTTGTGTTTTTTTTATTGTTCCTTAATTGTTCCTGGTGGTTGACCACATCAAATGAAGCCGGCAGATCTAACAGCAACAGCAGTGTCATCCCGCCTCGATCCCAATGCCTCCGGAGGTTGTCTGTGAAGGCGACCAGAGCCGTCTCCGTTCCATGACCTGGGTGGAAGTCAGACTGGAAGGGGTCTAATACGGAAGCATCATCCAAGAAGCGCTGTAACTGCATTGCCATTAGAATCATAGAATCACAGAGATGGAAGGTACCCTAGAGGCCATCTAGTCCAACCCCCTGCTCAAAGCAGGATTAGTCTAAAGCATCCCCAAGAAGTGCTTGTCCAGCCGCTGCTTAAAGACTGCCAGTGAGGGGGAGCTCACCACCTCCCTAGGCAGCTGATTCCACTGTTGCACAACTCAGACTGTCAAAAAGTATTTCCTAGTATCCAGCCGGTACCTTCTTACCCTTAATGCAAACCCATGATTGTGAGTCCTCTCCTCTGCTGCCAACAGGAACAGCTCCCTGCCCTCCTCTAAGTGGCAGCCCTTCAAATACTTCAAGAGACTGAACATTCCCAAGCCCCTCAGCCTTTCCTCGTAGGGCTTGGTCTCCAGGCCCCTGAACATCCTCGTCACTCTCTTCTGTGTGTGCTCTATTCTGTCCACATCCTTTTTGAAGTGAGGCCTCCAGAACTGCACACAGTACACCAGGTGCGGCCTGACCAATGCAGTGTTTAGTGGGACTATGACATCTTGTCATTTGGATCTTATGCCTCTGTTGATACACCCCAAGACTGCATCGTCCTTGCCTTTTGCGGTTACCCACTTTGGTTCCAAATGCTTAGAAGAAAGGTGGGCTTAACGACCTTTTAAATGAATGGAAAATCTGATAGACATTGGAGACTTTTTAACACTAGCAAAATATAATCAGCTCTGTTGCCCTTACATCAAGTCTCCAAGAGCAGCAACTGAGGATCCAGAGGGCCAGAGGCAGGCGATGAAGTCCAGGTCAAAGACAGAACAGGCTGCAGTGCAGAAGGGGGGGGCAGGGGCGGTTAAGATGCCGTGAGCTTTCTCAGAGAAACAAGATGCTCAAGATAAGGGGAAAGCTTTGGGGCTGGCCCTGACTGGACTTGGGGTTGCAGAACTGGTCTTTGAACTCAGTTGACCGAGTGCTCCGATTGTGGGGCTTGGCACCGCAGCCAGCATCCAACAAGGCAATTTCTGAGTAGAATCCAAGCATAGGGTGAGATCCCTGCACCCTCTCCCCTTGCACGAGAGCTCTTGCACAAGAGGAGACACACAAAAACAAGTTGCCACAAGTAGCCCATGTGCCAAGGGACCTGGCCTGTATCCCAGCTTCTGTTTCCACTGGCACAAGGCGTAGACCAAGGTGTGCTTCAGCAACTGCTCTCCTGATAATGACCTTCAATCAAACCACATCACGCCTTAAAACTGGATTTTAATGATGATGGTGTCCAAGAACCTTTTGTCTTTTTGTATACAGCAGCAGTGATTGGAAATGGAAAAAAGAGCATTCAGTCTTACAGCAAGTAGTTCTTGTAGAATGCCTTGCACAAATGGAATTGCGTTTCGTAAAACATGTCCTCTGCCGTTCCGTGGTAGGATCCCAACCTGACTATAGTGCCATAATCCGAGCCTCATTTCCAGATCTGCAGCTGCCAGAACTTTACTTCTGCTTTGCTTTGGAGGAATGGACAACATTACATTTTGGGCTCCGCGCTTTACAGCTCCCAGATTTCCTGTTCTCATCTGCTCGATTTCTGCAGCTAATAACATTCATTCTAATGAACTGTAGATCGTCGTGTAACTTTCACCTCTCGGTTCTTTACATTGGAGCCGGCAGAATTTCAATCTGGGCTGTTTGAAGTATCCATAAAAGTTTAAAGTGTCTGCGGATTTCAAATGTAAGCCTTTCCTTCTGCTCTCTCAAAACAAGTCCATTTAGAAACACACGCACACAGAGACACACAGAGACACACGCGCGCACACTGTGGGATCACAGGCAGCATATGCAAGAGATAAAAAATTCCTGGCAGCCGAAGTTTCTAATTGAATACATTTTCCCTAGCCAACTTGTGCACATTTCATCCCCAAAATCCAGGCTTCTATTTTCAGTCTAGAGAGCAGAGTCGGTACGAGAAGTTTGCCCTAGAAATGTGCTCAGTGGAATAAGGAGACCATATGTGTTCTAAGATATTAAGAGTCTGTCGTCAACCTTTCTGAAAAGCAAAACTGCTCAGGAGCTGTAACTTTTCTTTCTTTTGCAAAGGGGGTTAGCACTAATTGGAAGCCAGTGATTGGTTGGGTATAGCTTTTTTTTAAAAACCCAAAATATGAAAAAGTTGTAGGCTGCCTAAAACAGAGCAGTGTGTCAGCACGGCTTGTGCCCTGCCTGGAGCTAGATGTCCATTCATAGATGCCTGGGGAGAGAGTTATGGGTAGCTTATTTATTAATTTACTTACTTCATTTAATAGAATCATAGAGTTGGAATGGACCTCCAGGGTCATCTAGTCCAGGGGTGGGCAATTGTTTTGGCTCGGGGGCCACTTTGTGGGAGCGGAGGTTAGCGGAGGGCCGCACCTTTTAGCATGATTGCATTCATTAGTTAACTCTGCATTTCAGAAAAGGTATAAATTGTATCATAAAAATCAATAAATATAAATTAAATAAAATAGTGGTAGTTTTATTCAATTTATTTATTGTGCTAATTTCATATCATCTATAGCTGCAAGCACATTTAATTTTAGAATCAGTTTAATGAGAGAAATGTACCCTATCACACTTTTCTACAATTTTTTTGAAATCAGGAGATTTCTTGTTGAGAAACCTCGTGGCCGACTGTCTTGGCGGGCCGCAAAAAACTCTGTGGCGGGCCGCATGTGGCCCTTGGGCCGCTATTTGCCCACCCCTGATCTAGTCCAACCCCCCTGCACAATGCAGGAAATTCACAAATACCTCCCCATCCACAAATACCTCCGCAGTGACCAATGCTCCCTCTAAGCTGTGGGATCTTGTGAGCAAAACATTCTACTTTGTGGGCTACTGGGATTAAAGTTGTGAGCGAGCAGTTTGGCTACTGCATAAATCAGTTTGCTCTGGAGCCATCCTTCCTGAGCTAAGACAGAAATGTGTGAGCCGGAGGCTTAAAAATTGTGAGCTAACTCACACTAACTCAGCTGAGAGGGAACCATGCCCATGACCCCTGTTCCATGCCCAGAAGATGACAAAAAACCTCCAGGATCACCAGCTATAACGGCCTGGAGAAAAATTGATTCCTGACCCCAGAGTGGCGATGGGCATTTCCCTGGGCGTGTAAGAAAGGGCCACAAGAACGAAGCACTGAGGCAACCCTTCCTGCCCTCCCTCTCATGATCTGCCTAAGATCACAGAATCTGCATTGCTGTCAGATGGCCATCCAGCCTCTGTTTGAAAACCTCCAAAGAAGGAGCACCCACCACCTCCTGAGGAAGCCTGTTCCACTGAGGAACTGCTCTGACTGTCAGGAAGTTCTTCCTAATATTTAGCCGAGAATTTCTGATTTAATTTCGACCCATTGGTTCAAATGTGTACCCTACCTTTCTCCCCAAGGGGGACCCAAAGTGGTTTACAGCATTCCCCTTTCCTTTATTTTATCCTCACAACAATCCTGTGAGGTAGCTTAGGCTGAGAGAGGATGACTGGCTCAAGGTCACCCATTGAACTTCTGTGGCACAACTGGGGATTTGAACCTGGGTCTTCCCAGGTACTAGTCCAACACTCTTAGCCACTGTATCAGAAAAATAAGTGAGCCTGGGGCATTTCTGCATAACAACCTGGATTAGCTGAGTCCTCTCTGTTTGGTTCCTCTCCCAGAAGGCTTTGCAGGCTTAGCTGTTGTCTTCTCTCAAGCCTCTCTCTAGCCTGACAATGCCCTCTGCTTCCAAGAAGGTCACAATAAATTCTAAACAGAAGGCTCTTAGAATCTTAGAATTAACTTTCATATGATTTTTCTGACTCTTTATTTTGACACATAACATCCTTGCCTGACGAGGGTAACTAGGGTATGAGTTCAGGGTGAAAACTGTTCTCTTTATTTTGATGTTCTTCTGCTAAAAGTGCATTAACCTTACATCATCCAGGTGGGTTGAACCTATGGGTACTGAGGGTATCAATTGTTGAAGACTTCTTTGCTCTGGGCTGGTCATCAATCAGCTGTCTGGGAGCTCTCATTGACTCGACCAGGGCACTCTGCATTTCATACTAATGCACTATGTTCGTGCTGAAGTCTTCTATGCTGAAAATGGAAATGTTATGTTTTTATCCTAAAAGATTTGTCAGTGCTAAAGTGCTTTCTGTCCTTAAGAAGCTTATATTGGTCTCGGTTACACAAGCAAGATAATTTGGGCAGGGAAGTGAGGCTGTTTGCTCCGGAGTAGCTTGACCTGCAGTTGTGTGAAGCTGCGGGCACAGCGGTATGCGATTATGTGCATACTGAGAAGGGGAAACAAACGACAGCATAGCATCGGGATAGCCTGATCAGACTATCCCCGACGCCATGAGTCCACGCTGGAGTGATCACATGGGGAAAGTCTGTCTGTGGCCTGTAGCAAACTTGTTTGATACCAGACTTTCCCTAGTATCTTTTAACTCTGCTTCTTTGGTGGAGAGAAACGGGTTGCCGACAGGTGTGGGACGCTTGCCAGATGTTTCGGTGTGATCGTGCCCTTAAAATCCACATGGCACTCATGCCTATCACAAGGCTAATTCTGCGTATTATCGGGGCCATTGTAATACACTGGTTTTGTGTAAGAACTATGGTCTCTCTCTACTGATTCAGTCCCTTGCCAGTCTCCACCCAACTAATAACCCCCCCAAAGGGGAATGGGAAGGCCCGAGGGAAATAGTCCTGGGGTCCCAGAATCCTGCAACAGTTGTCATGGGGTGGTGGGGGGGTGCAGCATGTAGCATGGCAGTACATGCAGAATGTTTATGAGTGGGCAAGGACTGGATGAAATCTCTGTCCCTTACAGGGCAGAACTAATGAAAGAAGGGCTGCTGCTGAAAATGGCAGCTCTGTGTTTTGTTCTCCGTGAGAAACCAAAGAGAGTACTGAGTACCAGAGTACTGGAGGCCACACAAAAGAAAAGGTGATGTACTAGATTGTGTGCAAACCAAATATTAATATATACAGTGCCAAAAGTACAGTGTGATGAGTGAAAACAGTCCCTATATAAAGTGCAAATTACAGTATGACCATTCAAATGTTTAAAAAAAAAAAAAAAATCAGTGTATAACAGCGGGTTATATAACAGTGAGTTATAACAAAAGGAAAAAGTATAGCGATTAAGAAGTATATTTAAATCACATATCTGTGATCCAATTTCTCATGCTAGGGGACTGTAACAGAAACTGTTCTGAAGAAGATATTGAAACAGGGTTTTTAAGTAGCCAGCAAAGCATTTGTACATGCAAGATTTTCAGAATTACACATGAGAAACTGGATAACCTTTGTTCATCCTGAATCTACGGCCCATCATCTTCTTTGGATGCCCCAAGTTCTAGTATTCTGGGTGAGGGAGATAAAGTTCTCTCTGTAATAGCCCAGTCCTAAACAGTGTGATACCCTGACCTGGATAGCCCAGGCTAGCCCACTCTCTTCAGATCTCAGAAGCTAAGCAGGATTGGTCCTGGTTAGTATTTGGATGGGAGACCACCAAAGAAGCCCATGGTCCTGATACAGAAGCAAGCAATGGCAAACCACCTCTGAATATGTCTTGCCTTGAAAACTTCACAGGGTTGCCATAAGTCAACTGTGACTTGAGGGATCTCTCTCTCTGTCTCTCTCCACACATCACATCGTACTCACACACACATAGAGTTACACTCTTCTAAGTTCATGAATGGGCTTAGAAGTGTGTGACCCTGCTTGGGATGGCATTGTTAGATACCTAAATAAATAAACACAATGATACTTTGGAGCCACATGTCTGTTATACACTGCATTTTGCCTATTTATGTAACCCCAATGTACAATGCGACCTCACACCAACATACATAATTGTTACCTGACTCCATAAGAGTGTATGGGTGCCATTGCCACTGTTTGGTGCAAGGTTTATGGACAGTGGCACGGCTGGCTGTTTGACTGGGTGCCAAGTCTTGCCTTCCGGCAAACGGCAGCGACTCTGCCAAACTCTCATCTTTCTCTTTCTCTAGGCTGGCAGGAGAATCACGGCACTATCTTGGCGGCTTCTCCTGATCCTTCTGAATAACAGAAACCTGCTGGGGACAATATGTTCAAGACACGCTAATTATATAGACAGAGGTTGCTAATTACACAGGAAGCATGTTCCCTATGTTGACACAGGAGCAGAAAGAAAAGAGCAGATATCGTTTTTTGGCAATAGGTTATTTCTGGTTTCTAATATTGTGCATGTCGCTGTTTTGTAATTATTTATATCAGCATTTTGTATGTTTTCATGAGGTATTATCTGGTGGGAGCTGTTAAATAAAGACAAATCATCTTAAAAAAAAAGAATCAGCAGAAACTTTAGAAGTTGCCAACTGGCCTGGAGGAAAATGTCCTGGCCCTTTAATGCATCCATTAATGGGATGTTATTTCCCAAGTGATCTTCCTAACTTCCATGTCATGGAAAGCTTCAGCCCCTCATTTCCATAAGCATCTATGAAGGGACAGGCCATGTTTCTCCAGGCCTATTGGCAACCACAAAAGCAGCAGTTTTCTGAGGCTATCCATCTACAAGTACTAACAGTAGTCAAAATGACTGGACTCCGATAGAGGACACACAGGGGCTAAGACCAGGAACCTCATGACTGGAGCCTTTGCCTGCACACCTTGTAACTCCACTTTCTGCATTTTACGATTGCCAACCTCCAGGCAGTGGCTAGAGATTTTCTGGGATTACAACTGATCTTCAGGCACCAGAGATCAACTCGACCTGGAGAAAATAACCTCTTTGGAACTCTGTGGCATTATACACCATCGAGGCCCCTCCTAACCCCAACCCCCACCTTCCTCAGGCTCCACCTCCCAAAATCTCCAACCACCACCTGGAGGTTGGCAACCCTACCCCAGGTCCCATCTGGAGGCAGGCATCCCTACCATGCTAACATGATGACAACTCTATTGCAGGGACTAAGAAATCCCTATCTTCAAGGTAAAGAACTACAGTTTATTTATTTATTTTCTAATTATGGTGCTGGAGAAGACTCCTGAGAGTCCCTTCGAATCCTAAAGGAAATTATAAAGGAAATCAACCCTGATGGTTCCCTGGAAGGCCAGATGCTGAAGCTGAAGCTCAAATATTTTGGCCACCAAATGAGAAGGGAGCACTCACTGGAGAAGACCCTGATGCTGGGAAGGACTGAAGGGAAAAGAAGACGGGGATGGCAAAGGATGGGATGGTTAGACAGTGTTATCGATGCAACAAACACGAAGTTGAGCAAACTCCGGAGGACGGTGGAGGATAGGGGGGCCTGGCGTGATGTGGTCCATGGGGTTGTGAAGAGTCGGACTCGACTGTGTGACTGAACAACAACAAAATTGATTTTAGACCATCCTCTCCGGGAGGGACCGGGCTCAGGGCAGTGTACAACTTGATATCATATATACATTCTTAAAAAGAAATTAAAACCAATAAAACATAGCAGTTCCAAAAGATGGCATTAACATTCTCTAATGGTATCACTGGCCTCACAGGGAGGCAGGGGGTAAGAGTGCCAGAAAGGATGGAACCGTCGCGGTCCTCAAGCCTGGCGGAACATCTCTGCTTTACAGGCCCTGCGGAACTGTATCAGGTCCTGCAGGGCATGGATATTACTCGGCAGAGAGTTCCAGCAGGTTGGAGTCAGTGCAGAAAATGTCCTGGCGCTGGTTGAGGACAGCCAGATATCTCTTGGGCTGAGGACCACCAGCAGATTTTGATCTATGGGGTGCGGTGCTCTCTTGGGGGTATACCAGAAGAGGTGGTCTCAAAGATACATGGGTCCCAGACCATCAAAGGCTTTAAAGGTCAGCACCAGAACCTTGAACTTGATCCAGTACTCCAGTGGAAGGGTTTCCTGGGGCAAGGGATGGCAAATCAAGTCAGTTTGTTTCTGTAGCTCTCTGAGTCTTACATTTGTCCCTATGGCTGCAGAGGGGAAAGAGAAGCAACTCCCCATCCTTTGTCTCTTCATGCTGTGGGCCTGAATGGTCACCATTGGTATGCAGATAGTCCTCCTTTCCCTGGAATCTGCCTATAAATAGCACAATAAAACAAAAGGGAGAAGAGGGAGGAGAGAATGTGAGATAATCGAAATTTAATTGAACAGGAGAAATTAAAAATGCAGAATCAAACAGACGGCTAGAAAATGGGTTGCGAGCGAGGCAGCAGTCAAAACCACCCCCAAATTCACCTTGGCCAGCCTGTCAGAAAGGGTAAAAACTCTCTAGAAAATAGGCAATTGGCAATAGGCAACTGGCTGTGCCTACCGTGGTTCCCACGGCAAGAATAAGACTGGCACAAAAGTGGGGGAAGGAGGGTGAATGTGTCTGCTTGTTGGTACCCAGAAGAGGAGGAGATGCCTCCGCGTCTGCCGCTGGCTAGACGGGCAAGAGCCCAAACCTCTTCAGATGCAGAAGGCATCCATCTCTCGCCAATGAAATATACATGCAGTGGGTTTAAAAGGAGTATTAAGAATTAATTTTCCACATAATGCACAATTGAACCGCAACATTCTCCGTCGATAGGTAATAAAGGCCGGCAGTATAATTTTCGCAAAAGGATGAGACAAATTTATGGCAGGATAGGCGCATCAATACCAATTAGTCGGCTACTTGGGTGATCCATAGAGATATTTGGAATGTTTCTTCCAAATACCTTCAACTTCTGGTCCTTAGCCAGTAGACCTCAGGACTCATCAATGGGCCTGAAATGAGATGCACCACGACATCTGATATATATATATATTTTAAAATGAAGTAGAAGACGAGGTGGAATTCACTGCCACAGGCAGGGGTCATTTCGTAGAAAAAGAGGTGCAGGAGCTCATTAGCATAACTCAGTAGCATAACGTATTTGCATATGCTACTCCACCTGACATCACCGGAAGTATGTCAGAAGGAAGGAAGGAAGGAAAGAGAAAGAAAGAAAGAGAGAGAGAAAGAAGGAAAGAAGGAAAGAAGGAAAGAAGGAAGGAAGGAAGGAAGGAAGGAAGGAAGGAAGGAAGGAAGGAAGGAAGGAAAGAAAGAAAGAAAGAAAGAAAGAAAGAAAGAAAGAAAGAAAGAAAGAAAGAAAGAAAGAAAGAAAGAAAGAAAGAAAGATTGCTGGCAGAGAGGGGACAGCTACTAATCCAAGCCTCAGAAATACCACTATTCTGGGAGGATGGCTTCAGTGGTGGCTGAAGCCTTCAGAAGGCTGGTTGGAGGAACAAGGACCTTTCCAGGGGACGGGGTCATTTTGCTGCAGCCATGACACAAGCAGACTTTCCCCCGCGCGGGGAAACTCCCGAAGCTGAGCTCCCCCGAGCTCCTGCTCCTGTGACCCCTGGCCACAGGAGGTGGTGGCGGCTGCAAGCATGGACGGCTTCAAGAGGGAATTAGATAAGCACAAGAAGTGGGACCTGCGATACTTGCAGCGGGGGGGGGGGAGTATTCCCCTCAACTCAGGGCCTGCTGAAGCTGGAGGAGCTCCGGAGGAGGCAGCAGGTGAGCCATTACCCCTCCCCCCCAGTGGCAAGGCCAGCTCACCAAGCCTTCTCTCCCCCCCCCCGCCAGCGGCGGAAACAGACAGTTTCCAGAGTGTTCTCTGTGCATGTGCAGGGAATGCTCTTTTACTTTTGGGGGGATTCAAGTATCCCCCGAATATTTTTTTTTAACTTTTTGGATTTTTCTGCACACCTGGGGAGTCCCCAAGTGTGCAGGAATTTTTTTTTTGCCCCCTAGGTGCATCCGATGTGTGGATTTAGATATCTGCACACACAGGATGCCTTGGCTATTAGATATATAGATATGGAACAGAGGTCCATCAGTGGCTATTAGCCACAAGGTATAGATAGGAACTCTCAGTCTGGGGCAAGTGAAGCTCTGTATTCTTGGTGCTGGGAGGGGGCAACAGTGGGAGGCCCCACTGGTGGACCTCCTAAGGGCAACTGGTATTTTTGGCCACTGTGTGAGACAGAGTGTTGGACTGGATGGACCATTGGTCTGATCCAACATTGGCTTCTCTTATGTTCTTAGGAGGTGGAGACAGATCAAGGCTAAGTCTCGGTGTAAGTGGCCATTTTCTCCAGGGGAACTGAACCGTATAGTCTGGAGATCAGTTGTACTTCCAGGAGATCTCCGGACCCCACTTGGAGATTGGCAACACTGCTTCTAGAGCACGCTAGTTCTGTTTTAGTCAACACCCTTTAAAAATGCTGGGGACTGTCATTTGGTGCAGTGCTAAGAATTCCCTGCTAGGGATCTCTCTGTTTCTCCCGACCCAAATGACAATTCCCAGGGGTGTTCTAGAAAGAAGGAATTATTGTTAAACCAAGATGTCTGCAGTCTAGATACACAACGAGAAAGGCAGCATGAGCAGGAGAAAAGAGAGAGAGAAACGTGTTAAAAAAGTTATAACTGGGTCCCGGATTGCCAATATAATTGGCATTAATGGACAATCCAAACATATTGAAAACTTCCTTAAACTTCTCAAAGCTGAGAGCAGATGGCAGGGAAGAATTATTATGGGCATACTTTGTACTGTGAATAAATTGACAGTTTAGCAGTGCAGCTCTCGCAGCTTCCCCTAAAGGAGTCTTGGCAGCTGCAGTTTGGTAAGAGTGGGTAAAACACAGGGGGTTGCAAAGCTCAAAGCCTGGCTGGGAGCCATGGCCCAATCTACCATGACAGCCACTAATAAGCCAACCTGCCCAGGCCTGAAGCAAACCACCACCGCAGCCTGTGATTGGTTCACCCCAGGAACTGCAGCTTGGGCCAGCACAACAGAAACAGGTGATGGGGTAGGGTTGTCATCAGCCTCCAGGTGGGGCCTGGAGATCTCCTGGGATTGCGATTGATTTCCAAACTACTGACGTCAGTTCCCCAGGAGAAAATGGCTACTTTGGAGGATGGACTCTCTGACATGATACCTCGCCGATGTCCCTCCCCTCCCCAAATCCCACCCTTTCCAAGCTCTGGACTCCTTGACCTGTGATTTCTTGTATCAGATTTAACTTATAGCCTACGTCTGTGCCTTTTGTTTTGCTGCCCTGCAGCACTGAGAATGATGTTCAAGATTAGCAGGGGAGCAAAACGGGGGCAAAAACTTCAACATTAGTCACCACAATGCTGTGACATAGGGATGCCAGTCCCCAGGTGGCAGAGGGGGATCCCCTGATTTTTGGGGCTCCCCCCAGAGGCCAGCCAGCTGGCCAGCAGGGGAATGCCCTGCCTCCAACAGCTGTCCGCAGCTCCCCTTGAAAAGAGTGAGTGCCATGCACGTCAGCTCCACAAGCCATGAATTCACGGCTTGCAGGGCTGACGAGCACAGTGCCCGCCTTTCCCCCAACCATTTAAAGGGAAGGTTCCCTTTAAATGGTTGGGGGAAAGCAGGGGGATGCAAACGTGGTACTGTGTCCCTGATGTGATGATGTCCCTCTGCATAATGTCATCACATTAGGGATGGCCCCTCCCCCTCCCAGACCCCCCCCCATCCCTTTGCCAGGGAGAAGATGGGGCCTAGCAATCCTACTGTGACATCACTTCGCAGAAGTGGAAGTGACATCATGGTGTCTGGGAATTTGGGAAATCTCCAAAAGAGTTGTGTGACACTATGACATCACTTCCAGTTCTGCAAGTGATGTCACCGCATCGCCAGTGCCAATCCCCCCCCCTTTGCTCCTGCCGCTCCATGGAATGACAGCAGAAGCATGGACAGTCAAATGGGAGCATGGCAGCACTAAGATCCAGAGCTCCCCACTCCCCCCAAAGTGGAGTTCCTGTGTGTTGTGTACTAAGACCATGATCGCATGGTCTCCCATAATGGCAACCGCCATGTGGTCAGCACACATGGTCAGAATCTACCTGAGCTTCAGCCAGGTAGAACAATAGCCAGTTGGATCCTGAGTGACCACCAATTACGAGCCTAGGTCTCCCGCTGGGGGACCTATGAACTACAACCACGGACTTAAGGTCCTATCAGGACCTGGGGGCGAGGTCGGGGCATTGTCTCCGGCCAGCATAAGAGAGGGCTCTGAGCCCGGGGTTCCCCATGTTCCATCTGACCCTCAATAAAGAGCTTCACTATGAAATCACTACCACTCGCCTCCCGACTCCAATACTTTCCACTGTGGTTTCCTGAAAAGAAGGAAAGAGTATATAAACAGGCCATGATGGGATTTGCAGCCTACCAACTCAAACACAATCCAGCAGTCACATCTGACAGCCCACGAGGGGTTCAATCACACACACAGACTTTGGTTGCCCATTGATGACTGCAAAAGAGCAGGTGTTTTGTCAGGCAGACAACAATAACAGACGAATGGGATGCATTTCACCTGTCGGGCAAGGTCAAACATTTTGCCAGCTTGCTGTGCAACCAATTTAAATTGATGGTGGAGAAACTGTCTTGCTTGCAGTGATAAAACTTCCCGATTCTTCCCAATATGACATTTCTCAGGGGAGCGATTCGCATCCTAGTGAAAGGCTACCTGGCATTATGTAAGAAGAAGCTCTGTCCCCTAGGAACGAGCAAATATTCCCTATCTTTTCTAAAATACGTATTTCTGTTTTTGTCAATGGTTTCACGGTTGGGATTGTAGGTACGCTTGTATTGCACATGTATGTTGTATGGTTTTTAGACACAGTGCTAAGATTGATGGTACAGAATAATTTTTCTATCAGTGTAGTAAAACTTCCCTGCCTCCCCTTTTCCACTGCAGCTCCCTCTACTCCATGAAATGCTGTTCCAGGGGGATATGGGACTCTGAGGAATGGCATGAGCGGGTCTGTGATGGGAAGGTTGAATAGGTGGAAACTGCCGATTTAGTCTGGATCAGTGTTCCCTCTAAGCTGAGTTAATGTGACTTAGGTCACAGCTTTTACACTGCCAGCTCACACATTTTTTTGTCTTAGCTCAGGAAGGAAGATTCCAGAGCAAACTAATATATGCAGTAACCAAATCACTCATTCGCCACTTTAATGCCAGCAGCTCACAAAATAGAATTTTTGCTCAAAAGACTTCCCAGCTTAGAGGGAGCATTGGTCTGGATGTGTGCAAAGTGCCATTAAGTTGTCGCCAACTTGTGGTGAACTTATGGTAGGGTTTTCAAGGCAAGAGACGAACCGGGCTGGTTTGCCATTGCCTGCCTCTGCATAGCAACCATGGACTTCCTTGGTAGTCTCCCATCCATATACTAACCAGGACCAACCCTTCTTAGCTTCTGAAATCTGACAATATCAAGCTAGCCTGAGCCACCCAGGTCACAGTTTCGTATGTAAGCCAACCAGCTTATTGTCTGCCGTTTGTAATATGTACTGTGACTCATTGAGGCAGAAAGAACATTGACATGATCTATAATTTATGAGGGGAAAATTAAGAGCGGTGGAACAGGAAAGAAGAAAGAATTACAGGTTCAGTCCACATTTAGGAGAAGCCAGATCAAAATGTGGGTTTTTCGAGCTGGGATGACAAATTCAGAATCGCCTGTACTATCCCTCCTCCCTGTGTTGCTGGTATATATTTTAAAAAAGTTGATGCAGTCCTTGTATATTAAAGATTAAGAGTATATTAAAGATTTTATTTGCGGATCAACATAATTAATTATATGGCCACCATTGGCTTCCGGATGGCCAGAAGTGTGGGGCCCTGCCTATAAAGCCTTCTGCATCAGGATCGCTCACTGGTCTGAGTATCTACAGTTCTATGTTCTTGCTTGTGATGGACTGCCATTACCTTGGGATATCCTAAAGTCCAATGTCCCCATGGATCCAGTAACATGAAAATAAGCATCTCAAACTTCTTGCAATAGAAAATCCCCACCGCCACCCTGAAGTTGAATATTACTTCTTCAGGAGTTGGGGACAGAAATCGTTTCAGTACCACATTCATCTTAATTATTGCCATATGACCCATGAAAGTAAAGTTGAACCTACACCGTGATTTTAGGCCCTCTGAGATTATTTTAACAACTCTCTGTCCTGATCTGTGGAACACTTTCCACATATTGACAGAACAATAATTAACATTGATACTCTCCCGAGGAATGTTACACTATTTGTGAGTATTTTAGTAACCAGTGTCTAAGTCTGCTACATAGGGCTGCCTCCCACCCTTCACCCCCAATCCCCACAGGTGGCCTAATGAACAGTGAGAACAAACAGGGATGGGAGAACAGTGTCGTGTGACACTATGACTTTATTTCCAGCTTAAAAACTGGAACTGACATCACTGTGCTGCGTGATGCTCTAGAAACCCCTCAATCTTTATAGTAAAAGCCATAGAGATTGGGGGTGTATGAGTCATTAGAGCATTTTACAATGTGATGATGTCACTTCCAGGGTTTTTTTTTGGCTGGGAATGACATCACAGCTTTGTGTGACATCATTTCTGCAGGTCTCCACCAATGCTCCCTCTAAGCTGTGGAGTCTTGTGAGCAAAAGTTCTACTTTGTGAGCTACTGGCATTAAAGTTGTGAGCGAGTGATTTGACTACTGCATAAATCAGTTTGCTCTGGAGCCATCCTTCCTGAGCAAAGACGGAAATGGGAGCCAGAGGCTAAAAAACTGTGAGCCAGCTCACACTAACTCAACTTAGAGGGAACTCTGCACCCTCCCAAGCCTCCTGCCAGTTGCCAGCCAAAGCCTGCAACCCTAGTGTTACACCAGTGTAATACTAGATCAGCATGGTGTACTGATTAGAGGGGTGAACTAGGACTGGAAGACCAAGGTTCAAGTCCCTGCTCTGCCACAGAAGCTTGCTGGGTGACCTTGGGCCAGTCAGTCTCTCTGAGGTCCGTCCCCTCCCCAAACCCTGCCCTCCCCAGGCTCCATCCCCCAAATCTCCAAATATTTCTCAATCCAAAGGTGGCAACCCTATCTTTAAAGCTACTGACTCTGGCCTCATGGATTGTTCTTCAGACACAAGTTGAACTTCCATGCTACCACCTCACCTATCTTCTTGGACCACCTCTAGATTCCCAGCCCTGACCGCAGAGGCGAGCAGCACAAACTTCTATAGAACTTTTCCCGATCCTTCTCCTTTAAATGCTTTGAAGATCTCATCTCGAACGTTCCTTCTGAGCGAGATAAGTAGTTGACAATACAACAACAGTAAAGGGAATTTACTCAAGGTATTTATCCTTCCCTAGAGGAGCCTGAATCTCTCCCAGGTACCCTATTACCTCATTACACCTCTAGTAAACAGCTCTACTCCTTGGGGAAAAAAGGTGCACCCTGCTGCTGTGCATGTCTCACAACTGGCAGAAGGCATTAGGTCATCCGAGAAGTTCAAAGAAAACGGTATTGTTGCTTTTGGGAATGATGTCTGCCTTTTCTTACATACATGTATAAAGAGACAGTGATGGATAAATATCAGGTGAGTTGCTTTCTACGGTTTGTAAAGAGAGGCAAACCTGTAAACTTGGAGACATACTTTAGAAACAATCTCCACGTCTAACATCTATCATTGGGATAGTTGGTTAACATAGCAAAGTTCTGCCCAGGCATAGAAGTGTGATACTGAGCGAAGGAAATAAATCTCCCGAGAAACATATTGCAAAAAAAGGTAAACTTACATTTGTTCAAGTTGATCCAGTTAACGTTCAGGTTGCGGTCAAAAGAAGAGCCAGAAGCCTGATTGAAAGAGTCCTTTCCCTGTCACAAATGGCCAGCTTGTCCAGCATAATGTGTGTGGGAATATGAGGGCATCGTTTCAACAGGAGAGCCCCACAGAGATGTGTGTCTCCTTGGAAAGCCATGGGCAGTGAGTGAGAGGACAAAGCAAGAGAGGGATCAGAGGGCAACTCCCAGAAAAAGACAAGCATCCCATTCAAGGAGATAACACCTACACGCAAATAGAGGGTATAGCGCCCCCCCCCCATCTCCAGGTATGCTGAGTCACTCACTCCAACAGTTAGAGAGCTGTGTTCTCCATCCTATGGAATTTAATTTATTTCCCCAGCAAATTGTTTGCATTTTGATAATTACTTATCCTGAGTAATGCACGAGGGGGGAGAAGGATAAGAAGTGATGGCAAAAGGCAAATACGTGTGTAGTCTCATTACAGATCTGTCTCCTGCACCCCATGCAAAAGAGGGGAGGGGGTGCCCTTCATTATGCACGATCTAGATGGGGGTTAGAGCAGAGGACAGTAATGCTGATTTCGCTTAGCAAGATTGATAGCACCCCCGAGTGCTCATTAGTGCAAATAATTTACATCTGAAACTGTGCTCTGGTCTGGAACACAATCTGTGCTGAGGAGAGACTCCTATTGCAGGAAGGCAAATCCAGAGTTACGTTATTATTTTAACAGCATCATCATCAAGATATCTAACAGCCAAGTGGCTAGCCCTCTTTCTAATCGTGAAAGACACCCAATGGTGCCATCCCAGCAAACCAGAGAGTTGTGCATAGTCGGGCGCTCTTCAGGTATACAGGGGGAAAGTGACTTTGTAAACAGGGTTGCCAACCTCCAGGCGGTGGGATTACAGCTGATCTCCAGGCGACAGAGATCAGTTCACCTGGAGAAAAATGGCTATTTTGGAAGGTGGACTGTATGGCATTATTATTACCCCACTGAAGTTCTTCCCCTTGCTAAACCCCACCTTCCTGAGATACCACCCCTAAAATCTCCAAGTATTTCCCAATCTGGAGCTGATGGCCATCCTACTTTTCTCCTGTAAAGTACTTTCATGTTATTTGCCACCTTGTGGCAGAGTTGTAGATAATTGGGGGGGGGGGGCGCAGCTGACTTGGCATGTTCCTGGAGAAGGTGGAACTTGGTGAATGAGTTTTCTAAGATGGCTGTGGTTTTTTGGTACTGTGACAGAATTATACCATTGATTTGCTTTGTTAGCCACAACATCCCCCCCCCCCCCCCAGACTGGTCAGAAGAAGAAAAGAGATTGGATTTATACCCCACCCTTCACAACCCAAAGGAGACTCAGAGCGGTTTACAATCCCTTTCCCTTCCCCATAGCAGACACCCTGTGAGGTAGGTGGGGTTGAGGGAGCTCTGAGAGAACTGCCCTTGAGAGAAAAGCTCTTAGAGAACTTATGACTGACCTAAGGTCACTCCAGCAGCTGCATGTGGAGAAGTGGGAAATCAAACCCAGTTCTCCCAGATTAGAGTCCTAACCACTACACCAAACTGGCTCTCACGACACCAAACCGAAGAGGACTCAGTATATTCCGGATGCAAAGAACTATTGAGACCCAATTGAGTATCAGTTACATTTTAGGTTGTTTTTTTTTTTTAAAAAAAGGCACAAAAATAAGGAATCATGGTTTGGATGAAGAAGAAGTGAAATCCAGAGAAGGGTGTTGGAGCAGAAACAACAGGGGAGAGAAATTCAAAACCATCTCTAATTAGGATCGCCTTCAGTTTATTAAGAATTAAGCAATAGCCACACACAGCTGCTTGGGAGGTGCTTGGTTGTATGTTATTCTCCTCTCCTCAGATTCAAGTGACCCTCCTGAAGTGGCAATTAGGATCATGGAGGGGGGAAAGAGAGACAGGAACAGGCCTTGCTGTGTCTGCTTTCTCTCCAAAAGGAGAAGAGACATGGCCCCTTTTTCTTCTGATGCCCTCCCCCATAATCCAGATATGATAGGCAGCAAGTGGCAGAGACCAAATGGATTAGAGCAGAGGATCTCTAGCAAATTCTTCCAGCTTGATTTTGCTCAAAAACATTCCAATCGATATGCTTATCTGTTCTTTACTTTAAAATCTAGCTTCCAGCTTTCTGTTATCAAACGACGCTTGAGGCTGCTTGTGAGGAGAAAGACAAATAAAATAAAAGACTCATCTGAGCATTTCAGGATGCTGAATTTGGAAGGCAGACATGGAAGTATATTTAGCAATTTCACATGGTGGGTTCCTGTTTAATTTACAGGGAAGTCCGAAGCAGAGTTATACCTTCTAAGTCCACTGAAGTCAATGGGCTTAGAAGGGTGTAATTCCATTTAGGACTGCGCTGTCAAAGTGTGTTTTCTTTTTTTCTTTTCTTTTTTAAAAAAATCATTTATTTTATTTTATAAGGGTGTTAGTTACAAATTAAGTTAGAAGTGCGTTTTCTAAAGAAGCCCTCTTAAAACTTAACTGAAGTTCTGAAATGCTGTAAATCTTGCATTTTTGTAAAGAGGTGTTGTTTCAGCTGTAATTAGTGGCTTTCATGTGACTCCAGCCACAGTGACACAAAACCCATTCATGAAAAACCTGAACTGACAACTTCCTTTCTGTTTTAATGCAAATGAGAGAGGGTGGCTTGTCGATCTTTCTGTCTTATCTAGTTGTTTTTTAAAAAAAAAATCTCACCCAGTGTGGTGTAGTGGTTAAGAGCGGCAGACTCTAATCTGGAGAAAAGGGTTTGATTCAGTCACAGCTCTCTCAAGACTCTCTCAGCCCCACCAACTTCATGGGGTGTCTGTTGTGGGGAGAGGAAGGGAAGGTGATTGTAAGCCGCTCTGAGACTCCTTCCGGTAGTGAAAAGTGGGGGTCTAAAACCAACTCTTCTTCCTCTTTCTCTTCCTCTTCCTCCTCCTCTCAGGGCAGCATACCCAGTTTTCCTCTCTTCCATGTTATCCCCACAATGACTCTGTGAGGTAGGCTGGGCAGAAAGAGAGAGTGTCTGGCCCAAGCTACTTTGTTGTCCAAGCGGGATTTTAACCTGGGTCTCCTAGATCCCAGTTCAGCACTCGTAACCTCTGCACTGTCTCTTGACTCCTACTGAAAAGAAACCTAGTAGAATTAATTGGGAATCTTAACACTTTGCTTCCTCCTAATCGTGAATCTGAAACCATGACACCATTGCTCAAGCTAAAGAAAAGGAGCTTGAAGTTCTTGTCTAACATTTTGCCTAGTTTGTAAAGTTTGCAGAGCCTCAATGGTTCTGTGTTTTAGGGTTTTTTTTAGCCTATTTTAATTAACACGCAGAATGACTGAGCCCGTGAAGGATCTCCGCACTGGAACATCAGCGCACACTGTTAAGTAGAACATTATCTTGCTTAGCCTAATAGCCACTAATGTTGCTCAGGAAAATTAAATGAAGAGACATTAACGTTTTGTAATACTTTAGGCGAAACTGATCACTGCGAAAGCCGACTCAACGGCACTCACTGAAAACAAGGGGGAGAACTTGGCTTTTACCTTTGATAAGAGAATCAACCTTAAAATACCAGGTAAAATTGGCAGAGGATTTTTTCCCCCTAATGGGGCCAGGTTGCTTTTCAGTTTGATTTTTTCCCCAAGAAAGCCACCCCTGCCTTATACAGAGAAGATGGAGGAAAGTGAAGGCCAAGCGTGGAGGATGTAGAAGGTTATTTTATTTTTTTGCTGTCAAGTCACAACCAATTTATGGTGACCCTCTAGGGCGTGGATTTCCAACATGGTGGCTGTGGGTGCCATGGCATCTAGCAGCACCTTTCCTGGTGCTCACAAAGTGGGTGGGGCCAAGTAGGGATTTAGCCCAGCAAGGCTTCTGACTGGCCATTGGAGATTTGATTGGCTGTGTAGATTTTTATTTTTAAATTGCTTTGGCAGCAGCTGTCCCTGCAGCACAAAGATCTTCACTGTGCGACTGAAGGCAAGCTATGGCAGCAGTTTTGTAGCTGGCTCCACCTCCTGTGGCAGCCATTTTGTGCTGCGTCCACTACATTGTCTCAGGATTCCAAAAAGTTTGGAGATCCCTGCCGTAAGGTTTTCAAGGCAAGAGGCATTCAGAGGTGGTTTGCCGTCGCCTGCCTCTGTGTAGCAATCCTGGAGTTCCTTGGTGGTCCCTCATCCAACCCAGGTTAGTTTGCGAGATCTATGGTCCCTCATCCAAGTGGTCCCTCATTCAAACCAGGTTAGCTTGTGAGATCTGACAAGGTCAAGCTAGCTTGGGCTATCCAGGTGAGGGCAGAGGATTAATACTGAGGGCTAAACCACATGCTGGGGTGTCTATTTCAGTTGCAAAAGAAGCCATATGGAGAAGGTGGGTGAATTTCCCCCCTGCACCTTTTCTCAATGAGAAATGTCCCTGGATGCTTTAAACCCACCCCATAGAGAAAAAAAAAGATGGGCACAATATGTGGGATATTTCAGTTGAAAAAAATAGCATGGTGGAAGAGTAAGCCTTATCTCCCAGACCGATTTCCCTCAGCTGCTGCTCTGCCCCTGCTCTTCCCTTTGCCCTGATTGCAAGTGTCAATTTCCAACAAAAAACAGGATTACGTAGACTCAGGGGAAATCGGGCGAAGCTGCGGGGCAAAATGCAGCCATGCAGTAAACAATGGGAAATTGACACCATCGGGGCAAAGGGAAAAGCAGGGGTGGAGCAGTGGCTGTGGGAAATCGGTCCCACAGTTCCAGTCCACATTGGGCCCCTTGTGACTCCTTTTTGCAGTGAAAGTCATGGTTCCCCACATTTTCTGGTCCACACTGTGTGACCTTGGATACCAGTTACTGTGTAACATAAGGTATGTGAGAATTAACTTCCACATTTGTGCTTTTCTATTACATACTGCTAATATGTACTTAACCTGCTTCCAGCCTATGCATTAGTTACACATCACATCTTCCTGGACCCCACTGCATTGCTTTTACAACAGACTTTACAGCTAGTGTGTGTGTATATATATATATATATATACATATGCATATATATACACACACACACATATATATACACACACAGAGACACAAACCTGATCCTTTGAACTGGAGATACCAGGGACTGATCTTGAGACTTTCTGCATACAAAGTAAATATCCTACCACTGGCCCACAACTCCTCCAAAGCAGAGGAGCATTTAGACTAGTCCTGGACAATTACTGTGGTATAAGAATCCACTGAAACATACACAATCCATCCAGCACAGGGCCTTGTAATCTTGACCCCATAATGATGTGTTTCCATTGCAAAAGCCTCCGATAAATTTCAAGGTCCCTCAGCTTCTACAACTCAGTGAGGATGTCCTTGGGTCTCGTTGACTTCTCAACAATTAACAGTGACGTGTTTCCCTCGGCTCGTCTTACCTGTTAGTTAATTCTTTGTCAGATGCACAGAAGCCATTGTGAGGAATTTGTAAGGGAAAGGGGATTTCTTTGGGTGAGAATCTACAGGACCAACAAGCCACTTATATGTGAAAATGAACCCTGCTCTTGGTTTCACTGCCGTTGTTGTGTAGTCATTTCTCTAAGGGTGCCCTGGGCGCTTGCTATCTAGAATTCCTTCCTCCAGCAGCTCTGACATGCAAGCAAAGAGTGGAATCAGCAAGCCAGCAGCTGAAACTTAGCACATCCTCCTTCCCACCCCACCCCTGAGACAGAAATGGCACCTGTATAATTATGACAGCTTGCAGATAATTTTAACCGGAAGTCATTACTCAGAACAGAGACCCTGCTCCTGCCCCAACTCACCCCCTTTCCCACAGCATGAGAGAGAGAGAGAGAGAAGATTCTTGTCACTGCTGCAGTTGCTGTCAAACCCACCAGCAAAAAAAATAAAAAATAAAGAGGTGCTAATACGACACAGCCTGGAAGTAGGAAATAAGATTAAAGGCAAGCACTTGAGAGCTCCAGGCTTGTGGGAAAGCGGGGGGGGGGGGGGGAATAGAACAGAGGTCTTGGTTGCCTGGGAAAAAAAATAAAATAGAAAAGAGCTGACAGACACAAGCCTTTGAGGTTGTTAAAATAAGAACCCTCATTACCTCGTGCTGTTATAATGAAAGTCAGCTTGGCGGGATCTTTAATTTGGACTAGGAGCTTAATTTTTCTTTTGCGGTCGGAGGCCGAGCTTGGCGAGTCAGTAGGTGTGTGATGTGTGCTTTGTGGCACGGAGGTCTTAATTGACTGAGGGGAGCTCAGCTGTTCGCTTCCAGGGTCTGGCGGGGTGACGAGCCAGATTTTTCATGCGGACTGGCGGCTTTGTTAAGCTCATGGACGAGTTCTATGGTTGCGTAAAGCGAGAACTGGCTGCATTGGTTCCTAGTACGTTTGGGGTGGTTTATTTGGTCTTTTCAGTGGCTGCCTTTGCCTCTGGACCTTCAGCAGGATATGCTGACTAAACAAACATCTGCCAAGATGACTTGGATGATCATTTTTCTCCACCCTACACAGAAACTACTGGATAGGATTTTAGGGAGGTGTTATGGAATTCCAACTGATCTCTAGACAGATGTCAGTTCCCCTGAAGAAAATGGGAGGGGGGAGTGTATGGCATTATGCCCTGTTGAGGTCCCTGCCCTGCCTAAACCCTCTCCTCCCCAAGTTTCACCCCCAAATCTCCAGGAATCTCCTAACCCAGATTTATTTGGCAACTTTAAGTCAACTTTAAGAGACAGGATCTCTCAGTCTGGGCCAAGTGATGCTCTGTGTTCTTGGTGTTTGGGGGGGGGGGGCAACAGTGGGAGGGCTTCTAGTGTCCTGGCCCCACTGCTGGACCTCCTGAGGGCACCTGCTATTTTTGGCCACTGTCAGGGCTCATTTCGTAGCAGGAGCTCCTTTGCATATTAGGCCACACACCCCTAATGTAGCCAATCCTCCAAGAGCTTACAGAGCTCTTCTTACAGGGGCTACTGTAAGTTCTTGGAGGACTGGCTACATCAAGGGTGTGTCGCATAATATGCAGAGGAGCTCCTGCTACAAAATGAGCCCTGGCCACTGTATGACAGAGTGTTGGACTGGATGGGCCATTGGCCTGATCCAACATTGGCTCCTCTTATGTTCTTTTCTTAAACACATTGGGCAAACCAACTTGAGACCTCCAGTCTAATGCACCGTACCTCCATAAGTGCTTATTTTCTCCTCATTTCAATACCGGCTGGGCTCCAGTTATTTATCAGTCTTGCCTATCCAGGTGTTGGCCTGCTTGCAATTGCTTTTTCATGACTCGTCATTGGACATGAGATTTGGCTATTTCTCCAATGGACCTGCTGCATCCCATGCTATGAAAGCAGGTGAGTGAAAAGATCTTTATAACTGTTATGCCTATGTGTACCCCACTGGACACAGATCCTCCCAGTATGTGAGGCTGCCATATTATCTAAACAAGGTGTTACCCTCAGGGTGGTAGGGGACTCAGATAGGTCGGGAGGGTCGTGAGGAGACAGTGCCCCAGGATAAATAAATTAAAAGAAAAATAAGGCCTTAGGTACTTACCAGAAGTTCTGACCATACAGTTCCTTGCAAGTCTTAGAACTACTCAGAAGTGACAAGAATGGCTCTAGCTATTGCCAGAAACTGTATGGTAAGACTACCACAGAGTTTCTGGCAATTGCCAGCGCTACCCTTGTCACTTCTAGGCAGCTCTAGGAATCATCAGAAAGCTTATGATCAAAACTTTCTGTAAGTACCTGAGAGCTTTTAAAAAAAAATCTCCCCAGGATGATCATGACCCACTTTGGCCCTAGTCTGCACCCACCGATCACCTGAGCATTGGTGAGCAAGGGCTGCAATTGGCTAGAGGTCTCCTGCCATAAGTGGACAAATGGAACCCTAACCTGACCTGGTCCTTGGTCTCTCTGCATAGCCTTTGGATTCCCCCTTTGGGTTCTTCCTTGGCCTCTTACTCACTGCTGTGTAGGTCTTTTTCTTTTACAGATGTTCTGTGGCAACTGTGCTCCTTTGCCAGCTCAGCTCATCTACATTAGTGTGCCTTCCTCCCTTGGATGCCTGTGCTACCAGGTAGTGAAGCAGATGGGTCCCAGCTGCCAACCTCTCAGACCCATCCCCTGTGAGGTTGGCCTGTCTCCAGGAGGCCCACCATGCTCCCTGTCCAAGCTCCTCACTTGCCCATCCACTGGCTCTTCTTCCCCATTTGAGCTGATGGACTGGTGGACTGGATCCCACCCACCCCTCAGCCAGGGGCATCACATCACTTCTAGCCCAGCTGTATTTGCATTTGTCCAGGTCAGTTGGAGGTCCCCTGCCATCACACTGGCCTCATAGAGCTAGCCTGCTGCCACGCAGGAGCAATATAAATATTTTGGATGCACTCACAAGTTCAGTGCATGCAAATTGACCACTGTTTTTTTCAGGTCTCTGTTTTGCACATGCTGAAGCTGTAATCACATGCGAAATATGCTCGTTGCCACGGCTGAGATAACATGGAAGCCACGCAGATTGGGAGCTTTGTGAACACATGAAGCTGCCTTATACTGAATCAGACCCTTGTTCCATCAGAGTCAGTATTGTCTACTCAGACTGGCAGTGACTCTCCAGGGTCTCAGACAGAGGTCTTTCATGTTGCCTACTGCCAGATCTTTTAACTGGGGACTCTGGGGACTGAACCTGAGACCTTTTGCAAGCCAAGCAGATGCTCTGCCTCTGAGCCACAGCCCCTTTCTCATGTTAAGTATGTGCTCCCGATAGACAGTTGCTGGGTATATCCAGGGCTATTTTTGGGCAGGAATGCACAGGAACGGCATTCCAGCTGGCTCCTGAGTTGGCCACACCTACAACCAAAACCTCTGGCATGCGTGGCTACAGAGCATGCTGCCCTCCCCACATTACACACAAGAGTGAAAGGTGGCGTGTTAAAATGCCTCTTTCCCTCCAGATTTCCTTGTCAATTTCACTCCCCACCAGTCAGTGGAGAGTAAAATTGACAAGGAAAAGCCTCTCTCTGCCTTCCCTTCTCTAACTGACATGTCACAGCTGGAAAAGGGCAGGCAGGGAATGCAGGCACATTGAAAATGCCTTTCTTTCTCTTCCCGATCTGGAGGAGGGAGAAAAGGGCATTTAACCATGCCCCCACACTTCCCTGAGTCTCTCCGCAATAGATCCCAGGCACTTTCAGATCCCAGGCACTTCAGCAGCACCTTTCCCCGGCTGTCTGGTTTGGGGGGGGGGGGTGTAGACTAGAAAGGCGATGCTGAAGCAGGGCAGAGAAACTCGAGGGGGGGGGAGAGGCAAGCTTTCATGTCTGCCCTGTGCTTTCCCAGCCCCGCCTAATATGCTAATAAGCTGTGTTGTCAGGGGTGTGGCCTAATACAGTAATGAGTTTCTGATGTTGGATGTGGCCTATTATGCTAATGAGTTCATGCTGGGCTTTTTCTACCAAAAAAAAAAAGCCCTGTGTGTGGCTATAGCATGAAAAAGAAGTACATTCTTTCCTGTTACTTTCACTGATCTGTCCCTAATTGTTCAGAAACCTGTACCTTCGGAACAGTTACCCATAGCTGCAAACTTGCAACATGTTTGTGGAATTAAAAAAAGAATTATTCATTGTATTTGTAATTTCATTCTGTTTTCTTCTCTACCGTTGGCTGCCATTTTTTGATTAAGATGTTTATAAGACTTAATAATTCTGGGCCCTTGAAGGCATCTCATTAAAGCTACAAAGACTTTCCAAAACAATAAAAAAGAACAAATTAATACTAAGATGCTTGCAGAGGGTATGCATATTTCAGAGTGGGGCAGCTTCCTTGGGGAATATCTAGTGTTGCTTCAGAGTAACCCTCATTTGAGTATTGTTGCACTTGTGTTAACTATGCAATAGACAGATGCAGGATGTTGTGTTCCAGCCCCACACATGACTTGTTAGCCATAAAGGATTCCTGAACATGTTTTATTTAGTTTTGCCAGTAAAATATTCCGCAATTACAGAAGGCTACTTTTCCCATTGTTCCAACTACTCCAAGAAAACATTCCAGAACCTTGGTCTAAATTTGGTTCTGTAAAATTTAGAACATGCTTTCTCGGGGAACCCATCTGCCTGCATTTTAACTCTTTTCATTCTGTGAAGAATGGATCTTATTCCACCTGGAATTATCTTTTCTTTCTGCTGCAACCTATATGCTTGCCTCAGTGGGGCAAACAGATTTATTATCTTTACTGGGTTTTGCAGCTGAAGTCATAAACAGCAAACCCTCATCCCACAATAGACCTCGTTCCACAGGAAAACATAGAATAATTTAAAGGTTGCTACTGCAAAAGTATGGGGCTAAGTGGTTAAGACACTGAGCTGCAGACTGGAAGGTCTGTAGTTCGGCAGTTCCAGACCCAAGCGTCGCGTGACGGAGTGAGCTCCCATCTCTGGTCCCAGTTCCTGCCAACCTAGCAGTTTGAAATCAAGAAAATGTAATAGATGAATAGATACCACTTCGATAGGAAGGTAACAGTGTTCCATGCACCTTGGTGTCCACTTGTGCTGGCCAGATGACCACAGAAACATCTTCAGACAATGCTGGCTCTTTGGCTTGGAAACGGAGATGAGCACTGCAACCCTAGAGTCAGATTCAACTGGCTTTTGAGCAAGGGAAACCTTACTGCAAAAGCTGTGTGATTTGACAAGCTACACCTGGAGGCTGGCAACCTTGGAGAGCCCCTGCCTTCCCACCTATGCTGTTTTCTTGAGCTGCAACAGACCCTTCTCTTGGGGGCATGAGAGTATAGGGAGGCTAGCCTCCCCCCCCCCCCCCAGTAGTCTTGATGTGTGCCAGCTGGGGAGGAAATGCACAAAGCTGTAAAATACACATTCGGCCAAGCTTCAAAATCGTATCTCTCCGTACTTCAGAGTCATTTCCTGACGCTGCATGGGCCAGAGATGTTTTCACTCGAACTGCTAAGAGTATTTAGAGTCACACTGCTGTCACCCCATTAATGTTCCCTCTCTGGCTTCCCCCCTCCCCTTACTTTTTGTCATGGTGATGGGACTTAGGACATGCTGTTTAAGAGATTAACACTCGGTTCAGCCACTGTCCGTTCCTGTGAGGAGCAGAGCTTTCTGTTTATCTCTAGAAAGCAGACACCTTGGATTTGATCCCAAGGGGGATTTTGCAAGGCCTCCTGAGTCCAACGCTCGTCCTCTCTAGCTCAGTCTCTCTTACCCAGTTGCTTGGTCCAATACACAACACCCTGCTGTAGAAAGGCTGCGGGGAGAAAGCTTCATTTCCCCCCTCCCGCCTCTGAACTGAAGCAGCATAACAGGTTGGCAAAAGCTCGGGTGGCTTCAAATGTTACTCTTTTCCTGCGACTATCTGTGCTACAGCTTGCAGTGCTGGTTTGTAAGGTTTGCATTGTGTTCTGTTTTCAGTCTGTTCATTTCTTTTACTGCTGCAGAATTTAAAACTAACCTTGTGCTTTAGACAGCATCAAGTGGGGGGACCCGCAAGGACTTGCGGGGGGCATCTTATTTTTCCCCACATACTATTTCCTCTGCTCCTTCCCTAAACCCCCCCATAGCACTTCTCCTTGTTCTGCTTCCTTCAATCCTTCGCATCCACCAGCCAACTTACATTTATTCCCCTTCCTGCCCCAATCTCCACTTATCCCTCCTTCCCTCCCACTGGCAGTGTCTCCCCAGGGAAATTCTGTTGTGCGGTGCCACCTACCAGTCTGGGCAAGACACAGTTATGTGGCGCCAGCTGCTGGTCTGTGTTAAGCACAGTTGTATAGTGGGGAACTCTAAGGACTTGGGGGGGCACCTCATGGAGGAAAGGAGGATGTTCCTCACCACTCTGAATTCCTTGGAGAAAGGGATGCCAGCTTCCAGGTGGAGGATGGAGTTCTTCCAGAATTACAACTGATCTTCAGACTACAGAGTTCAGTTCCCCCAGAGAAAATGGTAGCTTTGGAGGGAGGACTCGATGGCATCCCAATCAATGCTCCCTCTAAGCTGTGGAGTCCTGTGACCAAAACTTCTACTTTATGAGCTATTCGCATTAAAGTTGTGAGTCAGTGATTTGGCTCCTGCATACATTAGTTTGCTCTGGAGCCATCCTCCCTGAGCTAAGACAAAAATGTGTGAGGCAGAGGCTAAAAAACTGTGAGCTAGCTCACACCATCTCAGCTTAGAGGGAACACTGCATCCCATCCCTGCTCATCTTCCTCCCCTCCCCACTCTCTATGGTCTCCAGACTCCGACCCCCAAATCTCTAGGTATCTCCCAACCTGAAGCTAGCAACCCTTGGTAGAAGTCAAAAATATTAAATTAAGTAGTTGTGCATGCCCTTTTGAAGGTCAGCAAAGAATGCACAACCTCGAGGTTATTCCCCATGGCTTGAGAAGCAATAAAATAAAAATAATAATCAATCCGGATAACTGGTGAAGGCCAAATGAATGAGCAAAGAAGAAGAGACAGTCAAAATAGAACCCTGGTGAGATGGAAGTTGATGCAGGACCTCATGGGAGAGGTGGCCAGCTTGGTTTTCTGCAGCTGTCCACACTGGTGAGCATTCATTCCCATCAAACTGAAACGTGAGGAATAGGCTGGGGCAAGCCACAGGCCTCCTCACACTCGGCCAGATGAAAGAAGGTTACTTGCACACAGATCTTCTCATAACTCTGACTAGAGAGAGCCTCCAAACTCCTTTCTCCTCAGATTCTCCCTCCCTTTGAATTTTATATCTCTACTTTCCCAGCCATACTTACACCCAGCCTCCTTTCCCTATCTTATGAGTAAGCCTTTACTGTGGACAAGGAGACCATATGGTTAAGGGCTAGCAGCTAAGAAAGGATCAATTTGAAGGTCAGAGCTGACTAGAAGATTCAAAGTGGGGGGGGGGGAGGCAAGGAACTGGAGAACTAGTCTGCTGTCAAGGCTGGAACACCTGCTGGTGGAACTCAAGGTTCTTCACACCTGCCAGTTTGCTAGAGAGAGTCAGGCTTGGAGACTTTCCTCTGAGAGCCTTGATGTATCTAGGGCCTCACGTATGGCATGAAGGGGAGAGAAGTTCCTTCTCCTCTAGGTCCATTCCACTCTATTGCTGGACCAGGGTAGGTCCTGAGACTTGATGACCCTGTGAGTGGTCTGAGAACAACCATATGCAGAATCCTGCTGGAGTGTGTTGAGGATAGTTCCGACTTTTCCCTCTCCCTTCTGCTTTTCATTGTCTTTGGGCACTCTTCTAGGGATACCACCATAAAGACCAGGAGGATATATCTAGCTAAAGCAGACTGCTCATCTTCCAAATGTGTTGGATGCAACTGTTGCAGTTCATGGTGAGCCAAATGAACCTCAGGCTTTCTGCAGGGGATACCGAATGGGTTCATATTTCTTTATCTGTGAAATGTTGAGTCACATGCTGATTGTGGGAGGGAACACTGCCTATCCATGGTCGGTCTCCACCTATCCTGACGCTTATGTGTTCATTGGGGAGTGTAATGCAATCCTAGGCCAGTAAATGGTGAAGCCACCTTCCAGGAAAGGGTGCCTACCTGAGCTATTTGAGGAATCTTTTGTACAGTAATAAAAAAGAGCCATTAATTAAAGCAGACCTGAATAGCGGGTATGTCCTTGCAACAAGTCCTGGCAGTCTCAATATTCGCATTGATCTTTGGGTTCTTTTCACTTACCGTTCTGGCTTTTTTCCAAAGCGTTTGACTGATGATCTCTCATTATGTGCTCCGACTTGCTCATTACTGTGTGAATTAGCAGGTTGCTTGGCTTGTCCTGATTAAATTATTATTATTTTTTTGGTCAAATAATAGCCGCGGATTCTTCAAACATTTCTCTTTGATCGCCATTTCTCTTTGTTAAACACAGGGACTGCCAGTTTTCAGGACTGGGAGCCACAGAGGTCTGCTGCCGGCCTTTGCTCAACCACCATTTATTTAAGTTGTTTGTATTCGGCTTTGATGTAAGAATACCCTCAAAGTGGTTTCTATCATGATAAAAAAAATACCCTCCGTTATAAAATACAAGGCATCAATAAAATCTAAAACACATCAAGTTACAATTAAAACAACAAACAGCTCAGCAATTGGGAGAAAACAGGATTATTTGTGGAGAAAATTATGGGCTAGCACCAAGACCAGCAGGGACTTTCTAGCTGAGCTAGTCTTGTAGACCTCCAGGATTGCTTGATGCAACTGCTGCAGGTTCCTGGTGGGCCAAGAGAACTTCAGAGACCTACTTGAAACAGCTCCTAAAGTAAAGCATTCTAAGAAAATTGGGAGAAGTCCAACAAAAACAAGCAATTAAAGACCAGCCACAGCACAAAAGAGAGGAAAAAACCCACACCCCAGCCTAATAAAAAGAATGTTCACAAGAGGGTCCTCAGGCTAGGAGCATGCCATGAAAACAACTTTAAGAAAAAGGGAAAAAAATAGTTAAAAGCCTGGGTTAAAAAAGTGTTTTGACCTGACATCTAAAAAAAGAGCTGGGAAACACGTGCCATTCCAAGGCAAGGTGCCACCACTGAAAAAGACTTGCCCCACCTCATTTTGCAGTTAGAAGTACTGAGAGTCGGGCTTTGGAAAGGGTCTTAAATGGAGTGCCGAACACGGTCCTTTTAAAGTGACTTGGGAAATGGCATGCTCGCTTACAGGGTGGTGCCAAGTTAATTAAGGGGGGGGGGGGGAAGGGAGAAAAAAAAGTCTCTGAGTTGCACTTCCCACAGGGGCATAAAAAATTGGTCTGATGGATAAAGGAAATTTCTGCCACTCCCCTAAAAATGCAAAGAGATGTGTTAGGGTTAATACTGGGCTCACGATGCATCACTTTAAAAGGCTAATAACTGCTAGAATCACAATAAAAGTGCAATAAATCAACAAAAAGCTCAAAAGGGTCAACTATTGTTTTAAAGATTTTATTAGTTTTCAGGAAAAAAAGGGGGGACACACAAACAAGACAAGAGAGAAAAAGAACAACCATACAACACGTATGGAAACTGTACTATAAGTATCTAAATGAATGTTTCTAACTAGAATCATTTTACATTTTACCTGCAAAAGTTTATAGGTTCTACTTCGAGCATACATGTTGGACATAGATTTATTTACCATTTATTTTAAAAAAAAATTTCAACCATTTGTAGAATCTTGTCCAACTATTTTAAAACGTTTCTTCTTTTTATACGAGAGTTGCATAGTTAATTTGTCCATTTCTGCTGTTTTCAGTAGTTTGCAGATTATTTCTTCTTTGGATGGGATCTCTTCGCCTTTCCAGTGTTTTGCATATAAAATTCTAGCCATAGTAACGACATGTACAATCATATATCTGTCTGGTTTTTTAAATGTCTCTGGGATAATGTTTAATAAAAATAGTTCTGCAACAAATGGTATAGTCAAGCCTATTATTTTTTGCAATATATCATGAATCCAAACCCAATATTTTTTTTTACACTGCAAGTCCACCACATATGGAAAAAGGAACCAGTATTCTGTTTACACTTCCAACATAGATTTGATATGTTTGGATACCATTTGGCTAAGTTATCTAGTATCATATACCATCTATAAAACATCTTATAAATATTTTCTTTAAATGCCATACATTTAGTAAATTTTATATTTGTTTTCCATACTTTCAACCATTGATCTAACAATGTTATGGCCTATATTTTGAGCCCATTTTACCACTGTGTTTTTAACTATTTCATCTTGCATATTAAGCTCTAGCAATATAGTATAGAATGCTTTTATGTGCCTCACATCATATGCCAACAGTATTTTATCTAAATCTGAGGGTTTGTCACAACCAGTTTTTTAATATTTAGAGTATCTAGAGTCAAGTTGAGCTCTTTCCCACCAATTTAAATTTACGCCTTGTTTTTTGGAGAGTATCTTGGGTCTTCAAAAGATTATTCCATCCTAACAGGTCTTCATATCTCCAAAACTGATCTTTAGTAAATACTGTGGGATAAAGACCTCCAGGGGTGAGACCCATTTAGGTATTTTTGTATAAAAATCTTTCTTGGTCTCTTCCCACACCATTAATAATGAGGCTCTTAAAACATGTTGTTTGAAGTAATTATGAATGTTACCTTTCTCGTACCATAAAAAGGCATGCCAACCCAGTTTCAGATTGTGTTCTTCCAACTTTGTCAGTCTTGAATTTTCTAGAGTAGCCCATTATTTTATCCATGTCAGGGCTGCTGCTTTATAATAGAGGTGTTAGTTTGATACTGCAAATCCTCCTCTTTGTTTTGCATCTTGTAGGAGTTTCATACTGATTCTAGGTCTTTTACCTTGCCAAATAAATTGGTGTGTAAGTTTTTCCAGTTATTTCAGAAATTGTTGGTTCTTTAGTACTGAAATTGTCTGAAATAAAAAAAAGGAGTCTTGGTAACAAACTCATCTTGATTATCACTATTCTTCCCATGAAAGAAACTTGCAGATGTTTCCAATTTTCCAGGTCCTTTTTTATGACAGCTATAAGTTTTATATAATTGTCTTTTATTAATGAGCTACATCTATTTGATAGAGTTATTCCTAGGTATTTAATTTTCTTGTGCACTTCAATGCCAGAGATCTCTTGAAGCTGGTGAATCTGTTCTTTTGTACAGTTTTTTTGTCAATATTTTTGTCTTTTTGAAATGTTCAAACTTGCCATTTTACCATATTTCTTTAATGTACCCAAAAGCGGAATAATAGAGGCTTGTGGTTCTTCCATAATAAAGACCAGATCATCTGCAAAGGCTTGCAATTTATACTCCTCTCCTTTAGTCTTAAGATCTTGGGCCCGTTTTCTCTTACCATCTCATTCAATGTTTCTAGAGTGAAAATAAAAGGTCAATAAAAGGTCAACTATCAAGGCAGGAAGCAGCATTAAAAACAAGCATGCTGGTGTTATTAGATAGATATTGTATAATGTCCTAAAACGGGGGGAAAGGGGGTTATGCCCTTTCCAAAAATGACACCTGGTCTAGCTGAGCAAACTTTTCTAACAGACTCCTAACAGAAGGTTTGTAACTCATGGAGGTCATGGCAGCAATGCCAAGATGTCAGTGGGATTTATTTTATTCACACAGGCTTTTCTCTGGCATCTAATATGGCAATGGTAAAAAAGCCAAGAATTCCTCCTAGGAGCACACTCAGTCTGTTTTCTAAAGAAAAAGAATCTGCCTCTTAGCCACTAGGTGGCATCAGATATGAAGCCCAGTGCCATGACTGAAAAGGCCCTGCCCCTCACATTCACCAACCAGGCACCTGCAGAAGAACCTCACTGGGTGTGACCTGAACACATGGGGAGGGGGGTATATATGGAAACTGCACTGATTTTATCAAAGTTTTGATAAAGAGTATAAATGATGACAAATCATGGGGGGAAATGGGTTGTGCTATATCATGGTGGGCTGTAATTAACACCTTCATTTCTGGAGGATTGGAGAGAATACCAGAGAGGAGTTCTAAGCAGGTTCCCCTTACACTCTGAAAACTGAAATAGCCAGTGACATCATCTCTCCAATATAGCATCTGAGTACAACACCCTCCTCCTTGTATTAAGCCAAGACTCACTAGAAAATACAATGATGCTAGGAAAAGCTGAAGGCAGCAAGAGAAGAGGAAGACCTAACATGAGATGGCTTGACTCGATCGAAGAAGCCATGGCCTTCATTTTGCAAGACCTGGGGCGGGGCCGTTAACTAGGATGTGTCGGAGGACCTTCATTCATTGGGTCGCCATAGGCAGGAAAGGACTTGATCCTTGTTCCGACTCATCCCTGGTCTCTCCCTTCCCCACCCCCACCAGTGAATCTCTTTCCTTTTGGCTTTAGAAGATTCTCTGGCTGCCTCCTGGCTTTGTGTTCCTGCCCACAGAATCATGTTCTGAGTGCAGTTCAGGAACAGCATTTCACACCTTGCTGATCTGTAATGGGATTCCTTTTTTTTTGACAGAAAGTTTCTTGCCTGGCTTTGGCTCTGATTATCGAAGGTGAGCCCTGCCCGGCATGTTAATGCTCCTATGTGGCCTACGTCATCCCCTGTGTCCGCCAAGATCAGCTGCTGCTCACGAAGGCTTTCTAAGCAGCTGGAAGCAGGGCAGCGTCTGCAGAAGAGCTCGCTCGCCTTCTGAACCCTTTCAGGCATGATGTCAGGCACATTTTTATCCGCCAAGGCTGGGATTTTCAAAGTGTCAGCTGCTGCTTCCTAAAGGGATTTTCTTCAGGTCACTTCGCCTCCTTGGCCTTTTTTCCAGTGACCTCTGTGTCCTTCTAATTTCCCGTCACCTCCCCTCCCCTCTACCCAGGGCAATGTCTACTGGATTTATAGCTGCTCTGAATTACTTGCTTCTTCTCTGAATTCTGTAAGATTATAGGGTCAAATCTTCTGGATGATGGGTAGCTTCTCATGAGCCAGCATTGTGTAGTGCCTGATTAGGATGGGAGAGACCTGGGTTCAAATCCTCCCTCTGCTGTGGACGCTCCCTGAGTGGCCTTGGGTCCGTCACTCTCTCTTGGTCTAACCTACGTTTCAGGCTAAGTGTTGTGAGACTTAAGCAGAGGAGAGGAAGCCACTTTGGGTCCCCCTTAGAGAGAAAAATGAAGTATAAATATCTTTCAGGTCCAAGGATTCCAATGGAACAGAAGCTTTCTGGTAAATAATAATTATTGTACGGCATTGTGTGTGGTACAGCCACACTGCCATTGGCTCAGCCATTGCTACCTCCTGCAAAATGGTAGTACTGCAGGAAGAGAAAAAATTGTGAGCTATAATAATAATTATAAATAATTATCGTATGGCATTGTGTGTAGAATAGCCAGGAGAGTCTAAGATTGTCTGGCAGCCAGAAGTTCCAGCTCTTTTAGCGTTATGCACCACTAGGTGGCGAGCTAGACTTGTTTTTGAGGCAAGAGACATTTCAAAGGTGGTTTGCCATTGCCTGCCTCTGAGTCATGACCCTGGAATTCCTTGGAGGTCACCTTTCCAAATACTAGGCAAAGTTGACCCTGTTAGCTTCCAAAATCTGACGAAATCGGGTTAGCATGGAGTGTCCAGGTCAGGGTGCCGATTATGGTCTATGAGAGGGATAGTACATGGCCTGGAAGCTTCCCCCAAAGCATCAGATCATAGAGCCATGTTGGGTTATAACAAAGGGCCATATGGTTCAGCATCCTTTTCTCCATAGTGGTCAACCAAGTGCTCCAAGAAGGCATATCAGTGGGACCCAGATGCCAGACTTGCCTCTGTCTCTGTGCCCTAGGTTTGCCAGTCCCCAGGTAGGGGCAGGGGACCCTCCATTTTTCCAGGCTCTGGCCCACCACCGTCCAGCTGGCCAGCAGGGAAAACCCTGCCCCCAAACAGACATCCCCATGTCACATTGCCAACACACTGATGTCACTTCTGGAAGTGACATCATCATGTCAGCGATGTTGGGGGTGAACATGCAACTTTTTGTGAAAAACTCTATGGTTTGTAGCCAGTTTTACCATAGAGTTTTGCCCCAAAAGTAGAGCATTGCCCTGACTTCACCAACACAATGACACCACTTCTGGAAGTGATGTCCGTGCATCAGCAAAATCTCCGCCCACCCCTGGAACGCCCCTCAAATCCCCCTGCTGGCAGGAAGAAAGCTCCAGGCAACCCTATTGTGCCCTGTGATGGTGGGCTACCAGACAATGACCCAACCCTGGGCCCAGCAGCACCTCAGGGGCAGGAGGGTACAACCATGGTAGCTTCAGCAGCAGGACAGCTTAGGCAGTCTGCCCCAGGGAAGCTCAAAAGGTCTGAAGACAAGCCAGCCTGTATGAGAGAACAATGGCTCTCTGGCTTGGCTTGGGTGTGGAGAGCAAGGAACAGAGCTGAGGAGGGTGGAGCTTAGCTCAAGGGCCAGACGTGAAGCTGGAGCTATAAAACGAGAGGAAAGGGAAATGGGATGAGGCTGGCTGGAGGGAGAAGGCACAGGAGCAGAAAGGAAAACCAAGCCAACCAGGAGGAAAAGGGGGAAGAAGAAGAGGAGGAGGAAGCCAGTGAGGGAGAAGAACTGTCTCAAGGAGGTTCCTAGCCAAAGAGGCAGACCTGCAGTATTGTGGCTGTTCTCCTTTGTAATGTATTGTAACCCTGAGGTGGGTGAAGATAACCACACTTTCAGGTACCTGGAGTGGTGGTGGAGGAGGTGGAAAGTGTTGTCAAGCCACAGCTGACTTATGGTGACCCCACTGGGTTTTCAAGGCAAGAGACATTCAGAGGCAGTTTGCCGTTGCCTGGCTCTGTGTCATGACTCTTTTACTCCTTGGTGGTCTCCCATCCAAATATTAGCGAGTGCTGACCCTGCTTAGCTTTCAAGATCTGAAGAGATCAGGCTAGCCTGGGCTATCCAGGTCAGGATGGTACCTGGAGTAGTCGACTGCAAATAAAAATCATCTGTGCAAGGAAGCAGTGACAGGGCTGGTGCTTTCACGACCCCATGGACCCCGGGGATGATGGTCCCTTGCCACCAGAAGGCATCACACCAGTCATCTGGCATTGAGAGGTAAACAGCCTCCGGAACACAGAGGTTCATTTAGCTATCATTGCCAATAGCCTTGGATGAAATTCCATGAATTTCCCTGTCCACTTCTTTTGGATAAGAAGGCAACTGAATCTGTGCAAGGCAGAGTCCATGTGTTGCCTACCTATGATGCCCTTACTGCCACATGGTGCCAAGTTTACTATACAGCTTACCATTCCTCCTGGTCCACTATCTTGAAATTAGAGGGGTGTCTGAGCATACACAAGGTGGCCACTCCTCATCTGAAAAAAATATTTTAAAAAATCAATAATTTACATATTACACATACAATGTTTTTTTTTAAAGAAAGATTTTTTTTAAAAAAAAGAATCTGTATTGGTGTAGCTTCCCCAGGAGGCACAGGCTGAGGTCCAGCAGGGCAGGCCACAGGCAAGGTTGCAGAAAGTAACCAAGGTCCAGTACAAAAGTCAGGAGTTCCAGAGAGCAGACTTACTAAAGCCCAGTCTAGGGTCAAGGAGTTCCAGGCAGCAAGTCCTAGGTCAGGGACTCCAGAAAAGCCAGTTGTCAGGGCCAGTCCGAGGTTCAAGTTTGCAGAAGGCTGGTAGCTCAGTAACAAAGTATACTTATTGTATTCACAAATTGCTGCTTCTCCCAGCTGAATTTATAGTGAAGTCTTAATGAGCTAAACTCCCTGCCAATTCTGCGGCAGTCAGCCTGAAACTACTCATTTATCTCTTCAATTGACAGCTGATGATGGGCCATGAGTCTGGCACTTCTTCTCCTTTCTTGTAACTCTATGCGTCTCTGATAGTGTCAGCACTGCAAGGGTGTGGGTGAACTAGGTGGGCTGGGAGTGGCTGCTGAATACTTATTTACCCCTTCAGAGCTACAAGGTGTAGGCTGTGACTCCTGATCAGCTGGTAACCTGATCTCTTGTTGTTTTCCATCAGGTTCAGAGCCAACCGCAGCCGGCTGTTCAATTACCGGCTCAGGGCAAGCAGGTAGCTCTTTGTCTGAGAAATCTGAGCCCTCACTCAGCACAGACTGACTTACAACAGAATCTCTGTTTCTCATAGTATAAACACACTGGGGAACACCAAGATCCAGAAGAAACAGCCTTGAAGATCATTTCCTGCCCATGCAAATCCAGTTGGCCATCTCTGCCCTTGACCATAATGCATATCCCTTTTCTTTCTGCAGAAACTGTCACCTCCATAGGAGTCTCTTAACTAAACCCCACATGAGAGCAGCCTCCTTTGTGGAAACATGATCCAGTGGCCATAGAGTACAGTCATGTCAACGAGAAGAGAATGGGATTCTTCAAGTCGAGGCCTGCTGTTCTTAAACAGTGTGTGCGTTCTCCCGATTGTAATACGGCTAATCAGAAACTAACACAAAGATGAGAGTAAAGAGGGGAAATTCGGTTTGCGTCTCATAAAAAGAGCAGAGTGACGTTTAAACAAACTCTGCCTTTTTGGACAGGAAGAAATGACTTTCTGGTTTCCATTTCCATATAAAACAACTCCGTGTCATTGACATATGATTACTAAGTAATGACTTCAATGAATAGAGATTTCTTCAAACTGCTTAGTTCATCTTTTGTTAGCAAATAAAGGTGGAAGAGAATTAGGAGCAAAAGTCAACCTCTTCCTTTCTGTAAATATATATAAAAACTGCTGTAATAATGAAATAAATGATATTGCATATCTAATTCCAAACTTTGTCCCAGGATATGGAAGAAAATATCCACACAATGAGTACAACTTTGGAACTGGAAGCCATTCCCTGAGGAACCACTGGTTTTGGCAGGGGTGGGGGGGTGGGATCAGAAACCTTATGAAAAATATGCTGAAATCCCCCAAAATTGTATGGGTGAAGTCTGTGTAAATTAAAATAATACCAGCATAAACCTGACAAGCCCATGTCATAATATCTCTGCAGCCATTTTGGGGGTTGCTAGGTAACCATGAACAACACTGCTGAGGATTCCATGCCTCAAGAAATACCAGCTACTGGGGGACAGAGGAGAGACTGGAAAAGGTTAATATGGGGGGGGGGAAGAAGAAGGAAGTGATGAATGGGGTAAGAAGTAATGGGAGGGAACACTGAGGAAGAGGGGGGACAGAAAAAGAGAAGCAGAGAGACAAGGAACCAGGGAAAAGAGAGACTCGTGGGGACTGCCCAGGGGAGGGAAACAGAAAGATCAGAGATAGTGTGGAGGGGAAACTGTAGGATTGGATGTGACCTTCTCCCAGCACAAGTCCTCACCAGTCCCCCATGTGGTGGGTCTAATGGCTCGAATTTACAATTCCCATTGCTACCATTTACTACCTATTGTCTCAAGAATTGTACAGAAGTTATTATAAGTAAAGATCAAGTTGGATGTTTTCATTTGACGTTTGGGTCCAACTGGGGACTTCTGCAAAGTTTATGTAAACTTAAGTACATCAAGGCCAGGGCGATCAACTTAAAGAAGTTTCAGCTGTTACAGTCATATGAGAAAGGCCAGGCATTAACGTCAAAGAAGGTGCTTCACTCATCACTCCAGTAAGGAATTACTCTGATCTCTTGGGACAGGAAGGAGCTACTGAAAAGTTTGGGCAGGAAAGTGCACAGGGGATTTTGGTTGCTGTGTTAGAGGCTCCCCAGGCTGGTACACCACTATGATTCTATGCCAGGACAGTTTACTGACAGCTGTGGAGTTTCCATCTAGGGAAATCAAATAACAGTCCTAGTGGTGATGGTAGACCCTCTCAGAGGTCCGCGAGGCCCAGGCTTTTGACCCTCCACAGCCATAATAAAAATAAAAAACGATGAGACATTAAAACAAAGTAAGGCCTAAAAAGACCAAATCCATATTAATGAGCAAAAAAGATGTGTCCTTTATCAAATTACATCTCTTATTTGTTGAAATTTGGAGCTCTAAGCAGAGAGAGAAGGTCACTAGATTGACCCGGTCTCCCACTTTAGCGGTAGACCTCTGGCTCTACATCCACTGTCCCCTGCCACTGCACAGTAGGGTGGGGGCATGGTGGGGAATTGGTGTGGATGTGGTGCAGTGACATCACTTCCAGTGAGAACCAGGAAGTGACATCATCACACTTGGATGACTCTCTAGGATCCCATTTAAACTAAAGCACAGATTTTCAGTGGAATACTTGAGCATTGCCGTGGCACAATGGCATCACTTTCAAGTTCCCACCAGAAGCGATGTCCTCATGTCAGAGCTAGGGTTGCCAGTTCTCAGTTGGGGGTGGGGGATCCCTTGGTTTGTAGCCCATCCCCCAGTTCAGGGATATCAGGAACTGGGGGAAATTACCCCCCCCCCCCAAAAAAAAAAACAGGCAAGAAACCAAAAATAAATGTGACGTGCCTACATCACCTGGAAGTAATATAAGCATGTTGGTTATGTCGGCAACACTTTGGTTTGTAAACAAAACTTTATGGTAAGAAGGTAATTCTACCATAGAGTTTTGCCCACAAACCAGAGTGTCATCCCTGACATCCTTGACGTGCCTACATCACATCCAGGTGACGTAGGCATGTCACATTTCTTTCCAGCTTCTTTCCACCCCAGTCCCAGTAAGTGCAACCTCCATTCCCTGCCCACTTTTCAGAGGGACCTGGCAACCCTAGTTGGAGCTATGCCCACTTACATGCCCCTGCCCCCTCCAAAAGCTTCTATGGGTGCCAGCACTGGGCAGGCAAACCAATGTGTCACCTTTTGATCTGACGTGGACCCATATAAAAACAAGTTGCAAAACTTATCAAATGCCAAAACAAATGTTTAAATTCGAGCTCCCCTTTGAGCTTGAGGCCCAGGACAAATGGCCTTCCTGCCTAAAGGTGCCAGCCCCCCCAGCAGGGGATGGGAGGGCATAGGGTTACCAGATCAAGGCTGGAAAACTAGAGATTGGGGATGGACCTCAGTGGGGGACAGTACTGTAGAGTTCACCATCCAAAGCACCCATTTTCTCCAGGGGAGCGATCTCTGTAATCTGGAGATGATCTGTAATTCTGGGGGATCCCCAGGTCCCACCTGGAGGCTGGCATCGCTACTCCTGCCCCCCCAGTCCTGTTAACTTTTTTTTCATTTTCTTTAATTTATTTTCTTGATGAATGTCATGTGCTAAAACCCCCTTAAACATCTCAAGATGCCATATGTTCTCTCCACTTTCCATTTCTGCTGCTTTCTGCCTTGGTTAATTCTCAGTTTCTCCAGCAATCTGGTGAGGCTTGACTCTGACAGCAGAAAGGGAAATGGCAAACTGTGGAATGATTCAGATTAACCATCCTGCCTCGGCTGCAGCTCAGCTCACCCTTGGTATGGGTAATCTTATTCAGGGGCTTGGCAGTTCGCTTCCTCTGTTGATGGAGATACTGCCAATGTGGACAGCTAATGGCTGCTCCAAATGTCACCCATGCTGGAGGGAACCCTTCCTTGGGGCATCTGGTTGCTTTCTGATTCTCAAAAAAGAAAAATGTGTGGTGAGGGAAAGCAAGTGAAATGCTGTAGAAGGGAGGGGGAAAGAAGGGAGGAACCATTTTGGAAATGTTAATAGAAACTAATAGAGCCAGTGTGATGTAGTGGTTAGGAGCAGCGGATTCTAATCTGGAGAAGTGGGTTTGATCCCTCTCTCCTCCACATGAAGCTGACTGGGCAACCTTGGACCAGTCACAGTTCTCTCAGGACTCTCTGAGCTCCACCTACTTCACAAGGTGCCATTTGTGGGGAGGGGAAGGGAAGGCAATTATAAGCCACTTTGAAACTAGTTAAGGTGGAGAAAAGCAGGGTATAAAAACCTAAAAGTAAAGGTAAAGGTTTCCCTTGCTTGAAAGCCAGTCAAATCCAACTCTAGGGGGTGGTGCTCAGCTGTTTCCTAGCCGAAGAGCCAGCACTGTCTGAAGACTTTTTTCCATGATCATGTGGCTGGCATGACTAAATGCTGAGGCGCACGAAATGCTGTTACCTTCCCACCAAAGCGGTACCTATTTATCTACTTGCAGTTTCTTGCTTTCGAACTGCTAGGTTGGCAGGAGCTGGTGCCAGAGATGGGAGCTCACTCCACCACATGGCACTCAGGTCCTGAACTGCTGAGCTACGGACCTCCCGGTCTGCAGCTCAGTGTCTTAACCTCTGAGCCACTGTGGCCCCATAAAACCTACTTCTTTTACTAGTTGGTGTTGATAATAACACCCCATCACTCGGCTAGTTGGGGACCACTGAATTTGTCTGGGGTCCCTCATACTTGACAAACCTTTACTGTTTGTGGTATTTATCTATGCGAAAGAGGGCATCCGTTTTGAATTATATCTCGTATGGGGATGGATTTAGATCTAGGAAGTCCAGATTAAATGAATGTTGCATTCACATGAATGACATAAGGCAAAAATACCTCTTGGAGGGTCTTACAAACAGCTTCAACCAAGATGGTTTTTATGCTGTGTGTATTTTCGATCTCTGTGCTTAGCAAAAGATGATGGCAAGCGAGCTGGGGAGGCGGAGATCCCCTCTCTGAAATTGATCAACCCCCCTTTTTGCTTCCCTTCATATGTTTCTCTCTCTCTTTTTTGCCCATTCAGAAACTTCCAGTTTTGATCTGAAATTTTTCTTCCAGCAGAATGCAGTGCCAACTCTGTCAAGGGCTAGATGAATATTTGGATAGCCAAAAAGTTCAGAAGTGTTACCCACAACTGTAACCATCACAGCATGAGGGCTGCCCCATGTATGCCTGCCCACAGCATCAAATCCACCCCAGGACACCCCCAGCAGATCGTTCCAGAGCATATTTTGCCAAGCACCCCCCCCCCCCCCCCCCCAGAGTATAAGAATTTCACCACATTGAAATGTTCATGATAAGTATTGGAGTCGGGAGTCCATGGAATAGTGAAACAGCTAGATCTTTATTGCTGGTCTGGATGAAGCATACAACCCAGGGCTCCAAGCCCTCCTTTTATGCTGGTCAGGGACAATCCCCTGACCTCACCCAACTGGCCTGATAGGCTATTAGAAGTCTATTTACATTTCATAGGTTCCCTGGGAGAAACCTAGGTACAGGATTGGTGGCCGGTTTGAATCCACCTGGCCTTTGTTCTATCTGGCTGAAGCTCAGGTAGTTTCTTGGCCATGTGCTCTGGCCATGCTCTGGCCATGTGCTCTGGCCATGCGGTCGCAATTAAGAGAGCACATGGCGACCGCATGGTCAATACATAACAGTTCACATCATCTTCACCCTCCCACTCCATGCATTCAATTCCTCATCTCCCTAAACCTTCAGAGGGCATCTCAGAAAGGCCACAGTTGAATTTCCCTGCCAATGACTCCCATTGGGTGACACTTTCCTGTTGACTCAGGCAGAAGTCTGCTGCTTGCATCTGTGGCGGTACGTTGCAGCCAGCCAGCCAGCCATCTCTTATGGCCTAACAATTCCAGACAATTACACTGAAGCCCAAGGGAGCCCCCTGCAGGCTTGATTGCTGCTTTGCAGCCTGGGGGAGAGGGACCATTTCTGTCTGTGTGCCTCGCAGAGTGATGGAAACTCCTGCCTCCTCCCTGTCGCCGCTAGAGACCCCCGCTCCCTTCTCATTTGCTGTCTCCCCGTGTAGCTCCGGGTGGCAGAATTAGAAAACTGCTTGATCGCAAAACAAATCCTCCCCAACATCTGCCCTGTTTTCACTGGAGCAGACCGAGCTCCGTGATTTCAAAAGGCACAAGCTTATTAGCTGGAATCCAAAGTAAAAACTGGGGTCACGTATCATGGGAAAGAAACATATGCAGAGAGAAACCCAGGTCAAACACAGCCAATTTGGTGTGTGTTTTGTGTGTGTGTGTGTGTGTGAGAGAGAGATGATTCAAATCCTGCATCACCCTGGGCCAATCATCCTCCCTCTGCCTGACAAACCTCACAGCATTGTTGTGAGGATAAAATGGAGGGAAGAAGAAGAAGAGGAGGAGGAGAAGGAGGAGGAGATTGGATTCATACCCCGCCCTTCACATGTAGTCTCAGAGCGGTTTACAAACTCCTTTCCCTTCCCCTCCCCACAACAGACACCCTGTGAGGCAGGTGGGGCTGAGAGAGCTCTTTCCCAAGCTGTCCTTGAGAGAACAGCTGGTACAGAACTATGGCTTGCCCAAGGTCGTCCAGCAGCTGCAAGTGGAGGAGTGGGGTATCAAACCTGGTTATCCCAGGTTAGAATCTGCACACTTAACCACTACACCAAACTGGCTCTGGAAAGGAGAATCATGTATGCTGCCCTGTGCTCCTCGGATCAAGGGTAGAATAAAAAATGTGTGTGAGTCTCTGTCTGTCTGTTTCTTCTTATGCCAGAGTAGCCCAGCCCCTGGTGAAGTACCTTCCATTCCCCACCAGTCCTCAGATAAGTGGCTGGAGAAAATGGGGGGCAGGATATTGTTGACCTGCCAAAGTCCCTTCTGGCTAAAACACGAAAGTGACCTTCCTGACCCTCTAGGATTTAGCAGACTTCTCTCTCTTTTTTACCATAGAGACTGCTGAAATCCTAGAGGGTCAGCAGCATCATTTCTGGGTTTTAGCTGGAAGGGACATTGAAGTACGAACAATGTTCTTTTCCCAGTGCCCCACCTCCAAAGTCTCCCTACAGGCTACAGGCACGAACCTGCCAAAGTTAGTGTACACTTATACTTCATATGCATTCTTCGAGAAATCCTTACAAAGGACCCTGTATAGTAGGTTCAGATAGGCTGGTGTTATCACTGTATCTCATAGTAAAGTGGGTGGTTTGAACCAAGTATGAAAGCAGTGAATCTAAACTATCCATAGACAAGGTAGGGGTAACCTACTACCCACATTGGGATATCCTAGGAATATAGAACAATATGATTCTTTAAGTTAATCATAAGGAAAAAGGAAACCATATATATAAAAACCCTTTAAAGCTGGCCTGATGAGGACTCAATATGTCCTAGAAAGGACAGAATGTTGAAGCAGGTTGTTGTTGTTCAGTCACACAGTTGAGTCTGACTTTGCGCGACCCCATGGACCACATCACGCCAGGCCCTCCTGTCCTCCGCTGCCCTCTGGAGCCTGCTAGGGCTGCCAAGTCTGCCCGGGGGGCAGGGGATCCCCCGCTATAGGGGTTCCCGATCCGCCGGCTGGCTTTTGGCTGGCGGGGGGAACCCCGCCTCAGAAGTCATCCGGTGAGGACGACTTCCCCCGTGTAATGATGTCACCCGGAGGTGACATCATTACGTTAAGGGCGTTGCCAGGGCGACGCTCTGGCAATCGCCCCAAAACTCTATGGTTTTGGGGTGATTGCCAGAGCGTTGCCCTGGCGATGTCCCCAACGTGATGACGTCACCCGGGGGGAGAACAACTCCCCCCCGCCGGTAAGTAGACCCTTCTTGGCAACCCTAGAGCCTGCTCATCTCCATGTGTCACATAAATAGCACTCTCTAGCCATCTCATCCTTTGCTGTCCCCTTCTTCTTCTACCTTCAGTCTTTCCCAGGATCAGGGTCTTCTCCAGTGTGTGCTCCCTTCTCATTTGGTGGCCAAAGTATTTGAGCTTCAGCTTCAGTCTCTGGTCTTCCAGGGAACTGTCAGGGTTGATTTCCTTTAGGACTGACTGATTTCATCTCCTTGCAGTCCAAGGGACTCTCAAGAGCCTTCTCCAGTACCACAATTCAAAAGCATCTATTCTTTGGCGCTCGGCCTTCCTTATGGTCCAGCTCTTGCAGCCATACTTTATTACTGGGAATACCATTGCCTTGACCATACAGACTTTTCTTGGCATTTAAAGGAGACAAAACGAGGGCATGGGGGAGGAGAGCTTAGGTTTTCAGTGACAAGGCGGGACTTCTGAATTTCCCTTCTCCAGTTCCTTACCATTCCCCCCCCCCCCTTTTGTGACCTCTGTACTACAGATGGGAAGTTATGGAGCAGCATAAGTTGCCTCTGGAGTTTGGGGCTGAGGAGAATTTTGAGTTGGGGAATTTCTGGCACACAGTTTTTGCTTTTTGCCACTGACATGTTGCCAGCTCTCAGCTTTTATATCAGCTCGAAAACATGTAAACACAAACAACGCATCACGTGAGGCAGTTTCCTCAGAATCCAGATTCAGAAGTTAACCTCACAGTAGCAGCGAAGCAGATCCGGAAGGGTTCCATTAGTTTAACGCATTGTACATACAGGGGGCTGCCTTATACTGAATCAACTTCTTAGGTCTATCGAGGTCGAAATGTTTACTCAGACTGGCAGCAGCTCTCCAGGGTCTTAGGCAGAGCTTTTTTATATCACTTCCTGCCTGGTCCTTTCACCTGGAGATGCCGGGGATTGAACCTGGGACCTTCTGCACACCAAGCAGATGCTCTACTACTGAGCCACAGCCCCTCCCTGCTGTAGATTACATTGTTGGCACAGTTATCAGCTTAAAATTCCCTGCCACTTTTCTTTGTGTCCACAAAGGCTTGGTGTAGGGATTGTCAGTCTTTGGTGTATCAGGTCTGTTGTTTTCTTAAATTGAATTAACTCTTGGATTCTTTTCATTTACAGTTCCTTTCAAAAGGAGCGATGTGAGTTTGTAACGTATCTGACAGTGTGACATTTGCTGCCGCATTTACCCTTCTTCATGTAGGCCCAGAAGATTGTCGTTGTGTCGGGAAAGACTTCCCTTTTAAAAATGTGCCAAAGTTATTTGGGAACAACAAGGAGGCAAAGGAAGTGATTCTGAGACAGCAGGCAAAAAACCCAAAACAAAACAAGGAAACGGTAAAAGGAATAAATATAAACACAACATCCTACAGGCCCAGTTATCTGAAATACTGAAATTCTGAAATGAAATGAGAGTCAGTGTGGCGTGGTGATTAAAAGTTGTGGACTAGTATCTGGGAGACTCAAGTTCATAAATCCCTACTTGTGACATGGAACCTCTCTGGGTGTCCTTTGGCCAATCACACACACTTAGCCTAACCTACCTTGCAGGGTTGTTGTAAGGATAAAATGGAGGAGAGGAGAACAGTGTTAGCTGCTTTGGATCCCCGCTGGGGAAAAAGGTAGGGCACAAATGAAGTAAATAAAATAAATTTTAAAAAATCATGAGACCTTTCAGCTGTAATCTTAATGGGCAACATTTGCATTAACTTGGGGGCAGCTGGTTTGCACACCTCAGAGTCTCCGTTTGGACTTGAACCTCATTACAACTACCTTGAGGCTTTATCTGTCCTGGTCAAGAGCCACCCATAGAAAACTATTCCATACCAAGCCTCTGTCTCATCTCTCCAGCAAAAAGTTAGAAGCGGGGATGTGATTCAATAGTGGAGACTCTGGATGATCCCAGTTTCAATTCTCAGCGTCTCGATGAAGATGATGAAGAAGAAGAGGAAGAAGAGATGTATACTCTGCCCTGCACTCGGAGTCTCAGAGCAGCTTCCAATCGCCTTCCGTTCCTCTCCCCACAACAGAAACCCTATGAGGTAGGTGGGGCTGAGATAGTTCTGAGAGAACTGCTCTTGAGAGAACAGCTTGGAGAGAACTGTGACTGACCCAAGGTCACCCAGATGGCGGCATGTGGAGGAGGAGTGGGGAATCAAACCCGGTTCTCCCAGATTAGAGTCCACCTCCCTTAACCACTACACCAAACTGGCTCAGATGAGGTGAAAGACCTCTACCCAAGAGCCTGGAGAGCCGCTGCTGGTCTGAATGTACAAGACTGACCCCGAGAGGCCAAGGATCTGACTTCGTATAAGGCAGCTTCCCACTGATCTCAAAACAGTCTTGGGCTCCAAGCAGCAGTCACTCAGCGCTCTCTCTCCCTTGCTGGCCATAACATGCTCAGGAGTGCCGTCTCAGCTCAAGTTCCTATAGGTGCGTGTTTGTTTGTCGGAGGGAGAATAGACTTCCGCCGGGGTATAATATTCATAAAAGGATCTGAAGCCCTACTCTTGGCGACATTCCAGAGGAAATTGCCTTAAAGCAATGTATTTTAAGTGCCTGTTGAATGGTTACTTTTTTAATGCTCTCATAGATGCATCTCAGGAATTTATTATTTCGCTTGTGTGAAGTGGATGCCCTCTGTGAAGGTACCTGATGTCAAAACAAAGGAAGGGGACAAGGTTGGAGGGAATCCCTGTGCAGTCACTTTAAAAAAAACAAAAACCCACGATTCTTCAAAGGACACTTATTCAACAAAGCCAACACAAAAGATCAGATGAGAAGAAAAAGCTAGACCGACTCACGGGGCGAGTCCTTTTCATTCCAATCAGCTTTTTCAAATCCTCTTCTCCTGGATCTGAAGCACAGAGGCTGAGACAGGGAGGCGGACTGGAATTAAAAGGGGCTCCAACCACGTGCCGTGTCCTGCCCTACCCTCTCTGAATGGTGTCCCCGCACCTGTTTCGTTTCCTTGGATGGGGCTAGCAACTACCTACTGCTCCTTCCCATAGCCTGCTGCGTTAACGATAGTTTCAGCCTTTTATGAACAGCAGCCTTCACACGAAACTGATCTTGAGGCCTCGCAGGAAAGCAGGAAGCCTCCCGTCAAGTCAGGCGAGAGGTCGGTGGGTTGAAGCAAACATTTTTTTAATGATGACGTGCCACCCAGCCACGGTCGCTGTAAGAAGACGCCAGTCACAGAGTTCCTCTCCGGAACGGTCTGGTGCAAAAACACCCCCTGCAGCCATTTAGCAATTTATATGTCAAGCTAATGAACTGAGATCTTTCAGAAAGGTTACGAGCACAGGTGTTTTTAAGCTCAAATTGTCACTATGTCCCTTAATCACGCTTACTGTGATATAGCTTTCAGATGAGTTCGTCTGCAAGTGGAATCAGGCGACTCGTCTCCCACACGCGCGGTACTCTGTAAGCACTTCTAATGGTAGGAATGCTGTGGAGCCAGCTTACTGAAAGGCTCGAATGGTGTTGAGGGCATTGTTGGCATGATAGTTTGATTAGGCTAACCCCGCCCCCCCCCCCCCACACACACACCAAACTTGTCCTTGCAGCATATTGTATGTGGGGTTCCTTTAGAGAAGAATTGCTTCCACTGAATTCCCATCTCTCAGCGGTCATCAAGGTCATGAGCCCTGAATACCAGAGTCTGAAGTGATCTTGAGAACTGCCCTTGAGAGAACAGCTCTGAAAGAACTTGTAACTGACCCAATGTCACACCAGCAGCTGCATGTGGAGGAGTGGGGAATCAAACCAGGTTCTTCCCGATTAGAGTCCATGCTCTTAACCACTGCACCAAACTGGTGTAGGTTGCTTTGGTATGAAGTAGGGAGATTTAAGGAAGAAGGAAGCCCTTCCCAAGCCAATTGCTCCTTGGCTGTGCAGCTGGGGGTTGGAGAGGCAACCATCGGCTGAATTCTTCATTGCTGATAGGAAGGTGGAATGAGACTTAGTATCTCTCTGCAAAGATTTGTGTGCAGGGTAGGGTGAACCAGACTGGTCGGAAGTCTGGCAGAATGGAGCCAGAATGGAGCTGGATGTTCAGAAGTGCATACTCACACTGAGATAGGGCAGTGTTAACTAGCCCGTTTGGTGGAGTGGTTAGGAGCGCAGACCCTAACCTGGGAGAACTGGGTTTGATTCCCCACTCCTCCACATACAGCCAGCTGGGTGCCCTTGGGTCAGTCACAGGTTCTTTCAGAGCCGTTCTGTCGTGAGCAGTTCTTGAAAGAGCTCTCTCAGCCCCACCTACCTCACAGGCAATGCTCCCTCTGAGCTGTGGAGTCTTGTGAGCAAAAAAAAAAAATCTACTTTGTGAGCTGCTGGCATTAAAGTTGTGAGTGAGCAATTTGGCTGCTGCATAAATTAGTTTGTTCTGGAGCCCTCCTTCCGGAGTGAAGACAAAAATATATGAGCCAGAGGCTCAAATACTGTGAGCTAGCTCACACTAACTCAGCTTAAAGCAGGGGTGGCCAATTGTTTTGGCTCGGGGGGCACTTTGTGGGAGCGGAGGTTAGCGGAGGGCCGCACCTTTTAAAATGATTGCATTCATTAGTTAACTTTGCATTTCAGAAAAGGTATAAATTGTATCATAAAAATCAATAAATACAAATTAAATAAAATAGTGGTAGTTTTATTCAATTTATTTATTGTGCTAATTTCATATCATCTATAGCTGCAAGCACATTTAATTTTAGAATCAGTTTAATGAGAGAAATGTACCCTATCACACTTTTCTACAATTTTTTTGAAATCAGGAGATTGCTTGTTGAGAAACCATGTGGCCGACTGTCTTGGTGGGCCGCAAAAAACTCTGTGGTGGGCTGCATGTGGCCCCCGGGCCGCAATTTGCCCACCCCTGGCTTAGAGGAACACTGCTCACAGGGTGTCTGTTGTGGGGAGGGGAAGGGAAAGGAGATTGTAAATTGCTCTGAGACTCCTTTGGGTAGTGAAGGGTGGGATATAAATCGAATCTCCTCCTCCTTCTGATTCTCCATTAATAGGATGAGCTTTGTCCATATTTGATTGTCTTGTTTCTTCATTCTGGGGGCACTAGAAAGAAACCTTTTGAAACTCATAGGCTGTATCCACACATAGCTGGATGTTGCACTGCAGCAATCATTCATAGCTCTGTTGTCATGTAGGAGCAGAAGCTTCTTTCCGGTGTCAAAAAAGTGGAGCCTAACTTCTCTTCCCTCCCCCCACTTGAAGACTTTCTCCCTTCCCTTCCCACTCCCTTCATTTGCTAAAAAGAAACTCGTTTGCTAACACTGGCACAACGTTGTAGACCTTTAATTATGCAAATATGCCAAGACAGCCATGTCATAATAATCTTTTAAATGGAAATAACACACGAGGCCCTGCAGCCAAAAAAGCTATCTGCTTCTCTGCATCTCTGTCTCGCAGCCGGGTTTGGGATCAAGCGTGATGAACCCAAACCGAGGATGAAAGGACACGGCACTGAGAAATTAGCAGACGAAACCAAAACATCACAGGCGCGGAGGCACGCGGGAGAAATGCAAAGGGGCAACATCAAACCAAGCGGCTCAGGAAAATAAAAGAAATGCAGCCACCATCTGGGTATATTCAAGGTGTGTCTTATTTATTTAGTGTGTGTGTGTTTGGGGGGGGGGGGTCCTGCCTTTTCACAAAGGCAGAGATCAGACAAGAGAACCCAACTTTGCAAAAAAAAAATTATAATGGCAGAATGGTGACTTCTAAAATAGAAGCAAAGCTCTATGGAGAATATGGGACTTGTCTTGCTGGATTGGACTAGGGTTACCAGCTCTGGGCTGACAATGCTCCCTCTAAGCTATGGAGTCTTGTAAGCAAAAATTCAACTTTGTGAGTTACTGGCATTAAAGGTGTGAGCAAATGATTTGGCTACGGCATAAATCAGTTTGCTCTGGAGCCATCCTTCCTGAGCTAAGACAAAAAAAAAATGTGTGAGCCAGAGGCTAAAAATCTGTGAGCTAGCTCACACTAACTCAGCTTAGAGGGAAAACTGGCTGGGAAATACCCAGAGATTTTGGATGTGGAGCCTGGGGATGGAAGGGTTTGCGGAGAAGAGGGACCCCAGCAGAGTATAATGCCATAGAGTCCACCCTACAAAACAGCCATTTTCTCCAGGGGAACTGATCTAGGGTCATCTGGAGATCAATTGTAATAGCGGGAGATCTCCTGGAGGCTGGCAACTCTAATCAGACCAATCTCCATCAAGTCCAACATTCTGTGTCCAGCAGCAAGCCCTCTTGATCATTTTGTGCTACTAGCAAGAAGGGGGGCCTGACCTAGATGGCAAAGGCTGGCCCAGTCTCATGAAATCTCAGAAGCTAAGCAGAGTCGGCCCTTGTTAGTACTTGGATGGGAGACACCCCCCCCCCCCAAGGAATACCAGGGTCATGACATGGAGGCAGAAATGGCAAATCATCTCTGTTTGTCTCTTGCCTTGGAAACCCCTCTGGGCCCATCATAAGTCAGCTGTGACTTGATGGCACTTTACATGCACACACATACCAGGAATGGACTGAGAGTGGAAATGGCCCTGGAGTGGCCCCTGCCACGCTGCCATTGGTTCACCCATTCCTTCCTCCTGCAAACTGGCAGCAGTGCAAGAGGAGAAAATTTGTGAGCTATGATAACAATTATAAATAGTTACCTATGGTATTGTGTGTAGAATAGCCAGGAGATCCTAAGATTGTCTGGGAACCAGAAGTTCTAGCTCCTTAGCATTATGCACCACTAGGTAGTGAGCTAGAGTTTTGTTTTTAAGTCAAGAGGCATTTCAGAGGTGGTTTGCCATTGCCTGCCTTTGCATCATGACCCTGGCATTCCTTGGAGGTCACCCTTCCAAATACTAGCCAAGGCCGACCCTGCTTAGCTTCTGAGATCTGATGGGATCAGGCTAGCCTGGGCTATCCAGGTCAGGGCAATTGTCATTGTCAATGATGGACCTGAGCCAAGTGGCCCTGAGTCACTGGTAGAGTTTCTGGGAGTTGGATCTCCTTGCTCGGGACCACTGGTGGCCCTCTAGGGCAGTGGCCCACAATGAAATTTCATTATAAGTTAAATGGCCATTCCGCCCATGACCACTAGCAATGAATTAAGCTGCAACTAATAATTCAGCCATCACACTTCAGAAAAAATCTTTCAGATTCGTCATAAAGGAGACGAGAGCCAGTTTGGTGTAGTGGTTAAGTGTGTGGACTCTAATCTGTCAGAGTTGTTCTCTCAAGGGCAGTTCTCGAGAGAGCTCTCTCAGCCCACCTACCTCAAAGGGTGTCTGTTGTGTGGAGGGGAAAAGAAAGGAGTTTGTAAGCCACTCTGAGACTCCAAGTGAAGGGCGGAGTATAAATCCAGTCTCCTCCTCCTCTTCTTCTTAAAGAAAGACTTGCATTCCTGCAAGGGTGGTCATTTTTTATCTCTGGATTCTTTTGCTTCCCTCCAGGTCACCAAAAAAGAATCTGTGCTCAATTTTAGCAGTACGCAAATATATATAAATTTTAGCACAAGCTGTACATTAAGAATTTGTTGATAAACAGATGGTAACCCATTAAAATCTCTTCAGTCAGTCAACAGGTTTTAGATCCATCTATGAAGCGGTGGGCCTGTGAGGCAGGCATGTAGCCAACGTGTTTTAAGTTGGGGGACATTTAAATGTCTTAGGGGGTGCTGACTGATCAAATTAATCCGGGGGGGGGGGAGTCTGTGACACCTGGACTGGATGGGGAGTCAGGGGGCCTTGCCAGCAAGTCGGGGGCCTAGCCCCAAGATGCCCCACTGTAGCTACAGGCCTGCAGTTAGCTCAGCAAGTGGCTATGCTTTGCTGAAGACCTGCCCAGAAGTAAACACCCTGAAGGTGGAAGTCCCATGGTGCCCTTATCGCCACTGATGGATATAAAGAATCCTTGGGGAGAGCAAAGGTCTGGGAGAAGGACACAGCTGGGGCTGGAGAGGCAGCTTAGAAACCCCTCTCTCTTCCTAAATTTGCAATATGGACTTGGCAACGTGAATACCGAGTTGCCAGGTCTCAGGCTTTGGCCCTGAGATGGGTTTTGGAGCTTATTTTTCAGGGTCTCAGGGCAGAAAACAGAAATCTCTGGCCAGTTAGACCACATACTCGGAGGCTTTTTCTAAATGTATGCCCTCTTGTGGTAACTACTGCACACCTCACCTGGAGATGGGAGGCAATAATGTGGCACTAATAGCTAAACTGTGTGAACACATCATTAATACTTGTGTTTTTAAAAACTGGATTTTATTTTTCAAAGTGTGGAAAATGGCCAGCTCTTAATATATATAAATATAATTGTAGGACTAAACTCTCTCTCTTTTTTTGCCATGAACTCACAGCCACCTTACAGTGACCCCCACGGGGTTTTCACAGCAAGAGACATACAGTGGGGGTTTGCAATTGCCTGCCTCTGCATAGCAACCCTGGCTTTCCTTTGTGGTCTCCCATTCAAATACCAACCAGGACCAACCCTGTTTAGCTTCCAAGATCTGATGACATCAAGCCAGCCTGAGCTATCCAGATCAAAGAGACCAAACGCCAAATGTGGCATAATTCCTAGACGTAAATAAATGTTCTACCACCACAATTCAATGTGATACCACCTGCCCATGACTTCACTAGGCCCTGCCCAATGAATCCCAGGGCCTGAGGTGTTTGGTATGTGGCCAGTCTGTTTGACTGGGCTCACTTCTTTCCTTATGCTGCAGAATAAAATATTATGCTTTTTGACAGAAGAAACAGATTTCCCCATCTCTTTTTTGCCCCATTATCTTTAGTCGAGTTCTCTTTGTAGACCCTCCAGACTTAAACCCACTCCTTTGCCCAGAAGCCTTGCTCAGCCTACCTGACTGAGAAGTATCTCTTTGCTCACCGTGTAGAGATTACATCTCCAGTTCAATCACCAGGACTTGAAAGTGCCAGAGAGATAAGGAAAGTTGAACGGTAAGAGGAGCGCTGAGAAGGGCAGCATAAGCAGTCTTGTCCTGATCCGGCTGGAGCGTGAGTCAGCAGAAAGGTGGATTTGTTTGTTTGTTTTCTTCTTCTCAAAAAGGCATTTGCATTTCAGAGCGTTGGTGCTCTCCTCTCAGACTGGATAGTGCCTCGCTTTGACTACAATCAGGACTCTAGTTCTAGATTGCAGAGAAGAAAAGCTTTTCCCCCTCTTTCCTTTCATGTTTTTGCTCTGTATTCTTGTGTGCTATCAGTGGGATCGTGCGCTTCAGAAACCAGTGCTCAGATGAAAAAGGTTAAAAAGAGAACAGACTTGCAAAGAAATGATATCAACCACCCACGGCTTGAGCATGTGTGCTGATGGCACAATGCAGCCTTTCTCGTTATATGCATTTTAAAAAAAGCCCCCAAACTGAAGTCCCCTTCTTAAGCTTCTTCCGAGACCCTCTGACCTCATGCCAACCATCTGTTGGGTAGGTGTATAGAGAGACTCATAAGCATAGCAGTTTGCATTTTAAGGCTGCATGGGAAAACCTGTGGAGTACAGCAAATTGATTTAAATTATTATAATAGCAGATATGCTCTAGTTTGAACACACTTAGTCTCTGTGATGTCATTATGCTGAATGTATATAGACAGGCTGGTAGTGCTGAACCAGTTTACTGCACTGTATATGTGTTTAGTGTACACACTCTTGAGAAATGTAGGTGACAAGCAGGAAAATTGTCTTTTGTGGTCACCCAGGACAAGAGGATTTGGATTACAAATTGTCTCTTAAAAAATTCACGTGCTTTGGGTTTGTTTTTTTTAAATGTTGTATATCGATTTTCAGTTTTTAAAATTAGACTTCATTTCATTCCAATCATATTTTGGAAGAATCAGCCCAGAAAATAAATAAGTGCAAACTGTGTTCTAGCTTTTTACATTCCAGTCGTCATAAATAATATTTGTTTTCCTTACACACATCAAAGACTGCTTTTAACCATTAGGGCTATGAAAAAGAGTAACAAAGGATGATACAGTTAAGAAAGATTTAATGGTTGGAAAAGAAATTGTCTGCCTCCGAGCTGTGACTGGGAAGAAGAAGCTCGGTTGCTGTTGTTAAGACATCTGCAGGAGCTGTTGCAGTTTGTGTGCTAGAGTTCCCTACACCGCCTCAGCAAATGCTGGGAGATTTGGGGGGTGGTGCCTGTAGTGGGTGGAGTTTGGGGAGGATGTGATGTAACTTCCAGGTGACTTCCTAGGCTGCCTAGAGCAACATTATGTCAAGGCCATTTGCCCCCATTCTTTGGTGATGGGAAATTGGTGTGTTGGGGATGTGGGTAATATTCCCCACCCATGGTAAGCAGATGGAAGAACTAGGTTGTATATATGTAAACAGGGGTCAATTCATAGAAAAAGAGTGCAGGAGCTCATTAGCATAACTCATTAGCATAGCTTATTTGCATATGCTAAACCACCTGACATCACCGGAAGTATGTCAGAAGGCAAGAAAGAGATAGAGAGAGAGAGGGAGGGAGGGAGGGAGGGGGAGAGAGAGAGAGAGAGAGAGAGAGAGAGAGAGAAAGAGAAAGAAAGAAAGAAAGAAAGAAAGAAAGAAAGCTGGCAGAGAGGGGACAGCTACTAATCCAAGCCTCAGAAATACCACTGTTCTGGGAGGATAGCTTCAGTGGTGGCTGAAGCCTTCAGAAGGCTGAGCGGAGGAACAAGGACCTTTCCAGGGGACAGGGTCATTTTGCTGCAGCCATGACACAAGCAGGCATTCCCCCACAGGGGCGGGGGGGGCCTGGCACCAACTCCTGGAGCTGCTCTCCCCCGAGCTCCTGCTCGAAATGACCCCTGTATGTAAATAAAACCTGTGGAGGTCCTTCACAGGCAGCTTGATCCATCGTTTTGGAATCTGAAACATCTTTCTAAGGTCCCATTATAAAAAAGACCAATAGCTATTAAGACAATGTGACTTGTATGCTTGACTAGCCTATCTGTAAGCCAAGTCGAAACATCAAGGGTACATAAAGAGGTGATCCCAATAGCTACACAACACTCTTGGATATCATATCCTTGCTCTAGAATATGTCTAAGCTCGAATGCCATTCAGATGGTGGTGGTGAAAAGGGCAACCAAGTCACAGACAACTTACAGTGACCTCACAGGGTTTTCAAGACAAAGTACATTCAGAAGTGGTTTGTCACTGCCTGCCTCTGCATAGCACCTTGGACTTCCCTGGTGATCTCCCCTCCAAGTACTAACCAGGGCCAACCCTCCCTAGGTTTGGAGATCTGATGAGTTTGGGCTAGCTTGGGCCATTCAAGTCAGGGCACGCCATTCAGAAGGCAAGCATTTTTTTTTCTCTTCCCACACTTTTTAGGATTAAGTTGGCATGGTGTAACTTTAACTCATCCAAAATCCATGGGAAGGCTCAAGTAGAAACAGAGCTGAATTAAATAATTCAATTCAGCCAGTGTACCAAGGATAGATAGATCTGCTCACTTGGGCAGCTCCGCTTCTCCCTGCCAAACTCCCCCATTTTCCCAGTTCTTTCATCATCCGTACATTTTTATTCCTGAATCAGTTCATTTATTAGCAGTTCCATCTTTGTCTAGAGGCAATTAGTACACTTCTCCATTTTCCATGTGAACCTGCCTGGATCTCAATTATTGTTTCAGTGGTCAACCATTCCATTGTAGACCTTCCCCTCCAGGGCCAGATGCACTGCAGATAATCTGTTCATTCATTCATTTGTATGTTTGTGTAAAATGCCATCAAGTTGCAGTCAACTTATGGTGACCCCAGTAAGGGGCTTTCAAGGCAAGCAAGCAGCAGAGGTGGTTTGCCATTGCCTTCCTCTGCAGAGTCTTCCTTGGTGGTCTCCCTTCCAACTACTGATCCTCCGTAGCTTCTGAGATCTGACAAGATTGGGCTATACCATGTTGCCTTCCCTTCCATATTCATTCATTTAGGGTTACCAGATGTCCTCTTTTTAGAGGATATGTCCTCTTTTTTTGAGTGCCCATCCTCTTTTGGGATCTTTTAAAAAAGTGATGAAAATGTCCTCTTTTTTAGGTTGGAAGGTTAGGAACATTCCAAGTTAGTAGCCATTATCACAGCTTCAATAGTAGGGGTATTTAGAATTAGATTTGTCAATAGCGATCACTTGTTTGAAGCCGTCAGTCGCGAACTATGTCCTCTTTTTTTTTTTTTTGCTTTTCGAAATATGGTAACCCAAATCTTTTACAAGACTGGATAAAAAATAGTCAGAAGATTCACAACCGTCACAAAGCTGAAGCAAGAAGACAAAGTATTACGGTTTTTCTTCCGCTTTCTGATCTTGATTAGACAGCCCCATACTCGCTTCTTATTTGTCATTAAGATTTTTGTGGACATCTTACGACAAAGTTTCATTTCCCCCCTTAAATGTTTTGATTAAATAGTCTTTGAGGGAAAGCTCCTCTGAATTCATCATCTTTCCCGAAGACGTGGTGTTGCCCTGCATGTTCAGCCCTGCAATACAAATGTTCTCTGTGCCATTAGGACATAATCACTTTGTGGTTGTTATTATTTTACTTTTGAGAGATTCACAAGGGACATTGAATGACACTTTTCAACCCTCTACATCCCTCCAAGTCTCCTTCTCAACCTGCCCCTCTGAGCTGAAAAGTGAGGTTGCCTGGGGGGAAGTCCGCATTTCCTTTGCTTTTAGGGCCAAAATGGTTTCTTGTAAACATTCTAAACAGCAAAAATTCATGCAAATCATAGGTCCTGATGGAGTGACACCAGGATCCTGACCGCAAAGCTTTCAGTGGTGCTCTTTGGATGGCTGTTACGCAGTCCAAATGGCTTCGAAATAATAACATTGGTTTGTTGATGGTTCAATTATTTTACATGTGGCAAAAGTCGCAGTCCTCGCTGGGATAAAGTGGTGTAAGCTCCTGCCACAGAAGTTCACACTGCTAGGCAGCAGGCCCCCAAACAATGTTATTGGATTTTAATCATGGGTGACCCATTGGTCTTAATCTGCCAAGAATTGTCCTTCTCCAATCTCCATGCATTTGTCCAAGGACAGTTTGGGGGTGATTTGTGTCTTTGGTTTATAAAGTTTAGGACTGAACCAGACTATTCTATGGGTTCAGGAATGTTTTCAGCAGTGAGAAAAAATATATTTTTGATTATTTTGGAACACCTCATGAAGTTGTGAAAATGTTTTTCCTATCTTGTTTTTTTTTTGGTCTTTTGACTTGATTTGGTTTCAACACAGTCATCGCATAGCTGAATCTGATTGGCTAGCTAGCATAGTGACATCATCCCATCAATCCTTGCTTGGCAATCATCTAAGTGATTAAGGCCAAAAGTACTGCTCACAGCTGAGCTGATTGTTTACTCAGTGATGTCATCAAATAGCAATAGCAGATTGGCTGCATAATCTCATGTACTATGTTATCCCTGATTGGCTGGGATCACTTAACCAATTAATCCAGAAAGCAGGCTCAGCAACCAAAGATGGAATGATGTCAAGGTAGGTTCAGGCTGAAGAAACAGAGATGGTAGTGGTTCATGAACACAACCAAAGTATTTTTCACAAGACGTTCCCCCATCACTACCATGACAATTGCTACACTGGGCCTGAACATGTTTTCTAAGACCCCAATAAATATTTCATTAATTGACTTATTTTTAGATTGTAACTGCAATATATATTTTAGTGTTGAAGGAAGTTTGAGGAAGGTATTTTTGTCAGCACTCATCCCACTGTTCCCTTTAGTAAATGAATTCTTCAGAATGTTAGAGAATTGGGGGCGGGGGGGGCAACCTGATCCATCCAGAGATTACAGTGGGAAAACTAGTATACAGCAAGGAAGTAAGGAAGTTACTGCCTCTGCCATGCAACCTTCTCTTCTTTCAACAACTATTGCTCGAAACCAGCCTTTATTAGCTATAAACTCATAAGAGCATTGCAGAAATCTGGAGACATTTTGCAAAGAGCTTTGCTTGTTACAATGTCCAGGATCAGTGGGGTGCCTCAGGACTCGGTTTTGGGCCCGGTACTTTTCAATATTTTTATCAATGATCTGGATGAAGGGGTAGAAGGGCTACACATTAAATTTGCTGATGATACCAAATTGGGAGGAGTAACAAACACCCAAGAAGATAGAGTTAAAATTTAACAAGATCTGAAAACTCTGGAGAAGTGGGCAGTTGCAAACAGGATGCAATTCAATAAAGATAAATGCACAGTACTACATCTGGGCCACAAAAATTTCAAGCACAAATACTGGATGGGGGATACATTTCTGGGGAGTAGTATATGTGAAAGAGATCTTGGGGGTAAGAGGGTGCAGAGGAGAGTGATGAGGATGATCAGGGGCCTGAAGACTGAGACCTATGAGGAAAGGCAAAGGGCCTTGGGAATGTTTAGTTTGGAGAAGAGAAGATTGAGGGGGGACATGATTGCTCTCTTTAAATATTTGAAAGGCTGTCATTTGGAGGAGGGCAAGGAACAGTTCCAGTAGGCAGCAGAGGATAGGACCTGAAGCAATGGGTTTAAGTTACATGCAGAAAGGTATCGGCTGGATATTAGGAAAAACTTTTTCACAATCAAGAGTGGTTCAAAGGTGGAACCAGCTGCCTAAGGAGGTGGTTAGCTCCCCTTCACTGGCAGCTTTCAAGAAGAGGCTGGATGGATATTTGTCAGAGACATATGCATCAACTACAGGGGGGCTCGAGGGCTCGAGCCTTCCCTGAAATTTCCCGGGGGGGGACTAGCCCCCCCGGGAAAATGGAGTGCCCGCCACCGCCTCTCTCTCTCTCTCCCCCCCCCCCGCCTGGCTGCCTTGTCCCTTCTTCCCTCCATCTGTCCAGGGGCCAGCTAAGCAAATGCCCAGCTGGCCCCTGGACAGATGGAGGGAGGGATGGAAGCAGGAGTTGCCGGGGCGGGGGGGGGAGAGGCAGCGGCGGGGACATGGCAGCAGGGCAACAGTGGAGAGAGGCAGTGGCGGTGGGGACAGGCAAGAGCCCCCGCGCACACAAGAGCCGCCACCGCCGCCCCTCTCTCTCTCTCTCCCCCCCCCCCCGCCTGGCTGCCTCTGTCCCTCCCTCCCTCTGTCCGTCAAGGGGCCAGCTAAGCAAATGCCCAGCTGACCCCTGGACGGATGGAGGGAGGGATGGAAGCAGGAGTGGCCAGGCAAGGTGGGGGAGAGGCAGTGGTGGCAGGGACAAGGTCCCAGCATGCACGCATGCGCAGCGTGCACACACACACACAAGATCCCCCGCCTCCCCTGGGAATTTAAAAACTCGACGCCCCTGGTCAGAGATGCTTTAGGCTGGTCCTGCATTGGGCAGGGGCTTGGACTAGATGGTCTGTATGGCCCCTTCTAACCCTATGATTCTATGATTCTATGATCATATCATCCCCTTTTCTCTCTGTCTTCCTAGAAAACTTCTAACAAATTCTTAGGCATTTTACCAGACTTCTGTGGCCCATTCTACAGACTAAAACACTACCAACTATCAAATCTAGACTCTTATGTCCAGCTGTATATTGCTATCAACATTTACAATACTTGATTATGTGTTATAGTCGTTGTTGGTCATTTATATTTCAAAGCCTCTTTTGGCACAATTTGTTGTTTAAAATATATATAATTCATAACACTATGTAAATTGTCACTCACCCTATATGAAGTTATAACCTGTTGTAATGAAGTTTAGATCTTCAATCTGTTTCTATAATGAAAACTCAATAAAACTTATTGTACAAAAAAAGCAGCTTACAGCATACATATAACATATTCTACCCTATTCCATTCTATTCTGTATGTATATAATAAGCTTCTTTGAGGCTCCAGTCTGAAGATCTGACATTATGGTCAGGCTCATATAGGAGAAGACAGTCTTTCAGGTCAATACTCAAAGCTGGCGGCCGTACCAGAGAAAGCAACCAGGTACATATTGACTGTCTCTTCCTTATATTCTCTGTTCAATATAAATCTACGGACAGATTTGAACAGTCTCAGATGTAAGATTTAAAAAAAAACCTGCCCAAGCCTTCCTACAATGAGTTACCACAGAGCAGGCAGGAGGGGATCTTGACCTGGTAGTCTGTGAGGCTGCCAGCTCGAATCTTACTTCAGCCACCACATTCTCTTTCTGCTTTCTCCTAAGGCCCTCACAACAGCTATGGGTTGAGTATATTGTGCTTTTAATCCCTTGTTTTAAGAGATGTTGTAATACCCCACTGCCTTTCCTTTCCCAGTCTCTCCATGTTTTCCTTTCCTGTAGATGGTCCATTGAGGGAAATGCCCCACTCCTGTACTTCAGATTGTCTGTGCTATCCTTCCAATTATTATGTCTTCCCAACAACAACAACAACAACCCCTCTATAAAATGCTCATAAAATATACTTCCTTTTGCAAAGTTTCTTGAAGCTGTTCAACAGCAGATCTTTAAGTATATTCCCCCGACTGGACTTCCCGATTGCCTGGGCCTGGTGGCAAATTGTTTGGCCCCAGACTCAGTCCCCCACCCTCCAGAAATTGAGGAGCGGGAGAAAAAATGGCTCCCATACTTACATTTTAGGAGTTTCCCTGAATCTCTTTAGTCTTTACCATACAGATAATGGTAAATTCCTAGAACGACAAGTGGAAGAGACCACATCCTCCTTTATCTCCACCTTCTTTGGGCACCCCCTCCAATGCCCTGGCATTTGAACAGACATTGTTGGGAGCCCTGTCCCCTTCCAGTGGTGAGCTCTCTTTGCCCCTTGGAAAACCCAACAGAGCATCCTACTACCCTAACGCTACATTAACTGCGGTATCAGTTGCCTTCTTGCAAAGAATAAAGCTAGCCTTTGAACTCATCAACTACGCCTTGGATTCCTGAAGGCAAGAAAAGCCTCCGAAGAAGCTGAACGTGACTATGCCAGCATCTCGTACACATGAGACAAAACCATCATCACACATCTGTTTCTGGCTCACCTGGACAGACTGTCTCCCTGCCACTAAGGGGCCATTAAGACTACCTACCTGATACTAGGAGCCAGACAAGAGAGTTATAGAGGGAGGTAAAGACCCCATCCAAGGTCTGTTCCTGGCCTAGCTCAGATTTGGTCTTCTATATGGAGTTGCCATTGCCAGCCTCCAGGCGGGTCATGGAGTTCTTCTGGAATTACAACTGATCTCCAGACTACAGAGATCAGAGATCAATTTCCCCAAAGGAAACGGAAGCTTTGAAGAGTGGACTCGATGGCATCACATCCCCACTGAGCTCTCTCTTCTTCCCTCTGCCCTCCCCAGGTAATGCCCCCAAATCTCCCGGAATCTCCTGAGCCAGGATTGGCAACCCTACTTCTACTTCTCCCTTTCCCGTAAGAAAAGTTTATTTTTAAATATATATATTTATATTTTGCTTTCTGGTTTGTTTTTGAGTTTAGTATTTTGAAACTCAGTCTGTTCTCTCCCCGCCAGTGTTTCTTTTCATAAGGCCTTTTAATTTATGTTTAAAAAAAAAATGAAAGGTGTTCTTTAAAAAAAGGAAATAAATATTTTGCAAGTATAGTGAGTCACTATATAGACTCCAAATTTGTTCTTTGGTTAAAAGGATGCCAAATAAAACAGGCAAATAAGTAAATGGAGAAGAAGGTTATGGGGGGGCAGACAGCTGAGAACATGGCCAGGAGCAGAGCTGCGTGGGACAGATGAGAACTGTCTCCATTCCCCTTCTGAGGGAAATCTTAAAGGCTGAGGCCTGCATCCATTTGGCATCATGTGATTGATGGCGAGGCACTGTGAGCTGGCCGGTTGGCAGTTTGCCTCCTGCCCATTTAAGGTACACAAAAGGCATGAAAGTGTATATCTCTTGGCAACTGCCTGTTCTTCCTGGGTCAGCCTATCTCATACTTGAGAAACCTATTGAACCGAAGCACTGCAGCAAAAGATAACCCCCCAAACCAAATCTTTCTTTGATTTCCCCCTGTAACAGGATATTCAGAACTAGCCAACCACAAAAATACATAAATAACTGCCTGGTGCTATCCGCCATTTGATGGCCTCCATGGTGTTATGTTCCACTGATGTCCCTCCCCTCCCGAAACCCCTCTTTCCCCAGGTTCTGCCTCCAAAATTCCAGGAATTTCTCAACCTGGAGTTGGCAACTTTAGGAATGGGAGCAACCCCCCCCCCCCATTACAGGCAGTGTCTCTGTTTTGCAGACTGGAGGAAAGAAATGAGAAAGACAAGGTACCACCAGGTTTCGCAAGAAGTTTCTACCCAAATTTGGAGGTTCGTACCCTGCAGAAAACTTTCGAATGCCGAGCAAAAAGAATAAAAGTTCAATTGAACTGGGGAAATTTCTCAGAGGTTTCTCCATCCATTTGGAGAGTCTGGAAATATTTAACTGGCGAGATGGGACTTGATGACTACAACAGGAAAAAAATTGGTTTTAAAATACTTTTCTTTTTGGGGAGAAATGCCGCTTGCGATAACAAATCTTTTCTTATCCCATTTCCCCTGGCCCTTCCTTTCTTTAGATAATAGCAACATGTTGCCGCTGCCTTTGCAAGATGGTTTGTTTTGCTGATTCGTAAACAGATTTCAGATCGGCAATTTGGGATCTATTTTCATATCTATGTAAAGGGCAAAGAAGCAATTACAGTTATTTTAATGTCGGGTTCACTTCTCTCACCAAATGCTACCGTAAAAAGATGCTAAGGAGGAGTACAGAGATATTTCTGTCTTGGGTCACATCCTGAAAGGGATCCTCCAGAAAGGCAGCACGACCGGTACCACACTGGGTTCTGCTGCTGATTCAGAAGTCCTGCAGTGAACAATTGACTTGTGCTGAAGCCACGGTGTCTCCATCACCCCCTCTTGGTATCCTCTTGGTACCACATCCCAATCCCTCTCTGACAGCACTCAGTTGTGGGAGTGTGAAATCCACTCAGTGATTTCTCCCCATGCCTATCTCTGCCACCCCACAGAGGTGATTCATCCATCTGGGTCTCAGGGCCAAACTAAACATGACAGAATCCTTGTGGCGAGGACACAGCAGCCATTTTTAAGTGATTTCACTTGAGATGGCATGGGATGAGGAAGCAAGAGCACTACACTGCAGGCCCAATCAGGATTGGGCCTACACAGCATTTTAAAACCACTTTAAAATGGCGGTGGCAGCTTCATGTTGCATCTCGTTTGGCCCTGAGAGTGACCTCAGTTCCTCAAGCAGCAGACCCTTTGGGGCTGATAGACCTATGTAGTAGTGAAAGGGCCTGAGGGGGGCTTGAGAGTGGTGAGTGGGACAGAGATGAGTGACTCTGCACTTTGCCACTTCAGCTGTGTGTTGGTTGCGGGGAGCAGGCCTCTGTTTCTACCACAGCAATTATTCCAAAAAAAACTATTTTCTCCAAGGATACTGGTCTCTGTTATCTGGAGTTCAGTCATAATTCTGGAAGATCTCCAGGCTCCACCTATCAATTAGCAACCCTTGTCATTCCTCTCTCCCAAACTATTTGCTACTGAGTACTAAGCTTTGTCTATGTCCTCATTCAGAAGGTAGGCATATTGTCTTTGGTTGGAAGATAAGGTCCTTTGCCTTCATTGTCAGTTGGAAGATTCACAACGCTCCCTCTAAGCTATGGAGTCATGTGAGCCAAAATTCTACTTTGTGAGCTACAGGCATTAAAGTTGTGAGTGAGGGATTTGGCTGCTGTATAAATTAGTTTGCTCTGGAGCCATCCTTCCTGAGCTAAGACAAAAATGTGTGAGCCATAGGTTAAAAAACTGTGAGCTAGCTCACATTGACTCAGCTTAGAGGGAACATGGGTCCAGGGAAACATGAGCTCAAATATTCCTGGGTCATAAAGGTGACCTGTTGCCAGTTGTACTCCCAGCCTAATCTAAAGTTGCCTTCCTCCAGATGAGGACTGGAGATCTTCTGGAATTACACCTCATCTCCAGTGACAGAGACCAATTTCCCCAGAGAAAACCAAACAACTGCTGTTTGTTCAGCCTGTGTGGAACCTCTTCACTTGAGGCAAAGAGAGGATGTCCAGCTACTCTGCATCCAGCAGAGTATCCAGCTTGAAGGAGCAGCAACATTCTTGCTGGGGTTTTTTCTTGGTGTTGCTTCTCAGGAAGATACTCCAAGCACGTGATTGTTCCTATATGTTCTTGAAGTCAATTCTAGTGACCTTACTCAGCCTGAAAGAGGAAAAGAGATGGCGGCTACTGAAACCAAGGCTATGTAACTGAACCTTTTGTAACAGCCTTCTGGAATTGTACCTTTTGTAATAGCCTGTAAACATCTGGATGCCCAAGTTAGACTGATCTTGTAATATCTCAGAAACTAAGTAGGGTTGGCCCTGGTTAGTACTTGGCTGGAGACCACCCTTATACCCTGCTGAGATCCCTCCCCAAACCCCATCTTTCTCACATAGGGATACCAGCCTCTAGCTGGGACCTGGGGACCCCTGGAATTACAGCTCATCTCCAGTCTACAGAAATCAATTCTCCTGGTGAAAATGGATGCTTTGGAGGATGGACTCTGTGGTATTCTACCCCACTGAGGTCCCTGTCCTCTCTAGGCTCCAACCTCAAACTTACAGGAGTGTCTCAACCCTACCCCCTATTCCATGCTGGTGGCCAGTGGGGGGACCAAGCCATCCTGTTTTCAGGCCCCGCCCCCAAATTTCCAGGAATTTGCCAACCCTGAGTAGATACCATAGCCTAACCTACTTCATAAGGTTGTTGTGCAGATCCAGTGTTACACCATGTCCAGAGCTACTTAGATAGCTAGATGCCTCCTTGAATCTGAATCTCTGCTGGTTCAAGATGGTGTTCCACTCTTGGGTGGCTTTGTGCTTGTATGCTCCCCACTGTTATGAAGTAGACTTCGGCTTAGATCCGACTTAGCTGCAAATGCTTGATGGATCTAAAGAGCATGATCAGACCGCAACATCTGGGAAAGGTCCCACAGCCATCGGCACCCCATACTGCCCATCCACAAAAACGGAGTTAAAAGACACTGGGGAAAGTCCAGTCCTAACACTCGCCGACGGGCCACAGATGGATTTTCCCTAGTCTGATCACTCAAGCACACACTCAGGCTGTCAGGATGAACTGAGCAGTGCATCCCGACTTGGTGCCACTCCCCCCCCCCCCATTTAGTGATATGCGCATAACCACATAATCATTCCCATCTCCAGGCCAGCTGTGCAAATGAGTGGGAAAGGGAGTGATCTATATTTGGTGACCACAGCTCACTGTGAACCACAGGGATCACAGTGCTCCACGGAAGGATCGGTGAGCTGTGACCGTGGCGACTACATTCCCAGAAGTTGAAAAGTGCATGTGCAAAAAACTGCACCATTGTTTATGCACATGCACAAAATCAGGCAAAAAAACCTCCAAACAAACCCACCTGTTCACACCGTCTGACCACACAGCTATGGGCTGAGCCCTCAGGGAAACGGGATGTGTGATCGAGCAATTCCGTGCCAAATACCAACAGATGAAATAGGAGCACTTCCCTACCACGCCAAATTGCATGTCTGACTGCAGCCTTCATCTTTTAAGAGAAAGAGAACAAAAAATTCTAACCCTCAGGCATAGCTACTAATCAAGACCCCCTTAAACCACGTGTGTAACCAATTTCAGCTTTCTAGGTGTTGTAAAAGTACTTCAATAATTTTGACACCCCTCTTAATGAGCGACTGAAATTCAAGCTTTTGAATATATATCATTATGGAGTTCTCTTTATTTTAAGCAACCCAGCTTTTGCCAATAACTCGGGGAAAGATGGAAATGGAAATGCAGCCATACAGCTTTTCTAACAGGGGGATTTTAACCCAGAGGATATAATGATAGATGAAAAATAAAATTGGAACTTGATTAGACCACTTTCAGAAAAACTATGATTTGTGCTGAAATCCTTCAAACCTTGAAAGCTACTAGACTTTCCCCCATGATACAGTTGCTGGGTGTACAAATATTCCTCAACAACAAATAATATGACCTTAAGATTAAGATCCCGAACTTGCTGTATTTGTTCATGGAGCCTACCTTTCTAGTTTCAGGCAACCAGACCTAGTCATGCCGGTGTTATTTCATTTCCTTCCCTGTCACCGGAGTTCATGCTGGATATTTTTAATAAGGTGGTTTTGTTTCAAGGAATGTCTGTAACTTGTCACTGGCCTTTCTCACTTCAAAACGGAACAGAAAGGCAATGCAATGGCACAAAGCAATGGAGAAATTAGTCTTTTCCTACCTATTGCAGCAAACTTTGTATGCCCCAATTCAAAAATGGTACATATTTGAATGCATATTAGCTGAATGAAGAATTTATGCACAAATGGATGATTTGTGTACAGTTCCCAAGCGAGGGTTGCCATCTCTGGGTTGGAAAATAGCAGGAGATTTTTGGGGTGGAGCCTGAGGTGGGTGGGGCTTATGGAAGGGAGGGCTTCAGTGGGATATAATGTCACAGAGTCCACCTTCCAAAGCAGCCATTTTCTCCAGGTGAACTGATCTCTGTTGCCCAGAGATAAGTTGTAATCCCAGCAGATCTCCAGCTACCACCTGGAGGGTGGCAACCCTATCCCTAGCCTAATTCATCAGCTGAGGTTCTATGTATGTAACCTTAGTTGGACAGTTGCAATAGCACACATCAGTTGTTCAGGATGGAGAAAGACAGGGGCTTGAATTCAGGGCACCATTTTCCAGCTGCAGTACAGCTGGCAATCAAAGGTGGATCAGCTTTTGCTGGAAGTGATGTCACCACACCGCAGGAAATGCATGAGCCTTAGATCAAGGCATCCATTTAAAGGAGGCTGAAAGCAGCGTTTAGGGCCAGGAATAGATTAGCCATTTAAATGTCAAGGACATTTCCCAGCAGGCTGCGGCCCTGGGAGGCTGCCGGTGGCCGAGGGCCAAGAGAGTCAGACCCTGCTAGCTCAGCCAGGACCACTTGCCTTGGCCCTTTTGGATCCATGTCAGCTCACCAGTTGCCTCCTCTTGCACTGCTGTCAGTTTGTGGGATGAAGTAATGGGTAAAACAATGTTCACCACTGGTGCTGCAGGAGCTGAACATTTTGATTTTAGCTACCCAGTCTGCTCCTGTTTGGGACAGTCCAGCTGGGGGTGATTCAAGGGTCACCCTGGCTGCAGGGTAGGGCTGCCAGCCTCCAGGTGGGACCTGGGGATCCTCCAGACTACAGAGAGCAGTTCTCTTAGAGAAAATGGACGGTTTGGAGGGTGGACTCCATGGCATTGTACGCCACTGAGGTCCCTGTCCTCCCCAGGCTCCATCCCCAAATCTCCAGGAGTTTCGCAATCTGGATCAGGCAACCCTTTGCCCCACCTACACCAGTGGCCAGGAGGGACCTGGCAATCCTACCACAGGGGAGAGGGGAAGTATAGCTTTCCACTGCCAACCCTTCCCTAATGGGCTACAAGACCCATCGGTTCAGCGTTCTGGTGGTCTGCAATGGGAGGAGAAATGGACAGAAATCACCCCCCACCCCGAATATAACATCAGTGCCCTTCTTGGGACTGTGGTTGGGTATGGGCCAACGATGCTATCAAATGACCTCAGGATGGTCTGTGAAAAAAAAAAAAGTAAGCTTGGTTTCATTTCTAGTGAGAAGAACCCATTACAGAAATGGAGATTTTCAGCTCTCATCAACTTGCATGCAAAATTCAGTAATATTCTTTCCTATCCTGCTAGTCTTCCGACCAGTGTTCACCCGTCATGCCAGAGCAATGGCTTCTGGGTATTTCTTCTGCTCAGTTCTGGCTGGGGGAACCGTGGGGCATCTTTGCCAAACTGGGTGGTAGATCAGAAGCTCCGGGAGAAAAGATGACAGGAAAGAGAGACCCAAAAATACAGGCAATAGAAGCCTAATAGCTGAGTCGTAATAATAATAATACATTATGTCAACAGCAGTGACAAAGGAAACAACACTCTGGGTATTTATAGGGCTCAGTGAAACGACAGATCCAGGTGCCACATTTTGACTCCGCACCACCTTCTCGGTTGGGTTTTTCTTCTGCCTGAGGATTATTTTGGAAAGAGCTATTATTATCCATGATTTATCACTCTGCACTAGGGGGAACTCTTAGTTTCCACCGAGACAATTACAGAATCCGTGCTGAGAGCCACTTAAAGGAGCAGCGGCCTATTTTCAGACTCCGATTGGAGGGAGGCAATTTAACTTCTCTTGTTTGTCTCTAACTGTAAGTTCCGTACACTTACCTTCAAAGGTTGCTGGCCAGCCCGGGGTGGGGGGGGAGACACCCAAAAGGAACAGGTGTGCTCCTGTTCCTTTAATAGAGATTTGCCATGCAGATATATGCAAAAATGTTTCCTGGCCTGGTGCTAAGCTTATTGATCACCTGGCAAGACAGCTACAACGTTGGGTTCAACAGTTGCCCATCATGCTGCTTAAATCCTAATTATTAAATGTTTTGTCTTTATTTATGTTTTCAGATATCCTTGGCTGTACCTCTGTGGCATTGTTTGTACATATTTTTGTGCAAATTGAAGCAATGTCTTTATAATCTGGTTGTCCCGGCTGAGCTAGGGTGAAAAGACATTGCTGCTTTAGATACTGCAGGTTTTTAAATTCCTTCCTTCCTTCCTTCCTTCCTTCCTTCCTTCCTTCCTTCCTTCCTTCCTTCCTTCCTTCCTTCCTTCCTTCCTTGAGTTTACAGGGTTGTGTGTGGTTCTCCCATCCTCTGTATCATCCTCACAACAACCTGGTGAGTTAGGCCAGGCTGAGAGAGAGTGCAGCAAACCCAAGGTGAGTTTCATGGCTGAGTGAGGAATGAAGCCCAGGTCTTCTCCACTGGATGCTCTAATCAATATACTCTAATCATCAACTGTATATGGATGTTTTAAAATTTGTATCTTGTTTTATGGCATCTTGTGTTTTGTACATTGCCCAGAGCCCAGTGTACGCTGGGATAGGGCTATTAATAAATCAAATTGATGATGTTGATAAATCAAATTGATACATGTTGGCAAGGCTGCCAAAAACAAGAACACTGATTTCCAGACAAGGAGGCTTGCATTTGGATGGGCGACCTCCACGGAATACCAGGGGCATGAGGCAGGGGCAGGCAATGGCAAACCACCTCTGAAACAATTCTTTGCCTTAAAAAAAACAAAAAACAAAACCAGAAACAAAGTGTAGCTTGCCACCAAGTGGCATATAACACTAAAAGAGCTAGAACTTCTGGCTGCCAGACAATCTTAGGATCGCCTGACTATACTATACACACTGGCATGCAACAATTAATTAATTAATTAATTAATTAATTAACCTTTGCTGCAACCAGTTGACATGGTTCTCCCTCTAGAATTCTAGGTGGGGCTCAGTATTGGAGCAGGTGCTTTGTTTGTAGAAGCTACCAGGTTCAATCTCTGGCAACTCCAGTTAAAAACAACAACGAAACCCGACAGAAGGTGCCTGAGAGCCATTGCCAGTCCAAGTAGACAATACCGACCTTGATATATCAATATTCTGGCTTAGTGTAAGGCAGCTTCATGTGTTCATGTGTGTGTTCATCACTGGGGATTGTGTAACTCAGGCATTATCTCCTTTAAAAATCAGTGAAAAACTCTTTTTGAGTTGGGATGTCTTGAGAAGTATTGGTCCATATAGGCCCTTTCTGCATTAGACCTTTAAACCTGGTTCAACGCTGTCTCCTACAAGCTATTCTGCACTACCCTCACCCGTCTTTTATCCTGATTTTTTTTTTGTCAATTCTGCATTGTGGTCCCCCTGGGTTCAGACCGCCATTGCCCTGGGGTAATTGCTGTGGGCTTTCCCTCAATCCAGAGTGGCCCCAGTGCATAGCCAGAGAAGCAGTCCTGCAGGTCCGTGAGTCCAAGGCCATGAAGAACTAGTTTAAATATGAAGGCCAGTACCTTGGATTAAACCTCGTAACTGATTGGTAACCATTGCAGTGACTGCAAACTACATGTAATATATACATTCCACCTAGCTCTCAACAGTAAATTAAGTCCTTTTCCATGTGTTGGGCCTATGTTTTCCATATCTGTCATTCCATTTTCTGTATTGCTTAAAGTATACCATGTTTTATATTATGTTAGTAATTCTGTCATTCTAATCATGTTGTATTATTTATTGGGCAATTTATGATGTCTAATTGCACTGTTTTATCTTTTGCAATCTGTCTTCAGTCCGAGTGAGAAAGGCAGACTATAAATAAAGCACAGCAATCAATCAGTAAGCAAATGACAAGTATCTATATATCTGTTTCCAAAGTGTGGCTCCTATCTGTGGATATATAAATCCGCAGATCAGGACCACACATGCACTAAACATAGGGTTGCCAAGTCTGGGTTGGAAAATACCTGGAGACTTTGGGGGTGGATCCAGGAGATGGTGGGGTTTGGGGAGGGGAGAGGCTTCAGCATGGTACAATGCCATAGAGTCCACCCTTCAAAGCAGCCATTTTCTCCAGGGGAGCTGATCTCTCCCAGCTGGAGATCAGTTGTAAAAGCGGGGGATCCTTAGGCCACACCTGGAGGCTGGCAACCCTAACTAAACAGATTTTTCTGCAAACTTGGATGACATCCTAAATTTGCAGAAAAACCTGAAATCTACAACAAATACATGGGGCGGAGGGTTTAAATCTCCTTCCCAAAGTGAAAGAGTGTTATCTGTGCACACACAAAGAATGCCCTTTACTGCTTCTCCATGGTGAAGCATCCCCGGTGCCACAGCAGGCCCAGCAGAGACAGCAGTGAATCACCGTGGGGGCTCTGCCAGGCCCGGAGGCAGCTGGAGGAGAGGCTGGGGGCCACGCTGGGATCCACACTGGGCCCAGTGTTGGTAAAGAAACAGCTTGAGGATGCATCTTTGGCTGCACAGCCCAGGAGCTCTGCTGGGCCTGGCAGCTGCAGCACAACTCGCCAGCAGCAGTACAGCCTCTGGGTTGCACTGGGCCCTGCAAGAAAGTGGGGAGATTCTTCCCTATGCAAGTATCGCAGTCCCACACTTATTACTATTTGCACAGCAGAGCTGAACCAAAAAAGTTTGTTTGAAAAAAGGTTGATTATACCACTGACACCACTGATTAAAAAAGGTTGATGGCACCATTGCTCATTTATCAGAATCTTCCTGATAGCTTCCCAGTCAGGTTGCCATCATTGGGTTGGGAAACCTCTGGAAATATGGGGGATGGAGCTGAGGGCAGGAGAGGGACCTCAGCAGGGTATAATGCCATAGAGTCCAGCCTCCAAAGCAGCCAATTCCTCCCGGGGAACTGATCTCCATAGTCTGGAAATTAATTGTAATTCCAGGAAGTCTGGCAGGTTGGCAACCCTCCTTCTCAGCCAGTACATGAAGACAGAGTTGGAGCTGCGTAGTCCATATGTTTCTACTCATTATCTTCCCCTAGGTTTGTCTTTTTGTCCTGATGGGCACCTTCTTTCTTTCCTTTGAGATTCCAGCCGTGCTCATTTTACTTTCAGATCCTGCCCCCAGACTGTCGTGCTGTTCAGTGCTTGTTGTTGCTGCTCCTTTCTCGAGTGCAAAGCAAACAGAAGAGATGGCTTTTGACTAAGCTCATCTCCCTTTTTCTATTTCTTCATAATCTCCTTACTTGCAATAAAATCAGATTCTTGCTGGAAGACTGAGAACACGTTTCTTGAGGGTTGTTTTTTTTTTTTTTGCCTTTTCAAGAGTCATTGCTGCTGTCATTTTCTAGCAATGAGCAAGATTCCTCCATCTCAGTCTTGATGAGCGTTGTTAGATCACGGTTGGAGACAATTTGTCATTGCTTCTATTGTGTACTGGGTTCAAGGCATTGAGGAGGCAGAAGACGACATAGCTATCTGCTAGTTTGTTGGTACACAACACAGCATGAAGTACTGGCCATGAGGGCCAACTATATACAGTCGCCCCAACCTCTCCCTGGTCCTATTGGTGGGTTTGAATCTCCCACCAGAGATCTTAGTGGCAGGCTAGTGAGGGTCTAGGATCCTTGACTCCCATTGTTTCAGGAGTCAAGCTCAAGCCTTATGTCACTGCCGCCCCGCAGTCGTCAGCGGACATAACAGCTTCCTCAAGAGTTCTCCTAGAAGAAGAAGAAGAAGAAGAAGAGAAGAGATTAGATTTATACCCCACTGTTCACTACCCAAGGGAGTCTCAGAGCGGCTTACAAACTCCTATCCCTTCCCCTCCTCACAACAGACACCCTGTGGGGTAGGTAGGGCTGAGAAAGCTCTGACAGAAACTGCTCTTTTTTCAAGGACAGCTGTGCCAGAACTATGGTTTGCCCAAGGTCATCCAGCAGCTGCAAGTGGAGGAGTGGGGAATCAAACCCGGTACTCCCAGATTAGAGTTCGCACACTTAACCACTATACCAAACTGGCTCTCTCCTAAACCTGGGAACACCCAAGTACTAATTTACTTCAGGTATTTAGCCTTAGTACCAATAAGTGGGTTATAGATAGGATTGCTAGTCTTCAGGTGGCACCTGGAGATCTCCTGCTATTACAATTGATCTCCAGATGTACAAGATCAGTTCCTATTATGGACTGAGATCGAGGCAGTGTTTCAATCAGTGATTCCTTTATTGAGCTCAGAACATAACAACCAATACACAGAACAAGCCAGCTTATATATATGAGCCAGGCAAATCATACCTCCAGAAACAATTACGTCCAATCATCAAACAGTGCTTGGGACCAATGAGAGCTGTTCCCGCTGAAAGTCTAAGTCTCTCAGCTTGGAAAACATAGGGCACGATCATACACATCCATTTGCGCCGCGAGAGGGGCGATTCCCCGCCGGCTCAAAGTGGCGCGATCACACCAGCACATCTGGGAAGCATCCCACAACTGTCATCAAACTGTCACAAGCCACTTTGAGCTGGTGGGGAATCTGCGTAAAAAGCTACCAGTGAAAAGGCAGTATCAAATGGTTTGCGACGGCCCGGAGCCGGACTTTCCCTGTGTGATCACGCCAGCGCAAATGTGTGGCGTTGGGGATCAGGCTTTTTCTTCCCCCTCCCCTGGTATTCACATCATCGGACGACCCGCGGGGTGAAGAGGCAATTAATCAATCCCTTGTTTAAATGAAAAAGTGAATCGAAAACGGCGGTGAAAGAAAAAAACCCAACTCGCCCGCAGATGTGTGTGATCATGCAGCGGTGGTTTGCCCTCGCAGGTCCATGGACCTGTGTGGTCATGCAAATGCGGCGCAAATTGCGCCAGTGCAAATTTGTGTAAATTCCCGTTCAGATTATCTCGCTCATGTGGCCGCAACCATAGACTCTCAAATTTATTTTTGTTTTCTTTGTTTCTTTTGTCTCTTTAATTTGCGACTTTCTCCCTTTTGTGTAAGGTGCTAAGGTCTCTCTGGAGAGAAAAGCAACAACAAAAAAAGCTTAAACAAATAAATGAATAAAATATTTTTTGGGGGGGTGGGGGAATATGATACCCAGAAAAGTTTGATTCTGGGGCCTGACTGTATGGTGTAGAGTTCTCAGAGGTCAGAGGAAGGAGAAGAGAAGAGGGACATTTAACGATGGCTGCTTCCACTCCTCCCAAGTTGACTGACAGGGCCTTGAGATGAGTGCCACCCTTAGACCTCAAATGGCACTACAGATGGGAACGGGCAGAGAGGAAAATGCCAGCCGACAAAGACTGGGCAGGCAGTATCTTCTCAATAACGTATGTCCACTGAAATTAAAAAAAAAAAAAACCCAAGAAGTTCTCCCTCACTGGAGAGTAAAAGCAGTTTGTGGGGAGGTATGAGAGGAAGGGGTTAAAAAGTATTTTTCCCTTCCCACACAATGGTCTGATCCAAGGAATTACAGCCTCAGCAGTCAGTTAAAAATACAATTTTGGTTGAAAGGGTCACAGAAAGAATCATGTTTGTGTGTCCAGTGCCATCGAGTCACAGCCAACTTATGGCCACCCCAGCAAGGGTAGTGTAACCAGATGTCCTCTTTTTTTTTGGTGTCCATCCTCTTTTGGGCTCTTTAAAAAAACTGATGAAAATGTCCTCTTTTTGGGTTGGAAGGTTAGGAATATTCCTAGTTTATTTTATTTTATTTTATTTTTGGAATTTGTATCCCGCTCTCCTCACCATACGGCGGGCTCAGGGCGGCTAACAGCAGCCATTATGGCATAATACATTATTTGGTTAAAAATTAAAACAACCATAAAAACATCCTGTCACATATCACTTAGATGGCGTTGCTTCAGTACAGTTATCAAACAGCAATCCAGCATATCCCCATATCTGCTCATACATTGGCAGCCAGAGATCAGGCCAGGGCCAGATGTAAACACCGTGGGCGGCCCCTATTTAAAAGCCTGGCGGAAGAGCTCCGTCTTGCAGGCCCTGCGGAATTGTACTAGATCCCACAGGGCCTTGATGTTATCCGGGAGCTCATTCCACCAGTAAGGGGCCGCCACAGAAAATGCCCTGGCCCTTGTAGCTGCCAAGCGGGCCTCCCTCGGCCCTGGGACAGTTAGGCGGTTCTGGGATCCGGATCGAAGTGCTCTCTGGGGAATATATGGTGAGAGGCGGCCCTTCAAGTAAGCAGGTCCTCGGCCTGCTTAGAAACAATGATCCCAGCTTCAATTGTAGAGATATTTAAAATGTGATTTATCATAGTGATCAGTTGTTTGAAGTAGTCAGTCAAGAAATATGTCCTCTTTTCTTGCCTTTCAAAATATGGTAACCCTAAGCAAGGGGCTTTCAGGACAAGTGAGAAACAGAGGTGTTGGACATTGCCTTCCTCTATAGAGGGTTCCTTGAGGTCCCCCTTCTAACTACTGACCTTGCTTGGCTTCAGAGATCTGACAAGATGGGGCTATTCCGTCTTCCCTCTAGAATCATCCTCAGATCATCCTTAAAACAAGTAGCTATTGAGGGTACAGTAAGATGAGAACAGGCTTATCACTTGCCCCAAATCCCACTTCCACCCTCAATTGCCCATGCTTAATGGATGGAGCAGCAAGAGAACAATTGGGGGGGGGGGGATGACAATTTGCAGACACCAAGATGTAAGGTTGCCAGCTACCAGGTGGGGCCTGGAGACCTCCCGGGATTACAACTGATCTCCAAGCAACAGAGATCAGTTCCCCTGGAGAAAATGGCTGCTTTGGATGGTGGACTCTATAATATATTATGCCCTATTGTGGTCCTTCCCCTCCCCTCTCCAAACCCCATCCTTTTTTAGGCTCCACGCCCAAAACCTTCAGGAATCTCCTAGCCTGGAGCTAGCAACCCTACATGATGTCACTTTTGGTTGACATCACCCTGTCTTTACTATAAAGACTGTGGGGATTCCAATGTTACAGTGCCATGATGTCATGTCTGGTCCCCGGAGTGACATCATAACACCCGCAACGCTTTTGCTTACTCATTCTTCACCCCCACTCATGGCAAAGCTTCTGGGTTCAGCAACCCAAGGGGTACATGAGAAGCAAAGAGTCGAGATTAGATTTCCCCAGAATTTTTAATTTTCTTTCATAACAGGCAAGTTAGATCTAGATGGTGATGGTCTTCCTTCATCAAAGCCTGACTCTAGCTAATCAGGGATCACACTGCAAATGATATAACATCACCGAGAGCCAGTAAAACCAATCAGGGTGATGCTTTCTGACAAAATTGAAAAGTCACCGAAGGGTACCTTTGGGTAGATCTTGCAATGGTGACTAATCATATTCATGAAAATCAGTATTCTTTCACCACAGCCCTACATGATATATATATTTTTTTCCTTTCAAAAATGGCTCCCACCTGAATCTGAAGCATTTCCAAATAAAATGCTTCAGAGGAATGGTGAGTCGACACATCTATTAAAGCAGCTGGCCGATTTTGCCCAAAGCAAAGATAATTTTTTAATATGAGGTGTAACATTTCTCAAGGGTCTTTGCACATCTCTGCCTCCACTTCTGTGCAGGGAGAAGAATTGCTTTCAGATTTTGCCTAAAGTGGAATTCGAGGCAGAATTGGAAGGTTCAGCTGAGGCAAACCATCTGAACGGTTTCAGGGGAAATCAAAGAAATTTCAATAAGATTTAGGAATTTTTCTTAAGGCTTTTTTTTTTTTTTGCACATCACAAACTTTTATCTCCATCAGTTGTCGAGGTAAGGTTCCGGGACAGAGATTACTGGGTTGTGAGGAAAGCTGAGGGTAGAATTAGATGAAAACCTGTAAGATCTGGGATGAGATATTCTCAGCATTTTTAAAAAGTAAAAGGCAGCTGTGTCCCTGCATTTAGACTGGGTCCTTAATGTGGGGGAAGAAGATATTAGACCCTTCCCACCATGTGCAACCCCCATCTAGGACTAACAATTGCGGAAAAATACAGTTTCCATCAGTAAAATCGTGTCGAGTGGAGAGGGCTAATAGTGCAATCCGGAACAGACTCACACCAGTCTAAACCCGTTGAAAATGATGGGCTTAAACTGGAATAAGTCTGCTAGTAGGATTACCTTCGTTTTTCACTTTGGCATGAATCCAAAGGTGTTTCTCTCCTCCCCTGTCTTCACTCCACTGAAATTTCCATTTAAAAAGTCTCTGGGAAGTCTGGAAGTATCATATCTGGTTTGGCTGAAAGTTAAAACAGCAGGCACATTAGAGACACTTTCGCTTCCAGAAAACCTTCCCAAGAGCTCTCCAGGCCCCACCTGGCAGTTGGCAACCCTACTTCAGAGCTCCTACACTGTCTGAGACTGAGACAGCTCAGGGGATCAGGGTAGAGTTGCCAGGTCTCCTCATCGTGCCAGCAGTGGGATTGGGGGGGGGCGTCCGGGGAGGGATGTTGCATGATGCGCTGATGTCACCTGGAAGTGACATCAGCGTGTCAGCGACATCAGGGGCATCACTCTGCTTTTTGGACAAACTCTAGGGTAAAAATGGCCTCAAACCATAGAGTTTTGCCCCAAAATCAGAGCATTCCCCCCCGCCCGATGTCACCAATACAGTGACATCACTTCCAGGTGACGTCAGTGCATCATACACGTGTTGGGGTTGGGGGAATTTCTTTCCGCCAGCCAGCTGGCTGGTGGTGGGCAAGAAACCACAAAAATGGGGGATTCCCTCACCCCCCACCATGGGAATGGGAACCCTAGAAGAGTGGTAGGGCAGTCACTCTCCCAGAGGAGGGAGAAAGAGGCTGCCAGACTGCCTACCCAGCCAGCACACGAGGCCTGGATGGGCTAGGTGCCCTCCCCCGCCATGGGGCTTGGCTGAGCTGGGTGGGAGCCCACCTCCAGGCACAGGGCTTGGCCAGGCAAAGTGGGTGCCTGCTTTTCTAGGGCCTCCAAGGGCTGCTGACTTGCACTCCCATCCTGCCGATCGTCTTGGGTAGACCAGCCAAGCCAGCTGAGTGAAGCTGCTGACACTGCAGTGGCATGGCCTTCAGAGCAAGAGCATGAACAACCACCTACAGGTCACTGGGGGTGTCAATGGACTCCCCCAGCGTAGGACCCTGGCGGCTGCCCTGAGTGCCATATAGTTAAAACCGTCTCTGGCTGTTTATTTAGTAGTTTCCATCCAGACATTGACCAGACCCTGATCTCCTTAGCTTTCCGACCATAAGTCTAACACTGTTTGGTTTGCTAGGCCATGCTCCACCGCAGTGGAAAGAGAAGACGGACAAACACCACCAAGGCTGACTTCAAAACTTGCGGAAGTCTAAATTAATTGTCTCCTCCCTCCATTCTCAAGGGGAAGCCAAGTGTTTCCCTCTCATAGTACAGCACCTACTTAACCTCTCAGGGGGAAAGAGTCACCCTCTCCTTGGCCTTTGTCAAGAAGTGGTGCAGTTATCCAATTCCCTTCTAATTGCGCTAACAAGGATGAATTAGGGCTTTCATCAATGGGCGCGAGTGATCAGTTTGGAGTCAGCCATGGGCGACGGAGCTGCAGATTAAACAAAACTACCATGTTAATGTCTAATAATACAACAGCGAGTGGAAATTAACTGCAAGACAAATATGCCGTGCCGGCGACATTGGAGAGTTTGTTCTTTAAACACCACGTTCCTTTTAAAAGCCTAGGCTATTATTAGGGCCATATAACTTAATTTCAAAGGCATAATAGAAAAGTAAATGTGCTCTAGTTGTGCTTGGGAAAAAAAAAACGGCAAAGAGGGCTGCGTGCTTTTTAAAAATGACTATCCTTGCTGAATAATTCTTTGATATATGCTAATTACCCCCCAAATGGAACAAAAGCAATGCATTCTAAGCCCAAAGTGTAGAATTCTTCTTAGCAAGAAAACTTATAAATTTTGTGCAGCGGGATTTAAGTCAGCCTGTGTTCACACTGTGCCCTTGACCTAATAGAAGAAATGGACTTTCTTTCCAAACTCAGCAATTTGCAGAATGCAATGGGATATAGCTGGAGCTTATTAAAGGACACCTCAGGGGCATCTATGGGCATTTCTTTCTATAAAACCTAGTTCCCCTAAGTATATAGGAAGACCCTTGCCAGATCAGACCAATGGTCCATCTTGTCCAGCATTCCATTCCACGCAGTCGGCCCTGGAGGCCCAGTATATGGGGCACAGAGGCCAAGGTCTTCCCCTTGACGTTGCCTACTAACACCGGGTAGCAGAGGTTCACTGCCTCTGAATATGGTAATTCCCATCCTAGATACTCAAATTTGGGGGTAACCCAATGAAATTGATGGAAAATAGGTACAGGATGGACAATGGGAAACACTTTTCACTCACTGAAAAGTTAAATTATGGAATTCTGTCAGTGGACATAGTGATGGCTACAAGAATATAAAGATTTAAAAGAGGTTAAACAGATTCATGGAGGATAGGTCTACCATTATGTAGCTCCAGGTTGAGAAATCCCTAGAGAATTGGGGGTGGAGTTTGGGGGTAGTGGGAGGGGCCTCAACAGGTTATAATACCACAGAATGCACCCTCCAAAGCAGCCATTTTTTCCAGGAGAACTGATCTCTGTCATCTGAAGATCAGTTGTAATTCTGGGAGATATCAAGGTCCCACCTAATCATCAGTGACCAGCCAAGGTGAGTAAACGGAACTTCAGTATTCAGAGGCATCAAACCTCTGACTAGCCGCGCTAGGAGGCAGCACTGAGAGAAGTTCCTGGTCTCTGTGACCTGTTTGTTGGTACTCAACAGCAACTCCTTAAAAAAAAATCTGGTATTTTTATATGTCTCTGTGTGTGCATGTGTGTGTGCACACGCATGTGAATGTGTGTGCACCTGGGAGTCATAGTGACATCTGGTGACTGACCCCTACTGGGGGGCTTGGAGGATATTCAGAGAGGGGGCTGAATAAAGCCTGCCTTTGTCGCCTGACTGCTGGTATTCCAAGGAGGTCTCCCATCCAAGTCCTTGCCAGAGTCAACCCTGCTTAGCTTCCAAGATCTGACGAGAGCGGGTTTGTCTGGGCTATCCAGGTTAGGGCTCCATGACAATTCTTGACTTCTGTGTGAAACAGGATGCTGGACTAGATGAGCCACTAGTTGGTTCCAACAGGGGTCTTCTCATGTTTTTATTTACTTCAAATTGTCAAGTAGAGGTGGCTGTAAGAACAGACAGCATACTGGTGGGCAAGGGCTATTTCCCGCTGTTTCCATGCTTGGCACAAAGTCTCACATTCCATTCGGCTGAAAGGAGAGCTGCTCAGAGAGCAACCTTGACTCTCCTTTATCAGGGCATTCCTCCGAACCAAGGCAACAGCGGCATTCGCTGACTCCTGCTGGCAATTTAAAAGAAAGCGAGGCAACGCAGTCCCTTCTGCTTTAAAGCTCTTCATGAAAGAGGTACCCTTCTGCACAGCCAGATCATTATAACAGGCCATCTAGCCCACTATTGTCTACCTTGCTAGAGAGCATCTCTCCAAGTGTTTTGGCAGAGGCCTTTCCCAGCTCTGCTACCTGAGAGCTTTTCACTCAAGACACCGTGGATTAAACCTGGGACCTTTGACTAAATGCATAGCGAGCGTTTTACCATTGAGCTGAGACTCCTCTGCAGTGTGCTGAACTCCGATGCTCTTCAAATGACACAATTGCATTTGAAGCTCCCGAGTGTTTCCAAAGCTATTTCCCCCCCTGCTTTTTCCTTGTCCAGAACCATAGGTTGCAAATTGTTCCCTTTTCCTTGAACAATTGCAAGGTAGACTTCAACACATAGGCCAAGCATATAACTCAGGTTTTCGGCTGATACGATTCAGAAGACATTCAGTGGTGTTAATATGGAGTCCTACATTTCTACACTGCTTGTGTATTTACATTTTCCTAAGTGCAGAGCTGGAAAAGATACAGAAGAGGGCAACCAAGATGTTTAGGGGGTTGGAGCACCCTCCCTCTGAGGAAAGGCCGAAGAGTCTGGGATTTTCCAGACTAGAAAAGAGATAACTGGGGGGGGGGGGGCGCGGATGACAAGATAGAGGTTTATAAAATTATGCATGGGGTTGAGAAAGATGGCAAAGAGAACCTTTCCGCCTTCTCTACTAGAACCCAAGAGCATCCAATGAAGCTGATGGGCAGAAGGTTCGGGACAGGCAAAAGGAAATACTACTTTATGCAGAGAGTGATTAAAATGTGGAATTCACTGCCAGAGGATGTAGTGATGGCCACTGGCCTTGACAGCTTTAAAAGGGGATTAGAAAGATTCATGGAGGATAGATCTATACGTAGTTGCTAGCCGTGGTGATTGAGGGGAACCTCCCTGTTCAGTGGCAACATCAGGGGAAGGTCTTGGCCTCTGTGCCCTGTGGTTGGCCCTCCAGAAGAAGTGGTTGGCCACTGTGCGAGCAGAACAAAAGGGAGAAAATGCCAAGTGATAGATGACTGATTTATTATACAAAGTCTCTACACGTTTCACTGTGCAGGCTTGGTCAGGGGGAACCAGTACATTCACCTGGTGCTGGAACTCTCCACAGCAATTAAATTTATTTGCTGTGGACAGTTCCAGCACTGGGTGAATGTTCTGGGACACTGTACAATAAACCAGTCCTCTATCACCTGGCACATTTCCTTTTTTGTTCTGTTGGCACACTGCTGGGGGCAGCCCAGTTTTTCTTTATCCTTGGCCACTGTGTGAGACAGGGTGATAGACCAGATGGACCACTGGTCTGATCCAGTAGGGCTGTTCTTATGTTCTTCTTGTTGAACACGTGATGCTGGATTATACTGAGTTAGACCACTAGTCTATGGAGGTCAGCAGGGCTTTTTTTGTAGAAAAAGCCCAGCAGAAACTTATTAGTATAATAGGCCACACCCAACAGCAGAAACTCATTAGCATATTAGACCACACCCCTGACCACACAGTTCTCTCCCAGGATTGGCTTCCCCAGGTGCCCCACAGCTTGTGAGGTGCTTGGGGGTGGAGGCTGTAGGCGTGGCCAACTCGGAAGCCAGCTAGAATTCCGTTCCTGCCCAAAAATAGCCCTGGAGGTCAGTCTGTCTACTCAGACTGACAGTGGCTTTCCAGGGTCTCAGGCCAATGTCTTTCACATCACCTGCTACCACATCCTCTTAGCTGGAGATGCTGGGCACAGAGTCTGGGACTGCCTGAATGCAAAGCAGAGGCTCTACCACTGATCTCAGCCATCCTTCAACATTTGGTTGTCAAAGTGAACTCTATAGAGGAAAGTTAGGGAAGACTGCTGTGGTCAACGTGGATTTGGATAACCAGTTCCCCCCTCTGCCCCCCCCCCCACCTGTGAGAGATACCTATGGGAGTCATTGGGCAGCCCAAAGAAATAAGAAACTTTCCTGTTTGTTTGCTTATTTATTTATTTTGCAAAGGTTTCTGCCCTCCAGAACAATGGCTCCACATGTTCAGGAGACGTATCCCCAAAATAAAGGCACACTTTTTGCAGTGTTTTAATGGTCACAATTTCTGCACTGTTATTATGCATTGCCATTGTACATTGCAGGTGTAATGTGACTTAATGGTGCATTGTTCTGAATTCACAAGCACAGTTGTGCTTGAATGGTGCATTGTTACCCAGTTCAAAAGCCTAGACCAGGTTTTATTGCACATTGTTCCCCGTTTTCAAAACACAGCCGTTAACTGTACATAATTCTCCACTGAAGTGTAAAGGTCTAAGGCTGGTGAGGATCTCTGTTGCTCAATTAAGTTGCTGACAAGTTTTTTGTTTGATGGGTCCACAGTTATTATTTGCATACCGGTTGCCTGTTTGGGTCACATTCACAATGACAGTGATGTGATTTTCACTTAAGGAGTTGAAAACTATGGATATTGATTATATCATTGATTGGAATCCAGTCCTCTGGGTTGTCAGATGGGTTACACCGTTACTGAATCACAGTTTCACCAGCTATATTTTAATAAATGAATGAATGCAAGAATGAATGGATGGATGAATGAATGAATAAAACCTCCTTCATTAATTTATGTTGGTTTCAATGAGAAGCACATTCCTCCCTGTAACTTTTTAAACCTGGGATGAATTCCATTAGGATTGCACTTTTTGCACAAGGTATCTTCCTTGCTTGCCAGTTATGTTTGATCAAACTTCCTCATTTTAGAAGCGATTAAAATCCTTGCTGGCATAACAAGACAGGCATTCTCCCCCTTTCTTTCCAGGAATCTTCAGAGATAGGATATCAGAGGTCTGTTGGAAACAAAATGGTGTGCACAGGTACTTAACTCCCTCTCTTTCTACTCCATTCCTCACTGTACTGCAGTGTTCAAGGCATCCCCTCCACCAGCCTGGGTAACTTTCGGTGTTCCAGCCTGGTCAGAAAAAGAATGCTTCAGGTCCTGAAGTGAGATGCTCCAGGGAACACATTAGCTTCTCTCACGCATGTGCTCCAGGCTGGTCTTAAAACAGACTCTCCATGCCCCCTCTGTTACACATGGCAGAGCTACACATACAAGGGTCACCCAGTCTAGCCCTGAATCAGAAGGGTTTTTCTCTTCCAAGGCTGCTTTTCAATAAAATTAAAGAAGAAAGCTGTCCCAAGAGCCTCAGCCAATAGTTTGCTCTCAGACAGAGATCTGATCCTACCTCATCATAGATCTTTCAAGATAGATCAAGATGGGTAGCCGTGTTAGTCTGTCTGTAGCAGTAGGAAAGAGCGAGAGTCCAGTATCACCTTAGAGACTAAAAGAATTTGTGGCAGGGTAGGAGCTTTTTGTGAAGTGACTCACGAAAGATCATCCCATTTCAAACTGTGTTAGTCTTTAAAGTGCTACTGGACTCTTGCTGTTTTCTACTGCTGTAGATCTTTTGATCTCATGGCCACCAGCAGGGGCTGTGGGTAGCATTGCCAGATCCAGGTTGGAAAACTCCTTGAGATTTGGGGGTGGAGGCTGGGGAAGACAGGGTACAATGTCATAGAGTCTACTCCCCAGAGCATCCATTTTCCCCAAGGGAACTGATCTCTGTAGCCTGCAGATGGGCTGTAATTCCATACCCCCCCCAGGTCCCACCTGGAGGCTGGTATCCCTGATCTCATCTGCCTGTGGATACAAGTACAAAATTTACTTCTCTGCCCAGGAGGTAAGAACATAAGAACATAAGCCAATGTTGGATCAGGCCAATGGCCCATCCAGTCCAACACTGTCACACAGTGGCCAAAAACACCAGGTGCCCTCAGGAGGTCCACCAGTGGGGCCAGGACACGAGAAGCCCTCCCACTCTTGTCCCCCCCAAGCACCAAGGTGTAGCTTCAGATAAAGGATTTGCCCCTGCTTATAAAGGAATAAGAAAACCCTTTCCAAATAATTAGAAGGTACATGTGGAAATGCACAGAAACTCCGATTGGAACAATTACATTTGGTCAGAAGATGGGCTATGTCTTGTGGCTGGATGGTGTTCTGGTCAAGTTCATGTCTGCTGAGTCATCCTGTTGAGTCTGCGGAATCTGCTCAGTCACTGCCTTCCCTCACTGCTCCTCCTTTTGTTGGAGGAATTGAACACAGACAGCGAAGTACCAGAATAAGTCGGAGTCGAACATTTCTTATAATTTTTGAATGTCAGAAATAAGTGCAGGACAGTGAGTTTTGTTAATCATATTCAAGAACAGGCATGATTCAGGTTAGATTTTGATATTGTCATCTGGCTGTACATATGTATTTATTTAGAATATTTATTTATCCACCTTTATCCCTAACAAGTCTTAGCCCTTCCCTGTCCAAAGTTTTTATACTAAAGATAGGTTGCTGAGCCCATAGATTCACAATGGGGGCTTTTTTCCAAATACAGCTGATGTTTTGACTGCATGTATGAAATTCAATCTGGCAATCGATACACAGAGTGTTAGGATCAGATTTCATTGTGCAGAGAATTATTCTCTACAACAGTAATTTCCCCCCATTTATTAAGCTGCATAGGAAATGCCAGTAGTGTGCTAGCCTTTCAGCGAGCCCTCAAGGGAGCACTTTAAATGAGCTCTAGAAATGCAAAAGTTCTTTCTTTTAGCAGTATTTCCCAACTGCAGGTCGATCACCTCCACCCACGCTCTGCAAGAAGTCCAAGTGACACAGATTGACTGTGGATTTGATCAACCATCTGAAGGGATAAGGAAGGTATGGAAAGAGACTGACCCTTTCCCTTGCCTTTGGTCATCCAGTTGAGACACAAGGAGAAAAACTGGAGATAGGGAGATGGTACCCTTGGAGATACAGGGGCCGAGGTGGCTCAGTGGTTAAGACGCTGAACTGCAGACCAGAAGATTAGTAGTTCGGCAGTTTGCGACCCGAGTACCATGTGACGGAGTGAGCTCCCATCTCTGGTCCCAGCTCCTGCCAACCTAGCAGTTCGAAAGCAAGATATTGCAAGTAGATGAATAGGCACCACTTTGGTGGGAAGGTAACAGCATTCCGTGCACCTCGGTGTCTATTCAAGCCAGCCACATGACCATGGAGACATCTTAGGACAGCGCTGGTTCTTCAGCTTGGAAACAGAGATGAGCACTGCAACCCTATAGTTGGATTTGACTGGCTTTCAAGCAAGAGAAACCTTTACCTTTACCCTTGGAGATAAGATGCATCTTTGACAGCATTTCACTTTGTGTTGTGATTGGTAGAAGAGACTGTGCTTTGCCTTCTCTCTGCCTGAGATATTAGACTGATGAGGATATGGAGTATTTTGTTTTCCTTGTTTTGAGGGAGAGGCAGACAAAGGTTCCAGATTCAGATATTAGGAACTGTGGGTTGTGGCTCATGCAGAAGGTCCCTGGTTCAGTTCTTGGCATCAGCAGTTAAAAAGGATTAGGTGACAGAAGATTTGAAAGACCTTGACCTGAGACTCTGGAGAGCCACTGCCGGTCTAAGTGACCAATATTGGCCTCGCTAACCACAGGCAGCTTCATGTGTTCATGTGTGCCCAAATGGATGTTAGCTCCCTTTGTTTTGGAGAGACGCTGTAGCTCAGTGGTAGAGCATCCACTTGGTATGCAGAAGGTCCTAGGTTCAATCCCTGGGATCTCCAGCTAAAAGGAGCAGGTGGTAACAATGCTCCCTCTAAGCTGTGGACTCCTGTGAGCGAAAAGTCTATTTTGTGAGTTACTGGCATTAAAGTTGTGAGTGAGTGATTTGGCCACTGCATGAATTAGTTCCCTCTGGAGCCATCCTTCCTGAGCTAAGACAAAAAGGTGTGAGCCGGAGGCTAAAACACGGTGAGCTAGCTCACATTAACTCAGCTTAGAGGGAACACTGGTGGCAAGTGATGTGAAAGATCTCTACCTGAGAACCTAGAGACCTACTGATTCTGAGTAGACAATACTGACTTTGTCGGACCAAAGGTCTGGTTTAATATAAGGGAGGTTCATGTGTGCCCACATTTCTGATACTTACAGTATAATCCCTTGGGCAATGTCAAACTTTTAGCTCTTTGGGTGACATGGAGGTATTCTCACCCTGTATGGTATTCCTTAAGAACAAATCAGTTAATGATTCAGCATATCAGTGAAGCCCAAGCATTGACACAAGAGAGAAGGAGGAGGAGGAGGAGGAGGAGATGATTGGATTTATACCCTGCCCTTCACTTGGAGACTCAGAGTGGCTTACAATCTCCTTCCCCTTCCCCTTCCCACAACAGACACCCTGTGAGGTAAGTGGGGCTGAGAGAGCTCTTCTGAGAACTGCTCTTGATAGAACATCTCTGAAAGAACTTATGACTGACCCAAGGTCACACCAGCAGCTGCAAGTGGAGGAGTGGGGAATCAAACACAGTTCTCCCAGATTAGAGTCCTCACACTTAACCACTACACCAAGAGAGAGAGAGAGAGAGATTTTTTGTTCTATGCCACTTTGATCAGAACCTTTCACTAGAAAGGTGGCTAGTAAATACTGAAATGAATAATTGGAGAAGGGTCAATACTGGATGGTTTCTACTGGGAATGTTTGCCACGCTTCTTTATAATTTCCACCAAAATTTGGAAATATTGTTATATATTATTCCATATTGAGATTTTTGTGTGTGTGTGTGTAATATTTCTGTGTAATATTTATTTATTTTGTACATCTTTATCTTGCCCTCCTTCCAAGGAGCTCAGGGCAGTGTATCTTGTTCTCCCCTCTTATCCTCAAAGCCACCTTGTGAGGTAGCTTAGGCTGGTCCATGGTCATGCATTTCAATGGCAGACTGTGGGCTTGAATCTGGGTTTCCTAGATGTTAGTCTTACATGCTAAGCCCTGTGCCACAGTGCCTGTTTCATGCAGCTGCCCTATCAACTTCCAAGTCTTTGGGATAAATCAGGGTTAAAAATCTGAACAAATGAATAACATTGCCCCCCAAAATCATTATAAGTGGTCTACTGATCTGCTTTGGGAAACATCTGGAGGTTTGGGAGGGATGAAGCCTGAGGATGGTGGGGTATGAGGAGGGGAGGGGCCTCAGCAGGGAATAATGCCATAGAGTCCACCCTCTAAAGTAGCTATTTTCTCACTGAGGAGGTGAGTTACTGCTTCCTGGACCCTCCTTATAGCCCTTTCGGATGGCACTGTCAGTGTCCCCGGGGGAATGACCCCTTGGAGGGTGGCCTGCCTTAATGTCCCACCCACTGCACCCCGAGTGCGGGAGCCTTTCTTGGAGGGGCATCATGCTCCCTTACCTCTTTTCCCTGCTGAGAGGGAGTAGGCCACTTCTTCCTCCCACTGGCCGCCACTCTTTCCTCCAGCTGCAATGCAGTGGGGTGCACCTTTTGCAGGTGCCCGTGGAGGACAGAGGAAGAGAGGTGTTCAGGGTTTGCACCCCTCCAGACATGGGCGTGGCACACCTGGCACTCTGCCACACAGGGGTCACTGGAGAGGGTGAGGAAATGTTTCCGAAGTGTGGGCTGGAGACAGGGCCCCAGGACTGGAGAAGCTGGGAGGGACAGGGACAGGCTGGGTGGGTCCATGGAGGCAGGAACAACAATGGGGAGTTGTGTGGAAGGGGAGGAAGCTCCCCCCCAGATCACTGCTAGACTCATTCTCTCCAAAGAGTGTTAGCAGCTGCTGGTGTCTCTGGGCAGTGGTAACCACTCTTTTGCCTCTGTGAGGAGCCCCAGGAACAGACCAGGGAAAGGAGGCTAGGAAACCCCTGGTGATGAACTGCTACAGGTGGGCTCCAGTGGGCTAGCAGGATGGGTTTGGTGCCCAGCTACAGGGGCCTGTGGTGGAAGTGGGGGTGGAGGATGTCTTTCACCCATGATGAGCACCCTTTGCATCCACTTTCTCCCTCGTGGCACAGAGGGGTTCACAATCAGGTGGGAGGGTATAAAATGTCAGTCCGCAGCTGAGGAACCCAGTAGCTAAGCCCCTCTGCTTGGTGTGTGCAGAGAGGCAGGGTGGCTCAGAGCCCTGAATTTATTAACACCCAAACCTCAGCAGGGGAGAAGAATCACATTCAGGAGGGAATGTGCTCTGCTAGTCTGCTTTCAACAAGGGCCCTGTCTCTCTGTGTAACTGTGAACAGCCGACAGAGGAGAGGGTGCAGAGCTGAGCTGAGCATATATAATAGCATTCTGATCCCATAGAACAGAATGGGAATTCTGTTATTGGCAGCCAGCAGTTCCTGTTAAGCTCTGGAAGGCTCATATTGCTGGAGAATCCCACCCCCCCCCCCCCCCATAGCATTGGAGTTTTGTAAAAAGTTTCAGTGAAGAATTGCAGTCATTCACGAATTGCCATGAACAGCACCAAAGTTTGTGAAATATTCGCTCCGGGGCCCCGTCCATGAACATTGCTTTGCAAACCACGAACCCACCAAAATTAATGACGGACTTTAGTTTGTGAGCCAGTTTGTGCCCATTCGTATTCTGGAATTCTGGTTTCCTCTCCGTCTCTCTTGCTGGCTACATTACAGCTTCAAATCTTGCGCCATGCACATGCAGGTTCTGCTTGAGGCATACTTCTTGCCATCTGTCTCTCCTGCCTGTGAACAAAATTACGAGCCAGCATCTGGTATAAAAGTAGGAAGGGAACTATTTCCACCTGAGACAGAACGTGTGGGAAGAACTTGGTTTCTGTTCCATTCACTGTTATCCCTCAGGGACTGTGTGGCTTTAATGGCATCACCCCTAGTTCCTCATTACAGGAGAAAGAACAGAAAGCTTCTGAAGGAAACTTCTTTTAAAAAAAAAACCCAAAAAACTGCTACTTCCAAGCAAAGCCCTGAATATAGCAACCTTCACCTAGGGACAAAACACATTTTGGGGTAACGTTTTTAAATGTCTCTCACCACTCTGAAAGTCAGATTTTAATAATAGAATTTGAGGTTCACATTTGACATCAGCTGACAGGCTGGCAGCTTTGTACTTGGCAAGGGAAATTCTCTTCAGTGATGGTTTGTTGCTGCTGATCTCAGGGGATGTTTTTTTCAATTGATTTTATTGCACAAGAATTTAGACTTTTTCTTCCTTAACTGTTCAAGGCAGAGTCACACATGGAAGTTCTTCAGGCGATGACAGCTAAAAAGGGTAGCCACTGAAACATATTGTGTTTGACTTGGTATGGAGTGGAACAAAAGTCCTGTCCTTTGTTCTTGATTCATGCATCTCTCTCATTGTTAAAGGCTGTTGTGAGTACACGATGAGCACTTTCAGGACCAACCACCAGGCTTAAGGGGGCTTTGAGCAAAATTATTGCAAAATCATCAAGTAGGAAGTAGGGGTGCGCGCTAGGTATATACCAAGCCAAGTGAATACCCGAAAGATAGCTAAAGATATTTAAAGTTCCCTTTAAATGGTTTTTGCAAAACCAAGCCATGTGTGTGCCTTCCTTTTCCTTTCCATGTTGCACCATGGTGGGGGGCATGTGTCAAATGTGTTAAATCCCTTCCCTCCCTGAGTTCTGCCACAACAGTGACATGCCTCAGCAAAGGAAGGGAAGTTATTTTAAGGCTGATTTTACAACTCCCCTCTAAAGTAGTTTGACTGCTGTCTTTTCCTGTGCTGATTTCACAGTGGTGTGAAATTTCACTCCAGGGGGTTTAAGTGCACTAATAAACCACAATTGTTTAAAGCAGAATAAAGCGGTATAATACTAGCTTGACCACAGGAGGGCAATTAGTAGATATGGACATTTCAGTGGCAGCACGGTTTCACACCACACAGAGGTATGGGCAGGTTTTTTTGGAACTAGAATGATTCCAGCGGGAAAGTCAGATGTAAAATCAGCCTAAGAGATAGTGGACTCTTTAAATGAGTTCCCTTCAGTTGCTGAGGCATGCTGCTGCTGCTGCAGCACAACTCAGGAGGGAAGGTATGGAGCTGAATAAATTCGGCAATACCAAATATTTCCCAAATCCCAATCTCATACCAATATTGAAATTTGAGAATAGCGGCATATACCAATATTTCCACCCAAACCCAAAAAATACCAATTTTTGTGCACACCCCTATCAGGAAGGGGCCATACAGGCCATGTAGCCCACCCCCCTGCTCAATACAGGATCAGCCTAAAGCACCACTGTTTGTCTAGCTGCTGCTTGAGGCTTGCCAGTGAGGGGGAGCTCACCACCTCCCTAGGCCGCTGATTCACCGACAAACTACTCTTACTGAATTTTTTTTTCTTCTAATATCCAGCTGGTACCTTTCTGTCCAAAATTTAAACCCATTATTGGGGGTCCTATCCTCCGCTGCCAACAGAAACAGTTCCCTGGCCTCCTCTAAGCAACAGCCTTTCAAATATGTAAAGAAAGCAATCATGCCCCCCTCAGCCTCCTCTTTCTCTATACTGAACATTCCGGAGACCCTCAGTCTTTCCTTGCAGGGCTTGCTCTCCAGGCCTCTAATCATCTTTATCACTGAGGAATTTCACACAGCCAACATGTTCCGTTTCAGGAACTCTTCAGTAACGGTTTCTGTCTGACATTTCACACAGAACTGTATTAGTACCGGTTCCCTGACAAAACATATTGGCCTTTTCACACAGAAACATGCCTCTCCCGTTGGGAAAATGTTTCTGAGCCGGTTTACCTGGAAACCTCATCCCAAGTGTTCTTCAGTTCTTGTACCGTGTCCTGAAGCGCTACAGGGTGCTGTGTGAAATGCCCCCGAGTCTTCCACACCTCCTCCATTCTGCCCACAGTGAGGCCTCCAGAACTGCACATAATACTCTAGGTGTGGCTTGACTGATGCAGTGTACAGCAGGACTATGACAACTTGCAATCTGGATGTTATACCACTGGTGATCCACCCTAAGACCACATTAGCCTCTCTCTTTTTTTTGCCTCAGCATTACACTAGCTGCTCTTATTTATCTGACAGTCGACCTATACCCCAAGGTGTTGTTTACACACACTGCTTCTCAGAAGTGTATCCCCCATCCAGTATGTGTGCTTCCCATTTATGCTCCCTGGATGCAGATCTCTATGCTTGTCCTGCTGCGGCTTCCCCTGAGAAACACATGCACACTCCCGTGCATGGACACACCTTCTCTCCCACCTGGAAGAGGGAGGTGGGTGGAACTGGTGACTCCTTCATGTTCAGTCAAGCCCCAGCAATGTCAAGGAAATATGGACAAAGATGAAACATCATAAGAACAGCCAAACTGGATCAGACCAGTTGTCGATCCAGTCTAGCATCCTGTCTCAAACAGTGCCCAACCAGTTCCTCCAGATGACCAACAACAGGGCATAGAGGCCGAGGGTTTCCCCTGATGTTGCCTCCTGGCTCTGGGATTCAGAGGTAAATTGCATGTGGAGATTCCATTTAGTCTTCATGGTTAGTCACAGGGGTCCATTGGGGCCGGAGTGAGGCAGCTCAGGACTGGCCAGTAGGGCAGCCGCGGGCTGAATCAGATTCTCTAATCTGATTCAGCTCGCCGCCGAATTGCCGCCGAAATTCAGCGGCAACTTTAAAAGCCACTGGAGAGGAGGGGGTTTGAGGGAGAGGCTCCAAACTTGCAGGGTAGCTGCTGGGGTCTCTCCTCGAAATGCCCACCAAGTTTCAAGAAGATTGGACCAGGGGGTCCAATTCTACAGGCCCCCAAACAGGTTGCCCCCATTCCCTCCATTGTTCTCTATGGTAGGAAAAAAGTTAACATTTTTTCCCTCCATAGAGAACAATGGAGGGGATGGGACAATCTGTTTTGGGGCCCATAGAATTGGACCCCGTGGTCCAATCTTCTTGAAACTTAGTGGGTATTTCGAGGAGAGGCCCCAGCAGCTACCCTGCAAGTTTGGAGCCTCTCCCTCAAATCCCCTTTCCTCCAGCCCCTCATATACCCTATGAGTTTTTGCCATTGATTTCAATGAACCATAGGATATAATGGGGCTGAAACTGACATTCCCTTTCTGATACACTTCTGGTGATGTCAGGGGACGTGACATATGCTAATGAGTTATGCTAATGAGCTATGCTAATGAGCTCCTGCACCTCTTTTTCTATGAAAGGACCCCTGGTTAGTCACCACTGGTAGACCTGTCCTCCATGAATCTGTCTAATCCCCTTTTAAAGCTGCCTGTGCCAGTGGCCATCATTACATTTGCTGGGGTACTTCTATCAGCTGTTGTGGGGACCTCTGGGTAATTTTCCATTTCTAGATTAATCAGGTGAAGACCACACTCCTTCAAATCCCCCTGTTAGTCAGGGACCAGTACCTGTTCTCTGTACCTATGGAGTGAGCCCTACTGGCATCACAATATTCTGTTATGCCCAGCTGTTTAATTAAAAAAAAAACTTACTTGTTTTTGTGAAGTATCTGTCTATCATCTCTCTGTCAGCACGTTAACGCTTCCATACATTAACCAAGCACTGTCTTTCTTGAAAGGTTTCAGGTGGCGCTTGAAAAGAAAAGGCAGAAGAATTTCAAAGTAGTTCCCGAACCTCATCCCTTTCTGTCTCATTGACAGTAAAATGCTTTCTTTCCTCTTTGCTACATGTATAGTGCATATTAAATGGAATATAAAATCCCTCTCGGAAAACCCCAGAGAGAGCTCTATTGACTGTCCTTTAAATAGAATTAAAATTGACTCAAGACACATCTGTGGATCTATTGAATTATACAGTCCACAGCGTAGCTACGGTTGGCGTTTCGGAAGGACAAAAAGCATCTCCGAGCAGAAAGGAGTTAAACATGCTGGTTCTATAGGCTTGAAATACAGTCTTGGAAAATGGGTCAATTCAGCGCTCGTGATCCAGAGGCAAGCCAATGCTGGAAGGAACATGGGTGGTGGTGGTGGTTGTATTTGTTCGATCCATTTATGTGCATTACATTCAAGGATACAACGGAGAACACCACTTATAATATGATATGCATAACACCAAAAAGGAAAAGGGTATAGGAAGCGAAGAGGAAAACAAGGAAATCCACTTCTCAGCTCTTAAGATAATGTATGTAACCGTTCCACAATGACCAAATGGAATGGCTAGTAAAGGAGACAGCTCTGGGAAGATGTGAAGTCCAATGGCAGTTGGCCACTAGCTGGGCAATGGCGAGGACCTCTGCCTCACCTTTCCCTTGGGTGTAGGAGGTAGAATATGGACAAGCCACAGGTCAGTGGCAGGGCACATGTTTTGCATGGACAAGGTCCCAGGCTCAGTCTCCAGCATCTCCAGTTAAAGGTGTCTTAGGAGGAAGTAGGCACTGGGAGAGACCTTGTCCTCCCTGAGACTTTGGAAAATGTATCCTCCATTGCAGCTGTTGTTTGCACATGTTTTAGAGCCCCTTTTGTATGAGATACACAGTGGTCGAGGTCCTCTGCAGTCATGATTAATAATGTTATGGGTCTGGATTATTTCTCTGATCTAACCTTAGTGATGGGACAGTATCTTAGATATTGTTGGCTTTGGTTGCAGCTGGATGAATAGTTGTTTTATTGGGAGGTATTGGAAGCTGCCTTGGGATCTGCTATGCTAATGCCATGGGATATCAGAAGAAGAAGAAGAAGAGATTGGATTTATACCCCGCCCTTCACTCGGAGTCTCAGAGTGGTTTACAAACTCCTTTCCCTTCCCCTCCCCACAACAGACACCCTGTGAGGTAGGTGGGGCTGAGAGAGCTCTTTCCAGAACTGTCCTTGAGGGAACAGCTCTGTCAGAACTATCGCTTGCTCAGGGTCATCCAGCAGCTGCAAGTGGAGGAGTGGGGAATCAAACCCAGTTCTCCCAGATTAGAGTCTGCACACTTAACCACTACACCAAACTGGAAACAAAAATAATAAAGTGCCCGGCTGAGAATGCAGAATTTTGCAAGGCCTCAGCAAAGGTGTGTTGCCAGGCCTGTATTTTCCTCACTGGCTGGGGGAGGGGGGGCTAGTCAAAGCAGGCTTTAGCTTTGCATTTGAAGTAGACATTATCTTCTGGGGGTGGGGGATACAATCATTTAGACCAGAGTCTAAAACAAAATACATGCACCACTTTGCTTGGAATTATGTTTGTCTCAAGGTCATCATGGGCAGGTCATACACTGTTTTAAATGTAGTGATTAGAATGTTTGGCTAGGATCTGGGAGACCCAGTTTTAAACCCCCCACTCTGCCATGGAAGGAGGGTTGCCAACCTCTAGATGGAGTCTGGCAATCTCCTAAGTATTCTTGATCTGAAGATAACAGAGATCAATTTCCCTGGAGAAAATGCCTGCTCTGCAGAACAGACTCTAAGGCATTACCTTATATTGGGATCCCTCCACATCCCAAATGCTACCCTCCCCAGGCTTCACACTCAGTTTGGTATAGTGGTTAAGAGCAGCAGACTCTATTCTGGGGGACCAGGTTTGATTGCCCACTCTTCCATAGGCAGCCAGCTGGATGACCTTGGGTCAGTCACAGTTCTCTCAGAGCTGTTCTCTCAAGAGCCATTCTTTCAGAGCTCTCTCAGCCCCCCTTACCTCACAGGGTGTCTGTTGTGGGGAGAGGAAGGGAAGGAGATTGTAAGTTGCTCTAGAGACTCCAAGTGGGGTATAAATACAACTCTCCCCCCCCCCCTTCTTCTGGAATTTCCCAATCCACAGTGGGCAGCCTGACATGGAAGCTGGCTGGGTCAGTCACATGCTCTCAGCCTCATCTACCCCACAGAGTTGTTGTGAGGATAAAATGGAGGAGAGACAAATGGTGTGAGCTGCTTCTCCCACTGGGGAGAAAGGTAGGGTACAGATGGCTTTCCTTGTGCTGGTGCATGATCAGATCTAACCGGATCAAGCCAAAGTTCTCGGGCTGCAATGCAATAATGCATTGATCCAATTAATGTAAATGAATCCAAACACACACAGGTTTGTTAATCAGGGAAGGGAGGCAAAATGCCATGGGCAGGGCTTGATCACTGGAAAGGCAGGTGATGGCAGCTTCTCTCGCCCCATGCCTTCATCACTGAGACAACTATGGAAATAGGGTTCCCATCCTCCAGGTGGGGCCTGGGGATCCCCCACTTTTACAACTGATCCCCAGTTGACAGAGATCAGCTCCCCTGGAGAAAATGGCTGCTTTGAAGGGTAGACTCTATGGCATTGTACCATGCTGAGGCCCCTCCCCTCCCCAAAATCCACCTTCTCCTGGCTCCACCCCCAAAGTCCCCAGGTATTTTCCAACCCGGACTTGGCAACCCTACATGGAAACCACTTCTATTGTAAACAGCAGTCCCTGCTGCTTCCTGCCCCATGCATTGGGTGAATGGCTGGAGGAGGGAGTCAGCCATGGCCAAGTATTTGCACAACGAACATTGAGTCAGCCAGGCAAAAATGGCAACGCTAGAACAGAGAGACAAGACACTCAACCCCCACCCCCCAGGCAGGATTTAAACTCCTGGTTTTTAAACATATAACAAAGATCAGAGATGAGGGATGGGGAAAACAGAACACATATGCACATTTTTGCTCCAGTTGGGAATGCTTGAAAAAACAACAACACACTTTTCTCATGAGGTTTGAGATTCTCATGAGGTTTGGCTTGAAATTTGTTCACAAATTGTGAGCCAAGCAGATGGGCGATTGAGCATCTCGGGGATAAAATGTCTTCTGTATAGCACTTGGTTTCTTAAGGGGGAAAGTGAGGAGGCCCAAGCTTACCTAGATCCCAAATTGGTAGGGCCAGTTTTTTTTTTTTAAAGCAGTTTGTTTGTGTCATTCATTATTATGATTTATTTCTGTTTTACCAAGTAAAATATTTATGTGTTGCCTTTCCTTTGTGGCTCAAGTTGGCTCACAATTCCAAGATCAAAAGTCTCCAATATACAATAAAGCCTCATTAACCCTTTCTTCCCAAGAAAATGCCTACAGCTTAAACTCCATAAATACTGTGCCTTACAGTGCCTCTTGAAAACTTCTAGAGATACAGACCACCTCACCTCTACAGTGAGCCTGATCCACAATGCAGGAGCTACAATGGAAAGGCAGAGGCTCTTGTGGATTCCAGGTATGTTGCTCTAAAGCATGGTCAATCAGCAGGTGGCAACCTGAGAACTGTACTTTGCATTTGGGGACATATGGGAAGAGCCTAGGGTTGCCAGACCCCCTGGTGGAGGTGGGGGTCCCCCGCCACTGGGCCCTGCCCTGTGGCTACCAATCAGCTGGCTGGAGGGGGGACTTACCAACAGAATAAGGAAAGCCTAAGCCACATTGCTGGTGTTGCACAGGAAGTAACATCATCAAACCAGTGATTGCCGAGTGATGCTCTGGTATTTAGGAAAAAGGTATTTACGGTCGACACCAATTTTATCATAGAATTTTTGCTCAAATACTAGTGTCACCCAGAAGCCACTGGTATGATGACATCACTTCCTGTGTGAGGCCATCAATGTGGCCTGAGCTTTTCTCTTTCTCCTGGTAAGTCCCTCCATCCCCTGCCAGTTGCTTGGAGGGACCTGGCATATCTAAAGGACTGGCTCTACTAAGGTTGCCAGGAGGGACCTGGCAACCCTAGAAGATCCTGTCCTTTAGATATGTTGGTTCTAGGCCTTGAGCAAGAATGGAATCCTCTTGACACTCACTTCAGTTCAATTCCCTCCCAGTAATTCTCTTTGATGCCCGCTGGTGCTTCAGACACCAGTGGGAAGAATTGACTGGAGGGAGTCCTGGTGGGCCAGCACTCTTACATCACTTCCAGTTTAAAGACACAGCCCGCTCTAGCATTCTGTTCCAGTTTAAATTGCAAGTGACATAGGTGTAGCGTGCCGGGCCCTGCCTACCCATTGCTCCCTGGGGTTGCAGGCCGAGGCCTCGAACTGAACATGGAAACAAACTGGCAGCCAATATTGCTGTTTTAAAATAGGCAAGATTCGTTCCTTGGCAGCTAGCCCATGATAAGATTCCAGCTGCCACATTCTGACCCAGTCGTAGTTTTGGGGTTGTTTTTGGGGGAAGCCTAGCACAGAGGGTGTGACAGTTGTGGCCATTAGCTTAGATGCTTATGGAAAATCATCAGGCATGCTGAAGGAGGAGAGGTCTGCCAGCCTTATGGTATGGCAACAAAAGCACCATATTCAGCTCCCGTTTACCTCTGAGTAGTGGATGCTGGGGAAAGTGGTGGTGGGAAGAATTCATCCCTGTGCATCTTTAACAGACCTCTTCTGGTCTAGATGGACCTTTGGTTGCTCCAGCAAAGCAAGTATTGCTTTTTTACGTTACTAACCAAGAACTCTACATGTGCTCTAATGCATTCTCTGTTTCAGAACTGATTCCAGATACTGGGCAGGGGCAGGGGACTGATTCCGAGGCTATGCTTTGCCATCAGTCAAGCACTGTTTGTACATGTGTGCCAGTCTGTGTGGCGCATCCTTGCAAGCCACCAGAGGTCCCTTCCCCGGCCTTCTGCTTCAAGCCAGCTTTGCACTCTTGTCCGACTCCTTTAATCTACTGCGACAAGGTGCTGGAAATAGCCCCTCGATTAACCTTGTTGTCGGGGATAAGGGGGGGAGGGATGTATGTAATTGCCTCGTAATTCTTTGAAACTTTTGAATGGCAGATCTGCATAGTGTGCCTGCGTCCGCAACTGTCTATCTATAGGCCGTCTAATAAGCTCCAGTGGGATCGCATTCTGCATCCCACAAATCAGGAAGCCTGAAAACTCATCAGCGCTCGGGGCATGAGTGGCATTTAAAAAAAAATAATAATAATAAAAGACCTTTATCATGAGTGGAGTTAACTGGAGATGTCCCACTGGAACCTGTTAGCTATTCTGTTCCGACCTCGGTGGACAAAAAATGATATGCCTTCCATTTTACTGATTTTTTTTTCTCAAAAAAATGTCTAGAGGGCATTTTGTACAATTCAAGGTTCCAGGATGCCAAGGGACAAAGAGCAGCATTTTAGCTGGCAGAGGCCAAAGATGGGGAAGGCTACTCCCGCTACTTTGGAAATTGAACGATAATAACCCATTGCTCCACTGGTGTGCAGAAGCCTACCCTATTATACTGCAAATACCTGCTGTTCTAAATCAGCAGATGTTGTTAGAATTTTTTTAAAAAGTGATTTCTTTCCTTTGCATGCCCAGGGACCAGGAGAAGGCGGTCAAATTTACAAATCCTCATCAAATGTCATATAATCTGCTCAACAGCGGGTTTACTCATTCAAATACACCTTATTTAAATGTGAGGCTGGGAGGGCAGAGGAAAGTAGCCATCTAATGTCACATGCAACCACTGTAACCTATGATACTTTCCCTTTAAGAGAGCATTTTATTTATTCGTTTATTTTTAAAGAAAGCTGGATAACTTGGAGATATGGCTTCAACCAGTCTGCACTGGCCTGTCTGGTAAAGGGGTATGGAAACATGGAAAAGGGTGGCCACTGGCCAACAGCACGATGCCACTTCTGCGAAAACCCAGAAGTAATGCTATGCATCTCTAGGAATTGGTTGAAACTCTGTGGTAAAACCATAGCCTTTTGGGTGATTCCTAGAGAGGACTGATGTCACTTCTAGGGGGAAAACTAGTTACTGCAAGCAAGAGGAGTGTCTAAAGCTAGCCCTGCAATTGGCAGGTAGTATGAAGCCTTTGTCCACTTAGCACATTCTGCCGGCTCCACTGTATTCTCCAGCTTTGACAAATCTAATTCAATCTCCGTTCCCCAGTAGCTGGCTTTATGGACTGGGCAGGCTGAACACACCCTCCTAGCCTACAATTGGGTATGGTCATCCATGCCTTTGGCCTATCCCTATCTGAACGGACTATATTGAAAAGCCATGAATTTGATATGAGGTGGATTTCCATTTGTGAAGGCTCACTCACACAATACAGGTAGTCACCACTTGATCACTTGATGCTGCTGTCATCACCAGCACTTGATTATTCATAACTGAATATCTGAATTCACCCAATCTTTGTGCCCATGTCTGAAGTGATGTTGCATTGCAAACATCTTATGAAGAACATGCACATGAAAACCCCTTACAGTAATATCTATATGAAAAGACAGACAGACAGACAGACAGACAGATAGATAGATAGATAGATGATGGACAGATGATAGATAGATAGACAGACTGACTAAACCACATCCCCCCTCTCTCAAACATTGTTCATTCCTAGCCCAGAGAAGCCAAAACTGAATTAAAAAGTTCTTAAAATTTCTGAAAGGAAATAGGCATATTAGCTTAGAATGGACTAAATATTTCCCACATTTAGATGTTGATTGTTCTGCACATTGCATTGGTTGTGTCTTGTTGAGTGTGGTTGTTTTGCTTTGGCTGCTGTGCAATAAGTAGCGAAAAGTTGTGCAATGACTGGGATGACATCACCATGTCATGCAGCCAATCCAGTCTGGCTGACTGATGGCATCACCAAAGGTCAGTGAGGGCGGTGTAGACAAGCAAGCATTTTCACACGAAGCACAGAATGTCAATCGAAATCAGCAGAGGATTCAAAACACTAGAGATGTTCACAAGATCAGTTAGCTGTTTGGGTTCAACCCTGGCACTCAAGGATCATGTATTCCGCCACAATGGCAGCAATGCAGAAAAAAAACAAACAACAACACAGCAGTTCCCTGACTTTGAATAGCCAGGACATTTTTTTTTTTCTGAATTAAAACTACAGGCACCCTTCTCTCTTACATCCCATTTACTCTTGAGGATGGAAAGATAATGCATTGCACAATTCTCTGCACTTAGTAAATACCAGTGTGCTCTATGGGATTCCCCCTGCCTTGTGTAAGAAGAACACATCCATCATAAAGAACGGTGGGAACTATCTCTAAGAAGGGCAGTGCTGTGCCAAATTTTTCTTACACGTACTGTAACAATGCTATGCTCTGACCAGAGCCAGTTCCAGGTTTTGGGGGCCTCTTGGCAGACAGTAACCGGGGAGGGGGGGCATCTTCTCACCATCAGGGCCCCCATGCCTGCCTTTCCATGCTTACGCCTGCATGCCCCCACCTACCTGGGCACCCTTCTTCCACTTGTAAGCCCTCCCACCACCCACACTCAGGGGCCTGCTCCATCTATTCACCTTTCCCTGACAGCCGTGCTGGTGTCTGCAGCTGAGAGTGCTGCTGCCATTGCCCCAGGAGTGCCACCACTGTGCACCACCCACATGCCCTTCCTCAATGATGCTGGGCAGTTGGGAGCCTGGGTACAGAAGGGTAGCAGGACAGGTGCATGGGTTGGGGTCAGCAGCAGTAGGTCTCACCCAGAAGCCCTGACCCTGGAAGGTGCCCCACCACAGGGTATGTTGATGCCAGCCCTGGTCCTGACCTTGATGGGCCAGGATAGCCTGATCTCCTCCTGGTTAGCAGGTGGATGGGAGGCTAGGAAGGAAGCCCAGGGTCACTGCACAGAGGCAGGCAATGGCAAACCAGCTCTGTTTGTCTCTTGGCTTGAAAACCCTGCGGGGTCACCATAAAGCGGCTGCAGCGTGACGGCACTTTCCTCTACCAACGCTGCTCTGCATTTCTGCTCTCCCTTTCTACCCCATTGTCTGAGCTGAGAAAAAATCACAACATGGTAATGTCAGTAGACAGGGAGAGAACTTGATTTAGCATTGACATTTCCTGCAGCTGCTCCGTGTTTATTGTAACGTGCTGTTCTGCTCTAAGCTCCTAGGAATCCCTATGAATTTAGGTGCAACATAATTATAAGAGACTTCTAATTTCCCGAATACTGTACTTGCTTGTGTTCTAAATACATCTTCATACATTGTACTGAATAATGTAATGACACTCTAAGCTTTTGCCCTGCATCTCTTCCTCATCCATCTCTATACACAATTGAACTATTTCCATTTCGAACTGATTCTAGCCTTGAGGGTTTGTCTTTCTTTTGGCATCTGATTAATAACTACCCATATGGAATGGCCTTTGCCTTTCTCGTTACTTTCTCTATCGCTATGTTACCACCGCCATAGGAATTTTTTTTTTTTTTAAAAAAGGGTCTACGTATGATAACGTTTCTTACAGAAAAAGGCATTTCTACATTTCCTTCTTATTTTTTTAAGCTTTGCAAGTTGCTTTCAACAATCCTCTTTCAATTCCCTTTCTGTCTTTTTTTTTTAGTATTCAGTGAAGAGCATTAATCTTTGTAGTACAAAACAGTTCTTCTTAAGATTCAGAACTTGCCAAGTGTTGGATATGCTGTAATAAAGTCTCTTGTTGTAACAGTACCCTGCTGACATAGACGCTGATCTGAAAAGAACAGGGGAAAGAATTAAATTCCATTCACTGGAGGTTGCCGAGTCTTCCTGGGCATTGGATTGCAGAAGCCGAGAATGCCAAATTATAAGTGCTCACCACAAAAAAAGTTCGAAAGGATTGTGTTTACTTGGCACACAGAGAGAAGATGAGGACAATGCCTACAGCCCAGTTGGGTAGATTATATTTAAATTTTCTTTGTTAGGCATTGGGACATATTGGGCTGCAGACTTTTGGAACACCGTCCGTTGCCTGTGAAGATAACACTGTTCTCACTATGGGATCTTCTGCATTCTCATTTTTTCCCTTATTTGTATGTCTCTATTGAAGAAGAGAAGAGAAGAGATTGGATTTATATCCCGCCCTTCACTCACTTAAGAGTCTCAGAGCGGCTTACAAACTCCTTTCCCTTCCCCTCCCCACAACAGACACCCTGTGAGGTAGGTGGGGCTGAGAGAGCTCTGAGACAATTGTCCTTGAGAGAACAGCTGGTACAGAGCTATGGCTTGCCGAAGGTCATCCAGCCAAGTGCATGTGGAAGAGTGGGGAATCAAACCCAGTTCTCCCAGATTAGAGTCCGCACACTTAACCACTACACCAAACTGGCTTTCCAAACTTGCTTTGGATTTTTTTCTTTTTCCAAATGTGTTTTGCTCCCTGTAGTGGTTGATTCTTTAAATCTGCAGGTTTTTATGCCAGACATAAAGTGATGCAGTATCGAACTGATCACTAAAGGGAGGAAAACACATGAGGAAAACGAAGGAACCCTGAAGCAATAGGTACATGCAAGCAAATCAAATGGAGAGGAGCCCTATGTATTTTAATAGAAGAAGAAGAGGCTGGATTTATACCCCACCCTTCAGTCACTTGGAGTCTCAGAGCGGCTTACAAACTCCTTTCCCTTCCCCTCCCCACAACAGACACCCTGTGAGGTAGGTGGGGCTGAGAGAGCTCTGAGACAACTGTCCTTGAGAGAACAGCTGGTACAGAGCTATGGCTTGCCCAAGGTCATCCAGCAGGTGCAAGTGGAGGAGTGGGGAATCAAACCCTGTTCTCCCAGACTAGAGTCCGTGCACTTAACCACTACACCAAACTGGCTCTCAAACTGGCCTCTTAGGTCCTGAGAAACTATATTTCAATCTTAGGTCCTGAGAAACTATATTTCAATCCCTATGCAACATAAAGGTTTACTTCACTTCTAGTTATCTTTTCGTTATTGTGGCAGGAATGTATTGGAAGAGGGAGAATGCATAGGTAAAGGTTTCCCTTGCTCGAAAGCCAGTCGAATACGACTCTAGGGATGCGGTGCTCATCTCCATTTCCAAGCCAAAGAGCCAGCGCTGTCCAAAGATGTTTATATAGTCATGTGGCCGGCATGACTAGACACTGAGGCGCACAGAACACTGTCACCTTCCCACCAAAGTGGCACCTATTTTTCTACTTGCAATTTCTTGCTTTCGAACTGCTAGGTTGGCAGGAGCAGGGACCAGAGACGGGAGCTCACTCTGTCCTGCAGCACTCAGGTCTCGAACTGCTGAACTACCGATCGTCTGGTCTGCAGCTCGGCATCGTAACCGCTGATAGATGATAGAGGGCAGCAACACAATGGAAAATTAAACTATCAGGACATGAGCAGGTAATGTTTGAACCTGAGGTATGAACCAGAAATCTGAGGGCTGAGGCTGTGGCCTATTTGTAAGGATCTGACTATGAAAAACTGTATTCTGTACTCCATTAGAATACATTATTGGTAGAATTCACCATTACCTTGGACTTTGTTACTCTGCAGAACCATGTTGACAATGACCAACACTGTATTGCACCCCACAACATGTTACTTAGAAGTCCACACTTTCTGACAGAATCTGTCTCAGGTAGGGTTTCCAAGCCAGGCTTGGCAACCAATAGGAACATGGGGATGGGGATATGGTGTTTGTGTGTGTGTGTGTGTGGGGTTCTTACAAGCCCAATGATGTCAATTCCAGGTACAGTTAATTCAAGGGTGTCAAACGTATGGCCCATGGGCCGGATCTGGCCCCTGCAGAGCTCATATCTGGCCTATAGGCAACTGGCTCCCTCCTGCTTCCTCCTCCAGGCTGATGCTGTATTGCGACTGGCTTTTGCCCAGCTCCCTCTGCTGCATCCTGCTTCCTTCCAAGCCTCCTTCCTTCCAAGCCAAATCTCCCTTCGCTCCATTGGCTGAGGGCTCTTCCTTTAGAAGAAAGGGAGGGGGAGGCAAAGAGCCAAATCGAGCCCCACTCAGGAGTGAAATCAAAGTCTGAGTCTCGTGGCTTCTTTAAGACCAGCAACGTTTTATTTCAGGTATCAGATTTTGTATACTTCTTCTTCAGAGGAGGGAGGGAGGGTGACTGGATGGATTTTTCTGGCAAGCGTAGTTTACATTGAGATCACTGTACTCTCCTGTTTTATTTGAGATTTGATCTCTCTGTCACTCTCTCTCTCTCTCACACACACACACATACACCGAGGTGCATGCGTGTTAAGGGGCAGGTTGGGATAAGGGTGAAGGAGAATTAAAAGGAAATTATTTTGGCTTATTCTGAAAAAAAGTTTTTTTAAAAAAGATTAGATTTCTCTGTGCTTATCTTTCAAAAAGACCCGGTTAGGAATTAGAACATGGATTGGCTTCCATTGTTTAAGAATCCAATTCCATTTGCTTCCATTGTTTAATAATGGAAGTCAATGGCTAAGTATTTAAAATATATTTATGGTTCCGTACGTTTCAGTTCAACACATGTCCCCTTCTCCCCTCCCACCTCGCTGGCTGCCTTTCTTCACTCCCCCTTTGCTTTTTCAACTGTTTCATTATCATCACCAACACTTGAGTGGATTTTGTCCAGTCTGAAATCAACACATTATTTCACTTGGAGAGATCCTCCTCTCCAGTTTAAGCAGATGAAGAAGTAAAAAAAGAAACCTGACAGTACAGCTTGCAAGCTTTATTAGTGAAAAGTAGCAAGAGTCCAGTAGTACCTAACAAAATTTGTGGCGAGGCATGAGGTTTCATGAGTCACTGCTCACTTCTTCAGCTAGAATGTGAGTCTATTGGTCCTTATATCTTGGCGAGTGGAGTGATTTCAGATGCCAAATGACAATAGCAGGCATTGGTAATGAGACAGGAAAACTAGGTCTCAATTCAGCCCTGGAGAACTGCCCCCCAAACCCCTCCACCAAAGCCAAGGAGCTCCATATGTAGTGACAGCCATCACTCCCTTAATTTAGCCTGTGCCATCAAGGGCAGCAATCTGATACTGGACAAATTTGGATTGCCTTATCCCTCTAAGTAGAAAATTTGATCAGAACATTGCTCAAGCACCTTGAAAAATTTCTAGAGGAAAACTATAACTATTTTGTTCTCCTTTTTTGCACCCTAGAAAGCACTGCAGAGGATATGAAACCAGAAAATGGTCTAATAGAACTGGGTTAATATGTGGAGGCAAAGGATTAAGGGGCCCATTGCTGAAACTTACATGTTTTCAAATTCATTAAAATTGCTCTCACTAAAGCAGTGTTGCAAACCTACTTGTGAAATTCTTCCTACTGGGTTCATTGTTTTTTTGCAAAGTTTTTCCTCAAAAAGCATAACTTCACAGATGAGTATGTTAATTCAGTCTAGAGTTTGTATAATTCAACTTCATTTGTATAATTAGTTTAATCTAATTCAATTAGTGACAATGAAACTGACACAAACTTTTAGACCAAGGGGTGTCGAACTCATTTGTTATGAGGGCCGGATCTGACATAAATGAGACCTTCCTGGGCTGGACCCTACGTGTCATAAAATGTAATGCTAGGTAGCGGAGATATAAACTTCATAAGGGACACAAACACAAAAGTGGGTTTTTTTAACTTAAAATAAAAATATGCTTAAAACATTCACATTCTTGCAATATTTTGTTTATTTAACAGTGTCTAATAACTGACACCTCTTGCTCTGAATTATTGCATCAAAATGTCTGTGCTGCTGCACTCTTGAATGTACTGTTCAAATGTATACCTGTAAGCTACTAACCTACAATGACGCAGCAGCAGCAGAACTGAAAGAAGAAGTAGAACACAGTCAGTTCCATTGCGGGACCGATAGAAGCCCCCCGGGGGCCTGATCCGCCCCCCGGGCCGCATGTTTGACACCCCTGTTTTCGATGATCTATGGATCTAATTGAGAGAGGCATTTTCCAGCTATTTGAGATTTTATTTGATCCCACAATGTCTTCGTTCCCAACTTAACTACTCGTGACCTCTTGGAGTATTAAAAATTAATTTGACATGACAATTAAGCAAACAGAATTTGCAGATGTGAAGAGGACGTCATCCAGGGGGTTCTAATATTCTAGTTTATTAAGTTGGCAAAATTAGACCTTGTCTTTAGTTGGTATCTGAGACCATCAGCCATGAGATTTCACAAGTATCTCAGCAATTCCGAGCCACCGCAGCCAGCATGGTGTAGTGGTTAAGAGCAGCAGACTAGGGATGGACATGAACAGGGAAAATTCAGTTTATATTGGTTTGTGGTTTGTGACTGAACCATGAACCAAAACAAACTGGGAGGTTCGTTCATGAACCAAATCAGTTCATGGCTGTACAAACCCCATTGAAAGGGACCATGGGGTTTGCAGAAAGCCCAAAGAAACAGCTGAGCAAGAGGGAGCAGCCTGTTCCCTGCCGCTCAGCTTATTTTGCAGCTTTTGGGGGGAACAAAATGAGGTTTAAAGGGTCTCAGAGTCCCTTTAAAGTCCTGCTTTCTACTCTATCCGTGAACCACCATGAACTACTTTATAAGTTTGTGGAATTTCATGAATGTAGACCCATTACAAACTTCAGTTGGCGAACTACAAACAGGGCAAAATTCATGATGAATTTTGCTTCATGGTTCAGTTCATGCAAATCCCTACAGGAGACTCTAATCTGGAGAACTGAGTTTCATTCCTCACTCCTCCACATGAAGCCTGCTGGGTAACCTTGGGCCAATCACAGTTCTCCCAGAATTCTCTCAGCAGTACCCACCTCACAATGTTCCTGTTGTGCGGAAGGTGATTGTAAACCACTTTGAGACTGCTTGAGGTAGAAAGAAGCGAGGTATAAAAACCTGCTCTTCTTCTTCTGCCATGTTCCATGTAGAACCCCCAGACCCATTTCAATAAGGACAGAACCAGAAAAGATGTTGGTGATCTTTGATGAGAACTTTATTTTGTAAGCTGCCTTGAGTCCCACAAGGTAGAAAGGCAGCTAATGCAGGTTTTAAACAAACAAACAAATCTTCTGTTGCTTAAAACATTGATAAATTATAATCGAGGGAAGGAATAATTTGGATCAAGACTACTTCACTGGGCAATAGGGGCAATCTTCCCCACACACTTTTCTGTAATATTAATTATCCTCCTGAGAAATACTTTTTCCAAAACTCATGTCTTCTTCTGGCTTTTTGTTACTGAAGGAAACAGCATTACTAGGGGGCCTATTTACTTGTTGAAAATAGTCTTGTACCCCTTTATTCAAATTACCCCCTAGCAGTGTTCCCTCCAAGCTGAGTTAGTGTGAGCTAGCTCACGATTTTTTTAGGCTCCGGCTAACACATTTTTGACTTAGCTTAGAAAGGATGGCTCCAAAGCAAACTAATTTGTGCAGTAGCCAATTCACTCACTCACAAATTTAATGCCAGTAGCTCACAAAGTAGAATTTTTTGCTCACAAGACTTCGCAGCGTGGAGGGAGCATGGCCCCCTCGCACTACTGCTGTTTATAGAAGTTTTAGGAGATGGTAGATTTAATCTCATCCAGTTTTGTCCTAAGAGGAAACTAATAGAGTAAAAGCCAAAATGGAGAATCTTCTTCTTCCTCCGTAGGAGATTATTGGTTTTCAATTTCTTCTCCTTCTTTCCTTCTGACCTACAGGGGTCAAGCAGCTTCTCATGATCTTTCTTAAAGTGTTGGCCTACAATTGGCACTGCCTGAAGGCAGGAGCTGGAAGAAGGATAGCTTGTTAATACCAGAGGGAAAGGGGCCTATCTGTCAAGCTGTCAACTGTGCAAGGTAACTCCTGAGTTTCCTTGGACCAGTGGCTAGCAAATGCTTTTTCAGAGGGAAATTTGGAGTGCCCTTCTGGCCTCAATCAAATCCTGTGACAAGCATAGGCCAAGATTCAGAAGGTGCTTAAGAGTCACTGCAGGGACATCCTTAATAGCATCTCGAGAAGAAAAACAGACTTTGGTTGTCTCGATGCATCAAAAGACACCAGGAATTGACACTGTGAGCTTCAAGTTCTTGCTGCCGTTAAAAAAATGGAAGCATGGCCACAACAGATGATCTTGGAAAATGCAGCTTTTGGGGAAGCTGGACTTTTGGATTTTGGTGTAAAGGCACCTAGAGCTGCCTGAAAAAGACCCATTCTCATCCTGAAAGTGAATTAAGATTGCAATAAGAATTAAGGCTGTATTGCTTTGCATGTTATCTATCGATTGATAAATATCTATTGACGTCTGTCTATCTTTCTGTCTATCTGTCTGTCATCCTGTTTCATGTCATTTTAGTTGGTCCTAATCAAAAGTGTTTGGCTTTTGCTTTTTGATTTGGCCCAGGCTTGATCCCATTATTTGAAAAACCTGACTGAAGTTTTTAAGCCCACAAAAATCCAAACACAACCTTTTTATTTGCTTATTCTCACTGTTCAGGCAGGTGAGCATGAGCATTTGAGGAAGGGAGTTATCTGTTAAACGGTGTTAAATATGCTTGATGTGGGGGCATATTGAAATTAGAGAATGTTCAGGGTGCCAGCCTCTGCTGAACCCTTCCCCTGTTGGCTAGCTTTCTTTCTTTCTCATTTCCCTGCCCTTGTAGAAGCTGGCTGTCCATCAGGAATACAACCCCCGACTACAACCACTTCACAGATAAGAGAGGGGGAGAAAATCCAGAAGGCATAAACATTCCAATTTCTGATTCCCCAGAGAGCTCCAGACTGTCAGTGCTGGTAGGAAAGATGGCAGACAGTTCTGACAAGTGTGTGAGAGAATCAAGAGAATTCAAAGCCAAGCATCAAGATGTGCTTGAGTCTATAGACCATTCCTAGCTGCAGGATACTGGCACACAGCACTGGATGCTTCTGGCCTCTTCCCTCTTTTTTGTTTCTCCCACAACCTTGGGCTACTATTGTAACACAGAGAACTTTGTTCTCCTTCCACACCTGAAGGAAGTGGTACCATCTAAAAAGAGACAAGATGGCAGATAATGCCTTTCTGAGTCTGAGAGATGAGAAAGAAAAGGAGAGTCAAGTGGGTGAAATTACCACTGACAGGTGGTTCTTCTTCTTCTGCTCCTCCTCCTCCTCCATCATCTTCTTCATCTCCTCCTCATTGAGTTGGAAGGTACCTTCAAGATCATCTAGTCCAACCCCCTGAACAATTCAGGAAATTCACAAATACCTCCCCCCACATCCCTAGTGACCTCTGCTCCATGGCCAGAAGATGGCAAAAAAAACCCTTCAGGATCCCTGGCCAAATCACGCAGTAAAAAATCCAGTTGGAAAGGGCATTGAAAGTGGAGAGAAAATTGCTTTCTGACCTCAAAGTGGTGACCAGCATTTTCCAGGGCGTGTAAGAAAGGGCCACAAAAATAAGCACTGAGGCAACCCTTCCTGCCCTCCCTCTCATGATCTGCCTAAGTTTGCAGAATCAGTATTGCTGTCAGATGGCCATTTAGCCTCTGTTTGAAAACCTCCAAAGAAGGTTCAGCATTCTAAAAACTTCTTTTACAATCCTTGTGGGCATTTAACCTAAGCAGAACCCCTTCAGAATTTCTGCCGAAATTTCATTTGACACTAAGTTTGGTGACAGCTCAAATAACCATTAAGTAAACAAGTCCTTGGACTTTCTCATGTTGACCTGCAGATTTCCTTATATTATTGCTAGGCTTTGAAATTTTACAGTGCTCCATTGTTGATTAGCCACACTGGTAGGCTTGCCATTTGCCCATTTGTGGTGCATCAACCCCCTCCCATGGTTCCAGTCTCCTGCAAGAAACGGAGGAGTGGAAGAAAAAATGGCCAGAAAAAAAGGCTTCCATAGTGGTGCTCTAGGAATATCCCCACGTCTCTATGGCCTTTACCATAGAGAGCTGGTGAAATTTCTAGTATGTCATCCAGAACTGATGTCACATCCTCCCCAAACTCTACCTTCCTCAGGCACCACCCTCAAAATCTCCTAACATTCACTGAGATAGTGTTGGCAACTGTATACACTGGTGATGGCTCTGCTAAAAGAGTTCTGAGAGCTTTGAGAAATTGAAATTCTGAGTTTCAGTGTTGCATCTCCTGGTGGAATTTTGTATGGAATATGCCAATATCAGTAGATATCTGATGGTTTAACTTCCCTAAAGTACATAATAGGCTCCAGAGGCTGCATAAACCCTACTAGGCCTCACTTTTACTTGCCTAGAATGGGAAATTACCAGCCCCTGGCCCCAAGTTCCAGTCCTTGAGAAACTGAGGAGCAGAGGAAACATAATCTCCACATAGTGATGCTCTAGGACACTCTAGGCAGGCTAGATGATCACCTAGAAGTGACATAACACCTCTGCCCTTCCCAGTCAACCCCACCCCCTCCATCTCCTGGCATTTGCTAAAGGAGCATTGGGGACCCTAATCCCACTGCTAATATCTACTCTTTCGCCATGACCCACCTTGTGTATACAGGACCTCCTGGAGGAACATCACAAAAAATCTTACTTTGATGGCAGCTTCCCTTCCTTTAGAGAGAATTCTATTCACAACAGACCACGGATAATTATTTGTAAAAATGTGCACATAGCAGCTTTGATTTGTAGTGTTATTTATGGAGGCTGTTGGCAGAGATAGCCTTTATCCATGGATACCTATAAATTAGAACTTGCTATTAGCATATCATTATTATCTAGTTCAGCTGAGCACAAAAATACTTGGTAATTTCTTTTTCCTGCCAAAGTTTCAGGTGAAAGGTACTTAATAAGCTTCACCGCTTCATGGCATTTGTTCTCTTAAGGCAAAGGTTCCAGTTGAGGAAGAAAGGCTTCAGCTATCCAGGGTTTAAACCAGGAACCTCGATATAGTCTGAGACTAGAATAAACCCTAGGCTGCAGTCACGCACACACTAAATAATCCACTTTCAATCCATTCTCAGTCCGCTTTTGAACTGGATTTTGCTACTTCACACAGTAAAAAATCCAGTTGGAAAGTGCATTGAAAGTGGATTATTTAGTGTGTGAGAGACCGCAGCCTCAGTGAGTGCTTTCAGATAGGCTGAGGACAGACTGGCAAAATGAAGCATAAGGAAAGCAGGGCAAAAAGACCCGGGCTGAGTTGTTGCGGGGCTTTCTGTTCGCACTGTGTAGACTGATGTGGGACCATACTAGGGAGAAGGCAGAATGGAGCATTCACACTGTGGGGCAGCCCCTGGCGGCGGTGCCATGGTGGCGTGCGGCTTTGGTCCATTTTGCCAACCAGCGCATTGGTGCAGCAGCTGGATCAGTGGGTTCCCATTACCGGTGCCACTTGATGTGTGGCTTATTTGCATCCACACTGCCAGGAAGCAGGATGAACGCGCACCCAGATGGCTTGACACCAGTTTCCCCCAGGTACCTTTTTAATGCGGGATGAAAGCACTTCAAGACTGAGTGAGTACAGCATGACAACACCGGGCAGCTGCGGCTGTCTGAATGGGCTCTCTTAATCCACTTGAAAAGTGGACCTATATCGGGCCAAACTGCCAGTCTGTCCTCGGCCATAGTGTGAACTCAGGAATGAAAGCCTCCTTCCAGTGTGGCATGGAATATGGTTGTTTGAAACATCAGCCTTTGTGACTAGCAGGCAGCTCAAAGCATCTGCACTGATCATTAGGCCTGTACTGTAAGGAACAGTTCACTAAATAGCCTCATTGTACTTTTAAGCAGGGGTCATTTCGTAGAAAAAGAGGTGCAGGAGCTCATTAACATAACTCATTTGCATAACTCATTTGCATATACCACCCCCCCTAACATACCGGAAGTGTGTCGGAAGGCAACACCCACCCCTCAGGCTCCACTCCACAGGTGAGTGAAACTGACCTGCTCTTCCTCCATTCCCTTCCCCATCCAATACTTTGTGCAATAAAAATAAGCGTAAAGAACACACCCTCATTCTCTTCCTGCTCCCTTGAAACCACCAGGTTTCAAGTAGACTTGAGATACCCAGGACATGTGCACCACCCATCCCTTTCCCTTCCCTTCCCCACAACAAGACACCCTGTGAGGTAGGTGGGGCTGAGAGAGGTCTTTTGAGAACTGCTCGTGAGAGAACAGCTCTGGGAGAACTTGTGAATGGCCCAAGGTCACACCAGCAGCTGCATGTGGAGGAGTGGGGAATCAAACCCGGTTCTCCCAGATTAGAGTCCAACTCCTGACCACTACACCAAACTGATGGGGTGGAAGCTGCTGAAGGGTTGGTGAAATTTCTCCAGTACTTATGTGCCAGGTGCCCAGATAAAAAATGGTATACTTAGAAAATTTATATGCCACCTTGAGCAAGTCTCTGGAAAAGCAGCACACAGTCATAAAAGGAACAATGATAAAATTATCAATATTAAAACAAAACAATAAAGACCCTAGCAGGGCTTTCCCCGGGGCGCTGCGCCTCTGCACTGCTCGGGGAAGCTGAGGAGGGGGCGGGGCTTGGTCATGTGCCCGCCCCCTGGGCTCCTCACTCCCGGAGCTGCGCTCCTGTGCGCTCCTGCTCCAACGGACCCCTGCTTTTAAGGCCTACTTCTTGATTCTGGTGTCTCCCACATGGACCACGCAAATGAAAGTCCAGCTAATGCAATGGAAAGACTCCGGTTCACTTCCGCATCCACTTTGCTTTCCTAACATAGTCCAAATCATGTATAGAAAAATACATGCGTAGCTCAGTTATATATTTGCTTTGGGCCAGTGCATGCGTGTGAGTTGTATATTCCTGCAACATTGTTCCGAAGAACATGTTTGAGTGTGAGTCATCCCTCTGCTGAGCAGATCTGATGAAAATGTAATGCTACCAGCATTCATCTACCCAGAAGCCTCCTTTGTTCTCTGAGCAACCAAGCAAAGCACCAACCGCCCGGAGATGCAAGGAATCAAACCATTTTTAATTTTGTGTAGACCGCATAGGCCACATGAAGAGCCTGTTTGGGATTTAAAACGCTTGCTCTTTTTCACTCTCTCTCGCTGTCTCTCTCTTAGGCAAGAGTTGGTCTGAAAGAAAGAATTCATTCATTCATTCCTTTATTTGATTTATATAAAGCCCTCCCTGTAAACAGGCTCAGGGCGGTTTACATCAATTAGTATAATACAATTAAAACAATGTTAAAATGACACTTTACACAGGATGAAATAATAGAATACTGTGTAAAACCAGAGAAATCAGATGTCAAATCAGATTGATTAAAATACAGTCGTGGACAGTTTAACCAACCAACCCATTCTGGATTTTCAGGAAGGCCGTCAAGGGAGCTGGAGAGCCACCACCACTGAAGCTCCCCCCCTGCGGACGACATCCTGGAGGCCCACAGCCGGTGGGGCAGCCGGCCCCCTTGTCCCGTCACTGTCGCCACCATCTCTGACCGTCCACAGCAGCGCAGCCCCCAAAGTGGCTGGAATCACGCCACCAATGAGGGAGGCTGCTACACCGGGCCACAGGCCCATTGCGAGGGCCCACACACACTCCTGAGCTCTGTGGCCAGAGCACTACTGGGGGAGTGGGACCCCAGGCTCTGAGAGGCCCACAGTCACAGATTGAACTGGCTATTTGAAATCAATACATGGACCTCAGTTTTCTTCATGTCTGTAGCTCCTGGTCACATACACATCCCTGTCCATTTCCTTTCCTAGTACATTTTCATCCCACTCTTCCTTCAAACAGCTTAGATAATGGTATTCCACAATCCAAACTTTTTTTTTTTTTTAATGAATAAAATGAACCGGACCCAAAGAAAATGTTTAATAGCGATGCTGGCCTCCAGGTGGGACCCGAGGATCCCCTGGAACGACAGTTCAACTCCATACTGTTAAATAGTGGGTTCCATGGATGAACAGACCCCAAGCCTAGTGATCAGCTCTACTTTATTAGTGATTTCAGCAAGCGGCAGAAGGCAAAAATCACAGACAGCAGCCTGATTTTTATGCATGCAAACACCACACCCCGAACACACCCCACTCCCAACGATAGGCTATTTACATAACACTGTTTCTCTACTGGTCTATTCTAGGATCCTATTGGATCTTTATTGGTCTATTCTAGGATCCTAGCCAGCTATTGTTTGTGGACTCAAGCTCACCCTGATCCCAGGGCTAGTTTAGGGATGACTCATCCTTAGTACACAACACATAGGCTGAGGACAGACTGGCAATGTAAAGTGGGACAGCCCCGCATTGGAAACGGAAGAAGGGAGCGCGTTCAGACATGCGCATCTGTCCGTCGGCTCCGTTTCGCACTTACCCGTCTCCCAGTCGCTTTCCAGCCGCTTTAACAGGACACCGGGAGAAACCGGTGTCCAGGGGCCGTCTTGCGCTTGCCTCCCGCTTCCAGGCAGTGTGAACCGGAAGAAGGCGGGAGGCAAGCGGAGGCGGCAGTGTGAACGTGGCGTTTTGCCAGTTTGCACACGGGGCCACTCCGCAGCAGTCTGAACGCTCCGTATCGGCACCGTTGCGCAATACACCGGCCGGTGTGAACGGCCAGCCCTGGGGAGTTTTTCCCCCGCAGCAGTGTCCTCCACATTCATCTCGCTCCAGATTGCCAGTCTGTCCTCAGCCATACTATAGATATCAGTTCCCATGGAGAAAATGGATGCTCCGGAGGGTGGACTCTGTGGCATTGCACCCCACAGAAGCCCCTGTCCTTCTCAGGCTCCATCTCCAAATTTCCAGCAGTTTCCCTATCTGGATCTGCCAACCCTACCCACTCCCAATGGGCAGAGGGGCCGGACAGCCCTAAATGTATGTGCATACCGGCATGGGAGCAATAAAATTAACTTATCTGCATCTCACATTTGCATCGGCCCCGACTCTGCTTTGAATTCCTTGTTTTTGATCTTCAGTCAGATCAGGACGTTTTCACATATGACACAAGTTACATTCGAGCCTCTCCTATGCTTTTTGTGTGTCATGCATTACTGGGGCAGAGAATTAGATAGAATAACTGAATGTAGTCTGCTGCACATAAGGACATTAAATTTACATTAAAGCAAAACCCACCAAAGGGCCAAACTTACATGCAGTGCTTAGAATATGCAATCAGACCCGCAGATTAGTAAATCAGCTACAAGAATCAACTGTGGGGGAAGGAGAAAAACAGTGCTCTGTGCTGATTAAAGGGTGCCTGTCTCCACAATCAAAAATGTCCCCCTGGACTTCTAAGCCCTGGAAGAAGAAGGAGGAGAAGAGATGGAGGAGGAGGAGATTGGATTTACACCCCACCCTTCACTCGGTGTCTCAGAATGGCGTACAGTCTCCTTCCCACAACAGACACCCCACAACAGACATCCTGTGAGGTAGATGGGGCTGAGAGAGCTCTGAGAGAACAGCTCTGAAAGAATTGTGGCTTGCCCAAGACCACCCAGCTGCTGCACGGGGAGAGGTAGGGAATCAAACCTGGTTCTACCAGATTAGAATACATGCTTCTAACCCCTTCATTGAACTGGGCTTCCATGGGAAAACAAGGAAATCCCTAGTAGCCATCAGGATGCATTTGGTTTGATCAACATATACATGCAGTGAAGAAAAATACCAACAAATGGAAGTTCTATTTCCAGGGTCAGATCTTGGTTTCTAAACCACAAAAGAGATCAATGGAAAGGACAGGGGCAGCCATTGGGGAGGGCTGACCCATGATATACTGTCTGAAGCTTTGTGACAGCCTTTGGGGTCCCAGTCCACAGGCTGGAGAACATTACAATAGACTTATTTCTCTGCCCTGAATGGGTCTTTTCCCCCCGCCCCCATCCCTCCAGTTCTCTGCTTCAGTCGTGCCTCCTCCTCCTGTCTCCACACCCCTCTCAGGGCTTTATGGAGAAATTTAGCTGGCAGCTTGAACAGCATTAAGGAATTTTCTCTCGCTCTCAGTTCAGCCGATTGTTCCTTTGTTATTCTCATTTTCCAACCCCCCCCCCCCCAAAGAAATAAAGTCGTTTGCCATAGGTTCCGCCGCAACGGTCGGTGCATCTATTGCCGGGCACTTTGATACACATGAAAAGTGCTTTGCAGAAATCAATAGCAACAACAGAACCGTCCGCCGATGCTCATTCATGTTATGTTCTCTTTGATCTTGCAGGCACTGTTGGGACGGCACTGATAACAGAGAGTGCTTTGTTCTCGCAGAGCAATCCTTCATCTGAACCACTCAAAGAACTTGACTAATTATTTAATTAAGGCAAAAGCTTCATTTCTGGTTGAGTGGTAGTTGTGTATTACAGCCAGGCTTGACACCTATATTTCTGGCAACATTAAACTCCCCAGACTTGTCAACCGGCTCGGTAAAGTTCTGGGACGTGTCTGGCTATATCTCTCATGGTGCTTTCGGAAGCACAAATATGCAGCCCCCCCCCCACAATAAGGAGCTCCATTCTCAGGGCTCTGTTATCTTCCCTTTAATGAAGCTTCAGAGGCCGAGGACAGACTGGCAATGTAAAGCGGGGCAGGCACGCTTCGGAAACGGAAGAAAGGAGCACGTTCAGACATGCGCATCTGTCCGTCGGCTCCGTTTCATACTTACCCGTCTCCCAGTCGCTTTCCATCCGCTTTACCAGGACACCGGGTAAAACCGGTGTTCAGGGGCCATCCTCCGCATGCCTCCCGCTTCCAAACAGTGTGAACCGGAAGTGTGATAAACAGTGTGAACATGCGAAAAACATAAAAACAAAAACAAAAAAAAGCACAGCGGCACACCGGCTCCGCGGCAGTCTGAACGCTCGGTATCGCCGCTGGTCCGCATTGCTCTGGCCAGTATGAACGGCCAGCTCCGTGGAGTTTTTCCCCCGCACCAGTTCCCTCCGCTTTGCCTCCGCTTTAGGTTGCCAGTCTGTCCTCGGCCAGAGTATTTGCCCAAATTTTATCTAAACCAAAATTTCAAATTAACGTATTATTTTAGGAGTCTCTAACGTGGTGTTTGTGGGTCATGGTGCCCATTGGCACCTTTTTGGGTGCCTGCCAAGTGTTTTTAGGAAGCGGGCAGAGCCAGGTAGGGCTTTTGGCCAGCAAGGCTTTGAATTATTAGAAGCTTGATTGGCTATGCAGAATTTTTTTTAAAAAAAACGTTGTTTTGGCAGCAGCTGCCACCACAAAGATCTGCACTGGGTTACTGAAATGAAGAGTGACAATCAGTTTCTGGCTGGCTCCACCTCCTGTGGCAGCCATTTTGTGGCATCCATTTTGTTGCAGTCAAAATTCCCAAAGTGGCTGAGTCAAAATTCCCAAAGTGGCTGTAAGCTCAAAAAGCTTGGAGAAAACCTGTATCTCTTCCTCTCTAACTAGCAGAAGAATTCTGAGAAAAGCCAAAAGATTTTTGAACAAGACCAGAAATCCTTGTTGGGGAGTTGCCACAAGAGTCCTTTTCCACACTATACCTTAAATCCCGATTCAACCCTGTCCCCAAACTTACATTCTACAGTACACACGAGTTCACCCCTGTAATTATCTCAGGGTATTTTTTTTTTCCATATTACTTTGAGGTCACCACGATTTTGCTCCACATTTGTCCCGGGATAAATGAATGCTGTTACAACCAGGGATAAATGCAAGGTATTGTGTCACAAGTTGAACTCTGATAAAAGGGCTCTTTTTCAGCAGGAACGCACCAGAACACAGTTCCAGCTGGCGTCCGATCCTGCCCCGCCCCCTCCCTGCCAGCCTCAGCTGTTTACACTTAAAGGAAAAGTTCCTCCAGAGAGCTGGCAGGAAAAAGCCCCACCCGGCGCTTTCCCTTTAAGTACAGAGAGCCAGCAGGAGAAAGCCCCACCCAGAGATTAAACAGGGGCTAGGCTCTTTGCTCTGCATTTGGCTTGCCGAAGTCAGGTCGCTCTCCCTGCTCCGGTAAGTGCCTCCCCCATTTCTTTTCCTTCTCTCTCTCTCTCGCTTCAGCCAGTTTGGTGTAGTGGTTAAGTGCGTGGACTCTAATCTTGGAGAACTGGGTTTGATTCCCCACTCCTCCACTTGCACCTGGCTGGATGACCTTGGGCAAGCCATAGCTCTGGACCAGCTGTTCCCTCAAGGACAGCTTGGGAAAGAGCTCTCTCAGCCCCACCTACCTCACAGGGTGTCTGTTGTGGGGAGGGGAAGGGAAAAGGAGTTTATAAGCCGCTCTGAGACTCCCTTGGGTTCCTGCTGGGCTTTTTCTACAAAAAGAGCCCTGGATAAAACCAGGGATGAGATCCAAGTGTGGAAAGAACCAGTGTTATCACCAGGTTTTGTCAAAACAGATTTTCAAAGCACATTCAAAGGTTAATTCTAAGCCAAAGACATTTTGATTAAATTAGAAATGTTAAGGGGGAGGGGGTCACACATTTAGGGGGAAAAACCCTTGTTATGTGTGAGAGGTTTGTTGTGCCTCAAAGCCCCACCTGAATAAACAATACCACTGTGTTCAGATCCCTATTTCACGGAAGAGGTTCCAGTGCTGCCACAGCATGTACAAATTAAGGCAGTGTTTCCAGACAATAATTTTTGTGAATGATTACCACTCATTAGCTTAGCTATTGATTATTTTTCTATTGATACAGGCTATTGATTAGTTTGCTCAGTTTACATGGAAATTGTGTTGATGAGGGTTAGCAAGGATGAACATTGTATTGGGTCAAATTCTTATAAAGCTTCATAATTTTCTTAAATTTAAAGTTCTTGTAGCATCCTGCCCCTGTACTATATGGTACCATTTGTAAAATGCTATTGTTTGCAGTTGCTTGCCATTTGTCTTCCCACAATGGGAAGACCCCTGTACTCCATTCCAGTTCCTCCACACTCAATGATTTGAGGAGCTGAAACAAAACTGGGGGGGGGGGGTATAATGGTGACTGTCTAGGAATTTCCTCAACCTCTATTATAAAGACCACGAAAATTATAGAGATTCCTAGAGCATCACCTGAAGGTGATATCACATTCTCCAGCTCTCCACCCAGAAGTGACATAATTTCTCTGGAAATTTCTCCAATCTTTATGGTTTTACTATAGAAATTGGGAAAATCCCTAGAGAGTCACATAGGATGTCACCTCACATCCTCTGGAACTCCACCCTACCCAGGCACAACCCCCAAGATCTCTTGACATTTCCTGGTGCAGAGCTGGCAACTCTATCAATGCAACAAATCTGACTGTCCATTTCTTCGCATTTGATAAGATTTCTAAGTAAGAAGGTTTTTACTGTAGGATTGTACAGAAAGATTGTATTGAAGGATTGTATAGATTATAACCAATATGTGGACCCTTCCTATGCAGACCTATGCTTTGATCTAAATGAGCATTCTCAAATCGAGAATTCTCCCCCAGTAAGCAATTGCCATTACTTGTATTTTGATCTGATTCATATTTTTTTCTTAATACAGTAAGCCTTTTTCATGGATTTTAAAAAAATATATAAACAACAATGCAATCAGACAGCACAAAACACCCAGTGAAGAATGCAATAAGAACAGGATTACAAAATTCGAAGGTAGTGAAGACCAAAAGAATAAAATAAAAATCAACCCATGGCATACTATTAAAATAGAGGAAATGGATTACAGAGGTAGAAAAACCTAGATAACCATGCTATAAGCCGGGCCATAGACTACAATCCCAGTCCCTTTATAAAAGCCACTTCCTGAACCATTCCATTATATGACAGCCTTACTTCCTTCATTTAAAAAAGCCCTTTCTGAACATTCATGTTTTACATATTCTGCAGAAATGATAGAAGTGCAGGAGCCTTTCTGACCTCCTCAGACAGGCCATTCCACAAGGTGAGAAGCTACAACAGAGACAACCCAGGGTAAGGCAGCTGCTGTTTTTACCCCTTTGCAGGGTGGCACCAATCCAAAAGCTTCGCTCAGATGAATTAAGATGTCGTGGCAGAACATAGCAGGAGATGCAGTCCTGCAGATATGGAGGTCTGAGGCCATGAAGAACTTCTGTACATGACAACCTTGAACTGAACTTGGTAATTGATTCGTAACCTGAAGAACAGGTGGAATATACAAGCTTCACCTAGCTCCTGATAGTAACTGAGTTATGGGGTTCTGCACTGGAGTTTTTGAGCTGACTTCAAGGACAGACCCTTGTCAAGTGCATCGAGGTGAGCCTGGCATAGATCACTCCACCTAGCTCCCAGTAATTATCCAAGCAGTGGTATTCTGTACCCACTGGAACTTCCAAGTTGACTTTAAAGGCAGACCCATGTGGAATGAATTACAGTAGGCTAACTTTAGGGTTATTGTGACAGAGATCCATGCAGGCAAACTGGCCAGTTCAAGGTAAGGGGCCATCTTCCCAGCTAAATGAATTAACTTGCTTCTCCAGCAATAATGTTGGGTCCAATATATCCCCGAGGCTCTTAAATTCCCTTGTTAAGTTAGTTGTGCTTCCCCAGTTGCCACTGGTTTTATCTAAAGCAAAAAAACAAAAAAAGGATATGAAATGGGAAGGTCCTGTTCCAGTGGAAAAAAATTCTGAATGGAATGAAGAGGTTTTGGTTAGCGAAATTCCTTGGGAATTATTTTGCCCTTAGTTTAAATCAGGCTTTAACCCAAATTGCCCAGCTTAGCCCAGGCTCATTAGACCTTGGGAGCTAATCAGGGTTGGCTATGGATGGGAGACCACCAAGTAAGACTGGGGTTGTTATGGATTCAAGTCTACTCCACATTTGCTACTGTTTGTTCTCTGCCCATGAATCAGTTACAACTAGACAGCACCTTTCTCCTTCTCCTCCTCCCCCTTCAAGAAGAGCATCACTGGCCAGAGTCCCACCCACCCACACTCTGAGGCCTGCCATGCCATAACACAATACAAAAGGGTTTCAAAATTATCTCCCGCTAGTATCTGCTTGATCCATCTTCCAGGGAGGAAAAAAAAAGAATTATTCTTGCTTTCAGGAATCCCACCAAGCCAACACATCTCATTCTAAGCCTGTATTCCAGCTTGTCAGTTTAATTTCTCATGGCCTTAATATTTTTCATTCTTGGCCCAGATGCACCAGTCTGGCACACATTTTTTTTAAGTATCACTTATAATCTTGAACCAATAAAAAAGGTAGTGAAAGCTTCAACACGTTATCCGCTTCAGCCTGGGTTTCAGACCTCTTGGACAGATCAAGTTGGCGACCATGAACTGAGCCCAACACCTTCACCTTCAGGGTCAAAAAATGCATCTACAGATTTTAACTTTTCGTTATTGTTCCTACAAGGTGCTTTGTGGAAAGAGGCTGGAACAGGGAGAGGCGATCAAATTTCATGGAATGGAGTGGAAATGATTTTTCCCCTCCCCAGCTGACTCACCTTGATATCAGATCCTGGCTTCTACTAGAAACCTAGAGAATTACTTTTACTGATTCCGGTTGCCTACACTAACAACCCAGTGACATCTGGTGAAGGTTATGATCCTAGAGGTTTTAAAATAGCTTCCAGGATTCATCATGCCTCATTTAACATCAGAGTTGCCCTTTTCTTGCTTTCTACTGGAATAAAGTCATACAACAATGACCTTGCCCTTTTAATTAGAGTTGCCACGGGATTTCACACACAGTGAAATTTCTAGATGAATTTAGATCTTTCTCTGCAAGCAAAATATCCAAGGATCCTCAGAGGAATCATAATAATTTAACAAACTGAAATTTCTCAGTTGTGTCTGACATGCCCCATGCCTGGGACCCATAGGAAACATTATTATTGCTTGTCTGTTTATATCCTTCATTTCAACCACTAGTTCTTGAAAGAGGTTTTACAACAATTGACAATACAATTTTGACTTTATTCTCACTCCTTCCCTCACTCCTTCCCAATAACTTATAGAGTTTGTGGTTGTATATCTAGAGCTACTCTGAGGCAGAGAATAGTGGGTACATAATCCCATGACCCATGGAGCTATGGAGGTCTCCATACTGGCAGACCATCTGCCATATTTGATGCACATATGGCACAATGCTTGTAGTTTCAGGGCTTCAGTGGCAGCTAGAAGCATCTCTAGGAATCCATTATCACTCATTGTAACATTTTGTTTGATTTGAATACATAGGAAGTGTGCTGCTAATGAGTGCTGGCTATGGTTTCCAGCTAAACAAAGGGTTAAAGAGAACAATTATGGATTCCATGATAGTCTCTTCCTACTTCTGTTGTGTTAAGAAATGGGAAACACCTTCCCTTCCCTCCTCTACCCTTTAATTGGGGGTAATTGCATCTTATTCCCAGAGCTGTGTCTTCTTAGCTAGATAAGTAAGCAAATGCCAGCTGTTACTTTGCCTCAGGTGAAGTTTTATTAGTAGTTAGGCAGTTGCTTGGATGGTCCACATAGATTCTTTCTCCTCAGCCTAGAAACCTTTTACAGCACCACCCAAAGAAGACTTTCCTTGTAGTAAGCCCCACTTAACAGACCCAAATGGGATTCTGAGTAGACCTGATGAGGATTGCTCTCTTAGGTCCTTTCCGCATCTGGATTTCATCCCTGGTTTTATCAGAGATCAACTTGCGACACAATACCTTCATTTATCCCTGGTTATAACAGCATCTGTTTATCCTTGGACAAACTTGGGGCGAAACCAGGGTGACAATGTAATGTGGAAACAAAAAAAACTCCAAGACAACTACAGAAGTGAACTCGCATGTAGTATAGAATGTAAGTTTGGGGACAGGGTTGAACCGGGATTTAAGGTCTAGTGTGGAAAGCACCTTAGTATCCCAGGAACTAGGGTTGCCAAGTGACTTACCATTTTAATTAGTGGGGGAGAGTTGGTCCCGTTCTGGGACATTTGTGTGTGTGATAAGACGTCACCCAGAGGGTGACGTCATCACACTGGGCATGTTGGCCTGAATCAGGCACTTTGAAGGGGGGGGGGTTCTCCCCGCTGGCCTGATCCGGACTGGTGGATTGGGGGCCCTTTTGATGGGGAAACCCCTCCCCCCCCGGGGGACCTGGCAGCCCTACCAGGAACCAATGGGATTGCCAGCTGGCCCGGGGGGGGGGGGGATCCTGTCACTTTTGTAGGAGTTTGATGTGTAATGGGAAATTGAAGCTTTTCATGGCATGGAATTAAATAACATCACCTGGTAAATACTGGCCTAGTAAGCCTCTATTAAAGGGAGAGGACATTTTTCTCCAGACCAGTTAACAATGCAAGGAACCAAACAACTGACCAGAACTGTTCAATGTAATTATTTTGGGATGCACAGAATTGCAGACAGTTAACCTGTTCTGTGGGTATCATCTTTCTCTTAGGAGCCTTAAATGTCCTGTTGAGACTAAAGGTGATTTTGAAATTCTCATCTCTGCTGTCTTGACTTTCATGGCTCCCGTGTGTGAAGTGAACCCATGATTCTTTATTTTCATGCCAAGGATGTACATTTTTCAATATTATTTGTGCATCAGTACATCAATATTGTACATTATATGTACATTTACATCACTATAAAGGATGTATGTTGTACATAAATTGTGTTTAAAAACTGAACAACAGACAGATTACAAAACCAGTAGTGAAAATCTGAGAATGAAAATTTGTCATGGCTGACAAAAAGATAAATCAACATTAAAAAAACCCACACACAAGTGAAACAAGAAATATTTGTTTATCCTTGCTGGAGATTGGGACTTGAGCTTATCCTTCCTCCACATAATGTGCAAAGCCGATAAGATCTTGGTCCAGATTTTAGGATTTCCCAATGGAACTTCAAGAGACACAAAACTAAAATTCTTGCTTTTGACGACCGTCCAAGAAATTTTGAGAACTGAGAATCAGAAAGGCTGCCAAGACTTCTTGTTGAGGAGTTTCTTCCACCCCATAACCCCATTTTTAATATATCTTTGATATCACCATGATTGTTCTTTAGCAAACATTTAACTCCCCCCTCAACCTTACTAGCAAGACATTTGCAGTAAACTGAGCTTTCTCAGCACCACTTGTGGAAAAGGAAAGCTAATGAACAGAGGAAGTCAGTAGGTTTGATATTGAATCATGTACATGATTAGAGTTAATGGCAAAGTCTAATTAAGAGCCATCCATTGCAAACTGGCAACAGGAATGCAAAATAGCAGTTGTCTCAGGCATTTCCCCAAAATTAACAGGAGTGACTTTCTTTTCATTTTGTAATCATACAGCATAATCTACTACCAAACTTGCTTTGGTTTTCCCATTCAGTCCACGTACCCTATGCTACCACGATGTAGTGGCTCACCCACAACCCAGGTATTCCAGGAGAAAGAAGTTGGTTCCATCCTTTTTTATTATTTATAAAACACATGCATAACATTATTTATGTATTAATCATACAGAGTGGTTGAGAATACAAATCACTCTTATCATATGTTAAAGACACATTTTAAGATTTTTAAAATAGTATTTATTTAGCTATGGAGACCACGCTTGCCTCCCCCATGGGGGCTCAAAGTGCTTTATGGTAGCATTCTCCTCTCTTCCATTTTCTCTTCACAGCAACAGCCCTGTGGGGTAGAATAGGCTGAGAGAGATTGGCTGGCCCAAGGTAACCCTTCCATGGCAGTGTGAAGATTTGAACCTGGGTCTCCCAGGTCACCATAGGTTTGATACACACTAAGTGGTCCCACCTTGAGGTCAAACTCATACTTGACAGATTTGCTCAAAGTGCTTGGACGATAATTCTATAGCAGTGGGGGGGGGCATTAGTCAAGGTTAGTTTTAATACATCACACAATAGCTACAGCAACATTTTCCAACACAAGTCAACCATATTTTTTGGTTAGTTTTTTTTTTTTAAGCAAAAAAAGGATATAAGGCCTTTAGCGTCCATACCTAACACATAAGCTCGCTGAACTGGCTATATCTATAGTTAGAACCTTTTGCTACTGTTCATGGGGTTTTCTTGGCAAAGATACTGGAGTGGGTTGCTATTTCCTTCTCCAATGGTGACTGCAGCCGGTGCAGCAGCTGGTGACTGCAGCCATGAAATTAAAAGACGCCTGCTCCTTGGAAGGAAAGTGATGGAAACGTAGGGTGCGATCACACGGGCATTTAAACCCGGGTCTCCCGCGCTGCTCTTTCAAGCGCGATGGCTCAAACGGAAGGTACTTGTTTTTCCTGGTGGTTTGAAAGGCGGGCTCGAATGCGGGGGGGGGGGGGCGGCTTCGAGACGGGAGACAGATGCGGCCGTCTGGTCAGCCCCTTTAATTGCAATACGGAACAGCCGCGAAGCCCGCAGTAAACGTCCGTGTGATCGCACCCCTAGACAGCATAATATAAAGTAGAGACAACACCCTGACAACAAAAGTCCGAATGGTCAAAGCAATGGTATTCCCAGTAGTAATATATGGTTGCAGGAGTTGGACTATAAAAAAGGCCAAGCACTGAAGAATAGATTCTTTTGAACTATGGTGCTGGAGAAGACTCTTGAGAGTCCCTTGGACTGCAAGGAGATCAAATCAGTCAATCCTAAAAGAAATCAACCCTGACTGTTCCCTGGAAGGCCAGATCCTGAAGCTGAAGCTCAAATACTTTGGCCACCAAATGAGAAAGGAGCACTCACTGGAGAAGACCCTGATGCTGGGAAAGATTGAAGGTCAAAGAAGAAGGGGACGGCAAAGGATGAGATGGTTAGACAGTGTTATAGTTGCAATGAACATGGAATTAAACTAACTCCGGAGCATGACGGAAGACAGAAGGGCCTGGTGTGATGTGGTCCAGGGAGTTGCAAAGAGTTGGACTCGACTGTGCGACTGAACAACTACAACAGTAGTTAGAACCATGAGACTGAGTAGAGATCTCATCTTGTGTAATGGTGGTGTTGGGGAGAAAATGCCTTTTCTATAAAGGATGCATCTGAGGACCATTTTCAGCAAAATCCCTCCCCAGTCCACTATGTGGGGTCATCATAAACATCTTAATGTGTATTCAGGTGGGTCGCCGTGTTGGTCTGAAGCAACAGAACAATGTCTGAGTCCAGTGGCACCTTTAAGACCAACAAAATTTAATTCTAAATATAAACTTTTGTGTGCTCATACACAGGAAAGCTTACACCCAGAATTAAACTTTGTTGCTCTTAAAGGTGCCACTGGACTCAGACTTTTATCTTAACATATACTTTCAACATTTCCTTGAACATCAGTACTTATCATGAAGTGCGTTGGATAGGTCTGAAATAAACGAGACCTCAGGATACGATTCAGCACCAGAGATTCCGGTCCTTTAGTCCGATCGTGTGTCACTCCAGGGGACCTTTACCTCCCATTCTCCACAATACAAATGGGGCTCAGGACAAACATTTGAAATAAAGCCCTCTCAGTCCATTGTACCAAAGAATCCTTGAAAAGCTCAGGTGATTCCTCCCACAAAGATTCCCTAGTGGCGATTCTATTATAGGAGAGGAAACAGTAGTTGCTATGTTGTCATCCCCACTCATCTGTCTACCGGACTGAGCGAGGAAACATATATGTATTTATACAGCAAATGGGAAAATACATTTCTTAAGATGGATGAGGCTGCTTTCAAGCTTGATGCACCCAATAAAATAACCCGGTATCAAGAGAGAGGTTTATTTTGAAGCTTGGACGTGTCATAATATCAGCTCCCTACCAGGGCCTACAAATACATAAATCAGAAAGTAGATTTAAAGAAATAGTTGCGATGGCAGCAAATGTTAGATGAGCCTAGGCAGGACACGCCGTTACATTTATAACACTGCAGGTGCAACGTTCCCAGCTTTCAGTGGCTATTCCAACTTAACAGGTTTGGAACCTGTTTGTTTGCCGTGTATACCAGGATGGACGTCTAGCAACCTGTTGGTCTGTTTCAGTCCCCTGGGGATCAGGTTGTACAGCTCTCTGGAGGTCCTTTCTAATGTCAGTCACAGAGGTCCTTTCTAATGTCTAACACAGAGAGACACGTACACACTTACAGAGATTATATACAGTATCATCATGCAGTTTTACATATCATAAAGGGAACAAAGGGTTCAAGTCATGTGATATAGATACAGATTCCACAACAAAATGCTGCCTCTCTCTTTTGGATTTTGGATGGATTTTGGATGGATAGAAGCTTGCCAACTCTGAGTCGAGGAATTATTGGAGATTTAGGGAGTAGAACCTGGGGAAGGCAGGGTTTGGGAACAGGAGGGATCTCAGAAAGGTATAATGCCATACAATCCATACCTCCAAAGCAGCCATTTTCTCCAGGGGAACTGATCTCTGTAGCCTGGAGAGCACTTGTAATTCTGGGAGATCTCTAGCCACCACCTGGAGATTGGCAACTGTAAAATGTATACATTAGTAAATACTGTACCTGAATACAAGTGAAGTGGTGCGGTCATCCCCACTGTGATGACTACTTGCACCATCCTGTGTAGTCCCAATGGATTTCCTTCAGCTTCTCTTTGCGAAAGCATATAGCTTTCCTCCACCTCACTGGAACAGGAGATGTTTAGAAGCATCATCTTTGAGAATGTAAGGAGCACCTACTCAGACTCAGCTGCCTTCTCTGCAGGGAGACTCGGTTGGCCGCCTCCCAGCACTTTGTGAGTGGCCCCAGCATTCCACGGCAGCCATTTTGTATGATTCCCCTCCTATGGCAGCCATTTTGTGGTGGTGCCCTCTCCCTGTTCTTAACATTCCCAAAGTGCCCGCAGGCTGAGTAAGATTGGAGGCAGCCTGACCAATCATATAGGGATCAGCACAGGTGGTAAAATGCATATTCAACAGAGGTAGGCAACCTTTTTTGCCCTGGTGCTAAATGACACTCAAAAAATCAAAACCAAAAAAAAAAAGGTGTATTTTGCGCATTTTTGTAAAATATGAAGATTTCTCGAAAATACATAATTGACTTTTCCTAGTGTATATCATGAATTCTAGTAGGTATGGATTTTTACTTAATATTGGTGTTTAATTCATTATCTACTTGTGTATCTCTTTGTAGATCTGGGGGGGGGGAGATTTTCTTTTGCAAGCTGCTTTTGTGTTTCTAAATGTTTTGGTATTTTTTTAAGTGAGTTGTGTAGCTAATACATAATTGATGTTGGACATCCCAGCTTGAGAAGTGTATTCCATGGGCTGCACTGAACAGTGCATTTTGGAACCTAGGCTGGCCAACCATCTAGGAGAAAATACATATATTCTGTCCCTTTTGGGGGAGCCTGAGTGTGCATAAATGGGTAGCTGCACCTTTTCCTGGTAGGGAGATAAATAACATCACCTGCTATTTTCTACAGCTCCAACTGATATTAAAGGGGAAGCCAGAGGGACTGGTTCAAAAGTTGGCAACCCAAGCATAGTTTTGGCAGGAATTGCCACCAAATCCCATGGAGGAAATTAACTTGGCTGGCTTGCGGCCTTCTTACGGATAACTCAAGGCTCCAATAGCACTTGGCTGGGAAGGACTGCTCAAGTGCTACTGCTGAGAAAAAAAAAAGTGCACGTTAATTAACAATCTACTGTATCTCCCCTGAGTGTACGGCCCTATTTGTGACTTAAGACCTCAGGCAGCGGGTGTTGGGAAAGACCTCTTTTTAGCCTAGCTTCTAGAAAGCCATTGACACAATTGCAGTGCCATCCCGCTTTACTGGGAATCAATCCCACTGAGTAGGATCTTGAGTAGGCTGGTTGAGGATTGCTCTCTTAATTTCCTTTGCATCCTGCCGTTCCTCCAGGGTGTCCGGTTCTTAGGGATGCCAGCTTCCAGATGGGACCTGGGGATCCTCTGGAATTACAGCTCACCTCCAGACTACAGAGATCAGTTTCAGTGGAGAAAATAGATGCTTTGAAGGGTGGAGTCTGGCATTGTACCCCATTGAGGTCCCTGTCTTCTCCAGTCTCCACCTTTCAAAAAAATTTCCAGGAGTTTCCCAACCTGGAGTTGGAAACCCTACTCCCCCATCCCCTGTCCATGGCCACAGGGGACCTGGCACCCCTATTCAGTATATGTGGTTCTGCCTATAGTGTTCAGCTGTCCATTTCATGGTTTATATTAGTTCCAGGATACTAGAATCTGGAGAAGTTCCAGTCCAGGTTTTACTCATGTCTGGGTAAGCTAGCTAGAAGGATTGCTATGAAAGACTCTAGTTGGCCTTTGGGTTCCTCTTGTATTTGTTTTCTCCTGAATAAAGTTGCTGTATGTTTATTAAAATGACCACCAGCATCTTCCTGCATGATTGCAGCTTCTTACACTGCCCTGCTTCATAAACTAGGTTAGGCTGAGAAAGACCATCCAGTGAGTTTCATGGTCTCCACAGGCCTAGGCATATTGAGCCAGGGGTGTAGACTTTCTAAATCCGGGGGGGGGGGGGCAGGGGCTCTGTCCCCGTCACGCCTCCCCCCCGCCATGTCCCCGCCGCTCCTCCCCCCCCGGCCCCAGGGAGGCAGACCCACGCAGTCTCAGTGGCGGCGGCAGCCAGCTGGCCGGCTGACTGCCGCCTGCACGAAGCGCGGGACCATGTCCCCGCCACCTCTCTCCCCCCCGCCCCAGGGAGGCAGGAGGGCAGGCCGGGGGTGGGGGGGAAGGAGAGGCGGCGAGCACTCCATTTTTCCGGGGGTGGCTGAGCCCCCCCCCCGGGAAATTTCGGGGGAGGCTCGAGCCCTCAAGCCCCCCGTAGTTGACGCCCATGTATTGAGCCTAGGTGTCCCAATGGTCTGCCTTCAAAGAAGCCACTTTCAGGTGTTTCATTTGCTCTGCACAAAGCCCAAAGAACAGATTAGTGTGGAATCATGGACGATGCTTCACAATATGCTGGCTAACAACAGTAGCTATTCGTTTATGCAATGTATTCACCCCATATTTGCCAAACAGTGGCTCCTAGTTTGTGTGTGTTATGTGCTGCCAAGTTGCTTCTGACTTATGGTGACCTGACCTATGAATTAATTAATTAATTAATTAATCAATCAATTATTTTTTTCTACTGTCCTCCCCTTTAAACAGGGCCCAGGGCAGTGCACAACAATAGATAAAACAACCATATTCATACTAATTTGAGGTTAAAACATTAAAATTACAATAAAATCATAGTAATCAACTTAAGTAGATGGCGGTTGACCTCCACAATGTCCTGTCATTAACAGCTTTCATCAGATCTTGCAAACTGAAGGCCAGGGTAGCCTTTATTGAGTTACTCCATCTCGGGTTTTCCTATTTTCCTACTGCTTGCAGCTTTTCCTAGCCTTATTGTCTTTTCCACTGAATCTTGTCTTCTCCTGATGTGACCAAAGCTCCCAAAGTAGCTTGCTAGAATAAAACCCATTATATGTATCAATTACAATGTCAATAAAAATGCTGAAGAATAAGATTGCCACTGCCAATGAGGTCTCAATCCAACATGATGGATTGATTTCAGCTTCACCTTCTCAACTAAAACCCCTCTGGCTCAGGTTCCTTAGTTGCTGCAAGATCCAGGCACCCTGGAAGAGGAGGGGCTGTTATACAATGACGGAACAACTGCTTGGCATGCAGAAGGTCCCAGGTTCAGTCCTCAGCATCTCCAGCTAAAAGGAGTGGGGGGCATAAAAGACTTGAGATCCTGGAGAGATACTGCAAGTCAAACCAGACATCACTGACCTTGGTAGACCAATGGCATAATTCAGCACAAGGCAGCTTCATGTGTTCAGGGTTCCCGTTCTCCCTCTGGCCTTTTTGATGACAGTCAGTAACTTGAGAAAGGGGAACTTTCAGTGGGAGTTGGATCCAGCCACAATGATTATTTCCCCCCTTATGGAAAAGGATTGACATCTAGCAATCTGCTGGTCTATTTCAGTCTACTGCGGGTCACATTATAGAGCTCTTTGGAGGTCCTTCATAATGTCGATCAAGATATGCATTTCATCTTAAACTGCTGATGAAGTACAGTGTGGATTCTGAATAGCTCTCTGGACAGATGCCTGGTACGGGCAGGGGCTGTCCATAGCCAAATGGAACCATACTTCTCGAGTGCCATAGTATTAATAATAACTTGATAGCATTTCTCAAAAGTGCAGGGTCCTTTGCAGTTATTCAACAATGCTACACAACACTTTCATGACTGGCAGATTGATGGGAGCATAAACTCTCATAGATACAAGCTAAGATAAATTGTGAAGGTGCCACAAGGCTCTCTCTCTCTGGTTTTTTTGCTGTGAAACACTAAGCTAGCTATCCATCTGGACTTCTTAAACACAATTATTCATTTCATATATTTTCAGAACGGCCTTTGAAGTACCGCACCGGCGTCTTTACATCAAGCAACATGAAGTGCTGGAGTGGCACATTCCAAAGCAAAAGTGATTTTCCTGCCTCTAACCTCCATCTCCGCAGGTCATTAATTTGAAAAAGTCCCATTTCAGCATGTCTGTCATTTTGATTTGCGGTATGGCTAGCTCTTCACGGCCTTGGACGCTCATCTCTAAAGACCATCTCTCCCTCTTTGTTCCCGTGTGTGTCCCTCTGTGTTCTTTGGCTTGCTTGCCACCTTCAGGTTGGCCATTCATTAGAGGTGCCCTGCCTAACAATGATGAGGGCCTATGTTTTTCCATGGCTGCTTCCACCTTTATGGAATGGGCTACCCAAAGGGGTCAAGAGAGAGCCATCCTTGCTGACTTTTAGGAAGACATGTAAAGCTGTTTTAGGAGGGAAGTCAGCATGGTATAGCCTGCTCTCATCAGATCTTGGGCTGGTACTTGGATGGGAGACCACCAAGAAAGATTTTGCAGAGGAAAATAATGGCAAACCACCTCTGCGTCTTGCTTGCCTTGAAAGCCCCTTGCTTGGGACTGGATGACATTCATACACCTACCTGCTTTATTCACTGCTTTATTCATCAGAGCTTTTAATGGCATGCAGACTGTAGGCCTTTTATTACATGCAAATAGATGTTATTTGGTTTGTTAGATTGGGGAAATTTGAGTTTTTTGGTTGTTTAATATTAATGTTAATATGTGGGACATCTGTGAAACAATTTGGTAAAACTGATCAGGTCTTCTGTCTAACCTCTGGGTCAACCAGGTGATTATGTGTGAGTATGGTGTTTATTGCCTTGAAGTTGATGGCCTGATTTCACTAGATCTTGAATGCTTAACAGGGTCAGCCCTGGTTAGTACTTGCATAGGAGACCACCAAGGAAGTCCAGGGTTGTTATGCAGAGGCAGGCAATAGCAAACTAGCTCTGTTAGTCTCTTGCCTTGAAAACCCTTCAGGGTCTCCATAATTTAGCTGTAACTTTGATGGCACTTTCCATTTCCATTATGTTTATTGATGATGTGGTTCAGAGCAGTGTTCCCTCTAAACTGAGTTAGTGTGAGCTAACTCAGTTTTTTAACCTCCAGCTCACAAATTTTTGTCTTAGCTCAGGAAGGATGGCTCCAGAGCAAACAAATTTCTGCAGTAGCCAAATCGCTCACTCACAACTTTAATGCCAGTAGCTCACAAAGTAGAATTTTTGCTCATGAGACTCCACAGCTTAGAGGGAGCATTGGTTCAGAGATATAGTGGATCTTTAGCATTGCACGTATGAAGGCTTCCTGTGGTCTTGGCGAGAGGTGCCTAGGGGGTGGGCAAGAAGCTCCAGTTTCCCCCTCTAACAGGCATGGACTAGACTCCAAACTGTTCTTCTCTCTCATGCAGCCTTTGCAAAATGGAATCTGTTTTCTGCATGACTTAAGTATTAGGTAACTTTTTAGCACTACCTGATTAGAATTTGGTAGGGCTGCCTGAAGCCCAAATCAAATTGCATCATGTGTTTAATCCAGCCCAGGGGATGCTGGTTGATGATCTACACTGTAGACATTACAGAATATTAACAGAAGTGAACAAGATATTATTGTTATTTGTTGACTGGTGGCATCGTCTCAGTTAGCTAGGCTCAACGCTGGGGTGAAAGTCACGGAAGACAGATTATCCCCTCGAGCTGAAAGACCAAAATACCCTCTGCTACTATTCACTTTCCACTTTATGGGGGGAAACTATTATGGAAGATGAGTCTTAGAGGTAAACAGATGTTGAGACCCAGCAGCAGCGCTGGCGGCACGAGCCATCCCAAGCACATCGCAGAGTTGCATAAATCGCACGTGCCATAAAAATCTGGAGGCGCTGGGATTTATCTCCTGTCGATAGAGGTGAGGGGCGACTCATCACTCACTCATTCCCTGCCTGGCATGTGAGTGATGATGGCAGATCGGACAGTTCTATCCCCCAGGAAGCTAAGTTTCTCATCATCTGTATTGTCAGGGTAGGAAGGTTGGTCAGATCCCCCCCCCCCCCTTCTCACCTGCTGTGCTGTATACCATATGCAGGGGTTTGCAGAATGGATTCTCTCTAGCCCTTCATCTTCTACACCACATACACTTTTGCAAAAGAAATGGGACATGGTGAGAAAGGGGAACAAACACCCACAGTTGGTTACCTAGGTGGCACTTCATGTATTCATGGCACACAAGCGGTAACTGTGACTTGAGTGTAAACTGCAAAGTACCGCCTCTGCAGAGAGAAAGGAGTGGGCAGCAGATGTGAGGGTGAGCTGGCTGCAACATCTGTCACCCCACTGATCGCCAGGGTTGATTTGGCTGATCTGGCTGGCTAGGTGGGTGTCCCCTACCGCCCTCACCACTCCATGTGTGTCCCTCCCCAAGCTGTGTGATCAGTCGAAGAGGCTGACCACCCCAGATAGAGTGTACTGTTCTGCAGTCAAGGGTATATGATAGTTGCAGTTCCCTGCTAGAACCTCCAAACAAGCTCAAGGAGTGGGAAGCAACCCAAGAGGGCAAAACAGGAATAAAAGGATAAGAAAGAGGAGAGGAGTGGTGAATAAACCAAAAAAAAAAAGGTTGGCACCATTCTATTGGTGAACTGACAAAAACCATCCAAACAGCTCCCCTCCCATGGCAGGGGGAGGGATGGCCATTGTGGGGACAGAGGCAGGGAAAATGGCTGCCATGTGGGAACAGGAAGACCCAAAGTCCTTAAGAACTATATCCCCCCAAATAATTGAGATACCTCCCCTTTGGGTAACACATCAGAGTACAACGCCACAGAGTCCAAAGTGGCCATTTTCTCCTCACACCTGGAGGCTGGCATCCCTAGTCACAACCTTGGGCTTCCTTGGTGGTCTCCCCTCAAAATACTAACCAGGGCTGTCCCTGCTCAGCTTCCAAAATCTGATGATATCAGGCTATCCAGGGCTATCTAGGTCAGAGTTAGTCCGAGAGATCTTGTTATTTTCCCCGCTGTCCAGTTGGTAACTCTACTCAGTCAACAAGTTCCCCTCAGCCAAAGTACTCTCTCCTATCCCTGCCTCATCTCTGAGGACGATGGGACGCAGAGAAGGCCCTCAGACTGGCGGCTGTCCATGGGTGAGGAAATTTGCATATGCTAAATTACATTCATAGATGCAAATGTACACATAATGACTATAATTTGAACAGAAATGCTCACCATAGTGCCAGCAGGAAGAAAACAAACACTTCAGCCAATTTTACCAGATAGAAATAGAAGGCAGACGCTTCAGAGGACCTGCCTCAAAAACAAGGACACCTCAGCACTCTGCCCTCAGGTGATAATATTTACCGAGAGGTCACCTCCACTGAAAGAAAGTGGTACTTTAGATAACTGAGGGGAGGGGTAACAAATTTGATTCTTTTTTTAAAAAAAAACCCACAGGTGCTCAGACATTTCAGCCATCCCTGCTGAGGGATATCAATGCCAACCACAATCAATTAAAAAAAACCCCACTATTTATTTCACATATTTTTGACTATAACTTATATTTACAACTCAGAAGCAGCAACACAACATATGGTCGGGCATGAAGATCCTTCATCCATGCCCTACAAGGGCATCCAAACACAATAAGAATACAGTAAATGGATTACCAAACAACAGTCTAGCAAAATATAAGGTAAAGCTAAAGGTTTCCCTTTCTCAAAAGCCAGCCGAATCTGACTCTAGGGGGCGGTGCTCATCTCCGTTTCCAAGCCAAAGAGCCAGCACTGTCCGAAGATGTTTCCATGGTCAGGTGGCTGGCATGACTAAACGCCGAGGTGCACAGAAGCTGTTACCGTCCCACCGAAGTGGTACCTATTTATCGACTTGCAATTTCTTGCTTTCAAACTGCGAGTTTGGCAGGAGCTGGGGCCAGAGACGGGAGCTCACTCCGTCATGCAGCACTAGGGTCTCGAACTGCCAAGCTACTGACTTTCCAGTCTGCAATTCAGCATCTTAACCTCTGAGCCACTGCGGCCCCCCTAGCTAAATATAACCCAATGGGGGGGAAAAATCATTGCATATTAGTTTGGGACAGCAAAGGAATCTTAGGTGACTCAGTAAAATTAACTGGGGGGGGGGTGTCACAAAAATGCGCTTGTCAGACTTAGTTTCCTGCTCATCCTCAGAAGATGTGCTGCTTTCTCCTTAATGAAAATATAACTGCACTTATCTAGGCACATTGGGTTTTATTTTTCCCAGTTATGGGTCGTGACAAGTTTGGCCACCTGCAAGAGAGAATAAAAGCTCCTTATGTGAGCGCTGTTACCCGTCAGTCTCCATTACATCAAAAAATCATAGAAGAGGTTCAGTGAAGGCCAGCTGATGCCCTAAGCCCAGCCTGACACTGGTGCCCCTTGGCACTAAAACTTACCTTGTTTGTGTGACAAATCGGTAAAATAAATAATCAGATAAAGCATTTAAGGGTCCATTACACATATCAGCTGATTTGTTCACTGCTCACCAGACCCAACCATGCATATTTATACTCACTGAAAGCGAAACTCTCACACCACGAGACGGAAACAAATGGGATATCTGACGACACCCTCAAACCAAACTTTTAAACTTCCGTCACTCACCATGCCAAAGAAAATGTGTTTTTTTTAAACAATGCAGATTAAAGTTGAACATGGCAGATAAGGACAATTAGAAGAAATCTGACTAAAGCTGAGTGTGGCAGTAAAAGAGTTAAGGGCAGGATAGCTATTGGGGGGGGGGGAAGATCCGTGGCGCTCCCCTTTCCTTGGTGCTGTAAGCATGCACTTATTTTGCTTAATGGTTAATCCAGGCCTGGGGCATCCTATAATTTTTCCTATGTCCTCAAGGATTCTTTTCCCAAAACTGAAGTGGTATGCATTTTTTTAAAAAAAGAAGTTTGTTTCATTTCTTATTGAATTAATTTGTTTTTATGTAGTATTTGTTATTCAGTGGGAAACAGATTTCAAGGGGGGAAATCATTGAGGCTGTAGCTTCTTGTTGTTGTTCTCCCACACATTTGGATGAAGTGTTCAGAGGCTGTACTCCTCACAGATGTGATCCTGCCTGACACAAAGAGTTCCAGTTTTACGAGGCATTTAAAACATACCAGAAATTTATATTGCTTTAACGACCACTTGAATCTTTCCTCCTTTGATGTCTGATCCATTGCTCTGAGTTTACTCTTATGACTGATTGGTTGCTTCCTGTTTACTTTGATGATTGGCTGCTTTCTATTTACCATGATAACATTGCTTCCTGTTTACTGGAAGTATGATTGATTGCTTCCAATTTACTTTTGTAATTGATCAGTCGCTGTTTACTGCAATTGCTTCCTGTTTACTTTGATTAATTGCTTCTTGTTTATGAAATAATCCACATGGGATGCAAATATCTTCCCACAATTCATGGTAATTGGATTAATGGCTTTCTACGTGACACTTTCTAGAAAGCCAGTGTGATATAGCAACATAAGTAGATCAGGACCTGAGAGCCCAGAAATCAAATCCCTACTGTCAAGTTCATCAGAGATGCATCCAGACATCATTGGTTATTGGACTATTCTTGTGCTCTAGTAATCATTCAAGATGAGGTTTCCTTTGTGGATTACTTGCAAATGATTGCTGATCTACCTGGTGGAATGAGCTCCCATACAAGATCAGGGCCCTGCGGAACCTCCAGGGCCTGCAAGACGGAGCTCTTCTGCCAGGCTTTTAACTAGGGTGACTGTTGTGTTTGTGTTTAGAATATGAAGCAGCAACCCCCCAGATTCTGTCCCCCCGGATGATGCGCTAGGCTGTTCTTCTATCCGCCTCCTCCTTCCGCCTCCTCCAGAGGCCCGGCAAGACCAGAGGGCATGCTGACGCCCTTAGCCGTCTGCCACTTCCATCTTTAGGACCGCCCAAGGCCCCACTCCAGGAAGTTTTGCTGATTGAGGAGCTGCCGCAGCCTCCACTCTCCGTTGCCGACGTAGCGTTCCACACCGGCCGGGATCGAACTCTCAGCCGAGTCTACAACCATGTGTGGAGGGGATGGCCATCGGGGACACTCGATGCCGAATTCCAGCCATTCCTGTCAAGATCGTCTGAGCTGTCGGTAAACAAGGGATGCCTGTTGTGAGGAAACAGAGTCGTCGTCCCTCCCCCACTTCACCAATGGATGCTGGACGCCTTGCATGAAGGGCACCCAGGCATCATTAAGATGAAGGCCATCGCTAGGAACTATGTTTGGTGGCCCAGCATGGATCAGCAGATTGAGCGGTGGGTCCGGACGTGTCAGCTGTGCCAGGAGTCTAGGCCAGCAGCTCCAGAGGTTCCTGTTCATCCATGGGAGAAGCTGAGGGGCCCGTGATCCCGCATTCACATGGACTTTGCTGAGCCCTTCCAGGGCTGGACACTCTTGATTATCGTGGATGCATATTCCAAGTGGTTGGAGGTCATCCCTGTCACCTCTATGACATTGGTCGTTGTTGCCTGCTGCCTAGACCGTCTCTTCACCACCTTTGGCCTGCCGGACCTCCTCGTGTCCGACAATGGAACTCAATTCACCTCTGCAGAGTTCCAGACCTTCCTGGATGAGCGGGGTATCCGGCACATCACCTCAGCTCCTTTCCACCCCAAGATGAACGGTCAGGCCGAGCAAAAGGTGCGAACAGTCAAGGACTCGCTCCGCAGGATGGGTGAGGGGAATTTCCCAGCCAAGCTCGCCGGGTTCTTGTTGCAGCAGCACTCCTCGCTGCACATCACCACCGGGAAGTCGCCAGCAGAGCTGCTTATGGGCCGCCAGCTGTCCACCCGCCTGAGCCGCCTTCACCCCAACCTGGCACCAGACGTCCACTGCGACCCTATCACCACAGGGTTCACTTGGTCCTTTGCGCCAGGAGATGTGGTGTACGCCCAGAACTATGGGGCAGGTCTACACTGGGTTCCAGCAGTCGTTGTGCCCTCAACAGGCCCTATATCGTATGAAATGAGGGACAATACGGGGCAGGTCCATTGCAGACATCTGGCCCAGCTGAGATGCCGGTGGCCAGCGCTGGAGGATCGGTTGCAACACTCTCCAGTTCCTGAGCCAGACCAATGCTTGCAACGCTCCCCAGTTCCTGAGCCGGAGCAACGCTTGCCACGCTCCCCAGTTCCTGCGTCGGGACAACATTTGCAGCACACCCTGGTTCCTGAGGCCAGCCTGGGAGATCTCCCGGTACAGCAAGATGCCGGTGCCCAGGAGAGTCGCCTGACAGAGGGCAGCCCTCCACCAACTCCAGCCTGGGACATCCCAAGGGAACAGTCTGCCGAGCCACTGCCAGCTCGGAATGAGGTAGGTCCCCTGCCGGAGCTGGGTCGTGCCCCGGAACTTTCGGAGCTCTCGGACTTTATGGACTGCTCCCCCTTGAGTCCGCCGCCACAGCTCATGCCAGCCCGTATGGAGTCCCCAGATTTAAGAGGACGTTCTCCATTCGGGTCCACCCTTGCCGCGCCAGTCCCAACGGACCAGGTGACCGCCCCCACACCTAAGGGACTTTGTTGTTTGAACTTAGGGGGGAGGAGTGTTGTGTTTGTGTTTAGAATATGAAGCAGTAATAGCTTGGAAAGGGCTCTGGTATCCTAAAGCTCCAATTCCTATTGGCTGATTAATAAAGACTCCCATTGGTCCTGAAGCCAATCTAGATACCCAATCGCTGAGCCCTGCTTGGGTCCAATAGTATTGCTTGTATATCATTACATTGTTGAAAGTTATGTGTTGGAACAGTATAAATGAAAGTGCTGCTCTCATAGAGCTGTCTTTTGAGCAGAACAATGTCACTGAATAAAAGCCTGTTTGTTTGGATTCATCGCCTCCTGCTCAATACTTAAAAGTGACAGACATCCCTCGTTCTTTACTGGGCCTCCCCTCGTGGGTCAGAACTGCATACCAGAGATGGCATCTGTAAGACCTTAATTTTAACACTTGCATCGGATGAAGGATATTGTATTTCATTTGGGTTTTAACTATGTTAATTTTTGTACATTGTATTTTTACCAAATTTGATGTAACCCGCCCTGAACCTGCTATCTGGGGAGGGTGGGATACAAGTCAAATAAAATGAATAAATAAATCTAACTATGCATAGATGCAGACCAGCTGGTGATCTCACACCTCTCGGTCTTTCTCATCTAGCCAACCTGACAGGGGTGTTGTAAGTATAAAAAGGGAGGAGAAGTATGTATGTCACTCTGAGCTCCTTATGGACAGGGCAGGATAAAAATGTATAGGCACATTGTCTTAAATTCTGAGCTTTTATCTAAATTGCCTAGAAAATGTGGACACACTTTTGTAATCCCCTGAAATTTGGTTGGGATGATGCAGTGGACGAGGGTACAGGCACTAAGAATTGCATTCAGTAGGGATGATCCAGTGGGCAAGTATATAGTCCCTGAGAATTACATCTCAGTTACATGGAAATCAAAGATATTAAAGCTGGAAACGTGTTTTGCATTTAATTGCGTATAAAGGTAGGATCCATCACTTCATCTGTCTGAAATTTTGTAGGATAGTAGCTTGGGTATGAGCTACAATCCTCAAAGATTTTATCCAGATTAGATGAGCACTAAAAAGTACTTTCCATTTAAATCAATGGTAGTCCTCTCTCCCATCTATTTTGAAACAAATGCTAATCTACTCTAATTGGTATTTTTTGCATGCTCATACACAATTCAAACATCCCCAAAGTTTCACACAATAAAAAGTCAATACAATATAATAAAAGTCACAATTAATACTATATAAAAGTTTTTGCTGATGTTATATGTGTGTATTTGTTTTATTGAATTATTTTATATATTATTTTAAATGCTGTTTTAATGTTCCTGTTTCTGTACCCAAATTAGAGTGCCTGCGTGCCCCAAGGCACCTTGGCGAAACAAATAGAGTCTATGGTTCCATAACTTAAGCCCACAGTTATTATTTTTAACATATGCCTGCCTGATTCTAAGGGCATGGAATATAAACTTTGCCATGGCTGGAGTTACACTTCTATCAATGCCAGCCAAAAGATATGGCAGATAGGAAATCAGGCGAGTGGCAGGGAAACCTGAGAGCCAGTTTGGTGTAGTGGTTAAGAGCGTGGACTCTAATCTGGGAGAACTGGGTTTGATTCCCCACTCTTCCACATGCAGCTGCTGGTGTGACCTTGGGACAGTCACAACTTCTCTCAGAGCTTTCCGCTCATGAGCAGTTTTCTCAGAGCTCTCTCAGCCCCACTTACCTCACAGGGTGTCTGTTGTGGGGAGGGGAAGGGAAAGGAGTCTGTTAGCCACTCTGAGACTCCAAGTGAAGGGCAGGGTATAAATCTAATCTCACTCTCCTTCTCCTCCTCCTCAATAAAGACAATATGAAACTGGCTCTTATAGAAGAGTAGTATAGAAGAGCAGTAGAGCTGGTTCTTATGGAAAATGTTTTAATGTTCACCACCTTGGGGGCCCTATTTGGGTAGAAAGGCAGCATAAAAATATTTTAAATTAAATAAATAATACTGGAGTGTTAAAGGTGTTGTATACCGATGCTGCAACAACTTAAATATGGCATTTTGTACTAGAATTGCCAGATTCTGCTAGACAGACTAGTTTTCCAGCCTTTGTCCCCACACATTTGGTTTTTCTTGCATCCCTAAATCACCATCCTTGTCTTGCGCATATCCTTAACGTCTGTCAACTATTAGCTATTAAAATTCTATAAATCTGCAAGACCAAGCCTAGGTAGCTAGAGCGGATTATTTGTTCAAAAACCCATGAGCTCTTTAATCACTTCACTGGACAGAAATGGTGGAGGTGGAAGATGTTGGCACTGGAGGAGCTTAACTTCCTCTAATGTCTCTTGTCAATTAATAAACAAGAGCAAGTGGCCTTCCTCTAATACATATAAAAATCTGAATACCTTCTGTGGGATCCAAAGAAGAGGCAAGACGGGAAAGCTTCACCTTGGGTGCACGGATTACAAACCAGAAGTTTCCAACAATACTCTTTCCTCCCTCAACATTCACCCCCAGTTTTTAAAGAAAGCAGTAGTCAATACTTAATACTTAAAAGGGACTAAAGTGCCTTATGACAGCAATCTTTCTTCCTCCAGTATGTCCTCAGAACAAACCTGTGTTGGCTAGACTGGCAGAGTGGCTCAAAGTCACTCAGTGAGTATCCAGGGCAGCTAGGAGGGGATTCAAACTTGAGTCTCTCAGACCCTAGTTGAGCACTAACCACTATATTATGCTGTCTTCCATGTCAGCTACAGACCTTGAACCATGCTATTAGAGCTCAACACTTTGTCGATTGAGAAGCCAATGAAATAAATAAAGCTAACAGACAGACGTATACTAGCTCGCTTCTTCCATCCAGGAAGCTGGTCAGATTTTCTCAATATGTGCCTGTATCTTTCCTACCATATCTATATTTGCAAGTCACAGGAGATTTGTCTTACCCTGCCTGTCTCAGTTTGAGGCGGGATATTATTCCCGGTCATCTTTTTTTTTTTGGATGCACAGTTTGTTTGATTTATCCCCCCTGTGGTATTTATCATTTCTTCCAATTTTCCCTTTTTCTTCAAGAGATATGCTATATATTTTTTTACTGTTTCTCTCTCACACTCACCCAAATTCATCTTTCTTTCTCCCATATTTATTTTACTGTTTATCTTCTCCCCATGTAGCTTTTATTCTCTGGATTTATCTTCCTTATTCCTCTGATCCACTTCAGAATTCAGCACCTTCGGGTTTTCTCTTGTGTTGATTTATTATTCAGTCATGCCTCTGGGTTTGTTTGTTTTTTTGAGGAGGCCTGTGGCTGTACAGCCTAGTGGATAGATTACTGAGCATAATCTGCAAAGCACCAAGAGATGTGGCACTTTGTATCTTAAGCATTAACGAGTGGCCCTTGCCCTGGGCAGTTGACAATGTACGTGGTATAACATGAAGGGGGTAGAGAAGGGTAGGCTGGGCAATCCAGGCTCTGGAAGTTCCTGGAGATTTGGGGGTGGCATGTAGGGAGGGGAGAGTTTTGGAAGGGAGCTCAGTGGGGATGTGATACCATAGAGTCTGCTCTCTAAAGTGGCTATTTCCTCCAAGGGAACCGATCTCTAGAGTCAAGAATCTTTCCTATTATATAAAGCTGTTTTTAAGATTCCAAGGGGCAAGATTCCATGGGGCGCCAAAATCAGTTTGCTGGACGGACTGCCACTCAAAAGGGGGTCCCTGGCCACTGGCTGCATTCCCTCCCTGCTTTGCCTCAGACCCACCCACAGAGCCACCAGCCAGCATCCCGGCCTCAGTCTGGAGGGAGCCAGTGAAGGGGAAGGATCCACTCTTCTCCTCCTCCCACTGCCAGGTGGGTCTAACTGTCCCCTCAGTGGCCTGCTTCTGTCAGTGAAAAGACAATGGACTTTCACCATAACCCCCCTCCCCCACACACTGCCAGCGTGCCCAGAATAAACTGTTAGAATAAACGGTCAGAAATGGGGGACATTTCACACAGCACCCCGTAGCACTTTAGGACTGGTACAAGAATCGAAGAACGCTTGGGAGGAAGTTTCAAGGTAAACCGGCTCAGGAACGCTTCCCCAATGGGAGAGGCACGTCTCTGTGTGAAAGGGCTAATACGTTCCGTTAGGGAACTGGTACTAATACGGTTCTGTGTAAAATGCCTGACAGAAACCGTTACTAAAGAGTTCCTGAAACGGAACATATTGGCTGTGTGAAATTCCTCAGGCTCTTTCTCCTGCTTAGCTCCACCATGGCTGGCTGGCTAATGAGGTGGGCCAGCAACCATCAAACCGTTCCCTTCAACCCCCTGCTGTGTGGCTGACTTTCCCCCTATGGGGCTGACTTTTCCCCTACGGTGGGACCTGGAGATCTCTCGCTGTTACAATCGATCTCCAGATGACAGAGATCAGTTCCCCTAGAGAAAATGGATGCTTTGGAGGGTAGACACTATGGCATTATAGCTTGCTGAGTCCTTCCACCCCCCCCCCAAAAATGCTGCTCTTCACAGGACCCCCCCCCCCCCAAATCTTCAGGTATTTCCATCATACGGTTGCCAGGTCTGGGTTGGAAAATCCCTGGAGACTTTGGGGGTGGATCCAGGAGAGGGTTGGGTTTGGGGAGGGGAGGGGCCTCAGCATGGTACAATGCCATAGAGTCCACCCTCCAAAGCAGCCATTTTCTCCGGGGGAGCTTATCTCTGTCAGCTGGAAATTCATTGTAAAAGTGGGAGATCCCCAGGCCCCACCTGGAGGTTAGGAACCCTATTCCATCATCAGAGCCGGCAACTTCCCCCTCAGCGCCCATTGCTAGGCAACCAAGCTTGCTTCTCTGAAAGCCCTTTTCCACACCTAGGTTGGGCTCTGGAAGAAAACTCATTGGGGCCAGCTGAACAGAATGCCATAGAGGCCACCCTCCAAAGCAGTCATTTTCTCCAAGGGAGGGGTGAAGATCTGTTGTCTGGAGTTCAATTTTAATACCTGCTGATCTTCAGGCTCCACCTGGAGGTTGGCTACCCTAGGCGTAGCAGTCAATGCTTCAGAGCAGGATCTGCTAAACCCAGGTTCTTGCTGAGTGGGTGATTTCGGGCCAGTCACAGACTTTAAGCCTAACCTACCTCACAGGGTTGTTGTGTAAGTCAAAAAGTGGGAGAGTAGAATGATGCCCACAGCTTCGGTCCCATTGCAGAGAAAGACTACTTTTCCTCCAGGGGAAGTATGGTTGCCAATCTTCAGGCGAGGGCTGGAAATCACTCAGAATTACAAGTGCTTTCCAGATGGCAGAGATCAGTTCCCCTGGAGAAAATGGTGGACTCTACTTCCTTATACCCTGCTGAGATGGACCCTTTATGACATAGCAGTCAGGGCTTCAGAGCACAGTGGAGGCTGTGGGGGGGGGGGAGGGAATGGAAACTTGAAGAGTGAGGTTGATGATTGGCTGGGAAGGAGATAGGGTTTCCAACTCCAGGTGGAAAATTCCTGGAGACTTGAGGGATGGAGCCTGGAGACAGTGAGGTTTGAGGAGGAGTGGGACCTCAGACAGGTACAATGCCATAGACTCCACCCTCCAAGCCAGCGAGTCCCTCATGGGGAACCATTGTTGCCTATATCCAGGTGGGGGCTGGAGATCACTCAGAATTACAATTGCTCTCTAGGGGGAGGGGGAGGAGATGGAAAGCTGAAGCCAGGGGGCAGATAATGATACATTGACGGTTGGCTGGGAGGTAGGGTTGCCAACTCCAGGTGGTGAAATTCCTGGAGATTTGAAGGGTTGGACCCTGGAGAGGGTGAGGTATCAGCAGGGGTGGGACCTCAGACAGGTTCAGTGCCATCGACTCCACCCTTCAAACCACCCGTTCCCTCATGGGGAACCATTGTTGCCAAACTCCAGGGGAGAAATGGAGATCACGCTGAATTACAACTGCTCTTCAGATGGCAGAGATCTTCCCCTGGAGAAAATGGTGGACTCTGTGTCATTATACCTTGCTGAGGTTGCCACAGCAAATTGGCACTGAGTGACCAAGGCCGGGGCACTCTCCCAGAGCCTCTTTCTAGAGCCTGTTGTATTTATTTCCACAACGGGCCTTATTCCTAGTTCAGTTGTAATTCTGGGAGAACTCCTGGCCCCACCTTGGGGTTGGTAACTCTAGAGGGGGGGGGGGGATATGCATGAATGAACATGATCGAAGATTAGGGCTGCATTCAGAAAACTGTTTCATAGTCTTCTACAGCCAGTTTGGTGTAGTGGTTAAGTGCACGGACTCTAATCTGGGAGAACCAGGTGTGATTCCCCACTCCACCACTTGCACCTGCTGGATGACCTTGGGCAAACCATAGTTCTGATAAGAGCTGTCCTTGAAAAAGAGCAATTTCTGTCAGAGCTCTTTCAGCCCCACCTACCCTACAGAGTGTCTGTTGTGGGGAGGGGAAGGGAAAAAAAGATTGTAAGCCACTCTGAGACTCCAAGTGAAGGGTGGGGTATGAATCCAATCTCTTCTTTTCATCTAGAGATTGCTCGGGGTTTCATTGGTCTTACTTATTAGCTTTCCAGCCTCCAGGTGGCACCTGAAGCTCTCCCACTATTACAATTGATCTCCAGATGACCAAGACCAGTTCTCCTAGAGAAATGGTGGCTTTGGGACATAGACTCTGTGGCATTATGCCCTGCTGAGGTCCCTCTCCTGCACAAACCCCACTTTCCCCAGACTCCACCCCCCCCCCCCCCCCCCGCAAATCTCCAGATATTTCCCAAGCCAGAGCTGGTGATCGTATCTGTTAGTCACCCATGGTTTAAGCACAGGAGTCCAAAATATTGTGTGCCCCCCCCCCATCTCCCCAGTGGAAACATACAAGGATACCCTTCTCTCGGAAAACATTATCCCTGAATTTTGCCTGCAGTTTTTCTGTACTGTTCTGCTTCAACTGATGATGCTCCCATTCTACAACCTCGGGACAGTTGCTTTGAAACGGAGATCTCCAAAAAACAACTCTGTTCAACTAAAAGCCGTAAACAGCTCCCAGAATTGGGATGAAGGTAAAATGCATTTCCCTGTGATTTAAAATTCTCATTGTTCTGAGCAAAGGCGGGCTCCCGACCCTCTCGCTGAATGAAAATCCTGTCTGTGTTCATTTTTTAAAATTTCTTTAAACACAAAAAACACATGCACACCAGCTGAATGCTAACTAGGTTGGCAGGCATGGGGTGCAAAGTCATTCCACAAAACAAGAAGAGTTGTCATGACAGCATCACAAACACCTTCTGATTGTATTCTCTGTCTTGGGTCACTCACCTGTTATGACCCTGAATAGCAGCAGACTGGGAACCAGGTGGAGATCCTCCTTATACACAAGGTTGCCAGCTCTCTTCATCTCTTTTCAAGGAGATCAGAGTAGCCTGCCTGGTTCTCTCAACCTCTATTTTCTTCTATTTACACTGTGAGGTAGGTGAGTCAGAGAGATAATGGCCCAATCTGCATCTAACATTTGCTCTGAGCCAGTTTGGTGTAGTGGTTAAGTGCGCGGACTCTAATCTGGGAGAATCGGATTTGATTCCCCACTCGTCCACTTGCACGTGGCTGGATGACCTTGGGCAAGCCATAGCTCTGTACCAGCTGTTCCCTCAAGGACAGTTGTCTCAGAGCTCTCTCAGCCCCACCTACCTCCCAGGGTGTCTGTTGTGGGGAGGGGAAGGGAAAAGGAGTTTGTAAGCCGCTCTGAGACTCCCTTGGGGAGTGGAGGGCGGGATATAAATCTAATCTCTTCTTCTTCTTCTTCTCTGCTATTTTACCAAACCCACACTGGAGCAGAAATTTCCCACTGCATTGCATGCCACTTTCACTTTGATTGATGGTTGAATGTTATGGCAGTGTCCAGACTGCATGCTGCTTTCACTTCCTTTGATCTCTCAGTTTTATGGTAGCCGTCTGCATAGATTTATGGCTGTTTTATGGCTGTTCTGGGGTGACTCTGCAGTCAGTATGACATTGGCTCAGGGTATTTGAATGCGGTTTTGAGCCGCATCTTTTTTTCTGTTCCAGTGTGGGTTTGGTAAAACAACGGAGCAAATGCTAGATGCAGATTAACAGAGCAAATGCTAGATGCAGATAGGGCTGGTGACAGATCCAGAGTCATTGGGTGCGTTGCATGACTGAGAATGAGTGGGAATGTGTCCTCTGCAATCTACTTAGGCCATGTCTGGCACATTTCCTTTTGTGAACTGGCCCTGATTCTGGAAAATCAAGCATACTCATAGAAGTTCTTATGCTTTTTAAAAAAGAAATCTTCATTATTTTTCTTGTTAGTGATTAATAGGTTGAACTGCAGACCGGACGATCGGTAGTTCAGCAGTTCAAGACCCAAGTGCCACACGATGGAGTGAGCTTCCATCTCTGGCCCCAGCTCCTGCCAACCTAGCAGTTCGAAAGCAAGAAATTGCAAATAGATAAATAGGTACCGCTTCAGTGGGAAGGTAACAGCGTTCCGGGCGCCTCGACATCCAGTCATGCCGGCCACATGACCACGGAAATGTCTTTCGACAGCGCCTGCTCTTCAGCTTGGAAATGGAGATGAGTACCGCCCCCTAGAGTTGGATTTGACTGGCTTTCGAGCAAGGGAAACCTTTACCTTTAACGTTAGTCTGCCCCCCTGCCCCCCATTCTCCATTGCCTCTTAATAGGCCCGTGGGGAAAACTAAGGGGGCTTCTCGGATTCATGCCAACATGCAACCACATTTCCATTCAAAAACCATGACTGAGATCACTGCACTGCAGTGGCACTTTAGGATTTACCTGGAATTCTATGGTTAATCATAGAGTTTTGGGTGAATCTTAGAACATCATCCCGGCATGATGATGTCACTTCTGGTGGGGTTTTTTTTGCCATAAGTGACTGATCACAGGTTGGCACAATGTTGAGAAGATTGTCCCTGCTCCTTTTCCAGGAAATATAGCCGCAGGATACCTGATATTATTAATTATTATTAACACAAAATGTGCTGGGATTTCACTTTTCAGGAAACACCAAAGGTGCAGAAAGTGCACCAGAGGTGCCAGGGAAAGTAGTGGGAGGAGAAAAATTATTGGTTTGTACCAACCCCTGGCTTGGCCTGGAGTGGCTAGATCAGCACACATGTGAATGCATGAAGCTGACTTATACTAGCACTGTTCACAAGTTATAATGAACACAAGTATAATCTATGTCCCATGTATACTTTATTTTTCTGTCTATCTGGACTGACTAACTCATTGCATTTAATGTATCGGCAGTTTTACTCCTGCACATTTGTCTGAGTTTTTGGTTCCCGGGATTTATCTGTACTGTGAATGTGTGTTGGCTCTTTCTTACAGATGTAGACGTGCATGTACAGGATATATATGCGTTCACCGTGACATGTGAACAGGGCTACTCAGAACAGTGAGTAGTCCAATTCAATACTTGCTTACTCTGGCTGCGATCATACGCACAATTAGACCCGAAATAGGTGCGAATGCCGGGCGGATTTAAAGGGAGCGATTAGAAAACAACATCTGGGAAGCGCCCCACAGCCGTTGGCAACCCATTTTGCTCTGCTGCAGAAGTGGAGTTAAAAGGAACACCAGGAAAAATCTGGTAGTAAATGGGTTGCGATGGGGCACAGGCGGACTTTCCCCTGTCTGATTGCTTTAGCAGACTCTCACGGCGTCAGGATGGTCTGATCAGGCCATCCTGACTCTGTGCCATTGTTTTCCCCCCTTCACAGTATGCACATCATCACAAACACCATAGGGGGCCCTCAGGGCTGAGGTGCAATTCATCTATCCCTCGTTTAAGCACATGGGGAAAAAAACAGCACAAGAGAAAAACAACTCACCCACAGTCACGTCTGATCACACACTGATGGACTGCACCCACAGCTTCAAAGGGAGGTGTGATTGTGCAACTGTGGGTTAAACTTCTCCAGAGGAAATAGCCTCATTTCCCCCCTGCTTTATCTCACGTGTGTGACCGCAACCTCTGACCGGCAACAGCTCTCCAAGGTCTCACACAGGTCTTTCACATCAGCTGCTACTTGATCCTTTTGCCTGGAAATGCTGGGCATTGAACCGGGGGCCTTCAGCATAGAAAACACATTCTGGACCATTGAGCCATGCCCCCTCCCCAGCCCTGGGGAACAGCAGCCCTGGCACCCGCCTCAGAACACTATGAAAGGAGGACAAAAAGGGGAAGCCTCCTCCACATCAGGTCGATTGTTACCACTATCCTTGCTCCTCCCCTTGACCTCCATGAATTCAAAATCAGGTGACTGACACACAGGGTTGCCAGCACAGCACTGCCTTGGCAAATGGCTGTGAGATTTTGAAGGTGGTGCCTAGGGCGGTGTGAGTTGAGGTGAAGACCACAGAGAAACAGAGGAAATCCCTAGGGGGTCGAGATGGAGACCATTTTCTAGCCATTTTTTTTCCTCCAGTAACTCAGTTTGTTGAGGGTGGGGGTGTGGTGCTGAGGCGAGGGTTTATTCACCACAAGTGGACAAATGGCAAGCCTATTAATTTTTTTTTTTAATTCAGATCCATTATAACAATATTCACACAACGCCTTCTTAAAATTTGATTAGCTAGTATCTGAACACATGTCCGATGATTCCATCACTGTCTGCAGAACTGGCTTTGGAAGAACTGATCTCTCTCCAGATCAAGACCTGTGCTTAATAAAGATGCTAATGAGGTCCTCATCTCATGAGGCCGAAGAGAGTTCATTTCATTAAGCTGGAGGTGGCAGCGTGTTGGACATACCTGAGCTCAGGGAGTCCCTGTGGTTGTATCAGGTACATCACATGGTCTAAGGGAGGTTGGCGGCAACAACGACACACATTTTGGAGTGATTTTGAGAAGAAGGTGTTGCTTTTATTTGTTTCTAGAAAGCAATAAGAAGTGGAGAGGGTGAGAGAAATGTGCTGAAGGAAAAGAGCCAAAGAAAATGATAACCACTTTTTAATAAACATCAACCGGAGCCTGACAAGACCCTGTAGCTCCTGTTAAAAGTTCTTGCTGGGCTCAGTTGCCCCAAGACATGGTACCACCGCATTCCCCCTCATTCTCTATCACCTCCATTCACGTCTCAAATATCTCATAATGCAATTCTGACTTGCCTTGTGGGTCCACACACTCATCCAGACGCTCATGCGGCTTTATTTCTTGGATTCATCATCTCTTCTTTCATATCCCACCTATTATAACCCCAGTTGTCTGCCCGAAGTGTAACCAGAAAGTTTGAGAAACTCTCAAGTAAGACACTTCTGATCTGCCAATCTAGATTTCTGTAACTACGAGAACATTTCCAAATGCTCAATTTGGGTAGGATCTCTATGAGGTCTGTAACCAGGACGCCACTTCAGAACATATCAAATCAGACACTAACTTGATTACATTGGCATCTCCCACTCAAAGCCACTCCCCTAATCTATGGGTCTGCATTGTGATGCCCGCTGACACCTTTCCTGGTGCCTGCCAAATGTTTTTAGAAAGTGGGTGAGGCCAGGTGGGGCTTTTGCCCTGCCAGGCTTCTGATTGTCTATTAGAGATATACTGTCCTGTCCATGGTGCTGTTTATGACCCTTTTCCAGTGCCCTACTGTCCTGGATACTACCGGGCACTGGAATTTCTTAGGGTAATTATTTTATAAGGCATGGGTTTTGGTTTTATCTGCTATTGCTATTTATTGTTTTACTGTTTTTATTGTTTTTGATTTTATGTTGTGAGCCACCCTGAGCCCATTTTTGGGAGGGTAGGGCGGGCTATAAATTTTTGGGAGGGTAGGGCGGGCTATAAATTTAATAGATAGATAGATAGATAGATAGATAGATAGATAGATAGATAGATAGATAGATAGATAGATATGCAAAGTTCTATAAATGCTGCTTAGGAAGCAGCTGCCATCACCCCACAAGGGTCTTCTCTGTGTGACTGAAGGTAAGCTGCAGCAACCATTTTGTGGCTGCCTCCACTTCTGGGGGCAGCCATTTTGTGACAGCCTTTTGTGGCTGTGCCCACCATGCTGTGTCAGAATTCCAAAGGTGCCCATCAGCTCAAAAAGGTCAGGGAATCCCTGCCCCTAGTCCCTTCAATACATGTCATTTGCATTCTGAACAGCATGGCGAATGCATTGAACATTACATCATGATGCTATAAGCCAAACTGAATGTTACAGCGGCCACATGTCCAACATATGGCCACTGACACCATCTTAGGTCAAATCTACATCTGACTTTCCCACTGGAATCATTCTAGTTTCAAAAAAACCCGTCTATACCTATTTCTAGTTTCAAACCATACTTGTTCTAGTTTAAAAAAATACTGTTTACATTCGTTAATTGCCCTCCTGTGGCCTGGGGTATTTGAATGTGGTTTTGAGCCGCATCTTTTTCTGTTCCAGTGTGTGTTTGGTAAAACAACGGAGCAAGTGCTAAATGCAGATTGGGGCAGGGTTACTCCAGTCTAAGCCAGGGCTGCTAAGCCTCTAGGAGGGGAAGGGAGTCGCCACCCCTGATCCTGTTGCTCACCACAACTCAGGGGTCAGGAAGCTGTCCATGCAGACAGCTACCATAAAACCGAGAGATCAAACAAAGTGAAAGCAACATGCAGTCTGGACACTGCCATAAAATCCCACAATCAATCAAAGTGAAAGTGGCATGCAATGCAGAGGGGAATTTCTGTTCCAGTGTGGGTTTGGTAAGACAGCGGAGCAAATTCTGTTTAGGCTTGCCCTGGAACAACTCTTTAATAAATAAAGCAGTGAACTGCAACGTAATGGTGAAAAGGAATCCAGCATGCTTCTCCCGGGGATACCAGCAGACTCCAAATCAAAACAAATTAAGTTTTATTTTTGCTGCTTTCTTTTCTCTTTTCCTCTTTGTAGATATATACCCAAGCTTTGAAGCGCAGTGTGTAATTAAGAATCCCTAAGGGGGATTAACTGGTCCTAATAAGGCATCTGTTTTGCTAACCGCCATCTCGATGCATTTCCCATGGATTCGGTATGAATTCTCACTCTTTCGCAGAGGTGCTCTCATGCAACAAGGGATCCTTCCAAAAGCCTGGCCATTTTGTAAACTTTTAGCCTTCATTACATTGGCTTGTCCCCCTCCCCCACACTTTTGAAGGTTTTCTTTAAAATCACAGCTCCCCCCCACCCTTCTTTCAGGAGATAGAACCATCCTCTGTATTTTTTTTTATGGCGAGATCTTTCTGAACTATCCATTAATAAATGCATTTCTTCTCAAATATTATATATATATAAAAGCGGCAAATTCTTCAGATATGTTAAACAGTCTTTTCACTCTCATCTTCTAAAGCCCATCTCTCTATTAATTGCACGTAGCTACAGCCTCCAAGAGGGGCTGTGATGGCTCAGTGGTTAAGACACTGAACTGCAGACCGGAAGGTCAGTATTTTGGCAGTTTTAGACCCGAGTGCCACGTGACGGAGTGAGCTCCCATCTCTGGCCCCAGCTCCTGCCAGCCTAGCAGTTCGAAAGCACGAAATTGCAAGTAGATAAAGAGGTACCGCTTCAGTGGGAAGGTAACAGCATTCCGTGCACTTCGCCATTTAGTCATGCTGGCCACATGACCGTGGAAACGTCTTTGGACAGCGCTGGCTGTTCAGCTTGGAAACGGAGATGAGTACTGCTCCTTAGAGTTGGATTCAACTGGCTTTCGAGCAAGGGAAACCTTTACCTTTACCTTTACAGCCTCCAAGAAACTGCTGTTTAGGAAAATATAAGATTTCTCAGGAGCAACACTTGCCTACACACCTCAGAGCTCTTCCAACATTCCATTGCACCTTCAGCGAGCGTGCGCAGAGGCAAGCTGGATCACACCTGCTCATTCTTGTCATGGAATTAGGGCCTGGATTGAGCCTCAGTCCCCTGCTAAACCTGTTACTTTAATTTCGACAGTAAATTAGCCTCAATAGTTGAATCTTCGGTTCTGTTCCCCAGGAGGCTACAGGACTCCACTGGTGCTCTGGTCTTTGGTACCGATAACCCTGTACACAATATTTGCCTTAGACGATGCTTATACACTCCAGTAGTTAGTGGTGCCACTGTTGAAGTTTAATTATATAGGGTATCAGAACCTAGCTTCCTTGGCCTTCTGAGAGCTTCCTGAACCCAGAGACAGAAAAAAGGGGAAGAATTTGGATCGGTTCATCAGGTCAGTTCTAGTCAGTTCCTGTTTGTCCTGTGTCACATTTACCACAGCTATACGTCAGTAGGGGCGTTAGCAACTATAGGTCCAAGAAAGATATATACCTCTGGTTTACTAATGTTTGGGGGACAATGCTCCCTTTGACCTGTGAAGTCTTGTGAGCAAAAATTCTACTTTGCGAGCTACTGGCATTAAAGTTGTGAGTAAGCAATTTGCCATAAATTAGTTTGCTCTGGAGCCACCCTTCCAGAGCTAGGACAAAAATGTGTGAGCCGGAGGCTAAAAAAACTGTGAGCTAGCTCACACTAACTCAGCTTAGAGGGAACACTGGTTGGTGCTGCTCATCAACACCATGTGTTGCCACTGGGCCTTGGTGTGTACCCGGATATATCCCTTAATCTTAATTTTATACATCTGAGTGCACACTGTTTATTTCTTTATATGTTCTGAGTGTGTCTTTACAACGTTCTACTTGGAATCTAATAAACTGAATCCAGAAAGAAGCATTGGTTTGTGGGTCTCTCTCTCTTCCTGACATATTTTCCCTAACAATTTTCTTCCTGGCTTCCAAGCATTCAGCTAAAGGGCTGTCCAGAAGCATGGGGGTGGGATCTGCATACATACAACTCTGGTTTCTTAAATTGCTTGGGTTTGCTCATCCCCCAACCCAGAGCTTCTGTGCTGTTCCCCTTGATGAACTGCATTTCTGTTTCCGCTCTACCCGGATACGAAACATTCCTTCTGAGCTTGTAGAGGCATCTCATCATGTTCTCAAAGAGTTTCCAACTGCCAGGTGCGGCCCAGAGCGCTGCTGGCATTACCACTGATCTCCAGCTGACAGAGATCAGTTCCCCTGGAGAAAATGGCTGCCTTGGAGGGTGGACTTCATGGCATCATATCACACTGGCATCATATGCCATATCACATGGCATCATAGCACCCTTCTCAAACACCACCCTCCCTGGGTTCTTTGAGAACATCTATACTTTATAGACATCCCCACGACAAAGTTTCTCAACAGCTGATTGACAGATATCTTACTGTCAAAGGGCCAGTTATCAGTGGCTATCCAACTTGTATAGGCCTAGCTGTCTTTGATCAACTGGCTTGGTTTACAAAGTGGGGGGCTGAGAAGATGGGGGCTATCCCTGTCCAACCCAATAAAGACCACCAGAAGCATCCCTGAGCCACGTACCATCTCTCTGTCCCCCTGTTCTCTCCTTCACCCACCTGCCAATTCCAATAAATCTTTGCTAATGTATGATAATCAAGACTATTTTATTTTTCTCTTACCCTATCGAAGTATCCTAAAAAGCTAGGGAGGCAGCCACTGATGTGGGCCTTCACTTCACTGCAGCCTAAGCGCCAAATCGATCCTGCAAAAATAATTAATGTTGAAATAACAATTTTACAAAACGGAATTAAAACTATCTGAGAAGAGAGGGGGACCTGTCCCTTGATTAAAGCATCCCAGACTTGTGAGGAGTAAATGGAAATTCTAACCCCCCCCCCTTTAGGGGATTAGCAGAAAAGGAAATTAATCAAAAAGAAGGGAAATGATATTCGATATTTTCGTAATCAAGGCACTTGAAAGAACCTGGCATGCGGACATTGCACTCCCAATTTATTATGATAACCAAAGCCCAGCGATACTAATGAAATGGCAATCTGATCAAACACAATAGGCTGTTTCTGGGAGGACTGCTGTCTCTGGCTGTGGGCAGCACAATGGAAATAGAAATGTAAGGGAAGGGCCATTGTGTTGCTAATCTGGCTATTGTCCGTACCTAATTATTAGATCTGATGAGGACAGCAAAGTGGGCGGAGGGACACTCTGCTCCACAGGTCTCAGAAATACAGAAGCGGAGAAGACTTTTCAGGACCCCCTAAGTGAAGACTCAGAAATAGTTAGGGCATCCTAAAGGGATATGAAATAACCCACTGAGTTTTAGAGAACATCTCCCATCACTTCGTTTTAAGTTCTATATTTAAAAACAGAACCCTTTCTTATAACGCTCCATCGTTTCTACTATTTTCATGACAGTTTTCTTTATTACATTGAGCCAAGGTGTTTCCCAGAATTACACTTTGTTGGTCCTAAAGGTGCCACTGGACACAAACTTCGGACAGAATGAAGCGGGTGAAGAGGAAAGCGATGAGGATGATCGGGGCCTGGAGACCAAGAAGCCCTGCGAGGAAAGGCTGAGGGACTCAGTAATGTTTAGTCTGGAGAAGAGGAGGCTAAGGAGGGATCTCTTGAAGTAGCTGAAGGGCTGTCACTTAGAAGAGGGCAGGGAGCTGTTCCTTTTGGCAGCAGAGGACAGGCCTTGCAAGAATGGGTTTAAATTAAAGGTGAGAAGATACTGGCTGGGTATTAGGGAAAACTTTTTGACAGTCAGAGCTGTGCAACAGTGCGATCAGCTGCCTAGGGAAGTGGGGCGCTCCCCCTCACGGGCAGTCTTTAAACAGCGGCTGGACAAACACTTGTCAGGGATCCTCTAGGCCAGGGGTGGCGAACTCATTTGTTATGAGGGCCGGATCTGACATAAATGAGACCTTGTTGGGCCAGGCCATGTGTGTCATAAAATGTAATGCCAGGTAGCGGAGATATAAACTTTATAAAGGACACAAACACAATTTTTTGTTTTAACTTAAAATAAAACATGCTCAAAACATTAGCATTCTGCAATATTTTGCCTGTTTAACAGTCTCTGATAACTGACACCTCTTGCTCTGAGTTATTGCATCCAAATGGCTGTGCTGTTGCAATCTTGAGTATGCTGTTCAGGAGTGTATCTGTAAGCTGCAAACCTACTTTTGATTTATTGGCATTCACCACAGAAATCTCATGCTCAGAGTCCTGAGTCTAGGACCCAGGGGAAAACATGAAATGGCTGAGCAACTGAGAGAGTCTGGCGAAGCAAGCTATGATGCAGCAGCAGCAACAGAACTAGAAGCAGGAGATGGCCAGTTCCAGTGCAGGCCTGATAGAAGCCCTCCGGGGGCTTGATCTGGCCCCCGGGCCACATGTTTGACACCCCTGCTCTAGGCTGATTCTGCACTGAGCAGGGGGTTGGAATAGGTGGCCTGTATGGCTCCTTCCAGCTCTGTGATTCTATGATTCTATTATTTGTTCTGCTGCTTCAGACCAACACAGCTATCTCACCTGAATCTATATTACCTAATAGTCACACTTCATGGTAGAGATGATTTGGGAAGGTGGGGTTTTTTTCTCTTGTTTTGCAGGGGGGCAAACATTTCCAAAGGGACCAGATACATTTTTGCACATTGGCATCTGCAGAGCTTCTGCACAAGGTCAAGCTTAGACCAGTTTCTTAAAATGCAAAAAACAGCATTATACCGGCAAATGGTTCCAGGATACCTTTCAGGCTCCCCTCCCCCTACAGTGCTTTCCAATTTCAGCAGTCCTTTCAGCGGAACATCACCAGTATGTCTGCCATGGACACCTGGAGCCAGGTGGGTTGCATTAGAGAAACTCTGCACGGATTCTTCAGCATGGAGCTCTGCTCCCCATGCAGCACACATCTGCTTGATGGATGGCTGTGCTGTCCCTCTATTTGTGCAGCCAGAAAGAATTACACCTTCCCTGTGATGAAGGCAGCCGCTTAAAACAAAGCCGAGGACCCACAGAGGAAGCATGGCGCAAGCAGACTTTATGCTCGCAGCCAAGGCAAAAGGGATCAGTCAAAAGAAGGAGCTGCAGTAGGAGATCTCAGACAGGATCCTAATGGTCCCCTTTCAGGGCAGGGGGAAATAGTCCATCTGTCCTAAGCATCATTAGAGGGGATTTCAGCAGGTGTAGCACAGTGGCTAGAGCAGTTTAGATAAATGCTTAATATGATTGTTTCTAGGTGTTACTCGAGTTGCAGCATGGAGATTTTCTCTTTCACACCTGCTGTTGAGTTGGGAAATGAGGCAGCTGTGACTTCTCCCATCTGTTTCCCCAAGGCCCATCCCTTGTGACTTTCACCTGCTGTGTGTGGTTCCCCTCCTCATGACACAGGCAACAAAGGAGATGCATCACAGGCCAGGAAGGTCATCTTCAGCAGCAGATTGGGGGGATTTCCTGGTGGCAGTTTCACTTCTCTGGATCCAGCTGTCCTAAGAAGGCTTCCAAAGTTCTTTTCCCTTGAATTTTTTTCTGGATTTTGAAGTTTCAAACTTCCTGAGCTTTGTTTCTGAAGTGGGGCTGATGTAGGGCTGGCCGGGGGAGGTGGACGAGGAAGAAGATGATGAGGAAAAAGAAGCAGCAGCAGCAGCAACAGCAGAAGAGTTGGATCTATACACCGTTCTTCACTCAGATTCCCAAAGCGGCTTACAATCTCCTTCCCTTCCTCTCCCCACAACATATACCCTGTGAGGTGGATGGGGCTGAGAGAGCTCTCTTGAGAACTGCCCTTGAGAGAACAGCTCTGAGAGAACTGTGACTGACTCAAGGTCACCCAGCATGTGAAGTTTTCCAAATTAGACTCCACCGCTCTTAACCACTACACCAAACTGGCTTAGATTAGACAGATTCATGGAGAATAAATCTATCAATGGCTACTAGCCGTGGTGACTGAGGGAACCTCCATGTTCTGAAGCACTATTCCTCTGAATCCCAGAGCCAGAAGGCAACATCAGGGGAAGGTCTCAGCCTCTATTCCTCATTTGTTGGCCCTGATGGTTGGGTGGCCCCTGTGTGAGACAGGATGCTGTACTAGATGGACCACTAGTCTGTTCCAGCAGTGTTCGTCTTACGTTTTTTTTATGTTCACTGGGTAAGGGCCACATGGGAGGGGAAGATATGTACTAAATAAGCTGTATTCTTGTTTTGACTTGTTTTGACTTGCAAGGAGCATGTCACTTGCAAGCTGAAGTAATACAATCAGTCATCTCAGGCTTCTGCTATGTCATTCTGCTGACAGCTACGTAGGAATGGAGTGCGCATGCAAAGCCATCCTTCCCTGCAACATCCAGATAGTTAAAGACACTGGTTATGTTTGTCTGGCAGCTGCTCTACCAAAATCACAAACAGATCCCTTGTGAGAATAAACAGTCAACTGAAACCCTTCATAAATAAATCTATTATTGTCCGTTTTCATAACACATTCTGCATCCGAAACCAATACGGCACAGGTTAATGCTAATAAATTAATATAACGTACAACGGGCAGGGGAGATAAAACCCTTTTGCAAAGCGAAATAATACAGCAAGATCTCTGGAAGCAATCCTCGGTATGAGAATGAATGTAATCATTCCCAAGGCAGCCAGAACAGGAGAAAGGAATTGGATTCAGTGACGGAGAACATGCATTTGCAGGAAGGAGGTCTCAAGTCCAATTTTTGGCATTTCCAGCTAAAGGTATTCAGCTAGCTTGTATTGGGGAAGCTTTTTCTCTGCCTGGGATCTTGGAGAGCTGTGTCCAATCAGACTAGACGATTCTCAGTCAGCTGGATCAAACATCTGATTCAGTGTCAAGGGAGTTTCATCTGTTCCTCAAGGAATAATTAAATTGTATAATTCATGGGGGAGGGGGTGAATGTGCTGGGGTTTTTTTTCCCCTTTTGGAGTTTGCAGTTCTGAAGTATTGGTTCTGTTGCCAAAGGAAACCGAAGCAGTAGGAAACCTTCATTGCTCCATTTTTAATCGAAGGAGAATTCTGCACGTACTCCCCATTTAAACAGAAGGAGCCAGGCAGGTTCCAGGATGTAGGGGGCGTCCCAGCTGTTGGGTTCAGAAGAGATGCAATCAGGAATGAAAGATGTAGGACTGGAAATAGATGCCATGAAGGTGATGCCTCATTCTCTCTCTCTCTCTCCATGTTCATCTTGTCTTTCCTCCAGGGAGCTCAGGATGGCATATATAGTCCCCCCATTTTGTCTTCCCAACTACCCTCCAAGGTAGGTTAGCCTGTGAGATGACTGTACCAAGCTCAACCAGTGAGCCTCATGGCTAAATAGGAATTTGAACACTGGTCCCCCAGTACCTAATCTAGCACTCTTATCACTACACTACCCTACCCTATCCTACCCTACATTTTCCCCTCTGTAATACCTGGTCATCCAAACCATGAGGGGCCATAAATCAGTGGAAGAGTATCTGCTTGCCATGCAGAAGGTACTTGGCTCAATCCCTGGCTTCTCCAGTCTAAAGGAGCTGGCAGGAGGTGATGTGAAAAACCTCTGCCTGAGACCCTGGAGAGCCTCTCTGCCAGTCTGCACAGCCGATACTGACCTTCATGGACCGATGGTCTGATACAGTATAAGGCAGCTTCATGTGTTCAGTATGTGATATGGCATCATTACTGCCCTTCAAATTCTTCCCTTGGCAGATGGCAGCCAATGAAATAGAATGAGTGTGTGCGGAAGTGTGAAAGAAGGATCTTGATGTGCAGTGATGTTACACGTCATATTTTGCATCACCAGACAGTGGACTTTTCCACATGTTGTTTTGTCATCTGTGTGCCTGAATTGTGCTGTCCCCCCCCCCTCCTTTTCTGCACGTTTTGCTTCCTCTAGCAATCACTTCGATATTTCATCACTGTATCTATCTCTGGCTTATTTATGAGCGTAATGTGCTCTTAAAGAAGCCGGAGACACAGCAATGAAATATCAAAGCAACCACTAGAGGGAGCAAAACATGGTCAGAAAAGGGTGGGGGGAACCTGGCACAGTACAGGCACACTGGTGGTGAAAACAAGATGTGCAGAAAGCCCAATGTGTTTGATCCAGACTAAAGTTTCCACTAATGGAAGAACTTCCGTCAGTGGAACAGAACTTTCCTGCCTCCCTCTCTCCCACGCAGCTCACTGATCTCCCTGAAGATCTGTTCCTGGGAGCAAGGGATCCCTCAGGAATGGCAAAAGAGGCAAATCAGAAGTCTGCAGCAGAAAAAGGGAAGTGGTGGAAATTACACCTGCCATTTCGTTAGCATAAACTTTAGTCTAAGTACAGTACATGAGAGCCAGTTTGGTGTAGTGGTTAAGAGCACAGACTTTAATATGGGAGAACCAGGTTTGATATATAGTCCCCCCATGTTCCACTCTTCCACTTGCAGCTGCTGGTGTGACCTTGGGTCAGATACAAGTTCTCTCAGAGCTGTTCTCTCAAGAGCAGACCTTGAGAGATCTCTTTCAGCCCCACCTACCTCACAGCGTGTCTGTTGTGGGGAGAGGAAAGGACAGGAGATTGTAAGCCACTCTGGGACTCCTTCAGGTACTGAAAGGAAGGGTACAATCCAATCTCTTTTCTTCTTCTTCGACATAGGAAGAGGAGCAGATGAGGAGACACAGGCCTGTTGCTGTTCTCAGCACCCATGCAATCCTTGTCCATATTCCAGCCTAATTTGGGGTTTCTTTTGGCAGGACAGGCAAACCTGCTTAGCTAGAAGGCAAATCTGGGAGAATCTTCCACAGACAACACAATCAATGCCAAACCATGAGATGTCTGGAAAGCACAGACCCGTGCAGACATTCATGAGTGTATTACTGTTCACTGTTGAAGGAAGTTATTTTGTGTGCGTGTCAGTCTGCCCCATCATATCCATCTATACTCTGCTCCCACGCAGCTAAAAATGTGCAGAAATCTTCAAAGAGACCCCCTGACATTACACGAGCTGTGTCCCTATGCCTTCCTTTTAAGTAGCATCCTCATGAGCAAGTAACCCTTCCTAAAGCAAAGGTAAAGGAGCTTAAAGCTACCGGCTGACACAGCAGGTATCAAAGGCTTTCTTTGGCTCTGTAAGGATCACAGTTCCAATCCCCCTCAGGTCAGAATTAGCCACCAGGAAAAAAAAAAGAGAGAGAGAGAGTCTCTTTTCATTTAATGGCAGTTAAATTCCTTGAAATAATAATAAAAAGGGGGTGAAGAGGGCTCCAGTTATTAGTTAAAAAAAAAAAAGTTTGAAACCACAAAATTGGGAGTAATGTGTCGTAGAATGTTCTAGAAAGTGGGCAAGCGAGATGAGCAAAATCCTGTATATGGCAAAGGTCTGATCTTATGATACAGGGCTCACATTCTGTCTGGGTCGTTCAAACAAACAGTGGGTTTCGGTAAGATTGGACTGATTAGAAACCGGCTGGAAGATAAAAAGAATAATATTAACCCACAGAAACAGCATGTTGGGTGGGAGAATATATTTACACAGAGCCCCGGACAGTTTGAAAATATCCTCATGAGGGCTATTCCTTATTCTGGAAACCTACTGGAGGTAAAAACCTAGTGTTTATATCGTTTTGGTCTCGTTGTTGTAAAGAAAAAAATAAGCCTCTGTTTTTGACACGAAAAAGCTGCATTTGAGCCAAAACAATTCATATAGTTTTGATTTCACTGTTGTGTAAAAAGGGGCCCTTTTTGTTGTGCTTTTAAGCATCTCTGGAAATTTCAAAGGGGCACCGTAGGCATCCACAGAGGGAATATTGCAGTTCCATCCCAGGAGAGGCACAAGAAACACGACAGGGCAGAGCCAGACTTCCATTGTGGGAGAATTTCAGAGGGCAGTTCTATTAGGCGGCAGTAAAACAGTTGGATGTGAGTCCAGGAGCACCTTAGGGAGCAAGTTCCAGGGTATGCATTTTCGAGAGTCCAGGTTCCCTTCGTCAGACACGAGTAAAAATGGCAATCTCTGAGTCCTTTTATTCTAGCCAGAAGGTCTCTAGAAGAAAAGGACTCAGATATCTCCATTTCTATATCTGATAAAGGGAACCTTGACTCTTGAATAGTGTTGCCAGGTGCCTTCTCCTGCCAGCAGGGGGCTTTGGGGGGGCATTCTGCGGGTGGGCGGCAATGTTGCCAACACACTGACATCACTTCCAGAAGTGACATCATCACACCGGTGACGTCGGGGTGACACTCTACTTTTTGGGCAAAACTCTATGGTAAAAATGGCTACAAACCATAGAGTTTCACCCCAAAAGTAGAGTGTTTCCCCTGACTCGGTGACATCACTACTGGAAGTGACATCAGCAGCATTATGCAGGAATGTCTTTTGGGGGGGTGGCAGTAGGCAGGAGCCCGCAAAAGCAGGGGATCCCCCCGGCCCACCTGGAGACTGGCAACCTTACTCCTGAAAGCTGGTACCTAAAACTCTTGTTGGTCTCTAAGGTGCTTCTGGACTCTAATCTAAATGTAGGAGAAGCAGCTCCATAGTTACTTTGTACAGCTGGGGGACACAACAAGGAAAGGGCTGAAAATACAACCTCAGAGGGAGCTCCATAAATATTTGACATAACTGGAAAATGTTACAGGGAGGAGGGGAACCATACAGGCTGAGAGAGGGAGCTTCATCATTATTTTGAACTGTGCAGTGTCTCCTGTTCAGTAGTAAGGAGTTGAAAAGGCAGGAGCAGGCAGGGTTGTGCAAACTATTTTCCAGTGACCTTTTCATAATTCTGGAGGCACAGGTACCCAAAGTTATGTGCCTGCTAAAAATCCACACCCTCATTAGAATAATGCCCTAAGCAGCATCTGGATATCTTAGCAGCGGGCAATTAACCTGCGAAGATGGGGCGGAGTGAGCAATATACTCCAAGAGGCTAGCACAAGAAAAGCATATTGATTTACTCCAGGCTTCTGGAAGAATATGTGAAAGCCCTCCAAATCTTCCAGCTGCACAGCCGCATGCAATGCATTTTGCTAATCCTTTATTAAAACGGTGTTGCTCTTCACGGCCTCCTTCAGGTCTCTCGTTTTTGCCGTGGAAAAAAACCTGTTGCCTAGGTCAAAAGAGAACACAGCTTCCTTGTTCTCTCCCTCTCTCCTTTTTTTCCCACTGTTATCACAGCTTAAGCCCTCTCTCTTGGATCTATGTTTTATGGGATGAGAAACAGGCCTCTGCTTTTGAATCGCATGCCCGGCTCATTGCTGTACAGTTTTTTGGGTGGTTTTTTAAAAAAAACTTTTTACTAATCTCAGCTTGTCATATGTTCACCATAAATTTGTAATCAGGGGCCGGAACAGATGGCAGAAACTTAAAATGACATGTTCTGGCAGCAGTACCTTGATACAGCACAACAAGAATATCCCGGGAAGAAGTCAGGGTATAGAGGAGGAGGAGGAAGAGGAGGAACTGCTGTGGCAGAAAATTCAGGATCCATGTGGAATTTTTTTTAAAAAAACCAAAATCCACCCTGGAAAGAAACCAGTTCAGTGATCTTGCCCAACCGCTTTCCCTGTGGCCAGAGAACTTCTCAGTGACAGAGTACAGGCTTCGCATGCAGTAGGCCCCTGGTTCAGTCCCTGCCTTCTTCAGTTCCAGGATTTGGGACAGCAATTGTTAGGCAAAACCTTTCTCTGTTGCTGCAAGTTAAAACAGACAAGACAGAGTTGCCAGCCTCCAGGTGGGCCTGGGGATCTTCCGCTTTTACAACTGATCTCCAGCTATCAGAGATCAGCTCCCCTGGAGAAAATGGCTGCTTTGAAGGGTAGACTCTATGGCATTGTACCATGTTGAGGCCCCTCCCCTCCCCAAACTCCACCTTCTCCTCAGCTCCTGGCTCCACCCCCAAAGTCCCCAGGTATTTTCCAACCGGGACTTGGCATCCCTAAGACAAGAACTACAGAGAACAATGGTCTGACTCAACAAAAGGCCATGTCAGAGGTTCCTAGACTAGAACGAAACACTGCAGCTAATGTAGTAAAAAGCCTGGTAGCACCTTTTAAGACTAACAAACTTTACTGAAGCATAAGCTTTCGAGAAACAGCTCTCTTCATCAGATGCTTTTTACTATTTTGCAGCAACAGACTAACACAGCTAAATCCTCTGGATTGGTGCAGCTAATGTGGAAGCACCACCAAATTAGGAGCTCTTCAGCTTCTCTTCTCTCTTCCCTATTAACATATAAGGCACAGTTCAGTTCAGCACACTGCAAATGTCTCTGCCATCCTAGGAAGCTAAAGTTGCCAGCCTCAAGATGGTGGCTGGAGTTTTCCTACGATTGAAACTGATCTCCAGGTGACAGAGATCAGTTCACCTGGAGAAAATGGCTGTTTTGGAGGCTGGACTCTATGTCCTTATACCCCACTGAAGTCCCTCCCCTCCCCAAACCCCGCCTTCCTCAGGCACCACCCCCCAAATTTCCAGGTATTCCCCAAACTGGAGCTGGCAACCCTATAGGTAGCCAATAGAGACACTCAGGGCTCATTTCGTAGCAGGAGCTCCTTTGCATATTAGGCCACACACCCCTAATGTAGCCAATCCTCCAAAAGCTTACAGAGCTCTTCTTACAGGGGCCACGGTAAGCTCTTGGAGGACTGGCTACATCAGGGGTGTGTGGCCTAATATGCAAAGGAGCTCCTGCTACGGAATGAGCCCTGGAGACACTGCTGATATTCTCTAGTTTGTAACCTAGAATCTCTGTCATACACTGAACTTTTATTTATTTTATTTTAATGAAAACATTTTTTTTTATTTACCACATTTATATCCCACTCCCTCTCCCCTGAATGAACATAAGAACATAAGAGAAGCCAGTGTTGGATCAGGCCAATGGCCCATCCAGTCCAACACTCTGTCACACAGTGGCCAAAAATACCAGGTGCCCTCAGGAGGTCCAGCAGAGGGGCCAGGACACTAGAAGCCCTCCCACTGTTGCCCCCTCCCCAAGCACCAAGAATACAGAGCATCACTTGCCCCAGACTAAGAGTTCCGATCTATACTTTGTGGCTAATAGCCCCTGATGGACCTCTGCTCCAGATGTCTATCTAATTCCCTCTTGAAGCCGTCCATGCTTGTAGCCACCACTGTCTCCTGTGGCAGTCTATTCCACGTGTTCATCACTCTTTGGGTGAAGAAGGACTCCCTTTTATCTGTTCCAACCCGACTGCTCAGCAATTTCATGGAGTGCCCACGGGTTCTTGTATTGTGAGAAAGGGAGAAAAGGACTTCTTTCTCGACCTGCTCTATCCCGTGCATAATCTTGTAAATCTCGATCATGTCACCCCTCAGCCGTCGTTTCTCCAAGCGAAAGAGCCTCAAGTGCTTCACCCTTTCTTCATGGGACTCGGGTGGCTAACAGCACACAAAACACGTTAGCTGCCTTGTTGAGGTTGTTCCGTAATCATGGGGCTGCCACTGAAAAGGCCCTTTCTTGTGTGCCCAACAAAATTGCTTCTTTGATTGGCGAGACAGTCAGGAGGGCCTCTCCCTGTGATCTTAATCTCCAGGCAGGAACATCTGGGAGAAGACGGTCCTGCAGATACCTTGGTCCCAAGCCATGCAAGGCTCTAAAGGAGAAAACCAACACCTTGGATTTGGCTTTGAGAACAAATAGGCAGTCAGTGTGGTGGCGGCAGTATTGGGGTCTCGGGCTCTCAGTAGCTGGGCTCAACCAGCAATTGAACCACAGCATTCTGCACTTGCTTCAGCTTCAGAACACTCTTCAAGGGCAGCCCCATAGCCCAGTCTAGATGTAGGTATGGCATGGAGCACTGTGGCTAGACCAGGTCTCCCCAGCCACCGGCAGAGGAAAGGGTGGCCAGCTCCAGGTTGGGAAACTCCCGGAGATTTTGAGGTGGAGCCTGGGGAGGCCAGGGAACTCAGTGGGGTACAGTGTCACACAGCCCACCCTCCAAAGCATCCATTTTCTCCAGGGGAACTGATCTGTGTAAACTGGAGATGAGCTGTAATTTTGGGGGATCCCCAGATCCCACCTGGAAGCTGGCATCCCCTAGGCACAGCTGACACACCAGCCAGAGCCAGGTAAAAGCATGTGGCAAGTTGACACCCAGGGGCTCTTCTTCTTGCCCTTTGAAAGTGACCATTTCCCTATTTGTTTTTGTATCTGAGCTACACAGGCTAGAGATCGAGGCTCAACTTTCTGGCGACAACCTTGACTTGCCTAGCTAGAGGGATTCTCTAAGATAAACGGCCACCCAGCATGGGACTTGCTTCCAGTAAGTGTGCACGGGATGGAGTTGAAGAAGGGCGGGGAAAATGGGAGGTAAGGAAAAGGTTTAAGTGGCCTGAGACATCCGAGGAATGCCGAAGGGAGCCAACCCATCTCTAGTGACCACCAGTGAAGGGGAGCAAAGGAGGAAAAACTCGCCTATCACCTGCCTATCACATTCTCATCCCTCCCTCCTCTAAAGAGAAGAAGAAGAGTAGGATTTATACCCCGCCCTTCACATGGAGTCTCAGAACGGCTTACAATCTCTTCCCTTCCTCTCCCCACAACAGACACCCTGTGATGTAGGTGGGGATGAGAGAGCTCTGAGAGAACTGTTCTTGAGAGAACAGCTTGGAGAGAACTGGGACTGACCCATGGTCACCCAGTTGGCTGCATGTGGAGCAGTGGGGAATCAAACCCAGCTCTCCAGATTAGAGTCCGTCACTCTTAACCACTACACCAACTGGCTCTTGGGAATGTACATGGTTCTCTGATCCTCCATCTTATCTTCACAATGATCCTGCGTAACAGGTTGGGCTAGATAAGAGTCATCTGGCACACTTCATGGCTGGAAGGAAACCAGATCTCCTCCGACCTACTCGAACTGCTACATTACACTACTTTTCTCATTAAACATAAGGGTGAGAAAAGAGAAGAAAACATGGGGCTCTTACCTATATGGACAGACATCTTGTTGTTCTGTGGAGTTCCATGGGCAACAAGCATGGTAGAGATTGATCTCTGATCTATGAAATGGCAAAGTTCAGCAGTCTCTCCACTTCTCACAGATCTTCCCAACGTATAACCTACATCTTAACTTTCTGGTTATCTGATTCCGTTTACTCTTGTCCTGTTGCTTTGGTATACGTGCAGCTAAGGAAAGTCAATTTGCAGGAGCCCATGGTTTCTCAAACAACCATCCAGTGTGTTAGTAACTATTTTTGATGATCGCTTTGTGAATACTGCTGATATATAAGACACGTCCTGCATTTGTTTGCATCTACATGTTGGATTAAAGCTAATGCTCCATCTGTCTTGGCTCACAGCTTACTGGCTTTATCTAATGATCGGTCCAGCAAAGTCCAAATGCCACAGCCGGGCGAATGGCAGGCTGGTATCTGCATAGCTCAGCTGGCTGTAAGAAGAAACAGTTTATTATCGCTACTGAGGCCATGTATATTTTCTATGGCAATAGCAGTTAGATCCTCAGTAAGCACAAGAAGTCATAAAACAGAGGAATTAGGCCCAGAAAAATGTCCAGAGTCACAGTTAGAAAGCCTGAACATCAGCTAGAGGGGAATGCACTGAGGGAGGATCTATCTTTTGCACAAACCTAAGGATGGATGTGTCGCGTAGCACCTCTGCATTTCTCACAAACTGTAAGAGTGGGCAGGTGGACACATTTTGTCTCTGCAACATTGTTGTTCCAAAATGAAGAACTTTATCATTTGATAATTATTTAGTTACGGGGGACTCGGGGCAGCTTATGTTTGTGTAGTGATTAAGTGTGCGGACTCTAATCTGGGAGAACTGGGTTGGATTCTCCACACCTCCACCTGCAGCTGCTGAATGTACTGGGCAAGCCATAGTTCTGCCACAGCTGTTCTTGAGAAGAGCCGTTTCTGTCAGAGCTCTCTCAGCCCTGCCTACCTCACAGGGTGTCTGTTGTGGGGAGGGGAAGAGAAAGGAGTTTGTAAGCCGCTCTGAGACTTTGAGTGAAGGCCAGGATATAAATCCAATATCCTCCTCTTCCTCCTGCTCCTCCTCCTCTTCTTCTTCTATACAGCAAACACAAATATAGTACCAATATAAATACATACAATAAATAAAGCAATAAAACCAATTAAAATATTGATGGAGAAATTAAAACAACTGTCCAGCTCCCCAGTTCATAATGGTAACCAAAGTCTGCACAAAACGAAGTGGGCAGAGATCCATTCTTGGCAAAGAGTCTCCTTTGCTGGAACAACCAAATTTGTTGCCTTCTTAAACCTGGATAAATAGAAATGTTTCTGTGTTGGGTTACATGGGGACACACGCCTTTTAGGACTTATGGATGCATATAGCTCCCTTGCATCAAGTCACAGCACTGGTCTAATCACCTTGTCCCTGTCTCAAACAGTAGCAGCTCTCCCAGGCCTGAAGGACTTTTCTGCCCCTATTACCTGAGATCCTTAATTTTCGATACTAGGGATTGAACTGGAGACCCTCTATATGCAAAATGTGGGCTCTACCCCTAATTCTAGGCCCTTCCAGCAAGCTTTGCTCTCAGTGAACAAGCCAAACAGATGTCTTTCATCCAAACCCAACATTCTGATTTTTATTTTAATTTTTGGCATCACTTTAGGTTTACACAAGCATTTTAGAACTGTCTGTTCCAATGCTCCCTCTAAGCTGTGGAGTCTTGTGAGCAAAAATTCTGCTTTGTGAGCTACTGACATTAAAGTTGTGAGCGAGTGATTTGGCCACTGCATAAATTAGTTTGCTCTGGAGCCACCCTTCCGGAGCGAAGGCAAAAATGTGTGAGCCGGAGGCTAAAAACCTGTGACCTGGCTCACACTAACTCAGCTTAGGGGGAACACTGGTTATGACTACCAAAAACACACACACAAACACCCCCCACCCCACCCCAGTACTTGCAGATTTAGACTTCAGTCATGTATCCATTAATTTTCTCATCTCTCTTACTGGCATTAATTTTCTCATCTCTCTTACTGGCATCACTGGGACTTAGACATACATAACAGATAGTGGGAGGGTCATATTATGGTGTGAATTAATGAACTGGCTATTAGCCTGTGATGTCTCCTTTGACAAAGATCTGACAGCGTGTTTTAAGATGATCCTTCAGACAAACAATGATGTATCTGTGCTGTTTAGACTCACTGTGCTCATCTTATATCTAATTCTAAACTTGGCTACCAACATGTTTATCAAAAAATCTATGCAATGGGACCAGTTACAGCCAGGGGGAGATGTTTCTGCATATCTAGGGTAACCCCCACATTTGTAAGAAAAGTCTCCCAAACAGTAACAAAATGGGGGAGGGGCTTAAATTCCCCAAAGACAGAGAATGTTACAGTATCCCCATTACTATGCATGGATATAAAAGCTGAAAAATGAAGAAAGCTGGTAGGAAGAAATTCAATTCATTTGAAATGTGGTGTCGGAGAAGAGTTTTATGGATACCGCATGCCACCAAAAAGACAAGTAAGTGGGTTCTAGAACAAATTAAGCCTGCCCTCTCCCTAGAAGCTAAAATGACTAAACTGAGGCTATGGCACATTGTTCACAACATGTGAAGACAAAAGTCACTTGGAAAGACAATAATGCTAAGAAATGTTGAAGGCAGCAGGAAAAGAGGAAGACCCAACATGAGACGAATGGACTCAATAAAGAAAGCCATGGGCCTCACTTTGCAAGACCTGAGCAAGGTTGTTAAGAATAAGGAAGTTTCGGAGGTCATTAATGTTGTCAGAGTTTAACTACACAAAGGAAGTGGAGCACTGACTGTTTAGAGGGGGGAAAATAAGTTTATTAAAGACTGTTACAGAACATAGAAGAGAGAGAACTTTTGACTATTTAGCCTAACTGCTGAAGGAGGGACAACAACGTGCAGGAAGTCTCCAGAAAAGCCAATCAGGAGACAGCAAGGACATAATTTGAAATTGTGGGCAGTCCCTAATCTAGCTATGCCGACTATCAGTCCTTCAGCTGTAGGGTGATCTTCAGATCTTCTTCATAAGGCTGCACTACAGACCTTGCATATTGCCCCCCCAATCGGAAGAAAGAGACATACACATAAAATGGATTCAAGAAGGGCCACTTTATTTAAACTTAACCTGTGCGGCAAGGGAATTAACCAGCTGTTTATGCAGAATCAGCAGGACTGGCCCAACCTGGACCCTTTCCTCGCTCTCCAACGGTCGAGCACCTCACCCCCCCCCCCCGGGGGTATACCTCATGACCACTTCTTGGCCATGCCTGGCTACCCTGTGTCCCCATCTGGAAGCCCTAAAACTTACCAGAGGAACTTTCCAGGGTCCCAGCAAGGTCACTCAACCCCAACCCCGGGCCCTGAAACCCTAAAGCTATTTGTGAGTAACCTAATTCCAAAGAAATACCTTATCGGTGCTCGCCGGATCCGCATCCAAACTAATCCCAAAACCGCCAAGTGACCAGCCTAATTAACAAGCCCACCCTGCTAAACATGCCAATCAACACAATGCAAGGTAGGCGAAAACACTTCCCCCAAGGAGCCAATCATGTGAGAAGTGAAAAATTCCTACCCAGCCCCAATAGGCGACCAGATTTACTTGCACTGAGAAAGACGGTGGGAGGGTGGGCCAACCATCGCCTCGAAAAGAGGCAGAACAAGGGGGGTTGGAGCAAGCTATAACTGAGGCTCCACCCCCAAGCAGCTACAGAGCGACATCAGGTCACTCCGAGCAAGCAAGCTGTCTCCCTCCTTCGGGGAGGCAAAGTCGGCCCCTCCCTCCGAGAGCAGTAGCTCTGGAGGGAGAAGGGAGCCGCATTCCAACAGTTAGTCCATAGGGTTACCATAAGTCAGAAGTGACCTGACGCCATTTCACACACACACACAGAGAGAGAGAGAGAGAGAGAATGAGAATGCCAACTGACATTTCACGAAACCAAGCAATATCATGGATATCAACCTGGTATGGGCTCTGAACCCCTGGGGTGGAGGAGGAAGAGGCAGAGGCAATGGAAAGGCCTGGAAAAAGCAGAGAAAGCATGATGGTGAGGAAACGAAAAGGTAGAGAAGAGTAGGATTCAATGAGGGGTAAGAATGTAAGCCATGGGGGAACAGAAAAAGGGAGCAAACAGTGAAAGGAAAAGAAATTGGGTGGCAGCAGGAAGTGGATGCAATTTCTTGGCTTTATTCTTCTTTAAAACTGGAGGGAGTAGGCCTTTTGTCCCAGCAAAGTATTGAGCACACGGGTTCCATATTGTTCTCATAATGAACTTGCTGGAAAACATAAGCCCCAGGAAGACAATGACAGAGAAGAACGCTCCCCGCGGAGCATGTTTTGAGGAGCTAAGTTTAAACATTTAATGTGCAGTGTGCAATTATTCATTAACCACAGTGACTGCCTTAATTAGGGTCCATGTGTCTTGGTTTCGCACCCAGTATGGGAACCATATGTTCTCTTGATGCCACATGCCTGCTAGGAAGTCACTTCCATGCATATAGTTGACCAGTCAACAAATCTGCATTGATTATGTCTGTATCTAATTCAGGAAGATCAGAGAAAAAGATAAGACAAAAAACCGATTAGAAAGACAACTTTTCGCCCAAACTAGGACATCTAACCTATTGATATAACTAGCCAAAGTTTAATATGGTTTATGGCTTATTCTGGTCTCCATCCATTTTGACCCCGTGAAGGTGCTGAACTCTCCAGACCTTTTTGCCAAAGGTCAAATGATTGAAATGACAAACTGCTTAGCGATGGACAATTTATTTACTGGTAGCTTAGCAAAGGGGGAGGGGGAGGAGGTCCGTGAAAGCCTGGAACTGCGTTCTGTTTTCAGCTGGCTTGAACTTCATTGATCTCCGTTTTTTCACAGTTTTTCTGCCCACTCTCAGCACCTACTTCTGTGCATTCTGTGAAAAGAGTCGATTTTTGGTCTCCTTTTGATGGCTGTTATATCACAGGCAGTTGTGCATTTATTGATGTTCCCTTATTGCATGGTATTGTAATTTTAACATGACCTCTCTGCAGGTAAAAGCCTTTGCTTTTGTTTCATTGTTTTCACTTGTGTTATCTGTGGCTGGTTATGGCCTAGCAGGGCTCAGACCAGGCCTAGCTTGTGTGCGTGTAAAGTGCCATCAAGTCACATCCAACTTATGGTGACCCCACCAAGGGGCTTTCAAGGCAAATGAGAAGAAGCAAGTGAGAAGAAGTCATTCCCTTTGAAGGCAAGTGAGAAGAAGCCATTCCCCTCCTCTGTAGAGGCTGCCTTTGTGGTCTCCTATCCACCCTGCTTAGCTTCCAAGATGACAGCACACCTTGTTAGCATATTAGGCCACACCCCCATGTTACCAGAAGCGTGGTCATCCAGCCACACCCACCTTTTGCTTCTTATTCTGTTTACCTTGTTTATTGGCAAAACCCAGGGCCTTTATTGTTTATTGTTTATTGGCAAAACCCAGGGCCAGGAATTAATTTGCCTGTTATGCCACATACCCCTAATATAGCCAATCCTAATGAGTTTCTGCCATTAGGTGAGGCCTATTATGCTAATAAGTACCTGCTGGGTGTGGACAACTCAGGAGCAAGCCGGAACTCCATTCCTGTGCGTTCCTGCCCAAAAATAGTCCCCCCCCCCTCTCTCTCTCTCTCTCTCTATATATATATACACATATATATAAAGGCAAGCTGTACAATGCTCCCTCTAAGCTGTGGAGTCTTGTGAGCCAAAATTCTACTTTGTGAGCTACCAGCATTAAAGTTGTGAGCGAGCGATTTGGCTACTGCATAAATTAATTTGCTCTGGAGCCATCCTTCCTGAGCTACAACAAAAATGGGTGAGCCAGAGGCTAAAAAACTGTGAGCTAGCTCACACTAACTCAGCTTAGAGGGAACACTGCAGGCGATGACTCACCTCCTCTCTCATTGGCCACTGAGTAAGCTGCCTTGGTGTCCAGTTGGCCCACCCCCACTTTTGACATGTTGCACCTTGGGAGTTATAGTTCTCAGCTGGCCTTACTGCAACCATAGCAAAGGGAATTAGAACTGCAACTCCCAAGTGGCCATGGGGCATTAACAGCGAGTCAGTTAAACTGTTAATCAGTTAAAGTGTTAAACGGGAAGCAGCATTGGAATTGAAAGAGGTTGGGGGGAAAGGAAGGCCCAGACATGTCTCTGAGGCCGTGGGGCATTAGCAGTGTGTCAGTTAAACTGTTAATTGGTTAAAGTGTTAAATGGGAAGCAGCTTCAAAATTGAAAGGGATTGGTGGGAAAGGAAAGACCATCTCTCTGAATTACAACTGATCTCCAGACTACAGAGATCAGTTTCCATGGGGAAAGTGGTTGTTTTGGAGGCTGATCTCTATGGCATTATACCTCATTGAAGTCCTTCAACAAACCTGGCCTTCCGCTTAGTATTGCCAACCTCCAGGCAGCAACTGGAGATCACCAAGATTAGTTCTCTTGGAGAAAATAGCTGCGTTAGGCAGTGATCTCTGTGGTATTATACCTGGCTGAAGTCCCTCCCATTCTTCCAAACGCCACCCTCCTTGGGCTCCACCCCCAGAATCTCCAGCCATTTCCCAATCTGGATCTGGCAAACCAAGAAGATACTACAGACAACAAGCTGACAACAGAGGAACACCTCTACCCCTTACAGTGACAGGCTGGCTCTCACTGGCAAGGATTCTGAAGTGGGATGCAGTATGCTTCTCCACAGTGTGCAGAGCTAGGGTTGCCACCCTCCAGTTGGGGTCTGGAGATCTCTCAGAATCACAACTGGTCTCCAGACAAAAGAGGTCAGTTTGCCGGGTGTGTATGTCTAGCTGCTTTGGAAAGTGGACTCTATGTTATTACACTATGCTGAAGTCTTTCCCCTTCCCAAACCCCACCATTCCAGGGATGCACCTCCAAATCTCGAGGAATCTTCCAACCCTACAACACACCACCTCCCTGGAGTCTTAGCAATATACCACTCCTCCTTTCTTTCATCTTCCATTGCCCCAGCAGGCAAATTGCTGCGGTTAAACAGTCCCTTTATTCAACGTGAGGCGATCGCTTTGGACCGGTCCTTGTGCACGACTGAGCTCCCTCCTCTCTCCAGCCATCATTTACAATAATCGCACCCAGCTTTTCATTTGGACCTAACAAGAAAAGATCAGATAAGGCCTTTACTCCTCTTCTCTCCTAACAGCTCTGCTCAGGAACGCTGGTTTTTTTCATGTCACACTTGACCTTGGAAATGTTTAGTGTGCCAGACATGGGGGAAGGAAAGCCCATTTTCCTGCACAGTCATCCATTACTCAGCTGACTTGCTGTCTGACTGAGGAAGAGGAATTAAGGCAAAGGAAAGCCTCCGAGGGGTCACAAATAACAATTGCGGTGATCAGATAACAAGGAAGTACAGTCAAGGCCCTTTTGTACCCTAAGGGGGAACACATCTAATTACACATTCTGCAGGGCTAATATTTTCTTTGAGGCTGTATGTGAGGAGACAAAGGCCCATTGGGGACTTTGCCAGTCCCTCCTCCCTTTCCTCTTCCCCCCCCCACAACTTGTTCCATGACCTCTGCGATTATCTCCTGATTTATCAGCAATCCTAGATGGCTTTTTTTCACATCAGTAGGCACCATCCAAAATGTAACAATCACAAAGAATAAGAGAAAAATAAATCAATGTCCACAAACAAACCGGCCAATTTTGGTGAGTCCAATTTATTTGTAAAAGTTATAGCGGGCCCGGGAGCCGGACTCCCTTAGCATCCCGAAAACCTTTGACTGACAGGCAAAGTCGCAACCCACTCAACAGCACACTTGTTTGTTAAGTTTTCTATTTTCTCCCCCAGTTTTTCAGCATTCTTTCATATATATTTTTTTCCAGCTCCCGTTTTGTTTCAAAAAGGGCTCGGGCTTCTTAATGAATTCTGGGCGATTGCTATCCTAATTAATTTCAGATAGCAATGAAAACGGAGTGTGCAGAATAGATAGCAGTTTGAGGGACGACTCCTCTGTGTTCTGTTTGCGAAGTCTAGGCCTTAGGAAGGCAGATGCATTTGTGGAATTGCTTCTGCTCGTAGCTCTTTGGAGGTTGCAGGCATGCCTGCGCAGGGGCGGTGTTAGCAAGAAGACCTCAACGGTGCAGCTCTGCAATCTTTCTACTATTAATTGCTCATTCTTCCCCCGGGGGAGATTACATCTCCTATCTGGAATATGAGAGAGATGCTGTTGGGGTTTCTTTTCAAAACAGCAAATGAGTTTTCATTTTCATAAATATGGTTTCACTTGCATTCCAGAGACGCTTCCAATTGCTCAAGTTTTTATGGGTCCAAATGAGGTGTCACTGTAGGGCTGCAAACTCCTGACAATTTGAGGGTGGAAACTGGGAAGGGTGGGGTTTTGGAAGAGGAGGGACCTCAGCATGGTATAATGTTCACCATCCAGAGCAGCCATTTTATCCAGGGAAATTATTTCTCTGGTGACTTGTAATTCCAGCAGATTTCCAGACCCCACCTGAAGGTTGGCAAACCTGAAAACTAAGTCAGGAAATCCTAGACTCCAACATTTATAAATTGTGTCTCTCCTGAAGAATGTGAGTAAGCTATCAAGTCATTATACTGGCATTTGATCATTGTCGTTCATGTGCAATGTTTTTGGTATGAGGTGCAGTGCAAGGGCAGATCTGCTAGGAGGACAGGCCTGGGAAGTTCCTGGAGGCTGTGCCTAGGGATGCCAGACCCCCTGGTAGAGATGGGGGTCTTCTGCTTTCAGCTGACACATCTCTGCTGCCAGCCAACTGGCCGGCAAGGGGGTAACCCCCCAAAAGGGAGGAACCCTTGAAATTAATCTGACGTGCCTATGTGACCCAGAAGTGACATAGGCACATGTGGGACATCAGGGTGCAGCACTCTTTGTGTGAAACTCTTATGGTAGAAGCTAATACCACCATAGAGTTTTGCCCCAAAAGCCGAACATGGCCCCCGAGTGCCTTTGTTATTTCTGGGTCACGTAAACATGTCACGTTAATTTCCAGTGTTCCTCCCTACTCCTGGTAAGTATGCTCCCCCATTCCCCACTGGCTACTCCAAGGGCCCTGACAACGCTAGCCGTGCCTGTGCCTGGGTAATGCAGAATCTGGGGAAGGGGAAGGAGCTAAGCAAATATGTGATGCGTCCCAAAGCTGCCATTTCTCCAAGGGCAGAATTACCTAGACTCCCACTTTGGCAGACCTCCCACCTTCTCCAGTTCTGCCTGCTGCTGCTAAGCTGGGTGGCAGGGGGAAACTTGGGTGAAATGGAAGGATCTCTTGTCATGCCGATGCCATGATGTCACTTCCAGTTTATTTGGGGGGGGGGGGAGGTTAACTGGTGTAGTTAGCCCAGTTCCCACAAGTTAGCAGAGTGCTTAAATAAAGCTACAAACACAGCAGTGTTACTTTACCAAGTTACCCAGCTTACAGAGTTAAACAGTGCCACGTTTCAAGTTTAACAGACAAATACTCCCCTCCAGGGGTCCGTTGGGGCCGGAGCGAGGCGGAGCAAAGCTCCGCCAGCTCAGGAGTGGCCACTTGGGCAGCCATGGGCCGAATCATATTCTCTGATCTGATTCAGCCTGCTGCCGATTTGCCGCCGAATTTCGGCGGCAACTTTAAAAGCAACTGGAGGGGAGGGGGTTTGAGGGAGAGGCTCCAAACTTGCAGGGTAGCTGCTAGGGCCTCTTCTCGAAATACCCACCAAGTTTCAAGAAGATTGGACAAGGGGGGGTCAAATTCTATGGGCCCCCAAACAGGTTGCCCCCATTCCCTCCATTGTTCTCTTTTTCCCCACCATTTTTTCCCCACCATAGAGAACAATGGAGGGGATGGGACAACCTGTTTGGGGGCCAATAGAATTGGACCCCATGGTCCAATCTTCTTGAAACATGGTGGGTATCTCAAGGAGAGGCCCCAGCAGCTACCCTGCAAGTTTAGAGCCTCTCCCTCAAACCCCCTTTCCTCCAGCCCCTCATATACCCTATGAGTTTTTGCCATTGATTTCAATGGCCCATAGGGGATAATGGGGCTGAAACTGACATTCCCTTTCTGACACACGTCCGGTGATGTCAAGGGACGTGGCATATGCTAATGAGTTATGCTAATGAGTTATGCTAATGAGCTCTTGCAGCTCTTTTTCTACGAAAGGACCCCTGCCCCCTCTTTATTTGAGAGGTACACTTTGGATAGGAAAGAGTAGGGACAGGATAGAGTACTAACTAACTAGCTGAAGGATGGAAGCAGATGCCAAGAGGGCCATCGGCCTCATGGTGCCAAGAGAGGACAGAATGTCATCCCTCTTGGTGTGTGGAGGGAGAGAGCTCATCTTCGACTGAGAGAGGACGGAAGGAAGGAAATTGGTCCCTGAGAACACAGTCTACATTTCAAAGAGGACAGTGGCAGAAGAGTAAATACAGGAAGAAAGGTCAGTGTGCCTCTCTCTTCAATTACGTTTGCACCATCTCTTCTTAAACCCAGCCAAAGATGCTGCCGCTCAGACACGCACTATGTCTCTTACAGAAAAGTGCATTGCCACTGCCAGGCTAATCCAGGACATAGCGCTGGCATGGGCTATGGGCACAGCTAATCTCCTTGCATCCTCAGTGGGTGATGCAGCTGTCAGTGTTAGACTGGAGGGAAGAGCTGGAGTGAAAGATAAGCATCAGAAGACTAGCAAGGGGACCTGTCAGAAGCCAGTTGGACTAGTAGGGATAACCATACTCAGCCGAACAGGGGGAAACCCCACTCCCGGTAAGTGTACCCCGCACCCCCTGCCTGCTGCTATGAGGGACCTGGCTAGGGCTGCCAGGTCTGGGTTGGAAAATACCTGGAGACTTTGGGGGTGGGTCCAGGAGAGGGTGAAGTTTGGGGAGGGGAGAGGAGGGGCCTCAGCATAGTACAATGCCGTAGAAGCTGATCTCTGTCAGCTGGAGATCAGTTGTAAAAGCAGGAGATCCCCAGGCCCCACCTGGAGGCTGGCAACCCTAGACCTGGCAACCCATGCCTTTGTCTGGGTGAGGCAGAATTTGGGGGAGGGGAGGGAACTAAGCAAAGATCTGGGAGAGGGAAGGGAACTAAGCAAAGATGTGTTTTGAAAGCTGCCATTTCTCCAAGGGCAGAATTACCTGGACTCCCACTTTGGCAGAAGACCTCCTGCCCCCTCTAGTTTTGCCTGCTGCTGCTAAGCTGGGTGGCAGGGGGAAACTGTTGGGTGAAATGGGGGGGGCTGCTAATGTCATTTGGCATCTCAAATCACTCCACTTTCCAACACATAGGCGTCAACTATGGGGGGGCTTGGGACACCCCTGAAATTTCCCAGGGGGCACTGAGCCCCCCCGGCAAAATGGAGTGCCCACCGCTGTGCCTCCCCACCTTCCAGGCCTGTCCGCCACCAGAGCCCCTCTCCCCCCCACCCAGCTCCCCTGCATCCACTTTGGGGGCCATCCAGGTGCCATCCGGGCGAGTGGCTAGTGTGATGTCCCTACTGCCGCTGCCACTAGAGCCTCCATCCACCCCTCCCTCCTTCCGGGGGCCATCCGGGCGAGTGGCCAGCATGATGGCATCACCTGGAAGTGATGCCATCACGCTGGCCACTCGCCCGGATTTCCTGAAAGGAGAGAGGGGTGGATGGCGGCTCTGGTGGTGGTGGCGGCAGCAGCGGTGGGGATATCGTCCTGGCATGCACGCGCACACAGGTAGGAGCCCCCCTTGGGAATTGATAAGTCTATGCCCCAGTTCCAATGTATAGGACAGATGGACTCACATTCTAGCTGTATCTGAAGAAGTGAGCAGTGATTCATGGAAGCTCATCCCCTGCCACAAATTGTGTCAGTCTTTAAGGTGCTACTGGACTCTTACCCATTTTCCTCCAGTAGAACTGAAGACAGGAGAATGCTTGTAATTCCAGGAGAATGTCAGGCTGTACCTGGAGGTTGGCAACCCTTCTCCCCACATTGAGTTTGGTAACCGTACAAGGAGGCCAGAGAGCTCTGGACATCACTCCCAGGGGAAGTCCACCAAGCCTAACCATTTTAGGTTATTTCACAAACTATGGAAGATGGGCCTCAAAGGGAAAAGGGGGGGGGGATATCTTTGGTGAGTAAGCGATTTGAAATTATGACTACGCAGTAAAACTGATGATCTGCCGGTTCTTTTACACTACATTTACTGGAGTTGGTGTTTATTTTTTATAATTCTGTGAGGAAACTGGAAGCTGTTTTCAGGCAAGTTGTCATTGTGAGATTATTCGTATGTTTTTATTGCTGTTTTTAAAAATTGATCGTAACCCGCCTGGGGGATCAGTTAAAGATGGAAGGTTGGGATCTAAATGCTCCTAATAGATACATAAATAATAGGCCGGCCAAAATTATATTGATGTTACCAATATATCTGCAGCTGGGAAAAAAATGTCCAAATACCTCAAGAGGGCCTGTCCGGGTAAGATATGCACTAGTAGTAAAATTGCTTCCCTGCAGCAGCAGGAGCGTGTTGGGATAAGCATTAAATAAAGCGAAGGAGCCTTTAGGACATTTATTCGGTCTGATCAGAGGGCCCAAATCCTTTAAAGCTTTGCTCATCACCCACGGAGACCGGATTACTGTCTGCACACAGACAAAAACCAGCCCTGGCCCTTCATACCCATTGCAGAGGGACAGCTATGAGGAAAAGCTGCAGAGGCTGGGACTCTTCAGTTCAGAAAGCAGACAACTAATAGGGGGCATGATAGAGGTTTATAAAATTATGCATGGGGTGGAGAGAAAGAGAAAGCCGACAAAGAGACATTTTCTTCCTCTCCTATAGCACTGCCAGACTCCAGGTGTTGCTTGGAGAACTCCTGCTATTCAGGGGTCATTTCATAGAAAAAGAGGTGCAGGAGCTCATTAGCATAACTCATTAGCATAACTTATTTGCATATGCCACACCACCTGACATCACTAGAAGTATGTCAGAAGGCAAGAAAGAAAAAAGAGAGAGAGAGAGAAAGAGAGAGAGAAAGAGCTGGCAGAGAGGGGACAGCTACTAATCCAAGCCTCAGAATACCACTATTCTGGGAGGATAGCTTCAGTGGTGGCTGAAGCCTTCAGAACGCTGGTCAGAGGAACAAGGACCTTTCCAGGGGACGGGGTCATTTTGCTGCAGCCATGACACAAGTAGGCATTCCCCTGCGGTGGGGGGGGGGGCTGGAGGGGCTGGCACCAACTCCAGGAGCTGAGCTCCCCCAAGCTCCTGCTCGAAATGACCCCTGCTGCTATTACAGTTGATCCCCAGGCAACCAAGATTAGTTCCCCTGGAGAAAGTGGCTGCTTTGGAGGTCAGACTATGGCATTACTGAGGACCATCATATGCTGAGGTCCCTCATCTCTCCAAGCCCTGGCCTCCTCAGGCTCCCCCCCCCCCCCCCGCCCCAATCTCCTACCTAGACCTGGCAACCCTACTCTTCCAAAAGGCTAGAATTCAAGGGCATCTGATGAAGTTGATGGTCAGTAGATTCAGGATGGACAAAAGGAAATACTGCCGTGTACACAGTCTGAGTAATTTAAATGTGGAATTCTTTGCCAAAGAATATAGTGATGGCCACAGGCATAGCCGACTTTAAAAGGGTATTAGATTCATGGGAGATATGTCTACCAGTGACCACTAGCCATGGTGACTAAAGGGAACCTCCATGTTCAGAATCAGGAAACCTCTGAATCCCAGAGCCAGGAGGCAACATCAGGAGAAGGCCTTGGAGTCTATGTCCTGTTTTTGGACCTCCAGAGGAATCAGTTGGCCGCTATATAGGGATGCCAGGTCTTAACTGGCTGCTGTCAGAGGGGGTCCAGTCTTGCTCCATAAGTTTTCTAGTGTACACACAAAGAATGTGTGCCACGTGACAATGTCACCCAAAGGTGATGTCATTGTGCTAAGCACGTCGGGTGGAGCATTTGGACAAAAAACTCTATAGTCACCATAGAGTTTTTGCCCAAATGCTAGAGCATCCCCCATGTGACATCCACGGTGCAATGATATTAATTCTGGGGGATGTCACCACACTGGGCATGTCAGGCGAGATGGGGCTCTTCAAGTGGCCAGCAGCAGATCCCCCCCCCCGGAGATTGGGGAGAAAACCACCTCCATTGTGGGGATGGCAACCCTACCACTGTGTGAAACAGAATGCTGGACTGGATGAACTACCAGTATGGTCCAGCAGGGCTCTTTTTATGTTAAGAAGAGCTGCTTTCAGCCCTTGCAGAAAATATGGCTGTTATCCCTGAAAAAGAATCATTACAACTCCATCTTCTGGTCCAGGTTTCTCATATGCCAAGAATTTGAAAACTAAACATATGCACTTGGAAGTAAGCAAGCACTAGTGAACAAGCATGGTTGCAAATGATTGGACTGCATATCATTTTTATGTCAGGGTGGCATTGGATTATCCCCCCCCCCCCGGGTCTCTTCTGCACGATTCTCTCTGTGATGTAGTGGGTTTTTTTTCCCTGTTTGCCTGAATATGGGTATCCCTGCTGGTCTAACTGGCTTCTGACAGGTCCCCTTGCTAGTCTTCTGATGCTTATCTTTCACTCCAGCTCTTCCCTCCAGCCTAACACTGGCAGCTGCATCTGTGTCTTTCCATCACCCGCTGAGAGGGCAGGGAGATTAGCTGTGCCCATAGCCCATGCCAGGGCTATGTCCTGGATTAGTCTGGCAGTTGCAATGTACTTCTCTCTAAGAGACATAGTGTGTGTGTGTGAGCAGTAGCATCTTTGGCTGGGTTTAAGAAGAGATGGTTCAAACATCAATGAAGAGAAAGGGAAACTGCTCAAAACATGCAGATGACTCATTGTGCACTGAGTGTGTTCAGACTTTCAGTGGGGCATGTGATACAGTCCTTCAGATGATTTTACTACCTTTGACTACACATGAGGGATAGCTGGCACCTTGGCAGGAGAAATGGGTGGGCAGGGACAAGGGATTTAGTGTGCCAATGCATGACATAACTTCTGGTGCAAAACTGGAAGTGACAACATCACACCGGGGCAATATTCAAGGATTAACCCCAAAATCTATGGTTAAACCATGGCACTCTGGGATTCATCCCAAAATTCTGTGGTAAAACCATGCAGTTTGGGGTGAATCCCAGATTTCACCTCCAGTTTCACCCCGGAAGTAATGTTGTATATTGGTGCAACACCAAATGCCCCCTCCATTTTTCCCTTACCACCCTGTCAAGTGGTGTTGGGGGACAGGGGGCCCAGCAAAGAGGTCTCCCTGGTTGTAGAACTATCCTTCCTAGGTTCCTGTGTATTATGAGGCAAAATAGTTAGAGCCTAAATAAAGGAGCCACGGTGGCTCAGAGATTAAGACACTGAGCTGCAGACCAGAAGGCCTGTAGTTCGGCAGTTCGAGACCCAAGTGCCGTATAATGGAGTGAGCTCCCATCTCTGGCCCCAGCTCCTGCCAACCTAGCAGTTCAAAAGCAAGTAAATAGGTACCGCTTCATTGGGAAGGTAACAGCATTCTGTGTGCCTTGGCGTTTAGTCATGCCGACCACATGACCATGGAAAAGTCTTCAGACAGTGCTAGCTCTTCGGCTTGGAAACAGAGATGAGCACCGCCCCCTAGAGTCGTATTCAACTGGCTTTCAAGCAAGGGAAACCTTTACCTTTACCTTAAAAAAAGGAGCTGAGGAAATGGGTACATTTTACCAAGGAACAGTGGTCCACAGGACTATCCCAGACTGGTAGTTCATATTGCCATGATATGGCTTATTTATGTTATTTCAGAAAAGAAACAGACAAGTTTATTTCATGACTCATGTGATGCATGGAATAGGATTTGGGTTGCCTGCACTCCCTTGGCAAATGTGGGAAATTTTGAGAGCAGTACCTGGAGAGGATGTGATGACACTTCCTAGTGACACTCTAGAAATCTCCCCTTATCTCTATGGTAAAGACTATTTAGACACTAGAAAATTCCTAGAGCATCACTACGGAACACCCTTTCTAGCCATTTCCGCCCTCTTGTTCCTGCATTTCTCAAGGGCGGGGGATTGGAGCCGACAGCAGGGGCTTACCGGCTGCAGGCGTGCAAATGGAAAGCTTAGATAGGATTGTGTGCAGGAGGAAAGGGAGATTATAAGCTTATACCATGCCCAGAAAAATGATGTTTGGGCCCTGGGGACAGTCCCATGACAGGAGTCTTTGAATTGGTCCTTGAGTCTCCTCCATTTTCATATCAATTTTCTTGAATTCCGGTCTGAGGTTTCTTTCTTCCATTTCTTTCCAAAGCATGAAAAGCCCTACAGGATATTTCCCCCCTCCCCATCCAATTTTTCACATAAAGTGGAGTCTGAGACAAATTTGGAAGGAATTTAGAATTCTGATAAGATTAGCTATGTTTCTTAAGGAGGTTTTGTACAGCTCTAAGTTGCTGCCAAATATCACCTGAAGCCACACGACAGTGAGTTTGGAGAGACCGGCTCAGGCAAAACATCAGAAGGAGTTCTGAGGGGCCACGGTGGAGATTTCACATATTACTGATGGGTGGTGAAAGCCTGCTTTTGAAACGGTGGGGGCAGATGCTGAAGGGGAAAGAAATAAAACCTAGATTTGCCAGATTGGTCAAGTATTAGCTTTTCCCTCATGAGGGTGTAATTCAAGTGATAAATTTGCCGCACAAAATGTACCTAGGGAAATAATCTCTAGGGGAACCAATACGTCAATAGCTGGCACAAGAACTTAACCTCTGTGTTCAGTCTCCAAAATTATACTAATCACTAACTATTGATAGCACAAGCTTGGTTTGATAACAAATACCCCCATTTTGATTTTATTTCTCCTGTGCACAAATAACTCGCCTGAGCTTTTCTTTTTGCACCATTTGCTGTTTATTTAAGCCAGTCCCCCCCTCATAAAATGTGTGTGTTCTTTGAATGGTGCTTCAATAAATCAGTGTTTCTTAGAATAAGAACATACGGGGAGCCTGTTGGACCAGCGGGCTATCTAGTACACCATACTGTTTCACACAGTGGCCAAACCAGTTGCTCTGGAAAGGTGTATATTCAAACAGCAAAATTAAAATTAACCAAAAAGCTTGATGTCATCTCAGAAGGCTTAACAAGGACATAGGATTCTACAGTCATTGTTACCAGGGCAATCTAGGTCACAGGTTCCCATTACAGTGTCTGGGGGGGCCATGGCGCGTACCGACACCCTTCCTGATGCTCCCCAAATGCTTTAAGACAGTGGGCGGGCCCAGGTGTGGCTTATACCCAACAAGGCTTCTGATTGGTAGGGCGCTGGGTTGAGAAATACCTGGAGATTTTGGAGGTGGAGCCTGGGGAGGGTGGGGTTTGAAGAAGAAGAAGAAGAAGAGAAGAGAAGAGATTGGATTTATATCCCACCCTTCACTCACTTAAGAGTCTCAGAGCGGCTTACAAACTCCTTTCCCCTCCCCTCCCCACAACAGACACCCTGTGAGGTAGGTGGGGCTGAGAGAACTCTTTCCCAAGTTGTCCTTGAGGGAACAGCTGGTACAGAGCTATGGCTTGCCCAAGGTCATCCAGCCAGGTGCAAGTGGAGGAGTGGGGAATCAAACCCAGTTCTCCCAGATTAGAGTCCGCGCACTTAACCACTACACCAGACTGGCTCTGAAGAGGGGAGACTGGCAGACTGAAGAGGGGAGACTGGCAGACTGGAGACTGGCAGACTGAAGAGGGGAGGGATCTCAGCAGGGTACAAAGCCGTAGAGTCTACCCTCCAAAGCAGCCATTTTTTTTTCTCCAGGAGAGCAGATCTAGGTTACCTGGAGATCAATTGTAATAGTGGGATGTCTTCAGGTGTAACCTGGAGATTGGTAACCCTACAGATTAATTGTTGGATATTTGACTGGCTGGGCTGATTCTTTTAAAAAAATACTGCTTTGGCAGCAGCTGCGACAATAGCACAGAGATCTTTGCTGTGTGAATGTAAGTTGTGTCAGCCTTTTCGTGGCTAGCTCCGCCTCCTGCTACTCCCATTTTGTGGCAGCCAGTCTGTGTCTGCACTCAGTCTCCATGCTGGGTCAGAATTCCGAAGTTGCCGGCAGGCTCAGAAAGGTTTGGGACTCTGATCTAGGTTATCAGAACAAGAGGGAGTGCTGTTGCAAATGTTCTCCATGCTTTTCTTGATTGCATTTGAATTTTCCAAAATTATATCTCACCCTGTACTTTCTGCCTTGCAATGGCCTTTGATCCTGCTGTTTACTTATTTTTTCTTTCTTCAAAATATTGAATATAACCTATTTGCATGGACAGGGTCTACGCTGTGGATCTGATCAAGTGGTCTGAGCTCCAGTCCACAAAAGGTTTATGCAAGAAATGGTTAGACTTCAAGGTGCCAAAGGACTCCTGTTTAACATATAAATGATGTGCACAGTACATGTAAATGGAATAAAATGCAAAAAAATCCCCACAAAAGTACTATCAGTAACTGCAATAAAGATGGACAAACCCCATGTAGTTCATAATGACAACACATGGGAACACATCTATGTTAGGAGGATTGTTTCCTTTCCTTCAGACAAATCCTGATTCTTCTTTCTTTTCAAATAAAAGCTAGAGTTGCAAGTCTCATTGGTGTGCAATGCGCAAAATGTAAAAGAAAGATCCTGTTCTCCAAAGAAGGATTTACGAGGGGCACCATCATATTCGAGCTTGGTGTTATATAAACATTGAAACGCCTCATTTTGTATCCCTGCTTCCCATTTCCATTGCTTTCTCATCCCACAGATTTAACAGTCTTCCCCATGAAGTCGGTTTCTCATAGGACAGTGTATATGTTCTGACATCACTAAACCGTTTGCCACTGTGCTAGCAGTGAAAAGGGCTTGGTATGAAAATGAGTTTTCTTTTTTTTAATTTTAAGTAAAATCATTCACTCTTCCTAACTCCGCTGGGGAAAGGAGGGTGCTAAGACATTTCACAGCCCTAATCAAAGAATAAATGGGGACATCTGGAATGGGATCCAGCAAAATCCAAGCAGATGTTCCAAGCCATCCCACCAGGTACTATCAACAGCTGAGGCAATGGGGGGGGGGGGAATACCTTAATTCTATGAAAAGTAATTACATCAAGTGGACTTGAAAAGGGGGTGGGGTTGACTTATTTTGGAAATATTTTCTTGTTCTCTAGAATTCAAGAAGAGGAGGAGGAGGAGGAGATTTGCTCCTTTTCTTTACTCGGAGTCTCAGAGCAGTTTACAGACTCCTTTCCCTTCCTCTCCCCACAACAGACACCCTGTGAGGTAGGTGGGTCTGAGAGAGCTCTTTCGAGAACTGCCCTTGAGAGGACAGCTCTGAGAGAACTTGTGACTGTCCCAAGTTCACACCAGCAGCTGCATGTGGAGGTGTGGGGAATCAAACCTGATACTCACAGATTAGAGTCTGCGCTCTGAAGCACTACACCAAATTGTGCATCAACCCTACCCTGGCAATGGCTGGTTGTGCAAACCACTCAGTTATTCTCCCTATTTTGTTTCAATTCCTGCATTTGTTGAGCCCGTTCTGTATTGCTTTGCAGTTGAATGACCTCTGCATGGCAATCAGAAGATGTATGAGTTGTGGAAGATTCTGGGGCACGTTCCAGACTGCAGTGCAATTCAGTTCCGGTAGGCTACATTCACACATCTTTGGATGTTGTGCCAACATTGTGCAATAGGCACTCAATCGTAATTTGATATTTTTGTCTGCACAGGACAATCCAGTTACTAATGATTGCTCTAACGTAATGATAGCACAATAGCCAATGATGTGTGAATGCAGCAAGGAATGGTTTGACTCCACCACTGTCAACATGTACAACTCAAAGTTATCCCCCCTCCTTTAACAATGTGTCTTTTAAATTGTGGGTTGTGTGCCTACTGCAGCTGTGGCAAAGCACTATGTAATTACACATATGCTGATGTCTTTCCCCCCCACAACTAGACACTTTGAACTGTTTGGATGCAGCTGAAAAGGATGTCAAACATTTGGCTCCCATGATTGCTATTTACAAGCAGGATGCTTATCAAACTAGTAGCTGATCAAGGATCCCTGCCTTGAACATCCCCAAGACACCCAGGAGCTGTGCACTGGGTGATGTACTGGTCCCACAACAAAAATTAGTCAAGACATCCAATCAATATGAATATGTGTGAAGACCAGAATGTGTAAGAGGAGGAGGAGATTGAATTTATATCCCGCTTTCACTCAGAGTCTCAGAGCAGTTTACAATCTCCTTCCCTTCCTCTCCCCACAACAGAGTCCCTGTGAGGTCGGTGGGGCTGAGAGAGCTCTGTTCTTGAGAGAACAGCTTGCCCAAGGTCACCCAGCAACTGCATGTGGAGGAGTGGGGAATCACACTTGGTTCTACCCAGGGGTCCATTGGAGCGGGAGCGCACAGGAGCACAGCTCCAAGAGTGAGGAGCCCAGGGGGCGGGCACATGATCAAGCCCTGCCCCCTCCTCGGCTTCCCCAAACAGTGCAGAGGTGCAGCGCCTCGGGGAAAGCCCTGCTAGGGTCTTTATTGTTTTTAATGTTTTGTTTTAATATTGATAATTTTATCATTGTTCCTTTTATGACTGTGTGTTGCTTTTCCAGAGACTTGCTCAAGGTGGCATATAAATTTTCTAAGTATACCATTTTTTATCTGGGCACATGGCACATAAGTACTGCAGAAATTTCACCAACCCTTCAGCAGCTTCCACCCCATCAGTTTGGTGCAGTGGTCAGGAGTTGGACTCTAATCTGGGAGAACCAGGTTTGATTCCCCACTCCTCCACATGCAGCTGCTGGTGTGACCTTGGGCCAGTCACAAGTTCTCTCAGAGCTGTTCTTTCATGAGCAGTTCTCAAAAGACCTCTCTCAGCCCCACCTACCTCACAGGGTGTCTTGTTGTGGGGAGGGGAAGGGGAAGGCATGGGTGGTGCACATGTCCTGGGTATCTCAAGTCTTCTTGAAACCTGGTGGTTTCAAGGGAACAGGAAGAGAATGAGGGTGTATTCTTTATGCTTATTTTTATTGCACAAAGTATTGGATGGGGAAAGGAATGGAGGAAAAGCAGGTCAGTTTCACTCACCTGTGGAGTGGAGCCTGAGGGGTGGGTGTTGCCTTCTGACACACTTCCAGTATGTTAGAGGGTGTGGCATATGCAAATGAGTTATGCAAATGAGTTATGCTAATGAGCTCCTGCACCTCTTTTTCTACGGAATGACTCCTGGTTCTACCAGATTAGAGTCCGTTCTCTTAACCACTACACCAAACTGGCTCTGGTTGGTTTATAGGGCAGCAGACCTGTTAGGGTTTCCTGACTGTGAAACCTATTGAGTTTGTTGACCCCCCTGCCCTCTAGTTTCAACCCAGTCCTAAGACCCTTCCAAAGCATTCCATGCCTGTGTTTTTATTTATTGAAAAACTTTTCTATGCTGCGTCTCGGAAGAACATGCTTGATGGGTGCTCCAAAGGCAACGTTGGCTTAGATTTTAAAAGATTAGATTTTCTCAGTACCTTATTCATACTGAGGTGTTGTGAAGAAGAATTTGGTGGACATGAGCAACAGTCCATCTAGTTCTGCATCCAGTTTCCAGCACTGTCCAGTGCTTCAGAAGGCATGGCAGTCTTCCTTCCCATAGCACTATTCTTGAGGAAGGATCTCTGACCTGAGCCTCTGTCAGGATCAGGGGACCCTACTCCGGCTGAGTCTGCATTTGCCACATAAAGCTGTTCCATGCTGCTGTGGCGCTGGCTTCCCATTTGGCTCAGTATAAAGCTCTCCTCTGTCTGCATCAGGACACAAGCTGTTTAGGGAGAGAGCGTGAGAGAATGAGGAGGAGCAGCCTCCCAGGGGTGCCAGCAAGGCGCTGCGCTGCAGGGGGGGGGGGAGAATGGCACCTGGGACCCACACACACACAGAAAGTAAAGGGGCGTGACCTGGTGGAGGGGGAGCGGAGGAGGGGCAGGCAAGATTAAATGAGCTGGGTAAAAAACACAAAACTCCTGGCAGTTGCCAGGCAGAGTGTGCTGGGGACCGCCCCAGGAAAGAACAAATGGTTCGGGGTTGGCATGCTTCCAAATCCCCCTCCCAATATGATCGCAGAAAAATGTTCCCTGGCTGCTTTTAAACGTAGATGACTGGATGTTCAGCTAACTTGTTTCCTTTGTGACAGTTTCCGTATCTCCTTAGAAAAAATGGGGAGGGGGCGAAGTCGGCTCCAGTTTCCTGCTTTTTGCTCACAGGGGCTCGAGGGTGGGGAGGAGCAACTGTAGCACCTTAAAACCAAATCCAGATAAGGCAATGAGACACCGTAGTGACCTCGGAGTCACGACTTAAATGGCAAAAAAATGATGCAAAACGGTTAATGCTGAGTTGAAACGATGGGAGAGTGGATGCGGCATGAGATGCAGACAGAAATTTGTGAGACGATGTGAGATCGTTGGCACAATGGTGTGAAATACCAATGCAGATTGGACCTCAAGCACCCATAAGGGTAGAGCTACAATATAGGATATAAAAACCATCAGCGACGATGTCTGCTAGAGCATTTCTTTCTGATCTGCTGTTTGACTCCTGCCTTGGGCTCAAGCTACCTGGCTGGACAGTTCTCCTATCCCAAGAGAATGAACTTTGTAATGAAGAACAAGGAACCCTTTAAGAAAGCTCGATCACTATAATAATCTTTCCATTTGATATTGGACAGAAGGACACAAAGTCACTTCAACTCAAACTTTTCTAAATGAAAACAAAAAAGCCTTTTCAAAGGAGTTTATAATAGTCTGCTGTTGGCACCAGTAATCTAGAAGTTGTCTAGACAAGAGGTCATCCGACCATATGGATGCCGGTGTTAGACACAGGCACAGGTGTGATAATTCAGATTCTGAAAGTGCTGAAGAAAAGGAGACAGAAGAACCTGGTCAGGGCTTGGAAGTGGGAAAAGAAGGAGCCAGAGATAACACCCGGCTTGTGTGGGTGGAGGAGAGATGCTCTAAGCCTAACAGTAACACAAGGAAAGTGGAAGACATCAGTCTTAAAAATTAGATTTTTGTCTATCCTTTATTCTGCTCGACAGGCTGCTGAAATATCCAGGAAGAAAAATACTCACTGGATTGGATGAAAAATCTATCTAGTCCAGCGTCTCAACACTGCCCACCCAAGCCACAGTGCTCCGTCCTGTTTCCCCCAATGTTGTCCCGACACTGAGAAATAAAGTGGATTTTCCATTTAGCCATCCTAGATAACAGCTGTTCGTGTACCTATGTCCTCCGTGAACCTGACGATTCAATGCTCCTTGTGCTACCACTTTGTGGTAGTGAATTTTACATGTCTCCCGGTACAAAATCCTTGCTTTCATCTTCCCTTGCTCAACTGTCAGTCAAACTGATGGGGAGATGCTAATTCTAGATTATAAGCGAGGGAGAGGAAGGGCTCCCTGTTCACGTTTTCCACAGTGTGCATGATTTTATAAACCTCTAGTGCATCCTCACTGAATTTCCTAAACTAGAAAGTTCAAAATACTTTGGGCTCCCCCCCCCCCCCCCACAATATCTGCATCATTTTGGTTGCTCTTTTCTGCACCTTTGCCAGCTCTTCCAAAAGCTATTTTGAGATCAGACAGTCAGGGAGCCAAACACTGAGACTGATAGGAGGTTGCCAGTTTCCTTCCCAGCATGGCAGAAGAAGAAGAAGAATTGGATTTATACCCCATCCTTCACTCAGAGTCTCATAGCAGTTTACAATCTCCTTCCCTTCCCCTCCTCACAACAGACACCCTGTGAGGTAGGTGGGGCTGAGAGAGCTCTCTCGAGAACTGCCCTTGAGAGAACAGGTCTGAGAGAACTGTGACTGACCCAAGGTCACCCAGATGGCTGCATGTGGAGGAGTGGGGAATCAAAGTCAGTTCTCCAGATCAGAGTCCACCACTTTTAATCACTACACCAAGCTTAGCACACCCAGTGTGTGGTGGTTGTGGTGGTCAGAGTGTCAGATTAGGATCTGGGGGGATTCAGTTTCGAATCCCCACTCTGCCATGGAAGCTTGTTGGGTGACCTTGGGCCAACTGCTCACTCTCAGTCTCACCCACCTCACAAGGGTGCTGTGAGGATAAAAGGGAGGTGAGGAGAAAGAAGTAAGTCACTTTGGGTTCCCTCTGGAGAGAAACACAGGGTATAAATGAAGTGTATAAAATGACAGAAAGCTATGTGAAAGGCCAAAATTCAGAAGTGAAACTTTTCTAAACAGAGTCTGTGAAAACTTTTAAGAATTTATTATTACTTTGTGCACACTTGGTTGAACTGTTAATTAGATTGTTAATGCCTCTTCTGCTAAAATGAAGCATTCCCCCCCCCCCCACCTGAATAACTACATTTAAGTATTCCGGCACCCACCGCTACCACCCACAGCTGTATGTTTGGATTTAAATTCACACCCTTTTGAGAGCTTCAGTGAACTTTGACCAACTCAAATAATTCACTTAATTTATCATTCACAGGTGGTTACATCATGACCTCACAATTTGTAATCCATAATTCATGAATTCGTTAATTGCATTCATGACTGTAATGCATTATTTTGGTATTTAAGCAACTAATAATATAATAGAATGCAAAGTAGGGCTGAACTCTTTTGCGGCACTGTTACTATTGATACTGATTATCTGCAGAGTTCTTGAGCTATGGGAAAAAAAAATATTTAGAATATGAGCTACCTCACTCAGCCTTACACACATACAACCTATCAGTAAATCGCCATTGTTTGCTCTGGATCAATGCGAAACAAAGGGAAAGAAATGACAATTTGTCCAAAGCTTCCAAGCAAGGTTATACGGGCACAAAGGAAGATGATGTGTGAGTGGAATAAGGACTGTGGGAAAATCTAGAAGAGACGCTTGGATTACCTAAGGGTTTATGTCAGTTTGACAAGGCCCTGTAGGTGAGTTGATGGCTTTACCTGGGCTTATGACTGAATCATCCTGAAAGTATGAGTTGCGATGGAGGTCTTGAGAGCTTTGGTCATTGTCCAGCAATCTTGGCTCATTATTTATGGCCGTGGGAGTGAGGAGATCTGGAGGATCAAACAAAGGAGCTTTGATTAAGGTTGCCCTAGAGCATTCGAGCATTTGGGTTGTCAGGATACTTCCGTAGTGAAAGTGCCTAGGGGAATCCTTGTCATCAACAAGAGGCCCTGCTTTAATCTTGTGCTCAGGGTGTCTTCTTGAATGTAGTACAGCCTGTCCTCTCTGGCTTGAATTCTTCCTTTCACTCTTAGCTGCAATTGATTGATACTGCTCAAGAACTGGAGGTTCTGACCTGCTCATACTCACTTAGAGAAAGTACATCTCTATTAATATATGCAGCAAGGAACACTACTGCCCTAGTCTGGAAAACATTGCAATCCCCCACAATATCACAGTGGCATCAGAAATTATGGAAATTGTACATCATGGCAAAGCTCACAGAAAATCTAGACAGCATTATTAAGCCCACTAAAAAATCCTGTTTCTCCTCTATATGGTTACCTATACTTGAATACTTGATGTTTCAAGGAGAAATTCCCCAATTGGTCATTGATCTTGGAATATAAAGAGAATATATCTTATAAAGAGAATACATAGTAATATTAAGATATAGAGCAGATAGAATGACTATTATATAGAAACCCAGGGATCTAACATGTTGTTGTATGGTTTAGTTTGTTCATATACCATATGTAAAATAATATATGAGAACATTCTGAATGTATGATGTTGATTGTTAACATGAGGGAAGGAGGGAGGGAGGGAGGGAGGGAGGGAGGGAGAAAGAAAGAAAGAAAGAAAGAAAGAAAGAAAGAAAGAAAGAAAGAAAGAAAGAAAGAATCTCAAAATGGATGGATTCCATCTACTCCTTTGGCATCCAAAGGCCAAAGAAACTTGGGGTATGAAGAGAACAGGGGTCTCAGGGGGGAGGGAGGCTCCATGCAACAGAAGTGCTCCTTTTAACTCTCAATCAAGCACTCATGCTTTGCTGAATTGTTCAGAAGGGTTTCTGCCACAGAGCCCTACATGGAAAGATGGGTAACCCATGTCAGTTCAAATCTAGAATTCCTCTGGTTCAATCGGTCCAGACATGCACAGCTCACCTTGGAATTCTCCACATAGGTTTCAGCTCCTGAAAATCAGCTGCCTTTCAGCTTCCCTTCCGATATTTCTTTTCACTCGGGCTATTACTACGAGAGACTTCATGGAGAAAAATATGCTCCCCCTGTCCAATTCTGTTAATGCCTTATAATACTGAATTGAAAAGCCACCTGCTGTTCCCTTTTCACTTTTCTTCACCCCAACACTGCTGATGTGCCATCTGTAATCACACTCTTCACATGCTGCATGCTTTCAAGGTGAAAGAAAGGGAGGGGAAACTATTAGAAGAATACGGGGTGCTCAACATTAGCCACAAGTGGAAGCCCCTGCTCTTGTCCCATTGGAAGGAGAGCACAGAAAGGCTGACATACCAGCCATGTCTCCAAGCACACAGTTCCAAGAGCATAAGGGCACTGAAGTCTACAGAAGATGGTGTGGGGATTTCCATCAAGTTCCCTCTCCCACTGCACACGTCAACTTTTTTTTTTTTTGTTCAGTCCAATGTGGTTTCTGGGGATGTGGAATGGTATAGTATAGCCCACTCTCATCAGAGCTTGGAAGCTAAGCAAGGTCGGTACTTGGATGGGAGACCACCAAGGAATACCAGAGTCAATACGCAGAGGCAGGTAATGGCCAACCACCTCTGAATGGCTCTTGCCTAGAAAACTCTATGTCGGACTCTTGGACAAAATTACTCCCAACGACACCCTCTGGCAGCGACTTCTTTATTGAGAGATAAAGATGTGCCAAGCTGAGACTGTTGCCGAGTCAGAACTGAAATTCAGGCGCAAAACCCCAAAGTTATAGATAGCTCAAACTGGGCCCCGCCAATCAGTCATCACGTTCATTCTCGCCTAGACATTCGGCGCTCTTGCAAACCACACCTGTAAATCACTATAACACTATCTCTAAAATGGAGCAAGCAGAGATGTGAACCAAGGTCATCGCAGGGGGAGGCTGTCTTAGAAGAGTTACTTTCGCCACTACAGAAACTGTTCTCATACTCACGTGCACACACACTCCCCCCCCCCATGGGAATTTAGCCCCTTCAGAAAATCATGGCAAACTAGAGGTGAGTTTGACACCTTATGGGGCTACCATGTCAGCTGCAACTTGATGGCACCTTACACACACTTGTGTGCTTTCTGCAAGCCTGCTGGACAAAAGAAAATGGGGGGGGGGGAGTCCATGGGGAATAGTATGAAGGGAAAGTGGAAAAGTCCCTCTCTGCAAGTTCCACAGCTTGTGGGCCATCTGCTAATACCATTGTTCCACCATCCTTGCTTCTTACCTTGGCCTTGATGGGATCTGCAGCTCAGAGGTAACAGGATTTGCTTGGGAGCAGAGCCCAGGTGTGATGATGATGATGTTTCGATTTATATCCTGCCTTGTCCGCCCAGGCAGGGAGAGATGGGTATTCCTGATTGGGGACCAATTTGCACTGCAAACCCATCGCTACAATATTGTCTATTCAGGGCATTTCAGAAAGGAAATCATATGAGATTGCATGTGCAGGATGGGTTCAGAGAAGAGAACCCATTTTGCAAGCTTGTACTGGGGCCAGATGTTCAGACCCTGGGGAGGAATCAGTGTTTTGATGTCAACATTTAATACTTGATGGCTGATACTGGATAATTTGATAGCTGACATGCAGCGGCGTGTAACAAGACTGGATGAGTGATATGCTATAGTATGTAGGATTTCATGTACTATGTCTTTCAAAAATTCAAAACAACTGATGGATGCCCTTTAAGTCATAAATCCTGGATTGAGTAAGGGGAAATTGCTGAGGACATTCAAACTTTTGAATGGGAAACCAGAGATTTTATTGGATTTCTAAAATTTGAGTGGAATCCGTTTCTGCTTGGGCAGAATATTATCTAGCGTGAATCTAACCAAAATCACCTGTCAGTCTATTAATCTATCCTGATTTGTGCTGCCCTTCCAACCAAGGCCCTTGAGAGTGTGTCCATCTTTCTCTATTTTATCACTACAGCAGCAACCCTGTGAGGTGGGTTAGTCTGTGAGGAAAGTGACTTACCAACAGTCACCCAGTGAGTCTCACAGCTTACTGGGGACTCAAACCTGGGTCTAACCGCCACATTACACCAATATTTGCCCGTTTACACTTATGAGTTACTCAGATTTCTTTGCAACGGCTAGCAACATAGACCCAAATAACCCCAGTAGAAAAGCAATGTTGTACAAATGCATCCGGTATTGGAGTAGACAGTACAAGGCAAGAGGGTCTAAGTCACCCCAAGAAGACTGCTCCATATGTCTAGATCTTATTACTGCACAAGGATAAAAATGTGACAGGTTTGCCAGGGACGAAATAACATTGTTTCAGGGGCTGGAGCTAGGGTTGCCAACAGCCCCAACATGGTGACCTCATTAATGGCATCACGATGAGTGATACTCCTCTGAGGAGAGTGAAGACGAGGCAGCCAGGGGGCATGGCAGTGAGCAGTGCTCCCTACCTTGTCGCTTGACTGCCTCCTCAGCTCTCCAAGCCAGAGCAGTGAGGCACCAAGGAAGGTCATTAGAAAGCAAGCCAGCTCTCTGAGAGCTCTCCGATTTGCTGGCTGACATACATGCAGGGAAGTGCCGGGGTGGGCCATTCCCTAATGGTCTCAGTCTAGGGCAAGTGGTGCTCTGTATTCTTGGTGCTTGACGGGGGGACAATAGTGCGAGGGCTTCTCATGTCCTGGCCCCACTGGTGGACTTCCTGAGGGCACCTGGTGTTTTTGGCCACTGTGTGACAGAGTGTTGGACTGGATGGGCCACTGGCCTGATCCAACATTGGTTTTTCTTATGTTCTAATGGCCCACCCTGGCACCTCACTGGGTCTGCGCCCTGGCACTTCACTGGGTCTGCGACTCTCTGGCTGGCTGGCTCTGGGGCTCCCCTTAATCGATAGGGGGCACAGCCCTTAAAGCCCAACTGCTGGCTACAGCCCTGGTTGCCAACCTCCAGATGGGGGCTGACGCTCTCCTGGAATTACAGCTGACCTCCAGACTGCATACATCACTTGTTTATTTAAGTAGGTCCTTTTTGTGTATGTGTGTTTCATGCCTGGAAGTCATGGTGCCCTCTGGCAACCCCTAGTAGGGTTTGGACATTTCAGAGAGGTGGCTAGACTAGCCTGCCTCTGCGTCCCGAGCCCTGGTATTCCTTGGAGGTCTCCCTTCCAAGTACTTGCCAGAGTCAGCCCTGCTTAGCTTCCGAGATCTGATGAGACAGGGCTTCCAGGTCAGGGCCCTCACTTATTTTTTTATTTAGAATAGTTATCCCAATCCTGAAGAAAAGGGCTGCATGGCATTCTACTATACCAAGATCCTTCCCTCTCCCTCAAGCCCACTCTCCCAGGCTCCCCCCTCCAATCGCCAGGTATTTCCGAACCTGAAGTTGGCCCCCTAGCTGGAGCCAGTTAGAAAGCCACCAACGGTAGTGTGTTAGGATTTTCGCGAGAGTGATTTGCACGAGGCAGGGAACAGTAACTCCTGGCCTATGGGGTACGTTGTGGTGTGACTTCAAATAACGAAATGAACAGGGTGAGCAAAAAAGAATAAGGCATCTTGGGGGCCTAATTAAGAAAAACATTCAATTATTATTGTTTGTGCAGCATGTGCGCTCTTACCTATTGTTTTCTACCCAGCTGTGGCCTAAAGGTTGCTCATTGTACTCGGAAAGCATTGCTATTCTGTTTTCTGCAAGCTGGGGCGAGGGAGGGGGCGGCCGAGTATATTGTCTTTATGCTAATTAAAAAAAGATGCCTGGAGATTAGCTGCTTTCCCGCCCAGGAAACTCGAGAACCAGAACGATGAGTCCTGTTTCTAAGTGGAGTAAAAAGCAATGCGTGCGCTGCATTTCAAAAGGAACTCGCGATTAGTTGAAGGGTCCAGATTAGGGCAACACCTGATGATGGCAGCAGTCTGCTAGCACAGGCTGCCAGTGCAAAAAAAAAAATGTCTGGAAGGATGAGTGTTAAAACACACAAAGAGCCAGAGTGGCACGGCTAGAATCAGGGAGGCTCAAGTCTGAATCCACATTCCACCCTGAATCCACATTCCATCCAAGTTCATTGGATGATCTTGGGATAGGTTCTCTTTTCTCTCTTTCTCCCTGCTTAAGCTACCTCACAGGGCTGTTGGAGGGGTAAAATGAAGGAGGTGAGAATGACATTGGAAGCTGCTTTGCTAACGGAAAGTTCCCACTGGTGAGAAAAGCAGGGCATGCACAGAAACATAACCAAGTAAGTAAGGATCTGAGAACTTTGTTGTGCTTGCAACCATGTGGTTTTTGACTTTACTGTCATTTAGGGAAACCCTGGCCCTTTCTGCACTCTTCTTTTAGTCCACACTCACCACGGTGTCCTCAGAGCAATTTTGCACTAAAATTGAATTCACCTTCTTTTTAATCCAGTTTTCCTCCCCCATTCTGCATGACATTATCTCCCTTAAATGGTCAGCCTGGTTTCAGCCTGCTGTTGCCCCGGGTTATTTGGATGCAGTTTTGCTGCGGATTTAAATTGCCTCAACTGAGAAAATCTGGAGTGGCAGGCAAATGTGGAAAGGACCCCACTCTCTACATTAGAGAAGGAGCAGTGGTAGGGGGGATGCTTTGCACGCAGATGGTCTCCAGGTCAATTGCTAACATCTCCAATGAAAGGACCTCGATTAACAGGTGCAGGGAAGGACTTTTTTTCTGCAGAAAAGCCTCCAAAGCTGCTGGTAACCAGAGCAGATGGGATTAGGCATACTGCAAACTTCAACATGCACATGATCACCAGTGGGAATGTGCATTTGGTTCATTCGAATGAACCAAATGCACCCCCGAAAATGGCCCATTCAGCCCCCTTTCGGGCAGCCATGGGCCGAATCAGATTCTCTGATCTGATTCGACCCGCTGCCAATTGCCGCTGAAATTTGGTGGCAATTTGATGGTGGGTTAAAAAGTGGCTGGAGGGGAGGGGTTTTGAGGGAGAGGCTCCAAACTTGCAGGGTAGCTGCTGGAGCCTCTCCCCCAAATACCCACCAAGTGTCAAGAAGATTGGACCATGGGGTCCAATTCTATGGGCCCCCAAACAGGTTTCCCCATCCCCTCCATTGTTCTCTATGGTAGGGAAAAATGTTTCCCTCAGAACCCCTCCCTTCCAGCCCCTCATATACCGCATTACTTTTTGCCATTGACTTCAATGACCCATAGGGTATAATGGGGCCGAAACTGACATTCGGCTGGAACCAGTGACTCCTCAATCTGCTTGCATTGCTGCAACAGACGTGGGGGGATCATCCGGCAGCCAGAACAGAGGCAGCCTAGTTACCAGCAGCTTTGGAGGCTTTTATGCAGAAAAAAAGTCCTTCCCTGCACCTGCTACCTGAGATCCTTTCACTGGTAATATATTTCTGTCATCAGTTAAAAAAAAATAGTTCTTGGACTCAGCAAAAGCAACCACAAACTGCAACAACCTGGCCTTGTAGAACAAGTGACTTCTGTGCCGGTACAAAGCTGTTCAAGATGAATTTCCATTGAGGCTATCCGATCAGGAGCTCACCTTGCTTGTTACTGAGGCTCTAGGAATCACTGGAAACTTGGGTAAAACCATAGAGTTCCTGACGATTCCTAGAGCTACCCCACTATCACTTCTGGGTCATACCCAGAAGTGATGCACTGGCATATAGACCTGTTGTTTTCCTGCTCGATTGGCAATGGCGATGATTAGTGTGAGGCCACCCCCTGTGTCAACCCTAGTTGGGAGTAAACCCCATGGGATAAAATGGGACTTACTACTGAGTAAACACGCATAGGATTGTACTGTAGTCTGTTTTTTAAAGAAGCTTCTCCACCTTCACTGTTCTAAAAAAAAAAAAAAAAGGTCAGTGTCCAACTAGGGTTGCCAACCTCTAGGTGGCACCTGGAGATCTCCCACTATTAGAATTCATCTCCAGATGAACAAGATCCATTCCCCAGGAGAAAACTGCTGCTTTGGAGGGTGGGCGGTATGGCATTGTACTGTGCTGAGGTCCCTCCCCTCCACTAACCCTGCCCATCCTAAGGCTTCCCCTCAATTTTCCAGGTATTTCCCAACCCAGAGATGGCAACCCTACTCCCAAGAAACCTCAAGAGTCTTCCAGTACAGTTTGAAAACTATTGACTTGGGCAATCTGAAGATGAAGCCATCATTGTAGCAAATAGCCCTAGAAAGCAACTTATTCAGGGATATATGAGTGTTTTTGTGGTTCATTTAGTTTCTTTATCCATTCATTATTCTGTCAGTGTTTCCATGACTTTCTTTTTGCTTACAGTGTGGTTTTTCATTTGTTTTGCCTTTTCTATGTTTTTTTTTTTAAACGGTAAACACATTTTGCACATTAGCTATACACACTGGGGACAAATGCGCAGCGCTAACAGCAAGAAATCATTATATCATAGGTAAGGGGAGCATATTTAAAAAATGCATATTTCCTGATGAGAAATACTTGAAACGAATGAACACAAAGCGAAAGGGGGGGGGGGATGTTTTCATTGCATTTGTTCCACTTTGGTGGAATGCAGGAATGAAAAGAAATGCTTAGTGCGAGTTATCCGATATTATTCAATCACAGCCAACAGGAAAGTTGAAATCAGCCATAAATTAACAGTGAAATCTTTTGTAACTTCACTCTAGTCTGAGCCCCTTGGTTTCAACAGCTGTCCTGGTACTTGAAAAAGAATGTTGGGGAAGCACATCAGCCCTTCTGCACTTTGGGCCTGATCAGGATCAGTCCCTCGCAGCATTTTGAAATACCTCCCGTTTGGAAATCTCTCTGAAACGTTGATGTTGTCACATCTAATTGGACACTTAGACTGGAGCAACTCTGCATAGGATTGCAAACTTCCACTAGGGCTGCCAGCCTCCCGGTCCTAGAGGGTTGCCAGATTTTCTAGGTGGTGGCTGGAGATCTGCTGGGATTACAACTGATCTCCAGGAGACAGAGATCAGTGCACCTGGAGAAAATGGCCGCTTTGGAAGGTGGGCTCTATGGCATTATACCCCATTGAAGTCCCTCCCCTTCCTCAAACCCCACCCTCCTCAGGCTCCACCCCTTAAATATCCAGGTATTTCCCAACTTGGAGCTGGCAACCCTAGCCTGAAGATATCCCAGAGTCACAACTGATGTCCCGACAATAGAGATCAGTTCTCTTGAGGAAAATGGCTGCTTTGGAGCTATGGCAGCTGTTATGTATTGACCATGCGGTCGCCATGTGCTCCAGTAATGGCAACCACCATGTGGCCAGAGCACATGGCCAAGAAACTACCTGAGCTTCAAACCGGCCACCAATCATGTACCTAGGTTTCTCCCAGGGAACCTATGAGATGTAAATAGACTGATAATAGCCTATCAGGCCAGTTGGGCGAGGTCAGGGGATTATCCCTGACCAGCATAAAAGGAGGGCTTCAAGCCCTGGGTTGTATGCTTCATCCGGACCAGCAATAAAGATCTGGCTGTTTCACTGTTCCATGGACTCCCGACTCCAGTACTTCTCAGAAGCATACACTGCTGAGGTCCCTACACAAACCCCGCCCTCCCAAGGCTTCCCTCTCAGATCTCCAGGCATTTCCCAGACCTGATCTGGTAACCCTAGGCCATTAGGTCTAAACTTCCTAGTTACAGGGGTTCTCTCCCATCTGTATTTTGAGCCAGCAGTGCAAGGAAACTAGGCATATAAGAATGTGCTGTATTTTACTTGTGTTTCCTTCCCCACTTAACCATGATTTTATCTGGTCGAAAGACAAACATGTTGTCTGCTCCAGTCCGGACTCAGGGTGTTTATAGCAAGCAGCTGTTATCGGGTTTTGACGGCTGAATTTGATTTCTTCAGATGCGTTCATAACAAAGATCTGCAAGAGAATGGTGACATTTTGTCTTTTCAAACTTCAGGCATATTCTGAAGAGTGCCTTGCATTTGAAATGCATTGGTAGTCTCCACTCAAAGGGTTTTGCTTTTGACATCTCCTTTCTGAACTTTGGTTTATTTTTTTAGTGTTTTACCCTTTTGTCTCCGTTTATAATAGATAGAATTGCAGGGTGAATGTGTGTTTGTGTGCACGCATGCACTTTTGGTCATAAATATTTTCTCCCAGAATACAATAAACTTTCTCTCATGTTAGGTCGCATTCACACAGGCAGTTTGATCTGTTGCCCTTGCTGTTCCCTAATGGATTTAAAGGGCATGATCAGACAGCAACATCTGTCTGTCAATCCCCAGTCGTCTGAGTCTCCTCCCCCCCTTGCCACATGTTTCTTTGATACCTGAGAAAGTCCAGTCGTGTTGGTCTGAGCTGGTTCCCAAACAGGTTTCCTGCTGTCTGGTCGCACTCTTGCACACCCAGGCCATCAGGAAGGTCTCACTGATGTCTTGATTTCTGTCTGCCATTTAAAAAAGAGTAGTTAGCGATGTTCACACAAGTGCTTATTCGCACCTCTCCCCCCCCCAAAGGGCTGCTCAAAACTCTATTTTCTTTTTAAAAACCCTAAAATAAAGATGCTTCTGTTCTTCAGCTTTTTTGTGTCCTTTGAGGAAGAGGTAAATTGAAAAGATTAGATGGAGGATGGCAGTGAACTACATATCCCAGAAGACTTAGCAAGCGTTTGTGCACATGCTCAGAAGGCAAACTGTTTAAAAAATGGCCAACAGGCCCATAAACAATATATCCCAGTAGGCTGATAAGTGCTTCTGGGCATGCTCCAAGGACCAACTTTTTGAAAAAATGGCCCACGGGCTGACTTTGTGCTTGTTGCCATCTGGTTACTCCAGGGCCAGTAGAACCACTTTGATGTGCACTAAAAGAGGTGAGTCTGATCATGATTCTCTGGCACAAAATAATCTGGCTCAATTAGCGGTTGGGCAACAGTGGATTGAAGTGCCCTGCTGAACGCGACCCAAGATACAGAATTGGGTTGGTCCTTCTAGCTGGTTCACTCTACTAATCACTGTTAAAAAACCTACTTGAGAAATGAAGACTTGTCAAAATTGGTTCAGCCCCCCCTCCAAGTCATTTGCTTCCTCCCTTTAAAGGAAATGCCAAGATTTTTTTCAAGGAGCATGCTGGGAGACTGAGCTTTCCACCAATCAAGTGTGAGGAGCATGCTTGCCCTGTTCCTATAACAACACTTGCCCTTAACTTCTTTAGATGTTTCTCAGACATTTGACTTGAGGAGGAACCTCCAAATCTGGCTTCAGTTTTGCATCAGATGAACCCTACATCCGACCTAACTATTCTATAAAGCTCTCTGTGGTTTGAGACTGGCATATCTGAAGGATCGTCAACTCCCATATGAACTTACCCAACCACTATGGGCATCTTTCGAGGCCCCACATTGGTGATCCCACCTTCTGAGATTAGGTGGATGGTAACCTGGGAGAGAGCCTCCTCAGTCATGGCACAAAAACTCTAGAAGCAGCAGAACAAAGTTTGAGTCTAGTGGCACCTCTAAGACCAACAAAGTGTCTGCAGTGTAAGTGGGCTGCCTGTTATTGGAGGGGGGGACCTTCTCACCCTTCTCTACAGCCCTGCCTAACTGTCAGTGTAGCCAAAAACCACAGAACCCCCCCCCCCCCTGAGCTGAATATCCCGCAAAGATATACAAAAGGAGACTTCAATACAGTGAACAATATATCTAATCTGAAATAACTCTATACATAATCCATCCTGGGAGAATTCAGAAGTCAACAAAATCCATAAAGAGAAAATACAGACTCCAAAAGTATAAATATACAAAATAAATATCCAACACTTTCCCCAGGTAGTATTCAGTGTTTCAGCCTTCTGGTCCTTCCTCAGGAAAAAAAAAACAACCATAGGAAGTCTCATTCCATTTCCTGATAGGCTAATATTATTCAGTTTCTTACATATTGGGCAAGGTCTCATGAAGGCTGCTTCATGAGAGCCAGTTTGGTGTAGTGGTTAAGTGCGCGGACTCTAATCTGGGAGAACCAGGTTTGATTCCCCACTCCTCCACTTGCACCTGGCTGGATGACCTTGGGCAAGCCATAGCTCTGGACCAGCTATTCCCTCAAGGACAGCTTGGGAAAGAGCTCTCTCAGCCCCACCTACCTCACAGGGTGTCTGTTGTGGGGAGGGGAAGGGAAAAGGAGTTTGTAAGCCGCTCTGAGACTCCCTTGGGGAGTGGAGGGCGGGGTATAAATCCAATCTCTTCTTCTTCTTCTTCTTCTATGTACCAGGACCAACAGATGCCTGATACAACTGTCAGTGCATGCAAGCAGACCTTTGCTTCAGCTCCCACAGGGCAGGCAGGCTTGCCAATCATTATGAGGAGGGAAGCCTTAGCCCCTGCTTCTTTCCTCATCCAGTCTGCCAGTGCGATGCCAAGTCTGAGCATCTATAACCACAGCTTCGACTCCCCCTACACACAATGTGTCCTACCATGCCTGAGAAGAGATGGGAGGAAAGCCTTTGTTTTGGCCTTGCTGCAGCCAAAGAGGCCTGGTTGCCTTCTGTGCCAGGAGAGGAGTCTTCCAGGAAACCTGTGGACACCGCCTTGAGTCTCATAACAGAAAAAAAGGCGAGACATCACTGCGACAAATAATGGAATTTGCTTCTGCCCAGTGGACGAATAAAATGAAAGAGTTCAACCAAACACATCATCCAAGCTTGCATAGAATCAGAAAAAGTCTCCCCAAGGCAAAGGTGCAATACTTCGGGGAAAGCAGAAACACACTGCACACAAAAAGACCAGTTGAGACACTTTTCTGGCTAGAAGATCAGCTGAGCTTTCTTGCTGGATGGTGCCCCTGCCAGGCACAGTCACTTCCCCCCTCAGGGCTGCCAGGTACCCCTTGGCAAGTGCCAGGGGGTGTGGGGGGGACTTACTGGCAGCAGGGGAGGCCTACTCCCGCACTTCAGCCAAGTTGCTGGTGATGCAGCAATATCACTTCCAGCGTGCACTGGAAGTGATGTCACTGCATCACCAGCAACATGCTCTGGTATTTGGGCAAAAACTCTATGGTAAAAGCAGATTCTGCCAAGGGCTCTTTTTGCCTTTGGCAACATGGCTGAGACACAGGGCTCGGCCTTCCCAACTGCTGATAAGTCCCCCCTCTAGCCAGCTGTTCAGTCATGGGGGATCCCCCATTCCTGGTGCAGGCCTGGCAACTCTACTCTCCCTTTGCTGCCCATTCCCAAGGAAACTGAAACCAGACTGCAAGGTGCAGAATAATTTTCAGATTTGATTGTCCCCAGATACTGGATATATATTTTTTAAAAAATATATTTGGAGCATTTACTACTTTTATAGCTGGGTCGACTTTGGGTCAGAGCTTGATTAGTAAATTTCTGATTACACATCCTTAACGATAATAGGAGGTATAAATGGAAGCTTTGTTATAGTGAGTGTAATATGCATTCTTGTCTGTATGTAGGAGTGATCTGCCTCATAATGGCTATTTTTATTTTGCTGTATAATAAACCAGAACTGGCTGGACAGAAGAACTGCCTTGCTGGATCAGACCGTAAGATCTGCTAGTCCAGCAATCTGCTTCCAGCAATGGCCATGCAAATATTCCTGGGATATTTATGTTTGAGATAGCCACTTTATTGCTTGTGCCTACCATCTGGTTGCAAGAGAACATAAGAGAAGCCAATGTTGGATCAGGCCAATGGCCCATCCAGTCCAACACCCTGTCACACAGTGGCCAAAATACCAGGTGCCCCCAGGAGGTCCACCAGTGGGGTCAGGACACTAGAAGCCCTCCCACTGTTGCCCATCCCCCCTCCAAGCACCAAGAATACAGAGCATCACTTGTCCCAGACTGAGAGTTTCCATCTATACCTTGTGGCTAATAGCCACTGGTGAACCTCTACTCCAAAGGTTTATTCAATTCCCTCTTGAAGCTGTCCATGCTTGTAGCCGCCGCCACCTTCTGTGACAGTGAATTCCAGAGAAATCACTCTATGGGTGAAGAAGTACTTCCTTTTATCCATTCTAACTCGACTTCTCAGAGATACACTACATCTGAACAGGGGTCTGTTGGGGCCAGCTCAGGAGTGGCCACTAGGGCAGCCAGGGGCCAAATCCGATTCTCTGATCTGATTCAACTCGCTGCCGAATTGCCACCGAAATTCAGCGGCAACTTTAAAAGCGACTGGAGGGGAGGGAGTTTGAGGGAGAGGCTCCAAACTTGCAAGGTAGCTGCTGGGGTCTCTCCTCGAAATACCCACCAAGTTTCAAGAAGATTGGACCAGGGGGAGAACAATGGAGGGGACGGGATGACCTGTTTGGGGGCCCGTAGAATTGGACCCCATTGTCCAATCTTCTTGAAACTTGGTGGGTATTTCGAGGAGAGGCCCCAGCAGCTACCCTGAAAGTTTGGAGCCTCTCCCTCGAACCCCCTTTCCTCCAGCCCTTCATATACCCTATGAGTTTTTGCCATTGATTTCAATGGCCCATAGGGTGTAATGGGGCTGAAACTGACATTCCCTTTCTGACACACTTCCGGTGATGTCAGGGGACGTGGCATATGCTAATGAGTTATGCTAATGAGTTATGCTAATGAGCTCCTGCACCTCTTTTTCTACGAAAGGACCCTTGCATTTGAACACACTCTAGTGATAACTATGTTTCTTTTAAAAACACGTAAAAAGGAGAAGGGCTGTGGCTCAGCGGAAGAGCCTCTGCTTTGCATGCAGAAGGTCCCAGGTTCAGTCCCTGGCATCTCCAGTTAAAAGATCTGGCAGTAGGTCCATCTGAAAGACCTCTGCCTGAGACCCTGGAGAGCCACTGCCGGTCTGAGTAGACAATGCTGACTTTGATGGACCAAGGGTCTGATTCAATACAAGGTAGCTCCATATGTATTGAAAGGTAGCATACTTGTTTTTGCCATGGACATGTGTGTATAGAGAGGAACAAATTGAGGGTTGGGTAGGAGTAGGTCTGAAAGCAGCGAAAGTGTTGGAAAAGCTTTGTTCCTCCCTGGCAAGAACAGCCAGGAGGTGTCATTTTGGGCCATCCATTGGTTGTTGCATCAAGCACAAGTGCTGGAGGCTCACTGCCTCTCCCAGCAGGAAGGTGGGCGGAGAACCTCCTCCTCTCCCACCTCCAGTACCAAATGTACAGCAAGAGGTTCCAAAAAACCTCTGCACGCATCGATATGGCTTGATTCAATAGATACCACAGCCGCTCCTCTCTGCCTTGGAACAGCCTTCCGATCCTTCCTTCTTTCCTCCTTCGATTTCCCCTTCCTCTCCCATCCTTTTGAAGATGCGTCAGGTCTGGAGTTCAGCTTAATCCAACTGCTAGATGTATTATTCATCTCTACGCTTTAATGATGTGATAAGGCTTCTGGAAATAGGAAAAGGCTCATTAAACTGCTATTTGAATATAGATCACAACTAAATTTGGAGGGAGAGATGGTGCCTGCCAGCCAAGCTCTTCATCCAACTGCCCTGCGCTCTGCACACGGACCGTGTGGGCATTTCCATAGGAGAGACAGGCAGAGCACAAAAGATTGGTGCTCTTTTACACTATTGATTCCCTGATTAATTAGTGTGAGAGGGGTGGGAGGAAAAGGAAATTTGCGGAGGAAGGCTGCCCGCAGCAAGAGAGATTGGCAAGTTTACCGATGCAACCTCTAACAACAAAATACACATTGTGCTCCTCCAATTGACAGTGATACCAGAAGCTGCCTTTTGCAGTCCCTGATTGGCTGCTTTCCCCCATGTTCTAAGGCCAGTAGCCAATAAAGGCTGCTTGTTTTTTATCTCCTCCCCCCAACCCCCACAAAGTTAATTGCTTCTTCTTCCTCTCCTGTACTCCAGACATCTCAAGCTGTTTCTGGAGATTGAATTGGAAACCTAATGTGCTTTTTTTCCATTCCTCCTTTTGAAAAATTAAAAAGGGACAGAGGCTAGACAGTGAAAGAGTGCCGAGCAGTGAATGCATGAAGCAGCCTTCTATTGAACGAGAGCATTGGACCACTGGTCCATCAAGGTCAGGAAAGTCTACTCAGACTGGCAGTGGCTCTCCAAGGTCTTAAAGCCAGTTTGGTGTAGTGGTTAAGTGCATGGACTCTAACCTGGGAGAACTGGGTTTGATTCCCCAGTTCTTCACATGCAGCTGCTGGTACGACCTTGGGCAAGTTCTTCCAGAGCTGTTCTCTCAAGGGCAGTTCTCAAGAGAGATCTCTTAGCCCTACCTACCTCTCAGGGTGTCTGTTGTGGGGAGGGGAGGAGAAAGGGGATTGTAAGCCGCTCTGAGACTCCTTTGGGTAGTGAAGGGCAGGGTATAAATCCAATCTCTTCTCTTCTTCTTCTTCTAAGGGAGAAATCTTGTGCATCACCTACCACCTGATCCTTTTAACTGGAGATGCTGGGGATGGAAGCTGGGACCTCCTCCATGCAATGGGGATACTTTACCACTGTCTGTGCCACAGTACCTGTTCAGAACTCAGTGGGCTTAGAAGGGTGTAACCCTGTTTAGAATTGTACTGTAAGGATGCTGGAGATCATGAGATGCAAAATTTGGTGGTTTCCACAGCATCAGCCTGAGCCCCTGTTAGCCTGAGAGGTAGTTGTTCATTCCACTTTCATGTAGATCTTCAAAGACTACATCACTGGACACCCATGCTTTGTGCTGAGCCATTTTTGTGGAACTCTGCTTGTTACTGAAGCATCTCCTTCCACTATTCCAACACAAAGGGGAGGCAGGTATGAAATGGATCAGCATGGAATTCAGTACATACAATATCATTCACTTCCTGAAACCTCATGCTTCTCTGTGTTCTGAAATCTTCTGTGGGAGACAGCTCATCTTACTCTTCAGGAGGACCAAATTATTAATACATGTTTCCCACAGCTGGAAAGATGGACAAGGCTCCTGGATCTGGTGTTATGAGAAGGAGCCCAAGACAGAGTCCCAGAGAACCACCATGGGCTGCTAAACAGAGATTCTCTATTGCTCCTACCTACTCCTTTAAAGGAGAGAGAGAGAAAGAGAAAGAACTCACCAACCATTAATGGAGCAAATAGTCACTCTAGGAATTCAGAATTCCTCATTTTAACCCTTTTCTGAACTGGGAAAATATAATGTGGCCATCTTGCTGCAGGGTAGCACTTGCTACAGTTTCAAGTCAGGATGAAATAAACAAGAAACATAGTGTAAGAGCTAAATGTGCAAAGACACCACTGTGTAAAAAGCCTTTGCCAAACATCAAGTAAATCTTATTGCCCCATTCAATAAATGTGTGTTTTACACACACACACACACACACACACACACACACACACACATACACACATATCATACACACACACTCTTGTTTATTACTTCTTGAAAATGGCAGCTAATGAGCTCAGTAAATGTACATACAATGGCAGCATTATGTGCATTTACTGAGCTGATTAGCTGCCATTCTCAAGAACTAATGAACAAGTAATTTTTTATATAACATACATTTAATGAATGGTACAATGAGGTTTATTTGATGTTTGGCCAAGCCTGTTTACACAGTGGTGTGTTTGTGTATCTAACAATTTCAAGTCAAGCAAAAAATTAAGGCAGACAACTATACCTTCATAGAGTAGCTTTTAGTTACTGTAGAAGTCCTCAAATGATCAATATCATACCAGCTGAGAGCATGAGAGCAAAATGATGCAGATGGATTCTTTCAGGTCCCAGAAAGCCGGGGCAATTTGTATCCTAGTCCCATCCTTCTTAATGTCCTTGAACCCAGGGTTTCTCCACAGGAACACTCAAAAGTCTGCACTCATCTCTTTAATTCCCTGCTAAAGCAAGGACTGTGGTGGCCCAGTGGCTGAGACGCTGAACTGCAGACCAGAAGATCAGTAGTTCAGCAGTTTGAGACCTGAGTGCTGCGTGATGGAGTGAGCTCCCGTCTCTGGCCCCAGCTCCTGCCAACCTAGCCATTCAAAAGCAAGAAATTGCAAGTAGATAAATAGGTACCGTTTCGGTGGGAAGGTAACAGCATTCCATATGCCTCGGTGTCTAGTCATGCTGGCCACATGACCACAGAAACATCTTCGGACAGCACTAGCTCTTTGGCTTGGAAACAGAGATGAGCACTGCCCCCTAGAGTCAGATTCAACTGGCTTTCGAGCAAGGGAAACCTTTACCTTTTTAAAGCAAGGGCAACTACAGCCGCCACCACTTCTGCTGCCCTGCCACCTCTTGTTCTGCCCGCTGCAGCAAGTAGGATTTGGGCTGTATCTCAAAGCACATCAGAGGGGGAAATGGATGATGGCATCTGTCCCAGAAGATGGTGAGAGTGGTGCAGGGGCTGCAACTTCTCCCACTGCCTTAAAAAAAAATGCTTCTATGTTGGAGAAAAGTCAGCATGGTTATAATCTGATCTCCTCAGATCTTGGAGTCTAAGGGGAGTTGGTACTTGAATCGGAGAGTGCCAAAGAAACATCTGCAGTGGTAAGCAATGGCAAACCAGCTCTGCTTCTCATTTGCCTTGAAAGCCTCTTGCTGAGGTTGCCATACGTTAGTTGTGACTTGACAGCGCATACCTACGAACATATACCCTCTGTGTCAATACTTGATCATTCACTCTGAGCCACAAACAGTTTAGCTCTAGAAATAAGGTGGGCATGTTTTGCTTGCATGTCATTACCCTTTAGCGAGTGCCATAGTTGGGTCTGTGGGTCCCAATTTCTTGGAGTACTTCATATAATGGTTAATCCAGACCTGGGAGTTGCAAATGGAGTCCTATGAAGAGTCTGTTGCCTTGTAGATCAGGCAAGGATCGTGACCAGGGGTGATTTGATTTTCATAAACAAGGCACTTGAAAATCGAACTTCCTTTATTTGCAATGACTGTTTCGTCTTGAGTGGAGAACACACCTGATTGCATTAAGGATGTGCTTGCCATTGAAGGCAAGTAATCTTTCCAGTCATTTTCAGCCTGTGTAGTGGCGGTTTGCAGCATATCATGGTAGCTGGCTGGACAGAGGTTGTTGGTGCATGCACATAACCCTCTGGCTTGTTCAAATTCAGAATTAACCGAGGGTCATTATGGGCCAGCCAAGGATCATTTCAAAACAGCTACATTTTGAGTGTGCGCGCCGCTTTTGTTCCTCCCCGGTTAGCAGCATTCATTAGTCAGTAGCACACACGAAACTGGAGGAAGCGCAGAATGTGCTGGGCTAAACTACAATTTCCATGCAGCAGTGCAAGAATGCACGACTCTTTCAGTGCAATTTAGAACATGGACCTGCTCCGCTTTGTGAGTTCAGCAGACCAAAGGAGAAAGGTTAAAATGCTAGAGAGAGAAGCTCTGCAGCTGCTGTTACCATTCCCACAAACCTCAGCAGTCTTGAGAGTATGGAGGGAAATGCTGGTTTTGTAACAGAAGAGGGAAAAGCCGCAGGAGAGCCGTGTGAGAACGTGCACACCCAGAGATATTTGCAATACAATTTAAAACAATGACCATCAAACCATTTTAGGCTGCTGCTAACAACTGGTCATCAAACTGTGCAATGCCAACAGAAATCAGTTACAGTAATGACATTGCTATTGTTCAATTAGCATGGCTTAGGACAACAAAAAATGTTTAGCTCTGATAAGACAGATGAAATATCTGATTCATTTGTACGGGTTCCATCTAGTAGACCTGCTGACATGTCTGTCCTTTTATAGTTAGGATTACATAAAGAGCTGCTGTAGAGAAAAGGGATCAAAAGTGTTTTCATACCCCCTCACTCCACCCACAAGGTGCTACAGAGTTGACTTTAGAGACAACATATAAACAAAAGGCTCATAGACAAGGTGAGCGCCACTTTACTTCCACTAGGGGGAGCCATAATATCTCATCCTGTACCCGTGGATATTGACAGTTTGCATGGATTTGGTGATCTGTGAAGCTCAGAAGTGAACACTGGTTCACCTTTTGCCCTTCCTATGGAACTTATTTGTGGGGATTGATTGACAGCCCATGTTACTTCTTCCTCTCCTGTTTGAATGGGAAGAGGGCTGGATGAAAGGGGCGGTTCTGTGGCTCAGGTTTAGAGCAGCTGCTTTGGATGCAGAAACTGGCAGACTCTGTTCTTGGTACCTCCAGTTAGGTAGCAGGAGATGTGACAGACCTCTGCCTGAGACCCTGGAGAGCTGCTGCCAGTCAGGCTAGGTGATACAGACTTTGATAGACTGCTGTTCTGACGAAGGAGAAGGCAGCTTCATGTGTTCAAAATTGTTTCTCTAAAACAAAACAAAAAAAAGGTGAAAGAATTGCTTTATTTGTGGGTCTGGTGCTAACTTTGTCCCTATCATAGCTCACCGAATGGAGTCATTTAAAATGTGATGGGAGCCTAAAGAAGGAGGGGGGGAGGGGGAGGAGATTGGGTTTACATCCTGCCCCTCACTACCCAAAAGAGTCTCAGAGCGGCTTACAATCTCCTTTCCCTTCTCCTCCCCACAACAGACACCCTGTGAGGTAGGTGGGGCTGAGAGAGCTCTTTTGAGAACTGCTCCTGCGAGAACAGCTCTGGGAGAACTTGTAACTGACCCAAGGTCCAGGGCCGTCCCCATGGTTTTTTGCACACTAGGCGAGGCTACCTTGTGGCACCCCCCCCCCCAGGCGAGGCAGCCTTGTAGCACCCCCTACCGCAAGAGCCGTCCTCTCAACCACTGGAGCCCCCCCCTCCCCCGGGCCCCAGCGCCCGCCTGCCTGCCCGGGCTCACAAACTCTCCAGCTCTGCCAGCAGCCACCTGCACTGGCTGGCCGCAGTGCCTACAAGTCTACCTGCATTGGCCCAAGGCTAAGTTTGGTTCTTAGCCTGAATGGAAAGCTGCATTCAAACATAATGGTAAATCATGGTTTGCGTGATTTGCACACTATCTCCTGGTCTGAGACTCTCTCAGTCTCTCCGCTGCTCTGTTTGCCAGCTGCGCCCCTAGGCGGCCACCTAGTTGGCCTAGTGATAGAGCCGGCCCTGCCGAGGTCACACCAGCAGCTGCATGTGGAGGAATGGAGAATCAGACTGGGTTCTCCCAGATTAGAGTCTGCGCTCCTAACCACTACACCGCACTAGAGAGTTTGGATCCCCCCCCCTTCCTTTTCCTGAAACTTAGCTGATGACACGGGCAGTAAAAAAAAAGTGAGCACAGAGGTTTTTTTTTTTAAAGGAAAGATGGAAGAGCCACTTGGTAGCTAGAGTACATTATAGTCTACCTTTCTCACTGGGACCTGGCAGATTACAAGAATGATAAACCCTTTCAGTCAGTCAAGGAACAGATTATAAAATGTGATAATAACTGGATCTAGCAGCAAAGATTCCTAGGCTGGGATTCCAGAATTGTGGGAGGGGAAATCCCAGAACCACACATGCAAACATATCTGTTTAAGGCAGTACCAGTGTAGCTGAACCATTAGATCATAGCTTTGTTCCTTCCACGAGAATGCCCTCCTGAACAACTGTGGCAGTGGCAGAAAGGGATGGATCACATCAGCAAGCATATTTCAGAATTGGGCCTGAATTTCAGGGACTGTGGCTCCAATTCAGAGTAAATTCAGAACAAGAGGGATAAAATCAAAACAAGTACATTCCTGGGTCTATTCACATGGTAACCACACTCACACAAAACTCTTCATTGATGTTATAATCAGGTGTAAAGTTTCCAACATTTCTGGATGTGGGTGTCATCAGCCTGCAATTTTTGTGAAGGGTTTTCTGTGAGCGCAGTTACCATGTGAAGAGATCCATGGCCCGCTTTATAAACTTACATCACACCACTCAATATATGAGATATCAGCATCTGGTCAGGATTAATATATAGTAGTTTGTGGATGTGTGGTTTGTCTTTTTGTAAAAGTGTGTTTTGCTGACCACCGAGAAAGGCCCCTGGGGCCGAAACGCATATGGTTGAGTGTTGGACATTTGACATGTTCATCACCTGTGTTTGGAAAAGATCACAGTTTAGATAAAGCTTGCTCTGATTCTTACTGCAGGCTGACATTCAGGCCCTACGTTTTTAGTTTTACTATTGTGTACACCATATATATAGGGCTGCAGCGGCTTAAGTGGTTAAGGCGCTGAACTGCAGACAGGAAGGTCAGTAGTTTGGCAGTTCAAGACCTGAGTGCTGCATGACGGAGTGAGCTCCCATCTCTGGCCCCAGCTCCTGCCAACCAGCAATTTGAAAGCAAGAAATTGCAAGTAGATAAATAGGTACCGCTTCGGTGGGAAGGTAACAGCGTTCTGTGCACTTCGGCATCTAGTCATGCCGGCCACATGACCATGAAAACATCTTTGGACAGTGCTGGCTCTTTGGCTTGGAAACGGAGATGAGCACTGCATCCCTAGAGTTGTAGTTGACTGGCTTTCGAGAAAGGGAAACCTTTACCTTTGCCTTACACCATATAATAAATACTTATTTTGATTATATTTTATCTGTTGAAACTTGACTCTTATAGCATCTACATTTCCCTCCACCCGGTCACTTAAGAGTGCCAAAGTTGTTGAAGGACTAACAAAAACCTGGAGCGTACCCTGTCCATTGATATTTCCACCTATTTCCTTTCTTAATGTCCCAAAAAGTGTTAGTTCTTCAGATGTATTTCCGGGCTTGGCCATTAAAACCCCTGTAAGCCAAAATTCTTTAGAACAGAGGTCCCCATGCTTTTTGAGCCTGTGGGCATATTAGAATTCTGACAGGGCGGAGGTCACAAAATGGCTGCCACAAAATGGCTGCCACAGGAGGCGGAGTGAACTACAAAATGGCCGCTTCAGCTTACCTTTGCTCACACTGTGAAGATCCTTGTACTGTGGTGTCAGATGCTGCCAAAGCAATGTTAAGAATCTGCACAACCAATCAAATCTTCCATGACCAATTAGAAGGCTTGCAGGACAAAACCCAACTTGGCTCCACCTACTTTCTAAAAACACTGCAGCAGGTACTGTTACGGAATTAGGGCTGGACTGAGCCTCAGTCCTCTGCTAAACCTCTGCTAAACCTCTGGCATACCGATGATACTTTAATTTCTATAGCAATTAGCCTCTATAGTTGCATCTGTGGTTCTGTTTCCCGGGAGGCTTCAGGACTGTGCTAAGTGCCATGGCCTTCGGGTACAGATAACTCTGTACATGCCTTTTGCCTTACATGACTTCTGCCTTTTGGAATGTTTTCACATTATCAAATTCTAAATAGATGAAGTATCTGAAGCTAGCTTACCAAGACTCTCTTAGTCAGCCTTAACTCTCTGAGTCAACCTAGCTTAACACTGACACCCTGACTTTCCTTGACCCCAGAGATAGAAAGAAAAGGCTGACTTTGTTGTATAGGTCAGAGACATATGTCAAACACTCGCCCCAGACTTGACTGACAGTTACATGAGCTTCTGTGGGGGGAAAAGAGTACTTAATGTCTGAATTTAGTTTTGTTCCTTGTTCTGGCAAGTCACCCTCTGATATGGGTCTTGACAGAGCAACCAAGGATATCCTTTCTAGAATTACAAGTGCATTATTTATGTATTGGGGGCTGCAGTGGCTCAGGTGGTTAAGACACTGAACTGCAGTCTGGAAGATCGGTCATTCAGCAGTTCAAGACCCGAGTGCTGCATGACGGAATGAGCTCCCGTCTTTAGTCCCAGCTCCTGCCAATCTAGCAGTTTAAAAGCAAGACATTGCAAGTAGATAAATAGGTACCGCTTCAGTGGGTAGACGACAGCGTTCCGTGCACTTCGGTGTCTAGTCATGCCAGCCACATGACCATGGAAACGTCTTTGGATGGTACTGGCTCTTTGGCTGGGAAACGGAGATGAGCACCGCATCCCTAGAGTCATATTCAACTTGCTTTCAAGCAAGGGAAACCTTTACCTATTTATGTTGTGTTGAAATATTCAGTGTTGGTTACTGAAATGCTACAAAAGTGTTTTCTGGCTTAAGAGTGGGTAATTGAATAAACTGAGTTTTGGTTTAGAACATCTCTCTCTCTCTCTCTCTCTCTCAATGCAATTGAGAAGCCAGCTTCTCTCCCTTCCCCAAAATGAACACAGTGGGAATGGGAATGCATGAAAAGGTTCCTGCACCCCTCATGTCCACAACAGGAGCCATGGCACTCACGGCCACCACATTAGGACCCCTGCTTTAGAAGGTACCAAAGAATACCGGCCTTGCCATGTAGGTGTAAACAGCTAGGCTCTTTTATGGGAAATAATACATCTGAACTGATAAAGCAGCAGTACTCTGAATGTGACACTACTGTGGAAAAATATGTTGAAAAGGTCAGCTCAGTTGTGTTTCTGCATTTAACAAGGCTAAACATAATGTTAGGTATTTCTGGAATGGAAAAACACAAGCAGTATATTGTTGTTATATAAATCTATGGCATTTCCATCTTGGGAATGTCATATACAGTTCTCATTGGCCCACATTAAAAGGGGAATACTAAAACGAAAACGAACGGAGAGATGGAATATCTTCCTCAAGGTGATAACATAATTAGATTCCTTTAAAAGATCAGAAAGGAACAAGACTGTGGAATTAGAACTAGGATACAGGTCTGAATGTCATTCATAACTAGCAGTGAACATTTAGGGGAAGACAGTATTTGGATATGTCAAAGCGCTGCTCACTTTTGATGAATATTTGACGGTTGCTAAGAAAACATTCACATTCGTTCGATTTGCCCTTTTGAGCTCTCTTTCTTTCTGAACGGGCCTTATTTTCTCTCAGTGATGTCATTACACTGTTTGATCCAATCAACGGTGACAATATTGTGACAGTTGTCTCTGCGTGGTCAGAGATCAGCTGGAATTACTCATGTATCTGGAATTACCCACAAAGCAGTCCACCTCCACTGGTATCATTTGCCTGCAGTGACATCAGCCCATAGACAAATCTGATTGGTCATAGAGTATGATGACATCATCATTTCATTCTGGGATTTGCCGGGATCACCTAGTGATCTAGAAAGGAGAAGCGAGCAAAACAGTAAGAACGATGAAGATGAAGCGGTGACTGTGGGGGAAAATGAACCCATTTAAATCTTCCCCAAGAAGAACATTCTCTTGGGGTGAGGAACTTAAATATATATATATACTTGGCTAAAATGGCTTTTATACTGAATTGGGGGGAAAATTCAGCACAGTCTAAATGGTAAGAAGAGCCCTGCTGGATCTGACCAATGGTCCATCTGGTCCAGCATCCAGTCTCACACAGTGGCCAACCAGTTCCCCTGGAGGACCAGCAACAGAGCATAGCCAAGGCCTTCCCCCGATGTTGCCTCCTGGCTCTGGGATTCAGAGATTAACTGCCTCTGAATGTGGAGGTCCCCCTTAGTTGCCATGGTTAGTAGCCATTGATCCTCCTAGAATCTATCTAATCCCCTTTTAAAGCTCTTTATTCCTGTGGCCATCACTACATCCTCTGGCAGCGAATTCCACCTTTTCATCACTCTCTGTTGTCACTTGTTCAGCGTTTCCTGCTATTCCTTGGAAGGTTAAAGCTTCCATATAGAGAAAAGATACCTGGGTGTTTTTTTTGCCATTTCAGTCACATCAAAGAACTCTTCTCTTCGAGAGGCTGAAGAGTCAGAAGTATATTACACTCAACATCAAACCCTATCAACTAAGCTAGATGCCTGAAGGAAGATTTTTTTTTTAAAAAAAAAAACAACCTGGAAGAGATAAATCTTTAAAAATACACTTCCAAAATGTCCCCAGGGCCTGCAAGAAATTCACCTATGGCAGATGTCCTTTTACTTGAGCTAAAGCCTTTCGTTTTGGCAAACTCCCATATGATGTGGTAAACTTGAGCCAAAAGTCCTTCATTTTGGCAAGCCAGGGAACACATAATCTGTGTGGTTTGTGATATGATAAAGTCCTAGCCAGAATGTGAGATCCACTTTGTCTTTAATATCCCAGGTTCTACAGCTGCCCTAGAGTGTATTCATACATGCTTGCTGTCAAGCTAGAATGGCTGTCAGATGTCACTAGGTCTGTGTCACTCTTGGCACTCTACAAGTTCATATTCTCCAGCACAGTGCCCTGAGACACCAAGCTCTGCAGGTTCTCCAGTCTCAGAGTGTACCATAGCTGGGGATTGCACCATTGCACAAAAAGGAGATGGTCCTGGGCTGAACTGAACATCTGTCTCCAGGGCTAGTTTTGGGCAGGAACGCACAGGAACGGAGTTCCGGCTGGCTCCTGAGTAGGCCACACCCAGCAGGAACTCATTAGCATAATAGGCCACACCCTACAGCAGAAACTCATTAGGACTGGCTACAGTAGGGGTATGTGGCCTAACATGCGAATTAATTCCTGCTACAAAAAAAGCCCTGGGTTTTGACAACAAACAAAGTAAACAGAATAAGAAGCAAAAGGTGGGTGCGGCTGGATGACTACTCTTCTGGTAACATGGGTGTGTGGCCTAATATGCTAATAAGCTGTGCTGTCAGTGGTGTGGCCTAATATGCTAATTAGTTTCTGCTGTTGGGTGTGGCCTATTATGCTAACGAGTTCCTGCTGGGCTTTTTCTACAAAAAAAGCCCTGTCTGTCTCCATGCAGAAGAGGTTTCACTTAAAAGAGCTGAAGGGCTGGTAGTTAGCAAAGCTAGACTAGGGACTGCCCACGATTTCAAATTATGTCCTTGCCGTCTCCTGATTGGCTCCTGAAGACTTCCTTCTTGTCGTTGTTCCCTTCACAGCAGCTAGGCTAGACAGTTACAGTTCTCTCTCTTCTGTGTTCTGTAACAGTTGGCTCTTCTTTAATAAGCCTGCTTATTTTTTCTCTAAACAGTCAGTGCTCCACTTCCTTTGCATATTTAAACTGTGCCGAGAAGGCTAACGTCGGCCCTGTTGGTACCGTTACTAATGAATTTCAACCGCTTCCTAGTCCAGTTTTCCTTTCTTCATCTGTTGGTTCTCTTGAAGTGCAATCCTAAAAAAAACCACAGTTTCCTGGGAGTAAGCTGCACTGGATAGAACTGAGTGGGATTCCTACTTAGGGTTGTTCTCTTGCTATGCAATTCTAAGCAAGCTTACTCAGAATCCTACAGAGGTCTATTCCGTGGAGCTTGTTCCCAGAGAAGTGTTTTTAGGATTGCATTGTTAAATCTACCTTCTGGACTAGAAGAAATACTAGTCCTTAGATATGAGGGCACAATGCAGAAATTTAAGAGGGGGGAGGGTGAGCTGCTTCTATATCCTGCCTGTAAAGCTGATATAAAGCTTGGGGTAATGATCTGGGAGTCTGGATGGCCCAGGCTAGCCCAACATTGTCAGATCTCAGAAGCCCTAGTTAGTACTTAGATGGGAGACAAACAAGGAAGTCCAAGGCTGCTATGCAAATATAAGGTAAAGGTAAAGGTTTCCCTTGCTCAAAAGCCAGTCGAATACGACTCTAGGGATGCGGTGTTCATCTCCGTTTCCCAGCCGAAGAGCCAGCACTTTCCAAAGACATTTCCGTGGTCATGTGGCCGGCATGACTAGACGCTAAGGTGCATGGAATGCTGTCACCTTCCCACCGAAGCGGTACCTATTTATCTACTTGCAATTTCTTGCTTTCGAACTGCTAGGTTGGCAGGAGCTGGGGCCAGAGATGGGAGCTCACTCCGTCACACGGCACTCGGGTCTTGAACTGCTGAACTACCTACCTTCCGGTCTGCAGTTCAGCTTCTTAACCTCTTGAGATGTAGGCAATGGCAAACCATCTCTTGCATTGAAAATCCTACAGGGTCACCATAAGGTGGCTGCAGTTTGACAGCACTCTTCACCAGCAACAGCCTGAGAGCAACAGAGAACAATCACAGGTAGCAAAAGGCAAAGACCAGGTACAGAGAGAATCCGAGGCAGAGAATGTAGGATCTAAGAGGGCTCTTGGAGAAGGTAGTGGTTCCTCCAACAAAGACAGAGGTCAGCCACTCGGTGCGATAGCAGGCCTGATAATTGCCCAAAGCCAGCCGAATAATCCTGGCTTGAAGTTTATACTGCCCTGAGTGGCTTTTGAGGGGGAGGGGGAAACTTCACCAGTTCTGGAAATGGCTTTGGTTGATCAGAGGGTTGACAGGCAAGAAGGAACTGGTTCCACACCACAGACTTTGGCTTTGCAGGCATTGTCAGACGTCAGCTTTTCCTGTCGTTCCCCTTCAGTTGGTATCTTTGGCTCATCGGAGGCATGCAAAGCTTCCAAGGTGAGCTCCTAAATCTCAGAGTCTCCATTCACGTTGAAAACTGGGGTGGGGGGGGGATAAGTTGATCTAAGCAAAAGGGTTGCCAACATCGAGGTGGTGGCTTGTGATCTCCTGGGATTACATCTGATCTCCAGCCAACAGAGATCAGTTCACCTGGAGCAAATGACTGCTTTGGAAGGTGGACTCTATGGGGCTATATCACATTGAACCCCACCCTCCTCAGGTTCCACCCTCAAACCTTCAGGTATTTTCCAACCTGGAGCTGGCAATCATATAAGTCTACTAGATAGGATTGCCAGATCTGACTTGGGAAATACCTGGAGATTTTGGGGGTGGAGCCTGAGGGACGACAGGGTTTGAGGAGGGGAGGGACTTCAATGGAGTACAATGTCATGGAGCCCACCTTCCAAACTGGCCATTTTCTCCAGATGAACTGACCCTATCGCCTGGAGATCAATTCTAATAGTGGAAAATCTCCAGCCACCATCTGGAAGGTGACACCCCTGCTACCAGAAAACCCACTCCAGTCAAGGCCTACCTTTCAACCTAACTTTATAGTTGCCTTGGCTGGTTCTGAGCCATTTCCTGACTTTAAATATTTCATAACTTCCTGATGGGAAGGTAAGCTTTCCACCCCGGCAACCCCCAAGTTCTGACTGTTCCACAGGCGAACCTGGGAGCTAAATGGTCACTGTTCTGACAGCCTCTTCTCCTTTTATCATTCAGTGTTCAGTTCTAGAGGCAAAACTGCTTCACTATACTACAAAGGCTCTTTGTTCTCTTGCCGGAGTGATTTTATTTTATTTAGCATTTGATTAACTGTTCTGTTATGTTCTTGGCTTCAGTTTTAATTTCTGCTTTTAAAATGCTGCGAGAGTAAGAAATAATAAAAGAATGCAATAGAAATAATAAAAGCAGTAATGCATCGTGCCAACCTCCTCTGCTGTTATTTTCGAAGAGACTTTCCCTGGCATTTGATTTGGACTATAAAAGAAGGTTCGCACAACAGATTGTTGGAGGAAAGTGGAGCTGAGCAGACATCTACCTTGTTCTTCCCAGGCTCCATCCCCAAATCTCCAAGAATTTCCCAACCCACAGCTGGCAACCCTGATGGTAGGAGTAGTGTGGGGTGCTAAGAACACAGAGCTAACGAGCAAGCCTCCTGAGGCATCTAATGCTGAAGGGCTGTCCATCCTTTGCTAGAATGGTGGGGTGGGGTGGGGCAGAAAAAAGGACATGTTTGGCGCCAAGTAGCATCAATCAAAGGATTTTGTGCAGCACATTGGGAGATGATATCTCTCAGTATAGTTCTTGGCCTAGGATAAAGAAGTTTAATAGTAAAGCTGACCACATCTGGAATCAGGGTGGGTTTGCCCAAATGCTGGTAGCCACTTGGCTGCCTTGGCTGCAACCTACATTTCAGAGTTCCATGAAGAGTTTGATCAGCTTTTTAATAAAACCTAGTTTACCACATATATGGTCTTGGGTCGTTATCTTCGGGGGTGAGGTCTTGACACAATTCAGTATTTGAGCTAGAATTGAATCCAGTAGAACTTTAGAGGCCAAGAAGCTGTCCGGGGTATAAGCTTTTGAGAGTCAAAGGTACCTGAATGAAGGGAGTATTGACTCTCGAAAGCTTATACCTGGAAATATTGTTGAGGAATGAGTGCAGTTGACCACTGTCACTCTCTTCAAATATTGTTGACAAGTACACTAGTGATTGTTGGCAGTTGCCTTTATGGACCTTAAAGCAGCCTTTGATTCAGTACCCAGGCAAAGACTTTGGAATAAATTGAATAATTCATCTATTGACAAACACCTTCTCTTTTGGATTAAACAACTATATAATCAGCCTACTGCTCAAGTGGTTTATCTGGTGAATTGACCAAGTCTATCCCCTTGAGTAGAGGAGTCAAGCAGGGATGCATCATTGCCCCACTGTTATTTAACTTGTACATCAACTATATTTTCTCATATCTCCAGAAATGAATTTCATTCACACTGTCTGGCTCATGTCAAGATACCCTGCCTCCTATATGCAGACAATACCACCCTTCTGTCAAGGTCTGTGGTTGGCCAGTGCAAGCGCATAGGTTCCTTTGCAGACTATTGCTCTGATAAGGGCTTAGATATTAATGTCACCAAGTCAAAGATCTTCAGCAAAAAAACCAAAGGACAAAGACATACAAGTGGGTAGTTGCAAATCAACCTATGGAACAGGTAGACCATTTCAAATATCTAGGAATGACCTTTCAAGCAAATCTGTTGTGGAAGGTGCAGTTGAACTCTGTTGTAAGAGCTGCTATGAATATTTATTTATTTATTTCATTTCATTTCATTTCATTTTATTTCATTTCATTTCATTTTTATCCTGCCCTGCCGGCGAACTGGCTCATCTCAAGATTTTACTGTTCTTCTAGTAGCCAATATATTCCTGCAGCAGTTAAAGCTTTCAACTCTAAAGTCATCGGGCAGATGCTATACGCTGCCAGGGTCTGGATACAACTCTGATATAATAACTGTATCTTCGTATTATCAAAGCTTAGTGCAACTCCTTCACCTTTCACAATCAACAAAATTTTCTATTTATAAACATTCCACAAAACATCTAAGGATGAATACATGCCAATAGACACATTAATGTAACCAGTCCTGTTTTGTGGTCCATTTTTCTTTTCTTTTTGTCTTCTGTGTCGTAGTTTTACAGAGCACCTCCTGCAGTTTCCACAACGGGATGGCTCAGACCCCATTTCAATGCTTCATCAAGTTAGATCTTGCATAGCCACAGTGATTTCTCCAAGTTTTAATATCCCATTGATATTCATTATATAGACTCCCGGCTTGCTGCTGAATTCTATCTTGTTTATTAAACCATCAAGTAATATCTGGTTTGTTAGACCATCAGTGGACTTGATGGTTTAATAAACAAGACAGAATTACCCAAGATGTGACAGAAACAATGAGCAGACAGGAGCTGATCCAGCTCCACCAGAAGATGCCTGAGAGACTTTGACTATGGAAGTACATTGAGTGGAGCCCTCAGTGTGTGCTCATCTTTTTCAGTTGGCATTCTCCCTCCCATGAAAATGCCAAATTATCTATCTGAGTTAATTATCCCAAAGTACAGAAGGGCTTTTATGCTCTCACACTTAAATGCTCTACTCTCAGCAATGACTGCAACTGTGGCAATAACAAAAGTGATTCTGAAGACCAGATCTTCTCTGACTGTCCTAAATTCTCAGAATTAAGAGCTGAACTAATCTCCCCATTACTTAATCAGATCTCTTTTTCTCTCTCCCCAGAAGCAAAATCATCTTGGCTACTCAGAGATAAAGATACACAAACTACTCTGTGTGTAGTGAAGTTCCTGGTAGCTGTTGTTAAGCTACATGATAACTAATCCTAGGTTTTTATGATGGATGAGAATCTGCTGTTTATGACTTTGGTTGTAAAAACAGTAAGAAGTAAGGTTAAGTACTGGCCTCAAATCAAGCTCTTCTACTGCAAACCAATAAGGCTACGCACCTGAAACTATTCAGTACTTGCTATTTTTGTACCAGTTCAAGGTGCTTTATCACCATTCTCTTGGTGATCAACAATCAAGTGAAGAGGTGGTTGTGATCTTGGCCATTTTATAGCTGGAGAACTGACAGTACAGGATTGCAGGTTAGCCAAGGGTCTTTGGGAAACTTGTGGCTGGACTGGGGTTCAAACCCAGGTCTAACATACACCTCTAGGGCTGCCAGGTCCCCTGGGGGGGGGAGAGATGGAGGTTTTCCTGCTGAAAGGGCCCCCAATTCACTGGTCCGGATCAGGCCAGCAGGGGGAACCCCACACCCAAAATGCTTGGTTGGGCTGACGTGCCTGGTGCAATGATGTCACCCAGAGGTACCATAGAGTTCCCAAGCGAATTACTACAGTGTCGACCGGCAATATGCCCAACTTGATGACATTGTGGGGGGTGCGATCTCCCCACGCACATGAATGTCCCAGATTGGGACCAACTCTCCCCTGCTAAAAAAGGTAAGTGACTTGGCAACCCTATACACTGCACTATCTCTCCAAGTCCTCCTTTCCTAAATCAAAGTTGCAGTCAGTATCAGGATGCATCAGGTGATGTTTCAAAAGTATAGTATGATTCTCTGGGATAGAAAATATGCTTCCACTGCTAAATGAGTGCTATTAACTATAATATGATGAAGTGATGTTCTGCTTTTAGGAGTGATTCCAGATTCCTCAAATGGCACTTCTCTGCCACCAATCCAGACACTTACAATAATCTGCACACGTACATTTGGAAAAAAAAATTGATATGTGTGCATGTGTTTGTGTATATGTTTTTATACACCCATCCTGTGGGCATGAATAGGATGCAAATCCTATAAATAACTCCCATTACCGTATTACACAGCAATTTTCTGTCATTATCCTCCGTAAAGATCAGACTCATCTGCAGGCAGTGCTGAAAGAAAGTGGAATAATGTAGGAAATGATAAATGTGTTTGCTTAGCAGAAGGTCTGTAGAGCTGGTACCAAAATGCAGAAATGGGGGTAGATTTGAGTAATTCTTGCTTGACGACGAACAAAATTCCATATGATGGCTTCGTGCCATTGGAAACGCTGTTGCTTATAGCAATTAGGCCTTGTCGGCTTATCATCTGAAGTTTAGCATCCAGTTCTGAGATCATCAATGCAGGATGACAACGATGCTTAACATAAGTAAAGTATCAGTGTGGTTAAATTGCATCACCACATTGATGGCTGTTGGACTTTTTGTTCTGCTATAGCAATCATTTGCAAGTATGGACAAAATGATCCAGTTGCAAATGACTGCTATAGCACAACAATAGCACAGTATTCAGGGATTTGTGGATGCAGCCTTCATTTACATCAAGAATAGAGAACAGCCACCCTGACCTGGATAGCCCGGGCAAGCCTGATCTCATCAGATCTCAGAAGCTAAGCAGGGTAGGCTGTGGTTAGTACTTGGATGGGAGTCTTCTGTGGTAATACCAAGCTGAGAGGACAAAGGCAGGCTGTATTCAGCCACCTCTCTGAATGTCCTCCAAGCCCTGAGCAGGGGTCAGTCACCAGAGATCAGCGTGACCTCCAGGTGCAGACACATGCGTACACACACAGAGAGAAAATACCCCCCAGAAAGAAAGAATAGAGAGCAATCTGCTTGTCTCTAGGGAATCTGAGGATCAAGACTGCTATGATTTTTCTCAGGATCAATGAATATTTACTACTTGCTATAGTATAAGATATTGTAACCTCTACGCTTGCAGTCAAAGGGTGTGGCTGGGTGAGACAATGGAGATTCACATTTTTGCTTTTGAAGTAGAATGAGGGTGTGTGTCCTGTTTCATTTAAGTTCCTTCGAAGATTCTGCCATCTGGTCACTCTGCTTTTCACTAGTAGTTTGGGAGACCTGTTTGTAGTACATGCACAAATGGTACAGTTTTATATGTATTTTGTTAGGTATTTATATGTACAGTGTGCAGCATTGGTGTGGCTAATACATTCTATTAATTTTTATTCATGTATTTGTTCTATTTTTTTTTAGCCTGCTCTTCCCACAAGCAGGCTTAGGGCAGGTTACAACAATTAAGATAATACATCATAGAAATATAATACATAGCTAAAAGGTCGATATCACAGTCTGCAATATTATACAACACCAACGCAAAACATTCCCAACCATTACTAACCATTACTAAAATGTATGATGACATCTGCTACATGAATCTAAGTGTGATAGCCATAGGTGGAACAGTGTGGTGCAAATGGGTAAGGGAGAAGCAGCCAAGATAGAATAGAACAGGGTAGAGAAGGGGAGGCCCCTAGAGGTGAATTGCCACTGCCTTAACCATAGGCCCAGAGGAACATCTCTATTTTGCAAGCTCTGCATTTGCAGGCCAAATTCAAAACTGAAAATGGCATGGAAATGAAGAAATGTTGGTTTACATACTGGTTGGATTCCTCTATACTCCACCTTTCTCCCCGGTGGGAACTGAAAGTGTGTACATCCTCTCCTCCATTTTATCCCCACAGCAATCCTATGAGGTTGGTTAGGTTGAAAGTGACTGGCCCAAGGTCACCCAGCAAGCTACCATGGCAGACTGGGTCTCCCAGATCCAAATGCATAAGGGAAAATGGGGGGTGGGGTTCGGAGGTTGAAACAGCTGGGAAGAAAAAACTGAAAGGATCTCTGTTCAAGAGTTTCATAGACCTAGCACAATTTCTCCGGAGGATTTTGTGGGTCCTTAGTGCTAACATTGCCCGTGCCGTTTGTTCGTAAGTATCACCCACTCTGATACGCCAAAATCCAGATTTGTAACATTCAAATATTAAATTTAACAGAAATGAACCAAAAGTCAGATACACAATCCTTGTCTTAAAGGATAGTGAGTCAGATGGGACCGGTGGTCTGACTCCAGCATGAATGTATGAATACCCATGAAGTTGCCTTCTACTGAGCCCGACCACTGGTCTACCAAGACTGGAACCATTGTGAATGGGAGAGGCTCTCCAGTATTTTACATTACCTACTTACTAATCCTTTAAACTGGAGTTGCTATGGATGCCAGCCTCCAGGTGGACCTGGGGATCTCCCAAAATTACAGCTCATCTCCAAACTACAGAAATCAGTTACCCTGGAGAAAAGGGATGTTTTGGAGGGTGGACTCTATGGCATTGTACCCCACTGAGGTCCTTTTCCTCCCCAGGCTCCATCCCCAAATCTCCAGGAGTTTCCTAATCTAGATCTGCCAATTCTACTCCCCCATCTCCTGCCGATGGCCGGGGGGGACTTGGCAACCCTTGGAGATGTTGGGGATTGCAACTGGGACTTTTGGCATGCTAAGCAGATGCTCTACCACTGAGTCATAGCTCCTCCCCTTGTTTCTCCCATATCAGCCTGCCCATGCTTTAAAAACGGAGGTAGGGACCTCCTGTGAGGACTTGTGTTGTCTGAAGTGAGTTTGGCAGGGACTTGTAGGAGGTCCTGCTCAGCTAGTGTCCACCAACTATTGAGCCCCTTCCCAAGATGATGATGGCAGTACCACCTCTGTAGGCCCGCCACAGAATGCTGGAAACATTTGCACTCTGCTGTGCTTTTGAAGGCCTGACTGATGAGACAATGGTTGATCACTGGATCTTGTCAGTTAAATGGCATTTAGGGTGCAAAGTTTGTGGAAATTTATGGTCTTTTATGTGTAATTTATGACCCATCATCTGGACCCTTTGGGGTAGAAAGGCAGAATAGAAGTAATCTCATGAACTCAAATAAATCTTCGAAGTCTGGTGACTGAGGCAACCATCGCAATTGGCCTCAGAGTCTGGTGGATAAAATGTCTGACCCACTCAATCCAAATGGCAGTTTCCCTGCTTGATCTCCCAATGACAATTTTGTTGTGTGGCCTGGGGCTCAGTTCTAGGAGATTGAGGTCCACATTCCCAGGCCCCCATGGAGCTGTGTGACCTTGGACTATTCACAACCTAACCTACCTCACAGGGCTGTTGGGAAAATGAAATGAGAAAAAGAAGAAGAAGAGGAGGAGAAGGAGGAGATTGGATTAATACTTCACCCTTCCCTACCTGAAGGAGTCTCAAAGCGGTTTACAATCCTTTCCCTTTGCCTCCCCACAAAAGACACCTTGTGAGGTAGGTGGAGCTGAGAGAGCTCTCTCAAGAACTGCCCTTGAAAGAACAGCTCTGAAAGAACTTATGACTGATCCAAGTTCACACCAGCAGCTGCATGTGGAGGAGTGGGGAATCAAACCCGGTTCTCCCAGATTAGAGTCCATACTCTTTTAACTGCTGCACCAAACTGGCTCTCAGTGGATCAAAAATGGGATAATATGCATTAGACTAGACTGATAATCTCAAAATCTGAATTTCTGTTAATCAAGTCCAACAGATATTTCCATTTTGCTCTTCCCGATGCCGCTGCTTCCCATTTGGCAGGTACCCACTCACTTTGCTATAATAACTTACCGCTTGCCAGAAACGCGATGAAATTATCCTAAATAATTTACCAAGTTCAATAATAAATGAAATAATTCTGGTTCAATAAATGCAAATAATTAAATAAGTGGGCCTGAATAATTTGAGCACTGAAAATTGAGACAGATAGAGACGGCTGGTTCACATGATTGCAAAAATCCCTTTGGGGCCGAAAGAGACCCGATGGAGATCACGGATCTCTCTCAATCTGTTAATGGCAAATTGCACACATGCCCAGCTATGTTTAACTTGGAACCATGCTAAAAGGGAAGGGGAGATTTAACCGTTCAAGCCCTGCTCAGTTTTATGAAGTGAAATCATTTTCCCTGCAGTGGTTTTTAGCTGCTTTGCAGAAGGGAAAGATGTGTCTTTTAAAAACCTGTCATCTCTCCCTCTTTAAAGTGTTAATAAAAGTTTAGGAAACCAGATTTGGATAACACACAAACTGAGCAGGGCTTGAAGGGTTACTTCCCCTCAGTGTTCCTTTCCCACAACTCCTGTTCTGTGCAAAAAGGCACACAACCTTTTACCTTTTAAGAAACATGAGATCATGTTTCTATTGGCCTTTAGTATGATGTCCTTGTGTTATACCCCGACCTGGATGGACCAGGCGAGCCTGATTTTGTCAGATTTTGAAAGCTAAGCAGGGTCAGCCCTGGTTAGTACCTGGATGGGAAGGATATCCAAGGAAGTCCACAATTGCTATGCACCAACAGGCTATGACAAACCACCTCTGTGCATCTCTTGCCTTGAAAACCCCTTGAGGACTCACTGTAAACCAGCTGCAACTTGACAGCCTTTCCCTCCACCACATGATGTTAAGACATCAACATTGCCTTCACAGTAAATGTGGTTAGTACTGGAATTTTGAGTGTCCATTTCTGCAAACTAGCAATTCAACTCTGAGCTTGTTTACTTCAATCATTGAGACGTAACTCCAAACTAACTGTGCAAATGAGTGCAGCATTAGGTTCTAAAACTGGTGAAGTCTGTAGGAGGGAACAAAAATGTGTCCGATGGAATATGCAAGGCAAACATGATATGTTTATTGTTTTGTGTGGCTTGTGGAACTGATGAGGAAACATGCATTTGTCAAAGCTCCTCAACTTATATATAGATTTATTTAAAGGAATGCAAATTTAAAATTGCCCATTGGCTATCCTTAAGCATGACCACCTTGCCTCTCCGCAAAGGTGAGACTGCTTTTAAACAAGCCTATTGGGAATGGACACAAGAGCCAAGGGAACTTTCTACGAGGTCCATAGCTCTTTTTTTTTTTTTTTAAGTAGGAAGGATATTTGAGTACTGCACATATTTGATATGTGGGTGTGGGGAAAATGTACAGCCTGAAGCTGACATTTTACAGAAGCATCATCTGTAGTTTGCTGAACAAGATCTGGAATCTGGACCCCAGGACAACGGCTACATGGGCAGGGCTGGACATAAGACTTTCTTGTCCTTGAGGACGAGCCACAGCTCAGTGGTAGAGCATCTGCTTGGCATGCAGAAGATCTCAGGTTCAATCCCCGACATCTCCAGTTAGAAGGACCAGGCAGCAGGTGATGTGGAAGACCTCCGCCTGAGACCCTGGAGAGACGCTGCCAGTCTGAGTGGACAATACTGACTTTGCTGGACCAAGGGTCTGATTCAGTAGAAGGCAACTTATGCGTGTTCCTGGGTGTCCCCAAAATGAAAAAAAAAATGGCAGCCCCCTCCCCTACCATGGAGCTCATCTAACTATTTATCTGTTACAAAGCTATCCAGTGGAATATCCCCCCCCACAAAAAAAAAAAACTTAAAAAAAAGAAACTAACACAGTAAATGAGTGAAAATTTAACACCAGGAAGACCTTAAAGACCAACAAGAATTCCAGAGTATAAGGTTCTGGGAATCAAAGCTCCCTTTGTCCGATACCTGATATCTGACAAAAGCAGCTTTCAGTCTCAAAAGCTTATACTCTGCACCTCTTATTGGTCTTTAAGGTGCCGCTGGACTCAAAACTTGCTCTGCTACTGCAGCCCAGCATGGCTACCCACCTGAAACTAACACAGTAAGTGGCGTTAAAGATCAGAAAACAGTGTCTTCCCTTGAATCCACCGCCTGAATTGACGTAACAAAGCAATCATAAGGCCAAACCAACCAAAATGAAGTAGATCACTTAATAGCTTCCCTGAATCGACACCGCCTGAATCAACAACTGCCCAATGCCTGTGGACAAGTTGACCAGCCAGTCGCTCTCTGCTCCCGAATTCTCATGGGCTCTTGGTCTTTCCTCCTTTTGTAGCTGCTGAGGTCCAGAACCGCCCACCTCGAATCTCAAAATCATGTTTTGCAGCTATGAAAACTTTGCGAGGACTAATTGGTGACTGATTGGGTGCCCTGACATACACTGAAGTGTGATGTTTACACACAAAATCATCTCCCCATTTCCCAGCAAAGAGGAAAAAGATAATTATTCTTTAAAAAAGATAAGAAAAAAGAAACCTCAACTGCAGATTTTTTTTTTAAAAAATAATAGGCCTGGGGATTTTGATTCAAGACATTTTCAAATAATCCTATTAGCCAATGAGGGAAACATTCTGTCTCCCCCCCCCCCTTCTGCTAATGTTAAGGCTAAAGCAGATTAAATGCATCTGTTGGAGTACATCCTCTTTATGGAGAATGTCTAATGCAGGTTGTTGTGGCAGACAGGAGAACAGCGTGCTTATTATCAGATTATCCACATTTAATGAGGCTGACCTAATCCCATTCGCCACTGCCTGTGGCAGGTGAGAGTCACCCAATACTGAGAGGTTAATTCAGAGGAATGGTTTACATCCCCCCCCTCCTTCTACAGAGGTGTTAATGATTATTTTAAAGGTTTTCCGGAGTGGTGGGGTGAGGGGGGTCTTGAAAATTGTTCATGAAATGCTTACCTGTGGCAGAGGAAGGTGGACAATTCTGGGAGCCAAAACACCCACACACTGACGCAGTGGTAAATAATATTTTCATATAAACAAGATCATTATGCTGGATGAGAAGCTGCATTTGCCTAGTGGTGAAAACTCCTCTGGTTGACCTCAGATGCCCCACATTTTTAGCTCGAATGTTTGAAGTGGATGTCTGCACATGGAGATGCACAGGTTCTTTTCTCCCTGCAGATTATCCACCCCCTTCCCAAGCTGCATATTTTTGAAGGGGGGAGGGAGGAATAAGGGGGGGGTGATTCTCTAAACAGAGGATAGACTCTTTCCTACAAATTATTCAGACTGTTGCAGCTTTCACCATTACTGTGATCAACAGTCAAATTGACCATGTTTGAAGGTGCTGATCACCCAGCCTGTTTGGCTGATGCCACCATCAATGAAGAGGGAATGACTGATGGCCCTGAAATGGACAGGAGCAGAAGACTGGGTAGATACTAGAAACTGTGAGAATGTTACTGTACAAAGTTCCCTACAGCATGGATTCCATACTCTGGGGAAGCACAACTCTAATTCCATGTGGGATGCCCCGGTAGATGAGCCAAAAGAGAGATTTGCATTGATTCTGGAATCCCAACATGTTAAATAATTTAGATTTATATCCCGCCTGACCAACACATGTTCTAAATGTCTGTGCTTGCCTTAAAACTGGGGGAGGTACAGTCTTCCAGGCAGTTCATGATGGAAACTCCTGAGGGCTAGTCTTCACATTACAAAGTCCTTGTGTTTGTTGGAGGATGACAGGAGGACTTGGTATGAGACATGCGAAGGGTTGTGCCTGCCAGATGCATTCTGCCACTTTTCTGACTGGGAGCATGATGCACATGGAGAACAAGTTCCCATGTCCATTTTTTTCACATCCACCCCACGGAGCTGCTATTGGCCCCACTGCAAAAAGTATGTGTTCCCACATCTGTAACGTGGGCCAACAACTGTGCCACATGGCAGCTTGAGGTAGGGATGTCAGCCTCCCAGTGGGAACTGGGTATTCCAGTGGCCAAGGCAACCCTAGCCTGAGGACACGGTAATGGTGTCAATAGGATTCTGAGCACTATGTTCACAAGCAGAGAAGCACCAGCAAACATTTGTGAATCAAAAAGCTCCTGTCCCACATTTGATACAAAGTACTCGTATCTTCCCCCAACAAACCTGGGGACTTTGTAATGTGACGATTGTCCCACCTTTACCAATTGCCCTGAGAATGGAGGTATTCTTTGGCCGTTTTCTGTCTTCCAGCATTTGGCGAGTGCCTGATCTTGGCAACTGTTAGTGAAAGCGTATTGCATAGTCTAAAATTAGAAGTTCCCTTATTTCTGCTCTGTGCCCTCTCTCCCCATTTTGCTTCAGTTGCCACAACAATTGGCTGGTGTGTGTGGGCAGGGATGGGGAAAGTGGCAAGGGACAAAAAAAAGAAAAGAAATATCCAGCCTATCCAGTCAACTCTTTAGTCTTTATTATTGCCACAAAGAGAGGAGACAAACAGATGGGGTAATAAAAGAAATAAGGGCGTGTGGGGGTAAAGGGTGAGCTGCCCATCAAGTTAAATTTTAATACGCATTGTCAAGAATTTACAGAGTTCACTGATAAAGCAGAGCAAAATTAAGCTGCTTATGAGTGTGCTTGTGAATAATAAAAATAAATGGATCTATATGCGTTAACGTTTCAGTAAATGCCAACCTGCGGTTTAATAAAAATCCTGTGTTATGGAGCAGGGATCCAGCCATGAGTGATGCTGTTGGGTGGGGAAGGGGAAGTTGGTGCCCTGACAACTGCCAAAGCTTGTTCCCTTGCGACAAACAAGTCCCTTGGCAAGGAATGGTGGTGCCCACAAGTGGGACACGTCGGTAAAAATCCCCTGCATCAAACAACAACTGGGAATACAGTTTATTATTATTACAGCCCATGGCCAGCATAGATTGAAACAAACTAGTTTACATCAAATACAGAAAGTGCACAGCCATTTGTATGGGAATATTATAGTAAAATGTACAAAGACTTAAGAAAGAAGTATTTGAAAGAAGAAGGGAACTTATAATATTCTTGAGGGGGGAAGGGAGGGAGGGAGGGAGGGAGGAAGGAAGGAAGGAAGGGAGGGAGGGAGGGAGGGGGGAGGGAGGGAGGGAGGGAGGAAGGAAGGAAGGAAGAGAGGGAGGGAGGGAGGAAGGAAGGAATGCAGAGCCTAGGAGACATCTATATCACTCCTTGATGTAATCTTTGCAGATTCTAGAGCCTGCAGCCAAAAATCAGGAGCAAGTGAGTTTAACTTGAGGATTAGAATCTGCCAAAAGTATATTCCTTAATTCAGAGTCCGGGAGGCCCACCTGGGGATATGTGAAAATGCAAGGATGGCTAGACAATGTTCACAAAGCTGCCTTACACTGAGTTGAACCACTGGTTGCTGTAGCTCATTAGGGTCTATTCTGAGTGGTAGATTCAGGTGGGTAGCTGTGTTGATCTGAAGCCGCAAAGTTCGAGTCCAGTTTGAGTCCAGTTTGGTGCCTTTAAGACCAACAAAGTTTTATTCTGGGTATCAGCTCTCATGTGCAGGCACACTTCTTCAGATTCTTCAGTATCTGAAGGGCATTTTTCAGTATCTGAAGAAGCGATGCACACTTCTTCAGATACTGAAAAATGCACTTCAGATACCGATTCTTCAGATACTGAAAAATGCACCTCAGATACCGCTTCTTCAGATACCGAGGAATCTGAAGAAGTGTGTGTGCACACGAAAGCTTATACCCGGAATAAAACTTTGTTGGTCTTAAAGGTGCCACTGGGCTCATACTATATTCTGAGCGGCTGTGGCTCTCTAGGGACTCAAGCAGAGAAAGGACTTCCCCACTTCTCTTACTCACCATTTTTAATGGCAGGTTCTCCATGCCAAGCCTGTGCTCTAAAACTGAGCCCTTCAGCCTTCAGTGCCATGTAACTACATCATCATCATTTTTTTGGCCATCAAGTTGCAGCTGACTTATGGAGACTTGGTGACCCCTTAGGGTTTTCAAGGCAATATTTGTAAATTAGGTTCAGAAGTGGTTTCTATTGCCTGCTTCTGTGTTGCAAACCTGGCCTTTCCTGGTGGTCTCCCATCCAAGTGCTACCAGGGCTGACCCTGTTTAGCTTCCAAGAGCTGACAAGATCAGACCACTCTGGGCTGTCCAGAGCCAGGCAACCACAGCCGGTCAAAGGAAACGAATGTAAAAGATTTGCTTTTGTTTCGTGCCCACTGGTGAATGCTGGGAAGGTATTGCCAGTTGCCGTTTTGGGATCAGGAGAAAATTTTGGAGGTTTTTTTGTTGGAGGTGGTTGTTTTTTTTCCTCTTCCTTTCCTTTCCTTTTTTTGCTTTCCTGTGAACATAGAGCAGGGGTCGCTGGGGGAGTAGCTGTGGATTTCCTGCATTGTGCAGGGGGGTGGACTAGATGACCCTTGGAGTCCCTTCCAGCTCTATGTTTCTATTTGCTGATATTAAAAAAGGCATGCATGATATGGGCACACATTCTGGAAGAAGCATCTGGGGGCCAGGAAACCTATCGGTGGGCACTATGACACCCATGCACATCGCACTGGAGATCACTGTTTTAAAGTTTTAGGTGACAGGTGAAGAAAAATCCCACCCAGGATTTTTATGATAGTTAACATCTGATCATTTGGGTTCTGTTGTTTACTCCCTTTGATTGCTTATAGTTTTGATTTGCTGTTACTTCTCCCTGTCCTAGGTGGCCCAGGATAGCCTGATCTCAGCAGATTTTGGAAACTAAGCAGAATTGGCCCTGGCTAGTATTTGGAAGGGAGACCACCAAGGAAGTGCAGGGTTGCTATGCAGAGGCAGACGATGGCAAACCACCTCTGTCAGCCTCCTGCAAACCCTCTAGGGTCACCATAAATCTGCTGTGACTTGATGGTGCTTTACACACATCCAAGTTTTAGATAAGTGAGTAGTTTGGCCAGAAGTTGCTGATGGTTTTATTGATGGGTGGGATTCAGGTGTCCCAAGAATTACATTATAAAGCGGCATCGAAATATTTTAAACAAAATGATTTGGGTTTCTTAAAAGCCATCCTTTGGATCGTTATGCCTTCTGGGGATGGCTGCTCACTGCTTGGTGCTAATGCTGAATGGCTGACGTAAGTATAGAATACTTAGGGAGAGACGCCCTTCCAAATGTTTACAGATAAGCAGCTCCAAGTGCTGCAGACTGGCCGCTAAAATCCCCCAATGAGTCCACATGTCAAAAGGTTTTGGATGCCCGCAGCATAAACAGTGCATGCTATGCTCTCCAGTAAACAGGCAACAGTACATTTGGTTGCACAGAAATGCTTATGCCCTGTAAAGATGCTCTATTGCGCAGACACGGAACATAAATACATGGGAGTGGAATAACACCCACTGGCCCCAGAATCCATGAATACAATCCCACCTATGATTCCATACGATTTAAAATGTTACAAATGGAAGCATGCAAATGGGAGAGGGAGGAGGACTGTGCACGTGAGACTTGGGATCCTTCAAGACTATTTCATGTACCAGTAAACTGAGTTCTGTCCTCATCTCGCCAAGCCATGTTTGGTGTCTGAATAATAAGTAGAATCATAGAATCTCACAGAGTTGGAAGGGGCCATACAGACCATCTAGTCCAACCCCATGCTCAATGCAGGATCAGCCTAGAGCATCCCTGGCAAGTGTTTATCCTGCCGCTGCTTAAAGACTGCCAGGGAGGGGGAGCTCTCCACCTCCTTAGGCAACTGGTTCCACTGTTGCACAACTCTGACTGTAAAAAAGTTTCCCCCTAATATCCACTAGGTACCTTCCCACCCTTGTTATTGTGAGTCCTCTCCTGTGCTGCCAACAGGAACAGCTCCCTGCCCTCCTCTAAGTGGCAGCCCTTTAGAACCTTCAAGTGAGCAATCATGCACCCCTTCAATCTCCCCTTCTCCTAAACATTCCCAAGTCCCTCAGCCTTTCCTCTCAGGGCTTGGTCTCCAGCAATGTCTCCTTGCCTCCTACCTTTCCCAACTTGCCACCAAAGGGGCAGAAAAGGGAGTGAGCAACAACATGAAGCTGACCAGCAGGCAAAAGTTGTCCAAGACTGGGCTACGGCCAAGGACTTTGGGGCAGAATAGCAAAGGTGTTTTCCACATCCAAGCTGAAGAGGTAAGCAGTTTAGATGGCCCATCAACAGTTTCCAGGCAGCAACTAGGTGGCTTAATTGTAGTTACATTAGCTCATCCGCCCTGGTGCATCAGCAGAGGCCCCGATCCAGTAAGCACTTGCATCAAAACCTTCTCTTCTGGAACTAGGCTGGAGGACCATGTCACCGAGCAAGTGCTCATCCATCTAAGAATGGCTTCCATCTGAGATCACGGTTGTATCCAGGAGTAATTTGGAAGGACTCCAGAGACAGACCAAGGGATGCACTGGGGAAAGGGTCCTGAATTTATTGGGGTCCAATGACTGAGGGCCCCTCATAAATGTAGTTTCACAATCACTGCAAGGGAGTGCCATGACCTCTTGGATCCAGAATACTTGCAGTGCATTCCCCCTCTTTCTCTGAGGACATCCCCTCCTTTTGACAGGCTGAGGGATCTGGTTAGTCTTGACAGCCAGTGATGTGAGATGGGGGCAAGAAGACCTCACATCACACACAAATTGTGTTAGATAGGACAAGGCGAAGTGGAGCAGAAGCCACTCTGTGACTGTGACAGTGCCTAGTTGCCCCTCAAGAAGGATTCTTGAGTTGAATGACTGTGGTGAAATGGGGAGACTGTTGGACTAGGATTGGGGCCCCGAATTCAAATCCCTGCTCAGCCATGAAAATCATTGGGTGACCTTCAGCCCATCCCTCTGTCTCAGCTTAACTTACTGGACAAGTTTGTTGTGAGGATAAGGCAGAGAAGGGGAGAAACTTGTAAGCAGCCCTGAGCTCCGTAGAGTAAAGGCAGGGGACAAGTGAGATAGATCTTGCAAAAAAAAGGGGGGGCTCCCCAAATACAGACTAAATAAGTCCAACTACAGCTCTTGTGTCCTATATTTTCAGTGTCTCACAATCACAAACAGAATCCATGGGGTCCTGGTTATTTATTTCATGACTATCAGATCCCCGTAGTACCCTGGCTTTTATATAAGCCTGTCAAGAGAATGTGTAGACTACCTCGGGCAGCGGGCAGCAATCACTCATGGCCTCGGAGGCCTCCGACTGTGCTGAGGTAAAACAAAGGAGTTGTTTATGTTCCAAACTGCTGTTTGAGGTCTTTCTAGAGTCATTATAGTCACCTTTGAGACCCCTATGCCCTTGGACTTCTCAAAGCCAAGCCATCTGGCCTTACACATGGAGGGCCATGAAAGATTGCCCTCATAAAAGAGCTTCCAAGCGTCTCTAACTATTCCTGAACTATATTTCCTCAGCATTTTCGACACCTCATCCAAAGTCCTTTTAACAAGGATGGGGGGCGGTGCGCCGATGCGAGATAAAAAGGCCCTCAGGACTGTTTTCAGTATTTGTACATAGATGGCACCACTGACCACTGGAGACGGTGACTCTTCCATGACTGTCCGTACGAAACCTTCACAGCGCTTCTGCTAGAAAGCATTCCCATACACAATTCCTTGTTTGCTGCATTCCCTGGGCAGGCTTGTGAGAATGGATCTGCATGGAAATGATGCTGTTATTTGTCCACATTTCTCATTGTCTGACTCTCTGAGGTGTTGCCAAGAGCAATTAGATTAATGAGGTGGCATTGAAGGCTGAGATATGCATCTGTTCTCTGTTTTGGGGGGGGGGGGAATCCAAAATCCCGAGCTGAACAAACTCCACACTCGGCATACACATCTGTAAATTGGATATCGTGGCATGAACATCTCTTGAGTTTCAGGAGTTTAAAAGCTGGTGTAGTCAACGGCAATGGATGTATTCAGATAATGAATTGGTTGGCAGAGGGGAAGAGAGGGTAGGACAGAGCTTCATGGACAGGGTTAATTAGCCACTGGGAATCAGGGGTTGGGGACAGAAAACAGTCACCAAGATTGCATATGCTGTCCTGCCAGTTTGGTGTAGTGGTTAGGAGTGTGGACTCTAATCTGGGAGAACTGGGTTTGATTCCCAACTTCTCCACATACAGCTGCTGGTGTGGCATTGGGTCAGTCATAAGTTCTTTCAGAGCTGTTCTCTCAAGGGCAGTTCTGAGCTCTCTTAGTCCCACCTCCTTCCCAGAGTGTCTGTTTTGGGGAGGGGAAGGGAAAGGAGATTGTAAGCCACTATGAGACTCCTTCGGGTAGTGAAAGTTGGGGTATAATTCCCATCTCCTCCTCCTCCTCCTCCTTCTTCTTCTTCTTCCTGTCAACTGGAAGCCTTGTTCACACTTTCTGTAGTTTCTTAATCTTCAACAGGCACTCTTCACATTTCATTTCCCCCCCTTTATAATCATGAGAACTAGAAAATTGAATGCCTATTATAAAAGCTGCAAATCCTCAGAATGCTGTAACTTCTGTCAGCATGCTGTAGTGGTTAAGAGAGGTGGATTCTAATCTGGAAAACTGGATCCGATTCCCCACTCTTTCACATGGGTGGGTGGTGACCTTGGGCCTGTAGTTCTCTCCGAACTCCCCATATGACTCACAAGATGCCTATTGTGGGGAAAAGGAAGGAAAGATGATTGTAAGCTGCTTTGAGACTCCTTAGGGTAGAGAAAAGCAGGGTATAAAAACCAACTCTTCTTCTTACTCTGCCAGCAATTCAGTGATTGCTAGGGTTCTCTGGTATTTCTGAGGGGCAAACAGGTAGGATAGTCTGTGAAACTGCCAGGGGAGGGGTTGTGGCTGAGTGCTAGAACATCTGCTTGGCAGGCAGAAGGTACCCAGTTCAACCCCTGGCATCTTCAGTTGAAAAGATCAGGTAGCAGGTGATGTGCAAGACCTCTGCTTAGAAATCCTGGAGAGCTGCTGCCAACCTGTATAGACAGTATGGAGCCATATGGGATCAGTGGTCTCTAAAAAGCAGGTCCAGGTGTTCATGCTGAAATTCAGACCATTGGTCACATCTGTCTCAGTACTATCCTCTCTGCTTAGCAGAAGATCTCCAGGCTCTCAGGCAGAGAGAGGTACCTGCCAACATCTGCTACCTGAGGTCCTTTATAGCTGGAGGATTGGATCGGAGACCATGTTTGTGGTGGAGCTATCACCACATGTGCTTCTCCAAGGCTGGTAGTTGATGGAACTGAATACTTGTTCTGTTCCAGCAAAACAGAGCTTAAGGTGTTCCTGTTCCCACAAGTTTGAAAATTAATAGAGTCAGTGTCTTTTTAGGGTGACCAAGTGCAGGACTGGATGCAAATGCAATTTTGGTAGGTATAACTTGTTATAAACTTATATTACAGGGCTTGTTTCTTTATCATTTCAGAAGTTAGATAGGAACTCTCAGTCTGGGGCAAGTGATGCTCTGTATTCTTGGTGTTTGGGGGGGCAATAGTGGGAGGGCTTCCTTACCCCACTGCTGGACCTCCTGAGGGCACCTGGTGTTTTTGGCCACTGTGTGACAGAGTGTTGGACTGGATGGGCCACTGGCCTGATCCAACATTGGCTTCTCTTATGTTCTTATGTTCTTAAGTTCGACCAGTGCTGCATGTAGGCTGTGGCTCAGTGGGAAAATATCTGCTTGGCATGCAGCAAGTCTCAGGTCCAATCCCCAGCATCTCCAGTTAAAAACGATCATATAGTAAGTGATGTGAAAGAGCTGTAGCTGAAATCCCAAGGAGCTGTTGTCTTACTCTAGCAATGGCGGCATCAAGAGACTAATGAACTGACTCAGATTATGGAAGGTTCATAATGTGTTCATATTCCCCACTGTTAATTTCAGCCCAAATTGGGGAACTTCTAAATATCATTTCTGCAATTGCAGCATCTGCAGTTTGCTTCCTTCATTCCATTTTCCATCTCTTGTTATCAATGCAGATGCTAAATGCTATGGGGAGGGGGGGAAGTAATTTCAGCATAATTGTAAAAATAAAAGTCCAGTGGCATCTTAAAAAAAACTAACTACATTTATTTCAGTAGGAGCTGTCTTGGGTCACAGCTCACATCTTCAGATATGTGAAGGGGAGATCATGGGATTCTTGCAGGGAACATTACAAGAGGATGTCGGGGGGGGGGAGGAGTTAAGGCAAAGAGTTTTGGTGTGAATTCATTCACGAATCTTCCATGTATAAATTCTCTGTGTAAGTGACTGCAACAGAATAAGCAGTTACACATAATGGATGATGAGCAACCATCAGTTGGCTCTCCTGGCAGGGCCCGTAGAATATGCCCTATGTTGTTTTCGATACTGCACCCTCTCTGATCCTCCCGTCTTATTTTCATCAACTGGCTGCCACTGAATATTGGAGGGTTTTTTTTTCCCTTTTGGCAGGCTACATGCTTACCCCTCTGCTGCTGTGATGCGTAGATTCCAAGGAGTATCCTACTCAGATCAATTATGTGCAGGGGTGGAGTGGCGGTGGTGGTCTAGGTGTACTGAAACTTTGGCTGATTCTGCATTGGCTTCTCCCTCCATTGTTTTATGAAACCCACACTGGCACAGAAATTCCCCTCTGCGTTGCTTACTGGTTTCACTTCCTTTGATTATCGTGTTTTATGGTAGCTTCTACACTACGTTCCACTTTCGAGCTCTCTGATTTGTCGGATTTTATTGAACCTTCTGCATAGATTTATGGCCGTTTTATGGCCATTCAGGGGTGACTTTGGAGTCAGTATAGCATTGCCCTGAGGTATTTGAATGTGGTTTTGAGCTGCCCTTTTTCCTCCCAGCTGAGAAAATGTGGAGCAAATGCCAGATGCAGAATCAGCCTTTATCCCAAATCTTCTTCGACAGTGTGTTGACTGCCCCTTTGAGAGATCTGTGGATCCAGCCACTGATAGGTTCCAAGGCTTCCCTTTCCTGATGTTTGATACTGGTCCTGGTGTCACCTCGGCTGTGGTTAGATTTCTGGCAGCAGTGGCTTCTATCCAGAGGTGGGTATAGGGGGTGGCATTCATAAGAGTGGTTGTCCAAGACCACTGAGTCACCAGTTTGTTAAAAAAAAAAAAAAGGATGATGAGAGAGACTGGAGAGGTGTGTGGGCTTCTGCAGGTACCAACCTTTAAATGGGCAAAATTAACAACAGCCCATGCACATGCTTTCTCTGTTGTGGCCCCCACCTCATGGAAACGCCTGTCCAAGGAGGTCAGGAAAGCTCCCCCTCTCCTGACCTCCCAGGAGCTATGCAAAACTGAACTATTCAAGAGGGTTTTTCTGTGCAGGTAAGGGCTGTGGTGGCTCAGAGGTTAAGGTGCTGAGCTGCAGACCGGAAGGTCGGTAGCTCTGTAGTTCGAGACCCGAGTGCCATGTGATGGAGTGAGCTCCCGTCTCTGGCGTCAGCTCCTGCCAACCTAGAAGTTCAAAAGCAAGAAATTGCAAGTAGATAAATAGGTACTGCTTCGGTGGGAAGGTGACAGTGTTCCATGCACCTTGATGTTTAGTCATGCTGGCCACATGACCACGGAGACGTCTTCGGACAGCACTGGCTCTTTGGCTTGGAAATGGAGATGAGCACCGCCCCCTAGAGTCGGATTCAACTGGCTTTTGAGCAAGGGAAACCTTTACCTTTAATAAGGCTGCACTGTACAAAATAGTTCACAAACTTACTTGGAGAAGAAGAAGAAGAAGAAGAAAGAGACTGGATTTATATCCCGCCCTTCACTCACTTGGAGTCCCAGAGCAGCTTACAAACTCCTTTCCCTTCCCCTCCCCTCCCCACAACAGACACCCTGTGAGGTAGGTGGGGCTGAGAGAGCTCTGAGACAATTGTCCTTGAGAGAACAGCTGGTACAGAGCTATGGCTTGCCCAAGGTCATCCAGCAGGTGCAAGTGGAGGAGTGAGGAATCAAACCCAGTTCTCCCAGATCAGAGTCTGCACACTTAACCACTACACCAAACTGCCTCTCAAATTATTGCAAGTATGCTCTATACTGTTGCCTATAGCTCACTGCAACTAGAATTCTATCGTATAATCTCTGTACTGCTTACTGTGTCAGGTGGGTATTTATGCTATGCTTCAGTTCTTCCTGGTGGTTCCAGACTCCTTAAACCCTAGTGCATTTGGTTATTGAACGTCCCATCCTATTATACTGACTCGCTCTGTGGGATCCACCTCGACTCCCTGTGAGAAAGGCAGACTATAAATAACATACATAAAAATTAAAAATAAACAGATAAGCAGAGTGAGGAGGTCAGATAAATATGGTGAAACACAGCAGTAAGGAAAATCTTCCTGTGGGAGTATCTTTCTGATGCACAGATGCATGCCCGTCGACCATACAAGAATAATCTCAGTGAAAACATACCTACAATTTCATCCAGGCTGTTTGTTCCAATGCATGTATCCAGGGCTATTTTGGGGCAGGAACACACAGGAACGGAGTTCCGGCTGGCTCCTGAGTTGGCCACACCCAGCAGAAACTCATTAGCATAATAGGCCATACCCAACAGCAGAAACTCATTAGGATTGGCTACAGTAGGGGTATGTGGCCTAGCATGCAAATTAATTCCTGCTACAAAAAAAGCCCTGGGTTTTGACAACAAACAAGGTAAACAGAATAAGAAGCAAAAGGTGGGTGTGGCTGGATGACCACTCTTCTGGTAACATGGGGGTGTGGCCTAATGTGCTAATAAGCTGTGCTGTCAGTGGTGTGGCCTAATATGCTAATGAGTTTCTGCTGTTGGGTGTGGCCTATTATGCTAATGAGTTCCTGCTGGGCTTTTTCTACAAAAAAAGCCTTGAATGTATATATGCAGTGGTCATGTCAAAGAGGGGAAAACTCAAACAGTTCGAAAGAGCTGATATCTGCCACAAGTCATACCTGCACACAGACAAAACTGAGAAACAGACTAAAATATAAATTCAGGTGGGGTAGCCATGTTGGCCTGAAGCAACAGAACAAAGTTTGAGTCCAGTGGCATCTTTAAGACTAACAAAGGTCCAATCTGCATTGGTATTTCACACCGTTATTCTGCCAATGATCTCACATAGTCTCACAAATTTCTGTCTGCATTTCATGCTGCATCCACTCTCCTATTGTTTCATCTCAGCATTGGTTGTCTGCATCATTTTGTTGCCATTTAGTGGTGACTCTGAGGTCACTATGGTGTCTCATCACCTTATCTGGATTTGGTTTTAAGGTTCTACAATTGCTCCTCCCCACCCTTGAGCCGCTGTGAGCAAAAAGCAGACAACTGGAGCCAAATTCTCTCACCCCCCATCTTTTCTAAGGAGATCTGCAAATTGTCATGAAGGAAACAAGTTAGCTGAAAATCCATTCGTTTGTGTCTAATAGCAGCCAGGGAACAGTTTTTTGTGATCATATTGGGGGTAGGGGTGGAAAGCATGCCCACCCCTGAACCATTTGTTATTTCTTGGGGCAATCTGCACTATGCCCTGCCTGGCAACTGTTGGGTGTTTCATGTTTTTTACCCAGCTCATTCCATCTTTCCTGCCCCCCCTCCTCCTCCACCAGGTCACCCCCCTTTACTTTCTGTGGAGTAGGGGTCCAGTGTGCTGTTTCCTCCCTGCAGCGCAGCACAGTGCCCTGCCGGCACCTTGGGAGGCTGCCCCCCTCCCCATGCTCTCCCTAAACAGCTTGTGTCCTGATGCAGACAGAGGAGGGCTTTATACTGAGCCAAATGGGAACCCGGCGCGACAGCAGAACGGAACAGCTTTACATAGCAAATTCAGATTGGGCCAAAGTTTAATTCTGGGTATGAACTTTTATGTGCATGCACACTTCTTTTGATACACTGAAACAGTTCTCTTCAAGCCTTACATATAGGTAGAGAGAGGGTGGGGGTGGGGTTAGTTGCCAGGAAGGAGTCAAGATGCATATGTATCTGAGCAATAAGTATAGCTAAGATTGGATTAAAGCAGTTGGTAAGACTTGTGAATAGCAGCAAATTAGCATACAAATAAAAGAGTTAAACAGATGTGAGAACCAGGGGTCCTTTCGTAGAAAAAGAGGTACAGGAGCTCATTAGCATAACTCATTAGCATTCCTCATTAGCATATGCCATATCCCCTGACATCACCAAAAGTGTGTCAGAAAGGGAATGTCAGTTTCAGCCCCATTATACCCTATGGGCCATTGAAATCAATGGCAAAAACTCATAGGGTATATGAGGGGCTGGAGGAAAGGAGGTTTGAGGGAGAGGCTCCAAACTTGCAGGGTAGCTGCTGGGGCCTCTCCTCGAAATACCCACCAAGTTTCAAAAAGATTGGACCATGGGGTCCAATTCTATGGGCCCCCAAACAGGTTGTCCCATCCCCTCCATTGTTCTCTATGGTGGGAAAAAGTGTTATTTTTTTCCTACCATAGAGAACAATGGAGGGAATGGGGGCAACCTGTTTGGGGGCCTGTAGAATTGGACCCTCTCGTCCAATCTTCTTGAATCTTGGTGGGTATTTCGAGGAGAGGCCCCAGCAGCTACCTTGCAAGTTTGGAGCCTCTCCCTCAAACTAACTCCCCTCCAGTCGCTTTTAAAGTTGCCACTGAATTTCAGCAGCAATTCGGCAGCGGGCCGAATCAGATCAGAGAATCTGATTCAGCCCCTGGCTGCTCTAGTGGCCACTCCTGAGCTGGCGGAGCTTTGCTCCGCCTCGCTCTGGCCCCCAAAAACCCCTGGTGAGAACTATGTCCAGTGGCTCCTTTAAGACCAACAGAGCTTAATTCTGGGTATAAGCGAGAACTAAGTGACTTAGTGTGTGTAGATACACACTTCTTCAGATAAACTGAAACAGACTTTGCCAACCATTAGATAGATGGGGGGTGGTTAGTTGCCCGGAAGAGCTAGTTAGAGCCAAGATGCATAAGTAACTGAGCAATAAATATAGCTAAGATTGGATTAAAGCAGTTGGTAAGACCTGTGAATAGCAGCAAATTAGCATATAGATAATAAAAAGAGTTAACAAACAGATGTGAGAACAAAGTCTGAGTCCAGTGGCACCTTTAAGACCAACAAAGTATAATTCTGGGTTCCCTCAGCACACTTTTTTCACTTTGCAAATAAGACCGGATCATCCAGAATGATAAAAGCCCTGTTGAAATTCCCATGAGAAGTGTGAAAACCTCCTCATTATTCTCACGGAGAGGTATAACCGTACAATCAAATAATCAGTACAAAAGGCAGAGGAAGTGATGACCCAGTCGTGTTGATGAACTGCAAAAATTGCCCTTGGAGGAGGGTTCCTTTCACCACGTTTACTTATTACTCAGCCTTTGAGTCAAATTACCTTTACTGGGGTTAGAGGAAGAATGGGGGGGGGGGGGGAAGCTGCAGCAACTGTGGGATGGAAGGTGGAGAGTGTGTTATTTCCATTTCAATCAAGAAACAGAGACAACAGCAGCAAAAAAGACGCTATGTCAGAACATCCTACAAACTGCAAGTTGTTACCTAGATGTTATTGATTTCAAGCCACCTGTCTCCCCCGATTTTAAGAAGCCTGTTTGATTGCTGACAGGTTTATAGGATTATGGCTTTAATTGGATGTCTAGGTTTTTGCTGGATGTAAGTAGAATTTATGGCAGCCCTGTTTCTCCGCATGGAAGGGGAGCCCTTTGCCATCCACTTCAGTCTTTGTTGTGAGATCAAAGGGGGGGGGTAGAGCCAACAAGACACAGCAAACATCCACAGGGGACAAATAAATAGAGAACCAGGATGGTGTAGTGGTGAGAGCATCAGGTTAGGCGCTGGGAGACTGAGGTTCGAATCCCCAGTTGGCACAGAAGCTTGGGCAAGTCACACACTCTCAGCCTAAACTACCTCGCCGGCATTGTTCCCTCTAAGCTGAGTTAGTGTGAGCCAACTCACAGTTTTTTAGCCTCCAGCTCACACATTGTTGTCTTAGCTCAGGAAGGAGGGCTCCAGAGCAAACTAACTGATGCAGTAGCCAAACCATCTGCTCACAACTTTAATGCCAGGAGCTCACAAAGTAGAATGTTTGCTCACAGGACTCCATAGCTTAGCAGGAGCATTGCTCGCCGGGTTGTTGTTGCGAGGCTAACATGGAGGAGGGGAGCATGCCAACTGTCTGTATGGCCTTCACATCTGTTTGCTTTAATTCCTTCACCATCCATGCTGCCAGCTGTGTAGTATCATTGAGGAGGGCCACGTAAGTGGTGCCCAGTCGTGGCTCTCCTGGTGGCCATTGCAACAGCAAGCAGAGGGGGCACAGGCCACCGAGCAGAGGCAAAAGGAGGGCTTGCAAGCAGGAGGAGGATGCATGGGTAGGTGGGGGGGCATGCAAGTGGGGGTGGGAAACGAGGGGATACCTGGTGGTTGGCAGATGGGGGCTGCTGGTCGTCTGCCCAAGCCCCCCCCCCAAAAAAAAACACCTGGAACAGGCCCTTTCCAAGATATTTTTACTTCTAATTTTAATTTATCCACTGACTCTCTAGGTGGCCGGAGGCATACTTCTATTCTCTTAGTTCTAGACTCTCCCCCCCCCCCCCCAAATCCAGTATGGGGATAAGCAGACCAGGCTATTTCAAAACTGACATATTACACTTTGGACAAAGCTCCATTAATTAGACATCAGGAGGATTTTGAGCGGATCTGTTGAAGATTGTTCTTATAAATGTTTATTCTTAGTCCCATTGGTTTTTTTTCCATAGTTTAATGCCTGTCGGTCAGTTAAGGGGAGACACAGCACCTGCCTTGAACACTCATGAAGTCAGACCACTGGTGACTGGCAGTGGCTGTCCAGGGTCTCAGATCGAGGTCTTTCACTTCGGCTGCTACCTGGTCATTTTAGCTGGTGGTGCCAAGGATTGAATTTGGGAGTTGGGGGACCTTCGGTGTGCAAAACAGATGCTTTTCCATGCCCCCAAAGAGCCATGCCCCTCCCAACTTTGATGGGCCCCAGCTAATTCGGCATTTGGGGATAAATTCTTGTGGTTGCTATCCAAGGATTTCCTCCAGTATCTCCAGTACTGGATGGGCAAGTTTAGTGAATTGGTTAGCAAATTATTCAAAGTCTAAAGAGAAGCACGGAAATAAGTGCTCCACTGGTGCGACCTCATTTGGAATACTGTGTACAGTTCTGATCGCTGTATCTTAAAAGGGACATTGCAGAGCTGGAAAAAGTACAGAGGAGGGCAACCAAGATGATTTGGGGATTGGAGCACCTCCCCTATGAGGAAAGGCTGAAGCGTCTGGGACAAAAGAGACAATGGGGAGGGGGATGATAGAGCTTTATAAAATTATACACAGGGTGGAGAGAGTTGACCAAGATAAATTTTTCTTCCTCTCCCAAAATACTAGAACTCATTGTGACTGATGGGCAGTAGGTTCAGGACAGACAAAAGGAAATACTCTTTTATACAAAGAGTGATTAAAATGTGGAATCCACTGCCAGAAGATGTAGTGATGGCCACTGGCATAGACAGCTTTAAAAGGGGATTAGATAGATTCATGGATGATAATTTCAATGGCTACAAGCCATGGTGACTGAGGGGAACCTCCACATTCAGAGGCACTTATCCTCTGAATCCCAGAGCCAGGAGGCAACATCAGGGGAAGGCCTCGGCCTCTGTACTCTATTGTTTGCTGTGCAGAAGAACTGGTTGGCCACTGTGTGAGACAGCGTGCTGCACGTGATGGACTTTTGGTCTGATCCAGCAGGACTCTTCTTGTGTTCTTATATTATGTTCACTGGGCCTGAGAATGGAAAGTAGAAAAGGCAGTTGCTCACAGTTTTTATGGGCTGACAATCGGTCCTCTATTTTTTTAAAAAGTCCTATAACATAAATCCAAGCCCCCTGCTTTCCAACAGAATACTTGTCCACAACCAAAGTTCTCTGAAGAATAAAATAGGAATCGGCATCATGGAATCCTGAATTTTGCCTGAAGGACAATTCCTAGATTGGAACTTTTAAGAAGTTCTCCTCTGAAAAATGCTTATAACCAGGGTCTTTTTTTTTTTTTCTGGGGGAACACACTGCCATGGAGTTCCAGAACCTCTTTGTGGAAAGAAAATTCTCAGATTCTCAAAAAATGTTTAAAAGTTCGTGACATCACAAAAATATTATTATTATTTTTTTAAAAAAAGATTTAAATTAGGGTTTCAAAGAATCCTGTGGGTTTCTCCTTCATTTCCACACTGAGAATTCCAACACCTCTGTTTCCAGAGAAAAAGGCCTGCTTATAACGAATGTTCGGCTTGGAATCTTCAGAGGGTAAATAGAACTGAGATGGGAAGACAAACATTTCAAAAGTAAGGAATTCTTGGGGGCAGTTAATATGAAAGGGGTTATGTATGACAGCATAGTGCTGGCCTGGGAATCCTTACTCCACTTGCTGATGTTTTTAAAATGCTTTTTTAATTTTAAAAATACTGTTTATTTTGATACCCCCCTTGGGCCTCATTTCTTTGTGGTAAAGGTGTGCTTATAAGTATAATAAATGAACAGGAGGATGAATAATTTTTTTAAAGAATTACATACAGCCAATCTCTATAGCCAGCAGAAGTTCATGGGGCAGATTTTCATATGGACTATCCCATACAGCCAACCAGTGATGGAACCCTATACCAGAATGCTCTCCCACAAAAGAAAACAAAACCCACATCCTTTTAGACTGAAAATTAGCTTCTCAGGGAGCAGGATTCTTTGTTGAGATTATCCCTGAATGCCTAGGTCTTTAAGTTCAAAATATTTTCCCCCCTCCAAGGGAGTGTTCAGACATGTATTCCGCAGACCTGCTGTTTGACTGGGTATGCTGCATTGCATGATTCCGTTTTAAGCGTGAAATGCTTTGAAATGCTTTCTAGAACTCAAATAGAGACATGTGTTCTGTTTGGATTTGTACTGTTAGTATAATAATAATGGATAATAATAGTAAAAAGATTCCCCTGTGATCTTGATTTGAGAATCCTGGGAATAAGAAACTATGTATGGCAAGAATTCTGGACGCAAACATGACGGCCAGGCAAATTCACCTTGTTTGAATTATCTCAGGTATATGGCAGATATGCCTTGTCAAATCAACTCAATGTTCCTTGGTTAAGTCTGTCTTGAGCATAGCTGTGTGGTCATTGCAATTTATGGTATATTTTGCTCTGTTGAAGAAATAAATCATTTCATTGGCCAGAGACCAGGCCCTATCTCCCAAGGTCCCATTGGAGTCATGAAATTGACCAACTTGTAGAAAGTGTGGAATAATTTGTAGCTCAACCCATCTTTGTATCTGCACAGTTGAATGCATCCATTGAATAAGTGAGACTGGATAGATTGCATTGCCAGATTTTGGCACCTATGCAGTCAGAAGCATCTGTTTGAGAAGTGGTCACAAGAACTGAATGCAAGAACAGTTAGGTTTGAGAACTGACATCAAAGGCACACAGAGACACCTAAATATCAAGTCTCAACTTAAAAACCTGAAACTGATCCCTCCCCAAATTTTACTGAGTGATTTTTAAAAGGTGTGGGGGCGACAGCAGATAGGATTGCCAACAGGCCTGGAGGGGAGGGAAAGTCATGTCCCTACGAAAAAGGGAGGCTTTTCTTTATTTGAGATGGGCAGATGAAATACTAGCCCATTAAGCCTCTATAAGGATTTTCCCCCCTTCCAGGTATGTTGGCAACCCTACCTGCAGATGGGTGGTAGAGGGCAGTAGCAGCAAGAAAGTCTAATTGTGTAATAAAATAATTTAATTGCACAAATCAAATGTATCTGAATTTGCTCAGATACATTCGATTTGTTCACCACATAATCAATTTCCTGCTCACGTCTAGTGACCAGGATATGAGCCAAGTACATGAAACTAGAAGCAGTTACAAGTGGGAAATTATTTTGATAGTTTGCAATTCTAATTAACTCAAATGTTGAAATTCTGATTCACAGTAGAGTTGCCAGGACACTACCCAGAAAGAGCTCTTGTGCCTTTAAGTACAATGGAAAAAACTCTAGTTTTGCCTTGGTCTTGGGAGCTGTCATTTTTTTCTTTAAACCTGACTCAACTACGAATGCCTGACAGATCTAAAGAGCAACATCTGGGAAAAATTCCGCAGCTGTCAGCACCCTGTGCTGCCCCACCACAGAAGCAGAATTAAAAGACACCAGGGGAAGTCCGGTCCTAATGCTTACTGATGGTCCACGAACAGACTTTTCCCTGTCTTTTCAAGCACACACTCAAGCCATCAGGATGGTCTGCCCATTCCATCTTGATGGTGCTGTTTTCTCCCCTCACTTAGCAGTATGCACATAACCACATACTCTATAGGGAACTCTCAGTGCGGAGGTGCGATTCCTCATTTATGCACATGGGAAACAAAAGACAAAAAAAAACCCAAACCCTTGGCTGAACATGCCGTCTGATTGAGCAATGATGGCCTGAGCCCACAACTACAAAGAATATGTGATTGCGCAATGCTGTGTCAATTTCAGCTGGGAGAAATAGGCTCGCTTCCCTTCCGCACCAAATGGCATGTCTGACCGCAACCGAAGTATCTGTGAAAGCTGAGGGCCAGAGTGTAGAGAACACCAGTGGACCCGCAATGCATTCTGTGAGATTCCCATTCTGCAGATCAGCTTGCTGAGCTGCTACTCTTGTCACCAAATTTCTCTGCCTGCTCCACTCCCTTTCCCTATGAGATCTGACTCAACGCATGCGATAGACTTGTAGCTTCAGCAGTGCCCAGCAGGAACAGTGCTGCCATTCCATACATCACAGTAGAAACTTCTATGCCTGGGAGGCAGCAGCGAGTCAAATGCAGTTACCTTTGGTGGCCGAGGACCAAATAACCAGCAAAATAAATGAGCATGGCCGTTTCAAATTATCCCCTCAATGGAATTCCTACCTGGGCAAAAATCCATCATGTTAGGTACACCCGGGCAGTCTCTTTGACAATTTGTCCAGGAACGGACCAAGGCAGTGAGCATGGAGAGAAAGAGGGGGGTGGAATCTGGAAAGGGATGGGATGGGAGTTGGCGTAGGATGAGACACAGTGGAATAAAGATTCCCACTAACAGCCAGGATGGCCTAATGCAATGGAACACAGAGCTCAAGCATACCAAGAGCCAGCCTGGAATAGTGATTACAGTCTCAGACTAGGATTGAGGACACCTACCTTTCAATCCCCACTCCTTCATGGAAGTTCACTGGGTGACTTTGGGTGGGTTGCTCTCTTTTGTCCCAATCTACTACTCCCCAGGGTTCTTGTTATGTGGATAAAATGGAAAAGGGGAGCTGTGTTGGGTCCTCACTGCAGAGAAAAGTAGGAATATTAATCACTAAATACAGAAATACCATTGCCAACATTTCAACCTGCCACAATCACTGTGTGATTAACAGTATTTGGATGCATGTATGTTGGTGGTGGAGAGTGCTGTCAAGTTGTAGCTGACTTATGGTGACCCCGTAGGGTTTTCAAGGCAAGAGATGTCCAGAGGTGGTTTGCTGTCACCTACCTCTGCGTGGAGACCCTGGACTTCCTTGGAGGTCTCCTGCTTAGCTTCCAAGATCTGTTGAAACCAGGCTAGCCTGGGCCATCCAGGTATCTCAATAGGTGAGAATGTTCATCCTAGAGTGACCGCCCCAAGGATTTGAACCTGGCTCTCCTAGAACCTAGTCTGATACTCTAACCACTACACCACACTCGCTCTATTGTTATGAAGAAGGAGATACTTGCATTCGTAAAGACCAAATTCTTCCCACCTGGTGCTTTTTTTTTAAAGGATCTTGGCTGTTTTGCCAAATTACATCCTGTTTTATACCTATCTTCCTTAGCATTTGTGTGTGTGCAAAGTGCCATCGCTGCAGTGGCTCAGAGGTTAAGATGCTGAGTTGCAGACTGGAAGGTCGGCAGCTCGGCAGTTTGAGAGCTCAGTGCCATGTGACGGAGTGAGCTCCCATCTCTGGCTCCAGCTCCTGCCAACCTAGCAGTTCAAAAGCAAGAAATTGCAAATAGATAAATAGGTACCACTTTGGTGGGAAGGTAACAGGTATTCCGTGCACCTCGGCATTTAGTCATGCCAGCCACATGACCACGGAAAAAGTCTTTGGACTTTTGGCTTTTTGGCTTGGAAAGTCTTTGGCTTTTTGGCTTGGAAACAGAGATGAGCGCCACCCTCTAGAGACAGATTTGACTGGCTTTCGAGCAAGGGAAACCTTTTCCTTTTTCAAAGTGCCATCAAGTCACAGCTGATTTATGGTGACCCTAGCAAGGGACTTTCAAGGCAAGTGAGAAGCAGAGCTGATTTGCCATTGCCTTCCTCTGCAGAGTCTTCCTTGGAGGTCTCCCTTCATGGTAACCACTACCAACCCTACTTAGCTTCTGAGATCTGACAAGATAGAGCTCTACCATAGCACCTTCCCTCCTTCTTCAGCATTTAGTGATTTTTAAACTTAGGGTAATCTCCTCCAGCATGTAAATTGTGTCAGAAAAGTTGACAAAAAGCAAACAATTTAGAACTATTTAGAACCGTAAGCTCACTGCAAAGTGCTTTCATTTGAACCAAAACGTTTCCAGATTGTTGGATCTCTGTATCCTGTAGCTTTTTTCTTACAACCTTTCAGCAAACATCGCTGACAGTTCTGCATAATCACCATAATAAAGGAGTTAACAGAGGTTATGTTAGACAAAAAAAGTCACTGAATTCCAAAACCTCGCCAATTTTCTCGGTTAACGTATGCCTGCAGCTCAGTTCAGACGCTGCACAAAACTGTAGTCTAATTTTCAAAATGCTGTGGTCATGTGATCGTCTGAATGCAGACCCTTCCACTTTGTTTTGGGTCCATCAAATCAGGATCTGAAGTTGGTTTATTAACTGCAGTGAGTCTTAACTATGGCTTCATATGATGCGTGAATACAGATATTCTATCTTAATCCCAGCTGGTTCCCTAATCCCTAATAATACCTTTCCAGGCTACAGGGAAAAGGCAAGGAAACCAGTGTTTCTCATGGCAAATGAGGATTTGAGTAATTATCTGTGAGTTGAATCCTGGTTTCACAAACAGGTGCAAAGTGCCATCAAGTTCTAGCTGACTTATGGTGACCCCTTAGGGTTTTCAAGGCAAGAAACATACAGAGGTGCTTTCCCACTGCCTGCCAGTGTGTAGCAGCCCTGGACTTCCTTGGTGGTCTTCCATCCAAGTGCTAACCAGGGCCGGCATTGTTTAGCTTCCAAGATGTGATGAAATTGAGCTAACTAGCCACATTTGTAAGTGGTTGATTTCGTAAATTGTCTGAACAGGGTCTATAAGCCTGGTCAGAAGCCACAGTTTCAACTTTAGCTTAAGCAAATCCCTCCAACCATCTGAGTTTGAGCTGAATCAGCAGATATGAGAGAATCTTTGACCTCCTTGTTATAAAGTTACCAAATCAGAGAAGTTTCATAGGACTATCTGATTTTGCCTTCACCTGGATGGCCCAGACTAGCCCAATATCATCCAATCCCAGAAGTTAAGCAGGGTCAGTCCTTGTTGGGTGCTTGAATGGGAGACCACCAAGGAAGCCCAGGGTTGCTACACAGAGGTGGGCAAAGGGAAACCACCTCTGAACATCTCTTGCCCTGGGAACCCTACAGGGTTGCCATAAGTTGGCTGCAACTTGAAAGCCCTTTATACACATACATGTCTGATTTTAGATTGTCTTTGTCGCTCTGGAACCCCAGCAGGATCTGTTTTCCCACGAATGCAGTCCCTTATCAGTTTTAACACAGATGCAATATCCCTTCTCCTAAATCTCCAGTTCATTACAGGAATGCCCCTCCCCACAGTATGCGCCCCCACCATCTTTGCTTCTCCTACCAAAGGAACAACTGTTTCCAAATCAGGGCTCTTGAACCCTTGATCAGTCTGCAGAAGAAGGCGTTTCGGCAGGTGTATGCATTCTCCCCCGTGTGTCACGCTGCACCTGCCGGAATTCTATTTTCTACCCAGCTATTAAAAAGTTTCGGAGATTTTTGCATTTGCCGGAATAATTCCGTGAAGGTTACGAGTATGAACATTTGCCTTACAAATATATTTAAATCACGGCAGCAGCAACAACACAACAACCCTGCCTCCTTCTCTTTTTTCCCACCAACAGTAAATATGCTCCGACAACACACAGATAAAAGTGTAGGCTGGAATACATTTCCTCCAACCTTCTAGAACAGATGGTACGCCGGTCTCTTAGAAGGAGTGATAGGAGCCTGGCTTATCAGTGTTTCTATAACTCGTCTCAAGCACCATAATTACAGATCCTCATTTAGATGTACATCCCTTCCCTATCCCTGTGGCCCTGGGCAGATAGCAGCATGTGGACTGTGGGTTTCTTCATCGAAGTATGGTCATAAACGACTTGAAGGAATCCAATTCGCGATGGGCAGATTGCTCTCTATTGTGCTTCTCTTTACATGCATCTATATTTTTTGCCCATTGTTTCCATCCTCTGCTTTTTTCACTTTGGTTTGAATTTGTTTGCATTCTTTACACATGATACATGCATTTTGTAAGCAAACTTACACATTATTTATACGTGCAAGGAATTAATCAAATCAATAACTTGTTATGGTCATAAACCAGCAGAATAAAACATATATTAACAGAGTGGTTATAAGAATATGGATACATACAATGATAGATGGATAGATGGATAGATGGACAGATGGACGGATGGACGGACGGACAGATGGATGGATGGACGGACGGACAGACGGACGGACGGACGGACGGATGGATGGATGGATGGATGGACGGGAGTATTGTTGTATTTGCCAGAATAATTCTGTGAAGATTATGGATATGAATGTTTGCCTTACAAATTTATTTAAATCACGGTAGCAGCAACAACACAACAACTCGTCCTCCTTTTCTTTTCCTGCCAACACTGTGGGTATACATAAGCAGATACATCTCATTGAACTGATACATCTCATTGATCTCATCCGCTGCTTAACAGCTGAACTAAGCAGACCTCTGCCGGTTCAAGCCCCGCGCTGGTTTGAGCAGCCAGCTTCGTCCCCAGCTCATCGTCCACCCAGCGATTCGAAAGCTTCGGCAAGTAGATAAAATTGGGAACCACTGTTAAGAAAGTGGGCACACCTAATCCTCGGATAATTAGGTGTTAGTATCTGAGCTTCATCTGTCAGCGCTGGCTAATTAAGTTGGAAGATCTCGCACAGGAATTCATCCCGATCTCCTGCAATGAAGCAGCCTGCCAGGCGGTGGCGGTGTGGAGCTGAGAAGGAACGGAACGAACACTGAGCCCGGAACATGACTCGTCAAAAAAAAAGCCAACAGAAAGACTCAGTTACATGTGTTGTCTTCCCTTCCCCCACTGAATTGAATTGTTAGTCCCTTGTCTTCAACAAATTGTAAATCGCTGCGAGCCCGCCTGCGTGTGGGAAGCAGCGATCAATAAATCGAATGTATAAATAAATAAATAAATATACTGTACCTTGGTAGACTCTGGCAGCTGCCCAGAATGAATCGGGAAACTCTGCCTGAGGTTTCTGATTCAGTGTCTGCAAGAAGTATATCCAAGGGATGTCGGTTTGACACATAATACACCTCTTGTTACTGATGCTGATTTGTTGATGCACAAGTAACCCTGAAAGATGCCTTGTTTGTAAGACAGGGGAAGAAGGCTGTGAGCATCTTTGTGCCAGCCCAAAGGGATCTGGGCTGAGCTTTTGTTCCTCCTCTGTTGCAGGGAGTTGGCCCAGGCAGGGCCTACTGTCATCTTATAAAGAGCTAGCGTGGTGTAGTGGTTAGAGCAGGATCTGGGAGGCCCAGGTTCCAATCCTTACTCTACTATGTATGCTTGTTGGGTGACCTTGGGCCAGTCACTCTTTCCCCGCCAGTGTTCCCTCTAAGTTGAGTCAGTGTGAGCTAGCTCACAGTTCTTTAGCTTCCGGCTCACACATTTTTTGTCTCAGCTCAGGAAGGATGGCTCCAGAGCAAACTAATTTATGCAGTGGCCAAATCGCTCCCTCACAGCTTTAATGCCAGTAGCTCAGAAAGTAGAATTTTTTGCTCACAGGACTCTACAGCTTAGAGGGAGCATTTCTCCCAGCCTACCTTACCTCTCAGGATCGTTGTGAGAATAAAAGGGAAAAAGGGGAAAGGTTGCAAGTCCTTTTGTGGAGAAAAGTGGGGTACAAATAATTAATTGTGTATCTGTGTAGAGTGCCGTCAAGTCGCAGCAGACTTAAGGTGATCCCGTAGAGTTTTCAAGGTAAGAGATGAACAGAGGTGGTTTCAGCACTGCCCACCTCTGTTTAGCAACCCTGGACTTCCTTGGTGGTCTCCCATCCAAGTATTAACAAGTGCCAACCTTCCTTAAGCTTCCAAGATCTGATGAGATCAGGCTAGCTTGGACCAGCCAGGTCAGGATGAAATAAATAGCCTTTTACAAATCTCGGGCTGGCCAAATCAATGACATGACAAACACGAGGCAGGGTACCCACTGGTTCCAGCTTCGCAAGGGTGTGCCTCATAAGGGTCTGGCACTGGAACGAGACATCAGTGTTGCCTTAGGCTGGAGCTCACAGCATCATTCCACCAACAATAATACTTTCTCCTGGCCTCGTGCATCTCCTGTGAGCCTCGTGCATCACAGGAGGGCTCCCTGCACCAGGGGGAAGCACTACCACTATGGGAACAGAGCCACAGAATCCAACCCCACGTGCAGCGTAACCTACTTAGAACTTACAGTGCATTTGCTACCACACTTAACATATTCCAGCATATTAAGGTCTGGTGGGGGTGGCAAATGCCGTCAAGTCGCAGCCGACTTATGGCGACCCCACAGGGTTCTCAAGGGAAGCGACGTTCCAAGGTGGGTGCCACTGCTCACCTCTGGGCGGCAGCATTGGACTTCCTTGGTGGTCTCCCATCCAAGAACTAACCAGGGCTGACCCTGCTTAGCTGAGAGCCAGTTTGGTGTAGTGGTTAAGTGTGTGGACTCTAATCTGGGAGAACCAGGTTTCATTCCCCACTCCTCCACTTGCACCTGGCTGGATGACCTTGGGCAAGCCATAGCTCTGTACCAGCTGTTCTCTCAAGGACAGTTGTCTCAGAGCTCTCTCAGCCTCACCTACCTCACAGGGTGTCTGTTGTGGGGAGGGGAAGGGAAAGGAATTTGTAAGCTGCTCTGAGAGTCCCTTGGGTAGTGAAGGGCGGGGTATAAATCCAACCTCTTCTTCTCTTCTTCTTCTTCTAGCTTCCATGATCTGATGAGATCGAGCTAGCCTGGGCCATCAGGTCAGGGCATGTACCTTAATAGTGCTCATCACTATATAATCGCCACATATACAGTGATGAGAGTGCTCATCACTAGACCTAGTCCTATACACAAGGGCTATCCTGGGCTACCCAGTATGCTGTAGTGGTTAAGAGCGGTGGACTCTAAGCTGGAGAACTGGATATGATTCCCCACTCCTCCACATGCATCCAGCTGGGTGACCTTGGGTCACACACAGTTCCCTTTGAGCTGTTCTCTCAAGAGCAGTTCTCAGAGAGCTCTCTCAGCCCCACCTACCTCGTAGGGTGTCTGTTGTGGAGAGAGGAAGGGAAGGAGATTGTCAGCCGCTCTGAGACTCCTTTGGATAGTGAAGGGTGGGGTATAAATCCAATCTCTTCTTCTTCTTCTCTTAGAAAGCCCTATGCCTACCTACAGTAACTGCATCCAACTACATCCCAATATGAGAGTTCTCAAATACAGTCTTATTATACATCCCCCTGTCCCCAATAAAAGGATTCCTTTTGTCGCCCGAAGGACTGGAAAGCTTAGAGCATGCTATCAAAATCACTTGGTAATAATATCTGTAATAAACTGCCCGGAAATGATGGCAGCTGTCTTTCCTGGACTTTGAACGCTGGCTCATTCCCTATGCACGATTTCAATGTGCCCGGAAGCTTCTTGAGTTCCAAATTCATGATTTGCGCAAAGAATAGAATATTCCTCGGGGGTTATTTGGAGAGTTTCCCTAAGAGAACCGGAGAATCTCATTTGAAGGTAAAGCAGGGGCAGGAAGTTAGAGAGGTCTTCCCGCTCCAAACGTAGTCAAGATAAACACCGAGCATCCCTTGGGGGACACGGAGGCAAAGCATTCTGGGCAAGGGGATATATTCTTCTGGGCAGAGCCGGGAGAACAGATGTGCTGAGCAAAAAGGAAAGAGGCAAGGATGCAAAGCAGAAGGCAGATGCTTGAGCAATAATGAAATGAACCTCTACGGGAGGAAATAGCTCTTCTCTCCCAGCTGGATGTCTCCAAGTGATACCGGAATTCCCTCTAGAGCGAGATGTGTGCCTAGCATGCCTGAGATCTGCTGAGATGAAGCGTCTGAAAAGGGAAGCTGAAAGGAAGCCGGTTGGGTGGAAAGAGGTAGCTTTGGTTGCTTTGTTTTGTTGTTATTTACGTTATTTATGGCCTGTCTTTTCTCACAGGGACTCAAGGTGGATTACACATAATGAGCCAGCACAGTCACACACAAAAATGGGACATTCAGTAATCAATGCATTAGGATTTTAGAACGCTGGATCCACCGAAAAGAACAGAAGCACGGCATAAGTATTCACTTGATGTACTAAGCGATACAGAGACTACATAAATAGTATCCTACTTACCAGGGGTCATTTCATAGAAAAAGAAGTGCAGGAGCTCATTAGCATAACTTATTTGCATATGCTACACCACCTGACATCACCAGAAGTATGTCAGAAGGCAAGAAAGAAAGGAGGGAGAGACAGAGAGAGAGACAAAGAGAGAAAAAGGAAGGAAGGAAGGAAGGAAGGAAGGAAGGAAGGAAGGAAGGAAGGAAGGAAGGAAGGAAGGAAGGAAGGAAGGAAGGAAGGAAGGAAGAAAGAAAGAAAGAAAGAAAGCTGGTAGAGAGGGGACAGGTACTAATCCAAGCCTCAGAAATGCCACTATTCTGGGAGGATAGCTTCAGTGGTGGCTGAAGCCTTCAGAAGGCTGGTCGGAGGAACAAGGACCTTTCCAGGGGACGGGGTCATTTTGCTGCAGCCATGACACAAGCAGGCATTCCCCCGCTGGGAGTGGGGGGCTGGCACCAACTCCCGGAGCTGAGCTCCCCCGAGCTCCTGCTCGAAATGACCCCTGCTACTTACAATAAACTAGAGACAGCATAGACCGCAGTTCATAATCATTTATCCAATCAAGTTTGTAAAGCCATTTTGTGCAGTGCAACCCTATGACCTGAGCAGAAAAGCCCTCCTGAACAGTTCAGTTTTGCATAGTTTGAGGAAAGCCAGGACAGTGGGGACTTTCCTGACCTTCTGGGGCAGGCCAGTCCATGAGGAAGAGGAGGAGTTGGATTTATATCTCACCCTTCACTCGGAGTCTCAGAGCAGCTCACAATCTCCTTTCCCTTCCCCTCCCCACAACAGACACCCTGTGAGGTAGGTGGGGCTGAGAGAGCTCTGAGAGAACTGCTCTTGAGAGAACAGCTCTGAGAGAACTGACCCAAGGTCACCCAGCTGGCTGCATGTGGAGGAGTGGGGAATCAAACCTGGTTCTCCAGATTAGAGTCCGTCACTCTTAAACCACTACACCAAAGTGGCAGGAGCCACAATGGAGAAAGCACATGCATGGGCAGTTGCGGATTTTGCTCATTAGTAGGTTGGTACCTGCAGAAGCCCCTGATGACCTGAGTATTAATGGGGGTGACTTCCTGCTTAGCTTCTGAAATATGATGAGGTTGAGCTAGTCTGAGCCACCCAGATCAGGGATGCAAAAAATGCCTACACCCCACTAAAAGCCCTGGCAATCAATCGTGCCACACCCAATGCTCCCTCTAAGCTGTGAAGCTTTGTGAGCAAAAAAACTGACTTTGTGAGCTACTGGCATTAAAGTTGTGAGTTTGCTCTGGAGCCATCCTTCCTGAGCTAAGACAAAAATGTGTGAGCTGGAAGCTAAAAAACTGTGAGCTAGCTCACACAAACTCAGTTTAGAGGGAACACTGGCCACACCATGTTTCCTAAAAACTAGAAATGAGGGTGCCTCCTTTCAGGAGGCCATTCCATAGGGTGGCAGCCTCCACTTAAATGGTACATGTCCTCCCGGAAGACAAACAGACAATGGAGTGGAGACAGCAAGGAGAGATTGCAACTGGCACACATGAATACATAGGGTACTTTAGATATGTGGGTACAAGACAATGATGGAACCCTGGGGGTATAAGTCCTGACACAATCTCTACCATTTGCCTAAATCTTATGGAGGCCTTGTCACTTGTCCCAGACAGCCAGGCACCAGTGCCCACTGTGCTTCTCTGACAAGAAGACAGATATTTATTTCCTAAAATGGCTCCTCTTGTAATATAATGGCTGTCAGTGGGTAATAAAAAGCAATACAGCAAACTGTTGATGGTGTCCAGGCAGAGAACCACACAGATTATGATGGATGAACATATGTTATGAGGAAATGTCTATGGAAGGATCTTTAAAAAAAACAAAAAACAAACACCAATTCCCAGATTGGAAAGCTGATTTCTGACGTGTATCAAACAGAGAAAAGAGACACTGGTGTGCCCACTCCCAGAGTTTGTTTGTTTGTGTTTGTATTTTTCATATGTGCATGTGTGCCTGGAAGTCATAGTGACCTTTGGTGACTGATCCCTACTGGGAGCCTGGAACATATTCAGGGAGGTGGCTGAATAAAGCCTGCCCTCAACTCTCGACTGCCCGGTATTCCAAGGAGGTCTCCCATCCAAGTACTTGCCAGAATCAACCCTGCTTAGCTTCCAAGATCTAATGATATCAGGCTTGCCTGGGCCATCCAGGTCAGGGTGGGTATTTCTTTTTTAACACATGCTAGTGAGCAAAAGCTGATTCACCTTTCTTTTATTGTGGTTGTGGTCACACACACCAGTTGAAGCGGAGGGGAAGAGAGGCTATTTCCTTCGGAGGAATTTGTCACACAGTTGTGAGAAGCTGTGGGTACAGCCCGTCACTGTGTGATCAGATGCAACTGTGGGTGAGTCTTTTTTGCCTATTTGTTTCCCTTGCACATAAGCAAGGAATTGAGGAATTGCACCTCCACACTGAGGGCCCCCTACGGAGTATGCAGTGATGTGCACACTGCGAAGGAGGGGGGAACAATAGCACAGAGTCGGGATGGCATGATCAGACCATCCCAATGGCATGAGAGTGTGCCTGAGTAATCAGACAGCATAAAGTCCATCTGTGGCCTGTTGGCAAGCAATAGGACTGAACTTTCCCCGGTGTCTTTTAACTCCACTTCTGGGGAGGAGCAGCACGGGTTGCCAATGTCTGTGGGACGCTTCCCAGATGTTGCTGTCTGATCACTCCCTTTAGATCCATCAGGCCTTCACACCTATGCCGGATCTAAAGGAGCATGTGATCGCAACCTAAGATGCCCAGGTTGTCCACCTGTTAGTGTTAGATTCTCTTTCCATCATGTTGTTTCCAGCTCAGGCCTCCTGAATGGCCTCATATCCCAAAATGAAGACACAAACATGGGTTAAATGAGGATTTATGAATTAAACTGCCCTGACCTGGATAGCTCAGGCTAGCCTAATCTCAGCAGATTTCAGAAAGCCAAACAGGGTTGTCCTTGTATAGTATTTGGATGGGAGATCTCCAAGACATACAGGGGTTGAGGCTCGGAGGCACCTCTGAATGTTCCTTGCCTTGAAAACCCTATGGGGTCATCATAAGTCAGCTGTGACTCGACGACACTTTCCACCACCACCACGCAAAATGTATTAACCTCACACCCTTCTTAGTGCAAGATCTCCAAAAAGGTGACATACTCCTGTTAGATCCTTTCCCCATCACAGAGCTTCTAGCCCAAGCCTCCTGAATGTGGTATGAAATGATGGTGGCTCTTTGACCACCGGTAAACAAAGCGCTGGTGATAGACGAGGCTCCTAAATTGCTGCCAGACCTGCAGTCTCTCCATCTCCTGAGAGCTCAGGTGTGATGTGCTTGCAGCGAGAGGTGGGCTCATTGAATTGCCATTTCTCCACATTGCAAAGTGTGAGGACCCTCACGAGGACAGCACAAAAGGGCAGTGGTAATGAGGACACCCTCTCACTTCTGGAGAGGCGACGCCGGACCTGATGTAAGAAACTGACAAGGAGACTGTCAGCCCCTGAAAAGTAATTGCTCTCCCTTTCCCCGAGCAATGACAAGTTCAAGAGATCTTTTTTACAGGTTCTGTTTCCCTTTCAAGGAATCAGCGCTAGAGATGAAAGCTGCGATGGAATGGAGGAACTGTTTATTTACAAATAGCAGCAGCGTGGCACCAGAAATGACCGGGTGCTTACCAAAATCCCTTTGGATTTAGCCTGTTCAGAAGACAATGAGAGAAAGCTACCTGTTACCTTCATGCCTTTTGACTTGTATTCCCTGGCTGACACTCTATTGTCCCTTCTTTTCCTGTGGTGGAGAAAGGACTACTGTGTACCTCCCACCACACCTACAAGATAGAGCAGGTACTCTGTGTAAACACACAGAGATGCCAAGACCTGACAACTTCTTTTTGAGGTTCATCCACACATTATGTTACATGTACAGAAGGGAGGGATAAGCACACCCCTTCCTCCACTGCACAAATAATAGTGTTATAAGCAGGGGTCATTTCGTAGAAAAAGAGATGCAGGAGCTCATTAGCATAACTTATTTTCATATGCCACACCCCCTAACATATCGGAAGTGTCAGAAGGCAACACCCACCCCTCAGGCTCCACTCCACAGGTGAGTGAAACTGACCTGCTCTTCCTCCATTCCCTTCCCCATCCAATACTTTGTGTAATAAAAATAAGTGTAAAGAACACACCCTCATTCTCTTCCTGCTCCCTTGAAACCACCAGGTTTCAAGTAGACTTGAGATTCCCAGGACATGTGCACCACCCATCCCTTTCCCTTCCCTTCCCCACAACAAGACACCCTGTGAGGTAGGTGGGGCTGAGAGAGGTCTTTTGAGAATTGCTCATGAGAGAACAGCTCTGAGAGAACTTGTGACTGGCCCAAGGTCACACTAGCAGCTGCATGTGGAGGAGTGGGGAATCAAACCCGGTTCTCCCAGATTAGAGTCCAACTCCTGACCACTACACCAAACTGATGGGGTGGAAGCTGCTGGAGGGTTGGTGAAATTTCTCCAGTACTTATGTGCCATGTGCCCAGATAAAAAATGGTATACTTAGAAAATTTATATGCCACCTTGAGCAAGTCTCTGGAAAAGCAGCACACAGTCATAAAAGGAACAATGATAAAATTATCAATATTAAAACAAAACAGCAGGAAGCCTAGCAGGGCTTTCCCCGGGGCGCTGCGCCTCTGCACTGCTCGGGGAAGCCGAGGAGGGGGCGGGGCTTGGTCATGTGCCCGCCCCCTGGGCTCCTCACTCCCGAAGCTGCGCTCCTGTGCGCTCCCGCTCCAACGGACACCTGGTTATAAGCATTCTACTTCCCCAAGCAGTGACAAGTAGCATCGTTGAGAGAAAGTCTCTGAATTCCTCTTTGTCCAATTTCCCCCTGAAATCCATTTCATTGTTCTCCGTTTATAAATTTGGAGTCTGTTTTAAATCAATTCCACTTTGAGCAAAAGAGAAATGAGAAGAGGGGAGGGGCAGGGAGGGAAGTTCTGATGAATGTCAGACCGATTTCCCACTAGGGCTGCCCCGGCGTTCTTCCTCCATTTGCCCCGGTGCTGTGCTTGAATTTCACACTATTTGCCGCAGGGCGCATTTTGACCTGATCTTCCCTGCGGTTTCAGTGATCCTGTTTTCTGAGGATCACTGAAGCCACGGGAAAGATCTGGCAGAGCCGCGGGTCAAAATGCCCCCCGCGGCAAATAGTGTGAAACTCAAGCACAGCACTGGGGCAAACGGAGGAAGAACGCCGGGGCAGTGCTAGTGGGAAATCGGTCTTAGAGTTACACTCTGCAGATGCTCAGAGGCAAGCAGTGTCTTCCCAAACCTTCCTTCCTGTCCTCCTGCTGCAACACCACCTGTGGTGTGTAACATAAACAACAACAACACTGCAAGTGGTGAAGTTACAAAAGGGCATATAGAGGTGTAACAGAAAACCCCCAAAGGGCATGAAAGAGAAATCCCTCTTTCGAAAGATAAAAAGAGAATGAGGGGAATCGATGAGAATTTCAGAAAAAAAGAAATTCCACTCCCCAGAACACTGCTAGCTGAGAAGTTCCAGGAACAATGCCTCCTGTGTTTGTTTCCCTTTGAATGAGTGAGCAGTGGAGACATACAACGTCTTGTTAATAATTACTTTCTTTAAAAAAATAAAATAAAACAAGTAGAACACAGGTGGAGGCAAAATAGCATATTTGTCACCCTACATCAGAACCCTGAAGAGAGTAGTCCTGGATCCCAAGGAGCTCCAACTGACTCACGATTCACTGTCTAGCTCTTTCTCTTTTCCAAAACGGCTCATTTTTTTTTAAAGAACAGCTTGACCTTGCCCTTAGCTTGGAGCTATCGCTTCCTCCAAGCTCTCAAGGAAATTTAAGCAGAGTTATTGGGCGATTGTCTCCTAATAATGAGTGGCGTAGAGAAGACGTCCGCTGCCTTCGGGGTCTTTGGACCTAGGACCTGAGTCCCATCAGGTGTGTGCTCGAGAACGGTGTTCAAACAGCAGTTGTACAGCATTATTGTCCACTGGGGATGTGTGTGTCTGTGAACCAGGACACAACCCAAACCAAAGAACAAAACTCTGGCTCTGATCCATTGCCCAGGGTAGGCATCACACTCACTCCTGTCAAACGAGGAGGCTGATTCTAATTCTCCTCTTAATAAACTTTGATTGTCCCCACCACCACCACCACCTCCAATCAACTGGAAGCCAAAGAGACAGGATTTCTTAGGAAAGGCACGGGACGGCAGCTCTAATCTTCCTAAGGAGAAATCAAGGAGGAAGATGCTTAAGAACACCGTAATAATACTTCTTCCTGCACGATCTGCGGTACCCATATCAATGCACCTTAGCAACGTGCTCTTTTTCTTAATTGCTGCTGACATCTTTATCAAGTTGTCCACGGCAAAGTCTGTATTATTTCCCTGAGAGGCTACAATTAATTCAGAAGCCATCAGGGTCTGCGAATAGTTTAATTGTTCCTCCCAGTGTGCATTCCCTTGCACTTGTCTGTGTTGAATAACATCTTCTAACATCACACAATTACAGTGCATAACTTCGTTAGGCCCCCCCTGGATTTCTCTCAAGTCTCCCATGGCTCGTGTAACCTAAATGCATGCATCTCCTCTGAAGCCTCTTCTGTTTGCTTTTTTCCCCCTTAGTACGCCACGGACTAAAGGTTTGTTTTACCAGGAAATGAATGCATGGGGTGTGGCACACCATCTACGGCACTGGCCACCATTTTTGAATCCTGAATGTAATTTAGGGTTAGTCTGTGTCCAAACTCCTCAACCTTTTCTTTTCTTTTTTCATGCTCCTTTCAGCTAAATGCATATGTAAAGCCTTTTAGGGGAGAGCGTTCTCAACATTTGCTCATTTGAAACTGGCCTGCCAGGGATGGAACTCTATTGCACATCGCGTAACATTATTTACAGAAGTCAATGCCAGCTGTAATGGTCTTCAAAGCTGCAGCAACTGTGGCCCCTGAATATGTGAAGCTGCTTAACTAGGATTGCTAATTCCATCTTGGGAAAGTCTTGGAGCTTTTTTTGGGGGGGCGTGCCTGGGAATGGCAGGGTTTGGGGAGGGAAAGGACCTCAGTAGCCCCGTAGCCAGAAATTTTGGGTTGGTAGGACATGGAGAAATTTTGTGCGGCAGCAGGGGAGAGGGGTGGCCACACACCTTCCCTGAACTCCAAGCAGCAATTTTGCTGCTTGGAGTTCAGGCATGGGCAGCCCCTGCTTGAAAAGCCCTATTTAAATGGAACCCTTTAAATGGTTTTTTTCCCCCATATGGAGGGCCCTTTTAAAGTCTCAGGAGGGGAGGGAGGGGGAGGAGGTCTGCAGCTGTTGTGGGGCGTGCCTCACATTTGAGGGGGCAGAGCCCCAAAATGCCCCACTGTAGCTACAGGCCTGGACCTCAGTAAGGTATAATGCCATACAGTTCACCTTCCAAAGCAACCATTTCCTCCAGTGTAACTGATCTATCTAGTCTGGAGATCAGTTGTAGTTCTGGGAGATCTCCAGGTCTCATGTGGAAGTCGCAAACCATATGCTTCACACGGAGTCAGAACGTTGGTCAGTCAAGGTGAGTTTGGTCTAGTTTGACTGGCAGCAGCTCTCCGCAGTCTCACGTAAATATCTTTCACTTCTGCGTCTACTTGGTCCTTTTAGCTGGAGGTGCCAGGGATTGAACCTGGGAACTTCTCCACACAAAGCAGGTGGCTGTACCCCTGAACCACAGCCCCACCCTTAATTCCATAGTGCCAAACAATGGTGCCAACATCTTATACACAGTCAGGACCATCCACATGGACAGCACATGGACTGACCCTAGGAGAGTTCCCTGAGATTTGGCAGGTGTTGGTGGGGAGGATATTTGACAAATGGTACCTGTGTGTTGCAGGTAATGAAAATCGAGGGGGAGGGAAGAAAAGACATTTGCACATTGTTAAAATGGGATTAAATTAGAAGACTGGAATGCTATAAAAATTGTAGTCCAGCCTCCCCACCTACACATCTTATAAAATCAAATGCAGCCATTTGCAACACAAAACTCAGAGCTCTCTCTCTCTTTTATTAAAAGTGAGGAGTGAACGTTCACTCCCCCCCAAATGCTGTTGCTTTAGACTTGATCACAGATCAAACATGGTGAAAATCCAGTCCAGTCATAATTCCAAGCAGTGTTCTCAGACTATGGCCTTACCACAGATAGACCGATTTCCCACAAGGTGCTGCCCTGGCGTCATTCTTCCAGTTTCCCCAATTGCCTGCTTCAATTTCACACTACTTGCTGAGGGGTACATTTTGACCCGCAGCTTCACGCAATTTCCCCCGTGACTTCAGTGATCCTGTTTTTTGAGGATCACTGAAGCCGCGGAGGAAATCGAAGGAAATTGGGCGGAGCCGCAGGTCAAAATGCACCCCACAGCAAATAGTGGAAAATTCAAGCAGGCAATCGGGGCAAAGGGAAGAATGATGCCGGGGCAGCGCCTTGTGGGAAATCGGTCAAAGGGCCCCCTCTAACTCCCTCCCCACCTACTGAACAGAGCAGTTCACATCCTGATTAGGATATAACCAAGGGCGTAGACTTTCTCAATCCCCGGGGGGGGCGGGGGCTGTCTTTCGTGCGCGCGCGCTTTGCGCGCGCGCACGCTCGGGACCATGTCCCGCTGCTCTCCCCCCTGCCCCAGGGAGCCGCCGCCGCCGCTTCCCTCCCCCGGGCCGTGCCCGCCCGCCGCGCTCCCCGCCCCCCTCCCTCCCCCCGCTCACCTTGGGCGCCGGTGGGGTAGGATCGCTGCTGCTGGAACCCCCCCCCCGCCTGGACCCCCGGCGCGCTTCCCCCGAGACGCAGCCAGTCATCGCCAACTTTCAGGAAACTTGGCGCTCCCCCCGCCCCAATCCTCTCTGCTCCGCTCCAAGAGAGCCGGCGCGTCGCCCTTGCGGGCCCCCGGCTCCCGCTCCGCCTCGCATTTCCCGGGGGGGGGGGCTCAGCCACCCCCAGCAAAATGAACACCCGCCGGTGGCCAGTCAGCCGGCCATCGCCGCCTCTCTCTCCCCCCCACCCCGCCCCAGGGAGGCAGGAGGGCAGGCCGGGGGTGGGGGGGAAGGAGAGGCGGCGACGGCCGGCTGACTGGCCACCGGCGGGTGTTCATTTTGCCGGGGGTGGCTGAGCCCCCCCCGGGAAATTTCGGGGGAGGCTCGAGCCCTCGAGCCCCCCCGTAGTTGACGCCACTGGATATAACTGCTGTAATCTTAAAATGGGCAGCACAAGACCCTGCATAGCTCCAGATTGCTGCTGAGCGGGGCTTCCTCTGTTAATGAGCGGTCGCTCACAGTTTAGAGGGAACAGTGCTGGGGAAGCCCCAGAATTACAGCTCATCTCCAGACTACAGAAATCAGTTCTCCCAGAGAAAACTGATGTTTTGGATGGTGGGCTATATGATATCCAAAGAAAAGAGAGAGGGAAATCTAAACCAACCAAGCACAAACTTCCAAAGGAAGTTTAGAAAACATATTGAGGGCCAAAAGTTAAAAAAAAAAGTAAGTATATAAAAGAGTGTTTATTCCAAAGACATATAAAAACATTGTAGGGGCCCAAATAAAGCCTCATAAAATGCTCAAAGTTAGAGTGTTGCTTGGTGTATTTTGTACTATTTGACCTCTGAAGAAGGTTCTTGTGAGCTGAAACGCCTCAGGTCATACACTGTTCTTTTCTATGTATTTGTAACTTTGAACATTTTATGAGGCTCTGTCTGAGCTATATGGCATTGCATCCCACTGAGGTCTCTGTCCTCCCTAGGCTCCACCCTCAAATCTCCAGGAGTTTCCCGACCTGGAGCTGGCAATCCTACCCCCCCATCCCCTGCCAGTGTGTGTGTGGGGGGAGACCTGGTAATCCTATGCTGCCAGGAGTTGGTTGCTTCTTTGCTACTGGTTTGGGGGGGGGGGACCATTTAAAAAAAAACCCACAGTGAAAAATATGCCTCTGTGTATTCCTCAGCCCAAGTTCCCCTCCTGACAAATAAAACTGTGCAAAACTAAGCATAGCATTTTATTTGCTCTAAAACACAGGGCAGTGATTCCACTCCAGAAGGCATTGCCAGCTATGGACACGGATTGTCCAAAGTTGTATCCGTACATGGTTGGATATTGTGCTATCCTTGCAGTATCACAATTGTTCACAACCGGCCATGTGTGGACAATTCCGACCAGGTGCAAAGGATCACCAGTGTTTTTTCACCAAACTGACTCACTACAGCTTTGTGTGTGTGAAGTGCCATCAAGGTGTTTCCAACTTAGGTGATGTGATGAATTAATGTATTCCAAAAAAAAAGTCCTATCATTAACAGCATTGCTCAGGTCTTGCAAACTGATGGCCGTGGCTTTATATTATGTCTTCCTCTTTTCCTTCTTCGTTCAACTTCTCTTAGCATTACTGTCTTTTCCAGTAACACTTGTCTTCTCATAATGTGACGAAAGTTTGATAGCCTCAGGCTGAAGACAGACTGGCAATCTGGAGTGGGATGAATCCAGAGGCAAAAACTGCGGGGAGAAAATCCCCCGGGGCTAGCCGTTCGCATTCGCCAGCGTATTGCGCATGTCTGCCGTTACGGAGCATTCAGACTGCCACGGAGGCTGCTCCGTGGCTTGCGTGGCAGCACGGTGCTGGATGCCCATGTGCGCATGAGCACAAGTGCGGTTGAAATAGGAGAGTAGGCAAGGTCAGCTGGGCACCTCAACACCCTCTGGCAGAGCAGCACCAGCACAGCTCCCTAGGAAAAGGGCACCGTCCTGTAGGCACTGTGCAGCAGGCGTCACTGGCTATGGATAAGCGCATGAGCGCAAGAGCAGCAACATATATGTGCTCATGCGCAAACCTCAGTGACGGCGCGTTCACACTGCCGCCTCCGGATGCCTCCCGCTTCTTCCGGTTCACACTGCCTGGAAGCGGGAGGCATGCAGAAGACGGCCCCTGAACACCGGTTTCTCCCGGTGTCCCGCTAAAGCGAAAGGAAAACGGCTTCAAGACGCGTAAGTACGGAAGGGAGCCGAGGGACAGCTGTGCATGTCTGAACCGGCTCCCTTCCCCCACTTCCCATGTGGACCTCTCCCGGGGCAGATTGCCAGTCTGTCCTCAGCCTCAGTTCAATGTTCCCTCTAAGTCGTGGAGTCTGGTGAGCAAGAAATCTTCTTTGTGAGTGAGCAGTTTGGCTACTGCATAAATTAGTTTGCTCTGGAGCCATCCTTCCTGAGCTGAGACAAAAATGCATGAGCCGGAGGCTAAAAAAACTGTGAGCTAGCTCACACTAGCTCAGCTTAGAGGGAACACTGCCTCAGGTTAGTCATTTTAGTCATTTTAGCTTCTAGGGAGAGTTCAGCCTTGATTTGATCCAGAACCCACTTTTTTTTCTTTTTGGCGGTCCAGGGTATCCATAAAACCCTCCTCCAAAACCACATTTCAAAGGAATCAACATTCTTCCAGTCAGCTTTTTCACTGTCCAACTTTCGTGCCCATAAATACCCTACATATTTATGTATCTGATACTACAAAAATAGGCTCCTCTGTTTCCCCGTCGTCTTTTATTATTCATACTTAGGCTGTTTCTCATCTAATCATTTTCCCTCTTGTTTCTTCCCCCTACTGTCGGGCTGTTTCCCCTCACATAACCTCCACCCTTCCCAGACCTTTGGTGCGTTTAGATGAAAGTGCCAATCTGTTTTTTTTCCACATCTGTCTCAGCTCTTGACAATTTCCATACAAATGTCACATTCCCTGCTGATTAATGAGCAAGCAGAGCCGGCTGAGTTGAAGATATTGAGGCCTACCACCACTCGGCTCCCCGAGGAAATCTTCTCTGAGGGCAAGAAGTGGGTGAGGGGGAGGATGTTTGGATCAAAGTCAAAGAACCGGCTCTTTATCCTATTCCGGTGCAGGAAGACAGAGGCAGGCGGAGACTGCTGGATCCCATTGTGTAAGACACACATCACACATAAAAAAAGGGATTGATTTGAGACAGCTCCTCTTGTAGGTAGGTAGACGGACTTCTAAAAAGACAGGGGAGACATTAGTGGCCTCTCCATATTTTCAAGCATTTGCTTTCAGCAGAGGGCAGAAATACAAAGAAGAGAGGGCTGCTACTAAGCAGCAAATTGCCCTCTCCCTCTTAGTGATAACAATAGCAGTATATAGCGCTTTCAGCGTCCAGAGTGTTTTGAATACCCCAGGGGTCCTTCCCTAGCCTTTTTAATTTTTTATTATTTTAATGGCAAACATACAAACAAACATAAAAAAACATACAACTTTGGGGGTTCCATATACATCTTTGTTATGTCTTTCATGTTACCTCCTACATTGTCTAATTGTATATTGACCATTTTTATCACCACATATTTTTGTCTAAATATTATAGGTAAAGACAGATACTATAGTATCCTCCAATGTGATTATAAGTCTGTACAGTTCATTTACTGTAATTTTCCAACCATTTATAAAATCTTGACCATGTCTTCTGGAATCTCTTTTCCTCTTGTCCTCTCAAAAATGTATCCATCTCAGCAGTTTCAAGAGTTCTGCTTAGCATTTCTTCTTTGGAAGGTGTTTCATCTTTTCTCCAGTATTTAGCATACATATTTTTACTGTGGTCAGTACATGTAGAATAAGATAACATTCTTGTTGTTTTTTAACAGTTTTCTGGTCTTATATTTAATAAAAATAATTCAGGTGTAAAAGGTATGGTGCATTCTAGCATTTTTGCAACATTTCATGAATCCAAAACCTGGGTCCCTAGCCTTTTTGAACCCATGGGCACCTTTGGGATTCTGACACAGTGTGGTGGGCCCAGTCACAAAATGGCTGCCATGAGATGTGCCTGTGTCACTTGCGGGTGACATAGGCATGTTGCATTTATTTCCAGCTTCTTCCCTCCCCATTCCTGGTAAGGGCACCCCAATCCCCTGTCTGCTCATCTGCCAGACCTGGCAACCCTATTGCCCTGACTTACCTTCAGTCACGCATAAGAAGAGAAGCCAATGCTGGATCAGGCCAATGGCCCATCCAGTCCAACACTCTGTCACACAGTGGCCAAAAACACCAGGTGCCCTCAGGAGGTCCAGCAGTGGGGCCAGGACACTAGAAGCCCTCCCACAGTGAAGATCTTTGTGCTGTGGTGGCAACTGATGCCACAGCAACATTTTTAAACATCTGCACAGGCATTCAAATTCCCAATGGCCAATCATAATCCTTGCTGGGCAAAAGACCCTCTTGGCCCTGCCCACTTAAAAAAACAAACAAAACACTTGATGAATGCCAGAAAAGGCATTCTTGGATTCCATCGTGCTCACAGGCACCAAGCTGGGAATTCCTGGCATACGTGATCACAGTAATCTGTGCAACAGCACTGTAAAGACCAGTATTATACCCCTGTGTTGTATATGAGGGGCCAAGAGAGAGTATGGCTTGCCTTAGACCTCCTGCAATGCAATCCTGAACAGAGTTGAATTCTGCTAAGCCTATTGGCTGCAGTGGCTAAGTCCATTTCTGGGTTATGTGAGTAGCTCTGCTTACAATCGCACTGCTTTGCAATTGAGATACAATATGGGCTGGCAAAATCCTATGTTTCTGGATGTTGTTGAGCTGTTTTCCACATCATTGGTTGCTGCTGGCAGAGATGATGAAGCCTAATCGAGCTATGCATGCAGGGTAAATTGACCTGGACATTACAGAAGAAAGGGGGCTTCAATGCCAGGCCCTTTGGAAGGGCAGCTCCAACCTGAGAAGAAAGCTTTAGATTAGTAATGGGAAGTAACTATGTCTAACAGGTTCTAAGGGTGTATTCTGAGCCCACACCAAAAAAATTGATTTCAGATCTGGGATTCGGGGTGGAGGGACCTTTACTGTGATTGCTAATTTTCAGGTAGGAAATCACCGGTTTGGGATTCAAATCTGTGTTACTGTTTTTGGGTTCCAAAATTTCAGAATCATTATTTTCAATGGGGAAACAGTTAGAGAGTCTGGGGAAGCTGTTTTTAAAGATAAAGAAACCTGATTTGCACAGATCATAGTCCTCTCTAATTGAAAGACCCTCTGAATTTCAAATAGAATGGAGAAAGGGGTTCAGTTTTGCAGACTCCTGAAGTTGGTGCCTTTTGGTGCGGACACACTGAGCCCTATTGGGGGAAAACGTCAATGGCCCAGTGGGAGAGTGCTGGCCACTGGCATAAAGAAAAAATAAAAATCTCTGCATCCATCTATTTTTTTTAAATGTAATCATATACTGACTGACTGACAGAAAAATTACCATTCCACTGAAAACTCTGCATTTGCCATCCTTCCTTGCTTTGGCCCATTGTTTCCTCTCACAAAGTAAGGAAAGCTTCCTTTGCAGAAACCTCCCCACCTACCCTGTCACTGCAATCTTTGCAAATAATTCAGATTTTTTAAAAAAAATTATGTGTGCGTGTGATTGCATATAATGAATCAATCATCCAATTGCTGTGTGATGTGTCTTCATGCTGGGTGTTCACTGTAGGGGTACCGTAACTAGTAATTAGTAGCACTACTATTTAAGAAGGTCCTGGAGGAAGGGGGGAGGAAGAGGAGGAAGAGGAGGCTGTGGTGTTGGGGCTTGGGCAAAAGAGTCCAAGACTAAGTTATATATGTTGATTCTGTGTTACAACTTTGATCAGCATCACATGCTAGCTTCAAGAACATTGGTTTAAAATTCATGGAGTCTGATTTTGCTGATGAAAGGCAGCCTGGGTGGAAGATGGAGCTCTTGTCCCCTCCCAGTCTTTCCCCTGATCTTAAACAAACCCCAGTGGGAAGATATTCATATAAATTTGAAGCTTCAGATTAAATATTCCAAGCTTGACACAGAGTCTCCACAGACATTCCTTCACTGGGTCTTGTCTCCAAAGGTGATTGGTGGGGAGCATTTTCTTCATGATCCTTTGCAAGGATCCAGTTGGAAGGGAGAAATGCTACTACCTGGGAAATTAGAAGAATCAAAGAAAAACAAGATGCTTGCTGCTGCTGATCCAAACATGATAAACAACATAATGCCTAAGAATCCTGGATTTGTGTTACCATTCTGGTGCAATTTTGGTGTATCTTTTCAACATGGGCATTTTGGAATACACACCCCTACGAGGTTCACTATATACATCATTATATAATGCTCCCTATGAAACAGGTCCCCCCCCTCAAAGGTATTCATAGGGTGTTCAAGTATAATTCATAGACAATCACACATAATCACTGGTAATTAATGGATGAACATATGTACCTTTTCATAGCTGGCCACTTTATTTTGACTTAACAAGGCTGGCCTTATAAACTATGAAAAACTTTTAGATGAGAAAGATAATTTAAAACCGGAGAATAAGCTAGAAGAAGAACTAGGAATTAGACTATCGTGGTGGGAAAAAATCCAATTATTGGATAGATATAAAAAAGATAAAAAATGAGGGTTTTATAAAGAACTAAATGAATTAGATAGTATATGGTTAAATAGCAGTGATAAATTAATTTAAAAAGTTTATAAGTTATTAATTGATAGGGAAATGCAGGATGAGTCAATAAAAGAAGCTTTGATAAAATGGATGAAAGATCTTGGCTATGATATAACGATTGAAAGCTGGTCAAAAATTTGGAAAGGGATAAAATATCTAAAAGCAATAAATTACAAAGAAAACGTTTATAAAGTCTTCTGTCGCTGGTATTGGGCTCCAGAAAGGTTGAGTAAGTGCTATGCAAATGTTTTAAATAGATGTTGGATTTGTGGGGATGGTTTTGGATCATTTTTCCATATGTGGTGGTCTTGTAAAGAGATGCAAAAATTTTGGACTAGTATTAAGGAAATGATTTATGAGATAACGGGCTTAGATTTGGTTTTGGAACCAGAAATTTACCTGCTTAACATTTTTTCTGGATGGGATGTCATGATCTGATGAGAGAATATTAATTTCAATTTTATCTGCAGCTAGAATAATGAGATCTAAATATTGGAAATCACCTAAAATGCCCGGGAAAGACAATGTTATAGGTAAACTATTCGATCTGGCAGAAATGGATAGGTTAAGCTATCTGATGCATATGGATAAATGTCATAATTCTTTGGATGCTTGGTCCAACTTTTATGTTTGGTTAGATGTTGTTAATGGCTCTAAAAATGTGTAAGAGGAATGTGTAAGAGGAATGTAATATAAAGGTGGGAAAATAAATAAAATATATTTAAAACATATGTATCTTTTATAGGGTAACTTAGCCAAACTCTACATCAAATGTCAGTTTTGGAGTTCCATTCTGGAAAAAAAAGGGATCTGATTCTTTTTTTTAAAAAACCTCTCCAAAAACTAAATTTGGTTTAATGGTATCCACTATGTGTTAATCTAGTGAGGAATTTATTTAATCTGAAATTACTCTCTTCAAACCATTTTGTGCCAAACCCAGAGGCTTTCGTCCAAGAAAGGTTGGATTATATTTGCTCCTCCTCTGATATGATATAGCCAGGAGTGAAGCATGTATGTTTAGAAAATGTTGATTTAAAGACTATAATCCCCAGTTTGGTGTAGTGGTTAAAAACATGGACTCTAATCTGGGAGAACCGGGTTTGATTCCCCACTCCTCCACATGCAGCTACTGGTATGACCTTGGATCAGTCACAAGTTCTTTCAGAGCTGTTCTCTCACGAGCAGTTCTCAAAAGAGCTTTCTCAGCCCCACCTACCTCAGAGGGTGTCTGTTCTGGGAAGGGAAAGGAGATTGTAAACTGCTCTGACATTCCTTCGGGTAGTGAAGAGTGGGGTATAAATCCCTCCTCTTCCTTTTCCTTCTTCACTGTGACTATGAGAGAAATATATATATGTGAGAGTGGGTAAAATTTTACATATTCAAAACAAACAATATAAAGTATAATTCCTGGAGTTCAGGGATCATCTGACACATATGTGAAATTCTCAACTTCCAATTTGCAGCATTTGCATTAGAGTAAAAGCAAAGAAGCATATCTTGTTTGAACTTTTTATGTTCAGGTAGGAAGAAGAAATAAATCACACAAGATTACCACCCTTTACAGAGGTGCTTACATGTGGTGGAGATGATTAAGCTATTCATTCTTGCTCATTGTTAAAAGTATCACGACACACTGGAGAAATTGGTGGGCTTTGACCCACAACAAGATGATGTCCATTCCTATATTAACATGGGAATGATTTTTTTTTTTCAGCAGCATAGCTAGCACTTTTGGTTACAGGAGCAAGGCACATTATTGCTCTCCTTTGCTCCCATTATTAACACTTATGAATATAAAATTACTTTTATTTCTCTATATTAAACTGCAGACATAATCTCTTCCCTCTCTCCCAAGTGGTTTCCAATAAAAACATACAAATATGCAAAGATCTGTAGAACTGCCTCTTCCTCCTGAGAGAAGATGGCCTCAAGCTGTCAAGCGTATAATACTCTATCTGGTCAAGACTCTAACCCTCTTCCTTCTTCATTCCTAGACTCCTGATGGAGATGCAGGAGGTGGACTCAGGGGTTTTCTCACCTGCTAGTTTAAGCAAACTTGAATAGGACCCTAGTATTAGAGAGGAGGCTTCCCTGGGGGCTTCTCGAGGCCACACAGTTTTGAGAAAAATAGAAACCATGGAAAGCTCCTCTTCTGAGAAGACTTCAGAAAAACTTTCACCCCATATGCCCTTTGATTTGATTTATTACATTTCTACCCCGCCCTCCCGACTTTGACCTGGAGATGAGTGATCTCACAGGATGTGACATCATGAGAAATGTCACATCCTCACTGAGCTCCCTCCCCTCCCCAAATGCTACCATCCCCAGGCACTATCCCCAAACCTCCGGAATTTCTGAAGCCACAGTTGGCACCCCTAGATTTGGTGGATTAGATTTTATTTAAAGAGAAGGGAAAATTCATTCATTCATTCATTCATTCAGTTTGTACCCCGCCCTCCCCACAAACAGGCTCAGGGTGGCTCACATAGTTGGTATAAATACCATTAAAAACACATAAAATCATTCAACCAAATCAAATACAATAAGAGCGTACAATCATAAAATCAAAAGGTGCTAGTGATGATAATAATTCCTTGAGGTGGCACTGAATGACTTAAGATAGTATACGGGAAAATGCTGCAGACAAACATTTTACCATGTCAGTGGTCTCCCTGAGTCATATGATGGAATAGATCCATTGTTGAGATTGAGGGCCAGGCTTGTTGGCAGTAGTGGTAAGGGTGGCAGTGATAAGGGGAGAGAGAGAGAGAGAGAGAGAGAGAGGACAAAATAAGAGGAAGAAATGGGAAGAAGAAAAGTGAGAAGATGTATAAGCAGGGCTCATTTCATAGCAGGAGCTCCTTTGCATATTAGGCCACACCCCCTTAATGTAGCCAGAGCTCTTCTTACAGAGCTCTTCTTTTTACCACAGGGTCTCCAGTACTTCCTAGAGCGACACAGTGTCACTTCCAGTTTTTCCCCAAGTGATGTTGTGGCACATGAGATGCTGGGACAGTCTGTGATCCTGTCTGTCCCCCCCCCAAGCTCCCCCTAATTGCCAGGCATGGCCTAGCAACCCTAAATCAAACCCTTTACAATCATCATATAAAGTTCAGCTTGAAGTGAAAAGGACTGGGTTCAAATTCCCTGATTTGCTTCTCAACTTGTGGCAACCATGTTTCTGGCAGCTACACTATGTTTTCTGCACTGAACAGCCAAAGCATGAAGACTAGACATAAAGCGAAAAACACACTGATGATTCATGTCAAAGAGCTATGGCCACTTTGGAGTATATTCTCAACTAGGGACAAGACCATGGACTCACTGTACATAAGGGTTGCCAACTCTGTGCTGGGAAATTTCTGGTGATTTGGGGGTGAAAGCTGGGGGAGAATTGGTTTGGAAAGAGGAGGGACTGCAGTAGAGTCTAATGCCATAGAGTCCATCTGCTGTTTTTTTTTTCCCTATCCGATCTTAAGAATCTAAGAAAAGTCCTGCTGGACATGACCTGGTGGACATGACTCACATCTTGTTTCATACAGTGGCCAATCAGTTGCCTTGGAGGGCAACAAGTAGAGCATAGAGGCCAAGACCTTCCCCTGACATTACCTCCTAGCGCTGGGATTTATACTGCGTAATCCATCTTGAGTTTCCATGAGAAAGGCAGGCTATCAATAAAGTAAAATAAATAAATAAATGTTGAAAATAGATTAATGTCACAATTAAGTCAATTGAGAGTGAGCGTAATGTTTTAATGATTGGTCACATGGGTGATCTTGGATAATCTGGGATCGCGCCGTGAGCAGATTGACACTGTTATACATTACAAAATCAATCACATTTGGCCACATGACAGCACCACTGATGTAAACAAACGGGAGAGGGGGTTTTTTTTGCAAGCCATGCCAGAACATCGTTAAAAAAAAGGGAACACTGCAGACAATGTTCTTTTAAAATGGTAAGTAGTTACAATTTAGCCGTATAAATGTGTGCTGGCACATCCATACGGCCCAGCTGGCACTAATCTTTCTCTGTGCGGTGATGCACTTGCATATGTAGAGAAATTCAGTAGCAAAACCTGGCACAGGCTGGCAGGCATCCGCCTAGTCAGGGAAACAACAGGGCACAGGGGGCGAAGAAGAGTTTGCAGAATGTGCTTCGGTTAGCAATATCCTGAAAAGAAAAGTTGAAAATTGAAAAGGCAAAGAAGGTGAGACCTTCCTGTGAGCCTTCATCCTAGAGCTGTTATTTAGAGGTTTGCTGCCTCTGTAGACGGAGGCTCCCTTCCATCACAATGGCTAATAGCCACTGATGGCCCTCCCCTCCATGAATCTGTCCAGTCACGCTCACGGATATGCACGATCCTCCCTTAATATCTGAATATCCAACTTCATAAAGAATTTTGATGAATTTGAAACCTACCTTTTTTTTCTTCATGACTTTAATGTGCACCCTAATAAAAGCATTGCACTACTTTTGCCTGTGGACCGGTGTTCCCTCTAAACTGAGTTAGTGTGAGCCAGATCACAGTTTTTTTAGCCGCCAGCTCACACGTTTTTGTCTTAGCTCAGGAAGGAGGGCTCCAGAGCATACTAATTTACTCAGCAGCCAAATCATTTGCTCACAACTTTAGTGCCAGGAGCTCACCAAGTAGGATTTTTGCTCACAAGACTCCACAGCTTAAAGGGAACATTGCTGGACTCCCCCCACCCCCCGGAAATGTATTTTATTGAGTAATATCAACAATGCCGTTTTCTTATCCCTGATTTCCTCTCGTATGCATTTCTGACAGCAAAATGAGGGGAGAAGTTATAAAGTGAGGGATATGGGGGGGGGGGAATAGAGGGAAGAAAACAGAATTCTCCAAATTACAAATCGACTGCTTTGCAACTGGGAAAACGAAACAAAAGAAGAATAATACTATTAAAAAGTTGATGCTGAAAACCTGCGGAAAAAGAATCATTCCGTGTCTGTTTTTTGCAGAAACTCTAATAAGTTCTAAGCCTGCCCTATGCCTGAATTGGGAGTAACAATGTTTGCCAAATAGTTTACTAAATTTCCCCTGAGGCAGAAACAGCCTCTTTGTATTTTTCCTCCCAATGAGAAGAATTACGCTTTGTCAAAAGTTTTTTATTATTATTATTATTTAATAAGCGTCAGTCATCCAAAAGGCCCCAGCAGACTGCGCTCTGTTTCATATCTTACAACCCTGGTCTTCTGGGTATGTAGATGTTTGCTTTCTTTTTTTGCCCTAAAATAAAAGTTGTAGCATTCCCGCCCCCCCCCCCCCCCCGCATACTTAAAAATCATATTTTTGTTTTCTAGATGGAGAAACTGTACTAAAGGATGCCTGTTTCAACAACCCTAATTGAGTATTTGGTCAGCAAGCTATTCTAGGGTTGCCAAGTCTGGGTTGGAAAATACTTGGAGAATTTGGGGGTGGATCTGGGAGAGGGCGGGGTTTGGGGAGGGGAGGAGCCTCAGCATGGTTCATCCTTCAAAGCAGCCATTTTTCTCCAGGGGAGTTGATCTCTGTCAGCTGGAGATCAGCTGTAAAAGTGGGAGATCCCCAGACCCCAACTGGAGGCTGGAAACCCTAAGCTATTCTTATTTAAGTTAAAAAAAACCTGGAAAAGTTAGGGCCTGCAAACATGGAGGCTGTTGATGGGATGGGAAGGCAGAGTTAACCACTGTGTTGGCCCCAGGGTCAAGCAGTTATGGGCTAGAGTGGCCCCATCTACACAGACCGCAATGAGACCACACAACAAACTATTGGTCATCTGGCTCCACTGGTGGACCTCCTGTTGGCGACTAGGTTTTGGCCACTGTGTGACACAGAGTGTTGGACTAAATGGGCCAGTGGCCTGATCCAACATAGCTTCTCTTATGTTTTTATCCATGTCAGACACGAATATATGCAGTCTTCTCCCCGCTCACTCCCTTCTCGTCTTATGTGCATAATGTAGTGAAGTGTTCTCATTTGGGGAAGCCTTGAATTCAGAAGAATACCATTTTCCCATGCACTGCTTTGTCGTGGTTGTAAACTAATCAGGCTAGGTTGCCTGCTCTGGCAATGTATGAGGAACTCACCTATACGAAGAAATCCACAATCAAAAGTTTTATTGATGAGGGTGCTCTAGCCATGCGCATGAGGACAACAGGATGTAGGACACTACTTTCTAATATAAAGAACAGATGGACTCACATTCTAGCTGTATCTGAAGAAGTGAGCATTGACTCACGAAAGCTCATACCCTACTACAAATGTCATTAGTCCTTTCTACTGCTACAGACAGACTAACATGGCTACCCACCTCCATCTATTTTGTTTAGTATTTACATTTGTCAAGTTGTGTTTTTTTTTAAAAAAAATCTTGAAATATATTTAGTGCTTGAATTATGGGGTTTTTTTTCACAGACTGGCCTTTGTTTGGATGAACCTGTTATATTTTCTAATGTGTTGCATTTTGTTTGTGTGTGAGCAGAGCCTCTGTCTTTCTGTTTCTATATATCATCCATATATTTGACAATATAAACTCTAAATAAACCTAGGGGCTCAGGGGACAGAAGAGACCCCATTAATAGGGAGTGGCTGTTGCTCAGAGATAAAGCATCTGCTTTGCATGCAGAAGGGCCCAGGTTCAATCCCCAGCATCCCCAGAGCCAGTTTGGTGTAGTGGTTAAGTGTATGGACTGTAATCTGGGAGAACCGGGTTTGATTCCCTACTCCTCCACTTGCTGGATGACCTTGGGCAAGCCATAGTTCTGTCAGAGCTGTTCTCTCAAGGACAATTGTGGAAAGAGCTCTCTCAGCCCCACCTACCTCACAGGGTGTCTGTTGTGGGGAGAGGAAGGGAAAGGAATTTGTAAGCCACTCTGAGCCTCTTGAATGAAGGGCAGGGTATAAATCCAATCTGCTCCTCCTCCTCCTCCTCTTCGTCTTCTTCAAAGGATCAAGTAGTAGGTGATGAGAAAGACCTCTTTCCAGCTGCCCTGGAGAGCTGCTGCCAGTTGGCAAGACTATCTCCAGTTAGGCCTACCTATACTGTAACAATTCCCACTGTTCCTGCCAAAACTAGTTATAGCCTAACCAATCAAAAGACCAGGCCTAACTGGAGAATGGGAGGTAAGGCTGGGGCAGGGGCAGGCTTACCTAGTGGTTTGGGACCCTTGCTGGCAACACACCAACATCACCGGCAAAACACTGACATCACTTCCCGGAGGAGATGTCAGTGAATTGTCAGTGATACTGGAGACACTCCGGAATTTGGGCATTTTCCCCCTTGCCAGCCGGCTGAGTGGCATCAGGGAGCACTTGCTGGGGGTGGAGGATCCCTTGCATCCAGCAGGGGCCTGGAAACCCTAGAGAAAGGTGTCATGGCAGCACCCTACCCACATAGGTCCTTTCTGCAATGGCCTGCCACTCCAGATTTTCTCAGTGTTCGAGTCGACACAATTTAAGTCCATGGCAAAACAGTATCTAAATAACCTGGGGCAACAGCAAGCTAAAACAGGGCTGAAGGGAGGTAATGTAATGCAGAATGGGGGGAAAAAAACAGAATAAAAAGAAGGTTGAATTTGATTTTAGTGCAGAATTCCTTGGAGGACACAGGTAACCATGGATTAAAAGGAGAGTGTAGAAAAGGCCATAGTTTGGGAATCAAGTTATGGTTCATAGTAAAAGAGGCTTGTGGAATTCAGACGTGCAGAGATGAGGGACATGCTTCATAAGGATGGAACAACTATAGTTACAGTTCTGCAAGTCAGCTGGGGAAAAGTTCAGCCCAGAGTCTCCCCCCCTCCCCGCCCCTTTCCAGCAGTGGGAATCTCACAAGAGCAATAATGAGGGTTTGGAGTTCTTCGCAGGGTGCTTGCCTGGCTCCAAAGCCTGGCAGACATTTTGTCTTATTTGATTAGCTTTTGATGTTCCTGATTGCAGCAGCGGTAAGGAACCGCAGCCAGAAAGGAGCAGGAGGTGACAGGAAATGTTAGCACTTCATTCTGAGAGCGGGCTAATGAATTGTGCGGTGCGAAGAGAATTAATTTAAGGAAACCTGCTTGGATTAAAAGTGAGATCCCCCGACTGCTAGCAGCTTGTCAAAACAGGGCTTGGGGAGGTCAGTGTCAGAGCCAAAAAAACGGGTTTCCTGCTTTAAAAAAAAAACAAAACTGTTGAGTGTGGTGCTTTCTCTTCTCCTTCTGTGCCCAGGCATGCTGCCAGCCCCCCCCCCCCCCAATTTGGCTTCTGTGAAACAAAAACCTCCAAAGGGGTTTCCCACAGCTCCTGTCAGAAATAAAGATGCAATTGAGGCCTGTGTTGAACTCTGCAGCAACAGCCGAATTCTAAAGGTTAGGCCTAATGCTGAGAGCTGGTGTAAAGTAGCCGCTAAAATGTAAACTAATATTTAGAAAGCCCCCACTTCAAAGCTCTTTTCTGCCATAAGGCAAGCTCTTCTGTCTTGCCCACCTACTCATATAGGCATTGCCTATCTGTGTAATGCATTTTTATCTGTCTGAATCATTTCTGGCCTGGAGAAAAATTGCTTCCTGACCAAAGTGGTGATCAACATTTCCCTGGGCTTGTAAGAAAGGGCCACAAGAACTAAGCACTGAGGCCATCCTTCCTGCCTCATCTCCAGTCTCCATAGATCAGGTCCCCTGGAGCAAATCAATGCTTTGGAGGGTGGACTCTGTAGCATTGTACCCTATTGAGGTCCCTGCCTTCCCCAGGTTCTATCCCCAAATCCTGAGGAGTCTCCCAACCTAGATCTAGCAACCTTACCCCCCCCCCCCATCCACTCTGGTGGCCGGGGTGGGTGGGGGACCTGACAACCTTAATAAAAATGTATTTTCTATTGTATAATTCAATCTGCAGGAAGAGTGGGAGCCTTGCCACCCTCATCAGGCAGCCCATTCCTCAACAGAGAATGCCCGCGTAGGAGCAGTCGTTGGTTTTGCTCAGTCGCAGGATGGCCCCGCTCAGATGTGCAAAGATGTCATGCTGGAGCACTTGTGATCCTGAAGATACGAGGGATAGGGTTGCCAGCCTCCAGGTGGGGCCTGGGGATCTCCTGCTTTTACAGCTGATCCCCAGCTGACAGAGATCTGCTCCCCTACAGAAAATGGCTGCTTTGGATGTGGACTCTATGGCATTGTACCATGCTGAGGCCCCTCCCCTCCCCAAGCCCCACCCTCTCCTGGCTCCACCCCCAAAGTCCCCAGGTATTTTCCAAGCAAGACTTGGCAACCCTAGGGACCATGGCCATGAGGGGTTTTGAATGTGAAAGCCAATGCCTTGAACTGAACCCGATAACTGATTGGCAACCAGTGGAGTGATTCCAGAATGGGAGTAATATGCATGTCCCACCTAGTTCCTGATAATAATCAAGCTGTGATGTTCCCTGTGTCATCAGATGCTAAGCTACCTTGAACCACTGGGATGGTCATGAACTATCTGATTCAATGGCAGAGGAGTAATAAGATTTCTTTGCTGCCATCACCGTCACTACATAGATCTTATTTATTTATTTATTTATTTCACATTTTTACCCCACCCTCCCCACAAGCGGGCTCAGGGCAGCTTACAGTGCGGCCCACAGTGCCAAATCAGAATAAAACAAGTTAAAACATTTTAAAATACCATACTAACAATACAAAACCTATCTGCAATATAAAATTGCACAGTGGGCTCTTTAGCAGGATTGTCAGACTCAGTACAAGCTCTCCTCCGGCATTGTTCTACACATCTCTTCAGGTTGCCCAGCTCCACAGTAAACCAGGGCTATTTTAACTAGTCTCTTTTTCCAGCGGGGTGTCAAAGCCACATTCACCCTTGCCTTGAGTAAACAATGGCCAGGCCGTGGTTCAGCCATATCTCCAGCCCTGAAACCAGACCTTCCCTCAAAGGCTTAGTGCAAAAGATTAAGTCCAAGGGTGTCATCTTTCATGGGTTGGGCCCATCGCAATTTGAAAGCGGCCCAGGGATTCAAGAAAGCTATGAAATCCTGGGGTAGCCCCACCAGGAATCCTCAGCAGAAATGGTCAGCTCTTTCAAACAAAGTAAATTGGACTGTTGAACACATGGCTCCTATTTAATGCAATTTTAATACAGGTTTGGAGGTGAGGAGTGCATTCCAGATGCTCAGTGTCTGAAAAAGATGACTCTACCCCTCAAATTTCAATGGGGGAAGAATAGCATCACGCTACTCTTTCCCCACCATTCATATTATGTTTCCCCCCCTCATTCTATGATTTTTTTTTTGGCTACTGTCAGAAATGAAATACGCTGATGACTATATTCCCAGTGAGACCTTGGATTTCTCCGTGTAAGTCAGCATGGCAGAGCTTCTGAGTCAGCATCTGTGCTCTCCGTCTATGAGATTTAGAGGTATCCAGGAAAGCCCACTGTTAAAGAAAACATTTTATGTACTGATGTTACTGATGTTCTCCTCCGTGGCGTCTTTCTGCATCTGGAAGTCTGAAATTCTCAGAACAGCCATTGAGAGTTCCAAAATGTCATTTCATTTCCCCCTGACATCTTTATTTCCCTCTACTACCCAGGTTATGTTTCTGAACTGTGCCTCTCGATGAAGGAAAATGCTTCTTGTAAAGTATAGCTTTGAAGTCCATTTATTACTATTCACCATGAAGTTAACGGGAGGGGGGATGTTACTTCCTTCTGTACCTTAAAAAGAGAGAGACAGAGAGCCGATGGGTTTTTAGTATAAACTCTTTCTGTGCAGGTTCTATGGGGCTAATTCAGGAACAGAACTTGCAAGGGAAATTGATTTTAAAATGTTTTTAAAAATACTTAATTCAGCCTTTCCACCTAGGGTTAGCAGGTCCCGCCCAGCCACCAGTGGGGGATGGGGGGTAGAGGTGCCAGATCCAGCTTGGGAAACTGATGGAGATTTGGGGATTGAGCCTGGGGAGGACAGGGACCTCAGTCAGCTACAATGCCACAAACTAGGAATGGGTACAAACTGGCTCACAAGCCAAAATTTGGGCTGAACTTTGGCCAGTTCAGGGCTCAGGAAGTAATGTCTGGGGAAGACACACTCCCTGAACATTTACCAAACTTTGGCCTGTTCTGTTTGGCTCTTCAGGGCTGTTTGGTCTCCCTTTGCTGGCTCTGCTTTTTCGGGCTCTTTTGCACTGCCCCTTTAAATGGACTAAATGATGTCCTTCCTGGGTTATCCCCCACCCCCTTTCTCCTGGCCAAGGCAAGTCATGACTAGGAGAAAGAGGAAAGGGAAGCCCCTCCCCCATTCTGCCACATCCCAAACTTGCAGGACCAGTTCAGTCTGCATGAGTTAGGTTTAAATCGAGGTTTGGTGCATGGGCTGCCACAGACCCTGAACCACCTATTTTTCAGTCCATGCTTATCCCTACCACAGACTTCACCCTCCAAAGCATCCATTTTTTCCAGGGAAACCAGTCTGGAGATGAGCTGTAATTCCGGGGGATTCTCAGGTCCCACCTGGAGGCTGTCGTCCCTATTTCTGCCATACAGAGCAATGTTAGAAAGAGCTGACCATTCATGCTGAGGATTCCTGGTGGGGCCACCCCAGGATTTCATAGCTTCCTTGAGTGCCTTGGGCCTCTCTCAAATTGTGATGGGCCCAATCCATATAAAATGGCACCCTTGGGCTTAATTTTTTGCACTAAGCCTTTGAGATAAGGTCTGGTTTCAGGGTTGGAGACATGGCCTGACCATTGTTTACTCAAGGCAGATATGGTCTTGACACTCCACTGGAAAGAGAGACAAAACTGATGTAGCAGTCACATACATATAGCCGTGAGCATAAAATGCAATAGATAGTCCCTCTGAGCTCAATTAGGGTCTCGCTGCAAAACTTTGTGGTCAGTTGAGTCCTGTTTCTCAAGTCCACTATGGTGCAGGATTCTTCTAATCCACTTCTCTTTTGAAAGGATTCAGTGCCAAGAAACTGGACAACGCAGTAACCAGGCGGCAATCTTTTTCCAGTAGTAACCAGGCAACAAGTAACCAGGCAACAAGGCTCTTTTTCAGCAGGAACGCACCGGAACGCCGTTCCGGCTGGTGTCGGAGCCTGCCCCGCCCTCTCCCTGCCGGGCCTGAGCTGTTTACACTTAAAGGAAAAGTTCCTGCAGACAGCCGGCAGAAAAAAGCCTCACCCGGCGCTTTCCCTTTAAGTACAGAGAGGCAGCAGGAGAAAGCCCCGCCCAGAGATTAAGCAGGGGGCTAGGCTCTTTGCACTCTGCATTTGGCTTGCCCATGTCAGGTTCCTTTCCCTGCTCCTGTAAGTGCCTCCCCCATCTCTTTTCCTTCTCTCTCTCCCCCCACCTTTCTTTCTTTCTGTCTTTCTGTCTTTTTTTCTTTCTGTCTGTCTTTCTCTCTCTCTCTCTCTGTCCCCACCTTTCTTTCGTTCTTTCTCTTTCTCTCTCTCCCTCCCCCTTCCTTTCTCTCTCTCTCTCTCCTCCACCTTCCTTCCTTCCTTTCTCTCTCATCTCTCTCTCTCTCTCTGTCCCCACCTTCCTTCCTTCCTTCCTTCCCTTTCTTTCTCTCTCTCTCTCCCACCTCTCTCTTTCTCTTTCTTTCTGTTTCATTTTGTTCTTTGTGTTTTTATAAAAAAATATTGAAAAGGGGGGGATGTAAAAGAGCAGAGAGCCCAGGAAATGCTGCTTTTGACAATTTCTTTAATTTTTGAGCATCTCTTTCGTTTTCTCATGGCATCTTCTGCTTAAGAAAAGTACATTTGAAGCCTGAGTTCATTGTTGTGTCTTGTTGGGAATGGCTTGCAAATATATGTGTGTCTAAAGTCTGTATTAAAGTGGTTTGGTGCTTACTGCCATGCAAGAGAAAACATCTGAAAAAGTAGCTTCATTGCTGTGTGTGTTGGCAGAACACTTGACTGTTGCATGGGGGACTTTGGGGGACATCTGCAGAGAAACACAGATGTAACTAAAAATGAGCATGGTCAGCAGCACTATGGAGATTGCCTGTTTTGTGAAATTTAAAAAGTGGGCAGATTTTCTGATGAAGATGATTGTCCCTCTTCTCGTGCCACTGGGCTGACATCTGCCTTTAATGGGCCAACAAAGTGGATGTTCTTAAACCTCCTAATAAGAGAGATTTCTGCTTCTGAGGACTTGACTTCCAACGATTGGTGATCTTGTGATGGTAGTGATACTTTTATGTGGTAAAGACCACCTGTTCACAGGATAATTTTACCTGTGGGACAGACTCTGCATGGTAACCACTCCACTGGTACATAATTGCTTGTAAAAAGTATTATATTGTAATAATTCAGGTGGGTAGCCGTGTTGGTCTGAAGCAGCAGAACAAAGTTGGGGTCCAAAGTTTCATCCAAGGTATAAGCTTTTGTGTGCATGCACACTTCTTCCATCTGAAGAAGTGTGGGTGGCACATGAAATCTTATACCTTGAATAAAATTTTGTACCTTGAATAAAATAGTCCACAAACTACTCTCTGTCCAGTGCATCCACAAACCTAGAAGAAGAAGAGATTGGATTTATGCCCTGCCCTTCACTACTCAAGGGAGTCTCCGAGCATCTTAGAAACTCCTTTCCCTTCCCCCCCCCAACAGACACCATGTGAGGTAGGTGGGGCTGAGAGAGCTCTGAGACAACAGCTGATACAGAGCTATGGCTTGCCCAAGGTCATCCAGCAGGTGCAAGGGGGGGAGTGAGGAATCAAATCTGGTTCTCCCAGATTAGAGTCTGCACACTTAACCACTACACCAAACTGGCTCCTAGAGTTGTTCTGCCAGTGAACTATGGTTGCCAACTCCAGGTTGAGGAAATCCCTGGAGATTTGGGAGTGGAGGGTGGGGTTTAGGGGAAGGAGGGACCTAAGCAAGGCATAATGCCATGGACTCCACTTTCCAAAGCAGCCATTGACCTGATCTCTGTAGTTTGGAGCTCAGTTGTAATTCCAGGAGATCTCCAGACCCACCTGTAGATTGGTAACCCTAAAAAATCATATTCAGTGTACTAGTTCTGCAGGAAGGCAAGCTGATTTCCATGGGAACCTAACCTTTAGGAATTGATTCCAATCCAGTGTGGGAATAATTGTTGGACGTAAGATATTGGTTCAAGCAAGATTTTGTATAGATGGGACAGAAAATAATGTTTTTATTGGTTTTGACAAAACTGTTTTAACAACAAGGTAAACAGAATAAGAAGCAAAAGGTGGATGTGGCTGGATGACCACACTTCTGGCAACATCGGGTGTGACCTAATATGTTAAGCTGTGCTGTCAGGGGCATGGCCTAATATGCTAATGAGTTCCTGCTGGGCTTTTTCTACAAAAAGAGCCCTGCCAATAACAATGTAATTAACTACAATAATACAGTTAAACTAAATTTAATCATCCCCTTTACTAATTAATTTTCACATACCAAGTCTTCCAATTAGCTTATACGAGGTGATAAGAGCCCAGGAAATCTGATCGAGCTGCCCAGCAACCAGCCTCTTCTTCTATTGCTCATCTCTGTATGCTGACTCTGTCCCAGCTGGGCTGAACCAACTAGTTCTTGAAGGTTACATTACTGCGATGGTTGAACTCTATACGGGGATATGACAGGATTGTGTCAACCCTCTTCCCAAAGCTATCCGTCTCCCACGAACAGGCATGTTGTGAGCTTCAATTACATTTCACGCACTGGAATCGGCACCCCCTAGCCTCTTGCAATCAAATATTAATATTCTTCCAGTCTAAGTTATTCTTTAGCTGTTTTCTGGGGGGGGGGGGGTTAAACAGAATGAATTTCCTGCTGACCATTCTATGAAGAAAATCAAAGGCATTTGGGGGGCTTCCCGGGAGAGCGTCTTTTGCATTAAAAAATTATGTTAATTAGGAGGTTCCTCCTCAGATGCTCCCCCACATTTTGGAATTCAGAATCATTTAGTCTGGCTTCCAGTGTGGAACTGATGAATAAGGAACTCTCCATTACTACTTAAAAAAACAAAAACAAAACCTCAAATGTCTGTGTTTTATTCAGAGTGCGGCTAATGCATGGTTTGTGAAAACTGATAATGATTTCCCCCCTTTTTTTCTTCCTTTTAGCACAATTTTCACTTGATCCTATATGGATTAATATTCGTACTGCAATAGTCGAGCCTATATGTGACATTTCTGCTTGACTACTGAAGAAGACCAGTAGGCCAAAACACATCTATTTTAGAGTCTCATAAGGTCTCTACTGTGCACATTGTATGATTTGTAATTTTATCTGAGGCTATATCTGGGCCTAGAATTGTTTTTAAACAAATCTGTAATAAATACATGTATTTTTTAATCATTTGTCATATTTATGTTGTGAATTTATTGATTTTAACATTGGGCCCCCTAATCTGTATTCATTTAACCTTTCAGGTTCTTAATTCTTTTTTTTTTTAGTTAAGTTTTTTGTCCTCCTCTTTCTTTCCCTGTTATTCCTTCTCTAGCAGGCCATTTCAAAAGATGTGTGTTGATGTAGAGAGGATTGTAGACTGAAGAGAGGCCAAACACACCTCCAGAAAGGAGTGGCAAGCTACCCTTTTCTATAATTAATTTTTGAAATTCCTCTTACATGGACCCTGAATTAAAGGGGGGGGGGGGTAGAGTTTACAGCAGGAAGCAATTCTGGAACTAAAATGGAAGAGCAGGGACAATAAAAGCACCAAGATGATAAATTATATCGGGGTGTCAAACATAAGGCTTGGAGGCCGGAACTAGCCTCTCCAGGGCTCTTATGCAGCCCATGAGCAATTGGTGCAAGGGAGGGAGTACTGGAGGAGTGGGCGTGGCTAAACAACATTGTCTGCAGCAGTCATGCATCTGCCCAGCACTGCACTGCTGCCTCTCCAGTCCACCTATGTGGGTTTTCCTCTGCACCCCTCTCCCAGGCCATAGGGCTAGCAGTGAGGATACACTAACTTGGAACATACCAGCTGCTGTCCTTTATGCAGTTTCTATCTCTGGTACCTGGTTTTATGTTTTATGACACACATGGCCCGGCCCGACAAAGTGACATTTATGTCAGATCTGGCCCGTATAACAAAGTAGTTCGACACCTCTGAGTTATAGAGTCAGGCAATTCCTGATGGAGTTCCTGTGCCTGCTGTGTGGCAAATAAAAATTCTGCTGGTGAAGTTGTGGCTCTTTGTGCCTCTATGCTAGGATAAACTTCAACTTCCTGTTGTCCTGCCTGATGTCTACCAAAACAGTAACGTTTATCGACCGCACATGATCTGCTTCCACAAGTTAGATTAGAATGTTGTGACCTTCATGAAAAACCTGTTTGAATGACAAAGATACCATGTTGCAAAGCCATGAGGCAAACAGCTGACCTGTTCACTTGTCCACAATTTATTTATGTATTTATTTTACTGGATTTCTAGTCTGCCCTCCCCTACAAAGCAGAGCTCAGGGCAGATTACAACAATAATTATAAACAATAAATAATAATTTAAATGATTAAAATATAATACAATTGATAAAAATCTACAAGAGCAAGATGGTGATAAAAGACAATTCATTAATCCCTGAATGATGATCTGTACAAATGCTCAGTTTAAGCCAAGGCCTGAGCAAGTGGGCCAACCACAGCCAACAATAGATGATACTAGGAGGAGAAGGGGAGGCCAATGTCGCTAGACACCCGCCACCTCAACCATAGGCCTGGCGAAACATCTCCGTTTTGCAGGCCCTGTGGAACTGTAACAAGTCCCACAGGGCCCTGATCTCACTTGGGAGATTGTTCTACCAGGCTGGAGCCAGAGCCAAAGCCAAAAAAGCTCTAGATCTGAGGCTAGGCAAATGTCCTTTGGGCCAGGGGTCTCCAGCAGATGTTGGTCAGCAGAGCATAGAACTCTTCAAGAGACATATTGGGAGACGGTCCTCCTCAATAGACTGTTGAAAAGATTTGCAGCTATGCAGTAGCTGTTTAGTGGAGGTTCATTTTTGAGGTGGTCGACTTTCATCTCCTTCACACTGTGTGTGAAGGAGATGATTTAACCCAGGGTCATGGACAGGGTGACCCACCTCCAGCTGGTAGTTGGAGATCACCTGGGATTACAACTGATATCTAGGAAACAAAAATCAGTTCACCTGGGGAAAATGGCCGCTTTGGAAGGTGGGCCCAATGAGGTCCCTCCTCTCCCCAAATCCCACCCTCCTCAGGCTCCCCCCCCCCAGTCTCCAGGTATTTCCCAATCCAGTGATGGCAGCCCTAGACATGGACCATATAATTCATTGATGTGGAGGGAAAACTATGCCTCCCATAAGGCTGTGTGAAAACAGTCTTCAGTGAAATAACATAAATAATACCAACTGAAATGAACTCTTAATGGCAACTTTTTTTAAAAAAAAATACAGTGTTTATCAATGGTGTGCAGTGACAATGGTCTGTGAAGGTGAGGGGAAACTTGGCCTTGCATCAGACTCTAGGATCATGCACATGTGTGAAACACTGCTGATTGCCCTGTACTGTACTGTTTGGATACATGAAACATAATCCAATAAACAGGATTGAACTGGTCATGAATAGCTGAACTGTTCAACAAAAGATCAGCTCCTTGTTCGGCGAACAGAGCTGAACCAGCAGGTGTTCAAGCATACTGAATCAGAATGCTTTCCCTCCCATTCGTGTCTCCACTCTGGCGAAAAATAAAGCACATGCAAAGGGAGACACACCTAGAGATTATAATTAAATAAGAACATAGAATCTTAAATTAGAATCTTAATTAAGGCAGCAGTCCTAAAAATAGCTACATGGATGTACATCTTGAAATCCAAAAGAATGAGTGAGAAAATAAATTTTGAGATCAGTGCACATCCACATAAATATGTTTCTGCTTGGGAAGGCTCAAACACGTGAGATGGAGTTGGCCTGTGAAATCTGAGTCTGCTGTTTCATTGGTTATGTAAATAATGAGGGCAAGTGAAGGCAAGCATGGTGGAGATGGAAAGTACTGTGAAGCTGCAGCCAATTTATGGTGATCTTGTAGGGGTTTCAAGGCAAGAGAGGAACAGAGCCAGTCTGCATAGCAGCCATTGACTTCCTTGGTGGCCTCCTTTCCAAACACTAACCAGGCCCGACTGTGTGTAACTTCCAAGATCCGATGAGACTGGGCTAGCCTGGGCAAGTGTGAATAATGTAAATTAATAAGCTAAAACATACACAAGGAGTGCAGGGGTGGGGGTGGGTAATCACAGAAAAGGGGTGTATATTTTTTCAGCCTCGGTGAACATGTTCGCACACAAAGAAAAAAACCACTCTGTTTTAATCTTAGCTCTAAAGAAGCCGGGCCCCAAGTCACTCAGTTCCCTTCCAAGATGGTTTCTTCAAATCCAGTGCTGGAGAAAAATAGCAGAGCTAGGATTTTATTGAATACAGGAGAATTTAATGCGCAGAATTCCTGGCTGAGCGATTAGCCACTAGCCCCTAATTCCATAAATGCTTGGTTGATGGCTCACAGAGGTGCTTTGCAGCTAATCTGCTATGCTGCTGCAGTGTTAATGGGCCAAGCGTATTATCACACACTTGCCTGCTAGAGACAGTAATGCCCACATAAATTGCCATGTGCATATTTAAAATACACACACACACCATACTGATAGATGAGCTAAGGAAACATGGCCACAGGTTGGCAGCTGGCTCTTTGGACAGCACCGGAGTGTGTCCTCTTGGTTATCACTTTCTTTTCAGGCACAGCAGCCTGGCAGCCAGGGCTCAGGGGATGAATGGGGAAAGCTGAGAGGGTGGAAGAAGGTGGAGTCTTCTTGGCATTCCTAATCGGGAAGAGGAAGGACTGATGAAAAACACTCACTGGTGGTACTTTGGGTTAATAAACACTGCAAGATGTGGGATGGTTAAAACAAAGGATGAGCAACCAGTCCCTATTTGTTCCTTTTTGACATTCAGATGCATCTTTTGTTCCACAGTTTTGGATCTGTGCTTTTCACCAATGGGTTTGGAAAATCATTTGAATTCTGAACTCCAGTTGTTGTTGTTTTTTTTAATACCCAGTTTATTTATTATAAGCACAGTTTGGGGAAGAAGCAGCTGCCAAGGCTGCCTGCCAGCTCTGTGCCACCATTGGCCTGCCTGGATGTAAGAAGGGCTGCCCTGGAAGTGATGTGGCACCACCCTGAATGGGGAAGCCTCCTCCCCAGCAGAGCAACATAAAAGGCAGGGGTGGTCTGGGCACAGGGTGACTGACAGAGCATCTGGGAAGAAGGCAACCGACATTCCCAAGGCACTTGGGGGGAAAGCCCGGAGCCAGTGGGTGATTCTTCAGTGCTGTCAGGGGTCTTCAAGCTGATAGTTGAGGCAATAGCTGAAGTGCCAGGGTAAAGTGGTGAGCCAGGTTTGATGATCAAGACCAACAGGAGAAAAGAGACACGGTGAAAAGGTATAGCTGTCTTCTAGGGCTCACCCTGTTTACTACCTATCATTGTGAATCATTAAAGACACAGCCTCTGATAATTCTGGGAGGCTGTTATTCCCTACTTTGTATGACCACATCCCTCTAAGATTCACCTCTCTCCACACACACACCCGTGGTTCTGTTCAGACAACAGGGTACGTTGCACCTGCTTATGCTACTGGAAGAAGAAGAAGAGGAGGAGAAGGAGGAGGAGGAGGATTTATACCCCACCCTTCAATTGGAGTCTCAGATCTGTTTACAGTCTCCTCCCCTTCCTCTACCCACAACAGACACCCTGTAAGGTAGGTGGGGCCGAGAGAGCTCTGAGAGAACTGCTCTTGAGAGAAAAGCTCAGAAAGAACTGTGACTGACCCAGGGTCACCCAGCTGTCTTCATGTGGAGGAGGAGTGCGGAATCAACCACTACACCAAACTGATGTTTATTGATGTATTTATTGAAATATTTATGCCCCCCTTTCCTCTTGGCTCACGTTTGAAGTCCTCCAATCTAAGAAGGCTTCTTCCATGTTAACTGACTCTTCCACTGGAAACAGAAAATGGCATAGAATAAAAAAGGGGTTTTTGATTTGCATGAAGAAGAAAGAAAATGAAAATGGAGATTTGGGGATTGAAACAACAGGAATGAGAAATTCAAAGTCTTACTGAACTGAAAGCATCCTGAAAAAATGTCATTTTCACAGCATAAGGGATAACACAATGGCATGGCTTGTCAATAAGGATGCCACATCTCTTTCCCCCCTTAGGCCATAGTCATGTGCCCCCTCCATTGCAACCATCATGTTGTGGAATGATCTTTTCTGCTTTCTGATAAAGGTTGTGCAAAAATCCCCCTGAGAACCTGAGCAGCTGTGTTTGAAATTCTTTTGGTTTCCAGAAAAAATCCTTCCATGTGTTGCCTGAGGTATCGCCTTGAATTGGCTTTGAGTTTTACGGTTGTTAAAATCTGGTGACATGCTAGGGATACCGGCAACCATCTTGAGAATTGCACTTGACTTGTTGAAACTCTCCCAACTTCCTTTTAAATGTTTTTTGCCTGAGAAAGAATTCTGGATTTAGTTTTGGATTTTTTTTTGTGTTTTTCGAAATTTAGTGGCAACCCTTAACTTGGTTAACCAAAAAAAGAAAAGAAAAGAAAAGAAAAGGAAGACTACAGATTAAAAGGATATTGTATGCATTAGCTATTATGGGAGAGTCTTTGTACTTTTATGCCTTGTGGCAAGCTGTTTAACATAGGCTGAGGACAGACTGGCAAAATGAAGCACAAGGGAAGCGGGGCAAAAAGACCCAGACTGAGTTGTTGTGGAGCTTTCTGTTTGCACTGCGTAGACTGATGTGGGACCATACTGGGGAGGAGGCGGAACAGAGCGTTCACACTGTGGGGCTGCCCTTGATGGTGGTGGTGTGGTGGCATGCGGCGTTGGTCCATTTTGCCGACTTCCACATAGGTACATGGCACAGCAGCCAGATCAGCGGGTTCACATTAATCCCCCACTCCTATCCTTCTTGTAACAAAAACCGGGTCAAGGGATGGAATTTGGCTCACATCTCTGGCTAGGTCTTTAAAAGGAAGCACTGTTTGCAACCCATTTTATTTGAGTGCTAATTAAAGACAAGAAATTCGTTAATGTGGGTGATTTCTTCCCACAAGTTTTTTTGTTTTTTTTTAATAACAAATGCTGGCCTAGAGGGGAAAAAAAATCAAAGACAAAACTGTAAGTGTCAATTAATGCTATCATCTTTAACAAGAAAAGGGAAGAAGATTCCAAAACAGACTGAATTTCTGGCACTGTTGAGGAGCGAATGAGCAGGTGTGGCTGGATTCCTTCCTGATTCCCTGACTTCTTTGGTCCATTTCCAGAATCAATCATCTTAAAAGCCACTGGCTTCAGCATTTTGCACTAGATGGTTTCTCCACAGAGATGGTCAAAGATATTTGATTCAGGTTCAGACTGGGCCCATTTTGTTCAGATTCTTGAACATTGTGACAACATGGCCTGCCTATGTTTGGTTAATATTCCCCTTGATATCATAGGCAAACATCTTTCTACCAATAATATTTTTGTCTCCTGGTCAAATAAGATTAAATTCTCAGGGTTTCTACCCCCCCCCCCTTTCACCCAAAGGATTCTCCCTCCAACTTTCAAGACAGCTTCCTGTTCTAGAGGCAATTCAGTTTCTCATTTGCAAACTAAAGTAGGAGTGGAAAAATATGACAAACATCCCAGGAAAAGCACAACAAAACAAGGCAGGGAGAACCCAGGTTGCTTCTCCTAAAGTTTTGTTTTCTGTGTTTTTTTTTTGTTTTTTTTTAAGACTGTCTCATGCTTTAAACATGAGATGTTAGGAACTTTTGTATATCAGATCCCTCTTGTCTGTACCTTTTTACCATGTGAGAAATTATCTAAGAGAAATGGTCTGATCCTTCATTATCAATGCTCACTCTGATTTCTTTGTACATTTCCCCCCTCTGTAAGCCATCACCAGGTCCCTCCCATCTGCAGGACGGATAATTAGGGATGCCAGCCTCCAGGGAACACCTCGGGACCCCCAAGCACTGCAGCTTATCTCCAGACTACAGAGATCAGTTCCCCCGGAGAAAATGAGTGCTTTGGAGGGATTGTACCCGACTGAGATCTTTGTCCTCCCAGGCTCTGTCTCCAAAACTCCAGAAGTTTCCCAGCCTGGATCTGGCAACCCTACCCTCCATCCCCCACCCATGGGTATATTGCTGGGTGGCACAAAAGCTATCACTATCTCTGTCTCCCCTTCCTGATAAAGATTTCCCCCTAGCCTAGCAAATCTGCTTGGTAAAGAAATATCCTCTAAACCATTGCAACAACTGGTCCAATAAAAGACTTGGTGCACCCAGGAACACAAACTGAGATGAGCCCATGTTTGGCATGAATGTGGGCCAAAGCTTCTGATGGGACAAAATCATTGTCTGTTTCAGATTTCCTGAGTGACGCTCTCCTTCCCACTGCTCCTTTCCCCCTTACTACTTGGAGACTTGGAGAGCACATGGACACAGAAACTGAAAGCAGAGGGCATCCACTGACACCAAACATAATCTGGATGTGACCTATTCTGTTTCTTAATGAAAACTGGAAGTACTGTCATTTACATTTGCTACCCTTCCTAATGAATAGGAAGAAAGGAGATCAAATATGGATAAGTTGTGTTGTTGTTGTTCAGTCGCACAGTTGAGACTGACTCTTCACGACCCCATGGACCACATCATGCCAGCCCCCCCCCCCCGAACTTGTTGGTTTACACCAGTAGGTGCGGAATCAGGGTATGAAGCTAAGCAGCAGAGGAAAAGGCTCTTATCATGTTGTATCAGGAAATCTGGAAAATGTGTATGTGAAAATTAAGTAATAAAGAATTAAATTCCATATAACTGGTATTATTGTTTTAATCACATTGTTGTGGCAGAGCTATGTTTTTCAAGCTGCAGGTTGCAGTCTGGTTACTGCGTGGTCATAAGAACATAAGAACGTAAGAGAAACCAATGTTGGATCAGGCCAATGGCCCATCCAGTCCAACACTCTGTGTCACACAGTGGTCAAAAGTACCAGGTGTGATCAGGAGGTCCACCAGTGGGACCAGGACACTAGAAAGTCCGATTTGTTGGAACTGGATGTCCTTGAAAGAGAAGGGGCTGAGAAGAATCCAGAACCCTAGCAGACCTGAGAAGAGGGACTGAACTCACCACAAAACATTGCAAGCAAGAACCATTTGTTGAATCGAACTCAGAGAGATTATCTGTTGCAAGTGCCTGCTCACTGCTGCATTTATGTGTTAGCTGTATGAATTTTGTTGCATCGTTCTGTATGGAAGAAAGGTGGAGTTAATTTTTTTTTTTAAAAAATAAATATTTAAATCAATTTGTCTCACAAGTTCTATACCTGAATTCACCCCATAGAACCCACACAGAAACAGGTTATCAATTCATAACCCTAATTAACAGTGCATGGTTTCCTTTCCTATCACACTGAGAGATGCAGGGGATGGTAAGTCTCTCACTGTGGCAAAAGATGCAAAGGAACACAAACAAAAGGAACTGATTTGTAATTCTATCCTATGACGTCTTTTTCGCACAGTCTATTTTCATACTTCATCCCTTGCATGATGAAAAGCACAAGGGAGGTGGGGGTGGGGGGAATTGCCTTTTCTTCTATTTGGTTGATAAATAATAATAATAATAATAATTTCCATAATAGTGATAATAATAAAGCCCAGCCATTTCTCTTTCCCTCCTTCCCGGAAAAGTGTTTCTGAATTCTCTGCTCGCTTATTAATCATTTGGATGTGGGGGAATGCAAAACATTTGACTTCAGCTTGAGCTGCTGTAGAACAAATATCCCTGCAGCACGTTAGGAATTAAAACTATTTTTCACAGATGAAAATCTTTCAAGTGGAACCCTTGGCGCAATCATGTTAGGGCTGGGAAGGTTCCAAATTGCAGCCCGATAACTTTTTGTGCCGCTAAAATCCTTGCCGATACCTTATGACCCTGGGCCCGAGTGCAAAAAAATCCAGGAGGCCCAGAGGGATCATTGAGCACTGCAGTCACCTTTGTTTCTTTTTTCCTTCCATATTTTTCATCACAGGGCTCGGTGTGGATTTGCTTCCTTGTTGTTGTGATCATTAATGTTTCTTCAGCATTGTTTTGACACTGTTCTTAAGCCATTTATTCATAAGAGGGGAGGGGAGGTGGCATGGTATAGCCCGATCTCGTCAGATCTCGGAGGCTAAGCAGGAAAGGGAGACCTCCAAGCCATGTTCCCTCTAAGCTGTGGAGTCTTGTGAGCAAAAACTCTACTTTGTGAGCTACTGGCATTAAAGCGGTGAGCGAGCGCTTTGGCGGCTGCATAAATTAGTTTTCTCTGGAGCCATCCTTCTTGAGCCAAGACAGAAAGGTGTGAGATGGAGGCTAAAAAACGGTGAGCTAACTCACACTAATTCAGCTTAGAGGGAACACTGCCGCCAAAGAAAACTCTGAAGAGGAAGGCAACTCACCCCTGCTTTTCACTTGCCTAAAAAGCCCCTTGCTAGGGTCACCATAAGTCAGCTGTGACTTGAAGGCACCTTAAGTGTGCATTCACACAAGATGCAAAATTATCATTGAGAAATGTGTCAGTTTTTATAAGGCAAATCTGGTGTGGGGAAAGGGAAACTCTGTCCTTTATACCAAGGTGTCACAGCCTGTGTATGGACTTGGGTGATGGAATCTTGTTCATGCTTCAAGATTGATCCTTCTGACTGTGTAGGTACAAAACCGATGATATGTCCACTGTTGGCAATTTAAAACAGGACATTCTGCTGCACAGGTGCAAAGAAGGGGCCATGAGTGACACGTGCTTGAAAAGCAGGTCTTGAAAAACACGTGTGTGCTTGAAAAGTATGCTGTCCTCGGAAGAAGGCTGCAAAGCAGGGGCAAAAGCAGCCATAAGTTGTGACACGGAGTAACGGAAACTTACCAAACAAGGAATGACTCACTTTGACACAAAGTCAGAATTCTTTGGGGATTTCCTTCAGATATGGAGATCTTCATGTTGTTCCTGGAATGTGATGACATAAATTTACCTGGTCTATGTAAGTGGATGAAGTGAAGGTAGCATGGTATATAGCCTGATCTAGACAGATCATGGAAGCTAAGGAGGGTTGGGGTCAGTCCTCAGATGGGAGACAACCAAGGAAGACTGCTGAGGAAGGCAATGGCAAACCACACCTCTGCTTCTCCCTTGCCTTGAAAGGCTCTTGCTGGGGCTGGTTGCAACTTGACCAGCTCTTTGTACATATTTGAGTGGCCAGGCAACAACAGAGGGAGCTAACAGAAGGAGGGTCTCCAGCATGTAGCTTGTGGACTACTATAGAGTAGCTTGTGCATCTGCTAGAAGACCCAGGAAAAGACTGAGCTCTCTCTCTCTCTTTTAAAGGAAACTTTAAAAAAAATCACAGGATTTCACTCTGTGCTGCTTAGATTTCTGTTGCTCTTCCTATTCTATGTTTGGTTTCTAGAACAGAACAGAACTTGGTAACATGCTGTATGGGGGAGAAGTAGCTCAGATGTTTCCTTGTGATACAAGGCAAGGGTGGTGACTCCTGGTTTAGATGCAGGTAGAGCTACTTGGTGAGCATCGTCAACTGTGGATGAAAGGGTCTTTCCCAAGCAAACTCATCCTTGGCTTGAGTGGCAGGATGGCTTCAGAGCAGACTTACCGGGTGGAGTTGCCAAAAAAATCAGCAAGTGCTCTTAAAAGTTAGAATAACATTTTGGTGACCTGGATCTGCCATTTAATAAAAACTAGTTTAACCCACATATTGGTGTATTGTCTCTTCATTTAGGATGTGTGGATGCAATAGCTCTGTAGGGTAACAAACACTGCTGGGTGTAGTATATTGACTGGAATTTATGGTGGCCAGGCCAAGCCAGTGAGAGGGTTGGATGTGGGGACATGGCGTGCATGACATAGATTGGGTCTCTACGTCACTTCCAGGGAAAACCCAGAAGTGACATAGGGTAGCTCTAGGAATCACTGGAAATTCTATGAATTGCTGGAAACTCTATGGTTTTTTCCCCCTAGAAATAACATAGTGATGCTGTGAACATTGCTTTAAAAAAATTCCCATGTCCACTTGGAGCGGTGATGCAAAAAAAGAACTGGCAGCCCCACTGTAAACCATCTCATACACAGCACAGACAGCAAAACACCAAGCTGTGACCCTAATCCATCTTTAATTTTGTAACCATTAGGCCCAACATAACTGCCTCATCTGTGTAGAATGGCCACACTTCTCCTGTTTCAATCAGAGTTGTTTATTTGTTTATTTATGTCATTTATGCTCCACATTTCTCTACAATGAGGTCCCAGAGTGGCTGACGTCCTCCTCCTCTGCTCCATTTTACCGTCACAACAGCCCTGTGAGGTAGATTAGGCTTACAGTGTGTGACTGGCCCAAGGTCGCTCAGCATGGCAGAATAGGGCTGCAATCACATGCTCCTTTAGATCTGACTCAGCTGCAAATGCCTGACAGATCTAAAGGGAGCGATCAGCCAGCAACATCTGGGAAGTGTCCCGCAGTTGTCAGCAACCTGTGCTGCTCCGCCACGGAAGCGGAGTTAAAAGACACCGGGGAAAATCCGGTCGTAATGCTTGCCGAAGGGCGACAGATGGACTTTCCCCTGTCTGATCACTCAAGCATGCTCCCATGCCATCAGGATGTTCTGATCATGCCATCCCAACTCTTTGCTGTGTCCCCCCGCCCTTCACAATATACTCCACAGGGGGCCCTCAGTGTGGCAGTGTGATTCCTCGTTTATGCTCAAGGGAAACTAATGGCAAAAAAAAAAGACTCACCCACAGTTGTGTCTGATCACACAGTGATGGGCTGTGGCTGCAGCTTCAAAGGGCTGTATTATCTTGAAACTGCATGTCAAATTCCACTGGAGGAAATAGCCTCTCTTCCCTTCCACTTCAGCTGGTGCATGTGACCGCAGCCCAAGTGGCCCAATGTCACTCAGCATGGCAGAATAGGAGTCCTTTTTTGCTCATATAATAGAAGAATTGGTTTTTATACCCCCCCTTTTCTCTACCCTAAGGAGTCTCAAAGCAGCTTACAATTGCCCTCTCTTCCTTTCCCCAACACAGGCCCCTTGTGAGGCAGGTGGACCTGAGAGAGTTCTGAGAGAACCATGACTGGCCTAAGGTCACCCAGTGGGCTTCATGTGGAGGAGGAGTGGGGAATCAAGCCCAGTTCTCCAGATTAGCGCCTGCTGCTCTTAACCATGCTGGCAAAATTCCCCATTTTTTTCACCACATGTTCCTTCATAGAAAGTGCTGAAAGTCTTGTGACAAACAGGAATCTGTCCTATCTGACAGTAATGGCTCCTCGCTGATGAAGAATGAGGGTGAGGATGGGGGCATCTGAGATGCCTAACTGTTCACTGCTCCCAGCACTGCAAAGGAATCCATCATAATTAATGCCATCCCTCTGAACGTTGCCACCACCTTTCATTTGCCGTCTGTGCTGAGTCAGTTATTTTGCCTCATGTAATAATTACCCTGTCTGCTTGGGATAATAGATGCCACCTGGGGAGGCAGGGAAATATGCAAACACCTGTGCGAAGGCTGCAAGTCTCCAGAGGTAACGCCACACAGCTCAGAGCGCTGCCCGCCTCTCGCTGTGATCCAAAGCCCGGGGAAGATAATGAGAAACTGTCCATTAACTTTCAAGGGCACAGTGGCCAAGTCCCTTAAGCAATGCCGGAAAATGATCTGGGTGTCGGGGGTGGGCGAAACGATTCTTCCTGGCCGAAATGGAATTAGAGTGGAATGAATATTCAAAAGGAAGGTTCGAATTCAATGCATATAATGAGGCGGCACTGTCTGTCATTCCGAGCCTCAAGGGAACCAGGGTTCCCAGATATTCAAGCTACTTGTTTCTGTAGCCAATCAGCTGGGGGAAGAGGTAAGGAGTATCTGCTACCAGCGGTCTCTCTACTCCCACCTTGCCAGAAAGTGCAAAGCTCTGAAGAGAAGGAAATTGGCAATGCAATAAAACTCTGCCTTCGCTGTTCCTTCTGGCCTTAGTTAGGGAATACTGTGACTTTTAATGCAAACATGGTTCGACAGGCGGATTTGCCTTGATCAGACTCCCTCCCGTACATGGGATCAAAGTGATCTGATCGCCTCGAGGTGTTTGGAGAAAATTCGTCTTTGCAGCCACACAGTAGTTGCTCCTGCTACAGGTCAAACCACACTTGAAAGCAAGCGTGGTTGTATTGGTTAGGTAGAGAATCTGGGAGAGCCAGGATCAGAAAAAATTTTTTTTGCCATGAAGGCATGCATTCTCCACATAATCTACCTCAAAGGGCTGTTGTGAGAGTAAAATGGAGGTGAAGAGAACAATGGAAGATGCTTTGGCTCCCCGTTGGAGAGACAAGTGGAGTATATGTATATAAACAGAGCAAAGTTCGAGTCCAGTGGCACCTTTAAGACCAACAAAGTTTTATTCTGGGTATCAGCTTTTGTGTGCATGCACACTTCTTCAGATACCAGATATGGGATATGTATCTGAAGAAGTGTGCATGCACACAAAAGCTTATACCCAGAATAAAACTTGGTTGGTCTTATAGGTGCCACTGGACTCAAACTTTGCTCTGCTGCTTCAGACCAACCCAGCTACCCACCTAAATATATAAACAGCTATGGTGCCACTTGCAGCCATTTTTGTGCTTACTGGAAAAGAGGCAGGTATCCACTGGGGTCATGCTAGGGTCACCAAAGTGACCCACTGGCCAAGCAGGGAAGGACTTGCACTTCACGTCCTCTTTCTGCCTGCACAGTTGGATGCATCCTTTAAATAACTCTACAAATGATGTGTTCCCTGTTTTTTGTACCTGTGTAGCCAGCAACATGTATCCTGAACTGATTGCAAGAACCTCGAGAGTAGCTAAGTTCGTGGGCAGATATTGATAACTGCAAATGGTGACCATGTTCCTATGGGATCATCAGCTTCAAGACACCTTTGTGGGTACCTGACTGACATAGCTGTCACCTCTTCCATGGCTGAGTCCACAGTGGATGGGAATTTGTTCCATGTGGTTCCTCTAATGATGTGACCCACATGCTGTACCCATGCTGAACCTCTCCAGCACATAACATGGTGCACTGCTAAATGGATTCATAGAGAAACTACAGGCAGAAGCATATTCATGGAGTGTGATTGCAAGGGTGCTAACTCTAGGCTGGGGAATTCATGGAGATTTGGGGGTGGAACCCAGGGAAGGTGGGGCTAGGGAAGGGGAGGGACCTCAGTGGGGTATAATGCCATTGAGTCCACCCACCAAAGCAGCCATTGTCTGCAGGGGAACTGATCTCTGTAGTCTGGAGACAAATTCTAATTCCAGGAGATTTCCAGACCCTACCTGGAGGCTAGCAATCCCACGTGGCTGGCATGGGAGTAACCATAAAGGTGGTGGCAGCTATGTCACATGGTGTACATGGCATGATGGTCAAAGCAAAATGAGAACATTTCCTTTTTTTGTTGGTTTTTTCTCCCATATACAATGTCATTTCTTAGTTTGCAAGACCTGAGCAAGGCTGTTGATGATAGGACGCTTTTGGGGGGACACTGATTCACAGGGTCACCATGAGTCAGAGGCCACATGAAGGCACTTAACACAAACAAGATGCCATTCCTCCATATGCTCTGCCATCTTCATGGCTTTCCTCTGCAACCTCTCCAGTCTGCTTGCATCCTTCTTAAAAGGTGACCTCACAGAACAAAGTAGCTTAGCAGCACCAAATTGGTCAGCAAATATCACTCTCTGTAGGGCAGAGTTGCCAGCTCTGGGTTGGAAAACATCTGGAGATTTGGGGGTGGAGCCTGGAGAAGGTGGGGTTTGGGGGAGGGGAAGGACATCATTGGTATATAGTTCCATAGAGTCCGCCTTCCAAAGCAAACATTTTCTTCAGGGGAACTGACTCTGTCATCTGGGGATCAACTGTAATAGCAGGAGGTCTCAAGGCAGCATGTGGAGGCTGGCAACTCTACTGTAGGGATATGCAATGAGTTGGCACAGTGAAAGTAAGGATGACATTTCTATGTCTGGTCTGTTGCAAAATCCAGGGGGTGGTGATAAGGAGACTCTAACCTGCCCGGAACTTGAGTTCCCCATCAAAGACTGAATCCAGCGGAAGGGGCAATAGTGATGACTGACCTACAAAAAACCTGGAATGATGACGAGCCCGTCCTATGTATGGCTAAGCACATAGAACATATGTTATGAGTAAGTAGGATAAATTGGCCTCCTCATCTGTACATTAGTGCCAAGACTGGGGTTACCAACCTCCAGGTGGTGGCTGGAGATCTCCTGGGATTGCAACTGGTCATCAGGCAATAGAGATAAGTTCACCTGGAGAAAATGGCCATTTTGGAAGGTGGACTGTATGGCATTATGCCTCACTGAGATCCCTCCCCTTCCTAAACCCCACCCTCCTCAGGCTCCATCTCTCAGTTATTCCCAGTTATTTTCCAACCCAGAGCTTGCAAACCTACCCAAGACTCAAGGTCATTTGATGTTGACAAGATCCCAGTGTTTAATTGAAATGCAGGAAATGTCTTCTGCTCAGGTCCTTGGAGAACTGTTGCTGGTCAGCACTGGGCAAAATAGACCAGTGACTTGCTCCAGTATTAAAGCCAGTTTGGTGTAGTGGTTAAGTGCGCGGACTCTAATCTGGGAGAACCGGGTTTGATTCCCCACTCCTCCACTTGCACCTGGCTGGATGACCTTGGGCAAGCCATAGCTCTGTACCAGCTGTTCTCTCAAGGACAGTTTCTGTCAGAGCTCTCTCAGCCCCACCTACCTCACAGGGTGTCTGTTGTGGGGAGGGGAAGGGAACAGGAGTTTGTAAGCCGCTCTGAGACTCCCTTGGGGAGTGGAGGGCGGGGTATAAATCCAATCTCTTCTTCTTCTTCTAAAGCACCCTCACAGGTTCATGGAGGCTCAGAGATCTTTTGTTCCTGCTAGCTAATTCCTATCGCATGCCGTGCATTCAAAAAAAAAATGCACTCTTCTCCCTCCTTGCGCTTTCCTCTCTTGCAATTACAGTGGCCATTGATTTGGGGAGAAAAGGGCAATATTGAAAATGGTCGGAGTTTGTTTGCCCATAAACCTTTTAAAACCAATATGCGCTAAAGGATATTGATTGGGATGTGTAATTTATCATGTTGTCTCGCGCACAAGAACACTGATTGTTTAAGGCTTACATTTAATACAAGTGAGAACAGATACTTGTCCTTGCAGTTATCAGCTATTCTTCAAGCCTGGTCTACTGAGCCCTTGCAGCTCTAAGCGTTGCCTTGTCGTTCACTCGGTTCCCTGCATCTTTGTGTACAACAGGGATAAGGGAGAAACATCGGATTGTACAGCACAGAAAACAGTTGTGGATAATTCACAAATGATTACTTGAAAAGCATTAGTCCTTGGAGCAAAAGTGGATGGGAATGCAAACACAGCTCAAAGAAAAAGAGAAACACAAAGGATGAACTCATTGAGTTGCCTTGTGCTGAGTCAGACGCTGGGTCTCTCTCAAGGCCAGTATTGACTGTTCCTGGCATTAACTTTCCAGAGTTTCAGACCTTTTGCATCATCTATTACATGAGCTTGCCCTGACCTGGATACCCCCAAGCTAGCCCAGTCTCATCAGATCTCAAAAGCTAAGCTGAGCCGGCCTTGGCTGGGAGGGTGGGGTAAAAATTTGAAATAAATAAATAAGCAAGAAAGCATGGTTGGACCTGGTTAGTATTTGGATGGGAGACCATCAAGGAAGTCCTGGGTCATGACACAGAGACAGTCTGGTACTCACCCAGAAGTGACATTGTCATCAGCAAAATGAGGAGTTCCCCTCCCATCTCTATGGTAAAGACCCATAGAGTTTTGGGGAAGAAGAAGGAGGAGGAGAAGGAGAAGAGATTGAATTTATACCCCACTCTTCACTCAGAGCAGCTTACAATCTCCTTTCCCTTCCCCTCTCCACAACAGACACCCTGTGAGGTAGGTGGGGCTGAGAGACTTCTCTTTCAAGAACAGCTCTGAGAGAACTATGGCTGTGATCACACACACAATTAGCCCCGACGTAGGAGCAAATGCCGGACAGATTTAACATGTGTGATCAGACATGCACATCTGGGAAGCATCCTGCAGCCAGCAGCAACCCGTGTTGCTCTGCCACAGAAACAGAGTAAACAGGCACCAGGGAAAGTCCAGCAGCAAACGGGTTGCTATGGGCCACGGGCGGACTTTCCCCTGTCTGATCACTCTAGCTTGCTCTCATGGTATCAGGATGGTCTGATCAGGCTATCCCAACTCTGTGCTGTTGTTTCTTTCCCCCCTTCTCAGTATGTGCATCATTGCATACTCCATAAGGAGCCTTCAGGGCTGGGGTGCAAATAATTGATCCCTTGTTTAAGCACATCAGAAACAAATGGCAATTTTTTTTAAAAAAACCTGATTCACCTGTGGTTGCATCTGATCACACAGTGGTGGGCCGTGCCCGCAGGTTCAAAAGACTGTGTGATCACGCAACTGAACTTCCCCTGGAGGAAATAACCTCTTCCCCCTGCTTTATCCCGCATGTGCGACCACAACCTATGGCTTGCCCAAGGTCATTCAGCAGCTGCAAGTGGAGGAGTGGGGAATCAAACCTGGTTTTTCTAGACTGGAGTCCGCACACTTAACCACTGCACCAAACTGGCTCTCGTAGGGGCTGTGGCATTATTTCTGGGTGCTTGCTTAGAAGTGACATCGTGGCATTCCCCCATATTTTTTTCTCCCACACTTCCATCAAGTGAACATAAGGGATGCAACAGGGGGACAGGAGGCTGCCTGCCACTGGAGGGCAACTGGCAAGCTCACCTGAGCTGTGGATACTTAAGATGGACCCAGAGAACTTCTGAATGAAAAAAGATGCTCCACCACTAAGCTATGGCCCATAATGGCCTATGACCATAGTGAGGGGCTGAAGAACCCAGAGCTGCAGACAGATCTGCAGTAAAATCCACATACTTACTTTGACATTCACTAAGCAACACTGAATTATGCTAACAGTAGGTGTGGAGTAATGGTTAGAAGACCCTGATGCTGGGAATGACTGGAGGTAAAAGAAGAAGGGGATGGCAGAAGATGAGATGGTCAGACAGTGGTATCGATACAACAGACATGAAGTTAAGCAGACTCCGGAGGACAGCGGAGGATGGGGTGGTGGTGGTGTGATGTGGTCCATGGGGTCACAAAGAGTCTGACTGGACTGTGTGACTGAATAACAACAACAACAACAATGGTTAGAGTGCTGACCTGGGAATTCTGAGTTCAAGTCCCCACTCAGCTGTGAAGTTTGATGGGTGACCTTGGGCCAGTCATTCACACACAGCCTAGCCTGTCTCACAGAGCTGAGGTGAAGATAAAATGGTTGGGGAGAACCATGAATGGCACCCCGAGCTCTTTGGAAGAAGGGTGGAATAAAAATGGTGGTTTTAATATGTTCTTCAAGTTAGGGCTGCCAGACGACAGGTGGTAGCTGGAGATCTCCTGGAAGAACAACTGGTCTCCAGGTGACAAAGATCAGTTCCCCTGGAGAAAATGGCCACTTTGGAAGGTGGACTGTGTGGCATTATAGCCCATTGAAGTCCCTCTCCTCACCAAACCCTGCCTTCCTCAGACTCCACTCCTAAAATCTCCAGCTATTTTCAACCTGGAGCTGCCAACCTTAGTACTAGTATATGACAATTTGCCCTCAGTTCTGTGCATGTTCCACAGTGAGTCTAGGTAAAGTGCTGGCTGGAGGGGGAGGGGTGCCTCCACTGTTGCCACCACTGTGTTTAAAGACACCTGGGGAATGAGGAAGAAAGGAGTGTTGTCTCTTCTCTCTACTGGGTGACACGGGACAATGGGCAATAATGTTGGGTGGCCAACCCAGCACTGGCACCCAGCGGGAGTTCATGGTGGGGGCAACTAGTAAGTTGGCTGCCATCCTTTGCCACTGCTGTAGGGAGGCCAGATCTCCTGTTATAGGAGGAGACCTCCCATCCTGGACCCCATGTTCCCTGGCACCTGGGCAGCAGTAGAAATATGTGTGTGGGTGTGTGATGTCACATCGCACTGATACCACAATGTCACCTGAAGTGACATCATTGCTTTGGTGTGATGTTCTGGGATTCACCCCAAACCCTGTAATTAAACCATTGATGTTTTGGGGGTTTTTTTGGCAGATCTTAGAGTGTCACACTGATGTAATGATGTCACTTCTGGTTTGTGCTGGAAGTAATGATCAGGTAGGTTGCAGCTGGTTCTGACGAAGGAGGAAGAGGAGGAGGACAGTTGTTTTTTACACCCTGCTTTTCACTACCTGAAGGAGTCTCAGAGCAGCTTACAATTGCCTTGCCTTCCTCTCCTCACAACAGGTCCTTTGTGATGTAGGTGGGGCTGAGAGAGCTCTGAGACAACTGCTCTTGAGAGAACAGCTCTGAAATAATTGTGACTGACCCAAGGTCACCTAGCTGGCTTCATGTGGAGGAGTGGGGAATCAAACCCGGTTCTTCAGATTAGTGTTTACTGCTTTTAACCACTACACCAAACTGGCTCTCTTAAAGCTATCACCAACATACTACTTAGGCATTTGAAAGGATTTATTCACAAATAGCATTGTGAGATGACTGGGAATGTATTCACAGCAGTAAAGAACACTGATAGCTACTAAATGCTAAATTATAAGTTGCCAACAGTTAAAGAAAGGAGTGAAAAAATAATAATGGATTGATAAAACATGGAAAGTGACAGAGATTTCAAAGTGAATTAAGTATATTTAACTGAGACACAGAATTTCTTCAGGGCACAGGGTTACCTTATTATATTCAATATCTTGCATCTAGATATATATCAGCTCTAAATATATTTATGATTTTTTACTGTCTGCAATTAACATTTACAATATTTTGATGTCTTAACCAATAAATATAATAGACACTAGCAGTTTGTTGCCTCATCCCTTCACTGCTGACCTGCACCTGAACTAATCATCCACTTTTAGCTCTTGTTTTGCGCTGTTGTCACGTCAAATCAAGAAAAGCACATTTCCCCACCCCCTGACCCCCCTCAGGTTGCACTCTAATGTCAGAAACTTGATTTGGATTCCTTATGAAGGTGTTAGTTCAATTATTACCTTTAGTTTTCATTCCCATTGTTTTCACAGTGGGAAATACATTTCTGGTCTTTTTCTGTCTCTCAACCAATCGAGATGAAATTTTCAGTGGTAGGACCCGAATAGTATCCCTACGCTGCCCTCTCTTCCTGCTAAATCCCAGGCAGATAAGAAAGAGTCCTTGTCTGACATCAGGGGCATAGAGTTTTGGAAATCCCGGGGAGGGGGGCTCCTTCGTGTGCGCACTTTGCGCGTGCTCTCGCTAGGACGATGTTCCCCCCCCCTTCGGGAAACCGCCCAGCCTCCCCAGGCCCTTCTGAGGCCCGCCAGCCGCTGCTGCCGGTGCCTCTCTTCCCCCCCTGCCACCCCTTCCCTCTCCCTCTCCAGCAGCGGCCACCGAGCCTCGGAAGGACCCAGGGAGGTGCGGCGGCAGGTGCTCTGTTTTCCGGGGGGGGGGCTCAGCCCCCCCCGGAAATTTCGGGGGTGGCTCAAGCCCTCGAGCCCCCCCGTACTCTATGCCTATGTCTGATATGTACATATCAGAACTGTCAAGTTGAGACCAACTTGTGGGGACCCCAGCAAGGGGCCTTCAAGGCAAGTGAGAAGCAGAGGTAGTTTGCTTATTTATTTATTTAATTGATTTATCCCTCACACCCTCTCCTCACAGGGACCGCTATTGCCTTCCTTGGCAGGGTATCCTTTCACAGTTGCTCATTCAGATACTGACCCTGCTTAGCTTCTGAGATATGACGAGATTGGGCTGCAGCCCTTTCCCTCTCCTTGTTTGATAGACAATTAAATTTTTCCCTCATTGGGGACATATTAACACTGGTGTACATGAGGTTTTGGGAGGGAAGGAGGCATGGTATGGCCTAATCTCATCAGCTCTCAGAAGCTAAGCAGGGTCGGTACTTGGAAGGGAGAGCGCCAAGGCAGGCTCTGCAGAGGAAGACAATGGCAAAACCAACTCTGCTCCTCACTTGCCTTGAAAGCCCCTTGCTTGGGGTCCCCATAAATTGGTTGCAACTTGATGGTCCTTCACACACACACATACAAACACAAACTCGCACACACACCAAGGTTTTTTTTTTTCTTCTTGTCTGAGAACTGTCAAGCGATGGCCTGTTTTAAAATAAAACAACATCTATGCAGCCCCCCCCCCCACACACACACATGCATTGTGTCACCAGGTTCAGTCAATTTCATTAATTTTCAGTCACCCTGTGTGTCTTCAGTTAAAGGAACCGAGATGGAAGAAAAATGCTTGAAGTGCCAGAGAAACAGCATTGTCTGTGAGGAGGCAAGGGTTAGATCCCCTGAACAATCTCAACACTGGGCACATTTTCTTCTTAGGAAATAAACATGGGGGGCGGGGAGCACCAAAACAATTTATTTTTCTTTTTTTTGCTTCAATTGCTTACCTATCTAATGAAATATGTGGAAAATACAAATGTTGACAGAAAACTGAAATGCGCACAAATTTGATTTTGCCCTAGTTCAGTTCTGTTGACAATTTGGACATTTACTGACAAGGTAGTTTACTGACCTCAGTTTTTGGCAACTAAGACACTTCCTCAAGTAAGGCGATAGTGGGAGGCAAACAGGAAGCATCCTATGAAACTGAGCCTTCCTGTCCCTGGGATTTAGAGCAACCATTTTGTGTGTGTGCCACACACATGTCAATCCTGTTGCTGCATGATCCAACAACACTTGGAACAAGGATCACCTACTTTAATCTGACATGTGCTGGGAACAGATCTTCTGATTCAGTGGGCCGATCATGCCCAAAGTGGATCTTCTGATTTAGTGTGCTGATCCCCAATAAGCCAGTTTGCATGGAAAGTTCCCCGCTAAAGCTACATTGGGAGCTGCCTGTCTGAACAGGAATCTGAACCTCATTTTTCTAAGACCAAACTCAACTCACTGTCCCTTGCATGACATGAGCGCTCAAGCTCATTGCCTCCTGTTATGCATTAGGGCTGGAACTTTCCAGGACTGTCTACCAGACACTGGCTGAGCTTGGAGATCTAGAACAGTAGCTCACCAGGACTGTAGAGGTGACCACTGAGGAATCGATGTTATATAGATAGCCTATCATTGGGAGTCGGGTGTGGTTTTGCATGCTATTTAAACAGGGCTGTTGCCCTTTCGGTTTTGTCCTTGTTCTTGCTGAATCACAAATAAAGCTGAGCTGATCACTAGACTTGGGGTGTGCTCATCCATGGAGCCCAGAATTTAACAGCTCCACAGGTTACAAATGAAAGAGGGTGGGGAACCAGAGTACGTTCTTCTTGCCCATTTCCTGTTAATTTCCCATTGTTTATTTTTTTTTTGGCTCCTTTCCCAAGTACGAATAAGCCGCTCAGAATTTTCTCCTTTAATGCCCTTGTTTGAAAATGTTAATAACTGGTCACTGACAGCCTGATAAACCTTCCTTTCTCCCTTATTTAGATTGGTGTCACTGCGCCCGCTTTAACAGAGCCGTAAAGAACATTAACACCCAGGCCGCAATGACAGGGCAAACCATTCCCTGGAAATTGATAAGGGCTTTTTCTGGAAACGAATCTGGCGCAGGCAAACAAACGGATGTCTTGGGCTTCATCCATCTCCTTTCCTTTAATAACTTTCATTTGTTTGGTGCTATCTCTGGCACCGATGGGTGTAACAAATGCTTCCGTCTCTGAAGAATGTCTCTGCTGGAGTTTTTGAGCCGCCCAAGTGAATCTCTCCTGGCTCACTTCTCACTTCTTCTCCTCTTTAAGCTAACTTGTATATTATCACTGTTTCCTGCTTTGTACAGCTCGGAGATCTCCAACGTGCCCCCATTGTATAAGCAACCGGACTGATATAGGACACAAGGGGGAGATGCCTGGTGCAAAAAAAAATGAAAATAAAGCCGGAGGAAAGCAAATAGTCGAGTCTTATGACCTCTTGAAAGCAATAGATTTATTGGGGCATAAGATTTTGTGAGCCTTGGAGATTAGAATTCTGTATTTGTGGAGAGTAAGGGAGGAAGGAAGGAAGGAGGGAGGGAGGGAGGGAGGGAGGGAGGGAGGAAGGAAGGAAGGATTTACGTATGTACAGAGAAGATAGGATCTTTGATGCCCTCTGTGAATCCCACATTTTCCATGGATACTTTGACCATCCTAGCCCCTTAGTGTCCTGACCTGGATGGCCCATGGTCGCCTGATCTTGTCAAATCTTGGAAGCTAAGCAGAGTTGGCCTCACTTAGTATTTGGATGGGCCACACTACCAAAGATGTCCAGGGCTGCTATGCAGAAGCAGCCAATGGCAAACCTCCTCTCTTAAGGGCATTTCACACAACACCCCTGTAGCACTTCAGGACCAGGAGAAGAACAGAAGAACGCTTGGGAGGAGGTTTCAAGGTACAGCGGTTCAGGAACGCTTCCCTAACGGTAGAGAAGCGCTTCTGTGTGAAAGGGCCGATATGTTCCATTAAGGAACCGGTACTACAACGCTTCTGTCTGAAATGTCAGACAGAAACCGTTACTGTAGAGTTCCTGAAACGGAACATATTGGCTGTATGAAATTCTCCTTAGTCTCCTGCCATAGCACTTTCCAGCCCCAGCCCCTTAATCCTCATCCCCAGATGAAACAAAGCCGATGCATGTGTCAAAAGTTCACGTTCCCACAGCAGCACATCAACGTTTCACCAAAGAAAACAGACGCGTCCTTTAAATTTCCTGTTCTCATACCGAAGATCGATGCCCGATTCTCCCCATTCCATTACACATTTGCTGAAGGCTCTCTTCAGTTTTATGCTGGGTTCATTCGTTCTGCAATAGCCTGTCCGCCGCTGCTTGAAAAGACAAGATGATGTTTGTTCTTTCGGTTAAAGACATATGGGGGGGGGGATATAATTGTCTGACAACAGGTTCTTGCATTTCAAAGTATTACTCAACAGCTGCAGGGTGTGAAATGGCGGGCTGTGCAAAACACAGTGTTTTAGGGATCATGTGTGCACATTTATATTTCTGTGCACACAAGACACGAGGTATCCACCCATCAACGGAGAAATACGGGTGTTCCTGGGGAGGAAGGTGAACCCTGAAGAGCTGCAAATCTTGGGGTGGATCCAACCAACTTTTCCACCCACCCAATCTTTCCCAGTTCTCTTCTTTGCTGCAGACCCTGCCCCTCCTGGCTTTTGTCCATAGAAGTCTCATGATCTTCACCATAACCTTCCTCCCTTTCCCCATCAGCCAAAAAGCTGGTTACATCCATCCATCCCACCATTTTAAGAAAGGCAAGGACATGGACAAAAAACACTTGGATGAACTGATATGAAGCTGCCTCGTACTGAATCAGATCATCAGTCCATCAAGGTCAGTATTGTCTACTCAGACTGTCAGTGGCTCTCCAGGGTCTTGGGCTGAGGATTTTATTATTTGGGCAGCTGAATGAATGTTTCCTGCTATTTTTAGGATTTGTTGTGTTTTAATCTTCTCCACCTGTGTGGCATTTGTTGAAATGCACCTTGGGAGAAGTGGGATAAAACACTCTAAATAAGCCCAGGATGAGGGTATACAAATCATGGTAGAATACTTGATAAAGGCTGGAGTCATCAGGGGACATGAGCAGAACCGGCCCCACCATCCTGATATCCTGGAGTGTATGTCATCGCTGTCATCTATATTAAAAAAAAGTCTTTGATTCTGTGGGGAAAAGCACTACACTCCAGGGTGCTGTATCCACGTGTTCTCCTCTAATGACTTGGTACGGTCCAGCCCACTTCAGCCTAGGGTTGTCAGGCTGTACCAGTAGGAACTTTGGGGGTGAGGAGATGGGGCGTCAGTGTTGCATGCAGTAATGCTTCCGTTCTGGGAGAAACTGGAAGTGATGTCATACCACTCTATGAATTGCCAAAGACTCTATGATAAAACCCTGGAAATGATGTCACAATGCTGGGGGTTTTTTTAAAAAAATTATCCCAACACCATCAGGCAACAAAGATAGCCAGTGAGAGGCCTCTCACCACTGTGGGAGACATGGCAATGCTGCTTCACCTCTCATAGGCAATGGTGTTGCAGGTAAATCTGGGGCATTGGCTATGATTTTTTTGTTAATCCAGTACATTTTTATCCTGCTATTCCTCCAAGTTGCTCAGGGTGCTGTACATCATTCTCCCTTCTTCCATTGCATCATTACAGCAACCCTGTGGGTTAAGCTGAGGAAATGTGAGTGGCCTAAGATCACCCCACAGTCTTCTGTGGCAGAGTGGGGGTTTGAACTTGGGTTTTCCAAATCTAAAACTAGCCCCATAACTACTGCAACACCCTACCTCTCCATAGAGGCCCTCCTTCCACAGAAGCCCAGTCTGTCATAAGGATGACCAGTTTTGTGACAATAACAAAAAAGCATTTCTATTATTATTATTAAAGGGAATATTCTCTTTCCAAGTCAGTCCTGCCCTTCTCCTCAAAGTGCTGGGAAGATTCTCTCTCTCTCTCTCTCTCTCAAATCTTCCTGAACTTTTGTCTGCTATCCCAAATGATTTCCATTTTGTCTGCTTGGACTGTTACAGACGAGGAGCTGAGTGCATGAGGCAATAGGGAGCTTTTACTTTTATGGGCTTTATCATAGTGTTTGAAAATAATCTTCTATTTAATGAGAAATAAATGTCACCATGAGACAAACTCTGATGAGCTTTCCTTTTTATGGTGGCTGATCAGAGGATCTTATAATGTCTTCTTTTCTTACCCAACATTTCCCCTAAGGTGGCTCTACTAAGAGCATCCACACTCCTTCATGGATGGCTTCTTGGGTGGCATCATCTTTACCACTTTACTGGTCAATGTTCAGAGGGCATGCTCTTTGCTTAGGTGTCCATGGGCCAGTGACATGGAAGAATCTGAAGGATAAGTTGGGTCACAGAAGAACACTGCAGGATTCATGGCCAGTATGATCCATTTGAAAGAAATGGCATGGGGGTGAGTAGCTCAGCAACTGTCCATGGTGTCCCTACACAGACTTCAGTCAAGGTATTAGAGTACGCTTGTGATATTTGCAAGACTATCAAAGCATGGAGGGGATGAGGAAGATAGAATGGGAGGAGCTCCAAGTTTCTATGTTTGCAGGAACTGGGGTATTAAATGGTAGTGACACAGGAAGGAGGGCAGAAGGAATCATGGGCTGGGAGATGTGCTACATGGATGAAAGGAGGCTAGGGTTGCCAGTCTTCTCTTAGGGGCAGGGGATACTGTGATGTAAACTATAGAGTTTATGGTGAGACATAGCATCACTTTTTTGATGGGTTTCCCAGGAGTGACATCATGCCTCTGCTACTTGGTGCCAGTTTGGTGTAATGGTTAAGAGCACGGACTCTATTCTGGGAGAACTGGGTTTGATTCCCCACTCCTCCACATGCAGCTGCTGGTGTGACCTTGGGTCAGTCATAAGTTCTTTCAGAACTGTTCTCTCAAGGGCAATTCTGGAAAGAGTTCTCTCAGCTCCACCTACCTCCCAGGGTGTCTGTTGTGGGGAGGGGAAGGGAACGGGATTGTACGCCGCTCTGAAACTCCTTCGGGTAATGAAGGGTGTGGTATAAATCCAATTTCTTCTTTTTCTCTACTTGTGGTCTATTGACTTGGTTAGTCGTTGTGTTCCAATAAACACAGTTCTTGCAGTCCCTACTACTTCCTCTGCTACTGATTCCTTCCCCACCTATTGATACTACCTAGTGTCAGAAGTGGCCACACATTTGCAGGGATCATACAATCAGCATAGTCTGAACCAGGGCATGCAGAGAGGCTGGGCTGCCAAACCTGTTTTAATGTTATGAACATGTAAAATAATATCAGACAGGAAGGTAGCTCTGAGCATGCAAAGAGTAACTTTCTCTCTCTACTGTTTAAGCGCAAACCCCACCAGGCTTCTAGAAAAGAAAATGTCTGACTGACACAGACTTCATCTATGGCACCCCTGCCTTTAGAAGAAGTGTCAGCAAGCTCTGGTGCTATTTTAATGTACACTATTGGATGACTTTGAGTCTATAGGCATTCGATGCAGCAGTCCTGCAGAAACTAAACTGTGCCTGTATAGGAGACCACAGGGGGACCCTATTGTACAAGGCTGGCTATTAATGTTGTGATAAAATATATATTTAAAAACTGAGTCCGAATCATATTCCAGTGGTGCAAAGATCAGAATATCTACAGTTGCCTCACTCTGTGTCTGCCTGACTCAGATTCATGGCTCTCCAGGGTCTCAAGAAGACAAAGTCTTTCCCAATCTCTACCTCTGAAAATCTTTTAACTGAAGTTGTTACATGTTGAATCTGGGACCTTCTGGATGCAAAGTATGGACCCCTTTTTCCATCACCAGTGGCATCCTAGCCCTATGTGCACAGCATTCACGCCTTCAGAGCCAACATGCACAGACAGAGAGGAGCAAGTATGCAGGACCTGCTCCACCCTCATGGTTGAATGTACTGAGTCCAGCTTCAGAAAATGTGTAGGTAGCCAATGCTTAATTATAGATCCCCCCTTTCTGTTATTTTATTTTGCTATTCTATTTGTTTCCTAGCCGGGCAGGAGTGCCATATGGATTTCCCCTCCCCTCTTTGCCTTGGGCAACAAAATGTCTTGGATCATCTCTGGCTCCCAAACAGGCAACAAAGAGGTTTACGAGTCTGAGAGCTAGTTTGGTATACGTCTCCTCTAAAAAGAAATGGAGGCTGTCACAATCGAGCCTTCTCGAGCTAATCAGATGCCAAGACAGGCAATTCTCTCTCCTTTCAGGGCCTGCACTCCTTTAATGTCGATCGCTCTTCATTTGAAGGAGCTGACTGACAAGTTACTCAAAAAGTTCATTAGCTTTAGTAAATGCACAGCTTGGAGTTGTGCCCAACTTAATGGGCTGCATTTTCAGATGGAAAGGTAAGGATTCTAAAGCAGCTTGGTGGAAGAGTAATGCAGAATCAGCTGGGAGGAGAGAGGGAGAGAGGGGGTATATAGCAGGGGTCCACAATTAAGTATCTGTGTGCACCATGGGGATGCCAGCCTCCAGGCAGAACCTGGGGATCCCCTGGAATGGCAGCTCTTCTCCATACTACAGAGATCAGTTTCCCTGGAGAACATAGATGCTTTGGAGGGTAGGTGATATGACATTGTACCCCACTGAGGTCCCTGTCGTCTCCAGGCTTTGCCCTCAAATCTACAGGAGTTTACCAACCTGGATCTGGCAATCCAACTCCCCGCTGGTGGCCCAGGGGAACCTGGCAATCCTAGGGTTCCATAGCACCCACAAACATCTTTCTGGGTGCCCACCAAGTATTTTTAGAGAGTGGGTGGGGCCAAGTGGGGCTTTTGGCCATCAGAGGTTCTAACTGGCCGCTACAGATTCAGTTGACTAGTAGGGTTGCCAGGTGCCTCCGGGCAGCCGGTAGGGGATGGGGGTGGGCTTACCAGGAGCAGGGAGTTTCATCCCATGTTTCAGCCATGTGCCCACACCACATCCAGTGTGACCCAGAAGGGGTGTAGGCACATTGAGGATGTTGGGGTGATGCTCTGATTTTGGGGCAAAAACTCTATGGTAGAATTAGCTTCTATCATAGAGTTGTTGCCCCAAAAAACAGAGCATTGCCCCAATGTCCTCAGTGTGCCTACATCACTTCCAGGTCATGTTGAGGTCACATAAGCACATTGCTGAAATGTTGGGTGTTTCTCCTTTGGGGAGGGGAGTCCCCCAGCTGGCCAGCTGATCAGGAGAGGAGAGGTGGGGCCTGGCAGCAGGGGACAACAGCCTCCACCAGGGGGTCTGGGATCCCTATTGGCTAGGCACATTAAAATAACATTGCTACCACAGTATTGGTTTCATTTGGTGGAGAAGCAACAGCCTGCGAAGAGTTTAATTATTGTAAATATTGCTGAAAGAGTAGTTTAGTCCACTTGTAACCTAGGGGGAGCTGTGGAGCATTCTCTAGTGTTCATGGTTTATTGAATGCTTTTCTCTTGCAGTTCAGACTACCTCTTGTTTTGTTTTCTCTCTCTGCTGCATGTTAATATTTGTTAGTGCTTGTGTTCTGTAGGCCTCTCGGTTGCATGAATGGGCTGCAGTCATGTATTGTCTTTCTGCAATATCCTGTTGCAATGAATTCACTGAAAGCAAATGCCAAAGCATGGATTGGATTATTTTCTGAACTCTGCCAACATCATTCTCTTTCATTCCTCTTTCCCAATGGATTTTTTAAATTACCCCTCCTCTCTTCTGCACTTGGGCTTCCTCTGTGTGGCTGTGCCTCTTGCGACATCCATTTTGTGGCTGACTTTGCCTCCTTTGGCAGCCATTTTGTGGGGCTGCCCATCAACTTCTGTCAGAATTCCAAAGGTTCTCAGAGGCTCAAAAAGTTTGCAGACCCTGGTCTAAAGAAACACTCCATTGTGTGGTCAAAGGTGTTTTCCCTGGACTGTACCATTTCATATGATAAGAGCATAGCTTTGTTAAGAGCAGTTCTCTTAATTCCTTTTTTGCCCCGTTCGCCCAAAAATCCAACAGTCCCTTCATCTTTTTAGGTATTTGGAGTTTTTGTGAGGATAAATAGAGGAAAACTGCACACCTCTCTGAGCTCCTTGGAGGAAAGATGGAAAAAATTGAGAGAGAGAGAGAGAGATATGTTCAACTACAACTTAGTACTCAGTCAGTATGCAAAGAACTGCAGTCTGATTTATCTAAGGGTATCCTATTTACCACTGTGTGCTGTTGGGTCATTTTAAAAATTATTATTATTATCCAAGAAGTAAGGAAGAATAGAATATATTAAGAGAAAGAGGTGTTTAAGGGATCAAGAAGAAGAAAAAACCCGAAAAGAATAAAGGAAAGCTTCAGGTGAGCATTAAGCATTGGGGAGTGTCAAGGACCTCTTTGCAGAAGGAAATCCCTTTTAAACACAGCTCTTGAGGAAGTGCTGGAAAGCGGAGGAAGGCAGGTGTTGGAAAGAAAACCTCTAAGGCAGAAGGCCCCTGGAGATAGAAATCTCTCATCCTTAGCAGAGATAAGGGGAAAAAATGCTGCTGCAACTGATGCTACTAAGAAAAGGAACTGTCGACTTGATCTCTCTCAGTCACCTTTGGATGACCTAATTCCCCCCCCCCCTTTGTGGTTGAAGGGCTTTTCTTGTCCTGAGTCCTCCTCTCCCTCCCCCATCGTGGTCAGACACATAAAGGACTAGCTGCTGAATTTCAAAAGAGACAGGTGGTGTGTGAGAGAGATCACCATGTCTTTCCTCCTTAAATCTTCGATTTATAGCTGTCTGATTTCAGATTCCAGAAGAAGAGCCCGATGAGTCTGCTGTGGTGTAAGGATGAAGGCCCTAATCCCAGAAGGAGCTGTGAGGGCTCCAGTCAACCGCAGTGCAGAAAGACATTGGTAGTGTTTGGGAGACCGGGTCACCTCCCACAGCTGAAATGAGCAAGGAATGTGCTAAAAGTTTGGCCTGCACATTTCATGTAGGCATTGGGATCCAAGAGGAAGGAGCTCTGGCATCTTCAGAGACTGGCTGATCTACCGTTGCATGTGCTTTTGTAGGAGAAATGCATGAGATGAGAACAAATCACTATGAAGGGATGCCAAATAAACACACAAGAGGAGTGACATGCCCTTGGGCCTCCATATCTATACACAGGGGTCATTTTGTAGAAAAAGAGGTGCAGGAGCTCATTAGCATAACTCATTTGCATAACTCATTTGCATATGCCACACCTCCTAACATACCGGAAGTGTGTCAGAAGGCAACACCCACCCCTCAGGCTCCACTCCACAGGAGACTGAAACTGACCTGCTCTTCCTCCATTCCCTCCCCCATCCAATACTTTGTGCAATAAAAATAAGCGTAAAGAACACACCCTCATTCTCTTCCTGCTCCCTTGAAACCACCAGGTTTCAAGTAGACGAGATACCCAGGACATGTGCACCACCCATCCCTTTCCCTTCCCCTCCCCCCAACAAGACACCCTGTGAGGCAGGTGGGGCTGAGAGAGGTCTTTTGAGAACTGCTCATGAGAGAACAGCTCTGAGAGAACTTGTGACTGGCCCAAGGTCACACCAGCAGCTGCATGTGGAGGAGTGGGGAATCAAACCCGGTTCTCCCAGATTAGAGTCCAACTCCTGACCACTACACCAAACTGATGGGGTGGAAGCTGCTGAAGGGGCACTGCGCCTCTGCACTGTTCAAGGAAGCCGAGGAGGGGGTGGGGCTTGGTCATGTGCCCACCCCCTGGGCTCCTCACTCCCGGAGCTGCGCTCCTGTGCGCTCCCGCTCCATCGGACCCCTGTCTATACAAATCAGTGAAGCAGCAGGGGCAGGAACAGCCATGTTTGTGTGTGTGTGTGTGTGTGTGTGTGTGTGTCACATGCTATGAAGTTGCAGCTGACTTATAATTACTCCACAGGGTTTTGAAGGCAAAAACTGCTCTCGTCTAAGTGACAGCCCTTCAAATACTTAAAGAGAGCAATCATGTCCCCCCTCTGTAGTGACCTTGGACTACCTTGGTAGCCCCCCATCCAAGTACTAACTGGGACCACCCTTGCTTAGCTTCTGAGACCTAGATGAGAGCAGGTTAGCCAGGGCCATCCAGGTCAGGGCTACAGCTTGTCAAATCTAATTTTTTTTGGGGGGTGATCATAGGGGGTCAGGGATGCTAAAATTAGTTAGGCCTGGTTTTTGGCTTTGTTGAGTGAAGGTTTCCCTTGCTTGAAAGCCAGTTGAATTCGACTCTAGGGGGCAGTGCTCATCTCTGTTTCCAAGCCGAAGAGCCAGTGCTGTCCAAAGACTTCTCCGTGGTCATGTGGCTGGCATGACTGGATGCCAAGGCGCACAGAACACTGCTACCTTCCCACCGAAGTGGTCCCTATATATCTACTAGCAGTTCTTTGCTTTCGAACTGCTAGGGTGGCAGGAGCTGGGACCAGAGACGGGAGCTCACTCCGTCATGCGACACTTGAGTCTCAAACTGCCGAACTACTGATATACCGAGTCTGCAGTTCAGTGTCTTAACCACTGAGCCACTGAAGGAATAGGGTGGACTGCTCAGGACAGGTAAGGAGAAGACAAGCACCCCGAGGTATTGGCCATGATGGAGGACCATGTCTTAAACCGTCCATCACAGGCCTTATGGCTGGGTGGGTTGGGATGGTGTCCCTTTGGTGCTGAAAAGCAGTGTTCCAAACCTGATACTGGCCTTACAGTACATTGGGGGAGGGGGGGCTCCTCTCGGCACATTGTGTGCACGAGCAAGGCTGGTGGAATCGTTGACCAATTCTGGAGCCTGGGTGGATCTGCCCAACAAAGGCAGCCATTGGTAAAATGTATTCGCATATTTTAATAAATTATGACACTGCTCAGTTTTTCTTTTTTTCTTTTTTAACCCAACTAGTTAAAACCACATTTTTGTCTTGTGTCCTTATCGGGGAGGTGGAACAAGCTGTTAGGTTACTAATTAAATAAACATAAGAGGAGAAAGCCGAGAGGAAAAAAAATCCCGTTATCAATTAGCAAAAGCCCTTAAATCATGACCAGCCAGTCCTTCAGTGCCTCAATATCAATTAGCAAGAATTGCAAACATAGGCTGGCTTGGACCGATAATTCAATCTTTTGCTCCTCTGATTCATGCCATGGACACAACGTGTACGTTTTAGTTACCTTCAGCATCTCCAGTATTGTCAAAAGGGCTACACAAATTGAGCGGAATTTCCCCCCTCCCCTAAAGCCAATTTCTTGTTCTTATCCTTTTGGCTAATACAATTAGATAAGATTATAGCATTTCCCACTGGCATCCATTTCTCAGCCCCTCAAAAGAACCAGTCAGTGCCCTTGCCAAAGCTGAGGGCATAGCCACCCATTCTGCTTCCCTAATCACATCCCAGTCATCTTTTGAGATGATATTTTTAACACCAGGCTTGCCCCACCCCATAGGTAAGAAGTCATTTTTTTTTGGTCATTCTCCCAGGAAACAAAAACCCGCACATGGCATTGCACAATGATCTCATGTTTGTGTGTCGCCGTGGGTTTTTCTCACACTGCTATTGAGCTAGGATGTGGGCTTGAGGGATGGTGTTTATTTCTGTTTCTTTATTATCCTGTTTTATTCCCCTAGTGGAGCATCTCACAGAAAGATCTACATATAATTCAGATAAATAACAGTTTAACAAGCCTAATACAGCTGGAATAAACAAAAGCAGAAAACAAAACAAAATCACATGGCCACATCCTGAGCGAGTTCTGAATCTAGTTAGGTGGTTTGCAGAAGGGTCACAGACTGCAGGACGAGGGCCAAGGTCCTTTGGATCTTGCCCTTCAGCTCAGACCAGAAGGCCTCTGGTCACACCCATGTTTTTATACTAGAGCCAGCTCTGGGTGGGGAAATACCTGGATAACTTGGGGGGTGGAGCCTGGAGAGGGCGGGTTTGGGGAGGGGAGGGACTTCAGCATGGTACAATGTCATAGAGTCCCTCGTCCAAAGCAGCCATTTTCTCCAGGGGAAATGATCACTGTTGCCTGGAGATCAACTGTAACAGCAGGAGATCTCCAGGCACTACCTAGTCCTAAAGCAGGGGTGGCCAAACTTGCTTAACGTAAGAGCCACATAGAATAAACATCAGATGTTTGAGAGCCGTGAGACATGAACAAATATTACACAGTTTTACTGGGAAATTTGCAAATTGGCTTTTTATTAACATTAAATGAGACTGCCAGAAATAATAACAAAAGCAGCAAAAGCAGATATTGATAACGATATTTATTTTTCCAATTATATTTGTTTGCTAATGATATTTAGCTTCCCCAGCTGCCCTGCCGGGAGCCACACAATATGTGTGAAAGAGCCGCATGCGGTTTTCAAGCCACAGTTTGGCCACCCCTGTCCTAGAGGATAGCAGCCCTATTTTACACCCGCAGGCAGGTAAAACTCACACTGGAACAGGAAAAGATGCAGCACAAAACCACATTCAAATACCCTGGGCCAACGCTGTACTGACTGCAGAGTCACCCCTGAACGGCCATAAAATGGCCATAAATCAGTGCAGACAGTACCATAAAACTGAGAGATCAAAGGAAGTGAAAATGCCATGCAGTGTGGAGGCTATAAACAATCCAGGTATTTAAGAGAGTGAAAGTGGCATGCAATGTAGAGGGGAATTTCTATTCCAACGTGGGTCTGGTAAAACAGCGGAGCGAATGCTAGATGCAGAATGGGCCAAAAGCATATCAGCTTGATATGCAACTGTCAAGACACCCCTCAAATCTCCCTCCCTCTGTTCTTGTTTACATTAGACAAGGAAGACCATGTCTCTTTGCATTACGAGATGTATCTTTACTTCCATGGGAATCTTGTAATATCTGGCCTTGCTCACGGTACACATCTGTCACTGCAAAACCCAGGAGGAGGGGAACTTGAATTTGAATCTCGAGTTGGAATGCAGGAGAAAACACCACTTCACCAAGGAGAGCCTTTCCCATCCACCTGTTCATCAGCCAGCACTTTTGGGAGAGGATGCGTCTCACCAGAGAACGCCTTAAGATGCCACATGCGAGCTTCTTCTCTCTGATTAAGTGTGAAGAGGAGCGCTAAGAGGGCTGCTGCATGGTGCTGCTGGAGGAAATGAATCAGCAAATGTGTCTCTTCCCATCGCCTTGGAACGGCAGAATGACAGGAGCCGGGATGTCAGGAGCAGGCAGGGAGATGATGGGCTATTTTGGTTGCAGCGATTTGTGTTTCCTGAGCCCCGGAGCACACAATTGGATTGATTGAATAGAAGAGCTGCACACTCGCCTCTCAGCAAAAGAAGAGATGGGGACATATTAGGAGCTGCATTATGCACTATTCATCGAGTTCAATACTGGCTACCCAGACTGGTGGTAGCTCTCTGGGGCCCAGAAACGCTGCTGTGTTTTAGCCAAAGACGCTAGGGGGTGGAACTTGGGACTCAAATCATGTGCTCCTGTCACTGAACGATGGACCACCCATGCAAAGATCAGGATGCAGGAGCTGCTTTGTAGGGAATGAGGCCAAGGACCCATCTGGCCTCAATGTCATCAGCCAGGATTATCGGCAGATTTCCCGGGTCTCAGAATCTAGAAGGCAGAAAAGGCATGAAACAGGACAGCTCAAAAGATCGAGGGCTGCACTTTATACCTTATGAGGAAACACTATGAATTGGTTAAGTCTCATTCATGCCCACAGCAGGCATGAGCAGTCAAACTTGGTTATAGTCAAAGCTATCTGACCATGGGATCTTCAACTCTCAAAAGCTCATAGCCTGAAAATCTTGATGGTTTCTAAGGTGCTACTGGACTCTTTAGTTGTTTAGGTAGATTGTTTAGCCAAGTTACCTAAATAGAACATCCATGCTCAGAAGCAGCATACAAGATGCTGGGGATCTAATGATGTAACAGGAGATGGTTGCTTTCATCCCTTCTTTTTAAGCTTCTAGAGGTGACTGGTCAGCAATGGCCGCTGGAGGAAATATAGTTCTGGAATATATGGACCTTTGATTTGATCCATCAGGACAGTCCTCAAACTTAAGAAAAGAACATGAAAAGCCAGGCTCATCCAGTCCAACACTCTGTGCCACACAGTGGTCAAAAATCAGGTGCCGTCAGGGGGTACACCAGCAGGGCCAGAACTCCAGAAGCCCTCCCACTGTTGCCCCCTAAGCACCAAGAATACAGAGCACCACTGCACCAGACAGAATGTTCCATCTGTACATTGTGGCTAGTAGCCAGTGATGGACCTCTGCTCCATATGTTTATCCAGCCCCCTCTTGAAGTTGTCTGTGCTTGTAGTTGCCACCATTTCCTGCAGCAGTGAATTCCACATGTTAATTACTCTTTAGATGAAGAAGTGCTTTCTTTTACCTGTTCTAAGCTTACTGTTCATTAATTTCATTGAGTGCCCACAATTTCTTGTATTGCGAGAAAGGGAGAACAATATTTCTTTCTCTGCCTTCTGTATCCCATGCATAATTTTGTAAACCTCTGTCCTATCACCCCTCAGTCATAATTTCTCCAAGCTAAAGAGCCCTAATCTCCTTAACCTTTCTTCATAGGGAAAGTGTTCCATCCCCTTATTCATTTGACTTGCCCTTTTCTGCACTTTTCCCAATGCTATAATATCTTCTTTGAGGTGCGGTGACCAGATCTGTACACAACATTCCAGACTTCTTTCATTTTTAGGGGAAAGTATTTTTTTAAGTTGTTGCAGCCACAGCTATTTTCTACTGGCAGTCTCTACCAAGGGTATATGTTAATGGTCAAATGACCCCCAGGCATTTTATCTATGGCACCTCTTGGGAATCTGTATGCAGATTTAAAAGCCTGCCTCTAGAGAGAGAGTGCCATTCCTGCAGGGTTCTACTTAGATGGAGAGTGTCAGGTGTAGTAATTCAGCAACACCCCTACGCCCTGCAGACCTCTCCACAAGACGGATTGCTTTATGAGAGCAAAGATCTGAAGAACATCGGCATAATTAGCACATTTTGTCTACCGTTATTCCAGTTTCAGAAACTGGTTCCCTCCAGCTTGCAGAACAAAATTTGGGGCATTTGCTCCATCTACGCCTCTGCTAACAAGCGAGTGTCAATTATTCAGCCGGATGAGTCAGTGTGCTGATATAAAGCATATGCGCAGGTACTGTGGTGCATTATGGTGGAGTGATACCCTTCCCGGGCAACCCACCGAGCTGCTAATTATCGGCTTAAACAGTTTAGTGCATGATAAAAAACCTCAGTCAACATGTAAATGATTTGCACAACAAAACCGGGGCAAAAGTCATGGCAATTATTGTCCGAAAATAAACAGCTTGACCACGTCTCAGAGCTGGAAAGAGCAAATGGAGCAGTGTCTCCTGAGAACTAACAGTGGTAAGCTAAACAGCATTGCTGTTTTGGGGTGATTTTTTTTTTCTTACCAGCTAAACAAATATTCAGGTTCTCTACCCAGCCTGGGAACATGGCCCTCCTCCCAATTAGTCCAGCAAAGACGTACATTAACACCTCTCTCATCATGCCATTTTCCTAATGACCCCTCCAGGAACATCCCGCGGCTGCCAGATTCCAGCCCAGGAATCTTGATTCTGCTGGCATTCAATTTGCATGAGCCATTTTCGATGTTCAGGCTTTAACACTCACCGGGAGGCTTTCTTAAACACATATCTGACAATATCAAGTGAATTATTCTGACAGCTGAGTGACTTCTGCCGACTGAGCGGGAAAGAGAATTCCACGGAGATAAGTTGCCTGCAGCATCTTATTGCTTTTATTAAGCTTGTGTGCATATGTGTGTGGGGGGGGGAGCAATATGCACGGATGCTCACTGCCACGTAGGTTGCAGTTGTGTGGATAAATGTATTGATGGGCATGCGGAGAGATCCAGTCACATTTATAAGGAAATAAGCGCCTGAAGAGTGAAATCAATACCATATCTAGTCCTTCTGAGAATTTTTTTTTTTTTTTTTAGGTAGCCAGTGAGATGCAGAGGTTAGGCTATCAGATTAGGATCTGCAACAACTAGACTCTTGGCCCTTGTTCAGCTCGACAGTTCGATACCTGAGTGCCGCATGACAGAGTGAGCTCCCGTCTCTGGCCCCGGCTCCTGCCAACTTAGCAGTTCGAAAGCAAGAGACTGCAAGTAGATAAATAGGTACAGCTTCGGTGGGAAGGTAACAACGTTCCATGTACCTCGGCATCTAGTCATGCCAGCCACATGACCACAGAAAAAGTCTTCGGACAGTGCTGGCTTTTTGGCTTGGAAACGGAGATGAGCACTGCCCCCTAGAGTCAGATTCAACTGGCTTTTGAGCAAGGGAAACCTTTACCTCACAGGGCTGTTGTGAAGACTAAATGGTTGCGGGAGAACCATGTACTCCACCATTAGTTCTTTTTGGCAGAAGGGTGGGATATAAAGGAATACATACCCTAAAGGAATGTTGTGGGGGGGGCAGGACTATGGGAATGTGTGCACTTATGGCTCTCTCCATGCAATAGGGAACCTTGGAAAAGGGAGGGCTGTAACTGAGATTTAGCCTGGCGTAGTGGTTAGCCAGTTTGGTGTAGTGCTTAAGAGCAGCAGACTCTAATCTGGAAAACCGGGTTTGATTTCCCATTCTTCCACATGCAGCTGGCTGGGTGACCTTGGGTCAGTCACAAGTTCTCTCAACTCTCAGCCCCACCTACCTGACAGGATATCTGTTGTAGGGAGAGGAAAGGAAGGAGATTGTAAACTGCTCTGAGACTTCAAGTGAAGGGCAGAGTGTAAATCCAATCTCCTCCTCCTCGTCTTCTTCTTCTTCTTCTTTGTCTTCTCCTTCTTCTTCACATCTATCTATCCTCCTCCTCCTCCTCCTCCTCCTCCTCCTCCTAATCATCCTAATCATCTTTCTATCATCATCATCTTTCTATCTATCTATCTACCTACCTACCTACCTTCCTGGAACCAGTCTAAAAGTATAATGTGAGAGACCCCTTTGAAACTGCCATCCTTCCACTATTACACTCTTATATTGCTCATTGTTGATTCAGAGATTTGGTTCGCATGTACAAAAGGGCAGTTATTTCCCATAAATTTAGCACTGTTTTTTAGCACTTGCATAGCACATTTCAAGTACTTAAAGCACTTCACATACACTATCTTGGTAATCTTTTCAGTAGCTCTGAAGGTCGGCTGTTATTACAGTTGTTGAGCTGAAGTTTAGCGACTCGTGGCTTGGCTTAGTCTGCCTGCAGAGTCGGTAGCAGCAGTGGGGCTTGACTCCCAAAATCAGAGAGTTGGAATGGGATGAAATGGGCTACCCCCACTGGTTTGGGAAATTCCCAGAGGTTTGGTGGTGATGCCTGGGAAGTTTTTGGAGGAAATGGAGCTCAGCAGGTATATGTTGTCATAGAGTCGGTCTTCCGAAGCTGCCATCTCCTCTAGGACAACTGAACTTTGTTATCTGGAGATCAGTTGTAATCCTGGGAGATCTCCAGGCTCCAGCTTGATGTAGTGCTGCCAGATCTCCCCCCCCCCAATGTGGGCAGGGGTCTCCCGGTTTCGAGCAATCCTCTCCCCCATCACCCCCTCTTACCAGCAGGAACCCAGAAATCATTGCAACATGCATATGAAAACTGGAAGTGATGTAGACACATTGGGAATGTTAGGGTGGGGCAACACTCTGGTTTTTGGGAAAAACTCTATGATTTGAAGTGAAATATACCATGGAGTTTCACCCAAAAGTGAGAATATTGCCTCCTGATGTCTCTGATGTCCCTACATCATTTCCGGTTTATGCAGGCATGTCATGATGCTCCTCCCCACTCCTAGAAAGTCCCTACCCCACTGGCACAATGATCAGACCTGGCAACCCTAGCTGCTTGAGACTTGAAATCCTTCCTTTAGACCATCTAGCCTCCCATCATTCCAGGGATCCAGGTACTTCAAAGCTCAGCTCACAGTCTTAGCAACTATACTACATGATTTCCTATATCCCAAGAAAGACTTGGTCATCATGTTGGCAGACCCCTTGTGACTTCAGGTACACCTATTGCCAACTCTACCTCAGCAACCAAAAGGAGAAAGCCTGAGAGGGTATGATTTGAGGAGGCTAAGACATCAGTTGTGAATGGGGCTCTAGGAATTTCCCTTAATCTCTGTGGTAAAGACCCTGGGGATCAGAGGTAATTCATAGAGTGACACTATGTGTGGCACCATTTTTCTTCCACTATCAGATTCCTCAGGGGTGGGGAACTGAGGCTGGGGGGGGGGGTGATAGTTCCATGCCCTAGGGGAGTAAATAGGAGGCCTGGGGATTCTTGTAGGAAAACGCCTCTCATGCAAGAGCTTCCTTCATGAAAAAAGAAATCATTAATGCTTTCTTGCCTTTTAAAGAGAGCCAGTTTAGTGTAGTGGTTAAGTGCATAGGCTCTAATCTGGGAGAACCGGGTTTGATTCCCCACTCCTCCACTTGCACCTGCTGGATGACCTCGGGCAAGCCATAGCTCTGTACCAGCTGTTCTCTCAAGGACAGCTCTGGAAAGAGCTCTCTCAGCCCCACCCACCTCACAGGGTGTCTGTTGTGGGGAGAGGAAGGGAAAGGAGTTTGTAAACCACTCTGAGACTACAAGTGAAGGGTGGGGTATAAATCCAATCTCTTCTTCTTCTTCTTAAAAAGAATGTGAGTATTTTCAAAAGACTCTGAGGATTTTATGGTGGTAATCAGTCCTTCTACTAAACATTCTGAGTATTGCAAAGGGGCAGGACTCTCCCACCTGAATTTCGCTGGGCTTAGCAAATCAAAAGGGAGAAATAGCCCATTTTAGGGTTGCCAACCTCCAGGTGGTGGCTGGAGATCTCCTGCAATTGCAACTGATCTCCAGGTGACAGAGATCAGTTCACTTGGAGAAAATGACCACTGTGGAAGGTGCACTCTATGGCACTATACTTCAACAAGGTCCCTCCCTTCCCTAAATCCCGCCCTCCTCAGGCTCCACCCTCAGAATCCTCACATATTTCCCAATCCGGAGCCAGCAACTCTACCAATGGGCCGACATTCAAACGGGCTCCTCTTTCTTACCAAACATGAGCTTAAATTTTAGCACCATGTTAACAAGCGGCCCTCAGCCTCCTTTGCTAGCCCATTAAAAACCATGAGAACATATTCCGCTCAGCAGGATGGCACAGCTTTGGGCTACTGACAGAAGGCCTCATGTCAGGAAGCAGGCCCCCGCGTACCTGAGGCAACGCAGTCCTCTTGTAATAATTTGCCCTGCAAAACGCTGCCCCTCACTGAGGTCCACTGACCCGTTTTGCTTGCTGTCAATTAGCTGCAGTTTGGGATATTATTTGTGTCGGTTGCTTGTCAGGAGAGACGATGACATCAAAAAAAAAAGGGGAGTCTAAAAAGGCCTGAGATCAGAATGAATGATTCATCGGGAATGGAATGGTCTCATCGCGTCATCCTCTCTTGTCCTGGAGAGAGCTGTGGTCAGAACTGCACCCAGATGGACCCTCAACCTCGATCACAACATCATTTCCTGTCATTTCCTTTGGGAGGGGCTGGGGCTCGGTGGGAAAGCATCCACTTTGCACGCACAAGGTCCCCAGTTCAATCCCGACTACATCCAGTTATTAGAAAAAGAGTCAGGTAATCGGTGATGTGGGAGGGAAGGTATCACGGTATAGCCCGATCTCGTCGGATCTGGGAAGCTAACCAAGGTTGATACTTGGAAGGGAGACCAGAAAGGCAACGACAAACCACCTCTGCTTCTCACATGCCTTGAAAACCCCATGAAGGGATTGCCGTAAATTGGCTGCTACTTGATGGCACTTTGCACACCCAGTAGGTGATGTGGAAAGACCTCCATCTGAGACCCTGGAGAGCTACATCCTGAGAGAGTAAACAGCAGAGTTGGCCTATCCACTAAATGTTGTTTTGTGTCCCAGAGTGGAGGTGTGCCAAGCCAGGCGTTCCATGGCATTGCAGGATCAGCCACGGCACCGCAGCCACACACTTGGGTGGGTGGGCAGGACCTTCTCTAAGACCACATCCTGGACCTGTGCCAGGGGCATTGTGGCAAGCTGCAGCCCCAGTCCTAATGAAGCCAACCTGGACAGGGGTGGTTTCCCTGAAGAGCCGTGGGGCAAAGTCGGGCACTTCAGTCCACCCTGGTAGACCATATTCATCTTGATAGACAAAGAAGAAGAAGAAAGAAAGAAGAAGAAGAAGAAGAAGGGATTGTATTTATACCCCGCCCTTCACTACCTGAAGGAGTCTCAGAGCAGCTTACAATCTCCTTTCCCTTTCCCTCCCCACAACAGCCACCCTGTGAGGTAGGTGGGGCTGAGAGAGCTCTTTTGAGAACTGTCCTTGAGAGAACTGTGACTGACCCAAGGTCACACCAGCAGCTGCATGTGGAAAAGTGTGGAATCAAACCTGGTTCTCCCAGATTAGAGTCCACGCTCCTAACCACTACACCAAACTGGCTTTCTGACTCTATAAGGCAGCTTTGTTTGTATTTTTCCCCTAGGCAGGCAATCTGGGCTTCCACAGCCCATCACACTTGCCCCCCACCCCCCAAGTCAAGCCCTGTAAACATCAGGCAGCAGGCTTTCAGTACTGATCAGGAGAGGAAGCTGGTGTCCAGATCTAAAAGGTGCAACAAACAGGGAGGGAGGCAGGGAATTGCTTTTGTGGCACAGGGTGGTTGCCTGAAGGCAGTTGGGGAGGGGCTGTGGCTCAGTGGTGGAGCATCTGGTTAGCGTTCCGGAAGTCCCAGGTTCAGTCCCCAGCATCTCCAATTGAAAGATCTCTGCCTGAGACCCTAGAAAGCCACTGCCAGTCTGAGTAGACAATACTGACGTTGAAGGACCAATACTCTGATTCAGTCTAGGAAGCTGCCTTATACTGAGTCAGACCATTGGTCCATCAAGATCAGCATTGTCTACTCAGACTGGCAGTGGCTCCCCAGGGTCTCAAGCACAGGTTCTTCACTCACCTAATCCCATAAAGTAGCTTCCTGTGCCCTGATGGCAGAAGTGCAATGAACCTGGGAACTATACTGCAAGGATAAACCCTCCAACCTTTCCCAGGTAGAAATGGGACAGTGCTTTCATTCATGCTGTGCAATCCCAAGAAGAGCTGTGCCATTCCACGTCCATTGAAGCCAATGGCCTTAGAAGGGTGTAATGCTGCTTTAGGATGGCACTGCTACTCTCCTGCTAAAGATCAGAGTCTGATTCCTCCCCATCTCATTACACATTTGCTGGAGGCGCTCTCCTGTGGTGTACCGAGCTCATTTGCTCTGAGACAGCCAGTCTTCCACTGATTTGAAAGACAAGATGGTGTTTGTTCTTTTGGTTAAAGATATATTTTTTAAAAAACCATAATAGTCTGACAACACGTTATTGCATTTCAAAATATCCCTTGGCAGCTTCGGGGCATGGAACGGCCAGGTGTGTGTGGCAAGGTGCTTCAGGGATCACACACACATATTTCTAAGCCTGCGCACTCGAGGCAAGAGGTGTTCACCCAACCACTCAGAAATTGAGGAGACCTGGGGGAGGGAGCTGAGCCCTGAAGAACAACAACGGGAGAGTTTCAAAGAATGACGTTTTTCAACAGCATCACCCACAGGTACAAAAATAGGGCTTTTTCCCTGGAAAAGAGGGACAGCTGGAGTGTATGCATTCAAGGGGTGCAATTGCTTGCATTCACATTCCATTCACAGAGGGCAGCCAGGTCATCCACTCTAACAGGATACCGCTAGGGTTGCCAGTCTCCAATTGTGGGCGAGGATCTCCTGGTTCTGTGGGCTCCTGCCTGACACTGGCCAGCTGGCTGGTGGGAGGACCCCCCCCCCCCGCCAACAGCAACAGCCCCACTGGCGGACCTCCTAATGGCACCTGCTATTTTTGGCCACTGTGTGACAGAGTGTTGGACTGGATGGGCCATTGGCCTGATCCAACATTGGCTTCTCTTATGTTCTTAATGTGGAGCGGAAGTGACATAGGCATAATGTGACCTGGATTTTGGGGCAAAACTCTATGATTTGAGGACAATTTTACCATAGAGTTTTGCCCAAAAACCAGAGTGTCGCCCCCAACATGCCTATGCCACTTCTGGGTGACGTAGGCACAGCATGTGACATCACTTCCAGTGACATTGGCATGTCAGGACTGATGTTCCAGGAGCATCCCCCCTTCCTCCCGCTGGTTTCTCAAAGGGTCCTTGCAACCCTAGACACCACCCACCCCCAAGGGTCTGGGGTCCTGCCATTGCTTGTCGAAGGGTGGGAGAAAAATGCTGAGTGAAGCAGTGCTGCAGCAACGGCATGATGTCCCTTCCTGTTAGTTACCTGGAAGTGACGTCACGGTGTTTGCATCAACACTCTAGAGCATCGCCGTGATGCTGTGACATCACTTCCCAGTATGTAAACAGAAGTGACGTTGTGGCATTGTGATGTCACCCCACCCTGCCTCCAAAAGCTCCCAGTGGTTGACAGCAGACAGCTGACAACCCAACCTTCACATTCCCCGGGTGAAAATAGGGCCACGTTATAAGACTCTTGTTCTCATTCCAAAGATCAATGCCTGACTCTCCTCCTCATCCCAACACACATTTACTAGAGGTCTCCTGTTTCGTATGCCGTAGTCCTTTATCCTGCAGCACCCAAGGCTAGCAAGACAGGGGTCCTGGCATGTCAAAATTCCTGGGGCCTGGGGCAATTTGAGATGCCAGAGACAGGCGGGTAGTTTAATTTGTTTGTGTAAGATTTGGGGGCAGGAGCTGAGTCACGCAGAAGGGCCCAGAGGAAATCTTCTTTCTGAGGGCCTGTGATAGCTTTCAGTGGCCCTGGTAATAGCCCGACTCCACTGCTTGGAAAGGCCAAGATGATGTTTGTTCTTTTGGTATGTTAAATATTAGTTCTAATATATATATCTGACAATATGCAACTGAAATTCAAAAATATGTCTCGGCAGCAGCAGCATCAGGGTATGAATGATAGCAGTCTAGGCACTGTATGGTGCTTTAGTGTTCACCTGCATGCATCCTGGTCTCAAGAAAAGAAGTCCTCAGCCTCTCAGAGGTGTGGCTTCTTGGAGACCCTGGGAAGAAAGGTGAACCCTGAAGAGTGACCACTAAAGCAATTCACATTTACGCAGTGTAAGGAAAGAAGCAGCTTTAAAAGAAGAGATTGGATTTATCCCTTTAGCCCCTCAATACCCGAAGGAGTCTCAGAGTGGCTTACAACCTCCTTTCCCTTCCCCCTCCCCACAACAGACACCCTGTGAGGCAGGTGGGGCTGAGAGAGCTCTCTCGAGGACTGCCCTAGAAAGAACAGCTCTGATAGAACTTGTGACTGACCCAAGGTCACACCAGCAGCTGCATGCAAAGGAGTGGGGAATCAAACCCAGTTCTCCCAGGTTAGAGTCCGTGCTCCTAACCACTACACCAAACTGGCAAAAGAGAGAATGAGGTGAGTGACATCTCTGTTCTTTGGTATTATTATTATTTATTATTATTATTACTACTACTATTATAATAATTATTATAATAATTATTCATTATTAAACATTATTTGTTTATTATTTATTTATTTATTTAACTGGATTTTAAATTGCCCTTCCCTCTAAAAACAGGGCTCAGGGCAGTGTACAGCATGCAGTAAATTCATATAATACATAATTAAAAGCAATTAAAAACAGTAAAAAACACAACTATCAGCCTAATAGATCCCGCTAAAAATTCCAGTTGTGGCAGTGGTACACTGGAGGGCACCAGTGATGTGCACCTGGGCTGACTCAGGGATACCACCAATATGTTCCAGGACTCATTTTACTTGTCCTCAGATCTCTAGCATGGCGAGGGTAGTGGTGGTTATATCAGCACCCCTTTAACTGTAGCTTACATTTTGGATCCTATGGAATGTGACATGACATGGCTCGATAGCGTCTCCAGCTGGACTAGACCTCACCTCAGCTGCTTCAAAATAGGGTGGCAAAATTGCCCATTTTGGCCAGCAACCTTCCTCCCTCTGCCTGGGTTTCCCACTGATGCTGTATAAGGTGGCAGGGGAGAAATGTTGTGTGTGTGAAACCATAGAGTTTTGGGGAAATCCTAGATGGCCCTGTAACACATTGATGTTACTTCTGGCTATGCATGCAGCTTGAAGTGGGGTTGTTTGTCCCTTCTGGCCAACAGTGTGGGATAGGGATGAAGAGGTGCCAGAGCCACATTGGGAAACTCTTGGAGATGTGGAAATGGAACCTGGGGGGGATCTGAGACCTTGGTGGGTACAATGCAATGGAGTCCACCCACCAACTCGTCCCTTTTCTCCAGGGGAACTGATCTCTGTAGTCTGGAACTGAGCTGTAATTCCAGGGGATCCCCAGGTGGAGGCTGGCCTCCCTAGCTTGAAGTGATGTTGCAATACTTTGGTAACTCTCTGCCCTCTTCAGTCTTCCCATTGGCTGGCAACCTGACTTCAAGGCTTCAAACATGGTGGTTGTGGGAAACAAAATGGCGATGACATGGCGAATGTGGCCCATTTAACACTGTAATCCTGTACAGAGTCTACAGATATCACTGGGCTTAGGCTGGAGTAACTCTGTATAGTATGGCACTGTTAGGTTTTGTGGCCTCCCTGATTCGATTTGAAATTAGGGTTGCTAGCTCTAGGTTGGAAAATACCTGGAGATTGGGGGGTGGAGCCTGTAGATGGTGGGGTTTGGGCAGGAGAGGGGCCACAGCAGGACATAATGCCATAGAGGTCACCCTCCACAGCAGCCATTTTCTCCAGGGGAACTGATTTTGGCCACCTGGAGCTCAATTGTAACAGCAGGAGATTGCCAGGTGTCACCTGGAGACTGACAACCCTATTTGAAATCCCAGTTTCTGCCATTCCCTGACTGAGCTGAAACGGCCGTTGCATTTTCTCTTGGACTATGCTAACAACATTCAATAAAAAAGCCATTAAAATGGATGCCTGCCTCCTGTGTCTACTGTGTAAAAATGGAAAATAAATGGCATATAAATGGTGCAAAGGAAATGAACAACTCGGGAACACATGCAACGAAAATGGGAAAGATGAAAAGGCCTCGTGAGGCTGACACACTTGTCTGAACACAAAGGGAAATGAAAAAAGGGGCCCACTTATACATCCCAAACCCATGTGGGTTTACCAACTAGCTGTGGCATAGTCTGGAGACAACCCTAAATGATGTCCACCTTATGCTCTTCCTGGACTCTGCCCAGAACTTGCCAATAAGTTCAGGGTGTATTGCAGAATTATATCCACTCCAATTGGAAGACAAGATGCAAGCCTGGATTCTGATCAGGGCAGCCCCTTCCCTTGTATTTTGTGTTCTTGTTGTTCAAATATTTCCAGAGGGGTAGCCATGTTTTTCTGTTGCAGCAAAACTAAGGAAAAGTCCAGGAGCGCCTTAAAGACTCACACAAAACTTATGCAAGCACAAGCTTTTGTGAATCTTCAAGTTCACTTCATTGATTCATCCGACAAAGTGAGCATTGACTGATGAAAGCTTATGATCGAATGAATGGAGAAAGTGGCATCATAATATGCTTCAGACATACGGGTATCTATGTAAAGGTGTGCAAAGGTCCTATAAAGTCTGTGTTTAACCAAGCTTCCCAGCTGTGAACAGAGAGCCTTACATGTGTGCTTGTTTTTCTGTTGGGTAAGAAATGAGCAATAATAACTATTCACCGCTCAGGATCTACACATCATAGAACTTTTATTGGATGAAAGGAAAGGGGAGGAAATGTATGCTTGTAAGACCTTTACAAACATTCAAGGGGCCGGCGCTCGCTGCCACAATGGCCACTCCCTCTCGCATGTTCACGCTCCATGGATCTGTTATGTAAAGTGTGTGTGTGTGTGTGCACGCACACTTGTGGGAAGAATACAAAAGTAAGGTGTGCCCCGAACAATCCCTAGAGTGCCTGTTCAATCAGTACTCATTCCAGTCACGCAAACCACTTTGCTGGCATCTCTTCAGTCCTGCGTAGTCCATCTGTCCTCTGAGTCTTGGTGTGGTTAATTTTCTATTCAAGCTGGTGGCACAAAAGAGAAAGTGGGAGATGTAGTTGGGGGGGGGGGGCTGTGTACTTGTTCTCTTTTGTCCCGTACTGAATAGTGATCATTACGTGAACAAAGGACATTTAAACAGACCATTGTACGTAGAGGATACAATTGTCATTTCTGTCTAATTGTTCCACCTGTACTTAAAACCATTGATTATGGCTTCTGTTTGGTGTGATGCAGGGAACTAGGGATTTGTCGAAAATATATGTAATATCCAACCGTCATAGAACTTGAGGGAAGAAAGGAAGGCAAAAATTGCAGAGGGGAGGCGACAGTACAAATACTTCGGATTAGAGTGGGATCTGCTAATCAATGCTACCTTAAGAAGAGAGAGATTTGATTGTTGTTTTGCAGCCTGCAGGAAATGAGTCCATTGTTAAAAAAAAGAAGATAGCATTCTAAGGCTTGAAGAAGTTTATCCTCACTCTGATAGAATCATGCATATAACAGCCGCCTTCCATACCATATCATCCCTCCCCAACCTGAGTGATTCCGGCTTCCAGATTGCCCTCCCCTCCAAAAACAAACAAGAAAAAAGAACTAAGCCAGAAATGCTTGCATGAGTCAAGGTAGCATTTGCAGTCAGCATCCTACTGCAAAACCTCTGGTTTTTTTTTGAAGGGGATTAGGTTTGCATGCCCAAATAAGGCAGGCAGAGTAGTATAGTGGTTAGAGTGTTAGTCAATGATCTGGGAGATCCAGGTTCAAATCCCTACTCTGCCATGGAAGCTTGATGGGTAACCTTGGGCCAATCACAGATTCTCAGCCCAACCCACCTACAGGTTCCTTGTGAGGATAAAACGGAGAAAGGGAGACTGTTGTAAGCCACTTTGGGTCCCCACAGGGGCTCGGTGGTAGAACATCTGCTTGGCATGCAGAAGTTCCCAGGTTCTATCCCCTGACATGTCTATTTGAAAGGACCGGGCAGTAGGTGATGTGAAAAAACAATACCTGAGACCTTGGAGAGCTGCTGCCAATCTGAGTAGACAGTACCGACCTCAATGGACTAAAGGTCTGATTCAGTGAAAGACAACTGCATGTGCTCATGAGTCCCAAAAGTGAGGTATAGATCGGGGGTGGCCAAACTGGCTCGGGAGACACATGCGGCTCTTTCAGAAATATTGTGTGGCTCCTGGCAGGGCAGCTGGGGAAGCGAAGAGGAGGCATCCTTTTTCTCCCTCCCTCCCTCCAGTTTGTTTCCTTGTCTCTCTCTCTCTTTCCACCTCTTTCATTCTTTCTTTCCACCTCTTTCTCTTAGACAAATATAATTAGCAAACAAATACATATCACTGGACAAATAAATATCATTATCAATATCTGTTTTTACCCCTTTTGTTTGTTTTATTTTTGGCAGTGTCATTTAATGTTAATAAAAAGCAAAACTGCATTATTTTTAAATAAAAATGTGTCTGTAATGATTGTTCATATCTTGCGGCTCTCAGACATCTGACGTTTATTCCATGTGGGTCTTACCTTGAGCAAGTTTGGCCACCCCTGGTATAGATGAAGTAAATAAAATTAATATCATAAAATATTACTTAGCTTAGAAAGCTGATGAAAATCTCATAAACTACAGACAAAAATCCCACTACCCTACCCTTGAATTTATTTATTGTATGGCAGAGTTATACACAGGAAGCATATAAAAATATAAAATATGTAACCAGTGGGGTGCAATTCTAGCTTGCCTCCTTGTGGTGTACCCTGGATAAAGGGCTAGAACTTCTGGTTGCCAGACTATCATAGGATCTTCTGGCTATACTACACACATGGAAATAATCAACCTACCCTTCAATGCCATAGACAACTTGCATTTTTTTTGCTTTCAAACTGCTAGGTTGACAGGAGCTGGGACCAGAGACGGGAGCTCACTCCATCACATGACACTCAGGTCTCGAACTGCCGAGCTACCAACCTTCCAGTCTGCAGCTCAGCGTCTTAACCATCTGAGCAGAGTTGCACCTTTCTAAATCCATTGACTTCAATGGGCTTAGAAGGGTGTAACTCCGCTTACAGTCACATTGGGGTTAATTCAATTCATGTAGCAGTTTAACCCGTATGGCACACCAGTCACCTGACAGCTCAACCACTCATGTGCTCAAAACTCTGGTGAGTTGAATAAGAAAATGAAAGGTGCACTAAGTGCTCTGTAGCTCAGGCTTCTGTGTATTTGCAGTTCATCTACACCCATATAATAATCCGTACATACACATGATTCTGTAAGCCACGGTTTGCACATGAGTCCATGTGTGATGTGAAGTCTCCACTCGGCAGCTGCTGCACCCCTCTTGCTTCAATCTGCTGCTTTCAGTCCAGGAAGAATCCAGGTGCAGCTGGAGAAAGGTTGAGCAAGTGGGAGGTGACTGGGGCACTGAGAAAGTGCTGGCAGCCAACTCTCTGCAGATGGCTGTAGCAACTGTCAGAACTGCTAGCTGCTACAGTCACTTGAAGGCTTCCCACCACATGGAGCCTCATTCACGAGGCCCGCTCCGTTTTGTAATATTATTTGACAAGGAAGGGGGGGAAACAGCTCCAGAGAACACATTTGCCTGTCTGCTGCTAACAAAAACACTTTACTCAATCCCAGGAAAAACTGGTATAAGCCACTTGCTCAGCTGAGACTCCTCTTCCTTCCAAACATATGGCTGTGGTCCAAGATTCTCTGAGCTGTAATCCCCACCCGCAATCAGCACCAAACCCTATCCATACTACAGTGGAATTTGTTGTAGCTGATATACAATGGTCAATGCTAGCTAGGCGTCCTGCTGCTCAAAAAGTTGTTGCAGCGGGGTCAGAGCGAGGAAATAATTTTGTTCTGTAAGTCACCTAAAGTGGAGAGTCCAGCCGGATCCTTGGACCTAACATACAGGGAGGAAAGGTGAAGATCTATGAACCCCTTTTCAAATATGCATTTACCTTGCTGTAATCTACAATGGCGAGGGGAGCCGATATCCGGACAGCCAGATGGACATGATTGTCCCCTCATTCAAGCTCTCGACTTGCTTTATCTTCCTCATCCGTGAGAAGGTGACAGTTTTGATGCCATCCGCTGACAGCTGTTCTCGTTTGTTAACAGATTGTTCCACATGCTGGTTGGGATTGTTCACCAAACTGTTATCGTTGTCGCTCACGCAGATCTGGCATCCTCAGATAGAGTGACACAAACTCTCACCTCTCATAATATCCGTGCGATAGAATTGCAGGCACTACGCCAGCCTCTGTTAAATCGCTAGGTGTGCCCATTATTGGATGAATCTGTCAGAATCCTAATGGAAATGCATCACAGATGATATTTTCAGGTAATTTCCCCACTGTGATTCTAAACAGGAAAGGGGGGGTAAGGAAGAGGGACAACTCGAGATTCGAGCAGCGAGAGGTAATTATCCTGACATGCTACTTTAATTACCACACTGAAATGCAAAGTGTGCTATAATCCCTTGGTGAAAGAGAGGGAAAGAAAATAAAAAACCTTCAATCCTTATGTCCGTGTCAGTACAAATTGACTTTGTGGTGCATTCTGGGAAAAGGCTGATTCTATTTCGTCCCTTCTCTGTTGTGCTTATGAGGCCAGTACACTGGTAAGCAGGTTAGAAACACAATCTCCTCCTCTCTTTTCTTTGGAGTGTTGTTTAGTTGAACTGTTTGGAAATCTCTTCAAGGAAGGCAGCTGTGCTTTGATGGACATAAGCAGGCACTCAGAAAGATTAGCAAGAGGCATGTCATAAGGATCCAGGAAAGGGATAAAATGGGTAATAATAATTAGCTGGATCTAGTAGGTAAGCATTTCCCCCCTCCTAAATTGTGTTGTGTGTGTGTGTGTAAAGTGCCATCAAGTTGCAGCTGACTTACAGCAACCCCATAGAGTTTTCAAGGCGAGAGCCTAACAGGTGGTATACCATTGCTTGTCTCTGCATAATGACTCTGGACATCTTTGGTTATCTCCCATCCAGATACCAACCAAGGCTGACCCTGTTTAGCTTCCAAACTCCAGGTCAGGGAATCTGTGCAATTACACCATGGCAAACTGTGCTGTGAACAATGAAATGTTAACATTGTTGCTTTCTGGAAATCTATAGTCTACCATTTTCAAGAGTGGGAGGAAATCCAAAAATGCCAGGAAATGAATTCCTGTGCTGGCCAGCCAGGAGAGGCAAAGAAGGGATACAGCTTTCTGGGGGCTTGTGTAGTGGTTTGGTGTAGTGGGTAAGGGCGGCAGACTCTAATATGGAGAGCTGGGTTTGAGTCTCCATTCCTCCACATGCAGCCAGCTGGGTGACCTTGGGTCAGTCACAGTTCTCTCAGAGCTGTTCTCTCAAAAGCAGTTCTTGAAAGAGCTCTCTCAGCCCCACCTTCCTCACAGGATGTATGTTGTGGGGAGAGAAAGGGAAAGAGATTGTAAGCCACTATGATACTCCAAGTGAAAGGTGGGATATATATCCAATTCTCCTCCTCCTCTGGAGACCCAAGGGGGCAACCAAGATGTCACTTGGATATAACCACAGCATACTGGTTCTACCTGAGCATCTAGAGTGCGTACACACACAATACACAGGGGCTGCAAGACGGAGCTCTTCCACCAGGCCTGCAAGACGGAGCTCTTCTACCAGGCCTTCGATTAGGAGCTGCCACCATCTATCTACCATCAACTATCTCCACTACCATCAGAGATGAGGGCCGGCCCAAAGGAATCCATACTAGGTCACAAGGAGAAATTGCAGGACGCCATCTGGATATAAGTTGATTACTATCACTTTACTGTGAGCACTTTATTGGAATTTTTAATTGTTTTAATTGTTTTAAACTGTTTTAACTGTATTTTAACCTGGGGTTATGACGCTCTGTAAGCCGCTCTGAGCCCGCTTGTGGGGAGGGCGGGGTAAAAATGGAAAAATAAATAAATAAATGAATACAAAAGAGGAACCTAAAGGGAATCTTTGTTTGTGAGGCATCACGATAGAGCCTCTAATGCTGCTAAGTCTAAGTTAGCCTGCAGGTAAGTGCTACAAAATACATGCCAAGTTCTATCCCACGTGACCAAGAGGAACTGTGCAAGTCAGTTGCAGTTTCCTACAAAATAACACCTCTTTTAGAGAGTGGGAGAACCACATCTCAACAGCAGATTTTGCACAGCAGGATCCAAGGTTCATCTTTTGACATAGCTGAAAGATCTCAGGTTGCAAGACTATGACAGGCCTGGGACTGGAAAACTGTCGTCAGGTAAAGGAGAGAGTAGTGGGCTAGTTGGACTATAAAGCTTGGGACCCACACAGATTTACAGAAGAGGGGAACCAGTTTGGAAACCTCAGCCTAGACAGATTCATGGAGGATAGGCCTATCAGTGGCTACTAGCCCTGGTGACTAAAGGAAACTTCTACATTCAGAGGCAGTCAGCCTCTGAATCCCAGTGCCAGGAGGCAACATCAGGGGAAGACTGTGGCCTCTATGCCTTGTTGTTGGACCTCCAGAGGAAGTGGCTGGCCGCTCTGAGACAGGATGCTGGACTAGATGGACCACTGGTCTGATCCAGCAGGGCTCTTCTTATGTTCCTCTTCTGATCATACATTCTGAAAGTCCATCCGTCCATTACAAAGTCCTTGTATTTGCTGGGAAACAACACAAAAGGTTTTGCATCACTCATGCACCTGGAGTTTTGTGACTCCCAGACACTTGCCAGCTGTCTTATTTTTGATACCACAGCATGTGGGGAGAAGACACTCAATGCCCCCTCACACCTGGGCATTGTAGTTGGGTCCTCAAACTGTCCCGTGAAACAACTATTGTGGCTGAAGCAACTGTTGTGGTTTTCTTTTTGTTTTGCTGCCAACTTGCAGCTGAGCTAGAAAGCTGATTTGTTTTTTTGCTTTTACTGTTTCCTTTAGCAGACACCCAGTTCATCTCAATATTCTGTGCCTTCTGGGGCATATTTAGTTCTCATCAGGCTGCTGTCCAAATGTAGCCTCAGCTGCACTTCGCAGAGGTGAAGAGGAGAGGGCCACCTGCAACAGCCTGCCTAGCAGTAGCCTTCATACAGCAGAATTTCGCCCCATCCCTGTTGGTCAACACCGCAAGGCAGACTAGGGCTGCCAGGTCTGGGTTGGAAAATACCTGGAGACTTTGGGGGTGGAGCCAGGAGAAGGAGGGGTTTGGGGAGGGGAGGGGCCGCAGCATGGTACAGTGCCATAGACCCCAGCCTTCAAAGCAGCCATTTTCTCCAGGGGAGTTGATCTCTGTCAGCTGGAGGTCAGCTGTAAAAGCGGGAGATCCCCAGGCCCCACCTGGAGGCTGGCAACCCTAAGGCAGACTGCCCTCCTGGTGGTAGACTCATGGACACTGGGCCTGCTCAAAAGACCAGTGGCACACTCAACACAGTGTGGGTCAGGTAAGAGAAGAACAGTCACCATGTGGGGTGACCCTGAGCCAATGTAGACCCTGAGCCAATTTGGTGTAGTGATTAGGAGCACAGACTCTAATCTGGGAGAATTGGATTTGATTCCCCACTCCACCACATGCAGATGCTGGCTGACATGACCTTGGGGCAGTTACAAGTTCTCTCAGAGCTGTTCTGGAAAAAGCAGTTCTTGAAAGAGCTCTCTCAGCCCCACTTACCTCACAGGGTGTCTGTTGTGGGGAGGGGAAGGAGATTGTAAGCTGCTCGGAGACTCCTTCGGGTAGTGAAGAGCAGGGTATAAATCCAATCTCCTCCTCCTCCTCCTCCTCCTTCTAACCAGCACCAGCTGGCTGGGGGGAGCCAGGACATACATTTAAAAAGGTGGAGAGTGAAGCTGGAGGCCAGATGGGCCCAGTCACACCTGATAAAAAATGGCTCCTGCCAATCAACCCAGGAGGGTGGGCAAACTTTAGGAAGCAGGAAGAGGAAGGGGTGGGCATACCCCAGGGAGTCTTCCTTATAAGGGTCGGGGACTCAGGCCTGGGAGAACAGGTTAGTCCTCTTGCTATCTAACTAGCTACAGGGGAGGGCAGTAGAGAGAGTGAAGGAACACTTAGGGTGCTGTTAACCCCTTCTGGCCTCTGAGGCCTGTCAGTGCCTCCAAGAGGGACTGTAGAGCAGGGGTGTCAAACTCATTTGTTATGAGGGCCGGATCTGACATAAACGAGACCTTGTTGGGCGGACCATGTGTGCCATAAAATGTAATGCCAGGTAGTGGAGATATAAACTTTATAAAGGACACAAACAAAGGGTTTTTTTTTTAACTTAAAATAAAAACATGCTTAAAACATTAGCACGCTTGCAATATTTTGTTTATTTCACAGTATCTGATAACTGACACCTCTTGCTCTGAATTATTGCATCAAAATGTCTGGGCTGTTGCAATCTTGAGTATGCTGTTCAGGTGTGTATCTGTAAGCTGCAAACCTACTTTTGATTTATGGACATTTACCACAGAAATCTCATGCTCAGAGTTCTGAGTCTAGGACCCAGGGGAAAACATGAAATGGCTGAGTGATTGAGACAGTCTGGTGAAGCAAGTTATGATCCAGCAGCAGCAACAGAACTGGAAGCAGAAGATGGCCAGTTCCAGTGGGGGCCTGATCCGGCCCCCATGCTGCATGTTTGACACCCCTGCTCTAGAGGATGACTTGGCCCCACTCAAACCAGATGGTGTGGCAGACACTTGAAACTTGTTTTTAGTTTGCTGCAGTAGGTTGTTCTTTTCTTTCTTTTGTAAACTAACCAAAGTCCCGTCCCCCCCTGTATATCTGAGATCTACCAAGTAGGTAGAGAGAGACCCTTGCTTTGTTTGTGGGTGGCCCCATTGTGTGACTTTTGCATCCACGCTAGGGGCAATGCTATTAGATTCAGTGCAGCATGATGCCATCTATTCATAATTGCATCTTATAGATCACAAAGATACCAGAGGAGGTTCTCACACTTTTCCTCTCTCTATATCCACTGCGCTCACAGCTCACATCTAACCTGGAGCCATCTGTTTTTCCCAGAAGCTGGCAGTTAAAATAGCCCAAGATGTTCATCTGCAGATGTGTTACTGTTTTGAACTCTTGTCAGTTTTCAGACTGCTCATGCTCAGGTGGCTTTTTGTCACCCGCTAAAGATCGCCAAGTATCTTTGGATCTGCTGTTATATTAACTAGCCAATTTATTCTTTTAGGGGTCAAAAAGCTACCGAAGTCTTGGGCAATTTAGCTGACACCCCCTACCTGAGAATTAGAGCAGCTAGTTGCTGCTGGCTCTATAGAGAATCAGTATTAAACTTTCTTTGAAACTCCAGGGCCTTCTGCATGTACCAACCTGCAAATGGGCAAAATCGACAACTGCCTGTACACAGGCCTTCTCAGTTGTGGCTCCCGCCTTGTGGAATGGCCTGCTTGAGGAGATCAGAAAGGCTCCCACTCTCCTGGCTTTTGGCAAACTGGGCAAAACTGAATCATTCAAGAATTATTCTATGCAGGCAATGGGGCAGCACAATACAGAATGATTCACAAAGTTACTTGGACAAACGGTTAAGGACTGCGGTCTGTACTATTATGCACAGCTTGCTGAAACCAGGATCCTGTAATCGAATTTTGCATTGTTTCATGTGTCATGTTAATACTTATGTTTTGCTTCAGTTCTGTTTGTAGTTTTCTGGTTGGTTCTACAGCCCAAACCCCATTGCCTTGTTAATTGGACTCCCCCTCCTGTTGATTGGAATGACTTGCTCTGTGTAATCCGCCTTGAGTCCCAGTGAGAAAGGTGGACTATAAACAACGCAAATAAAAATAAATGGTGCTGGAATGTGTAGTGCTCACCCCTCAGAAGAAAGACCTGAACTCTGGCCCAGAAGGAAATAAGGGTCATGAGAGGCTGCTGATAACATCTTTTGAAAACGGAGGACCGTTTTGGCACCGCTGTAGTCCTGGTGCCTGACTACTCCTAAATGTATTACATCTAGGGTTGCCAAGTCAGCCCGGGGGGCGGGTGATCCCCCACTAAAGGGGTTCCCGATCCGCCGGCCCGCATTTGGCCGGCGGGGGGAACCCCACCCCCGAAGTCGTCCAGTGAGGACGATGTAATGACGTCACCGGAAGTGACATCAGCACATTGGGGGCATTGCCAGGGTGACGCTCTGGCAATCACCCCAAAACTCTATGATACCATAGAGTTTTGGGGCGATTGCCAGAGCGCCGCCCTGGCAACGCCCCCAACATGCTGACGTCACTTCCGGTAACGTTGCTGGGCGCGCGCCCAAAGTGCGCACGCCAGGAGAAACTCCCAGCCGGAAAAGGACTCCCCCCCCGCCAGTGAGTTCCGAAGACTTGGCAACCCTAGTTACATCAGCCTTAGCCTATTTACTTCCAGATCATGACAGGGCACCAGTCAGTACCCAATAATAACTCACAGGCAATGTATGACCCTGCCCTGCCCCAGATGGCTTAGGCTAGCCTGATCTTGTCTGATCTTGGAAGCTGAGAAGGGTTGGCCCTGGGTAGTCCTTGGGTGGGAGACCACCAAGGAAGTCCAGGGTCATGATATGGAGGCAGGCAATGGCAAACCAGCTGGCTCTGAACATCTGTTGCCTTGAAAATCCCATGTCAGCTGTGACTTGACAGCAAGAGAGAGAGAGAATGACCCATCCTTCTTTACATAGACAGCAATAATCTGTTTCTTTCTCCTGCTCCTTTGTTGGTCAGATATTACAGGCCAAAGATGCTCTGATGTAGCTCTTTGGCCCAAATCACACCAGTGACCTATAAAAAGACAATCCCTCATAAGGGGAGTTCTGCCAGCTGTGTTCCATAGCAACACCTGCCACATTTACTACATAATCAATAGTTTCTTTTCCCTTTTCCACTGGACAATGGAGATAACCATCTTTCTCACAGCAGGCAAGTGGAGCGCTCCAACTGGCTAGGTATAGAAAGCACCACTAGGGGGCCACACCAAAGGACTTACAAAAACCCAGGCTCATATTTTGTTTCTCCTCCTCACTGATCCCAAAGGTGCCTTATAATCAGAGAAGCGCCATGACAGTCACATGCCTTGCTGCTTTCCCTGGTTCCCAGCTGTAATGCAGCTTTCCAGGCAATTAAAGCTCATTTGAGATTGTTTGCAAGATGATTATTTTCGTCACTGCAGGGATGTTTCTGAATGCTGGTGTGAAGGACGATGCTGAAGGCTTTTCAGAGGAGCAGCGTGGAAGGAAGGAGCTAATGATATGTTGCTGTTCCCTTTCAGTCCTGTCTTCCTCTCATTTCTGATTGGAGGGACGGTTACATCTGTACATATTTATTTATTTACTTTGCCTTTCTCTCCTCTCTCCCCCTCCCCGTGATGACCCAAAGTGGCTAACATTCTTCTCCTCTCCTCCATTTTAGCCTCACAGCAGCCTTGTTAGCTGAGAGTCTGTGACTGGCCCAAGGTCGCCCAGTGAGCTTCCATGGCAGAGTGGAGATTCATTAGAGCATAAGAAGAGCCCTGCTGGATCAGACCAGTGCTCCATCTAGTCCAGCATCCTGTCTCACACAGTGGCCAACCAGTTCCTCTGGAGGGCCAACAACAGGACAGAGAGGCTGAGGCCTTCCCCTGATGTTGCCTCCTGGCTCTGGGATTCAGAGGCTTAGTGTCTCTGAATGTGGAGGTTCCCCTCAGTCACTATGGCTTGTAGCCATTGATAGACTTGTCCTCCATGAGTCTATCTAATCCCCTTTTAAAGCTGTTCATTCCTGTGGCCATCACAACATCCTCTGACAGTGAATTCCACATTTGAATCACTCTCTGTGTAAAGTGAGTCTCCCAGACCCGAGGCCAGCACTTTAACCGGTACACCACACTGGCCCCATAGATGTCACAGCAGGAAGTTGGGCGACTGGCAACAGTCTTGCCCTGTATATCTGTGGAACTGTCAGGATTGTCACTGGAGAGAGAGGCACAGCTGGGTTTGCTTGGAAAGCTGCCTGCATTCCTGGTTATCCAAAGTGAAAAGGGGTAATACTTCTTATTGAGAGCAGCCATCATGTCACAAAACCAGTCAGAGTGGTGTAGTGGTTAGAGCATCAGACCAGGATCTGGGAGACACAGGTTCAAATCCCTATGTGGCCGTAGAAGTTCACTTGGTGAATGAGGGCCAGCCATTGTCTCTCAACTTAACCAACATCACTAGGGTTGCCAGCTTCCAGGTGATGGCTGGAGATCTCCTGCTTTTACAACTGATCTCCAGGTGATAAAGTTTACCTGGAGAAAATGGCCGCTTTGGAAGGTGGAGTCTGTGGCGTTATAGCCCATTGAAGTCTTGCCCCCCCCAAAAAAAACCCTGCCCTCCTCAGGCTTGACCCCCCATATCTCCAGGTCTTTTCAGACCTGGAGCTGGCAACCCTAGACTTCACAGGGTTATTGGAAGGATTAAACGGAGAATGATGTCACAAGCCACTTTGGGTCCCCATTGAGGAGAAAAGCAGAGTATAAATATCTACATAAATAAAGGAGCGTGGATACTTTTGAGTTCTCCAGAACTTTTTATTGGCCTGAAGGGAAAGGGTGGTGCGGAGATGTTTTTCAGTGTGGTAGTGGTGCTTGTGAAATTTGATTAAAGAGCTGGAAAGTAAAGGTATCTTGCTCAAAAAGCTCACGCCATTTCAAACTGGGCATAGAGCCTTTTCAGAGTGGATAACCAGCTATGACCATTCCTTGAAAACTGTGATCTGGCCATAGTGAGGGGACAAAGGGAAAGAGGATGGGTCAGAGGGCAGATCCCAGGTTAAGGCAAAGAGAGGCATCCCATTCAAGGGGATAACACCTGTACACACTTAGAGTGATGTACCCCCCTACCCCCAATGACCAGGCATGCTGAGTCGATCACCAACGCTTCCCCTCTGAGGTTTGTTTGGCACCTACTTTCATTTAGGCACTGGGTAAAAATACATCTTTCCCCTCAGGCTTTTAATGAGGGGTTTTATGTTACCAGTTTTTTGTCTGTGTGTGTGTGTGATATCCTGTTTTGTGGATCTTTTTTTAAATGCCGGTTATTTCTAAGAGCTTGTTTTTAATGTCTTGTGATTTATACGGTGTTGTTTAATCATGAACAACATAGAGCAGGACTCCGAAGAGGCAGCATTCAAATATCCTCTGTCAATCAAATAAATTACCTGTTGAAATGTCTGCCTATCGTGCTATCAGAAGCAGGGAAACCCTGCCAAGACAAATGTGGCCATGAGTCACCGAGCCGGTTGAAATTGCAGTGTGAGTGCCTGAGGGTCTGCAGAAGGCTTTCCTGCCTTGACCAGCCAGCCAGCGATGGTGGGAGCCTCGGACCACCATGCTTTCTGGCTCCATGTCAGCCAAGAAGTCAGCTCTGGTAGGCACGCTGGTTTTTTGGAGGGCTCTGACAGGGATCTTGCCACGGCATTTAAACTGGGCTGCTCGTGTCCTCAGCAGCATGATTTCTCTGGATCCCCACCCTCCCTCGCAATTTCCCCCCCACACACACATTTTTACATTCTCTGGATCCCCACACTCCCCTTTTATAATCGTGTATATGTGTTTTTGTCACAGCTGGGGTGGTTTTGTGCATTGGGGCAGATCCTTTGGTGGGGGGGGAGAGAGGCCTGTGCATCCACCTCCCCCATTTGGGAGAGTACCTTATGGGGTCTTGAGGGTATGAGCCACCACTCAGTATGCCCAGCTCAGGGGCTGCTCATGGGCTCACCCCAGCTGACAAATGGTACCACTCAGTGGTGGCTGCCCTTGTGTTACCACCAAATGTTGTCACTCCCTGGTTTCCCCAGCAGGCAGGCTGTGGGATACCCATCAAGCGGTAGGTGGGTCACTCGATCCCTGAATCTGCCCCCCATGCTTTGCCAATGCTCCTTGTCTGTAATCAATAAAAGTTGTGGCCTGTTTTCTTTCCACAAAAATTTGTGTGGCGTGTTTTGTTATTCTCTGCAAGACCTCGCCACCTCAAGCTCTGGGCCAGCAAACTCATTCGCTTCCTTTTAGCTAGGGTTGACAGGTCCTACCTTGCTCCGGCGGGGGGCTCCAGCCTGCCGTCTGGGATCTTCTGGCATGCATGCGATGTCCCTGGCCGACATAGGGGAGGGGGGTGCCACTCTAGTTTTTGGGCAAAACTCTAAGGGGTTTGTGCCTTCAAAACCGTAGAGTTTGCACCAAAACTAGAGCAGCACCCCCTGACGCTGACAACATAATGATGTCACTTCCAGGTGACATCATCGTGACAGGGACGTTTGGGGGTGGGGCTCCCCCTGCTGGCCAGCAATCCCCACTGGTCAGCAGACACTCTCACACATACACAAAAACACAGGAAGAGAGAGTGAAGAGTTGACTGCATATATGAAATAAATGGAGATGGGGAGGGGGGGGGGAGAGAGCTCATAATTACCACCACTGACTTTTAACTAATGGGAAATAGATGAGTCAGCATCTGGGGGGTTGCTGAGCCCTCTGACTCAAGGGAGAGGAGCTTTAAACCACCTCCGCAGAGCCGGCTGCTTCCCTTTCAGGCAGCCTTGTGCTCTCTGCTTGCTGGTTCTCCAGGTGATATTTTATTTATCAAAGAACAGGCCATCACAGAAGTAGCTTCAGGGCAGGGCACTTGGTTTTGAATGGCTGGCTGCATGTTTAGCTGGAAATGTACAGCCAGGTAGCTGAGTGTGACTAGTAAGTACCTCTGCAGCTCTTCCCTGAAGAAAAAGAAATCTCAGTGAATGGGAACCCATGGAGGTAAATTAGTCCTGTGGCTGTTGTGCTGAAAAGGTGGGGTTCTGAGGGGCTGCCAAAGAGGTTCCTTATTTTGAAAAGCAGTCATTTCCCCCAGAAAATGGTTCGTGCAGCATCATGGGCGGTCTGCTTTGTTGAAGGGAGGGACAAGCCATTCGCCTGGTTCTCAAATTTTGTTCAGCACTGTGTTTCACCCCGGTTGTGGCTTGGGGGTGGGGAGCAGGGGACATTCCACCCCCACCTCTGGAATTTTTCCTGGCACATAAACAATGCAAGACTGAATTATTCAAGAGGGCTCCTCTACACTGGTAATAGGGTAGGACTGTACAAAATGATTCACAAAGCTACTTGGACAAATTGTCAGGGACTGCGGTCTACCCTACTGTGCATAGTTCGCTATAAGCTGGATCCTGCTATGTAATCTTGTACTGTTTTATGTGTCACGTTAACGCTTAACGCTTTGCTTCAGTTTCGTTTTTGTTTTCAGTTTTCTGGTTGGTTCAACAACCCAAATCCTATTTCATCCTTCAAAGGCCTTCCTTGAGATGCACTGGGGGGGGGGGGGGAGGATCACCCCCCCCTTCCACTCCTGTTGGTACCCCATGGCTCTGAAACCGGCTATTTGCCATCAACATCAGAAGGAAGATGGCGTTGACATGAAAGCCTCGGCTCTTTCATTGTTCACTGAACACCCCATCCTGCTGATTATATTGACTCACTCTTCCGTAATCCGCCTCGAGCCCCAGTGAGAAAGGGGAACTATAAATAATGTTAATAAAAATAAATTAAAGTGTCAGGTGATGGCAACTCTTGTGTAATCTACCTCAAGCTTCAGTGAGAAAGGTGAACTATAAATAATGTTAATACAAATACATGAAAGTGTCAGGTGATGGCAACCCAGCTGTGCAGCTAGTGAGTGGCTAGTCAGTTTGGCGTAGGGGTTAGGAGCGTGGACTCTAATCTGGAAGAACTGGGTTCGATGTCCACTCCTCCACATGCAGCTGCTGGTGTGACCTTGGGTCAGTCACAAGTTCTCTCAGAGTTGTTCTCTCATGAGCAGTTTTTGAAAGAGCTCTCTCAGCCCCATCTACCACACAGGGTGTCTGTTGTGGGGAGGGGAAGGGAAATGAGATTTGTAAACCACTCTGAGACTCTTTCGGGTAGTGAAGGGTGGGGTATAAATCCAATCTCCTCTCCCCCTCTCCTAGTCAAACCCCGCACAAGCAAGTGACATCTTCAGAGCAATGGAGACATCCTACTGAACTGGTTCCTCTTCAGAAAGAAGACCAGGCAATTCAGAGCATCATGATTCAAGGGAAACTTTGGAGGAGGAGAAATTCAGAAGCATCTCTTCTCTAAGAGCACTCCCAAATCCACAGAAGAGATCAGTATCCAGCAATATATTGAGGATTGTCTTTAACGAGAGGCCAGTTAGAGAACTATCGTTAAGTAGCAATAGTGGTAAATCATCCAGCGAGCATTTCTGGAATGGGAAATCGAACTGGATACAGCAGGCTTCTGTTTTGATCCCTTGCAGCTGTGATATTCTGGAAGGAGGAACACTTTTAAACCAGGAAACATATGGCCAAAGATTAGGCTGGTGTTTCATATTAATATGAATTTTAGCCTTTGTGGGTTCTGCAGTTCTCCTCTCTGTCCATTCATTTGGACAGTTCCAATATTCCTCCTGCCATTTCTGTCTTCCCTGTGTTCTATTGGATCACTCTCAATTCTTCTTTCTTAAGCCGGACTGATTCCTTCTTTAGCTCCTGCCTGCTCCTGTCTGAGGCCCATCTGTTTTCATTGACTGGCTCTGTTTCCCTACGTGCTTTTAAAGCCTACTCTAATCTGGATTCTTCTGGCAGCTCAGCCATTCCATGTTAAATATCTGAGCATCTGAATCACTGTCACAAGACAACATAGTACTTAACACCCTACATGCCCAAAATCCATTGGGTTCCATGCGAGAAGCAGATAAGGAGGAAAACGGCTTCAGCTGATTGGATCCGGTGATATTCTAGAATCAGTAACAACCCTTTGAAATATGGAGTCCCTGTTTAAACTCTTGTGTGTCCTCAGTGCATCCTGATATCACTACCCAGCACAGACTTTCTGTCCCTAGTCCAAGGATGAAAGTACCTTACGCTTCTTACAGGTACTGTCTCTCTTGGGTGTCTAGAAGCAGATGATGGAAGATACCAGTTCAGTCACTTTCTTATCAGTGCTCCAGGCAAGCTTACTTACCTCTATGCCTGACATGGAACACATGTTGCCACTGAGGCAGCACCATTTTTGTGGAGGGGGCGGGGATGTATCATGAACTCTTTTGTCCCCCATGGAAAACATCTCCATTTTAGAAGGTGTACTTGTACAAGGAACAGGGGCAAACACTGTGTCTTATTCAGAGTGAGGGCATAAATCTTTGTCCCCACTTGGAACTGGCATCATGGTGTTGTTCCATGGCAAAATTTGCTTGGCTGCCTGATGTTGTGGCCTTGTCACATTGGTTAAATGGAAGAAGTTGGGGAAGGAGAAGAAATGGCACCAAAGTAACAGCAAGAAGAAGAAGCTACAAATAGCATTAAACAAGGGTGAAAAGGGCACAGTGCAAACGTCACAGTGAGAGTTTGAGAGAAACCTTTCCGATCCTGTCCAAGCCCTTCTTTCACCCTGAAATACTGGTAGGTGGACATTCGGTGCCTCTCTTCTTGTAAGTGCTAATGGATATTCTCCTGGCAGTTGCAGAAAATTATTGTTGTGTGTTTTCAAAATGTGACACCTGGGTAATGGAAAGGAATGGGGAGGCCTGCTAGCTACCCCTGAAATCCTTAATGCCATCTTCATTGGGGAAAAAATGTTCTGCCTTTCCCATTGATCCATCTGTGAATGACACAAGGAATTTCTGCACCTCCCCTTAGGCAACCCACCTAAAGACAGCTGGATGCAAATGCCCCTAGCCTCTCTGCTTCAAGCCCCTCCAGTCAGCTGAAGTGTTTATTAACCTTTGTCAAAGGGCATTCTGGGAGCGAGGTCAGCAATGGGTGGGATTAAGACTGGATTATCCCACTGTCTGGCTGTGACTGCATTACATTATAGCTGCCAAAACAGGATGCTAAAATAGTGATTAATTCCTCTTAGTGCAGCCTCTAATCTTTTAGATGCTGTTTAATTGATGTTCTGGGTAAACCAGTTTCAGAGGGTAGCTGTGATAGTTTTAGGATTGCCAGGTCCCCTTGTCGCTCCAGCAGGGGGACTGGGGGGAGGTGTTCCGGGGGTGGGCGGGATGCCCCTAAGCCCCACCCCCAAGCTATAGCCCCCCCCCCCCTGGCCACCCCTCTCCCTCCCCTTCTGCAGAGATTTAAAGGGCTTCCGATGATCAGCAGGAAGAATGGGCCCCACTCTGCGATCAGCTGGAGGGCCCTTTAAATCTTTCAGCAGGGAGGGAGAAGGGCTGGCGCTGGCCACTAGCTGCACCCTCTCCTACTCTGCTGAAAGATTTAAACGGCCCTCCAGCTGATCAGGGAGCCACATGCTCCCTGGCAATCAGCTGAAGCCCTTTTTAATCTCTGCAGGAAGGAAGGAGAGGGTGGCTGCAGCTTGAGGGCGGGGCTTGGGGCAGGGCTTCCCTCACCAGCCAGATGGCCAGCAGTGGATTGGAGTTCCCAGATACGGGGGAACCGTTACCCAGACCTGGGAGCTGGCAACCCTTGATAGTCTGCAATAGAATGGCTAGATTCGAGTCTAGCAGAACCTTAGAGCCTAGCAGTCTTAGAGACCAGAAGTGAGGATAAACTATCAGTCTCCTTTGTTAAGGAGATCTGCTGGCCCTTTGAAACTGAGGATTAGGGATAGTTATCAAGGGCAGCAGTAGAACCTTGTTCAGGTGATGGACGACAGCTGATTAACGCCACCCTAGCACGTGTCTTCAAACGTGAGATGAGAGTATGTGGGAGGAGTTTAAGGACATCCTGATGTCAAAGCTTCAGCACATCCTCACATCCTGACTTTTCAGAGCTAATTAAAGCCATAAATGTGAGTCATCCCATGAGGTCAAGGGAAGGGACCACCATCTTTTTTTAGAACGTGGTTGCTAGCTAATGAGGAGTGAGGGTCATTGGTGTCTCTCAAGCTCATTGAAGATGCATGCACAGTAACCCTGTGTGTGCATTGGTGGCTGGGGGCTACTGAGCTGGGATGCAGGAGCTTGAGAAACCCTTAGTTGCTACAAAATAGTGAGTAAATCACAAAAATCAACAAGTGTGACAGTGTAATCCGAAGCAGTTACATTCTTCAGAACCCACTGCAGATTTAGAATGGTGTGATTTCACTTGGGATTATACCAAAAAAGATTCAGCTGAACAGAAGGATGGGCTCCTAGTGGATGGTATTTAGAGTGGGCAGAGGTTGTATTTGGCTTTAAAAGCTGGAATACACAGTGCTCATCATACCGCACCCTGCTCAAAATGTACATTTCTGAATAAAGAGCAAGCACACAGTTTGGTGTAGTGGTTAAGAGCAGTGGACTCTAATCTGGGAGAACCGGGTTTGATTCCCCACTTCTCCATGTGCAGCTGCTGGGTGACCTAGGGTCAGTCACAGTTCTCTGAGAGCTGTTCTCTCAAGAGCAGTTCTCTCAGAGCTCTCTCAGCCCTGCCTACCTCACAGGGTGTCTGTTGTGGGGAGGGGAGGGGAAGGGAAGGAGATTGTAAACCACTCTGAGTGAAGGTCAGGGTATAATTCCAATCTTACCTCCTTTTTCTCATTCTCTTTCTGCTGCATCGTTCATGGGGTATGCTTCCAAATTCCACAACTCCAATATTTTTTACTTAAAGATCTCCTGGTTAAGAGTGGTGGACTCTAATCTGGAGAACTGGGTTTGATTCCCACTCCTTCACATGCAGCCAGCAGGGTGATCTTGGGTCAGTCACAGTTCTCTGAGAGGTGTTCTCTCAAGAGCAGCTCTCTCAGAGCTCTCTTAGCCCCACCCACCTCACAGGGTGTCTGTTGTGGGGAGGGGAAGGGAAGGAGCTTGTAAGCCACTCTGAGACTCCAAGGGAAGGGCAGAGTATAAATCCAATCTCTTCTTCTGAAGCTAAGCAAGATCAGCCCTGGTTAGTTTTTGGATGGGAGACCACCAAGGAAACCCATTGTCACTACACAGGCAAGTAATGGCAAACCACCTCTGAACATCTCTTGCCTTGAAAACCCCACTAGGGGTAGCCATAAATTGGGTGAAACTTGCCATCACGTTCCGCCACCACACCACATAAGTCTCTTTGTGTTCTTTCATAAAGTCATGGCTTCTGTAAATAGGTGGTACTGAGATTTCTTACTTTGGGGGAAAGTGATAGGGATGCTGAGGAGCAGATCCGGTTAGCGTCATCTGGGTATTTCATATGAATAGAAGGAACATCTGTGATTAAGATTCTCAAAGCAGGCAGAATGGCTCAGGTTTAGTGGGATGATGACCCTTAGTGAAGGTTGGTGTTCCTTTCATGGGCTGTGCTTAATGAGGCCCCCAAATGCATTTGGATAAGAAGATTATGCACAGAGAACCAAAATAAAATGAGCCAACTTACTGAAGGTAGCTTTAGAGATGTGTCTGTAATTTTAAGAGGTTGTTTGAGAAAAAAATTGTGCTAACTCATATTCAATTATATGGATTAACCTTACAGAAAAGAAATGGGGTGTGTGATCTTTTCTGCTTGGGTCAGCAATTCAAAATGGTATACGAGAGGTGTTTGGGATTTTATCGGTCCAAATTGCATGGGAGGTTGGAGATCCATTATTAGATCCCTTGATTTGTAATTTAGCTGGAAAGCAACTGGGGTGGGGTAAGGAGAAGGAGGAGGAGAAGATTGAGTTTATACCCCACCCTTCACTACCCAAAGGAGTCTCAGAGCGGCTTACAATCTCCTTCCCTTTCCCTCCACACAACAGACACCCTGTGCAGTAGGTGGGGCTGAGAGAGCTCTTTCGAGGACTGTTCTTGAGAGAACAGCTCTGAGAGAACTTGTGACTCACCCAAGTTCACACCAGCAGCTGCATGTGGAGAAGTGGGGAATCAAACCCAGTTCTCCCAGATTAGAGTCTGTGCTCCTCACAACTACACTCAAACTTACTCAAATCAAAATCAGAACCATGATTAACTCTCCTCCCTCACACCTTTTCCTTGATGAAAGGATCACAGCAGGGGGAAGAAAAAGACAAGTACCAGGGGCTTGGTGGTGGATCTTTTGCTTTGCACGCAGAATGTCCTAAGTTCAATTCCTGGTATTTCTAATTTTAAAAAATGAGTTAGTCGGTGATGCGAAAGACCCCAGCCTTAGACCCTGGAGAGCTGCTGCCCGCCATAAACCAATGCTGCTGTGATAAACCAATCATCTGATGCAGTTTAAGGTACCTCCAGGTAGTCATGTTTATTTTAGTTCCCCAACTGGAAAACAAGGTAAGCCTGTATGTGGACGAGTGTGAAAATGGTGTCAGAGAAAAAATCAGACTCCCTTATCCACAGCCACAGTCCAGTCTTTCTTATTCCGTTCCCATGACTGCTTTTGGGAGCTGAATTTCAGGTTGGGGGAGTGGAAATTATAGACCCCCCAGTCTCCTATGTGAGAAGAACTGTGCTCTGAACCAATTCATCAACTTCAATCCAGGCTGACTTTTAAAATATAGATTTAGAGGGAAATGGGCTTTGGGACGCAGCAAAGAGTGATATCAAATATGCTCTCTCAAAATCCCAACCTAATACAGGTATATTATTCTGGAGGAACATGATGCATAGCATTATTCATTGATTTATTATGCCCACTCTGAAAACTCACTCAGCTAACAATTGAGGTCTAGGAAAACAAGGGTCAATAATACAGAATGCTAGGAGGCCAGTTCTTTGGTCTTACAGGATCCAACCAGCTGGTGATAGCTTGTGATGACCTTCTTGGTTTTTGCTCCATGGATGCACTGAAGGTTCAGCTTGTGGTTCTGGACTGGACTGATGAAAACGGGCCAGTTCTAACCAAAAAAAAAGTGACAGAACCAGGCAGAAGACTAGCAGAAGAGTCTGGTCCCAGAAAGCGCTTTCAATGTCATGTCACCCGTATGATACTGAGCTAGTTTGGTGTAGTGGTTAAAAGCGGGTGGCGGACTCTAATCTGGAGAACCGGGTTTGATTCCCCACTTCTCCACATGCAGCCAGCTGGGTGACCTTGGGTAAGTCACAGTTCTGATCATAAAATGGAAAGCCTACCTATCTGGAGGGGGGCAGTGGAAGGTTAACAAGTGGCATTGTCTGAGGCCTTTGCCCCTGGCTTCACTCCCTGCTGCAGCCTCACCTGTCCAAGCCCCCTGGGGTTGCCATCCTCCTAGGGCCTGGAGATCTCCCACCCCTACACTCCAGGTCCTGCTGGGCCAAGGGCAAGGAACAACATTGCATGACATCACTTCCAGTTGGTGCCCAGAAATGACTTGATGGCACTCTAGGAATCTGCACATCTCTGTGGTTAAAAACGTAGAGATGGGCGAATTTCTAGAGCATCATGATCTCACTTGCTGATCGGAATCGGAAGTGATGCGATGTCACAACGTTACATGCCATTGTGCAACATTGCTCCTCACCCCCCAAAATGTTCCCTCTTGTTGCCCACTACGTGCACACTTCTCAGTATTGCCTCCTCTCATCATCTCCCCCCAGGAACCAGAGCAGGTAATGCAACTTCCATTCTCCTTCACTAGGCCTCTTTAAAGAACAGAGCAGTGAGCATGTTCATGTCCATCAGGGCTTCTCACTAGAATTTAGGAAGCCCTGTGGGACATAATCAGATATCTGTGCAGTCTTTAAAGATGCTGGGAAGATGAGGGGACATTAGCTACTCTGTCTTCTGGGGGGACAGTGGTAGAGGGAACAGAAGGTGTGACTTTTGAACAAATATAATTAGCGTTTGTGACTTGGCAAGGTTTTTTAAAAGTCCTTAATACTGCAGAGGAGGTCCTAACTATGTTTTTTTCTTAGCTGATCATGAAACGGTTCTCTCTGCTCCAAAGGCATCACAACACTAACACTCACCCATGGGATTCAGGCTCACTATTAGAAATATAATGAAGCTAATTCTCAGTGAGATTCATTGACGGGTGAGGTCAAAGAAGAAGCCACAGACAATCATGGAGTCAATTGCACTGGGATTTGGTCGTGCTAATGAAGGGAAAAGAGAGGCTCCGATAATGCTGACATGCTTATTGAAACCTGGGGGGTATTTGAACTTAGGAACCAGGGGCAGAAAAATTCATTGTGAGCAAAAACACAGCAGAACTTTGAAGATGTAAACTGACAGGTCAATCAAATCCTTCTTTGCATTTATTAAAATGCTTTTATTCTGAAGTTATAATGAATCCTTCCAAAGTCCTAAAGATCTGGAGCGGGGGGGGGGGGGGGGCTAGCAGGTCCAGTTCTTTAGCTCAGGGAAGAACCATCCATCCACCCACCAGATCATCCCACAGAATTGCAATCACTGTATATGACTAACTGCACTATTTTAAAACATAAGAACATCAGAGAAGCCAATGTTGGATCAGGCCAATGGCCCATCCAGTCCAACACTCTGTCACACAGTAGCCAAAAATACCAGGTGGCATCAGGAGGTCCACCAGTGGGGCCAGGACACTAGAAGCCCTCCCACTGTCCCCCCCAAGCACCAAGAATACAGAGCATCACGTGCCCTAGATCGAGAGATCCTATCTATACCTTGTTGTGGCTAATAGCCACTGATGGACCTCTGCTCCATATGTTTATCCAGATCCCTCTAGAAGCTGTCCATGCTTGTAGCTGCCACCACCTCCTGTGGCAGTGAATTCCATGTGCTAATCACTCTTTGGGTGAAGAAGTACCTGCAGATGTTTCAAAAAGCGAGCCAAGCCACCTTTGAATTATACTTGCAGTGCAATACTAAAGAGTGTCACACCATTCTAAGTCTATTGATTTCAGGTGTTCATGTAATAAAGCTATTTTAAAACACTGTTAAAAAAAAAGACAGGGGGAAGGCAGAAAACTAATGTAGCCCATCAGATATATGGTGACTGTGTCAGTTAGTAGTGCAGCAAAAATGTTCTGTTTATTGGGATATTTGGTTAATATAGCAAAGTTTCCAGTCATAGACGCATAATACTGAGTGCAATAAATAAATCTCTCAAGAAGGATATTGCAGAAAAGGCAAACTTGCATTTATCTAAGTAGATCCAGTTCACATTCAGGTTGCAGCTGTAAGGAGAGAGAGAAGCCTAAATCTAAACAGTTCTTTCTGGATCACAAAGGGCCAGCTTGTCTGGCATCATGTGTGTGGGAGTATGAGGTCATTGTATCTACAGGAGAGACCTTCAGAGACACGTGTGTCCATGGAAGGCCATGTGAAGTCAATGAGAGGACAAAGAAAGAGAGGCGGGGGTCAGAGGGCAGCTCCCAGGTTAAAACAAAGAGAGGCCTCCCATTCAAGGAGATAGCACCTATCCACATTTAGAGTGATGTAGCGCCCTCCAATGTCTGTGCATGCTGAGTGGCTCACTCCAACACTGTTGACTAAAAAAGAGTGAGATATGAGCTTCCTTAGGAGGAGGTGTTGGCATCCACTCCTACTGACTTAGCTACTACCAATGAAAGACAGCTCTGTGATTTGGGGTGAGACTTGGATGCAGCCACCAAACGGCCTCCACAGGATGCAGAGCCATCCACAGACAGGAAGCCTGAGTGCAGGGGAGAAGTGGGGTATTTTAAATATATATACTGGAAAGAGGGATGACAGAGAATAGAACAACCACTGTTGTGGCAGCTGCCACTGAAACAAACTTGTGTTTGACTCATAACACCAACTGATCTTCCCAATCTGGAGCTGAGTTGTAATTTCAAGGGATCCCTAGGTCCCACTGGGAGGCTGGCATCCTTCCCTCTTCTTCCCTTCCCTCTCCTCTCCTCCCCAAAGAAGCTCACTGATTCTCAGATTTTGAGCAGAAGAAGATACCTCCTTCTCCTCCTCCTCCTTCTCCTTCATTTTGATGCAAGGACTAAGGAGGCTGGCATCCTTAATTTGGGAGTGGGCAACTGCATGGGAGAAATGGAGGGAGAGAATGTGTCACATTTTCCTTGCGTCACATTTTCCTTGCTCACCAGTTTTTCCCCTGCCAACCCCTCCTCCCCCAACATGCTGGCTATTTTGAATTCAGATTTCTTCAGCTGGCTCTGACAGAGGGATAAGTCTAATGTTGGGGAGCCAGTTAGCAGAGGACATTTGGAGCTAAGACTCTGTGGATTCAAGAAGCATCAAATACAGATGCCCTCCAATTCTCCCTCCACTTTTCCTCTGCATTCATGTTACCTTGGCAAGGTGGCATTGGAACATTCAGGAACATGCATTTGCTAAGATATCATGTCATTCTGCCCTAAGTTTTTGAAGGAACCCATTGCCTACATCTTCTGTAGACATGTCATGGTCTACTGGATGTCTTGGTGCTTACTCTTGGGCATTGTTTACTTTATTAGACTTTTAGCCCACCCTCTCCTGCACCACAAGTCTCAGGGTGGGTAACCACAAGATTAAAACAATAACCTAATTAGTTATTAAAAACACATTGACATAATAACAATCAAAGGTAAAAATCAGATGGCAACTTAGGCACTAATAAAGCAACATAAAAACACAGTCAGGGTAATGCAGACCTATACCCTGTGAATGTAACATTCTTGCTCCAGAAAGGTACATTGCTGCAAAACTGAAACACTGCATTCTGCTTGTTAACACTGTTGTGCTTGCAAAGGTCATGCCGTGAGGAGCTCTTGTTTATTGCTCATGTTTACAGCGTGAATACTTAGCAGAAGGTGAGAATGTCTCTGGGTGGCTTCCAGAACAGGTCTCTGGTTTAGCCAGACTGTATTCCCCTGCCTCATTATGGCTTCCCAGTCACTCTTGCATGGATCAAGGTGTAGAAGATAGTTAAGAATGTCAGAATTCCATGTCCTGCTCATTTTACAGAATGCTAGGTCCAGGCTTGTCCTATAAAGAGTCCTGCTCGATCAAATCAGCGGCCCAATGTCTTGTGTCCCAGGAGCTGATGAGATGCCACTGGGAAGCCGACACATAGGCCATGAAGGCACTTTCTTGGTTGATTTCCTCTAAGTTCGAGTCAGAGGCATACTATCTCTGAACATGGAGATCCCATTTAGCAACCATAGTTAATACCCATGAACAGGTCAACAGGCGAATTGTCTAAACATTTTAAAAACCCATATTTGATGCCAATGGTGAGTCACTAGGAGACCTGTGATTGATTGCTCTGTGTTTTCCCCAAATGGTATTAGTAGCTTTCCAGTGGCCTCCTAAGAAAATTTATACCCTTATAAACCCATTGGACCCTGATCTGGATAGCTCAAGCTAGCCACATTTGGTCAGAATTTAGAAACTAAGCAGGGTTGGCCCTGGTTAATACTTGGATGGGAGACCACCAAGGAAATCCAGGATTGCTATGCAGAGGCAGGCAATTGCAAACCACCTCTGAATGTCTTTTGCCTATAGGGTCACCAACAGACACACACACACACACACATTGAAGACAGTGTTAGAGATTTTCAGTTAAGATTGGGACTTTGAAATGGCAGGAGAAGGTCAGGCCTTTCCCCCTGTGCCTTTTTTCCCAAAGAAAATCAATGTGTGAAGAAGATCTTGGGGTACAGGTGGACCATAAGTTGGAAGGGGCCATACAGGCCATGTAGTCCAATCCCCAGGTACCACACTGGCCTACTCTACATGTGTTTCACCCTCCTTTGTAAACCAGGATATTTTAAAACCTGTCTTATGTCTAGGGATAGGCACAAACTGCATTTTTGTGCTTTGTAGCCAAACGACGAACTGAACCACAAACTGATGCCAACTGGGAGATTGGTGCAAGAACTGAACCAGTTTGTAGCACTTTGTGATCCCTGGTTTCTGCTCCAACAAAAAACAGCTGAGCAGCAGGGAAATCAGCTGTAATATTATGAGATCTCCAGGCCTGGGAGATCTCAGAGCCATTTAAACCCCTGCTTTCTGCTCCCTATTGCTTTTTGCAGGGAAACACCCTGCTTTCTGCTCCCCACTCATTTTTGAGGGGAGCAGAAAGCAGGGGGTTGAATGGCCCAGAGACATTCAACCTCCTGCTCTTTGTGAACCATCGTGAACCACCATAAATTGCCTTATGATTCGTGGAAGTTTGTGGCGGCTCTTCATTTTATGAACTTCGGTTCGCAAACCGGCCAAAATTCATTGCAAACTTATGTTCATGAGCTGGTTCATGCCCATCTCTACGTATGTCCTCCCTTAGGGAAGTCCTGCCTTATGAAGACACCTGAGTACTCAGAGTAATATGGACCACTGCAAGAAGCCCTGGTAACTAGCCTTCCATCCCAAAAGGCTTTCGACCTCTTCCGGATGCCGTAACACTAGAAGAAGCAGAAGGATGAGTTGACAAAAGAAGATAAAGTGAAAAGAAGACTTGGGGGGGGGAACGGAGGTTTCACCTCCAGCACGCGATTGTTTTAACTTAGCCGTTTAGGTCAGCTTCAACTAGGTCACCTGGAGGCGGTGTGCCTTCAAAAGAAAGCCTTTAATCGGCTGATGGATATGAAAAAATAAATTACAGTGGCAAAATGTAATAAACATTAAAGGAAAAATGATGAGGGTAATATAAGTACATTGATTTAACGAGGATGATGTAGAGGAATTGTCTGTTTTATAGGTTTCTGGGTGTCTATTAGGAGCTCTGTATTAAGGGATACGGCTGTTCTCTTGATATACTTAAGAGCTGTCAGTAATTCCTATTTCACAGTCCGCTGCTTCAATTCAGAAACCATGTTCCAGCCTCACCGACCCCATCCCGGGTTTGCTGGAGGGTGACCGCCTGCCAAAGGTGCGCTTGCAGGGGTCTGTCAGGGGGAAACAGCGATATTCTTCACAATTGGGCAGTGGTTAAGGTGAGCGGATGATTGCTGCCCCCCTTTTGCTCCTCGCCCTCTCCTCAACATCCTGTTCTGGGACTGCAGTGCCATTTGTTTCAACTCCTGTCTCCTCCTGCTTGGTTGATGTCTTGATCTTCTTCTTCAGCCTTCCTCTGTGGCCTGCGCAGGGAGCAGAACATCATGCTCCTGAATGTGCCAGAGGAAAAATCAAGGTAATCTTGCAGTTTTGGAGACTGGGTGAGCTTTTAGCTTCTCTGGATCTCATCCCAATAGGGTTGCCATCCTCTAGAAGAGGTGTGGAGTTCTCCCAGAGTTAGAAGTGAGCTCCAGACTACAAAGAATCCTTCCCCATGGAGGAAATAGCACTTCTGGAGGGCGGAGGGTGTGTATGGAATCATGTTCTTGATGAGCTCTCAGCTTCCCCCAAGCTCTGCTCCCCAATGTCCAGGAATTTTCCAACCTGGATCTGTCAACCCTAGTCTAAAGTAAGGCTCTTTAGGTTAGCATGGCCACTCTGGCATCTCAAAAGAACAGCCTTCCATAGATATTCAAGAACAGTGAATTCTCTTTAAAAGCCTCAAAGTACTGTACAAGCACAGTGAAAGTATGCGAAGGGTTAATTCTTCACAGAGCCAGGGAGCCTTGAGTGACAGGCTGCTCTGAGCAATCTGATTGGACAGCATCAGCTGAGCAGACACAGTCTTAAGTGAGCTGGATGCTGAGGAGAGTCCTCAGATTTGCGCCCTGACTGGAGAAAGTCAGAATTCTGCCTTGACTGAGAGAGTCTGATTTCAGCCTAAGTGGAGAGGGTGGGCCTGGCCACTGTACTGCCACTGTTGCCCATGGCCTCAGGCCTGCTACCATTGCACAGCTTGCTGTGGCCATCTCCTCCACCAACCATCTCAACTGGCCACCCCTTCTCTGCCACTGGCCTCCTTTCCACCAGCCTGCTGGGTAAGTTCCTGATGGGAGGTTCAAGGGGCATCCTCAGGTGATGGGGGAAAGTGAGTGAGTGCCCAGGCTTTCCCGAATTGTCAGGTGATTGATGGGAGCTTCCCTTGTTGACGTGGCACCCAACCCTGGACAGGCTGCTCTCTGTTTTCTGGCTTTCTTGTGTAGTCCCTTTAAACTTTAAAGGGACTGCACTTGAAAGCCTGAAATAGCTGAGCGGCAAGGAGCTCTCCCAGCAACTCTGCTGTTTTTGCTGTCAGAATCTTTTTAAATCCCTGTTTTCAGCTCTGGTCAGGAACCAGGACGAACCCCACAAACTGCCTTAAAAGTTTATGGAAATCCATGATTGAAGACACAGACTTTTGTTCCCAAACCACGAGTTGGGAAAAATTAGTCACACATTTTGCTCTGTGGTTAGGTTCATGCCCATCCCCAGTTTTGACCCAGACCCTAGACTGCCACTCTAACCACTCTACCATCATGGAGGGAGTGAGAACAATGTCAGGGAAGGATTGTCCTATAATGCCCTTCTTCTGATGATTTCTGCATTCTCCTATGGCCCCTTCTTCACTTCTTGCCACTCTGAAGAGTTGCCAGTGAGTAGGGTCACCAACCTCCAGGTGGGCCCTCAAGATTTCCCAGAATTACAACTGATCTCCCAATTACAGAGATCAGTTCCCCTGGAGAACATGGCTGGAGGATAGCCTTTATGGCATTATACCCCATGGAGGTCCCTCCCTCCCTCCCCTAACCCTCCCCTTCCCAGACTCCACCCCCAAATCTCCAGGAACTTCCCAACTTGGAGTTGAAAATGAATGACAGAAAGATGAGACTTTGGTGCTCAGTGTGTGTGTGTGTGGGGGAGAAACTGTGTTCCACATCCATTTCCACTTGGGGTTGTATGTAAGCCCGGTTGACCCTGCAGTTATCTACATAGAAAATGTGGCCTTTGTCCACCTTTGCAGAGTCAGTTCTCGAGCAAAACCCTGTAGGGTTGCAACCTCCAGGTGGGCCTGGAGATCTCCCAGTATTACAGCTGATTCCTAGACAACAGAGATCAGTCCCCCAAGGGGGACAAATGGCAGCTTTGGAGAGTGGACTTTCTGGCATTGTACCCCAGTGAGCCAGGTCCCTCTCCTCACCCAACACCACCTTCCCCAGGCTCCAGCCCTAAATCTCCAGGGATTTCCCAGCCCAGAGTTGGCAGCCCTGCCTCCCCCTGCCAGGCACTCAATTAGCTGAGCTTAAGAGCCAGGCTACGCCCCCAAAGTTTCCAGCAAGAGAGAGAAGTTTACATTTAAACACTGCAGGGGAAGGCTAGCGGAGAAGCTTTCCGATTCTCTGCCACAGGCTGTCAGCTCTCCTCTTGATGCTGCCTCGCCTCACCATGCCGTGCTCCCCTCTCCCCCCCCCCCCATTTAAACACTGCAGGGGAAGGCTAGCGGAGAAGCTTTCTGATTGGCTTTTTCTTTCCATCACCCGAGACGGCTCAGGGAAACCAGCTCCTGGCCAAAGGGGGGGAAGACAGATACCCAACAGGCACTCGGATGTGAATTCCTTCTGCATCAGCAGGAAGCCAGAATGAATGAGCAAAGGATACTGCCCTTTTCATCTTGACCTGCCTTCCCCCCACCAACCTTCCCTGCTCCATCCTGCAAAGCAAAATCAAACTATCCTTCAGGATATCTTTGCTTGTTAGTTGAATGCTGGTAAAAAGTACCTGGAATTGCTGCTTATCCATGCCTGGGGCTTCGCCTGCCTGGCCAGTGCAAATGAAGATGTCCAGGAGTTGCCTGAATGTCCTGGCAACCAATAAATGAGCCACTGGTATACTTTTGCTTGTTTTCAAAGAGCCAATGTGCAGGTGTTCTGGGAGCAGATTCAAGCACATGTGCTAGAGGCCTAGCTACATGTCACGTTCCACATGTCTCTGTCCATAGATGTAACATGTCAGCTTGCTATATGTTTCCTGCTGGGTGCAACTTGGATTTACACTGGGGCACACTGTTTGGTGTAGTGGTTAGGAGCATGGACTCTAATCTGGGAGAACGGGGTTTGAGTGCTCATGTCTTCACATGCAGCTGCTGGTATGATCTTGGGTCAGTTCTCTCAGAGCTGTTCTCTCAAGAGCAGTCCTCAAAAGAGCTCTCTCAGTCCCACCTACCTCACAGGGTGTCTGTTGTGGGGAGGAGAAGGGAAAGAAGATTGTAAAATGCTCTGAGACTCCCTTGGGTAGTGAAGGGTGGGGTATAAATCCAATCTCCTCCTCCTCCTCCTCCTCCTCGCTGTCACCTCCAACTATGCTTTTTTAAACTTAAAATGTCCACAGAGCACTATTTGGTGGCTGTACATGTAGCTAGGGTTGCCAACTCTGGGTTGGGAAATACCTACCAATGTGCCATGCTATGAGCCATGCCCTAAAAGTCAAAGAACAAGAAGACCCCTTTGTCTCTTGCCCTTCAGGTCACACCAAAACTTTCTGGCCTCTGGTGCAGCTCAATATCTGCAACAGAAGGAGAAACAAAAGCTCAATCCAGATCTTATGTTATTGTCAGGCACATTCTCAAGAATCACCCTCCCTTGCTACTACAGCCTGTGGCTACAGATAAGCTTTCAGACACCTGCAATGAGAAAAGAAGAAGCAGCTCACTCTGTTTCTAATGCAGCTAGCTGCTGTACTCTCCAAATTAACCTTCCCTGCTAGAATGGCCTCTGGCCACAGGCTTAAATACCTCCCAGCATGGTCATTGATCAAACACTATTTATAAACACATTGATCAAACACTATTTATAAATCAAATAGATTTATACCCTGCCCTCCCCGCTGGAACAGGCTCAGGGCAGCTTACCCCCCCCCCCCCAAAGAAAGCAACGGTGATGTAACTGTATGTATAATTACATCACAATTCTTTTTTTTGTGTGTGTGTGTAGTGCTTTTACCAATGAGTGCACATGCAACTCCTTTGCATCAGGAAGGCCCAAAAACTTGAGACAATTGTACTTAGAGTTATGTCAAGGATGCTTTATCTTTACGGTTATTATTAATGCAATCTGGTGAAGATCCATAAGAATGAAAAGAGCTTAAATCCATGGCACATGCATAGCCAGGCCCAGAGCTACAGTGGGGCATTTCAGGGCCTGGCCCCTGACTTCCTGCCAAGCCCCCCCAACTTCCATCTCCCAGCCCCCCGACTCTCTGGGCCACCCAGAGGATTCCCTACTTCTTCCCCTTTCCCAAGTGTGGCTTGCTTCCCTGCATAGGCAGGCAGAGTGCGAACACCACAACAGTGAGTTTTAAATTATTTTATTTTATTTTGTGATGTCAGTGCCCCTTGTCTTATTTAAAGTCCCCCTCCCCCCCAAATTACACAATCCTGGCTATGGGCCTGTGCATAGCTCTCTGTACAAAACTTGTAAATAAAAAAACACAATAATAGAGAATTACTAATTCATTGGTTCTGTTTCAGAAATGGGACCAGATAATCTGGAACTCCAAAAGCTGCAGAGGAACTTGAATGAACAGAATTCTGGAACCACTCCTAGTGTATATACCAGTCCTGATAATCTCCGTACTTTGCGGCTCACAGATAAACATCTAAACTGATTGCGTTTAAAAGTATTGTATTTTCAAAGTACAAAGGATGTAGTGCTTGGGGTATTTCAAGAATAATGATTATTTTCCCAAGTCACTAATCTTGATAAAAGAAGCCTAAAAGGCACAATGAAACAATTTCAAGAAGGGCAGTCGATAAATGGTTTAAAACACAAGAAATGAGGTCACAGGTAACACTGCACACTTAGCAATGTTTCTAGGAAACCAAAACTTGACACCGAAAGCTTAAAAGACTAGGCACCAGGTGTATTAATGTGGGGAGGGTGTTCCCCATCTGTGGCACCACTGCAGAAAAGTCCCTGTCTCTGATGCACTTGGGAAAGTAGGATTGCACAAAGTAGAATATCAGATGCCAATCTCCCTGGTGGTCAGGTTCATAAGGCAGAGACTGCTTCTTCAAATACCTTTGTCTCAGTCTTTAGTGGGAAGTTACAGTGATGATGTAAATCTGGAAGCCAGTTTGGTGTAGTGGTTAAGTGCGCGGACTCTAATCTGGGAGAACCGGGTTTGATTCCCCACTCCTCCACTTGCACCTGGCTGGATGACCTTGGGCAAGCCATAGCTCTGTACCAGCTGTTCTCTCAAGGACAGCTTGGGAAAGAGCTCTCTCAGCCCCACCCACCTCACAGGGTGTCTGTTGTGGGGAGGGGAAGGGAGAGGAGTTTCTAAGCCGCTCTGAGACTCCAAGTGAGTGAAGGGCAGGGTATAAATCCAATCTCTTCTTCTTCTTCTAAATCTGTTTTTTTTTTTTTAAAAAAAGGGGGGCTGTCTACAGTTGCCAACTCTGTCTGCAGAAACTCCTAGAGACCAGGGGACCGTGCCTCAGGACGGTGGAGCTTGGGGAAGGGTGGGAACTTCACGCAGATCTGATGTCACTCTAGGACTCCCATTTTTCCTAGACTCTATGGTACACCATAGAGCGCAACCTCCAGTGGTCATTTCCTCTAGGGGAACTGACCTCTGTAGTCTGTCAGTCCTGGTGAACTGCCTGTTTTTTGAGGCATAATATTACCCCACATCCTTCCCCTGGAGCCGTCAGCCACCCACTGGCCTTTTATTGTTCATGGTGATCCTCAGATTCACTGTAACCTTGCTCCCTCCCCTGGTGATTGTATCAAAGGAAAGCATTCAAATTGGTTGCCAAATCTCTGTGTTATGTGTGTTGCTGATAGTAAATTCTGGAAATTAGCTTGCCTCTCTCAGGGGAAATTGCAAACAAAGGGAGAAAAAGAGCTCTATTAGCAGGGAAGAGGGGGAGACACCGACAGCTACTCTGAAGGGTTCCTATATTGGCACATTTCTCAGTGTGCTGATAATTCTCGCTTGGAGCTTCAGCAAGGAGTTGGCTGCAGATGGCTCTTGCCTGCCTCTCTGCTCCCATTTCTCATGCGGCTTTAGTGGAGGAACGGAATGCTTCTCCAAAATAATACATTAATGATTGATTACATCTCTCCCCCCCCCCCTTATTTTGCACAGCCAAACACACAAACAATAAAATCATGCAAGAACAGGAATAATGTATTCTATTTTTCAGCACAGGTGGAGAGTTAAGAGAAGCATGAAGGCAATTGAATCAAAACAAAGCAAAGCATCTAAACTAATTTAACTCAAGGAAGCCTTGTCTACAAAAAGTAGATAAAAGACAATCAGTCTGATAGAAAGTTGGTGGGGGTTTTTTTCCTTCTTCCTTTGTTCCCTGCATTCTCAGATCGGGTCAGTCCGAAGACCTCTGCTAATGGGACCAAATTTGTGGGGACTAAGAATCTGCTATCCTATAGGAGCACACCTTTGCCTAGACCAGTGGTCGTATATTAGTAAATAAAGCAAGCACTACAAAAATGTGACGAGATGTCAGCAGTTCTCTCATCTAAAGGGAAGTAAATTGGTAGAGCTGTTCCTTAAAAAAAAAATCTCACAATTTGTGGGAAGCCTGTCATTGTACAATTAAATCTTGGAACTGAAGTTTATCATTTTTTGCAGGCCTGGGAATTGGTGGGAGATGAGGGGGGCAGGCATTTACAGTTTTGGGGCACCCCTAGCATGATGACTGCATTTCTGACATGACCTGGAAATGACATCATCACGCTAGGGTGACTCAATAGCATTTGCCCATAATTCTATGGTTTATCCCCGGAGTACTAGGTGAATCTGGCCCCACTGGTGGACCTCTTGATGGCACCTGGGTTTTAGCCATTGTGTGAAAGAGTGCTGGACTTGATGGGCCATTAGCCTGATCCAACATGGTGTTGTTTATGTTCTTAAGAGCAGAGGTCCATCAGTGGCTATTAGCCACAAAGTCTAAGTGGAACACTCTGTCTGGGGCAAGTGATGCTCTGTATTGTTGGTGGTTGGGGGGTGGGAGGGCTTTGGGAGTTCTGGTCCCACTGGTGGACCTCCTGATGGCACCTGGGTTTTAGCCACTGTGTGACGCATAGTGTTGGATTGGATGGGCCATTGGTCTGATCCAACATGGCTTCTTTTATGTTCTTAATCCCAGAGTGTCACCTGGCAGAATGACAACACTTCCGGTGTTGAGCTGAAGCAATGGTGTCATGGTGGAGCTATCAATTGTCACCACCCACCTTTTGCCCGGGGATTCTCTCCCGCTGCCCAGCTGAGCAGCAGCAGCAGGGAATGAGAGCAAGAGTGTGGGAGGTCTCCCCCCCGCCAGCCCTAATAAGGCAGCCTCGTCTATTCAAAACAGTAATAAATGAAAAAGAAGTAATAAAGACAAAAATGGGAGAAACTGTTCATACCCCGAAAACTCTGCAGGATTCACTGTTCTGGCCATGTGCTCAGACGGAGGAGGGGAGTAATTATGCCATAGTGCTGCATAGGGGATGACAGTAACATTCAGCCACTCCTGATGGAAAGAGGCAGTGGAATGATCTACCCTCGCTGGAGCCTGCCTGCCGTTTCACTGGCTCTGGGTTTGCCTCCTTCCCATCAGGGAGCAGGCTCAAAACAGTAACTCACATGGAAATAAAGGCTGTGAGCTCCTCAGAGGTAAGTTTATTTATGGCATTAATCTACCACTTTTTTCTGCACTCTGAGCTGTGTAAAAGCAGGGAAACATCCTTCGCATCAAAATAAAACAATTTAACAATGCATTTAAAACAACAAACTAAGCAATTAAGCTTGGATATTTTTTTTTAAATTCTTCCATAGTTTAAAAATAAACCTTTTGGGGTGTAAGAGCAAAATGTGCTTCCAATTAATTCAGGGGGAAAAAAGATTGTTTCAGCTATCAAACGTGCTGAAAAACATGGCACGAAGGCCTTTCCTAAATATTATGGCCTTCAAAACGAGTATGAACAGATTTCTTTCATTCTTCACATTTATTGTTAGAGAATTTCTCTCATCGCCTTGTCCTTAATTCCACCAGAGCTAGCAGAATCTCTAAAATTAATTCCAAAACGAAATAATTCTTTGCGATCTGTTTGTGAGGCCAGTAAGGTCTTGCTTAGGCGACCGCCGTCTCATGTAGATGCAAAACTACATCCAACAGAAATGCAGCCTTCTGAGTGGTTGCCCCAGCCAACGTTTTGAAATCCATCTCCTTGAGAGGTTCTTCTTTGTTTCTCTCATTTCAGAGGCAGCTGGAGATTATTCTTTTCTGCTGGGCATTTGAGGAATGTTTTTCTTCATATCATTTGTGTACACCATCAGCCTCAGACTAGGATTTGGGTTCAAATTCTTCACTCTGCCATAATGGTCTCTGCAGGGCTACCCAAAATTCTCTTGAGACCATATTCAGCTTTTTGAGCTTTCACTGGAAATTGTCTATATGCTTCCCAGGGTATTTGGAGCCATCAAGACTAGAAACGTGCAAGATTTCACAATGAAAGTTGAAATTCCTCAGATACTGAATCTTCTACTCAGTACGAGACTCAGAATTTTTTAGTACCTGTGAGACTTCAAGCTGAGAGAAAGTACCTGGCCCAAGATCTCCCTGTGAGATTCAGGCTGAGTGGGGGATTGAGCTGAGGTCTCACTTGTCCTAGTCTAACATTCCGCACACTACACCCCACTGGGTCTCAAGAGGGTCAAGCAGATTACACATGAAGCAGCCATATTACTGCAGCATTTCTCTGAAGGCCAGTAGCAGTGACATGGCTACTGCCTTTGTGATTCACCCATTCAAACTTTACTGGGATCTAGTGCAGGGGAAGTGGTTATCCCATTGCCATGGCAGCGTACAAATCGAGTTACAGAAGTCCATACATTTGCTGATCGGAGATTTCAGTCCTCTGGATACCCCTCTGTGCACAAACAATATATGTGAATATTTGTAATATTCCACTTGTCATTTGTTCGTTCCACTTATTCCTCAAATGTTCATTCCACTTATTCATCCAGTTAGTATTCTGGTTGCCTTATTCTGAACCAGATGATTAAAATGTGTTAGGCCTTCTAAGTCAATTGAAGTAACAAACACATGAAGCTATCTTACATCTAATCAGACTGGAGAGCCAGTTTGGTGTAGTGGTTAAGTGCGCGGACTCTAATCTGGGAGAACCGGGTTTGATTCCCCATTCCTCCACTTGCACCTGGCTGGATGACCTTGGGCAAGCCATAGCTCTGTACCAGCTGTTCCCTCAAGGACAGCTTGGGAAAGAGCTCTCTCAGCCCCACCTACCTCACAGGGTGTCTGTTGTGGGGAGGGGAAGGGAAAAGGAGTTTGTAAGTCGCTCTGAGACTCCCTTGGGGAGTGGAGGGCGGGGTATAAATCCAATCTCTTCTTCTTCTTCTTCTTCTTCTTCTTCTAATGGTCCATTAATGGCCAGTATTTACTCCGATTGGCAGTGGCTCTCCAGGGTCTCAGATAAGGGTCCTTCACATCATCTGTTGCTTGATCCTTTTCAGCTAGAGATGCCGAGTTTGAACCTGGGACCGTCTGCATACAAGACAGGTCTCTACCACTGAGCCATGGTCTCTTTCCTTTGTTGAAGCTTCTGGGCTATCTTCAAACATAAAGTAGGTTGCAGTCATTTCCTTTCTGAATGACTGGCTTGCATCCATTGCCCTCCTGTCCTAATGAGTTAATGTTAACCAAGATATAATAGGTTTTAAGTACATGGCATATGTATAAAAGCATCTTGAAATGAGGCTCCCATTCTGATTTCTTAATATGGCTTCCCTAGTAGCCACCATGGTAGAAAATGGCCAAGATCTAGGTGTTGCATTAAGACAGCTCCCGGTTGATGACAATAGCCGCTGCTACCTGAAGTCTACACGGTGTCAAAAATCAGAGAGGAGCTGTTTTACCTTCCAGTCCACAATCTGGACTTAGTTACCTTGGGAACTGGATATATCACATCCTGCTAGCATACTTAACACAGTACATCATGATGAGAGCACTTTTAATAACCAATTGAAGCAGAATTGAATTATAAATTATGCATCTCTAGCCCTGCTATATCTCATCTTGTTGAGTTATGGAGTGCTTCTCCAGCTCCTTGTCATGAAATTCTGGTAACAGACACCAGGATTCAGGCTTTTGAAAGGGCTAGCCCTCATGTAGGAATGTTGGTTTCTCCAACAGGAATGGATGCTGCTTTTCAATGATGCTTAGCAAAGCACTCTAAATATAAGTATGCCCATTATAAAGGTTGGGAAGAAGAAAAGACCAGGGAACCACATTCTTATCATTTCCCTCATAAAGGGAGGCCCAGCACTCACATCTAAGAACATAAGAGAAGCCAATGTCGGTTCAGGCCAGTGGCCCATTCAGTCCAACACTCTGTCATACAATGGCCAAAAATATCCAGATGCCATCAGGAGGTCCACCAGTGGGGCCAGGGCACGAGAAGCCCTCCCACTGTTCCCCCCCCCCCCAGGCACCAAGAATACAGTGCAGCACTTGCCCCAGACTGAGAGATCCTATCTATACCGTGTGGCTAATAGCCACTGATGGACCTCTGCTCCATATGTTTATCTAATTCCCTCTCGAAGCCATCCATGCTTGCAGCTGCCACCACCACCTGTGGCAGTGAATTCCATGTGTTAATCACCTTGTTAAAAGTTCCCTCGGATTCAGGGACCTTTGTTAGCTCTGAGTTGTCTTGGGGGACCACTTGGAGAAAGAGGTGATGGACCAATGCCTAAATCCCCATTCCTTAAAGTGCCTGTCAGAAAGTTCTCTTGCCGCAGACACCAAACCACTTTGGCATTTAGACTGGCAACTGGGGGATTAGTCAACGTTCCTCAAGTGGCAGAACATGGTCCCAGAGGCTCTAACTGATGACCCCTGTCTTAGAGTGCCTGCATAATGGTGAATTTCAGATGTCAACCACCTTCTTTCAATGGTACATCATCATGCCCCTTACATATTCTCTTGACTTTTGTAAGAGTCGAAGTAGGAATTATGGAAGACATGGGGCTGCCTTCAAAAATGGCATCTTGGTGTACAGTTCTCTTCCTCTTTCCAATATTGTCTGCTAAAATGCAGTACATGGGGAGATATCATCAAACCTTGAAGTTCTCCCCTTCTGCTTCATATCACCAATCTGATGCTGGGTGTGGTGGTGAGGAAAACACACAGTACTATGAAGTCATGTCACTCAGTGAAATCAAAGGAAAATTCAAGGCAGAGATGCCATTTTCAGTAGCAACTCTATGGCTTCCTCAAGGTTTAAGTCCACCCCAACAATGCCTACATTTCATGCACATTTTATGAGTGATATACATTTTTGCTAATACATCAGGTCCATCATTCTCTTTCCAAGAGAGGTCATCCAAAGGCCTGTGGGAAAGAGGACAGAGACACAAATCCCTGCTCTTAAAGGGATACTGTTGTCTAAAACAAGTGTCATTAATAGTCATTGACCGCCCTGTCTTCCATGAATTTTGCTATAGAAGATCAGACTGCTGGCACCAAGTGTGTTTTAAAGCCCCTTAGCAACTCACTGTTCTCAAACTGATCTCCCTACTACATCTATACCCTCTAGTCCCCTGCTCTTGTGAGTCTAGTCATTTAGGATGTAAACCTGAGAGCACTAGCTGTTGGTTTATCTATGCACACCACCTTGTCACTGTTGCCTGGGGATAGGCATGTGGCAGCATGACTAGGATTTAAATCCAGCCTCTAGTGGGTTTTTCATCTAGATCTATATCTCCCAGTCATAAAGACATTAGGCATTTCAGCCACTTTGACACAAAGGGAAAGATGTCTTTATTTTCCCTCCTCCATTTTGAACAACAAAAGAGGCTCTGTCAGATTTTTTTATTTTACGTAGCTCAATTGCTGATTGTCGTGTTGATGAGGATGTACGTAATTCTCACTTTGGCAAGAATGCACATAAAGGCAGCCAGGCTGCTAACCTATATCTTGGCTCCTGTCAGCATGGGTAAAACAATTACACTCCCCTTCCCCTATTTCTCTTTACCCCCCCACCCACAACATTCATAGCTTTTTCCCCTCCCTCCCTCCCTCCCTTCCTGCATCAAAGCCTCACCAATGGTGTTTGGGGATGTTTAGGAGCCCTCCAAATAGCCAGAGAAATCTCATGGTGCGGTCTTGAAAGATCTCACTGGATTTTTTTTTTCCCTAAAGATGTGATGTTTGCACCTACACAGAAATCACTTTTACAATTTGGAGAGAGAGTTAATCTCCCCAGTATATTATAACTGGGGAGATTTAACCCTCCCACCCCCAAATGTGTAAAAGTGACACATATACACACACACACACAGAGGTTTCAAATTTCCCTCTCCCCTATCTGTACTTGACTCCAAGGTTTTTGATATTTTTGATCCACACACTACAGTCAAGTTCAGAATTAGACACAGGATTACTCTTTAATTGGACCTAGTAGCCATCATCATGTTTTATTCTAGTGATTTCCATAATTTAATAATTCATTTCATGTACAGGTGGTTCTCATCCCTGCTCTTCAGACCCGCAGATTCCCATTTCAATTTCTCTTCTCCTTTCTGCGAATTGGACTTGTGACTCTCTGTTTTCCTATTGTTTTCTATTTCCCCACACCAAATTTCCCCTAGCAAATGTATCAATAAACCAACACTACACATTATATGTATCTTTTACCCATACGTGTCATACATCGTTTTCAAATCCCACAGGCTGGAGGCCCCTTTTTCACCTGAGTTTTCCATCATTCTCTGGCTTTCCTAACAACAGGCAGATACCGGGGGACACCTAAGGTTCTGTTTTATTGCCCAATTCACATACAGTAACAAAGTCCTTGGTTTAATGGTCAGAGTGCCACCTGGAGTTCTCCTTATCCACTACTGTTGCCGCCTACCTGTCTCACAACTCTGTCCCCACTCCCGGGCTTTGTTTCCTGCATAGGTTTCCTCAGTGACTGCCTCTGTACCATTACTAAAAGGTTACGCTTTCGGCAAGCTAGGCCTCAAGGTCAGGGCTGCCAGCCTCCAAGTGCGGCCTGGGGATCTCCCGCTTTTACAACTGATCTCCAGCTGACAGAGTTCAGCTCCCCTGGAGAAAATGGCTGCTTTGAAAGGTGGACTCTATGGCATTGTACTATGCTGAGGCTAGGGTTGCCAAGTGCCCCTTACTTACCAGCGGGGGGGAGTCCTCTGTCGTCCGGGAGTTTCCAGACTGAACCTACTGCCAGTGAGATGAATCTTTGTGTATGTCAGGGTTGCCAGCCTCCAGGTGGGGCCTGGGGATCTCCCGCTTTTACGTCTGATCTCTAGCTGACAGAGATCAGCCTCCCCTGGGGAAAATGGCTGCTTGGAAGGGTGGACTCCATGGCACTGTACCATGCTGAGGTCCCTCCCCTCCCCAAACCCCAGCCTCTCCTGGATCCACCTGCAAAGCCTCCAGGCATTTTCCAATGCAGACCTGACAACTCTAATGCATGTGTGGGCCACCACATTGCAGCGAACTTATGGCAACCTCACCAAGGGGCTTTCCAGGCAAGTGAGAAGCAGAGATGGGTTGCCATGGCCTGTCTTTGCTGAGTCTTCCTTGGTGGTCTTAGCTTCTGAGATCTGAGATACCACCATCCCTTCTGAGGTGGATCTTTCCTGTCTCCCTGTGCATCTAAGAGAGCACTCCTCAATGGGTCTACTTAGATGTAAGTCCCATTTTAGTCAACATGCTTACTCTCAGGAAAATGTTCTTAGGCTTACAGCCTAATGTCTCACCCAAAAGCTACATCTCAGAGTCTATCTCAACCTCTCATTCTCTGGACCAGTCAGGTTCCCCAAGCTATAAATTAGATTTTTAAATTCCTCCTGCTTAAAATATTAATCTAGTATGTTATTAATAACACAGAACAAGGAATCTATATTTCAAAAGATGATTTTCATCATCCTTATGCCCCTTTAATTTGCGGTTTGTCCTTTTTCCAAGCGGAAACTGCTCTCTGAACGGAGTCAGGGAATCTTTCAAAATGCATAACCTTAAAATGCCACTTGCTATTAAAAGACTGTTAAAAAATACCATGCTTTGATAAACCATTATCTGATTTTCATACCCCATGTCATATTAAAAAACAAGCGCAATGTCGACAGAAAAAAGGAATTGCAATGGATTGCCGTTGAGATCACAGCCTTACAGAGGCAAATGTTGCTCATGTACTAATTAAAAAATGCAGTGTCTATTCACACCAAATAAATGTTTTTTTTTCCTTCCGAACTCTGCAGCTGATTGCATTTGCACATCCATTTCAGCATTTAGCGACTGCAACATCCAGGCTTAGTTTCCATGTTCCAGTAAGACACCAGCATAGCTGGAACTTTCGTTCTTCCCTTCACATCATTATAGACAGAATGCTTTTTGATATTAAACAGCATAACAGCTGCTGGGAGGGGGGGGGGGGGAACCTTGCCTCCAGCATCCAGTGATATGGGGCTGCACAATCCTGTCCAATATACAGCTGCCAAACCCTAGGTTAGGGTGGAAGATCCCTTGCCTTCCAGTCTTGTTGCCCACCACTGCTCTGAACGGCAGCAGGAGGAAAATACCCCCCCCCTTCTCCATGATGCTTCAGGTTAAAAAAATGGAAGTGACATATAGTAGCTCTAGGAATCACCAGCAACTCTATGATTTTACCATAGAGTTTCCAGCAGTTCCTAGAGCTACCTATGTCACTTCTGGGTTTTTTTAAAAACCAGAACTGACATGACATCTCAGCTGGTTTCACACCTCCCCTATCCCCACCCACAGCCCTCCTACTGGTTGCTAGACGAGTTCGTTGTGATGGAACGAAAGGTCCATATTACTATGACCTCACACAGCATAGGCTGACTCCATCCTCCCAGACAAGCTTCCATGCCTGCCTTGCCCTGTACTTATGTAATGATCACAGTTCCACAAGGATCCCACTTTGTTTGGTGTAGTGGTTAAGTATGTGGACTCATCTGGGAGAACCAGGTTTGATTCTCCACTTCTCCACTTGCAGCTGCTGGATGACCTTGGGCAAGCCATAGTTCTGTACCAGCTGTCCTTAAAAGAGAAGTTCTTGAAAGAGCTCTCTCAGCCCCACCTGCTTCACAGGGTGTCTGTTGTGGGGAGGGGAAGGAAAAGGGATTGTAAACCAGTATGACACTCCGAGTGAAGGGTGGGGTATAAATCCAATCTCTTCTTCTTCTTCTTCTTCTTCTTCTTGTGGCCCACCTGAAGAAGTCAGAAAAGCTCCCACCCTCCTGGCCTTCCGATAACTATGCAAAACCGAACTATCCAAGAGGGCTTTTCTGCACAGGGAATAAGGTTACACAGCACAAACCAGTTTCACAAACTTACTTGGATAAATGACTGGGACTTGTGGTCTTTACTGCTGTAAGTAAGATCCTATTATGCAATTGCTGTACTGCTTAATCTGTCATGTTAGTACTTATGCTCCTAATGTGCTGCTGCTGGTGGAAAATGTCATCAAGTCACAGCTGACATGGTGACTCCATAGGGTTTTCAAGGCAAGAGATGTTTCAGAGGTGGTCTGCCATTGCCTGCCTCCATATCACCACCCTAGTATTCCTTGGAGGTCTCCCATCCAAATACTAGTCAGGGCCAACCTGGCTTAGCTTCCGAGATCTGATGAGATCAGGGTGGCCTGGGCTATCCATGTCAGGTTATCCTAATGCATTAATTACTGAATATCCATTTTGCTGACTGTACTGACTCACAATGCATGATCTGCCTTCAGTCCATGTGAGAAAGGCAGATGATAAATAACGTAAATAAATAAATATTGAGCCTGTCTAGCTACTTTTGTTGGTTTTTGTCCTGCTGTCTGCTGGTATTCCCTTCATGCCCTTGTCCCAGGGATGCATGCTTCCTCCTTCACCCACCCTGTCTACTCCACCTAGGATTTGTCTGCACCATAGCATCACAATAAGCCTCCCATGACCTAGCATATACTGGTCAAAATACCTGTATCTCTATAGGCAGAGGGTCATGGCTCAGTGAAAGAGCATTTGTTTTTCATGCAGAAGGTTCTAAGTTCATTCCACATCTCCAGTTAAGGGGACCAGGTAGAAGGTGATGTGAACATGCCCTACCTGAAATCCTGGAGAGCAACTGCCAGTTTTAGCAGATAATACTGTCTCTGGGAGACCAAGGGTCTCACTCAGCAGCTTTATGTATCTCTATACCCTGATGAAGATGATGCTGGCTATGAGTCATTTTGGAATAGAATGGGTGGATAGTCCATCAAGTACCACCATTTCACAGCCCTCTGAGAGCGTTCAAGAATGGCCCTGATTCTCAGCCTCCCTCTCCGCAGTTTTTTCCGATGCTCTCTCTCTTTGCTTTCAGATTCTCGAGAGGGAAAGCATCGAGCGACTTCCACCTACACAACATACATTTTCCAGCTTTTCCAATCGGGCACCTGTGAACACAGGCCTCTCCTCAAACGCTACACTTGACAGCTTTGTTAAATATCAAAATATCTCTGGTGCAAAGCCAAGCAGCAACAAGGGTAAATGCAGCTGATGTTGAAGGGAGCTTATAAAATGTGTCAGTTCTTCAGGCCTGGGAAATGACAGGATTACATTGTATTGGATTTTATTATAAGGATGTTTTCCCCCCCTGCTGGCCTGCAGCCGTTTTTTCCCCCTTGAGCAAATACAGTTCCTTGAGTCGCTGCCACACAAATGCCCACGTGCCAGCTGTTTCTTGGGCTTAGCGGGCTGGAGCTCACAGCTGGAAGATGAGTGATCTCTCAGCTGTGATTAGCTGCTGGTTACCAGGTTGACACGCACCATATGGCTGAGGGTCAGATCACTGCCGGCTCCACATTGTCAGGTGGCTTTTCTGCCAGTCTGCATGAATCTGCCTGATAGGGAATCAGATCACTGGTCTGTTCAACTCAGCAGTGTCTGCTGTGACTGTCAGTAGCTCTTCAGAAGCAAAGTTGGATCTTTCACTCCACTTTCTGCCTGAGCAGGATTGAAGAGGAATCTTTGGCGATGATGATTGTGCTCTACCACTGAGTTATGGAACCACTACTCAAAAAGAAATATTTACCAAGAGATCCCCCCCCCCTTTCAAGACACCTGTGTGTGTATCAGGCCCGTAGCTAGGTGGGGGCTTTTGGAGGCTCCTCCCCCCTTGTAAAGGCACAGTCCCACAAGAATGTCTCCTGTAAGTGCTTTCCCCCCAATCATTTTAAAACATTTTTAAAGGTGTGCACTCCTTTAAGCAGAGTGAGGTGCTGTGGTTGACTAATTCCCACACTGAGCAAGGGGGTTGGAGTAGGTGACCTCTAGGATCCCTTTTAACTCTGTATCAAAAAACTGGCCTCCTTAAGAGCGTTTTTCTGCTTGACTGTTAGCTTTCTTGACTATAGAAGTCATCACCCCTACCTGCTGGCTTGTTGTCAGAATTGTTGTTTAGGCTGGCAGAAGTGATTAACTTGCAGCAGCTGAGGACTGTCATCTAAAATGGTTGACAGCTTGCAATTTAGAGAGCTACCCTGGTAACAGCTTTCTATTGGCTAAATGGCTTTTCTTTCTGCACTGAGAACTTCAGACTCACCAGAAGAAAAAAATTGACCCACAAGCCACAAAATTATTGCTATGGGTCTGGTGTGTGTGTGTGTGTGTACACTGCCATAAAGTCACAGCTGACTTATGGAGACCTCAGCAAGGGGCTTTCAAGGCAAGTGAGAAGGAGCAAAGGTGGTTTGCCATCGCCTTCCCCTGCAGAGGCTTCCTTGTTGGTCTCCTTTCTAGGTACTGACCCTGCTTAGCTTCCAAGATCTCATGACATTGGATTATACCATGCTGCCTTTCCTCCACAAGATACCAGGTGGGTGTGGGTGGAGGGATTAAGCATCTTTTAACACAGAAAGTTGCTGTTACGGTCCCCAGGTCCCCACTGGCAACCAGCAGAGTGTGACGGGTAGGATGGCCAGCTCCAGGTTGGGAACCCCCTGGAAACTTGGGAGATTGAACCTAGATAGGACAGGACAGGGACCTCAGTGGGGTACAATGCCATCGAGCCCACACTCCAAAGCTTGCATTTTCTTTAGGGGGACTGATCTCTGTAGTCTGAAGATGAGGTGTAATTCTGGGGGATTCCTGGGTCCTACCTGGAGGCTGGCATCTCTAGGTCCAGGGGTAGCATCAGTACCCCCATACTTAGCCAGAGATGAAGAGGAGATGGCCAGCTGGACTGTATGTAGCAGAATTCAGTCCTGCCCCTATCAGCTGGCACAGTAGAACAGTCTATACTCCAGGTGGCAAGCCCACGGAAGCTGAACCTGTGCAAGAGGTCAGGAGCATGTCCATCCCAGTGGTGTGACATTGAAACTTAATGCGCCAGCATCGGCTGGCAAGGGGGAAGCAGGGCAGCTATCTACAGGAGGCAGAGGGTGAGGCTTGAGAACTGCCTGGCCCAGTCACACCAGATTGGCAACAGCTCCTGCCAATCAACCCAGGAGGGTGGGGAGACTCTTGGGGATGCAGGAAGAGGAAGGGGTGGGCAAATCCCAGGGAATCTCCCTCATAAGTGTCAGAGACTGAGGCCTTAGAGGATGTTAGGCTGCGATCATATGCACAATTAGACCCAACATAGGTGCAAATGCTGGGCAGATTTAATGGGAGCAATCAGACAACAACATATGGGAAGTGCCCCGCAGCTGCCGGCAACCCGTTTTGCTCTGCCGCAGAAATGGAGTTAAAAGACACCGGGGAAAATCTGGTAGTAAACGAGTTGCAGCAGGCCACGGGCAGACTTTCCCATCTGATCACTCCAGCACACTCTCATGGCATCGGGATGGTCTGATCAGGTCATCCTGACTCCATGCTGTTGTTCCCCCCCTTCGCAGTATGCGCATCATTGCAGACTCCATAGAGAGCCCTCGGTGCGGAGGTGTGATTCATCGATCCCTCATTTAAGCACATGGGAATTAAACGGGACCAAAAAAAAAGACTGACCCACAGCTGCATCTGATCACACACTGACGGACTGCTCCCACAGCTGCAAAGGGAGGTGTGATCGCGCAACTGCGGGTCAAATTCCTCCGGAGGAAATAGCCTCTCTCCCCCCCCCCCCTTCTACTTTATCTTGTGTGTGTGACCACAACCTTAGTCCTTCTATTAGCTAGCAGGCTACAGGGCGGGGTACTAGAAAGAGAAAAGGAAAACCTAGGGTGATGTTAGCTCCTTCCTCTCTCTCTAATTTGAGGCCTGTTGAGGCATCCAAGAGCTCCTCTGGAGGTTATGTTGGCCCCACCCAATCCAAATGGTGCAGCAAAAAACCCACAGCTGCCTTGAACCAAGCTAGCCCATTGGTCCCCCTAGCTCAGCTTGATTTCTGCAGTGACCCTCCAGATGCCAGAGACTGAACCTAGCACCTCCTGCATATAAAGTGTGGCTGCGTCCAGCGTTGCCCTCATGTGGCTGTGTGTATAAGCTAGCCTGTCTGGAGCCACCGTATTCCTCGAATCATAAGGTTGCCAGGTGGCCTGAAGATAAAAATATGCTGTTGCTTTAATAGAGGCTTAATGGGATATCATTTCCCAGATGATGTTATTTACCTCCTCCATGCCATGAAAGGCTTTTGCTGCCAATTTCTACACATCAAGCCTCTGTTAAAGGGGCAGGACATTTTCCTCCAGGTTAGTTGGCAACCCAGTCTATTTAGGAGAGGTGCACACTGGACAGGAGGAGGGCACAAGATATTCGTTTGGGCATTTCAAGCTGCTTTGCTCCCTGGAGGGATCCAAAATGGCTTACAAAAACAAAATAAAAAAGGTGTTAAACTACATCCAACGGGACGTCTGGGAGGCTGATTTTCACAGATGCCAAGACCGAAGTCCTTAACCTCGGGCCTCTGACCCTGCCTGTGTTAAATATCTGTGAAGGAGAAGGGGGAAATCAGCCCAGAGGGACCTCAGCTGCTGTTAGGCAGCTGCAACAAGCCAAAAAAGATCTTCCCTCCTCTGCCAGGAATGCTGCTGGCGCTGCCCAGGTTAAATATCTGCACCAAGAAAACGCTGTCTGTCTGTCTGTCTGTCTGTCTGTCTGTCATCATCATCTATCTACATAGGAAAGCTGTATAGGATGGAAAATAATAGCTGCAGGGGAAAAGGAAAGAATAGCAGCAGGTGAGTGGAATATATGGGATGATATCCTGTTGCGGTCTGTCCCAAACCCTGCCCTCCCCAGGGTCCACAGCCAAATCTCCAGGATTCCCCCCATCCTGGAGTTTGGCAACCCTAGTTATTGCTTGCTTTTTTTAAAAAAAAAAAAGCTGCATGTGGTACTGTCCTGTTTGAAGGACTGGGGGGGGGGGGGGGACTTAGCAAAGAGAGGAAGAAAAAGCGTTTATAATATTAACAAAATGCCATAGGCGGGTGGGGTGTGTGTGACATCACAGGCACTATCCAGTAGATGCCTGTGGCATTTCTGTCACCTTGGGGAAGCCTCCCATTTCCCCTGTGATCAAATCTGGGCCGAGTGCTGAGAAACGGCAAGCGGGGGGGGGGGGGGGGAAGTGTCTGGATCTCCTGCAAAAGGATGACTAACAACTGTGTGTTGACAAAAATGATAGGCCGGGAAAGCCCCAAGTGAGTTTGTCACTCAGCGCTCTGCCGCCTCTCCCTCCTCGCCCCTTTACGCAATCCGTCTTCCCTTGTCAGCCATCAGCCTGTTCTTCATAGACAAGCTAACCGGGATGTGGACAGTTGCAGCTGTTCCCTGGGCGGCTTTGCTAGTTTGTCAAACCAATAGGAAGTCTTGACTCCTCAAATGCCCAGCTGAGCTGGGAGAAAGAAACGCACACCACATACCATCTTACAAGTGCAGCCGCTCCTACGATCGGACAGAAGTTGTGAGAATAAAGGGATAGATTCCTGGATGGGGGAGAGGAGATGCAAGCAGGAAACTCCATATTCATTGTACACAGTCCAGATTTTTTGGTCAACATTTCCCAGCGATAAGACCTGAATTTGAGTCACAGCTCAAGGTCAAATTGCATCCTGCTAGAGGTCTATGACCAGAATTCCAAATTTGCCCCAACAAAGAAGATGCAGTGGGGCCCGGTAAGGATCAGATCATGACCCTGGGGAAAGGAAGTCGGCACACACCCCGGTGCTGTTCTGTTGGTCCTCTAGTGCCATGACTCTAATTCAAGGGCCGACAACCTTTTTTCTTTAATGAGAGCTCCTCCTGATTAATGAAGTTAATTACAGAGGGAAAGAATAAGATGAAGCGCATCTTTGCCAGCTGTGTAACTTCTATGCTGAGGATTGCTTTCTCCCTTCCTGTCTTGGATGTTTTATAGAGCCAGTTTGGTGTAGTGGTTAAGTGCGCGGACTCTAATCTGGGAGAACTGGGTTTGATTCCCCACTCCTCCACTTGCACCTGCTGGATGACCTTGGGCAAGCCATAGCTCTGTACCAGTTGTTCTCTCAAGGACAATTGTCTCAGAGCTCTCTCAGCCCCACCTACCTCACAGGGTGCCTGCCTGTTGTGGGGAGGGGAAGGGAAAGGAGTTTGTAAGCCGCTCTGAGACTCCAAGTGAAGGGTGGGGTATAAATCCAATCTCTTCTTCTTATTCTTCTATAGGGGGGGTATTCTTTCTTTCTTTCTTTCTTTCTTTCTTTCTTTCTTTTTTGAGGATGTATAATAACGTCCCTACTGTGTCATAACTTCCCTGTAGCCAGGGATGCGGAAGTAGCTTGGATTTATGAATAAGAATAAAGTGGGACCTACTTCTGAGTAAACATGTATAAGTTTGCCCTGAAGGTGAGACAATAGTCAAAAAAGGCATTTTATTGCAACAGTTTTGCTCTTAAGCAAAATCTGATATGTATGGTACCTACTCTTCCTCAGGGACATCCGTATTTTAATATATGACAGAATTTTGTGGTTATCATAAAGCCTCCAGCCATGATTGGTTGACCAGCCATTATATCACAGAAGGATGTGTCAGACATGGGGTGGGGGGTGGGAGGAGTCTTTGGCTGCAGTTGGCTGAGATGTTGAGATTTTAGAGTAATGCAAAGCAAGCAGAAGGGGTTAGGAAAGGATGGTTATTAAGACAGATTTAGGGCAGAAACAGAGCCAGAGAAGCATACACAGGGCTTGTTGGGGGAACTTAGGACAGGAGGATTGGAAGTGGAAGAGTCTTCAGAGGAATAAAGGACAGAAGAGAAAGCTAGGAAACGAAAGCTGGAAGAATATATGACCAGGAGCTGCAGAGATAAAGGAAGCTGAAATTCACTTATTGATCTGAAATTACTTTCAAATCTTTGGCTGGAGGCCTCTAATTACTCTTGCATTTGGCTCTTACGAAGAAAAGCTCCTGCCCACAGGAGGAATAAGAAAAAAACCCTCATTGTCCAAATGAGTGTTAAACTAGGGCACATTAAATCTCCTCTCTGGATCAGAAGCCATAGATTCTTCTGTTCCGGCCACAGAGGGCTGCCAGACTCTAGCTAGTGGCTGGAGATCTGAAATCACAGCTGGTCTCCAGGCCACAGAGATTAGCCCCCCTGGAGAAAACGGCTGCTTTGGAAGGTGGACTCTGTGGTGCTATACCTCTGTGAGGTCCCTCCCCTTTCCAAACCCCACCCTCCCTGGGCTCCACCCACCAAATCGCCAAAAAAATTTCCAACTCAGAGCTGGCAACCTTGGGGCCACATGGGACACCACTCTTTAAGGTCATCGTGACACTCCGTCCACAGTCTTTGCTGTGATAACTGCAGGCATGCTCTAACATGTGGGATTGTGCCAGAGGCGTTTGCTAAAGGTCCAGACAGATGCGGGATCAGTCAGGGATTCAAGGCATCCTGCCGTCCCATTTGTCCCTGCTCCATTTACCCAGCACAGCGTTTTGTCTAGACTTCTGCATGTCTCAGACTGACCTTTAGTGGCTGAATAATATATTGCAGACACCTTCTTCATACATTATTATTTACTGGAAAACGTACTGCAAGAGTGCTTTCTCACCAATGCCTCGCAGGTTCCTCGTTTTCCCTCTCACATGGCCTCATTCTGAGTCAAAAATGGAAATGGTTTGCGCCATACTTTGTTGGGTGTCACCCTGCCATCCCAGTTCTCACGGCTTTACAGGTTTCTATTCTTTTGCGCCTTGATTTTTTAAATTTATATTCTTCCAATAATTGCTTAGAGCTCCTTTACACCAAGGCTAAAAATATACTTTTAGGCACAGTGCTGATTTTGAACACACAGACACAATTTCTGATTTTTTTAAGAGAGAGAGAGCATCAAACCAAACATAGGGTGCTAAGTGGCTAACAGTGTAGTCCTTAGAACAAAGTTTGAGTCCAGTGGTGCCTTTAAGACCAACAAAGTTTTGTTTGAGGTGCATGCACACTTCTTCCTCCTGTGCATGTGTGTGCATGCCCACCAGACACATTGAAATGGAAGTTATCAGCCCATATAGAGAGAGAGCCTGGCTGAAGTGCAAATTAGCATATATCATAATGAAGTTGTTTTAATAGATGTGACAACCAAGCAGGGATAACAAGCTAAGTTTGTATGGTCATCAGCACTTGTTTGGATTCAATTCTGGGGGCGGGGGGAGTAAATATGTCAGAATTGGAGACTGATCTGTAATTGTAGCCTTCCTAAGAGTAGTCAGCTGAGACCCTGTTATCACGCTTAATCCATCTCCTCTCAAGCATGGAGGCATGTAGTCCTGAGCAGACTGACACCTATCTAAGTCCATTGAACCATGTAACCAGAAGGGCACCATTTTGATTAGGATTGAACCAGGGGTGGACTGGGAGAAAGATGGCCCTGCCTCTGAAACTGCTCCCCCCAGAGGAGAGAGGAAGAAAGAGCAAAACCACCTGCCCAGCCATCCCTGCACTGAATGCCTCCTTCCCCGTGCCAGGTGGGGCTCAGCCAGGCACTTCCTTCTCCAGGCAAGGCATCACCCTCTGGGTGACTGGGCTGGGTGGGAAGGCCTCCCCTCCCCTTGAACTGAGCTAAGCAATGAATCAAGGGGCTCAAATTTCACCTCTGCAATGGATTCCAAGGTAGCCTTAAGTCATTCTCTGTGCCCTCATCTTCCTTTCCTTCTAATGATAATCTTCCCCTTCCTTACAGGCCAGTTGCAAGGACTGCAGCAATATAACATGCATGAAGTGTGGCAATGCTAAGCACAGGCCTTGTGGACCCACGGAGAAGAATGAGCTACGCCACTTGAGGTCCCCATTCGGGAGAAATGTGGAGTGTAGGTAAATGGTGGGACAAAAGCAGGGGGCTATAGGGTTGTCAACCTCCAGGTAGGGCCTGGAACTCTCCAGGAATTACCACTCATCTCCAGATTACAGAGATCAGTTCCCCTAAGGGGAATGGATGCTTTAGAGGGTGGACTTCATGGTATTATACCCAGCTGAGATCCCTGCCCTCACCAAATCCTGTCTTTCCCAGGATCTACCCCCCAAAACTCCAGGAATTTCCCGAAAATCAGCAACCCTATTTACAAATAAGCCTTGTTTTTTGCATTTTTTCTGTTTTTGTACACAGTCATTGTAAGCCTTTTAATTTTCCCCGTGTTTGTTGCTGACGTTCCTGATTCATTTCCTTGTGCCGTACGCAATCAACCAATAATAATGTTAAAAATTGCATCAATTGAGAGGGAAGGAAACAGAAAACTGGAGCACATATAAAGGAAAGTCAGCCTGATTTGCACAAGGAAGAACCAAATCTGAAATGGGGATTTTTGAGCTGAAACAGTGGGGTTGAGGAATTCAGTGTTATCCTCAGATGAAGGGGAGGGGGTAGCATGCATTTTTTCCTTCCCTCCTCCTTCCCTTCAGGCCTCATTAAAACATGGTGCTGGTAGATACAAAGACCTTATTCATGTGATCTTTCAAGTCTCTCTGGTTCTCAACTGCTTTGTGTGGAACTTTGGTGCATCACAATTTGATAACCAACATGCGCATTGAACTGGTGTACTGAAGCAACAGTGATTAAATGAGATGGCGGCTATGAGCAAGACAACAAAGATACATTCTTCTCACCAGCAGTACCATGTTTAGCTCAGGCCTCGCTTCCCTCTTCACTGACCACCTACCAAATATGCAAGCTCACAAATGCACAGCAGCCGTCTCGGGACCAATGCTTCCTCTCTAAGCTGTGGCATCTTGTGAGCAAAAATTCTACTTTGTGGGCTACTGGCATTAAAGTTGTAGGTGAGCGATTTGGCTGCTGCACAAATCAGTTAGCTGTGGAGCCACCTTTCCTGAGCAAAGGCAAAAAGGTGTGAGCCAGAGGCTAAAAAACTGTGAGCGAGCTGACACTTACTCAGCTTAGATGGAACACTGCTCGGGACCACAAGCAGCAGAAATAGAGAGCAGCACATAGGAGTGGAGGGCAACAGTCCATAGGGACTCCAAATCGCTGTGTTACTGCTCTATGCTGCAATCAAATTGTTGTGCAAATAGCCGAGATCTAAACCAGTCATTCAGCCAGGGGATGTGGAGGCGGTACATAAACTAATTGCAAAAGCAATATACCACATGTACAACTGCGGTTTCAAATGTCCTCCAAGGCATGCTAGACATTTGGAGATCCCTTTGTGAAGATCAGTGCCATCCTGAAAGGCCTGTACAGGTGGTCTCATGAAGTAATAGCGTTTGCCCACCTAAATAGTTATACTCCTTCTTTTTCCAGAGTCTTACAAATTCAAATTAACAATGACAAAAATGCTGTAAAATCGTACATGTCCCTCTTCCTCCTCATAATGTGTTCAGTGTACACCCCGTGAGAAGCCCAAGCAAACAGAGGGCTGCACAGCAGCTCAAATGCATCTCTGGAGATGGCACCGCCTCACCGCCTCTGGGAGCCTCTTCCACAGTGTGTGGGTGCCATGGTGACAGGCAGGTGACCCTACATGGCGAAACAGCTAGCAGGTGGCCACTTCAGGACCAGTGTTCCCTCTAAGCTGTGGAGTCTTGTGAGCAAACATTTTACTTTGTGAGGTACTGACATTAAAGTGGCGAGAGAGCGATTTGGCTACTGCATAAACTAGCTAGCTCTGGAGACATCCTTCCTGAGCTAAGACAAAAATGTGTGAGCCATGGGCTTAAAAACTGTGAGCTGGCTCACACTAACTCATTTTAGAGGGAACGCTGTGTCAGGACCACAACTACCACTCAGGGCCAGAGTGGCATAGTAGTTAAAGTGTCAGACTAGGACCTGGGAGAACCAGGATTGGATCCCCAATCTGCCATGGGAGCTTGCTGGGTGACCTTGGGCCAATTGCACAGCTATTACCCAGACTGGCATACAAGTGTCCAGGCCATAATATGCAAAGGCATCCCTGTGCTAGCACAGGACAAACACCTGTATTTGGGGTACTTCGATATCTTAAGCCTGTGTATGCCAAGGTCTGGACTCAGCTCAATACTTGGAAAAATGAGGGAAGTAAAGAGTCTTATCCAGAAAGTGTGTTTATTTTATGAACAGAAAAAAAGAGGCCAGATTAATCCAAGGAATGTGGTAGAGCAACAGTGATAATTACAGAAATACAACAGAAAATCTTTCCCTAGCAAAACTGCCTTCTTAAGGGGAGAATAAAACTATGAAAGAAAATGCGACAGGCAAGCCTGATCCCGGAGAGACGGGGGTGAGTCTTTGGTGGTGAAGCAGCAGTGTCAGGAGCTGGAACTGACCAGGCAGGAGAAGAAAGAGCAGAGAAGCAGGTCCATGGAGCAGAGAAGCAAGAGGCCAACCATGGGATGAGTCCAAACCAGCTACAAAAATTGGGGCTGAGGCACAACTCTTTATGCTATTTTTGTACCCCGCTTTTCACTACCCGAGTCATCTCAGAGCAGCTTATAATCTCCTTTCCCTTCCCCTCCCCACAACAGACACTCTGTGAGGAAGGTGGGGCTGAGAGAGCTCTGAGATGGCTGCTCTTGAGAGAACAGCTCTGAGAGAACCGTGACTGACCCAAGGTCATCCAGCTGGCTGCATGTGAAGGAGCAGGGAATCAAACCTGGTTCTCCAGGTTAGAGTCTGCCACTCTTCACCACTACACCAAACTGGCTCTCCCGCCAAACTGCAGCTGATGTGCCCATGTGCCCCATATGGAGGCCCTGGTTTCTGCCACTGACTCATCCATGCCGTCTCTACTGAGCTGGGAGCTTCTTGGCACCCTGCTCCTACTGATGGTGGCATAGCAGCCAGCAAAGGTTCTGAACTTGGCCCCTGAGCAAACCGCACCGACCGTCTCTTCTTGTCCAGCTGTCTCTGTGCTCTCTCCCTCTCTAGAATCCAGACACAGCGGCACGCTGACAGCAGCATGCGAGAATGTTTCATCCATTAAGATTTAAACTAATACTGTGTTTTTTGTCCGCACTAAAAAAAGAAAAAGCAAACCGCCCTACAATCTTTCAGCCCAGACCCTCTTTGACAACATGCCTCAAAATCGATTAGTTTACGTGGAAAGGTCGGGGCTGCTAGAATGACATTCTCTCGGCTGCGCTTTTGTTCTATTTTTAATGGCCCTTGCTGACACTAATTTTACAACGAGCCGGTCCCTTACTCCATCCGCTGGTTGTGGAGCACCGATCCACGGTTTGATGCCGATTCCCTGCGTACGGGGCTGTGTAAAAGCAGATGGGACTGTAGTCCTCATTTTGCTCCCCCACCGAGGAGCCTGCAGCCGGAACAAGCTGCCTTTGGCATTTGACCTCAAGGATTAGGGAAGGGAAATGCACCGGCATTCCCCCCCCCCCCTTGGCAGAAGTCTGCTCCATCAGCAATCCTGTCCTAATTCCCTGGAATATCTGCTGATCTTTCTGTCTTTTTGAGCTCCATCTTATCCAGGCCACCTCCTACCTGCAGGTACCTGCCTCTTCCTCTCCTGTGCCCTTCTATTCATTATGGCTTCAAATAATACACACATCAATAGACTTATTCCTGAAGATATATTGGAAATCCATTTCTCCTGGTGAAGGGAGGGCTCCCGACACATGACTGGAACAATAATTTTTAATTAAACTTGCTGCAAGAGGCTCTTTATCGCTGGCATCAGACAATCAACCCCGGGGCTTTCTATCTTCCGTGCCCTCTTTAGAAAGAACACAAGACTCATTGTCAATAAAATCTTTATCAGATGAGCGGTGCGGCGGCAATCACTTTGGTGGCTGATCGGCAAGAGTAGAGCAAAGGGGACAACTGTATCCTTAGTCTTATGGATTGTATCAGTCCGAGGGCTTTTAGGGATATGTTAGAGCCCAGTAGTGAACCAGCACAGATCATTCTGGCTACCTTTCTTTTTGTTTTCCTTTAAAAAAGGAAGATAAATGTCCATCTGTGGTGGAAAAGGCCTACTCTGACTCACAGACCTTGTTCTGCCAGCTCCCCTCTTTGGCTGACATCAATTCCTGGAGGGTGCTATTCCACTTCCTTCCACTAGGGTACCGCTGCTGCCACTGTCCTTTTGGGGTCTTCCTGCCAGGAGAGACAGTGGCTGTGTTCACACTGGAGTGCTGGAGCCTGCTGGAGCCGGCTGCAAATGGCTGGTTCCGTAAAATCACGATCACACTAACCGCTCCTCGTGTCACCTTCAAGCGGCTCCCCCACGTTCACACGAATGACGGGGGTGGGGTTTCTGGGTTTTTTATTTTTTTTGCCGCTTGCGCATGCGCATAAGCGCTCATGCAGGCAGATGGGAAAAAATTTTCGCGCATGCACAGCACCACTGGACCAAATCACTGCTTCCTTTAGAAACTTGAAAATGCTGTGATATTTCAACCCGAAAATAGCCTCATCGAGACCGCAAACTCATGTACACAGTAGAACTAGCCTCCATTTGCACATCTGTCCTTTAAATGTAAGTTTGTATGGCCGCTCATGCGAATCTCTCTAAATGCAAAAAAAAAAAAAAAAAAAGGTGGACGAAAAGCAGAAGCCAGAGGCTTCCGCGGGGGAGGTTGCTCGGAAGTCGCTCAGGGCCGGCTCCCTGTTTACACAGGAGAACAATGCGACAGGGGCCGGAAGAGGACAGCTGAGACCAGCAAGGGAGCTGGTCTCAAATTTCAGACACTTTGTAACGCTTTATGAGACGGTAAGCGATGCCTGGGGACGGGAGACAGATGCTGCTGTGTAGACACGGCAGATTTGAGTCAGTTCTAGCCGGCTCAAAACTGCCAGTGTGAACGCACCCAGAGAGTCTGAGATTTAATAAAAGTGCTTGCTCCCAGGAGTGTGCGCATGTGGGGTCTCTTGACGCTCGGTGCTGACCTCTGGAAGAGGACAGACTGCTGAGCTCTGTTCTATGGGCCAGGAGCCATCGGCCGTGTGGCCTGGCCTGCTGGCTGCAGAGAGAGAACCTTTTGTAACTTTCTAAGCTTGAAATCACCTACTTTACTTCAACATGTAGCTAGAATTCATTTGAGAACTAGGGACAGGGGATGCAATTATGACCAGCTTTTCTTTGTCTTTCTGGTTGCTGATCTGGTGCTGTGCTAAAAGTATGCTTGTAACCTTTTCCTCTTTTTAATAAATATTTTACTCTTTGAGGCTGGTAGTGTTCTCTGGACCACACAGTTTTCCCAACCACTTTAGACCATGCTACTGTAAGAGGTAGGGCTACCAAGTACCCGCGACTTACCGGCGGGGGGAGAGTTGTTCTCCCCCCGGGAGCTCTTCCCCCGGGAGTTCTCCCCCCAGGAGCTCCCCCCAGAGGTGACGTCATTACATGGGGAAGTCGTCCTCACCGGACGACTTCTGGAGCGGGGTTCCCCCCGCCGGCCGAATGCCGGCCGGCAGATCAGGAACCCCTATAGCAGGGGATCCCCCGCCCCCCAGGCTGACTTGGCAGCCCTAGTAAGAGGGGAGTCCCGGGAAGGGGGAAGGCAAGCAATCAATGCACCCATTGCCAATCCTCCAGGGAGCCCCCAAAGAAAGAATTTGGTCCCTGTGGTAAGCAGGAGCTGGATAGCAGAAGACTGGAGGCAGGGTCTCAGTCTGAGAAGGGGTGTCAGGAGTCTGTCCCTCCTGGCAGGAAGACCCCAACAGGACAGTGGTGGCAGTGGTACCCTAGTGGGAGGAAATGGAATAGCACCCTCCAGGAATTGGCTCCAGCCAAAGAGGGGAGCCGGCAGAACAGGGTCTGTATGTCAGAGCAGGCCTGTTCCACCACACCATCTAATCCTCATAGGACGATGGAGGACAGAAGGGGCAGGCGTGATGTGGTCCATGGGGTTGTGAAGAGCCGGACTTGACTGTGCGACTGAACAACAACAACCATCCTCATCCTCTGTCTTCGTCTATGAATTCTTCTCACGTTGGTCCCTCTCTTTGTCCATTCCCACCGACGGTGCAGGTGGCGACTTTTGCAAGATCAGCAGAGGCTGCGCTATGAGTGCCTTTTCCAGAGCAAAATAGATGGGGACAAAGGTCCTCTGTAGCTTAAAGGTGGAAGCCTTTTCCCTGCATCTATTTGAAATTTGGCACAGAGGATCCCATGGACAAGGGCTATCGAAGGAAAACAAGGGTATCAGAGCCTACCTGTGTATGTTTTCCATGTATGAAAACAAAGAAAGTATGGAAGGGAAATGATTTTTTAAAAGATATGGCGAAATGAATGCTTGTATTATACACTCTGTGCTTGCTTAATGTGCAACTCACACATGGGGTCTGTGCTCCCAGGGGGTCCAACTGTAGTCACTATTTCCACTAGGGCTGAAACACGAGCCCTGTAAAAGGTGTTTAAGGAATATATGATTCTTCCAAACATGAGGCTGTCTCATCAGTTTATTCTGCTCTGGTTAGACCTCACCTAGAGTACTGTGTTCAGTTTTGGGCACCACAATTGAAGAAGGACATCGACAAACTGGAACGGGTCCAGTGGAGGACAGGGAAGATGGTGAGGGGGTCTGGAGACCAAGTTCTATCCCCTCTCCCTGGTCTTTGCAGGATTGTAATACAGCTGGACATCTTTCCAAGGTGTTCCCCAGCCATTTTAGAAGGACAACCATGGGAAACTCTAGTTAGATGGACATCCCTTGCAAGATCAGTTCTAGGCGAGCTGCACAATTTGTCCTGGGACAAGCAGGGCCTTCTGGTGTTCCTCCCTTCCACTTTCCTTCCCCTTCCTATTCACAGTGATTGAGTTCAACAGGCGAACTTTGATTGCCTTTGCCTAGGTAGTGTTCTGTTCGTCTCAGCATGAAACTGGCAGGAGGAGTTTCCCTCCAGCCAGACTTCCGTGAACAAACAATGTACCTCCCAAAGCCACATTACGGGGCCAGAATAATTTAGTTAGACAACTCCCCGGCTTTTCCTTTTCCACCCTGTCTTGGGTTTCTTTTGATTCTAGCAAAATCCAGAGAGCAGATCAATAAACCTGAGCTTTCAGCATTATATCGATTGGCTGGTTCTTTCTCTGCTTCTTCTTTTATAGAATTTGATGCCAAAGAATAAGTTGGAAATAGGTCATTAGAGAGGAAAGGCTGGTTATTTTGCTCAGCTCTTCTGGTTATCAAAGCAGGGCGGAAGGGGGTTAACTGAACTGGAAGATGGGACTGCTGTGCCCAAGAGCATTGAGGTTTTAGTACTGCCAAAGACACATACACACACACACACAAAAGTTTTGTCTCCTTGGGTCCTAGCAGGTATGAATCAAGGTCTCGTTCAGAGGTAAATATAACACAAGGCAATGCAGTTTACTTGGTCCAAAAGATAAAGATTTCAAACAGAGACATCTGGAAATTCTCGACATATGACACATTTTAATGTTTTAATTTGTGCTAAATTTTGTTTCAGGCTGGTTTGGAACATTTGGTGCTAACAATGCTAGTGCATTCCCTCTGTTTTGAAATTGAAAGTAAAATTGCAGGAATCTTGATAAGAGTAGGAACATCCCTTAGTCAAGGGAAGGGAAGATATGCACCTCTCAAGAATTGGGGGCGAACTTTTACATAGAGCAAAATTCCAGTTTCATTGAGGGGCTCCCCTCAAATTAAAACACCAGCAAGAACTTTGAAGGGGATTAAATGCATTTCTCAGGGAAGGGGCTGCTACACAACTCTAGCTGGTATGGATGGGAAGAACAGATCCACTAGCTCCCTCAAGAAGATATCTTCCAACCATGTTTGGGATCTATTTCAACTGAATATCCAACAAACAAACAAACCCCCAAATGGAAGTGCTTTTGGCTAACATTTATTTGACACATTTTTATTCCAGACTTCTTCCAAGGAGCTGCAAAATTTATAACAAGAAGATTCAAACTTGGGTCTCCAGAGTCTAGGGTTGTTGTTGTTGTTTTTTCCCACATATCTTATTTTCATCACTTGTATGCCCACACTATTTCTCACCTCCTTGTTTGAACGTTTTGCTCCCTCTAGTGGCCACTCCTATATTTCATCACTGTATGTCCAGCTTCTTTACAAGCACTTTTGGAGTAGTCATTAAGAGCCAGTTTGGTGTAGTCGTTAAAGGTGACATACTCCAATCTGGGTTTGATTCCCCACTCCTTCACATGAAAACTTGGGTCACAGGTTTTTTTTCAGAGTTGTTCTCTCAAGAGCAGTTCTCAAAGAGCTCTCTCAGCCCACCTACCTCACAGGGTGTCTGTTACGGGGAGAGGAAGGGAAGGCAATTGTAAGCCACTCTGAGTGAAGGGCGGGGTATAAATCCAATCTCGTCCTCGTCCTCCTCTTCTTTGTCTGTAAATGAGAGATACAGCAGTGAAAGACTGAAGTGACCACTAGAGGGGGCAAAACACATGCAGAAAAGGGGGGAAATGCAATATGGGCACACAAGTGAAAAAATAACATGTATGGAAAAAACCTAAGGGATCTTTCGTTAACTTTCAGGGTGTTTTCTGTGGCTGTGGGCTCTGCAAAGTCCAATGGAGCTATGACTAATCAGGACCACGGCTAGCTCACTGTGAGGACAGAATGAAAGAACAAGCTGGAAGCTCAAAAGTGCTTCTTTCCCCATAGTCTGGAGACAAACGGAAACTGAGGTTGATTCACATGTTGCAAATGCCACTTGTCGCCACATGTTCACATATGTTATGGGAGTTCCCTGCTTGTAGCTTAATTCCCAGACATACATGTGCCTGTTTCACATCACCACTGCTGGACCTCCTGAGGGCACCTGGTGTTTTTGGCCACTGTGTGACAGAGTGTTGGACTGGATGGGCCATTGGCCTGATCCAATATTGGCTTTTCTTATGTTCTTATCAAGGCTTGCAAGGAGAAAAGACTTCTGCCTTTCCTCCCACCATGTTTTTCTGACCTGAAACAGCCCAAAGGAGTGGCTAGTGGGAAATGTGTATGCATTGATAGCTACTTGCTAGTTTTCTCTGTTGGGGCAAATAGTGGCTCCACAGAGCCATTTCAGGTTGGGAGGCCCTCATCCAAATTGGGCCCCCACATACCTAGAAACTGAGTTCCCCTGCATGAACCTCCAGGCGCACGTCTGAGGAAAAGATCATGTGTCCCAGAGAGATGCAGCAGGGATTGTGTGAAACACTTGCAACACAGGCAATGGCTGGCCCCATGGCCGGTGAAAGCAGCATGGAGTATTCAGCCAGGGAAAAAGCATCAGCCACACCCTGAAACTGCTTTTGAACTGCTACTTGGGTGGAAGGAATGTTGCCTTTTAATTAAGTTATCCCCAGACAAAAATTGGCCAAGGATGTCTCTGTTCCATGCACTTCTGCATGCACCAGCCTATTCCAGTTCCCCACCACCGATCAACACAGCTGTGCCATAAAACAAAACCCAATGTATTTGTTTCCTCTTTCCCTGACAAGGGGCCAAAAATAACCTCCCTCAGCCAGAAGTCAAGGGTGCTCATATGAAAAAGAAAGAACGCTCTCTGGCATGCTATCCTGAAGTGCCTCTCCTCAGGCTCTTCCAGACCGAAGCTATAATACAGATCACTTGCTCTAAAGAAGCCCCAGCTCTCTGCAAGGCAGTTCTGGCTGCCAGTTATGGAAGGTGGACATTCTAGGAGCTGTGGTGTAGACGGGGGGGGGGGGGGGGGGGGGAGAGCTGCCAGAGAATATACTCTCTTTCTGTCCAAACACAATTCACATGGCAGTCCAGTTCTAATCAGAGGGACACCCTTCTAAGCTCCTCGACTTCAGTGTCCTCAGGATAGTGTGGCTTGGCTCAAGTTTGCGCTGCATGTCTCTTGCTGAAGTCAGAGCCTCTGACAAAAAGGTTCCTTAATGACTGCAGATGTTTCCTCAGGGGGTGCTTATCGGTAGGAGGTGATCGCCAGATAGCTCTGGTCTTGGAGAAGGAATTCCCTCCCAGCTGAGACAATGGAATCAGATGCTTTTGTGGTCTTGGCCTTCTTTCCAAATGGAGGGGGGGGGACAGGTGGGGTAAGTGTGAAGAAACAACATATTACATCTGAGGCAGACAGATCCAGCTGAACAGCCATGTTGGTTTGAAGCTGTAGAACAAATTCTGAGTCCAGTGGCAGACAGAGAGAGATGGAGGGAGGGCCCTTTGTTGAGTCGGCTGAAAGTCAGGGTAAGGGTCTCTCCACTTCCACACTGTCATCTTTGTCACTCGTTTGTCCCTATTGCTTCAGGATCACACACACCCTCATGTATTTTGCTCTCTTTAGTAGTCCCAGAGGGAACAAAACACATGTGGGAAAGGGGGGAGGACCCAAAGCAATAGGGACAAATGAGTGACAAAAATGGCAGTGTGGAAATGGAGAAACCCTGACTTTCAGGCAACTCAACAAATGGTCCTCCATCTCTCTCTGTCTGCCACTGGACTCAAAATTTGTTCTACAGCCCCCCCTCTCCCCCTTCCTCTGGGGATCACATGTGGGACCTGCTACCCTGTTGGACTGAATGCCTCTTGGCCATCACTCATGCTGAACATTGCTAATTACCCCCATCTTTGGACTGCGGCATGAGGATGGATGAATTGTGATTGCGGACCCACAGGGAAGGGAGGGAGCGAGGGCGAAGATGAAGAAACACAACACAGACCAGACTGAGGGGAAAAGGCCATAGCCAAGACATCTGTGGGAGCACTGGCACAGCATAGGGATGTAGTCAGCATCCAGTGACCTGTCTGCTGCCCAATATAACCCCGTTGCCCCAGCTTGCCTGCCGGGGGGGCGGGGCACACACACTTCAGTGAGAACCTAAGAACATAAGAAGAGTCATTATGGATCAGACCAAGGCCCAACAAGTCCAGCATCCTGTTAGCACAATGGCCAATCAGCTGCCTCAAGGAGGCCCACAATCAGGAAGACAGCAACGGCATCCTCCCCCATGTACTCACCAGCAACTGATACGATAAGGCATACCGCTGATAGCCCCATCCTCAATGAACTTCTTCACTCCCCTGTTACAGCCTCCCAAGTCGGCAGCCATCACCACATCCTGTGGCAGCGCGTTCCACAATTCAGCTAAGTGCTGTGTGAACAAGTACCTCTTTCCCCATTGACAAAGTTTAAGCTTGCATAACTCTGCACCGGATTGTGCCTCACAATTAGGAGTTAGCCCAGAGTTTGGGTTTTTCAAAGAAGAAAAAAAAAACATTTTCTGCTTCTTTAGAAGGCATCCAGAGCTTCCTCTTCTTTTCTAGCTGTCCCAGTTTGCCATTTATTCAAAGCAAAACGTTGCTATTGATTTTTTTTTTAATAGCCAAGAGTCCGTTTACAATTATGGGGACTGGAGTAAATGAATGTAAGATAATTTGGGTAACAGAAAAGAATGGAAGAGAATGCCGACCTCAGATTTTCAGTTTACTTCGCCAACCAAAAATATGGAGAAATAGCTTTATAAAGAGAACCGACAGTGGCATTATGTCTCTCGCTTCAAAATCTCCCTTTGTTTGTGTAGGAGGGGGAAAAAAGAGAACAATCTTTACGAACAAGGAGAAATTATAGGACAAATGGCCATAGCAGAAGAAGAAACTTGTTTGTTTTAAACTGCTTTGTACAGGAGATGCAGATTCTAAGTAGGTCTCCTGAAGAAGAAAATTGTGATGGACTGCTTTGTACCCCAAAGTGAAGATGTCAACACATGAAAGCCATATCTTGCTTATCTTTTCTGGGCACACACATAAACACTATTCCAATGGATGCTGCCCGTCAACCGCATCACCCTACACCAGCTGTCCCCAGCCTTCCCAAGCCTGCAGGCACCTCTGGAATTCTGACACAGTGTGGTGGGTGTAAAAACAAAATGGCTGCCACAGGAGTTGGAACCAGCCACAAAATGGCTGCCACAGCTGACCTTCAATCACCCAGTGAAGAACCTTGTCCTGTGGTGGCATCTGCTGACAAAGCCATTTTGGTTTGAGAGCCAGTCTGGTGTAGTGGTTAAGTGTGCAGACTCTAATCAGGGAGAATCAGGTTCGATTCCACACTCCTCCACTTGCACCTGCTGGATGACCTTGGGCAAGCCATAGTTCTGTCAGAGCTCTCAAGGACAGTTCTTGAGAGAGCTCTCTCAGCCCCACCTACCTCACAGGGTGTCTGTTGCGGGGAGGGGAAGGGAAAGGAGTTTGTAAACTGATCTGAGACTCCGAGTGACGGGCGGGGTATAAATCCAGTCTCCTCCTCCTCCTCCTTTTTCTTCTAAGAGCATTTTAAAAAATCTGCAATGCCAAACAAATCACCACTGACCAATTAGAACCCTTTCTGGACAAAAGCTCCACCTGGCCCTGCCCATTTCCTAAAAACACTTGGTGGGCACTAGGAAAGGTGTCAGAGGGAACCATGGCAGCCATGGGCACCGTGTAGAAGGGTTCAGGTGATGATACCAGCACCTAGGACATCTCCAGGGATTAGTCAGCTGTGAGCAGCTAGTTTTGGTTCTTCTCCCATCCTCAGATGCTTCAGGGGGCTTGCCGGTCAACGTTAAATGCAGCACAGCTAATCCACACTAATCTTCCCAACCTTAGGAAGGCCCTTTACAATCCATTAGACCTGACCTATTTAAATGACACACCCAACTAGAACAGGGATGCCAGCCTCCAGATGGGCATCAGGGATCTCCTGGAATTACATCTCCAGACTATAGAGATTGGTTCCCCTGGAGAAGATGAATGCTGCGGAGGGTAGAATCTATGGCGCTATACCCCACTGAGGTCCCCGTCCATCCCAGGTTGCACCCCAAATCTCCAAGCGTTTCCCAATCTGGATCCGACAACCCTACCCCCCCCCCCCATCCCTGGACCTGGAAAACATAAACTAAAACTAAGCACAGGAGGACCCCCATTGGGAAAATTAGCAGAGCACCCAAAACACAGCAGAATAAGGGCAGCACATAGTCATGCGTGTTTAGTTACAGGGAGAAATGTTATTAGAAAAAGAAATAAAAGGAAGGGTTACATTGGAACAGAAAACAATAAAGCATAAGCAGTCTAACCAGCTTCTCCTAATCTAAACTCCATCTTCTCGAAGACTCTTTGTGATCTCTAGAACAAAGAAAAAGAATGTTTCCCCCAAAGCTCCTCCCAACAGAGTCTTTGTTTTATTAATTATTTATTATATTCAATTTCTATACCACCCATTCCCTGCAACAGAGCTTAGGGGGGTGTACAACAGCATATTAAAACAAACATATAGTGTAAATCAAAAACATTAAAATAATGATACAATTCAAATAACAATTCAGTTTAACGGCGGTCAAAATTTCCAGGAGTTCTACTGCCTTGTGGGGAAGGGGGAGTGCCAGCCAGGTGTTTGTCATTGCTGTCCTCAACCAAATGCCTGGCAGAACATCTCTGCTTTACAGGCCCTGCGGAACTGCATCAGGTCCCGCAGGGCACGGATGTTACTTGGCAGAGTGTTCCACCAGGTGACAAACAGCACGTAACTTTCTCCAAATTATTGATTAGCCAGTAGAGTCCCTCCTCCTGCTCTAGTGGGAACATCGGTGGGGAATCTACTTGGTTCCATGCTATTTAACTATTATTTGTAAACACAAACAAGAGATTAACTCTTTCATGGCCGAAGTGAAGACACTTGCATATTCCAACACCTCCCCCCCCCCCCCCCGAGGTCCTCCTTCCAATCAATTTGAGAAGAGCCCCAGTCTTCAAATGATTTTTGAAAAGAGACTCCAGTCTGCCGCCTGTAATTCTGCTCCTGGCCATTGCCAGAGGACCGAGAAGAACTGGACCCAGGCGTTCATCCTGCTGTCCGGAAAATATTGTAGATTGCTTTGGATTCCCTCCAGTGAGCTGATTTATTTTTGCATTTTTATTTTGGCTTTACCTTTTTAAGATTTTTATCTGAGTCCTTTATGAATTCCAGTTTGATCTGTAATTATCCCAACCACCCCCTCCTTCCTACCCTTTTCTTTGTATGTTAAAAGAAAAAAAAAAAGGAAATCTGGTTTGCTTTTACTGGGAATATGTCGTTTCTACATTTTTGAGCTCTCAGCATCTTCCCGGAGAACCCCTAAGCACAGATACCTTAAAAAAAAATTAAGAGAGGGGTTCACCTTCCTTTCCAGGTTGCATTCCTTTTTTTCCCCCTTCCCTCACCTGAGCTCACCTGGACTACTGTCCAGGGTTTTGGAATGAACTGAAAAATGGAGCTTTGGATACATTGTCCAAAAGCATCTCTCAGATAGTAGTAGCAGAACCTCTCCTTCCCCTGTCAGGGTGGGTGGGGTCTAGTACCTTTTAGTTATTATTTTTATTTACTTACTTTAGTTATACCCCACCATTCTCCACCACTGGGACTCCTCCTGTCCTCCATTTTATCCTCACAACAACCCTGTGTTGTAAGATAGGCTGACAGTGTGTGACTACAGTTCCCAGTGCACACCCAAAGGGGCTTACGTCATTCTGCTCTCCTCCATTTCATCCTCACAACAACCATGTGAGGTAGATGAGGCTGAGAGTGTGAGAGTGGCTCAAGTTCACCCAGCATGCTTCCAAGGCACAAGTGGGGAATTGAACCTGGGTCTCCTAGATCCTAGTTTGATGCTTTACCCACTACCCTGCATGTCTCTCACCCTTCACTGACCAATGCCAAACCCCCTCCTTTAGGTAATGACAGAGCGTAAGTTCTATTTAGAGAGCGATCCTAAGCAGGTCTACTCAGAATCTGATGCAAGTCTATTCAGTGGGGCTTACTCCCAGGAAAGTGCTCTTAGGACTGCACTGTTAGACATTCAGATCAGTGCATGGAGGTCAGATCAGCAGGTGCAATCCTGCTTCCCCTTTGATTGTCCTGAACAGGGCAGGATAGCCAATTATTTAGCTCAATATTATATTTTTATCGCCACTGGCTTTTCTGCCTCCGGCACCAAAATCTCTCGGGCCACCTCTGCTAATTTGTAACACTGGCCAGAAGTAGGACAGGTCCCCAAATGCCGCAGGGTGGGAGAAAGCACGGAGCAGGAGGGTAGAATAAAGGGAGATGCAAGAGATATAAAGCTGAGGATGTGTCGTTTAAGATACCTGGGAGCCAGAACAGAGACAAACTAGGAGGGACTCACAATTAAAGGGAACGCATTGCAAAATATGCCAAATGCAAGGGTAAACTGGTTGACCAATCAAAGCTTGGGCCATACTTAGTCCTTCAAGAGCTATCCTGTGTAGGCAATTAAGAAAAACTCAATTCAATTCGATTTATTGTGATCAAAGATCAGCAAATACCTTAAAACGTTACATATAGTTAACAACGAAATACAGCCAGACAATTGGTACGGGTAAAAAATTTAGTTAAGACAACGTCGATTTTAACATTTCCCAGGAATTAATAATCTTCTGTCTGGTTAGGATAGCCATAGCACAAAATCACATTCAGTTGGAATTAGCTCATAGGACGGTGGGGTGGGGGATAACTGTTTATTTTTTGTGAGTTAATGGCTAGAGAGTTATGAAAGGATTAATTAGTTAATGTCTGCAAAACACCATACATGCTGCCAAGTATTATTAATATTATCCCATTCAAAAGAGAGTGTGTGTGCTTTACTTGTGATTAATTATTATTATTACAAGCACTTTGGCAACAACAGGGGAAAATCAAGGGTTTATTTAGAAATTAAATACTTGCCCTCCCTCTGGAGCCTTTTGGAGAAACGGATAGTACCATTTGCATAGCATGAGGATGCAGCTACGCAGAGATAAAGAGCGCCTTGGGGAGATGGGGAAAAGGGTGGAGGTCCCGTCTGGCGTGGGGAAGGGAAACTTTCTGGCTTTAGTAGAGTGAATGGAGGTGGATGACATATACTTTGTGTTAGGCATGATTTCAAACTTTTGCCAACCTAGTTAACTTCTGATAGGCTTGTGCCGCCATTTATTTCTGGGTGGCGATTCCCTGATCTGAATTCTTTGAGGCTTTGACCTATTCATATGTGAGAATAATCTGATCTCTGTGCTATGTGTCACATTAATCTCTTACGTAGGTGTGGGCCCAGCTTAAATCATCTGATGCACAAGTTCAAGACTCGAAGGTTTTTGATTGAAATAGGAGAAGAACTGGACACCCATTGCCTGTCTTAACTATTGATGGTCCTGTCTCTGCTGTCAGTTCCGTCTAATTCCAACATTAATTCAGCAACTCTTTTGAGTCTATTTTTGTGTATTTTTGTATTAGTGATCTTCATTGGCACTTTGGGTATTTATTACTACCTACTGTTTTTTCATAACAATAACAATCTGCAGTCTATATTAAAATGTATTTATCTATGCACACTTACATGCAATGTTACTGTTATTTTAATGCTGTATGAGATTTGCATTTTACAGGGTATTTTGCCTCTACCTGTTAACACAGTGTTTTTTCCATAATTTACTAGTCTCCAGGTGGTGGCTGGAGATCTTCCACTATTACAGTGGATCTCCAGACAGTCAAGATCAGCCCCCCTGGAGAAAACAGTGGCTTTAGAGGGGGGACTCTGCGGCATTATACTATGCTGAGGTCCCTCCCTTTCCCAAACCCCACCCTTCCCAGTTTCCACCCCCAAAATCTCCAGGTATTTCCCAATGCAGAGTTGGCAACCCTACTGTTGATTCTAGTATTACAAGCTCTGGTTTGGGAAATTCCTGGAGATTTGGGGGCACTACCTGAGGAGGGCAGAGTTTGGAAAGTAGCTCAGCAAGGATGTCATGCCATAGAGCCCACCCTTCAATTCTGCCATTTCATCCAGGGGAACTGATCACTGTAGTCAGCAGATCAATTATAATTCTGGGATAATCAGTTGTCATTCTGGGTTTCATTTCACTATTCCTTTGTGTGACTCAGACCTGCAGTTTTGTTTTGTTTTTTTAAATGCCAGTATCTGTTTCTTCACACTGAATGTTCCCATAAAATGTATGCATTTTTTTAGTGTCACTTGTCCAGTGATAAAGCTGCATTGTACATTCTGCATGTATGATGTTATGAATGATCTAGGGTACATAAGTGACAGGCTGCTCCAGGCAATCTGATTGGTCAGCATCAGCTGAGCAGAAAAAAGTCTTGTGAGAGCTAGATGCTGAGAAGAGACATGGATTAGCTGTGATGGATTAGCTGAGAGCAGTTTTGAAAACAGACAGAGAACTGGCAAAAAGTTTGGCAAAGAGTTTTGGGTAGTAGAAAAAAAACTCTAATTCACGCCAAATGAAAGGGGATAGATCTTCCGAAGAATCCCTACCCAGCCAAACAAGGATCTTTGAGACTTTGATCCCTGGTCTGCTGTGATTGGAAACTGCCTTAGGGACATAAAAGTCTGTTAACAACTCAAAAGTGTACTGGTGTTCCAAGATAAGTGGTTTGGGTACTGGGAAAAGGTCACCAGCCTTCTGGCAGAGTTATCTCAGATAAGGTATCTGGCCACTTATGAGGTACCTGCTCCTCAGTCATATCATCTATTGAGGAACAGGATCTACTGTGGAGGCTAGACTGTGGAAGCTGCATTGCCATATGTGTGGCTAAGATGCTGAACAATGCATCAAAAAATCTGATTGAATCCTTCCTCTGCAATAAATTCACCAGGAGGCCTTAGGCAAGCTGTACAATACCAGGATAATAATGCTGATGTTCTTGACAGAAGATTAATACAGATTACCACAAGACAAGCAAAATACTTTGAAGACCTGAAATGTTGTTGCTATTTAGAGCAGGGACTTTTCTGTGGCAACCCCTCTGTTTATGAACAGTGTTATGTGTAAGTCTTGCATGCACATACATTGTAACTTTTTAGAATGCAGGTCAGGTTTGCCAACTCTGGGCTGGGAAATTCCTGGCGGTTTGGGGGTTGAGCCTGGGGAGAATCTTTACCTGGGTATAATCTCATAAACTCCACCCTCCAAGGCTACCGTTTTCTCTGGGAGAACTGATCTATGTAGGGTGGAGGTGAGCTCTAATTCCAGAAGATTTTCTATCCATATCTGAAGTCTGTAAATTTTAATGCAGGCTAAGACTTGTGTATTCCACCAAGTATTTGTGGAGTGAGAAAGTCAAGGGATGTCATCTGATTCATCTAGAATTTTATAGGATTTTAAAAACTGTTTTCATTGTATATTTGGCTGCTGGGGGGGGGGGGTGATGAAGTAAATCAGATTGGGAATCTATGCTGAGTGTCCTTTGTATGATAGTGGTTGTTCTTCCTAGAGGTGCTCATCCCTGGAATTACAGCTCATCTCCAGACTACAGTTCTCTTGGAGAAAATGGCTGCTTTGGAGGGTAGAATCTATGGCATTGTACCCCACTGTAGTCATAAGAACATAAGAACGTAAGAGAAGCCAAAGTTGGATCAGGCCAGTGGCCCATCCAGTCCAACACTCTGTCACACAGTGGCCAAAAACACCAGGTGCCCTCAGGAGGTCCAGCAGTGGGGCCAGGACACTAGAAGCCCTCCTATTGTTGCCCCCACCCCACAAGCACCAAGAATACAGAGCATCACTTTCCGCAGACCAAGAGTTCCTATCTATACCTTGTGGCTAATAGCCACAGATGGACCTCTTCTCGTTATGTTTATCCAATTCCCTCTTGAAGCCATCCATGCTTGTAGCCACCACCACCTCCTGTGGTTGTGAATTCCTTTGGGTGACGAAGGACTTCCTTTTATCCATTCTAACCCGACTGCTCAGCAATTTCATTGAGTGCCCACGAGTTCTTGTATTGTGAGAAAGGGAGAAAAGTACTTCCTTCCCTGTCCTACCCAGGAGTTTCCCAAACTAGAGCTGGCAACTGTACCATCCCGTCCCTTACCGGTACCCAGGGGGGACCTGGCAACCCTCGTTCATTCACAGATTCAGAACCCACCATCCCATTTCACCAAACCATCCATGCAATGTCCACATTGTGTGCCGCTTCCAAGCACCTTACAGTGAAAGGATGTTTCAAATCTGCTTGGTTGTGTTTCTAGCTGCGCATCTCTGCATCACAAATCCCCCACTTGACTGTACCTTGTTATCGATGCAAAAACAAGCAAAGCAAACAGCCCAGTAAAATGCCAGCCATTGAGTCGGATTTACCTCCTGGCCCAGGGAAATTTAAACCCGCAGGTTCTCCTGGGGTTCCGAAGCACACATTCACAGCTAAGCTGGACAAATCCCTTCTCCTAGGAATACCCAACTGCTTTCATGCGCCGGTTGCCGATCTCCGTATCTCACAGCGTGTTAAATTATTCAGATAACTTTAAAAGCTGATGGGGAAGTTAACGCAGGCAATTAGCGAGACAGGCATGTTCCTAAATGAGTTTGGAGAGAGAGAGAAAATGGAGGAGTCTACAGCAGATACAATGGAACCACCCAGGCCTGATGCCAGCGACGCTTTCTGCGTCACAACTGTTTGCCCAAAGCCGATGCCATTGCAAACATCCCCAAGGCCACAGACAGGGAAACAGGATTCATTCTGACTCATGTCTTTAAGAATTGGCGTGGAATTCACGTCCAAGTGCCAAAAGCTATTCTTGGCCGCTTTTTCAGAAGAGGATCTCCGAGTGCTTTAGTATTCTTTTTGGAAGAAGGAAGCTGCAGATGTTCTTCTGGTTTAATAATAAAAAAGCCAGTTTAGATGAGTAGCAAAACCACTGGCATAGTGGGTCCCCCCCTCCTCCCGACTAGTACAACTCCAGAATGCAGGCTGGAGGTTGTTCATTGGGAGGCTCCCTCCTGGTCAAACCCTGCACTGCAGAAAACTAGCACTTCAGGAAGAAACCCTTAGTTTTCTAGGAGCAGGGGGGTCTCTTGTATGAAAACATGGAATAAGAACGTAAGGACAGTCCTGCTGGATCAGACCAGTGGTCTACCTAGTCCAGCATCGTGTCTTGCACAGCCAACCAGTTCCTCTGGAGATTCACCAACAGGGCATAGAGGCCGAGGCCTTCCCCTGATGTTAACTCCTGGTACTGGTATTTAGACGTTTACTGCCTCTGGAACACGGAGATTCCCTTTAGTCACCGTGCCTAGTAGTGACTGATAAACGTTTCCTCCATGAATCTGTCTAATCCCCTTTCAAAGCTATCTATGCCTGTGGACATCACTACATCCTCTGGCAGCAAATTCCACATTTTAGTCGCTTGCAATGTAAAGAAGTCTTCCCTTTTCTTTTTGTCTTAAACCCCAGCCATCATCTGCATGTTGCAGTGCACCAATCCAGGATAAACTTTTTGCCACTTAGATCTGCTGGTTTTATAAACGGATTCAAAGTGTATTTCAGAGGAGGCGGACAAAACTGGGACTATGTTTGAAGGCCTTGTTTTCATCAGGCTTATAGCAGCTTCCACTTGAAAGTATAGTCCATATTAGGATGTACTGATTAATTTTGTAGAGACAATGCAGCATAGTGGCCAGGTATAGGGGCTGGGAACTTCCCGGTACAAAACTTAACCCAACCTCAAAACCATTAGTCGTGCATAGTCCGCCAGTTAAGATCTCCTGCTCTCCATGCCTCTGTTTCCGGTAGGGTTGCCAGGCTTGGGTTGGGAAATACCTGGAGATTTTGGGGGTGGAGCCTGAGGAGGGTGGGGTTTGGAGAAAGGTCAGACTTCAATAGGGTGTAATGCTATAGAGTCCACTTTCCGAGGTGGCCATTTTCTCCAGGTAAGTTGATCTCTGTCACCTGGAGATCAGTTGTAATCCCAGGAGATCTCCAGCCACCACCTGGAGGCTGGCAACACTAGCTTCCAGAGGTGGGGTAAGTAGCGACCAGAGACAGGGCTTTTTCGCTGATGGCACCTCACCTTTGAAATACCCTACCCCTTGAGGTTCCCTGGTGCCTTCCTTATTTTAGTTCACTTTTTTAATTGAGGAATTCCACCTTTTCCACAGTCTGCTTCTAGCCTGCAAACAATTTTAAAGATATCATTTTAGGCTGCTGAATGTTGTTTTATGCTGTTTTTATGTTCTTGCTTTGTTTTTAATGGCTTGTTTTAATATTGAGCATTCTCGTTTTCATGATGACATTGCATCGTTTTAAGTTGTGAGGTGCCTCCAGCAAGTCTCGAGTCACTGAAGAGATAGCGTGCTAATTCTCTAAAACAAATCAATGGAATTAGAGAAGCCATTAATCTCGTCCCTGCCCTCCATCTGGGGACTGTAGTACTGACCCTCTTTACAGGGCTGTTGTAGGAACGACTGGGATCTTGTATCACTGACATCCCGGAACACTTAAAATCTGTTCTATGACTGCAGACATGCAGGATATTATTTATGGAATAAGGAGCCAAAATCTTCATGACTTATTTAGCTCAAGCTCCTGTGACAAGTTTCCCCTGGACTTAAATTATCCCTGAAATGCAAATCCAGCCTCATTTATTTAAGAACTCCGAGTCAACAACAACTCACAACTTCTCAGGACAAACACTGCATTTCTTTTGCATTCGAGAAGGCTGGATGGATCTCTGGACCATCTCTTGGACCATCTCATGGACCATCTCATGGACCATCTGGACCATCTCATGGAAGGCTGGACCATCTCTTACAGATGGTGTGTGTGTGTTTTCCCCCACCCTGGATTTGGGTATTTTCTTTTAGGGCAGGGATGGTGCTAGCTGATGCTTTCATTTTCTGAGTCTTCTGAGGTTTGAGGAGGCTGCTGTAACTACTGAGTGACCTGGATGGCCCAGGGTAGTCTGATCTCATCAGATCTCAGATGCTCAGCAGGGTCAGCCCTAGTTAGTACTTGGATGGGAGACTGCCAGGGAAGTCCAGGATTGCTCCTACAAGCCAGCCAATAGCAAACCACAGTTGTTTCTCTCTTGCCTTAAAGACTCTATGGGGTTACCATAAATTGGCTGTGATCAATGTTCCCTCTAAGCTGTGGAGTCCTGTGAGCCAAAATTCTACTTTCTGAGCTACTGGCATTAATGTTGTGAGTGCGCGATTCAGCTGCTGCATACATTAGTTTGCTCTCGAGCCATCCTTCCTGAGCAAAGAGTCTGTGAGCTGGAGGCTAAAAAATTGTGAGCTAGCTCACATGAGCTCAGCTTAGAGGGAACACTCCTCCCCACCATTATCACTGGCAGGGACATGCCCAAACACAATGTTGTTTCTCCCTTTTAGGTTTAAAATTCAATTATTAATCAGTGTTCTTAAATTCTTTGCTAAGGCTATTCTCTTTCATGATTTATTTTGTCTTCGTTTCCATAGATCTCCACTGGGAATACATTTCTGGCTGTAACTCTCAACCCCCATCCAACTGGGATGGAATCCACAGGGATTATACACTTCCCCATCCAAGGCATCCTCTCAGCCCGGCAGATGACCAGGTCCCTGCAGTATAAACAGTTTCATTTCTCACTTGTTCAATGGATACAGCTGCTCAAAGCAGGTATGCATGTAAAGTGCTGTCAAATTGCAACTGACTTATGGCGACCCCACAGGGTTTTCAAAGCTCCATAGAGTTGTTCAAGGGATGAACAAAGGCAGTTTACCATTAGGGGCTGTGGTGGCTCAGAGGTTGAGACGCTGAGCTGCAGACTGGAAGGTCGATAGCTCAGCAGTTCGAGACCCGAGTGCCGCATGACGGAGTGAGCTCCCGTCTCTGGCCCCAGCTCCAGCCAGCCTAGCAGTTTGAAAGCAAGAAATTGCAAGTAGATAAATAGGTACCTCTTTGGTGGGAAGGTAACAGCATTCTGTGTGCCTCAGTGTTTAGTCATGCCGGCCACATGACCACACAGAAGTCTTTGGACAGCGCTGGCTCTTCGGCTTGGAAACGGATATGAGAACTGCCCCTAGAGTCAGATTTGACTGGCTTTCAAGCAAGGGAAACCTTTACCTTTTAGTTTACCGTTGCCCAGTGCTGCATAGCAACCCTGGACTTTCTTGGCGGTCTCTCATCCGAGTACTAACCAGGGTTGACCCTGCTAGCTTCCAAGTTCCAGTTCCAGGTTCAATCCTGGCATCTCCAGTTAAATGAACATAAGTAAAAGGTGTTGGGACTTTCCTCTGCCTGGACAGCAAATACCAGTCAAAGTAGACAATGCTGAGCTAGATGGATCCATGGTCTAACTTGATGGCATAGGGCAGTTTCGTATATGTTCAAGAGAACTTTCATCTGAGTAAACACACAGTGGATTGGATGAGATCTAGGGGTGTTCATTGAAAATGAAACATTTGACAATTCAGCATAGAGTTAAATGCAGTGCTCCCTCTAAGCTGTGGAGTCCTGTGAGCAAAAATTCTACTTCATGAGTGTCTGGCATTACAGTTGTGAGCGAACAATTTGGCTACTGCATAAATTAGTTTGCTCTGGAGCCATTCTTCCTGAGCTAAAACAAAAATGTGTGAGCTAGCTCACGCTAACTCAGCGAAGAAGAGGAGGAGGAGGAGGAGGAGATTGGATTTATACCCTGCCCTTCAGTACCCAAGGGAGTCTCAGAGCAGCTTACAAACTCCTTTCCCTTCCCCTCCCCATGACAGACACCCTGTGAGGTAGGTGGGGCTGAGTGCTAACAGAAACTGCTCTTTTTCAAGAACAGCTGTGCCAGAACTATGGCTTGCCCAAGGTCATCCAGCAGGTGCAAGTGGAGGAGTGGGGAATCAAACCTGGTTCTCCCAGATTAGAGTCTGAGCACTTAACCACTGCACCAAACTTAGAGGGAACAGTGGTTAAATGTATTTGTCCTTTATTTGTTAAGATGTTTGTTTGATGTAAATTAGCATGACATGAGGTAGCATTATCCCCACCCCACCACCGAACAGTGATTGGATTATTTAGGTAGCTAAGCAACGCAGCACGAATTGCAAATTTGATAATCAAGTATACCTCTTGCACATCATTTTTGTTGAATATTTTAGAAGCTGAGAAGGGGGGGGAAATGCACGTGTCATCAGTATGCACGACGCTGAGGCACAAGCATTCAAATGTGCACAGTACGCTAACACAAAAGGGCTGTGAATATGTCTGAGCTTGCGCTGGCTTTTAAATAAAACAAATGTCTGCACATTTGGCTTTTCTCTGTTTGCTGCTTACCTCTAATTAGCAAGTGACCCAGAACAAAGCAAAAGTAACCTTCTCGAGGAGAACAAAGTCTAGTGGTTGTCTGTAGTCCAAGAACCTCATCTCTTTGGAAGACGTGCGTACGGAAACCACATTTCTAGGCGTGCTGTGTTTTATTTTTAACGAAATTCTGATTCAACTCTCCAGGGTTTTTTTTTCTTGCTCCACAGAAATCTGCCTCCGATTGCTTCGAATGAGCCAACTCCCAAGTTTGTTCAGAGAAGTTCTACAAAACTTTAGATAACATCAGGATGAGCATAGCCATGTATGGCTAGCCATTGCAGGCACCACAATGGTACCAGTGGCTCAGTGGTACCACACATATTTGCAAAAAAGGCCCTGTGTTTGATCTGTGGCATCTCTACTTGCCCTGACCTGGATAGCCCAGGCTAACCCGATCTCAGCAGATATCAGAAGGTGAGCAAGGTTGGCCCTGGTCAGTTTGGTATGGTGGTTAGGAGCACGGACTCTAATCTGGGAGAACCGGGTTTGACTCCCCACTCCTCCACTTGCAGCTGCTGGATGACCTTGGGCAAGCCATAGCTCTGTACCAGCTGTTCTCTCACAAGCAGTTCTCAAAACAGCCCTCTCATCCCCACCTACCTCACAGGGTGTCTGTTGAGGGGAGAGGAAGGGAAGGAGATTGTAAGCCACTCTGAGACTCTGAACGAAGGGTGGGGTATAAACCCAATCTCCTCCTCCTCCTCTTCTGATTTTGAATAGGAGACTACCAAGGAAGTCCAGGTTCACATTGCAGAGGCAGGTAATGGCAAACCACTTCTGAACATCTTTTGCCTCGAAACCCCTATGGAGTTGGTCGACATTACCAGGCTCCCCTTTGAAGACATCAGCCTCCTTAGGATAGAGAGAATAAGTGGTCCAATTAGGTTTGAACATTACCTCTTGCACTTTCGCTCCAAGAGAATCCCTTCCCCCTTGTTTGCTCATACCCCCAAGTTAACCTCTTCGGGCATTCGGCTGCAGAGACACTTTAAAACTTTTACAATTTATGGGTTAGTCCCAGAATCTGGAGCAAAGAAATGTGGAAGAACCATCAAATTCTCAAATGTAAAGGTTTTGGGGCCCCCAAAACCAATTCTTGATTTATCTACCCCCATCAGTCTACCCCAACCATTGAAAGTGCCTAGACAAGAGTCTTCTATAGACATCTCTGTTCTAATGGATCATGAACCCACTGATGCTAAAAGTCAATTGCAATTAGATGGCACTTCCCACCTCCTCCTCCACCACCACCTCTGCTTTAAGGTTCTCAGTTAGCAGGCTTTGAAAAGAACGTATTCTGCCTGAACGCCCAGGAAAGTGCACCTAAGGTAGCAGTTAGATACTTACTTCCCTCTGAACTTATAAGGAAGTTTCCTAAATTTATGTTCCCATTAGGTTACAATATTGTAGCATAATAGCTAGAGGGATTATATGTGTTGCATTTCTAATAAATTAGGTCTATCTATTTTGTTTCTAGTCAGACAGTAGTCCTTTTCAGTGGCCACATTTCACCACATATATGAGAACATGCTCCCAATACACGTGGTCACCATTTTGTCTGAAATAGGCAACACATTTATTTTCAGCATTGGTTAGTACACACGGATCAGACCCCTGGAAACTCAGGAATGCTCTAGAGTGATATTTTGAGCATTGAGCATGATTTTGGACGTGATAGTCTACAAGACCCTTTCAACCTTTAGAACAGTGATTCTTAACCTGGGTTCGATCGAACCCTAGGGGTGTGGCGAGTCAGTCTCAGGGGTTCGGTGGGGCCTCCAACTTAGTACTATTACTAAGTACTAAGAATTATTTTTCACTAAAGAAGGGTTCGGTGAATGCGCATATAAAACTGGTGGGGTTCGGTACCTCCAACAAGGTTAAGAACCACTGCTTTAGAACTCTAAAGACCACAGACAGAAACTTTGACCTCACCAGGCATCAACCTTTTTACATTATGCACCACTCACCTGAAAATTTAGTCTTCACGTATTAAATATATTAGATGAAGGCATGCTAAATATTAGGAAGAACTTCCTGACAGTTAGTTCCGCAGTGGAACAGGCTTCCTTGGAAGGTGGTGGGCTCTCCTTCTTTGGAGGTTTTCAAACAGGCTAGATGGCCATCTGATAGCACTGTTGGTTCTGTTAACTTAGGCAGATCACAAGAAGGGAAGGGTTGCATCAGGGCTTAGTTCTTGTGGCCCTTTCTTACATGCCCAGGGAAATGCTGATCGCCACTTTGGGGTCAGGAAGCCATTTTTTTTCTCCAGGGATCCTGAGGAGGGGGGGAGTTGCCCTCTTCTGGGCATAGAGCAGGGGTCACTGCGGGTGTGGAAGGGAAGGTATTTGTGAATTTCCTGCATTGTACAGGAGTTGGACTAGATGACCCTAGAGGTCTCTTTCAGCTCTACAATCCTATGAAGAAACAAGCCCTCCAAATTTTGGAAAGACAACACTGCATGTTTTCTTCTAGGGCTAAAAACAAGGCCGTAGGATACATCCATGCCATCCTTTAGCAGCCTCTACATAGGCTGATTTACCTGTTGACAGTGCCATCAGCTCTCCCACTTTTTCTGTCTGGGTGTAATTTATGGAAGCTACCTCTGGTGTGGCCTCCATGTATTTTGCAAGGGGGTGTTTAAATCTTTTCCAAAGGGAGGAGTGGTTCTCATGACATCCATGGTTTAGAAATTTCTGATAAACCCCAACAAGGCCCTTGTAAATAGGGAGACCAGAGTGGATTTTTCACAATCAGACAAATTGCCTTCACCATCAATAGATTCCACCCTAATGTTTGCAAAGCAAAGTGCCTCAGGAATTTTTCTGATGCATTACTTAGAAAGGCTCTTGTTACATCCTAGAGTGTTATTGACAGCAATACATGGTGCTCTCTTTACTGCTTGGAAAGGATTTTCTCTTACAGTAGACGGCAGATGTAAGTTGAGTCAACACTTACTGGAACTGCAGGTTATGAATTTTTCATATAAACAAGGAAATCTGAGACCTGGTTTGGTTGTTTTATTAAACATACAAGCTGGGAACCTTCAGGGAAGACATTCCATGCAATTACGGAGTTATGACTGGCACCATGGATAACACGGCTGTACAGATGTTAATGCCTAATTTGCTGCAGTGATTTGAGCCAGGGAGATCTTATAAGGGGGGAAAGTAATCTGCTTCAAGAAAGGGGACTTGGTTGGGACAGCACCCCATTGGACAGGGGATTGAAAAGCTTGCCAAGTTTTTGTTGTTGTTTTTTCTCCAAAGGGAAAAAAAATAATCTTTGCAGAAACCAGCAGGAATCGTATGAAAGATTTCTTAATAACTAAAGAAATTTAGCCCCGTGAACGTAATTTGTGTAAGTGTTACTGTTTCCATTTAATTGATATCTGCGCCCATATGTTTGGACTCAAAACTGTAGTTTCTTTAAAAAAAAAAAACAACCTCTCCCTATCATGAATGTAATATAAATACAGATTTATTATACTGGACATTCAGATTCAGAATAAACTGTGTGTATTTGGATTTCAATTTTATTTTCATTTTTTCCAGTGTTCCCCATTTGGCAGAATTCTGGCTGATGAGTCTGGTTTGCTTGAACTTAACATCACAAGTACATAAAGAAGTTACACTATATAGTTCTTTACCAACACAGGGTGAAGCAGGGCAGTAGCATTGCACTTGTGGGCCAAGCCCTATCAGTAGCCCCTGGGGAGATGCTTAAGGCCAGAAGGTTTGTTTGCTTCTTTTCAGTTTTTACCGCATGCTGAAGAGACAACCCATTTTTTGGTTGCTTGGAATGAAGATGGAAAGAGGCTTGGCTTTTTAGCCGCGAAAAGTGTCTGTGATGGAAATCAGAGAAAAATTAGGCAGGGTTTTGCAGCAGTGCAAAGAGGATTCAGGGAGGCAGGTGTAGGGTTGCCAACCAGGTTGGGAAATACCTGGAGATTTGGGGGGGGGGTGGAGCTTGAGGATGGTGGGGTTTGGGGAGGGGAAGGTCTTCAAAGACATAGAATCCACCTTCCAAAGCAGCCATTTTCTCCAGGTGAACTGATCTCTGTCACCTGGAGATCAGTCATAACAGCAGGAGATCACCAGGCACTACCTGGAGGTTGGCAGCCCTAAACGGGAAAATGTCTGCAATGGAAATCAGAGAAAAGTTAGGCAGGATTTTACAGCTGTCCAAAAAGGACTCAAGGAAGCAGGTAGGGCCAGGTATTAGTCTGGGTACATTGACATAGGCTAACTGCTTAAGTTGGTAGCGTACCAGAAAATGTTCTGTTACACCATGGCTCAGAAATTTAACAGACAAAAAAAAAATCCACAGGTTGATTTAAAGGAGGTGCTGGTGTTTACTGATATTGCCACCATACCAGCTGGCACTATTTATGCTTTGCCTGTGTCCAAGCAGGCCATATTGTGGGCATTCACACATGCACATTAATTAGTCACTAATTGGTTTGGCCTTTACAAGTGTAACACACCACATAGCACTTGCATTGTTACCGTACACCATCACAAACCCAATGTGTTTTTTTTTCTCTTCCCCCAATGGAAACAACTCAGACATCAAGCTATTTAAGCCCGGTACAGGTGGTCTTACTTGTTATAATGGGAACTTAGGGAAGATTTTCCAGGCTCCTGAAAGAACTCAAGAACTATATATGTTATATAACTTGGGCTTAGAAGCAGAGTGGCCAGTTTACTTGCTATGGAGGGAACTCTCCTGCCACTATTTATTTATTTATTTGTTTGTTTCAATTTATACCCTGCCTAGCCAGCAAGCCGGCTCTAGGAGGCTCACAACATAAAATCATTCAGTTACAGAGTTAAAACATAGCATAAAAACAATTTAAAATTACAACAACATTCAGCATAATAGCAGCGTCATAGCAGCATTACAATTAACCACCGCTAGCATTACACCCACCAGGAGGCTACCACCAGAGATGTTTTAGAGATGGCCGTTTATAATACAAAGATGTTTGAAGGTACTCATTGTGCCATCTGCTAAGGGCCATTCCCCCGTGGCGGTCCCAAAAGCCTGGCGGAAGAGCTCCGTTTTGCAGGCCCTGCGGAACTGCAAAAGATCCCGCAGGGCCCTGATGTTCTCTGGGAGCTCGTTCCACCAGTGAGGGGCCGCCACCGAGAAGGACTACTGCCCGACCCATTGCTGCAGCTCAACTGAGTGGTGTAGGAAATTGGGAGGTGGCATTATTGACATGTCAGTGTCACCTCTGGATAAAGCCCAGAAGTGAAGTCAATGACACTCTAGGATTTTGCCAGTCTCTATAGTTTTATAGAGACATTGGCAAAACCCTAGAGCACCAGTGTCATCACTTCCAGTTTTTAGGGAGAAGTAACTTACATTAGGAGCTGCAGAGGCTCAGAGGTTAAGACGCTGAGCCGCAGACCGGAAGGCTGGCAGCTCGGCAGTTCGAGACCCGAGTGCCGCGTTATGGAGTGAGCTCCCGTCTCTGGCCCCAGCTCCTGCCAACCTAGCAGTTCAAAAGCAAGAAATTGCTAAGTAAATAGCTACTACTTCGGCGGGAAGGTGACAGTGTTCTGTGCACCTCAGTGTCTAGTCATGCCGGCCACATGACCATGGAAAAAGTCTTCAGACAGTGCTGGCTCTTTGGCTTGGAAATGGAGATAAGCACCATCCTCTAGAGTTGGATTCGACTGGCTTTTGAGCAAGGGAAACCTTTACCTTTACCTTTACTTAGTTTACATTAATTATGTCTTATGATTATCTCATAGGGTTTTCAAGGCAAGAGATGAACAGAGGTTTTATATTGCCTGCCTCTGTGTAGCAACCCTGGACTTCCTCGGTGGTTCTCCATCCAAACACTGACAAGGCCAATCCTACTTAGTTTCTGAGATCTGATGAGATCAGGCTAGCTTAAGCCAACCAGGTCAGGGCAATTTAGCCATTCACAAGAAGAAACTAGGCTCGTCCTGTTACCCAATCACATTAACAGAATTTAGCATAAATATTGCCATTCAAGTTAGCAGCTTTGTTGCATCCATTGCAGATAGATTGTGCAAAAACGGCAAAACCAGCCGCATGGAAATTGCAAATTTGCCTAAGAAAATATGAGGGATGAAAATCTCATCTTCCCAATGTTGCATGACAATTTTTAAAAATGCACATTCTTACATCACTAATTTCATTTTGACTGCCAGCCAAGAGCTTAGCATACAGTTATCAGGCGATATGCATAATTGTGCGCCTCCATCTGTCATTAATACATAAGAGTGACAGCAATATCAATATGTGCAGAAAGAACAGAAAGGAGAATAGCAGAAACTGCTGGGATAGTTAAAGGCAGGAAACATCCTCGATGACCTTTCCATCTCCTGAAGGCACCTTACAGAAGATTGCAAAAAGTTTGCCTATCCGGAAAAGAAAAAAAAGAGAGAGAAGATCAGATATGTTCTTCAGTTTCTTATCTTCCCCCTTCTTTGGTAGAAGAGGAGGATCCGAGAGAACGGCAGCAAAAAGAAAAAGAAAAAAGAAAGGAAGGAAACCTGAATACTTAATGGTAGCTCTGGCTTCTTGCTTATGAGCATTACCTGTTCTAATACGGCTCCAATTCCCTGCTGGATTGAAATTTTAAGCACTGCAGTGATAAATAGCTTAATAAAGTATAAGGGGAAGAGAGAGAAGGGGAATGCAAAATCCACTCATAGTCCGTAGAGAAACAAATACATGGTGGGCGCGCACGATTCTCCGCCATTTTTAGTGACCCGAGGAAGTCCTCAAACAGCTGATAAGGTAAATATAAATAAATAAATAAATAAATCTGAGGAAGAACCTCATTTCTGTTATGTCTCTTCCTTTCGGGAAATGAAACCTCGGGTGGCCGTGTCAAGCCTGGCAACCAGTGGAAGGATTAGGGGGTGGGGATGTGGGAAGGCATGTTGTGTCGACAGCATTATGGATGTCATCACCACAACACTTCCAAGCACAGCCCCGAAATGACAATGGGATCACGGGAAACTCTGTAGTGCAACCTGGAAGTGACATACCAGTGCAGAAGCCAGTAGCATTTATTTTTTTTCTTCTGCCGCTGCTTGGGGAGGTGGTGGGCAACAGAGACAGTTGGCAGGAGCCCTTCCACTATGAAGAAGAGTTGGCTTTTAGACTCCACTTTTCTCTACCTTAAGTAGTCTCAAAGTGGCTTACAACCACCTTCCCTTCCTCCCCCCACAAGTCACCTTGTGTTAAATACTGGGTTCTTTGCATGGAGAGTCAGTGATCCAGCATAGTGAACGGCTCGTATATTACACACAAATGCAAGACACACACATGGCAAAAATGGCCAACATATATACAGAACCACATCAATACTTAACACACACCCACTGTCCTACTGGAGGGTTTGAATTCCCCTCCAGTGACCCTATTGGTTGTCCCTTGCCTGAGTGTCACCCTATTGGGCAGCTGCTTTAATCCTCTAGTCCCCATTGTGTTCACTAGGATCCTTGGCCCCTATTGTGTTCAGAGACCAAGCTCAGGACTAAAGTCGCCAGCCCCCTAGTGGCACTCAGCGGACACAACACCTTGTGAGGTAGGTGGGGCTGAGAAAGCTCTGAGAGAGCCATGACTGGCCCAAGGTCACTCAGCGGGCTTCATGCGGAAGAGTGGAGAATCGCTAGATAAGAGACCATCTCTAGATAAGAGACCAAGAGACTCTGGCTCTAACCTAACGAACCCCCAACCCTAATGAGTCCTCTTTTGTACAACAGCTTCTCATTCCTAACAAATATAGTACACATTAACTCATAAATCATTTAAAAAAAATATGTACCTATACAAGTTGGTAGTATAGGTCTCTCATGAGCATTACAAAACAGTGGACCAACAAATATAGTCTCTCACCTCATTTCCAACATGAAAGTGATAATCGAATGAGAAAAGTGCAAGAACCAAGTGCAAATTGGTACTCTCAAAATAAGGTTAACTGTTTCATCTGGGGGCTTATTGAACTTCCTCTTTTTGGCATTCAACGAGAGACCAAACGGCTGTGTTCACAGACTGGGCTCTTAGCTGCTTCTTAGTTCTGTCATCAGAAATTGAAGTGTTCATGATTGTGGAGGGTTCGCATCACTCCATTGTGTGCTTTGACTTGACAAGTCTGCACCATTCATTTGGCTAACGGGGATGGCACAGCTGCCATCACTATCAGTATTCTCATATTCAGGTCATCTGGAAGTCCCCATGACTGCAACTGTGCAGTATTTATGCTCATTTCAAACTGTCCAATAGAAACATAGAACCACAGAGTTGGAATGGGCCATACAGGCCATCTAGTCCAACCCCCTGCTCAGTGCAGGATCAGCCTAGAGTATCCCTGACAAGTGGCTGTCCAGCCGCTGCTTAAAGACTGCCAGTGAGGGGGAGCTCACCACCACCCTAGGATCCTAAGATCCAGCCACTACCTTCCCGCCCTTAATTTCAACACATGATTCTAAGTCCTCTCCTCTGCTGCCAACAGGAACAGCTCCCTGCCCTCCCCTAAGTGACAGACTTTCAAATACTTCAAGAGAGTCATCCTGTCCCCCCTCAATCTCCTCTTCTCCAGACTGAACATTCCCAAGTCCCTCAGCCTTTCCTCATAGGGCTTGGGCTCCAGGTCCCTGATCATCCTCATCACTCTCCTCTTTACCCTCTCCATTCTGTCCATAGCCTTTTTTGAAGTGAGGCCTCCAGAAGGTGTGGCCTGACCAATGCAGTGTACAGCGGGACTAGGACATCTTGCGATTTGGATGTTATGCCTCTGTTGAGACACCCCAAGATTGCATTAGCATCACCGCATCACACTGTTTGCTCATATTTAACGTTTGGTCCGCCCTTACCCCAAGATTTTGTTCACACATACTGCTACTCAGAAGTGTATCACCCATTCAGGATCCGTGTTCCTCATTTTTGTTACCCAGATGTAGAACTCAGCACTTATCCTTGTTAAACTGCATCTTGTTCACATCCACCCACTTTTCCAGCATGTTCAGATCTCATTGAATTCTATTTCTATCTTCTGATGTGTTCACTGCTGCTCCCAATTTAGTCTCATCTGCAGATTTAATGGGTAGCTCCTCCATGCCCTCATCCAGATCATTTATAAAGAATATTGAAAAGCACTGGGCCCAGAACCGAGATAGATAGATAGCACTGATCTTGTTACATTTAAAAAAAAAAAAAAAAAAGCAAAATAACTCACCATTGAACAGCAAAAGGATTTTATTATGTCTTTTAAGGATGAAAATGGAGTGATAGCTCTTTAATACTATCGTCCTTCTGTAATAAACTTTGAAATATAGAACTGTGAACAGATTTCCTCTGCTCTTTCTTTTATTTTTTCTGGAATTCCACCTTGTGTTGTGATTAAGATCATATTTTGGTTTGGTTTTAAACAGAATTTTTAAAGTTGTTACTAAATAGGTTTATTGAAAATTTCATTTCATTTGCATCTTCCTTCCCACACATCATCAGTGCACGTAGGGGCATTGGACACGTATGGGCTTTGAGCAACCACTGCAAAACAGCAACAAAACCAGCCTTAAAATCATAGAATCAAAGAGTAGGAAGAAATCTCCAGGGTCATCTGGTCCATGGGCGTCAACTACGGGGGAGCTCGAGGGCTCGAGCCCCCCCCCCCAAATTTCCCAGAGGGGGCTCAGCCACCCCCGGCAAAATGGAGCGCCCAGTGGCCAGTCAGCCGGCCGTCGCCGCCTCTCCTTCCCCCCCACCCCCGGCCTGCCCTCCTGCCTGCCTGGGGCGGGGGGGGGGGGGGAAGGAGAGGCGGCGATGGCCGGCTGACTGGCCACCGGGCACTCCATCTGCGCCACCCCCGCATGCCCCGAGCACGAGGCGGAGCGGGAGCTGGGGGCCCGCAAGGGCGACGCGCCGGCCCCCGGCTGCAGGCAGCAGCAGCAGTAATCCTACGCCGGCGCCGGCGCCTGAGGTGAGCGGGGAGAGGGAGGGAGGGGGGCAGGGAGCGCGGCTGGCGGCTGGGCGGCTGGGCGGGCACGGCCCGGGGGAGGGAAGCGGCAGCAGTGGCTCCCTGGGGTGGGGGGGAGAGTGGCGGGGACATGGTCCCAAGCACGCACACGTGCTTTGCGTGTGCGCACGAGAGAGCCCCCGCCCCCCCCGGGATTTTAAAAGTCTACACCCCTGATCTGGTCCAACCCCCTGCACAATGCAAGAAATTCACAACTACTCCCCCCCCACCCCCAGTGGCCCCTACTCCATGCCCAGAAGGTGGCAAACCACCCCTCGCCAGGATCCCAGGCCAAACCGGCCTGGAGAAAATCACTTCCTGACTGCGGCATTTCCCTGGGCATGTAAGAAAGGGCCATGAGAATTGTGCTCTGGTGGCACCTCTAACAAAGCAATGGGGTTTTTTTAAAAAAAAAATCTACACAGCCAATCAAATTTCCAGTAGCCAACCAGAAGCCTTGCTGAGCAACAGCCCCGACTGGCCCCACCCTCTTTCTTAAAAAAAAAAAGCTTGGTGGGCACCCGAAAATATGCCAATGGGCTCCACAGTGGGGACCCCAGTCCTACATCAAGGAAGTGCAGAACAGTCAGTATTGGCTCAGCTTTAGAGAAGAAAGATATGGGGAAAGAAGCAAGTGGGCATCGGGAATCACATTGGTGGGTATCATGGCATCTACCGGCACCGTATCAGGGACCACTCAGCCAGAGACTGTTGAGGGGTTCACCACCAATCTTCATTGGTAATGTACTTCCCTGGCAGTAGGGACCTTTGGTGTAATCTACAAATCTACTAGTGAAGCCATGTTATATGCTTGGATCATGGACCTACAGAGCAGGCAGATGTCAGAAAGTTCAGGCACTGAGTCTCTGTCTTGGAAACAACAGTCTTTGCCCTGGAAACCCCTTCCTCTAGTTCCAAATGTTGAAGAGCTGCCTGAAATCTAAGTAGTTGTAAGACAACACTCTTGGTTCCTTCTTTGTGCAGTCCATTATTTTTTGGTATGTTCTGAAAGGGGTCTACAGATTGCCTTTTATCCAAGTGCTGCTGCCCCCAGATTTGGCACTCGCTCTGGTTGTAAGGTACCCTTTATAGAAATTGATCAGGTAAAACTACTGTATGAAATAGGCAGCTTGATTCATGGCTGGGCTGTCTACCCACTGGCAAGCTACGCTGGATCGGGAAAGCAGCCACCGGGGCGTTCTCTGATGGCTGTCAAACGAGTCTTCTGCTAGTGCTTACCAAATTCCTACACCAAACACAGCTCCCCAGAGAGCACAGCTGAAGACTGGGGTCATTGCATTGCCACCGTGAGCTAGTTTGTCTGTTGTTGCTCAGCCGAAGCCCTCTCCCCTGTTCTAAAAAATACATATATTTCTCCTGCAAAAATCAAAACAAGCAAACCCTGAAGCCCCGATGATGACGCAAGTGATCTTTGAAAAATATTTGTAAATTACACTTTCCTATTATAATTGTTTGAAGTAGTTGCCAAAATAAGCATAAAATGCAAGAACCCAGATCAAGAACAATAAAAGTTAAAGATGTCGGCAAACCGTTAAGCGGCATGGAACACATATTCAAAGAGTACTCAGTCCAAAAAGTCCAGCACACACACACACAAATTGAAGTGCAAGGGAAGCAGGGCAAAAAGACCTGGGCCGAGTTGTCGCAGGGCTTTCCGTTTGCACTGCATAGACTGATGTGGGACCATATCGGGGAGGAGGCAAAGCAGAGCGTTCACCCTGCGGGGCGGCCCTTGGTGGCGGTGCCACAGCAGTGCTGCGGTGATGTGCAGCTTTGGTCTGTTTTGCTGAGCTGCACATAGGCACATGGGTACAGCAGTCAGATCAGTGGGTTCACATTACCAGCACCACTTGATGTATGGCTTATTTGCAACCGCACTGCCAGGAAGTGGGATGAACGCTCACCCAGACAGTTTGACACCGGTTTCACCCGGTACCTTTTTGAAACTCAATGAAAATGCTTTAGAACTGGTTGAGTGCAGCATGGCAACACCAGGCAGCTGCAGCTGTCTGAACGGGTTCTCTTAACCACTTGAAAAGTGGACCTATATCGGGCCAAAATGCCAGTCTCTCCTCAGCCTTGGTGGGTTCATGCGGGAAGAGTGCATGTCAGAACCTACACTGTAGAGGCCATGTGCAGTGGCTTGCATTAGTTATAGGTCACTATAATTTAAGGATGAACTCAAAGTTCTGAAGTGAACTGTTTCAGTCCAAATTAAGGCCTTTGCATGGGGCAGATATTGCCATCTCCACCTCTATACACCTATTGATGGCAACCATTATGCTTTCCCATTAACACTGGGTTCAATTTTGTTTCTCTGCTCCTTAACCAAAATGCCAAAATAAAGGCAAAAGCACTCTATATGTTAGAGCCATGAAATTGCTGGGTAGCCCACTGTCACAGAATGAGCAAATGTTGCCTGTTTTGAGTTGTTTTATACACGTAGATATTTTTGTCAACTCTCAGAGTGGTTTTCCAGCTTCTTTCAGGTATTCCTGCTGCTACCAGCTGATCAGTTAAGAATATTACCTGCTGAGCAAACTAGCACTCCTAGCATTCCAGCACTCCATTTAAATATTCCACCTAGTGCTTGTATTTCCTACAATCCAACTACTGGTTATCAATGAGGAGAGCTTACTGCACTTGCTCACTCCCAGGGAGATAACAAGCTAGCAACTAACCACTGTCCTTCCTTAATGCTTGTTTTAGGCAGCATGCTTTAATAGCGGAGGCCTATGTGGTACAGAGAAAAACTGGTGACTGAAAGTGTCATCAAACCACAGTCAACTTATGGTGATCCTGTAGATTTTCGAGGCAAGAGACCAATAGAGGTATTTTGCCATTGCCTGCCTCCATGTAGCTAGAGAACACCTTGTTGTTCTTCAGTCACACAGTCGAGTCCGACTCTTCACGACCCCATGGATCATATCATGCCAGGCCCTCCTGTCTTCTACTGTGCTCTGGAGTTTACTTAATTTCATGTTTGTTGCATAGATAACACTGTCTAACCATCTCATCCTTTGCCACCCCCTTCTTCTTTGACCATCAATCTTTCCCAGAGAACACCTGCCAGCATTTAAAATAGCAGGGTTTTTTTGGTTTTTTTTTAAAAAAAGAGAAATTCACACACACATTCTTCACAGCAATGGATTAAGCAAGGAATTGATGAAATGGTGTAAACGTGCAGTCCTTTATCCCTCAGCTATATACATGCCCTAGCTGGTGTTATTCCAAGGCAGCTCTTGAAACTGGTGTCATGCAACCACCCCAATTTTTGCTCCCACAGCTCCATTAAGCAGTAGCAGAAGCACATAGAGAAGAAGTAGGAGATTCATAGGCAATTTGGCATCCTCAGTCACCCCAAGTTAATCCTGCCAACCCCAACAAATCCCTAATGGACAACAAATCCCTAAGGCCTCTTTACCTACGTCTCAGGGACAGATGTGTGAAGCAGGTGAAAAAAGATAACCTTCCAGGCTAATTTGAAAGGAACCTTAGAAATTCCTTCTTGTCCCTGCAACAACCAGCAAATCCCACACTGCTGCCTAGGGGTGGGTGGGAAGTAAGGTGAGGAAAGGCGAGGAGAAAAAGAGGGAGTACACACCTCCATCCCTTCCTGGCCAGGAAATTAATGGCCAGTTCACACTTCACCCCACCCTATGTACCTGTTTGTCTTTAAGTCTTCCATTTGGATGTTGGCAAATTTATCTCCTTGTTCAGCGAGAGCAGGAAATGTACATTTCTACTGTTAGGTAGGTTAGTGAAAGAATAATGGGCCCAAGAACAACTAAGAGGTTCAATAAAACCACATTTGAACTCTAGTCTCTCAGTTTCTATTTGATCACTGTAATCACCATATCACATATATGAACCCAGCAACAGAGGAAGGTCAAATAATTTTACCAAGGTAGTGTAATTCATTTTTTTATGAATTTAGCCCAAGCTTTACAGTAAACAAACATGACCTGAACATTATAAAATAGCACAATGCCATGAACAACAACCGTATGGTCTTTCCACTGTAATTCTTCCTCACATTTCTTAAGGCAGGAAGACAATGAAGTCCCCGAAACATACCATGGTTGCTATTGAAACCTAGCAGTCCAGTGAATAGCTAGTAAAAGGCATTTTTAGAACCAGCATTCCTTGCAGCCGAAGCATTTTGGAGAAAATCTGATCTATTCATTTTGCAGCAAACAAAAGATTTGTTAGCTTCCCAAGAAGGTGCAAAGAGCCTTGTGCATCTTTTATATTCATGTACAAAGGCATGATGTTATATCCAATAAAAAAGTGCATTAGGTGTCAACCACATATGGTGGGAAGAGAATGCATAACTCCTTTGCCCATGCTATTGTGGTTTTGTGTTTTGATAACATTGTCCATCGCCTGACCTTTATTGATAGGTTGTGTATTCTGCAAACATAGAAAGTCTGTAGTTTATTTTTGGGCTTGTTTCATGCGGAACACAACTTAGCAAAGTCTTAGAAACAGAGTTCATGAAATTCACTAACATTCCTAAACAGCAGTTTGACATTTGATTGAATCACTGCAATTTAATTTGTAACCATTTGCTCTGTGGGCTAACCAGGAACATCTAGCGTGGTGAAGTGTCAATCTTGTACCCAAAGATCTGGGTTCAAATCTCTTTTGAACTATGAAACTCGGTGGGTAATTTTGGACATGTGGTCCATACACACAGAAGAGACAAGTGAATTCCTAGAGTTCCATGACATCCCTCCTGGGTACAGCCAGAAGTGATGTCATGTGCCATCACACAATTTTGCTCCCCACCTCCCAAGTACTCCAGCTAGGTGCCAGCATTCAGTGGTCAACCCTACTATAAAGCTCCGGCTTGCAGACTGCTCTTCAGTCTACTCATCCGGGTGCAGACAAATCTGACTGAGCATAATAAGCTCTTCTTCTTGCCCCTCCCTGCTCTCCCTTTTGCCTCCCTCAATGCTGGATTTTGCCTGCCTGTCATTCTGTTAAAGGGGCCATGGTGGCTCAGAGGTTAAGACACTGAGCTGCAGACTGGAAGACTGGCGGCTCAGCAGTTCGAGACCCGAATGTCGTGTGACGGAGTGAGCTCTCATCTCTGGCCCCAGCTCCTGCCAACCTAGCAGTTTGAAAGCAAGAAATTGCAAGTACATAAATAGGTAGTGCTTTGGTGGGAAGGTGACAGTGTTCCATGCACCTCGGCGTTTAGTCATGCCGGCCACATGACCATGGGAAAAAGTCTTCGGACAGCGCTGGCTCTTTGGCTTGGAAATGGAGATGAGCACCACCCCCTAGAGTCAGATTTGACTGGCTTTCGAGCAAGGGAAACCTTTACCTTTAGCTCTGATAAATGTTTTAAAATAACTTGGGAGTGGAGAGAAAGAGGGGCCAGAAGAGTTAATAGTTAGCACCGTGCCTCCTAGCTGAGTTAATGAGACACCCATGGAGCTAACAGAGGTGGACTTTCATAACTAAATGCTGATTAGAGAATCACAGGCTAGCACTAAGGGCCATTTGTGGCTCTGTGAGGAGGATTCTGTCCAATAAATAGCACTGTTAATAGTCTGAAAATGGCTCTGGGATTAATACTCTGGTAATAGGAAAGATCAGGAGGTTTCTGCATGGTGAGACACTGGTCCCCTAAGCAAAGCGTTAACGAAACATGTATTTCTGTGTTGTGTCTACCTCCATCAGACGCAAAGCGCTTTTCCAACCATGGAAAGGTTACGATAATAATCTAAGCTACATAAATATGAAATATAATCCCATTTGCAAATGAAATGAGGAAGAAGTTTAGCTCACTCCAGTGACGCAACGGTTCCTAGCACTGTGCAATCCTCTTTAGGTCACTCAGCTGACCAAAATTTCATTATTTCTGAGGTAATTGTGGCTCCAGTACTCTTGACTTTATAACTGTCCATTTAGGAATGTGAATTGACTCATACTTCTCCATAAAAATGTAGGCAAGAAGCTAACATTAAAGAAGAATGCATTCATCATCCCCATTTCCCCCCATTTTCAATTGGAGTCACATTTCAAATTGATGCCTGAAAAGGTTTTCTTTGAGAGTGTGATAGAGTTACTCATCCGCAGATAAACCTGCCTTTTGTGGTTTTGCCTGATTCACAGTTCTAGGTTTGACTCCTGCTTGGATGAGGCCAGCCCAGAGTAGTAGAGACTCATGCAGAGTTGCAATAGACAGTCTCTCCCTCCTCTACCTGATTGCTGCTAATTCAGCTTCGTATTGGGAATGATTAGGGAGGAGACAGGATTCTCCTACTCTGAAAAAAAAACTGACCGGAAGGAGGTGTGACCAGATCAGTAAATCATGCAGATGTTCAGCAGGCAGCCTTATCACTGGAGGGATACTTTGAGCTCCCAGGAGTTCTTACACAAATTAACTCCTTGTGGCCCAACAGTACCTTTTTTTACAGAAGTGTTCTTAACCTATAATCCACTTCCACCCACCAAGTTCACAACATTATCATTGAATGCCCCTTGTGCCATAAATTGAAAGTTAGGACATATAAACAGTAGTCCAGGTAAGGAAACTTTATTGATACAAATATCTTTATGGAACATAAATGCATATGAATCGGTCTTACAGCGAGACTATGACTGGCAGCGGTTCTCCAGGGACTCAGTGATTTTTAGTTTTACAGCATCTGCTATATATGTGTGTAAGTCCTGTCAAGTCACAAGCAACTTAGGGTGACAGCACCAAGGGTCAAGTGAGAAGCAAAGGTGGTTCACCACGACCTTCCTCTGCAGTCTTCCTTGGTGATCTCCCATCCAAGGACCTTTATTGCAAAGAATCCGATGACCCAGTGGTCTTAGAAAGCATAAATTACACTTATGCCTCACTCTAATTCCACCCTCATAATGAAGCCACGGCAGCCTTTTTTTTTTTTTTGCCGCAGCCAGCATTATACCAAAATCAGTAACATCTAGCCAAAACCAAAGCAAAACCTGGAGAAGCAGAAGCAGCACCAGAAACAATGATTGGCCAAATCCAGATCTGAAGCCAGTGTTTCAATTGCACCAGATCCACAAGGACACAGTCTATCAGGACAAGCTATTCCGGCTTGGACTCTACCCAGCAAAACAGAGGAGGGAAATGCATTTAACCTATCTAGGGACAGTCAATTGATAAAAATAATAAGGAAATGTAGAAGGAGGCAAAATAATAATAATAATAATAATCATAACAACAACAACAACAACAACACAAAGCATGCTCTACAAGCCTAGTAAGGGCCAACTGATGATCAAAAGCCTCCAACGTTCAATCAAGAGATACACTTGTGGCCTGAGGGCCAATTGATAACAATAGATAACAACAATGCAGGGAACAGCCTCAAAATATGGAGCTTGGATTGAAGGCTGAGTCTCCATTGTGAAATATAGGAAACACGATATTTAAAAGTAAAGAAACCAGAAATTCCCCTGGAAAACATCCAAGTATTGACCCTGCTTAGCTTCCAAGAGCTGATGAGACTGGGGCTACACCATGCTGCCTTCCCTCCCACATCATCTCCTACCTTATCCATTTAAAAATAGAGATGGCAGAGTCTGAACTTGGGAACACCTGCATGCAAAGCTGGTGCTCTACCACTGAGCCAAGCAGAAGCCAGCGAGATTTGGGTGCCTGGTACGTACCAGCCTGCTGCTAAATGTTAGGTTTTCATTCTTGGGGAAGAAGTTTAGGAACTGGGAATTTTTTCTTCAGGGTGAGATGAGCCATATTTAAAAAAATAAATCACCCTTCCCCCTGCTGGTTATCAGAAGCCATTGAAAGTGGGGAGAAGAGGTACCTAAAATCTCAAAGGTCCTCCACTTGCTCCCTAAAATTATGCATGCCCACAAAAATTGTTAGCTCATTTGGCCAACATTATGAAACACTATGCTGTGCCCCTTCACTTAAGGATGCTACTGCATTTTGAAGCCTTGCACAGTTGTTTCCAATTAGATTCACATTTTTCTTTAACACTCTTGTTAAAGAATCATTGCTATTGTTAACATTCTTGTTAACATTCTTCTTAAAGAATGTATTGTTCCTTCAATTGCATATAAATCATATAAAATGGTGTGAAAATGGCACAAAAGTAGGAATTCCAGCCTCCAGGTGGGATTTGGGGATCCCCCGGAATTACCACTCATCTCCACACTACAGACATCTGGTCCCCTGGAGAAAATGGATGCTCTGGAGGATGAACTCTATGTCATTGTTCCCCACTGAGGTCCTCCTCCTCAAATATCTATCTATATCCAGGACCATAGCTACAGTGAGGCTTTTGAGGGCTCTGCCCCCTTTCTTAAAGGCACAGCTCCACAAGAATTTATCCTGTAAATGCTTTTATCAATCATTTTAAAATATTTTTAGGGCATGTGGGTTCTTTTAAGCAGTGTGGGGTGCTGTAGTTGACTAATTCCCACCCTGAGCAAGGGGGTTGGAGTAGGTGACCTCTAGGATCCCTTCTAACTCTGTGTCAAGGAACTGGTCTCCTTTAAGAGAGGGGTTTTTTTTGCCAAAGTGTTAGCTTTCTTGACTATAGAAGTTATCACCTCCACCTGCTGGCTAGTTATCAGAATTGTTGCTGAGGCTGGCAAAAGTGATTAACTTTCAGAAGCTGAAAACTGTCATCTAAAGTGATTGACCACTTGCAATTTAGAGATCTGTCCCAGTAACAGCTTCCTACTGGCCAAATGGCTTTTCAGCACCACCAGAAAAAACTGCCCCACAAGCCACAAAATCCTGGATATGCCCCCCCCCCGGTCTCTTTCTTTCTCGTCCTCTCTCTTTGAAGATCTCTACCCTTTGCACTGCCTAAGAGGTACCACATTTTTCTGTATGCCTCTGTCAATTCCCTGGGAAAAAGAAAACACTAAATAGCTTGTGTAAAAGGGAGAAAAACTGAAGAACACTATAGCGGGGAATCAAAACAGCCTCCTGTTAAGCGACGGTCACTGAACATCCATCCCATTTAGATTTAACACAGCAGATATTGAGCATCAAGGAAATAAGTGATTATTAAATCTCTGCAAATAGGCATGCAGCGGGATGTGCTCCAATCATGCTGCTGTAATAAATATCTTTGGGGGTGTTTTATTTAATATCTATCTGCCCACATGCATTAAAATGATGCATATTTCGGGGCCTTGATGTAAAACAGAGCCTAAGCCGCATAGCCATCAATCAGATGCTAAGATGTACTTAATAGCCTTCCCTACAGGCAAACTGCAGGCAAATAGTTATGAATTTGGCAATATGGAGCCTTTACTCAGCCATACCAGAGAGCTCATTCCGCTTCCTTCTCCCGGGAGAAAAATGGGCAGTTGTGACAGGCAGAAGGAGGGAGGCTGCAAACCAGAAGAAATTGTTCTCCTCGTCCTGCTTAAAAGTTATTTTTTGATACAGATTAAAAACCACAGGAAGCTGGAGAGGGTTGACTTGAGGAGTGGGTATTATCATGAGAACCAGTGTGGTGTAGTGGTGAAGAGGGTTGGACTAGTATCCGAGAGACTGGGGTTCGAATTCCCACCCATGAAATGGAGGCTTGCTGGGTGACCATGGACCAGTAATACTCTCTCTACCTAACCTACTTCACAGGGTTGTTGTGAGGATAAAATGGAGGAGAGGAGAATGATGTTAGCTGCTTTGGGTCCACACTGGGGAGAAAAGTGAGGTATAAATGAAATAAATAAATAAATAAATTGCTCTGTGTTTTTTTCCCAGGTATCTTAGAAAGACTCACCTTGCTTTTTTCTCTGGCTTCCCAAAATAAAGTCAAATGCTGCCTGAGTCTTCAGATGTGTTCCTCCCCCATGGTTCAGGAATGCTGAACACGTTAAAAAACAAACAAACAAACCCTAGTGGGATTTTAAGTATTTGCAGGTGTGACAGACTGCACAGAAAAGCCAGCTTTTTAAAGAAAGAGGCTGCTTGTATCAGAGAGTCAGAGAAGTCATGAGTAAATCTTACCAGAAAAAAGAGCTTAGGTGATTGGCTGCTCTGCTCACTCTCTGATTGGCCAGCATCAGCTGAAAGAGAAAATAAAACAGCTGATCTGGAGGGAAAATAGGTATTTTGCAAGTTAGTCTTTTCCAATTTGATCTCATTAACATCTGGATCAGTAGCTGGGAGGGTGGCTTCTGAGGGAAGAGACATTTGGGAGTCAGTATTTTCTGATGATGGAGGACAGGAGGCCCTGGCATGATGTGGTCCATGGGGTTGCAAAGAGTCGGACTCGACTGTGCGACTGAACAACAAATTTTCTGACAAGCAATAGTCGGAAAAGCACTTCTACAAAGAGAAGAAGAAAAACCCCAATGTCTTAGTGATATTAAAATCACTCTGAGGGAGAACTTTAGTTTCTCAGTCAGAAAAGCTACAAACAACTTTATACAGACAAAGGATACTGGAGAAAGATTCCGCAGAAGTTCTGGTTAGTTCGAGAGAACTCTCATACAAGCCAAATAGTAAAAGGAGCTTCTTAGGGACAAGGAGAATAACTTCCTGACAGTGAATGGGGTTGATAAGAGAACCCTGGTCTGTGATAAAGGGGAGAAGTTTAGACACCTCAGGAGTTAGTAAAAAGCTGTAGTGTCTAAAGAAAAAACCTGTAATATCTGAATGAAGAAATCTAGAAACATTAATAAGAACTGTCCTAGTGCTGAATTATACTAAACAAAGTACTTCTCAAAGAAAGAAACAGATAGCTTTGAAACACAATTAGTACACTCTCTTGAATGTTCTAAGAATTCAACTCTGTATATATTAGGAAGTTTTTTTAACCTTTTTGAAAGTTTTTAACTTTTTGAAAGTTAATTTGCCTCAAGTGCCATTTCTCAAGGGCTTTAAGAAAACTGGACAGCTCCTGGATTTTCAATAGAGTTCCTGAGCTGAGAAAAAGCCTAAACGAAGAATCACAAACATAGGGTGGGACAGTCAAGTCCCACTAATACTGTAAGGCAATTCAGTCACTGAAGGGAACTGAAGATTTGGCTGGGAAAAAAATCTGCCAGATAGTTGGGGAGATACAGTGGTTCATCATAGCCGGTTTATCTGATTTAAGATTTCCAGGGTGTGTTATTTTTTTCAAAGATGTCCCAAGAACCTAGGAACTGTTTGTGAGGACAGGTGGATTTTTCATTTCACCAAATCCTGCCCATTCAGTTTAGTGGACTGAGCTCACATAACAACCCGGGGGGGGGGGGGTTGTTGAATGAATCCCCCAATGAATCCCACAATGTTTGTACATGGAAATGAAATGCAGGGCTTGTGCTTCTACAAGAGCACTGCTGCTCAAATATATGCATATTTGGACCCAGGAAATGTTTTTTTTTTTTAAATTTGCATCCCATTTCATGCCAGTACTCCCAGTATACATACATACATACATGCATGCATGCATGCATACATACATACATACATACATACCATTTTATGTTGCCTTGTATGAGATTTTTCTGTAAAACTGACATCTTCTCAGTGTGACCTATGCATTAATAACTTGGCATTCAGGGATAAACACTGGCTCTGTTTCTGAATACATAGTTATTAAAATTATATATCTACTAATGATAGTAGCCTGTTAATAAGCTGATGTAAACAGTAAGGCAGATGACATGTTCTAAAGCATAATAATGCCTCCTCGGTGATTCAAACAGTGTTAACAGGTGATGATTGTAGTTGATGTTGCTATTTTTACCATATTAACAACAATGTTCTTCTCTGTTATATGCTGAAAATACAGGGGTCCATTGGAGCGGGAGTGCACAGGAGCGCAACTCCCGGAGTGAGGAGCCCAGGAGGCAGGCACATGATCAAGTCCCGCCCCCTCCTCGGCTTCCCCAAGCAGTGCAGAGGCGCAGCGCCCCGGGGAAAGCCCTGCTAGGGTCTTTATTGTTTTTAATGTTTTGTTTTAATATTGATAATTTTATCATTGTTCCTTTTATGACTGTGTGCTGCTTTTCCAGAGACTTGCTCAAGGTGGCATATAAATTTTCTAAGTATACCATTTTTTATCTGGGCACATGGCACATAAGTACTGGAGAAATTTCACCAACCCTTCAGCAGCTTCCACCCCATTAGTTTGGTGTAGTGGTCAGGAGTTGTACTCTAATCTGGGAGAACTGGGTTTGATTCCCCACTCCTCCACATGCAGCTGCTGGTGTGACCTTGGGCCAGTCACAAGTTCTCTCAGAGCTGTTCTCTCATGAGCAGTTCTCAAAAGACCTCTCTCAGCCCCACCTACCTCACAGGGTGTCTTGTTGTGGGGAGGGGAAGGGGAAGGGATGGGTGGTGCACATGTCCTGGGTATCTCAAGTCTACTTGAAACTTGGTGGTTTCAAGGGAGCAGGAAGAGAAGAGGGTATGTTCTTTACGCTTATTTTTATTACACAAAGTATTGGATGGGGAAGGGAATGGAGGAAGAGCAGGTCAGTTTCACTCACCTGTGGAGTGGAGCCTGAGGGGTGGGTGTTGCCTTCTGACACACTTCCGGTATGTTAGGGGGTGTGGCATATGCAAATGAGTTATGCTAATGAGCTCCTGCACCTCTTTTTCTACGAAATGACCCCTGTGAATATATATATATATATATATATATATATATATATATATATATTAAAAAGTGGCACTCTGCATTACTAGGAATATTTGAACACTTATTGGTTCAGCTCACATCCTGTTTGCTGGTTGGGAACAGGGACCTGTTTTTTTTTTAAATCATCAGTTTGATAGTTCATTGATCTCTTCATCACTGTTCAGCAGGTTCCTTCACCATTCCCTTCCTAACCAAACAGAGAGCTGGGAGACCCGAGTTTCCCTGCCTATGCTGTTGCAAAAGAAAAAAAAATGAACTGGGTGACTTTGGGCTAGTTACTAGGGTTGAGCCCTCCCCCCCAGCCACCAGCAGGGGATGTGGGGGTAGGGTTGCCAGATCCAGCTTGGGAAGCTCCTGGAGATTTGAGAGCGGAGCCTGGGGAGGACAGGGACCTCAGTGGGGTACAGGATCAGAGAGTCCACCTGCCAAAGCATCAGGGCTATTTTTGGGCAGGAACGCACAGGAACAAAGTTCCGGCTGGCTCCTGAGCTGGCCACACCCAGCAGAAACTCATTAGCATAATAGGCCACACCCAACAGCAGAAACTCATTAGGATTGGCTACTTTAGAGGTATGTGGCCTAACACGCAAATTAATTCTTGCTACAAAAAAAGCCCTGGGTTTTGACAACAAACAAGGTAAACAGAATAAGAAGCAAAAGCCGGGTGTGGCTGGATGACCACTCTTCTGGTAACATGGGGGTGTGGCCTAATACGCTAATGAGTTTCTGCTGTTGGGTGTGGCCTATTATGCTAATGAGTTCCTGCTGGGCTTTTTCTACAAGAAAAGCCCTGCAAAGCATCCATTTCTTCCAGGGGAACTGATCTCTGTAGACTGGAGATAAGCTGTAAAATCAATGTTCCCTCTAAGCTGTGGAGTTTTTGAGCAAAAATTCTATTCTGTGAGCTACTGGCATTAAAGCTGGGCACTAGTGATTTGGCTGCTGCATAAATTAATTTGCTCTGAAGCCATCCTTCCTGAGCTAAGACATAAATTGTGTGAGTTGGAGGCTAAAAAACTGTGAGCTAGTTCACACTAACTCAGTTTAGAGGGAACACTGGCTGTAATTCTAGGGGATCCCTAAGTCCCACCTGGATCCAAGAAAGATCATTACAAATTGGCGCTCAGGCACTCAGTGCTGTCAGGTATGAAATACCATGGCACAGCAGCCTTCAAAGAGCATCTGGTATTACATATCATCTTGCCATCTATCAAATCTTGAAATCATAGCAGGTTAAATACAGATATCAGCATTTGCGGCATATGATGGGATTAGTGGGCTGCATATTTCACAAGCACTTCAGTGAAGCGGTCTACTTTCAAGCACGGTGATTAATGATTTTACTCTGTTTAATAACTGATTGCTCCTGCTCAGTCGAAGCACCGGATGGCGCGCAGATGGTGCGTGTGCACACTTTTGGCTAAACAGAAGTCCTCTCCGTATGGTAAAGTTGTCAGGTGTGAACTAGGAATCAACAGATTTTCTGTGTTCCACTTCCATATTAAGGTGGAAGGTTGTTCAGCTCCGAATTTCACCTTTCCTTAATTGCCATCGAACCAGGAGAATTTATGAAATTAATTCCAGGATTGGAACATGTGCCACTTGCTACAACTTTTAGTGCCACGAGTTTGCTAATGTCTTTCTCTTACCTCTCCTTGTGTCTCTGATGTTCTGATAAAACCCTGCAAAAAAATAAAAGGCAACCTTGATGCTCTGGGGACCCTGTTTGGGTGGAAAGGCACCATATAAATGTTTATAATAAATAAATTGTGTGTGGGGGGGTGCACCTGGAAGTCATGTTGACCTCTGGTGACTGACCCCTACTGAGGGCCTGGAGGATATTCAGAGAGGTGGCTGAAAGCCTGCCCCTGTCCTCCTGACGTGGTATTTCAAAAAAGTCTCCTGTCCAAGTACTAACCACAGTCAATCCTGCTTAGCTTCTGTGATCTGACAAGATCGGGCTTGCCTGGGCTATCCAGGTCAGGGCTAAAATAAATACATACATACATACATGTTAATGTATGTGATGTTTTCTGATGTTTACCTCCACTCCTGTTCATGGGTGAAACTACACAAAAAAGAATCTTGATGCAACTATACGTACAGCCAGATACCCAACAGGATGTGGTGATTAAGAGCAGCTGACACTAATCTGGAAAACTGTGTTTGTTTCCCCACTCCTCCACTTGAAGCCTCCTGGATGACCCTGGACCAGTCACAGTTCTCTGAGAACTCTCTCAGCCCCACTTACTTCACAAGGGGCTGGTTGTGTGGAGGTAGGGTTGCCAGACCCCCCAGTGGAGGCAGGGGTCCCTCCCTGCCAGGCTTTGCTCCCCAGCCACCGATCAGTTCACCAGTGTAGAAAGAGAAAGGCCAGGCCACAATGCTAACATAGCACAAACTTCCCGGTGACACTCTGGTATTTGAGCAAAAACTCTATGGTAGAAACTGGTTTTACCATAGAGTTTTTGCACAAATACTACAGTTTTGCCTGGAAGTTGCTGGCATGATGACATCATTTTCTGTGCAGTGCAGCAACATGGCCCAGGTTTTTCTCTTTCTCCTGGTATGTTCCACCCCATCCCCCACTGGTTGCCAGGAGGGACATGGCAATGCTATGGGGAGGGAAAGTGAATGCAATTGTAAGCTGCCTTGAGACTGTTTAAGACAGAAAAGTGAGGTATTAAAAACCTTCTCTTCTTTTTCTTCTAGGTTCAAGTTTGTTTTTTTCATGTTTTCTCTTGATGTGTGTTTGCAGGGGTAACACTGAAAGGGGAAAAGATGCATAAGGGGGGAGGGGGAGGAAATGGAAGGTGTAGCAAACTGCACATGTAAAGTGCTTTGTACAAGATTTATAAATACAAAAGGGAAATTCCCAATCTGTCAGTTTCACTTCCAGGCAGGGGCATAGACTTCTGTAAAATTCGGGGGGGGGGGGGTCTTTAGTGCACGCGCTCCACGTGCGCGCTCACTGGGGCAGTCCCCCCCCCGCCGGGAAACCTCCATGCCTCCCCGGGCCCTTCTGAGGCCCGCCAGCTGCTGCTGCCGGGGCCTCTCTCTCTCCCCCCTCCCACTCCTTCCCTCTCCCTTCGCCGGGAAAAGAGGGAGGGAGACGGAAGGATGGAAGATTGGCCAGGCTGGGGGGGGGGGGGGGTGAGGCCCCGGCAGCAGTGGCTGGCGAGCCTCGGAAGGGCCCGGGGAGGCGTGGAGGTTTCCTGGGGAGGGAGCTCAGTCCCCCCTGGGAAATTTCGGGGGAGGCTCGAGCCCCCCCGTAGTCTACACCTATGCTTCCAGGTCATTTGATACTCTAAAACATGAGGAGATATTCAGATGAGGAGTTCAGAGGCCTCCTTAGTGTGAATGGGCTTTCAGGAAAGGGCTTGTACTGCTCATAATGTACAACAGACAGAAAATGTAAATGGGAGTCATACTGGAGCTCGTTTACATTCTTCCAAACTTGTCATTTGTTTATTATTTATTCAGTTGATTAAAATATTCATATCCCACCTTCCAGCTTAGAAACAGGGCCAAGGAAGCTAACAAAAGTGTATAAAAAGTAAAATCCTAGAGCCATGAAGTAACATCGGGGGAAGGCCTCAGCCTCTATGTCCTGTTGTTGGTGCTTCAGAGGAACAGGTTGGCCACTAGTGAGACAGAATGAGGGACTAGATGTACCGTTGGTCTGATCTAGGAGGCCTCTGCTTATAAAATCAGCAACCAAACACAACTAACAAAAAGTTCTTTGAAACAATATTTGTGGATAAAATTTTGTCACTCTGCCAGGAACTGCCAGCCACCATTGACAAAGTACGAGAACTGGAGGCCCCTTGGCCATCTTCAGGCCCACTAATGGACCATTTCAGTTGACTCTTCCAGGATGAAATTGACAGGATTCTGAGGGCTAGCCTGGACTATCCAGGTCAGGGCAGAGAATTTATACAATTGGGAGGGGGGAGTAAAAACATTTCAGTCAAATCAGATCAACAATTGCCAGGTTTCTGGAACACCTGAGGGCCAGTGCCATTACACTGAACTCTTGTATGTTGTGTAGAATGTGTGAATACAACATCCCTGAAGAAGAACAACTCCACAGTCCACACCGAAATAACTACAAAAAATTCTGTCAGCCTGGAAGTACCTTCCAAGATTTTTTTTTAAAAAAAAAAATTACTGGCACAGCTAAACCAAAAGGCAGAAGAAAACAATTACGGCACTTAATCCATAAAGCCCTATAAATGCATGGTGATTGCCTGTCTTGTTTTCACTCGTTTCCCCTCCTGCCTTAAGAGGGATCAATCGCAATCAATCGTAAACTCATTATTATCAGTTCCTCTCCAATAACCTGTCTGGAGAGATGGAATTTCAAGGAAAGAGGGCATAACAGTGATGAGTCAAAGGTGGAGTGAGACAGACTAGGGGGGCCTGATGTGGGACTGGCTATCTCTGGGGGAATTTCAAATTCAGTTTTCAGTATTTATTTGGGGAGGGGAGGGTGCTCTTCCAAGGGGAAAAGAAAAAGGAAACCTCTGTTCATACTTGCAAGTCCTTCTGCATGCCTAAATGGTCACACTGTTTCCTCGAGTTGCCAGGTCTTGCATGGCTAGGGATGGGGTGGGGTGGGGGGGAGTTTCCAGATCCAGCTTGGGAAACTCCTGGAGATCTGGGGATGGAGCCCGGGGAGGACAGGGACCTCAGTGGGGTACAAAGCAACAGAGTCCACCCTCCAAAGCATCCATTTTCTCCGGGGGAACTGAGCTCTGTAGTCTGCAGATGAGCTGTAAGTCTGGGAGATCCCCAGGTCCCACCTGGAGGCTGGCATCCCTACTGTTTCCATGGCATCTCCAATCAAATAATTCATAGGAGAATTGGGGTTAAAAGAGATGTGACATAAGAAATCCATGACTAGCATTTCCTGAGCATATTATTTTTACTTGAGTCCTTAGGAGAAAAGCAGACATATAAATGTTTTACATAATTTAATAAAATAAAATAAATTTAAACTTCACAATTGCAGTTAGAGAAGCCATGACCTGGATGGGCCGGGCTGGTGTGATCTTGTCAATGCTCATATACTAAGCAGGACTAGGTGGGAAATCACCAGGAAAGACCTGGGTTGCTGTGCAGAGGCAGGCAATGGCATGCTACCTCTGTAGGTCTCTTGCTTTGAAAACCCTACAGGGTCACCATAAGTTGCCTGCATCTTGCTGGTACTTGGACCCTCCCCAGAGGAAGAGGAGAGAGAAGGCATTTATTGTTATTATTATTGTTGGTGGTGTTCTTTTCTTTTCTTTTCTTTTTTACACCTTGCAACAACTCTAGCAGTGTTATTGACACCGGGCAGATACCTCCCATCGCCTTTATTTTTAGGAAGCAAAAGGAGTACCCCATTGGCCCATTTAACTGTCTTGAGCAATAACTAACTATTCAGGGATTAGAACTAGTGAAGAGGCAGAGAGAGACCCACACAACAATAGGCAAAGGCTTGCTTACAGCAAAGCAAAGTATGATGGTTAACCACCAAGGGTTTGATGATTGTGCTGTCAAGACTGTGGCTTATGGTTGACTTGGTGAGTCAGGAGTTTGGAGTTTGGAGATAATCCCAGGGGATCCCTAGGCTCCACCTGGAAGTTGGCATTCCTAGCTGTTAGCATGGGGGGAAAACCACCCTGCACATCTTCAGAGATGCCTTGTTATGTCTTTACATTTTCCTGATGCACTTCAAGGAGCCTTTCCTTTAGTATGGGTCAACACACACGTGAAATTTTAGCAGTGATCAAAATATTCTAATAAATTGTTCTCAGAGAACACGAGGCTTATCATTTTCCTGCCTGCAGTGGGCAAACTCCCACCCTTGGCCCCAGTATCAAGCCATTGAGAAAACTGAGGGACAGGGGGGAAATGACTGGAAAATGGCCTCTGTGGTGGAAAGGGCCTGCTCTGGCCTGCAGGCCCTAGTCCACCCTTTCTTCCTCAACACCTGGAGGGACTTTTCTTTCTCTCCAGTAGCCCGCCACCACCACCTGAACTTTGGAAGGAATTACCCACTGGGAGGGTCAGGGCCCCCAGCTTTCCCTCCAAGTTCTGAGGCCTTGCCTCTGTGTCTCCCCCTGCCCAGCACCTGGTCACAATGGGGACAGTTTACTGCCTTATGCACCCCTGGAGGAATAGCCACTTGCCAACTGTCTGCCTTCCCCTTGGCACTCCTTTTAAAATAGCATGTCGGTGGAAGTCTATGTGGTACAGAGAACCACTGCCAGCCTCAAAAGTTATAAAGCATTTATTAAAGAGAAAATGTTTACAAGCATACTTTTAGCACAATGCCAGTTTGAGCAAGGAATACAAAAAGAAATAGATTAAAATATAGGAAAGGCTCTAAAAACTTAGTTCTAAATCTCTACAGAACAGCCATTACCTCAAAGCTTGTTCCATCTCTTTAGGTGAGCACATGATCAATGGGTGCCTTCCCAGTGGAGAGATCTGTGTCTGTTCCTGGATTCAGCACCCAAGGAAAAAAGAAACCTACTTCCTGCTGCAAGGAGTTTTTATCGTATCTGTTTCTCCACCCCTGACCAGGTCAAAGAGTCTTGTTCTGGAGATCTCCAGGAATCTCTTTCCTGAAGACTCTCTAGCATTTAACACCTCCAAATCTCTGTTACCTGATTGAAGGGAGGGGGGAGAACTTGACCCACCCCATTGTATCTAGCTAGATTTATGAGTATGTGTATACAGGTAAGCTGGAAAGCAATTGGACTGACTTTCTCCCTTCTTGCCTGTTCTCTGCCCAGAGGGAAAAGAATCTTTTAAAACACAAACCTCCCAGGAGAAAAATGAATTTCTTCACAGTCTTTATATTGACACTGTAGAACTTTCCCCATTTCTCTATGGTCTTTAAGTTATGTCCCCTTAAAACTCATCTCTCCTTAGACACTGCCTTCAAAATCTCCCTTTATTTGTGGAGGCAGTGCTTGCAGCCTTAAAACACACACATGTGTGGGGGGGCATTGGCTCTGAATTGTCTGTGACCTTTTAAAAAGGTTCTGTGGGAATCCCATGTGGTTTGGAGATGAATGCGGAGGGCAATTGCTTTCTGGCACATTGTATTGGGTCTGGTCCACACATACAGCAAAAGGAGATGGTACATTCCTGAGGTGGTAAAATGGGCTGTGTCACGCCAGACTGCTGTGGGAGGTGTCATGTTCTTAATGTGCTTGTATGTAAAAACTTCCTACAGATAAGGGGGGTAACTTATTGGTGTGAGGGGGATCAAGCCTAGCCCTTCCCATACTGGGCTAGTTTAGGACTATGAATCAGTGGTAGAGCATCTGTTTTGGTGGCTGAAGGTCCTCATTTCAGTCCTCACCATCTCCAGTCGGAAAGATCAGATATCAGGTAATATGAAAGACCCCTAACTGACGCTCTGAACAGCCACCACCAGTCAGAGAAGGCAGTAATACAACAATGGTCTGAGTATAATGCAGCTTCATGTTTACAGAATTATTAACATAAGGGAAATTTGATCATCCCTCACCTGAAATAGTACAGTCCATTCTGCCAGCTCAGTGCTTTGCCATCTCATTATCACCTGGTGCCTGTATAGATCAGGCCTAAGAAGCACCTATTGGCTCATACCTGTGCTATCACCAACCTCTCAATTGATAGAGCAGTTCTTTTTAAAGGTAAAGGGGGGATGAACAGAGAGAGAGAGAGAGATGTTTGCATGCCTCTTTTTAAAAAATGTAACAATATGTGCTCTTCTTTCATGGAGGAAGTACAAGAACAAGTACTGTCTAATTTGTCAACCTAGCACTGGACTTGATGATGTTTGCAGTTTTATCACCAGTTGCTAGGGCTGCCAACCTCCAGGGGGTGCCTGGGGGGGGGTCTCACAGAATTACAACTGATTGTTTGGCAACATAGATCAGTTCCTCTGGCGAAAATGGCTGCTCTGGAGGGTGTTTATGGCAGGCTCCACCCCCAAAATCTCCAGAAATGTCCCAATATGGAGTTGGTAACCCTACCATTAGCAAGGCTGGCTTCTTTCACCCACTGTGGCTAGTCAAGACACATTATCTTTGTCTTTGCACTAAGCTTTCTATACTGGTACAATTACTGGATCAAACTGCCACCTGAATGAATTCCTCTAGACAAGCAGAATTGGAAAAACCCAGATCAGCTACAGGAGAGCCGCTCGGAGCACAAATGAAGAGATCTTTCCTGTCTCTTCTCAATTTGATTCTCTATTGGGTTTAACTCCATTATCTTTCTCCTTTATGTGAAATAAAAATTTAACAAGGCCAGGAGAAGCTCCAAATGAGGATATTTTTGTGGTGTTTGAAGGTCCGTAATGAGAACAGGAAGTAATGCATAATTGAACAGAAAGTGAATACAAGACAAGCCGTCAGGGTAACAAACTGAAACATGCCACCTGTGAAGCACCAAAACCCGATTTATTTTGTATGAATTTGAGAGAGGTTACTTTGAACTGCTGGTGGGATTTATTTTTCATTATCATCAGGGCTGCTTCTCAGGGTTAACAGACTGAGTAGTACCATTTAATGAAGCAAAAGGGAGCTGGGAGCATACTTGCATAAGCGGGAAGGACGGCCTTGAAGGGAAGATGCTGAACCAGGCTCTCAGGAGTTGTCAAAGTGAAGGTGAGCACTTTTACACCCAGAAAACTAGGGCACCAAACTCAGCTCCTGAAAATGGGCATTGGTCGTGAGGAATTCAGAGCGGGTGCTTTGAATGTGGACATTTTGGACCATTTCCAAATAGGTTGTTATGATGGCCTCATCCACTCCCCTCCCTCAGAGGCAAGATTTTCCCTCCATTTCTCTTTCCCTTTAATGTTTGAGCCATCCTAGCAAGGTGTTTTCTTCTTTGATGAAGAACTCTGGCTGTCCCACCCTGTCACAGTACGATATTTTGGCTGGAGGCTCAGCCCAGCAACCTGAGGGAAGGATCAGGAGCCCACTCAAGGCATTTTGAACTTCAAAAATAACAAAATATTTTATTTAATATAGAGGGCAAAGGTCAGGTGAAATCAGGGGTTGAAATTTCTGAGGTAAAACCAGTACATGCACAGACTTTAGTTCTTATGTCTCAGGCTAATAAGAACTTCTTAAGTTTTTCACACTGACTTAAATCTTGATATTGAGAGGCTTTTGTTCCAGTGTTTTCCCCAAACACTTTAGTACACTTTCTATGAGTATTCTCTGACTGTTTTAATTTCCAGAAGGCTGGTACACTCTTTCCACTATCCAATCCCCTTCTCTTGAAACACCAGTACTCATCTTGACTTTTCAACTGACTCTTAAGGTCTCTAAAGGCAGCTTCTAATCACACCAGACCAGGGATCTCTGCACTCTTCAGAGCTAACTCCCTGTTTTAACTGGGTAGGGAATTTTCTTCTCTCTCTCGAAGATCTATCCCCCTTTTCCCCCCTTGGCCCAAATGGGAGTCTTCATCTAACTACCCACTTGTCCTTGCCAACTTTCTCCTAGTTTTCCATCAGTGTTAAACTGCTCTCAGTCAGGGCTGAAATTAGAAACTGACTACTTGATTCTGCTCAGCTAGGGCTGAAATCAGCATCCAGTTCAGAAGACTTTCTCTGCTCAGCTGATGCTAACCAATTTGATCTCTTGGAACAGCCTGTCACTCAAGGCGCTCTGGCTCTCTGAAGAATTAACCCTGCTCAGGTCTTCAACAGTTTGTACAGTACTTCTAAGCTTTTAAAAAGTGCAGTCGATTACAGTTGCCAATTCTAAAAAGCTACAATTATATAGAATTAAAGAATCTTCAGTCAAATTGTAAATATTAAAATCTGTGCATAGAAATCTATCAACCTTAGTTACGTATAAAGGTACCTTCCCCTAGTGTAAAAAAATCAGACTTTTGGGGTGAACTTACAGTTGGACATATGGTGCATGGTGTACATTTACAAGCATCTTTCCTATGATAAGGTACAATTATTAATGACATAAAATACATGTACACCATGCATTTTGCATATATAAATAGCTATATATGTACATCAGTAGCAATAATTAACTAAATTTGATGGATTCTTATGCACACTTTTTACTATTTACAAATTGAATTACAATTCCATGATTTTATATAATTTTAGATTTTTTGGGAACTGACTTTGATATTTCTTTGATATTTCTGGATTTTTTTAGAACTAACTTTGATATTCATGCCTTTTCTTTATTTTTTAAAACCTTTTTGGTTAACCAGTTAGTTCTGGGCTGAAATATTTCTCACCCCACCGCCACCTTTTTGTTCCTATTTGATGGAGGAACAAAAATATCCTGTCCTTCTAAAAGAAGCTTAATGTGTGGAAGTGGGTCGCTGAAACTTCCCATGGCATGGATGTCCATAACATCCCATTCAGCCAGGTAAGGGGCAAGACATCCCCCCCTTTCCAGGTAGCTGACAATTTTAGTATTAAAGATTACTGGCCTCACCAGCTTTCATTTCAGGTCCAATTCAAAGCACTGGTTCTCACCTTTAAAGCCCTTGATGACTCAGGGTCCACATATGTGAAGGACACCCTCTCCTGCATGTTCCTGTGTGGTAGCTTTGGTCTTCCCAGTTCCCAGCAAGACTTGTTGTCAGTGTCTCCCTTCTCTAGGGTGTAGTAGGCCATGTTGTAGGCTTTCTTGCTGGCTGCCCCATGCCTATGGAACAGCCTTCTGGAAGAAGTCAGGGAGTTTTCTAACCTGCTGGTGTCCCACTGTGGCTCAGCTCTACCAGATAATTATTCCATAGAGCATTCAGGAAAGTCTACGTTTGGGCCACAGGGTACGTTTTCCACCAGTGTAAAGGATTGTTGTTTGTACAGGCAATGATTTTAATGAAGTTTTAATATATTTTTACTGCTAGTAGTGTATGAAAATATGCAATATTATGCAATTACATTGGTTTTTATATTACTGTTTATTTCTTGAGGTTCTGTCAGTCGGGAAAAAGGCAGGTATATAAATATACATTTTTAATTAAAAAAAATAAAAGAAGTTCAGAAACCTTGTTTGGAATCCTATATGAAGGAATACGAGAGAGAGGGCACCGAAGCATGTGTAAAAGGTTTATCTCTCACCACAACTTCTGTGCGGCACAGATCTAATGAATCATGGAGTATGTTGACTAGGATGCAAAGAACTCCAGTGCTAGTTCTGTACCATCAAGGAGACTTTGAATTTTTGTTTCTCATATAGCAGCCTGCCCTTCCCAAATATGGCATAGCAAATGCCTTGGAAATTGAGGAGACTTTCCAAACTGGTTTGTGATATGGCCATTATGTGGGGTGAGGAGGATTTTTTTTAAGTAAAAAAAAAACAAAAACCAGAATGTCCTCAAGTCCCTAGGCATACCTACGAAGCTCTCCATGGTGGCTTTTATGTTTATTTCATTAAGATACCCAACTGCATTGAGTAAACACTGGATCTTGTTTCGAGGTCCCGGTTACATATGTAAGTGCTGTCAAGTTGACACCAACCTTTGATGGCCCCAGCAAGGGGCTTTCAAGGCAAAAGAGAACCAGAGCTATTGCTTTCCTCTGCAGAGTCTTCCTTGGTGGTTTCCCATCCAAGTACTGACCCTGCTTAGCTTCTGAATCTAACAAGATTGGGCTATATCACACTTCCTTTCCTCCCAAAGACCAGCTTAGCATATGGCAGTTCTTTTATGGGAAAGTATGGCTGAGCTTTGGTTATTGCCAAGCAGTTTTACCAGTTTTTCTGATTTCTCCCCCCCCCCCCCAAAAAAAAGCCTTGACTTGGACATCCCAGACTAGCCCAGCCTCATCAGATCTCAGAAGTTAAGCCAGGTCAGCCCTGGTTAGGATTTGGACGGGAGACCACCGAGGAAGTCGAGGGTCGTGAAGCAGAGGCAGGCAACGGCAAACCACCTCCAAACATCTCTTGAAATCCCTACAGGGTAGTCATAAGCTGGCTGCAACTTGATGGCACTTTCCACCACCACCCTTTAAAAAGTGTTAAATAAGAACGTAAGAGAAGCCAATGTTGAATCAGGCCAATGGCCCATCCAGTCCAACACTCTTTCACACAGTGGCGAAAAGTACCAGGTGCCACCAGGAGGTCCATCAGTGGGGCCAGGACACTAGAAGCCCTCCCATTGTTCCCCCCCAAGCACCAAGAATACAGAGCATCACTTGCCCTATAGTTCCTATCTATACCTTGTGGCAAATAAGCAACAGATGTCACCCACCTCCACTCCAACCAGAGGTCTGTAACTTTACCAGAATGCTGTAGCTCTATGACATGCTCTTTGTGTGAGTGGAGGATGGGTCCCCAAGTCAGTGGAATTCCTCCTCGTAGATCTTTTTTGATGTGCATCTCCCATCAGAGATCAACAAACGTTATTCATAAAAGATTGCCCGCTTCCCATCATTTTGGAAGTGGTGCTGCCCAAGGGGTGATCGTGCTTTTAACACAGAGGTTATACAGTTTTGATCAAAGATGTTTTTCAGGATTATCTCTTTTCACAATCCATCTCACTCCCCATCCTGAGAGCTAGGAATCAGTAAATGATGGTGGTGCGGGTTGGGGGGGGGGGTTACTAAATCACTGCCCAAGTGTTGCTTTCTGAAAGGATAATCGTTTTCATTCAGAGATATTTATTTCCTCACACTATGATCTGACAGACAAATCACATCATTCCAATCTTTGTCTAGAGACCTTTGGAACTGATAACATATCCTCCTCCAGCTTAGATTTATTTACAGACCACAGCATTTTTGGTGAGACCCCTTTTCTGAGTCTCTGTCAAAACAGAACTCTCTTTTAAATCTGGTTTTCTTTTCACCCTCTTTTTTTTGTGTGTGTGTGTTTGTTTGTGTTTGCATGTCTGAAAGTCATGGTGACTTCTGGCGACCCCTAGTGGGGCTTGGACATTTCAGAGAGGTGGCTTGATTGCCTGTTTCTGTGTCTTAAGCCCTAGTATTCCTTGGAAGTCTCCCTTCCCAGTACTTACCAGGGCTGGCCCTGCTTAGCTTCCAAGATCTGACCCAAAGAACTAGCTGAAGGGAAGGGATGGTCTAGAGGATAGAACCTGGATCCTCCTCCTTCCCGTATTGTTTCACTGGGAGAAACACTTCTGTTAGAAGCCTTTGCAGGGTGAAACACATAGAGAAGGACCACAGATGAGCATGCTGGTTCCATCTTTTTCTGTGCAGATTTGCTCAAGCGTAAGCACATCTATGCATGTACAAGCTGTGTATGCATTTCTTCCATCCTCATGACTGGGAACACCCCCCCCCCAATTTTCCCAATCATAAGAATGGGGCCAAATGGACAACTCGGCTCAGATCCTATTGCAGAGAAATGAGACATTCTTTCCCACTGCAACCTCCGAATTCTTTCAGAAATGTTGCGCTTTGAGAAGGGGAACCCCATAGGAACCAGAGAAGAAGGCAAACTGATACTCTGCAGTAAGATGGAGGAAATAAGGACAATGGGCGTTTTCTGTTAGTGGAAATTTACCATGGAATCCAAGCCCTTGTACACTTGTAGACCTTGTGCCCACACAGAAGTTAACATGTATAGAAGGGGGTGGGACCAGTACACTTGATTGTGAGTGGAGGGGAGCAAGGCTAGCACACTAATTCCTGCTGCCCTTCTAGACATAAGAACATAAAAACATAAGAGAAGCCAATGTTGGATCAGGCCAATGGCCCATTCAGTCCAACACTGTCACACAGTGGCCAAAAACACCAGGTGCCATCAGGAGGTCCAGCAGTGGGACCAAGATACTAGAAGCCCTCCCACTGTTGCCCCCCCACCCAAAGCACCAAGAATACAGAGCATCACTTGCCCCATAGTTCATATTTATACCTTGTGGCTAATGGACCTCTGCTGGGTTAGCCCTCATCACAGATATGTCATTTGAGGCTGTTGAAGAGGACCTGGATACAGCTGGCAAAACTATTTAGACCTGGAATCAGAGGTGCCACAAATGTTTGCCTAAATAACATCTAGGAAGATGTGGAGATTACATCTTGGGAAAAGAGTGAAGGAATTTGAAGACAAACCAACAAAGTTTTGATGAGTGAAATTTCTAAGGGTAGTTCTATAAGTCCATAATTAATATATTCTGGTTTGATCTGGGTTGGTTTGATTCCAACTGTTGCTGCTAAGAAAGCAAAAAAACAAACAAAAAACCAGCATATCCACCATGTGTTCACTTCCAGTTAAATGCCAGCATACCTCTTTGAGAAGACTAGAAAGTTCATAAGACCAGCAAGAAGGAAGGAGAGATGGCACACATGACTGAGAGTGGGAAGGGAAGAGAGGGTGGGGGAATGTGACTGTTCCTACAAAAAGCAATTAGGTCTGAAGCTTTGATCTTCCTCCTTCAGTTTCTCGCATGCAAAAGTACAAATCCACCACCAAGTCGCTGATGGACGGATCACATGGGGGGGCTACTGACACTTTGGGTACCCCTGAGTTTCATTTATCTGTCACCTTTGTTTACTCTCATTTGTGTACTTAACTAATTTGACTTGACACAATAAGGGCATGGCCACCCGAAGCAAAAGACATTGTTTAAATATTTTATACAATGCTTGAAGAGAGAGAGAGAGAGAAGTGCTGAGTCTTCTATCCAACTCATTTTTATTAGGGGGAAAAAAAGCATTTAGGCACACAAAAAAGTGGGCATCATTATAACCAGACTGTGCATGAATTCATAATAAACTCCTCAAGATATGTGGGATACCAGTGCACTTGCTAATGGGAATTGATTCTGAATTTTATTCATTTTTAACTAGGTTTAATGAACTTTCCTTGTACATTGTTCCAAGTTGCTCATTATTCCTTTAAGTGCCATTTAATCACGGAGACATGTGTCAAAGATAACAGCTTGTGATGGATTTTGTTGGACAAATTCCTTGCTGGCCATCAACCTGCTTTATGGGAAGTGACAGAGTCAACCCCCCTTCCAACATGGTGGCCATCATCTGCCACATCTTCCACCATCTCATGAAAGATGGATGGGATCAGCTGAGAGTCAGCTGGTCCTATTGGATGCAGTAGTCTGCATCTCCAATTAAAAATGGATAAGGCATGCCACCCCTTATTTATGGCACAATCAATGGCAATGGGCTCTGGTACTCTAAGCAGTAGTTCAAATCACAGCTCAACCAATCTGCATAAATTGTGGGCAGTGTTCCCTCTAAGCTGAGTTAGTGTGAGCTAGCTCACAGTTTTTTAGCCTCCATCTCAGACATTTTCTGTCTTAGCTCCGGAAGGATGGATCCAGAGCAAACTAATGTATGCAGTCGCCAAATGGCTTGCTCACCACTTTAATGCCAGTAGCTCACAAAGTACAATTTTTGCTCACGAGACTCCACAGCTTAGAGGGAGCATTGAATTGTGGGCCATCAGTTCAGAGATCATTCCCTGTAAAACACTGACATTTTGCCATTTTGTTAACAATGCAAATATGCTTATGTGTCTACAATGCTGGGTGTCGGCTAAGCGTCAGTACTGAATGTGACGTTCTACTCTTTGGCCACATGGTTAGGCTGAATCAGTCACTCCTGTCATCTCCCTGGTGCTCAGCTCTGAAAAGTTCATTGGATCTGGCAGATGTTGTAGATGGCCACCTCTGAAGTGGCGCCATAGCTGCCAGCGTCTATCCCAGATGACACTAGCGTGGGTGTACAGTCAGTTTCCAAACTTCATTCAGCTTCGTTAGTGACGAAGTTAATGAGGACTACTTAGCAAGGATGATGCTCAGTGTCATTCTACTTGTCAGAATAGTGTGCATAGATGTGAAGAGGCCTGAGCTGAACTTTTGTGGTTTTGGGTCATTAAAAGGAAATTCAAGGGGGGCTGATATGTTATTCAAAAGCTCTCCCAAGGCATTGATCCCACAAGGCCTTGATTTTGTGTGGCTTCTCTCCCTTTTTGCTCCCATTAGCTGCTTTTCTTATCAGCTTATTTTGCCCATTTTTTTAAAACATATTCTTTCTTCTTTCTGGTTATTGGAGACTGTCAATATGTGTTCACAAAGCCAGTATGATAGCAACGTGGTACATATAACCAATAATGAGGGACTATGTGATAATATCACAAAGCCAACCCAGAGAGGAGACAATGCTTTCTGCCTTCTTCCTCCTCCTGCCCCGTTTTTCAGGTTCCTCAAATTATACTTGGGGGGGGGGGGGGGAATGATAGAGCAGGGCTCTTCTTAAGTTCTTAACCCGCACTGGAGATGTGTTTCATGGAAGACTATTTTATAGGGCTGTCAACCTTCAGGTGACACCTGGAGATCATCCAGAATTATAATTGATCTCCAGGCTACACAAATCAGTTCCCCTGGAGGACATGGCTGCTTTGGAGGGTGGACTCTATAGCATTATACCCTGCTGAGGTCCCCTCCTCCCCAAAACCCACCCAACTCAGGCTCGACCTCCCAAATCTTCAGGTCTTCAACTGAACGCTGTCACCCAAAGCTGGCAACCCTACAATTTTATTATTTATTTAGCTCATTCCCCCCCCATACCCTTTCTCCAAGAAGCTCAAGGAACTGTACATGGCACCCCTCCCTCCCTCCCTCTTTCTTTCTTTCTTTCTTTCTTTCTTTCTTTCTTTCTTTCTTTCTTTCTTTCTTGTATTTGTGTGGGGGGCATCATGGTTGACTTCTGGCGACCCCTAGTTGGGCTTGGACACTTCAGAGAGGTGGCTTGCTATTGCCTGTCCCTGTATCTTGGCCCTGGTATTCCTTGGAGGTTTCCCACCCAAGAACTTGCCAGGGTCAGCCCTGCTGAGGTTCTGAGATTTGATGAGATTGGGCTTGACTGGGCTATCCAGGTCAGGCTATCCACCTTCTTTTAATCATCACAACTGCCTGGTGAGCAATGCTCCTTCTAGGTTGTGGAGACTTGTGAGCAAAAATTCTACTTTGTGAGTTAAAGTTGTGAGTTAAAGCATTAAAGTTGTGAGTGAGCAATTTGGCTACTGCTTAAGTTAGTTTGCTCTGGAACCATCCTTCCCGAGCTAAGACAAGAATGTGAGCCGGAGGCTAAAAAGCTGTGAGCAAGCCCACACCTACTCAGCTTAGAGGACACACTGCCAGTGAGGTACTTCAGCACTGGAGATGATGATTGGCCCAAAGTACCCCAGTGAGTTCTCATGGCAAGAAAACCTTTGAACCTGGGTCTCATAGTCCAGCAGTCTAACCGCGGTGTCACTCTCACCATTCCCATTTTGGCTCTGCCATGGTTCCAGAACTGAAGCTTTTACCAGCTTGAAGTACATCTCCCAATCATCCCATCTGGGTAAGTTGAGGGTGGGGTGTGTGTGTGACAAAATGACAAGTAGACTGATCAGTCAATAAGACTAGCTGCCATTCCCTTACTGAAGAAACACTTGAGATGTTTAAAAACACACAAAAATTCCCTGGATCCAAATCCATTTTTATATGCTGCTAATCAACACAAGTTAGGGGCCGTGGTGGCTCAGAGGTTAAGATGCTGAACTGCAGACCGGAAGGCTGGTAGTTTGGCAGTTCGAGACTCGAGTGCTGCATGACAGAGTGAGCTTCCATCTCTGGCCCCAGCTCCTGCCAACTTAAGAGTTCGAAAGCAAGACATTGCAAGTAGATAAATAGGTACCACTTCAGTGGGAAGGTGACAGCGTTCAGTGCACCTCGGCATTTAATCATGCCAACCACATGACCATGGAGAAGTCTTCGGACAGCACTGGCTCTTTGGCTTGGAAATGGAGATGAGCACCACATCCCTAGAGTTGGATTCGACTGGCTTTCGAGCAAAGGAAACCTTTAATCAACACAAATGGTATTCTGCATGCAGGCCCTATTTAACTCTACTTATGACTTTATATAAAAATTTCAGGATACAAAAATTTCAGGGGGAGCCCAGCTAGCCAACCTTAAGGAGTTCCCCACCATCCTGCCCAGTGGTTCTTCCCAGTCTGTGATGATTTGCATCTATAACAGCCAAATATCATAATACTAGCTTGGCTGGTGCAGAAAGCACAGAGATATGATTTTTTTAAAAAAAATAACATCTGCAGGCCAAGTTAATTCTCTGGTTCTCCAAGGCCGTGTTTTATCAATACCAAGCCTTTTAGCAAACATTATAGCATTGAAACGGAAACAGATTGTGGACCTCAGAATTATCTCTGGTGGCTAGATGTGGTTCCTGAAGTGGGGGGTGGGTGGGTTGTCATTTGGAATTCCAAAATCCAGGAAAGAACTGAGAAAAACAAGAGTTTTAGAAGCTCGGGTTGCTAAACTCCAGGGGGTGGCTGGAGATCTCCTGGGATTACAACTGATCTTTGGGAAAAAGAGATCAGCTCCCCTGGAGAAAATGGCCACTTTGGAAGGTGGACTCTGCGGCATTGTACTCCACTGAAGTCCCTCCCCTCCCAACTCTGCCGTCCTCAGGCTTCACCCCCCCCCCCAAATCTCCTGATATTTCCCAACCTGGAGCTGGCAACCCTAATCCCTGCCCATGGTACCTTCCCTCCCCAACCATCTTAACACTTTGCTGGCCCAGGCCACACTCGATCTTGGCTTAATTGATTGATTTACTTCATTTGCATCCCACCTTTGCACCCCACTCCCCAGTGAAGACCCCAAGTGGCTGACAATGTTCTCCTCTCCTCCATTTGATCCTCACGATGACCCTGGGAGGTAGGTCAGGCTGAAAGTGTGTGACTGGCCCAAGGTCATCTCGCCAGATTCTATGGCACCAGTGGGGATTCAAACTCGGGTCTCCCAGATACTAGTCCAGCATTTTTCAACGCTGTTCCACACTGGCTCTCTGCCTTTGACATTGTCTACTGCATTCATCAGCCTTCAGAAGCTTCCAAGAAAACAGGCTCTGCATCTCTCACCACAAATTAATTGCCAAGGACTGCAAGGAAGCCTGGCCACACCTCCAGCAAGCGGCTGTTGTTGTATGCCGATGACCAGTTGGACTAAAGTCAACTGCACACAATGTTAACGAAAGGCCGTTAGAAAGCGAACAATGATTCACTGGAGAGCTAAAAGCTTTGCCCACACACCCCTTCCTACCCTGCTGGAGGGAAGAATGTTACAGAGTTTTGTGTCGGAGCCTGGCTGGTAATTACAGCGATCAGAGGGACCAAACTGTTTCCCCAAAGCTTTGTATTTCTTCAAGAAGGCGAGGGTTCATGATAGGTTGATTTGGCAGTGGCCTTTTTCACTGAGGTGGGGGTGCAATATTGAAAAGACTGAGCCCTGTGTGTGACCTACACTCAAGTGGGCATCGGGTTACACTTGAGATTTCTAGAACCCTCGGGGACGAAGCTGAGCCAGATGGCAATTCACTTGAGTGAACGGGAAACAGATTAAACATGAGTGAACGGGGAAGAGAATCAATCAACTGGTAAGGTTGCCAGCTCCAGTTTGGGGAATACCTGGAGATTTGGGGGGAGGAGCCTGAGGAGGGTGGGGTTTGGGAAGAGGAGGGACTTCAATGAGGTATGATGCCATAGAGTCCACCTTCCAAAGTGGCCATTTTCTCCAGGGAGACTGATTTCTGGAGATGAGTTGTAACCTCAAGAGCTTTCCAGCCATCACCCAGAGGTTGGCAACCCTATTAACAGGCCATTTTTATATCACCTCTATCTAATTCATTTGAAATTTCAGGATGTGAACCAGAAACATTTCCATTGTAAGGCCTACATTCATCCATTAATCTTCCAAGGCTCCTATAACACTTGATGAACTCTGTGTTCTGTTTTCTGTGTTTAGTACTCAGTTTTAAGGGTTATGGAGCTCAGTTCTGAGTAGGATCACAGCACATGGGAAGAGGGAGCTTAAACCTCTCCACATTCTATTTTCCTGACTTGAAATCACCCCGGGGAGTCTCTATATGCCCTTGGGTTGCCAGGTTCCCCTTGACCACTGGCAAGAATACAGGTAGGGAGGTAATGTTGCCAGTTCCAGGTTGGGGAACTCCTAGATATTTTGGGGGTGCATCTTGGGGAGGACAGGGATCTCAGTGGGGTACAGTGCCTTAGAGTCTTCCATCCAAAGCATCCATTTTCTCCAGAGGAACTGATCTCTGTAGCCTGGAGATGAGCTGTAATTCCAGGAGATCCCCAGGTCCCACCTGGAGGCTCGTATCCCTAATTGTGGCCTCTGCGGGAGACTTAGGGTTATACTGAGACATTGGCTCATTCTCCAAATGACTGAGCCCTATATGTGATCTGCATATTAAGATTCTGCAATGGGACATTTATTAACTCTCCAGAACCATTTTTGGGTTAGGAGAACAACATGGGGAGGGCATAAGCTTCCTCCACCCATGAATCTGTCCCTCACACACCTTACAGCTGAGTTTGATTTAAAAAAAATTTCTGGGAGCTCCAAACACAGAACTCCCAGCACAACTGGTTTTACTGGACCCATGATGGATCTACGGATGGGCCCATGGACAAGTACCATGTAATGAAGCCCTTAGGCTGAGACCAAAGCTGGTGAGTTACAACTGCATACAATCAGGCAGGCAGAGCCCTCTTCAGGTAAAGAAAGGGATAGGAATGGATAACATTGGCCTTTGTGACTGGTGAGCACAATGAAGTGGTTCAGCTCATCTAGACCGTATATAAATGTCAGGTGGCCATTTTGTCTGTCTGTGTCTGATCTATGGACAAAGATATTGGTCTACAAGATTTAGAAAGGAGACCAAGAGGTGCCACTGGGAGCTTTGATCTTCCAGATTTACATGAGTAAAAAAAAAAAAGAAATTACTGGAATTTGAAAGCAAACAAGCAATGTACTTCCAAAATTATAACCCCAGGCTGGCAATTGTTACTCTGCATTTTGCTTTATGACCAATTAGTACATACAGTCAATGTGTTTACAAGCGGATCCACGCAAACATAAGGAACGGCAACTCGCTCCTTTCAGGGTGAAAGACGGGGATGTAAGGAGCCTCCTATGAACCTTTGGGCCAGACAGATTTGCGCAAGAGGCGATGATCTTCTGAAAGGGAGTTAGTTAGGTGTATATTATCTGGAGGAGCCCAAACATTATTTCTTTGAGCCATGCCCAAACTTATAATAGATGTCATCTCTTGCAAACATACCTCATACCGTGTTATATCTCTGGACCACCTACCTCACAGTTTAGAGTAGTTGTTAAATGCACGGACTCTGATCTAGGAGAACTGAGCTTGAATCCCCACTCCTCCACTTGCAGCTGCTGGATGACCTTGGGCAAACCATAGTTTTGTCAGAGCTGTTCTCTCACAAGCAGTTCTCAAAAGAGCTCTCTCAGCCCCACCTACCCCACAGAGTATCTGTTGTGGGGAGGGGAAGGGAAAGGAGTTTGTAAGCTGCTCCTGGATTCCAAGTGAAAGATGGGGTATAAATCCAATTTCTTCTTCTTCTTCCTCCTCCTCCTCCGCTTCTTCTTCTTCTCGATATATCAAGTGCGTTTTTATCCTACCTTCCCTCCAAAGAGCTCTGGGCAGTGTACATAGTTCTTCCTTCTCCATTTAGTTCTCACAACAATCCTTTGAGATGGCTTGGAGTCCCGAGCGGTCTGACTGGCCCAAGGTCACCCAACAAGCTTCATGGCAGAGCAGAGTTTTGAATCCAAGTCTCCCTGATCCTACTCTAGTCACTGTTTACTCTGACAATGGCTCTCCAGAAGACACATAAGTCTTCTCCTATGTATGCTACCTGAGATCCTTGGGAAATGGACCCCAACAACACACAATCCTCATACCAGAATATAGTCTCAGGAACCATGAAGAAGATGAAAAATCTCTATTTGATTTCTGAAATGGTGCAAGCAGAGTACACCTTCTCCTGATCACAGGCCTGCAGCCTGAGCATGGAGCCCTGGAAATCTGGGCTCCAGTAATGTATTCCTGTCCTCCCCTATTGCTCGGGACTAGTGTTCCCTCTAAGCTGAGTTAGTGTGAGCTAGCTCACAGTTTTTTTAAGCCTCTGGCTCACACGTTTTTGTCTTAGCTCAGGAAGGATGGCTCCAGAGCAAACTAATTTACGCAGTAGCAAGATCGCTCACTCACAACTTTAATGCCAGTAGCTCACAAAGTAGAATTTTTGTCCATAAGACTCCACAGCTTAGAGGGAACATTGCTTGGGACCAGATTTCAAGGTTAGTTGGGGGAAACAATAATTCTGCATAAAGGAACTGCTGGTTCCATCATTATGATGTAAACCTCTTTGAGCATTTCTAGGGGAGAGTTACAGTCTATAAGTATTTTAGGTAAGTGAATAAAATCAACAAGTTTGGGCTGGGAAATCTTGCAATGAAACATCGTAAGATTGGGGCCGCACTGGTTTCCATTTGTACACCTTTCTGGTTTCCAGATGTGTTCTCTTGCAGGCACATTTGATCTCTTATCAAGGTTTAAGGCACCGGAATGGAGAAGAGGCTGTTCGGTGTGTTCATAAAACATAATGATTTTAAAGCCATTCTTTGGGGGAAATAGTGTTGACATCCCAACAGTGTATCATGGTCCCTCAACTTCACCTGCACACATTTTGATGGATGGACAGGAACCACCAGTGATGAATGATTGTGGTAAAGATGAGCATCTCTCCAAGTGACTCAGATCACTGGCTTGGATGTGATGGAGCTGGCATGCCTGAGATTTTTTTTTTAACCTCCTTATTGATATAGCCTTGGCTTTTTTGTTTTTTTTTTTTTGGGGGGGGAAGTTATTTAGGAGGGAAACACATTAAAAAGAATCACTTTTGCTCCTTAAGTAACGAAGACAGTGTGAATCGAGCTCATCACTTCAAACTGCTGACTCATTTAACACTTGAAATGAATTGAGGGCTGTTAAAGGTTTTATAGAAGATTTCATTAAATATGTATTGAGCCGGCTTAAGATGGAAATTGTTATAAAAACTGGCAACGGTTCAAACAGCCAAACGTTTTTCGGGTTTATTACAGAGATATTTTACTCCTGCCTGCAATCGGCCTTCCATTAGCCCATTGAAATGCGCAAGGCCAAAATAATCTGTATTGTGGGGTGGTAATTGCTGTCGCTACACGTGCGGCTGCCTCTGGAGCCGAGTAAAACATTGCCTGGCCCTCTCTCCAGAGCGCCATTGCGCACGACAGGCGCCATACATTTCAACCTGGAACCTGGCAGCCTGTTCCAAATGTGCTCAGCTTGTTCCTGGCCAAGGGTAAGGCTCAGACACAGAGCTACGACTGAGAAGTAATCGTAGCGAAGAAAAGCAGACGATGCCATGCAATGCATTTGAGCTGGAGTCAGGGCTGCCAGCTTTGGAATCCCAGCAAGTTGGTCCTTAGGCTGGGCTAGGGCGTGCACCAGATGTTGGTGTCTTGTGGGATTTTTCTCAGCCCTAGTAGCACTTTAAGGCAGAATCTTTACTGTCGTAATGGGTGCTCTCAAACAGCATTCCAGCAGTTTTCCAGCTGTGATTCAGACTAGGATCTGGGAGAGCCAAGTAGGAATCCCTAGTCTGCCTTGGAAGCTTGCTGGGTGACCTTAGACCAGTCATTCCAAGTTGGGAAATACCTGAGATTTTTTTGAAGGGGGTGGAGCCTGAGAAGGGAAGGGTTTGGGGAGGGGAGGGTCCTCAACCGGATACAGTGCCATAGAGTCCACCTTCCAAACAGCCATTTCCTCCAGGGGAACTGATCTATGTTCCCTGAAGATTAGTTGTAACAAGGATACCACAAATCTGGTGAATGTTCAGTAGTATCCCGAGATGGAGATATAATGAAGTACAACAGTGTTCTCAAACAGTCTGCCAGGGAACCTTGGGGTTTGCCAGTAAGAGCAATGGTAATAGCAGCAAGCAGTCTGAAAAAGAGCTTGTCCGCTGGTACTGCTTCCTCCACTCCAAGAATTGCTAAACTGAAGAAGGAGCCGTTGGAGCATATTCAAATTTGTTTTTTCCCCCTTTTGCATTCATGTACCTTTGTGTGGGGTCTGCAGTGGCTCAAGTGGTTAAGACGCTGAACTGCAGTCCGAAAGGTCAGTAGTTCAGCAGTTCAAGACCCAAGTGCTGCATGATGGAGTGAGCTCCCGTCTCTGGCCCCAGCTCCTATCAACCTAGCAGTTTGGGGTTTCCGGTCGGGGGAATGGAGGTCTGACATGCTTTGCAAATGCGCAAGGCAGACAGCAGCTCTTCTTGACAGCTTGGGTGGATTAATCCACCTGACACAACCTCACACAGGTAGTGTGAGGACTAACAAGCAATATAATCCAGGTTTGAGCAAGCTCGGTGAAGGGAAAGTCTCGGAGGAGACTTTTCCGACACCTTGAGCACTGCAGCCGAAGAAGATTCTTGCAAGTATCTCTAAGGAGCCGAGCTGAGCTGATCAATTCAGCATAAAACCTCCAATTCCCCTGATTCCTTAACAAAGAAGACAAAGTTTAAACGTTGGGACCACATCTGAAGCGAAGTAACAACAAAAGGTAACAGAAAAAAAGTTTTTGCCTTACCATTACCGCATTTTGAAAGACGAAAAGCAGATCGGGTGAAGCAATAGACTGTTGCAGATTGGATGAGTGCAGTTTTGAAACGTTAAAAAGCTGAATTGGAACTTAAAAAGCCAAAAAAAACAAGTTGTTTAACATTCCTGCGGTTAAGAAGAGTCGGGAGGGGGAGCCAAGCATCGCGAGACAAAGAGGGAGAAGGGAACCAAGCATCGCGATACTAAGATGTGAGGACTGAGACAGGAAGTGACAGCTAGAGGAGCAGACAAGAAGGGAAAAGGAGAAGAACCGGAAGAAGGTAAAGGGGACTTTAAAAATTGCCGGACCAAAAAGACCACAACAGGAAGTGACGTGCAGAGAGCAGACAAGGAAGCAAAAGGAAGGGACAAAAGGAAACTACGGCAAGCCAGAAGTAAGGTAAAAAGACTATAACCTTTGACACAAACCATAGAGAAGTCGCGCCCGCCATTTTGGATTTATAAAATTTTTAAACTGCAATATCTCAAAAACTATATAACTTAGAAGGCTGAAACCAACATAATTTGACTTGGCAAGATTAGCTTGTTTGAATGCACTAATTGGTGTTTGATTTGGAAAACAAAATAAAATCGATCTTTTTTAAAGAGACAAGACGGACCGCGGACTAAGATCGAGAGCAGCTACATGGTCCTCTCCTACAATGGCAGCAAAAAAAGAAAAAGAATTACTAGCTGTTATGGAAGCAATGGAAAAAAAATGTTAGACGCTATAGGAGAGGTAAATGTTAAAATGAATAATATAGCGGCTCAAGCAGACAAAAATTTTGTGGACTTAAAAGCAGAATTTCAAAAATTAACCACAAGAACACAAGACATAGAAACTAAAGTAAAAGAACTGGAAGAAAGCACCCAAAAGACAATGAGAGAGAATGACAGGATGGAAAAGATGATGTATTATAAAGACATGCAAAACCATTTGAGATTTAGAGGGATTGAGGAAAAATTGAGTGAAGACATTTTTACAAGAATGCAAGAAGCAATAGCAGATTTTTTACAAGAACAGGAAGAGGTTGTTAAAGAACACATGGATTTTGTTTATAGAGTCAATTCCACATATGCAAGAGACAAAAACATACCAAGAGATGTGGTTGTCCAATTTACAATGAAAAGGACAAAAGAACAAATCTACAAGAAGTGCTTTACTGATCCTTTTGAAATAGATGGAAAGAAAATTATAGTAATGAAAGAATTGCCCAGAGCAATACTGCAAGAAAGGAAAAAATTCAAGCATCTGACGGATAAACTGAAGGAGAAAAAAATTAGATTCCGTTGGGAAATACCTCAAGGACTAAGGTTTTACTATGGCAACACCAGAGTAGTGATTAAAAGTACAGAAGAAATGTACGCATTCCTGGGAGAGAATAAAGATGACCTGGGAGATATTTAAGAATACATCAAGATGGATTACAAAATACTTACATGGAATGTAAATGGACTAAATTCACCCCAAAAACGTAGAATGGTAGGTCATTGGCTGGAGAAACAAAAATGTAGTATAATTTGTATACAAGAAGCTCATCTTAAAAAACAAGACCACAAATATTTAATAAGGAAAAAATTGGGAGAAGAATTTTATTCTTTAGCAAGTAATAAAAAGAATGGTGTTGTAACATATGTCAAAAAAGATTTGGAACCTAAAGTAATATTTAAAGATAAAGATGGAAGATATTTAGCTATTGAAATTTTATTACAAGGACTGAAAACTTTGATTGTGAACATTTATGCTCCGAATGGAGCCAAAGAAATTTTTTTTAAAGAACTACAAGTGGAATTGGACAATGTAAACTACGATCAAATCATGATGTTAGGGGACTTCAATGGAACTGTAGATAACAAATTAGACAGGCGCTCTAAGAGAAAGGATGAGACATTAGGGAAGCTTCCAAAAAAATTTTTTGAACTGATAAAACAAGAGAAGCTGGAAGATATTTGGAGGAAAGCTAACCCACAAGGAAAAGATTTTACCTTTTACTCTAATAGACATGACTCGCATTCAAGAATTGACATGATTTGGATGACTACTAACTTAACCTTCAAGACAAGAAAAGTGGAAATTCTACCCAGAATAATTTCAGATCATAATCCGTGTTTATGGACGGCTGGGCAGGTAAAAAAACAAAAGAGATGGAGAATAAACGAGGACTTACTAGACAACCAAGAAATAGTTAAAAAATTACTTGAAGAAACAGACCTATACTTCCAAGTAAACATGCAGAAAGAAGTAAAAATCCAAACCGTATGGGATGCATATAAAGCAGTGATGAGAGGACTATTGATATCACTAAATGCTAAAGACAATAAAAAGAAAAGAGAGCAATATGAAAATATTGTACAAGCCATTAAAACAAATGAAGAAGAACTGAAGAGTAAACCAGGGAAAAAGAAACTGCAAAAGGAAATCTGGATGCTACAAGACCAAGCAAAAGCTATTCTGAACCAAGAGATGTACTGGAACTTAAAAAAAACTCCAACAAAAAGCATTTGAAGGTGCAAACAAACCCGGAAAATACTTAGCATGGCAATTAAAGAAAAAACGTGAAAATAAATTTATCACTAAAGTGATAAGAGATAATATTGAGACAATAGACAACAAAGGAATAAAAAGAGAATTTTTTAAATACTATGCAAAACTTTTTAAGAAGGAAAACAAAGACAGAAGAAAGATTAAAAAATACCTGCAAACGTTAAAGTTACCAAAACCAACAGAGAAAATTAAAGAACTATTCAACAATCCAGTATCATTACAAGAGATTAAAAACGCAATAAATGACTCAAAATTAGGAAAAGCACCTGGACCGGATGGATTTACAGCAAAGTTTTATAAAACGTTACAGGAGTCGATTTCACCGGTGTTACTGCTATTGATGAACGATATAGGAGTCACTGGTGAGGTCCCAGAAACCTGGAAAGATGCAACCATCTCACTGATCCCGAAAGAAAATTAAGATTTGACTAATGTTAAGAATTATAGACCGATTTCTTTACTAAATAATGATTATAAGATTTTTGCTAAGATTATAGCGGACAGACTAAAAGAGCACCTCAAAGAAACTATACAAACAGAACAAGCAGGGTTCTTACCTAATCGACAAATAAGGGACAATCTAAGAGTAGTAGTGGATGCTATAGAATACTATGACAAACACCCTGAAAAGGAAGTGGGTTTTTTTCTTTTTGGATGCGGAAAAAGCGTTCGATAATTTAAATTGGGATTTTATGTTTGAAGTTTTAGAACATCTTGAGATTGGTGAATATATGCTTAACCTCATCAGATCAATATATAAAGAGCAGAAATCCTCTTTAATAATTAATACTGAAAAGACGGACGATTTTAAAGTTGAAAAAGGAACACAACAAGGATGCCCACTTTCGCCACTGCTATTTATTTGGATTTTAGAAGTTCTACTGTTAAATGTGAAGGAAGACAAAGATATTAAAGGCTTAACAATTAAAGGGTTTTCTTTTAAATATAGGGCCTTTGCAGATGATGTGATGTTCATAGTGGAAGACCCTTTGTCTACACTACCATATTTGCTACAGAGAGTAAAAGAGTTTGGTGACTTAGCAGGATTTTATGTAAATAAGAACAAATCGAAAGTGATGTGCAAAAATATGTCAAATAACAAACAAAATGAGTTACAAAACCTTATAGAATGTGAGGTGGTGAAAAAGACAAAATATCTAGGTGTAAATCTAACAATGAAAAACATTGATCTTTATAAAAATAACTATGAAAAATTATGGTTGCAAATTATGCAGGATATTAAAAAGTGGAATGTATTAAATTTGTCATTGTTGGGTAGAATTGCGGTGGTTAAGATGAACGTGTTACCACGATTAATGTTTTTGTTTCAAACTATTCCAATTGTGAAAGGTGTAAAAACATTCAAATGCTGGCAGAAGGAATTGTCTAAGTTTGTGTGGGGAGGGAAAAAACCAAGAATCAAGATGAAAATAATGTGTGATGCTAAAGATAGAGGAGGGTTTCAATTATCAAACTTAAGGCTATACCATGATGCAATATGTTTGACCTGGGTAGGGACATGGACTGTGTTACAAGATAGAAAGTTATTGTCCCTGGAAGGTCACAACTGTAGATTTGGGTGGCATGCGTATTTGTATTATGGTAAAACAAAAATGGACAATATGTTTAAACATCATTATTTGAGAAGAACGCTAATGGATACGTGGACAAGATATAAAAACCTTTTTCCAGAAGAGATACCTATGTGGATTGTTCCCGCAGAAGTTTTAAATCCAGCATCACGTTACAAAGGACAAGATTGGCTGAAGTATAGAGACTTATTAACAAGACATGGTAAAGACTTTAAATTGAAGGAGCAGCATCAGATGGACTTTGATTATGGTTGGCTAAGATATAGACAAATATATGACATGTATAGAAGTGATAAAAAACACGGCTTTAGGGAAAAAAATAATGAAATAGAACAAGTTTGGGAGGAAGGTGGGAAAAAAATGATTTCTAAAATGTATAAAGTTTTGCTAAAATGGTTTAATGCTGATGAAATGGTAAAAGAACAAATGGTAAAATGGGTGATAAACTTTAACAAAGACATTGAAATGGAATCTTGGGAATTTTTATGGAAAAATGCTATGAGTATATCTACGTGTTATAACTTAAAAGAAAATTGTTTTAAAATGATGTACAGATGTACAAAATGTACAGATGTACATCATTTAAAATGATGTACAAAAAAAATTGCAAATATTAATCAGAATATGTCTAACAAATGTTGGAAATGTAAAAAGAAAGAAGGTTCTTTTTATCATATGTGGTGGACTTGTGACAAAGCAAAGATTTATTGGTCAAAAATACATGCAGAAATGGAAAAAATCTTGAAATGTACATTTAAGAAGTTGCCTGAAATGTTATTGCTTGGACTTAAATTAGAAGAGATAAATGTAAAGAAAAGGACAATAATATGGTATATGATAACAACAGCAAGAATGGTGTATGCACAAAATTGGAAAAATGAAAAAATACCAGAGGTGTGGGAATGGTTGAAAAAACTGTTATATATGGCTGAAATGGATAAATGGACTAGAAAGTTGAATGATCTGTACTCAGAGACTTTTTTAGAAGATTGGAAGGATTTGAAAGAGTATGTTGAAAAATACTGGGACATGAAAAATTGCATTTATACATGGTTATAATAACATAAAGCAATAGAATTAGAGTATATGAATGTATTAAGGATAATTAGACAATGAAGTTGTTTTTTATTTTAGAATTATATAAGAATATAGAAAGTAAGAATTAGTGTATAAGTATTTTTAAGAAATATGACCGTTACCAGAAATGTAAACATAGATATAAGTATTACTATTTTGGATAGAGTGGAAAATGTGTTATGCTTCAGATGTGGTGGGAAACCGTTAATATAAGATAAAAACAAGATTATACAAACAGAACAAAATGTTATATAATATGGAAAAAAGGATTTGTATAAGAAAAATGTATTATTTTTAATGTTTTGAAAAATAAAAAAAAAATTACAAAAAAACCAAAAACCTAGCAGTTCGAAAGCAAGAAATCGCAAGTAGATAAATAGTGATAATAGCTTCGGTGGGAAGGTAACAGCCTTCCGTGCGCCTCAGCGTCTAGACGTGCCGGCCACGTGACGATGGAGAAGTCTTTGGACAGTGCTGGCTCTTCGGCTTGGAAACAGAGATGAGCACTGCATCCCTAGAGTCGTATTCAACTGGATTTCGAGCAAGGGAAACCGTTACCTTTACCTTTGTGTGAGCAGTGTGACATCTGGTAGTGGGAGATCGCCAGCCATTGCCTGGAGGTGGGCCAGTCGACTCATAGTGTGCAAATGAGGTAGGGGAGAAAAGTGATGTAAGCCCCTTTGGGGACCCATTGGGGGGAAACAGCAGGGTATAAATAAATAACATATGAATAAGATTAGGAAAGTTTGGCCAACAAGCCTGTATTTTGACCAATCTTCTCTTCTTCTCCACCCGCCCCCCCACACCCCCGTTTTGATGCTGGGAACCAGCTCCTTTTCTGCACATCACCTGAGGAAAAGCATCAAGATGTTCCCATTAGAGACGTTCAGACACCCACCAGTTCAGCCTATGTCCTGTTTGCTCGTGAAAACCAGGGATCCAGTTTTTTTGATGATTGTTTCAACTGCTGGTTCATCCATCCTTTCATGGCTGCTATTTCAGGTCACTGTACCGTATTCCTTCCTAACCACACACTACAGCACAATTGGCCGTTTGTGCTTGTGTGTTCTCACGCAGCTCAGATGGAGTCACACCCCTCCCCTCCTTCCTTGCAGTGTAATTGCTTCGCTCAGCGGGCAATTGTTTAGATAGACAACTAAATTAGTCACAAATCATATAAATCAGTCATAAATAAATGCTGGTGTTCCTACCCGCTGGTGTTCGTTTAAGAATTCCCTACAGACACTAATGGTTGCCAGTTGGTTTGAATCAATGGTATCTGCATTTGCCAGTTTTAAAAGAAAAAAAAAAACAACCTGTCAAAATCCTGTTCGGCAGGCACTTGTGGCTGTTTGGCATGGACTGAATAGGCCAGGTGATTGGCTCATATCTGGTTGACACCTTCAGACATGTACATAACATAAGAACATAAGAGAAGCCAATGTTGGATCAGGCCAATGGCCCATCCAGTCCAACACTCTGTCACACAGTGGCCAAAGTGTTTGCTTTGGCTAGCTTCCCCAGTCCACATGCACACTTAAGTTTACAGCATCCCTAATTACCATGACAAGGGACAGAAAGTCCGCAGGGGAGTAGGTGGTGGTGGGGGTAAGTGCCATCAAGTCACAACTGACGTAGAGACCCCATTGAGTTTTCAAGGTGAGAGAAGTTTAGAGGCGGTTTGCCACTGCCTGCCTCTGCACAGCGTCCCTGGACTTCCTTGGTGGTCTCCTGTCCAAATATTGACTAAGGCTGACCCTGCTTAGCTTCCAAGATCCAATGTGATCAGGCTAGCTTGGGCCCATCTAATCTCATCAGGCTAACTGGAGCAAAATCGTCAGTCTTGGAGAGAAACTGTAAATGAAGAGGCCTTTCAGTGGCTATTCAGCATGTCTTCAGCCCCACAAAGAACCTGCCACATAGACAATTCCTACTTCTCAACAGAGGGCCATAGGTGGCTGTCACCCCAGTTTACAAATGAGACTGCTAGAGATCGGCCCATCCCCTTGCTGAATTATTAAGGACCCATCAGAACAGGGCATGGAGCAGCTATTTATAGTCTCTGTCCATATCTGAGTCAGCTATTTGCTGGCCAAAACTATCCTGCCCTCCCTCTTCATAAAGCAATTAAGGATTAGTTGATCTCTTTGAGGGTAAAGAGGAATTTCTTGGATTCTTTTCACCTTGACCAGAGGAAGTTCCTTTTCCTTGTTTCATGCTGCTTGTGTAAAGGGGCTTGGTAAATAGGCCTGGTCTCTCTGAAGAAGAGTTGATTTTTATGCCCCACTTTTCTCTACCCTGAGGAGCCCCAAAGCGGCTTACAATCTCCTTCCCTTCCTCTCCCCACCAGGCACCTTATGAGGTAGGTGGGGCTGAGAGAATTCTGAGAGAACTGGCCCAGGGTCACCCAGCAGGCTTCGTGTGGAGGAGGAGTGGGGAATCAAACCTGGTTCTCCAGATTAGAGGCCACTGCTCTTAACCACGACACCACGCTGGCTCTCTGAGATTGGTGAGGCCATAGTGAATGGGTAGAAAGGATCAGAGTGGCTTTGGTGCTTTGTCTTCAGTAAATCTGCAAGAACCCTGTGGTGTATGAGAACTGGGGAAGCCAGCCAAAAACAAACACTATTGGCAGACCAAACACGGAGCCTGGGGAAGGACAGCATTGAACTTCACTTCATCATCTGAACCCACATGCTGACCAATATTGGGGAATGGTGCTGATGAACCGCTTCACTTGGCACACTTTTGTGTTCAGATGAAATTAAGCAAACTCCGGAGGATGGCGGAAGACAGGAGGGCCTGGCACGATGTGGTCCATGGGGTCGCGAAGAGTCGGACTGAACTGTATAACTGAACAACAACAACAACAAGGGGGGAAAAATGAAATCCAGAAATATTACCACTTCACACTCTGAGGCGCAGTAGTTCTGCCCAGATGCTGGGGAACCTCAAAGCCAACCTCTCAGGAAGCCCACACTATTAAGAAATAAAGCTTTAATAAACTATAGTTGAGCTGTTCATAAATTAATAAACCTCAGCTTAACCCATATTGTTGACTGATGTCTTCATCTGAGCTGTGTGAGAGAAAAAGGCATTTCTACAGCCAGTTTGGTGTAGTGGTTAAGTGCATGGACTCTAATCTGGGAGAACCAGGTTTGATTCCCCACGCCTCCACTTGCACCTGGCTGGATGACCTTGGGCAAGCCATAGCTCTGGACCAGCTGTTCCCTCAAGGACAGTTGTCTCAGAGCTCTCTCAGCCCCACCTACCTCACAGGGTGTCTGTTGTGGGGAGGGGAAGGGAAAAGGAGTTTGTAAACTGCTCTGAGACTCCCTTGAGGAGTGAGGGTATAAATCCAATCTCCTTCTCCTTCTCCTCCTCTTCTAGATAAATTTGCCTTGATAGTGATCTAATTTGCTAAGCAGGGTTGACTCTGATGAGTACTCGGAGGGGAGACCACCAAGGATTCTAGGGCAGAAGCAGGCAGAGGCAAACCACTTCTGGACATCTCTTGCCTTGAAAACCCAATAGGGTCACCGTAAGTTGGTTGTGACTTGACAGCACTCTCCACCACCAGTTTATAATATCAGAATTACCCAACAGAGTTCCCTTCTTCCGATCAGTTCAAGACTGCTCCCAAGCATGTCCTTCTTCCTGCCTGGGTACTTCCCATTAAGGATCATCCTGTATAATGGGCACATTGGCAAATGGTTTGGTTGGACGATGTCCCTGCCAGGCACCAATATTTTGAGTGATTCTCCCCACTCTCTGCTTCTCCTGTTGCCTGGAAACTGAAACCAGATAGTGAGATGCAAAAACAACTCCCAGATCAGAAGATCTCCAGCCATTCACAAATGTTGGATATAATTATGTTTGGATTCAGCATGTTTACAGAATAGCCACTGATCACATTGGATCTTGATTAGCAAAGTTCCAGTGGCACATTTTGCTTAAAATTTAAATGTTGTCTAAGGCAAGGGCCTTCTTCCTTATGAAATACATTGATTCTGCTGTATAACATTTAAAGATAAAAAAAAGAATAAATTCATGAATAATGCCAGGTGTCTTTATCTGGAACATTAAGATCCTTGGGCTGAATGTGTTCTTCTTGTGAAAATGACCTAGGCGGCTTAGACAGAAGCAAGTCTAGGAAGAAACAAACTTCACAGAAACCTGCCATCATTAGAGCAAAATAGTTATTATCTACCCATCTCCAGCCAATTAACCCCAGAGACTGGCCAATGTGCACACACACGCATGCAGAGCTTTAACTCAGAGCTGGGGGAGCCGTTTATAAATCACCCGAGCCTAGCTTTAGGGCTTCGTGACTTCAACAGAGCTGCAAGGGTGAGTTACAGCCAAGGCACTGTGTGGCCGCCATCTATTTTTACCTTGTACAGTATGATCTCTCCTCAAGGACGAGCTGCATTGTTCATAAACTATGCATGGGTCATGATAGCTCTTAATGGAAAAATAGGCATTGGTTAACAGAACATTAAACGGGTACTAGACCATTAGTGTAAACTGTGTGTGATTCTTTTTTTAAAAAACAGAGAGAGAGAGATCTCTCTAATGAGGAATGTTGTCTTTGTGCACTGCCCTTTTCAAATGAACCAAGTGCAGTAATTAATTCTTTTAAGTGTAGCAGATCCCTTGGCTTGATGGAAGCTGGAATGAGACAGCAACATGGAGAATGTGTGGCCGCTGGCAGAAACAATGGCTCTTCTGACCCCTCCCCTCTTTCTTCCCTAGTAATATTGACTAAAACAGGCATCCCCAACCTTTTTGAGTCTGTGAGCGCCTTCAGAATTCTCACATGGCCTGGTGGGCAGAGCCACGAAACAGCTGCCACAGAATGGCTACTGCAAGAGGTGGAGCCAGCCAAAAATGGCTTCTGGAGCATACCTTCAGTCACCCAGTGAAGATCCTTCGGTTATGGTGGCAGCTGCTGCTAAAGCAATGTGTTTTTTTCAAAAACCTGCCCATGCAATCAAATCTCCAACGCCCAGTCAGAGGGTGTATGAATAGAACATTGCTCTGCCCAACCACTTTCTACATTTTTTTTAAAACAATCTTATGAATTATTGTGAATGTTATAGGCTATGTACCTCTTGGTTAGCCAAAAGTTTTAGTCTGGCTCCTTTTTTTTTTCTTCAGGAGAACACTTAAGCACTTTTTAAGTATATTCTCAGCAACATGAAGCAGGAATCAACAAAAGGCATAAAAAGAGTGCTGCTGGATCAGACTGTTGACTCTCTAGCCCAGCATTTCATTTCCCAGAACTGTCAATCAGATTTCCCCAGAACTCTTATATGAAGGGTACTGATGCCAAAGCCTCCCTCAGTTGTAGCTCCCCCCATAACTGGTACTGAGATGCATACTGCATGCAGACTTGGTGGTTTCATCTAGCCTACTTGACTAATCAATACATCAGTTGTCTAGGAATCTGTCCACTCCCATTTCCAAGCCATCTAAGTTACTAGCTAATATTTCACCCAATGGCAGTGAGTTCCAGTGATGCGTGTTATGAAAAAGTACTCTCTTTTTTGTGTGTGTTAAGAACATAAGAGAAGCTGGTGTTGGATCAGGCCAGTGGCCCATCCAGCCCAACACTCTGTCACAGAGTGGCCAAAAACACCAGGTGCCCTCAGGAAGTCCAGTAGTGGAGGCAGGACACTAGAAGCCCTCCCACTGTTGCCCCCCCCCAAAGCACCAAGAATACAGAACATCAGTTGCCCCAGACTGAGAGTTCATATCCAAGGGCGTAGGCTTTTTCAATCCCCGGGGGGGGGCGGGGGCTCTCTCGCGCTCGGGACCATGTCCCCGCTGCTCTCCCCCCCCCGCCCCAGGGAGCCGCCGCCGCCGCTTCCCTCCCCCGGGCCGTGCCCACCTGCCCGCCGCGCTCCCCGCCCCCTCCCTCTCCCCGCTCACCTTGGGCGGTGTAGGATCGCTGCTCCTGCTGCTTGCAGCCGGGGGCCGGCGCGTCGCCCTTGTGGGCCCCCGGCTCCCGCTCCGCCTCGCATTTCCCGGGGGGGGCTCAGCCACCCCCGGCAAAATGAACACCCGCCGGTGGCCAGTCAGCTGGCCGTCGCAGCCTCTCTCCCCCCCCGCCCCGCCCCAGGGAGGCAGGAGGGCAGGCCGGGGGTGGGGGGGAAGGAGAGGCGGCGATGGCCGGCTGACTGGCCACCGGCGGGCGTTAATTTTGCTGGGGGTGGCTGAGCCCCCCCCCAGGAAATTTCGGGGAGGGCTCGAGCCCTCGAGCCCCCCCATAGTTGACGCCCATGTTCATATCTATACTTCATGGCTCATAGCCATTGATGGACCTCTGCTCCACAAATTTAATTCCACTGGAAGGGACCTCAGTAGGGGCAATGTAAATGGGTGCAAGGAAGTGAGGCTGAATACTGATGAGATTAATCCCTCAGCAAGAGAAGTCTGACTGCTAACAACTAAGTCAACATTTTCATTGAGCTGTCTACTGTGACTCCAAGATCTCTTTCAATCTGGTCTCAGAATGTACCATATAGAGCCACAACCTTGTGCAGTTCCATTTTAGGCACATGACCTGTGCCAGACCTAGGTTTGTTCCTAGAGAATACATTGCTCATTGCTAGAAATTCTAAATAGCCAAGAATGTGAATGATAGAACTGATTCACAATGCCTCTGAATGTGAGTTTTGAGTCAAAATATGAGCTTTCAAAAAAGGAGACACTTTTGTCAAAACATATTTCTGAAAAAGAAAGACATCTTGAATTCAAAGGAGGCTATCAAGGGAATATTTCCCCTTTTTCACTGCTGCTGCCATACAAACCCATTGATGGGCAGCAGCCAAAGGGCAAAATACCTATCACATTGGAGTTCTGGTATAGGGACTCCCAATATCTAAGTTGGCATGACTAAGTCACTGTGGAGATGGAGGGAAGGTCTACGGATTGGGGAACTGGCAACAGAGAAGAGGAGTAACCAGCCACCATCCTGACAGCTTGTGACTGCGAGTTCCATAAATTAATTGTGCACTGTGTGAAAAAGTATTTTCTTCTGGGTGTCCCAAATCTACTGCCCATCAAAAAAAAAATTGTGTGGTCAGCAGACTTTTAAAATACAGTCATTAAAACAGAGGAGAGGGAGCATGGCTCAGTGGTAGAGCATCTGCTTGGAATGCAGAAGGTCCCAGGTTCAGTCCCTGACACCTCCAGTTAAGGAATCTGGCTACAGGCCATGTGAAAGACCTTTGCCTGAGACTGTAGAGAGCCACTGCCAGTCTGAGTAGGCAGTACTGACTAATGGACCAATGGTCTCATTCAGGATAAGTCAACTTCATGTGTTCAACACAGCAATTTTTATAATTTCATTAACAGGCTGCCATGATCATGGGTCTATTGGTGCGGCCTACAGGCTCTGGGGAGACCTAGTGGCTCCAGGGAAGCCTGTATTGGAGTAGCTATCAGGGCCTACATTTCCCAGGTTCCCTCTGGACCCTGTGATTGGGTAACAGAGATTTTGGAGGGAAAACTACACCAAAAGGGGAACAGAGGGTGGTGCCAGGGAAGAAGAGGTTAAAGGCCTTGCCCAGAATGGGAGGGTTTTCTCTCTCAGGGAGCAGGGCTAGTGGCAGCTGCTGCAGACAGAGGGATCACATACAAGGGGAAACCTATTGTGAAAGTACTGCAACAAGGGTTAGGCTGGGTGCTCTGGGTCCTCCCAAGTAGACCCATGCCAGAGTGTTGGCTGCCAGTCGTGAACCTTCCTAGCCACTGCCGGTGACACAGGCCCATACCTCAGTGGCTGCATTGAAAACAAATGGTCTTTTTGTCAAGGTCTTTTTCCGCTATCCACTGCTTGCTTCTTCTCAACCTCCACCTGGTGATAGATGTCGCTACACATTTTATGTGGGTAGGCAGATAATGTATTATTAGTACTGAGGTGTCACATTCTGGGCATGCAGTTTAAAAGAAAAATCAAGAATGAAAAAAGACTAGACAGGCAGCTCTGTATCCGTGCACAAACAAACCTTCCTCTGCATATGCAACAAGTGTTTCCAACGCGAGATGAAAATAGTTTTGTGATGTATTAAGGTGCATGAATTATGCACGTGCAAAATGCCTCAGCAGCGCATTAGAGCATGCTTCATCCCATCAACATGATAAATGAGGGTACAGTTGTTTTAATTGTACCGACCGTGTTGTAATGGAAACACAGTGACGCTTAGCCGGAGGGAACGTTAAATGTTGTCCCAATCTAGACAAACTGGCGCATCCTAGCAGGGCTGCTAATGCACCAGTCACAGGACTGGTACCGTGTGGGTTCTTTTTTTCCCCTTGTTCATCGCCTTCCAAGTGCAGAAAAGGTAAAGGTAAAAATTTCCCTTGCTTGAAAGCCAGTTGAATTCGACTCTAGGGGGCGGTGCTCATCTCCGTTTCCAAGCCGAAGAGCCAGCGCTGTCCAAAGACGTTTCCATGGTCATGTGGCCAGCATGACTAGATGCCGAGGCGCACAGAATGCTGTTACCTTCCCACCAAAGTGGTACCTATTTATGTACTTGCAATTTCTTGCTTTCAAACTGCTAGTTTGGCAGGAGCTGGGATCAGAGAAGGGAGCTCACTCCATCACGTGGAACTCGGGTCTCAAACTGCCGAACTACCGATCTTCCAGTCTGCAGTTCAGCATCTTAACCACTGAGCCATGGTGGCCCGTAGCCAAGTGCAGAACAGACCAATTAATAAGTGATGAGCTAAAGACACTGGGCATCAATATCCATCAAGGTGTTTCCCTGAAGCTGCCTGACCTGTATTTGGCTTCTATGAGCAGAAACGTGGACTCTAAGGAACCCTTAAAAGAAAGTGGGGATTTTCAAGCATCGTCCTAAAAATTCCCTCCACATACAAGTATTCTTGCCAAGCATTTTCCCTGATATGCTGATTTCCTATGTGTTCTCACTGGACGAATGTTCAGTTAGGTTATCCCAGTTACCAAATGAAGATTCAAGTTACTGTGTTTCTATGAGCATGCATAGGTCCTAGATATTGGTTCCCAGGGGACTTTAAGGTCTTTGTACAGAAAGACATAACAGGACCAGAGAAGAAGAATGATGGAGTACAGATAGCAATCCCCTGCTAAAATACCCTAACAATATACTTTAGGTAACCCAATAAAGACTTTCACTTTGCAATCATTGCCCAAATAATGTAGTCCTTTCATACGGCTAGACCAGAGGGAAAAAAAAAAACACACGGGGAGGACAGAAAGTGTATTTGGGGTATCCCTGAAGGACACAAAAATGCAGAGGATAGGTGTAAGAGGAAATTAGGAGAGGGAAGGAGACCCCAATAAGACAAAGAAGAATGAGAAGGTAGTGGGAAGCCAGAGAATGGTATAGCCAGCTGGTGGAAAGTAGGGCAGGACGTCAGAGCTAGGGCAGGGAGGATTTGAATGTGAGGCCCAGAGACTGAGGCTGGTTTTACATCTGCCTTTCCTGCTGGAATCATTCTACTTCCAAAAAGCTCACCCACATCTCTTTCAAGTGTGAATCTGCATTCCTTCTCAGCTGTCCATATCTGCTAATTGCCCTCTAGCTCTTAAGCTGGCTTCACACCTCTGTAAACAAATCCTGTTCTTAACAGCATTTCAAAAGAATGGCCCCTTTCACTCCAGTTCAATCAGATGTGGGCATTCCCCTACAACAGCTTTGACACCAATGTGTTACCGGTGCAGGGAGCGCTGGAATAAAGCTGTTACAAAAATGCACATGTAAAATCAGCCTGAAGGTATAAAGAGGGACGATGAGTCATGATCTTCGTGCTGAAGAAAGGATCCAGTTGTTTCATTCAAGAGAGCCAGTTTGGTGTAGTGGTTAAATGTGTGGACTCTAATCTGGGAGAACCGGGTTTGATTCTCCACTCCTCCACTTGCACCTGGCTGGATGACCTTGGGCAAGCCATAGCTCTGTACCAGATGTTCCCTCAAGGACAGCTTGGGAAAGAGCTCGCTCAGCCCCACCTACCTCACAGGGTGTCTGTTGTGGGGAGGGGAAGGGAAAAGGAGTTTGTAAGCCGCTCTGAGACTCCAAGTGAGTGAAGGGCGGGATATAAATCCAATCTCTTCTTCTTCGTCTCTCATTCAGTAGTAGGAAAGTTCATTTCTTTCCAAGAGCAGAACAGACCGATTAATAAGTGATGAGCTCAAAACACTGGGCCAAATAGGGCATCAATATCCATTAAAGGCATTTCCCCCTGAAGCTGTCTGACCTGTGTTTGGCTTCTATAAGCAAAAACTTGGGCTATGAAGAACCCTTAAAAGGGAGGAATTTTCAGGCCTCATCCTGAAAATTCACCCTACATACAGGTATTCTTGCCAAGCCTTTCCCCTGATATGCTGATTTCCTATGTGTTTGCACTGGACAAATGTTCAGTTAGGTTATCCCAGTTACCAAATGGAGGTCCAGGGCACATTATGTTTGTCTAAGCCATCTTCACATGTGTATGTCCTAGATACTGGTTCCCAGGAGAACTTATGGTCTTTGTATATAGACATAACAAGACCAGAGAAGAAGAACAATGCAGCACAGGTGGCAATTCACTGCTAAAATACAGTAGCAGTTTACTTGAGGCAACCCAATAAAGACTTTCACTTTGAAAACACTGCCCAAATAATGTGGTCCTTTCGTATGGCTGGTCCAGAGAAAAATCACTTAGGGAGGACAGAAAGTGCATCTGGGATACCCCTGAGGGACACAAAAAGGCAGAGGATAGGTGTGAGATGAAGGTAGAAAAGGGAAGGAGACCCTAATAAGACAAAGAAGAATGGGATGGCAGTGGGAAGCCAGAGGATGGTATAGCCAGCTAGTGGAAAGTAGGGCAGGATGTCAGAACTAGGGCAGGGAGGATCTGAATGTCAGGCCCAGAGATTGAAGGTAAAAAAGAGGGAAGCTAGATCATAATCTTCCAGTGCCGAAGAAAGGATCCTGTTGTCTCAGTCAGTAGTGGGGAAGTTCATTTCCGTCCAAGTGCAGAACAGACCAGTTAATAAATGATGAGCTGAAAACACTGGGCCAAATACAGCATCGATATCTATCAAGGTATTTTCCCTGAAACTGTCTGACCTGTGTCTGACTTCTGCAAGCGGAAAATCGGGCTCCGTGGAACCCTTAAAAGGGGGGGGGGGAAGGGATTTTCAGGCCTCTTTCTAAAACTTCCCTTCATATACAGGTTTTCTTACCAAGTCGTTTCCTTGACATGCTGATTTTCTATGCTGTGTGCCTTGTTTGCTTGGGGCGAATGTGCAGTTAGGTGAGGCCTGTTACCAAATGGAGACCCATGTCATGGGATGGATGGATGAGCCTCTCAACATCTGTGGGTCCTAGATACAGGTTCTCAAGGAATTTGAGGTCTTTGTATATATAGGCAGCCCAATACTTGGTATACTTCCAGAGAAAAAGGCGGGTGGAGAGACAGAGTGTAACACACACGTAGCAATTCTAGGCAGTTTAGTGATAAAACAGAGTGGCAATTTGCTTGTGGCAAGCCAATTTACCTGCGGCAACCCACTCTGCAAAAATTCCCCAAATAATGTGTCCCTCCCATGTGGCAAGTCCAAATATGGGCATGCTAAGTGGGGAGGGGGGAAAGGAAGGGCCGTGAGTGGGGTGACTGGGTTATCTGAGTAGCAAACCAGCTAAGACCTGTGTGACACAGTCTGAGCCATGGCTTGAGGGCCTTACCTAGGCTAGTGATTGAATGACTAGGAAAGGCTGTATTGTGAAGAGGGATCTGGGTTCTCAGTTTATTGACTAGCAGACTTCAGCCAATTGCTTAAGGCCATGGGTGTGAGGGAGCTTCTGGAGTTTTTGGACAAAAGGCTTTTAATGAATGTGCTCTCTGGTGCATCCCAGCAGGTGAGCTACTCCCACATGAGCATGTCCAAGGAATTCCTACTCATCCAGAGGTCCCCGCTTTGATCTCCAACTGGATTATCCAGGCACCTAGCGGTCAAGTCATAAGTTATTTTGTGGGTGAGCAAATGCAGAAATCCCTAAGGAGGGTGGCCATGTATGCAACATGACTATACCTCGATAAGAAAGTTAAACTTTTTTTTAATTGGAAGTCTATTACGAAGAAGCCGCTATTATGCTACTGCTGATTCTTTTGTCAGATCCTCGATAAGTGATTCTTAACAGGGGGCATACAGCTCCCTGATCTTCAACTGTTAGAGAGCATTCAGAATTTGGGGGAGCATTCAGAGTTTTTAGGGAGTCCCTTGTGACTTACAATGGCTTCTGAGGGGATGTGCCTCAGTGGTAGGACATCTGTTTGGCATGCAGAAGGTCCAGGTTCAATCCCTGGCATCTCCAGTTAAAGGATCGGGCAGTAGGTGATGTAAAAGACCTCTGGAGACCCACCACTAGTCTGAGTAGACAATACCAACTTAGATGGACCGCAGGTCTGATTCAGTATAAGGCAGTTTCATGTGACCAAGTGACTGTCAGTGGGGAAGAGTAGTTTTATACTGTTTGTTCTGTGCTGAGGACAAAATCACAGGTCTTAGATTTCTCCAGCAGGCCTTTGTAAAAACAGCACATGGCCAATGGGAATTAAGCCAAACAGTGGTTGTGGTCACATGCACAAGATAAAGTGTGTGTGTGTGCGGGGGGGGGGAGAGGCTATTTCCTCCAGAGGTATTTGACCCACAGTTGCACAATCACACCTCCCTTTGAAGCTGTGGGCGCAGTCCGTCAGTGTATGAGTCGGGGGGGGGGGGTTGTCCCATTTTATTCCCATGCATTTAAACAAGGGATCAATGAATCTTGCCTCTGCACTGTGGGCTCCCTATGAATTTTGCAATGATGCACATACTACGAAGGGGAGGGGGATGGCACAGTGTCGGGATGGCCTGTTCAGACTATCCTGACACCATAAGAGCGTGCTGGAGCAATCAGACAGGGGAAAGTCCATCCTTGGTCCATCACAACCCATTTACTACCAGTTTTTCCCCGGCGTCTTTTAACTCCGCTTCCACAGTGGAGCACAACGGTTGCCGAAGGCTGCGGGGCACTTTCCATATGTTGTCTGATCTCTCCCTTTAAATCCACCCGGCATTCGTACCTTTGTCGGGTTTAATTGTGCATATGATCGCAGCCAGTAAGAAGTTGGCTGACAACCATCAGGAACAAGGTTCTCATTGAATATAGGCCTGAGATTCATGTAGTGTGAACGTGTCTTGTGTTTCTCTGTGTGTCTGTGTCTCTGTGTGCATACAATTACTTTGTCTGGAGTATTGCTTCTCTGCCCTCAGTTTTGCTTGTGGTTTGTAGGATGGTATCCAATTATAATGTGGCATTGCATCCTCTATGAGCGATAGTGGCTTACGAAGAAAACCATTGGCCTAAATTCTAATCCCTTATATCTGATCTGAGCTCTAATAAATGTATGATAAGTCTAACCAGGTGCAAAGAAATAAGCCAGGCTTCTGTACGTTTAACAGGTGACTAGCAGAAGATATCTCACCAGGTACAGCTTTGATTTCACTCATACAGATGACTGAACTCACCTTGGCTCTGTTTGGAATCAGCTTGATATAAGTATTCTTTGCAATGGTTTAGGAAGAATCCCTTCTATTGTCTCGTCAGGATACTATTGTTATATGTGTGCTGATAGTGCCACACAGACATGCCTTATTCTATAGCCCCCTTGATACTATAGTACGCAGCATAAACTATGGCAGAGAGTGGCCTGGAAATTCAGACTCCTCCTCCCCAAAAAACACCCCCAGGAACAAGATAGGCCTTTGCATCTGGATTTGAGTCAACAACCACAGATATAACATTTGAAAGATGCAATCAAGACGACTGACCTAATAGGAAAAGCCTTTCAGAAGGGCGGTCTGATCACAAAATGCAAACCAATCAACAAGTGTTTGTTTCTTGAAGGGTGCATTACAGAACTTCGGCACATGCATGCGTCTACAGAGCTGGAGAAGAAATTTGGGAGAGAAAAGGATGCTCAGTGTATTATATGGCCAAGAAAGACAAGCTGGACAAATTCATATTCTGAACCAAGTAATTATAATCTTCAGCAGCATCTCTAATAACAAGGTGTTCCTGCCAAATTCCCCTCTTCTGCACAGTTATTACAGGTTAAATCCCTCCTTTGCATCTGGCTCCATAAATGCTGTCTCCTTTTCGAGCTCTGTTCTGTTCTTAACAACAACAAAAAGGATTTTAAATACTCTCTGAGTCTGGCTCTACCTCAATTTTAATGCATACACATTCTCCCTCTGATCTTTCTCCTTCAGTATCTTTATTTCTGGGCCATCCATGTGAACTCCTCTTGACCCCTTTTCATGGAGATCACCCCTTTCTAAACTGCTGCCAAGTGTGGTTCCTTTCACTGGGCTCCTTCCTTTGTCTCTATGGACTGTAAAATATATTTAATAACTTCGGCTCTATCCATTAATATTAAAGCAGTAACAATAATCTAATGCTGCTGACCTCAGGAAGCTGACAGGCAAATTTCTAATGACTGCAAGCCACAGAGGGCTCATCTGCCAGCCAAATGGTTCTAGAGATACATAAACTTCCTTTGCAAACATCATCTGGAAAAAATAACTTACCTCTTTTTGGGCCTGTTTTCATCCTAGCCAGGTTATTGACCATCATTCTAGAGAATATGGCAAGCATTTTAACCCATGGCTTAGTAAATACATACTACGATTAAAGTTAGCTTGCAGATTACATATTTATTCCTTAAGGTCAGGGGTCATTTCAAGCAGGAGCTTGGGGGAGCTCAGGTCTGGGAGTTGGTGCCAGCCCCCCCCCCCAGTGGGGGAATGCCTGCTTGTGTCCTGGCTGCAGCAAAATGACCCCGTCCCCTGGAAAGGTCCTTGTTCCTCCGACCAGCCTTCTGAAGGCTTCAGCCACCACTGAAGCTATCCTCCCAGAATAGTGATGTTTCTGAGGCTTGGATTAGTAGCTGTCCCCTCTCTCTCTCTCTCTTTCTCTCTCTCGCCTTCTCACATACTTCCGATGATGTCAGCTGGTTTAGCATAATGCAAATAAATTATGCTAATGAGTTATGCTAAAGAGCTCCTGCACCTCTTTTTCTACGAAATGACCCCTGCTTAAGGTACACGTTAGCATGCAGTATGTAAAGGGTTATCAAACAAATAAAGCTGCCCTATACTGAAGACTTGGAGGTTGTGGGCTGCTGAAATGTTGTTGGATCGTGGGATTCTCTTCTTCCTTCAAGGAAGAGGATCTTGCTGGTCCACTGTAAAAAAAGTCTGGGGAAGGGAGAGACTTCCAAAAGACTTTGCAAACCATGTTTAAGACTGTTTACAGTTACAGAGGAAACAACACCAGTGATACAAACCATCTACAGGGACAATAAACTATCCACAGAAACAGGGAAAACTTTGCATACACAAAAATACATTGCATGGTAGTCCTCCATCTCAGTATTCATAGTCACACCAAGATGCAGTTTGAAGCAGGATGTGCTGGGTTGAGCCAGTCGCCACAGATACCCTTCACTGAAAGCTGGATATGCAGTCCAAAAGCAAGCCAAGAAACAGAGCCAAAGGTCAGAAAGCTGGGAAATCAGTCAGAGTTTTCTGGAGTGAGGAGCAGAGGCTGACAGCCAGGATTAGGCCTGAGAATGCACAGTTGCTTCCTGCCGTGGCAGGTGAGCGGGGGTGTTTATGACCAGGTCCTCCCTTCCCTGGGAGTCACTCTGCAAAGACTCACAGCCCCTCATCTTGCCTTTGCAACAGCTGAAGTCTGGCACTCCTCCTTCTCTCTTGCACATTCAGACACTTGCATGCCCTGCATCTGGGACACTCGTGTGAACTAGGTGGGGATTCTGGCCTTGGGGTGTCTCCAACTGGGGATGCTGAGCCAGGCTCTGGATCAGTCTCTCCCTCTGGCTACACCTCAGTCTCTTCACCTTGCTGCACCTCCTGTGCAGCTGCTGGGGCCTCTTCTACCTCAGGTGCTGGTAAAGGTTCCTCTTCTGGGCTGACTCCAGAGGAGGCTGAGTTGCTCCATGCCTCTTCCTCATCTGAAGAATAGTCAGCCTCAGCAGAGCCAGGACACATGACACAGGCTGTTTTGGTTCAGGTAGAGGGCCTTCAGCTCACTGAACCAGGGATGGGGGCTACAAACTTTGACCTTAATCATACCGAGGTAGATGGTTGATACTGGGTGTGGGTATACCACCATACAGGGTCAGACTCTCCACAACCTTCAAGAGCTCCCAAAGAAGGCAGATGTTGATCTGACAAAGCTCAACTGGAGGCAAAATAGATGAGGCACTGGAAGACCCATGACTGGACTTCCAAAACTTAAGAAGAGTCCTGCTGGATTAGACCTAGTGTCCATCTTGTCCAGCATCCTCTCTCACACAGTGGCCAACTAATATACATGGCAGACCACAGATCAGATTGCAACTGTGCTATATTTGTTATATATAAAACACTCCCCCCCTGCATCATTTCCCCACCCTTTGCTATTCTCTCCCCCCCAAAAAAGACACAAAAAAGGTCTTCACCCACCTGGGGAAGACAACATTAAGGGAGACAGATGAATCTTAAGGTGGGTGAAGACCGTTTTTTTGTCATTCCCTTATTCACTTGCTGTCTGTGTGTTTTTATGTGTCTTAATTGTTGTATGTGTGTGTGTATGTATCTGCGTAAGCATTTAATGCTGTATTAATGCTTGAAATATTCACTGCCTCGGGCACCCTGAATTAAGCAGAAAGGTGGCACAGAAATATTTTCAATAAACAAATACAATTAAACATCAGGGAATCCACACACACCATAATTTTGTCCTATTGGGTGGAACATATCCATCTCCTGTATGATGTCTGTATGTTTCCCACAGTGCAGCAAATAACTGCAGAAGGTCATCGGAGGTCAGTAAAATGGTAGAAGAAAAGTTCCCTCCGCTAGCTGCAGTCCTGATGAAAATCCCTCCGAAGGAAGGAAGGAAGGGAGGGAGGGAGGGAGGGGGGAGGGAGGGGAGGAAGGAAGGAAGGAAGAAAGGAAGAAAGGAAGAAGGGAAGAAAGAAAGATCCACACTGGAAATATCTCGTCACAGATCTTCCAGGGTCTCATCTGTTTTGGTCCAAAGAACTGAATGAACAGTCCTGTATGCAAAGAGACACTACTTGTGCCCTGGAGACACTGTAATGAAGTATCAGGATTTTGTGGGTGGCTGATTTATAAGACAAGTTCATTTTTTAAAGTATTGTTTTCACCAAGAAGATGACCCTTGGGTTCCCTAAGAGACAGAGGGTAAGAGTGGGGGAGGAGCTGTCAACAGGCAAGAACTGCAAAAGCCTACACACACACACAAACACATACACACACACCCCATCTTGCTGAGGAATCTCTGCCTTGATGGACATGGATTAGCTTGGAGAGAAGGGAGAGAGGAGCTAACCTCCATTAATCCAGTGCCCTTTCTGCTGAACCTAGCAATGGAGGGAGCGGCTACTGCTAATTGTCTTATTGTTCCTTGGAAGACTCTGGTTTAGATTGATTAACTATAAAAACAGGTTCCCTTTGAGTTATGAGTCATTTTAAAGCAGAAATGGCTCTTGTGTTGATTGCTACCAGCTCAAAAGATTTCTATAATTAACACTGACCAGGCATCCAACCCACTGAATTCAACATTAATGTCAAATAAGAGGTAAAGAGATCTACTATTTCGTACCTGTAAAAATTCCCACCAGTTTGACAGATGACTGAAGGAGAAGGATGGTCCATATACTGCAGGAAATGCTGGTGGAAGGGATTTGACACTCTTCAGCATGTGTTAGTCACAAAAAACAGGATGTGGAATATAGCTATAGTTCTGTCCGAGCTGTTCTCTCAAAGGCAGCTCTGGAAAGAGCTCTCTCAGCCCCACCTATCTCACAGGGTGTCTGTTGTTAGGAGGGGAAGGGAAAGGGGATTCTAAGTCACTCTGAGACTCCAGGTGAAGGGTGGGGTATAAATCTTCTTCTTCTTCTTCCCAGACAGAGTGTTCCATCTATACCTTGTGGCTAATAGTCACTGATGGACCTCTGTTCCATATGCATAAGAACATAAGAGAAGCCAACATGTTGACAAGATGGCATGGTCCACCATATCAAAGGCTGCAGATGAATCCAGTAAGAGCGACAAGAAGGCAAGCCTGTATCTACATTCAACTAGAGATCAGTTGCCATCAAGAAACCTGCTGGACACCTTCCTCCTACACTGGAGATTCACTGTACTGCCTCCGGGACAGGCACACAGCAACACCTCTCCTACTCCCAGCCATCCACCTCTGCTGATTGCAACCTCTTACTTTGGAACCATAGATCCATGGAAGCCATTGAATTATATGCAAGGAAGTGAAGGACATCATCTGTGATTCACTTGGGAGATGCGAACCCTTCTCCTCTGCTCAAATACCAGGGAAGCATATTTTGCCTTTACCAACAAAAGCTCAGATTATCACTCATTTCCTTGGAGAGCTGAACTGGACCCCATTTCCATAGTCCTTCCCCCTTCGCAACTCCCCGGTGTCTGTTTATTGTTTGCACATGCACTATTCATTATGAATATGTTAAGAAGAACAATGCAGTGTTTTCTCAACAGTTTGGGGCTTACCTCTGCAGCGGAAGCATGCCAAATGGCAGGCTGTGCACGCCGTGGTGCTTTTGTGTCCACATGCATGCATTTGCATGGATGTGCGCTAGAGGCAAGAGACATCCATTCGCTTGTTAGAGATTTAACTTCTAGGAAACCTGGGGAGGGAACTAAACCCTAAATAATGATATTCTTAGCCACTCGCACAAGTGATATTTAAAACACAGGGTCAAAACAGAACCAATATTTAAAAGCGATGAGCACCAAGGAAGAAGTAAAAATAGAGAGTTGGAGCTCACCAGGTTCTGTGCTGGCTTAACCCTCAGGGTTCTAGTACAAGGCCTGGAGTCACCGACTGATTCCTCATAAGCATGAAGCTCCCTTATCCTGAATCAGACCATTGGTCCATCAAAGTCTGCATTGTCCACTCAGGCTGGCAGCAGCTCTACAGGGTCTCAGGCAGAGGTCTTTCTCATCACCTCTTAGCTGATCCTTTTAACTAGAGATGCTAGGGATTGAACCTGGGACCCTCTGCATGCCAAGCAGATGCTCTGCCCACTGAGCCACAGGGGTTTCTCCACTCCACTTCCCCACTTATCCACATGCAGCTGTTGGCGTGGCCATGGGTCAATCATACGTTATTTCAGAGCTGTTCTCTCCAGAGCAGTTCTCTCAGAGCTCTCTCAATCCCACCTACCTCACAGGGTGTCTGTTGTGGGGAGGGGAAAGGAGATTGTAAGCCACTCTGAGTCTCTTTTGGGTAGTGAAGACCAGGGTAGAAGTCCATTCTCCTTCTCCTCCTCACTGAGGTCCTTCTTCTCCCCAGGCTCCACCCCCAGATCTTCAGGAATTTCTAAGCGCAGAGCTGGCAATGCTACCCAACCAAGTAGCATCAATGGTTAGGATACTTCCCAGCTTCCCCTTCCAACTCTATCCTCTCAGTGTCTTAAAGAATGTGTGCTGTTCCCCTGATCCACCAAGTGAAGTCTGAGAATGCTCAGTTGGCAAGATTTCAGGGTCTGTTCCCCCCCCCCCCTCTATCAAGCACACTTGGATATTGCCGCAGCTCTGGAAATAAAACGCATTTGGCAGGTGTAGCAGAGTCATGCAATAGCTGGAGAACAACTGGTGTCCATCTGCTCCTTTGCTCAGGTTTGTGATGTTTAATTGTGTCTTCAGGACAGAGAGACGGTACTCAAGTCCCGCTAGAGAACCATTAAAATAAAATGTTGCTTTCTTGAGCACATCTCTCTCTACAAGCCTGCAACAAAGAATGGGGGAGGGTTTCCCTTTTTTTAAAAAAAGCAGTAAATACACATGAACACATAAAGCAGGGTTATATTGAATCAGATCATTGGTCCACCAGGGTCAGTTCTATTGTCTACTAAAACTGGCTGTGGGTCTCCAGGGTGACAGGCAGAGGACTTTGACCTCATGTACTGACAGATCTTTTAACTAGAGATGCTGGGGATTGAACCTTGACCACTGAGCCAGGGCCTCTCCCCCAATATGTAGGAGATTTTTTGTTTTGTTTTGCTAGGCCGTTAGTACCCCTAGAGATCAACACATTTGCATTTATTTTTTGCATTTCTTTATTTATATCCTGCTTTTCTTCCCAGTTGGAACTCAAAGTGGCGTAGCACACCATGCCCCCTTCCTTCACTTCTCCACAGCTTTCTAAGGTAGGCCAGGCTGAAAGTTTGTGATGGGGCCCATCTCTCTACAAGCCTGCAACAAAGAATGGGGGAGGGTTTCCCTTTTTAAAATGGGCCTTAGGTCACCCGGCAAACTTCCATTGGTAGAACTGGGGATTCAAACCCAAGTCACCCAGGGTCCTAGTTCACCACTCTATCCACTACACCACACTGGCTCTTAAGTGTAGTGGGTTCAGATCCTGATAACACCAATGCATTATTCCACCCTCAGAGAAGGGATAAGGGAAAAGAGCAAGAGAAAGTTTTTAAAAAATACACTGGAAACTTGAGTTTCTTCCCAAGTGCCAACTACAGATGGAAGTACTTTTCTCAAAGGGATTGATGAATCATAGAAATATGCTTGAGTTACGTTAAATATATGTCATCACAGCAGGAAGGGGAGATTGCCGTTTTCCCTGAACTCTTTGACTGTGAACAAGTGGTAGTTGTTCCTGCAGCAATACTGGGTCATAACTGAAGCAATGTCCCTAGCATGTATTCACTGAACTTAAGAATGAATAAACATATGGAGCAGAGGTCCATCAGTGGCTATTAGCCACAAGGTATAGGTAGGAACTCTCGGTTTGGGGTAAGTGATGCACTATATTTTTGGTGTTGGGGGGGCAACAGTGTCCTGGCCCCACTGGTGGATCTCCTGGTGGCACCTAGTATTTTTGGCCACTGTGTGACAGAGTGTTGGATGGGATGGGCCATTGGCCTGATCCAACATTGGCTTCTCTTATCTATATATCTAATAGCCAAGTGTGTGTGGATATCTAAATCCACACACCGGGGGCACTTGGGGAGCAGAGAAATTTTCCTGCACACTTGGGGAACTCCCCAGATGTACAGAAAAATCCTAAAAGTTAAAAAAAAAAATCTATTCGGGGGATATTTAAATCCCCCAAAAGTTAAAGAGCATTCCTTGCATATGCGCAGAGAAACGTTCTGGGAACTCTGTGGCTAGCCAGTGGTTGGGAGGCATGCAAGAAATGCTGCCAGTGCCAGGGGTGGGAGGGGAGATGGGTGGCCCAGTGGCTGAGAACCGCTGAGGCCTCGCCGCCGGTGCCAGGAGGGTGGGGGTGGGAAGATCAGAGGCCCAGAGGCTGAGAGTCACTGAGGCCTCACTGCCAGTGTGGGGTGGGGGTGGGGGGATTGGAGGCCTGGCAGCTGAGAGCAACTGAGGTCTCACTGCCGGTGCCAGGGGGTGGGGAGGGAAGAAGACTTACCTGGAGCTGCTTCCTCCTCGATGTGGAGCTGCAGCCTTTAGGAATCCTCCCCCCCCCCCTGTGAGTATTGCAGGTCCCACTTCTTGTATTTTTATGTTTTTAAGAATAAACTGCTGATCAGTGGGAGGAAGGGAACATAAAGCAAAGGCCTAGACTATTGGCTATGAATAGTGGCTGGGGCAAGTTGACTGTTGTCCTGATGTAATGTCAAGGATCAGGGAGACCCAGGTTCAAATCCTTCCTCTGCCATGGGCATTCACTGGGTGAACATGGGCTAGTCACTCTCTCTCTCAGTCTAACCTATCAGGAGGTTGTCATGAGGACACCATGGAAGAGGAGAAAATGATGTTGTCAGCCATTTTGGGTCCACTTTGAGGAGAAAACCATGATATAAATATTTAAATAAATAGAACATAAGAGAAGCCAATGTTGGATCAGACCAGTGGCCCATCCAGTCCAACACTCTGTCATACAATGGCCAAAAACACCAGGTGCCCTCAGGAGGTCCAGCAGTGGGGCCAGGACACTAGAAGCCCTCCCACTGTTGCCCCCCCCCCCAAGCACCAAGAATACAGAACATCACTTGCCCCAGACTGAGAGTTCTATACCTTGTGGCTAACAGCCACTGATGGACCTCTGCTCCATATGTTTATCTAATTCCCTCTTGAAGCCAACCATGCTTGTAGCTGCCACCACCTCCTGTGGCAATGAATTCCACAGGTTAATCACTCTTTGGGTGAAGAAGTACTTCCTTTTATCTGTTCTAACCCAACTGCTCAGCATTTCATCGAGTGCCCACGAGTTCTTGTATTGTGAGAAAGGGAGAAAAGTACTTTTTTCTCTACCTGCTCTATCCCATGCATAATAGAGCAAGCACATGGTCAGTTACTGCATCTGGGTTATCACGAATCCACTGCTGTCTCCATGCTAGAGTCTCTGCCCATTATCAATGTGCGAAGCTGTGGCAGCATGAGAGAGAGAGAGAGAGAGAGAATGCATACTTGAATAGGAAGTTGTTACAGGGCATCCCAAAACAACAATGAGCCACTGCTCATTGTTTAGAGTGGCTGGGATGAAAAGGTGAATACTGGTGAATCGGGCTGACCATCACTGAGAATCTTTGACACTTCTGTGCAGCACCAAATAAGTTAATTCTTCTGGTTGGATGGTCTCCCTGTCAGGCACATATCTGCTCATTCATCTCTCTCCTCACTGTGCACTGCCCTGCTGCCCTGTAAGGCTGATCCACGGGTTTTTGTTGCCCTAGACAAACTCTAAATCAGCACTGCTCCCATTGTCACCCTCACTTTGTCTTTTAACAGGAAGAAAATTTAGAAAGCCTGCTCCTGACAGTTGGAGAGGCAGGGGTGAGGTCTACTTCCGGAACCCCCCTAGCACCTTCCCCCACACTTCTCTGACTATCAGAGAGGTGCGGGCTGACGTTGGCTGCAGAAGCAGGAAGAAGACCCAGCAAGCCCATGTCTCTCTGACTGTCATGGGCAATAGGGATGCCCCTCCATGTGCTGGGGTGGAGGTGGTGGGGCAGGGCTGACAAGTGAGGGGGCATAGCCCCCAAATGCCTCACTGTAGATATGTACCTGCTGCCAAGTGTTCCCAGGTTAGAGAATTCTCCTAACCCTTTCCTTTCTGGATCCTCTTGCATGCAGAATTACAATATCCAACATTTGGCACCCCTCTGCCTCTGCCACCCTAGGGATACATAGGTGCATCTAATGGATGAGCTGGCCCTGATTCTCTGAACCCCCCCCCCCTAAAATTAAACACAGTGTGGGGAAAGGGAAACAGAGATCAGTATTGTGGCAGACATCATGATGAAGTCTAAAAGGCAAAGAGACAGGGCTACCGACAGAGGGGGGCAAATTCAGGGGCCCAAGTCATCTGGAGGGCCCTTGAAGACAGCCATGACAGCAGTTCTGGCTGCAGCCACAAAGGGCACAGGAAATGTGAGAAATTAGGGTTGCTAGGTCCCCCTTTGTCACTAGCAGGGGGTAGGGGTAGGATTGCCAGACCCAGGGTGGGAAACTCCTGGAGATTTGGGAGTGGAGCCTGGGGAGGACAGGGATCACAGTGGGGTAGAATGCCTGTCTGTCCTCCAAAGTCTGTCCTCCAAAGCACCCATTTTCTCCAGGGGAACTGACCTCTGTAGTCTGGAGATGAGCTGTAATTCTGGAAGATCCCCAAGTCCCACCTGGAGGCTAGCATCCCTATGCGGAATTAACAAAAGAACGAGCCATCATTCTCTGTCTATGGGGAGCCACTTCCTTCTGAATTCTTAAAATCAGCTGCATGCCAAATGTCAAAAGAACCAGAAAGGGGGCATTTTAGATAAGCCTGGTTCAAAGGAGAAGCATGAAATTTGGATGAATGCAGATCCAGCAAGTCCAGCCCTGACTGACAATAGAAAACGAATATAGTATAGATTTAATTTAGATTTAAGGGAACACTTATTGGGTATACTCATTCCGTGTTTCATAAATATCGCTTGCTTGCTAATGCTGTCCCCTTTCTTTTGTTTTGCTCGCATGTCCTTAAATGAAGCCAATTTCGGACAAGGTGAAGCTTCAGCAATTGTATCTACGGGGACTGCTGGGCTTTAGGGAATGTGACCAGGAAATAATTATTTCCTCTGCTTTACACCATTGATACTTGGCTCCAAAGTATATTTTTGACCTTTGTTAAATCCTTGGCCCAATTTGAGATGGGACACATCGGAAACTGGGACAAATTGATTTTCCAAGAAGACCGAAACTGCTAACTCACTGAAAAGCAATAGAATGTTGCTCTACTTCTCTGTCAGTAGAGGCAGTAGTGGGTCAGAATCAGAAACAAAGAGGATTGGGGGAACTGTTTGATCCAAACAGACATCTTCTTGGTCTAGCCAGCCTACAGCCTACTAGCCTACAGCCTACTAGCCAGCCTACAGCCTCTTTTTGATACTGATTCCATGTATCTCCTCACTGAAGGTTGTCAGCTCCAGGTTGGGAAATACCTGGAGATTTGAGGGTTGAGGACTGAGGAGAGCAGGGTTTAGAAGGGGAGGGACTTCACTGGGTATGATGGCATGAATAGGGTTGCCAGCCTCCACGTGGAACCTGGAGATCTCCCACTTTTACAACTAATCCCCAGCTGACAGAGATCAGCTCCCCGGGAGAAAATGGTTGCTTTGAAGGGTGGACTTTATGGCATTGTACCATGCTGAGGCCCCTCCTCTCCCAAACCCCACCCTTTCCTGGATCCACCTCCAAAGTCTCCAGGTATTTTCCAACCCAGACCTGGCAACCCTAGCCATGAAATCCACCATCCAAGTGTTCATTTTTTCCCCCAGGTGAATTTATCCCTGTTGCCTGGAGATCAGTTGTAATCACAGGAAATCTCCAGCTACCACCTGGAGTTTGGCAGCCCTATTTATGTCATTTGACAAGGAAGAGGAGGAAAGAGTGATTCCCAGTTAGAGTTGCCTGGTCCTTCCCCAGCCACCGGCAGGAGATGGAGAGGTTGGGTTGCCAGATCCAGGTTGGAAAACTCCTGGAGATTTGGGGATAGAGCCTGGGGAGGACAGGGACCTCAGCGGGCTACAGTGCCATAGAGTCCACCCTCCAAAGCATCCATTTTCTCCTGGTGAACCAATCTCTGTTGTCTGGAGATCAGTTGTAATTCCGGGAGATCTCCAGCCATCACACTATTTCATACTAGCAGAAAGTAAGTTGAAGAGGGAAGAGGAGAAAGAAGGGTTTTTTAATTTATTCATTATGCATTTTACATTGGCTTAGATGTACCAAAGGGGATTTTGAGAGCTGTATTGCTCACACACTTGGAATGTGAGCCTTGTGACTGGCTGCAATTCTTACTCTAAGACACTAACCATTGGCAGCATTTCTACTATCACTACCTTCTCTGCTCAAAATAGATTCAGCTTCATGCCAACCTGTGATCTTGATCTCAGCAGCTCTAAGGAACAAGCCAGATCTGGGTTTCTGGAGCAACAGTGAGGAGGGTAGAAGCTTCCCTTGCTTTGCACACGCTACTTGCTAGCATCCTAAGGTTTCCTTGCATGGGCCTTCTGGCATTTGGTTCTGAGTTGTCTTTTGCCCTATCAGTTTTTCCCAAGTTCAATGGTATCTATCTAACAGCTGTTTTGGTCCTTCTCGTGATTCTGACCCAGTACTGTCTGCTGGTAGAGAAGTAGAGTGTCATTCTATTGCTACTTCATGAATCAGCAGCTTCTCATGAGATCAATTTGATCCGGTTTCCAATGGGGAGCTGCAGTTGTCACCAGCATCCATCCCTCATATGAAGACACAAGACAGCAAAGCATGGGTTTAACCAGTTTATTAAGCAGCTGGTCTAGGTCATACTTATTAAAATATCCTAAACATTTTAAAGGCATGCTGAGCTATGTGGTCTTACCATGGCTACCATTATTGGGGTAAGTCCATCCTATTGATCCTCACCTGCACAGGGAATGTGCTGAGTAGGGATGGGCATGGAACTAAAAAAAACAGTTTGGCTCAGCCCCTGGACCAAACCCTGAACTAAACTCAGCCCAAAGGCCCTGAACCGAACCAGCAAGTTTGATTCACCCTTTCTCCTGGCCGTGGCGAACTGCAACCAGGCAAAAAAGGGAGGGATTGCCCACAAAGGTTTAAATGGCTGACAGCCATTTAAACCTAACAGCTGACAGGCACACCCTGTGCCGCTCAGCTTTTAGGTTCAAATGGCCCCGAACAGCTGAACCGAACCAGTCAAAAGTGTGGTAAATTTTCGGGGAAGGTGCCTTCCCCGAACATTGGTTTGCGGGTTCTGAACTTTGGTGCTGAATTTTGGCTGCCCCTTTCAGTTTGGTTGGCCTGTGTCTACCCACTGACCAGCTGAGCGTTGGCAGGCAGCAGCCATAATTGCCTGAAGTTTGCCTGCCATAAATGGGCACTTGGCAAGCCTACCCCTCCCCATTCTTCCCACTGGGCCTGATGCCCTTATTTCTACCTGTTCTGTACCCTTGCAAAGCTACACTTGCCAGGGTTCCTTGCCAAAGCCCAGTCATGTGAGAAAGAAGATTCAGCCGTGCAATAAATATCAGACCGATTTAGCCACAGAAATGAAAAGTGCAGTGAAATCTGCTCTTTTCAGCTCCTGCACAGAAATAGATGGCAGGGAGCTGCATTATGAAATCTGGCCGGGACATTGTTCTCAATTAAAGAGATTTGAAAAAGGCTCTCTTAGGAAAGTGGGTTCTCACCTTGCTAGAACAAAGGACACCTTCTTCCATTGTGATTCCATCCCTGTATTCCTCCCACTGAACTTGAAAGTTTGAACATCACCAAGAAAAATGCAGGGGCTGAGTTTGCCCCCCCATCTCTCTATCTTCCTGCCCTTAGGAGGTTAGACTTGGCAGACGGCAAGAGATATAAATAAATGCAAATCCCCTTGAGAGTGCATCTCCAATGGTTTCACTACTGCCGAGCTCCCGAGGTTCAAAGTTTAATGCAAAAGTATGAAGTGCGCACAATTTATTCTAAATTGCTTCACTTGATCCTGCGACCCAGGAGAATTATCACTCCAGAAGACCCCAGATCTGTAGCAGTCAAAGTCAAATGGGCAGAACTAAGCAGGAGAAGAAGGCGGTGGTGTCTTTTCCTGTCTTCTCATTCTCTTGGAGACATTCCCTGGGCTTTGGCCACTCTTTTGTGATAGCAAAGCCCATGAAACCTCTTGATGTGGTAAGAAATGCACAGAAGTAGTGAGAAGACAAGTGCATTGACATGAGAGGCATTTTCTCCAGCACAGAGATGAGAGCTCAGTAGAAGGGCATGCACTTTTCACACAGATGTTCTCACACATTCCACACAGCAAGTCTCAGATACCGTTAGGGAGAAGGAAATATCCTCTAGCCTCCCTGACAACTATAGGAGCCTCAGAGGGCCCAAGCCTCTAACAAGGTGTCTTGCTGGACAACCTAAGACTTGGTCCCTTTGTAGAATATGAAAAGGGTTGACTTCGTCACCAGGGCAGATGAGTGGAAGAGCCACTAAACCTGAAGAAACTCCAAACTTTGTTGAGCAGTGGCTGGATACACCCCACTGGCTCCTCTGCATTGTCCGTGTCTTCCCATGAGTGTGTACCTACCATCTCCTGGGGGAGTACTGCGGGAAGAAAGGACCCCACTTGTTTCATACCAGGCTTCACTCATCATCCATAGGTAAGAGTAATTTCTTGTGGCCTCAGTCTCCAGTAAGGTTGTCAACCTCCAGGTGGGGTCTGAAGACCTCCCAGAATTACAACAGATCTTCAGAAAACATGGATCATCATTCTCCTGAAGAAAGTGGCTGCTTGTGAGGGTGGACTGTATGACATTATAACCAGCTGAAGTTTTGCTCCTTCCCAACACCCATCCTTCCTAGGCTTCACCCCGAAATCTCCAAGAATTTCCCAGCTTGCAGTTGGAAGCCATAGTCCCCACTGGCTGCTCCTCTGTGTTCACTGATCCTCTTCCCCATCAAGGAATGGCAGGGGATCATCCTGAAGGTAGTCATGTCCTTCATGATTTGACTCTCCCCACCTTTACCATAGGTAAGGACTGTGTGTTGGATTGGTTCCGCCCCACCCTTGTCAGTGAAGCACACTATTTCCACCCCAGAAGTGTAGTCATCCCACTGACACAGTTTGAGTGTGGCATCACAGACTGGCCCCAGTGGTCCTTCCCATGACAATTCTCTATCTCATTTCATTTTCTATTCATCTATATATCTGCCAGCTTGATAGGCCAGCCTATCCCAGTTTCATCAGAGCTTGGAAGCTAAGCAGGGTTGACTACAGTTAGTACTTGGATGAGAAACCACCAAGGAAGACTGAGGTTGCTGTGCAGAGGAAGGTAATGGCAATCCACCTCTGCTCATCTCTCGCCTTGAAAACCTGATGGTCCTGGGGTTGCCATAAATGAGTTGTGATTTGACAGCACATAATTATTTCTTGACCATTTTGATTATCCCCTTTCTACTGATGTACTGCCTACACCCAGCATATAGTTTTACATACAATTTATATGTTGTATGTGTGTGTGTGTCTGTTGGAAAACAGAAAGTGGTACAAAAATGGACAACAGCTTTGATTCACATATGGGAGAGGCAAAACCGAAATGGGAATTTTCAGGTCAAAACAGCAGGAGTGAGAAATTTGAAATCATGTCCATGTTCAGCCCTCTCCATTACTGATGAAAAAGGCTTTCAGGTAGCCAGACTGAGAAAGAAATCCCCTTGCCTAAGACCTTGGATAGCTTGAGTAGACAGTGTAGAGGAAGATGGATCAGTGGTTTGACTGTATGTAGCCACTACATGTGTTTAGTGATTTAATGCCTCCTCTTTTAATTTAGCAACATTTGATAGGTTGGTCTGGAAGTAGAATACAGTGCCCAAGATTACAGCTTCAAGAGCCACAATTATGACAAAACATTTAAGGCAGCTCTCTTCCTTATGGATACCCAGATAGAGGTGAGGCCCATGTTAGGTTAGATCCAGACTAAATTTTCCAGTGACAGAATGCAACTTTCCTGGCTCCCCTTCCCATTGCAGCCCACTGATCTCTACAAAATGGTGCTCCCAGTGGATAGGGGACCCAGGTGAATGGCACTGTAAGCGTCGGGAATTTCAAGGGAAAAGGGAATTGGTAGACATTGCCCAGTTGGTCCAGATCCAACCCACTGACTCCTGAAGTGTCCTCGACCCCAGTCACTGTTTGCTTTCATATTAGCTCTATTCACAGTCCACTGTCAGGATGATACTAATATAGCTCTTTCATTTGAAATGGCTTACTTTACATGATCCAGGAGTTAGAACCCTGGAACTAATGTCTTAAAAACATAACTACTGTCTACAGAAACAAAGAGTTCCCAGGAGGGTTGTCAACTCCAGACCAATGCGCCCTCTAAACTGTGCAGTCTTATGAGGGAAAAAAATCTACTGTGTGAGCTCCTGGCATTAAAGTTGTGAGCAAGTGATTTGGCTACTGCATAAATTAATGTGTTCTGGAGCCATCCTTCCTGAGCTAAGACAAAAATGTGTGAGCTGGAGGCCAAAAAAACTGTGAGCTAGCTCACACTAACTCAGAGGGAACACTGTTCCAGACTCAGAAATTCCTAGATATTTTGGGGTAGAGCCCATGGCTCATGGGGTCTGAGGAGGGGAGGGGCTGCAGAAGAGTATAATGCCATACAGTCCATACTCCAAAACAGCCATTTTCTCTAGAAGAATCGATCTGTATAGTCTGGGGATCTATTGCAGTTCTGGGAAATCTTCAGACTAGGGCTGGGCATGAACTAAAGTTCATGATGAATTTTGGGCAGTTTGTAGTTTGAAAACTGAAGTTCATGACAGGTTAACCAGCATGAGTGTTTACCAAACTTCAGTGTTTACTAAACTTCAAAGCAACAAAGCAACTTCAAAGCAATAGGGGGGTGGGGAATTCTCCAGCCTTGGAAACACCAATAGGTTTCCTGTGCATATGATGTGTGTAGCTTGCATTTTTGAACCTGAGCCTGACATTTCCCCCAAAGCACTTTCCTAGGGGCATCTTCTTGAGGGGGGGGGGGTGTAACTTGGACCCCTGAAGTCTAATCTGCACGTAACATAGAGGTCATGTAGAGGAGTATTAGAAGGAGGTCCCCTGCAAATGATGTCTCTAGCTTGCATAGGGCTTATTCTATAGACTCATTTCCCCAGAAAGCTCTTTTGTGGGGGCACCTTCTTTGGGGGTCGTAATGTGGACCCTGTAAATCCAATCCTAATCACACTTGAAGGGCAGGTATAAGAGAGTCAGTTGGAGATCCTCTGTGAGTTTGGTGTCTCTAACATGCTGAGGTGTGTGTGTGTTCTACTGTGTCATGAACCTTACAAACTGAACCAGTTCATTTGGTGGCTAAAAGTTCATGACTGGTATGCCATGAATCACAAACCAAACTGCATTTTCCCAGTTCATGCCCATTCCTATTTCAGACACCACTTGGAGGTTGACAACCTTGGTTTACCAAGTTTTCCAGCTAGAAGGTGAGGATTTTGTGCCATTCCCACAACACACAGTATTTTATGGAAGAGTAAACCTTACCTACCACAGAAGGGGTTGCCAGCTGGTGGCCTGCAGACTAAATCCTACCTTCTGGCCCTGAGCAGCCTTATCAACTGTTAATCTATCTGGAGTAAAATGGTTGCTCACTGTTTCATTCAAAACAGAAATTATCTCAAGTGGTGAAAAACCAAGCTCTCCAGTTCTTTAAAATGTAGTCTCTCTTTGAGTTTTTTTGGATGTAACTTGTCAATGCACATATTTGTTGGTCAATGATATGCCTTAGTATGTGTTCAACTTCTGGGAAGCCTTTAGTTCTTGATGACTGTATATATGATGACACTATAAGAACACAAGAAGATCCTCTCTCGATCAGAACAACAGTCCAGCTAGTCCGGTATCCTGTTTCCAACCTGATACCCATGGAAGGGGAGGGGTTGCATCTCAATGGCAGCACATCTGCTTGGTATACAGAAGGTCCCAGGTTCAATCCCCAGCATCTCCAGTTAAGAACCAGGCAGCAGGTGATGTAAAAAACCTCTTTCTGAGATTCTGGAAAGCCACTGCCAGTTTGAGTAAGCAATACTGACTTCGATGGACCAGTATAAAACAGCTTCATGTGTGCATTCATGTGAAGGTCCACAAGCAGGAATGAAAAGCCCAAATTTCCCTCCATCCATATTGCCTCTCACCCACTAATATTCAGAGAAGCACTGTTTTGAACATGGAGCTTCAGTTTAACCATTATGGCCAATAACCAGTGATGGGCATGTCCCCTATGAATGTGTAATTCCCTTTCAAAGCAATCCAAGCAAGCAGCCATCAGTGCATCAACTGACAAGTCAAACAGAACAGAGCAAATGTCTTATGCAGCTTGATGATTCATGAGAGCAAAATAGGCCTCTGTTCTCCAGCCCACAGTCTAGACTCCCTGAACTCACGCCCAATAACACAGAAGTTGGCTGTCCCTGCACTGCAGATAATAACTTTGCTGCTGATGCTTCCACTACATCTGATCCTGAGATGAAAAAAAAGAGGTGAAACAAGCACTCCTGATCTGGGCAGATGGATTGTCAAGAATGGCAAAAGTTGACAAGGAGCGTTTTTTTGACAAACTGGCTCTCAAAAACTGCTGTCTGGGCTGGCTCCCTGGACCAATATCTTCTTTCCCCATCTGTAGAAAAAACCAAAAGAGAGGGGCTGGAGGCTGATTAATGGTCAAAATGGGTGTCTGTTAGTGATTGACAAAGAATGTGTGTGTGTTTTTTTTAAGACTCAGCAGAAGACTCAGGCCAAAGTGACAGAAACTAAGCATATGATCTGTGCAGTGGAAGCTGGATACAGAACACTCTGTGATGTTTTTTGTTTCAGCTTTTGATTTCTCAGAAGGCCTGAGCACATTTTGGGTGGTGTAAAGGTGTCACCCCTCTGCCTCCAAAACTGCTACCCGTGTTTTACTCTGGGTGCATCCCATACAGTTTGGGGTCTAAGTGACAGTGAGCGTCATTCCCAAAAAGGATTGGCAATATCCACACATGTCATAAATAAGAACAGTTTGGTTGAGTAAAATTACCCAAGATTGTCACATCCCAATAGTTCCTTCAACCAAACATTTCAGATGGGATTGCCAACAGTGGGTTGGGGGATTCCTGGAGATTTGGGGGCGGAGCCTGAGGAAGGAGGGGCTTGTGGAGGGGAAGGGCCTCAGCAGGGTATAAGGATATCCAGTCCCCCCCCCCCCAAAGCAGCCTTGTTCTTCAGGGGCACTGATCTCTTTTATCAGTTCTAATTCTGGGAGATCCACCTTAAGTTTGGCAACCCCAATTTTAGATCCGTATCTTACTTCATATTATCTGTCTACCTTGTTATCCCACCCTTGTTCCAAGGACCTCATGTTGGCCTAAATCGTCGTCCATTCCTGAGGAACCTTTGAACTGCATGCACTTTTCCTCTCTGGCCATTTAGTTTTTCAGTTGGCCGTCTCCTTTCAGGATTCTCCATCCCGCCTTGGTCCTTCTGAGCTTGGTCCTCCGAACAACTCCCCCCTCCTTTCCTAGGTACCCAGGTGCTCCCTTCTCAAGCCCTCACTTTCTTTGTTTTTAGGCCCTTATGCCTGTTTGTCTCCATGCAGGACCACAACAACAGCGAGCCAAAACCCCTTCTTCCTTCCCTGCCCTTCTGTGATGTTGGAGCAGCCCATCCAGATGTTGCAGCAGGTTTCGCCACCGCCAAATCCATTTACGCATTTCAGGGAGACAATATCCTTCTCTCTGTAGTCTCCCCAGGGAACCCTGATGGAGGCTTTGTGACTATTCAGATATATTGACACGGAATTGATTGGGAGCCAGCTGATTAATCATCTCAAAAGGCCATTGTGAACATCGCCTTTCTCTTAATCGGAGGGCCGGCTCTCCGTAGCTCCTTTTTCCTGCCCAGCATCTGCACACGTCAGTTTTGCTTATTATGTCCCGTTCCACATAAAAGTCATTAACAATTCCATTTCAGAGGAGTAAAGAATGCAAATGAGGTAATTATGAGCACCACTTACCTTCCTCACCCTTGTACATTACATCTGCATTAATACCTTGTGGTGTTATCTGAACTAGAAACATTGGAGGCATTGGTGTGAAAAAAAATCTATGTGTAAAGACAATTGTGGCTTATGTGAGCTATGGGGAAGGTGATTTGGGGATGGAGAGTAGGAAGCGCACTGACTTTCATTTACCGCTGCGAATCACGTGTCCAGGCTTCGCTCATTAGGCAGGCAAAGCGCTCCTTGGAGCCACTGGATGCTTGGCTTCTGGAAAAGCTGAGGGATTGGGGTCTAAGAATATCTTGCATTCATGTGTCCCAAAGTGCTTTGGCTCCTCCGTAACAGCATTAAGTGATTGTACCACATAAGAAGCAGAGAATGTATTAGCAATGGTTTGCTGCTGGTGGAGCTCTCATCAGCACATAGGGTGGCCAGGTCTTACCTGGCTGCTGGGGGGGGGGGGTCAGTATTCTTCTGGGAGTCTTCTTGAAGAGCCCCATCCTGCTCAACATGCCCAGAGCGATGACATCACCCGGAGGTGACATCATCATACCAGGCACATCAGGTGGGATGCTCTATCTTTTTTTTGGGGGGGGGGACTCTATAGTCACCATAGAGTTTTTATCCAAATGAGCATCCTCCCTGTGCTGGGCATGTTGGATGGGGCTTCGGAAGGGGGGGGGCTCCCCTTGCCAGCCAGCTGGCCGGTGGTGGATTGGGGGCCCTGGAATCAGAGGAATCCCGACTCCCATCAGGGGGATGGCAACCCTATCAGCACAAGGGGTTAGAAATGATACAGGTTGGTTGGCCTCCAGTTCAAAATGCATGGGGCTGACCTAGGGTTGCCAACTCTGGCTTTGGGAATTCCTGGAGATTTGGTGCAGTGGCCAGGAAGCATGGAGTTTGAGGAGGTGAAGGAGCTCAGTGGGGATGTGCTGTAGGGTTGCCCTCCTGGCCACCGGTGGGGGATGGGAAGATGGTGGCCAGACCCACGTCAGGGACCTCAGTGGGGTACAATGCCATAGACTACACCCTCCAAAGCATCCATGTTCTCCAGGGAACTGACCTCTGTAACCCCCAGGTCCCCTCTAGAGGCTGGCACCCCTAATGTGCTGCCATAGAGCCCACTCTCTGAACGGTTGTTTCCTTTAGGGGAACTTATCTCTGTCATCTGGAGATCAGTTGGAATTTCAGGAGAACTCTGGGCCCCACCTGGAGGTTGGTCTGACCTGAGAACACAAATGGCCCAGGAAAAAAGCCAGCACTCTTGCAAGAGGAAGAGATAATTCACGTCTCTCTGTGATTGCTGGTATTATGAAGGCTTGGCAGGAGACCTTGGGAAACCGCTAGTCCGTTAGCACGACATAAATTCTATAAAACAGTACCATTCTAAGGCATCATCAAATGTTTACTGTTGACATTAGGACACAGGTGGAAACGTGAGGATCAAGCACCTTCCTTTATTGAATGTAAAGATTATTGTAAAATGGTGCCCACATGTATAAATACACAGGAAAGCAGGACCTATTAATGCAATCCACCACCGTCTGTTTTTCTGGGGCAGATAGACTGAGTGAATTCATGCGCAGGAAATTACAGGCATGATTAGTGATGGATGAGCTCTCCTTGAATATCAGGTGGATGACACACTGCAAGCAGCATCTTCATACCATTAAACAAGAATACTGAGCATTCTGAACTGGATTGCAAACATTTTGCTTATGCACATTCTTATGCTGCATCTTGGGGATGGTATTTTGTGTACAGAACAAAGCTGTGTGGCTTCCTCCCTCTGGCCTCTCACAAAAACCCTAAGGGAGGGAAATAATGACAAAAGAGGAGCATGTTGTGGCTCACTGGCAGAGCATCTGCTTGGCATGCAGAAGGCCCTGGGTTCAATCCCTGATATTTCCAGTTCAAAGGATCAGGTAGGAGGTGATATGAAACACCTCAGCCTGAGATGCTGGAGAGCTGCTGCTGGTCTGAATAGACAATTTTGACTCTGATGGACCAAGAGCCTGATTCAGTATACCACTGGGCCATAGTTCAGTGGTAGAGCAGCTGCTTGGCATGCAGAAGGTCTCAGGTTCAATCCCCAGAAACTCCAATTAAAGGTTCTGGCAGCAGGTGAGACCATGGAGAGCTGCTACCTGTCTCAGCAGACAATACTGGCCCCGTCCACACTGTCACTTTTGCTGCTCATTTCTCCCTATTGCTTTGGGTTCCTCCCCCTTTTCCACATGTGTTTTGCTCCCTCTGGGACTACTAGAGAGAACAAAACATATGGGGGGTGAGGGAACCTGAAGCAATAGGGAGAAATGAGCGACAAAAGTGACAGTGTGGACGGGGCGACTGAGTAGCAGCTTCATGTGTTCATGTGAGCTTTGCTACTTGATGGTAACTGCTTGGCTTATTCAGTTTGTGTGCCTTAGTCCTGATAGCTGATGGAGGTAGGGAGGATGCTATGAAAGTCACTGCAAACATATCCAGTAAGCTGTTTTAGGCATCTATGGCTGCCTACATAACATATACTTGATACCTAATAGGGTTGCCACCTGTGGGTTCAGAAATACCTGGAGATTTGAGGGTGGAGCCTGGAAGACTGGGGTTTAGGGAGGGAATATAAGAACAAAAAAGAAACCAATGTTGGATCAGGCCAATGGCCCATCCCGTTCAACACAGTGGCCAAAAATAGCAGGTGCCACCAGGAGGTCCACCAGTGGGGCCAGGACACTAGAAGCTCTCCCACTGTTCCCCCCCCCCAGCACCAACAATACAGGGCATCCCTTGCCCCAGACCGAAATATCCTAGCTATACCTTGTGGCTAATAGCCACTGATGGACCTCTGCCCCACATGTTTAATTCCACCAGAAGGGACCTCAGTAGGGGCAATGTCATGCAGTCCACCTTCCAAAGCAGCCCTTTTCTCCAGGAGAAGTGGAATGAATGCTTTAAATAAATAAAAGAAATAAGTGATATGTGTCATCTGGAGATCAGTTGCAGTTCTAGGAGATTGCCAGCCCCCACCTGGAGGTTGGCAGCCCTAATTCACAGGATCAGTTCCCTAATTTCTTAATGGTAAGACATTTCCAATTACGAGGCAGGTTTGTCTTGACTCTGGTTCATTCATGTAAATGCACATGGATGCCAAATGCTGATGTGCCATATTCCTCCACCATCCTCCAGTAAAGACAGCAAATGCCATGTGTGTTTAAGCTGCAGCTATTCTATAATGAGTACGATCAGGTCCTTTATGTGCTTAAACATTCTTGTGAGGTTCCTTGAAAGGAAAAGTCAGCTTTTTAAGACACCCTCCTGCAAAAGTCAGCACAGGGTAAACAGTTGCAGAGTAAATGAATACAATTTACAGTCGGCGGAGAAGGCGGCAGGTGGGGGTAAGGGTGGGCTCAGGACAAATTTCCATTTGTTAAATGTGGCCGGGTGTGATGCAGCCCATTATATCCCTATCACGCTCCACATAATTCAGTCATTTTCCCAGGCCAAGAGTCCACAAGCAGCAGGCTAACACGCTTATAAGTAAATCCACCGCTGAAATGGCTTCGGCTTACCATTTAAATCGCCTCATGTGCTTGGGGGAAGCTTCCAGCGAGTCAGTGTGGAGATAGGCAGATGTCAGAAGTGGGGAGGGACTGTGGCTCAGTGGCAGAGCAGCTGCTTGGCACGCAGAAGGTTCCAGGTTCAGTCCCCAGCATTCCCAGATCAACGGACCAGGCAGTAGGCGAGACCTGGAGAGCTGCTGCCTGTCTCCGTAGACAATGCAGAGTGGACAATACTGACTTTGATGGACCAAGGGTCTGACTGAGTATAAGGCAGCGTCATTTGTTTCAAGGGGACTGCAGACCCTATATTTCCTTCTGTCCTAGCTGGTTTTCCCTTCTGGGATGTAAGCCCGGAAGCCCGGCACCTGTGGTGACATCACGAACACATGGAAGGTGCCTTATACTCAAGCAGACCCTTGGTCCATCAACGTCAGTATTGTCAACTCAGACTGGTAGCAGGGCCCATGCCACTTGGTCTCCCTCCCCATGTCAAAGACATCAGCCACAAATAGAGATCTAGAATCAATTCCAGTAGCACCCGAAAGACTGAAAAAGATTCCCAAGCTATAAGCTTGGAAGAGCCAAGGCTCCCTTTTTCAGATACCAAATGACAGAAGTCTGGAATTGTGTTCCCTCTTCTTGGGACTGACAGGTCACTATGGTGACTCTTCGGTTGCTTCACTGGAGGCTGGTGGATTGAAGGACACTAGGCAGGACTCCCTTTGCTTCCTCCAGCTCTCCTGCTCTAGATGTTATGGGAGAGAATCTCTCTGCCTGCTCTGGTTTGAGCCGTTCTCTTCTCAGGGAGGGAGTCCATCTCAGTGGCTTTCCCAAACCCGCCCACCTTCTTCATCCACACTTCCCTTCCTCTTCAACAGGATGATCTCTGCATGTACCGCAACAAAGCTCCCTCCTGACTGGCTGCAGCTCAGCATGACTCCCTGGAGGGCCTGTCTCCCAAATACACCCTGCTCCTTTTCCAGTCTCTCTACCCTCAGTAGAGTCAGAGTGACAAGGAGCTAAGCCAATGTTTTACTTACTTACTTAGCAGGCCATCTTTCTTATAGAGTCTCAGGGTGGACTGTAAAATGTTGAAAATGTTGGCTGCCAACATTAAGTACTACCACAGCTTGGTGGGTGGTGTGCCTCTGGAAGAAGAGGAGGAGGAAGAGGAAGACCTGAAGGAGTCTCAGAGTGGTTTACAATCTCCTTTTCCTTCCCCTCCCCACAACAGATACCCTATGAGGTAGGTGGGGCTGAGAGAGCTCTTCCAAGAATTGCTCTTGAGCAAACAGCTCTGAGAGAATTTGTGACTGACCCAAAGTCACACCAGCAGCTGCATGCGGAGGAGTGGGGAATCAAACCCAGTTCTCCTAGATTAGAGTCCACGCTCTTAACCACTACATTAAACTAGCTCTGGATATTGGGGAACTGCTGTTCCTACGCTTGGGTTGCAACTGACCTTTTCGATGAAAATGTATGGATGTGGTGATTGAATATCTGCTGGGTCATAATACAACCATCCAACAGGGTTGCCATCTCCAGGCTGGGAAATTCCTGGAAATTTAGGGGCAGAGCCTTGAGAAGTCAGGGCTGGGGGAGGGCCCTCAATGGTATAATGTCATGGAGTCCATTCCCCCAAAGCATCATTTTTCTCCAGGGGAACTGATCTATGTCATCCAAAGATAAGGTGTAAATCTGGGTGATCTTCAGGCCCCACCTGGAGGTTGGTAATTCCACCCTTGCTGCATATAGAGGCATTTCTACATCACTACTTCGGTCAGTTACAAGTTATTTCAGAGCTGTTCTCTCATGAGCAGTTCTTGAAAGAGATCTCTCAGCCCCACCTACCTCACAAGGTGTCTGTTCTGGGGAAGGGAAGGAGATTGTAAGCCGCTCAGATACTCCTTCAGGTAGTGAAGGGTGGGGTATAAAACCAACTCCTCCTCCTCCTCCTCCTCTTCCTCCTCCTCTTTTTTCTTCTTCTTCCTGTTTTCATGTCCATGGGTGAATCCAGGAAGGCAACTAGAATGGTGTGACCAGCAGTAGATGAATTTGCACCAGTAATCACTGAGTTTATGTCAACAGTAATTGAACTTCTTGTGCTGCCAGTAACTAAACCTGTATTGGTGGTAGCTGAACCCATGCCAAGAGTCTCAGTGGAAGACATTATGAAAGAGTAAGGAGAGAGCAAGGGATTTCAGTAAAAGCCAGGAAGCTGGTCCCTGGCCTGAGAAGCACAATAGATTCCTCAAGAACCCCGTGAAATTTCATGCAAGACAAGGTGAAAACAATCCCAGATTGACAGAGCGATTTGTGAGACAGGAGCTCATGAAACTTTGTGGCCTTGCTAATGCAAAATACGTAGGCCGAGTAGCACACTACTTAGGCTTTAATTGAGTAGCCGCTGAGCTTTAATTAAAGCCTCTCCAAAGCTGTTTTGAAAGCTCAGCCTCCGTGTCAATATGAAGACAATGAATGTTATTCTTGAAGATCTATTTCTGCCATCGCCAAAGCATTCTATAGACAGCATGAATTTGCTCTGCAGTGGCCCGGGAAGGCATAAATAACAGAGAAATAAGGCTCATTGTGTTGACATAGTGAAATTATTGCTGTAGGCAGGAGGCAGATGAATCCTGGACGTTTCTTCCTACACAGGTAGTGTCACAAACACACACAAATACACAAATAAAAACTTGCTTGACATTTGGCTCACAATTATTTTGCTGTGAGGAGGATTATTTCCTGTGAAGCTACTTCAGTGGGGGAAGCCACTGAACATTTTGTTAGGTGGCATTATTGTTTCAAATTAATGCAATTATGCAAATCACAATTACGCACCGGCTCCAGAAGCCTGCCCCCGGTTGCAAATTCTAAGCATTCCTTCTTTATAAAGTTACATTTGCAAATTACAAGGTGGGGGGGGGGGGTGACAAAGCCCACATATTATTGGGGGGGGACACAGTTTGTTTTTGTGTACAAGCATGTACTGTTTCACCAGGTAGTCTCTTTTTGCTCTTATCAAAGGAATAATTAAAAGAACAGTACTGGCCTTGGTAACCGCAGGCAAGACTGGTTTCCTTTAAATTATGTCCCAAAATTATGTAGCTTGTTTACTGTGTCCCATTACGTTTGATGAAAGTGGCTTTAGTCTGTGGGCTCAGTAAACTTTTCATCTTCATACCTGCCCATTCATTTCTATAACTCCCTTCCTTAGAGTTTATCAAAGTAAGAACTAGCTTAGGTAAACATATGTGCATGCATAATCAGGGTTGTGAATAGGACTGCCAACCTCCGGGAAGTGGCTGGAGATTTCCTACTATAGCAACTTATCTCCAGGTGTCAGAGATCAGTTCACCTGGAGAAAACGGCTGCTTTGGAAGGTGGACTCTATGGCATTATGCCCCATTGAAGACTCTCCCCTCTCCAAACCCCATCCTCCTCAGGTTCTACCCCCAAAATCTCCAGGTATTTCCTAACCTGCAGCTGGCAATCCTAGTTGCCAATCTTCACATGGGGTCTCCTGGACTTACAGTTGATTTTTAGATTACAGAGATCAGTTCCCTGGAGAAACTGGCTGTTTTGGAAGGCAGAGTCTATGGCTTACACTGCTGAGGTTTCTTCCCTCCCCTAACCCTGCCCTTCCCAGGCTCCGCCCCTAAATCTCTAGGAAATTTCAAACCTGGAGCTGGCACCTAGGTACATACAAAATATGAGATAGATCCAAATGCTGTTTTCCTCTGACAGAAGGCCCGTCCACCAGCAGTATAGGGCTGCCAGCCTCCTGGTGGAGCCTGGCGATCTCTCACTTTTACAACTGATCTCCAGCTGACAGAGATCAGCTCCCCTGGAGAAAATGGCTATTTTGAAGAGTGGACTCTATGGCATTGTACGATGCTGAGGCCCCTCCCCAAAGCCTGCCCTCTCCTGGCTCCACCCCCAAAGTCTCCAGGTATTTTCCAACCCAGAGCTGGCAACACTACAGCAGAATGAAACTTTTCTTCCTTCCCCCTCCTCCTGCTGCAGGTTGCTGAAATCCAGAAAACGCCACTCCTGAGAGAAAGGGGAGCTTCAGGAGAAGCATCAGGGGTAACCTGAGGGTTTGCAAGGAGAGTGAGGAATCAGCAAAAATTGCCTACCCTCTCATTGTCCGGATCCTTTGGATCCAACCCTGAGTGGTAAATAAATGGTGACACCATCCTGTTGGTATTTGCAATCTAGGAGGATGTGGTGTGAGACATTCCTGACTCTGAATGGGAAGTGATGTCACTTCCAGCACAGAGAAACTGTAGAATAGGGAGAAGGAAGTAGTGACAGTTTAGGGTTGCCAACCACAAGATGGCACCCAGAGCTTTCCTGCAATTACAACTGATCTCCAGACCTCAGAGATCAGTTTCCCAAGAGGGAAAATGGCAGCTTCAAAATGTAGACTCCATGACATCACACCCCTGTCGAACTCCCTCCCCTCCCCTGACTTCACCGCTCTCTGGGCTCTGCCCTCCCGCCCCAATCTCCAGGAATTATCCAACATAGAATTGGCAACCCTAAAACATTGACTGGACAAGGTCTGAGAATGAAGCCAGTGAGAAGACATACTGGATGTATGATGCAAGTGAGGCTGAAGACTTTCAATCCTAAAGGCTCTAAGCGCCTCAATAAGGACTGGAAGATTCCCAAGACTTCAACTCCAGGGAGGGAGAAGTTTCATAAAAGAGTATCATATTGCAGTGAACCACAGAAGCTTTGTAAATAGAGTCCAGTTGGGTTTTTGGGGGGAAAGTGCCAGGGGCTTCAGACACCGGACCCTGGGAACCAGGGCCCAACACCGTACTCTTTTACCACCACAAGCATGAGCAAGCCAACCGGGATAGGCCGGACATGAACCACAGTGCCACCCCCTGAGTGGTCACTCAAGGAACTGCAGTCTAGGTCAGCCCAGCAAAGACGTGTGTGTGGGGGCGGGGGGGAAGGGATCCGGCTGTCCTCAACCAGGGCCAGGGTTTTTTTGGCCCTGGCCCCTGCCTGGTGGAAGTCCCTGCCGGAGAACATCTGTGCCCTGCAGGATTTGTTACTTTTCCGCAGGGCACGTAAGGCAGAGATCTTCTGCCAGGTGTTTGGTTGAGAACAGTACAGTGTATAGTCTGGCATTCTCATGCCCTCCATTCTTCGCAACACCCCCCTTCCCCCTGGAAGGTCTGCGAAATCTAAAATTTCGCCATCTTATGTTGACTTCAGTTTTGTTGATATGTATTGAATATTTTATTGTATGATTTTAATTTTTCAGGTTTTTATTGTATGCTTTTGTTGTTGTTGTGTTCTGTCCCTGACTTGGCTCTTCAGTCCCAGCAACTTATCTGTAGTGTAAGGAACTAGATCCTTGCCTGATTATAACCCTGCCTCTGACCCCCAAATTTATTGTCTGCTGTATCAAACTTGATCCTCTACTTTCCTGTAGATACTTCTCAGGCTTCACTGTTCCTGCTTTCATTCCCCTGTGGGTGGTTTAGGCTGACCCTGTGGGGAACTGTGGCTCAGTGGCAGAGCATCTACTTGCCATACAGAGGGTCCCAGGTTCAGTCCCCGGCATCTCCAGTTAAAAGGACCAGGCAATAGGTAACATGAAAGATCTCTGCCTGAGATCCTGGAGAGCTGCTGCCAGTGTGAGTAGACAGTACTGACTTAGGTCTGACTCAGGATAAAAGGCAGTTTCATGTGTTCATGTGACCCTGACAGTATTACAAGCTAGATCCCCAGCAGGCTAAAGTAATATATTTAGTTTGCTTATCTAAAAGTTTTGCCTGGCTTTTAGCCCATTTTCAATGGAGGGTTGCTAAGTCCAGGTTGGGACCAATGCTTCCTCTAAGCTATGGAGTCCTGTGAGCAAAAATTCTACTTTGTAAGTATAAAGTACTCAGTCCAGAGACACGTTCAAGTGAAATCAACTTATGGTTTATTAGGACGTCCTGGAACACATGTCTGAGCTGGGCTCGGGGGTCTGCTTATATGCGCATCTAAACTACGCCCCTGGCCTCGTCCATACACTCTGATAGGATTACAATTAAGTCTTCCCAGATCATTGGTCCCTATTTGCATCCTGGCTGACCGATAGGTCTAAATCACAATCTGGCCAGTCTATTGTGTTTTGGAGCGAAGCTCTGTCTGTGCCCAGCCATGTGCTTGCCCCGGACCACATGGCTGGACTGCATGGCGGTCACCATTAGAACACAACAGAGAGCTACAGGCATTAAAGTTGTGAGCAGGTGATTTGGCTACTGCATAAATTAGTTTGCTCTGGAGCCATCTTTCCTGAGCTAAGGCAAAAATGTGTGAGCTGGAGGCTAAAAAAACTGTGAGCTAGCTCACACTAACTCAGCTTAGAAATAACACTAGTTGGAAGATTCCTGGAGATGGGGGGGGGCTGGAAAGGACGGGGCTTGGAAAGGGGAGGAGCCTCAGTGGGAGGGTCCCAGCCTGGGGCCGGTAATGGCAAACATTACTGGCTTTCAAACAGGCTTTCAAATAGCTTCAGAACAACCAGATCGTCATCTGTCCTGGGTTTTTATACATGCTGACCACCAACACTTTTTGGCCCACTGGCATAATGGCTTGTAAATGTTTAATAGATTATTAACAGACCCCTCGAACATGTTACCAGACATTACTGCCTGTATGAAAGCGGTGTCATTGTCTTTAGATCAACCTATCAAGTTGCCGAATGCTTTAATCATCTATAAAAATCGATCCTCTCCTTGCAGAGCCTTGGAATCTCAAGCAGAAAATGATGTCATCCCCCTGACACACTGAGCGAAGGAATTTTGAGGTTCAATTGCTTCCCCAGTGCTCCTTTGTGCGTATCTCCTCGTCAGTGGTTGGAGTGCCCGGTTTCATCTCTTTGCCGCTTGTTGTCAAAGCCAAGATTATAAATTGCAAGCTTAAGTGAACAAAATCATTTTAATGTTAGGACGTTAAGCAGCAGCAATAGACACACGCGGCAACACGAGGTATGTAATTAACAGATTACCACAGGTTTGTCATTTTTCCTTCGTATATCTTCCGCCCAGACATTTTCATTGTTGTTCTTCCAGCTCTCAAGTGCTGCTGTCATCTTTCGGTGTTCTGCCAGATGAATTTTACAGTTTCTAAACTGTGCTGTTTTTACTCCACGGCTCTCAACTCCCACCAAACAGCTCTGCAACATTAAAAAAAATGCCTTCAGCAAAGCGGTAGGCATCCGGTGGACTTTGTGGCTAATCCAGCCCATTGAAATCATGGGCTGGACCTCTCTCTGCTACTAAAAATAATCTTCATCCTAGGCAAATCCCCAATAATAATTGGCTTCGGTAGAGAAGGGAAACAACAAGGAACACACAGAGTATCACCTGTCCGTATGGATTGTGTTTCAAGATGTCTATCCTGGATAACCCAGGTGTGACGGAATTAAAGAGCTAGTTTGGTGTAGTGGTTAAGTGCGCGGACTCTAATCTGGGAGAACCGGGTTTGATTCCCCACTCCTCCACTTGCACCTGGCTGGATGACCTTGGGCAAGCCATAGCTCTGTACCAGCTGTTCTCTCAAGGACAGCTTGGGAAAGAGCTCTCTCAGCCCCACCTACCTCACAGGGTGTCTGTTGTGGGGAGGGGAGGGGAAAGGAGTTTGTAAACTGCTCTGAGACTCCAAGTGAAGGGCGGGGTATAAATCCAATCTCTTCTCTTCTCTTCTCTTCTCTTCTTCTTCTAAAGATCTGGGACCAGCAGCCTGTAAACAAGGAACACTGCTGAGTCACATGACTGAGTGAGAAGAGGGCCATTTGGCCCAGAACACTCAGTGACTGACACTTAACGGGCAAAACTGACAGTTTGGGTCTGACAGTTGAAGAGTAAGAGTGTATGGAGGGAACAGTCCTCTGTAGCTCTGTGTGAGCAGACTAAAATACCAGTTGAAGCAGATATAGGGCTGCCAGCCTCCCGGTGAGGCCTGGGGATCTCCCGCTTTTACAACTGATCTCCAGCTGACAGAGATCAGCTCCCCTGGAGAAAATGGCTGCTTTGAAGGGGGGACTCTATGGCATTGCACCATGCTGAGGCCCCTCCCCTCCCCAAACCCCAACCTCTCCTGGCTCCACCCCCAAAGTCTCCAGGTATTTTCCAAACCAGACCTGGCAACCCTAAGCAGATAACTGCGGGCTGGATAGTCTGGTTCAGGGGACAGTGAACAGACTAGTGAAAGGAGAGCACATGAGCGGTCACAAACACAAAATACATCACTCCTGAAGAACCTGGGATATAGGTGGTTAAGTGAGGGCCGAGGAAAGGCCTGGCAGAGTCTGGACAACTGGTTGGTGGCCAGTTGGGAATAAAAAAAGGGCCAGGAAGCCAAAGCCAAAAGGCAAACCACTAAGCAGGACAGGAGAGTGTACATATGAAGGTGTTGAGTGAATTTATGGACATCTAAAGAAACTGGAAACAATATAGCCTACTGCCAAAGTGTCATCCAAACCAAACAGGCCAGCCTATAAAGAAATAAAGTGTCAACTGTATATACATCCCCCATCCCCCTGTTGTGTTCTGAAAATAAAGTACTGTTTTGTTTTGAAGTGAAAATGTATTAGCGCCTGACTCTTAAAACCAACAACAAATATATCTAGCAGTGGTCCTCAACGTACCTATAAAGAAATTTAAAACAACCCCCAAAGAGACTATTAGGAGATAGAGGGAGCTGGTCAGTACAGTACAGTAAAGGCAAGCCTGATCGGTCACCTCGCAGAACGTCGCAATACAGCAGATCATAAGGTCACGCGTCATACCAGGCTAGTCCAATCTCGTCAAACCTCGGAAGCTAAGCAAGACCAGCCCTGGCAAATATTTGGATGGAAGGCCAGTGTCATGACATAGAGGCAGGCAATGTCAAACCACCTCTGAATGTCTCTTACCTGGAAAGCCATCATCGTAAAGCAGCCGAGACCTGACAGCACATGCACACAAATCCATCCCTCTTAAATTTGGGGGACTACGTGAAGTAAAACTGCATATATAAGTAAATTTCAATGTTGCATGCATTCTTTTAAAAAGAAAGAAGAGGAAGAGGAGGAGGAGGAGGAGGAGGAGGAGGAAGAAGAAGGAGAATCAGATTTATACCCCACCCTTCAGTTGGAGTCAGATTTATACCCTGCCCTTCACTCGGAGTCTCAGAGCAGTTTATAATCTCCTTCCCTTCCCCTCCCCACAGCAGACACCCTGTGAGGTAGGTGGGGCTGAGAGAGCTATTTCAAGAACTGGTCTTTCAAGGACAGCTCTGAATGAACTATGGCTTGCCCAAGGTCATCCAGCACCTGCATGTGGAGAAGTGGGGAATCAGACTTGGTTCTCCCAAATTAGAGTCCACGCTCCTAACCACTACACCAAACTGGCTAACCTAGATGAAGAGAAGGAGAAGAGGAGAAGAGAAGAAGAAGAGAGTAATCTAAACCACTCTGGGTCCTATTTAGGAGAAAAGTTGGGAATAAATGAAGTAAATACAATAAAATAAATATTATAAGGTGCCAAATGTAGCCACAAAGATACTTGTAAGGCATCCTTCACCTCTGAATGAAAATAACCTTGAAACAAATCGGATTTCCCTCTAATCTCTTTGCCGGCCCCACTCCCAGGATTCCAAAATGGTACTTTCATCCCCAATAGATGATTCCTTGATTGTTGATTTGATTAAGACCGCACTATTGAGTTTCATAGCCTCAGTGTTGTGACTTGAACATCTCCTTCGGTATTGTTTAACTGAAACTGTGACTATTTGTTTTATTGACATTTCCAGTTTCTTTGTGTTGATTTCTTACTGTCGAAATTAACTCAATGTCAATGTTATTTTTGCATTGTTTTAGCAATACTAGCCGATAACATCAATGGTGCAAAAAAGAGAGTACAGAGTAGTATAAAAATGCCATAAGAGAAGCAGACGAACTGGCAACAAAAATAGACAAATAAAGAAGGCTCCCAAAGATAGCACAAAGAATGATAGAAGAAACAACAAAGTGCACATCCTAATTGTCTAATTAAATACAGAAGAATGGAAGATGGCCACCAGATGTAGAGAAAAAATGTCTTAAAACAGAGGTGGGGAGTTACATCTGCATCGATTCAGCCCTCTGTGAAATCATCCCATTGTTTATCACACGTATGGGGTCATGGGAACCAGCTTTTTTTGGGGGGGGGGCTCCTGTTTTAGAGAACTACCTGTTGGCAGCCTGTTAATCCAATAATTTCTCCGTCATTCTCACTCCTAATTTGAGGCTTCCCTCGAGGGGAAACTGATAGTGACAGGTCTTAAAGATAAGCTACAAAGTCAATAGGAGACCCTTCTTTAATTTCTTGAATTATTTTTTAACCTTAAAAGTCTGCTTTGTATTGGGGGTGGGGGGCTGAGTTAGATTAGAAGAAGAAGACAAGAAGGTTTTTATACCCCACTTTTCTCTAGTTTGAGGAGTCTCAAATTGGTTTACAATCATCTTTCCTTCCCCTCCCTGTTATCTTGTGAGGCAGGTGGGGCTGAGAGAGTTTTGACAGAACTGTGACTGGTCCAAGGTAACCCAGCAGCCATTGTGTGGAGGAGGAGTGGGGAATCAAACCCAGATCTCCATATTAGAGTCCACCGCTCTCAGTCACAGCACCATGTTGAAGCTATGGTCTGATAAGGGAGGGATGTTTAATTATACCATTCCATACCATGAGAAATCCCTCTTCCCTCCAAAATATGTATTTAGGTTCTGTAGGATAAAGGAAAGACAGGTACAATATGGGGGCCTTTTTTCAGTCTTCCTGGGAAATCTTTCAGGAAAATTCTTTCAAGCAAGTAACGCAAGAAGCTGCCCTATACTGAAACAGAACTTTAGGCCATCAAAGCCAATATTGTCTTCTCAGACTGCCAACAGCTCCCCAGGATTTCGGGCAGAGGTCTTTCACATCATCCTTGTAACTGGGCATGCCAGGGATTGAACCTGTGACTTTTTGTACGCCAAACAGATGCTCTAGCACTGAAGCAAGACCCCCTTCCCTTCACGCAGTGGCCCTAATCAAAAGAACAGCAACTTCCCCCTTATGCATGCATTGTCACGGTTACAAAATATGTTAGATAATACATTGGGTGATAAGGTCTGGTCATGGATCTTCAAGCTAACATCCAATTTGGACCTTGAAATTAAGCCTAAGAATGTGAAATTGAATCTCCATATATTCTTCCTCTGCTGTTTTTGCTTCTGCCCCTTCTCTCCTCTCCTCCTTTTGTTTTTTCCCCTTACAAAATGCTGATTTTTTTTAGCTTTCAGGAGTTTGGGAACACACCTTACGAGCTGAAGGTCGTATATAACTAATAACTGTGCAAATAACCAGCCCAAACAAGCGCCTGATACATTCTCTATCTGTCCCAGTTCAGGTTTCTAAATGGAACTTTAAAAGAGACTCTGAAGTAAATGTTAAGACAAATCGGCAGCAAACTTTAATTACTGGGTTGCTTTTCCATCTGCAGGAGTGAAGTGATTTGAGGAAGCAGCTGGTGTCCCAGAATGTTTAAGGTGAAGTTGATGGAGGGAAAGATATTACACCGGTGCTCTTCGGAGCCTTTATCTAATTAGATTTCGACAAGAGTATCTGATAAAGAAACATATTTTCTCTCACTACCTTGGAAATAAGGGCGACGGAGGATTCAGGAACATGCACTGTTTATGGACTATTATGGACCGGTAGAGATTAGTGTGAATGGCTAAATGATACCCTGGCCCAATAATAAGGTTATTTCTATTCCCGGTACGGTATTTAAATGACTTAGGCGATGAAATCAACAGCAGGATTGGTATCTTAATTTGCTAATAACAAGAAAAAGGGGAACACAGGATCAACCTGCCTTAGTGACATTGGTTGGATTCGGCAGGATTTAGGTGGATTAGAAATCACAGCCATCGTGGAGCAGATGGCATTTCTCGACACGCAGCATCAAAATGCAAAGTTAGTTAATGAATTTCTGACATGGAATGTCTCCGAAATGCTATTCCCAGGAAGGCTGGGGTGAAGCCGAGCAGAAAAACACAAATATAGAAAAAGCTGAGATGGATCAAGATCTCCTAATCCTCACACCCCCTTGCAAATTTATTGCTTGAGAGAAAGAAACAGCTGCTAGATTTAGCTAGAGATAGAATAGACTCATATGGCACGCCTGTTAAGATACCACCTTTTTGATGTGGTACTGGCAAAATGCCCGCTTGGCAATAGGATGGGTAGGGAGGATGGCTCCGCATGTTTCTAATAGGGCAATGTGTGAGGGGGTAGGCTAGGGTTAGCAGCCTCAGAGTGGGGCCTGGAGCTCTCTCTGGATTACAGCTGGTCTCCAGACCACAGAGATCAGTTCCTCTAGAGGAAACGGCAGCTTCAGAAGGTAGACTCCATGGTGTCACATCCACAGTAAGTGCCCTTCCGTTTCCAGACTCTGGCCTCTGCAGGCACCACCACCATATTTCACAAGGTAGAGTTGGCAAGCCTAGGAGAGGGAGGCAAGGCACCTCCATTGGCACCCCTTTGAGTGGAGAGATGGGACACGTCAACTCTCACACTGCGTCTAAGCACGGCTGTGCAAACGCTCCTTGCTCAATGTGATAGCAAATGGCAAACAGCAGCCTTACTCCAATAAATTAATAAATAAATGTTCTCTTCTTTGCTTCTATGTCCCGCACACTGATCCTGCATTGAGCAGAGGGTTGGACTAGATGGCCCTTATGGCCCCTTCCAACTCTGTGTATCTATGATTCTGTGATTTACTGAGAACATTCTAACCTTGCTTATTATGCTTGTGTGATCCGGAAAGCCGAATGTTTTCATCAGCTGTTCTAAATGGGCTCCCAAATTCTCTGTGCATCATTTCACGGCCACTTTGAAACTGTAACTCGATCCAGTAAGTGCTCAGCGTTCACCGACACGAGAAAGGTCACTGATAAACACTACCACCTGTGCATGTGCAGTTGCAGCACATACCTTTAAAATGTAGCTCATTTGAAGTGATGCGTGACCCTCTCATGAAATCTTCAGAGTATCAGTAAGCCCAGAAATTGGGGGTGGGTGGGACACAATGATAGCTAAACAACAAACCAACCAGGGTCGGCCCCATCCTATAGGCAAACTAGGTGGTCATCTAGGGCACTAGGCTTTCCCAAGCATCAAATGAGACAGATGTGAATTTCTCCATTTATCTTTTATGGTCTTCATGAATGCCAATTACATCAAGGTAAAAGTTCATCCTCATTTCCCCCTCTAATTAATGTGGGGAGGGAACCTAGGGCACCATAAGTCTTCCTGCAATCAACATGCTGATTGTCACCAAATGGAATGCAACACCATTTGAAACATCACTCATTTTCAACTGGGGACAAATCACTCCATCACCTGGAGTTCTCCGTTTGAGAGGAACTGGCACGGTGAGCCAGATAAGTTCAGTTTTCAAGTGTGCTAATTCATGAAAACTGAAGCATCTCTACCTTGCAAGTTTAAAAAAAAATGTTTTGGGCCAAGTGAAATGGTGATGTGGCTGTGGAGATAGCTTTTGGCAAACGTTCATTATTACTACCTTCTGGAGACCACTCTGAGTGTAGAAATACATGGGTGTGTGTCCTGGGTGCAATGTACATCTATGCCCTCTATGTTCAGAGGAGCTGACTTAGATAGAATCAAACCCTTAAGAACATAAGAGAAGCCAATGTTGGATCAGGCCAGTGGCCCACCCAGTCCAACACTCTGTCACACAGTGGCCAAAAACACCAGGTGCCCTCAGGAGGCCCAGCAGTGGGGGCAGGACATGAGAAGCCCTCCCACTGTTGCCCCCCCCCAAAAAAAGCACCTAGAATACAGAGCATCACTTGCCCTAGACTGAGAGTTCCTATCTATATCTTGTGGCTAATAGCCACTGATGGACCTCTGCTCCATATGTTTATCTAATTCCCTCTTGAAGCTGTCCATTCTTGTAGCTGCCACCACCTCCTATGGCAGTGAATTCCACATGTTAATCACTCTTTGGGCAAATAAGTTATTTCCTTTTATCAGTTCTAACCCGACTGCTCAGCAATTTCATGGAGTACCCACGAGTTCTTGTATTGTGAGAAAGGGAGAAAAGTACTTCTTTCTCTACCTGTTCAACCCCATGCATAATCTTATAAACCTCGATCATTTCACCCCTCAGTTGTCATTTCTCCAAGCTAAAGAGCTCCAAGCGCTTCAACCCTTCTTCATAAGGAAAGTATTCCAACCCTTTTATCATTCTAGTTGCCCTTTTCTGCACTTTTTCCAATGCTATAATATCTTTTTTGAGGGGTGGTGACCAGAACGGTACACAGTACTCCAAATGAGGTCACACCATCTGTGTATACAGGGGCATTATGATACTGGCTGATTTGTTTTCAACTCCCTTCCTAATAACCCCCAGCATAGTGTTGGCCTTTTGCATTGCAGCCGCACACTGTCTTGACATTTTCATTGAGTTATCTACTATGACTCCAAGATCTCTCTCTTGATCAGTTTCTGCCAGTTAGGACCCCATCAAGGTGTATTTATAGTTAGGATTTTTGGCTCCAATGTGCATTACTTTGCACTTGGCCACTTTGAACCCCATTTGCCACATTGATGCCCACTTGCCCATCCTCGACAGATCCCTTTGGAGTGTTTCAGAATCCTCCCTATTCTCACCATCCTGAACAACTTCGTGTCATCTGCAAATTTAGCCACTTCACTGCTTACTCCCAACTCCAAATCATTGCCATACTTACATTTTCCCACAGCAACCCACCTCTCTATGACAAGTGTGAGCCCTCCGAGTCATGCCCCTGGGCTTCCCCTGTGGACATGGATGTTTTAATATGAGTGCATACACCTTCCATGCTGAAGGTCCCAGTCCAGCTAAAGGAGGACAGGGAGCAGATGGTGAGAAAGATCTCTGTCTGCCTGAAACTTTAGAAAGCTGAGAGGAAACAGTCTTGGGCCAATGGTCTGACTCGGTATAAAGCAGCTTCATCTGTTTCATGCTTATTGGCCCATGGGATCCAAATGTGGTGAGGTGCAGATTTTTCTTCTTCTCACCTGCAACTGTTTGTAGCCAGTTCACTTGGTGCCATCAGATGTAATGATCCTGTAAAACTTAAAGGGGGACCAGGGGAGCGGAAGGAAATGGAAGGTGCCAGTCAGCACTGAAAGCAACGTGACTGTTTGGAAAGGCGACTGGCTGAGTCAGACATGCTACTTTTGAAGTGAGTATTGAAAACAAAGATCAGTTGGTGAAGTTCTAATTAAGGTGAGGGTTGCCAGCCTCCAGGTATGATCTCCCAGAATTACAACTGTTCTCCAGATTACAGAAACCAGATTACAGAAACCCTCCAGTGGAGGGTGGATTCTGTGGCCTTTATACCCCACTGAGGTCTCTCTCCACCCAAATCTCACCCTCTCTGGGCTGTACCCCTTAAATCTTCAGGAATTTCCTGACCTGGAGTTGGCAACTCTAAAACAGCCTCATTTCCCCTCAGAACTAAGACGTAATGAGCAAACCTATTTCCCATAAACAAGCCCTCAACAAATGTACATCATAATTAATGTGTATTAAGGGGAATGATTGTTGTACCTCCCAGACTGCTCAGTCAGAATGTGTACTTCACAACTGTCGCTGTCTTCTTGAACATCTTTATTATTCAGAACTCCCACACAATATTTGGAATCAAATATACACACTCTACCCTCTTGTTGGCAGAAGGTATCATAATAGGATGCTTAATTAATGAGATATTTCCTCTACTTCTGATTTGAATTTATGTAACGTATCTATCAGGATACAAACAAATGAGAGAGAGAATGTGTCAAAAAGAGAGACTAGAACTCAAGGGTTATTTATTTATGTATTTATTTTTTTATTTATTTAATGCCTCTCCACCCAACTTCTAATTGTGCCCCAGGCCATTTACAGTAATCAATAAAACCATGCAATGAAACATCACTAGAACGGAGCCCAAACAAGAATGACACAAATTGGTTCTAGCCAAGAAAACACTACAAACCAGAGCCAACAGAATATCTTCAACAGAAAGCTGTAGCTGTCAAAATCAGACACTGGAATAAAACTGCTCTCCTCTGGTAACCATGGCTGTGTAACCAGGGTCTTGAAGACAGAGGCCAGTTGTTGGTGTTCCCAGAACTGATCATCACCACAGCTACAGAACTTCACTACAGCTACAGTAAAGCAGATGGACACACTGGAAGATTTCTATGGTCGTATTGGATGGCCCAGGCTAGTCCAGTCTCATAAGATCTCAGGAGCTAAACTAGGTCAGCCCTGGTTAGTATTTGAATGGGAGACCACCAATGAAGTCCAGGGTTGTGACATGGAGGGACACAATGACAAGCTACCTCTGAATGTCTGGTCCCTTGAAAACCCTACTGGGTCACCATAAGTTGGCTGCAACTGGACGACACTGTTTACCACCACCTTTCATTGGAGGACACAGTGACAGTGACCTTGCATGGAAAGGCAAGAATTTTCTAGTTATAAATTCAGGTATCTGTAAAAAGGAAACTCCATGGTAACAAGAGCATCTTAGAGATGTGAGTTTGAAGAATAATAAAAACATTCTTCCCCCCAAAAAATATGTAGCAAAATGAGCTACAGTAACATGGACTAGAGAGTAAGAAGCCTGGTGGGAGATTTTCTTGAGGTGTGCTCCCGAAGTGTAATGCCAGGCTGGAGGAAAGAGGTTATGAAGAAGGCTGATCAATAAAGTCTGCACAACGTATATTAAAGTTGAAAACAAATACATAAACAAGACACTTAACTTTTATGACACGCTCAGCTGCGCGGCACACAACATTATTTCCAGGATGGTCCACCATGTATCAAAACAGTTATGCTCAGCTGAAAGCCATAAAATAGATTCAAAAAGTGAACTTCCATGGCTCTCCCAACTTCTTCGGAGCTGTGATCAATGCCTCCACTCTCTCCTATACCCATAGCATCCAGGAACAATACAGGGCAGTGCGATTATGGCAAAGAAGACTTACTGAAGAAGGATGGTGCTTAACAATACCTTTGCCACGTTATCCCTCTGAAGATATCCTATTATGTGTCATTCATAAAAACCAGGAAACTGTCAGCTGTATGTATTGGCAGTGTGATGTGTGTCACCATCTTATGTATGCTGGGCAATGGTGGATTTTTCTATGCAGGCAGGACTGGTTCCAGGTTTCAGTGGGCCCTGGGCCCCTTCCCCTCCTCTGCTTGCTATGTGTCCACTGACATCTCCCTGTCCCCCGCCGACATTCTCCCATCCCACTACCTAGCCATCTATCCTTCCCCCAACAACATGCTCATTTTCCAGTCCTCCCAGTCCTCGCCCAACATTCCCTGATGATATCGGTCTCTCTGCCTTATCCTGGGAGCTGCCCTTTGACCTCTCCTCTCTCTCTCACTCACTTTGTCCTTTCTCTCCCTGCACATGGCCTTCCATGGAGACACATGTCTCTGCAGGTCTTTCCTGTAGAGCCAATGCCCTCATCCTCCCACACACATGAGGCTGGACAAGCTGGCCATTTGTGACAGGGAAAGTCCTCTTTCGATCAGACTTCTTTCTCTCCTTTCGACTGCAACCAGAATATGAACTGGATCTACCTGAATAATGCAAGTTGACCTTTTTTTGCAATATACTTCTTGGGAGATTTATTTACTACACTCAGTATCTTGCTTCTACGACTGGGCAACACTCTGCTATATTAACCAAAATCCCAATAGTTGGGCAATGTGTGCAGCGGGGGATGTGGGTGATGGGAGGGCTCACAACAAGCACATGGGCAGCAGGGGAGTCGAGTGGGTGGAGGGCAGTGGCAGTGGGCCCCATGAGAAGGCCTAGGCCTCCACAGCTGCCTCACTTCAGGGTACACTGATGCCAGCCCTGCACACAGATACAGTTTCCATTCGCACAAATCAGAACCCTGGTTTTCCAGATCCAGAAAATCCAGATTTCCTCCTGAAAAATTCACACATTGCTCAGTTCACCTGTGATGGCGACTAGGGATGTGCACAAAAAAAAATCAGTATTTTTTTTTCAGTTTCAAGTATACCCAGTATTGTATATTCCTGGTATATATTGTTATTGTATTAGGATTCAAGAAATAATTGGTATTGCTGAATGTATTTGGCTCCACTATACCCTATGGGAACCATAATGAGTACTGGATCTCCAAGCCATGTAGCTTCTTCCCATTTAAACTGAACAGCACTGAACAGCTCCCTCCAGAGGGGAGGAGCAAAAGGGAGGGCTGAAATGGCTTCCCACAACTTGGAAAGGGGAGGCATTTAAAAAGCTCCCCCTTCCTCTTTGGAGTCACGCTGTCTCGGTGGCATACCTCCATTATAGAGGTGGGCTACTGCTGGGGTGTAGTTCGGAAAGGGGAGGCACACCCCTAATAGCGACTCCACAGATCAAGTGCACTGTCATGACCTTTGGATGCATGGAGCTGGTGGACTTCCAGTTCACACAAATAGGACAGAAGGTCTGCAGAGAACTTGGGAAGCCGTGGGAGGGCTGCTTAGCAGGAAAGATGATGCGAAGGGTCTAAGTGAGGGTGTAAGCGAGTAATTTGTGTAGGCTGTTTGCAATCAGTTTCTTGTGGTGTTTTAGAGATTATGAATACCTCATCATTTCCATTGGTATATGTGACAGATCCACATTGTGTTCATGCTAAATTTGTAAAATTTGGAGTACATGCACATTTATTTCCCCCCCTAACATTGGCTACATGACCAAGCAAGTAATGCCCACCCCGGTGCCATTTTGGACTGGAAAAGTGGCATGGGGGGAGGCAGGATTCACTCTTCTCCCCACCTCATGGTGGTCCCAAACATAATTTGGCCTCGATGGGCAATTTAAAGGAGTTTCCAGGTGGAAACACACTCTTTAAAATTGTAGTGCATCCTCAGCAGACTCTAATCTGAAGAGCTGGGTTTGATTCCCCACTCCTCCACCCCCTGGGGCCTGCTGGATGACCTTGGGTTAGCAACAGTTCTCTCAGAACTAGGGATGGGCATGAAGTGAACCACGAAGCAAAATCCATGATGAATGTTTCCATGTTCGTGGTTCATGAACCGAAATTCATGATGAGTAAACCGTCATGAAGTTCCATGAACTTTTAAGGCAGTTTGTGGAGTTTATGCTGGTTTGTGGCCAGAGCAGAAAGCAGGGATTTAAAGGGACTCCTCTTAACCCCTGCTTTCTGCTCCAGCAGAAAGTTGGCAGAAAGTTGCAAAAACACCTGAGTGGCAGGGAGCACTCCCCGCCACTCAACTGTTTTGGGCTTTTTTGTGCAGTCCCTGTTTTGGACTTTCTTGTGTACAAGACAGCCAGAAAATGGGGAGCAGCCTGTCTGGGGTCAGGGCTGGGTGCCACTTCAACAGAGGACCTGGCAACCCAGGAGAGTCTGGGTACTCACCCACTCTCTCCCTGCCCCCTGAGGATGGCCCTGACACCTGGACTCCCAGTGTGAACTCACCCAGGGGACTGGTGGAGAAGCAGAGGCCAGCAGCAGAGAAAGGTAAGGCAACTGAGGTGGTCAGTGGCAAGGTGGGGGAGACAGCTGTGGCAAGTTGTGCAGTGGCAGCAGGAATGGAGCCACAGGGCATGGTGGCAGTCTAGTGGCCAGCAGCCCAGGGCAGGGGAGGTGGCGCTGGCAGGGAAGGAGGCTGGTCCAGTCCAGAGGACCATGTGGGTTGGGTGTCCCCCATGGCCAGATCACTTCCTGCAGGGCCCAGCTTTGCTGCCAGAGGACGTCCAATCCACTTAGTCTACATCCTACCCACTTGGAGGATATCCTACCCACTTGGAGTGGCCTACTTTGTTGCTAGCACCATCTGCCCTGCCCCTGCCTTGGGCTCCTGGGGTTCAACCACAGACCACAAACCAAACCGCATTTTTGCTGTCCATGCCCATCCCTACTCAAAACTATCTCAGCCTCACCTACCTCACAAGGAGACTGTTGTGGGAAGAGGGAGGGAGGGTGATTGTAAGCTGCTTCGAGACTCTTTAAGGTAGAGAAAGCAGGGTATAAAAGCCAACTCTTTTCTTCTTCTTCTTCTTCTTCTTCTTCTTCTTCCCTGAGGAAGTTCAAAATGAATATATTCAACTGCCAAATGTGTTCTCGGTGACATTCTTAGCACATTTAGGATATACCCGGTTTCTTTATCGTTTTTCAAAGCCTCCTACATCCCGGAAAAGGATAGGGCTGGAATGGTAGCCTGGAATGCTCCGATCTGTTTTCAAGTGGCCAGCCTCTTCCAAAAGCCACACCGCCTTCGTTGCACAAAACAAGCCCATTACATGGGGACGGATATAAAAACGCAAACAAATTAACTCTGTCTAATCAGATGGCAGTCCCATGCCAGATCACACAGCATGTTAATGGTCTTTCCGAGGTTATTTGATTTGTGCTTTCAAATAACAGGGTTTCGTCTGGTGCTCCTGATGCTTTTGCTCTGCCCCTGACTCTTTGCAAAGCACTGGCTAGATGACCACATCTGGTGTCATGCAGAAGTGATGGGCATGAGCTGGGTGTTGACAGATCCTTTGCCCAGATATCAGCTGAGACCACAGGCTGAAGCAAGAGGAGAATTAACGGCAGCGATTGCAAACACAACTTTTGAGTTAAAATAATAAAATAAAACCATGATAGGTCTGCAGATCAGTGGATGATTCACATAGAAAAGTTTTCCAGTTCAACCCTGCTCTTTCTAGGAAGGGGGTGCGACAGGCCATTTCTATCAACTGAGGAGACCCACACAGCCTCCGATGATTTGGGGGGGGGGTTGATTTTAAATGATAAATCTTCCCCTCAGTTACCAGGTGCTCTAAAGGTAGCAAGCGTCTAGGCTCTGGGTTCGCTGCTGTGCGGTAAGTGCTGTGGTGCCCAAGCGGAATACGGAGGTCACCGAGGCAGGAATAATATATTAACCACAAATATGATTTATTTATTTATTTAAAGATTGGTTTCCAGGGACAGATCAGCAGCACAGGACTCCAATAAAGGTGACTGACTGACTGACTGATTGACTCCAGATAGGCAAAAGAGAAATTTGGCCGAGGCGCATCAATTTAGAGAGTAGTTTCAATTTTCTTTAATACTTTCAAGCATTAAAAAAAAGGCTTTTACCGACTAGCCACCAGGCTGGATCCTCTCACACACATAGAATTCTGCCCACCCATACCAGCCTGCCCTCTTCCAAGATGGCCCAAGGTCTGCTCCTTGCCAGAGATGGGCCTAACCATTGGGTACTCCATTCTCTGTCAGAAGTAGAGCCAAATCACTCTGCTACACTACCAAGCAGAGCTACCCTTCACTCTGCCTGCTCTTTTCCTGAGCTGGGCCTGAGCTCTCACTGTGCTCTTTCTCTGAGGCAGAACTGAACTTAACCCCTGCTATGTTTCCCTCCGACATTCTACCCCCCCTTCCTTTAAGGATCCCTTCCACATTTGCCTGCCACTCCGGATTTCCTCAGTGTTCGAGTTGAGGCAATTTAAGTCCATGTCAAAACAGCATCCAAAAAAAACCCGGGGCAACAGCGGGCTGAAACTGGGCTGACTACTGCAGAACGGAGGGGGGGAAAAACCCAGAATAAAAAGAATGCTGAATTTGATTTTAGTGCAGAATTGCTTGGAGGGCATCACGGTGAACATGGATCAAGGCTGTTTTTACATCTGACTTTCCCGCTGGAATCATTCTAGTTCCAAAAAACCCTGCCCATACTTCTGTGCGGTGTGAAACCGTGCTGCCACTGAAATGTCCACATCTACTAATTGCCCTCCTGTGGTCAAGCTAGTATGCAACCGGCTTCATTCTGCTTTAAACAATTGCTGTTGATTAGTGCACTTAGACCCCCTGGAGTGAAATTTCACACCACTGTGAAATCAGCACAGGAAAAGACAGCAGTCAAACTACTTTAGAGGGGAGGTGTAAAATGACCCTAAAAAGACAGTGTGGAAAGGGCCAAGGTGACTGGATGCTGGAGCAGCACTCCCACAGGTGCAAGTGAGTGGCTGTTTCCCCCTTCTGGGGTGGGACAGCCTTCTGTCCATCACAGGGGGCTCAGGGAGGCCCCTGCCAGTCAACATAATCAGTACTGAGCTAGGGAAAACCAATCGTAGTTGACAATATTGAAGATAGATGAACCACTGATCTGTCAAAATCTAAGGCAGCTTTTTATGTTCAGCCCCAACGATATCTGGACTGTCAGCATTTTGTTCTTATGCACATGGTTTCCTTTCTTTTAGTGGAGAGGGCATTCACAAATACAATAAAATAAATCAACATGCACACATATCATTGTTGACTGTTCGTAGAAGTGCCTCATGTATACTTCAACAGTGTACCTAAAATATGCAAGTCCCTGCCTTCGGGTTCCCAATCCTAATCAAAGCATAAGCAAGAAAGAAGAAGGGTTTGATGAAAGTTAGAAACCTATTCACTTGCTGGCTGAGGCTAAAAGGGACGGAAGAGAATTAGAGGATCCAATAATTAACCTAACAAGGAGAAAGGAATCAAAATAGAACATCATCAAAAAGAGAACATAAAGGGAAAGAAATGAGGTTTTTTAATTTCTTAAAAGCAAAGTAGAGGCCTGACCAATATCAAAAGGAAGCAATTTCTTCCTAACTCAATGCCATATGCAACAGGTTATTGTATGGCTATGTCTTTTAAAGAAGCAGGCCGCTGCAGTACAGTCCTAAGGCTGCTTCACGGGGAGTACACCCCAAAGAGTAGACATGTAGAATTCTGAATAGAGCTGCGTTCTGATTGGTCTGTCAAGGTCAGTATCGTCAGTATCTTCTATTCTGATTGGCAGCAGCTCTCCACAGTCTCAGATAAAGATTTTTCACACACCTTGTAATTGGGCATGCCAGGGACTGAACCTGGAATCTTCTGCATGCAAAGTAACGGCTCTACCACTGAATGACAATCCACACCTGTAAGCTACGTCCGTTTAAAAGAATCTCAACATATTTTTTTTGCATCCTGGCAGATAAAGTAGAACATCCACCCTCAAGCTACTACAGAAGAAAATTATTTTCCACAAAATTGCATGTCACTTGCATGAAGAAGAACTCCATTGAGCTCAGGAAGATTTATTGAATTCTTTCTGAAGGGATTAATATTGACAGCGGTATTTATCTTTTGGTGCCAAGGAAGAGGAGGGAAGAGTGAATCCCGATTAGGGTTGCCAGGTCCTTGCCTGGCCACCAGCAAGGGATGGGGCGGTAGGGTTGCCAGATTCAGGATGGGGAAACCCCGGAGATTTGGGGATGCAGCCCAGGGAGGACAGGGACCTCAGTGGGGTACAGTGCCATAAACTCCACCCTCCAAATCATCCATTTTCTTCAAGGGAACTGATCTCTGGAATTTGGAGATGAGCTGTAATTCTGGAGAATCCCCAGGTCTCATCTGGAGGTTGGCATCCTTAATCCCAATCAGCACTGCAATGGGATTCAAAGTCAGAGAGAGAGAGAGAGAGAAGGGCCCAGCTAGACAATAACCCATCTGTGAGCCCACTATGAGGACCTGTCACCATTTTGGGTGGAGTTCCTGGTGGGAATTCTTTTAACACTACTGCAGGGACCCATAAAAGGAGAAAGAACAGAAGGGGCCTGTAAAATTCCTCACCATCCAAATATTCAGTATAAGGTACACAGGATAAGAAGCACTGCGTAGTCTTGTGCAATGCTGTCAGCTATGGAGTCTTGTGAGCAAAAAATCTACTTTGTGAGCGAGCAACTTGGCTACTGCATAAATAAGTTTGCTCTGGAGCCATCCTTCCTGAGCTAAGACAAAAATGGGTGAGCCAGAGGCTAAAAAACCTGTGAGCTAGCTCACACTAACTCAGTTTGGAGGGAACACTGGTTGTGTAAATTCCCCCTTCTTGCTTCCTATGAAGAGGTCCCTTGTACCACCTTCCCAACACTGTCATCTCTGTCCATTCCTCATCGTCTGCCCCACATTCCTGGCTGCTGCCTGCAGAGTGAGGAAACACAATAGCTTGCCAATGTTGTGAAACTGGATAAATTGTATTCTATGTTAACAAGTAGGTGGCACAATAGAAGGTATCTTGGCTCATGGCTGCCATTTTTGATGGCAGCCTTGCGTGGCAAGGGGATGGCACACTTGGAGCCCCATTGCCACACTGACGACTTAATCACACCTTCCAGGGTCTACCTTCAGAACAGCCTCTGGATCTCAGCTCTCACAAGTTCAATGCTCCTTCTAAGCTATGGAGTCTTGTGAGCCAAAATTCTACTTTGAGAGCTACTGGCATTAAAGTCGTGAACAAGCGATTTGGCTGCTGCATAAATTAGTTTGCTCTGGAGCCATCCTTTCTAAGACAAAATGCCTGAGTCAGAGGCTTAAAAACTGAGCTAGCTCACACTAACTCAGCTTAGAGGGAACACTGCATAAGTTCTGTCTGAAATGAAAATGCTGATGAAAGCTGTCATGCATCCTGACTGCCGATAACCTTGCCTATTCTTTCAGAACTCTCTCCCCCCCTTTCCAAAGTGAGCTTCTGCTGTCGAGACGGTGTGGTTCAGATTAATCTGAAATTAGTCTTTAACTCAAAGTTAGCAACAGGATTTAGAAATGCAAAAGACAACAAATCCTTATCTTTATGCATTAATTTTGTTGGTGGCAGAGAACTGTTCTTTCCTCTAGGGAAGTGGCTCATATGAGCTTATTGCAATAAATAAAATAAAAAAGGGTTTTAGGGAATGTCCTTGTTTGATTAATTTTGCTGCAAGAAACTTCTCAAGGGGTGTGTGTGTGTGGGGGGGTAAATCTCTTTTATTTTTAGCTTTATCCTTCAGACTGTTTCCCCCATATTGACTTATGTCTTAGAAAGTGTGGCACTAGATACAAACATTTGCTGCTTTTGAATCAGAACCTGGAAATTTGGGGATTGAGTCTGGGGAGGACAAGGACCTCAGTGGGGTAAATGCCATGCAGTCCACCCTCCAAAGCATCCATTTTCTCCAGGGGATAGATCAAGATGGGTAGCCACGTTAGTCTGTGTAGCAGTAGAAAAGAGCAAGAGTCCAGTGGCACTTTAAAGACTAACAAAATATATGGCAAGGTATGACCTTTCATGAGTCACTGCTCACTACTTCAGGTACAGCTAGAATGGGAGTCCATGTATCCTATTTACTGGAAAGTGGAGAGATTTCATATGCCCAATGACGTTAGCAGGCAAATGACAGTGGCAGGTGAATGACAATATCAGGTGTGATTGAATTTAGGTGAAAGAGACTGCTGAATTGCAATGGATAATGAAGCTCAAGGCAATGCATCCACCTGGACTGAATCAAAACCTAGGTTTCCTGTCTCATTACCAATGCTGATTTCTCAATGCCTATTACCCCACTAATTTGCTGTTCAGCCTGTCTATAAGTTTGAATTGTTACCTTCAATTCCAACATATTTGAAAAAGAGTGAATGCACACAAAAGTTCACACCTTGAATAAACCTTTGTTGGTCTTTAAAGTGCCACTGGACTCAAAATTTGTTCTACTGCTTTCAGACCAACACGACTGCCCACCTGGATCTATCACCTAAATCTAATCATGCCTCCTATTGTCATTCACCCGCCATTGTCATTTGCCTGCTAATGTCAGTGGGCATCTGAAATCACTCCACTTTCCAATAAATAAGACAGATGGACTCCCATTCTAGCTGTATCTGAAGAGGTGAGCAGTGACTCATGAAAGCTCATACCCTGCCACATATTTTGTTAGTCTTTAAGGTGCTACTGGACTCTTGCTCTTTTCTTCAGGGGAACTGAGCTCTGTAGTCTGGAGAGGAGCTGTAATGCCAAGAGATCCCCACAGCCCACCTGGAAGCTGGCATCCCTACATCCAACCAAGACAGCACAAGGGTGTTCGTTCAAGGTTGACTCTCCCTTCACTGTCCCCTAAATGCGGGGTTAACAACTAAAGACCCTTGAGTCCAATTCATCCCCTTGGAAGTTCTTTCTTGGCCCCTGTTCTTTACCAGCCTAGAGGCAAAGGAAGTGAGGAGAAAATGGCATCTGGAGCCCTTGAACTTGCTGACAAGTCCCTGCAAGAGAAGAGGGTGGAGATGGCTGCCTCTTTCATTGGAAATGGCCCTCCTGCAAAACTAGTTGCCAACGAGTGGTCTACACACACATCCAAGGTCAAGTGGAAATGAGACATCCGTCGAAGAGGCTTCTTACATTTTGTCCACTGCATTAACCGTAACACAGAGGCCCTTGGTGAATAAAACAAATGGAAAGTGACAGCAATCTGACAAAAAATTTTGTAAAAAAGGAGGCAGGATAAAGCACAGGCCCATTTATTGTTGGAATTTAAAAGTCTTTTGCTGGTGCTTGAATTACATTATTTAGTATCAATTATCTTTCCATGGAAGCCTCCAAGAGGTGGAGAGGCAAAGTGTTTTTATCTCATTAGCATGTCTTTCCTGTTAACCATTTGCTATATTAGCTCACTTTGATCCTGCCTTTGATTCCATTGTGTGACACGAGGCCACGCAATCCACTATTATGGCCATTAATACTATGACAGCCTTTTTTCTCTTTGACAAGCCAATTTGTTACCATCATATCATCTTTGCAGATTGGACCCGGGGGGCTGACACCCTTCTGCCCGCCCAGCTTTGGGGGGATAGGGAAATGACAGCCGTTGATTTGAGTTAGCTTGAGATTGAAAAGACTTCATGTCTGCAGCTGCATAAATGTCACACGATGAATGTGTAATCGCAGGAGAAGGGGAGATGGGAAGCTTGGATTGTAGGGTTGTAAAACAATTTCCCTTGTAATGGTGTCGTGGTCCAAACTCAAAGAAACAAAGAGTGTTTTTTGGTTGTTGTTGTTGTTGCTGCTGTAGATCTCAGTTGATCTACACACTTTCAATTATCTTCATCTTGCAAGCAGTTGGATAACTCCAGAAGTCTTCCATTGCGGGTTGGGGCGGGGGCTCCCGCTCCCGAGCTTCGACGGGGCACCGTTGGTGCCTGCATCGAGGGTTAGGAGTTTGGGAGTGCTCCTGGAGCCCTCCTTATCATTGGAGGCCCAGGTAGCAGCCACTGCCAAGTCGGCCTTTTACCATCTACGGCTGGCGAGGCAGTGGTCCCCTACATCGACTGTGATGACCTAGCCACAGTGATCCATGCAATGGTCACCTCGAGGCTAGACTACTGTAACGCTTTCTACATGGGGCTGCCTTTGGTGCAAATCCGGAAGCTGCAGCTGGTGCCGAATGCTGCAGCCAGGCTATTGATGGGTCTGGCTAGGCAGGACCATATCGGGCCTGTGCTGGCGGCGCTGCACTGGCTGCCTTTAGCATACCGAGTTCGCTTCAAAGTGCTGGTTCTTACCTATAAAGCCCTATATGGCCAGGGTCCAACATACCTTAGGGACCGCCTTTCTCCGTATATACCCCAGAGAGCACTACGGTCAGGGTCAGAACATCGACTGTGTGTCCCAGGCTCCAAAGACGCCAAGCTTGCCAGAACAAGGTCCAGGGTTTTCTCGGTGGCGGCTCCTGTCTGGTGGAATGAGCTCCCGGAGGAGATCCGGGCCCTGCGGGATCTAATGCAATTCCGCAGGGCCTGCAAGATGGAGCTCTTCCGCCAGGCCTTTGAATAGGAGCCGCCACCAGTGACGCCGGTGATACCGGTGAAACCATCCATCATTTAGCCATCTGTGATGCACCCGGTCCAGTATGGCCCTGGCAATGCTGGCAGGGGGGAGGGCTTGAACCTGCCATGGAGTCGCCATTAGAAATTATATTGTGGAAGCTTTTATAGGTATTAACTGTATTGATATTGAATGTTTTTAACTGATTTTACAGGATTTAATTGTTTTGATTAGGCCTTGGGCCCATGTAAGCCGCCCTGAGCCCGCTTGCGGGGAGGGCGGGATATAAATCCAAAAAATAAAATAAATATAAATAAATATATGCTGTGCCATCCACCATCTAACCCCCACAAATTCATTGCCTATGACTTGCATCAGCCAGACTGTATTTGCATACTGCTGTAGGGACCCCCGAGAGGAAAGGTGGCATTGTATAGCCTGATCTTGTCTGATCTCAGAGGCTAAGCAGGGTCAGGACTTGGAAGGGGGAGTGACAGTCTCTGCAGAAGAAGGCAATGACAAACCACCTTGCTTCTCACTTGCCTTGAAAGCCCTTTGCTGGGGTCACTGATGGCACTTTACACACACATAGGGATAGACAAAATTCCTTTATTTCCATAGATACTTGGGCCGACATGTACTCTGGCATTACACATGTGGAACATTTATCTATCAACTCAGGGATGTGATCTTCACACATCATTCTTATCTTTCCCATGAGCATTATCATCTACAACAGTGTGTCACAGATCTCGAAAGGGATATCGTGGAGCAGCTGCTTGTCTTGGCTGACAAAATTATGGAGAACACCTCTGCAGGTCAGAACCACAGTTGGACTGGTTTCCTAAATACCTAGATATATTGAATAAAGAAGAAAGGGGCCTCAGGATGGCATAGACAGGGAACTGAACAAAGGAGGTTCAGATTAATAAAGCTTTGGAGATAGTCTGGTTCATATCAAGAGAGATGTCAACATCTGTTGGTAGTGGAAAGTACCATCAAGTCACAGCTGACTTATGGTGACCCCAGAGGCTTTTCAAGGCAAGAGATGTTCAGAGGTGATTTGCCATTCCCTGCCTCCATGTCACAACCCTGGTATTACCTGGTGGTCTCCCTTCCAGATACTGACCAGTACTGATGTTGCTGAGTTTCTAAGACCTAATGGGACTGGGATAGCCTGGGCTATCCAGGTGAGGGCCAATGTATATTAGAACCAGGTAAATGGTGTGTCTGAGAATGATGATAATGCCCCATTAAAGGAGAAAGGAAAGATACAGTCAGAGATGTGGTGTATTAGTTACTGGCCAGCAGGTAATTATATATTTGTGAAATTTGTAATCCTCATTCCTGGTATTAATTGTGACTAAAAGTAGCAAGAGCGTGCTAACAACGCATACACATAACTTCAGTGGAGATAGGAGTACAGATAATTTTTGGAGGGTGTTTGACATCTATAAGACAGATAATTAACCAAGAATGTGAGTCCAATTAAAGCTGAACAGCTAGGAACTGATAGAAATGATTCAGAAAGCACATAAATAAGGGAGTCCTGAATTGGAATTAGTTTCATTATTGAAGCTCCTTCCTTGCCTGGTGTGCGTACTTAATACTGCTAAAGAAATATAGTGGACTTGGGGAAAAGCTGTTTTTTATTCTGTGATTATAAATGCGGAATTAACAGTTGACCTTATGCTAGTCCACATTACAGGCATTATAGATGAAAGGATAAAAAAAATAAAGCAAAGATTCTCTACTAATATTTACTCATGCATTATGCCCACAATATACCAGGTATGTTCTTGGGTGTACCTCTTGCCAAGAGATAAATGATCTGATCTGATACTGGAAAGTTATCTAGAAACCCAAAGTGTCTTTGGGGAAAGCCTAGATCTGGAAGGAGTTGGACAAGTCTAATCCAGAACATGTGCACTGCAATCCCTCGTGCAGAATGGCCCTCCTGACCCATTAGCACCATTCCACTTTGGGTCATCCATGAGGTTCAACCAGATGTAACCAGAAGAAAGTCTGGTAGTAGGAATACTGTAGACTTCTACACGAACATGATCACCAGGCAAACTTACCTTGTGCAAACTCCCTCAGCTACACATAAACCACTACCTGATCATATCAACTTGACAGTTGTTGTCAAACTCCATCTTCAGCAGCTTTATGAATCTGCAGTATCCACTTTTGCTACAGGACCAGCTTGTTGTGGCTTGCCGCTGCTTTTGCCAGCTCTCCAAATGACATCTCCTTGATTGGTGAAGAAGGATGCATCAACCAGAGTCACAATCAGGTCATCGCAGTGATAACCTTGGAGAACACAGAATCCCTTGCTTTTATCCCTTCTTTGTGCCTGTGCAGTTAGATGCATAGTTTAAATGGGTGACACTGATTAGATAGTTTTTACTGCTTTTCGTGTCTATGCTGTTACCATCATTCACTGCAGAAGTGTTCGCAAAAACTGTTTACTAGGTTAGCTAGGGTTCATGGACAGTCAGGGAAGGCTTAAAGGGATGCCTAAGTAGTAAGCCTAATCATATATATATTGGTAAAGATAGATAGATATATCCTGCTTTCGGGGAGGGTGGGGTAAAAGTGCAGTATGTGTGTGTGTGTGTGTGTGTGAGTGTGTATTTACCAAGTTGCTTTACTAGGTGCTTTATAAACATTGAAGGAGATGGCAGTGAGATGGGTGGTGGAGTGATGGACTGATGATCATGCAAAAATGAACAATCTGATTTTGATCTGATACATCAAGTAGAGCAGGATGTGAGATGAACTAGCAGGAAAACTATGCCTACTCAGCTGTCAGACTCCTGAGTCAATCTGTTCCCAGCACCAGTAATTTCCAAGAATGCAGTTTATTGAGACATTTAAGAACTTCAGGTGCTTAACATAACTTTGTTAGATCTAAGGTACATTGGCGTGAAGCAAACAGTTATACTAAAAGCATACATCATAAGAATGGCTCGAGGTCAATCAGGGAACAGGCATGAGCCCACCAGAATAATGGACACCAGTTCACAGGAGAAAGATGATACCTGGCAGAACAGACATTCAAGGCTACTCCTGCAGGTCAGTTGAGATAACAGGATGGTTGAGAACAGAAACCTAAAATTCCTAGCTACCTCCATTCCCATGACAACCAAGCCAATAACATGGTGAGGTCTGACATCTTTCCACCCTGAAGACTTCACCCCCTCACTTCCACCCCCTGGCTTCAAAGGAAAAAGTTTGTGAAATGTCCTGAGAAGCTTAGGTGCATGAACATGTTCACTTCACACCCATTCATGATGCAAAGGGTCAAAGTCTTCCCACTGAACAAGATAATAAAGGTGGTTGCCCTTGAGCTTAGCATCCAGAATTTCTTGCACCTCTTTGTGGGGTTCACCATTCACCATCAGAGGTGGAGGGGCTGCTGGTCGAGGTCTCCACTTATTGGGCCCAGCAAGCTGAAATGAAACACAGGATGAATGCCCCTAAGAGATTTAGGCAGTTCACGTTCAACAGTCACAGCATTGATTTTCGTAACAACAGGGCATGGGCCCACATACTTCCACCCCAACTTCCTCCCTGGCTGGAGGCCACAGAGATTTTTAGTGGAAAGATATTCAAGGTCCCCAGGTTGCATGGCAAGGTCTGACACGAACACCTGTAAGACATGGCTTATTACAGTTTGGTTGACAGCTCAGAAAACAGGTATTTCTTGGGCCACAATTGGACTGGAGTGTAAGCACTTGCCTGGCTCTCTGTGGCAGGTAAGCCAGTTTGGTGTAGTGGTTAAGTGCGCGGACTCTAATCTGGGAGAACCGGGTTTGATTCCCCGCTCCTCCACTTGCACCTGGCTGGATGACCTTGGGCAAGCCATAGCTCTGTACCAGCTGTTCCCTCAAGGACAGCTTGGGAAAGAGCTCTCTCAGCCCCACCTACCTCACAGGGTGTCTGTTGTGGGGAGGGGAAGGGAAAAGGAGTTTGTAAGCCGCTCTGAGACTCCCTTGGGGAGTGGAGGGCGGGGTATAAATCCAATCTCTTCTTCTTCTCTTCTTCTTCTTCTTCTTCTCCAGATGAGGAAGCAGGAGGCCTTTATGAAACAGTCTAGCACCATCTAGGCATCCACCAGGCTGGTAGATATTAAGATACGGTAGCCATCCAGTCAGACTGTCTTGAACAAAATCCAAAGAATAGTGATGACAAATATCATCCCAGGAGAGAGACAAAGAGCAGCAGCAGCCAGGACGGTAGGGAAATCTGAATGGAGGGATTCTATTAGCTGCTCATTGTTCTCTGGCGCTGAAAATCAGTGGGGTGGCTATAAAACCTGGAGCCCTCGTTGAAGCATGAAAAAGGTGCCCAGTGTGAAACACTTATCTCCTCTGCTCCGTGCTGCAGCTGCAGGGGAAAAGTTATATCTTGCCCATTAAAGAGAGTGTACCTAAGCAATGAGCCACCTGTGCTGCCTAATGAAGGATTCTCCTTAAAAAAACAATCAAGTCAGGTTTTGAGTTTGCAGAGCAGTGATCTGTCTGAAGGTTCGGGCTCGGGGTGACCTGCAGTAGAGTAGTAAGTAATGCCGGCAAGATGTTAGGGAACCTGAACGTCTCTTCTGAAAGAAGAGCACTTCATGGGGGCAGGGGTTGCAAAGGAGAAAAAAGTCTACTTTTTGCATAGCAAGACATGGTGGGATATATAGAGTGCTTCTTTCACGGGGGCATTTATATCCCACTTGTCTAGCGACATTGGCACCTAAGGTGGCTTACAAAGCTATATCAAGAATATGAAAAAAAAACAACAACCATTTTTAAAGGTGTGAGCTTTACATCTTTGTGGCCCTCCTGAAGTCTAGGAGGGGCAGGCATCACAAAAGCCTTCAGCTCAGCCCTCCGATGCTTTGGCTGTTGCCAAGGCCATTGTATCTTTAGGGTGCCAGAAAGGCCAATAGAACACAGCCACTTCTCTCACAGTGGCCCTTTCTGTACTGACAGCTTGCTCCAGAGAATCCGAGGAGTCAAGCCTTAAGGGTTGACTTTGCAGTCGCATGAATTCCCTCTGCACTGTCCATGCCCCCCCCCCCCCAATTTATTTATTTGTGTATTCTGTATGCATTCTGCATCTACAAGCAAAAGTTGCATTTTTTTTGCTAACTGGCTGCTTTGTCTAAGATGAAGAGAAAGGCATTTAACTGCAGACCCAACCCCTCCCTGCCTCCATGATTCTGCAAAAAGGGGGGGGAGGGGGAACTCCAGACCCACACATAAAAGACTAGCACTTTTGGGAGCAGGGAATCCCCCAGTCCTTTATATTTATTGATTCCTTTTTATGCTCTCTCTGGCTTTTTAAAAGTTTGCTTGAGAGGGAGGACACATCCTCTTTTGTCTTTGGAGAAAGAGGGAAAGGAAACAGAATGGGGAGGGAGAGTCAACCTAAAGAGAGAGGGGCAGAAATGGGGGAAGGCAGTGGGCAGCACTTAAATGCCTGCAGAAACAATTCTACTTTAGAAAGAATTAGTGCTTTGAAAGCCGATGAGAAAAAAGAATCACAGCAAAAGGAATTTCGGTAACTGCAGAGCAACAGTGTGCTGGAAGCGGTCTGAATGCAGATTCCTGTAAAACAAGTGCAGAAACAAGAAAAATCCATGGCACATATTGGAAATGAAAGTGGGAGGGAATGCAGAATGGAAGAATAGGATGGTCTTAGAAACTGAGGCATAATATAGGTGCAGAAAGGGCCAGTAATTCATCCTCAACAGTGGGTGTCACATGTCACAGCAGGAGGACTTCTTTTCTCCCAGGCCACAGTTCCAAGGGAATTTGAGCAGTGAAATCTAGTTTCAAAAATCCTCACTATCTGTCAAGCTCACTGGGAGACCTGGGGCCCACTCTCTGAGAGACTAATCATTGCAAAGACCCTGTGTCCCCCCAGAGATCCTGTCAAAAGGCTACCTCTAGGAATGCCACGCTTGGCACAGTCCCCAGGCAAGTGCAGGGCTGATTTGGATAGTGCATGGAGATTGGAGACTCAGGCCTTAAGCCTTCCCCACCATGCCATTTTTGCAACTTGAAATGGCCCCCAAATGTGACTTTATTCTAAATACTCTGTTAGAGAAACTTACATGTACTCCATCAATTCATGTAAGCTTTCCAAATGGGACAGCTAGTGATTCCACAGGGCTGTTTTAGGTTGGGGAAATGGTGGGGAGAGGCCTAAGTCCCTGTCTCTGTGCACTGTGGTCTTGATCTGAATCAGGCCCATATGTTCTAAGGCCCTTTGTCCTAAGCATGGCCTTCCCAGCAAGTGTCCGGTTGACAGGACTGAGGTGGACATATGGTAGACAAGAGGACTTTGGAATGTGTGATTAGAACCTCGGACTAACCTGTATATCAAGGTGGTTGACAAAATAAAGGAGGAGGGTGTGTGCACTGCCTTGAACTCTGTGGAAACAAGATGGGACAGAAGCCTGATAGAGAGATCTAAAAAATAAACAAAAAAACACTTACCATTATTTCACCAATCCCATACTGAGCAGCTGAGAACCCAATGCCTGCCATGAGGCTGCTGGTGAGTTTGCAGCTGAAGTGAGATTTGAACCAGGGACTCCTGAAACGTGGTACAAGTCCTTAGCTTCTGTACTACAGAGTAATGGAATTAGTGAGATACTTTCTTTCAGTCCTCTTTAAAACAGAGAAGACATCCCAGTAGGACTTCTGGAAGTCAGAGGAAGGTCTTTCTTTCCTTTGTTCAGGTCTTGTTTCCCAGTTCTACCTCCACACAACTTTTACAACTCAAGTTTTTTTGGGCAATCTGATTTTCTTTTCCATGTCTGTGATGAAAAATAATACAACCAAAAATCTACGTTCCACATATTGCACCTCACTGATACCAAGAGGATGCAGTGGATTGTCTGCTGTTAGTGTCTCACGTTAACCCCATGCTCTCTTATTCAACAAACAAGTGAAGGAACCTGTTTTGATTGGTCTCTCAGGAGGAGTCTTTAAGCTCTGGCAGTGTGCCAGAAGTGTCTGTTTGGAAGGTCTTGTGGTTCTGAACTCTTTGGATTTGTAGACTGAACTGGAACTCCCTGAAGAGCTATCCGATACAAAGGATGAGTTATATCAGGCTATGTGCCCAGAAGAGACTCATCCAGCCACCTACAAACCTAGATGACTCACTCTTTGTGGAATCCTGGTTCTAACAAGGCAGAGAACAAAATCGAAGAAGTCTGTTTCATCTTTTGTATGACAGCCCTTCAGATATTTAAAACAGGGATCATGTTGCTCCTGAATCTTCATTTTTCCATGCTAAACGTGTCCCACTCTTCCAACTGTTCCTCATAAGGCTTGGTTTCCAGACCCTTCACTATGTTGGTCACCCTCTTGTGGACATTGTCTAATTTGTCAATATCTTTCTTAAAGCGTGCTGCACAGAACTGGACACAGTGCTCTGGATGAGGCCAACCAAAGTAGAATGCAGAGGAATGACTACTTCCCACAATCTGGACATGATGCTTCAGTTAAATGCATTTACTTTCTTAGCTGCCACATCACACTGCTGGCTCATGTTCTGTTTCTGATCAACAGAGACTCCTAGATCCTTTTCAAATGCACTGCTGCTGTGAAGCCAGGTCTTCCTCCATCTGATATTTGTACTTTTTTTTGGGGGGGGGGTGTTGTTGTTCAGTCGCACAGTCGAGTCCGACTCTTTGCGACCCCATGGACCACATCACACCAGGCCCTCCTGTCTTCCGTCGTGCTCCTGAGCTTGCTTAACTTCATGTTCATTGCATCAATAACACTGTCTAACCATCTCATCCTTTGCCACCCCTTCTCCTTTTTTGGGGGGGGGGGGAGTACCTAAATGTAAGACTTGACACTTATCCCTGTTTATCCCTGGTGAAATTCATTTTGTTGGTCTTGGCCTCGTGTTCCAGCCTGTCAAGATCATTTTGAATCCTGACCATCTTCCTCGGTGTTCACCATGCCTCCCAGCTTCGTGTCGACTGCAAATTTGATAAGCATCCCCTACAAACCCTCATCCATATCATTTCTAAAAATGTTGAACAGCACAGGGCACCGCACAGAGCCCTGCGGCACTCCACCAGAGACCTGCCTCCATACTGATACAAAAGCATCAGTAAGCACTCGTTGGCTATGGTGGTTCCATCAGTGGTAAATCCATTTACCGGTGATATTGTTCAACCCACGTTGAACCATCTTGTCCACAAGGATATAACAGGAGACTTTGCCAACATGGCTGAAATCTGGATACACAATGTCTACAGCATTCCCACAGTTTATCAAATTAGTTAATTTATCAAAAAAAAAAAGTAGGTGGTCTTGCTCAGGCACATGGTTAATCAATGCATTCTAGTAACCAGTGTATTCTTTTCTAGATGCTCACAGAGCAACAGTGATCGATTCTAGAATTTTACCAGATACCAATGTTGTCATGGGTCAGCCTGAACCCCAGCTTGACTACCAGTAGGAACAGAGCAACAACCAGCATGCTTTAAGAGAAGAGGTTTTCTCGGGTGGAAATGAACTTCAGGGAAGCAGCAGTGAATCCCAGAAACCAGCACACAAGATGAACTGAAGGCTGGCTCATTGTCAACAGCTGACACTGACTCACCAGCACATTGCAGCCCTGTCTCGACAGACGAAGGCCAGGTGGTTACTATCATGGGGGTTGTCCATGGTCTGTGAAAGAAGATGGTGAAAGCTTAGAGCAGGGCTTCAAGAAAGAAGGCAGAGTGCCTGCCTCCTGCCTGTCTTCAGTTGCTTGAGGATGATAAGTAATTGCAGGACTGCTTCTAAGGTGGAAATAGGGCCTCCTGACTAATACCTATAAAAGCTGAGCAGAGAGGCTGCTCAATGTGGAGACAACCAGTCATTATCCTTGACTCTGTACCTGTGACTGGCTCTTGACAACTCCCTCAGACTCACTATTTGCTCTTTTTGACTTCAGACTGATTGATGATGCTCTTGGCTATGACCCCTTGAACCTGCACCTTGCTTGGCCTAAAAACCAGCTGCTGGACTGCTCTCTGACTGCTGCCAGAGGATGTGATGCCCACAGGAATAAACAGCTTTAAAGGGGGATCAAATAAATTCATGGAGGATAAGTCTATCAGTGACTACTAGCCATGGTAGCTGAGGGGAACCTCCACATTCAGAGGCACTGACCCTCTGAATCCCAGAGCCAGGAGGCAACATCAGGGGAAAGGTCTCTGCCTCTATGCCCTGTTGTTGGCCATCCAGAGGAACTGATTGGCCGCTGTGTGAGACAAGATGCTGGACTAGATGGACCACTGGTCTGATCCAGCAGGGTTCTTTTTATGTTTTTATGAGCATTCAGCAGAAGATAAAATCAAAGCCACTTTCCTCACAGCAGCAGAAGTTTTAGAACTGCAGTCATCCAAACTGATATGTTAGCTATGGAAGCTGCACAACATGTGTGAAATGCATTCCATCACAGTTGCTTCTCTTTCTGTACGTTCCTCGGGCTACTTGGTCTTAAAATTAGAAAGATGCTCTGTTCTGGTTTTAATGGTAGCGTTGACTTTAACCCTTATGCACACAAGAGATGATAATATGTATACGTTCAGGAGAGTGCAAGGACTTTGTGTGCCTGGTTACAGAAGAGATGGCTGTGGGCCCACTGGTGTAGCTCGGCAGGTCAAACGTAGAAGGGGGAACCTGAATTCCATTGGGAGCTGTCCATTGGGTACAGCAGAGTTAGTCTAATTGTGGTTTTATAGAATTCATAGTCCAGGCAGAACCTCTGCTATCTACTATTGACTGATTTCTGCCATGCTGGTTTGGCACCGTGTGGGTCCGTATCCTGGCTTGCACATATAGTGGTTGTGGTGTTAGACTAAGATCTTGGTGACGCTGCTTCAAATCCCCACTCTGCCACAGAGCTTGATGACAGATTCGGGTCTTCCCACTTTCTTTCAGCCTACCTATACAGAGTTGTTGTGAGGACAGAATAGCACATGGAATGAAGCACATACTTGAGCTCCTTGGCAGGAGAGTTGTATTAAAACCTAAAAAAAATATTCAAAGTACTCACTAATTTAATAGAAAGAGTTGGGACCAATGCTCCCTCTAAGCTGTGGAGTCTTATGAGCAAAAATTCTACTTTGTGAGCCACTGACATTAAAGTTGTGAGTGAGCAGTTTGGCTACAGCATAAATTAGTTTGCTCTGGAGCCATCCTTCCTGAGCTAAGACAAAAATGGGTGAGCCGGAGGCTAAAAAACTGTGAGCTAGCTCACACTAACTCAGCTTAGAGGGAACACTGGTTGGGACCTCATAATCTCATCTCAGAAGACATTGATGACCCTACCATTAGATGGTGTGAACCCCCTGCCCACTGTGTGCTGAGTACATCATCTCATAAAGCTCTGGAGGACCTAATCTATAGTAAATGTAGGGGGAAATTGCACAGGTTTCCTGAATCTAAATTATTCAGTTGCACTAGTCCAAATTATGACTGGGGAAGAAGAACCCCATCAGGAACAAACCACCATTGATATTTTACTTTCCTGAGCTTAACTTTTAAGACTCAGTTTAACCTTACAGTGTAGAGGGATATTGGTATGGCTTCTGCCCGATAACAGAATGATTAGCATTCATTAAGCACAGCCATAAATCTTACTTTTCTGAAACATCCCTAACAAAGTCTTCCAGCCATCTGAACAAATGACATGCTTAATCTTCCTCTTCTCCTGACTTGTCCACAACTAGTATTGTTGGCAAGTTGCTAGGCATGCTAGATGTTTGTCATTGTTTCAGGTGAACCTTGGAAGTCAGGAATAAAACAAAGCCCCTGACTTTGCTAAGAAAGCTCATTTATAAAGGTAATTGTTACTGGTAGATCAAAGAAATGCTGACCCAAGAGCACTGTGCTAATTTAGGGATTTCTGACCAGCACCTTCCAAAGAACTTATAAGAAATTCTGTAAACAGAAAATAAGCAGACTTCCTTTGCATAACTGATACATGGTCAGCAAATATTTTATACCTCAAATGCAGGGGTCTACATTTTACAATTATCCCTATATATTTGTAAGAACACCTTGACCCAGGTAGCTCAGGCTACCCTGATCTCATCAGATCTTGGAAGTTAAATTGGGTTGGCCATGGTCAACATTTGGATGGGAGACCATCAAGGAATAACTAGGACCCCAAAAATGTAATCCGCCCCCAACTTGGAGAGTTTTTAGAGGAGCCAGTCCTAACACCCACTATGGAAGCAACCCTAGAGGCACAACTATTGCTTAGGAACATACTTGACATAGTTCCTGGGCATTATTACAGTGTAAGAACACTTCAATCCATAAACATCTGGTAGGTCAAAAAACTGTACAGTTTTTATTATGCCAAGACAGTTGGCTTCACTCATTACTTGAAATGGAAATCTCTAATTTCCGCTAGTCTGGTGGGGCTGGGTGCCCACCAAGCTATCATGGGGTAATCTTGGGGAGCTCCTGTTGGGAGTCTTGTCATATTCGCCTTTCTGTTCGTCAGAACTTGCCTTTGGAGACTTTTGAACTTGTGCCTGACATTTTCCCCAAAAGCCCTTTCCTGGCTTGATCTTAGTCTTGTTGGGTTTGCAGTGCCACAGTGGCACTGGTTCTGCCGGGCACATTGCACTAGTTCTGCTAACCTTACAAAATTGTCCCCCACCTTCAGTTTCTACTGCAGAGATTCTCTGGGACTTTGATTCTGTTCCATTGGGCTTCTATTGCCCTTGCTTTTTTGCTGTTTTTCCCCTCCACTGGAAACAATGGAGGATGGGGATACCTTCTTTGGGGGGGTGATAACTCAGATCCCCTCATTCCTGCCTGCATATAACTTGGAGGACACGTAAAGGAGAATCAGACAGAGGTTCTCTATGAGTTTGATGGCTCTAGCTTGCACAGGGAATATTCTATACACTCCTGAACCTGTATCTGTCATTTCCCCAGAAAGCACTTTACTGGTGGCTCCTTCTTTGGGGGGGGGGGCATAACTGAGACCCTGTAGATCCAATCCTTACCAGACTTGGAGGGCAGGTAGAGGAAAGTCAGTTGAAGATCTCCTGAATGCTTGGTGTCTCTAGCATGTCAAGGGGGTGTTCTGTTCCACTACAAACCTTGTGAATTGAACCAGCTTGTATAGTGTCAAAAAGTTCGTGATTGTTCATGGTTCGCGAACCATGCATGCCACGAACCATGAACTGATATGAGCCACATTTTCCAGGTCCATGCCCATCCCTATCTGCAATAGCAAGAAGTACAGACATTGTCCAGTTTATGCATCTTCCCGGCCTGATATCACCTGGGGGAGATACTTCCTAGACGAGGGGAGTAGCCTGTTTACAAACCTCTTAAGCATAAAAACACACGCAATCCATGGTGCTTTTAGTAACTATGGGATATATGTGTGTTCATGCATATTTACTACATTGAAAGCGCCCTAAAATCTAATTTTAATGGGCCGACAAAGAGGCACAAATGCTGTTCTTGCTGTCAAAAACACAAGTCCATTTTGCTTGGTTTCTATCGCTTATTTCCTTGAGAATCCACTTATAAGTGTTCTACTGGAGATGGAAGGTATTTTTTTAAAGCCGAGTAATAGCACTTCTCTCTCTCTCTCTTTTGTTTTTTTTGGCAGGGTTTAGTACATGCCTGCTCAATGCTGTAAAAAGATAAAAAAGGCAAACAGAGGGGAAAAGCTGTTTTGTCTTCACCAAGGAGGCACTTCATAATTATTTCATTATCTACGCATTATTTTTATCACCAGCTTATAAGCCTTAGTTTTATTATCCGAAACCCTTATGGATGTACATAATAGGTATATTGGCAAGCAGCGAGAAAGGGAGGGAAAGCTTAACATTGCTTGCAGAATGAATTAAAAATAAATCCAGGTGAATTTATCAACCGATATCATCTCCAGCAAGGCAGTCCTGCTGAGGAAATTAACCCCTCACGATCCAGTGACACTGGAAAAATAGGTTGCTCCAGAGGGTAGCTGTCTCGATCAGCAGTAGAAAAGATAGATTCAAACCCAGTGGCACCATAGAGATCAACAGGATTTGGGGGGCATATGCTTTTGAGAGTCAAAACTCCCTTCACTGGATATCTGGCAAAGGGAGCTTTGACTCTTGAAAGCTTATAGGTCAAAAATCTTAGCCCCGACCTGGATAGCCCAGGCAAGCCTGATCTCGTCAGATCTTGGAAGCTAAGCAGGGTCAACTGTGGTTAGTAGTTGGCTTTTAGACTTCCTAGGAATACCAAGTTGGGAGGTCAGAGGCAGGCTTTGTTCAGCCACCTCTCTAAATATTCTTCAAGCCCCCAGTAGGGGTCAGTCACCAGAGGTCAACCTGGCTTCCAGGTGCAGACGCACACACAAAATACCAAAAATATTATTCATCTCTAAGGTGCTACTGGACTCGAATCTAGTTAGGAAAATAGATTGCATCCAAGAGACCACCAGTGGAATGAGCTGCCTGGTATGAATTTTCCTCGTGCTCCCCTTCCTTCCAGATTCCTTTTGGATCTCTGGGAAAATGATCCCTGAAGATCAGGATCTATATGGAGAAAAATCCAAAGATGTTGGAGGACTGCAGTGAAGAAGAGGAATCAGATGACTTCACCCCTCTTCCTTCTTCAGCCAACACACCATAAGAGAAAGAGGCAGAGTGGCTCAGTGGTAGAGGATCTGATTTGTATGCAGAGAGAGCCAGTTTGGTGTAGTGGTTAAGAGCAGGCAGACTCTAATCTGGAGATTCGATTTGATTCCCCACTTCTCCACTTGAAGCTAGCTGGGTGAACTTAAGACAAGTCACAGTATGCTCAGCCTAAAAAATAAGCATAGCTCGCCATCTAGTGGTGCCAAAACGAGCTACAGCTTCGGCAGCCAAGCAATCCCTTCTGAGATCTTCTGGCTATTCCACACATGGTGCCATATGGTAATTAATTAAATAATTTGCTTTGTATGCAGTAAGTCCCAGTTAAAAGGGACAGTCAATGAAGTGAAAGACCTCAGCTTGAAACCCTGGAGAGCCACTGCCAGTCAGTATAAACAAGACTGACCTTGGTCTAACTGTGTAAGGCAGCTTCATGTGTATTCCATTCCTTCAGATCTCTGCAACCTCTGACCCACATAGCTTTTATCTCTGCAATGCCTGTGGCTCCTGGCAATATCTTTTTAGGAAATCTACAGAAACTCCTGGGTAAATGGTAACATGGGGGGGGGGCTGATGCATGTTGCACTGCCAGATGTTTGGTTACAACCCAGTTCTTTTTTTTCTAGGGATGAATGCATACCCCCCCAATTTCACATCTGCCTTTGGGTTTGGCAAAAACGTAGCTAATCTGTACACTGGCAAAGGTCTAGCAAAGATCTCAGCTTTGCTCGAGAATCTTATTTTGCAAGGATTGTTTGATGGGGCTTGGAAAGAAGCTGTCTTACACAGCATTTTGAACTGGTAAACTGGGATTCAGGAATATTCATCTTTCTTCAATTTAACCCCAAAGCTGTAGCTTTGTGCATTAATGAGGGAATAGTCATTTTTTGCAAAGGTAATAGAAATTATTCAAAAAGTGGTAAGGAGGGATATCATATCATTGTAAAATAGCAACAACAAAAAGACTTTGCAGTACTTTAAAGGCTCACACTTTCATTGGGACCCAAGCCTTTATGGGTCATACTCTACTTTGGTCCAAGATTCAAAGGGCCCTGCCAGCATGTCTAAAGCTTTTCCTGCATGCACTGGAGTTCTGTCGATTTGATTCCCCACTGCAGCTCATTCTATTGCATTAGAAGCATGGCTGTAGGGAGGTAAAAAAGGGTGAGATTCTCCAGTACCCCCTGGATTCAAGCCATTGTTTTCAGTTAACACTATATATAATGCAGAGATCCTTTCATTGGTCACTTTTTTGACAAACATTTTCTTCATCCATTCCATTTCACCCAATATCCTGTCTCCATTTTTTTTTTTTGCAAGGAAAGGGGAGACAGCATTATTTGTAGAGTCTGTGTAGTGCAGTGGTTAGACCAGGATTGGAGGGAGCTGGGTTCGAACCCCCACTCTGCCATGGAAGCTCGCTGGGTGACCTTGGGTGACCTCTCTCTCAGCATAACCTCCTTTTCAGGGTGGTTGTTGCAATCATCAAGTGGAGGAGGGGAGAACAATGTAAGCTACTTTGGTGTCCCCATTGTGGGGGGGATGATAAATAAGTGGAGTATAAATCTGAATCCCTGAATCAGATTTCTAGAATGCCCAGAATTTTTTGGTCCAATAGGGTGGCTCAAAAAGTAGCTGATGTGGTTAATGAGGATTTTTTTTTAGCTACGTTTATTAATTTCTAATAAAAAATAAAAAGGGCTAGAGTTTTTTATTTTTGTTTAAGAAAGATGGATACAAAGGAACACATCCATTACGGCAATGTATGGTATGATATTCAGTGCACATTTGCAACAGCAACTACTGTTTGTTTGTTTTTAAATCCTTTAAAAAGCTCTCCAGTGGTGCAGCTAACAAAATGGTGGCCTCAATGAGCTGATGGAAAGATATTTAAACAATTGCCTGCTGATTGGAGCAGTCCTGCAATGAGGAGGAGGAGGAGGGGGAGGATTTATACCCTGAGCAGCTTGCAATCACCTTCCCTTCCTCTCCCCACAACAGACACCCTCTGAGGTAGGCGGGGCTGAAACAACTCTGAGAGACATGCTGTTGAGAGAACAGCTCAGGGAGAACTGTGACTGACCCAAGGTCACCCTGCAGGCTTCACGTGGAGGAGGAGTGGGTAATCAAACCCAGTTCTCCAGATTAGAGTTCACTGCTCTTAACCACTACACCACACAGGGAAAGTGGGACTCAGTGGGGCTGTGTGAGAACCTGCCTGTGCAAAACAAGCCAATTGTGCTATACTGAACTGTTAGGAAGGAATACAGCAAAACAACTTGTTGAACCACGATGAAGAGGCTGAACTAATTATTTCATAACAGTCTGCATGTCCTCAACCGGAGGGCGGGTTGTGAGCCGAGCCAGTGCATGTTGTAGCATCCCGAACTCATACCAAGCTGGCAAGCCTGGTGACTGCAGCCCCGTCTCCTTGCATCTGATTCTTTGCACCTAGCTGCTGAACTTTGCATGTGTCTCTGTTGAATTTTGTTTTGCTACCTCCCATTGCTCAAGTGTAGCAGCTGTCAGTGGAGGAAGTTCACACTTTATTAGTGAGTCACTGAAGGAAAGCATATTGAGTCACACGTGCGCGTGTATAGCTCAGTCTTTAGACTCAACAAACGTTTCTTCAGCAAAGCTTCCCCCCCCTTTTTTTCTGAATCACAACAGGTTTTTCTTTTTGTCTGCACCTCCTCCTCTCCGTCTCTGCCTGACCTTTACCTCTGTCTCCGTCTTGCATAGCTAATGTAATCTGTGAACTGAGAACTAATGTTGCATTTTGGCTAAATGGCTGAGGCTGAGCTTCAGACCTTCCCTCTGTTGTGAACTCACTTCACTAAGCCTCTGTCTTGTTTCCCTATCTGTCACACGGGAATGACACCGGTGACCTACACTGCAGGGTCATTGTAAGGATTACTGAGATAATGCACATGAAGTATTTTGAGCACTCCAAATGCTAAGTTTTATTGTTTATGAACCTTCTCTCCAAGATATACTACTACTACTACTACATAGTATTGACAGATGAGAGAGATCAGTTCCCCAGGGAAAAAAGGATGCTTTGCAGGGTGGCCTCTATGGCACTGTACCCTCATTATAGCACTGTACCCCTATATCTTTCCTTGATACCCCACCTATCTCTCCAATGGGGGACCAGCGCAGCTGATGCTGTTCTCCTCTTCTCCATCGTATTCTCACAAAATGTAGTCACAAAATGTAGTCCAAAAATGTGTGATTGGCCCAAGGTCGCCCATCAACTTTCCATGGGAGAGTGGGGATTCGAACCTGGGTCTCCCAGATCCTAGTTCAGCACTGAGCTAAACAAAATGTGAATGCAGGATCAGATCTCAGCTCTTTGACTGTGACACCAAAACACCAAAATCTGCCTTTTACCAAGCCAGACCACTGGATCAGTCTAGCTTAATGCCATTGGCTCTTGTTAAACAATGAGTCATTGTGGTTCCCTCTCCTACGGGAAATGAAGTATGAGGCTTTGAGTAGGCTGGTTGTTCTGGGTAACTCATGCAGCTTAGAAGAAGAAGAGAAGAGATTGGATTTATACCCCGCCCTTCACTACTCAAGGGTGTCTCAGAGCGGCTTACAAACTCCTTTCCCCTCCCCTCCCCCTCCCCACAACAGACACCCTGTGAGGTAGGTGGGGCTGAGAGAGCTCTGACAGAAACTGCTCTTTTTCAAGAACAGCTGTGCCAGAACTATGGCTTGCCCAAGGTCATCTAGCAGGTGCAAGTGGAGGAGTGGGGAATCAAACCCGGCTCTCCCCGATGAGAGTCCGCGCACGTAACCACTACACCAAACTGGCCTAGCCAATCAGCAGGGGCAGGAGCAACATATTCAGATCAGCTCTGCCTCTTCGCTGATAGCTCGTGATGCCACTAACCCATCTACTCACCCTAACTTATTGGGCATGATTAGTGGGTTACCTGAAGAGGCGGAGCATGAACTTTGGGGGCCTTCTTCAAACAGGCACAGGAACACCTTTGGTTTCACATTAGTAGAGGGCCAGCATTGTGTAGTGGTTAGAGCATCAGATTAGGCTCTAGAATACCCAGGATCAAATCCCCTCTCTGCCATGGAAGCTTGCTGGGTGACCTTGGACCGGTTATACCCTCTCAGCTGAACCTACCTCACCAGGTTGTTGTGAGGATTAAATGAAGAAGAGAACATGCTGCTTTGGGTCTCCCCTTGGGAGAAAAGAGGGGTAGAAATGAAGTAAGTCAACAAATTAATGAATAAATAGTCATGGGGATAGGTATTTAATAAATAGGCTTGTTCTTTGGCTAATTAGGCTGTGACTCGTTTTGCAACATTTTGGTGAGTCCCAATAGATTTTTTTTTTACATAGGTGGTTGTTTGGTTTTGGATTTTGGAGCACTGTGGCTGTAAACAGCTTTTGTCTAACTAAGTTGACAGGAATATTGTTGGTTCATAGTAGAGCATAGTAGCCATAATGCTATTTACCTAGCTAGTCATTGGTTTACAGCATTTGCGTCCCACTTTTCTGCCTCCAAGGTAGCTAGTACAGACCCTAGACAATTCGAGGGTAATCGGCATGGCACCTCAAGATGAAAGGAAGCTTGTTTGAGTTAGCCAATCATTGGCTGTACAGCCAGTTTGGGAATGAAGGAGAGGCCTCCCTTGGGGCTGAGCAACATCAGCCAAACCCTTAGTTGCTCTATGGTGGGAAGGGGCAGATGAGGCTTAGCACCTCTCAGCACCATTTTCCATGAAGGCTCTAGTACCAACAAGCCAGAAGCAACAAAATCTGAGGTTGGACCCGGGCTGGTATAGCCCAGAAATGCTGGGAGCCAGCAGCAGGGCTGCCTATTTGGGTAACAACCTGCCCTAATGTTTTGAATTACGCAGATCAGCCATTAATTTAAAAAAAAACCATTTAATACATACTTGGGTGAGGAATTGTATAGTATAGCCTTGTGTTGTGGGATCTCAGAAGCCAGGTAGAATTAATATTTGGATGGGGACCCTCAAGGAAGGCTCTGCAGAGGAAAACAATAGCAAACCACGTCTGCTTCTCACTTGTCTTGAAAGCCCCTTGCTGGGGTCACCATTACATCAGCTGCAGTTTGTTGGCACATACGTACAAATACATCCTCGATGTCTCATATCTTCAATTCAGGATCCACAGACTACACTGTCTATTCTAACCAGCATCACCTCTCCTGGGCCTTTGGCAGAGAAAGATCTGCCCCAACCCCTGCCGCACAAGAGCTTTCAACTGGAAGTGCCCAGGCTTGAACTTGGGACCTTGTGAATGCAAACCAGGTGCTCCGTCTCTGAGCCACAGCATCCCCTGTCCTTTCCTCCTCCGTTCCTCTTTGACGACCTTGTACTCTGTCCTTGTCCAATGAGCTGCGCAAAAGAACACTGCGCTGGAACCTTCCTTAAAAGAAATAAACTCGGCTGCCGCATCTTAACCTTGAGATAAAGTTTGCGTTGGGTGACCCTTGATACAGGACTCCTTGTTGATTCCCGAGGAGCACGATGCCTGCACTCTTAACACACTTCTGTCACAACAAGTGCAAAAGACATTACCCAGAAGCCCACAGGCCCATTAATCTTTCATGACCGCCTCTTCTGCAGTTCAAGGGAAGGCAGCCCTGTATTGTCTGGCCCTTAAGGGGAGGAGGAAAATGAGGAGGAGGAAGAAGAAGACAAAAGCAAAACAAAGAGGCAAAGAAAGATTCTATATGACTGAAAGACAAAAGAAGTCTCTTTCTCTAGTGCGGCTCATGGCAGAGGGTCGGAGCCTTCCTGCTGACAGTTAAAGGGATTCACGCTCATGCCTCTGTCCATTGTTCTGAAAACATTTGTCAAGGCGCCACATTTGCAGTGATCTATGCGAGAGGTTTTAGAACCCCCCTGCCCCCCATTTACTGCTGGCCGGAACGCGTTATGGCTCTCCGTCTCCTTGCTTATGGCTTTTTCAATGCGCTCTGTGAGCGGCTGATAGAGAACACCTGCTATTGAGAGGCACACGGTGCTGATTTGTTCGGGGGCCCTGGGCGGCCTAAGGATCCTACTGGGGACAAGCTATCGGATGCTGAGCGCCTTTGTGCGGGGCAGACGTGGTTTCCCTGGCTTGCCTCCCTCTGCCAGCAAAAATGCATAGAGGAGGCAATCAAAGTTTGAATGCTGCAGTGGAACTGTGTAGTGCTGGGACTCCAGGCTTGGATCTTGGGGGAAGGGCCCGTGTTCGCATTTAGGCATGGATTCAGTGAAGCTGGATCATCACATTGATTTTCAGTGTGGAAGAAGACATCGCAAGGTGACTTTAAGGGTTTTTTTTTTTTTTTTTTAGTGTAATAGCCTGTGGAATTTTTCACCATCATTCTTTCCTTCCCCCTTTCTACTGCATTATTTACTGGATGTATTATACCGTCAGTGCTTCAGCGTTCTCTAATTGTGAAATCCAGTTTCTTTGAAATATTACTCCCATTCGTCAGGCATTCCATGGGCTGCCCTTCAGTTACCGGACTCAGCCTGAGGAATTAGCTATCACGTGCAAAGCCCTTCATGGCCTTTGACCTTCATATCTGCCGGTCCCCCTCTCCCCCTACACTCTGCCATGATGGCTTCGCTCACCTGAGCAGGGCTTTCTGCAGGTGCCGTCCTGAAAATGGGCAAAATCAATTACTGCCCATCAGTGTTCCCTCTAAGCTGAGTGAATGTGAGCTAGCTCACAGTTTTTTAGCCTCCAGCTCAAACATTTTTGTCTTAGTTCAGGAAGATGGCTCCAGAGGAAACTGATTTATGCAGTCACCAAATCGCTCGCTCACAACTTTAATGCCAGTAGCTCACAAAGCAGAACTTTTGCTCGCAAGACTCCTCAGCTTGGAGGGAGCATTGCTGCCCATCAGAGCTATTTTTGTAGAAAATAGCAGCAGGAACTCATTAGCATAATAGGCCACACCCAAAAGCAGAAACTCATTAGCATATTAGGCCACACCCCTGATGTGCAGCTCCCTTCCAGGATCGGCTTCCCCAGGTATCCCACGGCTTGCAGGCGCCTGGGGAACCCGAAGGGGGGGGGAGGCAGTTTAAACTGCCTTCCTTCCCTGGATCGACTTGGCTTCCCCAGGTTCCCCCGGCTTGTGAGGCGCCTGGGGAACCTGGGGGGAGGCAGTTTAAACTGCCTTCCCTCCCTGGATTGGCTTGGCTTCCTCAGGTGCCCCACAGCTTGCAAGGTGTGTGGGGAACCCGAGGGGGGGGGAGGCTGTAGGCATGGTCAACTTGGAAGCCAGCCAGAGCTCCGTTCCTGTGTGTTCCTGCCCAAAAAGAGCCCTGCTGCCCATGCATGTGTTTTCTCTGTTCTGGTCCCCACCTTATGGAATGGCCTGCCTGAGGAAGGTAAGAAGGCTCCCATTCTCTTAGCTTTCCCCAAATGACGCAGTCTTGAATTCAAGAGGGCTTTTCTACATTGTACAAAATGACTTGCACTGTACTAAATGACTTACAAAGTTATGTGGAAAAATTAGTAGAGACTCTGGCCTATACAGTGTAGAGCTTGCTGAAACTGGGATCCTGCTTTGGAGTTTTGCACCATTTAATGTGTCCTGTTAATCCTTGGCACATTAAATGTCATGCTTCAGTTCTGTTTTTAGACTTCTGGTTGGTGCTAGAACTCTAATCCTATCCCATTGCTTGTCAAACATCCCATCCCATTGATTGTATTTGGTCACTTTGTGTGATCTGCCTTGAGTCTGAGTGAGGAAGGTAAAGGTAAATGTTTCCCTTGCTTGAAAGCCAGTTGACGCTAGAGATGCAGTGCTCATCTCTGTTTCCAAGCTGAAGAGCCAGCGCTGTCCAAAGATGTTTCCGTGGTCATGTGGCCAGCATGACTAGACGCCGAGGCAAACAGAATGCTGTTACCTTCCCAATAAAGGGGTACCTATTTATCTACTTGCAATTTCTTGCTTTTGAACTGCTAGGTTGGCAGGAGCTGGGACCAGAGACGGGAGCTCACTCCATCATGCAGCACTCGAGTCTCGAACTGCTGAACTACCAACCTTCCAGTCTGCAGTTCAGTGTCTTAACCACTTGAGCCATTGCAGCCCTCCTGAGTGAGAAAGTCCAACCGTAAATAACATAAATAAACAAAATCATACCATTTCTCATTTCACCACTCTTTCATTTGTGCAATCTATTTTTATTGCACTGTCTTTTGCGTTATCTTCCATACCTCTGTAATCTGCCTGGATTGTCAATGAGAAAGACAGACAAAAAATGAAGTAAATATATGTGTGTGTGTGTGTGTGTGTGTGTGTGTATAAAATAACAATACCTTGTGTGTGTTCAGAGTGACTTCTCTTGCATCTCTCTTTTGACAGAGGTGCAATTCTCCATATCTGGTGGAATGAAATAAAAGGAAGCTATAATACTGCAGGGCATGCTATATTTTTGCATTACGGGGAGATGCCTTGTGGGAAATTCTCAGAATGTGACCAAATAGGCAGAGAATCTCTTTGTGATATCGTTGCCACATCAGAGATTATGGAGGTAACACAAGAATGGTATTGGAACTTAAGAAATGGCTTGCTGGACCGGATTAAAAATCCATCTCGTCTTGCATCTTTTCTCCAGTGGTGGACAGCATCATGTCTCTGGAAGCCTCCCAAAGAAGACACGATGGATTTAGACATCCCGTGCCAGGTGTTCCCTACATCAAGGGTAGACTGCCTCTGAAGATGGAGGGTTTACTTGGTTTTCATGGCTTGATGTGTCTCTCATCCAGAATTTATATAAACTTTATTGGGGGTAGTGGTGGTTAGGGAAAGTCTCATCTAATCTCATCGCCATTGCCATATATTGTGACAACGAACACCACACATTAATTAAGCACCGCATGAAGGCCTTACTTTTACTGCCCCTGAGCTTATTAGCAGTCTATTTCATCCATAGACAAGTCGTTATCCTTCTGCTTCATAAATCAGAAACATCACGAACGGTCTCACACCCTGATTTGATAGGTACGCGCTACTGCAATGTGATACACGCAGGGATGTGCTAATGTGGCTGTTTGAACATGCTGCGCGGGGCAAGTGAAGTCAAGGGCTTCAGCTAAGCCACCTGCCAGTTACAATTTCACTGTAAAAGTAGGCTACTAAATGCTGGGTACAAAAAGAATTTGGGAGCGTCATTTGAAAGGGAGAGCCCCAGTGGAATGCCTGCTTTGTGTATAGAATGTACCAAGTTCGATTCTGGCACCCCCAGTTTAAAAACTCAAGTAATTGGTGCTTTGAAAGACCTTCACCTGAGACCCTGGAGAACAGCTGCCAGTCAGAGCAGACAATATTGACTGTGATTGATCAGTGACTTGACTCGGTAGAAGACAGGTTTATATGTCCGTTGCTCCTGATGGAAGAGCCAGAGTCGTTGCTGTGGCCCATTGGGAAAGAGGCTATTAAACCAGTTGGTTCTGCACAGCTATAAGCCAGTCACAAAACATTTGAGATCAGGGCTTCCAGAACAAAGGCTGTTGCATGGACGGCTTCAAGAGGGAATTGGATAAACAAATAGAGCAGAGGTCTATCAGTGGCTATTGGCCACACAATATAGATAGGAACTCTCAGTCTGGGGCAAGTGATGCATGGGGGGGCAACAGTGGGAGGGCTTCTAGTGTCCTGGCCCCACTGCTGGACCTCCTGAGAACAAGCCCTCACATTGTGCCAAAGCCCAACAGTGGGAGATCTTCTGGAGTTCTGGCGCTGCTGGTGGACCTCCTGATGGGACCTCGGTTTTGGCCACTGTGCAACACAGAGTGTTGACTAGAGGGGCCATTGGCCTGATCCAAAATGGCTTCTCTTATGTTCTTAAGAGCAGAGGTCCATCAGTGCATATTAGCCACAAGGTCTAGGTGGAACACTCTGTCTTGGGCAGTGATATTCTGTATCCTTGGTGCTTGGGGGGCCACAGTGGGACAGCTTCTGGGGTTCTGGTTCTGCTGGTGGACCTCCTAATGGCACCTGGGTTTTGGCCACTATGTGACACAGATTATTGGACTGGATGGGCCACTGGCCTGATCCAAAATGGCTTCTCTTACATTCTTATGCCTGGAGGGGAGAGCACATATGAGCATTGTGGCTCCACCCCTCCCCCTACACTTTCACGTGATCATGAGCTGCGGAGCACAACATCTGCACATGAAGAACTGTAAGCATGCAGGCTTCCTCCTCATATCTGGGCATGTTTGAAAAACAGCATCCCCAGTAAGAGGGATGGTGCCCAGGGGTCCATTGGAGTGGGAGCGCACAGGAGCGCAGCTCCGGGAGTGAGGATCCAAGGGGGTGGGCACATGACCAAGCCCCACCCCCTCCTCAGCTTCCCCGAGCAGTGCAGAGGTGCAGTGTCCCAGGGAAAGCCCTGCTAGGGTCTTTATTGTTTTTAATGTTTTGTTTTAATATTGATAATTTTATCATTGTTCCTTTTATGACTGTGTGCTGCTTTTCCAGAGACTTGCTCAAGGTGGCATATAAATTTTCTAAGTATACCATTTTTTATCTGGGCACAAGAACTGGAGAAATTTCACCAACCCTTCAGCAGCTTCCACCCCATCAATTTGGTGTAGTGGTCAGGAGTTGGACTCTAATCTGGGAGAACCGGGTTTGATTCCCCACGCCTCTACATGCAGCTGCTGGTGTGACCTTGGGCCAGTCAGAAGTTCTCTCAGAGCTGTTCTCTCATGCACAGTTCTCAAAAGACCTCCCTCAGCCCCACCTACCTCACAGGGTGTCTTGTTGTGGGGAGGGGAAAGGGATGGGTGGTGCACATGTCCTGGGTATCTCAAGTCTACTTGAAACCTGGTGGTTTCAAGGGAGCAGGAAGAGAATGAGGGTGTGTTCTTTACGCTTATTTTTATTGCACAAAGTATTGGATGGGGAAGGGAATGGAGGAAGAGCAGGTCAGTTTCACTCACCTGTGGAGTGGAGCCTGAGGAGTGGGTGTTGCCTTCTGACACACTTCTGGTATGTTAGGGGGTGTGGTATATGCAAATGAGTTATGCAAATGAGTTATGCTAATGAGCTCCTGCACCTCTTTTTCTACGAAATGACCCCTGATGGTGCCTATGCATGAATCCTTCTTCCACCTGTAGATGTTATGCCACAAGCCAGCAATTGCAGTGCTCTTACCTCCTCTCCTGCTATGCATACTGACTGAATTCACATGAGTGCAGAGCTCCAATCAGCAAGCATTCATTGGCCAAGAACAGCCATTTCAGAAGAATATGGAGGGATGAGACAGTTGTCTCCATGGTGTAGCCAGCGTGGTGTAGCGATTAAGAGTGGCAGACTCTATTCTGGAGAACTGGGTTTGATTCCCTCCTCCCACTCCGCATGAAGCCTGCCAGGTGACCTTGGGCCAGTCACAGTTCTCTCAGCTCTCAACCCCACCTGCCTCACAAGGTGCCTGTTGTGGGGAGAGGAAGAGAAGGTGATTGTTAAGCTGCTCTGAGACTCCTTAACGTAGAGAAAAGCAGAGCATAAAAACCTCCTCTTCTCCCCATTCTTTTGCATAAGTTTTTTTTTAAACTCTCTTTCCAGTAAGGGTAGACTGAATTATCATGGAGGCTCTCTGCTGCAAGTGATTTTTTTTTTAAATCATTAGGAAAACTATTATTGCCACAGCTCTCTGAAGCTGGTTACAGGCTTGTGAAGTCCTGTGGACTTTCACAGAGTTCACAGCAACATCTGTCGAGATGGAGGAGCAAAATTGCACACCGCTGAGGGTCCAAAAATAACTTCCATGATATAACATGCAAACCTGGCTCATGCCGAGGGCTGAGAGAAAGAACACTTCCTCGACAAATGTTCAACGCGAAAACAGAGGATTGTGAATATGATATTCCAGGAAAACATCCACATTTTTTTCCCCCTCAGATTAAAAAAAAAAAAATGGATGTATATTAAGCTAGATAAATTAAGACACAGACAATTTTATCATTTTACCTTGTTCAATGTTCTGTAAGTGAGTGTATGATGTAGACGGCTTCTTGGCATATGAAGATTTTTGCCCCCAACCTATGAAACAAAGATACCAGACACAGAATTTGAGTTGAAATGGATTTATGGGCTAGCAGCGGAGATTTTGGGGGTGGAGCCTAGGAAAGGTGGGGTTTGGGGAGGGAAGAGAAGAGAAGGGAAGTTTTGCTATTTGAAATGCATTGTAGACCTAGTCACATCATAACTTAATATTGGCAATTCCCAGTCACCAGAAATTAAATGCAATCGCGTGTCACCAATAGAGTATACAGGGGGGGGGGCGCGATATTCGTGGGGGGGGAGAAGCTGACAGCTGCTCCTCCTTCCTCCACCCCCTTCCCCCCTTCCTCTGCCCCTCCCCCCCTCAGAGACTCCTGGCGGGCCTCAGCGGCTCCCGCTGGGCCCACCGCTCGCCCCCCTCCCCCCCAGAGACTCCCGGCGGGCCCATCCCTCCCTGCCCACCTGTTCTTATTCAGGCCTGAGTGGTGTAAGCCACTCGGGCCCAGCGTTTTGCCCCCTCAGCGCTTCCCTCCCTTCCGGCCTATTCTCGTTCCCTCCCAACCCGACCCCCTCCCCTGTTCACTCCATGATGGCACAGTGGGCCTTGGGTCTTGCCACGCTGCCTCCCACCCCCCAATCCCCTCCCCCGTTCACTCCCACCCTTTCCCCAACAGCGGGCTCGCTCGCTGGGCCCACTGGTTCTCCCCCCAGGGGCCATCTCTCTTCCCCCCTTCCTCCGGTGAGTGCCGCCAAGGCCCATGGCAAGGGCTGCTCCAGCACCACAGGTGCCTGCGCCTGCCAGCTCAGGCACAGCCTGCCGCCCAGCCATAGTCCGCCGCTGCTGCTCGTCCGCCACCGCCAGCCGTAAGGTAAGTCCATTCCCTGCGCATGCGCAGGGAATGGGTTTTCTCTTTTTGGGGAATTTAAATATCCCCCAAATATTTTTTCAAACTTTTTGGATTTTTCTGCACATGGGGGGAGTGCCCTCCATGTGTAGGAAAACCTCCCTGCCCCCCAGGTGCCCCCCCTGCACGGATTTAGGTATCCGCACACGGGGGGCGCCTTCGGAATTAGATATATGGATGAAAGAATTCTAAGAATCTTGAAACATCACCTTCAGTACTTCAAGGTGTGATACAGACAAGACTTCCTTATTAGTTGTAAATATCACGATAGGAGTTACATCTTTCTGAATGTAGTGTGCAAGATGCTTTATCGGCTTGGCAGTCCAAAGGGGCCAGCACTATGGGCCGCCCCACTCTGGCTCACAACTCCAAGTGGCATCACTGACTCCCTGCACACCTAATGGTAAGCCAAGAGGAGCGTCTCCCTCACCCTCAGCACCCCTCCCTGCTGGACAGCTCTAGAGGTCAAGTGTCAAAGTCCCAGTACTGGGGGGGGGGGGTTCCTATTGGAACTGGCCGGACATGGGAGTGTGGTTTCTGAAACCTCCCTCCATCAAGAGATGCCTGTTTTATGCACATCTATCTCTCTCAGATAGTTAGTTTCTCTCTCAGATAAAGACCTGTATGTTTACTCTCCTATTAATTGTTGTACTGGTTAACTACTATGTAAAGGTAAAGGTTTCCCTTGCTTGAAAGGGAATACGACTCTAGGGATGTGGCGCTCATCTCTATTTCCAAGCTGAAGAGCCTGCACTGTCCAAAGACGTTTCCCTGATCAAGTGGCCAGCATGACTAGACACCAAGGCGCCGGAACGCTGTTACCTTCCCACTGAAGTGGTACCTGTTTATCTACTTGCAATTTCTTGCTTTAGAACTGCTAGGCTGGCAGGAGCTGGGACCAGAGGCGGGAGCTCACTCCGTCACGCGGCACTCGGGTCTCAAACTGCTGAACTACCGACATTCTGGTTTGCAGTTGAGCGTCTTAACCACTTGAGCCACCGTATTACTCTGTAAATACAGATAATGTTATATAATATGTATTGTTCATGATACTTAGAATGAAAATGTTTAAGCGTAAAAAAAGAAGAGATGCCTCGACGTGCTCATCATATATTTCGTAACCCTACATGGAGAAAAAAAAGGCATTACTCTGGTCAACACCCAGTTAAAGCCTAATGCATCTCACAGCCAGGATAATTGAAGGTCACCACTACTTTGCCCAGCAATGTGGGAGAGTATGTGTGTGTGGTTAAGTCTGGTGTAGTGGTTAAGTCCACGGACTCTAATCTGGGAGAACCGGGTTTGATTCCCCACTCCTCCACTTGCACCTGGCTGGATGACCTTGGGCAAGCCATAGCTCTGTACCAGCTGTTCCCTCAAGGACAGCTTGGGAAAGAGCTCTCTCAGCCCCACCTACCTCACAGGGTGTCTGTTGTGGGGAGGGGAGGGGAAAGGAGTTTGTAAGCCACTCTGAGACTCCCTTGGGGAGTGGAGGGCGGGGTATAAATCCAATCTCTTCTTCTTCTTCTTCTGTGTAAACACACACAAAGATCCTTTTTCTTGCTAATCTGAAAAGACCCCTAAAATTCAATTCCAAACTGCTCAGCCCCAAGTGACCAGCTAACTTTATGTTAGTTTTAAAAAGAATGGGTGGGTGGGCAGCTTGCAAACAGCCAGTGTGATTCCCCAAGGCAAAATCACATTTAAATATGTGCTCCTAATTAGCTAGGCTGTATGCTGCCCCAAGCCATGGTCCTACCTTTCTTGCGGTGCCTTCCTTTTCAAGAAAAAGAGGGGGTGGGCAAACACAGTACCCACACTATGAGGAGTGAGAACTAGATTTTTAGCTGAAAATCTGCATGTTAGAAGAAGAAGAGGAAGAGATTGGATTTATACCCCGCCCTCCACTCCCCAAGGGAGTCTCAGAGTGGCTTACAAACTCCTTTTTCCCTTCCCCTCCCCACAACAGACACCCTGTGAGGTAGGTGGGGCTGAGAGAGCTCTTTCCCAAGCTGTCCTTGAGGGAACAGCTGGTACAGAGCTATGGCTTGCCCAAGGTCATCCAGCAGGTGCAAGTGGAGGAGTGGGGAGTCAAACCCGGTTCTCCCAGATTAGAGTCCGTTTGTGCTCTGGCACAAACATGTTATGCAGAATCAGCCATAGTTCCTGCCCCAAATCAGCCACTGTTCACAGCCTCGGTCATATTGTCTCTACTTTCCTGCACAGATCATCAAATCATCTCCCATTGTTTTGTGATTTTTGTGGGGCCTTTCCCAGCGCGAACTATGCTTTCAAAGGTGCTGTCTCCTTCCTGAATGAAATAGCATTGTTAAGTGAAATTCTCTTAAATCCTCTTTACTTAATTTCTTCCTCAAACATGGCAATCTATTTCTTTTCCTCTGTTTAGGCCCTTGGCATCAGTTTTGAAACAATCCTGCTTCGTTCAAAGAGCAATTCGGAGACAGGAGGGGCAGGGTGGGAGCTTCTTTAGCTTTGCGGAATTTCACTTGAAAGATGCCTAGAGAGAGGCAATGGCATCCCAAACCTTCCTGTCCTCCTGCTAGAGTGCCACCTTGTGGTGCATTATATAAAACAACTGCAAGGGCTGAAGTGACAAAAGGGGCCCATTGGTTTCTTCGCAAAGAGGAATGAAAGAGAAATCCCTCTTTTCAAAGTGAAGAAAAAGAACAAGAGGACTAAATGGTTATATCCAGAGCATGAATTTCAGAAAAAGAAACTATCTCTCCATAACGATGCCAGATTAGTTTCTCCTTAGAGAACTCACACAGGGGTAACACTATCGCATCGCATAGCTTCACACAACCAGGCAGATCCATAGGCATCCACAATGGTAGTGATCATAGCACAGGCCCTCTCGGGAGCAACATTTTATGCTCCCCTTGGGTGCTCTGAACTCTGTGGGTGCTGCTACTGTTGAGAGATTGCCGCCAATGCAAGCTGCAACATGGGGGGAAATGCTTATGTCACTGAATTTCTGAATGTAGAAACTTGAGGGACCAGATCCCTAGACAGTCCAGACTATAAATACTGATTTGCCAGCAAGGATATCTGTATATCTGTGTGTACATCCAAATGGGCTTTATTTAAATGAGACCTTGCCTTCATAATGCCGTGGTTGGCGCATCAGATTAGGACCTGTGAGAAGCAGGTTTGAATCCCCCACAGCCATGGAAGTTCCTTGGGTGCCCTTAGGCTCGTCACTCTTTCTCTAGGCCTAACCCACCCCACAGGGTGGCTGTTGGGAGGAGAAAAAAGGAGGTGAACAATGCTGCGAGCTGCTTTGAGATCCTATTGGGGAGGAAAACAAGGTATAAATGTCTAAATAAATAATACATTAATATTACAAATGGTACTGAGCAGAAGAGCATGAGGTTCTTCTGCAAAAAAAAGTAATGTAAGGATGTGGGGGCGGGTAGGGTACCAGCTCCAGGTTGGGAAACTCCTGGAGTTTTGGGGGTGGGGCCTAGGGTTGCCAGCCTCCAGGTGGGGCCTGGGGATCCCCCACTTTGACAACTGATCCCCAGCTGACAGAGATCAGCTCCCCTGGAGAAAATGGCTGCTTTGAAGGGTGGACTACATGGCATTGTACCATGCTGAGGCCCCTCCCCTCCCCAAACCCTGCCCTCTCCTGGCTCCACCCCCAAAGTCCCCAGGTATTTTCCAACCCAGACTTGGCAACCCTACCCAGGGGCCACCCAGTTCCTCAATAACTGAAGTTCGCTAAGCGACCGTAATGTAGGGTTGCCAGCCTCCAGGTGGGGCCTGGGGATCCCCCGCTTTGACAACTGATCCCCAGCTGACAGAGATCAGCTCCCCTGGAGAAAATGGATGCTTTGAAGGGTAGACTCGATGGCAGTGCTCCATGCTGAGGCCCCTCCCCTCCCCAAACCCCTCCCTCTCCTGGCTCCACCCCCAAAGTCCCCAGGTATTTCCCAACCCGGACTTGGCAACCCTAGTGGGGCCTGGGGAGGGGAGAGACCTCAGTGGGGTACAGTACCATAGAGTCCATCTTCCAAAGCATCCATTTTCTCCAGAAGAACTGATCTCTGCAGTCTGGAGATGAGCTGTAATCCTTGGAGATCCCCCCACCTGGAGGCTGGCATCCCTAGAAGGGGAAAGGTCTCAAAAGGAGGCTTTTAGTAGTCAGGCTCCAGTAGCTGACCTTCTTGTTGGTGATCAGGTCTGCCTGTCCAAGATCAAGGCTGCCATCTAAGCAGGGTTGCCAGGTCCTTCTCTTCTGCCAGCGGGGGGGGGGGGGGGGGGGGTTAGGAGGGAACTTTCCAGGAGTGGGGGGCAGGGCGATGTCGCTGCGTGCACTCGCCCCAGCATGATGATGTCATGCAGAAGTGACATCATCATGCTGGGGACATTGTGTGGGGACTCTCTGATATTTTGGGCAAAACTTTATGGTTACCATATAGTTATGACCAAAATACCAGAGCGTCATCGCACGACATCCCCGGAGTGATGATGTCACTTCTATGTGATGTCATCACACTGGGGACATTGCACCCAGCTGCGGCTGTTAAGGGCAGGGCTTCCCTCACTGGCTAGCTGGCCAGCAGAGAGCTGCAATCCATGACATCGGGGGATCCCCCACTTCACCTGGGAGCTGGCAACCCCACATCTAAGCTGCAGTACCAGCTCCGCCTAAGTAGTCAGCTGATCCGCTGGGCCAATGCCTGCCCCCTAATGCTCTAAGCTCCTCAGTTCTCTCTCTTCAGGTGAACATGTTACTGAGCCTGGCTCCCTTCGACTCCACCCTTGCCTGGTTTGACCATAGCTTTGTCTCTGCCTGCTCTTAGGACTGGATCCTTGTGCTTCAACTGTGCAGCTGCTTCTGCCTTTGGGATCTGGTCTCCTGATTTCAGCTCAATATCTGACCTGGCTTCCCAGACATCTGCTCTTGGTGCCAGACTGCTCTTGAAAACCCCTTAGCTCCAGGAGGAGGAGGAGGAGGAGGAGGAGATTGGATTTATATCCTGCCCTTCACTCACTTGGAGTCTCAGAGCGGCTTACAAACTCCTTTCCCTTCCCCTCCCCACAACAGACACCCTGTGAAGTAGGTGGGGCTGAGAGAGCTCTGAGACAACAGTCCTTGACAGAACAGCTGGTACAGAGCTATGGCTTGCCCAAGGTCATCCAGCAGGTGCAAATGGAGGAGTGGGGAATCAAACCCGGTTCTGCCAGATTAGAGCCCACACACTTAACCACTACACCAAACTGGCTCTCCAGAACCGGAGCAGGATATTCCTGACCCATACAGAAGCCTGACATTTACTGAACATTTTTCTTCCACTGAAAATTGACATTTTGAAATATATGGTTGGAGGTGTGAACGTCCATCTCAGCTCTCATTGTAAGGTAGGGCTGCCAACCTCCAGGTGGCCGCTGAACATCTCCTGGCATTAGAACAGACCTCCACAGCACAGGCATCAGTTGCCCAGGAGAAAACGGCTGCTTTGGAAGCTGAACTCTACGGTCTTATAGCCCACTAAAGCCCCTCTCTCTCCAAACCCCACCCTCCCCAGCCTCTACTCCCCCAAATATCCAGGAATTCCACAATCTGGAGCTAGCAACCCTATATAAGGGTACAAGGGGCCATACAAGTCAAGAGGGGGAGATGGGGATCCTCTACATTATGAGTGGCATCCTATGCAGAGTTACATCCTTCAAAGTCCATTGACTCAGAAGGGTATAATTCTGTTTAGGATAGCACTGCCAACTCCCCCCCCCTTCCTCTTTGCTCCAGTGTGCCAGTTTTTCATCTGTGCCAGTGGCCCTAGATAACTTGAATGGGGGGGATGCAGTCTAAATGCCAAGTATTCATTAACCACCAAGATTTGGATGTTTTGTTTCTAAATCTTCCTGCGTGGTGTTTAGATGAGTGAAGCCGGAGCTATTAGAATAACTCATCTCTTTTCAAATAAATAACAAATGGAGCAGCCCTGGGTCCCCTGGTGTGCAATTGAACCCATCCAGTAATTTACCATTAGTTCTGGCTGCCAATTTATCCATCACCGTTTCCTCCTGTGTGTCTTCAGCTATGGGTTCCTCCCAAACTTTTGGTATTCAGCCAATTAATTTCTCTTACCTTCAACTCCCCTGTTACCCAAAGGAATAATACAGCCATTTTTAAAAGAAACCCACACATTAATATATATAAATAAATCAGGCTTTCTATCCTCTGCCTATTTATTCATCCGCTCCCTAAGCAGTTCTCTCCCCCCACCCCCCATCTGTCCTCAAATTGAACTTACACACCTTAACAATTTCCCCACTTCTGGCTGGAGTCGAAGCTGAATACTGATCACACCATTTTTTTTAATCACTTCTTTCCCAAGTGAATATAAGAGTTGGTCTATATCTAGACACAGCTTGGAGCCCAACAATTCAGAATGTGGGAGCATCCTCACACTCATGTTTGAATGTCTGAATGACAGCAAGCAGCATGGAACGGAGACCGGCGTGGGGGCCAGGTCCAGCTGGTTCCCGAAGCAGGAGCCGGGTGCTTGTGTGTGGACACACATGGTTTTCTGGGCTGCCCATAGGGCAAGGTGAACGCCAATGGGGTCCCAGTTGAGGTGCAGCGAGCGTGCAGAGGTCGAGTGGCTGGGCCGGAGAGGCATGCACTGGCCTGCACTGTTACCACTTTTGTTTGGGGAATGGCGTGGCCCTCCCCCGGATGTGTTGGTGATCCACCTGGGTGGAAACGATCTGGGACTCATGAAGGGAGTCGCTCTAGTCCTGCAAGTGAAGGCGGACATGGCAGTGATTGCTGGTCGATGGCCTGGGGTGCTGACTGTGTGGTCGGCGATGCTGCCAAGCCAGGTGTGGCGAGGTCTGGGGGACCCGAGAAGCCTTGACAGGGCACGGAGGAAAGCTAACAGGCAGCTGTGTTTAGCCATGGAAGGTGGCCTGGGCATTTTCCTACCACACCCTGGGATTCGGGTAGACCTACCGGATCTGTACAGGGTTGATGGGGTTCACCTTTCGGACAAAGGCAACAATATTTTTCTATCTGATTTGAGGTGAGGGGTGCTCTTGGCGCTGGATCGCTTAGTGGGGGCGAAGGCCTAAGCAGAGGCGTGGCCTTTGCTGTGGCGGGGTAAAGCGACCAGAAAATATAAATGGTGAGCACCTAAGCATTGTTATGATAATTAAGCAGGCATCCAGGAACGGATCTCGAGCTTGGGGCTCGGGAACGGGAAAAGGAGCTCCTGCTTGAGAACAACCTGGTTCGGCCATCCTAGCAGGCTTTGGGGCCTGGGGGTGGTGGACCGGGTTTAGCGGCTACAATTGCCGAGCTGCTGGTCAAGAGTCTTGGTAAAAAGGCTCTAGATCAGGGCAGGTGCATCGCCCGATATGCTAAGAAGGTGGTCAGGAATATGGACACCTATCTGGTACGCAATACCTAGTCCCTCGCCATAATGAAGAATGCATGATGTAAGCAATAAAGTGGCCCTTGTTCAAACCCAAACTTTGGTGTCAGTCTCTTTCTTGCTGGTTCAGGGGGCAATAACAATTTCCCCACTTCTGGCTGGAGTCGAAGCTGAATACTGATCACACCATTTTTTTTTAATCACTTCTTTCCCAAGTGAATATAAGGCCGCGGTCACACAGCCCCTTTAAATCCGGGAGGGCTCCTGGATTTAAAGGGGCCACTCTTTCCAACAGCTTTTTCCAACCTGCTGCATCGAGCTCAGTGGCCACGGCCGCTGAAGAGGCGGCCGCGGTGGGAACAGCGGCTGCGGCCGCAGCAGAGGCGGCCGTGGTGGAAGCGGGGGCAGCTGAAAAAGCGGCGGCCGCAGCGGCCGCGGCGGCAGAAAGGGTGGCAGCCGAGGCGGAAGCAGGGGCAGCGGCGGACGCGGCGGACGTGGCGGCAGAAAAGGAGGCGGCAGTCGCGGCTGCCGCCGCCGCCGAAAACACATGTCGGGTAAGCTGAAGCCTGGGTAAGTCGGGGGTGTTTTTTTTCCCCCTTTTACACTTGGGCGCATGGATAGCCATGCACCCAAGGGTTAAAAGGGGGAAAAAATGGCCGGCGGGGCTATCTGGACAGCTCTGCTCTCGCAATGCTTGCGAGAGAGGGCTGTCCAGATACCTCCAATGCGGTTTCCTCCCGCAACACCCGGGAAAATACTTGATTTTCCCGGGGGTCGGAAAATGCGGGAGGAACCCGCATTGGAGCCAGCTTCAGCACGGGAATAGGGGTCGGCCGTCTGGTCAGCCTCTTTAAATTGCGGGAGGAAATTGCCCTTCCTCTCGCATTTAAGGCCCGTGTGGCCGCAGCCTAAGAGTTGGTCTATATCTAGACACAGCTTGGAGCCCGACAATTCAGAATGTGGGAGCATCCTCACACTCATGTTTGAATGTCTGAATGCTTTCCCATGAAAATAGGAACAAAAATCCATGCACATAGGAAACTAGATTGTAATGAAACAGCAACATAGCGGCTAGCTTTCTGCTTCACATGCTCATTTTGTGTGGGGGGGGACTGGGGAGTAAAGCAACATTTGGACATGACATTACCTGCAATTTGAAGTGTATTGTCCAGAGCTAATTGCATGATGTGATACTGCTGCAGATGTACATAGAATCTTGGTCACTGTATGCTGGTTATAAATGAAATATGCCATGTAAGTGAAACAACAGTGGTGCATTTCAGTCTGGAATTTCATCCCAGGCTGCTTCCTTCCTGCGCATAATGCTTTGCTGGCATGTATCTTAACATGTCTTTTTTCATTCTTCTTGCCGGTGAAACTGGGATATTGCCATCCTTGACATTAGAGTGCCTCTGCTGGGAATTTGGACAATACTTTTAGAGCCTTGGATCAAAATCAAACATTTAAGATATATTCTGTGATGCAGAATAACTAAAGGTGTAACTGAAGATAGACAGTTTGGTGTAGTGGTTAAGAGTGTGGACTCTAACCTGGGAGAACCAGGTTTGATTCCCCACTCTTCCACATGTAGATGCTGGCATGACCTTGGGTCAGTGACAAGTTCTCTCAGAGCTGTTCTCTCAAGAGCAGTTCTCTCAGAGCTCTCTCAGAGCTCTCTCAGCCCAACCTACCTCACAAAGTGCCTGTTGCGGGGAGGGGAAAGGCAAGGCAATTGTAAGCTGCTCTGAGACTCCTTTAGGTAGTGAAAAGCAGGGTATAAAAACCTCCTCCTCCTTCTGTTGAGAGCTGGCATGGGATATTGGAGAGAGTGATGAATTAGGATCATGGGATATCCAGCTTTGAATCCCTACTGACTGATTGATTGATTGATTCGATTTGTATCCCGCTTTGCCGGACACACTGTCATGGCAGCTTGCTGGGTAACCTTGGGCCCATACTCTTAGACTAACCTACTTCACAGGGATGTTGGGAGAAAATGGAGGAGGGAAGAGTGATGTCCTAAGCCACTTTGAGTCCCAAATGGGAAGAAAAGGGGGATATAAATAAATAAAGGCACTGCAGTGCACGCATGCACACCTCTCGAACACTCATAAAGCACAGTATAAAGTGCCCTGACCGAGATAGTCCAGGCTAGCCTGATCTTGTCAGAACTTGGCAGCTGAGCAGGGTCAGCTCTGGTCAATATGTGGATGGGAGAAGAACAAGAAATACCAGGGTCACTATGCAGAGGCAGGCAATGGCAAACAACCTCTGAATGGCTCTTGTTTCGAAAGTCCCATGGGGTCGCCATAAGTCAGCTGTGATTTGACAGACAAAAAAGAAAGCTAAGTATTATGATTAGTTGCCCACCACTGGAGACACAATAGTAGGCTACCAAAACATTTCTTGTAGATATGACAAAGCATTTTTATGCCCCCTTTCTGTGGGTTGTGCAATAGTGTGGTTATCTTGCTGATCCTGATAAAAGTCCTGGTGGAACTCTTCCTGCTTCTACATCAACAGTGTAAAGCTCTTAGGATATTCCTCCAGAGGTCTTTATGAGGATGGGAGGGTTGTTTCAGTGCTTCTGACTTTGGCAGCCCCAGTCCATAGGATGCCTTGGCCTGGACTGCATCCTGACGGCCCACCCAGCAGATGGAACTGGACCTCAGCGGACATAATGCTATAAACTCCACCCTCCAAAGCAGCCATTTTTTTCTCCAGAGGAAGTGTTGCCTGGATTCTGGAGATCTCTTGTAATTCGGGCAGTGCAGTGCCCCCCAGCCCCCACCTGAGGGTTGGCAGCTCTAAACTGGAGTAGAACTCTGGCATACAGCTGAATCCAAGCTGACATGGAGATGTAGTGGTGGAAAGTGACTTACAGCAACCCCCTAGCATTTTCATGGCAGGAGATGTTCAGAGGTGGCTTGCCACTGCCTGCCTCTGCATAGCAACCCTAGTATTCCTTGGAGGTCTCCCATCCAAATACTAACCAGAGCCATCCCTGCTTAGCTTCTGAGATCAGGCATGGTTGGGCTAGCCTGGATTATCCTGGTCAGGGTGATATGGAGATATCCCAGGTAAAAATGGGATTTCTATGGGCCATGCCATTCAAACTAGAAGAATGGGGATATTTTTTATCTGGTGCATTTGCTTTCAGTGATCCCACCGTCGTATTGAGAAAGCGAAAGGAACTGTGTTGGGAAATCAGCATACTGAGCAACTCAGATTTCATTTTTAAAAAAACACCAGATTTCTAGAGTTTAAGATGGTGAGGACAGGTATGGTTGGTGGCCTGGAGAATTGCAAACATGGGGGAAGGGGGAGGGAGTTTTCCCAGTAGTCAAAAACTGCATCTTCTTTAGGGTCCTGCTTAGGGGTTCTGTTTTGTTTTCTGGCTGTTTCCCGTTACTATAGAAAGCAGAATCAATTATACAGAAAAAAAAGTATGCTTGCATGCTTAATGTGCCAAATTCACATAACTCACCCCCATCTAAGTTTCATTGCTGTAGAATTTGGGTTGCCATGGTGCAGGCTTTTTATGGCTTAAGAGGTGTGTGTTTGTGTGAGAAAGAGACAGAGATAGACCAAGATGGGTAGCTGTGTGAGTCCATCTGTAGCAGCAGAAAAGAGCAAGAGTCCAGTAGCACCTTAAAGATGAACAGCATTTGTGGCAGGGGATGAGCAGTGGAAGTGGAAGAAGTGGGCAGTGGCTCATGGAAGCTCCTACCTCGCCACAAAGGTTGTTCATCCTTAAGGGGCTAGAAAGACAGGGCAAAAGAGAGACATCTTCTGCTTTCAGTTTAGTTCTACAGTGCTTAAAAATGATGGAAGCTGATGGAAATACTTGGGAAAAAAGTCTCACACAGAAAAGAAAGCACATTTCCTCTTGCTTTCCAATTGGAGATTTAGCGTGCATAGAGTTTATGGTAGAGATCTGGCTGGTCTTTGCTACTGAGGTCAACCACCAGAGCCAGTATGATGCTCGTGGATCAGCTCGTGGCCACCCTGGGCACCAGCAGTGGATGTGGGGTTAGAGTTCCAGGTTCAGGCTGGGGGACTCCTGGAGATTTGGGAGTGGAGCCTGGGGAGGACAGGGAACTCAGTGGGGTAAGGTAAAGGTAAAGGTTTCCATTGCTCAAAAGCCAGTTGAATCCAACTCTAGGGAGCAGTGCTCATCTCCATTTCCAAGCCAAAGAGCCACCACTGTCCAAAGACATATCCATGGTCATGTGGCTGGCATGACTAGACGCCAAGGTGCATGGAACATTGTTACCTTCCCACCAAAGTGGTACCTATTTATCTACTTGCAATTACTTGCTTTTGAACTGGTACAATGCCATAGAATCCACCCTCCAATTTACACAAAGAGTTCAGGGGTGCTTCTAAAATTCTCTTCTGCATTTCTCCCCAGATATGAGAGTTCTGAATTGCCAAGTCTGGTTTTTGAAGCAGAATGGATGCTCTAAGGCAAAATTTCCACTGTTGCCTTTGTTTTCTTTGGGTTTTTTTTTTTAAAAAAAAATCAGAATTTTGGATTGAGCACTGTACATCCAAAAGCCCCAAAAGTTGTCTAAACCAGTGTTGTGTATCACATGTGCAATGTCTTAACCATGAAGCTGCTGCCACACCCAATCTGTGTGTGTGTGTGTGAGAGAGAGAGAGAGAGAGAGAGAGAGAGAGAGAGATTGAGAGAGAGAGACTCTTCCGTTATAATACTCTCAAACCTCCAGCCTGTTTGGAAACCTTGCCCGCAAGGACAAGGATGCAATTTTTCACTGGCGGCAGAAAATCGAGAGTATTCACTGTATACCTGTACGTGAGACATGAGAATTCAAAGCCTGGGGTATTTCCCTTGAATTAGGTCCACAAGCTCATCCAGGAGCCGAGCCATTCATTTCAAGGCAGTGAGATGACTCACTCTCTCATATCCTCAGTGCCAGGCTGAATATTTCTGTGCTGGCTTCTGCACTCCACAAATGCTTTTTGCCGTTGTCATTTCCATCCCGGGAACGTCTTGTCTCTAGAACTGATCACCAGCCACGAGGCAAAACAACGGAGCGCCCCAGAAATGTGCATTCAGATGTCCGGGAGTCACTATATTAAGAGTTATCCGAATGCATTGCAGGCAAGCGAGCACACGGGGAAAAAAAATTAATCACAGCATCCCGTTTTAGCATGGCTGGCAGCGATGGGGTCGCGGCAGCTTCACAGAATTGATTAAGTACTTATTAAACAAGAACAGCAGTGACAGAGCTTTAAAAATATCAAATTAAGGCTGGAGGAGCTTCCAGCAAACAAAGAGCACAAAAGACAAATGCACGTTAATGTGTGCCTCAGTCATAATGTGACAGAAAACCACAGGAGGTTATTGGCGCGTCGGGATTCAATTTATCTGCGGTTCTGAGTTGCACTTTGGGCCCCACCTGGACACCTTTCAGAGCTGCCAGAAGGTTGTCCCTTTGTTTTTTTGATGTACCAGTGTGAATCATCCTTATTTATGGTTGTTATTATTGCTGTTATTATCCCCATCATCATCATTGCTGTTGTCAGCAATGTGCCCACCGCATGGTAGGAAGCTATTTGGAAATGAGGGCAGAAAGATGGGCTGTATTTAGGGTTGCCAGCTCTGAGTTAGATGGGGGGTGTTGGGTGTGGAGCCTGGGGCTGGTGGGGTTTGGGGAGATGGGGGACCTCAGCTGGGTGTGATGCCATAGACTCCACCCTCCAAAGCAGTCATTTTATCCAGGGGGGACTGATTTTGGTCATCTGGAGGAGGAATGGGCATGAACCAGGAAAATGCTGTTCGGTTCATGGTTCATGGCATGCCCAGTTTGTGAACCACCGACCGTCACAAACTTTTTGACACTGAACAAACTGGTTCAGTTCATGAGGTTCATGATATGGTAGAAAACACACATACACACACACACAGTGCTAGAGACATCAAACTTGCAGGAGATCTCTGGCTGATCTCTGACCTGCTCTCCCAGTTTAGTTAGGATTGGATCTACTGGGTCCAAGTTAACTCCCCCACCTCAAGAAGGTGCCACCAGGAAAGTGCTTTCTGGGGAAATGACAGGTGCAGGTTCAGGAGTGTATAGAATGGATCCTGTGCAAGCTAGAGACACCAAACTCATAGCCAACCTCCATCTGACTCTTCTCTATATGCCTTCCAAGTTATGTGCAGAATGGTTTGATGGGGTCCAAATTACCCCCCCCCAAAGAAGGTGCCCCATCCTACATTGTTTCCAATTGAGGGGGAAGGGGGGGAAAGCAGGGGCAATAGAAGCCCAGCAGAACAGAATCAAAGTCCCAGAGAATCTCTGCAGTAGAAACTGGGGGGGGGGGGGGCATTTTTGCAAGCCCAGCAGAATCAGTGCCACTATAGCGCTACAAACCCAACAGGACTAACGTCAAGCCAGGAAAGTCCTTTGGGGGGGAAATGTCAGGCACAGGTTCAAAAATATATAGAGTGGACCCCTTCAAGTTACACACACCAAATGCACAGGGAACCTCACCCTCTCACCCACTCCTTTACCATCTCTCCAAGCTGGGGGCAGATTACATGTCTGGGGTACCAGTAATGAATCCCCAAAAAGGGCCATCCCAGTGCTCTCTCTAGAAAAGACAGCTAGTTCCAGGAGTCTATGGAATGGCTCAGGAACAAGCCAGTGGTACCAAACTCACAGGGAAGACCCCCGGGGCAGACGCGCGCACACACACACACACACACACACACACACACACACACACAGCCAGACAAGCCAGGCAAGCTTTCCCCCTGTACTCACAGCCCCCTCCCAAATATCCAAAGGCAGATTTGGAATGACAGAAAGGCAGATATTATCAGACTTCTGATAAGGCCCTCGAGAGTTACCCCACGACAGCTTGGTGGGCCCCCCAGCCCCACCAGACAAGGAGGGGAAGCCTGCCCATAACTCTCACAGACCCCCTTCTGGGTCCATCAACTGCAGTGAATTCTTTTACTGTGCAGAGGAATGGAAACACATCTTCAGGTGGCCAGGCCACCTCTGAAGTCTCCAAAGGCAGGTTCAGAATGACAGAAAGACAGACATCCACAGAGGTCTCGCAGAGGCTCCCCAAATTACCCCCAGGACAGCTTGGCAGGCACCCCTGGAAAGCACGCAAACCCAGGAAGGTATGCCCACAACACTCCCAGGCCCCCTCAGGCCCAAACACACAGATCCTCTGGTCCCTCTAGGTGAAATGTCTAGTTAGTCACCATTAGCAGAACACATTGTGCAGATAAGGGATCACCGGTTGCGAATTGTGCAAATGCAGTGGAAAGGGGTTGTCAAAGGGAGGCTTGCTTGTACAGGCAGACGTTTGGGGGTTGTGCCCCTCCAGACATGGGCATGGCACACCTGACACTCTGCCACACAGGGGTCACTGGAAAGGGTGAGGAAATGTTTCCAAAGTGTGGGCTGGACACAGGGCCCCAAGATTGGAGAAGCTGGGAGGGACAGGCTGGGAGGGTCCATGGAGGCAGGAACAACAACAGAGAGTGTGTGGAAGGGGAGGATGCTCTCCCCCCATCACTGCTAGACTCGTCCTCTCCCAAAAGTGTTAGCAACTGCTTGTCTCTGGGCAGTGGTAACAACTCTTTTGCCTCTGTGGGGAGCCCCAGGAACAGATCAGGGAAAGGAGGCTAGGAGATCCCTGGTGGTGAACTGCTAGGGGCAGGCTTCAGTGGGCTGGCAGAAGGGTTTGGTGCCCAGGGACAGGGGCCTGAGGTGGAGGATGTCTTCCCTTCATGCTGAGCACCCTTTGCACCCACTTTCACTCTCCTGGCACAGAAGGGTTCACAATCAGGAGGGGTGGGAGGGTATAAAATGTCAGTCCTCAACCAAAAATCCCACTAGCTAAGCCCCTCTTCTTGGCATGAGCAGAGAGGTGGAGTGGTTTAGAGCCCAGAGTCCATCTAACACTCCTAACCCCAGCAGGGATGAGAAGAGTTCACAGTCAAAATGTAGGGCCTTAACCGAGGAACCCACTAGCTAAGCTCCTCTGCTTAGTGAGAGCAGAGAGGAAGGGTGGCTTAGAGCCCTGCATCCACCTAACACCCCCAAACCCTCTAAACTGTGGAGTCTTGTGAGCAAAAGATTCTACTTTGTGAGCTACTGGCATTAAAGTTGTGACCGAACGATTTGGCTACTGCATAAATTAGTTTGTTCTGGAGCCCTCCTTCCTGAGCTAAGACAAAAATGTGCGAGCTGGAGGCTAAAAAACTGTGAGCTAGCTCACACTTAGAGGGAACACTGAACCACAGCAGAGGAGAGGAATCACAATCAAAATATGTGTCCTCAGCTGAGGAACCCACTGACTAAACCCCTCTACTCAATGTGAGCTGAGAAATGGGGTGGCTCAGACCCCTGTGTCCACCTAACACCCCCAAACCCAAGCAGGGGAGAGGAATTACAATCAAAATGTGGGTCCTCAGCCAAGAAACCCACTAACTAAGCCCCTCTACTAGGCATGAGCTGAGAAATGGGGTGGCTTAGAGCCCTGAATCTACCTGACACCCCCAAACCCCAGCAGGGGAGAGGAATTACAATCAAAATGTGGGTCTGCAGCTGAGGAGCCCAGTAGCTAAGGCTCCCTGCTCAGTGTGAGCAGACAGATGGGGTGGCGCAGACCTCTGAGTCCACCTAACACCCCAAACCCCAGCAGGGGAGAGGAATCACAATCAGGAGAGAATGTGCTCTGCTAGTCTGTTTTTAACAAGTTCCCTGTCTCTTTGTGCAATTGCAAACAGCCCATAGAGGAGAGCTGAGTGCAGAGCTGAGCTAAGGTAGCATTCTAATCCAATAGAACAGAATGGGAACTCTGTTATTGGCAGCCAGCGGTGCCCATTAAGCTTTAGAGGGCTCCTATTGGCGTTTCCAAGGCTGGAGAATCCCCCCTCCCCCACCCCGTCCCCATTGCCTTGGAGTTTTGTAAATACTTTAACTGAGCAGAGACAGTCCGTCTGGAAACATAATCATTTATGGACCACCACAAAGTGCCATGAACAGCACCCAAGTTTGTGAAATGTTTGTGCAAGATGCCCTTCCACAAACATCTCTTCGCAAACCATGAACTGACCAAAATTCATGACAAACTTTAGTTTGTGAGCCGGTTCATGCCCATCCCTAGTCTGGCGATCAACTGTAATAGGAGATATCTAGGTGCCACCTGGAGGTTGGCAACCCTAATTGTAATTCTGTAGGTGCTTTATGTAAAATAGGTCCTTCTCTATGGTTGCTTTGTTGGCCCTGGTGGACAACTGTTTGGAAGTTGTGTGCAACAGGATGCTGGAGTAGATGGGCCACTTGTCTGATCTAGCAGGGCATCACTTATGTTTTGATCCAAGATGTGAAGGCATTGTGGGCTGGGGAGCAATGCATTGCTCACCTCGGCATATCTATACTCATCCCTGGTTCGTTAAACTTATCTAGCCTTAGCCCTTTGTCCTCAGATCTCCCAAAAGGTCTGAGATGATGGTCAGGATTGACATAAAAGCTTCGAGTATCACAAAATAGCTGGTGGCTCTCTGAAGCAGCAATATTTCTCCAATATAGTCTCCAGGGGGCAAAGGTAATATTTGGTGGCTCTGTCTTCCCTGAGAAATTGCAGAATCTTAGAACACAACATGTTACCTTCCCTAGCTTGTTCACTTTTCAACAGCACCCAGTCTTCTTGTACATACTGGCTAAAATGATCCAGGAGGGGGAGGGGGAGGGGGAAGCAGCTAGATTAACAGACTTGCAGAGTATAGTAGAAACACAGAGCTGGAAGGGATCTCAAGGGTCATCTAATCCAACCCCCGCACACAATATAGGAAATTCAAAACTACCTCCCCCCCATTCCCCCAGTGACCCCCGCTCTATGCCCAGAGGAGGGAAAACCCTCCAGGATCCCTGGGCCTGGAGGAAAATTCCTTCCTGACCCCAAAGTAGCAATCAGCATTACCCTGGGCATGTAAGAAAGAGAAGAAGAAGAAGAAAGAAGAAGAAGAAAAAGGAGGAGGAGGAGGAGATTGGATTTATACCCCGCCCTTCACTACCCAAAGGAGTCTCAGAGCGGCTTACAAACTCCTTTCCCTTCCCCTCCCCACAACAGACACCCTGTGAGGTTGATGGGGCTGAGAGAGCTCTGGCAGAAACTGTTCTTTTTCAAGAACAGCTGTGCCAGAGCTATGGCTTGCCCAAGGTCATCCATCAGGTGAAAGTGGAGGAGTGGGGAATCAAACCCGGTTCTCCCATATTAGAGTCCGCACACTTAACCACTACACCAAACTGGCTCATGCCTTCCTGCTCTCCCTCTCCTGATCTGCCTAAATTCAGAGAATTAGCACTGCTGTCAGATGGCCATCTATCCTCTGCTTAAAAACCTCCAAAGAAGGAGAGCCCACCACCTCCCAAGGAAAACTGCTCCACTGAGAAATCGCCACAACTTTCATGCATTATTATATGTAAGATTGTTATTGTTGTTGTTACATCTCTGCCTGCCTTACAACCTACTCTAGAATTGCCACGTTATACAAAATATTCTGTTACCTGTGCAGATGCTGCTTGTTAGAACTTTGGATTGTGGCTCTGTAGAGCCACACAATGGGTGAAGAAATAAGTTCAGCATTGTCAGCTCAGTAATAGCTACTCTAGCATGAAAACAAGCTGCTTCTGCCACTGGCATTTTGAAAATGATCACAGCTTTTCCTTTTGAAATGTGTGGGCCGCTTAAAGAAGAAATCCAGTGTTACCCCTTGCACACGACTATTTAAATGCAATAATATTCCATATCAGTTGTCCCCTACTGAACAACTTCCCATCCACTAAAATCCATAAAATCTCTAACTTCCCACCCACCAAAATCCCTAACTGCATAAGCTCCACAAACTACACTGAGCCACCCCATCTGTCTGCTCACACTGAGCAGAGAGCCTTAGCTAGTGTATTTCTCACAAACTCCCTAACTCCATAAATGGGCATGTAGGAAAACATGTCGAATGAAGACTTTGAATCCAGGGTTTCCCCGCCCCAAAAAATAACCTGAATGAAGAGAACCAATCACAGAATTTGTGTTGCAATTGCTTTATCAGCAGTGCAGGTTTTCAGCAGTGCTTTTGAGGTAGGTATGATTTTGAATTTCACATCCCTGCTGTTTGGCCTGAAAATCTGTATTTTAGTTTTATTTCTTCCTCGTGCAAAACAAACACCTGATTCTTTATTAGCACATCACTCTTTCCCCCCTGTAAAATAAATGCATTTTACCATTACTTGTACAGCATAAATCGGCATTATACACATCATTGGCACACATTGGTTAGATCAATATCATATGAATTGCACATAGAAACCCTACAACTTGTATATACAAACAAATTTACAGAACCCACGGGGAAAAGAAGAGCACCAAAATGGTGGGCAAAACAAATAAGCACATAATAATAAAAAAGAAATAGGGAATATTCACTCTTCTCTAGATAAAAGTCATGGTATATCTTCTCGGTAGCAGACTAGCCCAGTCTTGGCACAACTTGGAAGATAAACAGGATCAGTACTCGGATGGGAGAAACCCAAAGAAGACGGGGGCTGCTATGCAGAGGAAGGCAATGGCAGACCATGTCTGGTTTATCCATTGCTTTGAAATCCTCATGGGGTGGAAGTGAGTAATTAGGGGTCATTGAGAGTCAGTTGTGAGCCAGTGTTCCCTCTGAGCTAAGTTAGTGTGAGCTAGCTCACAGTTTTTTAGCCTCTGGCTCACACCTTTTTGTTTTAGCTCAGGAAGGATGGCTCCAGAGCAAACTAATTTATGCAGTATCCAAATTGCTCACTCACAACTTAATGCCAGTAGCTCACAAAGTAGAATTTTTGCTCACAAGACTCCACAGCTTAGAGGGAGCATTGGTTGTAACTCAATGGCACACTTTACCTACATCTGCTTAGGATGTATAGCTAAATCTAGAGAAGACCGTAAAGAGTAACTTAGAACAGGGGACTCAGCTTGCTCCCAAATTCTGTTGGCTACATCCATTTGGAATCAGACCTGTTCTTACCTACATAACCCCACTGTGGATTTCGTTTCTTGCTCATGCTGGGGCAAAGATAGGACTGCTGTGGACACTCCTTCATTAAGTCTCAAATCTTAACACTTCTTCATTAAGGATGCAACAGATCTCCTGGGGGACTGATTCAGCAAGTGAGTTTTATCTCTCCCCACCTTGCTGCAGTTGGCCTCATGCAACTGATAAGCAGGTCTGCAGTAGTCCATTTGTCTTGCATCTCCCCAGCAGGTCGACAAATGGTTAGTCTGTGCAGCTAGCAAAGTGTCAATCAATCAATCTATTTATTACAGTCCTAGACCAGCAAGTGGCGCAATAAAAACAAGTAAGTAACAGGTAAAAGAGCAATTAAAATTATAAAGCACAATAGCATCTAAGATTATAAAAGGATTCTAAAAATTTAAAATTGCCGGAGGTTTAAATTGTACAAGGTAAAAATTTTTATAACAGTCAATAGATAGAGATACATCTGTCTATATTTTCCCTTTCCTAGTTCATTATGCAAATTTGACAGCCACCCTAGTCAGCTTTTAATTTTGCCCCAACCACAATTACAGTCAGCAACCTGAATACGCGAGGGCTAGCAAAGTGTTGATCATTGAGGGCAGGGGACGGTAGGACTTCCATTGAGGGATGGCGCAGAAATATGAAGCACTCCCAGTTGCAGTGGGCTGTACAGAGCAGTTGCCTAACAAATAGGGTTGCCATCCTCCAGGTGAAGCCTGGAGGTCTCCTGGAACTGCAACTGATCTTCCCCTGAGGGAAAAAATGACTGCTTTAGAGGGTGGGCTCTGTGGCATTATAGCCTGCAGAGGTGCCTCCCATCCCTAAACTCTACCCTTCCTAAGCTCAGCCTTCAAATCTCCAGGAATTTCCCAACCCAGAGTTGGTAACCTTATTAATGAACTGGATCAGGGTTTGTTTTTTTTTGCAGGGAGCAGAGCTTGCAGCTGATAGGCTGAATCTGCGGGTGTTTGAGCATCCCTTGTTGGAACAGAGAGAGAGAGAGAGAGACAGCCTGAAGAAGGTGTGAAATTCTGGCATTTCAAACACCCTGCTGGGAGTTCAGGCATTTCACACCTTCAATAATCTCCCACTCCAGCCTTGCTTTGATACTAATTGGTCCGACCTTGGGTGTATCTGCCTCTCCCTACCCCTGACACTCCTCCACTATGAAGATGAATTAGTTATTTATGTAGCAATCAGCTTCCCTGGTTTAGCCAAAGTGCATCCATTTCTCTTCAGGCCTATTAAGCCCTGGCTAAACTTTCTGTCGAATGCACACTGCAAATACACAGGCACTCTGGGAATGTCAGACTCTTAAATATTTCGTTATTTGTTAATGAAAACATTCTTTCTCGGAGAAGGAAAGAAGGAAGGGGGAGGAAGGGGGAAGGAGGGAGAGAGGGGGAGAAATCAATAAAGAACCCGACTTCCAATTAAAAGTGTTTAGGGAGCTGTCCGCTTTTATCACACTCTGGCTTTGACTTACGCCGGTGAGGTCAGCAAGTGGCCACAGGTAGGCGCTGTAAATTTCATTCTGGACTCCAACACCGTCAACATCGAGCGCCTGCCGAAGGACGGGCCCTCTAATGGATGCTAAAGGCAGGGGAGATAACAAGCCATTAGCTTCACCAGACGACATTCGGCTTTCCCTATCTGTGCTTGTATTTTTGAGCACTGGGGAAATAAATGTTCCATGCTGCTCACCTGAAGCTGTTCCTCTGCCTCTCCCCTGCCCACATGATAGATCAGAACAACAGCCGAAATAGGAGGCTGGAGGTGACACTCGAAGCTTTTTTTCTCCCATGCAGCTTTCAACACAAATAGAAGTGACTGGGTCAAAGTATCGCAACACTGAGCTCTTCAGCTGTCAGATTCGAGGGCTGCCAGATGACTAAACAAATGATCCAATTGGTCAAGGGAGGTTTGTTTGTTTTTTGTCATGGAATCAATTGATTAAATATATATGTTTGCATATGCAGAAAACAGTAGTTTTGAGGGGGGGGGGGTCTCTGTTTTTAGGTAACGTGTGCATGCCCAAGCAGCCATCTTAGAAGATGGATTCCCCTTTGCATGAGAAATTTATGGATGCCACCCTCCTTGACAACATTTATGAGTACTTGTATTAAAATCAACATCTAAAAAGATATGAAGAATCATGAATTGGGGCATCTTGTCAGTTAATAGTGTTTCCCCCCGTGGATTAATCAGTATGAATACTGCAGCCCTACACTATCCAAGTTTAAGGTGCTTCTTGCCTGACGGAACATGAACATTAACAATGCATTGTGCACATCGCCGAGGGTTACAGTGAAATACTGAGTGTAGAAATACACTAGTAGGGATGCTGCTAATTACATTATGAATGTGTAGTTTCAGGTGGGTAGCTCTATTAGGTCCTTCCCACATTCTCACTCTTCTCTCTTGTATGGTCCTGTTGCTTTTGGGGGGGGGGTGTTCTGCACATGTTTTGCTCCCTCTAGTGGTCAATCCAATATTACATAACTGTATGTCCAGCATAAAACCCTGCAGTTTAAATATGCAGAGACATGCTGGACATAGAGTGGTGTATTATCAGATTGACCAGTAGAGGGAGCAAAACATGTGCAGAACAGAAAAAAAATAGAAGCAACAGGAACACACAAGCAAGAAAAAAATGAGAATATGGAAAAACCCATAGTCTGTAGTAAGGTAAATGTAAAGGTTTTTCTTGCTTGAAAGCTGGTCGAATCCAACTCTAGGGGGTTGGTGCTAATCTCCATTTCCAAGCCAAAGAGCCAGCGCTGTCTGAAGACACTTCTATGGTCATGTGGCCGGCATGACTAAATGCCGAGGTGTACAGAATACTGTTACCATCCCACCAAAGCAGTGCCTATTTATCTACTTGCAATTTCTTGCTTTTCAACTGCTAGGTTGGCAGGAACTGGGGCCAGAGATGGGAGTTCACTCCATCAAGTGGCACTAGGGTCTCAAACTGCTGAGCTACTGACCTTCTGGTCTGCAGCTCAGCATCTTTAACCTCTGAGCCACTGTGGACCTGTGATCTGTAGTAGCAGAACACAATTTTAGTCCAGTAGCACCTTAAAGGCCAACAACATGAATCAACACTCACTTCATCAAATCTGATAAAATGAGTTTTCTCTCACACAAAAAAAAGTATACCCGGTAAAATGTTGTTGGTCTTTAAGGTACTACTGGACTTGAACTGTGTTCAGAGATGTTGATCAGATGTGAGCTGATCACCCCACCTGATTGGTCCATGCCAAACAGTGGTAAATACCTGACAAACAGGTTTGCATTAGGCTTTTCCAAATTGCACATTTGCAAAAATGCTGCCGATTCAAACTTAGCAGCAGCCATTAGGACCATTAGGTACTTTTCAGATGAACACCAAAGAGTAGGATTTAATCAAAGTATGGGAAGGACCCATGGCTCAGTGACAGAGCCTCTGCTTGGCATGAAGAAGGTCGCAGGTTCAATTCCTGGCATCTCCAGTCAAAAGTTCTAGTAGCAAGTAATATGAAAGACCACTGCCTGAGAGCCGAGAAAGCAGCTACCAGCATGAGTAGACAATACTGACTGTGATGGATCAGTGGTCTGATTCAGTATAAGGCAGCTTCATAAGTTCACAGTATTTACTTATGACTAGTCTATATGATTTGTGGTTGATTTAATTGTCTATTTAAACAATTATATGATGAGTGAAGCAGTTATGGAGCAAAGATGGGAGGTAGTAAAACTCCCTAGTGCTATATGAGAATGTGCATGGGTGAAAAGCCATTTTTGTTGTCCTGCATGGTTAAGAAGGAATACAGTGAAGCAACCTGCCGAACAATCACAAATGGCTTGACAAACAGTCAAACCAGTCATTGAAAAATCAGCTCCCTTCTCACAAACAGCAAAGAAGATGTGAACTGAAGTGGCAGGTGTTTGAGCATCCCTAGGAAGATACTTGAAATGTTTATTCTGGTAGTGTGCCATTGGTGCCTGGCGATGGTTGTGTATATTGATTAGCAATGTCTCTGAAGTCCATACCAGGTTAGTTTTATGAACTTTGGAAGCTCATAATGCTTTGATCTGAAGAGAGCTTCATGGCACCAGGATACTGAGCCAGCTTGATGTAGTGTTGGACGAAGACCCAGGTCCAAATCCCCACTTAGCCAAGAAGGCCATTGAATGAATTTTCATATCTCTCTCAGCTTCAGCTATCTCACAGGATTGTTGTGAGGGTGGAGTAGAGGAGGGTGGCATCAGATTCACTGCCCAGATCTCCCTGGAGGAAGGGGTGGGGCAAAAAATGCATTGAGAGCTCTCCTCAGGCTTGAAGAATGCTCTAGACGGGAGAAAATCTTATCTCCCTCCCTCCCATATTACTTGGCTGTGCCAGGAACAGGAGCAGAAAGATTTCCTTGGAAACCTCCTTCCCCCTTCCCACCCCAATACAATGTTTCACAGCAGTGTTCATGCTACTAGCAATGGAATGTTCGCCAACTCATATGAACACATGAAGCTCCTTTCTACTGAGTTAGACCATGGGCTTTTCCACATTACCATTCTAAACTGGATGTTATTTATTGTTGGCCTGATTTTGAATAAAGTGATACGGAGAAGGGGGATTCATAAAGCAAATTTCCTTCCATTAACGAGTTATCTCTGAAGCGCTATGGCCACATGATCTTCTTCGGACTTTTAAAAGAACATTCTAAGTTGAGCGCTATACTGCTACACCAATATAGCACTTCAGTGTTGTAGTGATACCATTGAGATGTCTTAATGTCTGCAAAAGATTGCATGGCAAAAAGAGCAGGGGGAAAGCAGCATTGTAGGCAGCAGAGTGGACATTTTAAACAGCACACCACAATGATTTAGAAGCACAATGAAGGGGTTGAAAATGGAAAAAAAGCTGTTTCTCCCAAAAGATGCTAGTGTGTTATCTGGAAGCCCTGGGTTTGAATCTCCACTCCCTCCCTCTCAGCATATGCTACCTCACAGGGTTGTGATAGTCAAATGGAAGAACAATGTTGTAAGCTGCTTTTGGTCTCCAGTGGGGAGAAAAGTGGTATATGAATATCCAAATAGTCTGACATTCTAAAACCCAATTGTGATAGGGAAAATTCACCACCAGGTGACATTACCATATTGTGTTCTCCTGGCAAAATATTCTTTTGCTGGTGCCCAGTATGGACACATGTACATTTAACCACATCCAAAACCCATTTTGGTCATTATGCTTTTGGTGCTTCTACCTTGCAACCTAAGAAAGCTACCCACAAAGCCTCCCAACATGTGTAATCATCATTTGTTGGAGGGCAAAGCTTCCATAGGTGCAACCACATACCTGTGACAAAACCAGGCATCCAATTGCATGTACCAAAGCTGGAAAAATACACACGCTACCCTAATTGCCCAGACCTGGATAGCCCAGGCTAGCCTGATTATTTATTTATTTATTTGTTTGTTTACTTATTTATTTATTTGTTTATTTGGATTTATATCCCACCTAGCCAGCACAGGGTTTTCATCATATCTCAAAAACTAAACAGGGTCAGCCCTGGCTAGTATTTGGATGGGAGACCTCCAAGGAACTCCAAGGTTGAGAACCACCTCTGAACGTCTCTTGCCTTGAAAACCCTATGGGGTCCCCATACATCAGCTGTGACTTGACGGCAATTTCCGCCACCATCCTAATTACACAAAGTGGCAACACTGCACATTGAAATATCCCATTTTCCATAGTACCTAGTCCATTTATCCAGTACTTGAGGTAGGATCAAGCAAGGGGGCTCAGATTTCACTGCATTACAATTGTAATGGGATCGCAGCTTTTATGTTGGATGTTGCTTTCTGTGTGGTTTCAAATAAAGGGCTGAAAATGAACAGCCTGCCTCAGATTCAGGATGTGCTGAAATACAACTCTGAGTACAAAGGGAAGCATCCGTTTAAAAAGCTCCAGAGCAGGGCCACGACAAGGAAAACACGTTCAAGGTGACTTTTGCCGACCATCAATGGCTGTGTGAACTGCCTCGTACTCTGCCCAATAGTTCCTTCTGCCCAATGGTGATTCTAAACCCCCCACCCTCCTCCAAAAAACCTGAGCATTGGTGACCCCGAGGTTGAGTAGGATGAGGAGTCTGGAATTGACATGTAGCCTCTAGGCAGGAGGATCCAGCCAAGCCAGATAAACAGTGTCTCCTCTTAGCCATTCCGTGAAATGACAGGGCTCCAGATGGTTGGTTCGGCCTTCTGGCTGAAATTTGTCTTCTGTAGCAGCTGATTAAAAAGGAAGAAAGTGTAGGGTTAAAGAGCACAAGGAGGAGGGCGCAGAGACTCAAAAGTGCAATCGGAGGCCTGGAAAACTTATTTAGCCTAGGCTCAGAGAGCCATTCCTCACACAATGCTGTTATTGCTTGCCAAGACGGGGTGGGATGTTCAAACTGAGCAGACAGACAAGCTTGAAGTTTCTTGCCTCCGTTACAGATGTTTTCAAATTCCACAAGCTTGTTGTTGCAGTGCCAAAATCCATGTTTTGATTTTGCTTCTGGTCGGTGCCAGGTAAGCCCAGGCCCATTATCTTTTCATCATTTTCAGTTTCCCTGCACTAAATTCCCCCTGTAAAACATACTCATTTTCCAATGTTATTTGTGGGTTAAAAATCAGCAACATCCACAGTTGCAGGCTAAACCATTGGTGGACCTGTGCATGTGAAAGACAGAGGTCATGTGTCTTGGGAAGTTCAGATCATTTTCAAGACCATATGTCTTTCTGGGGGTTGTATGTCAGTCTCCGTTAAAATGGTCTTCCTGTGTCTTAATTTTTTAAAGATCTTGTCCTTGGAGCCACACAAGGCTCCACACAAACTAGTCCTTGGAGCCAAAATACATTGTCCACTTGGAATTTTCAAGACCAGGGCACTTTTTTAAAGAAAAAGAGGTGCTGGAACTGTCAAGAGGGAAATTATGTTTTCAATATGTATCCTGAAAACTCATGAACTTTTAAACATTTTAAAAAGAATTTTGTTGAAGAGGATCTGGAACTTCATTACGACGTGTTCCCCCAGCAAAAAAAGCCCTGTTCAAGACTGAATTATATGCTGGATTTACAGAAAGGAAGTGGGTTTCATAACACAGCCATGGCATTCTGAAACTCAGCTGCAAAATGGAAAATTGAAGGGGAAGTTTCATTGTCAAAATTTTAGGTAAAATATCCTTGAGATGGTGTTTGTCCACTGCATGGGCATGTTTACATTTGTATGGTTGCAGTCACACACCTGAGATAAAGTGCAGGGGGGGGGGGGTGAGGCTATTTCCTCCGGCAGAATTTGACCCACCGTTGCATGATCACACCTCCCTTTGCAGCTGTGGGTGCAGTCCATCAGTGTGTGATCAGACACAACTGTGGGTGAGTTGGGTTTTTTGGTCCCTTTGCCCCCCCATGCGCTTAAACGAGGGAGGGATCAATGAATCACACCTCTGCACTGAGGGCTCCATATAGAGTTTGCAATGATGCACATACTGTGAAGGGGGACAGAAACAACGGCATGGAGTCAGCAGGGCCTGATCAGACCATCCTGATGCCATGAGAGCACACTGGAGCAATCAGACAGGGGAAAGTCCACCCATGGCCTGTCACAACCCGTTTTTTCCCCTGGTGTCTTTTAACTCCACTTCTCCGGCAGAGCAAAATGGGTTGCCAACAGCTGTGGGGCACTTCCCAGATGTTGTCTGATCACTCCCATTAAATCTGCCCAGCATTCGTGCCTATGTTGGGTCTAATTGTGTGTATGACCGCAACCTACAAATTTTATTGCAGTTGGATCTTTGCTTCCTGGTTAGAAGTTGCTTTTCCATGTGCTTAAATGAAGGACTGAACACAAAGAACCAAGATGTTTTGTGTGTGTGTGTGTGTGTGTGTGTGTGTGTGTGTGTTATGTTGGGAAGTTATGGCTCTAAATGGCTGCTTCCTGCCCAAAAGCAATACCTCAGACTTGAGCTGTTCTGAAGCCTCAGTTATATCAGTGGAGAACAGTGAGGATTAGTCCATAGTTTTGGCGAAGTCGTGCCTTGAGGAAGAAGGCAGTGAGTTTTAGGGACCACACTGGTGGGAACTGTGGTGCCATAGGTACCATGTTGGGGACCACTGGCTTAGCTCCCCCCTCCCAGTTCTTTGTAATGCTGTTCTTCATATTATTTATTTAAACATTTATTTCCTCATGGTTTGAGGTGGCTTAAAATAATAGTTAAAAAAATCAGTTAAAGCCAGAAAATAAAATAGCAAATCTCAAATCTTTCTCTTCCCCTACCCATTTATCTCTTCTCCCCTGTCCCCTCCTCCTCAGGAAAACCCAGAGGTGTCATGCCTCCCTGGGAATTGCTGGAAACTCCACAGTAAAACAATAGAGTTCTGAGTGATTCCTAGAATGAACTGGAATCACTTTCCCTGGAAATGACATCACATCATCAGCCCAACAGTAGCTTTTGTTTGCTTGTTTATTTCTTTCCCACTGCTGCTCTGAGAGGTGGCAGGAAGAGAGGGTTGCTGGCAGGAAGTCCTTCACCATAGCAGGAGACCTGGCAGCCCTGTTTCTTTATGGTCCTGCACAATATCCGCTGGTTAAAGTCAGTCTTAGTGAGCAATATGATATGAAATAAAGCATTCAGCAAGATTCTGTCATAACCAGTACTGCTCCATCACATTTTTTTTTAAATAGCCAGGACTGGAAAATCAGAAATCAAAATATGCCCCTCACCGGCTCCTGGTGGATCTGTACAATAACTATTTTAAAAAAAGCTTTTCCATGCCAAATTGCTCTTTGGAAATTATCCATTCAGTTGAAATTGGGAACAGACTCCTTTTTACATGGAGATGTTTTGGTTTTCCTCCCCTAATCCTCTTCCTGCATGGCTGAGCCAAGAGGGACATGCCTCTTGCCCTGGTGGCATAATTGTGACTGATCTCAACAACCCTTGTCGAATTCCACCTGGGAGCTGTGCTGGGATTTTGATAGGCCTGTCTGTGTCAAGGCCCGTTGAAGCAAAAATAGTGCCGCATCGCAGTCTTTAAAACAAAGGCTCCAAGGGGGTGTTTAAAAATCTTCACGTCTTTCTGGACCATAAACCAGAAGAAGAAGTTCTCAAACAGGTTCCCAAGAGCACAGAGTCTGAGGGCTCTCATTTTTATGTCAATCTGAAATGAATAATTCCATTAAGCTGCACGGAATTCTGGGTAGGCGTGTTGAATTTGGACCCTAGTGTAAAGTATCTCTCTCTTTGTGTGTGTGTATGTGTGTGAGAGAGAGGGAGAGAGGGAGGGAGGGAGGGAGAGAGGGGGGGTTATTTAGTGCATAAACAGCAGAAATACAATAACTAACTGTGACACTGGAGGGAAAAAAGTGTAGTCTCTAGTATCCATTATCAGATTAGCTATGGCCTTTAAATGGACAGGATTGCCCGTGGCATTCATCAACGAATTTGCAGCAGTGGAACAAAGCAGAGATGGTTAGAGAAAGAGAAAGAGAGAGGGAGCCAGTTGTTGTTGTTTTTTCCCTATTGAGAGCAGCAGAAATTTTGGAAGGAGAAAGTAAGATTCAGGATGCAGGCTTGACTCTTACATTCTGGCCATCAGCACTTCACAAGTCCGCCGAAGGGGTAGCAGTACTGACAGAAAAAAACAAACAAACAAGGAAATGTTGGCTTCTGTTGAAGCTTCACATTCTAAAACTTTGTTTTGGAATGCCAACTTATTTGCTCTTGTGGATAGCCTGACCACCACCTTTCCTAGGAACATTAGGCATGGTCAGATAGCTTGTGTGTCCCATATAAGCCTCCCCCCACCCCACCAGTAAGTGAGCCTATCATCAAAAACTGGTGATGGAGAGGGCTTAAAAGGTAAAGGTTAAGAGTTGCCTTGCTCAAAAGCCAGTTGGAAAACTTGCTAGGGAACCATGAGGATTGCACGAGTAAGCCCACTTCGGTGTGGGAGGCAGAGGTGGACATCTGATTAGTAATTTTAAAGGGGGAACAGTGAGAGAGAACAACAGCAAAACATGATCAACATAACCGTGTGACCACAGCCTGAGTATTAAATCACTGGTGAATGGACATGTATCCCCTGGGGTCAGGGTCGGGTCACCATATTGGCCGATTTCTGTCAAGAATTGTTTGCCATTCATCCCGTTTGCCATCTTTTAAATCAAGACATTGGAGAGCTTGTATTACATGGCTTTTTGTACCTGTGTGGTCCATTTGGGAAATAACTGCAAGAACTGATTGCTGGATTCGCTTGGGTTCATGGGCACACACACCAAAAACACACAGAGGTAGATCTGAGTAGTAAGTCTCAACTTTTTTTAAAAAAATGCCTCCAAGACTCTTATTGGATACTCTACCTCACCCTCTTCCTCTAATGTACAATAAAATGAAAATGCAGCTACTGCTGAGTCATGTCATAGTTGGGGGTTCCCCCACCTCTAATGACATATAGGTAGGATTGCATATCATATCCACTCCCTTCCTGGATTTTTCAGTGTGGATTGGAATCTAGGAGGTGAATGGTTACAGTGGGTTGGATCTAGAAATGTGTAAGCAGAAATGAAATTGTACTTAGCATAGTTCCACTTGCACAAGCAGTAGCGTAACAGATGGCAGCAAAGACATAGCATGTTAACATAATATTAATGAAATAGCAATGTAGAAATGGAGCAGTGGAATGTACAACAGATGATTCTTATGGTTTCATTTATTTTGTTCAGGAATTGTAGCAGAACAATTGCCTTCTGGTATGTCTTGCACATGGAGGAAAAAATAGTGGAGATTTAATTGCTTTCATTTAGCACAAGCAGACAGCAGGGAGTGATTTTAGTGCTTTGGCTTGCACTGTTGTGCATGTTAAATTTTTTCATGGGATCCAATCCATTGGTGAAAGAACCAACAATGGGAGGATCCAGCCCATTTACATTTACATTCTGGTCTTAATATTCCTACAGTGCAATCCTAACCAATGTTACTCCATTCTAAACCCATTGAAATCAATGGGCTTAGACTGGAGTAACTCTTCATAGGGTTGCCCTGCTAGCATTTCAGAAGTCAGACTTCTTGAGCCCTCCACTCATGACCCCTCCATACATTGGTTGTGGTCACATGCATGAGATAAAGTGGGGGGGAGAGGCTATTACCTTTGGTGGAAGTTGACTTGCAGTTGCGTGATCACACGGTCTTTTGAAGCTGTGGGCGCAGCCTGCCACTGCATGATCAGATGCAACCGCAGGTGAGTTGTTGTTTTTTTCCTCTTGCCATCTGTCTCCGATGCACTTAAACAAGGGATTGATGATTCGCACCTCAGCCCTGAGGGCTCCCTATGGAGTGTGTGATGATGCATATACTGAGAAGGGCAAAAAACAACGGCACGGAGTCAGGATGGCCCGATCAGACCATCCCAATGCCATGAGAACATACTGGAGTGATCAGACATGGAAAAGTCCACCTGTAGCCCTTAGCAACCCATTTGCTACTGGACTTTCTGAGGTGTCTTTTAAATCCGCTTGTGTGGAAGAGCAAAACGGGTTGCCGATGGCTGTGGGGCACTTCCCAGATGTCATTGTGTGATTGCGCTCCTTTAACCTGCCTGGCATTCAAACCTATGTCAGGGCTAATTGTGTGTGTGATCGCAACCATTGACTGAATGCATGTGAGGAGAATCAGCGGCATAAGTGCATTGGCCCTGCCCCTTGATTCCACGTGATTGCCAATTTGGGAGCATGGTGCATACATATGGAGGAAGTAGCAGCTCACATGCTCCCTCCCCATTACTGGGGACACTGCTTTCCAAACATGGCTGATCACAGAGAGAAAGCAGATATGCAGATACTTGCTAACATGCAGGCATGGTGCTCACAAGCCAGGTCTCGTGCCCATGTGGTGGGATGGGACCTGGGCATTTATGCCCTCTCTCCCTGCCTGCATGTTCGGTCAATGCATGGAGGAGTCCCTGCTTTCGTGATCAGGTGTACAGCGGATTCTAGGCCAGCGAATACCATGCCAAGGAGAGACGCCAGTTGCAGCTGTAGCCAATGTGTGATCAGATGGCACCAAGATCGGTGCAAAAATTGAGCAACTGGAAGCGGCATCAGCGAGGGAGGAAATTAATAGTCGTTTTCGGAAGAGACCAAAAAAAGCTGCCAGCCTGCATATGTGCCATCCCTTTTCCCCACTCTCCGGAGTGTGGTCTGTGCCAGGCCTATCCTCGCAAGCTGCCTAGGGCAGTGTCCATGGGGATTCTCCATCCTCCCCTCAGCAGTCTGTTGTCAGTTGGCATATTTTCATCCTGTTAGCAAGGCACATGATCCACCTAGTGACAAACGGGACTTCTTAAAAACAAAAATCCCAAACTTGGCGGATCGATGCTACTTATTTTTTATATGTAAAAAGCTCTTCCTCGGCAGCCATTAAGTTGTCAAGATCTCTTCTCCTCTTCTTGTTCATCTGCAGATGTGGCTGCTGCTTCAATAAAGCTTTAACTTTCTCCTCTTTTTTTATTCCATTTGAAAGTAATGAGATATAATCTGTTTAATTCTAGTCTTTGAGCTCATTTAACGGCCCACATTCTTACTCCTTCCTTCGATTTCTTTCTCCCCCCCCCCCTCCATTTGGAAAACGACAACTTTGTGGACGGGTAAAAAGATTCACTAATCGCTGGTTCTAATTACGAAGCTGAGCAAATTGCTAATTTTTTTTAAACTGAAAAAGAAACTCGTTTTAAATATACGGAAGAATAATTAAAGACTGAATGGGCAGCTGTGGATTTGTCCGTGCTCAATATAGGTCAGGCCACAGAAGAGTAGATGGTGGGAGAGATTAACAACAGGTTGCAGAAACTTTTATGACGGGGAGAGAGGACTGATAGAAGAGTCCGTGGTGTGCCAAAAAAAAAGAAAGACTGAGTGAAATGGGGCCAGTGAGGACACCATCTGCAAGAGGGCTAGATGGACGTGTAGTGAAAAAGTGGGGGGGGGGACTCAACTCAAAAAAGTAGCTGCAATCTAAGAGGGTCAAGCTAACAAGTAAATTAATATAAAAATTACAAATATTTATTAGGGTGTACACATAAATAAAACATAATGAGGTTAAAAGAAACAGTCTGAATTTCAGACTCTAAAAGCTTATTACATTCAGAACCGATTGTTATACATATCCAACTGATGGATAAAACTTTTGACCTAAGGACCATATGTGTTTCGGCCCCTACGGGCCTTCCTCAGTGGTCAATATTCCTTATTTCACAATGACACACATCCAGAATTACATGCACAAAGAATTTTCTACATGGGAGTGATGCACATCCTGACGAATGGGACAGTTGGTACCAGAATAATTTGGAAAATTTGTGCAGCTATTACTCAGGCTCATTATGCAAATTTGTCACAACTGCATAGCATTCAAGAAAGCAACACCTGGTCACATAAATATATATACAAAATTCTTTGTGCATGTAGTTCTGGATGTGTGTCATTGTGAAATAAGGAATATTGACCACTGAGGAAGGCACATAGGGGCCGAAACGCATATGGTCCTTAGGTCAAAAGTTTTATCCATCAGTTGGATATGTATAACAATCAGTTCTGAATGTAATAAGCTTTTAGAGTCTGGAATCTAGAGGAACATGTACCAGACAGCTCCCTTATTTGGATTCCCTTACTGGATCAGGACCCATGCTCTCAGACTGCATACAGATTCTGTCTCTCTGTGTCTCTTGCTGCTAACACCCAGGAATACAACCGGACCAGGGAATGGATCAAGGGGTGTGGCTGTACAGATATTGGAGCAGGGCTATATTTCAGCTCCAATATGACTGTCATGGATTAGTACTATGGACAAGGTAAATGGGCCACACTGGGCCAGCCTGTTGGTGGAGAGGCAGAGCCGTGACATGATGAGGGGACTCAGGCAAAAAAGCGACGAATGTGTGAGAGTGCTGCATTGTCTGAGCATGGACTTTGGAGGATGGCATTCTTGGACAGGTAAGATGAGCAGCAGCCTGCGCCCGAGAGCTCTCTGTTGTGGCACTAACATGGTGGAATAGCCTGACTGAGGAATGCAGAAAATGTGAAAGGAATTTTCAGGAGGATTTATTGTGCAGTTTTAATGCTTTTGGAAACCTTTGATGTACATAAGTTTTGTCAAGCGGCTACCAACTTATGGTGACCTCAAGCCAGTTTGGTGTAGTGGTTGGGAGTGCGGACTCTAATCTGGGAAGAACCGGGCTTGATTCCCCACTCCTCCACATACACCTGCTGGGGTGACCTTGGGTCAGTTACAATTTGTTTCAGAGCTGTTCTCTCAAGAACAGTTCTCAGAAGAGTTCTCTCAGCCCCACCTACCTCACAGGGTGTCTGTTGTGGGGAGGGGAAGGGAAAGGAGATTGTAAGCCGCTCTGAGACTCCTTCAGGTAGTAAAGGATGGGGTACGAATCCAATCTGCTCCTCCTCCTCCTCCTCCTTCTACACAAGTGAGAAGGAAAGTGGTTTGCCTTTGCCTTCCCCTGCAGAGTCTTCCTTGGTGGTGGCCTCCCATCCAAGTACCTACCCTGCTTATCTTCCGCGATCTGATATCAGGCTATACCATGCCACCTTCCCTCCTGGAAATGTTTTCGGTAGCTTTAAATCATATTTACTATATTATTTATTTATTTACTTATTTTTGTAATCAGCCTTGAATTTCTGCCAGAGAGCCCCATGAAGCAAATATATCAATAAGTTGCCTGAAAAGTAAATCCCACCCTCTTTCCCCTTCTTGGGTGGTCCGGCCCTGCCTAGTGGACCTACACAGACTCTCTCTGACAACAGAGAACTCTACTCCACTGCATATCCCAGGAGTCTCCAATATATAAGCCTCCTCTCCAGCACTGGGAATCTGTGTCTTTATATGTATGTCATGCTTTGTACTACAATGTCCAGCGCTTTCATCCAGAGGGAAAGGGGCTACATTGAAAGGGCCGCTACCTGTAAGAAAAGTAATTTAATGCACTCCGTTCTGCCGAATGCCAGTGAGGTCCTAAAATACAGCCAAATAAACTCAGAGACAGGGTTGTATAGGTTTATTACATGCATTGATAGTTTCATAGGGTTCATAAATCATTCCATTTCGCGGGTGTCAAGGTCTCTTTGGAGCAGGTAAGTGATAGTGATTGTGTCCTTGCAAAGGATCAGGCGACCCAATTAAATTTCATATCCCCCTTTTCACTGGCGATATGATTCTACAATTCATTTGCTTAGTAAAGTCTAAAGGGGAGTTGAGATAGAATCCTCATCTCTCCTCTCCTCTCCTCCAATTCATTCTGCGAGTATAAAGTTCTCTTGCTTATTTTCTAAGTGAAAATAATGGTAGTGGATCCTGCTGAATCGACAGCTCAGCAAGAACACCTCAAGCATGCTTCCCCTACATAGGACAGTAGAAAATCAGGGCTAGTTCCATAATGAGGCAAGGTGAAACGATGGCCTCTAGGACTGCCAGCTCAGGGTTGGGAAATTCCTGAAAATTTTGGGGGCAGAGCCTTGAGAGGGCAAGGTTTGGCAAGAATAGGGACCTGAGCAGGGTAGAATGCCATGGAGTCCACCTCCCAAAGCAGCATTTTATCCAGGGGAACTGATTTCTGTGGACCGGAGATCAGTGGTAATTCCAGGAGCTCTCTAGCCACCACCTGGAGGTTGGGAGACCTTCGTTGCTCATTGTGGAGGGGCAACAGCTTTGCCACCGCTCCGGCATGCCTCTCCTGCCCTTAGTGCCATCACCAATCATGCTCCTTACCTCTTTGACCTCCCAGGGGTCTTTAAAGACAATGCAACTAGCTTCACATGCTAATGGGTTTTACTGAACACTTGGCAAGATTGTGATAGTTTGGGAAGCCCTACTGGAAATAGGCAGTTAACAATTGAATGACTGGGAAGGGAAGGAGCATTAAATGCCCCAAGTAGAAGCTGGGCCCCCGAGTCACCGAGGGGGGGGGCTGTTTGCGGAACTGCGGAGAGGGGAGGAGAGATGGCATCCAGGGTGGGCAGGCTGGAGGGAGTGGGCCAACGCCAGATGCAGGAAACTGGCCCTATCGCTGGCCCTATCAGCAGAGTCCTGGGCACCTGGGTGGGCTGGGGTGCCTGGCCAATATTTAGGGGCTGCGCCATCCCATCCGCCATCCCTCAGCTTCGGACGTGTGGATGCAGTGGGCAGTGATGGCAAAGAAGAGAGTAGAGGACAGTGACAGAGGGCAGTGAAAGCCTCAGTTGGATGGAGGGCTTGTTGAGCCACCACTGATACAAATTAATCTTTAAGAGCTACATAGCTAGTTTTGTTGGACAGCCTTCTCCAGAAAAGTTCGGATAAAAATTTAATGCATACACACAGCTTGATAAAGAAGAAAGACCAAGGAGGGATTTTGTTTTATAGGAATCCAATTGTATGTCATGCTTTCTCCTATAAAATTATTCTGTTTCAGACATAAAACCAGACATCCTTAGAGAGAATCTGAATTACACACACACACACATACACACAAACAATATATGTATATGCATTCATATGCATATAAAATAGATGAAGACAGACAGACAGACAGACAGACAGACAGACAGATAGATAGATAGATAGATAGATATTAGTACCCCTGGACAAAATGGCTGCTTTTGAGGGTGGGCTCTATGGCATTATCCCCTGCTGAAGACCCTTCTCTCCCTAAACCCTGCCCTCCTCAAGCTCCACTCCCAAATCTTCAGGAATTTCTCAACTTAAAACACAAAAATTTTATAGAAGAAATTGTATTGTAAGATATCTGAGCCGTTCAAAAGCCTTCAGAGTCTAGGCAGAATTATCAACCTCTAGGTGGGGCCTGGAGTCCATATCTCCAGACTATAGACATTGGTTCCCCTGGAGAAAATGGCAGTTTTAGAGGGAGGACTCTATGGTATCACGCCCCACTGAGCTGCCTCCACAAACTCTATCATCTCTAGGCAACACCTCAACTTCCTAGGAATTTCCCAAGAAGTTGGTTTTCAAGAAAAGTGACTAATAGTAAGAGCCAGTTCGGTGTAGTGGTTAAGTTCACGGACTCTAATCTGGGAGAACCGGGTTTGAGTCCCCACTCCTCCACTTGCACTTGCTGGATGACCTTGGGCAAGCCATAGTTCTGTCAGAGCTGTTCTTGAAAAAGGGCAGTTTCTGTCAGAGCTCTCTCAGCCCGACCTACCTCCCAGGGTGTCTGTTGTGGGGAGGGGAAGGGAAAGGCATTTGTAAGCCGCTCCGAGACTCCTTTGGGTAGTGAAGGGTGGGGTATAAATCCAATCTCTTCTTCTCTTCTTCTTCTAATAAATATGGCTTGCCATTACCTGCATCTGCGTTGTGACCCTGGTCTTCCTTAGTGGTCTCCCATCAAAATACTGACCAGGGCTGACCCTACTTAGCTTCCAAGATCTGATGAGATCAAGCTAGCCTGGGCTATCCAGCTCAGGGCCAAAATGGAGTAGGCAACCATAATTCTGGATCTTCTCCAGAAGTTTTCAGCAGATACTGCATTTCAAAACTCTGCTATAGGTTTTCCCTAGATGGTATTACACCTACTTCATTCCTAAATCTTTCTTGTCTTCCTGACTTTCTCCGCCTCTCTTTTCCATTTAATCTTTCATTGTTTCCTCCCCCAAAAAACATCATCTATGCAATTTTGTATTTGGTAAAGTCCAACGCCCCGCATGAGTGAGCAGGTGCTGGTGTTACCCATTGCAATGCCTCAGGTCCTTTCCCCTGGTCCCCAGCTGTTGCTTACAGGGGGGATTAGAAAGGCTACATCTTCTGCATCGTGCATTAAGCCATTTCTCCAGCTCTCTATTTGCTGGCAGCCACAATTACTTTGAGGCTGCCCTGCCAAGGCCTAGTTTGTTGACCAGGCCTCTGACGGACCTTTCATGCTGTAAACAACACCACATCGAGACTGGAAGCAGAGTGGATTCCCACGACAAGCCTTTGAGACAGATTAATTAATGGAAAGGGGAAAGAGAGACTTTACTGTGCAAATGTCACAAGCAGCCATCCTCGAGTTGCCATCTTTAAATTTTGTTTGGAGTTTTAAAATGCTGTTTTATGGGGTTTAATCAGAAATGACCTTGCAGAAATTTAGTTTTCTTGCAAACTAATGGGGTGCAGGGGGGGGGGGGGGAGAAAGCTGCATGGTACAGAATAGCCAGATCGCATCAGATGTCAGAAGTTAAGCAGGGTTGGTACTTGGATGGGAGACCACCAAGGAAGATGCTGCAGAGGAAGGTGATGGAAAACCACCTCTGCTTCTCACTTGGCTTGAATGCCCCTTTCTGGGGTCACCATAAGGTAGCTGTGACTTGATGGCACTCTACACACACAGTTTAGGAGGACTGGTGATATATAGTGATCAGAGGGTTGGGAGACCCAAGTTCAGATCCACTGGAGATTTCTTATCTCATACGCCCTGGCTAGCTTTCTAAAGGATGTTGCAGAAATCAGTACTTTGAAATACCATAGAGTTTCCAGTGATACCTAGAGCTACCCATTGTCACTTCTGGGCTGTACCTGGAAGTTATGTATCAGGGATTGGGGGGGGGGGGTGCTGCTTTGAGTGGTGGCAGGCAGCAGCAGCAATCAGCAGAAGGCTTCCTGTCATAGTGGAAGACCTAGAAGCCTGTGGAGTAGGGGATGATCAAGTATGGAAGAGAGAATCCGACCTCTATGGAGAAAGGACAGGATAACAATCAATGCTCCCATTAAACTGTGGAGTCTTGTGAGCAAAAATTCTACTTTGTGAGCTACTGGCATTAAAGTTGTGAGCAAGAGATTTGGCTGCTGCGTAAATTAGTTTGCTCTGGAGCCGTCCTTCCTGAGCTAAGGCAAAAATGTGTGAGCTGGAGGCTAAAAAACAGTTAGCTAGCTCACACTAACTCAGCTTAGCAGGAACAGTAATAACAATGTAATAGGCAGCTAGGGTTCCCCCCTTGAAGAGCTCCAAAATAAGGACACACAGTGCGGGACTGAAAGAAAACATCTTAAATTACTCATAATATGACCACCTTAGTGTGCTTTAAAGCTGCTTTGATCTTTGCATTTGTAAAGGCATTCTATGTTTTAATATTAAATAAGGAATCGGTCTTTTCAGTACAGAGCTTTTAGCCTGCCTGAGCCAATTGAGCCCTACCAAATGTGTACGTTTCCACCCCTTCTCCGGGCTTTATAATCCCTGCTGTTTTCTGCCTTTCCCTCTCTTAGTTGTCAAGCTATCCCATTCTTCAGAAGGGCGCTTCTTGAGTCTCAGCCCGTAGATCTCAGCCTGTTCAACTGGAAGAATATGTGTGGACAATGTTACTTCTCAATGTGTAAAATCTATAATAAATGGGAAGGGAAGCTGTGTAGACAGAAATCCACAGTCTTGCTTGTGAATATTTTTTTTTTCATTTGGAAACAACAATTTCCATCCTTGCATATTCCTTCTTGGAGGGGGGTGGGGGGGACAGTTTTCACTGGAATCAACTCTCTTTTGAAGGATGTTGAAAATTACTTTAAAAATATGAGGACAATCAAGACTTCCATTCCAGCTTAGTGGTTCCGCCACCCTCGGCCTCTGTAATTGCAGGGTGAAAGCTTTTCATTTTCAGGTCAGTTTTTGATAGAAATTAAATGTAACAATTAAAGAGGCCTGAGTCAGGGTTGCCATGGAAACAGGGTTTGTTTTTAGCCATCGTCTGGGTCTTCCGCGGTCTTAGCTGGCCCTTCTAGCTTTCTCGGCTGCCACTTCCAGCTCTCGATAAACCCTTGGATTGTAGCAGGAGGGGAAAAAGAATTGCATAGTTCAATTATGTAGCTGAAGTGAAGGTTGGTGCAAGGGCATGCAACACTGGGAAATGAACTGGGGGGGATGGCTAAAAGGAAGGTGCCATTTTGAAGACACAGACATACAGGGGACTGCTTTACCATGGCTTTCTTCCTTTCTCCATGGTGTCGGGCTCCTGGATAAATCAGTTCCCAACAACATTCATTCTGAAGATTGATAAGTTTATTGAGACATTGATAGGATCCAGACTGGAAACAGTCTGGGTCACAACTGGAGATGAAGGTGTGAAAGCAACAGATATACAGGGTTCAGGCAAGGGCCCTAAAAGGTTGAGAACCAATCACCCCTAGGTATTCCCCCCGCCAAAACCAAGGGCTCCGTGTTCCCACCTTGGTGACATCCCCCCAACATGTAGACAAAAGCCAAGCAGTGAAAGATGAGACCCAAGGCCAGTGTAGCTTCTCAGCAGCGATAGGCAACATTGGATATTTATGGCAAGCGAGCAATAAAATGTAAAGTGAGTTTGACACATGGTCGGGGACAAAGGGTGGCACTTGGGGAGATGATACCTCTGTGGTACCCACGGGAATGTGGTGTGCCACAGTGGGCAATCCTCTCTCCAGTGCTGTTTAATATCTATATGAGCCCCCTCACACAACTCGTCCACAGGTTTGGGCTGGGTTGCCATCAGTATGCTGATGACATCCAGTTTTATCTGCTGATGGATGGATGGTGAGACTCCACCCCGGATGTTTTGGACAGGGCATTAGGAGCTGTGGCTGGATGGTTACAGCAGAGCCAGCTAAAATCAAATCCAACAAAAACAGAGGTCCAGTAACTGACCCATGGGGGCTTGGGATTGGGAATCTGGCTCCCAAAGCTTGGTGGGGTGCCATTGTCACCAGAGCCAAGTGTGAGGAGCCTTGGTGTGATCGTGGATGCCTCAGTTTCAGAGGACGCCCAGGGCAACACTGTTGCCAGGTCAGCCTTCTATCATCTCCAGCTGGTCAGGCAACTGGTTCCTATCTCACCTCCCAGGACTTCGCTACATTGATCCATGTGATGGTCACTTCCAGGCTGGACTGCTGTAACATGCTCTACATGGGGCTGCCCTTGAACCTGACCCAGAAACTGCAGTTAGTGCAGAAATCAGTGGCATGCTTGCTGACGGCGATGTCTGTACGGGCACATACTCAGCCGGTGCTATGCCAACTACACTGGCCACCAATTAAGTACCAGATCCAGTTCAAGGTTTTGGTATTGACCTTTAAAGCCCTACACAACCAGTGACCAGCATATCTATGGGACCATCTCTCCCTGTATGTGCCCTGGAGAGCCTTGTGCTCTGCTGATCAACATCTCCTGGTAGTTCCTAGTCTGAAAAACATCCACTTAGCCTTGGCTGGCATGAACTGGAGAGGGGGAGGTTGCTGCCACCAGTAGGTGGCCTACATGAGCTTGGGTGATGGGGTGTATGTGATGGGATGTGCCTAACACTCACCCTACACAGCTGATTGTAGGGGAAGCCATTGTGGTGGTGACCCTGTGTTGATGGGGGTGAGCAGGATGAATGACACCAGCAGCAGACAGCCTGAGATCAGTTGAACTGCTGGCCAGGGAGGGAGAAGAGATACAACAGACTTCCTCACCTAAGCTACAGAGTTTTTGGTAGCCCTGCAGGAGCCCAGGCCCTAATCCACAGAGCTTCTTTCCAAGCCAGAACAAGGAATCTGCCAGCCCAGCCCAGTCCAATGCCAGCTTAACAGGCAGGGAGAAGTAGGAGACTCCATCAGGGGAGGAGCAGGGGAGAGATCTGACATCCACCACTGGGCTGGCTAGCTGACTCCTCCATCTTTTGTCTTGGAAGGCAGTTGTGTGGGTTGGAGCTGAGGCTCCCCCAGGACCATCTGTGGCTCTGCACACTCAGTCACTTGGGCAAGGAACACAGATATGCTCTACCTTGTCTCCTGTTCTCCCATCATGGCCAGCAGTGGATAGTTTGGGGACTTGTGTGTTTCTGGATCACAGTGAGAAAAATGGTATCCAGTGAGTCAAATAAAGAAAGCTTTACTCCTGTGAAGTTGTTAAAAGGGGAATAAAAAGAAGGAAGCAGGATCATGCATGCAAGTCATGCTCCTGTGCATTCAACTGAATGTGTTCACGGAGCACATATGATGGTTTGTGCATAGACTCTTCCACAAGATTTGGACTCTCATTTTTGATGCTTTCCGAATTGCCTGTGCACATATATTAGAATGTGGGGCATGATGCACATATTCAAATAAATACATAGATGTCAGAGATGGGGCCATGTTCACAGTTCTGTCCTCATCTACACAGAGACATTTATGGGCGAAATTTTTTAGTTTATGCACAGACTTGTATGTGTATGCAGAAGAAGAGAGTATGGCCTATCTGTTGGAAAGAGAGGTCGTAAGAACTGTCATCTTGGCTAGCCAAGGATCCATGTAGACTACCAGTCTCTCTCCAAGAGGAAACAGTAAGATATTAATGAAAGGCATGATTCAGATAGGCTTCACCTTCTGTTTGCTTCTGCTCCCATAATGGGATGTGCATGCTTTTCCAGTGCTGTAACTCCATTCTGAGCTACTATGCACTTAACAGCCATTGATAGACCCATCCTCTTTTTATTTGCCTGATCACAATAGATCCTCAGTGATGGAAATTACCTTTCCTCCTGTGTTTGATTCAGCTAATGGGCAAGAAGGGCTGGAACATGCTTGTTCAATGGCATTTTCTCAACCACTGGCTACTAGCTATGGAACACATCTAAAAGCCAGGCTACCAGATCAGAACAGAGCTCTGCCTCTGTATGGAACTTGTGCATGGCTAAAGAGATATAGTGTACTAGCCCGATACCTGTGCTTCATGTCGGTGTTTAAATTCTGTAAATCCACTTATAATACTGATGATGTAAAGTCTGAAATGTAACAATTGTTGTAGGAATCCTAATGGAGAAGATTGTAGTGCAAGCAGGCAGGTTTTACCTCAGAACTCTGAGCTACAGAGTTGACCAATCAGAGAGGGGGGCAAGGAGGCAGCAGCCTGCCAGACACATGGAAAACAATTGTGGGAACACATTTTGTTCTTTGTTTTACCCCATTAGGGGTTGTGTTTCTCAGAAATCTCTTCGTAATGGGGGTTGATGTCATGGTAGGAATGCACTCCCCTTACTTTGGGTTTCTTGGTGCAGGGGTTTGGCCTGCGCAATTATTTTTTTTTTCTTGGGTGCAGGGCATACCCCCCTTTTTTTAACAAAAAAATACTTCTCATTTATGTTACATTTAAGAAATGGAACATAACTACATATTCAAAGCAACATCCAAGCAATCAGATATTAAGCATGTTCATATGAGCCAATTTTCTAGAACCCACAATGTGAGAAGTTAAATAACCAAATACAGGAAGCCACTTTTTTACAAATTTGGGGCATATTTCCATAGTGGGTAGGAATGTGGCTAATGCCATTGGGGAGGCTGGACCAGCAGCATCGCTAAGGTAATCCTGCTGGGATGGTTTCCCTGATGGATTAAGGTATCCTGGCCCTGCTCCTACAAACACCTGTCGATCTGGTGTGATGGGGGGATTGTGTTTAAAGGCATTGGGGAGGCTGGGCCAGCAGCAGTGCTAAAGCAATCCTGCTGAGCAAGCCTCCCCAATGGCTTTAAGGACCCATGCCCTTTCCAACCCTTGTTGTCTGCCTAGTGTAGGAGGGGTAGCATGTCTGAAGGCATCGGAGAGGTTGGAAAAGCAGAATTGCTAAGGTGATGCTTCTTAGGCAGCCTCCCCAATGGCTTTCAATGTTCTGCTCCTGCTCCTGATGGACAATTGCCTATCAGGTGGAGGACGAGTGGGTGGAGTGTGTCTGAGGCCATTGGGGAAACTGGCCCAGAAGCACTGCTAAGGCGTTTCTGCTCGGGCAGCCTCCCGGATGGATTAAAATATCCTGACCCTGCTCCTATACCTGACAGACACCCACCCGTCTGGTGTTGGGGTGTGTGTGTTTAAAGGCATCAGAGAGTTTAAGCCAGCAGCAGTGCTAAGGCAATCCTGCTGAGCAAGCCTCCCCAATGACTGTAAGCATCCCACCCCCTCTCCTATACCTGACAGGCAACTGCCTGTCCAGTGTAGGAGGGTGAGGGATGGGGGGGCTGGGCAGGCAGGATCACTAAGGCATTACTGCTGGGGCAGGTTCCCTGATGGCTTTAAGCACCCTGCATCTGCTGCTGTACCTAACAGACAGCTGCCTATCGGATGTAGGAGGTGGGGGGGGGTGTTTGAAGCCATCGGGGAGTCTGGGCCAGCAGCATTGCTGCACCTCACAGGTGGTTGGCCATTCCTGATTTCCTCAACTGTCATTAGCTCTCTGCAGTCTCCTGTAATTGCGTTGTTGTTGTTTTTGCCCCAGAACATTGAGCTCTGCAGCTGACCAATCAGAGAATGGGGGTGCAAGGAGGCAGCAGCCTGGCAGTCACATAGGAAGCAATAGGGAAAGCACATTTTACCCCTTTTGACCTCCTTAGGGGTTGAATTTCTAAAAAAAAATATCTCTTCTTAGTGAGCATCTACATCATGGTAGGAGTGCTCTTGTGTTTCTTGGTCCATGGGTTTGGCCTGGGCATTGATTTTATGGTGAGAGGACTTGCTTTTATATATATAGATGGAACTGGTATTTAGCCAGCATGTCAAATTGAATTCTCAGCCTTGCAGCAGGCAAGGAAGAAACAGTTGGGTGTATGGCTTAAAATAGCATTTCTCAATCTGCTGGTCTCAACTAGGGTTGCCAGCCATTGAACAGAGAGGTAGAAGGCACTGGGCAGAGCGGGGAAATGGTCTCTCCGACATCAGGATGCTATCTGTGGTGCAAAACTAGAAGTGGCGTCACTGCATTTTCATGATACTCCAGGATTCCCCCCCCCCCCAACTGTAGGGTTTTATTCACACCAACACAGTGATGCCATTTCTGGTTTTGCAATCATCCTTCTCCCTCTTCTCCCCTGCTGCCTGGCCAAGCAGTTGTGAGGGCTGCAGGTGGAGGGCAGGAGGTCTTCCACCATAGCAGGATACCTGGTAAGTCTCGTGCTGACCCAAAAGTGAGCCACAAAGCCTATGAAAGTGGGTTCCAGGCTTCAGCGGTTTTATTGATTTGTGCATGCTCTTTGTTTTAAGTGGGTCACCATACCAAGTACATTTGAACTTGTGGGTCACCATACTGAAAAGGCTGGAAATCGCTAGCTTAAAAGGCTGAACCATACTCCGTTTTGGAGGAGAGGACACTGCTGCTTTTAAACAGCAGAGAGAAGAGGAGATTATTCCCCTTTATCATCCCAGAAGTTTGCTTTGCGTTGCATTTCTCAGCTCCTTAATTCAAACTTAACTGGGAGAATTGCAAAAATTAATTGCGGGATTTGGACATGCTCAGCAGTCTGCTCCAGTGTATACTGTCTTCAGTTCATTTGTTTCTCCCCTCTCTGTGTTACCATATAAGTGTGTTGATAAAATGCTGCAAAAGAAAGCCCGTTTTTATGTCATCTCCAGTTTCTGCTTGGGGTTTTTAAATAGATGTGCGCATACACTCCCATGCACTGATAAAATGGCATGCAAAAAGATGCTGGAAGCAAGCACATGCACCGAGTTGTTGCAAAATGTGCATGCAAACTATGCACACAAGTTAAATTGTATGTTACACTGGAGATCGGCTCCCTAATACATTTTTTTGTGTCTATAAAGCAACTGTGGGGGGTGGTTCATACCGATGTTGTAACCTTGGGCAAGGGGAGGGGGGTAACTATTTCACCCCTTGTGCTGTTTTCTGTTTATCTAGTATATCATATCTCTCCCTTTCCTCCACAGGGTCCATAGAAGAATACATGATTCTCTTTTCTTTGTTTTATCCTCACAACAATCTAGTAAGGTAGTTGAGGTGGAGATAAAGTTTCTGGAACAAAGTCACTAAGCACACTTCATGGCAGACTGGGGATTCAAACGTGGATCTCCCAGATCCTAATCTGACACACTAACCACTGCACCACACTGCTACCATTGCCACCTAGTACAAATAAAGAAGACATACACTATTTCTGTGCAGTATTCTCTTACTGGGTCCAACTCAAGCTGTCTGTGAGGGGTGGAGTTGGGGTGTAATACAGAATGCCCTGACCTGATAGACCAGGCTAGCCCACTCTTATTAGATCTCAGGAGTAGGGTGGGTGGGCCTGGTTTGTACTTGTATGGGAGACCACCAAGGAAGTCCAGGGTTGCTACGCAGACAATGGCAAATCAACTCTGAATGCCTCCTGCCTTGAAAAGCCTATGGGATTACTATAAATCAGATGCAACTTCATGGAACATCCTACCATTCTAACACAAAGTAACAGCTCTAAATTTACTCTCTCTCTCATCTGGAAAACTCTCCAGGAGAAGGCTGTCCCACCACAAATGTCCCTACCGTACTGGAAAACAGGGGGCCAGAAAGACAGCGGTATGGCTGTGAATTCCACAAGTTCTTTACGTCCTGCTATTGGTGATCCGTGTCACTGGCATTAACCAGAGCATTAAGCATTTTGAATAGATCATTATGATTAGATCTACTGCTCAAAATAGATCCAGCAGAGTTGATGACATTTCTGGGGCAGTTCCAGGAACATGAGTATATTTCAATAACGTTAAGCACTCACTTTAAATGTATGGTTGTTGTTGTTTTTAAATATATATATGCAAGGAGGGGGAAAATCTATATTTCTGAAAATACCCTGTTGGCAGTGTTGGGTTTGGGAAAGTAAATGGTAACAAAAGCAGAAAGCTTTTAGCCTTTTGACAACTGAAGAAGGGACTATGTTTTTGCTCTGGCAAAATTTCTATGGAAATTAGGAAATTGAAGGGGAAAGAAACCATTTTAAGCTGTGCAAAACAATCACAGGCTTTTGGCGTTATGCAAATTGGTTGTAAAGGATGGATCATAAAAATATTAAATCACAGCAAAAACAGCTTTGTTCCCGTTTCCAAATGTAATCTTGAGCATGTTTGCATAGAGATACAGTCTGTGCATCTATTACTATGGCAGCGTGAGGGCGGCTACTGGCTGGGTAGTCCCGCACATCAGTATAACTACAATGGCAAGATTTGGAAACAGGGATCACAGGCTAAGCTCCAGCGTGACTGCCTGTCTGAGCACCAGAATGCGGTCTACTGTCTGCCACCAGAAGATGCATGGGAAGTGCCAAGTGGGACTCTATGATTGGATTCCTGCCTTCTTATGGTTGCCAAACTCCAGGTGGGGGAAAGGAGCCCTCCCAGAATTACAACTGGTTTCTGGGCAACAGAGATTCTCCTGAAGGAAATGACTTCTTTAGATGGTGGATTCTACGGCATTAAACACAGGCTGAAATCTCCAGGAATTTCCCAACCCTGAGTGGACAACCCTATTTACTCTGTCATAGTTTTATCCCACTGTTCCTCCAAAAAGGTCCGAGTGGCATACATAACTCTCCACGTTTTTGTCTTCCCAACAACCCTGTGGGGTACGGTAGCCTGAGACAAAGAGTGACTGGCCCAATATTACCCACTCAGCTTCATGGGACTGGGAGAATTGGAACCCACATATCCCAGTGGGACACTGAATCCATTTCACTGCACCAGACCATCGTAGTCTCAGCTGTCAGCTGTGAAATGTTTCTACGTATCCATCACATTATTAGCCCCACCTTCCTCTAAAGAACGGTGGGAGATGTATACGGTTTTTCTCTCCCCATTTTGTCTGACAGCAAGATTGGAAGGTTGAAAGAGACAGTGTGACTGGTTCAAGGTTGGTAGGTCTGTCTATCATTCTGTCTGTCTGTCTGGCTTCTACCTATCTACCAAACTACTTTGAAGATAGAATCAAGTGGGTAGCCATGTTGGTCTGAAGCAGCAGAACAAAGTTTGAGTCCAGCAGCACCTTTAAGACCAAAGTTTTATTCAAGGTGTAAGCTTTTGTGTGTACACACACTTTGTCAGACACAATGAAATGAAACCCTCCAGTCCACACTCACAGATAGAAGGTAAGCAGCAAATTCGTAACAAATCTTCATTGTGCTAATTTGCTGCTTACCTTCTATCTGTGGGTGTGGGCTTCATTTCATTGTGTCGGACGAAGTGTGCTTGCACACGAAAGCGTACACCTTGAATAAAACTTTGTTGGTCTTAAAGGTGCCACTGGGCTCAAACTTTGTTCTCCCTAACTACTTATTACACATCTCTCCCTTTCTCCAAGGTGCTTATGGAGGCATACATGTTTCCCCTCCCTAACATTATCCTCCTAATAACCCTGTGAGGTATGTTAGGCTGAGGGAGGCCACCCAGGGAGTTTCATAGCGGAGTGAGAATTTGAACCTGTCCCCCAGTTCTGTTTTAACCACTGTCCTGAGCCTCTGTATGCTGACACCTAGCTTTTCACTGGCTGCCTTGAAAATATGCTCAACTGTTCCATACAGGAAATGAAAGGTTCCATAATGTAACTAAACTTTGATGCTCTGCCCCGCACCCCTATTCAGTCTGTACCAAAGGCAGATGCCCTACCACACCTTTCTAGCTAAAGTACTGCCTGGGTGGTATCTTATTGGACTATTGGTATTCTTACTGGGGCAAGTGATGCACTGTATTCTTGGTGCTGGGGGGAGGGCAACAGTGGGAGGGCTTCTAGTGTCCTGGCCCCACTGCTGGACCTCCTGAGGGCACCTGGCGTTTTTGGCCACTGTGTGACAGAGTGTTGGACTGGATGGGCCATTGGCCTGATCCAGCATTGGCTTCTCTTATGTTCTTGTGTCCTTATCTATACCTAAGGAGCAAGAAGAACGCTTCGGTCAAATGCGTAGAAGCCATTCCACAACACAACACGGGCAATATTTCAACAAACACAATATATGCAAAATTCTACCCTGTTTGCATGGATTATTTTGAAATCAGGATTCGGTATGTCTGGGTATATAATTCAGATTTTTTTTTCCCGCCGACACAAAATTTAAGGCTCTCTGGCATAAACAAGTAGCAGTATTAGCCAGAGCAAATCTGAAAGCCGGTGGTTTGGCTCTGATAAATAGGGACGGCATGTGTGGCCAAGAAACACAATGCTGCTCCCGTCAATACAACTTGCAATATTAAGGAAAGTCATTCTGGAAATAAGATTTTAAAACGGCATAATACACATCAAGATTTTTCAATACCTAATCAGCAACAGAGTCATTTGAAGTAATGGCAAAGGTAATTCGGCAAGAGCGAGACTAGGCTGCGGGTTTAAATAAATAGTGTTTGAATGGCGATAATTCATTACATTAATCAATGGTTGGCAGCTGGTTGCTTTTCCCTGTCTCCTCTCGTCCAATCTCATGCATTCACTCCACATCCATCACCGTATATGAGGGGAAAACCCAGAGCTATCTGAACAACAACAAAAAATCTTACTTGAATATACAATGGAGCCCTGCAGGCAATCGAGTCCCTGGTAATAATAGCTCTATCTAACTTGTACAGTACTGAGGCGATCGATCCCGTTTCGTGACTTGGAGGCTGATAGTTGTGGACCTCCATGGTTCACAGAGGAGATCTATCAGTAGTCCAAAGCTGCTAAAAGGGACCTCTGGGTTCCAAAATAGAAGGTTTCTTGAATCTTTTGGTTGAGGACAGTGACGGTTCCATCTTGGCTGGCACCCTTCTCTGTTCTCTGCTCATTACGTCTACCTCGCCCTCATCTCTCCGTCCATGAAGTAGCTGGCAGTTGGAACTGGGACTGGTTAGTTATTCGCCATCTGATTGTTTGAAATGTTTTATTGATGTTTTAACTGGTTTTATCTTGTTCTCTTTCATGGTTTTTGTACATCGCCCAGAGCTCTGCTGTGGCAGGGGTTGGGCAATTTATAAATACCATCATCATCACCAGTGGGAGAGATTGCAGGGGATTGCCACCAATGCTCCCGCTAAACTGTGGAGTCTTGTGAGCTAGCTCACACTAATTCAGCTTAGAGGGAACCACCATGTCCTATTTTGTGACCTTCCCATAAGAATATAAGAGGTGCCCAATTGGATCAGACTAGTGGTCTATCTAGTCCAGCATCCAGCTTCACAACACGGTCAGCTAGCTGCCCTGGAAGGCTAACAAACAAAGCATGGAGACCCTTCCCCAAAAATGCCTCCCAGCTAACACTGCCAACTTTCAGGTGGCAGCAGGAGATCTCCTGGGATGATAACTGACCCCCAAGTGACAGAAATCAGCTCATCTGCAGAAAATGCCCACTTTGGAAGGTGAACTCTGTAGCATTATACCTCACTGAAGTCTGTCCACTCCCCAAACCCCACCCTCCTCAATCAGGCTCCATCCCCGAAGTCTCCAGGTATTTCCCAACTCAGAGCTGGGAACCCTACTCCCAGCAATGGTAATCAGAGTTTGACTGCCACTGGATGTGTAGGTTCTCTTTAATCACTGTGGCTCGTAGCTGCGGATAGACCTCCCCTCCGTGAATTGGCTAATCTAGCCGTCTATACTAATGGCTGGTTTTGCATTCCACAGTTTAATGAATCACCTGTCTTGGAGTTGGAAACTGCAACTAGATAAGGCTTTGGCCTAATCCAACATGGCAGTTTCTTTTGGTTTCATATTCTTAGAGCAGAAATGAATGTTGTGCAAGTTTAATTTATTAGTTAATGGCAGTTTAATTCATTAGTTAAAACATGACTGTTTTGGGCAGGGAACACTACGAGGCGTCGTGGGGCTTGTGAAGTAGCTGAGCAAATTGACAGATATCATCTATGACCGACCAGATAGACCAACAGGGCCTGAGTGGTGGCCAGAGGCTCCTCCCTGCACAGTTGCATGGAAAAGCAATGGGGCTGGAAGAGGAGGTCACTGTTACTTACCTGCAGGGACTCTCTGATGCATAAAGTCACTGGGATTCTGAGAGGCAGTGTGGTTTAGTGGGTGAGAGTGTTAGCCTAGGATCTGGGGGACCCGGGTTTGAAGCCTCACTCTGCCATGGAAGCTCACTGGGTGGCCAATGGCTCTCTTTCCACTGAACCTACTCCACAGGGTTGTTGTTGTTGTTGTGAGGATCATGCGGAGGAGAGGAGAATGATGATGGGAGCTGGTATGGGTGCCCAGTGGGGACAAAAAGCAGGGTATAAATCCCTACATAAATAAATAGATGGTGGTGATGCTGTGATCCTTGAGCAGAGTCTTTTATGGAGAAGAAGGTGACCAATGATGGAAAGTGCTGCAAAATTTGGAAACCCATTGCAGATCCTTGCTTAAGAATACATGGGGTGGATTCTGAGAGTTTCTGAAGAAGAAAAAGGAGGAGGAGGAGGAGATTGGATTTATACTCTGCCCTTCACTACCTGAAGGAGTCTCAGAGCAGCTTACAATCACTTTCCCTTCCCCTCCCCCAACAGACATCCTGCCAGGTAAGTGGGGCTGAGGGAGCTCTTTCAGGGATTGCTCATGAGAGAACAGTTCTGAAAGAATTTAGGACTGACCCAAGCAGGGCTCATTTTGTAGCAGGAGCTCCTCTGCATATTAGGCCACACACCCCTGATGTAGCCAATCCTCCAAGAGCTTACAGTAGCCCCTGTAAGAAGAGCTCTGTAAGCTCTTGGAGGATTGGCTACATTAGGGGTGTGTGGCCTAATATGCAAAGGAGCTCCTGCTACGAAATGAGCCCTGGACCCAAGGACACAGCAGCAGCTGCATGTGGAAGAGCAGGGAATCAAACCTGGTTCTCCCAGATTAGAGTCCACACTCTTAACCACTACACCAAACTGGCTTATACTGCATGGGGATAGTTAGTTCTAGGTAGCCTCTGGCCTTGGGGTTAAACCAAGCAATTCCTTGCCTTCTCTCCAAAGACCAAAGCTCATGGCTAAGCCATCACTTAGCTGATCCACCTCCATAAGCAACAGCTTCCTCTCCCCAAAGAGTCTGTGTTCTGGTGCTGGCTAAGTGATTCTTATGCACACAGAACCCCCCCATAGCCATTCGGGATCCTTCACGCTCGAGAGTAATGAAGATGTAACTTGCAATATTTCAAAGCAGCTACATTCCTTTGAAGTCCAAGTGCAGGTGCGTTTGACATGCTGCTGATATTCATTTAATGTGTGTGCCTATAATTAGGTTGATTTAATGAGGAAGAAGGGCAGCAAATTGCTCTGGGAAAAGTTTTCACATTGTTGTTATTAAATTCCTCGTTTGTATCTGTTTCCTTTCAGGGTGTCCAGGAGGAAAAGACGTGGGGCTTCGCTCAGTATTGGATGGTTACGGGTGATTGCTTTACAGCCCAAATTTGCTGTTCCTTGTAACGATTTGGCATGAAGGGGCCAGGACTTGAGTTCCTGGTGGATCAATACCTGCAGACAGGAGATGGGGGAAGGGTTGCAAACTGTGCACCAGCACCCCTTCTGGTGAAAAGAGGAAACTACAAGGAGATCAGCCAACACAAGCATGGTAACCCCTTTGCACCAAAAGGCCAGAGGAGGTCAGGTGGTGCTTCCTGAACTCTGTAAATACTTCCAGATCAGGCTTCCTTGCTGCCTTGAGACTCTGATCTTTAGCTGGGGAGTTTTGTTTGCTACAGTTCAAGAAAACACACTAGCAACAGAAGCTTTGCTAAGATCACCAAGTAGCTTCCCAACAGCAGAAACATCTATATAATCTCTTATATATGATCTGTTAATGTATCTCGGATGTATGTTATGTATGGTTGCCAATCCCATGATAGGGGTTTTCCACCAATTTCAGGGCCCCGAATCTGTCACCAGCCAGCTGGCTGGCAGGGGGAACCTTGCCCCTGAACAGCCCTGCCACGCCCGGAGGTGAGCATAGAGTTTATAGCCCAAAGCTAGAGCGTCCCCTGTAAAATGTGCCCGGCATGATGTCACTTCTGGGTGATGTCATCATGGCAGGCATAGTGTGCACACCTAAAAACCCAGGGAACAAGCCTGGATCCCCCCACTGACAGGCAGGTAAGACCTGGCAACCCTAACATTATGCAATGTCTAAGGATACCACAGCTGAGAAGAAAGCAGAGCAAGAGTCCCCAGTGTGTTGCCTGTAGGGACCATGGTGCCCACTGACACCTTTCCTCGTGTCTGCCAAGAGTTCTAGAAAGTGGGTGGGACTGGGTGGGGCTTTTGCCTAACAAAGGCTTCTGATTGGCCACTGAAGATTGGATTGGCTGTGCAGATTTTTTTTTTTTAAAAAAATGTTGCTTTGGCAGCAGCTGCCACCACAGCACAAGGATCATCACTGAGTCACTGAAAGTAAGCTGTGACAACCATTTTGTGGCTGGCTCCACCTCCTGCAGCAACCATTTTGTGGCAGCCATTTTTTTGGCTTTGCCCATCATAGGCTGCAATCACATGTGCCAGAAGATCTGACATAGGCGTGAATGCCTGACGGATCAAAAGGGCGTGATCAGACAACAGGATCTGGGAAGCATCCCCCAGCTGTCAGCAACCCGCACTCCTCCACTGCAGAAGTGGAGTTAAAAGACACCGGGGGAAATCGGGTAGTAAATGGGTTGCAGTGGGCCACGGACGGACTTTCCCCTGTCTGATCATGCAAGCACGCTTCCAAACCATTGGGATGGTCTGATCAGGCCATCCCAGCTTGGTGCCATTCCACCCCCCTTCTCAGTATGTGCATCATCATAGCTGCCCTGAGCCTGTTCACTTTGAGTAAATAAATAAATATCCATAAGGGGCCCTCAGTGCAGAGGTGCAATTCCTCGTTTATGTGCATGGAAAACAAATGACAAAAAAAAATGAGTCATCTGCAGTTGCGTCTGATCACACAATGATGGGCTGGGCCCAGAGCAACAAAGGGCAGTGTGATCTTGCAACTGTGGAATTAGCCTCACTCCCCCCCCCCATGTTTTTTTCTGGTGTGTGTGACCATAGCCATATTGTGTCAGAATTCCAAAAGTGCCCATAGGATCAAAAAGGCTGGGGCCCCCTGAAGTAGGATTTCAAAACAGCAGGATCCACCATATAAAAAGCCAACAGAAAGACTCAGTTATATGTGTTGTCTTCCCTTCCCCCACTGAATTGAATTGTTAGTCCCTTGTCTTCAACAAATTGTAAATCGCTGCGAGCCCGCCTGCGTGTGGGAAGCAGCGATCAATAAATCGAATGTATATATAAATATAAATAAATAAATATGCCACGATATTGTTGGTACACATAAACTTTTCTTCTTGAGTTATGTTATCTCCATTCCTAATAACTTTCAGGTGTTCTCTGTATATGTCATCACAGTTGCTAGATTAATATTTGCCAAACTCTGGAAACAAGGAAAAAGACTCCCCAACAACACCGTCTTTTCAAGATAAAATTAGAGATGTCTACTTATGCATGAAACTACCAGCTTTAAAAAAACAACAACAACTGAAGAGTTTACAAGAACTGATTTAAATTGGAAACAAGCCCTAAGCCACTTGGAGCAAACAATGTGATCCCCCCCACACACCCTTTCCTCTCTCTGTTCCCTTTTTTTTTCCTGATCAAATAACTGAATTTCTTTTGATAAGGTATGTTTTGTAAACTATTATTCTTTAGCTGCTGTTTGAATATTTATGTATCATTTCCCCATCTCCCCAACCACTGGATTATGTAAATTATTATTTAAAACAATATTTCCAAAAGCAGGAAGCAAACGTCTATGTCCTTTGCCTAAAAGAAACTCACACAGGAGCAGGGGATAGTTGACGAGTGGGGTGTATCACAGCAAAAATGTGGGTTTTGCAGTTCATACTTAAAAAGTAATAATCCCAAAGCATTTCTGTACTGGATCAGGTTTTATCTCCTTCAGGATTAGAGCAAAAGAATCCCAGTTACTTAGAGAATTCTGGCCAATTGGCTACCTTTTTTTCTGTGAAGGGTTCTTTGTTGATTTTTGTTTCACCAGCCCAGTTGACTTCTTACATCGCATACTCTTGGAGGAACCAAGATGGCGTCCTGAGCAGATATAGTGGCCTGCTGCCCCTGCTTAAATTCTGGTTTTAAGGTAAGTATTTTATTTACAAACTCTGAATTTGACCAGCTTTAGCCAAGTTGAACTTTTCTGCTCCTGGAGGATTTTACAGTGAACTCTTCTTATCACTTTATTTCCCTGGCTTGTTTATTTTGTCTTGCCAGCTGCTGTGGAGCCCAGCCTAAGAACGGATAGCTGGGAACTTTGAAGGCCACTGTTTTTAAGGAATTATAAATTTGTGTCTAGCCTGGAGTTCTTGCTTGTTTTAAGCTAATTTTACTCTAGGAGTCTTGTATTTTGGTTCTCAGCAATGGGTGCAAGCAAAAGAGCCCGTGGCATAGATGAACTACTTTCTCCACATACTCTCTACCTCACAAGGTTGTGGTAAGGAAGAAATCGAGAACCCCTCCCCACTGGGGAGAAAGGTGGCATATAAAAGAAAATAAAATTTTTAAAAAATGCTGTCCAAGGGGGTTTTCTGTCTCCACCAGAGCATCATTTTGGAGTGGGGGGATCAGTGGGAGTGGAAGGAAAGGACATCCTACTCTGCTGGGCAGACAAGCTACAGTTAACATCTGAAATTTGTTCTAGGAGTGAGTTGAAGAAGAGTAGGTTTTTATACCCTGCTTTTCTCTACCGTAGAGGGGCTGCGGTGGCTCAGAGGTTAAGACGCTGAGCTACAGACCAGAACGTCGGTAGCTTGGCAGTTCGAGACCCGAGTGCCGCGTGACAGAGTGAGCTCCCGTCTCTGGCCCCAGTTCCTGCCAGCCTAGCAGTTCGAAAGCAAGAAATTGCAAGTAGATAAACAGGTACCTCTTCAATGGGAAGGTAACAGCGTTCTGTGCGCCTCGGCGTTTAGTCATACTGGCCACATGATCACGGAAAAGTCTTTGGACAGCACTGGCTCTTCGGCTTGGAAACGGAAATGAGCACTGACCCCTGGAGTCATATTCGACTGGCTTTCGAACAAGGAAAACCTTTACCTTCCTTTATCTTAAGGAGTCTCAAAGCAACTTATGATAACCTTCCCTTCCTCTCCCCACAACAGGCACTTTGTGAGGTAGGTGGGGCTGCGAGAGTCCTGAGAGAGCCGAGACCGCGATGATAACAATGATTACAAATTTCACTTTTCCCACAGTATTATGAGAAATGGCTGAAGACCTGAGGTGTCTTAGAATGCTCAAGGAGTTTACTGGGTGAATGTTCGCCCTTCCCCACCGACTGCCCCTCCTAATAATGTTAAACTCCAGATGCTGTGTTGCTGACATCTTATACCAACACACTCTCTTTGTCTTTCCCCCAGCAAAGCTCTTGTCAAAACTCTCGGGCTCATGAATAATTCAAGCTGACATGGTGCTTGGTTCAAATTAGTTTGGAAGCAACACAAAAACCCCCCTCCAGAATGGGCAAGCGTAGGTGGTACTCACAGATGTGTGAATCCTCCCCCCCACTTCCACCTCCTTTCATTATTCAAGTCTTGAAGATTTCTCTTTCTCTCCCTTTCAGCTGTCTTTAGCTGTAATCCAATATCACCCTTCACTTTGCGTTAGAAACGGACAGCCATTGACCAACCGATTATGAGGTTTTTTCCCTTTGCTTCTCCCTCACTGTCTCCAAAATGAACCAACCGAGACTGGATGTTAATGCAAAGAGCTACGGGTTTTATTGCACACACCTACGCTGTATTTGGACAAACACACATCTCCCTTCCTGACAGAATTTCCCCCCCTCAGGTAGTCAAGAGGGCAGTGATAAACTCTGGGATGGATTTCTTGAGAGAGACACGTTTTATTGAAGATTCAGAAAAGAAAGAAAAAAAGATCTCAGGGCCTCTTCCCAGAAACCTCGTAAACCATGCCATAGGGCTGCCCACCAAAGTGAGCAACCGGAGAGAGGGTTGGGGGTAGGGACATGGTAAGGCGGCTGACAGCATAAGTGTGACGATGTCATTTCTGGGGAAACTATAGAAGCAATGATGATGGATCTAGGCAGGGCTCATTTTGTAGCAGGAGCTCCTTTGCATAGTAGGCCACACACCCCTAATGTAGCCAATCCTCCAAGAGCCTACAGAGCTCTTCTTACAGGTGCAACTGTAAGCTCTTGGAGGATTGGCTACATCAGAGGCCTAATATGCAAAGGAGCTCCTGCTACGAAATGAGCCCTGGATCTAGAAATCATTGTTGCTTCTGGGCTTTCCCAAGAAGTGATGTCCTCATGCTCACAATGCCTGTGAGTTGGGGTTTTTTTTAAAAAAAATTCCCCACTCACCTTTTGGAGTAGTGGTGGGAAGTGGGAGATTGGGTAGGGTCACCACCTCTAGGTGGCACCTGGAGATCTCCCGCTATTACACTGGATCTCCACACAACCAAGATCAGTTCCCCTGGAGAAAATGGCTGCTTTGAAGGGTCAGCTCTATGGCATTGTACCACGCTGAGGTCCCCTCCTTCCCCAGGCTCCACCCTCCCCAGGCTCCACCCCCGACATCTCCAGGTATTTCCCAACCCAGAGCTGGCAACTAAGACTGAGGCAGGGGATCCCCCATCTTGACCAGGGGCTTGGTCGGCCAATTCTAGCAGGAGAGGCAAAAATCTGACACGGGCTGATTTCTGGATGTTTCTGGTGGTGGCAAAGTCATTGAGAGAAGCCTCTAGTGTATCTCTCCAATTTTATACTTAGGGTGGTTTGAAAGCCAAATTCTACCCAAACTACCTGTGTGTTTACAATGCCCAGAATGAACTACATCAATTGGAAATCAACTTGGGCTAGCTTTTTCATCCTCTGGTCTAAGGGGATCACAAGAGCAGATCTTCAGTTTCCCCTTCTCCTTATGAGAGGCAATGTGGTCAGAAGGTCAGAATGGGAACTTGGAGATCTATGCCCAAATCCCCAGTCAGACACAAACTGCATTGGGTGACTTTGGGGGCAGTCACTTCCTCTCAGCCAAACACAGGATTGTTGTGAGGAGGAGGAAGAGGAGGAGGAGGAGGAGTTGGATTTATACCCCGCCCTTCGCTCTGAGTCCCAGAGCAGTTTACAATCTCCTTCCCTTCCTCTCCCCACAACAGGCACTCTGTAGGTGGGGCTGAGAGAGCTCTGAGAGAACTGCTCTGGAGAGAACAGCTCTGCGAGAACTATGACTGACCCAAGGTCACCCAGCTGGCTGCATCTCTGCTGCTCTTAATCACTATACCAAACTGGCTCTTGGTTTAGAGAGAAGAGAGAATAAGAATGTATGCAGCTCTGAGCTCCTTGGAGTAAGGCAGGGTCAAAACACTAACCAAAGATAGGTTTGGCTTGCACTGGAATTTAAGCTTGCAGTGACTATTAAGCCCTTCACTTGTGCTGGAGGGGAAACTTGTCTGCCAGCCGTATAAGATCTATACTTGGTTTCTGTTTCTCTTCCTGTTGCAGGTATTTGAACCTGGGGGGGCAGGTGTTGGGCAAAGCTTCTTCTGGCCAGGGAGGGGAATTCTTGGGGACATATCTGCTAGCTAACATCTGGGCTGGGCTTCAGTTTCCCTTCTTGTTTGTAAGTCATTGAAGCCTGGGCATGGTCAGAGGCAGGAGTCAAAGGGCAGGAGACAAAAGGCTGTTGGCCCTTAGCTTGTCACCAGAGGTCCTGAAGGCATCAGGCCTGCAGATCGAAGACTCACCCAGGATATGGTGTACTCAACTGTACGTGTGTTCTTTTTCCTGTTGGCTTATTTAAACTGTATTTTTGTATTTAGTAAGTGGCTTTGAGCTCCTGCTAGTGGGAAACTCCTTAAATAAATAAAGTCGCTCTGAATTTTGATCCAGCAAGAACTAGGGTTGTCAGCCTAAGGCTACCCACCAGTGGGAGACTCACCTGACAGGGATGGGGTCATTTCATTGGCAGCAATGCAGAGAGGAGGAGGAGGAGGAGGTGGTGGTGGTGGAGGAGGAAGCATAAGAATAATAAGAATTGGGTTTTGTATCTCATTTTTCTCTACTTTAAGGAGTCTCAAACCAGCTTACAATCTCCTTCCCTTCCTCACCTCACAGCAGGCACTGTGCAAAGTAGGTGGGGCTGAGAGGGTTCGGAGGGAACTTTGACTGGCCAAAGGTCACACCAGCAGCTGCATGGAGAGGAGTGGGGGACCAACCCTGGTTCTCCAGATCAGAGTCTGTCGCTCTTAACCCCTTCACCTTGCTGACCCAAAAGTGACATAATCACTGGCAACACTCTAGCATTCAGCCCAAATTCTGCGATCTAACTGAAATGTCATTTCTGGGTTGTTCCAAAAGCAGCGTTATGGTGCCAGGTGACGCCTGTACCCCCCCCCCCCAATTTCCCCAGTAATTTTTACCCTGCTGCCCAGCTGGGTGGTGCCTGGAGGCACCAGCAGAGGATAGGAAGACTCCAACCAAAGTGGGATACCTGGACTCCCTGACAAGAAATGATTTACTACAGAGAAGAATGGACCCTTAAAGAGTTGCCAGCTCTGGGTTGAGAAATACCTTGAGATTTTGGGGGTGGAGCCTAAGGAGCATAGGGTTTGAGGAGCAGAAGAACTTCAGTGGGGTATAATGCTATAGAGTCCACCTTCCAAAGCAGCCATTTCCTCCAGGTGAACTGATTTATGTTGCCTGGAAATCAGTTAAAATCCCAGGAGATATCTGGTCACCACCTGGAGGTTGGCAACCCTATACCCAGACCTAATCTTGACTGACACTAAACCAGATTTGATTCCATGCTTCTTCACATGCAGCCAGCTGGGTGGCCTTGGGCCAGTCACAGTTCTCTCAGAGCTGTTCTCTCAAGAGCAGTTCTCTCAGAGCTCTCTCAGCTCCACCTACTCACAGGGTGTCTGTTGTGGGGAGGGGAAGGTAAGGAGATTGTAAATTGCTCTGAGACTCCGAGAGAAGGGTGGGGTATAAATCTGAATCAGAGTGAAGGGTGGGGTATAAATCCAATTCTTCTTCTTCCCTTTTCTTTTTTGAGATGGGGGTCAATAGGTGGAAAATCCAAACAAAATGTCCCTAAGATTTTTTTTTAAAAAAAATGGAAATAAAATATGATAGAAGAGGATATAGCAGCAGATGTGAAAGATGTAGATTCCTGTTTTAGATTTATTGGAGTCCCAGGCATGCTCACTTTCTGCTAGGAGTGGGACTGAATTTGGAAAGCTGGATGGTTTGAGTGGAATATCTCCAATTTTGTTTTCATTTCTGCCTTGTGAGAAATGAACCCATGGGGCCTTTCTCATGGCACCGGCTTCCCATTCCTCACACAGTATTTCCCCTCAGAACATTAACACATTTATCCGTGTTAGTGTCAATTGTATATCAATGGTGGATTGATGGTTTTAAGGAAATGAAAGAATAGTCCACAAGTAGGAAATGAAGGCAATCTGAAGCCAAGGATAATGACACCATACAAAATCAGAAAAGGAAAGAATGTGCCAGAATTGCTTCATTCCTACTTCCTGCCTCATCTCAAAACAGGGCACCATACCCAGACCTGGGCAGTCCTGGCAAGCCTGATTTCATCTGATCTTGGAATCTAAGCAGGGTAGACTCGGGCAAGAACTTTTTAAAAAATTAAGTTTTCAAACTATTACAAACATTTAAGCAAAACACAACAAGTTTGAAACTTCATAAATGTCTCTCAGAAACAGGAATCCTGTCTACTGACAAAAGAACTTTCTAAGCATGTATAACATAAAGCTTCTCAAGAATTTGCTGCTGATGAGTTCATGGGATTTCTGCCGTATAGACTGCTGCAAAGATGGAGTGTTTCCAAAGGCATATTCCAGGAATGGAAACCATTTAGAGATCAAAGTGGAGTGTGCAACAAGATGTTCAGGACAGTAAACAGTGTCTGAAATTTTGTCTATTGCATAATATTCCAAGATTTTTAAGTAGCATTGTGAAACTGGAATCGGATTAGGATCCTTCCACCTATTAGCAATCACAGCTTTCGCTGCTGTCAGTAGAAGAGAGAGAAGTCGTATTTTTGGAATTCGATTGCCCCGCCACAGGTCCAATAGTACCAGATCTGGTGACCCTTTGATGTCATATCTTAAGATGTCTTTGATTAAACCAAAAACCTTAAACCAAAATTCTTTGACTCTGATAATAGGACCACCAGCAATGTAAAAAAGTGCCCTATCCCCACATTCCCTCCAGCACAAAGGTGAGTATATATTTGAGATATGGTGAAGTTTTGTAGGTGTAATATACCATTGCTCCAGTACCTTATAGTTCTATAATCATATGTTCAGTGAGTGGGAGGTTAAGAATGGGGAGGACCATATTTTTGCCCAATCCCCAGCCATGAAATGCACAGGACCATATGTTTGCCATGAGTCTTGATAACTCAGTCGGTGATTAGAAATGCATTCTAAAAGTTCCGTATACATACCTTGGTTTGAATACACTCAGATGAAATTCCTAATCAGGTTTTTTCGTTTCAAAGTCAGGTTTAAAAAGACCTCTTATCTTCTTTGAGTGATGTATGAAAATCGGCCATCCAAATTTTAAAGCCAAACCCTGGCAAGTACTTGGATGGGAGACTTCCTTGGAATACCAGAGCCAGGAGGCGGGGGCAGGCTTTATTCAGCCATCTCTCTGAATATCCTCCAGTCACCAGAGATCACCATGACTTCCGGGTACACACACACACACACACACACACACACACACACACACACACACACACAAACGCATGCATATTAAAACAGGGCACCATAGGGCACATGGAGTCCAAAGACAGTATTACCCATGTTTAACCTGAACACCAAATCAGGGGCTCAGTAGGAGTCCCACAAAGCCAGGATCTGGAGATTCAAATTCAGCTTTGTCCTGTTTATCATCCATCCATGACTGGGTTGAAATGCACAGTGCATGTTTTAAGATGGAAAACCACTTTGGTGGTGGGCTGTTTGGAGGTGAAGAGCAGCAGCAGAAGGAAATGGAGTTAAAGGCCTTCCTTGCATCCTGTTTCTTCACTCCCAGCCCCCTCCTCAGGCTATTAGAGGGAAGAGATTGTGGCTCAGTGGAAGAGCACTTGCTATACATGAAGAAGCTCCTCGCAGGCCTTAGCATCCCCACCTCCAAAAATCTCAGGTTAAAGGTGTTGGAAAATATTAGGGATGCTCCAAATTTCACCATGCACTTAATCATTTGTTGGATTTGCAGTGTTTGTAGGTGATGATCTGATGTGACCTGATCACTGACTCTGTTTGGTTTGTGCCGAGCAGCCATGAATGCCAAAGCATTTTGTATTGGGTTTCCCCAACAGCGCATGCGCAAAGACATCACTGATTCAAATGAATAGGCAGCCATTAGCATCACTAAGAACTACTTAAACAAACAGCAAAGATCAAAAAGCCAGTTGGGCTGTCCTGCATGGTTAGTAAAGAATACAGTAAAACAATTTGTTGGACATCCACAGACAGCTCAACAAACTATCAAACCAATCTTTGAAAAGTAAGATCTGGGCCGGTAGCCAGGATTTTGTGGCATGTGGGGCAATTTTTTTTTTCCTGGTGTGGCTGAAGTTCTCAGGGCAGAAAGAAAAGCCATTTAGCCAATAAAAAGCTGTTACTAGGATAGATCTCTAAACTGCAAGCTGTCAACCACTTTAGATGACAGTTCTCAGCTGCTGCAAGTTAATCACTTCTGCCAGCCTAAGTGACAATTCTGATATCAAGCCGGCAGGTGGGGGTGACAAGTTCTGTAGTCAAGAAAACTAACATTTAGGCAGAAAAACTCTCTTCAAGGAGACCAGTTTCTTGACACAAGAGTTCGAAGGGATCCTAGAGGTCACCTGCTCCAACCCCCTTGCTCTGTCAACTATAGCACCCCGCTCTGCTTATAGGAGTGTACACCTTTAAAAAAATGTTTTTAAATGATTGGAAAAAGCATTTACAGGAGACATTTTTGTGGGGCTGTGCCTTTAAGAAAGAAGAAGAGAAAAAGAGGAGATTGGATTTATATCCTGCCCTTCACTCAGAGTCTCAGAGCAGCTTACAAACTCCTTTCCCTTCCCCTCCCCACAACAGACACCCTGTGAGGTAGTTGAGGCTGAGATACCTCTTTCCAGAGCTGTCCTTGAAAGAACAGCTGTGCCAGAGCTATGGCTTGCCCAAGGTCATCCAGTAGCTGCAAGTGGAGGAGTGGGGAATCAAACCCGGTTCTCCCAGATTAGAGTCCATGCACTTGACCACTATACCAAACCACTACACCAGAGGGTGGCACCCCCAAAAGCCCCGCTGTAGCTATCGGCCTGAAAGGAGCTGTGTTTGGCAGTCAGCAAATAGAGCGTAAGCTGACCTAGCAGGTGTTTGAGCATCCCTAGAAAAGACCCTTCTCTGCCTGAGAGCCTGTAGAGCTGATGCCAGTCAGAGCCAACAAGGCTGATCTAGATGGACCTGTGATCTGGCTTTGTATAACAGTTCACCCAAGCGGTTTTTAAATTTTAACATGGCCTCTGACATTAGATGTGCTTGCACAGAATGTGAAAATAACCTCAGAGATGACAGGCACTTCTTACTCCACTTTTCTCCACAATGGGGACCCAAAGTGGCTGACAAAGATACTAATTGAAGCCATGTAAAGAACAAGAACTAAACGTCACAGGCTTGACTGAGATGCTGTTGTGTTCTAGTGGTGACCGTGCACGTGGTCGGGAATCACACATGTGGTCGGGCAAACTACCAGAGTTTCGCATCAGTAGACAATAGCCCATGCGGATCGTAATTTGGACCAATCGGCCACTCAGGATCCTAAAGGGGACCTATGGTCAAAGGTGCCTTGTAAACAACCCTATCACAGGGATCGGGTGTGTCCGGGGGTGTGGTTTGTACCGGCATATAAACAGACCCCCGAGTCCTGCTTATCAGTTCGTGTTTGCATGCTTTAAATAAACTATGAGCTGAATTCACTGCAACGTGTCTGGATCCAGTACTTTTCAGATGCACAGACTTCAAACTAAGGGCTAAGATCCAAGACCCCCTTGGCAGCACCTAGGTCTGAAGGATCTGCCACAGGAAGGAAACAAATGCTCAGGTTGGATCTTGCACAACTGGCAAGCATTTTCTCCACATCCCCCCCCCCTTTCTGGGTGAATTTTCACCCATACCTCCCCGGGATCATGTGCCAGATCCTCCCACCCCCCTCCACACACTCCCATGTCTACTGGCTTAGTCAATTTACTGCAATATGTTTTCATCCAATTCCTCCATGACCAGCTAAGGAATATTATTTTCCTACCTTTTTAATGATAGTACGAAGTTCTCCCTGTTCCATGGCTCTTAAAGCCCGGAGGAAAAAATTGCAACAGGTTTCCTTTCCCTTGCAGGTTTCCATCTTATGGGGGGGGGGATTGGCTAACGGTGACATTTCCCCTCACTTTTCACTGAGGTTCCCTCACTCATCTTCAGAAGCAAAGACAGCCAGAAGGGGTGAGACGATGAAGCTTAATGAGACAAGTTTTAAAGGTTACCCTGTGTAATAAACCTGCACGATTTACTATTAAAACTTTTGAGGCATTTAAAACTCAAGGACCATCCAGAGATGGGCTGTGTTGGAGACAAACTGACCAAAGTGTTTTGTCCCCAACCTCATCTGGCTTCACAGACTACAAAGAACGATGGTGGAGATTTGTTATCTTTGGAGAATGTCCCTACTTTTCTATTTATTTGTTTTATTTTATCAACAGATTCCATTTTTTTTTGCAGGAAACGTTCAGTGTGAGGAAATAGAAATGTCAGTGACATGAAGGAGATGAGTTTGATTTGCACAAGGGAAGAAACAGAATCCGAAAGGGGATTCGGGGGTCACTGCAGCAGTGTCGAAAAGTTTGTAGTAATAAGAATAGGGCTCTTTGTGAGCGAACATCAGGTTTGCTCGGTGGGGGAAAGTGTGAGGCTTCATTCCTGACCTGTGGAGTTAATAATTTTACATCAAACGACTTTGCAACATCTTCGACAGCCGTGACAAATTGGCCTCTTCCAGTTTTGTGAACTGTTTTTGGAAAGTGACTGGCAGAATGAGAGGGTGAAATCTGGAGAAGCTTCTTGTTTGATTTACTTCACACTCATTTTTACCGTTGACTCCAAGTTTGGGGTTCACTGTCAGGAAATCTGGCCTAGAAGAAGAAGGGTAGGTTTTTATACCCTCCTTTTCTCTACCTTAAGGGTTCTCAAAGAGGCATAATCACCCTCTCCCCAATACAGGCACCTTGCAAAGTAGGTGGGGCTGAGAGAGCTCTGATTGGTCCAAGACCACTCAACAGGCTTCTTGCAGAGGAGGACTGGGGAATCACACCCAGTTCTCCAGGTTAGAGTCCACCACTCTTAACCATGACACCACACTGGTCCTCTCTACACCACACTGGCCTGAGCATAGCCCCATAGCTGGCCCAAGATAAGGGGAACAGCAGCCTGGTGACAAGTATCTTAAGAGAACCAATGTAGTGTAGAAGTCCTAGACTTGGGACAATTCTACATTTGCTCCACATTTTCTCAAGAGGAAAAAGTGCAGCTCAAAACCACATTCAAATACCTTGGGGCAATGCCATACCGCCTGCAAAGTCACCCCTGAATGGCCATAAATCGGCCATAAATCTATGCAGAAGGTACAATAAAACCCGATGACCAGAGAACTCGAGAGCAGCATAGAGTGTGGAAGCTACCATAAAACCTGATGGTCAAAATAAGTGAACCCAGCATGCAATGCAGAGGGGAATTTGTTTTCCAATGTGGGTTTTCGTTAAACAGTGGAGGGAAAAGCCAATGCAGAATCAGTGTTCGATTAGCGAGAACTGGGTTCCAAGACCTACCCAGCCCTGAAGCTCACTTACAGCATCATCCAAATCAGATTCCAGTGGATTTAGAAGGGTATTTCTGCTTGGGATGGCACTGTGAATGATCCTGGGCAAGGCCCTCTTCGGGGTCGCGCAGATTTGTAGGGAACACATTCAACAGTCGAAATTACGTTTGAAGGTTGCAGTCAGATGTGAGCCAATCACTTGGTCCATTTGGTTCATGCCAAGCAGCTGCCAATGCCGAGTAAACTCTGTTTTTATTGAGTTTCCCCCAAACTGCCCATGCACAAAGACCCTGCCAATTCGAGCTGATCAGTAGCCATGTGTGTCACTGAAGAATACTTCGATGGACACAAAGGGTGGGGTTTTATTGAAACATGGCATTTAATGATGATTGATTTATATGATTTGTGAGAGATCTAATTACCTGTTTAAACAATTGCCTGCTTAGTAGAGCAGTTATGCTGCAAGGGTGGGGGTAGTAGAACTCAATCAGGCTGTGGGAGAATGCACATGCATGGAAAGCTAACTGCGCAGTACTGCATGTTCCGTGGAATACAGTGAAACCACCTGCCATCACTGAACTATTGAACTGACTGTTGAAAAATCAGATCTCTGTTTGCTACTGGTAAACAGGACGCAAGCCGAACCAGCAAGTTTCCAAGCACCCCTATGTCTCTCTCATAGGGTTGCCGGCCTCCAGGTGGGGCCTGGGGATCTCCCGCTTTTACAACTGATCTCCAGCTGACAGAGATCAGCTCCCCTGGAGAAAATGGCTGCTTTGAAGAGTGGAAACTATGGCATTATACCATGCTGAAGTCCCTTCTCTCCCCAAACCCCGCCCTCTCTTGGATCCACTCCCAAAGTCTCCAGGTATTTTCCAACCCAGACTTGGCAACCCTACTCTCTCATTAACCTACTTCACCAAGTCACTGAGAGGCTAAAATGGGCAAGAGGGGGAACCACAGACTGTGCTCAGAGGAAGAGGAGATAAAATGTGACAGACAGGAGATAATGCTTCTTCTAAGATGGCGGCTTCGGTAACTGATTTAGAATGAAGTCTTTAGGTTGATTAAAAATGTGCCCCTGATTATCTCGGCCACTGGTTTTTGTTTTTTTTTTAGAATGTTTGTTATTTCTGTGTAAATACTTGTAGGCCTGTGAGTGGCAGACATCTGTATAGAAGAGGTATTGCGGGTTCAAGGAGGTTTAGAGGGCAAGTCATTGGAAGGAATAACACACACACAGCATCTTCTGTTAAAACACGGCCATGGCTTATTCATTTATTTTGACTACAGGCAAAAGGAGCAGTGGCACAGCACAGGGACGGATCCAAGCATCGGGCAACTCTCCTTTCGACCCGATGAACCACTTCCCCGCTTGCTGGGGAAAAAACTGCAGAATGGCAAGGTAACAGGACACATGTGGGCATCGGCCTCTACCTGGTCCCCTTGCCACCTGGAGGTGTAAGCCAGTCGGGAGCCCCCACCTGGGCAGGTGACTGAGTGGCTCCACACCCCGAGGCCCCTTATGGGAGCCCCCCAAACGGAGGAGGCAGGCACTCAGGAACAACCACCTCCCCAAACAGATCTGTCCCCATGCCTAAACCACTAAGCTGTGACAGTAAAAACAGAAACAAGTAACACATGTATCATAACAACCAGCATGTTAAGGTGGGTGGGTGGGTGGGCAAGCTGGCAAGCCAAGAAAAAGAGCCCGAGGAACAAGTGTGGGCTTTCTGATGTAGCCCCTGGGCTCCTGCTGCCCTCATCTGCCCTCTGCCTAGCCCGAGGGGGCCCTGTGGCCAACCAAGCCCCCTTCCAGCCTCTCCCACCTCCTGGACTGCAAACAACAGCAGAGGTGAGTCTTTTGCCTTGCTTCTGTAGAAGAGGTATCCCTCCTCTTTCCTTATTTAAGACATCATAATGCCGCATTTGAGATGGTGCTCACTGTGACTCCGCCTTACAAGGAACGATTTAATTCAGAACTAGTGCTTTAATCATGCAAATGTAACATTTAATTAGATATATGCAAACTAACAGATTAATTAATTGACCCAAACACGTATAATTAATTGTCTTTACTTTAGCCTTGAGTGTAGGGTGACTGCTGAAGTCGGTGGCGTAGCAGAAAGCAGCCTGCTGCATTGTCTCTCCAAAGTCACACAGGATATGTGGTTCCTTTGGAAGAGGTGCCTCTGTCCATGCCTACGAAGGTGGCTACTACTAATGAGAGCAAGCTTTACGTACGGTTCAAGGCAGAGGTTGGGTGGAGAGCATGGGGATAGGCGTAGAGAGAGAAATACTGGAGTAACAGTCCTCCACATTGGTTTCCAGTTTGATCTCAGAAATCCATCAGTCTCTGTTTGAGAGGGATTGTGCTCCCAGGAGTGAGCAAATACATAAATAAATAAATGGTGGGTGGGGCCAGCCATGACTGAAGATACATGACGTCAATTTGTTAGTGCAAGCAGAGTTGCAAGTAGGGTTGCCAACTGTGCTGGAGGAAAATGTCCTGTTCCTTTAATTCAGGCTCCAGGCATGGGAATGGGCAGCTGAAGCTTTCATGGCATGGAGGTAAATAGCATTAGCTAGCAAATAACATCCCCCATTAAGCTTCTTGTAAAGGAAGAGGACACCTTTCTCCAGGCCAGTTGGCTACCATGTGCAAGGGTGCACCTATGTCTTAATCAGATAGCAGCCCTACTTTTTATCCTTCTGCAGGTCATTTTTTTTTTTTACATCGTATTTAGTCCCTTTTTAAAATGCTGACTTCTGTCAATTGACAGTTTGCTTTTCTTATTGCTCTTCTGGTCTCTTTTTTTAATGTGCTGAGAAAATGACTACTCAGTGAACCACTTGCCTCAACAGCAGATCCCCCCAGAGCTGCCAACTCCAAGTTATGAAATTCCAGGAAATTTGGGGGGAGGGGTGGAGCCCAGGGAGGGCAAGGTTTGGGGAGGGGAGGAGCTCGGCGGGGTTCAATGCCATAGAGTCCACCCTCCAACGGAGCCATTTTACCCGGGGCACTGATCTCTGTCATCTGGTGATCAGTTGTAATGTCGGGGGATCTCCAGGCTCCACCTGAAGGTTGGCAACCCTACATCCCCTTCCTTTATTGGAAATGCAGCAGCAGCAAAGAGGTAGAGCTAAGATGAAACACTGCCTCTGAACCAGGCCTGGAAGAACCACTCAGACCAGAAGACAACCAGCAGAGCATACATCCCATTCCAAGCTTGATTCAGACTTGTTATTCTGAAGGGCTCAGAAAGCTCTGAGGCCGATTTCGCACTGGCCAGTTGCCTCCTGTTCTCTCTGGAATTTCCCCTCCCAGTTTCCTCCGGAGTATTTTCTTCATTTTCCCACTTGGAACCTCAGCCCTTTCGATATAGTATGACAAAGGGTTTTCTCCCCCACCAAAAATTAGAAACTCCCACAATGGGGCAGCCCTGATGAAAGGCGGGCGAGTGGGCATGTTTTCATTTTGGGTTCTCCCCCAGAGCAAACAGGAAAATCCTCTAAAAACAGGATTTGTTTGCTCCAGGGAAACTCCGGTGCAGCAGGGCGATACTCCAGAGCAAAACGTGAGCCCGGAGCAACTGGTAGGGCTGCCAAGTCATACTCACGGACTGGCGGGGGGGAGTCCTTTGCCGTCCATGAGCCGCCCGGGAGCCTCCCTGGTGCACGCGCGAAGCACGCGCACCCAGTGACGTCACCCGAAAGTGATGTCACTACGTTGGAGACATTGCCAGAGCATCGTCCTGGCAACGTCTCCAACGTGGTGACGTCAATTCCGGGTGACATCACTACGCTGGGGAAGTCGTCCAGCCTGGATGACTTCGGGGGTGGGGTTCCCCCTGCCGGCCGAATGTCGGCCGGCGGATCGGGAACCCCTATAGCGGGGGATCCCCGCCCCCCGGGCTGACTTGGCAGCCCTAGCAACTGGTGTGAAATCGACCAGAAGCTCCGGTGCAAGCATGAGGGCAAACCTGGGGCAAACGCTAGTGCGAGATCAGCCTGACAAAGTCCCATGCATTTTCACCCCAGCGCTAAAGCGGATGCAGAGAGAAAGAATGCATCACGCGTGTGCCAAACTTTCCAGTTCAGCTGTCAATCACATCAAAAAGTGATACAAGTACATTGATGTGGAGAGTAGGCTGCAAGGGAAACACATTTAAGATTCTGGTGATGGGACTCCAAAATTATTCTTCCCCCTTTTCAGCAATCTATGGAATAACATTACAGTTTGCAGATGGACGTGAGCATGCTTTAGGGACTTGGTGGTTGGACAATGTTGAAAACAAGCCAGAATTGTGAACTCGTCCATCATTCAGGAGTCTCAGGAAGTTCCTGCGAAGACCAAAGCAACTGTGTTGTTCAGTCCATTAAGATCGATCCAGGTGGTCAGCCGTGTTGGTCTGAAGCAATAGAACAAAGTTAGAGTCCTTTAAGACCAACAAAGTTTCATTCAAGGTGTGAGGTTTCATGTGCACACACACGATTCTGGGGATGGAATGAAGGGAGAGGGTGGGTTTGGGGAGAGGAGGGGAGCCCACCTTCCAAGGCAGCCCTTTTCTCCAGGGCAGCTTATCTCTGTCAGCTGATCAACTGTAAAACTGGGAGATCTCCAGGCCCCACCTGGAGGCTGGCAACCCCACATGTCATTGAATTACATCTTCTTGGATTCACGTAATGTGCAGAGGCACAAGCAGTTTGCAAGGCAGAGGGAAATGAAACTGAAACGCTACAACTGTTCAACATCTGCTTGAGGCAGACTGTGGCAAAGGAAGCAGATCTGAGGCTCGGCTCACCAGCACTCGCGATTGTCGAACACGGCATGCTCGCCTGCCAAACCTCTTTCTGTGAAGTCTGCCGCATCCCTACAGCTGCTCGCTTGGCACCTGCTCATAGTGTCAAGATCCAGATAAAAATGGTCTGTACTTACTCATCCTTTAGCTCCATTACATTGGCCCATTTTATTTTGTGATTTTTCTACCTCTGCTTATTTCCTTAGAACATTTTTATCCCACCCTTCCTCCAAGTCAGGGGTTTCCAATGTGGTGCTGTGGTAGGGTTGCCAGACCCCCCCCCCAGTTTGGCGGGGGTTGCCTGATTTGGAGGGGCTCGTTCCCCCCAGCCAGCTGGCGGGTTGGGGAAGCCCCGCCCCCAAGAGCGACCACCCGGCCTCCTCCCCACTTCTCCCCAGCAGCATTTAAAAGATGTCTTTAAAAGCTGCTGAGAAGCGACAGGGGCCATGCGCCTGCACTCTAAGCCCCAAATTTGTGGGAGCCCCACACAGCCTCCCCCCCACCTCTCCCCAACAGGATTTAAAGGATGCCTTTAAACACTTCTGGGGAGAGCCGGGGGTGCCGCTCCCCAATGTGATGATGTCACTTCTATGTAAGGTCATGACATTAGGGACTCCCCACCCCCTCTAGTAACGCCCCCAAATTCCCCTCCTGGGGACTCTGAGGGGACTAGGCAACCCTATGCTACAGTCACCATGGTACCCGCTGACACCTTTTCTGGTGCCACCAAGAGGGTTTTTTTTAGAAAGTGGGCAGGGCCAGGCACCAACACTATCTGCCCACCTGTCACCTGGAGATCAGTTTTAATAGAGGAAGATCTCCAGGCACCACCTGGAGGTTGGCAACCATACTTTCCACCCACACCAGCCTTGAGGAGCAGTCACCCAGAGGGCCTTCCTGGTGCCCCACTATTAGTAGTTTTACCACAGTTTCCAGTGAATCCTATGCTATGATGTCACTGCTGGATTTGCCCTGGAAGTGACATCTAGGGTTGCCAAGTCCTTCCTGGGTGCCAGCAAGGGGGGGGGGAGTCCTCTTCTCACCGAGATTTTCCTGGCACACATGCAAAGTGCGCACACCACGATGATGTCACCAGAAGTGACATCATCATACTGGGGATGTTGCCAGGGCGACACTCTGGCAATCGCCCAAAAACTCTTATGGTACCATAGAGTTTTGGGGGAAATTCCTAAAACGTTGCCCTGGCAACATCCCCAGCATGATGATGTCACTTCCGGTGACATCATCACGCTGGGGCAGTTGTCCCTACCGGATGACTTCGGGGGGGGGGGTTCCTCTCGCCAGCCGAATCCGGGCTGGCGGATTGGGGACCCCTGTAGCGGGGGGATCCCCCACCCCCGGGCTGACTTGGCAGCCCTAGTGACATCACACCCTCGCTTTGATGTTGCCCCCCCATGCCACCATCCCTTCCAAATCCTGCTAGATGCCAGTCACCAGCTGGCAACACTATTCCATAAGGGCAGGCTGGTGAGACTATAGAGTGGTTTCTACAGTCTGTGGGTACTTAAGACAGGGGTCTCTTACGGATGTTGTTTGTTAGCTTTCTGCTAGCCATTTTAAAACTTATTCATTTTTCAATCTGTTACTCACCTTGGGTCCCAGTTGTCTGGGAGGAAGGCAGGCCGATCAGTGTTTTAAATAAATAAACATAATTTGCTGCATCGGCATTTGGATTTTTGTCGAGAACAGATGTTTGAATTACCTGATCCCAGGGATATTCTACATTGTTTTATGATATGAATTTTGCATTATGGATGTCAGGCAATTTCACTTATTTGTTTTCAACATGTCGGGTTGATGACGGTGTGCTCTTTCAGCTGGGAGAACATGGGAACCCCCTGTTGAGATGTTGCTACTGCTGCAAAGAGCAAGTCTCTCTGCCTGTTTGCATTGCCTCCTGCTAGCATGTCTAGATTTGTGGTGTTCTTCTTTTTTGCCAAAAGCTAAGCAGAGTCAACCATGGTTAGAACTTGGATGGGAGACCACAAAGGAATTACGTGGAGGAAGGCAATGGCAAACCACCCCCACCGGGGTTTCCATCAGTTGCAACTTGACAAAGGTGACCCAGTTTGGGTCCTCACTCTGACTCAGCTGAACCTATCTCACAGGGTTGCTGTGAGGATAAAATGGAGGTGAGGGGAAAGATGGAAGCTAATTTGGATCTCCACTGGAGGAGGTCCCAGGTCCAGTCCCCGGCATCTCCCGTTTAAAGGAGCAGGCAGTAGGTGATTTGAAAAACCTCTGAGCAGGCAATATTGACTTTGATGGACCAAAGCTCTGATTCAGCATAAGGCAGTGTCATGTATGATAATGCTGAATTATTATTATTATTATTGCCTTTGCTGGAATTGCCACCGGCTAGGACGTTTGCCTGTCCATCAGACACTTAGCTGAATAACTCACGAGGTTTGAACACCAAAAGGTGTTAAGCATCTGTTCTGTTCCATACCTTTACATTGATCTGATAGTCTCCACCCCCAAACCTGTCGAAACCCATAAACTGCCACCTTCGTTCTCCAAAACGGCCAGCCTCCTTCCCCTAATCTACTAATAATCCAAAAGTTTCCACCTCCTGACCTGCCAAAAAAATGCCAGTACTCCACACCCCGACTTTTCAAAATCTACAAAGCTCCATGCCGGTTCTATAAAATGGACAGGCCCCATCCTGAGCTGTCAAAACTGCAGGGATCCAGCTCCTGCACTTACAAAAAAAGCCAATCTCCACTTACTACTAAAAACCTTCTAAATCTCAATTTATGCAACTCCTTGATAAACTAAAGCTTGGCTATAACCTAGGAGGCTCCAGTCTTCTTGAGCCTGTGGCCAGTTTTGTAATTTTGAGAACAGGTGATGGGCACCCCCCAGAAAAGGCTGTCATGAGGGCAATCACAAAATGTTGGGGGGGGGGGTTCCAAGCCCTGTGTCCCATGTTGGAGGCACAGGGTTGTTAGCTCTGGGTTGGGAAATACCTGAAGATTGGGGGGGGGGGAGAGCCTGGAGAGGGTGGACTTTGGGGAGGGGAGGGACCTCAGAATGATATAATTCCATAAAGTTCTTCCTCCAAAGCAGCCATTTTCTCCAGGCAAACTGATCTCTACTGTCTAAAGATCTCTGGAGTTCTGGCAGTTGGCAATCCTCTGGAGGCAGCTATTTTCAAATGGGTATTCCAGGCCAATACAAGACGTCGTCTCCGAGGCTCTTCGGAAGCACATTCAGCTCCAGTGAGAAAGAAGAAAGTCAGGATTGGCACTTTGTTTTGGGGAAAAACAATGTGGGCACCAGGAAACACACACTGGCACTTATGTTGGGGACTTTCCGCTCTAATCCCTAATTCATATTTAAAATCATGCTAGTAACCTGCGCCTTGGCTTGCTACGTCCTACTTTGGCTGGCCTCGTTCCACCTTTATCTCTTTGTCTTCCCCAAAGGTTGGTTTGATTTGTCTGAGATGGTCTTTTGCCCATAAGCTGTACCAGTAACTAAATTCTTCTTTGGGGTTTTTTTTTATTTTTTTTATTACAGTTCAGGAGTTTCTTTCATCCCTGGAAGCGGAATTGATCCTTAATTGCTCTGTAGCTTAAGTGTGAAATGTAATTAGTGTTTTGCGGCCTGACGTTTATAGGGCAAATATAATAAGCAAGATGAACTCCATCTCTCTGCTCCTTTTTTTTTTTTTTTTCATTTCTAAGAGGGAGAAAAATGTCCCTGAACTGAAATCCAACAAGGGGCTTGGTTTACAAACTGCATCATTTTTGTTTGGCCAAACTGTAGGCAGTATGAAAAGCTAGGGACAGAGGTGAAGTTTGCTTCACAATTATAAAAGGTACAGCCAGGTGTCCATTCTCCCAGATTAGAGTATGTGCGCTTAACCACTGCACCGTTACACCTCCCCTCTGAAGTAGTTTGACTGCTGTCTTTTCTTATGCTCATTTCACTCTGGTTTCAAATTTCACTCCCTGGGTCTGAAGAGTACGAAGCAACAGGATCTGTTTAAAGCAGTAAAATGCCAGCTTGACCACAGGAGGGCAATTAATGAATGTAAACAGTAATTTTTTAAACTAGAACAAGTATGGTTTGAAACTAGAAACAGGTATAGACATTTTTTTTTTTGAAACTAGAATGAATCCAGCGGGAAAGTCATATGTAGATTTGACCTTAAGAGGGTGGGCTTTGGGGAGGGGAGGGGCCTCAGAATGGTATAATTCCATAAAGTTCTTCCTCCAAAGCAGCCATTTTCTCCAGGAGAACTGATCTCTACTGTCTGGAGATCTCTGGAGATCTCCAGGCCCCACCTGACAGTTGGCAACCCTATGGAGGCAGCTATTTTCAAATGGGTTGGCAGATGATTCCATCTCAGCAGAAGTGCCACACCCTCTCATGTCAATCTGAACTAGTATTTTTCCCCCCAGTGGGGCCGGTCCACACATGCAACTGTGAGTGCTGAGGAATGAAAAGAAGAGAGAGAGGCTCTCAGGGGTGAATCAGCCTGCTGGCGTGTCAAAGATAAAAATACATTAAAACTTTAAGAAATACATCGAGATAACACAGTGATCGTAAGGCCAACCAAAATAAAGCCAGGGCTATTTTTGGGCAGGAACACGCAGGAACGGAGTTCTGACTGGCTTCTGAGTTGGCCACGCCTACAGCCTCCCCCTCTCGGGTTCCCCAGGTGCCTTGCAAGCCGCGGGGCACCTGGGGAAGCCAAGCTGATCCAGGGAGGGAAGGCAGTTTAAACTGCCCCCCCCTCCTCGGATTCCCCATGAGCCCCACAAGCCACAGGGCACCTGGGGAAGCCAAACCTGGGAGGGAGCTGCGCTGCCAGGGGTGTTACCTATTATGCTAATGAGTTTCTGCTATTGGGTGTGGCCTATTATGCTAATGAGTTCCTGACTAAAACAGATCAGTTAATACCTTCCCTGTTTCGAATTCCTGGGAAAAACAGGAGACAGTAGAGGTCATAAGAAAGTTGTCACCAGAAAGTAACCGCAGTTCAATTTTTTTCTCAATTTTTAAGGTGTAATGGACAATTTAATAGAACATGAGAAATGGATTCAGTAGCACCAGAACTACAGGGGCAGAGTCTAAATTCATCTTCGAGAGAAGACGGCTGATGGGAATGCATTGAATCTGGCTAGCATGAATGCCCCTTTCTGATGGGGCTCTGTTAAAGAGCAGAAACAAGAGGCTACCTGGCCAGGTATCAGAGATAATCCCAGATGAATGGGAGAAATCAGCTTGTTGAAGAACCAGACCTTGAAAGAACAGAATGTTTTCTATTCTTTCACACATTTAGTGCCTATGAGGATTCTGGGAAGGAGTGAAATGAAACAGGTGCCCTGTGCCACTTGGCTCAGTGGCAGAGAATCTGTTTGGCATGCAGAAGGTTCCAGGTTCAATCCCTGGCATCCCCAGGGATGATGAAAAGGACCCCGGCCTCATACCCTGGAGAGCTGCTGCTAGTTGAGTAGCCAATCGTGAGTTCAATTGAGCTTCTCTGGAGGTTTTCAGACAGAGGCCAGATGACCACCTGACAGCAAGGCTGAACCTGTGAACTTCGGCAGGTCATGAGAAGGGAGGGCAGGAAGGGTTGCCTCAGTGCTTAGTGCTTATAGCCCTTTCTTACATGCCCAGGGAAATGCTGATCGCCACTTTGGGGCCAGGAAGCAATTGTTCTCCAGGCCACTTTGGCCGGGGATCTCAGAGGGTGTGTTGTTGGGGGTTTTTTGCCCTCTTTGGGGCATAGAGCAGGGATCACTGGGCGTGCAGGGGAGGTATCTGTGAATTTCCTGCAGTGTTTGACTAGATGACCCTGGAGGTCCCTTCCAACTCTATGATTCTAACCAATGGTCTAATTCAGTATATGGCAACTTCATGTGTTCATGTGACTGCATGCTGTATCACCTGAAAGACGAACAGCATTTAATGCAACATAAGCTTTTCTGAGGCAGAGCTTGCATCAACAGATGTATGAAGTGTTCATCCATTAGGCAGATATATTCACATGCAAAGCTGAAGACAACAGAAAAGCTGAAGACAACCCCCCCCCCAAGCGACAAAGAGAGGCCAGTTGAAAACGACATCCGATCAAAAGAGTCATCAATCCACACGGAGCGGATGAGGACCACTCCCAACTGTTGACAGACTAGCAATATGAGATTAACCTAAAACAGCTCTATGCAGAGTGAGGCATGATATGCAGATCTAATTAGAAAAGCATAAAGGTATAGCACTGATTAACATTAAGGGGTGAATTGTGCTATTAACACCAATCATGCGTAAGAAATGACAGGTCCATATACAGAGATGCTGTTAAACTTCTTGATGAATATTCATTCAGCCATTTCCCTTTTTACTCTTCCTTTTGAAGTTCTTCGGTGGGAGAAGAAGAGCAACTTTAAGATCAGCATGAGAATGCCCTGGAAGACTGAAATGTTTTCCTACCAGCTTCTGAATATCACAATTAGTATTGTCAGATTTGGATCCATTTATTCTTTTGCACAAAGGCAAGTCTTTTCATCCAATAAAGAGAGGAGACGGTCACCCCAAGGGGCCTTGGGGTGTGGAGCCACTCAGTCACCTGCCCAGGTGGGGGCTGCCGACTGGCTTACACCACCAGGGATCTAGCAGTTTTTGCAGGCAACAAGGAAACAGTCATTTTCTAACAACTCCCAAACTTTCTAAAAACTGCACTTAATCGCAGATCTTTTACATCCAGTCCCAGATGCATATTTCATCAGCCGTTTTGTGCATCATGAGCATTCAAACAAAAAGGTAAGTGGCCTATATTCTGATGCTTGGGGAAAATAGGTAACTCTTTTTTCATGGTGTGACATTAGCTCTGTTCACATTACAGTGGACTCCTGTAAAAAGTCATGTACAGTATACTCTTGAGTTTCTTTTATATATGCATTGAGTAATGGCCATATTATGTTCAATGAAGGCACAGCAAAACATGTAATTTAAACCCCACATTTATCCAGGTATTGGTCCCCAGTTTCCTTTATAAAGAAGAGAAAAGAAGAAATTGGATTTATACCCCACCCTTCACTACCCAAAGGAGTCTCAGAGTGGTTTATACTCTCCTTTCCCTTCCCCTCCCCACAACAGACACCTTGTGAGGTAGGTGGGGCTGAAAGAGCTCTCTCAAGAACTGATCTTGAGAGAACAGCTCTGAAAGAACTTGTGACTGACCCAGTGTCACACCAGCAGCTACATGTGGAAAAATCAAACCCGGTTCTCCCAAATTAGAGTCCATGCTCCGAACCACTACACCAAACATGTGTTGGCTCTTTCAAACACCCTGCATGTACAGGCAGAATGCACTTGTGTTTGCTAAAACATGTGAAAAGGGCTTCTAGCTTTGTTGAATAAAATCTGTGCCTTTTCTGCCAATTCACAACCAGGTCACACAAATTTACCTTGATGTAGAATTTTCAAAGGAGCGTGATCTGATAATCCCAAATTCCCATCAGGGAGGGTGAATCCCCCGCCTCTTGCTTCTGTTTCCTGCTGCTTCTGTTTCCTGTCACCACTCCTGTGGAAAAAATCCATCAGCAACAGTGTGACATCACTGTATCAGTCCACTCTAGGAATTGCTAGAAACTCTGTAGTTTTACCAGTCTTGATGGCCAGAGCCATTTCCAGAAACATAAAACCTCTCTGGGAATTATCTGCAGTCACTGAAAAGCATTACCATTCCTTTTCTTATGGGCTCTTGTGCCTTCAAGCATGCTACTTTAGGCCAAGCTCATAAGACAGACTCAGTCACAACGAAATAGTCTCTGTCCATGGCATTAATACTCCTGCTTATTTCTATTAATGTAAACCAGAGGTGTCAAACAAGGCCTGTGGGCCAGATCGAGCCCCTACAGGGCTTGTATGAGGCCCATGAGCAACTGGCTGTCATCTGCTTCCTTCTCCCTCTCTCTTACTTCCTTATGTGTCACAGCTTGCATTGCCAGGTTCTCTCAATCACACAGGAGCTACAAAGGAAAGCCTTTCTTCCCTCCATTGGCTGAGGCTCCACCTTCCTTGGGGAGGAAGAGAGGGGGAGGGAGGAAGGGGGGGAGGGAGAGAGAGGGAAAGAGTGAGAGCTTGCTTTGCCAGGGTCTCAAACACATAGCAGAGCTACTGAGCCAAGCCTCTCTTCTCTCCATTGGCTGAGGCTTCTCTCCCTCCTCATCCCCTGGTGGGGAGGGAGGAAAGAACACAAGCTTACTTTGCCCATTTCCCTCAATTGCATGGGAGAGATACAAAGCACCCTTAAGACCAACAAAGTTTTGTTCAAGATATAAGCTTTTTGCCTTGAGAGAGAGAGAGAAAGAATTGTTGGGCTCGTTATGCCAGGGCTCTCCTGGGTGCAGCTGGGTTTACACCGCCCCCCCCCCTTTTCACTGTATTCATGCTCTCATGATCCAGTCTTTCTCAGTAGGAAAGCAATGTGAACTATTTAGATGAGTAATAACAACAAGCCAATGTGATGGATTAGGCTGAGCATGGGTATCCAGACCAAGTTCACCCAGCATATTTCCTCTGTTGACTGGGGATTTTGAACTTAGACTTCCCAGATAGTAGGCTGATACTGACCACTATACATTGCTGTCTCTCTATTCTTGACTGCCCCAAAGGAGTTGTAGTTATTTCTCTGTGGAAGACTACAGTCTGAGCCTGCCTTGGTAGGGAGGGTGGGGTATAAATCGAATAAGATAAATAAAAATAAATAAATAAATATAGTTTTGTAGACAGGCCCATAGCACTCAGTCTGTGTCATGGTGCCTTCACATGTTCTTGGCCAGCACGCAAAGCAACTGATGTACAAAAACTTGCAATGCCCAGCCATTTCATGTTTTCCTCTGGGTGTTAGGCTCAAAGCACTGACCATGATATTACTCTAACAAATGTCAATAAATCAAAGGTAGGTTTGAAACTTACAAATACACACCTGAACAGCATACTCAGGATTGCTGCAGCACAGACATACTCAGGCATACTCAGGATTGCCTCCAGATTTTGATGTAATAATTCAGAGCAAGAGGTGTCAGTTTCCAGAAGCTGTTAAATAAACAAAACATTGCAAGGATGCAAATGTTTTAAGCACATTTTAGGTTTTAAAAATCTTCAATTGCGTTGGTGTCCTTTATAAAGTTTATATCCCTGCTACCTAGTATTGGAGTTTATGACACATGGCCCGGCCTGACAAGGTCTCTTTTATGTCAGATCTGGCCCTCATAACAAATGAGTTCAACACCCTTGATGAAAACCTTATGATGCTAACTCTCTTTGGTTCTATGTGTATTATTTACTTACTGCATCTCTATTTGATCTTTCTTCCATCTCAATGCCACCCTCCATCCCCAACCATGGAGGAATGAGGAGAGCCATTTCAAGACTCCCCCCTCCCCCAAATTCCCACATCAGTGAGGTGGTGGGTCAGAAGATCATAACAGACTGTGTTGAACACTGCTGTGAGGCTGAGCAACAACAGCAGCACCAACCCGCCTCAGTCCAGCTGCTTATGGAGATCATCTATCAGGGCAACCAACATCATCTCTGTTCCATGGAGAAAGCCAGATTGGAATGGATCCAGTGTTGATGTGTCATCCAGGAAACTCTGGAACTTCTCGGCTACCACTCTCTCAATCACCTTACCCAGAAACAACAGATTCAAAACTGAGTGGTGATTGTCCGGTTCCATAGGATCCAAGGGTGGCTTTTTAAAGAGCGGTACTACCACCACCTCATTCAGACCCTCTGGCTAGACCCCTGTCTCCAGGGACAGATTGACAGTGTCTAACAGTGGGCCCCATATCCTCTCACCACCAGCTTTCACCAGCCATGATGGCCATGGCTCAAAGAGGCACGTTGTTAGCTTGACAGTACCCAGGATCCTGTCAACATCAGCAGAGGAGAGCAGGCTGAAGTTGTCAAAAACCAAATCCAAAGGCAGCCAAGGGGCTCCAGTTTACATACTGTATCACTGTTGGTGGGCAGCTTGTGGCAGAGCGGCAAGACTTTGTCCACAAAAAAGCTTGCAAATACCTCACAGCAAATGAGCAAATACCTCACACCAAATTACTAAATTTTTGATTCCTCTCTATTATCAACAACAACTGAAATCTATAGAGCCTGGCCCTTGATTCACTATTGACAGCCTGTGCCTGCCAATTATATCTGGGAAAGATCAGCGAGCTGAACATCTAGATAATTTATGGAATGCACTCCTATGGTAACGACAACTTTCTGAAATTAAAATAACACTGCTTTCACTTTAATATTGCATTGTTTTATAATGAACTCTATGTCAGCCACCCTAAGCCTGCCATGGCGGGGAAGGCAGGGTATAAATTGGAATAAAATAAAATAAAATAAATAAATAAGAGTTGTCAAAGACTTAATTACCCTAAACAGTTGTACTGGGCATGAGCTAGAGGATGAGATGGAGGCTGAATAGAATTCCTCCGCAGGCAAGCATAAATCAGCCTGTCACCTAGATTACCGGGGGGGGGGGGGGGGGGGACACTCAGAGAGGCCTTCAGAACCAAGTGATCTGACCATGGTACTTTCTCCTTCACAGTCAGATCCATTCCCACCCCAATACCAAAGACCAGATCCAGTATGTGACCCACTCGGTGTCTGGGACCTGATACAAATTGAGAGAGCCCCAGTTCTGCCATGGAAGACACCAGGTCTAAAGCCTTACTGGAGGCAGCAGCCTTATCAGCATGGATGTTGAAGTCCTCCAATATTAATAATCTTGGGAACTCCAAGGCCCATCCAGTTACCATGTCCAGCAGCCACAGCAAGCTGTCAGCTGGTGTGCTAGGCAGTCAGTACGCTAGACATAAAGCCAAGCTCTGGGTAGAGACAGAGGAAGAAGAAGAAGGAAAATAAAGGGAGGGAGGGAGGGAGGAGGAGGAGGAGGAGGAGGAGAAGAAGAAGAAGAAGAAGAAAGCATCGAGTGATGGGTGGAGCTGAACATAATTATTGCTCGATCCAGCAAACTTGGCAGTGCAAGAGTGTGTCCATTCATGCTGCAGTTACAAAAGTGTTGAACTACGATTCAACAAACCAAAACTCACTGGGGGAACCCCCTCAGCTTACATTGAGTATGTAAGGTGTGATTGGGAGATTCAATTTTAATTGGATGGAATTATGACTATACCTGCCACCCAGCTAACATAATTATAACTGATGTATTACCTTGGAGGATAATCAGAGCATGGGCTGCGGACACACTTCTTCGGAGGAGTTAATATCACAGGTAGCAGAACATCAAATTGCTTAATCAGTTCCCCTAAAAGCTTAATAAGAGAGTAATCATAATCAGTAGCCCCCCCTCTTGCTGTCATAGAAGTAAAAAATTCTGCTAAGTCTTTTTATTTAAAAAAAAAACAAACTTGCAGCTAATTAATGTTCTAAAATTATTTTCATACTTAAGTTTTGTAAACTTCTGTCCAGGCTAATTAGTTGTCTTATCATGCATAACAAAATTGAGAGCATCACTTCCCAATTACCCTCATACAAAGAAGCAGGGGTTACCATATCAAAGCTAGCACCAAGAACCTTATCTAGTCACATTTTGCTTGATAGATTCATAGAAGAGAAGAGGAAGAGAAGAGGTTGGATTTATACCTCACCCTTCACTACCCGAGTCTCAGAGCGGCTTACAATCTCCTTCCCCTTGCCCTCCCCACAACAGACACCCAGTGAGGTAGGTGGGGCTGAGAGAGCTCTTTTAAGAACTGCTCTTGAGAGAACAGGTCTGAGAGAACTTGTGACTGACCCAAGGTCACACCAGCAGCTGCATGTGGAGGAGTGGGGAATCAAACACAATTCTCCCAGATTAGAGTCCATGCTCTTAAACACTACACCAAACTGGCCATACAAGGCCATCTAGTCCAACCCCCTACTCAATGCAGGATCAGCCAGTACCTTCCCACCCTTTCTTTCTTTCTTCTTATTATTTATTATTTCACATTTTTACCCTGCCCTCCCCATGAACGGGCTCAATAATTTAAACCAATTACTGTGAGTCCTACCCTCTGTTGCCTTTAGGAAGAGCTTCCTGCCCTCCTGTAAGTGACAGCCCTTTGAATACTTCAAGAGATCCATCATGTCCCCCCCTCAACCTCCTCTTCTCCCGACTGAACATTCCCAAGTCCCTCAGCCTTTCCTCATAGGGCTTGGTCTCCAGGCCCCCGATCATCCTCGTCGCTCTCCCCTGCACCCACTCCATTCTGTCCGCATCCTTTTTGAAGTCAGGCCTCCAGAACTGCACACAATACTCCAGGTGCGGCCTAACCAATGCAGCGTACAGCGGGACTATGACATCTTGCAGTTGGGATGTTATGCCTCTTTTGATATACCCCAAGATCACATTAGCCTTTTTTTTGTCACTGCATCACACTGGTTGCTCATATTTAATTTACAGTCCACCTGTACCCCAAATCCAGTGTATTCAGATCTCATTGAATTCTATCTCCTGGTGTGTTTGCTGCTCAGCAATCTCCCATTGCAGCCAACACCTTTGCAGGCTTACCTGAGATGGATGAACAGGCACAGTTGAGCAGTGGGGGATGGAGACATGGTCCAGGTGTGAGAGTTCTGCGCAAAGTAGTCAAGGATCAGATCTTGGTTGGTAAACCAGAGTTCTTTATTTCCAATCTCTACATTAGTACAGCTTCTTGGATTATTGTCAGAGATGAGACAGATAATACAGGCAGGTCTATTATACCATTCCAAGGAGTGTGAATTACCCATAGGTAGCCAATCCCTATAGGGGAAAATTGGCGGGCAAAAAGGGATTCTGACCGTTTGGTTCTCACAGGAAAGAAAGTGAGGTGTCAAATTGTAAATTCCCTTCCCAAACCAGACCCCTCAGATGTTACCAGTTCACATAACAATCAATGGCCTCAAGGCTTTTTGCATGTGATAAGAGATGAGACGCATCCTCCCTTGAAGTCCCAGCCGGGGCAGATGGAATGCGGAGGCAGCGGTGTGAGAGGCCCCCTTGTTCCCATACATTGCAGGTGTCACTCTCCCGCTTTGACTGTTACAAACTCCAGGCCTGGTAAAACACTATAGTTGCAACCATAGCAAAAGAAATACAGAATAGCAGAGTATACATAGTCTGGCCAGAGCATACAAGAAGACAATAGTTGAAAGTGGAAGGTGCGATAGAAATTACTATGTCTGAATCAGCAGATTCTGACACCAGGTTGCCGCCGTTGCCACCTGCTGTCCCCCGGCATGCTTAGATTTCCTGGAATCTGTGGTGGTTGGCAAAAAAAAAAAGTTCTCTGAGCAGAAGACTCTCAAACTCTTATTGACAGGGGCTGGCCAAAGAACTACTGTTAACTGTAGCTAAGTTTCTGCTTTCTGAGATGAAGATGCCGGCTGAGATAATATCCTACATTGTAGGGATGCCAGCCTCCAGGTGGCAGCTGGGGATCCCCCGGAATTACAGCTCATCTCCAGACAACAGAGATCAGTTCCCCTGGAGAAAATGGGTGCTTTGGTGGGTGGACTCTATGGCATTGTACCCCAGAGAGGTCCCTGTCCTCCCCAGGCTCCACCCCCAAATCTCTAGGAGTTTCCCAACCTGGGTCTGGCAAACCTACCCACCCCTCACCAGCAGCCAGAGGGGAACCAACAACCCTATGTGTATAATTTCTCAGATTCGAACCTTTAAACTGTTAAATATACTACCCTGAATGAACTGTGTAGAGATTTTATGTAGATATTTGGGGGGGGGGGGTTCTGCTTCTGTATGGTTTGTGGGTAATAATAATAATAATAGATTGGATTTATACCCTGCCCTTCACTCAGTCTGAGAGCAGCTTACAAACTCCTTTCCCTTCTCCTCCCCACAACAGACACCCTGTGAGGTAGGTGGGGCTGAGAGAGCTCTTTCCAGAACTGTCCTTGAGAGAACAGCTGTGCCAGAACTATGGTTTGCCCAAGGTCATCCAGCAGCTGCATGTGGAGGAGTGGGGGATCAAACCCGGTTCTCCCAGGTTAGAGTCCATGTACTTAACCACTACACCAAACTGACTGACACTGATCAATGGCTTGGGGGACCATAACCCTGGGCCAATGTTGTGTTTTTGCTATTAAAGCAGTGCTGACAGCAGTAACCTGCTTTCTGGTGATTGGGTTGATATGCCTCTGCCCCGGGGTATAAATAGTATCTAACACGTATACAGTACACACTAGATACTTACTTACAATGCTCCCTCTAAGCTCTGGAGTCCTGTGAGCAAAAAATTCTACTTTCTGAGCTATCAGCATTAAAGTTGAGAGCGGGTGATTTGGCTACTGCGTAAGTTAGTTTGCTCTGGAGCCATTCATCCTGAGCGAAGACAAAAATGTGTGAGCCAGAGGCTAAAAAACTGAGTTAGCTCACACTAACTCAGCTTAGAGGGAACACTGGTGCACACTCTACAAGATGTCACTTACACATGGACTATAAGGTCCATTCCACACCAAGGCTGTTCTCTGCAATCAATGTTCCGGCATTCACAACATGTATAATTACAAGAGGACCCGCCTGTCATTAGAGATGACACTTTTCAAATAATTTGCCTCCCAGATGTTCCTGTCCATCCAGGGGTTCCAGTCCATTATGATTCTGAATCCACTTCCCACTCTGTTTATTGAAACTGGCAGACATACACCTCCGTCATTGGTGCCTCCATTTGAGCCAATTAGCCCTATGATGTCCTGACACCAGAAATACCACCTAATGGAAGAACTAAAAATGGTGTCCGTTCACAATGGCATAATGATGTATTAAGGCCGACTGCAATGTTTTGTACGTGTGTTTGTGAGTGGAAGCCCCATGGTGCTACCATGGAGCTATTTTGTACTTCGCTTTTGTACTATGTTATTTTTTCGAATATGGTATTGATAGCAGGTTTGTATAATTTGTTTTTGAGTGGTTTGATTCACCATATACAATAAATACACTGAGTCTTCAGTAAAAAAAACCCTGTTCATATTTATTTATTGCAATGGTTTGAAGGTTGACAACAGGGACTATGCATTTCAACTCATGCCAAAATACATGTTGTCCTGAGAACATGGGGTATTAGTTCGCCTGCACACCACAACAGCAATACTTCTGTACCAGTGGAAAGGAAAAATAAAAAAAAACCCCACACACTCAATTCATCAGCTCCTTGCAAACAAACAAACAAACAAAAACTAGCACCCTAAAACAAAAAAAGGACTATAATGAGAAAAGAATGGGGAAACAGTGGATTGAGCACATGATTAGAAGTCGCCATTAGAAATGTTTGTACAAAGGATGGTAAACACTACATTTGATTCATGCGGAACCACCCTATTGATTGATTTAATTAGTTCATTTATACCCCACCTTTCTCCCCACTAGAGCCCCCTAGAGGCGTATGCCATTCTCCTCTTGTTTTACCCTCCCAACAACCCTGTGAGGCCAGTCAGGCTGAGAGCATGTGACTGGCCTGAGGCTGCCCAGAAAGTTTCCATAGCACATTGTGGATTCGAACCTGGGTCTCCCAGTTCATAGCCTGATATTCTAACCACCCTGGCACTACACTCTAAGAAACATGAATTCCAGCAGAGGGTCTTTGCTGAGCAAAGCTTATTTTCAGCTTCCAGGATCAGTCTGGGCAGGGATGTTGCTAACCGGCCGTCCCCTCCCTTCTTGCGGGGGAGAAGTGGAGATCAATGGCAAGGGAGTTGACATCTTTTTCAGAGTTTGCACAAGCCAGACAACTATCAGATCATATCATGGCAATCCTTCTCCTTCTTCAGACTGAAAGCTTGAAAGATTACATGGTTCTTGGGGAAATAAATATGGTCACATTTCTATGGGCTTCTGCTCTGAATAAGCACCCTGCCTATTTTTTTTTTTTTTTAGAATGCTAATAAACCTCCTCTTTGTACAGGAGGCCCTGTTCTTCTTTCACATCTTCATAGCATTTCTTCCAAAGAGGAGTGCATGATCGGAGCGCTTGTTTCTTGGTGGTGTCTTGGGGGGGGGGGGCTTCTAATTAATTTTTCACCAGTTTGATCTGACAAAAGCTATCATTTCTTCCTAGCAACTGTTTGCTCATCGTACCATGACTGAGAATGGTAACGACGCCCCGAACTACCTTCCCCGCCGCAAACAACAGTCACATTGCATTATTCATTTGGTGTGTCTTTGCGCATCTTTTCAACAGCTTCCCCTGCAATCATGCAAGTTGTCTCCTGACACAACAAGGAACAGCCATCTGTTCACACAAGCATTCCCCACTCCCTTAAGCCTGTTAAGCAAAAACCATTCAAAAACCACTTCTGACCCCACCTATTTGGGGAAGTGTGAGGAAGGAATAGTAGGGGTTCCAAACCCAGTGCTTGGATTCAGTGGCCAATATCCGTTGTGTAGCAGATGGAGGAGACCTTTCCAGGACAACTGAATGGTCTTTGCTGTCAGAGGACGGCCAAGTCTTGCTTCAGTGTTGACCACCCAAAGGATGTACAAAAAAAAGAAGTCAGAAATGAAACTTTTCTAGGCCTTCGTTCTGATATGAAATGTAGACATTCCTTACTATACGACGCTGGTTTCTCCAAAGTGATGCTGGGAGATTCATAACTGATCTTCTTGTTTGAAGCCAAGAGGAGAGGTCTGCTCATTTGTTCATGGAAGTGGTGTGGACGGAGGATCCCCTCCACATTGTGTGCCTGCTCCTAAATTGTACCCTGCTGCTACTTGGTCCTCAGGCTGCTAGCCCTGCAACAATCAGCTGGCTGGCAGGGGGACTTATTGGCAGGGTAGGCAGAACTAGGCCACTGTGGTTGGAAACGTGGCGATATCACTTCTGGTACATGTCCCCAGTATTGTGGTGATGATCTGGTATTTGGGCAAACACTCTATGGTAGAAGTCATTTTACTACCGAGTTTTCCCTCAAATACCAGAGCATTGCTGGGACACTGGTGACATGACAGAGTCAGTTTTGTCACACGCCAGAAGTGATATCACTGTGTTGCTGGTGATGAGGCCTAAACCTCTCTCTTGCTCCTGGCAAATGCCAGTTGCCAAGTTGTGGACAAAGTGTTAAGTCCACCTTCTTCACCTAGTCACATGAACTCATGAAGTTACCTAATAATGAGTTAGGCCATTGTTCTATCAAAACCAGTATTGTCTACTTTGACTGGCAGTGGCTCTCCAGGGTCTCAGGTAGAGGTCTTTCACATCATTTTTTCACATCACCTTCTACTCTTTAAATTACTATTATTATATGGTCAGCCAACCTTTACGATACAAGTGTTAAAACAGAACATAGCAATTATTCAAATTTAATTAAAAGAGGTTTTTTTTGTTTGTTTGTTTTTTTACTATCCAGGATTATTGCCACTTTTTCAGTAATGACTACTGGGGAAAATACACAGCTTGAAGGCTGATGGTGACCAAAATGAAATTGTTCAAGATTTTCTATTCCTTGTCTCCATCATCAACTAAAAGGGAGACTGCTCCCAAGACATCAGAAGAGACTAGGGAGGTCAGCTATGAAAGAGCTAGAAAAGATTCTTGAGTGTAAGGATGTACCGCTGGCAACCAAGATAAAGTTAATTCATGCCATACTATTCCCCATTACTATAAACGAGTGTGAAAGTTGGACAATGAAGAAAGCAGACAGGAAGAAAGCTGATTCACTTGGTGTTGGTGGTGTTGGAGGAGAGTTTTACGGTAACCGTAGACTGGCAAAAGAAGTGGTTTGTAGAAAAAAAAATCATGGGACTGTAATGGCTCAGAGGTTAAGACACTGCGCTCCAGACTGGAAGGTCGGCAGCTCAGCAGTTCAGGACCCGAGGGCCACATGATGGAGTGAGCTCCTGTCTCTGGCCCCAGCTCCTGCCAACCTAGCAGTTCGAAAGTGAAAAAAAATGCAAGTAGATAAATAGATACCGCTTCGGTGGGAAGGTAACAACATTCTGTGCCCCTCAGCATCTAGTCATGCCGGCCACAAGGCCACAGAAAAGTCTTTGGACAGTGCTGGCTCTTCAGCTTGGAAACAGAGATGAGCACCGCCCCCTAGTTAGATTCGACTGGCTTTCGAGCAAGGGAAACCTTTACCTTTACTATAACAAATCAAGCCTAAATTTTCCCTAGAAGCAAAAAAAAAATTGACTAAACTGAGGCTATCAGACTTTGGTCACGTTATGAGAAGACGTCACTGGAAAAAATGACAACGCCATGAAAAGCGGAAGGCAGCAGAAAAAGCGGAAGTCCCAACACGAGAGGGATCAGCTCGATAAAGGGAGCCAAGTTCCCTAGTTTGCAAGACCTGAGCAAAGTTCTTCATAATAGGACATTTTGGAGATCATTAACTCATAGGGTCACCGTAAGTTGGAAGCGACTCTACAGCACTTAATACACACACACACTCAGAAGAAGAAAGGTAACATGGCCTACTAGCTGATCCTCTGAACTGGAGATGGTGGAGATTAGACCTGGGGCACTCTGCACACCAAGCAGATGCCCTACTGCTGAGCTTCCACCCCTCTCCCAAAGATCACACGCAGGTCAGATCAGATTCAGCAGAGTGATGATGCATTTCCCAAGATTTAGTCTGCTCTGGCTCTGAATTTGTGCGAACGGTGTCACTGGATTTGCTTGAATGGTATTTGTCAATGACATGGAGGGGGTTGTCTCTCAAGGCTGAAATCGTAAAGATTAAGCTTTAATTGAGGTCCCAGTTAAGCCTCTGTTTCATTTCAAGTTCAGCAATGATCAACAGTCTCGGCAGCCAGGCTAACCTCTGAAGTTATCCGTGCTTGGAAAGAGATGGACAAGCTCAGCGCCTGCCTTTCCCTTGAACTGAAGTCGGAATACTTTCTCAACTCTGTGAACCAGATTAGCAGCAGCACCTGTTACTATGGAAACAATGGGCTAAAATAGGCTCTCTGCTTTACACATGCCACATCGTACACTTTCGCTACGTGATGGGTCCCATCTCCCCTAGCCGCCACCACCCCAGCCTCCAGCAGGGGAACAAGACAGAAGGATCCCCTTGGAGGTGCATGTATAAAACAGAGACTTCCTGCAAAAGAAGGAATGGGGAGAACAACACAAGTTGGAGAGAAACTGGGAATGCCAAACCAAACTTTTAGTAGAGGTAACTAAAGGCACTACATCAAAACTGCTGTTGAGCTGTCAGTAAACTTCCCTAGAAGCTTCCATTAACCAAATGTGAGCCAGAAGAAGAGAAGGATCACAAACTGGGTCCTTCAATAAGGAATTGTTGATTAAGTCTGGGGTCACACGGCCCCTTAATGCGGGAGGAAGGGCTGCTTCCTCCCGCATTTAAAGGGGCCATCTACATAGGCCCGCAGCGAGTCCCGCGGCGAAGTGGGCCCCAATGCAGGTTGCTCCCGCATTTACCGACCCCGGGAAAACTAGTGTTTTCCCGGGAGTCGCAGGAGGAACCCGCATTTGAGGTTATCTGGACAGCCCTGTCTCGCAAGCATTGCGAGAGCAGGGCTGTCCAGATGCCCCCCCCGCCATTCCCCCCCCCTTTTTACACTTGGGCGCATGGCCACTCATGCGCCCAAGTATAAAAGGGGGGGAAATCCCCTACTCACCAGGCAGTGGCAGGTCCTTGGCCGCCACTGCCGCTTCTGGGGCCGCCTCCACCGCCGTTCCACACAGCCATCTTCGCCGCCGCCTTTTCAGCAGCAGCCGCCACCGCCGCCACCGCCGCCATTGCCACCGCCACCTTTTCCGCGGCCACGGCCGCCTTTTCTGCCACCGCAGCCGCTGCCGCTGTTCACGCCGCGGCCGTCGATCCCGCCGCGGCCGTCAAGGATGCCACAAGGGTTGGGATGTGTAAACATCCTAACCCGCGGTGGATAAATGCGGCCCCTTTAGATCTGGGAGCCCTCCCGGATTTAAAGGGGCCGTGTGACCGCGGCCTTTTTCATTACATTTCTGTGTTTTCAAAGAGCTCAAACAAGCATGCATAAGGTTTCCCCTAGTTTAATCTCAGAGAGTGGAATGGGATCTCGGAAGCTCAGCAAGGTCAGTAGATAAATGGAGGACCACCAAGAAAATGCAGATTTGTTCAGCTGGGTCTGAGTCATCAGTCTATCTGGCACACTAGCTTTTAAGGAGGGTGCGAGTACTATGAAGCTAGAAGTGCTGCTTACCTGGGGTGAGCTGCGGATCTGAGGCAATGCCAAGGCCACCTTCTAGTCCCTTTAGCTGAAAGTTCCAGCTTTTTGTCATGTGGCTAAAGAATGCAGATCACCCATCAGTCACATTAATTCATCTGAATGATATGGGAGTGATCTTTGGATGCTTCCAAATTCCTCCACAATGAGATTTCTGCTTGGACTATTTGAGCTGAGGTGCCCATGTCATAGAATTGGGAGAGGCTGTGGATCAGTGGTAGAGGTTCTGCTTTGTATGAAGAAGGTCCCAGGTTCAACCCCAACACCTCCAGTTAAAAGGATTAAGAAGTGGGTGATGTGAAAGACCAGCACCTCAGACCTTGGAGAGCCATTGCAAGCAGAGTACATAATATTGACCATGGAAGACCAATAGTTTGACTCACTAGCCTTGTGCAGATGACCCATCCATATATGGACTCATCAAAGGGGGGGGAGGACAGCGGGCAGCAACACTCTTGTCCCCTATATCTGCACAACTGCAGAGTGGGGTTGTCAGCTCCAAATTGGGAAATACCTGGACATTTGTGGGGTGGAGCCCAGGGTGGCGTTTGGGGATGGGAGGGACCTCAGCAAGTATAATGCCATAGAATCCACTTTCTAAAGTGGCCACTTTCTCCAAACCAACTGATCTCTGTTGCTTGGAGAACATAAGAAGAGTTTAATTTACTTGATTTTTATTGCACTCCATTTCCTGCAAGCAAAACTCAAGGCAGCGTACAACATATAATATATCTCAATACATAATAGAATTAGGAAAGCCAGCCTCCAGGTGGAATCTGAAGATCTTCTGCTATTAAAATTGATCTCCAGAGGACCAACATCAGTTCTCCTAGAGAAAATAGCTGCTTTGGAGGGTGGACTCTATAGAATTATCTTGTGCTGAGAACTCTCCCCTCCCCTCCTCAAACCCTGCCCTCTCCCGGCTCCACCCTCCACATCTCCAGGTATTTCCCAACCCAAAGTTGGCAATCCTAAATTGAATACATAGAATACAGGTAAAATCTAGTGCTATTCAGCAATTTAATCTACTGTTGGGTGATGCCACATATCTATTCCATGGCTGGCTGAGTGGCTAACATATGTATTCTGCAAATAGCTGAGATGGCTGGTATATAATCCATATTCCACCCATAAGGAGGATCTTAAACATAAAAGAATAAAAAGGGGGACCCAGAAGGCCACTGTCCTCTCTAACTGTCCCTGTCCTCAACAAAATGTCTCATGGGACCTCTCAGTCATAGAGGCCCTGTGGAACTGAGCCAAGCCCCGCAGGACCTGGATCTCACTGAGGAGAGAGTTTCACCAGGCTGGGGACAGCCAGACCACTTTGGGACCTGCTGGATCAGATCAATCATCCATCTGGTCCAGCATCCTGTCTCTCACAGTAGCCAACCTATTCCTCTGGATGGCCAACAGGGCATAGAGGCCAAGGGCTTCCCTTGATGTTACCTTCTGGCTCTGGAATTCAGGGGTTTAGTGCCTCTGAACATGGAGGTTCCCCTCAGTCACTGTGACGAGTAGCCATTGATAGACATACCCTCCATGAATCTATCTAACCCCCGTTTAAAGCTGTTTATTCCTACTGCATCCTCTGGCAGTGAATTCCTCATTTGAGTTCTGCCTCCTCCTCATGCATAATTTTATAAACCTCTATCATGTCCCCCCTTAGTCATCTCTTTTCTAAACTGAAAAGTCCTAGACTCTTCAGCCTTTCCTCTGAATCCCAGTGCCAGGAGGGGAACGCCTCGGCCTCTATGCCTTGTTGTTGGCCCTCCAGAGAAACTGACTGCCCATTGTGTGAGACAGGATGCTGGACTAGATGAACCACTGGTGTGATCCAACAGGGCTCTTCTTATGTTCTTATGAAGGCCTTGGCCTCTACGCCCTGTTGTTGGCCCTCCAGGGGAACCGTTTGGCCATTGTGTGACACAGGATGCTGGACTAGATGGACCACTGGTGTGATCCAACAGGGCTCTTCTTATGTTCTTATGAAGGCCTCAGCCTCTATGCCCTGTTGTTGGCCCTCCAGAGGAACTGCTTGGCCACTGTGTGAGACAGTATGCTGGACCAGATGGAACACTAGTGTGATCCAGCAGGGGTCTTCTTATGCTCTTAACCCAACCCAAGGTCATACCTGGCTGGGGAAAGTGAATCATGTAATAGCCTAAGTTTTCACATGAACACATAAAACTGCCTTCTGCTGGGTCAGACCATGGTCTATCAAGATCATTATTATCTGGTCTCACCAGCAACCCTGCAGGGTCTTTGGTCAAGGTCCTTCACATCATATAGTGAACACAAGAACATAAGAGAATCCAATGCTGGATCAGGCCTATGGCCCATCCAGTCCAGCACTCTGTCACAGTGGCCAAAAACACCAGGTGCCATCAGGAGGTCCAGCAGCCAGGCCAGGACACTAGAAGCCCTCCCACTGTCCCCCCAGCACCAAGAATACAGAGCATCACTTGCCCCAGACTGAGAGCATCACTTGCCCCAGACTGAGAGCATCACTTGCCCCAGACTGAGAGTTCCTATCTATACCTTGTGGCTAATAGCCACTGATGGACCTCTGCTCCATATGTTTATCCAGTTTTCTTTTGAAGCTGTCTATGCTTGTAGTGCCTGGTCCATTTAAGTGGAGACAGCGGTGACTGAAACTGAGACCTTCTGCATGCCAAACAGATGCTTTGCCACTGAGTCACAGGACCTTTCCCTTTCCTCTCCCTTTCTCCCTTGCTTCTGATGCCTTGCAACAGCCTTTCCAATGACAAGAGTGCCAAGCCCTGCAAACAAATCCTACAGAAAGCATTACATAAGCCCCAGCCTTGCCTCGAAGTGTTCAAAAAAGTCTGTCTTCAGGCTGCTCATTCTTAGACCTTCATTAACCTTGCCCAGTTCCACTAACCTTGTGAAGGATCAGCTGCCAGAGCTGCCCATCTTCCTTAATCGTGGATGACACAGGAGCACTCCCAGTGTACGTTTTAAACCTGAATGGGGCTTACCGCTATATCTTCTTCCCACCGAAAGGTAGCATCTGTTCAGTCAGACTTACACAAATATGACAAATTCACTGCAGAGGCATTTGGCAATGGCCACATTCCATTTTAATTGGTGCGAAATTCAATTTCCACAAAACCGCCGAAGACTGGCAGCCAACCATTGTTGGGAAGTGTTCCGTTTGCCAGCTCCAAAGTAGGAGATAATGCCACCCCAGCGCATGATGCCATAGTATTAATGGCCCTTCCCACATACTCATGCATTGGGGAGCTTTTGCTTGGAGTCTTTCAGGCCATAGAGTGTGCATCGGTGCCGCATAGAAGAGGAAGGGAGGAAAACACGTTGGATTCTCCACCACAGCAAATGATACAGGCCCATCACATGTGAAGCACGGAGTGTTGCGAAGTCCAGATTCCTGTGCCAAGCTGGCTTCCCCAGCAACGGAATTGTTCTTCCCCTGGTTAGCATTACAGCAAGAGTTGTTCAGGAAAGAATATAAAGCCAGCACTTGTTTTATAAAATGTGGAGAGGCCCCTTCTTCCTATTCCCATATTGCAAGAACTCAGAAGCAACCCAATGAAATTGTGTTTCAGTCCCAGTAAAGGGAGGTACTCTTTCGCACAGCAGTACATAACTGATACATGGAGTTAAACAAACAAGCAAGTAACTCAAAATAATTCAGCAGACGTCACAGTAAAGTAGTTGTCAAAAGAAATAACTATGGAGTTGTGTGTGTGTGTGTGTGTGTGAAATGCCATCAAGTCGCAGACAACTCATTGTGACCCACAGGGTTTTCAAGGCACAAGACATTCAGAGGCAGTTTGCCAGTGCCTTCCTCTGTATAGCAACCTTGGACTTCCTTGGATTTCCCATCCAAATGCTAACCAGGGATGACCCTGCTTAGCTTCCGGGATCTGATGGGACTGGGGGTGATTCTGCATCTAGCATTCACTCCACATTTTCTCAACTGGGAGGAAAAGGTGCAGCTCAAAACCACATTCAGATACCTCGAGGCAACGCCATACTGACTCCAAAGTCCCCGTCCCCCCCGAACAGCCATAAATCTGTGCAGAAGGTACCATAAGTCCTGATGATCAAAGAAATTGAAAGCAGCATGGAGTGTGGAGGGTACCATAAAATCTGATGATCAAAGGAAGTGACAGCAGCATGCAATGCAGAGGGGAATTTCTATTCCAATGTGGGTTTCATAAAACAATGGAGGAAAAAGCCAGTGCAGAATCAGCCTGGGCTAGCCTCAACCATCCAGGTTAGGGCTTCTCACACTGTCCCATCAGCCTGTACCCCTCCAACCTGCAGATCCTGCCATTCCAGCATATATGGAGTCCTGTCCTCTCTCAAATGCCCTCTCCTACAGTCTGGGAGCCAAGAAGGATTTTTCTTAGGGTCTAACATTCATGTGCATGCTACCTCTTTCTGGGGACTGCGTTATCTCAGAGTCCAGGCAAGGATCTCATGATCAAATATTCTCCAACTTGAAATCATTTCTTGCATACAGAACCTAGGTATTGTCAGGGAGAAAGAACAGAAGCGAGAGGACTGTGTCAGGCGATGCTTCTCTCACTGTCCAACCAGCCCACACTCCTCTGAACTGCAGATTCACCCATTCCAAGACATATTTTTTGGTCTCGTCTCGAATTCAGCATTCAACAACATAGAGGAAGCTGAAGGGAAGGTCACACTGGATAAATAGACCGTGTCCCATTATGATCTCTGGGTTTCATTAGATGCACAGATAAAAGTGCATAGCAGAGCAGTGGAGGCTTCCTCCGTGAGCCTCGGCGAACATCTAAAATTCAGAAAGCTTTGGGGAAACTTTTTATGCTCTTCAGCTGGGAGCTCTGGCAGGAAGTGTGTGTGTGTGTGTGTGTGTGTGTGTGTGTGTGAAAAACCTAACAATGGAAAAGAGTGCAATCAGCAGCTGCAACCAGGTAGCCAAATAGACTTGCCACAGAGATATCTGTGAATGGATCAGCTAGGTGCTTTTAAAAGGGACACCCTCCTTGAACTGGACTCCAATTTGGGCCACCCTTCAGAAGGGAGAGAAGCATATCCTTTGCCTCAGCATGCAGTTTTCAGTTATTTATTTAGCTGAGCTGTGCACCAGGAAGCCATATCTGAAATCTCAGCTCTGTCCTGTTAAATGTATTGGGTGGCCTCAAGGAAGCCTCTGCCTGCAAGGAATGGATAATGGTACTGATTTACCTTGTAGGGTTGAGGTAAGGACAATCGTGGCTAGCCTATCTATGAATCTAGTGCATTTGGATCCTGCCCCCAAAGCAGCAGCATACATAGTTTCCCTGCCCTCTCTTTTATCCTTCCAACCTGTGAGGTAGGATGAAGTGAGAGAGACTGGCTGGCTCAAAGTCACCTCCTCAACTTTGTGGCATGGATACCTTAAGCATTATAAACATCTATCTACTAATAACCAAGTTGCCCCCTCTGTGAGGATATCTAAATCTGCACGGAGGGGGCACTTGGGGGGGCAGAGAGATTTTTCTGCACACTTGGAGGACTCTCCAGATGTGCAGGAAAATCTAAAAGTGTTTTAAAAAAACCATATGGGGGATATTTAAATCCCCAAAAAAAGTTTTTAAAAAGCATTCCCTGAACATGCTCAGGGAACACACTTACCTCTGGAATTTGTGGCTGCTGGCAGGGGCAGGGGCATCGGGTAGAGAAGCCTTGGTGGGCTGGCGGCTCAGAGCTAGGAGCCGTGGCTGTTGCAGCTATGGGGGGGGGAGAAGCCTGGTAGGCCCCACAGCTAGGAGCTGCGGCCGTTGTTGCTGCTGGTGGCAGCGGGGAGAGAAGCCTGGTGGTTCGGAGCTGCGCAGGGCTGGCCACTGTTGCAGTTGTGGGCAGTGGCCGCAGCAGGAAGAAGCCTTGCCAGTCGTCGCCAGCTCTGGGTCCTTCCCAGCCAAGCCTCCCCACAGTTAGCAACACAGCACTGGAGCCACGGGGCAGGGGACGCTGCCACCGGATCCCTCCCAGCTGAGCGGCCTCCCCACTGCCAGAAAAATGACAAAGCTGCAGAAGAGGGGGAGATTTGTGGTTGGGAGAGAGAAAGAGAGGAGAGAAAGAGAGACTGAGAAGGGGTGGGGGAAAGAAGACATTGTCTGAGAAGGGCTGGGGTAAGAGACATACAAGGGGTGAGAGGAGAAAGGGGGTTTCCTAGAGAAGGGGGTAGGGAGGAAAGCTAACACAGAAGGGGTGAGAGGAGACGGGGAGGTGAGGGGAGATTGATAAATAAGGGGTGGGTGCAGAAAGACAAGAGGGAACTTTGACAGAGGAGGGGGAGAAGGAAGCAATGATGGGGGAAATGCCCCCTCCCCGCAAGTTTCTTGGGGGTCTCCCCTTGTCTATATACTAATAGCCAAATGCCCCCTGTGTGCACGGATATCTAAATCTACACATCAGGGGCACTTGGGGGGGGGGGCAGAGAGATTTTCCTGCACACTTGGGGCAATCCCCAGATGTACAGAAAAATCCGAAAAACCCCACCAGAGGATATTTAAATCCCCCCAAAAGTAAAAGAGCATTCCCTGTGCATGTGCACAGAATGCTCAGAGAACTGTGGTGGGCCGGTGGCTGGAAGCCACTGAGGCCTTGTCGCTGGTACCAGAGGGGGAGATTGGTGGGCATGGCTGCTGAGAGCCACTCAGGCCTCACCGCCAGTGCCCGTGGGGGGGAGATCAGTGGGCATGGCGGCTGAGAGCCACTCAGGCCTCACTGCCAGTGCCCATTGGGGGGGGGGAAGGATTGGTGGGGCCTGGGCTTTGCCGTCGGTGCCTGTGGGGAGGAAGGATTGGTGGGGCCTGGGCCTTGCCATCGGTGCCGGGGGGTGGGGGAGAAGGCTCACTTCTGGGTGCTTCCTCCTCCTTGATGTGGAGCTCCTTCTCCCCCACCCGTGAGTATCGCAGGTCCTCCTGCTTATCTATTTATCTAATAGCCAAGGCACCCCCTGCATGCGGATATCTAAATCCACACATCATGGATACCTAGGGGGGAAAGAGTTTTTCCTGCACACTTGGGGGAATCTCCAGGTGTGCAGAAAAATCCGAGAAGTTAAAAAAAAATATTCAGGAGGTACTTAAATTCCCCCCAAAGTAAAAGAGCGTTCCCTGTGCATGCACAGAGAATGCTCTGGGAACTGTCCGTTGCCGCCGCCACTGGGGGGGAGGAGAAGGCTTGGCAGGCCAGCCTCACTGCCACTGCCGGAGGGAGGGAAAAGGCTTGGCGGGCTGACCTCGCCACCACTGCTGGGTTGGGGGGGAGAAGGGCTCACCTGCTGCCACTTCCTCCTCCTCCAGAGCTCCTCAGAGCAGGCTCTGAGCTGTGGGGAATACTCCCCCCCCACGCGAGTATCATGGGTCCCACTTCTTGTATAAATATATTTCCTGGCACTCGGGTGCTATATAAATTCAACATATTATTCCTAGATGGTATAAATCTGCAGCAGCTCTGTGCTGACTGTTGTTGCACGTCAATTATTGATGTAGTAAAGTCTCCAAAAGGTGGATTTTCTTTTTTTGTATTTTTTAATAAAACAATTCATAAAACACAAAATGTATATAAATATACAAAAACACAGAATACGTCTAAAAATACAATGCCTTTTTAAATCTAACTATCTAAACCCGGTTTCAGCATTCCTCCCTAATCATAGAAAACCTTTCATTAGCAGCTTTTGATATTGCTACTATTTTACTTATACCATTATCGTCTCCATTCTTTGTAACGCTCTTGACCATAGAAGATCTAGTCTACATATGTCTCTATTATTCCGATAAGCAGTTAATTTAACTAAAGTATATCTCTCCTTTTCCAACCAATTTTGTAATTTAGGAGTGGGTTTTTTTGTTGTTTCCAGCCCAGCAGCAGTAATCATATGTAGAACAACCATTTGTTGATCTTTAGAAGTGTCAGGTAAGTACCGTAATTCAACAATAAAGTCTCTGGTCTATGGGGCTTTTCCTCTATGAATGTTTGCTGTAGGAAACCGCCCTGTGGATCTGGTATTTCCTACATCCTGGAGACCCATCGTCAGTTAAAGCAGAAATCTGAGCCATCTGCTACTAAAAGACAAACCAAGAACAACACTCACCTGAAAAATAATCTTCTGAAATGGCTAAATGGGGCCCCCATGCCCAGAAGCCGATTACCTCTGAATAAGAGCTGCTGGGTTGCACCAACAGCATTAGCACATGGCCCATCTGGAGCAATTGACTGGCCACTGTGGAGGGAAAGGATGCTGGGCGAGATGAACCTTCACCCTGATCCACTAGAGTTCTTCTTCAGGTATTAATGGGGGAAATTGGCTTCATGGTAAACTGACTGCAGCAAAAAGCAAGGTTAAAAAAAACATGTTTTAGTAAAATAAAGGGGGGGGGATGTAATTATGCCTTTAAACATGAATGTATTTTGTCAGTGTACAGGCACATCCCCCAAACCCATGTAGATGCACACGAGTGTTTCTTTTCCTAATCCCAGTTTATAATCCTGTTGCTGGGCAATTGCTGGGTGTGATATGTCCCTGATGAATAGGGCTGCCAACTTCCAGGTGGCCCCTGGAGATCTCACACTATTATAATTGATCTCCAGCTGACAGAGATCAGTTCCCTTGGAGAAAATGGCTGCTTTGGAGGGTGGACTCTATGGCATTATACCCCGCTGAGTTCCCTCCCCTCCCAAAACCCTGCCCTTCCCAAAATCCTCACCCCAACTCTCCAGGTATTTCCAAATCCAAAATTGTCAAACCTACTGATGAAGGATATAATAAGCTATGGGTCTGGAACTCCTGGTCTACAGTGCTTGAGCTCCAATAGCTAGAAAGAGGTACTGCCACTCATGAACTTGTCAGGTGACACAAAGCACCAATGGGATTTGACCTGGCCGTATAAATTCTCAGACTCTAGCCTGCCTTCTTAATTCAAGTAACTTGGCCCCTCTGAGTGTGGCACTGTGTTTATGCCACAAGTTTTTCATGCCAGGTTAAGCCTTTCCCAGCCTTTGAGCTTTGCTGCATGGCCAGCCTTCTGCTTGTCTGACTCCATAGTATTTATTCTATCCCTAAACCTTGATCACACTCTGGAAGTACCAAGCAGAGCATCGGGGAGATGATCAGAGCCAGTATTGAGATGAACTGTATCAAGGGAGGGCAGACATTATGTTTCTGGGAGCTCCTTAATCCCCCCACCCAAGAGGCTTGAGTGCGCTAGTCACAAAATGGCGGCTCTCTGTGGGTGGAATTTGTCAGAAAATGGTGGCTTATACAAAATGAGAAAAAGCTTATAGTGCTCAGCTGGGGAAAAATTTCCCCTGTTGTTTTCCCAGAGCAAACCATCACAACAAGTTGTAATTTGCCCTGCAAGTTTACCTCTATGTAGGGTTGCCAACTCCTGCTCAAGAAATTCCTGGAGATTTGGGGGGGGGGGTGCCTGGGGACCATGAGGGTGGGGTCTAATCCCCTGACATTGGAGATGTTGTTAATTTATCTGTGTCCTGACTTTTACTACAGAAGAACACTTTAGGCAGCTAACAAATATGAAACAGTATCACAGCACAGATGTACAATGCACACAGTACAGATGTACACAGTAGAATTAACAAAACAGTACCAGATTTCAAGCTTGTTCATTTTGCAAGCAGACAGCAAGGGGCTGGGACTGGAAAAGGAGAAGTGCACCTCCAGGTTGCAGCTTCCTCCTTTGTGCAGGCAGTCATAGGGATGCCAGTCTCCCGGTAGGACCTGGAAACCCCCCAGAATCACAGCTTATATCCAGACTGCAGATATCAGTTCCCCTGAAGAAAATGGATAATTTGGTGGGTGGACTCTATGGCACTGTACCCCACTAAAGTCCCTGTCCTCCCCAGGCTCCATCTCCAAATCTCCAGGAATTTCTCTACCTGGATCTGGCAACCCTACATCCAGTAGCTGGGGAGGGGGACCTTGTCAACCCTAGGCAGTCATGGGATGGGGCTGAGCAGGTGGAAAAGCTCAGTCTAGATGTCCAGGTCTTGCCAGGCAAAAAGCAGCCAAGTTATGCTCTCCAAATCTGCCATTTCCTCCAGAGGAACGGATTTCTGTTGTCTGGAGATCAGCTGTAATTCTGTGAGAACTCCCGGCCCCACATGGAGGTTGGTAACCCTGGAAGAGGCAAACCACAGCCTTGATTCAGAGTCAAGAACATGCTCCTTTCCTGTCCATAGCAAGGGCATGTGTGTGCCCAGGTAAAGGAGGAAAGGAGGCTGGGAAGAAGGCAGAGGTGCTGTCATTCTCCCATCCAGAGCACAGGTGCAGATGCCTCTTTCTTGCCAAAGAGGAGAGAAGATGCTGTGGCAGCTTTAGAGGGATAAGAATAAGAAAGGGATTACAGCAATGCTGGAAGAGGAGCAGAGAGCTGCTTCTAATGGCCCGGAGAGAGACGGGTGGGTTCCCGAGTGACCTTCTGCCCACTTCTGTTGCCCACTTCCATAGACCACTTCCTAATGGAGCAACCAAAGCCTAGCAGGTTAAGGAGCTTAGTCAAAATCATGTTACAGCCTTCGCGTGCACAGCAGAAAAGCAGTACAGAAATAGTTTTAAAGACATCAGTAAAGTGCATTACAGGCATGATGCGGTCTGTCTATAAAGTCACAACAGCCTAGCAAACTTACCAAGGCTTGGCAAGTCATTGATTTGGTTAGAATTCCATAATATCCTCACTCTTCTTTTTGCAGATTGCGTTAGGATCCCTTTGTTGTATAGCTGGGATTGTTGAGAGGAAAAGAGCAACACTGTTCATTAGCTTCACATTTATTTGTCGCAGCATATGAAGTTGTCTTGTATCAACAGCACATGAGTCACACCCAGCTTGGGGAAGGTGGGTGGCACACTGTCTGACTGACATGCACCCAGCAGCAGCTGATCATGAGAACATAAGCAGAGCCCTGCTGGATCAGACCAGTGGTCCATCTAGTCCAGCATCCTCTAGGAATGTTCTAGGAATTTCCCCAGTCTCTATAGTTTTTAACAGAGTATGAGGCAATTCCTAGAGTGGGGGACTGTGACACCACTTTCAGGTGACCACCCAGAAGCAGGGTTGCCAACCTCCAGGTAGAGTCTAGAGTTCTCCCAGAATTACAACTGGTTTCCAGACGAGAAGGAACAATTCCCCTAGAGAAAATGGCTGCTTTGGAGGGGGGGGGGAACTCTATGGCATTATGCCCACTCAGGTCCTTCCCCTCCCCAAACCCCACCATACCCAAGTTTCCCCCTCCCCCCAATCTCCAACTATTTTCCAACCCAAAATTTGCAACCCTATCCAGAAGTGACATCACAGCACCTCCCCAGGCCCAACCACATCCCCAAAGCTCCTGAGATGGCCAAGAGTAGGCCTGGCAGCCTAAACCAAACGGCTTCATACAGACCACATCTTCATTATTATGCGCTTACTGGAGGCTGCAACACGCAGCTCTTCGCATGGTTCCAATCAACTAATCTTTTATTGAATGTGCAGGTTTCAGTCACAACAATGTTCTCATGAGAGACATACCTGAAGCAATTAAAATATTCCTCAATTAACCCTCATTTGGTACTAAATTGCTCACCATCAGAACGAAATCTGTGATGGAAACACAGGTGTGCCGACTGCTCTACTTCTCGCTGCCTACGTTTCAGTGTGAGCCCTGGGGGGTGGGGGGGCTCGGTGAACAATCTGTGCTAGGCTTGTGTATGTATTGTGCTTGGTTTTGTTACACAAGATCTCCACTGTGCTTGGGAAGGTAACTACTCCATGTTGTCGTGCTGATCATTTATTGAGAGGGAAGGCTGCACTGCACAGAAACCAGACTGAGTGTCCTTATGTCACAGAGGATATATAAGTTGAGACAGAAGTAGTTCCCCCTGGGTTATAGTCAAATTTAGTCAAAATGGTTTTGAGCCAGTTTGGTGTAGTGATTAGGAGCATGGACTCTAATCTGGGAGAACCAGGTTTGATTCCCCACTTCTCCACATGCAGCTGCTGGTGTGACCTTGGGTCAGTCGCAAGTCCTCCCAGAGCTTTTCTCTCGAGGGCAGTTCTCTCTGAGCTCTCTCGGCCCCCCCTACCTCACAGGGTGTCTGTTGTGGGGAGGGGAAGGGAAAGGAGATTGGAAGCCACTCAGAGACTCCTTCAAGTAGTGAAGGGTGGGGTATAAATCCAATCTCTTCTTCTTCTCTTTTTATTTTTGCTTGGGGACTTGTTTACAGAATAACAAACCTGCGGAATTAGAAAATGCACTAGCTGCCCTCACTGAAATCACTGAATGTCACGGACTATTTCCGACATTGTAATTCAAAATTCCCATCAGGCTGGTAGGTAAGGAGCTCCTTCAATCAAACCCTAATTCCGCAGCTGGATACATCTCTAGTTTGTTGCTTAGAGGTGCATAACCTATAAATATGCATTTGTCTGGTCATGAATCAAAACAGTCCTGATGAAATCATGCTACCTGTTTCACGGCTCACATTTTGGGGTCAGTACACCTAAAGCTATCATGGGGTGGGGGCAATACTTGATTTCTTGTATGGCAGAAACTCTTTCACCCAATAATGTTTGGCCACTGCTAAACTATTCCCAGACATAAATCCCAGGGCTAGGAGTTTGGAGGCAAGGAAAGTTGAACTATGCTAAGGGACAAGTTGCTCAAATTGGTGAATCAATCGAGAGTCACCATTTTTTTATTAGGACATATGAAAGTCCATTGGTCACCTAACCCCAGCTGAGTGGGTAGCTGCAGTACTACCCTCTGGCCACCTGTGGCACTAGCACTGGTGCCCCACAGACATCAGGGAGCCATTCCTTGCTCCCTATAAATTACTCTGATGCCATAGAGAATGAAGTCCCTAGGTTCTGCTGACAAAGTCACTGCTTTAAGATCCTTGGGTGCCCTATGGTAAGTCACCCAACATGATGGCTGTACATGAACCATCCTCATATATGCATTGTGTGAAGTGGTTGTCTGGTTTCTAAACAGCTGTACAGGTATATACCAAATGGGAAACTACATCACTGCCTTTCAGTAAGACTCCATCTCCCAAGGATCTGGTCCTGATGCAACATGAACCTCTTGTCATTCACTCTTGGCGAAATACCTTTTAATTTGGCATTTAGATTTTCCTTTGTTCCACTCATCAGACGGCTCTCTCTTTCACTGTGTTTTTCTGTAGCATCCCATTTTTAAATTGTTCATAAGCTTGGCATTTTGAGAATGCCAGTGCTATGGTCACATGATCCCGTTTTCCGAGTGGATTGTAACTTCTTTTTAAGGGACCGGAGCGTACCATTGGAATCCCATTAACCATGCAATAAATTTGCATAATGTAGATCCATAGTGCCTCATCAGACTCTCTCTTAAATGCTCTTATTGTCCATGAGCTACTATAAATTCTCAGCATTGCCATCTACATTAAACACGAACACTGCTTTGGGGTATATTATATGCTAATTGTCTACAGCATTGACCTTTGGGGGTGGGGCTGTTTATGAGCACGACAATTACAGTATTGATACTGAAGCTGAATTCTGGAACTATTCTCTCTATATACTTAATCCATACTTCTAAAACCTGAGGACGTGCAACCAGTGTGGATAAATCATTTGAAACATTCAGAACCAGCTAGCAAAGGGTAGCTTCAGACATACTCTCTGGAAGTGAAATCTGCTTCTGGACACCCAACATTATAAAGAAAGCTCTTGGGGTTGGCTCAGTGGCAGAACCTCTGCTCGGCATGCAGAAGGTCTCAGGTTCAATCCCCAGTATCTCCAGTTAAACGGTTCCGGTATCAGGGTGATGTGAAAGACCCCTGCCTGAGACCCCGGAGAGCTGCTCCTACTTTGACTAGACAGTACTGACCTTGATGGGCCGATGGTCAGCCTCCTGTGTGTTCATGTGTGTGCCCTGATCACAAAATGCTGTCCGGGGCCAAGCCCACCACCCCACACTTACAGGTGCTACTAGAGCTGGAGAACAGGACCTAGAGCTTTGCAGGTAGACAGGCATTGCTCCTTGCCCTTGATGCCTGGTGGATGTGGGGAAGATGCCAGGTGAGCTGGAAGACATGCCCATGGCAGAGCCATGGGTCCAAACGTCACGCTTTGAGGAGCAGAAGACTGTGTCTCAGCCAGATGAGGAGCTGGTGCTTCCAGCCATAGCTAGAGAAGGTAAGGGGTGGGTGAGAGAGGGTGCCCCATCCAGTTGGAGCTTCTTATGATGGTCATTCCTCCTCATGAGACAAAGGGAGGCCTCTAGTGGACTGCTGCATACCCCATGCTTTTCCATAAAAGGCTCAACTACTTGCCAGGAAGGATGTCCTTCTCAGCTCACTTATGAGGAACTCGAGCCAAGGTAGTAGAAGCCCTCTCCACTGGAGCCCTCTCCACTCCTTTTATGCTAACCCTGCTCACATTACAGTGAATGCACACACATCCCATATGTATGTGCATACCTCAATTTGTAAGAAAGTGCCAAATGTGCAATCACTTGACAAATGAAATTCAGTACCAGTCATTGGTTAAAGGAGTGGTTAAGCTGCATTTGTAGCATGAGAATTACTCAGGTGTATAGAAGAAGTCAAGTGTACACTGTACATGGATTGTATGGCCTCTGAACCAAAGGAAAAAAATATAATACAAACAGATGCAGCATCAAGGGCTGGCAGATAGGGTTGCTAGCTTCCAGGTTAGTACGCAAAAATCTATAGTACTATGTATAATAGATGTATATTCAGGGTAGATCAATTCTGTGGCTTTTCTTTTTTCTATTTTTCTATACTGTTATATAAAATGGTGTCAAATGTTATCAAAAAACAGGTTTTACCCAAACAAAACATCAAAGTACAGGTTTACAGTCTATTCAAATACTCAGACAGCACCTTGTCAATATCACAGTCACTAGTCACTAGTTGTGGATTGTTTTTTTAAATTGGTCATCTTCTGTGATTCATGTTTTGCTTAGACTAACTTGATAATGGCCTTTGGCTGGCTGCAATAAAATCTACCCGCATACCAACCTCCTGACACCCAACCAGTTTAACTGAGTTCAGATTTCAGGCATCCTTCCCTTGGATGTCATCCGGGCTCCTCTACTTACAGATCAGGTCTTTTAATCACTATGCTCGCTTAGTTTCCCCTCAACAGGCAATAATGCAGGCCAAGTTGACAGACACCTTATTAGCTCCAACACACTTTTATTTAAGGATTGGGATAGAAAGAGTCAGTTTTCTGCCCGGGTAACATCAGTGGGAAGCCTCATGATGCTATCTCTGTTTTGTGGATACACAAATGATATTTTCAGTGTGGTTTTATGTGCTTCCAGAGCCATTGTGGTTTGGGATGCTGTCAAAAGCAGCACTCGTATTGCTCCATATGAAAATTTATCCACACCTAGAAATAGCAATAGTTATTACAGTGACATCATTTGGGGTGATAATTGTCCCCAGATGCAGTTGGATGATACTGTGAGAAGTTCTAGAACATCCACCTTCTACCACCTTGGAAAGGTCATTGGCCAAGTGGGAGAGTCACCTGTCCTATAGCACAGCTGTCCTCCCTTTCCTCAGATTCCGCCTTTGTGTTTTTAAGATTGAACTTCTCAAGTATCTCCTTGGCATAAGAATGTCTTCTTACACTTCATTGCAAGTCTTCATAGGGACCTTACACATTCATCACCGTTCACATCTATGGTACCTTGACCAAGTCGTAGCTGTCACATTCATCTCAAGGTACCTGCAGCTTGCAAGCCCATAAACAATGGTTAAAAAATGGGAAAAAAATGGACCAAATGAAGGCTTTGTTGGGAGCAGTGTTCCCTCTAAGCTGAGTTAGTGTGAGCTAGCTCACAGTGTTTTAGCCTCCGGCTCACACATTTCTGCATTAGCTTAGAAAGGATGGTTCCAGTACAAACTAACTTATGCAGTAGCCAAATCACTCGCTCCTAATTTTAATGCCAGTAGCTCACACAGTAGATTTTCTACTCACAAGATTCTACAGTTTAGAGGGAGCATTGGTTGGGAGCCAGATACAATCTGTCAGGCTAGGTTGGGTCCATTTGCAACTGTATCCAAACTGAGACCTCAGGTCTTTCTTCAGCCCAAGGGCAACCTTGAGACCTTCTGCATGCCAAGCAGATGCTCAACCACTGAGCCACAGCTCCTCAATGCCATGCTCTTGCTATCTCAATGACATGATAGGTGTGCCATTGCCCTGGCCTGCTTGTAACCCACTCTGTCTAGCAATCACTGGTACTGGATGCTAAGGTCCATGACTATTGGTATCTCCCAGTTTGGCCCTTGGACTGCAAGGCAATCAAATCAGTCAATCCTGTGTAATTGTTTATTGAATTTTTCATAATAATAACAAACAACAACAGAACTAATCCACAAAAGAAAACAATATGCAGGTAGAACAAAGATTTAAAGAACATAGGTTGCAACACCCAATCACCATAGTGAGATAATACTGAGCATCATATCAATTGGTATAATTACCAGAGATGTAATGAGTCCAGAGTTTCCGGTATTTCTCCCCCCCCCCCCCCACTAAATAGTCTAGAATGGGAAACCAAACCAAATCAAATCAGTCAATCCTAAAGGAAATCAACCCTGACTGTTCCCTGAAAGGCCAGATACTGAAGTTGAAGCTCAAATACTTTGGCCAACAAATGAGAAGGGAGCACTCACTGGAGAAGGTCCTGATGCTGGGAAAGATTGAAGGTCAAAGAAGAAGGGGACGGCAAAGGATGAGATGGTTAGGCAGTGTTATCAATGCAATGAACATGAAGTTGAGCAAACTCCAGAGGATGATGGAGGACAGGAGGGCCTGGTGCAGAGGTCATTTCGTAGAAAAAGAGGTGCAGGAGCTCATTAGCATAACTTATTTGCATAAGCTACACCATCGAACCCCACCGGAAGTATGTCAGAAGGCAAGAAAGAAAAGGGAGGGAAGGAAGGGAGGGAGGAAGGGAGGAAGGAAGGAAGGAAGGAAGGAAGGAGACAGCTACTAATCCAAGCCTCAGAAATACCACTATTCTGGGAGGATAGCTTCAGTGGTGGCTGAAGCCTTCAGAAGGCTGGTTGGAGGAACAAGGACTTTTCCAGGGGATGGGGTCATTTTTCTGCAGCTATGACACAAGCAGGCATTCCCCCACTGGGGGGGAGGGCTGGCACCAACTCCCGGAGCTGTGCTCCCCTGAGCTCCTGCTCAAAATGACTGCTGGCCTGGCGTGATGCGGTCCATCAGGACTTGACTGTGCCACTGAACAACAACTACAATATCCCAACCCATTCAAAATTTTGCAAGTAAAACCAAACTAGAAAGGTAATGGTGGAACTTCATTAATGTGGAACTTCATCACTCAGGCCTACTTCACTTTAAGAACCTAATTCATCTAAGGAATAAGAATTTGTGCTTCCTGCAATCAATTCTTCTGTCTCATTAATCTTGCTTCATAGGAAGAAATCCCTGGATTCCTCCTGGAATTGATGTGTCCTAATTTCATTTATGAAACTGCAAAAAATTGACCTAAGTGAATTGCATTCCCCTCCTCATCTTTAGGGATGGGTTTCCACTGTACATATAAGTTTCTTTACAGTAAAAATGAAGAACTGTAGTGCTGGGTTAACCATGTGGAAAGAACGTAGGAACCAGACAGTAGCTCACAAAATGTAACTGAATTAACTTATCCTTTCAATTTCACATAAATGAATCAACCACTAAGGCACAGTGATGGGGGAGATCACTGAAATGAAATTAAACCTATTGGGCAAACTTTTAAGAGTAACATTGAATGTCTTGGAAAATTTCAAAAGCAATTGTCTCGTTACAAAGATCCATCCCAGAGCACTTTTCTTACTGCACCAAACTTTGCTCTTGCAAAGAGAAGGAAACATAGTTTTTAGCCAGTGAAACAAATATTAGGAAGAAGACACCCCCAATTCCACTTGTATCTCCCTGAGTTCCTTTACAAATTTCCACTATATCCTAGCTATACCTTCTTAATGACACTATCTTTGAATCAGATTCAGTCTGCAAGAGCTTTAATTGGAGTATTCTCAAAGGTTGCTCCATACTTATTGAACTTCATCCCATGGCATCCCATGGCTCATCGAAGTGAGCACCTTTCGAAAACACTGTGATCCCTACCTGTCTGAGCCTTTCTTTTGGCGTTCAGGGTTAGGAAAGGATGGTGGTAGAAAGTGCTGTTAAGTCGTACCCGAATTATCATGACCTCTCATGGGGTTTTCAAGGCAAGAGAGTTACAGAGGTGGTTTGCCATTGCCGGCCTCTGCATAGTAACCCTGGACTTCCTTGGTGGTCTCCCATCTAGGTGGTCTCCCATACAGGTAATAAATAAATAAATCATTCAACATAATTCAGCCAACATCACAATAAAGTAGACATAAAAAGAAATAATCATGGAGTCTTTTGTGTGTGTATGTGTGTGTGTGTCCATGCCAACAAGTCACAGTCAACTCATGGTGACCCTGTAGGGCAGGGGTGTCAATCATAAGGCCCGGGGGCCAGAACCGGCCTGTCCAGGGCTCTTATACAGCCCACGAGCAACTAGAGTAAGGGAGGAAACAGGAGACTACTTGGGGGGGGGGGGTTGCAGCCACATCGATTGTAGCTTCAGCATGATGGAACAACCTTGTCTGCAGCAGTCAAGCAGTGTGGGAGCATCTGCCCAGTGCTGTGCTGCTGGCTCTCCAATCTGCCCATATGGGTTTTCCTTTGCCCCCCCCCCCCCCAGCCTTTGGGGCCTTGCAGTAAGGATACTACAATTCGGAGCTTACCAGCTGCTGTCCTTTAGACTGTTTATAGCTCCGGTACCTGGCATTGCATTTTATGGCACACATGGCCCAGCCCAACAAAGTGACATTTAAGTCAGATCCGGCCCTCGAACAAATGAGTTCAACACCTCTGCTGCATAATTTTCAAGGCAAGAGACTTACAGAGGTGGTTTTGCCTCTGAGCAGCAACCCTGGCCTTCCTTGGTGGTCTCCCACCCAGGTACTCACCGGGTCTGACCCAACTTAGCTTCTGAGATCTGATGAGACTGGGCTAGCCTTGGCCATCCAGGTCAGGGACAGGAAAGAGTAGTGAAATTAAATTATTTCAATATATATTTTACTTCATTCTGCTGATTTTTACTTTATGGTTTGCTTTGGGACATGGCAATCATTCAGTGAATGAATTAGGGTAATAAATTTTTGTTTTGCTGAAAGATATTCAACCAATTTTGCTAAGCACTCCCAAAATCATGACAGCTGAAATATGACATTTGGTAAGATTCACATTGCTTCCAAAAATGTCAATAAAATCTACTCTAACCACTGTCAGTATCATAAAAATGCATTCCTGTGCTTTTGTTCTAAAACTAAAATTTACACAATATGTTTTGAAGATGTGCCAGGGGAAAGAAATTGTATAACCTTACTGAATGCAAAATACAGTGGACTGAATTCAAATCCTGGCATGGGTTTGAAATTTCCTCCAGTTCACTATCTTATGTTGCTTTGATAAATTCAGATTCTAGCCTTGGGTGTTTTTGAGCATGCTTAGTGACATTTTATCACAAGGATTTGATTTTATCTCAAGGCTGTATGGACACTACTACTCATGCATGCAGATTATTAAAATTCCCACTGCATCATGCACTTTGTAGTCTTTGGCTTTCCTAGTCGAACACTTACCAAATAAGCATTTGGCAGATGAAACAAAAGCAGTCTGGATTTGGGTAAAACTTCCATCCATCTGGTGTAATTTGGAAACACAATTTCACAATAATATAACCCCCAATTTTGCTTCTAATCTTGTGGTAGATGTAATTTAATGATAAGAGTAAACAAGGCCTTACCTGATTGTACTTAGATGAAAGGGTCCTGCATATTGACATCAGCCTATATAGAGCCAGACTCAGATTTAATTCTTATTCCTTGCCTTCAGTGCCGAGTATCAAAGAAGGCAACAGAGGAAATCATTATAATGTACCTAGTTAATTGTGTAGTGCTGAACAAAGAAGAGCAGTGCCTTTTTGACCCTTTCAGTAATGAGTTCATGCCCTCAAGGATTAGCTCGATTGTCCTTATCACAGGCTTGTTTAGCTACAAATGTTATTATCAGCCATAAATGTTTCCAGGAAGTGTCGGGTGTTTTGGTCAACTGTGATATAGAAAGTCTCAAATTGAAAGTTTGGTAGCAGTATGTCATGTTTATGAATTCTTGCAGTCCAGATGCACAGGATGCTTAACCTCATACAATGAACCAGTTGTGAGCCCTTGCAAACTATATAGCCACCTTCTTAATCTACCTCCCACCATGAACATGAGGGCATCCCAAGACAAGGGTACCTTCTACATGCATGCTTCTTCTATAAGGCTCCCTCTGAAAGCCCATCCCTGAATTGACAATTTCCATTGATTCCCCATTCCCATTGCAGACCCACCCAAGTCATTCCCCACTGTCCCCCATATTTCCAGGGGCAACAATAATGGAGATCACTGGACTGGAAATGGGAGTCTCTTAGCCTAACCTTCCTCATAGGGCCGTCATGAATCCCACATATGCTACCATGAGCTCCTTGGAGGAGGAGTGGAGTAGATACAAGATTAATAATAACTATTCATTGCATGTGCATCTGGGACAAAGAAATATTCTTCCGTATTCATGCTTACCTCTAAGTTAATTATGTATTCTCGTAATGTCAGCGTTCTGTCAATGCTGTAGCCCTTTCATATCAGGCAGCCTATTGTAATCTCATCAAATCTCATGGTTTTACCATTTGCTCCTAGATTTTAGACCTCCCTGTGGTGAACTCTGCAAATCTCATTGTATAGTATGCCGACAGTCAATGAATGTAAAGACCCAGCATTTCCAGTCTTGGAGAAAATCCATTATATGGTTCTGGGTTAATAATGCAACCTGAATGGAAATAAAAATATTCTTGTTCTGCTTCTTGAGCAATACCGCATCAAACTTGGTAATAGTAACCTGCCGTATGGATGTCTTCCAGATGTCACCAACATTTGGTGAGGCCATGAATTCTCCCAGAATGACAACCAATGCTCCCTCTAAGCTGTGGAGTCTTATGAGCAAAAATTCTACTTTGTGAGCTCCTGGCATTAAAGTTGTGAGCCAGTGATTTGGCCACTGCAAAAACTGGTTTGCTCTGGAGCCCTCCTTCCTGAGCTAAGATAAAAATGTGTGAGCCGGAGGCTAAAAAACTGTGAGCTAGCTCACATTAACTCAGCTTAGTGGGAACACTGATGACAACTGATTTCCAGACTACAGAGATCAGTTGCCAGAGAAAACAGCAGCTTCAGAGGACAAACTCTATTCTATAGCTTAGATTCTAGCTGACTTCCTGGCCCAAATTTCCCCCTGCACAGACACCAACCTCAGATCTCCAGGAATTTCCCTGGCCAGAATTGGTAACCCTACTTCAGGCCCAACACAATCGATTATCCACTCCCCTTGGTGCTCTCCTTTTGCTTGGGAGACTAGAGGCAAGAGCGAATTAAGGCTCTTCGAAGTAGTGCAGTAGAGACAGATGGTTTGTCCAGAAGCCTGGATGTTGCTCTAATATTGTTTAAAAGTGATGGCCCATATCAGATTTTTAGTGTTCACACTGCTGTCCAGTATTGTCCATATTTAAAACACAAGGAAAATTCTGTGAGTGCGGCATCACTGGAATATAATGATACCGTGAATGAAGCTTTTAACATTCCTATGCATGTACATATGTGCAGTTAAAGCACACTCAGCTTATGTCAACCTCAGCAAGAGTCTTTCAATGCAGAGGAAAATTAGAGGTAGTTTTGCCATTGGCTTCCTTTGCAGAGCCTTCCTTGGTGGTCTCCCTTCCAAGTACTGACCTCGTTTAGCTTCTGAGATCTGATGAGATCGGGCTATACCACGCCACCTCCCCTCCTTTTTACAGTCCTACTGCAACAGTTTTGGAGCAAAAACAGAAGTACAGGAAGTAGAATACAGGAAGCAGTCTTATGTTCTTAGTTCTCTCGGTTAGCATATCAAAGTCAGACAGAAGAGAGGGTGGGTTCCAGTTCAGCACAGGAAGCTCACTGTCCATATGAAGCGGTGAGCAATCACCTGTGATGATGATGGGGTTACCTTACCTTACCTAGGTATGGGATCACCTCCTCAGATAAGAGGTGATGAAACAGACACGCGCAGAGTCAGAGGTATGATTGAGGCATAAAGTTAGGGCTGTGAGGCCCCTGATTTTATTGGCTATATTTGCTACATCAGTAATTATTTGTTCAGTCAGCAGGAGGACATGTATGCAGTACATGATACATAAACAATGTTGCTACAAGATACAGCTCCCGGGGAAAAGCAGTTTGCTTGTGAGAAAGCTGAGCTGGCTTAATCTAATGGTTACATTTCTATTATGCCCAGAGAAAGATGAGAGAGGAATTCTCTGTGACCTTCAGATGTGGTGTGCCAAACATTCTATAGGTGTTTTGGCTATCTTTAGACATGGCTTGCCAGTGCCTTAAGATAGCTACAGGATTCCTACATCCATAGGTCAGTCATCCATCTCAACCTGCCTCTCAGTGTCGTGATGATGAGGTATGGAGAAGGTTGTATACCACGCTTGGCTGAAGAGAAAAAAAAATGTGATAGAAACAGGGAGGGAACAGACTTTATTTTGGTTCAGTCTCGGTCTCAGATGGGAAAACCAGGCTTTGGTTGTCCTTAGGTTAGAGTTCCCAGCTCCCCTTTGTGGTTCTTGTGAAGGCAGAATTTGAAAACTCTAAAAGCTGACACATTTAAAGCAGAAAATAAACAGGAAGCAAAGATTTCCTACCTCTAAGGCTGCGATCACACGTGCCAGAAGATCCGACATAGGCGTGAATGCCCAACAGATCAAGAGGGTGCGATCAGACAGCAACATCTGAGAAGCATCCCACAGCCGTTGGCAACCCACACTGCTCCACTGCAGAAGTGGAGTTAAAAGTCACTGGGGGAAATCCAGTAGTAAACAGGTTGTGATGGGCGATGGATGGACTGATTGTGCAAGCACGATCTGTGCAAGCCCTGTCTGATTGTGCAAGCACGCTTCCAAACCGTTGGGATGGTCTGATCCTGCCATCCCAGCTCAGTGCTGTTTTCCCCCCTCTTCACAGTATGTGCATCATCACATACCCATAGGGGGCCCTCAGTGTGGAGGTGCAACTCCTCATTTATGTGCATGGGGAAAAATAGACAAAAAAAATGACTCACCCACAGTTGTGTCTGATCACACAGTGAGGGGCTGGGCCCACAGCAACAAAGGTCTGTGTGATCTCACAACCGCAAGTCTAATTCTTCCAGAGGGAATAGCCTTGCTTCCCCTCCACGTCAACTGGCGTGTGTGACTGCAGCCTTAGAATGCTTTTTTCTGGCTTTAAGCAACTCAGAGCTAAGTTCATTGAAACTGGTGGAAAGGAGAGGGAGAAGGAGTGTTCTCTCCCAAACACTTATGCATTTCCTTGCAACTGAATAGAACGGACCAGCCACCATGGAGTATGTTCACCATGCAAAGTGACATGCAAATAATAGCAACTTAAGGGAACCGACATCTCCAAGCCTCTTACGGGCCTAATTCTACAGCAACATTAATTCAACATAATGCTTCCCCATGAATAGGGATGGAGCTAAGTCATGCCAAACTTAATTTAAAGCAGTGTCTAGTCTAAGAGAGTGCATTACATTTCCAGTTCCAATTTGCATGACTGGCACAGGGGGCCCCCAGCTCCAAAAGCAGCCCGTGCGATCGAGCCATTGGATGCGGTGCCATCTTTTGTTAGCTGTTCTTTGAGGAAGAACAAGGAAGGAGAGGAAGAGGAGGGGGGAGGCTGATGGGGGGGGGAGAGCGAAGCACAATTTCCAGAGCAAATAAATTCTACCCCCTTCTAACTAGGCTCTGTGTCAAGGATTCCAAAAGGAGCGGCGGGTTGTATATTTCACATCGACAGGTGCTATTATTATGACATGATGTATGTCATGCCTTTTGCAAGCCTCAAGGCGTTTTAGCAAATTACGAGCCATTAGAGGCAGGCAGAGCTCAGCAATTTGCCTTCTCAGGGGGATGTGCAAATATTCACTTTGGTCGAGGTCCAGCAGAGTTTGCCTCCTCTTCTGCTTTGGCTTTGGTTCTCTTCTTGCAACAAGCAAACAAACAAACTCGAGAGAGAAGGAACTCAGATGGAACTCAAGGCAATCTATAACTTTGCATCAGGCTCTGCATCTTTTGTTCAAACTGGGTGCCTCATTTTCGTGTGGCCTTAAATGGAAATCATATGTTTATTGGAAGAGTGCTGGGAAAACCCAAGGCTTGCTAAAAGGAAAAAATGGCTTTTTTTTAATATAAAAAAACCCTTTTTATTAATGCATACAGCACAGCATTACTAAAAATTCAGTGTGAACGTTTCTCTCTGTTTGCATAAGGATATACAAAAGGGATAAATAATGTCGCAAAGTTACAAAACTATCATAAGTGCTAAGTTCAATATTAGACTTTCAAAAATTCAACAAATGTTTGCCATCTGCTTCCAAAGTTTCCTCCCTTCCTCCCTTCCTTCCTTCCTTCTTTCCTTCCTTCTCACAATACATGTTATGAGGAAGGGTACAACCCCATCACCATAACCTTTAGGGGGAATCAACATGCTTTTTGCAAAGTGTTTTATGTGGTGCTCTGCACTTTGATAGGACACCACACCTAAAGATGCTTAGTATAATTGTACATACAATCTCATAGAGATTTCTTGTTTGCAATGTTTCATCAGCATGCACAAACACTTCAGTAATACTGGGGAGAGAAGGATCTATTGCAAATTGTACCCCACGTGCAATGCCCTGTCCAGAATGGAGAAACAAAGAAAGGAACAACAGAGAATTCTCAGTGCATTCACACTGCTTCAGTGCTCCCCGGGCTCTACTCCCAAAGTCTCCAGGTATTTCCCAACCCAGAGCTGGCAACTGGAACTGGAACGGAGATTGGCTTTGGGCCTATTGTTTCTGGACTGGTACTGAAGGAGGAGGGAGATAAACCAGGTTCTCTTGTGTCTTGGGACTCTGTCTGCGAATGGTCTGCAGTTCAGAGCTGCTGATCATGACATCCAGGGGAAGTGTGGGCCTATTCCAGAGATAATGAGCAATTAGCTAACATTTGTAAAGGGCTTTGAAGATGATAAGTGCTGTGTTAAGTGTTAAGCATTGTTATTATCAGGGAGGATTATTTGCCATAACATTAGAGCTGTGTCAAAAGGGCTCTGCAAACCCGCCTAAGCATCTTAGGCAAACATACCGGAAGCCTTTAACTGCCAAAGGCCTCAAGGGGAAAACTCGACTGTGTAAAGATGCATTGCTGGATAGAAATAAAATCTTGTTTAGATTCACTTTTTTTAAAAGTTGAGGAGCTTTGCTGTTGGGCTTCCAATACCCACAGATTCCTCCTTCATAGGTAGGGTTGCCAGGTCTGGGTTGGAAAATGGCTGGAGATTTTGGGGGATGATCCAGGAGAGGGTGGGGCTTGGGGAGGGGAGGGGCCCCAGCATGGTACAATGCCATAGAGTCCACAGACCAAAGCAGCCATTTTCTCCAGGGAAGATGATCTTTGTCAGCTGGAGATCAGTTGTAAAAGCAGGAGATCCCCAGGTCCCACCTGGAGGTTGGCAACCCTATTCTCAGGGTTGCCAGGCTCTGCCAGGAGAGAAGTGGGAGGCTCATGGGGAGGGAGAAGAGAGGAGTGCAATGTCCGGTGCACCACTATGTCACTTTCAGAGCAAACTGCAGAGTTCCTGATTCAGATGGGTACCTGGGCTGGTCTGAACAAAGTTGCGTCCATTGGCACTTTTAAGACCAGCCAAGTTTAATTCTGGGTATAAGCTTTCATGTGCTTGCATACTTCTTCAGATACTTCTTCAGATCTGAAGAAGTGTGCATGCACACGAAAGCTTATACCCAGAATTAAAGCTTGTTGGTTTTCCCTGGAAGAGACATCACACCATCACCAGCAGATCCAGGTGGCAACTGGAGACCTCACAGAATTTCAACAGGTCTCTAGCCAGTGGAGATCACTTTCCCTGGAGAAAATAGCTGTTTTGGATGTTGGTCTTTATGGCATTATACCCTGCTGAAGCCCGTCCCCTCCCCAGGCTCCAGCCCCCAAATCTCCAGGAATTTCCCAACCCAGAGCTGGCAACCCTACCATCTCCTACTGAAAACCCCATGCTAACACCCCACTGCTCAACAGTTGTGTTCCATCTTTCACCAAGAACATGCAGTGGGCCCAGATGCGAGTAGCCATCAGGCAGGGAATGAAGTGCCACCAATGGTTATTGAAACCAGCCTCTTCTAACCATCAGTGCCCATTAAGGGAAGATCACTAGAGGTTAGCTGCACAAAAGGCCATAGAAAAGCTCATCCCTTTACTCTGCACAGCCATTACAACACCATTTCCACCGAGCCAAAAAATGAACCGTGTCTTTTTTTACAAAAAAAAAATAAACACAAATGGATGCTGTTAAGCTAAGAATTCATAGCCAAGGAAGAGGGCATAACAATTTAATCAGTTCAGCTCCCAGGCGCCCTGCCAGCTAACAAGAATCCACTGGGGCTATGAAAGGTCAGCTGACCTGCGGCAGCACAAAGCCGAAGCCAGACAAACTGGGAATGTGAATGCGCTTAGGAAGGCTGCCCTCGGAAGAGAAGGAGCTGAGGAGATACACCTTGAAAGGGTCATATCGTTCGGAAATAACCCAACAAGACCTGGTGACATAGCAGGTGGAGGGTAATAAACTGGGGTGTGGGGAGGAAAGTTCAACATTGTCTTGCATCCAACTGTTGGAAGCTTGCCACGAGAAGAATGGAGAACGAACACTGTCTCTAGTCCCTCGCTGGGGCGCTAACCGATTGGCCAATTTGGCTGCAGGAGTAGGTCAAGTTTTGGACTGTCGTAACAACTCGGTATTTGATTACATTTGGCAGGAAATACATACCTCCCTTCCTCTGCACAAGCATGGAGTTGTCTCTTCATTCTCTCCTCTTCTCCTTCAGAACTGCCTTGTGTTATCTGAAGACCACCTGGTTAGCTCATGCTAACAGCCAGCGTTGTGTAGCAGTTAGTGTGTCGGATTACGATCTGGGTGACCCAGGTTCGAATCCCCACTCTGCCATGGAAGCTCGCTGGGTGACCTTGGACCAGTCACTCCCTCCGCCTAGCCTACTTCACAGGGTTGTTTTGATAACTTGAGCCTGCCATGGCAGGGAGGGCAGGATACAAATTTAATAATAAAATTTAAAATAATAATAAAAAAAATAGAGAAGGGAAGAACATTTAAGTTACACTGGGTCTCTTTTGGAGAAAAAAGTGAGCTTTAAATAAAGTTAAGAAGAATAAATCAAAGCCACAAGAGCAGTCAGGGAGTCCAGTTTGTTGTAGTGGTTAACAGCACGGTCACTAATCTGGGAGAGAACTGGGTTTGATTTCCCACTCCTCCACATGCAGCTGCTGGAGTGGCCTTGAGTCAGTCACAGTTCTCTCAGAGCTGTTCTCTCAAGAGCAGTCCTCAAAAGAGCTCTCTCAGCCCCACCTACCTCACAGAGTGTCTGTTGTGGGGAGGGAAAGGGAAAGGAGATCGCAAGCTGCTCTGAGATGCCGATTGAAGGGTGGGGTATAAATCCAATCTCTTCTTCCTTATCTTCTTCTTTAGAGAGCACCAAACATTTCTTTTTACCTTAGCTTTGGAGTGGCTAAAGTGTTAAGACTAGGATGTCGGAGGCCTGAGTTCGAATCCCCACCATTTCCCCAAGTTTGTTGGGTGACATCAGGCCAGTCACACACGCAACCTAGCCTACTCTACAAGGTCAGTGTGAGGATAAAATGGAAGCAAGGAGAATGATGCGGTCAGGTGGTTTGCATCCCTGCTAGGTAGAAAAGAGAGGTACAGTTATCTTAAAGAGATGAAATTGTTTTATGGTCTGTTTCTAGCCTGAGGAGCATTTCACAAATATCATTTTAAGCTAGCTTTGAATCCAGAGCAACAAGATCTTCAGGGTATAAAATTTCAAAGGGAGCTTTGACTCTCGAAAGCTGATACCCTGAAAACCTTGCTCTTGAAGGTGCTCCTGGGCTGCGATCACACACACTAAATAATCCACTTTCAATGCACTTCCAATCTACTTTCCAACTGGATTTCACTGTTTTTGCAATTCTGTAATATTCAAGTTTTACTGTTTGCTCTTAAATTTGAAATATGTAATACATCTGATAATATATCTGGTTTTACTTGTATGTAACATTTTATAATACTTAACAAATTTGATGAATCTTTATTTCTCCCTTAACCTTTTTTTTCCTTCTGTATCCCACCCTTTTAGGAGAAAATAATGAAAATTATTTATAAGAAAGTGCATTATTTAGTGTGTGCGTGATCGCAGCCCCGGACTCAAATCTAACTCTTCTGCTGCAGACCAGCAAAGCTACCCTCTGAAGCCATCTTTTTTTTAAAGCTGCTCTTGTTGTTTTTTTCTGGCTAGTTAATGGGTAGTAATTTATGCTGTTGCCTGCATGATTTCATTGTAGCGTTTTCCTTTTTGAGCGTACTCAAGCAAGCCTCCAGAGAGGTGGCATAAAAATGTTCTAAATAAATATCCCGGCGAGACTCTGGCTACAGCTCATTTTTCCATGTTGCTCTTTAGGCCAGCTGGGATGAAATCAAAGCCCCGTCCTGTCTATTGGATTTTCTGGCAAAGGCCATTTGCCAACAGTAAAGCCAAAGTGTATGTTGGTTCATCCTGTAAGCATCAAAGCAGTATGGAAGCAGTAAACAGCCCAAGGATGCAAAGCGACACTGTCCTCTTTCTTGCCTTGTCTCAGCTTTGGCCTAGTGAACACCCACCCACCCCCACACACACACACAAAGCTGCCTTATACTCAATCAGACCATCAGTCCATTGAGGCCAGTATTGTCTACTCAGACTGGCAGTGGCTCTCCGGGGTCTCAGGCTGGGGTCTTCCCCATCACTTATTACCTGATCCTTTCAACTGGAGATGCCAGGGATTGAACCTGGGACCTTCTGCATGCCAAACAGATGCTCTGCTGCACAGCCACAGCCCCTCTCCACGCAGCTACCTTATACCGAATCAGACCATCAGTCCAACAAGATCAATATTGTCTGCTCAGACTAGCAGGGGCTCTCCAGGATCTCCAGAGATCTTTCACATCACCTACTACCTGATCCAGACAGTAGGTGATGTGGAAGACCTTGGTCTGAGACCCTGGAGAGCTGCTGCTAGTCTGAGTAGAGAATACTGACATTGATGGTCCGATTCGGTATGAGGCAAGCTTCGTGTGTTCATCCTTTCAACTGGAGACACAAGGCACTGAACCTGGGGCCTTCTGCATGCAAAGCAGGGGGTCTTCCATGGAGTCACAGCCCCTTCCCTAAGGAACAGCAACACTGTTGGAATGTTGTTTCTCTGCCCATGCCACCAGTGAGCAAAAGGGGTTGTCCATTTCTTTGATGTTGCAAAATATTTCAAAGCAGGATGAACAGACCTATTTGGAATGCATGCACAAATTACCGTAACTGCTCCTTTTGGTATCTCCATAACTTTTTGGTATCTATCACTGGCCAAGGTGTCTCACAGAACAAGGAAAGCCATCTTCTTTGGGGCTAAGATAGATGTGATCCTAAGGGGTCCTCTCAGTGTCTTTTAAATGGAAGCCACATTGGGAGGGGGGCTGATTTAAGTTGGGGGCCTCAGTATGCAGGCAAGGAAGGTTAACCCTTTTCCTCTATATAGTTTTGCTCATCAAACCAGAACTTTCCAGGGTGTTAATAGCCCTAAAGTGGGAGAAAGAGACATACAAAGAGCCAATTGTTGTTCCCTTCCAGGGACAAACCAGTGGTGCTGGGGTTTCGTTGGTGAAACAACGTGGATTTAAATCTCGCACATTTCCATCCTGGGGTCCCACATGGAGGACTTTACAACTGGGAAGACCTTCTTATGCTTCTCCACATGTCTCATCTGGTTTGGACTATGAGGTCCGGGAGAACTGCTGCCAGCCAAAGGAGACCATGCTGGGCTAGACAAATCCCTAGTGTGACTTAAGGTGGTGGTGGAAAGTGCCATCAATCACAGCTGACTTATGCTAGCCCCGTTTGGTTTTCAAGGCAGGAGACAAACAAAGGTGATTTGCCATTGCCTGCCTCTGTGTAGTGAACCTAGGCTTCCTTGGTGGCCTCCCAATTTAACCAGGGGCCAACCCTACTTAGTCTTCATGATCTAAAAGGATCTGGATAACCTGGGCCATCCAAGTCAGGGAATGCCTCAAGGTATGGCAATGGTGTGTGTTTAACGGATAGAGTTCCTCTTCTTACAGGTCATCTGTAGTGTTACCACCCATACCCCAGAGCAAATGGTCTTGACATCTGGAGCTGTCAACCTTGTGGGTCCTGAAGAAGCCAGCACTTCTCTGCAAAGTTCTCCATCTCTCTGCAAGCTTCCGAAAATCCACGTCAAGGAGAAATTTTGCTTAACTGATTTTGTGCATCCAAAATAAAATTGCCACCTGTCAAATTTGGGCATGTTTATATTTTAACATTTTCAATAGTACGAAAATGTCAGTGCAACTCTCAAGATTTCTGGTTTCTTCTAAAGGTTTCTGAGGCCCTTCACCCCCACTCTCATTTCCCCCCACAAGTGGAATAATTAATTAGACTTATTTTTAAAAGACTCATTTAGACTTGGGCTTTTTTTGTATTTAATTAGACCTATTCTTGTTTTTTTGTTTTTTTTCCCTAACAGCTGTATCAGGATGAGTCAAAAGGCCAAGATCATCTTCTTCTTTTTTAATAGGCACAGATTATGATGCAGGAAGAAGCAAGAGATTCTGAACCCATGCAGCCCATGAAGTGAACGGGAGCAGGTTTGCTGTGCTACCAGTGTCACAACATGAAGCAGAAGGAAACAGGTACGTTTCTTTTATGTTGCGTAGAGCTTCCAACTCCAGTTTGGGAACTTCCTGGAATATTCAAAGGTGGTACTGGTACCTAGGAAGGGCAAAGCTTGGGAAGAGCTCAGCTGGGATCAGAAGCCAGCCTCCAAAGCTGCAGCTTCTGCCAGGGAACCTGATTTCTGCAGTCTGGAGATCTGTTTTGATTCTGGGACAACTCCAGACCCCACATGGAAATTAGCGACCCTGTGTATGATGACGGGATTCCATTCATGGAAGCAGTAACAAGCTGATGTGATACCCAGGGTTGGACTAGGAGGTCAAAATAACAGAGGAATGGGCTCCTCGCACCCACCATGTATATAGCCTCTGTAACTCCATTTTAGTGTTCTATGCTAGTGCTTGGCCTCTAGTTGCCTGGGAGAATGGCCAGCAGGCTACTCCCAAGGGGACATTCTCTGCATGTTTTTATTCGTATTTCCCTGAGTTCTTATCTAAGGCTGAGGACAGACTGGCAATGTAAAGCGGGACAGCCCCGCATTGGAAGTGGAAGAAGGGAATGCGTTCAGACACGCACATCTGTCCATCAGCTCCGTTTCGCACTTACCCGTCTCCCACTCGCTTTCCATCTGCTTTAACAGGACACCGGGAGAAACCGGTGTCCAGGGGCCGTCTTGCGCTTGCCTCCCGCTTCCAGGCAGTGTGAACCGGAAGAAGGTGGGAGGCAAGCGGAGGGGGCAGTGCAAACGCGGCGTTTTTGCCAGTTTGCGCATGTGCGCACGTGCGCACACTGGCAAAACGGCCCTATCACGAGCTGCGGAGGCTGGCCCACGTGGGGCCACTCCACAGCAGTCTGAACGCTCCGTATCGGCACCATTGCGCAATACACCAGCCGGTGTGAACGGCCAGCCCCGGGGAGTTTTTCCCCCGCAGCAGTTTCCTCTGCATTCATCTCACTCCAGATTGCCAGTCTGTCCTCAGCCTAAGAAACCTGACTTTTTTTTTTTCCCACCACTGGGTGGGTACGAGGCAATGTTCCCTCTAAGCTGTGGAGTCTTGTGAGCAAAAATTCTACTTTGTGAGCTCCTGGCATTAAAGTTGTGAGTCAGCGATCTGGCTACTGCATAAATTAGTTTGCTCTGGAACCATCCTTCCCTAGCTAAGTCAAAAATGTGTGAGCCAGAGGCTAAAAAACTGTGAGTTAGCTCGCACTAACTCAGCTTAGAGGGGACACTGGTACCAGGTGAAAGAAATGGCCTGGCTCTTCTCAGTATTTGGGATGTTGACTCTGGCCAGATGGGATGTTATGCCTTCAGCCATTTTACATGGCAGATTTGAGAAGACATTTCATTCAGCCAGTTATTGCCCCTGCAAACAAAAAAAATGTGTTGAGTTGAGTCCAGTGTTCCCTCTGAGCTGAGTTAGTGTGAGCTAGCTCACAGTTTTTTAGTCTCTGGCTCACACATCAAGCCCTTGATCGTTAATTCCTTTCTTTCACAAAACCCATTTGGGGAATTCAGGTAGGAGGCTGCACTCCCTGAGATAACCGGATCAGAGATTGTTTAAGGCCATCGGGAGTGGCTGTACCTTTGTGGTACAGCACACATCCTTTGCATAAAGATGGTCCCAGGATCAGATTTGGGTACCTTCAGGTACTGGGAGAGCTGCTGCCAGACATAATGAGCTTGACTGGCCAAGGATCTGTCTCTCGATAAGGCACCTTCAAATGTTTCCATTTCAGGCTGCTTCCCCTCACCGGCGAGAAAGAGACAATGGTTTGCTTCAAACCCATGACCTCGCTGTGGTCCTTCAAACAACCCTGTGACAGAGGTTCAGCATAACATTGCAGATGGATGCTGGGAACAATTGCCTGTACGAGTGACTAAGGACAAGATTTGTACCAGAGATTTCCTGATTTGTAGCTCATGTCACAATCCTATGCAGAGTTATTCCTGGCTAAGCCTACTGGAATCCATGCTTAAGGTTGCACTGTTAGTCATCATGCTTATACCAGAAGGGAGACTTGGGCCCTGAGAGGACATTGGAAGGATGAAAGTAAAGCTGTCTCAATAGATCATCCATCTTTGTCATTTTAGGGCCTGTTCTCCATCCAATCCCAAGGTTGCCATTTCTGCTGACCATCCTTTTTGGTACAACGTTCTGGTTCATTTTACCTTTTAAATTATTCAGTTCTGCTACTATTCTCCCTCTGATAAAGCACTTTAACCTGTGGGTGAGAGAGAGAGAGAGATCGAGAGATCTGTGTGACATCCACACTTTGAATGAGATTATGGATAAATTCAATCCAAAGGATTTTTTTTTATTCAATTACTATTATTATTTTCAAATCAAAGAGGGTATAAATTATACTCTAGCAGTACAGCAGAGACAAAATTCAGTCTCCTATATCTCTGTACAAGTTGTGCGTTGATCCATCAATGTAAGCGCTCTCCAGAGATCATCAGTGCCAAATCCTATCAGCTGCATACGGAAACCATGGCAAGAATTTCCTGGAACTGACCAGACCTCCCTGGGAGTTGCATGGAGCTCTGGAGAATATCATTTGGCTGAGCCAAGCTGAAGGAAGAGCAGAGCACCTGTGCTTTAAATAGAACAAGCAGAACAGAGAATCTCCATAGGAGCAGTTGCTCGTCCAGAAATTGCATCCTTCACAGGGGAAAAAAAATCTGCCCTGTTTTTATTCCATTCTAACCACTGCACAGAGCTCTTAAGGATGCAAAGACACAGAACTGATGTCAGCATCACTGAACAACTACAGCGAGTCTGCCGCTGTGCACCTATTGGGATTACAACCTGCAGTTTGTCTGACTGGCAGTATTGTCCCCAAACCACAGTGCCACTCACAACCACACACCTTTATTGGCATAACGACACAGTGCCATCCTGTTTTACTTTGATCACACATGGCCCTTCTGCAAGGACCTTCATTTTTCATTTTTATCTTCACAACATCTCTTCGAGACTGGATAAACTGAGAGAGAGAGGTGGGTAGCCATGTTAGTCTCTCTGTAGGAGTAGAAGAGGCCAAGAGTCCTGTTAAATACTGGGTTCAAGACCCATTGCAGTCAACAGCTCTATTTTATTTAGTGATTTCAGGAACACAACTAGAACAAACTCCAGGGCCGCTGCCCTGCTTATATAGCATGCAAACATCACACCCAAGCACAACCCACTCCCAATGATAGGCTATTTACACAACACTACTGTTCTATAAGTCTATTCCAGGATCCTGGTAAGCTATTGTTCAGGAGCAACAAGCTCAGCCAGCCTCAGATAAAAGCTTAGGGATGACTCAGGCTCAATACACGACAAGTCCAGTACCACCTTAAAGAATGTGGCAGAAATTTGTGGCCACAAATTTTGTTAGTCCTTGAGGTGCTAGTGGACTCTTGGTCTTTGAGAGAGAGAGAGAGAGAGAGAGATTAGACTGAGGTCACCCTGTTTCTCCCTAGTCCGAAGGCAAGCACTACATTATACTGGTTCTATGCTTCCTTCCCTTGAGAGGCATACTGTCATAATAGGGGAAGAAGCAGTGGTCCTCCTTTTCCTCCCCTCCTCTTCCACTGGACAGCCAGATCACAGGGATCAATGAGTCCAAGTGAGCAGTGATGACAGCTAGGCAGAACCACTGTCAACTAAGAGGAGAGAGCAGGCAGGACAAGTGATGGCAATAACTTATTCATTTGGGTAGGTGAGGACAAGTGATGGCAAGTCAGAGCAGCAGTCAGTGTTTGCTTCCCTGCCCTGTCTGTCAATTATGTGGCTGTACCTGGAAGGAGATCATGGCCCCCCTAATCCTGTAACCATCTTTATACCTGAGTTCCACCCTTCTTTGCATCTGTTCACCCTGTCTTACCTGATTTGGGATAGGGGTTGTGGGAGTGAATACCCTCCTTCTAGCATTGCCAGAGGAAATTATCAGAAACAACAATTCACCACCAATTGGGCAGATTCTATTTTGGGAAAATTTCAAGGGCAAGAAGTTCCAGGGAGACTGCAGGAGACTTCATAATACTTGTCAAGCTCTGTTTAGAAGAGTCTGAAGACCCAGGTTTTTGAAGCAATTTTGGAAGTTCCTTTTCAGATGAGGGATTTTGAAGGATGCCACAAGACATTCAGTAAAACTCAACATTTCTCAAGAGGGGAAATGGTTATACAGCCCGAGACAACTTTTGATCACTGGTTTTAAATGAAGAATGGGGAAAGTATTTTCTCATAGCAGGATAAATAGCAAACTGTTTATACAAGAATTCAGCCGTTGCCACCACCTACAAGAACATTTTGGATTTTTTTTTTTTTTTGGATTTTGTGTGTGTGTGTGTGTGCCCATGCCTGGAAAACATGGCTACCTCTGGTGACTCCTACTGGGGCACAGAGGACATTCAGAGAAGTGGCTTGATAGCCTGCCTCTGCCTCCAGGCCCTGATATTCTTTGGAGGTCTCCCATCCAAATACTTGCCAGGGTTGGCCCTGCTTAGCTTCTGAGATCAGACAGGACCAGGCTTGCCTGGGTTATCTCGGTCAGGGCAGAAATCTTAAGACTTTGCTGCCACCACCTCAGTACTATACCAACTTCATCTTATTTGTGTGTGTGTGTGTGTGTGTGTGTGTGTGTGTGTGTGTGTGGCCTCTAACTGCAATGTCAAACACACTCTGGAGCAACATTCATTTTGAAACCATTGTCTTTAAGGTGCTACTGGTAGCAGCGGGACACACACTGAAAGAGTGAGAAAGAAAGAAAAAAAGAAAGAAAGAAAGAAAGAAAGAAAGAAAGAAAGAAAGAGAGAGAGGGAGGGAGGGAGGAAGGAAGGAAGGAAGGAAGGAAGGAAGGAAGGAAGGAAGGGGGAGCCAAAGAGCTGCTTTAATAAACCATAGCTTTTTACATGGAAAGAAATCCCCGACAAAAGGAGCAACCCCACTGCAGTGAAAATGAAGCCAGTCCCTACAGCAAATGGGGAGGGAGAGGAGAAGGACAATATTGTGGGTCTGTAATCTCTTCTGCTTCAAGAAAGATGCTTGAAAGGAGAATGGGAGAGAAGGGGCGGGGCAGGGAGATTATGAACAGAACTGACCTGCTGTTAAACACTGGCCAGGCACTGATGTGAGCATGACCTCTACAAGCCAGACATGCCGCTGGTATTAACACAGTCTTAAAGTCACAAAGGCTGAAGTGTTGCAGCCAGCAGCCAGCGCTGCATCGCCCTGATAAGGCCTCCCAGTAGCCCCTCTGCACAATGCCTGGGTTAAGCCTGTACTTACAGTCCCTCTCTGTACTCGAGGCTTTCAGGGACAGCTTAGCAGGCGGGGCGATGGGCCACTGGCTGAGAAAGGCCAGCCTCTGCATTCCTTTCGATGACTAACTGGTGCCTTGGGATCTGCAGAGTCTTGTGGAACCTGATACTAACATTAACAAGACATAGGTGTCAACTTAAGGGGGGCTGGGGAGCTGGAGCCCCCCCCCCCAACTTTTCCAGGAGGTGCTGAGCCTCCACCAGAGACAACGGACTGTGATGACTCTGGCCCAGCCCCCTCCCCCCGGGGAAACTGGAAAGTCTACGCCCTTGCAAGAACATGGATGTGGAGAGAGTAGGGATGACTGGATTTTCCCCATCTTTTGCTTGCAAATAAAAATGCAGACAAATAACATGGGTTCAACAGGGGTTTATTTTTTAACAGCTGATCTGCACCCTTCTTAGCTCTTCTCTCCTTGATATGGGTTACTGTATCTACTGGGCTGCCCAAGAAGGCGACCCCACTTTGGTTCCAAGCTCTTCGTATCTGTGTAGCATTGCCAGCCTCCAGGTGGGGCCTGGGGATCTCCCGCTTTTACAACTGACCTCCAGCTGACAGAGATCAGCTCCCCTGGAGAAAATGGCTGCTTTGAAGAGTGGACTCGATGGCATTGTACCACGCTGAGGCTCCTCCCCTCCCCTCCCCAAACCCTGCCCTCTCCTGGATCCACCCCCAAAGTCTCCAGGTATTTTCCAACCCAGACCTGGCAACCCTATAATCTGTGTGACTACACTTTGCCTCACTGGGCTTGCGCCCCAAACAGTATGCCGAGAGCGACTGAGCCTCCATCACCCTCCCCAGATGCTGAACAGCATTAAAGTTCAACCAATCAAGGCTCAGCCCCTCCCCAGGTGCCCCCCCCCAATGGTTCATCCCTGAAAGGTTGGACTGGTAAATCTCTCCATATCCTTAGTGGTACTTGCCAGGTTTCTGTACCTCACAGCAAATAACCCAAACCCTTTGCACACTTCCCATTACAGCCTGACTATCCCAAATTCCAGGTGCTACCTAGAGACCTCCCAGTATCACGACTGATCTCCGGGCAACAGAGATCAGTTCCCTTGGAGAAAATGGCTGCTTTGAAGGGTGGGCTCTACGGGGTTGTGCACTGCTGAGGCCCCTCCCACTGCCCTCCCCAGGCTCTGCTCCCAAATCTCCATGGGTTTCTCAACCTGGAGCTGGCAACCCTATTAGAGACGTAGATCATTTTTGTGCAAGTTGCCATCCATTTCCACTCTGGCCTGTTCACCCTGAGACAGGAAGGAATACCCTCACTGTTAGGGTTGCCAACCTCCAGGTGGGGCCAGGAGATCTCTCAGAATTACATCGTATCTCCAGACGACAGAGATCATTTCCCCTGGAGAAAGTGGATGCTTTAGAGGGTGGTGCCTATGGCATTGTACCCCACTGAGGTCCCTGTCTTGCCCCCAAACTCCACCACAAAATCTCCAGGAATTTCCCAGCTTAGAGCTGGCAACCATACATAATTACTAGGTCTAATCAATAACTCCACTCCTCCCATCAGGTACGCCTTCCAGCTAATCTGAGGAGGACTTTAAAAAATTCTTGCTCCACCCCAGCAAATCCCAAAATGATTTGCTTGAAGATTCATGGGTTGGTAGGCAGCTCTGGATCGCTAATGTCTGCATGGAGGAAGAAAAAAACATCTAACTACCTGCCCCTCTTCCACTCCCCATTGATATTAGAGTCTCATCCAGGCTCCTTCTCCCTTTTCTAGAAAGAGAGGCAGGTAAAAATGCTTCCCACACACCACCCAAGTGCCTGAACTGAGCTATTACTTGTCAAAATGTACTTTTGTAGACACTTTCAGATATGCTGATGAACTGTTCTTTCAAAGACGGAAAAGCTGAATGTGGGCCATCCCATCAGAGATTAAAACGGGACGGATCTGAGGCTTATACAGTCACAGCAGCGGGAACGTGTCTAGATAGAAGGGCTGCAAATCCAAGGAGGAAGAGGACTGGCAGGGCAACCAAGAGGCCAGCAGAAAGTCTGTGCCCGTTACTGACAAATCTCTTATTCAAAGTGAGGGCTTGCATTTCTCAGGCAGCTCTGCCTTTCGGCAAGATTTTAATCTGCTGTTTTCTTCCCCGCCTACCTTCTTCCTCCCCTCCAGCCTGGCTCCCAGTTGTAATTTCAATAAGAATGAAATGCAAAGTCCGCCTCCCTCTTGGCTTGCTTTCACCCCACACTTTGTTTGCTTTAGAACAGCAAGAGTAAGAGGACGGCTACTTGAGACACCTGTGAACTTTGGAAGGGTGGGCAACAGTTTCCCACTTTCAGGATAACTGTTTTCTCTGCTTCAAAACTGGTTCTGGTCCTCAGGTGCAAATATGTCATCTGGTCCCTCGATGGCTGTCCACTAAATTGGCAAAGCGACTCCCTTGGGAAAGGATGCATCTGATGACTCTGAATGATACCCATGGGGCTGCCTTATACTGCATCAGACCCACGGTCTGATATTGTCTACCTAGGTCAATATTGTCTACCCAGACCGGCAGCAGCTCTCCAGGGTCTCAAGTACAAGTCTTGATGGTGGTGGAAAGTGCCACCAAGTTGCAGCTGAATTATGGTGACCTAAAAGGTTTTCAAGGCAAAAGACCTTCAGAGGTGGTTTATCGTTGTCTGCCTCTGCATAGTGACCTTGGTATTCCTTGGGGGTCTCCCATCCGAGTACTAACCAGAGCCGACCCTGATTAGCTTCTGCGATCTGATGAGATTCACGGTCTTACACATCGCCTGTTACCTGACCTTTCAGCTGGAGATGCTGGGGGTTGGATCTGAGCTCTTCAGCATGCCCAGCCGATGCTCTGCCTCTGAGCTATGACTCTTCCATCTGAAACTCTCCCCAAAGCTTGGTGTCTCCTGTTTGATGGGCATTCCCCATGGTGGACAGTCATGCTATGTGGTTTCATTGTTATACAATCAAAATACCTATTGCACCCATTGGACTTTACAGACAGTCCCAGCCCTCTCTTTATTTTCTTACCACTCGCATAATTTTCAGCATGTGTCAATGCTATTCAGAGGGCACCTTTACATTTGCATAAATCTCCATGAATCGGCATCTGCAAATGAACAGCCACTCACACCAGAGTCTCTGCGTCTCCCCTGTCTTCCAATTTCCGTGCAGTGCTGAGTAGATCAGCAAAAACAAAACCCAACTGCCGGGACTCCCTGCTTAAAACAGGGATGGCTGTCAGAACCACCTGACAAAATACATCGGTTTGACAGGTGCCCCACGTGGCGACCGCTCTCTCTTTCTTGCTACCATCAGAAGGAAACTGTTGTCACTGCCCTGCTGGGGGCTTGCTCTCTTCTTCCCTCTTGCCCCCTCCGCATCCCCATCCTCAAATACGTTCTCCTTTCTTCATCAGAGGCATTGTGCTGTGCTTTCTCATGCGTGTAGCCCTGGGACGCACCTTGTGTTTTGCTCCCCTCCATCTAATTAGCAGCGGGTTGCACAACTCGTGTCCTATGACTACACAGACTTCAATATTAGCTCCTTTGCTGCAAATCTATAGAAACTCATTTGGCTTTTGACACTTTAATGTTCAGTTATCCTTCTCGCTTTCTCTCCCCCGCATTTTGCTTCCTTTCCTTGTTCTCTGCTCACCTGGCACAGACGGCACATGTGCTTCAGCTTCCACGAAATCACATCCTAAACAGAAGGAAACCGATAGGCAGCAGAGGCAGATTGGACGCGGTGTCTTCCAAGTCCCTCCAGAAGCAGGGCCTACCTCTTTTATTGATCGCCATTTATAAAGGGGAAAGCACCAACTTTGCATGCAGAAGGTCCCAAGTTCAGTCCCCAGCATCTCCTGTGAAAAGGAGCAGGTACTAGGTGGGGTGAAAGGCCTCCACCTGAGCCCCTGGGGAGTTCCTGCAAGTAGACAAGACTGGCCATGATAGACCTGTGGCCTGATTTAGTATAAGTCAGATTCATGCATGTTCACGGTATTCTCAAAAGAGATTCTATGGGCCATAGTTCCCAGGTCTGATTCCCTGGCATCTCCCATTAAAAAAGGAACAGGGAGCAGGTGATGCGGAAGGCCTCCCCCTGAGACCCTGGAAAAGCTACTGCAAGTGGACAAGACGGACCATGGTGGACTTATTCAGAATAAGGCAGCTTCATGCATATTCATGGTATTCTCAAAAGAGATTCTATGTGCCCCAGTTCCCAGGTTCGATCCCCTGACATCTCCAGTTAAAAGGAACAGGTAGCGGTGATGTGAAAGACCTCTGCCTGAGACCCTGGAAAAGCTACTGCAAGTCAGAGTAGACAAGCCCAACCTTGGTAGACCAATGGCCTGATTCAGTATTGTGATTAACATATGTACTGTTGTAGAGACATATGCACTATAATAAGAAAATACTGAAGTACTGAACTTTCCATAGTTATAATTTCACATTTCTTGTTTTTCTTGTTTTTTTTTTTATTCAGTATAAGGCAGCTTCATGTGTGTTTATGGCATTCTCAAAATACATTCCATGAGACCCGCTTTCCAGGTTCCATCCCAGAAACCTCTTGTTAAAAGGAACAGGGAGCAGGTGATGTGAAAGACCTCCGCCTGAGACCCTGGACAGCTACTGCAAGAAGACAAGACTGACTTTGGTAGACCAGATTCGGTTTAAGGCAGCTTCGTGTGCAATCATGGTATTCTCAGAACAGATTCCATGTGCCTCAGTTCCCTGTAGATACATCCCTGCAGCTCCAGTAGACACATTCCACATGTCCCCATTCCCAGGTTCAATCTCCTGGCATCTCCAATTAAAAGGAACAGGTAGTGGTGATATGAAAGACCTCCACCTGAGACCCTGGAAAAGCTACTGCAAATCAGAGTAGACAAGCCCAACCTTGGAAGACCAATGGCCCGATTCAGTATAAAGCAGCTTCATGTGTGTTCTGGGCATTCTCAAAATACATTCCATGTGACCCACTTTCTAGGTTCCATCCCTGGCATCTCTTGTTAAAAGGAACAGGTAGTAGGGGGTGTGAAAGATCTCCACCTGAGACCCTGGAAAGCTACTGCAAGTAGACAATACTGACCCTGATAGACGAATGACCGGACTCAGTTTAAGGCAGCTTTGTCTGCATTCATGGCATTCTCAGAACAGATTCCATGTGCCTCAGTTCCTTGCAGATACATCCCTACAACTCCAGTACACAGGGGGGAAATTGTCATATGAATCATCCCTGCATGGAATGGTCTTCTCTGCGTCACCTGTAGGACATCCCTGCCTTGTGCAATGCTTGCACATCCTAGACAAGGAAACGGGGCTTTTGCTAATTGGATAAACTGAGCCAGGACCACTGCTGGAATGCTGCTGTGCTGACATCTATTGGTGCTCGGGCCTATCCTGCTGAGCTAGGAGGGGGTCATCTGCCTGGCAGAGGAGAGGGGAAGGTGAGGCGGGCGGACTCCAAGCTGTGAGGATCCGTGTACCCAGCGAGCGGTTAGTATGCTGAGCCGAGTGGGAGTCAGACCGCTCAAAGGCGGCCTCAAAATATCTGACGTGCAAAGCCAGAAATGATTATTGATTTATCTGCAGCAGTGGCCAGACAGAAAAGGGGAAAAAATACCCTGCCAAATTGCTTCCTTGATGCTTTCCCAGAATGGAGGACAGAGCGGGGAGAGAAAACCTGAAAACCTCAATGCCCTGAACCGGATGTGCGGTTGACGCTCAAACAGAGAAGCTGCTATGGAGGATTACGCATGCTGCTGCGTGCCAGAAAGAGAGTTCCGGAATGGGGTACCACCCTCAGCCAGCTCCTTTTCTATCTCGGCTGTGGGCCAAAGGGAAACCTGGGACTCTATGTCCCTCACCCATGCCCTGCCCTGAGTCAGCCCCAGGGAGGCAGGCTACAGAAACCCACCTGATTAGGGTTGCCAGATCCTTCCAGAGGGGGCAGGGGATGGACTTAACAGGAGAGAGAGGAAGGCCCAGGCAATGTGGAGCAAGGCCATAGTTACTGCAGGGCCCACAGGGTGATGCCTCCTCCTGAATCTGCAATGCCCTCAAAACTGGCAGAGGTGCTAGGATCATCGGTTGGGCCTCACCTGGCGGTCATGGAGAGTCCCTAGGGTTGCCAGGTCCAGGTTGGGAAATACCTAGAGTTTTGGGGGGTGGATCCTGATGAGGACAGGGTTTGAGGAGGGGAGGGACTTCGGTGAGGTATAATGCCATCGAGGCCACCTTCAAAGTGGCCATTTTCTCGACGTGAATTGTTCCCTGACGCCTGGAGATCAGTCGTGATAGTGAGAGATCTCCAGCCACCCTCTGGAGGCTGGTAACCATAAGAGTCCCCAAGAGAAGTGTTCCATGGTGGTACACCTGAAAGCAGCTCTCAGCAGCAGTAGCCACGGCAGCAGCTCGGATGCCAAGGTGAGTGGTGCCAACGCACAGTGGCAGGTGCTGCTGGAGCAGGTGGTGTGCTTGGTGCCCGACAGTGGTGGCAGCCAGGTGGTGTCAGAGAAGTCGGTTTGGTGTCACTGCCTGCTGGTGCGTGGCGAGCCCTGGGGTGGCTTCATGCAGGCGGGGAGGGCCGACGACCTGGCCACACTCTTTGGTCTGGCGTGGACAGCCAACTTCGTGGCCTCCCGCTGCAGGAGCCCCTGTAGGAGCCTCTGAGTGCTTCCACCAGGGTGGGCATGCCGGGCAGGGCTTTTCTCCTGGGGGAACGTGCCAGGAGAGCGTTCCGGAACCTCTTTGACCAAATTATTCTGAAAACGTTTAAAAGTTCATGAGGTTTTAGTATACAGAATGAAAACGTTATTTCCCCCTTGAGGGTTCCGGCACCTCTTTTTAAAAAAGAAAGAAAAAGCCCTGATGCTGGGCATGCCTACGGCACGTTCCACAGTCGGCAGTGATGGCAACGTCACGCGGAAAAAATGGGTGAGTGGCAGTGTTCCCTCTAGGCTGAGTCAGTGTGAGCTAGCTCACAGGTTTTTTAGCCTCTGGCTCACACATTTTTTTTTTTTGTCTCAGCTCAGGAAGGAGGGCTCCAGAGCAAACTAGTTTATGCAGTCACCAAATCGCTCGCTCACAACTTTAATGCCAGTGGCTCACAAAGCAGAATTTTTGCTCACAAGACTCCACACCTCAGAGGGAGCATTGGCGCCAGGTGGCGGCCAGGGGAGAAAAGGCAGGAGAATACCTTTGGGAGCGTGGGTCTTTCTCATGACGCCTGCCCCTTTTCTCCCTGTGCCATTGGCCACAGTGCCGCCCTCCCCTCTCCCTCCCCCCTCTCCCTCCCTCCCTTTCTCTCTCTCTCTCATCCTCTCCCTCCCTCCCTCCCTCTCACCAAGATGCCAGCTGCAAGTGGGTGCCCCCATGGCGGTTTAAATTAATTAATTAAATTTAATCAATTAAGTTAGCCACTGTGCCCCTGCTTCCCCCACCCCCTCGGGGGAAAAAAGGTCTAGCTATGGGGCTGATGTGGAGATGTCCTTTCTGGCATGCACAGAAAGTGACATCATCAAGCTGAGACGTCTCAGCGATGCTTTGGTATTTGGGCAAATACTCTACAGTAAAAATGGATTCTGTCACAGAGGTTTTGCCCAAATATCAGAACGACACCCAGACGTCAATGGTGTGATAACATCACTTCCTGTGTGCACCAGAAGTGAGGTCGCCACATTGCCTGGGCCTTCCCCTCTCTCCTGGTCAGCCCCCGCCAGTGAGATGACCACCGACAGGGGACCCCCACTTCCACCGGGAGAGCTGGTAACCCTATGCTTAGCAACCTGGCTTACAGCAAAGCCAGGCCCGTCCCCTCAGAGTAGGGTTGCCAAGTCTGGCTTGGAAAATACCTGGGGACTTTGGGGGTGGAGCCAGGAGAGGGTGGGGTTTGGGGAGGGGAGGGGCCTCAGCATGGTACAATGCCATAGAGTCCACCCTTCAAAACAGCTATTTTCTCCAGGGGAGCTGACCTCTGTAAGATGGGGATAAATTGTAAAAGCAGGAGATCCCCAGGCCCCACCTGGAGGCTGGCAACCCTACCTCAGAGTTGTCCTTGCTCCCCGCTTCTAGCCAGGCATAAATGGGCTTTCTAGCGTCGTGGCTGGGAGCCTGTCTTCTTTTGCAGAAGAGCTGGCTACACAGGTGCAATTTTTAAAAAAAAACCTCACCCAGTCTAGAAAACACCAATGTTGCTGGATTACTTGGGGACAAATATTTGTGCACACAACTCTGTTTCCCTGCCATTCTCCCAAAATCCTCTTTAAGCCACCTGAGAGGTTTTTTCAGCAACATGGCTTGCATAGATAGATGGTAACTGCCAGGCTCCGGGGACTGGGGGAGGGAATCAGGATGTTCTCCTGTGAAGTATCTAACTTTTGAAGGGCTGGATAAAGAGCCCAGGCTGGAAAATGGCTCAGTGAATTGTGGCCTCACAGATGAGTTTGCTGCTCCTGAAAAGCACCCCCACAAACACACACCTTCATCTGGGAGAATTCTAGTCAGAATAATGCTCAGCATAGAAAAGCGTATCAAACTCGGATGACATTTGGCCTGTATTGGGATGACATTTGGCGTTCTATAAATATTTTACATAAATCAATGTCGAAAAGGGAAGACTCCCAGCTCCTTTCAAAGGGGGGGGGGGGGGTTAGGTGCAGCTTGTCAGGATGGGGGAAAACTGGACCAGCAAAAGATAAATATATAACCCTCTCATTTACCACAAGAGTTGGCATTTATTGCCTTTTTCTTTTGCTTTTTTTGCTGTGTTGTCACAGCTGACTTATGATGACTCTAGGATGTTCAGAGGCGGTTTGCCATTGCCTGCCTCTACATCACAACCCTGCACCTCCTTGGAGGTTTCCCATCTGAAAACTAACCAGGGCTGACCCTGCTTAGCTTCTGAGATTTGACAAGATCAGACTAGCCTGGACCATCCAGATATGCTGTCTGGGGATCCATTTTCTACCGGAATTGGGGATGGGGCAGAATAAGGAGGGAACCCACCTTTCACACTGATCAGCTCCAAAGCTGAGACTTTATTGCCAAGTGGAATTTTGGCCCAATCGGCATCTAGCATTTGCTCCGTTGTTTTGCCAAACCTACAGCGGAACAGAAAAAGATGTGGCTCAAAACCATATTCAAATACCCTGGGCCAACACCATACTGACTGCAGAGTCACCCCTGAACAGCCATAAAATGGCCATAAATCTATGCAGACAGTTCCATAAAACCAAGAGATCAAGTGAATTGAAAGTGGCATGCAGTGTGGAGGCTACCACAAAATCTCACAAAATCTCACAATCAATCAAAGTGAAAGTGGCATGCAATGCAGAGGGGAATTTCTGTTCTAACGTGGGTTTGGTAAAACAGCAGAGCAAATGCTAGATGCAGATTGGGCCTTTGTTCATTCCCTCAGTCCTCTGCTCGACCGCTGGTGCCTGAAATTCTATCCGTAGTCACTCTGGCTTGTGGATGCAGGAGGTAAGAGATTAGGCCCCTGGCACTTTGCAACACTTACGAATGGCCTCTTTCTCCACCTGGTCATCCTAACAGTCATGATTTAGTTAGATCTTCCATCTCTGGCCTCTTTTGATGATACTGTTTTCAGCTATGCCTCTTAAGATCTTTGTCTTCAGGTACTCATGAGGAGCCCTGACTTGGATAGCCCAGGCTGACCCAATCTTGTTGGATCTTGGAAGCTTAGTGGAGTTGGCCCTGGTTAGTATTTGGATGGGAGACCACCAAGGAAGTCCACAGTTGCTATGCAGAGGCAGGCAATTACAACCCAGCTCTGAATATCTCTTGCCTTGAAAACCTCATGGAGTCACTGTAAGTTGGCTGTGACTTGTTGGCATTTCACACCACCAAAGACATACTCCCATTCATTGGTGCTGTATGTGATGAGAGATCTACTATTCTCCATTTACTGCAATGAGCAGCTCAGCCCCGTAGATTCTCTGCATTACACCAGGAAACACTGAGAAACTCAACTGATTCCAGTGCTGAGCACTGGGATATGTGTCAAAGCCCTCTGTGAACTTTTGAAACTTTTCCATTTCCCTTGCAAGCCTTTAGATGTTAGTACCGGTGTGTGTGTGTGTGTGTGTGTGTGTGTGTGTGTGTGTGTGTGTGTGTGTGTGTGATTAACCAAATCAGTCAAAACAAAAATTCTGTGCAAATTTGAAAATGGCAGGTTTTTATAATTTGAAGTCAATGTTTAAAAAAAAAATTAAAAAAACCCTAGGTTTGGAAAGGGTAATTGTGAAGCAGATCTATCAGTGGCTACTAGCCATGGCGACTGAGGAGAACCTCACATTTAGAGGCACTTAACCTCTGAATCCCAGAGCCAGAAGGCAACATCAGGGAAAGGCCTTGGCCTCTATTCCCTGTTGTTGGTCCTCCAGAGGAACTGGTTGGCCACTGTGTGAGACAGGATGCTGATCCAGCAGGGCTCTTATGCACTTATGTTCAAATACAGTCTGTGGTTGTGTACTAAGACCAAGTATCTACCTGATAGGTGCAACATTTCAATGCCAGTTTGCTGGAACAGCAGTTTGCACATTAGAGAATAATCACATATGGTATAAAAAGATAACTGTTAGACAACTGTGATAAGCATTTACTTAGTCCTTTTTTAGCTCCCTAAAAACCTGACCAGGATAACCAGATCTTGTCAGGTCTTAGAAGCTAAGCAGGATCAGCCCTAGCCAGTATTTGGACGGGAGATCTCCAAGGAAGTCCAGAGTTGCTAGAGGCAATCAATGGCAAACCCCCTGAATGTCTCTTGCCTTGAAAACCCTACAGAGTCACCATTTATTACAATTCTGCAGGGCCTGCAAGACGGAGCTCTTCCACCGGGCTTTTGGTTGAGGCAGCGGGCGTCCCTCTCCTCCTCGGGTTGGCCCATTTACAGCTTGGGTCGGCCCCCATTTATAGCCTGGGTCTGTGATCCCAAACTGTACAGATCTATGGGAATTTATTCCCAGTACTGTCAACCACTGGGGTTGCTGGCTTTCTACTAGAGTCATATGTTTTTACATGTTTTAACATGGTTTTAATTCTACTGTATTTATATTGTTGTACTGTACTTATATTGTTGTACTATATTTATATTGTTGGAACCCGCCCTGAGCCCATCAAGGGGAGGGCGGGATATACATCCAAGTAAATAAATAAATACATGAATTAATGAATGGATGAATGAATAAATAAATAAGTTGCTTGCAACTTGAAAACGGGGGGGGGGGGGGGGAGGGGAACAAAACACAAAATCCTTAACTAGGAACAATGAATAAAGATCCAACAAGGAGTATACACATTCAGAGGCCTGCAAGCTAGTTCAGGAGAATAGAATTGGTCAGTGTTCCTGTCCCAGAAATTCACTTCTCCTTGTATGTTTATCTAAGATGGTGAGGTCTCCCCCTGGGCACTGGAGGTGGGTGGGAGGCTGTAGGGTTGCCAGCTCTAGATTGGAAAACTCCTGGGGATTTGGGGATGGAGCCTGGGGAGGACAGGGACCTCAGTGGGGTACAGCGCCATAGAGTCCACTTTCCAAAGCAGCCATTTTCTCCAGGGGAACTGATCTGTTTTAGTCTGGAGATAAGCTGTAATTCCAGGGGATCCTTATGTATATCACTGAGAAACAGACATATATCTGACAAGGGGTGGGTAACAGTAGCCAAGAGAAGACAGAATTGTTTGTGTGTGGGAGAGAAAATGAGAGAACAAAAATGAAAAAAAAAAAAGCAGAAAGAACCAGATAAATTTAGCAATATCGGTTCAAAGCTCCCCCCTTTTCTTTCCCTTCTAGCAGATAATGGCCTATCAAAATGCAGATGGCACAGACTGGAGGCAAGTTTCCCCACCCGATGCAGAAGCCTTTCCCCATTTCTCTACAAAAGCTGTATCCTGCAGGGCTGACTTTGAAGAAGCATCCGGCAGGCTAGGAGAGTTGCCACTTGGCTGTTCTTATTGTTGTAAAGCCGTCCTGTTGGGGAAAAGGGGTGAAAATCTAGATGGGAGCCAGGTGATCGGCAGAAAAGGCACTCAGGGGGCCGCCTTCCCCACTGTGATGTGGATGAAAAGCTTCTCTGATGCCCAGAACAAGGTGGGGGGAAACAGTGGGGCAGGCCAAATAGGAAGAGGCATAAGAATGCAGGTGTAAAGGGTGATATTGTCACCTTGAAGATGAAGGTGAGCTGCAGCTGTGTGCTGAAGCAGTTTGGCATTTATTAAGGCACAGGTGTTACCAGCTCTGGGTTGGGAAATACCTGTAGCAGGCACGAGTCACGGCTCTTCCCAGTGAGTGTGTGAAATGTGTGAGGAGGAGGAGGAGAAGTAGTAGTGGTGGTTGGATTTATAGCCCACCCTTCACTACCCAAAGGGGTCTTAGAACACTTTACAAAATCTTTCCCTTCCTCTCCCCAAAACAGACACCCTGTGAGGTAGGTGGGGCTGAGAGAGCTCTCTCAAGACCTGCCCTTGAGGGAACAGCTCTGAAAGAATTTATGACTGACCCAAGGTCACACCAGCAGCTACATGTGGAGGAGTGGGGAATCAAACCCAGTTCTCCCAGATTAAAGTCCATGCTCTTAATCACTACACCAATCCCTCTGTCTGTTTTGCATCTGTTTCAGAAGTTGTGTGTTTAGTAAAATGGATAGTAATGAGTTAACTAGAACCTGATTATGGGATGGAGGAAAACTCCACCCCCTCAACTGCTCTCTTACTTACTTACTTTTGTTTTTCTGTATTAGGCTGAAAAAGTTGGTTGAAATAAAGCAGATTGTTACATTCAGCAATTCTCATGAGTAAAGCAATTTATACCATTGCCCCAGTGAAATCACAAAAGTGTGGGCTTGCAAACTGTTTGTGTTTGGGAAAGGATTCATTGTTTATTTTGGCTGCTTTGTAAGTGTGTGTGTCCCTTAATAAAGCCATGCTTAGAAATGCTACCAAAGCCTGACAAGGGACTTGTGGGGCATGACAAATTACATTTTCATTTAGCAGAAGTGCAGCTGCTGGGCAACCCTTTGAAGGCAAAAAAGGAGGACAAGGCAATGGAGACTATATTCAGGGGAACTGCACTGCTGTATTTATTTATTTATTTAGGGAATGGAAAAGTCTTCAGGCTCCACCCCCAAAGTCCCCAGGTATTTCCTGAGTTGGACCTGGCAACCTTACTTCCAAGGTGGCCATTTTCTCTAGAGGAACTGATCTCCATCACCTGGAGGTCAGTTGTAATCGCAGGAGGTCTCCAGTACCCCCTAGAGGTTGGCAACTGTAATTATATAACCCTTGCACACTAGATGACTCTGAGTGGTTCCCTGTGGTCTTTTGCAGGGCTCATCCAAAAAGCTAAGAACACAATCTGCATTATAACTTTTATTAGGACCAACCTAATGCAGGCCCATGACCTGAAGCTATATCTTCATTATCTCCCAGAACATCAATCATACACTGGCATGAAAAGGCTATGGGCTGAGGAAGATAGGGCTATCAGTGTCTACTAGCCATGATGATTGAAGGGAACGTCCACATTCAGAGGCACTAATCCTCTGAATTCCAGAGCCAGGAGGCAATTTCAGGCAAAGGCCTCAGCCTCTATGCCCTGTTGTTGGCCATCCAAAGGAACGTGTTGGCAGAATTCTGGACAAGACAGACCCTGGTTTGATTTAGCAGGGCTCTTCATGTTCTTATGAAAAATATGCTCCCCCCTCTTTTAAATTTTGTAACATTCTGCCTGGTGAAGACATTTGGGGAATGCACAAGCTTGCAATGCTGTGGTGTATCATTTTGGTTGGTCCTGAGAAAAATTGCCCTGACCTAGATAGCATAAGCTAGCCTGATCGCATCAAATTTTGAAACCTAAGCAGAAGCAGCCCTGGTTAATACTTGGATGGGAAACCACCAAGCAAGACTTTACAGAGATGGCAATGGCAACCTCCCCTGAACGTCTCTTGCCTTGCAAGCTCTGTGGGGTCACCATAAGTAAAGACCTGAGATGGATTCCATGTAATCCTTGGAATCCATCTCAGGTCCTGATACCAGCCACACTGACAACTCTCCGTTCTCACAGAAACTGGACTATGAACATTTTTCGTTCCCAACAGCCTTCTCTGGTGAGCAATTGCAGTGTTTATGGGCATTCTGTAACAGCTCAGGCAATTAGTGTCAGAGGCTTCATTGCCACAAGGGTAATGCAATTGAGATGTCAGAACCGGGCCTAACTACCAACCATTAGCAGTCATACTTCTGTTGATAAGCATATTAGAATCTGAGAAAAACACCTAATAACTATGAGCGAGTAGCTACTTTTAGGCTTGCTGTTGTCCCAGCGTGCTTGAACTGAAGCAAATTGCTTGCCATATTTTCCCCACGTTTCATGTTTAGATGAGTTGAGCTTAGCAAAAAGAAAAAGCAGAAACAAAATTGCCCTTCAACTTAGACCATTTCCAATTATTACTGAAACATCAAATCTAGAAACAAAGCCATCTTTGGAGCGGGGGGGGGGGGGGGTGAAGGGGGGGAATCACGCTATTGTTCATTCCTAGTGTGAGTAACATCAGAGAATCTTTTCTATCCCATGATGACAACTTCAAGAGCTGAACTGGCAATAAATATATTTCATTAGAGGAGTGGGGGGGGGGAACAACTTCCCCTTCCCTTTTCCTGCTGTGCTTGTCTGTTTGTTAATAATTTAAACTTGGCAATTTCTAAACCAAATTATGTGCTGCTTGGAGCAGCCATCCTCGGTGCCTTTCACGTCAAGGCAGGGACCCCAGGCACAGTTGGGTCTTTTAATTGTGACATTGGCGTGCAGAATTGCTAAACGAATTGCCTCTGGGGAAAAGACAGTGCAGTGGTTTTACCTTTCCAAGGGGTGCTCGCTTCATCTTCGAGAGCAGGGCTAGCCCGTACATCTCCCATACCTAGGCCATCGCCTAGGGCGCCAAAGATGGAGGGGCATACAAGGTTCCAAATCTGGGTCAGGCAAGGCCAGCCCTCCCCTAGTGATGGGATTGGCTGTGGCCTGGTGCCATGTTCCTAAGGTTGCCAGCTCCGGGTTGGGAAATACCTGGAGAAGGCAGTACAGTCGCTGGAGATTTGGGGGGTGGAGCCTGAGAAGTGCGGGGCTTGAGGAGGGGTGGGACTTCAGTGGGGTGTAATGCCATAGAGTCCACCTTCCAAAACAGCCATTTTCTCCAGAGGAACGATCTATGTGACCTGAAGTTCAGTTGTAATAGCGGGAGATCTCCAGTCACCACCCGGAGATTACAAATTATAAAAGATCACGGGAGAAGCCGATTAACCAATACAAACAACTGTGATATAGTTATTAAGGACTTATTTTTTGTAAAATTTTATGCACATCTCTTATATTACTTAGACCCTATAAAAATCTTTAACAATAACAGATACCAAAGATTTGTATGATACATGCAATTTTTTTATATATATTGAATAAAGTGCTTAGGTCAAATAGCAATCCAAATAGTCACCCTAAACTTCCAATAGTCAACTTCTTCATCCGTTCAAAGTTCTATGTGAAAGTACCTCCTATTTGTGTTGTAAGCATCAGTCAAAGATACGTTCTTTCTCCTCTTCTGTTGGTAGCTCATCCTTGGCTCCGTGTCAATGGGATGGCTCGAAAACCCATTTCCACTCTTCTTCAGGGCAAATTCTGCAGCAGAGGGATCTCGTAAATCCTCCACTTGACAATTCAGGGGGCCTGTTAGCTTGTGGGATTTCTGATCTGACAAGATCAGGAATTCCACAAGTTAACATGCCCTGTTTTGAAAAAAACTTCACAGAGCGGAGTTTCCTGAATTGTTTGTATTGTTTGCATTGGTTGATCATGACCTGGAGGTTGGCAAACCTGCATGTTCTCCAAGCTGGGTGCTACCTTGCCTGCTCAGCACACTGCCTTCCCTAGGCTGGGTATGACTGGCCCATGTTGTGTGCCACCTGCCCTGGGCCCAACATGATTCAACAAGGTGAGGAGGAAGCTATGATCAGGAACCTGAACCAACCTTGGCTGGGAGGGCAGGGTATACATTTGATAAATAAATAAATCTAGTTTGCCTCGGGCACCAGTAAGCCTTAGGCCAGGCCTATTCAAAAAGGAGACCACAGAAGGGATTTGTTCTTTGATGTTACCACCAGATCTGCAAGGAGGTATGATCCTCAAGTGCAAAGTGGAGACACGCTTCTGTTGTGATGCAACAACTTTGCTGCTCTGGGAGACTCCCCTGGCTGCCTCTGGTCATTGCAACCGGTGGCCACCAAGGTGAGTGCAAATGTCCAAATATAAACTATCACTTCCAGAGCTCACCAAGTCCCCTATTTATGCAGTTCCATGGAGACAACGAAGCAAGTCCCTGGTGGGTCACAAGGCAGGTCACCGACCTCTCAGTGGGCCCCCCAAATCTTCAGGAATTGCTAGACCCAGAGGTGTGGCAACCCTTTGTCACAAGCCATGACTGACTGTAAGCATCCCAAGTTTCAGGAAGAGTTGCCATTGTCTGATATAATCATTGTCTGATATAATCATTTCAGAGGCCTTGTTGGTAATTATTTTTAATAGGAACCATATCCTGGCTTGGATCCCACCATACATAGAAAAAGCCCAGATGGAAATTATTAGCATAATAGGCCACACCCAACAGCTGAAACTCATTAGCATATTATGCCACACCCCTGAGAGCACAACTCTCTCCCAGGATCAGCTTCCCCAGATGCCCCATGGCTTGCGGGGCACACAGGGAACCCAAGGAGGGGAGGCAGTTTAAACTTGGCTTGGCTTCCCCGGGCACCTGATGGCTTGTGAGGCACCTGGGGAACTGGAGGGGAGAGGCTGTAGGTGTGTGTTCCTGTGTTCCTGCCCAAAAATAGCCCTGCATCTCCCCTGACGGAGGCATTTCTGTCAATGGAGCAGGACTTTTTCACCACCAAAGCTCAAAATGCCTCCCCAAATGCTGCTGCTGGGGGAAAGGGGACCCACCAAGTACAGCAGGGTTGGGGGACGGTGTTTGCAGTGGGAGGGGAAACATGTGGAAATTTCCCAGGGGATCCAGCCTTTGGAATGGAAGGGCTGGAAACATTAGTTTCATACACTGACAAATTCTTACACAAGCTTTGCTCAAGCTGAGGGAGAAGTTATTGTTGCCTGATCAGCTTCCTCTTAACCTGAGCAGAGGGTACTATAATTGTTGTTTGCCAGAAGGATGCAAGGAGATTTGGTAGTATCTTCTTTGTCCCCCTTTTTATATGGATATAATGAAGAGATTTTTTTTCCTAATTGTGCTTTAATCCATTGTGTCATTAAACTAATGAGCATTAAAGAGGTTTTTAAATCACTGTCTGGAACCAAGAGGAGACTGGAAGCAACCCAGCAAAAGTCAGAGGGAAGTTATTCAGTTGGAGCTGATGGGAAGAAGAAAAGGCTCAGCCCTTGGGATTGACTACTGTAATTTCCTCTGTGTGGGGCTGTGTCAGAAGATAGTGCCAACACCAAACTGGAAAGAGTAGAACGTCCAAAAACAACTTTAAAAGCCAGAGGTGGTGCAGTGGTTATTGTGCCAAAGTAGGACTTTGGAGAGCCAGGTTCAAATCCACAGTCTGCCATGGAACTCACTGACTGACCTACTTTCTCTTAGCCTTACCTACCTCACAGGGTTGTTGTGGGGATAAAGTGGAAGTGAGGAAAACCACGGGACCACCTGTGTGCTCTAGGATAAAAATGTATTGGACAGTTAGAAACTACAGCTGCCAAACATGGGGAGGCGAGATTGCTCATGCTCCGTAGAGTGGGAGTTGTACTGATTTCCAGTGGAAGAAGGGCTCTCTGTGCCTGCTTTCACCCGTTCTTCTTTATCAACCTAGTACTCTTTTATCCAACCCCCCAAAATGTCAGAATGGCGTGCTTGGTTCTCCAAACCTCGTTTTATATTCACAACCACCCTGTGAGGTAGGCTAAACTAAAAGAGAGTGAGTGGCTCAAGGTCACCCAGCAAGCATGGTGGCAGAGCGGGAAAAATTGAACCTGAGTCATTCAGATCCTAGCTCAGCACTCTAGCTACTACACCACACTGACTCTTTGCTGCTTTTACTGCAGGGTCCCCTAATGTGGTGCCCACAAGCACCGTGGCACCTGCCAGGACTTTCCTTGGTGCCCTCCAAGCTTTTCTAAAAGTGGGTGGGGCCACTGTAAAGGAGGGCTTTTTTACTGGACGCCCTCATTCAAATGAAAGGGTTTCCCACTGGAGGAGGAGGAGGACTGGGAAGCATCTGGGCTTTCTTTAGTCCAGGGATCCCCAAACTTTTTGAGTCCATGGTCACCTTTGGAATTCGGACACAGGGTGGTGGGCACAACCACAAAATGGCCACAACTGGAGGCTGGGCCGCACATACACAGAGGACAAATGCAGCCCAAATGCAAGGGGCAAAAGGTGTAATTATATATACTGGCATGCCTGCCCACCAGTGCTCCCTCTATGCTGTGGAGTCTTGTGAGCAAAAAATCTGCTTTGTGAGCTACTGGCATTAAAGTTGTGAGCGAGTGATTTGGCTGTTGCATAAGTTAGTTTGCTCTGGAGCCATCCTTCCTGTGACACAGGTCACAGACAAAAATCTGTGAGCTGGAGGCTTAAAAACTAGCTCAGTTTAGAGGGAACACTGCTCTCCATGTTTGGCAGCTGCAGTTTCTATCTGTCCAATACATTTTTATCCTAGAGCACACAGATGCTCCCATGGTTTCATACACACACACTGTAATGATTTCATGATTTGGTGTATGTGTTTCTTTAAATGTTTAGTGTGACTGCAGTAATGTAAGGAGAATAATAGAGGGAGACAAGTGTGATGTGATTGGCGGATGGCTGAGAGTGTGGGAGGAAAGATGTCTCTGAGGAAATTCAGTATTCAGTGTTCCTGAAGATACAAGTGTGGAGAGTTGTGAAAAGAGTTTAGCCTGTGTGGCTGTGAGCAAGAGAGTTTAGTCTGTGTGGCTGTATGAGAGAGTTTAGCCTGTGTGGCTAAGAGAGACAAACAGTTCAGCCTATGTGGCTATACAAGAAAGAGAGTTTAGATGGAATGTCTAAGCCTGTCAGAGATGAGTTTTGGTGTTTGAGTGACTGTGTGTGATGCCAAGCTTTGTTAGTTATATTTTCTTTCTTCAACAACAGTTCAAAAATACCCAGAAACCTATTTTGTTCTTGTATAAATAAATCCTGATTTGTTTAAACTTATCCCAGCAATCAGATCAGTCCTTCCTCAGGGCCACATAGTCTTCTGAAGTGCCCAGACACTGGGTCATTCTACCAAAATAGGGAGATTTGGAATGTTTAATTCCTGGTGGCAGCAGAAATCTACTAAGTACACAGAGTGTGTTTTAAAGGAGAAATTGTCTCCCCAGTAAGCGAGGATGTTGCACATCTCTCTCTCTCTCTCCAATCAGAAGCCCTTCTGGGCATGAGCCTCACCTGGACACATCCACTTTCTAAAGACACTTGGCAGGTGCCACAAAAGATATTGGCAGGCACCATGTTTGGATCCACCTCGTCAGGCAGCCATTTTGAGTCTGGCTCTGCCTCCTGAGGCAGCCATTTTGGGGTGATGCTCACCACCCCCTCTCAACATTCCATAGGGTGCCCACAGGCAAAACAAGACTGGGGAATCAAGGCTTTGCAGCTTTAAGAATCGCCCCTCCCCCCATCTTTGGAAAAAGATGTCCCGGGTGCCGGTGACCAGTTCTAAACCAGGCAACTGGAATTTTATACCCCTGCATGCTGCACAGTCTCTTAGCATAAAAAGAAGACCCTCTGCCCTTTTCCCATTTAAACCAAGAGATGGGTTTCTGGTGCTTTCTTTGCACTTTTGTGTGTGTAGAGCCTCGTTTTTGTCCTTACACCACCGGCCACAGACCGAGAGTTAATTCAGAGAGGAACATTCCCCCAATGCCTCCTTTTCATGTTGAATATTTACTGACAACTCCGAATCCTCCGACACCACTATTTGCAATTTGTCCATAAGAGCGTATAAATAAATATGGAATACCTTTTAATATGATTACCTGAACTGACACTCTGCATTTAAAGAGGGGGAAATCAATGCGGCATTGAGAGATCTCTCAGCTCAATTGGCAGCCCTGCCTGGTGATTTTCCCCCCCCTTTCCTCTTGAACTAGCAGAATAAAAAACTAAAAGCTGCATTAGTTTTTAATTAAGACTCCGGCATTATCAGGCTTTACAAGACAGTGCCAATGCACAGATGAATTACCATTTAATTAAGCTTTCCAAGAAACTTTTGAAGACTTGAGATTAAATATGGACTCTGATTTCTTGCAGCTCTTCTTCTTTTTCCCCCGTCGCTTTTGGGAAAAAAACATACACACTCTCCTAATTGTTTTTGGCATGCTTGCAAAATAATAAGGAAAAGTTGTTATCTGGGAGATGACAGGAGGGGATCTGCTCTTCCTGTATATTTGTTGGGATCAGCAAGTTCATATCAAGCCAGAGGCCCATTGCGGAACATCTCACATTCCTAAAGAAGCTGCATTAGAGGTTTAAGAGCTTGGATATTCCCTGACCCAGGAACCTGACCCATCTTTAGCAGAGGAAGAATCTCATGACCGGGAGGATGAGGCAGGAAGCCGCTTTCAAAGCTGCAGAACCGGTCTGGTGTAGGGTTGCCAGCTGTACTGGCTCAGCTGGTCACCACGGTTATCATGCACTGGAAACTGGATATGCAGTCCGAAATCAAGTCAAACAACAGAGCCGAAGGTCAGAAAGCTGGGAAATCAGTCACAGGTTGCAGTAGCAAGGAGCAGATGCTAAACAGCCAGGATCAAGTCCAAACATGCACTGTTGGTTCCACGCTGAGGCAGGTGCATGGGGGTGTTTATGATTAGGTTCTCCCTTCCCTGGGAGTCAAACTGCCAAGACTCATAGCTCCTCACGTTGCCTTTGCAAGAGCTGCAGTCTGGCACTCCTCCCTCTCTCTTACACATTCAGACACTGGCATGCCCTGCATCTGGGACAATCAGGTGAACTAAGTGGGGATTCTGGCCTCATGGTGTCTCCACCTGGGGGTGCTGGGCTAGGCTCTGGGTCAGTCTCTCCCTCTGGTTGCACCTCCTGTGCAGCTGCTGGGGCTTCTTCTCCCTCAGGTGCTGTTAAGGGTTCCTCTGCTGGGCTGACTCCAGAGGAGGCTGGGTTGCTCCATGCCTCTTCGTCCTCTGAGGAGTAGTCAGCCTCAGCAGAGCCAATACCCATGACACCATCCACCTAATGTGATGGGGTTTCCCCAGATTTCAGGGCCCCCAGTCCACCACTGGCCAGCTGACCAGTGGGAGAACCCTGCCCACAAAGAGCCCCACCGTGCCTGACATGCCCAGTGTGATGACATCACTCAGAAGTGATGTCATCACACTGGGCATGTCACACAGAGGACGATCCAGCATTTGGCTAAAAATCCTATGGTAACCATAGAGTTTTTAGCCAAATGCTAGAGCATCCCCTTCACGATGTGCCCAGTGCATGCCAGAAGACTCAGGAGAGCAGGCTGAAGCCCCCTGCCAGCAGAAAGTAAGGACCTGGCGACCCTAGTCTGCTGTCATGGTTAGACTGTCTGACCAGGATCTGGGAAACCCAGGTTCAAATCCCCACTTTGCCATGGAAGCTTGCTGGCAGACTTGGGGCCAATCATACACTCTTGGCCTAACCTACCTCACAGGGTTGTTGTCAGGATGAAATGGAGAAGTCATTGTCTCTTAGAATATCCTCTCTAACAAGGAAGTTGTGAGAACAGAACAGAGCAGGTTATGAATGGCTCTGGTTGCTCCTTGGAGGTACGGTGGGATGTGAATGAGACAAAGGGATGTGCCTGTCCTCTGCCCCTGTGGAGGAACCCCAGCCTTCATTCTCTGATGCCAAGACTTCCTCCCTATAATGCCATCGTGGAGAAACCCCTTGAGGAGGAGGAGGGAATGGGGTTGCCAGGTAACCTTATCTGAGCTTAGAGCATATTGGCAGCTAGGTACCATCCAAGTGGCTACAAGATCAATTCCTCCTAGACTTCAGCCTTCCTAATAAGAGAGTATCAGGTGCAGGCACTAGAACCAGACTCGGCATGAGTGCCAGGAGGCAGCATCTAAGCTGGCTAGAAAGGGGGGGGACCAGTAGCAAGTGGGCTTCACTGGAGACCTGGAGCAGCTGGAAATGGTTGTCCCTGCAAGAAGCCCCCCCCCCCCCCGTGACTGAAGGGATGTGAAAAACTTACTTTATGTCTATTGTGGTTTGTTTTCTTTCCCTCAGTTAACATATGCTTGTGTAATCACAGTGCCTTGACTTGCCAAGCTTCCTTTGACTACCCAGATCTACAAGAAGAGCCCTTGCCTCAGGCAAAAACAGCCCCTGTCACAACACTCCCCAGAACCATCGACAGCTCAGGAGACCCATTTTCCACTTCTCTGCCCAAGTCCAGAAGCAACTTGAGACCTTCTGTCCCGACCTGAACACCCACATCTGGAATCCAGTGTGGCCAATTTATTACTGAAGAATTCCTTCCAGAGATGTGGAGGAGGGTGAAACTACACATCCCTTCTTTCAGTATTCTGTCCACCCTGGAGGCCACCAAATCAGCACTCAAAGCTTTCTGCATATCAGCTTGGTCTTGCAGGTGGCCCATCAGTCTTTTGGAGCTCTCCATGGTCCTGAACCTATTCATGGTCTTGGTTCATCATCTTGTCCTGCAACACTTTTCCCAGAATGCTCCTGTAAACTTTCCCTAACTTGGATTGCCCAGGCTAGCCCAGTCTCATCAGATCTTGGAAGTTAAGCAGGGCGTGCCCCAGTTAATACTTGGACAGGAAACCACCAAAAAAAAAAGTACTGGGCTGCTACACAGAGAAAAGCAATGGCAAACCACCAATTGTGTCTCTTGCCTCGGAAATCCTATGGGATCACCATAAGTCATCTGTAGCTTTGTGGCACTTTCCATTGTCACCTGTGAAATCTGACCTAGAACTAGAGGGGTGACAGAGATGCAGTGATGTTTCATACATTTCAAAACAACGTTTACCACTGGTAGTAATATCAATGGGAGCTGTAGGTAATGATAATGTGTTTGCTGCATTCTTGCTTTACACAAGGGAAGGGACAGGGCTCTACACCAATTAGAATTCTAACCATGGATTCTTGTTGGGGTATAGAATCTCCAGTACCTACAGCTTTTGGGCATGTTCCAGGTCTCTCCCAGATCTAGCATGGTAGGTGGTCAGGACACTGTCAGTACACTCCCAGGCTGTTCTATGTTCACCTCTTAACCTTCCAAAAGGATAGTGAGGATGCACTCTCTCAGTGCTGTGGAGGAATAACAGCACGCCATCACGACATGGGTCTCTTGGTTCATCCTTCAGTGCCTAGCATAGTCTCTAGCAAGTCAATTACCCATTCCAGGTCTTCATAGGGGAGTGGCATAAGAAAGCAACCACTTGTGGAAAGAGTATTGCTTCTGAAAAGCAGGACCGTATGCCAAATGACACAGTCATCTTGTTTAAAATATGCCTCTCGTATGCCTGGATGGAAGACCTCCTGGAATTTCCATGGAGTCTGCCTTGAGTTCTGTGATGGAAGAAAGGGTGGATCTAAATAAGGAGATGGGGAAGAGCAGGAGAACTTTGGACAGCTTATGGTGGTGGAACTGAAGGGGGAAAAGTCACAGGCAGAGTGGTCTCAAGATATGGAAGCAGAGAGGTAAGGAGGTCAGCATGGAGATCCGATGTAGTGAAGTGGCTAGAGTGTTAGACTAGGATCTGGAAGAAGGAGGAGAACATGCCCCTGAATTGCAACCAACTTATGGTGACCCCTTCCCTGGGGTGTTCCAGGCACAAGATGAGCAAACGTGGCTACCGTTCCTTACCTCCAGGTAGCAATTCCAGTCTTGCTTGGTGGCCTCCCATCCAAGTACTAACCAGGGTTGACCCCAATTAGCTTCCTAGCCTTAATGAGATCTGGCCAAACTGAGCTAATCAGGCTGCTGGATCTGGGAGACCAAGGTCCAATTTCTTCCAGTCTGCCATGGAAGCTCACCATGTGACTGTGCACCAACCACTCTCAGCCTAACATACCTTACTGGGTTGTTGTTGGAAAGATAAAATGGAGAGAGGGAGGAAAAAGCAGGGTGTAAATAAATAATCAGCTGAGGCCACAAAGAGCTTTCAGGATGGGAAGTTCGGGCTGGGAACAGGCAGGAAGCCCCGGTCAGGACACCAGGAAGAATGCTGCATGCACCAAGGAACAAAAGAGGCAAATAATTTTGATGGCAGAATTCTGGCCAGAGGAGAATAGACTGAGTTGTTGGGGCGGGGGGCTGCACTGGAAACTCTGAGCAAGGTGAAAGGAACTAAGAACCAGTTTCAGCCAAAGAGAAAGTTGGAAAGCCCCCAGCGATAGAGCTGCCGCACCATCCGTCACACCTTGTCCGGATGCAAAGGCTCAAGATGGGATTTGGAAAGAGAAATCCCTGTGTTCTGCTTGCATTTAATGTCTTTCTTATACCTGCCTGGCACTTGCATCTCGTTTGCATTGAGATTCAGCATGGGACAGAAAAGAAGCTCGGAGAGAATTACATTAGCTTTCCCCTGGGTATAAAGCCGTGTGTGGTAAACCTCCAAGATATTGAATGGATAGCACAGCACTCTCTATGCAGTGCAGAATATCTTCTGTCCCCCAGGCAGTTCCCTGATGTGGGTTTTTGAATGCCAAGATTTTTTTTCCCCCTCCCTCCATCTTGGTGCTTTGATATAAATGCCTTCTACATTTTCCTTTTGCTTTTGCTCTCTCTTTTTTTTTAAAGCAGGATTTCTTTTTCATCCTGGTGGTAAAATCCTTTAGAAAAGGAAAAGAAAGAAATTGCATTATTAGTAAATGAAAAGGTAGTTGGTCTGCCAAATGCAAAATGGAAGAGCGGAGAAGCAACAAAATGGATGCTGTTCAGCATGCCAGGTCACTCCTTCCTTTATATGTTCCACGACCTCCGAGTAGGCAGCCAGATCCACGTTATGTGCTTTGCCTCAGCTCCGTGTTGTCCTGGTTCTCTAGCCACTGGTTGTACTGTGAGTAAGGACCAAGGAATGTGGGTGAAATATTAGAGCTCTTCAAAAAAAAAAAAAACACCCTCAAAGCCTTGAAATGCCTTTTCTTAACAGTAACAACACGGAACAGTGTGTGAGCTTCGGAGTTCTACAGAATTCTTCATCAGCCCAAACATGTTTTTTTTAATGGTGGGACCCTTGATTTGGATAGCCCAAACAAGCCTGATCTTGTCAGATCTCAGAAGCTAAGCAGGGCTGACCCTGGCAAGTATTTGGATGGGAGACCTCCAGAGAATACCAGGGCCAGAGGCAGGCTATCAAACCACTTCTCTGGAACATCCTCCCTGCCCCAGTAGGAGTTGCCAGAGGTCACCATGACTTCCAGGCCTGGGCACACGCACACACACACACACAAAACACACCAAAAATGGAGGGGAAAGGGGGGGAGATGCTCTCAAGGCCTCTTGTCTGCATCCTCAGTAGAAGGTCAGACATGTCTGAATACATATTGGTGCTGGGTGGAAATGATATCAGCTTGCAACTTTGGGAAGAATCGGGGGGACAGCTCGTACAGAAGTGCTATCAAGTTGCAAGTGTCTTATGGCAACCCCAGCAAAGGGCTATCAAGGCAAGTGAGAAGCCAGGGTGGCTTACTGTTGTCTTCTTCTGCAGAGTCACCTTGGTGGTCTCCCATCCAACTACCAATGGTCTCCCATTCAACTACCAACTCCTCTTAGCTTTCGCAATCTGACCAGATAAGGCTATACCATTTTGCTTTCCCTTTGGGGGGACGGTGTCACTTCCAGTTGTGCAGATTTTTAAAAAGTGGTTAATAAAATGTTTCTCTGGTGCCAAGCAGAAGGAGAAGCAGGTTCCTTGAAAGGCTACAGGCAGAGGAAAAAACATGGCAGGCAATATCACAACAGTACTAGAAACTGATTTTAGAGGACGTGATAGGGAAAGGATCCATGGAAGCCATGTTGGATAGTGGAAGGGTGAGCAACCCTATCAGTTCGGTTCAGTCATTCACATTTTGGGGAGCAGGGTCACATGTGGTGGGCCTGCCCCCCAATGGTCATGGATGCAGATGGCCATCTGCAAGGAGCCATAAATGCAGTAAGGTGAAAAGTTATATTTACATGATCAGGAGCACTGCAAATATCAGAGTTCCAATCACTTGTTCAAAACCTGCACACCTGATCCTGTAGGAAAGTCAGATTCCCTGTAGATATTAGAGGCATGGTTAACCAAGGGCAGGACCACTGGGATTAGGAACATGGTAACATAAAGCTGGATGGGACCCAAAGGGCATCTAGTCCAACCCTCTGCAAAGTGCAGGAAATTCAGTTCCTGGCCACCCACTCCCCCAGTGACTCCTGCTCTGTGCCCAGAGTAATCCTCAGCTTTCCCTCCATGCATGTAATCACTGTTCAAAAGTTACAACGAATGAGCACAGTACACAGTTGATTTCTCTTTATACATGCACCAGATAATTATTATCTTATATTCAGCCCATATACAGCTGAGTGTGTGATACAAACCACACCTTTATCCAGATACTGGTCCCCAGTTTCATTTGTAAAGTGAATACCCAGCCTCCCCCAACCAATAACGGGCATCCTAAAAACATCTGGCGTGGAAAAATGCATGCAATAATATAGCTCTCTATCCAGTGGAAAGTCTTTCTCCAATAAATTAAAAGCAGGAACCCTGAGCAACGGCTGCCTCAGCGAACCCCTAAGGGTATTGACTGAGCTGTTGAGGAAGTCTCTCCTGTTGTGTCAAACCCCCCCCCCCCCCAATGAAAGCAATCCCAATAAATATGGAACTCATCCACCATGCTGGAGTACCTATTCAGCCCTCCTGGGGGACCATGTATCAGCTTCTCCCCCTTCCCGACCCATTGCCCCTTCTCAGCTTCTGGTTTGAACATGAATTGCAACCGCCTTGCCTAATGAATGCAATTTACCTGCTCCTTCCTCTTCTTAACTCCCCAGAACAGCACAGCTGGACTCCTGGGGCCAATTTCCCTCCATTACATTCAGCAGAGCTGAGAGCTGCCACTGCCGGGACTAGATAAACACCGGCAGGCCTTTTCATATTGTATTTGTCGAATGAGTGAGAAATAAATTGAGTCCTAACCACGCCAAATGAACAGCGAGGTGGTACTTTGGTTTATCATAATATATAAACTCTCTCTCTCTCTCTCTCATTCAAGGGAACGTTGCATCCCCCTCCGTGTGGCAGGATTTCCGGAGCCAGCTTGGGAGTCTGAGCATATTAAAAGGAGCGCCAAGCGTTAAGAGTGCGCGGCAGCTACCCACCCTCCGTCGCTGAGTCTTGTTAACATATTTCTGCTGCTTCATTGTTACCAGCTCTTTGATTGCACAAGAAGTCCCTCGGCTTTGCCGATTCATTATTGGAATAAAAAAAAAATACAGTGGGGGGGGGGGGGGATGAACATCATCAGCTTAGAGAGAGAAGCTGCCTGTGGAATTAGAATACAGTGTGGCATAAAAATATCAAAAATCCAAAGCGGGGCCAGTGTCGCATGGAGTTTTGCAGCTCTGCGTGAAACGTGCAATCGTTTGTCCTTTGCATCTCCTGCAGTGGGTTCTTCAGCCGCTAGATGTTCCTGCCATTCGGTTCCCCCCCCCCCCCCCTCTGTGATTTTGTGATTTCATGGTGGAGTTCCAAAGGGCTCTGGCCTTTTGTTGGGTTTCTTGCGATCAGCATGTTCAGCCTCTTGGGGCCAATTCCTGTGTCACTCTTCCTTAGAGGCCCACTGAACATCACAGCAAGGGGTTATGTGAGCTTTTTGCGGGAGCCGGCTTCATCACCTGTTGCCTGGTCCTTTGAACTGGAGATGCCAAGAATCAAACCTGGGATCTTCTGCATGCCAAGGAGAGGCTCTTCCACTGAGCCACAACCTCTCCCCAATCTTAATGATGCCAGCCAGTTTGGTGTAGTGCAGGGGCGTAGACTTTGAAAATCCCCAGGGGGGGTGGGGGCTCTCTCTTGCTCGCGCGCAAAGTGCGCGCGCGTGCACAGGACCATGTCCCCGCCACTCCTCCCCCCCGGCCCCAGGGAGGCAGACCCGCTGCTCCTCCCCCCCCGCCCCAGGGAGGCAGACCCGGAGGAGGCCCCCGGCGGCCTGGAGTGCCACGACGTGGAACTCCTGGCGCTGGTCCCCTGCCGCCCCTTCCAGCGCGCCTTCGCCAAGGTCTTCGGGGCCTCAGGTCAGTGGCGCTTCGGGGGGGAGGAGGAGGGGGAGGAGGCGGCCCGGGAGGAAAAGGCCAGGTCCCCACTTGGCGACGAGCTGTGTTTCCTGCCCTGGTTTGCCTTGCCGAAGCTCCTGGACGGCGGCCTCGGCGGGGCGGGTGCTGTGAGCTGAGCGCCGGCCACGCTTCTGCGCAAAGGGGACCCACTCTTGGCTTGCACAAAGGGATGTCCCCGCCGCCTTTCTCTCCCCCCCCCCCCGCCCCAGGGAGGCAGGAGGGCAGGCCGGGGGTGGGGGAGAAGGAGAGGCAGCGACGGCCAGCTGGCCAGCTGACTGGCCACCGGCAGGCGCTCCCTTTTGCCGGGGGTGGCTGAGCCCCCCCCCGGGAAATTTCAGGGGAGGCTCGAGCCCTCGAGCCCCCCCGTAGTTGACGCCCATGGTGTAGTGGTTATGTGCACAGACTCTAATCTGGGAAAACTGGGTTTGATTCCCCACTCCTCCACTTCCAGCCAGCTGGGTGACCTTGAACAAGCCATAGTTCTGTCAGAGCTGTTCTTTCAAGAGCTCTCTCTGCCCCACCTACCTCACAGGGTGTCTGTTGTGGGGAGGGGAAGGGAAAGGAGTTTGTAAGCTGCTCTGAGACTCCGAGTGAATGGTGGGGTATAAATCCAATCTCCTCCTCCTCCCTGATTTACCAGTGGTCTGATGAGTTATTCTCTAACCTGTTCATAGCTGCACATGTAGCACAATGCAACACATGCACAGTCAGCTTTCCTGTGTGCACGCTGTCTCACGCCGTCTTGATGGTGCTGTCATCTGTGCGGCACAAAAATACTTATCTGCTCAGCAACCAAATCACAGATTTAAATCTATCACAAGTTATAATGTGCTGGAAAACAAATGGGTTTTAAAGGGAATCCTACCTTTCACTTCTCCCACTAATGATTTTCAATTACCGCTGCCAATATGCACAGTTCAGCTGGGTTTTCACGTCTGCACCGTTCTGCACCCAGAAGGTCCCAGGTTCAGTCTCTGGCATCTTCCATTACAAAAGGACTGCGCAGGAGGAAATTTGCTCATTTGCAACATAAACGAACTAATCTTGGGATCAGCTCAGCAGAATCGCTACCGTCAAACATAGTTGTTTCATCTGGTGGATTCATTCCCAGCAAAGAAGAAGAAGAAGAAGAAGAGACTGGATTTATATCCCGCCCTTCACTCACTTGGAGTCTCAGAGTGGCTTACAAACTCCTTTCCCTTCCCCTCCCCACAACAGATGTTCTGTGAGGTAGGTGGGGCTGAGAGAGCTCTGAGACAACCGTCCTTGAGAGATCAGCTGGTACAGAGCTGTGGCTTGCCCAAGATCATCCAGCAGGTACAAGTGGAGGAGTGGGGAATCAAACCTGGTTCTCCCAGATTAGAGTCCATGCACTTAACCACTACACCACGCTGGCTCTCAAGATTGTGGCATGCCTAGACTTGGACTGGTTAGTCCCTGAGTAGGTTGGCAGAAACGTGATGGGTTGCCAGCATCCATGGGTATGTAAAGAAAAAGAAGAAGAAGAGATTGAAGTTATACCCCACCCTTCACTACCCAAAGGAGTCTCAGGGCAGTTTACAATACCCTTACCTTCCCCTCCCCACAACAGACACCCTGTGAGGTAGGTGGGGCTGAGAGACCTCTCTCTAGAACTACCCTTGAGAGACCAGCTCTGAGAGAACTTATAACTTACCCAAGGTCACACCAGCAGCTGCACGTGGAGAAGCAGGGAATCAAACCAGGTTCTCCCAGATTAGAGTCCATGCTCCTATCCACTAGACCAAACTGGCTGTCATGTAACTATGAAGGGAGTTATCTCATGTCAGTCAGTCATCGAATGGTAGCCACGGAGATGATGAGAGTACTCCCATGATGCTGAGCAGCATCAGTCAAGCCCTTGGTTGCTTTATGGTATATGGGGGGACAGGATGAGGCTTGGCATGTCTCATCAAACCAAAGTGATGTTGGATAAATTTTGATTCGGAGTGGTTTTTCTGGCAAGTACTAGCTGCGGGCAGGAATGTCCATCAGTGGTGTGGTGGGAGAAAGTGCTGTTTAGCAGCTGACTTCTGGCGACCCCATAGGATTTTCAAGGCAAGAAATGCTCAGAGGCAGTTTGCCTTTGCCTGCCTCTGTGACACGATCCTGGACTTCCTTAGTCTCTCATCCAAATACTTAGCAGGGCTGACCCTGCCTAGCTGCTGAAAACTGACATGATTGGGCTATCCAGGGCTATCCAGGTCAGGGCATCAGTCGCAACCCACATTAAGAGAACACCTACTATTATGAGATCAGTCATCAGTATGTCCCAAATAACATGCCAACTAGTTTGTGGCTGTACGGTAGCTTCTGCACTTCCTAACAGTACGAGTAGCTGGATCTCTGTGCCTTATTAACAGACAGACTTGGCAGACATGAGCACACATACATCAATATTATAATGCAGATAGGTCATCAAGATCCAGTTTGGTGTAGTGGTTAGAGGCACGGACTCTTATCTGGGAGAACCGGGTTTGGTTCCCCACTCCTCCACATGCAGCTGCTGGTGTGACCTTGGGTCAGTCATAGGTTCTTTCAGAGCTGTTCTTTCAAGGGCAGTTCTCAAAAGAGTTTTCTGGGTGTCTGCTGTAGGAAGGGGAAGGGAAAGGGATTGTAAGCCACTCTGAGGCTCCTTTGGGTAGTGAAGGGTGGGGTATAAATCCAATCTCTTCTTCTTCCTCCTCCTCCCCAAACCCCACCTTCCTCAAGCTCTACCTCCAGTTTTCCAGTTATTTCCCAATTCGGAGCCGGTAATCCTAATGTAATGAGTTCACACTATGACTTGAGAACTGGGCTTCCATAACACAGTTTCATAAGGCATATTGCAGGGACTGATGAGAATCAAACAGGTTCTCAGATTCAGGGAATCTTCCTTCTCTGAATGGACACCCACATAAGGATGTGAGAGTCCCACTTCTAGGGCAAAAGACTCCAACCCCAGAAAGCCGAGGCAGAATAACTGCTGATGGAGTGAGTCTCCTTGCTTTGTACACAGGGCAGCCACCGAAGGAAAGTAATTTGAACACCCGGAAGTGCCTATATAAGTGCTAAGTATTACTTCAGCCAACATGGGCAGCCTTTTCTTGACTTTGCAAGACTTCGCTGTGTCGAAACATGAAGGTTTCCACCGCGGCGGATGCTAAACAAATTATCTGGGTTGTCACCGAGGAGTCTGCCTAGGCGGTGGAGACCAAAGCCCTATAGGCTTGCAGACAACAGGAACCAGATAATGGGCCATGCAGGTTAGGTTTCAGGCCCGTGCTTGCTCTGTTTTAGGTCACTCTTGGCTTGGCAGGAGATAAATCAACTGCTGGTCCAAATGACCTGGAGCTTTCAAGCCTGGCAGGCAGCTTGGCAGGCCAAGGGGAGGCCTTCAGGCTTGGCCAGCTGAGCTTGGGCTGGCTACTCTATCAAATACTTGGAAGCAAATCAGCAGGTGAAGAGGCTGTCAGTATAATTTGTAAGCGAGCAGGTGGCAGGGATGACCCATTGCCTACACTGCGCCACGGTAAATTTCCTCCACTGGGCTCAACTGACATGGTCTGTCTGTCTGTCATTTATATTGCATCCTACTTTTTCTGCCCGAAGTGGCTCTCAAAATGGCCCACGGTGACACTGAATTTCAGACAGGTAGCCATGTTAGTCCGTCTGTAGCAGTAGAAAAGAGCAAGAGTCCAGCAGCACCTTAAAGACTAACGAAATACGTGGCAGGGTAGGAGCTTTCGTGAATCACTGCTCACTTCTTCAGATACCTGGCCGTTTAATTTAATCGATGTAAGGAGAAGGTGGCCCTGACCTGGATAGACCAAAGAAGCCCAGTCTCACCAGATCTTAGGAGCTAAGTAGGGTCTGTCCTTCTTGGGAGACCAAGGAATACCAGGGTCGCAATGCAGAGGCAGGCAATGGTGGACCACCTCTGACTGTCTCTTGCATTGAAAAACCTACTGGGTCACCATATGCTTGCTGTGATGGAAAACAAGAGAGAGAGGGAGGCCCTAATTTAGATGGCCCAGGCTAGCCCAATCTCACCAGATTTTGGAAGATCAGCAGGGTAGGCTTTGGTTAATACTTGGATGGGAGACCCCCAAGGAAGTCTAGGGTTGCTGCACAGAGGCAGGCAATGGCAAATCCAAGTTAGCACTTGGGTGGGAGACCCCCAAGAAATTCCAAGGCTGCTGCACAGAGGAAGGCCATGACAAATCCACCTTTGTTCATCTCTTGTCTTGAAAACCCAATGGGGTCACCATAAGTTCACCGCAACTTGATGCCACTTTCCACCAAGGAAAAGGGATTCTTAGCTGAACTGGATTCAGCTGTAATAGAGGTGTGCCTAGCGCTTCCCTGCCCTTCTTCTGATGGCCCTATCCTTGGAAGTTAGAAGCAGAAGGCATGATCTCTCTCGCTCCGTAACAGGTCTGTAACATGGAATCCCCTCCACAATGCCACCCCATACAGATTGTCACGAGTTGAAAGACTCAGATGTATAATTTCTGAAATGTCCTACACGGTCCATATCATGGTAATGGGCTTGCAGCCCTGGCTGGTCCCTTGGACTCCTGGAAAGGGTTTCGACCCTGGGAGGAGCACTTGCAGATAGAGTTAGATCCACTCAGTCTGGAGGAGCGCCTGGCTGCCTCCTCCTCTCCTGTTGATGGGCCTGTCATTCACACTTGGAAACAGGAGAGGAGAGAACTCTCAGCTGGAATCGGATCCACGTTTGATTCCTTTGCTGCTTTGCTGAAGGGGAGACAAGCAGACTTTTCTGTATATGGGGGCAGCCAGGCAAGAATGAGCGAATTCTAAAACGGCCAGGTAATTTGCAGAGCCAACATCCTGCTGTATGGACTAAGACCCCCTGCTAAGCTTTCCCGGGGAGCCTGATGATGGGAAACGTGGGTTGCAATCTCAGGTGATGAAATCTAAGCAGTGGCTGCATGATAGGAGAAAAACCTAAAAACCCAAGCAGGGAGAGGGATTTGAATTGCTGATCAGGGTGTCTGAGAACCTCTGGTTTTGTCTGGTTCTTACCTGATGGAAGCTGAGCCACGGTTTCCCAAGGAGCAGGGAACATGGCTGGGGTGAGGTGGTTGGTGCCAGCACGTGGGGTCAAGTATGCCAAAAATGATATGAGGCATTTGTACGGTGGGTTCTGAAAGACTTCGAGTTCCAGTCCAGAGCTGGGATATAGCAGTGCCCTTGTGACTTTTCAGATGCATGCATGCATACAGCTTTTCAGATAGCTACCATGTGTATCCTCAGCTGTCTGCACTCATCATAAAGGCAGCAGAGAAGAAGATGTGCTGTGATGTGATATGATGTATAACGTGTCTGGGACCAGCCAGTGCACATGATCTCTCCAAGATTAAAGAACATACCACAGAACTATCCTCTAGCAGAAGGGAAGCAGATTCCAATATGTTTGTTGTGGGTTTTTGTACTCCCCCCCCCTTCTTCCTATAAAGAGCTTGGGGGCAGTGTGGTATAACAGTTAGTGTCTTGGACTAGGATCTGGGTTCCGATCACCACTCTTCCATGAAACTCACTGATTAGCCTTGGACCAGTCTTTTTCTCTCAGCCGAACCCACTCCTCAGGACGGTTGAGAGGATAAAGTGTGGAGGGGAGCGCGCACATGCCCCTCTGAGCTTCTTGGGACTCCCCTGATCTCTGCAGTCCTGGGTGTTGCCTACAGTTGCCAGATGGAGGAGACTTACCATTAGGGCCACCCTTGTAAATGACATCACGACACTGCTGGTGATGCAGTGACATGGCGGGCAAAGCAGTGATGTCACGTCCAGCACGACCCGGAAGTGGCATCACCACCACAATGGGCAATGAGAATTGCTCCCCAGCATTGTTCCCTGCTGCTCAGCTGAGCGGCAGCAGGTGGAGCTGGTGGTGGGCGGGTCTCCCCCCTCCCTAATGTTGCCTGTTGCCATGACGGTATGAAACAAGGGCAAACAAGTGCCAAGAAGTCCTAGTGCCAGGGCAAGGATAAGTTTGTTAAAAACTATTTCCTGTGCTATTTTGTCACCTGCTTAGCAGGACATCCCTGGGCTGCATGCCCCCATGACTCCATCATAATTTGAGGGAAATCCGGAAGGGGTTCAGCTTCCGCCTTGCCCCTGGGAGGCACTTTAGGGGAAGCAGAAAAGTTTTCCAAGGTGTGAGCAAACCTTTTTCCTTCCTCCAACCCAAACAGATCCAGTTTGGGGAGTCCTGCATCGGCATCTTTGTGGGGAAGAGGTCAAAAAGGTTCCCGCTGAAGCCCAAGCCTGGCTTGGAAGAGCCATTGAGCCATCATTCTGACACCAGACACGCTCTTGGTTGCCGATAGCATCTTGAGCTCCAGCCCCGGCTGCAGCTGCCTTGCAAACCTCTCCAGCATGTAAACACTTCTTATTATCGCTCCTGCCAAGCAGCCCGGAATGTCTGTCACTCTAATCCCCTGCCCACACTACCGCCTTCAGTTCCTGCCAGGCGCTGACTCTTTATTCCGGCGTGAGGATTTCACACACACATACACACACTCCTGCATTGCCATTCTTGCCTGCAACATCTCAGAGTTGCAGGTGCGAGTCATAAGGCCGCCAGCCTTTGCCATCTGCGAGACCGGGAATCCAAGGGCGGTGGCAGGTCTATCGAGATCCTCCATAAAAGGATTCCTAATATCTAAAGATTTGCCATGGCACAATTGTCGTCTGTATGCCATACGCTCAAAGGCTGATAAGGATGGGAAATCCTCAGCCCATTGGATTATGGGAGGAGGGCCTTAATCTCTCTGATGTTGTTAACGTAAGTCTTTTAGCAACAGGGGGTGGGGGAGTTGTTCGTTTTCGTTGGCCATCAGTGAGCCTCCAGGCAAATAGTTTAAAAGTACGTGAGAGTCCTCAAAAATCAATGGATATTCTAATACAAAAACAACATGACTGATTACTTCCTCCCCAAAAGAGCAAATAATGGGACGGACCCAAAGCTTATGCTTAAGTGACGCATCTGGTAAGCAAGGGATTCTGGGGCTTGGCTAGTGCCCATTTTGTGTGGCCACAGACAACCCAAAATCTCTCTCTTACTCTCCACACACAGACACACACACAGACACAGACACACTTGTTTTCTTGGATTACCAGCCTCTTCACAGGTAGACAATGAGGGGGTTTTGACCCTGAGGTAGGGTTGTCAGCTCCAGGTCATGGACTACCCAGAGATTTGGGGGGTGGAGTCTGAGAAGGGTGGGGTTTGTAGAGGGGAGGGACTTCAGTGGAGTATAAGGCCATGGAGCCCACCTTCCAAAGTGGCTTTTTACTCCAGGAGAACTGATTTCTGTTGCCCGGAGATCAGTTGTAATCGCAGGAGAGCTCCAGCCACCACCTGGATGTTGGCAACCCTTCCATAAGGCTAAACCCATTGCTGATCCCTGGCACTGCCAATGCTTTTGAAATATGATTCTGAAAACTCTGGTCTTGTGTGCATTTCTCTTACGGTGAGGCTGGGGGAGTACAGTGGCGAGACACTTCCTTTTCGGCACAAATTGATTTCATGTAACTCCGAGGATGCGGTGCGGACGCTCCATAAAGACATCGGCCCATCCGCTCCTATCTCTCCTCGGACTTTATCAGGCTGTGATTCTTCTGCTCCTGCCTTGCCGCTCCGAGCCCAGCTGGCCCCTTATCTGATCCGCGGCACTTTCCCCAAGAAAATTAAACTGACTTGGCCTGTTAACCTTTCCTTCTCGGCAAGGCCATGCGAGCATCTGCATGAACTTCCCTGAGCAGCGCAGGCTGGACAGGTGAGCACGCGGACGAGCCGTGCCGCTGTTTGAGTGTAACTCTACTGCCATCCTGTGGTAGGCTGTTGAACAGGTACATTGGCAGTCTGGGCTGAATGGAACTGTGCAGTTTCAAAAATAACCACGGCAGGTTCTTGGCTTTGGCAACCCGCCTTATAGAACTGGGCTTCGGAAACTGAAGCATTTGCTATGAGACAAATCCCTTTATTCCAGGCCCTATTCTGAACTGGAAATGTTTTCATCAAAAACCAGCATTGTGCATTTGGGTGGTCTGAAGTTACCTCAGGAAAGAGAAGGAAAGTGGTTGCCAATAGTCCTGAGGTGATAGGCCAGAGCTGGAGGAGATCCCCCCCCCCCAATGGCCTCCCTTTTCCTAAAGAAACCTTCTTTATGCCCTGAACGCAGCTTTCCTTGGCTCAAGTACTGAAAAAAATTACCAAGTCTCCCTGGGAAGATGCTGCTGGGCCAGCATACAAAATAGGGGGTGGGAAATCAAGAGATGAAGGTTGTCCTAGACCAGACAAACTTGGAGCAGTATTGCCTGCTTCTCAAGGATTTGCCTTTGATTTGGTGGGGGGGGGGGGCTGTGTAGATGTGGGAGTAGATGATGGCCATAAGTCACACCGTTGCCTTCTTCCATGCCTCTGGCCCCAGCTCTGCTACCCGGGCCCCAGTTGCTTGCATGGAGATCTGGAGCTTAGAGCCAAGTAGTATCGCTGGACAGTGCCTGACAACCAGTCGTGGGCAGGGACATGAGGGAGGCTGTGGCACTGGCTGTAGTGCTACATCACCACCACTGCATCACAGAACCACAGCGTTGGAAGGGGCCATACAGGCCACCTAGTCCAACCCCCTGCTCAGTGCAGGATCAGCCTATATAGAGCATCCCTGACCAGTGTTTGTCCCGCCGCTGCTTAAAGACTGCCAGTGAGGGGGAGTTCACCACCTCTCTAGGCAGCTGATTCCACTGTTGCACAACTCTTACACTGTTGCACAACATTCTGAGACCCTGGACTACCACTCTGGGTTGACAATACTGTTGGATATTGTCTGCATGCAAGAAGATCTGGGAGGGAAAGGGCTAAGAGAATTCTCTCACTTGGGTAGACTTGGCAGTTTCCCCACCCGCTCATCCGTTAGAGGTTGAGCCTCTGTGGCTATCGCTGGCCTTCTGTTTCATCTTCTATAGGACCTCTCCGCTTCTCTCTCTTACCTGGGCTTGGAGCTGCAGCGAGTTAACCTTTCTGAAGTCAATCTGTTCGTGATAAGTTAAATGTACCTGCATGAATATGTCAAGTAAAACGTGCTTCCATTTTTGTAAGTAAAAAAAAAAATCATTCTCTTGTTACCATTGGAATCATGTCATCTTTGTAATTTGTTGGAACAGCAGTTTCCCTTAACCGGGAAATGAAAAGGAACAGGGATACTGTGTATAGCAGGGGTGGCCAACCTGTGGCTCGGGAACCACATGTGGCTCTTTCACATATATTGTGCGGCTCCTGGCAGGGCGGCTGGGGAAGCAAAGGGGAGGCATGCTTTTTCTCCCTTCCTTCCTTCCCTCCTCCCTCCCATCTATTTGCTTTACTAGTTTCTCTCTCTCTCTTTCTTTCCACTTCTTTAATTCTTTCTTTCCATCTCTCTCAATATCATTAGCAAACAAGTAATATCATTATCAATAACTGGTTTTCCTCGTTTGTTTTTATTTTTGGCAGTCCCATTTAACGTTAATAAAAAGCAAATTTGCATATTTTTAAAAATAAAAACGTATGTGTGATATTTGTTCCTGTCTTGCGGCTCTCAGACATCTGACGTTTATTCTATGTGGCTCTTACGTTAAGCAAGGTTGGCCACCCCTGGTGTATAGCTTCTGTGCTTCCGAGGCAAATTGATAATCCAGAGACCCTGGAGAACCTCTGCCAGACTGAGTAGACAGTACTGACATTAATGGACCAATGGCCTAATTCTGTATAAGGCAGCTTCATGTGTATTCATGTGTATCGCCTCTTGTTAAAATCCAAAAGTGACATAGGGTAACTCTAGGAATCGCCAGAAACTCTGTGGTGAAACCATACAGTTTCTGACCATTCCTAGAACTCTCCTATGTTTTTACTAGTAGTTTTACTAGTAGTTTTAAGTTTTAGTAAAAGTGATGTAGTGACACACATGCCGCTGCTATGGTTGTAGGTTCCACCACTCCCACCAGGAGCTCTGTATCCATGGTAACCAGCAAAATTGTCTGGTGTCCCCTGTGCTGGCAGTTGACTACCCCACCTTAATATTTTCCTTTCCCTCATCTCTTTCTCGCCACTCAAAATACAGCACTCTCATGACACGTCTTTTTTACAGTGAAGGTCTATCCCTCCTCCCTTCAACAGACAAGAAACAGGGAGATGTTCAGAGTGGGAACCACTTTGGCCTATGTGTCCTGACATGGATCAGGGTCTGATGCAAACGTTGCCTTTTGACAAAGTTTGAGTCCTGGGACACCTTTAAGACCAATAATGTTTTATTCTGGGTATAAGGTTTCATGTGCATGCATACGAAATCTTATACCCAGAATAAAATGTTACTGGTCTTAAAGATGCCCCTGGACTCAAACTTTGTTCTACTGCTTTAGACCAACCAGCCCAGCTACCCACCTAAAATTAACTTTTGAAGTTCATTTAGTCATTTATTGAGAACGTTTTTTGAAGTTTCCACCCAACTTTGGGTTCCCAAGGTGGGGAGCAATCAAAACGCTAAAGCAAAGTTAAAAACCTGTATAATTACATTGCAAACAATTAAAAGCAAGTAAGAGCATGTGGCTCAGAGGTTAAGATGCTGAGCTGCAGACCAGAAGATCAATAGTTTGGCAGTTCAAGACCCGAGTGCCGTGTGACAGAATGAGCTCCTGTCCCTGGCCCCAGCTCCTGCCAACCTAGCAGTTTGAAAGCAAGAAATTGTAAGTAGATAAATAGGTACCGCTTCAGTGGGAAAGTAACAACGTTCCATGCACCTCGGTGTCTAGTCATGCCGGCCACATGACCACAGAAATGTCTTCAGACAGTGCTGGCTCTTCAGCTTGGAAATGGAGATGAGCACCGCATCCCTAGAGTCATATTCGACTGGCTTTCGAGCAAGGGAAACCTTTACCTTTACTTAAGAGCGTGAACAGGAGAAAGGGCCAGGGAGAATCAGCACGGAAAGAGCCAGACAAAAGTCTTCACCGGGTTGCAGAAGATGATGATAGAAGGGGACAGATGAGTTTCTCTGGGGAGGGAGTTCCATAACGAGTTGCGTCATCCAGAGTCAGGTCATTGGTGTCCAGCCTGGTCAGCATCGACTTGGCTGAAGGCAGCTTTTCCCGGCACTTAGGTGGAAGACATTCCCAGCCTCTCTACCTGTGATCCTTTTTCAATCAGAGATGGAACCTGCAGCCTTCTGCATGCAAAGCAGGCTCAAGGCTCCCAAGCTACAGTCTCTCCTTGGCATTTATTGTCTTGGATTACTTATAGCCCATCTGTTCCTGATAGCGTGACGTGGGAGAGAGGGACCCAGTTCCAGCTAGTCATCCTGCAAGGTCCACAAATCACAGTTATCCGGCTCGTAAGCCATCTCTACACCCACACCGATGATTTGTTCACAATTTAAAATGATTGTTCTTTTTAGGACGTGTGTATCTGCACGGATGGAGTCATTTCGTCCAGAAGTGGTCTGGGGAAGTGCTAACTGGTGCATGTTCACAATGAACCAGATTGCTGGGGCTATGTATGACCCATAAGAAGGCCATGCAGACATACACTTCTAGTGTCTGGTGGGTAGCAGTGTTGGTCTGAAGCAGTAGAACAAAGTTTGAGTTCAGTGGCAACCAAGAGGAGGAGGAGGAGATTGGATTTATACCCCACCCTTCACTACCCAAAGGAGTCTCAGAGTGGCTTCCAATCTCCTTTCCCTCCCCCTCCCCACAACAGTCACCATGTGAGGAAGGTGGGACTGAGAGAGCTCTTTCAAGAACTGCTCGAGAGAGAACAACTCTAAAAGAGCTTGTAACTGACCCAAGGTCATATCAGCAGCTACATGTGGAGGAGTTCCCCAGATTAGAGTCTGCACTCCTAACCACTACACCAAACTGGAAGGGGCCATACAGGTCATCTAGTCCAGCCCCCTGCTCATATTGCAAATATGTGTGATGCAGCTTGCAATCTATGATCGGATCTGGGTTCAAGCAAAGGAGTGATCAAGCAAAGGAGTGAATGACAGATTGGTTGTTTCTATGTATAACCATTGCTCTCCTCCCTTTCCCCCAATTCAGGACCTCAGGACGACAAACAATGAAAAAGACATGAAGAATCAACTTTGAAAACAGCATGTATATATAAAATCAGCATTCGAAAACAAAGGAGGAGGATTGGTAAGTGAATGCCAGATGATGAAGAAGAGATTGGATTTATACCCCACCCTTCACTATCCAAGGGAGTCTCAGAGCGGCTTACAAACTCATTTTCCTTCCCCTCCCCACAACAGACACCCTGTGAGGTAGGTGGGGCTGAGAGAGCTCTTTCCCAAGCTGTCCTTGAGAGAACAGCTGGTACAGAGGTATGGCTTGCCCAAGGTCATCCAGCAGATGCAAGTGGAGGAGTGGGGAATCAAACCCAGTTCTCCCAGATTAGAGTCCAGCGCTTAACCACTACACCAAACTGGCTCTCTGAAGATGAAAATCTTTCACCTACTGGCAGAAGACAATTCTCCCTGGGGAAGGAATTCCATAATTTTGGTGCTATGACTGAGGCGGCCATTTCTCAGGTTGCCACTTGTTAAGCATCAGATACTGGGGATACCTGAAGCAGAGACCCTGAAGATGACCTCTATAGTTGAGCAAGTATATCAGAGTAGGCAGTCTTACCCATCTGTTCCAACCAACAGCAGATGGAGCAGCAGCATGGTAGGGATGGCTTTGAACCAGGAAATGCGGTTTGGTTCAGTTTGTGGTTCATGTTGTGTTTTGTGCACAAACCATGAACTGTCACAGACTTTTGGGGGCAAATGAAAAAGATTGGTTTGTGAGGTTCGTGACCCAGTAGAATGCCCCCCAGGTGTGTTAGGGACTCCAAATTTGGAGAATATCTCTGACTGATTCTTCTCTACCTGCCCTCCATGTTTGGTGAGGATTGGACTTATAAGGTCTGAGTTACAGCTGTCCAAAGAAGGTGCCCCTGGAAAGTGCTTTCTGGGGAAATGATCAGATGCTCCTATACATGCCCTCTATGTTCCCCCCCGGTATTGTTTTTTATTTATATTTTTCAATACAAACTTATCTGTAACATGCATATAATAATAATCTACATCTTTACAATATTCCCATTATTTGCATATGATAGAATTGAGAGTCTATATTTCTAGCTTAATATCCAACCATTTATAAACCCTAGAAAATCTTTCCCAGTATATATCATTCTTTTTATCTTGCCAAACAGTGCTGAGCCTATCCATTTCGGCTATCTCCAATAATTTATAAATTAGTTCTTCTCTTGAAGGAAGTTTCTCTGTTTTCCAGTTTTTAGCTACTAATACCCCAGCAGTAGTAAGAATATATATAATTAAATAGATATCTAACTGATTATAAAGATAGGATTGGTAAATTGATATTTAATATTTCTAAAATGATCTTGTGAATGATTGTGTGGTATCTCTATTTATTATGATCCTAGCTTTTTGTGTATTGTATATTGCCTTAATCATTGTAAGAAAATCTGCTCCACACTCCCAAGCAACTAGTTTTTATAGTAGGAAGTCCCAGTTGATGTTGTCAAAAGCTTTTTCTGCAGCCGAAGGTATCAGTGCCACTTGCTTTCCTGAATGCATTTCATAGGATTCTAGTACGTTGATAATGGTCCTGATGTTATTTCTTATTTGTCTTTTAGGGAGAAACCCCACTTGATCTTGATGTATGACTTGGATTAGAACTTTTTAAAATCTGGCTGCCAATATATTAGCAAATAATTTGTAGTCTGCATTTAGAAGTGATATCGGTCTATAATTTTTAATTTCTGATTCATCTGTGTTGAGTTTATGAATTAACATTATCAACACTTCATTCCATGTTTCCAGCAGTCTTCCTGAATTGTTTTGAAGTTTTAGAAACTTTTTGATTGGGTAGAGACTGTCTGGAAATGTATCTGTTCGTGAACCACCACGAACAGCTGGAACGTCATGGAAAGTTCATGCTGCTTGACCTGCCATGAACTTCAAATCAGCCAAAATTAGCCAGGAGTGGGTTCATACCCATTCCTACTCAGTAGACTGGGAAATTGTGATGGTTCCCCTTCTTTGCTTATTTCCCCCCAATAAGCTGCAGTCAGCATATGAAGATCCTTTTACATTGCTTCATTAAGCAGTTAACACACAGTACACTTTTTGCATTTAGTGGCATACTACGTGGATTGGGAATGTTTTTTTTTTTCCTTCCCTGCCACAGACTTTTAGCAGTAGCAGGCAGGAAAACAGCCATTCTGTATGCTGAGATGCTTGTTCTGTATCCACTCTGCCTGGTTGTTACTGTTGTTTTCTTGATTATCTATAAAGCAATCCGGTTCATTTAATTCTCATATGTGCAACTGCTCCAGCCAATACAGGAGTTTGTAATGGGATGGGACGAACCTTCCTTCCTTCCTTCCTTCCTTCCTTCCTTCCTTCCTTCCTTCCTTCCTTCTCTTTTCCAATAAAAGAGCTAGATAAGTCAAAAGAAGGCATTGTACGACTGTTTCTCTAACTGTCAGCAGGTGGTGCTATTGTGTTTAAGAGGCAAAGCTACACTATGTTTTTTGAGGATCACTGAAGGGAGAAAATCCCATGAAGTCCCGGGTTAAAATGCACCCCGCGGCAAATAGTGGGAAATTCAAGCAGGCAGTTGGGGCAAATGGAGGAACGACACCGGGGCAGCGCTTGTGGGAAATCAGTCAGTTTCTCTCCAGGTGAAACAGATCCATGCACTTGGAGAAAATGGCCATTTGGGAAGGTGGATTCTATGGCATCATGCCCCGTTAAAGTCTCTCCCTTCCCCAAAACCCTCCTCAGACTCCACCCCAAAATCTCCAGGTATTTCCCAACCCGGAGCTGGCAACCCTATTAACCTACTCTGTAATTTCTGTATCGCGTCACGTTAATGATTTCTTTTCCTGCTCAATTTCAGATTTCTGCTTGGTTTCAGATATCCACTCTCCAAATCCTATTGCATTGTTTATTGAATGCTCTACCCGGCTGATCAGATTGACTTACACTCTGTGATTCACCTTGAGTCTCCATGAGAAATGTAAATAAATAAATAAAAATAAAGAAACATCCATTTGCTACTGATGTCAAACATCCCTGCTTCTTACTATCATTTGAAGGTATCTGTTCTTAGGCTGCGGTCACACTGGAGGCTTGGAGCGATCTGGCAGCACCTCTATTTGTGGCAGTTTAAATTGTCATGAGAAGGGCTGACCAGACAGCACACCCTGAAGCGGCTCTGCCATGCACCAGTCCCATGCTAAAGCATCCTCATTACTGGTGGCTCAACCATGGAGTGCGGCTCTTACTGGCAATGGGGGTTGCTGATGTTCATATGTGCTTATGCACACATCCGTACCAGGTGGGGAAAAAAAAAACAGAACTGAGTTGAAAGTGACTGTTCACACTTCCCATCCAGCATCCATTCATGATGGGGAGGGGTTCAGACATCAGGAAAAGCAGACTGGAAGCGCTGGCATATGTAAAGATTGGACTTTTTCCAGTGTGGGCAAACTGCTTTCAGGATGAGCCAGACCAGGGTGCTGATGACTGGGGCATGGAAGACAGATGTTGTCTGATCATGCTCTTTAAATCCACAAAGGTAAAAACTATATTGGCACAAACTGCTGTTGTGACCACAGCCTTAGAGTCACACCGCTGGTAAAGATGGCCTGAAAATAGTCCCAAAAATGGTTAGGAACTAGGAAGAACCATCAAACTCTCGACCACCATAGCTTCAGTTTCACTGACAGTTTGACAAGTATGTCTTCGCTGAGAATACTGAAGAGAAGATCTGGGCACATTTAGTACCAATAAAAAAAATCAATCTGTTCAAGAGCATATGGATTGTTATTGCACAGATCTCCCTCTAGATGGCAGTCAAGTTCTTCCAAACAATATTCCTCTTCCTTAGAGGGTGAAGGTCCAAGGTCGGTATTTAAAATTTTCCTTTTCTTCCAGCAAGACGTTTAATCCTACAGCATGGATTTTGTCACAGTGCTTGCGAGATGCTGTGGCCTGCATCCTGCCCCCCCTTAAAAAACTGTTGCAGTCACTATTGCAAAACAAACCACAAAGAGGAGACATTAATCCAGCACCAGCATCATGTCTACCGGTAGCACAAACCTAACTAGAGTTACACTCTTCTAGGTCCACTGAAGTCAATGGCTCTGTTTAATATTGCACTGCTAAACTTTGATGCACATTTGTCCTGGGGATGAGCAAATCTTTAGTGTGGGTTTTTTCCCCCTCTCTTTTTCGTATTTATACTTCTGCCAACCACTTTGATTCTTGGAATTTTTAGAATTGGTCGTTAGGCGTGGATTGTGAATGCATGTTGCACAGGTGTTGTTTTTTAATGCACAATGTATGTGGCAGTTATATGTACAGTATGCATCATTTATACAATCACAAAGCAAGTTAAAATGCAGATGAAGATAATGAATTGATACATAAGTACTGAGGGTAATGCAAACACTTTAAGGGAAGAATGTAGTATGAAAACAGAGAAATTTAGGCCAAAATAGAGAATCATAGATTCTCTTTTCACTAGGGAGTAGTGAAACTGAAACTGGGGTTGGGTGTAGGGGTGTGCACCAAAAAAATTAAAATTCAGAATTTTTCGGGTTCAGATCTACCGAACCCAAAAAATGTCAGTATTTGCTGATATTCCTGAATTTTAGTATGATACTGGGGTTCGGGAGTTATCGGACTAGCCGAATTTATTCGGCTCAATTATACCCTATGGGGACTGTCCCCATGGGGCAGGGGTGGGCAAATTGCGGCCCGGGGCCACATGCGGCCCGCCACAGAGTTTTTTGTGGCCCATCAAGAAGATTTCAGGACTTCAAGAAAATTGAGCCTAAATTCAATTTGCTTTCTTATCCCATCACTGCTGATATTGATACAGCACCTGAGGAGCTGCAGCTTGAACTTATTGACATGCAGTCAGATCACACTGTGAAAGAAATGTTTAATGCTGCGACTTTAGTTGACTTTTACAAATCTTTGTCTGCTGAAAAAATTTCCATGTATGAAGAAATTTGCTGGGAAAATGTTCTCTATATTTGGGTCTACATATATTTGTGAGCAAAGTTTTTCTTGCATGGAGATCGACAAGTGTAAATATAGATGCTCTTTGACAGACATTAACTTGCAGGCTGTGATGAGAATCTCAACAAGCAATCTCATTCCTGATTTCAAAAAAAAATTGTAGAAAAGTGTGATAGGGTACAGTTGTCTCATTAAACCGATTCTAAAATTAAATGTGCTTGCAGCTATAGACAATATGAAATTAGCACAATAAATAAATTGAATAAAACTACCACTATTTTATTTAATTTATATTTATTGATTTTTATGATACAATTTATACCTTTTCTGAAATGCAAGGTTAACTAATGAATGCAATCATTTTAAAAGGTGCGGCCCTCCGCTAACCTCCGCTCCCACAAAGTGGCCCCCGAGCCAAAACAATTGCCAACCCCTGCCATAGGGTATAATAATCCCCCCCCTTGAAGGGGGGGTTTCCTATCACTGAAGGGAAGGCAATTTGCCTTCCCTTCAATGAAAGGAGTGTGCTGCCTCTGCGGCGCAACTTGAGGTTTAAATTTAAATCCCCCCAGAGCCACAAAGTTGGGTGACCAAAACAGCAGAGATGAGAATTTTGAACTCATTCCTCAATGGCACAGAGGCAAGATAGATACCAGAGAAGTTTGGACAAAATATGGGATCCCTTCCCCTGATGAATCCAGTTCTTCATCCCTGTGAAATAGTCTTTTTTAAAAAAAAAAAAATCTGCAATGAAAAAGAAAAGAAACATGTGCGCATGTATGTGTCAGCTCATCCACATGTAGGCTCATGACCCAAAATGTATGGGTTCACCTGCTTCCTACCGACTCCATCTTCTTTATGCTGTTTTGCTTTTCCTCTGCTTTTATTCTTCTGGGTTCGATTTGTGCCTTCTCCTTTTTTCCCATGAGCCATTAATCAGAGACAGATTAGAAGGCGGAAGAGCAGCTGGGAACCTGGGTGACATTTCAGCACGTAGCGCGGCACTCAGGAGCAGGTGGGTGTAGTTTGCTTCCAAACCTGCATTTCCAGAGGCCATATCAATGGCCAGCAGATGGTCGCCTATGTGAGATCAGGAAGAGTCGGAAGCACACAATCGAAGCTGCATTCTCTCGTGTTAGACCAGGGGCCATGGCTCAGTGGCAGAGCATCTGCTTGGCATGCAGAAGGTCGCTGGTTCGATCCCTGGCACCTCTAGCTAAAAGGACCCGGGAACAGGTAATGTGAAAGACTTCTACTGAAGAGCCACTAGTCTGACCCTCCTCCTCCACCACCACCACCACTTCCTTCTCCTTCTTCTCCTTCTCCTTCTTCTTCTTCTATCACGGCAAAAATGTACCAACATCTAAATAAATCAAATGGCTTTGTGTGGGTTTTCTCCATTGCAGAGCTCGAATGGCATGTGAGGCAGACCCTCAATGGGATTCCCCCCTCTGAAAAGAACCTTCTTACGGTCTGCAATTTGGCCCATATTGGCATTTTCCATGCAAAAATAAAGAAGCTGTTTGTTTGCTTGCTTGATCCTCTAAGGGAAAGAAGAGAGCCATTCCTGAATGGAACACACATTGGAACAAAATCATTTCCATTCATTCCCATCTGCATGTCAGGTTGTTGTTATTGGAGTGGGAAACATGTCACACTCTCAGGGAAAACATTTTGCTGTGTAAGAAGCCCTAGTCTGCACAAATCCCCCTCCCCCGGGCGCTTCCATTCCCCCATCTGAAAATATTATTAACTGCCAGCCATTGACTCTCTCTCTCTCTCGCTCTGTGAATGTCATTTTCCATGCTATGTTATTTCCCCCCTTCTTTTTTTCTTCACTTCAGCACTGGGAAAGGGGGGATTCGCTTGTCTTTATTAAAACAAATAAGTCCCCTTCCTTATACAACTTCCGACTCAAATACCTTTTGCTTCCTGGAACACTTGTGCCCCCCCCCCCCACAGCTTTGCAACACATATACACTTCTCAGGCCTGTTTCCAAAGAAAGCCCCCCCCCCCAAGCTTCCTCCTTTCATTAAAAGGTATAAAAATGTCAATGCCACTGAAAATACAATATCTTTATTCTCATCGTCTAGGAGACAGGATATGGGGAGGGTGTTAAGTGTCAGCAATGTCAGGTTTCACTTCCTGCCCCATAATCAATCCAGCATGCGCTTCGAAGTCCCAGGTAGGCCGAAGCCCGCCACTGAGACCCTCAAGCTGACCCAGTCTGGGGCCCCCTTTAACTCCAGTTGCCCGGAGACTCCGGGGGGCGGGGGGGGGGGACAATGGCAGGTAGTATTCCCAGGCCCAATCAGCTGCCTCCAGGGTTATAAATATGAAGGAAATTTGTCATGATTTGTTCAAACAGCTCGGGGATTGTTTGCTAGATGATTTCATAGTCTGGCTATTAGCAACTCTGAAATGTGATGCTGGTCCTTGGGTATATGACTCTCGAGGAGGCTGGAAGGAAGGAATGGACTCGAGATGAAAGACTGGAGGTGAGAGGGGGAGAAAACCTCAATGGATATTTGGCCTCCTGGGAAGGCTGACTACTGATTTTGGAAGGCAATTAGGAAGAGTTTTTGCACAGCTAAGGTGAGCAAAAATTATTCTAACTCTGCCTTGGCTTATCAGGTTTTAAGGTCTAGAGATGCCTCACTGCACCTAATTAAATGGTAACCGGGAACATTTTTTGATAGGATTTGTTCCCCTGCTACTGATTTTTTGGTAGGGCTGGTCTACAACTAAGGTTGCCAGCCTCCAGGTGGGGCAACAAACACACAGAAAACACAGCAAGGTTGAGAAAATGTGGAGAATCGCCATGTACAAACAAAACACACAGTTCTGATATGCTACTATAACTTCATTATTCAATTAAATCATATACTTATAATATACAATAAAGACCCTAGTGATGCTCCACATTTTCTCAACCTCCAGGTGGGACCTGGACATCTCCCAGAATTAGAACTGATCTCCATGTGACAGAGATAGGGTTGCCAGGTCCCTCCTGACAACTGGAAGGGAATGGTGGGGACTTACCTGGAGAAAGAGAAAGGCCCAGAACTCATAGCTATCATCACACAGGAAGTGACATCATCACTCCAGCGAAGTCCAGGTGACACTGGTATTCGGGCAAAAACTCTATGGTAAAATCGGCTTCTACCCTAGAGTTTTTTACCCAAATACCAGAGTGTCACTTGGACATCACTGGTGTGATGACATCATTTCCTGTGTGACACCAAGCTTTCTCTTTCTCCAGGTAAGTTCCCCCACCGATCAGCTGATCGAAAGCTTGGGAGGGCAGGGCCTGGCAGTAGAGGACCCCCGCCTCCACTGGGGGGGGTTCACAACCCAAGACAAAGATTAGTTCACCTGGAGAAAATGGCTGCTTTGGAGGGTGAACATGTCATACCCCTCTGAAGTCCAGGACCTCCCTAAAGCCCTCCTTCCCCAGGCTTCACCCCCCAAAATCTCCAGGTATTTCCCACCAAAGAGCTGGCAATCCTATCTACAACCTGCAGGCCACTTGTGAGAACCACTGTCACCCTCTGCCACCACTGGCTGAGCAGCAGAAAGTTCACGAAGAGATCACGCTGAAGCTTTTGGCAACAAACTGCTAACAGCATCTGCTGGAGTATAACGGAAAGGTTTGCCAACCTTCAGATGGAGCCTGGCATCTTCTGGAACTACAACAGGTCTCCAGACTACAGAGATCATTTCCCCTGAAGACAACGGTTGATTTGGAGGGGAAACTCTATGGCATTGTACCACACAGAGGTCCCTCCCCAAGTGCCACTCTCTCTAGGCCCCACTAGGGTCGCCAGTTCTGGGTGGGGAATTACCTGGAGATTTGGGGGTGGAGCCTGGGGATGGCAGGGTTGGGAGAAGGGAGGGGCCTCAGCATGACACAAAGCTATAGAGCCCAGCCTCCAAAGCAGCCACTTTCTCCAGGGGAACTTATCTCTGGTGCCTGGAGATCAACAGTAATTGCAGGAGATCTCCAGCCACTCTCTGGAGGTCGCAAATCCCAGGCTCCAGCCCTAAACCTCCAGGAATTTCCCAAACCAGAGTTGGCAACCCTAGAAAGGTCTTTGGCAACATTTCCTTCCCCCCCCCCCCACTTCTGTGCGGCTAAGGCTACTTGAGAAACCAGCAACAAGAAAATCTGCTTCCTGATATACAACCATATCCATATCCCGCAGCGTGAATGCAGCTGGCTACAGGCACATAATAAGGTGGGATATTTATCAGGCAGTTTTCCCAGCCATAAATATTGCCCTCATTAGCACAGGGGTTTGGAGCTCTGCAGAAGGGAAGAAGGTGGAGGACGGGATACGATGGAGGGAGGGAGGAGGGGGCAGATCCAAGCAGGGGAGGGTCAGAGCGGGTCAGAAGCCAGGTCCTTGTTAAATGTTTCAGTGTGTTTGCACAAGAGACAGAGCTGCCCATGTCAGGGCATAAAAGGCGCATCGGATTTCATAGGTGGCTGTGGAGAAATGTTCGAGAAGGCCGGCCGGCACTCTCTGGCCCTGAGAAAAGCTGATGTCATGTGAGTGGCACGCTGATGCATTCCCCCCCCCCCCAAGACTTTGAGCAAACAAGGTTTGCAACTGAGCAGCCACCCCTCCTTCCCATTCGGCACCCTGCTGACAGCACAGTCCTTCAGGATCAATCCCCTGACTTTCATTTCTCTGCATGGCGGATTTAATTTGAGCCAGGCCTGGTTTTGAATGCCAGGACTCAGCAGTGGGATATTGGCTAGTTTGCCTTTTGAAAGAGTGTAACACTAAAGGCTGTTTCACACTCACATGCCCTCTGATTGATTTCTTTACATTCCATTTATTTATTTCATTTTGAGCCAGTGTGGGCATTGTGTATGGTTGCCAAACTCTGGGTGGCTCCTGGAGATCTCTTGATATTACAATTGATCTCCAGTCAACCAAGATCAGTTCCCCTGGAGAAAATGGCTGCTTTGGAGGGTGGAGTCTATGGCACTGTCAGGGCTCATTTCGTAGCAGGAGCTCCTTTGCATATTAGGCCACACACCCCAAATGCAGCCAATCCTCCAAGAGCTTACAGAGCTCTTCTTACAGGGGCTACTGTAAACTCTTGGAGGATTGGCTACATCGGGGGGTGTGGCCTAATATGCAAAGGAGCTCCTGCTACGAAAGGAGCCCTGGGCACTGTACCCTGCTGAATTCCCTCCCCTCCCTAAACTCCACCCTACCCAGGCTCCACCCCTAAAATATCCAGGTATTTCCCAACCCAGAGCTGGCAACCCAAGTGCAGTGTTTAGAGTACCAGAGTAGGGTAGTAGGATTAGGAAGTAAGATGATCATGGTGGTTGGAGCACCGACCCTATGATAAAAGGTTGAAGAGTCTGAGACAACTAAGGGGGGACGTGATAAGAGGTTTATAAAATGATGCATAGGGTGGAGAGTGGACAGAGAAAAAAAAAATTCTCCCTCTCCCCAAATACTAGAACTCGAGGGCATCCAGTGCAGCTGATGGGCAGTAGGTTCAGGATGGACAAAAGGGAACACTACTTTACACAGTGTGTGATTAAAATGTGGCATTCGCTGCCAGAGGATGTAGTGATGGCCACACAAATACACAGCTTTAAAGGGGGAATTAGATAGACTCATGGAGGATAAGTCTACTATTGGCTACTAGCCAGGGTGACTAAGGAGAACCTCCACATTCAGAGGCACTAATCCTCTGAATCGCAGAGCCAGGAGGCAATGTCAGGGGAAGGCCTCAGCCTCTATGCCTTGTTGTTGGACCTCCAGAGAAACTGGTTGGCCACCGGGTGAGAAAGGATGCTGGATTAGATGGTCTGGTCCAGCAGGACTCTTCCTATGTTCTTAACCCAGATTTAAATTTCCACTCTGCCATGGAAGCTGGCTGGGTGACCTTGGACCACTCACCCACTCTCAGCCTAACCTACCTAAATAGTTCCTGTGAGAATAAAATGGAGGAAAGAGAATGACATAAGCTGCTTTGGATGCCCACTGGGGAGAAAGGCAAGGTTAAACAAATACATTAAACGTATACCCCACCTTTCTCCCCAGTGGGGAACCCAAGAAAATGGGGATCATTTTCCCCAGGAGAACTGATCTCTGTATTCTGGAGATCAATTGTAGAGCCTGGGGAAGGTGGGGTGGGGGGAGGGCAGGAACCCTAACAGGGTATAATGCCATAGAGTCCACCCTCCAAAGCAACCAATTTATTTTGTCTGTAGATCAGCTGTCATTCCAGGAGATCGCCAGGCCCCACCTGGTGGTTGGCAACCATATGCATGAAGGTGAGGCCCAGCAGGCCAGCTCAGTGTTCCCTTTCCCAGAATCCTCTGCAATAGGCAAGGGTTCCACAGTAGGTCAGGGAAGGGTTCTCCGAAGGAAGAAACTCCCTGCCCTAAGTAGTGGGCTTCCACCATGAAGATCAGACCGATTCCACCATGAAGATCAGACCAAGCATCAAATCTGATTAATGTTTTGAAGGGTACACATTCTGGCTTTAACCCCACCCCCCCTTCTACTTCTGATCATGTTTACATGGAGGCTGAATAGGAATTAGCCACTAGGTCCGTGAATGGGGTGCGTACCGGAGTATGAGATGAGTAGCCTTCGGTTACAAGCCTCCAGGGGACTGACTTCACTCTCATTTCTGCTGAGCAGACCCACTCTAGTGTGAAATGACTGGCTGCCTTTTCCTTTAATTCACAGGAAGGCAAAAGGTTAGACATACAAAGAGCAATCATGACTAGGACCGAAACCAGCCACCCACAGACAGAGCGACCAGACGGGCAGTTTCTCTCTTCATGCTCCATTGAAAAAAGGGGCTGCCGAGAGCCGGTTAGGATTGCTAATCTCCAGGTGGGGCCAGGAGATCTCCTGGAATTAACAGTTGATCTCCAGATGACAGAGATACCCCACTGAAGTCCCTCCCCTCCCCAAATCCTGCCCTCCCCAGGCTCCACCCCCAAATCTCCAGGCTTTTCCCAACTCAAAGCTGACCACCCTAGACTGGAAAACTAGGAAAGCTCTCTTTTTTTCAGGCCCGGCTTCAGTAACAGTGCATTACTTCACCCAAATTGTAAGGAAGCCCAAGATATGTTGGTGTGAAATGACCCTTAACGTTTGGCCAGTTAAACAGCATTGTTACAAGTTCAACTCCTACAGAGAGCCAACTCCAAAAGTAGCAAGGCATGCTGTTAAGACTCTGGGGTTGTCCCTAAAAGATATCCAAGGGCTCGTTCATACCGTGAAAGTGTAAGTCTATATCTGTCTGGGGAAAGTCCAGATCCTGCTTGCAGCTCACACCACACACCCTGCTTTGGAGGTCTGATCGTTCACACGCTCAGAAGAATCTCTGGATATTCGCTCATGTTAAGCTTGTATTCGCAGTCTAGCCAGTAGAACATTATATGTGCATCTCAGGGCCAAAACAATGCCTTCTGGTGGTGTTATTTTCATACAGTAAGGTTTCAGGTGATTGACTGGGCTCTCCTGGCCTTTGAAACCAAAACAGGATGTAGTCTGGGAAGACTGTAAAGACAGGGAGGGATTTTTTTTACAGTGCCTAGAAGAGGGAGGATGGATGTCATTGGCAGTTTCCCATCAGCCAACTTAAAAATCTGGTTTTACACCATTCCAAGGAATCTTGGAGTTCTTTCCGAGCTTACACATCTGTTTGACTTTGCAATGCACTATGTTTGTGGGGGCATAGGGTTGTCAACTCTGTGTTGGGAAATATCTGGAGGTTTAGGGGTGGAGCCGGGGGGGGGGGGGTTGAGTTTGGAGAAGGAAGGGACTTCAGTAGGGTATAATGATATAGGGTCTACCCTTTAGAGCAGCCATTTTCTCCAGGGGAACTGAACTCTGTTGCCTGGAGATCAGTTCTAATTCCAGGAGATCTCCAGGCACCACTGGATGGATGGCAACCCTAGTGTGGGAAGAAATACTTCTGCGTTCCAGGGTGTGCCTGGATTGCATCTTTCTTCCCTCTTCCACATGCATTTTGCTCTCTCTAGTGGTCACTTCAATACTTCATCTCTGTATCTCTGGCTTTTAAAGTGCTTGTAAATTAGCCGGAGATACAGTGATGATCAAAGTGACTGAGGGAGCCGAACACATGTGGAGAAGGGGGGATGTGGTGCAGTACAGGCACACAAGCAACAAAAATACAACATGAGAAAAAAGCCAGAGACATGATGGTCTTCAGAAAAATCCAAATGTAGTATAATTTCTGTTATGTTAAATATTGGAAAAGGGCAGACAACGTTTCAAGTTCTCCAGAGCTCACTGTCATATTGGATGTGTAAAAGGGAGAAGTTTTCAGCCATGAAGTTCAGGCCACTTCTCTGCATCCTGTGTAGGGTGTGTTGGGATTTTTAAAAACTCAATGCAATCCTAAACACAGGAGTCGAAGTGCATGGGAGACAATGGGCTTAGAAGGGTGTAACTGCTTAAGATTGCATTGTGAATGCTGCTAGGTACGGCTGTTTTCAAGTTGCAGCTCAGACTCTTGATGAAAGCAGGGGAAATGGAAGGCTTGATCTGTAAATATAACAACCAGCAGATTCCCAAATGTCTCTCCAGCACCACATGGAAGGCACAGAGCTCTTAAAAGGTTGAAAGCAGAGGGAAAACATGGTGGTCCTTATAGTAACGAGTCATTTAGGCACTAGGTAAAGAATCAGTGGAAACAAACTTGATAGTCCACATGGGCCCTGACCTGGATAGCCCAAGCTAGCCTGATCACATCGGATCTCAGAAGCTAAGCAGGGTCAGCCCTGGCTAGGGTTTGAATGGGAGACCACCAATACCAGGGTTGCAACACAAAGGCAGGCAATGGCAAATCACCTCTGAACGTCTCTTGCCATGAAAATAGGGTTGCCAGCTCTGAGTTGGGAAATACCTGGAGATTTGGGGAGTGGAGCCTGGGGAGGGCAAGGTTTTGGGGAGGGGAGGGACCTCAGAGGCATATAATGCCAAAGAACCCACCCTCCAAAGCAGCCATTTTCTCCAGGGAAACTAATCTTTGTCATCTGGAGATCAGTTGCAATAGCAGATCTCCAGGTGCTAACTGAAGGTTGGCAACTCTACTAGAAAACCTTATGGGGTTACCATAGGTCAGTTACAACTTAATGGCAAAAAAAAAATCCTCATATATCAATTGAAGTCCTTTTCAGCTGGTTTTCTGATGTTGGAGTGCATGCCTCGGGGGGAAAGGACATAAAGTTTTTAAACATGTTCGTATTGGGTTTCTGAACTGATGGATGAAAGCAGGAAGATCAGTTTATAGCTGCAACCCAACTTTCCTGTTCTTTACAATGCACCTGAGATTTCGGAAGGGCTTATTTTGTAAAACCGATACAGGAGGGGTGTTGCTTGCCCTCCCCTCGGGGAGCTGATACACTCCCGCCTCCCTCTAAAAAGGGAACCGTCACCCTCATTGTAATAGTTTTGGGTTCTTCCCTCAGTGGGTGTCAGCTTCATCATGGGATAGGACAGGAATCTATTTTCCCATCCAGACCATGACGATTTCATGCTACTTCCTATTAAAATCATTTTCATATGAGGCATTTTACATCGACTGGAAACATAGAAATGATCCATAGTTATCGTGCTATGAGAACACCACCATAAAAAATTAGAAATTTCTATACTGTAACTAGGAACAGTTTATTTATAAACCTGCCTGACAGATCCAGGCCCAAAACTGAGGCTGGGCAATCCCAGATTTACAACAGAAAAAAGGGGGAAAAAACACCCACAAAATACAGCTCTCTCAGCATATATATTTCTTGATTTACTTCATTTGCACTCTACATGTCTCCTCAATGGGGACTGGAACTGGCTTACCACATTGTCCCTGTGAGGTAGGTAAAGCTGAGGTAGCCCAAGTTTAGCCAGCAACCTTCCATGACAGAGGAGGTCTTCAAAACTAAGCTGCCCAGATCCTAGCTTGAACTACTAGATCATGGCTGGCCCCCTCGTCTGGTTTGGCCTCCCAAGTGATTCCTGGAAAGCCTCATTTCCAGCGTCATGAAGGTGGGCATAGGGTTGCCAGCTTCCAAGTGGGGCCTGGAGATCTCCCAGAATTATATGTGCTCTCCAGCAGGCCTGTAGTTGTGGTGGGGCACTTGGGGGCCTTGCCCCCTTAACTGAAAACCCTGCCCCACAAATAACTATGCCAGAAACCTTATTTTTTTGGAGAGACCCCCACTGCCTGCTGCTGGCAGCGGCCAAGGTGAGAGCGCTGCGGCTTGCCCTCGGGCCTCCCTCTCTCCCA